>CM028138.1:395850000-405850000 GCA_016271365.2 Neoceratodus forsteri
GTGTATGGAGCCACTGGAGGCTCACCATTGTCCTCCCAGGCACCTGGGTTTTTCCTTTGTTCGCACCCCCCCCCAAGGCGTGGACGTGCAGTGATGTCCAGTGTGTGGCGGTTGCGCTCCTGCACCCTCCCACAGGACGTTCTCTGACACCTCACTCCATCTACGGACCCTGACTGCAGCACACCCAGTATCGACTGGGAGCCACTAGATGCCACAGATTCAACCCCTCTCCCTCCCAGGAGAGGAGAGCAGTCTTCTGCACACTCGATCCTCTCCTCCACGTCCGACCCCCGGCGCTCTGAGCTCGCTCCCAAACCTGGGTCGCCGGCATGGCACGAGGTAAGTCTGATGCCTCAACCCTCAGCACCACTGGGCTGGCTACAGAATATATTTTTTTATTGTAACAGGATATATTAAATGTGCCACCGACAAATCTCCACCCAGTGTTTCTTGGCCAAGGGGGGCACTTCCTCAGGACCCTCAGTGATCAAGAATGTAAATGTTTGACTGTGTGACCCATCTGCTCCATCTGAGGTCAAACCACTCGAGTCAGTTGCTTAATCTGACCAATAGGCATTCCATAACCTAAACTGCCCAATTTCTGCTTGCTAGATCCAAGGTCTGGTGTTTTCTGATGAGACACGTTGTCCTTCTCTTGGACAGGGAAGTTCCTCTATACCTTCCCTCCATTCCCACTACTTCAGAGGGTACTGCTCAAGCTACAGGTGGAATGAACAGACATGATTCTGATAGCCCCATTCTGTCCTCACCAGATTTGCTTTCCATTGCTCCAGTAGCTGGTGATGGAGCCTCCAGTACCTCTGCCCCTGTCCTCATGCTTGTTCTCCCAGGAGCAGGGGATGCTGGTGCACCTGGATCTCAAATCCCTGCACCTGCATGCATGGCTCCTGCAGACTTAGTCAGGAGCCAGTACAGAGTTTCTTAAAGGGTAGTAGATGTCCTTGTGGTGGCCAGGAAACCTTTGACCAGGACCACATATTCCATGAAATGGAAACAGTTCTGTCTGTGGGCTTCTGCTCATCATTTGGACCCTTTCAATTGCCCGGTGAGTTCGGTCCTGGAGTACCTTCTTTCCCTGTTTGACTTGGATCTAGGCTACACTTCAATAAATGTACACCTTTCTGCAGTATCAGCCTGTCATGTGCCAGTGGATGGCCGAACCCTGACACAGTTGGATCTATCTCGTACCTTTCTGAGAGGTATGACACATATTAAGCCATCCATACGGGAGCCTGTTCCCCATGAGATCTTTTATTTATGTTAGAGAAACTTAACGTTGCCTCCCTTCGAACCAGCCACAAGTTGTGAGCTACTCTTCCTGTCTTGGAAAGCATTATTTTTCGTTGCCATTTAACCTCAGCCTGGAGGATTTCCAAACTTCAGGCTCTGATGTGTAAAGAGCCCTATTTAGGTTTCCACAGGGACATGGTGTCCCTGCATACTAATCCTAAGTTTCTTCTGAAGGTGATGTCCGAGTTTGCTCTCAACCAGGACAGTTCTCTACCTGTGTACTACCCAGAGTACTTGAATGGAGGGGAGGCCCTTTTACATACTCTGGATGTCCATAGAGTTCTTCGTTTTTATATGGACTGTACCCTGTCTTCCAGGAAAACTGATCAGTTTTTTGTGTCTTTTGCCCTGAGAATGATAGGGGCACCAGTGACTAAGCAGGTGTTGTCCAAATGGGTGGTCAGTTGTATAGTGTTCTGCTACCAAAAGTACAACAGACCTTTACTGGGCTCAGTTAAAGGTCACTCCACCAAGGGTGTTACCACTTCATTTGCATCCCTACGAAATGTATCCACAGCGGATCTCTGTGCTGCGGCCACTTGGAATTCTGTTAACACATTCATCAAGCACTACAGTTTTGATATTGCTTCCAGAAGGAGAGTGGGCTTTGGCTTAGCTGTCCTCCAGGATACAAAAGCAAAGGCTACAGTGTGTGAACATTCTGAAAATTCTTCGAGCTAAAAACGTCCGGTTCAACACCCTTTACTCTGCCCGCCTAAGGATCTTCTGGCCCAAAGGTGTGAAAATGTATGAGCCACTTGAAGAGGCGAGGAAGGCCCTGGTCGAAAGACGCCTTTTGGAAGCACCAGCTCCTGCCCCTCAGGACTCAGATTCCCAGCATGACACACGGGGCCCTTCGGATTGGCTCATAGCTCCCAGCTAGAAGAAAAGAGGTTGCAGGCCTCTTACATCATCATTGGTGCCCTTAGCTGTGATTCGATCAGCCTTCCTGAGAGCACAAGAAAGCAAGAAATCTTGCACCGTGGACACACAAGATTGATTCGGACCCTTCTCCGCCTGTCATCTTCACTCGTTGGTGGTGAGCCAGATTACAGATTGTGATTGCAGTGCTTGACTTTGTTATAGGATCTCACTAACGAGTACACTGAGCTCCAACCACTTTTGTTGCGTGAAATCTGTGCTGGACTGGCAGAGTCTGGAACTTTGAAAACAAGGGATTCTTGAGGTTGCCCAATAATATTCTCGATTCCCACCTGTCTTCGCTTTGCGGCAGAGGCTAAACCAGACTTCAGTGTTAGTAAATGTTTGCTCTTAAATTGTTTGATCAGTATACCAAAAGTTTTTTGGTGTTTATGCCTTTAAGAATTAATCTGGGCTCAGGGGAGGGGGGCAGTTCATGTAGACGAGTTCACTCGTTGATAGAGGCTGCAGCGTGAGCATCCTATCTACAGCTGCGCCCACGCCGTGGTTGAATTGCTCAACCCAGCTAAACGTTAGATGTGTCATATATGCTGATTTCCAGCTAAAAGAGCCATTTGTAACCATAGTGGGCTCGTTGGGAGAGCTACTGTTCAAGTGGCAAGGAGTTCACACTTCATCTCCCTAGCCTGGTGATCTGTCCTTATTGTAGGGTGGGTTACCAGGTGAACGGAGATCTCCTGGGGGTTTGATAGATCTCCACTCTTGGAAGCCAAATGTTAACAATTGTTGCAAGTTTGCAGAAACTTAGAAAATATGTTTTTTTCCGTTATGTGTTTTTAAAGGGAGAAAGTTTTACTGTCACGTTGGACTGTGGATCAGGGGAGACTTTAGGGATAATGAACATATTAGTGATACTAGAGTAATATTCAGTTTAGGGATTACAGTTAGAGACCATGGATAAATTAGGTTTGTTGGTTCTATCCTATAATGTAAACGGATTAGCCCATCCTATCAAAAGGACCCTAACTATGTCCTATTTACGAAAAACAGGGGCAGCCTTTATCCTGCTATAAGAAACCCACATGAGTAAAATAGAGCATGGGAAACTTTTGAAATTTGGTATAAGAAAATTCTCTCATCAGAATATGGGAAAGGTTGTAGGAGAGGCACCGCCATACTAATCCCCCATACCACACATTTTGAACCCAAAGACACCCCAGTGGACAAATAGGGCAGATTTGTTGGGATTAAGGGCCACTTCAGTGGTTCCTTGATTACGTTGGGCTCCTTATATGCCCCTCCTGGCACGGAATTTTCCTTTTGTAGGGACTTTTTTCTTAAGATTATGGCCTGGGCAAAGGGTCATTTGAAGATAGGAGGGGATTTGAATTTAAAACGTAATCCCACACTTGACTCCTCGACACAAGTTACTAAGGGGAAGGGGGAGTGGCTAGAAAGGTAACTAAACTACTAGGGGAACTCAGTTTGATTGATATCTGGCGCTATCTGAACAACAGTTCCATGCCATATACCTTCTTTTTACACCCCAACCAAACGTTTTCCAGACTGGATTACTTCCTTACCCCTAAGGAGTCGCTGGGAATCAGTAAATCCTCAGAGATAGGGGCTGGGGTTCTCTCAGACCATTCCCCCATATACTTGAAACTTGCGTTGAGCCTACCGAAGCGTTCCACCTTCTGGAGGCTTAATGTCTCCCTCTTATAGAATGAGGAAACCCAAGACATTATCTCACAAATAATAGAGCAGGCAGTGCAATTGAATCAGCACCTAGACAGTTCCCGGGGGAAGTTTTGGGAGATGGTAAAAGCTATTGTCAGGGGAAAGTTCATAGAGAGCTCAGCTAGATTTAAAGAAACAGAGAGAGCAGAGACAAAAGGACCTACAAGAGCAGATAAGGGACTTAGAGAGACAACAACAGCTGAAGTTGGATAGAGGTAGGGGGAAGCACCTGATAAAGCTGAAAGCAGAATTTGTAAAATTCCTTGACTATCAGGTAGAGCAATGGTTAATTTATTTGCGGCAGAGATTCTGTGAGGGGGGCCTAGAGCGCTTAAAGTATTGATTAGTAGGCTGCGCCAGTTCAGGGTTAGAGCCACTATCCCCAAAGTGAGGGATCCGATAAAACATACGCTGCAGTATAATATTGAAGGAATAGCTGAAGCCTTTAAAAAATATTATGAAAAACTGTATACTAATGGGCCTACTCCCACTAAAGAGGAAATACAGGATTTTTTAAGTCCACTGAAACTCCCACATATCTCACAGGGTCAGCGGGAGGCTTTGAGTCAGCCCTTTGTGGAAGGAGAAATTCTAGCAGAAATTAGGAGGTTTAAAACAAGCAAATGCCCTGGTTCGGATGGCCTGCCTGGTGAATTTTTCAAGCAATTTAAGGAGGAGGTTGCCCACCTGATTTACAGGGCATATAACTATCTGCGCACTGATGAGGGCAAGATGCCTCCCTTCTTGGTCGCAGGCAATCATATCAGTGATACCGGAGCCGGCAAGGGACACCATTAGCTGTGCATCTTATCGCCCCATATCTATTTTGAACACTGATTATAAGATCATGGCAAGCATATTGGCCAGGAGAGTGGAGCGAATCCTTCCTGGGCTCATTCATTGGGACCAGGCGGGCTTCGTTCCTGGTAGACAAACAATGGTTAATGTTAGGAGGTCAATTAACATCATTGAATACCTGCAAGATACAAACCAGCCAGCATACGTTATGAGCTTGGATGCGGAGAAAGCTTTTGACCAGGTTTCCTGGGAATTTCTTGAGGGCTCCCTGGCCAGCTTCAGATTCCCCAAACCTTTCCACAAAATTATAGCCAAGATGTATGCCAACCCAGTGGTGTACGTAAGAACGAATGGCTTTATGTCTCAGCCTTTCAAACTCTCTTCGGGGACTAGGCATGGTTGCCTCTTGTCACCTCTCCTATTTGCCCTTTATATTGAGCCTTTGGCTCAGAGCATAAGATTGAACGTGGGGATACATGGAGTGAGTTGGGGCAATACCTGTCACAAAATTGCATTGTATGCGGATGATGTTTTATTATATTTGACAGACCCTGAAAACTCACTCACAGAGGTTTTTTTCTCAGATAGAAGCTTTTTCCCCGACTTTCTGGATATAAATTAAACTGGTCCAAAACAGAGGTCTTGGCACTGACTGTCCAGATACCTCCTGAATTGCAAGCTAAATACCCAATGAAGTGGGACTGCACCAATATTAAGTACTTGGGAGTGCGGCTAGGTAAATCGCCAACCAGCCTCTACAGGGATAATTACCCGCTTCTCCTGAAGGCAATCTGGGCTGATTTACAAAGATGGTCTCTCTTGCCCCTTCCCTTTTATTTGCGCTTGCAAACCCTTAAAACAAATATATTACCTAGGTTCCTTTACTTATTCCAGGCAGTGCCCTACCCAGTACCCCAGAGAGATTTGATGGGATGGCAGAAAAAAATATGTCCTTCCTTTGGGCACGTTCTCGCATGAGGGTTTCCAAGAAAACCTTTATTTCTACCCGGGCAGGAGGGAGGGAGGGCTTGCCCCAGTCTACAAGACTATTGGCTAGCAGCCCAGATGAAGATGGCCCTGTTCTAGTCACACCCAAAGTATAAGGCCCACTGGCAGCAGATATAAATTAATAATAAAGCTAAAGTGCCTCTCCCAGTGATAATTTTTAATCCCTCTTCTCAAATAGATATAACAGCATACCAGGGTTATGCAGCTCGCACAACATTTAATGGCTGGATACAAGGAACTAAAAAGGGATTTACAGCCAGAAACATGTGGAAATATAGGTGGTGGTGATTTGATCTGGGTTTCCACCCCGCCACTCACTACAGGTGGTACAGGCAATAGATAGAACACGGTCTGTGTGCCTCCTGGCAGGTTCTTAAGGGACAAGATATGTTACCATTTGAAGCACTCAGAACCAGTGCTAACTGGGACTCATCAGACCGCATATACTATTACCAGATTGGGGATTATGTGAACACCAAGTTAAGGCAAATAATGACCTGGCAAGCTGAGAGACCCTTTCCCCTGTGCTTTGAGTCCATATGGAGGGGAACTCATGGCAAGGGGGCAATCGCTATGCTGTATGGGAACCTAATTGCTGATGAGGCTAATAATATACAGGAAATGGGAGGAGGAGTTGGGCCTTGTGTTGAGTTCCCAGTCCTGGAAAAAAGTATTTAGAAATGTTTGGAAAACAACCTCTTCACCAAACTAGCCGGAATATGCCTGGAAGATTAGGATTAGGTATTTTTACACTCCTTATAAATTGTGTAAAGCAGGTTTACAGTCACAGGGGGACCTGCAGGAGGCAATGTGGGGCCACATCAGCTGATCAGGCACACACATTCTGGCTCTACCCTGCAATTCAAGGTTTTTGACTCAAATAAGCATTCATTTGACAGAGCTATTTAGCCTAATAGCACAGATAGGCCCAGAGCATTGCATTTTTTGGTTATATCCAGATGAAATTAAGGGGAAGGAAGCTCAATACTTATGGGCCATCGTTACAGTGGCAGCTTTAAAAGCTATAACCAAGAAATGGCTCCAGCAGATCCCTCCAGTGACCCAGGAATGGCTGGAAATAATATCCCAGATCCATTATATGGAAAGAATAACTTTTGCTGTAAATTACCAGAGAGAAGAGTTTAGCAATAGATGGAATAGGTGGGACTTGTATAAAGATACGGAGAAATAACCATCTGAAAGACTTGGATAATCAGTACCCCATTGCCCCACCCCCCAACCCCTTGTTCCCCTCCACCTCCCTTCCCCATCCTCCTCCCTCCCTCTTTCCTAGTCCCTAACATACCCTACCCCCCCCCATAGGCATGACAGTATTTGTTGGATTATTTGTTTACTCCCCCTACAAGTTAACTGAATTTTTCTTCGTTCTTGTATAAATGATTATCATAAATGAAATACTGTGGTTATATTTTAAGGTTTCTTTTTTTTGAAATATAACAAAGCTGTATAAGGTGAAATATGATCTTGTAAGAGGAAAATGCATTTTCAGATTATTGTATGTAATTTGATTTTGATTAAAAAAACAAAACGGTGGAAGGGAATTGAAGCAAACTCTGTAGATAAAATTGAAAATGCTATATTGTTAGAACAGATTTTTTTGGACATGCCCAGCATAGCTGAAAACATGGCTAGAGGACCGAGATCCCAAAACAGTGCAAGAGGCTGCTGAATTCTCGGACCATTATGCCAAGAGCAGACCTGCTCTGAGAGCGAATGGGGCGGGCGTGGCAGCGCAGAAAGGAAAAGTGCGCCTTCAGGGCAACTAAAACCCTCACTGCCTCCACCGAAACCAGTTAGCCCCAGGTTTCAAAGAAAAGATTTTTCCGAGAAAAGAAACGAATGTTGGGTTTGCAAAGAAACTGGGCATATTGCCAGACAGTGTCCCAAAAGGACGAGCAATACGCAAAATGGGACTAGGGAAGAAGTGGATTGTTTGTGTCCCTAGAAGCATGCCTGTGAACATCAGGGAACACATGCACCAAGTCACTGTGAATGGTGTACAGACACAAAGGTTAAGAGACACAGGGGCATCCCTGACGTTGGTAAAAGGGGATCTGGTAGAGCCTGGTCAGCTTATACCCAATAAATTTGTAACTGTACAAGGCTTCACTGGGGAGGAGAAAACATTGCCCCTCACTAGTGTTCTCCTAGACTTGGGTGAGACAGAGGGAACTGTGCAACAGGTGGTTGTAGCCAAAACTTTAACGTTGTTGTCATCCTTGGCAACAATCTCAAACGGGATGGTGTGTGCAGTTACCCATAGCCAAGCGGGAAGGGGAAATTGTAGATCTTACTTCGAGAGGGCTCTTGCAGTAGGCAATTACATATAGGACTGACGTCGGCAGGCGGCAGGACCCACTGAAAAATTTCTAGCTAGCAGTCCCTGACAAGCGGCCTACGTCAGGTGACCGCGCCGGACGACGCCGGTATAAAGGGCGTCCCAGACGCCACCTTCCAGTTCTTTTCCGCCAGTCATGCAGCGCCTCGCGGTGAAGTTCACAACGCTCAGTCCTGTTGCTTTGTCGGTTTTCCGAAAAGTTTCGGTATTTTGTATTTTCTTCGTCAGGTGAATGTCGATATATGTCGTCCCCTTCAAAAAATAAGTGCGACTCGTGTGGCGCCCAACTGCCTCACAAGGACGGTCACTCCCTCTGCCTTTTTTGTTTAGGCCCCGACCACGCGGCAGACAAGTGCCCGGACTGCCTTCATTTCAACGCGGCCACCCGCAGACGACGCCAGCAGTCTCTAGAAGCCCATCTCCTCAAAAAGAAGATGTCCGCCATGGAGAAGGAGTTGAAGAAGCTTCGGCAGGCGTCGACCTACCCTGAAGGGCACAAGAAGCAGGACAAAGAAAGGCACCGAGAGAAGGCCTCCTCCTCCGCGACTCCGGCTGGAGCCGCAGCCAAGGTAATGTCCCCTCCGGGGGATCGCCCAACTGCAGCCTCCAATGCTTTGGAGAAGGCGTCAGCCCGCCCGTTGGGTTCGTGTTTGAGCCCGTCAGGGGCCTCCGGGCAAAAGGAGGCTTCTGCCCCCAGTACCACCGCAGGCTTGCGGCCTACTGGTGCGGGCGCCTCCCATAAGCTGGACGTCGGCTCCTCCGATGTCCGCCGGGAGAAGGCCGCTAAGACGCCTGACCCTTCGGGCCGGGGCATGGCAGTGTCCCCCTCGGACCGGGCCTCTTCCCATCCTCGGCCCGCCTCCAACGAGGGACTCCCGACATCAGACACCGGCTTCTCTGGCGTCCGCTGGGATTTGGCCCCTAAGCCGCGTGTCAGCTCCTCCGATGTGCGCCGGGCCTCGGAGCCTACGGCAGACCCTGCCCCATCGGTCGCCCCAGGTTCTCTGCAGCCTTCGCTGCCGTCCAGGGATCCTGAGTCCCCCCTGCTGGACCCCGGGGATTTTTTCCCCTCTGTCCCTGGGCGAGGCTCGGGAGGTTATTCCGTCATCTCATCCCCCTCCTACCCAGCGGGATCTGATGCCGGCCCCGCCGACATCGGCCCCACCAACGCCGGTTCCAGCGCCAGCGGGGGATATTCCTTTCCCTTCGGGCCCTCCACCCCACGGGCCTATCACAGTCGATCCGCCCGTGGAGTTCCCTACTGGGCTGTCTGCTCCGGCAGCTCCTCCAGTACCTGGGTATCCACCGTCTTATCCGATGCCGGTTTACCCGGGTCCACAATATCCTGCGCCGCAGTACCCGGCGCCGACTCCTCCGACGCCACAGTACCTGACGTCACAGTACCCAGCTCCGTTATTCCCGCAGCCGGGTTACAGATACTCTCCTTACGGATTTCATCTGTACAACTGTCCTCCTCCTCCTCCTTCACCGCCCCCTAGGCCGCCGGTGGATCTCCAGGAGACTCTGGCCTCCTGGTGGGCTGAGGCCAAGGCTCAGCTCACCAAGGAAGTCGAGAGCCATCTTACGGCGACGGTGCTATCCCCGGCTCCCATACGCCCCAGACGGCACACTCCCGCTCCGCCTCCGGATTCCCGGGCTTTGCCCTCGGGATCCAGAGAGGGGCAGGACACACGTCCAGGGATCCCCCCCAAGGGAACCCGTTCCTCCCCCTAGACGAGTTAGGGAGTCTTACTCTGCTTCAAATTCCTCTTCTTCTTCTCTCTCGGATTCCTCCGATGGTTGCTCCGAGAAAGACGACGAGACTCTCTCTCCGTCCAAGCCCCGGCCAAGGACTCCTCTGAAGTCTCCTCCGAGGATCCTTTCTTCACAGAGTTGCTCAGGAAGATCCAGGAAGTCCATCAGTGGCGTTCCTTAGAACCAGATCCTCAGCGGGTTAAACTCGCCGAACATCTGGACTTACCCCTTATGACCCCTACTCTAGTGCCACCCTGGATCGAGCCTCATGCCCACCTTGTTTCCACCATTTGGAAACAACCGTCGGCTTTAGCCCCACTTCCTCGGAAGTCCAGCAGGCTATACCAGGCTGCGGAGGGTGTAGACTTTTGAGACTCTCACCCCCGTGCAGACTCTGTTGTGATTAGCGCCGCTCACGGCCAGTCCGCAACCCGAAACATTTGAGCTTGTCTCCCCCGGATAAGGAATCTCGCCTTCTGGATCAGTATGGAAGGAAGATCTACGCTTCTTCCACACTGGGGATCAGGGCCCTAAATTATGTAGCGCATATAGGGGATTACCAGAAGGCTGTCCTTCCCCAGGCGGAATCCAAGATTGACTCCTTGCCTGACTCCCAAGTCAAGCAGGAGTTAGCCGACCAGGTCCGTTCTGCTTGTTCGGCCAGTCGTCACATTCTGAGGACGACCTACGACGCAGTGGACACTGCAGGACGGAGCTCTGCGTTCGCTATAAGTCTTCGGCGTCGCGCATGGCTCCGTGTGTCAGGTCTGGTCCCGGAGGTGCAGTCAGCAATCCTAGAAGCACCTTTCAGGGGTTCTGTGCTTTTCGGTGGTGATGTCAAGGACATCATCACTGATCTGCAGGAGAAGGGGACGGCCCTTAAATCTGTTGATTCTATGTACCGTCCCCATCCCCTGCAGTGCCGTCCCTTTTGCAGATGCAGCCAGCCCCAAGCGTAACCTCAGGGAAGGCGGGCCACAAAACGTCGGGACCCCACAGCTGCCAGGCCCCCGCCGCCCAAAAAAGCAGAGGGTGCCCAGCTGCGCGCTGCCTCACACCACTTGACTCCTTCCCTCTCCCACCGCCTCCAGACGCCCCGGAGGAACTGGTAGGAGGGAGATTCTCCCTCCACCTTCCGGGTTGGGAGAGGATAACATCGGATTCATGGGTGCTTCAGATCATAGCAGAGGGGCACTCCATAGAGTTTCTGCAGAAACCTCTTCGTCATCCCCCTCTGCACTCCTCTTACTCAAGGGACCATCTTCCTTTGGTCAAGGAAGAAATTTCTGCTCTCCTTGCGAAGCAGGCCATAGAACCCGTCCCGCCTCACCTTCACGGGACGGGTTACTATTCCCATTTCTTCCTTGTACCAAAGAAGATGGGAGATCTGAGACCTGTTCTCAATCTCAGCTCCCTCAACCTATATGTGGAATACAAGAAGTTCAGGATGCTATCCCTTCAAACCCTCTTGCCCCTGCTTCGGCCGGGCCAATGGCTTTGTGCACTGGATATGCAGGATGCGTATCTGCACATCCCCATTCGCCCTTCGCACCGAAAGTACCTCAGGTTTGCGTTCCAGGGGGACCACTACCAATTCCGGGCACTCCCTTTTGGTCTTTCCTTGGCTCCCCGAGTCTTCACCAAATGCCTGGCGGTGGTAGTGGCCCACCTACGTACTTTGGGAGTTCAGGTTTTTCCCTACCTGGACGACTGGCTCCTGGTGGCCCCGTCCATGGAGGAACTCCTGCATTGTGTCTCGCTCACCCAGCTGGTTTTCACTGGCCTGGGTATCACCATCAACGATTCCAAGTCTCACCTGGATCCTTCCCAGAGACTCCAGTTCATCGGGGCAATCCTCGATACGACAGTGTGCAGGGCCTTCCTGCCTCTGGACAGGGGGGCTTCCCTCCAGTCCCAGATTTCCTTTCTATCGGAATGCAGGAGGGTTCCGGCGAGGTCGGTGCTCCGTCTACTGGAGCTTATGGCGGCTGCCATCCCGACGGTTCCACGCGCGCGCCTCCACATGAGGATCTCTCAGTGGACTCTTCATTCCCAGTGGGATCAACTTGTAGGCGACCTAGATCATCTGGTACTGATCTTGTCGCTGATAAGAGACTTGCAATGGTGGATGGTTCGAGAGAACCTATTCCGGGTGTCCCCTTTTTTCATCCTCTCCCCGCTCAGACTCTGACCACGGATGCATCAGGCGAAGGTTGGGGAGCCCACCTGGGTCCTCACCGAACCCAGGGCTTATGGTCAAGATTGGAGTTAGCTCTCCACATCAGTGTGCTCGAGCTTTGAACAGTGCTGTATGCTGTCCAGGCCCTTCACCAATACATCCTTCCCGGTCACCTAGCCGTTCAAACAGACAACATGTGCGTGATGTGGTACATCAACAAGCAGGAAGGGACTCGGTCCTACCCGCTTTGCAGGGAAGCGATGAGGGTTTGGGAATGGGCAACTCTTCACAACCTTCACCTCACGGCAATCCATGTTCCAGGAGTCGACAGTGTCCTGGCAGACAAGCTAAGTCGTTCTTCGGCTCTGCCACACGAGTGGGAACTGGACCAAAAAGTTCTAAAAAGCATCTTCCAGACTTGGGGGACTCCACAGATAGACCTTTTCGCCTCCTCCCAAAACGCAAAGCTTCCAATTTTTTGCTCGCTCGTGCCAGAGCGAGGCGCTGTCTGGAGCGACGCTCTGTCTCTAAACTGGAAGGACAGATTTGTCTATGCTTTTCCCCCGATTCCTCTGGTCCCTCGTGTGTTGCAGAAACTGGCACTGGAAGGAGCGAGAATAATTCTGATCGCTCCTTTCTGGCCCAGGCAAATTTGTCTCTCTTCTACAACAATACTCAGAGGTCTCCTCTTCCTCTGCCTTTATCTCGAGGATTGCTGACCCAGGATCAGGGGACCCTGGTCCATCCGGGACTCGGGTCTCTTCAACTTCATGCATGACTCCTGCAGACCTAGCCCAATCTCGCTTTGCGCCCTAAGGTGGCGAGATTCTGGTGGAGGCTAGAAAACCCTCCACTAGGTCCACTTACGCTATGAAATGGAAAAGATTTTCCATTTGGGCTGCCTCCAGGAACGTGGAGCCTTTCTCCTGTCCTGTGGCCGTTCTGCTTGATTATCTGTGTCATCTTTTCGACCTGGGTCTCAGTCACTCCTCTTTGAAAGTCCACATGGCGGCTATTTCAGCCTACCATGTCCCTTTCGCTGACGAGGCTTTTGCCCAATTGGAGGTATCCAAGACTTTTCTCAGAGGGGTCCTTCATCTCAGACCCCCTGTTTGGACTCCAGCTCCCCCCTGGGACTTGAACTTTGTTCTCGAGAAACTTGCCCTTCCTCCCTTTGAGCCTGCGGCTTTCGCAGACTTGAAGTTCTTATCGTGGAAGATGCTCTTCTTGGTGGCCGTTACTTCTGCTCACCGAATTTCCGAGCTCCAGGCCCTTATGAGTAAAATCCCTTATCTGATCTTTCACAAAGAAAGAGTAGCTCTTCGCATGAACCCCAAGTTTCTCCCAAAAGTGGTAGCGGAGTCTACCCTAAATCAGTCTATTGATGTACCTGCCTTTTTCACGCAGTATTCCAACCAAGAAGAATACTTGCTCCATACCATGGACGTCCACAGGATTCTGAGATACTACACTGATAGGACGAAGGATTTCAGAAAGACTGATCAGTTGTTTGTCTCTTTTGCTCACAAAAGGGAAGGCAATGCTGTCTCCAAGCAATGCCTATCAACGTGGTTGGCTCATTGCATCACTTTCTGTTATGACAAGTATAACAAGACCCTCCCGGGTCAAGTCAGAGGTCACTCTACTCGAGGAGTAGCAGCCTCTGCGGCTTGTTTCAAGAATGTGTCTGCGGCAGACATCTGTGCTGCCGCCACTTGGACCTCTGTCCACACATCTGCTAAACATTACAATTTGGACATTGCCTCTCACCGTAGAGCAGGCTTCAGGTTAGCTGTCTTGCAGGGCCTCCTTTCTTGAGGTTTGCAAGCTTTTTTGCTACTTCTTGGAGTAGTTCCTCCTCCCGGTGCCTTTTCATTTGTTCCAGACTGCTTGGGATTCTGTCTATATGTAGTTACTGCAAGAGCCCTCTCGAGTAGATAGTAAGTTACGTAAGAACTTACCGTACAGTAGATCTTCGAGAGAGGCTCTGCAGTAGGTAATACCGTCCCGCCCTCCATCCCCCTAGGCTTTTTCAGCTCCTTTTCCATTGAGGGAAATATCTTCTCTCTCGTCCGGTCCTGTGGCGGGAAAGAACTGGAAGGTGGGCGTCTGGGACCGCCCCTTTATACTGGCGTCGTCCGACACGGTCACCTGACATGGGGCGGTCCGCCAGGGACTGCTAGCTAGTGAAATTTTTCCGTGGGGGTCCTGCCATTGCCGACGCCAGTTCTATATGCGTAATTACCTACTGCAAGAGCCTTCAAGATCTACTGTTACGGTAAGCTCTTATGTAACTGTACTTTCCCTGGACCCCATAGAAGCCACTGTGGAAACCACTGGGAGTCTGGTTCCCCAGCCTGTGTCTTCTGATATGGAGGCTAATAAAAAGGGGGTAGAAATTTCCCCAATAACAGTTAACCAAACAGCTACGGAGGGTTACTCCGAAGAAGGTGGGGTGACCCATTGTCAGAGGGTTAGGGATGACAGTGATCTGGAGTGCCCTGACGCTAGAGCTAGGGACCCTAGTTTAGATACAGACGGGGATCTGTCCCATGCCTTGGGAATGTGTAAGGAGTTTGCAGCTGCTAAGAAAAGTGACCGTAGTCTTGAGAAGCTGAGGGCTTGGGCAGAATCTGATGGAGCACAGGGAGGTGACGGAAAACATAACGTTTATTGGAAAATGGACTGTTGTTGTTGTTTGTTTGTTTGTTTGTTGACCCGGTAAGTCCGCTGGGCCTAGAAGTCCCTTTTCAGGGGTGACTGAGGCGGGGAGGGGGATACAGATGGTAGTCAACTAAAATTGAACCAGATTATGATGTATACTTAGGATGCTAAGACAGAGAGAGGGGTGATAGGCAGGCAGCTTGTCGTTCCCCAGGGGTACCGTGAGCAGTTGCTCAAGATTGCACACTATATTCCCTTATCTGGTCATCTGGGAATCGTGCGCACTATGCAGCGGTTGGCCCAGAATTTCTTTTGGCCCAACTTCACCCAGCGGGTGAAGGAGTATTGCAGGTCTTGTCACCGGTGCCAAAAAATAGGGAAGGCGGGTAAGAAAACCCAAGCCACCCTAATTCCATTGCCCATAGTGGAGGAGCAATTCCAGAGGATGGGAATGGATATTGTGGGGCCTTTAAATACCCCCAGCTACTCCGGAAAGAGGTCCATCCTGACTGTGGTGGATTATGCCACCCAATATCCAGAGGCCGTTGTCCTGTCCTCACTGAGGACAGACAAAGTAGCAGATGCCTTAATTGGGATTTTCTTCTGTGTTGGGTTTCCGCAGGAGGTTATCACCAGTCGAGGGGGTTCCTTCATGTTGGACCTGATGAAATGTTTGTGGGAGAAGTGTGGGGTGGAGCAGGGGCGCTCGACACCTTATCACCCGCAAGCCAATGGACTTGTGTAAAGATTAAATGGTGCCCTGAAGTCAGTGCTCCAAACGTTTGCTGAACAGCATGGGAGGGACTGGGAGAAATACCTTCCCCACCTGTTTGCATACAGGGAGGTGCCCCAAAAGTGGACAGGGTTTTCCCCCCTTTGAGCTCTTATATGGACACCGGCTACGTGGGCCCCTAGACTTGATCCGGGAAGACTTGGAAGGCAAACACACCACCCAGGGAACTCTCATAGTGGATTACATCCTAAAGGTTTAGGGAAAGGCTGAAGGAGCCTATGGGGACAGCCCAGAGCAACCTGGCACCTGCCCAACAGAAACAAAAAGTGTGGTACAACCGCAGAGCCAGAGCTCGCTTGTACATGGTGGGTCAGGAAGTCATGGTCCTTATCCCGGTCCAGAAAGACAAGCTGTAGGCTGAGTGGGCAGGACCGTACAAAGTACTTAGAAAGATAAATGATGTAAACTATATAATAGTTACTTGACAGAAAACATACAGAAAGACTGTACCATGTTAACATAATGAAGCCATATGCTAATAGGGCTGACATGGTGTTTGCAGTGTGTAGTCCTGAGGAGGGGACAGACGAAGGAGACCCCCTTCCGGACTTGCTGGAAGAAAGCAAGCAGGAGTCCTCTGTGGAGGCAGTTAAATTGTCACCCCAGCTGGCCCTGGACAAGATCCAGGAAGTAAGGGAGGTTTTAGCAGACTTTGCCCCACTGTTTAGCGCCAAGCCTGGACTGACCCCCGTAGCGACGCACGATGTAGAGACAGGGACACAGATGCCCATACGGCAGACAGCATATCGATGTCAGAGGATGTCCAAAAGGACATTAGGAGGGCGGTGGAGGAAATGCTGGATTTAGGGGTAATCCTGAGATCCCACAGCCCCTTGTCCTCACACATAGTCCTTGTGCCCAAACCAGATGACTCTACTCGTTTCTGTGTGGACTGTCGTGGACTGAATGCAGTCACGAAGTCAGACGCCCACCCGATGCCCCAGACAGATGAACTCCTGGACAAGTTTGGAGGGGCGACCTACCTTACGACTATTGACCTGACAAAGGGGCACTGGCAGGTAGAGTTAACTGACAGAGCTAGAGAGAGGTCGGCCTTCATCACTCCGATAGGCTTATTTGAATTTAAAGTAAAGCCTTTTGGAATGAAGAATGCCCCGGCCACTTTCCAAAGGTTGGCGAACCAGGTGTTAAATGGTGCTGAGGAGTACACCGTGGCGTACCTGGATGACATTGCCATCTTTAGTGCCAGCTGGGAGGAACACCTGTACCACTTTAGAGAAAATCTGGGCAGGATACAGAGGACCGGGCTCACTGTCAAATCTGAGACGTGCCAGGTGGCCATGGCTGAAGTGGCATACCTCGGGCATGTTGTAGGCTGGTGGCAGCTCCGTCCCAACCAAGTAAAAATAGAGGTGATCAAGGCATGGCCCTGACCAGAAACGGAGAAGCAGGTCAGGAGTTTTCTAGGGACAGCAGGGTACTGTAGGAAATTTGTACCCAATTGCAGTGCCCTGGCTACTCCCCTATCTGACCTGGTAAAGGAAAAGATGCCTAAGAAAATTACCTGGGAACCAGCCTGTGAAAAAAGCCTTTACCAGACTGAAGGTGGCACTGTGCAGTGCTCCTGTATTGACAAGTCCTGACTGTAGCAGACCCTTTATAGTCCAGACTGACGCCTCAGATGTGGGTTTTGGGGGAGTACTGAATCAGACATCCAACCAGGGAAAGGTCACCCCGTAGTGTACCTAAGTAAAATGTTACTTCTCAGGGAGCAGGCTTACTCTACTGTGGAAAGAGTGTCTTGCCGTAGTGTGGGCCCTAAAGAAGTTAGAACCATACTTATATGGGCATAATTTTGAGGTACAAACTGATCACAACCCCCTGGTTTGGCTGACACAAATGGGAAAAACTAGTGGTAGACTGTTAAGATGGAGTCTTGCCTTGCAAGGGTATGACATGACGATCTTACATAGGGCTGGAGCAACCAGTCTGAACGCAGATGGCTTGTCGCGTCTATATGAAGAGTGAACTGAATTAGGGAGCTCATCCCATGCAGGGGATAGAGCCCCCAAATTCAGTCTAGGTGGGGAGGATTGTGACGCTTGGCCAGCTGGTTATAATTATTGTATGAGATTGATATTATAAATTAATGATCAGTGTATGAAATGTCAGTCTGTGAGATATGGCCCTTTGCATTACAAGGTATCAGCAGCTGAAACCGCAGGATGTATTATAACTGATAAGGGAACCAATTAATTGACTACCTTCCTTCCAGTGGACATTTTATTACCTTTTTTATGACCTGCCTAAGCTTTTTGAAGTGGAAACCAAATGTGACTTTGACACCAGAAACAGGACGTCATTAGGCTGATTCCTGTTAGCTTTTTAACACCTTGGTGCCAGTGTGGGATTGCCAAGTTCAAAGGAAACATGTAATTAAGGAGTTGTATGTAGGAAATGTCTTTTCTTCTGATGTCACATTATTTAAAATGCCTCCTGGTAGGAAATCATGTTTGTAATTTTTAATTCTAAAAGGAGGTGCTAGATGACTCACAGAAGGGGTGTAGAGACAGAGTTTAAACTGATGCTTGTGTCTGAAATGTATGTCATATTATTTTGGGACTCTGAGAGAAACAGTTTTCTGATCTAACTAAAAGCACTTCCAGAGGCAATACCTTAGATAGCAAACATCTAAATATATTGTGGTAGGAGTTTTGCTTCGTAATTTTCCCTTGTTCTTTTATGTGATTGTGAGCTCTTTGATATATTGTTCTGTGTTAACATTTTTTTCATGTTTTTATCATCTTTTAGTATAGAACCTTTTCTTTGAAAGACTGCCTGGGTGTCTGTCAGTTCTTTTTTGCATGTGACGTATAGGTGGTTAAGTCTGATGACTGTTCAACAGCTTGATGGTGTTGCTAAGCTTGGTAAAAGGTAAGAATATGCTTAAGGTCTCTTACAGAGTTTTAAGGGTTCATTTTGGATACCTGGTTAGGTGCCCTTAGGCGAAAGATATATTGCATCCCCCTGCAGAGAATATTGTCTGAACCTGTTCATTTGGGTATGCTAGCATAAGGTTCACAGTTTGAATCCCCCCAGAACTTGAGATTAAAGGTGATTCGGACCCGAAAGGAGGGTTACCCTGTCTGTTACCTGTTCACACTATTGTGCTCTGAGGTTGGCACTGTGGGAGCAGAGGGCCTGACCTGCAGAGTGCGTTTGTGACATTTATCTGTTAGTTTCTTTTTAGTGTTTTTATATCACTGTAAATACAATCATATACAACTGTAAATTTACCACTGTAAAAACTATTCATATAGTGTGTATTCTCTTTGGACTTCATAATGATTATCTGTTGTTTTCCAACACTGGATGTTTGTGAAAGTCAGCATTTTTGCTCACATACCCTCCAGTATACAAATAAATTGAATTAACCTCAAATGGATTCTGTGACATTAATTTAACAATCGGCCTGATATTAAAACTTGAGGGTTAATCATTCTGTGCATCAAACACCATTTATTAGGTCAACATTAAAATCCTATCCATTTGAGGCGAACATCTCTTATCCCCCCCAAAAAAGCTCCTTCTTATTCATTGAAATGCCTTTGGTCGGGCATTGTTTGCCTGTGACCTCCCTCCCATCTGGAACAACCTCCCCATTCTGCCCCGATCTTTCACGCAACACTGCATAGTTTTGCCCCCTCTTCGTTTGTCAGCACGTCCTCATTGCCACTGTAACTAGGCCTGCCTGAGTGCTGTGCTCTTGTATGTAACACGGCTATATTCCTGCTTTTCTTGCACTAACACCTGATCCTTGCCAACTGCCCTGCCTGTTACACTATATATTTATTGCTGTGTGATTGTAGTGCTCCCAGATGACTATTTTAAAACTGCCGTTTGTCTCCTATTTCGACACATCTGGAAATTGGCTGGTTCAGCATACTTTTCTGGTGAAAAATGTAAAAAAATAAGTCAGTGTGCTAAATGGCTACCTGGACTTTATTTTGTCTAGTGGGGGACAGTGTCGAATTTTTCATCAAGTCCCCATGTGAAGGAACATTTTTTTTCCCAATTAAGTACATTTGGGGCGTGGACTGAATTGTTGAAAGATATTCTCACAGTTTCAAGATTTGGGCAGCTGCAGCAAACAGACCCAGATATTTTGGCTAACACAGATTTCAGTTTGGTAGGATTTTTGATTGGTGGGCAAAGTGAATACCTAGCAAAAACCTTAACAGAGCACTAAAAGAAAAAAATTACAGTCTTCAGTACATTGGGTCATGTCCTGCAAGATCTGTGCTCCTCACATTGTTACACCAATTAGCTGGTAGTGAATATTTTCCAAGCTAGGTGACTATAAAAACCCTGTTGCACAGTAACTGTAGAACAGGGTCAAACGTGAGACTACTGTGGCACCTGTAGTTTCTTCAGGACTTTAGTCTGCATGCCCACTGAGTTTGTGCATCATAGAACTGAACACACAAATAAAGCAGAAAAACTTTTACCTTTCTCATAGGCAGTCTCTTCATCCCAGCTCTCAGGTATGCGAAACATGGAACTTGCAGCCCAGATTGTGGATTCAGGAACCATGAGCAAACAGGCTGAGAACTTCAACATGGTAAGATTTACAGGGGCCACAACTTAGCCTGGCGTGTGTCTGTGGGGTGTGCATTTACAAAGACTTAACTATGTCCAGTAAGAATGCTAATATACAGGGGCCATGTCTAAGCCTGGTATGTGTGTGTACCTGTTGGATCCATAACTGTGTGTATATATATATGTGTGTGAGTGTCTGCCAATATTTTGGGCCCATATGTATTTTTGTGTATGTCTTCCTACTGGGCCTATGATTGTGTGTGCATGTGTCTACTTTCCAGGACCAAGACTCTCTGTTTGTTTGTGTGTATGTCTGTCTACCTACTGGGTCCGTGACTGTGTGTATGTGTGTGTGTGTGTCCGTCTACCTGCCAAGCACATAACCGTGTGTGTGTGTCTGTATTTATAGAGGCTCTGACTATGCCTAATGTGTATGTACGCTTATAGGGCTCCACTTTGTATGGGTCTGTTTGCAGGGGCTTTTACTGTACCTGGTTTGTGTATGTATAAATTTAGAGGGGCTCTGACTGTGCCTGGTTTCTAGGTCTGTTTAAAGGGGCCTAGACTATTCGTAGTGTATATTTACAGGGGTCCTGACTGTGGCATATATATGTGTGTGCGTGTGTGTATGTATATATGTGTGTGTGTGTGTGTGTGTATATATATATATATATATATATACATATATATATATATATATGATACATGATGAGCATGAGTGTGACATGGCATATTGTCACTCTGCAGAGCGGAATCCTGATATTCCACGGCGTCAAGGCACGTAGTGAGATATCCAAGCTCATGATGCAGGAGTGACAATATTTGCCATAGCACACGATCTGCCCATCGTGTATTCGATATATACAATAGGGCCAAGAGTTTCAGAAGTTTTGTTATTCTGTCTTGTGTTCTGTTCCTGTTAATGTGTTTGCTCATTCTGTGTGCGAGCTTTTCTGAATGGGCTGGCAGTGTTATAAACTCTGAGAGACACACAAGTGTGTTTTGCAATGCTAAATGAGTTAGTTTTAGATAGGAATGAGAAACATACTTTTGTGAAGCTGTATTGTATAGCAGTCTGGCTGCCGTGAAGTTAAAAGCATCACAGTAATTGTAATGAACTGAGAGGCAGAGTGTCAGAACAGCTGATACTGTTTTCAGTGGTAATTAAGTTAGCTGCATGCAGAGTGTTCTGTGAAATTGTGCTCTTTAGGATTCTGGCTGCAGTGAAGTTGAAATTGTCATAGTAATTGTAATGGGTGAGAATCAGAGTTTGAGGAACAAGTGAGAGTGTGTTTCAGTGGTAGTTGAGTTAGCTGCAGGCAGTAGTTCAGACTGCTCTGTGAAGCTGTGCTGTTTGGAATTCTGGCTGCATCAAGTTGAGAGCATCACAGTAATGAGCTGGAAGTTGGGGGGGGGGGATAGGTGTGTTTTGTAATGCTCACTGAGTTAGCTGTAGGCAGCAGTGATACCTCTCAGGTAGTTCTGCATTTGTGTCTATGGTAACATCACAGGTGTTTCTTTCAGGCTGAGGGGAAAGCTGCCTAGGGTGATGATATCAGTGACCGTTTGTGACCTGTGTGTGTAAATGTCTCATATCATCACAGTAGAGCAGAGGGTAAAAATATCACAGTGCAGTGGATGATACACTGTTTATCTCACTCATTTACCACTCACCCTATTGTGTGTGTATGTATGTGTATACGTATATATATATATATATATATATATATATCGTATACACACACTCATTCATATATATATACACACACACACTATATATATATGTGTGTGTGTGTGTGTGTGTGTGTGTGTATATATATGTCTGGTGTGAGTGTACATTTTTTCAGGGGCTGTGACTTTGCTCAGTGTGTGGGTACATTTACTGTATCTCTTGACTTTGCCTGGTGTTTTTGAGTATATTTACAGGAGTCCTGACTGTGCTCAGTGTGAGTGTATATTTACAGGGTGCTGACTGCGTGTGTGTGTGTGTGTGTGTTTTTGTGTCTGGTGTGTGTCTTTACAGGGGCCCTGTCTGTGCCCAATATGTGTGTACATTTACTGTGTCTCAGACTTTGCCTGGTGTTTGTGTGTGTATATTTATTTTTATTTTATTTATGCATTTGATAACTGGGCAAGTACACTGGTCTCAGGGACCGTTTTCAGGCACTACCCGGGCCATCTAGATGGCACGAGGAGAAAAAAAAAACATAAATACAGCGTTGAATTACAAGGACATTTGACAAAAAGTTTGTTGACATTAGAACTATTACAAGTTCACAAATATTAGCATTTCAGTTCTTTTCAGTTTACAAGTCCAGGAATCACAGTGGAGAGAACAAATTGTCCACATTAACAAAAATCCAAAACGGGATATTGATTTCCATGAGTAATATAGGAATAAAGTATGGGCGAGCATACACAACGAGCCTGTGTTTCCATTGAGGGGTTGAGATACCAGCATATGGACCTCGAGAGCGAAGATCGAGAGGTTCATGCTGGTATCTCTACCCTGAGATAGAAACACAAGGCGAGTTGTGTATGCTGTCCCATATTTTATTTTTTATAGTGTATGGTTCCCCCTGTGAAAAACAAGTTAAATTTGCAAGCGTTTATATGTTACAAGGTTTCATAACTTGTGATCTTACTTCGAGTGGTAGCTCTTGCAGCAGGCTGTTACCATTAGGACTAATGCCACAGGTCTTAGGACCCACCGGAAAAATCTTAGCTAGCAGTACCAAACAGGGCCAGCCCCCGATGTCGGCTCTGCCCTGACGTTGGTCATGCCAGAAAAGAGGCGGACCCCAGCTCCACCTCAGTTCTTTTCCTGCCGCAGACCCACTCTCAGTGGGAAAGTCTTAACGTGTTCTTCAGCAGTTCAAGCAAAATTTTTGAAAGTTTATTGTTTTTTGGAAGTTGCTTCCCCTCTTTCTTGGATTTCTCCTGTTTCTTCGAGTTCCACCGTCGCATGTCTTCTGTCATCGGTCTCGTCCTCCGGCTAAAGAAGAACAAGTGTGCATGTGGCCGTCAGATCCCATCGAAGGATGGCCACAAAGCCTGTGTCTTCTGTCTGGGCCCAGACCACGACCTTCAAGCCTGCAGAATTTACAGGGGCTTTACCAGCAGGATTAGGATCCAGTGCCTGAAGGCCCTAAAAGCCCACCTTTTGGAGAAGCAGGTGAACATCATGCAGAGCTCTCCTGGGGAAGAGGCCAAGCATTGGGACAAATCCCATCACAAGTCCCGGCAAAGTCTGCCGCTCCTGCCAAGACACCGATGCCGGCCCTGGCGGGGGCTGCTTCTCAGAAACCTCCGGCCAAGGTGAAGGCCATGCAGCTGCATGCCTCTGCTACCTCGGCAGACCTGTCCAAGGCCTCTACTTTGGCACATGCCTTGGCCCCGCTGAAGAAGGCCTTGGTCATGGCTTTACCTGGGTCGGGTAAGTCGCTCAGCAAGGATCAGGACCCTCTGACCAAGACCCCTTTGGGATACCACCTTTCCAAGTTGGCAAAACCAGAACCGACCTCGGCCAAGAGACTGGCCATGGTATCCAAGGCTGATCTGCTTCGGGAAGTGCCAGCACAGGTCACGGTACCGTCGCTGGCTCCGAGGTCTTTCAGTCCGGAGGGCAGTTCCTCAGAGTCTTCTCCAAATGCCCTTCCGGACCTATCGGCTTCACTGATGCTCCTGAAGTGGATGTCGACTTCGGTGTTTAATAAAGAACAGCTTCAAGAGCTCTTTTCTTTTTGCTGGCGCCAAATCAAGAAGGATGAGGCTACCCCAAAGCCGGACCTGACATTGGTCCCTGTCTGGCCGGTTATCCATTACACCAGGGATCATCCCATAAAGTCGCCTTCCAATCCCCGAGATGAGTGGCGCAAGCCTTCCAAGTCCCGCTCACCCTCAGTGATTTGATCCCGGTCTCTGTCTAAGGACCGTTGGCAGCACCACTCGTGGTCTTCTAGCCGTCACAGGTCCTGGCCCAAGAGCAAGTCTCACAGCCGCCATGGGTCTGTTACCAGGCGTGGACGCTCTCCTAGCAATCGCCAGTCTCCAGACAGGCGCCGGTCTCCACTCTGTCACCGGTCCCCAAGCCGATGTCTGTCACATAGTGGCCGACGTTCCAGGGAGGGAAGTCCTTACAGGCATGGTTCGGCCTCTGCTTGTCCCAGTAGGAGACGGTCTTCATCTTCATCTTCCTCAGACCAGTCCCTCTCAGGAGTTGGGGGATTCTCCTGATGATAAAAAGACACCCGCTTGCCTTCTGAAGTTCCAACTTTTATGGATGTCATGTGGCACATCCAGTGAATGGGAGACGGAGGACCTGGATCCGGAACGCCGGAGACTGGCAAGATACCTGGCACATGAGCTCCCAGCCACCAGACAAGGAATCCAAACGACTAGACCAGTTCGGTAGGAAGGAAGGTCTACTCTTTGATCACCTGCAACATTCGTTCACTCAACTTTTTGGCGAATGTGGTGCAGTACCAGAAATCCCTCTGGAACAAGGCAGTCGAGCTTGCATAAAGACAGCCCGATTCTGATCACAAAACAGAACTCTTAGACATACTCCAGTCCAGTCTGAATGTGGAAAAACATGTCTTTAGGTCATCCTACGATTTGGTGGACACGGCAGCTAAGGCAGCAGCCACAGGGGCTTGTATACGGAGGTACTCTTGGCACCGGGTTTCTGGATTTAGGCATGACCTTCAGGATGCCATCATTGATGCCCCATTCCATGGGTCCATGCTTTTCAGTCCAGACATTGAGAAGATGATCTCGGACCTTTAGGACTCTGGGAGGCCATCTAGTCTGTGCATCAGTTGTACAGATCTGATCAGACCTCTGGCAGACGTTAGCAGTTTCGTCACCAGGGAGGGCAGAAGCGTAAAGGACAGCAACAGAGAGGCAACTTTCGCCGTAAAGCTTCCTAGCAACCCGGTGGAGCACAGAGACCTAGGAACACCAAGCCCTCCCAGATCTCCCATCCCGGGCTCCCATGCCTGACTGCTTGTCTGACCCCACACCCCTTGCCAAGTCCAGGGCAGAGGTAGTAGGGGATCGGTTCTCACTTTACTTTGACAGGTCGACCTTCATCACCAATGATGCGTGGGTCCTCCAGTTGATCGAGCGGGGTCACGCACTGGAATTTCTGCAGATGCCCCTGGACAATTGCCCTGGTCCAAACAAACTACTCCCCCTCCCATGCTGAGCTCATATGGGAGGAGATACAATCCCCACTAGACAAGAAGGCAATAGAACCCATTCCAGCCCCACAGTGCGGGAAAGGGTTCTACTCCTGTTTCTTTTTGATTCCCAGGAAGATGGGGGATCTGCACCCGATTCTGGATCTGAGCCTCTTGAACAATTACAGAGAGTACAAGAGGTTCAGGATGGTCACCATGCCGGGTATTCTTCCCATTTTGCATCAATGGGACTGGCCCTGCTCCTTGAATATGCAAGATGCCTACCTCCATATTCTGGTTCGTCCAGCTCACAGGAGGTTCCTAGGGTTCTCCTTTCAGGGAAGGCATTTCCAGTTTCGGGCCTTGCCCTTTCGGCCTTTCCTTGACACCACGCATGTTCACGAAGTGCCTAGTGGTGGTGGCAACAGCCCTAATGAGGCAGGAACACTTTGTTTATCCCTACCTTGACGATTGGCATCTGACCACTGCCACAAGGGATTGGCTTCTGACGACTTTAAAGGACACCTTCAGCCTGTTCAGCTCTCTGGCGATCACCCTAAACATGGCCAAGTCATTCCCAAAACCATGTCGGAGGTTACAGTATATAGGGGCAATCCTAGACATGGAGCAAGGGAAGGCCTTCCTCCCGCCAGACAGGGCAGTACGTCTTCGCTGTTTGGCCCACAAAGTTTCATCTGCTCGCCAGGTCCCAACTCGAACCATACTCGAGCTCGTAGGCCATATGGCCGCAGCCATAATGACCGTTCCCTTGGCACGTCTGTTTATGAGGGTCCCTCAGTGGACTCTCAGAGGGCAGTGGGATCAGAGGGAGGATGATCTCGACCAGCCGGTCTTGATCTCTAAAGCAGTGATACAGACTCTGTCTTGGTGGCTCTCTCCACAGAATCTGGAGTCCAGAGTCCCTTTACAGATTCTCACAAATGATGCCTCGGTCGTAGGTTGAGGAGCTAATTTTCAGAATCACCAGACTCTAGGTGCATGGTCTTCTCTAGAACTGACACTCCACATCAATATTCTGTATGCTGTACAGGTGTTTCTCCTGGATCTCCATCCAGGCCTCCTGTCTGTGCAGACTGACAACATGTCAGTGTTTTACTACATCAACAAGGGGGGACTCACTCCTATCCTCTTTGCTGGGAGGCTATGAGAGTGTGGTTCTGGGCTGTAGACCATGGCCTGTTGCTCACTGCAGTGCATGTTCCAGGGTCCAGAATGCTTTGGCTGATGCCTTAAGCCAGTCTCGGTCAAAGACTCATGAGTAGAAACTCCTGCAGACTGTAGCAGACGATCTCTTCCAAAGATTGGGTCATCCAGAGTTGGACCTCTTCGCGTCCCCGTGCAGTGCAAAACTGCCCAGTTTCTTCTTGCTCGATCATGGGCCTGGTGTTTTCTAGCGAGATGCATTGTCCCTCTGTTGGACAGGGACGTTTCTGTTTGCCTTCCTTCCCTTTCCTCTTCTGCAAAGAGTTCTGCCCAAACTCTAAGCAGAAGGAGCGGAGATGATTCTTGTAGCACCACTTTGGCCTCGTCAGATATGGTTCCCGCTACTGCAGCAGCTGACAGTGGAACCTCCAATTCCCCTGCCCTTGTCCTCTTGCTTACTATCGCAAGAGCAGGGCAGGTTGGTTCACCCAGACCTCCGTTCCCTACATCTGCATGCCTGGCACCTGCAGACGTAGCCACTGCACGTTTTGGAGGATCTCCCACAGTGCCCAAGGTCTTGGTTGCAGCCAGGAAGCCTTCCACTAGGGCTACCTAAGCTATGAAGTGGAAGCGCTTTTGCTTGTGGGCCTCTAATCGGGGTCTGGACCCTCACCTGTGCCCTCTGAATGCTGTCCTCAAGTATCTTCTCTCCCTGTCAGACTTGGACCTCCGATATTCCTCCACCAAGGTACACCTTTCTGCAGTCTCTGTCTGTCATGTGCTGGTGGATGGCAAATATGTTGCCCGGACGGATCTGGCCTGAACATTTTTGAGGGGAATGCTTCATCTTAAACCTTCCATTAGGGACCCCATCCCTCCTTGGAATCTTTTGTTTTTGTTAGAGAAACTCACGTTGCTTCCCTTTGAACTAGCCGCGGATTGCAAGCTACGTTTTCTGTCGTGGAGAGCATTGTTTTAGGAGTGAGGATACGTAGCTTAAGATGGTTGCCCAACTATTATTAGTAGAACAAATGGCATTATAGGTTAATTGTCCAAAGTCTTTCATTAGGGTGCAAAAGAAAAGACTGAAAAAATTACAAATAAATTCTAAATGTCCAGGAATACTCAGTCTTCTTCAGATTCCGAATCCACTGTTGTATACTGTATTGGTGCCTGTGACTTGAATTCCGCCTCTGTCCTTTGTAAGTCACCATCCCGCATCTTTTGGATCTGAAAACTGCCACGTTTTACTGGCATAGGCGATGCGGAGTCTGGCCAGTAGCAGGAACGAATGCACAGTTCCCAAGGCACGTTACCTCTCTTGGACAATGTTGAATTGTTTTCACCAGGCTCTAGTCTCATAAGATAAATCCAGAAACAACTTGACATTGTGGTCTTGTACAAATAAAGGAGACGCTGCTCGAGCTGCTGCCAAAAGAATATCCCGGACCTCTACCCCTGCGGTCTTCAGTACTACAGTCTGTGGTTGGTTTGTATTTGCGTGCCAAACCCGGGTATTAACCCGGTATGCTTGACGTAGTACTGACCATTCAAAATTCCCGGTGACTGATAAATTTTCGACAAGCCTCTTTCGAACAAAACTGGGGAGGTGGGCACCCTCTACCCCTTGTGGTAAACCCACTAAATACAGGTTGCCTGATCGTACTTCGTTCGAGGACTTCAAGCCTCCCTTGCATCTACATGTTTTCTTTGATAAGACTAGTCACTGTGGTTTGCATTGCCAGAGATCTCTTTTCCGCATCAGCAACAGTAGTTTTTAACACAGTGATGGCCTCGTTATGAGATTCTAACTTTGCAAGGGTCCTCTTGATTTTAGCATCCATGGCCCTCGTGGATTCCAGCATAGTTTGCCAAGGCGACTCTTGCCTTCGGCCTTTGTGTCTCCGCCATAGGGCCATGTGGAGAAGTTTGTGGCGCAGCTGACCTCAAAACTCCCGATGCTTGCTGTTGCGTATTTTTCATTTGGCCGATTTAAATTTTAAACTCAGTCGACAGCAGAGGACCAACAGAATCCAAAAATCAAGTCCAAAAGCATCAGTTCAGTGAATTGCATAAGAAATACTAAAATATTTCAGGCTGTATAACAGAGCTGATGGAAAGTACATCCTGCCTGGAAGCTGGCTCTCTGGCGCCCCCTTACATAAGAGCATTTTTGAAGTGCCTTTTAAAGGTCAGGGGGGATTCAAGGGTGTGAAGGTCCCTAGGGAGAGAGTTCCAAAACTTAGGAGCTGCCCCAGAGAAAGTTCTCCTGCCCATGACCGTTGATGGCCTTGGAAAATCTAGAAGGCGATTAGCGGAGGACCTCAATTGTCTAGAGTTGTGTTTAATGGTTAGGAGCATTGATAGTGGGGATTTAGCACCTTTAAGGGTTTAACAAATGAGTGAACTGAATAACTGGTCCCTACATACTTGAGGGGAAAACCACCCAAGACTTTGATATAAGTTGCAGTGGTGGATGCAGTGAGGGGCTTGAGTTACAAACCTGCAGACGTTATTGTATGCAGTATTCAAGCGATTGAGAAGTCGTGATGAGGTAGGGAAAATGATGGGAGAGCAGTAGTCTAAGATGGGAAGAAGGGCGCTATGCCCAATTACAGGGGTTCTGACTGTGCCTGGTGTGAGTGTACATTTACAGGGGTCCTGACTGTGCCTGGTGTGAGTGTACATTTACAGGGGTCCTGACTGTGCCTGGTGTGAGTGTATATTTACAGGGGTCCTAACTGTGTGCGTGTGTGTATATTTATCGGGGCCTTGACTGTACCCAGTGTGTGCGTACATCTTCTGCGTCTCTGACTTTGCCTGGTGTTTATGTGTGTGTATATATTTACAGGGTTTCTGACTGTTTCTGGTGCGAGTGTATATTTACAGGGGGAGCCTGGTTTTGGCCAGTGTGAGTGTATATTTACAGGGGGAGCCTGATTTTGGCCGGTGTGAGTGTATCTTTACAGGGGCCCTGACTGTGTCCAGTGTGACCGTGTGTTTACAGGGATCCTGACTGTGCCCAGTGTGACCGTGTGTTTACAGGGATCCTGACTGTGCCCAGTGTGTGTGTGTGTGTGTGTTTACAGGGGTTCTGACTGTGCCTGGTGTAAGCATACTTCTCAACCTCTTGCCTCATGAATCAGGGACAAGGCTTAAAAAAATCGGGGACAAAGACCCCAAATCAGGGACACATCTTAAAAACTGGTACTATTCACTCAGAAAGCTGAAAGAATAAAGAGATTTGTGTTAAGATGCATCTTATGTAGAAGAAGACGTCTGTAACTTCAATGTTTGACATTATTTTGTGATTTTAATCCCCCACTGTTCTGTCACAAAAACACAAATGTTACTAGGGACAGAGGAAAATTCTGAGGCAAAATCAGGGACGTCCCTGAAAATCAGGGACAGTTGAGAGGTATGGGTGTAAGTGTATGTTTACAGTTGTCCTAACTGTGCCCAGTGCGAGTATGTATTTACAGGGTTCCTGACACTGCCCAGTGGTTGTGTGTTTATAGGGGTCCTAACTGTGCCTGGTGTGAGTGTGTATTTTCAGGGGTCCTGACTATGCCCTGGGGGTGTGTGTGTGTATATATATATATATATATATATATATATATATATATATATATATAATATATACTACACACCCTGACTGTGTGTGTGATATACATTTACAGGGGTTCTGACTGCCTTGTGTGAGTGTATATTTACGGGGATCTTGACTGTGCCTGGTGTGTGTATATTTACAGAGGTTCTGACTGTGCCCAGTGTGAGTATATATTTATTTATTTTTGGTAACCAGGTAGGTGCGCCAGGCATAAAAAATGCCATTTTCAGGCACGACCCGGGAGAGTACAGACATAATGCAAATATAGTGACACTCAATAGTTACAATCAACATCAAATGCAGAGTATTCGAGGTACAATACAAATCAGTGAACAGCTCAATGAAGATAGACAAGTGGCAGAATACAGTTACAGTCAAGACAACACAATTACAGCCAGTTTAGAGTAGCAGAGGTACAAAATACCAGATCAAATGAGCATTTCAAGGGGAAAAAACAATCGTGTTCAGTACATATACAAATGTCAAGGGAGAGAGTATAATAACAGAGTACAATCAGTTAAAAATAATAATGACATAAATCTGACGAGCCCATAAAGATTAGGTGCTGAGCAGTTGGCTGATAAACCCCATAGTAGGAGGAGGAGAGACTAGATTGTGATTGAGGGAAGACAGGTGCAAGTGTAGCTTTAAGGGGAATGTAATAAGTAAGAGCAGAATAAGACAAAGTGCATTACGTGCAGGGAATGAGGCTGAGGTTTAGATCAAGTGTGTGAGTAGAGGGGGTCAGGAGTGTTCGGGGGGACGGAAACAGGAGCAGCTCTTAGATTGCAACAGGTGATTTCTTAGGTAGTGTTTAAAGCTAGCATGAGTAGTAGTGAGGTGAAAATTTCTGGGCAAGGAGTTCCAGTGTACAGGTGCAAAGTGAGAAAAGGCTTGAGCACCCGTGGCAGTTTTATGTCTGGGTACTTGAAAAAGCATTTGGTCACCTGAACAGAAGGCATAGTGGGGGCTTATAGGGATCATCAGCTGAGCAAGAGAAGGGGGAATGCCAGTGCGAGATCTAGTATCAACAAGGACACGAAGAGAGTAGTGACAGTGAGCCATGAGTCAGAGCCAGCGAAGGTTGCTAAAGAGATGTCGGTGATGAGTTTGGCGATGCAAAGCCAGCGCAGATTGGCATAAGGGAAACTTACTCCCTTGGGTGGGGGGGGTTGGTGATTAAGGAGAAGGAAACCGAAAGGGACCTGGGGATTATGGTATCACGTGACCTCAAGGTGGGCAGCCAGTGTAGCAGGGCGGTGGGAAAGGCCAATGGAATGTTGGCCTGCATTGCAAGGGGTTTTAATAGCAGGAAGGGGGAGGTGCTAATGCCATTATACAGAACCATGGTTAGGCCACATCTGGAGTATGGAGTGCAGTTCTGGAGGCCTCGCCTACGAAGAGATGTTGAGCTGATGGAGAGGGTACAGAGAAGGGCAACCAAAATGGTACGAGGGATGCAGAATGTACCCTATGAGAGAAGATTGAAAGGGCTGAATTTGTACCCTCCTGGCGACTAGGAGGGAGAGGGGGGACATGACTGAGGCCTTTAAGTATCTGAAGGGAATAAATAAGGTAGAGGGTAACAGCTGCTTCAAATTGAAGAAGGGAGTGAACACGAGGGGACATAGCCTCAAACTGGAAGGTGGGCAATATAGAGGTAGTGTCAGGAGGCAGTTTTTCACAGAGAGGGTGGTGGAGGCCTGGAACAAGCTGCCAAAGGAGGTAGTGGCAGCTGAAATGGTGGAGGGGTTCAAGAGGGCTTGGGATAGATTTAAGGGGTTGGGAAAAGAGGGTGGAAGCATAACAGAAGTGGGGAGGTAGGGTGTTGGGCAGACTAGATGGGCCATGGTGCCTTTCTCTGCCGTCACATTTCTGTGTATTCTGTGTATGTTATTATAAGTGGTATTCCATTCGAGCAGATTTGATTTTGAGGTGCCAGCATATGTAACAGAGCTAAAAGTAAGGGTTGGCAGGAGTATGCTGTGTGCTATGGCAACCCGGGCTGAAGAGGTGAGGGCATGCCTAGTTCTGTAGGCCAGTCCAGTCTTAGGTTCATAGGTAGTATACGAAGTCGAGGGACAAGCCCATTATAACTTCGCCACCCGTTAACTTGGGTGGTAGTGATATTTAGAATCACCCATGTAACTGTCCAAATTATTTTTAAACATGTTGATATTTTGACTATTTACAACTTCCTGTGGCAGAGAATTCCATTCTGTGTTATAAAAGCTTTCCTTTTATTAGTTTTTACATTAAATGTCTTAATTTTAATATTATGTGATCATGTAGAACTAAAAGGGTTTCCCCACTCTAAACATAGGGTTTCAAATAGAGTCTCGTTTCTTGTAGCTTGATAAATTAAACATAAGTCACCTCTCATTGACCTATATTCCAATGAGTAAAGATTTAGATTTTTTAGTCTATCCTTATAGGGAAGCTGTTTTAGATTCTTAATATTCTTTGTAAATCTATGTTGTACTCTTTCTCTAATGATCTTATCCTTTATCAAAGTAGGTGCACAAAAGGAAGAACAGTAATCAAATTTTGACCTAATCAAACTACTATATAATGGAATAAGTACATCTGAATCTCTACTCTTTAAATTTTTGAAAATACAATTTATTAAGCGATGGCATTTTTTAACTGTCAAATTATTATGATCTGTAAATTTTAGATCATTATTTATAACAATACCTGAGTCTTTTTCTGAAGAAACTTTAGTCAGTGGTACATTGTTTATTTCATAATGAGACATTGGGTTATTTTTGCCAAAATGCATAAGTTTGCATTTGGATATACTGTATTTAGAGATAAATTATTTTGAGTACCCCAATTTGATATATTATTTAAGTTCATTTGGAGATTTTGTACAGAAGTAGAATTATTTACAATACAGCCTAATTTCACATCATCTGCATATTTATTTAGCCATACCCCGTTAGATGTCGACATACTGACATTTATCAATGATGTTAATGTTGCTAATAGTCTTTATCTTTCATCTTTTCTATTTTTCCCCACTGGCAAACATGAAACTTTTAAAATGCTTTAATACATAAAAAATGTTTAATATTTATTACAAAAGAAATGGTGATTGCTTTAATATAGCAGATCTGATAGAAAGCATTCAAACATAAGGCATTCTGATATGGCTTTGTCACTCCACCAACAGGCTGTGTGTCATACAGATGTAACCCACAAGGTTATGGAAACAAAGCCTGCTCACGTTTTGTCCGATGGAGATTTGTAAATCCGAGTGCCTTGTGTCACTGGGCGTGCTCTTATCAGGCGATAAACCACACCGCAGAGTGTGTTATTGCGCTTATAAAATGGGCTCCCAACCACAGGCTGAAATTCAAAAGAAAAGAAAAAAGCTGTTGAAATTGAAAAAAATGTAAGAAATATTTTTTTTTAGTAAGAGTGATAAAGTAGACCCTCCATGTAATGTAATCCAGTGGACCTACAGTACTTGTAAATTCATGCTACCCCTGCGAGGCCAAGAACAAAAAGTAAATGATTTTTTCAACTGTAATTATTTTCTCGGTAACAGTTTTTTGTCCGTAGCAGATATACAGCTCTTGCACCCATTCTTTCAAACTGTGATGTGCTTCTGTATCAGCTGCTTGCGGTTTCTAATGTACAGGTTACTCCTACTAGCACCATACTGTTGTAACTAAACTTAAAAAAAAAAAAAAAAAATCTGTGAAGCTACCAGAGAGCACATGCAATGTTAGCACTCATATTTAAACAGCGAAGAAGGAATGTGCGGTATGGCGGTCTGTAAGGGGCACGCTCGCTTTGACTCAAGCGGAAGTTGAGGAGAAAAGCCAGGGTTTACTAGTACGAGGTGTCATGTTGTGGAGGAAATTGAGTCTTTTTGTGTGTTTGTGGGCAGTCAGTAGAGGTTGTGTCGTGTATTGTTGCCGTCTGTGTTTCTTGTCACTTTGGACTATTGATTTCGCACTGCCACTCGCTCAGCTGTGCCAGGCTGTCTTTTTGTTTTCGCTTGACACAGCACAATGATTCGCAGTTGTCAAAGGGCAGACTGGCAAGCGTTAGTGCCGGTTGGGTACAATACCAGGGATTAAGGACACGGCTAGAAGGGTGAAACAGCCAATCAGTGGCTTCGTTTTTTTTGCCCATTTTATAATGGTTATTTAAGCACTGGATTTGCATGTAATCAGTGTCAGTGGCTCAGTAGGTAGCACACTCGCCTCTGAGGCCGGGAGATCAGAGGGCTGTGGGTTCAGTTCCCACATCTGGCACTTGGGTTAATATCCCAGTACTGACACTGTAGTGCAGCATGAGAGGGATGCTGCACTTCTGAGGTGCCGTCTTTCGGATGAGACGTTAAACCGAGGTCCCATCTGCTTGGATTGGTGGTAGTTCAGGTGGATGTTAAAGATCCCATGGCACTTATCGAAAAGAGTAGGGGAATTTCCCCGGTGTCCTGGCCAAATTTCCCTCATTCACTAAAAATACCACCAACAGCTTAATCTGGTTCAAAGTCAGTTGGCATTCATCTGTATCCCCCTCCCCCGGGTCGTGCCTGAAAATAGGCAGGATTTGTCTAGTGCACTTACCCGGTCAACAAAAGCTAAATAAATAAATGTATTTCTACAAAAGGAAAATAGCATTGCTGGTTTCCATAAGTAACACAAAGTTATGTATATCATGTGACCACTGGTTTGCACTTTAAGGATTGGTAATACACAGCTTGACTCCATCCCCCTTCCCCCGATGAAGAGGGACTGTTCCCTCTAAGCGCCGGGGAAATGTTTTTATGTAACCTCTGAATAAATTTGTAATTTACTCGGTCTCTGTGGTGCATCACTGTTGATTTTGTACATTTAATAGGTGCCCTGCCTGTGCATATTTACAGGGACTCAGACTTAACCCTAGTACTCAGTTTTGTACATTTTTGTGGCTTTATGTTGGGTCCCCAGTGTGCGGGATGGGGTGAGGGGAGCATTACCTCAGTTCTTACAGCATCCTTCTGTTTTCTAGATAAATAACTTTCTCTTTTATTATTGAAGTGGCAGGTCCTCTAGAGTTTAATAAAAAAAAAATCCTCTGTATTGACAGTTTTAACACAAGCCATTCATTTCTTATCTCTGCCTGCTTGGGGTGGGTACATAGTCTAGCTTACTAATTGCTTGGTTATACCTGTGTGCAGGTTAACGCTAGCCCCGAGGACTCGCTCACTTCCACTTGCACAATCACATCAAGCAATGTGGATGTCAGACTTGGAGCACCAGTGTTGGAGGCCACTACAGAAGAGAAACAGGTGAGAAAGAAATATCTTGGGTCAACAGGAGCAGTACTAAAAAGCTAGTAGCACCAAAAATGGCAGGCTGAAAATGCTATTACTTTTTAAAAGTAGTCAGTCACCTTTTATTTCTGAAATATTTTCTTTTTTCCGTTTGCTTGTTAGGTTTTCTACCTGATAGAATCAGGTGTGCTCAGGAAGAGTGAATCTGTGCCTGTGTAACCATAGCATGTAGAAACTTTTGCTTACAGTGGTGTATGATATTGTAATCATTCTGTGTACTGTATACTGTGCCTTAAAGGGGAGCACTCAGCACCAAGGACCCCACACAAAAATGTGTGGCAGGTCCCAGAGCACACTTTATGTGGAGAAACATTTTGGTTTACCTACAGTTCCCAGAATCCCCTGCAGTTGACATTAGAGCAATACTGCAGCAGTGGGAGATTAAGTAGGCTACTGTGCTTGCTAGAGTTTACATAAGCTGTGGTCTTTTGGTTGCTGGTCCTGCTCTCCTCTTGGGGCTAATTGCATTCACAGAAGGCTGTGTGAAGTCCCTGGAGATGAGCAGAACCAGGAGAATATCTAACATGCATGTCGGGCAGTACATTAGCTCTTCTAAGGGCAACAAATGTATTCAGGATCTTCCAAGAATCAGTCTTCACCATTCATTCCCACTTATGGGTCTAAGCCAGAGGTACAAGAATCCCTCAGGAGCAAAATCTTTTCGTCCAGGAAGGTACCAACATTGTCTGGTGGCGACACCCCTGCAGCTGACATACTGACGTTGTGCACGTGAGTTAGCCAGTAACCAGTGCTAGTGCCCTCACTGCCTCAATTGTGTTTTTCCTGCCATAGAAAGTACACTGTGGGAGCCACTGAGTCTGATGCATCAGCATTTTGTACTTCTGTTCCTCGCTGTTTTCTCTTCCTTTCATGTCATACTGACACTGTTTGATGCCAAATCAGCACCCCTTCCCGCTGAATCGTCTCCGATGGTGCTTTTTGCAGTCGATTTGTTTTTTTCTTATTTTCCAGCATAGTACGATGCTGCATCTGACAAAAGGGGCCAAGAAGTCAGGCTGTTGCTCTCATGTGCATCGGTACCCCTGTGGGGGCCCTGTGGCTGCATCGGATTGGCAGTATCACTTCTGCCTTGGCTTAGATCGTGATACGGACTTGTGCAACACATGCTTCTCTACTGACTGCTGTGTCCATGAGTTCTTCATGCTGAAGTGCGGTTGTTCGCCCCCTACCTTTAGAAGAAGGCCTCTGACCTGTAAAGCCAAGATTCGGAGTTTGGGCATTTCCCCTGGACCCCTTACCCCAGTACCTTTGATACTGCAAAAGCATAGGGTTCTCCTTGACCTCGCCTCAGTGAGGTGCCCGAGGCCCTGGGGTTGGTCTCGTGGATGGCTGGCTCCTTCTGAGTGGTTGGTTGAGCAACCCCCCCCCCCAGGTTTTTACTGGACAGTGGACATCCCCAGTGGTGAGACTGTAGCTATACGATCAGTCTACACTGGAGGACACCTTGGTGTTGCGGCCTAGTGCTGCTCTTTCTCCTCATACCATCCTTAGTACTGGTGAGCGGGGCAGTGCTGGTCATGAGGCTGGATCTCCTGGCACTGTTCACGATGTTGGAAGAGTGGTCGGCACCAGAGCTTCCTCTGGCTCAGTGGCCGAGTTGGCTGTTGTCCTCTCTGCTGAGGGCCCTCATGGCTTTGGGGCAGAGTGCGGTGCTGCCCTTGGCGACAGACCTAAAGGTGGTGGTAGTGGTGGTGGTGGTGCTGCTGCTGCTTCTGCTGACCCTGGACCCGATTTTGAGCGTGACGCCAGTGATGGTGTCACCCCTGGAGCCGTCCCTAGGCCAATGCAGAAGAGGAGTGTCAGGGCTCATTCCAGTGCTGCTCATGGCACCAGTTCAGGTCCTGGTTCCGCTCTTGGTGGTGCCAGGTTGGCTGCTTGTGCCACTCACAGTGGGGGGACAGCTCTGGAGGCAGAACCTATACCAGTGTTGTGCTGAGTTCTGAGAATAGCGCTCGCCGTGCTGAGGGGGTAGGGGTCTGCTGCTGACCTTGAGGTGGCACTGGCCAGGGTTCTTGTAGTGACCTGGAGGCGAGCTACTTCCTGGAACCAGTGGCTGATGTTGTCACTGGTGAGGTCCAGAGCTGCTCCATGGGACCTGTATGGCTGCACTCTCCTCACCTGGGGGTTTCCCTCCAAGGGCACTGACCAGACTGTGGCACGTAAGTTGGTCGACCCTGCTTGTGTAGATTTGGCAGGTCCTCCCTTCGGGCGAGGTCCCTTAAGCACTCCCACAGCCCTGGCAGAGAGCATGGAGCCCCTGACTTTCTTTACTCCTGGTCCTCTGCCACCTCCTCCTGAGCTGCCATGTATCATGAGTCCTCTTGGTCCTGTCACTTGGTCTCAGTATAGGAGGAGATCTGGTGCCTTACCTGTTACCACTTAAAGTCCCAACAGGGCACAGTTCAGGCCCATGGCCCTGACACCACCACCTCCTGAGTCCAGCTCCTTCTCTCCAACTTCCTCCCCTGAGGAAGTTGAATTGCCCTCCATCTGTCCTCACATTCTGGGTACTCTGTGTACCAGAGATTCCTTATGGACATGCTGAGGGTGCTGGACATTGGTCCCACTCAAAGGTTGCAATTTATTTATTTTTGTTTTATTCAAGTTTTTATTATTTTCTCCAAGTACATACATTTCATTGGTCATACAACATTTGTATATTCCACATGTTAGAGTTTTAAAGAATAAAGTTTTCCTTTTTCTGATGATTACTGTCTTCTGTGTTTTCATTTACCCTCATTTTTAGGTTTGCTTGCACGCATGTGCAAGAAACATAGTGCCACCATACCAGTTTTCGTAGGTGTGCCTCTCCCAGTCCTAATGCCCTGCTCCCTTTTGCAGGCGCGGCTGCACCACACCAATGAATGTCCGAGCTGTCTGTGACAGCCGTTCAGATGCAGTGGCGTACAGTTGAAAGTGGAAAACCGCTGCATTCAGCGGTTGTAACGTGTAGGCAGTTTGCATCTGCCGTTGGCAGGTAGTTTACATACTGCCATCGGCAGTATGCTAACTGGCTACACTCAGCACTGCATCCTGAAAGGCACTGTCATAGATAGCTCCCTTGAAGTTCCCTCCTCCCCAAACACTCAAGTAGGACGCTGGGAGCCCACCCCAGCGTGCTTACACGCACCCCCGCCGCACAAAGTTTGGCTGATGGGGCTGCGCAGTCCCCCGTCGGCTCCTCACCTTCTCCCCAGACTTTAGGTGCCACGCTGGGAGCCTCCCCCAGCGTGGCAAAAGTGAGCATGGCTAAAGGTGCCCAGTCCTCGTCGGCTCCACTCAACAACTCCCCCAAAAAAAAAAAAAAAAACACAGATTTCCAGCACACGCCTGTATGGCCAACGGGACTGCCCAATCCCTGTCTGCTCCACTGACCCCCCCAAAAAACTTTCAGCTACCGTTGGGAGCGCACTCCAGCGTGGGCACAAGTCCTGCATCGCCTTCCTAGAAAGAAAACACCTGAAAACAAAAACGGTCCTCGTGATTGTCTAGGCCCCCCACCCCCAACCTGCGCCACCCTCTGCACATCCATCTCCCCACCCCCTGACCCCATACTTTGCTCCAGATCCCAGCGTGAAGATCTTTGGTGGACGGGAACACATCTGCACTCTTCAAAACCGACCCCGAACTTAAGAAATGCCGGTAAGCTGTATAATGGCATAGTTTTTTTTCAACTTTGGTGCATATCTTGGCCATTTTGGGGAATTTTTTCACCAAATTTTCAACATGGGGTTTTTGGGACCCCTCCTCATGAATTCTGGCACTGTCATGGCGTTAATCGACCCCGAAAGGTGCTTTCATGGTCACTGCACTGAACCACCTTTCGGGACCGATTTACGAAACAACAGTGTGTCAGTTCATGAGATAGGCCCCCAAAAACCCTATGTTGAAAATTTGGTGAAAAAATTCCCAAAAATGACTGAATTATGAGCGTGCGTTGCACAGTACCTATGCATGCTCGTAAGTTTGCGAATTTTTAATATTTTCACTCCAGATTTTCAACATTGCCATTTTACCACACCTCCTTATGAGCAGTACAGTTGTCATTTTCACATCTCGCCCAAAATGTGTTTCCGCGCATGTAGCGCACAATGGCGCAGTCAGTGTGTGAAATCAATGTTCGGGACAGATTAAGAAAATCACAGTGATACTGTTCATGAGCAGAGGTCTTAAAATGGCTATGTTGAAAATTTGGTGACAAAAGTCTGTAAAATGACTGTGTTAAGAGGGAGCATTAAGCAGTATCCACACACCCTCGTAAGTTCATGAATTTATAATATTTTCAGTCCAGATTTTCACCACTGTCATTTTTCCACACTTCCTTATGAGCAGTACAGCAGTCATTTTTCCCACCCTGGCGGAAATGTGTTTTTGCTCTTCCAGCGCAGAGATGCGTGGTCGCTGTGGGAAATCACTGTTCGGGACATAGATACATAGACAGTGTCGGCAGATAAGGGCCTATGGCCCACCCAGTCTGCCCATTTGAGCTTGTAAGTTCAGTTTGTTTTCCTAGAAGTCTGTTGCACCTTACCCCTGACCTCCAGAATTCCTTTATGTCTATCCCATGCATTCTTAAATCCTGTAATTGTTTCAGCCCCACCACTTCCTCTGGCAGGGTGTTCCACTTGTCCACCACCGTTCTGTGAAGAAATTCTTTCTCATGTTTCCTCTGAATCGTCCTCCCTCCAACTTCATCCCATGCCCTCTAGTCCTGGAACATCTTTTCGCTTAAAATAGTGTTTTCCTTCACCCTGTTCCTCCCTGTAAGATACTTGTATGTCTCTATCATATCCCTCTCTCCTCCTCTCCTCCAGGGAGTACATGTTCAGTTCCTTCAACCTGTCTTCATAGGACTTGTGATGCAATCCATGCACCATCTTTGTTGCCTCCTCTGAACCTTCTCTACCCTGTCTATGTCCTTACGTAGGTATGGTCTCCAGAACTGTACACTGTACTCGAGGTGGGGCCTCACTAGTGTCTTGTATAGCTGGAATTATGACTTCCTTTCCTGCTGGTGATGCCCCTGCCTATACATCCCAGCATCCTATTTGCTTTACCTGCTGCCTTGTCACACTGTTTCCCTACCTTGAGGTCATCAGAGATGATAACCCCAATATCCCTTTCCTGCTTGGTGCATGCTATATCCTCACCCCCCAACTGATATATTGTGCCAGGGTTTTTGTGCCCCATATGCATTATCTTGCACTTCTTTGCATTGGATTTCAACTGCCAAACCCCTGACCATTCTTCAAGTTTCTGCAGGTTACTGCAGGGACAGATTAATAAAATCACAGTGACACTGTTCATGAGCGGAGGTCCCCAAATGCCTACATTGATAATCTGCTGTAAACTGTCCCCAAACTAATTACATTATGGGTGTGCGTTGCACAGTTTCTATGCACACTTGTGACTTCACTTTTCCTGCAGGGTGGTGGTGGGGTTGGCTTCAGTTCAATACTTCACTGCCATTCCTATTATGCATCTCTCTAACTCCTACACTACCAATGCCAGCAAACAAACATTTGGCATTGACAAATGCTTGTTCAAACATGTTGCTGTCATACTTAATTTTGTTTCCTAGAATTTCGTACTTTTAGGTTCGTTCAGTACTCGCTCGCTCTGGTCAGTCTTGGTTTCTGAGTTTAGTCCAGGTTTTTAGATTGTAGGTCCACTCAGTGCTGGTCTCCATTAACCCAGATCTGTTGAATCCTCTGCAGTAGGCTCCTCACTGCTGACATTTTATCTTTCGCATATTGTAGACTCTGTAATGTATAAAGGTAGCGTAGAATCGACTAAATGCCGAGTAGGTAGGAAGAAGAGGAGGAGGGAGGTAGTCTTAACGGGGGAGGGGCCGGCCCTGCCCTGCCAGTATATTGTATTTGGGTTATTGGGGTTATACTTCTTGTTGTGCATTACCTCTTATCCTTTCATTCCCCTCCCTTTTTTTGGGGGGTGTTATTCCTTGTATTGTGGCTATTCCCATTTCATGGTACAACGTCTGTGTAGTTATCTAGTTGATGCATGATCCACCTGTGTCATTGAATCTCTAATGTGGCAGTGTTATTTCGCATTCTAGCGGGTATCCGTTCCAAGGCGTAGAGCTGCAAAGTAAGCACACGCCAGGTTTCTCTTGTGGGTAGTCTAGCTGTATGCCATAATTTAGTTAGTGATTTCTTGACTACCAGAATTAGGGTAGAGATATGCCTGTGTGTGCTTATATTAATTGACACTCCCTCTGTGGGTGTGACTGTGAGTATATAGGAAATGGTTAGTAGCCCCTGACAGTCAAATATTTCTCCATGTCCTGTATTATATCTTCTTGCCAATAGTTCTGTATCAGGGGCATGACCATAGTGTGTGTGTGTGTGTGTGTGTGTGGTCTGCTGGTGTGTATCCACACTTCCTAAAAACACTGCCCCATCTGCGGCCCTTGATACTTGGCTACCACTGCTGGAGTGCTGAAGAACCTTGTTCTACACTTCCAGGAGTACTCCAGCCAATATGTAATGGTGGTAAGCTTGTTGACTGGGAGTGCATATCTATACCACTTTTCATATGAGATTTCTGCTCCCGTCTCCTGGTTCCATCTATCACATACTGCATCCATTGATTCTTTTGTTATGGTCTGTAAGGCCTTGTATAGCTGACTAATGAGGTGCTCTGTGTTTTCCCACAGATAGGCAGGTATGATCTGCACCAAATATTTTGGTTTCTCGGCTGTATTTGCCAGTGCCTCCTCCCTAGGCTGTAACAATATTCTTATTTGCATGTATCTGTAGAATTCCCTTTGTGGGAGGTGGTGGGTGGCATGCAGAGTCACAAATGGTGTTAGTCCTGTGGGACCTACCAGGTGGTACATGTGTGTGCTGCGGTATTGTTACCATTTGTGTAGTGTGGTTCCCAGCTGACTAGGTGAGTATGTCTTATTGTATGCAGTCGCTTGTAGGTATAAGCGCTCTACGGATGTAAGGTACCGCTTTAGCACCTGCATCCATTGCTTGAAGGGTAATGCTGCATATTGTGGGAATTTTGTACAAAGGGTGCACGCGGGTGGGTTTCCAAACAGGTGTGGGTTTAGGTCATGTATGTCACTTAGAGCGGTCTGTATTGTTTTCCATGGCATCTAGTGTACCGCTGTTAATCAGTTCAGTATTATTCGTAGCTGTGCTGCCTGTGCATACAGCCACAAATTGGGTAGGTTCAGTCACGCTTTGTTCCTTGGGAGTTGCTGTATAGAGTATTTGACTCTTGGTGGTTTTCCTTGCCACAGAAATCGAGAAATTGATCTGTCCCATGTGCAGAAATATTCCTCACGTGGCATCAGAGGTAGTGTTTGGAGGAAGAACAATATCCACGGCAGTATGTTCTGGGATATGACCTCTACCCTTTGGAGGAGCCCTAGCGGTAGTTGTGTCCAACATGTCGGGTCCTCCATTATCTGTTGGGTGAGTGGTTCATAATTTACTAATTCTAGCAGCAGTAGTTTAGTTGGTATTTTAATACCAAGGTAGCGCATAGCTATTTTGTGCCATTTAATGGGGAAATGCGCCTTGGTGCCTGGTGATGGTACATAATTGTGTCTCAGCACTTTCGTTTTCTGGTCATTTAATTTATATCCTGACAGCACCTCGTCTGCCTGTGTGACGTCCCAGACCACAGGTATAGTGATTTCTGGGTTAGCCAACATTAGCAGAGTGTTGTCGGCGAATAAAGACATTACATGCTGCATTCCTCCTAGGGGTATTCCCTCTATAAGTGGGTGTGTTCGGATGGAGGTTGCCAGTGGTTCCAAGTACAGGGTGAACAGACATGGGGACAATGAGCAACCTTGTCTTGTGCCTCTTATTAGTAGAAAGGGTTTTGAGAGAGAGCCATCTGCTCTCACATAAGCTTGAGGTGCCTCGTATAATGTATAGCAGTTATTTTTAGCACCTGATATAGTTAGCTCAACGACTCCAGTTGTACATATTAGTGCCTGATATAATTAGCGCTCAGTGCTTACTACTGGAGTACAATTAGCATGGCAGATTATATTAGCAGTCTGTTTATATTAGTGTTTCTTTGCTTTCACCTAATATAGCTAATAGAAATGGAAAGCTAATATAATCTGCTATACAGTATATTTTGTAAGATCTTAATTCTTCGGGGAACCCAGATCAGTGAAAAGTGGCCCATAGGAATGGCCAGGCCACCCTATCAAATGCCTTTTCTGCGTCCAGGCTTAACGGGGCCAAGGGGATCTTTTGGGTTATTACATGATCTGCCAGTAAAAGGGTTTGGTGGACACTGTCATGTGCCTGTCTTTTCTTGATAAAACTTACTTGGTCTGCATTAATTAGAGAGGGGAGCAGGTTTTCAAGTCTGTGAGCAGTTATCGACATGTATAGCTTGTAGTCATAGTTTACCATTGAAATCGGGCAATAGGAGGCCAGGTATCTTCGGTCCTTATCAGGTTTTAGGATTGTTGCTATAACCAGGTACCTCCGGGGGGGGGCCCCATCTGGACCTCATGTAGGGCTAGGGGAAGGTAAGGGCATAGGGCATCTTTAAATAGTTTATGAAATTTGGCTGGGTAACCATATGGGCCTGGTGCGTTTAGCATTTTGGAGTCCTTCATGACTGCATGTACTTGAGCCATCGTGATTGGGTCCAAGACCTTCTTTGCTTGGTTTGCTATAAGCTTAGGTAGGAGGAGTTTTTATAGGAAAGCCTCTATGGCATTAAGTAGTAATGTTGTTTCTGCTGTGTAGAGTTCTAGATAGTATTGAGCAAATTTTGCCCTAATCTCTGCTGGATGGTGTAGTGTGCACCCTGGGGGCACATCTACTAGATGTGTTACCTAGGTCTTTGCTTTTGCTACCTTGAGTCTGCGTGCTAGATTTCTGGCTCCCCTAGGCCCCCCCTCGAGTGCCTTCAGCTTCAGGTAGAGGAGGAGTTGTTCAGTTGTTCGGTCTGCTATTTTTTGGAGTTGCTCTTTGATCACCCTTATTTGTGGCGTCACTCAACTGTCTCCCTGGTGTAGGAAGCACTGCAAGGTGTTAAGTGTATCTTGTAATTCCTTTGTTCTTGTTTCCCTCTCTCGCTTTGTCTTTGTGGAGTACACTATAATTTCCCCTCTGGCTACTGATTTAATGGTATCCCATATTATGGCTGTGCTTGTTCCTGAGTTTTGATTTTCTGCTCCTATCTTAGGGATGGCCTCTTTTATCGTTTGCTTAAATTTCGGGTCCCTTGGGTGGAGCAAGTTCAGGCGCCATTGTGAAATTCTTGGTGGTTTCTGTAAGCCAAGTTGGGCACTTACTGGGGAGTGATCTGAGAGTATTGTGGTGCCCTGTTGGATGTCTTGAACCATATCTAGGTGCTCTGCTGTGGTAATGTAATTGAGTCAGGATGATACCCCTGTTTTGGGTGCATAATGTGTGTATTGTCTAACTGTAGGGGAAAAAATTTCACCAGAGATCCACCAATCCCAGCTTAGTTAGGGTGTGTCCGAAATATTTCTGGAGTGGGCTTCTGTGCTTGGAGTTTTTAGATGCATCCAGTTGTGGTATTGAAGTGTCATTCAGATCCTCTCCCATTATTAGTTGGCCTTGTAACATTGGCAGTAATTTGTTTAAGAATTTCTGTGCTCTCAATATGGTGGAGTTTGGGGGCATATAAATAGACACTAGTGTGACTGGTGACCTGTATAGAAGACCAGTGACTAACACATAGCACCCATCTGGGTTCTCTATCTGTTCCTTCTTTTGAAAGAGTACACCCCTCGGAATTAATATGGCAACCTTTCTCCTCCTACCTGAGCTGTGGGAGGCGGAAAATACTTGATAGCCCCACTTAGTGAACTTGGCGTGTTATGACTGTGGTAAATGGGTCTCTTGTAGGAATATGAGCTCTGGCTTCTGTCTTTTTAATTGTTGTATTAATCAATATATTTTGATTGGGCTGTGTATCCCATTAATGTTCAGTGAGAATGTTACTGATATGTTATCCATATGGATATTATAAGGCACAGGTGGGTGCAAGTATTGGCCATAGTCCCAAACTAGACAGGGGCATATAATGGGGTTTAAAAGAGTAGCATGGAAACACTCTAGATTGTTACCAGGGTAACTTAGTAACATAACAATAAAACTCCTTACGCTATCCAACAATTTTAAGGATTTGAATAATGAGCCATCCAATAGTTTAATTCTAATGTTCTGCCAACAGGGCAGGGTGTTTTAACGTAACTTTGTTCTTTCCCAATAGGGTGTCACCTCCCTTGGGTTAGGTCAGGTCCACCCCGGGGGTGAGGGCTAAGGCCCCTCAAGCTGTCTTCCAAAAGGGTGAGGTTTGTATCTTCTCCCTATGGGGAATTAATCTTTGCTCCCTGCAGGGATAGTTCTTGGGTTGACCATGGACCCCGCTATCGTTAAAGTTTTACTGCACCGATATAGATAGTCAGTGACAGGATGAGTACAGGACTCAACCCCCACTGGCCATTGGGTAACGTCTATCCCAGAGGTGGCTAAGAGTGTGCCTGGGAGTAGTTACTCCTTGCTGGTACTATTGGCGCCAGCTGTCCCTTCTAGAGTTTCCTTGAGTGACACTGGGTAGGCTGTGGTTGTAATATCCACCCATTGCTGGTGCAGTGGGGATGAGGGAGAGAGAGTGCTGAAGAATTCTCCTTTGTGGTGGAAGGGGACTTGCACTTTCTTTCAGTGTCTTGGATCAGGCTAGCTATTCGCGGACACCCATTCGAGCACCCTGCCCCCCCCCGACTAGGCCTTCGCCCGTTAGATGCAGGGGGTGGGCATGCAGGCCCAGTGAATGTAGGCCTCCCTGTCGGCTTTGCCTTTCCTTTGGAGCACTTTTCTGCTGGGTTTGGGTCTCCACAACAGTGGGGACAGCGGGGGAGCAGGGGAGCCCAAGGCTTTCCTGACTCTCACCCTGTTCCCTTGGGAAGGTTGTGCCCACAGAACCTCTGGCCCATGTCCTGCTCGCAGAGTCCTGTATATTCTTATGGCCTAGTGCCACTGCTAACTGCGGGAGTCTCAGGGTTTAATGGGGCTTGGGGATGGGGGTGGGGCACCAGTTATCTTTATTATGTCTTCTGTACATACGTCTCATAATTTTGAGTGCTCCAGCCCCTCTCCCTTAGGGCCCCCACATTCCGCATCTTTACTATTGGTTTCCCTTCTCTCCAGCCCCATCATGGGGACCCCCCTCCCCTGTAACTGCAACAGCTCATCAGTTGTCCAAACCGTTCCCCTTTTTGTTATCTTTATTTGTCAAGGCATCTGAGATGGGGTTGGTTTGTATGCTATTCCTAGGGTCCGTGTGGGCCTTCAACCTTATCGGGATACCATGTCTGTATGTCCCCACTGATCGAGGTCTGGGGGAGGATACCAGTTCTGACCATAACATTGTTATATCATTTATATAAGAGTTCTGTCCCTTGCCCCCTCAGAATTCATGATTTATATTTGATTTACAGGTTTTTTGTTACTTTCAAATAATTCATGTTTCCCCGAGCTCTCCCAGGGCATTTGACCACTTAACAACATTCTTTATCTCGATCAGTATCTAATGCCCTGCCCTGTTGGTTAGATTGGATTGTTTGCCTTTCCCCACATTTCGCTTCAGGATTTACTAACATCCAGCCTAATTCTCCCTTCCTGACCAGCAGTCTCCCTTGTGTTCCGTATATCTGGCGGGGTCAGGGTATTATCTGATTCCTTCAGTCCATTCCCAGCGATCCAGCTCTACTTGTTTCTTCTGCGTTTCAAGCCTCTCTGTCAGGCTGTTTCCCCACCCTTGTCGGCAGCCATTGCTAAAGCCCTCTGGTATGTTTAGATGGTCTGGGTGTCTTTACTTATGCCGGGCTATTCTCTTCATCCATGGGATTACTTTTTAAAACCTTTCAGATCTTCACGCCAGTTCCGCAAACCCCCCACACACATCTCAGCTTTCTCCTTCCCCTCCCCTGAGTCACCCCAGTGTTTACCGCATCACACCGTTAATGTACTTTTTTTGACTCCCCGACCCTTCTTCCCCCATCGTGCATTGCCTGTTACCTTAATTCACAATTGTCCAGCTTCAAAAATTAATTTCTGCTGCGGGTTGTGGAACTGTTTCAGCAGTTCTTTGGCATCTTGCAACGTTGGCCATGCTTTGCTGTCTTCAGCCTTGCTTCTCTTCCGCATGGTCCCACGCAGATTTCTGGAGCGCTTGTTCATCCAGTCAGTTTGCATCCCTCAGTGGAAGTGGTGTTGTCAGCCCACCATTATGGAGTGCAGCTGCCGCTTTGTCCGGTGTCTCGAAACTCCATGGTTCCTCCAGGAACATAATGGTAAGTCTTCATGGGTAGGGGGTTTGAAATTGTAGCTTCTGTTGACACAGGGTGCAGAGGATTGGTACGTAGGCCTTTCAGCGTGCAGCTACTGATGGTGAAAAATCATTATCAAAGAATATCTTCCTCTCCTTGTACTTAGTGTCTTTTATTCGCCAAGCTCGGAGGAGGATATTTTGTTTTGTGGCATAGCTCAAAAATTTAAAAATGATAGAGCGTGGTCTTTGTTCGGGATGCTAGGGCTTTGGAGTTTATGTCCTGTGGGCCCGCTCTATGTCTAGTAGGTACGTCGGATCAAGTTGTAGGATTTTGCTGAGTAGGCTGTCCAGGAAAATTGTCGTATCCCTACCTTCATCTTCCTCAGCGATCCCATGGATTCTCAAGTTACTCCTCCTAGATCTATTTTGTAGGTCTTCACATTTGTCCTCAAATGCTTTCTGCCCCTCCAATGCATGCTCCATTAGGCACTCCAGACGATCGGTTCGGGAGTCTAGCTGGGAATGCTGTTTCTCCAGCTCTGTAACTTTTTGCCCCACCTGAGTCAGTTCCACCTTGAGCTCCACTCAAAATGTGGTGACTTCATCTTTTGCTTGTTTTTTTTTTTTTTTTTTTTCAGTTGTTTAACCAGGAGTAGCACACTAAGCTGAAAGCTTTTTTTTTTTTTTTTGGTGTGACCTTGGAGCACAGGGAAGTTAAGTGACTTGCTCAGGATCGCACAGTATGTAAGTGGAAGCTGTGGGATTCAAACCCAGGTCTGGTCTGCTGGATATCACCAGATTTGCAGCTCAGAGCCTTAAACCACTGCGCTATATTGCCTCCCTTACAGGCCACTGTATTGCCGATGGTAGGTCTGGTTGCATCGGGTGCTGGCGCTGTTTGATTTTCCTTTTTCCGGCCTCCCATCAGTTATTGAAGCTCCTCAATTAACCTTTTGTTCATTTCTGTTTAATTTGGTTAAGGTTTGGAGCCTTTTTGGGACAGTGAGTACTGGAGCTCCCGTTTCAACCTGGCATCCCTCTAGGTGACGTCACTTGAAGTCCAGGTTGCAGTTCTGTGTCTTTGCCACTGAGACTCCTTGGAGACTTCAGTGATGACAACAGTGTCACTCTCCACAGCCTTGAGACTTTGAGAAGGCCTCGAGGACAGTCTGGCTCCATCCCTTTTCTGCTGCTCCAGAACCTAGGGACGTTTGGCTCAGGTATTGTTCTCCCATGGGATCTGCAGGAGCTGAGCCATACCTCATCCCACTTCAGGGATTGAGATGCTGCAGATCCCCATGGGGCCTAAACACCCTTTGTGTGACGACCACTTTGCAGGTAGATGCCTGGGGGAAGGAAGGAGGGTTTTTACTTTAGCACATGCCATTATGTGTATTGCTGTACACCAGACACATCAGGCAGCTTACAGTAAGTGCCTGTGGTCGCAGAGAGGTAAGATTCTAACTGTACTGACTTGCTGCAGATTAATTGGGCAAGCCGTTTGCCTTTCTGCCCAGGGTCTGGAGTTGGCAAGGCACCAGTCGGGGGCATCGTATGATTCCAGTGAGGTGGCCAGGCTTACAGGAACAGCAGTCTGTATTCGTCGGACAGCATGGCTTCACCTTTCTATGTTGGCACCTCTGACCCGGTGTAAGATGTTTAATTCGCGCTACCAAGGGGCTCATTTCTTTTCCTGCAGGGTCAAGCATGAGTTGTCAGGTCGACCATCTCCTGGGCCATAAGGGGCCTTAACCTGTCCCTGGCCAGTCTCTGGTCCCACCAGACCAGTGAGGAGCTCCTGCCCTCAGCTGTTCTCTCCCACGCAGAGGGCTGAAGGATGGCTTACTCAAGGTGTCCCAGTTCCTCCCTATTTGAGATGCTTGGTACTTGTACCCATAAGTGGGAATGAATGGTGAAGATTGATTCTTGGGAGAAATGAAAATGATGTACCTGATGTAATTGTTCATCTTTCAGAATATCTTCACCATTTGTTCACACGCTTGCCCACTATCCCCTGCTCAGGTAGAGCCAGGGCCTCTGGGCAGCTCACCCTGTTGTGCTGATGCACGCTGTGTTATTTTTGCCATCACCAGTTGGAAAAAACTCTGTTTTGTTCACACCTCATCATATCTGGAGGGTGGGATTTTTTTCTTTCTCGTAAGGGAGAATATAAAAAGGGTCCTTGGTGGCCCTACCACAAAAAAACAACAAAAAAAAAATGGGACAAGTGTCCTCATAGCCCTCTTACCAACGAAAACAAAAATATGTTAAAAAAAAAAAAAAAAAATCCCTTGGGGACTGAATTCATTCTCTCCCCTGTTCTCCTTGTTCCTCCCTCTCTTTCTATGGGTATATCCCCTATTGTCGCTATATGCCACGCTGGGCTTCAGCTTATCCATTGTTCCCCTGAGCATCGCTGACATGTGGATAGTGCTCGGCACTTCAAGTCCGTATTCAGCTCTCACGCAGGGTACACCTCTGTGTCTGCAGGGAGAAGTAGGTGCAGTGGGAGTTTTATTGCTATACTCCTAGCACTATTGGAGTTTCATGATGCTTCATGTTTTTTCACAGTCTGTATCATCTTCTTTCTCATGGATTGTTTTTTCCCCACTCCCTTGGAAGTGGCAAAATAAATTTTCTTTTAGCTCCCTGGACTCTCCATTAGCTCTTTCTTGTCTCCCTACTCTGGAGGGGAACGTTGGGATTTTACCTCAATTAAGTTTGTAGTTGTTTTCTTAGGAGTACAAAAGTTGTGTTTGCTAGCTGGCATTTTGCCATCTTAATTGCACAGGGGTCCCTTTTTGAGTTCTCCGTATATACCACAGAGCCTCATGCCCTGGGCTGCTGTCCATCTTCTTGGTTACTACTACCTTCTCTGTCCAGGTAGGTGGTAATAGGCTGTGGCTCTTCATATCTGCTACTCTTGTGCCACCCAGTAGGCCCAACCCTTAGCTTCTAATTTGGTAGTCTGGTTTTATTGGGTTATTGTTTGTATATGCTATATTCTTTTCCTAGCTTTGGACTATGACGTTAATAGTCCTCTCTTTTCTTCCCACTTTTTTTTTCTTCATAGCCAATAGAACTGAGGCAGGGAGATTTCCGGCATTGGTTACTGGCTAACTCACATGTATGTTGGTCACGTGGGAGGCACCACCAGCTGACCTCGGTTACCTCCTGGCTAAAAAGACTTTGCTGTTGCGGGATACTAGTGCCTCTGGCTTAGACCCATAAGTGTGAATTAACGAATGGTGAAGATATTCTGAAAGATCAGCAATTACGGTTAAGTACACAATTTTCTATATCACTCCATGTTGTCAATGGGAAATTAATACATATGGGTAATGAGCTGCCATCTGGGGAAGTGGTACAGCTGAAGGCTGTCAGTCAAGCATAGAACCCTGGAGTCATGAGGATTCAAAAGGCAGTCACTACCTAGTCTTTGCAGTACCACTGAAGGGTAGGTTGCATAGATAAAGATCTTTAAAGGAAAGCTTTTTTTTTTTTTTTACCTCTGCTACTGTTTGCTGTTTTAACTTTTAGTTGGATTGAGCAGCTGGGAGGCATGTTGGGATGACCTGCTGACAGGGAGCACCCTCAAATTTAGACATTGTGCTTGTTAAGCTGGGGCTTTAAAATTAACTGATTTGCGAGCTAAACTCCCATTTAGTGCCACAGTGCCTAAATGAGGACCATTTGCCTTGCTTACTAGGGGGTGTCTGCTGGGTACTGTCTCCATTCTTTTAGCCTTGTGCCTCAGGTAAGTAACTTTTTTGGGGGAGGGGCTCAGTTAGTCAGGTTAAGCTGGGGAGTGAAAGGTGTTGTGTACTGTGATTTATTTTTTTATTCTGTTCTTTTTTCCCCCCCCAGTGTTCTCTTTGGCAAGGTCCCTCCCTGCTTCAGTGTGTGTGTGTGTGCACGCGTGATTATGTACAGTCGTGTTTGGGAACTCTGAAGAACCTGGAGTTGCCAGCCGTCAGCTGGATTGTCAGTAGCTTGCTCCATTTTTTATGACTCTAATAAATCCCCTTACTACATCTTGCTGGCAAATTTGTTTATTCATTGGTTGTGTGATAGCTGTTATTTCAGTAGTGCTGGCAGTGGGAGCGGATGCTGCCTAAAGTGCTTTTACTGGCATTTGTGTTCAGTGCTCCAGTTCCTACAGCCATTCTACCACCATTCAGCACCATTTATATATACAGTGCCATGCGTGCTGGCAAGCTGCCAGTCCTCTGCTTTTTGCTTTCTTTCTTGCGGCGCCTGCTCTTCTACACAGTGCCTGCTCGTGCTGGTTGTTCTGACACCATAATGTGCTGATGCTCTTGCATCATTGCAGCATCGTTGTGCGTGCGTCAGTAGCACACCCTCACTTACTGAGAGTAGGAGATCTCTCATGAGTGCTGCCTGTGACTCGCTTAGTGGTTTGGCTCACAACATGTTTGACTCCCAGCTGCTCTCACATTAGGGGGACTTAGCTAATGGAGCTGCACTAACAAAAAAATAGGGGGCTTCCCTAGCGCTCCCAGGTCTAACCTGCAGCCTATACTGCATGACAGAAGCTACACTTGCCTTCTGTTGATCTGGGTCCATTTTTCTGGAACAGGTTACTGTTTTTTCAGCAACAGTACCCTGGTGCAGCACAGTACAATTGCTTAACTAGAAAAATTGGAAGAGCCGGGGTTAGACTAACATAACAATTACAGTAGGGGTTGCTTTGGGTAGATCAGAGTGTGTTTTCATACTGGCTGTTTTTCGTTCTGAGTGACACCAAAGCTTATAGGAAACCAGTAGTTTTTAAAAACTGTAAGACCTGCAGGAGGATAGTGAGACCCCTCTCCATTGGGGTAGTATTGTCCCAGTTGTGTGACGCAATCTAACATGTCTGTAATAGTTCCGCCCAGTTGAAGCACTAAACTGGGGGGGGGGAGGCACCTGTGTTACTGACTGGCAGTGATGAAGCTGAGTTGTGAAAATTTGTTTTGTGTCTTTTGAATAAGGTGTTGTGTGCAGATGGTCTACATGTCATCCCCACTAATACAGCTGAACCTGAGGAAGGTTGTTCAGGTTAGGGGAGGGCCCTAAAGAAATGCCTGGAAACGCCAGAGCAGAGCGAACATGCTAACCAGATCTGCAGGAGATCCCTGACCTTAACAGCTTGGAAGATTAGGATGTGGATGGGGGGGGGGCGGTGTTGCAAGGAGAATCCTGACCTGATGGATCTGGATCCGTCAGACGAGGAGCAGTATCTCTGTGAGGAGAAGGGGAAGTGGACAGAACCAAAGAAAAACATTCGATTTCCCCATTTGTTTATTATCAAGTCACCCATCCTATCTAATAACAGAAGCATGTAAGATATTTCAGTTGAAGGAAGTCCAGAATATTGAGAGTTTGGATGTTAATAACATCCTGTCTGCCTCGGCTTTAGCCCCAAAGTGTTTTCAGAACTTTCAGCAGTGCAGTGAGATCATTGATCAGGAATGGGCTTTGGTGGATAAGCGGAAATGGCTCCCTAGGCTGAGGGTGAGATGTTAACTGTTCCTGGAAGACGGTTCCAGGAAATGGGAAATTCCACCAATAGCTGACAAGGCTGTGAGCAACATGGTCAGGCACACAACCACACCGCTAGTAGATGTGTAAGCACTGTTGGATGTTAACGAAAAGAGGGTGGACAGTACCTCATGCTGATGGACTTTTGCCTCAAATGTGGTCACCCCTCTGGAAAATGTACAGTATGTGTCCTTTACATAGAAACCTAGATATTGATAACAGATAAGGATCACTTGGCCCACCTAGTATGTCCATTTTCCCTACCTACTGTAACACTGCAGACACTACTTGATCTCCCGCTTTACTCCCCCCCCCACACATCCGGACCACTAAGGTTCTCTTATGCCTGTCCCATGCATTCTTATAACCCGTTATTGTTTTTGCCCCCACTGCCTCCACTCTGAGGCTGTTCCAGGCATCCATCACTCTTTCTGTGAAGAAGTACTTTTTCACATTTTCCCTGAGCCACCTTATTTTCACCTGGTTACTCCTCACCGTCTGTTGGTTACTCTTACTCTACCCGCCCCAACACACCTCAGCATCCTGACATACCCCCTGCCTCTGAACCTATGACAGGACGGTAACCTAATCTACTGTGCACCATCTCTCTATGAATACTACCCTCCTCCCTTGACCTGCATGCCTTCCGCTGTCCAAACCATATATCCCCAGTATATGTGTGCCTTGTGTTTTCCTTATCGTATGGTCACCCTCCACTCATTCCCTTGTTTCCCATTTGATCTCCCTCCACCCCTTCCCTTGATACCAGTCCTCTCCCCCACACCCCCTTCACACTACTGGTTCAGACTGGTGCTCTTTACATATACTTGTGATCCTCTTCCCTGGCTGGATGCTACTCTGGAATGTGTATATATTGTCCCTATTCCCACCTGCATGTATAACTGACTGTGCCTCTGCTGTTCCTCAGCACTTTGTTCATTGTATTCATTCTGTATCTGTTTTTGTATATGTATTATATATTATCCTTGTATTTTGTATTGTATATTGACCTTGTATTCTACCCAGGTCCATCTTGAAAATGAGTCCTGCTCAATGATATCTGCCTGGTTAAGTAAAGATTTTGATTGATTGGTTCTTTCCCTTCCCCACACCAGTTTCATCGCATGTCCCCTTTTCATTAGCATCTTGTTCTCTGAAAAATGCTTCTTTCTAGGGACATGGATATGTTGTTCATCCACACTCATTGGCAGTATTCTTGCCGCTTTAAATCTTGCCGGAAGGTCTTCAAGCTTGCTCCTCCCACCCACCCGGGTGGTATAACTCTCGGCTCCGCCCCATGACGCCAGATCTTCCTTACCGCTTGGAAGCTCAGGTTCCCTCCTTAACGCTCTGCGTTTGTGACTGGTTCCTATTTCTCCGTTTGCGGATTTAAAAATAATATTTTGCAAAAGACTTCAGTCTTGATCCCTCGCGCCGCGGCGGATAACCGACTCGGATTTCGGAGATGCCCATGCGGCAGAAGATGTCTCGGACGGATCCACACTCCACGTGTGTCTACTGCTTAGGCCTTGAGCACGCACCCGCAGGCTTGCGACCTGTGCTCATCTTTCTCGCCCACGCCCTCGAAGACCGTGCTGCCCGATTGCAACTGGGCCGCCCCGAGTAGCGCTCTCCGTGAAGTCCAAGGAGGCCCGGTTGGCGTAACTGGCGGGCGGCGGTTTCATGGATCAGCTTTCGAGCGGATGGTCGTCAAGAGGAGGCGGCGCTGGGTCAGATCTTCCTCGGCCGCGGCATTTATCCCGCCTCTCTGGGTTCTTCCTACGGCTTCCTTTAAGGAGCTTTGTCTGTCCCTCTCCACTAAAGGAGAAGGGCTCGCGCCTGCTGGACCTTTTTCTCGGTCCAAAAGAGGGACAAGGGTAAGTCCCTCCGCCGACGCCTTGGGAGCGGAAAGGTCCTCTCCGGGCCGCCGACCGCCGGCTTCGTCGACCGCCGCTCGCCACTGGCCTCACGGTGTCCCCGCCAGGTCAGTTGACCGAGACTCCACTGATGAAGTCGAGATTTTCTCGACCCATTGGACGGCTGTCGCTTTAGCAGCCGAGATTCTCTCCCTGCTCCCCGGGAGGAGTTGAGGATCCCGTGGCTCGCTTGTGCCTCCGTTCCGGAGCCTCGGATGGACCTTCCGAGCCAAGGGAGTGTCGGTTCCGCCGACACCTCCTTGCACCGACCCGAAATTCCGGGACTCTCGGTCTCGGTCTCGACCTCTTCAGTCCAGCCGCTCCCACCGCCATAGGCGGTCTCGGTCTCGCACGCGGTGGCGGCGTCGCTGCTCCCTCGCCCTCCTCGGATGAGGGAGGCTTCGCGTGAATTACGCCGACGGCACGAGACCTTATGTTGCAACAGCTCCTCCTGGCTGGAATAAGCCGACTCCGCGCCTTTCCCCGCCATTATGGTTGTCACCGAACGGCCGACACAACCCCCCGACTTGCCCGAGGAGCTATACCCAGGCGAGTTGTTCGGCCAAACCAGCTGCTCCACCGATTGCGGTGGAACCTCCGCCCACAGCCACCACTGGGGTTCGACCAAGGATTCTCGGTCGACAAGGGTTTACCCCATCGGCTGTCAGTTACCCTCACTCCCGACCGACCTCGGCAGGTGAAGGGTGGCTCAGGCCAGAGGCAGCTCTTCGAGGACTCTTCCGAGTCCGAAGATGATTCCTCCTTCTTCTCCAAGCGACTGGACTTGGAGTCTTCAGGAGTCAGCCATGATGATAGCCCGTCGTCCTTCCTAGGACTGCTTGGCTCATCTCGAGTCTACAGGGATGGAGCTCGAACCCGTTTCCAACGGGCAGGTATCCTCACTGGAGATTCTGGACCGAGGATTCTCCGACGGAGGCCTTCCGTGGCCGAGGCCATAGTGGGTCCAGCACTGGAACTTTGGCAGCCCCTGCTTCCTGCCCTGCGCTTCGGCCAGGATGGCCAGGAAGTATGCGGTCCCTACCGTTCCTTGTCCGTTTTTCGAACACCTCTGCTGAGGGGTTGGTTACGACAGCGTCTCCGCGCCGCCGGGCAACGCCAGGGATGTGGACAAACCTCCTGACAAGGAGTCCAAGAAATTGGACTATGTCGGGCGAAAAGTCTCACGCTGCTCCTCTCTCGGCCTTCGTCAGGCCAGTTCGCCGTCTCATGGCACATTTTTCTCATGCCCTGTTGGGCTCCCTGGATGAGGTCATCCTCATCTTCCCGCCGATCTGCAGACTACGGTTAAGCAGGTGCGGGACCAGGGCAGGGCAGTGGCCAAACAGCAGCTCCAGACTGCTTTGGATGGGGACTCATGTGCCAGATCGGTGGCGTCGCAGGGCTATGGCTAGGTCAGGGCTTGGCTGAGGATATCCACCTTTACTCGGATACCCAGCACAAGTTGGCGGATGTTCCCTTTGGGGACTGACCTCTTCGCCCTGGGTGGAAGGTCACCTGCAGAGGATCGAGAAGTCAATGCCACCTTGGACTCGGTCTCTTCCGGTCCAGAAGGACAAAGGCCGCAAACCACGCCTAAGCCCTTTGGTCCTTCTGTGCCCACGCGCCCGGCCCAGCAACGCCAGGGGCCAGCAGGCTCGGCCTTGGCATCCCAAACCCAAGCACGCGGCTTCCTCTAACAGGAGGCAGGAGGAAGGGCCAGGAGGTCCCTCGGCGGTCCTCCTCCAGCCTGCCCAGTGACGGGCTGAGGGTGTCGCCCCATCCCCGCCACTATTCCTGGGTCCCTCGTGGGGACGGCCCGCACTTCCTGCTCCGCCTGGTCCGCTGTTACCACGGACAGGTGGGTCTTGAGGTGGTGGGAAGAGGCCTGCCTCTGAATTCGAGCAGGCACCACCCTTCAGAGCCGTCGCCCTCGGGGCTTGGGATCCCCAGCTCACTGGCTGCCTCGTCGAGCCGACATCCTCTCCTCCTCCAGAAGGAGGTGGTAAGAGAGGTGGTGGACCCTCCTTCAGACCCAGGGTTTGTGTCCAGGTACTTCCTGGTTCCAACGACGGGGCTGGCGCCCCATTCTCGACCTACACGACCTAAACAAGTTCCAAGGTCTCGAACCTTCAGGATGGTCACTCTGGCTCAGATAATGCCATCCTTGGAGCAGGCTGTGGTTCTGCTCTCTGGACTTGCAGGCGGCGTTTTCACGTCCTATCCGTCCGTCTCACCAGAGATTCCTTCGCTTCGAGCGGAGGATCTCTCTTGAGTTCAAGCCATGCCCTTCGGCTTGTCTCCAGCTCCCAGGGTCTTCACCAAATGCATGGCAGTGGTGACAGCATCTCCTGCGTACCGAGGGGCCGGTGACCCTTACCTGGACGACTGGCTGATAGCAGCTCCTCCAGGAAGGAGGCGGAGGGTCCAGAGATCTGGCCTCCAGGTCTGTCTCAACTGGGCCTCCTTGTCAACGAGGCCAAGTCGGAACTCGAGCCAAGCAGGTGATTTTATTCATCGGGCGCAGCTCGACTCTCTTCGAGCCAGAGCGCTGCCCCGCGGACAGGGCCGAGGTTCTTCCTCCTTTGCCCGATCATTTCTGGTTGGGCAATTGCGCCTGCCCGGGACTCCTGCGCCTCCTGGGTCTCATGGCGGCCTGTACCAGCGTGGTCCGCTGGGCCCGCTGGAACATGCGTCCCTTCAGTGGGGACTGGCCAGCCAGTGGTCACAACGCTTGCGATCCCTTGACCAGCTTAGTCGGTGACACAGGGATGTGAATGCTCTCCAGTGGTGGACCGCTCAGATCAATTGCAGGAGGGCATCCCGTTCGTCCGCCCGAGCCGGCGGTCTCTCTGTCGACCGATGCCTCTCTGATGGGTTGGGGTGCCCATCTGGGGAACACGGGCTCATGGCCTCTGGTCCCCGGGAGTCCCGATGCCACATCAACCTGCTGGAGCTCCGAGCGTCCGCCTAGCTCTCACCGCCTTTGCTCCGCTCCTCCGGGTCAAGTGGTCCGAGTCCAGACGGACAATACCACCACTATGTACTATCTAAACCGCCAGGGCGGACGCGCCCATGCTTCTATGCAAGGAAGCTCTCCGCATTTGGTCACTCGTGCGCAGCCTGGAGGCGGATCTCCTAGCCATTCACGTGGCAGGAGCCTCCAACACCCTGGCCGATGCCCTGAGCCGGATAGGGGCTGCATCCCACGAGTGGTCTCTCCTGCCGGAGGTAGTACAGCATCTGTTCTCCCTTTGGGGCACACCTCAGGTGGACCTGTTTGCCTCCACGGAGAACGCGAAGCTGAGTCTGTTCCATGCCCGCCCCCCTCAGCAGGGCTCGCTGCAGGGGGATGCCTTCTCGAGGCAATGGACCCCGGGCCTCTTTTCGCCTTTCCCCATTTCCTTGATCCACAAGGTGCTTCTCAAGGCGAGGGGGACAAGGCGCAGGTGATTCTGATAGCCCCAGACTGGCCTCGCCAGTTCTGGTACCCAGATCTCCTCAGTCTCAGCTCCAGGACTCCGCGCAGCTTCAGCTCGCCGGACCTGCTCTCAGTCAATCAGGGGAAGGTGTTCCATCCGGACCTTCAATCCCTGCACCTGACGGCCTGGTTCCTGAGCGGCTAGAGTTCCAGGCCTTGGGTCTTTCCGACGAGGTCCTCAATGTAGTTGAGGCGTCCCGTAAGGAGTCGACCAGAAAATGCTATGCCTTCAAATGGAAAAGGTTTTCCATTTGGTGTCAGGGCAAGGGCTTGGACCCTTCCTCCTGTTCCTTGGCAAGCATCTTGGACTATTTATGGTCCTTTTCTAGTCAAGGCTTAGATCCGGCGACCCTAGGTGCTACAACAGCCATCTCTGCTTACGGTAGCGGGCGAAGCAGTCGATGGCGAGGAGAAGGTGGTCTGCTTTTTCAAAGGCCTTGATCACATTCCCCTCCAGCGGGAACCCCACCTCCGTGGGATCTACTGCTGGTACTGGCAAAGCTCATGGGCCAGCCATTCGAACCTATGCACAGGTGTGCTCTCTCACCTGTCGTGGAAGACCGCCTTCTTGGTGGCTGCACGTCAGCCAGAAGGATGGGAGAGCTCAGGCGCCTTCATCGAGGTCTCCTTACCTGGTCTTCCACAGGGACAAGGTTGTCCTCTTCACCCGAAATTCCTTCCGAAGGTGATGTCGGAGTTTCACCTTAACCAGGTGTTGACTCTGCCGGTGTTCTACCCCAATCACACCTCGGAGGCGAATATGGGCTCATACTCTGGATCTGGGCGCTCGCTTGCCATTATAAGGAGCGCGGCTGAAATTCGGGGAGAGGTTGCCAGCTGTTTGTCACCCACGCTGAAGCCGCATCTGGCAGACCTGCAGCCAAGCGGACGATAAGCAGGTGGTAACCTCCCGCATAGATCTCGTATAAGTTAGCGGGCATGGAGTTTCCCAGAGGGATAAGAGCTCATTCTACCCGCTATACTGTGTGAACGGTGGCTGCTTCCAGGGACGCCCCTATCCAGGAAATCTGCAGGGCTGCTACCTGGAAGTCAGCAAACACCTTCATTACCCACTACCACATCGACCCTGGTCACGCCGGGATGCTGGTTTTGGGGCCTCGGTTCTCAGTCTCTCTTTCCCAAGTAAGTATGTGGGTGTGTCTTGCCTCCCTCCTCCCGGAGAACTGCTAGGGAGTCTGCCAATGAGTGTGGATGAACAACATATCCATGTCCTAGAAATACAGGTTACTCACCTGTAACAGGAGTTCTAGGAATGGTATATTTGTTCATCCACATTGACCTACCTCCCGGCCTTGACCGAGCCTGAGCTTCAGCGGGCCAGATCTGGCGTCATGGGCGAGCCGAGAGTTATACCACCCGGGTGGGTGGGAGGAGCAAGCTTGAAGACCTTCCGGCAAGATTTAAAGCGGCAAGGATACTGCCAATGAGTGTGGATGAACAACATATACCATTCCTAGAACTCCTGTTACAGGTGAGTAACCTGTATTTCTTGAACTTTATTTATATTCGTGAGGTATTTGAATGTTTCAGTCATATCCCCCCCCCTCCCTCCTTTCCTCCAGGGTGTACATATTGAGGTCTTTCAGTCTTTCTTCATAAGGCTTGTGATGAGGATCCTGTGCCATTTTGGGTACACTTTTCGGGACTGCCTCTTCTCTGTCTGTGTCCTTCTGGAGGTGTGGCCTTCTGAACTGGGCACAATACTTGAGGTGAGGTCTTACCAGTGATCTGTACAGTGGTAACACCACCTCTCTCTCTTTCTGCTGGTGATACCCCTCCCTGTGCACCCTGGCACCCTACTAGCTCTCGCCACTGCCTTGTCACACTGTCTGGCCACCTTTAGATAATCAGATATGATTACCCCAGGCCTCTTTCCTCTTTGGTGGGGGTCAATACCACTCCCTCTATTATGTACTCCACCCCTGGGTTTCTGTGCCCCAGGTGCATGATTTTGCACTTCTTCACACTGAAAGTTAGGTGCCACACGGTTGACCACTCCTCTAGATTTCTTAAATCTCTATTAATTTTCCCCTTCCCCCGCTGTCTACTCTATTGCAGATTTTAGTGTTATCTGCAAAGCGGCATACCTTCCCTTCTAGCCCCTCTGCATTGTCACCAATAAAGACATTAAAGAGAACTGGTCCTGGTACTGATCCCTGTGGCATAGTTATTATTTATGCAATAGATGTGGACCCAAAAGCCATATGATGAATCCATTTATTTCCACATATGTGTGATAAATTTCAGAACCCAAAATTTATCAGACATGTGTGATAAACGAGCCTGTCAGTCAGCCCCCCAAAAGCTGGTACTACTTCCCAGCTTTCACTTTCACATTACTGTACTGCACTTGCACAAAAAAACCTGCTTCACTTCGCTCCTTCATATTCACATGCAGAACTCTTTCACAAACACACAATAATTGCCTACCAAAAAAAAAAAGTCTGCACATTACTTCATTTTTCACATTTGAAATCCAAAATTTCCAGCGATCCTCACTTCTTCTCAAGTCATGAAACTGAAGCTACAGTCACCCACTCCAAAGGACCACACCAAAACTAAGCCAAGAGCACAAAAAAAAGCATGTTCAAACATCAGTTTTTTGTGTGTGTGTGTGTGCTTTTCCCCTTAATACCTCTGCTGTATTCATTTTCTCTTCACACTGCTGGTAGACCACCCTGCTTTATACTTTCAATTGTTGGTATGCTATAGTTTGTAAAGTTAACTTCCCAACACTACAACAGCTGCACATTTCTCTCATCTGCTGCTCTGGTCCCTCTGTCTCTTGTCAGAGAAAACTCCACCCCTCTTTCTCAAGCAAACACAAAAAGTGTAATTTTGTCTCTCCAGCTGCCACACTTCTGGAAACACACACACTGTGCAGAATCAAACGATAAAGGACCTACACATCTTTTCTAGGATCGTGGATATGTTGTTCATCCACACTTATTGGCATGTCCCTTTCCCCTTTAAGAATTGCCGGAAGTCTTCCAAGCTGGCTCCTCCCATCCACCCGGGTGGTATAACCCTTGGCTCCACCCCATGACGCCAGATCTTCCTTTCTGCTGGAAGATTCAGGTTGCGTCCTTCATGCTCCCACATTTTGAAGGCCCTGGCTTCAAAACCTTTGGTTATTCCGAAAATTCGTCTAGTTCGCATTAGTGATCGCGACTGTTTATGTTCGATTATGTAAGACAAATCTTCCCCCGGATTTCGCCGGTGTTCGTGTGGCCAGAAAATGTCACACACTGATCCCCACACCATGTGTGTCTGTGCCTGGGTGTTGACCATGACACCTCGAAGTGCGATTCTTTTTGTCTTGCATTTCACCCTAATGTCCTCGACGACCATCTCGGACGCCTAAAGTTGGGGAGGCCGGAAAAACATAACCCTCCGATGAAATCAAAGGAGGCTCGTGGAGTGTTTCACGTCAAGAGAAACCATGGAGCAATTGGAACGATGTTATTCGAGGAGGAAGCAGCTTGTGCTGGGGAATCTTATTCTCAGAGCTTCTTCGTTCCGCTCAACCTGGGCTCCACTTTCTTGGGTTCTTTCCAAGAGTTGTGCCAGTCTCCTCCGACTAAGGAAGAGAGTCCTGCGGGCACACACTCCTCTTGGTCCCGTAAGCAGGAAAAGGACCCAGGATTGTCTTCGTCTCAGCAAAGACGTTCTTGGGATCGGGAGAGATCTTGGTCACAGGAACCAGCAGTCTTGACTTCTGTTGAAATTGCCTCTTCGGCCGCTGGCTTCTCGGCTTTGCCGTCTGGCCAGTCGACCGAAGTGTCGATCGACGAGGTTGAAATAATCGTCGACTCGATCGACCCATTTTCACCAACTCCGGTCAACGATCCTGTCAGTTGGACTCTGGTTCTTTCTTTCCCGACAAGGAGACCCAGCACACTGGGAATCCCAGCCCACTGGGAATCCCATCGAGGAAGTGGTCCCCGACCCTGGGAAATCACCAGTCCCGCTGGTGTCTCCTGAGTGACCGAATTGGACCACCCAATCTCGATTGAGGTCTAAGACCCTATTGCCCTCTAGGCCGAGGAAGAGCCACAAGCGCTCAAAAAAGAGGCGACACCATCGGTCGTCCTCGTCCTCCTTGGATGAGGAAAGGCTCCGGTGGAAACTCCATTGGCGCTATGAGGACCTCATGTGGCAACAGCTGATTTTTTTTCTGGGCACAAGCTGACCCCGTCTTCTACCTCGGCCAGTACTTGGCTTTTGCTTCCCAGGCTGAAGCAGACTCTTTCGGAGCCGATTAAGTCAGCTCCCCAACCTAAAGTGGTCTCTCCACCGATCATGGTGGAACCACCGCCCAAGCAGCCTGTGGGAGGGGCTCCTTCTAAAGAAGATAGCCCAGACACTGGGCTTCCCCGGTGTCTTTCGGTCACTGTCACCCCAGACCGCCCCCGTCGGGTCAAAGGTGACTTGGGCGGTCGAGCGTTGTATCTAGATTCCTTGGATTCGGATGAGACCAGAATACATTCTCATCCTGGGGATGATGAATTGGCTGGTGGGTTAGAGACGAAGGAAGGTCCTTCGTTCTTTCAGGGCATTCTTCACCTCAACTCTCAGTCTACAGGGATGCCCCTGGAACCTATCCAGAAAAAGACTGAGTACCCTCTCACAGACATCCTCAAGAGAGGGGATACCCCAACGAAAGGCATTTCCTGTGGCTGAGCCCATAGTTGCCCGGCCTTAGAACTTTGGCAGCGCCGTGCCTCCTGTCCAGCTCCATCTACCCACATATATGCGGTGCCCATGGGGTCCCTTGCGGGATTCACAGAGCACCCTTCGGCCGAGAGCCTGGTGATCACTTCTGTGTTCAGTTGTACTGGCAGTTCTGCCGACACTGATCGACCTCCTGAAAAAGAATCCAAACTCTTGGATCATTTGGCTCGAAAGGTCTATGCAGCCTCATCTTTAGGCCTTCGTCAGGCAAGTTCGGCCATCATCATGGCACACTTCTCCCATGCCCTCTTGGGGTCTTTGGATGAAGTCCTCCCACACCTCCCCATGGACATGCAGACCACGGTCAAGCAGGTCCGGGATCAGGGCTGGGCTGTTGCCAAACAGCAGCATCAGATAGCCCTGGGCATTGGAAATTCTTGTGCCCACGCGATGGCAGCTGCAGTTGCCTCTCATCGCAGGGCTTGTCTGAGACTCTCCTCTTTTCCAGCAGATACTCAGCACAAACTAGCTGATGTGCCATTCTTGGGCACCGACCTTTTCAGCCCAGGTGTGGCTGGTCACCTTCAGCATATTGAGCAGTCCAGTGCCACCTCGGACGTTACTTCTGCTAAAGGTTCTTTGGGCAAGAAACAGCAGAAGAAGAAGTCTTTTCCGCACTCTTCCCCTGTGGCACAGTGACCCTCCTTTCAAGGAGGGCAACAGCAGCAGCAGGCTCAAGCTTGGCACCCCCGGCCCAAGCCCGGGCCCTCCCAGGCCCGTAAAGAAGGCCGAGGTTCAGGTCCCGGATCATCCTCCTCCAAGCCTGCTCAGTGATGGGGTGGGGGCTGCCACCCCCTCTTCCGTCATGCCAGCTCTGGGTCCTCCTGTTGGGGGGGGGGGTGCTCCGCCACTTTCTTTCTGCCTGGTCCGTTATTACCACAGACAGGTGGGTTTTGGAAGTGGTCGGTCAGGGACTGCCTGTGGAATTCGAGCAGCACCCTCCAAGCCGAGCCTGCGCCCCTCGAGAGGAAAGAGAATCCGTCCATTCTCAGTCGGCTCTCCGAGACTACATTGCTCAGCTCCTCCTCAAGGAGGCAGTAGCTCTAGTGGCGGATTCTCCAACAGACCCAGGCTTTGTCTCCAGGTACTTCTTGGTGGCCAAGCGGATGGGGGGGCTGGCGCCCCATTCTAGATCTGCACGACCTGAATCGGTATCTTAGGTCAGTCACCTTTTGGATGGTCACTGTGTCCCAGATCATACCATCCTTGGAGCGAAACATGTGGTTCTGTTCACTGGATCTGCAGGATGCATTATTTCATGTCCCAATCCATCCATCTCATTGGCCGTTCCCCCGCTTCAGAGCCTAAGGGACTCTATACGAGTTCCGAGTCATGCCATTCGGCCTGTGATCGGTCCCACAGGTCTTCACCAAATGCATTGCAGTGGTGGCAGCCCATCTCAGGCGTCCGGGGGGGGGGGGTTAGAATTTACCCCTACCTCGACTATTGTCTCTTAGCAGGTCCCTCCCAGCAGGAGGTGGAGAGGTCCAGGGACCTGGCCCTCCAGACCTGCTCCCAACTCTGCCTCTTGATCAACAAGGCCAAGTCGGAACTTGTGCCTTCTCAGGTGATGTGCTTCATTGGGGCAGAACTCGACTCTCATCAAGCCAGAGCTCGGCTCCCAGTGGACAGGATGGAGGTTCTCTCCTCCTTTGCCCAATTTTTTTCTGGTTGGGCAATTGCACCCTGCCTGGGACTTTCTGCACCTTTTGGATTACATGGCGGCGTGCACCTCCGTGGTCTGTTGGGCCCGGTGGCACATGCACCCCCTCCACTGGGAGCTGGCCACCCAGGGGACTCAGCACCATGGTCATTTTGACCAGCTGATCACTGTAACCCAGAAGATGTAGGATGCTGTCCAGTGGTGGACTGCCCCAGACTGGTTGCAGGAAGGGGTCCCCATTTGTCTGTCCAGAGCCGATGGCCATCCTCATGACCAATGCCTCTTTCATGGGCTGGGGAGCCCACATGGGGGACTAAAAGGCCCATGGGTTCTGGACCCCTGAGGAGTCCCGATACCACATCAACCTGTTGGAGCTCAAAGCAGTCAGACTGGCACGGTCAGCTTTCGCTCCTCAGCTCCGGGGTCAAATGGTTCAAGTCCAGACCATGTACTACCTCAACAAACAGGGTGGCACGCACTCCTGTCTGCTTTGCAAGGAGGTGCTCCACATCTGGACCCTCGTCAGCTGTCTGGAGGCAGATCTCCTAGCCATTCATGTGGCAGGAGCCTCAAACCATCTGGCGGATGCTGTCAGACACTTAGGCGAGACATCCCACAAGTGGTCTCTCCATCCAGAGGTAGCTTACAGCCTGTTCTCCCACTGGGACAGACTGATGGTGGACCTGTTTGCCTCCTGGGAAAACACCAAGCTGAGGCTATTTCATGCTCGCCAACCCCCTCAGCAGGGCTTGCTGCAGGGGGATGCCTTCTTGAGGCTGTGGACCCCAGGCCTCTTCTGCACCTTTCCTCCATTTCCCTTGATCCACAAGGTGCTCCTCAGGGTGAGGAGGGACACGGCAAAGGTGATTCTGGTAGCCCCAGACTGGCTGCACCAGTTCTGGTATCCAGATCTCTTCAGCCTCAGCTGCAGGCCCCCGGCGCGGCTTCAGGCACGCCCTGACCTGATCTCTGTCAATCAGGGGAAGGTATACCATCCGGAACTTCAGTTCTTGCACCTCACAGCCTGGTACCTGAGCGGCTAGAGTTCCAGGCTTTGGGTCTTTCCAAGGATGTCCTCACCATGGTGGAGGCATCCAGAAAGGAATTGACCAGGAAATATTATGCCTTCAAATGAAAAAGGTTTTCCATTTGGTGTCAGGCAAGGGCATGGACCCTCTGTCCTGTCCAGTGGCTAACATTCTCGACTACCTTTGGTCTTTGTCCAAAGGGGGTCTTCAGTCATCGACCCTTAGGGTGCACCTGGCAGCCATCTCTGCTTACCAGGCACGGGCCAGTCAGCCGACATTGACGCAGGAGTCGTCAGTGGTTTGGCACTTTTTCAAAGGCCTGGATCACATATCCCCTCTGGTGCATGAACTTCCACCTCCGTGGGCTCTACTGCTGGTACTGGCAAAGCTCATGGGCAAGTCATTCAAACCAGTGCACAAGTGTGCATTATCACACTTGTCGTGGAAGACAGCCTTCCTGGTGGCTATCACGTCTGCCAGAAGGATAGGGGAGCTCCGGGTACTTTTGGTGGACTCCCCTTATCTGGTCTTCTGCAGGAACAAGGTTGTCCTATGCCCCCACCCAGAATTCTTTCTGAAGGTGGTGTCAGTGTTTCAACCTTAACCAGGCGTTAACTCTGCCAGTATACTACCCTAATTACACCTCAGAGGCAGAGTACAGGCTCCATACTTTGGACCTGAGACGAGCTCTCTCCTATTATAAGGAGAGGGTGGTGGAAATTCAGGGAGAGGTTCGCCAGCTGATTGTCACCTACGCTGAAGCCGCTTCTGGCAGACCTGCAGCAAAACGGACTATTGCAAGGTGGATTACATCTTGCATAAGTCTGTGCTATGAGTTGACTGGCATGGAGCCTCTCAAAGGGATAAGAGCTCATTCTACCCGCCATACCGCTGCATCGGTGGCTGCTTCCAGGGAGATCCCTATCCAGAAAATCTTTCAGGCTGCTACCTGGAAGTCAGCAAACACCTTAATTACCCATTACCAAGTTGACCTTGAGTCACACAGGGATGCTGGTTTTGGGGCCTCAGTTCTCTCATGTCTATTTCCCAAGTGAGTATCAGTGGGGGTGTGTGCCTTGCCTCCCTCCTCCTGGAGAACTGCTAGGAGTCTGCCAAGAAGTGTGGATGAGCAACATGTCCACGATCCTAGAAAACAGGTTACTCACCTGTAACAGTAGTTCTAGGAGTGGTATATGTTGTTCATCCACACGGACCCACCTGACCTCCCCGGCTGCGGACGTACAAACCTGGCTTCCAGCGGGCTAAGATCTGGCGTCATGGGTCGGAGCTGAGGGTTATACCACTGGGTGGGTGGGGGGAGCCAGCTTGAAGACCTCGCCATTCTTAAAGGGGAAAGAGACATGCCAATAAGTGTGGATGAACAACATACACCACTCCTAGAACTACTGTTACAGGTAAGTAACCTGTTTTTTTTTTCTTTGTTTTTGCAAAAAAAAAAAAAAAACTCTTAAGGACCCGAAACCACAGTGGCTTCTACGAAAAGCTTGCAAAGCAAGAAACTAAGCTGCCATGCTTTGCAAACTCTACAGCCCTCCCACACAGCAAAGCTAGCCAATCAAAACAGACGCTAAACATCTTAGTTGTGGGGTCCATAGTATCAAAGCTCCCAATCTAGCAGCTATCTTAAAACGGTGTAGCAATATCGAGAAAATCCTCTATATGAATATATATGCATGCACCGTAACGAAGAGAGTCATATCCAGTCTCACACTAACTAGTACTTGCCAAATTCTCATTTCCCTACTCCTTCCCCTCCTTGATTGATGTGGTCTGTGCCTCCCTTCGGCTGGGGCACGCTGCTCTTGCAGAATGCATCACTACACTGTAGCCTCTAGTGAGCTATGGTGAGCTATTGCTCCTGGGTGATTATAATCTTGATTGGCTCTCACCTTCCTCTGCTACGACCATCTCCAAAATTGAATCCTTAAACCTCTCACAACTAATCAATAAACCCACCCACTACAACCCTCATTCCTCCCATCACTCCCTTATAGGCTGGGTTCTATCATCTCATCCCCAGAGAATATCCGATGCAGGAGTCCTTGACGCTGTTCTCAGCGACCACTGTATTACTTACTGTGTTAGAAAGAGACACAACTGCCTATATCCGCACCAAAATACATCACCACACATCCCCTACACTCTCTTGATACAGACTCCCTCCTCTCAGACTTATGCAATGCAGACTGAACCCCAGTGTACTTCTCTTTAGATGTCGACACTGCACTAGCCCATTTCACTAACATCTTCACAAATATCTGGGACTACCATGCCCCGCTCCAAAAAGCAAGGGTTAGAAAACGTTACCACCCCTAGATCACAGCCCTAATAATTGCCCCCTGCAAATCCCGTGATGAAGCCTGGGCAGACTTTAAAGCCTCCCAAACCATGCATGCCAAACAGATCTACAACACTGCTAGGAATTTATGCACCAAAATCATCAGGCTAGCAAAAACTGCCGACTTTAAAAACTGTCTCAGGTATGATCACTCCTCCTCCTTTTGGAACATTGTCCACTCCATCATAAACCCAGCTCTTAAATCAGACATTCCCTTTATAAACCTCAACGGCATGAAAATTACGGACCCCCTCCCAGGTGGTGACGCCATGAATACCTTTTTCACTACCTGTGCCCTCCCGGACCAAGCCTCTCCCTCACCACCTGCCAACAGTGCCCTCCCACAGTCCACAGCTGATAGAAATTTCACTCTCGCTCCTGCATCTACCGATGAAGTACTGTCCACACTCCTATCCTTAAATCCAACTAAATCAAGCCCAGACGGCCTACACCCAAGCCATCACCCCCCCCCAACCTACCTGCTAAACTATCCTTCTCTACATGTACAGTACCTGTGGCCTGGAAAACTGCCTGTGTCATCCCTCTCCACAAAGATGGTGACACCACATTTCCCAGCAACTATCGTTCGATCTCCCTCCTCCCAGCCATGTCAAAAGTACAAGAATGTTTAGTAGTATCGAGACTGAATGCCCTCCTAAACTCCTCAGACCTCCTCTCCCCTTATTAGTCTGGGTTTAGGAAGCACCGCTCCACCGTATCGTCGCTTCTTAGACTAACCGGATACATCCAGTCTGCTGCTGACAAAGGTCATATCATGGCGGCTGTTTTCATTGATCTGGCCAAGGCCTTTGACTCTGTTTCCCACCCACTTCTCCTTAACGCCCTCAATCATGCTGGTCTTGCCCCACCTGCAGTACGGTGGTTCAACTCTTACCTCACCAACAGATGTCAGTCAGGGTGGCTAACTCCTCCCCCCAATCCTGAAAAGCATCCCACAAGGCTCTGTTCTGGGACCCATCCTTTTCACTCTCTTCATAAACAACCTACCTTCTGCCTGTTGAAACTCCCTCATCCACATGTACAGTATGTGGATGACACTGTCCTCTTCACCTCCGGTCCCGACCCAATCTCTATCAAATCTGCCCTACAACAGGATTTCCACTGTGTTCAGTCTTGGTTCCAAGACAACAAACCCAGACTAAACACGTCTAAAACTGTCTTTTTACCTTCGATACCTCTCAAAGATTGGGAAAAACCATCCCCTCCCCTCCCATTTCCACCATAGAAGACACCCCTCTCACCAAAGTCTCAGCCTATAAGTATCTAGGAGTCTGGTTGGACCCTCAAATAAACTTCTCTCACCACATCAACCATTTATCATCAAAACTTCGCCCTAAGCTCAGCATCCTATATCGTAACAGGGACTCTCTCTCCCCCTTCCTGTCAGAGAACTTCTGATCAAAATAATTTTACCTACTCTTGACTATCATGACGTTGTTTGCTGCACTGCCCCCTCCTTCCTACTTGCTAGACTTGACTCTGTCTTTCATGCCTTTTGTTGCTTTGCCTCAGATTCTCCCATAAGGTCCCACCACTGCTGTCTCCTCTCAACTCTGGAACCACCTCCCCTGTCCCATCGGCGTTTTCATCCACTCTGTCTCCTTTATTTCCAAATACTGGTTCAACCTTCTTCCCTCCTACCTCTCCGATCACCTCACTCCTGCTCCTCCTGCATCCTATTCCCTCCGCTCACAAGATGCCCTCTCTTTCTCCCTGCCCAAACCATCCTCAAACATGTCCCCTCACTTTGGAATGCTCAACCCCTGTCCTCCGCAACTCCCTCTCGCACCCCCCTGTCAGATATCAGCTACACCTTGTGCTTCCTCCTACGTGCTCCCATATCAACTGAAAGCATTTATGCTCAAACTGACAGCACTTACGCACTCCAAATTTCTTAACTGTAATCATGATCTGATGTGAAATTGTTGCTTTGTTTGTAAATACTGTATTTGCTAACACAGCTGCACACTGTCATGCAGATTACTACTGTACGCTGTCTTACCTTGCTTGTAACTGCAACTTTTACATAAGAAACTTTGTTTATGTTATTGTACCCCTCTACCCCGATTCTTCCCTGGGCCGCACCTGGAAATGAGCCTTGGCTCAGTGTGCCTTTCCCAGTTACCAAATGTTTAAATAAAATAAATGTAATATACAACAATGAACAGAAAATAAATTAAATAGCACCCAAAAAAATCATATTCCTATTACATAAATGGAATATGCAATGGAGATGAGTGAAATAAATGATTTATCCATACTCTAGCAGTTTGCCCTCTGACCACCTCACTTGTGGCTTATACCATTCGTGAAGTTACCCAGGGTCAAACTGCTCTCGTGCAGATCAGTAGTTTATTTCACTCATCCCCATTGCATATCCCTTATATCCCGTGCCTTAAATTGCCTTGGACATTTTAATTTCTGAGGATTCGGAGGGGTCATATATTTTGCAGGTAGTGTCCATGGCTTTCACCTTTTTAGGGGATGCAGTAATGGATAACTAGCGTATGTTTGCCTACTCAGCTTATCATATTGTAGTGGCTCTATGGAGTGTGTGGCTTTGCCACTGGTCCACGGAGCAGGCGTCCAAGACAAAGTTGTTAAACATGTCATTTGCTGGGGAGTTGTTAATTGGATCGGAACTGGATGACATTTTAAAGGATGTCCAAGACAAAAAAGAATAGTTACCAGTGTCCAGGAAACCTCAGAAGGGAAACTCAGACCAAAGAGGACAGGGTTTCAGCTGACAGCAGCAGGCCGGATGAGGTTTTTGTCCCTTTCGGAACTTTGGAGGCCACAGAACTAGAGGAGCTTATTCTGGATTCAAAGGCGGCAACAACAACAGAGGTTGCTTTGCCTGCAGAGGCAGTAGAGGTACTGGACAGAGAGGAGGTGCCTCCCAGACAGTGAAGATATGGGGGCCCGTCTGTGGTAGAGTGGGAACCCCCTCCCCCCGGACAAACCTCTGCTGTTCTCTATTCTGTTATTTTTCTTTTAAATCTACTGTAGTAGTACTAGTTTATTTCTATATTTATTTATTTTTTTTCCTTTCTCTATCTTTTATTTTCTACTGTGATAGGGTTGGCCTCCTATTATAGTACATTCCTGCCTGTTTTCTCTTTAGGATTTGTTCAGGAGGTGGAAAGTTCCCACATATCACCAAATGAAGGTCAGACTGTAAAAGGTAGACACTCGATTTATATACCACCCCCCACCCCCCGGTTGAACTCAGTATGTAGAGGTTAAAAGCTGGTCATTAGCTGTTTGGACCAGGATTAAAGCCAGCAAGGCTAAAAATATTAACTAAATGTAGCTGTGTTGGAATTATTGCTCATTAGAGCAAGGAGAGTGTTGCCTGACTCGCCCTGTTTCCCTACTGCCTCACTGTCATTGGGTTGTGAGCGTCTTGCAGAGACAACTAGGCAGGTACAAGCAGGAAGTGAATAAAAACAAAACAAGAAATGACTCATAGCAAGCTCTTTCTACAGTTATTGTTTCTCCCCTTTTCTTGTTCCAACCTGCACACAAGGACTGTGCTTGCCTGGTCTTTCAATGACCCAGTCCAGATAAAATAGAGCACATCAGAAGGAACAAGAAAATAGTTAAGTTTATAAGTTACCTGACAGAGGTGCTTAGGAAAGAACCCTTCAGCTAGACTTCAGAACAACCTAAACAAAGCTAATATTTAAAGTGACAGTAGCAATTTAGGTCTAGTATTCATAATCACTGTTGGTGAAGGTTTTATTTTATAATGGAGACATTTCATTTCTTTTTGGGTTAAAGGCTAAACCTTACCTGCCTAACACTCCACACATAGTTCCTGCCTGTAGGAAGGCACTCATAGGACTGAACGCTCCTCCTGTCCTGCTTTATAGCAACATTCAGAAAGAGGTACTACATCAGAGGGAGGAGTCAGGGTGTTAAGGTGTCCCATTAGTATGCAGTTACAATTATTATGATTTATACAAAATTTAATAAAACTTTATTTGATTCAGCCAATCTAATGGACTTATAAATATGATACAATGCAACTAATGACCTCAGTTACCGCCCAAATGCATCTATTAGTGTAGATTAATTCCTTTTATTAGTATTAGGGGCGGAGTTAGTGTAACATGATGTCATCAAGTAAATGCTATATAAAGACTTCGATTGAAGCCTGATTCAGATGGATGTTGGACACAGAGGATGGCGGTCTTGTTAGTCTGATGGAATCACCCTGTGTGAATTTTGTTTGTTTTAAACTATGAAAGTTATTTTCCTTTCGTTGCTTCAGTGGATGAGTTTGATTGAGTTGTAACTGAAATAAATCCTTTTAACACACTAAGCCAGTGTGTTTTCTACAACTCAGAACTGTCTTGTGTTGTCACTTAACCCACACTTCCACACCGTCCATGCCCCCCCTTCCCATGGTGGAAGACTGCAGAACTTTTGCCAGCACTGGGCCCAGTTAATGTCAGGTGCATGGCTGCTGGACATTATAGGTATGGGCTATGCCATAGAGTTTTCTCTGGTTCCCACAAGAGGTCGTTTCCTGCAGTTTCTGTTATCACAAAATCAAGTGAACAGGCAAGTAGTGAGGTAGACTTTGGATCATTTGAGGCAAATAGAGGTAGTTGTGCCAGTTCCCTTAAATGAGTAGGGTCTAGGGTTCTATTCAGTTTGCTTTGTAGTCCCAAAGAAGTCCTGGGGGATTTCACCCCGTTCAGGATCTTAAAAAAGTTTGTTCACCCATGACATTCAAGATGGAATCCTTATGGCCTTATGAGTCGAATGAAGGCTGCTTATGTCCATGTACCTATTTGCCAGTCGCACCAGAAATTCCTGAGGCTTGTGATTCAGGGACAACATTTCCAGTACATGGCTCTTCCCTTGGGTCTGGCTGCAGCCCTCAGGGTGTTTTCGAAGATCCTAATTGTGTTAGTGGTGCAATTGAGACAGGCTGGGCTTCAAAATACCTCTACCTGGATGATTAGCTTATCCGAGCTCTGACTGCCAGGGTGGCGGAGAAATCAGTGGCAAGGACTTCAGAGGTCCTGCAAACACATGGCTGGATCATCAACCATGAGAAAAGCTCTCAGATGCCATCTCAAAGGTTAGAGCACCTGTGGAGTTGGTGTTCCAGATGGACAAGAAGAGAGTGACAAAAGGAGGTCTTAGTCCAAGATGCCCAGTGACTGAGGGCTCTGCCAGTGGTCTCTGCTCACAGATTTCTTAAAATTCTAGGTCGCAGCAGTGATAGAGCTAGTGCCAAGGTCACATCTTCAGATACGGCCTCTGCAAACAGGATGCTGAAGGTATGGTCCCTGGTCTAAGAGGACTACCAGACCCTGATTCCACTATCACAGTTGGTGTGGAAGAACCCTGAAAATCTCAGCAAGTGGACTGTCCTGGAGGAGTCGCTGAAAATGATTCTAATGACTGATGCCAGCCTTTCAAGCTGGGGTGCGGTTCTTGACCAAATCCCATTTCAGAGGGTCTGGAGCCCATAGGAGCAGATGCAGCAGATAAATGTGTTGGAAATGAGGGCAGTCTACCTTGCTCTGCTTCACTTTTAGAACCAGATTCCGGCCAGAGCCGTTAAGGTGAGGTCAGACAGTGCTGTCAACGTGGCCTTCATCAACAGTCAAGGAGGCACAAGAAGTGCAAACATGCTAGCAGAAGCAACCAGGGTTCTGCAGTAGGTGGAACCCAACCTTCTGATGCTCTCTGCAGTCCACCTTGCAGGAGAACTGAATGTGCATGTGGACTGGTTGAGTCACAAAAGGGTTCACCTAGGAGAATGATCTCTGAACCCAGAGGTGTTCAGTCTACTGTGCAGAAGGTTCGAATCCTCGCAGGTCGACCTCTTTGCATCAGAGGAAAACACTTGGGTCCCGAGGTTCTTTAGTCAGTATTGGTGCCCTCAGGTGGAGGTGGTGGATGCCCTGTCTCAGCAATGGGAGTTCCACAGAGCTTACTTGTTCCCTTCACTTGCACTGGTGTCCAAGGTACTGCAAAAATGCAGAGGGGATTTCCTCTGATAGCTCTAGAGTGGCCAAGAATACCGTGGTTCTCTGACCTAGTAAATCTGGCACAGCAACCACCGTTCTGGCTTCCGCTTCCTTGTTCAGGGTCCCATTCTGCATCCAAAACCTGAGTCGATGTGGTTGAAACCTTGGCTTCTGAGAGGAGGAGGCTCTTGAAGCAGGGTTTCTCCAAAAGAGTAGTGGACACCCTCATGGCTTCCAGGAAAGGTACCACTTTAGCGACCTATGATCAAGTGTGGACCACCTTTTGTGAGTGAGCCAGAGCTTGAGGTATTAGACCCTCCAGGGCTATGGTCCCACAGATCTTGTTTTTTTTACAGTCAGGAATAGACAAGGGTCTGGCTTTGAGCAGACTGTTGGGGCAGGTGTCTGCACTTGTAGCAGCATTGGGAACATCGGTAGGTTCATGTCTGAAAAAGACAATCCCAGCAAATAGGATGCTGGGATGCATAGGCAGGGGCATCACCAGCAGGAAAAGGGAGGTCATAATTCCACTGTACAAGACACTAGTGAGGCCCCACCTGGAGTACAGTGTACAGTTCTGGAGATCTTACCTATGTAAGGACATAGACATGGTAGAGAAGGTTCAGAGGAGGGCAACAAAGATAGTACATGGATTGCATCACAAGTCCTATGAGGACAGGTTGAAGGAACTGAATATGTACTCCTTGGAGGAGAGGAGGGAGAGAGGGGGTATGATAGAGACAAACAAGTATCTTACAGGGAGGAACAGGGTACAGGAATACACTATTTGTAAGCGAAAAAGATGTTCCAGGACTAGAGGGCATGGGATGAAGTTGGAGGGAGGATGATTCAGAGGAAACGTGAGGAAGAATTTCTTCACAGAACGGGTGTTGGACAAGTGGAACACCCTGCCAGAGGAATTGATGGGGGCTGAAACAATCACAGGATTTAAGAATGCATGGAATAGACATAAAGAAATTCTGGAGGTCAGGGTAAGGGCAACCGACTTCTAGGAAAACATAAACTGAACTTATTAGAGCTCAAATGGTAGATCTGGGTGGGCCATAGGCCCTTATCTGCCGACACTCTCTATGTATCTATTTCCTAAGGGTGGTTAGGAAGAGTCGTCTGTCCTTCCATTTGACAATCCCACCATGTGATCTGAACTTGGTGTAAAAAGCCTTGTGTAGAGTGCTTTTTGACGTGCTTTCATCAGTTCCATTGGTCTTCTTGTTCTACATGGTGTATTTTCTGAGAGCCATCTGCTCGGCTAGAAATTAGCGAGCTTCAGGCCCTTTCGCACAAGGAACCATACTTTACAATGCATAAAGACAAGGTTGTGATGAGGACTGTCCTGTCTTTTATACCTAAGGTTCCTGCAGCCTTCTGTGTAAACCAGTAAGTTTGTCTACCCGTATTCTGCCCGAAGCTGACAGATCCGAAAGAAAAGGGATTTCATAAACCGGACTTGTGTAGGGCAGGTAAGGCTTATCCAAAAAGAACAGAGGAGTTCAAAAAGTCTGTTTGTCTTGTTTGGAGCAGTGAAGAAAGGTCAGGAGCCATCCAAGGCCACCTTAGCCTGGTGGATGACAGCTTGCATTGTCAGAGCCTATTTGGCGATACAGAAGAAAGCTACTGCCCTAATCGGGGCTCGCTCTACCAGGACGCTTGCTACTTTCTTAGAGGAGAGAAGATAGACCTCAGTATTGGAAGTCTGCAAAGCAGCGATATGGTCCTCTGTGCACACATTCACTAACACCATGGACTGGATGTCCAGCGCTCCGCCGATGCAGCCTTCAGGTGGTGGTTAGTAAACGAGTCCTGTTTTGGCCCTTAAGGGGTATATATCGGACAGTATTTCCCCCACCTGGTTGTGAAATGGGTACTGCTTCTTAAGACCCATATGTGTTACTTTCCCATTGACAACGTGGAGTGACACAGAAAGGAGAAATTCCTTCATATTTACTGTAATTTCCTTTTCTGTTTGTTCCAACATTGTCAGTGGGGCCTCTTCCAGGAGCTAATGGCTCCTGCTGGAAAATATTGTCTGATATGTATCTACGGAATTCTGATTTCAGAAAAGATACTGTAAGTTTCCTTTTTTCTGCAAATGCAGTTAGATTTCCGGAGTAGTCTTGCTAGCCATGGACATCGATGCACAGTATTGTACATACAGATATGAAAGTTAACAGGTTATGATTTTTAGTATTGTTCAGTGTTCTACGATTTCCAGGTTTGTGCTTTGTCTGTTTTCTACAACTGTGTTCAGCTGTTGATTTTGTCGTTAACATTTGTTTATATTATAAATGTCAATGGCAACAAAATGATGAGGATGCAAGATCAGTAGACTGATCAAGAAACAGGACAAGAGCATGACTGGGTTTAGATAGTGCTTTGATGAGCTAGGTCTTTTAACGCTTAATCTTTATCTTGTGAGATTTCTTTCTGGTCATGAAGCGAGCTCGTACTCATCCTGGAGGCATGGTGATTGGTAACTACATATGTGTATATAGGTACTGCATGGACAGAGGTGACTGAGTAGCTTTTGCCTTCAGAATCCTCATGGGTCTATGCTTGATTGACATCCTTGGGCTGTACCACTACCCCAGAGGAGAGCTCATTACCATATGTATTCATTCCCCCATGACAGCATTGGAGCTGAGAGAAAAGGATGAAGTATGAAGGAATTTCTCCTTTCATTTCCCTTCCCTCAATGCCTAAAAACCCACAAAAGTTTTTTTTTTAAACAAGGAATTGGGCTAACCCGTAGGTGTCTGAAGTTCAGGGATATCCATGACTTAGTTTGTCCTATGTTAAAGGCAGCAATCATTTCTTGGAACTTGTAGACAGAAAATGACGTCACAGTTGGGCAAGCCCTGCGTAACATGCAGCTTGTTCCAACAGTGACATCACTTACTGTATCAGATTTCCATGAAATGGGTACTGCCTTGATTTAGAATGGAAAATATTTAAACAGGGATGGTGCTGGACTGCTGACACCTACAGGTGAGCCTAATATTTCATTTGAACAAGCCTTTATGCGGTTCCAAACTGTATCCTGTACATCTGCATTCCCTGTTATGTCATGATTGCCTGCTTGTGACCTCACACTCTGTTGACTTCAGGGATATACACCTTCCCTGTGGGAGGGAGGGAGGGAAGACGGGTGTGTGTGTGTGTGGAGGAACAGTGGGCGAAGCTAAAAGGGGGCATAGTGAAGGCAACAAACCTCTGCCTCAAGCAAATTAGCAAAGGCTACAGGAAAAAGACTGCTATGGTTCTCTAAGGACATGGCGGTGGGAAAGGTAAGGGCTTAAAATGTTGCATTCATAAGGTACAAGGAGACTCTGAAAGAGGAGAACAGGAAGGTGAAGCAGGGAATGCAGTAAGGAGAATGAAGGCGAAAACTGAACAGAGAATAGCCCAGGCAGTAACAAAAGGAGCCATGGCATTTTGTAGGTACAGAAGTGAAAAGAGGAAGACCAGAGGAGAGATTGTAAAGTCAAAGTGATTTGGTGGACCTGAGATACCACTTTTGGGTTATGATACCTTAGGTCCGCGACAGTTGCTTTGTTTCATTGTGAGCCTCTATTTAGTGGTAAGGGATTGTAGTTTGGCCACGACAAGGTGGCCAGCTGATCCCTTCCACTTCCCTATTGCTTTCCACGGCCCCGTGCTCAGGCACGTTATGACGTGCAGCAAGGGGGAGTTTAGGGTTGTGCCCCACTGAAATGAATGATACTGAATTTTCCTTACTCTTAGAGTTTATGGCCTTCATTAATCTTCAACTAGCCATCATAATGTATTAAAGAGTAAGAGAAATTCAGTCCCATTCATTTCAGTGGGATGCGCCCTTGTGCTCTCCCTTGCTGCACATCATAATGTTCATGAGCGCGGGGACGTGGAAAGCAATAGGGAAGTGGAAGGGATCAGCTGGCCACCTTGTCGTGGCCAAACTACGATCCCTTACCACTAAGTAGAGGCTCACAATGAAACTTCAAGATTTACACAAAATGACTGTCGTGGAGTCCCTAAGGTACTATATCCTGAAAGTGGAAACTTGGGTCCATAAGTGTACAAAATCACTTTTAAAGGGGGGTAACTATGCAGAGGGGAACCAGGAAAAGACAGACTTCTTGAACAAATACTTCTCCTCAGTGTTCACATAGAAAGGGGAGGGACCACAAGAAAGTAACAGGAGCTTTGAAGGGTGGAGGCAAACACTACTCCTTTTTCAGAGGATAGAGTTCTGAAGGGACTAATATGGACAAAGCAAGAGGGCCAAACGGGGTTCATTAAAAGGGTATTGATGGAGTTGAGGAAGGTACTGGCTGCACCTCGGACAGTCCTGTTTAACAGCTCACTGGAAACAGGAGTGATTCCGGAGGATTGGAAGAGGGCAGATGTAGTCCCACTTCACAAAAGTGGTAGCAGGGAGGAGGCTGGCAATTATAGATCCGTCAGCCTGACATCAGTGATGGGAACGTTAATGGAATCACTGCTGAAAGAAAGGATTGTGGAATATTTTGAATCCAGTGGGTTACAAGACCCAAGGCAGCATGGCTTCATGAGGGAGAGGTTATGTCAAACAAATCTGATAGAGTTCTTTGACTGGGTGACCAAGGAACTAGATCAGGGTGGAATGGTGGATGAAGCCTACGTAGATTTAGTCAGGCATTCAACACCGTTCCACACAGGAGACTAGTAAGTAAGCTGGGTAACTTAGGAATGGGTCTGTAGGTGATAAACTGGGTAAGGTTTGGGTACAGTTATTGGTTAAGGATAGGGAAAATTGGTCACATAACTGTAAGAAAATTAAAGTAATGGAGGAAATTACAGTTGGGCTGAATCTCAGAGTGGACCCCTTTAACACTAGATGGCTTCTCGTTGTGCATATGATAGAGGACGTTGAAGGGACACTAGTTCTGGAACAACTTTAAGATTAATTCTGAGAAGAAATGTAATAACTGTAAAATATAATACATATATTTGCTTTGCTTCCAATTAGACAGGTTAGATTGTTTTATCTTTCTTCAGGCTCTGGTCAGTTTTAAGACCAGCTGGAGTGCAGAGTAAGTGTGTCATTCTAATATAGAGACTGTATGTTAATTAATTCATGGAAAGTCATATGCTAACCAGAAGTGGACACTTATTTTGATAGAAGTATATTGCTTGAAAGATGTATTCCAGTGATATAAACATCTACTTTTTGGAGTGAAGTTTATGGGTTGGCATTTGTCAGTGGTCTGAGTTGTCTCTATAAACTCGACAAAATGTTTAAAAAAACCAAAAACAAAAGAAAAACAAGTAATTGGATGACTTAAAGGTGGCCAGGCAGTGCGGCAATGCACCTGGGAGGGCGAGTGGGATACTGGGGTGCATAGGAAGGGGTATCAATAACAGAAAGAGGTGGTGTTGCTTCTGTATAGATAGCTGGAAAGACCCCACCTAGAGTACCAAGTCCAACTCTGGAGACCGTATCTCAGAAAGGACATAGAGTGGAAGCGATCCAGAGGAAGGCAACTAGTATACCCTTGATGAAAGGAGGGACATGATAAAAACTTTCAAGTACCTCATGGAATCAACAAAGTCCAGGAGGGTAGCATCTTTCAGAAAAAAGAGTGTAAGAACAAGGGGCACAATTTAAAGATGGGGCGGCTCAGAGGTAATGTGAGGACATTTTTTCACGGAGAGAGTGGTGGATGGCATGGAACCGCCTTCCGGGAGGTTGTTGGGTCTAAAACAGTGGGGGAATTCAAACATGCATGGGACAGACATAAGGCAATTGTTGTGGGGGGTGGCAGGAAGTAAGCTGTTGGTTAACTAGAATCTGCAGCTTATCCAGCAGATAGGGAAATGGGCAGACTGGGTGGGCCAAGTGGTCCTTATCTGCCGTCAAAGTCTATGTTTCTAAAATGGTACTGGTTCTGCATCAGAAGCCCTACGAGGAGAGATGGAAGGACCTAAATATGTACACTCTGGAAGGGAGGGGGGTGATAGAGACCAACAGATACCTCACGGGGTAAACAAGGTACAAAAGGGAAGTATTTTCCAGAAAAAAAGGTATACATGCACAAGGGGGCATGATAAGAAGCTGGAGGGGTGTAGACTCGGGAGAGATGTGGGGAAGTACTTCTTCACAGAAAGAGTGGTGGATTCCTGGAACAGGCTTCCAGTGGAGGTGGTTGGGGCAAAAACAGTGGTGGGGTTCTAGAATACATGAGCTAGGTATAAGGGAATGTTAGGGAAGGGTAGGTGGTGGTGAATGGGCCAGAGATCAAGTAGGATATGCAGTAATATTATAGGAAGGTAAACATGGGCAGACAGGGTGGGCCAAGTGGTCCTCATCTGCTGAAAATTCTGTTTCTTTGTAATTTAGCCCACTGCAGTTTTCAGATTCCTTCCTCAGTGCAGACGCGGGGGGGGGGCGCATCAGTTGAAATTATAACTTGTCAGTTCCTGTGGAGTTACTACAGTCTCCAGTAAGGCCTGTTTCTGCAGATGAACAGTTGTTTAAAGCAGCGTATTTGTTAGTCGCCATATCGTTTTTTCTAGTAACAATGTTTAGCAAAGGTAGCAAGCTACAGTATTTATTTTTCTTTTCATTTTCTTTCATTCCGAAACCAAGATTAGGGATTTTGACATTTTTAAAGTTTCGACTCCTGTGCCATGCCCACTATGAAAAATTAAGTATCTTGGTACTGTGCAGTGCTGTTTACCATCAGAAACGTATGATAACACTGCCCTAGTTCATCGACATTATGAATATAGCATGTACATTCAACAGGTAACCTAACCAGACAGGATTTTTAAAAACTGCGACCTGTGGCCATCTTTTTATTATTTATTTTTAATGCTAGCTTTATTGGGGAAAAGGGCAGCAAATACATGTGATCATACCAAGATATAGATTATAGCTTGCAGCGTAGAAGAATGTAGTAAGTTTGGGTTTTACAGTAAGTAAACAGCACTCCGATCTCATTTTCTGAATTTTACCACAACAATAATATAAATACTAAATTTCTGCTAACTGTGAGGCTTTTTTCAGTACTGGAACTGGAGTGTATTAGTATGGTCTCTTGGCAGTAGGGGAAGGGAATATTCCTATGTAGTAGCTGTAACAGGACCCTTAGGCCCTGTATCCTAAATTGCCTGACCAGTTTGTTATTTTTGTTTTCAACTTTATTTATTCTCCTCCACTTTTTGGGTTTTGAACTGGTTCCAGGGTTAAATTCCATCTGCTCCATTGTTTATGTGTATTTCTCCATCCTGTTTTGTATGTATTTTGTACCTGATAAGTTGTTCTTTTCATTTACACTATCTCCTCCACTGTTCCTGAACAGCATGTTATATTTTGTGCATCGGGGGGTGGAGGTGTGGACTGGTCCTCGCTGGGATCCCCTCCTTCCCCAACTCGGCAATGGACTGACGAAGGACTCTCCCGAGGGACTGTTGCTGGAAGAGTCGGACCGCAGCGAGAGAGGGATTCTTTTCAAACTAGAAAAGACGCCAACTTTAAACGGCTGGTGCAGTTTAAATAGCGCTACAGCCCCAGTCGCAGCAGTTGGATTTTGTGCATCGGGGGTTGGAGATGTGGACTGTTCCTCGCTGGGACCTCCTCCTTCCCCAACTCGGCAGCGGACTGGCGCAGGACTCTCCTGTGGGGCTCTTGCTGGAAGAGTCTGACAATTTTCTTTCCGCCCAGCCACCCACCCCGTTCCCACCTCCCCTTAAATGCTTGTAAGCGCCTCCCTTCACTGACAATGGACCCTATTAGCAGAATGGGTGTGGCTGGAAAATCTGTTTTCTGACTGTTTTGATAAGCTTTTAATCTCTCACATTGCATGGGGTTTGTTGTATCGTGCTGCTTGCTTTTCATGTACCATTGTCTATTGCATACTTCTGTCTACCCTCTTAGATTACCGTGTGATGTTGCTTTGGGTGTTTGCTGGGCTATCTACAGTAAAAGTTAGTGTTGTTTTGGTTTCCTGCTACCACATAACAACCTGTCTGTAATTTCTGGGGTGACCATTTTTGCACTAACTTATGGGTCCTTGCTGTCACGTTGAGTTGGGTGTAACTGGCCACTGCTGAGCTCTACTCTGGAATGGAGACTCCCAGGCATACTAGAGAAGGTGCTATGCCTTCCTCACCTCAAGCTGTCCTCACCGTTGGTCTCCTCTCTGGCCTTTTTCTCTCCCTAATGGTCATTGACTCTTCTCGGTTGTCTGGGGACCATTGGGGTACGACAGTCCCCTGTGAGGTGTTTGATTTTGCCTTCTCTAACCTCCTAGCTCAGGATAGTCTGCCCCCCTGCCCTACCTGCTGCCTTGATCTCAGATGTCTTCTGTGCACTGCCATGGTGAGAAGATGACCTGCCCGTGTGCCCTTGGCTAGAGGTACCCTTCCCCCCATAAGGCATCTCCTCTGGCTCTTCCTGGTGATACTGCCCCTTGCTGGTGACATTGAGCTAAACCCTGGTCCCGCCTATCAGGCCTCTTCACTCCCAATGGGTTGGAAGTCGAGAAAGGGGATAAAAATTGCTCACCTTAACATTCTCAATCTACTGCCCAACCTTGACAAACGTTCTGCCTGGACCGCGCACTGTAAGGCTGACATACTTGGCATTACAGAGTCCTGGCTGAAACCCTCAATACCTGACTCTGCCGGTGCGCTTCCTGGCTATGAGATTATTAGACAGGATCGGCTAGGAAAAAAGCGAGGGGGTGGTATTCTAATTTACTATAAGAGTCATCTCAGAGTATCGGCGGTAACTCATCAGCAGTCCTCCCTGTCTTCATGCAAGCTGCTGCACACTGTGTTGTTACTTGGAAATACAAAGAAGCTGCATGTTGTATGCACATACAATCCCCCCCCAGTGGTGGTTTGTCTGGGCTTACCCACCTCCTGGATACCATTGGTCCTTATGTTGGGGATAATGAACTGCTGATCCTGGGTGATGTAAACATAAACTGCAATGGAAGTAATTCCAAGCAGTATGAACCTCTGCTTATTAGTCTTGCCCTGACTCAGCTTATCCAGGAGCCCACTAGAAGGTCTACAAATGGTGGAACTAGCTCCCTACTGGACTGGGTCCAATCAAATCGTCCTGAAAGAATGAGCTCTGCTGTAACCCTACCTGACTCCATCTCAGATAACACCCTGGTGTTTTGTGTATGAAAAGTCCCCTCACCAAAAATTCCCCACAAAATCATTCATGTAAGGAATTTTTCTAGGTTTGATCAGGGGTCATTTCATGAGGATCTGAAGATCACTGACTGGTCAGGGGTGCTTAGTGCGCATGACCCCTCCACTGCTGTCACCCAGCTTCACTGTTTTTGGTGAACTGCAGGACAAGCACGCCCCTCTTATTAGGTGGAGTAAGGGGGTCTGCCACAAAATGGTTGCATGGGAGCCTCTTAGCCCTCATGCAGGCAAGAGACAAGTGTTGGGCTCACTTCAAAGGTACGTTGGATCAGTCTATCTTCCAACAGTATAGGAAGCTCAGAAATGAGTGCAAAAAAGCCATCAGGGTGGCGAAAAGCGAACACTGTAAATCCGCCCTGCTTAGCTCTGCTAGGGACACACAAAGGTTCTGGAGGAACATAAAAAACTTAGCCAGTGGCTCCTCCAACTCTGGGGTATCTGATATGAGCATTAGTGGGTCAAGTTGTAATAACCCACTTACGATTACAATTGCTTTTAATTCCCACTTTTCGGACTTGTCCGCACTTACCTCCCTTTTCCCTGCTGTAGAGAATATCAGTGGCCCCTTGGCCTCCGTTCCTTTGGAGGTACACTCCTCTCGCCCATTATTCTATCTCAGGACTGTGTCTGTCATGGAGACGCAGAGACTTCTCTCTGGTCTCTCTCCACACTCCAGCGCTGGCCATGACAACATTGAACCCAAGCTTCTGAAACTGGGTGCAAACCTCATTGCCTTCCCAGTGCCACATATCTTCAACCTGTCCCTTGCCACTGGTGTTATCCCTGACATCTGGAAAGTGGCAAGGAGTGTCCCAGTTCCAAAGCTGGGCAGCCCCAAAGTCCTGGACAACTACTGTCCAGTTGCCATCCTATCGGCTGTTGGCAAACTCCTGGAGAAAGTTGTAGCCGAACAACTCACGGAGTACATTCAGGCCCATAAATTGCTGTCTCCTGCGCAGCACGGCTATCGAAAAGGGTATGGTATGTCCACAGCCCTTGTCTCTGTCTCAACTAGCATCAGGGCGGCCATGGATCAGGGCAAACCCACTGGGGCAATTTTCATTGACCTATCCAAGGCCTTTGACCTTGTAGACCATGCATTACTTTGCTCACAGATGCGGTCCCTTGGCTTGTCCCCTCCTGCCTTGAGTTGGCTTAGAAACTACCTCCAGGGCAGACTACAACAGACCAAATTCAACAAGGTCCTCTCTGACCCCACTCCGGTGACCTCTGGTGTCCCCCAGGGATCAGTTCTGGGGCCCCTTCTCTTCTCCGTATATAACAACCTCCCTGGTGCTGCTTCCAATTGTAATGCCACACTTTATGCAGATGATCTTGTCATCCTTGCACATTCCCGGGACATTGGGGTTCCCAGCCTTCAGCTGAACTAGGACTTTAAGAATATTCAGTCCTGCGTAACGTCTCACAAGCTGATCCTCAACCTAAAAAAGACCCAGCCCATGCTTTTTGGGTCATCAACCAAGATCAAGGCCTTCCCTGCCCCTCTGTGTGTCAGTGGTGTGGACGGTGCTCCCCTCCTAACAACAGGTTCTATAAGATACCTTGGGGTGACACTTGACCTCCAACTTGACCTGGGGTGTCACGTCCTAAATGTTTGCAGAGCCGTAAACTGGGTCTTGCCTACAGGGTAAAGAAATATCTGACATCTGCCGCTCGCTTGGCATTGGCCAGAGGAGTGCTGCTACCTTCACTTTAGCTATGGCCTTCTATTTGCTAGCACCTCCAAGGTCCACCTTGCTCGGTGGAACACAGCCTACAACAACATCTGTCGCTTTGCCCTGGCAGCCCCATGCCTCGCCCATCATTGTAAACTATATAACAAACTGGGCTGGCTTTCTCCGGCCAATCACTTGAGCTTTGGGTTGGGCTGCTTTGTAGGGAAGGTGCTCAGAACTGGAACCCCTCCGGGGCTGGCGCAGCTTCTCAAGCTTGCTGAATCCTCCTCCTGCGTCCTCAGGTCTCGGGGTCCTGGGGTGCTCAGAGTTCCTTATACTGGTACTCAAATGGGGGAAGGGACTTTGCTACATGTGCTCCGAGGCTATGGAACTCCCTTCCTGACCACGTTCGTTCCTCCCCCTCCCACTTGAGCCTCTGGAGTTCCTGAAACTGGCCTCTGTGTGTGCTTGTCCCAAGCCACCTTAACTAGGTCTCTCAATTGGTCTCACCCAACTCTGGGATACTCCTTGCAGGATCTAATCATGCTACCTACTGTCCTTTAACTCTGGGAAGCTTGTGATTTGTTTGTTTATTTGCTCAGGAATTATTTGTTTCTGTGGCTCTAATAAAAGGGTCACTCACACACTGTAATTACTGCTATTGCAATTGAATGACTTAGCTTATTTTATTATGTATGTATGTGAGTGTGTATATATATATATATATATATATATTATTTTTTACCTATTACTACTTACTGTAGACTATCTCTGTTCACCTTGCTCTTCTGTTACTCTGTACATTGCCCCTCTTGTTGTTATGTACCTTGTTTGAACCTGTATTTTTCAATGTACTCTCTTGGATCGTACCTGAAAATAGGCATATAACTTGTCTTGTGTACCTACCTGGTCAACAAAAGCTAAATAAATATTCCTGAACAGTCTTTTAGTACTTGGTGTGGGGGGGGGGAGGGGTCGTCTACCTACAGCCACTCCCGGGTTACAACGATTCCCAACACTGTGATACAGATATACCAGATGTATCGTGAACTAGCTCCCTTGACTGATTCAGGTGGGAGCCCCAGTACCAGATTTTGAAAATGGAGTGGTGACATTATGTGGAAAGGAGATGTCCTCCTGAAAGATATCTAAGATGGGGCAGGTATGAAAAAATGTGGGCGTGGGAGGCATGAGTTTCCCCACAGTTTCTCCAGCAGGCTACTGTGTCGGACTGGTGTCATTTAGCTTTTATTTTTGAGGTAATGAAATATTGGGTTTTCAGTTCCCAGGCATAGTTATGCCACCTGGGGGATGAGGAGGTTTTGAAATAGCCCTCCCATAGCTTTGTTCATTCCTTTTGTGTTGGTTGGAAGCCCGCTTCCGCCTCCCTTCTGGTGGTAAGGTGTGCTGCAGCCAATGCTCTGTCTGAATTCAGGTATTGATAAATCCTAGAAATCCACCATGGCTATTGTTAATGGTGCAAGTCATTAATTACAAAATTAGCTGTAAAAGCTATTTTAACAATATTTGAAAAAAATGAAAAACTATACCAGCGAGTATGAATTTAAAGATGTGAGAAATACATGTTTGCTAAAAAGCATGATGAAATCTTTTTAGCTGACAAACAAATACTGCTGCTTTAAAGTATATAACATACAGTAGTAAGTGGGTGTAATATTCCCCCCCCCCCAGGAATCCGTGAGATAAAAGACTATACCATCATTCTGACATTAGCAAGTCAGAGTTCTGTTGTTCTGACTTCAGATCAATGGTATATTACAAAAAATAAAGACAGGAAACTAGTAGTAAATAGGCTTGTAATTCCATCTCTGGATTATAGTAACATCATAAACCACTTGAGCTTTGCGCTATTGGTTTATGATGTTACCAGAATCACTCTATGGAATTACAGCCTGATTACTGATTTTCTGTCTGTACACAACTAAATATTCCACACAGGACCTGGAACCTGCCTTTTATGGTCAACAAAGGCCCAGTCAGCAGCCTCAGTAGAGATCAAAGTGAGGATCACATTTCATAATTTAAACCTGGGTAGTTGTGTCGCAGTAGGCCGTGATCTTGGACAGAAGGGGGTCCGTACACTGGATGACTCACAAAGGGTTGAATCCTTGAGAACAGTAACAGGGAAAGTGTCTCCTAATAATAGCATTTATCAGTTTTGAAAAGTTCTGAGAATTCTGCTTCCCCCAATCTCTTCTCTTTGGTTATGTCCTACTGAGAGCAGGTCCCTTGAGAACTGTATTCTCCCACTGGTGCCTGTGGACCTGGGTGTTGGGTACCTGGAGGTGGAAGAAAGACGATGGCTAAGTATTCTTGAGATCTTACTTCGAGATACAGCTCTTGCAGCAGGTAACACCATTAGGACTGAAGCCGGCAGGCGTCAGGACCCCACGGAAATCTTCTAGCTAGCGGTCTTCAGCGGGTACCGCCTCCGACGTCGGTCCCGTCCCCGACGTCGGACGTAGTACTTAAGGAGGCGGTCCCACCAGATTCCCCAGTTTTTCCTGCCGCCGACTTGCATGTCTCGACTCTTCGTTCGCTTTCTCGCGACGCCTGGTTAGTTCTTCTGTTTGGAAAAAGTTCGTTTCTCTGCAAGTTGCTGTCTGATGTCCTCTCCAACCTCTGTGGAAGGCCATCCGTCAAGTGCGCTTTGTGGGAAGCAATCCGCTTAAAGACCGAAGATTCGGTGCCTAGGCCCAGATCACGACACCCGGGCCTGTACCTTCTGCCAGGGATTCAATAGCCGGACCCGGATCCGTCGCCAGAAGGCCCTACAGGCGTTCCTGCTCGATGAAAAGGTTAAGGCCATGGACGCAGCCTCCAAGGGGGAATCGTCTGATAAAGCCCGGAGACACCTTGAGAAGCATAGGGAGAGGGTGAGATCCAAGTCCCCGTCTAGGGCCTCTGACTCCCGTAGCTCCGGCTCCCGGTCCGACCGCTCTCCTTCCCGGGCCCGCTCTCAGACTCCCCCTGCAGCGGTGAAGACTCCTTCAGGTTCTTCCTCTCTTCCTCAGGTCAAGACCTCCAGGCCATCCTCTTCTTCGGCTTCCAAGGCCCTGCCGAGGTCAGGGGACCGCCACCACAAGTCCGGTTCCCGCCATTCGGATCCCGATGCCCGGTCAGTCTCCTTGCCTCCTCCTCCTCCCCAGCGAAGACCAAAGAGCTGACTTCACTCAAGAGAACATCGGATCCGACGTCGGCCAAGCACCATCGGTCCCGAGAACCGACAACCGCCAGACGCCCATCGCCGGTTAGGCCTTTGCCACCACGGACGCCGGCCGGGGGAACGACGTCCGTCTCTATAGAGAGGAGAACCCCTACGCCTCCCACCAACGTCGGTCAGGAGGCGATCACGGAGGAGCAGCTGACCCAGCCCGAGGACCAGACGGGTGAACCCGGTCCTGTCGCACCCCCCAGGGAACCCTCCCCTGAACCAGAGACCCCTGGGGAGCCGACGCCGGAACCCGACGACCGGCCATCGGCGCCCGGTCCGTCGTCGGGCCTCAGTATTTCTGAGGTTAAGGAGCTGTTCACCTACTGGTGGGACACCATAAAAAAGGATGTGGTTCCCACACCTCCTCCTCTTCCTCCTTCTCCTCCACCTGCGACTCTACCGGCCCCCGCACCGCCCACTCCATCCGGGGCTGCAGGCCAAGTACCCTCCCCCCAGGAGCCTGCGGATCCTCCTAGGGATAGACCAGACAAAAGGAGACCTCCGTCCAGATCCTCTTCAGGGTCACCCAGCCCCAAGAGACCCAGAAGACGCCGTCATTCGCCTTCGACGGAGGACATGGGATCGGACTTCTCGGATGGATCCAGATCCCCCTCTCCAATCAGCGTCCCTTCTCTGGACCCACGCGAGCTCCCAAGATCTCCTCCGGATGACCCATTGTTCTCGGAGATTATGAGACATATCCAGGAGAACATGGGCTGGGACGCAGAGGAACTCGACCCCGAGAGACTACGCCTTGCCAGATATCTTCGGCAAAAAGATCCAAAGCCTGTGGTGGTGCCACCCTTGGTGGACACCTTCGTGGACGTCACCAAGGCAGTGTGGAAACGTCCACACTCGCTCCCGGCGATGCCGAAGAAAGCTGACCGCCTGTACAAGGCCCCTAGGGAGGACCAGTACTTGGCAGCACATCCTCTGGCCGATTCTCTGGTCATTACAGCCTCTCATGACCGGTCCCAGAGGCCGCAACATTTGAGCACCCTGCCACCGGACCCAGAGTCCAAGCAGCTGGACGCTATGGGCAGGCACACGTATGCATCCGCTACCTGCGCCATCAGGTCCCTCAACTACTTAACCCACATGGTACAGTTTCAGAACGCCTTGTGGGAGCAGGGACTGGATCTGGCGGAAAAGATGCCAGAAGGTGAACAGAAGGAGGAGTTGCTACAACTCCTTCACACGGGTTCAGACGTGGGAACCCAGGTGCTGCGAGCCACGTATGATTCCGCGGACTCCTCGGCCAGAGCGGCAGCTTCAGGTGTATGCCTCCGGAGACGCTCTTGGCTCCGTGTCTCCGGATTTACCCCGGACGTCCAGAAGAACATCCTGGACGCCTGCTTCACGGAGAAGTTCTTTTTGGTGAGTCCTCGGAAAAGGTTCTCACCAAACTTCAAGAGGCCGGAGGCGGTGCGTCTGTCCAGGCGATGTACAGACCAAGCTTAGTTCCTTTCGGAGGAACCAAAGCCGTTTGAGGCCGGATGCAGAGACAGCAGTCCCGCACCAGCCCACAACAGAGGGGCTCCTTCTCCCACACAGCCCAGGGGAAGTCGTCCATGGGCCAAAGCCAACGACCTGCAAAGTCGGCCCAGCCTGCAGGACCCTCAGCCACAGCATGACTCCTTCCCGGCCCCCGCCCCTCAGGATCAACGGGACACCAAGGTCGGGGGTCGCATCGCGGACCACCTGCCAGGGTGGCAGTCCATAACCACCGACAGGTGGGTTCTTCAGTTGGTCAAAAAAGGCCACTTTATAGAATTCATGGACAAGCCACCCACAAGGCCTCTTCTGCTCTCCCGTTACTCGGGTCAGCACAAATCACTCATCAGGCAGGAGGTACTCATACTCCTGCAAAAGGGAGCGGTGGAGTATGTCCCAGAGAACCAGAAAGGATCTGGATACTATTCCCACTTCTTTCTGGTTCCGAAGAAAACAGGGGACCTCCGTCCAATTCTGGACCTCAGCGACCTCGAAATGTCGGTCGCCTACAAACGTTTTCGCATGGTGACCCTCCAAGGGCTCATCCCCATGCTGGAAAAGGACGCCTTCCTAGCGTCCCTGGACATGCAGGACGCCTACCTGCACATCCCAGTAGCTCAGGCGCACAGGAGGTTCCTGCGCTTCGAGTTTCTCGGCCACCACTTTCAGTTCCGGGCTCTTCCGTTCGGACTGTCATTGGCCCCCAGGGTCTTTACCAAGTGTATGGCAGTCATGGCAGCATCTCTAAGAAGACAGGGCCACTACGTGTTCCTGTACATGGACGATTGGCTTCTCATGGCCACCTCCAAAGAGGCGCTGTTGCTGGCTATTCAGAGCACCCAGGATCTGTTCCAGTCTCTGGGCATTCTTATCAACTACGAGAAGTCTCTCCTGGTACCGTCCCAGAAGCTGCAGTTCATAGGCGCAGTTCTGGACACCGTCCAAGGGAAAGCCTTTCTTCCTGACGAAAGAGCGGAACATATCAGATCCCTCATCAGGGATCTCTCGGCTAAGAAGACTGTCCCCGCCAGGTTGGTCCTTCGCTTGCTCGGACACATGGCTGTGGCCATTCCAACCGTCCCTTTGGCAAGGCTCCACATGCGGGTCACTTAGTGGATGCTCAAGGTGCAGTGGGACCAAAGGCAAGACCACATGCAGCATCTGGTCAGAATCATGAACGCCGTGATTCGAGACTGGCAATGGTGGCTAGACCCGGGGACACTCTCTGCGGGGGTCCCGTTTACAGCGCCGTACCCGGAGGCAATCCTCTCCACAGATGCCTCAGGGCTGGGGTGGGGAGCGCACCTGAACCGGGTGAGGTCCCAGGGAACATGGACCCCTCAGGAAGCCCACCTCCACATCAACGTTTTGGAGATGAGGGCGGTCCTTTACACCCTGCAGGCCTTTCAGTCAGAAATCCTGCCGAGTGCTCTTCTGCTTCAGACAGACAATACAGCGGTGATGTATTACCTCAACAAACAGGGAGGCGCACACTCTTACCCCCTTTGCAGGGAAGCTATGAGAGTGTGGGATTGGGTAATCTGACATGGCGCGAGCCTGATTGCTGTTCACGTTCCCGGAGTGGACAACACAATCGCAGACAGCCTGAGTCGCTCCCAGGCCAGAGTCCACGAATGGGAACTCTTCAGGAGGTAGTAGAGGATCTGTTTCTTCGATGGGGCACTCCAGAGTTGGACTTGTTCGCTTCCCCATCCAACGCAAAACTGCCCAATTTTTGCTCGCTAGATCCAGGGCCTGGTGTTTTCTGGCGAGACGCATTGTCCCTCATCTTGGCGGACAGATTCCTCTACGCTTTTCCTCCCTTCCCGTTGATCCAGAGAGTCCTTCTCAAACTGCGCAGGGAGCATGCAACAATGATCCTGGTAGCGCCTTTCTGGCCCAGGCAGATCTGGTTCCCCATGCTGACACAATTGTCCTGGGAACCTCCAGTTCCGTTGCCTTTCAGCTCCCATCTATTGTCTCAAGAAGAAGGTTCACTAGTCCACCTGGACTTACGATCACTGAACCTGCATGCCTGGCTCCTTGAGACATAGCCATTATGCAACACGGGGTCTCGCAAGAGGTGGCGGAAGTCCTTTCCGCGGCCAGAAAGCCAGCAACGCATGTGACATATGCCATGAAATGGCGCTGATTTTGCTTGTGGTCGCAGGCACGCGGCCTTTCCCCTTTAGAATGCCCAGTGAAATTGGTTCTGGAATACCTGCTTTCCCTCTTCCACTCGGGTCTTGCCTACTCCTCTATTAAAGTTCACCTCTGCGCGATTTCGGCCTACCACTTCCCGGTAGGACAGCGCACAGTGGCACAGCTAGATCCCTCTCGAGACTTCCTGAGAGGGGTGTTACACCATAGGCCACCCATCAAGGATCCCGTCCCTTCTTGGGACTTACTCTTCGCCCTGAACAACCCATGCTTCCCCTTTGAACCTGCCGAGATTGTGGTGAGCTGCGCTTTCTGTCGTGGAAAACGTTACTTTTAGTTGCTGTCACGTCAGCAAGGAGAATTTCCGAGCTTCATGCTCTCATGTGTAAGGAGCCTTATTTAATTTTCCACCAGGACAGAGTGTCTCTGAGGACGAATCCTAAATTCCTGCCTAAGGTGGTCTCTGCCCTCACTCTTAACCAGGTCATCGATCTGCCTGTGTATTTTCCCAAGTACTCTAATAGAGGAGAGGCTTTGCTTCACACCCTGGATGTTCACCGCTCCTTAAAGAGCCCCTGACACCATTGTGACAACTTTGAGAAAATGTAATGTTTAGCACAAGTGAGCTTATATTTTAGTATTATTTCTGTATTTCTCATTCTTCTTTATTACTAAGGACATTTGCATGTAAACAGGATCGCTGCTCTATCTGTTCTGGCTGCTTGCCTACATATGACATTACAGTTCTGTTTATGACATCACAGTCTGTTACTGTGGGAATAATTACGATGCCATAAATGGGGGATTATTTATTTTACTTATTTATTTATTCAAAAGTTGGTAACCTGAAAACATCATGACCAGAAACTCGTTTCCAGCTGCAACTCAGATTATGATGTCATATGTAGGATAGCTGAAAGAGCAGATAAGGTCTAAGGGACAGTAAGCCTCTTTCATACAGCTGTCCTTGGTAATAAAGAAAAAAGGTAAATAAATATAGAAAATACATGAAATATAAACTGAACTGTCCAAATCTCACATTTTTTCCAAGTTTTTCTAACGGTGTCAGGGGCTCTTTAAGGTACTACCTGAGCAGAACTAAACAGCTTCGCACGTCGGAGCAGCTATTTGTATCCTTCGCTGAGAGGATGCTGGGCCAACCAGTTTCAAAGCAGACCCTTTCTCGCTGGCTTGTCCAGTGTATTTCCTTTTGCTACAACAGTAAACAGAAGCCCCTTCCGGGTACAGCCCGGGGCCACTCGACAAGGGGGGTGGCTACCTCCTTCGCAGCACTGCGCAATGTCTCCACCTCGGCCATTTGTGCTGCAGCTACTTGGAGCTCAGTGCACACATTTATTAGGCACTATAGCCTGGATATTACATCACGGCGGAGAGCCAGTTTCAGCCTTGCCGTTCTACAGGGTCTCCTGTCCTAGAGTCAGGACTTGCTCAAGATCTCTCCTAATTTCCTCCTCCCAGAATGCTCAGAGGAGCTATTGCTTTGGAATCAGCCCTAATGGTGTTACCTACTGCAAGAGCTGTATCTCAAAGTAAGATAGTACAGTAATGTAAGAACTTACCGTAACAGTAGATCTTCGAGAACAGCTCTTGCAGCAGGTATCTTCCTGCCCACCTTTCCCCCTTGGAGGAGGTCTGGCCTACCAGGCCTTGGCAGGAGCTAACGCTCATTCTCACTTTCTCTTCTGATGGTGGATCCTCGGTCTCCCCTTCTGATGTCATCCTGCGGCCGGGAGTCTCCGGCGGGAGAACTGGGGAATCTGGTGGGACTGCTGCCTCCTTATGTACCTACGTCTAACGTCGGGGGCGGGACCGACGTCAGAGGCGGGACCGACGTCGGAGGCGGTCCCCGCTGAAGACTGCTAGCTAGAAGATTTCCGTGGGGTCCTGACGCCTGCCGGCTTCAGTCCTAATGGTGTTACCTGCTGCAAGAGCTGTTCTCAAAGATCTACTGTTACGGTAAGTTCTTACGTAACTGTACTTTATTTTGATTCGTAATGCTCACGCAAATGCTGTTGTGTCCTGGTATGGGGTACCTATAAATATTACAGAGCTTGGCCAGGGTAATGGGCAGGTCCCATGACCATGGCTAGGGCAGTGCACAGGCCACATGACTGCACCCAGTGCGATGTGTAGATCCTGCAGCCCTGGCCAGGGTGATGCGTGGGTTCAACCACTGTGGCCAGTGCGATGTGCAGGTCTCATGACTTCTGACAGGGCAGTGCATGGGTCCTGTGGCAAGGGTTCCACTCACAGGGTGGTATGTGCATGCTATAGCCAGGACAATGTGTGTGTCCTGCAGCCAGGGTATTTTCTGGGTCCCACAGCTAGAGAAATGCAGAGGTCCCAGAGCCAGGGGGATGTGCAACTATTGAGGATCTTAGTGTGAATAAGCCACATGCTTTCACCTTGTATTTGTAGGAATTGCCTTTTTTTTCTGGCATCATTTTGCAGGGTCCAGATGCAGGAAGTGAAATCCTTTGGCTTAAAAATCAGAAAGAAAAACTGGAGGATGCTTTGAAAGAGCTAACGAACATGAACCAGAAACTGCTGCAGGAGAGAAACAGCTTCGAGGCCCAGAACAGTGAGCTGCAGTCTAAAATAGCAGCGGCTGCACTGACAGAACCTCGGGTTCAGATTAAGGTACTGGCTGGTGTACAGACATGGGCTGAATGCAAACGGTCACTGATCTCTCAAATTTTTTTTTTCACTGCCCCCCAGTCACCACACCCACATACTCCCTACCTGCCTTAGCTAGTCTCTCTCTCTGCTCCTTATCTGTAACACTGACTTGGTTGCAGTGTCTCCTATCCATGTGCTTGACTGGCCGGTCGAGGAAGTTAACCCAGTTAATGGAGTAAAGAGTAAGGACTCTGCAGTGTTTAGGCAGGAGGGTGAGAGCTCTGATGTCATGTGCTGTGGGCCAGGAAGATGTCCTTTTGAATATGGACCTTCCCAACACCCAGGCTTATTGTATGACTTACCTAAGGTGCCCTCCTTTTTGAAGGAAGTGACAGTTGTCGTGTAGTTACCCACAACACCTGTGCCACCACCCATCATGCCATAGGATATGCTTCTTCTGGCCTTGTAGAGGATTGTGTCCATGCTTTGACATCCTCTGTTGCTGGCTTGTCCCTGCCAGGGGCCTTCCCTGGCCTAGGGGAGGGAGGGACTGCACATCTACCTGGGTTCCATCTGGATGGGTACCTACGGTGTGCTGGAGGGCTGCTGGCTGGGGTGGGGTATGTGGGCTGTAATGTGCCAGGCAGATGCAGCATTTCCACTGCTTTTTACGCGGCTTTCCTTCTCGTTGACACTTGTGTGCTAATGGCTGGCCTGGGGGGATGGGGTGCCTGATGGTCACCCACACCAACTCCCAAGAGCCATTACTACAGTGTTGCAACAAGCACCTCCCTTCCCGCTGGAGGACAGTATCCAGTGGATGCTCTCAGCCCTCCCTGCCAGCCTCTGCTCCTGACATCCCAGACTTGGAACTAACCTGGATCGCTTGTATGTCACAGCAGTTATCACCTGTCGCTCTGTCCAACGGAGCTGTCATACTTTTTTTTTCTTTTCAAATGAATAATAGTGCTTTCAGTTGAGTACTCTCGATCATCTGAAATAGACACATACTCTTTTTCTGTCTTTGTTCTAGGAAAACAGTGTCCAGACAGAGTTGCTTGTAAATGGGGAGGCCTTACAGGGAGCAGACAACAGGTATGTTAAACACCGTCTGATACACTGTACTGTAAGAACACCAACCTAGACACAATAATTATAGTAAATCCAGTGGGGTCCAACCAAGAAGGACTATTAATGCCGGGGCTCTACAGTAAACACACCAGGACCTGAGACCAGCTAGTAACTACAGGGCAGGGTTATAGTAAAGATCCCCTTTGCATTATAATTTGAGTCAAATAAGAAGTCATCTTTTTCAAGGGTTGAGGCTTTGATGCATTCATGCTCAGTTGGACAGACACACTTGCTCTGAAACAGACTTACTTGCTGTGGCAGTCACTGTGAGACATACGCTTGAATACACTTCTCGGAGAGATCTGTGCCCCCAATTTAGAGTTAAAAGTCAACTAAGCTTTGTAAATGTTGAGTCTGAACTGCTTGTTTAGTGCCCTGACCTCCAGTGTTTCTGTTTTAGCCCAAAGAGTGCAAAGTCTGAGGCCGAACTGAGGCGGATGCTGGCAGAGCAGGAAGAGAAGCTACAGGCGGTTGAGCTGAGGTATGATGTAACCAGACTGGCTGTATGGTGCTAACACAGTGGTAGCTGCTCTGTTGAGATGAGCCACAGTAGCCCTTTACAGTAAAAGGACAGTGATTGGGATTTGACTAGGGTGATTCCTTTAAAGAGCACCTGTTATGCTGTTCCTTGAATCTTCCCCCAAAGCCTCAGTGGTAGCCTTACCCTGTGGTAGTGAAATGGTGCCCTTTCAAATTTTTTATTTCTGTCCTTTAAGTAGAGGAAGGGATCTTAAATTGCTCCTGAGGAGTCTTGCTGCACCATCGCTTCCCCTTACTGGTAGCAGCGATCCGCCCACGTGCTCAGACTTTTTGTGGTGTCAAAAGTTTGGAGAGCATAGGGGCATGCTCCACAGACAATTAATAGTAATGTTTTTTAACTCACTATTTTTAGTACGTTAGTGGTCCTTCGCGTTCAAGTCAGAGCCACCACTCGACTAACAAGGTTCGAGTTAGTGGAGTGGTCGTTTAATTTTTATTTATTTTTGTCTCGGAACTACAATACTTTTGAGTCAGAGACTCTTTTAAAAATGTTCCATGTCATGAGTACAGGAAATAATGAACAAAAGAACAATTACAATAATAAGGTAACAGATTACATGAAAAAATAACAGGCTGTTGCCTAGCATTCAGTATAACACAATAGATTGCAAATCAGAGGGCTAGGATAATGCAATAAACAGGCTGAAAAAAAGGGGATACTGTCAAAGTGGAGTCATTGTCAAGAGTTGAGTTGCTGAGAGGAAAGAGCAGCACTTTGTACAGCAGAGACTCTGGTAAAGGAGTAAGACCAAACGGAGGGAAGTGCAGTCAGCCGACTACGGCAGGGGAGGGAGCAGAGTGAGGGTGAGGGAGGGCAGTGGAGTGGCAAGGAGGTGGGCCTGGGATAGAGCCAAACAGAGGTTAGGTGTGGGCACCCACAGATTGCAGTGAAAGGAGGTGCTGTCAGAGAATGACATTGTCAGGTGTAGGTGCTGCTGCGTTGGAGGAGCAACACTGGGTATAGGTAGCATAGTTGAGGATATGCAGTGATATACAGAATATAACCTCAGTGGGGGGGAGGTGCAGTAAGAACTGAGCTAGCCACAGGTGACATGAGAACAGGTGCTGAGATGACAAGGGGGAGGGAGGGAGGTGGATATCAAAACGATGGGCAAAACTGCAGGAGAAAGGGGGGAGGGTGGTGGGGTGGGAGGGTAGCAGGCAAGGCAGGTTGGTAGTGTGAGGGGGTAGGGGTCAGGATATAAAGGGGTGTGAAGGGAGGCAGGGAAGAAGAGGAGGCAGCAGTGAGAGGATACGGTGAGCAGTCACAGGAAACTTAGGAAAAGGAGGGAGGGTGGCAGAGTGGGAAGAGAAGCAGGCGGGGTAGCAGAGTGGGAAGAGAAGCAGGCAGGGTGGTGAGTAGTGCGGATGGGGAACGGGGGGAGAGGGAGGTAGGAAAGGAATGAAGAGGAGGGGCGGTGAAGAGTAGTGGTAAGCAGGGGGCATGAAGACTTTTTTTTTTTTTTTGCAACCCATCTTTATTCAAAATTACAGGAATCAAACATAAAATCCAAGGGAATAGATAGATAATTCATGATAAAACCTTGTTACAAATTAATGTACAGCTCTCATTGGTCTCCTGTGCACAAATTGTATGGAGTGGCTATGTGCGCGTATCTGGGGCGAATAGCCACCCCGCACCAACTGCGCTTTCTGCGCGGAATGCATGAAGTGGGGGTGCACAGTAAATCGCCGTGATCCCTGGCCGCATGATGAGCAATGCTGGGATGGCTGAACCACGCACCATGCACTAAGGCGATAGTGCTGGCAGAGGGTCACGGGTACGCTAGATAGACCCAGCCGTGAACTCGAGCAGGGGTGTGTAGCCCACCAGGACTACAGGCACGTGGCCGGCCTGATTCACCTCCACTCCACCTCAAGACGCAGCGGTGAGTGTGGCACCCCCCACAACACCCTTACCCCTCACAGAGGCACCAGGTCACAGCTGCTGCTCACCCGCCCCAGCGGCACCGCATACCATCACCCCTCCCTGCAACCAGAGGATGTGTCCTTCCACCCCATCGGCAGGCATGCCCCCTGTCCCACCCATAACAGGGTACCGCATCGGTGCTGATGGCAAGGGCTGGTGGCATTGCACCCCTGCCACCCACCAAAGCTGCTGGCCCTCAGACATCCACAGGACGCGCTGCCAACGCATGCCCCACCACACAAGGGATTTACTGGCAGACCCATGGCGGGCATCCGATTAGATGCCTGGCTGGGTCCATGACTTCACCCATGCCCGCCCTGCATGCTGGGTTTGGGGGGGGGGGGGCTGTGGACAGGTGGCTGGAATTTGTGAATGCCAGTCCCGGCGTACCTGTCCACGGGTGTGCAACTCCACAGGCGGGGTACATGCATTCGGCATACCTACGCCCAATTTGCGAATAGCACCAATTGTTTGGTGTTTATGTACACTTTTAACTGCTATTCCATTTCAATCCGCTGTCTCTACCTCTAGTATTATGTCGCCTGTATAAGAATATCTATCTGCATAATTCCATGTGCCCCCTTACAAGGGTATTATTGTAAAAACAACTATAGTTAAACTTTTATAACCATTAGAGACTGTACATAAAATCGCACATATAAATCTATGAACATTTATATTGCCTGGAACAAAAAGAGGAGAGAAAAAAACATGATAATGGAAAGGAGAAGTTATGTTCACCCTCTGTCGTGCAGTAAACAGTGGGTCTTGGTGGCATCGGGGGTGGGGTGGGAATCATCCTCTTGCTTCTATAATTAATCCAAGTTGTTTATTTACTTATGGGATAAGTACAGGGGCCTCCTGTGGAAGGCCACTCTGTCCCTCCCCATTGTACCATCTAGACCATGGGTCCCACAACTCTCTATGCTTTCCTTCCTTAAGGTGCAGCTGTGCTGTTAAACGTTCCATTTCACTAATGTTGTCAACCCTTTTCTCCATTCAGTGTGGGTTGGAGGATCTCATTTTAACCATCTTGATGTGAGACATTTGAGGTCTGCAACTGTGAATATTTGCAACAATGTTCTTTGCGCCGTAGGAAGCATGAGAACTTATTGAGGGAAAGGGAGGGTGGTAGGATGGGAAGAGAAACAAGCACGGTAGAAATGTATTGTGGGAAGGGGTCAGGGAGGGAGTTGAGGAAAGAGGGGAGTGGGGGTAAGTAAGGGAAGAAGAAGAGGAGGAGGTGAAGGGTTTAGGTTAGCAGTCACAAGGCATTGAATTGAATGAAAAGGACCACTAACATACTAAAAATAGTATGTTAAAAATGCTACTGTTACTGATCTTTGGTGTGCACACCTACACTGTCCAAACTTTGATATCACAAAACGTCAGAGCATGGGGGTGGATCACTGCCACTGTGGGGGAAGGGATCATGCAGCAGGACTCCTCAAGACCAGTTTACAGTCCCTTCCCTCACTTATAGGACACAAATAAAAAAATATGAAATTGGCACCATTTCACTACCACAGGGTAAGGCTAACACTGGGACTTGGGGGAAGGGAACTGAAAAAGGTGCACTTTAAGTTAAGCCTGGACAAATTTCTGCTTACCAATGAAACTACAAGTTATCCAGGATAGTACTGTGCATGGAAAACCCTCATAAATCAGTGCTGGTTTGAACGGCATAACTGTTATTCACAGCTTTTGATGGTGAAGGAAGGTGACTTCTTGCCTCTGGGCCAGAAGGATTGGATGGCCCTTGATTCCAGTCACGCACCGGGAACTTGGGCTCATAATTAACTCTTGACACCACTTTATTGATGCTCCACTGTTGCAGGTGCCATCCTTCAGATGAGATGTTCAACCAAGGTCTCTTCTGACTAATTTGTGAAATGGGTATGGTGTCATTTGGACCAAAGTAGTATCCTATGCGAAATAGAAACATAGAAGTTGACGGCAGATAAGGACCGCAAGGCCCATCCAGTCTGCCCAATGGCAATGGTAGTGGTTGACCCTTGAGGTGGAAGCTCATATCCGAGAGCTCAAACAGCAACATAAATGTGCAGGACACCTCTGAGTAGGGACACAATTTTTAATTTTATTACCTTAAAGTGCTTAACTCTGCTGCTTTCACCTTCAGCCTCCTGTCCTGTGTCTCCATCTACTTGGATTGGGACCTCACCCCATTCCAGACACAGATCGTAGAGCCAGTATAACTCAGGTTTCTCCTGCTTGACCAAGGCATATGGAGGAACCAAACTCAACCAGCATGGAGTTTGGGGGGGCGCCTAGTCAGCGTGCCCATCTGACGTGGGCAGTGGTTGGCTGCCACGCCATGCTGTGTTCAGTGGGGGACGTTTTCTGCCTGTTTGTTCCCCCAGCTTTTCCTAGGAAAGCACGCATGCTCCCAGTAGACCTGATGGAGTGCCAAGCAATCCATGGTGACCAGCGGCAATACTGCCATGCTTCCCCTATGTGTCAGCCCTATAGCGATGATGCAAGGCCACCCACTGCTGGGAGGAGAGTTTCTTTATGAATAATCCTGACTCTCTCTCTCTACCCACCTCTGCTTCTGCTGTTCCAGCTGTAGGGCACAAACCCAAGCTTCTTGTATGCCAGTGTTGTACTGTTATCACTTGGTACAATGGTGCCAGCAGTAGGGACACTTCTGATGAAGGAGGGGGCAGATTTCAGAGATCTGTTCAAGGAAATGATGGGATGAAACATTGACTTTGAGACAAAATTATTATGAGGTGTGGGGGGCCTCGGAGAGTTCTTGTGTCAGCTGAAACAATGGCAAGTAAAAGTAGCAGCTGCAAGAAATTCAACACCTGCAGATCAACAGATTGATCTAAGGCAGGCTTTAGCCCAGTATTACTATTCACTTCATGCAGAGATGGTGGTGGGAGGGTTGACCATTTTTCTGAATTCCTTGCCTCTACCATCATTATCAGAATACCATATTGAGGAATTGTTGTGCCCTGTTTCAAAGTTGGAAGTTTGACAAGATACAGAAAGATTGCTATCTACAAAGGTCCAGGTGGGGATGGGTAAACTAGTAAGTTTTAGAAGAAGCTTGATGATTTGGTGAACTTTTTGAAATGAGATGTGATCGTTAGACTAGTTCCTAGTGGACAGGTGTCAACATGACAAAACCACCATTGCCGGTAAGCATTAACTGTCATCCTCGTTGGCAGTCTCACATAAGAAGCCAAGCATTGTATGGGCATGGAGTCTAAACTACCCTATCTCGTCTACAGTGGTCCCACCATGACAGGTGTGAGGCACATTGGCAGGGCAGTGTAAAAGTACCTGGACTGTGATTGCCTGTACTGTACTTGATGTTAAACAAGAGAAATTCAGTGTGTCACAGGTTTCCTGAAGGTGTGATGGAGAGAGTTGCTAACCCTCTAAATACAGTACTAGTACAAAGATTTTTAGCACTCCGTGTCAGTTGTAGGTTGTCAGTGAAGACAGTTGTCAGACACGAACTGCAGCCATTGTCAGTTATTTATTACCATGTAAAAAAACATGTAGAAAGGCACATCTGCAATCATTGCAGGTAGGACAGATAGAACAGGTACCCCAGCACTTCAACCTAACAGTTTGGCCTTCGTCACAGGGCAATAGGTGTGAGACACATTGGCAGTGCAATGTAGAAGCGCTTGGACTGTGGTTGCCTGTACTATACTGAAATACAGCACTTCAGTCTCCAATTCTGTCAGTCCAGCACCTTTCACCATTAAAAAATGTAGTACAGACATTTAACAACAACAAGTTGGCAAATAATACGAACATACGAAAATGGCAGCAGAAACAGGCCTCATGGTCTATCGAGTCTGCTCGAATGTGCAGCTAGCACCTTATAATGCTGCTGCCCTTCTCTTCCTCCCATCCTTTTACCCCTAACCCTTTCCCAACCCCTCTTGAAGCTGTCTACCATCTTGCAGGCCACTGCCTCACCCGGCAAAGAGTTCCACTTATCCACCACTTTTTCCTTGAAAAAATGTCTCCTCATCTCTCTCTCCTGAATCTGCCCCTCTCCAGTCTCAGTTGGTGTCCTCTCGTGTCCCTCCCCTTTCTCCTCTGGAAAATCTTCTCTGTATTAGTCTTATTTATTCCCTTCAGGTACTTAAAGGTCTCAACCATATCTCCCGTCCCTGCCCTCTTCCAGAGAGTACATATTCAACTCCCCCCAGCCTTTCCTCATATGGCTTGCCCTCCAATCCTTAGATCATCTTTGTAGCTCTACGCTCTACCCCCTCCAACAATCTGATGTCCTTCTTCAGGAATGGGCGCCAGTATTGCACGCAGTACTCCAGGTGGGGCCTGACCAGCAACCTATACAGGGGCAGGATAACCTCCCTACTTCTGGAGGAGATCCCTCTAGCTATACACCCCATCATTTTATTGGCTTTTGCCACTACCACTCTGCATTGAACAGAGTTGTTCATGCTTCCTGTTATGATCACCCCTAGGTCCTTCTCTTCTGTGGAGCAACCCAGTTGAACCCCATTTAAGTGATCATCCCTCCCATGGTTCTGGGCTCCAAAATGCAGAACCTTGCACTGCTTGGCGTTGAACCCCAGCTACCATTTATCTGCCCACTCCTGCAGCTTATTCAGGTCCTTCTGCAACACCTTCCGCCCTCCACGTATCTACCACAGCTCCCATCTTGGTATCGTCTGCAAACAGACTGATTTTGCTCCAGATCCCATTCGAGATATCTGCAATGAAAATCACGAACAATACTGGTCCCGGCACGGATCCCTGTGATGCCCCACTCTCTGTGATGAATCCCCAACCACCACCACCCTTTGCTGTCTCCCCCTCATCCAGTTCCTGATCCAGGTCAAATAATGTCTTCTTAGAGTTGCACACTATAAATATTTGGGCATTCTTTTTTAACTAAATTTTATTAGTTTTCAAAAATACATGGATGTGCAGTTGACACTCATAAAAGGCATTTACAGAAGCGGAGAATTTATAGACAGAAAAGGACCGCTTGGCCCCACCCACTCTGCCCAGACGTTCCCTGCCTAATCTGTCTCCACAAATCCTGTCTGGTCACTGTTAACCCTCCTGCTTTCTTTCCTGTTTCTCTTGTCTCCCATGTCTATCTCATGCATGCTTGAGGCCCCCCCACTGTTTTAGCCTCCTCCATTTTTGCTGTCTGTTACAGGCGTCTGCCTCCCTTTCAGTGAAGAAATATTTCCTCACATCTCTCTTGAATTTCACCCACTCCAGCTTCATCGCATGCCCCCAGTCCTGGTGCTCTTTTTTATTTGAAAGAAACACTTCTGCACGTTTACAGTACACTCTGTGCAGAGGTTACGTAGAGGCAATGTAGACATTTGAACTTCTTAGTACCTCAGTCTTGTAAATGAGGAAATGTAGGGGATTGCCAATAACTATCACATATGAACTGCACCGTTCAAAGCATGCTAGCCTTCCCAATATCAGTGCTACAAATGTAGGAAAATGCTGAAAGGTAGAATAAACACAGCCCTTGTAACTGCCATGAATAATTACTACAGGAGGTTGGTATTCTGGCTGACCATAACATTGGTCCCAGTAAGAGTGTTATCAAACTATGTGATAGCTTTAAAGAGCACCAATCATGTCCTTTTTAAATATTTCTTGAAGCCCTCCAGCAGCAGCTTACCTCTAAAGGACTACGAAAGTCCACGTTTCAGAATTTTTTTATAGCCTCTGTAAGTAAGGGTATGGGATCATAAATCCTAGGTCAGGAAATTAGCCTCCCAATCCCTTCTTCTTCCTGGTCCCTGATTTTTGCAGGAGCCACCCTGCGCTCTGATGTTTTGTGATATGTTCATTTGGAGAATGCGGGGACATGCGTATTGATAGTAATGGGAGCTGTTTTTTGTTTTTGTTTTGCTCCTACCCCTGTCTCTTGGCACCCCTCTCCTTCGGGCCCCCACATCGCCTCCTCTTTCTCCCAATAGAATCACCTCACCTGTAGTATCCTACTGGAGTCCAGACCTCTAGACACCCTCAAGGGTCAGTTTGTCCCTGCCTTGGGCCTCATCTAGCCATCTCCGGAGAGAATGCGCCTGAGAGCTCTTGTCCCTTCCCTCTCCATTGACTGGCTTGTTCCTGCCGAGGGCCGCACTGCAGCCTATTGGAGGAGCGTACATGCCGTGTCCAGAGGGGGCGGGACTTGAGCATGAGGAGGAGGGTCCAGGCGTGGGGAAGGGCAGAGAGGCCATCATCTGGCCTGCCAGTGTGGCATTTTCCCTTGTTCTGTGTCCCGCACCCCCACCCCCACTCCAGTGGCTTGCATGTATGGCTGACCTGGGATGGGGTGCCAGATGGCGCATGTTCATCTATGCTGTCAGCAGCATCCCCACAAGCCACCGCCAGAAAACACTACAGAGTGGTGGTGTGAGATCCCTCCCCACTGGGAGGAGACCATCCAGAGGATACTGTTTCTTCCTCCCTCCTGGTCTCTGCAGGGGTAGTTTTTAAATAGAATTTTTTGTATTTTAGAGGACCACAGGAGTCAAATCAAAGCCATGGCTCGACAAACAAGGGCCTCGTTAGTTGAGCCATGTCTTCAATTTTAACTCTTGTGGCCGTCTGAAATATAAATAATAATAATTAAAAACTGGCTTCCATTACTAGCAATACAGCGCACCCCTGCGCTCTCCAAACAACACACCACAAAATGTGAGAGCACAGGCGATGCCTGCTCAAATATGGAATAGGAAGGGAAGGGATTAGGAGGCCAGGTTCTCCAACTCAGGATTTATGATCCCTTCCCCTTACCTACAGAGGCTATAAAAAATTCTGAGGATTGGACTTTGAGTCCTTTAGAAGTAAGCTGCTGCTGGGGCTTAAGGAAAGTACTGAACTGCTGCTCTTTAAATCTGCATATTTTCACATGAAGCTGGTGTCTGTGAGAGACAAGGGTTTGGGAAGCAGTTTTATCCAGAAATGGTGGAAAGAACCTTCTAAGTAATACAGTTAGCAAACTAGGAACTGACATAAGCTCTTTGACCTTCAGTGAAGTGACTGTAAAACAAATGAACAATCTAAGATAAGCCAACTTTAACCTTAGAATATTTAAAGAATGCTCTATAGCAACCAAAATAGTAATCATAAACATTAATACAGGAGAGAAGCTGGTATTAGCCAGCCTGTTCCCTCTCATGATTGGAAGCAAATATTTCTAACAACCATTTATGACCAAGATTATTTTTCATCTGATGTTTTTAGAAAGTTAACAGCACAATTAAATATATTCTCACTGGAGGTAAGGAGGGATGTGGGGCATGATAGAAACATTTAAGTATGCCAGAGGAATAAATAAGGTAGGGGAGACAGGCTATCTGCAGAAAAGAATGAGCACTAGGATTAGGGGTCTCGATATGCAGCTAGAAAGGGGGGGGGGACTCCGAGGCAATGTGAGGAAGTTCTACTTCATGGAGAGGGCATTTGAACCCTGGAACAGGCTGCCAGAGGAAGTGGCAGGGGCAAAAACCGTGGGGGCATTCAAGCATGCATGGGATAGACACGGGGGACTGCTGAGACTAGGACAGAAGGGGAGAATGGAAACTGGTCTGTCAGGATCTGATATAAGGAAGCAAGACATTTATTTAAGTTAAACCAGGGTGGACTGGATGGACCTGGAGGCCCTTTTCTGCTGACAACTACTATATAACTATGTAACACAGGTATTAATGATTAAAAAAGAAGAAACTTTTGAGAATGTGCAGATTCTTCCTGCATAATTTAAGCTTGGTTAAATGATAAGTCCACCAAGGTATTTATTTATAAAAACATTAGCATATACTAAGACCTATGAACTCGTCACAATATTTTTTATTTGTGTATGTGTAGGATATTTATGTATGTAGTACTCTTTCAAGTAAAAAAATATGTGTTGCAAAAAAATAAGTCATCAGATAATGTCTCCTTGGAGTTGCACACAATATGTAATTGGGCATTTTTTACTTATATTTTATTCGTTTTAAAAAATACAAGTACTATATTGAGGCATTCACAGGACATCCTATACAGATGTTACATGCAGGCAGTTTAGACATTTGAACTTATTATCCCCTCAATCTTGTAAATGAAGAAATGTAGGGGATTACCAATAAAATCACATGTGAACTGCGCTAGTCAGAAAATGACAGCTGTAATAATAGTAGTGGTACAAATCCAGTGAAACCATGAAAGGTAGAACAAACACAGCCCTTATAGTTGCTATTAACCATCAGTAATTATCACTACAGGAAGTTAGTCTCACTTTAGCACTCATCTAGCTGACCATAATGCTGATCTCAGTACAAATGTTCCCAACCCGTGATCACTTTTAAACTGCACATTTTCACATGAAGCTGGGTATCTGAGAGATGGGGATTACAATTCAGACATTAGCCATTATAAATCAGTTATTGCAGTATTTATCTAGATAGTGTCCCTGTCATGTCACCCATATAAACCGAGAGCATGCTGCAAACGAGGAAGTTCGGAGCCCAGCCGTAACAACTTAACAAGGGTCGAAGGGGCTCAACTCATAGTGTCACAGCCTTCCCCCTGCATCGATTCCTGACTTTGCAGCTTCACTGCAGGAGACCTGTTCTTGTTTCAGTCGAACTGCTCCAGGGTTTTTGGCCCTCCTTACCACCCCCACCCGTCCAATTGACTTGTAGTCTCTGTTGTGGGTACATCAGGCAGTCTGATCTGGGGAGCTCATGGTGACAGGTCTGATATCAGGAGGTCAGGTTTTAGCTCTACCCACTCAAATCTCCTGAACTGATGTTATTTTGAACTGCTACCCCTTCCCCCCTTTGCTAAGGGAGCCGCCAATTCAGTAGTCCATTTCTGACCTGATGTTGAATCACTAAAATATATGGCAGGTCAGCTGATCATTTTGGGACTGCTACTTTACAAGAACTTTTTTGTAAGGCTTAACTCACCTGAGGGTTGTCAAAAGTGAGTATGTGCACCAGTAATTCTAGCGTTAAGGCTTCCTCATTTTCTTACCTATCCTGCCTCCTTCCTTTATTTTTCAATCTCTTCACTCCCAAAAAAAATAATGTTTTAAGTGGCTGGACATGTTTATGTGTGTGTAGTGTCTTCTTTACTACATGTGCTATTGTGTATGTACTTCACAGGTATATATTTTTAGATGGGTATTTGTAAGTATATATGTTTTGTGTGCATTCTGACTTATTGCATAGTTTCATTTATATTTGGTATTGTTGTACCCTTTTGTTGTTCAGCTGTATCTTATGCAATTTGTTACACTACTTGAATTCATGTGATTCTGTACTTGCTTTGTATGATATATCCCATTCTCCCCCTGCCCCCCAGGACGCTTCTGGAAACAAGCTCTATGAAGCTCATGATGTCTTTCTTGGTGAAACTTTTCAAATAAATAAGGCTGTGTATATCTAGCATTACTTCAGTAATCCCTAACCATAGTATTGCTTAGGCAGAACAAGACTATTTTGATCGTTTTGTGCTGCAAAAAACATCTGGATGATACTGCACACTATTTGGACTCCTGCTGCTTGTGAGTTGCTAGACCTACTGAGTCAAAGATGCATATATGATACTACCTAAAACTTTCCACTTCTATTTTAGGCAAAGTAAGAATATTTATGTGTAACCCCTTGTTACTCGGGGTTACTAGAATCCCAGTAAGACCTAGTGGTAGGCAGGGAAGGCAGCTTGTGAAACTCCAGTTAAATGGGTTTCACACTGTCTCACTCTGTTCTCAGTCTCAGCTGAGACTGAGAGATGACATCACCATAGAACTGTCGCAGCTGCATAAGCCACATTGGAATGTGCAGCAGGGGGAGTGAGATAGAACGTTGGGAGTTTTCAAAGTCATTCTTCTGTTTGTTTTGAAGGAGAAGGAAGTGTCTTTTGTTTACCTTCTGTGTGAGAAGATCAGTGTCCAGTTTCAAGTGGTGGAGACCGCTGTCCAGGTCTCAGTGCCCCCCTCCCTCCGGGGGAAAGTAAAGTATCCCTCTGTGGATTCCAGGGGAAATCCCCTAATGTCTGCTAAAGGAAGAAAGCTGCCTCTTTTTACAGTTTCTGTTTTGGTCTGAGAAGTGGAAGAAGTTGTACTTCGCCTGTGGGGTACCTGCAACGAAAGGGTGAGTGTTTTGCTCTAATTTGAGAGGGCAAACAATGTGTTTCTTCAGTTTGGAAAATGTGAAGAAGTATGGTATTTGAACTACTATTTGGGAGGCCTATAGTACTAGGACAAACAGATGGAGTAGTGTCAAAATCTAAAGTTTGTATGGATTCAAGTAATGTTGTAGAGGGTTGCTACAGGTCATCCACCGTTTAATCTACATTTCGAAGTTTTAGTTTGTCCAGAGAAATGGCCGGGTATGAGCTGTGGGAGCTGGAGTGGGAACACCCCCATCTTTAGTAACAGGTCACCTCTCCAGGTTCTGCTGTGGTTGCTACTTGCTCATGCGCCTGGCCAGTGATGAGGTAGGTACCCAGGCAGTGGGTATAAATGGGAAAATCTCTCTAGGGGTTGCAGACTCTTAAGTGGTGTGGGGAGCCACAACTTGGGAAAAGATTCTCCTTGTGTGATGGGAGTCAGAAGAAGTAAGAAAAAATCTCTCTAGGGTGCAGACTCTAAGTGGTGTGGGGAGCCACAATAAGTAAATTGGGTTCATTCTTTAAATGGACCATCAGTCAAGTGGATGGTAGGGGAGCTGCCAGTCGGGCTGTGTATCCAAAGCGCATGCAAGTCCGGCTGTGTGCCTGGTGGGTCCAGAGCCCTGAAATTAGTAGAAATGGGTTCATTCTTTAAGTGGACACGCCTTGTAGTCTCTAATCTGCATTATCAGTAAACGAGCCCCTTGGGGGTCCATCTATGCTTTGTTGTGTTCAGCTAGTTATGAATAAAAGCCACACTGAAAATCCCAATCCTGGTTCTGGACATTACAGTTATTGCTTCCTGTAGTCTGATTTACTTGGGTGCCCCTGAGCAGAGTAGCCAAACCTAGGTCCCCTTGGCCAGGTAACCTCATCCTCCCCGAACCCAGGTCCCCACCAGGTATTGCTGCCAGCGCCAACAGCATACCACCTGTCGTTTTAATAAAAAGGCAGGGGTGAGGGGTTTACATATGTGTCTATTATGTTACCCATTCTTCTGTAATACCACTGTTTTCTAGGTTCTGCTACATATTTTGGGTCACTGAAACTGGTCAGCCAGTGGCTGTCAACTTTCCTACATAATTTACAGATACCCCAGCCCCTTCTTTAATTCAGGCAGGGTGTTACTGGCCTCACTCCCTGCTTTCGCCTTCCAGTCTCCATGGCCTCCAGAACGAAGTACTATACCCATTCAGTAGTCACTGGCCTGACCCTTTTAGTCCTCCTTACTGTTACTGGCCTCTGCGTCCCTGCTCCATACTGCACAACACAAGAGTGCCGACAAGGCCCTTTTTGACTTTAAATTCTCCAGTACCCTGATTCTCTCTTTCCCGATTAAGAACCTATCATGGTACACCAAGCCAAGATACATTTTCTACATCATGTGGTATCTCACCAAATTCTTCATCTGCAGGCCTCACTCTGGAACCCCTTACACTATCCTAGCACCTTAAGGCTCCACTCTCTCTCTGTTACACTGCCTGGGGCATTGAACCCAACCCCAGACCCTCAGCACCCTTCACTACTTCAAATTCCTCCTGGCTCAATTCAAGGGCTTAGGACTGCACACCTTAATATCAAACATCATAGCAAATTTGCCATAACCTGAAGCCTGGGTCTCCTGCAACAGTTCTGACATTCTGGGATCACTGAATCCTGGCTAAAACCATCTGTCCCTGACTCAGGGTGTTGCCTTCCTGAATACGTCATGCTCCAGGCTGACCACCCCTCTACAAAGGGAGGCGGAGGGATCATTATCTATTTCAAAAGCCATCTGCAGCTGACTAGCACACCAGGTGCTGTGAGCCTTCCTCTGTTCTTACCTTGGGTGGCTCCAAACAATTGCACATTGTATGTGTTTATAATCCTCCCAAAAGTGGCATATCTGGCCTGTCTAACTTGTTCAATTACCTGTCCACTGCCACTGGGAAAAATGAAATTATTGTTCTGGGGGACTTTAATCTCAGCTGGCTTGGTAAACATACATATGACACTCTCCTAAACATGCTTCACCTCTCCCAGCTGATCAGTGACCCAACTAGACTATCAACATCAGGGTGAAATCACACTTAATTGGGTCCTCTCAAATAGGAAGGACTGGATTATGACTGCAGGTACATTTACTGATGCAATAAGTGGCTATACTCCTGTCTACTGTATCTGGAATGCCGGTGCTCCCACCCTCCCAAGGAGCTTGTATTCTTGGACTTTTCCAAGCTTGATCCTGCAACCTTCCTACATGAACTCAAGCAAGTTGACTGGTCCCCACTTTACAATACTCATGATGTTGATGTAAACTTGATTCTTTCTCCACTAATTTCCTTACTCTCCAGAACAGACCTGTCCTATGGTCAGACGCTGGATAAAGGGAAAATCTACCAGGTGGCTACACAACAGTCTACTGACCCATTTAAAAGCAAAAGATGCATGCTGGCACAAATATAAAGTTTCCTCATAGTGAAATGACTGGTTTGACTACTGGGCCTTGAGAAATACTTGTAAGAAGGAAATACGGGCTGCTATAGGAGCTTACCATCGGGAGTTGTTACAAGCCTCTGCTAAGGACTCTAAAAGCTTCTGGAGCCACGTTAAAGGTCTTGTGAGTTCTGGGGCTGATTCCAAACAAATGCCGTCAGGCGTGACAATCAGTGGGGTAAATTGCAAATACATGGCTACAGTAACCAATACTTTCAGCCACCACTTTGCCAACTTATCCAACACCACTGAACAACCCCTGACATCCGAAGAAAATAATCTTTCACAGCCCTGTACGATCTCTTGTAGGGAAATATTAAAACTCCTTAACTCCTTCTGTTCCAGAGGGAATATTGGCCCTGATGGGATCAAACCCAGGCTACTCAAGATCTCAGGCTCAACTCTAGCGGCCCCAATAACTAGGATATTTAACTTGTCTCTAACCTCAGGTACTGTCCCAGGGAACTGGAAAACAGTCAAAATAGTTCCTGTCCATTAAAAAGGTGACCCAGAAAGTAGTCGCCCACCAGGTCACTGGCCACCTAACTAAGTTTAACTTACAGTCCCCAGCTCAACACAGCTTTAGACTAGCCCACAGCACCACTACGGCACTAACCCAACTTACTAGTAATATCAAATTGGGGATGGATAGTGGGGAAACCTACTGCTGGGTCCATCTTTATCAGTTTAACAAAGGTCTTTGATCACATCAGTCACTCTAAACTGGAGTGCAGACTCTCCACTCTAGGGATTTCCAACTCATCTCTTAAATGGTTATCCATCTACCCAAGTCAGAGGCAACAATTTGTCAAAGTTAACCAGGAAGTCTTCACTACCGTCAACTCTGGGGTGCCCCTGGACCCAGTTCTTGGTCCACTGCTGTTCTCTATATTCGTAAATGATGCTTCCAAAACCCCACTGCGTTGTAGCACCATTCTCTATGTTGACACATGGTGCTCTACACCAAATCTCACAGCATAGCTGTTGATCAACCTACATCTGGGTGCAGATTTTGGAAGATTACAGTCCTGGCTAACACATAACAACTTCATCCTAAATGCCAGCAAAACCCAGGCTATGCTATTTGGGTCCTTGCATAAGCTCTTATCATGCAGTACTGGCTTTACCATCCAATGCTCTGATGGCTTTCTCCTCTCTACCATCAACTCCTTCAGATACCTTGGTGTTACTCTGTACCCTGCCCTTGATTTCAGTCTGCACATCACAAATGTCTGCAAATCTGTCAATGCCAAACCCTGGCTAGCCTACAAAATTAAATACTCTCTGACTCCTGCTGCCAGACTTGAATAGCTAGGGGTATCCTACTTCCCTGCCTCATGTATGGTCTTACCCCCTACTACATGACCAATGCTTCTAACCTGGACAAATGAAACATGTCATACAAAAATGTATGCCGGTTTGCTCTCTCCACTCCCAGAATAACCTACCACTGCTCTCTATATACTAAGCTAGGTTGGCTATTCCCTCCCTCTCGTTGCCTGCTTGCACTTGGCTGCATGGTGACAACGTATAAGGTCCTCTAAACCCAGCCGCCCCTTGCAGCCTTGCTGACCCCGGAACAATCTTACCCCCTCGCCTAGTCTCTTCTGGTGGTCCCAAGATGTTTCACCAAAATGGGTGAACAGGCATTTCCATCTTTGCTCCAAGAATCTGGAATGCTCTTCCATCCCACCTCAGAGTGGTGTGCGGTGCCACTTCGGGTTCAAGCATTACTTTACAAGTTCCTAAGCGACTCCAAAGTCTACACCTGCAACTGACCCCCTATTTCTCTCTGTTGATAGTTCACCTGTATCTTTCTCACCCCGCAGTCCTCAAACTCCTTCCTATCATGTGTCCCCCCAGTCTTCTACTGATTGGTAATTTACACTCACTTTCTTCGCACTGTAGGAATCTGATCTCATTCTATCTAATCGCAAAGTGTCATGTTTTGTACCTGCTTCCTCCTGAACTGTATTGTTCAACAGTAATGTTCATGTATTGTTTACTACTGTCTGATCGTTCTGCTGTTGTACCACTGTTCTGTACTTTCCTGAGTCGTGCTTGAAAATATATCTAGCACATTTACCTGGTCAACAAAAACTAAATAAAAAATGTTTTGGCAGCATTTTAATTTTCCACCAATGCAAAATCTCATAAAGAGCCTGTAGTGTCCCAACAGAAGAAACCCACAAATGGTTACACATTTAAAAATTGTTTCTTATTGTTAAACACACTTAAAAAGAAGGTCAACGAGCTTACCATTTGCTGCTCATGTACCCTGTAACAAAACAAAATTTAAAAAGTATGTGCCACATTTTTTCAGTCTTCTTCAGAATTCAGGTTTTGCTCCTTCCTGGGCTGAAAATTCTTTTTCGGCTTTTTCCACCCATTGCCCCACATCCTGAGGAATGTTATATTGGAAATGTTTTCCAGCATGAATGACGCAGAGGTGGACTAGAAGAAAGTAAAAGAATTGACAATCCCCAGAGCACCAAGACAGTGTCTCACAGCATCAAATGTTTGTGTCTAGTCTGCATTTAATGGGAGAAATCTGGGTAAAACTTGGTATCTCCACCTTCCAAGGTGAGAACATATACTGCTGTAGCTGCTGCAAGTATAACGTCCTGAACATCAGAAGCTGTCATTCACAGGAGCACTGAACTGAGCTGGTTGGAAGCACCAGATGCCAACCTAGGGCTGAACCTGTAGGCTTTTCATATAGTCAGATAATCAAAGTCCTCAGGTAATTCGAAGTTCTCAGCCAGCCAGGAGTTAAATGCAAGTATGTCCTGCCCTTAGTCCTCTTCTGAGCACCACCATCCTTTGTCCCTACCGCCCACTCTGCTCCTCTGACGGGATTACTAGAGATTCCCAGGGTTGACTTAAGATCTCGGGGGCCCACTCTTTTGCATTTATGGCCCCTACCCTGTGGAATTCTGTACCTCGTCGGGTTAGGGAGTGCCTGACCGTCGAGAGCTTTAAACTGGCTCTCAAGATGTACTTATTTGAGATGGCCTTTCGTGATTTAGCCTAAATCCGTTGAAGGCGTTATAGTATTGCTGGTTTTATAGTTTTTGTTTATATTTCACCACTGTTTTTAAATATAGTTTTCTTTTGTACAAGTGCTTTGATCTTTGGAATTGCGCTTTTTAGAAATAAAGAATTTATTGATTGACTTAATTGATTGGGTTAGGCGATCACGCCATGTGTCTGTGTTGAAACTGATGAAACTTACTGTACACTTACTTACTGTAAACTGGGTAAGAAGTTGGTTGGAGGGTGGGCAACAGAGGGTAGTGGTAAACTGAGTTCATTCTGAGGAAGGGAGGGTGACTAGCAGGGTGCCACAAGGATCAGTACTGGGACCAGTCCTCTTTAATATCTTTATAAGTGACATTGTAGAGGGGCCATGTCTTTTTGCAGATGACACAGAAATTTGCACCAGAGTGGACAGTCCGGGTGGGTGGAAAAAATGAATAGAGATCTAGGTAAGCTTTCGCAGTGGTCTAGGAAGTGACAGCTAAGTTTCAGTGGAAAAAAAATGTAAAATTGTGCACTTGGAGTTAGAAACCCAGAGTCAGAGTACAAAAATGGAGGAAATGGGGGGAGTGGTACTCGTGACCACCAAACGGGAAAGAGACCTGGGTGTTATCATATCTGATGACCTAAAGGTGACCAGACAGTGTGACAAGGCAGTGGGGAGAGCCAGCATAGGGTGCATAAGGAGGAGTATCACTAGCAGAAAGAGGGAGGTGGTGATACCGCTGTATCAGTCTCTGGTGAGACCCCATCTAGAGTACTATGTCCAGTTCTTGAGTCCTTATCTCTGAAAGGACATAGACAGAGTTTAGGCAGTCCAGAGGAGGGCAACTAAAATGATGCAGGATCTGCATCAAAAAGCCCTGTGAGGAGAGACTGAAGGACCTCAATATGTATACACTGGAGGAAAGGGGGTTATGACAGGAACTTTCAGATGCCTCAAACCTAAGCTATATCCTTAGTGACGGACAGTACATGGACATTCCTTTTTCTTAATGGGTCAAGTTTAAAGGTTAATAGGGAATTGGATCAAGGATTTAATGTTTAACTACCTTAATGTTGTTGTTTACTTTCCCCACTATGTGGATAAGATTCCATGATCACTGAATCTGAGGGCTCTTTAAATGATTTATTGTTGATTCTTGGGGCATCCCATAGTTGAAATATTTTGTCTTTTGGAGCTGTGGGGGAAATTTAAATGTTGTCTTATGTTCTAGATATACTGTATTAGGTGTTACAGCACAACTGATTTAGTGCCTGTCTTGTCTTTGTTTAAAAGCAATAAACAGAAAGTACAAAAAAAAAAAAAAAAAGAATAAAAATAAGGTTCAAGAGGGAAGCCTTTTTCAGAGAAAAGGATGCACAAGAACAAGGGGTTATGCGGTGAAGCTGGGGGGGTAGAATCAGGGGAAATATAAGGAAACACTTCTTCACAGAAAGGGGGGTGGATAACTGAAATGGCCTCTCTGAGGAGGTGGTGGGAGCAAAAACTGTAATGGGATTTAAGAAGGCAAGTGATAGGTATAAGAGAATCTTAGAAGCAAGGAAAGGGGCGGAAAGTGGGAGATCAGGTAGGGTCTACGGTGTGACTGTAGGTAGGGAACATGGGCAGACTAGGTGGGCCAAATAGTCCTTATCTGCCGTCAAATTCTATGTTTGTATATAACTGACCATTTTCTTATGTGAGCTTTGTGACCGCAGCTGGGGTCGTCGTTGATCTCCTCTCTGTAGATTCTGCCACTGCTGCCAGATATGAAAGTTACATAGTTACCAAAACTGTTGCTCTTCCTGAATATCTTCTCCATAGATTGCCACTAATGGATCTGTGCCGGAGGCTGTATGACCCAGCGGGAGCCAGAATATTTCTTAGGACTGGTGTCGCAAGTAGGTCCTGTGCGTCACCAGCTCCCAGTTACCCCAATACCTTTTTCACTGAGGAGATGAGGTGCATGAATGTAACGAGTAATTTACACACTTAACATAATTAACTTACACACTTAACATAAGGGCAAAATATATACCCCTAGTAATCCTTGTAAGAAGGGCCACCAAACCCAGTAACACAGTGTCATCACAGCTCAAACCAAGTACAAAGGGGTTAAGACCAACAGAATAATACTGGAATGAGTCTGGGGAATGGTGAGCGGGTGTGGTAATCTATGGAGAAGATACTAGAAACATAGAATTTGACGGCAGACAAGGACCGCTTGTCCAACCCAGTCTGCCCATTTCCCTACCTAATGGATAAGCTGCAGATCCTAGTTAACCAGCAGCCTACTTCTTTCTACCCCACCCCTAGAATTGCCTTATGGCTGTCCCATGCATGCTTGAATTCAACCACTGTTTTTGACTCCCACAACCGCCTCGGAGGCCGTTCCCATGCATCCACAACCCTCTCTGTGAAAAAATACTTCCTTACATTACCTCTGAGCTTCCCCTATCTTCAAATTGTGCTCTCCTTGTTCTTGCACATCCTTTTTTTGAAAGATGCTACCCTCTTGACTTTGTTGAGTCCCTTGAGGTACTTGAAAGTTTATATCATGTTCCCCTCTCCCTCCTTTCCTCGAGGCTATACATATTAAGCTCCTTTAGTCTCTCTTCATATGTCTTCTGGTGCAGACCCTGCACCATTTAGTGCCCTCCTCTGACAGCTTCCATCTTGTCTATGTCCTTGCAGAGATTGGGTCTCAGAACTGCACACAATACTCAGATGGGGGTCTCACCAGCTGTCTGTACAGAGGGATAACAACTTCCTGTTTTCTACTGGTGATGCCTCTCCTATGCATCCCAGTATCCCCCCAGCCCTCCTTACTGCCCTCTCACATTCGTGCCCACCTGTAAGTCATCTGATATGACTACCCGAGGTCCCTTTCCATTTTTGTTGTTGTCAGTATCTCACCCCCCATTGTGTACTCTTTCCTGGGTTTTGTTTCCCAGGTGCATTACTTGCACTTCTTAGCATTAAATCTAAGCTGCCATACATTTGACCATTTCTCTAACCTTGCCAAGTCCCTTGTCATCCTTTCCACCCCACCTTGTGCATCAACTCTGTTGCAGATCTTTGTGTCATCTGCAAAGAGACATACTTTCCTTCCAGTCCCTCTGCAATGTAAACACAAGAGACATTGAAGGGACCAGTCCATACTGAACCCTAGGCACCCCACTAGTAACCCCCCTTTCTTCCGAGTGAACTCCATTTACTATTACTCTCTGTGTCCTATTCTCCAGCCAATTCTTTACCCAGGCTATCATCTTGGGACCCACTCCCAGGCTGGCTAACTTGTATATTAATCTTTGGTGTGGGACTGAGTCAAATGCCTTGCTAAAGTTTAGGGAGGCCATGTCCGCAGCCCCTCCCTGATCTACTACTTTGGTCACCCAGTCAAAGAAATCTATTAGGTTCATCTGGCATGACCTTCCTGCTGTGAATCCATGCTGCCTTGGGTCCTGTGCCCCTCTTGCCTCTGGGTACTCGACAGTTCTTTCCTTCAGAAGTGATTCCATCATTTTCCCTATCACTGAGGTTAAACTAACAGGTCTGTAATTTCCTGCTTCTGCCCTGCTCCCACTTTTGTGAAGGGGAATCACATCTGCCCTCCTCCAGTCCTCAGGTACCACCCCATCCTCCCATGATTTGTTAAAGAGGGTAGTTTGTGGTGTCACTAGTTCTACCCTTAGTTCTTTTAGAATTCTGGGATGAATCCCATCAGGCCCCATTGCTTTGTCCACCTTCAGTTTTAAGAGTTCTTTCAGAACCCTTTCTTCTGTAAATGGGCTGGTATCAACTTCTGTATCCAGAGTGTTTCTGTTGTTTGTTTTAGGTACCTCTCCCTCTTCATTTGTAAATACTGAGCAGAAATATTTGTTTAGTATATCTGCCTTTTCACAGTCACCCTCTGCCCACCCCCCCCTTTATTAAGCCTCACTATCCCTCCCTTAATATTCCTTCACTCCCTGATGTACCTAAAAAGGGTTTTATCCCCCTTCTTAACTGAGTTAGCTATCTTTTCCTCAGTTCGGGCCTTTGCTGTTCTGACTGCCTTCCCAGCTTCCTTTTGCTTTAACTGATGCAATTTCTCTGTCATGCTCCTGCGATTCCTTGTACTTTCTGAATGCTTTCTTTTTCTCTTGAACCTTCACTGTCACCTCCTTTGAGAACCATAGTGGTTTCTTACATCGTTTTGTTTTATTTGCTTCACACAAAGGCTTATTACCTCTGCGATGGCAGTTTTTATTATTCCCCATTGTTCTTCCACCCCTCCTTCCTGCCCATTTTGCTAGTGCATTCCTTAGGCACTCACCCATTTAACAAAGTCAGCCCTCTTGAAGTTCAGTACTTTTGCCTTTGTACAGTATAAACGACTCTATTGCTGTGTTTATTGTGAACCATACTGTTCGATGGTCGCTAGTTCCCAGATGGCTACCCACTTCTACATCTGTGATCCTCTCTCCATCTCCATTTGAGAGGACCGGGTCTAAGATTGCTCCCTCTCGGTGGGTTCCAATACTAGTTGTCTAGGCGTGCCCCTGTAGGGCATCTAGAATAACCCACTCTTAGAAGTGGCTGCTGCAACTGCACTCAGTTAACATCTGGCATATTCAGGTCACCCATCAGCAATATCTCCCTTCATCTGCCATTCTAAGTATACTTCTATCATTTCCTTGTCCATTTCCTCCCCTGAGAGGGGTCTGTGTCTAACTCCTGTGCAGATTGTGGTGTCATTGCCTGCCTCCAAATTGACCCACAGTGCTTCTTCTCCTCCCTGTTTACCCTTTTGTTCTGTTGCTTTGATTCCTTCTTTTATGTAGAGAGCTACTCCTCCTCCTCTTTTACCCTCCCTGTCCCTCCTGTAGATAGTGTATCCTGGAATGTTTACGTCCAGTCATGGTTCTGGGTGTACCATGTTTCTGTGACTGCCACGATATCCAGATGTTCCTCCTCCACCCAGGCCACTAATTCAGGAAGCTTGTTACCCAGACTACGGGCATTGGTACTCATTGCTCTCCATTTTTTGAAGGCTTTACCTTCTGTAGCAGCATCCCCCACTGACCTTTCTACCTTGGTCTTTTTCTCATTTAGTACCCTGTTTTGTAGGGGGCTGGGATTTTTCCTGCTGCTTATCAGTGCCTCCCTTGACTAGTTTAAAAAGCTTGCCAATGAAGCATTTAAACCGATTGCCCAAAGACTTTCAGGAAGATCAAAACCTACGGTAAGTATGAAACTTTCACATCTTCTGAGAATCAGTAGTCTCTATAGATTCCCACTAATAGGTCAGAGTACCAAGCGCAGAGAAAGTGCCCCGGTCTATGGAAGCTGGAGCTCAGGGCTCACTTCAGGATAGCAGTCCATTCAGAATTGTGTTGCAAAAGGTGGTGTGAAGCCTGGCATGGATGTCCAGGGCACAGTGCTTGGTAAAAATATGCACTTTGCATTAAGTTGCAGCTCTGCAAATTTCTCCAGTTGGCATAGAGAGTGTTTCTGCCAGGGAAGTGATAACCACTCTAGTGGAGTGGGCATGTACCTTGCCCTCCTGTTTGACCTAAGCTGTGTCATAGCAGTGGTGAAGGCAATTTACAGTCCAGGCTGAAATGCACTTTATAGTGATAGGCTTTCCCTTTCAGCTAGGGTTTAAAGAAACAGAGCTGTTTTGACTGTCTGTAGTCCTTAGTCCTGTCCAGTCAAAACCTAAGGGCCCTTTTAACATCTGGTGAGTGGAGAGTCCTTTCTCCCTCGTTCTGGAAGTTGGCAAAATAGGTAGGCAGGATTATAGCCTGATTTAAGTGAAACCTCAACACCACTTTAGGTAGCAACTTGGGGTGAGTACAGAGAATCATCTTTATGGAAAACAGTATACAGAGGATCTTTGACCAAAGCATGGATTTCAGATACTCTGTACATAGAGGTGATGGCCACCTGAAATGCTGCTTTCCAAGTTAAATACCTCATGTCACAAGTAGCAGTAGGCTCGTAGGGCTTGCAAATGATCATATTCAGCACCAGATTGAGGTCCTAGGCAGCCACCTGCTTCCTAATGACCGAGTCTTAACCGGTGCATCAGCCAAAAGCTGAGAGACAGGGGGACAAGGTTTTAGTTCACACCGCTACTCGCATATCCTGTGTTAGAACATACTGCAGTCCTGTCTTGGGATATAGCTCTGCTGAATTGTAGGAGGCAGAGTGAGACAGGAAGTGTCTTGGTAATTGTAGTTCCCCAGGGTGAGCAGGGGAACTACAGCTCCATAGGGAAGCCGATTTATTGCATTTTAAAACTACCAGGACTTAGATTGGGTCCGAGGGGCACTTATAAGTGCCTGAATACTGGTTTCTAGAGCATTGTAAGGCATTTTCCCTGGCCTGTGTGTCCGCGACCATGCAGGTACTTCCGGGTTGTGGCACCTAAAGAGAGACACAGGAGCGAGTGCCGTGAGCTCAAGCGTGGCTTTACGCACTGAGATGTGAGACACGCGCATCTCTGCACGTGTTTAGAAGGCTAGAGGGAGCTGGAGCCAGAAACCCTGAGCACAACAGCAGTAAGTACATCTAACATTATTACACATCTAAAGTAAGTGAGGCAAACAACCTCAATATGGATAGGTATATTGTAATCCTCAAAACAGGAGAGTTGGGTACCAAATGTAAAGACCGTCTAAAGTTTAGCCTTGGGGAAAGCTCTGGGTTGTCAGAATATGTTTGTAAGCAGTGTACAGAGATCAGAGACCTGAGGGTACGAGTCGTAGGCCTGGAACTAGAACTAAAATGCCACAAGCAGATGAATACACTGAATGATGAAACCCAGAGGAAGAAAGAAAACAATAATGAAGGAGCCCTCAAGAGAAAGATAGGGCAAGTGCAGACACAGAACTTGAGTGGGAATTTCCTGTAAATACTAATAAGGTTGAGAAGGGTGGGAGGGCAATGACCTTTGAATTAACAACAAAAAACTCCTTTGCACCACTGCTGAACTCCGTGGGAAGTGTAGAAAATTAGACTGAGGAACTACCTAGTGCAGCACAAAGCAATAGCAAGATGGGGGAATAGTGAAGAAACGGTGGAAAATAGAAACCGGGGGAATTGTACTGAACAGAGATATGAACAGTCAAATGAGGGACTACTGTTAAATAATACTGAGGGGAACAATGTGGAAATGGAGGTAGAAAATCCTAGAAGCAGAGTTCATATTATTGGGGACTCAATTATTAAATACACAGATGCATGCACAAGAAAAGATTTGAAAGAAACTGTGACAAGTTCATTTCTGCCAGGAGAAAAATTATCTGATATTTCTGTCTTGTTACCAAAAATTGTGAAGAAACAACAAGATAGACCATTAATTATTATACATGCAGGGACAAACGACATAAAACGTACCAGGGAGGATCAGATGTATTTAGAATACATGACTATAGAAAGACTGACAAGAAATATAGAGGGTACTATGATTTTTTTTCTGAGATTTTGCCAGTACTAAAGGCTGGTGACAAAATTAACTCGAAAATACACAGAGTAAACAATTGGCTGAGGAGATGGTGCCTCGTGACTGGCATTAAGTGTGTTAAATCTTGGGAAATTTTTGGTAACAGATTCTCATATAGTAAGGATGGGTTACATTTATTTATTTATTTATTTATTTAAGAGATTTACCAGGAAGGCATACTGAGCAGAGTACCGCTCGATTCCAGATGCGCCCTGGGGTAAGGGGATTACAGGAGTGCAGTACAAAAATACAAAAATACAATAATCAGTACATGCAAAAGTAAGCAGGTAGCAACAGTGGCCAAAAATTCAGCACCCGAGTTATTTGCAGCTAGCATCAGGTGGTCCAGAAGGGTGGATGCAGAAGCTGAGATGCATATGGAAGGTACAATGAAAGCGGATGAGATAAACAGGCAGTGTTGTATTAGCATGGACAAACATAAAAAATTCACATTTACATCGTGTGGTTAGAAATACAATACTATTTGGGTAGGCAGGCGTATCTATAGCAGCAGTTGAGAGAAGACAGTGGCAGAAAGTGCTGAGTAGAGAGTGGGCCTGAAGCTGTTAAGAGACATGCAGGGAATTATTAGCAATGGGGAAAGCATGTGCAGTTGGTAGCAAAATGCTCTTTGAGGAGGGCATTGCGTTGGGGAGTGCTTGTAGAGAGTCTGATGTCGGCTGCCAGTGAGTTCCATAGTTTGGGCAGTCTGAAACTAAAGCTACCTGACCTGATCGGGTGGATCTGTGAGGAATGTGAAGGAGCCTGGCGTCAGTGTTTCTGAGGTCGTAGGTAGGTGGGGCGGTTGATAGAGATGTTGATAGATAGGAGGGCAGCGTGTGAGACCAGAATTTAGCAGTGATTCTAACACCGTGCAGCAAGCGCCGATTTTGGAGTAGCGGAGGTCGAGGGACCGGTGGGAGTCGCAGTGATGGTATTGGGAGGGAGGTCAAGGCGATCCGGCAGAAGGAGTTGAAAATGGGGTTTAACCTGGCTAAGGATGTAGGGCGGCGCGTAAATGATGTCGCCGTAGTCAAAAATTGGGAGGATCATTTTTGCACCATTTCTTGCCTGGTTGGTAGGGGATGCAATGTTTGTTGCGGTGGAGAGCTCCCAGCATGGGATGTAGTTTTGCAGTGCGTCTACATGTGCAGAAGTCCAGGTGCTGATCTGCCAGATGCCGAGGTAGCGATATATGGAGCATGCCTCAAGTGGAGACCTATCCAAGGTATAGAATGTGGGCACATCGGTGGCTGGGATAATTTTGCTCGGGGCGAATGTGAGGGAGACAGTTTTTGAGTTGAGGAAGAGTTGATTCTCCAGAAGCCAGCGTTGGATGATCGAAATCCTTCTGGAGGTAGCTGATCAGCTTGCACCAGATGGGCCAGGCGAAAAGCACCGTATTGTCAGCGTACATGTGGATGCTGGATTTTGTGCAGACAGAGGGCAATCGTTTAAGAAAATTGAGAAGAGCAGTGGGCCGGTACAGACCCCTGAGTGCGCCACTGGTGACAGGGAGGGTGGGGGATAGAGCCGTGCCGATCACGGACTGCTTGGGATCGACCAGTTAGGTAAGTGGAACCAACTGAGGGCAGATGTTGACAGGCCAGTTTGGGCAAGTTTGGATAATAGTAGCGGTGTGAGACCATGTCGAAAGCTTTTGCCAGGTCAATAAAGATAGCTGCGGTTATGTCACCTTTGTCAATGCCTGTGAGGATGGAGTTGGTGGTGAAGGAGGATGTGGTGGTGAGTGGTTTTTCTGAACCCGGCCTGAAAAGAGGGTGAAAAGGAGATTGTATCTAGATAGGTGTGCAACTGGGATAGGACAAGCGCTCTTGAATTTTAGCAAGATTGGGAGCAGAGATATGGGCGGTAATTCGTTGGGGAGAAGGTCCCACCTTTGGGGAGGGGAAAATAGTGGCCTGTTTCCAATTTGTGGGGACAGGCATAACTTAAAGACAGGTTATAGAGCATAGCTAGGGGGCAGGCTATGGCGGGGCAGAGAGCTGTAGCATTTTAGAATCTAGCCCGATGGGCATTTTTCCTGGATCGCGTTTAGAGTGAAGAGTTTTCCAACACCTGGTCAGGGTGACGGGCGGAGGCGAAGCGGGCCGGGGGAGCACTGGGGAGGTCAGGGGGACCTTAGGGACAGCAGGGGTGGAGGGTGAGGATGGGGTGGGAGGAGTAGGGAGGCAGTGGTGGCGGAGAAAAGGGCATTAAACTCGGTGGCAACCAGAGAGGGGTCGTTTATGGTTTTGCCTGCAAGGTTGAGGGTGGGGGTGGGAGGTTTGGTTGGGGGGCTGAGGAGGGATTTTATGGATTTCCAGAATTGTGAAGGGTGGGTGTGGTTTTTATTAAAAGCCGTTTTGAAGTAGTTTGATTTGGACTGCCGGATGAGTCTTGTGCAGGCATTTCTGAGAGCCCGGTAATGTTCCTTGGCTGGTTGAGAACCGGTGGCCTTGAAAATTTCCATGCTCGGTCCCTGGCGGAGCTGTTCCATAAGTTCAGAGGTTACCAGGGCAAGTGTGAGCCTCTTACTCTGGATCTCCGTAGCAGGGCATATAGGTCCCAGATAGCAAGGAAGATTGAAGAGAAGTAGCTCAGGGCCTCGTCCATGGTAGTGGCATATGGGATGGGAGACCAGTCAGTAGTGGACAGAGCGAACAGGGTCGAGGAGATCAAGGGAATGTGCCTGCAGGCAGCAGGCGGGGTGGGGAGCCAGGGATGGAAGATTTTACGCACTATATAGATCATATGGTGGTCGCTAAGAGAGTCTGGTAGGAGGCCTGCATTGCGTATCCTATGTGGGTGGGTAGTGAGTGCCCAGTCCAGTAGTGAGTGATTGTTTGACTTGTGGTTTAGGCGGGTGGGTTCCCCTATCTGCTGATGCAAGTTTAGGCGTTTACTTGGCTGCGTGTTTTGAGCTGCACTTCCCAGCCAGTTCAGATTGAAATCACCGAGGATATGGAGTTAGCCACCCTCGGTGAGGGTCCTCAGGCTGCCAAGGTGTTCGAGGATGTTGGTTAGCGTGTGTTTGGTGGGCAATATGACCCAGATATGTAAATAGGGACAGAGTGGGGTAGGGTGAGTTTGATCAGGAGGGACTCTATGTTTGTTAAGGGTATTAGTGAGGTAATTACAGAATACTGGAGGTTTGAGGCAACATACATAGCAGTGCCACCACCCTTCTTCATCCCTGCCTGTCTTGGCGGATTAGTGAAGCCGGGTGTGAGAATTCCTCGTCAGTGGTGGGGCTTCAGCCAAGACTCTGTGATAGTCACGATGTCTGGGTGAAGGCGAGGACAAATGTTTGGAGGGCAGCTATTTTATTTAGGATGCTGCAGATATTAACATGCGATTTTGAGGCCTTTAGGGAGGTGTGTGGGAGGTGCCGTTGGTTGGGCAGCTGTGGGTGCCTGTGGGCCAGGGTTCTGTTCAGCGTCCCCTGCTAAGAGCAGTAGGAAAACCAGGGCGTGTCTTAATAGAGCGCATGAGCTTAATTGGTGCGCCTGGTGGGAGCGACATGCTGGAGTGGGGTTAGTCTTGGGGCAGAGTGGAGATGGAGAAATAGGGCGGGTGTTGTGGTGTGGAAGGAGGGGGGGAGGATAGAGGCCCCCAGGGGCCAGTTGCAGCCCTGGTGGAGGAGGTGACTAGCTGGAGCTGAGGAGGAATGGGGTGTTGGCTTTGGGGTTGGGGTGAGAGGTGACAGGGGGTCAGGTAGGGTAGGGTTTACTGAGGGGGGGAGGGAGGATGAGGCTATGCAAAGCATGATGAAACTTGCAGTGAGGAACTGCATTTTTTTTTTTTTTATTCTTGGGAGTAGAGGAAGGGAGATGACAGAATGCTCAACGGTGGCCACTAGTGGTTGGGAAATATAAGGGACTAGTGGGAAAGTGGGCTGATAGGGTTCACATATAGTGTGGTAGCTCGTGAACCAATCAGGTATGACAACACCACACTATATAAAGAAAAGCTGACGAAGGGTGGTGGTGAGGCGGTGGGGAGCCTGCGTGGCATGAGCGGGCTAAACTTTCCTCCAAACAGGAAGCAGCTGCAGAGCAGAAAGAACACCGACTACCTGCTGCGTTGAGACTTGACTTGCTCCGGGCGTCCTGTCCTTCAGGCTTGTGTGTGGCTGTGGGGAGGCTTGGGACTCCTGCCCTCGTGACCCGACCTCAGTTTCTGCAGAAAAAGAAGAGGCTTAAGTAAGGTAATGCGGCTAGAGGGTGGAGCGTCCTATTTGTGAAACAAGTCAAATGCCTTGGGATAATATACAAGTTAGCCTCCCGTATGCAAGGAGAGTAGGCGTGGTGGAAAACATAAGTCGGGGTCGGTTTAAACAAAAGAAAGAAGAAAAAAAAACAAAAAAAAACAAAAAAAAACTCAATCGAGGGAAGCCCCTTGCTAGCAGCAGGCTGCAGATGCTGGCCAGTTCTACAGATCCCCCAGGTACAGCGCCAGCTACAGCCCCTGCAAGCAGTTAATTCCCCTGGGCAGCTGTGGGTTTTTACTGATTAAAAAAAAAAAAAAAACAATTCCCCTGACTACAGTAACTCACCCCTGCGTTTAGGCAAATATTAATATTGCAGAAGTAAAGGATTGGAGGCAGAACACTCCCTTAAAATACATATGATTATACTGTGGCAATAGGTTGTAGCAATAGGTTGCAGTCCAGCACTTAGGGTCTATGGCAGTACAGAGGATTAAAAAAAGGCGCCAAGTTCAAACTGAGGCGTGGTAGAGCTTTTCCTCCGAACAGGGAAGCAGCTGCAGAGCAGAAAGAACACCGGCTACCTGCGCGTTGAGACTTGGCTTGCTCCGGAGGTCGTCCTGTCCTTCAGGCTTGTGTGTGGGCTGTGGGGAGGGCTTGGGACTCCTGCCCTCGTGACCCGACCTCAGTTTCTCGCGTTGAGACTTGGCTTGCTCGGGGGTCGTCCTGTCCTTCGGAAAGCGTGTGTGGGCTGTGGGGAGGGCTTGGGACTCCTGCCCTCGCGACCCGACCTCCGGTTTCTCGGCGTTGAGACTTGGCTTGCTCGGGAGGTCGTCCTGTCCTTCAGGCTTGTGTGTGGGCTGTGGGGAGGCTTGGGACTCCTGCCCTCGCGACCCGACCTCCGGTTTCTGCGCGTTGAGACTTCGGCTTGCTCCGGGGGGTCGTCCTGTCCTTCAGGCTTCTGTCTGAGTAAGAAGGGCAGTAAGGAATTGGGGAATCTCCTTAGAGCACAGATTGATGGTCATTTAAACTAAGTACATGGGGAGACATCAGGTCGGTCCGAAGGTACAGGAGAATAGTAGACATGAAAAGCTAAAAAACAGAACTAAGACAACCTGTATGAAACGAAAGGACGTCAGAATCTTGCTTGTTAATGCTAGAAGCATTAAACATAAGACGGACGAACTTAAATATATTGTGAATAGTGAGAAGAAAGCCATATGTGGTCCTACTGAAGCATGGCTAAAGGAAAATGATTGGGTAGATGAAATAGAGGGTTATGACTTCTTTCATAAACCCAGGAAAGACAAAAATGGGGAGGTGTTGGTGTATACATAGCATCAGACCTTAAAGCACAGATCATGGAACAAAATAAGACAGATTTTGAATAAGTGGAGCAACTATGGCTTAAAATAAGAGCAGGGATGAAAATCATCAATCTGGGTGTGTGTTAAAGATCAAATTTAAATGAGAGAACATGGAATTTATAGAAATGATTGATAGCGGCCTGATTACTGAACATTCCATTTTGATGGGTGATTTTAACTTTCCGAATATATGTTGGGAATCTTAGCAGGGTAAAACTCAAATAGAAAACTGATTCCTGGAAGTGTGCATGAGCAATGGTTTGAATCAAGTAGTAGATGAGAGCACAAGAGAAAACCATATTTTAGACCTAATCTTGTGCAGTATGGAGGGAGTAATAAGTAGTGTCGTGGTCATATGACCTTTGTGAAGTAGTGACCATAATATGGTTAAATGCCTTGTATCAGAGGATACACATAGGATACTTGGAAGAACAACTATAAGAAACTATAATAGAGCAGACTATTCTAAAATTAAACAAGTACTTCGGACACATAACTAGAAAGAAATAGAAGGGTTAACACTCATTGATGCCTAAGAGAAAGTACATTGAATACTTCAGACATGTATAACAAAACTTGTCCCACAAACAGAAAAATATAACAAAAAGGGGAGGGTTCCCAAGTGGTTCACCAAGAAAATACGTAGATTAATAAATAAAAAAGCAAAGGCATACAAAAAATACATGAAAAATCCCGTACCCAGAAGGATGGAGGCATATAAAATATTAGTCAAGCAATGTAAGAAATCTATAAGAAAGGAAAAGGCAAATGTAGAATTGAGTTTAACCACAAGAAGAAATGATAATGGAAAGACCTTCTATAATTATATTGGGAGCCTAAGAAAAGGTCAAAAACAAATATCTGTGATGAAAGATGGGAATGTGGAAATAAGGGGTGAAGAAGCCATGGCAAATATGTTTAATACATATTTTTTGAGTGTATATCAGAAGGATGGTAGTAACTACCTAATGGCAGCTGATGATAACTAGACAGGATGGCCTCCCAGAAATAACTGTCAAACAGGTTAGTGAGAAATTAAAACAACATAAATCAGGGGGACCAGATGGATACCAACTGATTTTCTTATCTAACCTGGTAGAGGAGTTATCAGAACCACTGGCAATACTATTTAGCAAATCATTAGGAGAAGGCAGATTTCTGTGTGAATGGAGGACAGCTTACATAACACCCATACATAAATCCGGGGATACCAACAGTGTAAAGAAGTGCCGTCCCATTAGTATTACATCTATAATAGGAAAAAATATGGAAAGCTTTATAAGCAAGTGTAGCTGTATACTGTGTCACATAAAACATTGATAGAAGAACTAATCAGAGTACAGCTCCATCCGAATATCATTAGATAGATACACTCATGGCTATGGGAAAGGAGACAGTATGTTGTGATAAGAGGATATAGGTTCAAATGGGCTAACATAACCAGCGGAGTCCCGCAGGGCTCTGTATTGGGCCCAGTGTTTTTTAATATACTGGTGGGAACCATGCAATCATCCTACACCTGGCTCTGTAAATATGCCAGTGATTGTAAGGTAGGGGGAATAGTTAGTGATCACAGCTCAGTAAAGAAATTCCAAAACAATCTAGATCAAATAGCCACCTGGGCAACAGATAATTAACATTTAATACAGCTAAGTGTAATATAATGCACTTAGGGAGCAATAACCCTGGACATCAATATACCTTAAATGGAATGCCTTTAAGTGTAACCACAAACGAAAGGGACCTTGGTGTACACATAACCCCAGATTTAAAATTTGATACACATGCAACAATTACAGTTAGGAAATGTTATGGAATACTAAAGTGCATTTTAAGGAACATTAAAAGCAGAGACTTACACGTCATTAAACTTTTGTATTCATCACTGATTAGACCCCACTTAGAGTACTGCTCCCCTTTGTGCTCCTTCTTCAATTGATAGTAGAACAAAACTAGAGAGAGTCCAAAGTCGGACAACCAAGAAAATTTAATTCATGGATAGCTTACATTACAGTGAAAGACTGAAACATCTAAACCTATATTGGACAGAGTATAGAAAATTAAGAGGAGATCTGTGTCTGGCATTTAGAGCTTATAATGATGACTACCTACTTGAGACCATAGGATTAGTTAGACACAAAACAACTACCCAAAATACTAGATCCCATAAGTGAAAATTATGAGGGGAAAACAAATAAAACACACAAAAGAAATCAGTGGTGAACACATGGAATACACTGCCCAGTGAGGTAGTAGAAAGTGATAGCATGGAGACATTTAAAAGAAGATTGGATAGATTTATGGGAGATAGAAAATTTCAGTTCCACCGTTGACTACATTGGTGGCGAGTTCAATAAAGGGCTTCAGTCCGTTGAACTCGTAAACTACTATGAATCTTTGTATCTCAACACAGGTTCAAAGCTGGAAAATCTTGCATTAGTAATCTGATGCACTTTTTTGAGCCAGTGAGTTAGGCACTTGACGTAGGACTGCCAGTTGATGTATATTTGGATTTTACAAAGGCCTTTGACGCTGTCTCTCACGAGATACTGCTCAAGACAATACAGAAACTAGGGATAGAAATTTATTTAACTCATTATTACTGTGGCAGCCATTTTGTGTTGGGTAATCCATGGATAGTTTGGACTACATGCGAAGCTATTGGAAGTAATGAGTTAAGGTGGATTGCATCATGGCTCCAAAATAGAACCCAAAGAGTTCAGATAAGAGAATTTTTGTCTAGCGAGGGTAGAGTCACAAGCAGGGTGCCCCAGGGATCCATACTGGGCCCCAAACTGTTCTGCATTATGATTTCCTCCATGCAGGTATCGGAAGGAGTATGGATCTGTAAGTACGCAGATGACTCCAAAGTAGGAGCCATTGTAAACAACAGTGTCTCTATAAACAAATTTCAGACACAGCTAGACAGGCTGGGGGACTGGGCTATATAACACAAACTATTATTTAACATAGACAAATGCAAAATGATGCATTTTGGTACAAATAATACACATGCACAATACTTTCTGAGCAACAAACCCATAGCACATACAGAAAATGAGAAGGACCTGAGGGTAGTGATATCAGGGGACCTTAGCTTTGACAAATATGACATGGAAGAAGTTAAACGAGCTAATAGAATTATATGGAATGTATTGTGGAATATCAAAAGTAGGAGAAAGGAGGTGTTTACCCTTATAAAGGACCCTGGTTAGACCAGTGTTAGAGTATGCTGCCCCATTTAGTGCCCTACAGAATATAGGATCCAGTAGGAAGGTAGAGCAGGTCCAACGTAGGTTCACAAAGAAGATACGTTTAGTTAAAGATGAGGAATATCAAGTCCGACTACAGTCCTTGGGTCTGTATTCTGTTCCTATAGAAAAATGCAAGGGGATCTCTGTTTTGTTTATAAGGCTACTACTGTTAGTAAATTATGTGAATCAGCAGGCCTGTGTTGGAAGGAAAGGGTAGGCATGAGGACAAGGGGACACCAGCTGCAGTTAAAGGGTGAAGGGTATAACACCACTAAAAGGGGGAAGTGGTTCAACTAGTGGGTGGTCAACATACGGAATGAACTTCCAGATGAGGTGGTGTGTGCAAATAGTTCAACAGCATTTAAATATCTTTTAGATGAACACATGGAAAAGGTAAAATGGGAATGTTTCCACTGAAAAGTGTCAGGCTCATATACGGCTCTAGCAGCTTTTGGACCTTATACCACACCTATGAACCTAATGGAGGGCTCACGTGCAGGATACCCCTGAGAAACCTCTGAATAGTGGCAGCTGTCTCAGTGAGAGGATGCCTACAGATTCATGGTATGCTGATACAACACATATGTGGACCTTAACTTTAGAATACTGCAGGCCAGCATCAGAAGGGTCCAGTAAATACTCCAAACCTGTTTCAGATGGGCACTTGAAAGGGTCCATGGTATTTTTGAGCACTAGATGTAAAAGCGTTTCCACTTGGCTATGTATGTCTTCCTGGTGAAAAATTTACGTGCAGCCAAGAGTATTTCAGAGACCCTCTGAGGCAGTTTAAACCTGTTCATTTTTATCTCTTCTGGAGCCAGGCCTGAAGGTGATAGGAGTGCAAGTTGGGGTTAGACTAATTGTCCTTGAGCTTGGGTCAGTAAGTCCATCTGGAGTGGCTGAATCCTAGGTTTGCTGACTGTCAGCTCAACAGTAGAAACCATATCTGGCAGTCTGAATGCATCCTAACAAAAAATGCCAGGTCCTGGATTTCTGGAGCAGAATTAAGGTAGTTTTGCATTGAATGGGGATGCAAAATGGTCCACATTTGGCATGCCCCACTCGTTGGATAGCAATTTTCACGACATCTGGAGCTAGTGACCAACCGTTTGCCGGAGTATTTTGTACTCCTAGCAGATTTTATTTATTTATTAGAAAAAGTTTCACCAGTAAGGACATACAGAGCTGTAATAGCTCGTTTCCAGATGCATCCTGGGGGGAGGGGAATACATAGGAGAAACATATGCAGTCTTTTTAGAGAGCAAAATACAATAAACAGGTACAAAGCGGGTACAAGCAGGTATACATATCCAGATATACAGTTACAACAACTTGCACTATACATATTCAGTTGGTCTACAGAGGAACCAAGGCATACAACACGCAAAGTGCTTATTATACATTTACAAGAATGGGAACTTTAGCGGGGAAAGTGCTAGATCCAACCAGGTTGTGTAGTCAGTACAGTTACTAGAGTACGAGTAGAGCTCTGTTACTAAGAGTATGGGTAGGAGGGAGATAGGTCAGCCAAAGGCCCTTCACCCCTTCAGGATGTGGAAAACCCTGCAAGGGGCAGGCAGGGCAAATGGGCACGAGAGATTGGATTAAGTCAAAGTTGGATTGGTCACTTTGAGGGCAGAAGGGAAGAGCATGAGGGAGAGATGACAGGTCGGCCAAAATCCTTTACCCCGTTGGGATGATTGGAAACCCCGCAAGGGGTAGGCAGGGCAGACTAATGAGGGAGAGGATTTGCAGGATTCCCTGTTCCAAGCACCATTCCCATATACTGATTTCCTCTCTGCAGAGAGGGTAATGGTGTGCTCCTCTTTTTTTGTTGCTATAGTGCTTGACAGTCTTGTTGTATGTCTAGAGGAGGACTGTCTTTTGGCCAACTGAATCCATTTGGGCTTTTAGACCATAGAACACAGCACGCATTTCTAGCACATTTATTCGGAGATGTTTTTCTGATGAGTCCCACACCCTGTGTATTTGGAGACTTTGGCAGTGGGCTCCCTAATCCAGTAAGGAGGCATCCATGGTGAGTGTCACATCTGGCTTCACTGGGGAGAAGAGGAAGCCCTGGAGGAGGTTTTCCTCCATTGGTCAGCACATCAATAACCACACCAGAGGTTTGGTCGCCTGGATAGGGTAGATCTTACTTCGAGAGGGCTCTTGCAGTAGGTAATTACATATAGGACTGACGTTGGCAGGCGGCAGGACCCCACGGAAAAATTTCTAGCTAGCAGTCCCTGGTGGGGACCGCCCCCACGTCAGGTGACCGGCGTCTGATGACGTCGGTATAAAGGGGCGGTCCCGGACTCCCGCCTTCCAGTTCTTTCCCGCCGTCAGCTCGTGCAGCACCTCGCGGTGAAGTTTGTGCTCAGCCCTGTTGCTTCGTCGTTTTTTTACCGAAAGTTATCAGTATTTTGACATTTTTTCGTCAGGTGAACGTCGGTTTATGTCATCCCCTTCAAAAAATGAGTGCAACTCGTGCGTTGCCCAACTGCCTCACAAGGATGATCACTCTCTCTGCCTTTTTTGCTTAGGCTCTGACCACGTGGTCGAAAAGTGCCCGCGTGCCTGCATTTCAACGCGGCCACCCGCAGAGCGGCGCAGCAGTCTTTGAAGCCCATCTCCTTAAAAGAAGATGTCTGCAATGGAGAAGGAGTTGAAGAAGCTTAGGCAAGCGTCGACCTCCTCAGAAGGACACAAGCGGAACAAAGAAAGGCACCAGGAGAAGGCCTCCTCCACGACTCCGGCGGGCCGCGGCTAAGTAGACGTCCCCTCCGGGGATCGCCCGCCAGCAGCCTCAAGGCTTTGGAGGAGGCGTCGGCACCACGTCGGGTTTGCATTCGAGCCCTTGGTGCCTCCGGGCAAAGGGAGACTTCTGCCCCAGTACTGGCGCAGGCTTGCGGCCTACTGGCGTGAAACCTCCCATAAACCGGACGCCGGCTCCTCCGATGCCTGCGGGAGAAGGCCGCTGAAGCGCCCGACCCTGATGCGGCGCACGGCAGTATCCCCTCCCGGACCGGGCAGCTTCCCTCCTCGGCCCGCCTCCGGCGAGGACCCCTTAAGTCGGACGCCCGACTCCTCTGGCGTCCGCCCGGGATTCCAGCCCCTAAGTCGCCGTCGGCTCCTCCGATGTCGCCCGGACACATCAGAGCCTCGACAGACCCTCCATCGTCTGTCGTCCCAGGTTCCCGCAGCCTTCGCTGCCGTTGAAACCGAGTCCCCCTGCCCGACCCAGGGACTTTTCTCCCTCCGTCCCAAGGCGATGCTCGGGATGCTTTTCATCCGTCAGACCCTCCTCCCACTGGACCGGATCTGACTCTGGCCCCGGATGCCGGCCACCACCGACTCCGCAGCGCCGGTTCGATGCCGGCCCATCTGCGCCAGCGGGGGATATTCCTCTCCCATTGGGCCCTCCACCCCACAGGCCTATCACGGTTGATCCGCCCGTGGAGCTCCCTACTGGGCCGTCTGCTTCGGCAGCTCCTCCGGTACCTGGGTATCCGCCGTTCTATCCGACGCCGGCTTACCGGGTCTGCAGTATCCTGCGCTTGCAGTACCCGGCCGCAATACCCAGCTCCAGTATTCCCGCGGCGGGTTACGGATACTCGCCTACGGATATAATCCATACAACTATCCTCCTCCTCCTCCTCCTCCACCATCCCCAGGCCGCGGTGGATCTTCAGGAGACTCTGGCCTCCTGGTGGGCTGAGGCAAGGCTCAGCTCACCAGGAAGTCGAGATCCACCTTCTGGCGATGGTGCCCTCCGCCCCCGTCGCCCCAGGCGCACCTCCCTCTCCGCCTCCGGTTCCTGAGCTCTTCCTCTGGATCCAGAGAGGGGCAGGACCAAGCGTCAGGGATTCCCCCAAGGAACCCGTTCCTCCCCTAGGCAGGTCAGGGGTCTTACTCTGCTTCCAGTTCTTCTTCTTCTTCCCTCTCAGATTCCTCCGAGGATGCTTCGAGAAGGCGGCCAGTCTGCTCTCCGTCCAAGCCCGGCGAGGACTCCTCTGGAGGATCCTTCCTTCCCGGAGTTGCTCAGGAAGATCCAGGAAGTACATCAGTGGCGTTCCTTAGAGCCAGATCCTCAGCGGGTTAAACTCGCCGAACATCTGGACCTGCCTCTTACAGCCCCTACTCTAGTGCCACCCTGGATCGAGCCTCATGCCCACCTTGTTTCCACTATTTGGAAACAACCGTCGGCTTTAGCCCCACTTCCTCGGAAGTCCAACAGGTTATACCAGGCTCCGGAGGGTGTAGACTTTTTAGATTCTCACCCCCGTGCAGACTCGGTTGTGATTAGCGCCGCTCACGGCCGGTCAGCACACCCTAAACATTTGAGCTTGTCTCCTCCAGATAAGGAATCTCACCTTCTGGATCAGTATGGAAGGAAGATCTACGCTTCTTCCACACTGGGGATCAGGGCCCTAAACTATGTAGCACATATGGGGGATTACCAGAAGGCTGTCCTTACCCAGGCGGAATCTAAGATTGACTCCTTGCCTGACTCCCAAGTCAAGCAGGAGTTAGCTGACCTTGTCCGTTCTGCTCGTTCGGCCAGTCGTCACATTATGAGGACAACCTACGATGCAGTGGACACCGCAGGTCGGAACTCCGCGTTCGCCGTAAGTCTTCGGCATCACACCTGGCTCCGAGTGTCAGGTTTGGTCCCGGAGATGCAGTCAGGAATTCAAGAAGCACCTTTCAGGGGTTCTGTGCTTTTCAGTGGTGATGTCAAGGACATCATCACCGACTTGCAGGAGAAGGGGACGGCCCTAAAATCTGTGGATTCATGTACTGTCCCATCCCTGCTTGGCGCCATCCTTTTACCATGAGCAGCCGGCCTCAAGCGAAACCCCAAGGAAGGCGGGCCGGCGCCGGGCCCCCACAGCTGCCAGGCCCCGCCACCCAAAAAGCAGCGGGTGCCCCAGCTGGGCGCTGCCCACCACCTGACTCCTTCCCTCTCCCACCGCCTCCGGACTCCCGGAGGAACCGGTAGGAGGGAGGTTCTCCCTCCACCTTCCGGGTTGGGAGAGGATAACATCGGATTCATGGGTGCTTCAGATTATAGCAGAGGGGCACTCTATAGAGTTTCTACAGAAACCTCCACGCCACCCCCCTCTGAACTTTTCTTACTCAAGGGACCATCTTCCTCTGGTCAGAGAAGAAATATCTGCTCTCCTCGCGAAGCAGGCCATAGAACCCATCCCTCCTCACCTTCACGGGACAGGTTACTATTCCCATTTCTTCCTTGTACCAAAGAATACGAGAGATCTCAGACCCATTCTCGATCTCAGCTCCCTGAACTTCTGTGTAGAATACAAGAAGTTCAGGATGCTCTCCCTTCAAACTCTCTTGCCCCATCTTCGGCCGGGCCAATGGCTTTGTGCACTGGATATGCAGGTTGCATACCTGCACATCCCCGTTCATCCCTCGCACCGAAAGTACCTCCGCTTTGCTTTCCAGGGGGACCATTACTAATTCCGGGCACTCCCTTTTGGTCTTTCCTTGGCTCCCCGAGTTTTTACCAAATGCCTGGCAGTGGTAGCGGCCCACCTGCATACTTTGGGAGTTCAGGTTTTTCCCTACCTGGACGACTGGCTCCTGGTGGCCTCGTCCAGGGAGGAACTCCTGCATTTTCTCTCCCTCACCCAGCAGGTTTTCACTGGTCTGGGTATCACCATCAACCATTCCAAGTCTCATCTGGACCCCTCCCAGAGACTCCATTTCATCGGGGCAATCCTCGATACGACAGTGTGCAAGGCCTTCCTGCCTTCGGACAGGGGCCTCCCTCCAGTCTCAGATTTCCCTACTTTCGGAAGGCAGGAAGGTTCCGGCGAGGTCGGTGCTCCTTCTTTTGGTGCTTATGGCGGCTGCCATCCCGACGGTTCCACGCGACTCCACATGAGGATCTCTCAGTGGACTCTCCGCTGTCAGTGGGATCAACTTGTAGCGACCTAGATCATCTGGTGCTGATCTCCTCGCCGATGACAAGAGACTTGCAATGGTGCTTGGTTCGAGAGAACCTGTTCGGGGGTCCCCTTCTTTCATCCTCCCCCCTCCCAGACTCTGACCACGGACGCATCAGGCGAAGGTTGGGGAGCCCATCTGGGTCCTCACCGAACCCAGGGTTTATGGTCCAGATTGGAGCTAGCTCTCCACATCAATGTGCTTGAGCTACGAGCAGTACTATATGCTCTCCAGGCCCTTCACCAATACATCCTTCCCGGTCACCTAGCTGTCCAAACGGACAACATGTGCGTGGTATGGTACATCAACAAGCAGGGAGGGACTTGGTCCTACCTGCTGTGCAGGGAAGCAATGAGGGTTTGGGAATGGGCAACACTTCACAACCTTCACCTCACGGCGATCCATGTTCCAGGGGTCGACAATGTCCTAACAGACAAGCTAAGTCATTCTTCGGCTCTGCCACACGAGTGGGAACTGGACCAAAAGGTTCTAGCGGCATCTTCCAGCTTGGGGGACTCCACAGGTAGACCTGTTCGCCTCTTCCCAAAGCCAAAACTTCCCACCTTTTGCTGCTCGCTGCAGAGCGAGGCACTTCTGGGCGCGCTCTGTCTCCAAGCTGGAAGGACAGATCCGTCTGTGCTTTTCCCCAATTCCTCTGGTCCCTCGTGTGCTGCAGAAACTTGCATTGGAAGGGCGAGAATGATTCTGATCGCTCCTTTCTGGCCCAAAGCAAATCTGGTTCTCTCTTCTACAACAATACTCAGAGGTTCCTCCTCTTCCTCTTCCTTTATCTCGAGGATTGCTGACCCAGGATCAGGGGACCCTGGTCCATCCGGGACTCAAGTCTCTTCAACTTCATTCATGGCTCCTGCAGACCTAGCCCAGTCTCGTTTTGGCGTCCCTCCTAAGGTGGCCGAGATTCTGGTGGAGGCTAGAAAACCCTCCACTAGGTCCACCTACGCTATGAAATGGAAGAGATTTTCCATTTGGGCTGCCTCCAGGAACGTGGAGCCTTTCTCCTGTCCTGTGGCCGTTCTTCTCGATTATTTGCGTCATCTTTTCGACCTGGGTCTCAGTCACTCCTCTTTGAAGGTTCACATGGCTGCTATTTCAGCCTACCATGTTCCTTTTGCTGATAAAGCCTTTGCCCAATTAGAGGTATCCAAGACCTTTCTCAGAGGGGTCCTTCATCTCAGGCCCCCTGTTCGGACTCCTGCTCTCCTTTGGGATTTGAACTTTGTTTTCGAGAAACTTACCCTTCCTCCTTTTGAGCCTGCGGCTTCCGCAGACTTGAAGTTCTTATCGTGGAAGACGCTCTTCTTGGTGGCCATTACTTCTGCTAGCAAATTTCCGAGCTCAGGCCCTTATGTAGCAAAGTCCCTATCTGATTTTCACAAAAGAGCGAGTAGCTCTTATACGAACCTAAGTTTCTTCCGAAAGTGGTAGCGGAGTCTACCTTAAATCAGTGTATTGAGTTACCTGCTTTTTTCACTCAGTACTCCAACCAAGGAGAATACTTGCTCCATACTATGGATGTCCACAAGATTCTGAGATACTACACTGATAGGACGAAGGATCTCAGAAAGACTGATCAGTTGTTCATCTCTTTTGCTCACAAAAGGGAAGGCAATGCTGTCTCCAAGCAATGCCTGTCAAAGTGGTTGCTCATTGCATCACTTTCTGTTATGACAAGTACAACAAGACCCTTCTGGGTCAAGTCAGAGAGTCCTCCACTCGTGGATAGCAGCCTCTGCGGACTTGTTTCAAGAATGTGTCTGCGGCAGACATCTGTGCTGCTGCCACCTGGACTTCTGTCCATACCTTCTCGAAACATTACAGTTTGGACGTTGCCTCTCACCGTAGAGCAGGCTTCGGGTTAGCTGTCTTGCAAGGCCTCCTGTCTTGAGGTTTGCAAGGGTTTTTGCTACTTCTTGGGTAGTTCCTCCTCCGGTGCCTTTCATTTGTTCCAGACTGCTTGGGATTCTGTTCTATATGTAATTACCCTGCAAGAGCCCTCTCAGTAAGATAGTACTTTATTCAGTAAGAACTTACTGTAACAGTAGATCTTAGGGGCTCTTGCAATATCTAGCTCTCCTATCCCCTAGGCTTTTTTAGCTCCTTTTCCATTGAGGGAATATCAGCTTCTCTCTTGTCCAGGCATTTCGGGCCTGTGGCGAAAAGAACTGGAAGACGGGCGTCCGGGACCGCCCCTTTACACTGACGTCGTATGACGCCGGTCATCTGACGTGGGGGCGGTCCCCGCCAGGGACTGCTAGCTAGAAATTTTTCTGTGGGGTCCTGCTGCCTGCCGACATCAGTCCTATATGTAATTACCTACTGCAAGAGCCTCTCTCGAAGATCTGCTGTTACGGTAAGTTCTTATGTAACTGTACTTTCTGAGGGTGTGATGCCTGAGACAGCTTGGTACTGTTGATGTTTCAGGTAAGGTAACAAGGATCACAGGGAAATCATTTTGAATTTTTCTTGATCCATGTAGTGTTCAGTTTCCTGAGAATGAGAATGGGGTGCATGCCCACTGATTTCTTTGGTACCAAGAAGTAGTGGGAGTAGAACCCTATGTTTCGTTCTGACTCTGGCACTATATCCTGCCTTGCTTCTCAGAAAGCCTGCAATCTCCTGTGTCAGAAACTCTAACGTGTGAGCTGATGGAGGAATTGCTTTCTGTGGGGATTGTCCCAAGTGGGGTTTCTGACACTTGCAGGGAGTACCCCTCTTAGATAATTCTTAAAACCTATCTGTCCATCGAGATGTATTTCCACTGATGGTAGAAGTGGGTGAGGCATCCCCCCCCACTAGGAAGGAGTGGTCCACCTTGGGCAGCTGAAGTGGACCCAGGGCTGGAGCTTCAGATGGTAGTACTGAGCACTTTGGGCCCCTGTGCATTCGGCTGTGCTTTTGCTTTGGGCCTGGGGAAGAGGAAATCTATTGTGTTGGGCTTCCCATGAAAGGTCTGCTTGTTATGGAAAGAACTGCACCCTCTCTGCGTTGTAGGGAGCTGGTTTGGAGGTCTTTAGATTGTTGAAACGACTCCATTTGCTGTCCAGACAGATAGGTGACAATGAAGGGCACACTCATGACCTATTGTTGGACATCTGGGGTGAAGCCAGCAGTCCGCAGCCAGAAGTGCTGCCTGATACAGATGCCTGTGGCTGCGGAGTGAAATGCTGTATCAAATGAGAAGGAATCCAAAGAGACTTTAAGTTGGTGGCTTTTAGATTCAGTACCCTGCTTAACAGGAATCAGCATTTCCTGTTTCACCTCTGTATCTAGCAGAGTCTCTGCCAGATACTTTAGCTTGCGCCAAAGGGAGTACCCATACTTTGAGAAATGCCCCTGGTAACTAGCCATCTTCATGTCACAGGTAGCCGAGACACAGACCTGCTTGCCCATAATGTCTATCTTATGTGACTGCTTGTTAGTGGAGTATGTGGTTACCTCCTTGGGCACTATGGCTTTATCATTTTCAGCCAGAATAACAACTGTGTTCACTATTGTCTAAATGAAATATGTGGGCTTAGATTTGTGTGCTGCCTATTTTCTGTCTGTTTGGGGACAGCGACCACAGTAGCAGGCCTCTGGCTGCCTCAGAGAGTATCTCTAGGGCTGGCTAGATGGGAGAAACTAGAGAGAGACTGGGATGTTAGGCACATTTAAAAAAGAACAGTTATTCACTGTAACAGTAGATCTTCTAGAGAATCTCCCCCATTAGGCTACACCATTGGAGCTGTAAGCTGTTGGTGTCTGACCACTCGAAAACTTGGCTATCTATGGGGCTGCCCAAGATGACGTGCAGTATAGGTGACTGTAAAATGTGGGCGGCCCGTGACGACTTAGTTCTCTACCAGAGATAAGCTCAGAAAACTACTTAAAATGAGGAACTAGAAGATCAAGCCAGTAAACTGCAGCAAGGCAGTGGAATATCCTGCCAGCTTATACCTCCAAAGAAAGGTGACCAGCCATTTTATAGAAAATACAGTTGTGGATATTGTATGACAGATTTATTTGAAATCAGCAGACAGAATTATAAAGCGCTCTTACCTTGGACAGCACCCCATCTCTGGCCAAAAGATAAGCCAGCATCCCATAGTTAGTAAGTGGAAACAGGCTGTCTACTAGGGTATTTCTTGTTCTGGGTGTTAAGCATTTTTTTGACTGTATAGAGAGACCCCAGTCTCATATACTGCCTAACAAGAAGATTGACATGTGTTCATGAGAGAGAGTGCTGTCCAAGGTAGCTCATAGATATTTGAATTAATTTACAAGTTCAGTTTGCTCTCTGTTAGTGTCAAGAAGCTTAAAAGGATGGGTAAATGATTATTGGGGTCCAGGAAAAAGACAGAATTTTAGTGTTTTTTTTTTTTTCCAGTTAATGGTGTTTCTTAGGCGTCCAGGCTCGCTCCAGATGCGGTGCAGCTCTGCTCCCCAGCGTGCAGGACTTAACCTTTGCGCCAAAGGGTGGCTGGCCTGAGTCGCTTGACAGGTTGCAGGGCTCTGGGTAGTCATGGGCAGCTCAGACAGTCATATTTTTCTGGTTTTCTCCCCCGAGGGGAGGTGTGCAGTGCCACCAGATGTCTTCATGCATGCTTCCATACCTGGAGCGTCAACATCTGCTACTCTCTTCCCCTAGCAAACAGCCCCAACCTGCCTCACCCCCAGCCAGTGGTAGGGGTCAGGTGAATACTGGGAACTGAAACCCTCCCTACCTGGGAGAGGAGAGCAGTTCTCTAGATGCTCAGTCCTCTGCCTCCCTGGCTGACCCCCTGCGGCCTGAGTCTGCATCTGAACCTGGGTCGCTGGTGTGGTGGGAGGTATGGCATCCGGCGATTCAACCCTCAGCACCACCGGGCCGGCAGCTTTAGTACTTTTTTTGTGTTCATGACTAAATGATGTTGGGCAAGCCAGTTTTCCAATAATTGGCAATCAGATTGAAGAATTTGATTACTTTGACCAATATATTTCCCACTTTGTAAATCTCTGGTAAGGTATTGCAACTGGAGGTACTTTATTCAAATGGCTAATGAAGTCTCCTCAGGGAATTCCTTGAAAATGAGATACTGCATGGGGCATATCCTGGTTGGTTCAAATTTTAAGTAAATAAAAACTGTCACTGCTGACTGATTGTGTGAAAATTATATTTGCTCATTTTGCCTACAGAAAAAAAGAGCTGGAGCAGCAACTGGAAAACATCCAGAGAGATTTCGACAAACTGGAACTGTCAGAGACCAAACTAAAATTGCGAGAGAAAGAAAATGAGAAGAAGAATGAACAGAAGTTTCAGAATATGAAAACAAATATTGAGGTAAACTGTGCTTCCTAGATAGACCCAATCTACCACAGTGACCTCACTCAAACTGTTAATGGGACAGACAGGTACAGTTCTTCTTAGAGACACTAAACAATATTCAGACAGATAGTACAGGTATAATCCATCCCAGAGACACTGCATAGCCATTGTGCATAAAACAGGTATAATCCATCCCAGAGACATTGCCAAACTGCAGTACAAGATAAGAAATATAGTCCTTACTGTCACTGCAAAACCATAGTGCAACAGACAGTTATAGTCTGTACTGGCAACACTGCAGAAGCATAATACGGCCGACAAGTATGCATAATCAATTCTAGAGACACTGTGGAACCGTAGTAGGGCAGACTGCTACAGTCCTCCTCCACTGCTGAATCATAAGCCATAGGTACATGGCGGCATTTGCACCGCAACGGCCAGTGCTCAGGTTTGCGCGTGCAAATGCCACCATGTGGACACTCTACCAATTCCGTAAGCTGCTCCCTCCGCTGCTTGGTAGTCCCAGAAAGTCTGGGGACGCATTTGAGAGCAAGCAGTTTAAGCTGCCGTGTGGACAGGCTGCACCGCTTGCTCCCACTTGTGGGTGCTTACATCAGCTGACTGCCCCGACTCCCAGCCCCTCTACAGCACATCTTACATCGGCGCTGAGGGGGGCTGTGTAGACATGTTAGCAGAACGTCTTTTGAGTCGGGGCAGCTCTGCAGTGCTCCAAAGAAGGAGCGAGGTCAACCGTGTAAACACAGCAATAGATTGGTACAATCCATTCCATTGACACTGCTGAACTGTAGTGAGGCAGCTGCAATCCATAGTGAGGCTGTAAAGGACTGGATCATTTTTGGGCTTCACAGCACTTTAAGTGAAGCTGCTAGCTGAATTTAAACCTTTGCCTGACCAACCTGAGAGAGTGCCTCAGAAAAGCACTAGCAAACAGGCAAGAAGGAGGGGTGGAGGAACAATGGGGAGTAATCAAAACAGCCATGACAGAGGCAACAAGCCTTTGTGTAAAGCAAATCAATAAAACACAACAAAGGAAAAAAACGCTATGGTTCTCAAAAGAGGTGGCAGGGAAGGTTAAGGAGAAAAGGATAGCATTCAGGAAATATAAGGAAACACAGAAGGAGCAGGACAGAGAACTTTATCAGTTAAAGCAGAAAGAGGCTGGGAAGGCAGTCAGAATAGCAAGGCCCAAACCGAGGAAAGGATAGCCAATTCTGTTAAGAAGGGGATAAGACCTTTATAGGTATATTAGGGAGTGAAAAAAGACAAAGAAGGGATACTAGAGGCTTAATAAAGGGAGGAATGTGGGTGAGGGTGACAGTGAAAAAGCAGGGATACTGAGCGAATATTTCTGCTCAATATTCACAAAGGAAGAGGAGGGAGGTACCTAAACCAAACAAGAGAAACACTCTGAAGGCGAGGGGTCGATACCAGTCCATTTACAGAAGAAGGGTTCTGAAATAACTAATAATATTGAAGGTGGACAAAGCAATGGGGCCTGATGGGATTCACCCAAGAATTCTAAAAGAACTAAGGGTAGAACTAGTGACACCTCTGACTACTCTCTTTAACAAATCACGGGAGGATGGGGTGGTACCTGAGGACTGCAGGAGGGCAGATGTGATTCTTCTTCACAAAAGTGGGAGCAGGACAGAGGCAGGAAACTACAGACCAGTTAGTTTGACCTCAGTGGTAGGAAAAATGATGGAATCACTTCTGAAGGAAAGAATTGTTGAGTATCTAGAGGCCAGTGGGGCACAGGACTAAGGCAGCATGGATTCACGATGGGAAGGTCGTGTCAGACGAATCTAATAGATTTCTTTGACTGGGTGACCAAAGTAGTAGACCAGGGAGGGGCTGTGGGCATGGCCTACCTAGATTTTAGCAAGGCATTTGATACAGTCCCACACAAAAGATTAATACACAAGTTAGCCAGCCTTGGAGTGGGTCCCAAGGTGGTAGCCTGGATAAAAATTGGCTGGACAACAGGGCCCAAAGGGTAGTAGTAAATGGAGTCCACAGTGAAGAAAGGAGGGTTACTAGCGGGTACGCGGGGTTCAATACTGGGACTGGTCCTTTTTAATGTCTTTATAAGTGACATTGCAGAGGAACTAGAAGGAAAAGTATGACTCTCTGCAGGCGACACAAGATCTGCAACAGAGTTGATACACAAGATGGAGTGGAAAGGATGAGAAGGGACTTGGCAAGGTTGAAGGAATGGTCACATGTGGCTCAGATTCAATGCAAAGAAGTGCAGGTAATGCACCTGGAAACAAAAACCCAGGGAAGAGTACACAATGGGGGTGAGATACTGACAACAGTAAAAATGGAAAGGACCTGGGGGTAATTATATCAGATGACCTAAGGTGGGCAAGCAATGTGAGAAGGCAGTAAGGAAGGCTGGGGGATACTGGGATGCATAGGAAGAGGCATCAGTAGTAGAAAACAGGAAGTTGTTATCCCTCTGTACAGACAGATGGTGAGACCCCATCTGGAGTACTGTGCAGTTCTGAGACCCCATCTCCATAAAGACATAGACAGAGTGGAGGCTGTCCAGAGGAGGGCAACCAAAATGGTGCAGGGTCTGCACCAGAAGACATCTGAAGAAAGACTAAAGGAGCTCAATATGTATACCTTTGAGGAAAGAAGGAGAGAGGGACCTGATAGAAACTTTCAAGTACCTCAAGGAATCAACAACGCCAAGAGGGTAGCATCTCAGAAAAGATGTGCAAGAACAAGGGGGCACAACTTGAAGATAGAGGGGGGACGGCTCAGAGGTAATGTGATGAAGTATTTTTTCACAGAGAGGGTCGTGGATGCATGGAACAGCCTCCCTGAGGAAGTCGTGGAGTCAAGAACAGTGGGAGAATTCAAGAATGCATGGCACAGACATAAGGCAGTCCTAGTGGGGCATAGGAGGAAGTAAGCTGTTGGTTAACTAGGATCTGCAGCTTATCTGTTAGGTAGGAAAATGGGCAGACTAGGTGGGCCGAGCGGTCCTTATCTGCCGTCAAATTCTGTGTTTCTATGTTACCCACTGTAAGAAGAGTGAACAGAGCTTTGTGCAATCTTTGATATTGTTTCCTCCACAAATAAATTGCAGGAGCAGAGTAGGACTAAAGGGTTAGGAATGCTGCCCAGTGGCCCAATGGTAGCGCTTTTCACTACCATGATGCGGACCCTGGTTTGGGAGCGAACCCATGCCTTTTGCAGTCGGGCAGCCTGGAGTGGCAATGCACCATTGAACAAAGAAGAATGTGCTGCTGCTGCTGCAGCAACCTGTGGTGTGCCAAGAGGTCTGTCTCCTCCTCTGCAGTGGAATCTGCTTTCCTGTGAGCCTGACAGGGCAGCTGCATGCAATCTCAGCAGGGAAAGTTGGAGGTACAAGAAACAAACCAGGGAGAAAAGCATCAGGCTGTCTGAACAATGGACACTCGCACTCTTGGTTCCTGTGCCGCACGATAATGAAGCTTAGCTAGTGGTATTGGGGATGGGTGGTTGCCAGTGCACCCAAGTATGGTGACATCCTCGAAGAAGGAATAATAATCTATATGGAAAAAATGACAGAACAAAATTAAATATCAGATAATATCAATAACACCATAGGCAGAAAGATTATTACACATACTGCAAGGGTCTAAAGATTTAAACTTTTTTTTCTGTTTTTTCAGCAACTAGTGGAGGATAAAGTCTCTTTGAAAGCGCAGGTAACATCACTGCTTGCAGAACTACAAGAGAGCCAGAACAGTTTGGAGATGTGTCTAAAGGAGAAACCGGCACTCGAGGAAAGGTGAGAAGGTGGGAGCTTTCCTGAAGCCAGCCTGCTCTGGTGTGTCCACCTGCCTTTGACGCATCAGATCTACCAGAGCAGCAGGTCACATGATGAATCTGTTTCTGTTGTCCAGTTTGTTTTTTATTTTTGTTATTCAGTGTACCAACCAGGAAACCCAATAATTGAGTAGACCCTGTCTAAAAGTCCAGGGAGGCAGTAGCACACTCTCTGGATGTTTATACTGGGTTAGAAATCTTTTGTCTGTTACAGAGGAGGCCTGCTAAAAACCTGAAAGTCCTTTTTCAGTAGAAACCACTTTTTAAAATACTGGTGCCTGGCTGACCTGTCAGTCTGTGGTCAGGCTACTGCTAGTGATGCCAGTGACCCTGGTTTGGGAATGAAACTGGGCCATAGGGGCCAGCTCGGGGGGAGAAGAATTGAGCTTCCTAGAGGATGTTCTCTTCCTGCGGGGATGAAGGGTCGTCATCCTCACTGTGATACTGCCAGTTGAGTGACCACGGGTTGCAATGCACTTGAGGGCGCCATTGGAGGAAGAAGACGTTGGCCAGGGGAACTGCAATATGCACACATTGCATGCACATGCGCATTGGTCCCCTTTTGTGTGACAAAATCTTCATGAGGGTTGTAACAGGACAAGACAACTTGTCCCTGGTGCTGGCTGCTAGGGACCCCAGTATATCTTGGATTGTCCCTGCTGCTGTCCCCTTTACCTGACGATGTGTGGAATCTGAGTTATAACCCTCAAACATGTTGCATAATTTGGCTCAAGAAGTCAGAACTGTTTAATTGAATAGAAACTGCAGCTGTGTACCTGCCTTCCTTTCTTGCGCCTGGTTCCTTCCAACTGTCAGATCATTCTTTTCTGCTAAGGAGATAATTCACATCTGGATCTGCTTTGTCTTAGTCCCAGTACCACTATTCCAGTTCAGTTCTGGCACCGTCTTGACACTGGATTGTAAAGTTTTTTGGGTTTTTTTAATATGTTTTTAGCTGTTTTTCTCTGTGTTCATCCAGATCTGTCCCGAAGCTTCCCATGTCATAGCCTCCCCTGGGTGAACTCGTCTGGTGGGTTTAAAGAGCACAATTTTTTTGATGCTTTCTTGAATCCCCCCACCATCGGTAGCTTACCTGTACTGGAGTTCTAAATGACGCTTTTTAAAATTTTCTGGTACTAGTATATTGAAGGAAAAGGGATCTTAAATCCTTGCTTGGAGGAGCTGGCAGCCTGATCCCTTCCCTTCTCCCAATTGAGAGAAGCTTGGCCCCCTTGCAACCCCCGAGCTCCGAAGTTTTGTGACATAGGAGTCTGTACAGTGCGGGAGCATGCTCCAGTGCAATAAATGGGGGCATTTTTAAAATATTTATTTTTGGGAGGTCCACTGGCCTTCTTAGTTCATCGGTGGGACTTTCGTGACCCCAGTGACCCTCTAAAATAAATATTTTGAAAGATGCTCCCATTTATAACAATGGTGATCACCCCTGCACTCTGCAAACTTATGTTGCAAAATGTTGGAGTACATGAGCGAGGGAAGGGAAAGATTTTCCACTCGGTGCAGCCAGTTTGCCATTTCTCCCATTACTTTCCTTGTTGCCAAAGTAGTAAACTACTTTCTCTGTCTAGTATCTTCAGGACTGAAACCATTCTCCCTGAATGTACTCCTGTCAGCTGTTATTGTGTAGCTGTCCAGAGAAGGTGCTCCCTAATAGCCCCGGTGCCTCTTTTGAAGAGGTCCTGAAGGGACTAAATCATAAAAACATAGACAGTGTCAGCGGAAGAAGACCATTGGGCCATCCAGTCTGGCCAGTTTTACTCTTCTGTATCCCGTGACCTCTTGTCCAGATGGGGTTTTCACCCACATTCTCCCCACCCCCAACTCCTTGACTACTGCTACCTTCCTGAGTAACTATTGAGCCCTTTACTCTGTCCCAGTCATACCTGAACCCGTTAATGGTTTTTGTGCCCACTACCTCTGCAGTTAGGCTGTTCCGACTCAACCTCTCTCTCTCTCTCTCTCGGTAAAGTAAAACTTTCTTGCGTCCTTCCTGAATCATTTATATTCCCCTCATCAGAACCTTGTCCCCTCTTTGGAGCTTAACTTAGTTTTGTCTAAATTGTTGTTTCCACCTTTTGGACTGTTGCAGTCTTGTGATTAAAAATTTCTCTCTTGGAAGACACCATTTTTAGTTGCTGTTACTTCATCTAGGAGAGTTTGCTTCTGGCTCTTTGCATGGGCCCTGACTATTTTTTCATCTAGTTCTTAGAATGCACCCAAGGTTCTTGCCTGGGGTTGCATCAAAGTTTCATGTTAACTAGTCTGTTTCACAGTCTACATCCCTAGGCCTCATGGCAACAGGGGTGAGCCTGCCCCTCACCATCGACGTGTTAAAGGGCATTAAGCTTCTATTTTAGTGGGACAGAAACTAATGAGGGCTCCAGCTGAGCAGCTGTTTTGTCACCTACGGAGATGCTTCTTCTGTGGCTAAAAAGACCAGTGCCTCACTGGATGGTTGCATGTTTTAAACATTGTTACTTATTTACCTCACTCCCTGTCTCGGAAGGACTGCTGACTCATTCTGCCAGAGAGGTAACCACTTTCGTGGCAGTCTGATCTGTCTCCAGAGCTGCTACTTGGGCATCCTCCCACACTTTCCACTTCCCACTACAATGTGGACTGACTTTGGTTCTGCAATACTGAGCAGCTTGTTTCCCAGAAAGCTCCAGTAGTTCCCTTCTTCCAGTTGTACTTCTGCTAATAGTCTGCAATTTGTGTGGCTGTGGATGAATCCTCTTATTTGGAAGAAATGCTTGCTCACCTGTAACTATGTTCTTCCTAGAGGTACAGTATTTATCCATAGCCACACACACTGCCCACCCATCGTCTATGGCCTGGACTGTTTGGAATTGTGATATTTTTGGCCTACCTATTTTATCTTCATGCAGGTACTTCTTCCTTCAGTGGGAAGGATCTGACAGTTGGAGGGAACCACACTTGACAAGGGTAGGCGGGCATTTGGTTGTGGTCTGAATATAATTGTACGGTTCTGTATTTTGGCTCCACAAGCCAGAATGATGCAGTGTAACTATAGATGAATAACGCTAGAAGAAATACAGTTACAGGTGAGTAACCTGTTCAACACACACATTGTCAGAATGCATTTGTGCTCTATTGGAGACATTGACAACATCACACAGTTCTAAATTGTACTTACCCCAAATTATAAATCACGAAAAAAGTGAGTTTTCTAATAGGCTAGTAAAGATGGAACAAAAGCAAGATTGGCAGCAGTATTTAACGAACAAACAAACACAAAAAACAAAAAAGCTTCAACAGGAAAAAATGACTTGCAGGTTTAACACTGTTCTAATTTAAGTGGATAACTGTACTCACTATGACATGAGATGTGACCATCCTGGTAGAGGGTGAGTGGCTCTTCTTCATCAGTTGTGATATCGGAATTGATGTGGTCAAGCGCTGAAGAGGAATGGCTCTAGATAATGTCAAGCCTCCGAGTAAAGTACTGTTTTACACATTACACCTTATTCTGCCAGGTTGAAAATCTTCTAACTAAAAAATGGAAACAAGGTACTTCAGATGGTATACCTTACTTCCGCAAGGTTGAGAAATAGATTTGTTTATATGCTGTTCTTTTTGGGAGGACTCTCTGAAAATCCAACTGTCAAATTGGTGCATGACAACCCCCTTTATTTTACATGTCTGTTCTGTAATGGTTCTGATGTTTGATCGTCTGTACCTGTTTTAGGATTACTTGATAGTGCTTGTAATTATTTTTTTCCATTTTGAGGGTTTGTGTAAGAAGGCTGCACTGTCATACATCAACTATTGCTTCTTGTTAACTGTAGATACCGTGCTGTGAATGAGGAATTGTAAGGCCCAGGAACTGGAAAGCGAGGCTTTAAAAAGGCAGCACAGTGTCGTTGTGGATCAGCTCACGTATGCAGGTGCAGAATCTGAACTCTGCTCTCCAAAATGGAGCGGCAGAATGCTACAGAGGAGAAGTGAGTGATGTTTTCATGCAGTAATTTGAAAGTATTCTGAATTCTGAATGATCTCATGCTAATAGTGCTGTCGATAGTGCCATCTAAGTTGCCCAGTGGGAAGTTGTCTGCCGGTCATGCAGGGGTCTCGTTAGCACCCTGAGCCCAGACCACTGCTAGGGGTGGAGGTGATCAGGAGGCTGGAGAGGCATCCATTTAGACACTCCCAGTCTTTGGTGGGGGGGGGGCAGGGATCAAGGATGACACAATAGCTGTGCAACTGTCCCAGGAAGCAGAGCAAATATGGTGGAATTCAGAAAAGTGAGGAGGGACACCAGCATGTTGCATGTTGGCATGCCAGTGATGACTACTCCATGCCAGTCCCTGACACATTTGATGTGTAGGCACCACCACAGGAGGCAGTCCATGGGAGATGCTGGCTGGAGGAAGTGGTTTGTTGGGGGGGAGGAGGGCACCAGTGGGGTCTGAAGGGGGATGGCTAGGCAGGAGGATGATGGCCTTCATTGAAAAGGTGCTTTCAGCATGTATTAAGTCCACCTACTTATGCTGCCAGCAGAGCTATCTGCACAGATGCCAAAAATAATTACTTTCTAGAAACCTGCCAGTGATCATATCCATTAAAGTTGGATTTGAAATATTAAAATTGCTGTCGCAGTGACATACTGTGGAGCATCTGCACTTAACTGCACTGGAGGCAGTATAGCACAGTGGGTTAAGGCTATGAGCTGCAGATCTGGAGACCTGGGTTTGAATCCCAAGGCCGCCTACGTGCGTACTGTGTGATCTTAAGTCACTTAACTTTCTTGTGCTCCTAGGTCACATCTGGAAACGGTCTTTGGCTTAATGTGCTACTCCTGCTTAAGCAATGTTCCCTTCCCTTGCCATGTGGAGACTGGTGCCTTTCCAGAGCCAGGAATCCCAGCTGGGACTAGCAAATGAGAGCAGTTCACAGGGGATTTACAGCAACTTGAGGGAGTATCTCCGACATCTGCTGTTCTGCTGTCCCTGGTAGTGCAAGGGGATGAGAGCCTAGTGACATGTGACCCCCTTCCTTATTACCTCCCCTAGCCCCTCTCCAAACATTCAGTAGGGCTTGAAGCAGTGTCGCATAGGCAACCCATGTCCCCAACCACCACCACCAAAGCAACATCGCTCATTAAGTCTACCTCTGTTGAGAGGCTATTTAGACATTGGGGGAAGACCACCATGATACCGTTCACTATCCACACATTGGCAGTTCCACCAAAATTACTGATTCATCAGTCAGCTAGAAGCTAAGCTCCTCCCACCATGGGGGCAGTATATCCCCTGACTCTGCTCTGTGGTGTCATTGCTTTCTTTCCGCAGGAAGAAGGGGTCACCTTCATCACGCTCTTGATTAGGAATTAGTGTGCCTTAGGCAAGCCCTTTATTTCGAAGTTTTCGAAACTTGTAGCTGTATTCCTTGGTCCCTTCGACTCTGTGGCATTGGTGAAGGTGGAGCCTCTAAATTTTGTGTTCTGTGCTGGCAGAAAATGTCAATCACTGATCCACATGTCATGTGTTTGTACTGCCTGGGTGGGCAGTATGACATGACTGGGTGCAGCCTGTTTATCGATGCTCCCAGAATCTCTTGAAGGTAGGAAGCATTGACTTACCCTCAGACGGCCTTTGGAGTGGGATCTGAAAGACCCCCATAAGGGGCCACAAGAAGGCCTCGGCGTCTGCTGGGTTTCCTGTTCAGCTTGCAGCCCTTGAGGAGAGCGATGGCTGCTGTGGTGGGCACCTCCTCAGTCTTGCTGCTGTTCCTGGCTGAGGCTAGGCTGGTTATCTGTGCAGACCACCCAAGCAAAGGATACTCATGTGGTCTGTCACGAGAAATGGTCGAGGGCCATTTTTGAGGTGTAATCATATAAATCAGACCTCTTGTCCATGGCCTCCTCTGGGACTCACATCGTCGACTGAGATTTGGTCAAGAAACTGACCACTGAGCATGGCCCGGTGTCTTTCGGGGTGCCTATCTGTTTAATATCTGAGTCCATGTCTGTATTACTATAACCAGTCCGGAAGAGGGCCAAGTACCCTTTCACGGACATTTTGGATAAGGATGATTCCCTAAGGATTGCCTTTCCTATGATTGAAACCATCTTGGGGAGCAGCCCTTGAGCTTTAGCAGCATACAACATCCTGCCCGGTGCCCTCCACTCACATGGTCCACAGGTACTCATTCCCCATTGGGACCCTATTTGTGTTCACAGACTGCCCTTCTGCCAAAGGGCTGGTATCTGATTTGGCTTTCCACAAGTGCGGGGGCCAAGGGGATGTGAGCAAGCCTCTGGACAAGGAGTCCAGAAAGATAGACCACGCTGCAAACAAAAAAGGTTTACATTATGGCGTCCCTGAGTCTCCGTCAAGTGAGCTATGCCTTCATGATGGCTAACTTCGGTCACTTCATGATGGGAGTCTTTGATACAGTCCTCCCTCACTTTCCTGCTGATCAGCAATCTTCAGTGAAGATTATCCTAAACCAGGGTTAGTAGCTGGCCACACACCAGCTCCAGATGCCATACCATGGCAGCAGTTGTCTCTGTGCGTCATGAGGCCTGGCTGCATCTGTCCACTCCACAGCAGACACCCAACAAAAGCTGTCCAGTGTCCCTTTCCTTGGCACCATCCTCTTTGGCCCTGGGGTTGAAAGGCATCTCACCTAGTCTGAGAAGTCCAGTGCCACCCTTGACTGTGTGACCTCATCCCAGAAGGACTAGAAGAAAAAGCCTGAAAAGCAGGGTTTTCAGTACTGGTCCTTTCAGTCACAGCCTCCCTGGCAGTGGCCCCAGCAGGGGCAGTTTTAGGTCTGGGGCCCCAAGGTCCAAAAAGGGGTGGTAGTGTTGCTGCTCCAGCACAGCCAGAGTACCCCTGCAAAAGCTGCCCAGTGACAGGTTGGGGATGTCATCCTCTACCTGTCCTGTCCCCGGCTGCTCTCCCAATAGGCGGTTACCTCAGTCACTTCTTGCCATGTTGGTCTGCTATCACAACGGACAAGTGGGTGTTGGACGTAGTGGGCAGAGCATTGTCTCTAGACTTTAAGGCTCTCCCACCCTACCGCCTCCATGCACCTTGAGAGTCCAAGGCATCTCAGGACATGCTGTCCATCCTCCGGGAAGACATCACTCAGCTCGTTGTGAAAGGGGCAGTAACCAATGTTGCAGATGCCTTGGGTGGTCAAGGTTATGTTTGCAGGTAGCCCCGTGCTGGATGTGCACTATCTCAACAAGTTCCTGCGGAAAGGCAAGTTCCGGTTGGTCACGCTGAACTAGATTGTTCCATCCCTAGAGCAAAACATGTGGTTTTCTCCCTGGACCTCCAGGATGTGTTTTCCACATTCCTGTCTGTGAGTCCCACTGTCGGTACCTCTGTTTCCAAGCAGAAGGGGCCCTGTACCAGTTCCGGGTCATGCCCTTCGACCTCTCCTCGTACCCAGGGTCTTTGCCAAATGTATGGCAGTGGTGGTGTCCCACCTGTATTGCCTATGGGTCAGAGTGTACCCCTACCTGGATGACTGGTTGATAGCTGGTCCATCCTGAGAGGCTGCGGAGAGGCTTCCAGACCTGCTGAGACTTGGGCCTGTTGGTCAACCCGAATAAGTCTGAACTGGTGCCCAAGCAGGTGATCAAGTTAATCTGGGCAGAACTAGACTCCCTATGGGCCGAGGCCTGCCTCCTGGTTGACTGGGAACAGGATCATACCTCCTTTGCCTGATCATTTCAGGTTTGGCTCTTGAACTCTGCCTAGAATTTCCTGTGGCTTTCGGGGTACATGGCATCCTGCACCAGTGTGGTCCACTGGGATCACTCGCAGATAAGCCACCTTCAGTGGGAGCTGGGCCGTCATTGGTCCCAGAGCCTAGGTCACTTGGACCAACCGGCCACAGTGACCCAGCAGATGTGGGACACCATCCAGTGGTGGCTTGTCCTGGAACATCTGGCGGAAGGAATCCTGTATGTCTGCCTGGAGCTGGCCATCACACTGACAGGCACATCTCTTGTAGGGTGGGAAGCACACCTGGGAGACTACACAGCCTAAGGGTTCTGGTGGCCCAGGAAATCCTGTTACCACATAAAACTGCTGGAGCTCCATGCAGTGTGCTTGGCTGTGATGGAATTTACTCCACTAGTCAACTATTAGGTTGTTCAGGTCCAGACAGACAACACCACAACCGTGTTTTACCTGAACAGACATCTTGGCCATACCCCTTTCCTCTGTGTTGGGAGGCACTCCGCACCTGGACTCTTATGCGCAACCTGGGTGCCGAACTGCAGGCGATTCATGATCGGGGGGGAGAACAGTCAGCTGGCAGATGCTCTGTGCCAGGTAGGAGATCACGTTGCATGAGTGGTCTCTGAATCAGAAGATGGTGAACCACTTGTTCTCCCTGTGAGGCTCACCCTTGGTAGGCCTGTCTGCCTCCTAGGAGAATGCCAAACTGAGGCTGTTTTGTGCCCATCCCAGCAATCTAGAACACTGATGGGATGCCTTTGCGAGGCCCTGTACACCAGGCCTCACGTACACCTTTCTTCCATTCCCCTGATCCACAGTACTGTTCAAGGTCAGGAAGGACAAGGCGTGGATGATCCTGATAGCTCAGACTGGCTTTAGCAGTTCTAGTACCGGATCTCCTTAGCCTCAGCAGCAGGTCTCCATGGCGACTGCCTCTCTACCAAACCTGCGACCAGACTTAAGGGATGGTTCTACCCGGACCTTGGACCCTGCACCTCACGACCTGGTTCTTGAGTGACTAGAGTTCCTGGCCTTGGGTCTCTGAGGATATCCTTCACATGGTGGAAGCCTTCAGGAAAGAGTTGACTCATAGGTGCTGTGCCTATAAATGGAAGAGATTTGGTGTCAGGGCAAGAAGCTTGATCCCTTTGCCTGCCTTGTGGCTAGCATCCTGGACTACCTCTGGTCCCTTTCCCAAATGGGAGCTATGAGCAGTGACCTTTAATGTGCACCTGCCATCTATCTCTGCTTACTGGGCGTGGGCCAGTATGCCGATGGTGGCTCAAGAGAAAGTAATTGGGCACTTTTCAAGGGCCTTGACAGTTGTCCCCTCCAGTGAATGTGAATGAATGGTATATGGGACTTACTGCTGGTCCTGCCTATGGGCAAGCCTTTGGAGCTGATGCACAGGTGTGAGATGAAACACCTGTCCTGGAAGACAGCCTTCCTGCTGGCCAGTTGTGCCTACCAGAAGTATTGGGGAGCTCCAGGTGCTCTTGGTGGGCTCTCCCTCTCCGGTCTTCCACAGGGACAAAATTGTCCTTCGTCCCAACCTGAAGTTCCTCCTGAAGGTGGTATCTGAGTTTCACCTTATCCAGGTGATTAACTTACCAGTATATTTTATCAGCCTATCTTCAGAGGCCAACTGCAGTCTCCATACCCTGGACCTGTGGAGAGTGCTCTCATACTGTGTAGAGTGCACGGCTGGAGTTTGGTGGCAAGCTTGCCAGCTGTTTGTTACCTTCGTTGAAACTGCGCCTGGCAGACCAGCAGTGAGGCAGACGATTGCAAGATGGATCACTTCCTGCTTCGAAATCTGCTATAGGTTGGCTGGTCAGGAGCCTCACATAAGGATCAGGGCTCATTCCACCGGACATACTGCTGCCTTGGTGGCTGCGTCCAGGGATGTCCCCATACAGGAGATCCGTAAGGCTGCTACCTGGAAGTCAGCACACACCTTTATGTTCCATTAATGCATCGACCATGAGTCACGCCAAGATGCAGGTTTTGGTACCCTGGTTCTTCAGTCTCTGTTTGCCAAGTAGGGGTGCATGCCTTGCTCCCTCCTTCTGGAGAACTGCTTGGAGTCTGCCAGAGTGTGGATAAGTAAACCATATCCACGCCCCTAGAAGAATAGGTTACTCACCTGTAACTATAGTTCTAGGAGTGGTATATGATTTACATCCACACAACCCTGGCAAGTGGCACCTGATCCTGCTTCCATCATGCGAGATCTGATGTCACAGGGTGGAGTCAGGGGATATAACATCTAGGTGGTGAGATGAGCTTAGCTTAAAGATGTTCTGGCCAATAACATAATTCCAGTGGGACTGCCAGGGTGTGGATGTGAACCATTTACCACTTCTAGGACTATGGTTACTGGTGAGTAACCTATTCTTTTGCTTCCTGGACCTCCAGGATGTGTTCTTCACATCACAGTTTGTCCGTTCTACTGCCAGTACCTCCGGTTCCGCTCAGACAGGGTCCAGTACCAGTTCTGGGTCATACCTTTCAGTCTCTCCTTGTTGACCAGAATCTTCACTAAGTGCATAGCAGTGGTGGCAGGTTCCTGAGGCACCAAGGTGTCGGAGTGTACCTACCTGGACAACTGGCTGATAGCCGGGACATCCAAAGAGACTGTAGAGAGATTCAGAGATTTGCTTCTCCAGACCGGCTGAGACTTGGCCTGCCAGTCAGCCTGGACAAGTCTGACCTGGTAGCCTCGCAGGTGATCAGGTTCATCAGGGCAGAATTAGACTCCCATGTGGGTCAAGGCCTGCCTCCCTGTGAATGGGCACTGGATGTTACATCCTCTGCCCGATCAGTTCAGGTGGGCTCTTGCACCCTGCCTGGGATTTTCTGTGGCTGCTGGGGTACATGGCATCCTGCACCAGCATGGTCCACTGGGCTCGCTGACAAATGTGCCACCTGCAGTGGGAGTTGGGCCATCAGTGGTCCCAGCGCCTAAGTCACCTGGACCAGCTGGTCACAGTGACTTAGTTGATGTGGGATGCCATCCAGTGGTAGCTGGTTCATGAACATCTGGAGGAAGGAATCCTGTTTGTCTGCCTGGAACGAAGCCATCACACTTACATTGAGATGTGTCTGGTGGGAGCACACTCAGAGACCACAGAGCCCATGGGTTCTGGTTATTCAGCGAGTCCGTTGCCATGTAAATCTGCTGGAGCTCTGTACAGTGTGGTTTGCTTTGATGGAATTCACTCCTATAGTCAGGGTTCTGGTCATGCAGATCCAGACGGAGAAAACTATGATGATCTACTTGAACATTGTGACCGGGTGACCCATGTCATGGAAGGCTGCCCTGAGTCTGTTCTAGACACCCCAAGACTCACTAAAATGCTTAGGAAGCACAGAAACAAAAAGTAAAAGTGCAGGACAGGAACAGCAGTCCCCCCTTGTGTTCTGTTCTCTCCCTGCCCTTGGCAAAGGGACAAAATGAAAAGTAAAAGCTGATGGCTGCACTTTACAGCTGTAGGCAAATGTCGAGAACTGTTTTCTTCAGCTCTAAATAAGAGCAGTTAATTAAGCAGCTTGTTGCTGCTTTACTTTAAAAATACACTATTGTGTGTGGTATAGGGTTTTCATGTGCTCTAATGAAAGTTTAAAAAGAGCAGACAAATACCTCAAACAATAATAACACAGTTACAATGACAGTAGGACTCTGGGGCCCCATTAAGATTATCTGTGGTGTTTAGCTAAACTCCTAGTAAGGTACACATTGCTTTAAGTAGAAGAAAATAAAATACATGTTTGGGCCTTGTTTACCAAAGGAAATTTACAAGATGCTTACCTGAGTTTAGTGCAGGAGGAGTGCTAGTTTGTAAGTCAGAAAGCACAAGAAAGCTAGATAAGGCGTCAGTCTAGAACTGACTGTGAGAGGTGTAAGGCCTTAAGTTTAGAAGGCTTGTGTCTATACCCTAGACAGCATTGATGTTATGGACTTAATGACAATTTTCTTATTTTCTGTTCTAAATAATTATCATTTTATGCTACAAATAATAAAATGATAAATGCCAGCCTGGCATTTTTTATGCACTAACTCTGGATGTCTGCCTGCTAATTGTCTCCTGAACAACAACCCCGTTACAGTTGGTGTTAGAAGTGGGATGCCCTGGCTGAGTGTCTGAAGGACACACGGAGAGCTCAGTCAGGGGTACTGGAAATAAGTACCTCAGGAGAGAGGCAGAAAAGTGCATGGCGCCAGTGGAGATGAGGATATGTGGAAATGGTGACCTGGGCGAGGCACCACGAAACCAGATGGCAGACCAGAGGAGGCTATTACGATGGATGAATGAACGCTGGAGGAAGGCAGAGCGGAGATGCCACGAGCTGGAGATCCAATTGGAGCAGGCCAGGGATGTATCCAGGAGAGATGAGCCTTGGATTATGGACATGGAGACAACCCAGAAGGAACATTCAGAATCTGAACTTCCTATCCTTCCTATTTTCCCAGGAATGTATTGGACTGAGGACAATGGAGTGGTAATGCCGGAGAAGTCCCCAGGTAAGACTGTTCTTGTGGACCTAGGGGTGAAGACTACAAGCAACATAGAAAAGGCTCTAGGAGCTGAAGGGACTTTAAAATGCATTGGACTCTCTAATTCACAATGTAATGACTTACTTAGAGTAAACTGGGAAAAGAACAAAGGAAGATCCTGAACTATCTAGGTTAGGGGCTCATGTCTTAGTTCAGGATGGAAAACAGGTTAATAAGGGATACAAAGGAATCTGTTGAGGTGGTATGAAATGAAGAATGGGGTGCTCTACCATATGAGGCTAACCCCTGGACCAACAGGTGGATGCAAGGTTGTAGTACCCATGAGTTTAAGAGAGAAGGTATTGAAGACTGTGGGAGGCAGCCAGTCGGGAAAATATGTCATGGAGAGGTACTGGCCTGTATCACTCAATCATATTACTGGCCTGGCATGTATCGGCAGGTGGCCAACTATTTGAATGTTGGTGCCGATCATTGGCAGAAAAAGATGCCAGAGCTATGGAAGGTGAAACCACTGCCAGGGTTGAAGGCCAATATACATGGCACCCATAGAAGGAGTGGCGGTTTGACACAGAGGCAGGTCAGGATGGGAACTATGTAAATCCTTGTCAGAGAAAGGATCTGATACTAGTAAAATTGCTGTAGAATAACAGGGACTTCATAGGAAAAGTATACTTGTACATTTATGGAAAATTAATTCATAATGATATTAATGGAACGTACAATCTGCATTGGGTGATACTGATGTTAACAGAAATATATAATCTGGTACACAGTGGATTCTAGGTGTAATCAGTTTAAATTGCCCCAGGATATGTTGTATTGTGTAGTATTGTATAATGGTAGTACTGTGCAATCTGATTAAAGGGACCCTGGGGTGGAGCTTCTTGGTGAGGGTGGGCCAGAGCTCCACCATGCCCCTTGTTGGGATGGGTATGGGTATTGGACAACCAGTAGTTGGTTGCCCTCTTAGGTGGGGAGGAATGTGACCGGGTGACCCATGTCATGGAAGGGTGCCCTGAGTCTGTTCTAGACCCCCCACCAAAGACTCACTAAAATGCTTATAGAAGCACAGAAACAAAAAGTAAAAGTGTAGGACAGGAACAGCAGTCTCCCCTTGTGTTCTGTTCCCTGTGTTTGCTAGAAACTGCCCTTGGCAAAGGGACAAAATGAAAAGTAAAAGCTGATGGCTGCACTTTACAGCTGTAGGCAAATGTCGAGAACTGTTTTCTTCAGCTCTAAATAAGAGCAGTTAATTAAGCAGCTTGTTGCTGCTTTACTTTAAAATACACCATTCTGTGTGGTATAGGGTTTTCATCTGCTCTAATGAAAGTTTAAAAAGAGCAGACAAATACCTCAAACAATAATAACACGGTTACAATGACAGTAGGACTCTGGGGCCCCATTAAGATTATCTGTGGTGTTTCGCTAAACTCCTTGTAAGGTACACATTGCTTTAAGTAGAAGAAAATAAAATACATGTTTGGGCCTTGTTTACCAAAGGAAATTTACAAGATGCTTACCTGAGTTTAGTGCAGGAGGAGTGCTAGTTTGTAAGTCAGAAAGCACAAGAAAGCTAGATAAGGCGTCAGTCTAGAACTGACTGTGAGAGGTGTAAGGCCTTAAGTTTAGAAGGCTTGTGTCTATACCCTAGACAGCATTGATGTTATGGACTTAATGACAATTTTCTTATTTTCTGTTCTAAATTATCATTTTATGCTACAAATAATAAAATGATAAATGCCAGCCTGGCATTTTTTATGCACTAACTCTGGATGTCTGCCTGCTAATTGTCTCCTGAACAACAACCCTGTTACAAACATACAGGGCGGAACACACAGTTTCCTTTGTGTCGGAAGGCCCTCTGCACCTGGTTCCCCGTGCAAAGCCTGGGTTCATGTCTCCTGGTGATCCATGTCGCAGGAGGGAACAGTCAGCTGACAGATGCTCCCAGTCAGGTAGGAGAGTTGTGGAATGAATGGTCCCTGAATCAGGAGGTGGTGAACCACCTGTTCTCCTTTTGGGGCAATCCTCTGGTAGATCTGTTTGCCTCGTAGAACACCAAACTGAGTCTGTTTTGTGCCTGAGCCCACAGTCCCGGCACTGTTAGGAGATGCCTTCACAAGGCCTTGGACTCCAGGCCTCATGTATGCCTTCCCTTGATCCACGAGCAGTGGTCAAAGCCCAGAAGAACATGGTGCAAATAATCCTGATAGCTTCAGCCTGGCTAAGGCAGTTTTGGCACCTGGATCTTAGTCTCCAGCAGACCTCCATGGCAGCTGCCTCTTCACTGGATCTGCTAACAAGATGACAGGGGACTATCCTGCCCTGGACCTTGGTCCCTGCACCTGTCTGCTTGGTTCCTGAGCAGCTAGAGTTCCAGGCCTTGGATCTGTTGAAGATGTTCTCCACATTATAGAAGCCTCCCGAAAGAGTTGGCTCACCGATGCTATGCATTTAAGTGGAAGAGATTCTCCATTTGGTACCAGGGCAGGAGCTTGATCCACTTGCCCGCCCTGTGGTGGGCATCTTGGAGTGTCTCTGGTCCCTCTCTCAGTTTTAACTGTGAGCGATGACCTTTAAGGTGCACTTGGCAACCACTTCTGCTTGCCCAGTGTGGGCTGGTAACCTGACAATGGCCCAGGAGAAGGTAGTAGGGTGTTTTTTTTTTTTAAAGGCCTAGATCACCTATCCCATCTGGTGTGAGAACCACCACAACCATGACTCTTACTGCTGGTGCTGGCTGTGCCATGGACAAGCCATTTGAGCCTGTGCATAGGTATGAGATGTCATGCCTGTCATGGAAGACGGCCTTCTTGGTTACCATTACGTCAGCCAGAAGGATTAGTGAGCTCCAGGGGCTTTCGGTGGGGTCTCCTTAGCAGCAGTGGCTGCAGAAATGCCAAATTAGGGCTTTTAACATAAAAGTAAATTTTGAATTTACCTGGTGCCCCGGAATTTTAATTAAAAAGATCTGCTCGCTCCATAATGGTGACAGAGTCCCAGGAGTCTCACGCACCCCGGGAGGTTTCCGCCATGAAGGTTATGCTAATAAAGGCTACCAACATCTGCCATTTGTTGGTAGCCCTCATTAGCATAAACTTTGCATTGGAAGCTGCCCGGGGTGTGCGAGATGTCCGCCCGGGGGCTCTGTCACATGCATCAGTGAAGCTTCTTAAACTCTCGGGGCACAATAAGATCAGAATTACTATGTTAAAGCCTAATTAGACATTCTGCAACTTCTACTACATAGAGATGCTATAGAGTTTCCCTATAACTTACCAGTATACTTTGCCAACCCATCTTTGGAGATCAACCATGGGCTCCGTGCTTTAGACCCGTGGAGGGTACTCTGTTATTATAAGGAGCATATGATTGGCATTTGGGGTGAGGCTCACCAGCTGTTTGTAACATCGCTGAAACTAGCCTGGCAGGCGGGCAGCAAAGTGGACAGTTGGCTGGCGGATCACAGTGCATCAATCATTGTTATAGGTGATAGATTAATTTAAAAAATCTGGAGACTTGGATATCCATGTTCAGAGTTGGGATTTTAATGTACAGACAACAATAAAAGTATCAAAAGGGTGGCTGGTAGGTATAATGACCACCCTTACTGGGTTTACTGCTTGGGATTCATCCCAAGTGTATTACCTGCTGCAAGAGACCACTCCGTGGAAGATAATACAGTTATGTAAAACCTTACTGTAACAGTAGATCTTTGAGGAATGTCTCTTGCAGCAAGTACGATCCCACTGTCTATCCCCCTCCTTCTCTATGAGAACAAATTCTGATCCAGTGACTTATGGGTTAGGACACCTATGGTACCTCGGCTTCTCTTCGGTCCTCACTTAGTGAGCTGAATCCGGCGGGGGAAACTGAGGATACCAGGGATCGCCCACACTTACATAGGAAACAGGAAGATGTCATGTGTGAGTGGCCCCTGGAAAAAGACTGCTAGAAGAGCTGCTTGCGCCACAGCGACTTCTGGCAATAACTGTCATCACCTGCTGGGAGACACTCCTCAAAGATCTACTGTTATGGTAAGTCTTATGTAACTGTACTTTCTAGGAGTGATATATGGTGCACATCCACACAACCACCCGACCTGCCCTGGGAAGTGGCAGAAGGATCCCTGCTTTCAGCATGCAAGATCTGATGTCACAGGGCAGAGTTGGGGAGTATACCATCTGGGTTGGTGAGAGGAGCTTAGCTTTAAGATGCCAGACAGGATTTAAATGGAAACGTCCATGTAAAAACAGGCCCCACCTCAGTGTGAGGCAGGGCCCGATTAGCTCTTTCAGAAAATTTATAATTTTTTACCTTGATGATGTGATATATTTAAATTTTATCTGGCTGGTCCTGCCATTCCCATTGCCAGTCTATACCTGGTCTCGTATCGGCATGAAACATGTAGGTTCCAAACCAGAACTATTGGAAGCTCCGACTATACAGCGATCTAATGGAGCGGACCCATGGCTGCTCCTGCATGAAACATCATTCTCTGGACAGCCGTGGGTGGTTATGGGTGTGCTGCTCAGCAGTACTGGATTGTGAAATGCTGGAGGACAAGGAAGCAGGATCAACCAGATAAAATATAAATATATCACATCACCGAGGGTAAAAAAAAAAAAATTATACCTTTTCTGAAAGTGCTAATCGGGCCCTGCCTCACACTGAGGTGGGCCCGTTTTTACATAGATGTTTCCCTTTAAAGTGGAAGGAAGACTGCAAAAGTGTGGATGTGCACCATATACCACTCCTAGAACTATGGTTACAGGTGAGTAACCTTTTTTCTTCCAGTCGCTAGTTTCGATGATGATTTCACTCACCGCCTCCAGTAAATAAATCCCTGTGATGCTTGATGCCAAGGTAAATTAGATGTGAGCACCGCTGGTGGTTGTAATCTCCCAACGACATGCATCATATTCATTCTGGCTTGGAGCATGAAAGGCAAATTTCCAGGAGGCATAGAATAGTGGGCACAGCAAGGAACCAACAAAGGTCAGTGAGGAAACCATTTTTATCCGTCTGTATTATGTTTTATATGGTACTGAGAAATTGGTAAATTTAAATGAGGGTTACAAGGGTTGGTTGTCAAAAGCTGGGGGTAACAAAAATAGGTATGTTCTGGAGGGTTGATTTATGAACATACAAAATTGCCAGCAGATACAGGCCATATGGTCTATCTAGTCTGCAGCGCTTCACCCATTAGACTGTAGCTGCCTCTCCTCCCATTAACTCATCCCTCTCCCAACTGCCCCCCCCCCGGTATGTACTTTCCCCTTGAATTTGTCCCACCCCCTCTTGAAGCACCCCACATTCTGCACTGATACAAGTTGCTCAGGCAGTGCATTCCACCCTGTTACCACTCTTTCAGTGAAGTAGTGTCTCCTCTTTCCTCCTCAGTCTGCCCCCTTTAACTTCCGGGAGTGCCCTCTGGTATCTCTTCCATTCTGGAGAATGAACCCACCGTGAGAGCCTACTCTGTTCATCCCTTCAGGTACTTAAAGGTCTCGATCATGCCCCTCTCTCTTCTATCCTCCAGGGTATACATGTTGAGCTCTTTTAGTCTTTCCTTGTAAGTTTTATCCCCCAACCCCTGGATCATCTTTGTTGCTCTTCGCTGCACTGCCTCCAGTAGTTTGATGTCCCTTTTCAAGTACGGGCGACAGAACTGCACGCAGTACTCCCAAGTCCAGCCTCACCAGGGACCTGTACAGAGGCAATATGACTTCACTACATCTGGAAGTAATCCCCCTTGCTATGTACCCTAGCACCCTGTTAGCCTTAGCCACTGCTTTCCTACACTGGGCTGAGTGGTTTTATTCCCCGGTCACTAGCACCCAGAGATCCTTCTCCTCATCGGATGTAGACAGTTTGATACCATCCATCCAGTAACTGTATCCTGGGTTTTTGTCTCCGAAATGCATCACCTTGCACTTCTTGACGTTGAACTCAAGCTGCCAGGTGTGCGACCACTCCTCGAGTCTTGCCAATTCCTCCTGCAGTAATTTGCCACCATCCTCCCCATCCACCTCATCACAGATCTTGGTGTCATCGGCGAAGAAGCTGATCTTATTCTTGATCCCAACTGCTATGTCTGCGATAAAAATGTTAAACAGGACTGGTCCCTGTGGGACACCACTTGTCACTGCTCTGGGCTCCGATGCTTCTCCCCTCACAACTACCCTCTGTTGCCTGTCCCTGCACCAGTTTTCTACTCATCAGACTAGCTTCCACCCTATACCAAGTCTCATCAACTTGCAGGTCAATGTTCTTTGTGGCACTGAATCAAAAAGGCCTTGCTGAAATCCAGGTAGACTACATCTACCGCATGGCCCTCGTCCAGTGCCCTCGTGACCTAGTCAAAAAAATCAACCAAGTTTGTCTGACAGGATCTGCCGCCGATTAACCCATGCTGTCTTTCATCTTGCAGATCATTATCCACAAGAAACTGCACCAGCCTTTTTTGAGGATGATTCCATCAGTTTCACCACAATTGCGGTGAGGCTCACTGGTCTGTAGTTCCTGGTTCGTACTTGGGCCACTTTTGTGGAGAGGTACCACGTCGCCTCCCTCCAGTCTCTGGGCACACATCCTGTATTTAGTGAGGTGTTGAACAGATCCACCAGTGGCTCTGCCAGCTCCTGGGATGAACCCCATCTGTCCCAGGTGCCTTGTCTACCCTCAGGGACCTAAGGCCCTCCAGTACCCTTTCCACCGTGATGACCCTGTCTGTGTTGTCTCACCCCCTCCCATGCCTCGCCCCTTTCCTGCAGGAGCGGTTCCATCCCTCTCCTCCTCCCTTGAATTTAGGAGTAGGCACATTGCTTGTATAGGTGTATTCAGTGGCAAGCACTAACCTGTGTAATTATGGTAAGATTATTAGACTATTTACTCTGTTTGGAACTCTTGCTAGTCAATCATTTCAGATTTAGTAACAGCTACTTTATAATGCAGTATAAACCAAAGCATGTCATGTAAAACACAGCACCCAGTAGAGTATTGCAGTTTGATATGGTGTGTTGTATAGCATTGCTTATAATGCATGATACACTACGTTATCTTGGTATAACATTGTAAAGTATCATAATACAAAGCACAACCTCCCATACAGTATCTTACTAACATACTAAGTTGCCAGCAGGTAGGCCCATCGTCTGCTCTAGTCTGCTGAAGTTGCAGCCCACAGTTGCATCACTGTAGCTGCCCCCTCCCTTTTGTGTTCCACTTGTACCTCTCTTTGTATCTATCCCAACCCTTCCTGAAACCCCCACTGTCTCCAGTGCCACCAGTTCCATTGTCAGTGCATTCCATGATGCCACAACCCTCTCTGTAAAGTAATGCCGCCACACCTCTCCCCTGAACCTTCCCCAACCAATCTCAAGCCATGACCCCCTCATGGACCCCTCCTCTCTTAACTTAAACAGACCGTCAGTGTTGACCCGAGTTTTTCCCCTTCAGATATTTAAAGACCCCAAGCATGGCCCCCTGTCCCTCCTCTCCTCCAGGGAGTACTAGTAGGCTCCAGGTCCCAGCCTCAGCACCTCCACCCCCCCGTGAGTCTAGCCCTCATTTGTAACTACACTCTTTAGCACTTAAGACAAAAGAACTGCTGCCTATCAAGTTCTCGCCTCCTTGCGTTTAGTATTAGTTAATTATTTTACAGACTATATCATCCTGTGTTCACTACCTGATTTGCTCTATATCCTGTAGATTCTCAAGTTGTTTACTCAACCTGTCAGCCTAGCCTGCTTTAAGTTATGTGTCTGTATATTTTTACTTATGTAATCCCTGTTGTTGTAATTGTGTAACCTCTGTAATCTGATGTACTCATGTCTTTCTAGGCATGGAACCTCCTTGTATCTGCTTATGTACTTGTAACCATTGTTAATGATGTTATGCCAATGTATTACTACGACATGGAACCTCTGTAAAAGAGCCTTTGGCTCAAAGGTACTTCCTAGAAATAAATAAATAGGTAAGTAAGTAAGTGCATATTTAACTCCCCGAGCCTCTCCTCGTGGGACTGGCCCCCCAAACCATGAATCATCCTTGTCATCCTTCTCTGGACCTTTTCCAGCAGAGCAACATCCCTCCTCAAGTACGGGTGCCAAAACTGCACACAGTACCCCAGGTGCAGTCTAACCAAGCAGTGGTACAGGGGCAGTAGGACCACTCTTCTCCACGATGTTATCCTCCTGGCAGTGCACCTAAGCATTTTATTAGCTTTTGCTACTGCCCTCCTACACTCCTCCAAGTTATTCATTTTGGCATCTATCACCACGACCCTTTTCTCCCTTGGAGACTGCCAGCTTGTCCCCTCCCAGAAAGTCCTGCTAGTTCCTAGTACCCAAGTGTAGTACAGTACACTTCTCAGCGTTAAATCTCAGCTGCCAAGTGCGTGACCACCTTTCAAGCACTTCCAAGTCTTTCTCCTCTCCTCCCCGTCAGCCTCTGCCCCAGCTTGGAGTCATCAGCGAGGACACAGCCTGCTCCTCAATCCCTCCCCAGGCCTGGAGATGAAATTCCCATTAAGCAGGAGCTGCCCAAACATCCACCCCTGAGGAACCCCACTGATGACCCTTCTGGGAGAGGAGACCTCACCTCAACTACCACTCTCTGAGACTGCTCTCTTAACCAGTTCTCAAACCAACCCAGTATCTTTTCCCCCACCCCAGTGCTCCTCAGCTTCCCTGTCTGTCAACTGTGTGGCACCAAGTCGAAGGCCTTGCTGAAGTCCAGGTAAAGAACATCCTTGGTCCAGAGGCCTCGTTATCCAATCATAGAATTCCACTAAGTTGATTTGACATGATCTACCCTGGATGATCCTGTGTTGGCGGTCATCCTGTAGGTCATGTGCCTCCAGGAACTCCACCATCCTCTCCTTCAGGATGGTTTATCAGTTTCCCCACCATTGACGTCAGGCTGACCGGTCTGTAGTTACCTGGCTCTTCATGTTAATATAAAGCCTTGCAGTAGTGTAATTTCTATCAGCATAGATACAGCCACAGCCCCACTATATGTCTGGTATTGGTGCATGTGTTGAGAGCTCCCAAAGTGTTCAGTTTAAAAATTTGCTTCTCCACCACTTTCACTCACCTCGCACCTCCTAACTCCTAGCTGTCAGATTCTTTCCTCCATTTGAGAAGCACACTCCCTGCAGAATGCCCTTTACCAGTCTGGTTACCATTCCTTAGTTTTTCATGTTAGTTTCATTTTTTGATGCATTCCTGGTGCCAGATTCTGTTCCATTCACCATATTGTCATATGTTAAGTTTGGTGTTAAGTGCTGGGACAGGTCCCTGAGCTGGGAAAGATCTGGTGCAGATCCCCATATTGGCACTGGGCTGCACTTGGGAAATGAGACTCCCTCTGATATGTTTGGAGCTGTCCCCAGTGTTATGGCTCTGGCATTATCCATCTCCATTCGTGAGACCAAGGGAAAATTAGGCAGAAGAGTCCCTTGGACATGGATGATGTATCGGGTCACTTTTTTGCCCCTAATATGTAAAGGTTTTTATGCTCCCTGGACTGACCTGTTGACTGTTCAGTCCTACCCACATGTGCCATTGACTGGCCTGCTTGCTGCCTCTCTCCATCTGGGATTGTCTTCCCTGTGGATCTCCCCCTCCCCCCCCCATGGTGGGGCCAGGGAAGGGAGGACCGTCCTCCCCTCTCCTGGAAGCTCTCATCCAGATGTCCTCCAGTGGAGTGGCAGAGTGGGCCGTGGCACCTTTGGCAGGGCTTAATGAAGTCTGGCCCCCTCCATTTTTCTCGTAAGTTTTCTCCCTCCCTAAGGCTGTGGCAAACACGGAGGACGCAGGCACTAAGAGGTGTGCCTGAGCTTCGGAACCACCAGCCACATTCCACCCACTTGACTGTGTCAGTCAACCGAGTGTTGGCGCTACCACCTGGCCACCACCTGGTGGCAGCCAAGAGCCGGGATAGATTCACCACCCCCAGTATGGGAAAGAACAGCCAGGTGACACTGGATCTTCTCCCAGTCCCCCCCGCCGCTGACCCCTGGCAACCCATCCTCATTCCTGAACTCGGGTCACCGGCGTTGGAGAGGTAAGACGCATTACAGCACCTCAGCCCTCTGCACGACCGGGCCGGCCGGCCACTTGGGCCGACTGAGCAGCTATACCAAGTCACTCTTTAGCTGTCTCCTATGAGGAGCTGCTCTGGTCTTTCATCCTGTTAGTTAAAAGGCCTATGATTTAGCCTTTGGCACAGTGTCCACCAACATTATGCCACCTGGCAGTGGCTTCTCCATGCCCTGGTACCGACTGGTATTTCCTTCCTCCAGCCAATGTTAATGTGCCTCTTAACATGGCTGGGTGTGTTCTATCCATCCTCATGCTCTGCTTGAGCTTGGGAAGAGCTCCCTCCCTTTCAGTGCACATCAGCCCTCTTCTTGGGCCTTAGTCAGGGCCCAGAGTTGAAACTGGTACCTGTGTTTTCAAACCCTGTGCTTTTTGTACTGGTGAACCCTTCTCCTTCATCTTTTAATTGTTGATGGGGATAAGGATGAGGAGGAACCTGAGTTGGACTTCCTAGTACTGACACTCCAGGTGTGTCAGCCCTGAAGCTTTGGGAATAACCCCAGGACCTCTTCTGCCAGTGGACTGAATCCAGATGAGTTTGGATTTGTGTTGCTGGGCCCGAGTATGGTAGAAAGGTAGCCAGCCCCAAACAGGAAACAAAAAGTCTAGAATTAACTGCATCTAGCAGACCAACCAGTCAATGGAGTCACACATGGAGCGATCTGATGAAGCTCCACATGGAACAAAATGCCGGGGCACCTGGCCCCTCAGTGATGCTTACACCAGTCTAGTTTAGATTCACATTGGCATGTATTTGTAAGTAATATGTAATACTGCACTTAGTGTGTAAATACATTTTCAAATCAGTAAATATTACACTGCCTCATGTGACTCCTTTGGTGGTTGTTCTGCTAGATGTGTGGTTGCTTCTTGACTTTTTTCTCTCTGCCAGAGGAACCTGCCACCTTCCCGTCCTTTGTGCAGGATGTGATAAAGACACTAGATGTCCAAGTATCTTCCTCTGAGGCATAGGAGTAATTGGCTTTTTTTATTGATTGGGGAAGGTTTCCACTGTTCAGATGCCCCTCCCAGTTAAGTAGGCCGTACTAACTCTTGGCTACATGTGTCTAACTAGATTCAGCCACTGCTGCCCACGTGAACAAAAGGCAGACCAGAGATAGCTGGTGCCGGCAGGAGAAGATAATTTTCTCTCTCCACTCTCTTCTTTTTTTTTTTCCATCTCTCTTTATGCTCCTCTTTCACTGGTCTCTTTCGGGTGTGATCACTTGGACCGGCTGGTTCCCTCTGCCTGAGGTCCTCTCTGGCCAAGTCTCCATCCTGAGATCTGTCCTCCACAGCTATGAGCCCCCAGCATCTGAGCCTCCCCGAGGTGGGACTGCATACTCCTCTGACGCTCATCTAGAATCTAGTAGGGGTCATGGCGTGTGGAGGAGAGGCGGAGACCGGCTGGGAGTGACCCGACGTTGAGCGTGGGGGCCGTCCACTGGACTCACCGACTCCTACGTGGGTGCTAGGGCTTTTCCGTGTTCTGGTGTTCCCGGGGGCGCGGATGTGCAGTGACACTCAGCCTGCGATGTGTGCGCGCCCGTCTGCTAACACCCCAACCCCATGCACGTGATGCCGCAAGTTGCAATGCTCTCAGCCTCCTCCAGGAGCCACTAGAACTGCAGAATGCAGCACCCACCCTCCTCAGGAGAGGAGAGATGTCCTACGGATGCTTCATCCTGCTCCTCCCTTTCCGACCCCCAACAACCTGAGTCTGAACCCGGGTTGCTGGCGTAGCACGAGGTGTGGCATCCAGCGCCTCAACCTTCGGTGCCACCGGGCCGGCCTACTGCTCTCTTCTTTTGATGGGTATGTGCTGCCTGCGACTGCAGGTAATTGCTAAAAGGGAAAAGCACAAACATAGTCTGTTCTCACAATGACAAAGTCGGGTGCACTTGTAGTTTAAAGAGATATGCCTGCCTCAGCGTTTGCACGGGAGATATCGGTGCCTTGCCTCCCAGATGTAAATTGATAAGATATCCCACAATAGTGCCACAGTTTTAACGCAAAAATGATCATAATTTTATTTTTATCGGGTCCTGAGGACTTCCTGGTGTTAAGAGTCGCCAACGCTTTGCCTCCGCACTCAGCAAAGTTGTGACGTGATGCTAGGGAGAGCGCGGGAGCGCACTCCATTATAGTCTGTGGTGGGGCATCTTTTGGATCATTAATGGTCAGTTTGTGGTGAAACATGCGCACTGGTCAACTAACAAGACATTCCCACAGAAAGTACCTCAGGTTCGAGTTGCCCTCAGGCCATTACCAATTCAGAGCTATGCCTTTTGGCCTAACATCTGCTCAAGGTGTTCACCAGGTGTCTAGCAGTAGTTGTGGCAATCTTACCTGAGAAACAGCTCTTGCAGCAGGTTACACCATTAGAACTGAAGGCGGCGGCCAGGAACCAAAAATTTTCTAGCTAGCAGTATTCAGGGACCGCCCTGCGTCAGGCATAGTACATAAGGTGGTGGTCCCCCAGAATCCCCAGTTCTTTTCCTGCCGTCTACTCACCAGCATCGTCCTCTCGGTCTCTACCTAGTGCATGATGACTTAGAACTTCAAGAGTTTCTACATAACTAATGTCCTCTCCAACTCCTTCATCTGAGGAACACTTTTCAAAGTGTGCCTGTGGCAAACAGATCCCTTTCAAGGATCCTCATTCTTCCTGCGTGCGGTGCTTAGGCCTGGAGCACGACACCAAGAACCTGCACCTTTTGCAAAGGTTCAACGGCTGCACCAGGATCTCCAACAGAAGGCACTTCAGGCTTACCTGTTGCAGGTAAAACTTAATAGGATGGACAAGAACCTTCCTCCAGGGCGATTCTTCCTCCAAGGCCCATAAACACTGGGACAAGCACCGGGAGAAAGCAAAGTCCATATCCCTGAACCTGGCCTCGGACTCACGGAACTCCAGGCTCACTCGATCGGACCCTCTCCCTCCAGGGCTAGGTCTCAGCCCCCTCCGGTTAAAGTCCGGGCTTTCAGCAGTTCTTCAACTCTTCAGCCCATCAAGACTTTCAGGCTCTCTGCTTCCTCTACTCCCTCTCAGGCCTCTTCTAAGTCCTCCAAATGCCACAAGTCTTCCTCATCCACCCGACGTCGGGACCCTGACTCCAGGTTGATCTCCCAGCCACCAGGGGCCTGGACCTACCACCCAGGAAGACGAATTACCTGATGTCCCTCAAGCGGACGATGGACCTGAAGTTGGCCAAGCACCCGACGTCGGCCAGGTGATCACCGGAGCCGAGGACATCGGCCAAGCACCAGATGCCAGCTGGGCATTCGCCGGACCCGAAGTTATTGGCCAAGTGACAGACGTCGGCTTCATCGGAGCCAAAGACCACCACCCAGTTACCGGTGGACACCGGTGACAGAGATTCCACAGAGGAGGACACCACATTGCCTGAAGACCAGGTGGGCGACACAGAGGATGCTGGGCTTCTGAGGGAACCTTCACCCACCCCGGAGACACTCGCGGACCCGAAGCCCGACCCCGGCGACAGACCACCGGCGCCAGGCCCGTCGTGGGGTATGAATAGATAAGAGGTAAAGGATCTCTTTACTTTCTGGTGGGACACCATCTGCAAAGACGTGGTCCCAGTAAAACCTTCTCCTTCACCTCATACGCCCCCTCCTCCTCCACCACAGGGGCCAGCAGGACAACCACCAACCCCTAAGGAGCAGACTCCACCTCCCAGGGGTAGATCCAAGGATCGGAGAAGGCCTCCCTCAAGATCTCCATCAGGGTCTCCCAGCCCCAAGCAACCCAGACATCGTCGGTATACTCCGTCAGGGGAGGACTCCAGATCGGATACTTCGGATTACTCCAGATCGCCTTCTCCCCTCAGCATTCCATCACTGACCCACATGACCTGCCCAGGTCTCCTCTGGATGATCCCTCTTTCTCTGAGATCATGAGGCACATCCAGGACAACATGTGATGGGATGCTGAAAACCTCGATCCTGTAAGACAGTGCCTTGCCCGTTATCTTCAGCAGAAAGATCCAAAGCCTGTGGTAGTGCCACCCTTGGTGGACACCATCGCGGACGTCACCAAGGCTGTGTGGAAGTGTCTGCCTCCATTCCCAGAGCTGACCGCCTGTACAAGGCCGAAGAGGGACCAGTACTTGGCTTAACAACCTCTGGCTGACTCCCTGGTCATTACGGCCTCACATGACTGGTCCCAGAGACCGCAACACATGAGCACACAGCCACCGGACCAGGAATCCAAACAGCTGGATGCCCTGGGGAGGTGCATGTATGCGGCTGTGACGTGCTCCATCAGGTCCCTGAACTATTACCTATCTCACATGGTACAGTTTCAGAATGCCCTGTGGGAACAGGGCCAGGACCTGGTCGATAAATTACCAGATGGTGTTCAGAAGGTGTAACTCCAAAACTTCCTCCGCACAGGGTCTGATGTGGGTACCCAAGTGCTACGAGCCGTATATAATTCTACGGACTCGTCTGCCAGAGCTGCAGCTTCAGGCATCTGTCTCCGGAGACACTCTTGGCTCCGTGTCTCTGAGTTTACCCTGGACGTACAGAACAACATTCTTGACGTCCCTTATAATGGCAAAGTACTTTTTGGTGAACCCTCGGAGAAGGTTATCAATAAGCTCCAGGACTCTGGGAAGGCAGTCAGGTCTGTACAACCCATGTACAGATCAAGACCTGGTTCCTTTCGTGGGAACCAGAGCCATTTTCACAGCCGGCAACAACGACAGCAGCCACGTTCTGACTAGCAACAAAGGGGCACTTTTCAACATCGTCCCCAGGCAGAGGCCAGCATTACACCAAACTGGCCCAGCCTGCAGTGACCAGTGCTGCCACAGCATGACTCCTTCCCAGCCCCGGCCCCTCCTCTGGATCAATGGGCACAAAAGGTCGGGGGTCGCATCGCTCGCCAATTTTAGGGTGGTCGATTACTGCTGACGGTGGGTTCTCCAATTGGTCAAGAAAGGCCACTTCATAGATTTCTCGACCACCCACTGTCAAGACCTCCCTGCTTTCCGTTACTGGGTCAGCATGCCCTGCTCATACAGCAGGAGGTGTTCACGCTTCTTGGAAAGGAGCTACAGAGCACTTACCACAGAACAAGAGAGGTGCAGGTTGTTATTCTCACTTCTTCCTGGTTCCCAAGAAAACTGGGATCTCCGTCCGATACTGGACCTCAGCGACCTCAATCGTCGGTCCTGTACAAGCGCTTCGCATGGTGACCCTCCCAGGTCTGATTCTCATGCTCAAGCAGGGCACTTTTCTAGCGTCCTTGGACATGCAGGATGCTTACCTGCATATACCCATAACGCAAAGCACAGGAAGTTTTTGCGCTTCGAGTTTCAGGGTCACCATTTTCAGTTCCGAACCCTTCCCTTCGGACTGTCATCAGCACCTCGGGTATTCACGAAGTGCATGGCAGTAGTAACAGCGTCTCTGAGGAGTCAAGGCCACTACGTGTTCCCCTACCTGGATGACTGGCTTCTCATGGTGCCCTCTCAGGAAGCCCTGATGTCCACCATTCACTGTACTCGGTCTCTATTCGAGACGCTGGGCATCATTATCAATCAGAAGAAGTTACGCCTGGTTCTGTCTCAGATTCTGCAGTTCATAGGCACAGTTCTGGACACCATCCAGGGGAAAGCTTTTCTGCCCCAGGATCGAGTGGAACACATCAGATCCCTCATCAGGGACATCTTGCCAAAAAAGACCGTCCCAGCCAGACCGGTCCTTTGCCTGCTTGGACACATGGCTGTGGCCACTGCGACGGTCCCGCTAGTCCGTCTCCACATGTGGGTGACCCAGTGGGTGTTACGGGTCCAGTGGGATCAAAAGCAAGACCATCTGCAGCTCCCAATTCAGATCACGAAGGCTGTAATCAGGGATTGGCAATGGTGGCTAGATTCGAAGAACCTCTCGGTGGGGGTCCCCTTCACTGCGCCGTCTCTGATTGTGATGCTCTCCACAGACACTTCAGGGCTCGGATGGGGAGCACACCAAGACGGTGTCCGGTCTCCGGGCCTGTGGACAGTCAGAGACTCATCTCCACATAAATATCCTGGAAATGAGAGCAGTTCTTTTACCTGCAGGCTTTCCAGTCGGTGATTCCATCGGGTACTCTTCTTTTACAAACAGACAATTCCACGATGATGTATTACCTCAACAAACCAGGCACCCATTCCTACCCGCTTTGCAGGGAGGCCATGAGGGTGTGGGATTGGGTTTTACAACACGGTGCAAACCTCACTGCTGTTCATGTACCAGGAGTGGACAGTGTCATCGTGAGCGGCTGAGTCACTCTCAGGCCAGGTCCACTGATGGGAACTACTCCAGGAAGTAGTAGAGGATCTGTTTCGCAGATGGGATACACCAGAGTTGGATCTTTTCATCCCTGTCCAATGCAAAACTGCCCAATTTTTGCTCGCTAGATCAAGGGCCTGGTGTTTTCTGGCGAGACGCGTTGTCCCTCTCCTGTGCGGGCAGATTCCTGTATGCCTTTCCCCCCTTTCCGTTGATCCAGAGGGTTCTCTTGAAACGTCGCAGAGAGCGAGCGACGCTAATACTTATCACGCCGTTCTGGCCCAGGCAGATCTGGTTCCCTCTGCTACATCAACTGTCCCGGGAACCTCCGGTGCCTCTGCCAGTCAGCTCTCACTTGCTGTTTCAGGAGGCGGGCTCCTTGGTCCATCTGGGCTTTCGTTCGCTGAACCTGCACGCTTGGCTCCTAGAGACATAGCCATTATGTGACACGGGGTCTCGCAAGAAGTAGCTGACGTTCTAGTGGCTGCTAGAAAACCGGCCACTCATGTTACTACGCCATGAAATGGCGCAGATTTAGTCTATGGGCTCAGACGCAGGGGTTCTCACCACTGGATTGTCCAGAAAGGTCGATCTTGGACTACCTCCTGTCTCTTTTCCAAACAGGCTTGGCCTACTCCTCGATCAAAGTACACCTTTGTGCCATCTCAGCCTATCACACTCCTATAGGCCAACGCCCTATCTCTCAGTTGGACATGGCACCAGCCTTCCTGAGAGGTGTTCTCCACCTCAGACCTCCGATTAAGGATCCTATTCCGCCTTGGGATTTACCCTTTGTCCTGGAGCAGCTTAACGCCACCTTCGAACCAACAGCGGATTTGAGCTACATCTCCTTTCATGGAAGATGTTGTTTCCAGTTACTGTTACTTGACCAGAAGAATTGTCGTACTTCATGCACTGATGTGCAAAGAACCTTATTTGGTTTTCCATTAGGACAGAATATCATACGGACCAATCCGAGTTTTACCTAAGGTGGGCTCAGCTCTCACCCTTAATCAGGATATCGATCTACCAGTGTACTTCCCTAAATATTTGAATCGAGGAGAGGCCCTGTTGCACACTCTAGATGTGCATAGGTGTCTTCGATACTACCTGAACAGAACCAAACACCACCGAAAATCAGACCAGCTTTTTGTCTCCTTCGCCCACAGGATGCTGGGAGCTCCCGTTTCCAAACAGTCGCTATCCAGATGGCTTATACATTGTATCACGTTCTGTTACCAGAAGCGCAACAAACCCTTACCGGGCACGGTTAAGAGTCATTCCACAACGGGGGTGGCTACCTCCTTTGCTCCCTTAAAGAACGTGTCCACCTCAGCTATCTGTGCAGCAGCTACTTGGAACACTGTGCACACCTTCATCAGGCATTATAGCCTGGACGTTGCATCGAGGCGAAGAGCAGGTTTTGGTCTAGCAGTCCTTCAAGGACTTCTGTCCTAGGCTTAGGTTTTACTAAGGATTTCTACCTTCCCTCCTCCCAACGGTGTGGGATTTCCACTATTGCTTGTGAATCAGTCCTAATGGTGTAACCTGCTGCAAGAGCTGTTTCTCGAAGTAAGATAGTACAGTTATGTAAGAACTTACCGTAACAGTAGATCTTCGAGAACAGCTCTTGCAGCAGGTACTTTCCCTCCCACCATCCCGCTGGAGTAGATTTTGTTGTTCAGATATCCTTCTCCTAGGATCAGGTGTCTCTACACTATTCTGATTGCCATTTGATGCGGATCTTCACTCTCTTCTTCTGATGTCATCCGACGGCTGGGAGTCTCCGGCGGGAGAACTGGGGATTCTGGGGGACCACCCCCTTATGTATTATGCCTGACGTCGGAGGCGGGACCCACTAAATCCTGCTAGCAGGAAAATGTCCGTGGGGTCCTTGCACCTGCTGGCTTCAGTCCTAATAGTGTAACCTGCTGCAAGAGCTGTTCTCAAAGATCTACTGTTACGGTAAGTTCTTACGTAACTGTACTTTCCTCAGGAGACAGGGTATCCTTCTGTTCCCATACCTCGACGACTGGCTTATCGTGGGTCAGTCCTAAGACCAAGTCAAATTAGCCCTAGAGGTCACTCAAAAGCTTCTAGACTCCAAGGGTTTCATTCTGAACCTAGAAAAGTCTGATCTTACTTCGAGAAACAGCTCTTGCAGCAGGTTACACCATTGGGACTGAAGCCGGCAGGTGCCAGGACCCCACAGAAATTTTCTAGCTAGCAGTATACAGCGGAGACCGCCCCCGACGTCTGCCCCGCCCCTGACGTCAGGCATCATGCAAAAGGTGGTGGTCCTCCAGAATCCCCAGTTCTTTTCTCACCGTCGACTCACCAGCATCGGCCTCACGGATGACCGTTTCAGCGAACGACGACTTGAACTTCCAGCATTTATTTTATTAAATGTCGGCATCTCCTACTCCTTCCACAGAAGGACACCCCCTCTAAGTGTGCCAGCGGCAAACAGATCCCTTTTAAGGATCTCCTTTCGGCCTGTTTGCGGTTTCTAGGCCCAGATTACAACACCAAGGCCTGCTCCTTTTGTTAGCAGTTCAACAGCCGCACCAGGATCCGCCATCAGAAAGCACTTCAGGGGTTCCTGTTAGGAGAAAAATTAAAAAGTATGGTCAAAGACCCTGTCTCCAGAGGTGAGTCTACCGCTAAGTCACAAAAACACTGGGAGAAACACCGGGACAAGGCCAGATCCAGATCCCCGAACCGGGCCTTGGACTCGCGCACGAGCTCAAGCTCCACGCACTCCGACCGCTCTCCCTTCAGGGCTCGCTCGCAGCCCCTTCCCGTTAAAGTTAGGACTTCAGGTGGCTCTTCGGCTTCTCTTCACCTGCTCAAGACTCCCAGGACTTTGGGCCCTTCTCTAGCGCCTTCCCAAGCCTTAGTGAAGTCTTCTGACCGTCATTGGTCCAAGTCCTCTTCCAAGTCTTCTGCTTCCTCAGACAGACGCCGGGAACTCGATGCCAGATCGGCCTGTCGGCCTCCCCGGGGACCAGATCCCCCTCCCAGGAAGACCAAGGACCTGACGTCCCTTAAACGGACCACGGACCACAAGCGGGCTGCCGACCCATCTCTGGCCAAACACTCGTCGGACCAGACATCCATTCAGCACCCGACGTCAGTCAAACGATTTAAGGAGCCAACGACTGCCCTCCCTCCACCGGTTGATGCTAGTCACCGGGGCTCTTCCGAGGAGGATCTGACATTGCCCGACGACCAGTCAGGCAATGCTGAGGACGCTGGACTCCCACAGGAGCTGTCGCCCGAGCCAGTGACGCCCTCGGACCTGACGCCCGATACTGGTGACAGACCCTCCCGGCGCGGGACCGTCGCGTCGGTAGTGAACATCCAGGAGGTCAAGATCTGTTCACCTTTTGGTGGGACCACGATTAAAAAAGGATGTGGTTCCAGTGAAGCCACCTCCTTCTCCTCCCCAGGGTCCAGCAGAAAGACTCCTGACCCCCAAGGAGCCTACACCACCTCCTGGGGCAGATCCAGAGACAGGAGAAGGCCCCCTTCATGGTCTCCCTCAGGGTCTCCCAGTCCCAAGCGACCCAGAGGAAGAAGGTCCACTCCGAAGGGGGATGACTCTAGAACAGACTCTTCGGACACCTCCAGGTCTCCTTCTCTGATAAGTATCACATCACCAGACCCACTAGACCTCCTCAGGTCTCCTCCGGATGATCCCTCTTTTCTTGAGATCATGAGGCACATCTAGGAAAATATGGGATGGGAAACAGAAGCTCTAGACCCCGAATGACAGCGCCTAGCTCGATACCTTCGGCAGAAAGATCCTAAGCCTGTGGTGGTGCCACCCTTGGTGGACACTTCAGTGGATGTCACCAAGGCTGCGTGAAGACGTCCGCATTCCACGCCTGCTATGCTAAAGAAGGCTGACTGCCTATACAGGGCCCCTGCGGAGGACCCATTCCTGGCGCAACAGCCCCTGGCTGATTCACTGGTCATCACGGCCTCTCATGACCGGTCTCAATGACCTCAGCATTTGAACACACAGCCTCCGGACCAGGAATCCAAACAATTGGATTCACTGGGTAGGCGCATGTATGTGGCTGCTACATGCTCCATTAGGTCACTGAACTATCTGACACACACGGTTCAGTTTCAGAGCGCCCTATGGGAACAGGGCCGGACCTGTTTAAAGTCCTTCAGATGGTGAACAGAAGGAGGGAACTTCATGAACCTTCTTCACACAGGGTCAGACGTAGGGACCCAAGTCTTGGGAGCCACCTATGATTCGGCAGACTCTGTGGCCAGGGGAGCAGCCTCGGGATTTTGTCTCCAGAGATGCTCATGGCTTCGCTTCTCCGGATTTACCCCAGACGTCCAGAAAAATTTCCTGGATGTCCCCTACAATAGAGAAGTCCTGTTTGGTGAGGATTCTGAAAAAGTCATCACCAAGTTATAGGACGCCGGGAAGGCGGGGAGGACTGTACAGACTATGTCCAGACCTAAGACTGGTTCCTTTCGTAGGAACCAGAATCGTTTTCGTGGCTGGCAGCAGCCACGTCCCGGCCAGCAGCAAAGGGGCAACTTTAACCGCAAGGACCAACATAAGTCTTCCCCAGGCCAAGGTCAGAGATATACAAAGCTGACCCCACCTGCGGGAGGCAACGTCACCACAGCATGACTCCTTCCCAGCCCGCCCTCCTCTGGATCAATGGGAAGAAAGGTCAGAATAGCATCTCTTGCCACCTTTCAGGGTGAGGCGATAACCGCCGACCAGTGGGTCCTGCAATTGGTTGAGAGGACACTCTATAGATTCCTTGACCACCCACTGTCAAGGCCTCCCTGCTTTCCCATTATTCGGGTCAGCACACACTGCTCATCCAGCAGGAAGTGCTAGTGCTTCTGGAAAAAGAGGCTATGGAGCACGTGCTGGAACCAGAGGCGCAGGATACTATTCCACTTCTTTCTGGTTCCCAAAAGACAGGGGACCTTCGTCTGATTCTGGTCCTCAGAGACCTCAGCAGCCCGATTGCTTTACAAATGCTTCTGCATGGTGACTCCTCAGCTTTAATTCCCATGCTCAAGCAGGGTTCCTTCTTAAGCGTCACTGGATGTGCAGGATGCCTACCTGCACATACCGATACTTCATGCTTTAGAAAATTCTTGCGCCGAGTTTCTAGGTTGCCATTATCAGTTCCAAGCCCTCCCTTCGGACTGTCACCGACCACGTCGAATATTCCACGAAGTGCATGGCAGTCATATGGCGGCTCTCCAGGAGACAAGGACACCTCGTGCTCCCTACCTGGACGACTGGCTCCTCATGGCCCCTCTCGGGAAACAGAAACATAGAATGTGACGACAGATAAGGTCCGCTTGGCCCACCTAGTCTGCCCATTTTCCTACCTAACAGATAAGCTGCAGATCCTAGTTAACCAACAACTTACTTCCTCCTACCCCCCACGAGGACTGTCTTATATCTGTCCCATGCATTCTTGAATTCCCCCACTGTTCTTGACTCCACGACCTCCTCAGGGAGGCTGTTCCATGTATCCACAACCCTCTCTGTGAAAAAATACTTCCTCACATTACCTCTGAGCCATCCCGCCCCCAATCTTCAAATTCTTTGTTCTTACACATCTCTTTTCTGAAAGATGCTACCCTCTTGGACTTGGTTGATTCCCTTGAGGTACTTGAAAGTTTCTATCATTTCCCCCTCTCCTTTCTTTCCTCAAGGGTATACATATTAAGCTCCTTTAGTCTTTCTTCTTACGCCTTCTGGTGCAGACCCTGCACCATTTTGGTTGCTGTCCTCTGGACAGCCACCACTGTGTCTATGTCTTTGCGGAGGTGGGGTCTCCAGAATTGCACACAGTACTCCAGATGGGGTCTCACTAACTGTCTGTACAGAGGGACAGAGGGCTCTGATGTCCATGATCCACTGTATTCATTCCCTCTTGGATCCTTGAGCATCATTATCAATCAGGAGAAGTCACACCTGGTTCCGTCTCAGAGACTGCAGTTCATAGGTGCAGTTCTGGACGCCGTCCAACGGAAAGCCTTTTTGTCCCAGGACAGAGCGGAGCACATCAGATCCCTCATAAGGGATATCTTGGCAAAGAAGACCGTCCCAGCAAGACTGGTCCTTTGCCTGCTTGGACACATGGCTGCAGCCATTGCAACAGTACCTCTAGCCCGTCTCCACATGCAGGTGACCCAGTGGATGTTACAGGTGCAATGGGATTAAAAGCAAGACCATCTACAGCTTCCAATTCGGATCACGAATGCCCTCATCCGGGATTGGCAATGGTGGCTCAAACCAGAGTACCTGTCATTGGGAGTCCCCTTTGTTGCGCCGTCTCCAATTGTGACACTCTCCACGGACGCTTCAGGGTCCGGTTGGGGAGCACGCCTCGACGGGGTCAGGTCTCAGGGCTCGTGGACGTTCCAGGAAGCTCATCTTCACATAAATATCTTGGAGATGAGATCGGTCCTTTATGCCTTGCAGGCCTTCCAATCTGAGATTCCACCGGGTACTCTGCTGCTGACAATGGACAATACTGCGGTGATGTATTACCTCGACAAACAAGGAGGCACTCATTCCTACCCTCTTTGCAGGGAGGCCATGAGGGTGTGGGATTGGGTACTGCAACACGGCACAAACCTTATTGCTGTACATGTCCCAGGAGTGGACAATGTCATTGCAGACGGTCTGAGCCATTCTCAGTTCAGAGTCCACGAATGGGAGCTACTCCAGGAGGTCGTAGAGGACCTGTTTCGCAGATTGGGGACACCAGAGTTAGACCTTTTTGCGTCCCCATCCAATGCAAAATTGCCCAATTTCTGCTCGCTAGATCCAGGGCCTGGTGTTTTCTGTCGAGACGCGTTGTCCCTCTCCTGGATGGGCAGATTCCTCTACGCATTTCCTCCCTTCCCGTTGATCCAGAGGGTTCTTCTGAAACGCTGCAGAGAGCAGGCGACACTGATCTTAATCGTGCCCTTTTTGGCCCTGGCAGATCTGGTTTCCTCTGTTGTACAGTGGTAGCCACAGACATTGCCAGCTATTTCGCGAAATTTCTGAAGAGTTTCTCTCTGCTGCCCCAACTGTTTAAATGCAAAAAGCATCAGATATTTCTGGAAATATTACAGAAATTTTGGGAAATAGCTGGTAGTGTCTGTGGCTACTACTGTACCAACTGTCTCAGGAACCTTTGGTGCCTCTGCCAATTAGCTCTCACTTATTGTCCCAGGAGGCAGGATCCTTGGTACACCTGGACCTTCGCTCTCTAAACCTGCATGCCTGGCTCCTAGGGACATAGCTGTCAATTGTTACGGGTCTGCAAGAGGTAGCAGATGTTATAGTGGTGGCTAGAAACCAGCCACGTATGCCATGAAATGGGCGCATTTTGTCTCTGAGCTCAAGCACGGGACTTTCCTTCCTGGATTGTTCTGAGGTTCGGTTCTGAACTACCTCCTGTCCCTATTTCAGGCAGACTTGGCCACTCCTCAATAAAAGTACACCTTTGTGCCATCTTAGCCTGTCACATTCCTATAGGCCTCGTTCCATAGCTCAGTTGGAAACAGCAAGCCTTTTAGAGGCGTCCTCCACTTTAGACCACCAATTAAGGATCCCATTCCTCCGTGGGACTTGCCCTTTGTCCTGGAGCAGCTTCGCTGCCCTCTTTGAACCAGCCGTGGATTTGAGCTCGTCTTCTGGCATGGAAGACGTTATTTTTAGTTGCTGTTACTTCGGCCAGAAGGATTTCTGAGCTATGCGCACTTATGTGCAAAGCACCTAATTTGGTTTTTCACCAGGACAGGGTGTTTCTAAGGACCAGTCCAAAATTTCTACCCAAGGTGTTCTCAGCCCTCACCCTTAATCAGGATATCAACCTGCCAGTGTATTTTCCTAAATACTCCAATAGAGGAGAGGCCCTGCTGCACACTTTTGATGTACATAGATGTCTTAGATACTACCTGACCAGAACCAGGCAACACCGTAAATCTGATCAGCTTTCAGTTTCCTTCGCCCATAGGATGATGGGAGCTCCAGTTTCTAAACAGTCACTTATTAGGTGGCTCATCCATTGTATCACGTTCTGTAACCAGAAGCGTAAAAAGTCCCTACCGGGCTCGGTTAGGGGACATTCCACAAGGGGGGGTGGCTATCTCCTTTGCTGCTTTGAAGAACGTGTCCGCTTCAGCCATCTGTGCAGCAGCTACTCGGAGCACCGTGCACACTTTTATCAGGCATTATAGCCTGGGCCGTTACGTCATGGCGAAGAGCTGGTTTTGACCTAGCATTCCTTCAGGGACTATGTCCAAGCAGTTCATCTCTTGATCTCTCCTGGCCTTCTCCCATTTGAGAGGATTTCCAGAACTGCTTGGGATTCGGTCCATGGTGCAACCTGCTGCAAGAGCTGTTCTCAGTAAGATAGTACAGTTACTTAGAACTTACCGTAACAGTAGATCTTCAGAACAGCTCTTGCAGCAGGTTCCCTCCACCATCCCCTCTGGAGGTAGAGTTGTTCCTTTTAGTCACTACCTAGGATTCGGTGTTTTGTAACACCTTTCTGAATACCTTCTTTGAAGGCGGATCCTCAGTCTCCACTTGTGATGTCATCTAGTGGCAGGAGTCTCGTAAGGAAACTGGGGATTCTGGGGACCACCCTTTTTGTATGATGCCTGGCGTTGGGGATGGGGATGATGTCGGAGGTGGTTCCGCTGGGTACTGCTAGTCAGAAGATTTCCGTGGGATCCTGGCGCCTGCAGCTTCAGTCTAATATGGTGTAACCTGCTGCAAGGCTGTTCTCGAAGATCTGCTGTTACGGTAAGTTCTTACGTAACTGTACTTTCTGTAACCAACTTAGCTTCTCACTTTCATAGGGGTGGAGCTAGACACTATCCAGGCAAGAGCTTTTCTCCCTCTCTTAAGGGTTCAGTCCCTTGTCACTGTTGTTTCCTCTTTTTGTCCTCTAGTTTCTTGTCCAGTCAGACATTTTCTACAGTTGCTGATACACATGGCAGCTTCCACAGCAGTGGTCCAAGGAGCAAGGTTTCAGATGAGAGAGATTTAGTTTCATCTCAGATCTTATTGGTCTCAGAAAAAGACCCTATCTCCAAACTGGTTCCAGTGTCTCAAACTCTAGTTCAGGCCCTCCACTGGTGGCTGGAGGAGTACAGTCTTTCATAAGGTGTCCCCTTTATCAGTCAGGCTCCTTCAGTGATTCTCACCACAGATGCTTCTTTACTGGGGTGGGGGGGGGCTCATCTGGATCAGCTTACAGCTCAGGGAACCTGGTCTCACCAGGAATCTCTTCTACACATAAACCTTCTCGAACTCCGAGCTGTCTTTTCTAGCACTTCAGACATTCTCGACTGCTGTTCAAGGGAAAGTGGTGCAGATCAGGACAGACAATACCACAACCATGTGCTACATCAGCAAGCAGGGAGGCACTTGGTCCTTGGCCTTGTGCACAGAGACCATGAAATATTGTCTCTAGCTTATTCCCTTCAGTTTTCCCTGCTGGCTGTGCATCTTCAGGGAAGGACAGCATTCTAGCAGATGCTGTCAGCAGGATTCTCAGGCCACCACGAGATGGACCCTGAACCTCTGATTCTTCAGGTCATTTTTAGAAGGTGGGGCACTCAGAGATAGATCTCTTTGCAGCCTTGGACAATCACCAGCTTCCTGTCTTTTGCTACAAACCGCCTCTCCTGGGCCCTGCCCTCATGATGCTCTCTTGTTAAACTGGACAAGCAGGTTTCTGTATGCATTTCCTCCTTTTCCTCTGATATGCAGGGTTCTGATCAAGATCAGGTCTCAGCCTTGCAGGGTGCTTCTAGTGGCTCCAGACTGGGCCAGACAGCCTTGGTACCCTCTACTCTTGTCACTGTCTGTGACAATGCCTCTGTGTCTTCCCAGGCAGTTCAATCTCCTCACCTCCTCACAGGGAGGATTCTTTATCTAACCTTCAGACTCACTGGCTCAAAGCCTGGCTCTTGAGCTAGAATATCTAAACCTGCATCTTTCTCAGTCAGTCTTGGACATTTTAAGGTTGCAGAAACCTGCTACTAGAAAGCCTTACAATTCCAAATGGAAAATATTTGGATTTGGTGTTCCCAGAAGCATATCCAGTCAGAGCTGGCTGATGTTGCCACTATGTTGGACTAGTTGGTGCATCTTAACAGTTTAGGCCTCAGGTCTACTACTCTCAAGGTACGTTTGGCAGCTCTTTCTTTCTGCATTTCTTTCTGCTGGTAAGGGCTTCTGCCTAGCATCTCATCCAGTTTTCAAGAAATTTTTCAAAGGTCTAGTACATGTTAATCCTCCCTTTCGGGAGCCTACCCCTTTTTGGGATCTGAATGTCTGTATTGCACAGCTTATGCAGCCCCCTTTTGAACCTCTGTCCTCAGCTGAGCTGAAATACTTGACTTGGAAAACTGTATTCCTGGTAGCCATTACCTGTGCCAGGAGAATCGGTGAATTACAGGCTTTATCAGTAGAACTTGACTTTATTTCATTTCACAGGGATAAGGTGGTCCTTTGAACCAACAGAAACTTTCTTTCCAAGGTGGTATCAGACTTTCATTTGAATCAGTCTGTGTCATTGTCTGTATTTTGCACTGACCATTCTTCCTCAGGGGAGAGATTACATGGTCTTGATGTAAGAGGACTCTTAGTTATTATGTAGAACACACTAAGGCCCATAGAAATGACTGTTCTCAGTTGTTTCTCACTTGTGAGAAGTGGGAAAGGTAAACCTGCTACTAAGAGAACCATTGCCTGGTGGATTGTCTCCAGTATCCAGTTCTGCCATTCAGAAGTATCCATCCTGAGGGCTCATTCTACCAGAGGTACAGCTGCTACAGTGCAGCAGCTAGAGATATACCCTTAGTGGAAATCTGTAAAGCATCTACCTGGAAAACTGTCCACACATTTACCAAGCATTATTCGCTGGACATTCAGTCTAGAAGTGATGCTAGGTTTGGCAAAGCTGTGCTGCAGAGCCTGTTCCCAAAATAGGTTCTGTAACTCCCTCCTCCAATGGGGTACTGCTTGGTAGTCTGCATATAGTTAGAATACAGCAAGACTTCATGTTGTTTGAACAAAAAATTAGTCACCATAGTAATGTTGTTTTTTCTAATGGAGTCTTGCTGTATTCTGACCTGCCTCCCGCCTCCCCTCCTGGAACCTAGTAGTTTTGGGATGTGGTTTGGCAGACACAGTGCTGCACCCCAGAGATGTACCTGGTATACCTTTATCTTATTAGGGTTTTTTTCTGGTTTTTATTATGAATATTTTGGTTGTTTCACTACCTGCTTAGATTTCTTTTTAGGGTTCTCGACTTGTCTTTTGACCCTAAAGATCTATTTTATTGCCCTTTGGCATAAACATTTTAGAAATAATTTCTACTTATTGAGTTATTTAGTTTAGTGCTCGTAAGAATCTGCGGGTTACATTTCAGCATACCACAGACAGAGGTTTGAAAACCGAGCTCAACGTTCTATGCCTTGGTATAGAGTTAACCCTTTACTCTCTGGAGCAGTTCAAGTGCTGGGACTAACTGCATATACTCAGAATACAGCAAGATTCCATTAGAAGAAACAACGTTACTATAGTGAATAATTTTTTCTTCTGGGACATAGCAATCAAATCAAGCAGGCGGCTTACAAACGTCTGATATCTGATTGCTGCTTTTTATTATTTTTTGATAATGAAACTTCATCATTTACACAACTATGCATTTGAATTTTTTGTGGAAACTGTTGAGTTGAGCTGATGACTGACTTCTGGGACATGTTTGACCATCCAGACTCTGGTGGAGAGCCTTGCCCACTGCGATTTCAAGGAGAAGTCCCAACGGGGCCAGTTATTGGACTGGGAGAGACCAAGCTTCTCTCAGTCCCTCGACTCGCCTGAGTGCTGTATGGTGCACTCATCAGTCAAGGGCTCTTTGGTTCTCCCCACCCACACCCGAGCCAGCGAACGTTGAGTCCAGTCGAGCAGGCTGTGGAAATTTTCCTTGAGCCTGTCAACCAGTTGTTGGACAAGGTCAAGGACTTGATCTGTCAGACCCTGGTACTCCTGGTCTTCACTCAAGAGGATGTGGCTCAGCTGGGGTCCCTGAGTAGTCCTCATTGGGAGCAGCCCTCAATGGCAGTCAGTCCTCTCACACCTATGCTGCTTAACGTGGGCTATTACGTAGTGTATCACAGTCAGCCAGAATGTTCCCCCATGCTGTCGGTCCTTGGGTGGAGAGTTTGGGTCAGGTATTGCCGTTGTCAATCCAGCTCGTCCGGGAGGTGGCGGCTTTGATGCTTCTCATCCTCAGGTGAAGAAGCACCATCACAAACTTCACTGATGCTATGAGGGCTCCTCTGGCAACAGTGGGCCATCATGTGGCAGTGTAGGGCTGGACCTCTGGTCCCTGGCAGCTGCCAGTGGTGCTACCGATTTCACGCGGCAGCATCTACTTCCTGCATCTGTTCTTCAGATGGAGCTGCCACCACCACAGCTAAAGGTAGGTGCTCTGTCCAAGGAGACCCGTTTGGCCACTGGCTTGCAAGGATGGTTTTCTGTGCTGATCTCTCCAGGGGAGGATAACTAGGTGGTATGTGTCAAGAAATGGTCAAGGGCCACTTTTGAAGAGTCCTTGGATAACTCAGACCACAAGTCCTTGGCCTCTTCTGGGTCTGTCCTCTATCGGGAATTGGTCGAGAAGCTGTCCACGAGCATGGCCCAGTGTCCTTTGGTGTGCTTCACCGCTTAATGTCGGAGTCCATGTCATTCCTGCTAGAGCCAGTCCAAAAAAAGGGCCAAGTATCATTTCACAGATATTTTGGATAGGGACGAATCCTTGGGGGTTGCCTTCCCTGTGGTTGAAGCTGTTTTGGGACCGGCTCTGGAGCTTTGACAGCATTCAGCATTTTGCCAGGCATCCTTTGCCCATATGTCCCTTTCTAGGTTCTCATACCACCCCTCGACAGAGGGGTTGTTCACTGATTCAGTGTTCTGCAGATCTGGACACCAGGGGATGTGGACAAGCCTCCGGACTAGGAGTCCTGTAAGACTGACCATGCCACTAAACAAGTGTATGCCGCAGTGCTCTTGTGTCTCCATCAGGCTAGCTATGCCATGTTGATGGCCGGTTTCAGTCACTTCCTGATGGGAGTTTTTGATTTCGTCCTCCCTCACCTCCCGACTGCTCAGCAGTCGGCAGTGATGGTCATCCAAGAGTGAGGTCGACCACTGGCCAAACACCAGCTCCAGATGGCCTTGAACATGGGTGATTTCATGTGTCTGTGCCATAGCAGCAGCCGTCTCCATGGGTCACAGAGCCTGGCTGTGTTTTTCCACCTTTATGGCAGACACCCATCGCAAGCTGGCTGATGCCCCTTTTTTGGACACAGACCTATGTGGATCTGGGCTGGAAGGTCATCTCATCCATACTGAGAAGTCCAGTACCACCCTGGATTCTGTGGTATCATCTCAGGTAAAAACAAAAACTAAGCCTAAAACAGGCTTTCCAGTATCAGTCCTTTCAGCCACAGTCTCTTTGGTAGTAAGTGCCAGGGCCTGATTCCCCAAGCCGAGTCTGGGGCCAGGGTCCTAAAAAAAGGGGCAGCGGTGGTGATGACCCACCATTACCCCCTACAAGAGCCGCCCATTGATGGGTTGGGGGTGTCATTCCTCCACCCGTCCTGTAACTGTCTGCACTCCCTGCAGGAAGTTATCTATATCACTTTTTGCCACATTGGTCTGCTGTCACAATGGACAAGTGGGTGTTGGGCGTAGTGGGCAGAGGGTTGCCTGTGGACTTTGAGGCTCTCCCGCTTTACCGCCTCCATGCACCTCAGTAGTTCTGGGTGTCGCAGGACACGCTGTTCACCTTTTGGGAGGACATTGCTCAGCTTCTTGCAGAAGGGCAACAGCCCATGTCTTTAGCATCCTGGTCGGGCAGGGTTATGTGTTCAGGTACTTCCTGGTCACGAAGCGAATAAGGGCTGGTGCCTCATACGGACCTGTACAATCTGAACCAGTTCATGCGAAATGCAAGTTCTGGAGGGTCTTTATGAATTACATTATTCGGCGTTGGAGCAGAACATGTAATTCTAGGGATGTGGATGGGTGCATCCATACTTCTGGCAGGATACTTTCCCTTGAAGCAGAGACCAGGTCTTTAAGCTGGCTCTCCCACCCACCCACCCAGGTAGTATTCTCCTTGGCACTGCCCTGTGATGTCAGATCTTCCTTTCCTCTGGAAGATTCAGGTTCCCTCCATAGCAGCTCTGTGCTAGGTGTAGGCCCTAACTTTTCTAACACTATGTTTTGTGGTCTTTGAAACTTTTATTAGAATTTCAATACTTCTTTGCTACCAAAATGGATCACGAGTGTGTCAAAGCTGGTCCCAGCTTCAAGAGGTGCTTCGGTCTGTAATCAGAAAATGTGTCGTGCACTGACCAGCACTCTTTGTGTGTTTACTGCCTAGGGCTTAAGCATGACCTGCAAACTCGCAGTTTGTGCCAAATCCTTCAGTCTTCCACTTCGGAGGCCCGCTACGCCCACCTTGTGTTAGGCCGCCTGGATGAACAGCCCCCCCACCCCCGTCAGATCAAAAGACACTCGTAGGATGGTCTTAGTGGCTGCTGGTTCAGCTGTGCAACTTGTCGTTTTCAAGGAGGCAGCAGCCTGGGCCGCCGACTTCATAGTCTGCCTTGGGTTTGGGGGCTTGGGCATCTCCTTCACAGGGGCATTCCAGAACCTGTGTCAGTCCTTTCCTACTGTCAGAGGGCCCTCCCTGAGAGTCCAGGTGGGACAAATCTAAAAAAAAAAAATCCCGACGCGGGTCATGGGATCGAAAGAGGTCCCTCTCATCTTGTTCCTGCACTTCTGCAGGCTTGGCGACTGTCGAGCCTTTGGTCTTGACTGACATTTCTTCCCAAGTCCAGGCCACTACCCCCATGGAAACCCTGTTGGGCTTGTCGACCGAGACACGGACCGACCAGCCAGTCCACTCAACCCATTTTCACCGGATGAAAGGAATGACTCCTTATCCAGGACTCCAGTTCTGGCTATTTTCACTCAGGAGGGGCTGGTTCATCCTACTGAGCTGGTAATCTCTCCCGGGGAGCCTAATCCCTCGAGGGCTCCTAAGTGTCCTTTGCCTGCCCCTGCTTCTCTTCCCCGTCAACCGAAAAGTCAACTATCTAGGTTGAGGTCCCAGTCGTTTTGTAGGTCGAGATCGTGTGACTCAACTGCCTCTCTCTTGACCATCAGCCAGGAGGCACCACAGATACTCCTTGTCTTCTCCCTCGTTTTTGGGCAAGGAATGGCTTCGCTGTAAGATGCAGCACTGATATGAGGAACTCATGTGGCAGCAGTGGATTCCTGGCCAAAGCTGTGCTCCACAGCCGATTCCGTCGGTCCCCTGGTTGCTGGTTCTGTGGCCAGTGCCGGTTCCCCGGGATCCATCAACGCCAGCCTCTCCTCCCATTTAGGTGGAGTCACCCTCCCCTCCCCTCCCCCCAACCCTTGGAGGTTGCCCCTCCTAAGTGTGGATGTACACCATATACCACTCCTAGAACTACGGTTATAGGTGGGTAACCCTCATTTTTGCTCCTAAGACCACCAGGATGGGTTTTTCCACATCCCAGTCTGTCACTGTTAGCACTGTGCATTCTGGTTCTGAGCAGAAGTGGTCCTGTACCAGTTCCAGGTCATGACTTTTCAGTTTCTCCTCAGTGTCTAAGGCCTTCATCAGGTGCATGGCAGTGGTGGCAACATACCTGCAGCACGCAGGTGAGGGTGTATCCTTGCCTTGTCGACTGGCTGCTAGCAAGTTTGTCCAAAGAGGCTGTGGAGAGAGGTTCAGGGATCTGACTCTCCCAGACTTGCTGAGACTTGGGCCTCTTGGTCAACCCAGACAAGTCTGAACTGGTACCCATGCGGGCGATCAAGTTCATTGGGGCAGAACTAGACTCCCTGTGGTCCAGGGCCTGCTTCTGAGCGGACCGGGCACTGAATCTTGCCTTCTTTGCCTGATCATTTCAGATTGGGCTCTTGCGCCTTGCCCGGGGTTTCCTGAGGGTGCAGGGATATATGGCATGTTGCACCAGCGTGACATGTTGTACTTGTCGGCGGATGCGCCATCTCCAGTAGGAGTTGGGCCGTCAGTGGTCTCAGCACCTAGGCCACTTGGCCCAGCCATTGATAGTGACCCAGCTGATGTGGATGCCATCCAGTGGTGGCTGATCCCAGAACACCTGCAAGAAAGAATCTCATTCATCTGCCCAGAAGCAGTCATCACACTCACAGCGGATGCATCTCTGGTGGGGTGGGAAGTGCACCTGGGAGACCACAGAGCCCACAGGTTCTGGCCACCCTGGGAGTTCCATCATCACATAAACCTGCTGGAGCTCAATGCAGTCCGACTTGCTCTGAAGGAACTTGCTTCTCCAGTCGGGTCAGGTCGTGCAGGTGCAGACAGGCAGCACCATGACCATGTTCCACCTGTACAGGTAGGGTGGACCTCATTCCCTTTCCTTGTGTTAGGCAACCTTCCACACCTGGAACTTCATGAGCAGCTTGGGTGCAGATCTTCTGATGATTCACGTCACAGGAGAGAACAAGCCATCTGGCAGATGCTCTCAACTGGATAGGAGAGACGTCTCACAAGTGATCCCTGAATCAGGAGGTGGTGAACCATCTGTTTTCTCAGTTGGGCACTCATCTGGTTGACCTGATTGCCTTCTTCGAGAACACCAAGCTGAGGCTGTTTTTGGCCCCCACAATAGTCTGGGACACTGTTGAGGGATGTCTTTGCGAGGCTCTGGACCCTGGATTCGTGTATGCTTTCCCTCCCTTCCCGTTGATCCACAGAGTAGTGGTCAAGGACCGGAAGGACAAGGCGCAGATGATCCTGACAGCTCCAGACTGGCCAAGGCAGTTCTTTTACCTAGATCTCCTCAGCCTCAGCAGTAGACCTCCATGGCAACTGCCTCTCTAACCAGATCAGCTTACCAGACATAAGGGGGATAGTCCTGCGCTAAAACCTGCAGTCTCTGCACCTTACAGCCTCGTTCCTGAGCAGCTAGACTTCCAGGCCTTGGGTCTCTTGGATGATGTTTCCATACTGGCTGACCTTCCGGCGTCAACTTGCAGATGCTTTGCCTGGAAGAGATTTTCCATAAGGGCAAGGGCTTGATCCTTGCCTGCCCTGTGTTAGCACCCTCTGGTCCCTCTCTCAGTTGGGACTATGGACAGTGACCCTTAAGGTGCACGAGCAGGCTGGTAAGCTGACAGTGACCCAGGAGAGTTGGTGGTGCTTTTCAAGGGCCTGGACCCACCTGTCCCCTCTAGTGTGTGAACCACCTCCACCATGGGACTTATTACTGGTGTTGGCTATGCTTATGGGCAAGCCTTTCGAGCCAGTGAACAGGTGTGAGATATCACACCTGCCATAGAAGACAGCCTTCTTGGTGGCCATTGCATTAGCCAGAAGGATTGGGGAGCTCCAGGTACTCTTGGTGGAGTATCCCTGTCTGGTCTTCCACAGGGACAAGGTCATCTTTTTCCCCAACCTGACGTTCTTCCCGAAGATTGTAGAGGAGTTTCAAATTAACCATGTGATTAACTTACTTGTATAGTTTACCAGTTCATCTTCGGAGGCCAGTTGGCAGGTTCTATATCCTGAACCTGCAGAAAGCGCTCTCTTAATATGTGAAGCATATGGCTGGAGTTCAGGGGGAGACTCGCCAACTGTTTGTAACTTATGCCGAAGCCTCTCCTGGCATACTGACAGCAAAGTGGATGATTGGCAGGTGGATCACATCCTGCATCGAACCCAGCTATAGATTGACTGGTAGTGAGCCTCCTGTAAGGCTTAGAACTCATTCCGCCAGACACACCGCTGCTCTGTGGCTGCCTCCAGGGATGTTCCTATCTAGGAAATCTGCAGGGCTGCTACCTGGAAATCAGTCAGCACACACCTTCATTTCCTGGCCAAAATTAAATCTAAAAAAATATATATTCCACTACCACATCGACCCTTGAGTCACACCAAGATGCCAATGTTTGGGACCACGGATCTTCAGTATCTGTGCATCAAGCACGGATGCGCCTGTCTCCCCTTCTATGAAAACTGCTAGGCATTTGTCAGAGTGTAGATAGTGAACTATATCCACACCCCTAGAAAATAGGTTACTCACCTGTAATTGCTGTAATTGTAGTTCTAGGGTGGTATATAGTGGCATCCACACAACCACCACGCCTGCCAAGGCAGGTGGCACATGGATTCCTGCTTCCAGCGTGCAAGATCTGATGCCACGTGGCGGTCGAGCATATACTGTCCGAGTGGTAGAAGGGCAGCTTAAGGACATCCGGCAAGCTGAAGCTGGCCGCAGGCTTTGCGACCTGTGCTCTTCTTTCTCGGCCTCACGTCCTGGAAGACCCGTGCTGCCGTCTGCAACTTGGGCGACCAGCGTTACCCTCAGGTAAAGTCAAAGAGGCCGGTTGGCGGTTTCCGTGGCAGCGGGCTCGGCGAATCAGCTAGAGCAGATGATCACCCTCGAAGAGGCGGCGGGCCGCATCTTCCTGACACGGCATTTATGTCGCTCTCCTGGGATCCTCATATTCTGCTTCCTTTAAGGAGCTTTGTCTTTCTCTCTCCACTAAGGAGAGGACCTTCATCTTCTGGACCTTCCTCTCGGTCCAAAGAAGGAGGACAAGTAAATCCGTCCGTTGGCGCTCTTGGGAAGCGGGAGAGTTCCCCTCCCGAGTGGTGCGACCATCGAGCTTCAGTCGATCGCCTGGCTTGACCACTGGCTTCCACGGTGTCCCGTCAGGTCAGTTGACCGAGACTCCCCATCGGCGCCAGTCGAGATCTTTCTTGACCACGTTGGACGGGTTGTCGACTGGCGGAAGCGAAAATCCTCTCTCCCGGTTCCCCGGTGGTGGTTGAGGATCCGTGGGCTTGCCAGTTCCTCCGATGCGGAGCCCTTGGGTGTTCCTTCTGAGCGAGGAGGGCGGTTCCCCGCTCCTTCCCTGCACCCTCCTCGGGAAAGCCGAGGGTTACAGCGATCTTAGTCGGACTTCTCTGCGGTCCAGCGATCCCGCCACCATAGGCGGTCTCGCACGCTGCAAGTAGCGCCGTCCATCCTCTTCCTTCAGGACGAGAGGCTTCACGCAGTTGCGCCGACGTTACTGAGACCCCATGTGGCAACAGCTTCTGCTGCCGGAAACAGGCCGGCGGCGTCGCCTTCCCCCAACCATTAAGTGGCTGTCACGGACGGCGAAGCAACCCCTCGCTTTAGCCGAGGTGCCTGTTTCCAGGCCTGTTGCTCAGCTGAAACCAGCTGCTCCACCAATTATGGTGGAACCTCCACCTCCACAGCCGTTGTTTGGGGCTCCGACCAAGAACTCTCGGTCGGCTCAGGGTTTACCCCATAGGCTGTCGGTCACCCTTACTCCCGATCGCCCTCGGCAGGTGGAGGGTGGCTCAGGCCCGAGGCAGCTCTTTGCGGACTCTTCCGAGTCCGACGATTCCTCCCTTTTCTCCAGGCGAGTGGACTTAGAGTCCTCTGGAGGTCAGTCGCTGGACGATAGCCCTTCGTTCTTTCTGGGTTTGCTTAGGCTCATCTTGGAGTCCACTGGGATGCAGCTCGAGCCCGTATCCAAGCGGGCCAAGTATCCCCTCACGGAGATATTGGACCGAGGGGATTCCCCTACGGAGGCCTTTCCTGTGGCCAAGGCCATTGTGGGCCTGGCCTTGGAGCTCTGGCAGCGCCCTGCTTCCTGCCCTGCGCCTTCGGCCAGGATGGCCAGGAAGTATGTGATCCCTACCGGTTCCCTGTCCGGTTTCTCAGAACATCCCTCAGCCGAGGGGTTAGTTACCAACAGCGTTTTCCGGCGTGCCAGAAATGCTAGGGACGTGGACAAACCTCCCAACAAGGAGTCCAAGAAATTGGACTATGCTGGGCGAAAAGTCTACGCTGCGTCCTCTCTTGGCCTTCGTCAAGCCAGCTCGGCCGTGCTTATGGCACATTTCTCCCATGCCCTGTTGGGCTCCCTGGACGAGGTAGTCCCTCATCTCCCGGCTGACCTGCAGACTACGGTTAGGCAGGTGCGGGACCAGGGCAGGGCAGTGGCAAAGCAGCAACTTCAGACTGCTTTGAACATTGGAGACTCATGTGCCAGGTCAGTCGTGGCCGCAGTGGCTATGCGCTGTCGGGCATGGCTGAGGATATCCACCTTCACAGCGGATACCCAGCACAAATTGGCGGATGTCCCCTTCCTGGGGACCAACCTCTTCAGCCCTGGAGTGGAAGGTCGCCTCCAAAGGATCGAAAAGTCCAATGCCACTTTGGACTCGGTCTCATCCGCTCAGAGGAACAAGGGCCGCAGACCGCAACCCAAGCCCTTTCGTCCGTCTGCGCCCTCGGCACGTCCAGCCCAGCAACATCAGGGCCAGCAGGCTCGCGCTTGGCGTCCCAAACCCAAGCCCGCGGCTTCCTCCTCCAGGAAGCAGGGAGGTAAAGGCCCAGGAGGTCACTCAGCCGGTCCCTCCTCCAAGCCTGCACAGTGACGGGTTGAGGGGTGTCGCCCCCAACCTCGTCACCTCACCCCAGGTTCCCCTGGACGGGGGGACGGCTCCGGTACTTCCTTTCCGCCTGGTCTGCTATTACCACAGACCGGTGTGCTGGAAGTGGTAGGAAAGAGCCTGCCTCTGGAGTTCGAGCAGGCCCCGCCCTTCAGAGCCGTCGCCCCAGGGGGGCCTCGGGGTCTTCAGCCTCGCTGTCGGCTCACCGAGCCGACATCGCTCTGCTCCTCGAGAAAGAGGTGATCAGAGAGGTGGCGGACCCTCCCTCAGACCCAGGGTTTGTGTCCAGGTACTTCCTGGTCCCAAAACAGACGGGCGGCTGGTGCCCCATTCTCGACCTACATGACCTAAACAAGTTCCTAAGGTCTCGAACCTTCAGGTGGTCACTCTGGCTCAGATAATACCATCCTTGGAGCAGCGGCGTGTAGTTCCTGCTCTCTGGACCTGCAGGGCGTGTTTTTCGTCCTATTAGTCCGTCTCACCAAAGATTCCTTGCCGCTTTTCGAGCGGGAAGGATCCCTTTTCGAGTTCCGAGCCATGCCCTTCGGCCTGTCTCCTGCACCCAGGGTCTTCACCAAATGCATGGCAGTGGTGACAGCATTCCTGCGGTGCCGAGGAGTCCGGGTGTACCCTTACCTGGACAGTTGGCTGATAGCAGCCCCCTCCAGACAGGAGGTGGAGCGGTCCAGAGATCTGGCCCTCCAGGTTTGCTCTCAAATCGGTCTCCTCATCAACGAGGCCAAGTCGGAACTCGAACCGAAGCAGGTGATTCTCTTCATCGGGGCAGAGCTCGACTCTCTTCGAGCCAGAGCATGGCTCCCGGCGGACAAGGCCGAGGTTCTTTCCTCCTTTGTCCGATCATTTCTGGTTGGGCAATTGCGCCCTGCCTGGGACTTCCTGCGCCTCCTGGCGGCCTGCACCAGCGTGGTCCGTTGGGCCCGCTGGAACATGCGCCCCCTTCAATGGGGGCTGGCCAGCCAGTGTTCTCAACACTGCGATCCATTGGACCAGCTAGTGACGGTGACCCAGGGGATGTGGAACGCTCTTCAGTGGTGGATTGTTCCAGCTCATCTGCAGGAGGGCATCCTGTTTGTCCGCCCCGAGCCGACGGTCTCTCTATCGACCGACGCCTCTCTGATGGGTTGGGGTGCCCATCTGGGGGAGCACAGAGCGCACAGCCTCTGGTCCCCGCGGGAGTCCTGATGCCATAGCAACCTGCTGGAGCTCTGAGCAGTCCTCCTAGCTCTCACCGCCTTCGCTCCGTTTCTACGGGGTCAAGTGGTTCGGGTCCAGACGGACAGTACCACGACCATGTACTACCTAAACCGCCAGGGCGGGATGCGCTCCATCCCTTGTGCAAGGAAGCTCTCCGCATTTGGTCACTCGTCGCGGCCTGGGCGGATCTCCCAGCCATTCATGTGGCAGGAGCCTCCAACACCCTGGCCGATGCCTAAGCGGATAGGGGCTGTATCCCACAGTGGTCTCTCCTGCGGAGGTAGTACAAGATCTGTTCTCCCAGTGGGGCACACCTCAGGTGGATCTATTTGCCTCCGGGAGAGCGAAGCTGAGCTGTTCCATGCCGCCCCTCTCAGCAGGGCTCGCTGCAGAGGATGCCTTCTCGAGGCATGGACCCGGGCCTCTTCTGCCTTTCCCCATTTCCCTTGATCCACAAGGTGCTTCTCAAGGCGAGGAGGGACAAGGCGCAGGTGATTCTGGTAGCCCCAGACTGGCCCGCCAATGCTGGTATCCAGATCTCCTCAGCCTCAGCTCTAGGCTCCCGAGGCAGCTTCCAGCTTGCCCGGACCTGCTTTCAGTCAGTCAGGGGAAGGTGTTCCATCCGGACCGTCAATCCCTGCACCTGACAGCCTGGGTCCTGAGCGGCTAGAGTTCCAGGCCTTGGGTCTTTCCGACGAGGTCCTCAATGTAGTTGAGGCATCCCGTAAGGAGTCGACCAGGAAATGCTATGCCTCCAACTTGAAAAGGTTTTCCATTTGGTGTCAGGGCAAGGGCCTGGACCCTTCCTCCTGTTCCTTGGCAAGCATTTTGGACTATTTATGGTCCCTTTCTCAGCAAGGGCTCAGGTCGACGACCCTAAGGGTGCACCTGGCAGCCATCTCTGCTTACCGGGTGCGGGCCGGGAAGCAGTCGGTGGCGCAGGAGAAGGTGGTCTGGTGCTTTTCCAAAGGCCTTGATCACATTTCCCCTCCGGTGCGAGAACCTCCACCTCCGTGGGATCTGCTGCTGGTATTGGCAAAGCTCATGGGCAAGCCATTCGAACCAATGCACAGGTGTGATCTCTCTCATCTGTCGTGGAAGACCGCCTTCTTGGTGGCTATTACGTCAGCCAGAAGGATGGGAGAGCTCCAGGCGCTTTCCATCGAGTCTCCTTACCTGGTCTTCCACAGGGACAAGGTTGTCCTGCGCCCCCCCCCGAAATTCCTTCCGAAGGTGGTGTCGGAGTTTCACCTTAATCAGGTGTTGACTCTGCCGGTGTTCTACCCCAATCACACCTCGGAGGCGAATATAGGCTCCATACTTTGGACCCTAGAAGAGGCTAGCTTACTATAAGGAGCGCACGGCTGAAATTCGGGGAGAGGTTCGCCAGCTGTTTGTCACCTACGCTGAAGCCGCACCTGGCAGACCTGCAGCCAAGCGGACGATAGGCAGGTGAGTCACCTCCCGCTTAGATCTCCACTATAAGTTGGCGGGCATAGAGCCTCCCAGAGGGATAAGAGCTCATTCTACCCGCCATACTGCTGCATTGGTGGCTGCTTCCAGGGACGTCCCTATCCAGGAAATCTGCAGGGCTGCTACCTGGAAGTCAGCACACACTTTCATCACCCATTACGACATCGACCTTAAGTCACGTTGGGATGCTGGTTTTGGGGCCTTGGTTCTCCAGTCTCTTTTCCCTAAGTAGGGTGTGTGTGTCTTGCCTCCCTCCTCCTGGAGAACTGCTAGGAGTCTGCCAATAAGTGTGGATGAACAACATATCCATGTCCCTAGAAATACAGGTTACTCACCTGTAACAGGAGTTCTAGGAATGGTATATGTTGTTCATCCCTACATTCCCTCGAACCTCCCGGCCCGGCACAACCTGAGCTTCCAGCAGGCCAGATCTGGCGTCATGGGGCGGAGCCGAGAGTTTTACCACCCGGTGGGTGGGAGGAGCCAGCTTGAAGACCTTCCGGCAAGATTTAAAGCGGCAAGGAACCTGCCAATAAGTGTGGATGAACAACATATACCATTCCTAGAACTCCTGTTACGGGTGAGTAACCTGTATTTTTGCGGTACCTGCACCAAGGTGCATGTTGCAACAAAAGTTACATGCACTAGAGTTGGGTTACCTGCACAGGTAGACAAAAATGATAAAAATTGAAAAAAACATACCAAATCTTGAAATAGTCACATATGGAACAACTGTAGTATACTTTTCTATATTTCAGTGTCTTTATCACTTTCCAAGCCTTTTTCTTCCTCGTATCTTGAACCATAATGTCTAATGAACAGAACTTGCCTTTGACATCGTTTGTGTTTTAAAAGTCAGTAAAAACTGTTGTCAGTCATAAAACATGTCAGTGTATTTTTTATTACTTTGTAGGTTAAATTCTTTAGACTACACTAAGTACTGAAAGGCTTAGCTGAATCAAGCAGTATTTTAGTTATCTCGCTAAATTAATAACCAAGACTAGTTTGGTGTAGCCTGCCTACTAGTAGGTAGCACACAAAGACACAGAGGCTCATTCAGAATACACACAGCCTTTATATTAACAGACTAATTCTCAAAGCAACTGCTGGTCAGCATTTAAACAGGTGCCCTTATAGTTCTTCAAAAAGTCTGAAGCAAGACCTGCTCAAAATCTCCTTGGGGCAGAGGTGAAAGAAACCACAGCTCGATCTATTTGCCTTTCTGTTTGCTTTGCTCAGTTTTTTTATTTAAACAAAGTCTGATGATCCTGCATAAATATAGTGCTATCAGTATTTCAACAAAATACAACTGATCGCAAATTCAACACACCGAGCTTGGCGCCAAGCATCTAATCACTGCAGCAGCTAACTCCAAGATGTGTAGTTCACACATGCCTATCTGAACCGTTACTGTACCATGTGGGTGACAGAAGGAGGCACACATGGTACAGTAATGTTCAGATAGCATTACAGTTATGTCATTACCATCACAACCTGTGTTCTGAAACCCCCACCCACACTTCAAGCACCCAGTACTCACCCATCCATGACTGCCACTGTCAGCAGCAACATTCTCTGCCCAGTGCCCATGTCAGCAGCAACATTCTCTGCCCAGTGCCCACCCCCAATCCCTTCTTTACCAGCCAGTCACTGCCGCAGCCAAGGAACTCAGCCAGCTTGATCCTGCCTCTCTGGGATTGCAGCTCCTCCCGATGTCTGGCCGCATGTTCCCGCCTTCTCCAATGTCTACTCCGAGCTCCTTCGGCATGTCTTCGTCTCTCTCCCTCTCTCTCTCTCTCTCTCTCTCCCTGACATGTTTTTGTCTCTCTCTCTCTGACAGTCCAGGCTAGCCAGTACTCGCGCCTGCTCACTCCTGAACGAGTCGTTATGGAGTGCGGCATGTGCTGTGCACACGATTTAGCCGGCCCCTAAAAAAAAAGCTTGTCACTTCGTCCTCAAAGGCGCCCTTGTGGTGGCTTGCAGAGAAATTGCAGCCTTACAGAACAGAAATTAGCTACCTGCACTACAGTGCATGCAGGAGTAAAAACTACATGCACCCAGCCTGTTTCTACTTGCAAAGGGAACAAGCTGGGTATGTTAATTTCGACCCCTGGTTGGAGCACAAGCCAACGGCGACCAGACGTCTGGTGATATGGAGGATGCCGGGTTACCCCAGGACCAGACGCCCGACCCGACTATGCCTCAGGCACCGGTGCCCGACCCCAAGGATGGGTAGACACCGACGCCAGGCCTGTCATCCAGCCTCAACATTGACAAGGTGAAGGAGCTCTTCACCTTTTGGTGGGACACCATCAGGAAGGACGTGATCCCCACAAAACCCCCACAGAATGTCCCCCTCCCAAGGCACCTCCTAGGACAAATTCTCCTGACCTTAGGATCCTACCTCACCAACCAGGGGCGGGTCCGGAGGAAAGAAGTCAGGGTCTAAGAAGGGACACCGCTCCAGGACTCCTTCAGGGTCCCCCACTGATCATAGACGCAAGAGACACAGACAGAGATCCCGTTCTTCGTCTGGGGAAAACTCATGCCCAGATATTTCAGATACATCCAGGTCACCCACACCTCTTAGTATACTGTCACCAGACCCCCATGATCTCCCCAGGTCCCAGCCAGACGACCCCTCATTTTCGGATATTATGAGGCACATACAAGAAAATATGGGGTGGGATACTGAGGAGTTGGACCCCGAAAGGTAATGCCTGGCAAAGGTACCTTAGACAAAAGGTTCCCAAGCCTGTGGTGGTTTCACATTTGGTGGATACTTTTCAGGACACTCACAAGGCTGAATGGAAGTGTCCCTATTCTACTTCTGCGGTTCCCAAAAAAGCAGACCACTTCTGTAGGGCCCCTCTGGAGACCCCATATTTGGCTCAACAATTGATGGTTGATTCCTTAGTCATAATGTCTTCCCACAATCTCTCTCAGCGTCCACAACATCTCAGCACCCAGCCACCAGACAGGAATCCAAGCAGTTGTATTTTCTGGGTAGGCGCATGTATATGGCTGCTACATGCTCCATAAGGTCTCTTAATTATCTCACCCACATGGTGCAATTTCAAAACACACTATGGGACCAGGGTTAGGACGTTCTCAAAGACTTTCTGGATGGGGACAAAAGAGAGGATCTGCCGAACCTCCTTAATACAGGTTCGGATGTTGGGACTTAAGTCATCCGAGTTGCTTATGACTTGGCAGACTCAGCAGCCTGTGGTGCCGCTGCAGGCGTTTGCCTCCGGAGACGCTCCTGGTTGAGGGTCTCCGGCTTTAGCCCGGATGTCCAGAAGGGCATTTTGGACGTCCCTTGTAATGGATCGGTTTTATTCGATGAGGACTCTGAGAAAGTCATAACCAAATTGCAAGATGCTGGAAAGGCTATTAGGACTGAACAAGCCATGTACAAACATAAACCTGGCTCCTTTCGTAGGGGCCAGAACTGTTTTCGTGGCCAGTAAGGCAGACAGCAGCCCCGTTCTGGACAGCAACCCAGGGGCAAGTTTGGCAGAAAAAATCAGCCAGAACACTCCGAAGGTCAGGGTCAGTGAAACCAAAGGTCTAGCCGGCCTTCCCAGGGCCAACACTGCCACAGCATGACTCCTTCCTGACCCCTACCCCACCTCTGGACAAAGGAAAGAAAGGGTCGGGGGTGGATTCGCTTATCACCTGCCAGGGTGGTAGAGGATATCCTCCGACCGGTGGGTTTTCCAACTCATAAGTCGGGGACACTCTATAGAGTTCCTCAACCGCCCACCGACAAGACCTCCGCTGCGATCCCATTACTCGGGACAGCACGCCCTGCTCATTCAGCAGGAGATATCAGCACTCCTGGAGAAGGAAGCCATCGAGATCGTTCCAGGGAACCAGAGAGAAGGGGGATATTATTTCCACTTCCTCGTAGTTCCAAAGAAAACTGGATCTATGCCCAATCTTGGATCTCAGCAACCTCAACACCTCGGTGGTGTACAAATGCTTTCGCATGGTCACCCTTCCGAGTCTTATTCCCATGCTCAAACAAGGAACATGGGTAGCATCACTGGATATGCAGGATCGTATTTCCACCTTCCCATCACTTGATCGCACTGGAGGTTCCTGCACCGAGTTCCTGAGACACCATTATCAGTTCCGAGCACTCCCGTTTGGTCTGTACTCGGCGCCTCGCATTTGTACCAGATGTCTGGCAGTCTTTGCAGTGGGCCTCGGAAGACAGGACCATTATGTGGTCCCATATCTGGATGACTGGCTTCTCATGGCCTCCTCTCAAGAGGCAGTGACAAAGGCAGTCTATGATGCTCATTCCCTATTCGGTTCACTTTTTGTCACCATCAAGCAAGAGAAGTCGTCTCTTATCCTCTCTCAAAGGTTGCAGTTCATTGGAACGGTATTGGATGCCCGCCAGGGAAGAGCCTTCCTGCCCAACAAGAGGTTGGAATGCATCAGGTCCTTGATACAGGACATTATGGCGAAGAAGCAGGTTCCCGCATGAACCATGCTCCACTTGCTTCGGACATATGGCATCTGCCATTTCCACGGTTCCCTGGCCGCCTCCACAGAGGTCATTCAGTGGACACTGAGAGCCCAATTGGACCAACAACAAGATCATTTAGATCAACTTGTCAGGGTCACAGGAGCCAGTCATTCAAGACTTGCAGTGGTGGCTTGTTCGGAGCATCTCACCAGGGGGTCCCCTTTTTGGTGCCTGCTCCATCTCTGACACTCACCACGGACGCTTCAGGGTCCAGTTGGGGAGCTCACCTGAATGGGACCAGGACCCAGGGAACCTGGTCGCCCCTGGAGTCACATCTCCATATCAGTATTTTGGAGATGAGGGCAGTCCTGTATGCCCTGAATACCTTACAGTCAGAGATTCCACCAGGCCAGGTGTTGGTCTAGACAGACAACACCTCAGTGATACCTCACATCAACAAGCAGGTGGCACATATTCCTCACCCACTTTGCAGGGAAGCAAAGAGGGTATGGGATGAGTACTGCAGCATGGCACCATGATTACTGCAGTGCATGTTCCTGGCATAGACAACACGTTGCAGATCTGCTGAGCCAGTCACAGGCCAGAGCTCACGAATGGGAACTGCTGCAAGAGGTCGTAGAGGACCTGTTCCACAGATGGGGACACCAGGCGTAGACTTATTCACTTCCCCATACAATGAAGAACTGCCCAATTTCTGCTTGTTAGATCAGAGCCTGATGTTTTCTGGTGAGACTCGTTGTCCCTCTCTTGGACGGGCAGATTCCTCTACACTTTCCCACCCTTCCCTTTGATCCAGAGGGTTTTTCTCAAGCTCCAGTAAGACAGGGCAATGATGATCTTGGTGGCACCTTTTTGGCCCAGACAAATTTGGTTTCTGCTACTACACTAGTTGGCTCAGAAACCTCCCTTTCAAACACCATGAAGTCTTGCTATATTATAACAATAGCAGTCAGCCACTGCAGCTGAACTGCCCCGGAGAGGAAGGAGTTAACTCCAGAAGATCTGGAGTTCTACAGCGCGAGGGCGCTGTGCTCAAAGCTCTATCTGGCAGTTTCAAATGAAACTGTCAGATTCTTTACTCCGCTTCACTGAACAGCCGCCCGGAGATCAGCTCCTTCAGCTCGGTTCATTCTCGGTTTAAAGAGTAGTTTTCGTTCATTTGAACCGCAAAGTCATTATTTTTACCGCATTTCGGTTCTAAAGCTCATCTGGTAACCGTAAGTACAAAAATTCAAGTCTGTGTGGAAAATTAATTATCGGTTCGGTTTTGAACCGATCGCTTAATTTTCTGTCTTTTAAAACTGTACTGTGGGTTTTAGAGTGCGGTCCGGTTCTTATCGGTTCTAAAAACCGGAATTATTACGGTTTTTCAAATACCCGTGACACGGTTAGGAACCGATAAGGGTGTCTTGCCTGGCACTGCCATCAAAGGGCAAGTTTTTGATTAGGCTGGCATTATGTCTGAGAAACCCAAAGAAAACCGGGCCCACTGGGTTTCAACACTGTGATGTCTGTGGGGACGCCTTGCAAGGCTGACCCACACACCACTTGTGTCTATTGTCTGGGGCTGACCACCTCCTGTCAGACTGCCAGGTGTGTGTAAAATCTCCTGCAGCCACCCTGGAGAAGAGATTGGGCCGGCTCAGGGAACGAGAGGCCAAGAAGTCCGCTGACCCGATGGCCAGCCCGGTTCAGTACCCACTGGACCAGAGGGAGTGCCCTCTGACCAGGGCGAGACTTCGGGCAAAAGGAAGACTGGTCTAGAGGAACCAGTCCCAAGTAAAAGACAAAGAAATCAGGAGGTTTGGAGTCCAGAATTGTGTCTCCAACTGCTGCAGAGATAGCTAAAGCCATTCAGATTGTCCAGTCACTGTCTCAGGGATCTGTAGAACCACCAACAGTTGGTAAAAGGTTGGTTCGTTCAGTCCCAGTGGTTCAGAATTTTGAAGTTGAGGATTTTTATGAACCACAGGAGGGGGAGGAGGAATTTGATCAATATATGTGTGGCTGGGAGGGTCTGGACGTGCCCATCGAACCGGGCATTTCTCCAGACAGACCTTTAGAATCTCCCCCTATTCTGTCTGAGTCCCCTTCTTTCTTTATTTTTTACAAAAAGGTTGCAGAAACCCTCCAGCTTCCTTTAGAGGAGGCTGTGGATGAGCAAGAGGAGCCTGATTATGTGGAAATGATGGATATTCCAGAGTCTAGGAGGTTGTCTATTCCTTTGCATAAGTCATTTAGGAAGCAAACAACAAAGATTTTAAAAATCCTCATTCTGTCCCTCCTGTAGATAAAAAATGGACAGAAGGTATACTTTGTCAGGCTCGGATACAGACTTCCTTATTGAGCAGTGTAGTCATGTAGGTGTGGTACAAGCTGCAGCCTGTGACAAGGCTAATATTCCTCTGGCCTCACATCCTCCTGATAAGGTTCTAGGAAGATTGATGCCATGGCGAAGAAACAGTATATGGCAGCTTCTTTGGGACTCAGGCAGGCAAATTATATGGCTTATGTGGCTAGATATCAGAAATCTAGGTGGGACACAGTGTTGCAGTTAGCCAAGCAGGCCATGGCCAGCTGGCTAGTGAGTTGAACAGGTGGCTGCTGATGGCATTGAAGCCTCTAAAGTTCAATTTCATACTGCTGTTGATGTTAATGATGTTTCCTCTAGGGTCATGGCCACTTCTGTAGCTTCCGTAGGTTGGCATGGCTCAGATGCACTAATCTGTCCAAGATACTCAGTCAAAGGCTATGGATTTTCCTGTAGTGGGAAATTCTCTGTTTGGGAGCAAACAGAAAATTATATGAAAAGATGGATGAATACAGAACTACCTACAAAAGTGCCCAGGCTAAGGAGAAGCATGCCATGCCACAAAGGCATGCTCCCAGAGGTAGGGCAGACCCTTTTCCAGGCCTTTTACCAATTTCAAGCCTCCTCTGCTGTCTGCAGAAGGGTTTCTTCAGAGGCAGGGGTAGGCGGTGGCGCAGTAGGCCTCTCCCTCCCTCAGCCTAAGGCTGCTGTAAGCAGGCACCCTGATGGGGTGCCCAGGCCATTCTCCTGTACCAGTGGGGGCAGGTTGGCCTATTTCAGCCAGAGCTGGCTGTCCCTAACTTCGGACAGATGGGTTCTGGAGGTAATAGGCGGGTCTGGTTCTCAGCTTCAAATATTTTCCAAAGATGAGAGCCAGGCATTTCCACCTGCAAGTCCTTCAGAAGCCCTTGCTTTGGAAGCAGAGGTTTCTTCTCTTCTGGTCTGCAAAGCAGTGGAAGGGTTCCTCCTTGCCATCAGGGCAAGGGGCTTTATTCAAGATACTTTCTTACCCCAAAAGACAGGAGAATGGCGCCATTCTGGATTTAAGATACTTGAACAAGCATCTGTTGAAACCAAAGTTCAAAATGTTAACCCTGGCAATGATATTGCCTTCCCTAAAACCAGGGACTGGCTAGCTTCCCTGGACCTCAAGGATGCCTATTTTCATGTTCTGATCAGGCCTTCCCACGAAAGTACCTCAGGTTCGAACTGCCCTCAGGCCACTACCAGTTCAGGGCAATGCCCTTGACCTACCTCTGCGCCAAGGGTATTCACAAAATGTCTCGCTGTAGTAGTGGCTCAATTAAGAAGCAAGGGTTGCTGTGTTTCCCTACCTGGACGACTGGCTCATTGTGGGTCAGTCTCCAGGTCAGGTAATCCCACTTACAAGTCACCCAGCAGCTTCTCACTTCTCTGGGATTTCTGCTAAACTTCCAAAGTCAGTTCTGGAACCAGTTCAGGCCCTAACTTTCATAGGCGCAGAATTGAACACAAGGTTAGCCAGGCCTTTCTTCCCTCGGAAAGGTGGACAGACTCATCGCCTGGCATCCTCCTTTACCCGCGGTCTCTCGACCAGCAAGGCATTTCCTGCAACTCCTCGGACATATGGCTGCTTCCACAGCTGTTGTGCAGGGAGCAAGATTCCAGATGAGGGACATTCAGTTCCATTTGAGGGCCTATTGGTCTCAGAGGAAGGACCCCTTACCAAATTGGTCCCAGTTACTCAATCCCTGATCCTGGCCCTACACTGGTGGCAGGATCAAAGCAATCTGAAACAAGGGGTTCCCTTCATTCCCATTTCTCCCTCCCTCACCCTCACCACGGATGCCTCCCTGTTAGGGTGGGGGGCTCACCTGGGCGACCTTACCACTCAGGGAGTGTGGTCTCCTCAGGAATCTCTGCTCCACATCAATCTTCTGGAACTCAGAGCTGTCTTTTTAGCTCTTCGGATCTTTTCAGATTCTGTCCAGAACAAAGTGGTTCAAGTCAGGACAGACAATACCACCACAATGTGGTACATCAACAAGCAAGGGGGCACTCGGTCTTCAGCCTTGTGCACCGAAGCAATGAAGTTGTGGTCTCTGGCTTATTCCCTGAACACCTCCCTGATAGCGGTTCATCTCCCAGGGAAGGACAATGTGCTGGCGGACGCCCTCAGCAGAATTTCTCAGGGCCATCACGAATGGGCTCTGAATCCACAAGTACTGGGGTCCGTCTTTGCCAGTTGGGGCACTCCTCAGATAGATCTTTTCGCGGCCCCAGACAACCACCAACTTCCTCTTTTTTGCTGCAGGCCTCCAGTACTGGGCTCAGTCCCTCTGGATGCCTTTCTGTTGGATTGGAAAGGGAAGTTCCTGTATGCTTTCCCCCCCTTTCCTCTCCTTTTCAGGGTACTAGTGAAAATCAGATCTCAACCTTGCAGAGTGATTCTGATTGCCCCAGATTGGGCCAGACAGCCCTGGTACCCTCTGCTCCTGTCCCTGGCAGTCCACCCTGCCCTGAGCCTGCCCAGAGTTCACGACTTACTGGCCTGCACAGGGAGAGGTGTGGTATCCGGACCTCAAGTCCCTCCACCTCAAGGCTTGGCTCTTGAGGAGCTAGAATTGCTGATTTACACCTTTCTCAAGGTGTTATGGATATTTAAAGGCTTCAAGGAAGCCTTCCACTAGAACCACTTATAATTCTAAGTGGAAGAGGTTTTCCATCTGGTGCTCTGAGAGGCAGATTACCCCAGAATCTGCTGATCTTCCCATTCTTTGGACTATTTGGTCCATCTGAATTCCTTAGGCCTTAGACCAGCTACCCTGAAGGTTCATCTGGCAGCTGTCTCTGCTTTTTGTGTCAGCAGGAAGCCTGCCTCCTTTCTACGCACCCTGTGTTCTCCAAGTTTTTAAAGGGTTACTTCACACTAACCCTCCTTTAGGGAACCAGCTCCGCCTGGGACCTGAATATTTGCATTGCTCAGTTAATGCAACCTCCTTTTGAGCCTCTGTCTTCAGCAGAACTCAAGTATTTAACTTGGAAAACCGTTTTTCTAGTAGCTATCACCTCTGCCAGACGCATAAGTGAGTTACAGGCCCTGTCAGTGGAAGAAGATTTTATCTCTTTCCACAGAGATAAGGTAGTCCTTAGGACTAATAGAAGGTTTTTGCCTAAGGTGGTTTCTGATTTCCACCTGAATCAATCTATCTCCCTCCCAGTATTTTCACTGAGCATTCTTCCTCAGGTGAGAGGAGACTGCACAGCTTGGATGTCAAAGGGCATTAAGTTACTATCTAGAGCGCACCAGAGGTCATAGGTCTGAATCCTCCAACTGTTTCTTACCTATGGCGAGGTTGGCAAGGAAACCTGCCACTAAGAGAACAATTGCAAGGTGGATTGTCTCTTGTATCCAATTTTGTTATCAGAAACTGGTGATACCCCCTCAGGATTGAGGCCCACTCCACCAGGGGTGAGCTGCGTCTCTAGCGGCTGCTAGAACATTCTATTCTGGAGATTTGTCAAGCTGCTACCTGGAAGACAGTTCACACCTTTACCAAGCATTATTCCCTGGATATCCAGTCCAGGAGAGATGCTCGGTTTAGCACAGCTGTGCTTCAGAGCCTATTTCCTAAGTGAGTTCTGACCCTCCTCCATGGAGGTACTGCTGTGTAATCTGCTATTGTTATAATATAGCAAGACTTCATGGTGTTTGAAGAAAAAATTACTCACCTTAAATTGCTTTTCTTCTCATGGAGTCTTGCTATGTCTTATACCACCCTCCCTGCCCTCTCAGAACTCCTACTTGGGTAGAGGTGGCAAATTGGTGCAAGCACTGTGTCATGCCATTTTAGTTTCCCCTAACCCTGTTTTCCTTTGGGTTAGGGATCTAGATATTCTTTTAGGTTATTTTTATTGCCCCTTCTTGGACTTGAGTCTTGGGGAAGGGGTTCATATGTGCTTGTCAAGGGTGGTAAAACGAACCATAATACCATCAATCTTGTTATTATGGTTCTGGGTGTTTCTTTGTTGTTTATATTGTTGTTATTACTACTAGTAGGTAGCCATAGGCTAGTGTAGTTTTCCACACAGACTTTTTCCGTCCTTTGATGTTGGCTTCGTAAAGATCTGACAGTTTCATTTGAAACTGCCAGATGAAACTTTGAGCACAGCGCCCTCAGCTGTAGAACTCCAGATCTTCTGGAGTTAACTCCTTCCTCTCCGGGCAGTTCAGCTGCAGTGGCTGACTGCTATTGTTATAATATAGCAAGACTCCATGAGAAGAAAAGCAATTACTAAGGTGGTAATTTTTCTTCCCTTACCAGTCAGTCCTTCGACTTGCTGTCCCAGGGAGGCAGGTTCCCTGATTCACCTGAACCTCAGATCCCTGAACCTACATGCTTGGCTCCTAAAGACGTAGCCATTCTTCAGCATCGAGTATCTCGGAGTTGCCGACATACTGGTGGCGGCTAGGAAACCATCCACTCAAGCCACGTATGTCATGAAGTGGTGAAGGTTTTGTCTCTGGGCCCAGGGTTGTGACCGTGATCCACTGCGCTGTCCTGAGAGGTCAGTTTTGGATTGCCTCCTGTCCCTGTTTTATTCCGGTTTAGCATATTCCTCCTTGAAGGTACACCTCTGTGCCATTTCGGCGTACCATGCGCCGGTCGGTCCAAGGGTGCTAGCTCAGCTAGAGGTCTCGCATGCCTTTTTGCATGGTATTCTTCATCTGAGACCTCCCATAAAGGACCCAGTTCCTCCATGGGATCTTCCTTTTGTCCTAGAGGAGCTTACACTGCCTCCTTTAGAACCAGCCATAGATGCGAGCTCGCCTTCTCTCTTGGAAGACATTATTTTTAGTTGCTGTTACCTCAGCGCAGAGAATTTCAGAATGCCAAGTGCTCATGTGTAAGAGTCTTATTGATTTTCATGAGGACAGAGTCCTTAAGGGCAAATCCTAAGATCTTACTTCGAGAGGAAGCTCTTTGCAGCAGGTAAGACTTGAAGGACTAGCGCCACCTGGCGGCAAATCTCAACAATTCTTTTCTCTAGCAGTACCGACGTCGACCGCCCACCTGGCGTCTGCTCCGTAAGCATCACCCTTATAAAGGCAGTAGGCAGTCCCCATGTGCTCCAGTTCTTTCCCACTGCGGCAACACGTTGGTCAACTCTCTGCTCTGTATCAGTTCCTGAGCCTTAATAAGTTATTTTCTATAATATCTCCATGAGCGTTGACGTATGTCCTCTACTTAGATACGGGCACCATAATAAGTGCTCTTGCGAAGCAGATCCCTGCCAAGGACTGGACACTCGACCTACCCTTTTTGCTTGGGTCCAGACCATGACATTGGCGCCTGTACCCATTGCCATTCCTTTTTATCGGAAAAACGTTTGGCCCAGATGCAGCAGGAGACGTCCTCTGGGCAGGAATCTCATTCCCCATCTCCACCCAGGAAACACCGAAAGGAGAAGCACCCTCACCGGGACTGGGATGGCTCACCCTCCAGGCCCAGGTCATCCAGCTCCCAGTTCGCTGGTCACTCCAGCTCCTTCGGTCGTGAGACCCGCCTTACCTCCCTCAAGCCTCTCGCCTCAGCTTCTCTCGCTGAGGGGCCCTCTTTACAGCCTTTCAAGATCAGGGCCCCGGACTCTAGCTCCGCAGTGGCTCAAAGGCCCTCAGACTCTGGTTCCACAGCGTAAAGGCCCTCGGTCTCTGGCTCCTTGGCCCACAAGAGGCTCTCCGACGCCGGCTCCGCAGCAGCTAAAAGTAAGTCGTCCTCCCGATCTGCCTCAGTCGATCCCCGGGAGGCCAAACAGGCTCCGGGGGACACCACTTCCAGGGCTTCTTCCCTGCCTCTTAAGTCTAGGCCCGACTGGTGTCAGTCCGGGACTTAGACAGACACCACTGGACAAGCCCCATAAGTCTTCAGATAGGCGGCCAGGCCTCTTCACGTTCTGACCGTCCTCACCTGTCTCTGGCCAAGGGACATCTGTCGGATGAGGCTTCTGGCCTGACGCCGAAAAAAACTTTGGTTCCTGCTCTGGCACTGGTTAAAACCACCATACATTAGCTGGTGTCGATCCCTCCGACATCACCTGTCTGCAGCCCTGACGTCTCTCCTCGGGACCGTACGCCTGTTCACCCAACAACAGAACCCGATGACAGTGCTGCAGAGGCATTACCGACGTCGCCCATTCTACCAGCATCAGACCCGACCGACGACGGTGCGAGAGCCGGCCACCTGACGTCTCCTCCAAAACCTGGGTCCCCCAAGCTGGGTATGTCTCAGGTGGAGGAGCTCTTCACCTGTTGGCGGGAGACCATCAAGCAAGACTTGGTCTCCCCTTCTACTCCTACGCCTCAGCCTCCTCCACTCCCTGAGCCAGATGTTCAGGTTACTCCTGTCCCATCTGGGAACGAGGGATAACACTTCTGCTAGCCCCAGGAAGCACAAAGACAAGCGCAGGGAGGACTAGATCTCCTTCTCTTCCCGCTCTCCTTTGCCCAAAAGCCCAGACACAAGAAGAGGAGATGGCGCTCCTCCTCTTCCTCAGATGCCTATGGGAATCAGAGCCTTCCTTTCCTGATTCCGACCCTGACTCACTTCCTGGTGACACAGAGGAACAGCCTAAGTCTTCACCCGATGACCACAGCTTTATGGAGGTCATCGACATATACAGGAGAATATGGGATGGGATACAGAGGCCTTGGACCCTGAGCAGCTTGCGTCTGGCAAAATATCATGCCAGAAGACCTCAAGCCAGTGGTTATCCCCTGTTAGTGGATACCTTCCAAGATGTCACCTTGGCCACTTGGAGGCATCCCACACTTCTTCTGTGGTGCCTAAAAGGCCAATGCCGCTTCAGGCCCCCAAGGACCACTCTTACCTAGCCAAACATCCCACAGTTGATTCTGTGGTTATATCAACTGCACATGATTGTTCACAGAGGCCGATACACCTGAGTACCCAGCCACCTGACAGTCTAAGTACCTGGATTCATTAGGTACTTAGAGTGTACTAAATCTGCCACCTGCTGCATACGGAGCTTCAGTTTTTTGATGCACATGGTCCAGTTCCAAGATGCCCTTTGGGACCAAGGACTGGACATCCTGTAAGGTGTGCCCGACTGTCCTCAATAGGCAGAGCTTGCAAAGCTTTTATAAACGGGCTCGGATGTGGGTACCCACGTCCTCCGAGCAGTGTATGACTCTACGGACGCCACAGCAAGGGTGACTGCAAATGGAATTTGCCTTCGGCACCACTCCTGGCTCCGGGTCTCCAGGTTCGACCCAGAGGTTCAAACAACCCTTCTGGACGCCCCTTTCAGAGGCCTTGTGCCCTTTGGGGAAGACATAGAGAAAATCATAGTCAAACTGCAGGACTCCAGGAGGGCCATCCATTCCGTACAGTCTATGTACTGCCCGAAACAGGAGCATTTTCTCAAGCCCCATTTTCATGTCAGAGGGACATCAGCCTCAGCAGCCCGTGTTCTGCCTCACAGAAAGCAGGAGGCTTTGAGTCGATTAGGGGTCCAGAGGTGCTTCCTGTACCCCCTCTAAACAGGCTAGACCTTCTGCCACCGCCCTCCTCCCCTCCTTCAACCTGACTATTCAAGCGATCCTCCTCTCCCAGACCTGTCGGGAGAGCCGATTGGAGGTCGTTTTTCTCTTTATGTCCAAGCCTGGAGAGAAGTGACCTCCAACCAGTGGGTCCTCGACCTTGTGGAGTTCGGGCACTCCATCGAATTTGAATTTTTACCTCCGGACAGATGACCGCCCCCGTCTCATTATCCACGAGACCACAGGGCTCCTATCAGACAGGAGATCCCATCTCTCCTGGACAAGAATGCCATAGAGTGCATTCCAGAGGCAGAGGTAGACTCTGGTTTCTACTCCCGTGTCTTCGTGGTTCCCAAGAAGTCTGGAGACCTGAGGCCTATCCTGGATCTCAGCGACCTCAACCAGTGGGTCTCCTATCGGAGATTCCGCATGGTGTCGCTTCCAAATCTCCTCCTTCTTTTTTATTTTTAAACTTCTCTGTTGTCATTTTAATAACCATTAGACAGACATACATTGATACTCGGGTACCTTCCGAGCCCCACCCCAAAACTTGAGTATAGTCACTATATACAATAACAACTATATACATACGCAGCTGCAATAAGTACCACCCCCCCAGAGGCAACATCAACAACTGTATTAGTTTGTACTATAGAAGGCATCTTATGTCAAATCTTCTCCCCTTCTTAACGGTCAGGGATTGGCTGGCATCATTGGACATGCAGGATGTATATCTTCACATTCCCATATGCCAGAATCATCGGAGATTCCTGAGATTCAGGTTCGAGGGTCGGTCCTACTAGTTCAAGGTCCTTCCTTTCGGCCTCTCCTCTGCCTCCAGGGTCTTTACAAAGTGCCTTGCCATTGTCGCAGTGGCTCTGCGCAGAGACGGGCATTTCTGTTCCCCTATCTAGATGATTGGCTTCTTCTGACCTCATCTAGGCCTCGTCTCTGGGAGACCGTACTGGACACACTCTCCCTCTGTCGATGTCCTGGGGATTACAGTGAACCCAGAAAAGTCTCTGCTCCTCCCCTCTCAACGTCTCCAATTCATAGGAGCTCTTTTGGATACCTCCCTGGGGAAGGCCTTCCTACCTTCCGACAGAGCGGAACGCCTCAGGGCATTGACAGTCCAAACCTGTTCAGCATCTGTCGTTCCCACCAGATCCATTCTTAGGATTTTGGGCCACATGGCGGCCACCATAGTTTCGGTCCCCTTCGCCAGGTTGCGCATACGCAGTATTCAGTGGATACTTTGCATTCAGTGGGACCAAACCAGGGATGACTTGGATTTGCCCATCAGGATCACGGAGCCAGTCCATCGGGAACTCCGCTGGTGGGGTCCCCTCAGAATCTCTGCAGAGGTCTCCCTTCCAGCCAGACACTCCTACCCAGACTCTTACTACAGATGCGTCTGGGACGGGATTGGGGGCTCATCTGAGGATCCACAGGACTCAAGGGCTGTGGTCCCCTTAGAGGAGAACCTGCATATCAGTGTGCTTCGAGCTAAGAGCTGTCCTGTACACTTTACAGGCATTGGCTCCATTTCTTCTGCCTGGTCACCTTCATCTTCAGACAGACAACACCTCGGTGGTTGTCTGCGTCAACAAGCAAGGGAGCACGCACTCTTATCCCCTTTGTCGGGAAGCTATGAGAGTGTGGGAATGGGTGATGGAGCATCTACTCAGTCTTTCAGCAGTTCACGTTCCAGGTTCCTCGAACGTGGTTGCAGACGCTCTCAGCTGGGCCAAACCGCTCGCTCATGAGTGGTCCCTGCTACAGTCTGTTGCAGATGCACTGTTCGCCAGATGGAGGATGCCAGAGTAGGATCTCTTTGCATCTCATTGCAATGCAAAACTGCCCAATTTCTGCTCGCTTGGTCCCAACCCTGGAGCTTTTTGACAAGACACATTGCCCCTATCCTGAAAAGGAAGTTCCTTCGCATTTCCTCCTTCCTCCTCCTCATGCAGCGGGTCCTTCTCAAAGCCCAATCAGAGGTGATCATGATCCTGATAGCTCCTCTGTGGCACAGACAAATTTGGTTCCCACTGCTCAGGCATCTGACAGTGGAGCTTCCGTGGCCCCTTCCACTTTCGGGTCAGTTACTCTCTCAGCAACAGGGAGCTTTGGTCCATCCCAAGTTACGCTTCCTCCACCTGCATGCTTGGCTCCTTCGGACCTAACTAAGCTTAGATTTGGAGTTTCTGATGAAATAGCCCAAGTCTTGGTTGAGGCGCGGAAGCCCACTACCAGGGCCACTTACGCCATGAAATGGAAATGCTTTTGTCTTTGGGCCACAGCCAGGAGATTGGACCCTCTGGTCTGGTTGGTCAACTCTACCCTACAATACCTGTTACCCTTTTCGGAGTCAGGTCTCAGCTACTTCTCCATAAAAGTACACCTGGCCGCTGTTTCCGCCTATCATCTCTGCATCCAGGACAAGACGGTGTCTCAATTGGAGGTAGTCAAAACCTTTCTAAAGGGAATCCTGCATCTCCGTCCGCCTGTCTGGGACCCTGTTCCTCCTTGGGACTTATTGTTTGTTCAGGAAAAGCTAACACTTCCCCCTTTTGAACCGGCCATGAGTTGTGAGCTTCGCTTCCTCTCCTGGAAGACGTTGCACTTGGTAGCAGTCACCTCTGCTAGACGCATTTTGGAGCTTCATGCCTTTATGTGTAGAGAACCGTATCATATTTTTCATAAGTATAGGGCGGATCTTCGCACCAATCCCAAATTCCTTCCTAAGGCCGTCTCAGAGCTTACTCTTTATTAGGCGGTTCAACTTCCGGTTTATTACCTGGAACATTCCAATGGGGTGAGGCACTTTTGCACACCCTAGATGTGCATCGCACCTTGCACTGTTACCTGTCCAGAACTAAGGAAGCCAGGCAGTTGGATCAGCTTTTGTGTCCTTTGCGGACAGGTCTTCAGGGCACCCGGTCACCAAACAAACGCTTTCATGTTGGTTGGCCAGCTGCTTATCCTTCTGTTATGAAAAAGGTGGGAAAACCCTTCCGGTATGATCAGGCGCATTCCACCAGGGTGGTCACTGCTTCTTTTGCAGCACTCAAGAGAGTGTCGTGACTGACATTTGTGCTGCCGCCACTTGGCACTCTGTTGACACTTTCATCAGGCACTACAGTCTAGATATTGTTTCCAGGTGACGAGCAGGTTTTGGCCTGGCAGTTCTCCAGGGCCTTATTTCTTGAGAGGTCTCTCTCCCCATTTGTGTCTGCCTCTCCTTTCCTTCTCCCAACGGTTGTCTTAAGTTTATACCGTTTGGGAGTGTCTTTGTATGTTGACGTCCCCTTCCCAAGGGTTGTCTTAAGCTTCATACTACTTGGGTGCATTTCTGTGTGTTTACCCCCACCCCTTCCCAAGGGTTGTCCTTAGTTTTATACTGCTTGGGAATCAGTCCTACAAGTATTACCTGCTGCAAGAGCTTCCTCTCAAAGTAAGATGGTACAGTTACGTAAGAACTTACCATAACAGTCGATCTTTGAGAGAAGCTCTTGCAGCAGGTATAATTTTAACTCCATCCTTCCCCCAGGAGTAAGCCTCCTTGCTCTGAGCCAAAGTTTAGCCTTCTGTTGCGGGCCTTGTTTTGCCCTGAGTTCTTTGTGGAGTAGAATTATCCACAGCTGTTAGTTCTAGGGACATGGATATGTTGTTCATCCACACTGTCTGGCAGGTTCCTTGCTGTTTTAAATCTTGCGGAAGGTCTTCAAGCTGGCTCCTCCTACCCACCGGGTGGTAAAACTCTCGGCTCCGCCCCATGCCTAGATCTTCCTTACTGCTTGGAAGCTCAGGTTCCCTCCCAAACGCTCTGCGTATAAACTGGATCCTAATTCTTTGGTTCACCCGAAACTAATTCTTAAGTTTTCAAGACTTGGTTCTAATTACTCCCTCGCAGCTGCGATGGACAAATCGACTCCTGGATTTCAGCAGTGCCCATGTGGTCAGAAAATGTCCAGGACGGATCCGCACTCCACGTGTGTCTACTGCCTCGGCCTAGATCATGACCCGCATGCCTGCGAGTTATGCCGTTTGTTTTCGGCCAGCGTCCTGGAAGACTGCGCTGCCCAGTTACAGCTTGGATGCCCCGAGAAGCGCTACCCACCGATGAAGTCCAATTGGGCGGTGTCCGCGGTGGCTGGCTCAGCTGAGCAACTCGAGCAGATGATTGCCGTCGAGGAGGAGGCAGCCCAGGTCGCATCTTCATCTTCCTTGGTCACGGCATTTATCCCGCTCTCTCTGGGATCCTCCTACACAGCTTCTTTTAAGGAGCTTTGCCAGTCCCTTTCCGCGAAGGGAGAGGGGCCATCGGGACACTCTTCTCGGTCCAAAAAGAAGGACTCGAAAGGTAAGTCCCACCATAATGCGTTAGGTAGGCGGGAGAGGTCCCCTTCCCGGACAGTTGACACTTCGACTTGGTCGAGGTTAAGCTAAGGCGGTGGCTTCACAATGTCCCCGTCAGGACAGCCGGCCGAGACACCCGTCGACGCGGTCGAGATTTTTCTCGACCCGTCGGACGGGCTGTCGACTGGTGAAGCCGACAACCCTTCTTCACCGAGGACTTGCCTGCGCCTCCTGTGCCAGAGTCCCCGGTAAAGGCTCCCGAGCCAAGGGAAGAGCGGGTGTCCCCCGCCCCTTCCCAGATCCACCCTCGGAAACACCGAGGGTCTTGGTCTCGGACCTTGTCTCGGTCCAGCCGATCCCGCCAACATCGGTGGTTTCGGTCTCGGCACCGAGGTAAGTGGTGGCGCTGCTCGTCCTTGTCTTGCTCCTTGGAAGAGGAGAGGCTTTGGCGCAAATTGCATCAACACTACGAGGACTTAATGTGGCAGTAGTTACTTTTGTCTGGGAACAAGTTGTCGCCTTCCCCGGCCATCAAGTGGCTGTCACCAGAGCGGCCGAAACAACCCCTCGCTGTAGTAGAGGTGCCCAAGCCTGGGCCGGTTGTTCGGCTGAAACCAGCTGCCCCACCGATTGTGGTGGAACCTCCGCCTCCACAACCGAAATCGGGCGCCAACCAAGGACTCTCGGTCGGGTCAGGGCCTGCCCCACAGGTTGTCGGTCACCCTCACTCCCGACCGTCCTCGGCAGGTGGAGGGTGGCTCAGGCCAGGCAGCTCTTGCGGACTCCTCGGAGCCAGCGATGACTCCTCCCTGTTTTCCAGGCCCCTTGACCTGGAGTCCTCCGGGGCAGTCGATGGTCGAAAGCCCATCGTCTTTTTTGGGTCTGCTTCGGCTCATCTCGGAATCCACCGGGATGCAGCTCGAGCCCGTATCCAAGCAGGTCAAGTATCCCCTAACGGAGATACTGGACCGAGGGGATTCGCCCACGGAGACCTTTCCAGTGGCTGTAACCATTGTTGGCCCAGCCTTGGAGCTTTGGCAGCGGCCGGCTTCCTGTACTGCGCCTTCGGCCAGGATGGCCAGGAAGTATGTGGTCCCTACCAGCTCTTTGTCCGGTTTTTCGGAGCACCCCTCTGCGGAGGGGTTGGTCACCGATAGCGTTTTCCGGCGTTTCGGGAATGTTAGGGATGTGGATAAGCCCCCCGACAAGGAGTCCAAAAAGCTGGACTATGCCGGGCTGGACTATGCCAGGCGCAAGGTGTACGCTGCCGTCCTCCCTTGGCCTCCGCCAGGCCAGCTCGGCCATGCTGATGGCACACTTCTCCCATGCCCTCATGGGCTTCCTTGATGAGGTGATCCCTCATCTCCCGGCCGACCTGCAGGCCACGGTCAAGCAGGTGCGGGATCAGGGAAGGGCGGTGGCAAAACAGCAGCTCCAAGCGGCTCTGGACATTGCTGACTCTGTGCCAGATCCAGTGCGGCTGCAGTGACCATGCGCCATAGCATGGCTGAGGATATCAACTTTCACGGCGGATACCCAGCATAAACTGGCAGATGTCCCTTCCTGGGGACTGACCTGTTCGGCCCTGGGTGGAAGGCCACTCCTGCGGATTGAAAAGTCCAGTGCTACCCTGGACTCAGTCACCTCCGCCCAGAAGGACAAGGGCCATCGTCAACAACACAAGTCCTTTGCCCTTCTGTGCCTGCGGCACGTCCGGCTCAACAACACCAGCATCAGGGTCAGCAGGCTCACGCTTGGCATCCCAAAGCCAAGGCTACGGCTTCCTCTAACAGGAAGTAGGAAGGAAAAGGCCCAGGAGGTCCCTCGGCCGGTCCTTCCTCCAAGCCTGCCCAGTGACGGGTTGAAGGGTGTCGCCCCAGCCTCGTCACTCCCCCCTGGGTTCCCCCTGTGAGGGGGCGGCTCCACCACTTCCTTTCCGCCTGGTCCGCTATCACCATGGACCGCTGGGTTTTGGAGGTGGTAGGAAAGGGCCTGGCCCTGGATTCGAGCAGGCCCTTCCTCCAAGCCATCGCCCGCCCTAGGGAGGCTCACCGGGGATCCAGCCTCTCTGTTGGCTCGCCAGTCGACATCACCCTGCTCCTCGAAAAGAGGTGATCAGGAAGGTGGGATCCTCCACCAGACCGGGGTTTGTATCCAGGTGCTTCCTGGTCCCAAAAGCAGACGGGGACTGGCCCCATTCTAGACCTGCATGAGCTGAACAGGTTCCTAAGGTCTCGAACCTTCAGGATGGTCACTCTGGCTCAGATAATTCCATCCTTGGAACGAGGCGTGTGGTTCTGTTCTCCGGACCTCCAGGACGTGTTCTTTCACATCCCAATCCATCCGTCCCACCAGAGATTCCTCCGCTTCAGGGCAGAGGGATCCCTCTACGAGTTCCAGGCCATGCCCTTCGGCCTTTCCCTAGCTCCCAGGGTCTTCACCAAATGCATGGCAGTAGTGACAGCATTCCTGCGGCGCCGAAGGGTCCGGGTGTACCCCTACCTGGACGACTGGCTGATTGCAGCCTCCTCTAGAATGGCGGTGGAGCGGTCCAGAGATCTGGCCCTCCAGGTTGGCCTCCTCATCAACGAGGCCAAGTCGGAATTCATGCCAAAGCAGGTGATACAATTCATCGGGCAGAGCTTGACTCAACGAGCTGGAGCACAGCCCCAGTGGACAAGGCCGAGGTTCTTTCCTCCTTTGCCCATTCATTTCAGGTTGGGCAGTTAAGGCCTGCCCGGGACTTCCTGCGCCTCCTGGACCTCTTGGCAGCCTGCACCAGCGTGGTCCGTTGGGCCCGTTGGTACATGCATCCCCTTCAGTGGGGGCTGGCCAGCCAATGATCACAGCACTCCGATCCCTTGGATCAGCTAGTGACAGTGACCCAGGGGATGTGGAATGCCCTCCAGTGGTGGACCGTTCCGGCACATCTGCAGGAGGGCATCCCGTTCATCCACCCCGAGCCGACAGTCTTTCGGCTGATGCCTCTCTGATGGGTTGGGGTGCCCATCTGGGGGAGCACAGAGCGCACAGCCTCTGGTCCCTTCGGGAGTCCCAATGTCACATCAACTTGCTGGAGCTTCGAGCGGTTCATCTAGTCCTCACCGCCTTCGCTCCGTTTCTATGGGGTCAAGTGGTCCAGGTCCAGATGGACAATACCACGACCATGTACTACCTAAACCACCAGGGCAGGACGCGCTCCATGCCTCTGTGCATGGAAGCTCTCTGCATTTGATCACTCGTTCGCAGCCTGGAGGCGGATCTCCTTGCCATCCATGTGGCAGGAGTCTCCAGCATTCTGACCAATGCCCTAAGCCAGATAGGGGCTGTGTCCCACGAGTGGTCTCTCCTGCCGGAGGTAGTACAAGATCTGTTCTCCCACTGGGGCATGCCTCAGGTGGACTTGTTTTCCTCCAGGGAGAATGCAAAGCTGAGACTGCTTCATGCCGGCCCCCCTCAGCAGGGCTCGCTGCAGGGGGATGCCTTCTCGAGGCTGTGGACCCCGGGCCTCTTCTACACCTTTCCCCCATTTCCCTTGATCCACAAGGTGCTTCTCAAGGCGAGGAGGAACAAGGCGCGGGTGATTCTGGTAGCCACAGACTGGCCTCACCAGTTCTGGTATCCAGATCTCCTCAGTCTCGGCTCCAGGCACCGCGGCGCCTTCCAGCCCACGGACCTGATCTCAGTCAATCAGGGAAGGTATTCCATCCGGACCTTCAGTCCCTGTACCTGGCAGCAAGGTTCCTGGTGGCTAGAGTTCCAGGCCTTGGGTCTTTCCGACGAGGTCCTCAACGTTGTTGAGGCGTCCCGTAAGGAGTCGACCAGGAAATGCTATGCCTTCAAATGGAAGAGATTCTCCATTTGGTGTCAGGGCAAGGGCCTGGACCCTTCCTGCTGTTCCTTGGCAAGCATTCTGGACTACCTGTGGTCCCTTTCTCAGCAAGGCTTGATCGAGCGACCCTTAAGGTGCACCTGGCAGCCATCTCTGCTTACGGGATCGGGCTGGGAAGCAGTCAGTGGCACAGGAGAAGGTGGTCGGGCGCTTTTTCAAAGGCCTTGATCACATATCCCCTCAGTTGCGAGAACCTCCAGCTCCGTGGGATCTACTGCTGGTATTGGCTAAGCTCATGGGCAAGCCATTCGAACCGATGCACAGGTGTGGCATCTCTCACCTGTTGTGGAAGACCGCCTTCTTGGTGGCTATCACATCAGCCAGAAGGATGGGAGAGCTCCAGGCGCTTTCCATCGAGTCTCCTTATCTGGTCTTCCACAGGGACAAGGTTGTCCTGCGCCCCCACCTGAAATTCCTTCCGAAGGTGGTGTCGGAGTTTCACCTTAACCAGGTGTTGACTCTGCCGGTGTTCTACCCCAGTCACACCTCGGAGGCCGAATATAGGCTCCATACTTTGGACCCTAGAAGAGTGCTCGCTTACTATAAGGAGCGTGCGGCTGAAGTTCAGGGAGAGGTTCGCCAGCTGTTTGTCACCAACGCTGAAGCCACACCTGGCAGACCTGCAGCCAAGCGGACGATAGGCAGATGGGTCACCTCCTGCATAGATCTCTGCTATAGGTTGGCGGGCATGGAGCCTCCCAGAGGAATAAGAGCTTATTCTACCCGCCATACCGCTGCATCGGTGGCTGCGTCCAGGGATGTCCCAATCCAGGAAATCTGCAAGGCTGCTACCTGGAAGTCAGCACACACCTTCATCCCCCATTACCACATCGACCTTGAGTCACGCCAGGATGCTGGTTTTGGGGTCTTGGTTCTCAGTCTTTATTTCCTAAGTAGAGGATGTGCACTTGCCTCCCTCCTCCCGGAGAACTGCTAGGAGTCTTCCAGACAGTGTGGATGAACAACATATCCATGTCCCTAAAATTACAGGTTACTCACCTGTAACAGGAGTTCTAGGAATGGTATATGTTGTTCATCCATTTCCAACCTCCCGGCGGACGCACAACCTGGCTTCCAGCGGGCTAGATCTGGCATCATGGGGGCGGGCCGAGGAGTTTTACCACCCGGGTGGGTGGGAGGAGCCAGCTTGAATACCTTCCGGCAAGATTTAAAGCGGCAAGAAACCTGCCAGACACTGTGGATGAACAACATATACCATTCCTAGAACTCCTGTTACAGGTGAGTAACCTGTATTTTTGGTCTGTCTTTGGCATACAAGAACGGGAGCATGTGGGGACCGCCTACTGCCTTTATACGGGGTGATGGGTGCGGAGCCGGCGTCGGGTGGGCTGTCTCACGTCAGTACTGCTAGAGAAAAGAATTGCCGAGATCTGCCGCCGGGTGGCATCAGTTCTATAGATGTTACCTGCTGCAAGAGCTTCTCTCAAAGATCTACTGTAGCGGTGGTTCTTATGTAACTGTGCTTTTCTTCCAAGGTGGTCTCAGCTTTAACCTTAAATCAGGATATCGACATTCCGGTGTATTACCCTAACTACACTAACAGAGGGGAAGCTCTTCTGAACATTGTAGATGTGCACAGGATGCTCAGGTTTTACCGGACCAGGACCAGATCGCACCGACAGTCCGATCAGCTGTTTTTGTCTTTTGCCCATAGGATGTTGGGAGCACCTGTGTCAAAACAAACACTTTCTAAGTGGCTGGTGAACTGCATTGTGATCTGCTACCAGAAGCGCAACAAGCCCTTACTGGGATCGGTAAAGGGCCACTCGACTAAGGGGGTGGCTGCCTCCTTTGCTGCGCAAAAAAACGTCGCAACACCAGCCATTAGTGCAGCTGCTACTTGGAGCACACTTTCATCAGACATTACTGCCTGGACATTGCCTCAAGACGCAGAGTGGGCTTCGGCCTGGCAATCCTCCAAGGACTTTTGTCCAAGGCGGTCTAATTTTGGATCTCTCGTATTCTCCTCCTCCTGAATGGGTTAGCTAACACCCTTTACTGCTTGGAAATCAAGTCCTTATGTTGTAACCTGCTGCAAGAGCTGTATGTCAAAGTAAGATAGTACAGTTACATAAGAACTTATGTAACAGTAGATCTTCGAGTACAGCTGTTGCATAGGTAGTTTCCCTCACACCTTCCCCTCAGGAGGTATGGCTTCATCTGTGTGTCATCTCAGACACAACCAGAATTTTTAGTCTTCCTCTGGAAGTGGATCCTCGGTCTCCCCTTCAGTATCACATTGCTATGCCGGGAGTCTCCAGTGGGAGAACGGTGGTATGCTGGGGGACCGCCCCTTTTGTGATATATCAGATGTTGGGGATGGGGCAGACATCAGGGGGTGGTCCCCCACTGGGTATAGCTAGCTCAGAGTTTTCCATGGGGTCCTGCCACCTGCCGTCTTCTGTCCTTATGGTGTAACCTGCTGCAAGAGCTGTTCTCAAAGATCTACTGTTACGGTAAGTTCTTACATAACTGTACTTTTCTATCATGTCCCCCCTCTCCTTCCTTTCCTCGAGGGTATACGTATTATTCTCCTTTAATCTCTCTTCATATATCTTCTGGTGCAGACCCTGCACCATTTTAGTTGCCCTCCTCTGGACAGCCTCCATCCTATGTCCTTGCGGAGATGGGCTCTCCAGGACTGCACGCAGTACTCCAGATAGGGTCTCACCAACTTTCTGTACAAAGGGATAACAACTTCTGTTTTCTACTGGTGATGCCTCTCCTATGCATCCCAGTATCCCCAACCCTCCTTACTGCCATCTCGCATTGCTTGCCCACCTTTAGGTCATTTGATATGACTACCCCAGGTCCCATTTTGTTGTTGTTATCTCCCCCCAAAATTGTGTACTCTTCCCTGGGTTTTGTTTCCCATGTGCATTACTTTGCACTTCTTTGCATTGAATCTAAGCTGCCATACATTTGACCATTCCTCCAGCCTTGCCAAGTCCTTCTCATCCTTTCCACCCCACCTTGTGTATCGTCTCTGTTGCAGATATTTGTGTCATCTGCAAAGAGACATATTTTCCTTGCAGTCCCTCTGCATTGTCACTTATAAAGGCGTTAAAGTGGACCGGTCACAATACTGAACCCCTAGTAACTCCCTTTCTTCAGAATGGACTCTGTTTACTATTACCTCTGTGTCCTATTGTCCAGCCAGTTTTTACCCAGGCTACAACCTTGGGATCCACCCCAAGGCTGGCTAACTTGTATATTAATCTGTTGTGTGGGAATGTGTCAAATGCCTTGCTAAAGTCTAGATAGTCCATGTCCACAGCCCCTCCCTGGTCTACTACTTTGGTCACCCAGTCAAAAAAATCTATTAGATTTGTCTGATACAACCTTCCCACTGTGAATCCATGCTGCCTTGGGCCTGTGCCCTACTGGCCTCTAGGAACTCAACAGTTCTTTCCTTCAGAAGCGATTCCCTCATTTTCCCTACCACTGAGGTCAAACTAATAGGTCTGTAGTTTCCTGCCTCTGTCTTGCTCCCACTTTTGTGAAGGGGGAGTCAAATCTGCTTTGCTCTAGTCCTCAGGTACCACACCATCCTCCCATGATTTGTTAAAAAGGGTAGTCAGTGGTGTCACTAATTCTACCCTTAGTTCTTTTAGAATTATTGGGTGCATCTCATTGGGTCCCATTGCTTTGTCCACCTTCAGTTTTAAGAGTTCTTTCAGAACCCTTTCTTCTGTGAATGGACTGGTATTGACTCCCCCTATCCAGAGTGCTTTTATTCTTTGGTTTAGGTACCTCCCTCTCCTCTTCTTTTGTGAATGTTGAGCAGAAGTATTTGTTCAATATCCCTGCTTTTTCACTGTCACCCTCTGCCTACCCTCCCTTCCCTTTATTAAGCCTCACTATCCCTCCCTTGGTCTTTCTTCGCTCCCGGATGTACTTATAAAGGTTTTATCCCCTTCTTAACTGAGTTGGCTATATTTTCCTCAGTTTGGGCCTTTGCTGTTCTGACTGCCTTCCCTGCTTCCTTCTGCTTTAACTGGTACAGTTCTCTGTCCTGCTACTTTTGTGTTTCCTTATACTTCTTGAATACTACCTTTTCTCCTTAACCTTCTCCGCCATCTCTTTTGAGAACCATAATGTTTTTCCTTTCTTTTGTTGATTTGCTTCACACAAGGCTTGTTGCCTGTGTGATGGCTGTTGATTTTTCCCCATTGTTCCTCCACCCCTCCTTCTTGCCCGTTTGCCAGTGCTTTTCTGAGGCACTCTCCCTTGGAATTTTAATGTAGGAACTGCCAAGAAAGTACAGTTACATAAAACTTACCATAACAGTAGATCTTGAGAGGAGCTCTTGCAGCAGGAAACACCTTTAAGACTGAAGTTGGCAGGTGCCAGGACCCCATGGGAAACTTTTAGCTAGCAGTATTCAGTGGGAACCACCCCCTCCGTTAGCCTACCCCAGCGTCGGCGTATGGTATAAAAGAGGCGGTCCCTCAGCCCATCTCCAGTTCTCCGCTGGAGACCCGGCATGTAGATGAAAAGGAGAGCGGAGGAATGAAGGTATCTGTTATGAGAAGTAGTTACCAGGGGAAGGTGGCAGGAAATACATTACCGACTGCAAGAGCTCCTCTCAAAGATCTGCTGTTACAGTAAGTTCTTACGTAACTGTACTATCTTACTTCAAGATTTGCTCTTGCAGCAGGTAACACCTTTAGGACAGAGTCCCAAGCTGTAAGGAGAGACCCTGGTCAGAAGAGTGGAGGTAGAAGTGTCCCAAAGAAATTAGGACAGGAGGCCCTGAAGGACTGCAAGTCAAAAACCCGCTCTGCGATGAGAAACAATGTCTGAACTATAATGTTCACAAAGGTGTGGACGGAACTCCAAGTGGCAGCTGGACAAATGTCAGCAGCAGATACATTTCTCAATAAGCCAGAAGAAACAGCCATGCTGCTGGTAGAGTGACCCTTAACCGATCCCGGTAAGGGTTTGCCGTATTTATTGTAGCAAAACACAATGCAATTAACCGCCCATTTGGATAAACATTGTTTAGAAACAGGAGCCCCTACCATTTGGAGGCGAAAGAAACAAACAACTGATCAGATATTCGAGTAGGCCAGGTGCGCTCCAAATAATAACAAAGTACCCTGTGAACATCCAGAGTATGTAGCAATGCCTTCCCACGTTTTGAGTACTCTGGGTGATATACTGGAAGATGGATGTCCTGATTCAGAGTAAACTCTGACGCCACCTTCGGAAGAAACTTAGGATTAGTTCTCAAGAACACCCTGTCCTTGTGAAAAAAACAAATAAGGCTCCTTACACATCAGGGCCTGAAGCTCAGAAATCCTTCAAGCAGAGTAATGGCAACTAAAAGAACTCTTTACCGACAGAAAGCATAGTTCACAACTTGCGGCTGGTTCAAAGGAGGCAATGTGAGCTTTTCTAGGACAATAAAAAGATCCCATAGTGGGACAGGATTCGGATGGGATACTTCAAGTGAAGAATGCCCTGTAGAAAGTGCAGGGGAAGATTCAGCTGGGCAATAGCCTTGCCCCAGTAGACACATAGTAAGCCAAAATGGCAGACAAAGTGCACCTTGAGTGAAAAATAGCGGAGTTCTGCATCAGATAACAAGAGGAGGGTACTCTGTATGGGTTCACTGGGCAAGTGAGTGGGTCTAAATGCCGGGCAGTGGCCCAGACACACAACCACTTCCATTTCATAGCGTAAGTTGCCCTAGTGGAGGATTTTCTGGCTGCTACTAGGAAGCTGCTACTCTGGATGATGCCTCAAATCTGGAGATGGCTAGGTCTGCAGGAGCCACGTATGGAGATGCAGAGATCTGAGATCCGGATAGACCAGGGTTCCCTGTTCCTGGGAGAACAAGTCTGATTGAAGGGGCAGAGAACAGGACTTCCCTCATCTCCAGAATGTTTATGGAGATGAAGCCATCACTGGTTCCAAGATCTTTGGGTCTGGCAGTCTCCCAGGTGAGCTCCCCAGCCGTAGTCTGATGCATCCATGGTCGGGATCTGTCCGGGAGGGGGTTAAAGGGAAAATTAGGGTCAGAGGAGGGGCAGACGGTGGGGGAAATGTGGATTGGGGAGAAGGGGCAGGGTCAGTAGCTTAAGCTGAAGACCCAGCAGTACAAGCAGGCTGAATAGACCAAATGACCTTATTCTGCTGGCTTCTTAATATGTTGATATGAGCTGTTAGCAGTGCTGGAGAATAAATTTTCGTACTTCCTTTGCAGGAGGAAACTGGCTCAGCTGCAAGCTGCCTACCACCAGCTCTTTCAAGACTATGACACACACATGAAAATGGAGGATAAGAGACCTAAAGTAAGGGTTCTTTATTGAGTTTAACATGAGTAAGCTGTGGGCAACAGTGCCTTTTCCAGGACTAGCCAAATGGAAGATGCCCAGTACTTTTAGCTGGAAATCAAAAACATTAACATGCCGTGCATGTTCTAAATGCTGTGAATAATGAAGCAAGTTACTTTTCTGTATCTCACTATAGCTTTAAAGTCTCCTATAGGAGTTTCACTGGCTGCTGTAACATGTGGACAACCAATGTGCGGAATCACTGCACACCATGATATTCCTAAGCGGTGGGGAGTGTTGGGAAGGTGGCATTTATTTATTTAAAATGTTTCAACAGGTAAGCGTGCAGACACAGTAATCTCGTTTACAGATGTAACTAGGGAGAGGAACAGAAACTAACAGCAGCAGAAGTCCCATATTTACAGTATCTGTACGTGGTGCATGGCAGTTTACAGGCATGATAGAGCAAGTGGAACAACAGAAGTAGTTGACACAGCATGATACGGAAAAGCATTGTCATATGCAGTCACAGTAGGAAATTAGATTTTTAAGGAAACTGTTTGGCTGGCACAGTGCTGAAGAGTGGGCTGTTTTCCAAGGCAGTGTCCTACCATGGTGGCTGCTGCAAACAGTAATACAGTCAGTCTAGGCAATTTCAGGCACATTACGTGCCAACACATCCAACTGCATGCATAATGTGTGGTGAGGGAATGTCTTAGGTGAGGACATGAGTGTTTCTGAAGGGTATGGGTACGTCAGCATCAGACAACCAAGTAAGAGAAAGAAAAAAAGTTTCTTCTGGTGACCTTTCCATCAATACATACTCCTAGAAAGCCCTGGGTCCAACTTGGTAGCCTTCATTTTACTTCCTTCTACCACCCAAGAGCCCCGTTGTGAAGAGAAGGGCACAGGGTGCCTTACCAGGTCAGGACTGGGGTGATGGGAAGCAGGGTGGGGTGGAATCAGGAGAGTGAAAAACACAAAAACAAAAAGAAGTACATTATTTCTGTAGTATATGGTGTTTGTGTTTATCTTCTTGTTTCGGGTATTATTTGTAACATAACCTGCTGCTGTAACCAGGACACCCCTGAAAAATGAGGTGTTACACCTCAGTGGATTTATATTTTTATAAATCTGTTTTTAATGAACTGGGATTGTCTCAGCAGTGCATTTTTCTTTTCTTTTGACTTCTTTCTTTCTGTCTCAGGGTGTGGACAGGGAGCAGTTTGAGGAGCTGAATGAGCAACTGCAGCAGGCGGAGGAAGCTCTGGTGGCCAAGCAGGAACACATTGATAAACTTAAGGAAGAAGCTGAGCATTATAAAGGGCTGCAAGAAACAGTCACTCTGCTGAAGGCACAGGTAGGAACAGTTTAATATAGTATTGTGATTATGGAAGGGACTTAAGTTACATTTTTTCCGGCCCTCCTACCGCACGGCAGTGACTGTACCTAATTTGGGTATGGACACACATCCAAGCTTAACAGTCAGAATGGTACCCTTATGCCATGTAACCATCGGTATTGTTCTTCCTGAGGAATTTCTATAGTCTTGCTTTGAAAGACAGAACAGTGCTACTGTAACTTCAACAACCTCACTGGATAGGTTATTCCACATGTTCTGCCCTCTGTGTGAAGTAATGCTTTCTAATGTTCCCGTATCCTGTCCCTCCCCCAGTTTGGCTGCATGTCCTGTGCTTGTGCTTTCACTCACCAACTCTGACATCTTTGTATACTCAGTTCTTTCTGTTTCCTTTAGTATTCAGAAAACTGTGATCATGTCCTCTGTCAGCCTCTTCTGTTGTAGTCTAAGCAGTTTGAGCATGCTCAGTCTCTCCTCTGGTCTTGTCCCTAAGCCACTAATCAACTTGGTGGCCGTGTGCTGAAGCCATCCTAATCTCTTCAATATCCTTTTTGTACCACAGTGACCAGAACTGGACCCAGTACCTCAGGTGTGGCCTTGTGCAGGGGAGGATTCCATCCCTTGATCTGCTCCATATGCTTCTGCTAATGCATTTCAACATTGCATTTGCTTACTTGACCATGGCAGCACAGTGCCTGCCTCATTTGAACTTACTGTCCACAGTTAACCCTAGATTCTTTTCCTTGCTTGTGCTCTTAACTGTTACACCACACAGGGTGTATATGCAGCCCTGATTGCTTTCCCCTAGCAGTAGTACCTCACGCTTCCCCATGCTAAGTCTAAGACTTCATTTCTTGGCCCACACACCTTTTTGGTTTTTTTAAAGTATTATTTTTCTTGCATACCCCAAACTCCTTCTGCTGGTCAGGCAGCCATCACCCAGCTCTGTCACCTGTTCCTGCACCTCAGAGGACCACTCACATTGTACCCTTGTGGCTTTTCCCCGTGACAGGGTCTTTTGGGGTTGAGATCCTTCTCAGGTTTCTAGATCTGGTGGGTGAGTGGCTCTTGACGTGCTGGGTCAACGATGAGGAGCCCAAGTGCGCCACTGATTTAAAATCCTCATGACACCATTACGAACGTGTGATGGTAGCATGCCATGGGAATGCCTGTCACAGAGCCAGATATTGCCTCTCTACTATTCCCACTGGATCATGCCACCTGTGGGCCCCAGGTGGTTCTCATGCAGTGTGGATTGGTCAGTTTCCTCTCCAAGGAAGCAAGCGTTATGTTGGCAGCTTGCATCATCTCCTCCCATGGGCCCTGTAGCATAGTGGGCTCATTTACTAACTGGTCATTGGTTGCAATGCTGCTATTGCACTGATGATCTGGTCTCAGCCCACAAACCCTGCTTTGTGCAGGTCCCTTTAGTACTTCAGCCTAACACTGATAACCCCAGATGACATCAAGGATCATGTTCCCAGTGCTGAAAGTCACTAATGGCCAGGCTGAGGAGTTACAGAAGGGCTGAGCTACAGAGTGGTCACCTGTCACTGAGCAGAAAATAATGCACTTGTATTCCCAGCCATACAAAACATGCTGGTAATCCATGGTGCCTATCCGCTGATGTAGTAGAGTCATCTTTTGTACAAGAACCAGAAACTTTAAAGTGTTACGGATAAATATTTTTCTTTGTTCCCAATGCACCCCCTTCTTTCTGACCAGCCCGTCTGCATTCATCTTGCTCTCCTCACTGTTTGCCCATTGCTTACAGAGAAGAGCATTCTTATAGCAGTACCTGACCAATTGCCAGATCTGGCAGCAACAACAGCAGCAGCAAGGTGAAGTTCAGAGGCACTTGTAGAGAGCATCCACCTTGTTAGTAACATTTATGGAAATGTTTACCAGTTAAACATACAGAGGTACACAAATCTTGTTTACAGGTGCAACCTGGGGGTGCGATTATAAGGGAGCATAAGAATATACTGTAATCAAGAAGGTTAACAAAATATGTAGCGTGCACGAGAATGAAAAGTAGAATATATGCTAAAGGACACTGTCAACCCCTTAAGCTTCAAATTGTCCCTAGATTAAACAAGCATTTGTCAATGCCGAATGTTTGCTTACTGGCATTGGCATTGGTAGTGTAGGAGTTACAGAGCTGCATAATAGGAATGGCAGTGAAGTACTGAACTGAAGCCAACCCTACCACCACCCTGCAGAGACTGACAGGCATTGGGGTGTGCCTTTTGGGTCATCAGGCATAACGGCCACACCATTTCACCACACCCTACCGTGCAGACACAGACAAGTGTCACAGTGTGCCTTCGGGTCTTTGGCCCTTATGCTCACCCCGTTCCATCAGGAAATATGGTGAGATGGGTCCTGTATAGGAGAATGGGGTGAACTTTGGGGCCGAAGAGTCCAAGGCACATCTCGATGCTTCTCACTAGCTGCAGGGTGTGGGAAGGGGTAGAATGGTATGAGCATTACAGGCGACAGTCCTAAGTCACACCCTGATACCTGTCAGTCTCTCTACAGGGTGGGCATTGTGTTGAAACCCTAACGCCTCAGGCGTTCGTTGGTATTTTCACGCAAATTTTCAACATGGTTTTTTTGTGACCCCCACCTCTTGAACAGTGTCAATATCAGTTAGCGGAAAGCTGATTTTGCGCAGCGACTACACCATTTGGCACCACAGGTGCGAAAACACATTTCAAACAGGATGTGAAAAATTACAGCTGTACTGTTCATGGGGAGGTGTAAAAAAATGGCAATGTTGAAAATCTGCAGTGAAAGGGTGTAAAAAAACTGGTGAAATCAGAAGCGGACGTAGAAACTGTGCAACACACACCCGTAATGTAATTAGTTTGGGGATTTTTTACAGCAGATTGTCAACTCAGGCATTTTGGGACCTCCGCTCATGAACAGTGTCACTGAGATTTTCTTAATCTGTCCCGAACAGTGATTTCCCACAGCGACCATGCATTTCTGCACTGGAAGTGCAAAAACACATTTCGGCCATGGTGCGAAAAATAACAGTTGTACTGTTCATAAGGAAGTGTGGAAAAATGCCAGTGGTGAAAATCTGGACTGAAAATATTGCAAATTCATGAACTTATGAGGGTGCGTGGAAACTGCGCAATGCTCACTCGTAACACAGTCATTTTATGGACTTTTGTTACCAAATTTTAACATAGCCATTTAAGACCTCTGCTCATGAACAGTGTCACTGTGATTTTCTTAATCTGTCGAACATTGATTTAGCATACGGACTGCGCCATTGTCACTACATGCGGCGGAAACACATTTAGGCGAGATGTGAAAAATGACAGTTGTACTGCTCATAAGGAGGTGTGGTAAAATGGCAATGTTGAAATTCTGGAGTGAAAATAATATTAAAAATTCCGCGAACTTACGGCGCGGTAAGACTTCATAACGCACATTAGTAAATCAGTCATTTTTAGAATTTTTCACAGATTTTCAACATAGGGTTTTTGAGCCTACCTCATGAACTGTAACACTGTTGTTTCTCCATCGGTCCCAAAAGGTGGTTCAGCGCTGATGACGGAAATCACCTTTCGGGGCGATTAATGCCATGACAGTGCCAGAATTCATGAGGAGAGGTCAAACCCCATGTTGAAAATTGGTGCCAAAATCAAAAATGCCTGAGATATGTATCAAGGTTGAAAAACCCTATTTTACCATTATACAGCTTACGGCATTTCTTCAGTTCGCGGTCGGCTTTGAAGAGTGCAGGCGTGTTCCCGGTCAGCGAAGAATCATCTCGCCAACCTCGGAGGTAAGTGTCGGGTGGTGTGGGAGGTGGATGCGCAGAGGATAGGCGCGGGTTGAGGCAAGACAATCAACGAGGGACTGTTTTTCTTTTCAGGTGTTTGTTTTCTTTTAGGAAGGCAATGGGACTTGTGCCATGCTGGGGTAGGCTCCCAGCATGGCAGCTGAAAAAATTTTTGGAGGGTCAGTGGAGCTGAAGGAAGATGCCCCCCCCCCCCGTCGGCCATACAAATGTTGTGCCATGCTGGGGTGGGCTCCCAGCGTGGCAGCTGAAAGTCTGTTTCTTTTGGGAGGGTTTAATTAAGCCGATGGGGATTGGGCACCCGTTGCCATTCTCAGTTATGCCATGCTGGGGTGGGCTCCCAGCGTGGCACCTAGAACGCTAAAAGACGACCGGGAATTGGGCACCCCCATTAGCCATACTCTTGTGCAGCGGTCGGGGGGTGGCACTACTCAGAGACGCTCAGAGGGTTGGGGAATATTATTACAATACTGATCAGGTGTGCCAGCAGACGACAACTGCATCTACTTTTTCAGTCTCTTTGGGGTTCTGTTTTCCTGCTTTTGTCAATGCCGCTCCTACCCTGCACTCTGACTCAGCATTCCAAGGATGGCAATTAGATCTTTCTTTGGAAACATTCCAGTGATGTCATTTTAGTCACTTGCCTCCTCCCGGAAAGATAGTCCTAGGAAAAGTTCACTTCAAACTGAATTTATGTTCCAGGAAGAGAAAGCAGAGAGTATACAAGCAGGATTGCAGGCAATATGCTAATCAACACTATCTTATTGCTGCTCACTGAAGCGGTCTTTCCCTTTCACCTGTACACCACTGCATTTTCAACTGTTGTCATAGACAGCTACAGCATTCATTGGTGAACTGTGGCCGCGCCTGCAAACACACTGATTGAATTGGAAGACAGGGTGCCACACCTACAAAAACTCGGATGATGGCACTATGTTTCTTGCACATGCTTGCAAGCAAACATAAAAAAAACACATGGTTGGTCACATTCTGTAGAGATTGCTGATGTAGTTGGTAGTCTGATTTAGATTCCTTTTCTTCAAGTAAAAATAAGACTGCTCACCATACTGGTGTTACCACAAATAATGTGTTTGTTTACGGTTTTTTTTTTTTTTTTTTCAACTTTATTTTTATAATTTTGTAAATTACAAAGTAGGTTGATTTCGAGAGATCACCATAGTGAGTAGATTGTAGATGGTATATCAATTAGAAGGTTTGAGTATAACCCTCATGTATTGCATTTTGTTGAGATCCCTTATGTGAACTTAGAATCGGTATATATACACACACACACACACACACACACACACACACACACACACACACGTGGAAATGGTGTACTGTCCCCACTTCTGGCAGAATCTTTTCCCCTTTAAGAACAGCTGAAAGGTCTTCAGGCTGGCTTCCCCCACCCACTCAGGTGGTATCCTCCTTGGCACCGCCCCATTGCGTCAGATCTTCCTTTTCGCTGGAAGCATTGGGTTCCCTCCATTGCAGCTCCACGCTAGGTTTAGGCCCTGATTTTTCCAACGAGTGTTCTTGTTGTCGTTTTTGTCTTGAAGCTTTAACTTTTCGAATTATGGAACTGAGTGACCTGAAATCTGGGCCCAGTTCTAAACGATGCCCCTGCGGCCATAAAATGTTGCGTACTGACCTGCCCACCATGTGCATCTACTGCCTGGGTCTGCACCACAGCCTGCAGGTTTGGGGCCTGTGCTACACCCTTCATCTCTCCACCATGGAAGATTGCCATGGTCGCCTCTTCCTGGGCTGTCTGGATGAATGGGGACCCTTACATTAAATGTAAGGCCATCCATAGGGTGATTTCCACAGCTGCGGGCTCCGGCTGAGCAACTTGCCACCTTCGAGGAGGCCACGGTCCAGACTACAGTGGGTGCTTCCTCCATGTCCACCCTGATTCTGGTGGACATGGTCTCCTTGTTTACTGGGGTGTTTCAAGATTTGTGTCATTCCCTTCCAGCTGTCAGAGTGGGCCTTTCCTGGGGGTCTAAATCTTCTAAATTGGACTGCAGGAGTAAGAAGTACCATTGCAGGTCACGGGACCAAGAGCTTTCTTGGGCCTCTGGTTCCCGTGTTTATGCTAGCTCGACAGCTGCTGGCTTTGGCCAACACTTCTGTCCAGGCTGTGGGCCCCACACCGTCCCTGTTGGGCTTGTCAGCTGAGATGCTGGCTGACCAGCTGGTCGAGATTTTTCTTGACCAGGTCAACCCATTGTTGCAGGACGAGGGGGAGGATTCTCTCTCTCTCCGGGACCCTGATCCTGCCTGATCTTTCCCAGGGTGGGCCAGATCAGCACGCCGAGCTGGATCCTTCTCCCTGGGCACCCAACCTTTAGGGGGATCCCAGGCATCCTTCGCCTGTCTCCGCCTCCCCATGCCGTTCGATTCCCCGGGGGTCAAGGTCTAGGTCAAGGTCTCGCAGATTGAGGTTGAGTGGTTCCTGACATGGCCATTGGTCCTGCTCTCGACACTCTTGAGATGCCACTGGTACTCCTCCTCTTCTTTCTCCTCTTCAGGAGAAGAGCAGCTCTGCCATCTGATGCGACACCATTACGAGGAGTTCATGTGGCAGCAGTTGCTCCTTGGCACCAACAACATACCACTACTGGTGCTTCAGCCTCCTCTGGCACTCCCGTGGCTGCCACAAACCCAGCCTCAGCCACTCCACCCCCCCACTATGCTGACGATGGCCTCTCCACCCATTTTGATAGAGCCCCCACCTCTGCAGCCCAAGGAAAGGCCTCCTCCTAAGTCTGGGCGCACCAGGCTTTCCTGTCGGTCATAGTGACTCAAGCTGATGAACCATGCATTGCATACGGGATGGGGGCTCCAGCCAGTTTTTGAGAGTCCTCAGGCTCGGAGGGCTCTCGATGCAATCATGCAGACCCCAGGCTTGACCATGAGTCTGGGAGAATCTTTCAGCGGAGTAGGGACCTACTTCCTTCAGGGTCCTGCTCTGCTTGATTTCTGAATCTGTGGGGATCCTGCGGAGCCTGTCCAGAAGCGGGCAAAGTACCCTGTGACAGAGATCCTTGATGGGGCGACTCTCTGGGGTCTCCTTTCCTGTCGTGAGGCCATTCATGGCCCCATTCTGGAGGCTGTGGCAGTGTCCTGCCTATGCCGTCGCCCATATGGTCCTAGAAATACGCGATTCCCACTGTGTCCCGTCCAGGATTACTGACCACCATTGGGCCAAAGGATTGGTTACCAGTCTGTATTTTGGCGCATGGGTAATGTCAGTGACATGGAGAAACCTCCTGTGAGTCTAAGAAATTGGACCATGTGGTCTAGAAAGCCTATGCAGTCTCATTCCTCAGCCTTCGGCTAGCTAGTTCAGCAGTTATGATGGCCAACTTTACCCATGCCTTTTTGGGTACCCTGGATCAGGTTATCCCTCGGCTTCCAACTGACCTGCAGCTGCCGATCAAGCTGGTCCGTGATCAAGGCTGCGCCACGGCTAAACAGCAGCTCCATACGGCCCTGGACATTGGGGATTTGTGTGCCTGGTCAGAGGCCATGTGCCGCAGAGCAAGGCGGGGCTGCGGATTTAGACTTCTACCCAACACAAATTAGCGGATGTCCCCTTTTTGGGCACTGACCTGTTCGGCACTGGCCTGTACGACCCAAACTCAGTTGCATTGAGAAGTCCAGTGCCACCCTGGACTCAGTCACATCCGCGCAGAAGGATGTTAGTGGCCAGAAAACTAAGAAAAAGCCTTTTCAGTTTCGGCCCTACTTTGCCCCTACGGTCAGACCACTACAGCCCCCTGCTTGGCAACAGCAGGCCTGGCGGCATTGCCTGGAGCAGTCCTCTTCCTCTACCAAGAATTCCGGTGGCAGATTATAAGCTGCTTCCTCAGCTAACCCCGGTGCCGTTTCCAAGCCTGCACATTGACAGCTTGGAGGGTGCCTCCTCCCGCCTATCCTGTCCTCCCGGGACCTCCCATGGGTAGCTGGCTTTGCCACGCTTCTGCCTGGTCCGTCATTATCTCGGACAAGTGGGTGCTCAAGGTGGTCGGCCGGGGTCTGCCTTTGGAGTTTGGGGCTCTCCCTCCCTGCTGCTCCCATGTCCCAAGGGAAGACCTGGTGTCTGTCAACAAGTTGTCCACCCTTCAGGCGGACATTGCCCAGCTCCTCCAGGAGGAGTCAGTAGTTCATATCCAAGGTTTGTCTCCAGACGCTTTCTAGTACCAAAACGGATGAGAGGCTGGCACCCCATACTGGATCTGCATAACCTCAACCAGTTTCTTTAGTCACACAAATTCTAGATGGTCACTCTGAATCAGATCATTCTCTCCCTGAAGTAGGACATGTGGTTCTGCTCCTTGGACCTTCAGGATGCCTTCTTTCACTTCCCCAGCCATCCATCCCACTGGCAGTTCATGCAGTTCCACTCAGAATGGATTCTGTACAAGTTCCAGGCCATGCTGTTCGGCCTTTCCTCGGCCCCCAGAGTCTTCACCAAGTGCATTGCAGTGGTGGCAGCATTTCTGAGGCGCTGAGGAGTCCAGCTCTGTCCATACCTCGACAAATGGCTGATTCTAGGTTCCACCAGGGAGGAGGTGGGCGTTCCCGGATCTGGCCCTCCAGATCTGCTTGCCCTCGGCCTCCTAGTCAACGAGATCAAGTCATAACTCAGTCCCTTGCAGGTGATTTAGTTCACTGGGGCGGACCTCGACTTCCATTGGGCCGGGCCCAACTTCTGGCAGACAGGGTGGAGGACGTTTCCTCCTTTGTCTGATCATTTCGGATTGGGCAGTTGCACCCTGCCTGGGACTTCCTGCACCTCCTGGGATAGATTGCGGCTTGTACCAACATGATCTGTTGAGCTCGCTGGGATACACTCCCTGCAGTGGGGGCTAGCCTGCAGTGATCTCAGCGCACGGTCACCTCAACCAGCCGGTCATGGTGAGTAAAATGCGTAATCCCTACCTGGAGGGTTAAGCAGGCACCAAGAGTATACCATATCCAGATCTCCTAACAAAGTCCTTGGGGCTCATTGTGACCCTGAAACTTAATGGTGGATGGGACCCCACTTCTGTCCAGTACAGGGTCAAGAGTTTCATTAAAATCGCTCCCTATAATGATGTGTTTATGCTTAATCATGCTCAATCTGTAGTTGATATCTTTAAAAAATTCTGTTTGACCAGAGTTGGGTGCATAGATGTTACATATTGCCACTTCCCTTCCCTCTAGTGGTCCAGTTAAAATCTGGAACCTACCTTCTGGATCTCCTAAATGTGAGGTGTTTGTGAAGTTTATCCCTTTTCTGATTAAAATTGCAGTCACCCTCTTTTTAGTATTAAACACGCCAAACCCTACCTGAGCTACCCATGCCCTAGCTAACTCTTCAGATTCCTCTTTTGAGAGATGTTTCCTGCACTAGAGCTGTATCTACTTTTTCTCTGTGCAGAGAAGAGAGTATTTTATCCTCTTAACTGGGGAACCTAAACCTTTAACATTCCATGTTCCTATAATAAGTTTGGTTTTACCCATTTGTATTTATTTATTTTTAATTACACAGCTGCTGTTGATTCACTCATGTAATGGTTTTGTGACAGCAAATAGTACTTAGTTGAGGTAAGAAAGATGGAAAAGAAAAGTAAAACTTATCTAACTAACTTATCCCAACAATGTAAATTAAAAGGAAAGAAGATGAGAAAAAAAAAGGGAATAAATAAAACAAAAACGAAGAAAACTAGCACCAAAAAATAGCCTAAAGGCTAAAAGCTGCTTGAAACCGAAGAAAAATTTCAAGGTGACCGCAGACTTAAGTAATTGTAATCTAACAGACTTGGCTAATTTGACTACTACTCTCACATTCAAACTAGCAACAACAGCAGCAGTTGGTCTGTAACTTTAATTGTAAGCAATAAACGGTATATATAATTGTGTATGCGATGGACTTTCTTAGACATAGTCTTGTTTAACCGAAGTAGTAAATTATGCAGTTCTTAGACTACTATTTGTAGTACTGTTAAATTTCAATTGAAACTCTCCCCTTTGAGTGCTCACGGATCAAAACTACCCCTGTGTTTTCCAAAGTCTCGCAGTATTGTCGCAACACTACACAGAGCATACAAAAATACTTACTCAGGCCAATCTGAGATCTGAAAATACTATAAATGGGAAGGAATTTGCACTGATAACCCTCCCACAGACAATATGGCTACTTAGTGCAAAAGCTTAGTAATAAAATCTTGTTCCAATATATGAGATTACAGTAGTTTCAAAAGGAGACTGGGAACATCCCAAAACCTCTTTATTCATAATCTTGCTCCTTCCTAGTCTTCAGGACTCAAACCCCTCACATGACCAGTTCTATGGGTATGTGTAAAAGTGTAGCTTTCTGACTATACTTAAGTCTGGGGCCCCTCTTGCAAATAGGCCCAGTGTATCACCTCATGGTAGCCAACTCATGTGGAGACTAACTAAATAAAAGCTAAATAATTTTTGCGCTGCAGAGCCACTATCGCTCTTATAACAGCCTGCCACTATGTGGCCACTAAATAAGATGAGCCTTCTTTCCTGTATGTACAGGCCAAGAGCTGCTGAATGTCTCCCACACACTACGTCCACATCACCATTTAAAAGTGTTTAGAAATGGGAAGGTATTTCCACCTGAATGACTAGAAGTCAGTTTTGATATGATATGCTACAGAGGTAGGAATCAACCTGTTGAATAAATTCCACATTTGACACCTCTGGAATCCTTTGTATAACCATTTCACAAACTGTGAGAAATAGGTGTAGGAGCCAGTAAAATCCATAAAATGACTACCAGATGTCCCTTCCATCCCATGGCTTAGTTGCCAACCAGTGCTGAACTGAATTCTAATGTAACAGACAGGTGGAATCAATTAGTTATATAACTAATAGAACACCTATATATGATCATTTTAATGGTCTGTGAATTTGTCCAATAAACTAAGCCTTCCACTATGTTAAGTAAATGTAACTTCCATCTTCACACTCACATCCTGCAATCGCATAGCCTGCCCAGATGACCTAATATGTGTCCTGTGACAGGAAGGACAAATATTCTAAGTGCTGCTATTTACCAGTTCCGCTTGAATCCTCATACCTCGAATTACAAGGCCTCCATGAATTGAGGGAGCAGTGTAACTGTCAGAAAAAGCAAGTACAGTATACTTTTAGAAGAAAAAAAAAAGGGATGAAAACTATGTCAATATAACCGTGAGCTGTCTAAACCCTACAGGAATATACTGTATGTATCAAACAAGCAGCTATTCTATATGTAATTTTTATTACTTAATTTTAAATAATAAACTTACCTTTGTTAAGCACAAAATCCTATAGTTCCCCATTAGACAGTTCTACATACGATTTTTTAACCTTAGTCAAGTTGCAGGAATAGAGTCTGAAAATGGCAAGATTGAATAAAATGGGGTAATGCATTGTTCTATAACCTTTTAAAGAAATAGTGCATATTGAAATCTTAAAATGATATATGTATAACACAGTAAAGTTCTTGCTGTGCAGCACTGTAGCCTCCATTGTAGATATACAGTAGGCAGAAAGAGCTTTACTCACTCATTTTGTGCTGCCGATTTACCAGGCTGCATGCATGTAATTGAAACAGCTGTCTCCTCAATTGCTGAATACACTGATCCAGCAGGATACCTGTAACTGTCCATTGATGAAACCAGTCCAAAGTCCGGGTCCAGATCATCCAGTAATTCCACGTGATACCTAGGTATCTTCACTCCGATATCATTTCCTCTTCCTGGTGACATTCTTCCTGTAAGGGAGTTGGTGATTGTTTAGGGGACGAGCGTGAACTCAGGGATTCTCTGCGATTTCTGCTTCTACTTCTTGTCTACCTTTTTGTTCCAGTACTGTCTTTAGAATCTGTTTTGGCTGACCCTTTATTCTGTGCTCGACTCCTCCATTCAATGTGTGGGGAAATTCTCCTCTAACAGGTAAGCGACTGAAGGTTCTGGATAACACAGGAGAAGAGCTGTCTAATCCGATAAAACTTGTATTGTGTGAGCTAGGAAAAGCTTGATTCTCTTCTTGACTGTGCGCAGACCTTGACACTGCACGAGCAGGGCTTTGAGTTCTTGCCATGCAACATGGATTCCAAGGCGTTGACTGCCCCAATTAGTTTTTGAAAGCCTGTCTTGTTTTAATTCCACAAGCTGTCGTTTAGTGCCCACTTGAGGACTCCTGGTTTCATTCCTTTTAATAAAGTCCCATGTCATTTCTGGGGTAGTACAACTAATTTTAGGACTCAAAGCAGTTTGAATTATTAGTGTCACAGGGTACTTCTTGAAATAGTTTAAACCTTTCTTCTGTAGCATCCTTTTCACCTCATCAAATGTTTTTCTCCTCTGAACAACCTCTGTAGAGAAGTCTTGATAAAAGAGAGATTTTTGCCCCTTTCCACTGCAAAATGTGACTTTCCCTTGCCACCCTAAGCAGCTCATCTTTAGCAGAAAATCGCAAAAAAATATGTTATAATTGGTTTTGGAAAGGCACCTTTCTGTGGCTTGGGAGCAAGTGAACGGTGTGCCTTTTCTGTTTCTAATGGCCAATCCCATTTTTTCTGAAAAATATCAGCAAAAAAGACTTGCAGGAATTGTACCATGTGTCTCCCTTCCAGAACCCCAGTAATTCTTACATTGTTTCTCCGTCCATTATTTTCAAGGTCGTCAGTTTGTCTAAAATATAAACCAACTTTTTATCATAGTATTCACAACTGTCTTGTAACATAGTGATTTCCTCTTGTAATGTGTCTGTTTTCCACTCAGACGTCTCAAACTTCTGTCTGAATTCGTCTAAGTCATTGTGGATTTGACCCATAGAAGTTTTCATATCTACTATGTCTTTTTTAAGGCCTTCAAACATCTCTCTTGTATCTTATAAGTTCAGCACTGGACCTAGAGTTCGCGGATGCCGCCCGACTCGCTGATGCTGCTGTATTAATTCCATACCGCTTGTTTGCGGCCATTACGGTAGATCACCAAGCAGAATTCTCCCAGAAAAACACTTAAAATCAAATAAAACTGTCCCATTTTTACAGATTCGCTAGTTTGAACTTCAGTCTATTAAACTGACACTTTGGTGAACTGCTGCTGTTGATTTAATTATAATTTTCCCTCTCTAAGTGAGAGCCTCATCAGGAGCTGTACTTCAGCCGTCCATTACTGACCGAGCCGTGCGCATGACATTTTACTCACGTAGGCACTTTTAATATAGTAGGTTAAACATGATTTTGGTCTCTAAAATGCTGGCTCCAGATTTGTTGTCATTGCAAATTGGCAGTATAGTCCTTTCAGACCATGCAATTTCGAAAACGGTTCTTTCTCTTGGGAACGAGCAGAATAAAATTTCTAAGTGGAGACTCTTTTTTTTGAGAATCTATTTCGCTCCGGTCACGGCTCATGGGACCTTTCTCTCGAGCATCGGTCCTTTATCCTGCCTGCCTGTGGATCCCCAGTCTGTGCCTCCTGTCTCCCCACAGCCAGCACCCCGGTTTCACCCGCCCGGGAAGGGTAGCCATCACCTCTTTGAGCTGTCTTGTAAGTCAGACTTTGGCTGCAGGTGGGCCTGGAGGGAGGAACTGGAAGGCCAGCCGAGGAGAACCTGGCAGGGGGCATGGGGGACAGGAGCTGGTCTTTTCCTTGTTCTGTACTGGTTCCCCAACCCCTGTGTGGGCACGCCCTGACACTCTGGTGCACAGCAACCCTGCCAGCGTTAGCACGCTGATCTCTTGCTGCCCGGCTTGCTGCGACATCCCTGGTCTCCACAGAGGTCGACCGGCATGCCGAGCTGATCAACCTGTTCTCCTGGGAGGAGAGCACCACTAGGGCACTCCGTCCTCAACCTGCCCCAGCCGACCCACCAGTGCCTGAGCTGAGCTCCCGAACTTGGGTCGCTGGCGTGCCAGAGTGTGGCATCCAGAGTCTCAACCCTCAGTGGCACCGGGCCGGCTCAATATCTCACTTTTACAAGATCCGGAATTTATCAAATGGATTAATCAAGAGGCTATAGGATTTTTTGAAATAAATGATAATGGAGAAGTGGGCTTTGGATGTTTATGGGATACCTTTAAAGTTTTTATGAGGTAGGATCATCAGTTTTTCTGTGGGGAATAGTAAAGATATTTGGAAAAGTAAGCTCAGTTATCATCCCTGGAACAACAATTTAAAGGGGTCCACAGATAAAAAACATCTTGTATGTCAAATTACTAAACTTAAATATGAGATAAACAAAATTATTTGCTAAGGCCAAATATGCCATATTTAGATCAGGCAGTCATTTTAGGAATCAGGTGAAAAAGCTGGTAAATTGTTGGCATATAGACTTAAAAAAGATTGCCCACAATAGCATTGTTAGCATTAAAAATACGTGAGGTAATGTAGTAGTGGCCAGTAATAAAATATCAAAGGAATTTGAACTTTTTTTTATAAAGAGCTTTATCAAAGTAGACAGGAAGGTGGAGTGGAAGGAACTGAAGCATTTCTGTCTGATCTAGACAAGGAGTTTTAGATAGACCCATATCTACAGAGGAATTCCAGAAGGTTATTCAGGGGTTGCCAATGAATAAAACTCTGGGTCCAGATGCTTACCTGGGAATTCTACAAGTCCTTAGGCCCTAATAATCAGAACTACCTTCTACTAACTCTTAAAACTGCTTTCTCCACGGGGTTTCTACCTGATTCGATGAAGCAAGCTTGCATCTCCCTCACTCCAAAAAAAGATAAAGATCCACAAAATTGTGAAAGCTATTGCCGCATTTCCCTAGTAGACGTTGACTACATGATCCTGGCAAAGATCGTGACTAACAGGCTCAAAGGTCTAGTAGTCAAATTATTGGGGGAGGTGAAGAACAGGACGGGTTTGTTCCAAATAGGAATGGATATGGGAATGTTAGAAGATTCTTAATTTGTCTTTTTTTAAGTAAACAACCTTAAAGACACATCTTTAGCATTAGTCTTAGATGTTTTCAAGGCTTTTGATTCCTTGGAATGGGAATATCTCTTTGCAATGTTGGACAATTTTAATATAGGTAAGGGGTTTATTTCAGGTATTAGAACCCTTTATACCAATCCTTCAGCAAAGGTGATTACTTTAATGGTTATATATCCAACCCTATTAATATGTTTCGGGAGACAAGGCAGGATTGCCCACTATCGCCATACCTTTTTATTTTAGCTCTTGAACCCCTCATAAGGAAACTTATGGACATCAAATTAATAAAAGGTATAAAGGCAGGCACAATAACTAATAAGGTATTCGCTTTCACCGATGATATCCTGCTCACCATCTCAACCCCCTCTATCGGCTATAAAACCAATAGAAGACGCTTTAGAATCATTTGCTAAAATAGCAGGGCTGGAGATAGACTGGAAGAAAACACAGGTTTTGTCACTTAACAAAGTTATGGAACCGGGCACAGCATTGGGCAAACTTGGAAAAGAAGCATGGTGTTCCGAGTATTTGACTTATTTAGGAATTAAAATACCAAGGGACATTAAAAATAATCTTAGACCGGAACCTTACGCCACTGTTAAATGAGATTGAGAAAGATTTTAAAAAGTGGATGAAGTTGAATCTCTCTTTATGGGGGAAATCGATTCTATAAGTTGTTAATAGCTCCAAATATTTTTTCTATTCCAGAATATCCCTTTCATAAACTTCAAACAATTTTATAGAAATGCATGCTATGGTCAGAAGGTTCTTATGGGAGATGCTCCGCCAAGGTTGTCATTAAGTAAATTGAGGTTAGACAAATCAGTGGGAGGTTTGGACTCCCCCCACTAGGAAAACTGTTTAGTGGCCTTCAGATTCAAACAGGCAGCACTGTACATCAATCCAGATTAAGGTTCTAAAGAGCCCTTATGGTTTAGAGCAGAGAAACAGTTCTTCCTCACAAACCTTCTGACCTATTTCTGACAAGACCTGAGAAGCTAAAGGGTAATACTTGTATTGCTGATTCCTGTCTAGCATTAAGAAACTCCAAAGCATTTTGAAAATTGAACAAGTTCCTTTGGGATTAACTGCAATTTGGAATAACCCCAAATTACTCTACAATGGAAATACTTAAAGGATCCAGGTTGGGGATATTGGTATTACAAATCTTAATGATCTGTTAGATCATTCAGGCACACTGCTGTTCTTCGAGGAACTGAAACAGAAATTCTGGTTACAGAAATTTCACTTTGTCATTTATTTACAACTTGGGAAAGCTCTAACTGAATCAGTTCTGGGCACAAGTCTTACCCTTCCAGAAAATAAACAATGGGGAACCATCTTGACTCTGACAAAGCTTAGGATGCAAACAACTAAATGAAGCTACAAATCATTCAGTGTTAACAAGGTCTACTAAGCAGAAATGGGAAGGTGATATGGGTTTAAGCATTTCTGAACTAGAATGGTCCTCTGCTTGGAAAAGTGCATGTATAACCAGCAAAGAGGTTATAGGGAGAACTATTCAATATAAGATTTTGCATTGTTGTTGTTATTCCCTTCTGAGACTGCCTTCAGTGGGTTACCTTCCAGAAGGGCCTTGCTGGAAATGTAATCCAAAACATGCCAATCTGTTGCACATGTTTTGGGACTGTGCCACATATTTCCCTTATGAAAGATGGTGCATAACTTTTATACATCTGCTTTTGAGGTCACAATACCATTTACCCCAAAATTTCTGGTATTGGGCATTGACTTAGGAGACACAGCTCTCAGTATACAGCAGAAGGCAGGAATTTGGGCCACTACTCTAGTATTCAGAAGAGTGCTTCTTTCCAATTGGAAGCTGAACTGTGACCCTTCTCTCCAAGAATGGTATAACAAAATAAGTGAAACCATCAAGAATGAGCATATAGCCCACGTTATTGCATGCAGACTCCATCCTTTGAGAGCACTTGGTTACGATATTGGCCATGCTGGAAGGAAAATGATAGTATGCAGCTCACATTATTATCGAATCAGATAAACCCTTTTGTGATCCAGCCTAAGGGATAACACTATTGGTGTGTGGTTTCAAGAGGTATAGTCAGTAAAGGTTTTCATTTATATGTGATAGATCTGTCTTGTCATCTGTAAGTGGTTTATATGGAGGTTATAGAAGTGATTAGATTGAGGTAATTAATTACAGCCCATTTGTATGTAGATAGAATATGACTTTACTATCTGTGTTTTACTGTTTGCATAATGGAAAACTCTTAAGTTCATGTTCCTGTAATGTTTTCTTTTTTAAGTTTCAATAAAATCTTTACTGGAAAAAACAGCCAGTCACGGTGATGCAGCAGATATGGGAAGCCATCCAGTGGTGGCTAGTCCCAGTCCATCTCCAGGAAGGAGTCCCATTTGTCCACCTGGAGACAATGGTTGCAGTCACGACCGACACCTCTCTGCAAGGCTGGGGTGCCCACCCGGGGGATGACAGAGTCCACGGGCTCTGGACCCCTGAGAAGTCCCAAAGTCGCATCAACCTGCTGGAGCTCCGTGCAGTGCATCTGGCACTGACGACATTCACTCTGCATATTCCAGATCAAGTCGTCCAGGTCCAGACGAATAACACGACGACCATGTACTACCTCAACAAGTAGCGTGGGACACATTCCCTCCTATTGTGCCAGGAAGCTCTTCATATCTGGACCCTCATGCACAGCCTGAACACCGTCCTTCTGGCAAATCATGTGGCTGTCGCATTCAACCAGCTGGCGGACGCCCTCAGCTGAGTGTGCAAGGTGTTTCATGAGTGGTCTTTTCACCAGGAGGTAGTCGACCGCCTGTTCACCCTGTGGGGCACTCCCCAGGTCGACCTGTTTGGCTGCAGGGAGAATGCAGTGCTGAGGCTGTTCTAGGGACGTCGATGAAATGTACTATTCACACTTCTGGCAGTGTTCTTTCCCCTTTAAGGCTTTCCAGAAAGTCTTCAAGCTCGCTTCTCCCACCCACTTGGGTGGTAACTCCCTCTGCACCACCATGTGATGTCAGATCTTCCTTTCCGCTGGAAGAAGGTGGTTCCCTCCTTACCGCACTCCACACTAGGTAGGCCCTTTGCTTTCAAAAACCTTTTGCTTTGCCAATTTTCACCTTCAGGCAATTCCTTCACCTCATCCATGATGAAAGACTCGAAGTCGACAGTGGGATTCAGAAGGTGTGCTTGTGGGCAGAAGATGTCCCAGATGGACCTGCACTCCACGTGCTTCTGCTGCCTAAGCCACAAACACGATCCCCAGGCATGTGGCCTGTGTCGCACCTTGCATCCTACAATGTTGGAAGACCGGCATGCTCGACTTCTCATGGGGTGCCCCGATGAACGGGACCCTCCCATTAAATCCAAGGATGCACATTGGGCAGTCTCCGTGGCTGCAGGGTCCGCTGAACAACTTGCGGTGTTTGAAGAAGCTGTAGCTCAGGCCACCAAGCATGTTTCTTTGGCTTCGGCCTTTCTACCGCTTCCTTTAGGCACTACCTTTTTGGAGGTGTTTAGAGATTTGTGCTAGTCCCTTCCCATCTTTGGGCGGGGCCCTTCTTTGGGCACTAAATCTAAATCTAAAAAAGAGACAAAAAAGAAGTCTCATCATCGATTATGTCATCGTGAGCACTCTTGGGCCTCAGATTCCCACACTTCTATGGAGGTTTTGACTGTGGTCGATTCTTCGTCCCAGGCCCCTGACTCCACGGTCTCCCAGTTGGTCGAGACATCCGTCGAACAACCTGTTAAGTTTTTTCTCGAACCAGTCAACCTGTTGTCACCAGATGAGGCTGATACCTCTCTCTCTCTCTCTCTTTAGGATTCCAGTCCTGCCTATTACCTCCCAGGCAGTGTCAGCCCAGCCTGCTGATCCACTCCCTCCTCCTCAGGATCCGTTGAACCTGGAGGATCCTCGGCTTTAGCCAGCTCCCTCCAAAACCCGGCGGCCCCGATGGTCAAGGTCACGGTCCTGGTCCCGAGTCGAGCTGCTCTCGACATTCGGGCAAGTGATGTTGCCACTACTCCTTCCTTCTTCCTTCTCAGACGAGGAGAGTCTTCTCTACAGAATGCGTCAGCGCTACAAGGAGCTTGTGTGGCACTAGCTCATGTTCACCAGGGTTAAGCCTTTTCCTGCCACCCCCCTGACTATCACATGGCCCCCGCCACTGAGGCCCCAGCCTACCTCGGTTCAGCCGGATTGGCTTGGCCTCCCCACCTATTCTGATGGAGCCGCCGCATAAATAGCCGAAGGAGGGCCCCCCCTCCTAAGGCTGCCCACACTGCTTACGGGCTTCTATTGGCTGTCAGTCACCATGACTCCCGACAGACCCCATAGGGTCAGCGGGGACTTGGGTGGTAGACCTTTAATCAGCGAGTTCTTGGAGTCTGAGGGCTCCTCCCTATACTCCGTCTGTTGGATGTTGAGTCAGGACAAGACTTGTTGATGGAGCCCGGACCTATGTATTTCGTGGGCCTGCTCTGTTTGATCTCAGAATCTACGGGTCTTCAGATGGAGCCCATCCAGAAAAGGGCTAAATACCCCCTGACCAAGATTCTTGACCAGGGTGACTCCCTTGGGGAGGCCTTCATGGACATTGAGGCCATTTTTGGCCCTGCTCTGAAGCTTTGGCAGCACCATGCCTCCTGCCCTGCGCCGATGGCCCACAAGTATGCGGTCCCTGCCAGTTCTCTGTCGGGTTTTAATGAACACTCCTCAGTCGAGGATCTGGTGACCAGCTCTGTCTTTTGGCGTACATGCAATGTCGGGGACATGGATAAACCTCCCGACAAGGAATCCAAGAAATTGAATCATCTGTCTAAGAAGGTCTACGTGGCCTCTTTTCCTTGGCCTTTGGCAAGCAAGTTCGGCCCCTTTAATGGCCTGGCTCATTTTTCTCATGCCCTCCTGGGCACCCTTGATGATGTGCTTCCTCATCTGCCTGCAGACTTGAAGACCACGGTCAAGCAGATCTGGGACCAGGGCTGAGCGGTGGCTGAGCAGTAGCTCCAGACGACCATGGATATTGATGACTTCTGCACCCGGTCTGAGGCCACTGCAGTGGCCATGTGCCTCAGGGCTTGGTTGAGGATGTCTACCTTCATGGTAGATACCCAGCACAAGTTGACGTACATCCGCTTCTTGGGCACCGACTTGCTCTGGCTAGGGGTTGAAGGGCACCTTACTCGCATTGAGAACTCCACTGCGCCTTGGACTCTGTGACCTCTGCCCAGAGGGATCCTAAGGACTTTAAGGCTCAAACCAAGAGGCCCTTTTGGTCCCTCTTCGCTCCTGTGGCCAAGCCGTCCCAGCCTTCAGCTGGGCAGCAGGCCCAGACTTGGCATCCTCAGCTGAAGTCAGTCTCTTCGGTTGTCCGGAAATCTGGAGGTCAAGGTTCTGGTGGTTTCTCAGGTGGTCTCTCCTCCATCTCCAAGCCTACCCAGTGACAAGATGGGGGGTGCCTCCCCCAACCCTGTCCTGAACCCCCTGGGTCCTCCCATGGGGGGCTGGTGCCACCACTTTATTTCCGCCTGGTCCGCTGTTACCATGGACAGGTGGGTCCTCAAGGTGATCGATCAGAGTCTGCCTCTGGAGTTCGAGGCTTATCCACCTTCCTTTTTTATATTATTTCAATGTATTCTCCTCCCCGTATGGCCCCCATCTGACCAGCTCCGTGCCCTGGAATTACCGGGGCTTACCTTATACCCGGTCTGGGAGCGGTGCCTACAGAGAGTCGGTTGCCATCCTGCCACTGGTTTTCCCGTTTTTCCTACATTTTCTCCCCATTTTTACCAGAGGGCCCCAGGAGAAGGTCACATGCGTGTGGAGGCACACATCGCCTTGCAGCCCAGTGTGACCTCTCTTCTGCCGCCCCCATTGGCCTGTTGCCGGCACCTTGGCTGGCGCCTCGGCCTCCACCAGGATAGCCATGAGTGAGGGATGCCATCCCACCTCCTCGAGAGAAGAGCTGCCTGATGGCCGCCTCCATCCAGCTCTGCCCTCCCCTGCCGACCTCCGATGACTCAGGTTTGCTCCTGAACCCGGGTCACTGGCATGCCATGAGGTGAGACGTCCAGTGCCTCAGCCCTCTGCGCCTCTGGGCCAGCTGGCTTACCCACCTTCCTGAGCCTGTACCCCAAGGGAGGACATGGTGTCCACTGCCATTCTGTCAGCCCTTCAGGAAGACATCGCCCAACACCTCCAGAAGGAGGTCATGGCTCCTGTCTCTGTCCCTCCAGTACACCCAGGGTTTGTCTCCAGGTACTTCCTGGTGCCAAAACGGATTGGGGATTGGTGCCCCATCTTAGATCTGCATGACCTCAACAATCTCTTTGGCTGTGTACCTTCAGGATGGTCACTCTGTCTCAGATCATACCATCTCTGGAGCAGAACATGTGGTTTTGCTCTTTGGATCTTCAGGACTTGTTCTTCCACATCCCAATCTGTCCATCACACCACCGATTCCTCTGGTTCCATGCAGAGGAGATCCTCTACGAGTTCCAAGTCATGCCCGTCAGCCTCTCCTCAGCTCCCAGGATCTTCATCAAATGCATTGCAGTGGTGGCAGCGTACCTGAGTCACCAAGGGGTCCGGATATACCTCTACCTGGACAACTGGCTATTAGTGGGTCCCTCACGGGGAGGAGGTGGAGCGGTCCAGGGATTTGGCCCTCCAGACCTGCATGTTCCTCGGCCTCCTGGTTAACGAGGCCAAGTCGGAACTTGTTCTCTCGCAGGCGATCTACTTAATTGGGGCAGAGCTCGACTCTTGCAGATCTGGGGCTTGGCTTCTGGCAGACAGGGCGGAGGCCCTCTCCTCTTTTGTCCGATCATTTTGGGTTGGGCAGTTGTGCTCTGCTCTGGGCTCCCTGCACCTCTTGGGATACATGAAGGCATGCACCAGCGTGGTCAGTCGGGCCTGGTGGAGAATGCGCTCTCTGCAGTGGGAGCTTGTCTGCCAATGGTCTCAGCACAAGGGCCATTTCGACCAGCCGGTCACTGTGACCCCGCTGATGTGGAATGCCATTCAGTGTTGGTTAGTCCCAGAACATCTGCAGGAAAGGATCATGTTTGTTTGCCCAGAACCGACTGTCATCCTAACAACCGATGCCTCCATGATGGGCTGGGGTGCCTTTGTGAGGGACCACAGAGTCCACAGGCTCTGGACCCCTGACGAGTCCCAATGCCATATCAACCTGCTTGCACTTCGGGCAGTTCGGCTGGTACTGACGGCCTTTACTCTGCACGTCCCAGGTCAGGTTGTTCAGGTCTTGACGGACAACAACTCAACCATGTACTACCTCAACAAACACGGTGGGACGCACGCCTTTTCTCTGTGCAGGGAAGCTTTCTGCATCTGGACCCTCGTCCTCAGCCTGGATGCCGATCTCCTGGCCATCCATGTGACCAGCATCTCCAACCAGCTGGCAGACACCCTCAACTATGTGGACGAGGCATCTCATGAATGACCCTCCATCCAGAGTTAGTACACAGCCTGTTCTGCCAATGGGGCACCCCACTGGTGGTCTGGTGGACCTGTTCACCTCCGCAAAGCTGAGTTTGTTTTCTGCCCGCCTCTCCCCAGCAGGGAATGCTGCAGGGAGATGCCTTCTCGAGACCCTGGACCCTGGGCCTTCTGTATGCCATTCCTCCATTCCCCTTGATCCACAAGGTGTTGCCCAAGACCAGGAGGGACAAGGCATGGATGATTCTGGTGGCTCCAGACTGGCCCCACCTGTTTTGGTACCCCAATCTCCTCAGACTCCCTAGGCATCTCTCTCTGTGCCTGGACCTGTTCGAAGGCTGAGCTCAGGCTCCATACATTGGACCTGTGGCAGTCGCTAACCTACTATAAGGAACGCATGACTGGAGTTCGGGGAGAGGTTTGCCAGTGGTTTGTCACCTACACTGAAGCCACACCTGGCAGACCGGCAGTTAAGAGGACGGTTAGCAGGTGGATTGTATCCTGCATCGACCTCTGATATGGGTTGGTGGGTAGGGAGCCTCCCGTAGGGCTAAGGGGTCATTCCACCTGTCATACCACTGCCTTGGTGGCTGCTTCCAGTGATGTCCCTATCCAGGAAATCTGCAGAGCCAGGTTTTGGCAAATCTTCAGAGAGGTCAAAGGACACTCCCCAGCCACCCCAATTCCGCCAAAAATTGTTGTGAACAGTAACTCGTACACTGACAAGTCTGAGATCCTTAATCAGCTCAAGAACCACTTTGCTACTGCAAGCCTAGTATTTGATGACTCGCCTGTTAGCAAACTGAGTGCCCCAGGTGCCGCCAGTTTAGGTACTAGCCCTACTTCTGCCCCTTCTGCTGGCCGCCCTCCTTTCAGTTTCCGGCCAGCATCCTTTAGACAGGTGGAGGACCTTAGTCTCTTATTGGATACCAAAAAAAGTGCTGGTGCTAATTTGTTAGAGCCCTTCTTTCTAAAAGCAGAATATTACTTTCAAACACCATGAAGTCTTGCTATATTATAACAATAGCAGTCAGCCACTGCAGCTGAACTGCCCCGGAGAGGAAGGAGTTAACTCCAGAAGATCTGGAGTTCTACAGCGCGAGGGCGCTGTGCCCAAAGCTCTATCTGGCAGTTTCAAATGAAACTGTCAGATTCTTTACTCCGCTTCACTGAACAGTCGCCTGAGATCAGCTCTTCAGCTCGGTTCATTCTCTGTTCAAGCTGAGTATTTTTCGGTTCATTTGAACCGCAAAGTTATTATTTTTACCGCATTTCGGTTTTAAAGCTCTATCTGGTAACCGTAAGTACTAAAATTTAAGTCTGTGTGGAAAATTAATTATCAGTTCGGTTTTGAACCGATCGGTTGGTTTTTTCTGCATTTTAAAAGTGTACAGTGGGTTTTAGAGTGCGGTTCCTGGTTCTTATCGGTTCTAAAAGAAACGGAATTATAACGGTTTTTCAAATACCCGTGACACGGTTGGGAACCGATAAGGGTGTCTTACCCTGGCACTGCCATCAAAAGGGCAAGTTTGGTTAGGCTGGCATTATGTCTGAGAAACCCACAAGAAAAACTGGCCCACTGTTTCAACACTGTGATGTTCAGGGGACGCCTTTGCCAAGGCTGACCCACACACCACTTGTGTTTATTGTCTGGGGCTGACCACCTCTGTCAGACTGCCAGGTGTGTAAAAATTTCCTGCAGCCACCCTGGAGAAGAGATGGGCCGGCTCAGGGAACGAGAGGCCAAAAGTCCGCTGACCGGATGGCCAGCCGGTCCAGTACCCACTGGACCAGAGGGAGTGCCTCTGACCAGGGCGAGACTTCCTCGGCAAAGGAAGGCTGGTTCAGAGGAACCAGTCCCAAGTAAAAAGACAAGAAATCAGTAGGTCTGGAGTCCAAAATTGTGTCTCCAACTGCTGCAGAGATAGCTAAAGCCATTCAGATTGTCCAGTCACTGTCTCAGGGATCTGTAGAACCACCAACAGCTGGTAAAAGGTTGGTTCGTTCAGTCCCAGTGGTTCAGGATTTTGAAGTTGAGGATTTTTATGAACCACAGGAGGGGGAGGAGGAATTTGATCAATATATGTGTGGCTGGGGGGGGTCTGGACGTGCCCATTGAACCGGACATTTCTCCAGACAGATCTTTAGAATCTCCTCCTATTCTGTCTGAGTCCCTTTCTTTCTTTATTTTTTTTTTACAAAAAGGTTGCAGAAACCCTCCAGCTTCCTTTAGAGGAGGCTGTGGATGAGCAAGAGGAGCCTGATTATGTGGAAATGATGGATATTCCAGAGTCTAGGAGGTTGTCTATTCCTTTGCATAAGTCATTTAGGAAGCAAACAACAAAGATTTTTAAAATCCTCATTCTGTCCCTCCTGTAGATAAAAAATGGACAGAAGGTATACTTTGTCAGGCTTGGATACAGACTTCCTTACTGAGCAGTGTAGTCATGTAGGTGTGGTACAAGCTGCAGCCTGTGACAAGGCTAATATTCCTCTGGCCTCACATCCTCCTGATAAGGATTCCAGGAAGATTGATGCCATGGCTAAGAAACAGTATATGGCAGCTTCTTTGGGACTCAGGCAGGCAAATTATATGGCTTATGTAGCTAGATATCAGAAATCTAGGTGGGACACAGTATTGCAGTTAGCCAAGCAGGCCCATGGCCAGCTGGCTAGTGAGTTGGAACAGGTGGCTGCTGATGGCATTGAAGCCTCTAAAGTTCAATTTCATACTGCTGTTGATGTTAATGATGTTTCTTCTAGGGTCATGGCCACTTCTTAGCTTCCCATAGGTTGGCATGGCTCAGATGCACTAATCTGTCCCAAGATACCCAGTCAAAGGCTATGGATTTTCCTGTAGTGGGAAATTCTCTTTTTGGGGAGCAAACAGAAAACTATATGAAAAAGATGGATGAATACAGAACTACCTACAAAAGTGCCCAGGCTAAGGAGAAGCATGCCATGCCACAAAGGCATGCTCCCAGAAGTAGGGGCAGGCCCTTTTCCAGGCCTTTTTACCAATTTCAAGCCTCCTCTGCTGTCTCGCAGAAGGGTTTCTTCAGAGGCAGGGGTAGGCGTGGCACAAGTGGACCGTCCCCTCCTCAGCCCTAAGGCTGCTGCTAAGCAGGCACCTGATGGGGTGTCCAGGGCCGATTCTCCTGTACCAGTGGGGCAGGTTGGCCTATTTCAGCGGAACTGGCTGTCCCTAACTACGGACAGATGGGTTCTGGAGGTAATAGGCCAGGGTCTGATTCTCAGCTTCAAACACTTTCCAAAGATGAGAGCCAGGCATTTTCCACCTGCAAATCCTTCAGAAGCCCTTGCTTTGGAAGCAGAGGTTTCTGCTCTGCTGGACTGCAAAGCAGTGGAAAGGGTTCCTCCTTGCCATCAGGGCAAGGGCTTTATTCAAGATACTTTCTTACCCAAAAGACAGGAGAATGGCGCCATTCTAGATTTAAGATACTTGAACAAGCATCTGTTGAAACCAAAGTTCAAAATGTTGACTCTGGCAATGATATTGCCTTCTCTAAGGCCAGGGACTGGCTAGCTTCCCTGGACCTCAGGATGCCTATTTTCATGTTCTGATCAGGTCTTCTCACCGAAAGTACCTCAGGTTCGAACTGCCCTCAGGCCACTACCAGTTCAGGGCAATGCCTTAGCCTTACCTCTGCCAAGGGTATTCACAAAATGTCTCGCTGTAGTAGTGGCTCACTTAAGAACGCAAGGGTTGCTGTGTTTCCCTACCTGGACGACTGGCTCATTGTGGGTCAGTCTCCAGGTCAGGTGAATCCACTTGCAAGTCACCCAGCAACTTCTCACTTCCTGGATTCCTGCTAAACTTACAAAGTCAGTTCTGGAACCAGTTCAGGTCCTAACTTTCATAGGCGCAGAATTGAACACAAGGTTAGCCAGGGCTTTTCTTCCCTCGGAAAGGGTGGCCAGACTCATCGCCCTGGCATCCTCCTTTACCCCGCGGGTCTCTCGACCAGCAAGGCATTTTCTGCAACTCCTCGGGCACATGGCTGCTTCCACAGCTGTCGTGCAGGGAGCAAGATTCCAGATGAGGACATTCAGTTCCATTTGAGGCCTATTGGTCTCAAAGGAAGGACCCTTACAAGTTGGTCCCAGTTACTCAAACTCTGATCCTAGCCCTCCACTGGTGGCAGGTCCAGAGCAATTTAAGACAGGGGTTCCTTCATTCCCATTTCTCACTCCTCACCCTCACCACGGATGCCTCCCTGTTAGGGGTGGGGGGCTCACCTAGGCGACCTTGCCACTCAGGGGTATGGTCTCCTCAGGAGTCTCTGCACCACATCAATCTTTTGGAACTCAGAGCTGTCTTTTAGCTCTTGGTGTTTTCAGATTCTGTCCAGAACAAAGTGGTTCAAGTCAGGACAGACAATACCACCACAATGTGGTACATCAACAAGCAAAGGGGCACTCGGTCTTCAGCCTTGTGCACAAGCAATGAAGTTGTGGTCTCTGGCTTACTCCTGAACACCTCCCTGATAGTGGTTCATCTCCCAGGGAAGGACAATGTCCATGGACGTGCCTCAGCAGAATTTCTCAGGGCCATCACGAATGGGCTCTGAATCCACAAGTGCTGGGGTCTGTCTTTGCCAGATGGGGCACTCCTCAGATAGATCTTTTCACAGCCCCAGACAACCACCAACTTCCTCTTTTCTGTTGCAGGCCTCCAGTTCTGGGCTCAGTCCCTCTGGGCCCTTTTCTGTTGGACTGGAAAGGGAAGTTCCTGTATGCTTCCCCCTTTCCTCTCCTTTTCAGGGTACTAGTAAAAATCAGATCTCAACCTTGCAGAGTGATTCTGATTGCCCCAGATTAGGCCAGACATCCCTGGTACCTCTGCTCCTGTCCTTGGCAGTCCACCCTGCCCTGGCCTGCCCAGAGTCCACGACTTACTGGCCTGTGCACAGGGAGAGTGTGTATCCGAGACCTCAAACCCTCCACCTCAAGGCTTGGCTCTTGAGGAGCTAGAATTTGCTGACTTGCACCTTTCTCAAGGTGTCATGGATATTTTAAAGCTTCAAGGAAGCCTTCCACTAGAGCCACTTATAATTCTAAGTGGAAGAGGTTTTCCATCTGGTGCTCTGAGAGGCAGATTATCCCAGAATCTGCTGATCTTCCCATTCTACTGGACTATTTGGTCCATCTGAATTCCCTAGGCCTTAGACCAGCTACCCTGAAGGTTCATCTGGCAGCTGTCTCTGCTTTTGTGTCAGCAGGAAGCCTGCCTCCCTTTCTTCTCACCCGGTGTTCTCCAAGTTTTTTAAAGGGTTACTTCATACTAACCCTCCTTTTCGGGAACCAGCTCCCGCCTGGGACCTGAATATTTGCATTGCTCAGTTAATGCAACCCCCCTTTGAGCCTCTGTCTTCTGCAGAGCTCAAGTATTTAACTTGGAAAACCGTTTTCCTAGTAGCTATCACCTCTGCCAGACGCATAAGTGAGCTACAGGCCCTGTCAGTGGAAGAAGATTTTATCTCTTTCCACAGAGATAAGTAGTCCTTCGACTAATAGAAAGTTTTGCCTAAGGTGGTTTCTGATTTCCACCTGAATCAATCATCTCTCTCCCAGTATTTTCACTGAGCATTCTTCCTCAGGTGAGAGGAGACTGCACAGCTTGGATGTCAAAAGAGCCTTAAGCTACTATTTAGAGCGCACCAGAGGTCATAGGTTGAATCCCTCCAACTCTTTCTTACCTATGGCGAGGTTGGCAAAGGAAACCTGCCACTAAGAGAACAATTGCAAGGTGGATTGTTTCTTGTATCCAATTCTGTTATCAGAAACTGGGTAGAGACCCCCTCAGGATTGAGGGCCCACTCCACCAGGGTACAGCTGCGTCTCTAGCGGCTGCTAGCGACATCCCCATTCTGGAGATTTGTCAAGCTGCTACCTGGAAGACAGTTCACACCTTTACCAAGCATTATTCCCTGGATGTCCAGTCCAGGAGAGATGCTTTCGTTTAGCACAGCTGTGCTTCAGAGCCTATTTCCTAAGTAGGTTCTGACCCTCCTCCATGGAGGTACTGCTGTGTAATCTGCTATTGTTATAATATAGCAAGACTTCATGGTGTTTGAAGAAAAAATTACTCACCTTAGTAATTGCTTTTCTTCTCATGGAGTCTTGCTATATTATAACCACCCTCCCTCCTGCCCCTCTCAGAACTTCTGCTTGGGTAGGGGTGGCGAATTGGTGCAAGCACTGTGTCATGCCATTGTAGTTTTTCCCTTACCCTCTTTTCCTTTGGGTTAGGGATCTAGATTGTTTCATTTAGGTTATTTATATTGCCCCCTTCCTGGACTTGAGTCTTTGGGGAAGGGGGTTCATATCTTCTTGTCAAGGGTGGTAAACGAACCATAATACCATCAATTTTTATTTTGTTATGGCTCTGAGTGTTTCTTTGTTCTTATGTTGTTGTTATTACTACTAGTAGGTAGCCATGGGCTAGTGTAGTTTTTCACACAGACTTTCCGTCCTTTGATGTTAGCTTCGTAAAGATCTGACAGTTTCATTTGAAACTGCCAGATAGAGCTTTGGGCACAGCGCCCTCGCGCTGTAGAACTCCAGATCTTCTGGAGTTAACTCCTTCCTCTCCGGGGCAGTTCAGCTGCAGTGGCTGACTGCTATTGTTATAATATAGCAAGACTCCATGAGAAGAAAAGCAATTACTAAGGTGAGTAATTTTTTCATCTGACAGCACCAATCACTCATCTATTTAATAACTCACTTACCCAAGGGGAGCTACCGCTCAGTTGAAAAATTGTGCATGTTATCCCTTTGTTCAAGTCGGGAGACCCTACAGACTTGAATAATTTCAGGCCAGTCTCACTTCTTACTGTACTATCCAAGTTACTAGAAAAAATTGTCAACTCTCAACTAAGGGAGTATTTGGAGTGTGAAAGTATCCTTAACACAGTCTAATTGGGATTCAGACCTCAGCACAGTACTGTGTTGGCTCTAGCCAAAGTGTCTAATGACTGGTTAAAAGCCTTGGACAACAAAAAGCACAACTACACTCTTTTCATTGACCGTAGCAATGTCTTTGACACAGTTGATCACTCCATCCTTCTTGATACTCTGGGTAGCATTGATCTAACCCCTGCTGCAATAAAGTGGTTCCACTGCTACCTCACAAACCTAAAACAACAAATTAAAGCACAAGTGGAACTGTCCCCATTAAAAACTCTGCCCCAAGGTGTTCCGCAAGGTTCCATCTTGGGGCCTATTCTTTTCGCACTCTATATTAACCACATAGATTCTGGCATACTCACAGGAAATGTTTACCTTTTTGTAGATGACACAGTCCTCTATACAACCAACCCCTCTCTAGATCTTGCTTACAAGAAGTTACAGCAGGACTTTATCATCCTCCAACATAACCTGCAGAGCCTTAAGCTCTTGCTCAATGCCAAGAAAACCAAAGCCATGGTTCTCTCCCCGCACTCTTTTCACAGTATGGGGACATCTGGTAATCCCCAGATTATCACCCTCCTTGGTGAACCTCTCGAAATAGTGGATACATTCAAATATCTGGGAGTCTGGCTGGATAATAAACTCAGTTTCAGTGCACACCTAAATGAGTTAACAAAAAAGCTAAGACAGCGTCTTGGCATATTTTACCATATTAGACATCTACTTACTCACGAAGCCAGGAAGTGGCTGGTTCAAACAACCTTTCTAACCTTGCTTGACTACGCTGACTTTCTATACAGTCGCTGCCCCCAGTATGCACTCCAGAAGCTTGACACACTCTATCATCACGCCTTGAGATTCATACTTGACATGCCTCTGCGGATTCACCACTGTCTGTTGTACCAGGCAATTGGTTTGCCACTCATCCTCATGAGGAGGCATATAAACGCCCTTATGTGGCTCTTCAGGGCTATTTCTAACAAACTCGCACCTTACATCTGTAACCTGTTTGAATGGTCAAAAGGTACTTATGGCCTACGGAATTCCTCCTTTGTCCTCCTCAAGCTACCACGGATGAGGACACATCTTGGCACAACTGCCATCAGCTCCTTCTTACCATCACTCTGAAATAACATGTAAACAAAAACACTTAAACTGTCCCTCCTGCTCAGCCCCTATGTATTCAGACAGATGCTCTTTCGATGCTGGAAGACTGCGTGTGGCTGCTTCTGGTAACCCTCAGCATAAGGTCTGAATGTTCCCCCAGCACCTGGACCCCCTGGCCCTCTCATTCCCCCTGTCGGATGGCATTTCCTTAGTGTAACTACCCTCTTCCTAGCTCCCCCCCTTCCCTGTGGCAACCTGCCCCGGGGGCCTCTCCCTAAGCAGTGCCTCCCTTCCCCCCTTCATGTGTCTTTTCATCCTGTCTTCCCTCTGTTCTCCACTGTATCCTTGCCATCCTCTCCCCTCCATGTCTTCTAGCCTTAATATGATGAATTGACTGCATATGTATGCAGCCTGTTACCAAAGTCCTGTTCCAGATACTAATGACCTCATTCTTAAACAGACTTAAATGGGCAGACTGGGTGGGCCATAGGCCCTTATCTGCCGACACTGTCTATGTATCTATGTATCTATGTATATACTGTTGCATTGTCTGCTGTATTATGATCTGCTGTTGAATAATGTAAATGAATGTGATCTGTGTGCCCAGGATGGATCATCTTGCAGATGAGTTTGCTCAATAATGAAATTGCCTGGTTAAATAAAGTTTGAGTGATTGACCTGGAAGTCAGCACACACCTTCATTTCCCACTACCATATCAACCCCTTGACTCACACTGGGATGCTGATTTTGGGGCATCAGTTCTGCAATCTCTGTTCCCTAAATAGGGGATGTGCACCTTGCCCTCTCTCCTGGAGAACTGCTAGAAATAGTCAGAAAGTGTAGATAGTACATCATGTCCCCATCCCTAGAGAAACAGGATCTTAGTTCGAGTGGGAGCTCTTGCAGCAGGCTATTACCATTAGGACTATGCCGCAGGTACTAGGACCCACCGGAAAACTCTTAGCTAGCAGTACCCAGCAGGGGCCGCCCCCTGACTTCGGCTCCGCCTCGACATTGGCTGTGGTACAAAAGGGGGGGTCCCCAGCTCCACCTCAGTTTTTTTTCCTGCCGCAGATCCACTCTCAGCGGTTGCTCTTGGCTCATTGTATAGCAATAAAGTGAAGTTTCTCAGTATTTTTCTGCAGTTTTTTTTCTTATTGGTCAAGTATTCGTCGTATGTCTTCATCATCATCATCGGTGTCCTCGTCAGGACCGAAGAAGACGAAGTGCTCCTGTGGCTGCCAGATCCCTGTCAAGGACGCCCACGAGGCCTGTGTGTTCTGCCTTGGGCCGTACCGCAACACCCAGGTCTGCAGGATCTGCAAAGGGTTTACTAGCAGGATGAGGATTAGATGCCTGAAGGCATTAAAAGACCACCTTTTAGAAAAAGCATGTTGCCGTGATGCAGAGCTCTCAAGGGGAGAAATCCAAGTACAAGGATAAGTCCCACGACAAGGACCGTGGCCCCATAAGAAGGCTTCTTCTTCAGGCTCTGGCAGTTCTGACTGCTCCCATCTCGGCAGACACTTCCAGGACCGGGGTAGGGCTTCCGGCCACGCAGAAACCCCGGCACCAGAAGAAGGTATGCAAGGCCCAGTGGCCCGCCTGCTAAGGTAAAGGTCATGCTTCTGTGTCCCCCTTCTACCTCGGGCACTACTGCTAAGGCCTCCTCTTTGGCGCATGCCTCTGCCCAGCCAAAGAAAGCCTCAGGATTTTCCCCTGTCCCAGGGCTGTGGATAAGGCCTCTTCAGAGCAGCGGGACGCTTCCATGAAGTCACCATCGGCTTCCTGCCCTTCTTTTCTTTTTTCTACTTTCTATTTATACTCCTCCCCTGCTCCCTAGACTCCGCGGCCCTTCGAGAGTCACCAATTGTGTCTGGCTGGCCTCACCTTACCTGGACCCGCGGTAGTCCCTCCATGTAGCCTCAGATTGCCCCCTGGGCGAGGACAGAGATGGGAACCTACACCTCCGAACCACGTCCATTTGTCAGGGCACCAGACTGGGGCAGGCAGGTGGGCTTATGGGATCTGCACTAGGGTGCTCCGTCTTCCAGGAGCCTAGGGGGCATTTTTTCTGATGTTCCGTGCATGGCGTGCGTCCCTGCCAAGGCGTACCCGCCGTCTGCCATGCATTTTCCCCTCAATGTAGGACAGGGAGCATGCTGCACTGCAGGCCTCCGCCAGAAGGCAGTCATGCTGCATGCCAAGGGCCCCTCTCCCTCTTGGGAGAGGAGAGCTTTCCTCTGGATATTCGATCCTCTCCCTCCCCTGCCGACCCCCAGCAGCCAGGGCTCGTTCCCAAACCTGGGTCGCCGCCCTTCTAAAGGTCTGGTCAAACAGGACCCAGTGCCAACCAAACCCAGGAGCCAGAAACCAGCCTCGGGTACCGGTGCCAGTTCTTTAGACCAGACAACACCAAGCATGGTGCGGTCGCTGGTGCGGAGAGCCTCTACTCCAGAGAACGTTGCTGCGGGCATTTCACCTCAAGATCTCCCAGATTTACCGGCTTCACCAATTCAGGACCAGCCTATGATGCCCGATGCCCTGGCTGGGGGGGGGCGGCATCCCAGATCAGCAAAGAGCAGCTCACCGAACTGTTTCAGTTGTGGTGGAGCCAGGTCAAACAGGATATTGTCCCATCTAAACCTGGCCCAACCCCGGTCCCTGATGGGGAGGATCAGGACACTAAGGGCAATCCTTCAGCACCGCCAGACAAATCTGTTCCCGAGGAGCGGCCTAAGCCTTCTGTGCCCTGCTCCCCAGTGGTCCATTCCCGTTCTAAGTCTAAGGACTGTTGACAGAACTAGTTTTCCCGGTCGGAGAGCCAGCATCAGTCACTTCAGAGGAGCAGGTCTCACAGTCGCCGCAGGCAATCTACCAGCCATCGTCTGGCCCTCAGCAGATGTCTGTACCCATACCATTGTCTGTCCCTGAGCCGATGTCGGTCCCATACCAGACGTCAGTCGGTTACTAGCAGACATTCAAGGGACAGAAGCTGCTCCAGGTCAGGGTCAGCTATGACCATTCTGATAGGGGCAGGTCTTCTTCCTTTTTCAGCTCAGACTGGTCATTTTCAGGAGAGAGGGTCTCCCCAGATGATAAGGAGGAGACCCCCCACTCGTCTCCGGACGATCCCACTTTTATGGACGTCATGGGGCACATCCTGGCCTCCAGTGGATGGGAGACAGAGGACATGGATCCTGAATGCCAGAGGTTGGCCAGATACCTGCGACAAAAGGAGCCCAAGCCTTTAGTGGTCCCTTCTTTGGGGGATACTTTCCAGGACCTGACCTGACTTACCTGGAAGCATCCAGTCACTACCCTGGTGGTTCCCAAAAAGTTGGATAGGCTTTATAGAGCACCAAGGGAGGACAGCCCTTCCTGGTGAAACACCCTCAGGTGGACTTGATGGTCATCACGGCTGCTTATGCTAAATCTGAGCAGCTGAAGCACCTTAGCTCATAGCCTCCCAATGCAGAGTCCAGATACTTGAATCAGGTGGGCAAGAAGATCTTCTCTGCCTCCACCTGCTCCATAAGATTGCTCAGCTTCCTCACGCCTGTGGTCCAGTACCAAAACAAGATGTGGGAAAAGGACCAGGAAGTAGCCAAGGCCTTGCTAAATTTGGCCCAAAAAGACCAAGCAGCTGGAAATCCTGAAATCGGGTTTGGACGTAGGCATGCATGTATTACAGGCCTCATACGACACTGCAGATATGGCATCTAGGGCTGCAGCTTCTGGCGTTTGCCTTAGGCGCCATGCTTGTTTAATAGTCTCCAGATTCTCCCAGGATCTGGAGTCTGGAATCAAGGATCTTCCCTTCCAAGGTTCCATTCTGTTCGGCGAGGAGACTGAAAAATTGATTTTGCGCCTCCAGGAGTCCGGGGAAGTCAATTTGGTTAGTCCAGAATCTTTACAAGTGGGACCAAAAGCCATTTCGCAAGTGTTCCTTTCGTAAGTCTTCAGGGCAGAATACTAGTGGTCAGTTTGCGCAGAGAGGTGGTTCCAAGAGGAAAGCAAACCCAGCAAACTGGAGGCGCCCCTCTAGAGGCCCAAAGTCCTCCCAAACCTCTCTGCCCACTCTTGGATCCTCCCAATGACTCCCTGCTGACCCCCACATCTGGCGGAGGCAGAAGGGGAGGCAGTGGGGGGGGGGCGCTTCTCCCTCCACTTGGAAGGGTGGAGCAAGATCACATCAGACCTTTGGGTCTTGGACATCATAAGGAGAGGATATACATTGGAGTTCATGCAAATCCCTCAGGAGAGTGCACCAAGGTCCTCCCATTATCCTCCTTCCCACATCCAGTTAATAGAAAGAGAGTTTCAGGCCCTCTTGCAGAAAAGGGTGATAGAGTCTGTTCTACAGGGGCAATGAGGAATGGGGTTTTACTCCCACTTCTTCCTGGTTCCAAAGAAAATGTAAGACCTTCGGCCCATCCTGGACCTCAGTTCTTTTAAATTACTTCATTGAATACAGAAGGTTCAGGATTGTGAGTCTTCCAGGTCTCATTCCTCGTCGCACCAAGGGGGTTGGCTCTGCTCCCTAGACAGGCAAGATGCTTACATGCACATAGGGGTCTTCCCTCCCCACCGGAAGTTTCTGAGGTTCCACTTTCAGGGGAGGCATTGTCAGATTCAGGACCTGCTGTTCGGCCTCTCCTCTGTTCCTCAAGTCTTTACCAAGTGCTTAGCAGTGGTAGCTGCGACTCTCAGATGCAAAGGCCATTATGTCTTCCCTTACCTGGACAACTGGCTTTTAGCAACTTCTTCAAGGACGCTTCTTCAGCGCACTCTCGGAGACACCTATACACTATTCCAAGAGTTTAGGGTCACCCTGAATCTGCTGAAATCATCCCCAGAGCCCAGCCAACGAGACTCCTTTATAGGGGCAGTTCTGGCCTTTCTTCCCACAGGACGGGGGGGGGATCATCTGCGAAAAGCAGCCTGAACGGTTTCCATGATCCCTCAAGTCCAGGCCAGGACGTTCCTCAGACTTCTGGGGCATATGGCGATGGCCATCCTGGTAGTTCCTTTGGCTTGCCTTCACATGAGAGTTCCTCAGTGGATGCTCAGGGTACAGTGGGACCAAAGATCTGATGATCTAGACCATTTGGTCTGGATCACGGACCCAGTCAGTAGGACCCTTACTTGGTGGCTGAACCCCTGTAATCTAGAAAAAGGGGTTCTTTTCTGGCAGGAGCCACCAAGCCGGACCCTGGCCACAGACACCTCCAAGCTCGGTTGTGGAGCGCATCTAGGAGACAGCCAGACCCAGGACATCTGGTCTCCGGATGAGTGCAGACTTCACATCGATGTCCTAGAGATGCAAGCGGTCCTCAGTGCCCTTCAGGCCTTTCAGGAGGACCTAGCACCAGGCTCTCTTCTTATCCAGACAGACAACATGGCCGTCATGTTCTGAATCAACAAGCAAGGGGGCACACATTCCTACCCCCTGTGCAGGGAGGCGACGAGAGTCTGGTATTGGGCTGTAGAACATCAGATTAGTGTAGTCGTGGTGCATGTTCCAGGCATCCAGAACATCTTGGCCGACAGCCTAATTCGATCACGGTCCAAGGCGCACGAGTGGGAGCTACTCCAGTCAGTAGCGGACCAGCTCTTCGACACGTGTAGTCTTCCAGAGCTGGACCTCTTTGCGTCTCCATGCAGTGCCAAACTGCCAAATTTCTGCTTGTAAGAGCATGCGTCTGGCCAGACACATTGTCCCTCTGTTTGGCAAGGAGGTTCCTGTACGCCTTCCCGCTAATACAGAGGGTTCTCTTGAAGCTTCAGGCCGAGGAGGCACGCATGATTCTCGTTGCCCCACTGTGGCCTCAGCAGATTTGGTTCCCACTACTTCAGCAGCTAGCAATGGAACCTCCGATTCAGCTGCCTTGGAGCTCGCACTTATTGTCACAAGATCGGGGCACATTGGTCCATCTGGATCTCAAGTCCCTGTACCTTCATGCATGGCTCCTGCAGGCATAGTCAAAGCAAGGTATGGGGTCTCTCAAGAGGTGGCAGACGTTCTCGTCTCTGCGAGAAAGCCCTCTACTAGGTCTGCTAATGCTATGAAGTAGGAACATTTTTGTCTTTGGGCTTCTTCCCATCACTTAGACCCACTTACCTGCCCGGTGAACTCAGTTTTGCAGTATCTCCTCTCCTTATTGAGTCAAGGCTTGAGCTACTCCTCCATCAAAGTGCATATGTCGGCAGTTTCAGCCTATCATATGTTGGTGGAGGGAAGAACTTTGGCCTAGCTGGACATGTCCCGAACCTTTTTGAGGGTCATTCTGCACATGGAACCTCCCATCAAAGATCCATTACCCCACCGGGATCTCCTTTTTGTGCTGGAGAAGCTTAACCTCACCCCACCCCCCCATTAAACCGGCTGCAGATTACGAGCTACTTTTCCTTTCTTGGAAAGTATCTTTCTTAGTTGCTGTCACTTCCACTCGGAGAGTTTCCGAGCTTCAGGCCCTGATGTGTAAGGAGCTTTATTTTTCGGAATTGACTCTGAATCAAGATGTCAGCTTTCCAGTTTATTATCCTAATAGAAGGGAAGCGCTTCTGCACATGTTGGACATCCACAGGGCGCTTAGGTGTGATCTCAAGTGCTCTGCTCCCCACCACAAGTTGGAAAAACTTTTTGTTGCCTTCCTTGGTCCATTGTATAGTTTACTGTTGCATCAAGTACAACAAACCCCTCCCGGGGACTGTTGGAGGTCATTCTACCAGGGGAGTGTCTACCTCTTTTGCGTCTTTGAGGAACGTCTCCATTGGAGACATTTGCGCAGTGGCTACTTGGATTTAATGAACACTTTCATTAGGCACTACAGTCTGGATATTGCTTCCAGGCGCAGGGCCGGGTTCGCCCTAGCTGTCCTTCAGGGACTTCTTTCCTAGCATGCTGTATTACAGCACTGGTGCCTTTCAGCCGCCTCCCAGGGTTGCTTGTTTTTCTTTCTCACGGGACTGCTTGGGTCTCAGTCCTGATGGTAATAGCCTGCTGCAAGAGCTCCCATTCGAAGTAAAGATAGTATGGTTACGTAAGAACTTACCATAACAGTCGATCTTCGAGAGGAGCTCTTGCAGCAGGCAAAGCTTTACTGTCCTTCTTCCCCTGGTGAGATTTAGCATCTTTTTCGGCGTGCTTCTGCCTGGTCCCCCTGTTGGAGCCTATTCACAGGTCTTCAGCGGGTGAACTGAAGTGGAGCTGGGGATCGCCCCCTTTTGTACCACGGCCGACATCGGGTTGAAGCGGACGTCAGGGAGTGGCCCCTGCTGGGTACTGCTAGCAAAGAGTTTTCCGGTGGGTCCTAGTGCCTGTGGCATAGTCCTTATTGTAATAGCCTGCTGCAAGAGCTCCTCTTGGAGATCTACTGTTACGGTAAGTTCTTACGTAACTGTACCTTACTCGCCCTGTAAAAGTAGCGCTAGGAGTGGTACATGATGTACATCCTCACTGACCCACCTAACCTCCCCTGGCAAGTGGCACACCGGTCTTGCTTTCAGCGGGCAAGATCTGATGTCACAGGGCGGTGCCGAGGGAGTTATCACCCGGGTGGGTGGGAGGAATCGTGGGTGGGAGGAGCCAGCTTGCAGACTTTCCGGCAAGCCTTAAAGGGGAAAGGACACTGCCAGAAGTGTGGATTTACATCATATACTGCTGCTAGAACTACTGTCAGAAGTGAGTAACCTGTTTTTTGGAAACACTGAAAAAAGATGCTCAGAGTGTACTATAAGATAATGATCCTCAGTGATGGGCTTTACTGTATGGGGGATCACTAAAGGAGATCCTGTATTTCTAATCTTCCACACCTTTATATTTTTTGTAGGCGGACATTTACAAAGTCGACTTCCTGGCAGAGCGAGAGGCGAGAGAGAAGCTACATGAGCAAAAGGAGCGTCTTCAAGAACAGTTGCAGCGTTTGCAAATTGAATCCGAGAAACTTCGAGCCGACTTGGATGGAGCCACAAGGTAACGTTATTGTCAGTGACTAACAGCTGTGAGCAACAGTGGTAAAAGAGGAAGGCCAAGCACTTTTTTGTACAAGTTACGACTTTTCAAAAAAGTTTGGGATGGAATGAGCATGAAAAGCAGCTGTAGAAAACCTGCTTGTAGAAGAGCAGCAACTGTCACGTGCAGTTGCAGGAACAGCATTTAACTTGGAGCGCGTCTTTCAGTTGTGAGCAATTTCCCTTGTGCCACACCACCCAAGGCAGGAGTAATGACTCGCACCCAAGTGTGCCTTATCATGACTGTTAAATTAATGTTTAAAAACAAAAGACAAATAGGAGAAAAATATCCTTGAACAGAATGCAGGATTACAATCTGTGAATCATTTAGGACTTACCATGGTCATGGGATCAGATTAGACTAGTTATAGTGCAGAATTTACTCAACCGATTTGCAGTGGTTTAGTTGTGCGTTTGCATTGCTGGATGTACCAAAATCATCTCCATATGAATAACAAAACAGTAAGTTAAGGAACTGGTAGCATAGGTACTGGTGCAGACACATGCATTCAGCTGAGATGCCTCTCTTCGGGACTTATGTTTGACCATATACAGGTTATTGTAGTATATCTAGTGAAGTGAGCCATGAAACCTACGGGTGGCTCCTCACCAGCCAATCTCTAACACAGAGCGATGCAGGTAGTGATCCATCGGCAAATCATTTGTTTGGCTGCTGGCCAGCTTCACATAAGTATGAACAACTGGCGAGTCTCACCTTGAAATTCTGCCATACTCTCCAGGTAGTAGAGCAGGGCTTTGTGAACACTGAAAATGTGGAATTTTCACTTGACCTCTGAAGTGTAAGGTATTGGGAAGAAAGTGGGTAGAATGGGTGTTTGATTTAGGTGAAACTCAAAATCTTACTTCAAGAGGGTTCCTTCAGTAGGTCACCACATGTAGGACTGGCACCACCTAGCGTTGGGCCGCATGGTAGACTTTTCTAGCAATACCTGATGGGGGACCGCCCACCCGACGTCAGCGTGACTGTATGTGGTGGGCAGTCCCCACACCCGCCCACCAGTTCTTTCCCGCTGTCGCCTCGTGTCAGTCACCTCGCAAACTTCCATTCGCGATCGTTGTGAAAGTTTCTATTGCGTCAGTATTTTACTTCGCAATTTTCAAATTATTTAGTTCCTTCTACTTGATGTCTTCTCCAAAGAAAAAGTGCTTGTCTTGTGGCACGCAGATCCTGCACAAAGACGGTCACCAGAAGAGCATTCTCCGCCTAGGCCCAGACCATCCTACCTCCTCCTGCCCAGAGTGCCAGTCATTCAACCAGGCCACCAAAAAATGGAGACAGCAGGCATTGGAGGCCCACCTTTTTAAAACTTGTTTGGCCTCCTTGGAGAAAAATATGGAGCACCTCAGGGACTCGTACGAAAAATGTTGCCCTTCTAAAAAACACAAGGATAAGTCTAGGGAGCGGGCTCGCTCCGCGGACGACACCAGGCCATCGACAAGCAATGCGCAGCTACTGCCCAAGAAACAGCTGGACGGTAATTCGGACAAGACTTCAGCGGATAAGTCGGCCCCGGGCTCCTCCGGGGATCACGCGGCGGACGGTAAGCAGACTCACGTGGCAACGGTGAATAAGTCGGCTGAGGTCTCCACCCTACCTTACCTGCTGAGCCGGCCATCTCTGACAACCGCACGGGCTCAGTTCCCTTGTCAGGGCCTAACGGCGCCTTTCCCGACGTCCGGCGGGACCAGAGGGAGAAAGCCCCTCTCCCTCCTCCTCCTTCCTCGCCTGCATCCTTGCATTCACCCTCGAACGCGTCCGGTGATGGGATCGGAGGCCCCATCGATCCTGTCGATGTTTTGGGCACTTCTCCTTGTTCCCCTGCTGGGGTCCTGGATCAGGAGGCTCCTTCACGGCCATCTGGCCTAACTATGGAGGTCCCTCCGCCTTCTGGTGGGATACCAGCGACTTCTTTGACGCTGGTGATCCCAACGACAGTCCCTCAGCCGGTACCGGCTGACCGGCCTTTACCTCTGGCCCGGACGCCGGGTCGGCCCCAATGCCGGAGCTCCCTCATCCGGTCCCAACACCGGCCCCTCCGACGACGGATCCCTTTCCAGTGCCGGATTGAGTAGAGCCGGTGCTGACGGTCTCTCTGACGTGGGCTGTCGCGACGCCGGACTATTCTCCAATCTATGCAGTGGCGGGTCTGACGTGGGTCCCCCCCAGACGACGCCAGATGAGACATCGCGGGTGTATTCCAGACCCCGAACTGTTCCCCATTACCCTTTTGGGGATCCCTACCCGGGGGGTTCCATTCCTGATTGGAGCCATTTTGGACAATTCCACCATGGATTCAACCCATATTCTCCCTATATGGTTTTCCAGGTGTACTATCCCCCTCCGGTTGCACCCCCCCCCGGTGGTTCCGGATTTCAAGACCATGATTCAGTCTTGGTGGCAGGGGGCCAGACTGGAGTTGGTTACGGATCTGTAGGCTAGACTCCCACAGACACAGCTTCCTAGGTCCCCTTCCCCAAGCAGTTCTATTTCTTCCGTCCACGTCTTGAGGAAGACTCGACAGGATGTTCCCCTGCGGGACTTCAGTCGTCGTCCTGTCGAGGAGGCAGAAGATAGTTCCGATGGGAGGGAAGATTCCTCAGAGGAGGAGCATGTGGAGGACCGTGAGGATACGAAAGGAAGGAAGGACCTCCCTGAAGTCCCCACCGGAGGATCCTTTCTTTTCGGACCTCTTGAGGACCTTAAGGGACCACTTCGGCTGGGAGTCTGAGGACCAGGGTCCTATGCGGCAGAGACTAGCAGAACACCTGGACTTAGAGTCTCTGCCCTCTATTCTGGTCCCCCCATGGATGGCACCTCATCAAGACCTCACCACCACCATCTGGCAGATACCTCATTCTATCTCAGGTGTCCCCAAGAAGGCGGACAGGCTCTACTGGGTGCCAAAGGATGCCCCTTTTCTGAAGGCTCATCCCAAGGCAGACTCTGTGGTCATTTTGGCTGCTCATGACCACTCCACAGCTGCTAAGCACATGAGCACGACACCTCCTGACAAAGAGTCGAGGCTGATGGACCAGTTCAGTAAGAAGGTCTACTCGTTGGCCACGTGCGCCCTTAGTTATGTGGCCCACATGGTGTCCCACCAAAAACAGACTATGGCCAGGCTAGAGGCGAAGGTCCAATCAATGGACCTTTCACCCCTCAAGGAGGAACTTGTCAAGGATCTCCGCCTCTCCAAGATCTCCTGTGGACATGCTCTTCGAGCCGCGTACAACTGTGTTGATTCAGTGGCCCGTACCTCAGCAACTGCCGCTGCTCTTGGGCTGCATTCCTGGCCTCGTCTCTCTGGGCTCGCCAACAAAGACCTGTCGGCAATTCAGGACGCCCCCTTTAGGGGCTCAGTCCTTTTTGGTGGGGGATACCAAGGACATCATAACGAATCTGCAGGACAAGGGTTTGTCACTTAGATCCGTTAGGTCCATGTACCGATCGGGTACCCAGCAAGAGCAGCAGCCCTTTCAGAAAAGGACCGGGAGGCAGTGGAAGAATGCTCAGGCATGTCGCCAAGGAAAGTGTAAGGCCCCGGGTACTGCTACACCCCCTGCCCCCAAGAATCAGCGACGTGCGGGGGACCTCCTCCTGAATGTCCCGCCACTTTTGGACTCTCCAGCCCCACTGCATCCTCAGTCTCAAGACGGGGAGCAGGTGGGGGGTCGCCCGCTACGTGCAGGAGTGGAGGGCGATAACTTCAGACGAGTGGGTCCTGCAACTCGTGTCTGTCGGACACACCATTGAGTTTCTGGAGATTCCTCCGGACTCTCCTCCGCAGAAGTCCTCTTACTCCCGGGACCTGGCCCTTCTCATCTGCGAGGAGGTCAATTCACTCTTGCTCAAAGAAGCACTCGAGCGAGTTCCCTCCGGGCACAGGGGAAAAGGGTTTTATTCCCATTTCTTCCTGGTTCCAAAAAAGATCGGGGACTTCAGACCCATACTCGACTTGAATCAACTCAAGTCAGTATGTCGAGTACAAGAAATTCTGCATGCTAATGCTCCAGGGCCTTCTTCCTCTACTGGTGGAGAATCATTGGCTCTGCGCCCTGGACATGCAAGATGCTTACCGGTACATCCCCATTTTCCCCAGGCACTATCTATTCCTGTGTTTCTGTTTCCAAGGACTGCATTTCCAGTTCCGGGCACTCCCCTTTGGTCTGTCTTCAGCACCTCAGGTTTTTACCAAGTGCCTGGCGGTGGTGGTGGTGGTGGTGGCGGCGTTCCTGCACTGCAGGGGTATTGTGGTGTTCCCTTACCTGGACGACTGGCTGATATCAGCCCTGTCCAGGGATCTTTTGTTGAAAACTCTTTCTTTCACACTGGACCTATTTAGCCGACTAGGGATCACGGTCAGTGTTCCCAAGTCATCTCTCATCCCTACCCAGAGACTGCAGTTTATTGGGGCAGTTCTGGATACCGTCCAGTGCAGAGCTTTCCTCCCTCCAGACAGGGTGAAGACCCTGGTCAGTCAGGCTCGAAAAGTAGCCTCCCTCCGGAACATCCCTGCTCGGGAGGTCCTTCGTCTTTTGGGACTGATGGCGGCCTCCATCACGACCGTTCCCCTAGCAAGGCTACACGTGAGAAACACTCAGTGGTCATTACAGGTGCAATGGGATCAGCTTCTAGACAACCTGGACCTTCCTGTCCTGGTCTCTTCAGTGGTCCAGAGGGATTTACAGTGGTGGGAGGATTCTTACAATCATTTCCTGGGACTTCCGTTCCGAAACCCTGCACCAGCAGCTACCCTCACCACAGATGCCTCAAATATGTGGTGGAGAGCTCACCTGGGGGAACATCAAGCTTAAGGCCTTCGGACAGGCCTGGCGACTTCTCTCCACATCAATGTTCTGGAGCTCAGGGTGGTCCTGTATGCCTTATAGGCCTTTCAGACCCTGCTACCCAAAGGAACACTGCTGATCCAAACGGACATTATGTCGGTAGTTTAGTACATCAACAAACAAAGTGGAACCCGGTCGTACCCTCTTTGCATCATCTGGTCCTGGTGGCCGTGCACATTCCAGGCGTTCTCAACGTCCTGGCGGACAGTCTAAGCAGAACTTGGACCCTCGCCCATGAATGGGAGCTGCATCAGGAAGTGGCGGATTCCATCTTCCAGAATTGGGGATGTCCGGAAATCGACCACTTCGCCTCCCAATTCAACACAAAGCTTCCCAAGTTTTGCTCGCTCGCTCCAGAGCAAGGTGCTTTCTGGAACAATGCATTGTCTCTGTCATGGACAGGGAAATTCTTGTACGCTTTCCCTCCTTTTCCCATTCTGCAGAGGGTTCTCCTCAAACTTCAAGCTGAGAGGGCAAGAATGATCCTCATCGCCCCTCTCTGGCCGAGACAAATCTGGTTCCCACTGTTACAACAGCTCTCCAGGGAACCACCGGTTCTACTTCCACTGACTTACGACCTCCTGACTCAGGATCAAGGCAGGCTGGTTCATCCGGGGCTCAGGACCCTGCATCTTCATGCGTGGCTCCTACAGACATAACGATTTCCCATACTGGCGTCTCCTCTAGAGTTACTCAGGTCCTCATTGAGGCCAGAAAACCGTCCACCCATTCTACTTATGCCATGAAGTGGAAGCGGTTTTCGATCTGGGTGGCTGCTAAGGGTTGGAACCCCTTCTGTTCACCTCCCCAAGTCATGGAATACCTCCTTCACTTATCAGACTCCGGTCTGTCCTATTCTTCTTTAAAGGTCCATATCTCTGCTATTTCCACGTACCACGAGCTAGTGGATGATAAACCCGTGGCTCAATTGGAGGTCTCAAAGACCTTTCTGAAAGGGATCCTCTATCTGAAACCCAGCCATCCGCAGCCCAGCTTCACCTTGGGACTTAAACTTTGTCTTAGAAAAGCTCAACCTTCCTCCTTTCAAATCGGCTATGAGCTGTTTTTTGCGCTTCCTTTCATGGAAGGCACTTTTTCTGGTGGCTATCACCTCAGCCCGAAGGATTTTGGAGCTTCACGCTGTAGTCTGCAAGGAGCCATATTTGATTTTTCATCAGGACCGGGCAGTCCTCAGAACGCATCTGAGGTTCCTTCCCAAGGTGGTGTTGGAAACCATACTGAACCAATCGGTGGAGCTTCCGGTTTATTATCCGTCCCCCTCTGACTGGAGTGAGGCACTCCTTCACACGATGGATGTCCTTCGGATTCTCCGGTGTTACACCCACTGGACTAAAGAGTTTCGCTCCTGCGACAAGTTGTTTGTCTCTTTTGCCCCGAGGTCGAGGGCCAAACGGGTTTCTATGCAGGGCCTTTCCAAATGGCTAGGCAACTGCATTCGGTACTGTTACCAAAAGTATGATAAGCCTCTTCCGGGTTCCATAAGAGGTCATTCTACTAGGGGCATGGCTGCCTCCGCGGCCTTCCTACAGAACGTTTCTACAGCGCACATTTGTGCTGCCGCTATTTGGGAGTTCTGTCCATACCTTTACCAAACATTACAGTCTGGACATTGCTTCTAGGTGGAGGGCCAGCTTTGGTCTAGCCTTCCTGCAGGGCCTTCTGTCCTAGACTTGGTCCATTCTGGACTTCAGTTGTTCTGTTGGAGTTAGCTTTCTTCCTCCCTAGTTTCTTTCGGTCTCTCCTTGGAGGGACTGCTTGGGACTCTGTCCTATATGTGATGACCTACTGAAGGAACCCTCTCGAAGTAAGATAGTACAGTTACGTAGGATCTTACCATAACAGTAGATCTTCCAGAGAGGTTCCTTCAGTAGGTCATATTTTTCCCTCCCTCCTTCCCCTCATTTTATGTTTTACAGGGACTCCAATTCCTATTAGCTCCTGCTGCAGGCATATACCTGGCTCCGGCAGGAGAACTGGAGGGCAGGCGTGGGAATCGCCCACTATATACAGTCACGCTGACGTCGGTCACGTGACTTCGGGTGGGCGGTCCCCGTCAGGTATTGCTAGAAAAGTCTGCCGTGCGGCCCAACGCCAGGTGGCGCCAGTCCTATGTGTGATGACCTACTGAAGGAACCACTCTCAAAGATCTACTGTTACGGTAAGTTCCTACAGGACTGTACTTTACCTTGGGGGGGTATTTCACATGGTGACAAAAGCCATCCTTGTCAAAAAACAGGTACAAGACTCCAAAGATTAACCTTAATGCCTGGAATTCACTCACCCATCTGGCTAGATGATGGAAATGAAGAAACGCAGTTTTCCATGGCAAGTGTGAGAATGCACACTTGCCCATAGGCTCCAATGGTTTACCCATTAGCTAGAACAGCACCAGTACTGTCTCATAGTGGAGCTGATTCATGCACTGGAGGGGACAGGTGGTCCATCCCTCTGAAGAAATGGCCAACTACTTTGGCATGGTATGTCTAAATGGCGGCCAAATGCACCTTGAGGAACATGGCTTGCAGCCCTGTTTGAACGGGGACCAGAGGTAGTAGAGAATGTGCGACATGGAGCAAGATAGGGTTGCTCCTCATACTGATATGAGAACCTCATCCACATGCAAGTGAAAGTCTTGCAAGTTGATGCCTACCAAGTTGCCACCAGCAGCCAGAGAAATTCCTTGGAAAGCCTCAGAGCCTGCTGAAACTCTTGCTGCTAAGGAACTAGCTGGTCAGGTGCAGAAACTGCAGGTCTGTAAGGTTGTCTCCTCGGACCACATCAGCGAGTCCCAAAGGAGTGGAAGCAGCTACAGTGGTCTGCTGCTGAGACTGAGGAGATCAAAACATCAGAACGGGCGCGGCCAGTCCAGTGCAATATAAATTGGGCATGACTTGTCCCTCCCCACTTTGAGGACCACCTTGTGGACCAGTAGAAACAGAAGGAAGGCATACAGGAGGCTCTGCACCCAGAGCGAGAGGATGCGTACAATGCAGAGTGACTAGCTGAGGGGAAGGGGCAAAGACCAGCCTCAGTTTCTAGTTTTGCGAGGAAGCAAATAGGTCCACTGACAGTGCTATTCATTTTGAGAACACCTGGTACACTACCTGCAAAAGTAGCGACCTCTTACAAGATGCTTCTTCCACACCACTCAGCGCATCTGCCATTTGGTTGGTTCAGCAACATGAACCAGCACCAGTTTCATGCACAGGGAGTGCATCAGAGATCATGTTTCTAGTGCCTCCTGACACAGAGAAAAGGTGTGCATTCAACCATGTTCAGGTAGAACATGGTGGTCACGTTGACTTGGACCAGCTATATGAACTTTGCCAGTGCTAGGTGAACAGTGCAGAGTTCCAGCATGTTGATGTGAGTGTGAACCTTGCACGGCCACCAGAACCCATACTTTCTGCAGTCCAGCAGATATGCATCCCAACCCACCACAAACATGTCCATCATCAGGGTGACTGTGAGTTCCACCTGGACAAATGGCATGCCCTGTGAGAGGTTTGTGGGGTGCAGTCCCCAATGGATTTGTCCATTATTGACTGGGACACCTGTGCCTTGTGGTTCAGGGCTTCATGCTGTTTGTACCACTGGCATCCCATTTCCCACTGAATGGGCTGCATACGCCAGTGGGCCCAACACGCTACAGCTGTTGTAGAGACCATGAAGCATAGAAGCCAGAGGAAACACAGGGCTGGGCGCAGTTGACCAACCCAAAATGATTAGGCAAAGGTGGAAATGTCCTCCACCCAGTCCAGTGGCAGATGGGCTCTGGCTTGCAGAGAGTCCAGCTCTGCTTCAGTGAACATGATAACCTGCTGTGGGGTGAGTTTGGACTTGGCTAGATTAACTGTACAGCTGAGATCCTGGAATGTCGGGATGGCCAGAACCCTGGACTTCTCTATACCCTGCAGTGAATTCACTGTGATGAGTCAGTTATTAAGGTACCGAAAGGCCTTGATGCCTCTGTGCTTAGGAATGGCTACCATGCCCAACAGGAACTTGAACATCCTGGTTGCCCATGATAGGCTAAACAGCATGATTCTGAACTGATACAAGGTACTGTCTATCTGAAAACAGAGAAACAGTCCATGAGATGGACAGATGGGATGTAACTGTGGAAGTATGCATCCTGGAGGTCCATGGAGAATAACCAAGCCCCTGATCAAAGGAACAGAATGATCTAGTGCAACATTGCCATGTGAAATGCAACATTGCCATGTGAAAGTTTTACCTCCAAATGAGCTTGTTCAGGGTTTGCAGGATGAGAATGGGGCATCGTTTGGGTAACAAAGTACTGTGACATGAACCCCTGCTAAGCCCAGTTTTACGGAACAGGTTCTATCGCATGTTGCTCAAGGAACTGATGAACCTAGCTTAAAAGTGCAGGGAGAGACTCAAAAGGGTGTCATCCAGCAGTGCTTGGGGCTGACAGTGAAGTAAGGCTCGAATTCCAGAGACAACCCCAATTCCACCATTTCTAGTACCAACTTGCCCAAAGTAATTGTGGACCATAGTGGTAGGAAGTGAGAGAGTCCACCCTGACTGGGAGCTTCAGCAAGGGTTGTGATGGAGAAGGGATGGAGCCCCTCTTCGCGTTTTACCCTAGGAGGCAGACCCCGAGGACTGACCTCTGGAGGACCCGCTACTGCCCTTGTGCTGGCCTTGGCCTTCCAGTGTTTGGAAGGGCTTGGCCTGGTGGTGCTGCTAAAATTGCTGCCTCAGTTTCGGCTGTGACTGCTGACCTCATGTGCCCAAGTAGGGGTGGCCACGAATGGAACATTGAACCCTGTGGCCTGGGCTTGGGTTGCTGCTTAGGATGGGTGACCATCGTCACCGAATCCAGAGTCACATTGGACTTCTTGATATGTGTGAGATTATCATTGACCCCTGACCCAAAGAGATCCATCCCTGTCGAGGACAAATTTGCCATCAGTCGCTGAATTTCTTAAGTGACTAGCAAAATCCACAACCAGGCATGGCTTTATATGGGGACCGCTGCAACCACTTCTTGGGACAGTCAAAAGTAGTGCTTGGTCACCATCTGCCCAAGATAAGGGATCTTGTGTAAATCTTGTTGGCTCTCTGGAGGGAGGAGATTGGTGGCCTCCTAAAGCAGACATGGCTGTATTGAGCCATCAGTGCTACACCTAGCCTTGCAGATACCCTGGGATGCAGATGCAGCAGGTGGTTCTGCTTATAGGACTCCTTGTCTGTTCACTTCTTTTTCAGCTGTGACTTGCAGTATGCTGCATCTGCCACTAGCCTTCCAGCAACAGATGCTCCAGCATGCAGGAAGGTCTGCCCTATAGGACCGCATACGTGTAATCCACACGGTATGGTGGAGCCTGGCTGGAGGGCGGATGTTGCCAGACATTAAGAGCCAGGCCCAGAATGGCAGGGGTGATTGGAAAGGCTGTCTCTGCAGAGGAGTCTTGTTTGAGAATGTCCAACAGCGGGTAGGTCTTCTTCTGAACCTCCTGCAATGGAATATCAAGAGTCATCAACATGCGTTTCAAATGGGTGGCCATGGAGGACTGGTCCTCCATTGGGGGCTTATCAGCTGGCTCCAATCCATCTGACACAGAGGCAACAGGATGGATAATGCATCCTAATCTGGGTTGGGATAATGGAGCACTGACCATTATCACAGGAAGTGGATGAGCCTCTCTGTCTCTATCAGGGTAACCACCACCAAGAGGAGATGAGGAATTCCAGACTCTAGCCTAGAGTCCTTGGTTGGAATGACCTGCTTCAGCTGTGGATGGGGGCGGGTGGGGGGCTTCACCTGTATTGGTCTCTGCAGCAAGGTCGGCAAAACCGGGGGTGTGGCCGCAGGATACATGACTGGAGTCAATTCCTAGTGAAGCAGCCAAGGCCAAAACAGATCTGCCAGCATTGCCAGTTGTCCCCGAACCTGAGTAAAAGCACCATAGGCCCAATGCTTCCATGCTGCTCTGTCCCACTATCAACTGTCTCAATGTCGGTGGTGGGAGCCAGACAACAAAGAAGAACTCATTGTTGACCATGACTGTTTCAAAAATGAGATCAAGAGTATACCTGTGATCTTGAATGTTGACCCGGAGATCGATGTGACATTGGAACCTTCGGGTCCTGGTACCCCAGTGGAGGGACTCTTGCTACCAGCCAAGCAGGAGGCTGAATTGTGGTCAGGACTGGTGACTGCTGAGCCAGTGGGTGACCAACTGGGAACTCAGTTGATCCTTACTCACTGTCTGAGATGGGCCACAGTCAGCACTGCAGTCAGAGAGAGTGAGGAATCCTCCTCCTCGAGGGATTCGTCCTCGAACGGGTTGACTGTCCAAGTGACTAATGTTAATAGTCTGAATGACTGGCATTGATAGTATGATTGATCGACGTCTACATAATCAGTTGTCCAGGTGAGAGTTCTGTGGGCAAAAGACACTCTTTGGGCAGCTTTACCTCCTTCAAGGTTGACTGACCACGTAGATCCTCTGCCAGGGGAGAGCACAAGTCGTTCCGTGACCGAAAGTGATCCCAAAACTGTTGTCAACCCTCGTTCCTGTGCCTTTGATGCTGAGACAGAATCCCCTCTGAAGGAGTCGAGCAGCAGAAGAAATTTCTTTAAACCTTTGTCTTCATGAGGAGTCAGGAGATCCAACGCGTACTTCTCCACTGACAGAATGTCCAGGACAGGAACAGGCTCACCGCCGTCCAGCTCCTCCTAGGCCTGCAACTGTGCAAATTACCTTGCAGCTGTGGACAGCACACAAGTTTTCGTTGGCTTGCCCAGCTTTGGAGTGTTATGGGGTGCATGGCCTGGCATCCGAAACAATGCTCTACATCATGAGCAGTGTGTAAGTGGAACACTCCAGCATCTTGTCTGTTGGACACCGACATCGGGTACCTGTGCACCATGAACCTGTTTTATTTATTTATTGAATTGATTCACCAGGAAAGCACACTGGGCAAAAAGATGCTCATCCCCCGGTGCGACCTTGGGGAAAGGTTACAGAGGGAGGATAACATGCAGGTTATCACAATAACAAATTAATCCGGTATACAGAGGAAAATGGAACAGTTGGTTGCTATATTGGTTAACAGTCGGCTAAAAGTGTATACCAGAGGAATACATACATACTTACATATATACACATACATAGAGTGCAGTTTGCTGCGGCAGATTAACACTTGGGGCTAAATGTAGGAGGACAAGAGAGGGACAAGATTATGCGAGTAACTGCCATGGGTGGGTTTATAAGCCAGCTGCCAAGGTTTGGGCGGTGTCGCTGGTCAGGCAATGGGAATTTAGAGGGGGGGGTCAGTCAGAGTTATTGAGTGCAGGTACAGTTTACCGTGAGATAGTTGGCCAGCACGTTTGATAGGGAAAGGGTGGAGGAAGAGTGGCGAATTTGAGGGGGGAGAGCATTCCAGAGTTTTTGGAATTGGTGCGAGAAGGCTGTCTGTCCAACAGAGGTCTTTCGTCTGGGGATATTTAGTAGATGGGTGTCAGGGGACCGGAATGCATGATAGGGGTGGGAGCCAACAACAGTGTGGAGGAGAGGTAGGAGGGAAGGGTGCCAAGCCAGAATTTTGAGACAAATTTGGAGCAGTGCAGTTGTCAGCTATTTTCGAGAGATGGGAAAGTGAGGGAGTGGTAGCGGTCACAGTGATGGGAAGGGGGGGGACATCGAGAGCGAAACGGTAGAAGGCATTGAAAAGGGAGTCTAGTTTAGATAAGGTGGATTTAGGTGCAGCGCTGTGGACTGTGTCACAGTAGACTAAGGAGGGAAGGATCATCTTCTGCACTAGTTCCCACCTAACCGGAAAGGGAGGCAAGAGCGGTTCCTGTACAGAGCACCTAGCTTGGGGCACAGTTTTTTTTATGATTGCATCGATGTGGTCAGAGAAGCTAAGGTGACGGTTGAGCCATACCCCTAGATAGTGGAAGGAAGTGACATCCTCCAGAGTTGTCCCGTCCTGAGTGTGGAAGGAGGGGAGTCGGGATAGCCGCTATCTTGTAGTGAAGGCCATGGTGACAGTTTTTTTTGATGTTGAGAGAGAGCTGGTGTGAACTGAACCAAAGTTGAACTTTATTGAAGTCAGACTGGAGATTGGATGCTACTTTTTCCAGGGAGGAGCCGGAGGTGAATAGGACGGTGTCGTCTGCGTACATGTGTATAAATGCGGTTGTGCAGATTTGAGGTAGGTTGTTGAGGAAAATGGAGAACAGGATGAGGCCAAGTACCGACCCTTGGGGGACACCAGTAGTCACAGGGAGGGGGAGGACGTGGCATCTGCAATTCTTACTGACTGTTCTTCCTGAGAGGTAGGCACTGAATCAGTTAGTAGCTGAGATAGTGAAGCCTGCATCCAAGAGGCTTGTTAACAACAAGGGGTGTGAGACAGTGTTGAATGCTTTAGCAAGGTTAACGAGTATTGCCAAGGAAATCTTCCCACTATCCATACCGGAGAGGATGGTGTCAGTGAGTCTTAACAAGGAGGATGCAGTGGAGTGGCCCTTTCTGAACCCAGATTGAATCGGTGTAAAGAAGTTAGAGTTAGGAGAAAGGAGGTAAATTGGGCAAACACCAGGTGTTCTTGTAGTTTAGCAAAGACTGGCAGGAGAGAGATGGGGTGGTAGTTTGAAGTGGAGGGGGAACCCCCTATAGGGAGGGGAATGACAATGGCGTGTTTCCAGGCCTGGGGGACAGCAGCAGTGGTAAAGGAGAGGTTTAGGAGATAGGCAAGAGGAGCTGCTATGGCTGGTACAGAGAGGTGGAGGAGTTTGGTGTCCAGCTCATCTGGGGAATTATCTTTAGATGAGTTTGGAGCCAGTAGGGCCTCGAGGGCTTCAGTTTGTGTGATGGCTTGGAAGGAGAAGGGGCAAGGCCCTAATGAGTTCGAGGCACACACGGTGAGGTCAGGTGGAGCAGTGGGGGGCAGGGAGGAGAGGAGAGTTGAGGCCCACGAAGTAAAATGTGTGTTGAACTTGGCTGCCACCGCCCTTTGATCCGAGAGGAGTGAGTTGTTTACTTTTAGGAGCGGTGTGGAATTTGCAGCTGGAGGGCAGAAGAGAGAGTGGATGACCTTCCAGAATTTGGATGGGCTATTTAAGTTTGACTGGAGGGAGGAGTTGAAGTATTCCACTTTAGTGAGCAGAGCTGCTCTGGTGCACTTGTTACGCAGGATACAGTATGTGGTGAAATCTTGTGGGAGGCAAGAAGATTTATGCGCTCGCCATGCCTTGTCACGGGCGTGATGGCAGGCTATAAGTTCTTGGGTAATCCAAGGCAGATGGTTACCGCGTACCCTTGAGCGACGCAACAAGGCATGCGTATTCCAGACATAGAGGAACGTGTCTTGGAAGTGTATGAGGGCATCGTCTATGGAGCAGACTGTAGAGGGTGGGGTCCAGTTAGCAAGGGCTAGGTCTTTGAGCACGGTGGCGATGTTGAGAGATTTATAGGACCGTTGGATTAGAAACTTTGGGACAGATGTGGGGTGGTGGATTTTTCTGACCAGGTATATAATGTGGTGGTCACTTAGGGAGTCAGGGAGCAGACCAGCTTGGATAACCTGGTGAGGGTGGGTGGTGAGTGCCCAGTGTATTACTGAGTGGTTCCCTGATCTGTGGTTTAGGCGTGTGGGCTCAGTGATGGATTGTGACAGGTTTAGTGCTGAAATGTCAGTACGGCTTTTGCTGAGAGAATGAGAATAACCAGTTGTGGTTAAAATCCCCATGGTGAAGGTAGACCATGGAGCAGGAAGCTGGTGGGAATACAGAAATTAGTCAGAAACCGAACTAACTTTCAAAAAACAAAAATTTGCCACAGCACTTAGCTATCTGCGCACTGGCGGGAATCGCAAAACAAATTCCCACACCAGGGATTCAAACTCTGGTCCTGCCCTGCTGCGCACTGTACAGTTGGGTGCTCTAGCCACTCCACCACGGGAGCGGCTCGACTGAGAACCCGACCAGCAGTCACTCCGTGCACTTCCCCTTCCTGTACAGAGCAGGGGTAATGATACTTGCATGTCGCTCTTCTTATACCCCTGTTGCTCTGAAGCACTCCGTGCTACAGACCGCATGGTTTAGTCCGTACTATAATCATCCAGTACCATAAAGCACATACTGCATACTGAGCTTGGGAGTGGTGGGTGAACTGTTGGATCAGGTTTTTTTTCAATCCAGGGGAAGCCTTGCTCCATACTTTAAATGTGCATAGAATATTCAGATACTATACACATCTTACTAATGATTGCAGAAAGTCCTTGCAGCTTTTTGTTTCATTCACCACAGGGAAAGAGGGTGTCCCGATTTCTAAACAGTGCTTGTCCAAATGGCTAGCATATTGTATTACATTCTGTTACGGGAAGTATGGCAAGGAACTACTTGGTATGGTTTGTAGTCAGTCTGCAAGGGGCGTGGCCACTTATGTTTTCAGAATGTTTTCGCTGCAAAGATCTTTGCAGCTGTGACATGGAGTATTGTCCACACCTTCACTGAACACTGCAGTCTGGACATTGTCTCTCGTAGACAAGCTGGGTTTGGCCTAACTGTGCTATAAGGCCTACTATCATAAGTCTTATAGGATGCAGCCGCACTGACTGTTAGATTTTGGTACTGCTTGGGACCCATTCCAAAGGTATGGCCTGATAAAAGAGATATCCTCGAAGAAGATAAAACAGTTACGTACTTACTGTAACAGTAGCTCTTTCAGAGAATCTCTTTCATCAAGCCATGCTGTTCCATCCTTTTTCCTCCTTAGGGGCTGCAACAAAGGGTATTTGTACTGTTATATCCATTGCTACCTTTTCCAGCACTCTGTCTCTCCTGATATGTAGAGTGCTGGGGTCTCTCCTGGTTCCCTACAGGGAGGTCCTCCGAGCATGATCTCTAGCAGGGAACTGAGGATAGGAGGGACTTCCCATGTTTATGCATACACTGACATCGTGAGTGGCCCCTGACTGACTGCAAAAGTTTCTATGTAGTCCTAGTGCCTGGTGGCCATATGTTCCAAGGGTGTGGCCAGATGAAAGAGATTATCTTGAAGATCTACTGTTAAAACTGTTATCTTCAAGAAGATATATATAGAACCATAATACATTTGACTGTAAACCATTGGCATCTACATACATTATCATTTGTATAACATGGGGACATTCCCAACTAATCCATTTTCCTGCTGTTGGTGAACAGGGTTCTAAAGACAACCATCAAAAGCAGTATGGGGCCACCCCAACAATCATGCAGTGAGAAGCAGGGGAGAGAAGCAAACACCACCCAGCACACAGGAAGTGGTGGCACTTGCTAAAAGTGGTAGCATCACAATGTAGTGCTGTGCTGAGATGATCCCTCAAAATTTTGGCAAACGATTAAGGACATGGGTCATTCACCAGGTAACTCCTTTCCAACAAAAATTATCTCTGATAGTAATACCATCTCTAATAGAACAGAGATATTGGACACTTTTAACAATCATTTTGCAACTGCTGGGCTAGCATTCGACAACACCCCTGCAAATGCTGTTCACACACATCTGGGCTTATCGATCCATGAGTCTCCTGCCGCCAAAGTGGTATTCTCCTTCCAACCTACTACATTGAAAGAGGTTGAGATCTTTTGCTGCAGTTAGATGTCAAGAAAAGTGCTGGTGTGGATTCTGTAGACCCTTACTTGCTGAAAAGTGCATACCATGTGCTGGCAGTGCCAATCACACACCTGTTCAACTTGTCATTTAGCTTTTGTTAACCGGGTAAGTGCACTAGCCATAAAATCCCAGGGGAGCCTCCCCTCACAATGGAAAGTAGCCCATGTCATCCCCTGCTCAAATCAGGGGATCCTTGCAACCTTAACTATAGGCCAATCTCCCTTCTGCCCATTCTGTCTAAATTACTGGAAAAGATAGTGAGTGGTCAGCTTAGGATGTACCTAGAATCCAGGAGCTTGTTAAACCCAGTACAGTCTGGCTTCAGAGCAAAACACAGCACCATAACGGCCCTAGCAAAGGTGACAAATGATTGGCTTCTTGACCTTGATAATAGGAACTTCGTCTTCGCAGTGTTTTGGGACCTAAGTAAGGCCTTCAATACAGTCAATCCAATAGCCTTCTTCTCTCCTCCCTGTGCGGTTTAGGCCTGGACCCCATTTCTATGTGTTGGTTTGCTGATTACTTTGCAGGCCGGCAACAGCAGGTTAAGGCTGAATGTGAACTTTCCCCTCTTAAACCTTACTAAGAGGTGTGCCTCAAGGGTCCATTCTTGGTCCCCTGTTTGCTGTTTTTATTAATAACATTGATGACAACATCAATAAGGCCAATATCCATCTGTTCACAGACAACACAGAGTACTTTATCTAAGTCATCCAACACCAGAAGCAGCTTGCGAAGACCTTCAAGCCGAATTTAATCTACTGCAGAACCAGCTCCTAAGCAAAACTTCTGCTTAATGCAAAAACAAAAGCGATGCTTTTTTCCTTCTGCTCTATGAAGGGAACATGCTAGCGCTGGGGCTATCCCTCAGATTACCACAGTATTAGGCGAAAATTTAGAGTTTGTGTCAAAATTTAAATATTTGGGAGTGTGGCTCGACCACAGACTCCTTCTTTGAAATCTACAGAAGAAACTAAGACAAAGGCTAGGACTCTTCTTGAGAATTAACTGCTTCCTTACTATAGACGCTAAGATGCAGCTGGTACAGTCAACGTTCCTCTTATTGATTGACTACACGGACCTTCTCTACAGCCATTGTACAGCCTCTTCCTTGGCTAAATTGGATACCCTTTATCACAGAGCAGTCAGGTTCATAACTGGTCTCCCCCTTTCCACTCACCATTGCTGGTTGTACACAGTGGTGGGCTGCACTTCCCTTCATTATAGGAGGAACAGAAATGCCGTACTATGGGCATTTAGAGCGGTTACCAAAAAGCTTCTCTTATACATCTCTGAGTGTATTCCTCTGAGTGTGATGGGTACTTATGCTCTAAGAAGTTACACTCTAATTGCCCTGCAAATACTGTACCTAGGGTCAAATCTCATTTTGGTAGAGCAGCTATAAGTTTTACGCTGCCTTCGTTGTGGAATAAAACTCAAAAAAGTGTGAAGCTGAGTTGTCCTGTTAGCCTGAGTATTTTCAAGTCACTTCATGACCGCTCCGTGAAGGAAACCTGCAGTTGTATTGCTACCTCTTTATAGCTCACTGGTGAGGCCACTCCTCGAATACTGTGCCCAGTTCTGGAGTCCTCACCAAAGGAAAGACAAAGAGATGCTAAAGATGATGCAGCATAGGGTAACCAAAATTATTCTGGTCCAGCAGGGCAGATCCTACAAGGATTGGCTTAGGGCACTTAACATGTACTTGCTGGACACCAGAAGAGAGAAGGGCAACATGACAGAGACCTTCAGGTTCCTTTAAAGGAATGAAAGGTAAACTGTGAAGAAATATTCAAATGGAATATCAAATCTAGAACACAGCTACATGAGTGGAAGCTGGGGGAAGGGGGATTCAGGAAGGACTTGAGGAAGTTTCATCAGTTAGTCAAGGGGGGCAACAGTAAGAAAGGGAATGTGGGGGCAGGTAGTGTGCCTCCCCCCCATATAGACAACAGGTCTCTGGGTACAGTAGGGTATGACAGGCAGACTGGATAGACTAATGGTCTTTTTCTGCAGTTGTGGATGTTTCATTAGTGTCACTTTCACTGATGACGTGCACATAGATAGGTACTGTATGTTGACACTGGTGATCCGAATTCCTGGTTGGTCCTGACAGTTGACAGTGTCAGCTTATAGTCCATTATGATTCTGTGGAGATACCCTTGGTGGAGAGCTTTCAGAATCCTCTTCACTAGGCCAGCCGTCGCAGAGAGCAGACGCACTTTACATCGACTCTCCCTCAAGGAACTCTTTCACGAATTAAAACATCAGCTTACACTGCAAAACTTGAATTACTGAGACCAGTAACCAATAAAACTACTTACCAGGAAGTAGTGGAGTGAGTTTGGGGCATTTTATGAATGGGGGACCCAAAGAAAACAGTGGCTGAAAGTTGAGGCAGAGGTCGGTGAGGTTAACCGGCGGCTGGGCCGATTGCACCAACAAGGCAAATGGCAGCAGAATCCACGGACGTTGAAAATTTCACGATTAATCATCTGATGAGAGCAATTTGGGCATGTGACGTAAGGGTTGCTACACTGGACAGCAAAATCCAAGAATTTAATGGATGTCTCATAATGTGTGTAGCTCAGTCATTGGCTGCCCTCATGGAGGCAAAAGAAGCAGTGAGCCCTTTACTCAGAGCAGCAGCTATGGCAGGAGGACCCCAGAAGGAAAATGAACTTCTCCACTTTAGAATGGAAGTGGGGGAGAATAAGACCCGAGCTGCCAATATACGGGTCTTAGGACTGCCTGAGGCTACAGAAGGCAAGGAATCAGAAACTTTAACAGTAGAATAGCTGGGGAACACTCTCATATTGAATCTGCTGCCAGTAGTGCACAGAGTGAATTGGATCTCCCCACGGCGGAGGAGAGAAGGAGCAGAGGATCCCAGGCATGCGTTATCTATTTGGTGACCGTAAAGATACCAGCATCCTGGCAAATAAAATTAAAGCTGACTTTGGGGAGGGAGATGGTGAACCAAATTACTCAAAACAGAGGTGTTATTAGTGTGGTTCTTTTAGTATCTGGTGGGGTAAGGGAGGAGAGATGCAGACTTGTGGGTTGCTACTTGGGTAGAGGGTTATATACTTCCCCGAGGTATATCCTCATTGTTTAACTCAGTCTAATTCCTGATACCTGATTAATCTGAGTGGTTAAAGGGACACTGTTAACCCCCTTAGGTCTGAAAGTGTCCTTAGTTTAAAAAACATATTTTATGATTGCCAAAATTCTGTAAAGATTGTTGATGTAGCTGGTAGTTTGATTCTGACTCTTATTTTCTTTGAAAAAGTAAAAAACAGACTGCCCAACATACTAGTGTTATCACACCAGAACAGGTTTGTTTACATTCCTTGATCAACTCCAACTGCATTTTTCCTGGACTTGGGAACACCCGCAAAACAGTCTAGCCCCTCATGATGCATTGGGAGATTAGGAGGCTACTGCCTCATGAGTGACTGCACTGTCTGTGTCTGTTTCTGACGCTCAGGACATATGCAGTAAGAACAGAACCATGACTGTAAACAAAAACAAGGTTGTTTATAAATATACACTGCCATGCATGTCAGTTGTACTAAGCAAGGCTACAGACAAAACTAACAGCAACATCAGTGAATTTTAGAGAGGGTAAGCAATCACAAAATGTGGGGTTTCAACTAGAAATAATATGATGAAAAACAGGCTGACAGTGTCCCTTTAAGGTATTAAAAAAACTGTTGCTGTTCATCACGTCTGTTGCCTGCTATCAGGAAATATAAATGCAGGGGTTTCAGAGCAGAGCTCAGGCTTAAAATGGTGCAGACTACATGGCGAGTCAGCACATAGCCCCTCTTTGTTACTAGCACCCTCGTTGTCAGTGCGGATCCAGACTGAATAAATAAGTCAGCTCCACACTCCCAATGTGAACTATGTTGTACCGCTGACTTTACAGCAAACTACTTGTTTAATTTTGTTTTTACTAGGTAGTGAGGACCAAAAGGACATCGATTATATTTCAGTGTGGACTGTTGATGAACATTTCTAAGTACCTTCATGTTCATGACTTGAAGTTTTTCGATTACATGCCTCTAATTTCAAAAAGAGAATGTTTTAAAATGTTTAGTAGCAAGTTAAGTTTACTGTCTTATGAGCAGGGTTCCTGCGAGGGAGGGGATGGAAGGGCGTAAAATCAAACGTGAGTATATATCAGTTTTGCATAATTCAGACCATCAGTTGGATAGGCTTAGCTGCATACACATGTGTATACCTATTTGGGGGTATATGGTTGTCTCATTGCGACATCTGTTTGGTTCATGTGGACTGATTTTAATTTACTGTACACACTACTACTGCCCCCCCCCCCATAGGAAGCAACAACCTGGGTGATACTGTAACAGAACCTATGATAAATAAGAGCAGTGGCCCCTGTCTGGTCACACACTCCACAGCCTCACCAACCTCACTCTCTTCTAGTCTGTGGTGTGGCTTGCTCTACTAAAGCCGCTGCCCATACTCTTCAGCCAGCAAAGACTCCCTCAGACCCAGGCAAGTGGAGGTCCCTGACCGGATGCATACTCCACAGCCTGACTCTATTTGCTGTCTTCTCCGCGGTGTGGCTGGCTCTGCTAAAGCCACTGCCCGTACTCTTCCACCAGCAAAGACTCCCTCGGACCCACTCAAGTGGAGACCCTTGACCGGGTGCACACTCCACAGCCTGATCCACCTCATTCTCTTCTCCTCTCCTCCTCCGCAGTGTGGCTGACTCTGCTAAAGCCACTGCCCGTACTCTCCAGCAGGCAAAGACTCCCTCGGACCCAGGCAAGCGGAGGCCCCTGACCGGTGCACACTCCACAGCCTAACCCACCTCACTCTGTTCTCCTCCACGGTGTGGCTGACTCTGCTAAAGCCACTGCCTGTACTCTCCAGCAAGCAAAGGCTCCCTCAGACTCAGGCAAGCAGAGACCCCTGAATGGGAGCACACTCCACAGCCTGACCCGCCTCGCTCTCTTCTCCTCCACGGTGTGGCTGGCTGTGCTAAAGCCGCTGCCTGTACTCTCCAGCCAGCAAAGACTCCCTCGGACCCAGGCAAGTGGAGGCCCCTGACCGGGCACACACTCCACAGACTGACCCACCTCAATCTCTTCTCCTCCTCCAGTGTGGCTGGCTCTGCTAAATCCACTACCTCTACTCTCCAGCCAGCAAAGACTCCCTCGGACCCAGGCAAGCAGAGGCCCCTGACCGGGCGCACACTCCACAGCCCGACTCACCTCACTGTCTTCTCCTCCGCAGTATAGCTGGGTCTGCTAAAGCTACTGCCCATACTCTTCAGCCAGCAAAGACTCCCTTGGAGCCAGGCAAGCGCAGACCACTGACCGGGTGCACACTCCACAGCCTGACCCACCTTGCTTTCTTCTCCATGTTATGGCTGGCTCCGCTAAAGCTGCTGCCTGTACTCTTCAGCCAGCAAAGACTCCCTCTGACCCAGGCAAGGTATTGCCGTACTGAACAGATGATTGAATTTCTGTGCCTTACACTGCCTGCACTTTCTGTTGTTAATTTTTTGCTGTCAGTCACATGATAGCTGTTTGTCAATTCCATTTTTTGGTCCAGTTTCCCATTAGCAGATTATAAAGATCTGCCACTAGAGGAACCTTAGATCTTACTTCGAGAGGGCTCTTGCAGTAGGTAATTATAAATAGGACTGAAGCCAGCAGGCATCAGGACCTGACGGAAAAATTTCTAGCTAGCAGTCTCTGGCGGGGGACTGCCCCCATGTCAGATGACTGACATCAGGCGACGTCAATATAAAGGAGCGGCCCCTCACGTCCACCTTCCAGTTCTTTCCCGCCGTTAGCTCATGCAGCACCTCGTGGTGAAGTTCACTGCTTCGCAGTCAATAGTCGGCAGTTTTACCACCTATTTTCTACTATTTTCACAGTTTTCGTCAGTTTTACCTACAGCTGCCATGTATGTCATCCTCGACTCCCTCTGAGCACAAAAACAAGTGCGATTCTTGTGGCCCAGCTCCCGCATAAGGACGGACATTCCCAGTACCTTTTTTGTCTAGACCCCCATCATCCCATCGAGAAGTGCCAGCTCTGCCAGCAGTTTAACGCAGCCACTTGTAAGTGGAGGCAGCAGTCCCTGGAGGCCCATGTTCTTAAACAAAAAATGACCTCCATGGAAAAGGAACTGAAAAAACTCCAGTGGGCGTCGACTTCTCCGGAGAGCCGCCACAAGAAGAAGCACCGGGACCAGGATTCCTCATCGGTCACCGCGGCCTCGGTTTGGATCGCGGTGCTGCAGGTAATGCCTCCCCCAGGGGGCAGTTCCGAGGCAGCCCCCTTGGAGGTTTCCAAGGCGGCATCAACCCTGCCGTCAGGCTCGCGCTCGGGCCCCTCGGGAGCCTCCGGGTCTAAGGGGGCAGCCGCTCCCAGTAAGGTCACCGCCGTGCGTCCTCCTGGTTTGAGCAGCCCCGATAAGTCGGATGTTGGCTCAGACACCCGCCCAGGTAGGGCTGTTAAGACGCTCGACCCTCCGGGTAGCGCACGGCCTCCAAAGCGCCTGCCAAGGTCACCCCCTCCCTCGCGGCCTTCGTCAGGCCCTGGGTCCGTTATGTCAGATGTCTGCTCCACCAACATCCGCCCGGATCCTGCTGATAAGACGGACGTCTACTCCTCCAACGTCCACTCGGCGTTCTGCGCCGGCTTGGCGGAACCGGGACTATCCGTGCGTCGAGCTGCGTCGCATTCTGAGGCGCCAGCGTCGTCTTTGCTGGACCCCGGGGATAGTATTCCTTCTTCCCCGAGCGATATGGAGGAGGTGGGTACGCTGCCTTCAGGTCTCCCTCCCGCTGGGCCGGATCACCCGACGCCGGATCCTCGGACGCTGGCCTACCCGACACCTGACAATATCCCATTGCTGGATGCCACCCCTATGCCGGGCCTGCCGCCCACTGGGCGGTTTTCAGAGCTCTCTGCTCCTGCAGACCCCCTGGTACCTGGGTATCCGACCCCATCCTAGCCGACGCCGTCCTACCAAGGCCCGCAGTATCCAGCACCCCAGTACCCGACGCCGGCCTACCTGACACCGCAGTACACGGTGCCCCAGTATCCAACGCCGGGCTTCCTGTCATCAGGATACGGATACGTGCCTTACGGATACCCTCAGTATCCGTATTCCCCTCCTCCACCGCCCCCTCAGCTGCCGGTGGACTTGAAAGAGACTCTGACTTCCTGAGGCCAAGGCTCAGCTCACCAGGGAGGTAGAGAGCAGTCTTCCGACGCCGGTCCCGGTTCTGGACCCCCTACGTCTGAGGCGAGAGACCCCCTCCCCACCTCCGGATACCAGAAGCGAGCCCTCTGGTTCCAGAGCAGGGCAGGATACGCTTCCCCGAGGGCTTCCTAAGGAGTCTGCTCCTCCCCCGTGCCAGGAGGAGGAGTCATCTTCTTCCTCTTCATCCTCCTCTGAGACCTCGGATGACTTCGACGGTCGTTCCGACCTGGACGACAAACCGCGCTCTCCGGACAAGCCCAGGCCAAGGACTCCTCCGAAGTCTCTTCCAGAGGATCCTTCGTTTACGGAGTTGCTGCGTAAAATCCAGGCAGTTCATCAGTGGCATTCCTTGGAGCCGGTTCCACAGCGTAAGAAACTCGCTGTGCACCTGGATCTGCCCGAGACCGCTCCTACCCTGGTGCCACCCTGGATTGAGCCTCATGCCGACCTTGTCTCCACTATTTGGAAACAACCGTCGGCACTGGCCCCCCTGCCTAGGAAGTTGGACAGGCTGTATCAGGCTCCGGAGGGTGTTGACTCTTTAAATTCACACCCTTGAGCTGATTTGGTCGTGATTAGCACCGCTCACGGCCAGACGGCTAACCCCAAGCACTTGAGCTCATCACCACCCGACAAGGAGTCCCGCCTTCTGGACCAGTACGGGAAGAAGGCCTATGCTTCTTCCACTCTGGGTATAAGGGCCCTGAATTACATTGGTCATATGGGGGACTACCAGAAGGCGATCCTTAGCGAGGTGGAGGCTAAATTGGACTCCCTTCCTGAGTCTCAGACGAAGCAGGAAGTGGCTGATCTAGTCCGGTCTGCGCGTTCGGCCAGTTGGCACATGCTTCGTGCGATGTACAACGCAGTGGATGCTGACGGTCGGAGCTTGGGTTTCACTGTGGGTTTGTAGTGTCATGCCTGGCTCCGGGTGTCAGGTTTGGTCCCGGAGGTGCAGTCTGCTAACCAGGACGCACCCTTCAGGTGTTCAGTGGCGATGTCAAGGACATCATCACCGATCTGCAGGAGAAGGGTACTACACTTAAGTCTGTCGACTCCGTAGCGCAGACCCCTCAGGCTTGGCGTCATCCCTTTCACAGACATTCTCGCGCCAAAGGCTAGAAACCTCAGGGAAAGTGGGCCAGCAAACATCGGGCCCCTCCGGCTGCCAAGCCCCACCCCCACCCATAAAAGCTGCGGTGGCATCAGCCGCGAAGCTGCCTCACATCTCCTGACTCCTTTCCTCTCTCACAGCCTCTGGGCCTTCCAGAGGAACCGGTAGGAGAGAGAGATTCTCCATCCACCTACCAGGTTGGGAGAGGAACAATTCAGACACTTGGGTGCTCCAGCTGAGCGCAGAAGGACACTCAATAGAGTTTCTTCGGAAACCTCCTCGACCCCCCACCCCCCCGGTCGTCTTACTCCCCAGAACACCTTCATCTGGTTCAGGAAGAAATATCCTCTCTTCTTCTTCTGAAGGAGGCAATAGAGCCCGTTCCTCTCCAGCTTCAGGGGATGGGTTACTACTCCCATTTCTTCCTGGTCCCGAAAAAGTCAGGAGATGTGAGGCCGATTCTCGACCTCAGCTCCCTGAATTTGTTCATGAAGTACAAACTGTTCAGGATGCTCTCACTCTGCAGAGTCTTCTGCCCCTTCTTCGGCAGGGACAGTGGCTATGCACCCTGGACATGCAGGATGCTTACCTGCATATCCCTATTCGCCCTTCCTACCACAAATACCTGCATGTTGCGTTCCAGGGGGGACCACTACCAGTTCAGGGCCCTCCCATTTTGTCTTTCCTTGGCACCCTGAATGTTCACCAAATGCCTTTCAGTGGTAGCAGCCTACCTGCATACCCAGGGATTGCAGGTTTTCCCGTACTGGATGACTGGCGTCTGGCGGCCTCATCCAAGGAGGAACTCCTGCGTTTCCTCTCCCTTACCCTGCAGGTTTTACCTGCCTGGGTATTACCGTCAACCAGACCAAGTCCCACCTGATCCAGTCCCAGAGGCTCCAGTTTATCGGGGCGATCCTGGACATGAACTCTGGCATGGCATTCCTGCCATTGGACAGGGCGGCCTCACTCCAGGCTCAGGTCAGCCTGTTGTCCATCCGCAGGCAGGTCAGCGCCAGGTCGGTTCTTCGCCTCCTCGGGCTCATGTTGGCTGCTATTCCAACAGTCTCTCGCACTCAGCTCCACATGAGAATCTCTCAGTGGACGCTTCGGTCTCAGTGGGATCAGTTGGTGGATGACCTAGATCAACTAGTTCTGGTCTCCAGTCCTGTGGCTCGGGACTTACAATGGTTGATGGTCCAGGAGAACCTTTGCCGGGGAGTTCCCTTCTACCTTTCTTCCCCCTCCCAGACGCTGACTACAGACACCTCGGGCGAGGGTTGGGGAGCCCATCTCTGGTCTCACAGGACCCAGGGCTCCTGGTCCAAGCTCAAGAAATCTCTCCACATCGATGTGCTCGAGCTTCAGGTCTTGCTGTATGCTCTTTAGGCTGTGCATCTGTATCTGCTCCCCTGATATTTGGCTGTCCAGATGGACAACATGTGCTTAGTCTGGTATATCAACAAACAGGTAGGAACTCGTTCCTACCCTCTCTGCAGGGAGGTTATGCGAGTTTGGGAATGGGCAGTGCAGCGCAACCTTCACCTCACGGCAGTTCACGTCCCGGGGGTTGAGAACACGTTGGCAGACCACCTCAGTCAGTCGTCTGCTCACGCTCACGAGTGGGAACTAGATCGGGGGTAGCAGACAATATCCCCCTACGCTGGGGAATACCACAGGTAGACCTGTTTGCATCTCCTCTCAGCACAAACTTGCGTACTCCAGGGCATGGCATTTTTTTGGAGAAGAAGAAGAATCAGCATTTATATAGCGCTTTTCATACACAGTATCCCAAAGCGTTTACGAGCAATGCTAGACTGGTAGTGAAGTGACCGAATGTGTGGTGTCGGCCATATCGCACATCATCACCCACACACAGCCTGGATAATTGAATGAACTGGTTTATGGGAATGGGAATATTGGCCAGGACACTAGGAATGTTCCCTGCTCTTTTGCAAAAAGTGCCCTGGGTTCTTTTACTTCCACCTGGACACCCACCAGGACAACACCAGAATGGGCAGAAGGGACCTCGGTTTAATGTCTCATCCGAAGGACGGCACACCCCAGCAGTACAGCACCCCCCAGTACTGCACTTAGGTGCAAGTCCAATCCTGGTGTGGGACCAGAACCCATGACCTTCTGGTCCAGAGGTGGATGTGCTACCAACTGAGCCACGCTTACACCAGAGACCCGAGAGAGACTCTGTCTCTAGACTGGAAGGGCAGATTCGTCTGTTCCTTCCCTCCGATCCCCTTGATTCCGAGGGTCTTACAGATGCTCAGCTCGGAAGGAGCTCACATGATCCTAATCGCTCCTTTTTGGCTTAGGCAAGTTTGGTTCTCTCTTCTGCAACAGTATTCAGAGGAACCTCCTCTTCCTCTTTCGCAGCTTTTGCTGACCCAAGATCAGGGGATCCTGGTCCATCCAGGTCTCAAGTCCCTTCAGTTGCACGCGTGGCTCCTGCCTATGCCATGAAATGGAAATGGTTCTCTATTTGGGCCGCTTCCAAAGATTTTGAGCCATTCTCTTGCTCTGTTGGGCGGCTTTTGGATTACTTACGCCATCTCTTTGATCTGGGTCTCAGTCATTCCTCTCTGAAGGGTAACATGGCGGCCATCTCCCCTTATGATGTTCCTTTTGGGGACAGGACTTTTGCGCAGTTGGAAGTCTCTAAGACATTTCTTAGAGGGATTCTCCACTTGCGACCCCCTGTTCATGCTCCTGTCCCTCCTTGGGATTTAAATTTTATCCTGGAGAAGCTTACTCTGCCTCCTTTCGAGCCGGCAGCCTCTGCAGACCTAAAGTTCCTTTCTTGGAAGACCCTCTTCCTAGTGGCCATTACTTCTGCTCGAAGGATTTGCGAGCTTCGGGTCCTTATGTGCAAAATCCTATATTTGATTTTCCACAAGGAATGTGTGGCTCTGTGCACCAACCCCAAGTTTCTCCCTAAGGTGGTAGCAGAATCTACACTGAATCAATCCATGGAGCTGCCTGCTTTCTTTATGCAGCACTCCAATCAAGGGGAGTACCTCTTGCATACTTTGGATGTTCACGGAATCCTGAGATACTACACCACAAGGATGAACTATCTCAGAAAGACTGATCAACTGATTGTCTCTTTTGCTCATAAAAGAGAAGGCAGTGCTATTTCTAAGCAATGCCTATCTAAATGGTTGGCTCATTGTATCACTTTCTGTTACGACAAGTACAACAAGACCCTGCCAGGTCAGGTCAGAGGGTACTCCACCAAAGGGGTCACTGCCTCCGCTGCTTGTTTCAAGAATGTGTTAGCGGCAGACATCTGTGCATCCACTACTTGGACTTCTGTCCATACCTTTACTTACGAAACACTACAGTTTGGACATTGCCTCTCGCCGTAGAGTGGGCTTCGGGTTGGCTGTTCTGCAGGGTCTTCTTTCCCAAGACCGTCACAGCCAGAGGGTCTACTTTTGGGTAGTTTTCCTCTTCCAATTTGCTTCTGCTTGTTCCAGACTGCTTGGGACTCAGTCCTATTTGTAATTACCTACTGCAAGAGCTCTCTTGAAGTGAGATAGTACAGTTACGTAAGAACTTACCGTAACAGTAGATCTTTGAGAGAGGCTCTTGCAGTAGGTAATAACTTCCCACCCTCCATCCTCCTAAGCTTTTTCAGTTCCTTTTCCAGTGAAGGAAACATCCACTTCTCTCTCATCTTGCCTTTTTGGACTTTGGCGAAAAAGAACTGGAAGGCAGGCGTGGGGGACCGCCCCTTTATACTGACGTCGGTCACCTGACGTGGGGGCGGTCCCCCGCCAGAGACTGCTAACTAGAAATTTTTACATGGGGTCCTGACGCCGGCCAGCTTCAGTCTCATTTGTAATTACTGCAAGAGTCTGTCTCGAAGATCTACTGTTCTAGGGACATGGATATGTTGTTCATCCACACTTATTGGCAGGTTCCTTGCCGCTTTAAATCTTGCCAGAAGGTCTTCAAGCTAGCTCCTCCCACCCACCCGGGTGGTAAAACTCTCGGCTCCGCCCCATGACGTCAGATCTTCCTTACCGCGTGGAAGCTCAGGTTCCCTCATAACGCTCTACGATTAAGCTTTGGGGCCTAATTCTTCGACTTTAAAAAATTTTCAAAAACTTTTACCACTTCGGTCTTCTTCCCTCGCGGCTGCGATGGACAAATCGACTCCCGGTTTTCGGAGATGCCCTTGCGGGCAGAAGATGTCTCGGACGGATCCGCACTCCACGTGCGTTTACTGCCTAGGCCAGGTGCACGACCCGCAGGCCTGCGAACTGTGCTCATCTTTCTCGGTCTGCGTCCTTGAGGATCGCGCTGCCCGTCTCCAACATGGGCGCCCCGAAAGGAGATTTCCCCCGGTCAAATCCAAGGAGGCCCGACTGGCGGTGTCCGCGGCTGCGGGCTCCGCAGAACAACTTGAGCAGATGATCGCCCTCGAGGAGGAGGCGGCTCATGCCGTTACATCTTCGGCTGCGGCATTCGTTCCGCTCTCGCTTGGGTCCTCCTATTCGGCTTCTTTTAAGGAGCTTTGCTTGACCCTCTGCGACAAAGGCGAGGTCCAACTTCTTCTGGACCGTTTCATCGGTCGAGAGTAAAGTAAGGGTAAGTCCCATCGTCGGCGCTCTTGGGAGGCGGGAAGGATCTCCCTCCCTTGTCGACAGTGGACGCTTGATTGAAGTTTCAGCTTGGCTACTGGCTTCACGGTGCCCCGTCAGGCCAGGTGACGAGACTCCGCCGACGTGGTCAGATTTTCTCGACCCGTTAGATGGGTTGTCGGCTGGAGAAGCCGAAATTCCCTCCTCCCCGTTTCCCCCGGCGAGGATTGTGGATACCGTCGGCTCATCTGTTCCTCTGGTTCCCGAGCCGTCGGATTTGTCAACCGAACCGAAGGGATTGCCGATCCTCGGCTCCCGGCCGCGCCGACCTCGGCCTTGCCGAGATTCTCGGTCTCGGACATCTTCGCGGTCTAGCCGATCCCGTCGACACAGGCGGTCTCGGTCTCGGCACCTCGGTAAGTGGCGTCGCCGCTCTTCCTCATCTTCCTCCTCCTCGGACGAGGGGAGGCTACGGCGTAAGTTGCGCCGAAAATATGAGGATCTTATGTGGCAACAACTAATTTTGGCTGGGAACAAGTCGGCTCAGGCCTCTTCTCCGGCCATAAAATGGTTGTCACCGGGACGGCCGAAACAACCCCTCGAGGTGGTCGAGGAGCCTGTTTCCAGGCGGTTGTTGATCTCTCTGCTGCCCCACCAATACGGTGGAACCGCCTCCGCCTCAACCGACAGTCGGGGCCCCGACAAAAAGTTTTGCGGTCGGCTCATGGCCTTCCCATAGGCTGTCGGTCACCCTCACTCCCGATAAGCCTCGCACGTGGAGGTGGCGCAAGCTCTAGGCAGCTGTTCAGCGATTCATCTGAGTCGACGGCGACTCCTCCCTGTTTTCAAGCGCCTAGACTTGGAATCCTCTGGGGGCAGTCGATGGACGATAGCCCTTCGTCCTTCCTTGGACTACTCAGGCTCATCTCAGAATCCACTGGGATGAAGCTCGAACCAGTGTCCAAACGGGCTGAATATCCTCACTGAGATTCTGGACCGAGGGGATTCTCCTCAGGAGGCCTTTCCAGTGGCTGAAGCCATTGTTGGCCAGCCCTGGAATTGTGGCAGTGTCCGGCTTCCTGTCCTGCGCCTTCGACCAGGATGGCCAGAAAGTATGCGGTTCCCACAGGCTCTCTGTCCGGCTTTTCCGAACACCCTTCGGCTGAGGGGTTGGTCACGGACAGTGTTTTCCAGCGAGCCGGAAATGCCAGGAACGTGGACAAACCACCCGACAAAGAGTCCAAGAAACTGGACTATACTGGGCGGAAAGTGTATGCTTTCCTCCCTCGGCTCGTCCAGGCCAGTTCGCCGTCTTGATGGCACATTTTCCCATGCCCTGTTGGGCTCCCTGGATGAGGCGTCCCTCATCTTCCTGCGGACCTGCAGACCACAGTTAAGCAGGCGGGGACCAGAGCAGGGCAGTAGCTAGCAGCAGCTCCAGACTGCGCTGGATATTGGAGATTCTTGTGCCCGGTCAGTGGCGGCGCGAGTGGCTATGCGCGGCGTGGCTGAGGATATCCACTTTCACCTCGGATACCCAGCACAAGCTCACGGATGTTCCTTTCATGGAACTGACCTCTTGACCCTGGGTGGAAGGTCACCTCAGAGGATCGAAAAGTCAATGCCACCTTGGACTCGGTATCGTCACGCAGAGGACAAGGGCGTAAGCCCCAGCCTAAGCCCTTTGCCCTCTGCTCCTGCTGCCTGGCCCAGCAACGTCAGGGCCAGCAGGCTAGAACCTTGGTATTCCAAGCCCAAGCCGTCAGCTTCCTCTAATAGGAAGCAGGAGGAAGGAGCCCTGGTGGTCCCTCGGCGGTCCTTCCTCAAGCCTGCACAGTAGCGGGCTGAGGTGTCGCCCTCATCCCGTCACCTGCCCCTGGTTCCCCCATGGAGCGGCTCGGCACTTCCTTTCCGCCTGGTCCGCTGTTACCACGGACAGGTGGGTTCTGGAGGTGGTGGGAAGAGGCCTGCCTCTGGGTTGAGCAGGTTCCACCCTTCAGGCCGTCGCCCCAAGGGGCTTGAGTCCCAGACTCTTTGAAGGCTCGTCAAGCCGACGCCGCCCTTCTCCTTCTGAAAGGGTGATAAAGAGATAGAGACCCCCATCAGAACCGGGGTTCGTGTCCAGGTACTTCCTGGTCCCGAAACGGACGGGGGGCTGGCGCCCCATTCTCGACCTACATGACCTGAACAAGTTCCTAAGGTCTCGAACCTTCAGAATGGTCACTCTGGCTCAGACAATACCATCTCTGGAACACGGCGTGTGGTTTTGTTCTCTGGACTTTCAGGACACGTTCTTTCACGTCCCTATCCGTCCGTCTCATCAGAGATTCCTCCGCTTCAGGGCGGAGGGATCCCTTTTCGAGTTCCAGGCCATGCCCTTCGGTCTCTCTCCAGCTCCCAGGGTCTTCACCAAGTGCATGGCAGTGGTGACAGCATTCCTGCGGCGCCAAGGGGTCCGGGTGTACCCTTACCTGGACGATTGGCTGATAGCAGCCCCCTCCAGGTCGGAGGTGGAGCGGTCCAGGGATCTGGCCTCTCAGGTTTGCTCTCAACTCGGCCTCCTGGTCAACGAGGCCAAGTCGAACTCGAGCCAAGCAGGTGATAATTTTCATCGGGGCAGAGCTCGACTCTCTTCGAGCCAGAGCACGGCTCCCGGCGGACAGGGCCGAGGTTCTTACCTCCTTTGCCCAATCATTTCTGGTTGGGCAATCGCTCCTGCCGGGACTTTCTCGCGACTCCTGGGTCTCATGGCGGCCTGTACCAGCGTAGATCCGTTGGGCACGCTGGCCATCGCCCCTCAGTGGGGACTGGCCAGCCAGTGGTCACAGCACTGCGATCCTCTGGACCAGCGTGTGGGACGACCAGGAGATGTGGACGCCTCTCAGTGGTGGACGTTCCGTCCCATCTGCAGGAGGGTATCCGTTTGTCCGCCCGAGCCGGCCGGTCCTCTAGCGACCGGCGCCTCTTTGATGGGTTGGGGTGCCCATCTGGGGAACACCGAGTGCCGGCCTCTGGTCCCAGGAGTCGATGCCATATCAACCTGCTGGAGCTCCGTGGGTCCGCCTACCTCTCTCCGCCTTTGCTCCGTTTCTCGGGGTCAAGTGGTCCGGGTCAGGCGGACAATACCCGCGACCATGTACTATCTAAACCGCCAGGGCGGGGCCGCTCCATGCTCTTATGCGAGCTCTCCGCATCTGGTCACTGGTCTTGCCGCCTGGGCGGATCTCCTGGCCATTCATGTGGCAGGGCCTCCAACACCTGGCCGATGCCCTGGGCGGATAGGGCTGCATCGCCGACAGTGGTCTCTCCTGCCGGAGATAGTACAGGACCTGTTCTCCCGTTGGGGCATACCTCTGGTGGATCTGTTTGCCTCCAGGGAGAACCGTGAGCTGAACTGTTTCATGCCCGCCCCCTCAGCAGGGCTCGCTGCAGGATGCCTTCTCGAGCCGTGGACCCGGGCCTCTTTTCGCCTTTCCCCATTCCCCTGATTCACAGGGTCCTGCTAAGCGGAGGGACAAAGGCGCGGGTGATTCTGATAGCCCCAGACTGGCCTCGCCAGTTCTGGTACCAGATCTCCTCAGTCTCAGCTCCAGGACTCGCAGCAGCTTCCAGCTCGCCCAGACCTGCTCTCAGTCAATCAGGGAAGGTGTTCCATCCGGACCTTCAATCCCTGCACCTGACGGCCTGGTTCCTGGAGCGGCTAGGTTCCAGGCCTTGGGTCTTTCCGACGAGGTCCTCAATGTCGTTGAGGCGTCCCGTGAGGTCGACCAGAAAATGCTATGCCTTCAAATGGAAGAGGTTCTCCATTTGGTGTCGGGAAAAAGGTTGGACCCTTTCTCGTGTCCTGTGGCAAGCATTTTGGACTATTTATGGTCCCTTTCTAGTCAAGGGCTTGGGTCGGACGACCTTAAGGTGCACCTGGCAGCCATCTCTGCTTGCGGCGGGCGGTCAGCAGTCAGTGGCGCCAGGAAAAGTGGTGAGCACTTCTTTAAAGGCCTTGATCCATTTCCCTCAGTCGGGAACCCCACCTCCGTGGGATTTACTGCTGGTACTGGCAAAGCTCATGGGCAAGCCATTGAACCAATGCACAGGTGTGGTCTCCCACCTGTCGTGGAAGACCGCCTTCTTGGTGGCTATCCGTCAGCAAGAAGGATGGGAGAACTCAGGCGCTTAGCATCGGGTCTCCTACCTGGTCTTCCACAGGACAAGGTTGTCCTCGCCCCACCGAAATTCCTTCCGAAGGTGGTGTCGGAGTTTCACCTTAATCAGGTGTTGACTCTGCTGGTGTTCTACCCAGCCACACCTCGGAGGCGAATATAGGCTCCATACTCTGGACCCTAGAGGCCGCTTATTATAAGGCGCACGGCTAGAGCGGGGAGAGGTTCGCCAGCTGTTTGTCACCAGCTGAAGCCGCACCTGGCAGACCTGCAGCCAAGCGGACGATAGGCAGATGGGTCACCTCCTGCATAAATCTCTGCTATGAGTTGGCGGGCATGGAGCCTCCCAGAGGATAAGAGCTCATTCTACCCGCCATACTGCTGCATCGGTGGCTGCTTCCAGGGATGTCCCTATCCAGGAAATCTGCAGGGCTGCTACGGAAGTCAGCACACACCTTTATTACCCATTACCACTCGACCTTGAGTCACGTCGGGATGCTGGTTTTGGGGCCTCGATTCTCAATCTCTGTTCCCCAAATAGAGTATGTAGGGGTGTGTGTCTTGCCTCCCTCCTCCCGGAGAACTGCTAGGAGTCTGCCAATAAGTGTGAATGAACAACATATCCATGTCCTAAATACAGGTTACTCACCTGTAACAGGAGTTCTAGGAATGGTATATGTTGTTCATCCTACCAGTACCGACCTCCCGGCTCTGACGCACAACCTGAGCTTCCAGCGGGCAGATCTGGCGTCATGGGGCAGAGCCGAGGTTTACCACCGGGTGGGTGGGAGGAGCTAGCTTGAAGACCTTCCGGCAAGATTTAAAGCGGCAAGGAACCTGCCAATAAGTGTGGATGAACAACATATACCATTCCTAGAACTCCTGTTACAGGTGAGTAACCTGTATTTACGGTAAGTTCTTACGTAACTGTAATTTCTTTTTTGCAGCGTGACTGAAATGAGAGGATCTTTCACTGTCAACTTTAGGTCCCTCCTCACTCGCTCTCTAGGCAACCCTTTTAGATACTTCAGGCTGCTCTATAACTGATGTCTAGAACCCCAGGTACGGTATTTTGAATTGTTGCGCTACCTACCTTTTTCGGAATGTGACGCCAGTGGCTGAAAACCTCTGGTCATTTCAAACCTAGGAGAACTGCTGATTGGCTGGTTTTCAGTCACTATTCTTTCTGTACTCCTGCTGTGTTACCTTAGTGGTTACAGCCCTGTTAGAACAGTTTTAAGGTTTAAGGTTTAAACTTGAAGTTTTAATCAGTGTTACTGATCTGCAATTGTCAGTTTTGCCATTTGCACTTTATAGGAAGCGAACACTAGGGGCGCTAATCTGAACTACTGGCATTCAGTCAGTAATTTAACTTTCTACAATGCAACCAGTAGCTCATTACCTCCTGCTTGTGTTCCCCCAACTCCTCTCTTCCCCTTGCCCACGTGCTTCAAATACTGACTCTCATTCCATGCCTGCCACTACGATGCAGTTCTGGTCTGTTGCATGCTGTTACCCCTTCCCCAGCCACATTTAGATGGAGGCATTTCTCACTACTCCCATGTCCCTCTCTAACTGCTATCACTGACCTAAGGGCTACCCTCTATTTTTCAGTCTTATCCTCTGCTCACTGTGTTGTCTCCACTAGTCACCTTACTCCAGGCACCTCCCACATCAAGCATAAATGCCCTAAAATCCACTTCCTTATAATAGCTCTTCTCCTCCGTAAGCAGAGAACATTAACCTCAACCCGGGTCCCTCTGCGTCTAACATCCATGGTATTTCTGACCCAACCCCTTCTGATAAAGCTCACTTTGCGCTAACAACTGGGCTAAAAATCTTTCATTTAAACATCTGTAGTCTGGCACCAAAAATCACTTTGCTTCAAACCATGGTATTCGCCTGTCCCCCTGACATACTTATTATCTCGGAAATCTGGCTGACCGATAGTATATTGGACCAGGAAGTCTCCATCCCTAGTGAATTGTACATCATGGGTGATTTTAATCTAAATTGATTATCTGTGATCCATAGCAAAGTCCATTCTGATATAACAGCCCTTAACCTCACTCAGCTGATACAGGAGCCAATCCGCTTGAACACCAAAACTAACAACCACTCCCTTCTAGACCTAGCCCTCGCTAACACACATAGAATTGTTAAGTCTGGATTACGGCCAGATGCCCTAAGTGACCACCATTTGATTTACCTGGTACATAAGATCCAGAGACCAAAAGCACCCCATAAAATTCTGCTCACTCGTTCCTATAATTCACTTTACCTGACCCCCGCCCCGCTCCACGACCTCTCGCACACAGACTGGACGCCGACTACCTCAGCCACCAATATAGACGAAGCCCTGAATTCCTTCAATACCCGTGTTCTCAACACTTGGAATCACCATGCCCTGCTGCATAAGACCAGAGTAAGAGGGAATCACCTGCCATGGGTTACGCTGGAACTCTTGGCTTGCCAAAGAGCACGTAACCATGCCTGGCGTAAACACAAATCCACTAAACTTTCGCAATGCGTGCACAAAGGCTATCTGCCTCGCCAAATCCAAGCATTTCCAGACCAACTTCCAAGCCAATACAAACAATCCTTGGAAATTCTGGAAGGTGGTACATGCGCTCTTCTCTCCCTCAGCTCACCTACCTACTCCCTATGACCAAGCAAAATAACATACTCATCTCTGATCATATGTCAGTAGCTGAATGCTTTAACACTCAATTTACTCCTTTTTCCATCACTCCAGCTACACCCTGCTCCCCTTCTTCCTCCTCCAGTGTCGGCCTCTTCTCCATCCCATCCTCATCCCCCCTCTCCTCCTCCTTTTCCTTCTATCAAGTTACTCCTGCTGACACCCTAAATGCTGTCCTTGCTATCAGCCTCTCCAAGGGCAGTTCTCCCGATGGCCTTGATTCTAAGCTGCTCTGCCTCTTGGCTCCTGCCATTTCGTACCCCCTGTCTGTCCTCTTAAATCTGTCTTTCTAGGATCGTGGATATGTTGTTCATCCACACTCTTTGGCATGTCCCTTTCCCCTTTAAGGATTACTGGAAGTCTTCAAGCTGGCTCCTCCCACCCACCCGGGTGGTATATACCTCGGCTCCGCCCCATGACGCCAGATCTTCCTTTCCGCTGGAAGATTCAGGTTGCCTCCCTCGTGCTCTTGCATTTTGTAGGCCCTGGCTTTCAAAACCTCAGTTTTACCTAAATGAAAACTGCGTTCGAGGTTGTGATTGCGCCTTGTGTTCTTTGATTATGGAAGAAAATCTTCCCCAGATTTTGCTGTGGTGCCATGAGAGCCAGAAGATGTTGCACGATCCCCACCTCACGTGCATCTACTGCCTGGGTGTGCGCCCATGAGCCTCATCCTGCAGCTTTGGCTGGCCTTCATCCCAGCGTTCTGCGCGACTGCCTGACGTTTGAGGTGGGGGTGCGGAGAAAGGAACCCTCCGGTGAAGTCCAAAGAGCTAGGTGGGCAGTTTCCCGGCTCGCGGGCTCCTTGGCTGCTTCGACGCATACAGGCATGCGAGAAAGAGGCGGCTCGTGCAGCCGACTCTGAGCCTCTTCGTTCCACTCAACCTAGGCTCCACATTCTCTGGTTCCTTCCGGGAGTTGTTTCAGTCTCTTCCCATCCGGGGAGAGGCACCTGCGGGCTCACATTCCTCCAGATTCCATAAGCGGGAGAAGGAACTGAGCAAGTCTTCGTCTCAGCGAAGACGCTCTTGGGACTGAGAGAAGTGTCAGTCCCAGGAGCATGCGGTCTCGACCTCGGTAGAGATTGCTTCTTTGGCTGCTGGCTTTTCGGACCTTCCATCGGGCCAGACGGCTGAAGATCCAGCCGATGAGGTTGAGATAGTTATCGACCCTCTGTTGCCGGCTTCGGCAAACGACTCCTTGGAAAGGACTTCGGTCCTTGTCTTCCCCGATGAGGAGACCCAGCCTGCTGGTGTTCCCATTGAGGACCCAGTTCCAGAACCCCAGAAGTCACCGGTTCCACCAGTGTCTCTGGAGCGACCGAGTCAGCCCGCCCGATCTCAATCGAGGTTTAGAACCCCCTTGACCAACAGGCCAAGGAAGAGCCATGAGCGCTATAAGAAGAAGCGACGCCATCGGTCGTCCTCATCCTCCTCGCAGATCTTATCCGGGCACAAGCCAACTCCAGCTCCTTCCCTGGCCATTACTTGGCTTTCGCTTCCTAGGCCGAAGCCGACCCCCGTGGAGCCGAAATCTTTGGTTTTCCCAACCGCGGAGCCGGCAAATCCACTTCTTCAGCCTAAACCGGCTTCTCCACCCATAGTGGTGGAACCGCCACCTAAGCAGCCGGTGGGAGGGACTCCTTCGAAGGAAGACAGATCGGACTCCGGGCTCCCCTGACGTTTATCGGTCACAGTCACCCCTGACCGCCCTCGGCATGTCGAGGGTGATTTGGGCGGCAAGCCGCTATATCCTGACTCCTCGGACTCCGACGTCACTGGGCTTCACTCTTATCCTGGGGATGATGAGTCATCCATTGGCTTAGGGATGGAGGAAGGTCCTTCCTCCTTCCAAGGGATCCTTCGCCTCATCTCTGAGTCCACAGGGATGCCCCTGGAACCCATCCAGAAAAAGGTGGAGTACCCTGTTACGGACGTCCTTAAGAGAGGAGATACCCTGACGGAGGCCTTTCCGGTGGCAGAGGCCATTGATGATCCAGCACTCGAACTTTGGCAGTGTCCTGCCTCTTATCCAGTTCCATCTGCCCACATCACCCGCAAGTACGCAGTACCTATGGGGTCCCTTGCGGGGTTCACAGAGCACCCTTTGATGGAGAGCCTGGTGACCGCCTCTGTGTTCAGGCGTACTGGCAGTTCTACCGATACTGACCAACCTCCCGACAGAGAGTCCAGACTTTTGTACCATTCAGCAAGGAAGGTCTGTGCGGCTTCCTCCTTGGGCCTTCATCAGGCAAGTTCGGCCATCATCATGGCACACTTCTCTGATGCCCTTCTTGGGTCATTCGATGAAGTCTCCCACATCTCCCCGTGGACATGCAGACCATGGTCAAGCAGGTCCAAGATCAGGGCCGAGCTGTTGCCAAACAGCAGCTCCAAATGGTCCTGGACATTGAGGATTCTTGTGCCTGCTCGATGGCGGCCGCAGTTGCCTCCCGCTGCAGGGCTTGGCTGAGGCTCTCCTCCTTCCCGGTGGATACTCAGCACAAATGAGCAGATGTGCCTTTCCTTGGGTCCGACTTGTTCGGCCCAGTAGTGGCCAGTCACCTTCAGCGCATAGAGCAGTCCAATGCTACCTTGGATGCCACTTCTGCCAAGGGTTCTTCGGGCAAGAACCAGCAGAAGAAGAAGCCCTTTCAGCATTCTTCCCCTGTAGCTCAGCAGTCCTCCTTCCAAGGGGGACAGCAGCATCAGCAGCAGGCTCAAGCTTGGCACCCTCGGTCCAAGCCTGGACTCCAACTGGCCCGTAAAGGAGGCCGAGGCTCAGGTTCTGGAGCCTCCTCCAAGCCTGCTCAGTGATGGGGTGGGGACTGCCACCCCTGCTGCCATCACGACAGCTCTGGGTCCTCCCGTGGGGAACCGGCTCCACCACTTCTTTTTCACCTGGTCCGCTGTCACTTCGGACAGGTGGGTTCTCGAATGGTCGGTCAGGGACTGCCTCTAGAGTTCGGGCAGTACCCTCCCAGCTGAGCCCGTGCCCCTCGGGAGGAACAGATTTCCGCTCACACCCAGTCGGCTCTTTAAGACATCGTTGCTCAGCAGCGCCTCAAGGAGGCAATAGCTCCCATGGTGGATCCTCCAGCAGACCCAGGCTTTGTCTCCAGGTACTTTCTGGTACCCACGCGGATGGGGGGCTGACGCCCCATTCTACATCTCCACGACTTGAATCAATATGTCAGGCCTCACACCTTTCAGATGGTCACTCTGTCCCAGATCATTCCATCCTTGGAGCGAAACGTGTTTTTTTTCCACTGGATCTGCAGGACTCGTTCTTTCACATCCCAATCCGTCCATCACATCAGCGATTCCTCCGCTTCAGGGTCGACGGGACCCTATACAACTTCCGAGCCATGCCATTCGGTCCCACGGGTCTTCACCAAATGCACTGCAGTGGTGGCGTCCCATCTACGACGTTGGGGGATCAGAATTTACCCCTACCTCAACGACTGGCTTCTGGCAGGTCACTCTCTACAGGATGTGGAGAGAGCGCCAGGGATCTGGCCCTCCAGATCTCCTCCCAACATGGCCTTCTAACTGACGAGGCCAAGTCGGAACTCGTGCCTTCTCAGGTGATGGGCTTTCGCAGGGACGAGTTCGAGCTCTTGTCAAACCAGGCTCGGCTCCCGGGGGCAGGCGGAGGTTCTTTTCTCTTTGCTTAATAATTTCTGGTTAGGCAGTTGCGCTCTGCCCGGGACTTTCTGCGCCTTCTGGGTTACGTGGTGGCGTGCACCTCGGTGGTCCGTTGGGCCTGGTGATACATGCGCCCCCTCCAGTGGGAGCTAGCCGCCCAGTGGACTCAGTGCCACGGTCAATTCGACCAGCTGATCACTGTAACCCAGGAGATGTGGGATGCTGTCCAATGGTGGACCGCCCCAGACTAGTTGAGGGAAGGGATCCCATTTGTCCGCCTCGAGCCGATGGTCGTCCTCATGACCGATGTCTCTCTCATGGGCTAGGGATCCCACATGAGGGACAAAAGGGCCCACGACCTTTGATCCCCCAAGGAGTCCAGGTGCCATATCAACCTGTTGGAGCTCAGAGCAGTCAGACTGGCATTGTCAGCTTTCACTCCTCAGCTCCAGGGTCAAGTGGTTCAAGCCCAGACAGACAATACCACTACCATGCACTCCCTCAACAAACAGGGCGACATGCACTCTCATTTGCTATGAAAGGAGGCGCTCCGCATCTGGACCCTCATGAGCCGATTGGAGGCAGATCTCCTAGCCATCCATGTGGCTGGATTCTCGAACCATCTGGCGGATGCTGTCAGCCGCTTAGGCCAGACATCCCACGAGTGATCTCTCCATCCAGAGGTAGCTTACAGTCGGTTCTCCCGTTGGGGCAAACTGATGGTGAACCTGTTTGCCTCCAGGGAAAACACCAAGCTGAGGCTGTTTCATGCCGGCCCCGCTCAGCAGGGCTCACTGCAGGGGATGCCTTCCCAAGGCCATGGACCCAGGCCTCCTCTACGCCTTCTCTCTATTTCCCTTGATCCACAAGGTGCTTCTCAAGGTGAGGAGGGACAAGGCGAAGGTGATCCTGGTACCCCCAGATTGGCCACACCAGTTCTGGTATCCAGATCTCCTCAGCTGCAGGCCCCCAGAGCGGCTTTGTAAACGCCCGGACCTGATATCACTCAATCAGGGGTTGGTATTCCATCCAGACCTTCAATCCCTGCACCTCACAACCTGGTACCTGAGCGGCTAGAGTTCCAGGCTTTGGGTCTTTCCAAAGATGTCTACACTGTGATGGAGGTATCTAGAAAGGAATCGACCAGGAAATGTTATGCCTTCAGATGGAAGCAGCTTTCCATTTGGTGTCAGGGCAAGGGCCTGGACGCTTTGTCCTGCCCCATAGCTAACATTCTTGACTACCTTTGGTCTCTCTCTCCAAAGGGGGTCTACGGCCATCTACCCTCAGGATGCACCCGGCAGTCATCTCTGCTTACTGGGCGTGGGCCGGTCAGCCGACATTGGCGCAGGAGACACTGGTCAGGCGCTTTTTCAAAGGCCTGGATCACATATCCCCTCTGGTGTGTGAACCTCCACCTCAATGGGATTTACTGCTGGTACTTGCAAAGCTCATGGGCAAGCCATTCGAACCCATGCACAAGTGTGAGTTGTCACACTTGTCATGGAAGACGGCCTTCTTGGTGGCTATCACATCAGTCAGAAGGACAGGGCAGCTCCAAGTGCTTTCTATAGACTCCCCTTATCTGGTCTTCCACAGGGACAGAGTTGTCCTGCACCCCCACCCGAAATTCCTTCCGAAGGTGGTGTCAGAGTTTCACCTTAACCAGGTGTTGACTGCGCTGGTATATTACCCTAATTACACCTCGGAGGCCGAATACAGGCTCCATACTTTGGATCTGAGATGTGCTGTCTCCTATTATAAGGAGAGGACGGCAGAAGTTCGGGGAGAGGTTTGCCAGCTGTTTGTCACCTGTGCTGAAGCCGCTTCTGGCAGACCTGCAGTGAAGCAGACTGTTGCAAGATGGATCACATCATGCATAGGTCTGTGCTGTAAGTTGGCGAGCAAGGAGCCTCCCAGAGGGATAAGAGCTCATTCTACCCACTATAGGGCTGCTACCTGGAAGTCAGCAAACACCTTCATCACCCATTACCACATCGACCTTGAGTCACGCCGGGATGCTGGTTTTGGGGCCTCAGTTCTACAGTCTCTGTTCCCTAAGTAGGGGGTGTGCGCCTTGCCTCCCTCCTCCCAGAGAACTGCTAGGAGTCTGCCAAAGAGTGTGGATGAACAACATATCCATAATCCTAGAAGAACAGATTACCCACCTGACCCACTCAACCACCCTGGCTGTGGACGCACAACACCTGGCTTCCAGCGGGCTAAGATCTGGCGTCATGGGGCAGAGCCAGGGTTATACCACCCGGGTGGGTGGAGGAGCCAGCTAGAGGATTTCTGGTGATCCTTAAAGGGGAATGGGACATGCCAAAGAGTGGGGATGAATAACATATACCACTCCTAGAACTACTGTTACAGGTGAGTAACCTGTTCTTCATGACTGTTACTGCCCCTTCAACTTGGAAGCATGTCACTGTCTTCCCCCTACCCAAGAGCAACGACTCTGCCTCCACAGGAAACTATCATCCTATTTCCTTGCTCCCAACCCTGGCTAAGTTGCAGGAACACTTTGTCCTATCACAACTCTCCTCTCTCCTCCTTTCTTGGTGTCTCCTCCTTCTTCACTCCTTTTCAATCTAGTTTTAGGAAAAAAACTCTACTGCCACCTCCCTACTGAGGGTCACTGACTCCATTACCTCTGAAATGGATAGTGGCCAGGTCACATCTGCCACATTTGTGCCATACTTGGCAAAAGCTTTTGACACAGTCTCCCACACCCTCCTGCTGATTAGTCTCTCTTCAGCTGGCCTCATTCCCACTGCCACTGATTGGTTGAAGTCCTATCTGACTGGCAGATCACAATTAGTTTGCATAGCTGACTCCATCTCCCCTCCTCTCCCCATCAGCACTGGAGTCCCACAGGGATAAGTGCTTGCCCCCCTCCTTTTCTCTGTTTTTCTGAGCGACCTCCCAAAGGTTTGCTTGTTTGCATGCATACATATGTATGTGGATGGTGCTGTTATATACACATCTGGCAAATCTATATTAGTCATGTGATCACCAGACTTCAGTAAAATCCAGCTCTGGTTTAAATCACACCAGCTTTTTCTGAATGCCAAGAAGACTATCTCCATGACCTTTGGCACCAGGCAGAGACTCTCAAGGCTAACTGCCATGCCCACCTTCCACACCCTTGATGGGACTACTCTTGAGGACATCTCTTCATTTTGATACATTGGGATATATCTGGACCAACACCTTAACTTCTCTGTTCATATCGATGCTATTCTAAAAAAAACTGCGCCCCAAGCTAGGTGCATTGTGCAGAAACCGTAAGTGCATCCCTCTTTCGGCAAGGCGTGAGATTATACTGAAGGTGATCCTCCCTATTTTTGACTACTGCAACATAGTCCACCTTAACCAGACTGGACACCCTGTTTAACTCTTTCTGTCGCTTCCCTCTTGACTGTCCCCCTCTCACTCACCACTATGATCTCTATAACTCCTTGTCCTTTCCCTCACTTACTAACAGATGTACCCTCCACTGTGCAAAATTTACCTCTAAATTCTGACTTGATTCTCTCCCTCCCTACCTAGCTACCACTCTATTCCTACTCTCTCAGATCAGGTGACACAGTGTCCCTTGGAATTCCTCACTGTAATACTAAAGCACGACAAAATGGCTTCTCCCACCACCTCCCTAAGCTGTGGAACTCACCCCCCCCCCCCGATTTGTCACTCATCCTCCACATCATCCCTAACTGCCTCTCTACACAACTATCTATCAACTGCTCTTGCTAGTGCCAACCCGAAAACTGGCTCTCTAGCTGCCTGACCACCCCTCCTTCTGCCCTATCTTCTTTTCTTGACTCAGTTGTTGTGGTTTTATCGTTCAATTACTTAGGCTCTTATGTTACTGTAGTACATGTAGCGTAGACTACTTGCATCCAACCTGTACTTGTACTGTTAAATCGTACTTGCTGTAAATAATCTATGTATAGCTATAAATGGCTGTCCTACTTTAATTGCTGTAATTGTAATTGTCAGTGTTTGCTATGTTCCCCTGTAATAGCCTTTGCATACCTGCAATTGTCTGTTCTAGGAGCGTGGATATGTTCATCCACACTTCGTGACATGTCCCTTTCCATCTTGCCGGAAAGTCTTCAAGCTGGCTCCTCGCACCCACCCAAGTGGTAAATACCTTGGCTCTGCCCCATGACATCAGATCTTCCTTTCTGCTGGAAGATACAGGTTCCCTCGTGCTCTCATAGCAATTCATAGGCCCTGGAGTCAAAGCATCAGTTTTTACTAAAACTAACCCTAAAACTCGTTTGAATTAGCGATTCTGATTGTAGCGCATGGGACATGGAGGATAAATCGTGCCCCGGATTTGGCCGGTGTACCTGCGGCCAGAAGATGTCGCGCACCGATCCCTACCTAATGTACGTTTATTGCCTAGGTGTCGGACATGACACCTCGTCTTGCACTTTCTGCCTGGCCTTCCATCCCAACGTCCTGGGAGACCGGAGAAAAGGAACCCACCGATGAAATCAAAGGAGGTGAGGTCGGTGGTTTCTGCGGGCACAGGATCCACCCAGCAGCTGGAGCTAATGAAGGCATTTGAGGAGGCAGCAGCTCAAGCTTTGGCCAATCAAAGCTTTTTTGTTCCGCTCAACCTTCGCTTCACTTTTACAGGCTTCTTCAAGGAGTTGTGCCAGTCTCTCCCCACCAGGGGTGAGGCGCCCTCGGGCTTACACTCCTTCCACCCTCACAAGAGGGGTAAGGATCCGAAGTCTTCATCTAAGTGAAGACGTTCTTGGGACCGAGAAAGGTCTGAGTCCCAAGAGCACACGGTCTCAGCCTCGGTCGAGATCGCATCCTCTGCCGCCGGCTTTTCGGACATTCCATCTGGCCAGGGGACCAAGGAAATGGCGGATGAGGCTGAGATTACTTTCAACCCTCTGTCACCGACCCCAGTCGACGACTCTTTGGAAAGGACTCCGGTCCTTGTTTTTTCCCAGATGATGAGACCTAGCGCGCTGGTGTCCCCATCGAGGAAACAGTTCCAGACCCCTGATTTTCACCAACACCGGTGTCTCCCAGTTGTTCGGGTCGACTCCCTCGGCCTCAATCAAGGTCCCGAACCTCTATGGCTGAAAAAGAGTCATAAACACTCTAAGAAGAGGCATCGCCACAGATCTTCATCCTCCTCTGACAAGGAGAGGCTTTGGCGGAAACTCCATCGACGCTATGAAGATCTCATGTGGCAACAACTGATTTTGTCCAGGCAGAAGCCGCCACCCCGGCCATCACTTGGCTTCCAACTCCTAGGCAGACGCCGACCCCTCTGGAACTGAAGTCTTAGGTTCCCCCGCCCATGGCGGTGGCCCGTATCCTAGTTCAGCGTGCCTTGGTCGCTCCACCGAATTTGGTGGAACCACTGCATAGGCAGCCTCAGTGAGGGGCTTCCTCGAAAGAGGGCTGAACAGACTCTGGCTTCCCCGTCTGTCGATTTAGAGTCGTCCCCGATTGCCTTCTGTATCGAGGGAGACCTAGGCTGGAGGCCATTGTATCCTGACTTGGACGCCACCAGATTGCACTACCATCCTGGGGATGATGAGTCGTCGGTGGCGGGTCTGGAGGAGGGTCCTTCCTCTTTCCAGGGCATTCTCCACCTGATCTCCAAATCCACCAGAATGCCCCTGGAGTCCATCCAGAAGAAGGCAGAGTACCCCTTATGGATATTCTCAAAAGGGGGGGATACCGCGATAGAGGCCTTCCCAGTGGCCGAAGCCATTGTTGGCCCACCCCTTGAGCTTGGGCAGTGCCCAGCTTCTTGCCCAGCACAGTCTTCCCGCATGGCTTGCAAGTACGCGGTGCCCATGGGGTCCCTGGCTGGGTTCACAGAATATCCTTTGGCCGAGAGCCTGGTGACCGCTTCTGTGTTCAGGCGTACTGGTAGCTCAGCCGACACTGACCGACCCCTGGACAAGGAGTCCAAAAATATGGACCATTCTGCCCGTAAGGTCTATGTGGCCTCCTCCTTAGGCCTTCGTCAAGCCAGCTCAGCTGTTATAATGGCGCACTTCTCTCATGCTCTCCTGGGGTCATTAGACGAGGTCCTCCCTCATCTCCTGGCAGACATGCAGACCACAGTGAAGCAAGTCCATGATCAGGGACATGCTGTTGCAAAACAGCAGCTCCAGACGGCCCTGGACATCGGGGATTCTTGTGCCCGCTCTTTAGCAGCCGTGGTGGCCACTAGCCGCAGAGCTTGGCTGAGGCTTTCCTCCTTGCCGGCGGATACTCGGCACAAGATCTTACTTCAAGAGGGCTCTTGCAGTAGGTAATTACATATAGGACTGGCCTGCCAGCGTAGGACCCCGCAGAAAAATTTCTAGCTAGCAGTCCCTGGCGAGGACCACCCCGTCAGGTGACCGGCGCATCGCGATGTCGGTATAAAGGGTGGTCCCAGGCGTCTGCCTTCCAGTTCTTTCGCCGCCCGCTCGTTGAAAGCGCCATGGGTAAAGTTCAATGTTTAGTCAGCCCTGCTCTTTCGTGATTTTACCGAGATTTATAAGTATTTTTTCTTCCTATCATCAGGTCATCGACGGTGTATGTCGTCCCCTACACCTTCCGAGCACAAAAACAAGTGCGACTCGTGCGGCGCCCAACTGCCACACAAGGATGGCCATTCCCTCTGCCTCTTCTGCCTAGGCCCCGACCACCCAGTCGACAAGTGCCCGCATTGCCTTCACTTCAGTGCGGCTACCCGCAGATGATGCCAACCGTCCCTGGAAGCCCATCTTCTAAAGAAAAAGATGTCTTCGATGGAAAAAGAATTGAAGAAGCTCAGGCAGGCGTCGACTTCTCCAGATGGGCATTGTAAAAAGCAGGACAAGGAGAGGCACCGGGAGAGACCTCCTCCTGTGACTCGGCCGGATCGCGGCTCAAGGTAACATCCTTCAGGGGACCGCCCGGCGAGCAGCCTCCAAGGCTTTGGAGGCGTCGGCCTGCCCGTCTGGCTCATGCTCGGGCCTTGCAGGCACCGCCCCGGGCAAGGCCTCCACCCCAGTTCTGCAGACTTCACGGCCCCCACAGCGCAGGCTCCCATGAGTCGGGGCGTCAGCTCCTCCGGCGTCCGCCGGGAGAAGGTCGATAAGACACCTGACCCTTTGGGCGGCGCGACCTCGTCCCCTGGGACCAGGCGCTCCTCCTCCTCAGCCCGCCTCCACGAGGACCCCATAAGATGGGCGCTGCTCTCCAGCGCCGCGGGACCTAGCCCCTAAGCCGCACATCGGCTTCCTTGACGTCGCCAGGCGGCGGACCCTCAATCCCGTCGTGCCGGTTCCCCGCAGCCTCGCTGCCTCCGAGGAGCCTGAGTCACCCCAGCCTGACCCCAGGGATCTCCCCCATCCCGGGCGGCGGGGATGTTCCACCTCCATCAGACCCCTCCTAGGGAACGGATCTGGCCTCTGGCCCCGGACCTGGTCCCGCCCGGCGATTTTCCCCTTCCATCGGCCCTGCTCCCCGGGCCTCTCCTGTTGACCCACCCGTTAGGCCACCTTCCGGGCCGCCTGCTCCGGCAGCTCCTCTGGCGCCGGTACCTGCCATCTTGTCGACGTGTCATATGCGGGACCGCAGTATCCACCGGCGCAATACCCGGAGTTCCTCCGCCGCCTGCGGTACCTGGCGCCTCAATACTGGGCACGGTTTTCCTGCAGCGGGTTCGGATACTCCCCTTACGGAGACAACCCGTATTCTTTTTCCCCCTCCTCCTCCTCCACCTCCACCGCCCCCTCGGCCGCCGGTAGATCTGCAGTAGACTCTGGCTTCCTGATGGGCTGAGGCCAAGGCTCAGCTCACCTAGGAAGAGAACGGCCGCCTTCTGACGACGGTGCCGCCCGGCCCTATGCGCCGAGGCGGCCTCCCCTCACCGCCTCAGGACTCAGAGCCCTTCCCTCTGGATCCCGAGAGAGGCAGGACACGCGTCCAGGGATCCCCCCCCAAGGAACCCATTCCTCCCCCTAGCCGTGTTAGGGAGTCTTATTCTGCTTCTGATTCTTCTTATTCCCTCTCGGATTCCTCGGACAGATGCTCAGAGAGAGACTACAAGCCTCGCTCTCCGTCCAAGCCCCAGCCAAGGACCCCTCCAAAGGATCCTTCCTTCACGGAGTTGCTCAGAAAAATCCAGGAAGTACATCAGTGGTGCTCCTTGGAACCAGATCCTCAGCGGGTCAAACTCGATGAACATCTGGACCTGCCCCTGACAGCTTCTACTTTAGTGCCACCCTGGATCGAGCCTCACACCCACCTTGTTTCCACTATTTGGAAACAACCGTCGGCTTTAGCCCCGCTTCCTAGGAAGTCTAACAGGCTATACCAGGCTCCTGATGGTGTAGATTTTTTGGACTCTCACCCCCACGCAGATTCGGTCCTGATTAGCGCCGCTCATGACTGATCAGCGCACCCAAAACATCATAGCTCGTCTCCTCCAGATAAGGAATCTTGCCTCCTGGACCAGTATGTAAGGAAAATCTATGCCTCTTCCACACTGGGAATTCGGGCCCTGAATTATGTTGCTCATATGGGGGATTACCAGAAGGCTATCCTTACCCAGGCGGAATCTAAGATTGACTCCTTACCTGACTCTCAGGTCAAGCAGGAGTTAGCTGATTTAGTCCATTCTGCTCGTTTGGCTAGTCGTCACATTCTGCAGACGACATACGATGCAGTGGACACTGCCAGGCGGAGCTCCACTTTCACTGTGAGTCTACGGCGTCATGCCTGGCTCCCCGTGTCAGGTTTGGTCCCGGAGGTGCAATCCGTGATCCAGGAAGCACCTTTCAGGGGGTTGGTGCTTTTCGGTGGTGATGTCAAGGACATCATCACTGACTTGCAGGAGAAGGGGACGGCTCTGAAATCTGTGGATTCCATGTACCATCCTTTTCGCAGACGCAGTCGGCCACAAGCGAACCCCAAGGAAGGCGGGCCACTAAACGTCGGGCCCCCGCAGCTGCCAGGCCCCCTCCGCCCAAAAAAGTAGCGGGTGCCCCAACTGCGGCACTGCCCCACACCACCCGACTCCTCCCCTCTCCCACCGCCTCCAGACACACCAGAGGAACCGGTAGGAGGGAGGTTCTCCCTCCACCTTCCGGGTTGGGAGAGGATAACAACGGATTCATGGGTGCTTCAGATTATCGCAGAAGGGCACTCTATAGAGTTTCTATAGAAACCACCCCGCCACCCCCCTCTGAAGTCGTCCTACCCAAGGGACCATCTTCCTTTGGTCCGGGAAGAAATCTCTGCCCTCCTTGCGAAGCAGGCTATAGAGCCCGTTCCCCGACACCTTCAAGGGACGGGTTACTACTTCCATTTCTTCCTGGTCCCAAAGAAGATGGGAGATCTCAGACCCATCCTCGATCTCAGCTCTTTGAGCCTTTACGTGGAATACAAAAGGTTCAGGATGCTCTCCCTACAGACCCTTTTGCCCCTCCTTCGGCCGGGTCAATGGCTTTGTGCACTGGATATGCAGGATGCATATCTGCACATCCCCATTCGCCCTTCTCACTGCAAGTACCTTCGCTTTGCTTTCCAGGGGGACCATTACCAGTTCCGGGCACTGCCTTTTGGTCTTTCCTCAGCACCCCGAGTCTTTACTAAATGCCTGGCTGGGGTAGCGGCCCACCTGCGTACAATGGGAGTTCAGGTGTTCCCTTACCTGGATGATTGGCTCCTGGCGGCCTCGTCCAGGTAGGAGCTCCTGCATTTTCTCTCCCTCACCCAGCAGGTTTTCACTTGCCTGGGTATTACCATCAACCATTCCAAGTCTCATCTGGATCCCTCCCAGAGACTACAGTTTATCGGGGCTATCCTCGATACGACGGTAACCAAGGCCTTCCTGCCTCCGGACAGGGCGGCCTCTCTTCAGTCACAGATTTCCCTGCTATCAGAATGCAGGAAAGTTCTGGCGAGGTCGGTTCTCCGTCTCATGGCGGCCGCCATCCCGACAGTTCCCCACGCTCGGCTCCACATAAGGATCTCTCAGTGGACTCTTCGCTCCCAATGGAATCAACTGGTAGACGACCTAGATCATCTAGTTGTGATCTCCTCGCCGATGGCTCGAGACTTGCAATGGTGGATGGTTCGAGAGAACCTGTCTCAGGGGGTCCCCTTCTTTCATCTTCCCCCTTCCCAGACTCTGACTACAGACGCATCAGGCGAAGGTTGGGGAGCCCATCTGGGTCCTCACCAAACCCAGGGATTATGGTCCAGATTGGAGCTTCACATCAATGTGCTCGAGCTTCGAGCAGTACTATATGCTCTCCAAGCCCTTCACCAATACATTCTTCCTGGTCACCTAGCCGTCCAGACGGACAACATGTGCTTGGTGTGGTACATCAACAAGCAGGGAGGAACTCGATCCTGCCCGCTATGCAGGGAAGCAATGAGGGTTTGGGACTGGGCAACTCAACACAACCTTCACCTCACAGCGATTCATTTTCCAGGAGTCAACAATACCCTGGCAGACAAGCTAAGTCGCTCCTCTGCCCTGCCACACGAGTGGGAGTTGGACCAAAAGGTGCTAAATCACATCTTCCACCTTTGGAGGACTCCACAGGTAGACCTGTTCGCCTCTTCCCAAAACGCAAAACTTCCCAACTTTTGCTCGCTCGTTCCAGAGCGAGGCGCTTTCTGGAACGACGCTCTGTCTGTAAGCTGGAAGGGCAGATTTGTCTATGCTTTTCCCCCAATTCCACTGGTCCCTTGTGTGTTGCAGAAACTATCAACAGAAGGAGCGAGAATGATTCTAATCACTCCTTTCTGGCCCAGGCAAATCTGGTTCTCTCTTCTACAACAATACTCAGAGGTTCCTCCTCTTCCTCTTCCTTTATCTCGGGGTTTGCTGACCCAGGATCAGGGGACCCTGGTCCATCCGGGACTCAAATTCCTGCAACTCCATGCATGGCTCCTGCAGACCTAGCTCAATCCCCGCTTTGGTGTCTTTCCAAAGGTGGCGGAGATTTTGGTGGAGGCTAGGAAACCCTCCGCTAGGTCCACTTACGCCATGAAATGGAAGAGATTTTCTATTTGGGCCGCCTCTAGGAACATGGAGCCTTTCTTCTGTTCAGTGGCCGTTCTGCTGGAATATTTACGTCACCTTTTCGACCTGGGTCTCAGTCATTCCTCCTTGAAAGTACAAATGGCCGCTATCTCAGCGTTCCATGTTCCTTTCACAGCTAAAGCATTTGCCCAATTAGAGGTCTCTAAGACCTTTCTTAGAGGGGTCCTTCATCTGAGGCCCCCCATCAGAACTCCTGCTCCCCCTTGGGACTTGAACTTTGTTCTAGAGAAACTTACCCTTCCTCCTTTCGAACCTGCGGCCTCCACAGATCTGAAGTTTCTTTCGTGGAAGACTCTATTCTTGGTGGCCATTACTTCCGCTCGAAGAATTTTCAAGCTCCAGGCCCCTTATGTGTAAAATCCCATACCTGATCTGTCACAAAGAACAGGTGGCTCTTCGCACGAATCCTAAGTTTCTACCTAAAGTGGTAGCAGAGTCTACCTTAAATCAGTCTTTAGAGTTACCTGCCTTTTTCACGCAGTACTCCAATCAGGGAGAATATTTACTCCATACCATGGATGTTCACCGGATTCTGATATACTACACAGACAGGACGAAGGATCTCAGAAAGACTGATCAGTTGTTCGTCTCTTTTGCTCACAAAAGGGAAGGCAATGCTGTTTCCAAGCAATGCCTGTCGAAGTGGTTAGCTCATTGCATCACTTTCTGTTATGACAAGTACAACAAGACCCTCCCGGGTCAGGTCAGAGGTCACTCCACTTGTGGAGTAGCAGCCTCTGCGGCTTGTTTCAAGAATGTGTCTGCGGCAGACATATGTGCTGCCGCCACCTGGACTTCCGTCCATACCTTTACGAAACACTACAGTTTGGACATTGCCTCTTGCCGTAGAGCAGGCTTCAGGCTAGCTGTTTTGCAAGATCTCCTGTCTAGAGGCCTGCAAGGCTACTGCTACTTTCAGGAGTAGTTTCCTCGTCCCCGGTGCCTTTTATTTGTTCCAGACTGCTTGGGATTCAGTCCTATATGTAATTACCTACTGCAAGAGCCCTCTTTAAGTAAGATAGTACCTTTTTGAAGTAAGGTAATAGCCCTCTTGAAGTAAGGTAATACCTTCCTGCCCTCCATCCCCCTAGGCTTTTTCAGCTCTTTCTCCAGGAATGGAAACATCTGCTTCTATCTCATCTGGGCCTGTGGCGGGAAAGAACTGGAAGGCAGGCATCTGGGACCGCCCCTTTATACCGACGTCGCATGACATCGGTCACCTGACGTGGGGGCGGTCCCTCGCCAGGGACTACTAGCTAGAAATTTTGCCATGGGGTCCTGCCGCGCCGGCCGGTGTCAGTTCTATATGTAATTACCTACTGCAAGAGCCTCTCTCATAGGTCTACTGTTACGGTAAGTTCTTACGTAACTGTACTTTAGGTGATGTGCTCTTCCCAGGCAATGACCTGTTCGGTCCAGGAGTGGCCAGTCACCTTCAGTGCATAGAGCAGTCTAGTGCCACCTTGGATGCTACTTCTGTGAAGGGTTCTTTGGGCAAGAACCAGCAGAAGCATAAGAAGAAGCCTTTTCGGCACTCTTCCCCTGCGGTGAGGCAACCCTCCTATCAAGGAGGCCAGCAGCTGGCTCATGCTTGGCGCCCCAGACACAACAGCCCCATAAAGGAGGCCGAGGCGCAGGTCCAGGAGCCATCTCCTTTAAGCCTGCTCAGTGACGGGTTGGGGGTTGCCACCCCTATACTCGTCACGCCAGCTCTGGGTCCTCCTTTGGGGGGCTGGCTCCATCACTTTCTTTCCGCCTGGTCCGATATCAGCTCGGACAGGTGGGTTCTCAAAGTGGTCGGTCAGGGACTGCCTCTAGAGTTCGAGCAGTACCCTTCCAGCTGAGGCCGCACCCCTCGGGAGGAAAGGATCTTTGCTAGCACCAAGTCGGCTCTCCACGACGACGTAGCTCAGCTCCTCCGCAAGGAGACAGTAGCTCCAGTGCCGGATCCTCCTTCAGACCCAGGCTTTCTGTCCAGGTACTTCCTGGTGCCCAAGCAGATGGGAGGGGTTGGCGCCCCATCCTAGATCTCCACGATCTAAATTAATATCTCAGGTCTCGCACCTTCTGGATGGTAACTCTGAACCAGATCATACCATCCCTGGAGCGAAACATGTAGTTCTAGGGACATGTATATTTTGTTCAATCCACACTTACTGGCAGGTTCCTTGCCGCTTTAAATCTTGCCAGAAGATCTTCAAGCTGGCTCCTCCCACCCACCTGGGTGGTAAAACTCTCGGCTCTGCCCCATGGCGCCAGATCTTCCTTACTGCTTGGAAGCTCAGGTTCCCTCCTTTGCGCTCTGCGTTTTAGGCCTGGATCCAAACTCTTCGGTTAAAATGAAACTCATACTTAAATTTGCTAGACTTCGGTCTTCTTCTTCCTTCGTGGCTGCGATGGACAAATCAACTCCTGGATTTCGGCAGTGCCCTTGTGGGCAGATGATGTCTCGGACCGATCCGCACTCCACGTGCGTTTACTGCCTTGGGCTTGATCACGAGCCGCAGGCTTGCGAATTGTGCAAGTCCTTCTCGGTCAACATTCTTGAAGACCGTGCTGCCAGACTTCAACTTGGGCACCCCAAGAGACATATTCCTCTGATAAAGTTGAAGGAGGTCCGTTGGGTGGTGTCAGCGGTGGTGGGCTCGGCTGAGCAACTTGAGCAAATGATCGCCCTCGAGGAGGAGGCAGCCCAGGCCGCATCTTCTTCTTCCTCGGTCGCAGCATTTATCCCGCTCTCCTTAGGCTTCTCCTACTCGGCTTCTTTCAAGGAGCTTTGTCATTCCCCCTGTACTAAGGAGAGGGGCCATTGGGACATTCCCTCGGTCCAGGAAAAGGACTGTAAGGAAGAGTCCCACCGTCAGCCTCAAGTGGGGCCCGGAGGGTCACTTCCCGGAGAGTCTACTCTGGGCTTCAGTCGAGGTTGCTGGCTTCACGGTGTCCCTGTCAGGTCAGCCGGCCGAGACATCCGTTGACGCAATCGAGATTTTTCTCGACCCATCGGACGGGCTGTCGACTGGAGAAGCCGACAGCCCTTCTTCACCGGTTCCCCCGGTGGAAACCGAGGACTTGCCTGTGCCTCCTGTGCCGGAGTCCCTGGTTAAGGTTCCAGAACCAATGAAGGAACAGGTTTCCCCCGATCCCTCACAGACCCACCCTCGGAAACACCAAAGGTCTTGGTCTCGGACCTCTTCTCGGTCCAGCCAATCCCGCCGACATTGGCGGTCTTGGCACCGAGGGAAGCCGCGGCACCGCTCATCCTCGTCATCGTCCTCCTCGGAGGATGGGCTCCGGCGCAAGTTGCGTCGGCGCTACGAGGATCTGATGTGGCAGCAGCTCCTTTTGACCAGGAACAAGCCGACTCAGTCGCCTTCCCCGGCCATTAAGTGGCTATCACCTGAGCAGCCGAAACAACCCCTCGTGATCATCGAGGAGCCAAAGCCAGCACCAGTTGTTCAGCTGAAACCAGCTGCACCGCCCATTGTGGTGGAACCCCCGCCTCCACAACCAAAATCTGGGGCTCCGACCAAGGATTCTCGGTCGGGTCAGGGGTTGCACCATCGGTTGTCGGTCACCCTCACTCCCGATTGTCCTCAGCAGGTGGAGGGTGGCTCAGGCCCTCAGCAGCTGTTTGCAGACTCCTCGGAGTCTGACGATGACTCTTCCCTGTTCTCCACGCCCCTCGACCTGGAGTCCACTGGGGGACAGTCGGTGGACGAGAGCCCATCCTTGTTCATGGGATTGCTTCGGCTCATCTCAGAATCTACTGGGATGAAGCTCAAACCCTTATCAAAGCGGGCCAAGTATCCCCGCACAGAGATACTGGACTGAGGGAATTCTCCTACAGAGGCCTTTCTTCTGGCCGAAGCCATTGTTGGCCTGGCCCTGAAGCTATGGCAGCGGCCGGCTTCATGTCCAGCTGCCTTGGCCAGGATGGCCACGAAGTATGCCGTTCCAACCGGCTCACTCTCCGGATTCTCGGAGCACCCCTCTGCGGAGGGGTTGGTGACCGACATTGTTTTCCGGCGCTCCGGAAATGCTCGGGACGTGGACAAGCCACCAGATAAAGAGTCCAAGAAACTGGACTACTCCAGGCGTAAAGTCTACGCTGCGTCCTCCTTTGGCCTTCGTCAGGCCAGTTCAGCCGTACTGATGGCACACTTTTCCCTCGCCCTTTTGGGCTCCCTGGATGAGGTGATTCGTCATCTCCTGGCTGACTTCCAGACTACAGTCAAGCAGGTGCAGGATCAGGGAAAGGTGGTGGCAAAGCAACAGCTCCAAACTGCTCTTGACATTGGAGACTCTTGTGCCCGGTCAGTAGCGGCGGCAGTGGCCATGCGCCACAGAGCTTGGCTATGGATCTCCACCTTCACGTCGGATACCCAACACAAGCTGGCAGGCGTTGCCTTCCTGGGTACCGACTTGTTCGGTCCCGGGGGGAGGGTCATTTGCAGAGGATCGAGAAGTCCAGTGCCACCTTGGACTTGGTCATGTCTGCCCAGAAGGACAAAGGCTGCCAGCAGCAGCATAAGCCCTTCCGGCCTTCTGCCCCCGCGGCACATCAGGGCCAGCAGGCTCGCACTTGGCACCCCAAAGCCAAGCCTGAAGCTTCCTCCAGCGGGAAGCCAGGAGGGAAAGGCCCAGGAGGTCCCTTGGCCGGTCCTTCCTCCAAGCCTGCCCAGTGACTGGTTGAGGGGTGTCACCCCCAGCCTTGTCACTCCCCCCGGGTTCCCCCTATGGAGAGATGGCTCCGCCACTTCCTTTCCACCTGGTCCGCTGTCACCATGGACCGCTGGGTGTTGGAGGTGGTAGGGAAGGGTCTGCCTCTGGAATTCGAGCAGGCCCCACCCTATCGAGCCGTCGCCCCATGGGGGGCTATGGGGTCCGCAGCCTCTCTGTTGGCTCGTCGAGCCAACATTGCCCTGCTCCTCCAGAAGGAGGTGATCAGGGAGGTGGCAGATCCTCCACCAGACCCAGGGTTTGTGTCCAGGTATTTCCTGGTCCCGAAACAGATGGGGAGCTGGTGCCCCATTCTAGACCTACACGACCTGAACAAGTTCCTAAGGGCTCGAACCTTCAGGATGGTCACTCTGGCACAGATCATTCCATCCTTGGAACGAGGTGTGTGGTTCTGTTCTGTGGACCTCCAGGACGCTTTCTTTCACGTCCCAATCCGTCCGTCCCACCAGCAGTTCCTCCACTTCAGAGCAGAGGGGTCCCTTTACGAGTTCCGGGCCATGCCCTTCGGCCTCTCTCCAGCTCCCAGGGTCTTCACCAAATGCATGGCAATGGTGACAGCTTTCCTGCGGTGCCGAAGGGTCCAGGTTTACCCTTACCTGGATGACTAGCTGATTGCAGCCCCCTCCAGACCGGAGGTGGAGCGGTCCAGGGATCTGGCCCTCCAGGTCTGCTCTCAGATTGGCCCCCTCATCAACGAGGCCAAGTCTGAACTCATGCCAATGCAGGTGATTCATTTCATCGGGGCAGAGCTTGACTCTCTTCGAGCCAGAGCACAGCTCCCGGCGGACAGGGCCGAGGTTATTTCCTCCTTTGGCCAGTCATTTCAGGTTGGGCAATTGCGCCCTGCCCGGGACTTACTGCGCCTCCTGGGCCTCATGGTGGCCTGCACCAGCGGGGTCCATTGGGCCCGTTGGCACCTGCGTCCCCTACAGTGGGGACTGGCCTGCCAATGGTCACAGGGCTCCGATCCTCTGGACCAGCCAGTGGCGGAGACCCAGGAGATGTGGAACACTCTCCAGTGGTGGATCATTCCAGCTCATCTGCAGGAGGGCATCCCGTTTGTCCGCCCCGAGCTGATGGTCTCTCTAACGACTGACGCAGCTCTGATGGGTTGGGGTGCCCATCTGGGGGAGCACAGAGCGCATGGCCTCTGGTCCCCTCAGGAGTCTCGATGCCACGTCAACCTGCTGGAGCTTTGAGCGGTCCGACTAGCCCTCACCGCCTTCGCTTCGTTTGTACGGGGTCAAGTGGTCCAGGTCCAGACGGACAATACCACGACCATGTACTACGTAAACCGCCAGGGCGGGACGCACTCCTTGCCCCTGTGCAAGGAAGCTCTCCACACTTGGTCCTTCGTGAGCAGACTGGAGGCGGATCTCCTAGCCATCCATGTGGCGGGAGCCTCCAACACTCTGGCTGATGCCCTTAGCCGGATAGGTGCTGCATCTAACGAGTGGTCTCTCCTGCTGGTGGTAGTACACGATCTGTTCTCCCACTGGGGCACACCTCAGGTGAACCTGTTTACCTCCAGGGAGAATGCGAAGCTGAGGCTGTTTCATGCCTGCCCCCCTCAGCAAGGCTTGCTGCAGGGGGATGTCTTCTCGAGGCTGTGGACCCCGGGCCTCTTCTACTCCTTTCCCCCATTTCCCTTAATCCACAAGGTGTTCCTCAAGGCGAGAAGGGACAAGGCGCAGGTGATTCTGGTAGCCCCAGACTGGCCCCGCCAGTTCTGGTATCCAGATCTCCTCAGCCTCAGCTCCAGCTCCAAGGCGGCTTCTAGCCCGCCCGGACCTGTTTTCATTCAACCAGGGGAAGGTTCTCCAACCGGACCTTCAGTCCCTGCACCTGATGGCCTGGTTCCTAAGCGGCTAGAGTTCCAGGCCTTGGGTCTTTCCGACGAGGTCCTCAACGCTGTTGAGGCATCCCGTAAGGAGTTGACCAGAAAATGCCACACTTGCAAATGGAAGAGATTCTCCATTTGGTGTCAGGATAAAGGGTTAGGCCCTTCCTCCTGTTCCTCAGCCAGTATTTTGGACTACCTGTGGTCCCTTTCTCAGCTAGGGCTTCGGTTGACGACCCTTAAGGTGCACCTGGCAGCCATCTCTGCTTACCGGGCGCAGGCCGGGAAACAGTCGGTGGCGCAGGAGAAGGTGGTCGGGCACTTTTTCAAAGGCCTTGATCACATATCCCCTCCGGTGCGAGAACCTCCACCTCCGTGGGATCTGCTGCTGGTACTGGCTAACCTCATGGGCAAGCCATTCGAACTGATGCACAGGTGTGCTATCTCTCACCTGTCATGGAAGACCACCTTTTTGGTGGCTATCACGTCAGCCAGAAGGATGGGAGAGCTCCAGGCGCTTTCCATCGAGTCTCCTTATCTGGTCTTCCACAAGGACATGGTTGTCCTGCACCACCACTCGAAATTCCTTCCAAAGGTGGTGTCAGAGTTTCGCCTTAACCAGGTGTTGACTCTGCCGGTGTTCTACCCCAGTCACACCTCGGAAGCCGAATATAGGCTCCATACTTTGGACCCTAGAAGAGTGCTCTCTTATTACAAGGAGCGAACAGCTGAAGTTCGGGGAGAGGTTCGCCAGCTGTCACCTACGCTGAAGCCACACCTGGCAGACCTGCAGCCAAGCGGACGATAGGGTCACCTCCTGCATAGATCTCTGCTACAGGTTGGCGGGCATGGAGCCTCCCAAAGGGATAAGAGCTCATTCTACCTGAAATACCGCTGCTTAGGTGGCTGCTTCCAGAGACGTCCCTATCCAGGAGATCTGCAAGGCTGCTACCTGGAAGTCAGCATACACCTTTATTACCCATTACCACATCGGCCTAGAGTTACGCTGGGATGCTGGTTTTGGGACCTTGGTTCTCCACTCCTTATTCCCTAAATGGGGGTGCGCACCTTGCCTCCCTCCTCCCGGAGAACTGCTAGGAGTCAGCCAGTAAGTGTGGATTGAACAACACATCCATGCCCCTAGAAATACAGGTTACTCACCTGTAACAGGAGTTCTAGGAATGGTATATGTTGTTCATCCACATGACCCACCCGACTTGCCCGGCTTCAATGCACAACCTGGCTTCCAGCGGGCTAGATCTGGCATCATGGGGCGGAGCCGAGAGTTTTACCACCCAGGTGGGTGGGAGGAGCCAGCTTGAAGACCTTCTGGCAAGATTTAAAGTGGCAAGGAACCTGCAAGTAAGTGTGGATGAACAGCATTTACCATTCCTAGAACTCCTGTTACAAGTGAGTAACCTATATTTCTGTTCACTGGATCTACAGGATGCATTCTTTTATGTTCCAGTCCGTCCGTCCCATGAGCAGTTCCTCTGCTTCAGGGTCGAAGGGCTCTTGGAGATGACATCGCTCAGCTCCTCCTCAGGAAGGCTATAGCTCCAGTGGCGGATCCTCCAGCAGACCCAGGCTTTGTCTCCAGGTACTTCCTGGTGCCCAAGTGGACGAGGGGCTGGCGCCCCATTCTAGATCTGCACGACCTGAATCAGTATCTCAGGTTATGCACCTTTCGGATGATCACTCTGTCCCAGATCATACCGTCCTTGGAGCGAAACATGTGGTTCTGTTCACTGGATCTGCAGGACGCATTCTTTCTCATCCCAATCTGTCCGTCCCATCAACTGTTCCTCCACTTCAGGGTCGAGGGGACTGTACGAGTTCTGAGACATACCGTTCGGCCTGTCATTGGCCCCACGGGTCTTCGCCAAGTGCATTGCAGTGGTGGCAGCCCATCTTTGGCGTCAAGGAGTATGAATCTACCCTTATCTCGACCACCGGCTCTTGGCAGGTTCCTCCCTTCAGGAGGTTGAGAGGTCCAGGGATCTGGCTCTCCATACCTGCTCCCAACTTGGCCTCCTGATCAACAAGGCCTAGTCGGAACTCATGCCCTCTCAGGTGATGGGCTTCATCGGGGAAGAGCTCGACTCTTGTCAAGCCAGAGTTCGGCTCCCGGCGGACAGGGCGGAGGTTCTCTCCTCCTTTGCCCGATCATTTCTGATTGGGCACTTGCACCCTGCCCAGGACTTTCTGTGCCGTCTGGGTTAAATGGCGACGTGCACCTCAGTGGTCGGTTGGGCCAGGAGGCACATGCACTCCCTCCAACAGGAGCTGGCCGCCCAGTGGACTAAGCGCCACGGTCATTTCGACCAGCTGATCACTCTAACACAGAAGATGTGGGACGCTCTCCAATGGTGGACTGCCCCAGAACAGTTGCAGGAAGGGATCCCGCTTGTTCGCCTGAGCCGACGGGGTCGCCCCACGACTGACAGCTCGGGTGGGCTGGGAAGCCCACATGGGGACAGCAGGGCCCATGGGTTCTGGACCCCTGAGGAGTCCCAGTGCCACATCAACCTGTTGAAGCTCAGAGCAGTCAGACTGGCACTGTCAGCTTTCGCTCCTCAGCTCCTGGGTCAAGTGGTTCAAGTCCAGATGGACAATACCACGACCATGTACTACCTCAATAAACAGGGCGGCACTCACTCCCGTCTGCTGTTCAAGGAGGCGCTCTGCATCTGGACCCTCGTAAGCCAGCTGGAGGCAGATCTCCTAGCCATTCATGTGGCAGGAGTCTTGAACCAGTTGGTGGATGCCTCAGCCATCTAGGTCAGACATCCCACGAGTGGTCTCTCCATCCATTAGTAACTTACAGTCTGTTCTCCCATTGGAGAAAACCGTTGGTGGACCTGTTTGCCTCAAGGGAAAACACCAAACTGAGGCTGTACCATGCCTGCCCCCCTCAGCAGGGTTTGCTGCAGGGGGATGCCTTCTAAAGGCTGTGGACCTCAGGCCTCCTCTACGCCTTCCCTCCATTTCCCTTGATCCACAAGGTGTTATTGAAGGTGAGGTGGGACAAGGCAAAGGTGATCCTAGTAGCCCCAGATTGGCCGCACCAGTTCTGGTACCCAGATCTCCTCAGCCTCAACTGCAGGCCCCCGGAGCAGCTTTGTACACGCCCGGACCTGATATCATTGAACCAGGGCACGGTATTCCATCCAGACCTTCATTCCCTGCACCTCACAGCCTGGTACCTGAGCGGCTAGAGTTCCAGGCTCTGGGTCTTTCCGAGCATATCTACACCATGGTGGAGGCATCTCGTAAGGAATTGACCAGGAAATGTTATGCCTTCAAATGGAAATGGTTTTCCATTTGGTGCCAGGGTAAAGGTCTGGACCCCTTATCCTGCTTCATGGCTAACAATCTGAACTGTCTTTGGTCTCTCTCCAAAGGGGGTCTGTGGTCATCGACCCTTAGGGTGCACCTGGCAGCCATTTCTGCTAACCGGGTGAAAGCTGGTGAGCCGTCATTGGTGCAGGACGATGGTCAGGCGCTGTGAGGCCTGGATCACATATCCCCTCCAGTGCGTGAACCTCCACCTTCATGGGATCTGTTGCTGGTTTTGGCAAAACTCATGGGCAAGCCATTTGAACCTATGCACAAGTGTCAGCTCTCACATTTGTCGTGGGAGACGGCCTTCCTGGTGACTATCACGTCAGCCAGAAGGACAGGGGAACTCCAGGCACTTTCAATGGACTCCCCTTATCTGGTCTTTCACAGGGACAAAATTGTCCTGCGCCCCACCCAAAATTCCTTCAGAAGGTGGTATCAGAGTTTCACCTTAACCAGGTGCTGACTCTGCCAGTATACTACCCTAACTACACCTTGGACACCGAGTACAGGCTCCATACTCTGGACCTGAGACGTGCTGTCTCCTATTATAAGGAGAGAACAGCGGAAATTCGTGGAGAGGTTCGCCAGCTGTTTGTCATCTACGCTGAAGCCACTTCTGGCAGATCTGCAGCCAAATGGACCATTGCAAGGTGGATTACATCATGCATATGTCTTTGCTATGAGTTGGCGGGCAAGGAGCCTCCCAGAGGGATAAGAGCTCATTCTACCCGCCATACTGCCACATTGGTGGCTGCTTCAAGGGACATCCCTATCCAGGAAATCTGTCAGGCAGCTACCTGTAAGTCAGCAAACATCTTTATTACCCACTACCACATCGACCTTAAGTCACGCCAGGATGCTGGTTTTGGGGCCTCTGTTCTCCAGTCTCTCTTTCCTAAGTAGTGAGTATGTGCCTTGCCTCCCTCCTCCCGGAGAACTGCTTGGAGTCTGCCAAGAACTGTGGTTGAACAACATGTCCGAGCTCCTAGAAGAACAGGTTACTCACCTGTAACAGTAGTTCTAGGAGTGGTATATGTTGATCTTACTTCGAGTGGGAGCTCTTGCAGCAGGCTATAACAGTTAGGACTATGCCGTAGACGTCGGATCCAGGTCCGGCTGCTGAATGCTGGCAGGCTGAGCAGGCCGCAGTGTCGTGGTCCGACCCGAGGCAAAAGACGCAGCACTTGTGCCCGTTCTTGGCAGGGATCTGCCTCCTGCAGTCGCACTTGGTCTGGTGGGGCTCCGGAGAGACCGAAGATGGCAAAGACATCCGTTGAAAACACAGAAAAACTGTCAAAAATGGTACAAAAATGGGTTGGAAAAATATAGATTTAGCTGTTTCTGGCAAGCTGGAAAATGAAGGCTTCTTCTTGCGTGCATGGGACACGAGGCGGGAAAAGAATTGAGGTGGAGCTGGATCCGTCCCCTTTTGTACCAGGGCTGACGTTGGGGCAGGGCCGACGTTGGGGGTGGTCTCTGCTGTATACTGCTGGCTGAAAAGTTTTCTGGAGGGTCCTAGTGCCTGCGGCATAGACCTAACTGTTATAGCCTGCTGCAAGAGCTCCTCTCGAAGATCTACTGTTACGGTACGTTCTTACATAACTGTACTTTCATCCACATGCACCAACCCGACCTCCCCAGCTTTAAGCGCATAACCTTGCTTCTAGCGGGCTAAGATCTGGCGTCATGGTGCGGAGCCGAGGTATTTACCACCCGGGTGGGTGGGAGGAGCCAGCTTGAAGACTTTCCGGCAAGATTCAAAGGGGGAAGGGACATGCCAAGAAGTGTGGATGAACAACATATACTACTTCTAGAACTGCTGTTACAGGTGAGTAACCTGTTCTTTAAGTTTCATTGCTGTAACTGTCACTGATTGTATGCTTCCATGTCTATATTCCCTATCTGTACCCCCTGCCCCCCAGGAAGTTCCGTGAGACGAGCAACTTGTTCAATGTACTTTTCCTGGTGAAACATTTCAGTAAATAAATAAAGTATGAGGTGAATGTTATGTATGTTCTTACGTATTTGCTGTAGCTAAAATTTGAAAGTTTGTACTTTTAAAAAGCTAAAAAAAATCCTCTTCACTAGCAGGAGCTGTGAAAGATGAGACAGGTTTCTTCCAGTGAAAGAAAAGGTCTGAGTGTATTAGTGGGGTGGACCCAGAGGACCACTGAGCATGCTTGGTGGAAGACTGCTTAAGTGTGGATAGTGAATTGAAACTAGGTACATGGAAGCCACGAAAGCTGTACTCAGATGATGCAGACAGCTGGCTAAACTGAACCAGGATAAAACCTGCTAACCCAAACCGCTGCAAAAGGGCTCCTTTAATATTTGTCTTGGACATAGCAAACAGCTGAGTCTGATTACATGATCATTGGGGGCTTGTTAGTGGGGTTTGGGAGGTCTTAATTTCAAGACAGTAAGTACTAGTAATCAGTAAGCTGCCCTCAACATTCATCGTATTCCGACCTCCTACCATTTGTGAAGCAGTGTGGTGATGGTGCTTGGTAAGCGTTCAACTCTTAAACTCTCTAAAAAAAAAAAAAAAAAAATAGGAAGTTTGCAGCCGACCAGTGCTCTATACAAAATGAGCTTTCGTGATCTTGCTGTGATGTAGGGCTTGCGAAATCAGTAGTTTCATATTGGTTGAAAGCTTGGGGTTCTCTGCTCACAGAGTGGCATACAAACCAGAATCCCAAGTGGAAAAGAAAAAGGAAGGATTCTTGCAGGTTGTGACCCAGCTGATATTTTTAATGCCGATGAAACTGGCATATTTTTCAGATGTGTTGGCTATGGGGCAATAACCTTCAGGGATGAACTTCTGCAGGGCCAAAAGAAAGCAAAGGAACAGTTGCCTACCCTGGCATGTTGTAACATGTCATGAACAGAGAAGTGTGGGTTGGCGGTCATCAGAAAGGCAGCCTAGCCATGGTGCTTCTGGAATCTTAACCATCTGCCAGTTGTTTACTTGAGCAACTGCATGGCTTAGATAACTGTTGCTATTTTCTTGGAGAGGATGCAGTGCTTCAAAAAAGCGGGGATGAGCAGAGTGGACCCCACTAAAGAGAAGCCAACAGAAGCTGCAACCAACATCATCCCTCCTCCTGTCAGTCTGACTGAGACAGAGTTTGAAAAACTGTTCCCTTGGAGATAGTGATCCAGATCCTGTAGTGGATGGACACTTAAGAAATCAACTCTATGAAGGAGCATGACTGCACAGAAGAGGAGGAGGAAGAACTCAGGGATACAGAGGATCAGTCTGTCCAGTCTAAGAGGATTGTTACCAGCAGCAGTGTAAAACAAGCACACACTGCGCAATGAGCTGCAGTGGAACAGCGCTTAGACATCCTGCCTAACTGGGATGTCTCGTCATGCTCAGAAAATGACTGGCTCCCCTACATAAAATCAAAAACTGCGCAGAGAAAGATTACTGACTTCACTAATCAGTTATGTCACACAAGCACAAGATTACTGCACCTTCGGTACTGTACTGCACTGTACACCTGCAAATAAAGTTCTCAGTTTTACTGCACACCTGCAAATAAAGTTCCCAGTTTTACTGCACTGCACTCCTGCAAATAAAGTTCCCAGTTTTACTGCACTGCACACCTGCAAATAAAGTTCCCAGCTTTACTGCACTGTACACGCAGAAATAAGTTCTCAGTTTTACTGCATTGCACACCTGCAAATAAAGTTTCCAGTTTTACTGCACACCCTCAAATAAAGTTCCCAGTTTTACTGCACTGTACACCTGCAAATAAAGTACTCATTTTTTTTAAAGGAACGCTGTAGTTTGCAGGGGCTCTCTGCCCCTGCAAACCTTACCTCTGGTTTAGGCATAGTCGAAAAAGTGACTTTTTTTCTGTTGCGGGAAAGTGGTTTAATTTAGTTTTTGAAAGTCCACTACCGGAAGTGCTGCGGATGCTTAGGAGGCTCCATTTACTGTAAAGGTGTGGCGCTGCACCATGTGCTTCAGTGCCGTCAGGGTGGGGAGCCCCTGTATATCACAGCTTTCCTTTAAACTCAGATTTATTCAAAATTAGTGCACTGTACAATCAGAGATCTTACTTCGAGTGGGAGCTCTTGAAGCAGGCTGTCACAATAAGGACTATGCCGCAGGCACTAGGACCCTCTGATCTGCCGCTTGAAGGCCTTGAAGGCATTCCTGCTTGAAAAGAAGATGGACCTACACACCTCAGGGGAGAAGCCGAAAAAGAAAGACTAAACCAAGCGATCTTGAGAAAAAGACCATAGTTGGTCCCGGCACCAGTCCCTCTCGCTCCCGCTCGCGGCCTTCTCCCAAGAAAGCCGGTGGTTCAACGGACGCAGGTGAGTGTCCAAAATCAAAAGATCAGGCTTAGGCTGGGCCTTCGGGGGAGAGGCCAGCAAAGCATAAGGTGATCCTGCTAAGGGTCACCGTTAAGTCCTCGGAGGTGCAAGCTTCGGCCCCGCCTTCAAGGCCTCGGCGCCACCTGTCAAAAGCGCGCCCTCAGAGTCAAAGGTCACTCTGGCACCCCCAGTCAGTACCCCATCGTCAGTCCCCTTACTGACGCCGGGTGATGGGGCGATGGATACATACGCAGCTGGCGAAGGGGCTGCGTCTCCATCCCCTAAGTCCTCCTACCCCTGAGGCTCAGAACGGGGCTCTCCTTCCAAAGTCGACGTTACAGATATTCCATTTCCGGGGAAAGCAGCCTCCGTTTTTTTCGAAGGAAGAACTCCAGTATCTTTTTTCCTTCTGGTGGGGGCAGGTCAGAAGCGGACCCCGAAGCCAGCCCCGTCACCGGTCCCAGACCCTTCGGGTGAACCACAGCCAGGAGGTGCTTCTTTGCCAAGGAAGACCCTCGAGAGGCCGCCGCCTACACCTCTTCCCAGGGCTCATTCCCGTTCATGGTCCATAGACCGACTCCAGCGCTCTACCAGATTGGGTAGCTGACGCCGGGTCGGGTCTCACACCAGGACCCGTTCCCGCTCTTTTAGACAGGATCACTCCCGATGTCTGTCTCAGGACCGGCGTCGGTCGGTGAGTCACCGACATTCGAGTGGAGCTAGCTACAGGGATAGGTCCAGCTACTCGACACCCAGTAGCCCTTCCTCCTCCTTTTCCTCTTCTTCCTCAGGAATTGGGGGTTCCCCAGGAGAGAAGGACCAGCCCGACTCGCTTCCTGACAGTCCTACTTTCTTGGACGTCATGAGGCACATCCAGGCCTCCAGTGAGTGAGATACGGAGGACCTGGATCCGGGACGCCAGAGATCGGCTAAGTACCTGAGGCAGAAGGAGCCTAAACTGTTGGTGGTGCCTCCTTTGGTGGACACATTCCAGGACGTTACCTGGAAGCGTCCGGCTTCGATCCCGGCAGTTCCAAAGAAATTGGACAGGCTGTATAGAGCCCTGAAGGATGAACCATTTTTGGCCGAGTACCCTCAGGCGGACTCTTCAATTATTACGGCTGCTCATGACAAATCTAAGCAGCCCAAACCCCTCAGCTCACAGCCTCCCAATCCGGAGTCTTGTTTTTTGGACCAGGTGGGCAAGAAGGTGTATTCTGCCTCCACCTGTTCAGTTAGGTCCCTGAATTTCCTTACGCATATGGTCCAGTACCAGAATATGCTATGGAAGCGGGGACAAGAGCTGATAAACGCCTTGCCAGACTCTGAGAAGAAAATGGAGATTCTGGACGTCCTAAAATCGGGCTCGGACGTTGGCACACATGTTTTGCGTGCTTCGTACGACACTATGGATACGGCAGCCAGAGCGGCACCGTCAGGTGTCTGCCTCAGGCGTCATTCCTGGTTGAGGGTCTATGGCTTTCACCAGGATCTGCAGTCTGGAATGTGGGACTTACCATTCCAGGGTAACGTTTTGTTTGGGCAGAGCGGTCTCTGTCTCTAACCTCCAAGTCAAGGCAAATCCATCTGATCGTCCTGCCAAATGTACCACGGGAGACAGCAAAAGTGGCCATTTTGGAAGCCCTAGAGGTGGTCAAGCCCGTGGCAATCAACAGGGCCAGAGAGGAGGCTTTTGGAGGAGAGCCGGCAACCAGCAGCCTGGAGGTGTTCCTCCCCAGTGGCCCAAGTCCTCCCAGACCCCTCTGCCCACCCCTGGCTCTGCCCAGTTACCCCCTTCCAACCCCTCCTTCTCTGGGGGAGGATCCAGGGCAGGTGGTAGGGGGTTGCTTCTCCCTGTACTTTCAGGTATGGCGCTCTATCACTGTGGACAAATGGGTCCTAGACGTCGTAAGGAGAGGGCACACTTTAGAGTTCACAGAGATTCCTCCAGACACTCCACCAAGGTTCTCCAGATATCCTACTTCTCATATCCCTCTCATAGAAGGAGAGATACAGGCCCTCTTACAAAAAAGGGCAATAGAACCAGTCCCCCTGTGGCAGTGGGGAAAAGGGTATTATTCCCACTTCTTCCTGGTTCCAAAAAAGACTCAGGACCGTCATCCCATTCTGGACCTAAGCTCTCTCAATCTTTATATAGAGTACAAAAGGTTCCGGATGATAACCCTTCCAGGTGGTCTTCTCCTGCACCAAGAGGACTGACTCTGCTTCCTAGACATGCAAGATGCGTACATGCATATCGGGGTCTTTTCTCCCTCACAGGAAGTTCCTGAGGTTCCACTTCCACAGGGAACATTATCAGTTTCGAGTTCTTCCGTTCGGTCTCTCCTCCACTCCTTGAGTCTTCACGAAGTGCTTGGCAGTAGTGGCTGCGGCTCTGAGGTGTCAGGGGCATTATGTCTTCCCTTACCTGGACGATTGGCTGCTAGCAGCCCAGTCAAGGTCATGCCTGCTTCAAGCTCTTGGAGACACCTGTACTCTTTTCTGAGACCTGGGAATCACCCTGAAACTTTCAAGGTCTTCCCCAGAACCCAGCCAAAGACTCGTCTTTATCAGAGCAGTCCTGGTTTCGGTCCAGGGCATGGCTTTTCTACCCCCAGAGAGGAGCGGTCGCTTGCAGGAGGTAGCCGGATTGGTTCTAGTAACTCCTCAGGTCCCAGCAAGGACCTTCCTCAGACGTCTGGGGCACATGACAGTGGCCATTCCAGTCACTCTTCTGGCCTTCCCCCACGTGAGAATCCCATAGTGGATGCTCAGCGTGCAGTGGGATCAGTGCTCAGACGACCTAGACCACATGGTCAGAGCCACAGAACCAGTAAGGAGAACACTTCCTTGGTGGATGGAGCCACTCAGTTTGGAAAGAGGGTTCCCCTTCTGTTCAGAGCCCCCAAATCAGTCCCCTTACGATGGATGCCTTGGATTTGGAGTGGGGGGGCGCACCTGGGGGCCCACGAAACGCAGGGCATTTGGATCCCCGAGGAGCACGAACTCCATATCAATGTCCTGGAGATGCGAGCGGTCCTCAATCCGCTACACACCTTTCAGAAGGACCTCATACCAGGCTCTCTTCTCGTTCAGACGGACAATATGGTGGTCATCTTCTATATCAACAAGCAAGGGAACGCTCATTCTTACCCCCTGTGCAGGGAGGCGATGAGAGTCTAGTATTGGGCACTAGAATGGCACATCACTCTCTCTCTCTGCAGTGCACGTTCCAGGTGTCCTGAACGACTTGGCCAACAGTCTCAACAGATCTCAGTCCAAGGTGCACGAATGGGAGCTACTGCAATCAGTAGCAGACCAGCTGTTCGACACATGGGGTCGTCCAGAGCTGGACCTGTTTGTGTCACCACTCAACGCCAAACTGCCAGTTTTCTGCTTGCGAGAGCCCGTGCCTGGTGTTTTCTGACCAGACACATTGTCCCTTTGTTGGGCAGGAAGGTTTCTTTACGCCTTCCCTCCCTTTCCTCTCATCCAGAGGGTTCTGTTGAAGTTACAGGCTGAGGGGGCACAAATGATTCTGATCGCCCAGGTATGGCCTCGGCAGATTTGGTTCCTGCTACTTCAGCGACTATCCATGGAACCTCCAGTTCCGCTGCCAGTATGCTCGCAGTTGCTGTCCCAAGATCAGGGCTCGCTGGTCCACCCCGATCTCTGATCCTTACACCTTCATGCTTGGCTCCTTCGGACGTAGCAAAATACAGGTATCAGGTATCACCAGAGGTGGCAGATGTTCTTGTCTCGGCAAGAAAGCCCTCCACGCACTCCACTTATGCAAAGAAGTGGAAGCGGTTCTGCTTGTGGGCCTCGTCTCACCTAGGGTTACCACCTTTTAGGAAGCCCAAAGTGGGGCACTTCTTACTGAAACATGATTTCTCGCAGGACAATATGTAACCTCAACCAGTGCATCAGACTTGTTTTCTCTAAATAATCAGAATTAAGATTATATGTTGCAGTTTTTTTTAGTTGTTTCTAGTATTTCTCATCATTTAAGGTCTTTTAGATAAGGTATTATAGTTTTTTGCAACATTTAGAAGAAAGTCAGAAAATATTTTTTCTAGTATAATGTCAGGACATTTAGTATTTTTCATGTTCTTTTGCAGGACACAGCTGCCCAAATCAGGACAGTCCCGCGAAAATCAGGACAGGTGGTTACCCTAGTCTCACCATCTGGATCCCGTGAACTCAGCTGTACAGGATCTCCTCTCCTTATACCAGCAAGGCTTGAGCTTCTCCTCCATAAAGGGGCATATGTGGGCCATCTGGGCTTATCACACCCTTTCGGGAGACAAGGCCTTAGCCCAATTGGATGTGGCCCGCACCTTTTTACGAGGGATTCTTCACATGAGACGACCCCCCTCATTCAGGATCGTGTCCCACCCTGGGACCTCCTTTTTGTGTTGGAGAAGCTTACTCTTCCCCCGTTTGAACCTGCAGCAGTTTATGAGCAGCGGTATCTTTCTTGGAAGGTTTGCTTTTGAGTTGCCATTACGTCAGCTCGAAGAGTTTCCGAGCTTCAAGCTCTGATGTGTAAAGAGCCGTATTTAATTTTCCACAGGGAAAGGGTTTCCCTGAGGACGAACCCTAAGTTTCTTCCAAAAGTGGTCTCGGAGTTGACCCTCAACCAGTTGGTTGACATTCCAGTTTATTTCCCTTCTCCCTCTAACAGAGGGGAAGCTCTCCTTCACACTTTGGACGTCCACAGGACGCTGATGTATTACCTGAAGTGAACGACTAATCACCATAAATCGGTGCAACTGTTTGTGGCATTTGCGCCATAACACTTGGGTAGATCTGTGTCCAAGCAGACCATTTCTAAATGGATTGTCCACAGTGTTTCTTTCTGCTATGAGAAGCACAACAAGCCCTTTCCTGGCCCGGTTAGGGGTCACTCCACCAGGGGAGTGTCTGCTTCCTTCGCCGCTCTGCGGAATGTCTCAATTAGGGACGTTTGCGTGGCTGCTACCTGGAATTCAGTGCATACTTTCGTAAAGCACTACAGCTTGGACATTGCCTCCAGACACCGGGCAGGCTTCGGCCTGGCAGTCCTTCAGGGACTTCTGTCTTGAGCTTCTGTATTCAGCTTCCTTTCTTCTACCTCCCGGGGTCGATTACCTCCTTGGCGAGGGACTGCTTGGGATTCAGTCCTTATTGTGATAGCCTACTGCAAGAGCTCCCACTTCAAGTAAGATAGTACACATAAGAACATAAGAACTTACCATAACAGTAGATCTTCGAGAGGAGCTCTTGCAGCAGGTGTTACTTTCCTGCCCTCCATCCTCCCTTTGAGGTGTGCAGAGTTTCATCTTTGAGCTTTGCCTCGATCTTACTTCGAGATACAGCTCTTGCAGCAGGTTACACCATTAGGACTGAAGCCGGCAGGCGCCAGGACCCCGGAGATCTTTTCTAGCTAGCTATCTTCAGCGGGGACCGCCCCCGACGTCGGTCCGCCTCCGGCGTCGAAGTGGTACAAAAGAGGCGGTCCATGGAATCTCAGTTCTTTCCCGCCGTCAGTGCGTGCCTCGACCCTACGGTTTAGTCTAGCGATCGTAGCGTGGTTTTGAAATTTGAAATTTTGTTGTGGAAGTTTTCTACAATCAGGTGACCTGTCTGATGTCCTCTCCGATAGCGGCCATTCCTCCGAAGTGCGCGTGCGGCAAACAAATCCCATTTAAAGACGCTCCGCGTGCGTCTGGTGCCTGGGCCCAGACCACGATACTAAGGCCTGCTCCCTGTGCCAGGGGTTCAATAGCCGCACCAGGATCCGCCGGCAGAAGGCCCTTCAAGCGTACCTCCTAGAAGAACAACTGCGGGCGATGTCGTCCAAGGGGAATTCGGCGCACCGGCACGGCGAGAAGAAGAAGAAATCGAGGGATCCTGCCCGGTCGCCGGTTCGGGCCTCCGAGTCCTGGAGCTCTGGGTCTCGGTCGGACCGCTCTCCTTCCAGGGCTTCATCTCTGCCCCCTGCTGCGGTGCCCACCACCAAGCCCGCTCAGGCCTCTGCCGCCAGGCCGTCGCCTTCATCTTCTGCCCAGAAGGCCGTGACGAAGTCGGGGGAACGCCACCACCACCACCACAAGTCGGGCTCCCGCTCCTCGGCTCCCGACGCCCGGTCTTCCTCTCCCGGAAGACCTTGGAGCTTACTCCGTTGAGGAAGCGGTGGATCTGGCGTCGGCCGGGGCGGTGTGACCGTTCGCCACCGTTCCTCCAAGCTGGCGTCGGCCTCTTCGGCGCGTCGGACGTCGGTGGGGCGCAGCGTCCGCCGCCTGAGCCGAGGCTCCTGAGCCTCTGGCGCTGGTCGGACAGGAGTCCCTCACCGAGGAGGATTCGGCCCAGCCCGATGACCAGGCAGGCGTTCGGCCTGAGAGTCTCAGGGGGTCCACCACCGCCCGAGGCCCCCGTGGAGGCCGTCGCCCGGGACCCGGCGTCGGCCCTCGACCTCGGGCGGCGTCGGGGCTGTCCTTGGCGAGGTGAAGGACCTTTTACCTACTGGTGGGATACCATCAGGAAGGACGTGTACCCCAGTCCTTCCTCCTCCACCTCCTCCTCCTCCTCCTTCTACTCCAGCTCCGGCCCCACCTTCACCTGTGGGTTCAGCTGGCGTTCTGTCCCAGGGAGCCTGAGACCCCTCCCAGGGCCGACATTCTAAAGGAGACCTCCATCCAGATCTTCGTCTCTGGATCACCCAGCCCTAAGAGGTCCAGGAGGCGGCGTTGGTCGCCATCGACGGAGGGCACGGGATCATCCTGTTCATCATCCAGATCCCTATCTCGGTCTCGCTTCCTCGCGGACCCACGTGAGACTCCAAGGTCTCCTCCGGATGATCCATCCTTCATGGATATAATGAGACATATCCAGGAGAACATGGGTTGGGAAGCAGAGGAACTTGACCCCAAAGTTCGCCTGGCAAAATACCTTGACAGAAAGACCCTAAGCCTGTGGTGGTGCCACCTTGAGTGGACACTGCAGTGGGCGTCACCAAGGCTGCGTGGAAGAATGTCCACATTCGCTCGGCGGTGCGAAGGCTGACCCGGTTGTACAGGGCCCCTAAGGGGACCAATACCTGTCACAGCACCCTCTGGCTGACTCCTGGTGATCACAGCCTCACATGTCGGTCCCAGAGACGCAACATTTGAGCACCCTGCCACTGGACCCCGAGTCAAACAGCTGGACTCTTTGGGAGGCGCATCCGCTTCGCGCGACTTAGCCCTCAGGTCCCTGAATTACCTTACCCACATGGTGCAGTTCCAGAACGCCCTGTGGGAGCAGGGCCTAGAGGTGGCCGAGAGGCTGCGGAAGGTGAGCAGAAAGAGGAGATGCTTCAGCTTCTCGGACGGGTTCAGGCAGTGGGGACCCAAGTCTTAAGACGCATATGATTCAGCTGGACTCGTCAGCCAGGAAGCGGTTGCTCAGGTGTTTGCCTCCAAGACACTCTTGGCTCCGTGTCTCGGGTTCACCCCAGGCGTCCAGAAAAACATTATGGGCGCTCCTTTGAAGGTGAGGTACTGTTTGGTAATCCGTCGGAGCGTATAATTGCCAAACTCCAAGAGGCTGGAAAGGCGGTCCGGACAGTCAGGCGATGTACCGGCGAGCTTGGCTCCTTCGTGGGAGCCAAGGCCCGTTCGTGCGCGGACTCCAGAGGCAGCAGCCCCGTTCCACCACACAACAAAGGGGCTCTGGCTTTCGAAGGACCCAGGGGAAGCAGCCCGCCAGCAGGGGTCAGCGCTCTTCCAAGGCCACCCAGCCGGCGGGTCCTTCAGCCGCCACAGCATGACTCCTTTCCGGCCCCCGCCCCTCAGGATCAACGGGATGTTTCGGTCGGGGGTCGCATTGCGAACTTCCTGTCGGTATGGCAGGCGATAACCACCGACAGGTGGGTACTTCAGCTGGTCAGCAGAGGCCACTTTTTAGAGTTCGCAGAACAGCCACCCTCGTGGCCTCCTCTGCTCTCCCGGTACTCGGGTCAGCACCGCGACTTAATTTGGCAAGAGGTGATCGCACTCCTGGACAAGGGGGCGATTCAGCCTGTCCCAGGAAACCAGAGAGGACCAGGGTACTATTCTCACTTCTTCCTGGTTCCCAAAAAGAGAGGGGACCTCCGTCCTATTCTGGACCTAAGCGACCTCAACTTGTCAGTTGCATACAAAAGGTTCCGCATGGTGACCCTTCCGGGTCTAATTCCCATGCTAAAACAAGGCGCCTATTTAGCGTCCTTAGACATGCAGGATGCCTACCTGCACATTCCCATAGCTCAAGCGCATCAGAGGTTCCTGTGCTTCGAGTCCTTAAGCCACCATTTCCAATTCCGAGCTCTTCCCTTCGGGCTGTCATCCGCTCCAAGGGTTTTCACCAAGTGCATGGCAGTCGTGGCAGCTGCTCTAAGGAGGAAGGGCCACTCGTGTTCCCGTACCTCGGCGATTGGCTTCTCATGGCCGCCTCCAGAGAGGCGCTGCCATCCACGACACTCAGGTCCTGTTCGGATCACTTGGGATTCTGATAAACCACGAAGTCGGTCTTGGTACCGTCGCAGAACCTGCAGTTCATAGGTGCAGTGCTGGACACGGTCCAGGGAGGGCTTCCTCCCAGTCGACAGGGCGGAACTCATCAGGTCCCTCATACAGGACCTATCAGCGAATCAGACCGCTCCGCCAGGTCGGTCCTTCGCTTGCTCGGTCACATGGCTGCGGCTATTCCCACGTCCCCTTGGCGGCTCCCACATGCGCATAACGCAGTGGACGCTCAGGCGCAGGGACCAGAGGCAAGACCATCTGCAGCATCCAGTCAGAATCACGAAACGAGTGGTTCAGGACTGGCAATGGTGGTTAGCCCCTGGGTCGCTCTCCAAGGGCGTCCCTTTCGCAGCGCCGTCCCCGGAGATAACCCTCACCACAGACGCTTCAGGTCTCGGGTGGGGAGCTCACCTGGATAGGGTGAGGTCTCAGGGTGTATGGAGTCGGCTGGAAGCTCATCTTCACATCATTGTTCTGGAGATGAGAGCAGTGCTCTATGCTCTCCAGGCTTTCCAGTCCATGATCCCACCGTGTACCATCCTGCTTCAGACAGACAACACGGCGGTGATGTACTACCTCAGCAAGCAAGGAGGCGCACCTCTTATCAGGGGAGGCTATGAGTGTGGGATTGGGTAATCGGACCTGGCGCAAGCTTAGTCGCTGTACATGTTCCCAAGGACAACACGATCATGGATTTGCCTGAGTCGCTCCCAGGCCAGAGTCCACAAGTGGGAACTTCTTCAGGAGGTAGCAGAGGATCTGTTCCTTCGATGGGAACTCCAGTTAGATTTATTCGCATCCCCATCCAACACAAAACTGCCATTTTTGCTCGCTAGATCCAGGGCCTGGAGTTTTCTGGCGAGACGCGTTGTCCCTCTCCTGGGAGAACAGATTCCTCTCACGCTTTCCCTCCTTTCCGTTGATCCAGAGAGTTCTGCTCAAACTGCGCGAGGGAGCGTCGTGTTTGATTCTGGTGGCCCCATTATGGCCCAGACAAATCTGGTTCCCATTGCTGGCGCAGCTGTCCAGGAACCCCCGCTCCACTACCGCAGTTCTCACCTTCTGTCTCAGGAGCAAGGTTCATATTGCATCCCGATCTCGGTCTTTGAACCTGCACGCCTGGCTCCTAGGAGACGAGCCATCATGCGCGCAGGGTCTCGCAAGAGGTCGCAGAGGTACTTCTGCAGCCAAGAAGCCGCTACCACGCTACTTACGCCATGAAATGGCGCCGATTTCTGTCTATGTCACGGGCTGCGGACTTCCTCCTTTAGGTTGCCCGTGGGGCAGTCTTGACTACCTCATCTCCCTTTTCATTCGGGTTAGCCTACTCCTCTATTAAGGTACACCTTTGTGCTATTTCGGCCTATCACCAGCCGGTGGGCCAGCGCACCATTGCTCAACTGGACACCTCTCGGGAGTTCCTGAGAAGGGTGCTGCACCTTAGGCCTCCTATTAAAGATCCGGTTCCTCCATGGGATCTTCTTTTTGTTTTGGAGCAACTCACGCTCCCTCCCTTTGAACCAGCCGCGGATTGCAAGCTACATTTTCTGTCTTGGAAGACATTGTTTTTAGTTGCAGTTACTTCAGCCAGAAGGATTTCTGAGCTTCATGCCCTGATGTGTAAGGAGCCTTATTTGGTTTTTCACCGAGACAGAGTGTCTCTGAGAACGAATCCTAAGTTTTTGCCTAAGGTGGTCTCAGCTCTGACCTTAAATCAGGATATCGACCTTCCGGTCTACTTCCCGAACTACTCCAATAGAGGAGAGGCTTTGCTCCATACTTTAGATGTTCACCACAGCCTCAGGTATTACCTCAATAGAACTAAGTCCTTTCGGGCTTCTGAGCAACTTTTCGTGTCCTTCGCACAGAGAATGAGATGTCGGCCAGTGTCTAAGCAATCCTTATCCCGCTGGCTTGTGCAATGCATCTCTCATTGCTACCAATCCAAACAAAAGCCCCTCCCGGGTTCCATCCAGGGCCATTCCACTAGGGGCGTAGCCACTTCTTTTGCAGCTCTCAAGAATGTCTCAAACTCAGCTATTTGCGCTGCGGCCACTTGGAGCTCTGTGCATACCTTTATCAGGCATTACAGTCTGGATATCGCCTCTAGGCGAAGGGCTGGTTCCGGCCAGGCCGTGCTGCAGGGACTCCTGTCCTGAATCGGGGCCGGGTTGGTCCTCCTCAGTTTCTTCTTTCCTCCTCCCGTGTGAAGGGGACAAGCTTTATTGCTTGGGAATCAGTCCTAATGGTGTAACCTGCTGCAAGAGCTGTATCTCAGTAGATAGTACAGTTACGTAGAACTTACCATAACAGTAGATCTTCGAGAACAGCTCTTGCAGCAGGTACCTCCCGCCACCGTGTCAACTTGAGGAAGTCTTTCGCCGCTGTTGCTCCTCTTAAAAAAAAAAAAAGATGAATGAGAGAGGAGTGAAGGTGAATATTCAGCCAGCCAGTCTGAATGTCCAGAGAGCAGGAAGTTATTTCCTTCCGCATGGCTGGGTGACGCGGGAGTCGGATATTCACCTGTAAAGTGAATGCTTTTTTCATCCTGGGGTTTTCGTACCTTTTTTTCTGCCTTCTGACGGTGGATCCTCGGTCTCCCCCTCTATTGCAACCTCTGGCCGGGAGTCTCCGGCGGGAGAACTGGGGATTCTGGCGGGACCGCCCCCTTTTGTACCACGCCTGACGTTGGAGGCGGGACCGACGTCGGGGGCGGTCCCCGCTGAAGATAGCTAGCTAGAAAAGATCTCCGGGGTCCTGGCGCCTGCCGGCTTCAGTCCTAATGGTGTAACCTGCTGCAAGAGCTGTTCTCGAAGATCTACTGTTACGGTAAGTTCTTACGTAACTGTACTTTCTCCTGTCAGGACTCGTTCGCGGGTCTTGGCGGGGGAACTGGGGTTAAGCTGGGTCCTCCTCTTTTATACCACGGCTAACGTGGTGGAGCCAACGTCAGGGGCAGTCCCTGCTGGGTATTGCTGGCTGAGAAGTTTTCCGGTGGGTCCTAGTGCCTGCGGCATAGTCCTTATTGTGATACAAGAGCTCCTCTCGAAGATCTACTGTTACAGTAAGTTCTTACGTAATTGTACTTTCACATTCCAATACAGTCTACACACCCAGTACATTGATATTATTCACAGTGTAGGATGAATACCTATACCTCCTGCATCATTCTCTTTCCCCAGTTCCTACTGATAAAAACGTTTATTTTGTCCGTTACGTTATTGAGCATTATGCAGTTCATGGTCTGAAAAGTTTGAGAAAATACAGAAATAGGTATCTTAGTATAAGTAAGCAATAAGATATGACCGGGTGTGCATGGAACAGATTTTACCACAGGCCCAGGGGCGTAGTGAGGCACAAGACTGCAGGCTGGGTGCCTTTAGCCCCTGGAAGTGCAGTAACCCATCCTACGCACACCCTGAGTGTCTTATTGCACTTATAAATGGGCTACATTTTTTAAAATATTTTTATAGTTAGATAAATCAACTTTACATGGAGTTAAAACAGAGTTTCATATGAGAATTTTTTATAAAATAGTCCTTTCGTCTGCTATGCAATGACGTCCTTTTGCATGAATAATGTATGAATTACGCTGAATATACAACTTACTTTTGTAAGTTGAACTGCGACCAAATGTTTCCCGACAGGCAGATGTGTAGTTGAGTTCTGTAGAGAGACTGCCATGAATCTGAAATACATGGCACATATAGTAGGAATTGCCGGGGACATGGAGAAGTGGCAACGAGCGCCTACAGAGAGATACATACACCCATCTGTACATCTTTCTCCACACCCCACCACCCCTCCCAAAAGCCTCTCAGGAAACAACACAGGATGGAGCGTGGATCACTAGCACCTAGCGCTAGGTAGGCACCGTCTGTATCCCCCGAAAGCCTATAAGGAAAGCAGCAAGATGACTGGGTAAAAGTCTAATTTAGAAAAGAAAGAAGTTTGGTGGTGACTTTTTGAGTTAGCTAGGCAGCACTTTAGCCGCATGCTGGCAGCGGGATCGTAACAGTATAGAGCACAGGCAAGTTATTTATTTTTTTATTTTTAATTGTCATTAGGCTTTTATCGACCATTAGACTGTGACGACATTGCCAAATACAGAGCGAGAGAGTGAACAGCACCAGAATTTCTGTGATCGGCCAGCAAGTATTGGGGTGAGCCGCGCTACCAAGGAAAACAAATGGTGGCATTTTAATAATGAGCATTCCAATGTCTCATTGAAGTCTTTTTGTTTTAAGTGTGGTCCCGCTAGTAGTTGGCCAGAGCATTGTGACAGATTCCACCAATCTAAGGTCACACTCTGTCACAGCTGCCTCCACTCTTTGGCTCCTGTCCTTATGCCAGTTTTGCACCCATTTTATGATTTTAGGCCCCCCCTGGCTGCTCACCCCCATAGACCCCTCACTCTGCAACCTGGGCACTGACTGTATGAGTGGATAATTGGACCCCAGGGTCCCATTGTGGGGGGCATGCCATGGGGGCAGCATGGGAATATAAGTCCTAGAAGATGCTGAGGTGATGGGGTTGTGATGTAGCAGAAGCTGGAGAGGGGGCCAAGGGTCATGTGGGTGCAGGAACAGTAAAACCATGAGGTGACTGCTCTCTTCAGGTGGAGAAACAGATTGTGAGCACCGGTCAGAGTGCAACGTGGTTGTAGAGTCTGAGCGTATATTCCAAAGAGTTTGTCTCCGGGGCATCACTCTTGGCCGAGATGGCTGCATAAAGTGTAAACATCTAAGTGAGGGATTCTTGGTGTTAAAATTAAAAAATAAAAATAAAAAGAGTTTAACTTTACAACCTGGTCCCTGAATATTGCATTTTCTCGTTCTTCTTAGGGCTCGTATTGAAGAAATGCAGCAGAGACACTTGGAGAACTTCCGGACAGGGGCAGGTAAGATGAACATTTTCACTTTTATCTTCTCCACTTCTATCTTTGGGCTCTCGGGTAGTGATCAAGTTTATTGAAACAGAAAAGCATGTGAGCCCATTTTCCATTTTCGCAGGCATTTTAGGTCACAGTAGAACAAGACATACATTAATAATATTACACAATGTACATTGTCAGTTACTATAAACAAACATTTCTTTGTAAGGTAGTACAAATTGGTGCTAAAGCATTGACAGTAAGTCCCCAACTTAAAAAAAAAAAAAAGATGGGGGGGGGTCTGGCCACAATGAGGCAGTGCAGCACAGTGGTTTAAGGTTCTGAGCTGCAAACCTGGATTTGAATCCCACAGCCCCCACCTGCATACTGTGTGACCCTGAGCAAATCACTTAACTTCCTTGTGCTCCCAGGTCACACCTGGAAACCAGTTTGACTTAGTGTGTCTTTCCTGGTTTAAAAAAAAAAAAAGAAAAAGGCAAAAAACTCCGTTGCCATCCAACAGAACTCCGTTGCACTACATTCCAAACAGGTGTGGATTTCAAACCATTCTGTTCTTCGTTACTGAATGTACTTGCATGAAAACAAACTTTGTCCCTTCTAGTGTAAAAACCACATTGAACCTTTTAAGTAATTTTTTTCCCTTTAGAACCCGTTTTTAAAGGCTGCTTTTCGCAAGCCAGCAGACTTATTGCAGGTGCACAACAGTAACTCTACTGGAAGGAAGTTGAAGAAAATTGCCCAGTGACTTGTTGACTACTTTTGCGTGTCCCTGTGCCACCATCTACCTGGCCAGGAACATCTCCATAGAGATTGCTTATAAGTAAGCCTTAAATGGGATCCCTGTGGGTGGCCTTTACGAGTGGCTGGTTTGAATGCCTGTGTGTGTGTGTGTGTGTGTGTGTGTGTGACTGACCGACTGACTATCTACATGTCTGTGTATATGTTTACGGTTACAAACTAGGCAGGAGTCATGGCACACCTGCTTGGGGAGGATAGCCTGCTGTGAACACCAGGACAAGGATCAGAGCCCAAAAAACAGCAGGAAGCACCAAGAACCAGAAGCCAGCAGCCATTGTATTGTGTCAGCTGAGTTATCACTCACTGGGGAACATATGAATATTTGAAAAGATCAGGGTAGAGGATCTCTTATGGGTTAGGCGTGCATGTTCTTTTGACGCGGAGACTGGGGGAAGGTGTCTATATTACAGCTTCCTCCATTCCTCCCTGGACTCGGGCTCTCTTGCAGGTGCAGTGTTCATCGATCTGTCAAAAGCCTTTGACACCGTATCCCATCCTCTCCTGCTGGATGCACTCAGCCACGCTGGCTTTGCTGCAGGACCTGTCTCATGGTGCTCCAGCTATCTGTCTGCCCGGTCCCAGCGTGTAAAAATCAATGGCACCCTCTCTGACCTCTGCCCTATCCGATCTGGGGTTCCCCAGGGCTCTATTCTTGGGCCCTGCTCTTTTCCCTTTATCTCAACACCCTGCCAGGTGCCTGTACTGGTAACTCCTCCTTTATGCAGATGGACGCTGTTATCTTCGCTTCTGACCGTAACCCCACCACCCTCCAAGATTCCTGCAGTTATCCTATAAAGACGTGGAAGCCTGGTTTAAAGAACATAGACTGGTTATCAATCTTAAAAAGACCAAATCTATGATCTTCTCCAACCCCCAAATCAAAGCTAGTTATTTCCAACTTCAAGTCTTCGCCAACTCTATGTTCCCACTCGAACAAGTTTACACATACAAATACCTTGGGATAACCTTTGACCCTGCCCTCACGTTCCATTCCCATATCTCCGCCTTAGCCGCCTGCACCAATATTAGGTTGGGAATCTTTACTGCCACAAACACTGCCTCCCCGATGCCCTCCGATCAAGCAGTTATGTCCTCCATTCTGTCACTTGTTGACTATGGCTTAACAGTCTATGGGGCTGCTGACCAGACCTCGCTAAACAAAATCCACCTCACCTTAAATAAGGCCTGTAGGCTAATGCTAGGTGCTCCTAGACTTACACATACCTGCCATCTTTATTCCCAGGCTAATCTGCTCAAACTTGACAAACGTCTTCGGTATCAAACCTGCATCCTTACAAAAAAAACTCTCCTTGGGCTCTCTCCTCCTGGTTTGACTGCCATTATCCACTGTGTTAACTCCCTAGCTTCAACACGGTCCTCCTGTAAAACCAAGTTGAAGGTACCTAGGGCAAGGGTGTCTCATGGACTACGGGCTTTCCACTACCGTGCCCCTTCTTTGTACAGTTCCTTCCCTGCCAGTATCTCAGACACCCCTACAATCTCTTGCTTTAAAACTACCCTCCGGAACCACCTTTTCACCACTTGCAGCTGTTGCTGTTTCTAAGCTTTCTTGCTCACTCTCTGACAAAGCCCCCTGTTGGCTGCTCAAATTCTCTACCTTCTCTACCCTTGGTTCCTGTTACCTCCCTGTTGACTCCACTGAAACACACTGTATTGATATCCTATGTTTTTCTGATGTTCTAGTTATTTCCCTGAACAATGTTAACTTCACCAACCCTGTATGTGGTAAACAGTTGATCTCATTTGTCCTCCTGTATCCTCCAAAAAAAAAACTGTACACTGTTTCTCTGTACTAAGTTGTTAATACTGTATTGTCTTCTCTGTGACGAGGTACCTTTGTAAACGAGCCTCTGGCTCAAAGGTTGTAAACTGATACTTAATAAATAAAATAAAAAAACAACATATGCATTACAACCACCAACCTTAAACGAATGTCAAGCACAATTAGCCGTTGCTCACAGTAACCAACCCATTTAACTAAATAATGCTTTCAGTTGCTGTTTTTCTATCTTTCGTTGCCTATTACTGAATTCAGTGATGTTTTCTGATTTACACAGTGTTAAGTACCATTCTAGAAACTGTATGCTGTAGTCTGTGTCCCTTCCAGCCACAGAGCTCCTGTAAAACTCCCAACTCCTAAACAAAAAGCTCCTATTAAACGCCCAAAAAACTAAAGCAATGCTGTTTTCTGCACTTCTCCATGCTGCAAACCCGGCCAGTGCTGGCTCCATTCACAGATCACAACAATCCTAGGAGAAAACCTAGAAATTGTCAATAAATTCAAGTACTTGGGAGTGTGGCTCGACCATAGATTTCCTTTACAGACCATATTGAAGATCTGCTAAAGAAATTGAGGCAGAGGCTTGGATTCTTTTACGGGATTAATAACTTCCTTACTATCGATGCCAAGCAGCGGCTGGTACAAACAACATTTCTCTCCTTGGTTGACTGTGCTGACTTTCTTTATAGTCACTGCCCTGTCTCTCATCTTGCTAAATTGGATACGTTGTATCACAGGGCTCTGAGATTCGTAACTGGCCTACCTTTTTTCGCTCATCATTGTACCCTTTATGCTGCCGTGGGGTGGCCCTCCCTTCAGTACAGGAGAAACAGAAATGCTGTACTCTGAGCGTTCAGTGCTATTATCAAAAATCTACCCCTGTGCATCTCTGATTGTCTTCCGCTATGCGAGCTTGGGAACTATGCACTGAGAAGCTACTCCTTTATTTCCTTAAAGGTACCTAAGCTAAAAACACGCTTTGGGGGAACGGCTATAAGCTTTACGCTGCTGTCTCTATGGAAAAAATACAAAAATTGCTAAAGCTTAGTGCCCCGGACAGTCTATCCTCCTTCAAAACACTATATGACCATTTGGTCAAGGACATTTGCAACTACTTCCCCCGATCCTAAACTTCCCTGCACTTATACCATACCATGATGGCGTTGTCCTCTCCACTACGCCTGACCTTGTGGCCTCTCCTTCACATTTCTCTAATACCTAATTTTGCTCCCCGGCCTCCTGTCCTGTGTCCTCTCCGAGGCTTCATCTGTCCCTCGTCTGTCCCCTACCACCCTGCCTGTACCTTATCTCGCCTCACCTACCACACACACCCTTCTACCGTGTTACACTGCTTTTTTTTTTTTTTTTTTTTAACTCACTGTCTGTCTTGTTACTTATGGCATTGTATGTAGAATGCCATTACCTAACAATTGTCCTCATTAGTACTTCCAGCTACTGTTACTAGACTCTTTACACACCACAAAGGAATTGAACCACTGTTTCCAAACTGTTCTCCACTTTATTTATTTAAGAGATTTACCAGATAAGCATACTGAGCGGGGGCCGCTCGTTTCCAGATGCGACCTGGGGTTACATAGGTCAAGAATGGTACAGAATGCACAGTACAAATAGTGAAATAGACAGCAGGTTCAGTAGACAACTCAAATAGAAATGGCATATAAATCAGGTGAAAATGGATACATAACAGGGAGATAAAATAGCCAGTGGTATTGTAACAGATGAGAGTGGATTTAATACAGGCGAGATTGTAGGTACAGCAGGTGCAGCTAATCTGACAGTACAATTATGAGGTTTGGTGCACAGGACAGAGTGCATAGTTTGTTTTGGCATGGTTAGGCATACTCTACTGGGTGATAGCAGTAGATTTATTGGCACAGTGAGAAACTAGGCTTGTTGCTTTGGTTATGATTTGTGAGACATTTGGATGCCCCTGGTGGAAGGACTAGTCTGTGGGTAGCAATTACATGTAACTGAGAAGTAGGAAAGTAGCTGAGGTTTGAGAAGCCAGTGGCAGGTGGAGAGCCTGATATCAGCAGGTAGCTCATTCCATAGTTTGGGCATCCGATGCTTGAAGGCCATTTGAGGTGCGCATGAAAGGGACTTGGAGTTGTTTTGAATCCGAGCCTCTGAGGGGGTATGCCAGGAAGGGGGTTGGGTTGCTAGTGCACAGCTGAGATGGGGCGGAGGTCATTTGACCAGTGTTTGGAAATGAGATTTGTACAATGCAGTTTACGCCGAGACTCCAGCAATGGGAAGGCAAGGGCGCTGTACAGGTCGCAGTGGTGGGTAGAAGGTGGGCAGTCAAGGACGTACCAGCAGAAAGAATGGAAGAGAGGGTCCAGGCTGGCCAAGGTAGATGGGGGCGCTGCACCGTAGACCACGTCGCCATAGTCAAAAATGGGGAGGATCATTTTGTGGACTAGCTCCCTCCTGACTGAGGTAGGAAGGTTGCCTTTATTGCGGTAAAGTGCGCCTAATTTAGGGTGTAGTTTTTTCTGTAGTGAGTCAATGTGGGCATGGAAATCAAGGTGTTGATCTAGCCAAACCCCCAGGTACCTGAAGGAGGTGCAGGATTCTAGGTTGGCTCCGTCCAGAGTGTGGAAGACGCAGGCGTCTAGCGTGGATAGTTTAGGATGGGTGCCGAAAGTTATGGGCGGTTTTCTTAGCATTTAGGACTAGTTGGTTGGACCTAAGCCAAGCTTGAACGGCATCAAAATCACATTGAAGAGAAGAGTTTGAGTCACCGATGGAGGGGCCGGAGGTGTACAGTACGGTATCATCTGCGTACATTTGTATGGCTGAGTTGGAACAGACTTGAGGTAGATCGATTAAAAATAAGGAGAAAAGCAGGGGGCCCAGGACTGAGCCCTGGGGAACCCCCATGTTAACTTGGAGTGAGGTGGAGACATGAGGGCTAGTTTTTACTGCCTGCTTCCTGCCTGACAGATAGTCTTGGAACCAGCTGGTGGCGGGATGAGAGAGGCCTGCGTGTTGCAATTTTGTGAGAAGTTTTGAGTGGGACACAGTATCAAAGGCTTTGGCCAAGTCAATGAAAATAGCGGAGGTGATGTGGCCCTTGTCCATACCCGAGGAGATATCGTTTGTGAGCCTTAACAGTGCTGTGATGGTGGAGTACGTTTTACGAAAGCCCGGCTGAAACGGGGTGAAGAAAGAGGCGGAGTCGAGGAACTGTGTGAGTTGGGAGAGGGCTAGCTGTTCTTGAAGCTTGGCCAGAACCGGTAGGAGAGAGATTGGGCGGTAGTTGCCAGGCTCGGATGGATCGCCTCCTTTTGGTAGTGGGATGATTACTGCTTCCTTCCAGGCTGCTGGAATTTTTGCCGTGGAAAAAGAGCGGTTCAATAGGTCGGCTAGGGGGGTGGCAATTGCAGGGGCTGATAGGAAGAGGAATTTGGCGTCCAGTCCTAGAGGGTACTTGCCTTTGCTTGGGCTAGAGAGCATAGGGCGGCTAGAACTTCAGCTGAGGAGATAGGACGAAAGGAGAAAGGGGGCACGTGTGGGGTTGGCAGGGGTGTTGCGAGAGGGTTGTATGTGGGTGTGAAGAGCTGTTGGCTGTCTAGGAGAGATTCAGTGCTAGTGGAAAAGAAGGAATTGAATGCTGAGGCAACTTCACTGGGGGCAGATATATTGTTGTCCTGTATGTTTAGGGTAGGGGAGGGTGGCTGGGCAGGGGGAGAGAACAGGGTTTTAACGGATTTCCAGAATTTGGAGGGGTGACTTAGGTTAGTGGTGAGAGCGTCTCGGAAATAGTTGTTTTTTGCCTGTCTTATGGCTTTAGTGCAGTTATTTCAGAGGGTCCGGTAATGTTGTAGAGATGCAGGGGAGTTTAATTGCCTGTGTTTTTTCCAGGCCTGGTCTCTAGCCAGACATCTGCCGATAATGTCAGCAGAGACCCAAGGGAGATGGTATTCCCTGACTCTTTTCTTTCTTGGGGGGGGCGTGATAGTCCCATAAGGCAAGGAGCTGCTTAAAACATTTCGAAAGCGTGGTCAATTGTGGGCGTCAGTTTAATAAAAGACCAGTCGACAAGTGAGAGGTCATTTAAAAGGGAGTGGAGACAGAGGGATTTGTATGCTCTCGTAAGGATTATCCTTGGTGGGTGGTGGTTTGTAGGTCTGTGCACCTTCCTGGTCATGTAGATCATATGGTGATCGCTCAAGGAATCAGGTAGGATGCCAGCCTTGATTATTCTGTGTGGGTGTGTAGTGAGAGCCCAGTCCAGGAGGGAGTGGTTGCGTGTTGTAGGGTTTAGGCGTGTTGGTTGTTCTGTTAGTTGGGAGAGGTTTAGGGATTTGACACTGCTACGTAGGTTTGAGCAGTCGGGTGCTAGCCAGTTGTGATTTAGGTCACCGAGGATGTAAAGTTCACCTGTGGCAGCCGTAGCTTTCAGTGAGGCTAGATGGTTGATGATGGAATTCGCAGGTGTAGTCGGGGCGCAATAAATCCCGGCCACGTATACTGGGGAGGTGTGTGGCAGAAGGAGTTTAATCAACAAAGTATCTGTCGGGGAGACAGACCTGTGATTTGGACAGGGGTGTAGTGAAACTTATTTGATTTATACGTGGCTATGCAGCAGCCTTTCTTAGTACCTTGGCGGTCCTGCCTGATTGTAGTATAACCAGGGATGGCTATTTCTGCATCCGCATGGTGAGGTTTAAGCCATATCTCGGCTATGATACAGATGTCAGGTTGGAGGGTTTGGGTAGTGACTTGCAGCTCTGGGATTTTATTTAGTAAGCTGCGGATGTTCAGGTGGAGGAGGCTTAGTCCCTTTGGAAGAGTTACAAGGTTTTGGTCGGACGACGGGCCCGGGTTTGTTTCGATATCACCTGCCATGAGAAGCAGCAGGGTGAGACACCTTGAGACATTATGCCATGCAAATCTTGGCTTTGGTCTGGAACGGGAGATATGTGGGGTCTGGGGAAGGGGTAACAGCCCCTAGATTACTTAGGGCAGATAGGCTCACGGGGAAAGAGAAAGGTATGACTGAGGGGCTTATGAGCCACGAGCGGATGGTTGTGTGGAGCTGCCACTCCTTGGGAGTAGGTAGGGGTGGAGGAGGGGGTGAGGGTGAGATATTATGGTAGAGGTTTGGGTAGTTTAAGGGCTTATTTGAGGGGGGTAGAGAGGTGAGAGGCATGGCAGTGGTAAGCACTGCTAGCAGGTAGAGAATCATGTTTGTGTAAGTGGAGCATACAAGAACAGCTGTAATTGGTAGTAGCGGCCCCTACTGGTGGGAATTTATAACCTGCAAACCTGAAAGTGGGCTGATCGGTTTTGGCAGAGTCACCTGACCTTGTACCTGCCTATAAATTAGAGGAAATTAAGGGTGCGTGGTGGTGTGTGCAGCGGGCCAGAATCACGGCAGAGCAGTGCAGCGCGAGCCGCAGACACAGGCTTGTGAAGGCTAAAAATAAATTTAAACAAAGGAGCTTGTCCTGGCGCACAGCGATTGAGGAGCGCTGCACCTTCTGGCTTCGGGGCTCCAGCAGTCAGCTGTCCAGGGGAGAGCTCAGCAGGGCTCTCGCGACCACAAGGGGCTTCAGGGGGAGGGTAACTGTCCCATTACCCTCGTGACCCACTGTGGAGAAAAGAGGAGCGAGAGATTAATTTTATACTCATAACAGGAGGGCGGAGCAGCTAAGCAGGTAATGCTGTATGTAGAGATTTAAAATGTCTGGCTGTAATTAGGCTGAGTGTTTGAAATTTAGCTTTCCGGTTCGCAGAACCTAGAGTACCGCGGCACACCAAGTACGCTAAGCCCTCACTTATGGTGCCTTAGGCTGCTAGTTCCTTATTTTCATTATTTGCACAGAGCAACAGCTTTAATCCTGTGAAGGTGAGGTAGCCTGTGCATTGTAAAAACAAGTGCAGGGAGACTGTTTTCAAGAACAGCTCTTAAGGTACGTAGCAAATATAGAAAAAAAAAATCATGTAGTTTAGGGGAGAGAAAAACACAGTAAAACAGCAGTAAAATCAGTACAATTTCGGTAGACAAGCCAACTAAAATCAGTCTGTAGATGTGCGCCGACTGCACTACCTTTAAGAGAAAAAATCACGGCAGAGCAGTGCAGCGCGAGCCGCAGAGACAAGCTTGTGAAGGCGCCAAAATAAATTTAAACAAAGGAGCCTTGTCCTGGCGCACAGTGATCGAGGAGCGGCATCTTCTGGCTTCGGGGGGGGGGCTCCAGCAGTCAACTATCCAGGGAGAGCTCAGCAGGGCTCTCGACCACGAGGGCTTCAGGGGAGAGTAACTGTCCTATTACCCTCGCGACCCACTCTGGCTTTCGGGGCCCAGCAGTCAACTATCCAGGGAGAGCTCAGCAGGGCTCTCGTGACCACGAGGGGCTTCAGGGGAGAGTAACTGTCCCATTACCCTCGCGACCCACTTCTGGCTTTCGGGGGCTCCAGCAGTCAGCTATTCAGGGAGAGCTCAGCAGGGCTCTTGTGACCACGAGGGGCTTCAGGGGAGGTAACTGTCCCATTATCCTCGCAACCCACTTCTGGTTTCGAGGCCAGCAGTCAACTATCCAAGGAGAGACTCAGCAGGGCTCTGTGACCACCGAGGGGCTTCAGGGGAGGGTAACTGTCCCATTACCCTCGTGGACCCACTTCTGGCTTCGGGGCTCCAGCAGTCAACTATCCAGGGAGAGCTCAGCAGGGCTCTCGCGACCATGAGGGGCTTCAGGGGGAGGGTAACTGTCCCATTACCCTCGCGACTCACTATGACTACGTTTAACTATCCTATCTCTGTATTGTATAATATTACTGAGGTGTTATGTTGTGGCTGTTCATGTATTGTATATCTTGTGTTAACCAGGTCCATCTTGTAAATGAGCTATGCTCAATGGTGTTCGCCTGGATAAATAAAAATTTGATTGATTGATTGAAAACATGAACTCATTGTGACGTGCAAGCTTAACGAGAAAAACCTAGGGGAAGAGTACACAATGGGGGGTGAGATACTAACAACAACAAAATGGAAAGGGACCTGGGGGTAGTCATATCAGATGACCTAAAGGTGGGCAGGCAATGTGAGAAGGCATTAAGGATGGCTGAGGGATACTGGGATGCATAGGGAGATGCATCACCAGTAGAAAACAGGAAGTTGTTATCCCTCTGTACAGACAGTTGGTGAGACCCCATCTGGAGTACTGCGTGCAGTTCTGGAGACCCCATCTCCACAAGGACATAGACAGGATGGAAGCAGTCCAGAGGAGGGCAACTCAAATGGTGCAGGGTCTGCAATAGAAGCCATACGAGAAGAGACTAAAGGAGCTTAATATGTATACCCTTGAGAAGAGGAGGGAGAGGGAGGATATGATAGAAACTTCCAAGTACCTCAAGGGAATCAGCAAAGTCCAAGAGGGTAGCATCTTTCAGAACAAAAGATGTTCAAGAGCAGGTGGACACAATTTGAAGATAGAGGGGGGACGGCTCAGGTGCAATGTGAGGAAGTATTGTTTCACAGTGAGGGTGGTGGACGCCCTTCCTGAAGAGGTTGTGGGGTCAAAAACAGTGGAGGAATTCAAGAATGCATGGGACAGACATAAGGCAACTATTGTGGGTGATAGGAAGAAATAGGCTGTTGGTCAACTAGGATCTGCAGCGTATCCAGTAGGTAGGTAGGGAAATGGGCAGACTAGGTGGGCCAAGCGGTCCTTATCTGCCATCAAAGTCTATGTTTCTGTGTTTCCATGATCTTACTTCGAGAAACAGCTCTTGCAGCAGGTTACACTGTTAGTACCAAAGCCGGCAGGCGCCAGGACCCGACAGAAAAAATTATAGCTGGCAGTATCCAGCGGGGGACTGCCCCCAACGTCGGCCACTCCTCGACGTCAGGCATCACATAAAAGGAGGCAGTCCCCCAGCATCCCCAGTTCTTTTACCACCGTCGACTCGCCAGCATCGGCCTTATGGAATGCCTGCATCAACGAATGATGCGTGAAATCTTTACCTTCATTAATATTAATCCATGTCTGCTTCTCCTACCTCTTATCTTGAAGGACACCCCTCTGAGTGTGTCTGCGGCAAGCAGATTCCCTTTGCCAACCATCATTCAGCTTGCGTGAGGTGTCTGGGCCTGGAGCACGATACCCAGGCCTGCTCAGTCTGCCAACAATTCAATAGCAGAACCCGGATCCACCGCCAAAAGGCCCTTCAGGGGATCCACCTTGAGGAGAAATTAAAGAAAATGGAGAAAAGACCTTCCTCCAAAGGGGACTCTTTCCACAAGACAGGGAAACACCAGGACAAGCATCGGGACTCAGGTAAGTGTAGATCCGACAGCCAGGCCTCTGAGTCCAAGGCCAGCTCCAGCTCTACGTGGTCCGACAGATCTCCATCCCAGGCCCACTCCCAGCCATCCCCCATTATGGTAAGGTCTTCAGGGGGCTTCTCAGCCTCTCTACACCCGCTCAAGACTGCTCAGGCGCCCGACTCCTCCACCTGGCCGGATTCCTCAGACCGGCACAAGAAGTCTTACTCCAGGTCCAGTAGAGCGTCAGACCCATTCCGGGACACCGACCTCAGGTCCGTCTCCCAGCCTCCTAAGTTCCCTGAAAGGAAGACCACGGAGCTGACGTCCCTTAGGCGAACGTCAGGGTCGAAGAAGGCATCTGACCCTGCACCTGCTAAACGGACTACCGAACTGACACCAGTACCACCGACGCCGTTTGACACAGAACGTCAGGGGTCCTTGGGAGAAGAGGCTACCGTGCCGCCGGATGACCAGACAGGCGACATGGAGGACGCCGGCCTGCCCAGGGAGCAGTCACCGGACTCGGTGGTTCCCCGGGATCCGACCCTGGCAACAGACCCACACCAACGCCAGGCCCGTCTTCGGGCATGAATATTCAGGAGGTGAAAGACCTATTCACCTTCTGGTGGGAGACCATAAAGAAGGATGTGGTTCCCCTAAGCCTCTTCCACCTCCTCCTCGGAACGCTGGAGGTTCAAGACCCCTGACCCCTAAGGAGCCAACCCCGCCTCCTAGGGGAATATCTAGGGAACGAGATGCCCGTCAAGGTCTCCCTCAGGGTCCCCAAGCCCTAAACGACCCGGGGCAGATGACACTCACCGGGGGATGACTCCAGACCGGACACGTCCGATACCTTTAAGTCTCCATCCCCATTTAGTCACCCATCACCAAACCCACGAAACCTCCCAGGGTCTCCACCGGATGATCCCTTCTTCTCAGAGATCGTGAGGCACATCCAGGAAAATATAGGATGGGAGATAGAAGACTTAGATCCTGAGAGACAACGCCTTGCCCGTTACATCAGGCAAAAGGATCCGAAGCCTATGGTGGTCCCACCTCTCATGGACACCTTTACAGATGTCACCAAGGCAGCTTGGAAGCGTCCACATTCGACACCGGCTGTTCCAAAGAAAGCTGACTGCCTCTACAGAGCTCCTATGGAGGACCTGTATTTGCCACAACAACCCCTGGCCTAATCCCTGGTCATTATTGCATCTCATGATCAGTCTCAGCGGCCTCAGCACTTGAGTACCCAGCCTCCAGACCAGGAATCTAAGCAATTAGATTCTATGGGAAGATGCATGTATGCGGCTGCTACATGCTCAGTAAGGTCTTTGAACTACCTCACGCACATGGTGCAGTTTCAGAATGCCCTGTGGGAACACGGCCAAGACCTTTTGAAGGATTTCCCGGACGGCGAAAAGAAGGATGAATTGCTTAACCTCCTTCATACTGGGTCAGACTGGGGGACCCAGGTTCTCCGAGCTGTTTACAATTCAGCGGACTCAGCAGCCAGGGGAGCAGCTTCAGGCATTTGTCTCTGGAGACGCTCTTGGTTTAGAGTCTCCAGCTTTACTCCGGACGTCCAGAAGAACATCCTGGACGTCCCTTACAATGGCGCTGTCCTGTTCGGTGAGGAATCCAAGAAGGTCATCACCAGGCTACAGGATGCTGGGAAGGCAGTCCGGACTGTACAGGTCATGTACAGACCCAAGTCTGGTTCCTTTCGTAGGAACCAGAACTGCTTTCGCGGCCAGCAACAATAGCAACAGCCACGTTCTAGCCAGCAACCCGGGGCAACTTTGGTCATAAAAGTCAAGCCAGATTCCTCACGGGCCAGGGCCCAAAGCATCCCAAGGTAGCCCAGCCCACGGGGTCCAGTACCACCACAGCATGACTCCTTCCCGGCCCTCCTCTGGAACAGAGGGTCGAGAAGGTCTGGGGTCGCAGCTCTCATCACCTTTCGGGATGGCAGAGGATAATCTCCGACCGGTGGGTATTACAGTTGGTAGAGCGAGGTCACTCTATAGAGTTCCCCGACTACCCACCGTCCAGACCTCCCCTGTTCTCCCGCTACTCAGGTCAGCATGCCCTGCTCATCCAGCAGATCTTGGCTGTCCTGGACAAGGAGGCCATAGAGTATGTTCCACCAAACCAGAGAAGAAAAGGTTACTATTCTCACTTCTCCCTGGTTCCAAAGAAAACAGGGGACCTATGCCCGATTTTTAGATCTCAGCAACCTCAACAACTTTGTGTTGTACAAGCGCTTCCACATGGTGACCCTGCCGGGTCTCATTCCCATGCTCAAAGAAGGCGCATGGTTAGCATCCTTGGACATGCAGGACGCTTACCTACATCTCCCAATCGCTCGAGCGCACCAAAGGTTTCTGCGTTTCGAGTTTCTGGGACGCCACTACCAGTTCTGAGCTCTCCCTTTCAGACAGTACTCGGCACCTTGGGTATTCACAGAGTGTATGGCAGTCGTGGCAGCAGCTCTTAGGACACAAGGCCACTATGTGTTTCCGTACCTAGACGACTGGCTTCTCATGGCACCCTCACAGGATGCCCTGATGTCCGCGATCCAGGATACCTGTTCCCTCTTCCAGTCGCTGGACATCACCATCAACCAGGAGAAGTCTCACCTTGTCCCATCTCAGAACTTGCAGTTTATAGGAGCAATTCTGGATGCCATTCAAGGAAGGGCATTCCTTCCTCAGGACAGGGCAGAACGCATTAGATCCTTTATAAGGGACATGAGAAGAATACGGTACCGGCCCGGACCGTTCTTTGCCTGCTCGGGCACATGGCAGTTGCCATTGCAATGGTTGCCGTAGCTCAACTCCATATGCGGGTCACCCAGTGGATGCTGCGAGCACAGTGGGACCAGAAGCAAGATCATCTGCAACATCCAGTCCGGATCACGAATGCCGTCATCCGAGACTGGCACTGGTGGCTCATCCCAGACCACCTTTCGATGGGAGTCCCCTTCATTGCCCCACCTCCTTCAGCGACTCTCTCCACAGATGCCTCAGGGTCCGGATGGGGAGCTCACCTCAACGGGGTCAGGACTCAAGGCTCCTGGTTGTCTCCAGAGTCCCACCTTCACATAAACATTCTAGAGATGAGAGCCATCCTGTACGCCGTACAGGCCTTCCAGTTGGAGAGTCCACTGGGTACTCTTCTGGTACAAACAGACAATACCGTGGCGATGTACTATCTCAGCAAACAAGGAGGCACTCATTCTTACCCCCTTTGCAGGGAAGCTCAAAGGGTGTAGAATTGGATATTACAACACGGCGCAGATAGAAGCACCAAGTTCTCTTCAGCGAGAATGCCGACCTGCCCCACAGCGACGGCACAATATCAACGCAGGTAATTTGCCGCCTCTTCATGGGTGTTTTCTGTGGGGGCCTGCGCCCCCTGCACCCCCGGACTCTAGGATTCCAACTCCAGGTCAGAGTTGGTCCAGGGAGGGGCGGAACACTGGGGGAAGGTGAAACAGAAAAAGGACCATTACCGTGAGCGTCGCTGTAATGGTCTTTTTCTGTGTTTCGTTGTCGAGGTGTCGACAAGGAGGGGTGATACGGGTCCAGATGATATTGCAGTGCATGTTCCCGGAGTGGACAACACTATCACGGACAGTCTAAGCCAATCACAGGCCAGAGTCCATGAATGGGAACTGCTTCAGAAAGTCACAGAGGACCTGTTTCGCAGATGGGGGACTCCAGAATTAGACCTTTTCGTGTCCCCATCCGATGCAAAACTGCCCAATTTCTGCTCTCTAGATCAAGGGCCTGGTGTTTTCTTGTGAGACGCGTTGTCCCTCTCTTGGACGGGCAGGTTCCTCTACACTTTCCCGCCCTTCCCTTTGATCCAGAGGGTTCTGTTGAAGCTCCAACAACAGCGGGCATCCCTTGTTCTGGTAATGCCCTTTTGGCCCAGGCAAATTTGGTTCTGTCTCTTACATCAACTCGCCTAGGGACCTCTGGTGTCTCTGCCATTCAGCTGTCATCTTCTGTCCCAGGAAGCAGGTTCCTTGGTCCATCCGGAACTTTGGTCGCTGAACCTGCATGCCTGGCTCCTAAGGACATAGCAGTCCTGAGATCCGGGGGTCTCTCAGGAAGTTGCAGATGTTCTGGTGGTAGCCAGAAAACCTTCTACTTATGCCACTTATGCCACAAAGTGGTGCAGATTTTGTATCTGGGCTGAAGCTCATGGATTTGACCCCATTGGACTCTTCAGAGAGGTCAGTTTTAGACTACCTCCTATCCCTTTACGAGGCAGGTCTTGCCTACTCCATTAAGGGTCACCGATGTGCCATTTCGGTGTATCATTCACCAATTGGTCACAGGTCTGTAGCCCAACTAGAGGCTTCTCGCGCCTTTTTGCATGGCATCCTGCACTTGAGACCTCCCATCAGAGACCCGGTTCCACCCTGGGATCTTCCTTTTGTTCTAGAGCAGCTTACACTGCCTCCTTTTGAACCAGCCGCAGACTGCGAGCTGCGTTTTCTCGCTTGGAATACGCTCCTTTTAGTTGCTGTTACTTCTGCCTGAAGAATTTCTGAGCTCCATGCACTAATGTGCAAGGATCCTTATTTGGTTTTTCACAAGGACATGGTGTCCTTAAGAACAAATCCTAAGTTCCTTCCCAAGGTGGTATTGGCTGTCACTCTCAACCAGGATATAGATCTTCCGGTGTATTACCCAAATCACTGTAACAGGGGAGAAGCCCTGTTAAACACCCTGGATGTGCATAGGAGTCTCAGATACTATATGACCAGAACCAGGGCCCACTGTAAGTCAGGCCAGCTCTTTGTTTCCTACGCACAGAGGATGCAAGGTGCTCCTGTCTCCAGACAGTCGCTTTCCAGACGGCTGGTCAAATGTATTATGTTCTGGTACCAGAAGTGCAACAAACCTTTATCGGGGCCAGTAAAACGTCATTCTACAAGGGGGGTGGCTACCTCCTTCGCCACACTCAAGAATGTCTCCACTTAAGCCATCTGTGTGGCAGCAACCTGGAGCACTGTACACACCTTCATCTGGCACTGCAGTCTGGATATTGCCTCTAGACGCAGAGCAGGTTTCGGCTTGGTGGTCCTTCAAGGGCTCTTGTCCTGAAATCTGAAACATCTCTCCTGTCCTCCTCCCGATAACAGAATTGTTCCCTTACTGCTTGGGAATCAGTCCTAATGGTGTAGCCTGCTGCAAGAGCTGTTTCCCGAAGTAAGATAGTACAGTTACGTAAGAACTTACCATAATAGTAGCTCTTCGAGAACATCTCTTGCAGCAGGTAGTTTCCCTCCCACCTTCCCCTCTGGAGGTTGAATCTTCTGACCTAGTTTCTAAGCTACAGCGTCTTTGACGCCATCTTATTACAAACCTTCCTTTGGAAGCGGATCCTTGGTCTCCTCTTCAGATGTCACCTTTGGGCTGGAAGTCTCCGATGGAAGAAATGGGGATGCTGGTGGATCGCCCCCTTTTATGTGATGCCTGATGTCGGGGAGGGGCTGACGTCAGGGGCGGTCCCCTGCTGGATACTGCTAGCAATAATTTTTTTTGTGGGGTCCTGGCGCCTGCCGGCTTCAGTCCTAACAGTGTAACCTGCTGCAAGAGCTGTTATCGAAGATCTGCTGTTATGGTAAGTGCTTACATAACTGTACTTTTCTGTGTAAAATGGCCCACATACGTCAGAAACATTAATTTACTAAGGCTAGTCGATGAAACAGAGAATTGGAATCAGTATTTGAAATGCTTGCAGGCTAAAAGCAAATCTTTCAGGAATCTGTCTTCACCATTGATTCACACTAATGGGTACTAGGACTCTGCAGGTGCCAGAACTTTTCAGGAGTGCTGATGCTGAGATAAGTTGTATGCATGTGCGGCACCGCTAGAGGGAGCTCGCAGCACAGGGTTACCTCGACACTAGCTCTCATCTGTCTCAGTCCTCCCCCCCCCCGCCCCGTGAAGTGCACTTCAGTGATGACATCGCTAACCAGCGAGAGTCAGAACTTTACGTGTATATGACAATGGCATTCAGTTCTTATCAGTGTTTGTGTTTAAAGCTAGTGTTATTTTTGTATCAGTTTTGTGATTTTACGCAAATATTTCTGTCAGGCTTTCTAAGCCCTACCAAATAATGGTCGATAACCATGGATGGTGTTGGACAGAAGCATTTTCAGGCATGCTGCTTCGGAGGCAGGGCCGTGTCAAGTCCACTTCTCCCTTCAGGGGAGGGTTTTGATATTGGGGGTCCTGTGTTTGGGAGGGAAGACAGATCTCCCTTAAACACAAAAAGAAGCAGGCCTGTTCCTGATCCTAATCGAGGACCTGGCACCGCTTGGCCTTGATTTCTTCCTCTTCCTGCTGGAAGGGGAACAGATGGCACCACTCTAGATTCCCCTCCCTGAAGTCTTCTGGGAGGTCCTCTGAGTCTGAGCAGAAAGCTGTCCCTGGTGCCGTTGAGATCTCCAACAGATTCTGCTTGTGGGAAGTCGAGGTCTCGGGACCAAAGTCTCTCTCTCTGTCTTCTTGTGGGGACTCTGGTGGGCAGTTTCACCACTGGGTAGCTCTTATGGGGCAGTGGGTACAGCGTCTGGCTCATTTGCCCCTCCTTGTGGAGCCAACCCCATGCCCTTCTGGGCTAGGGGTATTGGAGCCGTATCTGGGGCCTTCTTGCAGGGTGGAACATTTGGTTCCATCAGCGACCTCCGGGTCCTTGCTGGTGACTGTGCCACAGACTCCTGCCTCACTGTCCAGACTTAAGTGTCATTGCTTTGGGAATGGCCCTGTTACCTCTACCAGTCACTTCGGTGCCAGCTGGGCCATCTGTGCCACAGGCAGCGCTAAGTTTGGGCCCTTCAGGGTATGACTCAGTGGCATCCCCGGCGCTGAGAGAGAGACCTTACCAGTGCCGGTGTAGTCAGTGTTTCCAATGCCACAACCCTGGGTAAAGGAATTTAACAGTCCACCCCTCTTCCAGACCCTCCTGCTGTGGAGGACCTGGAGGGGGACGAGTCTGATCCCAAACTCGTCATTTCTGAGGGCGGCAACAGCGACTTTTTTAATACACTGTACTCTTGGGATCCTTCCAGGTCCTTCTCATGTACCCTAGAAGGACTTCTCTTAGCAGGCTCTTCTCCGTAACATGTATGCTGCGCTTGCCTTTAAGCCTTCTACTGTTGACCCGAGGATTGACTCTCTGTCTGGAGTGGCTCAATGTTTCCACCATGCTGGTCAGCCTTATACTTTTTATTTTTCCTGTATTTGAAACCCTCTTAGACGCAGTATGGGATAGGCTTGCGTCCATCCCTTCTGTCTGTAAGCAGATAGACTGTAAGTATACTGCCCCTAAGGACAGGCCTATTCTTGCTTTTCAGCCCATTGCTAAAAAGACTGTCATTCTGGCTGAGAATGATAATGCTGTCCTCTGCCAAGAAGTGTCTGCACACCTTATTAACAAGGAATCTCACAAGATAGACACTGGGGGGAAAAGGGCCTTCGCTGCTGCTACCCTTAGCATTAGGATTGCCAGTTATCACGGGTAGTTTTCTGAGTATGAGTATGCCTTCTGGACCTTTCTTAGGTCTCTAGCAGAATCCCTGCCTGAATACAAGACCAAACAGATGATTCTCCAGATTGTCACTCATGGTATTGAGTCTAACAGTCACCAGCTCAAAGTGGCTATTGATGCCTTTCGCTTTGCTGCAGCAGGAATCTGTATCAGAAGGCATTCCTAGCTTTGACATCTGGCTTCTCTAATTATGTCCAGCAATAGGTTATGAATCTTCCATATGATGGTTCTTGCCTGTTTGGGCAGCAGGTGGAACAGTCTCATGAGGCCTCCTAGAAAATTAGAATGGCCATCAAGACTTCCAGCCCTACCCCCTCTTATCCCCAGAGAGGGAAGGTGTGAGGCTTTTACCAGAGCAAGCAGTCCTTCTGAGGCAAAGGCAGGGGAGCTCAAATCAAGTCCCTGCCTCCCCAGCCACAAAGAAGTCTCATCTAAAGGCACAGGCCCCAAAAGTGCCTAGTGCCACCCTCTGAACTTATGGCCCCGGTCCTGCCTCAGCTGCCTGGGGCATACCTCTCCTCCCCAGTGGGGGGATGTCTGACTCAATTTTACCATAAGTGGAAGTCCGTCACAGTGGACACATGGGTGCTCAGGATATCCAAGAGGGATGCTCCCTGAACTTTACAGAAATCCCTCCGGATTATTTACCCAGGAAGCAATGACCAAAGCGGAGCGCAATACAGGCTTCTACTTCCTCATTCTGAAAATGTCAGGGAGCATGCATCCCATTCTCGACCTCAGACTTTTGGACAAGTTTTTCCTATGAGAAAACTTAAAAATTATCTCTGGGAACTTTGCCACCAGTCCTCAAGCTTCAGGACTGGTTATCCTCCCTGGGCATGCAGGACACTTAACCAGCATGTCCTAGTCTACCCCAGCCACCACAGATTCTTTCATTTCATGGTACTGGGTCAGCATTACCAGTTTTGAGTCCTGCCCTTTGGGCTATGCTCGGCGCCTCAAGTCTTTACAGAGTGCTTTGCCATCCTTGCAACTCACTTAAGAAAACTCAGATTCCAGGTCATTCCCTATCTAGACAACTGGCTTCTAGCCAGTCCATCCAAATGAAATGGAACAAGCAGTGGCCACATCCTCTCAGTTCCTTACTTGGAGTCCTGCTGAATCTAGAAAAGTTGCAGACTCAGCCTTCTCAGCAGCTTCTCTTCATAGAGGCCCTTCTGGACACCCTCAGAGCCAGGGCCTTTTTCCTTAGGACAAAAAGAAAGCCATCCCTCAGATGGCATAAACTGTTATGGAGTGCAGGTCGGTTCGGGCACATTCCATGCAGTGCGTGTTAAGCCTGATAGCCTCCTTACTGTTCATGGTACCTCTAGCACGTCTACACATGGGAACAACTCAGTGGATGCTTGGCAGGCAGTGGTTGACGGCATTACACTCTCAGTCATACTTTATGACAAAACCTCTGTTCGCTCACTTGCATGGTGGATACTGGAGGACCGTCTCCTCCAGGGGCTCCCCTTCTCTCTGCCAGAGCCTCATCACGGATGTGTCTCTGTTGGGGTGGGGAGCTCATTGTCACAGGCACCACACTCTAGTTTGGAACCCTACAGTGTCTCATCTCCACATCATTGGAAATGAGAAATGAGAGCAGATCTTACTTCTAGAGGGTTCCTGTAGTAGGTCTTCACATATAGGACTGTGCCCCCTGTCGTTTGGTCCGAACGGCAAACTTGTAGATAGCAACCATCAGCGGGGACCGTCCCTGACTCCTTTAAATGGACAACAAGGCTGTCATATACTACATCAACAATCAAGAGGGAGCACACTCCTACCCTCTCTGCAGAGAAGTGATTAGAGTGTGGGGATGGTGTGTGGAGAAGGGTGTTATGTTTCAAGAAGTCTACCTTTCAGGAACTCAGAATGCCTTAGCAGATGAGTTCAGCTGAACAGAAGCTGACTCTCATGAGTGGTCCTTAGCACCAGACAAGGTTTTGGAGTACTTCTTGGACCTCTCTGATGCAGTATTCTACCATCAAGGTCTACTTCTTTGCTGTGTCAGTGAACCACAAGCCAGTAGGGAATCTCTCCCTAGCCCAGCTCCATTTTTTTTCAAGAGGTTCCTTAATGGTATCTTACACATCAGGCCTCCTGTCGGGAAACATGCAGCAACCTGGGATATCAACCTTGTGTTGGACATGCTCACCTCAAGGCCCTTTTAACTCTTGGTTACCTGTGAGCTGAAGTTTTTAACTTGGAAGATGGCTTTCTTAGTGACCATCACCTCTGCTCGCAGAGTTTCTGTAATTCATGCTCTAATAACAGATCCTACGTATACTGTTTTCCACGGAGTCAAAATCACCCTCCATACACACCCTAAGTTTGTACCCAAGGTTGTGTCGGAGATTCACCTAAACCAACCTCTTGTGCTGCCTACATACTTTCCTGACTTCCAATATAAGTGAGAGCACATCCTCCATTCTCTGGATGCCAGGAGAGTCCTTACATTCTACCTAGACTGGACTAATGACTTCAGGCAGTCTAAACAGCTCTTTATCTCTTTTGATCCTAATAGGTGGGATAGCCTATTAACAGTCAAATACATTTCTACTTGGATTGTTAGTTGCCTTCGTCACTACTATGCTATGGTGTAGGTCAAGCTGGGAGGCTAAGTAGGTGCCCACTCTACCAGAGCGGATGCCACATCCCAGGCATAGATTTGCTGTGTGCCTATCGGTGATATTTGCAGAGTTGCAACTTGGAGTACGGTGCACATTTTTGTCGAGCACTGTGCCCTGGATGTCCATGCCAGGCAGTGTGCTTCCTTCGTCAGGACTGTCCTTAATGGACTTTTATCCTGAGTGAGCCTCAGCTCTCTCTTTCCTGTTTCAGGGGATTTTCATCTAAGCTTGCTATTTTGCCTATTAGTGTGGATCAGTGGTGAAGACTGATTCTTGGAAGATGAGAAAATTATCTTCTCACCGCAATTCTTGATCTTCGAGGAATATCTTCTCCGCTGATTCACACCCCCACCCACCATCCCTCGGTCTCGCACCAGTCTGTTTGTTGGTCATCATCTCTTGTGTTTGGTTCGTCTGTGAAGACACCATCCTAGGGATGTGGATATGATGTTGAGTGCACACTTCTGGCAGTGTCCTTTCCCCCTTTAAGACTCGCTGGAACGTCTTCAAGCTGGCTTCTCCCACCCACCTGGGTGGTAATTCTCTTGGCACCACCCCGTGATGTCAGATCTTCCTTTCCATTGGAAGAAGAAGGTTCCCTCCTTACCACTCTTACGCTGAAGAGACCCTTTGCTTTATTTCTTCAACTTTCGATTAAAAAACTTTGTCTTTAAGCATTCTACTTCTCGCCACCGAAATGGACAACGCGAAGTCCCCTCCAGGGTTCTGGAAATGCGGTTGTGGGCAGATGATGTCCCTAACAGATCCACACACCTCGTGCGTATACTGCCTTTGCCGCACTTTCTATCCCTCCAACTTGGAGGATCACTTAACCTGCTTGCTCCTTGGACGTCTAGATGATTGGGACCCACCTGCAAAATCCAAGGACACCTGTCAGGTGGTCCCAGAGGCCGCAGGGTCCACTGAACAAGTCGCAGCATATGAGGAGGCTGCGGCACAGACCGTAATGCAGACTTCCTCGTCTTTGGCCTTGTTCCTGCTTTCTCTGGGTGCCTCCTTTTCCAGGGCATTTAAGGAACTGTGCAAGGCCCTTCCCACCCTTGGGCGGTCCATCAGGCACTAAATTTTAAAAAATTGAGAAAGCAAGAGACCAAGAAACGGCCTCTCTGTTGGTCTTGGAATCGGGAGCACTCTCGGGCCTCCGATTCCCGCATTTTGCCAGAGTTGCCGGCTAAGGTCAGTGCTTCGGCCCTGGCCGCTGACCCCACAGTCTCCTTGTCAGGCCAGGTAGTCGAGACTCAGGTTGACGCCTCCGAGATCTTTTTCAAACCAGTCGACCCGTTGTTTGCTGAGGAGGTCGATACCTCCCTTCCCCAGACTCCAGTCCTACCACTTTCTCAGGGAGGGATGGATCAGGGCTCTGTTCTGCCCCCTCTTGACCTGGAGCATCCAGACCAAGAGACGCCTTGGCTTTCGCCGGCCCCTTCTAGTTCCCTTGGTGGTCGCGGTCCCACTCTCAGAGCCCAGACTCGGGCAGCCCACATTGCTCTCAGCGCTTGGGCAAGTGGCGCTACTGCTGTTCCTCATCATCCTTGGGTGAGGAGAGGCACTGGCACAGGCTGCATCAGCATTACGAAGATCTTATGTGGCAACAGGTTTGGTTTATCCGGGTGAAGCCAGTCCCGGCTAACCCGTCCCTTTCTTTGCTACTGCTACCAGAGTCGCAGCTGACCCTGCCTCGGCAGGAGCCAATTCATAAGATTCTGGTGTGGCCCCCTCCGGCCTTTCCACCGATTCCGGTGGAGCCACCACCCAAGCAACTGCCGTCCGGTGCTCCAACTAAGGACGCTTGTCCAGGCAAGGGTTTACCCCATTGACTGTCGGTCATCGTCACTCCAGACTGCCCTTGCAGGGTCAGTGTGGACTCAGGTGATCGACTGCTCTTTCATGATTCTTTGGAATTGGAGGGATTCTCCTTACATTCTCAATCGCTGGATGTGGAGTTGGCTGGGGACCTCTCTATGGATCAAGGGCCACGTCCTTTATGGGCCTTCTCCATCTTCTTTCCAAATCTACAGGTCTCCAGTTGAAGCCTGTTCAGAAGCAAGAACGGTACCCACTGACAGAGCTCCTAGACCGAGGCGACTCTCCCTTGTAAGCCTTCCCGGTTCAGAATGCTATCCTCGGTCCTGCCCTGGAACTGTGGCAGCACCCAGCTTCCTGCCTTGCACCTATGGCCCGCAAGTATGTGGTCCATACCAACTGCCTGTTGGGTTTCACGGAATACCCCTCGGCTGAAGATCTTGTAGCTGACTCTGTGTTTCGGTGCACCGGCAATGTGGAGGATGCTGACAAACTCCCCCGACAAGGAGTCCAAGTAATTGGACCATATGGCCAAGAAGGTGTGTGACGCCTCCTCCCTTGGCCTTAGAGCACAGCCCTCCTATAATGGCCCATTTTTCGCATGCCCTGATGGGTTATTGGGACAAGGTAATCCCCCATCTCCCCACAGACCTGCAGACTACTGTCAAACGGGTCAGGGACCAAGGTTGAGCGGTAGCAAAACAGCAGTTCTAGGAGTGTGGATATGTTGTTCATCCACACTTCTTGGCATGTCTCTTTCCACTTTAAATCTTGCCGGAAGACTTCAAGCTGGCTCCTCACACCCACCTGGATGGTATATACCTCGGCTCTGCCCCATGACGCCAGATCTTCCTTTCCGCTGGAAGATGCAGGTTCGCTCATGCTCTCAGCATTTCGTAGGCCCTGGCTTTCAAATTGTCTGTTTTACCAAAAATCAAACTGGTTCAAGTTAGCAATCACACTTTCGTCGCATAGACTACGGAGGAAAAATCTTCCCCAGGATTTTGCCAGTGCCCCTGCGGCCAGAAGATGTTGCGCACCAATCCCCTACCTCACAAGTGTTTACTGCCTAGGTGTCGGACATGACACCTCATTGTGCAGTTTTTGTTTGGCCTTCCATCCCAATGTGCTGGATGACCACAAGGCATACCTGAAGCTGGGGAGACTAGAAAAGAGAAACCCGACGGTGAAATTGAAGGAGGCTAGGTGGGCGGTTTCCAGGGCCGCGGGCTCTGCCAAACAGCTGGAGCAGATGAAGGCATTCAAGGAGGATGCAGCTTGTGCTTCGGCCAGTTGAAGCTTCTTCATCCCACTGAACCTAGACTCCACCTTTACAGGCTCCTTCAGGGAGATGTGCCAGTCTCTCCCCACTTGGGGTGAGGCACCCTTGGGCTCGCACTTCTCCCTCTCTCGGAAGAGGGAGAAGGACCCGATGTCTTCGTCCCGACGGAGATGCTCTTGGGACCGGGAGAGGTCCGAGTCCCAAGAACATGTGGGCTTGACCTCAGTATAGATCGCCACCTCGGCTGCTGGCTTTTCGGACCTTCTGTCTGGCCAAGTGACAGAGAAAATGGCCGACGAGGTCGAAATTATTCTCGACCCCATCAACTCCTTGTCACCGGCTGTGCCCGACGACGCGTTGGAAAGGACTCCGGTCCTGGTCTTTCTGGATGAGGAGACCCAGCCAGCTGGTGTCCCCATCAAGGAACTGGTCCTGGACCCCTGGGTCTCACTGATCATGGCATCTCCCGATCGACCAAGTCGGCCTCCCCGATCTCTGTCTCAGTCCAGAACCCCCTCGGACGATCGACCAAGGAAGAGCCATAAGCGCCCAAAAAAGAGGTGACGCCACAGGTCCTCATCCTCCTCAGACGAGGGAGGCTCCAGTGGAAACTCTGTCGGCGCTATGAAGACCTTATGTGGCAGCAGCTGATCTTGACCGGGCAGAAGCCAGCTCCACTGCCTACCCTTCCATCACTTGGCTGTCGCCTCCTGGGCCACATCCGACCCCTCTGGAACCGAAGCCTTCGGTTCCTCCTCCTGTGGGGTGGGGCCATCTCCCGGTTAGGCCTACCCCAGTCTCGCCACCTATTCAGGTGGAACCACCGCCTAAACAGCCTGAGGGAGGGCCACCCTCGAAAGAGAACCGACAGGACACCGGGCTTCCCCAATGTCTGTCGATAACAGTCATCCCGGACCGCCGTCGGCAGATTGAGGATGACTTAGACGGTAGTCCTCTGTATCATGACTCTTTGGACTCTGACGTCACCAGCTTGCACTCGCATCCTGGGGATGATGAGTCGGTCGGTGCAGGGATGAAGGAAGGCCCTTCTTCCTCCCAGGGCATCCTTCGCCTCATCTCCAATTCCACTGGAATGCCCTTGGAGCCTATCCAAAAAAAGGCAGAGTATCCTCTCCGACATTCTTAAGAGAGGGGATACCCCGACGGAAGCCTTTCCGGTGGCCGAGGCCATTGTTGGCCCTGCCCTTGAACTTTGGCAGTGTCCTGCCTCCTGCTTTGCACCATCTGCCCGCATGGCCAACAAGTACGCGGTGCCCATGGGGTCCCTTGGGTTCACAGAGCACCCTTCAGCCAAGAGCCTGGTGACCGCCTCTGTGTTCAGGTATACTGGTAGTTCGGCCAACACTGATTGACCCCTGGACAAGGAGTCCAAGAATATGGACCACTCTGCCCATAAGGTCTAAGCGGCCTCTTCCGTGGGCCTTCATCAGGCCAGCTCGGCTGTCATTATGGCACACTTCTCTCATGCCCTTCTTGGGTCATTAGACGAGGTTCTCCCTCATCTCCTACCGGACATGCCGACCACGGTCAAGCAGGTCCATGATCAGGGCCATGCTGTTGTTAAACAGCAGCTCCAGATGGCCTTGGATATCTGGGATTCTTGTGCCCGCTTGCTGGCAGCCGCAGTGGCCTCTCACCTCAGGGCTTGGCTGAGGCTTTCCTCTTTAAGAGCAGATACTCGGCATAAGCTTGCTGATGTGCCCTTCCTGGGCATCGACTTGTTCGGTCCAGGAGTGGCCAGTCACCTTCAGCGTATAGAGCAGTCCAGTGCCATCTTGGATGCACTTCTGCTAAGGGTTCTTTGGGCAAGAACCAGCAAAAAAGATAGAAGCCATGTGGGCATTCTTCCCCTGCGGTCAGGCAGCCTTACTATCAAGGAGGTCAGCAGCAACATCAGCAACAGGCTCAAGCTTGGCGCCCATGGCCCAAGCAGGGTCCTCAACAGCCCTGTAAAGGAGGCCAAGGCGCAGGTCCCAGAGCCGCCTCCTCCTTTAAGCCTGCTCACTGACAGGTTGGGGTTGCCACCCCTACACCCATCACGCCAGCTCTGGATCTCCCGTGGGGGGTCGGCTCCGCCACTTTCTTTCCGCCTGGTCCGCTTTCACTTCGGACAGGTGGGTACTCTAAGTGGTCGGTTGGGGACTGCCTCTAGAATTCGAGCAGTACCCACCCAGCCGAGCCCGTGCCCTTTGGGAGGAACGGATCTCTGCTTGCACTCAGTCATCTCTTCGAGACGACATAGCTCAGTCCTTTCTCAAGGACCAGTAGCTCCAGTACAGGATCCACCGACAGACCCAGGCTTTGTTTTCAGGTACGTCCTGGTGCCCAGGCGGTCGGACGGGGGGGGGGGGTTGGCACCCCATCCTAGATCTCCACGACCTGAATCTATATCTCAGACCTTGCACCTTCCGGATGGTCACTCTGACCCAGATCATACCATCCCTGGAGTGAAACATGTGGTTCAGTTCAGTGGATCTACAGGACGCATTCTTTCACGTCCCAATCCGTCTGTCTCATCAGCAGTTCCTCCGCTTCAGGGTTGAAGGGACCCTGTATGAGTTCCGAGCCATGCCGTTCGGCATGTCATCGGCCCCCCGGGTCTTCATCAGATGCATTGCAGTGGTGGTGGCCCACCTTCAGCGTTGAGGAGTCAGAATCTACTCTTATCTCGATGACTGGCTCTTGGCAGGTTCTTCCCTTCAGGAGATAGAGAGGTCCAGGGATCTGGCCTTCCAAACCTGCTCCCAATTTGGCCTCTGATCAACGAGACCAAGTCAGAACTCGGTGCCCTCTCAGGTGATAGACTTCATTGGGGCAGAGCTCGACCCGGCCAACAGGGCAGAGGTTCTCTCCTCCTTTGCCCAATCATTTCTGGTTGGGCACTTGCGCCCTGCCTGGGACTATCTGTGCCTTCTGGGTTATATGGCGGAGTGCACCTCAGTGGTTCGTTGGGCCCGGTGGCACATGCGCCCCCTCCCGTTGGAGCTGGCCGCCCAGTGGACTCAGCGATATGGTCACTTCGACCAGCTGATCACTGTAACCCAGAAGATGTGGGATGCTCTCCAATGGTGGACCGCCCCAGACCGGTTGCAGGAAAGGATCCCGTTTGTCCGCCCCTAGCCGACGGTCGTCCTCATGACTGATGCCTCTCTCATGGGCTGGGGAGCCCATATGGGGATGAACAGGGCCCACGGGTTCTGGACCCCCGAGGAGTCCCAATGCCACATTAACCTGTTGGAGCTCAGAGCAGTCAGACTGGTGCTGTCAGCTTTTGCTCCCTAGCTCCAGTGTCAAGTTGTTCAAGTCCAGACGGACAATACCACAACCATGTACTTCCTCAACAAACAGGGCGGCGCGCACTCCCGTCTGCTGTGCAAGGAGACTCTCTGCATCTAGACCCTCGTAAGCCAATTAGAGGTGGATCTCCTACCCATCCATGTGGCAGGAGCCTCGAACCAGCTGGCAGATGCACTCAGCTGCATAGGCCAGACATCCCATGAGTGGTCTCTCCATCCAGAGGTAGCTTACAGCCTGTTCTCTAATTGAGGCAAACCAATGGTGGACTTGTTTGCCTCCAGGGAGACCACCAAGCTGAGGCTGTTTCATTCCGGCCCCCCTCAGCAGGGCTCACTGCAGGGGGATGCCTTCTTGAGGCCGTGGACCCCAGGCTTCCTCTAAGCCTTCCCTCCATTTCTCTTGATCCACAAGGTGTTACTCAAGGTGAGTAGGGACAAGGCAAAGGTGATCCTGGTAGCCCCAGATTGGCCGCGCCAGTTCTTGTACCCAGATCTCCTCAGCCTCAGCTGCAGGCCCCTGGAGCGGCTTTGTACACGCCCGGACCTGATATCTCTGAACCAGGGGAAGGTATTCCATCCAGACCTTCAATCCCTGCACCTCCCAGCCTGGTACCTGAGTGGCTAGAGTTCCAAGCTCTGGGTCTTTCCGAAGATATCTACACCATGGTGGAGGCATCTAGAAAGGAATTGACCAGGAAATGTTATACCTTCAAATGGAAACGTTTTGCCATTTGGTGTCAGGGTAAGGGTCTGGACCCCTTATTCTGTTCTGTGGCTAACATTCTAGACTTTACCTTTGGTCTCTCTCCAAAGGGGGGTCTGCAGTCATCGACCCTTAGTGTGCACCTGGCAGCCATTTCTGCTTACCGGGCATGGGCTGGTCAGCTGACGTTAGCGCAGGAGACAGTGGTCGAGCGCTTTTTCAAAGGCCTGGATCACCTATCCCCTCCGGTGTGTGAACCTCCACCTCCATGGGATCTGTTGCTGGTTTTGGCAAAGCTCATGGGCAAGCTATTCTAACCCATGCACAAATGTGAGCTTTCTCACTTGACATGGAAGACGGCCTTCCTGGTGGCTATCACATCTGCCAGAAGGACAGGGGAACTCCAGGCGCTTTTGGTGGACTCCCCTTATCTGGTCTTTCACAGGGACAAAGTTGTCCTGCGCCCCCACCCAAAATTCCTTCCGAAGGTGGTGTCAGAGTTTCACCTTAACAAGGTGTTGACTCTTCGGTTTACTACCCTAATTACACCTCGGACGGCGAGTACAGGCTCCATACCTTGGACCTGAGACATGCTCTCTCCTGTTATAAGGAGAGGACGGCGGAAATTCATGGAGAGGTTCACCAGCTGTTTGTCACCTACGCTGAAGCCGCTTCTGGCAGACCTGCAACGAACGGACGATTACAAGGTGGATTACATCATGCATAGGCCTTTGCTATGAGTTGGCGGGCAAGGAGCCTCCCAGAGGGATAAGAGCTCATTCTTCCCACCATACAGCTGCATTGGTGGCTGCTTCCAGGGACATCCCTATCCAGGAGATCTGCCAGGCTGCTACATGGAAGTCAGCAAACACCTTCATTACCCACTACCACATCGACCTTGAGTCACGCTGGAATTCTGGTTTTGGGGCCTCAGTTCTCCAGTCTTTATTTCCTAAGTAGGGGGTGTGCGCCTTGCCTCCCTCCTCCTGGAGAAATGCTTGGAGTCTGCCACGAAGTGTGGATGAACAACGTATCCACGCTCCTAGAAGAAAAGGTTACTCACCTGTTTGGAACTGTCTGATTTTGAAAGCAGCACAAGGGAAGTCACAGAGTTTGGAACTGTCTGATTTTGAAAGCAGCACAAGGGAAGTCACAGAGTTTGGAATTGTCTGATTTTTGAAAGCAGCACATGGGAAGTCACAGAGTTTGGAACTGTTTGATTTTGAAAGCAGCACAAGGGAACTCACAGAGTTTGGAACTGTCTGATTTTGAAAGCAGCACATGGGAAGTCAGAGTTTGGAACTGTCTGATTTTGAAAGCAGAGCACAAGGGAAGTCAGAGTTTGGAACTGTCTGTTTTTGAAAGCAGCACAAGGGAAGTCGCAGAGTTTGGAACTATCTGATTTTGAAAGCAGCACAAGGGAAATCACAGAGTTTGGAACTGTTTGATTTTGAAAGCAGCACAAGGGAAATCACAGAGTTTGGAACTCAGTGCTTTGGCTTCTCAGAGGGAACTGGGGGGGGGACAGGATCGGATCTGCAGTACAGTGGCTTCTTGTTGTTTTGCATTGTTTCTTGTGGATTCTACTTGGTGGAAGGTTATTTCTTTTCTTTCTTTCTTACTACTAAGGGGCTAGCAGGGTATTGTTTGGGGCTGTTGGAATTTTGAAACCTGTTTTGGTAGCTATGAGTGGGCTCATTTGTTTGATTCACTGTGTGGCAGGCTGCATTTGTAGAGACCTATTTCTTCTGTTTTAAAACATAATTGGTGTGATTTAACTGGGTCTGTTTCTTTGAATTGGAGACATATATCTTCTAATTCAAGCCTATTTTGATGTGTTGTTGGTGAAGCTGTTTGAATTGAGTCCTGTTTCTTTGGGTAGCAAACTTATTTTGGGGGCTTTGAGTAGAATTGTGATTCATTGTTGCTGGCTTCACTAGCTGCAAAGTTTGAGTGCAGAGTGGGGGAAGGGTGCTAATGGTCTGACCAGAGGCCTCAGCTACCTGATTGTTTCTGGAAGACTTGGGCTGGTCCCACCCTTGGTCCATTATTTCCTTTATACCAGGGGTTCTGACATCACTTCCTCAAACAGGCAAAGGGTATGTACTTGTCATAGCAAAAGCAGACATCCAGGAAAGGAACAGCAGCAAGTGAAGAGGTGACTGCTCTCTCAGTGGAAGGGAAGTAAATGCAAATCTAGGAGCTTTCATTATTGCTTCTTAGCATTGATATTGCATTGGGGAAAGGAGGAGTAGGAGTTTGAAGAAGGTTGTGCAATGGCTACTTAAAGTCTGTTTTTGAGTGTGGATAGGAAGGATAGGAATATAAAAAGCAGTTGCTCAATATATCTAAATCTTGCAACAAAGGAGGTAAGGGAAATAAAGAAAATGTTTTGCAGTGATAGAAGAGGAGAGGGGGAGACTTGGGGAGTGTTTGGTATCCTGCATCTGGAAGGGTGGGGTCATTGGTGGGCAACGACAAGCAATGGGTAGGTGGTAGGCTGCAACAACTGCAGTGCACCAGTCTTTCTAAAATTGCCTGGAGTGTGGGAGGATGTTTAGTGTGCAACCACAGAGAAAAACTTAGAAAGGAGATTGAGGGTCTGCAGGAGGAACTAAGACAGGCAAGGCAGATTGGGGTGGGTTTAGCCAATACTGGATGGAGGAAGAAGGGAGATGAGGAGGGCGATTTAAGCCAACAGTGGTGAGGAGAGGGTCAGAAGAAGGAAGCAGAGACAAAGGGCCCAGGCCAGGAAGAACAATTGCCGGGGAAACCAGGTCAGGAGACAAAAGACAAATGGAAGGAGGAGATAGGGACTTGTGAGGGGAGGCGAAGAAGTGGCAAAAGTCATGGAGTGGAAAGGAGATAACAGGTTACTATAAAGAGAGAGGGAGCAGGCATTTGTGAAGGGCCTTCAGAAAATAGTTTTGCACTGCTAGAGAGGCAGAAGGTGGAGGAGGGAAATTATGAAATTAGAGGAGTAATTGATAAATGCCTGGACCAAACTGGAGCGGGGGGAAGTTCTGCTGGGAGAATTGCAACAGGGGTAAAAGGGGGAAATAATGTGCAGGAGGTAGAAGAGGAGCTGGAAATGAGAGAGGGAGATGAATGGAAGCAAGCAGGGAGTAAGAGGGTGGAATCTTAGTGGGGGACTCAATACTAAGAGGAGTTAGGTGGGGTAGCAAGGGGAGAGGCATAGTCGCATTTGGTGGAGGCCATGCCAGGAATGACAGCGGAAAGGGTGGGACAGTCTGTTCTGAAATATGCTAGAAGGGGTAGGGACAAGCCTCATTTAATTATACATCTTGGGACAAACGACCTGGCTGACAAGACAGTAGATACAGTCCAGAGGAGGTTTGAGGAACTAGCACCATTATGTGAGGGGGCAGGAAGATCAGTAACTTTTTCAGAGATACTTCCTATGCCAAAGGCAAGCACAACAAGAAAGCTGAGAATAGAGGAATTAACAGATGGCTAAGAACCTGGTGTTGTGCTAAAGGGTATGGGCTGTTGGGGGGGACCTGGGAGGACAGTAGTCTCTATGCGCAAGGACAGACTACACTTAAGTGAGGAGGGAAAGAAAGTGTTGAAACAGAGGATGGAGGAGTACATAGAGGAAGTTGGGAATTTAAACTAGGAGTGGGGGTGGCAGTTGGGGAAGAGATATGCAGAGACACAGGTTGGGAACCATATGAGCTTACCCCCATAACAGTGACAAAGGACAAATGGCAAGTACTGTTAGTGATGCTAGGAAAGGAGGGCAGGATGGGAGGGGGGAAAGGGTGGAAGGTGGTTACCCTTAATGCTAGGAGCCTTGGGAGGAAAACTGCAGAGTTACAGGTTCTTATGGCAGAGGGAGAGGTGAACATTGCAGTCATCATGGAAACATGGGCCACCCAATATAATGACTGGGACCTGTCTGTACCAGGGTACAGATTATTTCGTAGGGACAGAGTGATTGGGAAAGGAGGGGAAGGGGGTGGCACTATATGTGAAGGAAGGACTGAAGTGTGTAAGGGAGGACGGGGAGGAGGGTAGTACGGAGTCACTTTGGATGCAAATCCAGGATTCCAAGAATAGGATTCTTAGAATGGGAGTGGTGTACAGGCCACCATCTCAGACGGAGGAGTTAGACAGGGAACTAGCGGGACAGATCAGGAGGACTCAGAGAAGGTAGTGTGGTGATTGTGGGGACTTCAACATGCCAGGAGTGGACTGGAGCACCCCAACAACCAGGAACAGAAGGGAGCAGGTACTGCTGGATGCCTTCCAGGACAGCTTCCTGCTGCAAATGGTCAGTGAACCAACCAGGTTAGGAAATACCCTTGACCTTGTGCTGGCAAATGGGGACTTTGTGAGAGAACTTACAGTGGAGGAACCGCTGTCAGGAGTGACCACTCCAGTATGGCTCACATTGGATATGGGCAAGGAAGGAGGGAATCTGGCACAATAGTGCTGGACTTCAGGAGGGCCGACTTTGGGAGGATGGGGAAGTGGTAAAGGGTACCTGGCCAGAATTCAATCTAGTATGGACACTAACCAGAGGTGGGAGCTCATAAAGCTGGGGATAGTGGAGGCAACCAAACCTGCTGCAAAGCCCAGAGCAAGAAGGCTAGGGTTAAGAAACCGATCTGGTTGAGCAAGGAGGTCATGGAAAAGGTAAGGAGGAAAAGAGCTGCCTTTAGGAAGTACAAGAAAACAGGGAGGGGGGAGGACAGGGAGGAGTACTTGACAGAATCAAGGAGGTGACAATGGCAGTAAGGGAGCCAAAGCATCTACGGAACTCAGGCTGGCACAAGGCATTAAGAAGGGGAGAAGGACTTCTTTAAGTACATCAGGAGAAAAGGAGCTGTAAGGACCATAGTAAGGATTAGGAAGGAGGGTTGGTGGAAGCAGGCGATAAGTGGAAGTACTAAATGAGTACTTCTGCTCAGTATTTACTAAAGAGAAGAGGGGTGACACCCAAGGTGGGAGAAATGGCAGAAGCGGGGAGGGTGACAGATGGGAAATCATGGAGAGCAGAGTTTGAGAGGGTTTGAAGGCACTGAGGGTGGACAAGGCGCCAGGCCCAGATGGCATCCACCCCAAGGTACTGAAGGAGCTGGCAGAGGTCCTTGCAGGACCTTTGGCAGACCCATTTAATGCCTCACTACATTTGGGGTGTGTACCTCAGGACTGGAGGATGGCTCATGTGGTGCCCCTCCACAAGAGTGGCCCCAAGGATGAACCGGGAAACTACAGACCAGTGAGCCTCACATCCATCGTGGGTAAGCTAATGGAGACTATCCTGAAGGAGAGGCTGGTGGCCCTCCTAGAGGCCAAAGAACTACAGGACAGCAGACAGCATGGCTTCATACATGGCAGATCCTGCCAAACCAACCTGGTCGAGTTCTATGACTGGGTAACTAGGCAACTGGACAGGGACCATGCAGTGGATGTCCTGTATCTGGACTTCAGTAAGGCATTCGACTCAGTGCCACATGGAAGGCTGGGAAGGAAGTTAGTAGGCACAGGGGCGGGTGCAAAGCTGGTGAGATAGGTAGGAAACTGGCTGCAGGGAAGGCAACAGAGGGTGGTGGTGGGTGGGGAGCTCTCACACCCAAGGGCAGTGATGAGCGGTGTTCCACAGGGCTCAGTGTTGGGACCAGTGTTGTTTGGGATATTCATTGCAGACATATCATGGGACATCAAGAGCAAGATCAGTCTGTTTGCTGATGATACCAAGGTAGGCGCGTGGTGGATGACCTAGGGGATGGCAGGGGTTGCAGGATAATCTGGCAAAGCTTGAAACCTGGTCAGACACCTGCCAACTGGCTTTAATGCCAAAAGTGCAAGGTGCTGCATTTTGGGATGAAGAACCCAGGAGGAGTTACCAGCTAGGGGAGTGCAGCTAGCCCAGACAGAGGAGGAGAAGGATCTGGGTGTGCTCATTACAGGTCAATGAACAACTCGGCACAATGTAGGAAGGCAGCTGCAAAGGCCAACAAAATGCTGGGTTGTATTGCAAGGGTATATCCTCGAGGAGGTGATTCTGCCACTGTATAGGTCATTAGTTAGACCACACCTGGAGTATCATGCGGCAGTACTGGCGTCCGTATCTGAAGAGGGACATTAAGTTACTGAGGGGTGCAAGCAGAGCAAAAGATGATCAAGGGGCTGGGGACTTATCATACGAGAGGAGGTTGAAGGAGTTGAACATGTACTCACTGGAGGAGAGAGAGACAGGGTGACATGATTGAAACCTTTAAATACATGAAAGGAATAAACAAGACGAGTACAGAGGGGCTGTTCAAAGTAAGGAAGGGGAGGGCCACCAGGGGCCATGATATGTGACTGGAGCGAGGAAGGTTCAGGAGGGAGTTGAGGAGACACTTTTTTACAGAGAGGGTGGTGGCTGGGTGGAATGCGTTACCTGCTGAAGTGGTATGCAGTAGAACAGTGGACTGCTTCAAACGAGGATGGGACAGGACAAGGGGGAGGGTTAATGAAGGGGAAGGGTGGAAGGGAGGGGCAGCTGCAGAATAAGGGGTGCTAGCTGCACATTCGAGCAGACTTGATAGACCTCTAGGCCTTTATCTGCTGGCAAATTTCGTATGTTCGCATGTTCGAGTGGTATGTGTTGTTCATCCACACACAGCCACCCAACCTCCCTGGCTTCGGGCACAAAACCTTGCTTCTGGCTGGCTAAGATCTGGCGTCATGGGGCGGAGCCAAGATATATACCACCCGGGTGAGTGGGAGGAGCCAGCTTGAAGACTTCTGGCAAGATTTAAAGTGGAAGGGGATATGCCAAGAAGTGTGGATGAATAACATCTCCCACTCCTAGAACTACTGTTACAGGTGAGTAACCTGTTCTTCCAGACTGCCATGGACCTCGGTGATTCTTTCGCCTGGTCTGTGGCAGCAGCAGTTGCCATGCACCGCTAGGCTTGATTGGGCATCTCCACCTTTATGGCTAACATGCAACACAAGTTGGCAGATGTTCCCTTCTTGTACACCGACTTATTCGGGCCCGGCGTGGAAGGGCACCTACCTCACCTGTATTATGAAGTCCAGCGCCACCTTGGACTCAGTGACTTCTGCCCAAAAAGACCCCAGGGGCTCTAAGCTTCAAAAGAAGAAGCCCTTTCTGCCCACCTCTGCCCTGGCGGCCAAACCTTCCCAGTCCCTGGCTGGACAGCAACAGTCTTGGCATCCTCGGCCAAAATCCGTGGCCTCGGTTATCAGGAAGCCAGAAGGAAGAGGTCCTGGCGGCCTCTCTGCCAGTTCATACTCCGCTTCCATGTCTGCCCAGTGACGGGATGGGGGCACCTCCTCCATACCCCTCCTGAGCCCCCCGGGTCCTCCCATGGGGGCTGACTCCGCCAGTCCTTTCCACCTGGTCCGCTGTTACCACGGAAAGTTGGGTCCTCGTGGTGGTCGGTCAGGGTCTGCCTCTGGAGTTCGAGGCATACCCGCCCTGCCGAGTCCATGCCCCACGGGAGGGCATAGTGTCCGTTGACATCCTGTCTGCCCTTCAGGACCACATAGCCCAGCTCCTACGCAAAGAGGTCGTAGTTCCTGCCTTGGGCCCTCCGGAACACCCAGGGTTTGTCTCCAGGTACTTCCTGGTGCCAAAACGGATGGGGGGTTGTCGCCCCATCTTAGATCTGCATGAGCTGAACAAGTTCATCAGGCCGCGCACCTTCAGGATTGTCACTCTGTCTCGGATCGTACCATCTCTTGAGCAAAACGTGTGGTTCTGCCCTCTGGATCTTTAGGATGCATTTTTTCACATCCCAATCCATCCATCCCACCACCTGGTCCTCCAGTTATGAGCGGAGGGACTCCTCTACAAGTTCCAGGCCATGCCATTCGGCCTGTTCTCGGCCCCCAGGGTCTTCAGCAAGTGCATTACAGTGGTGGCAACCTAACTGGGGCATCGAGGGGTCCGGGTTTACCCCTACCTGGATGACTGTATGATTGTGGGTCCCCCAGACAGGAGGTGGAGCAGCCCAGGGACCTGGCCCTCCAGACCTGCATCTCTCTTGGCCTCCTGGTCAACGAGGCCAAGTCAGAAATTGTGCCCTCGCAGGTGATCAGCTTCATCGGGGCTGAGCTAGACTCTTGCAGAGCCAGGGCTTGACTCCCGGCAGACAGGGCAGATGCTTTCTCCTTCTTTGCCCGATCACTGCGGGTTGGCAGTTGTGCCCTGCTCTAGACTTCCTGCACCTTCTGAGATATGTGGCGGCTTGCACCAGCGTGGTCCATTAGGTTCGCTGGAGAATGCGCTCTGCAGTGGGAGCAGGCCCACCAATGGTCTCAGTGCAAGGGCCACTTTCGACCAGCCGGTCACTGTGACCCATCTGATGTGGGACGCCCTCCAGTGGTGGTTAGTCCCAGAGCATCTGCAGGAAGGTGTCCCGTTTGTCCACCCAGAGTCGAAGGTCATCCTGATGACCGATGTCTCTCTCTCATTGGCTGAGGTGCCCACCTGGGGGAACACAGAGCCACAGGCTCTGGACCCCTGAGGAGTCCCAGGGCCACATGAACCTGCTGGAGCTTCGGGCAGTTCAGTTGGTGCTGACTGCTTTTGCTCCATACATTCGAGGTCAGGTGGTCCAGGTCCAGACAGACAACACCACGACCATGTACTGCCTCAACAAGCGGGACAGGATGCACTCCCTTCCTCTGTGCAGGGAAGCTCTCCATGTGTGGACCGTTGTGCGCAGCCTGGAGGTCGATCTCCTGGCCATCCATGTGGCCGGTGTCATCCAACCAGCTGGTGGATGCTGTCAGCTGTGTGTGTGAGGCATCTCACGAGTGGTCTCTCCACCCAGAGGTAGTACACAGTCTGTTCTCTCAGTGGGGCACCCCTCTGATGGATCTTTTTGCCTTCAGGGAGAACGCAAAGCTGAGGCTGTACTGTGCCTGCCCCTCCTCAGCAGGGAACACTGCGGGGGGATGCCTTCTCGAGACCCTGGACCTCAGGCATCCTTTGTGTCTTCCCTCCACTTCCCTTGATCCACAAGGTGTTGCTCAAGGTGAGGAGGAACAAGGCATGGGTGATCCTGGTGGCTCCAGACTGGCCGCGCCAGTTCTGGTACCCTGATCTCCTCAGCCTGAGCAGTAGGCGCCCGAGGAATTCCACTCTATGCCCGGACCTGCTGTCAATCAATCAGAGGAAGGTTCTCCACCTGGATCTTCAATCCCTGCACCTGGCAGCCTGGTTCCTGAGCGGCTAGAGTTCCAGGCTATGGGTCTCTCCGAAGATGTCCTCAGTGTAGTCGAGGATTCTCAGAATGAGTCTACCCAAAAATGCTATGCCTTCAAATGGAAGAGGTTCTTCATTTGGTGCCACAGCAAGGGGTTGGACCCCTTATGTTGTCTGCTGGCTAGCATTCATGACTGGTCCCTCTCCCAGTCGGGCCTTTGGTTAACAACCCCTAAGGTGCACCTGGCAGCCATCTCTGCCTACTGGGTGCGGGTTGGTCAGCAGTTGGGGTGGTGCAGGAGAATGTGGTCTGGAGCTTTTTTAAAGACATCTACCACATTTCCCCTCCAGTGGATGAACCACCACCACGGAACTTGTTGCTGGTGTTGGCAAAGCTCATTGGTAAGCTGTTTGAATCGATGCACAGGTGTGAAATGTCACAACTGTTGAGAAAGACTGCCTTCCTGGTGGCTATCACGTCAGCCAGAAGGATTCGTGAGTTCCAGGTGCTCTCGGTGGAGTCTCCTCACCTGGTCTTCCACAGGGACAAGGTTGTCCTTCGCCGCAACCTGAAGTTTCTTCCAAATGTTCTGTTGGATTCTCACCTTAACTAGGTGATTAATCTCCCAGAGTACTTCACCAACCATCCCTCAGAGGCCAAGGACAGACTTCATACTTTGGACTTGCGGCGAGCGCTAGCCTATTACAAGGAGTGCACGGTTGGAGTTCGGGGAGAGGTTTGTCAGCAATTTGTCACCTACGCTTAAGCCGCACCTGGCAGGCTGGCAGCTAAGCAGACGATTGGCAGGAGGATTGTATCCTGCATTCAACCTCTGCTACAGGTTGTTGTGTAGGGAGCCTCCTGTAAGGCTTAGCGCTCATTCCATCCCTCATACTGCTGCTTTGGTGGCTGCTTATAGGGATGCCCCTATCCAGGAGATATCTGCAGTGCTGCTACCCGGAAGTCAGCACACCTTCCTTTCCCACTACTACATCGTCCTTGAGTCCTGCCAAGATGCTGGTTTGGGGGCGTCAGTTCTCCATTCTCTGTTCCCTAAGTAGGGCTATGCGCCTTGCCCCCTCCTCCCAGGAGAACTGCTAGGAGTCTGCCAGAAGTGTGGATTGAACATCATATCCACGTCCCTTGAAAAACAGGTTCTAGGATCGTGGATATGTTGTTCTATCCACACTTGTTGGCATGTCCTTTCCCTTTAATATTCTTGCCAGAAGGTCTAAAAGCTAGCTTCTCCCACCCACCCGAGTAGTATATGCCTCAGCTCTGCTTCTTGACGCCATATCTTCCTTTCCGCTGGAACATTCCAGTACCCTCCTTATTGCTCACGCGGTAGTGTAGGCCGTGGCGCTTAAATCTACGGATTTACCCAAACTCCGACTCACTAGACTTTCTTACAATCACTTTGCGATCTTGACCCTGATGGATGACAAGTCCTCACCTGGTTTTCTCTGCTGCCCATGCCAGCAAAAGATGTCTCACACCGACCCGCATGCATGCCTCATGCGTTTATTACCTGGGTATCGGTCATAACACCCAGGCGTGCAAAATGTGTTGCACTTTTCATCCAAACGTCTTGGATGATTATCTTGCACGATTGCAACTGAGCAGACTGGAAAAACGAAATGCGCTGGTCAAATCCAAGGAAGCCTGTTGGGCAGTCTCCACAGCTGCAGGGTCCACTGAGCAGCTTGAACAGATGAACACCTTCGAAGAGGAGGCGGCTCAGGCTGCAGATCGGTCCTCTTCCATGTCCATCTTCGTCCCGCTCAATCTGGGCTCCACCTTCTCAGGCTTCTTTCGGGAGTTGTGCCAGTCCCTCCTTACCAAGAGAGAGGGACCTTCGGACGCACACTTCTCTCGGTCCCGTAAGAAGAACAAGGAGCCTAAGGAATTTTCATCTCACCAACAATGCTCTTGGAACCGTGAGCGATCTCGGTCCCAGGAATGTGCTGCCTCAACCTCGGTCGAGGTTGCGACCTTGGCTGCTGGCTTCACAGTACACCCATCAGGCAAGTTGGCTAAGACGTAGGATGACAATCTAGTTGAGATTATTCTCGACCATGTCGACGCGTCGTCATTCGACGAGGCCGACAACTCCTTTATTCAGGACCCCGGTCATGCCAGCCACTGAGGAGGAGATCCAGCCCACTGGGAACCCCCGTGGCTCCAGATCCCTGACAAGGAAGAGCCGCGGTTCTCCTGGCATCTTCCAAGCGACTTCCAGCGGTCCAAGTCAAGATCTCGGACACCTTCGACCGACAGGCCAAAAGCATAAGCGTTTTAAGCGGTGTGCCGCCTTCTTCTTCATCTTTCTTGGATTAGGCGAGGTTTGTTTAAACTACGACACTCACGAGGATTTAATGTATAACAGCTCATTTTGTCCTGCCAGAAGTCGGCCCCGGCTTCTACTCCGGCGATTACTTGGCTGTCACTCTCGAGGCTGACACCTACTCCTCAGGAGCCAGTCCGCCCCGTTCCTCCGCCCGCTGAGTCAGTCAAAACCATTCCAGCTCAGCAAAAATCAGTCTCACCATCGAGTGTGGTGGAGCTGCCACCAAAACAGCCTCTTTCAGGAGCTCCTTGTAAGGAGTCTCAGCCCGTTCCGAGCCTACTGTGTAGGCTGTCCGTCACCCTCATGCCTGACAGTCCCAGGCAGGTATAGGGCGACTCAGGTGGCTGCCGATTTATCCAGACTCTTCGGAGTCCAAGGACTCTGACCTACATTCTCGCCCTTTGGATGAGGAATCCGTCGGTAGTCTTTCTACAGAAGAAGGCCCTTCTTCCTTCATGGGTATCCTCCGCCTCATCTCCAAATTCACGGGGATGCCCTTAGAACCCGTTCAGAAATGAGACAAATACCCTTTCACTGATATCCTCAAAGGAGGGGATTCACCAACAGAGGCGTTCCCAGTGGCCGAGGACATTGTCGGCCCAGTTTTGAAGCTGTAGCAGCACCTTGCCTCATGCCTTCAGCCTGCATGGCCTGCAAGTATGCTGTGCTTATTGGGTCCCTTTTGGGATTCACAGAACATCCCTCAGCTGGGGAACTGGTGACTGGGTCTGTGTTCAGGTGCTCGGCTAATACGGGAGACACTGATAGACTTTCGGACAGACCATTCGGCCCGGAAAGTCTTTGCCACCTCTTCTCTGTGCAGGCAGGCTTGGCAGTCATCATGGCGCACTTTTTTCATGCCCTACTGGCCTCTTTCAATGAGGTTCTACCTCAACTCCCTGCAGACCTCCAGACCATGGTCAGGCAGGTCCATGACCAGGGTCGGGCAGTTGCGAAACAGCAGCTCCAGATGGCCTAGGACCTTGGAGATTTCTGTGCCCATTCGATGGCGGCCATGGTTGCCATGCACCGCAGAGCTTGATTGCGGATCTCCACCTTCACGTCGGACACCCTGCACAAGCTGACAGACGTCCCTTTCCTGGGTACTGACCTATTCGGCCCAGATATGGACGATCACCTCCAATGCATCGAAAAGTTCATTGCCACCTTGGACTGTGTGACTTCTGCTCAGAAGGACTCCCAGGGTTCCAAAAAGCAGAAGAAGCCTTTTTGGCATTCTGTTCCTGTGGCCAAGCAGCCCCATTTCCAGTCAGGGCTGCATTAGCAGCAGGCTCAACCTTGGTGCCCTCGGCCCAAGTCCAGGCCCTAGCGGCCCATAAACCCAGAGGACGGGGTTCAGGTGATCCCCAAGCTGGACCCTCTTCCTCCAAGCCTCCCAGTGACGGAACGGGGTGGCTACCCCCATACCTGTCACACCAGCTCTGGGTTCTCCCGTGGGGGGCCAGCTCCGCCACTTCCTTTCTGCCTGGTCTGCTGTTACAATGGACAGGTGGGTTTTAGAAGTGGTAAGCCAGGGACTGCCTCTGGAATTTGAGAAGTACCCACCAGGCTGAGCCTGCACCCCACAGGAGGAAATGGTGTCCTTACACACTCGGTCGGCTCTCCGAGATGTCATTGCCCAAATCCTCTGCAAGGAGTTGGTGGTCAGAGTTGCGGACCCCCTGTCAACCAGGGTTCATTTCCAGGTACTTCCTGGTACCAAAACGGATGGGGGGATGGCGCCCCATTCTAGATCTGCACAGCCTGAACCAATTTCTCAGGTCCCGCACATTCAAGATGGTAACTCTGTCACAGATTGTGCCACCTCTCAAGCAAAACATGTGGTTTTGCTTTCTGTATCTCCAGGACGCATTCTTTCATGTCCCGATCCGTCTGTCTCACCAGAGGTTTCTTTGCTTTGGGCAGAGGGAGTCCTCTTCTGAGTTCCGAGCTATGCCATTTGGCTTGTCATCAGCCCCTAGGGTCTTCACCAATTGTATTGCAGTGTTGGCAGCCCATCTTCTGCGTCGAGGGGTCCGGGTGTATCCCTATCTCGACAACTGGCTCATGGCGGGTTCCTCCAGGCAGGAGGTGGCGAGGTCCAGGGTCCTGGCCTCCAGAACTGCATCGATCTTGGTCTCCTGGTCATCGAGACCAAGTTGGAACTCATACCTTCGCAGGTGATCTGTTTCATTGGGACAGAACTTGACTCTTGCTGAGTCAGTGCCAGGCTCCCGATGGACAGGGTGAAAGTTCTCTCTTCCTTTGCCCAGTCATTTCTGTTTGGGCACTTGCGCCCTGCCCGGGACTTCCTGCAACTTCTGGGGTACATGGCGGCCTGCACCGCCATGATCCGATGGGCCCGGCGGCATATGCGCTCCCTTTAATGGGAGCTGGCCAGCCAGTGCACTCAGCACCATGGTCATTTCGATCAGTTGGTCACGGTGACCAAGAAGATGTGAGATGCTCTGCAATAGCGGACCATCCTAGCACATTTGCAGGAAGGGATCCGTTTGTCTGTCCCAAGCCAATGGTCATTCTCACGACCGATGCCTCTCTCATGGGCTGGGGTACCCATATAGGGAATCGCAGAGCCCATGGGCTCTGGAGCGCTGAGGAATCCCAATGTCATATCAACCTGCTTCAGCTCAGAGTAGTCAGACTAGCACTGTCAGCATTCGCACCGCTCCTTCAGGGTCAAGTAGAGCAAGTCCGGACGGGCAATACCCCAACCATGTACTATCTCAACAAGCAGGGCGGCGCGCACTGCCGGCCTCTGTGCAGGGGAAAAACTCCACATCTGGACCCTCGTGCCGACTAGAGGCAGATGTCCTAGCCATCCATGTGGCAGGAGCCTCGAATCAACTGGCCGACGCTGTCAGCCATGTGGGCGAGACGTCCCATGAGTGGTCTTTCCATCCAGAGGTAGTACACACTCTTGTTTTCATACTGGGGCAAACCTCACGTGGATCTGTTCGCCTCCAGGGAGAATGCAAAGCTGAGGCTGTTTCATGCCCGCCCCCCTCAGCAGGGCTCACTGCAGGGGAATGCCTTCTCGAGGCTGTGGACCCCAGGCCTCTTCTGTGCCTTCCAACCTCTTCCCTTGGTTCACTAGGTGATCCTCAAGGTCAGGAGGGACATTGCGCAGGTGATCCTGGTAGCCCCAGATTGGCCTCGCCAGTTCTGGTATCCAGATCTCCTCAGCCTCAACTGCAGGCCCCCTGAGGCATCTTCCAGTACGCCCGGACCTGATATCAGTGAATCAGGGGAAAGTATTCCATCCGGACCTCCAGTCCCTGCACCTGATAGCCTGGTTCCTGAGCGGCTAGAGTTCCAGGCTTTGGGTCTCTCTGAGGATGTACTCACAGTCGTGGAAGCATCCAGAAAGGAGTAGACCAGGAGGTGCTATGCCTTCAAGTGGAAAAGGTTTTCCATTTGGTGTCAGGGCAAGGGTTTGGACCCTTTATCCTGTCAGGTGGCTAGTATCCTCGACTACCTTTGGTCTCTGTCCAAAGGGGATCTTCGGTCTGTGGCCCTTAAGGTGCACCTGGCAGCTAGCCCTGCCTACTGGGCGCGGGCCGGTTAGCAGACAGTGACACAGGAGAAGGTGATGTGGTGCTTCTTTAAAGGTCTTGACCATATTTCCCTGCTGGTACTGGCAAAGTTCATGGGCAAGCCATTCAAACCGATGCACAGGTGTGAGATGTTATATCTGTTGTGGAAGACTACCTTCTTGGTTGCTATCACGTCAGCCAGAAGGACTGGGGAGCTACAGGCGCTCTCTGTTGAGTCTCCTTACCTGGTCTTCCACAGGGACAGGGTTGTCCTGCGCCTCCACCCGAAATGCCTTCCAAAGATGGTTGTTGGAGTTGCACCTTAACCAGGTATTGACTCTGCTAGTGTACTATCCCAGTTACATCTCGGAGGCTGGGTACAGGCTCCATACTTTGGACCTGAGACGAGTGCTCTCTTATCATAAGGAGCGGATGGCTGAAGTTCGGGGAGAGGCTCACCAGCTGTTTGTCACCTTCGCTGAAGCAGTACCTGGCAGACCTGCAGCCAAGAGGACGATTGGCAGATGGATTACATCATGCATTTATCTCTGCTATAGGTTGACAAGCAAGGAGCTTCCTGTAGGGGTAAGAGCTCGCTCCACCCGCCATACTGCTGCATCGGTGGCTGCTTCCAGGGACATCCCCTCTCCAAGAAATATGCAGGGCTGCTACCTGGAAGTTAGAAAACACCTTTATCACCAACTACCACATCGACCTAGAGTCATGCTGGGATACTGGTTTTGGGGCCTCAGTTCTCCAGTCTCTGTTCCCCAAGTAAGTATTAAGGGGAAGTGCGCCTTGTCTCCTTCCTCCCAGAGAACTGCTAGGAGTCTGCCAACAAGTGTGGATAGAACAACATATCCACAATCCTAGAAAAACAGGTTCTAGGGACATGGATATGTTGTTCATCCACACTGTCTGGCAGGTATCCTTGCCGCTTTAATTCTTGCCGGAAGGTCTTCAAGCTGGCTCCTCCCACCCACCCGGGTGGTAAAACTCTCGGCTCCGCCCCATGACACCAGATCTTCCTTACCGCTTGGAAGCTCAGGTTCCCTCCTTAGCGCTCTGCGTTCTGAGACTGGATCCTAATTCTTCAGTTCGTCCGAAATTGATTTTGAAGTTTTTCAAACTTCGGTCTTCTTTTCCCTCGCGGCTGCGATGGACAAATCTGTTCCCGGCTTTCGGAGGTGCCCCTGCGTGCAGAAAATGTCCAGGATGGATCCGCACTCCACGTGCGTCTACTGCTTAGGCCTAGATCACCGACCCGCAGGCTTGCAAGTTGTGCCGCTCCTTTTGGCCAATGTTCTGACGATCGACACTGCCTGCTTGAAGCTCGGGCGCCCGAGAAATGTTTTCCGCCGTGAAATCCAAAGAGGCTGGTTGGGCGGTGTCCGCGGTGGCTGGCTCGGCTGAGCAGCTCGGGCAGATGATCGCCCTCGAGGAGGCGGCCCAGGCGCATCTTCTTCTTCCCGGCAGCGGCATTTATCCGGCTCTCTCTGAGTTCCTCTTATACAGCCGTTCAAGGAGCTTTGTCAGTCCCTTTCCACGAGGGAGAGGGGCCTTCGGGATTCTTCTCGGCCCAAGAAAGAGTCAAAGGTAAGTCCCACCATCGGCATTCCTGGGAAGCGAGAAGGTCCCTTCCGGGTAGCCGACCGTCCGACCGATGCCAGGTTGTAGCTGAGCCGCTGGCTTCCGCAGTGCCCGTCAGGAAGCCAGCCTGCGGAACTTCCATAGATGAAGTTGAGATTTTCCTCGATCTGTTGAGCAGACTGTCGACCGGAGAAGCCAAAACCCTACTTCACGGTTCCCCGGTGGATACGAGATCTGCCTGCTCCTTCGGGACCGCGGTCCCCGTTAAAGTTCGAGCTGAGGAAGGCGGGTATCCCCCCTTCCCAGACCCACCCTCGGTCCCCCCCGGGGGTCTTGGTCTCGGTCGGGGACCTCTTCTCGGTCCAGCCGTTCCCGCCGACATCGGCGGTCTCGGTCTCGTTACCGAAGTAAGCGGCGACACTGCTCTTCCTCGTCCTCCTCGGAGGAGGAGAGGCTTCAACGCAAGTTGCGCCGGCGCTACGAGGATTTGATGTGGCAGCAGTTGCTGCTATCCGGGCCTAAACCGACCCCGGCTAAGACCCCGGCTATCAAGTGGCTGTCGCCGGAACGGCCGAAGCAACCACTCGTTCCAGTCGAGTTGCCCGCCCCAGGGCCGGTTGCTAAGCCGAAACCATGTGGTCCACCGATTGTGGTGGAACCTCCGCCTCCCCAACCAAAGTCCGGGGCACCAACCAAGAGTTCTCGGTTGGCTCATGGTCTGCCCCACAGGTTGTCGGTCACCCTCACTCCCGACCGTCCTCAGCAGGTGGAGGGTGGCTCAGGGCCAAGGCAGCTGTTCGCAGACTCTTCGGAATCCGACGATGATTCCTCCCTGTTCTCCAGGCAGTGCGATCTGGAGTCCTCTGGGGGCCAGTCAGTGGACAGTAGCCCATCATCCTTCTTGGGTCTGCTTCGGCTCATCTCGGAGTCCACGGGATGCAGCCTCAACCGTGTCAAACAGACCGTATCCCTGACGGAGATTCTGGACCAGGGATTCTCCTACCGGAGGCCTTTCCGGTGGCTGAGGCCATTGTCGGCCCAACCTTGGAGCTTCCAACAGTGGCTCCTTCCTGTCCAGCGCGCTCCTGCCAGGATGGCCAGGAAGTATGCAGTCCCTACGGCTCTCTGCCCCGTTTCTCGAATCACCCTCTGCGGAGGGTTGTAGTCACCGAGTGTCTTCAGGCGTTCGGTAATGTTCAGGGCGATGGACAAGCCCCCCCGACAAGGAATCCAAAAAGCTGGACTTTGCCGGGCGCAAGGTGTATGCTGCGTCCTCCCTCAGCCTCCGACAGGCCAGCTCGGCCGTGCTGATGGCACACTTCTCCCACGCCCTCATGGGCTCCCTGGATGAGGTTGTTCCTTATCTCCCGCCTGACCTGAGACCACGGTCCGCCAGGTGCGGGACCAGGGCAGGGCGGTGGTGAAGCAGCAGCTCCAGACTGCTCTGGACATAGGTGATTCCTGTGCCAGGTCAGTAGCGGCCGCGGTGGCCATGCGATGCAGGGCGTGGCTGAGGATATCCACTTTCACGGCGGATACCCAGCACAAGTTGGAGGACATCCCCTTCTTGGGGACTGACCTCTTCGGCCCTGGAGTGGAGGGACACCTCCAGCGGATCGAAAAGTCCAATGCCACTCTGGACTCTGTCACCTCCGCCCAGAGGGACAAAGGCCGCCGTCAGCAGCAGAAGTCCTTTCGTCCTTCAGTCCCTGCTCCTCGACCGGCCCAGCAGCACCAGCAACAGGGCCAGCAGGCTCGCGCTTGGCATCCCAAACCCAACCCGGCGGCTTCCTCTAACAGGAAACAAGGAGGTAAAGGCCGAGGTCCCTAAATGATCCTTCCTCCAAGCCTGCCCAGTGGCGGGGTTGAGGGTGCCACCCCCAACCTCGTCACTCCCCCCTGGAGGGACGGCTCCGCCACTTCCTTTCCGCCTGGTCCGCTATCACCATGGACCGCTGGGTGTTGGAGGTGGTAGGAAAAGGCCTGCCTCTGGAGTTCGAGCAGGTTCCGCCTTTGAGCCGTTGCCCCTCGGGGGGCCACCGGGTCCGCAGCCTCGCTGTTGGCCCGCCAGGCCGACATTGCCCTGCTCCTCGAAAAAGAGGTAATCAGGAAGGTGGCGGATCCTCCTTCAGACCCGGGGTTTATGTCCAGGTACTTCCTGGTCCCAAAACGGACGGGGGGCTGGCGCCCCATTCTCGACCTGAACAAGTTCCTAAGGTCTCAAACCTTCAGGATGGTCACTCTGGCTCAGATTATCCCATCCTTGGAACGAGGCGTGTGGTTCTGCACCCTGGACCTCCAGGACGCGTTCTTTCACGTCCCCATCCGTCCGTCTCGTCAGAGATTCCTCCGCTTCAGAGTGGAGGGATCCCTTTACGAGTTCCGAGCCATGCCCTTCGGCCTGTCCCTAGCTCCCAGGGTCTTCACCAAATGCATGGCAGTGGTGACAGCATTCCTGTGGTGCCGAGGGGTCCGGGTGTACCCTTACCTGGATGATTGGCTGATAGCAGCCCCCTCCAGACAGGAGGTGGAGCGGTCCAGAGATCTGGCCCTCCAGGTTTGCTCTCAGGTTGGCCTCCTCATCAACGAAGCCAAGTTGGAACTCATGCCAAAGCAGGTGATTCTGTTCATCGGGGCAGAGCTCGCCTGTCTGCGAGCCAGAGCACGGCTCCCGGCAGACAGGGCCGAGGTTCTTTCCTCCTTTGCCCAGTCATTTCTGGTTGGGCAATTGCGCCCTGCCCAGGACTTCCTGCGCCTCCTGGGCCTCATGGCGGCCTGCACCAGTGTGGTCTGTTGGGCCCGTTGGTACATGCATCCCCTTCAGTGGGACTGGCCAGCCAGTGGTCTGGCGCCCGCGATCAGTTGGACCGGCCCGTGACAGTGACCCAGGAGATGTGGAGCGCTCTCGAGTGGTGGATCGTTCAGCTCATCTGCAGGAGGGTATCCCGTTAATCCGCCACGAGCCAGCGGTCTCTCTCGATCGACCACATCTCTGATGGATTGGGTGCCCATCTGGGGGAACATCGAGCGCTGACGGCTCTGGTCCCCTTAGGAGTCCTGATGCCACATCAACCTGCTGGAGCTCCGGCGGTCCGTCTAGCTCTCACCGCCTTGGCTCCGTTTCTCACGGGTCAAGTGGTTCAGGTCAGACCAGACAACACCACGACCATGTACTATCTGAACACGCCAGGGTAGGGGCGCTCTGCTGTTATGCAAGGAAGCTCTCGTGTTTGGTCCCTACTCGCAGCCTGGAGGCGGATCTCCTAGCCATTCACGTGGCAGGAGCCTCCAACACCCTGGCCGATGCCCTAAGCCGGATAGGGGCTGCGTCCCACAGTGGTCTCTCCTGCTGGAGTAGTACAAGATCTTCTCCACTGGGGCACCCCTCAGGTGGACCTGTTTGCCTCCAGGGAGAATGCGAAGCTGAGTCTGTTCCATGCCCGCCCCCCTCAGCAGGGCTGGCTGCAGGGGGATGCCTTCTCGAGGCCGTGGACCCGGGCCTCTTCTGCGCCTTTCCCCATTTCCCTTGATCCACAAGGTGCTTCTCAAGGCGAGGAGGACAAGGCGCAGGTGATTCTGGTAGCCCCAGACTGGCCCGCCAGTTCTGGTATCCAGATCTCCTCAGCCTCAGCTCCAGGCTCCCAAGGCGGCTTCCAGCCCACCCGGACCTGATCTCAGTCAATCAGGGGAAGGTATTCCATCCGGACCTTCAATCCCTGCACCTTACGGCCTGGTTCCTGAGCGGCTAGAGTTCCAGGCCTTGGGTCTTTCCGAAAAGGTCCTCAACATCGTTGAGGCGTCCTGTAAGGAGTCGACCAGAAAATGCTATGCCTTCAAATGGAAAAGGTTTTCCATTTGGTGTCAGGGGAAGGGCTTGGACCATTCCGACTGCCCCTTGGCAAGCATTCTGGACTACCTGTGGTCCCTTTCTCAGCTAGGGCTTCGGTCGACGACCCCTAAGGTGCACCTGGCAGCCATCTCTGCTTACCAGGCGCGGGCCGGTGGCACAGGAAAAGGTTGTCGGGCGCTTTTTCAAAGGCCTTGACCACATTTCCCCTCCAGTGCGAGAACCTCCACCTCCGTGGGATCTACTGCTGGTATTGGCCAAGCTCATGGGCAAGCCATTCGAACCAAATGCACAGGTGTGATCTTTCACACCTGTCATGGAAGACTGCCTTCTTGGTGGCTATCACGTCAGCCAGAAGGATGGGAGAGCTCCAGGTGCTTTCCATCGAGCCTCCCTACCTGGCCTTCCACAGGGACAAGGTTGTCCTGCGCCCCCACCGAAGTTCCTCCCAAAGGTGGTGTCGGAGTTTCACCTTAACCAGGTGTTGACTCTGCCGTGTTCTACCCCAATCACACCTCGGAGGCCAGTATAAGCTCCATACTTTGGACCCTAGATGGCGCTGCTTGTTATAAGGAGCGGGCAGCTGAAATTCGGGAGAGGATTCGCTAGCTGTTTTGTCACGTCGCTGAAGCCGCACCTGGCAGACCTGCAGCAAAGCGGACGATAGGCAGGTGGATCACCTCCTGCAAGAGCTCTACTACAGGTTGGCGGGCATGGAGCCTCCCAGAGGATAAACTCATTCTACCTGCCATACCGCTGCGGCGGTAGCTGCTTCCAGGGCGTCCCTATCAGGATATCTGCAGGCTGCTACCTGGAAGTAAGCACATACCTTCATTACCCACTACCATGAGCCTCGAGTCACGCCGGGATGCTGGTTTGGGGCCTCAGTTCTCAATCTCTCTTTCCCAAGTAAGTATCGAGGTGTGCGCCTTGCCTCCCTCTTTCAGGAGAACTGCTAGGAGTCTGCCAGACAGTGTGGATGAACAACATATCCATGTCCCTAGAAATACAGGTTACTCACCTGTAACAGGAGTTCTAGGAATGGTATATGTTGTTCATCCACATGACCACCCGACCTCCCCGGCTTCGACGCACAACCTGAGCTTCCAGCGGGCCAGATCTGGCGTCATGGGGTGGAGCCGAGAGTTTTACCACCCGGGTGGGTGGGAGGAGCCAGCTTGAAGACCTTCCGGCAAGAATTAAAGTGGCAAGGATACCTGCCAGACAGTGTGGATGAACAGCATTTACCATTCCTAGAACTCCTGTTACAGGTGAGTAACCACTAGTTTGCTCACCTGTAACAGTAGTTCTAGGGTGGTATGTATTATTCATCAAACAATCCACCAACCTCCCGGCTACAGCGCTTTAACCTAAGCTTCAGCGGGCAAGATCTGGCGTCATGAGGCAGAGCCGAGGCATATACCACCCGGGTGAGTGGGAGGAGCCAGCTTTTAGACCTTCCAGCAAGAATCTTAAAGGGAAAGGACATGCCAACAAGTGTGGATGGACAAACATATACCACTCCAAGAACTGCTGTTCTAGGGACATGGATATGTTGTTCAATCCACACTTACTGGCAGGTTCCTTGCCGCTTTAAATCTTGCCGGAAGGTCTTCAAGCTGGCTCCACCCACCCGGTGGTAAAACTCTCTGCTCACCCATGGCGCCAGATCTTCCCCTTACCACTTGGAAGCTCAGGTTCCCTCCTTTGCACTCTGCGTTTTAGGCCTGGATCCAAACTCTTCAGTTAACCTGAAACTAATTTTAAAATTTACAAGACTTCGGTCTTTATCTTCCCTCGCTGCGATGGACGAATCGACTCCCGGATTTCATCAGTGCCCCTGTGGGCAGAAAATGTCCCGGACCAATCCGCACTCCACGTGCGTTTACTGCCTGGGGCTTGAACACGATTCGTAGGCCTGTGACTTTTGCAAGTCTTTTTCGGCCACGTTCTTAGAGGATCGCCCTGCCAGATTGCAACTTGGGCGCCCCAAGAAACGTTATCCTCCGGTCAAGTTGAAGGAGGCCCGTTGGGCGGTGTCCATGGCTGCGGGCTCGGCTGAACAGCTTGAGCAGATGATCGCCCTCGAGGAGGAAACGGCCCAGGCTGCAGCATCATCTTCATCGGTTGTGGCATTTATCCTGCTCTCCTTGGGCTCCTCCTCCATGGCTTAGTTCAAGGAGCTTTGTCAGTCCCTCTCCACCAAGGGAGAGGGGCCTTCAGGACATTCCTTTCGGTCCAAAAAGGAGGACTCTAAGGGTAAGTCCCACCATCGACGTTTGTGGGAGCGGGAGAGGTCTCCTTCCCCGGACAGTCGACACTCGACTTCGGTCAAGGTTGCAGCTCAGGCCGCTGGCTTCACGGTGTCCCCATCAGGTCAGCCAGCCAAGACACCTGTCGACGCAGTCGAGAATTTTCTCGACCCATCGGACGGGCTGCTGACTGGAGAAGCCGACAACCCTTCTTCACCTTTTCCCCCAGTGGAAACTGAGGACTTGCCTGTGCCTCCTGTGCTGGAGTCCCCTGTCAAGGTCCCTGAACCAAGGGAGGAGTGGGTTTCCCCCGCCCTCTCTCAGACCCACCCTTGGAAACACCGAAGGTCTCGGTCTCGGACCTCTTCCAGGTCCAGCCGATCCCGCCGACATTAGCAGTCTCGGTTTTGGCACCGTGGAAAGCGGCAGCGCCGCTCATTCTCGTCTTCATCCTCTTCGGAGGATAGGCTGCGGCGCAAATTGCGTCGGTGCTACGAGGATCTAATATGGCAGCACCTCCTTTTGACTGGGAATAAGCTGACTCCATCACCTTCCCCGGCCATTAAGTGACTTGTCACCAGAGCGGCCGAAACAACCCCTCGTTGTAGTCGAGGAGCCAAGCTGGCACCAGTTGTTTGGCGAAACTGCCGCGCCACCCATTGTGGTGGAACCCCCACCTCCACAACCTAAAACTGGGGCCCCGACCAAGGATTCTGGTCCGGGTCCGGGCTTGCCCCATCAGTTGTTGGTCACCCTTACTCCCGATCGACCTTGGCAGGTGGAGGGTGGCTCAGGCCCTCGGCAGCAATTTGCAGACTCCTCTGAGTCTGACGACGACGACAACTTCTTGTTCTTCAGGCCGCTTGACCTGGAGTCCACCGGGGGTCAGTTGGTGGACGCGAGCCCATCCTCGTTTCTTGGAATTCTTCGACTCATCTCAGAGTCCACTGGGATGAAGCTTGAACCCATTTCAAAACAGGCCAAGTATCCCCTCACGGAAATACTGGACCGAGGGGATTCCCCTACTGAGGCCTTCCCGGTGGCCGAAGCCATTATTGGCCCGGCCTTGGAGCTATGGCAGCAGCCAGCTTCTTGTCCAGCACCTTCGGCCAGGATGGCTCGAAAGTATGCTGTTCCCACTGGTTCACTCTCCGGTTTCTCAGAGCACCCCTCCGTGGAGGGGCTAGTGACCAACAGCGTTTTCCTGCATTCCGGGAACGCTCGGGATGTGGACAAGCCACCCGATAAAGAGTCCAAGAAACTGGACTACTCCGGGCGGAAAGTCTATGTGGCTTCCTCGTTAGGCCTTCATCAGGCCAGCTCAGCCGTTTTGCTGGCACACTTTTCACACGCCCTTTTGGGCTCCCTGGATGAGGTGATTCCTCATCTCCCAGCTGACCTTCAGACGACGGTCAAGCAGGTGCGGGATCAGGGAAGGGCGGTGGCCAAACAGCAGCTCCAGACTTCCTTGTACATCGTTGACTCATGTGCCTGGTCAGTAGCAGCTGCAGTGGCCATGCGCTTCAGAGCTTGGCTGCGGATCTCTACCTTTATGACAGATACCCAGCACAAGCTGGCAGACGTTCCCTTTCTTGGGTACCAACTTGTTCGGTCCCGGAGTGGAGGGTCATCTGTAAAGGATCGAGAAGTCCAGCGCTACCTTGGATTCGGTCACGTCTGCCCAGAAGGACAAAGGCCGCCAGCAGCAGCGTAAGCCCTTTCGGCCTTCAGCCCCTGCGGCATGTCTGGCCCAGCAACATGAGCATCATGGCCAGCAGGCTCGCACTTGGCACCCTAAAGCCAAGCCTGCTGCTTCCTCCAGCAGGAAGCCGAGAGGGAAAGGTCCAGGAGGCTCCTCGGCCGTTCCTTCCTCCAAGCCTGCCCAGTGATGGGTTGAGGAGTGTTGCCCCCAACCTCATCACTCCTCCCCGGGCTCCCCTCCGTGGGGGGGCGGCTTTGCCACTTCCTTTCTGCCTGGTCCGATATCACCACGGATCGCTGGGTGCTGGAAGTGGTAGGAAAGGGTCTGCCTGTGGAATTCGAGCAGTCCCCACCCTATCGAGCCGTCGCCCCACGGGGGGCTACGGGGTCTGCAGCCTCTCTGTTGGTTCATCGAGCCGACATTGTCCTGCTCCTCCAGAAGGAGGTGATCAAGGAGGTGGCAGATCCTCCATCAGACCCAGGGTTTGTGTCCAGGTACTTCCTGGTCCCAAAACGGACGAGGCGCCCCACAACCTGAACAAGTTCCTAAGGTCTCGAACCTTCAGGATGTTCACTCTGGCTCAGATCATTCCATCCTTGGAATGAGGCATGTGGTTCTGTTCTCTGGACTTTCAGGACACGTTCTTTCACGTCCCAATCTGTCCCACCAGCGATTCCTCTGCTTCAGAGCGGAGGGATCCCTTTACAAGTTCCAAGCCATGTCCTTCGGCCTCTCTCCAGCTCCCAGGGTCTTCACCAAATGCATGGCAGTGGTGACAGCATTCCTGCGGCGCCTAAGGGTCCGGGTGTACCCTTACCTGGACGACTGGCTGATTGCAGCCTCCTCCGACCTGGAGGTGGAGCGGTCCAGGGATCTGGCCCTCCAGGTCTGCTCTCAGATTGGCCTCCTCATCAACGAGGCCAAATCGGAATTCGTGCCAGCCCAGGTGATTCAGTTCATCGGGGCAGAGCTAGACTCTCTTCGAGCCAGAGCACGGCTCGCGGCGGACAGGAAAGAGATTCTTTCCTCCACTGCCCAATCATTTCTGGTTGGGCAATTGCACCCTGCCCGGGACTTCCTGCGCCTCCTTGGCCTCATGATGGCCTGCACCAGCGTGGTCCATTGGGCCCGCTAGCACATGCGTCCCCTTCAGTGGGGGCTGGCCCTCCAATGGTCACAGCTCTCTGGTCCTCTGGACCAGCCAATGATAGTGACCCAGGAGACGTGGAACGCTCTCCATTGGTGGCTCGTTCCAGATCATCTGCAGGAGGGTATCCCATTTGTCCGCCCAGAGCTGACGGTCACTCTAACGACTGACGCCTCTTTGATGGGTTGGGGTGCCCATCTGGGGGAGCTCAGAGCACACAGCCTCTGGTCCCCTCAGGAGTCCCGATGTCACATCAACCTGCTGGAGCTTTGAGCGGTCTGACTAACCCTCACAGCCTTTGCTCCGTTTGTACGGGGTCAAGTGGTCCAGGTCCAGACGGACAACACCACGACCATGTACTACCTAAACCGCCAGGGCAGGACACGCTCCTTGCCTCTGTGCAAGGAACCTCACCGCACTTGGTCTCTCGTGAGCAGACTGGAGGTGGATCTCCTAGCCATCCATGTGGCAGGAGCCTCCAGCACTCTGGCTAATGCCCTAAGCTGGATAGGTGCAGCATCTCACGAGTGGTCTCTACAGCTCAGGTGGACCTGTTTGCCTCCAGGAGAATGCAAAGCTGAGGCTGTTTCATGCCCGCCCCCCTCAGCAGGGGTCACTGCAGGGGGATGCCTTCTCGAGGCCGTGGACCCCAGGCCTCTTCTGTGACTTTCCTCCATTTCCTTTGATCCACAAGGTGCTTCTCGAGGTAAGGAGGGACAAGGCGCAGGTGATTCTGGTAGCCCTAGACTGGCCTCGCCAGGTCTGGTATCCAGATCTCCTCAGCCTCAGCTCCAGGCTCCCGAGGCGGCTTCCAGCCTGCCTGGACCTGATCTGTCAACAGGGGGAAGGTACTCCACCTGGACCTTCAATCCCTGCACCTGACGGCCTGGTTCCTGAGTGGCTAGAGTTTCAGGCCTTGGGTCTTTCCAACGAGGTCCTCAACGTTGTTGAGGCATCCCATAAGGAGTCAACCAGAAAATGCTATGCCTTCAAATGGAAGAGATTCTCCATTTGGTGTCAGGATAAGGGGTTGGATCCTTCCTGCTGTTCCTTGGCCAGCATTCTGGACCACCTGTGGTCCCTTTCTCAGCTAGGGCTTCGGTTGACGACCCTTAAGATGCACCTGGCAGCCATCTCTGCTTACTGGGCGCGGGCCGGAAAGCAGTCAGTGGCGCAGGAGAAGGTGGTCGGGTGCTTTTTCAAAGGCCTTGGTCACATATCCCCTCCGGTGCGAGAACCTCCACCTCCGTGGGATCTACTGCTGGTACTGGCTAAGCTCATGGGCAAGCCATTCGAACCGATGCCCAGGTATGATATTTCTCAACTGTCGGATCGAGTCTCCTTATCTGGTCTTCCACAGGAACAAGGTTGTCCTGCGCCCCCACCCAAAATTCCTTCCGAAGGTAGTATTGGAGTTTTACCTTAACCAGGTGTTGACTCTGCTGGTGTTCTACCCCAGTCATACCTCGTGGCTGAATATAGACTCCATACTTTGGACCCTAGAAGAGCGCTCTCTTATTACAAGGAGCGGATGGCTGAAGTTCGGGTAGAGGTTCACCAGCTGTTTGTCACCTACGCTGAAGCCGCACCTGGCAGACCTGCAGCCAAGCGGATGATAGGCAGGTGGGTCACCTCCTGCATAGATCTCTGCTACCGGTTGGTGGTCATGGAGCCTCCCAAAGGGATAAGAGCTTATTCTACCTGCCATACCGCTGCATCGATGGCTGCTTCCAGTGATGTCCCTATCCAGGAAATCTGCAGGGCTGCTACCTGGAAGTCAGCACACACCTTCATTACCCACTACCACATTGACCTTGAGTCACGCCGGGATGCTGGTTTTGGGACCTCGGTTCTCCAGTCCTTATTTCCCAAGTAAGGGGTGTGCACCTTGCCTCCCTTCTCCCGGAGAACTGCTAGGAGTCTGCCAGTAAGTGTGGATTGAACAACATATCCATGTCTAGGAATGGTATATGTTGTTCATCTACACAACCCACCCGACCTTCCCGGCTTCAACGCATAACCCGGCTTCCAGCGGGCTAGATCTGGTGTCATGGGTCGGAGCCGAGAGTTTTACCACCTGGGTGGGTGAGAGGAGCCAGCTTGAAGACCTTCCGGCAAGATTTAAAGCGGCAAGGAACCTGCCAGTAAGTGTGGATGAACAACATATACCATTTTTAGAACTCCTGTTACAGGTGAGTAACCTGTATTTACAGGTGAGTAACCTGTTTTTACTCACCTGTAACAGTAGTTCTAGGGGTGGTATATGGTGTTCATCCACACTGACCCACCCAACCTCCCCTGGGAAGTGGCACACTAATTTTGCTTCCAGCAGGCAAGATCTGACGTCATGTGGCGGTGCCGAGGGACTTACCACCCAGGTGTGTGGGAGAAGCCAGCTTGAAGATATTCCAGCGAGTCTTAAAGGGGAAAGGACACTGCCAGAAGTGTGGATGAACATTATATACCACTCCTAGAACTACTGTTACAGGTGAGTAACCTGTTTTTTTCTGGTTTGTGGATCCTTCTTACATGGGTCACTAGGGCTGACTTATGCTCTTAAGTTAGTGCATAGTATGTTAGGTAATGCAGGAAGGACCTCCTCTGTGTAAAAAATTGAGGAGGTTGAGAGCTGGTGACAAGATAACCCTCTGCCAGGAGCTCCCACTAGCGGCACCATGCATGCACACAGCTTACCTCGTCACCAGCCCTCCCGAAAAGTTCTGGCTCCCGCAGGGTCCTAGCGCCTCTGGTCAATACCCATTAGTGTGATTCAATGCTGAAGATATTCCTAGAAGATCAAGAATTATGGTGAGTATGTAATTTTCATTTTTTAAGTCATACCCTGCCTGTGACATTAGTCATTTTAACCACAACAGACTGATGTCACAAACAGGCCATGAAGACTGTAGTTCCTTGATAAGGCTCAGCTGTCAGTGAACTGTAAACAAACGCTAACTGAAACACAGTTAAAATTGATGTTATCATTTTGGAATACTGCATAACAGAGTTCTGTTTCCACTAGTGATTTGTTTTACTGGTGAGCAGAGTGCCTTTAATCATATTAGGGTGGCAAGTAATATTGATGACACCCCTCTTGGCGAGTACCCCCTCCAAGCTTAGCATATGTTCCACATCTGCCTGCAAGTTCAGGTAGGTATTTCAACTCCAGTTCTGCAGGTGTGGAAAGAAAGTCATCTTACCAAGCGCAGTGCAAGAATGATCACTTTCTTTTTTCTTTTAGTTGCTTACCCTCTTGGTGGTACTACTGTGCCCTTCCACTCACCCCTTGATGTTGGGCGGAGGCGGAGTATTGCTGAGGAGCAGCCGGACTTTCGCTGCCCAAAGTGCCAGTACCAGGCTCCAGATATGGACACACTGCAGATCCACGTCATGGACTGTATCCAGTGATCGACATGAAGGCAGGCCTCAGATAGCAAGGCCAGGATGCACTCTCTTTTCTGCTCCAGTCACAGAATAATTTTTTTAATTTTTTTGGTAATTTGTAGGGCTGCTGTCATGGTAGCTCAGGTCAGCAGGTCACACACAACTTCTTTCAGTGTCTTAAGCAGCATATGGACAGTCTTGGATGTCTTTTACAAGTATACTCGTCCTGCTTTGGAAAATTAACCTGCATGACATAATTGTTTTTTACCTCCTAGTGTTGAGACAAAAGAGCATTTAAGGCGAATACTGTTTGAGGATGCTATCCAAGAAACTGGCATCTTTTTAAAAAGCTGCAAGGAACTGACATGATGATGGACTCCAAACAAGGGCCAGTGAAGTTATCAAGGACTACACATGGCTTATACTGATACTAAGTTACATCTCATTGTTACTACAGAGAAAGGTTTATGTCTGAGTCGCTGTAACAGAGGGGTGATACTGGATCTTCTACAGTCAAAAAATGTTGATGGTTTTAGATAGACTGTGGTCCATATTCAACAAACACAAATCCACAGTTGTAATTATGTATGAAATTTGAATTTTAGAATGATTGTACAACAGATCCACAGTTGTAATTATGTAAAAAATTTTAATTTAAAGTTGATTCACTCAGATTGGGACAGAGGTTTCAGTTCATATTATTGTGCCTTGAAAGAAGTGGATTTGCCTTTCTATTTTTGATGGGATACAGCCCCTGGCAGTCATCAATGTGCTGTACTTCTGAAACTCTGCAAGCACCCTACTGTAAAAGATCTTGGAAGGTTATATTCATTAAGTATTCTTGAAAAGACTAGTAATACAACCACTAACCTATATATACCGATTTCTCTTGAACTACAGATAACACAAAGATGATCTGTGAGATTTGTAAGGAAAACAATAAAAAAACTGTATTCGACGCATCCAATTAGGAAAATTGATTCAGGAAAAGAGCTGTCCACACACTGTGTCAGCTACTTAAGTACTTTTGTGTAAGCAGCTTTGTTTACATCTCCAGCGCTGTCCCTACTTCAGTAATCATAGCACTCTGACTATAGAGAAGATGAAGCAGTTACATCACTGGTGGATAACCTAAGATAATACAGGGCCACAGGTGGTGCCCTCAGACCCCCACAAGGGCCACAAGAACCCACAATACCCCCTTTATCTCAGTCACAAGCCAGAATTATACATATGAATGTAATAAAGGACTGGAACCAAAATGCTCACTGTGTGACCTTGGACAAGACACGTAACCTCCAGTCTTCCCAGCTCAGTATACCAGAACAGTATAGACCAGGTGTAGATGGAGGTGGGGTGTCAGCTGAGAGCTAAATAAATGCCGCTGGTTGTTTAATATAGCAGATATACCCAAAATTCATGATCTGTCTGTTGATCGCATGAACGTTGGGGCAAAAAGGTAGTCTGCATCAATTTTGTACTGACACCTTGACAAATTTTTCCGATTTTCAGCTCCACGTACTTAATGCAGATTCTTGGGCCGTTACTTCAAGAGTAAGTGAAATATACATTCAAGTGTGGTCTCAATGAATAGGTGGGAGTTAGAGCTTTGAAATGCATACCCATATGTTACCTCAAAAGATTAATGTTCAAAGTTATAGGGTGAAATACTAACCACCACCCCTTAATTTCTTTTGAAATTTCAAAATATTTTTATATTTAATCTCGTCAGATAGGATTTATTGCATTTTATAATGTAATTTTATGTCGTCTAAATGGGTAAGGATTCTGCTTTGAAATGTATATGTGGTTTTGAAGTCTTAAGGTAATATTAGAGGATAAGTTGATAAAAGTGAAGACAACATTAATAGACTAAAGTTTTGCAGGTTTATACCTTGTCAAATTTTGCGATTTTCAGCTATGCGTACTTAATGCAGATTCTTGGGCCATTACTTCGAGACTAATTTAAATATGCATTCAAGTGTGATCTCAATGAATAGGCAGTGGTTAGAGCTTTAAGATGCATACCCATAATTTGCCTCAAGGGGTAATTTAATTTTTTTTTCTATACATACTTCTTGGCTTTCTCTGTTGTTACCCACCTCCCGGGCTACGGTGTACACATGCGTGGAGGTGCACACACTCGCCAGGATCTGGTGGCCCTTCTGCCCCTCCCCAGACTTACAGCGCCACTCCTGTCCGCCTGCGCTGCCCACTGGACCTCCACCCGGTGGGAGCGGGACTACGGCGGAGTGGGCATCCACCCAGTGGAAGGGAGAGCCATAGCTCGATCCCGTTCCAACCCCGGGCGGCACCCGAGGTCATTCTCAAACCCTGGTCGCAAGCATGGCGCGAGGTAAGGCACCAGCGCCTCAGCCCTCTGCGCCACCGGGCCGGCCTAAGTTTTTTTTTTTTTAAGAAGGAAATTTAAAAGTAAAAAAACACCTTTGTTTACACACAATATTTTTATTTAAAAAAATATGACTGTTGGTAAAGCAGTGGAACTTAGTCTTGTTCATCTAGGAAAAATCTTTATCATCCTCAGATACACCAATATCATCTTGGTAATCACATACATCTGAGTCCTCATTATTTGCATTATAGAGCAGAGACTTAACATCATCTGGAAATTGTGTGTCTGTCCACTTTACATTGAGATCATCAGTCCAACCGTGTAAAACTGCATTTGGAGCATTGATAACTGCAACAGAAGGAAGCCTCCACAATCAGCAGATGCAGTTGGCTCATATAATATGTAACTTCAGGGTTCCCTGGCAGGGTAGCAGCAGAGACGGATCAGTTATTCTGCTGTTGTTACATTTCTATCAGAAGATCTGCTGCCTTGCTGTGTTTACACTAGTAACTTGCTTTGTTCCATACAATTTACAGACATACTCCTCCAACAGAGCTACAACACCCTTATCCACTTGACAGTCACTCCAAGGGTTCTGAAAGGCATCCATGAATTTGGGGTACTTTTAAAGGATGTTCCAGCAAATCTTCTTAACCTTTTTGAAGAACGCAGAAACATAGTCATTGCCTATGAATGCACGGAAACTGACTAAAGCTTTCTTTATTGCAGTGGTCATTTCACACTTGCTAATATTGTAGATTTTCCTAATGTTACCTTGGCCATTGTCCAGGTATATACTTTGCTCACATTCTGAAAATAGTGACAGAAAAATTACTGGTATATCAGTATCCCCAGGTGGTGAACGGATGATGATAGGGCCTGGACATATGGTAATGGCATGTTGCACATGAAGGGCAATTGTGTGTGCTTCTTCCTGATCAGAACAGAGATCATCCACAACTACAGTCCCTTCTTTGGTGATAATGTAGCATTTATCTGTCCTCAAAAAAAAAAAAAAATATATCACTTGGCCCTCTGGCAAACCCTCCCCAGACCTGCATGATCAAATCAGTCAGGCGCTCCTTGTTGGATCCATTGAAAAAGAAAGTAACTGAAAATCTTACTTCGAGAGGGCTCTTGCAGTAGGTAATTACATATAGGACTGACGTCGGCAGGCGGCAGGACCCCACGGAAAAATTTCTAGTTAGCAGTCCCTGGCGAGGGACCGCCCCCACGTCAGGTGACCGGTGTCATACGACGCTATAAAGGGGCGGTCCCAGACGCCCACCTTCCAGTTCTTTCCCGCCATCAGCTCATGCAGCGCCTTGCGGTGAAGTTCATAAAGCTCAGTCCTGTTGCTTCGTTGGTTTTCCCGAAAGTATCAGTATTTTGTATTTTCTTCATCAGGTGAATGTCGGTATATGTCGTCCCCTTCCAAAAATAAGTGCGACTCGTGCGGCGCGCAACTGCCTCAAAGAGCGGTCACTCGCTGCCTTTTGTTTAGGCCCCAACCACGCGGTCGACAAGTGTCCACACTGCCTACATTTCAATGCGGCTACCCGCAGACGACGCCAACAGTCTCTAGAAGCCCATCTCCTCAAAAAGAAGATGTCTGCAATGGAGAAGGAGTTGAAGAAGCTTCCGGCAGGCGTCGACCTCCCCTGAAGGACACAAGAAGCGGGACAAAGAAAGGCACTGGGAGAAGGTCTCCTCCTCCACGACTCCGGCTGGAGCCGCGGCCAAGGTAACATCCCCTCCAGGGGATTGTCCAACGGCGGCCTCCAAGGCTTTGGAGGAGGCGTCGGCCCGCCCATCGGGTTCGCGTTTGAGCCCGCCTGGCGCCTCCAGGCAAAAGGAGGCTTCTGCCCCCAGTACCGCCACAGGCTTGCGGCCTACTGGTGCGGGCGCCTCCCATAAGCAGGACGTCGGCTCCTCCGACGTCCGCCGGGAGAAGGCCGCTAAGATGCCCGACCCTTCGGGGCGGCGCACGGCAGTGTCCCCCTCGGACCGGGCCTCTTCCCATCCTCGGCCCGCCTCCGACGAGGGACCCCCAAAGTCGGACACTGGCTCCTCTGGCATCCACCGGGATTCAGCCCCTAAGCCGCACGGCTTCTCCGATGTCCGCCGGGCCTCGGAGCCCACGGCAGACCCTGCTCCGTCTGTCGTCCCAGGTTCCCCGCAGCCTTCGCTGCTGTCCGGGGAGCCCGAGTCTCCCCTGCCTGACCCCGGGGACTTTTCCCCTCCGTCCCCGGGCTCGGCTCGGGATGTTTTTCCATCGTCTGATCCCCCTCCTATAGAGCCGGATCGGATGCCGGCTCCGCCACCGGCCCCACCGACGCCGGCGGGGGATATTCCTGTCCCATCGGGCCCTCCACCCCACAGGCTTATCACGGTCGATCCGTCCGTGGAGTTCCCTACTGGGCCGTCTGCTCTGGCAGCTCCTCCGGTACCTGGGTATCCGCCGTCTTATCCGATGCCGGTTTACCCGGGTCCACAGTATCCTGCGCCACAGTACCCGGCGCCGGCTCCACCGACGCCACAGTACCCGACGCCACAATACCCAGCTCCGGGATTCCCACAGCCAGGTTACGGATACTCTCCTTATGGATTTTATCCATACAACTATCCCCCTCCTCCTCCACCACCGCCCCCTAGGCCGCCAGTGGTTCTCCAGGAGACTCTGGCCTCCTGGTGGGCTGAGGCCAAGGCTCAGCTCACCAAGGAAATCGAGAGCCGTCTTACGGCGACGGTGCCACCCCCGGCTCCCGTACGCCCCAGGCGGCACACTCCCTCTCCACCTCCGGATTCCCGGGCTGTGCCCTCGGGATCCAGAGAGGGGCAGGACACGCGTCCAGGGATCTCCCCTAAGGAACCTGTTCCTCCCCCTAGACGAGCTAGGGAGTCTTACTCTGCTTCAAATTCCTCTTCTTCTTCTTCTCTCTTGGCCTCCTCGGATTCCTCTGATGGTTGCTCCGAGAAAGACGACGAGCCTCGCTCTCTGTCCAAGCCCCGGCCAAGGACTCCTCCGAAGTCTTCTCCGGAGGATCCTTCCTTCACGGAGTTGCTCAGGAAGATCCAGGAAGTCCATCAGTGGTGTTCCTTAGAACCAGATCCTCAGCGGGTTAAACTCGCCGAACATCTGGACTTGCCCCTTACGGCCCCTACTCTAGTGCCACCCTGGATCGAGCCTCATGCCCACCTTGTTTCCACCATTTGGAAACAACCGTCGGCTTTAGCCCCACTTCCTCGGAAGTCCAACAGGCTATACCAGGCTCCGGAGAGTGTAGACTTTTTAGACTCTCACCCCCGTGCAGACTCAGTTGTGATTAGCGCCGCTCACGGCCGGTCAGCACACCCGAAACATTTGAGCTCGTCTCCCCCGGATAAGGAATCTCGCCTTCTGGATCAGTATGGAAGGAAGATCTATGCTTCTTCCACACTAGGGATCAGGGCCCTAAATTATGTAGCGCATATGGGGGATTACCAGAAGGCTATCCTTACCCAGGCGGAATCTAAGATTGACTACTTGCCTGACTCCCAAGTCAAGCAGGAGTTAGCCGACCTGGTCCGTTCTGCTCGTTCGGCCAGTCGTCACATTCTGAGGACGACCTACAACGCAGTGGACACCGCAGGACGGAGCTCTGCGTTCGCCGTAAGTCTTGACGTCACGCGTAGCTCCGTGTGTCAGGTCTGGTCCGGAAGTGCAGTCAGCAATTCAAGAAGCACCTTTCAGGGGTTCTGTGCTTTTCAGTGGTGGCGTCAAGGACATCATCACTGACTTGCAGGAAAGGGGCTGGCCCCAATCTGTTGATTCAATGCGCCCCTCATCCCCATGGCGCTGTCCCTTTCACAGGCCGCAACCGTCCCCAGCGAAACCTCAGGAAGGCGGGCCACAAGCGTCGGGCCCCACGAGCTGCTAGGCCCCGCGCCCAAAAAGCAGTGGGAGCCCCAGCTGCGGCGCTGCCTCACACCACCTGACTCCTTCCCTCTCCCACCGCCTCTAGACGCCCCGGAGGAACCGGTAGGGGGGAGATTCTCCCTCCACCTTCCGGGTTGGGAGAGGATAACATCGGATTCATGGGTGCTTCAGATCATAGCAGAGGGGCACTCCATAGAGTTTCTGCAGAAACCTCCACGTCATCCCCTCTGAACTCCTCTTACTCAAGGGACCATCTTCCTTTGGTCAAGGAAGAAATTTCTGCTCTCCTCGCAGAGCAGGCCATAGAGCCAGTCCCCCCTCACCTTCACGGGATGGGTTACTATTCCCATTTCTTCTTTGTACCAAAGAAGACAGGAGATCTCAGCTCCCTGAACCTATATGTGGAATACAAGCTTTTCAGGATGCTCTCTCTTCAAACCCTCTTGCCCCTGCTTCGGCCAGGCCAATGGCTTTGTGCATTGGATATGCAGGATGCGTACCTACACATCCCCATTCGCCCTTCGCACCGAAAGTACCTCAGGTTTGCGTTCCAGGGGAACCACTACCAATTCTGGGCACTTCCTTTTGGTCTTTCCTCGGCTCCCTGAGTCTTTACTAAATGCCTGGCGGTGGTAGCGGCCCACTTGCATACTTTGGGAGTTCAGGTTTTTCCCTACCTGGACGACTGGCTCCTGGCGGCCCCGTCCAGGGAGGAACTCCTGCATTGTCTCTCCCTCACCCGGCTGGTTTTCACTGGCCTGGGTATCACCATCAACCATTCCAAGTCTCACCTGGATCCTTTCCAGAGACTCCAGTTCATTGGAGCAATCCTCGATACGACAATGTGCAAGGCCTTCCTGCTTCTGGACAGGGGGGCTTCCCTCCAGTCCCAGATTTCCCTTCTTTCGGAACGAAGGAGGGTTCTGACGAGGTCGGTGCTCCGTCTCCTGGGGCTTATGGCAGCTGCCATCCCGGCGGTTCTACGCACGCGCCTCCACATGAGGATCTCTCAGTGAACTCTCCGCTCTCAGTGGGATCAACTTGTAGACGACCTAGATCATCTGGTACTGATCTCCTCGCCGATGATAAGAGACTTGCAATGGTGGATGGTTCGAGAGAACCTATTCCGGGGGGGGTCCCCTTTTTTCATCTTCCCCCTGCTCAGACTCTGACCACGGATGCATCAGGCGAAGGTTGGGGAGCCCATCTGGGTCCTCACCGAACCCAGGGCTTATGGTAAAAATTGGAGTTAGCTCTTCACATCAATGTGCTCGAGCTTCGAGCAGTGCTGTATGCTCTCCAGGCCCTTCACCAATACGTCCTTCCTGGCCACCTAGCCGTCCAAACAGACAACATGTGCGTGGTGTGGCACATCAACAAGCAGGGAGGGACTCTGTCCTACCCGCTATGCAGGGAAGCGATGAGGGTTTGGGAATGGGCAACTCTTCACAACCTTCACCTCACGACGATCCATGTTCCGGGAGTCGACAATATCCTGGCAGACAAGCTAAGTCATTCTTCGGCTTTGCCACACGAGTGGGAACTGGACCAAAAAGTTCTAAAAAGCGTCTTCCAGACTTGGGGGACTCCACAGATAGACCTGTTTGCCTCCTCCCAAGCGCCAAAGCTTCCAATTTTTTGCCATGCATGAGTGGCGCTTTCTGGAGTGACGCTTTTTCTCTAAACTGGAAGGACAGATTCATCTATGCTTTTCCCCCCATTCCTCTGGTCCCTCGTGTGCTGTAGAAACTGGCGTTGGAAGGAGCGAGAATGATTCTGATCGCTCCTTTCTGGCCCAGGCAAATTTGGTTCTCTCTTCTACAACAATACTCAAGAGGTTCCTCCTCTTCCTCTGCCTTTATCTCGAGGATTGCTGACCCAGGATCAGGGGACCCTGGTCCGTCCGGGACTCAAGTCTCTTCAACTTCATCATGGCTCCTGCAGACCTAGCCCAATCTCGCTTTGTCGTCTCTCCTAAGGTGGCCAAGATTCTGGTGGAGGCTAGAAAACCCTCCACTAGGTCCACCTACGCTATGAAATGGAAAAGATTTTCCATTTGGGCTGCCTCCAGGAACGTGGAGCCTTTCTCCTGTCCTGTGGTCATTCTGCTTGATTATCTGGCGTCATCTTTTCGACCTGGGTCTCAGTCACTCCTCTTTGAAAGTCCACATGGCGGCTATTTCAGCCTACCATGTCCCTTTCACTGATAAGGCTTTTGCCCAATTGGAGGTATCCAAGACTTTTTTCAGAGGGGGTCCTTCATCTCAGACCCCCTGTTTGGACTCCAGCTCCCCCCTGGGACTTGAACTTTGTTCTCGAGAAACTTACCCTTCCTCCCTTTGAGCCTGCGGCTTCCGCAGACTTGAAGTTCTTATCGTGGAAGATGCTCTTCTTAGTGGCCGTTACTTCTGCTCGCAGAATTTCCGAGCTTCAGGACCTTATGTGTAAAATCCCTTATCTGATCTTTCACAAAGAAAGAGTAGCTCTTCGCACGAACCCTAAGTTTCTCCCAAAAGTGGTAGTGGAGTCTACCTTAAATCAGTCTATTGAGTTACCTGCATTTTTCACGCGCAGTATTCCAACCAAGGAGAATACTTGCTCCATACCATGGATGTCCACAGTATTCTGAGATACTACACCGATAGGACGAAGGATCTCAGAAAGACTGATTAGTTGTTCATCTCTTTTGCTCACAAAAGGGAAGGCAATGCTGTCTCCAAGCAATGCCTATCAAAGTGGTTGGCTCATTGCATCACTTTCTGTTATGACAGGTGTAACAAGACCCTAGCGGGTCAAGTCAGAGGCCACTCTACTCGAGGAGTGGCAGCCTCTGCGGCTTGTTTTAAGAATGTGTCCACGGCAGACATCTGTGCTGCCGCCACTTGGGCTTCCATCCATACATTTACTAAACATTACAGTTTGGACATTGCCTCTCGCCGTAGAGCAGGCTTCGGGTTAGCTGTCTTGCAAGGCCTCCTATCTTGAGGTTTGCAAGGTTGTTTGCTACTTCTTGGAGTAGTTCCTCCTCCCGGTGCCTTTCTTTTGTTCCAGACTGCTTGGGATTCTGTCCTATATGTAATTACCTACTGCAAGAGCCCTCTCGAAATAAGATAGTACAGTTACGTAAGAACTTACCGTAACAGTAGATCTTCGAGAGGCTCTTGCAGTAAATACCTCCGCCTCATCCCCCAGGCTTTTCAGCTCCTTTCCCATTGAGGGAAATATCTTCTCTCTTGTCCGGGCCTGTAGTGGAAAGAACTGGAAGGCCGGCGTCTGGGACGGCCCCTTTATACCAACGTCGTGTGACGCCGGTCACCTGATGTGGGGGCGGTCCCTCGCCAGGGACTGCTAGCTAGAAATTTTTCCGTGGGGTCCTGCCGCCTGCCGTCAGTCCTATATGTAATTGCCTACTGCAAGAGCCTCTCTCGAAGATCTACTGTTACGGTAAGTTATTACGTGACTGTACTTTCTTTGGTGTTGAGACCTTTGATAATATGCTTCCCACTAAATCCTTGTTGAAATCTCTCAGCCTCTTTAACTGACTGTTCTTTGTATCTGTCTGCAACAACGTCCACTCTTGCAAATCCCCTTGGAAAACTATTCAGGAGTTTCATTGCCAGATCACTGAAGGTTTCAGGAATTCTTGTCATAACCTGCACTCTTGCCATTAGATCAGCTATGTATGCTGAGACACTTTTCCTGAGGGGAAACTCCAAAGTGTCTAACAGTGGACAGTATTCTGCTAGCACAAATAACTTGCTCTTTGGTGTTGTCTGTCTAGTTTCATCTGCATTGGCTAGACTCAGCGGGACTGGGCCCAGGTAGTGTGTTAATAACGTATGTATGCGTTCCATAAATGTGCTACTGCATCATCTTCCCTTGTCAATCTTCACCATTCATTACTTCCTGGGTGTAGCGGGCGGCGCACCGCCACGGAGTTTTTTAAAGTTTGCCTAGCGGCCCGCCCTCGAGTGGCGTCATGCGCGGGCGGCCGTTAGCAGCGACCGACTCCTCCTCCTCAACTCTGTTTCTCCTGCCGTCGAGGCAGCACCTGTCCGCCTTGGCCTCTCAGTACTATATCTGCGTAGTAGTTACCGACTCCCGTTTTTCCTGACACTCTACGCCGATACGGTAAGACTGTTCTTTTTCTTTCTTTCGGCGCCGGGTGTATTTCCTACTGTGTTTTGATCTCGTTATTTTCGCGTTATGTCCGGTTCTGGAGCTAAGCGTTCGTTGAAGACGGGCCGCGCCCCTATGCGTCGGTGCTCCTGTGGCCGGCATTTCTCCGTCTCGGACCGGCATGACGTTTGTCTTCGTTGCCTGGGACCCAACCATGATATGGATTCGTGCGACGCCTGTTTCTCGATGGACCGTCGCGTCCTCGAAGTCCGTGCATTCAAGCTCGGCAAGGCCCCGCCGACTTCCGGGGGATGGCGTCGCTCGTGGGAATCTCGGGCGAGATCTCTAAGCCTTTCCCCCGGGTCCCCTCCCGGGCCTATACGGTCCGAGGAGGAGGGGGTCTCCTCATCCTATCTTGCCGAGGAGGAGGCCCCTTCCACGGTGTTGGGGGAGCGTCGTAGCCCCTCCCGGGGCCGCAGCGCTGACACCGCCTCGGCAGTCACCTCTTCGGAGGTGCAGGCTCCCCACGTGTCGAGGCCCTTGGCTGGGCCCGGCTCGGGTGGACCCTCGACGCCGCCTCGCAGCGCCGTTTGGATCCGGCACCGTTTGCGGTGCCGGTGATCAGCGGTGCCGTTCGGATCAGCGCCGTTTGCAGCGCGGTGATCGGAGCAGCGCCGTTGGCGATGCCGCACAGCCTCGGTGCTGTTCGCGGTGCCGATGGACATGGCGGCGCGCCCGGCGGTCCGCTTCGCCTCCAACGCTGCGTCGGCCTTCCCCTCCCGGGCGGTGCCAGGCCTGCGGGCCGCTGGGGGTGTGGGATTAAGCCTTCCTGCTGCCAGCGTGGGGGCGGCGGCGTCGCACTGGTACCGGGGCCGTTCGGCGGCCCGTGGCCTCGAGGACCCCTGGGGTGGCCAGCATTGAGGTCCTGCTGGTCTCGTCCTCCTCGGAGGCGATGACTCAGATGTGGACCCGTCCTGGCACCCCATTCTTGATCTGGGTCCTCGGTGGCTAGGGGTACCAGGCGGCAGGCGCCTCCTCTGTCCCCTTGCCGTCGTCTCCTGGGGTTCCTCGGCTGGGGTGGCCGACAGTCCCAGGGGCAGGCGGGGGTGACGGGAGGCTCCCTCTCTGGAGGCCCGGTGACAGCTACCCCGGGTGCTGTTGCCTCCTCTAGGGACAGGGGCGTTGCAGTCGGGAGGGGCCTCTCGGAATCCGAGGGGTTGAGGTCAGGCGGCCTGCTGCCCGGTCTTCTTTGCCACCTCGGGGGTGGCCAGGGCCGCGTAGTGCAGGGCCCCACCCCCCAGGGTTCTAGGGTGTCCTCTGGCGGCATTGCGGGACTGCCCTTCTGGATCCATGCAGTCCGGCGTCGTCACAGGGAGTTTCTCCCCAGGGCTCTTCCAGGCTCCGCTTCACCAGAGTTCCGTTCTGCGGCCTGGTTTGATATCCGGGATCCCTCCTACTAGGGCTCCTTTCCCGGTTCAGAGCCCTCAGCGAAGCAGTTGCCTCCTCGGAGGTGCCCCTCTCCCATCTCTGCCTTCACCACCCCGGCTCCCGGGCCATGTCGGTCCCTACTGGTCCGTTATCCTGGGAGCAGTTCAGAGGGATTCTCTTGGCCTTCCCTCATATGTTAGATACATGCATGGCGGGTCTTTCGACTCTCCCACCGCCAGGAATCCTCTGGACATTCAGTTCCCCATCATCCTCGTCTCCCTCCTCTGAGGAGAGGAACCCTGCTCATCTGTCCTCCGATGCTGATTTCACAGAATATCAGCGTTTCCTCTCGAGGATGGTGAGGATCTCCAGTTTCCTCGTTCGGAGACAATACCCGAGCAGGAGGCAGCGTGAATTCCTTGGTGAATTCAGTGCCCAGCATCTGGTGGTACCTTCCTGGCCTATCCTTCCAGGAGGCGTCTATCCGGTCCTGGCAGTTCCCTGCCGCTTCTTCCCCAGCCCCGGTGGACTGCCAGCGTAGGTATTGTGCCCCCTCTGAGTCTCTAGGTTCCCTCCCAACCCGTCCTCAGGTTTGGTATACCTGGATACTCCTTCTGGGCGCCGTTGCCTGGCGCACGACCGCCCACCTGATTCGGACTCTCTCCAGTTCGACCGTTGGGGGCGAAGAGTGTTCTCTTCTTCTCGTGCGAGTGCATGTATTGCATCACATCAGGCTCACCACGCTGCCTACAACCGGCATCTGTGGTCGATGATGTCCCAGCTGTTGGCATCTATGCCTGACACGGAGCAAACCAGACAAGCCGTTGCCCTCTCCGCGGTAGGCCTGGAGCTGGCAAGACACCAAGCAAGGGCATCTTATGACGCCAATGAGGTGGCTTCCAGGCTTGCGGGGACAGCGATCTGCATCAGGCGGACGGCATGGCTTCGTCTTTCCAGGTTGTCACCCCTGGCCCGGCGTAGGGTGATGCGCTCCGCCTTCCGGGGAACCCGTCTTTTCTCATCCAGAGCTAGGAGACTTTTACAGGGGCTCCATCCGTCTCCTCGTCCTCGGGAGGCACCTCCTAGCTCTTCTCCCACTTAGGCTTTCTGAATAAGCCAGGGTCTTCTCCTTCTGTTTCTCACCAACAGAGGGCTGGGGGTCTTGTTCCCTCAAGGTATGGCCTCTTCCCCCTCCAGGGGAAGAGGAGCTTGGTACTCACCCAGGAAGTAATGAATGGTGAAGATTGACAAGGGAAGATAGGAAAATTACGTACCTACCGTAATTCTTGATCTTCTCTTGTATCTTCACCATTCATTACTTACACCCGCCCACCATCCCCTCAGTGGCCTCTTCCTGTGGCTTCTCCACCTCCCGTCTCCTTCCTCTCTCTGCAAAAAAAAAAAAAAAAAAATTTTTTCTTAAAATATAGGGAAAAATTCTTAATTTTTTCCAAAAAAAAAAAAATCTTCTGGGGGGCTCTAATTTTCCAGAAAAATTACTTACTCTAAGATTCATGGGCCATCTCGTGGATTGCATTGGCGATCAGACTGCACAACTATCTCTTGCCATTCTTCTGGCGAGATACCTCTGGGGTTTTGGCCTGGCTCAGGCTATTCAGTTTCGATCCTGCAATCCCGTGTTCCAAATAGTTGCCCTGAAATCAAACCCCCCCCATTCTTGCCTTGCAGAGCAGAGGCACGGGCACGTCTATTCCTTTTTTTCTTTTTGCAAAAAAAAAAAAAGGAAAAATGCTGAGGGAACTCTCTTCGACTGCTATAGGCATCTTGGTATTGGGGTCATGCATCTAGTCTAAAAAATTTTATCTGTAAAAAAAAAAAAAAAAAAAAAAGAAGGGGAACAAACTAGAAGAGAAATGAGAAGGTAGGCTATCCTTCTCGCTAGTTTGCATATTGGTTTCTCCCTTTAAGTGTCATCCTGGACAATTTTTACAGAAGAGCAGTGCTGACCATATCCAATCTCAGCCTGCCTAAGCCTTGGCCAGTCAGTCTGAGTCCCTTTTCTATCTTAAAATGCCTGAAAGGCTTACATTCTCCATTTCTAAACCCCTGAGCAGCGCTCTCATGCTGCCGGGGTTTTATTCTTCCCTCCTCGGGTGTCCTCCAGTTAAAGGCCTTCCGCGGCCAGGGGCCCGAAGTGGGTATCAAGAACAATGGCATGTTGAGGATGAGGACTGTGCCCTCCTGAGTCTGTCTAGCGGGTTTGGTGAACCTTCTCTTCAGCTCTATCTCCGGGGATTCTTGCTTCCCCTTTAGTCGAGCCTTCAGCTGTAAGCTAACTATGCTCGTTGGGCATTCTGGTCTCTTCAACATCCCATCTCTCTCTTCTCTTTCTTCTTCTTCTTCTAATTTCTCATTTCCTTACTTATCTCTCCTCCTAGAATCGCCCAGGTAAGGAGGCCCTACAGTCCCTAGGCTAGGGATACTCTTATCTCCTCTGTCCTTCCTCCATCGGCTTATTCCTTTTTCAGTTCATTCTTCCTTGCTTTGCTATCCCTCGGCTTTCTTGCCTCGCTATCTATATTCTCTGCTTTCACTTTTGCCTCTCCGGCTCCTGGGAATTGAGTTGGAGGAGGAGTCAGTCGCTGCTGCGCCCGCCCCTCGGCGCGTAGCGTCACTCTGGTGCCGTTAGGCAGACTTTTAAAAAAAAAAAAAAGCTCCCGTGTGGTGCGCGCCTCGACTTACACCCAGGAAGTAATGAATGGTGAAGATACAAGAGAAGATCAAGAATTACGGTAGGTACGTAATTTTCCTATCTGAGCTGTCTTTATCAGATGATACAGTAGCCAACAAGATGCCCCATAACAACAACGAATCCATGAGTTCTGCCAACAGACAGAAATGCTGACTGGCAGAGCTCACTGAAGCGGCAGTGGGAACCTGTTTCCTGTCATGGCACTGCAGCAAAGCAAACTCAACAGCAGACAGAAATCGAAAAACGACTGTCAGCAAAAACAAATATTAAAACTGTCTGACAGAGCTCTCCGTCTACGTGAAAAGCAAACCGAAGTTGAAGTTCGTCGAAGACTTGTGAAGCTAATGGAGAAAAAAGTCGGCTTTTAAAACCGCCATGCGGCAACAATAAACAGACTGGAACCGCAGGGAGGAAAAAAAAAAAGCTGTAAAAATGGCAGATAACATTTCCATGAGCTTCAACATCAACATTGAAGAAATAATCACTAACTTAAGAGTGGTTGTAGAAGCAGACACTCTTGAAACATCACCGCCTGCGTGTCCTCACAGCCAGTCATCCAGCTCGAACTGTCACACAGCAGGCAACTTCCAGCACACCAGCTCCGACCGATCAGACCTCCGAGGGCCCTTTAGCACCAGAACAGCCATCGACAGAAGAGAACCCAGTATTGGATACTTTCATGGATCTTCCAGGAGCAGAACAAGCAGCCGCCGAAGAAGAACCAACACCCAGCACCTCCACGAATCCTCCAGCAGCACACCAACCACCTCATGAAAAAACAGCTGCCCCCGACTTGACTCAGCAACCTGAAAAAGAGAAAAGAAAACAGAAGCACTTGAGTACATACCCAGACCTAACCCCAGAAGAGCTAGAACTACAAAAAGATGAACAAAACACCCCAAAAAAACACCCAGTGGGCTTAACAGTATTCCAGACATGGTGCCATGCCAAATCAATACAAGTAAGCCTTGAATCGGTAGCACCCACTGAATTATGTAGCATACTGAGAACATTTTATGCAGAGATCCAGCAGGGGGATGGCACACAATACAGTTTAGCCAGCTTAATCGCTCTCTGAGCAGGACTAAACCTCCACTTAAATAACTCACCCCTTAGCAGGAATCTCAGCCTCCACAGCCACCCTGACATGCAACCATCAAACAACATTTTCTCAGCTGTCCTGAAGAAATATAGAAGGGGGGGGGGAGAATACCATGTAGACCACCACCCTGCCATCACAGAGCAGGACCGCAAAATACTAAAAACTTCACCTGCTCTCTCACCAGATACCCCTTGAGGTCTCCTATTAAAAGTGTGGTTAGACATCCAACTTTGTATGGCTTGCAGGGGCAGAGAGAGACTGTGGCAATTAAAGCCTGAGCATTTTAAGATTAAAATGGACGAACAAGGCTCAGAATACATCACTCTGAGCTTCAACGAATACATCAAAAATCATTCAAAAAAATGATGCGTTAAAGCAGCTGTTTTGGGGCAACATATATAGCCTCCCAGGAAATCCTCTGTGTCCTGTGCAGTCCTTCAAGAAATACCTATAAATGCTGCCTCCAAATCCCCCTGCTGTCTACTGCCACCCCAGAAAGATTCCTGAAACCCTGCTACCCACTGCAGCCACCTGGTACACTCATGAGCCCTTAGGCATTAACTACCTCTCAAATCTAATGCCTAAGGTAAATGAAGAAACTGGGCTCTCACGAAGATACACCAACCATTCCGTGAGAGCCACAGCTATACAGCTACTTGCCACTGCTGGGCTGAAATCCCATGAAATTATGGCTGTGACCGGCCATAAGGCCGAATCCAGCCTGAGGTCGTACTGGGCTGCCACCCCCGAAGATCATCAAAAATGGAACCGCATCCTGACCTCAAAGACGAAAGTGCAGCAAACGAAGCAAAATACCTGGGCAAATAACTCCAGTGCATCAAATGTAAATCCACTGCAAGAGCAAGAAACCCCCCAGCCATGCTGCAGCTCTACAACTGACTCCATTACCAGAAATGTCACTTCTGGTACAGACTGCAACCAAACAGGACAAGAAACCCTCCCACCAAGCAGCATTATCACCAGATTTAAAGCCACCACAACAAATTCTGCATTTACAATACAGCACTGTGTGATGCAGAATGTGAAGTTTATAAACATGGTAAAATAATCAGAGAGACCCCCACAGTGGTACATGAACACTCCACTTTAAAAACTGTTCAAGTTCAAAAACTATTCCACTGTTAAAAAACAAACTGCTTTAGACTTTGCTACATTTAATAACATAAAATTGTGATGTTCATTAAAAAATGAATTCCAAAAGTAAACCTAACTGAACATGTTAAAAAAGTACAATTGCATAGACTATAGAGGGACTGTCCCCCCACCAAAAAAAAAACTGTTGTTTCATTAAACTTGTTGACACTTGAATAAAAAAAAATATATTAAACTTGAAAATGCCTCCTCACTTTACTTTAGCCCATTTTATAAGTGCAGTAACACACTTCAAGGTGTGGGTTACATGCTGATAAGAGCACGTCCAGGTGCATAAGGCACTTGGTGCAAGCACCTCGTATCCTTAGTACACCCCTGGGCGTGCTCTTATCAGTACGTAACACACACCTGGTGTGTTATTGCTTGCACACCACACTCCTGTGTGAATGTTAATTGAATCAAAATATTTTTACCACTTTCCAGTCTTTCTTTGACAACCTGTTCATACATTTCTGTACCTCGTTCAGTGATACTGGTGAGGGTCTCTTCAATAACAGGTGCTCCCAAGGACAAATTGTACAATCATTCAGCATCTAAAGCAGTACTAAATGGGTTGATAAACTCCTGATCGAGAAGTCAGTATGGCTTTGTCGGGTTGTTCTGACTTGATGATTTCAGATGGCCTGCATACTTTTTGCAGATCACTGGTTTAACTATGAAGGCTAGTCATCTCCAAAAGTGCCTCTCTGAATTTTGCTAGATGTGGCAGATTTAACACCCATTTATCACAGGCCATGTGATTTGCAGCAAAGTGTTTGCTTCCACCTGGAATTTTGGCACTTTGGTTGTATGTCTGCTCACCAGCATGGTCAGCCAATTCCCCTGGAAACTTTGTGATGGCTCCTTTGAGCTGAAAGCCCTTGCTTTTCAATTAATGTCCTGGACCCTGGATGAGAAGCTTCATGAGTTTCAAGTGTGTGCACATAGTAAGCCCCATAGTGAGCATAATTTTGCATGTTGAAGGCGAAGAACAGGGGCCGTGAAGATTTCCAACACAGTAGTCTAAGATCAAAGTTGTTTTATTTTATTGCTGTGTGGAGCAAATGCTGCTGATCCACTATATCCAGATATGTCATCCAGAACTGTGGAGTTTTCCCCAGCTCACTGTGACAAATCCACTGTCTGAAGGTCTCATACTTAGTCTGGAAAAGCGGCAGTCTCATCTTCCTGAAGCAGTTTATGGAAGTCTGTGGGTTGAGGTGATGATCTGATCAGGTCAAGCAATACTGCAGGGGTGGCATTCAATTCTGTTGAACACTCTAGAAATCTGACCTGAAGCAGTCGCTCTAAGGCATCTGTAAAATGCTCATGTACAGTCCTTACCCGATTGTAATGCTTCCCAGGCAAAACTCCCTTTATGCTGCCAGTGGCACAAAGCACTACCTGAAATACTATATCCTAAAAGCTGCTGTCACCAACTAACTGTCCTATAATGCCAAAGTTTTCCAGGAATAGGTGGAAATCTCCCAACTGAATTATGACATTGTGGAACTGATCAGAGAAATTCCACACAACATGATATGCCTTTGCTGCTGCTCCAACATCAAGTGTCAGGTGAACATAGGGCATATTTACTTGCTGAGCTATTTCTTGTGTTTGTGTGAGGTATTCAACTACAGTGGCATAATCAGTGATGGGTTTGTGGAAGATATGTGATAACCGTCTTCTTTGGTGAACTTGAATGATTGTTATAAACTAGCGTCGGCCAACCAGTAAATTGTGGGAGAAGCTGATCCTCCTTGTGTGCTTCCCGGCTGAGTTTTCATAGAATTAGCTTTGCCTTGCCAATATTTACCACTGATGTTGGCACAGTAGACTTGGGCATATTGCCAAATGTGGTTGGTTCCTTTGAATTCACCTGTCGATGTTCTAATTCCTTCTTGTTAGATATAGTTGTCCTCCTTTTTGAGTGACAGATTTCAATAGAATCTTCTCAGAGAATGGAGCCTTCATATTCTTCTTTGTATGCAACACCATGTGTGTTGTTCCATGTCCAGTTACTGTTTCAATGTTCTGATCAAAGTTGTCCATCAAGAAAACTGTTAAGACAACAGAAGACTGACTTTGGCTGAAGTGGCAGTAACAGACCTTGCTCTTGAAAATGCTGAGAAAGTTTCTCTAAACCAGTTTCAATTTCACACACTTGATCATAACTGCAACTATTTCCTAAATGAAACTGGATGTTCTAATCCCAGGAATTCTTCAATATGATTAACTGTAGCAGTCAGCCTCCAGTGTTGAACTCCCCTGGAGAAATTTGGAACAATATCCTAATGATGGAACATCTTTTGGCTCATGCCACCATTCAAATCTGCCTCTACCAACTGTTGTGTTCTAGAATGCTCAGATTTATTTCTCCGCCTGCCTCTAAGGACGCTTCGAAGACTGCTCCTCATCATTGTGGAAGAATTCCTTATTTTCAGCAGAAATATGAGTATTCTAGTTTAGTTTGCCATTATATCTACTGCCTTTACTTTCTACTTTATTGTAACACAATTTAGGTAGTATTTTACTTCAGGTTTTCATTTCCTCAGTGGTTCTTTGAACCGTGGGGGGGACCGTGTTTCCTCTATTTCTGTATTTTCTTTATTAAATAAAATATAATGTTTTTTTGTTAGGACCCTATCGGAGTCTTTTGAGTAAACTTCAGTTCTGAACTTTTTGCGGTTTTTCTTTGATTTAGTAACCAACTGCAATGCTAAGAGGGGATAACATCTCCTATTCTTTCAAAATGTAACTGTCAGATTGTGGTCTTTCTAAGGTTATATTTGATTATGTCTGATAAGCCTAAAAAGAAGACAGGTCCTACAAGTTTTAAAAATTGCTCTTAGTTTGGGGACATCTTCACAAAAGTAGACAAACATGACCTGTGTTTGTTATGTCTAGGCTCCTCACATTTCCAGACTTACTGTGTTATATGTAAAACTTTACAGACTAAAACCATGGAAAAGTGCCTGGAATGCTTTAAAAAGTGAATTCAGGAACCGAGTGGGTCAGTTCCTTATCAATCGTCTTCTCCTCCTAAAGAGAAAAATGTGGAGACTAAAGCCTCTGACAAAGGTGAAAGTTCCAAAACAAAAGAACCGCTGCCCCAGTTCCAGAACCGTCTTTGGCTAAGAAAAAGTTCAAAAAGAAACATACTGAGCTTCCAGGCGAAAAGCCAAAGGAGCCGTCAGTAAAGAATCCTAACATGCCCTTGACTGAGGCTGTAGCTCAAGCCCTGCAAATACTGCAGGCATTACAGGGCTTGATACTAGTTCCACAACCGGCAACCCTGGTTCCATCGGAACCATGTTCAGTTCCTGCTTCGGTTAGTACACTGGTTCAGGGACCAGTTCAGGAGTCCCAAGACTCATACGAACAGTATGAGGAGGATCCCATCAAACCGGAGGTCTCTGCAGATCAGGAGTTTGAGTCTCCTCCTAGGCTGCCAGAGGATTACTCTTCCCACTTTACTTTTGTTAAGCAAATGGTGGAGACCCTGAACATTCCCACTAATGAAACAGAGAAGGATTTCCTGAAGGGGGAAATCAGGAAATGGCTACCCCTTCTCCTCATATTCAGTTCTTGCCTCCCCCCCCCTTCTCCACCTGCCCTTCTGGATCACCAGTGTGCACAACCTAACCCCATCCTTTTTACTCCAACAGCACTTGCGTACTACCTCAAGCCTGCTCCTGGTACGCCTATGTACTATAAATGATTCTATAGGTTTTGTACGTTCATATGTTCTTTTGTATGGTTTTGGACATGTATTGTAATTTACCCAATGTTCCATTACTGTTTATTGTACAATACCTTGTATTCCAACTGTTGCACAATGTTACAATGTTGTATTGTTTGTACTACTCACATACTATTGTAACTGATCATCCTTCACTACCCTATGTAACCCCTCCCTCCAGGTCACACCGTGAGACGAGAAACTTGTTGTTCAGTGTGCCCTTCTGGTGAAACATTTCAATAAATAAAAGGAGGAAGAAGAGGTGGTTTTTCTGGATATGATGGGCTTGGCCCCAATAAAAAGGCTCCTTTTGCCCATCCAGAAATCTCTAAAGAAACATGCCCTAATGGTGTTACAGACCCCCAATTCAGTTTCCCCAGTTGATTAAAAAAAAAAAACTGACAAGAAATATCAACTGGATAGGTCGGGGCAGAATTCCTGTTTCAGCACCCTGACCATGGGGGGTAGTACAGACAGCTGCCTGTGATAGGGCAAAAGTGCCACTGTTTTCTCATCCTCCAGAAAAGAATTTGAGAAAGTTGGACAGTATTGCTAGCTTTTGGCAGAAGGAATCTTGCTTTCAGAGCAAGAAGCAGCTGACTAAAAAGCTATAGCTTTTCTTACTAATTGAACACTTCTATCTCAGGAGGAGTCAGCACCTGTTGGGATTAAGCAAACAGATACTTTATTAGAAGTGGGGTGGTCTCATTTAGGGCAAAAAAAAAAAAAAGTGTGTTTCTGAGTTGGGGAAGGGGACTGTATCAACTTGGTTTGCTATATCAGGAGAGGATAGAAGTTAAGTTAATTGGGGGTGTGGCTTGAACAGTAGAAAAGCAGTTGTCTCCAATTACAGCTATTTACAAAGAAATTCAGCACTCGAACTTGAATTCAGTGAGAATACTTTTTATTAAAATAAAAATCTTTTGTTAAAAAATAAGTAGTTACAAAAAATGTTCATTGCAAAGATGAAAAAAAAACGTTGAGGCTAGTACACACACACACAGTGATGGACAAGAAACCTCTGCACTTCAGGGCTTTGCAACTCCTTCCTTAGGAGGCATAGCTTGAAGTAAAACATCAGATCCCATATATACCCTTTCATCATGTACGTGGCAATCAACCAATTAATTAAATTTATAACCTTTCAAATCCACCCGTGTGGAATGTATTCATTTCACTTAGGATAAAACACTAATGTTGGCTCAGTACTCAGTCCAGCTCTAATTAGTGGTGTGAACCTGAGAACAGTTTACTAGGTGACATTGCCCTTTATTTATAAGTTCAAGTCCCATCACTGCTGAAATGTGGAATGAGCCAGCAAGTGCTATCCCAACCTTTATTGATAAAACAATAAACTATATCACCAGTGAACAATACAAAAAATTAAAAAGATTGGACCGGATAGTCAAACTGTGCCCAAAAAGTACACAACAGCAGGAGCAAGCACAAGTCAATTGCGCACATGCGCAATAGACGCGATATTCAAACATGGAGCAAGCCAAATTGCGCAACCAGCCAGCGTCTGAATATCGCACAACCTGTGCTATAAGCGCAACCAGGAAGGAAGCTGAGCAGGGCGATCGCCTAAGCGCGCAACAAAGGCAGCCCAGCTGAGCAGTTCAGAGGCACCATAGCGCAAGCGAAGAGACCCCCAGCAGCAGAGCAATGGAACTGCACAACCAGGAGGTAGGCAGGGGCCCACCACCCATGCCACAGATGGGCACAGGGACACACTGCAGAACCAACAATGTACCCCCACACCCCAAGCACAGCATAACTGGGGAAGGGATGGAATAGCCACTGGACCATGGGGACAAGCAAACAAAGCACATCCCGGCCGTGTTACTGCAGCACACCCACTGGCAAGCTGAGACTGCCACACAAAGGAGGTGGACCACCCCAGTGTACAGCAGCCCTCCCTTGTGCACAGCACACCCTGCACTGTGACCCCAAGACACCACCCATGAGCAGTGCCAGCACTGCAGGAATCCCCACGCATTCCCCGGCACACTGCAACCTCGTGTACCACAGAACTATACAAGCCAAACCCACCATGAGCACCCAGCAGTGGGTGGCAGCACATGGCAATACTGACTGAAAGCCACACCCACCAGAGACACCACCCCACACACCGCACACGCCACCCGGCCATCCATCCCAGATGCCATGACCACTGCAACTGAGCACCTGTAGCCAGCTGCAAATCAGAGACCACCATAGTATTCATATCAAAATATATAAATGTAATAAACAAGCATAAGAAGAACAACAAATAGAACTATGTACATATATATATATATACAAAGCAGGGGTGGGGGTATGGGTATAAGGTAGGGTGGGGTAAGGGCAAGGGTGAACAACCGGGAGAGGGAAGGTGGGGTGAGGTGATGGGCAGCTGCCAGCCTGCCCTCCTGGTGCTGGGCCCGGGGCCTCCTCCTGCGCCACACTCCATGCCGCTGAAGGTCCAATAGGATGGCGAGAGAGTCAATGGCCACCTGTGTCAGCTGCTGCAGTGTCCGCTCCATTCGTCGCAGGATCTGGATACCTAGGACAAGGGATCAGAGTCAATGGCTGTGACTGTCCACATCCCTGAATCCCACCCATCATGCATGGCATACAGCCAAGTGCCCCACTCCTGTGATGGACTGCACCCACCCACAGTGACCGTGCACAAGACATGCCCAACCAGGCAGCAACAGCCATGTGTACCATTGCACACACACACACACACACACACACCCCATGTCCATCACAGCACAACCAAGGCTGTCCAGTGACGTGGCTATGTGGTGGGATGCTAGTGCCACAGCCATGTGCCCAGTGCATGCATGGACCACCAGTGACGCACACACAGACATGCAGTGCCACTGGACAGTGATGACTGTCACTTGTTGCGTGCATGGTAGTGTTGTCCATGGATGGTGGCGTGCCCCCAGCATGCAATAGCATCCATGATGTAATGACACTCACCCTCACTGCTGCTGCTGCGCTGCTGCTGTGCCCAACACCATGCCCCTCTGCCAGCCACCCTGCACGCCATTCCGTGCCTCAGCCGGGCCCGCCTCTGCTCCTCCACGCCTGTGGGAGACAAATGAAGAGAAACACATCAGTGAGATCCCAAAGCAGACAGCCCTTGCCCCATTGAGTGTGCCTGCCCACAGAACCAGACCCATACAGCACACACCTGCAAACACCTTCACAGCAAACCATAGCCCAACCCACCCCCATGCGCAGGTCACATTACACAGTGTGACCCATGCAGACAATACAGGTGCATAGACAGCACACCCACCTGGTCTAGGCACAATGCCTCTCCTGGCACGTGACCTGAGGCGCTCCAGCAGTTCCCGCTTCCTCCTGTGGAGGTGGTGTGTGGTGCCTGCACTGCTCTGGAGTCCTCCGCCGCCCAGTGGCCTGCTCCAGATTTGTCGCCACCTGCTGCCACACATGGGTGCGGGCCATGTGCAGGGGTTCTCCCCCAAACAGTGACCCATGGTGGGGCTCCACCACAGCCACCAGGTTGGTCAACTCCAACGCACTCCACTGTGGAGCTCTCCTGCGTGCCATCCCTGCAGTTGTATAGTAGGCAATATGGCGCTCCGCAGCGCGGTAACCCCACATGGAAATGTTGCGCAATACAACTCCATCAGTCCCTATCGCGCTGTTCGTATAGCGCCGTCGGTCCACATCGTGCTATTACCGAACAGCACGGTAGAGCCATAGACATGCCAGACGTACAGCGCCAGGGGGCAAAGGTCGTGCACAGGGTCATGGGTCTGTGGCGCAAGGCCACGCACAGCGCCATCGGACGTCTACATGTCCAGCGCAATCGGTCACCTGCGTGCCAGTGCCACGGTGTACTATTGCAGAGGTGTGCCACAGCGCTATGTGGTGCCCAGACTGTAGCGCCACTGGCACAATAGTGGCCGTGTCCTGTATTGCTGATCGCGCACAGCACATCATCAGCGCGGCAGACGCCTGCGTCAGCTACCTGGGCATGCGCAATGCAGTGTACTACGCAGCCACAGAACTGCGCCATTGGCTCAGCTGGCACAACCGTATTGCGCAAAGCGCAACAGCGCGATATTCAGCCGACATATGCAAATCATCTGATCAGCCATTCAAAGGCACATTGGCGCGATTTGCATCTCATTAAAGTTGCTCCACTACTAATTTGCATGCATTGTGCTATAAACAGTGACCTGCGGTGGCCAGAGTCAGTTACTGCAGGTGAGAGGTGAGTTGCATGCTGTGTGATGTTCTGGGTAATGGTCATGGGATAATGCTGTATACTGCACAGTGACAGGTGTCCACTTCCACCCATTCAGACCGACATGGCTGAGCAAGGACTGGGTGAGGAGGATGATGGTGGGCGAAGGAGGAGGCCCAACTTCACGAAGTCCGAGACAGAGGCACTCTTCCAGGCCTACCTGGATGAGGAGCCACTACTTAGTGGACGGCGGGGCACCCCTCAGGCCCGTGCTGCTGCGTGGGAGGGGGTAGCTCGCGCCGTAAACCTGCACAGAAGCCACCAGCGCTCCGTCCAGGAATGTAAGAAAAAGATTGGGACAGACAGGAGACGGGTGAAAGAGAAGGTGGCAGCCCTCCGGGCGGCACGCGCTGCCACAGGCGGGGGCCAGCCAGAGGTGTTGCAGCTGACCCCGGCGGAGGAACGTCTGGCTGCATCCATGCAGCGCAGTGCAATCAAGGGCATTCCAGGAGGTGGCTTCCAGACAGGTGGAAGCCCATCACTGCATGGTATGCCATGGTGGTGGTGGGGGGGGGGTTGATGACATGCAATAACATGTTCACACTTTCTGTTACAGATCCTGTGCATCTGCAGGGGACGGTGGTGGTGGGACCATGCAGTGTGGACATCCAGCCAGAGTTGGAGGAGGGTCCATCCACCTCTGCTGCCAGCCGGCATGCATTGCACCAGTGTGCATGCCTGACTGCCGTCTCCGATGTTGGTGAGTCAGGTGTGGGGGGTGCCCATCCTGTGTCACAGCAGTCTGGCATGCAAGCATGCTGTGACTGTGGCTGTTGCACGAACCTGCACCATTGATGATGCAAGTACCGCAATGGGCAGTGACACGTGTGTGTCTCATTGCGGACACACAGCAGGACAGCACGTGCCCCTGGACCTAGCTGGTTCCAACATGTGTGCCAGCACGTCAGCACAGTCCCAGGCAGTGCCTGGCAGCACCGGTGGCTGTGCAGGTCTCTGGCACTGTTGCGGACACAGCAGTGGAACAACTGGTCCCTTGGGCACAGCAGTTGGAGGGGCAGCAGCAGCAGTCACCCACCAGGTCTGGGGATACAGGGTTCAGCGGTGGCACATGCACACCGCCTGTTGACTTGCCCATACCTGGTCCTGGTGAACAGCGCCCACCCTCAAGGGGTGTTGAGCATCAGGCCCTTCCATATCCTGGGGAACAGATTGCCAAAGTGGCAGACTACCCGCTAGACGAGCACACCCGCCTGCTGTGGGCATCAGTACAGCAGCAGATGCAGGTTGCATCGTCCATGGAGGCACTGTGTGTGGCTGTGGAGCGGCACAGCAGGGACAATGCAATGATCCTTGCAGAGATGGTCCAGATGCGGATGGATGTGACCGCCTTCATTGACAGGCAGACTCAGGCATTGGTCGCTGTCGTGGCTGCATTGGGCACACAGTCAGGTGCCCCTGTACCGCGCACCCCACGCAGTACGCTCTCCACTCCCCGTTCCCGGCGTCGTGCGTCACCCAGCCTGTCGATGCGGGTTCCCTGTGGGCATCCCGAGCACCCCTGGTGCAGGTATGTTCGGCATGCTGCAGACCCCTGTGCGGACAAGGTCGCCCTCGCGCAGTGGGACCCCTGGTGGTACATTGGTGCCACCCCATGTGGCCCTTGCTCAGCCTGCCCGTGCTGCTGGGTCACGGCGGGGCCGCCCACGCATCCGAGGTGGCCGTGGCACAGTGCCACCTGACTGACCTGTCTCCCAGTGCGGGCCCTGTCTGGTGCTGCCCTGTGTGTGCAATGTGTGCCATGGTGGGCAGTGCACTGGTGGGTGCCCTGCCCAAGACGCCGACACACGAACCACCTGCACATCCACCCGACTGCTGTCCAGAGGTGCGTGTGCATGATGATGCCTGCATTGTACTGTACACCAAGGTGCAAGGGTGCCCAGCATCTGACACACGTACTTGGACAGTACAGGTGGTGGGGGTGGTCCGTGGATCTGTGTGTTTCACATGTCTGTTCCTGCTCTGCTGTGCACCTGCCCATGTACGCTTTGTGCCTGGTGTGTGTGTGTGTCTCCATATAGCATGTAACTATTCACCCTTCCCTGATGGTGTGTATGTGCGCCTGGACCCTTCCACTCCCCTTGACATCATGCACCCCTGGTGCGTTACCCTGTGTGCCTGTGGGTTGCGCCTAGGCAGTGTTGGTTGCACATGGCCCCATGACTTACCTGTGTCGTGCGAAATGCTCCTCCGTGATGGTGTCCCGGTGCAGCTGGGCCTGCCGGATCAGTCGGGGGTCCCGCCGTCCACAGGGGGGCTGCTCATCCCCATCTTCACTGGCGTCCCCATCGCTGTCCCCCTCCTCGACCTGTATGGCTATCCCACAGTCTTTGGCCATGTTGTGCAGGATACAACATGCCAGGAATATCCCACAGGCCTTTGAGGGGCTGTACTGTAGGGCACCGCCGGAGGTGTCTAGGCATCGGAAGCGTGCCTTAAGCATCCCATACACCCGCTCGATGATGTTGCGTGTGGCGGCATGTGCCTCATTATAGTGTTGCTGCGATGGGGTCGTGGGGCGCCAGTAGGGTGTGAGCAGCCAGGGACAGAGTGGTTATCCGCTGTCACCTGTGTGGAGATGGTGGAGTTAAGTATCATATTCAGGTCCATCTTGCCCCTAGCCCTGTGTGCCACTACCATGGCACCTGTGGCTTTCCCACCCTTGCCCCAACTTTGCCACTCCTACATGCATACTCACCCACTAGATGTCCTGTGGGATTCCCCACTCTCGAATCGATGGCACAGTGCAGATTGGTACCATATATGAAGGCATCATGTGCCCGCCAGGGTGTGTGGCACAGACATTGATGATGCGCCCACTGGCATCACACACCACCTGGCAGTTGACACTGGTGAACCCCTTCTGGTTTCGGTATGCGGCCCCATCGGGGCCAGGTGGCATGCGAATAGCCACATGGGTGCAGTCTATCACCCCTAGCATGCCAGGCATACGTGCTACCCTGTGGAACTCCTGCATGTTTGCTGTACGCTCTGCCACATTGCTGGGGAAATGGATGTACTCCGCAGCATGTGGCAGCAGTGCGCTGAGGAATTGGGTGAGGATGCGTGACGTGGCCGACTGTGTTATGCCTGTGGTGTCCCCTGTTGGCCTCTGAAAGGTACCGGTGGCGAGCAGGCACATGCAGGCTGTTACCTTTGTCTTCACTGACAGAGCGTGACTCCGTCGTGAGGGTGCCTGCATCACATCACTGCACAGCTCACAGAGCGGCCTCAGTATTGCCCTGTTCAGGTGGTACTGGCCCACAATCTCAACATCCGTGTACAGCTCAAAGCTGATGCGGGCACGGTACTGCCTGTTGGCATACCGCCGATGGGCCCTTCAACGGCCACGTCCCCCTGCAGCATGCCTTCTCATCCCCCTCATTACAGCTTCCATGTGGAAGCTGGCACTGTCCATGTCCCTGGCTTGTGTCCCCCTGGCTGTTGTTGCTCTGTTACCCCCGCTGTCCTGACTGCTACCTCCACTGCACTGGGTACACCTACTGGCCTCTGCAGTCTGTGGCCCCACACACCTTCCCTTGCCCCTATTTTGTCCTGGGATCTCCCTGGCCTGCCTTCTTTGTCCCTCTTGCCTTGTCTCTCTCCCTGCCTCATGTGGCTTCCCTGTAGCATTCTTGCATCTCTTCCTTGAGCCTTTTTATTTTGGCTCATTTCCACCGTGGCGCACCTTCCGGCTGATCCGCTGTTGCGCATTGCACAAGCCTTTCAATATCACATTGCGCTCTTTATGCATGGTGCCACCCCCTTCGGTTGCGCATGCCTTCATTTGCATTGCACTGTTGCTTAGCATGTTTTCGGTGGCACAACTGCCTCCTGCTGAATATCGCAGAATGGCGCATTTTCGGACTTGCGCTAGCGCAACCCTTTTGAATATCTGGCCCATTGTGTATAACTTGAAACAATAATGAGAAAATTAATTTTACTGTGGCTCCATGGTACGTATAATGGTATAGCAGTCACAAATCCAACCTTCTGAAGAAAGTCTTTTTTATATATTTTTCTGTTACAGCATTTGATATTTTAGTTTATTTATAACCTCTAAACAATCAGTCAAAGCTCGACCCTCCTTATAGCATAATCAAATAACAAAACTGCTCCATGCTTTTATATAAGGACCCCATTCCATCTGTTCATTTAGCCCTGATGGCTTTAAGGTTTTTAACTGGAAAATCCACATGGATTCTTTCTTGTCCAAAATTAAATTCCTATTTCCCCCCTCTGGTTCGGGTCGGTATATAGTCTATACCAACATAGCATATATTGTGTGTTTCAGTATCATAACTTTGTGAAAGATGTCTATAAACAGGATGTTGCATGTCTTTTTTCTGAATGGTATGAAAATACTCTTGAATTCTTTCCTTTAGACGCCTAATAGTCCGACTAGTATACACCTTCCCACATGTGCACCATAAGGAATATACAACAAATTTAATTGTGCATGTGATAAAATGATCTCTTTTTACCTCCCTAACACCCAAATGTCCTGGATTAAAAAATGTTTTACACTGTACTGCAGACTTGAAAATTTTGCAACGTTTACATGGAAAAAAGGCTTTCAGTTCATTGGCCAGCTAGCTTTTTGTCTTTTGTTTCTCTGTGAATTCACTGCTCACTAACAAATCATTTAAGCTCTTTCCTTTCGTGTATGATATTAACGGGGGATCCGTAATCTATCCTAGGTCCCTAACTGTCTGTAGAAGGTACCAGTGTTTTTTAATGATTCCTACCACATCCGAAGATGCCAGTCCATATGTAGTTACAAAAACGAGACTCTCGATTTTATCCTCTTTCTTTTGGTATTTTAACAAATCCTTCCTTTCTGTTTTTTCTGCCCGATCTAAAGCTGTTTGTAAAGTCCCATCCATGTATCCTCTTGCTTTTAAGCGGGAGAGCAAATCATCCTTTGCTTCCAAAAAGTCATTTGGATCGGAACAACTTCGTTTTAAATTAACTAATTGCCCATATGGTAATGCCTCCCTCGTGTGTTTTGGAAGGAAGCTGGGAAAGTGCAGAACGCTGTTTCCTGCAGTGGGTTTACGATATGATTTTGTAACCACCCTACCTTCATTGCTTGAAATTAACATCAAATCCAGATAGATAATACTCTTTTCATGATAGTGAGCAGTACATTTCAGACCCACTACGTTACTGTTAATAAATGCCAAAAATTGCTATGTTTGTCCTTCAACGCCGTGCCAGATTATTAATAAACTGTCTGTAAATATCCTGTAAAATTTAATATTGTCAAAATAGGGGTTAACATCAGAGTCATAAATCATACTGCCTTCCCACCAACCCATAAATAATTTGCGTATGAGGGGGCTACTGGTGAAATCATTGCTGTGCCTCGTAATTGCTTGTGAATTCAAAATAAATTCTCAACCTGCTATTATAAACTCAGACGGATATGTGCTTGATGATTTTTGTAACATTTCCTTCACTGCCTGAACACCCAAGTTATGATCTATGCTAGTACTGTATATAGCGATGTTACATCAATTGTAATTCACCAAACATCATTTTGCCACTTAAAATATTGCAGGTCCTGTAATATTGTAGTGGAATCTCTACTATACCAGGGCAAACTACTTCTTGTTGTAAATAACTATCTAAGAAAACTGCCAAAGGTTCAGTGAGAGATCCACAGGCAGATATAATTGTTCTCCCTGGTGGATTTTTAGCATCCTTGTGCAGTTTTGGTATATGGTAAAAGACAGGGACAATCTGGTTTTGGTTATTCAAAAAATCAAAGTCTAGCCTTGTGATCCACTCCTCCTGTAATGCCCATGTTAATAAATGCTCTAATTCTTCTTTATAGTCTTTCATGGGATTAATTTGTAAAGGCACGTAGGCCTCTGGGTCAGACAATTGCCTCATAGCTTCTGAGACATAATAGTCTCAGTCCGTTACCACCACATTACCCTCCTTATTTGAGGGTTTGATCACAACATCTTGCATCAATCTAAATTCACTAATTGCTACTCCCTCTTCATTTGTTAAATTGTCCCAATGATAAGATTGTTTGTTTTTCTATACACTTCACTATATCCCTCAAAACTACATCTTGGAACACTTTAATTGCTGCACTTGCTGGATTTGGTGATATGACGGTAGATTGTTTCTTATATTCGGTCTCCAGTTACAGCTTCTTGTTGCTAGCTTTTGGCAGAAGGAATCTTGCTTTCAGAGCAAGAAGCAGCTGACTAAAAAGCGACAACTTTTCTTACTAATTGCCCTCCCTGCCACCCCCCACCCTAAGCCAGTTCTACTTTTATAGCCACTGGATTTGACTGATAATAGGAACTTCCTGTTTAGCAGTAGGAAGGGAAGGATCACTGAGACACATTAGTTTCGTCAACCTTGAAGGAAAAAAGTAGCTCTTTCTCTCCCCCCCCCCAGCTGCTGGAGGTCTGACTCTGAGCAAGGAAGAAGGAGACTACTGAAGAATACAGGAAGTTCCTGTCCCAGAACAGGAAGGGCGAGAGTTGTAAGGGCACACAGGCAGTAGGAAAATAGGTTGAAAAATAAATAGAGGGTGGAGAGAGTAAGCATACAAAGCAACAGGAGAGGAGACACAAAATAAGACATGATGGGAATGGTGCAGTGTAATGGCTGTGGGGTGTCAGTGTTCCGGGAGACATTCTGGAGGCTGCGATGCTGCCCTATTTGCAGGCACTTCGCTGGACAGAAGGAGGAGATTTCCCATCTCCAGGCTGACCTTGCTAGGATTCGTGAAACCTCCTCCCCCACCCAGGGACCACCAGGGCCACCGCCACTACCTCAGAGGTTGCCAAGAAAGAGGAGCAGTTGGACCAAGGTGGGCTCAGGGAGGGAGAGGGTGGTGGAACAGAGGTGCATCCCTCCTGTTGTAACTCCACAATTCATATGCTGTTCTGGTGGAGAGTGGTTCCTCTATGGAGGCACCTGCATGGAGACCAAGGAGGATGCTGGGAACCTCCACAAAGGAGACCCACAGGAGGGTGTCACGGGGCCCCACAGGAGAAGGAAACAACTCCTGGTGGGGGACTCAGTCATTAGTGGGTAGAAGTGGGGGAGGAAGGGGAGAGGGAGGTAAGGTGCCTGCCTGGCACCACAGCTTGGAGGGACAGGAAGTGAATCCTTAGGATCGCAGGAGCAGCTGCACTAGGGAGGGAGCTGGATACCACTGTCTACCTAGGGAAAAATGACCTGGCTGGGAATGGGCTCAGAGCAGTGCAAAAGGAGTTTGTAGAGTTGGGGAGGGGCCTTAGACAAGTAGCATGTACGTTAACTTTTTCGGAGGTGCTGCCTGTCTATAACAAGGGTGATGGTAGGGTACTTCGTACCATGGGATTCAATGAATGGTTGAAAAACTGGTGTGGAGCTCAGGGTTTTGGCTTCATTGGGGACTGGGGAGCCACCTGGAGGGATGCAGGCCTGCATCTGTCCTGGGGGGGAGGGACCAGGATCCTAGGTGATGTGTTTAAATGCTTCATTGGCAAGAATTTAAACTAGCCAAGGGGGGAGGCACTGAAAAGGAGCAGGGAAATCCCAGCCTCCCCCCACAAAACACGATAATTAGTGAGGTAAACACCAAGGTAGAAAAGTCATTAGGGAGCAGGACAGGGGTAAATGCAAAAAAAGGCAAAGGCAGTAAGGACAGGGATGGGGATAAAAGAGGTAAGGCCATTAAAAAATGGAGAGTGAGGCGTACCAATGCCTGTAGTCTGTGTAACAAGCTACCTGAAGTAGTGGCCTTGAGAGAAGAGGCATGTCTGGATATCGTGGAAGTCACAGAAACATGGTACAGAGAGAACCATGAGTGGGATGTCAACATACCAGGATACACAATCTACAGGAGGGACAGGGAGGGTTAAAGAAGAGGAGGAGTAGCTCACTATGTAAGGGAAGGGATCAAATCAACAGAACTAGAGAGTAAACAGGGAGTAGATGAGGCACTGTGGAAACAGGAAATGGCACCACAATCCGCATGGGGGTTGTATACAGACCCCCATCTCAGGGGTATGGAATGGACAAGGAAATGATAGAAGGCATCTTTAGAATGGCAGAAAAGGGGAGATATTGTTGATGAGGGACCTGAATATACCAGATGTTACCTGGAGCACCTTTGCTGCAGGCACATTCAAGAGCAGGTTCATTCTTGATGCCCTACAAGGGGCATGCCTCAGACAGCTAGTACTGGAACCCACTCGGGAGGGAGCAGTCTTAGACCTGGTACTCTCAAACGGGGATGGAGAAAGGATCTCTGATTTAGAAGTGGGTAGCCATCTGGGAACAAGTGACCACCAAACAGTGTGGCTCACGATAAACAGCCATAGAGTCAAGCCATACAAAAGCAAGAGTATTGGACTTTAGGAGGGCTGACTTTGTCCAAATGAGAGAGTGCGTCAGAAAAGCACTAGCAAACGGGCAAGAAGAAGGGGTGGAGGAACAATGGGGAATAATCAAAACAACCACCACAGAGGCAACAAGCCTTTTTGTGAAGCAAATTAACAAAACAAAATGAAGGAAAAAGAAACTATGGTCCTCAAAAGAGGTGACAGGGAAGGTTAAAGAGAAAAGGATAGCATTCAGGAAATATAAGGAAACACAGAAGGAGCAGGACATGCAGGCAGGGAAGGCAATCAGAATAGCAAAGGCCCAAATCGAGGAAAAGATAGCCAACTCTGTTAAGAAGGGGAATAAAATCTTTTATAGGTACACTAGGAAGCGAAGAAAGACCAAAGGAGAGATACTGAGGCTTAATAAAGGGGAGGGAATGTGGGCAGAGGGCGACAGTGAAAAAGCAGGAATACTGAGTGAATATTTCTGCTCAGTATTCACAAAGGAAGAGGAGGGGGAGGTACCTAAACCAAATGAGAAACACTCTGGATAGGGGGGTTGATGAGTCCATTCACAGAAGAAAGGGTTTTGAAAGAACTCTTAAAACTGGAAGTGGACAAAGCAATGGGACCTGATGGGATTCATCCCAGAATTCTAAAAGAACTAAGGGTAGATAGAACTAGTGACACCACTGACTGCTCTCCTAAACAAATCATGGGAAGATGGGGTGGTACCTGAGGACTGGAGGAGGGTGGATGTGATTCCACTTCACAAAAGTGGAAGCATGGCACAGGCAGGAAACTATAGACCTGCTAGTTTGACCTCGGTGGTAGGGAAAATTATGGTATCACTTCTGAAGGAAAGAATTGAGTACCTAGAGGCCAGTGGGGCACAGGACCCAAAGCAGCATGGATTCACAGCGGGAAGTTTGTGTCAGACGAATCTAGTAGGTTTCTTTGACTGGGAGACCAAAGTAGTAGACCAGGGAGGGGCTGTGGACATGGCCTACCTAGATTTTAGCAAGGTATTTGACACAGTCCCACACAAAAGATTAATGAACAAGTTAGCCAACTTTGGAGTGGGTCCCAAGGTGGTAGCCTGGATAAAAAATTGGCTGGACAACAGGACGCAAAGGGTAATAGTAAACTGAGTCTACAGTGAAGAAAGGAGGTTTGTTAGCGGGGTACCGCAGGGTTCAGTACTGGGATCGGTCCTCTTTAATGTCTTTGTAAGTAACATTGCAGAGCAACTGGAAGGAAAAGTGCGTCTCTTTGCAGACGGCACAAAGATCTGCAACAGAGTTGATACACAAGGTGGGATGGAAAGGATGAGAAGGGACTTGGCAAGGTTGGAGGAATGTTCAGATGTATGGCAGCTCAGATTCAATGCAAATAAGTGCAAGGTAATGCACCTGGGAAAAAAAACCCAGGGGAAGAGTACACAGTGGGTGGCGAGATACTAACAAAACAAAAGTGGAAAGGGACCTGGGGGTAATTATATCAGATGATCTAAAGGTGGGCAAACAATGTGAGAAGGCAGTAAGGAGGGCTGGGGGGATGTGGGGATGCATAGGGAGAGGCATCACCAGTAGAAAACAGGAAGTTGTCATCCCTCTGTACAGACAGTTGGCGAGGGCCCATCTGGAGTACTGCATGCAGTTCTGGAGACCCCATCTCCACAAAGACATAATCAGAGTTCCATACCTTGCCCCTGCGCCCTGTTGTTGGTTGGTGGGTGCAGTTTCGGGAGGCTAGTCCCAATAACGTGTAAGAAAAAGATATAAACTGCACTCCAGAGAATAAATACACAGTAGCAGTAAGAATACTATTTATTGCTGAGCCAACTTGCTCTACCGAATAATGCTGGTCAATTACACATGCAGAAAACCCAGGCCGCTTCTTTCTAAGGCTTCATGAGGGCCCCCATGAAGCCATAAGGAGAAGGAGAAGGCTGTGTTTTTGTGCCTGTGTAATTTTTTTTTTTAATTCAAGTTTATTAACATCAATCGGGTACAAAATTACATTAGCAATCAATACAGATACAAGAACATTAGCATTTCATAAGTATGCACTTGGCCACACATCCTCCAAGTTAATTTACAAGGTTGTAGAGTATTTCAAACTACTACATTTAGCAAATATGATTGTACACTAAAAATCATCATCAGTTCCCATAGTAAATTTTTCCCACCTTACCAGATCTTTCCTTCCCCCCCCTCCGACTAGCAGCCCCCATGTAATTGGGTATGCTCCATTTCTGGATTGTAAACTAGCTAGGTGCTTGTGTATTGGCTCCATTGTCTGGGTTTAGCCAGATTTCCCATCTGGTCCATCTTCGGGTATATAATACGACTCTTTGGTTTATTCTGAAGGTGAGTTCCTCCAACTCTGAGATATTCTGCACCATTTGTATCCATTCTTGTTTGGTTGGAGGTAGGGGGTTTAGCCAATATCTCATAATAGCTTTATGGGCTGCGGTTATGAAGATGGCACAGAGATAAAGTGAGTCTGCACCCCTCAGCCCTGTGGGAGGGACTCCCCAAACCGCTGAGCACCAGGCTAGAGGGTGGTCCAGGGAGAAAATGTCTTCCAGTGCACGGGATACCTCCATCCAGAAAGTCTGGAGTTTTGGGCAAGCCCAAAAAATATGAAGGTGGCCCGCCTCTTCATCTCCACAAGCTCTCCAACATTGTGGTGAGCTATTCGGATTACTTTTGTTTAGTATTTGGGGAGTGAGGAAGTAGCGAACCCTGATCCTCTAGGCAAAGTCCTGCCAGTGGGGGAACCGAGTCGTCCCTTTGACTATACTGAAAACACATTCCCAGTCAGGTTCCAACAGGTGTGGGTTGCCCTCCCCCTGCCATCTTGCCTTGATTTTGTTAAGTGGGTCTCCCCTCAGTGCAGCCAGAGATTTATAAAAAATGGGAGATCAGGCCCCTCTGGGTACAGGCAGTCTTGCCCCTCTGGAGGGCTAGTAAAATGGGGGTGGCTGTAGTCGTGTCCCAATCTTTCCTCTGCAGTGAGGTGATATAGGCCCTGACCTGAAGGTACCTAAAATGGTCTGAGTTCCGCAGGCCAAAGGTGGTGTTAAGGGTATCAAAGTCTAGAATTGTGTCTTTGTGCAGAAACTGAGCCAGGTACCTCAGACCAGCTTTGTCCGATATTTGGAAAGTATGGTCTTGATTTCTAGGGAGAAACCCAGGGTCCCAGGCTAGTCTGAACAAAGGCCAAACAGATGTCTTTAGTTTCTATTTTTACCATATCCTGTGGACTGATCAGATAGTATCTCTAACCGAGGTCAGCTTGAGTGGAAGAAACCTGTGGGTATTCGAGAACATAACCAATTTGACTTCAAGGGGCAGGCCCAACTCCTCTTCCTCCCCTCTCTCCATGTCCCTCCAGCCAGCAGAGGAGTTCAGGTTAGACCATTGCAGGGCATTTTTCAGTTGGTCTGCAAGGAAATAATCCTCAAGCTCAGGGAGGGACCGCCCCCCATTCTGTCTATGGGTTTGTAAAATTTTTGAGTTAATTCAGGGTCTCTTGTTGTTCTAAATAAATTTCAAAATCAGTTTATGCCAAGTCTGGAAAAGTGATTTGTGAATAAAAAGTGGCAGGCATTGAAACAAAGAAATTTGGGAAGCACATTCATTGTTACGGAGTGGATCCTAGAGTACATAGGGTGGTTAATCAATGGCCACCTCTCAAGATCTTTTTTCATACAGCTTATCACGGGGATGTAGTTTGCGTTAAAAAGTTGTGAACATTGTTTAGTAATATATATCCCCAAATATTTCATATTCCTCGCTGTCCAGTTCAGAGGGAGGAGGGTATGCATTTCCTCTGAGGGACTATAAAAGAAGCTAAGAACCTCTGTCTTGGTTTTATTGAGGGAGTATCCAGCGTGCCTCCCAAACTCCTCCAAGATAGACCACACCTGTGGTACGGACTGATGGGACTGGGTGAGGCACAGCAGCACATCGTCTGCATAGAGGGATATTTTTTTGTGAAGGCCCCCCACTTCTATCCCCTACACCCTCTCCGTGCTCCGAACAGCTTCAGCCAGTGGCTCGATGTAGAGAGCAAATAGGAGGGGTGATAGGGGACATTCTTGACGGGTGCCCCTGCCCAACCTAAATCTATCGGAGATCCCCCCCCATTCACCCTGACATAGGCCTGAGGCCCCGAGTAAAGAGCCTCAATAGTATCTATCAACAGTTGTGGAAAACCCATGTGCTCCAGGACAGAAAACAGGAATCTCTGTCAAAGGCCTTTTTGGCATCTAAACTCATCAGGCATGTTGGTGTATGAGAATGTTGGATGACAACCAGATTTAGGGTGGAACGGACACTATCAGGGGCTTGACTGCCTGTGATAAATCCGGTCTGGTCTGTGTGGATTATGTCTGGTAAAATGGGGTTTAACCTAGATGCTATAATGGAGGTAAATATCTTATAATCTGAATTGAGTAGGGATATAGGGCGGTAAGATTTACAATGTGTAGGGTCTTTTCCTTCCTTATGAATAAGGGAAATGGTGGCGTATTGCCACAAAGGGGGAACCGGGTTTCCCTCGGTCCAAATGTTTGAGTAAACTTCTAAGAGCACAGGGGCAGACTCCAATTTTGCTATTTTTAAATTCTTTATCGTGGTCAGGATTTCTTGTTCGGTAATGGGCCTAGAAAGTATCTGAATTGTCTCTAGGGGGAGTGAAGGAGGGGAGAGAGTTTCAAGGTAGTTCTTCTTCTCCTGGAGGGAGGACTTTGGGGATTATAGAGTTTGGAGTAGTAGGCTACAATTGCCTCTGCAGTCTGGGTTGCCTGACTGACTAGCCAGCCGGTATGGGGGGGGGGCATAATCTTGGTGACCGTCGCTCTAGCTGTGTATTGCCTGAGCCTAAAGGCTAGGAGTTTAGTACCTCTGGGGCCACCCTCATATTATTTTTGTTTCAGGTAAAAAAGGGCTTTCTCTATCTCTGTTTTTTGTAGTTGGTTCTTACAGGATTTCAGCTCTTTATCCCTCTCCACCTCCCACTTAACCTTTTGCACTTCCTCGAGGTCTCTCATCTGAGAGAGAAGCTCCTGGTGTTTCTGTCTCATTAACCTCTTCCTTTGGGATGCTATAACAATTAACTTTCCCCTGAGAGAGGCTTTGAGGGTGTCCCATAGGATTTGTGGGGTCGTCCCTTGTCTGTTGTTCTCACTCAGGGTATTTTTGATATGCTGTTTGAGCTCATCAACCACATTTTTATCTTGGTGGAGGGAGGTTTTCAGTCTCCAATGGGTTGTCCGTCTGGGCAATCCTAGTTCAATCTCCAAGAAAACCGGACTATGATAGGAGAGGATGGATGTCCCAACCCACATAGAGGGGAAACTGGGGAGGTCTCTCAAGAAGGTAAAAAACATATCTAGCCTAGAAAAAATACGGAACCTCGGGGAGTAACAGGTATACTTGTTGGCCTTGGGGTATTTTTCCAGCCATACATCTACCAACCCCATCTGTTCCAGAACAAATTTTAGGGAGTGGGCTGTATTGAGCTCTGGTTTAGGTATTTGAGACATGGTGTCTAAGATCGTATTCCAGTCTCCCCCATTATCAGGATGCCTTTGGCCTTCTCAGTGACTAGTTGGAGTAGGGCAGTATAAATTGAGAGTGGGGACCCCGGAGGTGCATAAACATTTACCAGGGTGACAGGGGTATCTTGAATAACTCCTATTTCCATTACATATTGTGCTCCGGCATCCTCCACCACCTCCTTTTGCTGAAAGGGAAGGCCGGCCGATACTAAAATTGCCACTCCTCTCTTCCGGCCTGAGGGCAGAGATGAATGGTATAACTGGGGGTAAGTTTTTGATTTAAAATTTTGAGCTTCTGTGGGGGACAGATGTGTTTCTTGCAGAAAAATTGCATCACATCTTTCCGATGCTATGTAGCGCTGAATCCGCTTACTTTAAATAGGGTTTGAACAACCATTTATATTGTAAGAAAGAACCTTAGAAAATTGTCTAGCCATTTGGAAACCAACCCATGATAACCACTGATTTCCAAATTAAACCTTGTATAGTCAGAATTGAATTAACATTTCGAGTACCCTGTTGAAATTCGAACATTACTTTAGAAAAACAGGTAAACATTAAATCTATTTCTAGTAATAAACACTGAAGTAGTATATAAACATAACTGAACTGGTGCTCTGGACTCATCCCACTACGGGCCATGAGCAGTAGGAGTAGTCGACAAATCAAGGTTAAGAGTCTTTGAAACCAAGATGCCCAATATCTGCTGATTTGACTTCCAAGGGTTGGCTGAGCGATGGACCTCAGCTGAAAAGTGTCTGTTCATGTGGTACAAAATAGGGAGCTCAGTAGTGCAGTGAGAACTTTATGCGGCCCCCAGGCGATGCCCTGGGTATGGCCACCCTTTCGCTTGCCAGCATTCCCACATGGTGGCATTTCCCTCTATTGCTCACCCCCTCTTCCCCACCTAAATTATTAGCAATATCTTAAGGTGAAATTGCCCTTCTCTTAAAGCCCATCTTGGGTATAGTAATGCAGAGGACGACAGTATCATCTCACCCAGCCCAACCCACCCCTCCCCACTCCAGACCTGCCTGTGTAATTGACCAGCATTAATTCTATAGAGCAAGCTGGCTCAGTAATAAAATACTCTTCTAAATTTGAAGCAACAACTATTGCTATTGTGTATTTATTCTCGAGTGCAGTTTATATCTTTTTCCACAAAGACATAGAGTGGAGGCTGTCCAGAGGAGGGCAACCAAAATGGTGCAGGGTCTGCACCAGAAGACATACGAAGAGAGACTAAAGGAGCTTAACATGTATACCCTCGAAGAAAGGAGGGAGAGGGGGGACATGATAGAAACTTTCAAGTACCTCGAGGGAATCAGCGGAGTCCAAGAGTGTAGCATCTTACAGAAAAAGAGATGTGCAAGAACAAGGTGGCACAGTTTGAAGATGGGGGGGATGGCTCAGAGGTAATGTGAAGAAGTATTTTTTCACGAAGAGGGTTGTGGATGCATGGAACAGCCTTCCTGAGGAGGTTGTGGAGTTAAGAACAATGGGGGAATTCAAGAATGCATTGGACAGACATAAGGCAATTCTAGTGGGGGGGTAGGAGGAAGTAGGCTGTTGGTTAACTAGGATCTGCAGCTTATCCATCAGGTAGGGAAATGGGCAGGCTAGGTGGGCCAAGCGGTCCTTACCTGCTGCCAAATTCTATGTTTCTCTGGCAAAGAAGGGATGCTTGGCTGCTTATTTGTCCATGGGACAAGTCAGATCTTTCTTCGAGAAACAGCTCTTGCAGCAGGTTATACCATTAGGGACTGAAGCCGGCAGGCGCCAGGACCCCACGGAAATTTTCTAGCTAGCAGTATTCAGCGGGGACTGCCCCCGACATCAGGCATAGTACATAAGGGGGCAGTCCTCCAGAATCCCCAGTTCTTTTCCTGCCGTCGACTTGCCAGCATCGGCCTCACTGTCCCACTCTAGCACCCGACGACTAAGAACTTCTCTCAACGGTTTTACCAAACTAATGTCGGCATCTCCAACTTCTTCTTCAGAGGGACACCCTTCCAAGTGTGCCTGCGGCAAACAGATCCCCTTCAAGGATCCTCATTCATCCTGCCCGTGGTGCTTAGGCCCAGACCACGACACCAAGGCCTGCTCCTTCTGTCAGGGGTTCAATAGCCGCACCAGGATCCGCCATCAGAAGGCACTACAGGGGTTCCTATTGGAAGAAAAACTTCATAGAATGGATAAGGAACCTTCCTCCAGAGGTGAATCTTCCTCAAAAGCCCACAAACACCGGGACAAGCACCAGGAGAAGGCAAGGTCCAGATCCCCTAACCGGAACTTGGGCTCGCGTAGCTCATGCTCCAGACGCTCTGACCGCTCTCCCTCCAGGGCTCGCTCTCAGCCCCCTCCGATCAAGGTTAAGGCTACAAGTGGCTCTTCGCCTTCGCTTCACCCCATAAAAACTTCCAGGCCTTTGGCTTCCTCCACTCCCTCCCGGGCCTCATCGAAGTCTTCTGACTGTCACCAGACTAAGTCTTTCTCTTCTGACCGACACCGGGACCCCGACTCCATATCAGTCTCCCAGGGGTCCGGATCCCCAACCAAAGAAAACAAAAGACCTGATGTCCCTGAAGCTGACGATGGACCCGACGTTGGCCAAGCACCCAAAGTCGGCCAGGCGTTTTCCGGAGCCAAGGACATCGGCCAAACACCAGACGTCAGTCAGGCGTTCGCCAGAGCCAAACACGTCGGCCAAGCAACCAACATCAGTCACACACTCGCCGGAGCCGAATACTGCTGCCCCCCCCCCCCATCATCAGTGGACACAGGTCACCGGGACTTCACGGAGGAGGACACGACATTGCCTGAGGACCAGACAGGCGACACAGAGGACGCCGGACTTCCAAGGGAGCCTGCGCCCATCCCGGAGACACCTTCGGACCCGACGCCCGACCCTGACGACAGATCACCGGCGCCAGGCCCGTCGTCGGGCATGAACATCCAAGAGGTCAAGGATCTCTTCACATTGTGGTGGGGCACAATCCGGAAAGATGTGGGCCCAGTGAAACCTCCTCCTCCTACTCCTTCACCTCCTACTCCCCCTCCTCCACCACAGGGGCCAGCAGGATGACCACCAACCCCTAAGGAGCACACTCCACCTCCTAGAGGAAGATCTAAGGAATGGAGAAGGCCTCCCTCAAGATCTCCCTCAGGGTCTCCCAGCCCCAAGCGACCCAGACACCGATGATACGCTCCGCCAAGGGAGGATTCTAGATCGGATACCTCTGAAACCTCCAGGTCTCCTTCTCCACTCAGCATCCCATCGCCTGACCCACAAGACCTACCCAGGTCACCTCCGGATGATCCCTCCTTCTCTGAGATTATGAGGCACATCCAGGAGAACATGGGATGGGATTCGGAAGATCTCAACCCCGAGAGACAGCACCTTGCCCGTTACCTTCGGCAGAAAGATCCTAAGCCTGTGGTAGTGCCACCCTTGGTGGACACTTTCACGGATGTCACCAAGGCTGCGTGGAAGCGTCCGCACTCCACCCCCACTGTGTTGAAGAAAGCTGACCGCCTGTACAAGGCCGCGAAAGAGGACCAGTACTTGGCACAACAACCTCTGGCTTACTCCCTGGTCATTACGGCCTCTCATGAATGGTCCCAACGACCACAGCATATGAGCACACAGCCACCGGACCAGGAATCCAAACAGTTGGATGCCCTGTCCAGGCGCATGTATGCAGCTGCTACATGCTCCATCAGGTTCCTGAACTACCTATCTCACATGGTTCAGTTTCAGAATGCCCTGTGGGAACAGGGTCAGAACCTTGTTGACAAATTACCGGATGGCGATCAGAAAGCAGAGTTCCTAAACCTCCTCTGCACAGGGTCTGATGTGGGAACCCAAATGCTTTGAGCCACATATGATTCTGCAGACTCGTCTGCCAGAGCTGCAGCTTTGGGCATCTGTCTCCGGACAGCTTTTGTTGACCGAGTAAGTGCACTAGACAAATCCTGCCTATTTACAGGCACGACCCGGGGGAGGGGGATACAGATGAATGCCAACTGACCTTGAACCAGATTAAGCTGTTGGTGGTATTTTCAGTGAATGAGGGAAATTTGGCCAGGACACCGGAGAAATTCCCCTACTCTTTTCGATAAGTGTCATGGGATCTTTAACATCAACCTGAACTACCACCAATCCAGGCAGATGGGACCTTGGTTTGACGTCTCATCGGAAAGACGGCACCTCAGAAGCGCAGCACCCCTCTCATGCTGCACTACAGTGTCAGCACTGGAACATCAACCCAAGTGCCAGATGTGGGAACTGAACCCACAGCCCTCTGATCTCCCGGCCTCAGAGGCGAGTGTGCTATCTACTGAGCCACTGACACTGTTAGATCTGTACAAGCCATGTACAGATCAAGACCTGGTTCCTTTCGTAGGAACCAAAACCGCTTTCGCAGCTGGCAACAATGCCAGCAGCCAGCAACAAAGGGGCACTTTCCATCGTAAAGCCAGGCTAAATCTTTCCCAGGCAGAGGCCAGCGTTACACCAAACCGGCCCAGCCTGCAGGAACCAGCACTGCCACATCATGACTCCTTCCCGGCCCCTGCTCCTCCTCTGGATCAACGGGCACAAAAGGTCAGGGGTCGCATTGCTCGCCACTTTTCAGGGTGGCAGTCGATTACTGCCAACCGGTGGGTTCTTCAAAAGGTCAAGAAAGGTCACTTCATCAAATTTCTCGACCACCCGCCATCAAGACCTCCCCTGCTTTCCCGTTATTCAGGTCAGCACGCACTGCTCATACAGCAGGAGGTGCTTGCGCTTCTCAGAAAAGAAGCTATAGAGCATGTACCGCGGAACCAGAGAGGTGCAGGTTACTATTCTCACTTCTTTCTGGTTCCCAAGAAGTCAGGGGACCTTCGTCCAATACTGGATCTCAGCGACCTCAACGCTTTGGTCCTCTACAAATGCTTCCACATGGTGACCCTTCCAGGTCTGATACCCATGCTCAAGCAGGGCACCTTCCTAGCATCCTTGGACATGCAGGATGCTTACCTGCATATACCCATCGCTCAAGCACACAGGAAGTTCTTGCGCTTTGAATTTCAAGGTCACCATTATCAGTTCTGAGCCCTCCCTTTCGGACTGTCATCGGCACCTTGAGTGTTCACGAAGTGCATGGCAGTCATAGCGGCGACTCTGAGGAGACGAGGCCACTACGTGTTCCCCTACCTGGACGAATGGCTTCTCATGGCACCCTCTCGGGAGGCCCTGATGTCCGCCATTCATTGTACTTGGTCTCTGTTCGAGACATTTGGCATCATTATCAATCGGGAGAAGTCATGACTGGTTCCATCACAGATTCTGCAGTTCATAGGTGCAGTTCTGGACACTGTCCAAGGGAAAGCTTTTCTACCCCAGGACCGAGCGGAACACATCAGATCCCTCATCAGGGACATTTTGGCAAAGAGGACCGTCCCAGCCAGACTGGTCCTTTGCCTGCGCGGACATATGGCTGTGGCCATTGCAACAGTTCCGCTAGCCCGTCTCCACATCCGGGTGACCCAGTGGATGTTACAGGTCCAATGGAATCAGAAGCAAGACCATTTGCAGCTTCCAATCCAGATCACGAATGCCGTAATCTGGGATTGGCAATGGTGGCTAGATTCAAAGAACCTATAATCGGGGGTCCCCTTCTTCGCGTCATCTCCAATTGTGATGCTCTCCACAGATGCCTCAGGGCTCGGGTGGGGAGCACACCTCGATGGTGTCAGGTCTCAGGGCCTGTGGACAGCCCAAGAAGCTCATCTCCACATAAATATCCTGGAAATGAGAGCAGTTCTTTACGCCCTGCAGGCTTTCCAGTTGGAGATCCAACCGGGTACTCTTATGTTACAAACAGACGATACCGCGGTGATGTATTGCCTCAACAAACAAGGAGGCACCCATTCCTACCCACTTTGCAGGGAGGCCATGAGGGTATAGAATTGGGTTCTACAACATGGCGCAAACCTCATTGCTCTTCATGTCCCAGGAGTGGACAACGTCATCGCAGACAGCCTGAGTCGCTCTCAGGCCAGAGTCCACGAGTGGGAACTACTCCAGGAGGTAGTAGAGGATCCGTTTCACAGATGGGGTACACCAGAGTTAGACCTCTTCGCGTCCCCATACAACACAAAACTGCCCAATTTTTGCTTGCTAGATCGAGGGCCTGGTGTTTTCTGTTGAGATGCGTTGTCCCTCTCCTGGGCGGGCAGATTCCTCTACGCCTTTCCTCCCTTCCCATTGATCCAGAGGGTCCTTTTGAAACTTCACAAAGAGCAAGTGACGCTGATACTTATCGCGCTGTTTTGGCCCAGGCAGATCTGGTTCTCTCTACTACATCAGCTGTCCCGGGAACCTCCAGTGCCTCTGACAGTCAGCTCTCACTTACTGTCTCAGAAGGCGGGCTCCTTGGTCCATCCGGACCTTCGTTCACTGAACCTGCACGCCTGGCTCCTAGAGACATAGCCATTATGTGATACGGGGTCTCACAAGAGGTAGCAGACGTTCTAGCGACTGCTAGAAAACCGGCCACTCAGCTACTTACGCCATGAAATGGTGCAGATTTTGCCTCTGGGCTCAGACGCAAGGTTTTTGCTAATGGATTGTCCAGAAAGGTTGGTCCTGGACTACCTCCTGTTTCTTTTTCAGACAGGCTTGGCCTACTCCTCGATAAAAGTACACCTTTGTGCCATCTCAGCCTATCACACTCCTATAGGCCAACATCCCATAACTCAGTTGGACATGGCACGAGCCTTCCTGAGAGGTGTTCTCCACCTTAGACCTCTGATTAAGGATCCTGTTCCACCATGGGATCTACCCTTTGTGCTGGAGCAGCTTACGCTGCCACCTTTTGAACCAGCCACGGAATTGCGAGCTTCGTATCCTTACATGGAAGACGTTTATAGTTGCTGTTACTTCGGCCAGAAGAATTTCTGAACTTCACGCACTGATGTGCAAAGAACCTTATTTGGTTTTTCACCAGGACAGGGTATCCCCTATGGACTAATCCAAAGTTTCTACCTAAGGTGGTCTCAGCTCTCACTCTTAATCAGGACGTCAATCTACCAGTGTACTTTTCTAAATATTCTAATAGAGGATATGCCCTGTTCCACACTTTAGATGTACATAGGTGTCTTCGATAGTACCTGACCAGAACCAAACACCACCGAAAATCTGACCAGCTTTTTGTCTCCTTTGCCCACAGGATGATGGGAGCTCCCGTTTCCAAACAATCGCTATCCAGGTGGCTCATACATTGTATCACGTTCTGTTACCAGAAGCGTGTCCACCTCAGCCATCTGTGCAGCAGCTACTTGGAGTACTGTGCACACCTTCATCAGGCATTATAGCCTGGATGTCACATTGAGGCGAAGAGCAGGTTTTGGTCTAGCAGTCCTTCAGAGACTCTTGTCCTAGGCTTCGGTTCTACTAGTGATTTCTACCTTTCCTCCTCCCAGTGGTGAGGGATTTCCAGTATTGCTTGGGAATCAGTCCTAATAGTGTAACCCGTTGCAAGAGCTGTTTCTCGAAGTAAGATAGTACAGTTACGTAAGAACTTACACGTAACAGTAGATCTTCGAGCAGCTCTTGCAACAAATACTTACCCCACCATCCCGCTGGAGGTAGACTTGTTCGATATCCTTCTCCTAGGATCAGGTGTTCTCAACACCACTGATTGTCATTTGATGGCGGATCCTCAGTCTCCTTTTCTGATGTCATCCAGCTGCCGGAGTCTCGGTGAGAGAACTGGGGATTCTGGGGGACCACCCCCTTATGTACTATGCCTGACATCGGGGGCGGGACTGACATCGGGGGCAGTCTCCGCTGAATACTGCTAGCTAAAAAATTTCCATGGTGTCCTGGTGCCTGCCGGCTTCAGTCCCTAATGGTGTAACCTGCTGCAAGAGCTGTTCTCGAAGATCTACTGTTACGGTAAGTTCTTACATAACTGTACTTTACATGGCATATGCAGCCAGGTATCAGAAGTCTCTGTGGAACTCCATGATGGCCCTGGCTGAGAAAGCACCACCCAACATGGCTTCTGAGATGATTGAGACAGCCAGGCTGGGATTAGAGGCCACTAAGTATCAATTCCAGCTGGTTGTGGATTCGAATGACACTGCAGCTAGGTGGTTGTCCCTTATAGTGGCCCTAAGGAGGTTTGCTTGGCACAGGACAACAAACCTCACCCAGGATACCCAGAGCAAGGCCATTGTCTTTCCTTGTGAAAACAAGTCCGTTTGAAGACGAGACTGAAGTCTACATGAAAAAGGTGGATCAATACAAAACCACTTATAGGAGCAATACCACCAAAGAAAAGGCTTCCACCTCCTACAGGGCACAGGGAAGGGGAGTTAGAGGAATGTCATGCTATGGCAGACCTGTCTTTCAGGCCCAGGCCGCCCCTGCATACCAGCAGTAGAGGGGATTATTTTGGGGCAGGGGTAAAAGGGGCTCCAGGTGTGGTGACCAGACCACCTAGTCTGCAGCTCAGGCAAAGCAAACTCCCTGATCCACAGGTCATGGTTGCCTCCCCACTGCCAGTAGGGGGCAGGCTGGCTCACTACTTCCCAGTTTGGAGAGCAGTCACCACAGACAAGTGGGTCTTGGAGGTAGTTAGCCAGGGACTAGCCCTCAGTTTCAGATCCCTCCCCAAGATACATTTCAGAACCCTTCAGACCAGCATCCATCACAGAAAGGGCACTCTTGCAAAAAGAGGTGTCAGGCCTGCTGACAGCAAGGGCAGTGGGACCTGTTCCAGCCTCACAGAGAGGATAAGGATTCTATTCAAGATACTTCCTCACTGTAAAAAAAGAATGGGAAGTGGTGACCCATCTTGGATCTAAGAGCTCTGAACAAGCATCTGACAAAGCCAAAGTTCCAGATGGTAACTCTGGCAATCATTCTCCCTACTCTTCAAGAAGGAGACTGGCTGGCATCCCTGGATCTCAAGGATGCCTACTTCCACATTGCAATCCAGGAATCTCACAGAAAATACCTCAGGTTCAGGCTTTACTCAGGGCATTATCAGTTTAAAGCTCTGCCTTTCAGCCTAACCTCTGCCCCCAGGGTTCTCACAAAGTGTCTGGTGGTGGTGGTGGTCACACACACGAGAAGGCAGGATATAACGGTGATCTCACTTTGAGAGGGTTCCTTCAGTAGGTCAGTACATATTGGACTGGCGCCACCTGGCGGACTGCACGGCAGACTTTTCTAGGAATCCCTGATAGGGGACTACCCACCTGACATCACGGGACCGACATCAGTGTGGCCGTATATGGTGGGCGGTCCCCACACCTGCCATCCAATTATTTCCCGCCGTCGCATCGTGCCAGTTGCATTGCAGACTTCCATACAGCGATCCTCATGTGAGTTCTTGCGTCAGATTTTTCCTTTACCAAATCTTTATTTCGAATATTCCTCTACGTGATGTCTTCACCCAAGAAGAAGTGCTCATCCTGTGGCACGCAGATCCCTCATAAGAACGGTCACCTAAAGTGCGTGATCTGTTTGGGCCCAGACCACCCTGCCTCCTCCTGCTCGGAGTGCCAAACTTTTAATCAGGCCACCTAAAAGCAGAGACAACAGGTTTGGGCCCACCTTTTAAAGGTCCGCTTAGCTTTCTTAGAAAAGCAAATGGACCGCATTAGAGATTCCTCTTCTGAGAAATCTTCTCCCTGAAAGAAGCACCATAAGGAAAAATCTCAGGAGTAGAAACACTCCACGGATAAGACTTTGCGGCCCTCAACGAGCAAGGCCCAGCCACCACCAAAGAAGACCTCGGACGGTAAGTCTGACAAATCTTCAGTGGGTCAGTCCACCATTACGGCTGCTTTATCCTCCCCTTCTCAGGCATGTACTTTGGGTGAAGACAGCGTGGAACCCCTCGACGTGGTAGATTCCTCAGAGTCTGTCCCGTGCTCTCCTGATGGGGTCAAGGAGAAGGAGGCTCCTCCTCAGTCGTTTGGCCTTCCAGCGGAGACCCCTCCTCCTCCTCCTTCATGTGGGATCCCGGCCCCAATCCCACCATCAGATCTGGTGAATCCCATTCCAATGCGGGATATCCCAATGAGACTCCACAGTCAGGGCCCTGTGGACTGCCCCAGCCTTTGGCTCCTGGCACCTGACCAGTTTCGCCCGTCGGGGATCCCCTCGTCTGGCCCCGACGCCAGCCCTTCCGATACCAGACCCCCTTCTGGCACCAGATCGGGTGATGTCGGTCCCCCTGACATTGGCTGTCCCAATGCCGGACCCCCTGCCGATTTATACTACAGCGGGTCCGACGTGGGTACCTCCTCCATCAGATCTGATGGTGATTTATACAAGACTCCAGACTGTCCCACATTACCCTTTCGGGTATCCTGGGGATCACTTCCTGGCTGGTCCTCCTCCTGAATGGAGCCCTTTTGGACAGTACTACCCTGGTTATAACCCCTGCCACCATTACCAGGGCTATCATTACTTGCCCCCACCAGTGATGCCTCCTCCTCCTCCTCCCTCTCAGCCACAACCTCTTCCTCCACCTCTTCCGGTTATGCCGGATTTTAAGATCCTCATCCAGTCTTGGTGGCAGGGGGCACACTCGGAGTTGGCTTCAGACTAGACTCCATCCTTCACGGTCTCCTAGGTCTGTGTCCCTGAGAAGCTCTTCTCCGTCCATGGTATATGTCTTGGGGGTGGCTCATCAGGACATTACCCTTCCCGACATCCGTAATCTTCCTGATGATGGGGCAGACAGTGATAGTGATGATGATGATGATGATGAGGAGGAGAACTCCAACGAGTCGGCGGAGGATGCCTTGGAGAAGCCAGAGGGACTGAAAAGCAAGGTTTCTCCCAAGTCCCCCCCAGAGAATCCTGCCTTCTCGGATCTTCTGAGGTCCATGAAGGATTTCTTCAACTGGGAGTCGGAGGAACAAGATCCAGTGAGACAGAGGCTAGCCGAACACCTGGACTTAGAGTCTCTGTCTCCGGACCCCATTCCTCCCTGGATCTGACCTCACCAGGATCTCACCTCTACGGTCTGGCAGATGCCTCATTCCCTCCCTGCTGTCCCCAAGAGGGCAGACAGGATTTACTGGGCGCTGAAGGACGCTCCGTTCCTAAAGATGCAGCCGAAGGCAGACTCTGTTGTCATCTCTGCTGCTCATGACCGCTCTGCTGCACCCAAGCACATGAGCACCTCTCCTGCAAACAATGAGTCAAGGCAGATGGACCAGTTCAGTAGAAAAGTTTACGCCTCGGCCGCATGCGCGCTTTGATCCCTCAACCATGTAGCCCACATGATGTCCCACCAAAAGGCTACCCTGGCCAGGTTAGAGGCTTGTGTTTAGTCTATGGAACACTCGAGCCTCAAAGAGGAGCTTGCTAAGTACCTTCGCCTCTCTCGCTTTTCATGTAGGCATGCCTTGCGGGCTAAATACGACTTCGTCAACTCAGTAGCTCGCATCTCGGCAACTGCTGTTGCCCTAAGGCGGCATTCCTGGCTTTGCTTCTCTGGCCTTGCCAACGAGGTACAGTCGGCGATTCAGGATGCCCCCTTTCAGGGCTCGGTACTTTTTGGTGGGGACACCAAAGATATCATCACTGATCTCCAGGACAGAGACCTCTCTCTCTCTCTCAGATCAGTGAGGTCCATGTACCGATCAGGCACTCGGCAGCATCCCTTTCGGGAAAAGGACCTGGAGGCAGAGGAAGCAGGCCCCGGCTCGGTGCCAGGGCAAATGCAAGTCCACGGGTTCCGCCACTCCTCCAGCCTCCAAGAACCAGAGACACACAGAGGGCCTTCCCCCTGAACATCCTGCCACTTCTGACTCACTATTCCCCACTACCTGCTCAGTCTCACGACGAGCAGGTGAAGCGACCGTCAAGAGGAATGGAAGGCAATGACCTCCGACGCATAAGTCCTGCAACTAGTGTCCATCGGACACACCATAGAATTTCTGGGACTTCTTCCAGAATCTCTGCCAAAAAGGTCTTCTTAGTCCAGGGATCAGGCTCTTCTCATCCGAGAAGAATTTCAAAGTCTCTTGCTCAAGGAGGCAATAGAGCACGTTCCCCTCTGGCAAAGGGGCAGGGGGTTTTACTCCCATTTTTTCCTGGTTCCAAAAAAGACGGGAGACTTCAGGTCCATTCTCGACTTAAGCAACTTCAATCAGTTTGTCAAGTACAAAAAGTTTCGGATGTTGATGCTCCAGAGTCTCCTCCCACTCCTTTTGGAGGATCATTGGTTGTGCCCTCTGGACATGCAGGATGTTTACCTGCACATCTCAATCTTTCCCAGCCACTGCCATTTCCTGCGGTTCCAATTCCAAGGGGAGCACTTCCAATTCCGGGCACTCCCTTTTGGTCTGTTCCCGGCACCCCAGGTCTTTACCAAGTGCCTGGCGGTGGTGACGGCTTCCTTATGCCACAAGGGTTTCACAGTTTTTCCTTAGCTGGATGACTGGCTGAGCTCAGCCCTGTCCAGGGACTCTTTACTGGAGGCTCTCTCTTTCACCTTGGACCTCTTTGGCAGACTAGGGATTACTATCAATATTCCCAAGTCATCCATGATCCCATCCCAGAGACTACAGTTCATTGGGGCAGTCTTGGATATGGTCCAATGCAGAGCCTTCCTTCCTCCAGACAGGGTGAAGACCCTGATCCATCAGGCCTTGCGAGTGGCTCCATCCAGGACCATCCTGGCCCGGGAGATCCTCCACCTTCTTGGCCTGATGGCAGCCTCCATCACTACTGTTCCCCATGCGAGGCTTCACATGAGAGTTACTCAGTGGTCCTTGCGTGTGCAGTGGGACCAACTCCTGCACAACCTGGACCCTCCGGTGCTGGTCTCTACAGCAGTTCAGAAATAATTGCTTTGGTGGAGGGACCCCTGCAACCTTTCCTTAGGTCTCCCTTTCAGGAGCCCAGCTCCTCTGGCATTCCTAACTATGGAGGCTTTGAACATGGGATGGGGAGGGCATCTGGGGAGCACCAAGCTCATGGACTGTGGCCCAACTTGAATGCATCCTTGCACATCAACGTTCTGGAGATGAGAGCGGTCTTGTACACCTTGCAGTCCTTCCAGACCCACCTTTCCAAGGGATCACTCCTGGTTCAAACAGACAATATGTCGGTAGTCTGATACCTCAACAAACAAGGAAGAACTAAATCATACCCCTGTGCAGGGAGGTGATGCAGGTGTGGAACTAGGTGGTCCAGCACAATCTGTCTCTTGTGGTCGTGCACGTTCCAGGCACTCTAAATGTCCTGGCGGACAGTCTCAGCAGGTCTCGGAACCCTAGCTCACAAGTGGGAATTACATCAAGAAGTGGCAGGATCTCTCTTCCTAAATTGGGGGTGTCCAGAAATTGACCTTTTTGCCTCCCAACACAACGCAAAACTTCCCAGTTTTTGGTTGCTCGTTCCAGGGCCTGGTACTTTCTGGCATGATGCACTGTCTCTGTTCTGGACAGGGAAATTTTTGTACGCCTTGCCTCTGTTTCCCTTTCTCCAGAGGGTCCTTCTCAAGCTTCAGGCAGAGAAGGTGAGGATGATTCTCTTCGCCCCTCTCTGTCCGAGACAAATTTGGTTTCTGCTGTTACAGCAGCTATCCAGGGAACTACCGGTTCCACTTCCAGTGACCCACAACCTTTTGACCCAGGATCGAGGTCATCTTGTACAGCCAGGGCTCAGGACACTGCATCTTTATGCATGGCTCCTGCACACATAGCGATTTCACACTTAGGGGTCGCCTTCCGAGTCGCTCAAGTCCTTATAGAGGCTAGAAAACCCTCTACTCATTCCACTTATGCCATGAAGTGGAAACGGTTTTCCATCTGGGCGACTTCCAAGAATTGGAATCCCTTTTCTTGTTCTGCCCCTCGAATTATGGAATATCTTCTTCATCTGTCAGACTCCAGTTTGTCATAGTCTTCCTTGAAGGTCCACCTTTCCGGAATTTCGGCGTACCATGAGCTGGTGGATGGTAAACCCATGGCTCAGTTAGAAGTGTCTAAAAAACTTTTCTGAAAGGTATCCTCCATCTGAACCCCCCCAATCTGCAGCCGAACTCCACCTTGGGATTTGAACTTTGTGTTGGAGAAGCTCACTCCCCCCATTTGAGCCGGGCATGAGTTGTGATTTGCACTCCCTTTCCTGGAAGATGTTATTTTTAGTTGCCATTATGTCAGCCCGAAGGATTTTGGAGCTTCATGCTCTGGTTTGTAAAGAGCCTTATCTTATTTTCCACAAGGACCGGGCGGTCCTCAGGACAAATCCTAAGTTTCTTCCCAAGGTAGTGTCAGAAGTCACACTGAACCAATCAGAAGAGCTTCCTCTTTACTTTCTGTCCCCTTCCAATAGAAGTGATGCACTCCTGCATAGTATGGAAGTCCATCTGATCCTTCGGTGCTACACACACTGGACCAAGGATTTCCGTAGCTGCAATCAGCTTTTTGTTTCTTGTACCCCCAGGTCTAAGGGCAAACCAGTTTCCAAGCAGTGCCTTTCCAAATGGTTAGGCAACTGTATTCGATATTGTACCTAAAGTACGAAAAACCTCTGCCGGGTCCCATCAGAGGTCATTCTACTAGGGGCATGGCTGCTTCCACTGCCTTGTTGCGGAACGTCTCTGCAGCTGATATTTGTGCTGCAGCCACTTGGAATTCTATCCATACCTTTACCAAACACTACAGTCTGGACATTGCTTTTAGGCGGAGGGCTGGCTTCAGCCTAACTGTCTTGCAGGGCCTTCTGTCCTAGGCTGTTTCTATTCTGGTTCCTAGTTTCTGTTGGAACTATTTTCTCCTCCTCCCCAGTTTCTCTCAGTCTCTCTTTGGAGGGACTGCTTGGGACTCTGTCCTATATGTAATGACCTACTGAAGGAACCTTGTCGAAGTAAGATAGTACTGTTACATAGGAACTTACCATAACAGTAGAGCTTCGAGAGAGGTTCCTTCAGTAGGTCATATTTTTCCCTGCCTCCTTCTTCTCATTTTGTTTCTTACAGGGACTCCAAATCCTGTTTGCTCCTGCTGTCAGGCCTCTTCCTGGCTCCAGTGGGAGAACTGGAGGGCAGGCGTGGGGACCGCCCACTATATACGGCCACGACAAGTACTGGAAGTTGTGTTTCGGAGATGGGGAACCCCAGAGATGGATCTCTTTGACTCAAAAGAGAATCTTCAACTGCCCAGGTTTTGCTGCAGGCCTCCACTGAAGGGCACAGTACACTGGATGCACTGGCACTGGATTAGACAGGGATGCACCTTTATTCATTCCCATTACTTCTCAGAGTGCTGATAAAACTCATGTCTCAATCAACAGCCATGTTTCTGATAACCCCAGACTGGGCCAGGCAACCATGGTACTCCCTACTTCTCTCTCTGCCAGTAGCTCAACCAATCGATCTTCCTCAGAGACACAACCTCCTGATGACCTCTTGGGGCAGGATTCTGTATCTGAATGTCAGGTCACTCAGGCTCAAGGCCTGGCTGTTGAGGACCTAGAGTATGCTAACTTGCAACTCTCTGAAAGTGTTATGGAGATGTGGGAAAAGGAAAGCTAGCTACAAAAAGAACCATCTCACGGTGGATAGAAGCATGTATCCAATTCTATTACAGCAAAGCTGGTAAGGAGCCCCCAGTAGGCCTGAGGACACATTCTACGAGGGGAACAGCTGCCACAGCTGCAGCTGCCAGGGATATTCCCATTCTAGAAATTTGTAAAGCAGCTACATTGAGAACAGTACGCATCTTTACCAAACATTACAGTCTGGACATTTAATTCCAGGGGTGAAGCCAGGTTTGGCACAATAGTGCTGCAGAGCCAGTTTCATAAGTGATGATCTTACTTCGAGTTGAAGATCTCGCAGCAGGTAGTAACCATTAGGAATAAGGACAGGACCCACAGAAACCCTAACATGATGTTCAGCGGGGACACGCCCCTAATCTTCGGCTCCACCCAGTGTTGGCCAATGGTATGAAAGGGCAGTCCCCAGCCCCATCACAGTCCTTTTCCCGCCGTCAACTCATTAGCATCGGCTTCTCGGACACCTTCTTGCAAACAGTTCAACCTCTTTCATGCCTTCAGTGTTTTTCTTTGCCTTTTCAATCAAAATCCTCAAATTTATTTCCCATTCTGCATGTCTTCTTCTCTTGCGTCATCCACAGATCTCAAGAAGTTGAAGTGCACCTGTGGCAAGCAGCTACCATCGGAGGATGGCCACGAGGCCTGCCTCGTCTGCCTAGGCCCAAACCAGAACACCACAGCCTCTGTCAGCACTGCAAGACCTTCAACTCCCTGACTCAGATCCACCATCAGAAGGCCCTCCTCCTGGAGCAGCAGCTTGCCCAGATGCAGAAGCTGCCAGCGGAGAAGAGTCCTTCTTCGTCCTCGTCTGTGTCCACCTCCTCCACTTCTAAAGCACACAAGAAGAAGAAGAAGGATTCGGGGAAGCACAAACACCAGGACAAGGACTGGGAAAGGTCCCAGGGTCGCTCCTGTTCCAAGTCTCCACTGCACAAGAAGTCCTCATCCAGCTCCTTGTCACATGGGGGCTTGGACCACTCCTCCCAGTCTGCCCATGGTTCTACTGGGCAGTCGGTTTCTAAACCTCCCGCCGTCATCCTGGCATCTGGCAGAAGAAAACTGGGGTTGGGGTCTTCTGCTCCTACCCTGATGCCTCTCAAGGTGAAGGCCACACCGGCAGGATCACCCTCCACCTTAGGGGTTGGGACCAGCAAGGAGGGCAGCGACATTTTGTCATCTGCCAAAATGGTCCCGACCATGGTCTTGTCCAAAGCTTTGAATAGGATGCCCCCTCATTAGGGGTAAATGACGGATCCTCTGCCATTGCCCCAGGCTCTGGCCAGGCCTACGGCTGCCTCCTCACCAGGCTTTGCTCAGGAGCTGTCCACTAAGGGTGTGCCTTTTCGGACATCAGGTTGGCCTTCGTCTTCCTCCTTACTGGGCCATTCCTCACTAGTTGAGGATTTCAGGCTGGATGATACCTCCCTTCTACCCTCTGGGTCCTCGTCCCCACCACCACCACCACCACCTCCGACGCCAGACCCCTACACATCGGGTGTTCCTACGCTGGATAAACTGGCGCTGGCTTTGCAGTCACATGCTGGCCCATTGATGCCTCAAGTTCACTAAGGACCAGATCCAGGAGCTTGTTTCCTTCTGGTTGAGTCAGATCAAAGGGGACCTGCTCCCCCTAAGGAGCTGGTCACCGTGGAACCAGAGTTGGGGCTGGCCATCGGCACGGGTCAGGAACCGATACAACCATCTCCTCCTCCTAGGAGCTGCTCTTTGAGCCCTGCAGATCACTGCGGTGGACCCCTGCTCAAAAAATGGCATCACCACAGGACTTCTCGCTCAGGTCCTCTCATAGGGGACATTGGTTCCCTAGTATCGATGCTCTAGCAGTTTTTCCTCCTCTTCGGTTGACTCCAGCAGCAGTTCTGTGTCTTCGGGCTCTGACCATTCAGATCCTAGGGGTTGCTCTTCCTCCCTTGATAACAAGGACACCCCCAGGTCACCTCCTGATGACCTGACATTCATGGACATCATGAGGCACATCCAGGCCTCCAATAGATGGGAGACAGAGGACCTGGAGAGGCAGAGGTTGGCTAAATACCTGAGGCAGAAGGAGCCCAAGCCTCTAGTGGTGCCTCCTTAGTGGACACCTTCCAGGACCTGACAAGGTTAACCTGCAAGCACTCTTACACAGTATCTGCAGTATAACAGAATCCCTTGTGGGCTCAGGATCAGTGTAGAACCTAACATAGGAATTAAATCCTCCAAATTTGAGAACAAATGGGATGGAATTAGAAATAGAGCCAGTTGTGATTTTATGTACTCTTTGATAGAGGCCATTATAGAAAAGAGGCAGAACTTAGAGGTTGATATTAAAACAGTACAAGAATCACTAAAACTTAAAATGCAGGAGGAAGAATTAAAAAAAAAAAACATGAAGAAATATTTTGTAAAAATAAGTTACAGCAGTATGAGGAGAGACTGAAACAACAGAAAGTTAAGAAATTTATTAGAGATACTATCGACTATCATAATGGGAGGGTCTACACATACAAAACATTTAATAAAAGGAACCAATATTGGAAAAAAAACACAAGATTCTAACAGTTCAGACAGTGACAATAGTTATACAAGGGACACCAATAAAACACCATCTAGTTTTATTTATTTATTTCAATTTAAGATTACAATACCTTTGAGCCGAGGCTCTTTTACAAAGGTTCCACATCAGCGTGTGCAACAGTCATCATTTTAGTTAAAGAGAAGGTCCTGAGCCTGGGACTATCATTAGCTCCATCCCAAGCTGTGGACTTATTCAACCTCAAACCAGATTTGCAATGCTTTTTTCACCCTTTAAGGCTTAAAAGTCAATTTGGATCACAAGCTAGTACTTGTATTAATAACTACCAAAAGGAATTAAAACAAAAATTACAAGTCAAGTCTAAATACAACCCCTTCCCCATGGAAGAAACCATGAATTGAAACCTTTATAAAAATAACTGAAAGGCAAATCATGGGGCTCTTTAAAGAAAAACAAAATATTTTTCCCCAACATAACAACCTGACACAGAGAGAACAGCAAGCATTGGAAGCACCTAAAAGAGACACTAGCATTGTAATTAAAGGAGCAAACAAGGGAGAGGCTATTGTTATATAGGACAGACTTCAATATCAAAACATATGTTTAAAATTAATAAACTATGTAGAAAACTATATACCACTGTCTATGAACCTGATAGGAAACGTTGTAACTGGACTTAAAAGCCTTTTAGAGGAATACACGGCCATGAATTGGTTGAATATGTGGGAAGCGGATCTCCTGGTCAATGATTACCCAAGAATACCTACGTTCTATGCAATCCCAAAGATTCATAAGAATGCCTTAGACCCTCCTGGCAGACCAATCATTTCAGGAATTGGTTCAGTTTTCCAACCAGTCTCAGGATTTATAGATTTTCATTTACAGCCGCTAGTTACAAAAACTACCGCATTTGTAAAAGATACAGTGGATATGATATATAAACTTATACACATGTCTGAACAAGGAATTCCAGAGAATGTTATCTTGGTTACTTTAGATATAGCAGACTTCTACACATCTATCCCACATAGGGAAGGTGTTGAATGCATGGTTCCCTTCTAGACAAAAGAGAAATTGGTTCACACCCAAGAATGAGAATTTTACAAGAATTGGCAGAATTCATACTACAACAAAACTACTTTGAATTTGATAACCAATTCTATCAACAAATTAGAGACACGTCTATGGATTCAGCATGGCACCAGCATATGCCAATGCCTACATGGATAATTTTGAACATAAATACCTTTTTAATAATGAGGGAAATGTGCTAAACACCAGTATATACACTTGGCTGAGATATATTGATATTTTTTTGATTTGGGTAGGAACAGAGCAGGAGCTACTGGAATTCTATACAGATCTTAACCAAAAAGATAAAAACCTAAGATTTGTTATTAATTATGACAATGTCCTGGTTCCTTTTTTGGACTTGAACATATATGTGGAAAATTCACAAATATATACTACTTTGTATATAGAAAAGACAGATAGAAATATGATACTCCACAACAGAAGTTTTCATGAACCATGTTTGGAAAAAAAAAAACGCATTCCATATGCCCAGCTGACTAGAGCTAAAAGAAATTGTACTAAACAAAAGGATGTAGACAGAGAAATAGGAGTCATGATAGAAAGATTCAAGGAAAGGGGATATTATTGGGGCACCTTAAAGGCAGCAGAAGAAAGAATAAAACAGAAAGAAATGAAATGCTAAATCAGACTTCAGAAAAACCAGGTGCACCATTCACTGGTCATGTCGACTAGATTTAACCACAGAATGCCTGCAGTTAGGAGAATAATACATCAAAATTGGCATCTGGTTAAACAGGACAATGAACATACTAAGGAACTACAGAGTCCACCTATAGTAGTGGCTAAAAAGGTGAAGAACATTAAAGATAAGATTGTACAGTCACAGTTTAAATTACCTATGGCTACAGGTGAACAGCTTCTGTTGGGGCCACTTAGTCCAGGAATGCACCAATGTGGCAGATGTGCAGTATGCAACAATACTTCTAAAAAACAAGTTTTTATAAACCCACATACAGGGGAACAACACAAAATATTACAGCATTATCACATGTATAACAGAGGGCATAATATATGTGATACAATGCCCATGTGACCTACTGTATGTGGGTGAGACAAGTGCACTAAAAACTAGAATATTAGAGCACAAAGGAGATATGAGAAATGGGGACATAAATTTCAGTTGCAGTATTATTTCTCTTAATAGCGTGGACGTAACTGTGCGTCCCTTCGCTTTTGGAGTCTTGAAAAGGTAGCACCACCAATTAGGGGAGGCAATTTTAGAGATAAATTGCTTCAAGTAGAAATGAGGTGGATCTTTAAATTACTTACAGTTAAGGGAGGCAGTATAGTTTAAGGCTCTGAGCTGCAAATCTGGTGACATCCAGCAGACCAGACCTGGATTTGAATCCCACAGCTTCCACTTGCATACTGTGTGACCCTGAGCAAGTCACTTAACTTCCCTGTGCTTCCAGGTCGCACCTGTAAAAAAGCTTTCAGCTTAGTGTGCTACTCCTGGTTAAACAACTAAAAAAAACATACATTAGAAAAAGATGTAGGAATGAATATAGAGACACACTGGCAGGTATGCTAGTATGAAAATGTGTAATAGCACATAACATCATATATAGGAGAATATCTAGTTAGGACAAAGTGCGATGGTGTCAGATGAAATAAACAAGTAATAGAGCTCACAATTGCGCTGTATCACAGAGAATGTATACCGATATATCACATGAAATGAACAGTGAATGAACATGTAAAAAAGTGTTTAGTGTGCACTCAGTAGCGGCTCTAGCCACAAATGGTTACCAGGGCACAGCTGGGGCACAACCGATGGCAGCCAGGGCACTGATACATTGTTACTATGGGGAAAGCTCTGCACCATATGGGGCACCAACTGGGGCACAGCATTTTTTTACTGGGGCACGTGCCCTGGCGGGCCCTGGTGTAGAGCCGCCACTGTGTGCACTGTAGAGAGGGAATAATCACTGTAAACATTGTGAATGTTCGAGATGAAATGTTTAAATATTCTCTCTCCTTATTTTGTACCCTGTGACAATCCTCTTTATTCCCCCTAACAGTACACAAATTTATAAAAGAGATGTTAGAGGGCAATAGGGCTGAATGTCTGAAGTGATCTGCCACCTTTATGTTTTACATGTTATATTTAAAATGCTTTCTTTCCTGGTCCTTAACACTCTCCCCAACCCCACCCCCTCATTAATTGTAGGACATTTATCACTGAGTAACAGGTGTGCATTGTAAATATAAAGATATCAACACCTTTAAAGAATATACATAAAATTCAGAATATGTTGTAAGAAATGAAGTGCTGTTCTAAGTTAAGGCAAAGAAGTTTCATAACTAACTAAAAATGCTCGCTTCACGTAGTTTGCACATTTTATGAGCTTTCCCAGACAGGAGCATGCCTTTTTTCATCTGTGGCAAAGTCTGTGAGCATGCGCTATGTACACAGCGTAATGCACATGCGCAGATAAGTCCACATGATGTCATCACGTCCGTCGACAAGTCTTGTCTGGGAAAGCTCGAGAGGGAACAACAGCTAGCCATCCACCATTGCAGCTACACGCTGGGGGCACACACAACTGAATTTGCAGCTGGTTTACTGCTTGAAGGTAAATACCAAATTCTTCTATATTATTTAAACAGTTTCGATTAAGCTGTGATATAAACTATCAATAAGTCTGCAAAAGAACAGCTAACCAAAACACTGAGGCCCAGATATTCAAACTGCGCTCAAAATGAGCGCAACAGCAGGAGCAAGCACAAACCAGTTGCGCAAATGCGCAACAGGTGCGATATTCAAACATGGAGCAGAACAAATTGCGCAAGCAACCATCGTCTGAATATTGCACATACTGCGCCATAGCACAACCAGGAAGGAGAAGCTGAGCCGAAATGTTGCGCTATGGCGCAACCAGGGCAGCCCAGCTGAGCATTCCAGAAGTGCCATAGCGCAAGCAGAGCCCCCCAGAGCAATGGAACTGCACATCCAGGGAGGCAGGCTGGGGCCCACCGCCAGCCATGCCACACATGGGCACAGGAACACACTGCAGAACCCACACCACACCTGCACACCCCAAGCACAGCATCACTGGGGGTGGGATGGATGATCTACTTGCCCATGGGGACAAGCCAACAAAGCATAGCAGAGCCATGACACCCCAGCACAACCACTGGCAGGCTGAGAGTGCCACACACGGGGGTTGACAACCACAGTGCACATCAGCCCCCGTGCACAGCACACACCCTGCACTGTGACCCCAAGACACCACCTATGTGCAGTGACTGGCACTGCAGGAAACCATGCATCCCCCCAGCACACGTCAACGCCGTGCAGCACAGAAGCCTACAAGCCAGACACACCCTGTGCACCCAGCAGTGGGTGGCAGCAGACGGCAAGACCAACCGAAAGTCACTGCCATGCTGGAGATACCTCCCCATGCACACACACACACATACCCAGGACCATAACAGCCCAGATGGCATGTACACCCCTGCAACTGAGCACCCATAGGCAGCTGCAAATCAGAGACCAACACATTATTCGTATAAAAATATAAAAATGTATTTCAACACAACAAACATTAACAAGAACAAGTACAACTGTTTACAAGGGGGGAGGGACGGGTACAAGGTAGGGTTGGTCAAGGGGTAGGGATGACAAACTTGGAGGGGAAGGCAGGTGGGATGGGAGAAGTGGGAAGGAAAGAGGTCATGGGCCAGCCGCCGCCGGTCCCTCCTGCTGGTGTCTTGCAGTTCCTGCCGCCTCCTCCGCATGCCATGGCGGTGTATTGATTGCAGGATGTCGCTGTTCTGGGCCACAAGCTGTCGGATGGCCCTGACATCCCTCGCCATCCGATGGAGAACCTCGAGGCCTAGGAAAATGGGAACACAGTCAATGGCTGTGACTGACCACAACCCTGAACACCACCCAACCTGCAAGCCATATAGCCCAATGTCCCGAACTGTGATGGCATGCACCCACCCACAGTGAACATGCACATGGCCATCACAAACAGGCGGCACCAGCTATCCGCACCACTGCACACACACACTGCCCATGTCCATCACAGCACAAACAAGGCTGGCAAGTACGTGGCAACGTGGTGCGATGCCAGTTACCCAGCTATGTGCCCAGTGCATGCATGGACCACCAGTGATGCATACACAGATGTGCTGTGAAACTGGACAGTGATGCATGTCACCTGTGGGTGCCTACCGAGACATAGATACATAGCCAGTGTCGGCGAATGAGGCCTATGGCTTTACAGTCAGTCCATTTCAGCCTGTAAGTTACTTTGTTTACCTAGAAGTCTGTTGCCCCTTACCCCTGACCTCAAGAATTCCGTTATGTCTATCCCGTGCAGTCTGAAATCCCGTGAGTGTGTCAGCCCCCACCACTCCCTCTGGCAGAGTGTTCCACTTGTACACCACCCATTCTGTGAAGAAAGTCTTGCTCATGTTTTCTCTGAATCGTCCTCCCTCCAACTGCATCCCATGCCCTCTAGTCCTGGAACATCTTTTGCACTTCAAAATAGTGTTTCCCTGCACCCTGTTCCACCCTGTAAGATACTTGTATGTCTCTATCATATCCTCTCTCCCTCCTCTCCTCCAGGGAGTACAGGTTCAGTTCCTTCAACCTGTCTCCATAGGAGTTGTGATGCAAGCCATGCACCATCTTTGTTGCTCTCCTCTGAACCTTCTCTGCCCACTCTACGTCCTTACGTAGGTATGGTCTCCAGAAATGTACACTGTACTGCAGGTGGGGCCTCACTAGTGTCTTGTATAGTGGAATTATGACCTCCCCTTTCCTGCATGTTTGTATTGTGCAGGGCTACTGCCCCCCCCCCCAGCATGCAATAGCATCCATGAAGTCATGATACTCACACTGCTCAAGCAGCTCTGATTGGCGCTGTTGCTGGCACTGCTGCTGCTGGTGGGGTCCAACCCCTGCTGGCACTGGGTCCCTGGCACGGCCCTCATCACTGTTGCTCCACATCCTCACATCCCGGCCTGTGGGAGACATATGTTGAGACAAACATCAGTGTGACTCAAAAGCAGACTGCACCCTGCCCCAGTGACAGTGCCTGCCCACACAGTCATACCCATTCATCTCACAGCTGCACACACTGACACAGCCAACTGTGGCCGAGCCATCACCTATGCACAGCCACCAAAACACACACACACACACCCCTACAGATAATACAGGTGCATAGATGGCACACCCACCTGGCCCTAGGCACCACGCCCGCCTGTGCGTGAGCGCAGCGCGTTTAAAGCTCTGGCTCCCTCTGGGAGGTCACTGTGCCGTGCGGCACTGCTCAGCAGACCGGCACTGTCCAGTGACCCCTGTCAGGTCAGTGGTCACTTGCTGCCACACTCAGTCCTTGCACTGGTGAGGGCACTCACCATAAAGGCCATCATAGTGTGGCTCAACTAGGGCCACCAGGTTGGCCACTTCAGCTGGCTCAGGACACCGCCCTCCTCCCTAGCCATGGCACCAACACCACAGCAGGCAATATGGCGCCAGCTGCACCGTAACCCGTGGAGATGTTTGCCAATAGACCACCACAGGCTCCAATCGCTGCTTTGAACAGTGCCGTCACTTCACATAAGCGCTGTCACCAGACAGGCGCAATGAGAACGTACGCCAGCGAGCGGCGAACAGTGCCGGGGCAAGGTCATACACACAAGGTCATGGGCAATGGCGCAAGGCTAACGCACAGCCATCTGACATATAGGCATCCTGCGCGACCGACCAGCTGCGTACCAGTGCCACAGTGGAGTATTGCGCAGTAGTGCCACAGCGCCATATAGTGCCCATTGCTGTAGCGCCACTGGCACAATGGTGGCCATGGCCTGAATTGCCGATCGCGCTCAGCACATCAGCAGCGCGACAGACGCCTGCATAAGCTATCTGGGCATGCGCAATGCAGTGTACCACACAAGCACAGATCTGCGCCATTGGCTCAGCCGACTCTTCCGTATTGCGCAAAGCACAGATTCGCGATATTCAGCCGACACATGCAAATCATCTGATCAGCCATTCAAGGGCGCAGTGGCGCGATTTGCATGTCATTATGATTACTCCACTCTAATTTGCATGTATTGCGCTATAAATGTCACGACATTGGGCTGCGTTGGCCAGATTGGTTACTGCAGGTGAAGGTGAGTTACATGCTGTGTGATGTTCAGGGCGATGGTCATGGGAAAATGCTGTAGACTGCACAGTGACAGGTGTCCACTTCCCCATACAGATCGCCATGACCGAGCAGAGTCATTGTGAGGTGAGGGCGGTGGGCGTGGGAGGCCTTTACAGCAGCAGAGGCGGAGGCTCTCTTCCAGGCCTACATGGATGAGGAGCCAGTGCTGAGTGGACGGAGGGCACACCCTCGTGCCGTCTGACTGCATGGGAGGGGGTAGCTCGGGCCGTTAACCATGGACCACCAGCGCTCCGTGCAGGAATGCAAAAAAGATGGGACAGACCACGGGAGGTTGAAGGAGAGGTGGCAGCCTTCAGGGTGGCACGATGCTGGCACTGGCGGGGGCCGCCAGTGGTGTTGCAGCTGACCCCAACTGAGGAGACACTGGTTGCAGCCATGCAGCCAAGCGCCAGTGAGGCGTGCCGAGGAGATTCCAGACGGGGGAAGCCCATCACTGCCGCAGTATGGCGTGGTGGTGGTGTTTGGGGAGGCGGTTGTTCACATGCACTCACATGTACTCTCTTTCTGTTACAGATCCTGTTAGTCTTCAGGAGGCGGTGGTGGTGGGTCCAGACAGTGATGCTGACCTGCTGGACATGGAGGAGCCATCACCTCCACCAACAGCCAGCAGGCACTGCAGCAGCATGCGCTGGGCACGCAAACTCTGGTGTCAGTGATGCGGTGCGGGGGTGCACAGCCTGTGTCTCAGCAGTCTGGCATGCAAGCATGCCCACACGCTGACCATGGCAGTAACGCGTACCTGCACATTGATGATAGAAGGCCTGCAATGAGCATTGATGGTTGTGTGTCGCAAGCGGGGACTACGGCGAGCCAACACGTGCCCTGGGCCTGTCTGGTTCAACTTGTGTACCAGCATGCTGGCACGGTCCCAGGCTGTGCCTGTCCAGCACCATGGGGCAGCACCCGGTGGCTGTGCAGGTGTCTGGCACTGTTGCCAGCACAGCGGTGGAGCGAGTGGACCGGGGCTGCAGCGGTTGGAGGGGCAGCAGCAGCAGTGGCCCACCAGGTTTGGGGTACAGTGTCAAGCAGTGGCATATGTCCGCCGCCTTTGATCTGCCCATTCCTGGTCCTGGCGAACAGCACCCACCCTCAAGGGGTGTTGTGCATCAGGACCGTCCACACCTGGGGTCAGGATGCCGTTGGGACACGGTACCCATTGGACGAGCACACCTGCCTGCTGCAGGAATCAGTACAGCTGCGAGGCGGGTTGCAAGGTCCTTCGAGGACTGTCTGTGTCCGTGGGTGGCACAGCAGGGTGTGCTGGGACCAAAGCGAGCTGGATCGTATGCAGACGGATGTGACGCCGCCATTGACAGGCTGACCCAGGCAGTGGTCTCTGTAAGTGGGCGCGTGGGCACACAGTCAGGTGCCCCTGTACACGCACACCCCACAGTGCACTCTCCTCCCCATTCCTGGCATCGTGCGACACCAGGCCTGTCGATGCTGGGTTCTGCTGTGGGCATCCCGAGCACCCCTGGTGCAGGTTTGTTCGGCATGCTGCAGACCCCTGTGCGGGCAAGGTCACGTTCGCGCAGTGGGACCCCTGGTGGTGCAACAGTGCCACCCCATGTGGACCCTGCTTAGCCTGCCCGTGCTGTTGGGTCACGGCGGGGCCGCCCATGCATCCGCGGTGGCCGTGGGACAGTGCTACATGACTGAGCTGTCTCCCAGTGTGGGCCCTGTCTGGTGCTGCCATGTGTGCAATGTGTGTCATGGTGGGCAGTGCACTGCTGGAAGCTCTGCTCCACCGCCCGACACCACGGACCACCTGCACCCCTCCCAACTGCTGTCCACAGGTGTGTGTGCATGATGATGCCTGCATCACTGTACACCAAGGTGCAAAGGTGCCCAGGTTCTGACACACGTGCTTGGACAGGGGCCAATTGGTGGGGTGGTCGGTGGTGCTGTGTGTTGCATGTATCGGTTCTGCAGTGCTGTGCATCTGTCCATGTACCTCTGTGCCTGGTGTGTGTGTGTGTCCATATGAGTGCTCACCTCCCTGATGGTGTGTTTGTATGCCTGGACCCTTCCACTCCCCTGACCATCACGCACCCTGGTGTGTTCCCCATGTGTGCCTGTGTTTTGCGCATGGACAGTGTTGGTTGCACATGTCCCTTGACTTACCTGTGTTGTCGTAGTGCTCCTCTGTGATGGTGTCCCGGTGCAGCTAGGCCTGCGGATCAGTCGAGGTCCCTCCGTCCTGGGGGGCTGCTCATCACCATCATCACCAAGCCACTGGTGTCCCCATCGCTGTCCCCTGTTAGAGCCTGTACGGCTATCCATGGTCTTTGGCCATGTGCAGGATGCAACAGGCCAGGGAATATCCCACAGGCACACAGGGGCTGTACTGTAGAAGCACCGCCGGAGGTGTCTAGGCATACGGAAGCATGCCTTGAGCATCCCAAACACCAGCTCTATGATGTTGTGTGTTGCGGCATGTGCCTCATTATAGCATAGCTGCGCTGGGGTCATGGGGCGCCGGTACGGTGTGAGCAGCCAGGGACAGAGTGGGTATCCGCAGTCACCTGTGTGGAGATAGTGGAGATCAGTGTCATGTTCAGGTCCATATTGGCCATCTCCCTGTGTGCCACTACCATGGCACCTGTGGCATTCCCACCCTTGCCCAGAGTTTTCATTCCATACATGTGTACTCACCCACTAGATGTCCTGTGGGGATGTCCCCACTCTCGAATCGATGGCACAGTGCAGACTGATACCATATGAAGGCATCATGTGCTCTGCCAGGGTGTGTGCTTTGAACGTGATTATCGCCCAGTGGCATCACACACACCACCTGGCAGTTGACACTAGAGAATCCCTTTCTGTTCCGATGTCTCGTGGCCATCGGGGCCAGGTGTAAGCGTGGGATGGCCACATGGGTGCAGTCTATGGCCCTAGCATGCCAGGCATCAGTAACTACCCTAATGGAACTTCCTGCATATTTGCTATGCGCTCTGCAGCGGTGCTGGGGAAATGGATGTACTCCGCAGCATGTGGCAGCAGTGCGCTGAAAAAGTGGGTGGAGGATGCGTGGCGTGGCTGACTGTGCGATGCCTGTGGTGCCCCCTGTCGGCCTCTGGAAGGTGCCCGTGGCGAGCAGGCACATGCAGGCTGTCACCTTGGTCTCCACCGACAGGCGTGACTCCGTCGTGAGTGCCATCCACATCACTGCACAGCTCACAGAGCCGTCTCAGTATTGCCCTGTTCAGGCAGTACCAGCCCCGATCTCTACATCTGTGTACAGCTCAAAGCTGATCACGAGCCTTGCAGTACCGCCTGGCGAGGCGTACCGCCCGACAGACCCTTCACGGCCACACATCCCCTCGCATGCCACACCCTCATTACAGCTTCCATGTGAACTGGCTGTCCATCTCCTGGCTTCCCCAGCCCCCTGGCTGGTGTTGCTGTGTTACCCCCACTGTCCTGACAGCTACTTCCACTGCACCGGACCCCCGCTGGCCTCAACAGACTATGGGACACACTTTCCTTGCCTGCCTTGCTGTCTGTCTGTCTGTCTCTGTCTCTCTCTCTCTCCCACTTGGCAGCCTGGTGGCGTTCTGCGCCGCTTCCTTGAGCCTTTTTATTTTGGCTCATTTCCGCTAGTCTCGCAATTTCCGGCTGTGCAGCTATTGCGCTAGTCGCCGCAGAATCTTTGAATGCTCGCATTGCGGTCTTTATGCATGGATCCACGCCTGGTTGCGCATGCCTTCATTTTCATTCGCTGTTGCTCAGCATGTTTCGGGCGCAACTGCCTCCTTCTGAATATCGCAAAATGGCGCAGTTTTGGACTTGCGCATGCGCAACCCTGTTGCGCATGGCGCAACTCTTTTGAATATCTGGGCCCGAATATATTGGGCCAGATATTCAAACTGCGTCCAAAATGTGCGCAATAGCAGGAGCAAGCACAAGTCAATTGCGCACATGCGCAACAGACGCGATATTCAAACGTGGAGCAAGTCAAATTGCGCAACCAGCCAACGTCTGAATATCGCACAACCTGCGCCATAGCGCAGATCAGGAAGAAGCTGAGCACATATGTTAGCCATAAGCGCAACAAGGCCAACCCAGCTGAGCAGTCTAGGCGCCATAAGCGCCGATGAACCCCCCAGCAGCAGGCAATGGAACTGCACAACCAGGGGAGGTAGGCGGGGCCCGCCCATGCCACAGGCGAGGCACACGAACACACTGCAGAACTTAACACACCCCACACCCGAAGCACAGCATCACTGGTGGAGGGGCCGGAATATCCACTGGCCCATGGGGACAAGCCAACAAAGCACAGCTGTGCAGCACCCCAAGCACACCACACAACAGCAAGACCACCACACAAAGGGCGAACAGCAAGTGTACAACAGCCCCCGTGCACAGCACGCACCACTGGAACCCCAGACACCACCGCAGGCAGTGACTGTGACCCGGCACTGCGGAATCACCATGCCCCGGCTCAATGCAGCCGTGTGTACCACAGAACCATACAAGCCAGACCCACCAGGAGCTCACAGCGGTGTGTAGCACGACAGACAGACCGGCTGAAAGCCACCACCACACCAGGACACCCCTCACACCACGCACACAATCCCAGGACAACACCACCAGATGCCATGCACACACACACTGCAACTGAGCACCTATAGCCAGCTGCAAATCAGAGACCACCACGGTAATCATAACAAAATATATATATATTTCCAATCAATAACACAACAACAACAACGAACAACCATAACGATTTACAATATATACAATACAGGGGTAGGGAATGCGGGTACAAGGTGAGGGGTGGGTGTGGGGCAGGGTGAAAGAACTTGGTGAGAAGGCAGGGTGTGAGGGAAGAGTAAAGGGGTAGGTGTGGGCAGCTACTGCCCCCAGGCTGCATATCAGCAGGCTGCCTCTGTCCCGTGGCCTCCTCAGCGTCGAACACTCTCTGGTTCATCTCCCTCAGGATGTGCAGGGACTCAGTGGACAGCTCCAGCAGGCGGTGGATGGCCTGCTCAATTCTGCGGGACAGACACCTAGGGCAATGGAACAGAATCAATAGCTATGACTGTCCACAACACAAGCCCACCCAATATGCATGGCATACAGCCAAGTGCCCACCCCTGTGATGGACTGCACCCACTCACAGTGACCGTGCCTGAGCCAAGCCCAACCAGGCAGCAACAGCCATGTGTGCCACTGCACACACCCACCATGCCAGCACAGCACAGCAAGGCAGTACAGTGACATGGCTACATGGTGGGAGGTAGTGCCACAGCCATGTGCCCAGTGCATGCATGGACCACCAGTGATGCACTCACAGACATGCAGTGCCACTGGACAGTGCTGACTGTCACATGTCGCATGCATGGCAGTGTTGTCCATGGATGGTGGCCATGCCCTCCCCCCCCCATAGCACGCAATAGCATCCATGATGTAATGACACTCACCCTCATCAAGCCACTGCTGCGGCTGCTGCTGCTGCTGTGGGCCCACACTGCTGCCACCTCTGCCGGCCACCTCCGCAGCACCCCTCTGTGCCTCATCTCAGGCCCTCCTCCGCTTCTCCATGCCTGTGGGAAACAAACATTGAGAAACACATTAGTGAGATCCCAAAGCAGACAGCCCCCTGCCCCAATGAGTGTGCCTGCCCACACAGCCAGACCCATACATCACACACCTGCAAACACTGTCGCAGCCAACCATGGACCAACCCTCCCCATGCTCTGGCCACAATACACAGTGTTACCCCTACCGGACAATACAGGTGCATAGACAGCTCCCACCTGGCCTGGGCACAAAGCCCCTCCTGCACGGGACACCGAGGTGCACCAGCAATGCCCGCTCCCTCCTCGCAGGTCACTGTGCAGTGCCTGCACTGCTCCGGTGTTCTCTGCGGTCCAGTGACCTGCTCCAGCTCGTGGCCACTGCTGCCACACATGGGTGCAGGCCATGTCAGGCGTTCCTCCCAACCAGTGGCCCATAATGCAGGCTCCACCACGGCCACTAGGTTGGCCACCTCAAGCCACTCCACTGCGGGCTCTCCTGCGTGCCATGTCTACAGGTTGATAGTAGAGCAATATGGCGTTCCACAATGTATTAACCCCGCGTGGAAATGATGCGCAATACAACTCTGTCTGTCCCTATCGCTGTTCAGCCTGGCGCCCATCGATCCTATCGGCGCTGTTACGAACAGCGGCGATAACTACTGAACATAGCAGCGTACAGTGCCAAGGGGCAAGGTGGGCACAAGGTCATGGGTCTGTGGCGCAGGCCACGCACAGTGCCATCGGACGTCTACGTCCAGCGCGATCGGTCGCCTGTGTGCCATTGCCACAGTGGATTATTGCGCAGTTGTGCCACAGTGCCATGTGGTGACCAGCGCTGTAGCGCCACTGGCACAATGGTGGCCGTGTCCTGAATTGCTGATCGCGCACAGCACATCATCAGCATGGCAGACGTCTGCGTAAGCTACCTGGGCATGTGCAGTGCGGTGTACTATGCAGTCACAGAACTGCGCCACAGGCTCCAGCCCGGCTCAACCGTGTCGCCAAAAGCGCAGCTGTTGCGCGATATTCAGCCGTCATATGCAAATCAGCTGATCAGCCATTCAATGGCGCAGCGGCGCGATTTGCATCTCATTAAAGTTGCTCCACTCCTAATTTGCATGCATTGCGCTATAAATGTGCGACAGTGATCTGCAGTGGCCATATTCGGTTACTGCAGGTGATAAGTGGGTTGCATGCTGTGTGATGTTCTGGACTATGGTCATGGGATATTGCTGTATACTGCACAGTCACAGGTGTCCACTTCCACCCATACAGACTGTGACATGGCCGAGCAAGGACTGGGTGAGGAGGATGATGGTGGGCGGAAGAGGAGGCCCAACTTCACAAAGGCTGAAACAGAGACACTCTTCGAGGCCTACCTGGATGAAGAGCCACTACTCAGTGGACGGTGGGGCACCCCTCAGGCCCGTGCTGCTGCATGGGAGGGGGTAGCTCGTGCTGTAAACCTGCACGGAAGCCACCAGCACTCCGTGCAGGAATGTAAGAAGAAGAAGGGTGAAGGAGAAGGTGGCAGACCTCAGGGTGGCACGCGCTGCCACAGGTGGGGGCCAGCCAGAGATGGTGCAGCTGACCCTGGTGGAGGACCGTCTTGCTGCATCCATGCAGCGCAGTGCCATCAAGGGCGTTCCAGGAGGTGGCTTCCAGACAGGTGGTAGACCATCACTGCACGGTATGACATGGTCGGGGGGGGGGAAGGTGGATCCCATGCACTAACATGTTCTCACTTTCTGTTACAGATCCTGTGCATCTGCAGGGGACAGTGGTGGAGGGCCTGTGCACTGTGGACATCCAGCCAGAGTTGGAGGAGGTCCATCCACCTCTGCTGGTAGCGGCGTGCATTGCCGGTGTGCACGCCTGGCTGCCATCTCCGATGTGAGTCAGGTGTGAGGGTGCCTTCCTGTGTCTCAGTGGTCTGGCATGCAAGCATGCTAGCATGCTGTGGCTGTGGCTGTGGGACGAACCTGCACCATTGATGATGCAACGACCGCTATGGGCAGTGACACGTGTGTGTCACATAATGGACACACAGCAGGACAGCTCGCGCCCATGGACCTAGCTGGTTCCAACGTGTGTGCCAGCATGTCAGCACAGTCCCAGGCTGTGCCTGTCAGCACTGGTGGGGCAGCACCGGTGGCTGTGCAGGTCTCTGGCACTGTTGCGGACACAGCAGTGGAACGACTGGTCCCTTGGGCACAGCAGGCGGAGGGGCAGCAGCAGCAGTCACCCACTGGGTCTGGGGGTACAGGGTTCAGCGGTGGCGTATGCACACCACCTGTTGACTTGCCCATACCTGGTCCTGGTGAACAGCGCCCACCCTCAAGGGTGTTGAGCATCAGGCCCTTCCATACCCTGAGGGACAGGTTGCCGATGTGGCAGGCGACCCGTTTGGCGAACACACCCGCCTGCTGCGGGCATCAGTACAGCAGCAGATGCGGGTTGTAACGTCTGTGGAGGCACTGTGTGTGGCTGTGGAGCAGCACAGCAGGGACAACACGATGATCCTTGCAGGGATTGTCCAAATGCGGATGGATGTGACCGCCGCCATTGACAGGCAGACCCAGGCATTGGTCGCTGTCGTGGCCACATTGGGCACACAGTCAGGTGCCCCTGCACCGCGCATGCCACACAGTACGCTATCCACTCCCCGTTCCCGTAGTCGTGCGACACCCAGCCTGTCGACGCCGGGTTCTGCTGTGGGCATCCCGAGCACCCCGGTGCAGGTATGTTCAGCATGCTGCAGACCCCTGTGCAGATAAGGTCGCGCTCGCGCAGTGGGACCCCTTGTGGTCCATCGGTGCCACCCCTTGTGGCCCATGCTCAGCCTGCCAGTGCTGCTGGGTCTCGGCGGGGCCGCCCACGCATCCAAGGTGGCCGTGGCACAGTGCCACATGACTGACCTGTCTCCCAGTGCGGGCCCTGTCTGGTGCTGCTCTGTGTGCAATGTGTGTCATGGTGGGCAGTGCACCGGTGGGTGCCTTGCCCAACACGCTGACACACAGACCACCTGCACACCCACCCGACTGCTGTCCATGGGTGCGTGTGCATGATGATGCCTGCATTGCACTGTACACCAAGGTGCAAGGGTACCCAGCTTCTGACACATGTACATGGACAGTACAGGTGGTGGGGGTGGCCTGTGGATCTGTGTGTTTGACATGTCTGTTCCTGCTCTGCTGTGCACCTGCCCCAGTGCACTTTGTGCCTGGTGTGTGTGTGTGTGTGTCTGTCCATGTAGCGTGTAACTATTCACCCTTCCCTGGTTGTGTGTTTGTGCGCCTGTACCCTTCCACTCCCCTCGCCGTCATGCACCCCTGGTGTGTTACCCTGTGTGTATGTGGATTGCGCCCTGGACAGTGTTGGTTGCACATGGCCCCATGACTTACCTGTGTTGTGCGAAGTGCTCCTCTGTGATGGTGTCCCGGTGCAGCTGGGCCAGCCGGATCAGTCGGGGCTCACGCCGACCAAGGGGGGGTTGCTCATCCCCATCATCACCGGCATCACCAGCGTCCCCATCGCTGTCCCCCTCCTCGACCTGTACGGCTATCCCACAGTCTTTGGCCATGTTGTGCATGATACAACAGGCCAGGAATATCCCACAGGCCTTTGAGAGGCTGTACTGTAGGGCACCGCCGGAGGTGTCTAGGCATCGGAAGCATGCCTTCAGCATCCCAAGCACCCGCTCGATGATGTTGCGTGTGGCGGCATGTGCCTCATTGAAGCGTTGCTGCGATGGGGTCGTGGGGTGCCGGTAGGGTGTGAGCAGCCAGGGACGGAGTGGGTATCCACTGTCACCTGTGTGGAGATAGTGGAGGTTAGTGTCATGTTCAGGACCATATTGCCCCTAGCCCTGTGTGCCACTCCCATGGCACCTGTGGCTGGCCCACCCGTCCCCTAACTTTGCCACTCCTACATGCATACTCACCCACTAGGTGTCCTGTGGGGATGTCCCCACTATTGAATCGATGGCACAGTGCAGACTGGTACCATATGAATGAATCATGTGCTCCGCCAGGGTGCATGGCACAGACATTGATGCGCCCACTGGCATCACACACCACCTGGCAGTTGACACTGGAGAAACCCTTCCGGTTGTGATATGCAGCCCCATCGGGGCCAGGTGGTGTGCGAATAGCCACATGGGTGCAGTCTATCGCCCCTAGCACGCCAGGCATACGTGCTACCCTGTGAAACTCCTGTATGTTTGCTGTACACTCTGCCGCGGTGCTGGGGAAATGGATGTACTCCGCAGCATGTGGCAGCAGTGCACTGAGGAATTGGGTGAGGATGCATGACGTGGCCGACTGTGTTATGCCTGTGCTGTCCCCTGTTGGCCTCTGGAAGGTACCCGTGGCGAGCAAGCACATGCAGGCTGTTACCTTTGTCTCCACTGACAGGGCGTGACTCCGTCGTGAGGGTGCCTGCATCACATCACTGCACAGCTCACAGAGCCGCCTCAGTATTGCCCTGTTCAGGCGGTACTGGCCCACAATCTCAACATCCGAATATGCATCAAAGCTGATGCGGGCATGGTACTGCCTGTTGGGGGCATACCCGACCGGGCCTTCCACGGCCACGTCCCCCTGCAGCATGCCTTCTCACCCCCTCACTACAGCTTCCATGTGGAAGCTGGCACTATCCATCTCCCTGGCTTGTGTCCCCCAGCTGTTGTTGTTCTGTTCCCCGCTGTCCTGACTGCTACCTCCACTGCACCGGGTACACCTAATGGCCTCCGAACTCTGTGGCCCCACACGCCTTCAGCTGCCACTATTCTGTCCTGCCTACTCCCTGGCCGGCACTGGCTGCTGCTGTGGCCTGCTCTCTGTTGCTGCCTCATGAGCATTCCCTGTAGAGTTCTTGCGCCTCATCCTTGAGCCTTTTTATTTTGGCTCATTTCCACCGTGGCGCAACTTCTGGCTATTCCACTGTTGCGCATTGCGCAAGCCTTTGAATATCGCGTTGCACTCTTTATGCATGGATCAACCCCCTTCGGTTGCGCATGCCTTCATTTGCATTGAGCTGTTGCTCAACATGTTTTCAGTGGCTTAACTGCCTCCTGCTGAATATCGCAGAATGGCGATTTGGACTTGCGCTGATGTTAACCCTATTATGCATAAATTTAAACTCTTTTGAATACTCCCACCCATTAGTCTACAGAGCAAACCCTGTTACAGAGAGTTTCACAAAATGATTTAAAACATGAGGTTGATTGAAAGCATCTATAACCTTAGGTATGCTAGCACTGCAGCTGATATAAAGGGTAGAATCCCTACTTGTGGGAACATGAAAAACCTTTTTGTGCAAACTGTGCAACAAACATATTTCTTAAAACAATGTTTGTACTTATAGGACCTAAAGTGAACACAATTATGTGTAAAGAGCAGTGGCGTCACCACGTTGATTTTAGGGAGGCTACAGCCCTCCCCAATCTAAGTTAAAGCCCCCCCAATCATTTTCACATAAAAAATAAATTAAGAACGTTTCTGTTTAAATTCTGCAGCCCCATCTACTTGTTTCTGCTGCAGTTATAACTTACTTGGATAGAGAGAGAGAGAGAGTAGACTTTTTTTGAATTGAAATTAGGAATTTGTGTGACCGAGAAGAGATTGACTGAGTGTCTTCGAGCCACCTCAGCCAGGCAGGCCAGCAGCCAGTAACGAGCGAGCGAGGCAGCAGCGGCGCAAGCCCTAATGCATTTTTTTTCCCCATAATTGAACACGCAGTGCCGCAGCCTGTGCTGGGAGGAGGAGGCCGGACTGAGAACGGAAAATTAGATGATGCTCCTGTCCCTGGACTTGAGGACTAGTAGCAGTGACTTGAGATGTGCATCATCAGTGCAGGGCGGCATGCAATTGCAACCCAGATGCCAGCCAGTGAGGAGAGAGAGACAGGGACTCAAGTAGGGAGGGATGTCACAGGAGACAGACTAGAGAGAGAGAGAGAGAGAGAGGATCGATGGAGACTGCAGTTGGGACTCGGAGACAAGGGAGAGACCGGGACCTCAGTCACCTCAGCTGAGTGAGCTATGGGGAATTTCAGGCACTGGCTGGCAGGCCAGGCAGGTACTGTGGCTTCATGGCAATGGGCAGGGACCAGGGACAACTTACAAGAACAAAATTAAAAATTAAACAGCGTGTAAAGTTGTGAACTAAGTTTTGTGAACACTACAGAAACAGGCTGTCAGGCTCAAGTCAACTAGTAGTCAGCAGCACAGCAGCACTGATTAAGGGAAGCGGGTTCATCGTGCCCGTGAGCAGTGAGCACTGCCACTGAATGAGCACTACTAGCAGTGTGGAGACTTAGGGCTTGCCTTGCTCCTGACTTGCACCTCGCACAGATGACATGAGCAAACAGGAGGCCGCATACCTCTCAACTGTCCCTGATTTTTCAGGGATGTCCCTGATTTTGCCTAAAAATTTTACTCTGTCCCTCCTAAATATTGTTTTTCCGTGACCAAACGGGGAGTTGTAAGCACAAAACAATGTGAAACATTAAATTTACAGACTTGTTCTTCTTTAGAAAATGCATTTTACACCAAACCCCTTATTCTGCCAGCTTCTGGAGTGGATATCACCAATTTTGAAGATGTGTCTCTGATTTTTGTTCTTTGTCCCTGATTTTTTAAGCCTTGTCCCTGATTTATGAAGCAGGAGGTTGAGAGGTATGCAGGAGGGTGGAGCTGCTTCTCCCAAGATCAGCAAGATAATAAACAAGAGCAACCTGTCTGACACTCTGATGTTTTGCTGCAGGTGTTTTAAGTTCAAAAGGAAGAAGGATACTTAAAGATCCCAGCACATTTCTTAGATAAGGGAGTCCGACTGTTTTCCTATAGGGTCCTGTAACCTTCCCAGGAGATCTCCTGGGATAATGGTGTCTGGCTGGTCTTTTTCTTGCTCTGGGGTCCTGTAATCTTCCCAGCAGATCTCCTGGGATAGTGGTGTCAGGCTGGTGTCTTTCTTGCTCTTGGGTCCTGTTAAACTTTCTAGCAGATCTGCTGGGATAATGGTGTCTGGCTGGTGTTTTACTTGCTGTGGGGTCCTGTAACCTTCCCAGCAGATCTGCTGGAATAATGGTGTCAGGCTGATGTTTTACTTGCCCTTGGTTCCTGTAACCTTCCCAGATCCGCTGGGAAATGGTGTCACTCTTCTATTGTCCTTGGTGGTTCAGTAACCACATTTTTCCACATGTAACATTAAATAGATGTCATGATAACCAGGCTTTTCAAACAGATATTTCAGCATTAAAATGCAAGAAAAGCCACCATTTGAATGTAGAATTTTCAAAATTTTCAAGGGGGGCATGCCCCTGGACCCCCCCTAGCTTTGTTAGGATTTTGACTCAAGGGCATTAGCCCCCCAACTTTACACCTCTGGTGACGCCCCTGGTAAAGAGTGCATTTTGAACATTGGAAAACATAGAAGGTAGGAAGAGACAAACTGTTCATGATATGTACATGAAGTGCATAAAATATAAAATCACTTATTAATTTATGTTTATATTATTTGTAGAGCTGCACTTGAGGCATAAAAGAAATTAAAAATCCCTGTGAAAAAGCTCTATGAACAGATCAAAACGTAGGGATGAATAATAAAAAGAATTTTGAAAGTAAGAACACAAACAGAAGTGTCTGTATCTCTTTGAAAAGGTATAAAGGGCTTTCTCGGAGCGTGGATATATTGTTCTTCCACACTCTTTGTCATGTCCCTTTCCCTTTAAATCTCGTCGGAAAGTCTTCAAGCTGGCTTCTCCCACCCACCCAGGTGGTAAATACCTTGGCTCTGCCCCATGATGCCAGATCTTCCTTTCCGCTGAAAGATTCAGGTTTCCTTGTGCTAACTCTAGCCATCATAGGCCCTGGATTCGTATCGTCGGTTTTTACTGAATTTAACTCTCAAACTCGTCAAGAGTTTTTGATTCTGATAATAGTGCATTGGATATGGAGGACAAGTCATCCCCCGGTTTTCGCCGGTGTATGTGCGGCCAGAAAGTGTCGCGCACCGATCCCCACCTTACCTGCATGTACTGCCTAGGTGTCGGTCATGACACTACCACCTGTACCTTTTGCTTAGCTTTCCATCCCGACGTCCTCGATGACCGCATGGCGCGCCTTAAGCTGGGGAGATCGGAGAAAAGGAACCCGCTGGTGAAGTCGAAAGAAGCAAGGTGGGCAGTTTCTGCGGCAGCGGGATCCGCTGAACAGCTCGAGCAAATGAAGGCCTTCGAAGAAGAAGCTGCCCAAGCTTCGGCCAGCCGAAGTTTCTTTGTGCCTCTCAACCTCAGTTCTTCCTTCACAGGTTCCTTTAGGGAGATGTACCAGTCTCTCCCCATCAGGGGTGAGGCGCCCTCGAGCTTGCATTGCTCCCGCCCTCGGAAGAGGGACAAGGATCCAACGTCTTTGAAAAGGAGATGTTCCTGGGCCGAGAGAGGTCCGAGTCCCAGGACACTGCGACCTTGACTTTGGTTGAGATCGCTTCCTCGGCCGCCGGCTTCACGGATCTTCTGTCTGGCCAGGCGGAGACTGAGGGATCGGCTGATCCAGCTGAGATTGTTCTTGAGCCAGTCAAGCTGATTTCGCTGACTCCGGTCGACGATTCTCTAGAGAGGACCCGGTCCTTTCTTTCCCTGATGACGAGACACTTCCTTCGGGTGTCCCCATCAAGGGAATTGATCCGGATCCTCGATTCTCACCGAGCCCAGTTTCGCCTGATCCTGGTCGACCCCGTCAGTCTCGATCAAGGACTCGGTCTCCTTCTTCGGCAGGAAAACCGAAGAAAGGCCACTGACATTCAAAAAAGAGGTGCCGCCACAGGTCCTCATCCTCCTCGGACGAGGAGAGGCTTCGACGGAAACACCGTCGACTATGAGGAGCTTATATGGCAACAACTGATTTTGGCCAGACAGAAGCCGGCTATGCCATCCACCCTGGCCATTACTTGGCCTGCGCCTCAAGGGCTGATGCCGACCCCTTAGAACCCAAAATGTTCGGTTCCTCCACCTGTGGGGCCGATCGTTATTCCTAAGCCCATACCGGTCTCACCACCGATTAGGGTGGAACCACTGCCTAAACTGCCTATCTTGGGGGCTCCCACAAAAGGGGACCATCCAGATACCGGACTTCCCCGACGCCTGTCCATCACGGTTACCCCTGACCGCCCTCGGCATATCGATGGGGACATAGGTGGGAGACTGCTGTACCCCGTCTCTTCAGATTCAGATACCACCGGTTTGCACTCCCATCCGGGTGATGAAGAGTCACACTCAACAGGCCTGGAGGAAGGTCCTTTCTCCTTTCAGGGCATCCTCTGCCTCATTTCCGATTCCACCAGAATGCCCCTGGAGTCTATCCAGAAAAAGGCGGAGTACCCCCTTACGGATATCCTTAAGAGGGGGATACCCCGATGGAGGCCTTCCCAGTGGCTGAAGCCATTACTGGTCCAGCCCTTGAGCTTTGGCAGCATTCAGCCTCCTGCCCAGCACCGTCTGCCAGTATGGCCCATAAGTATGCGGTGCCTAAGGGATCCCTACCGAGATTCACGGAACATCCCTTAGCTGAGAGCCTGGTGACTGCTTCCGTCTTTAGACATACTGGTAGCTCGGCTGACACCGACTGACCTCCGGACAAGGAGTCCAAGAACATGGACCACTCTGCCCGTAAGGTCTATGCAGCCTCTTCCTTGGGACTTCGTCAGGCCAGTTCGACTGTAATCATGGCACACTTCTCCCATGCCCTCCTAGGGTCATTGGATGAAGTACTTCCTCACCTCCGCGCGGACATGCAGACCACGGTCAAGCAAGTCCGTGATCAGGGCCGTGCTGTTGCCAAACAGCAGCTCCAGATGGCCCTGGACATCGGGGATTCTTGTGCCCACTCTTTAGCAGCTGCAGTGGCCACCCACCACGGGGCTTGGCTGCGGTTATCCTTCTTTCCAGTGGATACCCAGTACACGTTAGCTGATGTGCCTTTCCTTGATACCGACTTGTTCGGTCCAGGAGTGGCAGGCCACCTTCAGAGTATTGAACAGTCCAATGCCACCTTGGACGCCACTTCTGCTAAGGGTTCCTTGGGCAAGAACCAGTAGAAGAGGAAGAGGAAGCATTTTTGGCAGTCCTCCCCTGCGGTCAGGCAGCCCTCCTATCAAGGAGGTCAGTAGCACCAACAGCAGCAGCAGGCTCAAGCTTGGCACCCTAGGCCCAAGCAGGGCCCTCAACAGCCCCGTAAAGGAGGCCGAGGCACTGGTCCAGGAGCTTCCTCCTCCTCCTCTAGGCCTGCTCAGTGACGGGTTGGGGGTTGCCACCCCTACTCCTGTCACGCCTGCCCTGGGTCCTCCCATGGGGGGTCGGCTCCACCACTTTCTTTCCACCTGGTCCAATATCACTTTGGACAGGTGGGCTCTAGAAGTGGTCGAGCAGGCACTACCTCTGGAATTCAAGCAGTACCTGCCCAGCCGAGACCGCGCCCCCCAGGAGGAAAGGATCTCAGCTCGCACACAGTTGGCCCTTCGGGACGACATAGCTCAACTCCTCCGCAAGGAGGCGGTAGCTCCAGTGCTGGATCCGCCTGTAGACCCAGGCTTCATATCCAGGTACTTCCTGGTGCCCAAGTGGACAGGGGGTTGGTGCCCCATCCTAGATCGCCACGATGTGAATCAGTATGTCAAGTCTCACACCTTCTGGATGGTAACTCTGAACCAGATCATACCATCCCTGGAGCGAAACATGTGGTTTTGTTCTCTGGATCTGCAGGACGCGTTCTTTCATGTCCCAATCCATCTGTCCCGCCAGCGGTTCCTCCGCTTCAGGGTCGAGGGGACCCTGTACGAGTTCCGAGTCACGCCATTCAGCCTGTCATTGGCCCCATGGGTCTTCACCAAGTGTATTGCAGTGATGGCAGCCCATCTTCAGCGTTGAGGAGTCCGAATCTACCTTTATCTCGATGACTGGCTTCTGACAGGTCCCTCCCTTCAGGAGGTGGAGGGATCCAGGGATCTGGCTCTCAGAACCTGCTCTCAGCTTAGGCCTCCTGATCAATGAGGCCAAGTCAGAACTCGTGCCGTCTCAGGTGATGGGCTTCGTCAGGGCAGAGCTCGACTCTTGTCAAGCCAGAGCCCGGCTCCCGGCGGACAGGGCAGAGGTTCTTTCCTCCTTTGCCCACTCATTTCTGGTTGGGCTCTTGCGCCCTGCCCGGGACTTTCTGCGCCTTCTGGGTTGCATGGCGATGTGCCCCTCAGTGGTCCGTTGGGCCAGGTGGAACATACGCCCCCCTCCAATGGGAGCTGGCCACCCAGTGGACTCAGCACCATGGTCAATTCGACCCGCTGATCACGGTAACCCAGAAGATGTGGGACACTCTCCAACGGTGGACCCTCCCAGAACGGTTGCAGGAAGGGATCCCATTTGTCTTCCCTGAGCCGACTGTCATCCTCATGACCAATGCCTCTCTCATGGGCTGGGGAGCCCACATGGGGGACAGCAGGGCCCATGGTTTCTGGACCCCCGAGGAGTCCCGATGCCACATCAACCTGTTGGAGCTCAGGGCAGTCAGACTGACACTGTCTGCATTCGCTCCTCAGCTCCAGGGTCAAGGGGTTGAAGTCCAGATGGACAATACCATGACCATGTACTACCTCAACAAACAGGGCAGTACACACTCCCGTCTGCTGTGCAAGGAGGCGCTCCACATCTGGACCCTAGTCAGCCGGTTGGGGCGGATCTCCTGGCCATCCATGTGGCAAGAGTCTCAAACCAACTGGCGGATGCTCTCAGCCGCCTAGGCCAGAAATCCCACGAGTGGTCTCTCCATCCAGAGGTAACTTATAGTCTGTTCTCCCATTGAGGCAAATCGTTGGTGGACCTGTTTGCCTCCAGGGAGAATGCCAAGCTGAGTCTGTACCATGCCGGCCCCCCTCAGGAGGGCTTGCTGCATAGGGATGCCTTTTCGAGGCCATGGACCCCAGGCCTCCTCTACGCCTTCCCTCCATTTCCCTTGATCCACAAGGTGTTACTCAAGGTGAGGCGGGACAAGGCAAAGGTGATTCTGATATCCCCGGATTGGCCGTGCCAATTCTGGTACACAGATCTTCTCAGCCTCAGCTGCAGGCCCCTGGAGCGGCTTTGCACATGCCCAGACCTGATATCATTAAACCAGGGGAAGGTCTTCCATCCAGACCTTCAATCCCTGCACCTCACAGCCTGGTACCTGAGCGGCTAGAGTTCCAGGCTCTGGGTCTTTCCGATGATGTCTACACTGTGGTGGAGGCATCTCGCAAGGAATCGACCAGGAAATGTTATGCCTTCAAATGGAAGAGATTTTCCATTTTGTGTCAGGGTAGGAGTCTGGACCCCTTATCCTGCTCTGTGGCTAACATTCTAGACTACCTTTGATCTTTCTCCAAAGAGGGTCTGCAGTCCTCGACCCTTAGGGTGCACCTGGCAGCCATTTCTGCTTACCGGGCGCAGGCCGGTCAGCCGACATATTGGCACAGGCGACAGTGGTCGGGCGCTTCTTCAAAGACCTGGATCACATATCCCCTCCAGTGTATGAACCTACACCTCCATGGGATCTCTTACTGGTTTTTGCAAAGCTCATGGGCAAGCCATTTGAACCCATGCACAAGTGTGAACTCTCACACTTGTCATGTAAGACGGCCTTCCTGGTGGCTATCACGTCATCCAGAAGAACAGAGAAGCTCCAGGCACTTTCAGTGGACTCCCCTTATCTGGTCTTTCACAGGGACAAAGTTGTCCTGCGCCCCCACCTGAAATTTCTTCCGAAGGTGGTCTCAGAGTTTCACCTTAATCAGGTGTTGACTCTGCCAGTATACTACCCTAACTACACCTCAGATGCTGAGTACGGGCTCCATACTCTGGACCTGAGATGTGCTCTCTCCTGCTATAAGGAAGGAACGGTGGAAATTCGTGGAGAGGTTCACCAGCTGTTTGTCACCTACCCTGAAGCCATTTCTGGCAGACCTGCAGCCAAACGGACCATTGCAAGATGGATCACATCATGCATAGGTCTGTGCTATGAGTTGGCGGGCAAGGAGCCTCCCAGAGGGTTAAGAGCTCATTCTAGCTGCCATACTGCTGCATCTATGGCTGCTTCCAGGGACATCTCTATCTAGGAAATCTGTCGAGCTGCTACCTGGAAGTCAGCAAACTCCTTTATTTCCCACTACCACATTGACCTTGAGTCACACCGGGATGCTGGTTTTGGGGCCTCGATTCTCCAATCTCTGTTTGCTAAGTAGGGTGTGTGCACTTTGCCTCCCTCCTCCCAGAGAACTGCTAGGAGTCTGCCAAAGAGTGTGGATGAGCAACATTTCCATGCTTCTAGAAGAACAGGTTACTCACCTGTAACAGTAGTTCTAGGAGTGGTATGTGTTGTTCATCCACACGCACCAACCCAACCTCCCCAGCTTTAGGCGCATCACCTTGCTTCCAGCGGGCTAAGATCTGGCGTCATGGGGCGGAGCCGAGGTATTTACCACCTAGGTGGGTGGGAGGAGCCAGCTTGAAGACTTTCCGACGAGATTTAAAGGGAAAGGGACATGTCAAAGAGTGTGGATTAACAACATATACCACTACTAGAGCTACTGTTACAGCTGAGTAACCTGTTCTCCCCCATTTTCTTGTGTTTGTTGTCAGGACTGCACGGCAAACTTTTCCAGCAATATCTGGCAGGGGACCACCCACCCGAAGTCACGTGAAGCGACGTCGTGACCCTACTGTATTTAGCGTCCAATCCCCACGCCCATCTTCCAGTTCTTTTCCTCAATCATCCTGTGCATGGTACCTCGCAGTAAACTGCCCAGTCGATCACCTTTACAACCCGTTTTTCCACTTAAAAATCATTGCGCTTCTTCTCTCCGTCTTCTTTATCTTCTTCCAAGGCCATGAAGAAGTGTGAAGAGTGTGTGCTCAAATTCCACACACCAGCCATGAGCTGTGACTTGCGCTACTTGTCCTGGAAAGCGCTATTTTTACTTGCCATTACTTTGGCTTGTAGGATTTCCAAGCTTCAGGCCCTGGTGTTTAGGGAGCCATATTTAATTTTTCACAAGAACTGGGTGGTCGTTAGAACAAATCCTAAGTTTCTTCCCAAGGTGGTCTCTGAGTTCACAATCAGTCAGTGGAACTCCTGGTGTTCTACCCTGTTCCTGCGAATAAAGGTGAGGTGCTTCTGCACACGCGTGATGTGCACAGAATTCTGAGGTGTTACGTCCATCAGACTAAGGATTCCCATAAAGGTGATGAGCTCTTCATCTCCTTTGCCCCCAAATCCTTGGGAATGGCAATCTCCAAACAGTGCCTTTCTAAGTGGCTGGCTAATTGTATTCGCTTCTGTTTTCAGAAGCACAACAAACCTCTGCTGGGGGAAATCAGAGGTCACGCTACCAGAGGCATGGCTGCATCTACTGCCTTTCTTCGAAATGTTTCTGCAGCGGAGATTTGTACGGCAGCTACCTGGAGTTCGGTCCATACCTTCACTAAGCAATACAGCTGGGACATTGCCTCTAGGCGTAGGGCTGGGTTTGGCCTCACTGTTCTGCAGGACCTACTGTCCTAGGCCAGTCCTGTACTGTCCTTTCAGTTGCTATTCCTCCCATGTCTCTCTCGATCTTTCTTGTGAGGGACTGCTTGGAATTCAGTCCTATGTGTAATGACCTACGACAGGAACCCTCTTGAAGTAAGATAGTACAGTTACGAAAGAACTTACCGTAGCAGTAGATCTTCAAGAAAGGTTCCTGCAGTAGGTCATATTTTTCCCTCCTTCCCCAAAATTTCTTTTGGGATCCAGGAATTGTTTCCTTTCTCCTGTCTTTCCTTTAGGATCTTCGGCAGGAGAACTGGAAGGTGGGCATGGGGACTGCCCACTATATAGGGTCACGCTGACGTCGGTCACATGACAGGTGGGTGGTCCCCCCCCAGCTGGAAAAGTTTGCCGTGCAGTCCTGAAGCCAGGTGGTGCAGTCCTATGTGTAATGACTAACTGCAGGAACCTCTCTCGAAGATCTACTGTTACGGTAAGTTCTTGTGTAACTGTACTTTCTGGTGGCAGCCAGAAAACCCTCCACTAGATCCACATATGTTATGAAGTGGAAAAGATTTTGCCTGTGGGCTACTGCACACCAGCTCAGCCCCATTTTTTGTCATCCAAACTCCATCCTCGAGTATCTCCTCTCTATTTGAGAAGGGCCTGAGCTACTCCTCCATCAAGGTGCATCTGTCCGCCATCTTGGCATGTAACGCACCAGTGGAGGGGGAAACCCTTATTCAGCTGGACATGTCTCCTACTTTTTTGCGGGGCATCTTACATTTCAAGCCTCCCATCTGAGATCCCATTCCTCCTTGGGATCTCCTTTTTATATTAGAAAAACTCACACTTTTGCCATTCGAACCAGCCGCAGATTGCGAGCTACACTTTCTGTTGGGGAAAGTGCTATTTTTAGTTGTTGTTACTTCTGCCTGAAGAATTTCGGAACTTCAAGCTCTGACGTGTAAAGAGTCCTGTTTAGTTCTTCATAAGGACAGAGTGTCCTTACACACAAATCCTAAGTTTTTACCAAAGGTGGTGTCAGAGTTTACTTTAAATCAAGACATCAACCTGCAGGTTTACTATCTCAAGCACTCTAATAAGGGGGAAGCGTTACTGCATACTCTCAACATTCACAGAATGCTTTGCTACTATCTGAACCGTATGGCTCCTTATTGAAAAATGGATCAGGAATTTGTTTCTTTTGCTCCCAAATCTCAGGGAGCATCAGTGTCCAAACAGACACTGTCTAAATGGTTAACTAGGTCGTTTTTTGGTACAACAAGCCCTTACCAGTTACGGTTAAAGGCCATTATACCGGGGGGGGAGGGTAGCTATTTCCTTTGCCTCTCTTTGGAATGTTTCCACAGCAGACATCTGTGTAGCAGCCACCTGGAGTTCTGTTCACACCTTCATCAAGCAGTACAGCTTGGACGTGGCTTCCAGTTGAAGGACTGGGTTTGGCCTGGCAGTTCTCCAGGGCCTTCTCTCCTAAGTCCTTAGTTGCCAGTTTTTCAGCCTTCTCCCAGACTTTCCTAATCCGTATCCTTTATTGCTTGGGACTGAGTCCTAACAGTTATTGCCTGCTGCAAGAGCTTCAACTCAAAGCAAGATAATAGAGTCATGTAAGAACTTACCATAACAGTAGATCTTCGAGAGGAGTTCTTGCAGCCGGCGTTGCTTTCCCTCCCTCCTTCCCCCAGGCTTTCTCTCTGCTGTTTACATCTGGCAAAGAACCTGCCCAGTTCTTCTTCCATTCTAGACTCCTGGTCTCCGGTGGGAGAACTCAGGTGGGGCTGGGGACCGCCCCTTTTATACCATTGGCCGACATTGGGGGCAGTCCTCCACTGAAAACTGCTAGATAGAATGTTTCTGTGGGCACCTGGTGATGTAGTCCTAATGGCTATTGCCTGCTGCAAGAGCGCCTCTCAAAGATCTACTGTTACGGTAAGCTCTTACATCATAGATATGTTGTTCATCCACACTTCTTGGCATGTCTCTTTCCCTTTAAGGATCGCCAGAAGGTCTTCAAGCTGGCTCCTCCAACCCACCTTGGTGGTATATCCCTCGGCTCCGCCCCATGATGCCAGATCTTCCTTTCCGCTGGAAGATTCAGGTTGCCTCCTATATGCTCCCGCATTTTGTAGGCCCTGTCTTCAAAACCTTCGGTTATTCCAAAAATTCATCTAGTTCGCATTAGCGATCACGACTGTTTCTCTTCGATTATGGAAGACAAGTCTTCCCTGGGGATTTTGCTGGTGTTCGTGTGGCCAGAAGATGTCATGCACTGACCCACACACCGTGTGCGTCTATTGCTTGGGTGTCAACTATGACACCTCGAAGTGCGATTTTTGTCTTGCATTTCACCCTAACATCCTCAAGGACCGTCTCACACACCTGAAGTTGGGGAGGTCAGAAAAATGGAATTCTCCAGTGAAACCAAAGAAGGCTCAGTGAGCAGTTTCCACGGCTGTGAGATCTGCCAAGCAAATGGAGCGTATGCAAGCCTTCAAGGAGGAAGCAGCTCCTGTCGTGGAATCTTCCTCTCAGAGCTTCTTCGTTCCGCTCAACCTGGGCTCCACATTCTCAGGTTCTTTCCGAGAGTTGAGCCAGTCTCTCCCAACTATGGGAGAGGGTCCTGCGAGCATGCACTCCTCTCGGTCCCGTAAGCATGAAAAGGACCCAGGATCATCTTCATCTTGGCAAAGACGTTCTTGGGATCAGGACAGATCTCAGTCCCAGGAACCGGCAGTCTTGACCTCGGTCAAAATTGCCTCTTCGGCTGCTGGCTTCTCGGCTTTGCTGTCCAGCCAGTCGACTGAAGTGTTGATCAGCGAGGTTGAAATTATCCTCGATCCGACAGATCCCTTGTCACTGACTCCGGTCAACGACTCTCTCACTCGGACTCTGATACTTGTTTTCCACGACAAGAAAACCCAGCCCACTGGGAATCCCATCAAGGAAGTGGTCCCCGACCCTCGGAAATCACCGGTCCTGCCGGTGTCTCCCGAGCAACCGAATCAGCCTAGCCAATCTCGATCGAGGTCCAGGACCCCCTTGACCGACAGGCCAAAGAAGAGCCACAAGCACACGAAAAAGAGGCAATGCCATCAGTCGTCCTCGTCCTCTTCGGATGAGGAGAGGCTCCAGCGGAAATTCCGTTGGCACTATGAGGACCTCATGTGGCAACAGCTGATTTTGACCGGTCACAAGCCGATCCCAGCTTCCTCCCCGGCCATTACTTGGGTTTCGCCTCCCAGGCCGAAGCCGACTCCTTCAGAACCGATTAAGTCAGTTCCCCCGCCCGCTGAGCTGGCGAAACCTCCGATTCGGCCAAAATCAGGGTCTCCACCAATCATGGTGAAACCACTGCCCAAGCAACCTGTGGGAGGGGCTCCTTCTAAGGAAGCTAGACTAGACACCGGACTTCACCGCTGTCTTTCGGTCACCGTCACCCCGGACCACCCTCGGTGAGTCAAAGGTGACTTGGGCAGTCGGCCACTGTGTCTGGATTCCTCGGATTCAGATGAGACAGGCCTACATTCTCATCCTGGGGAGGATGAATCGGCTGGTGGGATAGAGACGGAGGAAGGTCCTTCGTCCTTTTAGGGCATTCTTCGCCTCATCTGAGTCTACAGGGATGCCCCTGGAGCCTATCCAGAAAAAGGCGGAGTACCCTCTCACGGACATCCTCAAGAGAGGGGATACTTCGATAGAGGCCTTTCCTGTGGCCGAGGCCATAGTCGACCTGGCTTTAGAACTTTGGCAGTGCCCTGCCTCTTGTCCAGCTCCGTCTGCATGCATGGTCCGCAAGTATGCAGTGCCCATTGGGTCCCTTGTGGGGTTCACAGAGCACCCTTCAGCTGAGAGCCTGGTGACTGCCTCTGTGTTCAGGCATACTGGCAGTTCCACCAACACTGATCGACCTCTCGAGAAGGAATCCAAACACTTGGATCATTCGACTCGGAAGGTCTGTGCGGCCTTGTCTTTAGGCCTCTGTCAGGCAAGTTCGGCTGTCATCATGGCACACTTCTCCCATGCCCTCTTGGGGTCTTTGGATGAAGTCCTCCCACATCTCCCCGTGGACATGCAGACCATGGTCAAGCAAGTCTGGGACCAGGGCCGGGCTGTTGCCAGAAAAGTTGCTCCAGACAGCCCTGGACATTGGGGACTCGTGTGCCTGCTCATTAGCAGCTGCAGTTGCCTCTTGCTGCAGGGCTTGGCTGAGACTCTCCTCTTTCCCGGCAGATACTCAGCACAAACTAGCTGATGTGCCTTTCCTGTGCACTGATCTTTTCGGCCCATGTGTGGCTGGTCACCTTCAGCATACTGAGCAGTCCAGTGCCACCTTGGATGCCACTTCTGCTAAAGGTTCTTTGAGTAAGAAGCAGCAGCAGAAGAAGAAGCCTTTTCAGCACTCTTCCCCTGTGGCCCAGCCAGTACCGTAGGAAGGGTGGTGCGGGTTGTGCACCCACCCCGGGCGCATGTTTCTGAGGGGCGCATTCTATGCTGTAACTTTAAAAAAAAATTTTGTTTCAAAATCCAATACAATTACTAATACCTGCAAGCAGAGGCGCGCTAAGCATCCCAGCAAGTCGTGGGGGTGGGGGTGGGTGGGCACATGGTCTGCTCTCTCAGCAAAGTCAAAATCATGTGGTGGAGAGTGCCTGACAGTATAAAGGTAGAGTGCGGGAGACTCTCGGAGTGGGTTCCAGAGAGGCGATAGAGAGAGGTCGAGCAGGTCTCGGAGAAAAAAAAATAACACAAAGAAGCGAGTCAGCGAGGCAAGCGATACTTCAGTATTATTAGAGTAGTAGGCTAGAGTCAGAGAGCTGTAGTAAAGTGAGGAGTCGTCATCAGTCAGATAAGACAGAGAGAGTGTGCGGCTTTTTGAGGAGGCTAGGAGAGGAGAGTCGACAGTCAGATCAGATAAATATTGTTTGTGTAGTAACTTAAGCACCCTCCTCGTCTTGTTGTTTGGGGTAGAGGCAGTGAGTCGACTCAAGAACCGTTATCAGTAGTGCTTTGCTTTGTTGCTACTGGTATTTCATTTGTTTTGGAAATTGCTATGCTAGTTTAAGGCAGCCTTTGGTACTGGCACTGGCAGCCAGGCTTGCGGCGGTGCCCCCCCCATCCATCCATCTTACCCTCCATCAGTCCACAGTGCTCTGCTCCGACTGAGTCCATGGCTCTCCTCCCTGTTCTGATTCCCCGACCCCAGCCAGGCGGTGGTGGCCCATTCTTCCTGATGAGTCCGGAGTCCTCTCCACAATTCCAGTCCTACACCCATGTTTTACTTTGGCTGCATAAATTCATTACCTGCCTGCAAGTTTGGATGTCCCGATGAATAGTAAAAAAGTTTACGCATCACCTCTTACCTTGTCTGGTGTCTCACCTCCCAAGTCCCCTGCAGGCCTGTGGTTTTAGGTGAGAGCTAGGAGATGAAATGACAGTTTTATCATTATGAACTGTTTTTTGGACAGTCTTAGTCTCTAGAGAGGACTTGAGGCTGCTTTAAAGTGAGAGTTTAGGGCAGTACCTTTAAGTATTTAAGAGCCATCTGTATGGACATTATCCTGGAGTTTTCTCTAGGGGAGAACTTTAAGTTTAAATAAACAAAAATTTCCGATGGCACCACAGCCTTCAGATGTATTTATTTTGTAACTGTTTTGGTTAAATTCATTTATTATTTGAGTGAGTCAGTCAGTGAATGATGGGTAGAATTTGATGCATAGAATGTTGTTGGTGTATGTTGGTGTGATTGTATGGTTAAGGGAGGAAGTTTGTAACAAAAGGTGGAGAGGAGGGAAGGTAGGGCAAGGGGAGTTGACAGTGGGGGCTTGGGTGTAGGACTAGTAATACAGTACTGGTAATGTATCGCCCTGTGTAGACCCCTAGGCTCAGTTACTCTCCATCTCTGTTCTGGATAATGATGCTGGTCTGATTTGAGAAGCAGCCATCCCAGCTGCGTTCTCCATGGTGCACTCGGAGGCTGGCAGCAGCAGTGACTGTGAGCCTAGGCAGCTTTTTTTAATGCTGAGTCTGTGATGTGGCGGCTAAGCCCCAGCAGTGGCCACGGCAAGGGCATGATTCTTTTATTCTTTTCTTTAATCTTGACTCACCATCCCTGCCTCTGGCCTCTCTCAGACTGCTGAGGACTCTTGACAGTGCGGGTTGAAGGCTGGGTCAGGAACTTAGTTAGCACTGTGGTCACTGCTGTGCTGGACTGGTCGTCAGAGACAGTCAAGAGTCTTGAGTCCATATAGGCATGAGGGTGGGCGGCGGCAGCATAACCTCCCTTCCCCTCCCCCCTTTCATAACAAAAATCTGAATAATTGAGTGATGACTGATGAGTACTTGTGACTGAAAGTTTGAAACAATCGAGTACAAATTGTACTAGAAAAATTAGCATCAAGCAGAAGAACTACTTATAATTTTCTCTCAGTCTGACTCAATAGCATCTTTAGAAAAGATGCTATTAGACTCAGACTGAGAGAAAATTATAAGTAGTGCTTTCATACTTATTCATTTTACTCGTTCTTATATTCATATATATATATATATATATATACACTTTATATGCAGCAGGGCTTTGGGGGGGACTAGGGCATAGATGGATCAGGATGAGCAGTCCCTGATTTTAAAGGGGGGGGGCTCAAGTTACAGCAATTGGTAGTGGTATTAGGGCATAGGGCAGGCAGGGCACGCAACATAGCAGAGCAAAAAAATAAATAAATAAACAGTAAGCACAAGCACACAGAACTCAAGAACCAACTGACAAACCCCACTGTAATTTCCTTGTTGATGTAACAGAAATGCCATTTCCTTTGAGAGTCTACATGATTTCAACTTGAGTCTAAGTTGTTTAAATGTATTAAAGGAAAGGGAAATTGCATTTTTATTACTTCAACAACAACTTACAGTGGTCAACACCACTTAGCCTTCTAGTCCTGTCATAAAAATGTATTTGCAGTTTACATATCCATACCAAGATACCGTATGTGGCTGATCATGGTATGGTACCCCTTACCAGGGAGTACTGCAATTAGGTGTTTGTGGAGGGGTTTACGGTAACCTGCTGAAATGCAAGCGCAACACCCCCATCATGAAGAGAGCTATCGTATACAACTATATGCCTGTGGTGGGAATAATGCTGCTTGTTAATTATATTCTTTTATGATTATGGGGTTCTGCCCCCCACACCCCCGTCATTCCATCAATTATTATAAATTATCTGTTAGTGATGGGGGGTTGTGGGGGGCAGAGCCCCACAATTACAAGAATATCATTAACAAGCAGCATTATTCCTGATACTCTTGTAATTGTGGGGCTGTGCCCCCACAATCCCCCATCAATAATTAATAGATATTTCATAATTATTGATGGAGTGACGGGGGGTGTGGGGGCAGAGCACCCCCAATTACAAGAATGAAATTTATAAGAGACTGCTTGTTTACTTCCCTTGTATAACCCGATACAATAATTATAACTGGTCCAACGTCCTCACTTCACAAACGCTGTAGTTACGCCTGTTACATTACTGACAAATCGTAAGTACATTCACAGCAATACGTTTAGTTTTTAATGGCTTCTGGTCTTATGTTTTGTTATTCTGTGATACTATTCTTTCTGTGGGGGCGCACTTCGCCCACACCTCCCCATGTGTACCAGTGAAGTTATATTTTTTACCTGTGGGATGGGGGGGCAGAGCACCCCCACAGAAAGAATAATATCATGGAATTAGGAATAACAAAACATAAAAAAGCAACCTCACAACTAGTTAGGCAGGCAGTTAAATTATTGTGGATCCTCATTCTTTTCTGCCTGGTTGACAGCCTGGCACACTGGAATTGAGCAATAATGCACGACAGGGTGTGTGTCATGTAGGGATAACCTCATGCCTGGGGTGGTTGGGCACGGGGCCACAGGCCGAGTGCATCCAACGACCCCAGAAGTGAGGTTATCCCAGCATGACAGACACCCTGGTGTGCATTATTGGTATTATACAATGGCTCATTGTTATACAACTAAAATAAAAATGTTTTTGGTAGCTTTTTAATGTGGCAATATATCTCTGTTTCTTAAGAGTATGGCACAAGGGGCATCCTAATCAACACAGTGAGGTTGTGCTCTGAGACTCGACCCGTGATATTGTACTGGGATAACGTCATGGGTCCGGTCCCAGACTAACCAATCAGAGGCAAGCATTCTTTCTTGCCATTGTGTAATTACATGATAATACTACTTCATCGCAACACGTCCTCTTTTCCCCATGACCTCCGTTAACTGGGATGCAGTAATTGCAGGGCATTTGTGAGGATGTTGGACTGATGGCATGCTTTTTTTGGAAACTCCACACACTACGGTGGAGATGTGATCACATTGTGGGCATGCTCCTCCTGTTGCAAAGTCCAATGTCCTCCACAATTGCTGAAAACTAGCAATCAGGGAACTCATAATTATCGACAGGGGGTGTGGGGGACGGAGTCCCCCAATTACAAGAATTACATTTACAATAAGAGACTGCTTGTGTAACCTCCAACTGACAACTTGCTGGATCACATTATACAATGGCAAGAAAGAATGCTTGCCTCTGATTGGTCAGTCTGAGAGTGGACCCATGATGTTATCCCAGTACAACATCGTGGGCCTAGTCTCAGAGCACAATAACCTCGCTGTATTGATTTGGATGCTTAGGATGCCCCTTGTGCCATACTCTTAAGAAACAGAGATATATTGCCACACTAAAAATCTACCCAAAACATGTTTTAATTTTATTTTTGTCTTGTATAACAATGAACCATTTTATAATAGCAATAATGCACTCCAGGGTGTGTGTCATGCTGGGATAACTTCATTTCTGTGGTCATTGGATGCACTCGGCCTGCGACCTCATGCCCAACCACCCCAGGCATGAGGTTATCACAGCACGACACGACACAGACCCTGTCATGCATTATTGCTTAATTATATTGTAAGGGGTGGGGGCAGATATGTCATCATGTCAGCCGGGCACTGTTCTGCTGCTCACTCTGTTGTCCACTTTTTCACAGAATCAGACATCTTTTGATATTTACTGGTGTCTCGATTCTCTGATACATACGTTCAGTCTATTAGACTGAACATAGGTACCAGAGTATCACCAGTAAATATCAAAAGATGCAAATCACCTGACTCCAGTATCTGACTGTTTATCATCAGCCTAGAGAGTAGCAGCGCCAGCAGTACTAGTGGTACTATACTTCCCAGGTAGGGTGGGTCCAGTTACTGATGACTCACTCCCAAACAAAACAGGGATGGACCCACCCAACTGGGGAAGTACAGTACCAGTACCACTACTACCACTGATGCTGCTACCCTACTAGGCTGATGATAAGCAGATAGGCCAGTGGCCACTGCCAGCAGCCAGTTTGCCAGACAGCCATGCACTGGGTATTGGACGGGTAGCATGCAGGCAGCACTTAGGTACAGTGAGGTTACAGGATTTTCTTACGCCATTGTATAATCTGTTAATCACCCTAGGGGTGTAATGTGCCAATGCCATTGCACGAGGTGTAGCCAAGTGACAATGTTGCCCCTAGTGTGTAATTAACTGATTTAATCTAATTCGGCTGGTAGTGCCTTATTTCTATTATTTATAACAAAAATTGTTTCAAAAGAAAAGTGGTAAAAGTTAATACTTTAGCATGTTTTCCTCATGTAGAGGGAGATTTTTTAGTAAAATAGTTATTCCACCAACAGTTTAAGAATGTTGGTTCTAAATATGAATGTAGCATTCCAGTCGTTCAACAGTGCTGGAGGATGGAATGCTGACAGGACGAAATAAATCCATATCCTATCCTGTCCCACCACCATTGTGAGTGATTTAGCCAGGGTATACTCCTTTAGTCTCTCCTCGTCCTCGTATGGGTTATGATGCAGACCCCACTGCATCGTTTAGTTGCCCTCCTCTGGACTGCCCCCATCCACACCTCTCAACTGCTATGAATTCCACATAGCACTATGATTTTCACAGTATATTTCAAAAATGCATATAGCACTCTGATGCCAGCCAGCCGGAGTCTCCCACATTTCTTATTCCATGGGAGCAAAATATTCCTTGAAATCAGGGGTAGGGAACATATGACAAAAGCATGTTTATTTCTTCAAGAAAAGCCCCAAAACTCACCACAGAGCATGTAAACCCCTCAGAGCTTCTGGGGGTCTTGTGGCCCCCAGACCCCCGGCTCTTTTCTGGGGGGGGGCAACATTTGTCTCTTGTCCAGGGCACCAAAATGCCTTCCTACGGCACTGAACCAGAGGGCAGGGTACTGTACAGTGGGCCGAGACATGGAAACTACAGATAAGGAAAGGCACCTAGGCATCACTATATCAAGGGACCTGACTATGGAAAGACACTGCAAGGGAGCAGTGGCTAGGGGCAGCAGAATGCTGGGCTGCATCAGAAGGGGGATTACCATTAGAAAAAGGGAGGTCATAATTCCCTCGCACACCCATCTAGTTGGACTGCATTTGGAGTATGGGGATCTAGTTCTGGAGGCCATACCTCAAACAGGATTTGTGGAGGAAGGAACTAGTTCAGAGGAGAGTAACAAAGATAGTTAAAGGGCTCAGCCACCTTTACTATGAGAAAAGGTTACGAGAACTGAACATGTACTCTCTTGAAAACAGCAGGGCGATGGGGGACATTATTGACACCTACAAGTACCTTAAGGATATAAACCAGCTGCCAATGGGAAGCATCTTCATGATGAAAGGGAATCAGAGGATGAGGGGGCATGGGTTACAGATTGAGGAAAGACAGTTCAAGGGTAAAATTATTATTTTTTTTTTATTTATTGAATTTTGATGACCGGGTAGGCCCACTGGGCCCCGAAGGTCCCTTTTTCAGGGGCGACCCGGAGAGACATTACACGGCATTACATGGCATACATGGTGATACAGACAGTATACAGGTATTAACTGACATACAGGTTCAATTGTTACAGTTTTGACATTGATTCATAATGGCAGAGGCAATCTATCCATAATGGTTTGTCACAACTCTTACAGGTAAGGAGAGTGGCATAAGTCTGGGGGGGGACAGTCAGGTGCCATGACATAGGCAAGTGCTTGCCTCCAGTAGGTGCACCTTGAGCCTGGAAGTTCATGTGTGAGGGGGCTTCCTGTATCACTGGTGGAAGTTTGTTCCACAAATGGGGGTGCTGTGATGGAGAAAGATTTCTGGCTTGCGCAGGTCCTGACTCTGGGGGTTTCTAGTAGAGTCCTCCCTGTGGACCTCAGGGTTCAAGGGTTATGCTTGGAAGCTATGATAGATGAGAGGCTGGGAGGAGCTGTAGGGCTGAGTAACTTAAATGCTAGGCAGAGGAGGGGGTATTGAAGGCATGCTTCAAAAGAAGGCCACTGTAATTTGGCTAGTGTGTCGCAGTGGTGGCTTCATGAATGATCCTGGGTAGCGAACCACGCTACCTTGTTATAAAGAATCTGCATCCGGTGGACCTCTAGCTTGGCCATTCCCTGTATTACTGGGGCTGCATAGGTCAGTGTGGGGAGCAGGATGCTTGAAGCAATAGAGAGCATGGCTTCCAGAATAAGCTGATCCTTAATCTGATACAGAATGCCAAGTTTCCCATGGATGGTCTTGGTCACTTGTTCCACATAGTTCTTGAAGGTGAGTCATTGGTCTAGCATGAGCTCTAGGTATTTTAATGAGGGCACAACTTCAGTGCTGGTCCCAGCCAGTGATATAAGCTGTAGGGAGCTGGTTCTGTCTTCTCCAGGGATCTGGCCCCAAACAGCATGGCTTTTGTTTTGCCTACATTCAAGACCATTCTGTTTATTTTTAGCCAGTTCTCCAGTGATGTAAGGTCAGATTGGAGTAAGGGGCTGAGAACCCCCAGGTTATCCGAGCAGCGGTATATAACGGTGTCATCTGTGTAGTGCACTCCTGCGCTTCCCCCACAGTGGAGGTTTAGATCATTTGTAAACAATGAGAATAGTAGGGGACCAAGGATCGAGCCCTGTGGTACTCCCTGTTTTAGGGGTAATGGGTCAGATAGTGCCCCATTCCAGCTAACTCTCTGGGTGCGGCCAGATAAATAGTTCTCGAACCACTTAAGAGCCAGGGAGTCTAGGCCTATCTTTTTAAGTTTTTCTAGCAGGAGATTGTGGTTGACAAGGTCAAAGGCCTTGGACAGGTCAATGAATACCATGCCAGTGGGGGTCCCTTTGTCCATGGCACTAAGCACATCTGTCGTGAGGTTCGTGATGGCAGTGTCCATGCCATGGTTCATACGAAATCCGTGTTGAGAGGAGGCCAGTAGTTAGTGAGTCTCCAGGTAGTCGCAGAGTTGGCTATATATTAGCCTTTCCTGCAGTTTGGCAAGTAGACAGAGCAGGGAAATTGGCCGGTAGTTACTCTTGTGCTCCCTGGAGCCACCCTTGTAGATGGGAACCACGTTAGCCTGTTTCCACTGGTGTGGAACAGTGCCTTCCAGCAGAGATCTATTTATGAGCCAGGTCAAAGGTCTGGAGATGGATTGGGCACCATCCTTGAGTAGCCTGGGATTAATTCCATCAGGTCCGCCTTGGCCTTTGAGTTTCAGGGCCCTCAGAAGAGTTAGCACCTTTTTAGTCCTGACCAACCTGAAGTGGAATAGTGGTCATTGTAGTATCAGAGGTTCAGTGTCGTTGGGTGCCAGGGGATGAGGGGGTAGCCCAGCTTTATATGCGTCATGGTTGGTAAAATGAAGGTTGAGGGCTGCGGCAATTTGTGGGCCATCTTGCACTAGCTTGCCATTGACTTCAATAGTGCCAGTATCAGCCTTGGAGTTTCCTTTGATCAGCTCATTGATATGAGACCAAAATAGTTTAGGGGTTCCTAAACTATTCTTTTGAAGACGGGTGACATACTCCCTTTTTGTCCGTTTTATTGAGCTCTTGCATTTGTTTTGCAGGACCTTATATGGCACAAGGTCGGCCGGGAGAGAGGACTCTTAAACCTCTTCCAGGCCTTGTCCCAGCTGATCATCAGGGCTTTTAGAGTTGGAGTTTAGAGAAAGTAATATTTCCCAGAAAGGGTGGTGGATAAGTGGAATAGACACCCAGAGGAGTTAGTTGGGGAAGCAACAGTGGAAGACTTCAAATGGGCATGGGACAGACACAGTGGATTGTTGATTGGGGAGGAGGCCATGTCATAGCAGACAGCTATCACATGGTATGGTTCAATTTGGCCATTAGAACCATATCATCACATTCCAAGGCAAACATATGGGACTTCAGAAGAGCTGATTTTGATGTGATGGCCAACAGAGTTAAGCTAGCCTTGGCAAGATGAAATACAGGGGAGGGTGTACAGGCAAAGTGGCCAAGCATTAAGGATGCAATACTTGAAGCAACATCCCATTGTGCTAAGGAGAAAAGCAAGAGCAAAAGAAGGAGAAAACCACTTTGGTTCTCAAAAACAGTAGCAGAAAAAGGTCAGAGCCCAAAAGATCAGCCTTCAGGAAATATAAAGGAACACAGTAGACTGAAAATAGTGAGGCATACCAAACTTCCCTAAGGGAAGTAGGGAAGGCAGTACGGCAGGCAACGGCCCAAACCGAGGAAACACTAGCATGAACGGTACAAGAAGGCGACAATAGTTTCTACAGATACATCAGTGAAAGGAGAAAGTCTAGAGGGGGTATTGCTAAGATCAAAGAGGATAAGAGGAAGTGTGTGGAGGAGGACCAAGGAAAGTCATCTGTCCTACATAGATACTTCTTCTCAGTAGAAGGTAGAGCAGGGCCCACAGCTCAGCACAATGGACACGGGGGGAGGGGGGACGGGGGAGATGTGCACAAGTCCCTTCACAAAAGAAGGGGTCCTAAAAGAGCTCACTAAGCTCAAATTCGATAACCTGGGACAACCTTGGATTTTGATCTTTGATTCTATTGGATATTTGTTCTGGCACCTTGAACTTCTGGAACTGACCGTTTGGAATTATCGTGTTCAATCCCTCTGGTCCTTGTATTTTCTGAACATTAAGTACTTTTATTTTTATGTATCTCCAGTTTGAGTTTCCCCTGTAGTCAAGTTTTTATTTTACATTATTCTTTTTTTTGGGGGGCGGGGATTAGTTCGGGCAGTGAGAGGGCTCAGTAACAATCTGTATTTTCTTTTTTGCAGCTACTCTTATTTCTCTCCTGGCACTGGCAGCTTACATCTCTGATCCCCCAGCCCCGTCCACCGCTCACAGTTTACCTCTCGGTATTTTCCGATGGCTATGCCCCCCATGGCAGGGCGGCGGGACCCCTTCCGCTGTCTCTCTCGAATCCGGAGCCAAGGGTTACTGCTCATCGTGAAGGCAGCGCCTGCAAGGATCAGATTATTCTGCCCGTTAGTGCCTGCAATTTTTCCTCCATTTTTTACCCCCGAGATGCAGCATGCAATGACGCCAAGTCATGAGCGCGCACGCTACCGCACGTGCTCCTCCAAGCATCTGCTGCATCTACTGCCTTCCTTCTTGAGCCTTGCGCGCCCAGCCCCCAGCCCTCTGCTAGGCGAGTCATGCACCGAGAGCTGGTGCCCCCCCTCCCCGAGAAGGAGAGCTGTCCTCGGATGCTCAATCCTTCTCCTCCCCTGCCGACCCCCGACGGCCCGTGCTCGTTCCCGAACATGGGTCGCCGGTGTGGTGTGAGGTAAGGTGTCCAGCACCTCAGCCCTCAGTGCCACCGGACTGGCAACAATCTGTATTTTCACCCTCCTTTAGATAAGTGTGAGAGACTAATCTGGGGGGGTGGATTATAAAACTATTTTCCTGATCTTTTTCTTTGGTAGGTTTAGTTTATCTTTGTTTCTTTTATTTTTTTTGTTTAGTTTTATTTTTTGTTTTGTGGTGTAATCTAGGTTATGAAAGGAAATTAGGTTGTTATATGTTAGTTATTTAAGTTAGTAATTTGGTATTTTTAGGTATTTAGTTAAGGGACGGGAGGTGACTCTCAAAAGTGGTTGATTTTTAGGGGTGCGATATTACTGTTTTTAGATCATTTAGTTTTGAGTGCAGGGCTAGGTTGTGGGCCTGTGAGATGTGTTGCCTGTTACTCATTTGTGCGCTATTCAGCCTCCGCTCTTTGCTCCCTCCTTTTCATCCCCTCCTTTGTTTTTTTCTACCTATCAACATTGCGGAGCTTTAGGTATTGCCCGCAGGAGGGAGGAAGGGGTGGGGAGTGAACAGCGGAGGCTGGAAGAGCAGGGTGCTCTCATTAGGGTGGTTAATCTCAGGAGACGCCCTGGGGTGAAATGGAGCTTGGAGCGCGGACCACCTTGTTTGGTCCCCATATGGTCCCCATACCCAAGGGCACCATCGTTGGTGATGGGCAGGTAGCCAGGGCAGCCCAGGAGTTTTGTCCAACCCGGGCACTGCTGTGCAATGCTAGATCTGTCCGGAACAAGACCGCTGTGATTTTCGATCTTGTTGGTTCAACAGATCTGGCTTGCATCACCGAGACCTGGCTGGATGATAATGCGGGCCCAATACTTGAGGCTGCAATTCTAGCCGGGTATAGGGTGATACATCGCCCAAGGTTGGACTCCGGGGGGGAGGGGGTGTTGCGGTCTGTTTCAAGAACAAACTGGCACTCACTAGTGTTCCAGTTGAGGAGACCAGCTCTTTTGAATGTGCTGCTGTGGCAGGTGTGGGCTATCGGATTGCTGTCATCTACTGTCCACCTAGAGATGGGAAGCAATTCCTTAAGGAAGTTGCGGACTTAGTCGTCGATATGGCTTTTGAGTCTCCCAGGCTGATGGTCCTGGGTGATTTTAATGCCTGGATTGATGACGAGGTTTCGCAATTTGGACAACACTTCCTTCAGTTAATGGATTCACTGGGCCTAACACAGGTGGTTACCACTGCTACACATAAAGGTGGCCATTCTCTTGATTTGGTCTTCCTTCTGGGGATCGAGGCTTCTGATGTGGGGGTGGAACCAGTCAGCTGGTCTGATCATTACACTGTGAGATTCAATTTTGGCACCCCACCTTGTAGACCGACCCCTGTGGGATGGTCAAGTACCGCCCTTTTATGGAATATTTCTTCTAATGGCCTTGCGCGGTCCTTGACCTGTCACAATTTCCTGTGCATTGCAATGATCCAGAGGCATTGGTTTTGGCTTATAATAACACCATCACCTCTGCCCTGGATTCTGTTGCTCCAGTTCGTGTGCGTCCTCTCTCCCTTCGACCTCGGGCTCCATGGTTTGATGGGGCCTTGAGGGAGTTGTGTCGACTAGGACACAGGTTAGAATGTTATTGGCAGAAATCTGGCTTATATGCCGACCATCTTAGACTGTTAGAACATTATCAATTCTATCAGTCAGAGATTTCTTGTAAGAAGGCAGAGTTCCTGTCCAGGGAAATTTCTGCCACTCAGAACCGACCAGCTCAGCTGTTCAGAACTGTGGACAGATTGTGCAACCCAACCTGTCTACAGCTCCGAAGAGCATTTTCACAATTACAGTGTGATGAGCTTGCTTAATTCTTTGCTGATAAGGTGGTGGACATTAGGTCAGAGATCCACTCGACACATTCTATGCAGGTTGCTAGTGATCAGGATTTGGTCACCATCCCTTCGTTTTCCTGGAGTACCTTCGACCGCCCAGAAATCATGGATGTTATGCGGATTGTCCAAGGCATGCGCCCTACATGCTGTAGTTTCGATCCAAGTCCTACATCACTGATTATGCGGTGTGGGGAGTCCATTCTCCTGGTGCTCCCTTGACTTGGGTGAATATCCCTGTTCCTTGAAAGAGGTGGTGGTGACACCCTTGTTGAAGAAAGCTTCTTTGGACCCAGACTGTCTTGCTAACTACAGGCCTATCTCGAACCTCCCCTTTGTGGGGAAGGTGATCGAGAAAGCAGTGGCAGCCCAGTTGGAGAACCACCTGACCATCCATAGCATCTATGAACCTCTCCATTCAGGTTTTTGAAAGAAGTATAGTACCGAGATTGCACTGGTTCAGGTGCTCAATGATCTCCTGATGGCGAGAGACCAGAGAAAATGGTTCATTTTGGTACTGTTAGATCTGTCATCAACATTTAACACCATTGACCATGGGGTCTTACTTGAGCGCCTGAGATGTATTTGTGGACTTTCTGGGGTTGTCCTCAGATGGTTCACTTCATACCTCACCAGAAGATCTCAGAGGGTGGTTTCAGGGTTTTTTTCCTCTGATCCCATCTCTCTGTTTTGTGGGGTTCCTCAGGGCTCTATACTGTCCCCCATGTTGTTTGTGGTGTATATGTTTCCCCTCGGAGACATTGTGAGATGGTATGGACTGAGGTTTCATTGTTATGTCGATGATACCCAGCTATATCTTTCCTTTGCCCCTGACCAGGAAGGAGCCATCTCGGTATTTAATAGCTGCCTCAATGAAATCCAGGATTGGATGAGGTCCAGTTGGCTGAAGTTGAACTCTGGGAAGATGGAGGTGTTGGTTTTGGATCTGGATCGCCGGATAGGGGGACCTGGGGCCGGCTCCCCATCTGGATTGTTTTTTGGGGATGCCGAGCTACAGGTCTCTGAATGGGTGCGTGACCTGGGGGTGATATTGGATGCGGGGTGACACTTCGGTCCCAGGTATCAGCAGTGGTTAAGTCTTTCTACCATCTAAGAAACATCGCTAGGATCAAGCACCTTGTTCCATCCGGTGATCTGCCAACTTTAATCCATGCCTTTGTGACCTCGTGCCTAGACTACTGCAACTCACTTTACTTTGGGCTTCTGGGGATTGATATCCGCCACTTGCAGCTGGTGCAGAATTCCACAGCACGGTTGTTGGTGGGTACTCCTAGATCTTCCCATATTACACCGTTGCTGCGGGAACTGCACTGGCTACCAGTTCAGTAGTGGATCACCTTCAAAGTCAGATTGCTGACTTTTAAAGCCCTGCATGAACTGGGCCCTGACTACCTGAAAGAACTCCTGATCCCTTACCACCCTGTGAGATCGCTCCGCTCAGCCGATGAGGGGTTGCTAGAGATTCCAAGGGTGACCTTAAAATCTGCGGGGACACGTGCATTTATGTTTGCGGCCCCTTCCCTTTGGAATTCTCTACCCCATTGGATTAGGGAGTGCATGACTGTGGGGAGTTTTAAACAGGCTTTGAAATCTTTCCTTTGGGAATAAGCTTATGGCTGTATTGTTTATTGATCTGATTCTGTTTTGGTATTATGATATTGACTTTATTGTATTTTATCATCTTATTGCACTGCACCTTGATGGCTGAAAGGCACACAATAAATAAAGTATTATTATTATAGGGTGGACAAGGCAATAGGAACTGATGGCATATACCCCAGATTACTAAAGGAGTTAAGGGTGGAACCAGCAGAGCCATAATCAGAACTGCTTAGTGAGTCTCTGAGCGCAGAAGACTGAAGAAGGGCTCATGTGATCCTGTTCCACAAGAGTGGTAGCAGGGGAGGAGTCAGGGAACTACAGACCAGTCAGACTAACTTCAGAAGTGGGCAAGATTATGGAGACACTCCTTAAGGAAAGGATAGTGCAACACCTGGAATCCATATGAGCACATGATCTAAGACAGCATGGGTTTACAACAGGAAGGTCCTGTCAAGCTAATATCATAGATTTCTTTGACTGGGTAACCAGAGTGTTGGACCAAGGGGGTGCAGTGGATGCAGTCTACCTTAACTTCAGCAAAGCTTTGATACTGTTCCACAAAGAACATTAATTAATAAGCTGGGTAGGCTCGGGTGAAGTCAGAAGTTGGTCAACTCGATGGCAAACTGGATGACGGGCAGAAAAAAGAGAGAGTGGTGGTAAATGGTATACAGTCAGAACAGCTACAAGTCAGAAGTGGGGTACCTCAGGGATAAGACCTGGGGACAGTCCTCTTCAATATCTTCATCAGTGACATTGAAGATGGACTGGAGGGTAAGGTCTGTCTATTTGCAGATGACACCAAGATCTGTACCAGAGTAGATGATCCAGATGGGATGGGCAGAATGAGAAGAGAACTGGATAAACTGGCTAACTGGTCTGAAGAGTGGCATCTGGGGTTTAGCGCAAATAAGTGCAAGATCATGCATGTAGGGAAGAGACACCCTGACACTATCTATAGGTTGGGAGGGGAGTTGCTGGCAATCACAAGGGAAAACAAAAACTTGGGCATTATCATCACAGATGACCTGAGATCATCCAAGCAGACCACTAAAACAGTAGATAAGGCTAGAGGGATGTTGGGGTGTATTAGTAGGGGTATCACAAGTTGTAAGAGGGAGATAATAATCCCTTTTTACAAGACACTGGTTAGGCCCCATCTGGAGTACTGAGTGCAGTACTGGAGGCCACACCTGCACAAGGACATTTACCAAATCGAGGCAGTCCATAGAAGGGCAACCAAAATGGTACAGGGACTGCATCAGAAAACATATGAGGACAGATTAACGGAGCTCAAAATATATATATATATATATATATATATATACACACACACACACACACACCCTAGAGCAAAGGAGGGAGAGAGTTGAGATCGAAACATTCAAACATCTTAAGGGCATTAACAAGGTGAAAGAGTGTAACGTATTTGATACAAGAAAAATAGCAGGACAGGAGGACACAGCATGAGATTAGAGGAGGCCGTTTAAGGGTAATGTGAGGAAGTTCTTTTCACAGAAAGGGTGGTGGATGCATGGAACGGCCTACCTCAGGAAGTGGAGGATATGAATACAGTGCAGGGCTTCAAACAGGCATGGGATAGGCATAAGGGTGCAATACAGATGAGTATGAATAGATAGGCCATTGACAGAGCAAAAAGCGATGGCACATTCGTAAGGTAGAAAAATAAATGGGCAGACTGGATGGGTCTTGCAGTCCTTATCTGCCATCAGCATCTATGTTTCTATGTAACCTAGACAAATGGGAAGATTAGGTGGGGCTGTCAATCCCTTTTTTGCCATCACACTTACATGATTCTATGAACTAGGTTGCATGGGGGGAGGTATAAGCAATTTAACAAAAGAGGTGATGATGCCTCTATGCATAGCATTAGTGAGACCTCATCACGATTATTGTGACCCATTTTATATGGCACCCTAACTGTATTCACTTATGCTGATGAGGTGGTTAACCTAACTAAGCAAATCAATACAACCTACTAACAATACTGTTGTGAACAGTAAAGTAAATTTGGTAAATACTAAACATGGTTTGTACAGGTCACATATGTCAGTGGATTCAAATTTAGTAGCTCAAATTCTGATTACAGACACATGCTGCCCCCCATCCTAAGATGAAACAGACACGGTTTTAAAATGACCGTAGTTTCTGCAGCATGAAAGGCCGTGGAACTCCCACACACACACATATTCATGGCTGGCAGTATACATAACATACAAGTAGACATTCAAACATACAAAATGTGAACACACATACATTTTAAGTCTGTTGAATACCCAGTGACAGGGCATTTTACATCATTATTTTCCTCAGAAACCATAAAAATACAGTGCTCCACTACAGTAAGCATAATCTAAGGAATCATCACAGTAGATGCAATCACCTCTAGAACTTAATGCGACTACCCCGTAATCATAACAAATCACTGTCATAAAAATATATAATACATTTAAATTCGGGATGGTCAGTGAAGCTGTTAATATTGACAATACATTATAGCAGTGGCAGACAAACATGTATAAATGAGTGCAGAACAGCTACATATATTACAGTACAATCATTCATTAGAAACTCAGTCAGTCAACTACACAGTTCTACAGACTTGTTTTTTGTTACATAATAAATCAGCCTGAATGTAAATGTTCGCTTTCACTACTACTGGTACTACTACTCATTTTAAGATGAGTGCAGAGGAACTGGAAGAAAGACGTTTTCGTCTCATCAGAACTTAACTGCAGATCACAGGCTGTCACTAAACTGACAACTCAAAAAGCTGGCTTCAGAGCATGCATCATGGTCACGCACACTCACAGACACCAGCACTCAGTAGACCTGTGTTCAACAGGAACATGAGCTCTAATTGGGAGAATTAATAAACATGGCAATGCGCATGCTTAAACGTTGACTATGGACAGGGCCCCTGGTGTTCTGTGGCAGAATTTTCTGATTTCTGTGGCAGGAGTCCTTGACTTCTGCAGCAGCATTTTGTGATTTCTGTGGCATGATTTATTTATTTCTCTGGCAGAATGCAGTCTTGTCATTGGCTAAATATGATGTGATGTCATCGATGACATTATATGCTGAGCATAGGGGAGGGGCTTCAGGATAAACGAGGTGGGAAAGAAAGCCTGACACTATGGAAAAACAGTATATTTATATGAAAATTCACCAAAAACAATGAATTCCGCAGCACTATATATATTCTGTGGCATGATACAAATTCTGCGGCAAATTCCACAACCGCAGAACCGCAGAATTCCAGGGGTCTTGAATATGGGAGGTGTTTTCAACATGGCGATCCTGGTGTGGGTATGTTTACAGCTCCGAAACACAATCTATCACAGCATAGTTTCTGCCACCCAAATAATTTCAAACAGATACGTGCTGTACTTTTAAAGGAAATACAACAAACCTCTGCAGCTATTACTGCTATTCTGTATGATGCACTGCTGCTTTATCTGCATAAGTAATTCTTATGCAGGACCATACAGTCACATGTCCCCCAAATTCACATCCTAGTGCTGCCTTAGTAAATGGAATCCTACACATGTCGAATTTGTCAGCAGATAAGATCTGTCCAGTTCGTTCCTGCCTAAACTGTTAGTGCAGACCATAGCGGATCTTCAGTTACTCCAACCTCCCCCGCTCACAGCATTTAAAGGTCAAAACCCTCAGCACCCTTAGCTCTCCACCCATCCCCTGCACCTCCACCTCCAGATCCTCACATCATCTCAAGCATATCAACCCCAACCACCGTAGCCCACTCCTCCGACTTATCACCTTACTTCTTCTGCTCTCCGGGAACATCCACCCCAACCCTGGTCCTGGGGCTTCTACCCCCCTTGCACCCTGTTGGGTGCAGCCTCAACATTGCCTCAATGAACACCTGCAGTCTCCCAAAGAAAACTGCTGCACTCCAGTGCTGGGTCACCCAACACAGGCCCGCCATCCTTGCCATAGTGGAGACCTGGCTCTCTGCATCAACCCCTGACTCTGCTGTCTCCCTCCCTGGTTTCACCCTGTTCCGAGAGGATCAAGTTGGTAAGCGTGGTGGCGGATGTGCAATCTACTTGCGTGACTCCCTCCTTAGCCATGTCCTCCCTGCCCCCAAGCTCAGTCATGGTGCCCAAGCCAGCATCTTAAAAATCTCCCCTGACCCGAGCAGGGGCCCTCTCTATCTTACAACTACATACATACCCCCACGGGCCCAAGGACCTGCAATCCACTCCCTTACTGACTATCTCTTCACCCTGCCCCACAAAGCTGAACAGCTCATCCTAGGTGACCTCAATATCAACTGGCTTGGCTCCACTGCTGCACACATAAAGGACTCCTTCACTGCCCTTGACTTAGATCAATTAGTCACTCTTCCTACCAGATTTAACCAGTCAAGTGGCACCAGCTCCCTACTTGACATAATACTTTCCAATCGCCCCTACAAAATCAAGTCTGTTAGCATCCTAGCTAACTCCCTCAGCGACCACTCCCCTATTCTCTGTTTCAGGTGCTCCCCCATGCAAAAACCCATGTGCAAAGTCACCTCCTGCCACCGCTTTTGCCCAGGGGGACTTAATAAACTGAAGCAGTACCTAGCCCAGCTTGACTGGTCCCCGATCTCACTCGCAACTGATACAGACACTGCACTAGCCTACCTCACCAGAGCCTTCTGCAAGGCCTGTGACATCTTTGCCCCCTTTACCAGCACTCGCTCCAAAAGACACAATGCCGCCTGGATTTCTCCTTCCCTTATCCAGCAACTGAGGCAGTGAGACAACCTATGGCCGGTTGCAGTAGAGTCAGGCAGGACAGTGGACAGACAAGCCTATAATGCTTCTCGTAACCAATGCACCTGGGCCATAAGGCAAGCCAAGGCCAAATACTACCAAACCACCCTGGCCTCCTCCTGGGGCTCTGCACGAGGGTTCTGGGATAATATTAAGGAGCTTAATGGAAAAACTCACTCTCCCCCCTTCTCAGATACTTGTCAACAGCACTATTACCACTGACCCCCCACACATTGCCGACTGCCTCAACACGGCTTTTCTGACCTAAGTGCAGTCCTTCCTGTCCACTTTTTGACCCTATCCCCACCTCAACCCCCACCCTGAATCGCCCCCATTTCTCCTCTGCACATATCTCCCCATGATGCCAAACCACTCCTACTAAAAGCCCTCTCCAGCCACAACCCCAGTTGTGACCCCCTTGACTCCAGAATTCTCCATCTAACTCTAGATGTCATGCTAGCCCCACTCACTGACCTGTTAAACCAGTCTCTGTGCCTTGGTCAATTTCCGAGCACATGGATATCAACTAAAATTACCCCAGTTCATAAGAATGGAGATTGCACATTACCAAATAACTATAGACCAATCTCCATCCTCCCCCCACTCCCTAAAGCCCTGGAAAAATAGTGTCCACCCAACTCTTGGATTATCTAACCAAATACAGCATACTATGTCCAGAACAGCATGGCTTCCACCCTGGACACAGCACCACTTCAGCCCTCTTAGAGTTCTCATAGCAAATACACTCTGCATTTGACTCTGGGGACATCACCAGGGCAGTGTTCAATGACCTATCTAAGGCCTTTGACAGTGTGTGTCACCCCCTATTGCTTGACTATCTCCATCAACTAGGTTTCTCATCTGCCCCCCCGCCCTGTTTCTCCAGTTACCTCCGTGCCAGATCCCAATGGGTCAAGATAAACGGTACCCTATCAACCACCCTACCTGTATGCTCAGGTGTTCCACAGGGTTCCATCCTGCGCCCAACATTGTTCTGTCTCTTTCTCAACACCCTTTCTAACTCCTGCTTGGGCAGAATGCTCCTATATGCCAAAGATGCGGTCCTCGTTGCCTCCCACCTGGACCCCATCACCCTCCAGAACTCTCTGCAACTCACCTTCAGCCAAGCTGAAAAATGATTCTTCGATCATTGTCTGGTTCTGAACCACAAGAAGATGAAATCTATGTTTTTTGCCCACCGCCAGAGTAACTCCAGAAATGCCTCCCTTCTCATCCTCCCAGCACCCTTCACTCCCTTGAACAGGTGTCTGCATACAAATATCTGGGCATCACCTTCGACTTGGCTCTCTTTTTTCACTCTCATCTTAACTCCCTGTCATCTGCCGTAAACACCCAGATTGGACTCCTCTACCACCACAAAGACTGCCTCCCTCAGAATGCCCTCCAGCTGGCTATCACCTCCTCCATCCTGTCATTGGTCGATTATGGGCTTCCTGTCTATGTGGCTGCTAACCCCACTGCCCTCACCAAAGTCCAGACCTCGATAAACAAGGCTTGCAGACTCCTGACCAGTGCCCCCAGCAGAACGCACACATGCCAGCTGTACTTCTCCTCGAACCTACTCACCTTTGATGAACTCCTGCGCTACCACATCTGTATACTGGCCAAAAAAACACTACTTGGGCTCCCCCCGGGGGTTGCTACATCCCTAAAACTGGCCTCCCACTCGTTCTCCACCGAAGCACAGCAAAGCCACCTTCCAGGTCCCGAGAGCCAGGACCTCGCTCGCCCAAAGATCATTCCACTCCAGAGCCGCCTCCCGGTACAACTCCCTCCCCGCTCATATCACAAACATCCCCCAAAATCGGCCCCTTCGAAATCGCCCTCTGAAATCACCTCACTGACACTCAGAGCTGTAAATGCCCATGACTGGGCCATACCTAGAGCTCCGCCTGGCCCATTTTACAGACAAAGTGCTCCCAGACTGCCTTTCTCCACCAGCAACCACCCTCTCCCCCCCCCCAGGTATTGCTATCTAGAACCTCTAGGGATACCTTATTATTTATATGTATATTAGACTAATTGTAATTAATTGAAGTCTTTGTACACCACTGGATCACTGGAATTGCTTTGTGTGTTCTTTATTGTATCTCACCTGTAATGTTCTTCATTGTTGTACTCCACCAATTGTTGTCTACCCTCCCTGCAACAAAGTGCCTTTGTAAATGAGTCTTTGACTCAAAGGTTGTAAATCCAAATTGTGGAATAAATAAATAAAACTGTGGTGGGAATATAGGCACAAAGAATAGTGGGTTACATGGAATGGAGGGGGGCCCCAAAGAGTGGTTTTGCACGGGGCCCCAGAATGGTTACAGGAACATGCATACAAATCAGTATGGAAAGTTATAAACTTTGTCAGAAAGCAGGACTAGATCACTTAGATTTCACTTGTGTCTGAATCAGAAACAGAATGAAAAATGAAAAAATATTAAACCATGTGTGTCTGAATTAGAATTAAATGTGTGGTGTATGCTGCCTATCTTCAAGTTCTATTAAGCACTGTTGCATCACTGTCACTCCTTATTGTATGATTTTGTACTTTGAAAAAATAAATACATTTTATTTATAAAAGCGAATATGATTTGATGCATATGCATTGGTTTAGAAAGTTAATAAACAGTTAAACTAAATGGCAATCATCTCTCAACCTGTGTGCATGCATGCCGGTATCGTTTACAAGTTAGTGACATGCTATTAAACTGGTAGCAGTTATGACATCAGAGCTCCACCACCTCTGAAATTCCAATTTAACCACTGGGCATGGCAGAAAAAGGAATATTCATGTCTCTCTGGGTGTAAATATCGGCATACCTCTGTTAGAGCCCTTTCTTGGGTAAGAGACCGTACTGCTGCCACACTTTTCAGTGGCGGATGGGTTTGGGTCCCTGAGTGGTTCAGAATGTGATCCCAAAAGGTATTAAAGTCCCCTCAGTGATCACATTATCAGAACAAGGAGCAAGAACTAAGGCTAGGTGATGAAAAAAATCCAGGCTGTCAAAATTGGGCCCATATAGGGATACCAGGGTATATCTGAGTTCCCCCACCATTGCATCTACTACCATGTACCGAAATTGTGGAGTGTATAGTGGCCCTCAGATTTGGGCAGAACCAAATTGCAATCCCCCTCGCCTTCAAGGTGAATGGTGACACCAGAAGCGTGCTTCCCCAGGAATTTGCCAATTTATCTGATTCAGTTTTCATCAGGCGGGTCTCCGTGAGAAAGACCAGATCCCCCTTTTTGTTTTTAATATAGGATCAGACCCATTTTCTCTTCACCACTGCTAAGGCCATTGGCGTTCCATGAAATAAATGTTAGCGATCCCATAACTCCAATAGTTGTAAGATTTCTGCACCAAAGTTATTTATATTCAGTTTCCCACTCTCTTTGAATGTGTATTTGTTGCTTGCTGGCACTTTTAGAACCATAAACACAAAGAAACAATTTAACAAAAAATTCAACTTACTTCTAAACAACCGCCATTTACACTCCCCCCCCACCCTCGATATTTATAATAAGAGCCCTCCCTACTCCCTCCTTTTCCTGGTTACTTTGTGTAACCTTCCATTCCCCAACTTCCCCCCCAAACATGTTAACCCCAAAACTTCCAAAGAACAAACCTATGTGGTAATCCCTTAACCCATCTCTCCCCCAACCCTCCTCCCTCATACTTCCCTCATACCTCCCTATCATGAGAGGTACAAAACAACTCCCACTACTTTTTTGTGGAAAGGGCATGGAGTCATAATGTCCCAGGACATTATGTCTCATGGCACAATTGCGCTGCCAATACAGCACGATTTCTGCCATGAGGCATGTCTTTTTCTGTGGGGGGCTTCACCCCCAGACCTCCCCCACTAAAGATTCTCAACTCTTGGGGGGGTCCAACTCAGGGAACACACAAAATTATGAAAAATAAAAGTTTCTGGGACCAGGAATCAAACCTGGTCCCAGACACAGCACCTGGGTTCCTGCTGCTGTGGCTCAGTCCTGTGAGCCACAGCAGCTGCTCAGCAGAACCTACTCCCAACAGAGGTCATATCCTCTGCTTGGGAGAGCACTACTGGTGCAATACCGTCTACAGCAGTATACGTGGTATTGCACCAGTAGCGGTTACAGACTACGCTGTAACCGTTTATTCATAATGTCTTACGTTATTAAGTGTGTGACATTATGAACCGGTAGGTGTGGAAAGAGCCTTACAATGCCCTCCACCCTCTGTACCTAGTAAAGATATGAGATAATAGGAAGCTGTCCTCGTTTATCTCTCAGGTAGTGAGGATCAATAGCTCCCCACCTGAACGAGGTCTTCTCTATTAGTCAGTAGAGGTGGGTTAAAAGGAAGAGAGGGAACAGGAAATCTCCCCTCCAGTTTGGCATTCCTGGGTGGCCACTGGTGAGCAGATTAAGTTTTAAGGAGCAGGTATTTGGGAGGGTGGGTGTCCCGTATCAGAGCTCCCGACCCCGTCTGAAGCTCCAAGATAATTCTGCCCCTCCCACAATGCATAGTGCAGATTATCCCTCACTGCTCCATCAACCTGATTCACCATCTCTTGCTTGAAGGTATATATGAACAGTGGCCAGAGCCCCAGTGTTAATGTTTAATTTGACAGGAGCAACTCCACCCCCCAAATTCTCTTTAACCCCCCCCATATGGCTCCTCCACCGTCCCAAGGGAAGGCCTCACCCTCAAAGTGTACATAAACAGCCTTCACAATCTTAGTTAGTTAGAACATACACCATTCTGGGGGAGCATAGCTCCCCTATGGATGCACCCTCAGAGAAGACTGATGACAACTGTCACAAGGGAGGCCCACAGGAAGGAGGCGGAGGACACCACAGGGAAAGGAAGCAGCTCCTGGTGGGGGACTCAATTATTAGGGGTATAGAACTGGGGGGAGCTGGGAAAACTGAAGTAAGGTGCCTGCCTGGTGCCATGGCTTGGAGGGACAGAAAGCGCATCCTCAGGATCACGAGAACAGCTAGAGTTCCTGGGCTGGACATAATTGTCCACCACAAGGGACAAATGACTTGGCTCATCATGAGATTAGAGCAGTGCAGGAGGACATTGCAGAGTTGGGGAGGGACCTAAGACAAGTAGCACACACAGTATCCTTCTCAGAGGTGCTGCCTGTCAAAGGCATGGGAGGCGAGGGTAATTGGCACCATGCAGTTTAATGAATGGTTGAAAAAATGGTAGAGCACAGGGTTTGGCTTCATTGGGGACTGGGGTTCCACCTGGAGGGACACCAGCCTATGCTGGCAGGATGGTCTGCATCTGTCCAGGAAGGAACAAGTCTTTTGAGCAATCGGTTTAAATGCTTCATTTGCAAGCTTTTAAACTAGTCAAAGGGAGGCACTGACAAGCAGCAGGAAAAATCCCAGCCTCTCCTACAAAACAGGGTACTAAATGAGAAAAGACCGAGGTAGAACGGTCAGTGGGGATGCTGCAACAGAAGGTAAAGCCATCAAAAATGGAGAGCAATGAGTACCAATGCCCGTAGTCTGGGTAACAAACTTCCTGAATTAGTGGCCTTGATGGAGGAGGAACATCTGGCTATCATGGCAGTCACGAAACATGGTACACACAAAACCATGACTGGGACATAAACATACCAGGATACACTGTCTACAGGAGGACAGGGAGGGTAACAGAGGAGGAGGTAGTTCTTTACATAAGGAGCGAATAAAAGCAACAGAACAAAAGGGTAAACAGGGGAGGAGAAGAAGCACTGTGGGTAAATTTGGAGAGAGCAATGGCACCACAATACGCACAGGGGTTAGATATAGACCTCTTCTCAGGGAGGAAATGGACAGGGAAATGATAGAAAGTATACTTAGAATGGCAGAAAAGGGAGATATTGCTGATGGGTGATCTGAATATGTCAGATGTTAACTGGAGTGCAGTTGCAGCTGCCACTTGAAGAGTGCAGTTATTCTAGATGCCCTACAGGGGCATGCCTTAGACAACTAGTACTGGAGCCCACTGAGAGGGAGCAATATTAGACTTGATTCTCTCAAATGGAGATGGAGAGGGATCACAGATGTAGAGTGGGTAGCCATCTGGGAACTAGCGACCATCGAACAGTATGGTTCACAATAAACACAGCAATAGAGTCAAGCCATACAAAGACAAAAGTACTGGACTTTAGGAGGGCTGACTTTGCTAAAATGGGTGAGTGCCTAAGGAATGCACTAGCAAATGGGCAGGAAGGAGGGGTGGAAGAACAATGGGGAATAATAAAAACTGCCATCACAGAGGTAACGAGCCTTTGTGTGAAGCAAATAAACAAAACAAGACAATGTAAGAAACCACTATGGTTCTCAAAGGAAGTGGCAGTGAAGGTTCAAGAGAAAAAGAAAGCATTCAGGAAGTACAAGGAATCGAGAAGGAGCAGGACAGAGAACTGTATCAGTTAAAGCAAAAGGAGGCTGGGAAGGCAGTCAGAACAGCAAAGGCCCAAACCGAGGAAAAGATAGCCAACTCAGTTAAGAAGGGGGATAAAACCTGTTATAGGTACATCAGGGAGCAAAGGAAGACCAAGGGAGGGATAGTGAGGCTTAATAAAGGGGAGGAGGGTGGGCAGAGGAGACTGTGAAAAGGCAGAGATACTAAACAAATATTTTTGCTCAGTATTTACAAATGAAGAGGGGGAGGTACATAAAACAAACAGTAGTAACACTCTGGATACAGAAGTTGATATCAGCCCCTTTACAGAAGAAAGGGTTCTGAAAGAACTCTTAAAACTGAAGGTGGACAAAGCAATGGGGCCTGATGGGATTCATCCCAGAATTCTAAAAGAGCTAAGGGTAGGACTAGTGACACCACTGACTACCCTTTTTAACAAATCATGGGAGGATGGGGTGGTACCTGAGGACTGGAGGAGGGCAGATGTGATTCCCCTTCACAAAAGTGGGAGCAAGGCAGAAGCAGAAAACTACAGACCTGTTAGTTTAACCTCAGTGATAAGGAAAATGATGGAATCACTTCTGAAGGAAAGAATTGTCGAGTATCTAGAGGCGAGAGGGGCACAGGACCCTAGGCAGCATGGATTCACAGCGGGAAGGTCATGCCAGACAAATCTGATAGATTTCTTTGACTGGGTGACCAAAGTAGTAGATCAGGGAGGAGCTGTGGACATGGCCTACCTAGACTTTCGCAAGGCATTTGACACAGTCCCACACAAAAGATTAATATACAAGTTAGCCAGCCTGGGAGTGGGTCCCAAGATGACAGCCTGGGTAAAGAATTGGCTGGAGAATAGGACACAGAGAGTAATAGTAAATGGAGTCCACTCAGAAGAAAGGAGGTTACTGGTAGGGGTGCCATGAGGTTCAGTAATGGGACGGTCCTCTTCAATGTCTTTATATCACGACATTCTTGAAGGACTGGAAGGAAAAGTATGTCTCTTTGCAGATGACACTAAGATCTGCAACAGAGTTGATGCACAGGTGGGGTGGAAAGGATGAGAAGGACTTGGCAAGGTTAAAGGAATGGTCAAATGTATGGCAGCTTAGATTCAATGCTAAGAAGTGCAAGTAATGCACCTGGGAAACAAAACCCAGGAAGAGTACACAATGGGGTGAGATACTAACAACAACAAAATGGAAAGGGACCTGGGGTAGTCATATCAGATGACCTAAAGGTGGGCAAGCAATGTGAGAGGGCAGCAAGGAGGGTTAGGGGGATACTGGGATGCATAGGAGAGGCATCACCAGTAGAAAACAGGAAGTTATTATCCCTCTGTACAGACAGCTGGTGAGAGCCCATCTGAGTACGTGTGCAGTTCTGGAGACCCAATCTCCGAAAGACATAGACAGGATGGAAGCTGTCCAGAGGAGGGCACTAAAATGTGCAGGGTCTGCACCGGAAGACATATGAAGAGAGACTTAAGGAGCTTAATATATAGCCTCCAGGAAAAGAGGGAGAGGGGGACATGATAGAAACTTTCAAGTACCTCAAGGAATCAACAAAGTCCAAGAGGGTAGCATCTTTCAAAAAGAGGTGAAAGAACAAGAGGCACAATTTGAAGATAGAGGAGGGCGGCTCAGAGGTAATTTAAGGAAGTATTTTTCACAGAGAGGGTTGTGGATGCATGGAACGGCCTCCGGAGGAGGTTGTGAGTCAAAATCAGTGGTGGAATTCAAGCATGCATGGGACAGTCATAAGGCAATTCTGGGGGGTGGGGGTAAGAAGAAGTAGGCTGCTGGTTAACTAGGATCTGCAGCTTATCCAGTAGGTAGGGAAATGGGCAGACTGGGTAGGCCAAGCGGTCCTTATCTGCCGTCAAATTCTATGTTTCTATGTAACTTCTAAAGGCAACCTGTTTGAAAGGAGTATAACAACTCCAATGCTTTAAACAATCAACTCAGTCTTTAAACAGATAAACAATTATAGTCCAGATGACTCCTCTTCTCATTAGAACAGGCCAAGTTTCTCAAAGATCCTACATATAGTTATAGGCTTTATGATTTTATAGTATGTAGGAAATAGTGTGTATGTCCCTTTAAATAAGATAAGTTCCAATATGTGTGGGAAAAGGCTCTCTTGGAGCTTGCCAGAATATGGGACTTAGTTTTGTTTAAAGTGCTCTTGAGGAAATAGCTGTTGTCTCCACTTATTTAGCAGAGACAGATTGTGAAATGGGCTTTGCTCCTGCTTCATTCTCCATCCCCTCTTGGTAAACATCCATAAATTAAGCTGAACAACACAACATACCAGCTGGGGGGGCACATTAGAAAGCATGTATTTACTGCAAACCATTTTGCATAGTAGGCTAATATGAAGTATTGTTTGCACAGGACCGAATACATACTTAAGAAATGCCCCTAACTTAGTTGGTAGGGAGCCTCCTGGCTTTGATTAACAGTCGCTGTGAGAGGGCTCCAGCTCCGGGGGAGGGGGGACATGGCCCAGCCCCATAGGGCCAACAATGGATGTTGAGCCACACTGTTGTCCCTCCCCAACCCAATCCCCTGAAGAGGTTAAGACAAGTTAAAGAAAAGTACCTCAACAGTGACCAGCATATCAGGTCACTGAACTGGTAGATCCTGAAACAGAGCAGCCCTCCGCAGCCACCAATTCAGAAGTGATGTGTGCCATTGCTGCGTTTGGGTCTGTGAAGGCCTTGCATCCTTGGCCCTGGCAATGGATGATCAGGTGAGCTGGGTAAACCATGGAAAAGGGCCAATTCAATCTGTGGAGTTTTTTCTTCCCTGCCAGGAACGCTTGTCTGTCCATCTGCAGCTTCCATTAATAGTCTGGGAATATGCTGACCTGACTCTGTTGCACATTAACTGGGCTATGTTTCCTTACCACCTCTAACACTTTTTGCTGGTTCTGATAGCACAGGAACTTTATTATCAGATGCCTCGGCCTTGCATCTGGACCCAGTCGCCGGCCAGGTAATCGGTGGGCTCGGTGTATTTCTAGCGAGGAGAGCTCAGTGAGTTGGAGCATTTTCTGAAGCCAGGATCTCATGAAGCCCCCGCAGTCCTTGCCTTCTGTCAGGCTGACCACGTGGACATTACACCACCGTTTCCGGTTCTCATGATTGTCCAATATGTTCTTCAATTGATTGATCTCTTTTAAAGCTTGTTTGAGCGAGGTATTCATTTGGGATATGGTGTCTTCCTGCCTGCGTACTTGAGAGTCAAGTTCTTCCAGTCTGCCATCATGCTTTTCCAGCATGTCGCCCATGAAGTTCATAGTTTACTGAAGACGGGTTAATTGGGCATTGAGGTTTTCAAACCCCACTTTCATTTGTGTAGTTAGGTCATATTTTAAATCTTTTATTAGACCTTCCAAAGACTGTTTTATTGATGACTGTGGTGGCTCCATAGCTCTCATCGGGCCTTATAGGTCCTCTGCTCCCATTCAGAATGCAGCTCGAGTGAGTGGCACATCTGGGCAGGCTGAAGGACTTGAATATGTACTCCCTGGAGGAGAGGAGGGAGAGAGGGGATATGACAGAGACATACAAGTACCTTAGAGGGAGGAACAGGGTACAGGAATACTCTATTTTCCAGTGAAAAAGATGTTCTAGAACTAGAGGGCATGGGATGAAGTTAGAGGGAAGGCAATTCAGAGGTAACGTGAGGAAGAATTTCTTCACAGAAAGGATTGTGGACAAGAGGAACACCCTGCCAGAGGAAGTGGTGGGGACTGAAACAATCACGGGATTTAAGAATGCATGGGATAGGCATAAGGGAATTCTGGAGATCAGGGGTAAGGGGCAACGGACTTCTAGAAAAATGTAAAGGGAACTTACAAGCTCAAATGGGCAGACTGAGTGGGCCATAGGCCCTTAGCTGCCAACAGTGTCTAAGTATCTAGGCCCAAGGACTTAACTGGATCTCCTGCCGGCTTAAAGTTTATCTGATCCTGTTTTTTTGAAGAGTTTGTAGCGGATGCCATTAAAGGTTTTAGAGAGGCTGTTTATGAGCTGAAAATGATTGCAGATCATAGAATGGATGAAATTTAGGATGGATAGGTGCGGAGCTCCTGAATTAGACGTCCATCTCGGTGCTCGGCTAGACCATGCCCCCCCCCCATTTTATGTTTTTGAGCACTGGTAAATTTACAAACCTTTGTGTCTCACTCTGTGACAACATTCATAAAACAGCAGCGGGGAAAGGGGTTCCAATAATACACAGTTCAAAGTTCACTCTCCTTATGACAGATCCTGAGCCTTGACTCTAATAAAATGTTTCTAGTTTGAAAGGTTGTACTCACTCACAAAAGCAGTAGCAGTCTCTCTCTCTCTCTCTCACGTCAAATCTTCTTACGATATGCAGTTGACAGTAGTGTGCAAATAAAAATGTGTTAACTAAGTTAAGTGTTTACTTTTTTCTGTGTAGGCTGTTGAATCGGGAGAAGGACTCCGTTTTGTGCTAGCTGGCCCTTTGGGCTGGAGGAGGAAGATCATTGTTTTTTTTTAGTCTAGGAAAAAAGTTTATAACTGCACTGCTGCACACAGTTTAACTGCTTCAAAGTAGTGGTACAGCGTGTATTTGTGACTACTCGGGGACAGGTTTTGAGTCGGCAGCTTCAAAAGGCAACACCCGCACCTAGCTTCCCAATGTTCTCTTTTATGTCTTTATAGGCGACATTGCAGAGGGACTGGAAGGGAAAATATGCCTCTTTGCAGATGACACAAAGATCTGCAACAGGGTAGATACATGGGAGGGGTAGAAAGGATGAGAAGGGACTTGGCAAGATTGGAGGAATGGTCAAAAGTATGGCAGCTTAGATTCAACGCAAGGAAGTGCAAAGTAATGAACCTAGGAAACAAAAACCCAGGGAAACAGTACAGAATGGGGGGGGGGGTACTAACAACAAAAATGGAAAGGCCTGGGGATGGTCATATCAGATGACCTAAAGGCAGGCAAGCAATGTGAGAAGGCAGTAGGAGGGCTGGGAGGGGGATACTGGGATGAAAGGGAGAGGCTCCACCAGTAGAAAACAGGAAGTTGTTAACCCGCAGAACAGACAGTTGATGAGACCTCATCAGGAATACTGGGTGTAGTTCTGGAGACCCCATCTCCGCAAGGACATAGACAGGATGGAGGCAGTCCAGAGGAGGGCAACTAAAAGGGTGCAGGGTCTACACCACAAGCCATACAAAGAGAGAGACTAAAGGAGCTTAATATGTATACCTGCAAGGAAAGGAGGGAGAGGGGGGACATGATAGAAACATTTAAGTACCTCAAGGGAATCAACCAAGTCCAAGAGGGTAGCATCGTTCAGAAAAAGAGCTGCGCAAGATCAAGGGGGCACAATTTGAAGATAGAGGGGGGATGGCTCAGGGGCAATGTGAGGAAGTATTTTTTCACAGAGAGGGTGGTGGATGGGTGGAACGGCCTTCCTGAGGAGGTTGTGGGGTCAAAAACAGTCGGGGAATTCAAGAATGCATGGGACAGACATAAGACAATTCGCGTGGGGGTTAGGAAGAAGTAGGCTGTTGGTTAACTAGGATCTGCAGCTTATCCAATAAGTAGGTAAATGGGCAGACTGGGTGGGCCAAGCAATCCTTATCTGCCCTCAAAGTCTATGTTTCTATGTTAACGTTACTGCAATGTTCTACGAGGCTGATCTTGGGCTGGGCATGGGGCGGAGATTTCCTTGTCTGAGGATAATGTTGTGGCACTGCAGACAGGAGGTTTGATCTGGCAGGCCCCTGTTTTCTGGTTTAATTTGTTGAACTGGGGTTGGGCTGCACCACGGAGGCCAGGTTTGTATGGATCTGCCTTCATTCCCAGAAGGGGCAGCATGGTGGGTGAGGTGGGGCTGAGCACTGAAGTCCGGATGAAGAAATGTGGTGTGGTTGTGGAATCCAGTCTGAGGCTTCTGGGAGGAGGTCGCTGGACGCTGGTGGTCACTTCTGACATGCTGCCTATAATTAAAATCCTCCCAAACAAATGAGTACATATAAATCACCACACCGCATTCATAAAGCTGATCAGCTCATTGGCGGTCGGCTTTATGCAGATGAAAGGACTGAAGTGCTCTCTCATTAGAGCGCTTCAGTCCTTTCAACTACACAAAGTTTTCTCCCATCAGTCTGTGGACAGTATCATAAGCCACTTTCCTGGTCGCTGGTCTGCACTGCCAAGATCATTGCAGCTCCAACTGCAACTGGCTGGGCAGTGACACACCTGTGAAATGCTAATAATCCTAACAAGATGTTTCTTGCGCCTGTGCAAGGAAACATAATTAGGTTTCTGTTACTTCAATTTAAAGGTATGAGCTGTTTTGTAACCCTGATTTCACTACCTGTTCAAAAAAGCCAGATTCAGTGAAGAGCTGTTGCTGATGTCATCTCCTGAACTCACAGTCTAGTCCTCCCTGTCAGCAAGCTTATAGGACCTATTTCTTCAAAGTTTAAAGATCATGTGCAATGATTTTCACAAGTAAAACAGGCAGCACCATTCAAAAAAACATTGCTATAAAAACTATGTGGCCCAGATATTCAAACTGCGCTCAAAACTAGCGCAACAGCAGGAGCAAGCACAAACCAGTTGCGCAAATAACAGGCGATATTCAAACATGGAGCAGAGCAAATTGGCGCAAGCAACCAACGTCTGAATATCGCATATACTGCGCCATCCAGCAACCAGAAGGAGAAGCTGAGTTGAAATGTTGCGCTATGGAGCAACCAGGGAAGCTCAGCTGAGCATTCCAGAGCTGCCATAAGCGCAAGCACAGCCCCCAGAGCAATGGAACTGCACATCCAGGGAGGCAGGCTGGGGCCCACCACCAGCCATGCCACACATGGGCACAGGAACACACTGCAGAACCCACACCACACCTGCACACCCCAAGCACAGCATCACTGGGGGTGGGACGATGATCCACGTGCCCATGGGGACAAGCCAACAAAGCATAGCAGAGCCATGACACCCCAGCACAACCACTGGCAGGCGGAGAGTGCCACACACAGGGGGTTGACAACCACAGTGCACATCAGCCCCCCGTACGCACAGCACACCCTGCACCGTGACCCCAAGACACCGCCCATGTGCAGTGACTGGCACTGCAGGAAACACCATGCATCCCCCCTGGCACACGTCAACCCCGTGCTGCAGAGAAGCATACAAGCTAGACCCACCCTGTGCACCCAGCAGTGGGTGGCAGCAGACGGCAAGACCAACAGAAAGTCAATGCCATGCTGGTGATACCTCCCCATGCACGCACACACACACACACACACACACACACACACACACACACACCCAGATGGCATGCACACCACTGCAACTGAGCAACCATAGCCAGCTGCAAATCAGAGACCAACACAGTATTCATAACAAAATATAAATGTGTATTATAAAAATGTGTAAATTCTAAAATCAACATCAAACAACTATTTACAAGAGGGGGTAGGTGTACAAGGTAGGGTGGGCAAGGGTAGGGATGAACAACTGGGAGAGGGAAGGCAGAGTGGGAGGGATGGGTGGAGAGAGAAGGATCTGGCCCAAGGCCCAGCAGACTGGTCCACTGCTGCCTGGTGCCGCCTTTCTTGGCTGTGCTTCCTCCTTAGGCCCATGGTGCTGTATGTCCTGGAGGATGTTCTGGTTCTCCTGGGACACCCGGTCAGCCATGCAGTGACTGCTCCATTCTGCGGGCACAATGAGGCCTAGGAAAAGGAACACAGTCAATGGCTGTGACTGACCACAACCCTGAACACCACCCAACCTGCAAGCCATATAGCCCAATGTCCCGCACCTGTGATGGCACACCCACCCACAGTGAACATGCACATGGCCATCACAAACAGGCGGCACCAGCTATGCGCACCACTGCCCACACACACTGCCCACGTCCATCACAGTACAAACAAGGCTGGCAAGTGGCGTGGCAGCGTGGTGCGATGCCAGTTACACAGCTATGTGCCCAGTGCATGCCTGACCACCAGTGATGCATACACAGACGTGCTGTGATACTGCACAGTGATGCATGTCACCTCTGTGCATGCCTACATACATAGATACATAGACAGTGTCGTCAACATAAGGCCTATGGCAAACCCAGTCTGTCCATATGAGCTTGTCAGTTCACTTTGTTTCCCTGGAGGTCTGTTGCCCTTACCCTGATCTCCAGATCTCCTCACGTCTGTCCCCTGCAGTCTGAAATCCTGTGATTGTGTCAGCCCCACCACTTCCTCTGGCAGGGGTTCCACCTGTCCACCACCCGCTCTGTGAAGACAGTCCTTCTCCATGTGTCCTCTGAATCGTCCTCCTCCATCGTCATCCCATGCCTTCTAGTCCTGGAACATCTTTTCACTTCAAAAGTGTGGCCCGCACCCTGATCCCCTGTAAGATACCTGTATGTCTCCATCATATCCTCTCTCCACCCTCCTCCAGCGAGTACATGTTCAGTTCCTGTAACCTGTCATCATAGGACCCATGATGCAAGCTATGCACCATTTTTTTGCCTCCTCTGAACCTTCTCTGCCCACTCTACGTCCTTACGTAGGTATTGTCTCCAGAAATATACACTGTACTCCAGGTGGGGCCTCACTAGTGTCTTGTATAGTGGAATCATGACCTCCCTTTCCTGCATGGTTGTATTGTGCAGGGCTACTGGTCTCCCCCCAGCATGCAATAGCATCCATGAAGTCATGATACTCACACTGCTCAAGCAGCTCTGTCTGCTGCTGTTGCTGTTGCTGTTGCTGCCACTGCTGCTGCTGCTGTTGGGTGGAACAACTGCTGGCACCGGGTCCTGGCACGGCCTCCTCATCCGGCCCTGCATCCTCACATCCCGGCCTGTGGGAGACATATGTTGAGAAAACATCAGTGTGACTCAAAAGCAGAGTGCCCCCTGCCCCAGTGAGAGTGCCTGCCCACACAGCCATAACCATCCATCGCACAGCTGCACACACTGACACAGCCAACCGTGTCCGAGCCAGCACCTATGCACAGCCACCCAAGCACACACACACACACCCCTACAGAGAATATAGGTGCATAGATGGTACACTCACCTGGCCTAGGCACCACGCCCCGCCTGGCACGTGCCCACAGTCTGGCCAACATGTCCGGCTCCCTCCGGCAGAGCAGACCGGCCCCGTCCAGTGACCTCCACCAGGTCAGTGGCCACTTGCTGCCACATGTGGGTCCTAGGCATGGTGAGGGGGGCCTCACCATAGAGTGCCTCACAGTGGGGCTCCACCAGGGCCACCAGGTTGGCCACCTCCAGTGGGCTCCAACTCACTGCCCTCCTCCTAGCCATCTCAGCCAGTTTACAGCAGGCAATATAGGCTCCGCTGCACTGTAACCCCACGTGGAGATGTTGTAATAGACCACCACAGGCTTCAATCGCTGTTCAACAGCGCCATCATTTCGCTATAGCGCTGTCACCAGACAGCGCAATAGGGACATACACATGGCATGCAACCGCGCCAGGGGCAAAAGGGCATACAAGGTCACGGCAATGACGCAGCTTACGCATAGCGCCATCGGACGATAGAGCATCCTGCGTGACTGCCAAGCTGTGTACCAGTGCCACAGTGGACCATTGCGCAGTAGTGCCACAGCGCCATATAGTGCCCAGTGCTGTAGCGCCCACTAGCACAATGGTGGCCATGGCTGGAATTGCCTATCGCGCTCAGCAGGTCTGCAGCACGATGGGCAGCATGCGTAAGCTGTCTGGTATCGCACTGCAGTGTAGCATGCAGGCACAAATCTGCGCCATTGGCTCAGCCGCCTTCCGTATTGCGCAAAGCGCCAACCGCGATATTCAGCGACATATGCAAATCATTCGATCAGCCATTCCAAGGCGCGGTGGCCGATTAGTGTCATTAAAGTTGCGCCACACCTCATTTGCATGTGTTGCGCTTATAAAACGCGACAGTGGGTTGTGCTGGCCAGATTCGGTTACTGCAGGTGAGGTGAGTTACATGCTGTGATGCTCAGGACAATGCTCATGGGCAGGGTGCGGAGGATGATAAAGGCTGAGGGGCTGAGCATGAAAGGCACTTAGAAAGGGACAAAGGCACCTTTCTATCAGTATCTGCCATACAGAGAAGAAACGTGGGGCTTGGCCTCCGCCGGCACCTATGCTCATGGGGAAATGCTGTCGACTGCACAGTGACAGGTGTCCACTTCCACCCATACAGATCACCATGACTGACCAGAGCCAAGCTGAGGGTGAGGACGGGCGGCATCGGAGGAGGCCGAACTACAGCAGCAGAGACGAGGCCCTCTTCCAGGCCTACCTGGAGGATGAGCCACTATTGAGTGGACGGAGGGCACCCCTCAGGAACGTGCAGCTGCATGGGAGGGTAGCTGCGCCGCCAACCTGCACGGAGCCACCAGCACTCCTGCAGGAATGCAAGAAGAAGATGGGGACTGACCGCAGGAGGCTGAAGGAGAAGGTGGCAGCCTTCAGGGCAGCACGTCTAGCACTGGTGGGGCCCGCCAGTGGTGTTGCAGCTGACCCCAACGGAGGAGACACTGGTTGCGCCATGCAGCCGAAGTGCCATGCGGGCGCCAGTGCGGAGGATTCCAGACAGGTGGAAGCCCATCACTGCACGTATGACATGTGGTGGTGGTGTTGGGGAGGGCTGTTGTTCACATGCACTCACATGTACTCTCTTTCTGTTACAGATCCTGTTCGTCTTCAGGAGGCGGTGGTGGTGGTGGGTCCAGACAGTGATGCAGACCTGCTGGACGTGGAGGAGGACCATCCACCTCCGCCACCAGCCAGCAGGCACTGCAGCAGCATGCACGCTGGGCCAACAACTCTGGTGTCAGTGATATGGGTGCGGGTGCACAGCCTGTGTCTTAGCAGTCCGGCATGCAGGTATGCCAGCATGCTGTGCCTATGGCAGTGGCACCTACCTGCACCATTGATGATAGCAGGCCTGCAATGGCAGTGATAGGTGTGTGTCCCATGACGGACACATGGCAGGCCAGCACGTGCCCCTGGGCCTTCCTGGTTCACACCTGTGTACCAGCATGCTGGCACAGTCCCAGGCTGTGCCTGTCAGCACCGGTGGGGCAGCACTGGTGGCTGTGCAGGTGTCCGGCACTGTTGCCAGCACGGAGGTGGAACAGGTGGACCTGGGGGCTCAGCAGTTGGAGGGCGGCAGCAGTCGAACACCAGGTCTTGGGGTACAGTGTCAAGCAGTGGCACATGTCCACCGCCTTGATCCGCCCTCATTGCCTGGTCCCGCTGCAACACCCCGTAGGGTGCTGTGCACCGGGACCATCCACACCCTGGGGGTCACGATGCCATTGGGGCACAGTACCCATTGGATGTGCACACCCGCCTGCTGCAGGAATCAATACAGCTGCAGGGGCGGGTTGCAAGGTCCATGGAGGCACTGTCTGTGTCCGTGGAGCGGCACAGCAGGGAGTGTGCTCGGGACCGAGCCGAGCTGGTCCTTATGCGGACGGATGTGACAGCCGCCATTGACAGGCTGACCCAGGCAGTGGTCTCTGTCGCTGACGCATTGGGCACACTGTCAGGTGCCCCTGTACCGCACACCCCACACAGTGCGCTCTCCACTCCCCGTTCCCGGTGTCGTGCGACACCAGGCCTGTTGATGCCGGGTTCTGCTGTGGGCATCCCGAGCACCCCTGGTGCACGTTTGTTCGGCATGATGCAGACCCCTGTGCGGGCAAGGTCGCGTTCGCGCAGTGGGACCCCTGGTGGTGCAACAGCATCACCTCATGTGGCCCCTGCTCAGCCTGCCAGTGCTGCTGGGCCACGGCGGGACCGCCCACGCATCCGTGGTGGCCGTGGGACAGTGCTACATGACTGAGCTGTCTCCCAGTGCGGGCCCTGTCTGGTGCTGCCCTGTGTGCAATGTGTGTCATGGTGGGCAGTGCACTGCCGGGTGCTCTGCTCACCACGCTGACACACGGTCCACCTGCACACTCTCCCGACTGCTGTCCACAGGTGCGTGTGCATGGTGATGCCTGCATTGCACTGTACACCAAGGTACAAGGGTGCCCAGGTCCTGACACACGTACTTGGACAGTACAGGTGGTGGGGGTGGTCGGTGGTGCTGTGTGTTGGCAATGTCGTTTCCGCAGTGCTGTGCTTCTGCCCATGTACGCTGCCTGGTGTGTGTGTGTGTGTCCATATGAGTGCTCACCCCTCCCTGATGGTGTGTTGGTATGCCTGGAACCTTCAACTCCCCTGACCTTCATGCACGGTGTGTTCCCCGTGCGCCTGTGGTTTGCGCATGGACAGTGTTGCCTGCACATGTCCCCTTGACTAACCTGTGTTGGGCGTAGTGCTCTTCTGCAATGGTGTCCAGGTACAGCTGGGCCTGCTGGGTCAGTCGGGGGTACCTCCGTCCTAGGGGGGGCTGCTCATCACCAACATCACCGGCGCCACTGGCATCCCCATCGCTGTCCCCCTGTTCGACCTGTACGGCTATCCCATGGTCTTTGGCCATGTTGTGCAGGATGCAACAGGCCAGGAATATCCCATAGGCCTTTTGGGGGCTGTACTGTAGGGCACCGCTGGAGGTGTCTAGGCATCGGAAGCGTGCCTTGAGCATCCCAAACACCCGCTCTATGATGTTACGTGTTGCGGCATGTGCCTCATTGAAGCATAGCTGCGCTGGGGTCGTGGGTGCCGGTGCAGTGTGAGCAGCCAGGACGGAGTGGTATCCGCAGTCACCTGTGTGGAGATAGGGAGCAGTGCTGTCAGGTCCATATTGCCCATATCCTTGTGTGCCACCACCATGGCACCTGTGTCATTCCCACCCTTGCCCACAGTTTGCATTCCATACATGTGTACTCACCCACTAGATGACCCGTGGGGATGTCCCCACTCTTGAATCGATGGCACAGTGCAGACTGGTGCCATATGAAGGCATCATGTGCTCCGCCAGGGTGTGTGGCACACACATTGATAATGCGCCCAGTGGTATCACACACCACCTGGCAGTTGACACTGGAAAACCCCTTTCGGTTCCGATATGCCTGGCCGTCGGGGCCAGGTGGCATGCAAATGGCCACATGGGTGCAATCTATGGCCCCTAGCACGCCAGGCATACGTGCTACCCTGTGGAACTCCTGCATGTTTGCTGTACGCTCTGCCGTGGTGCTGGGGAAATGGATGTACTCCGCAGCATGAGACAGCAGTGCGCTGAGGAATTGGGTGAGGATGCATGACGTGGCCGACTGTGTGATGCCTGTGGTGTCCCCTGTCGGCCTCTGGAAGGTGCCCGTGGCGAGCAGGCACATGCAGGCTGTCACCTTGGTCTCCACAGGCAGAGCATGACTCCGTCGTGAGGGTGCCTGCATCACATCACTGCACAGCTCACAGAGCCATCTCAGTATTGCCCTGTTCAGGTGGTACCGGGCCACGATCTCGACGTCTGTGTACAGCTCGAAGCTGAGGCGGGCACGATACCACCTGTCGGGGGCATACCGCCGACGGGCCCCTCCGCGGCCACATCCCCCGGCAGCATGGTGTCTCACCCCCTCATTGCAGCTTCCATGTGGAAGCTGGCACTGTCCATCTCCCTGGCTTCTGCCCCCTCGGCTGCTGTTCCTGTGTAACCCCCGCTGCCCCCACTGCTGCTTCCACTGCACCAGGCACCCCCGCTGGCTCTCTGTCCTCCTGGACCCACTGTCCCTGTCTGCCCTTCCAGCTTCTGTCTCTCTCTCTCTCTGTCTCTGTCTCTCTCTCCCCAGTTTGCGGCCTGCTAGGGTTCTTGCGCCGCTTCCTTGAGCCTTTTTATTTTGGCTCAATTCCGCTACTGCGCAACTTCCGGCTGAGCCACTCTTGCGCATTGCGCAAGTGTTCGGATATCGCATTGTGCACTTTATGCATGGACCCGCCCCCTTCGGTTGTGCATGCCTTCATTTCCATTGCGCTGTTGCTCAGCATGTTTTCGGTGACGCAACTGGCCCCTTCTGAATATCGCAGGATGGCACATTTTTGGAGTTGCGCACGTGCAACCCTTTTGAATATCTGGGCCTATGTGTTTAAGGTTTTGTAACAAAGTTGATACATTCGTATTTTTAATGCCTTTTTGGTGTGATCCATTTCTCCAGGGTTGCTGGACGCAGAGTCAGCATGCCTCCAGGCTGCTGATACCATGTAGGGTGCTACCCTACTGTGCCTGTTAGGAAGTTGTATTGCTACTGGTATTATAATTAATGGCTTCCCTCTTTTTCCCATAGGGAAACCGTGGCGTAATTTGCCATTATAAAGGAGTGTTTATAACGGCAAACACGCGCACCATTTCCCCAACTCTGCGCATGCGCCTCCTCATGCTCCTCAATTCTCGGATCGCCGTCTCCTTCCCAACCACAGACCCAACATGGAACGAAACTGCCATGGACACTCGGCAATAAGTAAAATTTCAAATAAACTTTGATGTACCTCATTTTTACTGGCTCGACCACCCTCACAATATTTGGAAAAATGTTTAAAATAAAAGTGAAAGCTGACTGCGCGCTATGACATGATCGGACTGCGACAGCACAGCAGTCTTTTTTATTTTATATAATTGCTGAGGGAAAAGAGGGACCCAACAATTATTAAATAAAATATGGGGTCTGGATGTGTGAAACTCTAATTTATACATACCTCAGTTAACATGCTATTATAAACTCCCTTGGGTGTATGTAAATTCTCGTTACACACCCAGACCCATACTTTATTCTCTATGTAATGCTGGTAACTTCACTGCTGTTTGTCAGTGTCTGCTGTACAATAAGTTTTAATAGGGGCCTTACATGTGTTAATTTTTATTAGGGGTGGAAGTGTTAGCTCTGGTAAAATGAGTGTTTCAGTGTGAAGTACAACATAGATGAGCCTGTTTGTAGATCAAGTAACAACCTGTCAGGGAGAAAACACTGCTGACTAATACATTGAAACTTGTAGAAAGGTTTCAAAACAGCATTACCTCTCCCACCCCCATTTACAGGGAGATGGAATAATTGTTTTTAAGTGCCAACCTAAGAAATCACCTCAATTGAATGACAGGTGTGAATGATCACAGCCTTTCACCAAATCAGTTATCCAGTCTGCAAACCTCACAGGAGTCTGCTATGACTCAGCATTCAACAACCCTGGAGAAAAGGACCACAACAAAAAGGCACCCAAAAAAAACAAGTTATAGCCAGAGCCAATATGGCTGAAAAGTGATATTATTGATAGAAACATAGAAACATAGAAGTTGACGGCACATAAGGACCGCAGGGCCCATCCAGTCTACCCATTTTATTCTACCTTATGAATGTGCCGTTGACCTTGGCTCTGTCAATGGCCAATCTATTCATACTCATTTGTATTGTTCCCTTATGCCTATCCCATGACTGTTTGAAGCCCTGCACTGTATTCATATCCACCACCTCCTGAGGTAGGCTGTTCCATGCATCCACCACCCTTTCTGTGAAAAAGAACTTCCTCACATTACCTCTTAATCTGCCTCCCTCTAATCTCATGCTGTGTCCTCTTGTCCTGCTATTTTTCTTATAGTGAAACATGTTAGACTCTTTCACCTTGTTAATGTCCTTTAGATGTTTGAATGTTTCGATCATATCACCTCTCTCCCTCCTTTGCTCTAGGGTACACATATTGAGCTCTGTTAATCTGTCCTCATGTTTTCTGATACAGTCACTGCACCATTTTAGTTGCCCTTCTCTGGACTGCCTCCATTTTGTTAATGTCCTTGTGCAGGTGCGGACTCCAGTACTGCACACAGTACTCCAGATGGTGCCTAACCAGTGTCTTGTAAAGATGGATTTTTACCTCCCTCTTACAACTTGTGATACCCCTACTAATACACCCCAACATCCCTCTGGCCTTACCTACTGCTTCAGTGGTCTGCTTGGATGATTTCAGGTCATCTGTGATGATGATGCCCAAGTTTCTTTCTTCCCTTGTGATTGCCAGCAACTCTCCTCCCGACCTATAGGTGGCTTCAGGGTTTCTCTTCCTTATGTGCGTGATCTTGCACTTTTTTGTGTTAAACCCCAGTTGCCACTCTTCTGACCAAGTTTGATTCATCAGAGACTGGGTCTTCTATTTAGAATACATAATTTTTTGGTACCTGACTCTCGAAGACTGTTAGCCCATAGTCTACTACTTCGAGTACTGGACTATGGGCTTACTGTCTACTCTACAACTAGTGAGAGTTCTGACTAAATTGAAATTAACATTTAATAATGTTCTCCAATTTATCACTGACCTCCCGAGAAGAATTCATCATTGTACCTTGTATAAAACAGCAAGTTGCCTTTCATTTGAAAATACATGCAACCTAAGGCTGGGTTCCATGCTCCATACCGGAATTAGTGGTTAACTTCCATAATCAGTTATGTCACTGTTCCCCAGGGCCATCAATACTCAGGGAACAAGGTCACAAAGCAAATATTCCTTGTTTTAAAAAAATCAGCAAGACAAGACTATCATTCAGGGCTCCTACTTTTTACAATTCTCCTACCTAATGAAATCATCAATTGTACAACAATCAAATCTTTTAAAATCAGACAAACAATGGCTCATTATAACGAATGAATGCACCTGTACTTAAAGTTTATCTGTGTGCACTGTATATTGCAGCTATTTTGTATATTGTATTTATCATTTTTTATGGTACTAAAATGTGTAAGAAAGATGGTATCATAGCACATACTATAAGTGTTTTTTTCGCAGCACAAGCATTTGGACATTAATCAAAAGCTTACATCAATGAGACTCTAGTTTCGCCATCCAGATTTTTATTTATTTAATTTTGTTCACCAGGTAGGCCCACGGGGCTCAAGAGGTCCTTTTTTCAGGGGCGACTCGGAATCAGTTAGAGAGACATTTTGGGGTACAGGGCATTTGCAGTTTTAGGTGCAAACACATTACATAGCAGACAAAGATACAGCAATACAATGCAGATTCTTGACAGCTTTAAGGTACAGTCACAGTGCATTGCAGACAAAATGCTGCAGTACGAGTAGACTCATATCAGGGGGCAGACCTAGACTTTTAGTGGGACAAAAATATATTTTATTGTAGCACATTCGTATATGTACGTGGTCACCTTCCCATATAGAGTGTTGGCACCTGTAGCTAAGGGTAGAGGACACAGGGGGCAACTTACTCAGATTAGGATAGTCTACTAGGGATCAGGGAGCCACAGATTGCCCTTGACATCTGCATTGCCTGTGCTCCCTATGCACCTCTCGGGGTACTTTTTTAAAGGAGGTTAGTGAGCCTGCATTTTGCAGCTGGTCCGGGAGATTGCTCCAGTGCGTAGAAGAAGTGTGGGCGAAGGGCTTATTCCCTGCAGATGTTCGTGTCCTAGAGACCTCCAGTAGCTTCCGAAATGAAGTGCGGAGCAGCCTGCCTGGGCGTTTAGGGACCAGTATCCCATTTAAGCCAATTGGGTGTAGGCCATTTATTATTTTGTAGGTGGTGTACAACCGAGGGAATTGAAGCCTTTGGGTAAAGGACAGCCAGTTTAAGGAGTCAAGCACCTCACAGTGGTGTCACCTCGGGGGTGATTTGGCAGCAAATCTTGCAATTTTGTTATAAAGAACTTGTATCCTGCCCAGCTCCTTACCGGATAGGGTCTGGATGATGGGAGCTGCATAGGTTATTTTTTTTACTTATATGTTATTGCTTTTCAAAAGAAGAAACAATAAGATACACTCATCTCATGTCAGACATCATGTTTGTAATACAAATCCATCCAATGGCATAGGTTAATCATGTAGTCTAAACATTCTGGCTTACGGATGCGGGGGTATTTCTCAGAAAACTAATTCTAAATAGCAGATAATATAATACATTATTTGCTGCACCCTACAAGAGCTGGGGATCAGTCCATGAAAAATATAATCTACACATTAAGTAAAATTCTAGCGAAAGCTAAGATGTGATCCCATTCCAACCATGTGAAGTTACCTAGATATGTTAGATTGGGAAGGAGGATACTGCTTGCGATTGCAACCCTAGTCTCAGGGATAAATTGCAAATTCAGTCTGTATAGGAGCCCAGGCTTCTGGTGTATAGTTTTGGTGACCTGGTCTGCTTGGTATGTAAATGTGAGGCCTTGGTCGAGGAAAATGCCCAGGTACCTAAAAGAGCTCACCACTTCCAAGGGCATCTCTAAAGACGAGACAAGGGACAGTAGAAGGGATCTGCCTGAGCCTAGTGTCCTAGGTCCATAGACCATGACTTCTGTTTTTTTGTCATTCAGCAGCAGCCTATTCTTCAGCAGTCATTTTTCCAATGTACCAAAGTCCTCCTGTAACAGAGACTTCAACTCTGATATGCTGACAGTGGTTCTGTATAGTACAGTGTCATCCCAATACTGTATTACAGAGCTACCACCACAGTTGTTGACCAGATCATTGATGAACAGTGAAAACAGGAGGGGCCCCAGGATAGAGCCTTGAGGTACCCCCTCCTTGATAGGTAGACTACCTGCTAACGATCCATTCCACTTAACCTGCTGGGTTCGATGGGAGAGGTAACTCTCAAACCATGCCAGGGAGTGGCGGTCTAGGCCTGTGTTCTTTAACTGGTCTGCCAGCAGGCCGTGGTCAACCAAGTTGAAGACCTTTGAGAGGTCAATGAAAATGGCTGCAGTGGTGTAGCCATTGTAAAGGGCCCTGATGGTGCTGGTTGTAAATTCGATAAGTGCAGTGTCAGTAACATGATTTGTTCTGAAATCATGCTGGTTTGGTACTAGAAGCTGGTACATATCCAGATAGTCCCGGAGCTGGTTATAGACAAGTCGTTCCTGTATCTTGGCCAAGATACAGAGGCACGTGATAGGCCTATAATTGCCAGTTGGTTCCTTCTGACCACCCTTATGTACAGGAACTATGTGGGCCTCTTTCCATCTGGCTGGGACAACTCCTTCTAACAGGGACCTGTTTATTAGCCAGGTAACAGGACAGGTAATAGCAGGTGCAGCCTCTTTCAGTAATCTGGGGACCAGGCCATCTGGCCCTGTGGTTCCCCTGGTCTTTATTTTCCTTAGTAGAGAGAGTACATCCTTCTGCTTCACCTTTTTCAGATGTAATTCGGGATGTAGGGGTTCCAGCCTGCTGGGGCTCAAGTGATCAAAGGCCTTGGGAGGAATTTAGCCTTGTATTCCTCCAGATCAGTAAAGAACATGTTCAAGGCATTGGCTGCTTCCAGGCTGTCGCTAATAATGTGGCCATTGGAGACAACTGGTTCTTGCTGGGGTTTACTCTTGCTTTTCAGTAGACCATTGATATGCTGCCAAAAACAACTAGGGTCAGTGAGACTGGCCTGCTGCAGGTATTTAACATATTCTCTTTTGGCAGCTTTCAAGCATTTTTTGCTATGGTTTCTTAGCTCCCTGTAAGCAACCCAGTCCGTGGGTGTACCAAATGTCTTGTATATCTCCCAGGCCCTATCCCATTGCTTCATGAGGGTTTTTAGCTAAATTTGTAGCATTGCCCCTTGACTCTGAGCTTTCTGAATGGGGCATGCTTGTTGGCTGCTGATAAGAAGCAGTTCTGGAAGTAGTCCAGTGCTTTGTCTATGGTTGGAAGAAGCCAAATAGGGCTTCAGTCAAGGCTGGAGAGATAGGACTGGAAAGCAGGTGATGAGAACTTAGAGTAATCTCTAGCAGTGAAGACCCAGGGAGGGGTTTTGGGGGGTCTGTTCTTCCATATGCAAAATATGGGTGAATGGTCATTCAGGGCATCCGAGAGGATGCCCGCTGCCTGTAAATTAGGGGGCTTTGAGGCAAGCGCCCAGTCTATGGTCGAGTGATTGCCTGATTTGGTATTTTGCCTTGTGGGTACAGCGGTGAGCTGGTCCAGGTGCGCATCAAGTAGCCAAGACTTGTACTCCTGTTCTGAATCCATCTCCCAGTGGAGACTGAAGTATCCTCAGAGGAGTACTTCTGAAGGTGCATTGTCAGACAGCATTTCCTCTTCACAAACTAGTGGTATTATAAAGGGATGGGATTTTCGTCATGAGATTGATTTGCACATTCCAACCTCTTTTTTATATATGTACAGGAGGGAGGGTCATCCTGCCCCCCCCCAGTGCAACAATCCAGATTGGCTCAGGACCTGAGGATGGAAGCATGGTAGGAGAATCATTGGGCCTGCTTGCTTCTAGTTTTCCATTTTCTGTCCTCATCCCTGCACTGGAGCATGCTAGCCGGACGTGCGTACGCGGTGGCATGCACATGCCCACAGAATCCCGCAGTTTCCTCCTTTCTCTGCCCTCCTCAGACCAGCATTATAACTGCATCTCCACCTGGTGGCAGTCATTCAGTGGGAAAGGAAGTCCTTCCTCCCTGGGAAAGGACAGCAGTCCAGTGGACCCTCAATCCTTTCCCTCCCCGGCCAACTCCCAGCAACCCAGGCTCGTTCCTGAACAAGGATTGCTGGCATGACAAGCGGTGAGGCAATCCAGTGCCTCAGACCTGTACACCACTGGGCCAGCTACTAATGTTATTTCTTTGCTGAACTGTAATTTTTGGTTTTTAATTTAAAGTTTATTAAGGATTTTACAATACCAATACAGATCCACACCAGAAACAGTTATACAGGTTATGATCATAACAATTGAGGGATCATCCCCCCCTCCACCACCCCTCTGAAAGTCCCCTCCCTCCCACACAAAACAGCCCTATCTCCCACCTCCCTCCCCTCATCCCACCCCCACCCTGCTGAACTGTAATTTAATTACATCAACAATTACAACACATAAGCAATTGCAATGGACTACATAGGTTGTGCAGTGAACATAATTAATAATGTTTTACTTTTTCTTTTTACATGTTCTCTCTGTTCCCTACCACTACAGTTAGTAAAGTTGCGTGTTAATTTGAGCTGTACTATTCACAGCCTCACAGTGGGAGGTCATGGAGGTCAGAAGGGGACTGGTATGCTCATGTGTTTTGGAAAAAAAAACTTCTCACTTGATACGATTATCATCATGGAATTTAAGCAACCCCAGTTACACTATACAATTTATATCTGTACTGATATTAATCACCAAATTAGACATTTGCAGAAGTAGCGCAAGAAGCACATATCACACATTTCCATTCCATGCCATGCATGTACATTTGTCCCATGACAGAATATTCTATCATTCTTTAAAAAATATTTGCTAAATCCATTTCAGTGAACTTCATTAAGGGCCAAGGTGACTATACTGGCTATCACAAACTAATAAGAGTGCAAAAGTTCTCCTGTAAGAAAGTACAGTTACGTAGGAACTTACCGTAACAGTAGATCTTTGAGAGAGGTTCCTTCAGTAGGTCATCACATACAGGACTGGCGCCACCTGGCGTCGGGCTGCAAGGCAGATGTTTCTAGCAATATCTGATGGGGGACCGCCCACCTGACGTCACGTGACTGACGTCAGCGTGACTGTATATAGAGGGAGGTCCCCACGCCTGCCCTGCAGTTCTCCTGCCGGAGCCAGAAAGAGGCCTGACAGCAGGAGAAAACAGGATTTGGAGTCCCTGCAAAACAGAAAATGAGGGGAAGGAGGGAGGGAAAAATATGACCTACTGAAGGTACCTCTCTCGAAGATCTACTGTTATGGTAAGTTCCTACGTAACTGTACTATCTTACTTTGAGAGGGTTCCTTCAGTAGGTCATCACATATAGGACACAGTCCCAAGCAGTCCCTCCAAGGAGAGACCGAGAGAAACTACAGTGGAGGAGAACTAACTCCAACAGGAAAAACTGGGCTCCAGAATGGACCCAACCTAGGATAGAAGGCCCTGCAAGACGGCTAGGCCAAAGCCAGCCCTCCGCCTAGAAGCAATGTTCAGACTGTAGTGTTTGATAAAGGTATGGACAGAACTCCAAGTAGTGGCAGCACAAATGTCGGCTGCAGAAACATTCCGCAAGAAGGCCGCGAAGGCAGCCATGCCCCTAGTAGAATGACCTCTGATGGGATCCGGCAGAGGCTTTTCGTACTTTTGGTAACAGAACCTAATGCAGTTGCCTAACCATTTGGAAAGGCTCTGCTTAGAAACCGGTTTGCTCTTCGATCTAGGGGCAAAGGAAGCAAACAGCTTGTCGCAGGTACGGAATTCTTTGGTCCGATGAGTGTAACAGTGGAGAATCCGATGAACATCCATTGTATGAAGGAGTGCCTCACCTCTGTTAGAGGGGGACGGTTAATACACAGGAAGCTCTACTGATTGATTCAGCATGGCTTCTGACACCACCTTGGGAAGAAACTTCGGGTGTGTTCTAAGGACCGCCCGGTCCCTGTGGAAAATCAGATAGGGCTCCTTGAAGACTAGAGTGTGAAGCTCCGAAATCCTTTGGGCTGATGTGATAGCCATGAGAAAAAGTGCCTTCCAGGAAAGGAAGCACAAATCACAGCTCACAGCCGGCTCAAGGGGTGGAAGGGTGAGCTTTTCCAAGATGAAGTTCAAGTCCCAAGGTGGAGTTGGGCTGCGAATGGGCGGTTTCAGATGGAGAATCCCTTTCAGAAAGGTTTTTGAGACCTCCAACTGAGCCACGGGTTTACCATCCACTAGCTTGTGGTACACCGAGATAGCTGAAATAGGGACCTTCAAAGAAGAGTAGGAAAGACCGGAGTCTGACAAGTGAAAGAGGTATTCCATGATTTGTAGGGCAGAACAAGAGAAGGGTTTCCAACCCTTAGCAGTCGCCCATATGGAAAACCACTTCCACTTCAGGGCATAAGTGGAATGAGTAGAGGGCTTTCTAGCCTCAATGAGGACTTGAGCAACCCAGGAGGAGACCCTGAAGCAAGAGATCGCTATGTCTGCAGGAGCCACGCATGAAGATGCAGGGTCCTGAGCCCCGGATGTAACAATCGACCTTGATCCTGGGTCAGGGGGTCGTGAGTCACTGGAAGTGGAACCGGTGGCTCCCTGGAAAGCTGTTGTAGCAGCAGGAACCAGATCTGTCTCAGCCAGAGAGGAGCAATGAGGATCATCTTTACCCTCTCTGCCTGAAGCTTGAGAAGGACCCTCTGCAGAATGGGAAATGGAGGGAAAGCGTACAAAAATTTCCCTGTCCAAGAGAGAGACAATGCGTCATTCCAAAAAGCACCGTGCCCTGGAACAAGCGAGCAAAAGCTAGGAAGTTTTGCATTGGATTCAAAGGCAAAGAGATCAATTTCCGGACACCCTCAACATCGGAAGATGGCTTCCGCCACTTCCTGATGCAGTTCCCACTCGTGTGCTAGGGTCCAAGACCTGCTGAGACTGTCCGACAGGACATTTAGAATGCCAGGAACGTGCACGGCCACAAGGACTAGATGGTGCTGGACTGCCCAGTTCCATACCCGTGTTGTCTCCTGACACAGGGGGTATGACCGGATTCCCCCTTGTTTGTTGATATACCAAACTACTGACATGTTGTCCATTTGGATTAGCAGTGATCCCTTGGGAAGGAGGGACTGAAAGGCCTATAAGGCGTACAGGACCTCCCTCATCTCCAGAACATTGATATGCAAAGAAGTCACCAAGCTGGACCATAGTCCCTGGACTTGGTGCTCCCCTAGATGTGCTCCCCACCCCATATTCGAGGCATCCATGGTGAGGGAAGCTAAGGGTGCCGGGCTCCAGAAGGGAAGCCCCAAGGAAAGATTGTGGGAATCCATCCACCAATGCAACTCTTTCTGAACTGCTGAGGATACCAGTACCGGATGGTCTAGGTTGTCCAAGAGCTGATCCCACTGCGCCCGCAAGGACCACTGAGTGACCCTCATGTGAAGCCTTGCCAGGGGAATGGTTGTGATGGAGGCTGCCATCAGACCCAGAAGGCACAGGACCTCCTGAGCTGGGATGGTCCTGAGAGAAGCCACTTTGGAGGCCTGAAAGAGAAGGGTCTCCGCCCTGTCTGGAGGAAGAAAGGCTCTGCACTGGACCGTATCCAGGACTGCTCCAATAAACTGAAGTCTCTGGGCAGGGATGAGGGAGGACTTGGGAACACTGACTGTGATTCCTAGTCTGCAGAAGAGGTCCAGGGTGAAGGCGAGAGCCTCCAGTAAAGAACCCCTGGGCGGGGCTGAAATCAGCCAGTCGTCTAAGTAAGGGAAAACTGCAATACCCCTGCGGTGAAGAAAGGCCGTGACCACCGCCAGGCACTTGGTAAAAACCCATGGTGCCGAAGACAGACTAAAAGAGAGCACTCGAAACTGAAAGTGCTCCCCCGGAAGCGAAAGTGCAGGAACCGGCAGCGGCTGGGGAAAATGGGGATGTACAGGTAGGCATCCTGCATATCCAGAGCACAGAGCCAGTGGTTCCCCATGAGGAGTGGGAGGAGGCTCTGGAGTGTCAGCATTCAAAGTTTTTTGTACTCGACAAACTGATTTAGCTGACTTAAGTCGAGTATGGGTCTGAAGTCCCCAGTCTTTTTTGGAACCAGGAAAAAGTGGGAATAAAATCCCTTTCCCCTTTGTCAGAGGGGAACATGCTGTATTGCTTCTTTGATCAACAGCGAGTTTACCTCCTCGTGAACTAGGAGGGCCTGGTCCCATGAGTAAGAGGACCTCTTTGGTGGAGTTTCCAGAGGGATTTCCAGAAACTCTATTGTGTGTCCGATGGACACTAGTTGCAGGGCCCATTCATCAGAGGTGACCACCCTCCACTCCTGCGTGTGTCGGGCGAACCTTTCCCCCACCTGCTCCCCGTCATGAGACTGAGGAGACAGTGGGGATGGGGAGTCAAGAAGTGGTGGGGCGTTCAAGGGGAGGACCTCCTGAATGTCTCTGATTTTTGGAGGCAGGAGGGGTGGCTGTTCCTGTGGCCTTACGCTTCCCTTGGTGGCACGCCAGGGCATTCCTTCTCTGCCTCCAGGTCATTTTCCGAAAGGGCTGTTGCTGCTGGGATCCCAATCAGTACATTGACCTCACAGACCTAAGGGCAAAGCCCCTGTCCTGTAGGTCTGTGATAATGTCTTTGGTGTCCCCACCAAAGAGCACTGAGCCCCTGAATGGAGCGTCCTGAATCGCCGACTGGACCTCGTTGGTGAGTCTGGAGAGGCAAAGCCAGGAGTGCCATCTAAGGGCAGCAGCAGTTGCCGAGGTATGTGTCACTGAATCGACAGAGTCATAAGTAGCACGTAAGGCATGCCTACACGAAACTTTGGAGAGGCGAAGATCCTTGGCAAGGTCCTCCTTTAAAGGCGAGGGATCAATGGACTGAACTCGTGCTTCCAGCCTGGCCAAGGTAGCCTTTTGGTGGGACACCATGTGGGCCACATAGTTAAGGGACCGGAGGGTGCACATGGCTGAGGAATAAATCTTTCTCCTGAACTGGTCCATCTGTGTTGATTCTTTGTCCGGAGGAGAGGTGCTCATGTGCTTTGGTGCTAAGGAGTGATCATGAGCCGCAGAGATGACCACAGAGTCAGGCTTGGGATGAGCCTTCAGGAACGGGGCATCCTTCAGGGCCCGGTAAAGTCTGTCTGCCCATTTGGGGACAGCCGGGAGGGAATGAGACATCTGCCAGATGGTAGTGGTGAGGTCTTGGTGAGGTGCCATCCAGGGAGGAATGGGGACCGGAGACAGAGACTCTAAGTCGAGATGTTCTGCGAGCCTCTGTCTCATGGGTTCCTGTTCCTCAGACTCTCAGTCAAAATAATCCTTCATGGACCTCAGAAGATCCAAAATGGCAGGGTCCTCTGGTGGAGATTTCAGGGATACCTTGCCTTTGGGGCCTCAGTCTCCTCTGGGACCTCCTCTGAAGAGTTGTCAGCCCCCTCTGAGCTATCATCATTGTCCGCCTCCTCGACAGGACGGCATAGGGTATTGGGAAGGGAAACATCTTGACAAGTTTTCCCCAAGACATGGACAGTGGCAGCAGAGAAACTGCTCGGGGAGGGGGACCTGGGAGACTGTGGGTGTGGGAACCTAGTCTCCAGGTCCAAGACCAACTCCGAATATGCCCCCTGCCACCAAGATTGGATTAGAGCCTTGAAATCTGGCGCAACCGGAGGAGGGGGGTGGAGTAGGCAGAGGCTGAGGGGGAGGAGGAGGAGGAGGAGGAATAACCAGTGGAGGGTAATAACCCTGGAATCCCTGAAAAGTAGAGTAGGGATTAAACCCAGGATAGAACTGTACAAAGTGACTCCAATCCAGAGTGAGACCCGCCGGGTAGTGGTCCCCAGAAAAACCCTGTGGGTAATGCAGGACAGTTCAGGGTCTAGAGTAAATCTCTGCCAGATCCGCATCGGGGGTACCCATGTCAGACCCACCATAGTGTATATCGGCTGGGGGTCCGGCGTCGGGACAGACCACATCAGGGGAACCAGTGTCAGGACCGGCACCACTCGATCCGGTGCCAGAAGGGGATCCGGCGTCGGAAGGGTCGGCGTCGGGGCCAGACGAAGGGGCCCTAGTGGCGGAACCTGATCGGCATCTGGGCCAATGGCTGAAGCCAGTCGACCGGTCCAGGCTGCGGGACTGTCATCAGGATGTCCAGCATTGGAGGAGACACCAGAATCCTGCCCGAAGGTAGAGGAGGGGCCTCCACAGTAAGGCCTGATGGTTGAGGAGAGTCTCCTTCTCCTTGACCCCAAGGGGGAACATGGAGCTGACCCCGAGGTATCAACAACGTCAAAGGGTTCTCCAGTATCATCACACAAAGTACCCACTGGAGAAGGGCAGGGTACAGGTGAAGGAAGAGGAGGGAGGGAGTTTTCTCCCTCTGGTTCCGCCGGACGTTGGGTGTGGTGCCATCGGGCCCCGACGGGGGAACTGCACCTGTGCGACCGTCAGAGATGGCCGTCTTAGCAGGTGGAGTCGGGCGGGCAGAGGAGGAGCCCCCAACCGGCTTACTGACCAGTGCTGGGTGAGTACCACCTCCTGGGTAGTCATCTTACTGGTACCACTGGTCCCAGAGGAGCCGGGACCACTATGGACACAAACGGTGCATTAGTCGGAGGAGCCATGACGCTGACCCACTGAGGCCTTAACAGACTTACCATCCTTTTGGGTGGCAGCTGGGCATTGCTCGTCAAGGGCTCGAACATCGTCCGTGGAGTGGTCCCGCTCCGTGGATTTCTCCTTGTGCTTCCTGGAAGGAGAGGATTTTTTGGCCGAGGACTCTCTTAAACAGTCCATCTTATTTTCCAGAGAAGCCAGATGGGCTTTTAAAAGATGGGTCTCCAAAGCCTGCTGTCTCCTTTTCTTCATGGCCTGGTTGAAGGTCTGACACTCAGGGCAGAAGGAAACAGGATGGTCCAGGCCTAAATAGAGGACGCACTTGAGGTGACCATCATTGTGCGGGATCTGTGTGCCACATGATGAGCACTTCTTCTTGGGTGATGACATCAATGAAAAAGGATATAAATTTGAGAATTTTTTAGCGAAGGAAACTCTGACGCAAGACACTTTCATGATGATCGCTATATGGAAGTCTGCAATGTGACTGACATGAGGCAACGTTGGGAAAGAACTGAAGGGCGGGCATGGGGACTGCTCACTATATACAGTAACGCTGATGTCAGTCACGTGACGTCGGGTGGGCGGTCCCCCATCAGGTATTGCTAGAAAAGTCTGCCGTGCGACACGACGCCAGGTGGCATCAGTCCTATATGTGATGACCTACTGAAGGAACCCTCTCGAAGAAAGATCTGCACTAATAGGGTCTACAGAACTCAATGAAAAGGGGGAAGGGAATTATTATTAATAGTTCATCTGGCAATTATTATTAATAGTTCACTTTCATCTACTGACCATTGCAGAAAGCTTGCTCAGACAGGAAATAATATTTTATCAGCAATAAAAATGACGTTTGTTAGTTGGAGTGAACATTGTTTAATACCTCTTTATAAATCCTTTATTCATCCCTATACTGATTACGCAGCCTCATTTTGGGCACCTCATCTCAAAAGGGATCAACAGCTAGTGGAAAGTATGCAAAGGAGAACCACTAAACTAATTCCCCAAGTTAAACATTTGACATACGAAGAATGATTAGGAGCATTAGATCTGTATGATGTTAAACTAAGAAGAGACCAAGGGGATATGTTACTGTTGTATAATATTCTGAGGGATAAAACTCTTATGAATAATGTCAATATTGATATGGCCCTGAAATCTAACAACTTAAGATGCCACAACAGGCAGATACGAATTACGAATGCATTTACTAACAAAAGTCAGTACTATTTTACTACAAGAGCTGCTTCACTACGGAACTCATTACCCCATCATATTGTAAACATGACAACTCTGGAGTCTTTCAAAGCGGAACTTGACAGGTACCTTTTGGGTTAGTGCAAATTCATCCTGCAAGTGCAGGGAAGGCGGCCTCGATGGGCCTAGAGCTTCCTTCCGCCTTAATAATACAGAGTAATACCAAGTAATAATGTAACAAGGACGTGAAGTCAAATTATTAATATATTGGGTACTGCAGTTTTGTAAAAATAGTTTAAAAAATAAGGTATTAACAAGTGTGAACAGTGACCCTGTTAGTGCAGTTCTTAAAGGAAACCTTGTGCTCTTTATTCGTTAATGGTTGCCAGTGCTGTCACCTTTCCCCTTAATGTTCACTGATATGGATATAGAAAACAGTTTTTAAAAAATTTTAGAACATTTTGTCATGGGGCGAGTGTAAATGCATGGCATGGAATGGAAATGTGTTATATACTGTAGTTGTTTCTTGCACTACTTTTGTAAATATCTCATTTTGTGGTTAATATCAGTACAGATATAAAATGTATAATATAATTGTGGTTGCTTAAATTGCAGGATTGTAATTCTATCAAGTGAGAATTTATTTTCTAAAACAAAGGAGCATATCTGTCCCCCTCTGACCTCCATGACCTCCCAGTGTGAGGAGACTGTGAGGCTGTGAATTATGCAGCTCAAATTAACACACAGCACTACAAGCTGTAGTGGTAGAAATCAGAGAGACAGTGATAAATGTAAAAAGAAACAGTAAAACATGATTAATTATATTCACTGCCCAACTTATCTAGTGCATTGTAATTGCCTATGTGCTCTTGATCATTGATGTAATTAAATTACAGTTTGGTAAAGAAATACGATTGGTGACATGAGTGGGGAATCCAATCCCTGAATAAATATATAGACTGAGGTTATGATGCAAGGTCAAAAAATACATATAGAAAATGGAAAAAGAGGTTGGAATGTGTACACCAATCACATGACAAAAGTTTCATTTCTTTATAATGCCACTAGGAGAACAGGCAGAACTGGAATGTAAAGGAATGTGGACTAGGTCAGTCCATGGTGGCAAAGCAAGGCTTAAACACAGTGGTGTGTGTGTGTGTTTGTGTGTGTGTGTGAAATTTAAAACCTAGGAGGAAACAACATAGCAGTGATTGATTGAGCACAGCACTGTTGACTCTTACTGTCTACAGACAGAACTGGAATGTTATGTAAAGGAATTCTGGACTAATGACTGATATGTGAGTCTGTGGCAAAGTAGCGCTGGCTACTGTAAACTAATAAGAGTGCAAAAGTTCTGCTTTAAGAACTGCACTAACAGGGTCCACAGAACCCAATAAAAAAGGAGAGGGGTGGATAATGCAACAGGGGCATGGAGTCAAATTATTAATATATTGGGTACCATGGTTTTGTAAAAATAGTTTAAAAAAGAAGGTACTAGGTATGGTGATAGCCATCTGCCAGTTATTATTTGTATTATATTTTTGGTATAAATATATGTTTCTTTTTGAATTTCTGCTTGTGAAACATGGCAGTCAGCATAAGGCATCATGGGACACTGGATTTGTTTTAAAAAGAAAAACATTTTCTGCCCTCTTGCTGACCTAAAGGGCCAAGTTGGCTTGTAGAAAATCTAACACTTATCTGCTAAACTTCCTGAGATTGTTATAAAAACCAGGTTATAACAAGCCACTGTTTTGAACCTTGGCAACCAGTCGTAAAATATTACATTTTACGGCGTACCAAGAAGGAAGCCATTTCTGATAGACCTCTATGAAAATTCAACCTAATATGAGAAGTGTTTCCAGGATGTTTCTCTGAAAGATCAAAGGGATATTGTAACCTGCCATAAAACCATACTCTGTTGAAGACAGCCTGTCTTGTTATAATTAAAAATATTGCTGTGTTTGCAGATTCCAATCAAGTAGTAATCTGACCTGTTTTGCCTGTGCAGTTGCACGATAAAAATTAAGTATGTAGAACTGAGTGTGACCTCACACTAGCAGCCCAGTGACATCACAGGATGGGAGGGACATTCTGGCCTCTTTGATATTGGTGAAGCTGGCTGAAAGGACTGACACTTTTATTCTGGACTTCTAAGGGACGCTTTGTTCCTGGACTCAAGAGAGACCACTTCTGCCAAGACTGGTAATTCAAATGTGACCCCCTTGCCAACTGAACACTAAGGTAGAACTAGCTAATCAGTTACAAGGTGCTTTAATTTGAAATTTTCCATTTCTTTCTCTAATTGTAACCTTAATGTATATATGTTTGTTTTATGTACTGTATTCATTTACTATTTTTAATTTTAGTAAACTTGGTTTTTTCTTAAAACCTGCTGAGACAGTTTCTCATTTTGAATGTGAATGGTGGAACAGTATTGATAATTCTGACATAACTGTTAAGTTGCTTAGTGTGTCACCATATGCAGCCATGCTAACAAGGATCTGTGTTTTTTCCTATATTTTTTACTTTCTGCTGTTGACTTCCCAGACATCATCCATCGACTGGCACCAGTCCAAGTGTGCCTGCGGCAAACAGATTCCGTCACGAGATGGACACTTGGCCTGCCTACTGTGTCTAGGCCCAGACCAAGAGACCAAGGCCTGCACACACTGTCAAAAGTTCAACAGTAGGATGAGGATATGCTGCCAGAAGACCCTCCAGGCCTACTTAGCAGAGCAGAAATTAGCTGCCATGCAGAAGGATTTTTCTTCCAAGGAGGGCCTCTCTCACAAAAAAACAGGGAAACAACACCACAAGGAGAAGAGAAGAGAAGAGAGGAGAGGGAAAAAGACAGATCCCAATCAAGATCTAGGTCATCTTACTCCCGATTTGCCTCCTGGGGGAGTTCAGACTCAGCCTCCCAGACAGCGCATTCTCCTACCCAGCTGACGGTAGTGAGACCAACTGCCCAGGTAAGGGTGACAGGGGGCTCAACACTAGGGTCTTCCACCTTGCAACCTCTGAAAATCTGGCCACAGTCACACTCCTCTGGCCGCCATTCAGACTCCAATGTCAGGTCCTCCTCCAGCGATAGACAAATGAAAGCGTCATCCAAGTCAGCCATTTCAGGCACTGACTCCCTGGAAAGATGCGGGGGTTTGGACCACATCTCTGGAATGTCCATCTCTCAACTCCCCAGGGGCCTAACATCACTGAAACTGACACCAGAGAAAAGGCCGACCTCTGGCCGACAACACACTCTGCTGCCAGGACTCGATGTCCGACAAACAGATGACAGCTACAAGTAGGTTGCTGGATGACGCCCATCATCAGGACAAAGAGTCCGACGTCAGGCCTCCAACCCAGCCTAAGGCCCCAACTACCATGACCACAGCATTGTCATTCACACTGGCAGCCCTGACTGATGAAAGCAGTGACCAGCCATCAGGTAGTCCAGTGTCAGCCTCACCTCACACAATGGCTGACGAACCCGGTCCTCTGCCTAAAGTCCTGTCACCACCTGCAGGGCTGAAGGGTCAGGAGCCAGGTCCATTGAACCAACTGATGTTGGACCAGGAGCCAAGGCTCCAACTGTTGCAGGTCAAGAACCTGTTTAGCTCTTGGTGGGACACTATCAAAACTGATGTCATCCCAGCCAGACATATGATAATAGAAGAGCCTATTCCCTGGGAACCATCTTCTCTACCTAGGAAGCCTCCTCCCCCGCCCAAGGAGCCCACCACTCCACCAGTCAACAGAGGTCGCTCAGGCCATGAAAGATGCTCCAGGACAAGGACACTCCGCACAAGGATGTAAGCACTGATGTACCAGGTCTAGGTCCTCCTCCTCCTCAGTATATTCGGACCGTTCCTCCTTTTTCTGATCCGGGTCCTCTTTGGGGAGAGACACACCAAGGTCCCCACCTGATGATCCCTCCTTTATGGAGGTCATGTGCCACATCCAATCGAACATGGGCTGGGACACTGAGGATCTTGACCCTGAAAAGCGTCAACTGGCCAGATATTTGCACCAGAAAGACCCCAAACCAGTGGTAGTACCATCTCAGGTGGATACCTTTCAGGTTGTGAACAAGGCAGCATGGAAACACCCCTCCACTTCTTCAGCTATCCCAAAGAAGGCAGATCACCTCTATAGGGCACCCAAAGAGGAACCCTTTCTAGGCGAACAGCTGATAGCTGACTCCATTGTTATTACGACAACTCATGACAGGTCCTGGAGACCTAAACATTTAAGTACACAGCCTCTGGATTGAGCATCCAAACAGCTGGATTCAACGGGCAGGAGGGTATACTCAGGGCCCCGATTTTTCTGCGGCACTTTGGAGCAAAGTTCTGAGGCAGGGTTCCCATTTGCCTCAGAACTTCTGCAGCGGAGGATGGTTATTTCTGCGGCACAACAATTCTGTGCAAATAGCTATGATGCTATTTCCTTTATTTTTAGTCTGTTTTGTTTTTTGCTTATGTATATACTCATATGTGTGGTTATATATATGTTGTTATATCACTTTTTTAAGTTGGTGTTTATGATTTTACTTCCTACATTTCAGGAAAACAATAAAATGTGTTTGGGATGAAAATTAAGCCTATATTAGACAACCTACTTGTGATATGCTCTTATTGTAGAAATTGAGAAGGATATTAGGAGGAACTGTAGTTTGATCACACACAAGAAATGTATTCAGCTGCTAATAAATCTTTTTCACAACTGAGTTTGTGTCTTCTTTGTTATATTTTTATTGTGAAATTAAAGATGTCGATTCACTGTACACCACCTTCACAGATCTCTTGTAAGTTATGACAAGTCATGTATGTCACATATTACTACTGCATTGCGTGGAATACCAGCCTGGCCTTGTGCAGCAACAACATGGAATGTTTTTTGCTGGAATTCAGCATTCATGCACACACCCTAAACATAATCATTTGCTTATATTTTAGAGCTGGGATTTACATTTTAAATGAAGCTAATATCTTGGCAGAAGACACCAGGAGAAAGGACTGCTGTGTGACTGGACTTCTCTGCTGGGACTAAAGTAGAAGAACTTTTGTACTTGGACATTTAATTTAGGGTAAAAAAAACTAACATACAAAACAAAAAAAAAAGTGTGTGTGTGTCTGTCTGGGTTAACTGAACTGAATGGGTATCTGAACAGTTATAGGTGTAAATATCAGGTGATTGAAAGGACTTAACTGCTGTGAGGTTTAAATTACTGGTAGAAAGATCTAGTAAGTAGGGGGAGTGGCTTAGCTAGAAGGAAGCTACATTTAAAGATAGCCTTAGAAAGATTCTGCTAATATCTTGGCAGAAGACACCAGGAGAAAGGACTGCTGTGTGACTGGACTTCACTGCTGGGACTATATTGCCCTGCTTCCTCCCTCCACCCCCACCCACCCAAAGCTAGTTCTATTTTTACAGACACAGGATTTGACTGACAACAGGAACTTCCTGTTTGGGAGCAGGAAGTGAGTGATCACAGAACCACCAAAGACCCACCATCCTAGAAGGGCAGGAGTAGCTCTCCGGCCAACTCTGGCTGCTGGAGGTCTGCCTCTGAGCAAGTAAGTGGTCCACTGAGAAATATAGGATATTCTTGTCTCAGAACAGGACAATCAGGAGCTTAAAGGGCACACAGGCAGAAAGTAAGGAGAGAGAGAGAAAAAAAAAACAGAGGAAAGAGTAAGGATTGAAAACAGTTAAGGAGCCAGAAATAAGACATGATTGGGTGGTGCAGTGCAGTGGCTGTGGGCAGCAGTCTTCGGGAGACGTTCTGGAGGATGCGGTGTTGTCCCATCTGTAGGCACCTCTGGCTGAGGGAGGAGATTGCTCATCTCCAGGCTGAATTGACCAGGATTTGTGGGACCTCCCTTCCATCCAGGGACCACCAGTGCCACTGCCGCTGCCTCCCCAGAGGTTGCCAAGAAAGAGGAGCGGTTGGACCACAGTGGGCTCAGGGAGGGTGAGGATGGTGGAACAGAGGCGCATCCCTCCAGTTGTACCTCTCCACAATTCCTATGCCATTCTGGCAAAATGTGGTTCCTCTATGGAGGCACCCACAGTGGAGACCAAGGAGGATGCTGGGAACCTCCACAAAGGAGACCCATAGGAGGGTGGCAGGGGACCCTGCAGGGCAAGGAAACAACTCCTGGTGGGGGACTCCATTGTTAGGAAGGTAGAACTGGGGGAGGAAGGGGAGAGGGAGGTAAGGTGCCTGCCTGGCGCCATGGCTTGGAGGGACAGGGAGCGAATCCTCAGGATTGCTGGAGCAGCTGCACAGGGGAGGGAGCTGGATGTCATTGTCCACCTAGGGACAAATGACCTGGCTAAGAAAGGGATTAGAGAAGTGCAGGAAGAGTTTGTGGAATTGGGGAGGGGCCTTAGTCAAGTAGCGTGCACGGTAACCTTCTCGGAGTTGCTGCCCATCTATGGCATAGGAGAAGCTAGGGTGTTCCGCACCATGGGATTCAATCAGTGGTTGAAAAACTGGTGTGGAGCTCAGGGATTTGGCTTCATTGGGGACTGGGGGTCCACCTGGAGTGATACAAGCCTATACTGGCATGATGGGCTGCATCTGTCCGGGAGGGGAACCAGGATCCTAGGTGATAGGTTTAAATGCTTCATTGTGGCTTTTAAACTAGCCAAGGAGGAGGCACTGGAAAGGAGCAGAAATCCTAGCCCCCAAATAATCATGGTAGTAAGTGCAGCAAACACCAACATAGAGGTGTCGATAGGGAGAAGGGCAGGGTAAATGGAGAAAGTGACAAAGGCAAGAAGGACAGGGATGGGGCAAAGGGAGTAAGGCCATCAGGAAATGGAGGGTAATGAGTACCAATGCCAGTAGTCTGGGCAACAAGCTCCCTGAGCTGGTGGCCTTGATGGAAGAGGGATGCCTGGATATCGTAGCAGTCACAGAAACATGGTACACAGAGAACCATGACTGGGATGTTAACATACCAGGGTACATAACCTGCAGGAGAGACAGGCAGGGGAGAAGAGGGGGAGGAGTAGCTCTCTATGTAAAGGAAGGGATAAAAGCAACTGAACAAAAGAGTAAACAGGGAGGAGAGGAGGCACTGTGGGTCACCTTGGAGACTGGAAAGGGCACCACAATCCGCACAGGGGTTGTGTACAGACCCCCATGTCAGGGGGAGGGAATGGACAAGGATATGATAGAAGGCATTCTTAGAATGGCAGAGAAAGGGGAGATACTATTGATGGGAGACCTGAATATGCCAGATGTTAACTGGAGCACATTTGCTGCAGCCACATCCAAGAGCAGGGCCATTCTTGATGCCCTACAGGTGGCAGGCATTAGACAGCTAGTTTCAGAACCCACTCATGAGGGAGCAATCTTAGACCTCATACTCTCAAACGGGACAGTGAGAGGATCTCAGATCTAGAAGTGGGTTGCCATCTGGGGACAAGTGACCATCAAACAGTGTGGTTCACTTTAAACTCAGCTACAGAGTCAAGCCATACAAAAGTGAGGGTACTGGACTTTAAGAGAACTGACTTTGGCAAGATGGGAGAGTGCCTCAGAAAAGCACTAGCAAACAGGCTAGAAGGAGGTGTGGAGCAACAATGGGGAATCATCAAAACTGCCATCACAGAGGCAACAAGCCTTTGTGTGAAGCAAATAAACAAATCAAAATGAAAGAAAAAGCCACTATAGTTCTCAAAAGAGGTGGCTGTGAAAGTCAGGAAGAAAAAGATAGCATTCTGGAAGTATAAGGAAACACAGAAGGAGCAGGACAGAGAGCTGTACCAGTTAAGGCAGAAGGAAGCAGGAGGAAGTCAGAATAGCAAAGGCCCAAACTGAGAAAAAGATAGCCAACTCAGTTAAGAAGGGGGATAAAACATTTTATAGGTACATCAGCGAGCGTAGAAAGACAAAGGGAGGGATAGTGAGGCTGAATAGAATGAACGGTGGGTGGGCAGAGGGGGACAGTGAAAAAGCAGGGATACTGAACGAATATTTCTGCTCAGTATTCACAAAAGAGGAGGGGGAAGTGCCTAATCCAATTAACAGAAGCACTCTTATTTTTTTATTTTTATTTTATTTAAACAGCAGTTTGGAAAACCTTTGAGCCATAGGCTCATTTACAAAGGTACCTTGTCACAGTAAGACAAACCAAAATACACAGTATAGCAGTACAACACATAGGTATAACAGTAAATATTGCAAGAACTCCTAAAACTGAAGGTGGACAAAGCAATGGGTCCTGGTGGAATTCACCCCAGAATTCTAAAAGAATTAAGGGAGGAACTGGTGAAACCACTGGCTACTCTTTTTAATAAATCATGGGAGGATGGTGTGGTACCCGAGGACTGGAGGAAGGCGGATGTGATTCCCCTTCACAAAAGTGGGACCAAGACAGAGGCAGGAAACTACAGACCTGTCAGTCTGACCTCTGTGGTAGGGAAAGTGATGGAGTCACTTCTGAAGGAAAGATTAGTTGAGTACCTAGAGGCCAGTGGAGCACAGGACCCAAGGCAGCATGGATTCACAGCGGGAAGGTCATGTCAGACAAATCTAATAGATTTCTTTGACTGGGTGACCAAAGTAGTAGACCAGGAAGGGGCTGTGGACATGGCCTACCTAGACTTTAGCAAGGCATTTGACACAGTCCCACACAAAAGATTAATAGTCAAATTAACCAGCCTGGGAGTGGGTCCTAGGGTGGTAGCCTGGGTAAAACATTGGCTGCACAACAGGACACAGAAGGTAATTGTAAATGGAGTCCACTCTGAAGAAAGAGAGGTTACTAGTGGGTACCGCAGGGTTCAGTATTGGGTCCAGTCCTTTTAATGTCTTCATCAGTGACATTGCAGAGGACTGGAAAGAAAAGTATGCCTTTTGCAGATGACACAAAGATCTGCAACAGGGTTGATACACAAGGAGGCATGGAAAGGATGAAAAGGGACTTGGCAAGGTTGGAGGAATGGTCAGAAGTATGGCAGCTAGGATTCAATGCAAAGAAGTGCAAATAATGCACCTGGGAAACAAGAACCCAGGGGAAGAATACACAGTGGGTGGGGAGGTAGTAACAACAACAAAAAGGAAAGGGACCTGGGGGTAATCATATCAGATGACCTTAAGGTTAGCAAGCAATGTGAGAAGGCAGTAGGGAGGGCTGGGGGTATACTGGGATGTATAGGGAGGCATCAGCAGCAGAAAACAGGAAGTTGTTATCCCTCTGTACAGACAGTTGGTGAGACCCCATCTGGAGTACTGTGTCCAGTTCTGGAGACCCCATCTCCGCAAGGACATAGACAGGATAGAGGTAGTCCAGAGGAGGGCAACTAAAATGGTGCAGGGTCTGCAGGAGAAGCCGCTTGAGGAGAGACTAAGGGAGCTTAATATGTATACCTTGAGGAAAGAAGGAGAGGGGGACATGATAGAAACTTTAAGTACCTCAGTGGAATCAACAAAGTCCAAGAGGGTAGCATCTTTCAGAAAAAGAGACTTGCAAGAACAAGGGGACACAATTTAAAGATAGAGGGAGGCGGTTCAGGAGCAATGTGAGGAAGTATTTTTTCACAGACAGGGTAGTGGATGCATGGAACAGCCTTCCTGAGGAGGTTGTAGGGTCTAAAACTGTGGGAGAATTCAAGAATGCATGGGACAGGCATAAGGCAATTCTTGTGGGGGGTAGGAAGAAATAGGCTGTTGGTTAACTAGGATCTACGGCCTATCCTGTAGGTAGGGAAATGGGCAGACTAGATGAAGTGGTCCTTATCTGCCGTCAAAGTCTATGTTTCTATGTTTCTATGAAGCCTCCATGGCTCTCTGGGGTCCAACCCACTATAGGCTGAAAATAAAAACTAAAACATCTAGTCCCTTCCTACCTGACACCATCCCTGCTGGGGACATGAGATTTGCTCTAATAAACTCTATTTACAAGCTCCAGGTCTATATAAGGCTCTCCTGGTGTCTTAATTCTTTTATATAGCTTTTTACTAAGAACTTTGTACTTTGGACTATGTAAAGAAGTCCCCTGCAGTAAGGGTGCCAGCTAGGACCATGTTTGGACCCCACAGCACCACGGAGGCCTCAGTTAAAATTTAAATCCTTTTTGTTTTCTTTCAATAGTGGGACTGAGCACTGAAGAGCCACCCTCCCCATGGTAATGTTAAAAAGAGTGTCTCCATCCTGCATTAATTTTCTGTGATACATAATAAGCAGCAGTATTTGTTAGTCAGCAAAAAAGTCAGTTTCTTTAGCAAAAATGTATTTCTGATATACACTTACATTCATGCTCAGTGTATTTTAGTTTTGAAGATATTTTTAGAACAGCTTTTATAGCTGTAGCTAATTTAGTAATTAATGACTCAGCTCATTAAAGATGGCTGCCACTTGCAATTTTAAAAATCAATTCCACTGAGGTTACCTGTTGAATGTACATGCTAGATTTATAATGTGGATATATTAGGCTGATGTTACCACATGCTTCTGATGGTAAACTTAACATCACTGCAGCAAGCAACTGTACTTAATTTTTTTTCTTGTCACTGCTGATTAGCCAACAGAGAATGAGTTTCCAAATACAGAGGCAATCGGTTGCTAACCATCCTCTCCAACAGTTTGGAGAGGATTGATAGAAAACCCACCTGCCTGTAGTTTGAAGGTTCATTTCTGTCTTCTCCCTTGAATATTGCTTCTACTTAAGTGCATTTTCCTTGCTGTGGAGTTTGCCCTCTATGAGTTGAGTAGTTAGTGGCGGGGGGAGGGGAGGAGAGACCAATGATGATTGCATGCTGTACACTATGAATGTTTACTTATCGTCTGAGAAATAAATATTGTGGACAAACCAGCACCTCTTACTTTGGCCCCACAGATCTAATGTGCTCAGGAGTTGGGAGGGGTAATAATGAGTGATAAAATGTTGGTATTATTGGGCCAAATAAAAAAATGCTCTCATGTTTTGCAGCTAAAACAGGATCATGTCTGACAAATTCTGAGTTTGTGTAATTTATTTTAGCATTTGTTCAACAGTTACTGTATATGCTCCATCTGCTTTAATATAAATGAGCTATTGTTGGGGAAAAAAATACATCTTCCATGGAGGTACAATGTTCCATTAATTAAATATTCAAACAGAGGCAACAGCATGGATGTTGTAATTAAATACTTACAAGTTTCAGTTGTCAGTCTCAGTTATGATGTTACATTAAAATTGCCTTTAGGGTGCATGCCTCATGTATTCCATTGAAGCAGCTTCAAAGTCTCCTGCAATTTGGGAATGCTGCCAGCACCCTTCTGGCATTGACCCCCAACAGATGATAATGTGTTCCACCTGGCAACTGGTCTGTTCTTTTTTTCACATAGGAGCCAGGTGGAAATGCTACAATTAGGGCAGTCAGAGTGCTTTAGTCCAGTGACCACCAAAAGGATACAATTCTTACTGGCAAACAGAAACGGAACAAAAAAAAAAAAATCTGTACTAAAAAATTAAAATAAAACCCTATCTGAATGCTATTACGCTACCTAACATGAAAGACAGCCTAATTTCCAACGCTGCTAGAACGGACTATAAAATCTAAAAACCGGCCTGCACACATCTTTAAACCCTAAACTGTCCATTCAAGATGTTTGGACCTAATTTACATTAGTTGTGTCAAGACAGAGGCTGAGTATTAGATTTTAGATCCCCTCCAGTGATTTCCATGCCCTCTGCAGTGTGGTAATTAAAATAGGGATGTAAAACCCAGGCAGGTATCGTTAACAGTCTCTGGTGTCAGCCGTTGCTTTCCATTCTTATTTCAATCAATGCAGCAAACGTAAGCTTTTCATGCATATTACAACACAAAGTCAGATACTAAGAAATATGTTTTCACTCTCCGTGATCAGTTATGTGATTGTACTGTTCATTTTTTCAACTGTTTTACAAATATTAATTAAATGAACACTTTTCCTTTGATTCTTCATAATGGGTTCCTGAATTACAGTGTGCTTAATATTTCTTAGTATCTGACTTTGTGTTGCAAAATACATGAAAAGCTTACGTATGCTGCAGTGTCTTGAAATAAGAATGGAAAGTAAAGGCTGACACCAGAGATCGTTAACGATACCTGGTTTAGAGCACAAAATAAATGCTAGGATACTTTGTACTTCACACACACACACGCACACACACACACACACACGAGATGGACACACACAATTTAGTCAGAGCGGGGCATCTACTAAAACAAACTGAGACCAAGACCTGTTTAATGCACATGTTTTCATCCTTCATGGACAACATCTGTTTTCAGCCACAGGTCAAACTATTCAAGACGCCAGTTTGTACTGCTAGAAGCATAAGGAAGGCAACGGAAATCACATCTAACAGCCCCTCCTTTCAAAAAAATTAGAAAAATTAATAATGCAATATTTCTATATTTAAATCAGTTTCAGTCACAGACCCAGCCCTCCTGCATACTGTCCATATTATTATTATTTTAATGAGGCTCTCGGACTCGATGACAGTTATGTGGCACAGAGCATGGTCTGTGTGCAGGAAAGGAGATAGGGATTGGACTAAGCAAAGGAAGGTTTTAATACAGGGAGGGATAGAAGTGTGTGGGAAATTGAAACGTTATGGGGCAGCAATGCCAGAGATCAGCAAAAAGAAATATTGCCTTTCTCGGTGCTTATTATTTCTTTATTAGTATTTGTGCTGGCCAAAGGCAGGCTCTTATGACAGGGAGATTGTGGCCAGGGGCCATTTAAAATACCAGTAATGCTGGTCTAATTATTTTGGTTTCAAATACACAGGCTGTGGGGACCGTATGATGAGATGCTAGAACACTGTTTTAATTTACGGGTCAAAGGGTTACTGTTTTCTTTGATTTCTGAATGTAAACATCTCGCTCAGAGTGGGTCAGTCAGATGGGCTTTTGTTTTCAACAAGCCCGCTCAAAGGAGAAAAACACAGATTTCGGTCAGTAAATCATGTGCACAAACAACAAGTTTTTTTTTTGCATATTTCTTTTGTTTTTGTCGCAAATAGCCTGACCTGCAGAGTTTATCCGGAGCGGAGGCAATCATTCCAGCTGGGAGCAGGTCTCTGCCCAGGAGCACAATATTGTTATTTGTGGAATAATTAAACTACTGTAATTAAAGATGTCCACATCAGGGATGTTATCAGCAAGGAAGGGAGGTAGTTTCTGGGGAGGAATGTGTAGGGTATTTTTTTTTAATATTCCACCTGTTTACTAGAAATTCTCCATAGAGGAGCAGGCAGACAGTTGCAGTTCTCCCCACAAATACAACAAATCACCACCCTTCCTGGGCTCCCACATTGACTTGCTGCTTTTGAAACTGCTGCCTGCTGTCTCCTGTTGGACTGAGTGTGTGTAGCTTGTAAAGACAGAGAAAGAGCATGGCAGCAAAAGGGAAACCTTCAGTACCTCCTGCACCCTTTTGTTTCAGCAGCTACAGTTGTACCATTCAGTTCTGGCCCCCTGAGTTAGCAGTAGGGACTGGGAGCAATGGATGACAGTAAATGACAGTAAAATTGCAGTGCCTTAAATGCCGCGGACTATCGCTCCACTATTGCCAAGTTTCCTAAGACTTCCACCGGGTCCTCGGTTCTCAGGCATTAGCCTCATCGTTTAATCACTTCCTAGCTGCTTGTACAACACAATCATTTCCTGGCACAGTAGTCCCCTCTCTTGGCCACTACCAGCTGCAGACAGTGAAAAAACAGGTCCCCGACTAAAAATAACAAAGTAAAACTAAACGAACTCCTACCACTACCTCACTGCAGCACCCTAACTTGCCCTGCTTTCACATGCACACACCGGAATGCAAGCGGGATCACAGAGAACAAATTAACAGCAATATTGCACACGGCTTTTAATAAGATAAAATTAAAAAAGATATTGCACAAAGCTTCACAGAGCTTTGAATAAAATTCAGTTAAATTAAAATGTTTTGGATCCCAAATCAAAAGTAAAGCTGTTTTACAACAGAACATAGATCTCCACAGACAGACACCCACCGTCTGAATGCTCCGTGGTAACATCTGCGGTCTCCTGCTACTTCCGTGGAAAACGGCAATTTCTGTGGTCGGGCGCAATTTCCATGATCAGCTGTGAATTCCGCGGATATTTCTGCAGCCGGCCACACCCACGGAATCACGGAAAACACAGGGCCTTGGGTATACTCATCAGCCACCTGCACCATCAGATCTCTCAATTTCCTTACCCACATAGTGCAGATTCAAAATGCCATGTGAGAACAAGGGATGGATTTAGTCCAGGCCTTACTAGATTGTCCACAGAAGGCTGAGCTTGAAAACTGTCATGCAGACGGGCTCAGACATAGGCACTCATGTTCTCAAATCGGCCTATGATTCAGTGGACACAGCAGCCAGAGCAGCCGCTATGGTGGTATGCCTCAGAAGACACTCCTGGCTTAGAGTCTCTGGCTTCACCCAAGATGTCCAAGCAGGCATCTTAGATACCCCCTATAAGGGCTTCATCCTTTTCAGAGACGAATCCAAAAAGATCATCACCAGGATACAGAACTCTGGAAAAGCAGTGCCCTCAGTCCAGATGATGTACAAACCCAAACAAAAAACATTTTGAAAACAGAATTTTCATAGCAAATCTGGTCAACAACCCAGATATTAGCACCAACAACAGCAGAGACGAGGCTACAGTCACACGGGCCCCTCCCATGGCTCAGGAAGCTCTGGACAAAGGTCAGCCAAGCCCACTCAGCCCCCTCTGCCCACTGCCACTAACGCCTGACTTTTGGCTAAACCCTCCTCTCCAGACAGATCTAGCAGGAGAGGCGGTCAGAGGCCACTCTTTCCCTCTATCTAGAGGGCTGAAGGATGGTCATTTCTGACCAATGGGCTCTACAGATGATTTAGTGGGGACACTCGACAGAATTCATCAAGATACCTCTGAACAGACCACCTCTATTCTCCCATTATTCCCAATCCCACGCTGTTCTCATCCAGGACAAAATTCAAACTCTGCTGGACAAGACAGCAATAGAGCCTGTGCCAGCTGCTCAGAAAGGACAAGGGTACTATTCTCACTTCTTTCTAGTACCCAAGAAAACGGGAGACCTAAAACCCATCCTAGACCTCAGCGAACTCAATGGCTTTGTGTAATACAGGAGCTTTCTGATGGTCACTCTACAGGGTCTACTACCCATGATCCACACAGGAGATTGGCTCTCATCCCTGGACATGCAGGATGTGTATTTATACATTCTGATAGCCAGGCACCACAGGAGATTCCTAAGATTTGAATTCCAAGGTCAGCACTACCCCTGGGCACTACCAATTCAGGGCACTGCTCTACGGCACCAAGGGTTTTCACCAAATGCCTGGCAGTAGTGGCAGCAGCCCTCTGAAGGAGAGGCCATTACGTCTTCTCAAACTGGATGATTGGCTCCTCACAGCCCAGTCCAGGATGGCCCTTCTGCAGACCATGGAAGACACTTTTTCACTCTTTGCGGCACTGGGAATCACAGTAAACATGCCGAAATCTTCACCCTGGCCAACTCAGAGGCTGCAGTTCATCGGAGCTCTTCTCAATACCTCTCAGGGGAAGGCCTTCCTCCCAGAGGACAGAGTGGACCACCTAAGGGGTCTCACCCATCACATTCAGTCTCACGACAGGTCCCGGCCAGAACAGTACTCAGACTACTCGGCCACATGGCGGCAGCCATTGCCACTGTACCATTGGCCTGACTGCATATGAGGATGATCCAGTGGACACTGAGGGTCTAATGGGATCAGCATTGGGATGATTTTGACCAACTTGTCTCAATCTCAGGACCAATCCAACAAGCCCTCCAATGGTGGCTGGTACCATCTCACCTTTCGGCAGGTACCCCCTTCCAGGGGATACCGCCTACACAGATCCTGACAACAGATGCCTCTGGCACAGGCTGGGGAGCACATCTGCACAACTGCAGGACTTAAGGGTTGTGGTCCCTGATAAAGGAGTCTCTGCATATCAATGTGTTGCAAATGAAGGCCATTCTATACGCCGTGCAAGCATTGCAAATCGACCTACTTCCAGGACACCTCCTAGTCCAGACAGACATGTCGGTGGTGTTCTACATCAACAAACAGGGAGGAACACACTCGTACCAACTCTGCCATGAGGCCATGAGAGTTTGGGAATGGGCCATAGCGCACCATATGGTGATCCAGTTCATGTTCCAGGTGTGCAAAACACATTGGCAGATGTCCTAAGCTGGTCAAGGTCTGGAACCCATGAGTGGGAACTCCAACAATCAGTCATACAAAACCTGTTTGACAGTTATGGTCTGACAGAGTTGGACCTTTTTGCATCCCCACACAATGCAAAACTGCTCAGTTTCTGCTCACTAGATCCCGGGCCCGGTGTTTTCTTGTGAAATGCATTGTCCCTCTGCTGGACAGGGAGATTCCTCTACTCCTTCCCTTCCTTTCCCCTGATACAGATTGTTCTTCTCAAATTGCAGTCAGAAGGGGCAGACATGATTCTGGTGGGTGCCCTTCTGGCCTCGACAGATTTGGTTCCCCCTACTCCAACAACTGGTGAGGGAACCACCTCTACCTCTTCCGCTGACTTCATGCTTGCTCTCTCAGGACAATGGGACTTTAGTCCACCCAGATCTGAGATCCTTACACCTGCATGCATGGCTCCTACAGACCTAGCTGTTTCCTGCTTTAGGGTCTCGGCCAGAGTAGCTGATGTTTTGGTGGCCACCAGGAAACCCTCCACCAGGGCCACATATGCCATGAAGTGGAAACGCTTCTGTCTTTGGGCCTTCAGCCATCACATAGATCCATTTGTTTGCCCAGTGAACTCAGTCCTTGAGTACCTCCTTTCCCCTTTATGACTCAGGTCTTAGCTACTCCTCCATAAAGATGCACCTCTCTGCGGTGTCAGCTTATCATGCACCTATGCAGGGAAAAACTCTGGCACAGTCAGATCTTACACGTACATTCCTGTGTGGTATCCTTCATATGAAGCCACCCATCAGGGACCCCATCTCTCCATGGGACCTTCTTTTTGTTCTGGAAAAACTTATGTTACCTCCATTTGAACCACCTGCAGATTGTGAGCTCTGCTTTCTTTCTTGGAAAGCATTATTTTTTGTTTGCAGTCACTTCTGCTCGGAGGATCTCCGAGCTTCAGGCTCTGATGTGTAAAGAGCTATAATAAATTTTCCACAGGGACAGGGTGTCTCCGCAAACAAATCCTAAGTTTCTACCAGAGGCGGTGTCTGAATTTACCCTTAACCAAGACATCAGCCTGCTAGTTTATAATCCAGAGCACTCAAACAGAGGAGAAGCTCTGTTATATACATTGGATGTTCAACGGATTCTTCGTTAGTATTTAACCTGAACCCAGGGATCCAGACAATCTGACCAATTGTTCATCTACTTTGCCCCTCGAATGTTAGGGGCAACTGTTACAAAACAAACCGTTTCTAAATGGTTGGTTAATTGTATTGTGTTCTGTTATCAGAAGTACGACAAACCTTTACCAGGACCGGTAAAGGGACACTCCACCAGAGGAGTTGTATCCTCCTTTGCTTCCTTAAGAAATGTGTCTGCAGTAGACATATGTGCAGAAGCCACCTGGAGTTCAGTCCACACATTCATTAAGCATTACAGTCTGAACATTGCTTCTAGGTGTAGGACCAGCTTCAGTCTTGCGGTCCTGCAGGGCCTTCTCTCATGAGGGACTCAGTCTTTATCTCTCTGCTACCTCCACCCTGAATATAAGAGTCTCTGTACTGCCTGGGACTCAGTCCTACCAGTGTTATCTGCTGCAAGAGCTCCATCTTGAAGTTAGATTGTACAGATACATAAAAACTTACCGTAACAGTAGATCTTCCAGAGGAGCTCTTGCAGCAGGTACTGTTTCCCACCTGCCTTCCCCTCAAGGGATTCCTTCTGCATTTGCAGCAAGAACATCTGCCTCCTAGGTTGCAGTAGGATCCTCGGTTTCTCCATTCAAATTTTCATCCATGCCGGAGTCTCCATTGGGAGAACTGAGGGATGCTGGGGGACCGCCTCTTTTATACCACATGGGTCGTCAGAGGCGGTCCCCCACTGTATACTGCTAGCTAGAAATTTTCCGTGGGGTCCTGCCACCTGCCGGCTTCAGTCCTACTTGTGTTACCTGCTGCAAGTGCTTTTCTCAAAGATCTACTGTTCCGGTAAGTTCTTACGTAACTGTATTGTATGCATCCCTCAGATCTAGGGATACTAAATAATCCCCTGGCTGGACAGCCTGGATGATAGACTGTAAGGACTCCATGTTGAAGGACATGTGGCAAATAAACTTGTTTAGCTGCTACAGGTCCAAAATAGGTCTGAAACACAACTTTTTGGGAAGCACAAAATGAATAGAATGGAATCCCTGACCTTGTTCATCGGGAGGCACTGGAGCAATCGCCACAACCTGTCTGAGATTATCTAACATTTGAGACACTACTTGTCTCTTCACTGGGTCCTTTGGTACAGAGGACAGTAGAAAACATCTCTTTGAGGGAATGGCTGTAAACTCTATTGCATAGCCTAATGCCAGAATCTCCAGGACCCAAGCATCTGATGTTATCTGGGCCCATCTTGTATAAACATTCTGCAGCCTTCCACCAAGGGAGTGGGGGCAGAGATGGGCCCGCACACCGTCATTGTGATAGGTCACCTCTTCACCATGGACCTCCATTACATTTTTAGGCAATGGCTCCTCTGCCACTACTGCCCCGAACCCAGAGTAGGATCCTTTTTATTCCTCTGGTTTCCAAAATTACAAAAGGGCCAAAAATATCCCTCAATACTGCCTCTGTCTGTCACCTCCTCGACCTTTTGAAGCCGATTTGGCATTTTGCTGTTGTTTCCATACTGGAAGAGGTCTCTTTTTATCCTGGTATCTTTCAAAATGTCATCCAGGCCTGATCCAAATAACAGGCCTCCCTCAAAGGCTATTTTTTTGTGAAACTCTTCTTTATTGAAACTGATTACATGAGCTTAAAACACCGTCACTTCCGTGAGAGCCACACAATGCGTTAGTAATGAAATGTAATACTGTGTTTGTCTATTATTCCACAGAGGTAAATCCTAAGTTATTTAAGAAGGCATTTTTCACCTGCTACTTTATTAAGTCATGCTGTCTTCTTGACTGTGCAACCTTCCATTTCTTTTCAGACCTATACAACCAGGTAGTATAAATAAAAAGGAAAAATAAACCACACTATTGTAACTATGTGCTAAGTGGGCCAAATGCAATATGACACTACACCCTATATACAAAATTAAGTATTTTCATTGTGCTACTCGTTCTAGTGAATGGCTTAGTGAAACTGATTATCCAATCCGTCAGACCCGGGAGATAAAGGATGTTCATTTTAAATGTAGCTATTCTGCCTCTGCCACCCCCACCCCCACCCAAGGAGAAAGAGGCAGAACCGACCATCTGTTCATGTCTTCTCGAATTTCTTCAAATAATTTCCTGTAGGTTAATTTGAATTAAGTGTTCAGTTTGGGTGATATTCTGACCCCTAGGTATCTTACTGTATTTTGCAGTGCCCATTTAAAGGGAAAGTTAGTAATAAGGTAAGGTCACTGGGTAGTGGCCCTCATCTTTTATGGCTTCTGATTTTTCAAGGTTAATTTTGTACCCCAAGACTTCGCCACCTTTCTTCAGTTCCTTTAATAAAGCTGGAACTGAGGTCTGGGGAACGGTGAAGAAGAAAAGGGAACCACCTGCCTAAAGGGAGATTTTGTGGCATCTGTCACCTGCTGTGATCCCTTTGGCAATAGCAGACAGAGGCAGTGATGAAACCAAAGGCTCACCACATAGAGCAAAATGGTGGGGTGGGGGGGGCAGCCCTTTGATTTCATTGTTGCCTCTGACTGCTATTGCCAAAGGCTCAATACATAGGGCAAATAGTGTGGGGGAGGGGAGAGCAGGCAGCCCTATCTGGTATCCCTAGACAAATGAAATCTCTCTGTTAATGACGTTTACCATAACAGTAGCTTGTGGTGCTGCATACAGGAACTTGATACTTTCACAGTATCTTGAACCAAAGCCCATCTTCTCCAAGGTTCTGTGCAGGAACCTCCAGTCCACCCGGTCAAATGTCTTTTCAGCATCCATGAAAATAGCAAGTGCCTGTTTGGGGAGATTCTATTGCCAGGCTAATAAAGCCTGTCTGATCTGGGTGGGCTAGAGTCCCCACACAGCCCTGCAATCTCTTGGCCATGACAGAGGTGTACAATGTTTAGTCCACGTTCAATAAAAAGATCAGTCTGTAGGAGCTGCACAGGGTGGGGTCCTCACCTGGTTTAGGTAGAACCAAAATCTGAGCATATTGCCAGGAAGGGGCTGCTCGCTCACCACCCCACCCCCGTGCCTCCCCAAACATCCTATGCAAATGTAGGAGGAGTGTTTTCCTGAAAGTTTTGCAAAATTCCGGCACAAAGCCGTCCGGACCCAGAGCCTTACCTGACTTCAACCCCTGAACAGTGTCTATAATTTCTGTCATGCTGATTGCAGCCTCCAACTGTTCCATGTTTTCTTGGGTTAATTTTTTAATTTTGACCCTCAAGAAGAAGTCATCTATTTTCTCTTGGTCATTGTTCACCTGATCTTGTGAATACAGACTTTTATAGAATTGTGCAAATTCCTTTGCTGTTTTAGATGGCTCTTATTCATACTGTTGGGGAGAGCCTCTCTTTTTAACACACAGGACTGGCCTACTGGCAGCCTCTTTGCACAGCTGCCATGCAAGCAGTCTCCCTGCTCGATTACCTGTCTCACAGTATCTCTGGCGGGAGTATCGGAGAGCACCTTCTATTTTTTCATCTAATATTTTATTTAATTTAACTTTACATTCTTCTAATTCTCTTTTAACTTCTTCATTTAAAACTATATTATGTTCTGTCTCTAAGTTGAATAGCTTGTCTTCTAACTACACCATTTGCCTCTCTTTTTTCAACCTAGATGCAAAACTTACTGTTCTCCCAGTAACCACTGTCCTGAGCCCATCCCACCATATTTCCACTGTTGCATCCTCAAGGGGGATTACTGGTTGCATATTCTGTAATGCATTGCTCCACTAACTCTTTGTAATCTGAGTTATTTAACAGTGAAACATTGTCTCCAAGATATATTCTTAGTTTGAGAATTTAGAGGGATGTTCATGACCACTGCTGCATGATCCAACACCATCATGGGTTTGACAGAGCAATCCACTACTACATGAAGCCATTTAACAGGAATTAGAAAAAAGTCTAAACTTGAATATGTTCCATGAGACTCCAACCAGCAGTACAATCTCTCGCTTTGGGGTTCATGTGCCTCCACACATCCCTTAACCCAAGTTTTTTTTTTTATTGAGGGCCTTAACAGAAGATGCAGAATGGCTAGTTGGTCCCAGGTTACTCCTGGACTTATCTAGTCTAGGATCCAATACAGTGTTGAAGTCGCCCTTTATTATAAACAGTTCCTCGGGAGAGGGTGCTGCCATTAGAATTAATTTTATCAGGAAGTCTGCATTCTTTGTCCCCATTAGCGGCATAAAGATTACAGAGAGTACATGATTTGTCTCTGTACTTCCACTGAACAACATAAACCAACCTTCTACGCCTTCTCAACAGGTAAATTAAACAGCTTGGCCTTTGACTCCTGGTCCACCACACAGTGACATAGCCAAACACCATGCATGGCAGATACAATGTGATAAGCGGAGCAAGCTGACATCCATAAGTTCTCCACCATGTTATCCCTTAGAAAGGAGAAGGCCATGGATACCAGCTGTAAAATACCCCCCTCAGAATCCAGGGTAACAAAACTATGCAGCACCATAACCCATAGGTTTAGTGCTCTGGCAACAATAAAGGATGCATAGGAAGTGTGGAGTTTTGCTCCATTGGAGGCAAAGGCTCTTCTTCATGAAGCATCCACTCGCTAATCATGCGTATTTGCTAGGGCCAGAGATCCCTCAGTTGGAATAGTTATGTGCCACACATTGTTATGCACAACCTTATCCACCAGGGGTGGAGTTTCCCACTTGCAGTTATTTTCTTTGATAAAAGGAAAACACCGTACCCTGGGTTTTGGCAGATATTTTCTCTGGTCCACACCTGCCCATTCCTGTTCAATTATCCAGTCACAGTGTATAAAGTTTGGAAAACACTCCAGAGTGGAGGAATATGCAGACAGGATTGGAGTCACATTCAAGCCCTCCATGGTTTGCACCTCCTTTGGCTGCAATGTCCTACAAGTCTCAGTTATAGGATAGGACAGAGACCTTGCATCAAACTGGGGAGGGACTGGAATCCTCTTTTTAGACTCCATCTACTCCCCTTCATCTACTCCCCTTACTCCTCCTCATCAGACAGGTCATCCTTGTCATCAAGTAACACTTTTGGGTCAGGATCCCCCCCCCCCCAGATCCCCGGTATCCTCTTCCTGACCCTCTGCATCAAGACTGGGGTTTGCCTGCAGATTTAGGTTAGCAAACTTGTCCTGCTCTGGTGTACCTGGACGTGTCTGTGTGCCCCGGTCTAAAGGGCCCGGCTTGGGTTCAGGTGTGTCAAAAGGGATGTCTTTCAGGATGTCAGGGCTCAAAAGCTCACCTAAGAGCAACAACACAGATTTACACAATTCTGCTTTGCCACTGCCAGCCAATACACCAGGTGCAACCCCACCCCCAAACAGCTCAGGGTTACGGCTGGGAGGAACCGTGATAGACATATTAGCTTGAGTAACACAATGGGGGCAATTGGAACCCAGTGGAGAGGATGGTATTACCCTTCTGCAAGTCTTGCATCTTTTAAAAGCCAGAGGTCTCCAATAAGCCATAGGGCTGTGTCTCTATACCAGAAAGCAGCCCAGAGTTCACCAAAAAGAACTGTCTGGGTTTGTGTTTTTTTTTTCTGAACGTGACTGATTCCCTCCCCCCACTGTGGTGGAAGGCCACAAGGAAATCAAATGAAGAATTGAAAACTTAAAGACTGTCTGACAGTCAGGAAAGAACTGGGGAAAAAAAAAGTCACTAGCACTCATACCAGCCTACAGAAAAGACAGGCTGTAGTAGGAATGATCACGCCTAAAAAACAGAATGACTGAGCTGGGGAATCACTGCTGCCACATCTAGTGCTTGAAAGAACACTGTGCTCGCATGAGTGCACATTCACGTGACATCACAACACTATACTAGGATCAACACTAGGAGTCTAAGACAAACAGCAGGCTTGAGGCCCATGGTGCATGTCTCCTGCTCTAGTGGGGCATATGAAACATAGAAACACAGACTTTGATGGCAGATAAGGACTGCTTGGCCTACCTAGTCTGCCCATTTCCCTACCTACAGGATAAGCTGCAGACCCTAGTTAACCAACAGCCTATTTCTTCTTACCCCCCACAAGAATTTCCTTATGTCTGTCCCATGTATTCTTGAATTCTCCCACAGTTTTATACCCCACAACCTCCTCAGGAAGGCTGTTCCATGCGTCCACCACCCTCTCTGTGAAAAAATACTTCCTCACATTGCCCCTGAACCGCCCCCCCTATCTTTAAATTGTGTCCCCTTGTTCTTGCACATCTCTTTTTCTGAAAGATGCTACCCTCTTGGACTGTTGATTTCCCCTGAGGTACTTAAAAGTTTCTAGCATGTCCCCCCTCTCCCTCCTTTCCTCAAGGGTATACATGTCAAGCTCCTTCAGTCTCTACTTGTATGGCTTCTCTTGCAGACCCTGCACCATTTTAGTTGCCTTCCTCTGGACTGCCTCTATCCTATGTCCTTGCGGAGATGGGGTCTCCAGAACTGGACGCAGTGCTCCAGATGGGGTCTCACCAACTGTCTGTACAGAGGGATAACAACTTCCTGTTTTCTGCTGGTGATGCCTCTCCCTATACATCCCATTATACCTCCAGCCCTCCCTACTGCCTTCTCACATTGCTTGCTAAACTTAAGGTCATCTGATATAATTACCCCCAGGTCCCTTTCCATTTTTGTTGTTGTTACTACCTCCCCATTGTATAATCTTGCCCTGGGTTTTTGTTTCCCAGGTGCATTATTTTACACTTTTTGCATTGAATCCAAGCTGCCATACTTCTGACCATTCCTCCAACCTTGCCAAGTCCCTTCTCATCCTTTCCATGCCTCCTTGTGTATCAACCCTGTTGCAGATCTTTGTGTCATCTGCAAAGAGGCATACTTTTCCTTCCAGTCCTTCTGCAATGTCACTTATAAAGACATTAAAAAGGACTGGATCCAGTACTGAACCCAGTGGTACCCCACTAGTAACCCCTCTGTCTTCAGATTGGACTCCATTTACAATTACCTTCTGTGTCCTGTTGTCTAGCCAATTATTTACCCAGGCTACCACCCTGGGAACCACTCCCAGGCTGGTTGATTTGACAATTAATCTTTTGTGTGGGACTGTGTCAAACGCCTTGCTAAAGTCTAGGTAGGCCATGTCCACAGCCCCTCCCTGGTCTACTACTTTGGTCACCCAGTCAAAGAAATCAATTAGATTCATCTGACATGACCTTCCCACTGTGAACCCGTGCTGCCTTGGCTCCTGTGCCCTACTGGCCTCTAAGTACTCAACAATTCTTTCCTTCAGAAGTGATTCCATCACTTTCCCTACCACAGAGGTTAAACTGACAGGTCTGTAGTTTCCTGCCTCTGTCTTGGTCCCACTTTTGTGAAGGGGAATCACATCTGCCTTCCTCCAGTCCTCAGGTACTGCACCATCCTTCCATTTTTTGTTAAAAAGGGTAGTCAGTGGTTTCACTAGTTCTCCCCTTAATTCTTTTAGAAATCTGGGGTGAATTCCATCAGGCCCCATTGCTTTGTCCACCTTCAGTTTTAGGAGTGCTTTCAGAACCCTTTCTTCTATGAAAGGACTGGGATCGACCCCCTTATCAAGAGTGCTTCTGTAAATTGGATTAGGCACCTCCCCCTCCTCTTCTTTTGTGAATACTGAGCAGAAATATCCATTCAGTATCCCTGCCTTTTCACTGTCCCTCACTGCCCGCCCACCTTCCATTCTATTCAGCCTCACTATCCCTCCTGTCTCTCTACGCTCCCTGATGTACCTATAAAAGGTTTTATCTCCCTTCTTAACCGAGTTGATTATCTTTTCCTCAGTTTGGGCCTTTGCTATTCTGACTTCCCTCCCTGCTTCCTTCTGCCTTAACTGGTACAGCTGTCTGTCCTGCTCCTTCTGTGTTTCCTTATACTTCCTGAATGCTATCTTTTTCTCCCTGACTTTCCCCCGCCACCTCTTTGGAGAACCATAGTGGCTTTTTCTTTCATTTTGATTTGTTTATTTGCTTCACACAAAGGCTTTTTGCCTCTGTGATGACAGTTTTGATGTTTCCCCATTGTTGCTCCACCCCTCCTTCTAGCCTGTTTGCTAGTGCTTTTCTAAGGCACTCTCCCACCTTGCCAAAGTCAGCCCTCCTGAAGTCCAGTACCCTCACTTTTGTATGGCTTGACTCTGTAGCTGAGTTTATCGTGAACCACACTGTTTGATGGTCACTTGTTCCCAGATGGCAACCCACTTCTAGATCTGAGAGCCTCTCACTGTCCCCATTTGAGAGTATGAGGTCTAAGATTGCTCCCTCACGAGTGGGTTCCGAAACTAGCTGTCTGAGGCATGCCACCTGTAGGGCATCGAGAATGGCCCTGCTCTTGGATGTGGCTGCAGCAAATGTTCCCAATTAGAATGCAGAAGATGATTGTCAAGCCTTCCTTTGAAAGACAGGAAGGTATTTGATTCCACCACCTCTCTAGGGAGGCAATTCCACAAGGGTATAATTCTTTGGGTAAAGAAGTTCCTCCTCAAATTTGTCCTGGGATAGGTCAGCTTTAGCTGGTGTTTGTGACTTCGTAAGCACTCAGCCCTGTTAGTAGGTTTTAATCCCAGGCTACCTACCAAATTGCTATCTTTGGAGATGTGATAAATTTGTAAAAGTCTCCCCTGATGTGTCTCATTTCCAAAGGGTACAGGTCAAGCTTCTGTAGTCTGGATTCATGTGGCTCCCTACTAAGTCTGTCCACCATCTTAGTCATTCTCCTTTGAACCTTCTCCAATCTGTTTACATCCCTCCTTAGATGCGGGTTCCAGAGTGGAGTACCATAATCCAGTTGCAGTCTAACAAATGTTCTGTACAGAGGCACTATACAAGCCCTGTTCCTTGAAATGAAAGCTTTCCTAATGCAACCAATGATTCTGTTTGCTTTATTAGTTACCTCATTACAATGTGAGCTAAAGGACAAGTCACTGCTGACTAGTATTCCCAGGTCTTTTTCCCTATTCGTTTCTCTCAACTGGGTGCCATTTAGGGTATGACTACTTTGCCTGTTATATTTACCTAAGTGCATCACCACACACTTCTTGATGTTGAACTGCATGCCATTTAATGTTGCCCAATCATATAGTTTGTCCAAGTCCTGTTGCATGGCTGCCACCTGCTCATCTTCCCCAACCTCAGCTGTGAATTTAATACAGTAATTCTTAAGTCCTTTATTCATGTCTGTTATAAACACAGAGAACAGCACCGGCCCCAACACTGACCCCTGGGGCACCCTGCTTGTCACAATGCGTGATGTCACTACGTCGACAAGCGTGCCCCAAGACTAAAAGGAGCAAAACCTGATGGCACTGTGGCATGAAACAGCTGCCTGAATAGAAGAAGGGCACAAGTCTGATAGGCTAGCAGTAATAACGGGAGTCCATGTGACTTAGTAGAGCTGTTAGGAAAGTAAACCCAGCACTCTCACAGAAAAATTCAGAGTAACCAGAAGTCAGCCAGTAAGGGGCAAAAAAAAAGCCTCAGGCAAGACAAACACACAGAAAAAACATAGTCCCCAGCACAACAATAAAATACCTCACACACAGAAGCAATGTCAAGCACCAATAAAAAAACAAGCTAAAAAAAACAAACAAGGGCACATACAAGCTAAAACAACAGCCCTATAACAGTCCCGGGGGGGAGGGGGGTGACGCCAATATAGGTGCAAGGGAGAAAGAAGAAATACTTACCTGAAGCACCAGAAAAAGGGAATCGGAGACCTGATAAAATAGTGTGGCAAAACATGGCCTCCAATCCAAGCACACACAGCCAGTGGAAATGGGGGTGGGGGGGATTAGCCAATTTGAAAGTCGCAGCTTAACGGGCATAATTTTAAATTCAGGGGTGCTCCCTGTCACCATGTAGCCACAACCTCTTCAGCAGAAATGCATCCCAAAGAATCAAACACTGAAAGAATGTCTTCCTGGACTATATCTTCACCATTGATTCACACTGATGGGTTCTCAGACTGTGGTGCTAGGACCCTGCGGGAGCCAAAAATGTTCAGGAGGGCCAGCACTGAGGTAGGCTGCACACATGCGTGGCACAGCAAAAGCTAGTCTCGTGCTGCATGGCCTATCTCAGCAATGGCCCCCAACCACCTCAGTTCCTTTTTCCCTGCTGTGGAGTGCACTTCAATGATGTCGCTCACCCACCAGGAGTCAGATTTTCACATCTGTACAGCACAGCATTACATTTTTGTTGTTTTCATTTCAGTTTCATTTAGTGTTTGTTGTTAGTTGTATTTTTAACAAAAAAAAAGGAGAAAGAAAAGTTTCTCTCGGCCCTACCAAACAATGGCCTAAGACCATGGATGGTGACGGTAGGGGGTCTCTTCAGGCAGACTGCTCTGATAGCGGGGCCGTATCTGGTCCACCTCCCTTCCTGGGGGGGGTTTGGACACTGGGTGACCCTGTGTTAGTGGGGGAAAGACAGTCCTCCTGTAAGCACAAAAAGAAACGGTCCCATTCCTGATCCTAGTCAAGGGCCCAGCACCGTTCAATCTCGAGTTCTTCTTCCTGCCAGAAGGGGAAGAAATGGTACTGCTTGAGGTCACTCTCTGGTATGTCTGCTATGAAATCTTTGACAGCCGAGAGCAGGAGACCATCTTGGTGCCGGCTTTTACAGCCTCTCCTGCTCGCAGTTGCTTGAAGTCTCAGGCCTGGAGCCCCTCACTGTCTTCCTGCAGGGACTATGGTGGGCAGTTTCACTATTGGACAGCTCTTAAGGAGCAATGGGTACAGCGTCTAGCCCATTTGCCCATTCCTGCTGACCCGGTTCCAGGCATTTACCGAACTCCGAGGATCAGGTTAGGTGTCTCAAAGTCTACTCCTTTTCCTGCCCCTCTTCCCTTAAAAGGAGTTGGAGGAGGAGTTTGACTCTGACCTCATTATATCTGAGGACGGTGACAATGAATCCATCTACACCCTGGCTTCCTCTAATTCAGGTCTTCCTCCTGTTCCACAGGAGGACCTTTCTTTTCAGGCCTTGCTCTGCAACATACATGCTACCCTGGCACTCGAGACCTCTGCCCCAGATCCAGGTAAACAGTTACATCTCGAGCGGCTTCACGTGCCTAACATTCCAGTTGACCTCACAGCCCCTATTCTCCGGCCTTTGAGATGCTTTCAGAGGCAATGCATGCTAGGCCTGCTACCATTCCTTCTATCTCTAAGCAGATAGAACGAAAGTACATCGCACCAAAGGAAAGACCTAGCCTAGCTTCTTGGCCTATTGCTGACAGACTTGCCATTTTGGCTGAGAATGATAAAGCTGTCCTTCCTCAGGAAATTACAGCAAACCCCACTGACAAGGAATCTCATAAAATTTATACTATGGGGAAGAAAGCCTTTGCTGTGGTAACCTTGGGTATGCGTATAGCCAGCTACCAAAGGTATTTCTCCCAATAAGAGTATGTCTTTTGGACTACCCTCAGGTCTTTGGCTGAGACCCTGCCAGAGTCAGATCCTATGCACTGTTACTCATGGTATAGAGTGTAACAGTCACCAGCTGAAGGGAGCCATAGATGCATATGATGCTGCTTCCCATGCTACTGCTGCCAGTATCTGCATTAGGAGACATTCTTGGCTCCGGACGTCTGATTTTTCCAATGACGCCCAGCAGCAAGTCATGGATGTTCCTTTTGATGGCTCTTACTTATTCGATCAACAAGTGGAACAGTCCCTTGAGGCCTCTCAGAAGAAGCCATCAAATCTGATAGACCTGCCCCAGCCCATCCTCAGAGAGGTCAGGGTAGATCAGGGTACAATAAAAAGCAGTCCTTTTCTGGCATGGGTAGGGGCCACCAAGTCATACCCCGACCTCCTCAGCAGCAGAAGAAAATGCATCAGAAGGCACAGGCACCAAAAGTATCTGGTGCCACTCTCTGAAGCTCAGGCCCTGTCTCTGCCTCAACTGCCCAAAGTACCCCTCTCCTCTCAAGTGGGAGGGTGTCAGACCCAATTCTACAGCCAGTGGAAATCTGCCACTACTGACAGATGGTTTCTGCAGATCATCCGAGGGGGTTACTTACAGAATTTCATGGAAACCCCTCCAGACTCCCCACCCACAAAGCCAAAATCCTTATCCATGGCTAGGGTGGACCTTCTCGCTTCAGAGATGGTGGGCCTTTTGAGAAGCAGAGCAGTAGAAGTAGTCCCAGAGCCGGAGCAAAACACAGGCTTCTACTCCCACTACTTCCTTGTTCCGAAAAAGTCATGGGGTACACGCCCCATCTCAGACTTCAGAAAACTGAACAAGTTCCTCTTCTAGGAGAAGTTCAAAATGGTCTCTCTGGGAACCCTACTACCACTTCTCAAGTCTCAGAGCTGGTTGGCCTCTCTGAACATGCAGGACGCCCATCAGCATATTCTGGTGCATCCCAGTCACCACAGGTTTCTTCGCTTCATGGCCATGGATCAGCATTACCAATTCTGAGTCCTGCCCTTTGGGCTATCCTTGGCACCTCAAGTCTTTACAAAGTGCTTCGCCCGTCTTGCGGCAAACCTTCAAAAGCTAGGGCTCCAGGTTACCCTCACCTGGATGACTGGCTCTTAGCCAGCCCATCCGAAAAAAGAGCACAGAACAAGTTGTTCTCCTAACCTCCACGGGAGTTTTGCTGAATGTGGAAAAGTTCAGGGAGTCTGGAGTCTTGTGGAATCTCATCTCCACATCAATATCTTGGAGATGACAGTGGTCCTGTATGCTCTCCAGACATTAGTGGACTATGTCCGTGACCTGGTAATCCTCTTGCAGACAAACAAAACTGTCACATACTACATCAACAAGCAGAGCGGAACATGCGCTTATCCCCTCTGCAGGGAAACTATGAGAGTGTGGAAGTGGTGTCTAGAGCACAATGCTCTGATCCAGGTGATCTATTTGCCAGAGGATCAGAACACTCTAGCAGACCCGCTCAGTTAGACAGAAGCAAGTTCTCATGAATGGTCACTAGCTCCAGACGTTGCATAGGCTCTCTTCAATGAGTGGGGAACTAAACAGGTGGACCTTTTTTCATCCCCACTTAATGCAAAACTGCCTCAATTCTGCTCCAGAAGTCCAGAACATAAATGTAAGCCTGTCTCTGCCTGGGACTTTAAATTTGTATTGGACATGCTCACTCATAAGCTGTTTGAACCTCTACCTGTGATCTCAAATTCCTGACCTGGAAAACACATTTTTAGTGGCCATCACCTCTGCATGAAAGGTCTCTGAAATACATGCCCCCCCTATACTGTCTTCCATAAAGACAAGGTGGTTCTTTGTACGCACCCAAGCTTTTGCCTAAGGTGGTCTCGGAGTTCCATCTGAACCAACCACTGGTGCTACTATGTACTTCTTCAACTTCCAGAATGAAGGAGCATGCACTCTGCATTCTCTGGATGTTAAATAAGCCCCCTCAGGATTTACAATGCTAGGACCAGGGACACCCATCAATCCAATCAGCTCTTCATCTTTCACCCCAAACTGGCTGGGCCAACTGGTTATGATCAAATGCATTTCGGTATGGATAGTTGCTTGCCTTTGGCAGTGTCATTCCATGGCACAGATCAAGCTGGAAGGGCAAGTTTGTGCCCATTCCACCAGAGCGGGTGCTTCATCTCTGGCAGAGATCCATTCTGTCCACATTACTGAGATTTGCAGAGCTGCTACCTGGAACATAGTGCACTCTTTTGTTAATCACTATGCCCTGCATGTTCATGCTAGGCAACATGCCTCTTTTGGCAGGCCAATCCCGAATGGACTTTTGTCCTGAGTGAACTCTAGTTCCTACTGCCCTGCCCGGGGGGATTTTATTGTCTGAGCTTGATACCCAACCCATCAGTGTGAATCAATGGTGAAGATATAGTCCAGAAAGATGTAAGAATTACGTACTCACCGTAATTGTTGATCTTCTTGGACATATTCACCATTAATTCACATGCCCACCCACCATCCCCTAGGCTCACTCTTCTCTGTTGTTGGTCTTCATCTCCCCCCCATTTGGTTGGGCTGTGAAGACACCATTCTTGTTGCTGACCCTTCTTAATGGGTCCTAAGGGTTATTTTATGCCCTTGTTGGGTGTTTACTTAACTAAATTACACTGCACCTCCTTGGTAAAAAAAAAAAAGGTACTGAGGCAGCTGGGGGCCGTAGCCTAGATAGGCTATGCAGCGCGTGACTAGCTCTCATGGTGCTGCACATACATGCAACCTACTTCAGCACTGGCCCTCCCGAAAACTTTTGGCTTCTGCAGGGTCACAGTGCCTCCAGTGGAGAACCCATCAGTGTGAATCAATGGTGAAGATGTCCAAGAAAATCAATTACGGTGAGTATGTAATTCTTATTTTTTTCTTCAGAGAAATCTTATGTGGTTTCCCCTTTAATGGCACAGCAAAGTCTAGAGAGTTGCTGCTGTTCAGAATGTTCATGTGCCCAGGATTCTATGCTGGTTATCAGCCTTGGGCTGTGCCATTTGCCCTAGTAGGGGTGCACATATCCCATACATACAAACTCCCCATTGACAATGCACAGCGCTACACAGAAAGGAATGGCTCAAAAACATGTTGAATCCCTATGGGCCCTTACACACGGCAGACCAAAAGTTTTCAAACTGAATAGCAGTTGAAAGGCACTGCAACAAGTAATGCTCAGGCAAAATAAAAGAAAAAATAATTGATTCTTGGATAACCTTTTACAGGTTCTGGAAGGGGAAGGGGTGTGGGGGGGAATGTTAAGCATAGTGAGGGATCCCTTGGAAGAAACATAACTACGGTTATTTTGTTCTTCAAATCCCAGGAATCCCTCACTATGGTTAGACAAGTGCAGACTACAAAGTAGTACCTTGTGAGGCTGCGTACAGAATCTATTTAGGGAAAAGGTTGGTTCTGCAAGACAGCTTCCAAAGCTGGCATCCCTTCTCAATCAATCAATCAATCAATCAATCAAAATCTTTATTTAATCAGGCGAACATCATTGAGCATAGCTCATTTACAAGATGGACCTGAGTGGTCAAGAAGTGCAAGTGTTATTACATTGACAAGGGTATCATAAACAGTAATACAATGACAGGGTAACAAAAACAGTAATACAATGACATAAGTGCTAGTATATAACAATATACATATGTACAAGCATTAACACTTTTAATCTGGGAGACAGTAGGCAGTTGGCACATCAGAGTTAATATGTAGATTATAGGACCTAGCAGACATTTTGAGGGTGAATCTTGAGACTGGGAACGGAGTTTTTTCAGCATATAGAAACACGAGCAGAAAAGGGGTGGGTAGGGCCGTGAATTAGGCCTTGTGGAAGCAGTTGCAGAGTTCTGGGAATAGGGTGGTGAATAATCTTTGAAGGATATTAAGGGTGGAGGTTATTTAGCTTCATGGTTTTTGGAGTGAGTTCCAAACAATTGCTAGTGAGTAGCTGATAGCAGCCTCCCAAGCTGGGTGCAGGCATTGGGGACCTTAAGAATGATAATTTTGCTGATCCTTAGGTTGTATGGCCTAGAAGTGATTTGAGAAAACAGTCCGAGATGTAGGTAGGTAGCTTGCCTGATAAGGCTTTGAATATCCAAATTGCAGCATTCCTATTTCTTCTGTGTTGTAATGATGACCAGTTAACTGCCTTATAAAGGGAGCAATGGTGGTGCTGAAGGAAGGTCAGTAATGAATCTGATGGACCTGTGGTATAGGGTGTCCAGTTTATTTAAGAGGGGAGGAAAGTGCCCATACAGAAAGTCAGCATAGTCAATGAGGGATAGGAATGAAGCCTGGATTAATCTTTTTTTGGAGTCTCTGTTGAGGTAGTGCTTTATTCTAAAAAATAAACCAAGCCTTTGTCTCAGTTTCTTTAGTAGCTCCTCAATATGGACAGAAAAGTCAAGTTTGTTATCAATCCAGACACCAAGATATTTCAAATTATCAACGAATTCCAGCTTCTCTACAAGTAAGGTGGTTAGTTGTAGGGTGGTAGATGATGGGGTAGTGGCAGAGCAACTTTGTGAGGAAAAGAGCATAGCTTTTGTTTTTTTGGCATTTAGAAGTAGTTTTTTATCCAGTAAGTTGTGTTGTAGGATGGAGAATTCAGATTGTAGCAGTTCACAGGCTTTAGACAATGAAGGATTGCTAACATATAGCACAGTATCATCAGCAAACAGATGGATGTTTGATTGAGTGAGGTTAGCATCAATATTATTAATATAGATGGCAAAGAGGATGGGGCCAAGAATAGAGCCTTGGTACACCTCTTAGCAGTGGTTTTAAAGTGGATAGGTAGTTTCCATTTTTACCAGTTGTGATCTGTCTGATAGATAGCACTTGAACCAATTGAGTGAAGGGAATCCAACCCTATTGAGCCAAGGGAGGTGATCAGTGATTCATGATCCACTGTGTCAAATGCTTTGCTCAAATCCAGGAACACACAGGTACTATTCTTCTTATCCATAGCAGTCTGCCAGTCGTTGGTTACTTTGGCTAGGGCTGAAATGGTGCTGTGCCTTGATCTAAATCCTGATTGTGCTGTGTTTAGGAGGTTATTGTTATCCAGGTAGACCCTTAATTGTGAGTTTACTAACTTTTGAGCATCTTGGACAGAACTGATAGGATGGAAATGGGCCTGTAATTATTGAGATCCATGGGATCACCAGATTTGAGTAAAGGAACTACTTGAGCTGTTTTCCAAATGGAGGGAATGGATCCAGTGGTGAGGGAAAGATTGAAGAGAGGAGTGAGGGGGCAGATAAGACTTGAGATGCAATCTTGAGGAAGTAGGGGTCCAGGGAGTCTGTACCTGCACTTTTGAAGTATCCAAATTGAGAGGAGATCTTCCACTTCTTTCAATGATATTGGGTTGAAGGAGAAGGTTGATGTAGCCTTTGGCCCACGGTGGATTGAAGATTCAAGGAAGATCTCAGGAGATTTGCAGGTGAAGAGTCAAATGCTAGTCCAGCTGTGGTGAAGTGGTCATTGAAGGTATTTAGAATTTCTTGTTTATCCGTAATTTCTGTGTTATTTAGTAGCAGTTTGCGGGTTAAGGCAGGAGTAGAGTTTTGGCCCAAGATACCCTTTATAGTTCCCCAGAGCCTGGTTGGGTTATTATAGGAGGCATCCAATTCAGCTCTATAATAGGCCGCTTTGGCAGATCTTATTTGTGTTGTACATGAATTTCTTGCTTTTCTGAAATTTAGCCAGTCTATGGAGTCCTTAGTTTTTCTTGCCTTTTTCCACAGTTTGTCTCTGGCTAGCAAGGCTGTTTTAAGATCAGTGGTGAACTAGGGCAGGACCTTGCTTTAGTTCTGATATTGGTGAATGGTGCATGAATATTTAGAGCATTAGTGATAATGTCCTTTAAGATCTGGAGAGCTGTTTCCACTGAGGTTGTAAGGTAGAAATCTTGCCAATATATTGTGTTACTCAGGTCATGGAGGTAACCTGGTATGTTGAACTTCTTTTGACCTTTGGGGACAAATTCAGCAGGGTTGGATGGTTTGGGTGAAGATCTTATGCCAGCTATGGGACAATGGTCACTTACATCATTCGGTAGTACTCCTGCATGAGTATATAAGGAGGCTTATTTACCAACATAATATCCAGGAGTGAGCTGTTGCTAGAATTTTTAGGTTAACCCTGGTTGGGTCTTTTATTAGCTGTGTAAAGCCATAGGTGTCACAGAAGGTTACCAATGGAGCAGATGCATTAGATAGCCAGTTTAAATTCAAATCACCAAGGATGATGGTATCTTCAGGGCCTAGATTGTTATTGACCCCAGGTGAGATAGTAATTTGAGGCCTGCTGAGGGGGGCCTATAGCAGCCAATCAATTTAAATGGAGACAAGTTTGGAAGGGATATTTTGATTGATAAAAATTCAAATTCCTTTGGTTCGGATGTGATGATGAGGCAGGTAGCAGAGATGGTGTCCTTAATGTATATGGCCACCCCACCACCCCTGGAAGGGCGATCTGCTCTGAAGAGCTGATAGTTGGTAAGGTTTCTGGACTGTATGTCCAGATAATAGTGTTTGTGAAGATGTGTACTGTTTTCCACATAGCTGCTTTACAAATTTCATGCACAGGGATGTCCTTTGCTGCTGCCACAGAGGCAGAAGTGCCATGTGTTGAGGGTGCTCTGAGGCCTTGATATGGCAGCTTCCCAGTCTTGCTGCAACAGACCTGTATACAAGAGACAATCCAGTGAGCGACTGTTCTTTTGGATGCTGTCCTACCCTTGCCAACTTCTCTATAGGTGACACACAACCGAGAGTGAGAGGACCTGACCTCCTCTTCGCAGTCCAGGCAGTAACTGAATGCTCTTGTCCAGATTGTGGGGCTTTTGCTCCCCAGAGATGGATTTTGCTGCAAATATTGGAAGGGTAATGGACTGGTTCAGGTGAAATTAGGACACCACTTTAGGGAGGAATTGTCTGTTTGTCCTTAAGACTACTTTGTCTCTGTGGAAGATGATATAATTTGGATTGGTGCAAAGGGTCTGCAGCTAGGGTTGCCACCTTTGGAAGAGGCAAAATCCGGACGCTAAACAACACCCTAAACTCTACCCCTAGACCCACCTCTTTTCATGACTGATCGAGCATTGCTCCCCCTAAAAAGTCATTTGTTAGATCAGTGAAGACTTTAATGGAACAGTAAAAGACAACACTTAAGTTAAAGCAGCAGTTTTAACAAAAATGTTAACGTGCTGCTGTACCTATTAAATTTGCTTTTCTTGGTTCTTCCTAGTTATACAGTATATTTAGTCACTGAAATTATTCTATCAGTTAATCATGCAGGGATAAAGGAAATCTCATTAACAGATATCGGGAAGGGGGACAGGGAAATACTGCAAATAGTATACAAGTATATATGATAAATTGCTTGTTTCCTATAATGTGTACTTTAGATTTTTCCTGGATCCAATTTCTTTCCATGTCCACAATACTATTTTGAAGCCAAAAATAGTGACCATACTTTTTACTGGAGGAAACAACTATTTTATAAAAATAATTTAAAACATTTCAAAATACTTAAATTCTGTTAGAGATGAAAAAGTTTACCAGCAAATAAAAGTGGAAGATAACTGAATATTTTACTGTTAAAAAAGTAGGGTCAAACTTTTTGCCCACCTTTGCTGTTGTCCTGCTTTTGAGATGCAGAGTGAACATTAAATTATCTGCTAATGTTCTTAATGGCCATATTTTACACCTCCAAGGTTGACTGCTTTTACAAAGAAAAGGCTATATTGACAAAACTTGTTTGTAACCTGGCAGTGCAGCTGAAACAATCAATATGACAATCTGTTTCTAAGGTATGTGAGCACTCAAAAGGGCTCAAAAACACGACTATCACTAAGCAACAAACGGATTACCTGATAGAGACCCTGAAAACCTGATCACCAGGCAAAACAATTGACAGGTGGCAACCCTATGCATACCCTTTTGGCAGAAGTCATGGCCACCAGCAAAACTGTTTTCCAAGTGACATATTTTAAATCAGCAGTAGCCACTGGCTTGAAAGGAGGATCCATGAGCTTAGCAATGCACAGATTTAAATCCTACGGAGGGGCGGGTCTCTCAACAGGGGGATGCAAGTGGAGAAGCCCTTTAATGCACTTCTTGAAAATGGGAGTGTGAAGCCACTGTTTTCTCTTTACCTGACAAAACATAGGCTGACACTGCTGCCAGATGTACCTTAAGGGTTGAGCATCTAAGTAAGACCCAAGGACTCAAGGTGGACAAGGTAGTTCAGGATTGTGGGCATGTCTGCTTGCACAGGACTGAGCTGCTTAGGAAAAAAACACAGGGTAAACCTTTTCTACCTGGGAGCATAGGTTTTCCTTGTTGCCTGTTTCCTGGAAACCTTAAGGACCTAAAAAATCTTCTGAGAAAAGTTAAAGCCCAAGAAATCTAGCTCTTCAAGAACCATGCCCTGAGACACAGAGTCCTGAGGTCAGGGAAGACTATCCTCCCCAGAGAGACAAAGTTAGCAGATTTGTCTTGGGGTAAGGTAGATGGGATGTTTGATGGAGTGGGACAGGAGCAAGGGGTACCAAACCTGCCTGGCCCAGTCTGCAGCCATTAGAATCATGGTTTCAGGTTGCCCTCTCAGTTTCAACAGCACCCTTAACAAGAGTGGGAAGGGAGGGAAGGCATACAGGAACTTCTCTGTCCAGTACAGAGTCAGCATATCCTATGGGACCAAGCCCACTGCAGGTGGCCTGCAACAAAACAGGGGAAGCTGGTGATTCTCCCAAGATGCAGACAGGTCTCTCTCTGGTGTACTCCACCTCCCAAACACTGCAGCCAATACCTGCTTGTTCTGGGCCCATTTGTGATGTCCCTGGCTGATCTAGCTTAGGGAATCTGCCAAAACATTGTCCTTCCCTGGCAGGTAACTGCTGATAGGTACATATCTAGGGAACAGGCTAGAATTCAGATCTTCATTGTTTCTGTGCATAGCTTTGAAGATCTTGTGCATGCTTGTTGATCTAGTATATGGTAGTGGTGTTTGTGATGAACTGGACTGACTAACCCCTGATGCGGGAGGTGAAAGCCTGTAGAGCCAAGTACATTGCTCTGAGCTCCAGTAGGTATATAAACTCCTGAGAGGACCACACCCCGCTTACTGTTAAGCCATCAAGATGGACACCCCAGTCCAGGAGGGAGGCATCTGTAGCTAGCATTACTGTCGGCAACTGCTGAAGAAAGGGCACACCCTCACAGATGCTGCCCTCTTCTTTTCACCAGTCCAGCAAGGGTGCTGGAATATGGTAAAAGCTGAGGGGGGCTGAGAATCAAAAGGACACTTATAAGGGTACAAAGGGCACTTTTTCTATACTAGTTTTTGCTATACAGAAATAAAAAGTGAAGTGGCTACCGCCCCTTTCGCCCCCCTGGTTCTGACAACTATGCAGTCCAGTGCTCTTAACAGAGTCTTTGACACAAGCATTAGCCTTGAAAGAGGGCCCCACCTTTGGGACCAATGGGCCCTTAGGTGGTACTGGATGTCTCTCATTTGGAACCTAGCCCCGGCCATTACTGCCATGGATGAGGCCATATGGCCCAATAGCTGGAAGAAGTCTCTTGCTGGCCTACTCTGAAAGACTTTGTCAGATCCATCAGATTTTGCACTCTTTCCTGAGGGAGGAATGCCCTCCCCTCAGAGGGCATCCAATTCTGCATCTATGAAGTCCAGTACTTGTACTGGCTCTGTCTGGGACTTCTGAGTGTTTATTATGAAGCCCAGACCTTCTAGGGTATGCTGAGTGAGGAGAGAGGCCTTGGCCTCCTGGTGTGACTTCCCTGCGACTAGCCAGTTGTTGAGAGAAGGGAAGACCACCACCTCTTGTCTTCTCAGATGTGCTGCCACTGCAGCCAAGCACTCTGGGAGCTGAAGACAGTCCAAAAAAGATGGCTGTGAACTGGTAGTGACCATTCCCTACCCTGAACCTTAAGTATTTTCTGTGACAGGGCTTGACTGGAATAGGGAAACAGGCATCTTTCAGGTACAGAGACCCTAGCCAGTCCCCCTGCTGAAGGGTTGGGGTTACTGAAGCCAGGGTTACTATCTTGAACTTTTCCTTTTTGATGTGTTTGTTCAGATACCTGAGGTATAAAATGGGTCGCCACTCCCCATTTTTCTTGTGGTTCAGAAGGTACCTTGAGTAGAAGCCCTTTCCACACTGTGATGGGGGGACCTTTTCTGCTGCCTTTCCTTGCAACAACCTTCTTACTTCCAACTCCAATGGGATTTTCTCTGTTTGGGTGGGAGTTGCAAAGTTTTTGCGAACCTGCAGTCTTGGAAACATTTTGAACTGTAGGGTGAGACCCTACTTCACTACTTCCAAGACCCACTTGTCTGTGATGTTTTTCCACTCCTGGAAGAAGTGAGCCAACCTTTCCCCCACTGGCAATGAGCGGGCGACCTGGACCAACTTCTTAGGCTGGACCTTGGCTGCTGGGGTTGAGTCACAATTAGAGCCCCTTCTACCTCTGCCTCTGAAAAAAACCCTTAGCTGGGAGAAATCATAGGTGAAGAAACCACAGGGAAGATAATCCTGTACTTCTACCTCCTCTTCCATAAGGCCTGCTGGACGTGTGGAAGCCTTTTCCTTCTTGGTATTGCTCTTGTAGGTGGCTTTGTACTTCTCCATCTTTTTCATGTATGCCTGTATCTTGTCACCTCAGGAAAAGCCTTCTTCTGAGTGTCCTAGAAAAGGCTGGTGGTTCTGAGCCAAGCAAACCTCCTCAGGGACACCGCATGAGCTGTAACTCTAGAGGCTGTGTCATTCATGTCCACAGCCATATGGAAATGGTATTTGGTGGCATCCATAGCAGTCTCAGCAGTGTCTGCTAGATCTTGTGCCAGGTCACCAGATGCATTCTCACTCAGAGCTAGAATGGCGCACCACAGAGCCTTCTGGTACTGGGCCATGTAAGCTGCCTGTTTTAAAAGTAGGGAAGCTGAGGTATAAACCTTCTTTCCCATTCTATCCAGTTTCCTGAAGTCCTTGTCCGGAGGCTGAGTAGAAAGGGGAACTTTTATTACAGGCCGCTGCTTTGACCATCCTTTCATGGTCAGGGTTGAATATAGGTACTCAGTAGCTGGTCTGTCAAGCTGGCATTTTTTTTTCTATCTTCTTATCAATACCAGGGGTAGAGGTTGGCATTTGCAGAGCTTGCCTTCTTTAGGGGCTTGTGGACAGGCAGAAGCAACCTCTAGGTTGTGGTTAACCTCATCATACGAACATACGAAACTGCCAGCAGATACAGGCAATAATGGTCTATCGAGTCTGCTCGAGTGTGCAACTAGTTATACCAAGTAGCTGCCCACCCCCAACTACCCCTGAAGTTGTTCTCCCACCCCTTCTCTGTGCCCCATCGCTGTGTTCCCTGATGACCTAATCTTCTTCATCCAATTAACAAAAGCACTCTGGATAGGGGGGGTCGATCCCAGTCCTTTCTCAGAAGAAAGGGTTCTGAAAGAACTCCTAAAACTGAAGGTGGACAAAGCAATGGGGCCTGATGGAAGTCACCCCAGAATTCTACAAGAATTAAGGGGAGAACTAATGACACCACTGGCTACCCTTTTTAACAAACCATGGGAGGATGGTGTGGTACCTGAGGACTGGAGGAAGGCGGATGCGATTCCCCTTCACAAAAGTGGGAGCAAGACAGAGGCAGGAAACTACAGACCTGTCAGTCTGATCTCTGTGGTAGGGAAAGTGATAGAATCACTTCTGAAGGAAAGAATTGTTGAGTACCTAGAGGCCAGTGGAGCATAGGACCCAAAGCAGCATGGATTCACAGTGGGAAGGTCATGTTAGACGAATCTAATTGATTTCTTTGACTGGGTGACCAAAGTAGTAGACCAAGGAGGGGCTGTGGACATGGCCTACCTAGACTTTAGCAAGGCATTTGACACAGTCCCACACAAAAGATTAATAATCAAATTAACCAGCCTGGGAGTGGGTCCTAGGGTGGTGGCCTGGGTAAAACATTGGCTGGACAACAGGACACAGAAAGTAATTGTAAATGGAGTCCACTCTGAAGAAAGAGGGGTTACTAGTGAGGTACCGTAGAGTTCAGTACTGGGTCCAGTCCTTTTTAATGACTTTATAAGTGACATTGCAGCGGGACTGGAAGGAAAAGTATGCCTCTTTGCCGATGACACAAAGATCTGCAACAGGGTTGACACACAAGGAGACGTGGAAAGGATGAGAAGGGACTTGGCAAGGTTGGAGGAATGGTCAAAAGTATGGCTGCTTGGATTCAATGCAAAGAAGTGCAAAATAATGCACCTGGGAAACAAAAACCCAGGGAAAGATTACACAATGGGGGGTAGTAACAACAAGAAAAATGGAAAGGGACCTGGGGGTAATCATATCAGATGACCTTAAGTTTAGCAAGCAATGTGAGAAGGCAGTAGGGAGGGCTGGGGGATACTGGAATGTATAGGGAGAAGCATCACCAGCAGAAAACAGGAAGTTGTTATCCCTCTGTACAGACAGTTGGTGAGACCCCTTCTGGAGTACTGCGTCCAGTTCTGGAGACCCCACCTCCGCAAGGACATAGTCAGGATGAAGGCAGTCCAGAGGAGGGCAACTAAAATGGTGCAGGGTCTGCAAGAGAAGCCATATGAAGAGAGACTAAAGGAGGTTAATATGTATACCCTTGAGGAAAGGAGGGAGAGGGGGGAGATGATAGAAACTTTCAAGTACCTCAGTGGAATCAACAAAGTCCAAGAGGGTAGCATCTTTCAGAAAAAGAGATGTGCAAGAACAAGGGGACACAATTTGAAGATAGAGGGATGGCTCAGGGGCAATGTGGGGAAGTATTTTTTCACAGAGAGGGTGGTGGACACATGGAACAGCCTTCCTGAGGAGGTTGTGGGGTCTAAAACTGTGAGAGGATTCAAGAATGCATGGGACAAACATAAGGCAATTCTTGTGGGGGGTAGGAAGAAATAGGCTGTTGGTTAACTAGGATCTGCAGCTTATCCTGTAGGTAGGGAAATGGGCAGACTAAGTGGGCCAAGTGGTTCTTATCTGCCGTCAATGTCTATGTTTCTGTTCCAACCCCTCTTAAAACTGGTCACTGTCCTTGCTGCCACCACCACCCTTTCTGTGAAGACGTGCCTTCTCATTTCACTCCTGAATCTGTCCCCCACCAATTTCAGGCTATGACCCCTTGTTGTACCCTCCTTCCTTAGATTAAAGATGTCCTCTGTGCTGGTCTTATTTATGCCCTTTAGGTACTTGGAAGGTCTGTCATATCCCCTTTCTCTGTCCTGTCTTCCAGAGAGTACATTTTTAGCACCCTACGTCTCTCCTCGTATGTTTTGTCCCCATGCCCTGGATCAATTTGGTTACTCTCTGTTGTACTGCCTCCAGAACTGGACAAAATACTCCAGGTGTGGTTTCACCAGTGACCTGTACAGTGGCAGAATGACCTCCTCCCTTCTAGAGGTGATTCCCCTGGCTATGTAACCCAGCATTCTGTTTGCTTTAGCTGCTGCCTTATGGCACTGTGCTATTTCATGTCACCCCTTACCATAACCCCCAGGCCCTTCTCCTCTTCTGATACTGTCACCTGAACTCCCCCTGGCCAGTAACTGGCCTTTGAATTTTTGGCTCCCATGTGCATCACCTTATATTTTTTAGCATTAAAACTCAACTGCCAGATGCCAGACCATTTCTTCAGCTTTACCAGGTCCTCCCTTACATTCTGTCTCCTTTCCTCTGTGTCCACCCTCCCACAGAGCTTAGTATCATCTGCAGACAGATTTTGCTCTTGATCCCCTCTGCTATGTTGTCAATAAATGCACTGAGCACAAGTCCCAGAACCGAGTCCTGTGGGACACCACTAGTCACAGGCCTAGGTTCAGACAGCTCATCCCCTACCACTACTCTCTGGCTCCTGTTAGTCAGCCAGCTCTTCATCCACCCCAGCAGTTTGTCCCCAACCTCAGGTCCCTCAGCTTGCTGACCAACCTGCCATGGGGCACTGAGTCAAATGGCTTGCTGAAGTCCAGATACAGTACATCCACCACCTGCCCTTTGTCCAAGGTCCTTGTAACCCAGTCGAAGAAGTCCACCACGTTGGTTTGACATGACCTACCCCTAACAAACCCATGCTACCTGTCATCCTGGAGACCATTTTCTTCAAGGAAAGACACAGACCCTTCTTTCAGAGTGGTCTCCATCAACTTACCCACTATGGAGGTCAAGCTTACTGGCCTGTAGTTTCCTGGCTCATCTCTAGGGCCACTCTTGCGGATAGGCACTACATGAGCTGTCCTCCAGTCCTGAGGGACACACCCCTCCACTAGCAAGGTGTTACACCCAAACAGGTCCATCAGCGGTGCTGCCAATATCTCCATCAGTTCCCTCAAACTCCTGGGTTTACCCCATCTGGGCCAGAAGCCTTATCCACCCACAGTTCCTTAAGACCTCTCAAGAACCTGTCTACCTCAATTTCCCCCTCATACTCCTTCCACCCCTTAAGGGGCATCCTGATCTTCCCCTTTGGCATGGGCCTGCTAGCCTCCCTGGTGAAGACAGAGCAGAAGTACTCTTTAAGTGCCTCTGCTTGTTCCACACCCTTCTCTACCCATCCTCCCTCCCTCTTGATCCTACCTATCCTGCCGCTTCTACCTCCTTTCTCCCTAATGTAGCGGAAGAAGTCCTTCTCCCCTTCCTTAATCCCCTGAGCCAATCTTAGCTCCTTCTCAGCCTTGGCTGCCTGGACCTCCCTGCCTCTTTAGATTTCTCCATGTAAATCTCCTGGTCTACTTCCCTTACAGTATGCTTTTACATCAGGAAGGCTGCTCTCTTATTCCTTACCTTTTCCTCCACCTTGCTATTAAATCAGCTTGGCCTTTTGCTTCTGGCACTCTTTTTTCGAGCCTTTGTACAACTGTTGGTGGCCTCAATCAACCCCATCTTGATGAGGGTCCATTTTTGATCCGTATTAATCCCTGGTTGGATCTTTGCAGGTATTCCATCACTATGCTCCCTATCTTGTTGAAGTCTGCCTTCCTAAAGTCCACCACCTTTGTTTTAATCTTGGCTGCTTCCTTCTCCATGCAGACTGAAAACCACACTGTTCGGTGGTCGCTACCTGTGAGAGGTTCCCTCACCTCCATGTCCTGGACTTGCTCCCTATTTGGCAGCACTAGATCTAATATGGCACCCTCCCTTGTTGGCTCCTTGGCTCTCTGAGTCAGAAAACAGTCCTGGATAGCATCCATGAGGACCTGTTCCCTGCTACAGGTGGTAGCTGGGGTGCGCTATTCAACTCCTGGCAGACTGAAGTCACCCAGAATTATAACGTTTCCACTGCCCCTGCTCTTCTGATCTATTCTCCCAGTTCCCTATCTAGATCAGTTCCCTGTGAAGGTGGTCTGTACACCACCCCCACTCAAATTCTTCTGCCACTGGTATTCTGTAATACTGCCCAAAGGGCTTCTGTCATACCCTCCTCCCTGCTACACTCTATCCCTTCCCATATATACAAAGCCACCCCCCTTCCTTTAGCCCTGTCCTTCCTGTGCAGTTGGTAACCCAGGATCTCTAGGTACCAGTCGTGGAACTGAGCTGCCCATGTTTCTGTAATGGCAGCTATAGCCACATTCCCTTCTGCCAATAGTGCCTGTAGGTCTGCTACCTTATTTCCCAGGCTCCTTGCATTCAGGGTCACTGCCTTCCAGGGCATCCTGTGGCCCCCTTTTCCTCTGCTTATACCATGCCTCCCCCCCCCTTGTGCTCCCCTCTCTGTAGTCATTCTTCCGGGGGGGGGGAGGCCCTTGGGGCATGCCTGGTGCTGAGTTCCTTGTCCCCTGCCCCCCCCCAGCTCAGTTTAAATGTATCCTGTCACTTAAGTAGCTTTCCAGTTTACCTTTCAGGACCCCAGTGCCCTCCTTGCTTAGGTGCAGCCTGTCTGTTGCATAAAGTGCTTTTGTTATCCCATGTCCTACCCCACTCTCCCACCAGACCAAAACCTTTTTCTGCACACCACCTCCTCAGCCACATGTTGAACTCCTCAATCCTCACGTTTCTAACTGTGCTTGCTTTTGGGACTGGCAACACTTCTGAGAAGGTCACTGATTTGCCCAACCCTCTAAACATCCTACCCAGCTCTAAGAACCTTTCCTGTGCTACCTTCATCTCACCGCCTGTCAGATCATTGGTGCCCAAATAAACAATGTGTGGCCTCCCCTGCCACACACAGTTTGGTAATATTGCTCCCACCCTTCCTGCTGTAATGCCTGGCATGCACTCTTGTTGCCTCTGCCAGAGTTCCCATTACCCCCATCTTATTCTCTTCAGGATGGAGTCTCCTATTATTACAACTCGTTCCTCCCCTTTCAGCCTCTTGCCCATTGAGTGCCATCTATACTGTCCCTCATTCATGTTTGTCTCCCTCCTGTTCCCCCACTTCCTCCCTGCCCTTGGTCTCTCCTTAGTTTGCCCCCCCCCAGCTTACCTTCTCCTCCCCATGGGTTCCTCTCCAGGAAATGCTGCTGCCTTGCCTCAGCCTCTTTCCTCCCAGTCCCCCTTGCTTGTGCTTGCCGTGCTATCCTCCCCACCTGGCTTCCCAGCCTCCCTACCCCAGTTAACCCCCCGTCTCACTCCTCCCCCCATGGCTTTCATTACTTCGATCTGTATGCATCTCACCCTGCTTTCCCAGCACTGCTCTGGACCCTTGTTCATCCAGACCCTGCAGGATAGAGAACCTCTTTGAGGACTTCACCCCTATGCCCATGATGCCCTCAGTACCATTGCCTTGTTCTCCCTTTTTTCTTCCTATGTCTATTGTCTTTCCCTGACTGCCTCTTCCCCCTACTACAATCCAGTTCCCCCCTTCTGCCCCTCTTGGAATCCATGCCACATGCGCGTCCTGTCTCTGGGGTGCCCTCTTAGATTCTTACCTTGTACCCCTCTCTGCCATGACCCTCTGTCTCAATCTGTTACCACTTCTTCCCTGCTCCCCAGCCCCATTGTTCTCCCACCTCATGCCTAATGTCCATCTTAGCCACGCAATTTCCTCCTTAAGTTGCCATGTCTCAAGGAAGATGGCACCGTCACAACCATTACAACTGACCATCCTCCAATCCCCCTTGCCATCCCCATCTATCATCTCTGGCTCACCTGCCTTATACCATTCTGTACTCCAGCCCCCCCAACCATGACTGCCATGTGTTAACCCCCTTCTTTACTATTTTGTTACCCTCTCTCTCCTCTTGGCCTTTGCATGCCCTGCGGCCTTCCTTATTCTCCCACAATCCATCCCTACTGATTATCTGCCTTCCTATTTCCCTTCTGTGCTGGGATGTGCTCCCTTGTCTCCTACTCACCACTCTCCAGTGTAGGCTGCTGCCTGCCATACTCCCTGTTCACGTGAGGGGTTGCTTGGCCCCCTGGGAACTATATACGGACTCTGGGTGCCCTATAGGACCTGCCGGGTCATGTGACCACTGTCTTCCTCCCAGAGCAAGTACCTCCCTCACCCTTCCTCTGTCAGCTTCCTCCCACCTCCAAGTCCCAGAAACACTCCCCAAAACAAAGCAGTCAGCCTCTCATTAGTGCACAAACCCCACGATGTAGCCAGAAATCAAATTCAGAAATCACTTAGCTGCTCCAAGGTCCATTCCCTGACCACTGCTCTCTGCAGCTGCAACACCATTTATGGATGGTAGGTAGTACACTTATTTATTTATTTGCTTTTGATGACCGGGTAGGTACACTAGGCAAAAAAAAACCTGCCTATTTTCAGGCACAACCCGGGAGAGTACAATTTACAATAGTACAGTAGGGCAACAGAGAATACAACTCATGACAATAGCAAAGATAAGTGGAAAGTACAAGCAGGAGAACAACATAACACATCATAATATCAACATTAAGTGCAATTATCATTGTAGTACCATAAGCGAGAATAAACATTAGACCAGAACATACATAACTAGCAAAGTAACCAGAATACCAGGTCCTGTGTCCAACGCAGTGGAAACAAGAGATTGGGAGACAACATACACTATAGCAATGCATCAGAGGTAGGGTAGGGGTATAGGCAGGGAAGCCTCAAGTGCGTTAAATGCAGATGCAGTCACCTGGCACATTTAGGTGGGAAAAAAGTGCATTCTTAAACTTTAGGTGGGTTGTAGAGGACCTCACGTGAAGGGGGAGTGAATTCCAGAACCTGGGTGCAAAATAGGAAAAAGCCTGCTCACCCATTTTACTGGAGCATGGCTGTACTGAGAGCAAGGTGGAGGAGAGGACCTGAGAGCTCGAGTGTGAGAGACAGGGGTCAGCATATCAGCCAGGCAGCTGGTCGAAGTGTTCTGTTTAGCGAGTCCACAAAGCATCCAAGTACATAGGACCACAGGGCACTAGGGAACAACCAATTCAAGGCAGACTAAAGTTGACAATGATGTGTAAGGTGAGGGGCCGATAAGGCGAATCTGCAGATGTTATTATACGTAACATCCCATTTGCGAAGCACCCCCGTGCCGGCATGGGAGAGTACTGGAAAAGCATACAGTAGTTGTGGCATCAACACACCTCTTGCCACAAAGATCCTGGCAGCTGGTGTAAGTGAGTGATGCACTCTCTAGGCTGCTCCAATCTTGGCATTAACTGTACGGCATACCTCCTTAATATGAGGGGCAAAGTCCAGACCCTGATCTAGTGTCACACCTAGGTATTTGAACGTTGTAGTGTTCAAGACCGGAGATCCATCACTGACACGGATTAGGAGCTTAGGAGACTCTGATGGTACCTTTCGAGAGGACCCAAAGAGCATGGCCTGGGTCTTGTGAAGGTTTAGGTGTTGATAACTGGAGGCAAACCAAGATTGGAGGATTTGAAAAGCATGAGATAGTTGTTGGCTGAGTTCAGCTATTGACTTGGAGGCAGAGTAAAGAACCAGATCATCGGCGTACATAACGGTATTACAGAGAGGGGAAGGATTAGGAATGTCATTGATGTAGAGTGAAAAGAGTAGGGGCTCAAGAATAGAGCCCTGAGGTACGCCAGAGGAGATATGGGCAGGGGAAGAGAGGACCTTGCAGAATGAGACAGTCTGAGAACGATTATCACGATATCTGCCGAACCAAGATCAGGTAGATTCAGAGGCTCTGAGAGATTTCAACTTGTCTAGTAATAGGGGATGATGAACCATATCGAACGCTTTGGAGAGGTCAATGGACACAGCTCCTGTTAGTAACCCCTTATCCATGTTGCATTTAACATCGCTAGTAAAAAGTGTAAGGGCAGTAGTAGTGCTGTGTCCAGCTCTAAAACCATGTTGTACAGGGGATTGAAGATTAGTGTTAAGAAGGTGTTCAGAGACCTGTCGATGCATGATTTTTTCCAGCAGCTTACTGAGCGTGGGCAGGAGGGAAATGGGATGATAGTTCGATGGAATTTTGTCATCCCCTTTCTTAAACACAGGTACAGTTCTGGCAGTTTTCCATACTGAAGGGACAGAAGCTGAGGAGATAGATAGGTTAAACAGTCTTGTCACCGGGTCAACAAGCCTATAGGCAAATTTTCTAAGAATCCTAGGATCTAAACCACCAGGACCAATGCTCCTGGAAACAGGAATAGTCCTTAGTAACTTAAGGACTTCTTGACACGTGACCGGGGCCAGCACAAGCTCAGTAGGTGCAGTAGCAGGTATAGATTGGGACGATGGGGGAGAGGAGGAAGGAGAGGGGGTAGGGTTGAGAAGAGTGGAAAAGAAGTAATTGAAGATATTAGCAATTGTGTGGGGTTATTACAATAGATGCCATTTATGATCAACTCGTTGGGGTCAGCAGCTTACTGTTACCTAGAATTTCCTTGATCTGAGACCAGTAGTGCCTTGGGTTAGAGGCCAAAGAACTGAGCAGGGTCCTGTAGTACATACTCTTAGCTGTTCGGATCTCCTTTTTACAGATGTTGTGCAAGAACCTGTAGGCATCGAAATCCACCTGATTTTTGGAGGACTTCCATACAACCCAGAGTTTATCCCTGCATTTCAGTAGCTGGAGTAGGGGACGCTTGAGCCATTTAGTGGCTATCCCTTTTACCTGATGCGTGGTGACCAGAATATGTTGGTTCTGGAGAGAGAAAAGAGTAGAGTTGAAATACTCGGTTGCAAAGTTGATATCATTGGTAATGTAGAGGGGGGACCAGTTGACCAGGTTTAGATCTCGCAGGAATGCAGCAGGGTTCAGATTAGAGAAGCTGGAAAAAGATAGTACTTGAGGAGGGTAGGAGGAGGGTATAGAGTCCCATACGCAGAAAACCGTGCAATGATCGCTTATTGAGTCAGGAAGAACCCCCACATTTGTGATGTCCTTCCTTTTTGTCAGGATCCAGTCCAAGAGTGTGTTACAGGAACCCTGGTGGGATAGCCTTGTGGGGTCCTGGATTAGTTGGGTGAGAGTCGCATTGCTCATAGTTGAGGATAAGTGGGAGGACCTGGGCCCATCCCAGTCCTGATTAAAATCTCCCAAGCAGATTATGTCATTATTCCCAGGCACAGACGGCACCAGCTCGATAAATTCTTCTAATCACATTTTAGATGGTTTGGGAGGTATATAGACGAAGAAAATGTGGATTTGTTTCACACACTCCAGCAGTAGGACCTCACAGTTTGTCGTACGGGGTCTGTTCACAATGGATACATTGAGGAAGGACTTATAGTACAGCGCAACGCCTCCGCCCCTCTTGGAGTTGGAGCGATCAGCACGAAGGAAATTGTAGCCTGGTATAGAGTAGAGACAGTCAGCCATAGAGGGCTTCAGCCATGTTTCTGATAAGGCCAGGATATCAGGTTTGTTTGAGCTCACCCATGCCTCCAGGTCAGGAAGGTTGGCAGTAAGGCTCCTAATATTAAGGTGTGCGAAAGTGATGCCTGCAGTTTTCGGCTGGGAGGAGGAGGAGGGGAGAGGCATGGTCGCTGTCATAGGTGCTGTAGAGCCAGGGTTAGTCTCGACATCACCAGCTAGGGTAAGGGATAGCGTTATTATCCATAGTGCCGCAGTTAACAACGCCTTGGACGCGTAACCAGTGGATATTGGGTACCACCGCCTAATATTCCTAAGCAGGATTCCAATTTATTTAAGTTTCTGACACAACATGAATGATGGATAGGGGCAGGACCAGTCAAGAGATTAGAGTAGCAGAAATTATCCAGGGAATAAATATGTCGATTAGGTGAAGATTCAGTAGGTACATTCAAAAAATCAAAAAGATAAAACATAGAGACTAACAGCAGAAAGGGGTATATGGCCCTTGGATTCATAGCGATAAAAAGGAGTAAGAGGAAAGGGAAGTTCTGGAGACGAGGGTGGATTGAGATTAGAGTGGAGAGGTCAGTGGCATGAGGGAGGAAAGTTTGTGGAGGAGAGAAAATTGGATCCAGGTGATTCACGAAATGACAGCAGAGGGTATGCAGCACGGAGACAGTCCAGGACCAGCCAGCCCTTAGTGAAAAACAAGATAAGACCAAGTAGGTGAGGCTCACCCTGCCAAGGTGAGTGGAGTAGGGCACCTAAGCACATTTAGCTTTGGGAGAGCATGAGACTAGGTCTAGGGAACAGTGAGAAAGACAGCAGTGGAAGCCAAAGCGAGTTCTACAACCGCTAGTGGAGGGATCATATAACGAGCAAATGGAAAACCTAGGAGATAGAGAAAAAAACAAACAAACACGTAACGATACTCCCACAAGATTTTTCCCTACCTATATATTTACTACTAGCAAAGGGTGAGAGGGTATTGAGGGGCGGGCGGGACTTCATCCTCATCCTCTGCCATCTCCTGGGTAACGAGGTTGAGGGTGTTAACCATTTGCTTCACACAGGAATAATGTGAGGAGAAATTATCCTGGACACAAGGAGGGGAGCCAAATTCCTGTTTCAGGGAACAATCAGGCTTGATAGGTTCTCCCTCCTCATCCAATTCATCACAGAAAAACTCAGCCCCTTTCTCCTCCAGAACCAGGGCAGGTTACTGGAATTGGGGGAGAGGGGATAGGCTTGCCCATAAGCGATTCCACAGCCTGGAAAAACTGCCATGCCTTGGTCATGTCCTCTACTGAGGGTATTCTGTTTTTGTCCACTGACATCTCCTTTCCTTCTTCAGGAGGAGGGGCAGTGGCGTGTTTTTCTTTTTTCCTTGCAGGCACTGTCTCTGGTACCAGCTCAGTGATTTTTTTTATGCTTGCTGATTTCAGGGTTCCCCCATTCAGACACCCTGGATTCTGAGCCATCTTTAGTGGACTTGTCCTTCTGTTTACTGTGAGGGGCTAGACCCTCTTCTGAGCCTTTTGGTGACATGGAGGCAGACTAAGAAGCCATAGGGTCTTCCGTTTTTTTTTTTGTTGATGATAAAGCAGTTTCCAGAGCAGGGAAAAATGTGATTCAAAGGCCTTTCAGGAACCAGAAAATAGCAATAAAAACCAACAAAACAGATCCTAGGAAGGTGGTCTGTACCAGCCTTATTTTTGCTTCATGGTTAAGGATGTGTTTAATTCTAAAGAAAAGGCCTAACCTCCATTTTAATTTCTTAGAGAGTTCCTTAATGTGGGCAATGAATGATAGCCTACAATCAAGCCAGAACCCCAGATACTTACGTTTGTCCACAACCTCAAGTGTTTCTCCAAGAGGGGTCATTATCTGGAAGGTGGGACTAGGGGTGGACACATCTGCAGCATAGGCATGGGGGAAAGAAGCATGATCTAAGTTTTTTTTTGCATTTAGCAATAACTTGAGATGGAAGAGATTTTGTTGTAGCTGATAAATTTGTGTTGCAGGTCCATGCGTACATGCTGAAGGGAAGGCTTAGTGACATATAGTGCCATGTCGTCGACAATGAGGTAAACATTTGCCATCCTGACATTCCTGTCAATATTTATATAGAGGGGCGGAGCAGCAAGATGGCCACAATGCTGCTCCACTCCCTGCAGCTTCCAACATGAAGTGACGTTTCTAAGTTAACCCCGTTTATTTTAGTTTATTTTAAAGCTGATGAATGGAACTTACATTGATTCTGACCCCTTTGTCTGATGCAGCACTGTTTTTTTGTTGTCCGGTGCTACAAACTTAGATGGTTGTTGCTGGCAAACTAGTGTCTGCATGGTGTTTTTGAAGCACTCCTGAGGTGCTGCATTTCAAGTTTTGTATGTATTTTTTGTTGAAACTCCATGGTCCAGATATTCAAAACTTAGCGCGGCGCACAAACCGTTTGTGGAGGATTAGCGTGGGACCGCCATATTCAAAGAGGGAGATATCACGCGCTAAACACAATAGCGCTGGGCTAAAACAGTGTATGCAAGTGGCAAAGTGGAGGGGTGGGTACCTGCATATGGGCGCAATGGGATATTCAGAGACATAGCGCTGCGCAATGCACCACATAGCGCTATGCTACTTACCGCTTATAAAAGGAAAGCCTAATCTCAGGGCATTCCACAGAGGAGGGAGTGGCCAGACCAGGAAGTGAGGCAAAATGGCTGTATTTAGTAATGCAGCAGTACTGCACCTCATGGAGCAGGTTGTGGAGGAGGAAGAAAGGGAGCAGGCACAAGTCCCATTACGCAGGCAAAGGAGGAGATATGCTGCACACAGATGGTACCGGCCCAGAGCCTCCTTTGAGACCCTGCCTGATGACCACATCGTTGGCCGGTACAGGTTGGACAGGGGAATGCTGAGGCAGTTATGCGAACTCCTGCATGAGGAGCTGCAGCCAAACACCAGGCGCAGCCATGCCATGTCAATTGAGGAAAAGGTGACGGCAGCGATGTGCATCCTAGCCACTGGGACATTTCAGTGCCCAATGGGGAACACCATCGGGGTATCGCAGTCCACCACATCACACCTCCTGACCCAGTTCCTTGATGCTCTCCTGTCACATGCTAGCGAGTTTATAGTATTCCCAGCACGGCAGCAGAGCGCACAGCAACCATGCAGCAATTCCATCGAGTTGCACACCTATCCGCTGTACTTGATGCCACTGACTGCACCCATGTTCCCATCCGTGCACAACCTGGTGATGCCAGTGACCTGTATGTGAACAGGAAGAGCTACCACTCAATCAATTGCCAGGTGGTGTGCAATGCGACTGGGTGCATAACCAACGTCTTTGCACAGTACCCTGGCAGTGCCCACGATGCCTTCATCTGGCCACCAGTCCCGGCTGTGCCGGGCATTCAAGGAGGGCAGGATACCAAGAGGGCATCTAGTCAGTGAGTATGGGCAGCCACAACAGGGTAACAGTACAGGGGGGAGAGGATAGGCAAGGGTAGCTGTGGAAGGGGCAGGGGCAGGGAGCAATGGTACACAGCAGCAGTGGGCACTGTGCAGGACAGCAACACTAACACCTGTTATCTCTCCACAGGGGGACAGTGCCTATCCCCTATGACCCTGGCTGCTGACACCAGTACCTCAGCCAGCAACAGTGGCAGAGGAACAGTACAATGAGGCACATGCTGCTACAAGGAACATTATTGAGAGGGTCTTTGGGATGCTCAACATGCGGTACCGTTGCATAGACCAGTCAGGCGGTGCCTTACAGTATAGCCCTCAGAAGGTATGCCGTATCATCCTGGTCTGTTGTATGCTACACAACATGGCACTGAACCATGGGATACGTGCACCTGAACCTGAGGTACATTCTGACAGTGAGCCAGAACCAGGGGTAAGTGGGATAGTAGAGCAACTCGAGAGGCGGGATTCGTGCATGGCCCACAGGGCCATTGAGCACAGGAGCAGCATCATCGAGACACTAAACCAGGGTAGACGGTGAGTAAACACAACAGACAAATAATATGGTATCAACAGTACATTTAATGGTAGTGTAGATACAGTACAGTGTGATCAGTGTAATATACAGGTGCTGTACAGGTTGCCAGTGTGCTGATGTGATGTGGTGCAGTGTGTGTGATGTGTGTTGGCTACCACCATACCCCTCAACTGTAACACAGTACGAGGAACGGTCCTCCCATTACATCACAGAAGCTCCCTGTTCCAGAGTGTGAGGATCTGTCCCACAGTTAGTTGTAACATTGTAAAGTAAATCCCTATTGTAAATTATGCCAACAATACATCAGGCAATTAATAACAGATGGCCTGAACAGACATGCAAACATTGTAATGGTCTTCTGAGCATTTGAGGGAAAGCATTGATAAAGTGTTCCACAGTCTGCTCAGTTGTACCGCAGTTTGAGAGGCACTGTTCTACGGTCAGGGTACAAAAGGTTGAGAGGTATGGCCACCACCCAGGTGCGTACAGCAAACAGCAATGCAGACGTGTTGGTAGGGGCCGTGGCATGGGAGTGATCATGGGCCGTGGAGGAAAGTGTGTGTGTGCAGGGGACGTGTGAGGTGGGTGTGTGCATGGGCATGCAAGTGAGTGGGACATGGCCACAGCATGCATGTGGTGGAGCACATCAGCTGTGCCTGCCACCGCACACATGATGCACACCCTGTGTGCATGGCAAACTGCTGGGCGTGCTACGTGCTGAGGACAAAGATGGGGTGGACTGAAGTGAGGCTGGGAGAGTAGGCCATCCGTGGCCAGGCTATGAGGCCTGGACAGATGTGGAGGGAGAGCGGCTACGAAGCCGTGCATGGCCTGTGGATGACTGGGAGGTGGGGTGGAGGAGGTGGTGCCCACCCTGTGTGCACCTCTGCCACGCTGCTGCCCATGTGAGGCACGGCCTTGCTGGCGTCTGGGTGCACCCTGCAGTGCTGTTGTAACAGTGTCCCACAGCACCACAGCATGGGCCTGCACAGCAGCGGTAAGGCCACCAAAGCCACGCTCAATGGTGGCGAGGACACGGGTCATTCGCTCCTCTGACTGCTGCTCAGCATGGGCAAGGCCAGAGCCCACTGTCTCCCACAGCTGTGACAGCTCATGCCGCTGCTCCCTGCAGAGATCATGCAGGTCCTGCTGGGTTGAATGCTGTGAGGCCAAGGCCTCCTGGTGCATGGGCCACGCACCCTGGCCATCCTGTGCAGGTGAAGCATCAGCATCCTGCACTGGTGACAGGGGTTGCGGCTGGCATTGGGCAGTGTGTTGCGGATGTGATGGGACCTGTGGGGGAAGCTGGTGGTGCATCAGCTGCTGCAACTGTGGTCTCACAGGTGATGGAGCATGCTGCTGGACTGGCCCTGTGGCGATTGCCCTGTGGGATATATCCAGCGGGCAACACTGTGCAGACACAGGAACAGCAGCTGTGGACACAAAGGTGGCATGTGGCCGAGTACCCCTCGCCCCCCAATTCAGGCATGGTGCCAACCCCCACTGTTCCCAAACCACTGGTGCCACTGGCCGCACCTATAACTGGCAGGGCGGATTCCTCCCCTGCATCCCCTGAGCCATGGTCACTCATCACAGTCAAGATCACCACCTGGTCTCCACTCAGATCCTCCACCTGGGCGTACTCCGGTGGATTCAGGGACTCCAGGAATGCCGTATCCTCCTCTTCTGAAGTGCCTGCATGCACCATTGCCTCATGTCATCTGTGGCCAGACATTGTGCTGTCATGTCCACTGCAGGTCCACCTGTGGCAGCTATGCCTAATGTGGAAGGGCGCACCTCGCTGTGTTGCCATCCTCCTCCTGCACCACTGTGCCTGGCCCCACCTGGGACATGGCCTGCTGGGCATGCAGTGCTGTATTGGAACAGACAGATGTGAGTGGCCACTACAGTGAACTGACTACCCACCCCCACCCCCAACTATGCCACATGCACCCCCAACAATGTGTGCCCCACAGCATGCCCATGCAGACCCCACTGTGCACCCCATGCAATTGGAGCCAGTGCCCTAGGAGCCCCCTGTACCACGGCACACATGCACTCATGACATGTGCCTGCCAGCAGATGCCCACCACTGTGCAGCTCCAACACCACCCTTACAATGGGACATACCCATGTGAGCCCTATGCATGCACCATGACAGTGGTGATGGGTGCCTCAGTTCCCATGATGTTGCCGTCCACTGAGTGGTGGATACACGCCACCAACTTATCTGCCCTGGGTGGTGTGAGCGGTGTCTCACACCCACCGCCTTCAACCCCACCAACTGCCACTGGCCGCAGGATAGAGGCTACTATAGCCATCAATGGGTCCCAGTCCTGCTGCTCCATTGGTTGTGGCCCCCCACCAGTCCGCAGCCTGTCCCTGATTTGTTGTGCCTTCTCCTTCTTGGCCCTGCATAGCAGATCATTCCACCGCTTCCGGACAGCATTGGTGGTATGGCCACAACTGCCTACGGCATTCACCACTGTGGCCATCTCCTCCCACATCAACCGAATGGTGGCATCTGTTGACTTATTTCGGCATAGAACCATCTCCCACTCCTTCACAGCATGTACCAGGGCACGCAGCTCATTCCCTGAAAACTTGTGGGCCCTGAACTGCTCCTGCCCTGCAGCCTCACCTGTGTGGGATAGAAGGCAGGGAAAGGGTAACACACAGTTGTGAACAAATATTGCACAGCTGTAATAGTATCAAATGGCCATGGTGCAACACACAGCTGCCATGCACACTCCCACCCCCTGAGGAACGCCAACAGGACATGCATGATGCACCTCAGTGTTGTGGAGTCCTGCAGGCCAGCACACGTGGAAGCCAGCTGTGTGTGTGCAGCACACAGTTGTGCTGCCCATGCCACTGCCTGTGGCATGTGACTGGTGGTCTGGCTGCACATGGTGGCATCGACAGTGGTTCACCACAAGGCAATCACAGGGCCTACAGCCACAGACAGTGTCTAATGTGCACATGTGTGGGACTGTGCAGCCATGGCTGTAAATGCCTGACCCATGGGGTTCCTCCCCAGGTGCATCCAGTGCCATGCTGGGCCTGTGCACACCCAGCACTGTGGAACACATGCTGTGGAACCATGGTTTGCATCCCCACAACAGGGCTAGATGGCTGACCACAACACACATGACGATAGTGGCGCTGCCTAGGCACTGTTGCATGTGCCAGTGCATGTATCAGTGCAGTCACAGTGCACACAGGTACAGGTGTGGTGGGTGCATAGGCAGTCCTGGCACATCTGTGCACAAGGCCTGTGTGTGAATCACCTTGTGGAGCAGTAGTGGGTACTGCACAGCAATACGACACTGGGGTACTGCACCCCCAGCATGTGTGTCAGCGCGTGTCATGCAATGGCCTGGATGTCCGCACTGTATATGCACTGTCCTGTCATGGGGGTAGACACCCAGAACTGCAACACCAGTGGTACTGCCCATGCCCCTGGCTGCACAGCGCTGTGCACACACAGACACCAGCCATTACCGCAGTGTAGCGACTGTAGTAACTGCAAGAGTCCTGTCTGCTGTGACCCACATGCACACATCACACAACACATTACAGGGGTGGGGGCGGGCTGTATGTGATGCAGATGTCACTCGGTGACATGGGTGACAGCACGGGTACCTGTGTCAGTTGTCACAGTGGATGACGTACCCTACAGTCACAGTGGACTACTGACGCACTCCAGAGTGCAGCCTCCACACTGCTGATGAGATCCTGCTGTCTTCTGCAGCACCACAGCATGCAGGCAGTCAAGCATGGTCTCCACAATGGGCACTAGACACTGCATAACGATGGTGGGGCACCACTGCTCACACAGGGGCAGCCAGGAGGGGCACTGGCCTGCCCAGCCCCCGCCATAACCACCACGTACAAGCACAAACAGGCTGCACCAGTTAGTACTCAGCTGCGGTCCCAAGGTCATTACCTGTACTCCATTGTTGGACAGATCACAGATACCATAGCCTGACACATACAGGCAGTACAGGACCAACCTGTGCATGGCCAGGACTGTACAGTCACACACATGGCACTGCCACACCTGGGATCTGGTCCTGTCCCCTCAGACAGGCAGGTGACTGGCAATGTTTGGGTCAGCCTATTGTCCATCCAAAACAGTACTACAGTGCATGGTGGAATGCTGTTATGCATGGGATTCCATGCCTGTAATGTGCTTATAGTGTATAGTGGAGTGTTGTTCTGTACAGAATTCCATCCCTTTCACAATGCTGTTGTACCACAGTTCTAAGGGCATGGAATGCTGTTCTACCCTACTGTGGGAGAACAGCATTCTAGAACCTCGTCCTCTAGAGACTGCATGTGTCAGTTTCATTTTGACAGCAACAGAACTCACAAAACACATATTGCGCACAGTACTATTAAGCAATAAGGCATAACCAGGGGTTAGAGTAACAGTCTGTTAATCACCCCCTAGGGGTGTAAAGTGGCATGAGGCGCAGCCGAGTGCCATATTGACCCTAGGGGGTAACTGACTGTTAATCTAACTCCTGGGAGTGCCTTATTGCTATTATAAAAATTATTCCAAAGAAAAGTGTTAAAAGTATACTTTTTGAATGTTTTCCTCACTAAAAGGGAGATTTTTTAATAAAATAGTTCTTCCAACAGTTTAAGAATGCTGGTTCAAAATCAGAATGCATCATTCCAGTCATTCACTAGTACTAGAGGATGGAATGCTGACAGGAAGAATCCATGTGCCATGGTGATCAGGCTGTACATGACAGTATGACATGGATTAATGTAAGGCTGTTGGAATCCTAACAGCCAATCAGATTGCAGCATTGCTGAGAACCTTTTTACAATAGACTGTTTATACTACAGGATGAGTAACTCTATGCACAACCAGTGTGTTCTGCCAGCTCGGGGTTCCGAGTCCCATGGGCCTCTCGATCTACGCTCTTGAGGTCATATGGAATCAGAATCCCTGTGGCAGATCACACTGGTTCTGCATAGTTGCCCATCCAGTATTCTCTATGTGCTGCTGCAGTAGTGATGTCATTATGTTGTTCTGCTGCAGTAATGATGTCACTAGGACCACTTGGAATGCTGGCACAGTGTTACATTCCTCTCAGTACCTCTGTGGTGACAGTATTCAAGAACCGCTAGAGACTTCACATATCAGTTTCAGTATGGAACAGAGTGAAGAGAAACACACTGCACATGTCACATACTACTGCTATACAATATATCACATACATAATGACCAATGTTATGCACAACCTGCGTGTTCTGTCACCTTGGCCGTCTGTGCTCTCGAGGTCACAGGGACTGAGAACCCCTTTGTAGCAGTACATACTGGTTGTACAGACCGGCCCAAACAACAAGCAGAGTAGACGTGTTACGGCTCTAACCTGGATGTCTGCCATCATCCAGTGCTACCAAGTCACACACATGTGACATGGGGATACTCAACAGTTGTTAGCATGGTGATTGCACATATTCAAAATCAACAGCCTCATCCGGGTCAAAGTTGGGCTGGCAGTATAGCCTAGAGGTTAGGGGAACGAGGTGTAAATGAGCTTGGTACATCCAGTAGACCAGACCTGAGTTAGAGTCTCACAACCTCCACTTGTTTACTGTGCAACTCTGAGCAAGCCGCCTAACAGCCCAGTGCTCCCTGGTCGCCCCTGAAAACAGGCACTTGTGCCTAGTGGGCCTTACCTGGTTACCAAAGACTAAAATAAATAAAGTCAGTTGGCATTCATCTGTATCCCCTTCCCCCGGGTCATGTCTGGCATTAGGCAGACAATGTCTAGTGCACTTCCCGGTCAACATATACTGCAGCACAAAATAACTGATATGTCCCTTGAATTCCACTGCAGTCAGATTGTCTGTGACAGCCCACATGCAGTACATACCTGGCTGCCCCTGTGATTGCTCTGTGCTGCAGCAGTAATCCCACATCAACATGTATTACCTATCAGCAACACAGGTGGAGCACTGTTAGCCCTTATTTTTTTTTTTTTATTTATTTCGTTTTTGTTGACCAGGTAAGTGCACTAGACAAATCCTGCCTATTTTCAGGCACGACCTGGGGAGAGGGGGATACAGATGAATGCCAACTGACCTTGAACCATTAAGCTGTTGGTGGTATTTTTAGTGAATGAGGGAAATTTGGCCAGGACACCGGGGAAATTCCCCTACTCTTTTCGATAAGTGCCATGGGATCTTTAACATCCACCTGAACTACCACCAATCCAGGCTGATGGGACCTCGGTTTAATGTCTCATCCAAAAGACGATATATAGCACAGCCAGGCAAACAAGCCTGTTAAGCATGCTAATGGGCCAATAATGACATGCTAATCACCATGTTAGCACCATACATTCACAATGACCATCATTTGCATATGCTGTTTGAAAATGGCAGATGCTAGTGCCAGACAAAGCCTTTAGCGCTGGGCAAATCATATAGCGTGGGGCTATTTCGGCTATGCTTCACGCAGCGCTGTTGCCATAGGGCTCTTAGCGCAGGTCCTGCACATGCATGGGTCGGGCCAGTCTGCACAAGTATGGCCATGCTATGTGTCGTAGCGCTGCGCTAAACCTGTTAGCATGTTGGTGCTGCACATGCCTGGTACGTCTGCACCGGGGTCATGGCAGGGTCACACATGCACATTGCGCACACTTCCAGATAGCGCGGCGCTATTGCACGCTTCTGCGTGGCGCTAGGCTAAACAGTTGGGGACTGCCAGGGTGTGGCCCAGCAGTTACCACTACAGCATTACCTTTGCCTCCTTCTGTGTCAGCCATGTCTGGGAGACGTAGGCAGAGGGCAGTGGTGGGACGTGACAGGTGCTGGGCTGTTGTGGAGACAGCAAACCTGGTCCAACACAACAGCGGCATAGGTGCCTGTTTGGAGAGGTCCGGGAGGGTGACTGCCCATGTAGCCAGGTGTTGGCTTCAATTGCCTGTCACCTCACAGCACTGACTGGCATACCACGCAATGGGGAGAAGTGCTGCCACCGAAATGTGGATCTGAGGTGCAGGCAGCGGCCACTGCTGGAACGATGCCGGGTGATGGTTTGGGAGGTGACCGTGCCTGTGCCAGGTATGTGATGCCGCTCACCATGGTGTTGTCATGGGTGGAGGGTATGTGTGTTGGGTGGTGTGCCAGTGTGTGTGATATGGCCCATTCACATGCCATCCTAGGGGGCTGTGGTGCTGTGCCGGTGACATTGGGTACATATGTTGGACCTCTGCCATGTGGTCCTCTGTTCAGGGGAGTTTGGACTGTGTGGGCCAGGGGGACACAGCATTTTGGGAGTGTTGTATGCAATGTTCTGCACTGTGGTGGCACAATGCACCATACCACCTACTGTGGCTGCATGGACCCACGACACCTGCCCCCATGCCACATCCACTGTGTTCTGCCATGCTGCCAGAGGGCTGCATGCAGATGTGCCTGCTGTGTACATCCGCAGTGAGTGTGGTTGGGTGTGTTGTCTGGGCATGCCTCTCAACCTTCTGTCCCCCAAATGTGAAACATTGCCTCTTACAATGTGGCACAAATGAGCAAACTGTGGAACACTTAAATCTTTACCTAAGAAGCTCAGAACACTGTTAAACTGTTTGCATTTATGTTCAAAAGGTCTGTTATTAATTGTATGATATATAGTTTGCATAGTTTATTATAAATCTTTGCTTTAAAATATTAACACTGACTGTGGGACAAGTTCTCACAATGTGGAACAGGGAGCTTTTGTGAAGTAAAATGTGAGATGTTCCTCGTAATGTGGTACTGTTGACAGGTATGTGTCTGGGTGTGGGGCACACCACCTCTGCTGTGTCTGTGCCATGACACTGGCCACCAGCTTGTGCGATAGATCCATGGCAATGGTGCCCTGCTGTGCTGCACACTGTCAAGGGTGTAGGCAGCATACTCACTGTACTCATTTGTGTACAGTCATGATGTGTGCCTGTCACAACCCATATGCCTTTCTGTCATCATTGTCATTCTAATCTGTAGTCTTTGGGTTGGTGTATGCCACTGAGGTGTGTCTCTGTTTCCACATCTGTTGTTGAGGAGTTAGATACTTGTGTACCCTCTTTAGGGGTTAGAGGAATCATCTGACTACATTCCAACTTGTTTGGGAGGGGGTACCATCTGGAGGGGCTGTGTACATATCGTAATGGGGGGGGCTGTTGCAGCTTGTGTGTACAGAATGGCAATGTCAGGCTCCACCCCTGCACACTTTGGCTACGCACTGTGCGTTCTGCAGTGTCCCGTGTTGCGCTTGCCATGGCTTGGGTGCTGCACCGTGCCTGGGAGCCAGTTATGTCTGTGTTCTGCCACGCCACCAGGGTCAAGGGTGGGCTTTAGCGTACCGTGGTGGCTGACATTGTAGTAATGCTGCTGTACCACCTTCCTATTGCAGAGCACAGAGACCAAGCCGGTGATGGGAGGGGTGACCAGCAGGCCGACCAGAGGCCCACCACAGACAGGCAGAGGGTCCATCGATGCCTCAGCATGCAGAGGAGAGCAGTGGCGGGGACAGGAGTGTATTGTGTGAGTACTGTTTGCCATTGTGCATTTTGACTATGTCTCTGTGTAGCCACTGCAGGCATTGGACTGCTGTGTCTAGTGTCGTGGCATAGTCGACTGGGTCATCCAGATCTGAAGTGATTTTGCTATGTTGATTGTGATTCCAGGGTGCTCACTGAGAGGGACTCCTTTGCCATGGTGGCTACAATATGTACAGCCACATGGGGCTACAGTGTTCACACAAGACTATGTGCCAGATTGGGGGGGGGGGTGCACTGGATGCTTCACACCAGTGGCACCATTCAGCGTACCCATGAGTGTTACGTAAGTGGGGCCTGCTATGCTGACTGCATGCATTTGTGTTGTCTTCTGTGCCTCCACTGACTTGCCTTCTGCTGCACGGCCTGTGACATGGGTGGATCTATCTGTGGTCTACTGTTGCCGTTACTGCCATGTGCACTGCTATCTACCTTGTACTGTGTCATGTGCAACATGTTGCTGTTACGTGCACCATTGTGGCAGGATGCAGCAGGTCTGTGCATGGACAGCGGACATTCACTGTGCCTGCAGCTGGGGGATTACTGGGGTGAGTCTGCTGTGCTGGCTGTTTCTGCTGCTGTTGCCCTGTATGCCACGGCATCACTGTTCTTCACTTCACATGGCATGTTATTCACATTACCATGTATAGTGTGTCAGTGTTCATGCACGACATAGAAACATAGAATTTGACGGCAGATAAGGACCGCTTGGCCCACCCAGTCTGCCCATTTCCCTGCCTACTGGATAAGCTGCAGATCCTAGTTAACCAGCAGCCTACTTCTTCCTACCCCCATCCCCTGGAATTGCCTTATGACTGTCCCATGCATGCTTGAATTCCACCACTGTTTTTGACTCCGACCTCCTCGGAAGGCCGTTCCATGCATCCACAACCTCTCTGTGAAAAATACTTCCTTAAATTACCTCTGAGCCGCCCCCATCTTCAAATTCAGCCCCTTGTTCTTGCACACCTCTTTTTGAAAGATGCTACCCTCTTGGACTTTGTTGATTCCCTTGAGGTACTTGAAAGTTTCTATCATGTCCCCCTCCCTCCTTTCCTCGAGGCTACATATTAAGCTCCTTTAGTCTCTCTTCATATGTCTTCCGTGCAGACCCTGCACCATTTTAGTTGCCCTCCTCTGGACAGCTTCCATCCTGTCTATGTCTTTGAAGACTGGGTCTCCAGAACTGCACGCAGTACTCCAGATGGGGTCTGACCAGCTGTCTGTACAGAGGGATAATAACTTCCTGTTTTCTACTGGTGATGCCTCTCCTAAGCATCCCAATATCCCACCAGCCCTCCTTGCTGCCCTCTCACATTGCTTGCCCACCTTAGGTCATCTGATATGACTACCCCAGGTCCCTTTCCATTTTTGTTGTTGTTAGTATCTCACCCCATTGTGTACTCTTCCCTGGGTTTTGTTTCCCAGGTGCATTACCTTGCACTTTAGCATTGAATCTAAGCTGCCATACATTTGACCATTCCTCTAACCTTGCCAAGTCCCTTTTCATCCTTTCCACCCCACCTTGTGCATCTACTCTGTTGCAGATCTTTTGTGTCATCTGCAAAGAGACATATTTTTCTTCCAGTTCCTCTGCAATGTCGCTATAAAGACATTGAAGAGGACTGGTCCTAATACTGAACCTCTGGTACCCACTAGTAACCCCCTTTCATCAGAGTGGACTCCATTTACTATTACTCTCTGTGTCCTATTTTCCAGCCAATTTTTACCCAGGCTGTCATCTTGGGACCCACTCCCAGGCTAGCTAACTTGTATATTAATCTTTTGTGTGGGACTGTGTCAAATGCCTTGCTAAAGTCTAGGTAGGCCATGTCCACAGCCCCTCCTGATCTACTACTTTGGTCACCCAGTCAAAGAAATCTATCAGATTTGTCTGGCATGACCTTCCTGCTGTGAATCCATGCTGCCTTGGGTCCTGTGCCCCTCTGGCCTCTAGATACTCGACAATTCTTTCCTTCAGAAGTGATTCCATCATTTTCCCTACCACTGAGGTTAAACTAACAGGTCTGTAGTTTCCTGCTTCTGCCTTGTTCCCACTTTTGTGAAGGGTAATCACATCTGCCCTCCTCCAGTCCTCGGGTACCACCCCATCCTCCCATGATTTGACATGTTGTAGATGCCTGCCAGAGCTGTTCACGCTATGACCTACAGGGGGCCACAGTGTCATACGGTGCCTGCATCTCCCTAACAGTGTGTTGCCATTGCAGTGTGGACACTGGTATGTTATTGTGTGCCCTTGACTGCGCTCTGTGGTGTGCATGAACAGGGGCTGTTGAGGGGGCTCTGGGGCTATGGTGCCACATGGCCTGTGTGGCTGTGCACGTCATGTGTGCCTGTTGCCTTCAGCTGTATTGCAGGGGCCATGTTCCCCTACAGGGTGCTGTCCCTCAGTCCCTGCAGTGCATGGTGTTTGTGCATGGGACATTCATGAGTGCTACAGGGGTTGTTCTGTGGTAGCATGGTGTGCTGGGTTTCAGACCCTGTGGCAGGTGCTGCTCCCACCAGTGGGGGTGTTAGCCTCGACATGCCTTAGCCACCAGGGTGGAACTGTTCTGTGTGTGTTAATGGCCTACCACTGCCCTGCCACTAGCAGACCATGGCATGTGTCCCTGTTTCATATGTGTGTGTCTCCTTGCATGTGCTGCCATTGTGGGTGGTGGCACAGCCCCTTGCCATACTCTCCAATGGTATGGGCTCCTCATCCTTCTGTTGTGGCAACGGGTGTTGGTAGGCATTGGCACTTTCCCTGGTTGTGTACTGCTTGGGTACCTGTCCCGCATTCCATACTGTTATGTTGCCACTGTCGTTGTCCCCTGTAGTCACTGGGTCTCTGTAGGCCACGTCGTGCCTCTATCTGTTTCAGCTGCCAATGTTTCGCACTTATGTCAGTGTCCCACCTGTTCAAGGATTACTGACATCATTTGTTCTGCTGCTGTTATGGCATTGTGGGTAGCGGTTTGGCTGAGTCTGTGCAGTTCTTGTGGTGGGGCAGCAGATGGGAGGCTACTGTTGGGGAAGATGTGTATGGGACAGGCATATCTGGTTACACACCTGGTTGTGGCTGTGGCACCTTCTCCAGTGGGTGTCATCTGTGTTGTGTATCATACTGTAGCTGTGTAACTGTGGGCAGCATGTCCCAACATGTGACATTCCATGTGCATGTTGTTCACTGTCCAATTGTCATTCGCATCTCAGAGGGTGGCTGTCTGTTTGCACTGTTACAGTGTGCACGCAGCTGTGCTGTGTGGGTTCCACTGTGTTAGGTTTCTCAGCAAACATCTATGCATGTCCATGTACATTGGGGTGGTGCATGCTGCCTGTCTCATACTGTCTTGTCCTGCAGGCACGTGTCGGTGTCCATTGTGGTTTGTTCTGTACTGGCACATGGGCATGGTTGTTGGGGCATGCTGTCCGCCATGTGGTGATACATGGTGCCTTTGTGTCGTCATGTCCTGATATGGTCCCCCTTGCTCCTGTAGGTCCATGACAGTCATCACTATGGGCTACCTGTCCAGAGGAGGCTGAAGGGAGGGAGGGACGAAATCTTGTGGAGGGTGGTGTGTCAACAGCGGACGCTGATTGAGCAGCAGACCGTCCTTATAGCGGAGACGAGACGGGTTGCGGACATCCTGGAAGAACGGCTACCAGCACCTGTCCACACCTAGGTCCTATATCCCATTGTGGTGTCCTGCTTCCTGATCCTGGCCCACTTTCCCTAGCCCTATTTGTGACATCCTGTTTCCCTCCATTGCTCCCTGTGTCCATGTCCCTCTCCCTTCCACATCCTTTCCCCATTCCACTGTATATACTGTACATAGTTACCATTTTGCACTGTCACTGCTGTGCTCCCCATTGTTTTCAGTCCCTTTATTTTGCCAGCCCTTTTACCTTTCATTTTGTTAGTGTTGTACCCCTTTTTTGGCTCTTATGTTCTGCTGTGTATTCCTTTTTTGTTTTCTGTACATCTGTTCCTGTTGCCTTTGTGCCATACCTGTTCCCTGTTTGAATTACACATTGTTATACTTGACATTCCTGTGTCCTTTTGGGGGGGAACTCGGGCTTTGACAGTATGTGGTATTCCGTTGTCACTTGTGGGTCCTAGTTACTCCATGCCATTCACTGGTACTGCAGTAGTGTCTGCTCCTGTGTTCACATCCAGGGCTATTTTGCTTTCCTGTGTTCCTGGACAGCCGCTTACACCTCTGCACTGTGTTTCTGTGGGTGTTTGCACTGCCTCTGCCTGGGTGCTATATTCAGTGCTGTCTTAATCCCGGGGAGTTTCTGGCCCACACTCCTGGCACTGTTTGCCCGGCTTCCTTTGCTTGCTATATTCAGCTGGTTTTGCACCAGGCTATTTCCTTTTGAATATAGCTATATTTTTACTACGGGCTAAGTTTGCCCGCCAGGCTGTGCTAATTTAGCCCTGGGGCAAAGTTTTGAATATCTGGCTCTATGAATCTTAATGAAGCCTGGAATTGGGAAGACTCTTGAGCAGAAGAAGAAAGCTGGAGATTACAGCAGCACCATGAGTGCAGAAAGGCTTGTTAAAGCCTTTTAAAAGGTATGACATTGTTGCCTAGGTGCCGGGGTTACTAGGGCTTGATTTATAGACCCCCAGAGTTATTGCTCCAGTGGAGCGCTTTTTTGTTTTATTTTTCAGGTCTTTAAAGACGCTCATTTCAGGAGTGGAGTTGGAATGGAAAATGTTAAGGAGCCTTCTGAATTCTGGAAAGACGTTTTATAAAATGGAGAGGTTGGAGACTACTTTCTAGAAAAATGCGTGCTCCACAAATATAATGTAGGCAAGCTTTGAGATGCCAGAGGGAATTAGCTCGAGAGTTTAGATCGATGGAGGCCTTGGATGATTCTACAGACTCCTAATTCAAACAGAGTGTGAGCGAAGTCTGGGATCCTTTTGTGCTTTATCTCCTAAAACTGCAGTTCTGGTGTCTTGATAGCTATTTGAGATAAATCCTCTAAAAAGTACGAACGTTTGTACTTATGCAATTTACTATCCCACCACAAATACAGATTCGGACCCCAGTTTACTATGGAGTGCCCAGTGGCTGTTGTATTCAAATGATTTATGTTATGTGAGGTTCTATACTTTCTCTTTTCATGGCAAAAGTTTAAATGAAATAGGTACTGCGATTGAGGTGGAGGCTGTAAACATGAATACGGAGTGGTTCAGCCTTTTATTTAATAGTTCCCTGGCTTGTATTAAAGTTTTGGTATGTCTATTGTGCTTAGGACTTTAAATTGATCTAACTGTTTAGCCATAGACGGACTCCTGCGTTTAGAAATGGAGCCACTTGGCTAACTATTGTTTTACAGATGCTCCGAGTGTCCTACTTTAAAAGGTAAACTCATGCAAGACTCTTTTGGATTGGAGACGCCAAGGGGATTAATGAAGCGGATTTTGGATGGTTAACAAGTACAAAAGTACCAAGGGGAACATTTTTATAACCAAACAGGAAAACCTGCATTTAAACTTTTATTGAACCTTCTTATGTGGTCCTGACTGCTCGAGTTAACAGATCTGCTTTTTGTGACCCCTGGGTATTGTTGCTATGTAATTTCCTTTTTGGCTCCCATTTTAATGAAGGGAAAATGGTCTATATTGTGTTTTGCTGATATGCGTGAAAACGCTGGTTCAGCGATAGAGGAGGTCACACAGGTGGTGTTTTGGACTTCTATCTGCCTTTGCTTATAATTAGATGAACTCCTGAATATGAACGGAGCTTAGTTTTCTAGCCTGTACATATTAGTTTATGGACGCTCAATGGAGCCATAAATGCTGGATTAAAAAAACAGACTCCCAAGTAGAATAGAGCCAGAATCTGGTTCGGCTGAAACCTTTAACATTCTATGCGAACAGCTGTATGAATGTCTCAAAATATTTATGTCCATATGTTTGTTTGATGATCTTTCAATATTTGTTCATACTGACCATTTTTAGTGTTCTGAATCAATCAGCATTCATTAACACACTTAATTTATGGAACAAAGGGGTCTGGACTATTAATCCCCTCCCAGAGACAATTTAAACTGCCCATTTATTATGGTTTAGTGGTAATCCACACTTAACCGTTTAGATTGTGGATATTAAGTGCAATTACTAGCTGGCAGCTTGTTAGTTTTAATGTGGTGCTTGCTAGTCCTGGAAGAGAACTGGTAAAATTTGCCAGGATAAGGTGTAATTTAATACAGCCTTTAAGTGCTTATCATTTATATCACATTACTTTTCTTATGCTGGCTGTATCTGATAACTGAGCCTGGTTTGCTAATTAGAGTGACGAGTGTTTTGAAGGTCAGTTTGAAATTATTTTAATATTGTATGATTTTCTAACCTTGGGACTACATGGCTAATAAAAAGATAGGATTGCCATGTTATGTTAACTAGAGTAACAGGTGTTTTGATTGTTTCCTAAAGTATTTGTAGATGAGATTTACAGGGGGAAGTGATGAGGTCAATTTGTATTGAATATCTTAATATTGTAGGACTTTTTTAGTCTTGGGGCCACATGGCTAATGAAAGGATTGCCATGTTATCCAAGACTTTCTAAGCATTTTAAATATTGGACTTTTATATATTTGTCTGGATATACGGACATAATGGTTATTTAGTTGCCTTCCAATATGGACATTTTATGAAAATGCTACATTTCACATTCTAATATTTTATTCTGATGCCGGCCCGGTGGCGCTGAGGGCGAAGGCACCGGATGCTTAACCTCACATCATGCCAGTGACCCGGGCTCGGGAAAAAGCCCAGGCCTTCGGAGGGTGGCAACGGGGGGGAGAGAGAGGGGGCGGAGCTGGATGGAGCTGCCGACAGGCACGCTCTCCTCTCCGGGGAGGTGGAATGGCTCCTCTCGGCTGATGGCTGCCACCTGGTGGAGGCTGGGGACAGAATGGGCCAGAGAGGAGCCAGGTGCTAGGCCAATGAGGTGGGAGGAAAGGGGCGGTTACTGGGGCCTGTGGGACTAATGCGTGCCTTCACACACATGCGGACGCACTCCCAGGCCCCTTAGGAGAAAATGGAGGGGAAAACATTGCCGGCAGCAGGATGCGATCGACTCTATGCAGGCACCGCTCCCGAGCCAGGCGTAAGGTAAGCTCTGGTAATTGCAGGGGAAGGGGGATCAGTCTGATGGGGGCTAGCTGAGGCGAAATGCGCAGAAAAATGTTACATGTTATAAAATATGTTTTATTCTGTATATGTTGTGTTAAATCATAATGGCCTAAATGGTCAAACAATAAACCACTGAACTAGATATGTATATAAATAACGAATAGTAAAGGCCCAAGAACAGATCCCTGGGGTACTCCTCTAGGTAGGGATTTGAGAGGGGAAGAGGTCGCCTTGCACTTTTACTTGTTTATCAGTAAGGCAGCATAAAAACCAATGCATAGTGGTAGCGTCTAATCCGATATCTTTTAGCTTGTGTAGTAGTATTGTATGATCCACGGTGTCAAAGGCCTTACTTAGGTCCAGGAAGACTGCCCCAATATGGAGTTTAGTGTCAAGTGCACTTTGCCAGTCATTAGTTATTTTTGCCAGGGCAGATACTGTGCTATGTTGTGGTCTAAAACCAGATTGTAAGGGGTTGAGAAGGTTGGAAGTGTCCAGGTGATGTCTTAGTTGTAAGTTGCCAGTTTTTCAAGTAGTTTAGATAGAACTGGTGACAAGGATATAGGCTGGTAATTATTGAGGTTGCAAGGATCGCCAGACTTAAACAGGGGCATTATGTGCGCTATTTTCCAGGATGAAGGACTCCTTGCGCTAGAGACAAGTTGAATAAGTGAGTACTGGGTGCTATAAGGAAGCGGTATCCCAGTTTAAGGAAGAGAGGTTCAAGCTAGTTGGCACCAGCACTTTTTGTGATATCCAGTGAGGTTGAAAGCTCCTCAACCTGTCTGAAAGAGATAAGCTGAAACTAAACTCAGGAGGTGGCTGGACGTCCGAGGGGATGATTGGGTAGGTGTCATTACAGCGGGATTGCATGTGAAAGTGACCTGCTGGGGGGTTGTCAAAGGTGAGCCCTGCAGTAGCAATGTGATTATTTAACTACTCTAATATGTGGTGCTTATCGATAAGGATCATCTCCACGAGAAACAATCTTGGTAGGCAGGGATGGGGATGCACTGTGCCCTTCAATTTCCCTTAGGATTTGCTAAAATTTAGAGGCACAGCTCTTAGAGGAATCTAGGACCTTTTGGAAATGCTCTGTTTTAGCAGACCTTATGAATTTGGTGCACTGGTTTCTTACTACCCTAAATGCTGTTCAATCGGACTTGAGCTTGGATTTCCGAGCCTTCTTCCACAGTATGTCTTTAGCACGCAGAGATGATTTTAGTTCCCTAGAAAACCATGGACAAGATCTCTTTCTTGTTCTCACTAGTGGGGTGTATTTCACATTCAGGACAATGTTCTAGAACAGGCCTCAGAGACTGTGTGGGCAAGGTAGAATTCTTTTCCATCTTATATGGCTCAGCTCAGTCAGAATGTCTGAGCAACTGAATTTGCAGAGCTTCCTTTTATAAATAAAGCTGGAAGCGGATGCAAGCTTTGTTGTGGCCCTCACACATGCAATGGCTCTATGGTCACTGATATCATTATAAAATACCCCAGTGTGTGAGATTTTATGGGGCTTCAATATCTTCTAAAAAGCTGATGCACACGCTTACCCACAAGAGATAGGACACAGAGCTTCTTTACCTTTTAATATCTTATTTATTAGCACCCAGATGCGCATGACGCGTTTCGGACAATGGTCCTTTATCAAAAGCTGAACGTCTTAAGTCTGCGGCACTGGTGCAGGAGCGCGCCTGATTTTGCGCTGGATGTCACTGTACATTCACGCCTCCAGAAGGGAACTCGCACACAAAAGTGGAAACACCCCTGACACATGGAGAGAAGACATTGCTCCACCAGCACCACTCTCACAGCCGGACTCGTCCTCCTGGGTCTCGTCCACCTCTGTCTGCCCCCCCCGGCAGGTCATTGGATTTATGGAGCGCTGAGCAGGAGATGGCGGCCCCACCCTGGAAGGTAATGACCAGGGGGTAACCTGCCAGTGGTGGTACAGAGGTGCGAGGATCACAGGCTGGAGGGTTCCCGGCTGGGAGGGATCAGGTGGGCAAGTCAACTGATAGGGCTCCATGAGTTGGCAACCACAGCGTAAAAGAATTGATAAAAAAGAATTACAGCAAGTATGTAATTTACATTTTTTGTATTGCATTGTTTTGTTTTTTCTCTCTTTTTATGTCTGCCTGCCTCCTTCAGGCTGTCAATATGATGACCACCCACCTCTATCAGCCACGCCCTCCACTGTCCTAGCCAGTGGCCTAGGGCAATCATTTTGACAGCAAGAGGTGGGAAACTTTTCACCCCCCACCCAACTCTGATAGGCATGCAGCTTCTCACCACCTTCACTGCACCACCAGATGCTCTCCAGCTGGGAGACACTGCCATTAGCAGTATCCCTCCCAGAAAGCTGCCCACGTTCAGTTTGCTTCTGAACCTGGGCCACTGCCAAAGGGCAACCTCATATTCTCTACATTTATTACACACTGTAACAGACATGACAAGCAGGAAAAAAAGGAAAAAATTGCTCACCGCAGTAATATTGTTTCTTCCAAGGTGTCCTTTAGCATCAGTAACTTAAGTGCAGTAAGCTGACTAGGTTGAACTGCCTCGGAGGTGGAGCCATGAACTGACCAATCAGAAAAGAGCAGGAGGGTGTGCTGAGTTGAGCCTGCCCAGAGGGCACCAGAATTTTTTTTTTTGAAGGAAGAATGGGAACATGCCCATGTTAGTGTGGACCAATAGGACCCAAAAAATCATACAACAGCGTGAACAGAAAACCATTGAAAAACATGAAAACTTTGCTTTAAATGGAGTTCAAAAACTTCAGGAACAAATCTGGCAATAATGAGGAAGCAGAGTCCTCTTCAGAAAGGTTTCCAGGAGCCGGCCTGGTGGTGCTGAGGGTTGAGGCATGGGATGCCTTACCTCGCACGACGCCGGCGACCCGTGTTCGAGAATGAACAGGGGCTGCTGGGGGTTGGCCAGGGAGGAGAAGGATTGAGTACACAATGGCCGCTCTCCTTCCGGGGTTACCTGCATGCTCCTCACATACGGCTAATTTAGTGTTTGGTGAAGGTGCGGAAAGAGGGGGTAGCATCGGGATAGGGCAGATGTCAGCAGAGGGGCAGAGCAGGAGACACGTCTCAGCGTGCCTTCTGGCTTCTTAGCCTTCATTGCATGCCAACGACGGGGAACGAAGAGGGAAAAACACCCTCTCTATCCTAGGTGATGACTCCTCGCTGTGTGTGGATCCTCAGGCTCATAGGGCAGACTCCACTGTACAGGCCCACGTCACAGCATGTATGGTTCAGAGGGGTTAAAAGTGGGGATTGCCTCCTCATCCTACACGGGGGTTATACGGGCACCTAGGTTAGTGGACTTTGTACTCTAAGGGCAGACTCAGATGAGGAGAACAATTGCACACAGGTAGAGGTAGTCTGAAAGAGTGGAGAGAAGGGGGCAGTTAGGAGAAGCATAAATACAATAGCTAAAAAAAAAAAAAAAGACAGAAAGGTGTCCGGGAAAGGTGGGAGCTTACTGATGCTAAAGGACACCTTGGAAGAAACATTACTATGGTGAGTAATTTTTTTCTTTTCACCCCAGGGGTCCTTTAGCATCAGTAACTAAGTGCAGACTACAAAGCAGTGCAGTTGGGAGGCAGGTACAGAACCTACTTAGGAAAGAGGCTCTGCAGGACTGCCCTGCCAGATTTGGCGTTAGATCTGGACTGTACATCCAGGCAGTAATGCTTTGTGAATGTGTGTACAGTCTTCCATGTGGCTGCTTTGCAGACATCAAGTAAGGGAATGTCCCTTGCAGCTGCCACTGTGGCAGCAGTGCTCCTGGTAGAGTGAGCCCTGAGGCCGTCAGGGACATTTTATCAGCCTTGACGTAGAAGAACTGAATACAGGAGACTATTCAATGCGAGCTAGTTCTCTTAGTGGCTGGCCTTCATCTACCTACCTTCCCATAGGTGAAGAAAAGCTGGGTAGTGGAGCCCCTGAACTGCTTGGTGTGCTCAAAGTAGTAGGATAGGGCTCTCTTCACATCCAGACTATGGAGCCTCTGCTCCCCAGGAGTGGATTTTTCAGTGAAGAACACAGGCAGAGTGATAGACTAGTTAAGGTGAAATTCAGAGACCACCTTAGGCAGAAATGTCCTGTGTGTTCTGAGCTCTACCTTGTCTCTGTGAGGGATAATGTAGTTGGGATCTGTGCAAAGTGCTTGTAACTCTGAAATTCTTCTGGCAGAGGTAATGGCCACTAGAAAGACTGTCTTCCAAGTGACATATTTCAGGTGGGCCATAGCCATGGGTTTGAAAGGTGGCTCCATGAGCCTGGCAATGCACAGGTTAAGGTCCCAAAGAGGAACAGGTTTCCTGATTGGGGCTGAAGATGGAGAAGTCCTTTAAAGAACTTTTTAAAAACAAGTAATGAAATGATTGTCTGTTCCTTGCCTATGGACAGGCAAGCAGAAACTGCAGCTAGGTGCAGCTTTAAGAATGAAGCCTTGAGGCCTGCAACTGAACCAAATAGTCCAGAAGATAGGGGACTGATACTTAGAGAAGACTTAAGTGCTTCCCCTTGCACCAAAAAGAAAATATTTTCCACTTGGCGGCGTAAGTTTTCTTGGTACTAGGCTCCATGGCCATTCTCAGGAAGCTATGAACCTGTGCCAAATACTGGGATTCTGGGTACTCTAACTCAAGAGCAAGGATTTGAGCTGAAGAGACTGCAGACTGGGATAAGTCACCACTGTCTGAGGAAGAGTCAGGAGTGAGTGACTGAGAGGAAGCTGGATCAGCTTGCTGGGAGCCAGCACTAGCAGGAAAGAGTACTACGACTGCCTTGGCCAATCCGGTGCCACCACGATCATTGTTGCAGGCTGGGACCTGAGCTTCAACAGCACTCTGTGAATCAAAAGGAAAAGAGGAAAGGCATAAAGGAACTTCCTTGACCAGTCCAGGGACAAGGCATCTGTTGGAAGAGCCCCTAGTTCTGGAGGCCTGCAGCAGTACAGAGAAAGTTGATGGTTGAGGTGTGAGGCAAACAGATCTAGTTCTGGTGTGCCCCACCTTCGGAAGACTGTGGCAAGGACCTTTTTGTTCAGAGTCCATTCGTTGTCCCCCTAGCTGATCTGACTGAGGACATTCGCTAGAGTACTGTCTTTGCCTGGGAGGTGTATGGCTGAAGGCTGATGTCGAGGGAGTAGGCCAGAAACCAGATTTTCATTGCCTCTGTACAAAGCACTGTAGACACTGTGCCACCCTGCTTGTTTATGTAAAACATTGCAGTGGTGTTGTCTGTTCTGATTTGCACTGAATGGCTTTTCACCTGTGGGACAAGGTAGATGGCTCTGAACTCCAGTAGACTGATGTGGTTTACAGATTTTTTGAGAGTCCAAATGCCACTGACAGAATGGCTGTCCAGATGAGCTCCCCACCCCAGGAGGGAGGAATCTGTGGTAATGAGTTTTGTGGGAGAAGGCAGTTGGAAGGGGATTCCCATGGACAGGTTGCTAGGATCCTTCCACCAGTCCAGCTTGGAGTAAGGTGTTGTGATGAACCAGCTTGGACAGAGAATGTCTTTTTGGGACCAGTAAGCCCGAAGGTGGTACTGTATGTCCCTCATCTGGAATCTGACCCCTGGAACGACCGCTGTCATGGATACCATGTGTCTCAGGAGCTTTAGAAAATGTCTGGCTGGCCTAGGCTGGCCCAAGACAAAGGAATTTAATTTATTAAGGTCTCAGATTAACACCTTTGAGAGCAGCCGCTCGTTTACAAAGATTCCACGTCAGTGGGAAGGATTATATACATAAAGGGAAGACTAACAGAGGAACTCTAAAATGAAACAAAACAATTTCTCTATATACAAATTCAGTCATGATTATATAGACACATTTAAACTGAGAAAAGAGATGATAGGGTCTAGAAGGAAGTAAAGGAGGAGCAGGGAGGGATTAAGAAAGAAGGCAGAGGGGAGCAACAAAGGGTCCAAGAAAGTACAGCACTCCACAGATTCAAATGTCCACTCACTACATAGAAACATAGAATTTGACGGCAGATAAGGACCGCTTGGCCCACCTAGTCTGCCCATTTCCCTATCTGATAGATAAGTTGCAGATTCTAGTTAATCAACAGCTTACTTCCTCCTACCCCCCACTAGAATTACCTTATGCCTGCCCCATGAATTCTTGAATTCTCCCACTGTTCCTGACTCCACAACCTCCTCAGGAAGGCTGTTCCATGCATTCACAACCCTCTCTGTGAAAAAATACTTTCTAACATTACCTCTGAGCTGTCCCCCCTCTATCTTCAAATTGTGCCCCCTTGTTCTTGCACATCTCTTCTTCTGAAAGATACTACCCTCTTGTACTTTGTTAATTCCCTTGAGATACTTGAAAGTTTCTATCATGTCCCCCCTTCCTCCTTTCCTCAAGGGTATACATAGTAAGCTGCTTTAGTCTCTCCTCATAGGTCTTCTGGTGCAGACCCTGCACCATTTTGGTTGCCCTCCTCTGGACAGCCTCCACTCTGTCTATGTCTTTGCGGAGATGGGGTCTCCAGAATTGCACGCAGTACTCCAGATGGGGTCTCACTAACTGTCTGTACAGAGGGATAACAACTTCCTGTTTTCTACTGTTGATGCCCCTCCCTATGCATCCCAGTATCCCCCTAGCCCTCCTTACTGCCTTCTCACATTACTTGCCCACCATTAGGTCATCTGATATAATTACTCCTAGGTCTCTTACGATTTTTGTTGCTGTTAACTCACCCCCCATTGTGTACTCTTCCCCTGATTTTTGGTCCCAGATGCATTACCTTGCACTTCTTTGCATTGAATCTGAGCTGCCCCATACTTGATCATTCCTCCAACCTTGCTAAGTCCCTTTTCATTCTTTCCACCCCACCTCGTGTACCAACCCTGTTGCAGATATTTGTGTCATCTGCAAAGAGACATACCTTTCCTTCCAGGTGCTCTCCAGTATCACTTATAAAGACATTAAGGGAGCTCCCTGATGAAGGGTCAGTGAGGAACCAATGTGCCAGGGTATTTTGTGGCCAGTAAGCATTTTCACTACACTGGAGAGTAATTTATGCTGTCACTTCAATAAATTTTGAAAGAAACTTGCCAGTGAGTGATCAGACAACTCCAACAGAAGGGAGTGAAAGCTTTCCTGGAATACCCAGCAAGGATTCGAATAATAACTGAGAAGGGTCCTAGGCGGTTTCGGGAACTGACAGATGCCGAGGAAATGCTGGAATCATTGGGAGTATCGTTGCAGAAAGAGGGGGTCCTGGAGAAGTTCGAGGAACTTAAAAACAAAGCTTGGGTTCCTGGAGGAACCAAAAGGCGTGGGACTCAAAGGGAGAAAGGGCTATTAGGCATGCAGCACAAGCTTTCACAGAAACACTGAGAAGCAGGGGGGCCCATAACCGATCGAGATGGAGAAGCAAGAGGAAACCAAGGACTAGAAGAAAATTCAGAAGAGAACACTTGAAATGTCAGTGTGGTAGGAGAACTTTGACACAATTTACACTTAAGAAAAGCTGTTGCCCGAAAAGGCTGAGGTGACCAGGGAAGAAAAGTACAAGGGGAAAGGAAATGTAATGAGAGACTTAAAACCGTACTGAAATAGACAGAATGGAAAATATAAATCAATGTATAGATACAGGGGAATAGACAAAACTAAAAGCTGTGGATAACATGTTTTTTTTAAATTGGAGTCTGGGCTGGTGGGGGGAGACCTGGGTGTCTGGAGGTAGGCCTCAAGCTGGTTTCCTCACTCACTCACGGAGCCTAGTGAATCTGCGAAAAGGAGAGAAGAAATGTGGTGAGACATATATTAGCGGAAGGGTCCTGGTGTGGGGGGACACTAGTTCCACAAAATGCACAAGGTGCTTAATGGAGTGGGACAGGGGCGGTTTTGTCTCAGGAGGGGGGTCGCGAGGGGCTCACCCTTGGGGAGCCCAGGGGCTGGGCCTCGATTATCTCCTGAGCTTCTGAAGTGTAAACAATGTGTGTATATATATTGATGGGCTTTCGCTTGTCGAAAGAAAAATAAATGGTTGGTGGTGGTTGGTGGCCACCCCCTCACGCTGGGAGACTATACAGGGACAATCACAATTGGTAATACAAAACAATTGAGTTAACTTGTCTCACCGGATTAGCAGACAGTATATTGATGATGGGTCAGGTGGCTCGCTGGGAGTGGGGACAGAGGCTCAGGGCTAGCCTTTGGACTACCTTGGGGAGTCACCGCCTTACGCCACGCAGGCTCCACAGTAACAAAGGTTGGAAGTTAAGGAGGGGGGAAGGTATAATAGAAAATACAAACATAGGGGAAACATGATTTTTTTTCTATCTTGAATCAGTAAGTAGTAAAGATATGGGGTGGAAAGGCTGATCATAATTTGATTAATAGAGAGGAGCTGGTAACTTAAAGGAGGGGCTTACACAGGTACCAGACACAAAAACAACTGGTCAAGGAGAGGAGTTCCTAATAGAAGGAACAAAATAACATCCTCTCTTTTTTCTTCCGAATATCATTTGAAGAAAGGAACGGAACAGGAATCCAGAAATTTGGATTCCCAATTTTGGAAGTCACAATAATTAATAAGCAATGTTGATTTACAGGTTACAGTTGTTGCAATTTAATAATTATGTAGTTAACATGTTTAGAGGTCACACGGTCTGTCAGAAATGTGCAAGGAGAAAATATGGGAAAAAGCATGGAAACCAGGGAGCAGTGAGGGATCCCATGCCATGGATATTGTTAGATGAAACATAATGGCTAACCCAGATAGTTGTATATGTTCTTATAATGTTAGATGTCTTACAAACCCGGTTAAAAGAAGCAAAGTAATATCTCTGGTTAAAAGAGCAAAGTCCGATGTCGTGTTTCTCCAGGAAACTCATATGTCAACATCAGAGCATGCCAAGTTAGCCAAATTTGGGTTCCAGGAGGTGCATGCTGCATCTTACAAGAAAGGTCGTAGAAGGGGAGTAGCTATACTATTGCCCACTAGGGTACAATTTAAACAAGAAGGGGTATTAAGAGATAAGGAGGGTAAGTATGTTCTAGTGAAAGGACAACTAATGGGTACAAAAGTTACACTAGCATCAGTGTATTTCCCACCTGGGTCAAGATATGAAGAATATAGAACATTTTATTGAAATTTCAGGAATGGGGAGAAGGGTTGTTGATGGGCGGAGGAGACCTAAATTTGACCCTGAATCCAGAGGTGGATACCACATCCAGAATCCCTAGAAAGGAACATAAAACAGCTAGAAAGGTTGCCAAACTACTAACGGAACTGGGTATGTTTGATGTATGGCGGGCAATGAATGGGAGTAAAAGAGACTATACATATCATTCAGCCCAATACCAAATGTACTCTAGATTAGATTACTTCATACTCCCTAAGGAAGATATACATAGGACCAGTAATAGTTGGTTGGGGGATTTTGTCATGTCTGATCATGCTCCCATTTATATGAAAATAAAAATCAATAACATAAGGAAAAATATATTTTGGAGGCTAAATGCTTCATTATTGGGAGATGAAGAAGTAAAGGAGACGATCACAGATACATATAAGCAATATATGAGGGAAAATGATGTGGAAGAAATATCCCCAGCTATCCTATGGGATGCTGCAAAAGCAGTATTGAGGGGCAAATTTGTGGAAATATCCTCAAAGAAGAAGAAAGAAAGGCAGGTTAGACAGGATAAAATAACACAAATAAGGGTCCTGGAAGATATGCAAAAAGAAAAAATAAAGAAAGGATGAAGGAGTTAAAACATCTTAAGACGGAATTGCAGAACATTATGGATTATCAAGTAGAGCAACAGTTGCTATTCATGAGACAGAAATACTACTACGGAGGACCTAGGTCCTTAAAAGTTATTGGCAGGGCGTCTAAGGGGGCAAAGGGCAAGAGCTTGTATAAATTCTATAAAAAATCCTAACACAGCAAAATTTAAGACCCAGATACCAGAAATAGCAGAAGTCTTTAGAGACTTTTATGCCAAATTATATAAACCAGACCCAGAACCAGGTAGAGAGAAGGTGACAAATTTCTTGAATGAGCTCAGGTTACTGAAATTAAGTAAAGAGCAGGGAGAAAAATTAATTGTACCTATAGGAGCAGATGAATTTAAGGAAGTCATAGGGAATTTAAAAACAGGAAAATGTCCAGGAACAGATGGGTTACTCCCAGAATTTTATAAAATCTTTAGGGAATTGGTACAACCTCTACTAATGAGAGTCTATAGAGTGGTGATGGGAGAGCAGGGATGTGTACCACTGTCCTGGAACAGGGCAATCATTTCTGTTTTGCCCAAGCGGGGAAATGACCCAACCAGATAGCCCTCATATCACCTGATCTCACTATTGAATAATGATTATAAAATATTAACAGCCATTTGGGCTGGGAGACTCCAACAAGTCCTCCCGGGACTCATACAACTGGACCAAACGGGGTTCGTCCCAGGACGACAGGCACAGGACAATTTAAGAAGAACAGTTCACATTATAGACCAAATTATTAAGACAAAAACACCTTTGGTCGTGTTGAGCCTAGACGCTGAAAAGGCATTCGACAAGGTGTCATGGAGTTTTATGAGAGAGGTTCTTTCCCGATTTGGGTTGCCAGAGGAGTTCCAGAGAGGGATCTTCCGGCTTTATGAAGGAGCTAATGCCTATGTTAGAGCCAACGGCCACATCTTTTCTAATTTTAAGTTGGGTAGGGGCACCAGACAAGGATGTCCCATGTCACCATTGTTATTCACCCTATATATTGAACCATTGGCTTAGGCCATAAGGCAAAGTAAAGAAGTAACAAGCATAAAGGTGGGAGGGGTAGAACATAAACTGGCATTGTATGCGGACGACATACTTTTGTATGAGAGTAACCCAGACACGAATATAGAAAACGTGTTTAAAATAATTATGAACATACAAAATTTGCCAGCAGATAAAGGCCTAGAGGTCTATCAAGTCTGCTCGAATGTGCAGCTACCAAGCTGCTATTCCTGCAGCTGCCCTCCCTCCCTCCCTTCCCCATCATTGACCCTCCCTTGTCCTGTCCCATCCCCTTTTGAAGCAGTCCACTGTTCTACTGGATACCACTTCTGCAGGTAATGCATTCCACCCAGCCACCACCCTCTCTGTAAAAAAGTGTCTCCTCATCCCCCTCCTGAACCTTCCTCCCTCCAGTCTCATATCATGGCCCCTGGTGTCCCTCCCCTCCCTTACTTTGAACAGCCCCTCTGTACCTGTCTTGTTTATTCCTTTCATGTACGTAAAGGTTTCAATCATGTCCCCCTGTCCCTCCTCTCCTCCAGTGAGTACATGTTCAACTCCCTCAGCCTCCTCTCTTATGATAAGTCCCCCAGCCCCTTGATCATCTTTGTCGCCCTGCGCTGCACCCCCTCCAGTAACTTAATGTCCGAACTTAAAATTGAATTTTATTCAACCATATCTGGATACACCCTGAATAAAACAAAAACTGAAGTGCTCAGCTTAATTATGTCAGCTCAGCAAATATGAGAGACAAATACCCTATGAATTGGGACAGGGAAAGTATCAAATATCTAGGTATAAAATTGGGTACCACGAACACACATTTATTTTACCTGAACTACCCTCCTCTGATAGCTCAGCTAAAGAAAGATTTTGGGAGATGGGCTTTGCTACCACTGTCGCTTCATGCCAGGGTACAATCTTTTAAGATGAATGCTTTGCCACGATTGTTATACCTGTTGCAATGTGTACCATGTTCCGTACCACAGGGAGAAACAGATAAATGGCAAAGGATGTTAAAGGTGGAAGGGGGATTGGCATTACCAAATCTTCTTGCTTATTGGTGCGCAGCTCAGATGAGGGTAGCACTGTTGTGGGGAAACTCTCAGTATGATGCACTTTGGAAAAGGACAGACATACAGGAACACTCAGACATCTCAGTGTGTGTGCAGCCTTGTTTAGGGGAGAAGGGGATAAATATCTCAAATCAAATTTTACTGGAACTAAAGCGGTACTAGAAGGGTGGAAAAGAGGAACTAAAAAGGGAAATACAAAGAAACAGATGTAGAAACACAGGTGGTTTGCGTACAATACACAATTTACACCAGCAGAACAAGATGATTGGTACAAAAGACAAGTACAAAGAGGAATGGTCTCCCCAGGGCAATTATTCACAGGGTCTACTATGATATTCTTTGAAGCTGCTAAACAAAAATTTAAATGGGAAGACAAGGACCAAATACGGTACTATCAAATTAGGAACTATATACAAGATATGAGAAGGAAGCTGGGAAAAGAGGGATTGGAGATGGGTGAGGATGCAGTATCCATAAAAATATGGAACTCACCTAATGGGGAAAGAGCTATTTCCATTCTTTACACAAGCTACATAGCAGATACTCAGTTTACTTCAACATATATAAAAGATAACTGGGAAAGAGACTTGGGGGTGATAAACAGTGGGAAATAGTATGGGTAAACACATGGGCCCAGATATTCAAAAGGGTTGCGCATGGCGCAACACCCACTGATGCGCCCCGGTGCGATATTCAAAAGGGAAAAGTGCGCGGCACAAATCCCAATGCGCCGGAGCACATCAGTAATGTATGCAGGCACAGGTGGGGGCGTGCCCATGCATAACCTGCACAGCCTGATATTCAGCCTTGGATGTGCAAAGCCATGCATGCGCAACCCTACCTGCGCCAGCAAAAAGTACGCCCAAAAAGGAACTGATGGCCACCCACAGGTGAGCTACCGCATTGCAGGGCGCAACACGGCAGCTGCCACCTGTGGGTGGCCACCAGAGTTCTGGCTGCACCTGGCGGCGCCCCCCCATGCCCCATCGCGGGTTTCTGTATAAAAAAACACTCATCCAATATCCCTGGTGGTCGAGTGGACCGCAATCTGCCGAATCGCGGGCTTCTGTAAAACAAATTTCGTCCAATATTCCTGGTGGTCCAGTGGACTGCTATGTGCCCGATCGCGGGCTTCTGTAAAACAAATCTCGTCCAATATCTCTGGTGGTCCAGTGGACCGCTATGTGCCCGATCGCGGGCATGTGTACAAAAGAAAGGAACAGGTCCAATATCCCTGGTGGTCCAGTGGACCGCTGACTGCCTGATCGCAGGCATGTGTAAAAAGGAAAACCTCCAATATCCCTGGTGGTCTAGTGGTACCCCCCCACTGAGCCCCACAGCCCCGCTCCCCCAACCGGTCAGCTGGCAGCACCCCACCCGCCTGCTGCCTGACACCTCAGTAAGGCTGCACATTCCAGATATGTTCACATATCTGGAATGTGTAGTACAGTAGGGGCTGCACGCCCATTGGCTCACGCTGTGAACCAATGGGCATGCACCCTACGAGGTATCAGTCAGCAGGCGGCGGGGCGGTGGCGGGTGGGGTGCTGCTGCCCGCAGGCTGACCGGAGGGGGCGAGGCGGTGGGGCTCAGTGGGCAGGTGGGGGGGGTACCACTAGACCACCAGGGATATTGGAGGTTTTCCTTTTTACATATGCCCGCGATCGGGCAGTCAGCGGTCCACTGGACCACCAGGGATACTGGACGAGTTTTGTTTTACAGATGCCCGCGATCGGCACATAGTGGTCCACTGGACCACCAGGGATATTGGACGAGTTTTGTTTTACAGAAGCCCGCGATTGGGCACATAGCGGTCCACTGACCACCAGGGTTATAGGAAGGTTTTTTATTTTACAGATGCCCGCGATTGGGCTGCAGGGGGCGTCGGTCCCCAACGGCTGCTGCCTGGCAGGGCGCCAGGCGCAAGTCATCGGGGATCGGCGCACCTGCATGCAAATGGGGCCATAATGACATGCAAATGGCCCCATGTGCGCCTTGCATAAATTATGGCCCCATTTGCATGTCAACTTTTGAATATCGCGGGTGCTGTGCATGGTGCAATGGAACTTGCGCGAGCGCATCTCCATGCTGCACTCTGGCCACTTGCGCTGGCGCAGTGGCACTGCGCCATGCACACTGGGGGTGGCCAGGGTGCAATATTCAAAGCTGCTGAGCCATGGCGCAACTCCGTTGAATATTGCACAGGCCACACCCCTGCGCAGCCAGGTTGAGCTGCGCCCAAGCTTACGCCACAGCCTGGCACAGTTTGAATATCCGGGCCATGGCGTATAACGACCTCTCCAATGTGGAGGGGATTTGGTTGGAAAATTCTAACAAGATACTTCATGGTTCCAGCACAGACTGTACATGGGTCTGGAGCTGGGTCTAGCACATGTTGGTGGAGATGCGGGGAAGCCAAGGCCTCACAGGCTCATATCTTCTGGCTGTGTCCAGAGCTACAAGAGTATTGGAGACAGGTGGGCGGACATATATCTAAGATGTTTATGACACCTACACCGCCTGAACCACAACACCTAGTTTTAGGAATACATCCAGTGGGCATGAAAGGGAAGGATGAAAGACAACTTTGGGGCATCATAGTTGTTGCCACCCTTAAAGCAGTAACAAGGAGATGGCCGAGACCTGAACCACCGACAGTAGGGGAGTGGATAGAGATAGTGGAGGACATTCAGAGAATGGAGAGAATCACAATGGGACTTAGAAAACAAACACCCAAATTCCAAAACCAGTGGACAAGGTGACTACTATATGAAGCCCAAATAGAAACAACCTGATCAGATGGATGAAAAGATGGGTGGAGAAGGAGGAGAATAAGACCTAACATGGGAACCATTGAATGGGAGAAGAAGACAGTTAAAATTTAGAAGATATATGCACAATCGACAGACGAATTTTCAGAAGTGACCAAACCTTAATATAAGTTGAAATAGAGCTTTAGTAGCTTTTTGTCATTATCATCGGGTATAATGTATTTGATAAGAGAAAATATGGTGTATGCATGAAACAGACATCTGTGTAATGTAAAAACCTATGTCCAATAATGTATCGAATGGAGAAGATTATGGATGTATAAAATGAACAGGATTGAATGCTATGATATATAATCCAATATTCATGTAGAAAAGAAAAATTTGCTCTGACCTAAATAAAAGAGAAGTATAAAAAAAAAAAAAAAACTTGCCAGTGAGTGGACATTTGAATCTGTGGAGTGCTGTACTTTCTTGGACTGTTTGTATCAGGTTTGGGTCACCTGTTTCGTGCACCCCCCCCCATCTTGTTGATTCGCAGTATACCTCCTTTTGAAACTGGGAGCAACCAAAGGCCTTGTCATGCTAAGCTCAGGGGGCAGGTAAAAGAAGGTAGAGAGGAGCAACCGTAGGCCATGTCCAGTGGGGGGTGTAGAGGAGAAAGGGGAAGCTGAGAGAGGAACACGGGAGGTGGAAACATGGGGAGGGGGAGGAGCACAAGGGAAAGCTAGGGCAAGGAGACTACTAGGATAGGATAGGCAGTGCACTAGTAGGGATGTGGATCCAAGGTATCAGTAGAGATGTAGGAAAGCCAGTGCCAGTAATTTCTGTACCCTTTCTGCAGGGAAAAAAGCCCTGCTTTGCTGAGTATTCAGCTCTCCCCCAATAAAAGTGAGAAGCCAAGTTGGAGTCAGATGGGACGTCTCTTTGTTTATGAGGAATCCCAGAGACTGCAGAGTTCACTTTGTAATAGCAAGGGCCTCTTTCACCTGTAGAGGCATCTTGCCCACCAGGAGCAAGTCGTCCAGGCATGGGTAAACTATAATGCCCTGTTTTCTGAGACAAGCTGCCACTACAGACAGGCATTTGGTGAATACCTTTGGGACAGAAGAAAGGTCAAAGGGTATAGCTGCAAATTGGTAGTGCCGATGGCAGCCTGAACCTTGGAATTTTCTGTGGGACTGCCTTATTGGAATATGTTAATAGGTATCCTTGATATCCAGGGAGACTAGCCAGTCTCCTTGCTGAAGGGAATGAATTACTGTAGAGTGAGTGACCATGTTGAATTTTGGTTTAAGTGCCTGTTCAGGTGACTGAGGTCGAGCATATGTCGCCACTCCCCATTTTTCTTCTCTGCAAGGAAGTATCTAGAATAGAAACCTTTCCCTCTCTGGGAAGGAGGTACTCTATTGCCTTTGCTGATAGCAGCTTCTTTACTTCCAGCTCCAGAAGTTTTTCTGTAGGAGTTTGGGGTTTTGGTAGAAAAGGGCCCCTGAGAGATGAAAACCTCTGGAACTGAAGGGGTAAGGCCCTTTTCCCCCATCTCCAGGACCTAGCTGTCTGAAGTTATAAGGGACCAGGACCGGAGGTAGTGGGAGAGCCTGCCCCCTACAGGTAGAGGAGCGGCAACCTGGATGGAGGAGTCAGGGATTAGATTGAGCTGCAGGAGTAGAGATACCTCTCCCTCTGTAGAATCCCCTCATTTGAGTATAGTCCACTGGAATAAGATAAGGAAAGAAGGGTCTAGGGAAGAAACCCCTGCTGCCTTTGTTTTGAGCTCTCTGTTGAGTAGGAGCCTTATCCTTGACTGTGTTACTCTGGCAGGTTGCCTTGTATTAGTCTACCTTCTTCATGTAAGCCTCTGTTCTATCACCAAAGAGGGAGTTTTGGTTGCGGGGAAGTCCATTGCTTTGGACTAGGTGTTCTGTGACAGGTTGGTTATTCTCAACCAAGTGAAGTGCCTGAGGAAGATTACCTGGCCCATAATCCTGGAAGCCATATAGAATTGAAATTTAGTAGCTTCCAAAGCAGTTTTAGCTGTCCCTAGTATGTCCTGGACCATGGTATCAGAGTTATGCTGGTCAATAGCCAGGACAGATTGCAACAGAGCCTTCTGGTACCTGGCAGCATAAGCCAGGTAGGAAGAAAGGCGCAAGAGGAGAGAGGCTGAAGTATTAAGATTTTTTAGCCATGAAATCAAGTCTCCTAGACCCTTTCCCAGGAGGTTGAGAGGAGAGGGGAACATTAGCTTTATCACAAGCTGCCTATTGTACCACTTCTTCATGACTAGGGTGCACATACAGGAAGTCAGTGTCAGTCCTAGATAACTTGATATTTCTTGTCTACTCCAGACAGAGATGTAGGTGTCTGGAGCAGCTTCACTGCATTTTTCCTGAATGCTTTATATACAGGGAGGACAATCGTTTTAGGAGGGGTAATATCCATCAAGTCCCAGTAGTCTTCATCCTCCTGTGTGAAGTCCTGTGATGGGAGATCCAGGGTGTCCACCATGTGCTGTAAAAAGGTTAGCACAGAGGAAGCTTCCTCCTGCTGGGGGAAGCTCCAAAATTAGGGTCAGGGGAGACAGGCTCAAAGGGGTGTCTCTTTCTCCCCCCCCCACCCCCATTATCGTCTGGGTCAATGCCATAATCATCATCCTAGGAAAACCTCCTACATGAGAAGGGGCTGACTGGGAGTGACATGGGTATTGAACATGGACCCCATGCCCTGGAAGAGTCTGGTAAAGATGCCAAGCTTTGGCCATTTCTTTCAGAAGGGTAAATCCTTGTAGATTCAGAGGATTGTCGCCCCCAGAGGCTCAAGGTTTTGATTTATCTTTATGCTTTTTGCCTACTGATGTCTCTGCTTTGCTTGATAAGGGAGGGGCAGTGGCATGCCTTTCTTCTGAGATGTCTTAGCAGGCACTTCAGTGAGCTAGTCAGGTTTTCTTTTCATAGTAGACACTTCATCAGCACCTTTGGAAGTTTTAGGTTTATTAGACAACCTCATCAGCACCTTTGCTTCCGTCTTTCCCTTTACATGGTACTTCATCAGTACCTTTGCTGCTATTACTTTTAGGTTTGGCAGGTACTTCATCAGCACCCTTGTTCTTAGATGACCCCATATCAGTAGCCTTAACAGTCATTTCTCTTAACCTTTTGCTCTGTTCCTGAGAATCGCTGAACAACATTTAGAGCAAAGGGAACAGTAATGAGCTGGATCCAAACACTGTAAACACAGGTCATGGGTATCAGCTTTTGCCACAATTCTGTGGCACTTTATGCAATTTATAAAACCTGTGGGTCCAGTCCTCTTTTTTGGCTTTTCTGACATGCCAGTTTGTCAGAAAACCACTGAATTACCAGTTCCTAAGAGGGACTAAGTTCTAAATCAGTCAGTTCCCTCGTGGTAAAGAACCTCAATTTAAAAACAGTAGAATAAGTAGCAAAAAGTACAGTTACTTAAGAACTTACCATAACAGTAGATCTTCGAGAGGTGTTCCTGCAGTAGGTCATAACATGTAGGACTGCGCCCTCTGGCGGCAGGAACACATGGCAAACTTTTGCTAGCAATGTCTGGCAGGGGACCGCCCACCTGTCACATGACCGATATCAGTGTGATCCTATAAGTGGGCGGTCCCTGCACCTGTCTTCCAGTTCTCCCACTGGAGATCCAAATGAGTGTGACAGGAGAAATGGTTATAAGTCCTGGAGCCCAATCCAGAAAGGCCTGCAGCAGCATACAGAAGACTGGGGGAAGGAGGGTGGGAAAAAGGTGACCTACTGCAGGAACTTCTCTTGAAGATCTGTTACAATAAGTTCTTACGTAACTGTACTATCTTACTTCGAGAGGGTTCCTGCCGTAGGTCATAACATGTAGGACTGAGTCCATAGCACTCAACTGATCAGGACAAAATGAAGCACAGGAGGAAGCAAAGTCTGCAGAAAGACCAGAGCAGGTCTAAGACAGAAGGCCCTGCAGGACGGCTAGGCCAAAACTTGCCCTACACCTACAGGCAATGTCCACACTGTAATGTCTGGTGAAGGTGTGGACCGAACTCCTAAGTTGCAGCAGCACAAATTTCAGCTGCAGAAACATTCCTGAAAAATGCTGAAGCGGCTACACCCCTGGTTGAGTGACGTTTGACCTCTCCCAGAAGAGGAGGCTTGTCGTACTTCTGGTAACAGAAATGAATGCATTTAGACAAGCACTACTTAGAGACTGCCTACCCCAGAATCTTGAGGGCAAAGGAAACAAAAAGCTGGTAATCTTTACGAGCGCCCTTAGTCCTGTTATTGTAGCAGCGCAATATCCTGTGCATATCCAATGTGTGCAGGACAGACTCATCCCTATTACAGCAAGCCGGGTAGTACACCGGCAATTCAATGGCTTGATTCAAAGTGAACTCAAAAACCACCTTAAGGAGAAACTTAGGATTAGCATGCAGAGCCACCCAGTCTCTGCAGAAAATCAAATAAGGCTCCTTACACACCAGGGCCTAAAGCTCGGGAAATCCTTTGAGCAGAAGTAATGACAACTAAAAAGAGCACTTTCCAGGACAAATAGCATATCTCAGTTTACGGCTGGTTCAAAGGGAGGCAAGGTAAGCTTTTCCAAAATAAAATTCAAATCCCAATGGGGGCAGGATTACATAAGGGGGGTTTCAGGTGGAGGGTCCCTTTCAGGAATGTACTGGATACCTTCAACTGAGCAATCGTCTTTCCGTCCACCTGGGTGTGATAGGCAGAGATACCGACAGGTGGACCTTTACCGAAGAGTAACTGAGCCCGGAGTCAGACAGGTGCAAGAGGTACTCCATCACCTAGGGCACCGGGCAAGAAAATGGGTCCCACCCCTTTGAGGCCCCCCCAAATGGAAAACAGTTTCCATTACATAGTGTAAGTAGCCCTAGTGGAAGGCTTTCTGGCCTCCACAAAAACTTGTGTGACCCTGTCAGAAACTCCAAAGCAGGTCGTGATTATGTCCGAAGGAACCACGCATGGAGGTGTGAGGACCTGAGGCCCGGATGCACCAGTCTTCCCTGAACCTGCATCAACAGATCACGCTGAAGAGGCAGAGGTAGTGGGGGTTCCACAGCCCACTGCTGCAGGAGTAGATGCCAAATCTGCCTGGGCCAGAGGGTGGTGATCAGCAACAGTTGTGCCCCCTCTGCCTGAAGTTTCAGCAGAATCTTCTGCAGAATGGGAAAAGGAGGGAAGGCATACAAGTATCTCCCTGTCCAACAGAGAGGTAACACGTCTAGCCAGATAATATCCATTGGGTGACCCCCATATGCAGCCTGGCCAGAGGGATGGCAGGAATGGCCACTACCATCAAGCCGAGGTGTGTAAAAAAAAAAAACACCTTGGCTGGCGCACTGCTGGAGGAGGCTACCAGCTTGGCCTACTCCTCTAAAGTATCCGCCCTGTAAGATGGGAGGAAGGCCTTGCCCAGGACCGTGTCCAATACCGCCCCAATAAACCGGAGGCATTGAGAGGGAAAGTACAGTTACACAAGAACTTAACCATAACAGTAGATCTTAGAGAGGAGCTCTTGCAGCAGGCTATTACAATAAGGACTATGCCGCAGGCACTAGGACCCACCGGAAAACTTCTCAGCCAGCAGTACCCAACAGGGACCGCCCCCGACATTGGCTCCACCCAGACGTCAGCCCTGGTATAAAAGGGGGTGAATCCAGCTCACCTCAGTTCCCCGCCCAAGACCTGTGCAACGAACCCTGACAAGAGGCAGCGGCGAAGCCCGAAGATGACCATCTGCACACCTCATTTGGGGGATGGAGGCCGGGGAAGCAACGCCTGCTGCAAGAGCTCCTCTCGAAGATCTACTGTTATGGTAAGTTCTTACGTAACTGTACTATCTTACTTTGAGTGAGAGCTCTTGTAGCAGGCTAATACAATAAGGACTGAATCCCAAGCAGTCCCTCGCCAAGGAGGCATCTGATCCCGGGAGGTGGAAGAGAAGAAGCTGGACACAGCAATTCAAGACAAGAGTCCCTGAAGGACTGCCAGGCCGAGGCCGGCACAGCGTCTGGATGCAATGTCTAAGCTACAGTGCTTTACGAAAGTATGCACTGAATTCCAGGTAGCAGCTGTGCATATGTCCCTAATAGAGACATTCCGCAGAGCGGCGAAAAAAGCAAACACTCCTCTGGTGGAGTGACCCCTAACCGGGCCTGGAAGGGGTTTATTGTGCTTCTCATAAAGTAACGAAGCGGACAATCCACTTAGAAATGGTCTGCTTGGACACCGGTTTACCCAAGTGTTGTGGCGCAAATGCCACAAACAGTTGCTCCGATTTACGGTGATGAGCCGTTCGTGTAAGGCAATACCTCAGCGTCCTGTGGACGTCCGAAGTGTGAAGGAGAGCTTCTCCTCTGTTAGAGGGAGAAGGGAAATAAACTGGAAGGTCAACCGACTGGTTGAGGGTCAACTCTGAGACCACTTTAGGAAGAAACTTAGAATTCGTTCTTAGGGAAACCCTTTCCCTATGAAAAATTAAATAGCTCTTTACACATCAGAGCCGGAAGCTCGGAAACTCTTCGAGCTGACGTAATGGCAACTAAAAAGCAAACCTTCCAGGAAAGATAACGCAGCTCAGTCTGCTGCAGGTTCAAACGGCGGAAAAGTAAGTTTCTCCAACACAAATAGGAAGTCCCAGGGAGGGATAGGATCCCGCATGGGAGGTCTCGTGTAGAATTCCCCATAAAAAGGTGTGAGCCACATCCAATTGGGCTAAGGTTCTATCTCCCAAAAGGGAGTGATAAGCAGAGACAGCCCACATGTGCACCTTTATGGAGGAGTAGCTCAAGCCTTGTTGGTATAAGGAGAGGAGTTACTGCAATGTCGCGTTCACTGGACAGGTAATGGTATCCAGACAGTGAGACGATGCCCATAAACAGAACCGCTTCCACTTCATAGCACAAATGGAGCGTGTAGAGGTCTTCCTCGCTGTAACGAAGCACGTCCGCCACCTCTGGAGATTCGCCATACCTGGACTTTGCTACGTCTGAAGGAGCCAAGCTTGAAGGTGCAAAGACCAGAGATTGGGATGGACCAGCGAGCCCTGATCCTGGGACAGCAACTGCGAGCATATTGGCAGCGGGACTGGAGGTTCCATGGACAACCGCTGAAATAGTGGGAACCAAATCTGCTGATGCCACAGCGGGGTGATTAGAATTATCCGAGCCCCCTCGACCTGTAACTTCAAAAGAACTCTCTGGATGAGAGGAAAGGGAGGGAAGGCATAAAGAAACCTCCCTGCCCAACAAAGGGACAACGCGTCTGGCCAGAAAACACCAGGCGTGGGCTCTCGTGAGCAGAAAACTGGCAGTTTGGCGTTGTGTGGTGACACAAAGATGTCCAGCTCTGGATGACCCCATGTGTCGAAGAGCTGGTCTGCTACTGATTGCAGTAGCTCCCACTCGTGCGCCTTGGACAGACCTGCTTAGGCTGTCGGCCAAGTCGTTTAGGACGCCTGGAACGTGCACTGCAGACAGAAAGATGTGCCGCTCCAGTGCCCAGTACCAGACTCTCATCGCCTCCCTGCACAGGGGGTAATATAGTGAGCTCCCCCTTGCTTGTTGATGTAGAAGACGACCACCATGTTGTCCGTCTGAACATGAAGAAAGCCTGGCACGAGGTCCTCCTGAAAGGCATGTAGCACACTGAGGACCGCTCGCATCTCCAAGACATTGATGTGGAGTCTGTGCTTTGTAGGGGTCCAACTGCCTTGCGTCTGGCGGGCCCCCAGGTGCGCCCCCCCAACCCAAATCTGAGGCATCCGTTGTAAAAGTCTGATTCGGGGGCTCCAGATGGAAAGGGACCCCTTTTCCCAAATTGAGTGGGTCCAACCACCAAAGAAGCGTTCTCTTTACTGGCTCTGTGACTGACCATGTGGTCTAGGTCGTCTGAGCACTGATCCCCACTGCACCCTGAGCATCCATTGTGGGATTCTCATGTGGAGGAGAGGGTCAGAGGAGTGACTGGAATGGCCGCTGCCATGTGCCCCAGAAGTCTGAGAAAGGTCCTTGCCTGGACCCGAGAGGTTACTAGGACTGATCCGGCAATCTCCCGCAAGCGATCGCCCCTCTCTGGGGGTAGAAAAGCCATGCCCTGGACCGAATCCAGGTCCGCTCCTATAAAGACAAGTCTTTGGCTGGGTTCTGGGGAAGACTTTGGAAGATTCAGGGTGATCCCCAGGTCTCGGAACAGAGTATAGGTGTCTCAGAGAGCTTGAAGAAGGCTTGACCTTGACGAGGCCACAAGCAGCTACTACTGCCAAGCATTTTGTGAAGACTCGAGGAGCGGAGAGGCCCAACGGAAGAACCCAAAACTGATAATGCTCCCCCTGGAAGTGGAACCTCAGGTACTTCCTGTGAGGGGGAAAAGACCCCGATGTGCATGTACGCATCTTGCATGTCCAAGGAACAGAGCCAGTCCCCCTGGTGCAGCAGAGGAAGCATTCCTGGAAGAGTCACCATCCGGAACCTTCTGTACTCTATATAAAGGTTTAAAGAGCTGAGGTCCAGAATGGGACAAAGATCCGGAGTCTTTTTTGGGACCAGGAAAAAGTGGAAGTAATACCCCTTCCCCCGTTGCTGCAGGGGAACTGCTTCTATTGCCCTTTTTTTGCAAGAGAGCCTGTATATCTCCTTCTATGAGTGGAATATGAGAAGGAGAATATCTGGAGGACCTTGGTGGGGTGTCTGGAGGAATCTCTGTGAACTCTAACGTATGTCCTCTCCTTATGATATCTAGGACCCACTGGTCTGCAGTGATAGAGCTCCACCCCTTTAGATAAAGGGAGACGCGTCCCCCTACTGCCTCCCCTGAAACCTCCTCCAGAGGAAGGGGGTTCGGGAGGGAGTCATTGGTCGGAGCTGGGCATGGGCAGAGAGGCCTGGGAGGACTTGGGGCCACGGGGAGGAGCGCCTCCAGGCTGCTGGTTGCTGGCTCTCTTACGAAAGCCACCTCTCTGGCCCTGTTGGTTGCCATGGGCTTGGGCACCCGAGGGCTTACGAAATAGCCGCTTTCTTGGTCTCCTCTGTACATCCGACGGACAGACCAGACGGATTTCCCCAACTCCTGGAGCCGAGAGATGAGCGACTGTCTCCTGCCCAAACAAAACGGCACCCTGGAACGGTAAGTCCAGGATCCCGGACTGCAAGTCTTGGTGAAAGCCGGAGACCCTCAACCAAGCATGGTGTTTGAGACAGACCCCTGACGCTGCTGCTCTGGCCACTGTATCTGCAGTGTCGTACGAGGCACGCAAAACATGTGTGCCTACGTCCGAGCCCGATTTCAGGACATCCAAAATCTCCGTCTTCTTTTCGGATTCTGGAAAGGCATTCACTAGCTCCTGTCCCTGCTCCCAGAGTGCATTTTGGTACTGAACCATATGCGTCAGGAAATCTAGGGACCTAATGGAACAGGTGGAGGCAGAATATACCTTCTTGCCTACCTGGTCCAAATAGCAAGACTCAGGGTCGGGAGGCTGTGAGCAAAGGTGCTTAGGCTGCTTAGGTTTATCATGAGTAGCCGTAATCACAGAAGAGTCCGTCTGAGGGTGTTCGGCCAGAAAAGGTTCATCCCTCGGGGCCCTGTACAGCCTATCCGATTTTTTTCCGGAACTGCAGGGACCGAAGCTGGACGCTTCCAGGTGATCCGGGTGAGATCCTGGAAGGTGTCCACCAAAGGAGGCACCACAAGAGGTTTGGGCTCCTTCTGCCTCAGGTACTTGGCCAGTCGACGGCGTTCCACATCCAGGTCCTCCATATCCCATTCATTGGAGGCCTGGATGTACCTCATGACTTCCATGAAAGTTGGATCATCAGGAGGTGAGCGGGGCTGGTCCTTCTCTCCTGGGGAACCCCTGATTCCCGAGATAGAAGAGGAAGAGGTGGGCCGGCTAATGGGTGTCCAGTAGCTGGACCTGTCCCTGTGACTAGCCCCACTCAAACTTCGGTGGCTCACCGACCGATGGTCCGAAGATTGACATTGGTCACGAGACCGACGACGGAGCAGAGACTGACGGTCAGAGGACCAACGTCGGGAGTGGTCCTGCCTAGCAGAATAGGAATGGCTCCTGGTGCAAGGCCTGACCCGGCATTGGCTACCAGACCTTGGTGGGCGCCGGCGTTGGTCTGTGGACCGAGATTGGGAACAAGCCTTGGAAGGTATTGGAGGTGGCAGCTTCTCAGGGTCTTCTGCAACGAAGAGGTGCCTCCCGGCTGTGGTTCCCCTGATGGGTCTGGTACCGGTGACGGGTCTGGCTTCGGGGGCCCGCTTCTGGACCTGGCCCCACCAAAGGAAAAAGATCCTGGAGCTCGTCCTTCGTGAACATCGAGGCTGCTTTCCCGGAAGGGATGTCTGCATTGGGCCTGGAAGGGGAGCCACCTGGAGAGCCCCAGGGGGAGGATGAGTTAGGGGATGGAGACGCTGTGCCCGCACCGGTTGCATCAAGATCCGTCGTCGGTACCGGAACCGACGATGGCTTAATGCCGGGGGGGGGCGCTGGAGTATCCTTAGACTCCAGGGGCATGCTCTTAATGGGCGACGCCGTGGCCTTGGAAGGCAGGGCCAAAGCTTGTGCCTTCGAGGACTTGGTGGTGACCCTTAGTGGAGTCACCTTAGCCTTGGCTGGCTCCCCCCCCCCCCAAAGGCACAGACTTACCCTGCTTTTTGGATTTGGAGTGCTCACCTGAGCCCGAGGAAGCACGGACTTTCTTTGGAGAGGGCCTCGAGTGGGAGCAAGACCGGGACCTGGACCGGTGCTGGGACAGACTACGGTCTTTGTCGCGGGACTGCTTAGACTTATCTTTATGCTTTGCCTTCTCCCCGGAGGTGTGGAGGTCCATCTTCTGCTCCAGTAGGTATGCCTTCAAAGCCTTCAGGCAGCGGATCCTGGTCCTACTAGTAAAGCTTTGGCAGGAGGAACAGGCCGCGGTGTCGTGGTTAGGCCCCAGGCAGAAGACATACTTAGTGTGGCCGTCTCTGGTTGGAATCTGACAGCCGCAACTGCACTTATTTCGATGGGGTCCCAATGAGGAGACAGAGGACGACATACATCGGTGCTTAGAAAAATCCATCGAAAAGCGGTAGAAAAAAGGCGAAAACTGAAGTTTTAGCTGGAGGCTGGCAAGACAAAAACTCTTCACGTGTGTGGGTCACGGCGGGAGAAGAACTGGGGTGGAGCTGGGTCCACCCCTTTTACACCAGGGCTGACGTCGGGGGGGGCAGTCACTGCTGGGTACTGCTGGCTGAGAAGTTTTCCGGTGGGTCCTACTGCCTGCGGCATAGTCCTTATTGTAATAGCCTGCTGCAAGAGCTCCCACTCGAAGATCCAGAGCCGACTAGGGGTAATTGATGGTAATACCCAGTTGTGCAAAAAGGTCCAGGGTGGAGGACACAGTGTTCTCCAGGCTGCTCCTGGACAGAGCTACTATGAGCCAATCGTCCAGGTACGGGAACATGTAAATTCCTTGGCGGTGAAGCGCCACTGCCATCACCGCTAGGCACTTGGTAAAAACTCTGAGTGCAGAGGAAAGGCTGAAGGGGAGGGCTTTGAACTGGAAGTGCCCCCCTTGGAAAGAAAACCGCAGGAAGCGGCAGTGGCCAGGAAAGACTGGAATGTGCAGGTAAGCATCCTGCATGTCCAGTGCACAGAGCCAATGGTTCATCTAAAGCAAGGGCAGGAGTCCCTGAGAGTCAGCATGCAGAACCTTTTGTACTCTACATAAAAGTTCAGCCGGCTGAGGTCCAAGATGGGCCTGAGATCGCCCGTCGTTTTGGGAATGAGGAAGAAATGGGAATAGTACCCTTTTCCTCTCTGTGTCCAGGGTACTGGCTCTATAGCGGACTTCTGAAGTAGAGCCAGGATCTCATCCTTCACCAGGGAACGTGGCTTGAGGGTTAATGAAATCATCCTGGAGGTGAGTCTGGAGGTCTCTCCAGAAATTCAATGGTGTGCCCTCTTGCTATGAGCTGTATGACCCAGGAATCAGATGTGATGCCCTGCCACTCTGTTAGATGGAGGACAAATCTTCCCCTCACTGGCTCCACACTGTTTAGAGGAGGCGGTGGAGGAGCGGGAGGGAAAGGTTCCTCCCGTGGCTCACCGGGTCTTGGAGGTTGGGGTAGGTAATGGCAGGTCCCGATGCTCTCCTTTTGGTTTGGCACCTATTGAAGGGTTGCTTGCCTTGATGCTTCTGTTGGCGCCGAAAAGGCTGCTTAGGTTTGAAGCCTCCCCTATACATAAGACCTGACTGATCTCAGGGCTGTCCGCTGTCCTGGAGGCCCGTGATAATGTCCTTGGTGTCACCCCCGAAGAGGACAGAGCCTCGGAAGGGGCATTCTGTATGGCTGCTTGAACATCTTGTGAAAGCCCAGAGATATGGAACCAAGCATGATGCCTAAGACAGACTGCCATGGCATAAGAGTGAGCCACTGAATCTATGGTGTCGTAGGTGGCTCTCAGCGCATGTCTACAAGAAATCTTAAGACAGCTGCGAGGCCTTGGTAAGCTCCGCCTTAAGGTCAGAGTCCTCCACCGTCTCCAGCTGAGCCGTGGTAGCCTTTTGATAGGAAATCATATGTGCTACGTAGTTCAGAGAACATAAAGCACATGTACAGGAGTAGTAGATCTTGCACCCAAACTGATCTAATTGCCTCAACTCCTTATCCGGAGGGGAGATATTCATATGTTTCAGTTTGGCAGTACAGTCGTGAGTCACAGCAATCGCAACAGAGTCTGCCTTGGGATAAGAGCTTAAACAGGGGGCCCCTTGGGTGTGTGGTAGGTCCGGTCTGCCTTCTTGGGGACGGCCAGGATAGAGTGAAGCATCTGCCAAATGGTGGAGGCGAGATCCTCATGGGGCGCAGTCCATGGAGGAATCTGAATAGGTGACGCCTCTGCTAGGTCCAAGTGCTCTGCGAGGCGCTTGCACTTCGGCTCTTGCTCCTCCTCATTCCATCCATTAGCCTGCTGGAGGATATGGAGAACTTCAGTAAAGGAGAAGTCTTCACGAGGAGACTTGGGTGACTCCTTGCCCTTGGAATCTGTGGCTCATGAAAGGTTTCCTGAAGATGAGAATCAGCCCCGAATCAGAGGATTCTCCCGTCAGAAGTCTTAGGATCAGTCAGAGTGACCTCAGGGGTGGCACCTCCTGAAATATGCACTGTGGTGGAATGGCATGATCTATGTGAACCTAAGGGAGACAGAGTTGGGGGGGGTGGTAGCCACCAGGGCCGGCAGTCTTGTCTAAATCCGATACCAACTGGGACTTGGCCTCCTGCTAACAGGTCTAAAACATGGCCTGGCGGTCCTGCTGAGGTTGGGGTTGGTAAAACTGGTAACCCGCCCCTGCATATTTTTTTTTGGGGGGGGGAGAGAGAGACCAGGTGCCTGAAAAGGGGTGGGGCATAGATTGGTGCCTGATATCCAGGGTAATAACCGTGGATGAAAGGTTCCAACGGCGGGTAGTCTAGCGTTGGCAGGCCCGGGTAGTGCAAATAGCCCAAAGGCGGACCATGGGGAACACCATTATGGTCCAAGGGGGTCCCAGGAAGCCTCGAAGGAGGCAGAGCAGAGGGACCTGGCAAACTGTCCAGCATCGGGTAACCCAACATCAGGGTATCTGGTGTTGGGGCCGGCGCAGGGTTGGCTGGTGTTGGAACTGGCATTAGGTGCAGGAGGCCTGATGGAGACTCCGACAGGGGATTGCCCAAGGTGTCTGACGGAGTACCCATAGTCAGAGACCTGGAGCCGGGTAGGGGGACCCCTGGCGTCGGGGTAGAGGAAGGGCCTGATGGGGGAGGAAGGTCCCTGGGAGATGGAGAAACAGACTCAGATGTAAGAGCCCTGGGAGAGGCATCCGCGGGAGTCTTTTTTTTTGGGGGGGGGGCAGCGCTGGAGTGGGAGAATGAGTGACCACATCTAGGGGACCCACTTCCCCCTCCGTCCCGGATAGGTTGGGAGCAGGAGGTTCCACCTGAGAAGGTGGAGGGGAAGGCTCATAGTCAGGGGAACCTGACGAGAGGGCTGGCCTAGGGAGGTCAGCGAGCTCAGCTGGATGTCTGGTGTGTAAGCGTCAGGCGCCCCCCGACGGGCAAGCTTCGACTAGGCGGAAGCCAGAGTCTCCTGCATCCGACTCATCGGTTGATGAAGGCGAAAGAGCCGGGCGGGGGAGAAGCCCCCGGCTGGCTTATCTGCTGATGTCAGGCAGGTTTCCTCTGGGTGAGAACCCGACTTACCGACGACCGGGTGGACTCTGGAAGGACTGGAGTCTGGCTTACCGGTGGTGACCGGGCGTCTGCCAGAAGTCCCGGCAGGCGACTTATCAGTTGAGGAACCCCGTTTGGAGCACGTCTTAATGGGCTTAAGCGAGGAGGTGGTACCAGAAGAACTGGAAGACGAGGCCTGGACAGTCACCAGAGGAGGCGGCAGAGGAGTGGTCTTGTCTGTAGGCCTGGCGGCCTTACTGGTAGAGGGCCACTCCTGGTTCTCCAGGTGCTATCGGTGCTTCTCTTTTTGTGCTCTTAAGAAGGGGAAGAAGCGGAGTCCCTCAGCTTCTGTATCTCCTGCTCTAGAATGGCCATCCTGGACTTCAAAAGATGGGCTTCCCAGGCCTGCGTGTAGCCCGAATGAAGGGCTTGCAATCCGGGCAGGCCTTGCTGTCATGGCCCGGGCCTAGGCAGAAGAGGCAGAGTTTATATGGCTGTCTTTGTGAGGGATCTGCGTGCCATACTTCTCACACTTCTTGGTCTTCAGAGTCTTGGATGGAGAAGACATAAAACTAAAGAAAAACCAACTATTATCGGAAAAAAGGAAGAAAATACTTCAAATGGAGATCGACTGGAGCAACATTCACCGCGAGGTCCTTGTGCAGGTTGACGGCAGGAAAGAACTGGAAGGTAGGTGCGGGGACCGCCCACTTACAGGGCCACGCTGATGTCCATCACATGATGTCAGGTGGGTGGTCCCCCGCAAGACACTGCTAGCAAAAGTTTGCCATGCAATCCTGACGCCAGAGGGCGCAGTCTTACATGTGATGATTTACTACAGGAACCCTCTTGAAGTAAGATCAATGAAAATAGCAGTTCCCAGAGAAATAAGGAAACCGCTATTAAAATAACTTCAAGAACCATCGAAATACACTAGACACGATACAATTTTACCTCAGAAAAACTAAAAGGGAACTATGGGGAACCGCGGAAAAAAGGGAAAACGTGGTTTCTGGGAACTGTTAAAAACCCCTTGAAAAAGCAAAAATGACAAAAATACTAACAGACTCGGCACAAAAGTGAAGAATAGGGCCAAAAAAGTGGTTCTCTATGTGAGAGAGAGAACACCTCGGAGGCAATGTTTCTCAGTCAGAAAAAAAATTCTGGTGCCCTCTGGGCAGGTTCCATTCGGCACACCCTGCTGCTCTTTTCTGATTGGTCAATTTATGATTCCACCTCCGAGGAAGTTCAACCTAGTCAGCTTATTGCACTTCGTTACTGATGCTAAAGGACCCCTGGGGTGAGAACAAGTGCAGTTTTGAAGGAAAAAAATAAACACACAGTGGGCAGGTGGTGTAGAACCTGATATTTATTGAGTGCATTTTCCATCAATAACCAAGAACCCCCACATGAACTGCTCCTCCATAGTGGTGTCCCTCTGTCACCATCGGCCACTCCCACCCTACAGACAGGTTTACCGGAAGAAGCCTCATCTTCAGAGAGAACACTCGCAACATCGGTGGTGGAGCAATCCAAACTGATTTCATGGAACCCAGCTCTGCTTTTGAACCAGTTGCTCAATTCTTGTCAAAAGCAGAACGGTTCTTTGGGGAATAAGTTTCAACGAAAACAATAAAACAGAATGAAGTATAAACATTAAGTAAGCATTTAAATTTACATCCTTTTTCCTTCAACTGTAATTCTATATGCCTTCTGTTACCCGTTGCAGCAACACATTCCTCTGTCATCCTCTAGTCTGTCTTGCATTCAAAATTTGCAATACAAACACAGAGGGGAAAAAATAAAGGCAAAACTTAAAATGTTTCCTTTATACATTAAAACATTCTAGACTGATTCAAAGACAGACGTAATTACATAAAATTTTTTGTTTTAAATATTTTATCTACCTTAAACTTTGAAACTGTTGTTTGTGATCGTCCCTGAAGTGTGCGCTATTTGTATTAGCCTAGAAGTCCCATGCAGCAGGTCAGAAATCCATTTCAACTAGGGTGGGTTGGGGTGCTATTTATGTAATCTATAGTACAAGCCTATTCAGCCCTACTCAAGGGGGCACGTTATCGCTAGTATTTGGGAGCAAGCCATTCAGGCTATTATCAGACTGTATGGCTCGTCAGTTTTTATTTTTGAGGAGAGACCCAACTCTTCTCCAGATTGTCAAACTGCACCCTTCACCAGCTGGGAGGGATTAAGCCGAGAGGGTCAAGTGATTTGCTCACAGTCACACAGCAAATTCATGGCTGTGGTGGGATTTGAAACTTGATGTCCTGCTTTCATTAAGTTGTGCCCCCCCCCCCCAAATAAATACACTACAATAATGTCCCCATACCACCCTGTCAGGCCCAAAACATACATGAATAAAAGAAGGGATACAACATTTGCTTCTGACCACCCACCTGAAAAAGGAATCCATTATTTTTGGTCTGTTGTTCTCAACCTAACTGGCTGAACAGGGTGGTGAGAAGAAAGCGTGAGTCACCCCCTTCAGTTCTATTTGAGATTTCTTCCCTATCTACACTGTACTGACAAATGGCTTTCCTGCTGTCCCCAGTCACACTCTGTGGCTGGGATTTGCCAACTGCTGAGCATCTGACTAGGTATGGAAACAGACCTGGGCCATGTAGGGACTCGAGTCTTTCAATGTTTGTGGAGAACATGTTAATCTGCTATGTTGCTGTACTCCGGGCATATCCAAAGGAAAGAGCCTGGAGGCCAAATGGCCTTGTACCAGAGACCATACTTCCACATATCATCATTCTAGTACTGCCTCACCATACAAATGCAAGGCAGCTAATTTCTCATTAAGTGTAACAGAGCCGTGGCACAGAAGAGCCAAGCTGCCAATCTGTACCCCTTCCCCAAGAATAAGGGAACAGCCACTCATTGTACAGTCCCCAGTTCATCACCACCATCGACTGTCATGCTGCTGGGCCCTAAAACAGTTTCAGCAACTGTGGTGTACCTTGCAGAAAAAAAAAAATACTACAGGTGTGTGGGAAAGGATAGTTCACACATTCCCAACTGCAGTATTACTTTAATTGTGCATGGTGCTTTTATAATAAATATCTTATTTTTAACCTATTTGGCCTCAAAAGCAAAACAGGAAAGAATATTATATAGATGAGACCCCTCGCTCCGGCAACAGTTCTCACAAAGAATTCAGTGACATAAGGGGAGCAAGTGTTTTGATTTTACAGCCTATTACAGTTCACTTAGTTTGTATAAAATAACGTATCATAATTTCTGTCTCTCTCAGTATATACACAAATTCATAGAAGGGTTCCCAGGAAAGGAAAAATGAAGACCTTTATCAGTGGGATGCAGGAAGTAATGGGGTAGGTAAGACAGATGGTGAGGGGGACTAAAAGCTGACAGAAAGCTTGTTAGAGCAGACAAACTGGGGGAGGTCTGAACAGGAATGAAGACAAGATGCTAACAATTACAGTAAATAGGGAGAGATCTGATTCAATAGGAATGAAGGGAGAAAAGGAAAAAAATGAGCCCCCCCCCCCAAAAAAAAACAAAAACAAAAAAACAGGGCAAACACAACACAGCCAGTCAGTGGCTCAGCAGCAATAAGAGAAAGAAAGGTTTTCTGAAGACAAATGGTCATCAAAATACCATGGGAGGAGCCAAGGTGCTACAAATTTCCAGAAAGTTACAGGGAGAGGGCACAATCTGTCAGAGTTAGATTACATCATTCTGGTGCCACTTATGCATCAGACAGGCAAAACCTTTCAATTCACAGACCTCCGACGCAAGTGGACTGGGAAAAAGGCTCACAAACAGAAGCAGCGACAGGCAGAGCAAAACAAAGTACTGAAGTCTGGCTCATAACTGTTTCTGTTTGTGGTTTAAGCCTCGTTTCCTGTCCACTTAGGGCAGAGGTCCATGTATACGTATTCTGCTAAAGACTTGTTGGCATTTTTGAAAATATAGCACCATGTCCATTGAACTCCATCAAAAAACTGTACTGCAGAGTTGAGCAGCATGGGATTTTGGGGAGTCATCAATTAATTAACCCTGCAGATGTTTCCTCTACGTGTGGCTGAAGATGTGAATTGGGTCAATCATTCATCTTCGCCGGTCACCTTAGCACAATAGCAGGCACCTTCTGCCAGGGACGAGGGTAGGTAAACGTAAACCTAGACGTTAGGATCATTTTCAATATCTTATCAATGAACATTTTTATCCTCACAGAAAACCCACCTATATTTGCAGCATTACCATGTCCAAGTTCCTACTTTTACTTCAGTTGCAGACAGCTGGGTGGAGATTTCTACAGCTGCCTGCTAACATAAACACAAGTGCTAGTGGTTGCAAAGGAAAGCATCAATCGTGTCAAAGCAGTACTGTATATCAGCAGTAAAAATTCTGATCCGTTTTTCCAGTTCCATTTCGGACTACCCTTTAGCTCCCGTCTTGTATGATACTAGCCCCCGCCCCCCCCTTATACATGTGAAATAATAAAAGTACTATTAATATGGCTTGGTCCAGGTTTTCATCAGTATCCTCTGCTGATTTTGAACATCCATTGTTTATCATTGTTCTTGTGACTATAATGAACTAGCATGCATCAAACTGCTCCCTTACCTTATGGGACAACAGTTACAAAAAGTGGAGTACACCAATAAAAACCTGTTCCAAGTCATGGTAAAAGGAGCACTCATTATTATTTCAACTGTAAAAAGAAGTGCAAGAGCAAATAGCAAACGGATAGAAGGGTATCATATAAGACAGGCTGTAAGGAGTAAACTATTAAATATAGTCCAAAATGTTCTTCATAACATGCACTGCTGCTTTAAAAGCCCAGGCAGTTCCACTCACAATTCTATACAGTTTTATACGAAGTTACAGAAGAGCTATTATTCTCAGTCCCATGGTCAATGCTCTGCCCTCAGTCCCAGCACAAGGAACAGCAATCACAACCTAAAATGTCCAGGTGAAGGTAGCCCTGTTGTCTCATGATGAAGTTTCTGGGCTGGCATTCGAGTTGGTGTCGTGGCAGGCTGCTGTTGCTCCCCTTGGTGTCACTTCAATGATGCGAGGTTTGTCAATGATCCGTGCCACCCGATTACCCTTCTCAACAATCCCGATGATCCATGCCTGGTGTCCTTCTCCATATTTGGTCGATTTAATTTCAGCACAGAAGCGAGCTGCCTGTTCTCGAGGAAGGCAAATCAGAAGTCCACCTATACATAAAATACACACCACTTCCTTGGTTACTTTTATTTGCAGCTAAACCTCAAATGAATAAATCACCAATACAATGTTAATCTAGGTCTTTCTCCCCACCAGCAACTGTTTTCTATCAGCCCCGCCCTCCTCAAACTGGGCAACCGAGCAGACTCCCAACACTGTCCATATTTGGTATGGCTAGGCAGTGGCAGGACCTTAAGCGTACCCCAGTGAGGAAGGGGAGAGGAACCAGTCAGTTGTGCAGCCATTTTTGTTCACCACTCCCACCGACGCAGTGACACGTGCATGTGCATCTGTGACACCCCCAACACCCTTCTGGTCTACCACAGGGGTTGCTGTGAAAGTGGCAGTGGCACTGCAGTCTCCCCAAAAAGGAATCACTGCATAGCACTCCTGGACAAGGACCACTCAAATGCAGGGAACTCCTGGCTCACCCATACGGCACCTTGACATGCTACTACTGGATGGCTTCCTTTCCTGTTTTTCCAAGGAAGAAAGCACAACCAGATCAGCTTCAATACCGCCGATTCTACCATATAAAGCTATGGAAGATTGAGCTGCCCGATGCAACAGCGGCAAAACCTTCCTGAAGACCTAGAGTACCTAGACACATAACATCCACTCCCGATGAGTCACGTGAACCAGCCCAAAACCTTCTAGTGAGGCTCGTCAATTTATGCAGTTTATATACCGGTTTAGGTGGCAATACTCAAAAATCAAATTGTAAGGACTCAGATTAAAAACATTCCCAAGTCGCTTTGTTCCGATGCACTCAGATTTCTGCAAAGCTCCGGTAACTCATATATAACGTATACTGTTAGTATTACCATGGTTTTTACCTTGTAACATGCATGTTGCCATATGCAGTTCAGTGTGTACAGAGTTACTGTTTGTGGTTTATGTATATACTGTATGTAAATACTTAATAAAAAAATGCAGCGTTAAGAGAAGTTTTCAAGGCTGCTTAGTGGCACATGTACAGTCATATATGCATGGAACTGTTAGTAATGATTTATTCTATTATGTCGAGCTAAGTCTTTAAATTGGATGACAGTGAGGAAATAGCTACCACAGTTATAACCTCTGGCATCTTTCAAGACGCTCTACGTACAAGTCTGTGTTTGGATACTTTTCTTTTATCTTAAAGTCTTCGTCAAGCAGTATGTACTTTTAAATTGTTAGAATGCATTTCTTGCAGGTTTTATTTTTATTGTGATTTTATTTACTTTTGTCCAGAGTCAACCAGCTCTGAAACTGGCACTTTAAAAGCAGATGCAGTCAAAGGCAGCATGGTGACCAGTCTTTCTTCTGCTGTATTTACAAACCTATTCTACAGCCATCAAAACATTTTTGTGAAAATGACTTGGGAGAACGGTCCTTCGCACTTATATAGGTTTTTACTACTTGTTAATTGGTCTGTATCTAACAAATGTCTGTAGCTTTGGATGTATTAGTTTCTGTACTGTAACATTCTGTCACATACTCTGTGTAAGCCTTGCTGCACTGTACACTATCTGCACTGGTTTTTCCCTCCCTGTAGGTACCTGTAACTAATCCCGGGTCGCCCCTGAAAAAGGGACTGCAAGGTTCCAGTGGGCCTACCCGGTTACCAAAAGTTAAATAAATAAAATTTACATGGTTTTATACATACAAACCTACAAAACCGTCCCAAATATTTGGAATGTTAGTTCAAGAGGGTGTCCAGTATTACAAATTTTATTTCTGCACTTGTGGGAGAAAATGCAGACATAACAAATATGTCGTTTTTTCATTCATACCAGTGTTTAACAACTAAACCTGATGTTATAACTATTAAAACTAATACGACCTCACCTGATATGTTTTCTAGCAAAAAGCATTAAAACTCTCACGATGTAACTCAAGCAATCATGGCAACCCACTGTGGATTTTAAACATTTAGATAACCATAATGCACTGGGCAAAAACTAACATTTCACATGGGGTGCAGAAACAGCAGGGAATGTCCTTAAAGGAGGCACATGTAAAGTGAGAAACCCACAAAAACATACATAAAGACAGATGTACACACACAGACAGAAAAACATTCATTCAGACTGACGTACCTAAACAGTGACGTATGTACTAAAAGAAACTGCTGAAACAAGACACCACTGCATGTGAGCACTGTAAATACATGCAAAACCGTCAATTACCAGAGGTTTCCGAGGATCTTCCCTGTAGTAGACCAAACAGGTTACCACCTGCCTTGCTGATTGCTGCCATTTTGGCAATGATTGGAAGATTGTGGATGACAAATGACACTTCGCTGCGTTGCTGCCTGGCGAGGTTCTGTGCATGCCCCAGAATTCCAAACCCGGTGACATCTGTTGCAGCATGAGCATTGAATGTGTGCATTAAAGCAGCAGCTGAAAGACATCAGAACAGTCAGTGAGCAATCTGCTCTCTGAAACGGTCATCAAAGTGACATAAATCATTGTACACGATACGAAAAGTTCTCAAACAGGTGTGTTAAGGGCAGTATAGGTTACACTATCCTTGGATTTCATATTTCCCTAACAGTAGATTAAGGAAAGAACAGTTACGTAAGAACTTACCATAACAGTAGATCTTTGAGGGGGATGTCAGTCATCAGGTATGCCATAGGAACCTTCGCCGTTGACTAAGGGGAATACACACAGAAGATTTTCAGCAGTACAACTGGGGCTGTCCACGCGGTCAATGTCACCAACCCTATAAAAGGTGTAAGCTGCCCCACCCCTTACTCAGTTCTTTCCCCCGGAGACTAAGGGAGCTAGGTTCTTGTCATGGGGGACGAGAGAGACACAGGGGTGCCCAGACTTAAATGAAAGGCTGGATACACCAGACAATCAGTTCCTACACAGGAGCCCCAAAGAAGGGGGAGTGGTGGGAGGGAAACATAACTGATGACCGAGATCCCCTGGAAGATCTACTGTTACGTTACCTGTTCTATCTTCTTCAGGGGTATCTCAGTCACCAGGTAACACCCTAGAAACGAGTCCCAAGCAGTTACAAGTGTAGAACAGTCTGGGAGGAGAGTTCTCCATAAACTTGAGACAGGAGTCCCTGTAACACAGCCCTCCAAAACCTGCACAGGTATTAGAGGCAATGTCCAGACTGTAGTGCTTGGTCAAAGTATGGCCTATACTCCAGGTGGCAGCCGCACAAATGTCAGCAGCCTAGACCCCTCGGAAACAAGCCACCGAGGTAGCCATTCCTCTTGTGGAATGAGCTTTAACAGCACCAGGCAATTCTTTGCCATACTTGTTGAACCAGAACATAATGCAATTAACCAACCATTTGGATAAACACTGATTAGAAATTGAAACACCCTCTCTACCTGGGGTGAAGAAAAAACAACAACTGCTTTGACTTTCTAGACTCCTTGGTCCTAAGCAGGTAGTACTTTAGAGTTCTGTGCACATCTAATGTATGGAAGCAGTGCTTCCCCTGGACTGGCACGCTCAGGAAAGTAAACAGGAAGGTGGATAGACTGATAAGAGTGTAAGCTCTGAAACCACCTTAGTGAGAAACTCAGGATTTGTGCGCAGACACCCTGTCTTTGTGAGGAATCAAATAAGGCTCCTCACACCAGACAGCCTGAAGCTCTGAAATTCTTCAAGCTGAAGTAATCGCAACTAAAAAACGCTTTCCAAGAGAGGAAGCGTAAATCTCAAGTCGCGATTGGCTCAAAAGGAGATGGTCAGTTTTTCCAAAACAAAATTCAGATCCCAAGCAGGGACAGAAGAATGGACTTGGGGGTTTCAGATGCAGGATACCCATTAGAAAGATCCAGGAAACATCCTGCTGAGCAACTGTGTTGTCACCCATGGGCTCATGAAATGCATAAACAGCCGAAAGGTGAACCTTGAGGGAAGAGTACTGGAGACCTGAGTCGGAGTGAGATCAGGTAGTCTAGAATATGGTCACAAGTGGGGTACCTCAGGGATCAGTCCTGGGGCCAGTCCTCTTCAATATCTTCATCAGTGACATTGCAGAGGGACTGGAGGGGTAAGGTTTGCCCGTTTGCAGAGGACACCAAGATCTGCAACAGAGTAGATGATCCAGATGGGGTGGGGTGGGCAGAATGAGAAGAGATCTGGATAAACTAGCAAAATGGTCGGAAGAGTGGCAACTGGGGTTTAACGCAAAGAAGTGCAAGATCATGCACATAGGGAAGAGAAACCCTGAAGCCACCTATAGGTTGGGAGGGGAGTTGCTGGCAGCCACAAGGGAAGAAAGAGACTTAGGCAACATCATCACCACCGATGACCTGAAATTATCCAAGCAGGCCACTAAAGCAGTAGGTAAGGCTAGGGGGATGTTGGGGTGTATTAGTAGGGGTATCACAAGTCAGAAGAGGGAGGTGGTAATCCCTCTTTACAAGACACTGGTTAGGCCCCATCTGGAGTACTGCGTGCAGTAATGGAGGCCACACCGTCACAAGGACATTAACAAAATTAAGGCAGTCCAGAGAAGGGCAACCAAAATGGTGCAGGAACTGCACCAGAAAACATACAAGGACAATAACAGAGCTCAATATGTATACCCTAGAGCAAAGGAGGTGATATGATCGAAACATTCAAACATCTTATGGGCATTAACAAGGTGAAAGTCTAACATGTTTCAATATACGAAAAATAGCAGGCAAGAGGACACAGCATGAGATTAGAGGGATGCCGATTAAGGGGTAATGTGAGGAAGTTCTTTTTCACAGAAAGGGTGGTGGAAGCATAGAACGGCCTACCTCAGGAAGTGGTGGATATGAATATAGTGCAGGGCTTCAAACAGGCATGGGATAGGCATAAGGGAGCAATACATATGAGTATAAATAGGCCATTGACAGAGCAAAGGCCAATGGCACATTCATGAGGTAGAAAAAAATTATGAGTAGACTGGATGGGCCTTGCGGTCCTTATCTGCCATCAACTTCTATGTTTCTATAGTTCACCAAGCAGGAGAAGGGGTCTAAGCTATGTTTGGAAGCCCAGATGGCAAGCCATTTCCACTTCATAGCATAAGTGGCACGAGTGGAAGGCCTCCGGACAGCCACTAGGACATCCACCACCCTGTTAGAGACCCCCAATCCTGGCGATGACTATGTTCCCAGGAGCCAGGCATGCAGATGGAGGAATCAGGGGCTGGAATGGACCAGTGTCCCCTGAGTCTGGGTCAGCAGATTCCTGCAAAGAGGAAGAGGGACTGGGGATTCCTCCGCCATCTGCTGAAGCAGAGGGAACCAAATCTGGAGAGGCCAGAATGGAGCTACCAGGAACATGCTGGCCACTTCCATCTGCAACTTGATTAGCACCCTCTGGATCAGAGGAAATGGAGGGAATGCATAAAGAAACCTCCACTCCAAGAGAGGGACAAACAAGTCTCGTCAGAAAACTCCAGGCCCTGGATCAAGCGAGCAGAAATTGGGCAGTTTTGTATTGAGTGGGGATGCAAAAGGTCCAACTCTGGACAACCCCATCTGTTGAACAAGTCTTCTGCAACAGATAAGAGAAGCTCCCTTTCATGCATGCTGGACTGAGTCCTGATGAAACTGTCTGCTAGAGTGTTTAACACGCCTGGAACGTGGACTGCGGATAGTGTCAGACCTTCAGTCAATGCCCAGTACCACACTTTCATGGCCTCCCTGCAAAGAGGGTATGAATGAGTACCCTCCTGCTTGTTGATGTAGTATATACTACGCTTAGACTGTCCCACTGCACCAGCAATTGACCTGGAGCTAGGTGTTCCTGAAAGGCCTGTACGGTGTACAGCACCACTTTCATCTCCAGGACACTGATATACAGGGAGGCTTCCCACTGGGACCAAAAGCCCTGGATTTGGAAATGGACCCAGGTGTGCTCCCCAGCCCAGACTTGAGGCATCTGTGGTTAGGACCTGATGCGGGGAGGAGATCTGGAATGGGACGCCCTGAAGCAGATTTGAGGAGTCCATCCACCACTGCAGTACCTTACATACTGGGGAAGAAACCAGGACTGGCTGGCTCAACTCATCCATGCGCTGGCCCCACTGTACCCGGCGAGTCCACTGGAGGATAAACATATGGAATCTGGCAGTGGAACAGTGAGGTATGGCAGCTGCCATTAGACCCAGTAATCTCAGGTATACCCTGGAAGGAATGCATCAACTTTGGGCGACTTCCTGAGCTTGAGTTATGAGGCACTCTGCCCTGTTTTGGGGCAGGAAGGCCTTCCTTCCCCTGTGCAGAGTCCAAAACCATCCCTATATACTGCAACCTTTGGGACAGTGTCAGAACTGACTTGGGCAGATTGACAGTGATGCCCAGGGAGTGAAAAAGCTGCAGAGTTCGCTCCAGAGTTAGCAGGAGCAGTTCCCTGGACGGGGCCTTCAGGAGCCAATTGTCCAGATAAGGAAAGACAAAATCCCTTCTGAGAGCTGCTGTGAAGCACTTGGTAAAGATCCCCGAGGCAGCGGAGAAGCCAAAGGACAGCACTTTGAACTGATACTGCTCACCCTGAAAGGCGAAACGGAGAAACTTCCTGTGAGGAGGAAAGACCAATATGTACAAGTAAGCATCCTGCATATCCAGTGAACAGAGACAGTCCCCTGTCTTGAGGAGGAGCATCAGGCCTGGCAAAGTTACCATCCGGAACTTTTTGCACTGTACATACAGATTGAGATCTTTTAGGTCCAGAATAGGCCTCAAATCTCCGATCTTGTTGGGGACCAGGGAAAATCTGGAGTAAAACCCCTTGTTTTTCTGGCACCTGGGCCCTGGCTTGATGGCCTGCTTGTGCAGAAGGGACTGCACTTCCTCCTGGAGAACAGACAGGTGAGCCGGGGATAACAAGAGGGCGGAGGCAGGGTTTCTGAAGGCTACTCAATGAGCTCCAAGGTGTGACCCTTTTCTATGATCTACAGAATCCATGCATCTGAAGTCATGGTTCTCCATGGATTCAGATGGAGGGAGAACCTACCTCCGACCACCGCCTCCTGGTCCGGGACCAGAGGAACGGGGTCCAGCAAGGAGTCCAGCAGAGGTGGAGCCAGCTGCAGGTGCTTGGCCACCGCTCCAGCACCAGAGGGGGTGGGTAAGGGAGCCTGAGCTCTGAGTTTTCCCTGGGGATGGGGAGCTGTCAAGGGGCTACTGTTCCATTTACAAAAAGGAGGCAGTCTTCTATCCTTTGGTTGGGTATGTTAGAGGGAGTGGACAGACTTATGGACTCTGCCAGAGGCTTGCACATAATTTATGAAGTTTTGGACATTGGGGCCAAACAGCTTGGTGCTACTGAAGTGGGCATTAAGCACATTTTGCTGCATATCAGCTGCAAAGCCAGATACTCAGAGTCAAAAGTGCATCTGAAGGCATATGCCCATGGCAGTTGCCTTGGCAACTGTGTCAGCCATGTCATACAGGGCTCTGAGGAGATGTTTACTAACATCCTCAGCCACTTAAGAGGCACTGGAGCAGTTCCTGCATTTGAGTGCTCTCCGGAAGGGCCTGGGCGGCAGCCTTGCTCTTCTTCCAACTGGCATTCTGGCACTTTACCCATGTGCAACAGATAGTCTGCAAACCGCAATTCTTAAACCTAGAGTAGAGGAGGCATAAACCCTTTCACCCCCGAGGTCAATTCTATGAGACTTTGTCTGGGGGAAGGGAACCAATGTGCTTAGACGCGCCTCAGACCTGTCATGAGCTGCTTAATGACCACTGAGTCAGTCTGGGGCTGGGCAGCATGACAAGGAAGACCCTGGGGGGCATGATAAAGTTTGTTCACCCTGCAGAGCATAGCTGGCACCATATCTGGTCTGTGTCAGGTTGCCATGGCTGCATTCCTTAAGGCTGGCAGCACTGAAGGAATGATCTTTGAGGGAGATTCTGGGAAATCCACTAGAGACCTGGACAGCAGGTTTCTTAGTCGGTGCAGCCGCAGATCCCCCAAAAGAAGGAGAAACCAATGGGGAAACGAGATCGACACCAGGGGGAGTGGTCGCAATCTTTTTTGTGACACCCCCCCCCCCCCGGACTTGTCTTGGGCCTTGGAGCTCAAAGAGCCGGCTGGTGACTGAGAGGCAGGGAACCTGGAGAACTGGCTACCTGTTGATACATCAGGAAATTCGTGACAGCCTTCCTGCGTCACCTGAGTGTTTGATGAAACTTCTGGCAGAGTTCACAGTCAGAAAACTTGTGGTCAACCCCAAGACAGCAGACCCAGAGAGAGAGAGAGAGAGCGAGTGTCTGTCTGTGGAGGCAATCTTCTTTCTGCAGCGATGGAAGAGAGATGAAGGATCAATTCTTGATAAACAAGCTGGAGGAATCTCTGATAAAGAGATTCTAAAAATTTAAGTCAGAAAAGCTGTAGGTGAAAAAAGGCAGAAATACTGCAACACAGCTTTCTGAGGAGACCCATGCGAGTGAGTAGACGATGGGAAAGAACCGAGGAGGGAGCGGGGATGCTCACACTTCTATAGGGTTGATGACATCAAAGGATGTTGTCGGCATGGGCGGCCCCAGTCGTACTGCTGAAAATCTTCCGTGTGGATTCCCCTTCACCGACTGCAAAGGTTCCTACGATGGTACCTGATGTCTAAGATATCCCCGAAGACGATTCCCTTGTTCCACTTCTTTTTTTAGCTGGCATTCTAACTGGATAATTTAGGCACTAATTAGAGTGGAGTTGTAAAGAAGACTGGTTCATATCACACTACTACTATACTCATCGTTTTACTTTCGGCACTCTACCGCTCTGCTTTACCCCTTTTACTCAACTATCACCGTTCTCTCAACTGCATGTAATATCAGTCTCTGCTCACCGAATCTCTCTGCTTGCTTAACAACTGTTTAAGGACTGTACAGTGCCCTGGATAAAATTAGTGTTTGGTGCGAAATAGCTTGCCACGAACCACAGACTAGTAAAAGTCGCAGGGTATCCCGCCTACCATGTTTGTCAGGCTATACCATGAGATTCAGCTGCGGCAGCAGTGATTTTATAGTGTCACATTACAAATCGGTAAAAGATTAGCTGAACACTGATTCAGCTGCTGGCATCTACCTTCTGTGACCCTCCAAGAGGCTCTGTAAGATGACTGTTCTGTCTACATGGCAGGCTGTGGAGAGCAAACTGAACTTGGCACATCAGAGCTGGCATGGAAGTGAAAAGAATTACTGCTCACCCAGCAATACAAAACCATGTGCACTCCCCTCTTTAGTGCGTGACCCACATGTTCTCAAAGGAATCTCAATCCCTAATAAGCACTTTATTTCAGATTTGTATAACCAGTTGGTAAGATGTAAACAGTAACATTTACCCACATGTAAATAGCTTTAGGGTGTATTCAGGGTGGAGATTTTTTTTAGTACACTGACAGATTCTGCACCACCTGTAGAACGAGAATGCAGGTAAAATCTACTAGTCATTCAATTTTTCTTGCACTTATGGGCTTGTTCCAAATTTTCCCTTCTGTCCCAATTTAAAGGGAAACACCTGAAACCCCAGACAGTGCAGCAGCTGCTGCAAAAATGCCCGATAAGGGCTTTTAGCAAGAAACCAATTTTTTTTTTGTTAAAATTTACTTGCTGCATTGGGATTTTATTTTTAAACAACTGCCCATCCATAAGTATCTGCAGACCCCCTTCGGCAATCTAGCACACCCCAGGCATCTTCCAGTACATGGGTTTTGCTAATGAGGGCTACCAACCCTGCCATTTGTTGGTAGCCCTCATTAGCATAACCCGCTAGACAGCTGCGGGTGGCTTTATAGACATTGTGGATGGCACGGTTATTAAAAAGTAAAATCTCAATACAGCAGGTAAATAAATAAAAGTACAGTTACGCAAGAACTTACCGTAATAGTAGATCTTCGAGAGGAGCTCTTGCAGCAAGTAATACACTTAGGACTAATGCCGCCAGGCGTTAGGACACCACGGAATAATCTAGCTAGCAGTCTGTGGCAGGGGCCCGCCCCCCGATGCAGCTCCGCCCGACGTCAGATGAGGTATAAAAGGGGCGGACCCCCGGCGTCATCTCAGTTCCTCGCCGCAGACCCGGTTGGAAAGACTGAAGAACCGAGAAGGAACTCCCCTACTGGAGAGAAGAGTATGTGAACTACTGACCTCGGGGATGGAGGGTGGGAAAGCCACCTGCTGCAAGAGCTCCTCTCGAAGATCTACTGTTACAGATAAGTTCTTACGTAACTGTACTATCCAACTTCAAGGTGGTGCTCTTGCAGCAGGTAATACACTTAGGACCGAGTCCCCAGCACTAACCCAGATAGGCCCAGATCAGAAGGGTGGAGGAATGACTGGATTAGAGAAAAGTCTGCCCTCCTAAGAGAGGGCAGTCCCTGCAGGACAGCCAGTCCAAAGCCTGCTATTCCTCCTACAGGCAATGTCCAGACTGTAGTGCATGATGAAAGTATGGACAGTGCTCCAAGTGGCTGCGGCTGAAACGTTCTTCAAAGAAGCAAAAGTGGCAACAGCCCAGGTGGAATGACCCTTAACAGAGATCAGTAAGGGTTTGTCATGATGTTGGCTGCACAACTTGATGCAATGTACTAACCATTTGGTTAGAGTCTGTTTGGTGACAGGATCCCCTGCCTTTCGCTGAGCGAAACCAACGAACAACTGGTCCATTTTCCAAACAGAACGAGTTTGGTCCAAATAATAACGAAGAATTCTGAACATCCAGAGTGTGTAACAGGGCCCCCTTCCCCCCCGGATTGGAAAACTCTGGATAATACACTGGAAGTTGAATGTCTTGATTCAGCGTTAGTGCGAACACCACTTTCGGTAGGAATTTGGGATTGGTATGCAGCTGCACCCTGTCCCTGTGAAACACAAGGTAAGGCTCCTTGCACATCAGGGCCTGGAGCCCAGAAATCCTCCTAGCAGAAGTAATGGCAACTAAAAATAATGTCTTCCAAGAAAGGAGGCGTAGCTTGCATGTTGCGGCTGGTTCAAAAGGAGGCAGGGTGATCTTTTCTAGGACAAAAAGATGATCCCACGGAGGGATGGGGTCCCTCCTCGGGAGTCTGATATGTAGAATTCCCCTAAGGAAACTCTTGCATACATCCAGCTGTGCCAGAGTCCTTTCTCCCACAGGGGCATGGTATGCTGAAAGGGCACAGAGGTGCACCTTAATGAGTAAGAAAGACCCAGATCGAGAAGGTGAAGAAGGTACTCCAGCACGTGCTTAACTGAGCACAGAAGAGGATCCAAGGATCTGGCTGCCACCCACAGACAGAAACGTTTCCACTTCATGGCATAAGTCGCCCTAGTGGAGGGTTTCCCTGCTGCCACTAGGATCTCTGCCATTCTAAGACTCCCAATCTCTCCTCTGCTAGGACTGCAGGAGCCAGGCATGCAGGTGAAGAGTTCAAAGGGAAGGGTGGACGAGTGTCCCCTGTTCCTGGGAGAGCAAGTGAGTGGAAAAAGGCAGTGGTACAGGAGGTCCCGTGGCCAGCTGCTGTAGCAGAAGAAACCAGATCTGTCGAAGCCAAAGGGGGGGGCTACCAGAATCATTCTGGTAGTCTCTGACTGCAGTTTGAGCAGTACACTTTGAACCAGAGGGAAGGGAGGAAAGGCACAGAGAAACCTCCCTGCCTAGGAGAGGGACAATGCGTCTCACCAGAAAACACCAGGCCCTGGGTCCAGCGAGCAAAAATTTGGCAGTTTGGCATTGCATGGGGACGCAAAGAGGTCCAACTCTGGACGACCCCATCTTACGATTAGGTCGTCTGCTATGTCTTGAAACAACTCCCACTCATGATTCAGGGAACGAGAATGACTCAAGACTTGGTGAGAACGTTCCGACCTCCTGGTGCCTGAACCGCTAGGAGAAACTGATTGCGTTCTACTGCCCAGTCCCAGATTCTCATGGCCTCTCTGCACAGGGGGGTACGATCGCTTGCCTCCTTGCTTGTTCAGGTAAAGGACTAGCAGGGTATTGTCTGACTGAATTAACAGTAGACCCCGGGAGAGCTGATCCTGGAAGGCGTATAAAATGGCCCTCATCTCCAGTACATTGATATGGAGAGACCTTTCGATGGCAGACCATGATCCTTGTGTCTGATGCTCACTTAGGTGATCACCCCAGCCTAGTCCAGAGGCATCCGTGGTGATGTCTGTATCGGACTTGGCTTCCGATATTCAAATGGGATGGTCCAAGTCGTCCAAGCCCTGGTCCCACTGGACCCCGAGGTGCCACTGAAGGGTCCTCATATTTAGACAGGAAACAGATCGTGGCTATGGCGACTGCCATATGCCCCAACAGTTGCAGGACTGCCCTGGTGGAGACCTGGTGTGCGGTCTGAACTTTCGGAGACAGAGCGTGAAGCCAAAGTGCTCTGTCTCTCGGCAGAAAAGCTCTGCCTTGCTGGGTGTCAAACACCACTCCAATGTATTGAAGCCATTGGGAGGGCCAGGGCTGAGATTTCGGCCAGTTAAGGATGATGCCAAGAGACAGGAATAACTGCTCAGTTTCCTGAAATGTGCCCATAAGCTGATCTTCCGTCGGCGCGGAGAGCACACAGTTGTCGAGGTAGGGGTAGACGAAGTGCCCTTTCCTCCTCAACACTGCAGCTACCACTGCTAGGCATTTGGTAAATACTCTGGGGGCCGACAACAAGCCGAACTGGAGCATCCTGAAAGTACAGTTACGCAAGAACTTACCATAACAGTAGATCTTCAAGAACAGCTCTTGCAGCAGGTTACACCATTAGGACTGAAGCCGGCAGGCACCGGAACCCCACGGAAAAATTCAACAAGCAGTATCAGCGAGGGACCACCCGACATCGCCCCTCCCGGCGTCCAAGCATCACATAAAGGCGGTCCCCCAGCATCCCCAGTTCTCCCGCCTCAAGTGTGACATCTGAAGGGGAGAAAGAGGATCCGCTTCCAAAGGAAGGTTAGAAAAAGGCGTCAAAGGACGCTGTAGCCTAAAAACTAAGTCAGAAGACTCAACCTCCAGAGGGGAAGGTGGGAGGGAAACCACCTGCTGCAAGAGCTGTTCTCGAAGATCTACTGTTACGGTAAGTTCTTACGTAACTGTACTATCTTACTTCGAGAAACAGTTCTTGCAGCAGGTTACACCATTAGGACTGATTCTCAAGCAGTAAGGGAACAATTTGCTACAGGGAGGAGGGTAGGAGAGATGACTCAGACTTCAGGAAGAGAATCCTTGAAGGACCGCCAAGCCAAATCCAGCTCCAAGCCTAGAGGCAATGTCCAAACTGTAGCGTCTGATGAAAGTGTGCACAGTGCTCCAAGTCGCTGCTGCGCAGATGGCTGTAGTGGAGACATTTTTGAGCACAGCGAAAGAGGTAGCCACCCCCCTCGTAGAATGACCCTTCACCGGTCCCGGTAAGGGTTTACTGCGCTTCTGATAACAGAACATAATGCACTTGACCAACCATCTGGCAAGCGACTGTTTTGAAACAGGAGCACCAAGCATCCGCTTAGCGTAGGAAACAAAGAGCTGGTCCGACTTACGAAGGGCTCTGGTTTTGGTCAGATAGTATCCGAGACAACTATGCACATCTAGAGTGTGCAACAGGGCCTCCCCCTGTTACCGTAATTCAGGTAATACACCGGCAGGTCTATATCCTAGTTAAGTGTGACCGCCGAGACCACTCTGGGAAGGAACTTAGGATTTGTTCTTAAGGACACCCTGTCCTTGTGAAAAACCAAATAAGAATCCTTGCACATGAGTGCTTGAAGCTCAGAAACTCTTCTGGCAGCAGTAACAGCAACTAAAAGGAGCAAGGAGACACAGCTCGCAATCCGCGACTGGTTCAAAAGGAGGTAGAATAAGCTGCTCTAAAACAAAGGGGAGATCCCAAGGTGGAACCGGGTCTCTGATAGGAGGTCTCAGGTGCAGGATGCCACGCAAAAAAGCACGAGAAGCCTCTAGTTGAGCTAGAGAGCAATGACCTATCGGTGAATGATACGCCAAAATGACGCACGGGTGAACCTTAATGGAAGAGTAGGCAAGGCCTGCCTCGTACAGGGTTAGAAGGTAGTCTAACACTGACCTCTCTGAACAATCCAATAGAGTCAATCCGTGAGCTTGAGCCCAGATGCAAAATCTGTGCCACTTCATGGCATAAGTGGCGTGAGTGGAGGGTTTTTTGGTTGCCACCAGAACGTCCGCAACTTCCTGAGACTCCGTATCTCAGGACTGCTATGTCTTTAGGGGCCAGGCATGCAGGTTCAGTGACCGAAGATCTGGATGGATTAAGGAGCCTGCCTCCTGGGACAGAAGTTGAGAGCTGAATGGCAGAGGCACCAGAGGTTCCTGGGTCAGCTGATGTAATAGAAGGAACCAAATTTGCCTGGGCCAAAAGGGCGCAACCTGAATCAGTGACGCCCGCTCTTGTCGAAGCTTCAGTAAAACCCTCTGGATCAAAGGGAAGGGCAGGAAAGCGTAGAGGAATCTGCCCGTCCAAGAGAGGGACAACGCGTCTTGCCAGAAAACACCAGGCCCTGGATCTAGCGAGCAAAAACTGGGCAGTTTTGCGTTGGATGGGGACATGAAAAGGTCTAATTCTGGTGTCCCCCATCTGCAAAACAGATCCTCTGCGACTTCCTGAAGCAGTTCCCATTCGTGGACTCTGGCCTGTGATCAGCTGAGACTGTCCGCAATTGTGTTGTCCACTCCGGGAACGTGCACTGCAGTAATATCTGCGCCGTGTTGCAGTACCCAATTCCAAACCCTTTAAGCCTCCCTGCAAAGGGGGTAGGAATGACTGCCTCCTCGTTTGTTGAGATAGTACATCACCGCAGTATTGTCAGTCTGAATCAGAAGAGTAACCGGTGGAATGTCCGTCTGGAATGCTTGTAGGGCACAGAGGACGGCTCTCATCTCCAGAATATTTATGTGCAGAAGGGACTCTAGAGACGACCATGTGCCTTAAGTCCTGACCCCGTTGAGGTGCACTCCCCATCCGGATCTTGAGGCCTCCGTGGAGAGCGTCACTAAAGGAGGTGGCACCATGAAGGGGACTCCTTTCAAGAGATGGTCCGGGATGAGCCACCATTGCCAGTCTTGGATGACGGCATTCGTGATCCGGACTGGATGCTGCATATGAACTTGCTTCTGGTCCCATTGAGCCTACAACATCCACTGGGTAACCCGCATATGGAGTCGGGCTAGGGGAACCGTTGCAATGGCAGCCGCCATATGTCCCAGCAGGCAAAGAACGGTCCTGGCGGGCACCGTTGTCTGTCATTGTGTCCCGTATGAGGGATCTGATGTGTTCCGTCCTGTCCAAAGGAAGAAATGCTCTTCCTTAAGTGGTGTCCAGAACTGCTCCAATAAATTGCAAAGTCTGAGATGGGACAAGGTGCGATTTCTCCTGGTTGATGATGATGCCTAACGATTGGAAAAGAGAATGGGTATCCTGAATAGCGGACATCAGGGCCTCCCGAGAGGGTGCCATGAGGAGCCAGTCGTCTAGGTACGGAAAAAATATAGTGGCCCTGCCTCCTGAGAGTTGCTGCCACGACTGCCATGCACTTCGTAAACACCCAAGGTGCAAAAGACAGTCCGAATGGAAGGGCTCGGAACTGGTAGTGGCGTCCCAGAAACTCGGAGCGCAGAAACCTTTGATGTGTTTGAGTGATCAGGAGATGTAGGTAAGCATCCTGCATCTCCAGCGATGCTAGCCATGCGCCTTCTTTGAGCATGGGGATGAGACACGGTAGGGTCACCATGCAGAAGCGTTTGTATAACACAAACTTGTTGAGATCACTGAGATCTAAGATCGGGTGCAAGTCCCCCGTTTTCTTTGGAACCAGGAAGAAGTGGGAATAACCTTTTCCTTTCTGGTCCAGTGGAACGTACTCTATGGCCTCCTTGTCCAGGAGGGCCAAGGTCTCCTGCTGGATGAGCAAAGCATGCTGACCCGAGTAACGGGAGAGCAGGGGAGGTCTGGACGGTGGGTGGCCGAGGAACTCTATAGAGTGTCCTCGCTGTACCAACTGTAACACCCACAGGTCGGAGGTGATCCTCTGCCATCCCGGAAGGTAATGAGAGATGCGACCCCCGACCTTTATCCTTTGATCCAGAGGAGGGGCGAGGGCCGGGAAGGAGTCATGTTGTGGTAGCATTGGGTCCCGTGGGCTGGGCTGCCTTGGGATGCTTTGAGCTCTGGCCCGTGGGGAATCTGGCTTGACCTTTGGGACCAAAATTGCCCTGGGTTGCTGGCTGGAACATGGCTGTTGCCGTTGATGGCTGTTGCCGTTGTTGCCTGCCGTGAAAACTGTTCTGGTTCCACTGAAAGGAACCAGATTTGGGCCTGTACATAGCCTGTACAGTCCAAACTGCCTTCCCGTCGTCCAGCAGCTTGGTAATGACCTTCTCGGATTCCTCATCGAACAGGACAGCTCCATTATAAGGGACGTCCAGAATATTCTTCTGAACGTCCGGGGTGAAACCGGAGACTCTCAACCAAGAGTGTCTCCGAAGACAAACGCCAGTAGCTGCTCCCCTGGCGGCAGAGTCCGCTGAATCGTAAGCGGCTCGGAGAACCTGGGTCCCCATGTCCGACCCAGTATGAAGGAAGTTGAGCAGCTCCTCCTTTTCGCCATCCGGAAAATCCTTCAAAAGGTCTTGGCCCTGCTCCCAGAGAGCGTTCTGAAATTGCACCATGTGCGTGAGGTAATTCAAAAGACTTTATCGAGCATGTAGCAGCCGCATATATGCGTCTTTCCACAGAATCTAATTGCTTAGATTCTTGGTCCAGAGGCTGGGTACTCAAGTGTTGCGGTCGTTGAGACCGATCATGAGACGCTGTAATGACCAGTGAGTCTGCCAGGGGTTGCTGCGCCAGATACATGTCCTCCATAGGAGCTCTGTAGAGGTGGTCCGCCTTCTTATAAACAGCCGGTGTCGAGTGCGGACACCTCCAAGCCGCCTTGGTGACATCCTTGAAGGTGTCCACTAGAGGCTTTGGGTCCTTTTGCCGAAGGTAACGGGCAAGGTGTTGTCTCTCTGGGTCCAAGTCTTCAGTCTCCCTTCCCATATTCTCCTGGATGTGCCTCATGATTTCGGAGAAAGAGGGATCATTTGGTGGTGACCTTGGCTGGTCTCGTGGGTCTGGTGATGGGGGATGGAGACCTAGAGTTATCGGACGTATCCAGTCTGGAGTTATCCCGAGAGGGTGTCATCTGTCCCTGGGTCATTTAGGGCTCGGAGACCCAGAGGGAGACCGTGACAGGCGTCTTTTTCTCTCTCTAGATCTGCCCCTAGGAGGTGGAGTTGGCTCCTTAGGGGTCGGAGGTCTTGAGCCTTCACCCTCCTAAGGAGGGGGTGTAGGTGGTGGAGGTGGAAGAGGCTTACTGGGGACCACGTCCTTTCTGATGGTCTCCCACCAGAAGGTGAACAATTCCTTCACCTCCTGAATGTTCATGCCCGGCGTCGGTGTGGGTCTGTTGCCGGCGTCCTCCGTGCCACCCGTCTGGTGTCTGGCAGCGCGGCAGCCTCCTCTCCTGAGGACTCCTGACATCCGATGTCACCCAGCGTCGGTACAACTGCTGTCAGGTCGGAAGTCCATTTTCCGGGCGTCGGGTCAGGCACCTTTTTATTCTGTGCCGTCCGCTTAAGAAGCGTCAGATCCTTGGTCTTCCTTTCCGGGGCCTTGGGAGGCTGGGAGACGGACCTGAGGTCGGTGTCCCGGCATCGGCCTGACGCCCCGCAAGATTTTGAGGAAGACTTCCTATGCTTTTCTGAAGAGTCAGGCCTGGAAGAAGAGTTGGGCGCCGGTGGGTCTTAAGCGGTGCAAGGAGGCTGAAGAACCCCCTGAAGTCCTTACCTTAACTGCTGGAGGTTGGGAGCAGGCCGGAAGGAGAACGGTCAGACCTGTGAGAGCTGGAGCTGGCCTTAGATTCAGAGGCCTTGCTTGGGGGATCTCGACCTTACCAGAGTCCCAGTAGTGCTTCCTAGTCTTATGGAAGAATCCCTTCGAAAGCCCTTTTTCCATTTTGCGAAGTTTCTTCAAGAAGGAACCCTCTGAAGGGCCTTTTGGCGGTGGATCCTGGTCCTGCTATTAAATTGTTGGCAGATGGAGCAGGCCTGCGTGTAGCCGTGTTCTGTGCCCAGGCACCTCCATGCTGTTGCCTACGAAGGATCTGCTTGTCGCAAGTGCACTTTGTGGGAAAGCTCTTCGAGAGAAGGAGTCTGAGAAGTAGACATGGGATTGGTTTTTAAAGATTTCACGCGATCGTATCGCTGATGCAGGCATCTGTGAGGTCGATGCTGGTAAGTCGACAGCGGGAAAAGAACTGGGGATGCTGGGGGACCACCCCCTTTTATGTGATGCCTGACGTCGGGGAGGGGCCGATGTCAGGGGCAGTCCCCTGCTGGATACTGCTAGCTAGAATTTTTCCGTGGGGTCCTGGCACCTGCCGGCTTCAGTCCTAATGGTGTAACCTGCTGCAAGAGCTGTTTCTCGAAGTAAGATCCAATAGTGCTCGTCTCGGAATAGGAACTGAAGAAACTTCCTCTGCGACCTTATGTACATGTAGGCGTCCTCCATGTCCAGGGAACATAGCCAATCCCCTTGGTACAGAAGGGGGAAGAGGCTTGCTAGGGTCACCATCTGAAACCTCTTGTACAGGACAAACTCGTTGAGGTGGCTAAGGTCTAGAATGGGGCGAAGATCTCCCTTTTTTTTGGGCACCAAGAAAAAAAATGGGAGTAGAAGCCTTTTCCCTGTTGGGAGGGCAGGACTCGCTGGATGGCCTTCTTCTGGAAGAGAGACTGAATCTCTTGTTCCAGGAGAAGGGCATGGCTGGCTGAACTGTGGGATGAAACTGGAGGGTTGTCTGGAGGTACATTCAGAAATTCTATGGCGTAACCCTACTGAATAACCTGCAGGACCCACTGGTCAGAAGTGACGTTGCTCCATACTTTTTTTTTTTTTGTGTGTGAATTCTTTTTCTGCACTCCCTACCTCCAGACTCTCTCCAGCATGGACAACTTGGTCATCAGTTTCTCCCATCCTGCCTGAAGCATGGCTCGCTCGATTCCGGCCAGGGCTTCCCCTATCACCAGCACGGCATGCCTGAGCCCCCCAGGTCTGTGTCCTCCGGGGAAGGACCGCCATCACCTCCAGCACCCTATCTAGAGGATTGGAGGGGCAGCCTGCGAAGGGGGAGGAACCGGAATGTACATCCTTACGCCAGACGGTGGATGTGGGGCCCAATGCCACTGGCCCTGCTTTCGCCTACTAGAGGGAGGATTTTTCATCTTTATTTCCCTAAGGAGAACAGTGCAATGTCGCCCAGTTTGTTACGTGCGTGCACCCGCAAACATCCAGAGGTCGTCTCCGCTATGTTGCAGCCATTATCAGAGTTCTGCGGCTGTAGTACACCCAGCCATCGCCAGTTGCCCTTACCCCTTCCCAGGAGAGGACAGCAGTCTACAAACGCTTGATCCTCTCCTCCCCTGCTGACTCCCGATGACCCGGGCTCGTTCCCGAACCCAGGTAGCCAGCGTGGCGTGAGATGTGGTGTCCAGTGCCTCAACCCTCAGCGCCACCGGGCTGGCTGATGTTGCTCCATTCTGAAAGGTAGAAGGAGAATTTCCCCCCTTGAGGACTGACAACTGTGGGGAGGCAGCTGAGAGTCATGCAGTACCTTGAGGGGTGGGGGCAGGATGCCTGGGAGTTTTAGGGTGCTTTGAGAATTGGGCTCCTGGACAACCACGGCGCTTGAAACCCTAGCCATGGAACTGACGGGGTTCCCTACTAGCTTTGGGCCTCTGAGAAAAAGGACTTCACGTGCCGCTGTAGGTTCAGATTTGTCCTCCATGTCCAGGGAACCTAGCCAATCTTGTGTACATCTGCCACAGCTTTGCCTGAATCTTGAACTTTTATGATGCCCTCAACCTCATGGCCAAAACGAACTGGGCCCTGGAAAGGGGCGTCCAAGACTACGTCTTGGAGGACCTGGCAAAAGCTGGCCACCCTAAGCCATGCACGTCTGCACAGACTCCTGATGCCACTGCTCTGGCTGCCATGCCCATGGAGTCGTAAGAACAGCGGAGGACATGTTTGTCGACATCCATTCCCAATTGGACATAAGCTAAAAGTTCAGTTTTAGTGTCCAAATCGGGTTGGGTCTTTATCAGCTCCATAGTCTTCTCCCACGGAGACTTTTGGCATGTGACCATGTGGGCCAAAAAGTTCAAAGAGCAAATGGCCCCATGTGGCTGAGGAATAAACCTTCCTACCCCAGTGATCTAGCATTTTGGACTCTTGGTCCGGAGGCTGGGAGCTGAGGTGCTTGGGTTGGGCGAGTCTACCGTGGGCAGCAGCTAGGACCATGGAGTCAGCCTTTGGGTGCTCCCCTAGAAAAGACTCATCTTTCAGGGGCTTGTACAACTAACTGATTCACCTTCCAAGGCACAGTCGAAATGGTGGACAGCCTCTTCCAGGTGAGCCCAGTCGCATCTTGAAAGGGCTCCACTAGAAGGGGCATCACCAGTGGTTTTGGGTCCTTGGCTCCCAGAAATTTTGCCAGCCTTTTTTTCTCTGGGTCCAACTCCTCCGTATCCCACTGACAAATATTTTGGATGTCAAGGAAAGAAGGATCATCCAGTGGAGATCTGGAAAAATCCTTCAGTCCTGGGGATGGTAGTCCTCATCCTCTAAAGACTCCGGGCAAATCCTCTGCGTTATCCCTGGATGTGGATGATGGCTGGCCTCTGGAGGAAGGGACAGTGGACGACCTTTGTCTCCTTTTTCTTCTAGGACTGGGAAGTGGGTGGGAGCCCTCACCTGCCCCGCCTTGTCTGGGGTCGTCGGAGGAGGTGGTAGGATTTCCTTAGGAGGGGCATCTGGAGGTCTGTACAGAAGATCCCCTTTCACAGTATTCCACCAGGAATTGAAAAGAGCCCAGACGTCCGCCAAGGGGATGACTGGAGGAAGGGGTGTCTGAGCTGAAGGACTGGGTGTCGGGGGGGGTCTAGTACAAGAATCCGCTCTGGGAAGGCTGCCTTGGCTGTGGGCTGGGCTCCGTGCGAACAGGAGAGCGGTTGTCCGACCCCATGTCGGGTTTGTTCTGAGCCTCATCAGGCAACCGGTTGCCCGGAGGGAGGTCAGGTGTCTGTTCGTCAGCCGGTGACTGCCTTCTGTCGGGCGAACAGGCCCTACCTTCCGGTGAGGCTGCCTGGGCTGGGGGACACTCGTCACTGGTCTGAGAGGTCCCCTTAGCCGGAAGCATCTGCAGGTGGATGTTCTCCTCACGCCTGGAGGAGTCGCCTAACCTTCTGTTTTTTTCAGATGATCCGCTGGGTTTATGGCCCGACTCCTTAGGCCTACCAGCAGGCGAATGTCCCTCCTCGACCGACCCATGAGAAGACTTATGGGGCCGGTGAGCCAAGAGGACTTGGACATGTTGTCGCCCCGAGGACAAAGACTGCTCTCTGGGCTTTTTGCTAGCAGAGGAGAGAGTCTTCTTGCAGCTGGTCCCAGCAGAGGCCGGGGGTGGGGAGACGGGGACCAACCCAGACCAGAGGCCGAGGAAGAAGCTCTATGAGGAGACTTTGGGCGGGATTCTGATCTAGCCCCATCTTTTTCCCCATGAGTGGTGTTTCCCTGTAGACTTCTCTCGGTGGGGAGATTTCTTCGCAGATGAAGAAAAGCTGGGTCCTGATGGGGATTTCTGTATGGTGGCTATTTTATGCTCCAATAGTTAAGCTTTTAGTGTTTTTGCTCTTGTCCTCGTCGTTGTTGAATTTTTTGCAGTGCGGACAGTCGCTGGGCCGATGATCGGGGCCCAAGCAGATCAGGCAGGCCTCGTGTTTGTATTTGGCCGAGATCTGCTTGCCACAATGGCATTTAGACTTTCGCCTTGGTAGGGAGGGCGAAGACATGCAAGAGGACTTAGATCGAAAAAGAACAATTATCGAAAAAAATGCTTTTTTTGCACGAGAAATGAGAGGCAGTTGACTGCTAATGTGAGGTGTTCGTGGAGCCGAACTAAGTGGGTCGATGGTGGAAAATAACTGAGATGGCACCGGGGGTCTACCCCGCTTGACGTCGGGGAACGATGATGACACTGACTTGCAGCCTGCAACATCCGTCCCATGATCCATCGGGGTCCGCTCTCCCAGGTTAACAGTGCAGTTAAGGGGCATGGGGTCATTATGTTGCAAGACATAATGCCGCATGGCACAATCGCACTGTGCAATTTATGCTATCAGGCATATGTCTGTTCTGTGGCGGGTTCCACCCCCACCCCCTGCTACAGGGTTGTGCCCCGCGGCCCCCCAACTAAAGATTCTCAACTCCAGGTGGGTCCAACTCTGGGAGCGCACAAATCCGGGTTCGCCATAATTCCCTACGCTATTAAGCATTCAACATTATGACCCATTTCGCAGCCAAGGATATTAAAATATGGGATCTTTCACAATAGGATAATGGAATCATGCAGCAGTTAATACTCCCACAGTTCTATGCGTTCTCTGTTTAGCATGCTAAATGGCAGTACCAAACAGGGACACCTAAGTAGTGCCAGTAGGGCAGGGGGATTCTTCAGGAACCCAAGTTTAAGTAATCAGGGTTACAGACTGGAGAAAAAAAAAACAAAAAAAAAATCACAGTACACTGAGACATTTACTTCAGTACTAGACGCTACCCACAGTGTCAGTAAAATGCTTTCTATTTCAGCTATCTACAGTCAGAAAGTCTTCCACTGAGCATGCTCCGTCACAAGAGCAGTCTTCAAGCTTGACTCCTCCTACCACTCAATGATGCAGTCCTCCAGCTCCATACCCTTTCCATTCAGAGCTTTTCTTCTACTTAAGGAATAAGTATCCTTCTTCAAAGCTCTTGCAGTGAATTAGAACTGTGCTACTTTTCTGGCTTTGAAGTGATTTTTTTCAATGTTTTGCTTCGGTTTTCAACTCTTGCTCTAATCCTTCTGTTGGCTTCCTGCTCTGTCATTGTGATTCACAATATAATGTAAGAAGATGATGGTGTTTAAGAGGTGGGCTGTGTTCAGATTCCCGCAGTCCATGGCCAGATACAATACCTGCATTTACTGTTTTGGCCAAGGCCAGACACAGCTCATTGCTCCTGGTGTCAAATGATGCTTCTGTAACCCCTCACCCCCTGCCTTTTTGCCAAACGACAGGTGGCATGCTGTTGAAGCAGACAGCAGTACCTGGTGGGCACCTGGGTTCGGGGAGGATGAGGTTACTCGGCACAGGGGGACCTAGGTTTGGCTACTCTGGACAGGGGCACCCAAGTAAATCCGAACACAGGAAGCAATAACTGTAATGTCCAGAACCAGGAATGGGATTCTACAGTGTGGCTTTTATTCACAAACTAGCTGAACACAACAAAGCATAGACGGATCCCCATGGGGCTACATTTACTGGTAATGCAGATTAGAGACTACAACGCGGTCCACTGGAAGAATGAACCAATTATACTGTTTTCAGGCTCTGGACCCACCAGGCACACAGCCCGGACTTGCATGCGCTTTGGGTACACAGCCCGACTGGCCCGGCTCCCCCGTCGGCCACTTGATCCACGGTCCATTGGAAGAATGAACCAATTATCCTGTCGTGGCTCCCCACACCACTTAGAGTCTGCGACTCCTAGAGAGATTTTCCCTTTTGCAACCCCACGTCTGGGTACTTCCCTCATCACTGGCCAAGTGCATGAGGCAAAGTAGCAACCACAGCAGAAATCCGTAGAGGTGGACCTGGTTACTAAAGATGGGGGGGCCCACCTCCAGCTCCCACAGCCCATACCCGGCCATTTCTCTGGAAAACTGAAACTTCTGAATGTAGATTAAATGGTAGATGAACTGTCGCATCCCCTCTACAATTTACTTGAAATCACACAGCACTCTAGCATTTGACACTACTCCATTTGTTTGACCTAGTCCTATAGGCTTCCCAAATTGTAGCTCAATTCCTAGATTTCCTCACATGTCCCAGGCTGAAGAAACACATTTTTTGCCCTCTCATGTTAGAGCAAACACTCACCCTTTAGTTGCAGGTGCCCCACAGGCGAATCACAAATCTTCCAACTTTTCAAAACAAAGACTGAACTAAAATGGCAGCTTTTTCTTCCTCTTGGCAGAAACAGGTGGATTGCCCCAGGAATCTGCATGGGGATCTTTACATCCCCCACCCCCCGGAGGGAGGGGGGACACTGAGACCCGAACAGCGGTCTCCACCACTTGACACTGACTCCTTCCTACTTGAAGGCAAAACTGGAACTGAACTTTTGCCTTTGAAAACTCCCAACATTCTATCCAACTCCCTCTGCTGCAGATTCCAATGTGGCTTATGCAGCTGCGAAAGTTCTATTGGCGATGTCATCCCTCGGTCTCAGCTGAGACTGAGAACAGAGTGAGACAGTGTGAAACCCATTTAACTGGAGTTTCACAAGCTGCCTTCCCTGCCTACCACTAGGTCTTACTGGGATTCTAGTAACCCCGCGTAACAAGGGGTTACACTTGTGTCGTCACTGAAGAGCACTGGCAGCAGGTGATGCATGACAAACCTAAAGCATGCAAGACATGTCCACGGAAGCAGGGTTGGCAGTGCAGTTACAGACCCAAAACGTGGATGTGGCGTTCAGGCTAGATCTATTGACTCCCCGTGAGGACTAAGGGTTTAACAACATTCTTATGACTCCACTCCTTCGAAGTGAAGTTCCAAGTCTGAGACACAAGAGCTGACACTAGTCATGTGACAAACTGTTGGCTAAGGGACTATTTCTGCTCTCCCAGTCAGAGGATTCACGTCGTTGGTAGCTCTTAAGGGAGACTGTGCTACCTGTGAAGTAATGTCGGTATGCCTGTGGAGGCTCTGTTGGGGCAGCCAACTAAGTAGACTTAAGTCGACTGACCCAGTCGAAGATGTGTCCGTTGAGGGTAAAGATTCTTCTCTGCCTCAGACCAGAGTGCCGACTATGACCTTACCTGGGCATGGTGGGTCACATCTGACAGAGCTCCTGGTCGGGCCACTGCCAATTCAACAAGCACCGGTCCTCCTGGCACTACCTGAAGGAAGGTGGTTGCCAGTCTGGGGGAATTGGGATCACAGCACTAGGCAACCTGAGGGTTAAAAAGCTATTTAAAAAAATAAGAAATAAAGGAGCTGGCCCAGTGGTTGCTGGATGCCACACTTCGCGCCACGCCGGCGACCCGGGTTCAGAAACAAACTCAGGCTGCTGAGGGAGGAGAGGACTGAGTGTCTGAAGGACTGCTCTCCGGAGGTGGGCTGTGGGGAATTTCCCATCTGGTAGCTGGGGCACTATACCTAAGGAAGGGGACAGCCAATGGGGCCTGGTGGGCATTGGCAGGAGCACCCCCTCCATGCGCCGACACCAGTGCATGTCTACGTCAGGGGAAGAAACAGGAAAGGAAAACAGCCCTATCCCCAGTAGGCAAAGATGAGCCTAAGGACTCTGCCCCCACACCAGTCAGATCCTCCGTGCCCACCTCTGGTGCTCCACCAAGCCAGGCCATTCTATTAGACTATAAACAGAGTACCAGTAGGAGTCTGTGGTCCCACCCTGGGTGTAGAGTGGTCCAGATGGTGGAGGTGGGCACGCCACAGCAGCAGCATCAGAGGACTTTAGACGGGCGTGAGAAAGCGGAGTTGAGTGACCACACCAGAGTGAGTCCAGGAGATAGTGAGTAAGGACAATAAACAGAATTGACACACAAAAAAAAAGTTGTTTTTACCTGTTCGATTAAGCGTGGCCATGTTAAACATGGCTTCCTGATAAGCAAGTTCCACATCTTCTTTTGATACCACCAGCTTTATCTTATTCCATTTTTCCGGCTGCAGAAGAAAAAATGAAGCATTTAGCAAGGGAAAAGGACTGGACTCCATATCAAAAGCTCTCAAGTGAGAGTAAAGGGACAGAGCTTGCTGTTTACTGGATACTGCATTCCCATTGTGTGCCTCAACAGATACGAAAGGCAACACTTTTTTTTTTTTTTTTTTAATTTATGGCATATTTATTGCTTCTTACCATAACCTTCAAGGGACCTCCTTCCACTGATGTAAAAGGTCCCAGACATTCCCAGCCACCAAATCCCTTCTGAACGCTACTGCCATCTGCACTAATTCTGGCCAGCTGCCACAACCTGGGATTGCCAGTTTGAGCCCCGCCATAACAGTACCTCAGCAGGCATTTTACCCATCTGGGCAGCACCCATGCCAAGATAGATTTGTTAAGGTATAAAGAAGTTAGTGTGGAGATGACCCATGTTTGCTGGCGAGGGTGAGGGGCCAGAAGCTTCATCATTCCTTGCCCGATACACCATTTGTCCCACTCCCAAAACGCATGTATGATGTCATCATGTGCCTGCACACCTAAAGTACCATGTCTGCACATTCTCCCCTCTTAAAATGTGCACCCATGGTCTTTGCTACACTGCCACCTGTGGTCACCCAAGTGGCAGCAGAAAGTACAGTTACGCAAGAACTTACCGTAACAGTAGATCTTCGAGAACAGCTCTTGCAGCAGGTTACACCATTAGGGACTGAAGCTGTCAGGTGCCAGGACCCCACAGAAATTTTCTAGCTAGCAGTCTTCAGCAGGACCGCCTCTGACGTCGGTCACGCCCCCAACATCAGGCATAGCACATAAGGAAGCGGTCCCCCCACAATCCTCAGTTCTCACACTGGAGACTACCGGCCGCTGGATGACACATCAGAAGAGGAGACCGAGGCTCCGCCATCAGAAGGCCAAGACTAAAAAACAGAATATCCCATCCCGTAAGATGGATGTTTGGCTATGACCTACCTCCACAAGAAGGGGGATGGTGAGCGGGAAAGTACCTGCTGCAAGAGCTGTTCTCGAAGATCTACTGTTACAGTAAGTTCTTACATAACTGTACTATCTTACTTCGAGATACAGCTCTTGCAGCAGGTTACACCATTAGGACTGATTCCCAAGCAATAGCGGCAATCTTATGCCACAGGGAGGAGGAAAGGTAGAGATCACAACCCTACTCGAGCCTAAGACAGAAGTCCCTGAAGGACGGCTAAGCTGAAACCTGCTCTTCGCCTCGTTGCGATGTCCAGACTGTAGTGCCTAATAAAAGGTATGCACCGAGCTCCAGGTGGCCACAGTGCAAATGGCCGAGGTGGAGACATTCCTTAGCGCTGCAAAGGAAGTGGCCACTCCTCTTGTGGAGTGACCACTGACCACACCTGGTAAGGGTTTGTTGCGCTTGTCATAACAAAAAGAAATACACTGGATGAGCCAATGCGAGAGAGACTGTTTAGAAACAGGAGCTCCTTTCATTCTCTCAGCAAAGGAAACAAACAGTTGATCCGATTTTCGATACTGTTTGGTTCTGGTCAGATAATATCTGATGCACCTATGTACATCAAGGGTGTGAAGCAATGCTTCTCCTCGGTTGATGTACTTGGGAAAGTACACTGGTAAGTCGATATCCTCATTAAGGGTGAGGGCTGAGACCACCTTAGGCAGGAACTTTGGGTTTGTCCTCAGGGATACCCTATCCTGATGGAAAATTAAATATGGCTCTTTGCACATAAGTGCATGCAACTCGGAAACCCTTCTTGCCGAAGTAACTGCAACTAAAAACAACGTTTTCCACGACAGAAAACGTAGCTCGCAATCCGCGGCTGGTTCAAAAGGTGGCAGCGTAAGCTGCTCCAGGACAAAGGGCAAGTCCCAAGGGGGACCGGGTCCTTGATAGGTGGCCTAAGGTGGAGGACTCTCCTTAAAAAGGCACGAGTAGTGTCCAATTGGGCCACCATCCGATGGCATGGAAAGCCGAAATTGAGTAAAGATGCACCTTAATCGAGGAGTAAGCCAGTCCAGACTGGAAAAGTGAAAGCAAGTAATCCAGAACCTGCTTTTCGGGACATTGTAATGGCGAGAAACCGCGCTCCTGAGCCCACAAGCAAAATCTGTGCCATTTCATGGCATATGTTGCGTGCGTCGCCGGTTTTCTGGCAGCAGAAAGTACATCTGCCACCTCTTGCGAAACCCCGTGTCGCATCATGGCTATGTCTCTAGGAGCCAAGCGTGCAGGTTCACTGAACGCAAGTCCGGATGGACTAATGAACCCTCCTCCTGAGACAGCAGATGGGAGCTGACTGGCAAAGGAAGTGGAGGTTCCCGGGATAGCTGATGCAGAAGCGGGAACCAAATTTGTCTGGGCCAGAAGGGCGCTATCAAAATGAGCGTCGCCTGCTCCCTGCGAGGTTTTAAAAGAACTCTCTGGATCAACAGGAAAGGAGGGAAGGCATAGAGGAATCTGCCCGTCCAGGAGAGGGACAACGCGTCTTGCCAGAAAACACCAGGCCCTGGATCTAGCGAGCAGAAATTGGGCAGTTTTGCATTGGATGGGGACGTGAAAAGATCTAACTCTGGAGTGCCCCATCTGTGGAACAGATCCTCTGCCACCTCTTGTAGAAGTTCCCACTCGTGGACTCTGGCCTGAGAACGACTCAGGCTGTCTGCGACGGTATTGTCCACTCCGGGGAAGTGTATTGCACTAAGATTTGCGCCGTGCTGTACTACCCACTCCCACGCTCTCATGGCCCCCCTGCAAAGGGGGTAGGAGTGAGTGCCTCCTTGTTTGTTGAGGTAACACAATCATCGCAGTATTGTCTGTTTGCAACAGGAGAGTACCCGGTGGAATCTGTGACTGGAAGGCTTGCAGGGCGTAAAACACCACCCTCATCTCTAAAATGTTGATGTGGAGATGAGATTCCTGGACTGTCCATGTGCCCTAGGACCTCACCCCGTCCAGGTGTGCTCCCCACCCGCGCCCTGAGGCATCTGTGGAGAGAGTTAGTCGGAGACTGCGCTGCGAAGGGAACCCCCGCGGAGAGGTTCCTCAGATCTAGCCACCATTACCAATCTCGAATTGCAGCATTCGTGATTCGAACTGGCTGCTGCAGATGGTCTTGCCTCTGGTCCCACTGCACTCTTAGCATCCACTGGGTTACCCGCATGTGGAGCCTTGCCATCGGGACTGTTGCAATGGCCGCAGCCATGTGTCTGTGCAGGCGAAGGACCAGTCTGGCCGGAACGGTCCTTTTCACCGACAGATCCCTTATGAGGGATCGAATGTGTTCCGCTCTGTCCGCGGGAAGAAAAGCTTTTCCCTCGACGGTGTCCAGAACTGCTCCTATAAACTGCAGTTTCTGGGGCGGTACCAGGACAGACTTCTCGTGGTTGATGAGAATACCCAGTGACTGAAAAAGGACCTGGGTACGGTGAATGGCGTCATCAGTGCTTCCCTGGAGGGAGCCATGAGAAGCCAGTCGTCCAGGTACGGGAACACGTAGTAGCCTTGTCTCCTTAGAGATGACGCTACAACCGCCATGCACTCCGTGAAGACGTGAGGTGCCGATGACAGCCTGAAAGGAAGCGCTCGGAACTGATAATGACGGCTCTGAAACTCGAAGAGCAGGAACCTCCTGTGCGTTTGAGCAATTGGGATGTACAGGTAGGCATCCTGCATGTCTAAAGACGCCAAAAAGACGTCCCGCTTTAGCATGGGTATTAGACCCGGAAGGGTCACCATGCAGAAGCGTTTGTAGAAGACTGATAGATTGAGATCGCTGAGGTCTAGAATTGGACGGAGGTCCCCTGTTTTCTTTGGAACCGGGAAGTGTGAAGAATAGCCTAACCTTCTCTGGTTCTCTGGAACGTGCTCCAAGGCTTCCTTCTCCAGAAGCGCGAGCACTTCCTGCTGTATAAGCAGGGCATGCTGACCCGAGTAGCGGGAAAGCAGAGGAGGCCTTAAGGTGGGCTGCCTACGAATTCTATATAGTGGCCTTTTTTGACCAATTGCAGCACCCACCTGTCGGTGGTGATCGACCGCCACCCTGGCAGGTGACGTGCGATGCGACCCCCGACCTTCATTTCCCGTTGATCCTGAGGAGGGGCGGGGGCTGGGAAGGAGTCATGCTGTGGCATTAGATCCCGCAGGTTGGGCCGGCTTTGCAACTCGGTGGCCTCTGCCTGAGGATGACTTAATCTAGGTTTTTCGGCTAAAGAAGCCCCTTTGCTGTTGGCTAGAACGCGGTTGTTGCTTTTGTGTTCAGCCACGAAAACGACTCTGGTTTCTACGAAAGGAACTAAGTCGAGATCTGTACATAGCCTGAACAAATCTAACTGCCTTCCCCGCATCCTGAAAGTTGGTGATCACCTTCTCCGAGGCTTCTCCAAACAGAACTTCACCATAGTACGGAACGTCTATGATATTCTTCTGGACGTCCGGGATAAAACCGGAGACATGGAGCCAAAAGTGTCTCCGGAGACACACGCCTGAGGCTGCAGCTCTGGCCAAAGAGTCCGCAGAATCGTATGCGGCTCTGAGCACCTGGGTCCCCACGTCCGAACCCGTACGGAGATTTAAAAGCCCTCCTTTGACCACCGCCAGGCATCTTTCAACCAGGTCCTGTCCCTGTTCCCACAATGCATTCTGGAACTGAACCATGTGGGTGAGGCAATTTAAAGACCTGATGGCTAAGTCATGTCACAGACGTGCGCCACTAGGACATCCAACTGCTGGATTCTGGGTCCGTGGCTGTGCTCAAGTGTTGGGGTCTCTGAGACTGGTCACGTGAAGCCGTGATGACCAGGGAATCGGCCAGAGGATGGCTCGCCAGATACTGGTCCTCCTCGGGCCTTGTACAGGCGGTCAGCCTTCTTCAGCACTGCCGGGTCGAATGCGGACGTTTCCACGCAGCCTTGGTGACGTCCGTGAAGGTGTCCACCAAGGGTGGGACTACCACAGGCTTTGGGTCTTTCTGCCGAAGATAATGGGCAAGGTGTTGTCTCTCGGGGTCTAGTTCTTCAGCATCCCACCCCATGTTCTCCTGGATATGCCTCATGATCTCAGCGAATGAGGGATCATCCAGAGGGGACCTGGGAAGGTCGCGTGGGTCTGGGGAGGGGACACTGATGGGAGGAGGCGATCTGGAGCGCCCTGAGGTGTCAGATCTGGAGTCCTCCACGGACGAGGTATACCAGCGTCGCCTGGGTCTCTTGGGGCTGGGGGACCCCAAAGTGGATCTCTAAGGAGGTCTTCTCCTATCCGATGATCTGCCCCTAGGAGAAGGTGTTGGCTCCTTGGGGGTCGGTGACTGTCCTACGGACCCCCTGGATGGGAGAGGGGGCGCAGGCGTTGAAGGAGTAGCCGGAGCGGGAGGAGGGTGTGTGGCGACCACATCCTTTCTGATGGTGTCCCACCAGAAGGTAAAGAGCTCCTTCACCTATGCCAGATTCAGGCCCGATGATGGGCCGGGTACTGGTGGCCTGTCGCTGGGGGCGGACGTCAGGTCCCCGGGGATCTCCTGCTCCGGGGAGGGTTCCTGTGGGAGCTAGACTATTCCGAGTCGCCTGCCTGGTCCTCGCGGCTAAGTGGTATCCTCCTCCGGCTGATGCTTTCGACCGACGCCGGTAGGCGACGGTGGTGCGGTCCTCCCTCTGGGATAGCCGCGCCAGTCCCCCCGACCGACGCTTCGGGGCCGGCGACAGGTGTCTCACTGTAGCCGGCTCCTGGGAGTGCCTATGGTGTTTGGCCGACGCCGGGTGAGCCGACGTCTTTCGCTGGACTAGGACACTGACCTGATGTCAGAGTCCGGACGACGGGAGGAAGACTTGTGGTGCTCCCCAGACTTGGACGAGGTCTTAGAAGGAGTGGATGAAGCCGAAGGCCTGGAAGTCTTGACAGGCTGCAGGGAGGAGGAACCGCTGGAGGATCTGATCTGAACCGGGGGAGGCTGAGACTGGGCCCTAGAGGGACAGCGGTCTGACCTCGAGCCGGAGCTGCGGGAGTCCAAGGCCCTCGATGGGGATCTGGGCCTTTCCTTCTCCCAGTGTTTCTCCTGGTGCCTATGGGTCTTCCCTGATGACTCCCCCCCGGAGGAAGGTTCCCTATCCATGGCCTCAAGTTTCTCCTCCAAGAGAAACGCCTGAAGGGCTTTCTGGCGGCAGATCCTGGTGTGACTGTTGAAGCCCTGGCAGAAGGAGCAGGCCTTGGTGTTGTGGTTCAGGCCTAGGCAACGCACACAGGCAGAGTGAGGATCCTTGAAGGGGATCCGCTTGCGCAGGCACACTTCGATGGGTGACCTTCCAGAGAGGTGTTTGGAGAGGACATCAGATGAATCCAATTTCGATATGAGAAGAAAGAACGTCTTAGTTCCTAGTCATCGCACGCTAGAAAGTGACCGAGAGGCCGATGCTTGCGATGTCGACAGCGGGAAAAGAACTAAGGATTGTGGGGGGACCACCTCCTTATGTACTACGCCTGACGTCGGGGCCGGGACTGATGTCGGAGGCAGTCCCCGCTGAAGACTGCTAGCTAGATATTTTCCGTGGGGTCTTGGTGCCTGACGGCTTCAGTCCTAATGGTGTAACCTGCTGCAAGAGCTGTATCTCGAAGTAAGATCAGTTAATAAGTGCAAACCCCCCCACCACGCGAGCTCTTCACAGACTCAAGAAGTCCTTCTAAACCCACACTGCAAACGGTACCCACAACACTACATCATTGGTAGAAAGTCCTGATTAACCTAAAGAAATCCAACTTGCACTGCTCATACCATTTTGGATTTGCTGGCTTAGGACAGAAGGACTATAGATGGTAGACAGCTTTCCCGATTTACATGAAAGGCTGTAGGTACCTCTGGCACAAAAGATGAGACCATCCTCAATACCACTTTCTCCTTACAGATAAGGCAAGGTGCTTTGTGGAAAGTTTGCCAATCCTTCTAGCTGAGCAGATTGCAATTAAGAGCACACTTTGTAAGGCCGGCCCGGTGGCACGGAGGGTTGAGACGCTGGATGCCATGCCAGCAACCTGGGTTCAGGAACAGACTCTGGTCGTTGGGGGTCAGCAGGGGAGGGAGAGGATCTCGCGTCCAGACTGCTCTACCCTCCTGGGGTGGGTTCTGTGGTATGCCTCGCTTCATTGCGCCCCCTGGTGGAGACCATGGATCCTACAGGTAGCCAGGCTCATCGCAATGCCGTGAGTGGCAGAGGACTGCTGCACATAGGTGTGCTGCTGTCATTGCACATCTGCGCTCCAGGGAGCAACTTGAGGAAAAAAAACTCTGGTGGCCTAGTGGAGGCGAAGAGGGCCCAGAAACCTGCCCACATCCAGATGCTGGACCTGCCTCCCTGGATCTCCAGCTCTACCGGTCCCCACAGCTGTCCCTCTAATTACAAACAGGCCACCAAGGGCAGGCAGGACCTCCACCGGGGGGTGATCCGGTGGGCTGGACAAGCCATGGGGCAGAGTGGAGCCAGCCAGGATGGAGTCCAGTAGAGGAGGTTTCAGGCAGGGAGTAGAGGCAGCAGTCTAGCGGTACCCTAGAGAGATGCCCTGGGTTCCCCAGTGAATAGAACAAAAACAAAAACAAAACCAAAAAACAAAAAAACTTGTAAGACAGAATTATCCAACAGTACTGACAAGAGGTTCAAGGGTGCTCTACAAAGATCATTCAACATCAGATTCAGGTCCCATGGGGTACCGGAGATCGCGACAAAGCTCTGCTGCTGACTGCTCTTAGAAACTGGATAACATCATTCACTTTGGTTCCCAGGGATGAGCCCATGGAAGCTCCCAGGGCTGCTCCTAGCACAGACACCTGACCTCTCAAGGTGCTCAACCCAAGACCTTTGTCTACAACAGCCTGCAAGAAATCCAATATCTGCACAACAGTAGCTTCAGAAGGTCCGATATCCCTCTCTCTGACCCAAGCAGAGAAGGTATTCCACACACTGTCATGCTGCACACAGACACCTTCCACTAAGGTATCCACCTCTTTCCTGGAGCACGCATGCCTTAACAATCAATCTGCTCCTCCTCTTAGGAGCCAGGCCACCAGTTGCACTGCCTCTGGGTTTGGATGCAGAAGTGGAACCTGGAAGAGAAGGTTCCCCGGAGTGCGAGTCGAAATGGGGCCTGCAGAGCTAGATTCACAAGGTCTGAGAACCACAGCTTTCTTGGTCACTCGGGGGCTATCAGAAGGAAGCTTCCTCTTGACCACCTTCTCTTGAGAATTACTTTGGGCAGAAGCAGTAGAGGAGAGAACAAATAAACTCCAAAAAAAAAAAAAAAATCCCATGTCTGAGGCACAGCATCCACCACCTCTGCCCGAGGACACCAGTACTGGTGTAAGAACCTTAGTACCCAAGCATTTTCCTCTGATGTGTAGAGATTGATCAGAGGTTGACTAAACCTTCTGCACTGAAGCTAGAACACCACCGGGTTCAACATTCAGTCCCCTGGATGGATTGTCTCTTGACTCAATCGGCCTGGATATTCAGTTCCCTTTCCAGATGAACAGCCAAGAGTATCGGAAGGTTCTTTTCTGCCCACAGCAGCACATCAGTTATTTCTGCCAGCATCCCCTTGTTTCTTATGCCTCCTTGATTGCTTATGTACGTCATGGTGGCAGCGCCGTCCGACCTCATCTTCACAGCCCTGGACTGCAACTGATTGTGAAAATGAGCAGCAGCAAAAAAAGACTGCCCTCATCTCCAATTTATCTGTAGCTACTGCTCGTGGGGGTCTAGACTCCCTGGACCAGGACATGGTCAAGGCCCGCACACCAGCTCGATACACTGGCATCTGTTAACAAAAAGTAATTTCTGCTGGGACTTCCAAGAGAGATATCTTATTGAGGCTCTCCCACCAAACTAGCAACTACAGGACCAACCGCAGTGGTGTGATCTTGGCTTGGTAGTCTTCGGAGACCAGGTCCCAAGCCTCTAGCATCCTGTTCTGAAGGGGATGCATATGTGATCGAGCCCACAGTACTAGCTCTACTGCTGCAGTCATCAGCCCCAGAATCCGGAGAAGCCCGACTCTGAGCAAGGAAGAAGGAGACTACCAAGGAATACAAGAACCTCCTGTCCCAGAACAGGAAAGGCAGAAGCTGTAATGGCACAAAGGCAGTAGGAAAGTAGGGGAGAGAAAACAAAACAAACAAAAAAAAAAAAACAGTGGGAGGAGAGAATAAGCATACAAAGCAACAGGAGGGGGGCCACAAATAAGACATGATGGGAGTGATACAGTACAGTGGCTGTGGGGCGGCAGTCTTCCAGGAGACGTTCTGGAGGATACTGTGCTGTCCCATTTGCAGGCACCTCTCTGGGCTGAGGAAGGAAGCTGCTCATCTCCAGCCTGAGTAGGCCAGGATTCGGGGGGACCACCACTTTCATCCGGGAACCAGAGAGTCTGCCCCCGCTGTCTTAAAGGCTGCCTAGGCAGAGAAGCGGCTGGACTATGGTGGGCTCGAGAAGGGTGAGGGCAGTGGGACGGAGGCACATGCCCCCTATGGTTCCATCTCCACAGCTCCTATGCCGCACTGGCAGGGTAGGACTGTCCCCAAGGAGGCATCTGCATGGGAGACAAAGGAAAATGGTGACTTGGGGTGGGGGTGGGGGCAGAGGACCCCAGAATAGGAGGAAGCAACTCCTGGTGGGGAGATTCTTTTGTTTTTTTTGGGGGGGGGGCAGACATCAGGGTGGTTGGAGTGGGAGAGAGGGAGGTTAACTGCCAACCCGGTGCCACGGCTTGAACTGATGGAAAGTGCATCTAGAGGATCGCTGGGGCAGCAGGATGGGAGGGCGAGCTAGACATCATTATCCACCTGGGGACAAATGATCTGGCTGGTGAGGAGGTTATGGTAGTGCAGGAGGACTTCAGGGAGCTGGGGAGTGGTCTTAGACAAATGGCGCACACTGCAACCTTTTCAGAGGTGCTACTGGTCAATGACAAGGGAAGAGGACATGGCTTTGGCTTAATTAGGGACTGAGGTCCCACCTGGAGGGATGCAGGCCTATACAAGTGGGATGGACTGGATCTATCTGGGGGTGGAACCAAGTTCCTCAGTGAGAGGTTTAAATGCTTCATTGGCAAGCATTTAAACTAGCTAAGGGGTGGGGTGGTGGTGGTGGGGAGGCGAAAGTAGGCAGGAGGAATTAACTACCCCCGGATGAAGCAGTCAGCAGGGAGGACCCTAGGGTTGGGAAATCGACACCAAAACCGAGATGGGTAGAATGGCAGAGATAAGGAAGAATGGGAGTAAAAACAGGAGGGGAAGGGTTCATAGTGTGTTACGAGTCATGAGGTCTGCAAAGACCTACTGTGACTTGCCACTAAATAACTGGAGATACCTATCATGCATTTGGATCCATATACTTGTCTAGTGCTTTATTAAAACTAGACAGTGGTTGACAAGAAACCCCATTATCAGGCAGGAGTTCTACACTGACACCACTCTATTGGTTAACCACTGTGCTCGCCTCGTTCTTTTTACCAATTCTCCCTTCAACTGCAGGGAGCGTGTTCTTGCGGGTCTTATATAGGTTTTTTTGTCCAGCATATGCTTTCCATAAATGACGAGTCACAGTCTAGTGCATGGACTACAGGCCCAGATCATTAAACCTATGCTCATAAGATTTGTCCTTTACAGAAGAAATTTTCTTGGTAGCCTTCCTCTGAACTATCAATTTTTTTTTCCCTATGACACTGAGGTGCACAAAAGGCAGAACAGTACTCCAAATTAGGTCTGACCAAAGCAGAATACAAGGAAACCATCACCTTAGGACTTCTGATTTTTATATTCTTGAATATACGAGCTCGTAACCAGTTACATTTTTTAACCGGTTTCCCAGTGTGTGTTGTAAAGGTGAAATCATTTGTGATACTTATTACCAAGTCAGTCTCCTGTGTAGTTTCCAACAATACATTATTATTTAAAGTATATGTTCTGTTAAGAGTTGTTTTTTTGCAAGATACATTAACTTACACTTTGATTCATAATCTTAATTTATGTTCTTCTGCCCAGTGTGCAAGCAGTGATAAGTCACTCTGTAGCTGCTGTGCTGAGTCCTCGTTATTCACTATTGCGCCCACTTTACTATCATCTGCATACCTGGTTAACCATGAGTTGCTTGAGGTCTTCATTGTTGATAAGAGTATATTGAAAAGTGTGGGTCCCAGAAATGAAAATTACATACCTACCGTAATTCTTGATCTTTCTGTGTATCTTCACCCTTCATCACACATGGGCAGTCAGCCGGAGGTCACGACCCCACGGGAGCCCTTTTTTTTTTCTGGATGGGCGGAGCAGACACCGAAAGTGCCATGGGTTGGCCCCGCCTCCCACCAGTTCTGAGTTGCAGAGTAAGAAGCAGGGTTTGCATGGTGGGACAAGGAAGCCCAAGGGACAGACAAAGGAAAAGATACAAGAACTAAAAGGAGAAATAAACGATGGAGAGGACAGACAGGAGATGGAAAAAACTAAGGGAACTGGGAGGGGCCCCAATCTCTGGAAGGAAAGAAGAAAGGGAAGGAAACGTTAAGTGGAAGGGGAGGGGACAAACTCAAGGCTTGCAGACTGGTCCCAATTTTGGAAGGACTTACTGCCCAGGGAGTTGCAAGCCTGGTTAGGCCGTCAAATCCAAGGCACAGGAATTTGGCAAGCGTACTCCTGCATAGTGACACAATGTTGTAAGAGATAGGAGGGACCAGGAGCCGAAGGTTGTCCCTCCCATACCAACCAAAATAGGAAAAGGGGGGTCCCCCCCTTAAAAACAAGGAGAGAGGATTAGACCACAAGGACACGGTCCAGAGGAAGAGAGAGGGGGGGGCAGCCTCCATCATCCCACCCCAAAGGGGTGGAAGCTGAAGGCGATGAGGAGAACAGTCCCCTCCTACTCCATCAACCAAAGGAAGAAGGAAAAATTCCCCTGCGTGGCCAAGGTCACCCCACTCCTGACCAATGGGAAGGGGGGGGGGAGAGAAAGGAAAGGGCATGCAGAGGGAGGGAGACCCAGAGACTGAGGCCCCAGGGGTATGGAGGGTGGGAACTGTAATGAATGGTGGATACACAGAAAGATCAAGAGTTATTGTAGGTACGTAATTTTCATATCTTTTCTGTGTCAATCTTCATCATTCATCACATATGGGTGAGTACTAAGCCCCACCCCCGAAGGGGGCCCAGAGACCCTAAGCGACTAAGCCCTTAGCTCCCCAGTGGGTGAGACAGGGACACCCCGGAGGAGGTAGGAATTTCTCCCGACAGATGCCGTCTCACCTTGCGGGAGAAAAGGTGGGTTCTCCGGGAGGCGGAGGAAATCACCCTACGCCGGGCCAAGGGTGACAAGCGGGAAAGACGCAGCCATGCCATCAGACTAATGCAGATCGCTGTCCCTACGACCCTGGAAGCTACCTTGCTGGTGTCGTAAGATGCCCTCGCTTGGTGCCTTGCTAGCTCCAGATCCCATGCAGAGAGTGCAATGGCTTGTCTAGTTACCTCCAAATCAGGCACGGAGGCTAGGAGCTGACCTTGCCTGGACCACAATAACCTATCATAGGAAGCACAGTGGGTTTGATGTGCAGCAACAACCATGCCAAGTAGAAGGTCCTCCTCCCCCAGAAGTCAAAATCTGAAGTCACGGTGGAGGGCACTAAGCCCGTCAGGAGTGTCCAGTTGCATCAACCCTGACTGAGGGTGAGGCATACGACCTGGAGACTACGGGAAGGGGGGGTGCCACAACACCTCTGGCTCAGATTCCTAGGGGCTGGGACTCCGGAAAAGGGTTTTTGCCAGAAGCGCAGTGATGCCTTCTGAAAAGGAACAGGCCAGGTGGGCACCACAAGGGTGGCCGTACTGAAATTGCCTAAAAAGGTGTGCGTCAAATGCTCAGGATTGTGCTGAATGGGAGGTGGGATGATACAAAGGTCTTCCAACATCCTCGCGAGGAAAAGCTGATACTCTGCCAGATCAGCAGCAGGGGAGGTGTGGACGAAGGCTCCTCTCCTCCAGAAGAGGAGGATGAGGAAGCGGAATACCTCGGAGATCCAGGGGCCGGCTGCTCGAGGGAAGGGTGGAACACCCGCTTGTCCATGGCCCTGACATAAGTGGAGAAGTGAGCAGCTGCACCCCTGAATTGTTCCCAGATGAGAGGCCCCCTAGGACCAGGAATACCTGGGAGAGCAGGAGAAGGCGACAGAAGAATGAGGGCCAGATACACCACAGAAGAGGAAAGTCCTCTGTTTGGGCAAGAGAGCCCACCAGAAGTCCCCAAGGGAGGAGGAGGAGTTCCAGAGAGCCCAACAGCCGACAGCTGATCAACCACACTGGAGCTGCCTAGACCATGCCCCGAAAAATTCTCCGTGAAGTGACCAGGACTGTGTGAGCTCAAAACGATGGTCCCTTCCCTCCAAAGAAAAGGGCACTCTTGAGGAGACCGAGAAGGAAGGGTGGGGGTCCACGCTGCGACTCCTCCCTGAACCCGGGTGGGTCCCAGATAAGGGCCGCCATCTTGAACCCAGGCCCCTCGACCCCTCGTACTCCGAGAGCCCTCAGCCTCGAGAACACCAGCCTAGACAGCTGACAACCCTGGGCGGTGCCCGAGGAGACCAGCCAGGGAGTAGCACCCTCTCCTTCCGTGGGTGCCCTGGTCAGCCCTAAAGTTGGGCGATCCAGGCACACCACAGGAGGAGGTGTCCCAGCTGAGGAAGCAGAAAATTCTCCAAGTCCAGGCTGCAGGGCAACAGTGGCCTGGACCACCACCTGCTGGTCAGAACCCCTGTTCCTAGACTCGGGGACCACTGCCTGCTCCTGAGAGGGAGGCTGGGCCCAGGCCACCGAAGTGACTAGTGAGGTGCCCACGGGTTCTGCCAACTCCAAAGAATCGGAACAGTGAGTCTGAACCAGACCCGAAGTCCACCTCCGAAGAAGTGGAGACCGAGGCCTGGTACCAGACCACCTGCAGGCGCCTGCTCCTGTCTGGACCGAGGGAGGTGCCAATCTGGGGTCCCGCACCAGAATCTGCACCGATCTCCTCCGCAGCACCGCGAATGGCGCTCGAGGAAGAGACTGTCCTGACCACAGCAGCGGAACCGGAGTAGACTCCTGACACAGCGCTGTTCCCTTCAACAGCGCCGGTCCCCCCATGGCACCTCGAACGGCGCCGGGTTCAGAGACAGTGCCACAAATGGCACTGAGAGCAAGACCACCACCCCCCATGGCGCCCGATACGGTGCCACAATGGCACCGGAGCTAGATACGGCACTGTCCCTGGTCTTGGCACCGCAAGCAGCACAGAGTCCAGAAATAGTCAAGACGCACGGTGAGAATCTCCCACACGGCGCCATCACCTCTGAACGCACCGATAGCAGAAATAGTGCACAGTGACGGATCGGCGCCAACCACGACACTGCCAGAGCCCATGGCGCAGCAAGCGCCGCCGAGATCCAAAACGGCACCAACGGACAATGTCGAGGAGAGTGCAGCCCAGGCATCCCTCAAGCCCAAGGACCACGACACCGGGGGCCTTCGCCCCCAAAGGCGACTGCCAGAGCAGTGCCTCCCGCGCACTCCCCAGAAAACGGACTGGGCCTCCTGCACTACGGAAGAGGCCTCCGCCACGGCAAGGCTACTATAGGTGGAAGTCCCCTCCTCTGTGGTCCGTACAGAACCAGGAGGGGACCCAGAGGAAAGGCCGAGAGACCATGGCTTGGCCTGATGACTGCATGCCCGTCCTCCGAAAGTTGGTGGAGCTCATCCAACTTTCCATGTGCAGTACTCAAAAACGCGGCGATCCACTGAAAAACATGCATTGCACAAATCCATGTCGTGAGGGGGCCAAGACACGTCAAACAACGATCATGTTGGTTGGTAACTGAATACTTGCGGCCGCATGGGCATCGACGCATGAGGCCGCCTTGTTTTCTGCGACTTTTGGCCCCCCCCATACCAGACATGATCAACGACAAATAAAAGTACAAATAGACTCGACGTCACTGTAAAACCAAAAAACAAAACGAAACAAAAAAACTGTCTTACCAGTCAGCGGCGTTGAGTGGGTGGCGAAATGGAACAGACGGGATTTACTTCTCGAGACGAGATGAAGGCCGAGCTGCATTGGTGAACTTTCAAAGAGAGCTCCACACAAGGTGCTACCTCTACGGTGGAAGACCAAGAACTGGCGGGAGGGTGGGGCTGACGACATCCAATGGCCAACCCGTGAGTGCCACATAGTGAGCTGGTCTCGCCGCGAGTTCGTGACCTCCGGACGACTACCCATGAGTGATGAATGGTGAAGACTGACACAGATAAGATCAGATCCCTGCAGGACCCCACTAGACACCCCTCCCCAGTCTGAATAATGGCCCAGAACAGCCAATCCCCAATCCCTTTCATACAGCCAAGCCTCTATCCAGTCATTATTATTCTTTAGATACATTTCTTCCAAATATTTAAATCAGAGTGTAATGACACACCTGGTGAAATGCTTTTGAGAAGTTTTAAGTATACAATGTCTACAGGAAATGCCTTATCCAATGCCTGACTCACATTTTCATAGAACTGGAACTGAGCAGTAAGGCATGATCGGCCCCTGGTAAAACCATGCTGGCTGATGTCCACATGACCATGTTCTATGTTGTGATAATTTATTAAATCTTGGAGAATACCCTCCACCAACCTGCAAATTTGTTAAGTCAAGCATATGGAACAGTAACTTTTGACCACTTTTCTATCCCCATTCTTGTGTACTGGAGTAATAGTTACTATTCTCCACTCTTCCAACATGTTCCCTTCATTAATAGATGTAAAGAGTATGGCTAGAGGCCGAGCAATCTCCTCTTTAAGCTCGATAAGCAATCTCGGATGTATACAGCCAGGGCCGGCTGATTTATTAGGTTTTAGTTTCCATATTCCTTATTATGTGAATTAAGTTAGCAGTTGGTAGCACAGAATCAATGTCTGCTGGTGTATTTTTTTCTGTTGAAAGGTACTAAGAAAAGTCATTAAACTCGTTAGCAAGTTCACGTGTCTGTAGTTATCCTATTACAAGAGTGTAAAGGTCCCAACTTGTGTTGGTTTCCCTTAATGAAGTGACATAGTTGAAAAACTTTTTTTGCTGTCCTTAAAGAGCAACTATCACGCTCTTTACACCCAAGAAGCAGTAAGAGTCCTTACCTGGCCCCGAATCCAAACCATGTAATAACTACTTTTGGTGCCTGGTTCAGGAAGGGAAGATACTGTATTTTTGCTCAGAGGAGCCTCGCAGTGTGGATCCCTTTCACTTCCTTATAGCTCTACAGAGTGCACCCAACCCCTGATCTGCCCTTGCACTACCACGTTTTGTGACATCAGTGTCTGAGGAGTGTGCGTCTATAGATATGAATGGGGGCTGCTTTTTAAAGTTAAATTTCAGTACTTTAAATGACCATTTGGAATACATGATGGCCACTGCTTAACTAACAAGGATCTTATTAGTTAAGCAGTGGCCATCATGTATTCTGGAATGGTCATTTAAAGTACTGAAATTTAACTTAAAAAGCAGCCCCATTCATATCCATAGATACGCTGCCCCATACTCCTCAAACACTGATGTCACAAAACGTGGTAGCGTGGGGCAGATCGAGGGCGGCGCGGCACCTGTAGAGCTATATGAAGTGGAAGGATCTGACCATGCAGGCTTCTCGGAGCAAAATAGTTTATCCTTCCCTTCCCAAACTGCACCAAAAAAAATTTTTTTTCACATGGTTTGGATTCGGGAGCAGGTAAGGGTTCTTTCTGCTTCTCAGGGAGGGCAACATAACAGCTGCTCTTTAATATTCGTAGCCAGTTCTATTTCCATATTACATTTAGCTTTGGTGAAGACATGGGAATAGGAGGGGAGCTACTAGAAGGGGAGGTTGCAAAACTTGGAAGGCCATATGCACGAATGCCTGAAGCCTGGGAAATAAAATCCTGGACCTAGTGGCCTTAATGGCAGAGGCGGACCTGGAAACTGTCGCTGTTACTGAGACACAGTACACGGGGAACCATGAATGGGATATAGCCATACCAGGTTACACTCTATTTAGAAAAGACAAAGTGGGGAAAAAAGGGTGGAGGGGTGGCTATCTATGTCAGGGAGGGAATTAAAGCAACTGAAGTTCAGGGAATGCAGGAGGGAGCAGAAGCACTGTGTGTCACCCTGGAGACAGGAAATGGAACCACCATTCACACTAGCGTGATCTATAGACCTCTAGCACAAGGGGAGGAGATGGATGGGGTACTAGTGGAAGGCATCCACAAGAGGACAGCCAAAGATGAAGTGCTGCTGGTGGGAGACTTCAATTTGCCCGATGTGGATTGGAGCACCCAGGCTGCAGCCACAGCCAGGAGCAGAGGCATCCTGAATGCCCTGCAGGGGGCATGCCTCAAGCAGCTTGCAGTGAAACCCACCAGAGAAGGAGCAATACTGGACATAGTATTCACCAGTGGGGACAGAGTAACAAATGTAAGGGTGGGTAGCCACCTGGGGTCCAGTGATCATTGTATGGTTTGGGTCAATGTGAGAACAGTGGCGGAGGCAAACCACACAAAAGCAAGGGTCCTGGATTTCAGACGGGTTGACTTTGCAAAAGTGGGGGAATGTCTCAAGGAAGCCCTGGAAGGGGAAGAAGGGGGCGGGGGGGGGGTGTACAGAAAGAAAACATTACTTACCATAGTAATCTTGTTTCTTCTAAGGGAATCTTACTGTATTCTGACAAATGCTATATGGTCTTACCATAGGACTGCCCCAGAGCCGAAATGGTTAACAGAACCTATGCCAATAGTGGAATGTCAATCTCGAGCTCGGTTTTCAAATCACTGTCCCTGGTTGCGCTTCCTGCAACCGTCAGATTCTTACGAAGCATGCAGAAACCAAATACTAACTATCCAAACTAAGTTTACTATCCCTAAATACCCCTATTGGGGGACAGAAACTCCTAACAGGAGGCATCTCTAAGACTCAAGTCAATAGATGCCGGAAAAACTAATAGTTACCCACAGGTTTCCAACATCAGTGATACAGGAGTGAGCACAGCTCTGTAGGTCCTAGGGGAGAAGGGTGGGAGCTCAGAATACAGTAAGATTCCCTTAGAAGAAACAAGATTACTATGGTAAGTAGTGTTTTCTTCAAACCCCAGGAAATCTTACTGTATTCTGACAAATGCAGACTACCCAAGCAGTGCCTTTTGAGGTGGGCAGAGGACCTATTTAGGAAACAGGCTCTGCAGAACTGCTGTGCCAAACCTGGCATCACTCCTAGCCTGGGTGTCCAAGCAGCAGTGCGTGGTAAATTTGTGAACTGTTTTCCAAGTAGCTGCTTTACAGATTTCCAGAAGGGGATGTCTCTGGAAGCTGCTATTGATGCAGCAGTCCCTCTAGTAGAATGGGCCCTAAGCCCTTGTGGGGGCTGCTTACCCATGTTGCCATAACATAATTGGATACATGACACAATCCATCTTGCTATGATCTCTTTGTGGCTGGTTTACCCTTGCCAACCTCTCCATAGGTCAGAAAGCACTGGGTTCTATCCCCTCTGTGACCTTTTGTGTGCTCTAGGTAGTAGCTAATATCTATCCACATCCAAGCTATGTAGTCTACGCTCACCTAAGGAGGAATGATCAGTAAAGAAGGCTGGCAGGGTGATGGACTGATTAATGTCAGATACCACCTTAGGAAGAAATTTATTTGTCCTGAGGACCACCTTGTCCCTATGGAAAGCCACATAATTGGGTTCCATAGAAAAATGCCCGAATCTCACTAATCCTTCTGGCAGAAGTAATGGCCACTAAAAACACAGCCTTCCAAGTCACATACTTAAGGTCAGCTAATGACATGGGCTCGAAAGGAGGCTGCATAAGCTGTGCTATGCAAATGTTTAAGTCCCACACAGGGGTAGGAACTCTATGGGGAGGACGCAAATGCAGTAGCCCCTTAAAAACTTTCAGAACACTGCATTAAAGGCCAAGAGGATAAACGCACACTGACAGGTAAGCAAATACCGCAGCCAGATGCACCTTCAGTTGCTGACTGGGTGCTGGTTCGGTTGGTGCCTCTCTTGCCCCTGCCTCTGAAGTAGCCTCTCTGCTGCTGATATTGTGGATAAGCGCGAGGCTGGAAAAATCGTCTGTAAGATCTGCCCCATGACCCCTGGCATGCTGCTTTTGGGGGGTAGAAGCCTTATCCTTAGCAGCAGCACTTTGGTATGCTGCTTTGTATTCATCCATTTTCCTCATGTAAGCCTCTGTCTGTTGTCCGAACAGGGACGAAGGCTCACATGGGAAGTCCATGGCTTTGGACTGGGTATCTTGGGTTAGACTGGTAGTCCTCAGCCAAGCAAATCTCTTGAGACATTGAGGAAGTCATCTGCCCGGCTGCAGTGTCACTGCTATCCACTGCCATCCTGAATTGAACCTTGGAGGCCTCAATGCAGCACAGTGTCCCAGAGTGTCCTTTGATACCTGGCAACATAAGCCATGTACGAAGCCTGCCTAATTGCCAGGGAAGAACCCAGATATTGCTTCTTTGCAACAGAATCCAGCTTTCTGGAATATTTATCAGGAGGATGTGATGCAAGGGGAATGCCTGCTTTATCACAGGCTGCTGCCTGTACCACCCACTCATGGTTAGCGTGACTGAAGAGGAACTCTGCCCCACCCTCAGCCACCCAAAACTTCTTATCCACCTTTCTATCAACCGGTGGTACGGAAGTTGGGAGTATGCAGGATTTTCATGGCCTGCTTCTTCAGGGACTTGTGGATGGGCAGTAAAACTCTTAGGAGCCTGAACATCCATCATATCTACATAGTCCTGTTCCTCCCCCTCATCAGTTGATTCCTGTGTGGGGAGGTCCAGGGACTGAGCCACTTGTTTCACAAATTTAAAATGAGAGGTAAAGTCCTTGGTTCCCTTGTGAGGGGAGGCAGGATGATGAGGATCCGATGAAATATCCAGATCAATGGGTTCACCATAATCCTCTTCCTCGTCAGCACTGTCGTCATATTCCTCCACGAAAGTGTCCAACTCAGGTTCCAAGGAACCGGGAACCGGAGTGGAACTTGAAGGATCCAGGTGTGGCCATTTCGGATCCTGAACTGGGGTTACCAGTTGAAGCGACTATTATTATAATAGCATTTGCCATTTCCTTAGCAGTTGGAACCGGGGTACTCTGGTGCAGTTCAACTGCTGAAAGTTTTTCTTTTCTTTTTCGCTTTCCTGCGGCTGCCGGGTTAGTGGCAGGGTCAGCAGATCTCTTTTGGCCAATGAACCATCATCCTTGTCAGAGGGCTGATCCTCTGGTTCTTTTTGGCTCAAAATCAGTTTGTCTGCAGCCGGTTAAGCAGCCTTCTCAGACATCTTCTCCTGCAGTTGTTTTAAGTGCCTCTCAAGTGTCGACTGAGGGAAGTTTTTAACAGATCTCGCAATCCTCTTTGAGGTGGTCAAACCCCAAGCAAAACACACATACAAGATGAGGATCTGCCTTTGCAAATGGTTCCCCACACTCTGCACAATGTTGGAAACCTGTGGGGCCTGTTTGATTCTTGGTCTGTGACATTTATCGGTTGTTAAAAAACGAACTAAACCGATAAATTTAAACTATCAAAAACCGCCTTACCGGATGGTATACAATAAAATTAACTTAATAAATGAAACCAAATAATATTGGTTCCTTCCCGGTTGGAAAAACAAAGTAAGAACCGAAAAGACTTACCAAAACTACACTAATCTAATGAATTCTACCTGTCAACCAAGGACAGTGCTTAAAAAATCTAAATAAAGTAAACAGACTTAAAAATAAACTGAGAAAAAAAATCTCTTCAGTTAGAGTGAAGGAGAGCTCTCCAGAGATGTTTTACTGAGGCAAGCGGAGTAAAGAGTCTGATGGTTGCAGGAAGTGCAACCAGGGACAGTGATTTGAAAACAGAGCTAGAGCCTAACATTCCACTATTAGCATAGGTTCCATTAACCATTTCGGCTCCGGGGCAGTCCTATGGTGAGACCATACTGCATTTGTCAGAATACAGCAAGATTTCCTGGGGTTTGAACAATGAGTTAACCTTTAGGAAGCCATAGCAGAGGCAACAAGTCTTTGTGTTAGGCAACTAAGCAAAACAAAGACAAAGACAAAAACACTACAGTTCTCAAAGAACGTGTCCAGGAAGTAAGAAAGAAAAGGCTAGCTTTCAGGAGGTACAAAGAAACACAGAGGGTGAAAGACAGGGATGTGTATCAGGAAAAGCAGAGGGAGGCGGGGGAAAGCAGTCTGGAGTGCAAAGGCGCAAAAAGAGGAAAAATAGCCCAGGCAATTAAGAAAGGAGACAAGATGTTTTTCAGATACATTGGTGAAAGAAAGAAAACCAGGAGTGGGATTGTGAGGTTGGGGGGGGGCCTAGGCCTAGAAAAAGCAACAATTCTGAACAAATATTTTTGTTCAGTATTCACAGAAGAGGAAGGTACTGGGTGATAGGATCACCAATGGGAGAGAGGTGGACACCAGCCTGTTTACAGAGGAAAGAGTCCTAAAGGAACTCTAGAATCTGAGAGGGAACAAGGCTATGGGGCCAGATGGGATACATTCCAGAATATTAAAACAACAGAGAGGTGCTGGTATCACCATTAACAGCCCTATTCCACAAATTGACAGATATAGGGGTGGTTCCAGGAAACTGGAGAAGGGCGAATGTAGTCCCTCTCCACAAACGTGGGAACGGGGAGGAGGCTGGCAACTACAAGGCAATCAAGTCAGCCTGATCTTAGAGGTGGGGAAATTAATGGAGTCACTGCTAAAAGAAAGGGTTGTGATAGTTCTCGAATCCAGCAGAGCACAGGACCCAAGGCAGCATAGATTCACAGTGTGAAGGTCTTGCCAAACAAATCTGATAGATTTCTCTCACTGGGTGACCAGGGAGGTAGATCAGGGAGAGGTGGTGATGTAGCCTACCTAGATTTCAGCAAGGCCTTAGACACTGCCCCATATAGGAGGTTGGTAAATATGTTGGGCAGCCTGAGAGTGGGCCCCAAGCTGGTAAACTGGGTCAGAAACTGGTTGCGTGACAGGGCAGAGGGTGATGGTAAATGGTGTTCAATCCAAGGAGAAGGAGGTGATTAGCGTAGTGCCAGAGGGGAAGGTATGCCTGTGTGCAGACGACACCAAGATCTGCAATCAGTGTCGACATTCTGAGGTGGGGGTGGAAAAAAATGAGAAAGGACCTTAACATGCTCAAGAAGTGGTAGAGAGCGTGGCAGCTAAGACTCAATGCAAAGAAGTGCAAAATCATACACTTGGGGCACAGAAATCCAAGGGAGGAGTACAAGATTTGGTGTGTGGGGGGGTACTGATGGACACCAATCAAGAAAGGGACCTGGGCATAATCATATCTGATGACCTAAAGGTAACCAATGTGAGAAGGCTGTGGGGAGTGCCAGCAGGATGCTAAGGTGTATAGGGAGAGGCATCACCAGCAGTAAAAAGGAGGTGGTTATGCCACTGTACAGATCACTGGTGAGCCCTCATCTGGAGTATTGTGTCTAGTTCTGGAAGCCACATCTCCAGAAGGACGTAGAAAAAAAACAAAACAGAGGCAGTCCAAAGAAGCACAACAAAAATGGGTCAAGGACTGCACCAAAAGTCATAAGAGGAAAGACTAGAGGACCTCAATATGTATTCACTGGAGAAGAGCAAAGAGAGGGGGTATGACAGAGACATTCAAGTACCTCAGGGGTATATACAAGGTACAGGAGGGTAGCATCTTTCAGAAAAGAAGGTGTGCAAGAACAAGGGGGCATGATACGAGGCTAGAGGGGGTAGGCTCGGGGCAATGTGAGGAAGTACTTTTTCACAGAAAGAGTAGTAAATGCATGGAACAGCCTCCCTGCAGAGGTGGTAGAGGCAAAACCGGTAGGGGAATTCAAGAATGCATGGGATAGACTTAAGCGTAATCAAATGGGGAAGAGAGGGTAAGCCATAGATCAACTTGGGTCTGTGGTATTACATTAGGTGCAGAAAAGGAGAAGACTAGGTAGGTGGGCCACACAGTCATCTTCTGTCACCTTCTATATTTCTATGTTAAGCATGTGAGCAGAGACCGACTGGTTTCTCAGCCACTGAACCTCTCACCTCAGGGTCTCCTTCCTGGATGACCAGAGGAAGATTTTCCCCTCGTCCATCCAGAACACTGCCCCCCCAACTGTTCCAACCTCTGAGACAGGACAGGGGAGCTGTTCTTCCGAATGACAGCACAACTATGTGTCTCCAGGGTCCTCGGCAACAACATTTCTGCTATCTGAGCAGTCGGCGCTGGGATGAGCAAGTCGTTCAGGTAGGGATACATGTGATGTCCTTCCTGTCTCATATGCACCACTGGTATGATCAGGACCTTTCAAAATATTCTGGGCACTGTCACCAGACCAAAGAGAAGCACCCGGTATTGGAAACGCTGTCCCCGAATCACGAACCTCAAACTTCTGGTGCAACTGACAAATGTGATTGTGGAGACAGGCATCCTCCAAATCCACGTAGGCTAAATAATCCCCTGGTTGGACAGCCCAACAATTGACCGTAAGGACTCCATCTTGAACGTTGTGTGGCAGACAAGCTTAAGTGCTTCAGGTCCAGAATCGGTTGGACCCCCCCCCCCTCCTTTTTCTTGGGGACCACAAAATAAAAGAATCCCAGATCCTCCTTGCTGGGGGGCACTGGGACAACTGCCCCAATCTGTATCAAGTGATCCAAGGTCCAAGTCACCACTTGCCTTGTCACTGGGTTTTGGAGCACAGAAGACTGCAGTAAACAACCTCTCATGGGTACTGTTGCAAACTCTATGGTGCAGTCTAGAGCCATTTCCTATACCCACGTGTCTGACATTACTTGGGCCCCATCATGGGTAAAAGTTCTGCAGTCTTCCACCAAGGGAAGGAGGCAGAGATGGGCCCGCGTACCTTCATTGTGCATTACCACCTCATTGTTGTGCACCTCCATTAAATCCATAGACGAGGGATCCTCTGTTGCTGTTACCCTTAAATCCAGAATACGCTCCCCTGTTCATCTGGTTTCTGAAATTCCGAAAGAGACAAAAACCACCTATGGGCCGCTGCTGCCATTCACCTCCTCACCTTCGTGATGCCGAGTTTGCCTTGTGTTGCTCTTATGACACTGATAGTTGTCCCTTCTTATCCTGGATGTCCTTCAAGATGTCATCCAGACCAGATCCAAATACTCCTCCTCCTCCTCCTCCTCCTTCGAAGTGCAGGTTAAACAGCTTTGTCTTAGATGCCTGGTCTGCAGCCCAATGCCTGAGCCAAACACCCTGCATCACTGCCATAATATAAGTGGAGCATGCTGTTGGCTGTAAACTGTCCACTGTGGCATCCCCCAGAAAGTAGGCGGCCAGGGACACAAACTGCAAAATGTTTGCCCGTTCTGAGTTTGGAGGAGCGAAACTACCCAGGGCAGTGACCCATTAGTTCAAGGCACTGGATACAATAAAAGATTATATGAAATGCAACAATTCACTCCATTTGAGGTAAAAGCCCTTCTGGATGAGGCGTCCACCCGCTTATCGTAGGTGTCTGTTAGGGCCACTGAACCTTCAACAGCTATGGTTGTGTGCTTAACAGAATTATGCATGATCTTACCTGCCAAAGGGGGGCCCTCCCACTCCTGGAAGCTCCCCTCCAGGAAAAGATAACATCCCACCCTCTGCCTAGGGAGCTGCTTGCACTTATCCATCCCGACCCATTTCTGTTCAGTAATCTAGTCACAATGTTTAGAAAACACTTTGGTGCAGAAGAAGCAGCAGACAGAATGGGATTCACATCCAGAGACTCCAGGACTTGCACCTAATGTCCAGTAAACTTCCATTATAAGACAGGATAGAGACTCTGTATCAGACAAGGGAGGGATCGGAATCTTTTTCTTGAGCTCCGTCCACTCTCCCTCCTCCAGAGGGCTCTTCTTACTCATTCGATAGCGTCACAGGGTCAGGATTTCCCTCGTGCCCCCCTGTATCCTCACCATGACCACTTTGTCAAGGTCAGGGCTGCCTGCAAATCTGGGTGAGCGGAATTAGTCTGCTCCGGCACACCTGGACATACCTGTATAGGGGTGTCACGATAATAAAATGTTGACGATACAATAACCGTGATGAAATTATTGCGATAACCTTGTTATCGTGATAATTTTGCCACTTGTGCAACAATGTTGGCAAAACTATTTAAATTCTATTTTTTTACATAATTTACATATTGTACTCTTTTTCAAGCAATGCTATGCCATAATGCACATTATTTTGAAGTCTGCTGTAAAATAATGCAAAGAGCAAAATATTTAAAAAAATATATTTTATTTTTTCATAATAAAATCTCTGAACTTTATATGGAGAGGGTGGTGGACGCATGGAACGACCTTCTTAAGGAGGTCGTGGGGTCAAAAACAGTGGCGGAATTCAAGAATGCATGGGACAGACAGAAGGCAATTCTGGTGGGGGGTAGGAGGAATTAAGCTGTTGGTTAACTAGGATCTGCAGCTTATCCAATAGATGGAGAAATGGGCAGACTGGGTGGGCCAAGCGGTCCTTATCTGCCGTCAGGGTCTATGTTTCTATGTTCCTATAAAACTGCTTGAATTTTTATTGCATAAAAATTCAAATACACAATCAATACATGTGTTATACACATAGGGCTAGATAGACTGCGCCAGGCAATGGCGCAAGTGGAGGCGCAGCACAACCGAGGTGTGCCATAGCCAGACAGGGGGATATTCAAAGGAGATGTACCATGATGCTCAACACTTGTATATATAGCACAGAATGCACAGGGTGCATATATAATGCACTGGCGCATCCTCCAGACAGGTAGGACTGGGAATGCTCCAGTGCAACTGTAGGTGCGCTGGGTGTATTTCCAAGATATTCAGACCTGGACATGCAAATGGGGCCATAATGTATGCAAGGCACTAATGGGGCCATTTGTATGTCATTATGTCCCCATTTGCATGAGTTGAGCAGGGCAGCCCGGCGAAATGCACCTGGTGCCCTGCACAGCATGTGGTTCGGACAGAGGGGTTCTGGGCACCCCACCCCTGTAGCCTGCGATGGCCAGTAGACAATTGTAGAATCGATCCCTGGTAGTCTAGTGATACCCCCCTCCCTCCCTGTAGCTGTGATCATCAGTAGAAAATAAAGTAATAAATCCATGGTAGTCTAGTGGCACCCCACAACCCCCCAGCTCTCTCCCCATCATCAGGGGCGGCTGCAAACTGCCTGGCTGCCTGCTGAATGATATTTTACAGTATGAGCTATAAGCCCATTGGTCCATACTGTGGACCAATTGGCTTATAGGGCATACTGTACTAAAAAAGTCACAAATATGTGAATGAAGTCCATTCATATATTTGTGACTGTCTAATACAGTATATGCCCTGCAAGTCCATTGGTCCACAGTCTGCGGACCAATGGGCTTACAGTTCATATTATGTAGAAGTTAGTCGGGCAGCAGGCAGGTTGCAGCTGCTCACCGATGACGGGGCAGCGCTGGTGGGCAGGGGTTCCTGTGGGGGTGGGGTGCCAACAGATTACCATGGATTTATTACTTTATGTTCTACTGGCGATCATGGCTATGGGGAGGGAGGAGGGTACCACCAGACTACCAGAAATTTCTATCTTTACTGTCTACCAGCCATCGTGGCTTCGGGGAGGGAGGGGGGCACCACCAGACTACCGGGGAACATCTGGGTGCTTGTGGACGGTGTTGTGGGTGGGCAGGTGGCCACCCATGGCTGGCAGCTGCTGTGTTGCGCCATGCAGTACAGTAGCCCGCCTGTGGGTGGCCAGCATTTGGGTCATTTTTTTCGGGCTCAACTTTGTGCCCCAGTATGCGGCGCATCTAGGTGTTGTGCCAGCAGATGCGCCGCACATCCTGGGCTGAATATCAGGATGTGCCGCATATGCATGGGCACGCCCCCTTCAGATGCGCTGCATACATTAACATGCACCCTGGCGCATCAGGACTTACTGCGCAAGTCTCCCTTTTGAATATTTCCCAGGGTGCATTACTGGGGTTCCGCCGGCACAACCCCTTTGAATATCTAGCCCATAGAGAACACCACATTTTAAAATGTGAATGAGCAAATATATTTACTTGTTTGTTTAAAGAGCGCCTTTCCCAGATTTTTCTCCTTGCCTGCAAAATTATCAGGATACTCCCTTACCTGACTGGGAGTTCCTCTGTAGTAGTTGAACATTTTTCTCCTTAGCCTCCTAAGGAAGGGAAGGGATCGTATTTGCTCCCTAGGGGGGTTAGCTGCTCGATCCCTTCCATTTCCTGATCACCAATGCCCTCCCCGCACTTCCTTGTTTTGTGAGGTCATTATATGCCTAGTGCGGGGATGCGCATGTGCCATGCAAGTCTACGGGGTGGCATTTTTAAAATTATTTTTACGATGTTAACCCAACTTGTAGTACAAATCGGAGTCAGTGTTAAGTAACACGAGCCTTGTTACTTTTGTTACATCAAGGTGGAGCCCTGGATGTATCCTGCCTAGATTTCAGTAAGGCCTCTAACACCGTTTCACATAGGAGACTCAAACAAGTTGGGCAGCCTGGAAGCGAGTCCAAAGGTAGTAAACTGGGTAAGAAATTGGTTGGGTGATAGATGACAGGGAGTGGTGGTGAACGGAGCTCACTCCAAGGAAGAGAGAGTGACCAGCGGGGTGCAACAAGCTCAGTACTGGGACTGGTCCTCTTTTTAATGTCTTATTAGCAACACTGCAGAGGGGCTAGCCTTTCTGCAGATGACACAAAGGTCTGCAGTAGGGTAGACACTCTGGGGCAGGTAGGGGTGTGTGTGTGTGTAAAAATGAACAAAGATCAAAGAAAGCTTGAGGAGTGGTCAGAAGTGTGACAACTAAATTTTATGCTAAGAAGTGCAAAATCATGCACTTGGGGCAAAGAAACCCAGGGCAGGATACAAGATTTGGCGGGGGGGGGGTACTGATGACCTCAAGCAGGAAAGAAATCCTGGGGTAATCATATGCGACAACCTAAAGGTGGCCAAAAAGTGTGACAAGACAGTGGGGAGAGTTAGTGGGATGCTAGGGTGCACAAGGAAGGATATCACCAACAGAAAGAGGGAGGTGGTGATACCGCAGTAGTGATCATTGGTGAGACCTCACCTAGAGTACTGTGTCCAGTTCTGGAGACCACATCTCCAAAAGGACACAGAATAGAGGCAGTCAAGAGGGCAACTACAATGATGGGCCTGCATCAAAAGCCCTAAGAGGGAGGCTAACAACCCTGGAGAAGGGGGAGATATATGATAGACTTTCAAATGCCTCACGGATATAAATAGGGTACACGAGGAAGCATTTTCAGAAAAAAGGTGCTCAAGAAAAGGGGTCATGCTCTGATGCTGGAAGGGGTAGATACAGGAAATGTGAGGAAGTACTTCACAGAAAGAGTGGTGAAAACCTGGAAAAGCCTCCCAGTGGAGGTGGTCGGGGCAAAAACTGTAACGGGATTCAAGAACACATAAAACAGGCATGAGGGAACCTTACTGGTTAGGAAAGGAAGGGTAAAGACAGAGATCAAGTAGGGTCTGCGATATCACATTAGGTAGGGAAAATGGGCAGCCTAGATGGGCCAAGCAGTCCTTATCTGCCAGTTTTATGTAAGTAAGTCTACTGGTGCACATACCCCCACCCACATTTCTTTTCCCCATCCCTTAGGCTGGCACACATGCGATGGTGCAAGTATATGACATACATACTGAGCCCCCGAACCCAGTCTGAAGGTTGTTACTGCTGCTTCATCCAGCCTCTCCTAGACTGCAATCAAGCAGTGGCTTGATCTGTCCCCTCTCCTCAAAGAAGGAGAGCCATTGCCAGTCTGGTGGTGCTGAGGGTTGAGGCACTGGACGCCACACCTCGCACCACACCAGTGACCTGGGTTCGGGAACGAGCTCAGGTCACCAGGGGTCAGCAGTGGCAAGAGAGGATTGAGCATCCTGAGGTCTGCTGTCTTCTTCCGGGGGAGGGAGAACATGTCGTCCCACTCACTGACTGCTCTCTAGCGATGGCTAGAGGGCAGTGCGGGTCGGGAGGCACACCAATGTCATGACGTTGGAGGTACAGGAGAACGGGAGAAAAGAAAACGGAGCCTGGCTGGCTCAATGATGGCTCCTGGCGTGTGTGGGGCTTGGCCCCGGCGGTCTGGATTGGGTCTCGGGGGGTGTGCGGTCCTCTCTCCTGGCCCTGCTGTGGAGAGTTGCAGGGGACCGGCTGGGGCCAGCGATGTGAGGACATCAGGAGCCGGAGGGTGACTCTCCTCATGAGGGAAGGCCGCAGCTCCTGCCAGGGGCTCCCTGGAGGGATAAAAAAAATCAGAATGAAAAAAGGATAGCAGTCAATAGATGGTCAGTCCTCTTTCATGCAGTCAGCCCTCGAGCGACCCAGGTCTGTACCTGAACCTGGTCTGCCAGCATGGTGACAGGTGAGGTGCTCAGGCCCTCAAAACTCCATGCCATATGGCCAGCACTGCATTTCTTATTTTAAGGAAAAATACTAAAAATCTGATAGGAGGATGGTGGGGAATCAGGAATCATGGTTGCACCTGGAATGGGATGCGCTGCTGGAAAAGCAAGCTGAGGTGCTTTACCACTGTATATATCATGATATATCATGCTGCATATAACATAATAATGTTTTTTTTTACAATGATAAGTTATCAGCAGTGGTAATTATTGAGATATATCGTCATATGGTGGCATCCCTATACCTGTAAGGGCTCCCCTGCCCTGAGGGGCCTGCCCTGGGTTCAGGTGTGTTGGTGGGGGATGTCCTGTGCAACATCAGACTTGAGCAGCTCATTTAAGAGCAGCAAAAAGGATCTGCGGAACTCAGCTTTACCACTGTCAGTCGATACCCCAGGTGCACCGCCCCAAGATCAGGGGTTCAGCTGGGGGAAGGGGGACCCGAAATGGACATATTATGTTGTGTTACACGATTAGGGCAGTAAGACCCTAATGGGGAGGGTTTCATTACCCTCCTGCAGGTTTTACATCTCTTAAATACAAACAATCTCCAATAATCCATGGTGCCAGACCCTAACAAAAACAGTATACCATATTAAAGACAATGCATATAAAATGCTGTAATCTAACTGCAAACTCTCTACACCGCCCCCTATAGCTTGCTGTTACCCTATGGCTATAAACAATCAAAGGGGGAAGGCTCCTCATGCAAAATTATGTAGTTATCCCAGATACTAAACAGAGAAACCAATACCCGAGAGCTGCCTGGTGCGGATTATGGAGAAAAAACAAACAACTGTGCCCCTTGGAGAACACTGCTGTCAGAGAGCCACTCCCCCCTCCTTTTATGTGCATCTGTCCAAATTCCAAACAGCACAGATCAGGAAACTGCTCTGCCTCAGCTACTGCACTGGGCGAGTGAGAAAATGTGCGCCTGGCCACATGCTAGCATGATGTCCTGCTGATGTGTGTGATGTCACCACAACGGACCAGAGTGCGCTGGTCGCTGCAGCCATGCTCCAAACAGAGCATAAACTGCTGTGCAAACGCCCCAGAAGAGTAAAATCCACATCCCAATACTGGCCCAGATAACACTGATTTTAGACTTCTAAAATTGGGCATCTCTAAATTGGCTTCCCACTTTATTTTTAATTATTCATTATGTTATATAGCTCCCCCCCCCAAAAAAAGAGCTCTGAAAGTGGTAATTATTAAACCCATACACAAAATGGGTAATAAGGAAATAGTTTCTAATTATTGGCAAATTTCACTTTTGGCTCCCCTTTCATGGATGAGCACATGGGGCAGAGTATAGGGGTAGGGCGGGGCTGGCAGGGAAGGGGAGGTGTAGGGGGAAAAAAGGGCAGACTAGATGGTCCGGTATGGTCCTTTTCTGCAGTCAGGATTCTATCAGAAATAATTATTTCTGACCAGGTTGTGCGTTATCTGCACCAACATATTTACTCACTTGTTCATAACATCAATTTAGATCCAATCATAATACTGAAAGGGCCTTGATGGGGTTCACGAGCGGCGTGCAGAGAGCCACTGATAAAGGGCACTGTGCTGCAGTGGTATTTATGGACCTCATCAAGGCCTCCGGACCTTGCTGATCATGGTACACCCTTTCAGAATGTTACTTCTCCAGTGATGTAATAACGTGGTTTTCAAACTATTTTATGGATAGGGTACACAAAACGAAAATTGCAGGAATTGTCTCAGATGGTCACATGATTAAATGTGAGGTGCCACAGGGCTCAATACTATTTTTTTTTTTTTAACTTCAAAGTCATTTTTATTGATACATGGTAAGATAATGAGGTCTAAAATTATACAGCCACAAGCAAATCTTATAACTCCATTACAATTCAGAAGGATCTTCCTATAGCAGCTTTAGAGCAGTACAATGGTGGACTGGCAACTGGATGTCATAGGGCAATTCAGTTAGAAACAACTAATATAATAATGAGTCCATGTGGGTGTACCGAATTTCTGGTACCCCTGGTTTTCGTCCAATGTTTAAACATATTAGGTTCAGCCATCACTGAAAGTCCAGTAATATTGACTGTTCAGTAGTGTCCAATGGTTTATTGTCACAGATCAATACAATGTACATCATACCAATAAACGAAGTTTAAAGTTGCGTATTATGTCATTTCTTTCATAGCCCACCTAAAATCAGTAATTCAATTATTAGTGAGTATCCCTTGGTTTCAAAAAAGTGGCAGCTATTTAATAGGAGAGCAAATCACACAAATTCAAACCGGAATGAAGGGTTCAGTGCGCACCTCCCTCCCCGCCTCACGAGAAAAAGATTTTCCACAAGGAAAGAAAAAGTCCAAAAAATGAAAGGCATTTTCTTTAGGGGTCTGGTTCTAAGTGAATAGAATGCCAAGGGCGCCATATCTCCTAGAACCTATCCCGCGTCAGTCTAAACCTACTTATAATGTTCTCCATCCTCTCCAGGTCCACCATTCTAGCTTTCCAACAGCCCAAAGTTGGTGGGTCAGGAGAGAGCCACCTAGAGGTAATGCATTTAAGGGCAGCAACCCTTAAAATTTGACCTTATTTTCCAACATTCTTGGAGCAGGACAACAAATGCTGGGTCCTCTCCTGTTTATGAATTCCACACCCCAATCTTGTGAAAAATCTGAGATCTTGTATGCAGATGATGCAGTTATTTTTAGTACTTGGGCTATGCTTGGGAAGTCCAACCCATTTATCCGACCCCCATTAACTGAACCTTCCTATCTAACTAACTGGCTGCTTGACCCTAGTGTCCCCATTGAAAACTGATGGATGCTATTAAGAGGCATAAGAGATGAGAAAGCAACTCTGGGAGAAAATATGTGGCAGGGAAACAGATACAGTACATGGCTTCGCTGGCATCTCTTAGCATATCTTTGGTGCCACCTACTGCCTTATGATCGCTACTACTACTGTACCATTTAAAAATTGAGGTGCATCCCTGTAATACAGTATAGGCACTCTCGATTATCTGATCTCCTGTGTATCCGAACTGATCAGAAGTCCCCCAGGCAGTTCGGATAAACAGGGCTGCACTGGGTGTTATGTAAACAGATTTTGATTCTTTTCAAGCATGGCTTTTGTCTAAAAGTATGCTTCTGAACACCAAGAAAACAGGTCCAAGAAAGAATAGAGATATCAAGTCTCCTATTGTTGATCTTAAGGGTAAACCCACTGAAAAGTACAGTTACGTAAGAACTTACCGTAACAGAAGATCTTCGAGAACAGCTCTTGCAGCAGGTTACACCATTAGGACCGAAGCCGCAAGGCGCCAGGACCCCACGGAAAAATTCTAGCTAGCTAACTACAGCGGGGACCGCCCCCGACGTCGGTCCCGCCTCCGACGTCAGGCGTGGTACAAAAGGGGGCGGTCCCGCCAGATTCCCCAGTTCTCCGGCCGGAGACTTCTTGCCGCAGGCTGACATCAAAATGGGAGACCTAGGATTCGCCGTCAGAAGACAGAAAGATAATTCCTGCTCAGAAAGACTGAGCCATGCTTCCTCCAAGGGGGAAGGTGGGCGGGAAGGTACCTGCTGCAAGAGCTGTTCTCGAAGATCTACTGTTACGGTAAGTTCTTACGTAACTGTACTATCTTACTTCGAGACACAGCTCTTGCAGCAGGTTACACCATTAGGACTGATTCCCAAGCAGTAACGCTGTCAGAAAATCCGGGAGGAGGAAAATAAAGGATAAAAACCAGGTCCTGAACCTAGGACAGGAGACCCTGAAGTACGGCCAAACCAAAACCAGCCCTTCGTCGAGAGGCGATGTCCAGGCTATAATGCCTGATAAAGGTATGCACAGAACTCCAAGTGGCTGCAGCGCATATAGCAGAAGTGGAAACATTTTTGAGCGCTGCAAAGGAAGTAGCCACCCCTCTAGTGGAATGACCCCGAATGTACCTGGGAGGGGCTTTTGTTTGATACCATAACAGTAAGAAATACACTGGACAAGCCAGTGAGAAAGGGACTGTTTGGATACTGATTGGCCCATCATTCTCTCAGAGAAGGAAATGAAAAGCTGCTCAGAACTACGAAAGGACTGAGTTCTGTTGAGGTAAAACCTCAGGCTGCGGTGAACATCCAGGGTATGGAGCAGAGCCTCTCCTCTATTAGAGTAGTTCGGGAAGTAGACCGGAAGGTCGATATCCTGGTTCAGAGTGAGTGAAGAAACCACCTTAGGCAAGAATTTAGGGTTCGTCCTCAGGGATACTCTGTCCCGGTGGAAAACTAAATAAGGCTCTTTGCACATGAGAGCGTGAAGTTCAGAAATTCTTCTTGCCGAGGTAACAGCAACTAAAAACAACGTTTTCCACGACAGAAAACGTAGCTCGCAATCCGCGGCAGGTTCAAAGGGGGGAAGCGTGAGCTGTTCAAGGACAAAAAGCAAATCCCATGGAGGCACAGGGTCTCTAATAGGAGGCCTAAGGTGCAACACTCCCTAAGAAATTCCAGAGGCGTCCACCTGAGCCACTGCAATGCGATTCCCACGGGAGGTAGTAAGCGAAATGGCACAGAGGTGCACTTTAATAGAGGGTAAGCTAGACCCGAATGAAGAGGAGAGCAAATATTCTAATATTACTCCCACAGGACAACCTAAAGGGAAAGGTCGGCGTGCTCGCGCCATACATAAAAGCGGGCGCCATTTCATGCGTATGTACACGTGATGCGTTGTTGCTTTCTGGCTGCAGAAAGGACTTCGCAACCTCTTGCGAGCCCTCGCGGACGCAAAATGGCTATGTCTCTAGGAGCCAAGCATGCAGGTTCAAGGAACGTAGGTCCGGTGGACAAGTGAACCCTTCTCCTGCGACAGTAAGTGGGAGCTGGCGGCAGCGGGGAGGGGGGGTTCCGAGATAGTTGAATCAACAAAGGGAACCAAATCTGTCTGGGCAAAATGGGGCCACTAGGATCATTATTGCATGCTCCTCGCAGTTTGAGAAGAACTCTCTGGATCAGCGGGAAAGGAGGAAAGCGAGAGAATCTGTTGGCCCAGGAGAGGGATACAGCGTCTCGCCAGAAAACACTAGGCCCTGGATCTAGCGAGCAAAAATTGGGCAGTTTTGCGTTGGATGGGGAGGCGAACAAGTCTAGATCTGGAGTTCCCCATCGAAGAAACAGATCCTCTGCTACCTCTTGAAGGAGTTCCCATTCGTGGACTCTGGCCTGAGAACGACTCAGGCCGTCTGCAACCGTGTTGTCCACTCCGGGAACGTGCACAGTGATCAGATTCGCGCCGTGTCTGATTACCCAATCCCACACTCTCATGGCCTCCCTGCAAAGGGCGTAAGAGTGTGCGCCTCCTTGTTTGTTGAGGTAATACATCACCGCCGTGTTGTCTGTCTGAAGTAGAAGAGTACACGGTGGGATAACTGACTGAAAGGCCTGCAGGGCATAGAGGACCGCTCTCATTTCCAGCACGTTGATGTGAAGGTGAGCTTCCATCTGGGTCCACGTACCCTGGGACTTTACCCCGTCCAGGTGTGCCCCCCACCCAAGACCGGAAGCGTCTGTGGTGAGGGTGACCTCCGGGGACGGCGCAATGAACGGGACGCCTGATGAGAGCGACCCTGGGGCTAGCCACCACTGCCAGTCTTGAATCACTGAATTCGTGAGTCTGACCGGATGCTGCAAGTGGTCTTGCCTTTGGTCCCATTGCACTTTGAGCATCCACTGAGTAATGCGCATGTGGAGTCTTGCGAAAGGGACAGTAGGAATGGCCGCAGCCATGTGTCCGAGCAAGCAAAGGACCGACCTGGCAGGTACAACCTTGCTTAATGATGGGTCCCTTATGAGGGATCTGATGCGCTCCGCTCTGTCGGCCGGAAGAAAGGCTCTTCCCCGAACAGTGTCCAGAACTGCTCCTATGAACTGCAGTTTCTGCGACGGTACCAGGAGAGACTTCTCGTAATTTATGAGGATGCCCAGGGATCGGAACAGATCCTGGGTGCTCTTGATGCAGAAGCAGCGCCTCTCTGGAGGCCGGCCATGAGAAGCCAGTCGTCCAGAATGCGGGGAACACGTGGTGGCTGTCTCCTCAGAGACGCTGCCACGACTGCCATGCACTTGGTAAAGACCCTTGCGCGGAAGACAGTCCGAAGGAAGGGCTCGGGAACTGAAGGTGGTGGTCGAGAAACTCAGGCGCAGGAACCTCCTGTGCGCCTGAGCCATAGGGATGTGCAGGTAGGCATCCTGCATGTCTAGAGACGCTAAAAGGCGTCCTGTTTGAGCATGGGATAAGACCCGGAAGGGTCACCATGGAATCTCTTGTAAGTGACCGACACATTGAGGTCGCTGAGGTCCAAGATTGGACGGAGGTCCCTGTTTTCTTGGGAACCAGGAAGAAGTGGGAATAGTATCCTAGTCCTCTCTGGTTCTCTGGGACGTACTCTATCGCTCCCTTTCGTAGTAGCGCGAGTACTTCTTGCCAGATCAAGGCTTTGTGCTGACCCTGATACCGGGAGAGCAAAGGAGGCCTGAGGGTGGCTTTCCTGCGAATTCTATAAAGTGGCCTGGACTGACCAACTAAAGAACCCACCTGTCGGTGGTAATGGCCTGCCAACCCGGCGGGAAGTTATGTCGACCCCGACTATAAACTCCCGTTGATCCTGAGGCGGGGCGGAAAGGAGTCAGGCTGTGGCGGCAGATGGACCCGCTGGCTGGGCCTGCCTAGGGAAGCGCTGGCCTCGGCTGGCGGGTGTTTGCCCTGGGCTCTCTGAAACCGGAGCCCTCTGAGGTGCAGCGGAGTGGGTCTGTTGCCTCTGCGTCGCATGCAGCGGCTTTAGTTCCTCGAAGGAACCAAGCTTAGGTCGGTACATGGCCTGAACCGACCTTACGCCTTCCGGCCTCTTGGAGTTTGGTAGGATCTTTTCTGTGGGATTACCAAACAGTACTTCTCCCTCAAAAGGCGTCCAAGATGTTCTTTTGGACGTCCGAGGGTAAACTTCGGAGGCCAGCGCAACCAAGAGTGTCTCCGGAGGCAAGCGCCAGAAGCTGCTGCTCGGGCCGATGAGTCAGCGGGTCATCGCGCAGCTCTTAGCATCAGGTCTCACGTCTTGAACCCGTACGGAGGAGCTGAAGCATCTCCTCCTTCTGCTCACTCTTCGGGCATCTTTTCAGCCGCTTCCAGACCCTGTTCCACAAAGCGTTCTGGAACTGAACCATGTGGGTTAAATAGTTCAGGGATCTGATGGCGCAGGTAGCGGAAGCATCGTGCGCCTACCAATCGCGTCCAGTTGTTTGGACTCTGGGTCCGGTGGCAGGTGCTCAAATGTTGTGGCCTCTGTGACCGGTCATGTGAGGCTGTGATGACCAGAGAATCGGCCTGAGGATGCTGCGTCAAGTACTGGTCATCCTTAGGAGCCTTGTACAAGCGATCAGCTTTCTTCGGTCTCGCCGGGAGCGAGTGTGGACGCTTCCACGCAGCCTTGGTGACGTCCACGAAAGTGTCAACCAAGGGTGGTACCACCACAGGCTTGGGGTCCTTTTGCCGAAGATATTTGGCGAGTCGTACTCTTTCGGGGTCTAAGTCTTCAGCATCCCATCCCATGTTCTCTTGTATATGTCTCATAATATCAAGGAACGAGGGATCATCCGGAGGAGATCTAGGCATCTCACGTGGGTCCGGAGAAGGGATGGAGAGTGGAGATGGGGATCTAGAGGTGGAGTAGTCTGATCCCGTGTCCTCCGTTGAAGTCGAACGTCGGCGTCTCCTGGATCTCTTGGGGCTGGGTGATCCAGAAGAGGATTTCGACGGAGGTCTCCGTTTATCAGGTCTCCCCCTGGGAGGGGTTCTAGGCTCCCGGGGAGGAGGAACACGGCCTGCCGACCCCGATGGCGAGGGGGCAGGAACCGGAGTAGGAGGAGGAGGGGAACCATGCTTTTTAATGGTATCCCACCAGTAGGTGAACAGATCTTTCACCTCCACTAGAGAGAGGCCCGACGACGGCCCGGGTGCCGGTGGGCAGTCGTCGGGTCACGGCGTCGGCTCCACAGGGGGCTCTGGTAATGGCGAGGGTTCCCTGGGAGTACCGACGGGACCGGGTCGCCCGTCCTGGTCCTCGGGCTGCTCTAGGTCCTCCTCCGATAGAGGCTCCTGACCGATGTTGGTCGGAGGCAACAGGGCCTTCTTCTTTTCAGGAGGGGGGCGCGTCCCCTACGGCGTCGCTGGGATGTAATGGCGGCGTCGGTCGTCGGGCCGGCGGGCGGCTCCAGGGAAGAAGGGGCGCACGGCTGGCGGCTGTCGAGCAGCGTCTGGGCTACAGGCCTTTAAAGGCGTGAGCTCCAGCGTCTTGCGTGGAGGCACCGGCGAAGACCAGCGTCGGGTACCGAGGCGGGAACCCGGCTTGCGGTGGTGATGGTGTCGTTCCCGGACTTCGCCAAGGCCCTGGAAGGGAGGAAGGTCTGGCGGTTTCTCCTGAGATGAAGGTTTCTTGATTGCAGCCGGGGAGATTCCGAACGGAGTACGGGACTCGAACCCTGGAAGGGACCTGGAAGGGCCTTCTCCTTCTCTTCTCCGCGTGCTTGTGGACCCTGGAGCTTTCCCCTTGGAGGACATGGTCTTCAGTTGTTCCTCCAGAAGAAAGCCTGCAAAGCCTTCTGGCGCCCGGATCCGAGATGCGGCTGTTGAACCCTTGGCAAGAAGGACAGGCCCGGGTATCGTGGTCTGGGCCTAGGCACCGGACGCAGGCCGTGTGGGGGTCCTTGAACGGGATCTGCTTTCCACAAGCGCACTTCGATGGATGGCCAGAAGTTGGTGATGACATCAAGATCTTGCTTGAAGATTCTGAAGATTTTCGAAAATTTTATCGAAAAAAGAACTATTCACGCGTCGCGCGCTAGACTGGTAACCGAAGGGGTCAGGTAGCTAAGTCGACGGCGGGAAAAGAACTGGGGAATCTGGCGGGACCGCCCCCTTTTGTACCACGCCTGACGTCGGAGGCGGGGCCGACTCGAAGTGTCCCGCCAGTAGTTAGCTAGCTAGAATTTTTCCAGGTCCTGGCGCCGGCAGCAGGTCCTAATGGTGTAACCTGCTGCAAGAGCTGTGTCTCGAAGTAAGATCTGCACATAGCTTTAAATACCGTATTTAGGGATTCTTGATATAGTATTCTTACGTTTGAATCCCATATTGAATATGTTGTAGAAAAACACAGAAGTGGACGGCAGGTAAGGACTGCAAGGCCCATCCAGTCTGCCCATTTTTTCTATCTTATGAATCAACGGCCTGTCTATTCATACTTATCTGTATTGCTCCCTCATGCCTATCCCATGCCCGTTTGAAGCCCTGCACTGTATACATATCCACCACTTCCTGATGTAGGCTGTTCCATGCATCCACCACCCTTTCTGTGAAAAAACGTCCTCACATTACTCCGTAAATCGTCCTTCTAATATCATGCTGTGTCCTCTTGTCCTGCTATTTTTCTTATACTGAAACATGTTTGACTCTTTCACCTTGTTGATGCCCTTAAGATGTTTGAATGTTTCGATCATATTACCTCTCTCCCTCCTTTGCTTTAGGGTATACATACTGAGCTCTGTTAATCTGTCCTCATGTTTTCTGATACAGTCCCTGCATCATTGTGGTTGCCTTCTCTGGACTGCCTCCATTTTGTAAATGTCCTTGTGTAGGTGCAGCCTCCAGTACTACACGCAGTACTCCAGATGGTGCCTAACCAGTGTCTTGTAAAGATGGATTTTTACCTCCCTCTTATGACTTGTGATACCCCTACTAATACATCTCAACATTCCTCTGGCCTTACCTACTGCTTTAGTGGTCTGCTTGGATGATTTCGGGTCATCTGTGATGATGCAACCTAAGGTCTGGTTCCATGCTCCATGCGGGAAATTAGTGGTTAGTTTCCACAAACAGTTGTGTCACTGTTCCCCAGGGCCATCAATACTCAGGGAACAAGGTCACAAAGTAAAAAGGTTTTTAAAATTCCTTGTTTTAAAAAAATCAAGGAGACAAAAAATCTATTATTCAGGGCTCCAACTTTTTATAATTCTCCTACCTAATGAAATTGTCAATTGTACAATCTTTTAAAATTAGACAAACAATGGCTCATTATAACGAATGAATGCACCTGTACTTAAAGTTCATCTGTGTGCACTGTATACTGCAGCTATGTTTGTGTACTGTATTTATAGTTTATTATTCTGTATCCTTGTACTTGTCACTTGTGAAAAGGGGCATTTTGCTCACTGGCTAATAATGAAATGAAATGGCTGAGAAAACAAGCAGGTAGCTTGCCAGTAATGGCAGAGTCACATGCCTCAATGCTACAGGCAGACACGCAGTGGAGCACTGTCCTGCCCACAATACCAAGCCAGATGGTAAGTACGCAGCAAAATGGGGGAAGGGAAAAAACACTAAATGCTAAACTACAAAAACACAAGACAAAAAAAACCTACACAGACAGACACACACACGGGCTGCCCAAGGGGTTTTACTTGTCCCACAAAGAAAAACGGAGGACAGGCAGCCCAGCAACACAACCGCACTAACTGTTCAGACCCCCCAAAAAAACACCAGAATGTAAGGAGAGGAAGAGGGGTCCATCGCCAGGAGGATGCTGATGGAAAAAGAGAAAGAAAGAAGGGTTAATGAAAGAACTCACCAGCTAGCTAAAAATATTTACCCGAGACACCAGGCTAATGGAATGGAGACCTAGTTGTACACTAATGCAGTGGCACATGGACCCCAATTCATGCACAAAGGCACTGAGAATGGGATACAGACAGGAAGTCAGTCAATTTGAAAGCCGCATCTCAACAGGAACGATTTCTAAATTTAAGGGTGCTCCCTGCCACCAGGTAGCCGCTACCTGCTTCACAGCTGCACAATTCTGTCAGAAAAACAATGAAATAGTAGACATACCCTTCTTAGAGAGTGCACTACCTATGCTGCCCTACCAAAAAACAGATTAATTGTAGATACACACTTCTAAAGAGCGGAATCTACCTATGCTGTCCTATCCTTCTAGTGGCACAGCAAAGAGTGAGGAAAGTACAGTTACGCAAGAACTTACTGTAACAGTAGATCTTTGAGAGAAGCTCTTACAGCAGGTGACACTGTTAGGACTGAAGCTGGCAGGCACCAGGCCCCACGGAAAATTTCTAGCTAACAGTGTGCAGCAGGGACATCGATGCCACCCCGACATCCATCTATGGTATAAAAGGGTGGTCCCCAACCCAACATCAAATACAGAAACTGGAGACCTGAGGAGGTTCCTCTAAAGTAAGGAAGACAGGTAATAGATGGAGAAGCAGTCACCAGGGAGATGGAGGGAGGAACAGAGCACCTGCTGCAAGAGCTCCTCTTGAAGATGTACTGTTACGTTAAGTTCTCACGTAACTGTACTATCTCACTTCAAGGGGGCTCTTGCAGCAGGTAACACAGTTAGGACTGAATCCCAAGTAGTGAAAGGACTGAACCCTGTCAGGTGGAAGGAGGTAGAAGTCAGCATAATGCTCCCAAGAGAGCAGGTCCTGCAGGACTGCCAGTCCAAAACCTGCCCTACACCCAGATATAATGTCCAGACTAATACTGGATGAAGGTGTAGACAGAACTCCAAGTGGCCGCTGCACAGATGTCAGCAATGGACACATTTCTGAAGGATGCAAAAGCAGCAGCTACACCCCTGGTAGAATGGCCTTTAACAGGGCCCGGTAAAGGCTTGTTGTATTTACGGTAACAGTAAACAATGCAGTTAACCAACCATTTGGACAAACATTGTTTTGAAGCTGAAGCCCCTTCTTTTCTCGGGGGGGGGGCGCAAATAACTGATCAGTTTTTCTGATGGCTTGGGTGCGGTCCAGATACTAGCGAAGCACCTGGTGGACATCCAAAGCATGCAGTAAAGCCCTTCCTTGATTCGAATAGTCTGGGCAATACACAGGCAGGTGGATGTCTCTATTCAGAGTAAACTCAAGACACCACCTTAGGAAGAAACTTAGGATTGGTCCTCAAGGACACCCTGTCTTTGTGGAAAACTTAATAAGGCTCTTCACACATCAGAGCCTGAAGCTCTGAAATCCTTCCAACAGAAGTAATGGCAACTAAAAGTAACACTTTCCATGACAGAAAGTGTAGCTTGCAGCTCGCATGAGCTCAAAAGGAGGCAAAGTAAACTTTTCTTCCCCAATTCAGGTTTTAACCCCCCAAAGCCCTGGCAAGGGCTGACCCCTCCCACCGAAGGAGGACTCTCTCTCGGTTCTGCCATTCGCACTTGCTGACCCCAATGATTCCCTCATGGCTTGCCCTCGTGGTGGGGCCAGGGAGGTGGCGCCCCTTCCCAGAGACCCAATCCAGTAGTCAGGGTCGGCCCTCGGGTGCGGTGGACAGTCACAAAGCCCTGCCTGGCTCCCCTCCTCCCGACCCCCCTCCCTACAGATGTGATTATGTCAGAGCATGCCTCCTGACCTGCATCACCCTCCAGTCACCACCAGAGGGCGATCAACGGGCATGACGATATGGCCCCCCCAATAGAGGATTGAGAGTCCTCCGGACGCTCAATTCTCTCTCCCCCTGCCGACCCCCACTGGCCCAGGTTTGTTCCCGAACCCAGATTACCGGCATGGCGCAAGGTGTAGTGACCAGCACCTCAACCTCCAGTGCCACTGGGCTGACCCAAAGTAAGCTTTTCTAAAATGAACAACAGATCCCAGGTGGGGAACAGGGTCCTTGATGGAAGTTTCAGATGCAGTATGCCCTGCAAGAAAGTGCGGGAGAGGTCAAGCTGGGCAAGGGTCCTGCCCTCAATAGGTGCGCAGTACGCAGAGATGGCAGATAAGTGCACCTGGATCGAGGAGTAACTCAGCCCCCGAGTCCGAAAGGGAAAGGAGGTATTCTACACGAAATTCTCCAAACGGGTAAAGGGATCCAGGTGGCAAGCAGTGGCCCATATGTAGAACCACTTTCACTTCACAGCATAAGTGGATCCAGTGGAGGGTTTTCTAGCTGCCACTAGAATACCTGCCACCCGGGGAGAAACCCCAAACTGGGCAACTGCTAAGTCTGCAGGAGCCATGCATGAAGATGCAGCGACTTGAGGTCTGGATGGAGCAGGATGCCCTGCTCCTGGGACAGCAGATCAGAGCACAGCGGCAGGGGAATCAGAGGCTCCACTACTAGTTGTTGGAGGAGTGGAAACTATATCTGGCGCGGCCAGTAAGGGGCAATCAGGATCATCTCTGCCTCCAACTGATCAGAACTCTCTGCAGCAATGGAAATAGAGAGAAGGTGTACAGAAACCACCCTATCCAAGATAGGGACAATGCGTCTTACCACAAGACACCAAGTCCTAGATCTAGAGAGCAGAAACTGGGCAGTTTTACGTGGATGGGGATGTGAATGGGTCCAGCTCTGGGTGGCCCCACCTGTCAGAGATTTTTGACCACTAAGGGAAGGAGTTCCCACTCACATGCCTTGGACCGAGAACGGCCTAGGCTGTCGGCCAAGGTGTTTTGAACACCTGGAACGTGCACAGCAGTCAGATCCAGGTGATACTCTAAGGCCCAATATCAAACTCTTATTGCCTCCCTGCAGAAGGGGTACAAATGTCCCCCCTTGCTTGTTTATGTAAAAGACTATGGACATACTGTCTGTCTGGATCAAAAGAGGTCCCTGAACCAAGTGCGTCTGAAAGGTCTGCAGGGCATACAGGGTCACCCGCATCTCCAAAACACTGATGTAGAGATTCTGCTCCAATGGGACCAGGTCCTCATCTCCCCAACAGATGGGCACACCAGACCTAGCCAGATGCATCCGTGGTCAGGATTTGTCGAGGGACTCCAACCGGAAGTGGACCTCTGTGGATAGATTGGAGAGGTTCAGCCATCACTTCGTAGTCTGACACACTGAGTTGGATACAGACACAGGAAGATCCAAACTGTCTGTCCTTACCCCGTGCATCATGTTTTAGGATTTTGGAAGACCCGCTTGTACTTAGTCAAGCAGCTCTAAAATGTAAGTTATTTTTATATATACAGTTGCTTTAGAGGCCAACAGGCTCCTTTTGTGTTAAGTGGAAATCTACCTCTCTTCCCACTTTTATACATTAGCAACAGGCCATGTCTAAAACTGCTGCTTTCCAAGGAGTATTATTTTGGAGTTTAACTATAACTCAGCAATGCAGGTTGCTTACTGTGCTTGTTTTACTAGGAAGTTGATAAGTCGTTGCCATGGTTCTTATTACTTTTGTACTTTTCTAATCAGTTAATGCCTGACCGCAGTTTCTGTATCATGGGTATTATTTTTCCTTCTACTTTTGTACCATTTGCTCTCATCTCATACTTGGGACTCTATGGTACAGTTTTTTTTTGTGACATTTTGTAAATTTTTTTAGTGCTACGTATCACTGTATAGAATGTCATCTTAAATCTTAAAACATTTCTATATATATAAAAACAGATCCAAATCATCTATGTGCCGATTCCATTGGACCCGAAGGTTCCACTGGGTTACCCTCCTGTGCAGGCGAGCTAGTGGAACTGTTGCAATGGCCACCGCCATGTGTCCCAATAGTCGTAGAAAGACTCTGGCTGGGATCTGGCGAAATGATCCAACCAGTTGAGCCTGTGCCTGAAGGGGTTCTGTCCTGTCTGGTCTGGGGGAAGAAAGGCATTGCTCTGGGTGGTGGTCAAGATTGCCCCGATATACTGGAGTCTTTGACTTGGCCAAGGAGAGGATTTGGGTAGACTGAGAGTTACCCCCAGATCCCGAAACAGTGTGAAAGTGGCCTCCATGGTTCTGAGCAACTGCTCCTTGGTAGGAGCTGTCAGAAGCCAGTCGTCTAGGCAGAGGAAGACACAATGGCCTTCCCTCCCTTAAGGCCACTGCCTGTACAGCGAAGCATTTTGTAAAGACTTGTGGATCTGAGGACAGGCTGAAAGGTAGAGCCCAAAACTGGTAGTGGTTTCCTTGAAAGTGGAAACTAAGGAACCTCCTGTGGGGTGGGAACACCAAGATGTGAAGATAAGCATCCTAGAACAGAGACAATCCTCCTGATGAAGCATGGGGAGACGGCCAGAAAGAGTGACCATTCTGAACTGTTTGTATTCTATGAACTGGTTCAGGTGGCTGAGATCCAGGATGCAAGTCTCCTATTCTCTTTGGAACAAGAAAGAAATGAGAGTAGAATCCCTTCCCTCTCTGTGCTGCTGGTGGTGGGATGGGTTCTATGGTCTGTTTTCTCAGGAGCGCTTGGATCTCTTCTTGGATAAGGGCGAAATGGGCCTGAGGGTAATGGGTGGAGATTGTAGATTGTCTGGCGGAATCTCCAAAAACTCTTAGGGTGTGCCCCTCTTCCACTAACTGCAGAACCCACTGATCCAAGGTTATTCTGCACTAACCCTCTCCGTAGAGAGAGAGAGAGAGAGAGAGAGACAGACAGAAACGACCCCCTCCTGCCTCCCCCAGGAATTCAGCTGGGGTCGGGTAAGGAGTCAGGCAGAAGAGCCTGAGACAGGCAACGTGGCCTGTGAGGTTTTTCGAGCTCTGGGGCAGAACCTCCTGTGGTTTGGAAAGTAGCTTTTCTCTTAAAGGCACTTCTGGGCTGTTGGCCTCTAGGCTGCTGCTTGGATGTGCAATGAAAGGACTTCCGCTGGGACGATTTAGGCTGAGATCAGTACAATATTTGAACTCAACATAGAGCCTTGCCAGACTCTTGAAGACAAGTAATTATATTTTGAGAATCCTCGCCAAACAAAACAGGGCCTCTGAAAGAGGCATCCAGAATCTCAGACTGGACATCCTGAACAAAACCGGAGACCCTAAAACAGGAGTAGTGACGAAGGCAAGCTCCTGTAGCCGCAGCCCTACCTGCAGAGTCCGCAGAAACATAAGAGGCTCAGAGAACTCAAATCCCCACATCTGAGCCAGACTTTAAGAAGTGTAACAGCTCAGCCTTTCTATCACGCTGAGCCTGTGCCACTTCAAAGGCCTTCTCCTACAGGGTATTCTGATACTGAACCATGTGGGCCAAAAAGTTTAAGGAACGGACAATGCAGGTGGCTGAAGAACAGACCTCTGTACCAAAATGCTCTGTCTAGAGAGTCCTTGTCGGGAAAGACCAGTGCTAAAGATTGTAGAATTAAGCTTAGAGCAGTCCATTGAGCCACGTTAATAACGGCCCAAGTCAGTCTCTGGGTGCTCCCCGTAAAAGGTTTGTTCCTTGGGGCATTATACAGGCAATCAGCCTTCTTAGACGTTGCTGGCATAATAGAGGGGTGTTTCCAAGCAGCCTTATTGACATCCTTAAAGGAGTCAATAAGGGGAGGAACGACTAAAGACAATGACTCCTCCTTATGGAGGAAAGTGGCTAGCCGATGCCACTAGGGGTTCACTTCCTCCATGTCCCAACCCATAGGGGCCTGGATGTGCCTCATCACATCCATGAAAGTCGGGTTGTCTGGAGGAAACCAAGGGGTCTTCTGGCTCAGATGGTAGATCAGTGTCTTCAGACATCACAAGAAGGAGGAATATCCCCGAATCACCCGAGTAAGGAGAGGGTGGGCGATGGTGCCTACGTCGGTGCGTGGGTCCTCAGACGACCGGCGCCAGCTCCGTCTGGTTGTGGCGTAGGCTCCCTAGGAGGAGGAGATGGGGCCTTCCTAGGGGGAACCGTCTCCTTAGCTGGATTGGTAGAAGGGCCCCTCAGAGTTGGGGGCTCCTTCGGGGCCTCCTTATCCTTGAAGTATGCTCACCAGGCTGCAAAAAGGACATTAAGATCTGTGGGCAGGTTCTGAGACATAACCGGGGTTAACTGACGTCTGGTGGGTAGGTTGAGAGGGCCCAGTTGTCGGTTCCTTTGGCTGCGGTAACCCTGGCGTTGGGATAACTGGCATCAGCTCCTGAGGAAAGGAACCATCCAGAGTCAGTCAGACTGGAGTTGAAAGACAGGGCGTCAGTCCCTCGGACGACAGGGCCAGCTGGCGACTGGAGGATTAGGAGATGATGACTGTGGTGTCGCCGGGTAGACATCGGGGTGGCTGGTGTCGATGGGACAGGCCTGGACTGACACCGGTCTGGCGATGAAGCCGGCGCAGGCCTAGAAAGGGAAGCCAGTCCCAGGGAGCTTGCTTGTGAGCGGGGCAGAGGTATCACTCTCATGGGGTAGGTGTGCGCATGCCCCATGTGTCGCTTGGAAGAGTCCATCTCCGATGTCGGAACTGACTTAGCTGACGCCTTGACCGGGAAGGCAAAGACCAGCCAGCTGAGGACCCTCCTGCTGAACGGGCCAGAGCTTCAGGAGCTGAGAGGCTTGGGATGAAGTCCCGAGCCTCAAAGAACCACCACCCCAGATGGTAAGGACAGCGGGTGGTTTGACCACTGGGAGCCTGGAGGAAGGGGGCTGCCAGAGTGGAGGGGGCCGACTTCCCACAAAACAAAGACCCATGTTCAGTGCCAGACTAGCGGGGACAAGAAGGAACGGGTTGACCAGGGTTTGTCCCTGTGCTTCTCCCGTCTTGTGCTTCCTCAAGATGATTTCGCTAGCTGATGAAAAAGTGGAAGCCACGGAGGCCGGGGAAGAGGAGGTACTTTTGTGGAGCTCACTCGTCATTGCTGTAAGTTTTTGCTGCAGCAGGAAGGCTGCCGGGGTCTTCTGGTAATGAAGCCGGGTGCGCTGATTAAAATCCTGGCAGTGCTGGCAGGCTTCAGTGTTGTGGTCTGGACCTAGGCAAAGCAGACACGACAAGTGGCAGTCCTTGTGGGGAAGTTGCCTTCCACAAGCACACTTCATTCACCGCGGCTCTACTAAGGAGGACGGAGAGGACATGCACAGATCACTGTAATTGTTGAAGAAAAATTTAAAAATAATAAAGCGCAGGTAATGCAAAGAAAATGATGGTTGACTAAAGCAGAAGACATACGTGAAAGTCAGACTAGTGCAGGTCGACGGCAGGAAAAAGAATGGAGGCTGGGTTGGGGGACTGCCCCTTTTATACCACAGATGTACATGGGGGGGTGGGCCGGTGTCAGGGGCGGTCCCCTGCTGTATACTGCTAGCTAGAAGTTTTCCATGGAGTCCTGGTGCCTGCTGGCTTCAGTCCTAACTGTGTTACCTGCTGCAAGAGCCCCCTCGAAGCGAGATCTGGTGATCTAGGAGTGCTCATGTGTCCAAGGTTCTATGCAGACAGCTTTGGGCTGTGCCACTACCCCAGTAGGGATGTTCATTATTTGTATGTATTAACTCACCATTGACAATGTGGAAAGATATAGAAATGGCAGTGTGGGGGGAGGGGTCCGACCTTCAAAAAAATACAAAACCAACCTAATAGTCAACTAGAAGGGTTACTTAGACAACTAAATGAGGCCAATAGGATGCCACAGAGGAGAGATGCTGCTGATGGAGCTGGGGACACTACAGGCAGACAATCACCGGGCCAAGATGGCCTGCATCTGAAGGTGTTGGAGGAGACAGGGCAGGTACTATCTGCACTGCTGACGCACCTCTTCGATCTCTTGAGACAGGACTACTGCCAGAAGACTAGAGGATAGCAGATAGGGTTCCCCTATACAAAAGCAGTAGTAGGGACAAAACAGGAAATTAACAGTGGTCAGTGTGACCTCAACAGTAGATTTAATGCTGAATGACATTATTTATGAAAGGCTAGTGGAATTACTTGAGGCTAATGGATTGCAGGACAGAAGACGGCACGAGTCAGCTTTGGTCTTAGTTAACCAAGAAAAATGTCTTACAATTTCCAGCCACTGGTGTGCATTAACAGCAACCTGTGTTCCGAGTGGTTTGGTCAGCACTAGCACATCTCCAGGAACAGCGTTGTCTGGCCTACACAAGAGAATAACAAAAGTTAAACTGGAGTGCCCCCGCTTGTCACCATCAGAAGGTCTTACTGTTTTTATTAGAAATTCACTTATACTGGCACAACCATCACCTTCTCCAGCTTTCAGGACTAATGGGAACAGTAACCACCAAGGGTTCCGCATTCAAGTGTGGGGCTGGTCCCAATGTGCACTTTGTGTGCAAAAACATTTTGGTTTATTTGCTGTTTACTCTAGCATAGTAGATTATATCAGACTGATTTTGTTTAGTTTAGTTCTAGGTTGCCCCCCTTTTTTTTTTTTTTTTTTTACTACAAATCCCAGAATCTTCTGCTGCTGCTGACATCAGAGCAGTAGGCAGCAGTGAGAAGATTCAGTAACATGCAGTGCATGTTAGGGAGTTTATATAAGCTCTGATCTTCTGTCTACTGCCCTCCCTGAGCTATGTACAATCACAGAGGACTGTACTTAGTCCCTGGAGAAAAGCAGACCCAGAAAATGTCCGACTGGAGATTATAAAATCTCAGACAGGCACTGCTGCTAATAAATCTCCCACTGCTGCCTACTGCTCTGTTGTCAGCTGCAGGGATTCTGGGATTTTTGGTGAAAGATTTCAGCCTAGAACAAAGCAAAATGAGTTTTATATAATCTACTATACTACATCAAACAGTAAGTAAACCAAAATGTTTTTGCACACAAAGTGCAAATTGGGTCCAGCCCCACATTTGTGTGCGGGGCCCTTTGTGCTGACTGCTCCCCTTTAATAAATGCAAGGCCCATTTTATTCTACATTTTGATAGAGCCAAACAGTTTCAAAAAGAACAGTTCGTACTTACGTAACAGAAGATCTTCGAGAGAATCTCTCATCAGGCCACACCTATGGAATAAGCCACGGGGCACTAGAACCACACAAACATTTTGCTAGCAGTCCACCAGGGCGCCGTCTACAACATCAGACATCTGCTCTCCCACATAAACATGAGAGGCCCCTTCCCTCCAAAGTTCCCTGCCTGAGATCATGCTCGGAGGACCTCCCTGTAGTGAACCAGAAGAGAAACAAGGATTCTGCCAACCAGGCGAGGCAGAGAGAAGCAGATAGATCCTCTTGAAGAAGGAGGAGATAGCACTCAAGAGTCTCAGGATCCAATAGGGGGACGGAGAAGGGTGGGATGGCATGGCCTGATGAAAGTCTCTCAAAGATCTACTGTGACGGTAAGTACGCAACTGTTCCATCTTCTTCGAGCTGCATCTCTCTCATCAGGCCTCACCTACAGAATGAGTACCAAGCAGTACTGACCATAAACAGTCTGGGTGGCAAGAGCTCACAGGTCTAAGAAAGTAGGTCTTGGAGCACAGCTAGGCTGAAGCCAACCCTCTTTTTTGAAGCTATGTCCAGGCTGTAATATTTAGTAAAGGTGTGGACAGTACTCTAGGTAACAGCTGCACAGATTTCCACAACAGACACATTTTTAAAACATGCAACAGATGTGGCAGTGCCTCTAGTGGAAGGACTGCGAACAACTCCAGAAAGTTCCTTACCATACTTCCTATGACAGAAAGTAATACAATTTGCCAACCATCTGGACAGGCACTGTTTGCAGACTGAAATGCCCCCTTTCTCAGGGGCAAATGAAACAAAAAGCGGTGAGGACTTTCTGCAGTCTTTCAAGCGTATATAATTCCCAATTATTCTATGTACATCTAAAATATGGAGCAATGCTTGCACTGAATTTGCATGCTCAGGAAAATAAACTGGCAGATGGATGGTTTGATTCAAAGTAAACTAAATCACCACCCCTGGTAAAAACTTAGGATTAGTACTTAAAGACACCCTGTCCTTATGAAAAATCAAATAAGGAGGCTCACACATTAGAGCCTGCAGATCTGAAATCCTTTGAGCAGAAGTGACAGTAACTAACAAGTATTTGTCAATGCCAAATGTTGTCTCGCTGGCATTGGCTTTGGTAGTGCCAGAGGTAGAGATGCATAATAGGAATGGCAGTGAAGTACTGAAGTGATGCCAACCCCACCCTCACCCTGTGGAGAGCGACAGGCACTGGGGTGTGCCTTTGGGTCGTCAGCTATAACGCTCATGCCACTGTACGTCACCCTACCCTGTAGACACTGACAAGTGTTGTGGTGTGCTTTGGAGTTTTTGGGCATAATACTTACCCCATTCCATAAGGAAATACGCTGACATCGGTGCAGTAAAGGAGAATGGGGTGAATTTTGTGGCCGAACAGTGCAAGGCACACCACGACGCCAGTCAGTGGCTGCAGGGTGGGGGTGGGGGTGCAATGGGACAAGCATTGCATCCGGTGATCCCAAGTCACAGCCCTGGCACCTGTCAGTCTGTACTGGGCGGGGTGCTATAGTTGGAAACCCTAACACCATAGTGGTGCAGTGGTATTTTCACTCCAGATTTTCAACATGGGCTGTTTGCGAGGCCACCTCATGAGAAGCACACAATCAGTTTGTGAGCAGAAAGGTGGTTTTGCACAGCGGCAATGCCATTTGGCGACAGGGACAAAAACACATTTTGGGCAGGATGTGGAGAATGGCAACTGTACTGTTCATGAAGAAGCGTAAAAAAATGGCAACACTGAAAATCTGGAGTGAAAATAAGAAAAATTGGTGAAGTCATTAGCATGCATAGAAACTGCGCAACACACGTCCGTAACCCAATTATTTGTGGGAGCTTGTTAGCCACATTTTTAACATAGGCATTTTGGGACCTTCTCTAATGAACAATGATACTGTGATTTTGTTAATCAGTCCCAAAAGTTGATTTCCCACAGCGACCACACCATTGTGGGCCACAGGTGGATAAACACATTTTGGGCAGGATATGAAAAATGACAGCTACACTGTTGATAAGGAGGTGTGAAAAAATGCCAGTGTTGAAAATCTGGCATGAAAATATTGCAAATTTGCAAAGTTATAAGGGTGCGTAGAAACTGCACAATGCATGCTTGCAAAACAGTCATTTTATGGACTTTCGGCAGCAAATTTTCAATATAGGCATTTTAGGACCTCTGCTCATGAACGGTGGCGCTCATTTCCTCACACTGACCCAAAAACTGATTTCGCATAGCAATCATGCACTTCTGCACCGGACATGCGAAAATATATTTCGGCCAGGATATGTAAAATAACAACTGTACTGTTCATAAGGAGGTGTGAAAAAATGCCAATTTTGAAAATCTGGAGTGAACATGTTACAAATTCACAAAGTTACGAGCGTACATGCAAACTGCGCAACGCACACTCGGAAAACACTCATTTTATGGACTTTCGTCAACAAATTTTAAACAGACATTTTAGGACCTCTGTTAATGAACAGTGTCACTGTCATTTTCATAATGTGGCTCGACCACTGAATTCCCACAGCGACCGCGCTATTCTGTGCTGGGAGTGCGATAACACATTTCGGCCAGGATGTGAAAAATGACAGCTGTACTGTTCATAAGGAGGTGTGGAAAAATGCCAATGTTGAAAATCTGGTGTCAAAATATTGCAAATTTGCGAAGTTACAAGCGTGCGTGGAAACTGTGCAACACATGCTCGTAAAAATAATTTTTGAGATTTTTCCCTCCAAATTTGCAACACAGGCCTTTTGAGAGCTCTCCTCTTGAATTCTGGCACTGTCATGGCGTTAATTGGTCCCCAAAGGTGATTCCACACAGTGACCGCGAAATCACCTTTTGGGACAGAGTAATGCAATGACAGTGAAAGAATTCATGAGGAGGGGTACCAAAAACCTCATTTTGAAAATTTGGCGAAAAAATTCAAAAAAATGCCCGAGATATGCATCAAAGTTGAAAAAACCCTATTTATTCCATTATACAGCTTACCGGTATTTCCTCAGTTCGCGGTCTGCTTTGAAGAGTGCAGACGTGTTCCCGGTCCACTGAAGATCATCGTGCCGGACTCCGGAGGAAAGCATGGAGTGGAGGGTGGGTGTGGACAGGCAGGGTGCGTAGTGGGTGGGTGCGTGCGGGTTGTGGAAGGGGGGCAGGGAGACAGCGTGGGACCGTTTTTGTTTTACAGGGTTTAAAAAAAAAAAAAAAAAATAAGAAAAAGACGTTGCAGGATGGTTTTCATTTTTCAGGTGGGATTTCCCCAGCGTGCCACTTCAGTGTTTGTGGGTGGTGCTTTAGCAGACGGGGGATTGGGCACCCTCCGTCGGCACGGTGCATGATTCGGACGGGGAGTTTACTCCCCCGTCGGTAAAATAAGCAGGTGGTAAAGCTAACGGATTGGGCCCCCATCGGCAAAGAAAAACTGTTGGGGACGATGATGCCGGGGGGATCAAACCCTCGGCTATCAACAAGGGGGGACATTATGCCAACGGGAGTGGCCTCTCAAGCTTTTGTGGACAGGCAGCAGTGGCGGCAGTCACTGCCGCCATGTTGCCTGCACCATGGGAGGCGGGTAGTGGTCACGCTGCATGACAGCTTCGCTCTCATTGCAGCGGACCTTTTCTTTGTTGTGATGGCCACATTAGACATGCATGATGTCAGTGCCTGTTACTGCCTGATTGGGGAATGAGGGACACCTTCTGATGCGTGCCCTGCATTCGCCCAACAGTGACAGCGCCTCCAAATCTGCTACTACCGCAATATGTTGGTTGAGCAAGCGCGAGCCAACATAAAAACAATGCTTCCCAAGAAAGACAGCATAGGCCGCAAGTCATGGCCAGGCCAAAAGGAGCCAAAGTAAGTTTTTCCAACACAAAATTCAGGTCCTAAGTCAGGACTGGATTAAGCACAGGAGACTTAAGTGCACAATGCCTCTTAAAACTGTATGCACTGCCTCCAGCTGGGCCACTGTACGACCTTCAATAGGCACAAGGAAAGTCGAGATAGCAGCCAAATGTACTTTAATAGAGGAGTACTGCAGGCCTGCATCGGACAAGGAAAGTAGGTACTCTAGAACCGGATTTGTTGAGCAGGTAAACGAGTCTAAATGGTGAAAGCGCCCACAAAGCAAACTGCTTCCACTTCATGGAACCAGTGGCCCTGGTAGAAGGCTTTCTAGCAGTCACCAAGACATCAGCTACTTTTTGGGAGACCCCAAACCTATCAATAGCTACGTTTCCAGGAGACATGCATGCAGATGAAGCGATTTGAGGTCCAGATGGGCCAGGGTTCCCTGCTTCTGTGACAGAAGTCCCAGGCATAAGGGCAGAGGTCCCAGCAGCTTCACTGCCAGCTGCTGCAGTAAGGGGAACCAGATCTGTCGAAGCCATAGGGGAGCAGTGAAGATCAAAGTGGCCCCCTCCATCTGAAGCTTTAATAGTACTCTTTGAATTAAGAGGGAAGAAAAGCATAGAGGAACCTCCCCTTCCAATACAGTGACAATGCATCTTGCCAGAAAACTCCCGGAACAAGCGAGCCGAAACGTTGCAGATTTGCATTATGTGGGGACACAAAAAAGGTCCTGCTGGAAAACCCTATTTATCGAAGAGTTAGTTCACAGTACTAAGATCAGCAGTTTCCACTCATGCATTTTGAACTGTGCCCAGCTTAGTCCGCCTGCCAAGATATTTTGGGTGTCTGGAACATGTACTGCTGACAGTTCCAGATCATGTTCTAGGGCCCAGTACGATATCCTGTGCAGAGGGCAGTGAGAGTAAAAGTGAGTTCCTCCTTGTTTGCTGATGTAATGCATTACACTAACGTCCGTCTGTATTAACAGAGGACCTGTGGACAGGTGAGATTGGAAAGCCTGTAAGCCATACAGAATAACATTTATATACAGGGTGCTCTCCACTTTGGTCCATACAGCCTGCATCTGATGGGGTCCTAAATGCACCTCCCAACCAATCCCTGCGGCATCTGTTGTCAAACTTTGGTGAGGGGAAGGTATTAGAAAAAGAACCCCCTTCAGCAGGTTGCCAGGTTCCATCCACCATTTGAGCACCTTGCGTACAGGAGAGGTTACTAGAACCTTCTGTTCCAGATAGTTTGTGAGTTGGTCCCACTTGATTCTCAAGGCCACTGGGGATCCCCTATGGAGCCTGGCCAGAGGTACTGCAACTATGGCTACTGTCATTAGGCCCAGAAGCCTAAGGAACATTCTGGCTGTGACACATCGGCTAATGTAAACTAGTTGGAACTGTGCCATGAGATGCTCGGCCCTGACCAGAGGCAGAAATGTGGAGCCTATGGAGGTATCCAAGACAGCCCCTATAGACTGCTGACAATGGCAAGGAGTCAGAATAGACTTGGGCACACTGACAGTGATCCCCAGAGCACTGAACAGTTGTCTGGTTCGAGCTAGAGTGTGTGTGAGTCGCTCCCTGGAGAAAGCTTTCAGAAGCCAGTTGTCCAGGTAAGGGAAGGGATAAAGTTCTTCCCTGCGATGGGCTGCTGCCACTACTGCCAAGCATTAGGTAAAAACTCACGGTGCAGATGACAAGCCAAAGGACAATACTCTGAACTGAAAGTGTTCCCCCTGAAAACAGAAACCTTAAATATTTCCTGTGAGGTTTTTGGATTTTGATATGAAGGTAGGCATGCTTCATGGTGAGGGAAAAAAATCCAATCCCCTACCTGCAGTAGTAGTAACGGACCCTGCAGAGTCACTGTCATGAACCTTTTGCATTTTTATGAAAAAGTTCCAAAACAGGTCATGGATCCTCTGTCCATTTTGGAACTAGAAAATACCAAGAAAAGAACCCTGTGTTTCTGTGTTCTGGGGGTGCTATTGCTCTTTTCTGGAGCAACGAGCGAATTTCCTTCAGAAGCAGGGGAATGTGCTCCTGAGGATAATGTTTAGGCACTGGTGGATGGTCTGGAGATAGCTCTAGAAGCTCCAGAGCATGTTCTTGTGCTAATATTTCCAGGACCCAGGTATTTGAGGTTCTCTCTTTCCACTGGTCCAGGTGGAGGGAGAGACTACCCCCAACCACCCCTGGAGGCAATGGTGGCTAGGGTGTGTGAAAGAAGTGAGGCTGAGCCAGTTGTGGCTCCTCCGGCACTGCCACCTCTAGGGCTTTGAATGGGTACCTGCAGTGGCTGCTGGAGCAGTCAGAGCTCCTGCTCCTTTACCAGACTGTGTGCTAGTGGTACGGTGTCTTGCACCAGTTGGATGAAAATGCACCCTCTGTCTACTCCTTGGCGGGGTGTGATAGAGGGAATGGACTGATTTGAGGATTCTGCCTGAGGCCTGAAAATTGTAGTGGATATCTTGCACATATACAGCAAATAATTTATATCCTCTCAAAGGGGCACTGAGAATTACCTGCTGGAAGGTATCTGCAAAGCCCGCCACCCTTAGCCAGGAATACTTTTTTTCCATTATTAATTTGATGTGTTTATGACCCCTGCCTCCTGCACACCAACTACTTTGGGAGTCACCAAGGTATACAGCCGGCTGTTGTCTTCCTCGTACCTGGGACCCGGTGCTCAGGCCTTCCCCATCGAGCCGTGGGTTTCCTCCCCTCAAAATTCTGAACTTGTCAGAAGCTGTCGCCATGGGACAGCAGGAAGAGATCAGGACAGTGCCAGGTGCTCAGTCATCCTGGTGTGCAAGAGACCATTTTTCCATAGTTTGCTTCCACCCATGGACCTTGACACACAGAGGGATCCAAGGAGAGATGCACGCACACACCGTGTGGTGTTTGCTCCCAGATCCAGCTGCTGTCCATCCTGCCAGGTCTAGTATGACTGGTGGTAATCGCAACTGACACAGGGGTCACTGCCTCCCCAAAGGCCTCCCCAACCATTCCTGTCGAATATATGGGTGCCAATGGTACATGCTGTCCTGTTGTCCTTTACGGACATCCTCAAATGACTTGTCTCCCCATTCCACACCAGGAGCTCTGTCGTCGGGGTCTACCTTTCAAACACCAGTGCAGAAGCCTACAAAGGTTAAACCCTCCTGACTGCAGACGACTTTGGAACTATGTACAGCAGTTTAAATTCGCACCAGCTTTGTTTAGCAGGATTGGTGTTTCAGTGCATATTCGCGCGCTGGGTTGTATTAACGCACTTCACAGTACTAAAAGTAGCTGTCACTCGCAGTGGCTGTAATCGCCCATGATGAAATCAACACCTCAACAGCAGAGCGCTTAGGGAGTACTTACAGATAATCAAGAGTAGCTGCTAATCCCCCACCCTCAAACAAAATAATTAACACGCTGAGCTGCTGTAAAGCTCAGTTTGACCACACACTTGCGGAGTTAAGTTCTGTCTGACTTACTGCTGAATCAGTGCGACTGGGAGAATGTCCATTCTCAAGTGGTTGAACACAGGTTTGTGTAAAAGGAATTATCCTTTTGAGCTCTAAGCGCTGGATGCTGTGGATCTCGCTAAATAAAATCCGGCGTCACAGGTAGCATTGCTAAATCTATAACAAGGGAGCTTTCACCACCACCAAGTACCTCTTCTTCCCCACCCCTACTTCTCCTGCTGCCAAAAAATTACGTCCCTCAACCTATTCCAACTACACCCCCAAGATGAAATTTGAAGTGGGTCATTATGCTGTGGAGAATGGGGTGATGGCAGCTGTGCACTACTACTGTGCCAAGTACGGGAGGCATATAAATGAAAGCACTGTACACAAGTTTAAGCAACATTTTTATGGGACAGCTACGGACGAGTCTTGACCAGTCACCACTTTCTCCCACTTTGCCTTGAAAGCCACGAGGTAGACCATCATTGTTAATTCAATGCTCGCGAGTGTGTGGTCAAACTGAGCTTTACAGCAATGATGGGCTGGCAGTATAGCCTAGAGGTTAAAGTAATGAGCTGTGAACGAGCTAGGTACATCCAGCAGACCAGATCGTGGTTTGATTCTCACAACCTCCACTTGCATACTGTGCGACTCTGAGCAAGTCATTTAACTGCCCAGTGCTCCCAGGTCGCCCCTGAAAACAGGCACTTGTGCATAGTGGGCCTTACTCGGTTACCAAAGACTAAAATAAAAATAAATAATGGAGGATGTTGAGGAGCAAATTAACAAAGTTGGTGAATATTTGCATGTGCAGGGGCAGTTAATGCCCGCGTGGTGCAAGCTGTGGCCTTGGGTATTTTAAAAGCCAGTTCGCCCAGCCTACACACTGAACATGGTAGCCATGTACAAATGACCACTAAGTGGGCATGGGCTATTTTTGCATCGAATGGGTTACAGTAAGAGGAAGGCGACCAGGACAGCACAACAAACTCGCCAAGATTTCCCAAAGTTAAAGACATACATTTTGGGTTGTACTGCTTTGGCAAGTGCTCAGGAACTAATCCCACTGGAACTTGTGATATAGCGAGACTGGTATTAATATGGTGCCAGTCTAACAATGGACAGTGGCCGCTTGCTTCAGGCTCAAAACAGGTCGCCCTTTTGGGTCTAGCAACAAAAGACAAATTTCCCTAGTCCTCGCATGCACAGTCAAGCTCTCTTACCTCCTCAAAGTATTTACATGGAAAAGACCAACGGCTGTCATCCGCAGCATAAATTTCCTGTGGAGTGGGACATAACCCACAGTGAAAACCACAGGGCAACAGAGGGTTCCATGATTCAGTTTATTGACAACGTTCTTGTTCCTTACTGCAAAAATGTTTGCTATTGTATGGGGCTACCAGAGGAACAAAAAACAAGTTTGATATTGGATTGGTTTAGAGGGCACACAACAAAGCCAGTACTTAAAAAACTCTAGTGCTGCGGCATCATCTTTGTGCCGGCTTTGTGCACTGATGCCTTGCAGCCCCTGGACATTTTATTAAATAAAATCGTAAGAGACATATTGAAAAACCTATTTACTTTATGGTATACTGACACTGTCTCCGATCGGATAAATAAAGGTGCAGAACAGAAAGTCGACCTCAGTATGCAGACCTTGAATGAAAAACATGCCCAGTAGCTTCATGACAGCATTGGTGAACTGTCGACTCACACAGATGATGTTCTACGTGGCTTTAATGAGGCAGGTATCACCAACGCGTGTAGAGAAAGCCTGAATGAAAACATGCCACAAACTGTGGTTTAACTCTTTGGAGCCCGCCACGGACTGAGCCATCAGAGGAGTCCTTTTCAACCTGTACTGTAGTCAACCCTAGCCCAACCTTCACTCCAGTAGATTACACCTTTGTTAGCAGTACGTACCATTTCAAACACTGAGCATCTACTGTGTAGTCAGTCATTCGGGAGCCGATTTTGATTCCTGTTACAGTATTTTGTTATACTGTAGGTGTGTCTGTGAAAGCCAACACTTCAAGCCCAGTAGCGGAATCTCAGCAGTCCCGGGTGGCCATGGTTACCCGCAAGTACAATTTAACTAACTGTTGCACTACTGTAGGACAACTGTATAAGCAGCATCAGAAATGTTACCAGTACAGCCTGTTTATTTACTGTAGATAGCTTTGGAACCTAAAAACAAACCTAAGTCAAGCTGAACTCTGGACGACAGCAGATGGACTAAATGGGTTATGGTGGCACATATGTGCTTTGCTTTGCTGTGACACATTAATTTAAATAAAATGTTTTTGCATTAATCACAGTAACCGACTAAGTGTATGATTTAGTGTATAGTATACGCTGATGTTTTTATACCTGTCCTAACCTGAAATATTCACGTTCATTTTAAAATTAAACACCCGACTTTCTCAGCGATTATAGTGAAAATAAAATGATCGTGAATATTTGCCCTTCCCAGGGTGAATGAAACAAAAACCTGCAAGGACTTTCTGCAGTCCTTTGTATGGTGTATACAGTCTCTTAGTATTCTATGCACATCTAAGGTATAGAGCAATGCTCCCCTGGACTGGCATGCTCAGGATAATACACTGGTAGGTGGATGGTTTAATTTAAAGTAAACTCAGACATCACCTTTGGTAGAAACTTAGGATTAGTATGCAAAGACACCATGTCTTTGTGGAAAACAGATAAGGAGGCTCACACATTAAGAGCCTGTAGCTCTGAAATCCTTTGAGCAGAAGTGACTGCAGCTAAAAGTAACGCTTTCAAAAAAGCATATGCCATAAATTGCTGCTAGCTCAAAAGGAGCCGAAGTCAGCATTTCCAAAATAACATTCAGATCCCAAGTCAGGACTGGATTTCGAATGGGAGGCTTCATGTGTAAAATGCCTCAAGAACATAAGGGCCATCTCCAGTTGTGCAACCATACGGCCATCCTCAGACACGAGGAAAGCTTATATAGCAGCCAGGTGCACTCTGACTGAGGAATACTGTAGGCCTGAATCGGATAAGGACAGCAGGTATTTTAGCACCTGATTGACAGGGCAGGGAAATGGATCCAGGTTATGCGAAGCAGCCTAAAAAGCAAACCACTTCCATTTCATGGAGTAGGTGTGTCTGGTGGACTGTTTTCTGGCAGCCACCAGAACATCAGCCACTTCCTCTGATACCCCAAGGAGAGCTATGGCTATGTCTTCAGGAGCCATGCATGCACATGTAAAAACTTCAAGTCTGGATGGTCCAGGGTTCCCTGTTCTTGTGACAGTAGACCCCTGCACAGGAGCAGAGGTACTGGGGGCTCCACTGCCAGCTGTTGCAGCAGGGGATACCACATCTGGCTAGGCCATAGGGGAGCAATGAGTATTAGAGCTGCTTCCTCCATCTTCAGCTTGAGTAGTATACTCTGAATTAGCAGAAAGGGAGGAAGGCTTACTGAAAAGTACAGTTACTAAAACTTGCTGTAACAGTAGATCTTCAGAGAAGCTCTTGCAGCAGGCTACACCATAAGGACTATGCTGCCAGGCACTAGGATCCCATAGAAAAATTCTTAGCTAGCAGTACCCAGCGGGGACGGCCCCCTGACGCTGGACCGTCTCAGACGTCTGCCAATGGTATAAAGGGGGCGGTCCCCCACCATACCCCAGTCCTCCCTCTGGAGACCCGTCTGACAAACCATAGAGAACCAAGGTTAGTGGAATACCACGCATTGGGCAAGGAAAGAAAGAAGAAAAGGACCAAAGGAAGGAGTGTAGGAAATAACACCTGCTGCAAGAGCTCCTCTTGAAGATCTACTGTTACGGTAAGTTCTTACGTAACCTACTATCGTATTCCTCAAGTGGGAACCTGCAGTAGGCTGCACCATAAGGACCGAGTACCAAGCAGTACTAGAAAGACCCCAGACAGACTGGGAGGTGGAAACCTGAGAAGGGGAGGGGCTTCAAGACAACAGGCCTTGAAGTACCACAACCTAACCCAGCTCTCCGACAGGAGCAATGTCGAGGCTATAGTGCTTCATTAAGGTGTGCACTGAGCTCCAAGTAGCTGCTCGTGAGGATATCTGCCTCAGAAACATTTTTGAGATGCTGTAAAAGAGGCAGAAACACCTCTGACGGATCCTTAAGTGAGCCAGGTAAGGGTTTGTTGTACTTATTGCAGCAGAAGGTGCTGCAAAGGACTAGCCATCTGGGCAGAGTCTGCTTTGCCATGGGTGCATCCAGGGTTCTTGGGGCAAAGAAACAAAATGTTGGTCAGATTTTCTCAAAGTCTGAGTACAGGTTAATGTAGTATCCAAGTACTCTATGTACATCCAGCGTGTGAAGAGACTCCCTCGATTAGTGTGCTCGGATAATAAACCGGAAGGTTAATGTCCTGATTAAGGATAAACTGGGACACCACCTTAGGCAGGAACTTAGGATTAGTCCTCAAGGACACCCTGTCCTTGTGGAAAATTAAATACTGCTCTTTAGCCATCAGAACCTGAAGCTCAGAAATCCTCCAAGCAGAACTGACAGCAACTAAAAATAATGCTTTCAACGACAGAAAGCGTAGCTCGCAATCCACGGCTGGCTTTAAGGGAGGCAATGTAAGTTTCTCTAACAAAAACAGAAGATCCCAAGGAGGGATGGGGTCCCTAATGGGAGGTTTAAGATGAAGCATTCCCCTCAAAAATGTTTGGGCCAGATCCATCTGGGCAACATATTTGCCATCCACTGGCACATGATAGGCAGAGATTGCCGACAGGTGTACCCTGATGGAGGAATATCGGAGGCCAGAGTTAGACAGGGAGAAGAGATACTCAAGGACAGGATTCAGAGGGCACAGGAGAGGGTCCAGACCCTGACTGGAAGCCCATAAGCAAAAACGCTTTCACTTCATGGCGTAGGTAGCTGTATTGGAAGGTTTCCTAGCTGCAACTAAAACCTCAGCCACTCTGGGAGATGCTCCAAAATGTGCAGTGGCTATGTCTGCAGGTGCCAGGCATGCAGATGTAGGGACCAGAAGTCTGGGAGAACCAACCTGCCCTGCTCCTACGACAGTAAATGGGAGGACAATGGCAGGGAAAGAGGTTCCACTGCCAGCTGCTGCAGTAGCCGGAACCATATCCGACAAGGCAAAAGCAGAGCGACGAGAATGATCTCTGCTCCTTCCACTTGGAGTTTGAGCAGAACTCTTTGCAGGAGTGGAAAGGCATACAGAAACCTCCCTGTCCAACAGAGGGACAATGCATCTCACCAGAAAACATCAGGCCCATGACTGAGCAAGCAGAAACTGGGCAGTTTGAGTTACATGGACCCAAGAGAGGTCCAGCTCTGGATGACTCCATCTTTGGAAGAGGTCGTCCACTACAGACTGCAGGAGTTCCCATTTGTAAGACTTTGACCAAGACCTGCTTAGGGTATCGGCCAAGGCATTCTGGACCCTGGAACATGCACTGCAGTGAGCAATAGGCCATGATCTAGAGCCCAGAACCACACCTCTATCCTCCCCTGACAAAGAGGATAAGAGTGAGTTTTCCCGCTTGTTGATGTAGTAAACGACTGACATGTCTGTCTGAATCAACAAGGGCCTAGACGAATATCCAGGAGAAACACCTGTAGGGCATACAGAACCACCCTCATCTCCAGAATATTTATGTGAGGGGTGAGTTCCGAGAAGATCATGCACATTGAGTCTGACTGTTCTGAAAATGAGCTCCCCAACCCAGGCCCAAGGCATCGGTTGTGAGAGCTTGTAAAGGGGCTTCTCTCTGAAGAGAGACCCCAGACTCTAGATTCTGTGGAGAGAGCCACCAAGACAGAGTCTGCATCACTGCACTGGAGATCGAGACCGGATGGTCGAGATCGTCCTCCCTCTGATCCCACTGCACTCAAGAGTTCACCGAGGAACCCTCAAAGAGATGTGCTGAGGGGACTGGCCATATGGCCTAGGAGCTGGAGCATGGTACGAGCTGGGACCTGACGAGCAGCTGCAACTTTGTGGGCCAAACAGCGAAGGGTACTGCCCTGTCTGGCAGGAGGAAGGCCCTCCCTTGGTCAGTGTCTAGGTTTGCTTCTATGTACTGTAACCTCTGACGTGGTGTCGGGAATGACCTGGCCATGTTTAGGGTGATCTCCTCTTGGTACTAAACAGGCTGAGGGTGTCCTCCAAAGCCACCAGAAGCCGATTCCTTGTGGCGGCAGACAGAATCCAATCACCAGGATAGGGATAAACTAAGTGTCCCCATCTCCTTAAGGCTGCTGCCACTACCACTAGCCACTTTGTAAACACTCGAGGTGCCGAGGCAAGGCCTGGAACTGGAAGTGCGGAACTGAAGTGCCTTCCCTGAAAGGAGAACCTCAGGAACCTCCTGTGAGCTGGAAGTACCAGAATATGGAGGTAGGCATTTTGCATGTCCAGGGAGCAGAGCCAGTTCCCTTGATGCAACATGGGAAGAATGCCTGGCAAGGTGACCATCCCGAACCTGTTGTACTCTATGTAATTTTTCAAGAGGCTCAGGTCCAGAATCGGGCAAAGAACCAGTCTTCTTGGGAACCAGGGAGAAACGAGAGTAGAATCCCTCCCCCCATGGTGCTGGAAAGGGCTCTACTGCCTTCTTGTCTAGTAGGGACTGTACCTCCTCCTAAATGAGCCCAGCGTGGGAAGGGGAGTTGGTCGTTTGGACCAGTGAATTGTCCGGGGGTATCTGCAGAAGTTTCAGCACATCTCCCCACTCTATTAACTGGAGGACCCAAGCATCGTTGGTGATGGAGGTCCATCCATTGAGCTAAAGTGAGAACCGACCCTACTACCTCTGTCCCGGACTCAGCAAGGGCATTGGGTCAGGAGTGGAGCCTGGGGTGGGCAGGGAGACCTGGGAGGTTTGGTGTTCCTAGGTCTTTGTGCTCCACTGGGCGGAGAGGGAGCTTTATGGCGAAAGTTGCCTCTCTGTTGCTGTCTTTTAGGCTTCTGCCCTCCCTGGTGATGAAACTGGCAACATTTGCCAGAGGTCTGATCAGATCTGTACAACTGCTGCACAGATTAGATGGCCTTACCCAAGTCCTGGAGGTCCAAGACCATCTTCTCAATGTCCTGACCGAACAGCATGGACCCATGGAATGGGGCATCAATGATAGCATCCTGAAGGTCCTACCTAAACCCAGAAACCTAGAGCCAACAGTATCTCTGCATACAGACCTCTGTGGCTGCTGCTGTGTCCACCGAATCATAGGATGACCTCAAGACACGTTTCCCCATGTCAAGACCGGACTGGAGCACGTCAAAAAGCTCCATTTTGTGGTCATAATCGGGCTGTCTTGGCAAGCTCGACTGCCTTGTAGGGACTTCTAATACTTCACCATGTGCACAAAGACGTTGAGTGAATGAATGGTGCAGGTGGCCGAAGAGTACACCTTCCTGCCGAACTGGTCCAGTTGTTGAGACTCCTTGTCTGGCAGCTGGGAGCTCAAGTGCTGGGGCTGTTTGGTCCTACCGTGGGCAGCCGTCAGCACGACCAAGTCCACCTTGGGTTGTTCCCCAAGGAACGGCTTGTACGTTGGGGTACGATACAGCCTGTCCGCTTTTTTAGGTATAGCAGGGGCCATTGAAGGGTGCCTCCACGCTAGCCTGGTAGCATCCTGAAAAGGGGCTACCAAAGGTGGGACCACTAAGGGTTTGGGCTTAATCATACCCAAGAAATGAACCAGCCTCTCTTTCTGGATCAAGATCCTCAGTTCCCACAGATTAAAACTGGATGAGACGATCAAGTCCAAGAAGGTGGATCGCCTGGGGAGCGGGTCGGCTTCCGGGGTCAGGGTGGTGGGGAGGAGAGGAAAACCCCCTCGAGGATCTAGAATAGACAGAAGAATCAGATGCTCTAGAGGAGAATCTGGAATGGGAATGCCTGTGCCTGCTCTTACTGCGCCTGGAGGACGATCTAGAATGGTGACTGCGCCGTTCGGAAGATCTGCCATCCGATCAGGTAAGAGACCTGTCGCTAGGGGGCGATGACTACAAGGGCTGTTTAGGGGAGTCTATGGGAGGCTTTGGCGTTGGAACCTGGGGTTCCTTGGGGATAATGTCCTTTCTGACTGTGTCCCACCAGGAACTGAAAAGGTCTTTGACTTCAGACAGACAGACCATGGCAGGGGTCGATGGGCCTGGTGTCAGAGACCTGTTGTCGGGTTTTTTGGGTGATGGACCTGACGGCTTGTCAGCATACGTTCCGGTGATTTGGGTTTCTCCAGTGTCCGATCCTTGGTAGGCGCTGGAGCAGACGGGAGGTCGACTGGCTGACCTGACGTCCGCCTGCCTGATGTCACAGGGTCGGTTGTCAAGAGATGCATCTCCTTGGCTGGCGACTGTGCCCCTTCTAGCGGGAGCTTTGGGGTTGCAGGTGGCGGGGAAACTCTGCAGGCGAGGGCGCCAAGGATGTCTGGGTGGAGCGTCAGAGTCTGGCGCCTGATGTTTGGAGATCTGGCGTCAAGGTGAGACTCGGTTCCAAATGATGCTTCCTGTTGTCGAGGTCGGCGGATGATCCAACGATGAGGAGGAAGCCTTGCCTGATGAGGGCGGCAGGATGGCTGTCACCCGCCTCTTTGACGGCGAAATCCCTTGACCCAGACGCGGAAGTATGGCTGTAGGATCCAAGACTAAGCGAGGGGGCCCATAGGCCCATGCTCCAAAGAAACACCGCCTGACTTCTGCACCAACGCCGGGGATTTCAAGGCCGGAAACCCAAGAGGAAACTTGGGTTGGCGGGGGGAGCAGAGTCTGACCTCCCACGGGAGGAGGACTGGAGCTGGCAGTTTTCTTGTGCGGAGACCTGGATCAGGAGTCCAAACGGGTGTCCTTCTCATGATAGTGATGCTTCCCACTGGACCTTTTCTCCTTTGATTTCTGAAAAGTCCCAGACCCCGAAGAAGAGGATCCTAGGTCTGATGTTTTCTTCTGCATGGTGGCCAGCTGCTGTTCGAGAAGATAGGTCTTCAGTCGACGGTTGCGAGTCTGGCGGCTGAAATTCTTATAGTGCGTGTAGGAGTCGGCGTCGTGGTCGGGCTCGAAGAAAATGAAGCAGGCCGAGTGACTGTCTTGGGGGATTTGCTTCCCGGTGATGTGCATTTGGATTTCGGTCACTGACTGGAAGACGACGGATAAGACATGCAACCGCAAAATCGGTTGGTTGAATGACAAAAAAAGTCTGAAATACTTGTGAAAATGGCGGCTGACTGTTAACAATAGGCATCCGTGGAGCCGATGTGAATGGGTCAATGGCAGGAAAAGAACTGGGTGTGGCTGGGGACCCCCCCATTATACCACTGGTTGACATCTGTCAGACGTTATGGGTCAGTCCCCGCTAGGTACTGCTAGCTAAGAATTTTTCCATGGGGTCCTAGTGCCTGGTGGCATAGTCCTTATGGTGCAGCCTGCTGCAAGAGCTCCTACTCAAAGTAAGATGCTCCCTTTGCAGAAGATGGAAAACGCGTCTTGCCAGAAAACTCCAGCCCTGGAGCGAGCAAACAAAAACATGGCAGTTTTGCGTTGTGCGAGGATGCAAAATGGTCCAAATCTGGTTGACACCGTCTTGCGAATAGGTCGACCACCAAGCTCAGCAGTTCCCACTTGTGCATCCTGGACTATAACCTGCTTATCTTGTCTGCCAAGACGTTTTGGACACCTGGGACATGTACTGCTGATAGTTCTAGACTGTGTTCCAGAGCCCAATACCAAACTAGCACTGCTTCCCTGCACAACAGGTAAAAATGAGTTCCCCCTTGTTTGTTGATGTTATGCGTCACACTGATGTTGTCCATCTGTATTAGAACAGAGGACCTGGGGACAAGCGGTTCTGGTATGCTTGGGAGTCCGTATAGGTCCACTCATTTCCAGAACTTTTATATGCAAAGCACGCTCTACCTGGTTCTACATGCCTCATGTCTGAAGAGGGCCCAGGCATCTGTAGTGAGGATCTCATGTGGGGTAGGAATCAAGAATGGGACGCCCTTGAGCAGGCTGCTGTGTTCCACCTACTACTTGAGTGCTTTTCTAGATTGTCTATCTGTTCCCACTGGACTGAATCCACTGTGGGAGCCGCATGTACAGCCTGGCCAATGGCACTGTGACAATGGCTGCCACCAAAAGACCTAGAAGATGTAAAAACGTCTGCTGAGACATAACGGCTGTTATGTACCAATTGTGCCTGTGCAATCAGATGTTCTGCCCTATCCAGTGGCAGAAATGCAGAACCCTGGGCTGTATCCAGAACTGCCCCTACTGACAGTACAGACTTTGGTATGTTGTCAGTCACCCCCAAAGCACTGAATATCAGGCTGGTTCAGGCTGCAGCAGCTGGCCCTTGGAGTGGATTTTTAAAAGCCACTTATCCAGATACGGAACGACATACAGGCCTTCCCTGCGAAGGGCTGCTGCCACCACTGCCAAGCATTTGGTAAAGACTTGTGGCACAGAAGATTAGCCAAAGGGCAACACTCTGAACTGGTAATGCTCCCCTGGAAGAGGAAAGTTACGCAAGAACTTACCATAACAGTAGATCTTCTACAGAGGTTTCTGCAGTAGATCTTCACAAGTAGGACTGCGCCCTCTGGCATCAGGACCAAATGGCAAACCAAGCTAGCAATCTATAGCGGGGGACCATCCCCAGCGTCACATGATGGGACGGTGTGACCGTATATTGGGGCAGTCCCCAAGTCCACCCTCCAGCTCTCCCGCCGGAAGACCCCAGGAGGAGGAAAACGGGAGAAAATTGTACAACTCCTGGAGCCCAGAGCTACTGAAAAAAACAAAGCTCTGGGAAGGAGAGGAAAGAACAGGAGCTGGGGGAAGGTGGGTGGGAAAATGAGACCTACTGCAGGAACCTTCCTCGAAGATCTACTGTTATGGTAAGTTTTTATGTAACTGTTGCATCTCACTTCGAGAGCTCCTGCAGTAGGTCTTCACATATAGGACTGAATAACAAGTAGTCAAGAAAAGGAAGTCCGAGACTAAGGTCAGGGAGGAGAGAAAGTCTGCCAACTAGAAAGTTGCTTAGGACAGAAGGCCTTGCAGAACAGCGAGGCGAAAACCAGCTCTACGCCTTGAGGCAATGTCCAGACTGTAATGCTCGATTAAAGTATGGACGGAAGACCAAGTGGACGCAGCGCAAATATTGGCTGTGGACACATTCCGCAGGAAGGCCGGAGGCACCCATACCATGAGCCAAGTAGCCTTTCACTTCCTGATGGGGGCCGTAATTTGGTAGCTATATGAGATGCAGTTAGCCAACCATTTAGATAAGCCCGTTTGGAAATTGCTGTACCCTGGCATCTGGGTGCGAAAGCCACAAACAACTGGTGAAATTTTCACGCCTCATTGGTCTTAAGAGATATAGTATCTCAGAGTCCTGTGCACATCGTAGTAAGAGGTATTCCCTCTGCTGGAATACTCAGAGTAATAAACCGCAACTGAACATCTTGGTTCAAAGTAAATTCCGAGACTACTTTCAGAAGAAAGAAAGTGTTAGTCCACAGAGCCACCCGGTCTCTGTGGAAAATCAAATATGGCTCCTTACACAAGAGGGCCTGAAGCTCTGAAATCCTTCAAGCCGAAGTGATAGCGACTAAAAAGAGTGCTTTCCAAGACAAACTGCACTTGTCGCAACTTGCGGCCAGCTCAAAAGAGGGGCAAAGTAAGTTTCTCTAAAATAAAATTTAAATACCAGGGGGAACCGGATTACGGAGCAGAGGCTTGAGATGGAGGATCCCCTTAAGAAACATTTTGGAGACCCCAACTGAGAAGGTTTTGCCCTCACCAGAAGGTGGTAGGAAACAACAAAAGGTGGACCTTCACAGAGGAAACGGAGGCCAAATCAGACAACTGCAAGAGGTACCCAAGGACCTTGGGCGAGGAGAATGGGTCCAGGCCCTTGGCCCAGATAGAGAACCTCTTCTACTTATAGCATGCTGATCTAGTTGAGGGTTTCTCACCTCCACTAGAACCTGGGCGACTTGGAAAGAGATGCCAAATGTGAGACTACTATGTCTAGAGTGCCACGCATGCAGGTGGAGAGACTTGAGGTTCAGATGCACCAAGCTGCCCTGCTCCAGAGATAGAAGGTTGTGAGACAGAGAGAGGGATGTGGTACTGGGGTTCCAGTGTCAGCTGCTGCAGCAGAGGGAACCAAATCTGCCGAGGCCACAGAGGAACTATAAGAATCATGTGAGCCCCTCTACCTGAAGCTTCAGCAGAACCTTCTGAAGAACTCAGAAGGGAGGGAAAGCGTACAGAAATCTCCCTGTCCAGAATAGAGACAGCATGTCTAGCCAAAAACCACGCCGAGGAGACAGCGAGGCAAAAGCTGGGTAGTTTTGCACTGGACAGGGAGGCAAGACCCAGACCCAGTACTGGTATATGTACGCCTAGACCCAATTTTAAGTACTGACCCCCAGCTTGCTCCTCACCAGCCTAATTGTTCCTCTCTTATCCCCTGTCTTATCAACACTAGGCCCATCCATCCCTTATTCTTCCTTTCCCAACCTCGGAGAAGAGCTCACTACCCTGGGTTGTGACATCCTACCATGCCCTGCACTTTATAGCATTCAATCCCGGGCTCACACACCTCCTTCTCTCCATCCACCTTCTCTACATCCAGCTTTACCAACTCCTTTCTGTGCACCGTGCCTCCTAGCCTTTCTCCCCCTACTTCCCTCCTCTCTTCCCCTACCTTCACTCTACCTGGTGTATATTTTTTTCTTCCGTTTACTTCCTCCTGCGACCTTAGATAACCTGCTTTATCTTCCTATAGACACTTCTATGTATGTAAATACCGTGTAATCTGTACGATATCTGTATAATTCTATGTACATATGAACTTCTTTTTCTTCCTCTCTGTAAAGAGTATTACCTGTATTGTCTTGTAAATACCTGTGTTGACCTGTATATACAATTGTCCATGCTCCACCCAGGTCCATCTTGCAAATGAGCTTCTGCTCAACGATGAATGCCTGGTTAAATAAAGACTTGATTGATTGATTGAAAGAGGTCCATCTCTGGCGGACCCCACAGATTGAAGAGATCGTCCACTACTTCCTGCTTTAGCTCCCACTCGTGAGCCCGTACGACGGTGCAGCTAAGACTGACAGGACGCTGTGCACTCCTGGAGCGTGGACTGCTATCACGCTAGGCACGTGTTGGACTGCAGTACCCACCGCGCACGCATCCCTGAAGAGAGTGCGATCGGGTGCCTCCCTGTTTGTTGATGTATCAGACCGTGGCAGTGTTGTCGGTCTGGACTAGAAGTGTTCCCATAAGCAGGAGGGACTGGAAGGCTTGGAGAGCATAGAGCACAGCTCTCATCTCCAGAATGGGGTACCGCAGGGTTCAGCATTAGGACCAGTCCTCTTCAATGTCTTTATAAGTGACATTGCAGAGGGACTGGAAGGAAAAATATGTCTCTTTGCAGATGACACAAAGATCTGCAACAGAGTTGATGCACAGGGTGGGGTGGAAAGGATGAGAAGGGACTTGGCAAGGTTAGAGGAATGGTCAAATGTATGGCAGCTTAGATTCAATGCTAAGAAGTGCAAGGTAATGCACCTGGAAAACAAAAACCCAGGGGAAGAGTTCACAATGGGGGGTGAGATACTAACAACAAAAATGGAACGGGAGCTTGGGGTAGTCATATCAGATGACCTAAAGGTGGGCAAGCAATGTGAGAGGGCAGCAAGGAGGGCTGGGGAGATACTGGGATGCATGAGAGAGGCATCACCAGTAGAAAACAGGAATTATTATCCCTCTGTACAGACAGCTGGTGAGACCCCATCTGGAGTACTGTGTGCAGTTCTGGAGACCCAATCTCTGCAAAGACAGACAGGATGGAAGCTGTCCAGAGAAGGGCAACTAAAATGGTGCAGGGTCTACACCAGAAGACACATGAAGAGAGACGAAAGGAGCTTAATATGTATAGCCTCGAGGAAAGGAGGGAGAGGGGGGACATGATAGAAAGCTTCAAGTACCTCAAGGAATCAACAAAGTCCAAGAGGCATCTTTCAAAAAAAAAGAGAGGTGTGCAAGAACAAGAGGGCACACCTTGAAGATAGGGGCGGCTCAGAGGTAATTTAAGGAAGTATTTTTTCACAGAGAGGGTTGTGGATGCATGGAGCGCCTTCCGGAGGAAGTTGTGGAGTCAAAATCAGTGGTGGAATTCAAGCATACTTGGGACAGTCATAAGGCCATTTCTAGGGGTGGGGTAGGAAGAAGTAGGCTGCTGGTTAACTAGGATCTGCAGCTTATCCAGTAGGTAGGGAATGGGCAGACTGTGGGCCAAGTGTCCTTATCTGGCCAAATTTATGTTTCTAGAATATGTATATGCAGGTACCCTCTTGTGGAAAGAATCTCCACCGAGTTCGACTGCCTCCCAGGTGGGCTCCCAACCCTGACCTGAGAAACCAGTCGTGAGGGTCAAGGAAGGGGTCGGGGGATGAAAAGGGATCCCCCGGTAAAGGTTGGATAGATCCTGCCATCACAGGAGGTCCCTCTTCAAGCTGCTGGAGACTAAGACCCTTGGTCCATGCCATCCAAACGATCCTACTGAACCTGGAGGTTCCACTGTGTCACCCTCATGTGCAGTCTGGCCAGAGGGGCTGTGGGGATGGCAGCTGCCATAAGACCTAACAGTCGGAGAACGGATCGCGTGGTGGTCCAACGGGAGTGGGATACCAATGCAACCTGTTGAATTGGAGTTTCAGCCCTGTCCACAGATAGAAAGGCCCTGCCTTGGACGGTATCCAGCAACGCCCCTATGAAATGGAGGCACTGAGAGGATGAGAGAGACCTGGGATAATTCACAGTGATGTCAAGTCTGGAAAAGAGGTCCAGGGTGGTGGAAAGAGAATCCAGCAGACTGTCCTGAGATGGGGCTAACAGCCAGTCGTCCAGGTAAGGGAACACATAAATCCCTTCTCGGTGCAGTGCTGCAGCTACCACTGCCAGACACTTGGTAAACAGGTGCTGAGGAAAAGGCCAAAAGGGAGGGCCTTGCACTGGTAATGGTTCTCCTGAAAGGAGAATCTCAGGAAATGGCGGTGGGCCTGGAGGATAGGGATATGCAGATAAGCATCCTACATGTCCAGCGAGCACAGCCATTGGTTCTGTTGGAGCAGGAGTAGAAGTCCCTGGAGAGTTAGCATGCGAAACCTCTTGTATTCCACAAAGAGGCTGAGCAGACCAAGATCTAGAATGGGTCTCAGATCGCCTGTCTTTTTTAGCACTAGGAAAAAGTGGGAGTAGTATTCTCTTCCTAGTGCTCTGGTGAAACCAGCTCTATAGCCGACTTTTCTAGTAGAGCTTGGATTTCCTGCTGGATGAGGCCTTGGTGGCCCGACAGGAAGTGAGACCTGGCCAGCAGATTGTCCGGAGGTCTTTCCAGGAACTCTAGAGCCCTCTTGTGACGAGCTGAAGTACCGAAGTGTCTGCCGTTATCACCTTCCACCCTTCCAGGTGGAGGGCAAGCCTCCCCAACACAGGTTCCTCTAAAAGAACAAGAGGAGGTGGAGGGTGTCCCCTCGAGTCAGGATGTGGAGGGGACTGCCGCTTTTCCACCGCCAGCGGCCTATGGGGTCTTTTGCCTGGGGAGTCTGGGTACCCGAATCAGTGGCAAGGCGCTTACCCTGTCGTCTGCCCTGGTTCTGCCTATTCCACCTCTTCAGGGGGAAGACGAAAGGATGCTTGGGATTTTGGACCGAGCAGTACAAGGAGCGGATGTCCTTAAGTGACCTTCCACTCTCTTGGAGCTCCGTTATAACGTCCTTAGCGTTGCCTCCAAAAAGGACGGAACCCTGAAGGGGACATCCAGAAGAGTGCTTTGGACGTCTTGCGTCAGTCCTGCAAACTGGAGCCAAGCCAGATGCCTCAAACGCCCGTAGCAGTGCAGCGGGCCACCGAATCAACAGAATTTTCAGTGGCCAGCAGAGCATGGTGGCAAGAAGAATTGTTGCATCTTACTTTTTCCAGACGCTTGTTCCCAGAGATCCTCGTCCGGAATAACCTGTAGGTCCTTTTCCAAGCTGGATAAGGCCGACTTCTGGAAGGACACCATGTGGGCCACATAGCTTAAAGACTTGAAGGAACAGGTAGAGGAAGCATATACCTTACGTCCAAACTGGTCATCTGTTTGGACTATATCTGATGGGAAGCACTCAGGTGCTTTGGCTGAGCTGACCAGTCATGGGCCACAGTAACAATAGAGTCGGCCTTGGTTGACTAGTCAAATATGGCACGCCTTCTGGGGGTGATAAGTCCTGTCAGCTTTCTTGGAAACCACAGGTATGGATGACTGCTGCTGCCAAATAGTTGACGTCAAGTCCTCATGTGGCCCTGTACAAGATGGGATGGGGAGGGTCCGCATTAGTGAGGCCGAGGTGTCCTGTGAGCTTCTTCTGTTTGGGGTCCATCTTCTGCGACGCCCAACAGGCTTGCTGGATGGATCAGAGGAGCTCCACAAAGGATGGATCCTCCGGCAGGGACTTGGGAGACTCCCTTACTTGTGGCTCCATGGGGGAATGAGACTCCGAATGGCCCCCAGAGTCAGAGTCAAGAGTCCGAATCTGAATCTGAAGACTCCGGTCTGCTAGGTAGGGATGAGACATCAGGTGCCACCTCCACAGCCTTTGCTCCAGTAAGGACCCTACTGGATGACTGATGGTCAAAAGGGGATGGGCTCCTTGTCATTATTGTGGGTTGGGGCGGGAGCCACAATCACAGGGGGTTGACCCAACTCCTGCAGGAGTTGGGACTTAGCATCCTTCCACCAGGCCGGAATAGCTCCATGCAGTTCCAGCTGAGGAGGCGGCAGTGGAGGCTGGTAATCTGGGTACCAGTAGTAGGGTAATGTGGTAGCCAGGGCCTGTGGTACCGGTAGGGGTAAGGATTATATCCCTGTTACATATGGCCCAGCGTGGTGCAAAGTTGCTTTCTCGACAAATGTAGCGCGCAATGGCCCCGAGGCCAGGTAGGGTGGGTAACTGTGGCGGCAGATAGTCGGGGTAGTTGCCAAAGGGGCCCGAAGGCAGAGGGGCTGAAGGCCCTAAAGGTGGTGGAGCCGATGGACCGCTGGGAGCATGTGGGTCGGTCGGTCTGGGCACTCTGTAGGGATCCCCGACGGACCAGGAAGGGGTTCCGGCATCAGAAGATGAAATCCCAGATCCATCCCTAAATCAGTGGGGATTTGTACCGGAGACTGGCCCGGCGTCAAGGGTCAAAAGTTTCCCCGACATCTGAGCTGAGAAGGGCGAGGGGGTAACGGAATCGATACACCCATCGTCAGGTCTGCTAGAGAAGCAGAGATCTTGGTAGTGAGACCTGACACAGGAGAGGTCTCCTTGACAGCAGAAGTCAAGTCCCAGAGGTCCGGAGAACACAAGAGGCCAGGCCGGGTCAGTGAGGCCTGGGAGGAAGGGAGAACCTCCGCAGGACACAGGGGAATATGGAAGCTGGCTCTGCATGACACTGGAGGCCAAAGAGGCGGCCGAGGAGAGAGCCTGAACCGGGCGGTCGTTGGGCAAGCTGGCGACTGACTGATCAGCTAGGACTGGGCGGGCGGAAGGAGCTGATGTCAGACTTTTCACCGTGGTCGAGCGGACAACTGCCAGAAGCTGGAGTCTGGCTTGTTGACAGAGGCTGTGCACCCCGCGGCAGAGCCAGAGGGAGGCTGATCGCCGAGATGTCAACAGGTTCAGAGACTAAGTCCTCCTGAGAGGAATCCTGCTGCCCACTGACCAAGGCAGGAGGGAAGAAGGCATCCAATCCACAGGAGCAGATGGAGACCTAAGTAGAAGTACTCACCGATGTGGAGACCCCAGCAGAAGTGGTGTCAGCTGTCTGACGATGCTGAGTAGATGGAGACTGGTCCCATTCCTGGCACTTCCTTGTTCTTTTTCTCTGGGGTAGGTGAAGAGGAATGTTCCCATAGCTCCTGAAGCTCCTTTTCCATTGATGCAAGGCGTTGTTTTAGGAGATGCACAGAGAGGTCCTTCTGGTATCCGGAGCGCATGGCCTGGTTGAAAGACTGGCAGATTTCACAAACAGCCACCCAGTGTTTGGGGCCCAGGCAGATGACGCAGCAGGAGTGATCACCCCCATGTGGAATCTGAGCGCAGCACTGTGAGCACTTTTTTAAATTTTGCATGAAGACATGCAACAAAATTTTGAGGTAAAGATTGGGGGAGGATCGAAGAAATACTTAGGAAAATGGCGGCCGACTGAAGCAGAGTTCACCACGAGGTCCGACGAATTCAGGTTGATGGCAAGAACGAACAGGAGGTTGGGCGTGGGGACCACCCCCTATATACGGTCACACCAACGTATCATCATCATCATCATCATCATCATCATCATCATCATCATCATCATCATCATGATGCCGGGGGCAGTCCCTGCTATAGATTGCTAGCTAGAACTTTGCCGTGTGGTCCGGACGCCGGGGGTGCAGTCCTACTTGTGAAGACCCACTGCAGGAACCCTCAGATATTTCCTGTGAGCTTTCCCCAATTTTAATATGGAGGTAAGCATCTTTCATACCTAGGGAGCAAATCCAATACAGTTTGCAGCAGGAGAAAAAGATCCTGCAGAGAGACCATTCAAAACTTACTGTATTCTATGAAGAAGTTTAGGCCTCTTAGATCCAGAATAGACCTCACATGCCCTGTCCACTCTGGAATGAGGAAAGTATCTGGAATAAAACCCTCTGTACCTCTGACTTGGAGGTAGAGGTTCTATGGCCCGTTTATGAAGCAGGGTATATATTCCCTCTAGCAATAAGAACATGTGTCCTGGTGGATATGTAGTCACAACTGGCAGATGATCTGGAGGATTACTCAGAAGTTCCAGAGCATGAACCTTCTCTATAATCTCCAGAACCCATTCATCTGTTGTCATTGCCCTCCACTGATCCTGGTGGACGGGCAGGTGACTCCATACAAACACCCCTGGAGGTAATGGTGGTTGGGAGGGGGTGGTGGTGGTGTATAAAGGGTCATGCTGAGGCCACCGGCTCCACTGCTCCATGTGCTTTTGTATGGGTACCTGGGGTTGTGAGGGGGACTGGCAAGGCCCCTGCACCTCTGCCTCCTCGCAAGCTGTCAGTAGGCCTTTGTTCTCTGACAATGGACTGGCGAAAATTACCCCTGCCCTTGTGCCTCTGGGTATGGTACAGAAATTACATCGACTTTGACAGAGACAAATGTCAGAGGCTGCAGCCCTGGTAGCGGCATCAGAGATATCATGTGCTGTGCAGATCGCATGTTTCCCCACATCAGCAGTGAGAGTTTTGATTAACTCCCGTTTAGCAGAACCCTCAGGCAAGGCCTGTGCAGCAACCTCAGCAGAACTCCATAGGGTGTTCTGATATTTTATCATACGAGCCTGGTAACTGGCAATATGCAGGTCCAGCGATGCAGAGGCATATGTACATTTGCCCAAGACATCCAAACTCCTGGATTCCTTATCAGGAGGAAGGTAGCTCAGGTGTCTAGGTTCCCTGGACATATCATGAGCAGCTGTAATCACCACTGAATCAGTCTCAGGCTGGGTAGCATAATAAGGTTTTCCAGAAGGGCAGAATACATTTTGTCTGCCTTTCTGGGCACAGCTGGTATGTTTGGCCTATACCAGGCTGCATAAAAAGAATCCTCCAAAGTTGGAAACAGTGGAGGAACAATAGCAGAGGGAGCAGGTTCTTCTTAGTAGAATCCTACCCTGAAAGCCCATGGCAGCTTGCATTTGCTGCATAATGGATAACAAGCATTTGTCAATGCCGAATGTTTGCTTGCTGGCATTGGCAGTGGTAGTGTAGAAGTTACAGAGCTGCGTAATAGGAATGGCAGTGAAGTATTGAACTGAAGTCAACCCCACCACCACCCTGCAGAGAGTGACAGGCACTGAGGTGTGCGTTTGGGTTGTCAAGCATAACGGCCACGCCATTTCACCACACCCCACCCTGCAGACACTGACAAGTGTCACGGTGTTCCTTGGGGTCTTTGGCCCTTATGCGCACCCCATTTCATTAGGAAATATGGTGAGATGGGTGCGATATAGGAGAATGGGGTGAAGTTTGGGGCCGAAGAGTTCAAGGCATACCTTGATGCCTCTCACTGACTGCAGGGTGTGGAATGGTATGAGCATCACAGGCAAGAATCCCAAGTCACACCCCTGATGCCTGTCATTCTCTACAGGGTTGGGAGTTATGGTTGGAAACCCTAATACCTCAGGCATTCATTGGTATTTTCACTCCAAATTTTCAACATTTTTTTGTGACCCCACCTCATGAACAGGGGGAATATCAGTTTGTTAGCCAAAAGCTGCTTATGTACAGTGACTACGGCATTTAGCACCACAGGTGCAAAAACATTCCGAACAGGATGTAAAAAATGACAGCTGTACTGTTCATGGAGAGGTGTAAAAATGGCAATGTTGCAAATCTGTAGTAAAAATATAAAAAAAAAAATGGTGAAGTCCGGCGTGCATAGAAACTGTAGCACACCGTAATATAATTAGGTTGGGGATTTTTTACAGCAGATTGTCAACTCAGGCATTTTGGTGCCTCCGATCATGAACAGTGTCACTGTGATTTTCTTTATCTGTGTCGAACAATGATTTCCCACAGCGACCGCATCTCGCTGCAAGTGTGGAAACACACTTCAAGCCATGTTGTGAAAAATGACAGCTGTACTGTTCATAAGGAAGTGTGGAAAAATGGCACTGGTGAAAATCTGGACTGAAAATATTACAAAGTCATGAACTAGCGGTGCGTGGAAACTGGGCAATGCTCACTTGTAACAGTCATTTACGGACTTTTGTCACCAAATTTTCAACATAGCCATTTTAAGACCTCTGCTCATGAACAGTGTAACTCGATTTTCTTAATCTGTCCTAAACATTGCTTTCGCACTAACAGCACCATTGTGCGCTACGTAATGTGAAAACACATTTTGACGACATATGAAAAATTGCAGCTGTACTGTTCATGGAAGTGTAATAAAATGGCAATGTTGAAAATCTGGAGTGAAAATATTAAATTTGCAAACTCGACATGCATAGGAACTGTGCAACACACTAGTAATAACACTGTCATTTTAGAATTTTTTCACCAAATTTTCAACACATAGCCATTTTGAGACCTCTGCTCATGAACAGTGTCACTGTGATTTTCTTAATTTGTCCAGTACATTGATTTAGCACTGGCTCGCCATTCATCTGCTTCATCAATGAAACACGTTTTAGGTGAGATGTGAAAAATGACAGCTGTACTACTCATAGAAGGTATGATAAAATGGCAATGTTGAAAATCTGGGTGAAAATAATGAAAACTACATGAACTTTCACAGCGTCACATTGAACTCTTGCATAGCTATGCAGCAAGTAAAACAGTCATTTTGGAATTTTGGCACAAATTTTCAACATGGGGTTTAGGGACCCCTTCTCATGACTGATGTCACTGTCATGGTGTTATTCAGGCGAAGGGTGATTTGCGCAGTGACTGCGAAATCACCTTTGAGCCAAAACGCCATGACAGTGACATCATTCATGAAGAGATTCCCAAAACCATGTTGAAAATCTGGTGCAAAATCCCAAAAATACCTGAGATATGCAACAAGTTGAAATCCCACTATCTAGTCCATTATACAGCTTACGGCATTTCTTCAGTGCGGTCGGCTTTGAAGAGTGCAGGCGTGTTCCCGGTCCACGAAGATCGTCGCGCCGAGCTCGGAGGTAAGTATGGGGTGGAGGTGTGGGGAGGCTGGAGTGCGCAGTGGGTGGAGTGCGGGTTGTGGGGGGCTGGGAGGCAGCGCGTGGGACGTTTTCCTTTACAGGTTAAAAAAAAAAAAAAACACGACGAGGGACATTTGCCACGCTGGGTGGGCTCCAGCGTGGCACTTAGTTCTCGGGGGGTTAGGACAGTGGAGCCGGCGGAGTTGGGCACCCCATCGGCTATATCATTACTTGCCACGCTGGGGTGGGCACAGGCGTGGCATTTCCTGAAAGAGCTTTGGTGGGGGAGGCGGGCGGGAATGCAGCACAGCCGACGGAGATTGGGCACCCCCTGCCGCTATTCAGTGTGCGCAGCGCGACGCCATGCGGTGGTGTGTAGGGGAGTTGCGCATGAGCAGGCGTATATCTTAATGCTGCTCACTCAAGCGTAGCTCCCCTTTGAACTGTGTGCCACTGCATTTGGGGCTGTCACAGACAGCTCCGAGATGCTAACTGAGGGGCATGCCAACACACTGACTGAATTGGAGGAGGAGGTGACACACCTCCGAAATCTCCGATGATGGCACTATGTTTCTTGCACATGCGTGCAAGCTAACATAAAAATGAGGGGTCCTCTGAAGGTGATCTGGGTGTATTCACTACAGAGTCCTCACTTCAGGAGGAGACTGTGGAGCTGGTGCCATGTACATACAGACTATCCTCAGCATAGGTCTTCCCCCTCCTCCATTTATAAGGTTAGAATATATTCATCATCGTCTCTCATCAACAGGAATGACTGACCACACCGGTGACATCTGCAACAGCTGAGGAGGTCTATTCTGCAAGGTATTAACTTGCGTCGTCGGCTGGAGTAGTTAGAGGGTCCCAGTCGGCGGGCCCCACAACAGGTAGGCCTGGCAGTAGAGAACCTCACGTCTGAGAAATGAAAGGAGTACTGCCTGTCGCGTCCAGCACGCTTTGAGTGTGGGCGACTGAAGTACTCGACAGTGATGTACCAGCCGTAGACCCGGTGGCACCGAACAAGTGGTGTTGTGAGGGAGTACGTACCTGTAGTCCACGGGCATCCTGGATCTCTCGCCCGAGAGCGGTCTGTCCTTATCCCAGTGCCTGTGACTGTAGCTCCACGAAGAGGATTTTTCCCAGGACTTCAAACGACCACAATTCGGCCAACAGGGAATTACTCACAAATACACAGAAATCATGTGCTAAAATCACTGCACATCCCGCTAATCATCAGATGCATATTATTTTGGAGCAAGTAAAGAACATCAGGTTGGTAACATAGAAGATGCACATACATATCAATGCTTCTGGACCAGGACACAGGTCCACAGTAAAGAAAGGAGGGTAACTAGCGGGGTACCGCAGGGTTCGGTACTGGGACCAGTCCTCTTTAACATCTTTACAAGTGACACTGGAGAGCACCTGGAAGTAAAGGTATGCCTCTCTGCAGATGACACAAAGACCTGCAACAGGGTTGATACACAAGGTGGGGTGGAAAGAATGAAAAGGGACTCGGCAAGGGTGGAGGAATGGTCAATACGTGGCAGCTCAGATTCAACACAAAGAAGTGCAAGGTAATGCATCTGGGAAACAAAAACCCAGGGGAAGAGTACACAATGGGGGTGAGTTAATAACAACAACAAAAATCGAAACAGACCTAGGAGTAATTATATCAGATGACCTAAAGGTGGGCAAGCAATGTGAGAAGGCAGTAAGGAAGGCTGGGGGATACTGGGATGCACAGGAGGCATCAACAGTAGAAAACAGGAAGTTGTTATCCTCTGTACAGACAGTTGAGTGAGACCCCATCTGGAATACTGCGTGCAATTCTGGAACCCCGTCTACACAAAGACATACACAGAGTGGAGGCTGTTCAGAGGAGGGCAACCAAAATGGTGCAAGGTCTGCACCACAAGACATACGAGGACAGACTAAAGCAGCTTAATATGTATACCATTGAGGAAAGGAGGGAGAGGGGGACATGATAGAAACTTTCAAGTATCTCAAGGGAATTAACAAGGTACAAGAGGGTAGTATCTTTCAGAAGAAAAGATGTGCAAGAACCAGGAGGGCACAATTTGAAGATAGAGGGGGGATGGCTCAGAGGTAATGTTAGGAAGTATTTTTTCACAGGGAGAGTTGTGGATGCATGGAACAGCCTTCCTGAGGAGGTTGTGGAGTCGGGAGCAGTGGGAGAATTCAAGAATGCATGGGACAGGCATAAGGCAATTAGAGTTGGGGCAGGAGGAAGTAAGCTGTTGATTAACTAGAATCTGAAGCTTATCCATCAGGCACGGAAATGGAGGCAGACTGGGTGGGCCAAGTGGTCCTTATCTGTCTCAAATTCTATGTTTCTATGTTTTTATATTTCCTTTAGGGGACTGGAACATCATGTTGTGAAGGGAGAAGAGACCTCAACAACAAATTTAAATGAGCATTTCAGCTGGCTCCACTTCAAAAAAAATAATTTGTATCTAAGATTAGTGTGATGTGCAATGCTTTTAGTACCTGATTTGTGTATTTGTGAACAACCGTATATTTTTTGTATGCTTGTATACACGTTAATTTCCTAAGTGTATGTTAATAGGTTAGCTCGGGGATAGTCAACAGTGTCCTTGTACTAGCAGTGATGTCTTGAAAAGCGTCAGAAGCGACTGAAGCGTTGATGGCTTTTACCGAGCTGGTGCTACTTATGTTCATTAAATATACTTTATAGTCTCTAGCATGAAGTTTTAGAATGGTTTTCGATGTGTAGCGGATCTTCCTCCTGTTTGCAGTGTTGATTTTTAATATCAGCTTCTCTTTTCGGTTTGATGTTTTACAGTCGGCTCGAACTCAAACCTGCATTTGGCGTTTGCAGGTATGGAGTCTAACTTCCAGAACCAAGGTACCCTAAAGCCTTTTTTACTGCAAGGACAGAGACCACCACATGTAAATATAAGGACACAAACAGATGTATCGGGACCACCCCACATTGGTGCCTTACCTCCACCACCACCCTCCCTTTTACTTCCGATAACACCCCCCCCAATCAGCAAGCACTGCTGGGATGAACAGAGATTACGCAGTATGGAGGAAGCATTAATAGCAACAAGAGGGTCACATCTCCCCAATCCTCCTCAGAGAACACTACTCCACAGCCCCCTGGCTAACACGATTCACCGACAAGCTACCAGGAGGGGCATTAAAGGAAGGAGAGGAGGAAGAATACGAGAATCAGGGGACTACCAGGAACAGAACAGACACGGCGGACAGCAAGATCAGAACCCCAAATATAGGGGAAGAAATTACATTTGGAGGGGGATGTGAATGGTAATAAAAACAATACTGCTAACGAAAATGATCAGATATCAAATAATGAATGGTGTATACACAATCTGGTGGTTAACATCTTGTCCTATCAACTCACAGTTACAGAGATGAATATACTTAAAGGACTGACTTTTATTCCCACAAACTTGATTAATAAATTTGATACAATAGTGGATAAACATAGCTTTGCATGCAAGCTAAAAACGTACAAGCTTTTTTTTTTTACACCCCACTAAACCCATCATGTCTAGTAATGGGTCTTTGACTGAACCACTGGCCCAGTATGTAGATACCTTTATAAAGGAAATGGCTCAAAAGCAGTACGTTTCAGCTAGTACCTCAGCACCCTGCTGATGTCTAAAGTATGTAGAAGCGCTTCTCCTCTATTTGAGCGATCCAGATAATATACTGGAAGATTGACATCCTGATTCAATGTCATTTCGGACACCACTTTAGGCAAAAGCATAGGAATTGTTCTTAAGGACACCCTGTCTGTATAAGGCTCCTTACACATCAGGCGTGAAGCTTCGGAAACTCTCCGAGCAAGTAACACAATCAAAAATAACAACACTTTCCATGAAAAGAATGAAGCTCGTAATCTCAGCTTGAGTTCAAAAGGGGAAGGTAAGCTTCTCCAGCATAAACAGGAGATCCCAGGGAGTACTGGATCTCGGGTGGGAGGCTTAATATGTAAAATGCCCCTCAGAAAAGCACAGTACATGTCCAGTTGGGCAAGTATTTTTCCTTCCATTGGTACGTGGTAGGCAGAGATTGCTGATAAATGTATCTTTATGGAGGAGTAGCTCAAGACTTGATGTAATAAGGAGAGAAGATGCTCTAATACAGAGTTCACTGGGCAAGTGAGAGGGTCCCAGTGACGGGATGAAGCCCACAGATAGAATCGCTTCCACTTCATGGCATAAGTGGATCTCGTTAAGGGCTTTTCTCACTGCCATGAGAACATTTGCCACCTCCTGGGAGACCCCAAACCTGGATTTGACGAAGTCTGCAGGAGCCAGGCATGAAGATGCAGGGATTTAAGGTCCGGGTAGACCAATGTTCCCTGATCCTGGGACAGCAAGTGCGAGCTCAGCGGCAGCTGAATTGGAGGCTCCACTGCCAGCTGCTGAAGTAGTGGGAACCAAATCTGCTGAGGCCAGAACGGGGTGGTGAGGATCATCTCTGCTCCTTCTGCCTGAAACTTCTGCAGGACCCTCTGAATAACGAGGAAGGAGGGAAGCTTACAGAAACCTCCCTGTCCAACAGAGGGACAATGCATCCGGACAAAACACCAGGCGGGCTCTCACGAGCAGAAACTGGGCAGTCTGGCGTTGAGTGGAGATGCAAAGGGTCCAACTCTGGGACGACCCACAGTAGATCTGCCACTGACTGGAGGAGCTCCCCACTTGTGAGCCTTGGATCGAGACCAGCTTAGGCTGTCTGCAAGAAGTTTTGGACGCCTGGAACATGAACAGCAGTGAGATCTAGGTGGTGTTCCAGTGTCCAACACCAGACTCTCAGCCCTGTCAGCACAGGGGTAGGACCAGTGCCCCCTTACTTGTTGACACAAAACACTACTGATGTGTTGTCCATCTGGATGAGAAGAGGGCCTGGAGTAAGGTCAGTGAAACACCCGCAAGGCGTTCACGACTGCTGCACCTCTAGAATGTCGATATGGAGCTGTTGCTCGCTCTGGGACCATGTCACCAGGGTTTGTCCGTCTCTCAGATGAGCGCCCAACTGAGACAGGAGGCATCTGTCATTAGGCTCAGTCTTGGGGGCTCCTGCCAAAAGGGACCCCTCGTTCCAGGTTGGAGGGTCCAACCACTGAAAAGCGTCTTCACTGGGTCAGAGATCCTGACTGGATGGGCCAGATGGTCAATCTCTGGTCCCACTGTACCCTGGGCATCCACTGTGGGACTCATGTGGAGGTGGGCCAAAGGGACTGTGGTAATAGCTGCTGCCATGTGCCCCAGAAGTCGAAAAGGTCCTGGCTGGGACCTGTGCAGCCATGGATACCGTCCAGGCTATGCCCATGACACCCGTCCTGTGGGAGGAAGGCCATGCCCTGAACTGTGGAAGACTGCTTCGATGAATAAGAGTTGCTGACTAGGCTCTGGGGAAGATTTTGGAAGGTTCAGGGTGATCCCCAGCTCTCTGAAGAGAATAAAGGCATCTGAGAGTGCGAAGTAGCTAAGCCCTGGAAGGCGCTGCCAGGAGCCAGTCGTCTAGGTAGGGGAAGACATAATGGCCCTGGTGTCTGAGAGCCACAGCCACCACTGCTAAGCATTTGGTGAAGACTCGAGGAGCGGAGGAGGCACCGAACGTTAAGGCTCAGAACTGATAATGTCTCCCCTGGAAGTGGAACCTCAGGAATGTCCGATGGGGGGAGAGAGGACCCTTATGTGCATATAAGTGTCCTGCATATCCAGGGAGCACAGCCAGTCCCCTTGGTGCAAGAGGGGAATGAGGCCTGGCAGAGTGACCATCCTGAACAGTTTGTACTCTCTGAAAAGATTCAGGGAACTGAGGTCCAGGAAGGGTCGAAGGTCCCTGGTCTTTTTTGGAACCAGGAAAAACTGGGACTAGCCCCCTCCCTGTTGTCCCTGGGGGACCGGCTCCATTGCCCGTTTCAGCAAGAGGGCCTGGGGACCTCTATCAGAAAGATGTGTGAAGGAGGATAACAGGAGGACCTTGGTGGATTTTCTTGGGGGAAGGGGGGTGTCAGCGTGAATGCGAGAGTATGTCGTCTCCTTATCGGATCTAGAACCCAGAGGTCTGTTGTGAAGCTGCTCTATCCCTCTTGGTAGTGGGAGAAGTGACCCCCTGCCTCCGCCCTCCCATCGCCTCCCACCAGGGGGCAAGTAAGTGGAGTCATTGGGCAGATCTGGGAACTGGTAGAGAAGGACAGGAGGACTTGGGGCCTCTAGAGGTAGGAGCTCCCAGAAGCTTGAGTTGTAGCCTCTCTCTTAAAGCCACCTCTCTACAGGAACTGTCTGCAGGGATTTTGCTCAGAGGGCTTACGAAATTGCTATTTGTAGAAAGGTTTCTGGTCCCCCTTATACAGCTTTCGGATGGACCAGTTGGACTTTCCGGAATCCTGGAGGTGAGAGATGAGTTTCTCTGTCTCCTACCCAAAAAGGACGGCACATTGGAATGGAAGATCCAGGATTCCGAACTGTAGATCCTGGGAGAATCCTGAGACTCTAAGCCAGGCGTGGCGCCGACGGCAAATGCCTTAAGCCGCGGCCCTCGAGACCGTATCTGCAGTGTCGTACAAGGTTCTCAAAACATGAGTGCCTATGTCAGACCCAGACTTCAATAGTTCCAGTATTTTGTGCAGTCTGGTAAGGCTTGAGCCACTTCTAGGCCCTTCTCCTACATAGCATTCTGGTACTGGACCATATGCGTGAGGAAGTTCAGAGAATGGATGGAACAGGTGGTGGCAGGACAGACGTTCTTGCTCACCTGATCCAAGAATCTGGACTCAATGTTGGGAGGCTGGGAGCTGAGGGGTTTAGGCTTTTTAGATTTATCATGGGCGGCCGTGATCACCATAGAGTCCCCCTGAGGGTGTTCCGTCAGGAAAGGCTCCTCCCTTGGGGCTCAATACAGCCCATCTGATTTTTGGAACTGCTTGGGTGGTAAGAGATGCTTCCAAATGATCCTAGTAAGGTCCTGGAAGATATCCACAAGAGGAGACACTACCAAAGACTTTGGCTCCTTCTGCCTCAGGTATTTTGCCAACCTCCGGTACCGGATCAAGTCCACCATCTCCCATCCATTGGGAGAACTGGATGTGCCTCATGACGTCCATGCAGGTTGGATCATCAGGAGGAGATCTTGGAGTGTCCTTCTCATCGGGGACACTGGCCTTTCCCGTGAGAGGCAATGACTGGATCCAGAGGAACTGTGATGCGAACCATGGTCTCCAGAGGAACAGGTGGCGGATCTTGAATGGGTGGCACATCTGTTCCTTTTGTCCGAGCGTCACCTGCTGGTAGACCGACGTCTGCTATGGGACCAACGAAGGCTGTGGGACTGGCGACGGCTGGTCGAGCGCCGAGGATGGCTTTCAGACCAGTGTCTGCTATACGACCATCTCATGCTTGGGGAGCGACGGTGACTGCGAGACCTGGAGAGTCATCGGTGCCGACGTTCCTTATGCTTAGTCAGACCACAGGTATCCACCGGAGTGCGTGACTGTGATTTAGGCTTTGGCTTGGAAGGGGAACCTTTAGGTGCAGGAGAAGATGTTTTTTTCAACCCAACCTTTGTCCCCCATTTTCCTCAGGAGCTGGATCTGGGTCCGGCTGCGGTGGGAGCACATCCTTCTTAACCTGACCCCATCAAAACTGAAAAAGCTCAGTGAGCTCCTCCTTAGAAAACAGAGCTGCGCCAGACCCTGCCGGAAATGAGTTTGTCTGGAGTGTGAGGAGCTATAACAGAGGATGGAAGGTCAGGTAGGTCCCAGACAGGCATCATCTTCCTGGTCCTCAGGGTAGAGGCCCTACAGACTGGAACGGTCTTTTACGGTGGCCTTGGCCAACAACTGTTCCAGTTCTTGTAACATTAATGGTTTGGAGTCAGCCAACTTGGAAACAGTCGTTAGCTTTGTCTTGGACGGCTGGGCGCAGAGGGGCAGTGAGCCGATGCCGGCTTTGAACCTGGCTCCTGCTCCCTGGTGTTCAGAGGTCTTGCTCGGAGCCCCGGAAAGACCAAGATCGGGATTTTCTTTGGCAGGACCAAAGCTGCTATGGAAGAAGACCCAGAGGTCCCGACTCCTGAGGTGGAGGGTGGCCGCAAGGATGCTGCCTTCAACTTCGGGTTGGAGGGTGCCGGTACTGAGACAAGGCCCTGGCTACTGCTACTCGATGTTAGTGGCTTGGTGGGAGCGGCAGTGTCTCGCCGCCCTGTGGAGTGCTGAGAGTGGCAGGAATGATCTGAACCACCAGACTCAGAGGACGACTTCTTATGGGATGAACGGGAGCGCAAATGCCCCTTTAACCAGCCCCGGTCCTTTTCGCAGGACTTACGTTAGTCCAAGCCCCATTTCTTTTTTTTGTGCTTAGTGGACAGGGAAGAGGAAGGGAACTTCTCTGCTGGTGAAAGTTGCATCATGGCCACCTGCTGTTCAAGAAGATGGGTTTTAAGAGCCTTCAGGCGGCGAATTCTGGTCCTGCCTGTAAAGCAGCTACAGATCAAGCAGGTCTTGGTGTCATGTTCTGGTCCAAGGCAAAACACGCAGTCTCATGGGTGTCCTTCGCCAGGATCTGGCAGCCACAAGCGCACTTTGTCCTCTTTTTCTCAGATGAGGAGACTGACAAAGGTGAGGTCGACATGTAGTAAAAGTTTGTGAGGAAACGAAAAGCAGACTTTGAGAAGAGAACAAGAAAAACAATATAAATTTCGCTAGAAACTACTAGACTTCGTTCTAATGGCAACCGAAGAGCTGATGGAAGTGGGCCTGCGGTGGGAAAAGAACTGAGGTGGGGCTGGGGACCACCACCCTGATATTACTATTGGGCGATGTTGGGGCGGAGCCGACGCCGGGGGCGGCCCCCACAGAAGACTGCTAGCTAAAGGTTTCTGACTGGTCCTAGAGCCTGCGGCATAGTCCTAATTGTAACAGCCTGCAGCAAGAGCTCCCACTCGCAGTGAGATGTGAAGATTTTATATATTTATTTATTTGAAATACCGGATTTACACCTTTGAGCCAGACGGATCATTTACAAAGGTACCTCGTCACATGGAGGACAGAATAAAAATAGACAGGGTACAATTACAAAGGAAACAGCTGTCATGAATGGGTTACAGACATTATATACAGTTTTGGATACAGATATTTACATAAGCATAGCAAAAAAACACTGTTAATATGAGCGAGCATCCATTACAGTTTAGCCCATCATATTCATGGGCCAGACATTGTTGTAAGAGGTTGCAGTCCATAATGGACTTTGTCAGAGGTTGGGTCATTGTGGGCACGACAGCACAGGCTAGTTGCAGTTACAGGAGCGGACATTGAGGAGGTAGTTGCGGAGAGCGACTTTGAAATGGGCAATCTTGGGTGCGCTAGTGATGGTGGCTGGGAGTGCATTAAACCAAACAGGGGCCCAGCAGTGGAACGATCTCTGGGCAAGGGAGATTTTTACCCTGGGTATTGCCAGTATAGCTTTGTCTGGGTTGTGGGTGCAGATATAGGGCGTGGCAAGTTGGAGAGAGGCGGTGACCTCAGGAGGGAGTGACTGAGCAGGATTTTCCTTGGTCAATAGGCAGGTCTGGTAGTGGAGTCTTTCATCGAGGCTGAGAAAGACTGGCAGAGGAATAGAGGAGCAGGTGGGTGGGAGTCTAGGGGCATCAGTTGAGAGCCTGCACACCTTGCTGAGGGAGACCTGAATTTTCTGGAGTGCAGAATTATCTGCTGCCCCATACACAGTAAGTAATGGTAAGCCTAAAGGCATCAGGAGGGAGGGCAGTCCCTGTGCCGGTAAAGGAGTCCAATCAGAGTGTTAGTGGCAGCCGCTAGGGTGTTTATGTGGTCATGGAAGGTAAGAGCAGAGTCGAGGGTAAGACCAAGATATTTGTAGATGGATACCTGTTCAAGGGGGTGCTGGGGAGGATGGGGAGAGGTGCACTTTTCGCTTTGTTTTGGTAGTGGGAGAAAATCATCGATTTCGTCTTTTTTAGGTTTATGACCAGTCTACGGTCCTTGAACCATGTTCTGGCCTAGATGAAGGCATGTTGGATGGAGTCCTGAAGGGGAGTGGGGTAATGATGAGAGGCATAGAGCACTGCATCATCTGCATACAGTAGTATTTTTTTGGAGCAGGCCTTTGACAAGGAGTTTAGGTAGAGGGTGAAAAGAAGTGGACCCAGGATGGAGCCCTGGGGCAGCCTGAAGCGGACAGGTAGAGTGTCAGATAGGGTCCCGTTTATTTTGACGCACTGGGACCAGGTGGAGCGGTAACTGGCACACCATGCTAGAGGGCCTGTGGAGAGGGAGTCAAGAAGGAGAGGATGGAAAACCATGTCGAAGGTCTTGAAAGGTCTATGAACACAGCTCCAGCAATGTTACCGAGTCTAGGGAGGAGTGCAGGAAGCTGGTGAATTCTAGGAGGGCTGTGGTAGTGCTATGGCCGAATGGAAGCCATGCTGCTCTGGGCATAGTATGTCATACTTGGCTAGGTATTCAGTGAGCTGAGTGGCAACCACTTTTTCTAAAGCCTGGGGGGGTGGAGATGGGTCGACAGTTACTGGGTGAGGATTTGTCACCACTTTTATGAATTGGGGTAACGACGTCCGTCTTCCAGGCACTGGGGAATTGCCCCAGGCAGAGGGATTTGTTGAGTAGGTCCGTTAGAGGGACTAGGACCTCATCGAGGACTAGTCGAAGGGGCCTAGTGTCTTGGGGTCATTGCTAAGGTTGTGCTGTTACTAGCACTAGAAAGTACAGTAATGTAAAACACGTAACAGTAGATCTTGAGAGGACTCTCTTGCAGTAGGTAATTACATATAGGACTGACGCAGGCGGCAGGACCTACCGGAAAATTTCTAGCTAGCAGTCCCTGGTGAGGGACCGCCCACGTCAGGTGACCGGCGTCAGATGGCGTTAGTATAAGAGGCGGTCCCAGGACGCTGCCTTCCAGTTCTTTCCGCCACAGGCCCGGAAGAGAGAGAAGCAGATATTTCCCTCAATGGAAAAGGAGCTGAAAAAACCTAGGGGGATGGAGTGCGGGAAGGTATTATCTACTGCAAGAGCCTCTCTCGAAGATCTACTGTTACGGTAAGTTCTTACGTAACTGTACTATCTTACTTCGAAAGGGCTCTTGCAGTAGATTAATTACATATAGGACAGAATCCCAAGCAGTCTGGAACAAATGAAAGGCATCGGGAGGAGGAGCTACCCCAAGAAGTAGCAAACAAGCTGCAAGCCTCAAGAAAGGAGGCCTTGCAAGACAGCTAACTCGAAGCCCGCTCTACGGCGAGTGGCAATGTCCAAACTGTAATGTTTCGTAAAGACATGGAAAGAAGTCCAGGTGGCGGCAGCACAGATGTCTGCCGCAGACACATTCTTGAAACAAGCCGCAGAGGCAGCTACTCCGCGAGTGGAGTGACCTCTGACTTGACCCGGAAGGATCTTGTTGTACTTGTCATAACAAAGTGATGCAATGAGCCAACCACTTCGATAGGCATTGCTTGGAAACAGCATTGCCTTCCCTTTTGTGAGCAAAAGAGACGAACAACTGATCAGTCTTTCTGAGATCCTTTGTCCTATCGGTGTAGTATCTCAGAATCCTGTGAACATCCATGGTATGGAGTAAGTATTCTCCCTGGTTGGAGTACTGCGTGAAAAAGGCAGGTAATTCAATAGGCTGATTTAAGGTGGACTCCGCTACCACTTTCGGAAGAAACTTAGGGTTCGTGCGAAGAGCTACTCGTTCTTTGTGAAAAATCAGATAGGGGACTTTACACATAAGGGCCTGGAGCTCGGAAATTCTTCGAGCAGAAGTAATGGCCACCAAGAAGAGCGTCTTCCATGATAAAAACTTCAAGTTTGCGGAAGCCGCAGGCTCAAAGGAGGAAGGGTAAGTTTCTGGAACAAAGTTCAAATCCCAAGGGAGCAGGAGTCCAACAGGGGCCTGGATGAAGGACCCCTGAGGAAGGTCTTGGATACCTCTAATTGGGCAAAGGCTTTATCAGCAAAAGGAACATGGTAGGCTGAAATAGCAGCCATGTGAACCTTCAAAGAGGAGTGTTGAGACCCAGGTCGTAAAAGATGACGCAAATAATCAAGCAGAACGGCCACGGGACAGGAGAAAGGCTCCACGTTCCTGGAGGCAGCCCAAATGGAAAATCGCTTCCATTTCATGGCGTAGGTGGACCTAGTGGAGGGTTTCCTAGCCTCCACTAGAATCTCGGCCACCTTTGGAGAGACACCAAAGCGAGATTGGGCTAGGTCTGCAGGAGCCATGCATGAAGTTGTAGGGACTTGAGTCCCAGATGAACCAGGGTCCCCTGATCCTGGGTCAGCAGTCCTCGAGAAAAAGGAAGAGGAGGAACCTCTGAGTATTGTTGTAGAAGAGAGAACCAGATTTGCCTGGGCCAGAAAGGAGCGATCAGAATCCTTCTCGACCCTTCCAATGCAAGTTTCTGCAGCACACGAGGGACCAGAGGAATTGGGGGAAAAGCATAGACGAATCTGTCCTTCCAGCTTATAGACAGAGCGTCGCTCCAGAAAGTGCCTCGCTCTGGAGCAAGCGAGCAAGAGGTGGGAAGTTTTGCGTTTTGGGAAGAGGCGAACAGGTCTACCTGTGGAGTCCCCCAAAGCTGGAAGATGTCATTTAGAACCTTTTGGTCCAGTTCCCACTCGTGTGGCAGAGCCGAGGAACGACTTGTCTGCCAGGATATTGTCGACTCCTGGAACATGGATCGCCGTGAGGTGAAGGTTGTGAAGCGTTGCCCATTCCCAGACCCTCATTGCTTCCCTGCACAGCGGGTAGGATCGAGTCCCTCCTTGCTTGTTGATGTACCACACCATGCACATGTTGTCCGTTTGGACAGCCAGGTGACCGGGAAGGATGTATTGGTGAAGGGCTTGGAGGGCATACAGAACTGCTCGTAGCTCGAGCACATTGATGTGGAGAGCTAATTCCAGTCTGGACCATAAACCCTGGGTTCGGTGAGGACCCAGATGGGTTCCCCAACCTTCGCCTGATGCGTCCGTGGTCAGAGTCTGGGAGGGGGGCGGATGAAAGAAGGGGACCCCCCGGAACAGGTTCTCTTGAACCATCCACCATTGCAAGTCTCTTATCATCCGCGAGGAGATCAGTACCAGATGATCTAGGTCGTCTACAAGATGATCCCACTGAGAGCGGAGAGTCCACTGAAATTCTCATGTGGAGTGGCCATAAACCATCGGGATGGCGGCCGCCATCAGCCCCAAAAGACAGAACACCGACCTCGCCGGAACCTTCCTGCGTTCTGAAAGTAGGGAAATCTGTGACTGGAGGAAGGCCCCCCTGTCCGAAGGCAGGAAGGCCTTGCACACTGTTGTATCGAGGATTGCCCCGATGAACTGGGGTCTCTGGGGAGGGTCCAGATGAGACTTGGAATGGTCGATGGTGATACCCAGACAAGTGAAAACCTGCTGGGTGAGGGAGAGAAAACGCAGGAGTTCCTCCCTGGACGAGGCCGCCAGGAGCCAATTGTCCAGGTAGGGAAACACCTGAACTCCCAAGGTACGCAGGTGGGCCACTACCACTGCCAGGCATTTGGTAAAAACTCGGAGAGCCGAGGAACGACCAAATGGGAGTGCCTGGAATTGGTAATGGTTCCCTGGAAAGCAAACCGGAGGTACTTTCTGTGCGAGGGACGAATGGGGATGTGCAGGTATGCATCCTGCATATCCAGTGCACAAAGCCATTGGCCCAGCCGAAGAAGGGGCAGAAGGGTTTGAAGGGAGAGCATCCTGAACTTCTTGTATTCTACATAGAGGTTCAGGGAGCTGAGATCGAGAATGGGTCTGAGATCTCCGTCTTCTTTGGTACAAGAAAGAAATGGAATAGTAACCCGTCCCATGGAGGTGAGGAAGGACGGGTTCTATGGCTCGCTTCATGAGGAGAGAGAGATATTTCTTCCCTGATCAAAGAAGATGGTCCTTGAGTAAGAGGACTTCAGAGGGGAGTGGCATGGAGGTTTCTGTAGAAACTCTATGGAGTGCCCCACTGAGATAATCTGAAGCACCCATGAATCCGATGTTATCCTCTCCCAACCCGGAAGGTGGAGGGAGAACCTCCCTCCTACCAGTTCCTCCGGGGAGTCCGGAGGCGGTGAGAGAGGGAAGGAGTCAGGTGGTGTGGGGCAGCGCCGCAGCTGGGGCACCCGCTGCTTTTATGGGCGGCAGGGGTCTGGCAGCTGTGGGGGCCGAAGTTTGGTAGCCTGCCTTCTTTGGGGTTTCACTTGAGGCCGCGCGTCTGCAAAGAGGTGTGGCTATGGGGAATGGGGGCGGTACATGGAATCCACAGATTTCAGGCATCCCCTTCTCTAAGTTGGTGATGATGTCTTGACATCACCACCAAGCATCGAACCCCTGAAAGGTGCTTCCTAAATTGCTGACTGCACCTCCGGGACCAAACCTGACACTGCAGCCCGGTGGCGCCGAAGACTTCTGGCGAGCACTTAGCTCTGCCTCACGGTGTCCACTGCATCGTAAGTTCGTCCTCAGAATGGGGCGACTGGCCGAACGAGCAGAACGGACAAGGTCAGCTAACTCCTGCTTGGGAGTCAGGCAAGGAGTCAATCTTAGATTCCGCCTGGGTAAGGACAGCCTTCTGGTAATCCCCCATATGTGCTACATAATTCAGGGCCCTAATACCCAGTGTGGAAGAAGCGTAGATCTTCCTTCCATACTGATCCAGAAGGCGAGACTCCTTATCCGGTGGAGCGAGCTCAAGTGTTTAGGATGTGCTGACCCGGGAGCTGGCGCTTAATCACAACAGAGTCTGCACGGGGTGAGAGTCTAGAAAGTCTACACCCTCCGGAGCCTGGTATAGCCTGTTGGACTTCTGAGGAAGTGGGGCTAAAGCCGACAGTTGTTTCCAAATGGTGGAAACAAGGTGGGCATGAGGCTCGATCCAGGGTGGCACTAGAGTAGGGGATGTAAAGGGCAAGTCCAGATGTTCGGCGAGTTTAACCCGCTGAGGATCTGGCTCCAAGGAACGCCACTGATGGACTTCCTGGATCTTCCTGAGCAACTCCATAAATGAAGGATCCTCCGGAGGAGTCCTTGGCCGGGTCTTGGACGGAGAGTGAGGCTAGTCGTCTTTCTCAGAGGAATCCGAGGAAGAAGCAGAAGCAGAAGAAGAATTTGAAGCAGAGTAAGACTCCCTAACTCATCTAGGAGGAGCAGGTTCCTGGGGGGGGGGGAGACGCATGTCCTGCCCCTCTCTGGATCCCGAGGGAAGAGCTCGGGAATCCGGAGTCGGAGAGGGAGTGTGCCGTCCAGGGCGAACGGGAGCCGGAGGTGGCACCATCGCCATGAAGCGACTCTCGACTTCCTTGGTGAGCTGAGCCTTGGCCTCAGCCCACCAGGAGGCCAGAGTCTCCTGAAGATCCACTGGTGGCCTGGGGAAGAGGGATAGTTATCGGATTATATCCGTAGGGAGAGTATCCGTAACCGCCGCGGGAATACGGAGCTGGGTATTGCGCATCGGGTACTGCGGAAGGCGGTGGAGTCTGCGCCCGGGTACCCAGGTACCAGAGGAGCTGCCGGAGAAGACAGTCAAGTAGGAACTCCCAGGCGGATCAACTGTGATAGGCCCAATGGGAGAGGAATATCCCTGCCGGCGTCTGCAGGGCTGGCGTCAGATCCAGTTCCGTGGCGGAGGGTCTGACGACAGAAAACCTCCCGAGCCTCGCCTGGGGACGGAGGAGAGAAGTCCCGGGGTCGGCAGGGGACTCGGGCTCCCGGACGGCAGCGAAGGCTGCAGGGAACCTGGGACGACAGATGGTGGAGGGTCGTCGTGGGCTCCGATGCCCGGCGCACGCCGGAGGGGAGCCGACGTGCAATAGGGGTCCCTTGTCGGAGCGGGCCGAGGTGGAAGCGGCCCGGTCCGAGGGGACGCAGCCGCGCGCCGCTCGAAGGGTCAGCCGTTTTAGCGGCCTTCCGCGGACGCCGGAGAGCCAACGTCCGGCTTATGGGAGGCGCACACGTCAGCAGGTTGCAAGCCTGCGGCAGTACTGGGGGCAGAAGCCTCCTTTTGCCCGGAGGCACCCGAGGGACTTGAATGCGAACCCGACGGGTGGGCCGACGCCTCCTCCAAAGCCTTGGAGGCTGCCGTCGTGCGATCCCCGGAGGGGACGTTACCTTAGCCGCGGCTCCAGCCGGAGTCACGGAAGAGGAGGCCTTCTCCCGATGCCTTTCTTTGTCCCGCTTCTTGTGTCCTTCTGGGGAGGTCGACGCCTGCCTAAGCTTCTTCAACTCCTTCTCCATTGCAGACATCTTCTTTTTAAGGAGATGGGCTTTCAAAGACTGCTGGCGTCATCTGCGGGTGGCCGCGTTGAAATGCAGACAATGCAGGCACTCGTCAACCGTGTGGTCGGGGCCTAAACAAAAAAGGCAGAGGGAGTGACCGTCTTTGTGAGGCAGTTGGGCTCCGCATGAGTCGCACTTATCTTTGGAAGGGGACGACATAAACAGACGTTCACCTGATGAATAAATTGCAAAATACTGATACTTTCGGAAAAAAATGAAGCAACAGGGCTGAGCATGAACTTCACCACGAGGCGCTGCACGAGCTGACGGCGGGAAAGAAAAGGAAGGCGGGCGTCCGGGACCACCCCTTTATACCGACTTCACCTGACGTGGGGGCGGTCCCTCGCTAGGGACTGCTAGCTAGAAATTTTTCCGTGGGGTCCTGCCGCCTGCCGACGTCAGTCCTATATGTAATTACCTACTGCAAGAGCCCTCTCGAAGTAAGATCTAGCTGTTCCACTGCTAGTTGCTGCAACAATGGGAACCATATCTGGCATGGCCAGCAGGAAGCTATCAAAATCATCTCCGCCCTCTCCGACTGCAGCTTGAGAAGAACTCTCTGCATGAGTAGAAAGGGAGGAAAAGCATACAGAAAATCTCCCTGTCCAAGAGCGGGACAACACGTCTCACCAGAAAACACCAGACCCTGGATCTAACTAGCAGAAATTGGGCAGTTCTGCATTCAGTGGGGATGCAAAGAGGTCCAACTCGGGACGACCCCACCAGTCGAAGAGATCCTCTGCCACGGAGGGTAAGCACTCCCACTCCTGTGTCTTCAACCTGGACTGGCTTAGGCTGTCGGCCAGGATATTTTGATCGCCTGGAACATGAACTGCCGTTAGGACCAAGTCGTGATCTATGCCCCAGTGCCAAATTCTGATGGCCTCGCTGCACTGGGGGGGTGGGTACGAATGAGTCCCCCGCTTACTTGCTGAGGTAATAAGACTTCCGAAATGTTTGAATCAGAAGAGGGCCCCCGAGAGTAGAAGAGTCTGAAAGGCCCGAAAAGCAAGAAGGATTACTCCCATCTCTAACACATTGATGTGAGATGTTGTTCTTGCTGAAACCAGGTCCCTTGGTCTGACGGTCTGCTAAGTGGACACCCCAGCCCACACTGGACATCTGTCGTGAGAATCTGATGTGGGATTGTGCATGGAAGGAAACCCTCGCTGGAGGGGTTCAGCCACCAGGATGTTTGCCACACAAGGCTGGATACAATGATCTCCTGTTCCAAATTGTCTGTGCGCTGGTCCCATTGAACCCGGAGGATCCACTGAATTACCCCATCTGCAGGCAGGCTAGAGGAACAGCAACTATAGCCGCCACCATGTATCCCAAGAGTCTGAGAAATGACCTGGCTAGGACTTGACGTGACTAAGATACCAACTAAGCCTGTGCTCTCAGGCAGTCTGCTCTGTCCGGAGGCAGGAAGGCCTTGCCCTGAGCCGAATCTAGGATCACTCCGAATAACCGCAATCTGAATTGGCTAGAGGAGGAGACTTGGGCAGGTTCAGGGTGATACCCAGCGTCCGAAAAAGTGAAGGTGATCTCCATTGTCTGGAGCAGCTGGTCTCTGGAGGGGCTGTGAGGGGCCATCGTTCAGGTAGGGGAAGACAAAGATCTTGCCTCCTAGGGCCACAGCCACTACTACTAGGCACTTGGTAGAGACCCAGTGCCGAGGAAGGCGAAGGGCAGGGCCCTGAACTGGTAATAGATAGATTTTGATGGCAGATAAGGACCGCTTGGTCTACCCAGTCTGCCCATTTCCCTACCTAATGGATAAGCTGCAGATCCTAGTTAACCAGCAGCCTACTTCTTCCTACCCCAACCCCCTAGAATTGCCTTATAACTGTCCCATGCATGCTTGAATTCCACCACTGTTTTTGACTCCACAACCTCCTCCGGAAGGCCGTTCCATGCATCCACAACCCTCTCTGTGAAAAAATACTTCCTTAAATTACCTCTGAGCCGCCCCCCTTCTATCTTCAAATTGTGCCCTTGTTCTTGCACACCTCTTTTGAAAAATGCTACCCTCTTGGACTTTGTTGATTCCCTTGAGGTACTTGAAAGTTTTATCATGTCCCTCTCTCCTCCTTTCCTCAAGGCTATACATATTCAGCTCCTTAAGTCTCTCTTCATATGTCTTCCGGTGCAGACCCTGCACCATTTTAGTTGCCCTCCTCTGGACAGCCTCCATCCTGTCTATGTCTTTGCGGAGATTGGGTCTCCAGAACTGCACGCAGTACTCCAGATGGGGTCTCACCAGCTGTCTGTACAGAGGGATAACAACTTCCTGTTTTCTATTGGTGATGCCTCTTCCTATGCATCCCAGTATCCCCCCAGCCCTCCTTGCAGCCCTCTCACATTGCTTGCCCACCTTTAGGTCACCTGATATGACTACTCCCAGGTCCCTTTCCATTTTTTGTTGTTAGGATCTCACCCCCCATTGTGTACTCTTCCCCTGGGTTTTTGTTTCCCAGGTGCATTACCTTGCACTTCCTAGCATTGAATCTAAGCTGCCATACATTTGACCATTCCTCTAACCTTGCCAAGTCCCTTCTCATCCTTTTCACCCCACCTTGTGCATCAACTCTGTTGCAGATCTTTGTGTCATCTGCAAAGAGACATACTTTTCCTTCCAGTCCCTCTGCAATGTCGCTATAAAGACATTGAGAGGACCAGTCTAATACTGAACCTGCGGTACCCCCACTAGTAACCCCCTTTCTTCAGAGTGGACTCCATTTACTATTACTCTCCGTGTCCTATTCTCCAGCCAATTCTTTACCCAGGCCGTCATCTTGGGACCCACTCCCAGGCTGGCTAACTTGTATATTAATCTTTTGTGTGGGACTGTGTCAAATGCCTTGCTAAAGTCTAGGTAGGCCATGTCCACAGCCCCTCCCTGATCTACTACTTTAGTCACCCAGTCAAAGAAATCCACCAGTTCCCTGGAAGCAAAGGCAGTCATCCTGCATGTCCAGGGCACAGAGCCAGTCTCCCTGACGAAGGAGGAGGAGACCCTGAAGGTAACCATCCTGAAGAGTTTGTACCTGTGAGCACATCCAGGTGGCTGAGATCCACAATTGATCTCGGATCACTGGTCTTCTTTGGGACCAGGAAAAATGGGAACAGAAGCCCTCCCTCTTTGATTTGACGGGACAGGTTCTGTGGCGTTCTTGAGCAGAAGTGCCTGGCTCTCCTCCTGGATAAGGGCAATATGATCTGGACGGCAATGGGAGTGCAAGGGAAGGTTGTCTGGGGGTATCTCCTGAAATTTGAGTGTGTGCCTCCCTTTCTACAAGTTGAAGTACCCACTTATCCAAGGTGATTCTGCGCCATCCGTCCCGGTATAGGGAGAAGTCCCTCCCCCCCACGCCTCCTCCAACGTTTCTGCCGGGGGGGTTGGGTAAGGAGTCATGCTGAAGAACCTGGGATGGGCAGGGCAGCAGAAGAGGCCCTAGGGGCTGAGACTCCTGTTGCCTGGGAGGTGGCCTTACATTTGAAGGTTCCTCTGGGCTGCTGTCTCCGAGACTGCTGACACTGGTTCCTTCGAAAGGGTTTATGGTGGTGGGGTTCTGGCTGGGAGCGGTACAAAAACTGAACAGACTTTAGAGCCTGACCAGATTCCTGTAGGCAGAAGATAATGCTTTGAACATCCTCGCCAAAGAGAACCGACCTCCTAAAGGAGAGCATCAAAGATTTTGGCCTACACGTCCAGGGCGAAGCCTGAAACCCTAAGCCAGGAATGGCGGCGAATACAGACACCAGTAATTGCTGCCTGTCCGGCTACGTCTGCAGTATTGTAGGATACCCTCAGGAAAGGATTGCAGACATCGGACCCAGACTTCAGGAGCAGGGTTAGCACAGACTTAGTAGGGTCCTCTGGGAAGGTTTGCACCAGTTCCAGAGCTTTGTCCCACAGGGCCTTCTGGTATTGAACCATGTGGGCTAGGAAGTTCAACGACCAAATAGCCAAAGTGACTGAGGCATAGACCTTCTTTCCTAGGAAGTCCACCTGCTGAGACTCCTTATCTGGAGGGTGTGTGCTGAGGTGTCTGGGCTTCTTAGTATGGTCATGAGCAGTGTTTATGACCACCAAGTCAGCAACTGGATGCTCCCCATAAAAGGACTTGTCCCAGGATGCATGATAAAGTCTGTCTGCCTTTTTAGGTAAGGTCATGGTGGAAGACAGGTGATTCCAGGTGGCCCTGTTGACATCTTCAAAGAGTCAATAAGAGGAGGGATAACCATAGAACAAGTTCCTTCTTATGGAGGAAGGTCGCCAGGCGTCGGCGTTCTGGGTCCAGTTTCTTTGAGTCCTAGCCCATGAGGGACTGAATACGCCATGACGCTCCAGGAAAGCTCAGATCGCCAGGAGGGGATCTGGGGAGATCCTTGGGTTCCTCAGGCTCAGAGGATTAACCTGTAATCCTCAGAATCCTCCAAGGAAGAGGAGGAATCTCCCCAAAACGGATCAGTGTCTAGGACTGGCGTCGGTGGGCGGTGATCCTTCTTGAGACAGTCCTCCTTGCCACCTGGGGACCAAGGAGTAGTAGGGCAACCCAGTCCAGTGAGGGGAAGACTTGCTTTCTCTTGGGGGTGTTAGTAGGCTCTTCCAGGGATCCTTGTGTTGCATGAACTCCCACCACACCGAGAACATTATGACCCAAAGCAGGGGGAGAGAAGAGAGGAAGAGGCAGCGCTAGGCAGGGATGAACTGGATCCCTGTGTCTGTCCCAGAGGTGTGGCTGCTCTAAGGCCGGGTCCCTTGGGAACCTGGTAGGTGACCAGGCGACGGTCTTTGTTATGTAAGGGCTTGCCAGTGCTGGCTGGGGCTTAATCGATGATGGTGAAGGCATAGCAGAGGTCAACACCAGTGTGGCCGATCGACTGAGAAGGAGGCAGGCCTTGGTCAGGTGAAGCAGCCAACACAGGTGTAGCCTCTCACTTGGAGACTGAGGTGTCGTCCCATGAGGGAGAGGCAAGCACATGCTCCGTGAGTCGCTTAGAGATGTTGGCCCCTGACTGGGGACCCACATGGGCAACGCCAGGACCAGTGGGGCATTGGACCGAGACCCGCTACCTGAAGAGCCGGTCAAGCCACCTGCCTAAGAACCCACTGGGAAAACTGCCTGAGCTTCAGGGGCTTTGGGGCTGAGGACAATGTCAGAGAATTGGAAGAGCCTTCGCCCAAAATGGTGATAAGGGCGGGAGGTGAAGACACAGGCAGCCCAGAAAGAGTGAGGGATACCGGGTGAAGGAGGGACCGACCTCCTGCAGGAGGAAGATCCAGACGCGGCCACTGACTTGTGCAGTTACCGAGACCAGGAAGCTGACCAGGGTCGATCCCTATCCTTGTCCCAGTGCTTGTGCTTCCTGCTCAACTTGTTCTCTTTGAGAGAGGAAGAAGTTGAGGCTCTGGAGGCCAGGAAGGAAGGAAGTGCTTTTGCCCTGGAGCACCTTCTCCATAGTTGCCAACTTCTGCTGCAGGAGGAAAGCCTGGAAAGTCTTCAAGCAGCATCTCCATGTGGCCTGGCTGAACTCCTGGCAGCGCTGGCAGGCCTCAGTGTCGTGGTTAGGGCCTAGGCAGAGCAGACCCTACATAGGTTGCCTGACATGCCAGTGGCCACAATGTCACTGGTCTGAGAAGCTGGCTGGGCTGCCTGCCATGTCACAGGCCAAAGCAGTGGATTGCACTTCCCAGTCACTGACCACCACGTCACTGGTCCGAGTAGTATCTTCTGAACACCTCATGAGAATGCCCAGTAATATGTTACAATTGATTGTGTACACAGCATGCACCATCACGTGACTCCATTAACAACTGCAATAAGGTAGAGACAAGCAGCATGAATCTGTTTCAGAGGGGACTAAGCTCAACAAGAAATTACCTATGAACAATTAACACCTTGGTATGGAGCCCAGTCACTCAGGATTACTTTTGTGTTCTCCACTTTGATCAATGTTACTACTTAGAAAACTGTGTATGAAATGGTTTCTGTTTTTCGAGTTACTCACATGATAAATTCATTGGGCTGACAGACAACAGTAGCCACTCCCCCAACTATGATCCAGGGGTTGATCACCGTCTGACCACCTGTGACTGAGGTCCCAGCTTCCTCAGCAGCATCCCGAAACCCACTGATGAGCAGTGGCATGACTTTCTCCCGATCCTGCAAAATAAGACAGGTGGCAAAAATTGGATATTGTGCTGCAAGACATGGGAGGGTAAGCAACAGGAATATACAGTGAAGGTTCATGTATGCACTGTATATATATATTCATAAGTATTTGGAAAAATAAAGCACAATTGACTGAAAACTAATACTTTTCAAAGGATTTAGAATGCAGTGTTTTTCCATTCTGAGGAAACATTTCTTAAATTACTCAGAAACAAGTAATAGCATAGTACTACAGTGATGGATGGGACTTTGGGTCCATCTTGTCTGTTCCTTCTGCCACACAGCAGTTACCATCACAGAGTATGGACACATCCAAACTCAGAGGAAATGTACACCCTACTCATGCTGTGTGACCCTCAATCCGTTCTCTGTCAGGAATCTATATGGTCCTACTTTAAATCCTGAATGCTGCCAATTTCCACAGCCTCACCGGGGAGGCTATTCCATGTTTACCACCCTCTGTGTGAAAGTGTTTCCCTTTATCTGTCCATCCTCAGTGTGAGTACACTACCTCTGGTTCTACTAGCATTTACCGGCTCAAACATCCGTATACTCCACCCCATCTATCTGCATTAGTACTCAGAATGTGTCCCCTCTCGGCCTCCTCTCCCAGTAGGCAGTCTGAGTATTTCTAATCTCTCCCTTGTATCTCTTGCCCCCTAAGCGGTAATCATCTTGGCCCATGTCGGGCCTTTTAGATCTCTTCTATTTCCTTTTTGTACTGTGCCCACCAGATACGTACTCCAGGTGTGGTCTAAGCATGGCCTTGTATGGGAAAGGATCACCTCCCCTGACTTGCTCTTACACCCCTTCCTTATGTATCCCAGCAATGCATCTGCTCTCTTGCCTGTAGCAACAAGTTGCCTACCTGGCATCAGCGTACTGCCCACAATTAATCCTACATCCTTTTTCTCCTTTGTCACTGTGACAGGGAGCTCCTGCCACTCTTGAGGACCGACCTTTTCTTAAATCTGTTGCAACAGTTCTGCTATTTCTCAGCCTAATCTATCCATTAGAATTTCTAGTCCAAAAGGTTTGCCACCTATGAACACCCCCTTCCATTTCTTGACTCTGCTATAGTGTCCTCTTTAATTTTCCTTTTCCCTCTCAGGTCCTCGTACAGGGAGGTTACTGTGGTGACCTCCAAGCGTATGTAAAACAGGTTGTGTTTATTGTTCGATTTAGTATGTAATAGCACTAGGTCATAAAATACTTTAATGTTTATGAAAACCTGTAAATATTGAAAATACCATGGCACTAGATGTTTTTGATAATGTTAAAAAGTACTAGATGACTATTATAGAAATTAAGTCAGTTCTGCTGTTTAAAATGTATGTAAATTGCTGTAAACTGAATAAGTCTGAAATTCCATGGTGACTTGCATATATATCCCATGATACTTTGCATTATGGAAGTATGTATGATGTTGTATGTCTTTGAAACTTGATTTATTGCCAATGCTCCTTCGGGGTAACCCTTTTTTCAGTGATTCTGCATTGAGGTTGTCTATAGCTGGTTTTGTTTTTTTTGTCTTTGAGCCCCCACTACCCAAGCAAATGGGGACCACACAGGGATGAAGGGTTTTCACTACAAAAAAATGGTTATGTCAGAGATCAGTGTCAGTAGGTGCTGGCTAAGCGTAGAGAAAGGACATACATAGTCTGTGGCTGCAAACTGATGTACTGTAGAAGGAATATGCCACTGCAGAAGGTTATTTCCTGTAATCTGAATAAACATCACACAGAGATTGTGTGTTGAACTTGAAGTTTGGTGTCTGGTCCATCTGTTATCCCACAGCCCTTCACAGTATTCAGAGCTGCTCTCCTCCGCTATGAGACCACACAGCCCCATCCACATCCCTCTCCAGCACTTACCCGTTCTAATGGGGTTCACAGGGCCATTGCCCCATGGTGGATTCCATCATGGGAGACCTGGCAGAAGTGCTCCCCTCTGTCCACAGTGTGGAGGACAGTGGCAGCCAGAGAAGCGAGACCAGAGTGTGCTGGCATCATCTGCTACACTGCAGAGTTTTTCTGTTTTCTCCCACCATCAGGACACAGACACAAAACTACATGCTGCAAATGCAACTGCGTGGCATGCTCTGAAGCCAAGCTGCATACATCCTCCCTCACGTTCCTCCATGGCCTCTGTAGTCACCCAGGTGGCAGTGTTATGGCACAGAAGGCTTACCACCCTCCAAGTGATCCTCCTCCCCTCCGGACAACCCCCAACATCCCTGGCTTGTTTCCAAACCTGGATCCCCAGCTATATCCTTTTTCTCACTTGTGCTACCCACCACTGCACGTGTGTGTGTGTGTGTATGTATATAACACACACACATACACACACAGTTGTATATTTTATATTATATATAAAGTGTAACTGACTCCACACCACAGGTGTGCTATCTTGCGCTTTCCAACTATGCCTCCAATTCTCGGCCACTGTTGTGCAGGAGCTCCAAAACTGGTGATTTAGTGAGTGTGTTTGTGTGTATGTGTGTGTGTAGGAAAGTTAAGAGAAAGGAAATGTTTTTCTCACCTTTTCACTCATTTTCTGGCTGACACTAAGTAACATTAGCATATTGTCACACTCTGTAATCCCCATGGCATACAGATCACTCAACACGTTGGCACAGGCAATACGACCCTAAAGGGGGGAAAAAAGGTTATCACGGTTAACATAGTAACCTAGTACTTTAATGCCAAGAGAGACTTTAGTCAATCAAGTCCACCTGCTGCTTTATAAGTAGACATTAAGTATACAGTGCAAACATGTGCAATTTAAACCAACTCCCCTACCCTACTACCCAGGGTACCAGGGTGATTCTTTGGTAAACTAGACATTTTCTAGGCTCAGAGGCCTGTACTGTCCTCATATCCACCATTTCCGCTGGTAGGCTGATCTTCCAGGACTCTATCTTCACCACCGTTTCACACAAATAGGTCTTAGCCAGAAGCACTAGGACCCTGCAGAAATCAGAACTTTTCAGGAGGACTGGCGAGAAGGTAAGCTACGTGCATGCACAGCGCTGAGAGACTGGCTTACAGTACCAGGCTTACCTCGGCACCAGCCCTCAACTACCTCGGTTCCTTTTTTCCCTGCCATTGAGTGTACATCAGTGATGATGTCACTCGCCGGGACTCAACTTCACATCTATATAACAGCATTCAGTTCTCAGTTTTTGTGTTTAAAGCTAGAATGTTATTTTGAGTCAGTTTAGTGATTTTACACAACCATTTCTGCCAAATTATGGAGTCTTCTGTCAAAAATTAAGTTTAAATTGAGGTGAGCTGGGAGTGTGTGCCACAGTTTGCAGTGGGGGTGGAGCAGGCTACACTTCTGGAAGTTTCTGTGGGGGATGTAACTGCTGCTTCAGGTAATTCTGTTTCTGAGTTTAAACTGAGGTGAGCTGGGATTGTGTTGCCAGGGCTGATACACTCTTGTGACAGCCGGGTGTTGGCCCTACTCCGACCCTCCCAACCCCTCCCCAGAGCACAGCTCATTTATAGGGGAACACCTGCCCTGCAATTGGAGGAAGAGGCTTCAGGTGCAGCTCATGTAGTTCTACCCAATAATGCAGCCACTGGGCAGGGAAAAAGCATAGGTAGGTCTCAAATAGGACTGCAGCATCCACCATGAATTGCTGATTAGTGGGACAGTTGGATATTACGGAAGTCCTTAAACTGGAATATATCAGGTAAACTTTCTGTCAGAGGCTGGGCTAGGATTAGTGTTGTGATGATGGGGAAGGGACCACAAGTCACTAGAGCAGGTATCTTTGGGTGGGTGGTTGGGTGACAGGGATGTGCTTGGCGGCAATGACACTGGACTGGGCTTGGAAGTTTGGGGGATGCTCAGTGTGCTGCCAGCTGGCACAGCAAGGAGGAGATAGAGGGATCTGAAGGCAGCTGGGGTGCTTTGGGGGGATGATTGGAGAGATGGAAGGCAGCGGTCACTCACATGGAAGCGCTTTGTGCTGGGGCCTCCCAAGCTGGGGAGGAGTGAATAGAGGTGCTCACACTAGGAGGGGGAGAGAAGGGAGTACACAGGGGCTCTAGGGACCCTTGCAGGTGGGGCCCAAAAGGTGGAAATTTCCACAGCAGTAGGCAAGAGTCTGGGGGTGTCCAAAGGAAACCGAGAGAGGCAGTAGGAATTGGGGCGACTGGGGATGGGCTAAGGCTCACAAATTGTTTTAGCTCTCTACGCCCATTGGTAGAAGAGGTGTGTGTGGGGGAGGAGGATGCTGCTGCTGCTGAAGCTGGGGGGGGGACGGATAGAAAGAGTAAAGGGGGCAAGAAGCAAGGGCGCAATAGAGGGAGTCCCAGACAGGATGGGGGAAGAGGGGTAGGAGGGGAGAAGAAAAAGGAGGATCAGGGGAACAAGGAGGAGGCTGATGGTATGGAACAGGGGAGCACGGCAGGCAGGAAGGCGCAGTATGTAAATGGGATGATAGTGAGCAGAAAGTCAAGTAGGCAAATGGGTAGGACAGATGAATTATTAAGGAGAGGGGAAAGAGATACAGAGAGAGATATTCAGGAGGGGACGATAAAGAAGGCCAGGACACAGGTAGAGGAGGTGACCAGGGACAATAGTGAAGGGGTTACCTTCAACACCCAGATTGTGGGAGGTGCGAGCAGCCGGTTGAGGGGAGAATCTGGACGAACGGATGAGGAGGAGCATGGAAGGAGGGGGAACCAGACAAGTGAACAGGGAGGCAAGGGGGAGGTTAGAGTACTGCTATTGGGGGACTCCACGATCAGAGGCATCCAGTGGGAGGGGCAGAAGGAGGGAAAAACCTGTCTGATCAGAACCAAATGCCACCCAGGCCCGATGGTGCAGCCAAGCATGAGTTGTATTCACTGGCAAGGAATGCGGGGACCCTGGACATTCTAGTGCACTTGGGGACAAATGACAAATGGAAATAGTGAATAGAAATTCAGGCAAGGTTCAGGAGTTGGCCAGGGTATGCCTTCCATAGACTAAGATCTCCTTTAGAAATCCTGCCAGTGCCAAGGGCTAGTGGGGAAAACAAGATGAAGATGAGGGAGATAAATCATGGCTTAGGAGTGGTGTGGGAATTGGTAGGTATGGCCTGGGGAAGACCTGGGAGGTAAGGGCTGTACGTTAGGACAGGCTCCACCTTAATTTGGAGGGAAGGAACCTAAACTCAAACTAGCTGGGTTCATCAGCGAAAGGTGGGGTTTAAACTTGTGAAGTGGGCGGATCAAAAAGGGCAGCGCCAGAAGGTATGATAAATGAGGGACATGGTCTCCACTCCCTAGGGGCTAGGGAGATATGGAAATGGGTCACCAGGCAGGGTGCAGGAGCTGAGAAATGGGAGCTCAAGGGGAGAGGAGGGAAAAGGGGTGGAGAGGTCCTGATAATGCCAGGAGCTTAGGAAATAAAATGCCTGAGCTCAAGGCGATGCTAGTTGAGGGGGAGGTAGATGCAGCAGCAGTCACTGAGACCTGGGCCGCTCAAGGGCACGAGTGGGACCTAAATCTGGAGGGCTACACTATGTTCAGAAAAGATAGGGGGAGGGAAGGGGGGTGGTGTAGCACTGTTAGTCAGAAATGGCATGGGTATTGGAAGAGTAGAGGAGGCAGAAGGGAAACATGGAGGCTACCTGGGTCACCTTGCTGACGCGGGGGGTGGGTAAAGACAGTAAAGGTCGTAGTGGTATGCAGACCACCAGCACTGGCGGAGGTTCTGGAAGAAAGTTTGGTGGCAAATCTCGAGGGACACTGTAGATTGGGAAAGGAAGAGTAGTGGTAATGGGGGACCTCAACATGCCAGGAACAGACTGGGGGACTAGGACTTAACCAGTGGTCAGAGAGCACAGGCTGCTGGATGTCTTCCAGGATGCATTTCTGACACAACAGGTGGGTGAGCCAACTAGGGATGCCCGGACACTGGACGTGGTCCTGGCAGACAGTGATCAATTAGGAGCCTAGAGGTGAGGGACCCGTTGGCTGCGAATGATCACACCACAACCTGATTCTTCCTGTATCCCGTGATAATAGCGCTGACACAATAGCGACTGCAAAATAGTGACTGACAGATAATAGAGACTCAGAATAAAAAAGTGTTCTGAATATCTAATTCTCCAAATCAATGAGTGGCGTGGTGTTAGAATATATAAGACTTGGTGCGGGGCACAGCCCCGTGACATGCATTAAGTTTTCATGCCAGGAAGAACAGTCAAACGAACAGTAGTAGTAGCTGTTCCTGCCAATGGAAGTCGCTATTTTGATCTAGCTGTTTTGTCAGCGCATTATCACATGGAACCGTTCTTCCTGGACCTGGGGAGGAAAGCCGAACAAGGATGGTAGTAGCTGACTTTAGGGTGCAGACTTAGGAAATGGAAAGATCCTAAAGATCATCTGGACAGGATAAGGCCAGATATGGATGCTGACAGGGTGGGGGATCATTAGGGAGGGAATACAGGAGGTTACCAGATCCTGCTGAGGAAGGCATAAGTTGGTAAGACCAGAAAACCCTGCTGGTGGACCTGGGAGGTACAGGAGGTGGTGAGGAAAAAGGCATGGCGGCTACAGGTGCTTCAAGTGCTCAAGGAGTGAAAGATCAGGAGGAATATGAGCTGACAGCCAAGAGAGTCACCAGGGTGGTGACAGCAGCTAAGGCAAAAGGAGCAGTCCTTGGCCAGTAGAATCCAGAGGGTGGACAAGGGGTTATTTAGATACATAGGGAAAAAAGGAAAGTAAGGGGCAGATCAGCAAGATAAGGATAGGGAATGGTTAGCCACAGGAGGCAGGGGACAGGCACAAGCCCTAAGTGAGTACTTTGCCTCAGTTTTTACCAGGGGGTGGAAGGCTGGAGTGGCGAGGGAAGCTGGGGCAAACCGAGCAAGGGTGGGACAGGTAGAGACCTGGGGTCCTGATGGGTCTAGAGAAATGGAGTGGCCACCACAGACAGGTGGGGGCCCAGCAGTGCAGGGTGACAAGGGGGAGGAAGTGGAGGCTGAAATCCCAGTAGAGAGAGTAAGGGAAGCCCTCAGGTCCCTTCAGACGGAGAAAGCACCTGGGCCAGATGAGATACATCCCAGGGTGCTGAGGGAACTGGCGGATGTCTTGGCAGTCCCTCTAGTAGAGCTTTTCTTTTTTTATTTGCAAATATAATTTTTATTGATGTTTTAACTTTGACAGTCACAGTTCATTTGGATATAAACCAATATTGCTACATTGCTTAAGCCCAGGTTGATAACAGAAGTTGATCAAGAGTTAATAATGACACAGAGATATTGTAGCAGCTTTCACATATCTGCAGCGTAAGCCCAAATTAAGTTTCCTTACATTAATGCTTTTAAAAAACACACTTCCAAAGACTATCCACCACTCCCATAGTTATGGCGTCCCCTAGCAGAGCTTTTCAACATCTGAGGAGACTGGGTGGGTGCCCCAAGACTGAAGGGTGGCCCATGTCAGTGCCAATCCACCAGTGGGAGGAAACACGACAGGAGGCGGGAAATTACAGGCCCATTAGCCTGACATCAGTGGTCAGCAAGGTGATGGACGGTAGTGTGTCAAGAAAAGGCTAGGGGGGTTACTGGAGCAAACTGGGTACTTGGATGATAGGCAGCATGGCTTTGTCATGGGAAGATCATGCCAGACAAATCTTGAGTTCTATGACTGGGTGACAAGGGCCCTGGACCAGGGTAGGCCAGTGGATGTCCTCTTTCTGGACTTTAGCAAGGAGTTTGATTCGGTACCCCACAGTGGTCTGCTGGCTAAACTGAAAGAAATGGGGTATGGAGACAGTTAAGATGGATAGGAATTGGCTCTCTGAGCATACTCAGAAGGTGGTGGTTGGAGGGTTAGCCTCATCCCCAAGGTGGGTTACTAGTGGGGTTCCCAAGGGGTCAGTGCTGGGGCCACTCCTGTTCAACACCTATATCTCAGGGATCAGGAGTGACAAGAGTCTTTTTTCAGATGACTCAAAGCTGGGTGCAGTGGTGGATGGGGAGGAGGGCAGGGTGGCTTTCCAGGAGGACCTGGAGACTCTGAAAAGGTGGTTGGAAAAATGGAAACTAAAATTCAATGCAGGGTGCAAGGTTCTACACCTGGGAGTCAGAAATCCAGGCCAGGGGCATACCTGGGAGGAGCCATGATTAAAGTCACAGAGGGTGAGAGGGACCGGGTAGCAGTAGATATCAAATGAACAACTCAGAGACCCATAGGAGGGCAGCGAAGCTCAAATAGGATGCTGGGATGCATCGCCAGGGGATTACTCAGAAAGGTGGAAGTGATCCTTCCACTGTACAACTGTTTGGTTAGGCCACACCTTGAGTATTGTGTAAAGATTTGGAGACCACATTTAAAGAGGGACATAACACTCCTAGAGAGGGTCCAAAGGAGGGCAACCAAATGATCTGGGGCCTGGGGGACAGGACCTATGAGGAGAGGCTCAAGGAGCTCGACATGTACACTCTAGAGAAGAGGAGGGACGGGGGACAGATAGAAGTCTTTATGCACTGAAAGGGATCAATAAAGGAGGTCCAGTCAGGGTGCTCCAAAGGAAGGGAGGTGGGCAACAAGAGGTCACGGATGTAAGCTGGAAAGGGGCAGGCTCAGAGGGAAGAGGAGGAGGAGAAGGAGAAGGAGGTGTTATTTCACTGAGAGGGTGGTGGAGCCATGGAATGCACTTCCCAGGGAGCTGGTAGAGGTGGAGACTGTGGATGGATTTAAGAGGGGATGGGACAGGTACAGGGGGAGGGTAAATCTGGCCAGGCCCAATACAGGTGGAACGTCTGAGACTGGGGATGGTATAACCCAAGGGGAACACCAAAATCAGCCCTCAGTGCGGGTGCTGAAAATCGAGCAGACTTGCGAGACCGTTAGGCCTATTCTGCTGGCATTTGAGTATGTTAGTAAATTTCTCACAGCCCTACCAAGTCTATGGTTGACGATCATGAAGGATGACAGCAGGGAGTCTTCTCAGGCAGGCAGCTCTGACAGCAGGGCCGTGCCCGGTCCACTTTCCTTGTTAGAGAAGGGTTCTAACCATGGTCAGTCCTGTGCTCGAAATTATATTCCTCTTCCTTTCAGAAGGGGAAGAAAAGGTACCTGTCGAGATCGCCCTATGGGAGGTCTACATGAGACCTTTGGTCTCCCGGAGCCAGAGACCCTCACTGGCATCACCAGAGCCGCCGATACTGGGAAGTCGAGGTCTCAGGCCGAGAGTCCCTCTCTGCCTATAAAGGGGGACCCTGGTGGGCAGTTCCAGCCCTGGGTAGCTCTTTGGAGCAGTGGATACAGTTTCAGGCTGGTGTCTCTGCCAGCACAGCCAGTCCCTGACCCTTCGGGGTCAGCAGAACTGGAGCTGCGGGTGGGATCCTCAACCTAGGTAGAGCCTTTGGCTCTTGCCGGTGATCACGCCGCCGACTCCTGTCCACTTGGCTGCATCTTGTGTCACTTGGTGAGACTGGCCAGGTACTACTGCCAGCCACTTCAGTGCAGGCTGAGTTGTCGGCACTGGATCTGGTTTCGGCATGAGTTGGGCCTTCAGGGTCTGGCACCAGTTCCAGTTCCTAGGCGTCGTCCATGGGTGGGGTGGGGTGGGGGATCTCCTGGCCCGGATTCAGTTCCAGTTCTGGCATCACCCTGGCACAGGGCCCTGCCCTGGAGCCAGTGTCGGTGATGCCAGGGCTGCATTTTGAATTACAGTGCCTGTGGATCCACCCCTCTATGCCCGTCCCTCTGGGGAGGATGTGGTGGGGCATAAGCCTGACCCCGAACTCAACTTTTCCGAGGGCGGCAATGATGACTTTCTTAGCCTGGGCTCTTTGGACCCAGGCCCTACTGCTGTGCCTCAAGAGGATCCAACTTTCAAGGTTTTGCTCAGAGACATGCTTTTGCACTTAATTTTTAGCCTATATCAAGGTAAACATCTCAGTCTGCAGTGGTTAAACGTCCTACCATGCCAGTCAATTTAGTTCCTCCTATTCTGCCCCATTTCAAATCAAACCCTGTCAAATGCAGTCTGGAGTGGGCCTGCTTCAGTACCATCTGTCTGCACCCAGATTCTTTTTTTTTTTTTTTTTTTTAAATACACTACCAGTATGTTCCTCAGCCTTAGCTGATGTCATTGTTCTTCCTGAGAATGGCAAGACTGGTCTCCCCAAGAGATCACTGTACACCCTCTTATGAATCATGGAAGTTTGACAATATGTGAAAAACGACTGGTGCAGCAGCTTCCTAGGCATGCAGATTGCTAGCTACCAAGGACATTCTTCCATTACGACTATCCCTCTGGGGCTCATTTAAGTCCCTGGAGAGACTTAAAGGAGTCTGCTGACTGCAACATACAGAATTTAGTTCAGTAGTCATCCGCTTTAATCCGCTTGGATGCTCTTTGCTTTACTTCCCACTTGGCCACTGCAGGCATCTGCATCAGAAGGCATTACTGGCTTGGATGGCTAGTGTTTTTCTAGGAGCATGGATATGTTGTTCATCCACACTCTTTGTCAGACTCCTAGCAGTTCTCCGGGAGGAGGGAGGCAAGGCGCACACCCCCTACTTAGGAAACAGAGATTGGAGAACTGAGGCCCCAAAACCAGCACCCCGGTGTGACTCGAGGTTGGTGTGTTAATGGGTAATGAAGGTGTTTGCTGACTTCCAGGTAGCAGCCCCGCAGATTTCCTGAATAGGGATGTCCCTGGAAGCAACCACGGATGCAGCAGTATGGCGGGTAGAATGAACTCTTATCCCTCTGGGAGGCTCCTTGTCTGCCAGCTCGTAGCACAGACCTATGCATGATGTCATCCATCTTGCAATAGTCCGTTTTGCTGCAGGTCTTCCAGAAGCTGCTTCAGCGTAGGAGATGAACAGTTGGCGAACCTCCCCGCGAATTTCCGCCATCCTCTCATTGTAATAGAAGAGAGCACATCTCAGGTCTAAAGTATGGAGCCTGTACTCTGCATCCGAGGTGTAGTTAGGGTAATAAACCGGCAGAATTAACACCTGGTTAAGGTGAAACTGACACCACCTTTGGAAGGAATTTTGGTGGGGACGAGGACAACCTTGTCCCTGTGGGAGATCAGATAAGGGGAGTCCACAAAGCGCTTCTAGAGTCTCTGTCCTTCTGGCAGACGTGATAGCCACCAGGAAGGCGCCTTCCACAAGTGCAACAACTTATACTTGTTAATTGGTTCAAATGGCTTGCCCATGAGCTTTGCCAGTACCAGCAGTAGATCCTCCAGAGGTGGAGGTTCACGCACCGGAGAAGATATGTGATCCAGGCTTTTGAAAAAGCCCGACCACTGTCTCCTGCGCCGTCGGCTGACTGGCCCATGCCCGGTAAGCAGAGATGGCTGCCAGGTGCCTCCTAAGGGTCAATGACCGTAGACCCCCCCCTTTGGAGAAGAGACCAAAGGTAGTCGAGAATGTTAGCCACTGACAGACAGAGGATACAGGCCCTTGCCCTGACACCAAATGGAAAATCTTTTACATTTAAAGGCATAACATTTCCGGTCGATTCTTTCTGGATGCCTCCACCACGGTGTAGACATCTTCGGAAAGATCCAAAGCCTGGAACTCTAGCCACTCAGGTACCAGGCTGTGAGGTGCAGGGATTGAAGGTCCAGATGGTATACCTTCCCCCGATTGAGATAGATTAGGTCCGGGTGTGCTGGAAGCCGCTCCGGGACCTGTAGCTGAGGCTGAGAAGATCTGGATACCAGAACTGGCACAGCCAGTCTGGGGCTACCAGAATCACCTTCGCCTTGTCCTTCCTCACCTTGAGGAGCACCTTGTGGATCAAGGGAAATGGAGGGAAGGCGTAGAGGAGGCCTGGGATCCACGGCCTCAAGAAGGCATCATCCTGCAGTGAGCCCCGCTGATGGAGACGGGCATGAAACAGCCTCAGCTTGTTTTCCCTGGAGGCAAACAGTTCCACCATCGGGATGCCCCAATGGGAGAACAGGCTGTAAGCTACCTCTGGATGGAGAGACCACTCATGGGATGTCTGGCCTAAGCAGCTGAGAGCATCCGCCAGATGGTTTGAGACTCCTGCCACATGGATGGCTAGGAGATCTGCCTCCAATCGGCTCACGAGGGTCCAGATGCAGAGTGCCTCCCTGCACAGCATACGGGAGTGCATGCCGCCCTGTTTGCTGAGGTAGTACATGGTCGTGGTATTGTCAGTCTGACTTGAACCACTTGACCCCGGAGCCGAGAGTGAAAGCCGATCAATGCCAGTCTGACTGCTCTGAACTCCAACAGGTTGATGTGGCATCGGGACTCTGGGGGTCCAGAGCCGTGGCCCTTTTTGTTCACCACCATGTGGGCCCCAGCCCATGAGAGGCGCATCGGGTTGTGAGGACAACCTGCCTGCTTGGGGCGGACAATGGATCCCTTCCTGCAACCAGTCTGGGGTGGTCCACTTTGGAGAGCGTCCCACATCTTCTGGGTTACAGTGATCAGCTGGTCGAAATGACTGTGGTGCCGAGTCCACTGGGCGGCCAGCTCCCACTGGAGGGGGGGCACATGTGCAACCAGGCCCAACGGACCACTGAAGTGCACGCCGCCATGTAGCCCAGAAGGCGCAGAAAGTCCTGGGCAGGGTGCAATTGCCCAACCAGAAATGATTGGTCAAAGGAGGAAAGAACCTCCGCCCTGTCTGCCGGGAGCCAAGCTCTGGCTTGACAAGAGTCGAGCTCTGCCCCGATGAAGCCCATCACCTGAGAAGGCATGCGTTCCGACTTGGCCTTGTTGATCAGGAGGCTCGAGTTGGGAGCAGGTCTGGAGGGCCAGGTCCCTGGACCCTCCACCTCCCGTTGGGTGGAACTCATAGAGCCAACCGCCGCGTAAAGATAAATCCTGACCCTCAACGTAAAGATGGACCGCCACCACTGCAATGCATTTGGTGAAGACCCATGGGGCCGGTGACAGGCCAACGGCATGGTTTTGAACTCGTACAGGGTCCCTTCGACCCTGGAAGCGGAGGAACCGCTGATGGGATGGACGGATTGGGACGTGAAGGAACGTATCCTGCAGATCCAGTGACCAGAATCACGTTCGCTTCAAGGATGGAATGATCTGGGACAGAGTGACCATCCGAAAGGTGCGTGAGTCAAGATATTGATTCAGGTCGCAGATCTAGAATGGGGCGCCAGTCCCTGTCCGCTTGGGCACCAGGAAGTACCTGGAGACAAAGCCTGGGTCTGCTGGAGGATCTGCCATTGGAGCTGCTGCCTCCTTGAGAAGGAGCTGAGCGATGTCATCTCGGAGAGCTGTCTGGGTCTGAGCGGATACTCTTTCCTCCTGAGGGGCCTGGCTTGGCGGGTGCTGCTCAAATTCCAGAGGCAGTCCCTGACTGACCACTTCGAGAACCCACCTGTCCGGAGCGACAACGGACCAAGTGGAATGAAGTGGCAGAGCCGGCCCCCCACGGGAGGACCCAGAGCTGAGGTGACGGGAGAGGGGTTGACAGTCTCTGCCTCGTCACTGAGTAGGCTTGGAGGAGGAGACTCCAGGACCTGAACCTGCCTCCTTTACAGGCCTGTTGAGTCCGGCTTCCGGGGGCACCAAGCTTGAGCCTGCTGCTGGTGCTGCTGTCCACCTTGAAAGGAAGACTGCTGAGCCACAGGAGAAGAGTGCCGAAAAGTCTTCTTTTTCTTCTGCTGGTTCTTACCTAAAGAACCCTTGGCAAAGCAGCGTCCAAGGTGGCACTGGACTGCTCAATGTGCTGAATGTGACCGGACACTCCTGGGCCGAACAGGTCTTGTCCCGAGGAAGGGCACGTCAGCTAGTCTGTGCTGGGTATCCGCTGGAAAGGAGAGCCTCAGCCAAGCCCTGCAACGAGAGGCAACTGCAGCTGCCATCGAATGGGCACAAGAATCCCCCATGCCCAGGGCTGTCTGAAGCTGCTGTTGGGCGACAGCTCGGCCCTGATCCCGTACCTGCTTGACTGTGGTCTGCATGTCCGTGGGTAGATGTGAGAGGACTTCATCCAGCGACCCTAGGAGGGCATGAGAGAAGTGTGCCATGACGACGGCCGAACTTGCCTGATGAAGGCCCAAGGAGGAAGCCACATAGACCTTCCTGGCTGAATGGTCCAAGAGCTTGGACTCCATCAGGAGGTGGGTCAGTTTCGGCAGAACTGCCAGTGCACGCCTGAACACAGAGGCAGTCACCAGGCTCTCGGACAAAGGGTGCTCTGTGAATCCTGCAAGGGACTCCATAGGCACTGCATACTTGCTGGCCTGTTGGCAGACTGAGCTGAATGAGAGGCAGGCGCCAGAAGTTCTAGGGCCGGGCCAACAATAGCCTCAGCCACAGGAAAGGCCTCCGTCAGGGTATCCCTCTCTTAAGGATGTCAGTAAGAGAGTACTCCGCCTTTTTCTGGATTGGCTCCAGGGGCATCCCTGTAGACTCAGATGAGGCGGAGAACGTCCTGAAAAGATAAGGGACCTTCCTCAGTCTCTAAGCCAACAGTTGATCCATCATCACCTAGATGAGAATGCAAACCGGTGATGTCCGAATCCGAGGAATCTGGGTATTAACGGGAGACCACCCAGGTCACCTTCAACTCACCGAGGGCGGTCCGGGGTGACCGTGATCGACAAATGCCAGGGAAGCCCGGGGTCTGGTCTGTCTTCCTTGGAAGGAGCCCTTTCCACAGGCTGTTTGGGTGGTGGTTCCACCACAATCAGTGGAGAGACTGTTTTGGGCCGAACTGGTGGTTTTCCGGCTCACAGGCTGGGGAACAGAGCTTAATCGGTCGAGTCTACTTCAGCCTAGGCGCAGCCAGGTAATGGCTGGTGGAAGCTGGAGTCAGCTTGTGCCCAGTCAGAATCAGCTGCTGCCACACGAGGTCCTCATAGCGCCAGAGTTTCTGCCGGAGCTTCTCCTCAACCAAGGACGACGACTGATGGCTTCGCCTCTTTTTAGAGCGCTTATGGCTCTTCCTCAGTCTGTCGGTCGAGGGGTCCGAGATGTCGATAGAGATCGGATGGGCTGACTCAGTCGCCCGGGAGACACCGCCGGGACCAGTGATATCCCGGGATCAGGGACCACTTATGGGAGTCCCAGCAGGCTGGGTCCTGTTATCTGGGAAGACCAAGTTTGGGGTTCGATCGAGGGAATTGTAGACCGAGTCACCGGTATCGGATCAGTCGAGTCGATCACGATTTCAACATCGATCAACAATCGTCAACTGACCAGACGGCAGTCGAAAAGCCAGCGGCTGAAGAAGCGATCTAGACCGGAGTTGAGACCGCATGTTCCTGGATCGAGATCTCCTACTCCAAAGAACGCCTCCATCGAGACGAAGACTTATCCCGGATCCTTCTCCGCTTATGGGATAGAGAGGGAGGCGAGCTCAGGCGCCCCTTGGTCGGGAGAAAGTGGAGCCCAGTTTGAGTGGAACAAAGAAGTTCGAAGTTTCCGCGAGATGAGCCGCTTCCTCCTCAAACGCTGATGCATTCCAATTGCTCAGCGGCTTCCGCAGCCTGGAAACCACCAACCAAGCTTCCTTGGATTTCACCGGAGGGTTCAGTTTCTCTGGCCTCCCCAGCTTCAGGCGTGAGAGACTGTCGTTGAGGACGTTGGGATGAAAAGCGAGACATATCGCATGTCGAGGTGTCATGGTCGACACTGAGGCAGTAGACTCATGCGGTGTGGGGATCAGTGCGTAACATTTTCTGGCCGCAAGGACACCGACAAAATCCGGGGGAAGACTTGTCTCCCATAAATTGAAGAGGTAAACTTCCAATCGCCAATGCGAATGTTCAGAATAACCGAAGGTTTAAAAGCCACAGCCTACAAAATGCGTGAGCACGAGGGAAGCGACCTGAATCTTCCAGCGGAAAGGAAGATCTGGTGTCATGGGGCGGAGCCGAGGTGTATACCACCCGGGTGGGTGGGAGGAGCCAGCTTGAAGACTTCCGGTCCCTCTTAAAGTGGAATGGGACATGCCAAAGAGTGTGGATGAACATATACACCCTCCTAGAAAGTACAGTTACGTAAGAACTTACCGTAACAGTAGATCTTCGAGAGGAGCTCTTGTAGCAGGCTATTAGAATAAGAACTTATGCCACAGGCATTAGGACACACCAGAAAACCTCCCCAGCCAGCAATACCAGCAGGGCCCCCAAGAAGCATCAGCTCCACCCAACATCAGCCCCTGGTATAAGGGCGAACCGAGTCCACCCCAGTTCCCCGCCAAGACCCGTGAACTGGCCCGGATAAGAGAAGGAGGCTAAGCCTCGAGGATGACGATCTGCACACCTCATTTGAGGGACTGAGGGCGGAAAGCAATGCCTGCAAGAGCTCCTCTCGAGATCTACTGTAACGGTAAGTTCTTACTTAACTGTACTATCTTACTTTGAGTGGGAGCCTGCAGCAGGCTATTATAGTAAGGACTGAATCCAAGCAGTCCTCGCCAAGGAGGTATCTAATCCCGGAGGTGGAAGATAATAAGCTGGACACAGCAAGTCAAGACAAGAGTCCCTGAAGGACTGCCAGGCCGAAGCCGGCACAGCATCTGGATGCAATGTCTAAACCATAATACTTTACGAAAGTATGCACAGAGTTCCAGGTAGCAGCCACATATATGTCCCTAATAGAGACATTCCGCAGAGCAGCGAAAGAAGCAGACACTCTTCTATTAGAGTGACCCCTAACCGGTCCTGGAAGGGGCTTATTGTGCTTCTCATAGCAAAACGTAATGCAGTGGACAATACACTTAGAAATGGTCTGCTTGGACACCGGTTTACCTAAGTGCTGTGGCGTAAATGCCACAAACAGTTGCTCTATTTACGTGAGTAGCCAGCATTTAAGGTAGTACTCAGCGCCCTGTGGACGCTCAAGTGTGGGAGGAGAGCTTCTCTCTATTAGAGGGAGAAGGAAAATAAACTGAAGGTCAACCCACTGGTTGAGAGGTCAACTCCCGATCACTCTTAGGAAGAAACTTAGGATTTGTTCTCAGGAAACCCTTCCCATGAAAATTAAATATGGCTCTTTACACATCAGAGCCTGAAGCTCGAAACTCTTCGAGCGGAAGAAATGGCAACTAAAAAGCAAACCTTCCAGGAAAGGTAACGCAGCTCACAGTCTGCTGCAGGTTCAAAACGGAGGAAGAGAAGCCTTCCAACACAAATAGGAGGATCCAGGGAGGGATAGGATCCCGAATGGGAGGTCTTGTGTGTAGAATCCCTCATAAAAAGGTGCGGGCCACATCCAATTGGGCTAAGGTTCCATCTCCCAAAAGGGCGTGAGAAGCAGAGATGGCCCACATGTGCACCTTTATGGAGGAGTAGCTCTAGCCTTGTTGGTATAAGGAGAGGAGATACCACAATGCTGAGTTCACTGGACAGGTAAGGGGGTCCAGACGGTGAGATGACACCCATAAGCAGAAAGGCTTCCACTTCATAGCATAAGTGGAGCGCCTAGAGGGCTTCCTCGCTGAAACGAGCATGTCCGCCACCTCTGGAGATACCCCATACCTGGACTTTGCTACGTCCGAAGGAGCCAAGAATGAAGGTGCAAAGACTAGAGATCAGGATGGACCAGCGAGCCCTGATCCTGGGATAGCAACTGCGAGCATATTGGCAGAGGGACTGGAGGTTCCATGGACAACCGCTGAAGTAGTGGGAACCAAATCTGTCGAGGCCACAGAGGGGCAATTAGAATCATCTGAGCCCCTTCGGCCTGTAACTTCAAAAGAAGTCTCTGGAAGGGAGGGAAGGTGTAAAGAAACCTCCCTGCCCAGCAAAGGAACAACACGTTTGGCCAGAAAACACCAGGCTCGGGCTCTCGCGAGCAGAAAACTGTCAGTTTGGCACTGCGTGGTGACGCAAAGAGGTCCAGCTCTGGACGACCCCATGTGTCGAAGAGCTGGTCCGCTACTGATTGTAGTAGCTCCCACTCGTGCGCTTTGGTCTGAGACCTGCTTAGGCTGTCTGCCAAGTTGTTTAGGATGCCTGGAACGTGCACTCGCGGACAGAAAGATGTGCCGCCCAGTGCCCAGTACCAAACCTCATCGCCTCCTGTATAGGGGTAAGAGTGAGCGCCTTGCTTGTTGGATATAAGACCACCGCCATGTTGTCCGGCCTGAACAAGAAGAGAGCCTGGCACGAGGTCCTCCTGAAAGCATGGAAGCGCACTGTGATTCATCACTCAGACTCCAAGATCAAATGCTGATGTGGAGTTCGGCTCCATGGGGGGGTCCAGGTACCCTGTGTCTGGCGTGCCCCTCAGGTGCGCCCCCAACCCAAATCTGAGGCATCCGTTGTAAGAGTCTTATTCGGGGGCTCTGGATGGAATGGGACCCCTTTTTCCAAATTTAGTGGGTCCAGCCACCAAAGAAGTGTCCTCTTTACTGGCTCTGTGACCCTTACACCATGTGGTCTAGGTCATCTGAGCATTGATCCCACTGCACCCTGAGCATCCATTGTGGGATTCGCATGTGGAGGCGGGCCAGAGGGGTGATGAGAATGGCCGCCGCCATATGCCCCAGAAGTCTGAGGAAGGTTACTAGGACCGATCCGGCAATCTCCTGCAAGCGATCGCCTCTCTCTGGGGGTAGAAAAGACATGCTCTGGACCAAATCCAGGACCGCTCCTATAAAGACAAGTCTTTTGCAGGGTTCTGGGGAAGACTTTGGAAGGTTCAGGATGATCCACAGATTTCAGAACAGAGTACAGGTGTCTCAGAGACCTTGACGGGGCCGCAAGCAGCCAATCGTCCAGGTAAGGGAAGACATAATGTCCCTGGCGCCTTAGAGCCGCAGCCACTACTGCCAAGCATTTTGTGAAGACTTGAGGAGCGGAGGAGAGGCCACACGGGAGAACCAGAAACTGATAATGCTCCCTGAAGTGGAACCTCAGGTACTTCCTGTGAGGGGAAAGACCCTGATGTGCATGTACGCATCTTGCATGTCTAGGGAACAGAGCCAGTCCCCCTGGTGCAGCAGAGGAAGCAGTCCTGGAAGAGTCACCATCCAGAACCTTCTGTACTCTATATAAAAGTTTAAAGAGCTGAGGTCCAGAATGGGACGAAGGTCCTGTGTCTTTTTTTGGGACCAGGAAGAAGTGGGAATAATACCCTTTCCCCCGTTGCTGCAGGGGGACTGCTTCTATTGCCCCTTTTCGCAAGAGGGCCTGTATCTCTCCTTCTATGAGTGGAATGTGAGAAACAGGATATCTGAGGACCTTGTGGGGTGTCTGAGGGATTCCTGAACTCTAGAGTATGTCCTCTCCTTATGATTTCTAGGACCTCAGTGGTCCACAGTTATGGAGCTCCATCCCCTCAGATAGAGGGAGAAGCGACCCCCTACCACCTCCCCTGAAACCTCCGCTGGGGGGGGGGGGTCTGGAGGGAGTCACTGGACAGAGCCAGGAGTGGGCAGAGAGGCCTGGGGAGGACTTGGGGCCATGGGAAGGAACACCTCCAGGCTGCTGGTTGCCGGCTCTCCTTTGAAAGCCACCTCTCTGGTCCTGCTGGCTGCCACGGGCTTGGGCACCTGAGGGCTTACTAAATGGCCGTTTCTTGGTCTCTCTGTACATCTGACAGACAGACCAGATGGATTTCCGACTCCCTGGAGACCTAGAGATGAGCACCGCTTCCTGCCCAAACAAATGGTACTTCGAAACGGTAAGTCCCGGATCTCAACCTGCAGGTCTTGGTGAAAGCCTGAGACTCTCAACCAAGCATGGCACCAGAGATAGACCCCGACACTGCCGTCATTTGACCGCCTGTGATCTGGTAGTGTCGCATCGAGGTACCTAAAACATGTGTGCCTATGTTGTGCTCAACTTCAGGACATCCAGAATCTCTGTCTTCTGTGCGGAGTCTGGCAAGGTGTACACTAGCTCTTGTCCCCGCTCCCAGAGTGCATTCTGGTACTGAACCTTATGAGTCAGGAAATTTAGGGACCTAATGGAGAAGGTGGAGGCAGAATATACCTTCTTGCCCACCTGGTCCAAATAGCAAGACTTAGGGTCGGGAGGCTGTGACCTAAGGTGCTTGGGCTGCTTGGATTTATCACTGTCAGATGTAATCATGGAAGAGTCTGCCTGAGGGTGTTCAGCCAGAAAAGGTTCATCCCTCGGGGCCCTGTACAGCCTATCAGATTTTTTCGGAACTGCCAGGACCGAAGCTGGATGCTTCCAGGTGATCCGGGTGAGATCCTGGAAGGTGTCCACCAAAGGAGGCACCTCAAGAGGTTTGGACTCCTTCTGCCTCAGGTATTTGGCCAGTCGACGGCGTTCTGTATCCAGGTCCTCCGTATCCCATTCATTAGAGGTCTGGATGTGCCTCATAACGTCCATGAAGGTTGGATCATTAGGAGGCGAGCGGGGCTGGTCCTTTTCTCCCCGATTCCCGAGATGGAGGAAGAAGAGGAAAGGTGGACCGGCTACCAGGTGTCGAGTAGCCACACCTCTGTGACTAGCCCACTTGAACGCCGTGGTGCTCACCACAGACGAGGGTCCGAGGACCGACGCCAGAAGCGGCCCGCCTATCAGAACGGGATCAGCTCCTGGTGCGAGACCTGACCTGGCGCCAGCTACCAGACCATGGTGAGCGCCGGTCCGCGGACAGAGATCGGAACGGCTTTGAGGACGGGTTGAGGTGGCGGCATCTTGGGGGTATTCTTCGGTGAAGAGACACCTCCGCTGTGGTTCACCCGATGGGTCCGTACTGGTGTGGCGGGCGGTGGGGTCCGCTTCTGGATCTGACCTATCTAAAGGAAAAGAGATCCTGTAGCTCGCCCGTGGAACACCAGGCCGGCTGTCCCCAGGAAAAGGATCTCCCAAGTATCCGATCTGGAAGGGAGCCACCTGGAGAGCGCCGGGGAGGAGGACTTGGGGATGAGGCTGGCTGTTCCTTGGCGGCAGCGTCAGGATCATTGCCCTTCTACCGGCGTTGGTACAGGATCAGCGTTCACGCTGGGGCTGAGTGTCCTGACCTCAGAGGTGTGTTCTTTATCGGGCGACACCGCAGCCTTGGAAGGCAGGGCCGAAGCTTGTGCCTCCGAGGACTTGGTGGTGATCCTTAGTGGAGTCACCTTAGGCTTGGCTGGCCCCCCCCCCCATGGCCCAGCTTTAGCCGGTTTAGATTTGGAGTGCTCACCTGAGCCTGGAGAGGAGCGGGCTTTCTTGGGAGAGGGCCATGAGAGGGACTGGGACCTGGACCGGTGCAGGGACTATGGTCCTTGTCATGGGACCGCTGACTTCTCTTTCACGGAACGCTTGGCCTTCTCCCTGGAGATGTGAAGGGTCCATCTTTGTTTGAGCAGGTATGCCTTAAGAGCCTATAAGTGGCGGATCCTGGTCCTACTCGTAAAAGCCCTGTCAGGTAGAACAGGCCCGGCGGTGCGTGCTTAGGCCCCAGGCAGAAGACACACTTGGTGTGGCGTGCTGGCTGGAATTTGACGCGCCACAGCTACATTTTGCGATGGGGTTCCGGTGAGGAGACAGAGAACGGAGATGACGTACGTCGGTACTTTGACAAAAACCGTCGAAAAAGCTGAAGAAAGGGTGAAAAACCAAAGTTTTTGCTGGAGGCTGGAAAGCCAAGAACTCTACACGTGCGTGGGCCACAGTGGGAAAAGAACTGGGGTGGAGCTGGGTCTGCCCCTTTTATATCAGGGCTGACGTTGTGGAGCCAACGTCGGGGGTGGTCCCTTTTGGCTGAGAAGTTTTCCGGTGGGTCCTAATGCCTGCGGCGTTAGTCCTTATTGTAATAGCCTGCTGCAAGAGCTCCCACTCGAAGTAAGATCTAACGTTATAGGAAGTTCAGACTGTATCAAGACAGAGCCGTGTAGTACCTATTCGACAAAGAGAGATTTTTAATAGTTACAAAACGCAGTTAAATTATTAAACTTCCTTAATCAGGAAAGGTCAAACCATATCCGAATATCAGACAGACACGAAGAAAAACAAGTGTCCATCTAAGAAGGTACAAAAATGTTTCTCATCACCTTAAAGCAAGTCACCTGACCTCCCTGTGAGGCAGCCCCTCTCAGCTACAGAACGAAGTAGATGCAGGACCCTTCTTTCGGATAAGCCCCAAAACTGAGGTCCCATCTGCCTGCTCTGATGGACGTTAAAAATCCCATGGCACTTCTTGAAAAACAGTTCCCTGGCACCCTGGCCAAATTTCTTCCGTTCACTAAAATACCACCAACAACTTAATCTGGTTCAATTTCAGATCAGTCGACTGTATCCTCCAAAAAAAAAAACAAGGCTGAAAAGAGCTAGTATTGTCTGGCTCTCTTTTCACAATCAACAAAAACTAAATAAAGATGCATCACAATAGGGTGATTATTCTCGTAACTAAATCGTCAGAAAAAACAAAAAAACAAACAGTAGCACTGTCTCATCATCTGCTGAAAATCTACAGCAGGCGCAATGGGTGACAAAATCCCTCTACGACGATTTGTGTCGTCTACAAGTTGTGCTCTGATTAGGGGAGGTCTCCTTGTCCCTTCCTTCTGCTCATCATCTTGTTTTCAGGTGCTTGCTGGTCGATCAGTCGGTCTCCCCCTCTTCCCCATCTGCAGCAGACTGAACTCCTGCGCGGCCGCCACACACACACACACACACACAGCCACGGACCGAAGGCACTGCAGCTCAGATTCATCTGCTGAGATCTGCATTACTGCCAGAAATCTGGCTATATCCTCCATGGTGGCTGGCCCATCAGCACTGTGGCAACACTGCTGCCTAGCTACCAGGCAACCCATGTTTATGTCCACAGTCCAAGGCATCATGAGGGGCTAAAGGAGAAGGATCGAGCATCCAAGTGGCCACTTCTCTGGGGGAGGGAAAAACTGTTCACACCGCGTGCTTGTCACCTGGGTGACGACAGGTGGCAATACAGACAAAACAGGGACGGGGAGGATGCAGACTAATTCCACACATGGGTTTTGTTTAGTGTACCGCCTTTATAACTTTATGTTAACTTAAAGAGCTGCTGACATCGCTAGTAAAACTTTAGAAAATATTTAGACATAGTTCAGCCTATATCTCATTTACCTTCCTCGCCCTTATTTACAGATTTCTCCTCCCTTATTTCTTAATGAGGAATTTCCACAAAATAGGGCCTGTATCCATTTGATCTCATCTGCCCTGCAGCTTTTTCCTTAACTGAAATCATAATGCTCTGTTGTGACATCACAGTTGGTTACCACAGGAATAACTGATGTCAAAAGCAGAGTATTATGACATTAGGTTGGAAGAAGCAGTAGGAGCTGAACACTACTCAAGGAACAAAGATACTTTTCATGCAATGACCTCAGTAATAAATTATGGGAGGTGTGAAACAGAGCTAATGAGAAATATAAACTGCATTGTGTCCAAATGTTATGCTTTTAAAGTTTTCTTGGAGGAGTCGCTGGCCCTTTAAATAATTAGCCTGCATTCAGTGACTGGCTCTTCCTCTTAACTTCTCCCTTCACAGGCAAATTCTTGTGCTTCTACACGTTGGCATGCATGTGTGCACTGGTGGCTTAGCCATCTGTGGCAGGGGTGGGAAGGATGGGGGACACATAATAAGTGAAAACCCAGGCCTAAAGTCTTATGTCTGTTACTCTCAGGCTCCACGCCACCACCCGATTCCTGCTATGCGTTGCATACAAGAGTCCAGAGGGATCTGGGGTGCCCTGAAGGCCCTGCCCTGGGGGAAGTGGTGTACAATGGGGCAAAGCCTGCTCCAGAACAGGTAAGATGGTGCTAGATTTGGAAGTGGATGAGGGCCATGGTAAGTCTCAGAGGAGCATTAATAGTAAGTAAAAATAAAATCAAAAAACTCTTCACCCCCTACAGCTCCTCACCTCCAGCGATTAACCTGCTGCTAGCCAAACAGTGTTTTACTACTCATTTTTGTGTTTAGTCATGTAGCCAAAATGATACTGCAGTTCCACAGGCTGCAAATCAAGATTCACCGAGTTCTGTCATTTGGCTAAAATGTTCAGATGACAACTGGCTAATTGTACAGACTTGCACTGCACCTCTCCAAAGCAGTGAGCTTGGCACATCCTAGTAGGCTGGATTTCTACAAGCTCTACTTTTAAAATCATGAGTGATCGTGTAGGCATTTACTCTCAGAGTCCGTGTGGGATTTGGAGTGAGACTGGCGAATTAAATGAGGAAGCCGCAGACGGAGTCACTAACTGTGGGACCCGGTGGTTCTGGGTTCTTTGGTTGTGCCCACGATGCCATCAGTACTACAGAATTAAAAGACGGAAATGGATATCTGTTTGCATACAGCAGGCTTGTAATATGACACATCGTCTGCCATCATCTCGATTATGGACTTCCATGCTAGAGGTTGGATTTCTATGGGCTGCACCAAAAACCCTATGAGGAGTGACTGAAGGATCTCAACATGTATACCCTGGAAGAGGAACAGCGAGCGGGGACATTATGGAGACCTCAAGTACCTCACAGGAGCAAACAGGGTGTACGAGGTGGGGGAAGTGGGGTTTAAGAGAGTGAGACATACTACTTCACTGGGGTGTCAGTGGACGTGGTGGAGGCAATAGTAGGCGGGGTTTGGGCCAATGCTGCTAGACAGGGGAATATAGTAAATACCCAGGGAGCAGAATGGGTCGCTGGAAACCAGTTAGGGTCTGCAGAGACAGACTTAGGCTGGGACCATCTGGGCAGACTAGGTGGGCCAAGTGGTACGTTGCTGCCAATGAATTCTGTGTTACCAGCATAGCTCAGCTGGTAGCACATCTGCCTCTGGGACAGAAGGTTGTGGGTTCTGGTTCCACACTGGGACTGAGCCAATACCATCAAACACTGGTTCCAGAGGGCAGTACTGGGGGGGTGCTGCACTGCCGGGGTATGCCATCCTTCAAATGAGACATTAAACCGTGGTCCTGTCCTGATAGGTGTCCAGGTTCAGTTCAAATGATATTGATTGGTATAATATTACAATTACTACCCTCAGATAAAACCCCTTTGTGATCAAACAATTCATCTCCATAAATTACAATATTTTTTAAAATGGTAAGGACAGTTTTATCCTTTAGATAAACCCCATTTATTCAAAATGTGCATTTTTTGTGAATTAAATAGCATATTTAATTGCACATCTGTGGATTCCTGGTGTCCAGGTGGAAGATAAAGAACCCACAGTACATTTTGCAAGAGTAAGTTATTTTCCTAGTGTCCTGGCCAACGTTCCCCTTCCCATAAAACTGGTTTATGCAGCTGTTCAAGGCTGGGTGTGATGGTGCTGATGTGCAAAATGGCTGCCACTACACATTATAGTCACTTCACTACTAGTCTCATTTAAGCAATAAGGCAAGACAGTGGGTGTGTTATGGTGGGATAACTGCCTATCTTGGATAGGTTAAAGAATGAGGCGAAGTAGACAGATTCCACCACCCGAGAAGGGCTGTTAGCCCACCATAACGCACCCCCTGGAGTGCCTTGCTAAGATGATGAAATGGGTCCCTTTTAATAAATTCGGCGCCACCCCATATTTTCACTTACTAGCTCCTTGCAGCAGATGGAGCGGCTGCATCAGCCCTGTCTCACTGTACATGGCAGCTCGCGTGTCTCTGGACCATCCGCGGAGTCATGGGAGGGCTTCATGAAGCCCAACCTCCATTTTTCCCTCTGGTTTTCTCCCCAAGGCAAGGCGTACATGCAATGCGGCGCAAGCACAATCCTGTGAGGAAGCATTCCAAGCACACTGTACACCCACCTTTCTCCTAGTTATGGGACTCACTCATGCTACCACCTAGCTTCCGCCAGATGGCTGCTGGAACAGTGAGTCAGAAGAACCCCCCAACCCCGAGGGAAGACCTATGGACGCTCAATTCCCTCCCTGGAAGAGACCCCCCCTGAGCGACCAGAGTCCATTCTCAACCCAGGTCACCAGTGGGCAGCAGGGAGGCATGTATGCCTCGACCCGCGCAAGCCACTGGGCTGGTTCCTATCTGATGTATTTTAAGCACATTACTTCAGCCAGGCTACTGTGCTGGGGTAATGGTCCAGCTGAAAATACCTCTTGGCCAATCAGGAGTCAGCATTCTTTCTGTGCATTTCATAACTGTTTGTAAAGCACTTTGGGATACAATTAGGGTTGCCACCTCTGCATGAGGCAAGAACCGCATCCTAAGCCTCGCCCCTAGCCCCACCCTTTTTCATGACTCTTCATGCACTGCTCCTCCTAGAAAACCAATGGTTATATCCATAAAATACAACACTTAAAGCAGTTCAACAAAAATCTTGAGATACTGTACTGTACCTGTTAAAGATACTTTCCTAAGTTCTTCCTAGTTATTTACTTATGTATATATTATTGATTTATTAACATTAGTTTACCAGATAAACATATAGAGATACAATAAATCTCATTTACAGATATGATATGGGGAGACAAGGAAATACTTTAAATAGCATGCAACAGTATATTTGGTATATAATAATACATAATAAAGACATTTTTTTTTTTATAATGTGTACTATATATTTTCTGGCTCCATTTTCTTTCATGTCACAGTAATATTTCAAAGTCAAAGAAGTGGCCACATTTTTCTTGAGGAAAAACATAATTTAAACATTTAAATGCCTGAATTCTGTTAGAGATGAAAATGTTTACCAGCAAATGAAAGTGGAAGACAGCTGGCTGTGTTGGTGTTACAAAAGGTGGGACAAGCTTTGCATATGCCACTTTAAGATGCAGTGGAAATATTAGGTTAGTAAGTGCTAATGGTGTTAATGGCCATACTTACACCTCCCAGGTTGACTGCTTTCACAAACAAAAGGCTATAGTGACAACAGAACTTGTTTATAACTTGGACATGTAGTTAAAACAATGAATGAGATTACAAAATCTGTTTCAAAAGTATGTGAGCACTCAAAATGGCTCAAAAACCTGACCAGCACAGAGCAAAACCTGATTACCTGATAGGGACCCTGAAAACCTGACCACCAGGTAAAACACCTGACAGGTGGCAACCCTAGATACAATGTGTATGAAAATGCTGTATAAATATGGATTCTTCTGATGAAAGGCAAGTAAGACTAAAGAATACCAGAATGGGGTTTAGTACTTAAAACACAGCCTCTACAGGAAAAATGACACAGACCCATTACAGTTCTCCTTTAATGGAACACAGTTTTTTGGGCGATTAAATTCCCCAAGTTTTTCCCCCTGTCCCTCACTGAAATTACATGGACCACGGTGGCCATTTCTTTGCCTCCCACTGAAAGAAGTTACTAGGTCAGCACTAAGAATAGCCTCTGTAGCCAAAGGCTAATGAAAATCAACTGTGGCAAATGAAAAATACAATGTGGCTAAAGTAAAATAATGCAATTTAAATAATGCCCCTGTATTTTTTTATCACAAATACTGCAATTTGCAGTATCTGGCTAAACTTTTTACACAAAAGCTCAAACCAGTGTGTCCGAAGGTTCCTTTTTAGTTTACAAGTGCTCGGGAGTATAAATACATAGGGAGTGAGAAAAATGGAATCTGAATCAAGTCAAAAAACGTACTCAATCAACCCTTAAAAATAAAATGACTCCGACTGCTATGTAACTGTTGCTTTTATTCTCCAAAAAAATCATTTCACTGTTGCTCTTTTTGTTTTTTCATAATGTTTCGGAACTTCAAACATTCCTTCAGACCATGAGCTTACTTAAATTCTTTTAGAGAACTCCATTCTAAAATGGAAAAAAATAAAATTAATCTGTTTATATCCCGCAATATAATCAAATTTACTGAAACAAACAAGAAGCTCCTGAGTAAACACACACACAAACACACACACACACACACACACACACACACACACACACACACACACACACACACACACAGACTTCTGCAGCCAGTACAAAAACCACAACCAAAGAGACATTTAACGTCACTCAACTACAGCAATACTGGTGTTAAATGGAATATAAAGCTACCAAAGAAACGGTGTCTGCCAGGACTGGGGATGCATATCACAGTCCACTCTCTGCACCAAAAACTGTTTGAAATCTCAATTTAACTTGCTATTTATGCCCTGTTCAGATCTCCAACACCTGCTTCTTCCAGGAGCACCCAGGGACCACCCATTCCCGACACTCCTACCTGCCAGTTCCATCCTCCGTTGTGCCTTGGCTCTAACCCCCAGATAGGGACAGGATTCACCTCGTTTTATACTTTGTCAAGAGATGCTGCTGGCAGTGGTGTGGGATCTGGATGAACTGAGGTCCAACGTCTGGGGTCTTTTTCTGTTTTTCTACTAGCCCCCCAAACATCCAAAGTATCACCTGCTGTCAAGATAACAAGTTGGGGAAAAGAAGCTCTTGATTACAAACATGAAAAGACTAAAGTGCATCAATGCCAAGCCCCGTCTCACTATTACACCTCCATACAATTCTGTACCATTTATGGGGCCAGATATTCAAAACTTTGTAATGGGTGCAAACTGTTAGTGCCGGTCCCCTATATTCAAAAGGCCAAATAGCTCGGGAAACTGCTTTAGCTCAGGCAAAACTATATTGTATGCACCATGCAAAGAAGAAGGGTGTGGACATGAATACAGTGCTATGCTATATTCAGCGTTAAATATTACAAAATGTGTTTGCATGACTTTGCACAACAGTTTGTGCGATGCAAATCACCGCCCAGAAAAAGGTAGTTTAACTCTGGGCAAAACAAGGATAAGGGTGTGGACACAGCAGCAACAGGCAACATGGCAGTAAGCAACAACAGCATCGTGGTGCACCTCATGACAGTAGCGGCGAATGAGGGAGGCAGAGAGGCAGACTGCCACCCTGGGCCACTCCATATGCCGTGGAAGAGACATGCTGCACACAGAAAGCACTGCCCACAAAGCCATCATCTGGCACCGGTCCCAACCCTGTCAGGCATTTGTGGCTGCCCCAGAGCCCAGTGAACACATTGTGTGCAGCACACATGTCCAGTGCTCCCCCACAGGGGTACACCACTACAATCCAGTACACATGCAGCACTGGAGGAACGAAGGGTACAGATGGCCAGGCTGCATCACACAGTAGGTGCTGCCTCATGGCTGGGGGCATCCACACAGTGTACATGTGCTAGTGACAGGAATGTCCTCACACTAGTGTGCTTGTATGATGGTATGTCTCCTGCCCCCCCCAATACCACACACCTGTCCAGGCTCCCTATCACACACAGCCAGCCATGTGTATGTTAGAGTGGGAATCCCATGCCACGGGTGCAGCATATGTGGGTCACAGGAGAGTATGACTGTTGTGTCCACTGTGAGAACACACCTGCCAGCGGTGCATGTCACTGTGTGGATAGCAGCAGTCACTGCTGCCCGACACACCATAGGCATTGCTGTGTCCCTCACAATACCAGCTCTTCTGGTACTGCATCATCTGATACATACCATAGCAGGAATAACAATATGTCTATGGCATGCAGCACAACCACCCATTCCTGTGGTGTTAGTCCCTAAGCCACAACAGTCTGTGCTTCTGTGTCCAAACCCAGCCTGCAGCTACTGAACTGTTTATCATGTCTGTCAGACAGCTACTGACCTGTAGTTCCAGTCTGGCATACAGATGGAGCTGATCGCCATGCAATAGCACCGGGCAATCTACATGGTAATGCATGCAAAGCTGGCCATAATAAGATGCTAATGTTGCTGTCTGCCCATCGATTGTCTAAGTAGGCTCAGTTACATAGGAGCTTTGAATATAGCAAAATTTAGTGCCGGGCTAATGTGTTAGCCCCAGGCAAACCTGTCAAAACCATAGCACTGTTCTGCTGTGTTTGGCCTGCGATGTTGTTTGCAGTTGTTGTGCACCACTTCATTGCTGCCACCTACTGTAACTCTGCCTTACTCCACCTCTATGTGCACTGGGCTGCTGTTGCAATTTGGCCTTCCCAGTTGTTATATTCAGAGCTGTCTTATTTGCCAGGCTATTTTTGCACTGCACTCCGAGCTCTGTTTGCACGGCTTCATTTGCACAATATATTCAACTGATTTAGCCCCAGGGCCATTCCTTTGAACATAGTGTGCAAATGGTTCCAGTAATTTTGCACACCATGCAGTGCTAATTTTGCCCCAGGCCAAGTTTTCAATATCTGGCTCATGATGTCTTAAAATACTGATCACGTATCATGAAAAAAGATATCCTCATAATTTAAAATTTTCTAAACAAATAAAACATTAAATTTACAACACAATACTAACTGGTGGTGTCTATTCATTGAAAACGTATGGGATTGATGCATCTTGTTAAAAGACGGTCTATATACTTTATAACCAAACTCATGCAGAATTACATTGCTATAAAAGAGTCCACACCTGCAGTCACTTATTGTCCCAGGATATCAACTGATCCAGCACTGAAATATCTTCTAGGCGCCATCTTAATCAGAACTGCTCTAATCTGGAATCAAGACAAGCAGTTAAATTCTCCTTCTCTTGAACTGACTTACAATTCAAGAGCCACATCTCAACACTGAGAGGGATGGGGCGAAGTCAAGACTGTGTTATCACCTTTGAGACTGCTACAATAAGAATAAGAAAACATATCACTCCCCCTCCTCCCTCTGGGCTTCAACAAAGGCGAAAAAACCCAGCTGGCCCTTCAAATTCAACGCCTTAGTAATTAAAATGGGAGATCTCTGCAGCGAAAAGATAACTGAGAACATCCCCAAAAAATGTGAAATGGAGTTGTTTCCCTTTGGCCACACCCTCTCCCAACACTGGTCAGTCAATGAAGACCCTATGTGGAGAGTTCTATCAAGTGTTAAAAAAATAACTTACTACTACCTTCCACTTAAAATTCACGTCAGACTGCCAACCCCGCAGCCAGCGGGCGGGCTACGCTCCGTCAGCGGGCGGTCGGCGACCGCAAGGCCGACCTAGGGACAGGAGAGAGACAGCCAGAAGGTACGGGAAAGCCGCGCCAATCGGGAGGCGAGTGCTGACTGAGCCTTGCAGCCGACTGGTCCTCCTGCTTCATAGACTTCTGTATTAACCTTACACTGCTGAAGCTGGTCGGGGATTGTGTGTTTTTTTGGTCTAAACTGTCTAAAAAGAGCTGTTCTCCTGTTTTTTGCTAAAATAACCAAGGACTCTGTTAACTGTTAAAGTGAAATGTGAGTTACAGCCTTTTGGTGGGATTTCTAGTGGGCCAGATGCTAAGGCGCCGAACCCGGCCCCCCCAGCCTTTTGCTGTGTAAATTAATTCACACTGCTTGCAGAATCACTTGATTTCTGATATTTTCTTTATATTGACTGCGCTTTCCTGCGTCTCCCTCCAGTCAAGCCTTCCCTGCCCTCAAGCACCCAGTGAGCGCCGGGGCTACGCTCCGCCAGCGGGTGGTCGGCGACTGCAAGGCCGACCTAGGGGACCAGGAGGCCGGGAGAGACAGCTAGGAAGGTACGGGAAAGCCGCAAAATTTTTGCCCACCCTCCCTGCCTCCCCTGTGTGTTATATTTATAGGCATCTTCCTGCCGAAATTCTTATCTCCCGCCCACAGCATTACTCTAACCAATAATCTGTCAGTGGCCCTGTGGCGCCACCTGCTCTGCAGTCCTTCCCCTGTTCTCACTGTAGGTAACTAATAACTGCCGCATTCAAAATGGGGAGACTCCTCTTACTGTTTCTCTCTCTCTCTCTCTCTCTCTCTCATTTGTGATGTTTATTGAGGATGAAGACATCCCGATCCATACCATACTGAATAATCCGGCCCACCAGCCTAGCCTCTCTGTTACACCTCCAGTGGATGTTGACGGATCCTCACATATGCCCTACGATGTTATCATAATCAGTGGGGTAACCCACAAAAAGGGACGCAACCTGTCATGTACTTTTTACGCTCGATGCTCCATTGTTGGGTCCACAGTTCCCCCTTACACCTGCCCACCAAATTAGCACTCTGACAGGATACCAAGTCGCAACCCCAAGTGGATCACCTCAAAGCAGTGGCCTCCGAGCAAGAAGAGAAGGTCCAAAGACAGTCCCATCTTCCTGTCTTTCGAAGCCCTTACGAAACTTATTCCTTCTGCTGATCTGTATTGGTAATGTTGAAATCAATCCAGGCCCTCCAGAGGGCATCACCTCCCCAGCAGATCTTGCCTCCATCAAAGGACTAAGCTTCCTTCATATCAATGCATGCAGCCTCCCGAAAAAGCTTTCATTATTACAAGCCTGGGTCGCCCATACTTTGCCAGACTTTCCGTAATATCCGAGATGGCTCAAACCTGCAACAACAGACAGGGAGGTAAATCTACCCAACTACCAAATATTCAGAACAGATCGCCTGACAAGGGTGGTGGAGTAGCTATTTATGTAACGTCAAATAAATCTGCATCTTGCCTTAGTGCAACATCATTGCCCAAAGAATTCAAATGTATATCCCATAAAATAACTCTCCCCAACATGGCAGCTTTTCAACTAGTTGGCTGCTATAAACTCCTCTGCTGACCACAAACTCTTAACCCACCTGGGAGCCTAATCAAATTGGCCCCTGAAGATATCATAATCCTAGGTGATCTAAACCTAAACTGGCTCTCCAAGACAGCTGCACCTCTAGTATCATTCTGTGATACACATGGGCTCACACAACTGATAAATGAACCAACAAGAATCAATTTAAAGAATAGAAGTAGTAGCACCCTACTTGACATCATGCTGGTAAACAAACCCCACCTATTCTCACACGCTGGAGTGCTATTCAGTGACATAAGTGACCACTGTCTCATTGCAGGAATAAGATCATCCGCAAACCAGCTAACAGCAAAATTCCTTCTGAGAAGATCCAGAAAAACCTTAATATTGAGGATATCTCCATGACCTAAGCCACTCTACATGCTGGCAGGGTTCTACCTACGCATTCTGTGGAAAAAGCACATCAGGTGTTAAATAGCATAATCATATGTGCCCTAACACTCATGCACCAATCACTAGTGTCAGAACAAAAGCAAATCTTGCGCTGGTTCTCAGCCGACCTTAAATCTGCACTGTTGGAGAGAGATAAACTATGAAACTGGCAAGAAGACTAAGGAACCAAATGACTGGATGCTGTTCAGGAAGCCAGAAATAGCTGCACCAAGAAAGTAAGGGATGCTAGGCTGCTTTCTATATGGCTGAACTTGCGCCTCTTACCACAATCCTGCTAGATTCTGGGGCACCGTCAAGGGGATCTTAGGACAGGACTCTAGCACTCTCTGCCATCTCAAGTGCACCTTAATAAGGTTGCTATCTCTGATAAGCAGGAAGTACTGGATGCATTCAATAATCATTTCACTACGGCTGGCCTTGCTTTTGACACCTCTCCAGCCAATCTACTGGGCACAACTAAACTCCCAGTCTACTGAGGTTCAGAGGGCTGTTTCTTCCTTCTCCTTCAAACGGTTTATTGAAGCAAGTAGAGGACCCAATGCTGCATTTGGACACTAAAAAGCGCAGGTGCAGACTCTCTTGACCCTATTTTCTAAAATTGCAATTCATGTGCTTGCAGTTCCATTAACACATCTTTTTAATCGATCATTAACCTCTGGCCCTATTCCTTCGATATGGAAAACAGCCCAAGTGTTTCCCCTCCTAAAATCAGGGGACCCCATGGACCTCAACAACTACAGGCCCATATCCATTCCTCCAGTGCTTTCCAAGATGCTAGAGAAATTAGTGAGCATCCAATTAAGAGACTACCTTGAAGTTAACAACCTCTTAAATCCTGCTCAATCTGGATTTAGGGCCAGGCACAGTACCATCTCTGCACTGGCAGAAGTCACAAATGACTGGCAAACTGGGCTTGACAAAAGAGCAGTGTCTGTGCTGTATTCCTTGATCTAAGCAAAGCATTCGACACCGTGGATCATGAGCTGCTACTCTCTTCACTGCACTCCATAGGCTTAGACCCACCCTCTCTTAAGTGGTTCAGATGTTACCTCACTGATAGAACACAGCAGGTGAAAGCTGAAGGTGACTTATCCTCATTAAAATTGCTTCTAAGAGGACTTCTTCAAGGATCTATCCTGGGCCCCATCCTTTTTGCCATTTACACTAACATTGACACTAATCTCACCAAAGCCAATGTTCACCTCTTTGCAGATGACACCGTTTTATATGTCAGTAACCCATCGCCTGCAGTAGCCTGTGAAATTCTACAATCAGAATTCTCCCTCTTGCAACACCAATTACTTGAGAAAAAACTCCTCCTAAATGCAAAGAAGACAAAAGCTATGTTCTTCTCCACTAATAACCATACTAACACCTCCTCACCAAGCAATCTTCCCCATTTATCCACCATCCTTGGAGAAAGCCTGGACTATGTAGATAAATTCAAATACTTACGGGTGTGGATTGATAGCAGGCTTGACTACACTCATCATATTGAAGAACTTCTGAAAAAACTTCGCCAGAGGCTCGGCCTATTCTTTAGAATTAAACATTTTCTAACCAGAGACTCAAGGCTGAGACTAATCCAGGTCTCATTTATCTCACTTATCGACTATGCAGACATCCTTTATGGTCACTGTCCTATTTCCTACTTAAGCAAATTGGATACCTTGTATCACAGAGCACTACGGTTTATTACAGATCTTCCATTCAACACTCATCATTACTCTCTCTATGCTGCAGTTGGTTGGACATCCCTACACCTCAGAAGGAACAGAAATGCTGCACTATGGATATACAAAGCCTTGTCTAATAAACTTCCATCCTATATTTTAGACTGCTTTACACTGGCCACAGCTAGGTCCTATACCCTAAGAAGCAACAACTTCATCACGCTTAAGTTACCCAAAGCCTACACCCGGCATGGGAGGTCTGCAATCAGCTACTCTCTAGCATTGGCATGGAATTCTCTACAGAAGACCCTAAAGTTGACCAACTTTATACCTCTACGTAAGTCTCTTCCCAGAGAAATGCAATTGCTACCACAAGGTCTAGTCCAGTCACATTCACACCTCCCCTTTCAGTCAGCAATTATTATTGACAGCTCTTCCATAAATCTTCATAGTTTTCCCTCTCCCTTGGCCCCCTTTTTTGTATCTCAGCCCCTTTCATACCTTTTACAAGCTTAGCTTCACCTGACTAAGACCTCCACACCAACTCCTGGCACTTACTTCTACCCCAACCACTCCTCCATACCTCCTACTACTAGTAGCCTTAGCCCCTCTCTGAATCTCCACCAGCCTCCATGTCATTCGTCAGAGGCTGTTTATCATCATTTTGCAGTCATAAATCATTACATCTGTTTGTCTCGTTAGTTTGCCCTGGAGCCTGTAACCACCTGTTACCATGTATTGCGTGCTTGCTTTGGCTCCTCTATTGGATCTTGGACATTCTGGTTTCTTCTAGGTACTTCTACTGTATCCTATCTTGTCCTGTTAGGTTGAATCATCCTTATTCTTCATTTGTATATATGTTTATATTACTGTATCTGTTTAAATAAGTATTCTGTATATGTCTGCTATTGTACCTTCAATTTGATCCTTGACCTGTCAGGTCCATCTTGTAAATGAGCTTTGCTCAATGATGTCCGCCTGAATAAATAAAGATTTGATTGATTGACTGATTGTTCCTCAAGAGTCTGCACCCGCAATATCTGCTGCAAACCTAGCTCGCTACTAAGTAGAGCATAACATTTCGAGATTAAATGAACATTGGAAGGCTGTGCAGTGGCCTTCAAGAGGATGTGGCTCCGCCGAGAAAACCTCTCTCCAAGCAGATGAGGACAAGAAATGCCACACTTGCACATACCAGAAAAAACCTAAATGGGACAAGTTAAACAGACACCAACTGCTGGAAAGACATAATTTGCCCATTCTCAATAAACTGTCCCAAAATACAGAGCCCCTTGTGCTCCCAAACACAAACCCCCCAATCAAATTGAAATTCCAGTTTTAACGATCCCAATTCAAGGCAGTGTTATCTGAAGACAAAACCAGAGGTCAAAAGATTCAATTACACACCAGTCATTGACTGAGTTATTCGGTTCTCCCTCTAAGCTACAAGGCTGGCATAAGCAGGATTACACTGAAAATGCCAGGTCTCACCCTGGTTAGACTAGCCTGGGTACATCACATGCCAGGCTTGCACAGTTAACCAAAATAACAGTCATTCAAATTTTGAAAACTCTGAATAAAGTAGCTGGCATGTGTTATGAAAGCAAGGGTACAAAGTCTGGGTCGGGGAACAGCCGTAACATTGTTCAAGGCAGTCAATAAGTAATCTAGTAACAACAAGAGATACTCAGTCCATCATGTCGCCCCACACCCAAGCAGGGACCAACAAATGCGATATTCAAACATATACTACTGTATGGGCATTTACCACCCGCCCTACTACCCAGGGGAGCAAAATCACAAAAGAAGCACACTTGTACCTGATCAAGAGGCTCACAAACAAACAAAAAGAACACACTCCAGCTTTCAGTTTCTTCATTTATCAGTACAGCATTTTAAGTTGCAATACAAATGTGCATGTCTCCACATTCAGCAGGACAAAGAGCACTGCGGAGGGGAGCTGTGTCCACGGAGGACAGACCACCAGTGACTTCAGTGCTGTGGACAACAGACCGCATTCACTGCAGGAGAACATGGCAATCAGTTCCGCTTTTCTCCTACCACGATGTGATCCCAAAACAACTGCAGGGCTCCTCCCATGCAGCCATAAAAAGAGCCTCAACACAAAAGCACTGAGGCACAAGTTATCTGAAAAGGGCACTGGCAATAAAGCCAGGTTTGTGTGGAAGTTCTTTTTAACTCCCTTTCTTATTTTGGGACCACCATGACCCAAACCCGCAAGACCACATAAGGGTTTCTTTGTTTTCCCCATGGTTAAGGTACAGATGAGGCACACTGATTAGTCTTGAGAAGGACAACATGTGTGTGTTTGTCTTCTGTTGTCAGCCTTTGCTGGCTGTGTATGAGGTCATTTGGCACCATGCACTCCTGCTTAAAACACAGTGTTCCTCATTCATTATTTGTGTGTGGTGGGCCACCACCCTATATTTTTTTTTTTTTTTTTTTTTTACCACCACTCTATATTTTTTACCACCACCCTATATTTTTATCCATTACTGATTGTTTGTTATAAAATCCTCCAAAATTGTCTTTTATTCTCATCCTTTATTGCACTACTACCCCTGTTCTGATACCAGTCCATTATATTTTACTTAAAATCCACTTATGCACCTGTACAGTTCTATATAGGAGGTCCAGAAAAATAATGCACCTTTGGACTCGATCATCACTCCACCACCCTATATTTTCAGACAGTGGGGAACCCTGAAACAGAAGCAGTCTAAATTTTCAACAGAGTTGCATATACATCCCATGATGCTTTTTATTACGGAGGTATGAGTGTTTATAGGTACATCAGCAAGCGTAGAAAGACAAAGGGAGGGATAGTGAGGCTGAATAGAATGAACGGTGGGTGGGCAGAGGGGGACAGTGAAAAAGCAGGGATACTGAATGAATATTTCTGCTCAGTATTCACAAAAGAGGAGGGGGAAGTGCCTAATCCAATTAACAGAAGCACTCTCGATACGGGGGGTTGATCCCAGTCCTTTCACAGAAGAAAGGGTTCTGAAAGAACTCCTAAAACTGAAGGGACAAAGCAATGGGTCTGATGGAATTCACTCCAGAATTCTAAAAAGAATTAAGGGAGGAACTAGTGAAACCACTGGCTACTCTTTTAATAAATCATGGGAGGATGGTGTGGTCCCGAGGACTGGAGGAAGGCGGATGTGATTCCCCTTCACAAAAGTGGGACCAAGACAGAGGCAGGAAACTACAGACCTGTCAGTCTGACCTCTGTGGTAAGGAAAAGTGATGGAGTCACTCTGAAGGAAAGAACAGTTGAGTACCTAGAGGCCAGTGGAGCATAGGACCCAAGGCAGCATGGGTTCACATGGGAAGGTCATGTCAGACGAATCTAATAGATTTCTTTGACTGGGTGACCAAAGTAGTAGACCAGGGAGGGGCTGTGGACATGGCCTACCTAGACTTTAGCAAGGCATTTGACACAGTCCCACACAAAAGATTAATAGTCAAATTAACCAGCCTGGGAGTGGGTCCCAAGGTGGTAGCCTGGGTAAAACATTGGCTGCACAACAGGACACAGAAGGTAATTGTAAATGGAGTCCACTCTGAAGAAAGAGGGGTTACTAGTGGGGTACCGCAGGGTTCAGTATTGGGTCCAATCCTTTTTAATGTCTTCATCAGTGACATTGCAGAGGGACTGGAAGGAAAAGTATGCCTTTTTGCAGATGACACAAAGATCTGCAACAGGGTTGATACACAAGGAGGCATGGAAAGGATGAAAAGGGACTTGGCAAGGTTGGAGGAATGGTCAGAAGTATGGCAGCTAGGATTCAATACAAGAAGGTTAAATAATGCACCTGGGAAACAAGAACCCAGGGAAGAATACACAGTGGGTGGGGAGGTAGTAACAACAACAAAAAGGAAAGGGACCTGGGGGTAATCATATCAAATGACCTTAAGGTTAGCAATCAATGTGAGAAGGCAGTAGGGAGGGCTGGGGGTATACTGGGATGTATAGGGAGAGGCAACAGCAGCAGAAAACAGGAAGTTGTTATCCCTCTGTACAAACAGTTGGTGAGACCCTATCTGGAGTACTGTGTCCAGTTCTGGAGACCTCATCTCCGCAAGGACATAGACAGGATAGAGGTAGTCCAGAGGAGGGCAACTAAAATGGTGCAGGGTCTGCAAGAGAAGCCGTATGAGGAGAGACTAAAGGAGCTTAATATGTATACCCTTGAGGAAAGAAGGGAGAGGGGGGACATGATAGAAACTTTTAAGTACCTCAGTGGAATCAACAAAGTCCAAGAGGGTAGCATCTTTCAGAAAAAAGAGACTTACAAGAACAAGGGGACACAATTTAAAGATAGAAGGAGGGCGGTTATGGGGCAATGTGAGGAAGTATTATTTCACAGAGAGGGTAGTGGATGCATGGAACAGCCTTCCTGAGGAGGTTGTGGGGTCTAAAACTGTGGGAGATTTCAAGAATGCATGGGACAGACATAAGGCAATTCTTGTGCGGGGTGGGAAGAAATAGGCTGTTGGTTAACTAGGATCTGCGGCCTATCCTGTGGGTAAGGAAATGGGCAGACTAGATGGGCCTAGCGGGTCCTTATCTGCCGTCAAAGTTATGTTTCTATGAGTGATTCTGTATTTCTACATATTTATTTATTTTACCAGGAAAAACTCCACTGAGCGAGGATCATTTGCAAGGAGGTCCTGGGTAGGACAGAAAGAAAAAAACTAACTAGTAACAACAATTTCACGGCAGTGTCAGCTGGTAGTGCGTAATACATGAAAAAGGCGATATACAAAACAGAAAAATAGAAATGAATACTATGGAAGGGATAAATTCAAGACACAGCATCACCTGATGTACAGTATTTAAGAAAGTGATTTATAAAACAGTAAATATGGCCTGTAAAGACCAGCTTGAGACAAAGCATAGAAAGGGGAACGCAGAAGGCCGATTACAAGTACATTATACAAATATAATTACTGGGTAGCGCTTTTTCCCATAGGGAAACCCGGTTATAATTTGCCGTTATAACCAGCTGGGCTGGTTATAATGGCAAACACACGCCAGGTTTCCAGCAGAGCAGCCATGCGTAGTCCCCAGTCTCTGATCTTCACATTCCGTGCAGCAACCCCGAAGCACACTTTTGGGTCCCTCTTATTCGGTGGTAATTTATTTTTTTAAATGAACTCTTTCTTGACTGAACCAAGGAAACAAAAGTAAAACTAGCGCCGTGTTTGTCAGCATGCGATCGCAGCTGAGTGAATGGCAGACTGTCCCTGCCAAGCCGGAAGAGAGACTGCAACTGCCACTCAGTGATAAAAATCAACGTTTCTATACATTTTAAAGAAAATATCCACGTCCTTTTCCCCCCCAACAAGTGTATTACTGTAACTACAAAGACTGCAGACCACACAGAATCCAGACTGCTCCGGCTTCCTGAACAGCAATCTTATTTTATTTTTTATAATTGCTGGTGCGAAAAGCGCACACCAACAATTATACAAAAAAAAAAACAAAAAAAAAAACAACACGGGGTTGTGTGTGTAAAATTCGATTTTACACACACCCTCGTTAATAAGGATACTTTTTATAAACCCATCAGGCTTTGCCCTCGGTGTTTATGTAGCATCCCACAACCCGGGTGTGTGTAAAATCTTGTTATACACACCACCCCATATATTATCCTCTATATAATAACTGGGTCTTCCTTTTTCCCCATAGGAAAACCATGGTGTTATTTGCTGTAATAAAGGAGCGTTTATTATGGCAAACACATGCAAGGTTTCCCTTGGTCTGCACATGCACCAGCCGCATCTTCTGTTTCAACCGCTGGCCGCTTTGTCGTCCCCCGGAGAGTATACCGCCATTCTGACTCGGTGTACAGAGGTTCACTAACTTTATAAGGGGCAGGGAAGGGTAGAGCATGTGGCACAAGGAAAACTCAAATAAATGTGACCGTGGACCATGCGCTTAAACCTAAGCGGACCGTGGCTGCACAGAAATATCCTTTTTATTTTATAAAACTGCTGTGGTGAAAGGGGAAAACCCAGCAATTATATAAAATAAAATATGGGGTGGCGTTTAAACTCAAAGTTTACACACACCCTCAGTGTTAGATGCTTTCACAATGTAGCATCCAACACCTCGGGTGTGTGTATAAACACTTCATTACACACACCACCCCATACTTTATTCTATATGTAATATAAACAAACAAATACACATTTATACATACATACATTACGAGTATGGCAGCTGCTCAGGGACACACTTGTACCAATACAGCTTAGTTTTTCTCTCTGTTGAAACCTTGCACCAGTTATAAAAAAATAATGCCTGTGCAAGGTTTGTTCTGTGAGGATATTTCATACATCCTCTGTGCGTGATAATCTCCTAAAAAACCCTCAAACTTCACTCCTGGGGTTTATGGATTATCACACACCTCGGGTGTGTGACAAATCCTCATAACACACACCTGCGCAGGCATCACTCTCTGTTATACAAGCTACCCCTCGTATTATTCTATATAAATCTCTCTGTTGTGGTGTGAGATGCTACATAAACCCCGAGGATGAAGCCCAAAGGGTTTATTAAAGCATTCCACGCCAAGGGTGTGCATTAAATCATCATATGCACACTCCCCATCTTTAATTTTACATCACTGCTGGTGAGCAATATTTTCAAGCTGGACTCCTGTGTCACACAGACACACACACTTACTTTCTCTCCACCTCTCACTGCCTCTCTCCAGTACAAGCCTTTTTTTAATAAACTTACAGTTCTGAATCCCAACTGTGCTTCAGTAGCGCTACAGGCAGGTCAAGCACGTTCCCGTTCCCGCCCCCTCTCTTCCCCCCATCAAACAACAGGCTCAACCAGATATAATGTGTTTTACTTTTAAAATCCAAATCCATATGTACACGGACAACAGTGATTTACCTCTCTGGTCCAACCTCCGAAGTGACAGCCCCTGCAGCATGACTTGATGAGGTACAGCACCAGTTTCGGCAAAATCAGCTCAAGCTTAATACCAAACAAAAAAAAAAAAAAAAAAAGCAACTATGTTCTTTGGTTCTAGGCAAAGACTGTCCAAGTCTCCGAACCACTCAACATTTACAACCCTTAAAGGCTCTCCTTGGACACAGTCGACTCCTTCAAGTATCTCGGGTTTGGTTGGACAACAGCTATGACTTCTCTGCCCACACTGATTCCAGTTACGCCAAACTCCATCCTAAACTTGGTGCCCTCTATCGCCACAGACTGCCTCCCTTTACCAACCCGCTGTGATCTGGTCACCAAAGCTATACTACCAGTAATTGACTATGCCGATATTGTCTACGGCTGTGCTCCTGCAACCTCCCTTGCTAGACACATTTTACAAAATTTTCTGTTGCTTCGCCACCTCCCCCCCCCACCCCACTGTCTCCTCTACTCCTCCTTATCCGTAATGCCTCTACCTGCTAGGCGTCCAGTCCATATCCTTCTTCACTGTCAAATTGTGGTAACTCTGCCCCTACCTCAACTCCTGCCTATCCCCTGCAAACTCATCCACGTGATTCCGTTCTATCTAGGGACACAAACTTTCTCCCTTCCCCATCCACACACTTGCTCAGGCCAGGCAGCCTTCTACAGACTCCCTCTCCTCTGTAATCAGTGTCCCTGTAATATTCGCCACTCCTCCTCTCCCGCTGCCCTGAAATCTCAGCTCCAAATGTTACTATCCACTAGTTGCTCATCATCCCCCATCCTCCTTCCCCTCCTGCACTGCCCCAGTCAACCCCTCTCCCGCTACTGCACGCTACTCCATTCCCCACACTAGGCGTCCTGGGCCCCAGATCTGTCCTCCTGTTGCCTAGCTCTCTGTCCTACACCAACTCAACCCTTCACTGCCGCTTGTACTCCGTATGAACCAGTTTCCTCCCCCAAGCCCATCCTGCACCATGCTGCACTTTGTCCATTTTATTTGTATTTAGTCCTTTGCTACTGTAAATTTCTCATCTTACAATCTAGAACTGTGATGCACACTACTGTATTCCCTTTACAACTGTATATATTCTTGTACTACTTTCTCCAGTTTATACTGTGTACAAATTCTGCCTTTGCTTTGTTGCCCCGTAATGTGTATGTATTATGTCTCTCCTCCGGGTCGCACCTGGAAACGAAGCCTTGGCTCAGAGTGCCTTTCCAGTTACCAATTTTAAATAAATACGATGGAGCAGAAAAAAAACAAACAAACAAACAAACAAAAAAAAAAAAAAACCACTTGTAAAAAGTACTTTGAGTAGGAACAAGAAGTATTTCAGTGGTGGCTCTTCACTAAGCGAAATGGAGCCACCATGTTTTAGGATCTGTTCAGCCAGCCCACACACAGGATGAGAGCCAATGATAGAGCGCCATTTTTGAGTGACAGCACACAGTTCACCATAATAACCTGCAGGTTTTATGGCGAATATCAACATGGTGAGACCCAATAAATAAATATATATCTATATATATATATATCTATATATATATATCTATATATATATATATTATATATATATCTATATCTATATCTATATATATATCTATATATCTCTATATATTTCTATATATATATATATATATATATATATATATATATATATATATCTCATCTATCTCTATCTATATATATATATATATATATATCTCTATCTATCTATATATCTCTATATATATATATATATATATATCTATCTATCTCTCTACATATCTATAGAGACATCCATATCTACATATCTATAGAGATATCCATATCTATACATCTATATATCTAGAAACAGATATCTAAAGATTTATATATCTATATAAACATATATAGATCTATATATTTTCATATGTATATATTTTTTATATGTAAAAATATAGAAATGTGTGTATGTGCGAGCGTGTGTGTATACTATCTGTATCTATCTATATGTGTATATATATCTACCTATGTATTTTTATATCATATAAATCATAAAAAAAAAAAAAAAACACTGCCTTAATGCTCTAGTTGGGGTTACAGCCACAAAAGAAATCACAGGAAATGTGGCATTAGGGTTTTCAACCCAACATCCCTGCCTTCGCGCACACAATAGGTGTCTGGTGTGCTTTGGGGTCATCAGCTTCAATGCTCACCCCATTTTCCATACTGTACCCATCTCAGCTTATTTACCTAGATCAATAGTTCTCAGACTTTGTCACAGTGAGCCTCCCAAATCCATGGAAAGAGTTTGAGCCTCCCAAAACTGAAATAATCTTGGGCCTCCCAAAGAAAAATAACATATTGTACTTTAGAGTACACCATGAATAAATTGAAACCTTTGATTACTTGGCTCACATTCAGTTCTTTGTCTTGTACTGACATGGAACCTTTGAAAAAGAGCTCATGTGCTCAAAGGTGTTATCTGAATGACAAATAAATAAAATAAACAAATATTATTATTCAGCTTATTGTACCCCCCCCAACAGGCCAGCCTACTTGGTCCACTATTTTCATTCTTGAACCATTGTTACCCCTTGTTGCAGTACCTTCATGAGTCACATTACTTTCTCTGTTTCCTCCTGAAATGAGCCTTGGCTTATTCACCTTCCCATGTCACCTACGGTATTAGTAAATAAATACATAAAATTCACCTATTATTTTCCTCTTTTAGTTTGCTTCATCTCTTCACACAAAAATATAAAACTCAAAATTTAAATACAGTACTTTTTCAGACTTGCTTGAGCCTCCCTTGGAACAGGTTGGGGCCTCCCAGAGGCTGGCCTCACCATTTGAGAACCCCTGACCTAGATTAATGGAATAATGAACAATATAAAACTGATTTCCCATCACCTTTCATGAATAATTTAGCTCTTAAAATGTTCACAGTTTGAATCTTAGTGTTGCCATTAGTTTTCCAAAAAACAACTTCTAATACTTGAAATATATCATGCTCTGGATTCCTCTGCAAACTTTTCAACTCCAGATGTCATGGATCCAATGAGGTGTTGAGAACTACAAGTTCTCAATGAAGCGGGGTTATTATGCAATCCAAGACTGTTTTACAATAATGTGCTTACAATACAATGTTTACAAAAACTGTTCCGATTAAAGTTTTGGAGTGACTGGTTTTGAATTGGTGCATGATGTTTCACTAGTCCAGGAAAGCTCAGCTCGTGCTTATGTGACACTGCTTAGCATGGGTCAATTTTGATTGGCAAGGATGTCAAACCTTGTTTCCACTTTCCAAAACATTAAACAGCAGGTTCCACATTCCGAAACGTGAAGAGCAAGGGATGAAAACCACCGGTAAAAACAGGCTTAGTGTGTATTATATTCAATTTCATATCTTTCACAGCATTCAACTCGGCCTGTTGCTTTTCAAAGATGTTCTCCAGAGCGACGGTCCTGGAGACTAGCTCACCCACTTGCTTGCTTGTATTTATACAAACATCATGGAGATGCTGAATGGCAGTGCCTATTTCAGGTAGTGTCTGCATTTTAGCAAGTGTGCCACCAGGAACGGGGTCAGTCGGGCAGGAGAAGAAACAGCAGTAGATCCCAGGTAGAAAAATATTGAAGGACACTGACTGTCTTTCTGAGTCACCTGGGCTGGGGCTCCTGGGGAAAACGAAATTTATCCATGGCACCGGCCTCATTTGATAATAACCTTTCTTTTCTCTGGGCAAGTTGCTGCTCAAATTTCCTCTCCTTTTTTGCCTTCTTAGACAATGGGAACACTGCATCTGGCTCCGTAATACGTTTTTTTCTGTTTATCGATACCACACTGCAGAGCTGATGAACGCTGCTCCCTTCACGGAACCATCTTAAAACTCTGAACAAGCACGCTGTTCTATCAAACATACATGAAGTAGACTAGCACTGCATTTATGAAGCCTAGGATCATTTTAGAACTTCAGTGTTTAATATTAATAAACACGATAGGCTGTGAACTTCTGTTTTCTCTTACAGATACAATAGATCAGGACAGCTGAGAGACGGGGGGGGCTGTGGAAAGAGGCTGGACATGAATGCACGTGTTGATGTTGCGGAGGTTAGCTGTGATCAGATTTAAAAGGCTGATGCAGGTACAGAGGGGAGGAAAACATTCTTTTTTTAAAAAAAAAGTACCCATATGCCATACCCCTTCCCCCAGTTTGAGACCTTGCTTGAAATTGTAAGTTGCTGGAATTAGTTAGTGGATTCTAATTAAGGGTAAGGGCAGCAACTACAGATCAACCCAACATCAGAAGCTTACACGGATACCTGTCTAGCAAGCTTACAAGCTGTGGGGGTTGTACTATAGTGTGATAAAGAGCAGGGACAAAAGACTGAACACGGGTTTCCTTTTGCTGATGGAACAGGACAGCAGAAGGACGGGAGGGGGCTGTGGAGAGAGGCAGGACTTGAAGGGACTGCTTGAAAGTTGTTGGAAATAGGTTGGGGAATCCCAGTTTGAGGCAGGTCATGTGACTGCAACCAAGCCGGCAACTGCAGTCCTGGATTTTATTTCCATAGAGCCAAGGCCCCTGCGTGAGCAATCCCAACAGTGAGGACCAAGAGGAGGAAGACGGCATCTGCATGTGAAGCTACAGGGAGACTGCAGTTCCACAGGGGACACTGCTCCTGCAGGCACTGGTCAAGGCAGGACAGACAGGAGCACATACCACAGGTCAGTACAAGGGAGCTACTGTAACTCAGGGTAAGAGGTCTTAACAACTATACCCTAACTAGGGTACATCTACATTCAACTCCTACAACTCCTGGCTTGTAGCTACCCTCCTGCCTAGACGTCCTTACAGAGGTAGGCTTACATAGCAGTTTAGTACCTCAGTAAAAGTACCTGACAGGTAACTACCCTCCAGCCTCAAACCCCCTATCAGGAACAGACCTACACAGCACCTCAGTAATCAACTGAAGTACAAACCCACAGCATCATACACCCCAATAGAAAGGCTTAGAATATTTGGTGCAGGCAAGAGTAGCTGTAGGGGATTTGGCATGACCATCTTCTAGAGGGTGCTCTGGGAGACAGAAGGTTGCCTGTTTTTTTTTTGGAGGCTGGCATTCCTGGTGATGGAACTGAACCACCTCAGGGCTGAGCTCCACAGCCTGACGGGTCCTCCTGTCCACTGGGGCCTCAGTCAGAACACCTCTTCTGCAGCGATACAGATGGGATGTTGCCAGACATTAATCCCTGTAAAAATGTAGCGGACACAATATCATCAGGACAAAATGCCGCAGATAAAATGTCGCCTGTCAATGATGTCCTGTAAAAAGAATGAAATAAAAGATTGGCATGCATGGACAAGACCCGTAATATTCAGTCCACTCATGCATCCTCAGAACTGAAGGGTGGTACTGAATTACTGTTTTTTGGAACCAGTCTCCCCTTCTGTTTATAAGCAATCTCAGGCAATCAGACAGCAAACTTATGTACGAGAAGCTATGAACTATGACGACAATTTCAGTTACAATTCCAAGAATGGAATGAAAGATCGGCATAACAAAAATAAATTTACTGCAGTTCAACCAGACACCGCTGAGACCCGGAATATTCTGTCCACTCTGCATCCCAGATCTATGATTTGATACAGACAAATTCTTACATTGCCAGGGATTGCTTATAAGTGTGTGTGTGTGTATGTATGTGTGTGTGGTGTTGGGGGGTGGGGGAGACTGGGTTCCAAACAGCAGTAATTACAACTACTTACATTTGTAAAATGATAGTCACCTGTCAGTGTCGCCTCGTCAATTCTGAGGATGTAGATTTTTTTCTCTTTAGATATTTCCTGAAGACCATCAAAGGCCTAAACGTAGATTTTAACTCTATTTTCAGCGCACATTAATATGAATATTCATAGGTATATGGTAATAGAATTTACCTTTTGTCCGCATGCTGATTGAAGTGCATTTGCTTCCTTTATTATGGCCATTTTATATATTGTATGTGATCAGAGACAGTGTGGGATAGAAAACAGTAGCACAGTATGTAAATGTTGTCCAACAATACAGTGCAACATTACTGATGAGCCGATTTTGGCCAGGCAATATTACATTCGCTTGACATTTTGTCCCGATGAGATTGTGTCCGCGGCAATGTCCCGACATTCCATTCATATGCCCTTCTGCAGATGCCCCAAAGGACTTCTGAGGCAGGATGGTGTATGGTGGGGAGGGAAGAAAGGTGGGCCCCAGTCCCCCGAGTGGTAGTAACAGCAGATATCAGCTTCCAGAGACACCTGAGGTTACTACCCACTGACTTCAGAGCAACAGTGCAGATCAAACCCCGTCTCTGGGGAATAAGGTCCCCTCCCACCCACATGGAAGGGGCCTAGTAGTATGGCCCAGACCATGCAAGAGGAGCCTGCTGGGAAATGGGGAGGAAAGGAGACAAGACTAGGAGAAGAATCTTAGTGCTCGAGGACAATAATAGTTTGAGGGACATGACAGACAGAAGGTGGTATGTTCCCCAGATATATGTCGGCACAGAAATTCCTGCCCAGGATCCAGACATCAACTATGGTGGAAGGTCGGAAGCCAGACATTGTGATCCAGCTGGGAAGCAGGTTATCCAGGAACTATTCAGGATAAGTTTAGGAGTGCTACGACTGGGTGACGAGTGCCCTGGACCAGGGTAAGCCGGTGGACATCCTCTTTCTGGACTTCAGCAAGGTGTTTGATTCGGTACCCCATGGTGGACTACTGGCTATGCTGGGGGAAATGGGGGTGGGGATGCAGATGATCAGATGGATAGGAAATTGGCTCTTGGAGCGTACTCAGAGGGTGGTGGTTGGGGACTAGTCTCATCTCCAAGGAAGGTCATTAGTGGGGTTCCCCGGGGATCGGTGCTAGGGTCCCCTCCTGTTTAACACCTATGTCTCTGACATAAGGAAGGGTATCAGGTGTGAAATTAGTCACTTTGCAGATGATTCAAAGCTGTGAGTGGTGGTGGATGGGGAGGAAGGAAGAGTGGCCCTGCAGGAGGACCTGGAGGCTCTGGAAAGGTGGTAGAGAAAGTGGAAACTGAGGTTCGATGCAGGGAATTGCAGGGTTCAGCACCTGGGGGCCAGAAATCTGGGGCCAGGGTATACCCGGGGGTCGACTACAAGTATCAAAGGGTGAGAGGATCTGGGGTGGTGACAGATGTCAGAATGAATAACTCTGATTTTGCGCTGCCTCCTACAAGTCTCAAATAGGATGCTGGGATGCATCGCTAGGGGGATAACCTCAGAAAGGGGGGAGAAGAGAGGAGAAAGTGTTCCTCCTCTGTATAGCTGTTTGGCTAGGCCACACCTCGAGTACTGTGCACTTTTGGAGACCGATTAAAAGGGACACTGCACCCTGGAAAGCGTGAAAAGGAGGGCAACCAGAATGATCTGGGGCTTGGGGACAGGACATATGGGGAGAGGTTAGAGGAGCTCAACATGTACACCCTGGAGGAGAGGGGGACATGATTGAGGTCTTAGCACAATAAGGGGATAAATAAGGGAGGCTCAGTTGGCGTGTTCCAAAGGAAAAAAAGAGAGGGGGGCAACTAGAGGACATGGGTGCAAGCTGGAGGGGGGAGAGACTAAGGGGAGAGAGGAGGTGGTGTTATTTCACTGGGAGGGTGGTGGAACCATGCAATGCGCTGCCCAAGGGACTGGTGGAGGCGGAAAACTGTGGCGGGGTTTAAGAGGGGCTGGGACAGGTATAGGGAAGGGGGAGGACGAAGAAGTCTAATACAAGGGGAACATCCTGGGCTGGGGACAGAGAAATCCAAGGAGGTGGGAGGGCAGCAAAGTTGGTGCCTAGTATGGGGGCTGACTATCTAGCAAACATGAAAGACCACTGTGCCTCCTATGCTGGCTTTTTAGTATGTTAGTAAAGTGAAGACTCGATAGCCTTCTCAGAAGTGCTACCAGTGACATGCACAAGCCAGACTAGAAAGTTGAGGATTTTGAAGTTAAAACCAAGGCTGAGTGGAGGGTGTGGCAAGCAGGGGTTTGAGTATGTAGGGGACTTATTTAAACTATGCACAGGAAAGGGCTGCACCAGGGCATATAAATTAAAGCATTCCAATAGGCAGTAGGGACAAGACATGGCGAGAAGGTGGGAGGCAGTACAGAGGACACACAGGAAAAGCCGTAGAACAAACTGGTGCACCAAAGGGGACTATCAGGAAAATAAGCCACAGTAGGCAGATATCGAAGCAAATAAGGGGTACAGGCACAAACAAAAGCAGAATGGGGCAGACAACAGTCTGGAAAGCCGTATGTGTGAACGTCAAGAGCCAGGGAAACAAAATGGGGGATCTCCAGACACTGGTTGCAGATGCACAGCTGGACTTAACGGTCATGACTGAAACTTGGGCGACAATGCATCACGACTACGATCTCCCAATTCAAGGATACTCAATCCTCAGAAGGGACAGGGTTAAGGGCAAAGAGGAACTAGGGCTCTATGATTAAGGGCATGAATCAGGGTAAACGAGGATAACATCACAACAGGCAAGAACAGAGAAAAAGTCGCTGTGGGTATAGCTGGAAACAGGCAGGGGCAGAAAGGTGAAAATGTGGGTAGTTTACAGGCCACTGAATCAAAAGCACGAGGCAGACAGGAAGCTAGAGGAGGAAATCAGAATGGCAGTATCACAAGGGAACATGATGGGCATAGACTGGAGTATCCCAGAGGTAAACAGCATCATAAGAAGCCAAGCACTCGTGAATGGATGCATTCTAGGATGGCTTCCTGATTCAAATAGTCAGGGAACCAATGAGAAAAGGGGCGACCCTGGACCTAGTGAACAGTGATTATGTCAGGGACACAAAGGTAGGGGAACCACTGGGTACCAGAGACCACCATTCAGTATGGTTCACTACGGAACTGGGTAAGAAGTGCATTAATTCCAGAAGCAGAGTGCTGGATTTCAAATGGGCAAATCTGGGGCAAATGAAGGAGAAGCTCAGAAGCAGGCTGGAGGCTACAGAGGGGGCATGGGGTACAGAGGTGAAATGGGGCACCAATATCACCAAGAAAAGCCTGCAACAGTCACCTGCTCCTGCTCAAGAGGAGTGTGGAAGGTTAAGTAAAACGGGGCACTGATTTGGTTTACAAGGGAGGTGCAGAATCAGTGAGGAAAAAAAAGGGGGGCAGCAGAAGAGGTTTAGGAGGGTGATACGGCCTTCTTTTGCCACACTGCAAAAAGCAACAAAGGAGGGCACAGTCAAGCTGAGGCAGGGTGAAAGGTCAGTGAGGAAGGTAAGGGTAAGGTGAAAATACTTTACAGTATTTACATTTTTTTTTTTAATGGAATGTAAGTTTACACCAGCAAAGAATACATTGAAGTACAATACAAAATTGATATGACTGTCCCATAACGTCATTCGTTCATACACACAGGAAGTAATGGCAAGCTGGCAATGACAGTGTGGCTAAAAATATAATTATACAATGGGGTATTTGTAATCTCATTGGTCAAAACACATCACTAGACCGTGATAAATCCTCCAGTATACCCACTGTAAAAGTTTTATATCACTATAAAAACAAAAAAACAAGTTGAACATTGTATAATAGTAATATACCATGATAGAGAGTGGATTTACTACTTCTGGTGTGGTTAAGTCACTTGGCTGCACCTCGTGACCGAACCACACCAGGCATGGTTATTCCATCAATATACCCACTCTCTGTCATGGTATACTGCTTAAGTACATCATCTAATTTAGCAATATACCACGACAGGAATGGGTATATTGGTGGATTTACCACGCCTGTGTGGCTCGTCACGCGCAGCCGAAAGGACAACTACACCAGAAGTGTAAATCCACTCATACCCACTCCTGTCATGGTATACTGCTATTATACAATGTTCAACTTGTTTTTGTTTTTATAGTAATATAAAAACTTTACAGTGGGTATGTTGGAGGATTTATCACGGCCATGTGATGTGTTTTGACCAATGAGGTTACAGGATTTTCATACCCCATTGTATAATTAAGCTAAGACACCATAAGGTGGTATATCATGGGATATCGCCACGCTCAGGTGAGTTGGCACGAGGCCGCAGGCCGAGTGCGTCCAACGGCCCGAGAAGTGACGATATCCCATGATATACCACACCCTGGAGTGCCTTATTGCTATTATGAATAGGAGTAATAGTTTTATAAATAAAAGATTAAAAAAAAAAAAACAAAAACACCCTTTAAACCTGTTAAAAAAAGCTTTTTTGGTAGTGTAGGAATACATTTAAAAAAAATAGTTCTAGAAGACAGCAGGTGGCGCTGTTGTAGTTGAGCGACAGAAAAGGTAATAGTATTGTGATGGTATGACCTGTGAACTCTGCAACAGTATCTTTGTCTGCCCCCCCCCCAGAGGATGATCGCAGTAACGAGATTTTAAAGAGAAAATGAAGCTAATGACCAATATCAGTGGATTAGGAAGCAGCGGGATTGAGGGGACAAGTGTGTCTAGCGATGCCTTTTTGAATATGCGTATGCCTACGAGACATGGGAACGGTAGTCTGCTCAGTGTTGCCTGCGAGCGGCAGCAGGTTGATTTTGTGTGTTTCACAATGTCTTATGTTGTCCGTCTGAATGTTGTGGGCCCTGGAGACAGCAGGCAATATCACTGATTCGGTGTAAACAGAGTTTTTTTTTTGTTTTGTTTTTTTTTTTTAAATCGCGTTGAGTACAAGTTTGACTGGCTCTGAGCGCGGGAGATTGAGAACAGTGCGTCGGTTTGGAGGAGGCTGGTGACCGAGGTTTTCTGAAGCTGTGATGATGTAGCCCGATATCATCACGGCTTCAAAACCCTCTCAGCCAATCAGCTTCCTCCATTTACGATCGCCAGTTCATAATAAAAATTTATAGGACATCACAGCAGAACACTATGGATAAAACAAAATGAAATATATCAACAGAAACAACAAATCATGAAGTAAACAGCTAGACCTTATAAAGTATATCGGCTACATGAACAGCACACACCTACCAATCTAAGGTACAAACTGAAAATATATATTCATAATATAGGTGCCATGGTCACCAAATCACTTATGAGACATTTACTTTCCCAATAACTCAAATGTAATTTGTAGCCACTACCTATTTTTTTTTTTTTTTTGCAGCCAGGCGTAGTACAGCAGCCAAGGACTTGAGTGCTCCTTTTGTTCCTGCAGGAAGACTAGACAGAAGGAGCATGGAAGGGCAAACCAGGGTAGGGTTGGGGGATAGATCTAGACTTGTCTTTTACAATTGTCTTGTAAGTCCTGCCAAAACACACGAAGCAGTGAGCACAACCAAGAGACATGGGCATGATCAGCCTCCAAGGTTCCGCACTGCCTCCAGCAAGCACTACAGGTCTGTCCCATGTATTTAGCACATATTTGGGATGTACGGAAAACAACAAGATTTGCACTTCCAGGCAAATTGTCAGCATGGGGAAGAGATTACAATCATAGCATGCAGGGAGGGAGTGCCTGATCCAGGTTTCCATGGGGTATGATGTTTGCAGCTCCTGACTCTGAAAGACTACTTCTGTTTAGCATTTATAAAACAGAAGGAAAAGTCCACTACCAGTGGCAAGTCAACACTAGACCGTTGAGCGGGGGCGACACGAACTGTGCATGACAACAGCTCCAGAAAAGGTGTTCAAGGGGCTCATATCGCTAAAGATCAATAAATATAAATCTCCAGGGTCAGATGGAACACCTCAGGCTGCTAAGGGAGACGTGGTACCTGCCGAATGGAGACTGGTAGAAATTGGGCCCTACACAAAAGCTGTGGAAAATATGAGCAGAGAAACTATAGACCTGTCCACTAAGTTTCACCTATACAGTGCTAACTGCTGGACCCATCATCAAAGCAAGCCAAGTGGAGTTCTTGATAGCAAATGGGCTATAGGACAGAAAACACCAGCTTGTGGCAGGCAGATCTTGCCAAACAAATCTGACCAACTGGGTGACAGAGTCCGTTGATGCACTCTACCTGGACTTCTTTAGCTAAGCATTTACCCTGCTACACAGGCAGCTCGTCAAGAAACTAGGAGATCAGACTTCCGCACCACAGCGGGAATGGCTGCCTAGGGGCTTTACTCTGGCTCACCTCACACTACATCTCCCAAATTAGCAGCGTATTGTACTTGAAACAGTATCAGCCTTACTGCAAAGCAGATCTTAAAGATGAAACCCACAAGACAAAAAGGAGCAGCTCGGGTGGAGGATGAGGAGGGATCCCACTGAGTGCTCAGATTTCAAACTCTCTTAGGCCTTGAACTCATCGCAGATGCTGGACGTGCAGAGACCCAAAACTAAACCCAAAACCAAAAAATGAAAACCACAGCTGGAAAATATCTACAACAAACTGTTCGCCTACAAAGTAGAGCACAAAGAGGCAATGAATGAAATTAGATGTGATGTGACAGTACTGGAACAGTGAGTGGCAGGCTACAGCCACTGACAGATGTTTTGACGACGTGGAGACTGCCGTCCAGGACCTTCTAGATAAATCAGGCCCGCGTCATGGCATGACAGGAGGATGCGGAAAATCCTGCTTGCCAAAAGAATATTCACATTTATGGTTTGCCTGAAAACACCAAAGGCCCTACTCTTGTGGAGTTCCTAAATCTTTTTCTACTTACTGTTCTGGAAATGCACATGCAGATGCCTTTCAACACTGAATGGACCCACCAAGCCCTTGGCCCCAAACCCACTGCAGTTGCTGTATGACCAAGATCCACTGTAGTTCGCTTCCTCAACTACTCTGTCAAAGAAACAGTTTTACAGATGGCTTTCAATGGAAAGACCTCCCTTTTCTTTGATAATGATTATTCTCCAAGGCTGTGTGTTTTTGTTGAGAATACATCCCTGTACTGTAAGCTCTCGGCCAAAAACACATAAAATTTTGTACTGCCCATCTGCTGGTGCACTTTCTGGAGGGGAAAAGGGGGTATCAGAATGCTCAGGAAGCAAAGACAACCTTCAAGCCTAGGGCTCAACTTTCCCTGACCGCAGTACTACTCATACTTTGCCATCTTCCCGACCTTCCAGATGGTGTACTGCTGCAGAGGCCCAACAGCGCTGCCCCAAAGCGACATTCTAGCACACCTTAACTCCTTCAGATGGGCAGCCCAGAGCACCAGAGACCCAATTACTAGGCTATCCACCTTGCTTAGATTCAAGGGGGTGAGTACAGTATGCTGAAGGGGGAGTGGGGTTTGTGGGGCTCCTGTGGCACAGTTTTTTTCCCCCCTTTGCTGCTGTTGAAGGCCGTTCTGTGTCCCCTTGTCTCAAACCCTTTAAAAATCTCAATCCTTAAAATTTGTTACCGACAGCGCCTTACTTCTGGCTAGCCCAGGATGAGGCCCTTTCCAATTTTGATGGCTCTGGCCATGCGGGTTGCGGTGGGGACACTGGGTTTGCTGCCTCCCCCAGTGACCTTTTCAGCAGCTGACCACATGGAGCAGGTCACCTGGGCCCATTTGTTGCCTACAATATAGCATCTAGTTCTTATGAGACAGGTGTGCCGGACTGTCAGCTTAACCATTAACAGCAACAATGACTGAATCTATAACCCACGCCTACATGCCGGGTGTTGCCCTATGCACTCCGCTTTCTTTTCTTCCCATTCTGCCTGTGCGCCTCGGTCCCACTTAATAATGCTGAATTAACTGTTGGACACACTGGGTAATGAGACAAAAACTGGACTGGGTCTGCACATCATGAACCCCGACAGTACAGGCTAGTTTTTTCACCCCTCAACCTGACAGGGTTACAGGACTGTTTTATCCTCAGCCAATTGCTCTTTGAGTGTGAGGGTGAAAGACACATTCTGATAGACTGCATACTGGATCAGATAGGTTTAAGATGTGAAGAATCTTTGTGGTATTATCTACTGGAAATGTTCTTACTTTGAGGCATGTGGCTCCTGCTATGAATCTCACTGGAGGGGAATTCCTCTCAAGGGAATACTGACATCTTTATAGTTCAAAGTAACGCTATTTTAGGTTAAAGGCGTACCTATGACTTGCTTGTTAGGATATGAATCTCACCTATCCTGCTGCTAAGGTGTATATGTTTGTAACTAATTTCCTGTGCATAAGCATTTTTTTTTCATGACTTCCTTGATGTATCTTTTCTATATTATGTAGTCCTAAATGTTATGAACTTCTTGTTTGTACTGTATTTAACTAATTCCGGGCCGCCCCTGAAAAAGGGACTGCTAGTCTCAGTGGGCTCACCCAGTAATCAAAATGTCATAAATAAAAAAAATAAATGGGCTCACATGCCCTTCCCCCATATTCACGGAAAAGGGCCCCCTGCCTACCATGGTAGGGCTTTTGCCTGTTGGCAACACAGATGGACAAGATACCTTCCTCTTCCTCCCATCTACCCCCGCCCCCCGAGTGGGGAGACAATTTAATGGGTTTCTAAACTGCAGTCTGGGACACATGAGGTGAGGGACACTGGCAGCCACACTCCGAAGATGCACATTATTATTATTGTATTTCTCGGTCCCCCCTTATTCTTTTGACCTGGCCCCAGATTATATTTTTGTTGGGGTGGTTTACACCTCTTGATGCCCGGGGTCCCCATGACCGCTCTTCTCCAGCCCAGGACTCAAGGACACTGGCGCACGCCCGGCATGAAGGGTGGGTACTCAACCCTACCCTCAGCAACCGGACTGTATATATAGCTGGACAGCCTTTAGTTACACAAGGAACTGTCAAAGTTTTACCCGGCTCCTAACTGTCCTGCTGACCCTTGGTGCCCTGCTTCGGTAGACTGAGCTTTTGTTTGTCCATTTTGATTTCTTTTGATCTGAACCAAAGAAAGTGTAGTGAGCAAGGCTCCTCTGTAGCGATTAGTACACTGACAGGTATTTACTGCATTATGACCATTTGTCAAATGATTACTGCTGCTTTTATTATACAGGGGAGGATACTCTCACACGATGTACAACTGTGTCAGGTCCTGCAGGACAGACTCCTGGATGGCGGCCACCTCCCCTCAGAGTAGTGCTCAGAGTGGCTATAAACATGGACACAATTTGTCTGAAACGGTTGAACCAGTGCATGCCTCAGTGCATTACTCCAATGGCAAAGACACCAGCTACAGTCTTCTCCCTCAACATCAATGGCTTGAATAACCCAATTAAATGGGCTAAATTCATGCAACATCTCTGCACAATTCCTGCAGACACGATGTTAATTATGAGACACCCTCCCCCAGGGAACTTGCAAAAGTAGCTGGGGAGGGGGGCCAAACACAAACCATGCTTCATCGTATAAAAGGGCAAGAGGTGGGAGCACTTGTCTTGCTTCCTCCACCACACCTTTTGTCCTCCACTAAGAGCATACCGATCCACTGGAACAATTTGTTATCCTTCAGAATAAGCAGTTTTCCACCCAAGTTACCCTTGCAAACTTGTATTTGCCCCTAACTCCTCATATTTCAGTCACTGTCGCTCCTGAATAAGTTACTGATCTCCTACAGGGATTTTTTTTCAGACTCCAGTGGTTCTGACAAAGTTTATGCCCCTGAAATTCAGCCAATGCTCGCAAGCAACTGTGGATATCCATCTGCTGAAATGAACGTGTTTCTGGTCTTGTCCTGTTGTGGCCACTTTCTGGGGTGATATAGCACAGCAAATTGATCTACAGTCGCTGCTCAAGGAGCCGATCTGTGACATTATGGTTTCAATATTGATTTCTCCTATTGGACTGTGCCTCCCTTCTCGTTCAATAATACCATAAAAATATCTTTATTTATTATGTGCCTTTCCAGTGTCAAGGCGCATTACAAAACTGAACAGATAAAAACAGCACTAATAAATACATAGTAAAACCCAAGAATTAACCTTACTAGTCACAGTATACCCTGCTCCATAAATAGGTCTTCACTGCCTGTTTAAACTCCCCCATGGTCATGCACTCCTGAAGCAGAGGGGTAGAGAATTCTAAAGGGCTGGGGCTGCATACATAAATACATGGGCCCCTGAAGATTTTAAAACTACCCCTGGAATCTCTAGCAACCCCTTGTCTGCCGAATGGAGCAATCGCCCGGGGCAGTAAGGGGACAGGAGCTCTTTCAGGTAGTCCGGGCCAAGTCCATGTAGGGCTTTAAAAGTCAGCAATCTGACTTTGAAGGTGATCCGCCACTGAACTGGCAGCCAGTGCAGTTCGTGCAGCACTGGTGTAATATGGGAAGTCCAAACCGGGCCCCAGCGTTCTGCACCAGCTGCAAGCGGCGGATATCAACCCCCAGCCCAAAGTAAAGGAAGGTAATAATCACAAAGTAGTTCACAGTTGCTGCGATCAGTGTGGAAGATCACCAATGGAACAAGGTGCTTGATCCTAGCGATGTTCCTCAGATGGTAAAAGGATAACTTAACGACAGCCGACACCTGAGATCATATTGTCAGCCCATCAAGCATCACCCCTAGGTCCCGCACTCTGTTCAGAGGCTAGGTACTGGGAACCCTCAGGAAGAGCCAAGTGGGTTGACCAGCCTCCGACTTCCATCCGCGACCTGGATCCACAACCATCACCTCAGTCTTCCCTGGGTTCAACCTCAGCCAGCTGGAATTCATCCAAACCTGGATTTCAGCAAGGCAGTTATTAAATACCGAGAGTGCTCCATCCTGGTCAGGTGCAAAAGACTGGTAGTGCTGGGTATCTTCAGCATAGCAGTGAAACCTCAGCCCATGCTGTCTTACAATGTCTCAGAGGGGCAGCATATACACTGCTAACAAAATGGGGGACAGCACAGAGCCCTGAGGGACCCCATATGACAGGGAGTCTGAGGAGTAAGTCCCCGATACCACCCTCTGAGTTCTGCCAGTGAGGAAAGACCTAAAACATCCGAGGACTGAACTGTGGTCATGCAGGTGGTGGAATACGTAAATATTCTTGAAGCAAAGAAGGCCATTATGAGGGCATGCATGCAGCCCTAATCCCCACATTGGAAACGCGTGAATGATAATTATTGATCTTTATGGTATAGAGAGGATATTGACATACATCCAAGGCAGGGAATTTGTACCATTATAAATAACTACAGTATTCACTATGTCCCCATGTGTGGTTGGTGAGCAGGATGCTGTATGACTTGTCAACTAAGTTTGGAGCACTTGTAATAAAGACTGCAATTTGTATGTTATTGTCACTGCCTGTAATATGCTGTCATTATGCTCTCTACACAAAATAAAACAAGATCTTCATGCTGGGTGACAGACTTACCATGGTGGTTTAGCACAGCACCAGCCTGCGCACTCCCCTCCGCTTATGCCACTTCTGACTGCACTGCCACCTGTGGTCACGCAGGAGGTGGCAGTAGAGCAGTGGAGCTGGCAGCCCTCACTCCCTGGAGGGAGAGTTTTCCTCTGGGACACTCAATCACCCTCCCGGGTTGGCCCTGAATGCAGGTCACCAGCATCATAAGCGTAGCACTACCACTGCCCTGATAGGCCGGAAGGCAGTAATCTTCTTTCAAAATAGCAAAATGGCTTTAACCTTGGCTATAACTGTTCAGGATGCAATTACAGTGCTTGATTATGTCTTTTTATTTTATTGTATTTTATATAGAGAATAAAGTATGGGTCGGGTGCGTAACGAGATTTTACACACCCGAGTTGTGGGATGCTTTCCCCCTCGGGGTTTGTGAAAAGTATCCCACAACGAGGGTCTGTGTAAAATAGAGTTTTACACCCAACCCATTTTTTATTTTATATAATTGCTGGGTTTCCCTTTTTTGCCTCAGCAATTATATAAAATAAACAGCTCTGTGTACCCTCCCAGTGTATCCTAACATCGGTCCTTTTAGTCCGGTGCCGAGATTTTTTATTTTAAACTGCTGCTTTTTTTCCCCGTTTCTTGAGGTCTTTCTGTGTTTCCTGGGTATAAGGGGGGAGAAAAGGACTTACCACCATTCTTGTGACGGTTCTGTTTCCAGTAACACGGAAGCGGTGAACAGTCTTGGCTGGTCGCGCTGCTGCACGGGCATGCGCAGAGGAAGGGAAATCGTGCGCGTGTTTGCCGTTATAAACGCCCCTTTATAACAGCAAATTACGCCACGGTTTCCTATGGGAAAAAGGCAGAGCCAGTTATTATAATACAATTATAGTTTTCAAACGCTGTAACCAAAAAATGGCAAAAGCCAATATTGAAAAATATTAATGCAGGATCAGCATTACACATTTCTTAACGATACCACTCGGATGGCAATTCACATATCCAGTTGTGAAGCCATGAATATCCAGCTTGAAAGTAGGGTTTAGGCTTTCCACCAAGCTCAGTTCAGGCTTAACGGCAGTAATGTAGTGTATTCAGACTCTAGGACCAGATCTCAAAGTAAACTCTGGTCAGAGCAGATAGGGCTGTGGGAGAGGAATCTGGGTTAAAACTATTGAAAAATATCTGTAATATTTTTACACCAAATTTTCAACACAGCTTTGTTATGACCCGGCCTCATAAAGAAGGACAGAGAAAATGTTCCAGCTAATGGCCTAAAGGTGATGTCGTGCAGGGACTGTAAAATAAACTTCTGGGCTGCACAAACACGTTTTGGGCAGGAGATGAAAAGTGACAGCTGTTATATTCATGAGTTGCTGTACCAAAATGGCTATGTTGAAAATTTGCAGAAAAAATATTGATTATCAAAGATATGAGCCTGCATTTGAAAATTCAACATTGCCTCATAACTTAATAGGTGAACGTGATAGAATCATAGAACACAATAATGTTCCAAGTATAATATCGCCATATTACATTTATTTAAGGCCAGGAATGCATTGCTAGTCTTTTTGGCACTGAAAATGTTTTCACTTGGTCCACAGGGAGAAGGATGACTTAATCAAGCCCTAGATATATCAGGGCAGAAAGGGGTTAGAGTGCACTCGAATGGAATGAAAGATAAGGTCAAGAATATATATATATATTTTATAAGTACAAGAAATAAATTAAGACCCTGTCGCAAGAATGCAACATGTACTGTACGTCAAGCAAAGAAACACCAGCTTCACATAGATGCTGAATTTTTTGGTGCAATCTTGTAGTGCAGCAAGTTAAATTGTGTCAGTATTCATTTGAGTGGGGGATTGTGAGAAATGTCAGATAGTTGTCAATTCCCACCCACCTTTGTTTTTCCCCCCTTGATGATAAAACTGCTGCTTTAAGATAATGGGCTCTACAGACAATTATGATTCATCATATTTTCAATAACCCCAACTTTTTACACCCTGTGGGTCACTGCCCCACACAGGAAACCGATCTCACTCTGAGTGCAGACCAAACCCCCTTTTCGTTGACAACCCCCTCCCCACACACTTAGTGGCAGTGAATTTGTGTAGCATTTTTTTTGAATTCTGCATATCTATGCAGTTGCATAAAACGCCTACTGACACCCTTTGTAAGCTTCCCTCTATCCGCTTCTTCACATTTCCTCTAGTGTTTACATTTACTGTAGCAGTAAAGAGAAGGTGTTCAGTACTAAAAATGAAAGCAAATTTGCTGGTGGGCTTTCTGTTTAGATATCATAAGCCGTATTTTCAAAACAGTAATACCTGGAAGGATCCAACAGATAATATCCACATTTTTGTTTACCAGTAGTTGTTACCGTATTCTCACTGTAGAACAGCAGGCTGAGATGGGACTTTATCTCAGTCTTCCCTTTCTCAGGGGTACTGACAGGATTGAACATATGGATATGTTCTCCAGTAGGACACAGGGACATGCTCTGAAGGTCACAGATGACAAGTTTAGGTGTAACATTAGGAAGCATAATTTGTCCCTGAAGGTGGTGGCTTTCTAATAGAGACTGTGAACATGAAGACAGTAGAGCAGCCCCCAGTGTTGCTCATCCCTTAGCTTTTGCCAGCACTGAAACCATCAGTGTGAGAACCCTGCACTGTCCCTGCCCCACGCTGTGCCTACCCATGTGGACAAACAGAGGGCTTCGGCATCTACTGCTGTCAGTCTGCCACCTTTCATCAGCACTATATCTATCACACTGTGGAAACCCTCGGCTGTCTATTCTACACTGCATCTGCCCCAGTGAATTTAGAGAGGGTTTCAGTCTCCAGTGGTGCCAGTCCCTTACTGTTCAGTCACACACTGTACCCGTCACTGTAAATAAACAAAAGGCTTTAGTCCCCAGTTCTGGCAGTCCCTCACCATTCACCAGGACTAAATACAGACAGTGTGGAAACCAAGCACTGTCCCTGCCCCTACACTGTAGCTGTCTTTGTGGATCACCAGAGGGTTTAAAGCTCAAGTGGTGTCAGTCCCTCACCTCTTACCAGCACTAAATCCATCACTGTGTGGTTAAGTTTACGCTGAGCCTGCCCACATTGTACCAGTGGATAAACTGAGAGTTTTATCCACTTTTTACTCGCACTAAATTCATCAGTGGGTGGAGGGAAGCCTGCACTGTCCCTGTCGATAAACAGAGGTTTAGTTTACTGTCCAGTGCTGTACCTTTTATGAGCATTAAATACATCAGCGTGGAAAGTCAGCAGTGAACCAGATTCTGTGGATAAACAGAGGTGCTGTAAGCCCCCACCTTTCACTAGCACTGGATAGCAAATATACAAAGGCTGAACCGAATAAATATAAAAAACAGAAGAAAATGGCCTCAGATCCCAATAAATGCCCATAGAACAAGGGTTAAAACTTTGCAAGGGGGGGAGGAAGTGGTTGAGCAAAGCTGGAGCTGGACCGTCTGAATTTGATGCTGTAGTCTGCTTAATGAGACTTGACTGCTTCAGAACTTCAATAAGGGAAATTCCAGTATACAAGAGATAATGAGTTAACCCCTAGACTGCTGAAAGAACTAGACTAGGTAGGGAAATGGAGAGACTGGGTAGGCCAAGCGGTCCTTATCTGCCGCCAAAGTCTATGTTTCTATGTAAGAATGAATCTATTTTGATTGAGCTGAACAGATGCTCTGTCTGCAGCCCTGCAGGGTTAAATTGAGGGGCTACAAACAGTAGCTTCAAAATGTTTTGGTTTTTTTTATATCCTGAGCAGCTGGGAGGCACAGCAGCATTCCCCCTCCCTTTAGATGCCTTTAAGACAGAGCAGCCAAAAAAAAAAAAAAAAAATCATAGGGGGAGTGCACTATTTTGCAGTTGTGGATTGATACTTTCCAAAAGTCCAAAAAAGAAGTTCCATGGTAAGCTCGTTTTTAGAGCCAACACAAGAGGGTTGCAGGCTCCACCTACCTGCAGCCCTAAAAAGCACAGGCAACAGACACGCTTCCCTAGGCCACCCAACCTATTTTGGATTCCGGGGCAGCACACATTCCATGCCAAGACGCTGGAGCCAAACGTCACAGCGGTGCCTAGGTCTGCCACCATCTTGTGATGCATAAAGAAAAAAAATTCGCCCTCACAGCGCATTACATTTGAAAATTTAAACTGTGTGGTAATGCTGGCTACAGCTACAGTAAAACAGAAACACTCTTTCAGAACTTAAAACATCAGTGAACATAAACAGATATTAGCTGCTCGTTAGAACTAGTGAAAGTGACTATCTGGTATAAACCAGCCTCAAGTCCAGTCACTGACTTCTCCGACAGACTGTTTATTAGATTTGGAGCAGAAAGGAAAGTTTAAAGTTCTAAAGCTGAACTGGTGGTAGCACATTCCATACAGAGTCCACAGACTTAAAAAAGCCACTGCACAATAGTCACAGTTCCTGGGTTAATGGTTCACCATAAATGAGTCACCTATCGTCTCCACTGCTGACTGGTGGGGTCTGAAGCCGGGGGCTGACTAACTTTCTACACAGGTAGCTGCTGCAAAGGGATCAGTGAACGAAAACACCGTCATGCAAAGTAAACTGCAAACATGCAGGAAAACTAATTCTGTAGGTATGTCCCCCCTCCCTTAACGTTAATGTCACCCCTTCACATACTTTGCATTTTGCTCGATTGCAAACCAGTAATCAGGGAATAAAAGTGCTCTTTCTGTTAATCCAAATTTTACTGATGTTATTACATATAGCTGTCAATACAAAATCCAATATAATAAAAATCAAACAAAAGAAGTTAGCAGCAGGATAGAAAAGAGAACAGTAAATGCACCACCATTACAAACATACATAAATAAAAAGATAAATTCAAAATACTAAGAGTACTCTTATTTTCAAAAGAAACTTGTCCAGGGTCTCTCATCACATGTAGATTCTATACCATACTCCCAAAGAGGCTGTACCAGCAACAGTGCAGGCAGGCCCTCATCCTGTAATTGAGTCTGCCATGGTGTTATTCGGCATGCCTGGATGATGTTCAGGGCAAACCAAAGGCCAACTGCCTCAGAGAGCCAATGCTCCATGAAGGTAGCCAGACAGTCACCTCCACCCTCTCTGGTATACCGAAAAACACTAGCATTTGTGGCTCTTGCCAAGTTCGAGCTGCTCAATGCTGGATTTTAGAATGTGTTGCTCTTTTATCAAAGTTGCTGCTGCTAAAGTCTTACCAGCTGTTTTGTGAGAGTCTTCTACACCTTGGTGGCCATACCCGCCACAATCACTTCTACAGTCACAAGTCTCTCTGTGAGAGTGTTGCTCAATTTTGTGCAACAACTGCATCGAGAGATTCATGACCTTCAGTAGCGTTTTCAGTGTAGCCAGTGAGTCACTGGGAACAGAAAGTAGCTGCAATGTAGCAGGCTGCTTCAAAGGGCCCGCTTAAGCAGAATCTTGCTTTGCATGGTTTCTTAAATGGTGTACCATATCAACTTCATCCTACAATGTCCTGCATTTGCTTTACTTTACTTTTTGGTTCTTTGAACATTTTACTTAATATTAACAAAAATACCCCCCAACTCTTTGAGAAATGCCACGGGACTTTAACGTCCACCTAAACCACCACCAGGTAAGGCAGACAGGATCATGGTTTAGCGTTTCATCGGAAGAATATTCTGCCAGCCTTCTTGACAGCAGCTGTGCACTGCTAGTCATGCTTTAGTCTCTTCACTAGTCACGCTTTAGCCTCCTGACTTATCAAACCCCCAGGTAATTGTTCTTCACTGCAGCAAGCAGAGCCCCAGTGTCTAGCTCCTAACCAAGTGTACCACCTTACATTTGGCTACACTGAATCTAAGACTCCTGCGGCTGGATTTTCAAATGGGTCCGAGATTAAGTCCCAACCCGCAGCCCTGGCTGAAGGCTGAAATCTCCGCACCTGCGGAAATTTGTATTTTCAGCCGGCACAGCTGCAGGGGACGTTTGGCCTGATCCCACCAAGTGTTAGCTTGTAAGCTGCTGTAAACCGTGGAGCCGGCTGCAAACTGGCTCCACTTTTGGGAATACCGTAGCCGCGGGAAAAAACTGCAGCTCCACAAGTAGAAACCCACTTGCGCTAGTTTTTCCCCCACAGCTGCGGGAGTTCAGAGGGATTTGAAAATATGGCTCATGGAGTCCAACCAGTCGCCCAGCTTGTTCAGGACCTCCTGAAGTTCGACACCATCCTCAAGGGAGTCCACTACCCTGACCAGCTTAGTGTCAGCAGCTAACTCAAGCAGCCTACTAGAGACTCCAGTATCCAGATCGCTGATGAAAATGTTGATAAAGCAGTAGCAAAGCACCCAAGAACACTGCTGAATACCCCACTTTTACTCTGTGTAGCTGCCATCAACCACACAGCCCTCCTTCCAGCCACAACTCAGTAAGCAATCCATTGTGTGTTTGTCGCACTGCTGTACTTTTACCAGAAGCTTGTCATGCTTCAGCAACTTGCATATTTATAGCACCCAGGTCCTTTTCCTGCTCTGAAGTAAGGGTTGGGAGCCCCACATAGTATGTAGGTCCTTCCTCCGTTTCACTCCCCAAGTGTAGCTCCACATGGCTGCACGGAAATGGAGTCTCCAAGCGCTAGACCAATCATCCAACTTGTTCAGGTCCTCCTGAAGTTCATCCCCGTCCTTATGGAGTCCACCACCCTGGCCAGCTCCAGGTCATCAGCAAACCTAACTCTTACATCACGCGGAGACTGCTGATGAAAATGTTCAAGCAGCAGCAGCCCAAGCACAGACTCCCAAGGCACACTGCTCAGTACCCCCCCCCACCACCACCACTCAGAGTGCTACCTGTTTGCCACAACCCTGGGGTTTCTGCCCCCAAGACACTCAGCAACCCGCCCTGTGTATGCTTGTGTACCAAATATACTCTGGCCAGAATCTTGTTATGCACCACCATGTTGAAGGCTTTCTTTAAGTCCTGACAAAGTCTACAGCCCTGCCCACCTCCTCAAAAAAGGTCATCAGGTTAGGTTAGTTTGGCATGATCTACCCCTCATAAAACCACACTGAGACAGGGCAAGAATATATACCTCTGCAAAGTGCTCTATTTTTCTGTTTTTGATAACTGCTTCCATGGCCTTGCCCATCCAATGTCAGGCTGATAGTCCCGGATATGTGGGTTATGAAAATGAGTTTATTGGCATTACAGAATTTAAAAGGCATACACCACAAACCTAGTGGGAAGGAGGAGAGAATGTTGTTGGGATAGTGCATCTGCCAACCAAATATATACTTTAAATAATGAATAAGTCAGTGTTACACATGTTAGCAACAGACCATCATGTAGGGATCCTCAACCAGTGGGTAGAAGAAATCAGTGGTTTGCACTAGAGAAAGGCCTCCATGTCGCAGAGGAATGACACAGGAATCCATCCCAATTCCTGCAAGAGAAAGAAAACAAGGCTCTCAATGCCAGGCAGACAGTTTAGTTAAAATAAAAATAAATAAATAAATAAATAAATAAATAATAATAATAATAATAATAATAATAATAATAATAATAATAATAATAATAATAAATGCCAGTAGAGAATGTAAGGCAAAAGACAAACACACAGTAACAATTTCTAGGTAGCCATGGCATTTTACTGGGTGAACAGATTTGTAAATTAATCTAAGCTAACTATTAAAAATTTTGTACATACTGGGCAGTGCAGAGTTAAAATGCCACCAAAATAAAACTACCTAAACTCTACAGAGTTCTCAGGAACAGATCAGAGAAATCCCATCCCCCACCATACACAGGTCCCATTCTCCAATCCCCTCTCCCATCCCCCATACAGGTCACCATCTCCAATCCCCTGTCCCGTCCCCCATACAGGTCCCAGTCTCCAATCCCACACCCCCCCTCCACAGGTCCCCCTCTCCAATCCCCTATTCCCCCATACAAGTCCCCTTAGGGGGATGAGGTACTGACAACAAAATGGAAAGGGACCTGGGGGTAGTCATATCAGATGACCTGAAGGTGGGCCAGCAATGTGAGAAGGCAGTAAGGAGGGCTGGGGGGATACTGGGATGCATAGGGAGAGGCATCACCAGTAGAAAACAGGAAGTTGTTGGCCCTCTGTACAGACAGTTGGTAAGACCACATCTGGACTACTGTGTACCTTTCTGAAGACCCCATCTCCGCAAAGTCAGACAGCGTGGAGACTGTCCAGATGAGGGCATCCAAAATGGTGCAGGGTCTGCACCAGAAGATATATGAAGAAAGACTAAAGGAGCTTAAGATGTATATCCTCGAGGAAAGGATGGAGGTTGGGACATGATAGAAACTTTCAAATACCTTAAGAGAATCAACAAAGTCCAAGAGGGTAGCATCTTCCTGAAAAAGAGATGTGCAAGAACAAGGGGGCACAATTTGAAGATAGGCGGGATGGCTCAGAGGTAATGTGAGGAAGTATTTCTTCACAGAGAGGGTTGTAGATGCATGGAACAGCCTTCCTGAGGAGGTCACAGAGTCAAAAAACAGTGGGGAATTCAAGAATGCATGGGACAGGCATAAGGCAATTTTAGTGGGGGGTAGGAGGAAGTAGGCTGTTGGTTAACTAGGATCTGCAGCTTATCTGTTAGGTAGGGAAATGGGCAGACTAGATGGGCCAAGAGGTCCTTATCTGCCATCAAATTCTATGTTTGTTCTCAAATACAATCAATTTATTTGTATACTGCCGGGTATGTGAGCAAAAATTCCAGTTTTCAAACGTCCAGTGTTGGAAACAACACGTAAATGGTTACAGGCATGAGGAATACGTAATACAGAGTATTTACAGAGTTAGAAGTACAAGAACAAGGTTGTAAGTAAACATACTATAAACACTGTATTTACAGTGTTGCAAGCTAGAGGAATACAATAATTTATACATCGTAGTTACAGTGGTAGAAAAATGAGGTCGTAAGAATACATAATATAAACATTATATTTACAGTGTAAAACTCCAAAACCAAGGGGTGCATTATATATATATATATATATATATATATACACATATACACACACATATACACACACACACACACATACATACATATATATATATAATTACTTAAAGTGGTAGTGGTGCAAGAGGAAGAAAAAGGTAGTAGGAAAAAGCAGTGTTAGAAGATGGGAGGGTAGTTTGAGGCTGTAGAAAGATGAACCTCTGCAAGAAGATGGTAATACTGTGCAGTGGAGTAACTCGCGAGTCAAGGTGTTACCCAGAGGGAAATGGTAGGGAACCAGTAAGGCTATGTGTGACAGGGGGCGCCTGTGAGGGCCTAAGGTTGAAGTGATTAGGTGGAGTTAAGTGCAGGTAACGTGTGGTAGTGAACCACTAGATTTAGTGAATGGGCCGAGGGGAGGGCATATCGGGGCAGTGGCAGGTGGACGATACGAGGAGGTGCTCTTTGAGGGAGGTGTTAAAGGAGTTAATACCCCCCACAGGTCCCCATCTCCACCCCCCCAAACACCACAGTTCCCGGTTTCCACTCCCCCACAGGTCCCAGTCTCCAATCCCTCCTCCCCATCACCACAAGTCCCCTGCTCCATTCCCCACTTCCGCCCCCACCATGGGTCCCCATCTCTACCCCCCATCCTCCCCAAGTCCCCTGCTCACCCCCTGCCCCCACATGTCCCAGTCTCCACCTCCACCTGACATGCCCCTCCCCTGCCTCCAATCCCCACCCCCACTCCAACAGGTCCCCGCTCCAATCCAGGTAGGATGTGGCATACCTGAATTTCAGCAAGGCTTCTGACACAGTTCCACATAGGAGGTCTGTAAACAAGCTGGGCAGCCTGGAAGTGGGACCCAAGGTGGTAAACTGGGTTAGAAATTGGTTGAGGGATAGAACAGAGGGTGGTGATAAACAGAGTTCACTCTGAGGAAAGGAGGGTGACCAGTGGGATACCTCAGGGATCAATTCTGGGGTCAGTCCTCTTTAATGTCTTCATAACAGACGCTGCAGAGAGGTTGAAAAGGAAAGTATGCGTCTTTTCAGATGACACTAAGATCTGCAACAGGGTTGACGCTCTGGGGGTGAGTGGAAAAAATGAGGATGGACCTAAGTAAGCTTGAGGAGAGGCCAAGAGTGTGGAAGCCAAGATTCAATGCGAAGAAGTGCAAGATCATGCATTTGGGACAAAGAACCCCAGGGAAAGAGGACATGATTTTTTTTGGGGGTCCTGATGATCACCTAGCAGGAAAGGGACCAGAGGGTAATCATATCTGATGACCTAAAGGTGGCCAAACAGTGCAGGGTTTTAAATAGATTAGCACTTTTTTCTTGGGGCAATACTAACTGTACAGAAAGCATTTATATAGGTTTTCTATAAGTGTTGTGTTTATTAAACACAGTGAGACAAGTGCTATGCATTTTCACAATGTTTTAGAACTTTTATGAGCAAAACGCTAATCAATTTTTAGAGTTAAATAAATCCCTGCAGTGTGACAAGGCTGTGGGGAGAGTCAGTAGGATGCTGGGGTGCATAGGGAGAGGCATCACCAGCACAAAAAAAAGGAGGTGGTGATACCGCTATGCAGCTCATTGGTGAGACCTCATCCAGAGTACTGTGTCCAGTTCTGGAGGCTGCATCTCCAGCAGGACATAAACAAAGTAGAGGCAGTTCAGAGAAGGGCAACAAAAATGGTGCAGGGCCTACACCAAAGGGTTGAAAATTGGTTGAGGGATAGAACACAGAGGGTGGTAATAACTCAGAGGTACGGAGGGTGACCATCGGTGTGTCACACGGATCATTTCTTGAGCCAGTACTGTTTAATATCTACATCAGTGACACTACAAAGAGGCTGGAGAGGAAGGTATCTCTTTTGCAGAGAACACTAAGATCTGCAATAGGGGACACAGTCTGGGAGGGTAGAAAATGAGGAGGGACCCAGCAAACTGGAGGAATAGTTAAGGATGTGGCAGCTAACGTCAATGCTAAGAAATGCAAGGTCATGCACTTGGGGCACAGGAACCAAAGGGAGGATTACATGATATTTTTTGGGGAGAAGAGGTTATTAGCACCACAAAACAGGAAAGGATTTAGGGTGATGATATCTGATTACCTAAAGCTAGAACCTAAAGTTAGCCAACGAATGTGCCAAGGCAGTGGAGAGACCCAGTGGGATGCTGGGGTGCACAGGGAGGGGCATCACCAGCAGATGAAAGGAGGTGGTGATGCTACTGTACAGATCGCTGGCGAGACCTCATTTGGAGTCCTGTGTCCAGTTTTGGAGACCGCACCTCTGAAAGGACAGACAAGTTAGAGGCAGTTCAGAGAAGGGCAACAAAAATGGTGCAGGGCATATACCAAAGGCCATACGAGGATAGATTGGAGGAACTCAATAAGTATACACTGAAGGGGGGGATATGATAGAGCCCTTCAAGTACCTAAAGGGAATAAATAGGTACAGGACGGCAGAGTCTTTCAGAAGAAAAGATGCTCTAGAACAAGAGCGCATGACATGAGAGTGGAAGGGGGTAGGCTAAGGGGCAATGAATGTGAGAAAGTACTTTTTCACGGAAAAGGTAGTGAAGGCATGGAACAGCCTCCCAGCAGAGGTGGTGGAGGTAAAAAGACAGAAGGAGAGTTCAAAACTGCTTGGGATTCTGACTGCCAATAAGGTATAAAGTGCATGCCATGTAGTCTCGATCAAGTGATATGTACAAGGAGCCAGACTAGTATAAATGCGGTACTTTGACCTTATTTACATAGATATAAAATGAAAGGGAACACTGTTTAGCCAGGAAAAGCACACTAAGCCAAAGCTCGTTTCCAGATGCGATCTGGGAGCACAAGGAAGTTAAGTGGCTTGCTCAGGATCCCACAGCATGCACCAAGGCGGCTGCGGGATTCAAATCCAGGTCTCCAGATCTGCAGCTCAGAGCCCTAACCCACTGCACTATACCTAGTAAGTAATGATTGAGACACAAGGTGAAGGTGTCAGGGTATCATTTATTAACTTCACAATAAGATTAACTACTATACAAAAATATACACTAGGTGACCCAATGTTTAAGTCAATACTCCATGCAAATGTTACCCCTAGGTGGCGCTATCCCAAGGGCTACTACCCCTGCCTGCTTGGCTAGCAGCAGGTTAAGGGGCCCGAGTTCTGAAACGAGAGCCTCCACCCAGAGGTCAGGGATGGTAGTCAAACTAGCCCGGGCACAGCCCTCCCGAGACACTGTAACCTCCTCTTTCTGCTAGTGGCCAACACAATGCACAATAATTACTTTCACAATACCCTCGATATGCTTTGCCAGTACCCAAAAGATTTGCACTTACCACCAGGGCTGGTTTCTCCAGTTAGACCCTGGGGAACCCCTAGTAAAACAAGGTTAGACAGAGCAAATGGCAACAGTACAATATTGTGAGCATAAACAGAATCCACAGACTGGTTAAAATGCAGAAAAAATGTAGATCTGATTTATTCAGGGGTTTTGAACAAGGAAGTGGGTAAATCATGTTAATCAGCTTAATTGCTTTATCAATCACACAGCTGTGCATACAGTCAGGAGTCCCTAACACAGTCACCTCTCTGGGTACCGCTGCCCGGGGTAGGCCAGCGTTGCAGCTGGTCGGGGCCCTTTGATGGAAAAACAACTTGCACAACACAATATTTGTAATCCGGACCCAGATGGCTCAGTTCATGAAGAAGAGAAACAACAAGCAATCAGATGACACACTTAGATTAAACAGCACTTGCAGGGAGCTACCCTGATGGTTACTCACGGTACCCAGGACTGGACAGCGAGTGAATTCTCTGGAGTGCCAGGAGAAGCAGGGCCATACGATTCGCCGAGGCGTTGTTCCTGTTTAGGCATGGAGCAGGGGCTGAGCCCGGCAGGTCTCGTCGCGATGGCTCTTCTCTGCACAGTAGGGATAGTCTGGCAGGGCCTCGTGGGCAGGCGCTGCCGCATGGGAGTTAACCGCAGATTCAGTCCGGGTTAGGCTGCTACAGTTTTCAGCAAGCTGCACACAGTTCACACAGTGGGAAACACAGCATGACCCACTATCATCAAACAGCACATTCATATGCAAAGGATTCTACAATACCAGGCAGCTGCTCACGATCCCGATGCATAGAATCTGCACAAACCGGGAGTTCAGTAGTAGCTGGAGTTCCCGACAGGCCGATCGCATACAGCAAAATCTTTGGTCTTCTTCAGATTGAGCCTGGTTAAACTTCAGTGGCTTACTTCAGTCTCACCACCCCGGATTTAGTCAGACTACAATATTCTCTTCCCTCTCAGGGCAACGGGCAAACTTGCAGGCCTCAACTCAGGCCTTCCCACAGTTCTCCCGCTCGAAACTACGCAGATTACTGCTCGAACTATCACGAGCTGCTTCTCTCTCAACTCCCAACTTACACCTACAGCAGGCAGCGCGAGGATTTCCTTCAGATCCAAAAGGTTCGGTTGGCTGATTAGACTGTCAGTCAAGCAAGAGCTCCCCCTTCAGTTACAAAAAGGCACCAACAGTCTAGAACTACAATTCCCAAGCCTGTACCCCACACATCCTTTCAGACAGGCTCCATTCCCCAGGTACTGATTGGTTTCATTCGGCAGTTCGGGACCAAAATGGTGGAGAAAATCACAACAGTCCTTGCTGCAAAGAAGGCAGGTTAGAACAGACTACGTTATCATTATCACTATGTATTACTTTCCGCAAATAGTTACTTCCTTCAACAGAGCTCTCACTGCACAATTAGTGATGGCAGAATCTACTTATCTTAAACTGTATGGCAATTAAGTTGTAATCCAAGGTTATATCTGATGTATGTATGTATGTACAGTTTCTTATTTAAACAATAAATAAAACTAACTTCAAAACAACTTGGGATAGGCACAAGGGAACCCTAGCGTTCAAGGAAAGAAGTGTGGCCAGTGATAAAGAAGAATATCACTGTGTGATCCTGAGCAAGTCACTTCACTTCCTTGTGATCCCTGGCCACATCTGGAAACAAGCTTCAGCTTAGTGTGCTACTCCTGGTTAAAAGATGTTCCCCTTCTGGCACTTCTAGTAGGTAGGGAAACAGGGCAGACTGCATGGGCTTCTCTGTCTTTTTCTGCCATCAAATTATATGTTTCACTGTAAGATGATCACTTGCACCCAAGAGGGTTACCTGTCCCAATTTTCGCAGGGCAGTCCTGATTTGGTCAGTTGTGTCTTATGAAAAAATACTACACGTCCTGACATTATAGAAAAAAAAAATTGACTTTTCTCTAAATGTTACAAAATACTGTAATACCTTAAAATAACAAGAAACACTAAAAACCGACAGTCTTAATTTCGATTATTTAAAGAAAACAAGTCTGTTGCATTGGTCAAGGCTACATATTGTCGTGCGAAAATTCATGTTTCGGTAAGAAATGTCCCACTTTGGGCTTCTTAAAAGGTGGTAACCCTAAGGGAGCTATCTACCGTAACTCCCAATTTGCGTGCTCCCTGTAGAAGTGTGTCATCAATTAGGCTAGGTAGAGGTGATCACTTAGTCCCCGTTTTCAGCCTCCACGACAGGTGACCTCTCTCTCCCTTGAGTGAGCCATCCCCCGCTCAACATAGGCGATTCCCTGTCCCGCAGGGCATGTGATCCACCGCCCCTCTCCTTCCTCCAGACAAGTGATCCACCTTACCCCTACTCCCGGACAGGTGATCTACTATTCCGAATGAAAGACGTCATTTGCTCACCGAGTCGGGGTGCCGGCAGCCCGCCGCCGAGGAGAAAGACCTCGCCATCCTGGTGCTGCAGGTCGTCGTCCGGCTCCCGTCGCAGTCCCTGCAGGAGGTTGAGCAGTGCCTCCTGAGGGACTTTGCAGCCTCATCCCTTGAGTTCGGAAAAGGACGTCAGCCGAAAACCCTGCTCTAAACCGTGCGCCTCAGGCTGGAAGGGCCGGTAGGACGCAGGTCCAGACGAAGGGGGTGAAATAGTGCACTGCTGCTCGTCCAGCAACGAAATAGCAGCCATGTTGAATCACAAGATGACACCAGCACGCGCGCGTCGTTCACCGCATCGGGAGCACGAGCGTAGGAACATACCACTGCTTACTACTTGGGGGAAGGGAATACCAAGGCTTGGGGACAACCGGAGACACATGCAGAGGGAGACATGGTTCGGCGAGTGAACGGATGGCACTGCAACGGGTCTTAGTGCACTGCAATACTTATTACTACTACATGCCCACAGTGCACCCCTTAGAACGTGAGACTGGTGGTGCGCCCTTCCTTCATAGGATGGAGAAACATGACACTTGTATGGAGGCCGGGAGTGCCGGCACTTATATGTTTGTATTGGAAAGCAAAGTCAACTCAGTCTACGTATAACATAAAACCTCCACGGGGCGGGGTGAAGAGTTGTTACTTTCAGAGAGCATAGGCTGATGGAAAGTTGTTAAGAATGAAAACACATGATAGGCTTATGACATGGGGTAGGAAAAACAAGCAAGCCAATTGGTTCAACAGCATCACCTGACAGTGCACACACCTGAAGTGTTGATGAAATAAGCAATATACCACCAGAGGTTGTGGGTGATGCCAGGATTTAACCATGCCTGTTGTGGTTATGGTCACAAGGCAGCAGGCCGAGTGAGTAAACCACACCAGAAGTGGGTAAATCCTGGCCTCACTCACACCCTGGAGTGGGATATTGCAATTATACAATTTTTTAAAGTTAGAGTTGTTTTTATGTTTGAATAAATAGTAATTTATTTATTATGCTTAGAAGTGAAACTGCTATGCTTCTGCCAAGAAAATAGTTTCAGAGTTGTGGGGTATATAACATTCAAACTGATTCTGCACAGCAAAAGCTAAAGGAAAGCAGTCATTATGCCAGCCTCCACAGCATGACGCACCATCAAGCTCAAAATTTTGTATGAAGCGCTCAGTGTAGGCATACACCTTTACACATAAAGGAGCCCCATAGCATCCTCCATACGTCTGGGTAGCTGACTTTTTGCAATTAAAGTATGTTACGGCAGGAGAAAAACATCACAACATACTTAAAAGGCTTAACCGGAGGGTAAGCCTTGCGGGGGCGGGAGGCTGGCATGATGACAGCTTTCCTTTGATAGATTTTACTATGTTAACTGTTGTAAAACTGCAAAACTGAGTGCTTTTTAGGTAAAAGAAACAGTAAAACAATGATTTTTAGGCAAAAACAACATATAAGTCATTTTATATTAACTGTTGTAAGGCTGGAAAACGGAGTGCTTTTTGGGTAAAAGAAGTAGTTTGTATTTATTTTATTTTTTTATTTCAGATTCGGATTAATACCTTTGAGCAGGGGTCTCGTTTACAAAGGCTCCAAGTCAACAAAGAATACAAGACATTTACAGGTAACGAAACATTGCAGAACAGAAGGACATCAATTAACAAGTGGTATTAGTGTACAGTTACAACATTACATAGTGTACAAGAAGTAAGGAGAAACAGGACCACACTTGCAGAGAAACATATTAATGCAGCACAAATTAAGTGCAGTACAGTGTTTAACAATCATGTTACAGTTCAGACGGGGTGCTCCCAGTCTGAAGAAATGCATTAGCAGCCAAGGTGAGGCTTTGTCAAGGGGAGGTAGTAGGTGTGCTGGGGGTGGGGGGGAGGAGAAGTGGGCAGTTGTGGAACAGGAGGGTGGGAGTGAGAGAGGGTAGTGTTTGACGGGTGTGAGAACTGCTCTCAGAGGCCGTGGGTTAACAGAAACACTGGCAGTCAGATTTGCTGGCAAGAAGAGATCGAAGCCCATTTTTAAAATGGACAAGTCTGGAGGAGTCGGCAAGGTCTGCAGGCAGATCATTGAACCATTTAGGCCCACAGTAGGAGAGGGATCTTTGGCCAAGGATGGTTTGTTTGAAGGGAACAGTTAGGACAGCCCTGGAGGCACTCCTTGTGCATTTAGATGGTTGTACAGGCTCAAAGAGGGCTGAAGTAGCACTAGACATGGACCCTATCAGGGACTTTTTTGCAAGGAGGCAGGCCTGGTATTGGAGTCTGTGGTGGAGTAGGAGCCAGCCAGTTTCCTTGTATAGGTCACAAGAGTGAGTCATTTTGTGTACTCTCAGGACCAGGCAGCACTTGCTTGTTGAGGATGGTTTTGACCCTTTTAAGTGCTGTGTCTGTGCCTGCCCGTTATGACAAATAGAATACTAGATAGATGGCTATGTATTACAAGGCAGTTAGACCATCAAGAGGTTTGGGGACCTGGAACCTCGAGAGCGAAGCTCGAGAGGTTCCCAAAGTCCCCCAAACCTCGAGATGGTATGTCTGCCTTGTAATACATAGTCATTTATCTGTTATTTTTTGTAATATATGGATGCAATTGTAAAAAACATGAGTTTTTTTATGTGGGTTCCATGAAATGGGCTGGCTGCCCGCCGCACTAAAGACACACTGTCTCTCAGCCTCACGTAGCACTGAAGACTCACTCATTTTGAAAACATGTTTATTTCAATGTATTAAGCAGTCCTACCTTTAGTTTTTTCCATCATTCTGCGAATGTATGCTCAGCCAGATAGTCCATTAAACTGTTTGTTTGAAAAAAAAACACAAATTAAAAAAATGAAGTTCACGAATTTCTCTCGCTAAGCGAGAGGAAACCGCCGCCATGTTTTTCAGTTTGTTCTGCCCACCCTCAGGAAAAAACTGCCAATGGGGAAGCACGCTGTCACTATGGCTATGCAGGAAGGGACGTGGCTCCATGGCAACTGAGTTTCTTGGCAGGCAGGTTGCACATGCGCTGTGGCATTTTGCTGACAATACTGTCGTTCAGAGGTGGAACGATGATATTATCACCTCTGAACGATAGTATTATCAGGAAGGAACAATAGTATTATCACTTGATATAGTGCTGTATTACTGGATTTTTTTTATATGGGTCAAGATAACATTATTTCACTGTCTCCATATATTAATAATAATAATAATCTTTATTTATATTGCGCCTTTCAAATACCAAGGCGCATTCCCAAAAATTGAATACAGACAAAGAATACAACAATAATATAAAAACTGTTAAAAACAAATACAGTCATCAGTCAGAGACACCATAGGCCCTTTCCCATAAAAAGGATTTGAGAGCCTGTTTAAAGCTCCCCACAGTCGTACACTCCTTTATCCGACGGGGTAGAGAATTCCAAAGGGATGGGGCCACAAACATAAAAGCCTGGCCCAGCTGATTTTAATATAACCCTAGGAATCTCTAGCAACCCCTCGTCGGCTGAGCGGAGCCACCATAGGGAGATAAGGAATTGGGAGATCTTTCAGGTAGTCAGGGCCCAGATCATGCAGGGCTTTAAAAGTCAGTAATCCGACTTTGAAGGTGATCGCCACTGAACTGGTAGCCAGTGCAGACCCCACAGCACCGGAGTAGTATGAGATGATATAGGAGTACCTGTAAATACTCGGGCTGCGGAATTCTGCATCAGCTGGAGTCGGCAGATATCAACCCCCGGAAGCCCATGGTAAAGCGAGTTGCAGTAGTCCAGGCGTGAGGTCACAAAGGCATGGATCAAAGTTGGCAGATCGCCGGACGGAACGAGGTGCTTGATTCTGACGATGTTTCTCAGATGATAAAAGAAGATTTTACCACTGATGACACTTGAGATCGTAAGTCAGCCCAGCATCTAAGACCACCCCAGATCTCGCACCTGCTCAGAGACCGGTAACTCGACATCCCACAGAACACCCCAGAAGGGGAGCCAAGGACATTCAAGGCCATAATCCACAGATGAGAGAACTGAACTACATGTAACAAGTTTCAGGGCAGCTGGTGTCATTGAGGTGCAGTGTCTGTACAGGATGCCAAGCTTCATGTTGGTGGACTTTACCAGTTGCTCAGCATGGGCAGTGAAGGTGAGGGTGTCATCAAGGTGAATCCCTAAGTACCTGAATGTGTTGACTTGGTCTAGTACTTCTCCTTCGTTACTAAGTATATGCAGTAAGGACCCTCGAATCTTGCTCTGTGGGGTACTGAAGAGCATGCTCTTTGTCTTTTTGTAGTTGAGTACCCGTTATTTTGGGTGAACCAGGATTCCAATGCACGAAAATTGAACTGAAGTTCAGAGCTAATTGATCCCAGGTCTTTCCCTGGGACGGAGATAACAGCATCGTTTGCATAGAGTACGGAGTGTGCAGGACAGGTAGAAGGCATGTCATTTACGAAGCATCTGAATAAGAGAGGACCGAAGATAGAACCTTGTGGGACTCCTAGGTTTACTTCCTGGGCTGAGAGATTGTATTGCCAATCCTGACCTGTTGAGATCTATGGGTGAGGTAACTATGGAACCAGGCCATAGATCTCAGTTGTTCTGAGACCACCCTTTCAAGTGCTTTTGGGGAGCAAAATCGAGATGGGCCAGAAGTTTGCTAGATTAGCTGTCTCCTGATTTAAAACAGGTGTGACTAGAGCCTCTTTCCTCCTGTCAGGGAAGATGCCAGATCTCAGAGAGGCATTGAATACCTTGTTGAGAGGTGCCACAAGTTCATTTAATGTGAGTGCTACCATCCTCATATCGATCATGTCACTTCCCATCCTGGTCTTACCAAGGACCCGTTTGATATATTTGGCAGTCTCACCTGTGGAGAATTGCCTGAAGTAGAACATTGGGGTAACATTATCCTGTGGTGATGAAGTGTTGAGGTTGTGCTGCTGGCCTGCAAGGGTGTGACTCAGGTATTCAGGTGGCAACACATTGCTGCGGTCCATGAATGCAACATTAAAAGCATCAGCGATTTCCTTTGGGTCTTGCAAATGTGCCAGAGGTGGTAACTATAAGGTCCGGTGGGGTCCCTGAGGTTCTACCCATGAGAGATTTTACAGAGTCCAAGAACTCCCTCCCTCTTTCCTAGGAGGTCATTGTAGTAAGCTGCTTTCATCAGACGTATGAGTTTTGTGCAGGTATTTCTAACTGCCATATACTCTTGGGAGTCAGCCAGATTCCCAGTGGCTTTGGTCCTATGCCACAGGTTATCTCTGAGTCGCATGTGTTCAATTAGAGGGCTGGACAGCCAGGGGTTGGAGATTCCTCTGGCTTTCTTTGTTTTGTAAGGAGCAAAGATGTCACAGGCTTTGGTGAAGATACTGCAGAAGTAATCCAGTGCTTGGTTTCAGTCCTTGACTCTATCCAGTGGGGACCAGTCAATCCCTTTTAGGTAGTGCCTGAGGAGTCTAGTTAACCAGGCCTTAGTGATCTGTTCCTGGTGGTCTTGGAGCACTCTTGGTGAATTTGTTGGTCAGGTAAGTAGTACAGGGGGTGGTCACTGATGGTGTCAGGTAGGACTGTTACCTCTGCGATATGTTCAGGACAGGAGGAGAGTAGCCAGTCGATGAGGGTGCTGGTTCCTGTACAGTAATTTTGTCTGGTGGGTTGTGTGACCCGTTGAGTCGAGTACAGTCTGGCTGTTTGGTCTCTAGCTGTCGCTGCATCCTGTGCTTGCCAATTAATGTTGAAGTCCCCTAGGATTATATGTTCCCAGTTTAGTTTGTTCTCTTCGAGGTGGCTTATGAGCTGTGGGAAGCCAGTGAGTAGTGTCCCAGGAGGCAGGTATACGGTGGATAATAGTAGCACTTTGTTTTGTTGGCCAATATTAAGTTTTAGTGTTAGAATCTGTGCTTCCTTGGTGTGGAAGCTAATTGGCAGTATTTGCCCTTTGATGTCACTCTTGAGGTAAACCAGACACCCCCCGAGGTACGGTCCTGCTGGAACAGTTTGTATCCAGGAAGGGTAAGTGCTGTGTCTGGGATCTTTGGTGATGGCCACGTTTCTGTTAGGGAGATGATGTCAGGATCAATCTGAGCCACCCAGGTCTGAAATTGTGGCAGTTTGGAGAGATTGCTGCATTTGCTGCAGATATTCAGAGATACAGTTTTTAGATGCCCTGGGCTATTGGTACAATTTATGATAGAGGTCACCCAGGGTCACAGCTAGGCAGGGATTTGACAAGAGACTTTGGCTATGCAAGAGTTTGCGAGCATGCACTCCCCTGCCCCATTACATTGATAGCCTTGGGCACACTTACTCAAGTACAAGTGTAGGATGTGAAGTCCTTTTGTCCTTATGCTTCCTTTGTTATTTAAAGAGGTTGTTTAAAAGCCCACATACAGATCCCTTTATAGAAGGTCAGACAGAAATGTGGATTCAAGCAGGACCCAGAGTCACTGACTTTGTCAGACTTAGTTGCTTGACTTCTGTTTTGCTTGGGATAGCTTCCAAAAAGTTGATTTTAAACTGAAAATGTAAAAACCTGGTGGTAATGTTTTGCAGAAACCCAGTCCAGGAGACCTTCACAGATGTAGTGAGCAAGAATGGTGTAGTTACTCCAAGTGGAAAATCTTGTAAATCCCAAAAAACGGAGACACACACAAATACAAACAGCCACCCACACAGACCCAGGAGATAAGTGTGCTTTGACGCTGCCGGTGAAAGCGTTTCCTTTTAGGTTGAACTTTGGGGTCAGTACAGAGGAACATTCTGATTTGGTGGGGGGGCACTTTTTTCCACTTTTTTTCCATTTTTCCTTATAAGTATGTTGCTTTTTTAAGGTCATGAGTGATGCAGAAAGGGAGAGTGTGACTGCACTCAAGGAGAGAGCTAGTGAGTGGCAGTGGAGTGGAAAGCGACCGCAAAGTGCGGAGATGTGGTTCAAGGGGGACCGAGCATGATGTGTGGCTGTATATTTAAAATGTGGAGTGGTGGTCAGTAATGGAGGAGAGATGGAGTGAGTCCAGGACACAAATGTGCAGAAGGCAGCAGTCAGTGACCATTTACTGCGGAGTTGTCACTTGCCAGCTGTAGGGAACATGGTGACAGAGCACTCGGAGCCAATAACAAAACATGGAGACATAGGTGAGGCAGTTGCGAGGGTTCACGAGAGCTGCTGTAAAGAAAAAATATTGGCATTTGTGGAGGTTTGTATGCTGTCCGGAATTCCAGGAAAGATGTTTTCAGCTCTCGTCATCAGTTAACTCGAAGGAACAGTTCATTGTGGTTGTTTGAATTTCGTGGTTTATGATATGGCGGCTGATTCCTCTGAAGTTGTGGCATTGGAGTGATATCGGTAAGGGGGGGTGGATGGCTGGCTGGCACTTCTTCCTATAGGGTGATGCTATGCTTCACAAGTTGTAAATCGTGTTAGCCACCCAGTCACAAAGCAGTATTTTTTGAGCCATTGTATAATTCCCATTATACAATGGGGTAAATTAAATCAGCCAAATCCTGCAACCTGATTGGTTGGCTGGTACCTTTCCCAGCATTGTAAATCCTCCAGTGTACCCATTGGAAAAAGTACCAGCCAACTTCCTCTCATGCCAATCAATGTATTAGTAGGATGCTTTCTTCTGGCCAGCTGGCGCAGCGGTTGTATTACCGCAGTAACGCCAGTGACCCGGGTTTGGGAACGAGCACGGTCGCTGAGGCCGTCCGGGAGAAGGATTGAGCGTCCCATGGACAGCTCTCCTTCTCCAGGGGGAGGGTAGGGGACTGGTCTGGTGCCTGCTGGCTCCTAGCGGAGGCAGGGAGTATCACAGGACGCATGGCCCAAATGCTAACTGGGGGAGGAGCGGACATTGGCGTATGGTGTGTCGTCACTATGCTACCCCCAACAGAAAAAGGGAAATATTGCTTGCTGGCCACCGGATGACAGCTCTCTGTTCCCTGAGTGCCTCCAGGCCTTCCCAGTGCCTCCTGCTCCTCAGCAGCATCACCGGGCCCTAATAGCGTGTGCTTGGGCCATCCCCTTCCCCAGTGCCTTCCCCTTGGAGGAGGGTACCACGCCAGCCGAAGGGATACGCCGGGATATCCTGGGGATTGGCTGCCATATTAGGACTAGAGGAGGGCTGGGTAAGGACAGCGGGCTGAAGGGAGCCTGTGGAACCTGAAGAAATGGGGACCACTGAGCACGGGGGAGGTGGAAAAAATTTAAAAAATAGGACGCTTTCACTCCAAAGGAACCCTCCGCGATTTTTCCTGTCGCCACTTTGGTAAGACACTGCAGTAAATAAAATAAAAAAATACATCCTCTTTCGAACTGTATGGACCTCAGTGAGTTAAAAAATACTTAAAAAATATTAGATAAACAGCACTTGCCATTGTATAATATCAATTTATTCCTCCAGGGTGTGGGTATGTTGGAGGACTTAACACCACTGGTGTGATAAATCCTCCAGTATACCCACACCCTGGAGTGATAAATTGCTTGAATAACCCTGTACCCTATCGTGGGTTATTGCTTACTCAATGCTGCTCTCCCATTTGGTTTAGTTTTGCCAGCAGCAAAGACAAGTGTTGGCTAGAGCTAACGATGGCTGCCTTTGCATTAGCTTGATATGAAATGTCTAGTCATTTGTTACTAGCGGTAAAGTAGATTAGACATTAATAGCATTTCATAATGCACACCAATGGTTTAATCAAAATCAATTAAAAAACAGATTGAAGTGTGTATACTGTAAAACTATATTTTGGGGGAGATGAGATAAGGATAGTGAAGTACTAGGGACTACCAGCTAGTGATGTAGCATAGCAATATGCTTTGCTAGTTATGCTATGGGGTTAGGACAGTGGTGGGCAACCCGAGGGCCGCATGTGGCCTCCCAGTGGTCAACCTGTGGCCCCCTCATCCATCCAAAAATACACCAGGAGGCTCTCTGTGCAAAGCTAGATAAGAGAGATAGGTTGAAGGCTGTGATGGACATGTTATACAGTATATAGCTCATTTTAATTCAAATGTATGAATTTGGCTTGTGACTATGGCAAACGGGAGTCTTGCAGCCCTGGGGAGTATTTGAGGGGCACACTTGTGGCGCACTGATTATCTTAGGTTGCCTACCTCTGGGTTAGGAGGTATGGTTCTGATCTTTTTTTATCAGTTTATTTGAGTTGGAAGGGCCCCCCCACACACACACACCAAGTACTGAGCAACAAAAAAACACGTGGGGCGGAGCTCAGAACCATACCACCTAACCCTAAGTATCATAACTAGAATAGTGTACTTTCTATATATGTTACAGTGGTCTGTAGTCCTCCACCAACAGTGATGCTGATGAGAGTAATGGTATGTCAAGGGGGATGATGTTCTTAACCTGGTGTTGTCTAATCAAGGCATAGGGTGGGTAGTAGCCTAGTCCACTAATGAACCACATCAGAACACACAGTGACGTAATGGAGTGCTCAGGAGACTTGAGACCGAGCCCACCACTCACCGGTGGGCAGAACTGTCTGTGGGACAATCCCGCTGGGGAGGGCAGGGCCATGGCTGGCAGTGCACTGAGGCAGCTGTCACCCCTCTTGCAGAAATGCCAGGCAGTGCATGCACAGATAGTGAGCATATGCACATTGCCAATAACCAAAATCAAACAAAGTTAGGTCGGGGGGTACAATAGACAGGTAACAGTAGGAAAGGCTGGGATGGGGTGTTTGAGCTGGGCAACAAGGAGCCAGGGATTGGCCAAGGGGGGTGTAAGGTAGCCAACTGAAACAGAGGGAGACTCTTGTTCCAGGTGATCTCAAAGCAGTAGGGACTGCATACGGCAGAGAAAAAGCAGCAGCAAGGTGGCAGCAGAACAGCATGTGGAGGGACCAACGGTGATATTACAACTTAAGATGGCAGTTTAAGTCATTAGCAGAGAAACCTCCTGAACAGCCTAAACCTCAGAAATTAAAAATAAGCAAATAATTGTGTGGAAATAAGGCAGGATAGGCACTGGAACTCCAAGCGATGGTCGCCTGGGTCATTTCTGGGAACTGAACAATGGAAGATGAGGACAGATCGGTTGAGTAGTGATCCGAAACGATTGGTCCCAGGCCTCAGCGAGTGCATCGTGGGTCGAGCCAGAGAGGCACGTCCAGGAAAGATAAGCAACGGCCAAAGTCAAAATCGCCACTGGCGGCTCAATTAAATAAGAAGATGGACCTCATGATCTCGGAGCTAAAAGACTTCAGAAAGGAAGTCCGCTCCACCACTGCAACTCTGCGCATACATATCACCAAGCTGGAGGCCAGGTCCGAGAGCCACAAGGAACAGCTTACAAGATTAGACCACAGAATGGACATGCTAAAAATGGCGCTGCTTCAACTAAACAATAAAGTAAAAAAAAACGGAAGATCAAATTGAAGATGCAGAAAGCCGTAATAGGCACAAAAATCTCAGACTGTATGGCATTCCTGAGGGCAAGTAGGGAACAGCAGTGGCCCCATTTCTGCAAAAATGTCTTAGAGAGGCCCTGGATCTCCCACCCTTCTTCTCACTAGAATTTGAGAGGGCTCATGGAGCCTTAGGCCATCGCCCCACAGTGCCAAATGCCAGGCCATGCTGTATAGTGTTAAAATTCCTTAGGTACAATGGAGAAGCAAGACTTCCTCATGGCAGCATGGAGAAAGAAAGTAGTTATGTATCACAACCATCGGGTATTCTTTGATAATGATCACCCCTCACAGTCCAGATGAGAAGAAAGTACATCCCACTATTCAAGCGCTGAGGATTAATAACCTGAAATTCTTCTACCCGCAAAACTGACTGTAAATTTCTCAGAGCGAACACATACCTTCAACTCAGCAACTGAAGCAAGGGAAGTATTGAAGAGCAAGGGACTACTGAAAGACAGCGGCAAGGGAAAGAGAACACCAGCACCTGAATCACTTGCAGCAAAGGTCTCCAAGCAAGCATGGACAATGGTTGAAGCAAAGAAACAGGCGAGAGAGATAATGCAGCAAATCAGAAAGCACTTAGTGGAGCTGCAGCAACCAATAGGCACACAACTAACTGTATCCTGATTGAAGAATTTGATGCGCCTCATCTGGCAGATCTCAGCGATTAGCGAGAGAGAGAGAAGAGAGAGAGGGTAAGTCATCCTGAATCTTAAACTGGGTAACTTAATTTATTGTTGAACTGCAAATCAATAGTGTCGCACTCTGCCTTTGTCTGGTCACTCCAGAGAACCCAGCTCTAGGGTTTACAGAGGGGAGAGGGATTATGACAGCAGGGGAGGCTGGAGGGCCTCGGGCTTTCCTGCTTTCTTTCTGTATTACTAATACCAATCCAACAAGAAGGAAACAAATGGTAGATGGGTGGGCACACTCTAGATGGCCTTAAGACTTATCTGCACTAATTTAAAAGAAGAGGGCCCCCTTTTGTAAAGGGTAGAATAAAACTAACAGATGGGGATGGCGTCCAGCTCACCCCTACAGTCGTGGACCGAACAACTCCCCCTAAAACCACAAACAACTAGTATAAGGCATATAGAATAGGCCCAAAGCTTAACACAAAGCCAAGTAGGCTGGAAGACCTATACACATATACAGGACCCCTTATTATGGCAGGACCTTTTTTCCTCCCTTTACTTCTCTTTAAATGTACAGAGTGACAGTATTGCATGTTGAATGTCAGAGATATTTGCCCTGGTGAATGAGAGAGAGAGGCCATCTGGAATCTCAATTTGAGATTCATAAAAGGGGCATACACCACTCTCTCTCTCTCTCTCTCTCTCTCGCAGAAAGAACTGATCTCGCATAATCACACACTCTTCTGTTGAGTGAAACAAAAAGCATCATATGCTCACAATGGACATACTATGAAGCCTGAGGACTGAATGATTTGGGAGAAATGAAAGGAATCTGAATATATACCTGGGAAAAGCAATGTGGGTATGGGGAGGGTTGGAGGGCAGGGGGACCAGAGAAGACTGCTTAACATGAAGATTAAGACGTGAAGGGACTAGCAAAATGCTGCATCCATACCATTTAGGAGGAGAATGAAGCGAGAGCAAGGTAAATCAAAGATTATGCAGGGCCTCAGAAGAACAAAGAACCCCGGTGGCCAGCACCCTCCTTGCTGCCTCAACATCTCCACTTGGGAGAGGGGTCTGGGCTGTGTAGGTCCCCTCACCCTTGTTGGGGCCCAGGGTGGAGGGGGATTGAGGCGATCCCAACCAGGCTGTGCCTCGGGGGACAGGGCAGAGGTGCTCCTGATAAGTTTGGAGTAAGAACTAGAGATACCAGCAGCCCTACTTGGTAACAGGCATCCACCCAACACAAAGGGGAACTGGTGCCAGCAGTCCACATGGGTGGCCAGTCATGGCCGACGCGGACAACCCAGATGACCTAGCGAATTCATAGACAAAACAAAAGAGGGGGGACAACTCTGCACGATCTGTGAAGTCCCCACCCCAGATACCCACTCACATATAGCTAAGCAAGCTATAGAGGCCACCACCTCCGAGGTGACTGGCTCTGGCATGGAACCACCTATGCCATAAAGAGCCTGAAACTCAGGCCCCTACTTAGAAGCCCAGTTTGCCACCTAAGTTACTTTGCCCCATTGGCAAATGTTTGAAATTAATAATATTAGTACAGAAATGCAAGAATGTTTCATGTTATGTTATGTTACTATGGTTGAATGTTCAGAATATTGTAATATAGATCAGAGTTCAAGGCAGACAGAGAATATTGGAACAAGAAAGATATCCACTAGAGTGGTGATATAATGGGTGACATACACTGGTATTGACTAAATGTAAATGGTTTAAGGAATCCATGCAAGAGGACCCAAACGTTAGCAAAATTAAAAAATGACTGCCCCAATCTAGTGCTCCTTCAAGAAACCCATCTAGATGCCACTGAACACATGAAGTTATTGAAAAAGGGGACAGGACAGGTGAATAGTTCGGAATTAGCTAAAGGGAAACATTGAAGAGTGGCTATATTAATACCCTCCCAGATGGAATTCCAGAAACAGAAGGTGGTGAGAGATAAAGAAGGCCAGCTGATATTGGTACAGGGACTGCTGTGTAATGTAGAGGTGACCTTGGCCTCCATATATATACATATATATATATATATATATATATATATATACACCCCTGCTCCAAGACCTAGAAGTACAAAACTTGCTGGATCTCGTCCTAACAAATGTCTCTGGAATGTTGTTGCTAGAGGAATTTTAACCTCATTAGATCCACAATATGGGACACCTCTAACCCATGCCCACCCAAACAACCAACACTACATAAGCAATGTGAGGATACTCAATGAATTTGTGTGGAAAGACATTTGGAGGAGCTACATAGCAGAGTGAAGGACTATGCACACCACTTAGCAGTGCACAACATGTGTACCAGAACAGACTATAGCTTTACAGCAAACAGGGTAAATGTACTGCATCAGTAAATGTGAGCTAGGAGATGTCCTGATTTCAGACCACACTCCAGTACACACATTTTTTAGACTCACGCAATTCTGACCCAGGACACAGTGGAGGTTGAACGTCTTTCATCTGCGATCAGAGGAATTTCACACATTCCTTAAAAAGCAAATACAAGAGATAGTACTGACAAATACAACAGGAAACCTGAAAGAGACAGTCATGTGGGATACAATAAAGACAGTACTCGGAGGACAAATAATAGCATACTCTGCCAGAAAATATAAGAAGAGACAACAACAATTACATGATAAACTAGAGACATTCCATTTCTTATAAGAAGCACATAAACAAGGTGACCAAGCAGTTAAACCACAGATGACAAGAGTCTAGAATGAGATAGAGGAGATCTACAGACATAACACGGAAGTGGCACTCTCCTACCTCAGACAAAAATTTTATGAAGTAGGGCCCCAGAGCCTCTAGGGTCCTGGCACATCAGCTAAGGTGCCAAAAGCACAGATCTACAATAGCAGCAATTAGACACCCAGGCACAGGACAGACAGTAAGGAAGACAGTCAAAATAGCAGAGGCCTTTCACGATTGCTATTTAAAGTTATACACCACTGAAGGCACCCACAATCAAAAGGCTACAGTCAAATTTCTCAATTCCCTGAATCTGAAGACCCTAACCCCTGAAGTGGCAGAAAAGTTCACAGCGCCAATCACATTGCAAGAGTTAGTGAGTGTAGTATGCAAAGCAAAAACACAAAAAGTCCCAGGCCCAGATGGCTATATAGTAGAGATATACAAGACCCATAAAGAACAACTCCTACCCCAGCTGCTCCGAGCATGTAATGAGGTGATGTGGGGGGGATTCCTAAAACATGGCAATATGCGACTATATCGGTGATACCAAAACCAGGGGAAAACCCCACTGATTGTGCATTCTATAGGCCCAACTCAGTGCTGAATGCTGATTACAAGTTCTTTACAGCTATTTTAGCACACCGAATGGAGTCAGTACTCCCTCACATCATTCATCTGGACCAGACGGCATTTATTGGAGGCAGACAAACAGGAGGCAACATAAGAAGAACAGCACATATTCTACATCATCTCAACAAACACCAGACCCTCTTCAGTAATCCTCAGTCTCGATGCAGAAAAGGCCATTGATAGGGTCTCTGGCCCTATCTATATGCCACCTTGCAAAGACTGGGATTCTCATAGAAACTAATAAAGATCATGCAGAAATATATCGATCCTAGAGCCACCATCAAGGTAAACAGACACACCACAAACCACTTCCCCCTGAGAAGGGGCACCTGACAGGGATGCCCACTATCACCCCCTACTTTTTGCACTTTATTTGGAGCCATTGGCTGTGGCAATCAGACAGAATCCAGTCTATAAAGGAGTAAGGCTGAGGGATAGGGAGCATAGAGCAGCACTCTATGTGAATATCCATCTGTATGTAGAGGACCCAGAGGCATCCATCCCATCGCAGCATTTAGTGAGATCCCGGCATACAAATTGAACGCCAGTAAGACAGAGGCCCTGCCCCTTTACTACTCCCCAAGTCCAAGGTTAAGAGAGGTATTTTCTTTCCACTGGGATCTTCAAGATCTTAAATACATAGGCATCAGACTACTACACTCTCTTAACAGATTCTATGAAGCCAACTACTCACCACTGACACATCAGCTAGAGGAAGACCTTCAGAAGTGGAGGACACTCCCGCTGACACTGGTAAGAAGAATAGACTCAGTGAGAATGGTAGTACTCCCAAGATTTCTCTACATATTCCAGAATGTCCCTCTTCAGACTCTAAAACAGGACTGGAGGAGATGGAACTTGGCAATATCCAGATATATCTGGAGAGGAGGCCATAAACCTAGAGTCAAGTTCTCCACTCTCATGCTCCTGAGACATAAGGGGGTCTGGACTTACCAAATTTGAGATTCTACCACATAGCAACACAGTTGAGGATACTCTTTTATTGGTTCTCCCACGTAACCGGTGTACAATGGTCGAACATAGAGCAGACACTTCTCCCCTTTCAAGAAATGATAAAGTACGGTTTCAAGAGAGATGATGAACTAAGTAGAGGGGACAGGGTGAGCCCATAGATACAGTTGGTGAAGGAGACCTGGGAACAGGTAGCCTCAGAAACTCAAATCCAATCCCAGAAGACCTGGATATACCCACTGGCATGGCTTTCAGATTTTATGCCGGCTGCCTTGCACATCACTTTCAAAGAGTGGCAGCACTTAGGCGTGATATACATACACCAGATGTTTCTTGGGGGTCAGATGAAGTCAATCAATCAATCAAAATCTTTATTTATCCAGGCGGGCACCGTTGAGCAAGGCTCATTTGCAAGGTGGACCTGGTCATGAATACATCAAAGTACAGTACAGAAGCAGGCATACAAAAAGCAATAATATACAAGGAAGAAAAAGTATATACAGTGTATACAGTACAGTACAAGGTTGAAATAAAAAAACAGCATTATTTTACAATTGAAGAAGTCAGCAGATGTACAATCAACCATAGGCATACAGGGGTTATAAGCAGAGATCTTTTGAGTGAGGCAGCTGGCAACTACACCTATAGAGGAAAGAGGCCATGTATGGGGTGGCAGGTTAGAGAGGTAAAGAAGAGGAGGGATATATTACTGACGACTGGGGGGGGGGAATTGAGCTAAAACCACAGAAAGTGACGATGGCTGTCATCTACTTGTTTATTATGATAATGACGGAGGAGGGGTAGATAATTGGGACACTACTATGGATGGCGTGGGACTTTAGCCAGGCTGGAGTGGACAGGGAAGGGTGGGTGCAGCAAGAAGAGTTAATAGGGAAAGAGTGAGAGCCAGGGGTAGAAACATGAAGTCCTTCCTAGAACTACAGCAACAATACTGCCTAACGCGTTGAGACTTTTTAAGGTAACTGCAGGTGAGGCGTTATTTCATGGCACTCCCCACTGAGGCTAGGGACCCAGGGAGAAGGTCCGCTATAATAGGAGCATTGATACATTATAGGGATTTGTCTGGCCCCACACACGTGATATCCAATATCTACAAAGCCCTTCAACTCACATATTAACACCACACTGAGAACGTAGCACAGAGATGGGAAACGGAGGCAGGCATACATATAGATACAGCAGACTGGGAGAGGGGATGCCATGAAGTGGGAAGAGTAACCTCTTCACACATATGGTGAGAATATGCCTGGATGCACTTAATCCGCTTCATCCGGACACCAGTCATCACAGCCAAATATGGAACACACCCCTCCTCTGAGTGTTGGAGAAACTGTGGGGAGCAGAGAGAAGGACATATGCACATAATATGGTCATGCCCACAGCTGGGTAACTTTTATCAAGACATAGAGCAAGCTCTTACAGAGGTGTTACACACCCCTATACAGTTAACTACACAACTATGCCTGTTTCTCATTTACCCTAATGCCAACAAGGGTGGACATATAAAATACCTACTAGGAATAATGATTATAGCTGCAAATAAATGTGTAACACAAATGGCTGACCCCACAACAAGTAACCATCCAGCAGTGGAGGAAAATAGTAAACAAAATATACCACATGGAAAAGATAGCCATCGGATTAAGTGACAGGGCAGAATTACATAGAACAAGATGGACATCATTCATGGGTAACATATGTAATGCAACTTGAAGACTCCTTTGTCCCTAGAGGTGAGAGTCGGAGCTTAGGGGCTCAGGATAACCCAAATCACACTGAGGCAGATACGATAAAACATAAAAGGAACACTTTAGAGCCTAGAGGCGAAAGAAAGTCAACACATGGGATAAATTCCAGTATGAACACCTATATCTTAACTGCAATTCAAGGCAAAAATTGACACCAAGAGCTCCAAGAAGGATCCCCAAGCTGAGTAGGATCAGACTCCTAACTGGACGTATATGATAAATGAAATTGTTGCTGCCTTGATCTGTATGTAGATTAATTTCCTGTCTGACCAGTTGTAATGAATTCATAGTAATAATGTGCAATGTTTTGTGTTATGTACTGTATGTTTGTCTGTTGGAAAACAATAAAATACATATTTAAGAAAAAGAACAGCATGTGAGGCAGTTGTAAGTGAAGAGGTGCAGCCAGTTCAAGAGAAGGTTCTGCAGCAAGCAGAGAGAAGCCACCAGCAGAACGCAGAAGCCATTTTTTTACAAGCTCAAACAATGATGTAGCAGCTGAACCAGATGCTGCAGGCTGTGATGGGAGAAATGATGTAAGAGAAGAAGAAGAAGAAAAAGAAGAAGGTGGACAGTGAGTGGAGAAGAGAGCTAAAGAGCAGATAGGAGAGCCCAGCACCAGTGCAGGTTTGGCAGAAAGTGTGCAGAATGGGAAAAGTCACATTCTGACTATCTTAGCTAAGATTCCAGTTTCTGTTCCTTTAACTGTGGCTGAGAGCATAGAATTTTGTGTGAAGGAGTGTTTAGAGGGGTACAAGGGAAAAAAGGTTTCAGGAATTTTTGGAGTGGGATATCCAAAAAGAAAATGCTGGGGAGGGGGCAAGAGAAAAGGTTCCAAGAATTTTTAGATTGGAAAACACAAAGGGGCAGGAGGGAGGTTTCTGCAATGAGCCCATTGGCTCCCTTTAGTTCCTGAATGCAAGGGTTTGAAAATGTGGGGACAGAGAAGCAGCAAGGAAGAGAAGCAGAGAAGGAGGACAAATGAGGGAGGGCTATGGGACTCAAGAATGGATCAGATTTCCCAGGCAACAAAAGAAAAATCTGAACAGGGAACTTGTGGATGTCTTCACACTAATTGATAAAGATACCATAAGAAGGGCTGAAGAGGAAGAGAAGGTTGGAAAAAGTGACCTGACGGGCCTTGTTATTAAATAGGAGTCTGCCATAAAAAGTCAAAAAGAAAACATATTGATTTATGGATAACAGGATACATGTGTTACATGGTGGTATTTGAAAAGAGACCAGAGTTAGCTAGCAAATGCTAATGTATGTCTCCCCATGGGATGTCTAGGGGTATGCCAGATTTTACTTTGGGGGAGGGAGGCACTTGCAGCCGGAAACACCATCTCAGAAAAATAATACAACTCATTACCTGGGTTCCTAGGTGATGTGTCTGAGGGGGTGCTGGCCTTACTTCACCACCAGAGGGATACAGCAGCTGTAGGGACAAGCTTGATTATGACAAACACACCCTGAGCCAAACGAATAAGTCCATTGTCCACTCCAGATTAACAAAGAAGAAAAAAAGTAGATTTAATTTGTCACAATTCATTAACTCACTTCATGGAACGGTGGGTGCAAATCACAACAGTGAGAAACCATTCAGGGTGAGCTGCCCAATACAGTCTGCAGTAGACTTTCAGTTGTTAAAAGCTTTTACACTGCAGTGCTCCCTCAGGGCTGAACAGACTCACAATCCTGGCAGCAGCAACACACACACACACACACACACACACACACACACACGGCATGCAGGCCACTATGAATCTGTTCTCCCCTTACTTTCTTTTTCCACAGTCACTGGGGCTGATCTTGCAGGCCACGCAGTACACTACCAGCTGCAGAGTGCTGAGTAGCTCAATACTGTAGCAGCTGAAAACACAGCCACACTGGGCACTCCGTTGTAGGCAAAGTGCGGGCATCCCGGCGTCAGCAGCTGTGGTGATGGCCGCCGTCTTCTCTGTTTTTTTTTTAAATTTATTTAAAAGTAAATGTGTGGTGTCAGGAGGATGGGAAGGACTGCTTTTATCTTCCCTGACCTCTGTATTCAGGGGCAGTCTCTTCAATTTTTTTTAATTTTTATTTTCATCTTTATCCTCCTCCTTCTTACCTCCGGTGCCCCCTCCTTCCGTCCGCTCATGTCCCCCGGTACCTTAGGGATCTGCCCCTAGAGTGCCCATCCTCCTCCTGCGCACAGTGGGGTCTGTCCTGTAGGTGGTCCGGGTGGACTTAGGTGGACTTCATCTAGGAGCTGCCGGAGGGATTTTCCAGTTTTCTGCCCTACGTCCCCACTCCCCTAGGGCGCCTTGCGCTTGGGACATCGTCCCGAGTGGTAGCGTGCTTACGCAGCCAGACCCTCATGCCGCCTACTGCCCCCTCCCCTGACTCCGACAGCTTGCCGCCTCCATCCTTCCCTACTGCCGGTGCTTCCACTGGCTACGGAAGGAATGGAGCGCAATGGCGCCATGGTACCTCGCTTCCTGAGGGAGGAGAGAGCATCCGTGGGATGCTCGATCCTCCCTCTCCCGCCGCCTCCCGGCCACCCAAGTCCGTCTCAACCCGGCTGTTGACAGCAGCGAGCTGCTGTGGCATCCAGCGCCTCAACCTCAGCGCCACCGGGCCGGCCTCAGTCTCTTCAATTTAAAAGTGAAAGTGCCGCCCGCAGGAATCCCAATCTAGAGGTTCCTGTGGCAGCACATCAAAGGTGCTGCTTTCTGTGTTTAAAAGCTAAACGGCAGTTAAAGCCGTTGGGGATAGCGCATGCATTGAGGCAGCTCACATGCTAAGTAGCAGCTCTTGATGCTGACTGGTTATTCAGTAAAGCCTTTGATTTGCATGGCCAATTAGTGCTGCCCCTTAGCCAGCCAGTCAGGGGATCCCCCAGGGTAGCCACGCCCCGTTCCATCTGCATAAAAGACTGCCAGGAGGGTTCAGGCCTATCTGAGAGGAGGTGTTTGGAAGAGAAGCCCCAGGAGGAGGAGCCCCATGAGGGGTACTGCTGGAGGAGCGCTCATAGGAGGAGAGCTCAGAGGAGAAGAGCTCCTGGAGGAGGAGATCAGAAAGAGAGTTTGAGAGGGGTTCAGGAGAGACCCTAGAGAAGAATCTCAGAAAGGACCTTGTCGGACCTGCAGGGGCAGTTGGGTGAGCCCTACCAGCCTGGTAGCCTTTCTTTCTTAAGGGACTTAAGAGCTGTATCACCCAGGCTAGGCAGTCAACTCTGGCCTCCAGCAGAAGGGGAGGCTGGTAATGCCAGACAGCCTTCCCCAAATCCTTGCAGGTAACCTTGGGACACTCAGCTAGCAGCGGAGCACCTTGGGACACTCAGCTAGCAGGTCAACTAATGGTGGAGCACATTGGAAGTCTTGGCTAGCAGGGTGGCTAGTGGTGGAGCACCTTTTGACACTCAGCTAGCAGGGCAGCTAGCAGCAGAGCACCTTGGGAGATGCAGCTAGTGGCGGAGCACCTTTTGGAGACTCGTCTAGCAAGGTGCTAGCATCAGAGCACCTTGGGACACTCGGCTAGCAGGTCAGCTAGCGGCAGAGCACTTTGGGACACTTGGCTAGCAGGGCAGCTAGTGGTGTAGCACCTTGGGACACTCAGCTAGCAGAGCGGATAGTGGCAGAGCTCCTTGGGACACTCAGCTAGCAGGGTGGCTAGCAGTGGAGCACCTTGGGACACTCAGCTAGCAGGGCGACTAGCAGCAGACCTCTGCTTATAAGACCTGTATCCTTTGCAATTCTTGCAGTATTTCTTGGGGAGGTGTGGCACCTGGTGAGAGAGCCCTGGAGTGGTGGAGTGATAAGCCTTGCCATTTATGATAGCATGATAAGCCTTGCTAGAGTGATGAGCCCTGCTGCATACCCCTGAACAAATTAAATCTAGAAGAGACTCCCTCATTAGTGTAGACAAAGGCCTGAGGGGGAGCATAGAGGGTCCAGTGCTGTCTATAAATTCCTTAGGAATCCAGTAGAACTCCAAGGTCAGGAATAGGAAACTCACATTGACCTTATCAAAGGCTTTTTGGCATTGCAGCTCATGATGCAGGCTGGCGCTTGAGCAACTATGAATAACTTCTATGATTTTTTTTTTTTTAAATCTTTTATTGATATTTTTAAAATATAAACAACATACCATTACAGACTTCATTTGCACATTGCTTCCTTAACAAACAAGACAAAAAGGAAAAATAAACCTAAGAAATCATGGACTAAGAGAGTGGAACTCATAAAAACTATATACAGAGGTCCACACACATTACTCATTATTTCAAATTGATCTACACAATTACATCGTGTTTTTTTTGCAGAGAGACGTAAATTCATTTCCCAAATTTATATTTACTGTAGGTAAACAGCCCATCAGCCTTGATATACAGTCATGAGCTCCCCAGCTGTTAATATGTTCATGAAAGGCCCCCACAGTGTCATGGAGCTGTCCTCCAGGCCCTTTAGCTTACAGGTTCTCTGTTCCAGGGCTAGAGCTCTCACTGATAAGGCTCGCCATTGTGTAGTAGTGGGCTTCTCACCTGAAACCCATGTGTTCAGTATAGCCTGTCTGGCCTGTACCAGCAGTATCCTGATCCAGCTGAGATGCAGGGTCCATTCCTCAGCTTCCTCATCTGCTACACTAAATAACAAGCTAAGGGGTGTGGGTGGGATTGCCAGACTTAATGGAGTGCTCAGCTGCTGCCTCACCTCCTCCCAGTACCCTCGGAGATGCGGGCAAGCCCCAAAAAAATCAAAATGCATGCCCCTGTGTTCTTTGCATCTTTCACACATCTCCGATACCTCTGGGTGGAATCTGTGAGTCATAGCTGGAGGGTAGTACAGCCTGTGCACGAATTTATAGGCAGTTTCCTTCTATCTGTTGCTGGACAACAACCCCATATATGATTCCAGAATGAGACCCCAATTAGCCTGTGTCAGCGCAACACCCATGTCTCTTTCCCAGAGGCTACGAGTCTTGCAAGTCATATTTCACAGGGCCCGTCTCAGGGGGCATGCAGCATTCTTAAGCATCCCTCTTGGGTCTGTTCTAGCCCCACATATGAGCTCCTCTATTGATTCCAGTGGGACTGCTTCCATACCCAGTCTCCTTATCCCTTTACATAAGTTACTGGCCTGGAAAAAACTAAACAAATGGGATGCCGGAACACCAAGTGAGTCCCTAAGCTCCTGGAAGGTGGCCACCTCCCTCCTTCTGTACATATCCCTTGTACATTGCACCCCTTCTTTTCCCACTCCAAGAAAGCTGGGTCCTTTATGCTCGGCCTGAAGAAGAGGTTTCTGGCAATAGGGAGTAACAAGGTCTCCTGCTCTCTGCTGTTCAGTGCTCGCTTAATATGTAACCAACTGTCCCGCACCCATAACACTAGTGGGTTAGGCTGTCTCTGGGAAGCATAAACTTTCCTGCCTCCACAAGCCAGGTAGGCTGTCAGTTTGCCACTTGCCCCTATTTCTTCCAGGTCCAGCCAACTGGCTGTTCCTGTCCCAGCCACCCAGTCCTTTATAATGCATGTCTGTGATGCCAGGAAGCATTGTTTCAGGTCCGGGAAGTTTAATCCCCGTCCCTGTCTATTCGTTTTTAATCTACCAAGATTGGTGCGTGCTCTTTTCCCCTGCCACAGAAATTCCACAAACCCCTTTTCCAATTTCTTAATGTATTTTTTGCTGAGGCCCATGGGGAGTATCTGTAGCAAATAGAGAATCCTGGGAAGGATATTCATCTTGATTAAATTTATGCACCCTATCCATGACGGGGCAGAGGTCGCCATCTACTCAGTTCCTCAATCAAGGTTTTAATCATGGGTGGGTAATTCAGTTGATACAGCTCCTCAACCCTTTTCCCTATATGCAGGCTGAGATATTTGAAGAAGGTGGTCACCAGTCTCAGACCCCAATTACCCCTCTCCGGCCCCAGCCCTCTATTACCCCCATATATAACCTCGGACTAGTCTAGGTTAATCTTGTACCCGGAGAAGCTGGCAAATCTGGAGATAAGTGCCAGCAGAGGCAGTACTGAGCCCTTTGACTGTCTCAGGTACAAGATCATGTCATCTGCATATAGTGACAGCATGTGCTGAGTATTCTCTTTCCCAGTAACTCCCTTTTTTTTGGGGATGCTGTCTAATTGCTATAGCCAGGGGCTCAATCGCTAGGGCAAATAGAAGCGGTGACAGCAGACACCCCTGTCTCATGCCCTGATACGGAGGGAATCTTTCAGATGGCTTACCGTCAATCAACACCAAAGCCTGGGGGGGGGGCATACAAGGCCTTCACCATACCTAAGAATGCTTTCCCCAATCCGAATACATCCAGTACCTCTAACAGGTACCCCCACCTCAATACAATCAAATGCCTTCTCGGCATCCAGGGATAAGATAGCTGAATGGCCTGGCTATCTAGAAGAGCACTATATCACACTGAGGGCCTTCCTAACATTATGGTACGAGTGTCGCCCCTGGATGAAACTCGCTTGGTCCAGGTGTATTAGGGTCAGGAGCAATGGGAAGGAACTGTAGAGAGAAACTAAGAAGATCAGGGAAGAATAAGGGAGAAAGACAGGTAAACAGCAAAAAGGGTTCAGCAGTTCGATGGAAGGGGTTCTGCCTTAACGCCAGGAGCCTGGGTAATAAAATCAGTACACTCCAGGCAATGATGGCATACATTGAAATGGACCTTGTGGCCATCACAGAAGCTTGGGCCTCAGAAAATAATGACTGGGAACTGAGAATCCCTGGGTACTTGATGTTCAGGGGGATAGAGGAAAAGTTGGGGGCATAGCCCTTTATGTCAGGGTTGGCATTGAGGCGCGAGATGGTGTGTCAGGGGCAGTAATGGGAAGACAGAATCACTGTGGGTGCAGCTCACAGCAGCCTCAGGCAAGAAATGTTGGACGGTGGTGATTTGTAGACCACCAGGGGAAGAGATGGACAGGGAGCTCAGGGGAGAACTAGAACTGGGAGTGGCAAAGGGGGAGGTGGTGGTATTGGGTGATCTGAACTTGCCAGATATTGAGTAGGATGTTCTCACAAGCAGGAGTGCCAGAAGTAAAGCCTTGCTGGGTACATTCCAGGGCTGTCTGCTGGTACGGCTACTTAAGGAACCCAGCAGGCAGGATGCCATTCTTGGTGTGGTGCTCACCAGCTGAGAGGTGGTAGGAGCTGCGAGAGTAGAGGAGCCACTAGGGCAGGGGTCAACCTTAACTTTTTTTGGCACTAGCCAACTGGGCTAGTGAGCCACAGATTGCACTAGCCTGCAGAAGTTTGCACTAGCCTACAGTCAATATGGCAAAAGTGGTTTGTAAAAGAAAAGACAAATAAAGATGGAATGTATCAAGCACGTGTCTTAATTTATTGCAAATGCAAATCAGAAATGAGCTTTGTTTGTGAAATAAAATTATTCAATAAATATCATTCAGTCTAGTCAGTGTCTTAAGTCCAAAATCCTTAAATATTGTTGGTCTGTGTGGTGTCAGGGGAGTCTGGTTCACTCTGAAGCCCACTCATATCACTTTCACAGTCACTTGGGTCTGAGTCTTCAGAAGAGACCTCTTCTGTATCAGGCCGTGACAAGACATGGCCAGTCTGTGGCCTCCTTCTTCTCTCGGAGCTGATGTTCCATAATTTGATGGCATCCTGGGGCTGAAACTTATCGATATCTGGTGAGTTCATTTGGATCACCATCAGGTCTGTCAATGTATCTGATCGCAGCTTGGTGCATAGCTGGGATTTTGTGATCTTCATTTGACTGAATCCCTTCTCAGCCTCTGCAGAGCTTGCTGGCAATGTCAATAACAGATCCATAACGGCAAAGAAGTTGGGGTATTTATGCTGATATGCTGCATTCACCTTCTCCCATGTCAGCTCATGAATGTGCTCAAACCTAGAAGCAAAAACAACAAAAGAAAGGTCATTTAACTTCTGAAACATAATTATTGGCATCAAGACAGCATAACACTCAGTGGAAGCAAGAACACCCCCCCCCCCTTTCTGGATTACCATTTTATTAATGACAAAGGATTCAGAATGCATTGGCTACCTGTCATACAACTCTGATTTCATTATTGTCCACTCTGTTTCAGCCTCATCCAAGTTCACGTGAGCAGCTTCTAGCACTGTTGCATAATGTTGACTGAGCAAGGTCACCTCCTTCTCACCAAATTCTGAAATGTAGACAAAACACAATATTTGCATTAATGAGTGCCTCAGACGTGCTTTATGCACAATTCAGAGCAGTATCCATTATTTCACAGTATAAAACTTGAGAATCTAGAACTGTTTACCTATGTGGTTGCTCTTGTCTGGCCACAGTGTAAAACTGGTGACTGCAGTTGCTCTCAATAGCTGTGGGCTTGCATCCACAAAACAGTCCTGCAGGCTATCCTATAGATATTTTAGGACTTTGACATGGACAGCTGTGATGTCTGGGTTTCCAGAAAGCTGGTAGCCATGTAGTTCTTCCATATCCTCCACCTGCCGTTCCTTTGGACCTTTCCTAAAGAAAAAGAAAGAGCAAAGAAACCCTCATTAAACAGAAACATCAGGCACATGTTGTTTTACCATTAGCTACGCTGGTTAGGCATGGCAAGGCAAGTTTTATTTTTTCAGGCGCCAATGCCGAGGGCTCTGGGTGCTGCATTAGGGAGCAGTGACCACAACCCCATTTGGTTCGAAATTGCCCTTGAGACTGAGACCGGAAAATCCCAGTCGATAGCAGAGGTCCTTGATTTCAGAAGCGCAGGCTTCTGCAGGTTGAGGGATCTGGTCCAGGAGAAGTTAGTTGGGGTAGGAAGCATAGGAGGTGTGGAAGAAAGATGGCGGGCAACAATGGGGGCCATTCTTGAGGCATCTAAGTTATGCATGAAAACAGTAATCATAAGTAACAAGTACAAGATAATAATAATAATCTTTATTTAAATTAAGCACTTTTCAAAATATCAAGGCGCTGTACAATCAGGTCAAAACTACAATAATAAAATCAGCAAACACAGTAATAAAGTAATCTGTCGAGTCTCTTCAATCTAGTCCATTAAAGGCCTGATGTCATAAAAAAGTTTTCAACATCAGTTTGAATCCCTCCACAGTCGCGCACTTCCGCAGTTTATGGGGTAGAGAATTCCAGAGGGTAGGGGCCACGTACATAAATGCACGGGCCCCAGAAGATTTTAAAGACACCCTCGGAATCTCCAGCAACCCCTCATCAGCCGAACAGAGCTGTTGCTTGGGGCAATAAGGTATAAGAAGCTCTTTCAAGTAGTCAGAGCCAAGTCCATGTAGGGCTTTATAAGTCAGTAATACGACTTTAAAGGTGATCCTCCACTGAATTGGCAGCCAATGCAGATCGCGCAGCACAGGAGTAATATGAGAATATTGAGAAGTCCCAGTCAGCAATCGTGCTGCAGCGTTCTGCACCCCAGGTAGCCCTAAGTACATGGAGTTGCAATAATTAAGGTGTGAGGTCACAAAGGCATGGACCAATGTAGGCACATCACCGGACGGAACAAGGTGCTTGATCCTGGCGATGTTCCTCAGATGGTAAAAGGAGGACTTGATGACTGCTGACACCTGAGATCGTAGTGTCAGCCCATTGTCGAGCACCCCCCCCAAGTCTCACCCATTCAGACGTAAGGATCTGGGAGCCCCCCAGTCCAGAGGGCTGACCAGCTCTCATCCCCTCTATCCAGTGACCCAAATCCACAACCGTCACCTCAGTCTTTCCTGCGTTCAGCTTTAGCCAGCTCAAATTCATCCAGTCCTGGATTTCAGCAAGGTGGTTATTAAGTATCAAGAGAGCACTATCCTGGTCAGGTGAAAAAGACAGGTAGAGCTGGGTATCATCAGCATAGCAGTGAAACCTCAGCCCATACCATCTTACAATGTCTCCGAGGGGCAGCATATACACTACAAACAGCATGGGGGACAGCACTGAGCCCTGAGGGACCCCACATTACAGAGAGAGTGGGTCAGAGGAATAAATCCCAGACACCACTCTCTGAATTCTGCCATTATGCCATTATAGTTCTCGATAAGGGTTTAGGGGAAATGATGAGGACCAAAAAAAAGCCTTCTCCAGGTATGAAGAAAAGCAGGGAGAAGAAGAATGGGAAAGACTACTTATGGAGAAATAAAGAGGCAAAGAGGGAAATTAGGTAAAAGCAGACAACCAGAGCTACGTACTATGGAAGGGGTCAAGAGTGAAGAAAGCAATTCCTCCAGTATATTAGGAAAACAGGAGGAAAGGAGGGGAATTGATGGGGGGGGGGTAAGGTGATAGAGGAGGATGTGCAAAATGCTGCCATCCTTAATGATTACATCTGCTCTGTCTTCACAAGGGAGGAAAACAGGCCTTTGCCAGAGAGTGGCATCAGCGCGACCACAAAGGGAGTCCTGGAGATGAGGCAGCCAGTATTTTACCCGTGAAAGGGTCTGGAAAGGGCTAACAGCCCTAAAGATAGATGAGGCCTTGGAACCGGATGGGATGCATCCAAGGGTGCTCAGGGAAATGGCAGTGGAACTGGCTAACCCCTTGGAAGGACTGTTCAATAGCTCATTACAGATGGGGGTAGTTCCAAAAGACTGGAGTGTGGTGGACATGGTTCTTCTCCATAAGGGAGTGGGGACAAAGAACAAGTGGGGAACTACAGACCAGTCAGTCTTACCTCTGTAGTAGGAAAGCTGATGGAGTCACTATGAATTCAAAAATGCATGGGGCACAGAAGGGAACCCTAGAAAAAGGAAAGGGTAGGAAAGCCGCAGATCAACTGCAGTCTGCAGCATAAGTTAAAGGTAAAAAAAATGGGCAGACTAGATGGGCCAGGTAGTCTGCTGATAAATTCTATGTATCTATGTAGTCAAAGAGGACCTTGTGGACTACCAGAAGAGCAGTGGTCTTTTGTGGCAGGGAGGTCTTGTTAGAATAACCTGATAGTTTTCTTTTGACTTGGTGATGAGGGCATTGGATAGGGGCCATGCTGTGGATTTATTCTACTTCAGCTTCACAAAGGCTTTTGATTCGGTGTTTCACTGACAATTGCTGAAGACGATGGAGGATCTGGGTGTGGCTAGGGACATAGTCAGATGGGTAAGTAAATGGCTAAAAGGGACACAGCAGAGGGTTGTGGCTAATAGGTCAAATCAGAAGAGAGGGAGATCATCAGCGGGGTACCACAGGGATCTGTACTGTGCTGGGTCCACTTCAGTATGTTCATCAGTGATATCGGAGAAGGAATTTGGGGCAGGTCACATCTCTTTGCAGATGATATTAAGCTCTGTGGGAAGGTGGATAGTGACAAGGGAATCAAGGAAATGCAGAGTGACCTGCAAAGACTAGTGAGTTGGTTTAAGGTTTGGCCGTTGAAATTTGACATCAGGAAGTGCAAGGTGATGCACCTAGGGAACAAGAACCCCAGGACAGAGTACTGGATGGGTGGGGTAAGACTTAGCACCATAGCGGAAGAACTGGACTGAAAGGTTATTGTTAGCGATTTCCTCAAGCAAGTAAGCCAGTGCAACAGGGCCTATGGTGAGGCAAATAGGATGCTGGGATGTGTCAGGAGGGGTATTGACAGCAGAAGAAAAGAGATAATACTACTTCCTTATACATCTTTGGTGATGCCACACATGGAGTACTGTACCCAGTTCTGGAATCCTCACCTCATGAGAGATAAGGATGGACTGGAGACAGTACAGTGAAGGGTGACAAAGATGGTTCAGGTCAACCAAGGCACATCTTATGAGGAGTGCCTCAAGACACTGAACATGTACTCACTGGAGACCAGACGGGAGAGGGGAGATATGATAGAGACCTTCAAATTCCTGTAAGGAATAAACAGGATGAACTGCAGGGACTTAGGTAGCATGAGTAACGTTCATGGGCACGAACGGAAACTAACAGGAGGGAAGTTCAAGAGGGATATAAGAAAGTATTATTTTACAGAAAGGGTGGTGGGACTGTAAAACAGTCTACCAGCTGAGGTGGTGGGTACCAAAACATTCATGGTTTTAAGCACAGCTGGGACAGATTGATGTGTATAGTAGTTACTCAGAGCAACAGTAACGGATGGGAATATGGTGGTGGTTATGGAGAGCTAAAACCTTGTATGGACAGTTAGGTCCCAGGATTACATAGGGAACCATGGGCAGACTGGACAGACCATTGGTCTTTTTCTATTGTCATCATATGTGTTTCTATGTTTCACAAAAGTGGTAGCAAGGAGGAAGATGGCAACTACAGGTCAATCAGCCTGACAGTGGTAGTGGGGAACTTAAGGAGACACTACTAATGGAAGGATAGTAGAGTATCTTGAATCCAGCAGGTTGCAGGGGGTGAGGGTGGGGGTGTCATGTTCATGTCAGACAAATGCATAGATTTCTTTGATTGGGTGTCCAGGGAAGTAGATCAGGGTGGGGTGGTGAAAGTAGCCTACCTAGATTTCCGTAAGGCTTCCGACACCATTCCACACAGGAAACTCATAAGGAAATGAGGCAGCTTAGGGGTGGGCCCAAGAGTGGTAAACTGGGTAAAAGAAATTGGCACAGGGCTAGACAACAGAGGGTGGCTCCAGAGAAGGGAGGATGACCAGAGGGGCGTCTGAGGGCTCAGAACTTGGACCGGTCCTCTTTAATGTCTATAAGTGACATTGCAGAAAAGCTAGAAGCGAAGGTCTGCCTCTTTGTGGATGACTCCAAAATCTGCAATAGGATGGACATTTTGGGGGAAGGGGGGAGGGGAATGTGTAGAGACCTGAGAAAAATCAAAGTGATCAAGGCCATTGTAGTCAGGTTTCAATATGAAAAAAATGCAGAATCATGCACTTTGGGCACAAAACCCATAGGCGGAGTACAGAATGGGAGAAGAGGTACTGACTGTCATAAAATAGGAAAGGGACCTGGGGTAATCATATCTGATAACCTCAAGGTGGCCAGGCAGTGTGACAAGACAGTTGGTCAGGCCAGTGGGATGTTGGGGTGCGGGGGGTATCACCAGCAGAAGGAGGGAGGGAGTGTTGCCACTGTATAGATCACTGGTGAAACCCCAGCTGGAGTATTGTGCCCAGTTCTGGAGTCCACATCTCAGGAGATCTGTAGATAGAGTGGAGGTGGTCCAGAGGAGGGCAGCTAAAATGGTGCAGGGTCTGCATCAGAAACCCTATAAGGAGAGATTAAGGGACATCAATATGTGCACCCTGGATGAGAGGAGGGATGTGACAGAGACCTATAAATACGTCATGGCAGTGAATAAGGTACAGGAAGGAATTGTTTTTCAGACAAAAATATATACAAGAACAAGGGGACATGCAATGAAGCTGGAAGGTGGTAACTTCAAGAGGGATTTGAGGGAGTACTTCATGGAAGAAGTGGTGGATGCCTGGTACAGTCTTACAGTGAAGGTGGTGGGGACGAAAACAATGGTGGGATTCAAGAATGCACTGGATAGGCATAAGGGTATTATACTGGAAAGCAAGGGGGGAAGGCAGTGGGAGATCAAATAGTGTTTGTGGGGACACTGTAGGCAGGGAAAAAAAATGGGCAGACTGGGTGGGCCATGCAGTTCTTATTTGCTGTCGAATTCTATGTAGTATGAAACCAAAGGTGCGATAGCACACAAAGGAAGACCAAAGCCAAATCTGTTTTAAAGGTTTTAATGCATACAAGCTTTGTGAAGCTTGAAGCTTTGCATTAAAGCCTTTAAAACAGATTTGGCTTTGGTCTTCCTTTGTGTGCTACCACACCTTTGGTTTCTTACCGCTGTGAATAGAGGTCAGCCTCCTACCTTGTGACGAGCACCAGCCAGTTCTTGCGAAGCACGGCCATTTTTCTGGTGTTTTATGTTTCTATGTATGTGAAAGATAGTATTCCACCCCCCAGCTGCCTTACCTTTGACCACTACTCAGGTTTTCCAAGGTCCCTTATTTTCTTCACCCCCTCCTGAGTATCTACCCTGCTACAGATCTTAGTGTCATCCACAGAAAGGCATACCTTCACTTCAAGCTGCTCTGCGATGTCACTTACAAAGATGGTGAACGGAACTGGTCCCAGACCTACCCCACCTCCCTTGCCCTGTCTTTTCTGAGTAGTGGGTATCTTGGTATGGTCATGTCCCAGTCGTGGTTTGGGGATACCCATGTCTCTGCTACCACCACTAGGTGATGTTCCCCCACCGTGACAAGTGCCTGAAGTTCTGGCATTTTGTTGCCAGGACTCCTTGCGCTGGCACTTATCATTTTCCAACATTGCCTCTTAAACCTTCCTTTCCCTTCTTCCCCAAGCTTGTTAGAGCCTGCTGAGTTTATCAGTGGGGGAAGTTCAGTAAAGCCCCTCTTGTTTATGACATTTGTGTGCCTTACCACTCAGACATCCCCCTTACTAGTTTAAACTAGTTACATGTTGTAGCCACCTTTCTAGCAGCGCCTTCCTGCCCTCCTCATTGGCATGCAAGTCATTGCCTTTGAAAACCTCCAAACTGGGACCCAGTCCCTGAGGAACTGAAATTCCTTCTTCCCGCACCAACTTTTTAGCCATGCATTGAACTGGAACATGGAACAGTTCCCTTTGATCCAGATATGGTCACAGTAGCACCTCGGAGAAGGTTACCACTCCTGCTCTCTGGTTTGCTACCTTTCACAGAGCAAACAGAAATCTGCCTTCACCTGTTCCATGCACCATTTTCACAAATCATTCATGCTCACATGCACAATCAGATCTAGCCTTTCCACCTCCTTGCCCACGAGTTCCACCACCCTGGCAACTAATCTGTTCACTGTCACCCAAGGATTACAAAAGATCACCTCTTTACCATCTGGGCTACGACCCAGTTCTGTGCCCCTCACTACTGAGTCCCCCACTATGTGTACCTTTCTCTTGTGCCTTTTGGGGCTTGACCATCTCCTTGGTCTGCTCTCTGGCAGAGCCTGCCTGCTGAGCATGTTACATACTTTGTCTCTGCAGGAGAGAGAGAAATTGGAGGACCTCCTGTTGCAACATGGTGAACCTGTTCCTGCTGCACAGCCCCAATTCCTCAGGCTTGGACTTTTCTCCCCCTCCTTCTTCACCCCACTACTGTCTAGCCACATTATCAGGCCTGACGTGGCCTGTGAAGTGGCTACGGCATAAGTGCCCTATGTGGCATGATGGCTTTAGCTTTCAAGCAGCATAAGTCAACACTTGGAGCTTCCGGCTCTACCCTCATGGCCTGGACCATCCTATGGCTCAGACAGTGGCCGAACCTGCAGAGCACTCTGTTGTTTGCCACTGTCCCACACCTCCTACACTCCCCCCACATCCCACCAAGATGTTCTCCTTGCATTGTTTGGCTTCTTTAGTGAAATGTGTAATGCGTGGTTCTTACCTGTGTGCTCTGTGACATTGTACCCTGTTGAAAGCTACTCACACGTTCAGTGGTTTGTTATCCCAGTTAGGGTACCCCTGTGGTCCCCTTCTCGATTTAACTTTTCAATTTGTAATTGTGCTATAAGGCTATCCCTTTTAGGGAGCCTCTAGAAGGCAAAGATTAAGGTAAAAGTAACTGTTAGTCACCCTATGTACAGTAATACAGTCTCCAGACAATATAACTAATATAAGAAAATGTTAGAACTCAGCTTCTCGAGATTCCAAAGTCCGGCTGAATCTTCTTGTTCATTGTAAACAACTGATTGCTGTGGACAGCAGTCATTAAATTCAAAACATGGCTAGAAATTTCCTTTGCAATACAAAAAATGCCTTAAAACATTTGAACATGTATAAAGCAGAAATCAAACAAAAATTTTACTCCAAAAAGTTAGGCTCTCCAACTAGATGACAGCAGTACAGAGGAATCCAAGCTTCAGCAAGTACCAGATGTGATCAGCAAACTAAGTCTGAAAGACCGACAGAACCTATTAAAAACTGCAGATGGAGAGATCCAGTAGCAAATTCATTGAGAGAGCAAAATTTACTCTGCAGGAACACCACGGATATACAGAGTTACTGCATGCCTCCTGGCATACTCCACACAGGAATACCCGCAATCAGATGGTTCCAAACAGCACACAAGCTCTCAGCCTCCAGTTGGTGAGAAGTCAGTAAAAAAAGGCAGCAGCAAACAGGTACTTTTTTAACAACAAAATCATCAAAACAATGTCTCTATATCATAAACTATAAAAATTGTTTGTTTTAAAGTCTATTAGACAAGAATAAACAATATTTCTACTGAAAGTAAAATTAATAGAGGAGTACAAGTTGATAACAATTACATGCAGCACCCATCTTCACAAGCAGCCAGGCCCTTTTTTGTAGTTTTGCTCATATTCCACTGATAGAGTTTTCTAGTACATTTTTTGCAGCTATTAGTCTTTTCATAAAAAGAAGTAAAATAAATATTTTACTGATGCTGAAGTGACAGAGCTGTAAACAAGTACGTTCGTTCTAGTGCACTGTTAGTCCCCCAACCCCCCACCTGCAGTGTATTTCTAACCCTCTGCCATACAACAGAAAGGGGCTTTTTTCTATGTGATCTGCTGAACAATGGGCCTGGATGAACAGTCATTTTCCATTTGTTTCTGCCCGAACTTCATACTCAGTCCCAGCCTTGTGCTGTCATTGCTTCCCCTGTTTGGGAGACTGGAATTGCAGCTCCTTTCGAAATCTTAGGCTCATCTCTTTGGCACCGACTGTTGCAACAATGCTGGCAGCCTGAAAGACACAGTACCCTTGGATTTAGTCTGTGGTCAGTGAGAGGCAAGCAACATTAGTAACACACACACACACACACACACACACACACACTGTCTCACGTGCACATGCAGTACACATACGCATAATGCAGTGACACACATGCATTCTCACGCATAGTTATGCGATCTGTGCATCATATACAGACACACACCATCTGTCACGCAGTCACCCATGCAGTCTCACACTTGTACAGTCTCTCATACACTGTTTCATCTCTCTATCTTTCTCTATCTTACACACTCCTGTAGCCTTAGTATTACTCTTACACATTTATTCAGCCCATTTCCCACAGACACATAGCTGCACTCCTGCAGCCTAAATCTCTTATACAGTCCCTCTCTTTCAAACCTGAGATAGGCAAGTGCAGTCTGTCCTGCACCCAGCTTTACTGGCTCATGTAGTGTCAGTCTCTCTCTCTCTCTCTCTCTCTCTCTCTCTCTCTCTCTCTCCCTCTCCCATCCTCTCTCTTGTACACACACACAGATGCACACATACAGTAGCTTATATATTTAACCCCTCCCACAGTCTCCATCACATGCTTGAAACCACACACACACACACACACACACACACACACACACACACACACACACACACACTTTTGCTGTTGGGTTCTGAGTTTTGTTATTCAGTATCCAGATGAAGTTATTTCATCAGCCACACACAATCATACACTTGCTTCCTGAAGCTGCCCTTGTCCCTGAAAGAGCATCACTCACCCCCATTCTTCCTGCAGTACCCGGTGAAGCAAGACCAGCTGTGGAACAATAGGATCAGTACCAGAAGAACTATAATAGCAATATTGTATGTGGAGATCCCTGGGGAAACAAAAGCAGAACATAGCGGTATAAATACCACAAGCAATGAGAATGCCACAACAAACTGTATGGGGGTTGGGGAGGGTTATCATTCATGGCACTGAAACTGAACAAAGTTATTTTTAAGGCGGGCCTGCTTAACAGACCAGTTCCTATTGGGATCAAAGTCAGGAAGTGTTTTGCAGCTCTCCCATTAAAATGTCTTAAGAGACTGGGATATACCATTTTATGGTTGTCAGTGAATGAGTTGTGCCTTACTATTGCTCCTTGCAGCTGTCTGTAATGCTTTGCTAACATTCTATTGGCTGCAAGGAGGAGAGTGCATGAGAACCTGTTGAGTAAGTGGCCACTCTCTCGTGAGCGTGGAGCTGACCTAGGTAATATCACTGAAGAAGTCCTCTGGTTGTTTAGCCTAGCCCCCATCTCCCACTGTGATGACAATGAATGAACTCAGTGAGGAACCACACTTAACTCTTATGGCCCAATTTTCAAAAGCCATGAGAATGCCCCAAGCCCTAGTGCATCGAACATACAGCACAGGGGGCTTGCAGCATTCTCTCAGTGCTGACTGGGTTGGGATTTTCAGTCCTGTGTGCCAAATGCCACAAGTTACACCAGCTCCGCATTGGTCTAATTTGCGCCATTTAGGGGACCATTTCTACAGGGCTTGTACAAAATATTCGGTGCAAACTGCTGTAAAGTGTGGAAAATGTTACAACTGCACCCAGTGTACTAAAATTGGGTGCAGTTTCATCAAAGGAGTTTGGCGCATTTGCACCAAACAGCGGGGTTGATGCGGGGCTTGTGCGAGCCCCGCATCAATCTTTGAAAATTGGGCACAACTCCATGAATAGAAAGCTAACCTTTATTTTTTTATGGGGAAAAATGAAATTGCCACTATAAAACAAAGTTTTCATGTTACTAAATTATTGCAGTGCAAAAGGACAAAAAATAGTATAGCTCTGGCACCATTTTATGCTTGTAGGAACTATGAAGTATCTCCATCAGCCTTTCTATAATGAAAAAAACAGCTGAGTTGGAGTTACCTGTCCAGGGACTGGGATAACAAATGGGAGGGGTTGGGGAGATCAGTTAGTGGAGGTGGCCGGGGTGAGGCAATTTGCGAAACAGCCCTTAGCCAACATACCTTTCATATACAGTGTATCCCAAAATGTTTTACAAGGCACAGGAGTTCCATACCGGTAACATGGAGAATGTAGAATAGAACAGAATAGAATGGAATTTCTGGTGAACAGCCTGGCCAGTCAATCAATAAACAAAAATCTGCTCCCTCCCCCAACTGTCCACGGATCTGGTGCCCAACCCAATCCATCAGAGAATAAAATGAATGTGTCCCTCCCCAAACAACCAGACAGATCCAGTGTCCAACCTGACCCATCAAGGAATAAAAAGAAATCTTCAACTACCTGATTGGTCTGATACCCATCCTAGACCATTAGGGAAATTAAAAATATATATCTCTTTGTCTCCATACTGTCTGATGGGTCTGGTATACAACCTTGCCTGTGAGGGAATAAAAACATTTTTGCCCCCTTCCCCTAACAATCTGACAAATCCAGCGCCCGACCTGACCCATCAGTAAATTGGAAAAAAAAACAAGCTGTCCTTCTTCCTCACCCCCCCTCCCCAAAACTACCTGACTGGTTCGATCCCAAATCCAGCCCATCTGGGAATAAAAGAAAAAAAATGTCCCTCTCTCCCAAACTACCTGAGAGATCCCATATGCAACCCAACCTTTCAGGGAATTAAAGGATCCCCAAGGATCCCCTGAACTATCGACCCATTGCCATACTGTCTGCTGCCTCCAAGATTCTTGAGAAAATTGTGGCCTTCCAGCTATCCCATTACATACAGAACCACAACCTCCTCTCTCTGGCACAACATGGGTTCGGGAAAGGGCATAGCACATCCACAGCCCTCGCTGTAGTCACCTCGACCATCAGAACTGCTGTCGACCAGGGCAACCTTACTGGAGCCATCTTTGTGGATCTCCCCAAAGCCTTCGATAGGGTCGATCACTCGATCCTCAGCTCCACTCTCCTATCCCTTGGTTTCTCTCCCCGGCCCATGCGTGGTTCCTCAACTACCTCTGGCAGGCAGCAGTACAACAACTTTAATCGACCTCTCCAACCTCTCTCCTGTCCTCTACGGGGTCCCCCAGGGTTCTGTCCTTGGCCCAACCCTCTTCTCCCTCTTCATCAACTAACTTCCATCCATCACTGTCCATGGGCATACCACCCTGTATGCGGATGACCTTGTCATCCTGGCCAGTGCCCAGGACATCGCCACCATTAACTCCCAACTAAATGCTGACTTCAAACGCATTCAATCCTGGTTGGTGGAGCATAGACTCACCATCAACCTTAAGAAAACCCAAGCCATGCTTTTTGGTTCACAGAACAAGACTAAATCCTGCATTACTCCCCTTCAAATACTTGGGGCTGACGGCCCCCTGTACAGTGGCTGCAGTCATGCCTGGTGTCACTCTGGACCTGCAGCTTGATCTTTACCCTGCATATTCGAATGTCTGCAAGGCTACTAATGGTAAGCTCGGCCTCGCCACAGAGCCAAAAACTGCTTAACTCCAGTAGCCAGGCGGCTCAGCCAGAGGGGTCCTCCTCCCACACTCTGCTATGGCTGGTAACCTTGCCCCTGTACCCATATCTAGCCTCCAGAAATGGGACACTGCCTACACTAACATCTGCTGCTTCGCACTCTCCGCCCCTCCCCTCACAAACCACTGTGATCTCTACACACATCTGGAGTGGCTCCCTCCAGAGAAGCACTGCACCTTCATGCTTGGGAATTTCATCGACAACATCGTCAGATCGGCCACCCCTTCTGCCCTTGCCCCTCCCCTCAACCCTGGCCCCCCCATCCTATCATCTCAGGTTGAGGGCAGCACTGGATCACCTGGTTCCTAGAACCCACTCCCTTATGGGGGATTAAGCCTTCACCACCTATGCCCCAAAAATTTGGAATTCACTTCCTGCCCTCACCAGGTCCTCCTCCTCCCATCCCCGCTTCAAAACCTCCCTTTGGAACTTCCTGAAATCATCCTCCACATGTCCCTGTACCTCGTAGTTCATCTAACAACTGGTATACTGAGGGCTTTTAGTGTCCACTGCACTTACCCTCCAGTATTGGTAGTGAATCCAGTACTGGACATCCGCTCACTATTCTCTCTCCTACCCCTCCTCCCTAATGATTCACCCATCCATCTAGACCCCATCCCCACCCCACTGCCACCCCTTGTTTCTGTCTCTGCCCCCCGCTGGCACTCTTCTCCTGTTTGCACTAATTGTACCTGTTATGTATTTTGCTGCTCACCGCCATGCTCACCATGTATGTTCCACAATCGTCATGTATGTTTCACAATCGTATGTATCATGTGCTAATCAACTCTAACGCTGTCTTGCTTCCTAATTCATTCCAGTTTATGTCTGTTATTTTCTTGTATGCTAAATTTGACTTATACTGTCAGCTGCCTATCCAATTCCTGTTAAGCCTGTTTATTCCACTGTATGTAATTGACTCCTTCACTGTTCTTGTATGTTTCTACCTAAGTAACCTCCTGGGTCGCACCTGAAAATAAGCACTTGGCTGTCTAGTGTGCCTTACCTGGTTAACAAAAACAAATAAATAAATAAAGCAAACTGTCCCCCTCCCCCTACAACCTGACCTATCCAGTGTTCAACCTGGCCTAGCAGAATAAAAACAAAACCACCCCCCTCCCCCAACAACCTTCTAGGTCTGATGCCCAACCTGGCCTGTCAGGGTAATAAAAAATTCTGTTCCCCTCCCTCCAACGACCTGAGTGGGTCCGGTGCCCAACCTGGTCCGAGTATTAAGCCAAATGGAGATAATGAGGAGCAGCAACAAGGTGGTGAGTGGAAGGTGGAATAGGCAGGATAGTAACACACTGCTATCCCCATGTCCATCCACTCAGGTCCCAGTGAGGGGCTCACACACTGCACAGAGGGCTTGGGGCTGCTGCTCACTTCTGCTTCTACCACTGTCATGCATACTTCAACCTAGCCTGCTGTGCAGCAGAATGGTCCAGTGCCCAATCTGACCCATCAGGAAACAAAGTCTGTCCTGCTCCTGCAAACTGCCTGATGGGCCCAGTACCTAACCTGGCTCTTCAGAGAATAAACAAAAATATCTGGCCTCCCTCCTTCCCCCAACTATATAACAGACCCAGTGCCTAACACGAGCTGTTAGAGAATATAAAAATTTGTCCAGCTACCTGCAGACAGGTCCATGGCCAAATCTGAACCATCAGGGAATTAAAAACATCTGTTCTCCTCTCCTCAACAACCAAATTCACAAGTCCAACCCAGCCTGTCAGGGAATGAAAAAAAATCTGTCTCCCCCTCTCAAACTACTTGACAGGTCTGATACCCAACCTGGCCTATCAGCGAACAAAAAAAACCTGGCCATCTTGTCTCAACTGCTTGAGGGGTCCGATGTCCAAACCAGACCATTACAGAATAAATAAATAAACACGGCAATATGGAGGGGGGCTATAAGTGAGTTTGGTGTTGGTTGATGAAACAAATTGCCTGGTGTTGGGCTTAGAAATGTAACCCCTAGATGGCGCTATCCCAGGGGCTACTACCCCTGCCTGATTTGTCACTAACAGGTTGAGGGGCCTGATCCATGGCGATGGTGCCTCCCACCCAGAGGTCAGGGTTTGCAATAGTTAAACTAACTTGGTCACAGCCCTCTGGGACACTGCAACCCCTTTCTTCCCACTAGTGGCCCACACAATATATCAGAATTACCTTCACAGTATACACTCTACCCCCAGGTCTGGTTCCGCACTGGGACCTCCTGTGAAATGAGATACAGTGCAACAATCACAGTACAGTACTTTAACATAGACAAATACCTCAGGCAGTATAACTTTGCTGAAACAAGCAGCTCTGATTTATTTAGGGGATATAACAAGGACAGGGGAAATCAGGTTAATTAGCTTATCACTCTAATAATCTACTTATGGCTCTGTGCACACAGGCCTTATCCCTATCAGTTACTGTCCCTGGCACCCAAGCCCTAGTGGCTAGTCCAAACCGTGGCAGAGGGCCCTTTCACACAGAGAAAAGGAGAATTAAACAGTCAGCAGTACAGTAATTCCATTTGGATTTAATGTGGCAATTCAACAGGGAGCGACCCTGAATTAGTACTCACGACCTCCAAATAAGATAGGGTCCTTCAATGTCAGCAGGGCTCACTTGAGGTACGCAAACCTCTTCACACATCCATATAAAAGAAAGCACTATACCAGGCAGGCTGCATCTGTATCCCGATCGCAATTACTGCACAATACCCGGGAGAACACACAGCAGATTCAGTTCCTGACAGACAGAGTGCAATTTTCAGCAATTCCTCCAGTCTTCTACAGGGTGAGCCTGGTTTCTACTCTTCAGAGATCCTTTGATTCTTTTCACAGGACGGATTCAGTCCTAACAAGCTGTTACAAGCTGCAGACCGGAACTCTGGGCCTTACACACTTTTGACTAAAACTGCACACTGAAAAGCACAGGGCTCCTTCCTTCTTCACTGCCAAAGCTCAACTGAAACTCCAACCGACAAAACGGGCACTTCCTTTGAGTTCCTCCCAGTTCTTGACTGGATTGGCTGTCACTCACAATAGACTGCTGCTGTTGGTCCAAAAAGGCACTGAAGTCTAAACTACATCTCCCAGAGTCACTGCCCATAAATCCTCTTGTGGCTGGCTCAGATTATGAGTCCAAGTTCTGATTTGTCCAAGGCACCATTTTAGAGCTAGCATACCCACATGATTGGTCCAGTTCAGCAGTTCAAAACTAGAATGGGGAACTAGCAGACACAGTTCTGACTGCAAAGAAAGCAGGTTAGACAAACTGTAATTTCATTATTACTCTAAATAATTTCTGGCAAACAGTTACATCTTTCAGATAGGTTCCCTTGCACTCCTAGTGACTGCAAAATGGAGTGAATTGGCAGCAGCTTGAGTGGTACTCAATCAAAGAAACACACAGTCCCCATACAACTAATTATGTCTGCAAGCAGACAGCTCTTAAAGAGACAGTACCAGAGGTTCTAAAACACTCACTGATAAATGGCTTAAACCCAAACACCATTCAGGCTTGGAGCATTCAAGCAAGCTCCTGGAAGTCTTTTGGGAACCCCCATTTGCAGGGGTTACAGCTTCCTGGCCTGGGAAAGCTTGGACGTCCCGCCAAGGCACTCCCCACAAGTTTCAACTGCAACCATATACATTTGCATTAGGCTCGCACATGTAATTATCAGTCAATAATATCATTTTACCAAGAACACATTTCTGAAACATTGCAGTACGTCCTCTTTACACAGTATTACATACACATTGTACCATAACCAAGTTATACCTCTTGTACATGAAACCTGAAGAGAGGGGCCCTTCCTATCAGTTACCTTGGGGCTGGATGGGGCAAGGGCACCATACTTAGAGGGCAACACAAGTAACTTGAGTTAGCACTGATGCTCAGTTTGGGCAATGAGCTCGGGACACATACACTCTTTATGGACAACATTGAGAGGCAAGTCCACAGGCCTCCCAAGGAATCATAACTGAGGTGCACCACAGGCTTTACAGCTCGACCAGTCTTCTAGGGGAACTGTTATAGTCTCTGCACTCTGAGCCTCATTTTCAGCATTGTCCTCCACTTGTCAGGAGTCTCCATGGGGTAGAGAGGCTAGAACTTGGGGCACTTTCAGCTCCAGGAGTTACACCTTCTGAGTCCACAACATTTGGCTCGCATGGAGAGCTTTCGACACTGGCAGTGGACTGTCAGGGCACTCAAAATACTCTTCTTGTTCGGGTGTATCACCAGTCTGCCCCAATCTATCATTTTCTCCTGAAAGCTCAAACAGTTCAACCATGCACAATGATTCCATTTCATCTGATCTGATGCTTTGCACTTCACTTTCTGGGAGCATTGGCTCCAGGGATGAAGCTGGGGCTTAGACAGTCCAGAAGGCCCAGCTTTGTCTCCAGTATTGACTAGGGATTGCCCGAAACAATTGACTCAGTTCAAAGAAGGATAGTATTCAAAGTCACTCACTTTCTTCCGATATGGACTGACAGTCATGCTCAACTGGGACTTGTGGAGGGAAACACTTTAACTTTGCTTCTGTAGGTGCAGACTTTCTTGATCTTTTCTTAGCAGCAGCTCTAGTCACTGGTCCAGAGGGGCATCTTCTAGGGCTCAGACTCAATTAAGATTTGTCCAATGGGCAGTAAATGATTTCTATGCATTGTTTTTACATCTTTTGAATTATTCTCAGGCCTTACTTTGTACACTGGCAGATCATCTAGTTTGCCCACTACAATGTGAGGGAGATGGTGCCATCTGTCAGCAATCTTGTGCTTGCCATGCAGTCCCAGATTTCTTAGCAATACCGATCTCCTCCTGGAGTTCCTGTGCTTTCACCTTTTATCATACCTTTCTTTGTTGGCCAGATTTCTTTTGGCAGCCATGGTTTGCTAGTTGGTACGCATGAGTTAGCTGGGCCTTTAACTTTTGCACATACTGTAAATAGTTGTCAGCTTGAACCCCATCAGGAGAGACCCCAAAACACACATCTACTGGAAGTCGAGCTTCTCTTCCAAACATCAGGCGGTAGGGGGAGAATCCAGTGGCATCACTTTTGGTGCAGTTATAAGCATGTACCAGGGTGCTAATTTGTTGGCTCCATCTAGGCTTGTCCTTTGGGTGCAGGGTGCCTAGCATATCTAGCAAAGTGCGGTTGAAACGCTCAGGCTGTGGGTCCCCTGGGGTGGTAAGGAGTGGTTCTGGACTTCGCACTCCCCACAGAGAAGCATCTCTTTGATCAGACGACTCTCAAAGTTCTCCCTTGATCAGAATGGATTCTTTGTGGAGCCCCATAGTGAACAAAAAGTTTTCTACAAGTACTTTGGCCACAGTGGATGCTTTCTGGTCTTTGGTGGGAAAGCTTGGGCATATCTCGTGAAATGGTCAGTGACCACCAGCACATTACTGATATTTCTGATCTGACTCCAAACTCAGAAAATCAATACAGACCAGTTCCATGGGTGCACTGGTGGTGATGTTAACAAGGGGCAGCCCTCTGGGGCAAGCTTTCCTCTGTAAGCAGCGACTACAAGTTCGAATGTGTTGCTCCACATCAGCCCCATCTTAGGCCAATAGAATCTGGATCTCACCAAGTCAAGTGTTCTGTCTATACCAAGGTGCCCCCATGTGGTTGTGCAAGGACCTCAGTACTGAGTCTCGGAAGGCAGTGGGCAGCACTAGTTGTTGTTTGTCTACTTGTCCCCTCTGTCTACTGTTTCTCTGTATAACAGTTTATTGATCAGTTTAAACTTAGGACCTTCTTTGTATAACAGTGCAGTTCTCAAATCAGTGGGCGTAATTTGGACACATCTTTTCCTGCATAGAGGGCTTCTAAAGCTGCTTTGATCATGGGATCGCGGGATTGAGCCGTGAATACTGTCATTGTCCAGCTGAGGCAGTGCACCAATGTCTATTGCAGAAAAGTGGCAATAAGCAGCAGGTATGCAATTCTCAGAGGGTCCAAGCAATCCACCATGCAGTCCACTGCGTCCGTGGACATTTGTTCCTCCCTGTCAAACTTCGGCAGAGTGCCCGAATGTCAGGTTCTGCCAATCGGACCAGTCATTCTGGGGAACAGGCCTCGGAGAGAGCATCAGCATCTATGTGGTTCAGACCTGCTCTGGTATTCGAGAGCATAGTCATATGTAGATAATGCAGAAAGCCACCTATGGCCAGTGGCATCCAACTTAGCTGAGGTCTGCACATAGGTCAAAGGATTATTGTCAGTTTTTACTAGTATTTTAGCCCCATACAAGTACTCATGGAATTGGTCAACAATAGCCCACTTCAAAGCTAGGAACTCTAACTTATGTACAGGATAGTTCTTTTCGGATGGGGTCAGGCTTCTACTGGCAAAGGCCACTGGTCTCAGGCCATTCTCGTGCTCTTGGTACAACACAGCCCCCAACCCTTGCAAGCTAGCATCAGTGTGCAGGACGTAAGGTTTTCTTGGATCGGCATAGGCCAGCACTGGAGCATGGGTAAGTTGATATATGATCTCATGAAAAGCAATCTCACAATCAGGAGTCCAGCGGGCCCCAAATACTTCACTCGGATGAAAATACACTCTTTCAGTCTTGAGGGACGCTGACTTTTGGTATTTTTTGTGGGTTGGGGGATACCCTTGAGTAAGGTTAAGTAAAGGGCGGATCACTCTTGAATAGTCCTTGATGAAGCTCCGATAATAACCACAGAATCCCAGGAATCTTTGCAGTTCTTTAGATTTTGGCTGTGGCCAGGTGGTCAAGGCCTCAACTTTACTTGGGTCGGTCTCTATTCCTCGGTGGATACTATGTGTCCCACATACTTTACTGATGTTTGAAAGAATTGACACTTATCAATGGACAGTTTAAGGCCAAAGTCCTCCAGTCGGTCCAATACCTTAAATAATCTGCTCTCATGTTCCTCCAGTGAGCTGCCAAACACAATAACATCATCTAGGTATACCAGGCACTCTAGTAAGTTCATGTCCCCACTGCACGCCTCCATCAATCGTTGAAAAGTGGCTGGGGCACCTGAAATCCCTTGAGGCATCCTCATGAATTCATAGAAGCCAAGCGGACAGATAAAGGCCGTCTTCTCACGGTCCTCTGGGGCCATCGGATCTGGTAGTACCCACTGGAGATCCAGCACAGAGAACCACTTGCTCCGCTTAGGCAGTCCAAAGCATCCTGAATGCGGGCATTGTGTACTGATCAGGATAGTCCGACGTTTAAGGTGCGATAATCCACACAATCCTTACTGTTCCATTCTTTTTCCTCACTACCACAATGGGGAAGCATGAGGCTTCTGGATTCTTGTATTACACCAGCAGCTAACATCTCTTGCAGATGCCGCCTCACATCATCTATGTCAGCAGGTGCCAGGCTCAGACCTCTCACGAAATGGTCTTTCGTCATACAGCCGGATATTGTGCTCAGCTCCTTGCACGCATCCTACATCCCATTCCTTAAAGAAAACACCTGGTCTCTGGGCAAGCTTCTCACTGATCCTCACTTTCCATTCAGCTGGCAGCGGGAGTCGCCAAATCAAACAAGTCAGGCGCTTACTCGTCATTCTTCCTTGAACTCTTGCTGCTGGGTAGCACTGCAGTGTCTGCACAATGCACATTAGCCAGGATGCAACCTCTGTTTACTCGAATGTCTCTTTCAGACACATTATGAACTTGGACCATTACCCTTCTGGCATAAGCATGGGCTCTAGCGGCAAAATACTAGGCTTGACTAGCAGTCCCTCTGGCAATTTTCCATCGCCTGGTGCATCCAACATTAATATTTTATTCTTAACATCCTTTCTGATACGGACCTCTCCCTGTAAGGTACACTGGGCATTTGCGCCAGGATCAGAGACTCAGGATCCTTCTTCCATACAATTCCGACCGGTTCCTCTGGTTCTGTTTTTCAGCATCCTCTGTGCCTCATAGGCCTTCTTAATTAAAGCCGGAACTCTTAAAGCTCTACTAGTCTTTGACCCCTGTTTTCATAACACAACTGTGCCAGCCTTCCAACATATGAGCATTTGTTCCAATCAACAAAGGGACACCATCATACAGTCCAGTGGGGGACACACTAAGGCTAGGGTCTCTACTTGTTCGGCCACTCCAGCCACGGAGGTGGGGAAAGACAGCCAAATCGATATACCCGGAATAGGGGTAGGCCTTCTCACTTAACCCCCATACATGCAGTCCTTCTAATGGTTGTAAGGGACGTCTGACAAATGCTTCTGATACCAATCCTGGAACATAATTGTCACTTGGGAGCCACTGTCTAATACAGCTCTTGTAGACACTCCATTCACCTTTACAGTGGTCTCCATGGAGGACCCACTATTCTGGACCAGTCTGGAGAGGCGGTAGTGGGGCCTGGGCAACTGACCTTGCCACAAAGGACGTGAATTAGCATTTTGGTGCCCTCACTGGGATCATGTTGTGCACCTCTTAACCACTGATTTCTTCTCCAAGCCTCCTTGTAGCCTATATGCAACTTTGTCAGTGTCTTTTGGGACTGGCATTCCCTTTCATGTGCCCATCTTTCCCACAATTATAGCAAAACATACTTTCTGGAGTTTGAGCTGGCCGAGGCGCCACACTGGGAGCCAGGGCGATATTACTAACTGGAAACCTGGGTGCCATCTCTGTCTGCGGCGTGATAAGCATTTGGAGACATCTCGTCAGTTTCTCCACTTCCATGGTCAAGGAATTGAGTTTGGAGCTGTTATCAGCAGGAGATACATGGTGGGTACCCCACCCCATAGCAGATGCAGTCGGATATAGGTCAGGGCCTCGCACTTGCAGGCGTGGCCTTCATAAAGGACTGTTTTGAATTCGGATCTCTCTCAACAGTTCGTCCCATTGTGGCATATCTTTTCCTTGTCAGAGCACTCATTGACTGTCAACCTCTGCCCCTGAACTTCACTTGATGGGTCACCTCAGTCACTCGGGTGTAGCCACAGCTATTGGTGCAGGTACCTCCCGAGGTCGCCTTTTCTCAACTCCTCGAATTTCCTCATTAACTCATCATAGGAGGGTGGGGATTCCAGTCGATTTGCCAGGCGTAACTGAAGCAACAGCAGTTCTGAGAAGGGGCAGACTTAAGGATTCTGTCCAGTCTGGTTCGGTCCAGTTCAATCGCTGGCAAACTACCCTTTCTGAGGCATTCTTGCAACAATTTTTCCAGCCGAGAGACATACACAGACAACAACTCCCTTGGTACTGTTGTGCATTTCTTACTCTCCACCATAGGTCCTCATCAGAATCTGGGCTCCCATACACTTCTCCAAGCCTCAAGATAGGCCTGTGCAGTCGCTTCAGGGTTACTGGCCCGCTTAGCACGGATGGTAGCCAGGGCAGGACCTCGGAGGCTTCACCAACCTCTTCGCTTTTCGCCCGAGCATTGCCATTCTAGCACTTGGGGGCAACATAGTCTATCCAGGTCTCCCAGTCATCCTCCCTTGGGGTGGGAGGGTGCCAGAGAAGATCCTCAACCTTCGTAAGAGTCGTGACTAATGGCAGGTGCAGAAATAGGAGTCTGCATTGGTTCAGCCACCATTACGGGCACTGGAGCAGGAGAGGTGTTGGGGAGGAACACCCAGGTGGCAAGAATAGTTTCTTCAAGTCCTCCACAGTTTTCCCATCTCCCAGCAACCATTCAGCAAATTCTCCTCAAAAGTTTCAGATAGTGGTGGGGCTGATTCCCCGGGTCTTTACTGTCCTAGTTATCACTCTCCAAGCAGTGAGGGCTCCTCTGGGGTAATGGTCTGTGCACTTTGGAGCTATCTATGGGATCCTTAAACTCTACTAGGGCCAGGAAAGTGTGGGTGAGCAGATTAGCATGCCGACCCACCACCACAGGGATTTGTAAACCTTCCACCTTGAAAGTACTCCCTGCACAGTGTCCGTATTGATACCCAGGGGGATGTCCAGGATAAGCATAGCATTTTGGGGGTCGATCTCCTCCCCAGTACACCACTCCACCAGCCGGTGCACAGCCACTTCTGTCGGGGTACCCATTTTTTCTTAACAGTGGTTCGTAAATATGGCCACTAGAGGACACACAATCCCAGCGGTGAGCCTCCAAGATGTAACCCCTAGATGGCGCTATCCCAGGGGCTACTACCCCTGCCTGATTTGTCACTAACAGGTTGAGGGGCCTGGATCCAATGGCGGGTGCCTCCACCCAGAGGTCAGGGTTTGCAATAGTTAAACTAACTTGGTCACAGCCCTCTGGGACACTGCAACCCCCCTTTCTTCCCACTAGTGGCCCACACAATATATCAGAATTACCTTCACAGTATACACTTACCCCAGGTCTGGTTCCGCACTGGGACCTCCTGTGAAATGAGATACAGTGCAACAATCACAGTACAGTACTTAACATAGACAAATACCTCAGGCAGTATAACTTTGCTGAAACAAGCAGCTCTGATTTATTTAGGGGGATATAACAAGGACAGGGGGAAATCAGGTTAATTAGCTTATCACTCTAATAATCTACCTATGGCTCTGTGCACAGGCCTATCCCTATCAGTTACTGTCCCTGGGTACCCAAGCCCTAGTGGCTAGTCCAAACCGTGGCAGCTGGTAGGGGCCCTTTCACACAGAGAAAAGGAGAATTAAACAGTCAGCAGTACAGTAATTCCATTTGGATTTAATGTGGCAATTCAACAGGAGCGACCCTGAATTAGTACTCACGACCTCCAAATAAGATAGGGTCCTTCAATGTCAGCAGGGCTCACTTGAGGTACACAAACCTCTTCACACATCCATATAAAAGAAAGCACTATACCAGGCAGGCTGCATCTGTATCCCGATCGCATTACTGCACAATACCCAGGAGAACACAAGCAGATTCAGTTCCTGACAGACAGAGTGCAATTTTCAGCAATTCCTCCAGTCTTCTACAGGGTGAGCCTGGTTTCTACTCTTCAGAGATCCTTTGATTCTTTTCACAGGACGGATTCAGTCCTAACAAGCTGTTACACAAGCTGCAGACCGGAACTCTGGGCCTTACACACGTTTTTTGACTAAAACTGTACACTGAAAAAGCACAGGGCTCCTTCCTTCTTCACTGCCAAAGCTCAACTGAAACTCCAACCCGACAAACCGGGCACTTCCTTTGAGTTCCTCCCAGTTCTTGACTGGATTGGCTGTCACTCACAATAGACTGCTGCTGTTGGTCCAAAAAGGCACTGAAGTCTAAACTACATCTCCCAGAGTCACTGCCCATACAATCCTCTTGTGGCTGGCTCAGATTATGAGTCCAAGTTCTGATTTGTCCAAGGCACCATTTTAGAGCTAGCATACCCCACACTGATTGGTCCAGTTCAGCAGTTCAAAACTAGAATGGGGAACTAGCAGACACAGTTCTGACTGCAAAGAAAGCAGGTTAGACAAACTGTAATTTCATTATTACTCTAAATAATTTCTGGCAAACAGTTACATCTTTCAGATAGGTTCCTTTGCACTCCTAGTGACTGCAAAAATGGAGTGAATTGCAGCAGCTTGAGTGGTACTCAATCAAAGAAACACACAGTCCCCCATACAAACTAATTATGTCTGCAAGCAGACAGCTCTTAAAGAGACAGTACCAGAGGTTCTAAAACACTCACTGATAAATGGCTTAAACGCCAAACACCATTCAGGCTTGGAGCATTCAAGCAAGCTCCTGGAAGTCTTTTGGGAACCCCCATTTGCAGGGGGGTTACAGAAACATAGAATTTGATGGCAGATAAGGACCGCTTGGCCTACCTAGTCTGCCCATTTCCCCACTTAATGGATAAGTTACAGATCCTAGTTAACCAACAGCCTACTTCCTCCTACACCCCACTAGAACTGTATTATGTCTATCCCATGCATTTCTGAATTCCCCCACTGTTTTTGACTCTATGACCTCCTCAGGAAGGCTATTCCATGCATCAACAACCCTCTCTGTGAATAAATACTTCCTCACATTACCCCTGAACCATCTCCCCTCTATCTTCAAATTGTGCCCCCTTGTTCTTGCACATCTCTTTTTTGGAAAGATGCTACCCTCTTGGACTTTGTTGATTCCCTTGAGGTATTTGAAAGTTTCTATCATGTCCCCTCTACCTTCTTTCCTCGAGGCTACACATCTTAAGCTCCTTTAGTCTTTCTTCATATGTCTTCTGGTGCAGAACCTGCACCATTTTGGTTGCCCTCCTCTGGGCAGCCTCCACCCTGTCTATGTCTTTGTGGAGATGGGGTCTCCAGAACTGTACACAGTACTCTAGATGTGGTCTTACCAACTGTCTGTACAGAGGGCCAACAGCTTCTTGTTTTCTACTGGTGATGCCTCTCCCTATGCATCCCAGTATCCCCCCAGCCCTCCTTACTGCCTTCTCATACTGCTGGCCACCTTTAGGTCATCTGATATGAATTACCCCTAGGTCCCTTTCCATTTTTGTTGTTGTCAGTATCTCACCCCCCATTGTGTACTCTTCCCGTGGGTTTTTGTTTCCCAGGTGCATTACTTTGCACTTCTTTGTGTTGAATCTAAGCTGCCATACATTTGACCATTTCTCCAACCTTGCCAAGCCCCTTTTCATCCTTTCCATCCCACCTTGTGTATCAACCCTGTTGCAGATCTTTGTGTCATCTGCAAAGAGACATACTTTTCCTTCCAGTCCCTCTGCAATGTCACTTATAAAGACATTAAAAAGGACTGGCTCCAGTACTGAACCCTGCGGTACCCCACTAGTAACCCCCTTCTTCACTGTGGACTCCATTTACTAGTACCCAGCTATGTCCTGTTGTCCAGCCAGTGTTTTACCCAGGCTACCACCCTGGGACCCACTCCCAGGCTGGCTAATTTGTTTATTAATCTTTTGTGCGAGACTGTGTCAAATGCCTTGCTAAAGTCTAGGTAGGCCATGTCCACAGCCCCTCCCTGGTCTACTACTCTAGTCACCCAGTCAAAGAAATCAATTAGATTTGACTGACATGACCTTCCTGCTATGAATCCATGCTGCCTTGGGTCCTGTGCCCCACTGGCCTCTAGGTACTCAACAATTCTTTCCTTCAGAAGTGATTCCATCATTTTCCCTACCACTGAGGTCAAACTGACAGGTCTGTAGTTTCCTGCCTCTGTCTTGCTCCCACTTTTGTGAAGGGGAATCACATCCGCCCTCCTCCAGTCCTCAGGTACCACACCATCCTCCCATGATTTATTAAAAAGGGTAGTCAGTGGTGTTACTAGTTCTTCCCTTAGTTCTTTTAGAATTCTGGGGTGAATCCCATCAGGCCCCATTGCTTTATCCACCTTCAGTTTTAAGAGTTCTTTCAGAACCCTTTCTTCTGTGAAAGGACTAATATCAACCCCCCTATCCAGAGTGCTTCTATTGACTGGATTAGGTATCTCCCCTGCTTTTCCATTGTGAATACTGAGCAGAAGTATTCGTTCAGTATCCCTGCTTTTTCACGGTCTCTCTCTGCCCAACCACTTTCCTCTTTATTCAGCCTCAGTATCCCTGCCTTAGTGTTTCTTTGCTCCCTAATGTGCATATAAAAAGGTTTTATCCCCCTTCTTAACCGAGTTGGCTATCTTTTCCTTGGTTTGGGCCTTTGCTATTCTGCCTGCCTTCCCCGTTTCCTTCTGCTTTAACTGGTACAGTTCTCAGTCCTGCTCCTTCTGTGTTTCCTTATACTTCCTGAATGCTATCTTTTAATCCCCAACCTTCCTCGCCACTTCTTTTGAGAACCACAGTGTTTTTTCTTTCATTTTGATTTATTTGCTTCACACAAAGGCTTGTTGCCTCTGTGATGGCAGTTTTGATGTTTCCCCATTGTTGTTCCACCCCACCTTCTTGCTTGTTTGCTAGTGCTTTTCTGAGGCACTCTCCCATTTTGACAAAATCAGCCCTCCTGAAGTCCAGTACCTTCACTTTAGTGTGGCTTGACTCTACAGCTAAGTTTATTGTGAACCACACTGTTTGGTGGTTGCTTGTTCCTAGATGGCTACCCACTTCAAAATCGGAGATCCTCTCTCCATCCCTATTTGAGAGTGCCAGGTCTAAGATTGTTCCCTCCCGACAGAGTTGAACCACTGTGTAGGGAGCATTGATGAAAAGCAGTGTCGCTGTGTCACATCCCTCCCTATAGGCACTGTATGCAACAAATCTGTAAAATGGATATTGACTGTAGTCCTCATTTAACTACAGTTATAATAGTGGGACTGGCGAGACAGGTAGACCTGCCATAAAATAAGGATAACATTAAATAAAAAGCAATACCAGCCTGGTTGGCACATGCCAAATCTTGTTTGAACTTTGCATAATCACTTATTCTAGTGTTTCTGGACCTCAAGGCATTGCCAGTATGCTCACCTCACTCCTGTGATCCATTTGGGACAAATACACACCAATATTGTACTTTTTACAAATACAGATATCATTCTTCAATATTTGTATTGGTGTTAGGCCACGTAAAGTAGCACTAGACCTGAACTGAGGCTCAGTGACACACGTGGGACAACTGTTGCTCATTAGATGAATGCATATTTTATTGATCAGTCTACATATTTTATTAATAACTCTTAACCCCTTGGTCTTCTGCTGCCAGAGGTAACAGAAACACGTCTAAAACTTTAAAAAAAATATGTCTATATATTTTTTTTTTGCTCCCCCATGTCCCTCCTGGCCGTCCACCCCTTTGGACCACCTAGGCCCCATGGCCACCCTCCTCCACCAGCGCTATCCTGCTGCCACCCGCTACCACCTTTGGATCCCCTGGGTGACCCAATGTGACCCTTCATTGGATAGGTCCCTCCTCTCTGGGAGAGAAGTGCCCAAAGGCACAACCAATTAGCCCTGGGATCAGCGGTGAGGTGGACATCTCGGGGCTGTCCCGGCTTCGTGGCATGCTGGGGACCGAGGACTATCATCTGGTCAGCTAGGGGGCATTTTTCTCATTTTCTCCCAGTGGGAGTATGATGTGCCACTGATGTCAGGGCAAACATCGACGTCCATCATGCTTCCCTAGCCAATGGGGCCCAGTGTGGTGCTGTACTACCGGCCTCCACCAGGAGTCAGCAAGTGTTGGCCTGCAGACCCACCCTCCCCCGGGAGAAGGTGAGCAGTCATTGGACGCTCAAGCCTTCTCCCCTGGCCAGCCTTCCAGCGCCCATGTCCGTTACCGAACATGGGTTGCCGGCATCGCAGCTGTGAATGTTTCCGCTGTGCTGGTGGGCCAGCACCAAAAATATATTTTAATAAATATTAACATGCAAAAAAAGATGAATCTCAGATACACAAATACCAGATGACAGCCCTGCGCACAGCCCTAATGTTACCCAAGATTCTTTGCTCAGGGGACTTACTGAACTGAAAATGGCTTTGTATGAGGCTACCATGACCCTACTAAGCATACAGTATTTCCTGGGTTTAGTTGTACTACATGTGCAGCTCTTCAAAGCCTCAGCTGTGTAAACACTGCATTGAAACCCCTCAGCATCCTCTTGCAAATATCTTTTACAGTCATAAATCAATCAATAAATAAAAGTTTTGGACATTTTGTTGGGAGTCGCTTTAGGTAAAGTGATAGCACTTTATAACACAAGAGTGCTCCATGTCACGAGGCCGCACGTGAGATGTCGCATGACTCCTGCGGGACAGCATGCATCGTATGAAAACACATACTGCGAGTACATCACTTTAAAGCCAGGGACATACCGTCAGTTAAGGGCCTCAGTGGCACTGTGTAATTTACTGATTTTCGTCTTGCGTTGTCCTTATCAACAGCAACCTGGGAACAGATAGACACATGGGAGTCAGTGAGACTGGATGGTGTTTACATGGTGTGTCCAGTCTGTAGGCAAGAACCCCAGTGACCTATGGCATCAAAGTAGACAGAAAAATGTGCAGGTGGTGGTAGTAATGATAAAGGTGCATGAAACCTGGGGGCCCTTCACCAGTCTGATACTGCTGCCTTTGAACATGCAGTGCCATGGAGCTGCTGCAGCCCGTGGAATGCAGCGTTGGAAGCATCTCTGATGGCTCTCCTGCTTTGCTGTGGCCTGTCTCTTGCTGGTTTATAGAATCAGCATGACTGCGTGTGTGTGTTTATGTACATGTATATGTATATGTGTGTGTATATATATCTATATATATATATAATATACACACACATATATACTGTATATATATATATGCAGGATACACAGGTGACTCATGTGACACATGATTTATCTATACAAGTGCCATTTGACATCGAGAAACCTCATAAGGGGTGTAAGCCATGAGTGAAGTGTCCAAGGTCAGACAACATGAATATAGATAAATCATGTTCATCACATAAGTTCACCTCTGCATATTCATATACATCAACTCTTTTTTTTTTTTGCTCCATAGGAATGCATGCTAACTGCTGTAGTGCATGAAGACCTCTGAGCCCCAGCACACACTTATGAGGTGGGTTTTAAACAATTTTTTAAAATGGTTTAATTCTTATCACGTTAGTGTGGCCACATTGCTGCCTTAAGCTGGTTTTTGAAATGTTTTCAAACCTGCATTGTGAACACACTCTGGAACCTCACAGATTGATGCCTGTAACCGTGCTGTGCATTAGAGGGCTGTGCACAGCGAAGGACCAGCAAAGAATGGAATGAACATGGCAGCTTGTATACACTTGTAAGGGAAACCGTGTTTAGCTTAAACCGTTTTTAAAACCAGTTTATAGACTAGGTAGTCACCAGGGTTAAACTCGGTTGTTAAAAACGGGTTAAGTAGGGCTGCAGTGTGTCTGCAAACCCTGTTATCTATGTCTTAAACCCTGTTATGCTCTCTACCACCGTTTAAGATTGCCAGTGAGTGCAGGGCCTCATATACCCAAAAGGTTTCGGTGTGGCAGAGCCTGTGAATGAAGCATTCTACATTCTCTCTGTTTTAAACAGATCTAGCCTGACAGTTTATATTCAACTGCTGAAGAGATTACTTAAACTCTAAGACCCACAGCTTCCGGGCATAATTTCACAGGCTGATAATAAAATAAACTGAACAGAAGTTCGCAACTTACTCACCCGTCCGCATGGACGATGGCTAGAAAGCGGATTCTCAGTGAACCTCTGAACAACCTAGATTTGTACCTGTTCTCAATCCTCTGCAGTGACTTTTTATTTTCAAATTAAAAAAAGAAAATATAGCATGTGTAAAAGTGTAAGTGTTGAATAAATAATACAGCCCCAAGGTATAGAAATGTGTGGGAAACAGTCAAGATTTCTACCATTACTCTGGAAAGACAAAACCACACAGCATTGCTTCTGTGCATTTTTATGTTGCTTGCACGCATGTGCAAGAAACATAGTGCCATCATCTGAGATTTCGGAGGTGTGTCACCTCCTACTCCAATTCAGTCAGTGTGCTGGCAGGCGCGGCCCCTGTAAGCCAATGCATTTTGGAGCTGTCTATGACACGCTCCAAAATGCAGTGGCATACAGTTGAAAGGGGAGCTACGCCTCAGTGAGCACCGATAAGAGGCTGCTCACGCGAGTTCCCCTCTCCCCCGCAGGCGCATGTGTGCCCCTCAAGATCAAGACTGTATAGCCGACGGGTGCTCAATCCCGCCGGGCTGAGCTGCGCCCCTCCCCCAGTATTAGCTGCCATGCTGGGAGCCCACCCCAGCATGGCAAGCGGTTCTTTGCCGATGGGGTGCACAACCTCGTCGGCTGAATATCCCCTCCTTTTGCCATGCTGGAGTCCACCCAACGTGGCAACAAATTCCATGGCCGACGGGGGTGCCCAATCTCCCGTCGGCTGAACGCCCACGTCTCGCGGCCACGCTGGGAGCCTACCCAGCATGGCAAAGGGTCCCACGCCGCTTTTTTTTTTTTTTAAATACCTGAAAATGAAACGGTGCCGCGCGCGCTCTCCGACCCCCTCCCACAACCCGCACTCCACCCACGGCGCACTCCAGCTCTCCCCACACCCCCACCCCATACTACTTCTGACTCAAGCGCATCCATTCGTGGACCGGAACATGCCTGCACTCTTCAAAGCCGACCGCGAACTGAGGAAATGCCGTAAGCTGTATAATGGGCTAGAGAGGGGGTTTCAACTTTGTTGCATTCTCAGGCATTTTGGGAATTTTCATCGATTAACATGTAGTTTTGGGACCTCGATAAAGATGTCATCATGCCGCATATTTCGGTTCGGCGGTGATTTCGCGCAGTAACTGCAAAATCACCCTTTGGGTCTGAATACCACCATGACAGTGACATCATTCATGAGAAAGGGTCCCAAAAACCCCATGTTGAAAATTTGGTGCCAAAATTCCAAAAAATGACTGTTTTACGAGCGTGCATTGCGCAGTTCCTACACAGGCTTGTAAGTTTGCGAAATTTCAATATTTTCACTCCAGATTTTCAACATTGCCATTTTACCACACCTTCTTATGAGCAGTATAGCTGTCATTTTTCACATCTCACCTAAAATGTGTTTCTGCCCATGTAGCGCAGAATGGCGCGGTCAGTGTGCAAAATCAATGTATGGGACAAATTAAGAAAATCACAGTGACACTGTTCATGAGCAGAGGTCTTAAAATGGCTATGTTGAAAATTTGGTGAAAAAATTCCTAAAAATGACTGTTTTACGAGCGTCGTTCGCAGTTCCTATGCACGCTCGTAAGTTTGTGAATTTTCAATATTTTCACTCCAGATTTTCAACATTGGCATTTTATCACACCTCCTCATGAGCAGTACAGCTGTCATTTTTCACATCCTGCCCAAAACATGTTTCCGCCCATGTAGCGCACAATGGCGCAGTCGGTGTGCGAACTCAATGTATGGGACACATTAAGAAAATCACAGTGATACTGATCATGAGCAGAGGTCTTAAAATGGCTGTGTTGAAAATTTGGTGAAAAAATTCTTAAAAATGACTGTTTTGCAGTGTGCGTTGCGCACTGTTCCTCTTGCGGCTACGTAGGTTTCGCGAATTTTAATATTTTCCTCCAGATTTTCAACATTGCCATTTACCACACCTCCTCATGAGCAGTACAGCTGTCATTTTTCACATCCTGCCCAAAACATGTTTCCACCCATGTAGCGCACAATGGCGCAGTCGGTGTGCGAACTCAGTGTATGGGACACATTAAGAAAATCACAGTGTCACTGTTCATGAGCAGAGATCTTAAAATGGGAATTTTTAAATTTGGTGAAAGAATTCCTAAAAATGACTGTTTTACGAGTGTGCGTTGCACAGTTCCCCACGCATGCTCGTAGGTTTGCGAATTTTCAATATTTCCACTCCAGATTTTCAACATTGCCATTTTACCACACCTCCTTATGAGCAGTACAGCTGTCATTTTTCACATCCTGCCCAAAACGTGTTTCCGCCCATGTAGTGCACAATGGCGCAGTCAGTGTGCAAACTCAAAGTATGGGACACATTAACAAAATCACAGTGACACTGTTCATGAGCAGAGGTCTTAAAATGGCTATGTTGAAAATTTGGTAAAAAATTCCTAAAAATGACTGTTTCTGATGCATTCTGCTTGCAGTTCCTACGCGCGCTTAGTAAGTTCGCAAATTTTCAATATTTGCACTCAATGACTTCAAATACCTAAACAGCACATAGAAGCAAGCAACATTCGGCATTGACAAATGCTTGTTTCTATCATCTCTTACTCCTCTACTTTAACAGAACAGCTCTTTTACCTAATGTAGAGGCCTATTCTGCTTTCCAACCACATTACTCTTATATACCCGATTGGAGGCAGATTTCTTTATCTGTGTCTCACTATGTTTCTTTTTATACATTCTGTTTTCCAGCTACTTGTTCGGCAGCATGTCAGTGCTGGAAGGACCCCAAATGGCAGGTATATAGAGTAGTTTCTATTATGCTTAAAAGGTAACAAAGATAAAAAAAAAAAGAGATGATTGGTAAAAGGTAAGTGGGATGTCGAGATGTCCTCGGCTGTTCAAGAGTGCAGTCTATAAACATCTTTGTGTTCCAGAACCGATCAGCTTCGCTTGCAGTTCTCAAACACAAAGATGTTTCAAGATGACGCTATGAACTAGCAAGAGACATCTTGGACATCCCATTCTATATATTTATGAAATAGGCCTTGACTGTGTGTGATTTTTTAAATTGTTTTTCTTTTTAAGTATTTTATATATTTTGAGGTTTGTTTTGTGAAGTAGTGCCATAGTGCACTCCCCACCCTTGTTGCTGTGGTCACTACTATGCACATGGCATCTGGATGCCATGTTAGCATGTGAGTATCACCACAGATTGGTGAGTGAGTAGCCTTTTTGAAAAATTTAGGGCAAGATGGCATCACTTCTTAGCGAGAGCACTGGGGGACATGAATGCTGTACTGAATGATTTCTGAGGTATTTCAGTCAGAAAAATATGTCTACGTTATGTTGTGAGGACAGTTTTTTACAACATTTTAGCTGGATGCATTTTTTTATTTTTGCTGGTGTGGCAGTCTTTCACTGTTTCAGGTGGGCAGTTGCGTGAGCTTGCAGTCGATCAAGTGGTTGGGCAGGCAGGGAACTGAAACTGGAGCACAGAACAAGGAAAATTAAGAATACATATTTAAATCACAAGTTGTAGTGAGAAAGAAATTATGTGACCTACTGGGAACTGAACCCAGGCCCTGAGGAGGATTTAATCTGGAGGCGTTTGTTTTGTTTCTGCTGGTTTAGCAGTGTTTCCATGTTACGGTGGGCATGCGAGTGAGTGGGCAGGCAGGTAGGGACTGGAAACTGGAATGAAGAAAGAAAAACAAAAAAAAGAAAAATTAAGGTAAATGAAGTGCTTACTTTTTGCAAAATGGAGGCGTACAGTAAGGAGCTGAGGCTGCAGTACTTGGTTGGTTAGTGAAGTGTTGCTGCAGGAACATGTACAGTACAAATAAAAGTGAAAGTGTGTGGAAAATAGGGCCGGCAGGAGTGTGACCAAAATGACAATGAGTTTACTAAATCCTGATGACGAGTTTACTATATGTATCATTAAAATTTATACAAGAGTAGCTAAGATAACAGGATTTATACAATGGGTTTTGTGTCCACATCTGTTGTCTGAATATATATATATAGATAGATAGATAGGTATATATGTATATACAAAATCACACATGCCCCCACGATGCAAAGCATCATGGGCTATATGCAAATCACCACAGAATGTTATGCTGGTCCAACTTTAAGCAGAATTGCATGGTGCCGAAGTCTCTACACAGTTTGCAAGGGTGCTAACAGAAGACATAGACACGCATTTCATCCTATCAGGACTCATCAGTATGCCTCATCTGCTTGACACCCCAGTGGAATGGACCAGCTACCCTTAAGGCAGTGTGCCTTGGATATATTGTGTGAACCCATTAAGATAAAAAACTATTTAAAAGACAAAGAACCTCTGTGCGCAAACACTGAGGCAAGGGTTACCCCAAAGGGCATTTGGTTGGGAAGCCAAGTTTCAAGAAAATACAAAATCACAAATGCCCCCACAATGCAAAGCATCATGGGCTACATATGCAAATCACCACAGAATGTTATGCTGGTCCAACTTTAAGCAGAATTGCATGGTGCCGAAAGGCCTCTCACACAGTTTGCAAAGGGTGTTTCGTCCTACCAGGACTCATCAGTATGCCTCATCTGCTTGACACCCCAGTGGAATGGACCAGCTACCCTTACCCTTGCAACTTTTGCAGCACAGGGGTTATCAGGAATGGCTCTAGGTGTGCTCTTAGTCTCTATACTTATGGGTCTGGCGGACCCTGTGCTCCCACATTTGGATTCCATTATGCAATAATGGGAGTACAAGACCCTACATTATGTAGGTGTGCCTTGGATATATTGTGGTGAACCCATTAAAATAAAAAACTATTTAAAAGACAAAGAACCTCTGTGCGCAAACACTGAGGCAAGGGTTACCCCAAAGGGCATTTGGCTGGGAAGCCAAGTTTCAAGAAAATACAAAATCACACATGCCCCCACAATGCAAAGCATCATGGGCTGCATATGCAAATCACCACAGAATGTTATGCTGGTCCAACTTTAAGCAGAATTGCATGGTGCCGAAAGGCCTCTCACACAGTTTGCAAAGGGTGCTAACAGAAGACATAGACACATGTTTCGTCCTACCAGGACTCAAGTATGCCTCATCTGCTTGATATATAATATATGTATATATTCTTTGCAGAAACGTCGTTAATGCATCAGTTAGGGTTGTCATTACAGCAAAAAAGTTTGGAAATTTAATGTTGGGTTACCAACCTACCCCCATCCTCACTCTCTATACACCAACAGGTGTTGGGGTGTGCCTTAGGTTTATCGGCCCTCTCACCCCATTTCATTTGTAAGGAAGCTGAGTGGTACAGTATAGGACAATGGGGTGAGGCCTGATGACCCCAAGGCACACCCAATGCTTGCTGGTGTGTGGAGAGTGGGGGTAGGGGTAGCGGTTACCCTAACATCAAATTTCCAAACTTTTGTCGCTGTAATGACAGCCCTAACTGATCATTAACTAAGTTTTTGCAATGAATTTCCTTTTTGAGAATGTGTAATGTTATTCATATGTCCCATCATCAATAAATTTTGTAATTGTCTCTGATTTTCATGTAGGGGCTCTGCGCTCCCATCTATACATAAGTGTACTGATATTTTAATGATATCACATCTCTATTTCCCACTACTGCATAATGTAGGGCCTTGTACTCCCCATTATTGCATAATGGGATCCAAATGTGGGAGCGCAGGGTCCGCCACGTACCCATAAGTATAGAGACTAAGAGCACACCTAGAGCCATTCCCGATAACCCCTGTGCTGCAAAAGTTGCAATATCTCAGGAAAGGAAGGAACTTTGGGAAAAATTCCTTCACAGTTGTATTCATGGCCTGGCCACCTCCACCTGTGCTTAGTACACCTAAAGGTATACTAAAATCCATATCTCGAACCGTTTTCGAAATATAGCCACTGAAAGCAACAGCCACCACAATGTTATCCTGTGGGAAAATTGCAACTTTGGAGTGATGTAACTATGGAACCGGTGTCAATGTCTTCACCAAACCAGCAAACTGCACATCTGTGGGGCAAGGGCTTGCCACCCTGCAAATTTCAGCTCAAAAGTCCTAACCATTTTCTTGCTATAAATTGGCAAAGAAACTGTTTTTTGGGTCTGTTTACCTGCTTTCGCTTTTAGATCATATATTTTTTCCATATGTTATAATGGGAAACTTTAAAGTTTAATAACTTTTGAACGGATTAATATTTTTTCACCAAACCTTCAAAAGACACATATGTGAGGCAAAGGCTTTCTACCCAGAACATTTCAGACCACAACCTAAAGCTGTTTCTGAGATCCAGGTGGAGAAAGAAATGTCAATAAACACAGATGTTTCTGTGTTTTCAACACTCTGTATCTCAGAAACCACGCAAAAGATTCCCACATAATTTGGCAGATCAAGTGATCTACCCATTTACATTATGCATGCCAAACTTCATGCAAATCAGTTGAATGGTTCCAAAGTTATTAACGTTCACAAATTTGGATTTAACATAGAAGTTACCTTTCACCCTAACCTTACTGGCACTACTGTGCCAATGAAATAAATATACATATATGTATGTATGTATATATATTTATTTATCTATATCTATATCTATATCTATATCTATCTATATCTATATCTATATCTATATCTATAGAGAGAGAGAGAGGAGAGAGAGAATAAATAAAGGCAGAGTGTGGTATACAAAAATAATACAATCAAGGGTTGAGGAAGCCATAAAGCCATGAGCTCAAAGGCGGGTGACCTTTATGAATTTGTTCAGCCCCAAGATGGTATTATTTATGAGAATGCCGGACTTTGCCATCTTTTATTTTATATAATGCATTAGGTTGGACACTTTTGCTGAGTCCTGTGTTTTGCCATAGTGTTGGGGATAGGGTAGCTGTTATATGTGTTGTCAAGGGGTTGTTACTTGTGGTGAAGGAGCTTTGTTGCTTATTTTATTAAAAGCTTGTTACATGTGTTGTTAAGGGGCTTGTTACTTGTATTAGGAGGATTGTTACATGTGTTATTGGAATTGTTTGTAGTGTGTTGGGTAGTAATGTGTCATTAACGTGTTAATAACACATTAATATGGTAGTAGTATAATATGTAGGTAGTATACTGTATATAGTGCTTGTAGGTAATAATGTGTTATCAAGGTGTTGATAACACAGTAATACACTATAATGACTGGCCATCAATTTTTTTAATGGGCCAAGCCAGCTGATATTTGCCATAATAACCAGCTGGTTATTACAGCAAACATGCACCTTTCAACACAGCAGCTGTCCTCAAGACTTGCTGTGTCAGTATGTCTCGAGCACAGCAGTCCATTCAGCGATCACAACAGTTTCTCTTTTAAAAGTGAAATGAGATAGTGAAACTGACTAATTAATCCAACTCTTCTTAAATAAAAGTAAAATGAACTGAAATAAAGCAGGTAGTGCCTCAAATACAGTTCCGCTCGAGACTGCCTTACTCTCTGTGGCTCGAGCACAGTACTTCCTGTAATGCAGTGATTAAGAAAATCTGAAACATTTTTGGGGGTTGGGGGAGAAAAAAATAATGACTAGTGATTATATAAAATATGGGATGGTGAGATTACTCAAATTTAATACGCATCCTTGGAGTGTAATGCTTAAAATAAACCCCACGAGCTTCACTCTCGGGGTTTATGTAGCATCATGTACCTTGGGTATGTATTATATTTTCGTAATGCTTACCATCCCATATAGTATTCTCTGTGTGATTAGCTAATTGATATCATAATATGCTAATCGGCTACCATCATATATGGGAATGTATGATGACTCTTTTCACGGATAGAGCCCAACCATATAATATATATGGATATGTCAAGGCCCCATTGGGAATATCAGTGATATTTTTCTGAGTGCAGCTTGACCTTATGACATCATGAGTAGCAGAGCCATGAGTGATGTCAAAAGTCAAGCTTTAAAGAGAGAAAAATAGCTGACATTCAGTGGGCCATGACATAATTTTATCAGACACTTTGTAATTTTTGTCTGTTTGGTGTTTTTTTTTTGTTCTGTTGAATACCGTTTTAATGTTTTATTTTCAGGATGACTGAGTGGGTAGTACTGGTGGCATGACATTCACCGATGCTGTGCATCTGCATGTTAGTACATCAGGACCTTAGTGCATCAGCGTTTGATACTGTTTAGCAGTCATAGGATGCTATTCTGAGGGAGCAGCATTTGGTGTGGTGGTGGTGGTGCCTGGGGGCGGGAACATTTTGGCAGCTGCGGAGAAGGGCGTGCTGGTCAGAGGTAGACAAGGTGATGGTTGGGTTTCTGGAGGGAGGGAGAGGGTTATAAGGAAAACAGGGAACTGCACACCACTAAAGAAGTGGTGTAAGGAAAAGTGCGTGTTTTTCTTTAATTTGAGATGCTGACAAGTTTATTATAAGAGTACTGGTTTCAAACTGGAAGGTCGGGATTCAGAGCCAGCGTGCAAGTCAGCCAGGTAATGTAAAAGTGAAAGTGTGCTGCTCATGCTGCCGGCTCAAGCCAGTCCCAACCTACAGTGAAAATATTTTTGTTCCTGGTGGACCTACAGTGAGAATATTTCTATATTTTTACTGTAGGCTTAGAGGTCACACAAAAAAATGCAGATATTTCCCACATCTGTTAGTAATTAACTAGTATATACACTACTAATGAATCTACACCAGCTAATTACAGTGTAATAAACAGCTTATTCACAAACTATCCCAAGTATAGACACAAATATACATTTTATTACAACACCATTAACATGTGTAACAACCACCTTATTACTTTATTACTAAGAACGTTTGTGTGAAAACTGGATTTGTGTGTGTGTGTGTGTGTGTCTACCCCTGATAACAGATTTCTGTTTGTGACATCATAATCTGTTGTTGTGTAGATAAATATGATGTCATGAACTGGGGATAATAATGTCAGGTGTAGACAAGCAACCTGAGTTGATAGTCGAGGACCGTAATCTTGTTTCATTGTACAGTTTTCAGAAATAAAGAAACAAGGTGTGAATTAAGGAAAATATATGAAGTATAAACTGAATGGTGCCTGAAACTATGGTGTCAGGAGCTCTTTAAAGAGCAGGTGTTATATTTCTAATAAATGGACAACTATTTTACTTATTGTATTTTGTTGAGTTAGCAATTACTTTTTCTTTTATAATAAAATGTTTGTTAATGCTGCAAAACAAGTGGGTTTCACCTTAGCTTTTACACTGCTAGTAAAGGAATTCAATAGAATCCTGGTATTGTGATGCCAGAATCTGCCAGCTACTTATGAGACCAATGTATTTCAATGAGAAACTAAATATATTTTCTGTCTTTTCAGAAGAAATAGATACTTCTCTCAGCAACAAGCTTTGCCTTTTATACATTTGCACTGTTGTGGCACAGCTGTATGATTTGACAATTTTTTTTGGGGGGTGGGGGATATTGTTTCTCCTGGGGCTTTCAGTCGGCCAAACTGTCCTCGCATCCCTTTCTCCGGCCGTCAACTGACTCATGCTGGTCTCCATGGAAGGCAACCACCCAATTGCCCCACGGCTTGTCCCCCATGGTGGGGAGGTAGGGGGTGGCCAATTCCCCCACCTAATATGGATCCACACTTGGTGATCCCCCCCTACTGGAGCCGGCACAGGTGCTCACAGACGGCCATCAAGCCGCTGCGACTGGAATTCCCTTTTTCTGCTTTTCTCCCCTGTGGGCTGATGGCATGCAATGATGTCAATGACTGGATGCCCGCACGCTCCCGTGCACACCCCAATCAAGCGCCTGCTGCCTCCTGCCCCCATGATGTGCGGCTATGTGCCACCGATCCCCAGCCTCCGCTATGGGTCAGGTGAGCACCGGCCGCAGAAACCCTCCCAGAGATGGAGAGCAGTCCATTGGATGCTTAATCCATCTCCTCCTCTGACCCACGGCAGCCCATGCTCGCTCTCGACAGGTCGCCAGCTGCAGCGAGGTGTGGCGGCCCAGTGCCTCAAACCACAGCAACACCGGCTGGCTTGATTTTGCAATTTTAAAACAGTAATTGACTTCTTTTTTCTTCTTCTTAAGTAAAATTTGGTTATGAAGAAAATGTCACCTACTAAATTATAACAAAAGATCACAGGATATCAAAATCACATAGTTATAGTACATATATAATATTTTGGTGATAGAAAGTGTTATTTCTCTATATTAAATCTGAAAAAGGTTTGCAGTTTCCTTTGAAATACACTGCCAGCCTTGCCAATAAAACGTTTCTGACATCCTAATACAAAGTTCCATTGGATTCTTTTTTACTAGTCATGGCAGAATACAAATAAAATGACGAAAAGATGAAAACAAACAAAATGATTACAGAGGCATCAAAAGACCCAAATCAGCATTCTTTAAGATATACATCCTTATTAAGCACTTGCTCTTGAAAGCTGAGGTCTTTTCTACCCTTAACCTTTCTCTGGTGATGATCCAGGTGGAAAATAAAGATTCCCAGGAGCACTGTTAGAAAAAGAGGAGGGGATATTCCACAGTTCCAGCCAAGAGTCCCTTTCTCAGTGATTAAAGGAATTTGACATTCTAAAGCGCTGTATCCCAAAGTGCTTCGCAGGGCAATAAGACAGATACTGACAGTGTAGAAACTGCAGAATACAATTTATTATGTCGTCTTGCAAGTGCGCAAGCAAGCAACATCTTATGTTGTCTTGCACGTGCGCAAGCAACATCTTGTGGTAGCAGCAGAAATGCAGAGGTGTGTCAATGTTGGCGAATGCAGGGCATGCTTTAGTAGGTGTGCCCCTCATTCCCCAATTAGCCAGCATGCTAGAGCTGACACAAGAATTATGTAAAGTGCCACCAACTTGAAAGAAATGTGCCGCTGCAATCAGACAAGCTCGTCATGCAGTGGCACAGATGACACGCCTCCCGTATGTGCCTTTCTGATGAAACATTTCAATAAACATAGCGGTGACTCCTGCCACCACCACACAATCCCCAAAGAAAGCCAACATTGGGGAGTGCAATCCCTGTGTCATGCATGTCTGCCCACCACCTCCACATTGTGTGGCACACTAAGAGCCAGCAATGTGTGCATGCAGCTCACGAAGCCGACAGCGTCGGCATGTTCCTACCCACACCCTACTCTCTTGTGTGTGGTACACTGAAGCCCACCCCAGTGTGGCCAACATCACACCGAAAGTCATAGGCACACTGGGCGCCCACCCCAGTGTGCTCAACATTTGTTTTATTTCACCTGTAAAGAAAGAAAATGGTCCTGCAATGCTCTTTTTTCTGTACCTGAAAAAGGAAACAGTCCATCGTTGTCTGCAACACCTCCCCAACCCACACCACCCTCTGTGCACCTACCTCTCCACACACCTCCCACCCCATGCCCACCTCAGAGGTCGGCGCTGCAATCTTGGTGTAGCTGGAATCGTCTGGACTCTTCAAGTACCTCAAGGCCTCAAGGAATCAAAAAGTCCAAGAGGTAGCATCTTTCAGAAAAGAGATGTGCAAGAACAAGGGGCACAATTTGAAGATAGAGGGGACGGCTCAGAAGGTAATGTGAGGTATTTTTTACAGAGAGGGTTGTGGATGCATGGAACAGCCTCCCTGAGGAGGCTGTGGAGTCAAGAAGAGTGGGGGAATTCAAGAATGCATGGGACAGACATAAGGCAGTCCTAGTGGGGGTAGAAGAAGTAAGCTGTTGGTTAACTAGGATCTGCAGCTTATCTGTTAGGTGGGAGAAATGGAGCAGACTAGGTGGCAAGCGGTTCTTATCTGCCGTCAAATTCTATGTTTCTATGTTTCAAAGCCGATAAGCTGTATAATGGCATAAATGGCGGGGTGGGGAGTTCAACTAAGTGGCTATCTCAGACATTTTCTGAATTTTGGCTCCAAATTTTCAACATAGGGTTCATGGGACCCCACCTCATAATTACATGCACTGTCATTTTGTTATTTGGACACGAAAGGTAATTTTGTGGTCACTGTGCAGAATCACCTGTGACTGATTAATGAAACAACACTGCCACTGATCATGAGGTGGGGTCCCAAAAGCATATGTTACAAATTTGTTGAAAATTCCCCAAAATACTGTGTTAAGGTGTGCATTGCACAGTTTCTATGCACGTTCATAACTTCAACTATGTTGAAAATTTGGTTAAAGAAATCCCCCAAATAATTGCGTTACGGGCATGTGTTCGTGCAGTTTTTATGCACGCTTGTGACTTCACCAGTTTTTCATATTTTCACTCCAGATTTTTAACCTTGCCATTTTTTTATACTTCCTTATGAACAGTACAGCTGTCATTTTTGACATCCTGCCCGAAATGTGTTTTTGCACATGTGGCGCACAATGGTGCGGTCGCTATGGGAAATCAACATTTGAGACAGATTAATAAAATTAAAGTGACAGTGTTCATGAGCAGAGGTCCTAAAATGCCTGTGTCAAAAATTTGGTTACAAAATCCCCCAAATAATTGCGTTACGGGTGTGCGTTGCGCAGTTTCTACGCACGCTCATGGCTTCACCAAGTTTTCATATTTGCACTCCAGATTTTTAACATTGCCAATTTTTCACACCTCCTCATGAACAGTACAACTGTCATTTTTTGCATCCTGCCTGAAATATGTTTTTGTACCTGTTGCTCCAAATGGCGCTCATCACTGTGCAAAATCACCTTCGCTAATGGACTGATAGTGCCACTGTTCAAGAGGTGGGGTCACAGATAACCCATGTTGAAAATTTGGGTGAAAATACCAACAAATACCGGGCGTTAGGGTTTCCAACAGAATGCCCCACCTGTAGAGACTAACAGGTGTCGAGGTGTGACTTGGGATTGTATCGGCTATAATGCTCACGCCATTCCACCCCCACCCTGCAGCCAGTGACAGGCATCAAGGCGTGCCTTGGACTCTTTGGCCCCAAAGTTCACTCCATTCTCTATGCTGCACCCATCTCAGCATATTTTCTTATGAAACGGGGTGAGCGTAATGCCTGAAGACCCCAAGGCACAATGCGACACTTGCTGGTGTCTGCAGGGCAGGGTTAGGTGAAATGGTATGAGTGTTATGGTCGATGACCCAAAGGCACACCTCAATGCCTGTCATTCTCTGCAGGTGGGGGGGGGGTTGGCGTCAGTTCAATACTTCACTGCCATTCCTATTATGCATCTCTGTAACTCCTGCACTACCAATGGCAATGCCAGCAAGACAACATTTGGTATTGACAAATGTTTGTTTATTTTTATTTATTTAAAATGTGATAACCAGGATAGGCACACTGAGCCAGAGCTTGTTTCCAGCAGGTGTGACTGTTGAGGGAGGGAATCACAAGAGGAAAATGATAATACAGCAATAACAAATATAGTGGCAGCAACATGTGCATGCACAGCAATAATAAAATGCAAGGTACAAGTAATAAATTCCAGAAAACAGCAATTGAAAAGTGTCTAAAATATAGACGTTACAGGGGTACCAACAGTGGCGCAGTGGGGAGGCAGGTTGGGTAGATGCCCGACCGTCATTGCAACCAGACTTCTGTCTGGAAACTGCATCTCCTTTCTTTTTACTTTTCTTTTTAATCCTCACCTGCTCTTGCCCCATCACAGTCCACATATTCATTCCTTCTCGTTCCTCCTCCCACGATCACAGCCCACTCCAGTCTGTCTGACACGTGTGCACACATTGACTTTCAAAACAGCTGTGCAATAGTAAGCAGTACATGTCATGTTTATCAGCATCGGCAGATGGGGGGGCATGCGCTGTGAACTTCATCTTAACTTACCACATTGACACTGTTAGTGGGCTGCTGTGACAGTCATGGTAAGTTAGTAGAACCTACAGGCTATACAGCGCATTTTCAAGTTAACATCTACTGAAATCATTTCAGTAGTTGTTAACTTGCACTATTGTCATCCTCCTCACTCTTGAGGAGCAGAGAGCGAGTGTTGCACATCTGTCTGTTGGTTGTAGGAGGTGGCTTGTCTCATCATTGCTTGCACTGCACTTATTTTGTTAAATTCATCAGTAAGTCACAGCCATTCTTGGAGTGACTAGAGGTGATTTTAAAGTTAGCACTGCAGTGCAAGTTAGCATAAACTGTTTAAATTGTGGTAAATTGTTTGGCTCATTTGATTTTAAAATGACAACATGGATTTTGTCTGGCAGGTTTGCAGCACTGAGTGAAGTGACAGAATTAAGTTACTGCCTTTACTGATGTGGGGGTCTGGGAAGCTAAGTGTCATGACTTGCATTTTGCAATGGCTTGAAGTCACTCATGATACTTGAGTTTCCTCCCTGTCATTGTCCCGTCATCAATCCAATCTTCCCATCAGACCTATTTGGCCAGTGTGAGAGGGCAGTGGGCTGGGCAGTATTTCAAGGGAACGCTCACAGACAAATAATTTGCATGGACACTTGTTTTGAAGGGAATAAATTCAACTTTACTTCAGCAAAGACACAAAAAGAAATAAAGGAGTTTGCATTCAGTGTGATGTACAATTTAACACACCAGATTCGCAATGGTCAGTCTGTTTTGCTGCGCAGCCTCCCAGTTACTCCCAGCTGGCAGAGACAGTCAGAGCTCATTAGAGATTGGGGAATTCCCTGATTCTTTGAAGAGGAGGGGTGACTCCCTTCTTAAGAAATCTTCTCTTGACCTGGACTGTCTTGCCAACTACAGGCCCATCTCTAACCTTCCCTTTGTGTGTAAGATTATTGAGAAGGTGGTTGCGGCTGCAGCTGGAGGATCATCTTGCCATCCATGACATCTATGATCCTTTCCAGTCAGGTTTCAGGAAAAGGCACAGTACCAAGACTGCCCTTATTGGTGCTCAATGACCTCCTTATAACAAAAGATCAGGAGCAGTACTATCTTGGTCCTTCTTGATCTCTCAGTGGCATTTGACACCATGGACCATGGGTACTGCTTAAGCCCTGCGGTTGGTCTGTGAACTGTCTGGTACAGTCCTCAGATGGTTCCATTCTTTCCTCACTGTCAGGTCTCGAGAGTAGTGTCTAGGATTTATTTGTCTAATACTTTCTCCCTGCCATGTGGGGTCCGCAGGGCTCAGTGGTCTCCTCATGTTGTTTGTGGTGTACATGTTGCCACTGGGGGACATTATAAGGCATTATAGGCTGAGTTTTCACTGCTATGCAGATGATACTCAGCTGTACATGTCCTTTGCACCTGGCCAGGTTGTTGCGCTCTCGGTATTTAACACCTGCCTATCCGAGATTCAAGACTGGATGAGTGTCAGCTGGCTGAAGCTGAATTCCGACAAGACTGAGGTTTTGATCGTGTACCCGGGTCACCGAGTAGAGGGGTCTTTGGCAGGGCGATCATCTGATCTGGTACTGGGTGATTGCTAGCTAGGATCTCTGAACGGGTGCATCGTTTGGGCATTATAATTATTCTTGACGAGGGACTGACCCTGAAGTCTCAGGTGTCATCCGTTGTCTAGACCTTGTTTTATCACCTGAGGAATATCACTCAGATTAGGCACCTGGTTCCACCTGGTGACCTTCCAACACTGGTCCATGTCTTTGTGAACTCTTGCTTGGATTACTGTAATGCCCTCTACCTAGGGCTACCAGGGATTGATATCCGCTGTTTGCAGCTAGTGCAGAATGCAGCAGCCAGGTTACTGACTGGGCTTTCTCGATCTAGCCACATTACTCCTGTGCTGTATGTGCTGCACTAGCTGCCATTACAATGGTGGATCACCTTTAAGGTCAGCTTGCTGACCTACAGAGCCCTATGGGAACAGGGTCTGAGTTACCTGCAAGAGCTTCTCTGCCCTACCACCCCCTCCGCCCTCTTCGTTACGCTGATAAGGGATTGCTAGAGGTTCCAGGGTGCAATTAAAACATCTGGTGTCTCTTCATTAGCTTTCATGCACCTACCCTGTGGAATTCTCTGCTTCATCGGGTTGAGAGTACCAGACCATGGAAGCTTCAAAATAGCACTGAAAACTCATTTATTTAATTTTGCTTTTGTTATTAACTCTGAGTAATTACGGTAGTTGATCTGATATGACTGGATTTTAATTGTTACTGTTTTCAAGTTTTTATGATCTTATATTTTGTACAGCGCTTTGATATTTGAATTGCACTTAATAAGTAAAATTATTATTATTATTATTCATCTCATCTCACTCCCTTTCCTGGTCCGTTTTATGGGGCCCCATGTTGTCTCAAAACACTTTCCCTGAGTGCTTACCAATAGCCTCTGCAAACAGAGCAAGCCTGAGGTCTTAAAGGGACAGCCCTAAAGCAGGCAGTTTTTTTAAATCCCCACAGCTCCTGCTAGCACCTTTATAGTGGTGATGGTGTGGCGATCTTGGCTGTAGAGCATGATGGGTGTAGAGGACAAATGTGGAGATGAGGTGCTACTGTAAGTGATGAACATCCTCATCAGCCTTGTATCTGTATAACCAACAGACTGTTACTATCATGGGCAAATCTGAAAGTCCCAGCCAGACTGGCAGAGAACAAGTCCCATTAAATGATGCCGGGAAATAAAATAATTGAATAATCAAAGCAGATAATCATTATCCAATCCAACCAAAATATCTGATTTTAAGTTGTATTGGAACCAAATGATGGCATAATTTACATATCCACCATATCCAAACACCTCTATTCAAATTACTCTGCCACAAATCTTCAGAGTAACCTTAACTTCCCTGATAAGTTCTGGAGGTTATTCACCCCTTTCTGGCTCCCTACCCAGTTGCTTGCCCCTGTTCACAAACCAGGGAATTTACCCATCTCTGACCCACCATATGACCTGATAAATATTGACATATAATTACTTAACTTGAATGGTGGATACTATTTACTGCCAATGCAAGTATGTTGTTGAGATGGGGGATTCACAAGTGGAGTGCCACAGGGATTGGTCCTGTGGCTCATCCTATTCAGTATGTTCATTAGTGACATAGGGGAAGCTATCCAGGGCAAGATATGTCTCTTTGCTCTGATGATGCAACACTATGCAGCAGGGTAGATATCAAGGAAGGGGTGAGAAAACTTCCGAAAGACTAGAGACACTGGAAGGGGGTCACAGATCTGACAGTTGAGATCGAACACCAAGAGTGCAAGGTGATGCACTTAGGGAAAAGGAACCATGCGTGGAGTATTGGATATGAGGAGTCAGGCTGACCACCACAACAGAAGGAAGGATCTGCATTTCATCATCAGTGACTGCCTCAAGCAAACCAACCAGTGCACTAAGGCATACTGGGGTGGATGGAGGGGTTTCAATTGCAGGAGAAGTAAGGTGAAGTGATACTTCCCCTAAACAGATCTTTGTTGAGGCCTCACCTGGAATACTGGCCCCAGTTTTGGAGCCCTAACATGAGAAAGGACACAGGCAGGCTGGAGTCAGTGCAAAGAAGGGTCACTAAAATCAGCCAGCGCCAACAATGCAGATGCTGCGAGGAATGGCTAGAGGCCCTGAACATGTACTCGTTGGAGACCAGATGCGGGGGGAGGGATGATAGGGATATATATGTTTCTGAGTGGTATAATGAAGGTGTAAAGTGAAGACCTGTTTGTTTGAAATAGGGACACAGTCACAAGAGGACATGAGTGGAGGTAAAGGGGTAAAGTCAGGAGGGATGCAAGGAAGCCCTACTTCACTGGAGGGTTGTGGAGCCATGGAACAGATAACTGGTGGAAGTGGTGGGGCTGGAAACCTAACAGTATTCAACCATGACTGGAATAGCACAAGAGTGCTCATAGTCCCACTGGGGACTCGGGGTTGTTATTTGCATGAAGAGAGGAGAGGGGGCAACCCACCTGGCCACTAGGTCCAGGGATGAGGTATAGTAGTATAATATGTGCAGACTCAATGGACCATTGGTGTCTTTCTGCCAACAGATTCTTTTGTTTCTACAGTATGTATGATGTAGTGATGGAATTGTATTGTGTTTACTTCAATTTAATTCAGATGTGACAGAATTAATTTATATTTTTGTAGGCATTGTGTAACCTTTATATATAAGGTGTTACCTTTTGTACCTACAATAACTGAGTGAACTATCATGAAAGATACCATTAAAAATAAGCCATGGCTAAATAGCTGTAACATCTTTCCTTGATTTCCTATAAACAGTTGAATTGTAAATGTGTAGATAATATAATTTTGCACTTTGCCATTTTTATCATATAATACTGTACAGTACCTGCCAGCACTGCTGTTCCTGTACTCTTTGAATATTGTGTAATACTATTTATGATCTGTGTTCATAACTCTTAAATATTGTTGCTTACTGTCCAATTGATCCCCAAATCAATCATAGAAACATAGAGGTGACGAGAAGGGTCTGACCGATAATGTTTGCTACCCCCACCCTCTTTGCCCTCACATCTAGTAAAAGTGAACCTGTAAATGAGGTTTATTGTGTACTTTGTCTCTGTATGTTTATCTGGTAAAACATTTGTTTTTTTTGCTATCGATTTATACTACTGCTTTTCTATCTGCTGCCTGTCCTCCTACTCTCTCCTCTATGTCTATCACCCCACCTTCTCTGATACATACAGTACCACTCTCTTCCTCTTGCCCTGTGGTTTACATCCCCACCCATGTTAAGACATGCACCTATGCCAACTACATTCTCACCAGCTTAGCTTGTCAGCTCTCCAAGTCCAATAACATCTGCAGTCACCCAGGTGGCAGTATCGTAGCAGATGATGGTTCCCTTCCTCCATGGAGGAGGGAGCATCCTCTGGGATGATCTTCCTCCTCCCCAAAGAGGCCCCTGATAATCCTTGCTCATTCCCACAGCCAGATCCTTGGCATCCAAGTGATAGCTAGGACCAGTGATTTCTGGATATGGAATTTCTCAAGTTTTGTGATAAAAATGATGCAAGTTTTGGTAATTCCAGACATATAGTTGCTTTAGGTTTCTTATCAGTAATCATTGCACTGCAGCATTTTACCAACACATAGTGTCACAGAGTACAGAATTCGAATGACTAGGTTACCACAACATCTAGTAACAAGCATTTGTCAATGCCGAATGTTGATTGCATTGGTCTGTTGAGCTCGCTCACTACCCCTCTGTCACTCACTCAGTCTGTTTCTCCCGGTGCTGCAGGCTGCTCTTTTGTACTGGGATCCTGCCTGCATTAGCAGCTTTTTCTGCCCACTAAGAAATCCGCAGCTGTCCTGACAGAGCTTCGTTGAGCTGGCTCACTCCTCCTCTCTCACTCGCTCATTCTCTTTCTCCTGGCGCTGCAGGCTGCCCTTTTGTACTGGGCTCCTGCCTCTGCTGGTGGCTTTTTCTGCCCACAAAGAAATTTGCAATAGTCCCGCACAGGTCTGTTGAGCCTGCTCATCCTCTCTCTCACTCCTCATTCTGTTTCTGCGGTGCTGCAGGCTGGCCTTTTGTACTGGGCTCCTGCCTGCATTGCCACCTTTTCTGTCAACAAAGAAATCTGCAGCAGTCACGATAGAGCTCTGTTGAGCTGCGCTCACTCTCCCTGTCTCACTCGCTCATTGTGTTTCTCCGGTGCTGCAGGCTGCCCTTTATACTGGGCTCCTGCCTCGTTGGCTGCCTTTTTCTGCCCACAAAGAAATCCGTAGCTGTCCCAACAGAGCTCCATTGAGGTCGCCCACCCCCGTCTCACTCAGTCATTCTGTTTCTCCTGGCACTGCAGATTGCCCTTTGTACTGGGCTCCTGCCTCTGTTGGCACCTTTCTTGGCCTCAACGAAATCTGCAGCAGTCCCGACAAAGTTCTGTTGAGCTCACTTCTCTTCTCTCACTCGCTCATTCCGTTTCTGCCAGCGCTGCAGGCTGGCCTTTCTACTGAGCTCCTGCCTGCATTGCTGCCTTCTTCTGCCCACAAAGAAACTTGCAGCAGTTACAATAGAGTTCCGCTGAGCCCGCTACCCCCTCTCAGTCACTGATTCTGGTTTTCCTGCCACTGCAGGCTGCCTTTTGTACTGAGCCCTGTGTGTATTGCTGCCCTTTTCTACCCACATACAAATCCGCAGTCCCAACAGAGGCTCCCATTGAGCTCACTCACTCCTCACTCGCTCATTCTGTGTCTCCCACCACCACAGGCTGCCCTTTGTACTGGGCTCCTGCCTGCATTGGCAGCTTTTTCTTGCCACAAAGAAATCTGAAGCAGTCCTGAAACAGCTCCATTGAGCTCTCCTCCCCCCTCTCTCCTCACTCATTCCGCTTCTGCCAGCGCTGCAAAGCTGGCCTTTACTTAGCTTCTGCCTGCATTGCTGCCTTTTTCTGCCCACAAAAGAAATCCACAGCAGTCACAATAGAGCTCCGTTGAGCTTGCTCACTACCGCTGTGTCACTCGCTCGTTCTGTTTCTCTTGGCGCTGCAGGCTGCACTTTTGTATGGGGCTCCTGGCTGCGTTGGCACCTTTGTCTGTCCACAAAGAAATCGATAGCTATCCTGACAGAGCTCCGTTGAGGTCACTCAGTCTCCCTCTCTCACATGCTCATTCTGTTTTTCCTGGCACTGCAAGCTGCCCTTTTGTACAGAGTTCCTGCCTGCATTGGTGCCTTTTTCTGCCGACAAAGAAATCCGCAACACTCCTGATAGAGCTCCATTGTGCTCACTCAGTCCCCCTGTCTTGCTCGCTCATACTGTTTCTCCCACTGCTGCAGGCTGGCTTTTGTACTGGGCCCCTGCCTGAACTGATGCCTTTCTGCCCACAAAAATCCGCAGCAGTCCTGGAAAGCGCTCGGTGAGTTCGCTCACTCCTCCTTCCTCACTAGTTCTCTCGTTCTGTTTCTCCCAGTGCTGCAGGCTGCCCTTTTGTACTGGGTTCTTGCATTGGGGCCTTTTTCTGCCCACAAACAAATCCACAGCAGTCCCAACAGAGCTCAGTTGAGCTCGGTCACTCTCTCTTCTCACTCGTTTGATCTTAATCTGTCCCAAACACTGATTTCCCACAGCAACTGTGCTATTCTCCAGCAGGAGTGCAAAAACATGTTTTAGCCAGGATGTGAAAAATGACAGCTGTACTGTTCATAAGGAGGTGTGAAAAAATGCCACTGTTGAAAATGTGGCGTGAAAATATTACAAATTTGCTGTTACAAGGGTGCGTGGAAACAGTTCAACACACGCTTGTAACACAGTCATGTCATGGAGTTTCGTCACCAAATTTTCAACATAGGGATTTTAGGACCTCTGCTCATGAACAGTGCCACTGTCATTTTCTTAATCTGTCCCGAACACTCATTTCCCACAGTGACCGCATTATTCTGCGCCGGAACTGTGAAAACACATTTTGGACAGGATATGAAAAATGACAGCTGTACTGCTCATAAGGAGGTGTGAAAAAATGCCAGTGTTGAAAATCTGGTGTGACAATATTACAAATCTGCGAAGTTACAAGGGTGTGTGGAAAGTGCGCAACGCACACTTGTAACACAGTCGTTTGATGGGCTATCATCACTAAATTTTCAACAAAGGCATTTTAGGACCTCTGCTCATGAACAGTATCACTGTCATTTTCTTAATCTGTCCTGAACAGTGATTTCCCACAGCGATCGCTCTATTCTGCACCAGAAGTGCGAAAACACATTTCGGCCAGGATGGGAAAAATGACAGCTGTACTGTTCATAAGTAGGTGTGAGAAAATGGCAATGTTGGAAAATCTGGAGTGAGAATATTACAAATTCGCGGGTTACGAGCGCAGCATGCAAACTGTGCAACGCGAGGCTCGTAATACAGTCATTTCATGGAGTATCGTCACCAAATTTTCAATATAGGCATTTTATGACCTCTACCCATGAACAGTGTCACTGTCATTTTCTTAATCTGTCCCAAACACTAATTTCCTACAGCGACCGCACTATTCTGCACCGGAAGTGCACAATGACAGCTATACTGTTCACACGGAGGTGTGAAAAAATGCCAATGTTGAAAATCTGGCGTGCAAATATTGCAAATTCACAAAGTTACGGGCATGCGTAGCAACTGCGCAACGCACGCTCATAAAACAGTCATTTTTTTTTTATTTTTTCCACCAAATTTGCAACATAGACTTTTTGAGAACCCACCTCATGAACACTGGCACTCTCATTTCATTAATTGGCCCCAAAAGTTGATTCCGCTCAGTGACCACAAAATCACCTTTCGGGCTGATTAACACCATGACAGTTTCAGAATACATGAGGAGGGGTCCCAGAAACCCCATGTTGAAAATTTGGTGCCAAATTCCAAAAATGACTGAGATATGCATTAAAGTTGAAAACCCATTTATTCCATTATACAGCTTACTGGCATTTCCTCAGTTTGCGGTCGGCTTTGAAGAGTGCAGACGTGTTCCTGGTCCACCGAAGATTGTAGCGCCGAGTTCTGGAGGTAAGTATGGGGTGAGGGGAGGTGTGGGGAGGCAGGGTGCACAGTGGGTGGGCGTGGGTTATGGGAGGGGGCCAGGGAGACCGCCGAAGGACAGTTTCCTTTTTTACAGGTTTAAAAAAAAAAAAAAGACATTGTGGGACTGTTTTTTATTTCACAGGTGCATGTGGCACGCTGGGGTGGGCTCCCAGAGTGCCACCGGACTCTTTCTTTCATGGGGGCAAGCTGTAGCCAATGGGGGATTGGGCACCCCCCTCGGCACACAACAAAAAGGGGGGTGACATTATGCCGAGGGGATTGGGCACCCCATCAGCAGACAATCTAAGTGAGGGGGATTTACATGCTGCTGATGGGTAGTGGGCTCCCCCTTTGGCAACATACATATTGCCGCACTGAAGCCGATGGGGATTGGGGCCCCTGTCGGCAAATAAACATGGTGGGGGGTTTAATATTGTTTAGAACATGGCGGCAAACCGCTGCCATGTTCACAAACAATATCAATGGTTCAAGATCCCGCCTTACAATGACGGGTCACTCCCTCATTGCAGCAAATGGCTTACACTGCAATGACGAGGTGGCCCCTGATTGCAGCGGCTGATTTTTTTACAAGGTTGTGGCACGCTGGCTGAACTAGTGTCAGCAGCAGCGTGCCACGGCATTGGGGGAAGCGGGACAAGCCTTTACAAGCTGTGGGGGCACTGGCCACAACAGTGCCGCGCCTCCACAACCTGCCTGTGGAGAAAGCTGCTGCATGATGTTGCTTGCGCATGCGCCGCGAATCAACATAAAACATGACTAACTAGAGCTGCTAAAGATATAGACATGTGTGTAAGTCAATGGTACATTTTGGAGAGACACTAAACAATTCAGATGCTGAAAAATGTGGGTCCACTGTTTCCTGAGAGGTATTCCATAGCATCTAAATATTTACTTTAAAAGCAGATTCATTTTAAAACCATCCTTTGGGGAATAAATCAATGGTTGCACCAATGCAAGAAGCCTGATTACTATAAATCCGAAGAGAAACAAAGGGACTAGAGCAAAGGTGTGAACTGCTTCCCATTCACCTTAATAAGGCGCTAGCTTCAACACCTTTCAACCTTTTAAATATTGAGCCAACAGTGCTGAGTTTTATCTGAAGTTAGAGAACTTTGAAATGTGTCTCTTAACACAGTATAGCCTCTCTGAACATTTAAAATGCGACATAACATAGTGAAAATCTGCATAAAATGTAAGTTGTGGAGGTGACATAGCTTTTGTTTATGGACTGAAAAGGCAAAAGAGGGAAAGCAGCAATTTGGATGAAATTTCACTATAAATTGCAATTTCAGATATACAGTACTAGCTAGTTCAAAGCAATTTTAGGATAACTAGTAATTTCGGCAATGTCTGGATCCGGAAATCACAGGACCTATTGATAACCCTACAGCTGTGCCAACAGGACAGCCAACAAAACATTTTCAATAAGTAAATTTATCATGGCCAAATAACCATGTCCGTGTTCATCGACTCCACTCCAGTACTGTTATTTTAAATGTATTTTGCTTTGACACTTTTTGTTGTTATATTCCACCTCAAACCCCCCCCCCCACAAGTTTCATTTGTACCAGGGTAACACACTGCTCCAAAGGCCCTTTTTCAGGTGCAGCCTGGAGCCCCAGTACGAAGCAATCATAGTTGATAACACAATTTACAATTACAAATATATGCAGTACAATAAATTAAATCTTGCAATATGCAGGAAGTACTTTAAAAAAAGACACTCAACACTGCAGGCTAACAGCATTCACAGTACATTACAATAATGCCTGTGGGGTGGGTGGCTGATGGCATTGTTGGTCTGCCAGTTGCCCACCACAGCTGCAGCTGCGGGTTTGAAGGCCAGCTATGGTCTCCCACACCCATGACTCCAGGGAAACTTTTTCCCTGGAGTCAGGATAAGTAGATGTAACAAAAGTGTGTTTTATCTTTAATAAAAAGCACAAAGACTCACCACAGAGCATCTGAATCTCCAGAGCTTCTATGCATGTTCTCAGACCTCTAGCATTTATATAAAATCTTGCACAGTACATTATAATAATGCCTGTGGGGTGGGTGACTGATGGCATTGTTGGTCAGCCAGTTGCAGCTGCAGTCTTTAGAGTCAACTACAGACTCACACCCCTGGCTCTGGGAAAAAAATTCCTGGGTGAGAAGTAGTAAGATGTAACAAAAGTGTGTTTTATCTTCAATAAAAGGCCCAAAACTCACTACAGAGCATCTAAACATCCAGAACTTCTGGGGGCTTTGTGGCCTCCAGACCCCCGGCCTTCTTGTTGGGAATTTAGGAATTTTCTGCCCAACCTACATTTTTGCCCCACTACTTCCCAAAGATAAGAGCTGCGGGATTGTGCAACCTACAAAAGGCAAGATGCTAAAGGCCAGCCCTGTGGGTGGAGAGCTGAGGCATCATGCTTTACCTCCTGCCATGCCAGCAACCCGTGTTTGTGGTGCGAGCGGATTGCCGGGGGTTGACCTGGGAGAGAGAGAGGACTGAGCATCTGAGGACAGCACTTCTCTCACAGGGAGGGTGGTTTGGGAGTCCTGCCAGATTACTGCCCCCGGTGGAGGCCTGAGGATAGGACAGGATGTGGATGCTAATGAAGGGATGGTGCTGCAGGACTCCGCAGCATGTGTACGCCTCCAAGTACATATGCTAATGTGTCATGCCCCAGCAACCGGGAGGGAACAGGAGAAAAAAACAGGGAAAAAACTCCCTAGGCAGTGGGATGAAGATCGACCCCCTGCAGGCTCCACACTGGTTGCTGGGCTTGGCCACAGTCCTGTGGCAGAGGACACGGTCAAAGGTAAGTCCCAGAGGAGCCGGGTGATAGGGCTGGGAGGTTGATAAGATGGGGGCTGTCGGGCTGAACAAGGAGAGAAAATATATATATATAAAAAATCAAGGTCCTAGAACCAAACCACGGAGAAGTAAAAACTAGAGAATAGTGCATAGGTGACTGTGTTTAATGGATCTTTTTACTTACCTAAGGTGTGTGATGTCTCATCAACCTTAAGAACGAAGCTCTAGAGCTTTATGCTGACATCACACACCAAGGGTGTGTAAAAAAAACTTCAAAAACACACAGTTGCTTATGTTTTATTTTTTATAACTGGTGCAGGGACATAAGTACAAAAACAGAAGACAACCAGGAAAATCCACCGGAGTCAGGTTTCCCGCTGTTGAACTGTAGAAGGGGAAAGTGAAGAGCGAGCACTCCAAGCACCATAGTAACTGGGTATGATATCATACCTGTTTGTTTGTGTTTACATTTGTGTTACACTGATTATCAGTATGATAAAAGGGGTCACCAGTTATCATCATTACAAAGAACACTAACTTTTAAGCTATACAATAGGGTAAGTGGTGAACTGGGTAAGAAAGGGGTAAAGAGGGCAGAGGTTGTTGTAATGCTGGACAGGAGAATTGCTAACTGCTTATGCATGCTTTTGAGCAAGTTCTTGTTCTCGTCTTCCTTCCACTGTTATATTTCTAAAGCTGCATTTCAACACCTAAGGCAGCTTGTTGGACCATTGGGATGAGCTCAGATCTCACTGATGCACACTGTGGTGATCACCAACTCTTACCATTATTGTGTATACTGTACCAGGATTTAGGTCACTGAGTTCAACTCTCCTGACGCTAGGACAAGAGCTGAGATCCTGAAATGCATTTGCAATATTTCTTTATTTGGTTTTCAACAACAGAAGCACAGTGTTACAATATGATGAAAGCACAGAGCCATACACGAAGAAAGTAAAAGCAGAAATATAGTGGCTCCATGGTGCCAAGTGATGGAGCATCACTCTGGCATTGGTGATCCAGATTCACAACCTGAGCCCAGGTGTCAGAAGCGCAGACCAGCAGGGAGGGAGTCGAGGCATCCCACGGATGCCTCCTGCCTGGGGAGGGAGGGTTGTTATGGGCCGCTCCTATAGTGACTTCTGGTGGTGGCTTAGTGGAATGTGTTCTTGGCAGCATGAGTGACCACACACTGCCAAATGTCCCTTCCTCTAGGACACGACTGTCGCCGCTTGCATGTGGGAGGTGGGTGGGGCCCTGTAAATGGCACATGGCCATACTACAGCACTGGATTATGGCTTCCAGCAGGTCTCCCCCATGCCACCCAGCCACCCAGTACACCATACCTACCCCCACCAACTTTCTTGTGTTACAAGTGCTTCCTCCCCTAGTTCCCTGCCTTAGGGAGTCCCCTGATAGGGATAGGCTGGACCCCCTAGGGGGAAAGTCAGAAGAGCTTGGGGGAGCCTGGTGGCTGGCATGGCAGTGGGGGTTGAATCTGGTGGGCAGAGGAGGCTGGTGTGAGAGCCTGAAGGAGTGAGACTAAAAGAGGGCCCACGAGAAGGTTAAAAAAAAACATAAACAGAGTATCTTTGAGGATGTCTCTTTCATCAGGCCACACCTTTGGAACTATACCTATATCAACACTGAGGCCACCAGACCAAGACGTCATGTGTCAGCATTACATAAACATGGGCTGCCCCATCCCATCTCAGTTCTTGTCCCACCGTTGGTCATACTCATCAGACCGACTCACGGAAACATCGATTGTTAGCTGTCGTTGTTCTTTTTTCTTAGGAAAATATCACTATTTTAGTGATTTCCTGCTCCTGTATGTCAGAGAAAGAACCATCTATTTTATTCTGGTACTGCAACTGTGGAAGAAGATTTACAAGGATGATACCACAAGTGTCTGTCTGCTGTTTAGACCACTGTCACAACAACGTGAAATCATGTGAACTCTGGAAGGGCTTCAGCTCTGCTACCATGCATGCAGAAAAGGGGCACTAGAAAGTTTTGTTAAAGAAAACTTTGGCAGCAATGGAAAAACAATTACAGGAAAAGTCTGCATCACCTGCCCTGTTGACTGGTTCCACGATCATTGAAATCTAAGGCTAAATCATCATTGGGTGGCAGAAGCACAAGCACTGCGACAAGAACAAAGACAAGGCTTCCTGACACGCCTCCAGGTTGCCACTATGGCCAGTAGTTACCTCCTTATCTTTGTCATTGTCCACTTCAATAGCGGTGACTACAGGCCCCCCGACCATCAATGAGGCACTAATGTCAGGCTTATTACAGGTGGTACAATGCTGTCATTGCCGGGTCTGAACCCACCATTGACTACTACAGTCACAACTCCTCATACAGGTGTCGTTGACGCACAAACAATACTGGTATCATGCTCAGAAATTATACATCGCCTTCTTCTAGGCTTGCCAGACTATCTTGTGCTAATGTTGATGGAAGCCTCCAACACTCAGACTCTAAACATCACAACACAGAACTATACAAAAGGATCCTCCTCAGCTGCCACCAGCATGGTCCTCTATACCCATTGTCAAAAGGGGCAGTGATGAAGTGGAATATAACCCAGTCCTCATAATGGAAGAGGGTTATGCTGAGGACCAGTATTTACTGGTACCAGCTCCACTTTATCCTCCTGTAGTGAGGAATCAGTAGTCAGTACCCCAAGGTCACCACCAGAGGATCCTTCTTTTCAAGCAATGATGCAGTAAGTGTAGACAGCTATAAGATATTCTCTAGAAGAGGAGGACTCCACAAAAAAAGAATTTGTTATAGTTTTTGGAGGTGCCGCATCTCCCTCCACAGTCATCCCTCCACTATACTCAGCTCTGAGGATGCCACCTGTGCAGCTTGGTATAGGCTTAATGCCATACCAGCAGTCCCTAGGAAGGCTGACAAGATGTACCCTGCACCATCTAACAAGCCTTATTATGCTAACCAACCAGAAACTAACTCAGTGGTCATCAAAACTGCCCATAACAGATTGAGGGTTTCCAAACACATGAGCTACCTTCCCCCTGAGAGGGAATCCAGGAGATTGGACGTCATGGGGAAACGTACTTGTGCATCTGCATCCCTAGACCTGCATATTGCAAGCTACCAGGCCCACATAATCAAATACTAGAACACCCCCGGGAGAGGTGCCAAGGCTGCTGCACAGGCCCTGAAAAGAGGGTAATGCCAAAGCAAAGTTAATGAAAACTTTAGCTACAGGGCCTGAGGTGGGAAAACATTTAATTCACTCAGCCTATGATGTTTTGTATGACTCTTCAGGCAGCTGCCCTGGCATTTGCATGAGAAGACATTCATGGCTTAGAGTAGCTGGGTTTGCTAATGAAGTTCAACAAGCAGTGTTAAATGTATAGATACATAGATACATAGACAGTGTCAGCAGATAAGGGCCTATGGCCCACAGTCTGCCCATTTGAGCTTGTAAGTTCAGTTTATGTTTTCCTAGAAGTCTGTTGCCTCACCCCTGACCTCCAGAATTCCTTTATGTCTATCCCATGCATTCTTAAATCCCGTGATTGTTTCAGCCCCCACCACTTCCTCTGGCAGGGTGTTCCACTTGCCCACCACCCGTTCTGTGAAGAAATTCTTCCTCATGTTTCCTCTGAATTGTCCTCCCTCCAACTTCATTCCATGCCCTCTAGTCCTGGTACATCTTTTTCGCTTAAAAATAGTGTATTCCTGCACCTTGTTCCTCCCTGTGAGATACTTGTATGTCTCTATCATATCCCCTCTCTCCCTCCTCTCCTCCAGGGAGTACATGTTCAGTTCCTTCAACCTGTCTTCATAGGACTTGTGATGCAAGCCATGCACCATCTTTGTTGCCCTCCTCTGAACCTTCTCTACCCTGTCTATGTCCCTTACGAGGTATGGTCTCCAGAACTGTACGCTGTACTCCAGGTGGGGCCTCACTAGTGTCTTGTATAGCGGAATTATGACCTCCCTTTTCCTGCTGGTGATGCCCCTGCCTATACATCCCAGCATCCTATTTGCTTTACCTGCTGCCTTGTCACACTGTTTCCCTAACTTGAGGTCATCAGAGATGATAACCCCAAGATCCCTTTCCTGTTTGGTGCATGCTATATCATCACTCCCCAACTGATATATTGTTCCAGGGTTTTTGCACCCCATATGCATTATCTTGCACTTCTTTGCATTGAATTTCAACTGCCAAACCCCTGACCATTCTTCAAGTTTCTGCAGGTCCTTCTCATTCTGTCTACACCCTCTGGTGTGTCTACTCTGTTACAGAGCTTGCGTCATCAGTGAACAGTGAAATTCTGCCTTCTAGGTCCCTGCAATGTCACTGATGAAGATGTTGAATAGGACCGGTCCCAGCACTGATCCCTGGTACCCCACTGGTCACTCTTCCCTCTGTGGAGTGACAGCCATTTACCACCACCCTCTGTGTCCTGCCACCCAGCCAGTTACCTACCCACCACACACTCTGTCCTGCCCACACCCATATTCCCCAGTTTGTAGTAGTCTTCTATGTGGCACAGTGTCAAAGCCTTGCTGAAGTCCAGATAGGCCATGTCCACTGCCCTCCCGATCCACCTCCCTAGTCACCCAGTCAAAAATTCAACGAGGTTGGTCTGACATGACCTTCCCTGATGGAAACCATGCTGCCTTGGGTCCTGTAGTCGATTGACAACCAGATGTTTCACCAATCTCTCCTTCAGTAGTGCTTCCATGATCTTCCCCACTACCGAGGTGAGACTGACTGGTCTGTAGTTCCCTCTTCCTCTTTGTTCCGCTTTTGTATAAGGGGACTACATCTGCTGTCCTCCAGTCTTTGGGTACCTCCTGTTTCCAGTGATTGGCTAAACAGGATAGCCAGAGGTTCAGCCACCACCTCTTAGTTCTTTAAGGACCCTGGGTGTACACCCCATCTGGCGCCATTGCTTTATCAACTCTTATTACTTCCAGTTCCTTCAGGACCCTTTCTCGTGTAAAGGGACTTGTGTCCATTTCTGCACCATTCTCACCCCTTGTACTCCTTTCAGACCCATTACCCTCCTCTTCCTCAGTAAAGACTGAGCAGAAATACCTGTTCAATATGTCAGCTTTACTGTTGTCATCCTCCACGCAGCCCTCGTCCTCCCCCTTCAGTCTCACTATCCCTCCCTTTGTCTTTCTTTTTTCACTTATGTACCTGTAAAAGGTTTTGTCCCCTCTACCCACTGATTTTGCAATGTGTTCTTCTGTCTGAGCTTTGGCTTCCCTTACTGACCTCCCTGCCTCCCTTTGCTTCTCCTGGTACTTCTCCCTATCCCTTCTGCCTGTGTCTTTTTGTATTGCCTGAATGCAATCTTTTTGACTTTCACTTTCTTTGCTACCTCTTTGGAAAACCATAATGGTCTCCTCTTCCTTTTCCTCTTGCTAACCTGCTTAATGCATAATTCTGCTGTTCTTGTAATCCCCATTTTAAATACTGCCCACTGTTCCTCAACCCTGATTCCTGTCCCATCCCCTTAATGCCTCTTTCAAGTATCTCCTCATTTTCCCAAAGTCTGCCCCTAAAATCCAGGATACGTGTTTTGTGTGGTTTTGGTTCTGCTCTTTCTGTGATTTCAAACCACAATGACTGGTGGTCACTGTTCCCAGGTGCCCCCATTATTACCCCCATCACACTGTCCCTGTTTGTAAGCACAAGGTCCAGTATTTGCCTTCTGTCAAGTTGGTTCCATGACCAGTTGCTTGAGGAAGGCACCCTGAAGGAGTCCAGGATAAATCTGCTCCTAGTTGATGCTGCTGCTGGGATGCTCCAGTCCACGCCTGGAATATTGAAGTCTCCAGCCAGTACTACACACTCTTGTCTGCCATCCTTGATGGCTAACATCAGCTCCCTATCTGTTTCTTCCTCCTGGGCTGGTGGTCTAGACCACACCTGTGTGGATGGCTGTCCCCATTTTCCTTTCCAGCTTAACCCACAGTATCTCTCCCATTTTGTTCCTCCTGGATCTCTGTGGCCCTTATGTCATTTTTTCACACAGTGCCACTCCTCCTCCTTTCCTGCCTGCTTTGTCTCTTCTGAATATGTTGTAGCCAGGTATGGCCATCTCCCAGTCGTGGTTATCATTACACCAAGTTCAGTGATGGCCACAATGTCCAGGTCTGACTGCACCATGACAGCCTCCAGATCTTCCATCTTGTTGCTAAGGCTTCTGGCATTTGCACACATGGCTTTCCATGATTTGACCTCCCTAGACTGTCTGCTGTTCTACTCCAGCCTCTTCCTTGGTTGTCCTTTATCCCTGGTTCTCCTTGCTGTCTGCCCTTCTGCTGAATTTTGCCCCTTTCTGCCTGTCCACCTCTTGGGCACTAATCTCCATCTTTGCACACTGCTTTGAAGAGATAGCCACTCCTCTGGTTCACTGGTTCCACTGCTAGCTGTGGGGGAAGCAAGTAGGTACCTCCTTGCTGGCCTGACCACCCTTTTGCTAGTTTAAATGCTTGTCAATGTAGCATTTAAACTTATCATTGAGTGCTTGGATTCCCCTCCAGGATGGATGCAGGCCGTTAGGCTTGAACAAACCTCCATCCCTCCAGGTGGGTCCCCAGTCACCAATGAATCCAAACCCTTCCTCACAGCACCAGTTCTTCAAACATGAGTTAAAGTTCCTGGTGCATGCACTCCTATGCTCTCCCTTGCCTCTCACAGGTAGTACCTCTGAGAAAGTGACAGAATTAGCTACTTGCTTGAGACCCCTCCCCAATTTCCTAAACTCTTCCTGAACTTCCTTTGGCTCCCCATTTGCCAGGTCATTAGTACCTAGGTGGATAATGACATCCAGCTCACCCTCCCATCTTGCCTTCCCAGTGATCCCCAGGATCTTCCTTCCATCCTCCATGCTGTGGCACCTGGTAGGCACCTCACCTCCCTGTCCTCCCCTCCTGTGTTCCTAGCTGGATCCCTCTTGTGATGGAGTCCCCACCAGGATTCGCTTCCTCCTCCTCTGGGGTCCACTGCTTTCCCGCTGAGGTCACCTCCTTGGCTAACCTCCACATCCTTTCCTTCCACTTCTCTGGGTACCTCTATTTGGTTGTCCTCGTTTGCCAGTGTGGCATATGAGTTCTTGAGTGGAATAGGATCTGGGATGTGCCTCTGCCTGACTGCGCTAACCCTCCCTGAGCCCACTGTCATCCAAGTGCTCCTCGTTCTCGGCATCCTTTGAGGCAGTTGCATTGGACTGGGTGGTCTCTGAATAGGGGTGATGGTACTCCTGACCCAGTTTACTTCCGCCTCTGAGTCTGGCTACCTCATCCTGCAGTCCAGAGATGCATGCAGATAGGCAGCACCTCAGTGTCCAGAAGGTCTGCCTGAATATGGCTGCCCCACAGCCACTGCATTGCACCACTCCCCGCGTTATACTGCAATTATACTGCTATTCCCCTACTTGTCTGCTACTGAAGCTCTCCTAGTTCCCTTTTTATTAATTTACTGTCCTAAAAATCCTGCTACTGATCCTCAGATAATTAAAAAAAACCAAAAAAAAAAAAACCAATAAATAAATGAGTCAAAACACTTATCGTGCTGAGGGTGGTGCCCCTTTCAGAGGTCAGAAACTGTTTGGATATGATGTGGAAGAGGCGTTAAAAGGGCTCCAATCATCTAGGATGACTTTAAAGTAGGTCAAATCCATATATGCAGTACACCAGGTAGGGGCCAGGGTCATGGTCAGTTTCGTCCAACACCAGCCGGAGGTGGCAGACAAACCTACAGGCAACAAGGAAGAAGTAAGGGCGCTTGAGCCTTGCCCTTCAGCCTTCCCCCAGGTGCCCATTCCAAAGCATCTAGAGGAGGTGGAGCTGGTGGCGTTGCCTCCACCAGTTCACAACGACTCACAGCCAGACACTCCCGAACCACCATTGCCTATAGGGGTGGTTGTAGGGGGTCGTCTCTCCCTTCACTTGAACCAGTGGAGGGAGATAGCTACAGGTGAATGGGTACTAGACATCATTGTGAAAGGCCATGCTCTTGAACTTCTGGATACCCCTCCAGATCATCCACCACCTATCTCCATGTTTCCCCCAGGGCACCCATCCCTGCTTAGGGAGGAGATACCAAGTTGATTCAAAAACAGACCATAGAACCAGTTCCTGTCAGTCAGAGAAACAGGGGCTTCTATTCTAGATACTTCCTAGTCCCCAAGTGGGCTGGGGACTTGCGACCAGTTCTTGATATGAGAGACCTAACTTCTATACAGAGTACAAGAATTTCTGTATGGTCTCTCTACAGGCCCTTATTCCCATGTTGAAGACAGGAGATTGGATCTGTTCTCTGGACATGAATGATGCTTACCTTCACATTAGAATCAAGAAGAATCACAGGAAATATCTGAGATTTATGTTGGAAGTGGAACATTCCCAATACAGAGTCTTCTTCTTTTTTTTTTTATTTCTTGTCCCCCAGCCCGGAGCTCTCTCGAGCCACTTCACTCACCAACTGCGCTCTACCATCCGCCGTGTTCCCTGTCATCTTCAAGGACATTACGTGGCCTCCCGGGCTCTGGGGGGAGTAATGACCTGGGGAGAATGAAGGGCAGTGGCAGGGAACCAGCATTGGATGTGTGGCGGTGGCACTGGAAGGGCAGTCGCCTATCTGGGTGGGAGGGTATTTTTCTTGTATAGCTCCGAGTTCCCAAACCCATGCGTGGTGCCCGTCTGATGCTGTGGTGCATGGCAACCCCTGCCTGTGTCAGCCACGCAGTGTACGTGTGAACCAGTGCTGCTACAGCACCCCCACTCTCCACTAAGGACCACTGACATGCCGGACAGTCCCATGCCCTCCCCCTGGGAAAGAAGAGCAGCCCTGCGGGTGCTCAATCCCCTCCCTCCCCTGCCAACCCCTGGCACCCGAGCTCGCTCCCAAACTCAGGTTGCCAGTGCAGGCGCGAGGTGTGGCGTCCAGTGCCTCAACCCTCAGTACCACTGGGCCGGCTTCCAATTCAGAGTCTTGCCCTTGTCCTGTCCTCTGTGCCACAGGTCTTTACCAAATGTTTGGCAGTGGTAGCAGCAGCCCTCCACAGAAAAGTACTGTCTGTGTTCCACTACCTGGATGATTGACTGTTGAAGGTCCACTTCAGGGAACAACTAATGCACACCCTGGTTTGAACAAGGACATTGTTGACAGGATTTGCTGGCTTTTCATATATTTGTATAAGACCAAGAGGGAAAAACAGGGAGGGTGGGTGGCAGCATCAGTGGTAATCACTGAGAGCAGTACAATCTAGCAGATGTGATAGACTGTAAGGCCTGTATCTGCTGGCTTTTTGTATGTTTCCATTATTCAACCATTTAGGGGTGACAGTGAACTTGTCAAAGTCAGTACTGACATCCTGTAAAAAGACTGCGGTACGTAGGGACCATACTAGACACCGCTCAGGGCTGTACGTTCCTGTCTCTGGACACAGCGGAACATTTTGTAGCACAGGCACATCTAGTGTACCACAGTCAGTAGTCCCACCCAGGGCCATGTTATGCCTTCTGAGTTTTATGGTGGCAGCAATTGTAACAGTGCCAGTGGCCTGCTTGCATATGAGGATCCCACAATGGTCCCTATGAGTCCAGTGGGAGCAATCCACAGAAGACCTAAACAAACCACTGCTAGTCATGCCTCCTCGGAGAAAGGCCCTTATGTGGTGGATGGACTGCACCATCTTGCTCAAGGGCATACCATTTTTGTATCCAAGCATAACACAAGTTCTCACCTCGGATGCCTCAGGATCCAGGTGGGGAACTCATCTGGGCTCTTACCAAACACAGGGTACTTGGTCCCAGATAGCAAAAAACTTACTTATAAATGTCCTGGAGATTAGGGATGTTCTCTACAGTCTCCAGGCACTTCAGATGCATCTGATGCCAGGTCCTCTGTTACTGTAGTACAGATGGACAACATCAATAAACAAGGGGGAACTCATTCTTCCCTATTATGAAGGGAAGCAATGAGAGTATGGTACTGGGCTGTAGAACACAGCCTAGAACTCTCAGCTGTTCATCTTCCAGGTGCCCAAAATGACTTGGCAGACAGGCTAAACTAGTCACAGTCCAGCCTACATGGATGGAAACTGCTGACTTCAGTAGTGGAAGACCTCTTTGCAAAGTGGGTTGCCAGAGTTGGACCTTTTGCATCCCCCACACAACCACAAACTGCCACATTTTTTTCTTGCTCACTCCAGGGCCTGCTGGTGAGATGCATGTCCCTCTCTTGAAAGGAAGATTTCTGTATGCCTTCCCTCCTCTTCATGGCATCTGTACGTGAACGTTTGGCAGGCTTGAAGTTCGTGGAGCCCGGACGTGCATTAATCGCATGTTTGAACCACAATTGGACTGTTCTATGTATGTTGAGCCAGTGCCTGCATTACTCTGCTGCTGCACAGTTTTTGTTTTTAAATAATAAACATGCCTGAGGCTTCTACAGCGAGGACTGCTGACCTCACCTTTTCTGGTTACCGGAGTGTGCTTGGCATTATTTTTAGTTGCCATCACTTCTGCTACAAGGAATTCAGAGCTACAGGCTTTAATGTGTCAGTCTCCCTATTTGGACACTAACTTTGTTTTTTCCTCTTTTAGATATTTCCTGAAGAAGACCTAAGGTTGAAACATAGATTTTTAACTCTATTTTCTATTTTCAGTGTGCACTTAATGTAATGATTTTGTTTTGCTTTCAGACCACATGCTGATGCAGCACCTTGTTTTAGTCTCCCTATTTGAGGTTTCACAGAGCGTATTTACATTAGATCCTAAGTTCTTACTGAAGCTGGTGTCTGAGTTTACTTTAAATCAAGCCATCTACCTTCCAGTATATTTTCTGGAGTATGCCAATCCAATTACTCCATACTTTGAATGTGCATAGAATTCTCAGATATTATGTGAATCGCACCAAGGACTGAAAAAAAGTCCTCTCAGCTTTTTGTTTTGTTCCTCCTGGGAAGCAGGGTGGCAAAGTGTCTGAACAGTGCCTGTCCAAATGGCTGGCACATTGCATTACTGTTCTGATACAGGAAGTTTGTGGTAAGGAACTTCCTGGTGTGGTGCGGTCATTCTATTGAGGCATGGCCACTTTTGTTGCTTATTTCAAAATTGTCTCAGCTGCTGTAATTTGTACAGCTGGCACTTGGAGTACTGTCCACACCATCACTAAACATTACAATCTGGATATTATAGCAAGCAGATGAGCAGGTTTTGGCCTGGCTGTCTTACAAGGCCTGCTGTCATAAGCTTGAGTATGTTCCATGTGCCCAAACTGTCAGTTTTCGGTACTGTTTGGGACTCATTCCAAAGGTGTGGCCTGATGAAAGAGATAATCCTTGAAGAAAATAGAACAGTTGCATACTCACCAGAACAGTAGATCTTGAGGAGAATCTCTTTCACCTGGTCATACCGACCTACTCTCCTTCCCCCTTCAGGGGTAGGTCACTGGTCTTCCTGCATTAAGTCATTGCATCACTGCCTTTTTCAGCACCCACTGTCACCTAGTATGTTGGGTGCTGTCTTTATTTCCTGGTTCCCCATAGTGAGGTCCTCTGGGTATAATCTCTGTTGGGGAACTGAAGAGAGATAGGGTCACCCACGTTTATGTAAATGCTGACACATGACATCATTGTGGGTGGCCCCTGGCTTGCAGAAGATTCTGTGTGGTCCTTGCACTGACATGGGTGTAGTTACAAAGGTGTAGCCTGATGAAAGAGATTCTCCCGAAGATCTACTATTATGGTAAGTACATAACTGTTAAAAGGTGTCTTCCTTCAAAAACAGCAATGAATGCATTAGAGAGATAACGAGGGATAGATATTGATTGTTCAGCCTTAAGACTTTTACAATTTAAATTACAAATATATATATATATATATATATATATATAGACAAAACAGAAAAGCATTTTGCAAGGAAAAGCACACTAAACTGTGACAGCTTGTTTCCAAGTGTGTCCTGGGGCGTGGGTTACATGGACCTGTTTCTGTTGATGGGGGAGTGTTTAGTTATGACACCGTTGAAACTTCCCTGCAACTAGACGTAACATAGTTAATAGAATTCTCCAGCAAAAAACAAAACAAAATGTACAATGATAGACTATACATTATGCATTTCTTTTTCAATATATGGGATAAATAAGAGATTTTGTGTTGGTGAACACCAACCAATGGGAAACCCTACCAGATACAGAGGTTTGGGTCTGGTTACCTACAACCCTCTGGTCTGGGTGGCAATTCCCTGTACAAGCTGAGGCCCTGTCCACACTACACCAGAAAATCCCCCTGTAACGTTACAGAGGGTCCAAACCGTTACCATAATGGTTTGTGTTTACACTGGTAATGTTATAGAAAGCATTTTCAAAACTGTTGTTGAAAACTTAGGCCCTGTCTACACTGCACTGAAAATCTGTAGCATTTTGAAACCGTTGCAGACTGAAAACGTTACAGTGCATCCACATTACCACTGAAAACATTTTGAAAACCTTACAGGAGTTTACTTGTGTAGTATGGACCGGGCCAAACAGAGTTTTGAAACCATTGCAGAAACTGTTATCGAAACTACCTCACAACAGGTTTCTGTAATGGTTACGAAAACACTTTCTGTAATGTTACCAGTATGTAAACGCAAACCATTATGGTAACGGTTTGGACCCTCTGTAACATTACAGAGGGGAGTTTCAAGGGTGGTGTAGACAGGATGGTTTCAACAACGGTTTTGAAAACACCTTCTGTAACGTTACAGGTGTAAACGCAAACCATTTCGGTAATGGTTTGGGTCCTCTGTAACGTTACAGAGGCATAGTGTGGACAGGGCCTAAGGCATAACTGAGATGCATAAGGGGTCTGTAAGCAGTCTTCCAAATGTTCAGAATGTAAAAGTTTAACACGTGGTTTCAAGATGGATTTTGAATGTGAATTATACAAATATATCAAGCCATTTTTCCCTTACTTTCATGTATTGGACAGAAGAGTTATTTGTGATTGTCTTGTTCAGCAAGTCCCGACTTGCACAATGAATAGTCTCCAATACCCAGCCTTTTTGTTTGAAATAAAGAAAGTTACTATTATAAATTTTGAATCTAAATCAAGTTAATAACACTCAGTTTTTGGATCCTCTAACAGTGTCAAGTGTGGTCTCTCCGTCTTGAAATAGATTTATACAAATCATGCATTCTCAAGTGGTTAATATCATGATGCCATTTTGTCTGTCCCTATCTCTATATCTGTTTAATTTTACTTATAATTAATTCTCTAGACTCAACTTAGATGTCTGTAAACAAATTACCACGACACATAGGCAGTAAATTCTTCTTCACAAATGACACAAGTGGAAAATGAAAATCCCTTTGAGAATAATTTAACTTCTTCAGGCACAGTCTTGGAAATCTGTTGTCCTTTAATTTGTAACCATCTAGTGAAAATATAGTCCTTCCCTCTTTGATACTGGTACTCTGTGGGAGTTCTCCTAACTCTGTTCTCAGAACTGCATGCATAACAAAAGTTGTGGTTCTGAGAAGATATCTATTAATTTTACTCATCAGTTTGTCAGGAGGCAAACATTTTGTACTTCCCTACACTTCTGCAGCATACGGTATAGTTGTACATAATTTTAGCATTTAACACTCTAAGGACTCCATCCACAGAGTTTCCTAAAGACTTTAAATGCCCAAGGATTTCAGTTGTTTACTAGAAAAATAATGTGGTCCCTCCAGTTTGTTTTATAAAAAATCTTATTGCCAAATAGTCATAATATTTGGCAGTGTACAGCAAGTCATCTACCTAAATAAAGACTCAGAGAATGTTTTTCTTTTGTACCCTAATATGATCAGGTGGGTCTTTTCTTACTGATTTGTAGTGAGTTTTGTCTGTAAAGAATGGTAGACATATCCAGTTTTCTTTGATGATCTAGCAGAGGTGAAACAATAAGTATAATATCTGCATAGACCAAATTACATTTAGTATATGAATTTATACCTGACTGTTCATTACTACAGCGTTCTCACTTAATGACCTTTAATAGCATAATATTGGTAGTCAAGCAACAGAATAAGCAAATATACAGCATAACCTAAAACCAAACTAAACTTCTCCCTACCATTCTATCTAGATGGTGAAACAGGAAGCTAAGTAATTAAAGCTAATACTGCAAATTTATGAGGCTTGGGGGTGAATGACTTAACTGATACTAAGGTTCATACTCTGGTGAAAGGAGCAGAGGAAGTAGTGTGCCCATGTGCGCCCTACCACATTACCCATAATAACTCAGTTTGTTCCCTTCTTGAATGTGAGTGTCTCGTCTCTTTTAAACTGAGTTTTATCTTTACTGATTAATATTTCGATTGGTAGTTTGTTCCATGGGTTTACCACTCTCTGGGTGAAGAATGACTTTCTACTTGGTTACAAATCTTTTGCTCTCAGCTGTAATGGATGTCCCCTTGTGCCTAAGTTATCATTTTAAATTCAACATGTAATTTGTTTAACAGATAATTCACTGGCCCACGGTCCAGTATAGTGTTATGCTTGTGCAACTGTGTTAGTTTGGTTTTGGCTGTTCGCACTCTCTATTCCAGAGGAATTACCACCCTGTAGGGGTACAAAGGCAAGGAACCCATGGAGAGGGTTCCACCCCTAGAGGTGCAATGGGACAGTTCCCATGGCTAAAGGTAGCTTGGGAATCCCCCTAAGGAGAGAGTGCTGCCGCTGGAGGAGGAGGAGGGGAGGATGGTGGGACAAAGAAAAAATGCTTCACAGTGAGGCTTAGAGAAACTGCTTATATAGCTCAGGAAGTGGGAGTGGCTGGCTGCTTGGCCACCCAACTACAGGCAAGCCTTTCATTTCACTGGCCTATGCAGTCAGTATAGCGTTATGCTTGTGCAACTGTGTTAGTCTGGTTTTGGCCATTTGCACTCTCTAGTTCAGAGGAATTACCACCCTGTAGGGGTGTGTTAAGGCAAGGAACCTCGGAGAGGGTTCCACCCCTAGAGGTGCAACGGACAGTTCCATGGCTAAAGGTACCCAGGAATCTCACCCCAAAAAATGTAGTATCATCCCCAAAAGGAGGCAACATGAAGCATATGAGCAAGCAGTAACTGTGACATAGGAGTAGTAACTGTAACATAGTAGTAGAGAAGTACAGGCAGTTTGATAATGCAATGAGAAGCTCAGTTGTCGTAATGACTGCCCAGGTCTGTGTAGCATGATACTGATGGTTTGCTTTGAGAGTAGTGGATCCCCTAAAGAGAGAGAGAATGGCAGGACATTCTCTACCTCCATCCTACAACAGAACCTACCTAAAGAAACTAGGGGAAACAACTAAGCTAACTAAGTGTTATGACCTGAGGCAATGGAGGAGAGAAAAAAAACCCTATGAGGAGGAAATCTCTGGGCATCCAAGGCCTAGGTCGCCTTCCCTCCAGGCTAGGGATAGTTTATTTAGTGACGGCTCCGCAGCTGCAATTTGGAAAACCCAATTAAAGGGAGGTGGAAAATATTCCAATTTGGAGGAAGGCTCTCACTCAAACCCTCTAGCGGGAATGCCATGGAAGGTTACGAGAAAACTCTGCAACAACACGTGCATCCAAGGCGCAGGAGAGCAACAACTGCTGAGGCACTCACCTGGCCTACCCACCCTAAATCAAACCAGGTGAACCAGAGGCAGTTGTAGAGAAAATGTGGTGAAGGTACCTTACTAGAGAAACACTATATAGTGGAACACTAAAGCCAAAGGAGATTGTCGTAACCACACTTCACCGCTAGTCTTAAATTCTACACCAGGAGCTGCTGTCGCGTAGCAGGCAGCTAAAGCCAAGCCTGGGGTGAGAACATTTCCAGCTATGGGACAGGTGAGAAGGATCCTGCCCCAAGTTGGACACGCTCGAGATGTGGACTAAAGCAGAGCAAGACCGTCAGCTGTAGGAACCCTACGCCAAAACAGAATGGCTGGCATGCCCCAGAAATTTATTGAGAGCTGAAAAGCTGGTGAGCTGAATGAGCACGGCATGTTGAGATCGTAATGAGCATTGAGTGCTGAGACCTTGCAAGATCGAATGCAGATTGAGTGCAGCAGAATCCCAGGCTGAAGCCAAGGGGATGGCAGTAGGCATGAAGCAATGGTTTGCATAAGCAAGGAGCAATGGTTGCATAAGCAAGTGTGGATCTGATAGGTCAGTAAGCAGTAGTAGTGCTAGGTGGACCTGCATAACATACTGTATAGCAATAAACAGCACTGAATTGGGGCAAGCCAGCCAGACAGTTCAAGGCCAAATCAAGGTGACAAACTCTGAGGATTTTTGGTGGTGAAGACAGGATTTAGAACAGAATTAATTAGCCACAGAGGCAACGACCCCCCAAACACCTCCCAGTCCCCACCGTAGGACAAACAAGGAAGTGATGGAAGGGCCGAGAACCACAAGCAGATTTAAAGTTAATTTAATAGCCTCAGCAGGTGCGTCAGCTAACTTCAGAGTAACACAATGTACAATAGCAATGGGAGTAAACAAGCAGTAGCAGGAAGCAATTAGGTCTGTGCAGCAGTAGTGAAAACAAATGAGTACACTGAGTTGTAACTGCAATAAATAAAAGGAGGCACAATGCTCTTAAAGCTCTGTCACCAGGCAGTGCAAAAAGACTGCTTCAATGAGATAATTAGAGCAAGCATGAGTGAGCTGTAGAGCTAGGTTGTAAAACTGAGTCAGGTGAAAGTAATACAGTATGCCATGGAACAGCTAGTTGAGCTCAAATGCACAAATCAGGTTTGCAGTTGCAGTGCAAGTAATTTGAGAGTTGTGAGTAACTGAAAGCAAGCAGTATGAGCTCTGAATAGCAGCAAGGTAGGAGCTGAGAAAAGCCCCCAAAAAAAGAAGGAAGCACACATAGCCGAAAGCAAAATACAAACAAATCAGAAAATAAACACAGAAGCCCTGCAGAGATGAGTGGGGGGGACAAGTCGAGCTAGAGGCCCCAGCCAGGGAGGCTCCAAACCAGCCTCAGAGGACAAACTGGCAGAGCATTCGGCTGCAAAGAAAAAATGCTTCACAGTGAGGCTTACAGGAACTGCTTATGTAGCTCAGGAAGTCTGAGTGGCGGGCTGCTTGGCCACCGAACTACAGGCAAGCCTTTCATTATCTTGCATGATATCATAACATAATAATATGTTCGCTTGAATCCTTCTGGTGTCTAATGACATTAGGTTCAGTTTCTGTAATGCAGTGGGATTTCAGGAATTTGAGACAAGCTGAATTCAAACAAAGGCTCCCATACATTATGGAAATTGTCCCGCCTGTAAGCTACAAAGGAATTGGTTTGCTCATTGACTGTGAAGGTACCGAAGTATGACAACCACTGATGAATCATTTGTGGTGGTGATGAGAAAGAGCTAGGGAGCCATCTTAACTCCTGCGGAACACTGCCCCCTGAAGTCATACTTCCCAATCTCCTGCATTGCAAAGTGGGCAAAATGCTTGGGGAAAAATCAGGGTCAAATGACCAAAATCAGGGCCGCATCTTAAAAAATGGTAAGATCAGCTCAAGAAGTCTACCATATTGTGTGACTTAGTGTGAAAAGCATTTTCTGAAGGAGAGCTAGACTGTAAATTTGATGTCTGGTATTATTTTGTGCTTCAAATCCCTACTCTTCGGTGATAAAAACACCAAATTTAGGAGGGACAAAGAACATTTTTTTAGGGAAAAAAGGGACATCCCTGAAAATCAGGGACTGCTAAAATGTATGCCTGAAATTACATTTTGAAAAAGTTCAGAATAAGTACACCAAAATTAAAAATAGTGTATGATGAAACGTTGTTGGGGATGGAAATTCATCTCTCGAACATAGAGGATAATGTATAGTGTTCTATGTATAACAAGCATGTGTATTCATCAAGAGGTTTCTGTGGTGACCGTTTGAACCTAGAGAGCGCAGCTTGAGAGGTTCGGTCACCATGGCAACCTGGAGATGAGTACATACGCGCTATATAGACAGAAGACCATACGCTATCTTTATAGTGTATGGTATTCTATCAAAATTTTAAAGAATCAGTTTCGAGTATTTCGAGCCCTGCTGTATTTACTTTTGTGTTTTTTTCCTTCAGTGCCGCCACCTCCGGCTGCTTTCACCTCAGCGGGTTGCTTCCTGGTAGAGTAAAGCATCGCCTTCAGTGCTGCTCTATGTTGTTATGCAGCAGTAGGTACATAGCTAGTACAGCATAACAGCTATGATTTGCCGGCCCGGTGGCACAGAGTGTGTAGGCATCTGCCTTACCTCGCAACATGCCAGCTACCTGGGTTTGGGAGCGGACATGGGTCATCATTTGTTGGTCGGGGCAGGAGAGGATCGAGCATCCAGAGGAGGGTGGGATGTAGGCTGTTAGGGTCGTGCAGCTCCCAGTGTAGACTGGGGACACCACAGCCAAGGAGACATGTAGTGGGGTGAGGGCAGAACACTCTCGTGCATGTGCAGATGCGGCCATCGCATGCTGAGCCTCTGCATGGTGGCACCTCAGGGAAAAAGGGAAAAGACCCTGCCACCCAGATAGGCGATGGCAGGATCCAGTGCGGCACCCATGCTCAACACCAGGCCCTTCTGACCAGCTTCTGGCTCTCCCCTCCCCTCCGGCCTCCTACTAGATTATAGATAGAGCACTGGAGGACTGCTGACCCTGCCTCGGGGGCTGAGAGCCAGGGGGTTGTTTAGGTCAGAGCGAGAAGGAGAGAGAGAGAGAGCAATCCTGGGACAGCGGTCTCGTTGGAGGACCTCGGCAGAGCAGGAGAAAGCCGCAGCCCAGAATCCATACCTGAGAGAGGTCTAAGGGGCCAGTGAAGAGGGGGCATAAACAGAGTTAAAAAAAATAAATAAATAACAGCTACGATGACGTAGCTACTGCAGCACAACAACGCCATTCTATGGATAGATTTCCATCCCTAACAACGCCCACCATACACTGTAACATTGTTGTGCTGCACTAGCTACATCAGCTAGTGTTTTAATGCTGCACTAGCTGTGTAGCTACTGTAGCACAACAACATGGAACACCTTCACACATTTGCATTCCTGATCCTCTGCTCCCGTCAAAATGGCCGCGGCTGTGAGACTGGCCCCTGAAGAGAGCTACGATTCAAAATAGTAAAAGTAAGGTAAAATTCATAATTTTTATGGTTGACCATACACTATAAATGACAGTGTATGATCAATCAGCTGCGCTCTCGAGGTCTCCTGTTACCACAGAAACCTCTTGATTGAAAAATAGACCTGTTGTATATGACTGATCATACAGCATCCTCTGTCTTGCCCTTCTTCCTGCTCCCCCCATCAGTCTGACATTCAGGAGAACAGCACTAGGGACAATGCCCTTCCTCTTTTCATTACATTTACAATCCCAGTCAGCATTCCATTCCTACAGTGTTCCAGATCCCACAGTGATCTCCGCCTGTATCCTAGCCCCTACAGAGTTCAACCAACCTATGTCCCCCACCCACAACCCGTGTTCGTAACAGGTTGGTGGACCCATCTTCAACATGAAAACTATTAAGTCATCAGAATGATGGTACTGTGGTCCTGCCATTGGCTGCTTTCTTGTTACAGAGAATTGCAGGACTGAGCTGCACTTACCACAGAGATCACCATCTTCTTGAGCTGGTATGGCACCTCCTGACATGGAAGAAGTTCTCCGTAAAGCACCATGTACCTGGAGATTTGAAAGTAACAGGGTGCGAGGACAAATGTACTGATGACCGCCCCTGACCATTTTCTGCAATGTGCACACACTCTGACACCACACTGGGAAAGCTAAAAAGAGCAAGAAGGAACACAGTGAGGGAGAGTCAGCGCAGATGGGGGGGGGGGGGAACTGGCCATACTGAGTTTATTTAGCCCTGAAATGAGAAAGCTGAAAGGGGATATGATCACAAAGTTCTTTGAACAACAGCAAAGGTGTCATGCTAGAATGGAAAACAATGGTGCTCAGAATATACAATGCAAGGTGAGTTTATTCAGGACATGTACTGGAACACTGATTGCTAACCTCAGCACTTTGACCACGTGGGTCTTCATCGGGGGGAATGTCTATACAGACAGACAGATTGACTCCACATTTATAGTGCCATCTTAAAGATACAGTGTCTAAAAAAACAATTAATGACTAAAGCAGTAAATGATATACCTCAAAACCCAATACACCACTTGTGACTTATTCAGTATAACAACACATTACACTAATCAGATGTGCAAAAAGTACAAAATATTTGATATTCATAATTAACCAGCTTTGAAAAAGACCTTTTTTAATAAATAAAATACTGGAGCATTAAATGGCAGCACATACATTAAATGAGGGCAAGGTAAATTATCAGGGCATGAACAATTAATGTGTAGAAGCAACACTGTAACAAATGTATTCACTCAATGAATGCGAAATAACATTCTTATAAATAAGGTCGAAAATCAGCTTCCTCATTGAAACCTTTTGGAGTTACAGTGTCTAAGATTGTCATCCATTTTGTTTATTTTTGTAGAAGCAGTTCTTTTCGATTGCCACTCCAATAGGGAAGGGGGTACATGTTCTATACCCATGAAATGTAAATCATTTATTTTTGAGCCATGAAAGTGCTTAAAATAAGTGATAGCTAATGCATTTTGTTCATCTCGATTTAAAATAGCCCTAACATGCTCCTGCATTCTTTTTTTTCCAATGTTCTAATAGTTTTGCCAATATAATATTTTCCACAGGGATACCAGGCTGCATACATCACAAAGATGGTGCTACAAGTAATAACTTTTTAGTGTCTAACTTAAAATTACCTTTAACTAAATATTTACCCTCATGTGCATGTTTATAGCTAATGCAATTTTTACAAGCATAGAAACCCTGTGTGTGTGTGGGGGGACAATCCTCAAAACAGTTGCAACTTGTTTGCTTGTACTCACAAATGACTCTGGGTCAGCATAGCTCCCAGACTTCTGCCCTTTCTGAATGACATACGTGATCTCTTTGAATTTTAGTATTAAGTATCTTGTCAGCTTCAATATTGGCCATAATCTGTGTTCTAAGGCTCCCACTTCACTAGCCAGTGTTGCATTCAGTGGAAAAAAGCAATTCATCTTTTGTGTCATCCATGTAAGAATACTGACTTCTGTTTCTGGGGTTAAAGGGTGGACCTTACATTCTTTGAACCTTGGTAATCCTTCTCTAAGATTTCTGGATGAAAACCCTTATACAGAAATCTCTGGGTAAATTCAGATGCTTGTAACTCAAATCCATCTTCGTCAGTGCAATTTCGGCAAAGTCTTACATCTTGCCCATATGAAATTGATTTGTTTCCTAGGATGGTGATTATTTAAGCAATAAGGCATGACAAGGGGTGAATTATGTTGGGATAACAGCCCACCTTGGGTGGGTTGAAGCACAAGGCAAAGACAAGTGCTTCCACCACTCGAGAAGGGCCGTTAGTCTACCATAACACACCCCCTGGAGTGCTTCATTGCGATCATGAAATGAGTCCTTTTTTGTAAACTGGATGTACTTTTTAAACATATTTTTGTTGAGCTACTTCCAGCTGGGCTGTTGTGCTGGAATAACGGCCCAGCTAAAAGTACCTGTTAGCCAATCAGGAGTCAGCATTCTTTCTACCCAGTTCATAATATAATATAATATAACAGAGAATTTTCAGCAGTTGGTTTTCTAAAACTACTAGATGATATCTGTTGCTCCAGGGAAGGATTGGAGTGTTAGGTCTAAAAAAATCTATACTACTTGAATTAGTTCTAAGTGTAAATTCAAATTATTTTTTTAGACCTTGAATGAACATTTCTTTGTCCTTTTCAGTCCCATTCCAGATACAAAGGATGTCATCAATAAAACACCCACAAAATAATTTGTCCACTGAAATTGTTGTTCTGAAAAATGTACTGATCCTCCCAAAACCCCAGCTACAATTTGCGTATGAGGGTGCAAGGCTACGTCCTCACTGTACCCCACTTTTGATGGTAAATTTCCTTCAAACATAAAAAATTCCAACTTAAAATGTAGTGGAGAGCTGACAAAATAAATTCTGTTTCCCTGTGTCTGGGCAGTCTTGCTCAGATGAAACCTTGCTAAATCCCACACCCCGATCTGGGGATGCATGTATATATACTAACCACATCAGTGGCTAACCAAGTAAGTGTCCTTCCAGATAAAGCTCTCTACTTTTGTGTAACCCCCTGCAAATGGGGGTTCCCAAAGACTTCCAGGAGCTTGCTTGAATGCTCCAAGCCTGAATGGTGTTTGGCATTTAAGCCATTTATCAGTGAGTGTTTTTAGAGCCTCTGGTACTGTCTCTTTTAAGAGCTGTCTGCTTGCAGACATAATTAGTTTGTATGGGGACTGTGTGCTTCTCTGAGTACCACTTTAGATGCTGCCAATCACTTCATTTTTGCAGTCACTAGAGTGCAAAGGGAACCTATCTGAAAGATGTAACTGTTTGCCAGAAATTATTTAGAGTAATAATGAAATTACAGTTTGTCTAACCTGCTTTCTTTGCAGTCAGAACTGTGTCTGCTAGTTCCCCATTCTAGTTTTGAACTGCTGAACTGGACCAATCAGTGTGGGGTAAGCTAGCTCTAAAATGGTGCCTTGGACGAATCAGAACTTGACTCATAATCTGAGCCAGCCACAAGAGGATTGTATGGGCAGTGACTTGGGAGATGTAGTTTAGACTTCAGTGCCTTTTTGGACCAACAGCAGCAGTCTATTGTGAGTGACAGCCAATCCAGTCAAGAACGGGAGGAACTCAAAGGAAGTGCCCGGTTTTGTCGGGTTGGAGTTTCAGTTGAGCTTTGCAGTGAAGAAGGAAGGAGCCCTGTGCTTTTTCAGTGTGCAGTTTTAGTCAAAAACGTGTGTAAGGCCCAGAGTTCCGGTCTGCAGCTTGTGTAACAGCTTGTTAGGACTGAATCCGTCCTGTGAAAAGAATCAAAGGATCTCTGAAGAGTAGAAACCAGGCTCACCCTGTAGAAGACTGGAGGAATTGTTGAAAATTGCACTCTGTCTGTCAGGAACTGAATCTGCTGTGTGTTCTCCCGGTATTGTGCAGTAATTGCGATCGGGATACAGATGCAGCCTGCCTGGTATAGTGCTTTTATATGGATGTGTGAAGAGGTTTGTGTACCTCAAGTGAGCCCTGCTGACATTGAAGGACCCTATCTTATTTGAGGTCGTGAGTACTAATTCAGGGTCGTTCCCTGTTGAATTGCTGCACATTAAATCCAATGGAATTACTGTACTGCTGACTGTTTAATTCTCCTTTCTCTGTGTGAAAGGGCCCCACCAGCTGCCACGGTTTGGACTAGCCACTAGGGCTTGGGTACCCAGGGACAGTAACTGATAGGGATAGGCCTGTGCACAGAGCCATAGGTAGATTATTAGAGTGATAAGCTAATTAACCTGATTTCCTGTCCTTGTTATATCCCCTAAATAAATCAGAGCTGCTTGTTTCAGCAAAGTTATACTGCCTGAGGTATTTGTCTATGTTAAAGTACTGTACTGTGATTGTTGCACTGTATCTCATTTCACAGGAGGTCCCAGTGCCGGAACCAGACCTGGGGGTAAGTGTATACTGTGAAGGTAATTCTGATATATTGTGTGGGCCACTAGTGGGAAGAAAGGGGGGTTGCAGTGTCCCAGAGGGCTGTGACCAAGTTAGTTTAACTATTGCAAACCCTGACCTCTGGGTGGAGGCACCCGCCATTGGATCCAGGCCCCTCAACCTGTTAGTGGCAAATCAGGCAGGGGTAGTAGCCCCTGGGATAGCGCCATCTAGGGGTTACATTTGTACCAAGTGCCACCTTTGCTATTGTTCAATGTCCAACTTGGGAGCTTGATCCTTGGTGTAGCACCAGCACAGCTTTCTGAGCACCCTGTTTTGTGTGGTTTCCTATGATCATGAAGTTCTGAAGTCTAAAGGGAATGAACATGGTGGATCATACACAGATGTTTAGCTGGTGAGTGTGAGCAGCACCTGAGGACATGCACTCAGACTGGGTTGGGGTAGCAGAATGATGTGAAATATTAGAAAGTATTTATTCACACAGAGGATGGGTAACCTTTGGAATAGCCTACCCAATAATATTGTGGAGGCTAACATAGTTCATTATGTCAAAGGCAAATTCTTGAGGGGGAATGGCAATGGGGTTGAGTAGGGGTAGCAGTCTGGCTGATAAACTTGGATGTGGGCCAGTACTCGAATTGGGTATAAAGTAACCAAATGGTCTGGTGGCACCAACACAAAGTTTTTTTATAGTCAAAGTGTTTAGCGCTCCATTATTTCAATAAGGACTGTCGAAAGACAAAAATCAGATTACATATCACAGTGTTTTGACCACCTGTGTGGTCTTCCTTGGTATAATCATCCGAGCCTGTGGGCACCTGTGGAGCAAGTCAAGCTCCCATGTGGGTGACTTGGGTTCATGTACCCACCTTGGGTTGTTGGAGCTGTGAGAGTGCTGCAGAGGTAGCGCTGTCCAGCTCTGGAGGGAAGGGGATGCATTCTGCTGCTCATACAGCACCTGTGGTCAGAGGTAGGGTCAGAGTCAGATTTTTGTTAAAATGCAAACAGCCTTATGAGGCTCAATAACCCAGGAGTGGGAGCAAAGTCAGGGTATGGGGTAGGGGTATGTGGCCCATCTGGGAGCCAGTGCTGCCAATGGAAGCATTTCCTAGCAAGGGAGGCGAGGGCAATGCATCTGGCACTGCAGTTACTACTGTGACTACTGTGGTTGGCTAGGGAGCTTGCTTTCACCAAAAGAAACCTTGGACTCCGAGACAATTGGATGGCAAGAGCACCATCGAGTGGACGGAGGGGGGCCCAGCCTGCCGGTGCAGTGGTGGCACTACCACTTCATGGCGATGCTGATGACCTGGGTTCGGGAACAAGCCTGGAGCATCAGAAGGCTGGCGGGAGGTAGGATGAGCATCCTGGGACTGCTCTCCTCCCCCAGAGGTGTGTGGATTATGGCACCTGATGTAAGTGGGATTCCCAGTGGAGGCTGGGAGTACAGCATCAGCATGGGACCTCATCTGGAGGGTATAGGGACGATGGCGGTGTCTTTACACCATGGAAGCACGTGGCATGCACTGCTATCATTGCACAGCTGTGCTCTTGGAGACAGCAACCAGAATACATACTGATGGCACAGCGACGGAATACCACGAAGACCATCACAGCGACATTTTCGGCAGTTGGCTCTGATGGTCTCCACGTTTCCTGACACTGTTGCCTCTGGGGGGTTTTCCCCCTCACTGAACTAGCTCCAACTGGAGTTAGCAATCTTTAGTGCAGGGGGGGTGCTGGGAGCAGAGCCCACTGCATGGGGAGGTGTTGTGCTGTTGCTGTGCCGATGGTCGACAAATTTCTTGTTGTCGTGGCATAGTGGAACCACTAGAATAAACCTTTCTGCAAGGCAACATGATGCCCAGGGATCCTCAGTCATTTCCAAGCTGAAACAATACCGCATAAGACATGGCCAGAACCTGAAGGGTGATTTTTTGGCCTCCTGTGAGCCACTCTGTGAGGGGTGTCATGGTCCTCCCAGCCCAGGCAGCATGGTGAAGTGCTGGGGAGCGTGAGGCTAGTGGCTCTGGGGCAGATATGGGGTATATCCTCAGCCTTGCTGGAGTGCCAGAAAAGAACTGAAAAGAAAAAACAGTGGGTGGACGGAAAAAGGAAACAAGGGAAGAAAAGACATGGGTTGCCTAGATAACCATCAAGGTACTCTGGGGTCCTGCATTATGAGGCTCTCTACTGGGAAGATGTGGTTGTAGTGGCAGACAGGGCAAGGACATTGCTTGGACCACTGGCTCTGACCTGAAGACTGGAGGAGTGACCACAGGGAAGGAACATGCTGTATAAAAAAAACACACTGCTGCCAATAGCTTACAATGTTTATTTTAGTCACTGATTTATGGGAGTGGTGAGTCTTTATTTCTTAAACCTAAACTTCTGGGGCTGAGTATTTTATGTAGAAATGGGGATGGGTTGCTCTGATTGCCCAGTGGTAGCATGTTGCTCTGCCATGTGGGCAGTCCCACACAGGAAGCAAGCATGGGGTCTCTGTTGCCTGGCAGCCTGTGGTCAGGGGCAGCACTCCCTGGTTGGGGGAAAGAAACGCTGCTTTTATCCCGAGAGCCACCCTTGTGGTTGGCCAAGGAAAGCCTGGGGTGTATGTGTCCTTGCCCATTCCACAGGGTAGCTGTAGATTCAAGGGTGAGCTGCTCTGCCTTTTGGAGAGGGGGAAAGAATGTAAAAGAGGGAGAAAGGCAACCCCCGACCATCAGAATGACACCCTTCTGTATTCATGGGTCCGGCGGCTCAAAATGGAGCTGTACCATGGTTATTAGGGCACAGAGGTCACCAGTGACATCTCTGAAGAGGGCAGCTGTGGAGGATGAACAGTTTTATATACATATAACAGAAAGAAATGGAGAGTGGGGGAGCCTCCAAAGTATTTAGGCTGGCCAAATGACATGGTCAGCACATGGTTTGATCTTTGGACTGGGCTCCCAACCCAGGACTTATGGGCATATCTCAGAGATGTGCTTGAGGAGGTGGTCACTGGGTTGTTGTGCAAGTACCCAAAACAGCCAATCCAGGAACACGTTGGCATACAGCTTTACTGCATCAGCACAACTAACCTCCAACCACTGGGAGCACATTGGCAAAAGAAGCACTAAGGTAGAGTGAATTGAAGAGGAGAAAATGGCAGCATTCATAATGGTTTTGGGCTATTCCTGACCCTCTGGTACTGGGTGTACTGAATCTGGTTCTTCTACTGCACCAGACCAGCGGTGAACCCTACTGCAAAGGCTATGTTAGTAAACTAAAAGGCAAGTTTGCCAGTCTAGAGAACTGGAAGCAGCTTGGAATGAGAGAATGATATTAAACAACATTTAAGTTCACCAAAACCAGATTAAAAATTCCGTGATAACAGCAAGTTCAAAAGATGAATGATGCTATCTACCCCCAGATCTTGGCCCTGCATGCTAAAATGAGTTATTTTCACCCTCTTTTTCTATAATCAGTACTTTTTTGTTCCCTCCTTATGTCCTCGGCAGCTGACTCCTTCAAATGTCCACAATGTACAACCGCACCAGACCCTACATCCCTGCCACCAATACTGTCAGCCCTCACATGGATCCTAGGTTTGCCTTCAGTTAGGCCGGGGGATGTACCCTGGACATTGGTCCCTCATCATGTAGCAGGTGGTGGTAGGGTGGGAGGGCCTGTATTTACTAGGGTATATTATCTATGACCACCAAGACCATTTTGCACTCCCCACACCTTAAGATTCTGGCTCCACAACACCATGTGCAAGCATGCACACCAGAGTGTGCTGCCGTTCGGTGTCATCTAGTGTCCCCTCTCCTTGATGGTGTGCTTGCCTGCAGCTTCACTTGTGGTCATTCAGGTGGCACTGCCACCAGAGCCACAAATCCTTCACTCAGCAGAGAAGGAGAGTGTCCCGTGGGACATTTGATCCTCCCCCCAAGCTGGCCTCCAGCAACCCAGGCTTAATCCAAAGGCTAGGTTGCCAGCCTAGTGAGCAGTAGTTCTACCACTGTGCCAATGGACCAGCTTTGATAATGCATCATTCTCAACAGTTTAGGGTGTTCAAAGCGAACAAAAGTTGACGGGGCACTAAGAATGGAAATATACAGTTCATCGGTCAAATACAACATGTTCAGATAGGTCTGAATTTTGTTCTGAATGGGGCACCTTGGTTCTGTGTGATAATGGTGAGTGTCAAACGGCGACTCGCATTATCGTGATGTCATGGCGGTGAAAACAATTTCGCCGCCATGACATCATTGGCACATGGAAGAACAACACCGGGGACTGAAAACACTTGCTTTCTGTGGGGGGCCAACCCCGACACCACGGTGCAGCTTGGCACGACTACAGCACCACCACATCCTCTGCCCCTCCCAGGCCATGCTCGCTGTGCTCACTCCCCCACCGCTGCAGCATATAGCAACATCTTGTCACTAGGGTCACCCACTCCACCACATCCGGCCGCCTCCCTGCCTCCTCTCCTTTGGCTTTCAGCCCACATGCGCCGCCATTTCGGACAGCAACGTGATTCAGGAGCCCACCTCATGCTAACAGGCACCTCTCAGTATTTAAATAAATGCATCCCACCTCAATTGTTTTTTATATGAAAGCAGCTCATAGGGAGCAACAGGACCGACTGTAATTTTCTCTCTCTGGGGTATAAACACTCCAAACACATTCTTTTCTTCACAGCATAATAGACTGCATGTGGACAAAATGAGAGTGAATAATGTTATCCGTGAAAGATTCAGTGTGGGGAGGGGGGAGGGTTCGCTTCACCAAGAGAAGAGTAATACCACAGCAGCTATAAGCTGGGCCTCTGCAGGCTGGACAAAGCTCACCTTCAGATGCCTTTAACCTCGGCCTGTAATTCACTTGTTTCCGCACAGCATCTTGTTGGTCAGAAGAAACCTGGGAAAAAATCAAGACGGTCAGGGCTGTTAGAACTACAGAAGAGGAAGGGAGGAAGGGAGGGAGGGGAGAAGAGGAAAAGAAGGAAGGAAATTACTCTTTAAGAGAAATCATTCGTTACAGATTACTGACTACTGTATTTAAAAAGTCATTGATTACTGATTCCTTTTTTGCCAAACAGGATTAAATCTTGTAATGTCGGCAACATCTATGCTGGTCTGAAATCAACAGCTTCCACTGGCTGCAGGACAGTCAGAAGGGCTCTGTTGACCCGTGCTTAGCTGAAAACAGGATGCTGTGAGTCTACAGTTTCAGTTGTATTGTTAGCCCTGTACAGATGAGCAACGTAACAAAAAGTCATCCAGTTTATCTTTGCCCTTAAACTGTAATTTGGTCACTTTTTCAGATTACTTGATTTCAAACATAACCCCCTACAGAAATCTAATAGAGTTAGAAAAGTAATATGATTATTGTTATGAACATATGAAATTACCAGCAGAACAGGCCATATTGGTCTATTGAGCCTGCTCGAGTACATAGCTAGTTATACCAAGTAGTTGCCCCTCACCTCCTTCTGGAGTTGTTCTCCACTTCCTTTCTCCCTCACTGTTCTCCATCCCCCATGTTCCTGTTGACCTAATCTTCTTCTTCTTCTTCTTACCCTGTCCCAACCCCTCTTGAAACTGGTCACTGTTCTGCCACCACCACTGTCTGGCAACTTGTTCCGCCCCTTCATCACCCTTCTGTGAAGAAGTGCCTTCTCACCTCCCTCCTGAATCAGCCCCCCCACCACCAACTTCAGGCTATGAGCCCTTGTTGTACCCTCCTTCCTTAGATTAAAGATGCCCTCTGTGCTTGTCTTATTTATGCCATTTAGGTACTTGAAGGTCTCAGTCATACCCCCCCCCTCCGTTCTCCAGGGAGTATATGTTCATCACCCTCAGTCTCTCCTCGTGTTCTGTCCCCATGCCCTGGATCAATTTTGTTGCTGTTCGCTGACTGACTCAAGTAGTTTGATAGCATTCCTAAGGTAGGGCACCAGAACTGGACACAATACTCCAGGTGTGGTCTCACCAGTGACCTGTACAGTAACAGAATAACCTCCTCCCTCCTAGAGATGATTCCTCTGGCTATGAAACCCAGCATTCTGTTTGCTTTTGCTGTTGCCTTATAGCACTTTGTTGTGTGTTCTATGTCACCCTCACCATAACCCCCAGGTCCTTCCTCCTCCGATACTGTCACCTGAACTCCCCTAGCCAGAAACTGGCCTTTGGATTTTGGCTCCCATGTTCATCACCCACATTTTTAGTATTGAAACCCAACTGATGGATTCCAGACCATTTCTCCAGCTTTGCCAAGTCCTCCCTTAGATCCTGTCACCCTCTTCTGTGCCCACCCTTCCACAGAACTTAGTATTATCTGCTAAAGACAGATTATGCTTTTGACCCCTCTGGTATGTCACCAATAAAGCACTGAACACAGCTCCCAGTACGAGCCCTGTGGGACACCGCTGGTCACAGGTCCAGGTTTGGACCTCCCCACCCACCATCACTACTCTCTGGTTCCTGTCCCTCTGCCAGCTCTTTACTCACCCCAGCAGTTTGTCCCCAGCCCCCAGGTCCCTTAGCTTGCTGACCAGCCTGCCATGGGGCACTGAATTAAATGCCTTGCTGAAGATCCAGATAAAGTACATCCACCGCCTGCTCTTTGTCCAAGGTCCTTGTAACCCAGTTGAAGAAGTCCACCATGTTAGTTTGACATGACCTATCCCTAACAAACCCATGCTGCCTGTCATCCTGGAGACCATTTTTTTCAAGGAAGGACACAAGCCTTTCTTTCAGAGTGGCCTCCATTAACTTATCCACTGTAGAAGTTAAGCTGACTGGCCTGCAGTTTCCTGGCTCATCTCTAGGGCTGCTCTTGTGGATAGGTACCACATGAGCTGTCCTCCAGTCCTGAGGAACACACCCTTCCTCAAGTGAGGTGTTAAATAGATCTGTCAGTGGAGCTACCAATATCTCCACCAGTTCCCTTAGAGCCCTTCCTTGAGTCGCCCATCTTGGTCAGGAGCATTGTCACCCTCAGTTCTCTACGTCCTCTGAAGACCTTGTCTACCTCAATCTCCCCCTCATATTCCTTCCCCCCTTAAGGGGCATCCCGATGTTCCCTTTGGCATGGGCCCGCTAGCTTCCCTGGTGAAGACAGCAGAAGTAATCATTAAGTGCCTCCGCTTGCTCCACACCCTTCTCCATCCACCCTCCCTCCCTCCTTCTTGATCCTAACTATCCCATCCCTTCTACTTCTTTCCCCCTTAACACAGCGGAAGAAGTCCTTCTCCCCTTTCTTAATCCCCTGAAGCCTTTCTTAGCCTTGGCTGTCCGGACCTCCCTGCCTGCCTCTCAAGATTTCACCATGTAAGTCTCCCTGTCTACTTCTCTTGCAGAATGCTTGTACGTCAGGGAGGCTGCCCTCTTATCCCTTACTTTTCCACCACCTCTTCTTTTAAACCAGCTTGGCCTCTTGGTTCTGGCACTTTCAAGCCTTTGTACAGCAAGGAGGCCCTCAATCAGCCCCATCTGGATGCCGGTCTATTTTTGGTTCGTATTCATCTCTGGTTGGATCTTTGCCAGGTGCTCCTTCACTATGCTCCCCATCTTGTTGAAGTCTGCCTTCCTAAAGTCAACCACCTTTGTTTTAGTCCTGGCTGCTTCCTTCCCCATGCAGACTGAAAACCATACAGTGGTCACTACCTGCGAGAGGTTCACTCACTTCCACATCCTGGACTTGCTCCCCATTCGACAACACTAGATCTATTATGGCATTCTCCCTTGTTGGCTCCTTGACTTCTTGAGTCAGAAAACAGTCTTGGATAGCATCCAGGAGGACCTGTTCTCTGTTGCAGGTGGTAGCTGGGGAGCTCCAGTCTACTCCCAGCAGACTGCAGTCTCCCAAAATTACGTTTCCTATGCCCCCTGCTCTTCTGATCTGCTCTCCCAGCTCCCTATCTATGGTTTGTACACTGCCCCCACTCGAATTGTTCTCCATCGGTGTTCTGTAGTGCTGCCCAAAGGGCTTCTGTCGTATCCTTCTCCCCCCTCCCCCCTACTGCACTCTATCTCTTCTCTTGTATACAAAGCCACGCCACCCTCTTTCCTTTAACCCTATCCTTCCTGTGCAGTTGGTATCCCACGGTCTCTAGGTCCCAGTCGTGGAACTGAGTTGCCCAGTTTCTGTAATAGTAGCTATATCCATTTCCTGCCAATAACACCTGTAGGTCTGCTACCTTATTTCCCAGGCTCACATTCAGGGTCACCACCTTCCAGTGTGTCCCTTGGCCTTCCTTGCTTCTGCTTATACCGTGCCTCATCTCCCCCACTATCCCCTCCCTTAACTAGTTAACTAGTAATGTAATCCTGTACATCAGCTACCAGCTGCAGGCTTTTTCTTTTCAGTTTATTTACCCAGATAGCCAGTTGTGATGCAACATCTCATTTTCAGTGGGATCTGCTTCTACCGTTTTCTACAGCTGGGTGGACTGGAGCATAGAGCAGATAAGTGACTTGCCCAAGGTCCCACAGTGAGTATTTGGATATCTGATGCAGTTTGAACCTGTCATCTCCTGTTTTCTCAATAGGAGTGCTAACCACTAGACTACATTGCTCCCTTCTACGCAAACCTGGGAAAGATACATAGTGTTCAATTTATGTGAGCTTAGACAGGACAAATCTAGTACTGACTGTCATCAAGCACAGGTCAGGAAGCATAGGAAAACCAGGAACAGTTTAAAATTTGCAAATAGCGTTTTATTTTCTCGATAATAGCAAAATAAACAAGCATTTGTCAATGCCAAATGTTTGCTTGCTGGCATTGGCATTGGTGGGGTGTGCCTTTGGGTCATCAGGCATAACAGCCACGCCATTTCACCACACCCTATCCTGCAGACACCAACAAGTGTCACGGTGTGCCTTGGGTGTTTGGCCCTTATGCTTACCCCATTCCAGTAGGAAATACGGTGACATGGGTGCAGTATAGGAGAATGGGGTGAACTTTGGGGCCGAAGAGTCCAAGGCACACCTCGATGTCTCTCACTGGCTGCAGGGTGTGGGTGGGGGTGGAATGGTATGAACATTACAGGCTACAATCCCAAGTCACACCCCTGATGCCTGTCAGTCTCTACAGGGTGGGTGTTATGGTCAGAAACCCTAATGCCTCAGGCGTTTGTTGGTATTTTCACTCCAAATTTTCAACATGGGTTTTTTGTGACCCCCACCATATGAACAGTGGCAATATCAGTTTGTTAGCCGACAGCTGATTTTGCACAGTGACTTCGGCATTGGAACCACAGGTCGAAAACACCTTCCGAACAGGATGTGAAAATGACAGCTGTACTGTTCATGGGGAGGTGTAAAAAAATGGTACTGTTGAGAAATCTGCTGTGAAAATAGTAAAACAACTGGTGAAGTCACGAGTGTGCGTACAAACTGCGCAACGCACACCCTTAATGTAATTAGTTTGGGGATTTTTTACAGCAGATTGTCAACAAAGGAATTTTGGGACCTCCGCTCATGAACAGTGTCACTGTGATTTTCTTAATCTGTCCCAAACAGTGATTTCCCACAGCGACCACGCATTTCTGCGTGGAACACATTTCGGCCATGTTGTGAAAAATTACAGCTGTACTGCTCATGAGGAAGAGTTGGAAAAATGCCAATGGTGAAAATCTGGACTGAAAGTATTACAAATTCATGAACTTACGAGGCTGCGTGGAAACAGCACAATGCTCACTTGTAACACAGTCATTTTATGGACTTTTGTTACCAAATTTTCAACATGGCAATTTTAAGACCTCTGCTCATGAACAGTGTCACTGTGATTTTCTTAATCTGTCCCAAACATTGATTTCACACGCTGACTGCGCCATTGTGTGCTACATGTGCAGAAACACATTTTGGGGGAGATGTGAAAAATGACAGCTGTACTGCTCATACAGAGGTGTGGTAAAATGACTATGTTGAAAATCTGGACTGAAAATATAAACAATTCACAAACTTACGAGTGTGCGTAGGAACTGCGCAACGCACGCTCGTAAAACAGTCATTGTTGTGAATTTTTTCACCAGATATTCAACATAGCAATTTTAAGACCTCTGCTCATGAACAGTGTCACTGTGATTTTCTTAATCTGTCCCGAACATTGATTTCGCACACCGACTGTGCCACTGTGCGCTACATGCACAGAAACACATTTTGGGAGAGATGTGAAAAATTACAGCTGTACTGCTCATAAGGAGGTGTGGTAAAATGGCAATGTTGAAAATCTGGGTGCAAATATTACAAATTTGTGAACTTCTGGCGTGGTGGGAATTTGCACAGCGCGTCAGAACAATCATTTTTGGGAATATTTCAACTTCAACATAGGGCTTTTGGGGCCTACCATGAACTGTGACACTGTCGTTCCATACATCGGTCCCAAAAGGTGGTTTTGTGCAGTGACCATGAAATCACCTTTCGGGACTGAATAACAAAATGACAGCAACAGCATTCATGAGGTGGGGTCCCAAAAAACCCATGTTGAAAATTTGGTGAAAAAATTCCAAAAAATGCCTGAGATATGCATCAAAGTTGAAAAAGCCCTATTTATTCCATTATACAACTTACCGGCATTTCCTCAGTTCGCCATCGGCTTTGAAGAGGGCAGACGTGTTCCCGGTCCACTGAAGATCGTTGTGTCGGACTCTGGAGGTAAGCATGGGGTGAGGTGTGGAGGGTGTGGGGAGGAAGGGTGCACAGAGGATGGGCACGGGTGGGGGTCAAGACAGTCAGCGATGGACCGTTCTTTCTTTGTAGGTGTTTCTTTCTTTTAGGAAGACGACGCAGGACGTTTGCCACGCTGGGGTGGGCTCCCAGTGTGGCAGCTGCAAGTTTTTTTTGGGCAGCGGAACCGATGGGGATTGGGCACCGTCGTGGCTATAGAGAGCTTTTGCCACGCTGGGGTGGGCTCCCAGCATGGCACCTGGAAGTGTGTTTGGGGGCAGCAGACAGATGTTTGCCACGCTGGGGTGGGCTCCCAGTGTGGCACCTGGAAGTGTGTTTGGGGGCAGCAGACAGATGTTTGCCATGCTGGGGTGGGCTCCAGTGTGGCACCTGGAGAGCTGTTTGGGGCACTGGAGCCGATGGGGGATTGGGCACCCCTGTCGGCCATACTGTGTGTGTGAGAGAGTGGGTGAACACGCTGGGGTGGGCTCCCAGTGTGCTACTTGTTGGGGGGGGAGGAGCTGTCTATGACAACTTTTGCACTGCAGTGCCGACGTGGAGGCATTTTGCATACTTTCGACGGCGGCAGTATGCAAATTGCCTACACGCTACAGCTCGTTCTTTCAACTGTACACAGCTGCATTTGCAAACACTGTCTTAGACAGCTCTTAACATTCATTGGCGTGGTGGGGCCGCACCTGCCAAAGGCAGCAGGGCATTGGAAGTAGGGAGGCACACCTACTAATTCTCGTATGGTGGCACTATGTTTCTTGCACATGTGTGCAAGCAAACATAAAAATAAGCATTTGTCAATGCCGAATGTTTGCTTGCTGGCATTGGCATTGGTAGTGTAGGAGTTACAGAGCTGCATAATAGGAGTAGCAGTGAAGTATTGAACTAAAGCCAACCCCACCACCACCCTGCAGATACTGACAGGCCACACCATTTCACCACACCTTACCCTGCAGACACCAAGTGTCATGGTGTGCCTTGGGGTCTTTGGCCCTTATGTTCACCCCATTCCATCTGGAAATACGGTGAGATGGGTGCTGTATAGGAGAATAGGGTGAACTTTGGGGCCGAAGAGTCCAAGGCACACCTTGATGCCTCTCACTGGCTGCAGGGTGTGGGTGGGGGTGGAATGGTATGAGCATTACAGGTGACAATCCCAAGTCACACACCTGATGCCTGTCAGTCTCTAGGGTGGGGCGTTATGGTCGGAAACCCTAACGCCTCAGGCAGCTAGTTAGTATTTCACTCCAAATTTTCAACATGGGTTTTGTGACCCTCACTCATGAACAGTGGCAATATCAGTTTGTTAGCTGAAAACTGATTTTGCACAGCGACTATGCCATTTGGCACCACAGGTGCAAAAACACATTTCGAACAGGATGTGAAAAATGACAGCTGTACTGTTCATGGGGAGGTGTAAAAATGGTAATGTTGAAAATCTGCAGTGAAAATATTAAAAAAACTGGTGAAGTCATGAGCGTGCATAGAAACTGTGCAACACACACCTGTAATGTAATTAGTTTGGGGATTTTTTACAGCAGATTGTCAACACAGGCATTTTGGGACCTCCACTCATGAACAGTGTCACTATGATTTTCTGAATCTCTCCCGAACAGTGATTTCCCACAGCGACCACATTTCTGTACTGGAAGTGCGAAAACACATTTTGGCCATGGTATGAAAATGACAGCTGTGCTGTTCGTAAGGAAGTGTAGAAAAATGGCAGTGGTGAAAATTTGACTGAAAATATTACAAATTCATGAACTTACGAGGTGCGAGGAAACTGCAATGCTTGCTCGAACACAGTCATTTTATGGACTTTTGTCACCAAATTTTTAACATAGCCATTTTAAGACCTCTGCTCATGAACAGTGTCACTGTGATTTTCTTAATCTGTCCCAAACATTGATTTTGCACACGGATCTGCATTGTGCGCTACATCGCCGGAAACACATTTGGAAGTAGATGTGAAAATGACAGCTGTACTTCTCATAAGGAGGGTGGTAAAATGGTAATGCTGAGAATCTTGAGTGAAAATAATGTAAAAAATTCATGAACTTACACAATGCGTAGGAACTGCATAGCATGCTTTCGTAAATTAGTCATTTTGAGAATTCTTTCACCAAATTTTCAACATAGGGTTTTGAGGGCCTGCCTCATGAACTGTGACACTGTTATTTCAGAATCGGTCCCAAAGATGCTTCCGCAGTGACCGCGAAATCACCTTTTGGGCCCATTAACGCTATGACAGTGCCAGAATTCATGAGGAGGGGTCCCAAAACCTACATTGAAAATTTGGTTCCAAAATTCCAAAAATGGCTGAGATATGCATCAAAGTTGAAAAAACCCTATTTATTCCATTATACAGCTTACCGGCATTTCTCAGTTCGTGGTCGGCTTTGAAGAGTGCAGATGTGTTCCCGGTCTACTGAAGATCATCGCACTGGACTCTGGAGGTAAGTATGGGGTGAGGTGGAGGTGTGGGGAGGCAGGGTGCACAGAGGGTGGGTGCAGGTGGGGGGAGTGGAGGCCAAACAAGCAACGAGGGTCCGTTTTTTGTTTGTAGGTCTTTTTTTATTTTAGGAAGATGACGCGGGACTTTTGCTATGCTGGGGTGGGCTCCCAGCGTGGCAGCTGGAACTTTTGTTTTTGGGGGGGCAGTGGAGCTGACGGGGATTGGGCACCCCCATTGGCCATACAGAGGTTTGCCACGCTGGGGTGAGCTCCCAGTGTGGCACCTGGAAGTGTGTTTGGGGGGGCAGCAGACTATGTTTGCCACGCTGGGGGTGGGCTCCCAGCATGGCACCTGGAATTGTGTTGGGGAGGAGCGCTGAGCCGACAGTGGATTCGGCATCGTCGCCGTAGTTCACTTCAACCAAATTTATGTTCCAGGAAGAGAGCAGAGACGATCAAGCAGGATTTCCGCAATATGCTAATCAACACTATCTTATCGCTGCTCACTGAAGCGGTCTCTCCTTTAATTGTACGCCACTGCATTTTCAACTGCTGTCATAGACAGCTGCAGCATTCATTGGTGAACTGTGGCCGTGCCTGCAAACACATTGACTGAATTGGAAGACAGGTGCCACACCTACAAAAACTTGATGATAGCACTATGTTTCTTGCACATGCGCAAGCAAACATAAAAATGATTCTGTATAATTATTTACAAGCAGCACCAACAGAGAAAACAAAGTCCTTCTCTGAGGGTATCTCTTAATTCTAAGTTTCAGTCTCTCAGTATCTCACTCTCCTTGTCTCTCTAGCAAAGCATTGCTGCTCTTTTTATAAGTCTTGGGAACTCGTTAAGAGAGCCTGCTTTACAGAATGTTCTTGTAAGTTTACATAATGTTCTTGTCAGTTTCATTCCTTGCAGGTGCAGCAAAAAGAACATAGTGACCTAGAACTGACCTCTCGTTTACAGCGCTGCAAAAGGCTTAAAAACTGTATCTCAGGTTAACCCATTGAGTTCCAAATAGCTTTGCAATCATTTCAACAGTATAACTATACACAGTTTTAAACAAAGGGTCCCAGTATGACATACAGTTTTACACAAAGATTCACATATATTTTTTTATAACTGCAGATATGCAAGGGGGAAGAAAACATAGAAATAGCAAGGGAAGGCAGAGAGATAGCGAGAGTCGGAGAATTGCAAAACCATCAGAGTGATCAGTTCGTAGGTCTCACAAGAAAATTTGGTTGCGCAACCAGACAGAGAAGAGACAGAAAAGGAGAGGATAGAACAGACCCTTGTGTTTAAACTCTTTCTACATAACAAATTGGGCAGGGCCTTATTCAACCCTGTCACATACTCCTTTAAGAGGGAACCTGTTTTACAAAAACACGCTTCCAAAATGTTCTGGTAAATTGCAGTCTAACATTAGCTTATAACCTTTACGATTTTGTGTAATAACAGCAACTACATAATAGCGATCACTAGTTTGGCTAGTCTACATTGCTGAAGATGAATTTTCGGGCGATGTAGACTCACGGTGAAGAGCAAAACAGTGCCCAGGTGAAGGATTTGTGTTTTTATGCAGGGTTTGCCCCTGCACCCCACTAAACAATTCTCAACTCCACAGGGGTGCATGTCGGTGGAGGTGCAAAATGAAAAAAAAATGACCTGTTGGAAAACGAGCGTGCTCCAGAACCAACCCGCATCCTCCCAACCCCAGCCTGCCACCAGTCCACCACACCACATGGCCAGTTCGGCAGCCCACCACTGTACTACAACCCATAAACCCTCCTCCTTCCACCGCTGCACAGCGTGATTCTCCCCACCCCATGCATGTGTATACATAGCGACATCCTGTTGCTATAGTCACCAAACCCCCTATCCGGTCACTCTCCCTGCCAGGTAGCCATGTGGAAAAGTGCCGTGACTGAGTTGCCCTTTTTGAAAGCGCTCAATCGCGGTCTCTTTATACATGGGATACTAACCTTTACAGTTCAGTGCAAATGCAGCATAGCAAACAGAGAAGTTTCAAGTCACTTTTTTTCAACCTTTGGAATTCTCAATTCCTGATCCATATCTTGACAGAAAATCAGCATTGATACTCTATTTCCCAGATTTGTGCATCACATTAAATTTAAATGGCTGTAGTGCCAGGTACCACCATGTGATTCTAGAATTGTTATCCTGCATTTCGGTAAGCCAACAGAGAGGATTGTGATCTGTTACTAGTACAAAATCAGCTCCTAGTGAATAAAACTTAAGGGACTCCATGGCCCACTTTGCTGCAAGGCATTCCTTTTCAATGGTAGAGTACCTTTTCTCTCTGTTGTGCAATTTCCTACTTATATATAGACTGGGACATTCCTTACCATCTACATGCTGACTCAAGACTGCACCTAGGCCTACCTCTGATGCATCAGTCTGTAACAGAAATTGTTTCTCAAAGTCTGAGCTTCTTAAAACAGGGGCTGAACATAATGCAACCTTAATGGCCCAAAAAGCCTTGTCACACTCTAGGGTCCATTTCACATTATTCAGGAATCATTTCTTTGTGAGTTCAGTGAGGGGAATAGCTAACTTGGCAAAGCTGGGAACAAATCTTCGATAATAACCAGCAAGCCTTAAAAATGACCTGACATGTTTCTTTGTTTTGGGGACAGGGCTGTTAGTTACAGCTTCTAACTTGGAAACCTCTGGCTTGACTTCTCCACTTCCCATAACATAGCCCAAATATCTGGTTTCCAGCATGCCCAATGCACGCTTGGTAGAATTAATTGTCAGACCTGCCTTTTAATCAATTGATGACTGCTCGTAAGTGTTCAGGTGGCTTTTCCAGTCTGGACAGTACACCATGACATCATCCAGGTATGCAGCACAATAACCAGTGTGACAGGATAAAATTACATCCATGTACCGCTGGAATGTAGTGGTGCACCATGTAAACCAAATGGCATGGTGGTGAACTGATAGAATCCAACAGGAGGCGGCAAATGCAGTTTTGTCTCTGGATTCTTTAGCTAGGAGATTTGCCGTAACCCTTGGTGAGATCGAGGGTACTGATACACTTGGCACTCCCCAGTCTGTCCACCAAATCGCCTATTCTGGTATAGGATAACTGTCAAATTCTGACAGTTGATTGTTTTCAAATCATGGCAAATTCTTACACCCCTTCTTTTTGTTTACAGTCACCATTGGTGGTGACCAAGCACTTCTCGACTCTTCTATGATACCCAATTCTTTCATTTTTGTATTTCCTAACCACGCCTGCTCTTAACCGCTCTGGTAATCTGTATGTCTTTGTCTAATAGGGCAAGCCTTCCTTGCCACTACTATGTGCTTGACCCTTTTGCTCAGCCTGGTAGTGTGGTAAAAGTACTGTTAAATGACTTTAGCAAGTTACAAATTTCTGTGGTTTGTTTGGAGGTTAAGGAAACATTTTACAGCATCAGCAGTTACAGTTTGTTCTAGTCTATCATAAGCTGCATCAATATCTTCATTATCAGTTTCTGGTAAAACTAATAAAGCAGCTTTTGGTGTTTTTTTTTCAACCAATTCTTAAGGAGGTTAGCATGGTATATATTAGTATGATTTTTTTTGGTGATTTTTTTTCTCCCCCTGCCCCCTGGTTGGCTTATCTTACCTGACAACCTGTCTTCTGGTTGCTGTCCATCCCGCACTTCCACACTTTCAGGCCATCACTACCTTTTACCCCTCATGGTGGGGTAGCGGGGAGCCCCACATGTACCCCACCAGTACTGGCTCCAGTATTTGATGGTGACACCCTCTGGAGGTGGCATGTTCCTAAGAGACGGCCATCAAGCCGCACAACCAGGGCCATTTTTCCTGATTTCTTTTCCCCTTGCGGTGATGAGGCATGCAATGATGCCAGCGGAGGGAATGTGCATGCACCTGTGCATGCTACTCCTAGCGTCTGCCCCAACACTGCCCCTATCTGCAGCGTTGGTGTGCTGCCCCCCAGCCTCCACTAGGGGTCAGTCATACACCAACCACTGACGTCCCCCATCCCCAGAGAAGGAGAGCAGTCCCTTGGATGCATGCTCCTTCTCCTCCCCTGATGACCCCCGGTGGCCCATGCTCATTCCCGAACACGGGTTGCTGGTGTAGCGCGAGGTAAGGCATCCAGTGCCTCAGCCCTCAATGCCACCAGGCCAACTATCTTAGTAGGATTTTTACTATCAGGGGTCTCAGTCTCGTAGTTAACTGTTCCAGTACATCTAAGAACCTTATAAGGCCTTTGCCACTTCATTAACAGTTTATTTTCTGTAGTGGGTAACAGTAGCAAGACCTTTTCACCTGGCTCAAAAACTTTTTCTTTTATCCAGAGCTGCATGTCTGTAGGCAGGATGTTGATGAATTGCTCCATTGCAAGTGCGCTGATGATCTGTGGGACTGTTTTGCCCTCTGGTTGGAGCTATTTTGTAAAGAGTTCTGTGAGTCGGGTGAAGGCTTCTGAGGATTGTCAAACTTCAGAAACCAGAATCTTTGCCTGTAGGTCTCTCCTGAGATGTCATACCTTTTAAGGATCTCTCTTTTCACCAGGTCATAGGTTTCTGACTATGCAGTGTCCATATTGCTGTAGGCAAGTTGGGCTTTACTTGTCAGGTAGGGTACCAGTCTGATTGTCCATTGCTGCTTTGGCCACTGGCAGGCTGTGGCAACCCTTTCAAAAGTTGTCAAGTATGCTTCAATATCATCTGAGGGACACAACTTTGTAAGTTTAATGTATTTTAAGTTGTTTGTGTCTTTTTGCTCAGCTGGACCAGTGCCAGATCCTCCAGCTTTGATAACCTGCAAGGCATCCATCCATCGCTGCATCTCTTCTCTTCTTTGCTGCTCCTGTCACTGCATCTCTGCTCTTCTTTGCTTCCCTGGTAGCAGGTATAGTACCCATGCACAAAACACCTGGCTTAGAGTATGCACATCGTAAATCCTACTGCTAACACCATCTGTCATCAAGGCACAGGTCAGGAAGCATAAGAAAACCAGGATCAGTTTCAAAATTAGCAAATAATGTTTTATTTTTCTCGATAACAGCAAAATAAAAAATAAAAATGATTCAATATAACTATTTACAAAGGCAGTACAAACAGAAAAAACCAAGTCCTTCTCCTGAGGGTATTTCTTAATTTCAAGTTTCAGTCTCTCAGGTTATCACTCTCCTTGTCTCTCTAGCAAAAGCATTACTGCTCTTTTTATAAGTCTTTGGGAAGTCGTTAAGAGAGCCTGCTTCTCACAGAATGTTTTAGTAAGTTTACAGAATGTTCTTGTCAGTTTTTTTTTTTAACACAACACTTTTTATATGCCTACCGGCTTGCCCCCTTCAGCCTGACCGACCTCCCCCCCAACTTCGACACCCGGAATTACCGGGCCTTACCTTATGCCAGGCCCAGGAGCAGTGCCTGCGGGGGGGTTGGGCATCATCCTGCCACTGCAATGGCTTTTCTCCTCCATTTATACTCCAGGGCCCCAGGAGTAGTTGCATGCACATGGATGCCGCATGCATACCACAGCCCAGGTAACAACCTCTTCTGCCCACCTGTCAGACTAGCGCCTAAGCACCCTCTAGCCTGTACTGCCTCCTGGCCTCCACCATGAGGCAGACAATAGTTGAGGGATACCATCTTCCCTCCCTGGAGAGGAGAGCTGCCTGAAAGGCAGCTCCATCCAGCACTGCCCTCCACCTGCCCCTCGCCAACCTCTGACAGCCTGTGCTCATTCCCGAACCTGGGTCGTTTGCATGGCGTGAGGTTAGGTATCCAGCGCCTTAGCCCTCAGCACCACCAGGCCGGCATTCTTTTCAGTTTTGTTCCTTACTGGTGCAGCAAAAAGAACATAGTGACCCAGAACTGACCTCTTGTTTACAGCTCTGCAAAAGGCTTAAAAACTGCATCTCAGGTTAACCCATTGAGTTCCAAATAGCTTTGCAATCATTTCAAAAGTATAACTATACACAGTTTTAAACAAAGGATCCCAGTATGACATACAGTTTTACACAGAGATTCACATATATTTTTTTATAACTGCAGATATGCAAGGGGGAAGAAAAGACAGAAATAGCAAGGGAAGGCAGAGAGATAGTGAGAGACGGAGAATTGCAAAACCATCAGAGTGATCAGTTCGTAGGTCTCACAGGAAAATTTGGTTGTGCAACTAGACAGAGAAGAGACAGAAAAGGAGAGGATAGAACAGACCCTTGCGTTTAAATTCTTTCTACATAACAAATGAGGTAGGGCCTTATTCAACCCTGTCACATACCCCCCTCTTGAAGAGGGAACCTGTTTTACAAAAACAGGTTTCCAAAATGTTCTGGTAAATTGCAGTCTAACATTAGCTTATAATCTTTACGATTTCATGTAATAACAGCAACTGCATAATAGTGATCACTGTTTGGGCAAGTCTACATTGCTGAAGATGAATTTTCGGCGATGTAGACTCACGGCGAAGAGCAAAACAGTGCCTGAGATGAAGGATTTGTGTTTTTTATGCAGGGTGCTGTGCCCCCTGCACCCCCCACTAAACGATTCTCAACTCCACGGGGGTGCATGTCAGTGAGGGGGTGCAAAAATGAAAAAAAAATGACCTGTTGCAAAAACAAGTGCGCCCAGAACCGAACCCAGCATCCTCACAACCTCAGCCTGCCACCAATCCACCACACCACATGGCCAGCTCGGCAGCCCACCACTGTACTACACCCCATAAACCCTCCCTCCCCTTCCACCCATTGCACAGCATGGTCCGTCCCCCCCCCATGCATGTGTATACATAGTGACATCCTGTTGCTATAGTCAGTGAACCCCCATCCGGTCATCCTCCCTGCCAGGTAGCCTTGTGGAAAAGTGCTGTGACTGAGTTGCCCTTTCTGAAAGCGCTCAATCACGGTTGCTTTATACATGGGATACCAACCTTTACAGTTCATTGTAAATGCAGCATAGCAAACAGAAAAGTTTCAAGTCACATTTTTTTCAACCTTTGGAATTCTCAATTCCTAATCCATATCTTGACAGAAAATCAGCATTGACATTCTCCTTCCCAGATTTGTGCATCACATTAAATTTAAATGGCTGTAGTGCCAGGTAACACCTTGTGATTCTAGAATTGTTATCCTGCATTTGGGTAAGCCAACAGAGAGGATTGTGATCTGTTACAAGGACAAAGTCAGCACCTAGTGAGTAAAACTTAAGGGGCTCCATGTCCCACTTTGCTGCAAGGCATTCCTTTTCAATGGTAGAGTACCTTTTCTCTCTGTCGTGCAATTTCCTACTTATATATAGACTGGGACGTTCTTTCCCATCTATTTGCTGACTCAATACTGCACCTAAGCCTACCTCTGATGCATCAGTCTGTAACAGAAATTGTTTCTCAAAGTCTGAGCTTCTTAAAACAGGGGCTGAACATCATGCAACCTTAATGGCCCAAAAAGCCTTGTCACACTCTAGGGTCCATTTCACATTATTCAGGAATCATTTCTTTGTGAGTTCAGTGAGGGGAATAGCTAACTTGGCAAAGCTGGGAACAAATCTTCGATAATAACCAGCCAGCTCTAAAAATGACCTGACATGTTTCTTTGTTATGGGGACAGAGCTGTTAGCTGCAACTTCTATCTTGGAAACCTCTGGCTTGACTTCTCCATTTCCCAAAACATAGCCCAAATATCTGGTTTCCAGCATGCCCAATGCACGCTTGATAGGATTAATTGTCAGACCTGCCTTTTTGATCGATTGGATGACTGTTCGTAAGTGTTCAGGTGGCTTTTCCAGTCTGGACAGTACACCACGACATCATCCAGGTATGCAGCACAATAACCAGTGTGACAGGATAAAATTACATCCATGTACCGCTGGAATGTAGTGGGTGCACCATGTAAACCAAATGGCATGGTGGTGAACTGATAGAATCCAACAGGAGTGGCAAATGCAGTTTTGTCTCTGGATTCTTTAGCTAGGGAGATTTGCCGGTAACCCTTGGTGAGATCAAGGGTACTGATATATTTGGCACTCCACAGTCTGTCCACCAAATCATCAATTCTGGGCATAGGATAACTGTCAAATTCTGACACTTGATTGTTTTCTAAATCATGGCAAATTCTTACACCCCCTTCCTTTTTGCTTACAGTCACCATTGGTGGTGACCAAGCACTTCTCGACTCTTCTATGATACCCAATTCTTTCATTTTTTGTATTTCCTTAACCACATCTGCTCTTAACCGCTCTGATAATCTGTATGTCTTTTGTCTAATAGGGCAAGCCTTCCTTGCCACTACTATGTGCTTGACCCCTTTTGCTCAGCCTGGTAGTGTGGTAAAAGTACTGTTAAATGTCTTTAGCAAGTTACAAATTTCTGTGGTTTGTTTGGAGGTTAAGGAAACATTCACTTTTACAGCATCAGCAGTTACAGTTTGTTCTAGTCTATCATAAGCTACATCAATATCTTCATTATCAGTTTCTGGTGAAACTAATAAAGCAGCTTTTGTGTTTTTTTCAACCAATTCTTGAGGAGGTTAGCATGGTATATCTTAGTATGATTTTTTTTTGGTGATTTTTCTCTCCCCCCGCCCCTGGTTGGCTTATCTTACCTGGCAACCTGTCTTCTGGTCGCTCTCCATCCTGCACTTCCACACTTTCAGGCCATCACCACCTTTTACCCCTCATGGTGGGGTAGCGGGGAGCCCCACATGTACCCCACCAGTACCGGCTCCAGTATTTGATGGTGACGCCCTTGGGAGGTGGCATGTTCCTAAGAGATGGCCATCAAGCTGCACAACCAGGGCCATTTTTCTGATTTCTTTTCACCTTGCGGTGATGAGGCATGCAATGATGCCAGCGGAGGGAATGTGCATGCACCTGTGCATGCTACTGCTAGCGTCTGCCCCAACACTGCCCCTATCTGCAGCGCTGGCGTGCTGCCCCCAGCCTCCACTACGTGCCAGTCATACACCGACCACTGACATCCCCCCTACCCGGAGAAGGAGAGCAGTCCCTTGGATGCATGATCCTTCTTTTCCCCTGCTGACCCCTGGTGGCCCATGCTCATTCCCAAACACGGGTTGCCAGTGTAGCGCGAGGTAAGGCATCCAGTGCCTCAGCCCTCAACGCCACCGGGCCAACTATCTTAGTAGGATTTTTACTATCAGGGGTCTCAGTCTCTTAGTTAACTGTTCCAGTACATCTAAGAACCTTATAAGGCCTTTGCCACTTCATTAACAGTTTATTTTCTGTAGTGGGTAACAGTAGCAAGACCTTTTCACCTGGCTCAAAAACTTTTTCTTTTACCCAAAGCTGCACTTCTGTAGGCAGGATGTTGATGAACTGCTCCATTGCAAGTGCATTGATGGTCTGTGGGACAGTTTTGCCCTCTGGTTGGAGCCATTTTATACGGAGTTCTGTGAGTCGGGTGAAGGCTTCTCGAGGATTGTCAACTGAATTGTACTTCAGAAACCAGAATCTTTGCCTGTAGGTCTCTCCTGAGATGTCATATCTTTTAAGAATCTCTCTTTTCACCAGGTCATAGGTTTCTGACTATGCAGTGTCCATATTGCTGTAGGCAAGTTGGACTTTACTTGTCAGGTAGGGTACCAGTCTGATTGTCCATTGCTGCTTTGGCCACTGGCAGGCTGTGGCAGCCCTTTCAAAAGTTGTCAAGTATGCTTCAATATCATCCGAGGGACACAACTTTGTAAGTTTAATGTATTTTAAGTTGTTTGTGTCTTTTTGCTCTGCTGGACCAGTGCCAGATCCTCTAGCTTTGATAACCTGCAAGGCATCCATCCATCACTGCATCTCTTCTCTTCTTTGCTGCTCCTGTCACTGCATCTCTTCTCTTCTCTGCTTCCCTGGTAGCAGGTTTAGTACCCATGCACAAAACTCCTGGCTTAGAGTATGCACATCGTAAATCCTACTGCTAACACCATCTGTCATCAAGGCACAGGTCAGGAAGCATAAGAAAACCAGGATCAGTTTCAAAATTCTCAAATAATGTTTTATTTTCTCGATAACAGCAAAATAAAAAATAAAAATTATTCAGTATAACTATTTACAAAAGGCAGTACAAACAGAAAAAAACTAAGTCCTTCTTCTGAGGGTATTTCTTAATTTCAAGTTTCAGTCTCTCAGGTTATCACTCTCCTTGTCTCTCTAGCAAAAGCATTACTGCTCTTTTTATAAGTCTTTGGGAAGTCGTTAAGAGAGCCTGCTTCTCACAGAATGTTCTTGTAAGTTTACAGAATGTTCTTGTCAGTTTGTTTTTTTTAACACAACACTTTTTATATGCCTACCGGCTTGCCCCCTTCAGCCTGACCGACCCCCCCAGCTCCGACACCCACAATTACTGGGCCTTACCTTATGCCAGGCCCGGGAGCAGTGCCTGCGGGGGGTTGGGCTTCATCCTGCCACTGGAATGGCTTTTCTCCTCCATTTTTACTCTGGGGCCCCATGAGTAGTTGCATGAGCATGGAGGCCACATGCATACCACAGCCCAGGTAACGACCTCTTCTGCCCACCTGTCAGCTTAGCGCCTATGCACCCTCTAGTCTGTACTGCCTCCCAGCCTCCACCATGAGGCAGGCAATAGTCGAGGGATGCCACCTTCCTTCCCTGGAGAGGAGAGCTGCCTGAAAGGCTGCTCCATCCAGCACCGCCTTCCCCCTGTCCCTCGCCAACCTCTGACAGCCTGTGCTCATTCCCGAACCTGGGTCGTTGGCATGGCATGAGGTTAGGCATCCAGCGCCTTAGCCCTTAGCACCACCGGGCTGGCATTCTTTTCAGTTTTGTTCCTTGCAGGTGCAGCAAAAGAATATAGTGACCCAGAACTGACATCTTGTTTACAGCTCTGCAAAAGGCTTAAAAACTATATCTCAGGTTAACCCCTTGAGTTCCAAATAGCTTTGCAATCACTTCAACAGTATAACTATACACAGTTTTAAACAAAGGATCCCAGTATGACATACAGTTTTATACAGAGATTGACATATATTTGTTATAACTGCAGATATGCAAGGGGGAAGAAAAGACAGAAATAGCAAGGGAAGGCAGAGAATTGTGACACAGTCAGAGTAGTCAGTTCCTTGGTCTCACAAGAAAATTTGGTGGTGTAGCCAGACAGAGAAGAAACAGAAAAGGAGAGACTAGAACAGACCCTTGCCTTTACACATTTTCTGCATAACAAATTGGGCAAGGCCTTATTCAACCCTGTCACACTGATGTGCAGACATACATATGAAATGAAATAGCAGTTTGAGCCTACTGATCTCTGAGGAGAAGGGCTATACAGGCGTCTCATTTATTTAATACACAGCAGCAGGATCCATATGTCTTATCTATCCCTCCTTACACACCGGGGTTCAAACGTCTTATTTTTCCCTCCCTGTATAGCCAGATTCAACTCTCTTATCTCTCCTTCCCTATATAGTGAAATTCATACAGTACCTCATGTCCATCCCTTCCTATACAGTGTGATTCATATCTCATATCTACACCAGCCTATACAGCATGATTCATACATCTCATCTATCCCCCACCCCACCCTTACACAGTTGGCTTCATAATGCTTATCTCTACCTTTCCCTATACAGCAGGATTCATACCTTTTATCTAGCCCTTCCTAAACAGCACAATTCATGCCTATTATCTGTCCCTCCCTGCACAACAGAATTCGAGCCTCTTATCTCTCCCTCCCCGTACAGCAGAATTCCTGCCTTTTATTTCTCCCTCCCTGTACAGCAGAAGTCATACCTTTTATCTGTCCTGTACAGCAGGATTCATACCTCTTATCTCCTCCTCCCTGTACAGTGGGATTCATACCTCCTATCTACCCTTCCCTGTACAGCAGGATTCATACTTCTTATCTACCCCTCCCTGTACAGCAGAATTCATATCACTTACCTCTCCTTCCCTGTACAGCAGAATTCATACCACTTATCTCACTCTCCCTCCCTATACAGCAGAATTCATACCCCTTATCTATCCCTCCCTGTACAGCAGAATTCATATCACTTACCTCTACCTCCCTGTACAACAGAATTCATACCACTTACTTCTCCCTCCCTGTACAGCAGAATTCCTATCTCTTATCTCTCCCTCCCTGTACAGTGGGATCCATACCACTTACCTCTCCCTCCCGGTACAGCAGAATTCAAACCCTTATCTCTCTCTCTCTCTCTCTCTCTCTCACAGCAGAATTCATACCACTTATGTCTCCCTCTCTGTACAGCAGAATTCATACCACTTACCTCTCCTTCCCTGTACAGCAGAATTCATACCTCTTATCTAGCCCTCCCTGTACAGTGGGAGCCATACCGCTTATCTATCCCTCCCTATACAGCAGAATTCATAACTTGTATGTATCCCTCCATAAACAGTGGAATTTATAACTCCAATTTTTCCTTTTCCATACAGAAGGATTCATATATTTTATCTATCCCTTCCTACAGAATGGTGTTCATGCCTTATATCTATCCCTCTCTATACAGCAGAATTCATACTCTATATCTGTCCCTCTCTATACTTTGGTATTCATACCTCTTAACTATCCCTCCCTGTACAGGGTGATTTCATACTTTATTATTTGTTCCTCCCTATACAGCGGGATCCTCCCTATACAGTGGGATTCACACCTTATATCTGTCTCTTCATATACATCAGGATTTATTCCTCTTATCTATCCCTCCCTATATAATAGGATTCACAGCTTGTATCTGTCCCTTGTATCTAATGGGATTCATAACTCTTATCTCTGCCTCCCTATACAGTGGCATTCATACCTCTTATCAATCACACCCTATACATCAGGGTTTATAGCTTATATCTGTCCCTGCTTATACTCTGGGATTAATAACTGTAATCCATGTCTCACTGTACAGCAGAATTTGTACCTCTTATCTGTCCTTCCCTATACAGTGGGATTCATAACTCTATTCTCTCCTTCCCTGTACAGCGGGATTCATATGCCTCATCTATCCCTCCCTATACAGCAGGATTTTTACATTACATCTGTCCCTCCCTATACTGTGGGATTCATCACTCTTTTGTCTATCCTTACCTGTAGAGTGGGATTCATACCTTCTCCTATACTGTCCAACTGGATTTTGACTTCTCTTTTTCACGTTGTACAGTGTATATGCAGTAGACACAGATATAGATAAATTGTTTAAATCTACCTACCATAATTGTATAATTTTTTTCAGGATTCAGATCAGGAATCACTGCCTTTCCAAAGGTAAGGTTGGAACCCAAATCCTGGAAATTAGAAGACAAAGAAAGGTGAAAGGCAATGTCTTTAACTGTGATCAGATGACTTGTATGATTGTGTGACAGCATTGCCTGCCTCCCTCCCTCCCTATCTGTGTGGCTTATTAGCAGCTATGTCCCTCAGGGTAAAGAAGGCTGTGGGGTTCCAGTCCTACACTGGGAACCAGGATTCCTAACCAAACGCTGACACTGCAGTGCCATATTATGGGAGGGGCCTGCCTGGTTGGATGAGTGGCTCTTCTTTTGAAATGTTAAACTAAACTCTCTTTTGCCAGTCTCCAGTGGCAGACCAGTTGAAATATCCAGGGACACTCTACATAATGTCTTGGGGATATCCCTGGTGTCCTGAGGAAAATTCTTAGTAAAGAAGATTTTGGAACTGTCTCTGTGTATGAATGGTGTAGTGCATTTAATAGCTGGTGTGTTGCATATCCTTCCTGCATTATAAAGCTCTCTAGTCAGCAAAGAGTTCTGAAATAGTCTGCATAGAAGACAGTATACAAATCCACTTTCTTTTCCATTCTACAGTACCTGCAGTACAAGTATCTAACTCACTGCTTTGTAACACACGCTGAGATAATGTGCATAAATAAGTAATAATCCACAACAGAGTGTGCATTATAGGATTTTAATGCATGCCCCAGGGGTGTAGTAATGCACAAGGCCAAAGGCTGAGTGTCCTTATGTCCCTGGGAAGTGCATTAAAATCCTATTGTGCGCACCCTGAAGGGACTTATTGCACTTCTAAAATGGTTCTATGTAGCATTTTTGGGAGGATAATGAGATTCAGCACCTGACTGTGCATTTATAGAGATTTAACCCATGGTCAGGTAATGTCTCTTGGCCAATTAAATTATTCTTGTCCTTGTTAGTTGAGCAGTGCCCTTGATTTGTTTGCGATGGCTATCTACAATATGAAAAACAGAATTAAAAAATGTAATTGGCCCCATTCATGTTTATGGAGGGCATCTCTGTGCAGGGGTGTAGCCAGAAAATTTAAACTTGTACTCAGAACTGATGCCCTGTTGCCCCGCCCATTATGTAAACATAAACCAAAATATGCACTGCAACGCCACACCACTGCCCCCCCCCAGTTTGCCATCTCTGAGTTCAAGTAATCAGTTTCCTCCTGTAATCCTCCTTCCTTTGTTTTTTTGCCTGCCTGGTAAGTTGTTCTTGTTCGTGTATTTGGCTGGTGGCATCAGTGCCCCATAGCAAACAACAACAAAGGCAAAAGGGCTCAGTGCAACACAAACACAATGTGACTCACATATCCTTGCTTTCCTCTTTTGGTTGCCCCTGCCTGATTTGTTGCCCCCTGCTTGATTTTTTTTTACTGTACTCTGCTGCGTACAGTGCGTATGTCTGCCGACACCCCTGCCTCTGTGCTTTCCATATAATGACACCAGGAAAATGGGTAGCTTGGAGTATCAGGAAGTGGAAAGGCTTGGCTCCACAGAGCCAAAATACGATCCCTTCCCTTCCAAAATGGGGAAACATAAAAAGTCAAATCTGGGCACCTGACAACTCAGGGGCAGGTAAGGGTCCTTCATACTTCTTGGTAGGCAATATTAAAAAGAGCAGGAAAGGTACTCTTTCAACAAAGATAAGCTAAAACACCTCCTACGAGCAGTAACATTTCTACTGTTTCTGACAAAGACAAACAAAAGCTTAATTCAGATATTACTCTAGAGGAAGTAAACACAACCATTAAATCCCTTTCTACGGCCAAAACACCGAGGTCAAATGGACTCCCAGGTGAATTTTACTCCTTACTACATGAAGAAATTGGGACCTATTTACTAAACATGTTACGAACATACGAATGTGCCAGCAGAAACGGACCACCCATGTTTAAGGAGTCTCATTAAAAGTTAAGGCTCCTTCCACCCTGTCTGATTCCATTATTACAGTATTGTGTAAAAGAGGGAAAGATCCCTTACATCTGACTAATTACAGAGCAGTGTTCCTACTAAATGTGGATTATAAAATCCTAACCTCCAGATTACGAGGAAGTCATTAATACGCTACTCCACTGCGATCAACTGGATTTTATTAAAGGGAGGCATGGGTCTGAAAACATAAGGAAATTGTTATCAGTAATTTGGTCTGCCAACTCTCAATCAGACACAGCTATAATGCTTTCACTAGACTCCCAGAAAACGTTTGATTCAATATAATGGTAAACATGTTACGAACATACGAATGTGCCAGCAGAAACGGACCACCCATGTTTGTAATTGTTAGGATAAAGTACTCCAAAGTGTTTTACTCCTTTATTCGCTCACACTTGTTATACTGCCACTATGCCTGCCCTGCTATGTATCTATGTGACGCATGTTATGTACCTTGTTGTATATCATCCCATGTAATAATGTATGACACTTGTTATGTATCTTGTCGAACCAATCACATGTCATGATGAATGTAACCCTCGGGTCGCCCCTGAAAAAGGGACCTTCGGGGCCCAGCGGGTTCACCCGATTATCACAATTTAATAAATAAATAAATCAATAAAATAACTGATTGAAAGACTTAAAAAATTCAATTTTGGACAAAAATTCTCAGAATGGGTATCAGCCCTTTACAACAATTCTACTGTGAAAGTATGTACAAATAGAATTAACAAATGGTGGGAAATTATGAGGGTGGAGATGACTAAAATCCTAAATATTCCAATTCCTATGAAATTTTACATTTTAATTTTAAACTATTTTTCTGAATTAAATTTAAATCCAAGTACTCAGAAAAGTATGGCAATCCTAACTATAACTATTAAAAGATTAATATTAGCAAACTGGAATAGCCTTACTGATTTTAATTTAAAAACATGGCAGTTTACATTTTTAGAGGTGCTTTCTCTTGAAAAGTTATTAATAAACTTCTTGGAACCAACAGATCAAGTTGATTCCATATGGAAAGATACACAAAGACTATTAACTCCACCAATGTGACTATAAATGTGGTTAGAGCTCTATTCTTTTTTTTCAAATGTCTGTAATATATGTCATAAATTGAGTTAATTGGTCTAACAAATTAAGAGTTTATATTAGTTATATTCATTTTTTGGATTTAAGGTATCACTGCATCGTGCTGTACTGGGAATGAAAATAATAAAAAACATTCTTGAAAAAAAACAGAGTATGTACAAATAGAGTATTATTCAAGTAATAACACACAACAAGGTGTGGGTTGCATGCTGATAAGAGCACACCCAGGTGTGTTATAAGCGCTGAGTGCCTTTTGCACCTGGGTTTGCTCTTATGAGCATGTAACTTACACCTCAGAGTGTGTTATTACGCTTATAAAATGGGCAAAAAATTAGTCTCCAGAGAGATTCAAGTTTAACTTTTGCTTTTTTATTTGAACTTGAAACAGGTTGAGGAACTGTGCTTTTTTAATGTATGAGAGATAAAATAGTCCCTTTTCAGTAACATCTTGAGGGAGTTGAACTGTTTTTCAACTTTTTTTAAACAGTTTTTTTCATAAAGAATGCAATTTTTTTTAATGGAAAAAAAGAACTGCACAGAGCACTTTTAGTCAGTAGCTTCATGAGTTTAATCAGTAATGGGATTCAAGCAAAACAGCTGTTATCCTGAAGAGAAAAATCCACCCAGAAGTAACAAAAAATGGCAGAAACAGCCGCACTAAACTTCAGCTTGAACATTGAGCAAATACCTAACCAACCTGCAGCCAAATGAAGAAATAGAGACGGATGCTACCACCATGGAAAAAAATGTCACCCTCCAGACCAGCACAGACGTCTGTACAGACTGCTGGTATGGACGTCCGTGCTAGTCTGGAGGGTGACATTTTCCACCATGGTGGTGGCATCAGTCTCTATTTATTCAACTGGCTGCAGGTTGCTTAAGTTAAGTATTTGCTCAATGTTCCAGTCAAAGTTTAGTGCAGATGCTTCTGCCATTTTTTTAACTTCTGGGCAAGCAATTCCCTTCAGGATGACAACCGTTTTGTTTGGATCCTGTTATTGCTTATACTCATGAAGCAAGTGACTAGAAGCGTTCTGTGTGGTTCTTTTTTAGTTTCAGATTTGATACTGTGGTAGTTTCTGACTGTAAATTTGCTTGTCCTGTCCTGTGTGGGTTCCTTTTGTTTTCAAATGAAATCTGTGGTTTTCCTGGCAGCCCATTTCATGCTTCACAGAATGACAGCTGCTGTGAGGGAGATGACGTTTCGCGGTATTGCAACGTGAGCTGTGCCACTGTATGTTTTTTGTTTTCAGTTGGCACAGTTCACTGATATACTATTGTTATGTGGCTGTCAGGGAAGGTTAGTGCCGGTTGGCTAGTATGTCTTCTGATAAGGACACGGCTCAGAAGATGTACTAGCCAACTGGATTGCTGGATTTCAGATGCCCATTTTATAACTGAAAATATAAGATTAGAAAGGGGTACCCAATGGGGTTGTCCTCTCTCCCCCTTGTTATTTGTTTTAGCCTTGGAACCCCTGCTGAGTATTCTCAGCCAAAATTCTGAAATCTCTGGAATAACGATCAATAAAAAAACAACACTTATGCTGATGTCTTAATGCTAACTCTTTCTAAGCCACTTTCATTGCTAAACTTATCATGCAAATACTAGAACATTTTAAAACCCTCTTGGGGTAAGCCATTAATTGGTCCAAGTCCAAAATAATGATCCTAAACAATAACAATAATTTATTGAAAAAAGAATGTATATAATGGGCCTGAGGTGGGCAATACTTATATAACATACTTAGGCATACAGACCTCTCATGCTCTAAATAACATAACTTGAATTAATATGGAACCACTGATAAATAAGATACAAATGGAATATGAGAAATGGAGATAATTAAATCTGTCTCTTTGGGAGAAATTAAAATGCATTTAAAATTATTACTACCCAAATAATGTTATATATATTGGATAACCTTTCTATGAATATTGGCACCTCTTGGTTTCAAAACATTAATAAGCTCATCAAAACCTTTCTTTGGGAAGTCAACCCCCCCCCCCCGAATGAATATAGATAAGCTCATGGGAACAGGGGGGGAATGGACCTTCCAAATCTCAAGGCCTACCACGTGGCATTTCTTTTTAAACAAATGAGCTATTGGTTTCTCCCTGAATGCCACTACCCTCCTTGGGTGAAGTTTCAATAAGCCATTTTGAAGCCTTACTCTCTAATGCATTCATTTTATGGGGTATACTTGAAATGTTGCAAATCCTACCCATGCCTGAGAATTACAGTGAATGCCTACTCCCCTGGAGAAACCCAAACATCAGGTATAGTAATTAAGTACTAGTAAACAAAAAAGGGAAACCAAAGGTATTAATTTATTGAAAGTTGTAATTAACCCTGAGTCAGGAACACTTGACTCCTTAATGGAACTAATGAAACACTACTCAATTCCTATTACACATTTTCACTTGTACCTGCAGCTAAGAAAGGTCCTTGAGAACACCCTGGACCACAAGCTCACCACTCCACCACAACCTCACCGCTCCAAGCAACTCTGAATGGGACTCACTAACCACTCTAGCCAGAAGAAAAGGGGTGGTGGTAAGTTATACAAGTTGGTTTTGAACTCTGGCATTGATCTAGTAAAAAAATAAAATACTTAAGAAAGATGGTAAGAATTATTGGGTTATGAAATCATGCAGAAATCTTGGGACCCCATTTAGAGAAATGCTTACAGAACAAACAAAAATATTTAAGGATACCTTAGTCAATATAAGATTATTCATAATTGGCATTATGCACCAGAAAGGTTACATAATTACTGGTAACCCCATTATCAACCTGTTTACAGTGTCTGCAAAATGTCTCGGGTGTGAAAAAAATCCATAAAACACACTTGCCTATCTATTATTCTCTATGTAAAATGGGTCTAGCAGAGAATAATTGTAGGAAGTGCAAGAAAACTCCAGATATCCATGCACATATAAAACCTATGCTATGAGACTGACACTTAGTAAAACCTGGATGGGAAATGGTCCAAATGTTGAGCTCACAGAGCTTACCAATGGATCCCAAGATTTTTATACTAGGAAATACCACTACTTTATTCGTTCTTAATCCTAATTAGAGGAAATGATTGTTACTTGCTGTTACAGGGTTAAAACAAATAATTATTTTTAACTGGAAAAATACAATCACACTAGACTTGGAGGAATGGATTAAATGTATGTCCAAATCCACACTGAATGAAACAATGAGTTACACAATAACACAATCTTTAGCTAAATTTGATAAAGGCTGGTATCCCTTCTTTAGCTGGTTAAGCACTGATTAAACAATTTAGATAATTAATTGCATGAAACTGTTTCTCTTTGTTAGATAACGTGCTCTTAATGGTCAAAACACTGGAGTTTTAGCACCAATGTTCATCCTAGATTTATGTATGCTTGTAATAGTTAAGTTTTGTATTTTACTAAAGATTAACTAGATTAGGTAAAATTACTTACGCATTTTGCTAGACCTCTGTTCTCCTCAATGTTTTTTTTTGTTCTAGTCTTTGGTAACCGGGTAAGGTCCACTAGGCACAAGTGCCTGTTTTCAGGGGCGACCTGGGAGTACTGGGCAGTTAAGTGACTTGCTCAGAGTCACACAGTATGCAAGTGGAGGTTGTGAGAATCAAACTCAGGTCTGGTCTGCTAGATGTACCAAGCTTGTTCACACCTCGTTCCTCTAACCTCTAGGCTATACTGCCAGCCATGTGCAGAAGCCATGTTAAGCAGAGTTACTGCAAGAAAATGAATAATTCTCTTTCATCTTTATATTGGTGCTTATTAATTGTTAAAACCAGTAAAAACAATTTTGACAAAAAAAAAAAAAAACTTCAGGTCTCATCAGTAAGGGGTCTTCCACCTCTAGCATACCTGGAGATGAACCTTTGGTGGCATCAATTTTACAACCACACAAACTTTGGATAAAACAGTGGAAACATTAATACCAGAGAAGCACTACTGGAGGTAAAGGGGGAAGCTTCGCACACCAAAGCAAAGGACACAGCTGAGAAAACTTTGGTCATAGCCACTTGCCTGGTTAAAGAAAATAGATTTCTGGGGGCCCACTTGGAACAGCTTGAGGATGCTGTCCAAGTGACCCTTGTGCGACTGGTGGGGCTGCCAGAGCACACTGAAAGGGGTGACCAGAATGCATTTCTGAACACTTGGTTACTGGAGGCACTTGCCCTGAATCTGCAGCCAACTATATGCCATGATTCCTGGATTTCACCTTGATGAGCCTTATCCGAAGAAGGAACATGCAGAGCAATTTTAACTTTAAATACCTGGCTACGTCAATTATGTCACCAACAAAACATTGGTTTTATGGACAACGCAACTACTTTTTCTAACAAAGTTTGTTTAAAAAATGGTGGCCTGCATCTAAATCACTTCGGTACACGAGTCTTGGGGGAAAAAAATCAATGAGGTATTAAAGTTTCATTTAAACTGGAAACTGAGGAGGGAGGGAGCATAACAAGTGATGGTAACATAAGTCCCAATACAACATGGAATGGTTTACTAACCAATGCTAGAAGTTTGTCTAATAAGTTTGACGAATTTAAATTAATTTTGGCCACCCAGGATATCCATATAGCATGTGCCACTGAGACATGGGGCAGTGAAAAAGACACTTGGGAAAAGAATATACCAGGATACAAGTGTTTTATGAAAAACAGGGAATATAAAAAAGGGGGAGGTTTGGCTGTCTACATCCATGATTCTATAAAAGTGGAGGAGATCCTGGACAGTGTTGAAGATCTAGAAGTACTCTGGGTCAAATTGCATCCTATGGTTGGGGCCTTTATAAGATTAAGCCTAGTTTATAGGCCACCTTCCATATCTTTTGAAAATGATTATAAATTATCAAAGCACATCAGCTAATTGAATCCTGCTGATAATATATTGATATAGGAGACTTTAATCTGCCCAATGTTAATTGGAAAACACACATTGTACAGAGTAAAACAGATAACTTATACCCGGATCTCATAGCACAATTAGGACTTGTTCAATTGGTTCCCTTTACAACTAGGTATGGCAACACACTGGACATTATTTTGTCCCATATGAATAATAGAGTAGCCAATATTAGTACTACAGCTCCTGTGGGCAACAGTGTCCATGATTGTGTGACATTTCAGATTCAGGGTTCAGTTAGGCACAGTGAGATGGGAAGTACAAAAAAATTAAACTTTAGAAAGGCAAACTTTAATGCTATTAAAAATAACATGTCCAAGTGGGATTGGGCCAGCGACTTTTCAGATCATACAGTTAATGAGAACTGAGAATTATTGACCTCTAAAATAAAAATAGAGGTAGTTACATATATACCTAGTATACAAAAATATACCAACAAAAAAACTTCTCCCAGATGGATGAAGCCCTTCATCAAAAAATTAATCAACCAAAAAAACAGATTATACAAACGTATAAAGGGTGGTAACCAGTATTTAATATCAGCTTACAGGGCCTTAGTTAAGAAAATTTAAATAAACATCAAGCATTCTAAAGCACTATATGAAATAACATTGGCCACTAAGGTTTCTGATAATAAAAAAAGCATTTTTTTCTCACAGTAATAGTCTAAGACAACAGTTCTCAAACTTTGTCATAGTGAGCCTCCCCTAAGCCATGGAAAAGATCTTGAGCCTCCCCCAAAATACTGAAATATTTTTGGGCCTCCCCACAGAAAAAATAGTCTACTTTTCACAGTACATCAGGAATAAATTGAAACCTCTTTTGCATAGCTGGCACTCATGTTATTAAGCTTCTTATAACGCGCCCCCCCCCCAAAACAGGACAACCTACTTGCTCCAAAATTTTGACTCTCGAACCACTGTTACCCCTTACTGCCATACCTTCATGGGTCAGACTGCTTTTTCTGTTTCCCCTCTATCTGGAATAACTTCCTGCCGACCTCTCTTTGCCCCCTCTTACCCTGCTCTTAAGCAACTTCTCAGGATCTTTGCTCCCTCCTGCTCTTATTCCTAGTACCTGTATGGTTAACACTTGTATTTGGACAGTTTGCTGCCAGTCTAATTGATCAATTGTTCCTTGCATTGTTAGTTTATTGTTCTTAATCTGTTTGCACTTTTATTCATTTTTTATGTGCTTGAGGGTTTTGCAGTTACATTTTGAACTGTATTCTCTCTCTACCCTTCCTGGGTACACCTGAAATAGTCATTGCTCAATGTACAGTACCTTCCCTGGTCACAGACTTGTAATAAATACATAAATTCACCTACTATTATCCTCTTTCAGTTTGCCTAATCCCGTCACACAAAATCTATAAAGTTCAAAATTGAAATATAATACTTTTTCAAGACTTGCTTGAGCCTCCCCTGGAACAGGCTGGGGCCTCCCAAGGGAGGCTGGCCTCACCATTTGAGAACCCCTGGTCTAAGAGGATCTACAAATTCAGTAGGCCCATTTATAAATAGTTTGGGGTTGCATACTGATAATAATAACAATAAATTGTTCTAAAATATGTTAGAAGGGGTAGGGAGAAGCCTCATTTAATTATACATTTGGGGACAAATGACCTGGCTGACAGGATGGTAGATATAGTCCAGAGGAACTTTGAGGAACTAGGATGATTATGTGAGGGGGAAGGAAGATCATAACTTTCTCAGAGATGCTTGCAGTGCCCAGGGCAAGCACAGCAAGAAAGCTGAGAATAAAGGATTTTAACAAATGGCTAAGAACCTGGTGTCATGCTAAAGGGTATGGGCTGGTGGGGGGGACCTGGGAGGACATTAGTCTTTATGCCAAGGATAGACTACACTTGAGTGAGGAGGGAAAGAAAGTGTTGAAACAGAGGATGGAGGAGTACATAGAGGTAGTAGGGAATTTAAACTAGGAGCGGGGGGGGGGAGGTGGCAAGCGGGCAAGGGACATACAGAGACCACAAGTTGAGAAGCCATATGAGCTACCCTCCCCATAACAGTGACAAAGAACAAAGGGCAAGTCCTAGTGGTGATGCTTGTAAAGGAGGGCAGGATGGGAGGGGGGGAAGGGTGGAAGGTGGTCACTCTGAATGCTAGGAGCCTTGGGAAGAAAACTGCAGAGCTACAGACTCTCATGGCAGAGGGGGAGGTGGACATTGCAGCCATCACCAAAACATGGGCCACCCAATACAATGACTGGGACCTGTCAATACTAGGGTGCAGGATATCTCAGAGATAGAGTGATTGGGAAAGAGGGGGGTGTGGCACTGTATGTGAGGGAAGGACTGAAGTGTGTACAGGAGGAAGGGGAGGAGGGTAGTACGGAGTCACTATGGATGCAAAACCAGGATTCCAAGAATAGGACTCTCAGGATGGAAGTTTTGTACAGGCCACTCTCTCAGACAGAGGAGTTAGACAGGGAACTAGCAGGACAGATCAGGAGGACCTGCAAGAAGGGTAGTGTGGGGATTGTGGGGGACTTGAACATGCCAGGAGTGGACTGGAGTACCCCAACAACCAGGAATATAAGGGAGCAGGTACTGTTGGATGCCTTCCAGGACAGCTTCCTGATGCAAATGGTCAGCGAACCAATCAGGTTAGGGAATACCCTTGACCTTGTGCTGGCAAATGAGGAGTTTGTGAGGGAACTTACGGTGGAAGAACTGCTGGCGGGGAGTGACCACCACTCAGTATGGTTCACGTTGGATATGGGTAAGAAAGGAGTGGAATCCGGCACAAGGGTGCTGGACTTCAGGAGGGCCAACTTCGGGAGGATGGGGGAAGTGGTAAAAGGGTACCTGGCCAGAATTAAACCTAGTATGGGCACTAACCAGAGGTGGGAGCTCATAAAGCTGGGGAAAGTGGAGGCAACCAGAACCTGCAGCAAGGCCCAGAGGAAGAAGGCTAGGGCAAAGAAACCTAGCTGGGTAAGCAAGGAGATCAAGGAAAAGATAAGGAGGAAAAGAGCTGCCTTTAGGAGGTACAAAAAAAACAGGGAATGGGGAGGACAGGGAGGAGTACCTGAAGCAATCAAAGGAGGTGACAAGGGCTGTAAGGGCAGCCAAGGCATCTACAGAGCTCAGGCTGGTGCAGGGCATTAAGAACGGGGAGAAGGACTTCTTCAGGTACATCAGGGAGAAAAGGAACTGTAAGGACCATACAGTAACTATTAGGAAGGAGAGGGGTTGGGTGGAAGCAGGGGGTGATAAGGCAGAAGCGCTAAATGATTACTTCTGCTCACTCTGTATTTACTAAGCAGAAGAGGGGATGATACCCAAGGGGGGGGAGAGGGCAGAAACAGAGGGGGAGGGGGTTACGGATGGGGAAATCATGGAGGGCAGAGTTCTGAAGGGTTTGAATGCAGTGACGGTGGACAATGCGCCAGGCGCAGATGGCATCTACCCCAGGGTACTGAAGAAGTTGGCAGAGGTCCTGGCATGACCTTTGGCAGACCTATTTAATGCCTCACTACACTCACAGTGTGTACCTCAGGACTGGAGGATGGCTTATGTGGTGCCCCTCCACAAGAGCAGCCCTAAGGATGAATCGGGGAACTACAGAGCCTCACATCCATCATGGGTAAGCTGATGGAGACTATCCTGAAGGAGAGGCTGGTGGCCTTCCCTGGAGGCCAAAGGACTACAGGACAGCAGACAGCATAGCCTCGTAAGTAGCAGATCCTGCCAAACCAACCTCTTAGAGTTCTATGACTGGGTAACTAGGCAATTGGACGGGGGCCATGCAGTGGATGTCCTGTACCTGGACTTTAGTAAGGCATTCGACTTGGTGCCACATGGGAGGCTGGGAAGTAAGTTAGAAGGCACAGGGGTGGGTGCAAAGCTGGTGAGATGGGTAGGGAACTGGCTTCAGGGAAGGCAACAGAGGGTGGTGGTGGGTGGTGAGCTCTCATCCCCAAGGGTAGTGATGAGCGGTGTTCCACAGGGCTTAGTGTTGGGACCAGTGTTGTTTAGGTTATTCTTTGCAGACATATCATTGGGCATCAAAAGCAAGACCAGTCTGTTTGCTGACGACACCAAGATGGGAGCAGTGGTGGATGACCTAGGGGGATAGCAGGGGTTGCAGGATGATCTGGCAAAGCTGGAAACCTGGTTGGACACTTGGCAACTGGGCTTCAATGCCAAAAAGTGCAAGGTGCTGCATTTTGGGGCGAAAAACCCAAGGAGGAGTTACCAGCTGGGGGGAGTACAGCTAGCTGAGACAGAGGAGGAGGAGAAGGATCTGGGGGGGTACTCATTACGGGGTCAATGAACAGCTCGGCACAATGTAGGAAGGCAGCTGCAAAAGCCAACAAAATACTGGGTTTCATTGCAAGGTGTATATCCTCAAGGAGGTAGGGAGGTTATTCTGCCACTGTATAGATCATTAGTTAGACCACACCTGAAGTATTGTTTGCAGTACTGGCACCTGTATCTGAAGAGGGACATTAAGTTACTGGAGGGGGTGCAGCGCAGGGCGACAAAGATGATCAAGGGGCTGGGGGACTTACCATACGAGAGGAGGCTGAGGGAGTTGAACATGTACTCGTTGGAGGAGAGGAGGGACGGGGGGATGTGATTGAAACCTTCAAGTACATGAAAGGAATAAACAAGATGGGTATGCAGGGGCTGTTCAAAGTAAGGGAGGGGAGGGACACCCAGGGCCATGATTTGAGACTGGTGGGAGGAAGGTTCAGGCGGGAGATGAGGAGACACTTTTTTATGAAGAGGTGGTAGCTGGGTGGAATTCGTTACCAGCAGAAGTGGTATCCAGTAGAACAGTGGACTGCTTCAAAGGGCTGGGACAGGGCAACGGGGAGGGTCAAGGGAGGGAAGGGTGGAGGAGGGAGGGGCAGCTGCAGAATAAGGGGTGCTAGCTGCACATTTGAGCAGACTTGATAGACCACTAGGCCTTTATCTGCTGGCAAAGTTTGTATGTTCTTATGAAAGCCAGCTGTGGAAGAACGGAAGGTGAATCCAGAGACTACAGGTCACTAGCCAAGCCTCTGCAGAGGTGGAAATCCGGAGAGCTTGTTGTTCACACTGGAACTGTTGTTCCTGCCCAGGAGAGAGGTGAAATCTGAGAATCTGTACAGCTGCAACTCGGAGCCAGGTAGGGAACCTGCTAAATCCTACCAAGTGAGGCAGAGTGGGCTGCAGGGGGCCCTGGGCGCATGGCTGAGTGGTTGGGCACTCTGGACTCATCAGGGGAGCCAGGCCATGGGGTCACTCCTGGATCTGGGTTCCTTGTGGTCTGGTAGGCTTTGCATGTGTGCTGTGTAATCTGGCCCACTGGGTGGGTTGAAGGTGACAACGACAAGCTGCAAAAATCTTTAAGCAAGTCAGAAGGTGACAAGCTGCAAGAGTCTTCAAGCAAGTCCCAGGTCAACCAGTTGTTAACCATTGCATCATTGTCAGGACCAGTATTCGCAGCTCATCTGTATGCTGCCCCTAGGAGTGGTTGATCTTGATTTTCCTGAACCTACTGTGCCTGTAGCCAAGATCTAGTCTTCAGGACTGTGAGTAACCCAGAGTTTGCCCCGCTAAAAGGGGACAAAAAGTTTAAAATTGCTAGCAGTCCAGAAAGAATTATTTCATGGGCATCAATGCTGGCCAACCTGCAGCATCTAGCAGGCCTGCCCTAAATCTGGGTACCCAGTCAGGACAGTCCGGACATAGGGGGTGTGCACTAGTACCAGTGGCGGTGGGCATTGAGTGTGTTTTGGCCCATGGGTCCCGTTAACCACATTAACTTAATTTTCTCTTCCACAGCAATCCTGATCCAGGTACCCCTTTTCCTAGCTCTCCCCCTAAAATAAAGCTGTGGTTTGTTTGTTGCAATTCCTGTGTTGTAGGCATTTTATTGGCATTGGCCGTTAAGTATACATATTTTACAGTATTGTGGCACAACGTGGTATCCAGTGTGTGGGGTGACTGGAAGGGGAGGTGGGTAGATACAGCATCCCAGGGGGTTGTACTAAACAAACACCTGGCCCACTGTTCCTTTACTCTGGGTGGAAGCACCACGCTACTTTCTTACCATTCTGGGATAGAACCCCCAATCACCACAGTAACAGAACCCAGGCCCTTTACCTGTGTGGTAGTCAACATGCAGAGGTAGTAGCCCACTGGCACATGGTGCCTGGGATACAATAGTCTTTTTATGACCCCACCTTATGATCAAGACAAGTAGAATTTTTAAATACTGCTGGAAAGGTGATTTCCCAGAGTGACTTTGTAAACATGTTTTGGAGGGGATTTGAAAAATGACACCAGTGATGTTCATCAGGTGGGGTAACAAAAAAACTGTGTTACATGTTTGGGGCCAAAATCTGCAAAAAATCATGGAGTTATGGGTAAACATTGGAAAAATTTGGCACTCCATCTTAACTTCATTGTGTTATTGACATTTTGAGGCCAAATTTTCAAGTCTTTTTCTGACCCCACTTTATGATCAAGACAGGTGGAATTTTTTAAAAACCATCTGAAAGATGATTTTGTAGAGTGACTGCGAAAACATGTTTTTTGGGGGGCGAGGTTGAAAAATGTCACCTACCGTGTTCATGAGGTGATGTCCCAAAAAGGCTATGTTAAACATTTGGTGCAAAAATGTAAAAAAAAGTTACAAAGTTATGAGTAAAAGTTATAAATACATTAAAAAGCCATTAACTGAACTCACCTTGTTTTCAGTCAGTTCACAGTTGGACTGTAGAGCAACAGGATTGCAGGAAGGGTGGGCTGGGTGCTGAGAGGGTGTGGGGGGAGGGTCAGGGGAGAAGAACACATCGAAGGACCTTTTTTTTTTTACAGGGTTCAAAAAAAAAGGTGACAAGGAATAGTTTTTTTTAGTTCTGGTACCAGCACAGGAAGTGGGAACCCCAGTGTCAGTTGATTGGCGGTACTGGAGGTGGGCACCCCATTGTCACATGCTGTCGGGGGTTATGACCATTGTCCAGTGGCACAGTTGGGCACCAACCACTGAAGTCACTTGGGGGGTATTTTCTTTTCTGGTTGCAGGTAGGAAACATATAAGAGCTTCTAATCAGCCATTACCCACAATGCCTGGGAAGAAAAATCAGAAGGCGTGGCATACCACGGTTCCTCTGCTAGCGAAAGAGCAAGAGCAACCTGTGTCAGAAAAATCTATGACCTCCCTGGAGGGCATAAAACAGATCTGGCAGTTTTTCTAAGGCATGCTGGCTATGGGAATTTCTGTTGTTGGCCCCCCCCCAAGGCCTGTATCCTGAACAGGACCTGGTGAGAGAGGAGGAATGAATAGTCTGAGGTATCTCTTGAGCAGGACTTCAATTCCCCCTTATAGAGTAGATGAGGATTTCTCTTCTTACATAGCACTGTGAGTCATATGTCTTATATTCTAAGCTTACTACAGTCCACCAAAACATAAGTGGATATAGAGGAAGCTGAGTTTATGAGCATGTTGGGACTGAGTTCCTCAAAGAGGATGTCAGTTCCCATGCATAAGTCCATGAAAAAGGCAACTGGCCAGAGTGCTAGCCACCTCAAACTCTGCACTGTCACTTGACAAAAAGGTGGAGAAAAGGTACCGGGTAGACAGAACTGGGTCTGACTTCTTATATGCCTATCCTGACCACAAAAGGTGTGGTGTAGTCTGCTGCCAGCGAAAATGCTAAGGTCTTCCTGGCATTGGTTCCACAGGAAAAATATTCCAGGAAGCTGGATCATCAGGCAAGGAAGGCAACTACTGGCCGGCCTGCTGGCACAGCGACAGCACTACTGCTCATGATGCCGATGACCCGAGTTTGAGAACAAGCCTGGGTCATCAGAGGGCTGGCCGAGGGAGATGAACTGAGCATCCTAGAGGGCTCTCTCCACTTTGAGGATGGGAGACAGTTGGTATCCACTGTGCTAATGCCACCTGGGTGACCACCGGTGACAATGCAAGCAGAGCTGTGGAACTGGGGATGGACACTGATGAACTGTGATGTGCAATGCACACACAAGCGTGCACGCACCCCGGAAGCCCTTCATGGTATCCCTAGAGAGAAAAACATTAAAAAGGAGCACCAGCCACTGCAGGAGGATGTCCACCCCCTTGCCATGGGCCCCAAACTGTTAACAGTGGTGCCCTCCCGTGAGTGTCTGCCCAGTCTTTTTCAGGAGGAAAGGCTGTCCCTCTTGGCAGCCTCACCCTTGGGAGGTAAGCCAGGGGTGAAAGAGGGAGACGGTAAGTCCCTAAGAAGGTGGGTGATGGGGCTGAATGAGTTGAGTTGGACCGATGGGGCTGGCTGGTAGGAGAGAAAGCATATTGTGACCGGGAGCTCCTGCCACTCTTGAGGACCAACCTTTTTTTAAATCCGTTACAACAGTTTTTCTGTTTCTAAGCCTAATCTATCCTTTTCTATTTCTAGTCCATAAGGCTGGCCACCTGTGGGCACCCCTTCTCCCTCTCTTGACTGTGCTACAGTGTCCTCTTTAATTTTCCTTTTCCTTCTCAGGACCTCGTATAGGGAGATTATTGTGATCTCCAAGAAGATGTAAAACAGGTTGTGTTTATCGTTATTGGATTTAGTATGCCATAATAGCACTATGTTATAAAATACCTTAATGTATATACCTTATGTTTATGAAACCTGTAAATGTTTAAAATACCATGGCACTTGGTGTTTTTGATAATGATGAAAAGTACTAGGTGACTATTAAAGAAATTAAGCTAGTTGTGCTATTTAAAATGCGTGTAAATTGTTGTAAACTTAACAAGCCAGAAATTTCATGGTGATTTGCATAAATCTCATGATGCATTGCATTATGGAAGTATGTATGATGATGTTTGTCTTTGAAACTTGATTTGTTACCAATGCCTTTTGGAGTAACTGTTCTTTCAGTGATTCTGCATTGAGGTTCTTTGTTTATAGCTTGTTTTGTTTTTTTGGGCCCCCACTATATAAGCAAATGAGGGCTTCCATAAGGGTTATGCGTACATCATAGCTGGTGAATTGCATCAGAGATCATTGCCAATAGGTGCTGGCTAACTGCAGGAAAAGGACATTCATGGTCTTGCTACAAATTGATTTCTGAAAAAGGAATATAGCATTTGCAGACCCTTATTTCTCGTATGTTGGATAAACATCACACAGAGATTGTGTGTTGAACCTGAAGTTTGGTGTCTGGTCCATTTGTTATTCCACAACCCCATCACACATATTCAATTTTAAAAAAAGGCATACACTTCCTCAACCTTGCTGTTGAGGTAAGCAGCGTACCTTAGTTACATACTGTAGCACACTGCTAGCTGGCTTTGTGGAACTTGGTTTTAACTTTGTGTGATAACCTGCCTCCTGAAGAACATTCCCATCTGACCCACACAATGGCAGCTGGATTGGAAGCAGCAAAATTTCAGTTTCAAATGGCCATAAATGTGAATGATGCTGCATGTAGTGCCGTGGCACATTCAGCGGCATTAGGAAGGTTTGCATGGGGGTGTGTGGCTGATGAGGACAGGTGTGCTCTCTGTGAGCCCTCACTTTTCCTCCAATATTTTTAATTATTTGAACAGTTGAAAGTGCTCCAGACTTTTTTTTGTCTAATAGGTGCCTCTAGAGACCTTCGAGTAACTTACTGAAAATCGGACTCTTTGACAATGGGAAAGGGAAAACCCTGACTAGCAAGCGCATGACTCAGGCAAAGGAAAACTGCCTGGCAGGGAGGCCTAACCACCTAACAGCAAAGTCCAGAAAGCTGTTAAGGACTTGGAGAAATTTGTAAGAGGCCTCAACAAAAAAGCTAACTCTTTATTCTTGGGTGGCTATTATGGAGACCAAGTTAGGTGGCATGTCTACAGACACCAGCCAAGCAAAAGAGGCAGTGGAAAAATCGATGGTCATGTCCTCCAGAGTTGTACAGGAAAATAAGTTATTAAGAATGTGCCTTGAGCATCTGGAAAACAGCACGAGGCAAGCAAACTTGCACCTTCTCGGTGTTTCAGAGTGGCTAGAAGGCAAAGATTTGTTGCATTATGTAGTGGCTTTTCTCTGATCAATACTTTTTTTTTTGTCAACTTTGTTTATTCGTCCCACGACCTGGCACTCTCTCGGGCTTCCTCTGCTCGCTGGCTGCTCTACCGCTGACCTGGTCCCTTATCTCCTCAGAGGGTATGCTACCCCTCCACCAGCCTCCGATCGGGAACCCCCCCAGCTCTGAGCCCCCTGGGGCAGGGCCATCACTCCATCTGGCATTCTGTCTACAATCTAGTGCTGGCCAGGGAGGAGGAGGGGAGAGAGGCGGAGGCAAGGTCCGGTATTGGCATGTGGCTGTGACCCGGAGAGGAGCCGTCGCCTATCCAGGTGCAGGGTTTTTTCCTGTTTGTGTGCTTGCCCCCTGTGCGCAGCCATGCAATGATGTCAGCACTGAAGGATCCGTAGACATCAGCTGCGCACGTCCCCCGATCTGATCTCGGCGTCTGTAGTACCTCCGGTCTCCACCAGAGGTCACTATTGTGCCGGGATGCCCTTGGATCCCACCCCAGGGAGAGGAGAGCTGTCCTCCGGATGCTCGATCCTACTCCCTTCCTGCCGACCCCCAGCACCCGGGCTCGTTTCCGAACCTGGGTCTCTGGTGTGGCATGAGGTGTGGCGTCCCGCACGTCAAACCTCAGCGCCACCGGGCCGGCCTCTGATCAGTACTTAAGGTGGATGTGGAGGGGATACAATGAATTGCCTTACCTGGCAGTATAGCCTAGAGGTATAGTAACAAGCTGTGAATGAGCCTGATATATCAAGCTGATATAGGTTTGAGTCCTATAACCTCCACTTGTATACTGTGTAACTCTGAGCAAGTCACTTAACCATCTCAGTGCTCAAGTATCGCCCCTGAAAACAGGCACTTGTGCCTAGTGGGCCTTACCCAGTTACCAAAGAATAAAAAAAAATGGATTGCACCAAGGTGGAGAGCAAAAGACTTGGGGAGCTCAAGGACCATCTTAAAGGTTATAGCCAGACCATGTGTAAAAGACACCTTTTGCAAGCTGCCAAAGGTAAGAGATAGATTATGCTTGACGATGGCACCAGTATTCTACCTTCCTGATCCCCCTTACACCACCCAGCAGCAAAGGAAGTCATTTGTTCCAGTGAGGAATGAACTTAAACAGTTGGGCATTTCATACTCCTGTCTCCTGCTGGCAGAACTGCACCTCACATATGCCAGTAAGGTGTTCTCTTTGTAATTATCCCAGGGAAGCAGGAAAAAAAGGTGAATAAGATTAAAATAGACTTTAAACAGTGTGGGGAGTGAGCCAGAATCAGAAGACGAGGAAGTCTGATGGACATTTATGGACTTGTATGTTACTAATTACTGTCTCAGTATACCAGGGTTGTAGTGGTTTTAGGTTCCCTCCACTGTTTACAAATAGACTGTTTCTTAATTACTGTCCTTAATTACGTCTGAGTTTGCTAAACGGGTGATTTTGTTCATTAGGCGACTTTGTTGCTTTTAAGTATGGGAAGTTGGAGAGTAACTTTATATGGCTTTATAGGGCTATACTTGTCACTGCGAATGGAAATTTGCAGAGACAAGATGGCTACAACTGCATGGTCGGGTTTTTAGGTAGCCCTATATGTACCATCTTTTCTGGCCCTTGCACCAAGCTTGCTTACCCTGTTTCACAGCAGCCACTGTTGATTGGAGGGAATGGTTCTCCACCAGGTATGTTTCTTTGCACATATTAACAACTGCATTGCTGTTTCCTCTCATAACTCTACATTCTATAATTTACAAAAATATACTTTAAAAAGTTTCAATACAGTTAACATGTTCAGAAATGTTTAATTTTATGGGCTGCTTTCTTTAGGCCTTGGTTGGCGCTACCCAGACGGGTTATTAAATCTGGAGGACTGAAGATCCTTCTACCTAATTTCTCCTATGCTTCTTTCTTTTAGGTTTATGTTGAATGGGTGTGGGAGCCACAGGGAGTACATCCCATATTACTGGGCATTTATTATTACCACCTTTTACTAGGTTTTACATGAACTGTGAAAGTCAAGCTTGACACTTTACGAGTGTTTTACGCTCAGGACAATTATTGGACATTCACTTTTCAGTTTAATAGTATTTATTTTATTTTTTTGAAAATTGGTAACTGGGAGAGGAACACTAAACCAAGGCTTATTCCCAGGTGTGACCCGGGGGAGGGGAACCATGGGAGAACAACAGCACAATACTTAATAAAATATCAGTCGAAAAGGTTGCACAAAATAAAATAAATAAAAAAAACGTACAGAGAATAAGGTGCAGTCATAGCTCAGTTAGAAACACCTAACAAGTGCAAATGCAGAAGTGGCAGCAATATATGGTGAACAAGAACAATATTGACAACAGACGATTGATCTGTAGAATGAGTTATTGCCTGATCTCATAATGATGGGAGAAAATGGAGGTAGTGAGGAAGCGAAACCAAAGACAGGAGTGAGAACCCAGCTGGCTGCCTTACCAGTACAGTTAAGGCTTGGCCGGAGAGGTCAGTGGAATGGTAACAGGAACAAGTGGGGTGGGAGCTGGAGTTTCAACTGGTGCCTCAAGTAGCCAGGGGTTGGCTAGAGTTGAAGGGAGGAGGGGAGTTAGTTCCAGAGTGACGTAAGTCAATAGGAGAAGGCAGACTGCCCAGCGGAGGAGTGGGGGTGAGGAGTGGCAAAAGTGTGATGGTCCCTGGAATGGAGGGAACAGGAAGCGGGGGAGAGAGTAGAGGTAAGGGACCCAAAATAGTATTTAGGTATGAAGGAAGTACAGTGAGCCCAGCAATGTGAGTGCAGAGAGAGGATGGAAAGGCATGAATAAAGGGAGCAGTGGTGGGTACGAAGGGGGAAGTTTGTAGCAAAGAGGCAGAAGGAGTTGCAGAGGATGTCCAGTTTGGCAAGTGAAGTGGAAGGGACAGTGCCATAAACCACACTGTCGTAGTCAAAGACAGGGTATACCATTTGGATAACAAGCTCCCTGTGGACATGCAGTGACAAGCAGTCTTTGTTGTGTTAGAGGGCACCGAGTTTGGGATGGATGGAGTTTTGCATGGATGGCACTGATGTGGACTGAAAAGTCAAGCTTGCTGTCGAGCCACACTCCAAAGTACTTGAAGGACTGAATTACTTCAAGAGGTGTGCTGTCCAGAGTGATGAAACCAGGGGGCAGTGAGTCTGGCCAGTTTCTGACTGGTACCAAAGGTCATGCATGCCATTTTTTTTGGTGTTGACCTTGAGTTGGTTGGATTGGAATCAGTGCAGAATGTTGTTGAAGTCTCACTAGAGCAAGTTTTCCATAGCTTTGGTGGAGGGACCGGACGTAAAGATTACTGTGTCATCTGCATACATGTGGATATCAGGCAGAGGGAAGGCCATTCAGGAACATGAAGAAGAGGATGGGACCCAGGATGGAGCCCTTTGAGAACCCAGCCTAGATGGGAAGGGGAGGTAACAGGACACCTCCTACCTGTACTGATTGTTGTTGGCCTATGAGGTAGGAACAGAACCAAGCAATAGCAGGAGGTCAGAGACCAGCAGAGTTCAGAGTGTCCATGAGGAGTGGATTGGACACTGAACTGAAGGCTTTGCCAGATAGATGAATATTGCTACCATAATGTGCCCCTGATCTGTCCCAGAGGAGATAGAATCAGTGACACACAGCATGAAGGAGAAGGTGGAATGGTGTGTCTGGAAACCAAAATGGAAGTTGAAGGATCTTGAATGGGCTCAGTTTTCTTGCAGCTTAGAAAGGGAAGAGAGGAGGGAGATGTGACGGAATTTGCCAGGGGGGAGAAGTGGTCACCCCTTCATGAAGTGGAATAACTTTGGCCAACTTCGAAGATTGTGGAACAGCACTGAGGGTGAAGGAAAGGTTGAGTAGGTGAGCAAGGGATGCTGCAGTGGTAGTAGCTAACAGGTGGAGGAACTTGGCATCCAGACCATCAGGGCTGGACTTTGACAGGTTGATGGAGGAGAGGAGAAGCAGTGTTTTCTGGATGGTGACAAGGGGGAAGTGGGAACTTGGTCAGTGGTGGGGTGGCAGGAGGGGAAGGAGAGGAGCCAGAAGGACAAGAAGAAGGGAGGGTGCAGGTTGTGACAAACTCATTGAAATGAGCAGCAACAGAGGCAGGGTCAGACACAGTTGAATCACTGACCATGAGGATGGGGGTAGCGGACTGGGCAGGAGGGTAGAAAAGGAATGGGTTACCTTCCAGAATTTAGCTGGAGAGTTATGGTTTTTCTGGAGATTGGTCTTAAAATAGTGTAATTTTGTGGCCTGGACAGCCTTTGTACAGTTGTTCCTCAGAGCCCTGTAAGAGGTGAGTTCAGGAGAGGAGTGGGATCATTTGTAGTGGGCCCATGCAAGGTCTCGGGACTTGCACAGATTGATGATTTCAGTGGTAATCCAGTGATGGTGCGTAGTTCTGATTCTGGATTTCCTGGGGTGGGGGTGCTGTGCTTACATAGAAACATAGAATCTGATGGCAGATAAGGACCGCTTGGCCCACCTAGTCTGCTCATTTTCCTACCTAACGGGTAAGCTGCAGATACTAGTTAACCAACAGCCTTACTTCCTCTTACCCCCTACTAGAATTGCCTTATGTCTGTCCCATGCATTCTTGAATTCCCTGAATGTTTTTGACTCTAGGACCTCTTTAGGAAGGCTGTTCCATGCATCTACAACCCTCTCTGTGAATAAATACTTCCTCACATTACCTCTGAGCCACCCCCCCATCTTCAAATTGTGCCCCCTTGTTCTTGCACTTCTCTTTTTCTGAAAGATGCTACCCTCTTGGACTTTGTTGATTCTCTTGAGGTATTTGAAAGTTTCTATCATGCCCCCCCTTTCCTTGAAGCTATACATCTTAAGCTCCTTTAGTCTTTCTTCATATGTCTTCTGGTGCAGACCCTGCACCATTTTGGTTGCCCTCCTCTGGACAGACTCCACTCTGTCTATATCTTTGCGTAGATGGGGTCTCCAGAACTGTACACAGTACTCCAGATGTGGTCTTACCAACTGTCTGTACAGAGGGATAACAACTTCCTATTTTCTACTGGTGATGCCTCTCCCTATGCATCCTAGTATCCCACCTCAGCCCTCCTTACTGCCTTCTCACACTGCTGGCCAACCTTTAGGTCATCTGATATGACTACCCCCAGGTCCCTTTCCATTTTTGTTGTTGTCAGTATTTCACCCCCCATTGTGTACTCTTCCCCTGGGTTTTTGTTTCCCTGGTGCATTACTTTGCACTTTTTGCATTGAATCTAAGCTGCCATACATTGTGCTTGTCCCAGATGAAGGAGAGTTTGGATTGGAAGAGGGTGAGGGTCATGTCAGTATTGGAGGCAGAAAGCATGGCTGACCAGTCTGATGCAGCAAGGTTGCTCAGTAGATTATTGATGTTTAGTGACCGGAGTGACCTGGACAGATGTATTTTGGTGAAGACTGGGGACACCAGATTTTTCTGATGCTGAATGTCATGCAGTGATCACTAAAAGAATCCAGCAATATACTTGCTGCAACACTGTGGTGGTAGTGAGTTTGAACCCAGTCCAACGGTATTGTTAGTAGGGTGGGGACTGAGCCTGGTGGGCTCTGAAATAACCTGTATCAAATTAAAGGACTCAATCCTATGAACGGTAGATTTGGAGGATAATGAAAGCCAATTTACACTGAAATCCTCAAGGAGGATGAATTCACCTGGGTAAGGATGAGAAGAGATGGAGTAAGGAGCATCAACCAGGGATGAGTGTGAGGTCTTAGGAGAGACATAGACAACCCTTATAAATATTGTTACAGAGGAGGGGAAGGACAGCCTGACTAGGAGAAATTTGTGGGAGGAAGATATGGCCTGTCTTTTTTTTTTTTGTATTCTTTATTTATCCACCTTCCTACCTTCGGCATCCACTCCTTCAGACTGCTTTTTACCTTCCGGACCACCGCTCCAGGATCTGCCCCTAGAGTGCATCTCTTTCCTCGCTCCTATCCTGCACAGCAGGGTCTGTCCTGGAATTGGTGGTCTTGGGTGGAGCAGTCTTCATCTAGGACCACCGAAGGGACTTTTCCGTTTTCTGTGCTCCTTCAACCCCGCCCCTGGGGCCTGCGCTGGGGCGTCGTCCAAGAGGTGATGTGCTGCACGACGTCCTCTCTCAAGTGCCTGACAGCGTCCACCCTCCCTGACTCTGTGAACGGAGCCGCTAGCCCCCTTGAGAGCCCGTGTTCCCACTGGCTTCCTCAGGGTTGGTAACCCACCCCTGAGGAAGCATCGTGGGATACGCCTCCAATCCTCCTAGCCAACCCCGCCCGACCTGAGTCCGTTCCCGAACCCGGGTCGCCAGCATGTCACGAGATGTGGCGTCCAGCGCCTCAACCCTCAGCACCACCGGGCCGGTGATATGGCCTGTCTGATGGCTATAGTACTTGAGAGGCTCTGGCAGACATAGGTGACAATACCTACTCCACATTTTCCCCTGCCCTGCCTGAAAAAATGGTAATCGGCAAGGGACAGGCTGGAGACAGGAGTCCTGGAGGAGAGCCAGGACTCAGAGATACAGAGGACATCAGGAAAGTGTAGTTGAACTCAGACAGAGAGGATGTTTACTTTAGGAAGAAGGTTCCTAGCATTCAGATGGTAAACACTAAGACCCTTGGCAGTAGTAGGGAAGGGAGCAGGGTTGAGCTCCAAGTCACCATGAAGAAGGAGGAGCAGGAGAATGAGAAAATGGTTGGAATGGGTCTTCCTACCCTTGGAGTGGGTAGGAGAGCAAGGAGAAGAGGAGCAGTGAGGTGACAGGAGGGCATGGTGGAGGAACTCCAGGTTGAGGGAAGGGGACAGTAAGAGACAAGGGTGGATAGGGAGGAAATAGGGGAGAGGGGCAGAGTGTGAAGGATGGGTTGAGGGGGAGGGAAGAAGGGGTAGGGGAGTTGGATGGGGAGGAAGGTGGAGGGGTAGAAGGAGCAGGGGTAAATGGAGCACTCAGAAGAGTGCAAGGAACATCATGGATAGGAGGAGGGAGGCAAGAACAAAATGGCAAACAGTAAGCCCAATATTTAAACTGTGCACAATAACAGGCAGACAACAGCTAGGCAGAGTAGTAATCAGCTATGCAAGGGAAGTGAACAGGTAGGTATTAATTCATGATGAAGGTGCTATCTAATGGGGATTTAATGCATGGTTGGGGCCGTTGGGGCCCGAGGCCACAGGCCAAGTGCCTACTATGGACCAACCATGCATTAACTCCCCATTAGATGCCAGCTTCAACGTGGATTAATGCACTTGTAACATGGTTTTCCTGTGGCTCTGTACCCCAGAGATATATTTCTGGTGATGTTAAAAAATAGACAATGACAGCAATAAAGTTAATGAGTTGTTTTCACTGTTACTTTTACAACTGTCAACGAACCTCTCTTAGATACATATATGTTTATTTTTTATTTTTCCTATTCTGCTACAATTATGGAATTCTTAACGATTGCGCTCAATTTGGGAGATTTCTTAGCGGCTGTTCATTTGCTACTGCTGCTAGGATGACCGCTGGCTTGCTATTTTAGTGTTTCACCCTATAGCTGTCTATCTGATTTGCATAGAACTGCAGTGGTTTGCTGCGCATTGCTCCTATTGGTTAGCTCCTGAAACTCGCTTTCTGATACTGACTTATTTTGACTACTCACATTTGCCAACTGTCTGTGGCATCTGCTCTGTCTGTGTTTCATCTTCGATAATTAAAGTTCATGGTCCCATAAACGTTTTGCAATTTAATGCATTTCCGGATATCCTCTGTGCTCCTCTGTCTTCCTCTCCGTTCCATCCTCTCTCCCTGGCTACTTGTTCTGCAGGTTTCTCTATTCTCGCTGCACTGTAGATGTTTCATTTTGGCTACCTTTTTGGCGCTTCCTCCCTGACCTGCTAGTTTCACTTCTATGCTACTCGGTCTTCCAGATAAACTAAGCATTATTTTCTTTCTGTCCATCTCTACCTTTTCTACTTCCCCATTCTCTCTTTTGCCCCGGTCCCTCGTTCACACTTGTCCTACTACTACTACTGTAGCGTCCCTACTTTGCCATTTTTCAACTTGCTGACTTCTATTTCTCCTGCTCCACTGTTTTCTGTGCTGCTCTTTTTCTCCTGTGGCTGCTTTCTGTAGTACACAAGCAACACGGCATTATCGTCTCATAATGCCGTGCTGCTCTTCTACCACCTGACACTGTTCCACCTATCCTCTTTGTTCCCTAGAGTCCTTGTCTTTTTGCCATGTTACAACAGCAGTTGGTACACCTGGTGACAGATCTGAGCAGTAGCTATAACATAGGATAAGCAACAAGCAGGTGAGAGCTGCAATACAGATGTACTCCACAGATTACTGAATAAGCTAAACAAGTGCAAGCAGGTGGGAGAAGCACTAGCAGACAAACTTTGGTACAACAAATTATGGTACATTACTAATTTTCATTTTACAGGTAAGAGGCAAATGTGGAAAGTAGATACACCCAGACAGAATTTTTCTAGGAGTCGGCAAAACAGTGGTTAATTGGATTAGATGCAGCAAGCAACATGGTGGGGGACTGAGTAACTGACTAGCAATGAGCAAACAGATGATATTAGACGGGTAGTACTGAAGGTAAACATACAAAAATAACTAACCAGGGAGCATAGCAGGTTATGACAAGACAGATAATTTCAAGTGGAATGGAAGCTTAATAGTGCAATACCAGCAGCTGGCAGGAGGCCCACAGGCATTTAAAATGGGTACTCACTGAACATAGCAGAGTAGCAGCTGGGTTGGAAAGGGGCTGGTGTGGGGTGCACTCCTTATTGATGATGTCCTCTGTGCTTGATCCTTAGCACAGAGGCTGCAGCATGGATTGCCGCTGGTGAATGTTGGCTGAAAAAGGGACAGTCCCACCCCCAAACCTCCCAGTTGATTAGGAGTGCAGCACTGGGGAAGGGAGTTCAGGTGATGTTTAGTGCCCCAAACTCAGCCTGGTGGTGCAGACCTGAAGCAGGAGCAGCAGATAGTGTGGCTGAGGAAAGGACGAACACTGTTTGAAAATCATGCTACCTTGGTAAGTCTCTCCCCTGAAACCTCCCAACTGGTCAGAAGTTCAGCACTGGTAGCTAGGCAACAAGGAGTGATCCATGGAGTCAGGCTGGAGTCCTGGGCAGGGTGGAGGGAGTCCAGAAGATGTTTAGTGTCCCACACTTGCGCCTATGGCAAAGACTTGAAGCAGGAGCAGCAGCAACAGATGGAGTGGCTGAGGAAGGGATATGTACTGTTTGAAAATTGCTCTACCTTGGGAAGTCCTGCCCCTGAAACCTCACAACTGGTCAGGAGTGCAGCACTGGTAGCTAGGTTGCAAGGTGATAGTGGAGTCAATCTGGACTCCTGAGTTGAGGGGGAGAGTGGGGAGGAGTGTTGAAGATATTTAGTGTCCCACAGTCACCCCTGTGGTGAGAACCTGAAGGAGGCGCAGCAGCAGCAGCAGTTGGAGTATTTATAGTTCATGGTCTTGCAACATAGGGTCATTTTGTAAATAGTACTGGTGCTAAGTAAATCTTACTGGCCTCTATTCATGAACGGGGCCAGTTTACACTCAAAAGGAGTGTAACTGCACTGCAGGGCTTTGCGCTCACTCCATATTCATGGACCTGAGCCGAACAGCACCTGTGCCATTCCTCACCCATGGAACTGCATGGAGGCAATCAGCCACAGCCATCCAGTCAGCTGGCCCTTCTGCTGTAGGACTGGATCCATGCTGCATGTGGTGCAGATGGATTGGGGGAAGCATCTGATCCTTCAAGGACCAGCTGTATCCTTTAAAGAGATGGGCTTTTTAGGCTGTTGTTATTAACGTGCCCCCAGCCCTCTGAATATACTCCGAGGGTCAGGGTAGCATGTTCGGGGGGGGGGGGCACAGTTATCACTGCCCTCTGCTGCTGGTGGGAGGGATGCATAACTAGCTACTTCAGGGTCCTGGCTGGCATAGATGGAGCCCCCTCTGCAGATGACCAAGATGGAAAAAAATTGTTTCCTGCATGGTGTATAGCCATGCGACACCTCCATCCACCCTCCTGCTGGGCTGCATGCTTAGCCTGTGCCAGGTATGGGTTGAGAGTGTGAAAGTGGTGTGGAAACCCCTATTGTACATGTGTGGGGTTTTTGCACCACCTCCACTGCATGGATTATCACTGTAATGGAGCCTATGCACCATGTATCCAGGCACGTAGGCTTCGTGAACAGAGGCCATTATTGGTATACCCCCGCTATGTGCTAACATAAGGAGACAAGTACAAAATCCTTTGTATGTTTACCTCCTGTTATCAATTTACAAGCCTTGGAACCAAGAGTACACTCATTGTACCATATAATTGGTAATTGAATAAAAATAAAGCTTAAGTGGGTTTGTATGACTCAGGGTAACCTCTTTAATCCAGGATACCCAGGGCAAAGCTATAGATATTCCCTTTGAATGCCCCTCTGTATTTGGAGATAAAACAGAGGCCTACTTAAAAAAGTGGAGAAATGGGAAAAACCCTTCAAGAATTTAACAGAAAAAGAGAAAGCATCCTCCTCTCATATATAAAAAAGGAGGCATGAGAAGGGCCTACTACAGCAACCCTATGTGTACAATGAATATTCCATTCAGACAGGCTCTGGGAAGCCAGAGGGAGCAAGGCAGAAAACTGCTTCAACTCTTACAGCAGAGCCTAAGCTCAACTCCTGACAGTTTTGCCCATGTCACAATAGTCTCATTGCCAGTAGGAGGGCACCTGTCTTATAAATGTATGTATCCTACCCTTGGCTGTATTTTTTCTCCTAAAATGTCATGTACAAGCATTTGCTCATTGTGTACTGTCTAAGCATTTCCAATTTATGTATGTGGGTCTCGGCCCCCAGGTCGCACCTGGAATCAAGCATGTTGCTCAGCATGCTTTCCTGCTAAAACTCGTAAATCAATAAATAAATCTTCAGGAATGTGGAAACAATTACCTCAGACAAGTGGTCCTGGGTATAAGTGAGACAGGGCTTAACCCTTCAATCTGTAAAATTTCTGAATTTAAACAAAACTAGTCTTTCCAGCTCACAGCTCAGAACAAAAAATTCTACTGGAACTAGAGGTGTCAAAGTTACCGCAGCTCAGGACAATGGAAAGGTCCCTGCCTCCCAAGTAGGAAGGGGGCTCCTTTCAAAATATTTTCCCACACTAAAGAAAAATGGAGAATGGGACCCATTCTGGATCTATGGTTCCTGAACAGGCACCTGAAAAAGGAGAAATTCAGAATGGTAGCACTGCAAGCCAGCCTGTCGGTACAGTGGTAGCGCTACTGCTCGTGATATCGGCGACCCAAGTTCTGGAACTTGCCTGGGTCTTTAGAGGGCCACTCAGGGGGAGGATGGTGAAGCATGCCAGGGGTTCATGATGGGCACTGCCCAGTTGCAGTTCATAGTGGTGAGATCTATGAAAAGAGGGCAGATGAGTTCAAGGAGATTGACTGAGACAGAGACAGTACAGAGGAGAAAAATAGATAAAACAGACTAGACAGTGTAGAAAGCCAGACATGCAGTGATGTTGTGGGAGGAAGGAGTAGGCAAAATGGGGAGGTGGGCAAGGCCAGTTTTCTTTTTTGCAAGATACTCCACAAAAGCATGGGAGTCAGGAGAAACTGTTTACAAACATTGGTCAAAAATCAGAGCAGACCCCCAGGATAGTATTTAGGAGGAACAGAAACCTGAAGACAGTTCTCATCCATACTGTTTTACTACAAGGGGCCAAAGGAAAGGATCAACATTCCAGCTGCATCTAAGAAATGTGGTAACTGAAAAAACTTTTGGGGTGATGTTAAATACAAGCACTTTTCAAAATGTTAGAATAGGTCAGGAGGAACAGGTCAGGGGTTTGAGTGTGTGCCACTGAGGGAAGTGGTATACATGGGCACCGGTTCTTGTGTTTTTTTGTTGGTAAAACCATTTGCCGTTTCGAATGAGGCTAAGGAAACACATGAAGTCCATACAGAAGAAACTGAAGACACCCTAGCAGCATGCATTATGAAAGATAGGACTGGTAGTACGCATATTATCAGAGTCAGGGAACAGAAGGTGTCGGTAAAGCAAGGGGGGGGGCTTTGATAGGTTCCTCAAGCAGCGGGACAGCTACTGGATATTCAAACTTGGAGCCACAATATGGCCTGGACTTCACAGCAAAATAGACATAGTCCCATTTCTCTAGACCTCTGATATCCAATAGTACTTTTGAAGAACACAACTCACATAGTAACTCTTTTAATGTAGAATATATAAGAATGCACATTTGTGGAGTATATTAAACTATGTCTCTTATGTTTTCCAGATCTTGACATGAGGAGTCACAGAAAAAACAAAAAGTACTGTACAAGATTCTGAAAATTGATCCCAGCTGTCGCACAGTATGGTTTTAACTATTTTTAACCTTTAGCACTATATTATACACATTTTTTGCAAAATTCTGAATTGTTTTGATGCACTTTCGGAGGAAGGTCACAGACTGACCCTGAGCATATTAGGGACTATAATTGCATATATACCTTTAAGAACTGCTGTATATAGATGAGCTACTAGGGGTTAATGCCTTTGAGAAAGTGCCTATCGGAGGTCATGAAATGTGTCAGGTAACCTGAGATCAGGCTGCTATGTAATGCTGGAGCACTTTCATTTTGTGATTTGCACTTTGGTAAACCATTTTTTCATTTATTATGTTGGTGAATTTTGAGTAAGTCTCCATTTTTTATCAAAAGTGCTAACAGCTTGGTACTGAGTGCTGTCAATGGATATAAAGGAAGAAGGCCAAGGGGGTAGTTGTTGCAGATGAGATGGGGTGGGAATAGAAAATAACTGCCTCCCTTCTGAAGGGAATTGCAGCACAGAAAGGCTGCTTCTGGATGCTGATCAATATTCATAGGAGGAATTGAGGCTCCCGGAGGGAATAAACAAACGCTGTCCTGCTAACCAGAAGTCCAAATGAGCAGCAGGCATTACTAGTGGTGGTGTGCTAGTGGCAAGTCATGACTGCCAGAGAGGTGACTGACCAACCAGTGTGGTAGAAAAGGCACTTGCTCTTGGGTAGGATGTGTCCCCTACAGGAAGACCCTGGTTTAAAATGGGGTTTCAGTCAAAAATGGGATGCTCCGTGCAGCCCAAGGTAGCTCTGTCTTGGGAACTGTATGTGACTGCTGGACTGCTGGTCATGGTGCATTGCGCAGTGGTCAGCATTATTCCCAGCACCATACTCAACACCAGAGTCAGCCATTAGAGCAATGAGTTCCAGCACCACTGACAGCGCCGTTGGTACAATCACAGGGTTCATCGACAGGGTATGCCACCACGACAGCAACACCCGCACAGCGAACCCCGACTGCGAACCACAATAGCAGCTGTATTTGCAGCGATGGGGATTTCACTGCAATGGACTTTGCAGAGATGGGGGCGATGTGGAATTAGGCATCTAAAGTAGGGGGGATGTGGGGGGCGAAGCCCCCCCCCACATTGCCACGATTGAGTGTGGCCATTGGTGTCAGAGTGTTGCTGGTCATTGTGGGGATGTGTTGGTGTCAGGGGTGTCGATGGGTTTTTGTCGGTGTTGCGGACTACGCTGTGCGGGATGTTGCGCTGGCGTCATGGATCCAACAGAACCTTGGGAAAGTCTGTGGTCAGTGTCAAAACACTGATGACTTTGATTTTGGATGCAACTCGTGCCAGTAGTGGAGAGTGCCCAAAAGGGGCTAAGGACAAAAAAATGACACTAATTCCAGTTCTTCAGACTCCTGCTGTATTTACAGTGAGGTGGGATACTCCAGGTCAGGAGAGCTGGATGGGATGAATCCCCATCCCTACTTACCTTAGGAGAGGAAGTGGGAGATGACGCTGATGATGAAGAAAAGATGCAGTACACTGGACCGAACATAGACTGAAGTATTGTTGCTTGCATTGTGAGGGAGGCAGTTCAGAGCCCCACCATTGTTCCCTGTCCCAAAGCATACCCTCAGCAGACTTGAACAGTAGAGATTTCATGTAATTTGTGGTCTAGACCAGGACCTTAGGAATAAACAGTGGGAGTGCTTTGATGAAATCTGGTTCTCACATGGACAAAAATAGAAAATAGGCTTTTGTTGAAGCCGTCAACCATAGTAAACATCACTAATATGGAAAAAGGAAAGGTAAAGTCCTGGATTTGTCAATTGCTGAGGCTTGGAGGGAGATAGCTGCCAGCAGGGAAGTTTCTGGGTTCAGAGTGAACCTACACAAAACTGAGCTTCTTCAATTTAGTTATACCCCAGACTTAAAACTCCACTTCCCTTTCAAGTGAAACAGAACCATAATTAAATAGCTGGGCATCTCCGTCCCTGCATGTCTTGCTAATTTGGAATTACTGAACTATGAACCATTGATGCAGCAAATTACACAAGATCTGAACACATGGTACTTGCTCCCACTCAGCTTCTTCTCCCAAACAAATGTGTATGAATGGTAATTCTTCCCCAAATGTTATACCTCCTGCAAACCCTCCCTATTCTGTGTTCATGGTTCTATTTTAAAGCCTGGGATAAGCTGATCTCCTGTTTCATTGGTGGTGGTGGTGGTGGTGGTGGGGCAATACCCTAGAATTCGGTCCTCAACATTACAGCTCCTGAGAGAGAAAGGGTGAGTAAACCTCCTCAACTTTTGATCATATGCGTTGGCTGCACTACTCCATATAATCTGTTGCTGGATTTCTACATCACGTCACCCACAATCAAAACATATTGAATTTGACTTAAACAATCTGTTTGATATCTCTGAATACCTCTTCTCCTATCCTCTAGACTATTTTAGTTTGAGAGATTTCACCACCTATACAGCCATTACCCTGGGCCAGTGGCTCAAATTTATTGCTGTTCCTGAACACTTCAACCTACTGTGATATTGTAGATTACTGGGGGATAAGGATTTGCTGCAGTGCAACTTCACATAGCTTTTCTTGTCCGGCCCGGTGGCGCTGGGGTTGAGGCGCTGGATGCCACACCTTGCCATGCCGGCGGCCAGTTCGGAGCGAGCTCAACGTGTCGTAGAGTTGGCAGGAGGGAGATGGATCGAGCGCCCACAGGCCGCTCTTCTCCTGGGGAGGTATGGGTATGTGCGGTGCTTTAGCAGCCCTGGTGAAGACTGAGGTTGCCACAGAGTGTCAGAGCCACACGTAAGGGAGCGTGGCCAATGCAGGCAGGGTTGCCGTGCACCAGAGTCAGATGTGCACCACGTACAAGGGGGGGTGGCTCTGGGCATTTACAGGAGGCAAAGAGGAGAGAAATACCCCTCCAACTTGGATAGGTGATGACCCTGCCAGTGCCACCGCCACACACCCAATGCTGGTTCCCCGCCACTGCCCCCTGCGGGCTCCCCAGGTTGCCTTCCCTCGACCCAGGGAACCATGTCGAACTTGAAGATGGTGGGAGAACACAGCGGGCAATTGAGCGAGTCGGCGAGAACAGTGGCTCGAGAGAGTTCTGAGCTGGAGGGCCCGAAAGACAGTCGTAAAAAAAAACAAAAAAAAAACATAGCTTTTCTCCATTGGAGGCAGTTAGGCCTACATTATCTGTTCCAGTTTATGGATGAACAGGGTGTTCACCCTTTCCAATACTTTCAAGACACTATAGATTGACAGTTAGGGAACGCTTCTGGTATTTTCCAGATTTGTACATATCTGCTACATACTTCTTGGGGTACCCCAAGATTACATAACCCCCCTCCTATCTTTATGGGTCTCTTGAGAGGGGAATGTTGGCAATGTTTCATTGATCATCTTTATAAGGAGCTCCAGTTAATGTGGGAACATTCCTCTGAACATATCCTATACAGATGGAGTCTGGAACTTCAGCCTACACGTACTTATGAGACCTGGCTGGCTTATTCACTCCATGTCCTTAAAGGAAAACTACACCCTCATATCTTCTAAATGTTATTTGTTTCCATGTCAGTAGACAACTCTTTTCATGTAGCTGTTAAAGATGTATGCAAATGTTTTAGTCTGTTTTTACAGTTCATACTAGGTCCTATGAGTGCCCTGGGAGTCTCCATTTCATGGTTGTTGAAATTGCATTGTCCCTGAGAGCTGCCTTAGCATATGAGAACCGTACTGGATCATAATGTTGCATGCTTAGTAGCATACGACATTATGGCGAATCCCGGACCTGTGCGGTCTCCAGGTTGGACCCCTGGGGTTAGAATCTTTAGTGGGGGGTCCGGGGCATCGCCCCTCAGAGCAGTGGGGTGGCAGAGCCCCCGCAGGAACAAAAGTTATAAAGAAATCACGCAACGCGATTAAGATGCACGGCATTCTGCCGTGCAACATTTTGACCCCGTGCCTATGAGAACATGATGTCAGAGCACCCATTTATACCATGTATCTGTATGCTGAAAGAACAAATACCCTGCAAAAACTCTCTGGAAACTCATAAAATGAGTGAAGTTTAAAGGGAAAAAATCTGCATTATAACTCAGATAGTTTGCAAAGCTCACTGAAGGTAAATGTGGTATTCCACACCTTTTTGCAGCTTGCTTCTTTTAAGCAGGCAGGCATACTGGGGAGTTTAAAGGGTGATTACACATCATGCTCTCATGTAACCCCTCTACAAATAGGGGTTCCCAAAAAGTCTTCCTTGAGCTTGCCTAAATGCTCACTGTCAGGCTGGTGTCCTGCGTTTTCGCAGTTTAAATGTGATTGCCAGAGCCTGTATAGCCTCTGTGTACTGTCTCTTTAAAAGCTGCCTGATTGCAGCCTAAGAGGGAGCTCTGTTGAAAGATGTAACTATTTGCTGAAAATCATTTAGGGTGATAATGATAATGTAGTTTGTCTAACCTGCTTTCTTTGTAGCAAGGACTATTTTGTTTGTCTCCACTATCTTGGTCCTGGACTGCAAATTGGACCAATCAGTTCTGGTGGGTACTGTGAAAGTGAATACTGTACAGTGTTCAGGCCACTAGAGGGGAAAGGGGGGGTTACAGTGTCCTGGAGGGCTGTGCCCAGGTTATCTTGACCATACCAATCCTGACCTCCGGGTGGAGGCACCCGATTCAGAACTCAGGCCCCTTAACCTGCTACTAGCCAAGCAGGCAGAGGTAGTAGCCCTTGGGATAGTGCCACCTAGGGGTTACACTCATATGCTAATACAGCTCTCAGGGACATTGAGATTTCAGCAACCACAAAATGATGACTCCCAGGGCAGTCACAGGGAATAGTATGAACTGTAAAAACAGACAAAAACATTTGCATACATCCTCAACAACTATGTGAAAAGAGTTGTCTATTGAAAGGGAAACAAATAACATTTAAAACATATGAGAATAGAGTTTTCCTTTAAAGTTACAGCTTCAACCGTTTGGTGAGAATTTGCCTGAAAATGTTGTTTTTGTTTCTTCTGCTCACCCAGCATCCAGGCAAAATATACGGGGGGATATATGGTACCCGTCTGCATAAGTGTGGCACAATTTAATGCTGATCAGACTGATATTTTTTGGACTTGCCTGGTTTTTCAGGGTGTCTCGTGAGACCCTGAATAGCAATTCCGACTGCTCTATTTAGATGCCGCCCTGCTTAACCCTTCCATGTTCCAGCTGTCTGTACCTCCACTGGGGACAAGGGTAGGCCCTAAATCACTGGCCTCTATTTTATTAGTAGCAGTGAAATAAGCTATTAAACATGACTGGTTTCAAGCTGCTGCTCCCACCTTACCTTAGTGGCAGCAAATGGTTTTCTTTATATACACCTTTGAAAAACTCACATATACCCTATAGGGCAAATTAGCACTTTTCAGGAGATGATGCAACCTTGGTCATTATATTACACGCAAACTGACCCACTTTTTGTTCTATGATGCCTTGATCGTATATTTATCTCAGACTAATGTTGGTACTGCAGCTCTTAAATGTCAAGATATCTGCACTGTGAATTCTGGTTGTGGAGGTTTTTTTTTGTATGTGTTCCCTCCCCCGCTTCACATGTTGAATATGATGTACCAGTCATCCAGGACTAAATGTAAAAGGTCACCCAGTGGTAATTGTGGGGAGGCATCTAAATAGAGCAGTTGGAATTGCTATTCAGGGTCTCACCAGAGACCCCGAAAAACCAGGCAAGCTCAAAAAATATCAGTTTGGTCAGCGTTACATCACTCACACTTGGTTTATATTAGCAACAAGGACTACAGGGTGTGATTTATCGTAATACGCTATCCTGGGGTGGATTGAAGCATGAGGGTTAGCCGAGTGCTTCCACCACCTCAGGAGTGATGTTATTATACAATAACACACACACTGGAGTGCCTTATTGCTATTATACAATGGCTCTTTGTTATACAAAATAAAAAATATTGAAAAAAATGTTTTTAGTAGATTTTTAGTGTGGCAGCATATCTCTGTTTCTTAAGAAAAAATGAGATAAAATATATGCTCATCCATACAGTGATGTTATTGTGTAATAACATCACTGTCTCAGGCATACACTGACCAATCAGAGTCCAGGATACTTTCTTGCCACTGTACAATTGTGTTTAATATTAACCTCATGTTCCGTAAGATCAATCAGAAGCTCGGTGCTGCTTACCGCATCAAACCCTACCTAACTAGTGAGGTCCGCTTGGCCATTGCCTGAGGTAACCTTCTTCCTATCTTGGATTACTGTTCCCCAATTTACTCCTGTATCTCTACTGCCCTCCGATCTAGACTGTCATCTGTCTACCACAGTATTTGCCTCTTTGGGCTATCCGTCCCTTATTCCACTCATCACTGTGACTTCCATCGCTCTCTAGGCTGGCTCTCCTTGCCTGGTCATTTTGACTTTACCCTGGGATGCATGGTTGATTCTATCATTAGATGTGGCCTGACTGCCCCCCTCTCCACCCTCTGTAAGCACCGACCCACACTGAGGTGTCTTCAGTTCTCGACTGTCCCTACCCTTGATACTCCCAGAACCTCAACAAAAATGGGTGGGAATGTCCTATCGGTAGCTGCCCCCGCACTTTGGAATGGGCTTCCGGCTGCACTCAGATCCTCTAGCACGGACCACTTCTTTAAGCACAACTTGAAATCTTGGCTCCTCTCCCATAACAATTGCAACTGTCTGTCTAGGTAGCCTCAATCCCACCCCCCTTGCATTGTTCCCCATGCTACGACTTGACCCTCCTCCTCTGACCTGCGCTTCCTTTATATTTCATCTGGATCAGGTATATTAATAAGTGTGTGTGTGTGTGGGGTGGATTTCATGTTCCTAGTTCACTGGACTGTATGAAGTTACTTGCAAATGTTATTTTTTTGAATTTGCTGCAATTACTGTCTGTCAAATTTGCTATACTAATTTTGTTATTACTACTGCCTGTTTAATGTAGGTACCTGTTGCTTAATATATTGTTCATCACTTGTTGCCTCAATGGCCCGGGTTGTGCCTGAAAACGGTTCCTTGGATCAGTGCACTTACCCGATAAACAAAGTCATAAATAAATAAATAAATAGATGCCACAGTTTGTCAAGCTGTGCTGTCTTGATGCCTGTCTTTGACTGTACCTCTTGTACAATCCTACTTGCTGTATAATTATTGATAAAACTCAATAAGCTATTTTTTTTTTGTAGACTTTATTTAGTCACTTCTGTGCTGCAGGGTTAGCTTGCACCCATCCGCCCTTTCTGTGGGAGCTCAACTACCTCTCCTCGGGCCAACCTCCACCATGGAAGCATGGTGGGAAGGACAGTGGCTTACCCCCATGAAGATGGGCCCAGCACAGACCTAAACCAGAGAGAGATCGCAACACCCTTTGGCGTCCCCACCGACTTACTCCGGGCTTTGTTTGGTCCGACAGGTAGGTCCCCCATCGTGGACATCACTGTGCTTATTACAGAAGTTTTTTTTTTCCATTGGTTGCCCCTAGGGATGCGGCATTCAATGTTTCTTGGCTCCACGCTACTGCCGCTGGAGACTGCTGTGTTCTCTCTCACTTTCTGCATCCTGGCACTAGCGTTGCCACCAGTATCCACCAGAGACCACTGCAGCACCAGGAACTTCCTGAATCCAACCCTGGGAGAGGAGAGCTGTCCTCCGGATGCTCGATCCCCTCCCACCACTGCCGACCCCCGACAGCCCAGGCTCGTTTCCAAACCCGGGTCACCGGCATGGCATGAGGTGTGGCATCCAGCACTTCAACCCTCAGTGCCACCAGGCTGGCAATAAAACATTTTAAATATACAAAAAGGAAAAGGGAAAGTGAGGACTGAGCAGCTGAAGCCTGAAGTTCTGCACCCACAGGCAGATGCACTCTCGATGGTGGGAAAAAGGAACTGAGGTGATTAAGATTGGTGGTGCCAATTAGGATGCCAGTGAGTGATGCTATGAGCCAGTGTGGTGTATTGGCACCGTCCCAAAAGTTTTGACTCCAGCAGAGTCCTAACACCTTCAGCAATAAGACAAAAAAATGCGGCTCTGTGGAGGAGATTGAGTCTAGAATGACAACTTGTTACACACCACTCGCCATACATTATTGCATATACAGTACATAAGTCCAAGACTTACCACTGGGACCTCGATGAACTTCAGGCTGGAAGCTGTGGATGAAGTGCTGCTTTCACCATAGTATACGTGGTATTTAGTGAACTGAAATTCAGGCGGAGCCAGGTCAAAAGTCACTATCACATTTGTTTCTTCTTCGGTCACATTGATTTTCTCAGTGTACCATTCTGAAGGAGGAGAAACACGGAGAGAGAGAGAAAAAAAGATCTCCTTGGAAACAATAGTTTTCAGATCGTGAGCTAGTTGTCAGCAGGAATAGCAAATCCCCACCCTGGCAATCCTGTCTAAACCTGAGATTTACAAAGTCAACCAACATCAGTTCACCCCTGCCCAGCACTGGGTGACGTAATATTTGGAAGTGATGAAGTAAGATAAACATGACACTGTTTACAAACAGAGGAAAAAGCTATAAGCACACCTATTTGATACACCTTGTCATTGTTAGTATGCAGTACAAGATGGTGGAAATGTACTTCCGTAATATTGTTTATACATCTGCAATGCAGCCATGCACTATTTACACACCAGCAATACACACAGCCATTGTTTATAGATGTGTACAATATACTCAGCCACTGTTCACACACTTGTGCAATATCCATACACAGTATTTATACAGAGGAAGGGGAAGAACACACACTTGTACAATACATATGGCACTGTTTACACAGAGGAAGGGGAAAGAAATTTGCTTGTATGATAAACACTGCACTGTTTTCGCAGGAGAGGCTAGAAGCACACTTGTGCAATATACTACACTCAGACAATGTTTACACTCACTGGAAGAATCTTAAAGTAACCCAACTTTCCATGATTCGCTAGAGGAAAAAAACAAAAAAATCTAGATGTTCACTGCTGAGCTGGGCGAGCTTCAGGGAAAAATGGTCTTTACCAACAACATTTGACCAAGCCTGCAGGTGGGTTAAAAGTTTGTGTTTTGGGAAGCTGCTTTCTCATCCCCCGAGGAAGGTCTGGAGCATGGCATTCTAACAGCTTACATAAAACCCAGGACAAAGGATGACAGTGAAAATGCCAGGTGTGGAACACAATATTTATACAGTGGATAAATTAAGTACATAGCATATGAGTTACACACTTCCTTTAAGCCAGGTCAAGGCAAGACAGAGAAATGGTAATATTGGAATGTTGGATATATTGTGTTATGTTTAGATGGGAGAGGTTCCGACCCAGGAAGCCCCTACTCAAGTACCCCGAATACACACTATGTCAGCAGAGGTGAAACGCATCAAAGGTAACGTTGAAATAATGGATATGTTGTATATGGATGTTGGTGGAAGAGGGGTCTTGAACAGGCTGTCCCCTTTCAGGTACCCTACGTAACACACTGAGCAGAATCATAAAAAGTCCACCAGAGTTCAATTTTATACAAGAGAAAAAGAAAGAGATGCTGCTTATCCCAAGTTACCATGACAGTTTCGGTATCTACCTAGGCAGCATTTTTCTCCTGGGTGGCAATACTGTATCAGATTAAGCAATTGATGGTTTGGACTTCATACAGAGGTACTGGAGGTAATGGGTTAATGTCTGCAACAATGCAGCCATAATCCAGGAGAATATATATAAATATATATGTACATATAGTATATATATATATATATATATATATATATATATATATATATATATATATATATATAGATGATGGATGGTAATATGTCAAATATTGTCACTCTCCTGTAGAGGTATGGATATCTCTCAATGAAAATGTAAGGTAACGAAGTGATAGGTCCGATGACTCACGAGGCAGGAATGACAATATTTGACATATCCCACTCATGCCCATCATGTGTTTGATTTATACAATAGGGTAGCTTTGTTACTTGTTGCTGAATTGCATGTTTAAGTGATGAAAAGGGGTATTATTTTATGTATAAGTGGCGCTCCATTGTAATGAGGATGTTTTGGTACTCCATAGTGAAGTTTTTTATGAATGGATGCTGTCTGTGTTGTGTGATTGGCTGTCATTGCATGTGCTGAGTTTTTATTGGTTGATGTGTGTGAATCGGAGTAGAAATGCAGCTTATTGATTGCTGTTTCTGTGCAATGATTGGTTGCCGCTTCTGATTGACAGTAGGATTTGCAGTTTGATTGGGTTGTGTTTGTGACTGGGCGTGTCTTTATTTAGAAGAACATTTCCAGGTGTGCAGCATGTCGGTATGTGGTTACAGTGCTGGAAAGAACTTTATTTATTTTAAGGATGTGTTTTCATATTTATTTATATGTGATGCTTATGAGACTTTATCTTCACTTTGTGAACGGAGTCCTTTATGTCTCTGGAATTCAGAGAATTTCACTGCGTGCTGCCTGTCAGGTAACAGTTTCTACTCCAATTCGGAGTCTGAGGACATCTGCTTAGCAGCTCTGTATCTAGCTCGAATTGCAGGCAGCTCATAAATATTTTTTCTTGCTCATTTACAGGGTCTGCTTTTTGTTCCGATTTCTTTGCAGTGAACGCTTCAGTATCGCACTGTAATATAGTGGTTTTAAGATACTTTTCCATGGCTTTCGATTCGTTGTACTGTGTTGCAATCTGCATAGATTTTGTGTGTCAGTGAGTATTGTGAACTGTTTTACTACTCTGATTTATTGGTTTACTAGTACTATTGTGTTTAATTAATAGCAGCTGTGCAATTCACAGCACAGAAAACTCGTGCTTTTCTAAGGCTTTCATTATTGTAATAGGTGAATGTAATTTCTTTTAGTTGCTAGGAAACAGTGCTGCCTGCACCTCTTACTCTTAGTGACATAGCTGCTGTGAGAATATCAGTTGCTGACATAGGAACTGTGTGTGTAAAAGTAAATATCTACCACAGTTCCTACGTCAGCAACATTTATCTCACTCTTGTGAGAATACATGTTTTTATCTGCAATGTTTATCAGCCACCCCATTGTATAAATAAATATATTATATATTATATATATATATATATATATATATATATATATATGGCCACACTTCCCCAAATATTGCGATATTTTTTTGTTGAGAGTGTAGTTGACCCGATAACATTACGAGTGGCGGCTTACCGGTATGTCATCGGAACACTGGCAAAGAACAAAAAAAAATATCAACAATATTTCCTGTAGGGGGGCTGTATATTCCATTTATGCCATACCTCCTAAAAAGTGAAAAAAAGTAAATTCTTATATTTTTGCCGATTATAAACAATCTAAAAGAAATCTAAAAATGAAACACCACTCTTTTTGTAGGTATTTTTGTCCTTATCAATTTTTTTTTAAAGTACCATGCTATTATTTTTCATTTTAAAGTTATATGCATTTGTTTGTTGCAAAAAGTGAAAAAAATTGAATTTTCTGCAGTTTTTTTGCTAATTATAAAAAACTAAAAGGTATCTATAAATAAAACACCACTCATTTTGTAGATATTGTTGTGCTGAGCAACCTTCATGCTCATAGTACCATGCTATCATTTTTTCTTTTAAAATTATTCACATTTGTTTTTCGAAAAAGCAAACAAAATTGCATTTTCTGCTGTTTTTTGCTTATTATACAAAAAATAAAAGTTAGTCTTTTACCACTCATTTTGTAGATATTTTTATGCTGAACAACTTTTGTGCTCGCAGTACCATGCTGTCTTTTTCATTTTAAAGTTATTCACATTTGTTTGTCGAAAAAAGTGAAATAAAATGCATTTTTTGCTGTTTTTCGACTAATTATATAAAAAATTAAACGTTAGGCATAAATGAAACACCACTCACTTTGTAGATATTTTTGTGCTGAACAGCTTCCGTGCTCACAGTACTATGGTATCACTTTTCATTTTTAAGTTATTTGCATTTGAATACGGTCACTACTGCTACTGGGCTGAATATGCAAATGAGTTCCAAATGAACTATTCTCTACCTGCTGTGTGGATAAATTTGCCTACAGTGAAGATAAATGCAATATTCTCACTGTAGGTCTGACCACCCTGAGAATATTGAAAATATTTGCCTTTTTTTATCCTCAGAGGTATGGCATAAATAGAGGATATGTAATGGGGACGAGTGGAATACATGATTTATCCACACAAGAGCAGTTTGATTCTTGCGACCTCACGAGTGCGATGCAGCAGCGAAAAGTGTCCAGGAGGCAACTGTTTGTGTGTGGATAAATCATGTATTCCATGAGTTCCATTGCATATCTGATTTATGCAACAGAAAATGAATTTTTGGGGTGATTATTTATGTTTTTTTAGTAAAGGTTGTGTTTTCTTTTGTATAAATGTATTGGGATTATTTGTTGCATTCATCCGCGATATTGAGGTGGTTTGTATGGTTGCTAGGTTCATTGCTTTTCAGCTGACATGCTTACGTGAGGAGCGGCATTTCTACTGGTTGGTTTTGCATTGTGGGCGGGCTGCAGAGTTTGAAAATCATGGTGGCTGCAGTTCTTGCTTAGCGAGAGAAAAACTGCTGTTGTGGTGTTTCATTTTTGAAGGGACTGTTGTTCTTTTGCCCCATTTTTTAAGTAAATTATGTATCTGGTTGTTCCTGTTGTATGTGGAAGTTGTTACCTTCATTTTCCATGGAGCAGAGAAGTGACGTGATAGAGTGTACGGTGACATGAAAGACGAGGAAAGCGAATGTGAGAGCCTGTGTGGGAGGAAAGCAGGGCAGCTGTATTACGGAGTGGACTGCTTATTTTCTTACTGAAGTTAGTGGTTGGTTGCGTGTTCTTTTGTTGCTGAGGGGAGAGATTTCTTTTGGAAAAAGTGTTTTTTTGCCAGTGGAGACAGGAGTGGTAAACACTGGAATGAGCCGTGGGAGAGCAGCACACGGAGAAAGATGGTATGCAGGGAGGTATTTGATGTGAATAACAAATGGCAAGACAGTTTCATTGTTAGTTTCCCTTTGTTCTGTGCAGTGCTAAGTGTTCACTCTATCAGGTGTCTGTATATGTAGGTAACCAATGTTTTGTGTAGTGTGGTACTGTTAAAAGAGCTAGTAAATGGAGGGAGTTTAAGACCGGAAAAATGAAACTAAAAGTTTAAAGAACAAGTGCCGGCAGGATGGGTGGTTGATTGATGGCAGGGTGTGGGATAAACAGTGGTTGATTGACGGCAGGGTGTGGGATAAATATTAGAACCACCGTTTATCCCACAGCAGTGAGAATAAATGAATTTATCCCACGGTTTATTTGGCTACATATGTGCATAAATATAAATATATATATATGCATATATTTTTATTTATTTGAAAATTGTTGACTGAGAAAGACATACTGAGCTGAGGCTCATTTCCAGGTGCGACCCAGGGGAAACATGTTGTTGCACCGGCTGGCAATCAAACCAGGGTCAGTTGCTTGAAAGGCAGCTATGCTTATCACTATACCACCAATGCTCCGAATGCCACTCCCACAGGCCAAATTCTGCCCCGTTTCACTTCAGATGGCCCAAACTGACCAGATTATGCCAACAAAGAATCCATCATAAAGTACTTTACCACTATCCTCATTACTGCTTCAGAATTCCCCAAGTCCTGCTGCCCCCTTTTCAAGAAAAATATTCAAGTCTTTTGAGTTTGAAAAGATAAAAATACTTGTTTGCCTTTTTACACCCTTAACAGTGTGGAGACACTGTGCTGCAAGGAATGTTCGTTCCCTCAGCTTATGCTTCCCACCATCGAAACTCTTCTGGTACTGGCGGGGTGCGTAGCTAAGCCCTGGATAAAACTGAATTTTGGAACCATTAACTCCGGCTTCTTTGTCTTGCTTGGCTGTTTTCCAAAATAATGTCCCTTTGCAGTACTGGTCCCTGCCTTAACAGCATGTGTTCTGAACACTTCTGAACTAAAATCAACTCTTCTTATGCTTTTCATTTTTTAACTGCACAATATACAGTATGTTAGCCTTTTTACGGCTGTAGGCAGAGCCTACAGCTGTTTTGCTTTCTGTGGCTCAAAACGGCCGATCGTGGCACCTTCTGTTGGACTTTTGGAAGTATTCTTCCGACAGTCCAACACAGCTTGTAACACTCTGCCACGGTCAGTTGCTACAGAGTAATAGCCACATTATTTTGTTACTTATGCATTCTGGGATGAGAACTGCACATGCCAGTGAATTGTGCTGTTACTTAGAAATATAGATACATAGGGCCACATATTCAGTGGAGATGCGCGGCACATCTCCTGACTTGTGCAACCCCTCGGGGGTGTGGCAATATTCAGAAGCCCCTGGTGCCATGCAGACCTGACTATGCTGCCTCGCAGAATATTGGGATGCACGAATGCAAATGAGGAGGTCCCACATGTATAAGCCACACATCACAATATTCAACTTCCTCCAAGGTGTAACTATGGCCTGCTGCACCACTTCTGAGACTCTAATTTAACTATGTGTGGGGCGGGTTTGTGCTCTGCGCACAGCCTAGGGCAGGGCACACAGTCCCCCCCCCATCCCTGATCACTGGTAAAGTAGAAATAACAGTCACCACTGTGGTGGTATAGTATTGCCCCTCCCCATTACCCGATTGCCCATACATGCATGACATATATCCATTCCCTGGTAATTTAGTGGCCCCCCTGCAAGCCCTGATCCCCGCTGACATACTGCAATCACACACCGTGAGCCCTGATTCCCATGTAAACTGACTGGTCCCTGGCATTATACAAGAAGGTGAATCTTACCACATAGACTGTGGCAGTTATGTGGCACTGTGCTATAATATGAAGTACACACTATACACTGCCCTATACTCATGCTTACAATAATGTCCAGATACATGGAGCTCAGAATGTGCCTGGTCTCCCTGTATTGAATGTCCATAATCCTGACAAATAGACCATCTGTTCTCCCCTACCTACTGTATATCCCACTGAAATCCTTATTTTCATCTGTCTATTTCAACTGTCTGACATGGTACTCGTGTACCTATATTATGACTACTGTGATCTACCTATTACCAAGCGTATACCACCAGTGAATGCTTGTAACACTGGTTGTTTTTTTAATCTAAGCGTTATGTATTGTACTGTTTGTTTGCTGTGATTGACGAGGTGCCTTTGTAAATGAGTCTATGACTCAAAGGTCTGAAAACCGATGATCTAATAAATAAAATAAATAAATAAATGATGCCCGTGAGCACATTAATGAGAACCATCAATCTCCTATATCCCGAGCACCGATCCCATGTACACTACTGCAGTACCCCATCCCGAGCCCTGAACCCTGCAACAATAATCCTCCTCCCTCCAGATTTATCACATGCCACATGGTCCCGATTCTCATTCTCATTTTAAAGAGATTCCCTGCCTGTATCCTAGTCACAGCTATTTGTAGGTCTTGATCATGTCACCTCTCTCTGTCCTCTCTTCTAGGGTGTACATGTTGAGATCCTTCTCTCTTTCCTCTTAGGGCTTCTTAAGTAAAACCTGTACCATTTTAGTCACCCCCTTCTTGGGACAGCCTCCACCCTGTTTATGTCCTTCCTGAGGTGTGGTTTCCAAAACTGGACACAATACTCCAGATGGGGTTGCACCAGCAAACAATACAGCAGCAACACCACCTCCCTCCTACTCCTGCTGGAGATACGTCTTCCTATGCACCCTATTGCAGATTTTGGCATCAGCTGCAAAAAGGCATACCTTCCCTTCCAGGTCTTCTGTAATGTTTCCTATGAAGACACCGAAGAGGACTGGTCCCAGTACTAAGTTCTATGGTACCCCTCTGGTCACTTTTCCACTATTAGAGTGAGTTCTGCTGACCACCTATCCATTAACCAGTTCCTAACTATGTTAACCACTTTGGATCCCACTCCTAGGCTGGTCAACTTCTTTATCAGCCTCCCGTGTGGCACAGTATTGCAGGCCTTGCTTAAGTCCAGATAGACCATGTTCACTGCCCTCCTCTGATCTATTTCCTTCATCACCCAGTCAAAGAACTCTATAGAAACACAGAAACATAGAATTTGACGGCAGATAAGGACCGCTTGGCCCACCCAGTCTGCCCATTACCCTACCTGATGGATAAGCTGCAGATCCTAGTTAACCAGTAGCCTACTTCTTCCTACTCCCACCCCCTAGAATTGCCTTATGACTGTCCCATGCATGCTTGAATTCCAACACTGTTTTTGACTCCACAACTTCTCCGAAGGCCGCTCCATACATCCACAACCCTCTCTGTGAAAAAATGCTTCCTTAAATTACCACTGAGCCGCCCCCCTCTATCTTCAGATTGTGCCCCCTTGTTCTTGCACATCTCTTTCATTGAAAGATGATACTCTCTTGGACTTTGTTGATTCCCTTGAGGTACTTGAAAGTTTCTATCATGTCCCCCCTCTCCCTCCTTTCCTCGAGGTTATACATATTAAGCTCCTTAAGTCTCTCTTCATATGTCTTCCGGTGCAGACCCTGCACCATTTTAGTTGCCCTCCTCTGGACAGCTTCCATTCTGTCTATGTCTTTGTGGAGATTAGGTCTCCAGAACTGCATGCAGTACTCCAGTTGGGGTCTCACCAGCTGTCTGTAATTCGTTTGGCATGACCTTCCCCCATGAATCTGTGCTGCCTGTGGTCTTGGAGCCAATTAAATTTAGCTGCTCTTCTGGTCTTTCTTTCAGTAGGGTTTCCATTAATTGCCCCACCTCTGAATTAAGACTGACCAGCCTATAGTTACTAGCCTCCTCCCTGCTGCCACTGTTATATAGAGGGAGCACATCCGCCCTTCTCCAGTCCAACAGAGCCACGCCAGTTTCCAGTGAGCTGTTGAACAAGGCCATAATTGGGGCAGCTAGCACCTCCCTGAGTTCTTTCAGAATCCTGGGGTGTATCGTGTCCAGTCCCATAGCTTTGTCCACCTTCAGGGCTACAAGTCCTTTCAGGACTCTTTCCTCTGAAAATGGATTTGTGTCCATCTTCTCTTCATTCCTGCTTCTCCCTGATGGTCTGTACTCTCCTCCCTCCACTGTGAAGACAGAGCATAAGGACCTGTTTAAGATATCAGGTTTTTAGAAACATAGGAACATAGAATCTGTTGGCAGATAAGGACCATACGGCCCGCATAGTCTGCCCATTTTCCTACTCACTGCTGCAGCCCCAGATCTTATTTGATCTGCGGCTCTCCTGCTCTGCACATCTCCAGGGTACCCTTATGTCTATCCCATGCACTCTTGAACCCCCATATTTGTTTTCGCCCCCACCACATCTGCTGGGAGGCTGTTCAATGGCTCCACTACCCTTTCAATGAAAAAGTACTTCCTAACATTACCCTTGAGACTTCCACCCTTCAGCCTCACATCATGTCCCCTTGTTCTTGTGTAGAGTTTTCTCTGAAATATGCTTTCCACCTGTACCCTGTTTATTCCCCTAAGGTACATGAAAGTCTCTATCATATCTCCCCCCTCCCTTCTTTCCTCCAGTGAATAGATAGTAAGGTCCTTAAGTCTTTCCTTGTAGGGCTTCTGGTGCAGTCCATGTACCATCTTCGTTGCCCTTCTCTGGACTGCCTGTGTTTTGTTAATGTCCTTCCAGAGATGTGGTCTCCAGAACTGGACACAGTACTCCATCTGAGGCCTCACTAGTTATCTGTACAGTGGCATCACCACCTCTTTCCTTCTGCTTGTTAGGCCCCCTCCTTATGCACCCCAACATTCTGTTTGCTCTCCCCACTGCCTTTTCACACTGTTTGGTCACCTTCAGGTCATCAGCTATGATAACCCCCAGGTCTCTCTTTTAACTTGTTGTGGTTTTCTTGATCTTCTTCTGCAGAGTCTCCCCCTTGTGCCCTTCTAATCCTTACTATCCCTCCTCTTGTTTTCCTCTTCTCACTAATGTATCTGAAGAAGGTCTTATCCCCTTCAGTGACCCCTTGAGGGAATCCTTTCTTCTGTCTTTGCCTTTGATCCCCTAACTGCCTTGCCTGCTTCCTTCTGCTTCACTTGGTATATCTTTTATCCTCCTACCTCTGTGTTTCCTTATACCTCCTGAATGCCACCCTTTTTTCTTTTACCTCCCTTGCCACTTCCTTGGAGAAACATAATGATTTCTTTTTCTTTCTGCTTTTGTTCACTTCCTTCATGCAGAGGTTGGTTGCTTCAATTATACCTTCCCTTATTTTGCTCCACTGTGCCTCTACCCCTCCCTGGCAATCCTCACTTTGAGGCACTTTCTGAAGCAGTCTCCCATTTCTTTAAAATCCACCCTCCTAAAGTCCAGGACCCTTGTCCTCATGTGGTTTGCATCTGCTCCTGTCCTTATGTTGAACCACACTGTACCGTGATCATTAGTACCTAGAGAACTGCCCACTGTGGTGTCTCTAATTCTGTCCCTATTTGTAAGCACCAGGTCCAGCACTGGCCTATCTCTAGTGGGTTCTTTGACTAGCTGCCTGAGAAAAAAAGTCCCTTGTAGGGAGTCAAGGATGGCCCTGCTCCTTGCTGAAGCCACAGCTGGAAGGCTCCACTCCACAATTGCCACACTGAAGTCATCAAATTGCAGCACCTCTCCCTTACTTATCATTCTGATGATGACTTCCCCAAGTGCCTTATTCATCTCCGCGCCCTGTGTTGGAGGTCTGTACACTACTCTGCTACAGATAGCAGTCCCAGAGCCTGTCTCCAGGATGACCCACAGCACTTCCATCCCTTTGTTTTGCTCTTGGTGCCCCTGTACCTCCGTGGCCTTACTCCCTTAATCACTTACAATAAAACTCATCCTCCCCGTCCTGTCTCTCCTGAACAGAGAGTAGCCCGATATGGCCATGTCACCATTATGGCCACTAAATCCAGGTTAGTCTCTGCTATGACAACTTTCAGTTCTGGAATTTTGCTTCCAAGGCACCTTGCATTACTGCACATGGTTCTCCACATCTTCTTCCCCACTTCCTGCTGCCCTACTTCACTTTCCCATTCTTGCCTCTGCTTTTTTCTGAAGTCCCCCAAGTCACCTCTTACCTTTTTACTTTCACCCTTCCTGGTCTCCCTCAATCCTATGCCCTCCACTTCCTGAGTGTTGTCACTCCTTTCTTCCATGTTGTCCCAGCCCCTGCCTTTCTGTGCCTCTGCCCTAGAGGAGTTTTCTCCCCTCTGGCCCTCGCTGACACTTTTCCATCCGAGGGGGCCTGTTGTTGTCTCCCTTGGTTTTCTGCCTTGCCCCTGGCTAATTTAAATGCTCATTCAAGTAGCATTTAAGCCTCTCACCAAGGACTGTGATCCCATTCTTTGTAGGATGCAGGTTGTCTCCCTTATAGAGGTCCATATCCTCTGAGGTTGGTTCCCAGTCCCCAATGTAGCAAAATCCCTCTTCCTTACACCATGTCTTCAACCACTCATTAAAAGCCCTGATGAGTCCCTTTCCTCCCCATAGCTGTACACAGGTAGCAGCTCAGAAAAAGCCACCATGTGTGCCACCATCTCCCTGAAGTTTCCCTGCACTACTCCTACCATCTTCCTTGCCAGATCATTTGTCCTAAGATAAGATCGACAGTGATGTTTAGTTCCCTCCCAGCTCTCACCGCCCTAGTGATCCTCTAGATATGCTTTCCATCCCTCCAAGCTGAACCACCACTCAGGCACACCACCTCCTTATCCTCCCTTTGGCTCCCAAGTATCCCCCTCACAATACAGTCCCCCACCAGCAGCTGCTTCCTCTTGGCTGGGCATCTCTCCCTCCCTCCTCCCTTCCCACTGTGATGGGTACCTCCTCCCTTCCCACTGTGATGGGTACTTCCTCCCTTCCCACTGTGATGGGTACTTCCTCCCTTCCCACTGTGATGGGTACCTCCTCCCTTCCTACTGTGATGGGTACCTCCTCCTTTCCCACTGTGATGGGTACCTCCTCCCTTCCCACTGTGATGGGTACCTCCTCCCTTCCCACTGTGATGGGTACTTCCTCCCTTCCCACTGTGATGGGTACCTCCTCCCTTCCCATTATGATGGGTACCTCCTCTTAGTTGCCTTATTCCACCAGTAAGGCAAAGGTACTTCAAGTCTTTTCTTTGGTGATATGGAAGTGTGGTTGCTTTTACGACCATAACATTTTTCATTGTCCCATTGAGGACATGTGTTGGGAGGAACCCGTGCAGCTCAGGTAGCTGCAGTTTCATTTAATTTTATACAGATTTGTTATTGTTGAGGTCCAAGTCCATTGTCTGCAATGCTTTCATTGAGAAAGTCAGTGTCACTTTGGGCCACGGGTTGTAGTGACCTGTATTTATTCCTCCCAAGGTGGTTACAAAAAAAAGTCAATCACCTAGTCTACTGTACTACTACATTATACATTTTTATGTAACATTACTTTCTGTTATTGATGATGTGCATGTTTGTACAAAATCCATAAAGAAAAAGATTTTAATCTGTATCTGCTTATGTACTTGTAACTATTGTAAATGATGTTATGCCCATTATTACTACGTTGTGGAACCTCTGTAAAAGAGCCTTTGGCTCAAAGGTACTTCCTAGAAATAAATAAATAAATACACACTGAACCAGCAGAGGTGAAAAACAGCGAAAGTCACATCTAAATGCTGAACATGTAATGTGCGTTGGGGGAGCAGCTGTAACACAGGCAGTCTCCTCTCCTCTCAGGTACTGTATCAGTTCATATGCACTCTGAGTGATGTCTCTTATGGTATAAGATATGTCATACTACGATATCGATATGCTACTGTACATTTTGCACTGTTTACTTTGTGCTTCCTCTCAATTGTCTACTGCATACTTTTTGTAATTATTATTATTGTTTTACAATTGTAATATTAGTGATGTGACTTATTACTGCACTCTTCACATCCCCTTCCTTCAGGATGCATCTGGAAATGAGCTGTTAGTATAGTATGTTTTTCCTAGTGAAACTCTTGATTTCAATCAGTCAATCAATCAATCAAATACATAAATTAGAAGGGTATGGGAATGAACCTAAAAGAAAGTCAGAGGCAATGGCTGAAATGTATAGCAAATACTTCACTTCATTGTTCTCCAAAGTACCTCTGGTGGAGGGAAGGCTCATTGGGAGGGCCCATACCATTAGGGGTAGCCACCATGCAGCTGTTGTACAACCTGCCTTCCCTGGCAGCTGGCTGCCTTGCAAAGATCAAACCAGGTAAGCCTCAAGAGGGGGAGGAAATACACTCCAGGATCATAGTGGGGCTATAGAAACAATTGGCGGTGCCACTTGCAATAATCTTTCAGGGATCTGTCCAGACAGGTGTAGTGCAGGAGGACCAGAAAGTGCCCAATGTGCTTCCCAAAGGACGCAAGCAAGACCTGGGCAACTACGGGCCAGTCAACATCAGTGCTTTGCTAAGCAAGTTCAGGAAGGTCATTATCAAAGATACAGTACTGGAATGCTTGAGTGAGGCAAAGGTTCTTGCTCCTCTCAGCATGGCTTTACGAGCGACAATCATGCCAAAACAACCTGATCACCTCCTTTGATGGTGTGACCAAGGAACAGAACAAGGGCAGGTCAATGGATGCAGTCTATCTGGACTTCAGGCAATAGGTTGTGATACAATTCACCTAGGGTGCTCAAGGAGTAAAGGGAAGAACTTGCGGCACCACTCATAAAGTTATTTAACCTGTCCCTAGACAAAGGGAGGGTCCCGGGGGATTGGAAAGGGCTCATGTGGTGCCAAAGAGGCAGAGAAGGAAGAGCCGGGCAACTATCGCCCAGTCAGCCTTATCTCTGTGGTGGGTAAGCTGATGGAGGCAATTATAAAGGAAAGGCTGGCACAGTATCTGGACTGGGGCGGGTGGGGGCTTACAGATCACAACCAGCATGGATTCACAGGTAAAAGGTCATGTCAGACCAACCTGATTGAATTCTTTGAGTAATGGAAATATGTGATCAGGGAGGGGCAGTGGGCATGGCCTATCTAGACTTCAGAAAGGCCTTCGACACCATCCCTCACAGGAGACTAATAAGCAAGTTAAGAAGCTTGGGGTAGGGAGTAAACTAAAAAACTGGGTGGAAAATTGGCTGGTAGGTAGAACTCAGAGGGTAGTGGTTAATGGAGTGCACTCCAAGGAAGAGAGGGTGATGAGTGGGGTTCTCTAGGGGTCAGTGTTGGGTCCCATACTGTTTAATATATACACTGGGGACATTTTATTTATTTTATTTTATTGAGATCTAGGAAATCCATTGTGAACAATCTCATTTCATAGGTTCTATGTCAGAGTTCTTACAGAACAGAACAGACATTAAAGTTATAGTAACACAGAGATCATTGTAAAACATAGCTCATTTCATAGGTTCCACGTCAGAGTTTGTACAGTACAGAACAGACATTAAAGTTACAATAACACAGAGATAATTGTAAGACATAGATCATTGTAAAATACAGTAAATTAACCTATATGAGACAGTCTAAATCAGGATAGTAACAGGCCTACAAGAAGATTAAAAGGACACATTCATGTACAGTGGCATGCATAGTTTGAAAGCCCATGAAAAGTTCTTTTAATTGATGGCTTATGCCTGTAGAAGCAGTCCAGATATATGGATTTATTGCGTGTGCATATAAATTACATTATGAGCCATTCCCAGAGCCTTGTGATGTCAGTGATGATCAAGCAGTGCTTAACTCAATGCAGTTAGGCACTGCTTGATCATCACTGACATCACAAGGTTCTAAGACTGTCTCTAATGTAGTATTTATATTGCACAGAATCAGCCATCTATATCTCTGGACTGCTTCTAGCTACAGGTAAGCCCAATACCTGAATTAAGAGAACTTTTAATGGGCTTTCTAACTATGCCTGCCACTGTACGTGAATGTGTCCCTTTAATGATTCCGATGTAAGTACACAGTAGGGAAAGTTGAGGGGGCAAGGTAGAGAACAGAGCAGGGTGAGAGGATGTAGGGAAGTGAGAGTGGGTAGCCACTAGGGCCACGGGAATGGCAAGTACTAGGGATAAGGGTGATATTAGCCAGAAGTAGGCTACATCAGGTTTATATAGGTGAACTATGTTCAGAGTCAAGGTGGCTTTTGAGGTAGTGATTGCAAAAGGGGGTGAAGGGCAGGGTAAGGTGAGGGAGTACTGAAAAGGAAGGGAGGGAGGGAGTAAGATGAGGGCATATTTAATCGGAGGTGTGGAACCTCCGATTCAAATACTAGACAGCTAGTGAAAGAACATGTGAATTAAGGAGTTTACAGAGCAATTAATCCATAGAAATGGTGGGTCCGCAGCCTGGCCAGTCAGTTAAGGATTAGACGAAGCAGTCACAAGTGGATAGGGAGACAAGGTGGTTCCTGAGAACCCGTTTAAAAGTTCCGATCTTGGTTTCAGAGAAGAGTGCTGGTGGAAGGTTATTAAACCATTTGGAAGCCCAGTAGGCAAAGGCTTTTTGTCCCAGGGCAGTGAGACAGTGGGGTATTTTAAAGGTCATAGTATTCGAACTTCTTTTTGGGCAGCTACTTTCATTGGGGGAGAGGAGCTGCTGCACCCCTGGTAGCACGAGGCCCAGAGTAACCTTCTTTGCCAGGAGATAGGTTTGGTACTTTAGTCTACCTGAGAGCTGGAGCCAGTTAGACTGGGCATATAGATCACAGGTATGTGTCAGCCTTGTGGCCCCCATGAGGAGACAGCATGCTTTGTTCAGAGACATAGTGACTCGACAGAGGGTTGAATCTGTTGCTGGAGCCATAGACTACTAGCCCATAGTCCACAAGTCCCACTATAGCGCTAAGTACTGCCAGGTTGAGAGCTTTGGGTGTAATGCTCTGCCTGTGTCTGTAGAGCAGATCAAAGAGGGTGTTGACAGCCTTGGCTGTAGTGTCAGTGTGATTGGCATATGACAGGGTACTGTTGAGGGTGACACCCAAATATTTAAAATTGTGAACTAGTTCTAGCAGGGCTCCTGCTACTTTATACATAGTGAGAGGGAAATTACGATGTCTGCTTTGTGGGCTATGGAACATCATGGTCTCAGTATTCTTGTAGTTCATTACAAGTCTGTGGTCCTTGAACTATTTCTCAGCTATTGAGAAGTTAACCTGGAGGTTCTGCTCAAGAGACCAGGGGTCCTTGTCACTTTCGAATAGTACTGTGTCATCTGCATAAAGTAGTATAGGGCAGTTGCTGGCAGAGAGAAGTTGATTTAGGAATATCCCAAACAGTAGGGGCCCCAGGATTGAGCTCTGGGGAACCCCCGATAGGACAGGTCTAATGTCAGACACCTTACAGTCGATCTTAACCTGTTGGGACCAATTGGTGAGGTAGCTGTTGAACCATTGAACTACATCATTCGAGAGTCCAATGGATGCTAGTTCTTCAAGCAGCAAGACATGGTTGACTGTACTGAACGCTTTCGACAAGTCTATAAATGCCGCTCCAGTGAGTGCTCCATTATCGAGGGAGTTATGGATGTACCCCATGAACTCTAGTAGGGCACATGAGGTACTGTGCCCTTTCCGAAAACCATGTTGCTGCGGACATTGCAAGTTGTACTTTTCCAGGTATTCAGTTAGCTGATCTGCCGCTATTTTTTCAAGAGCCTTAGATAGTGGTGGGAGAATTGAGATGGGTCTGTAATTTTCTGGTAGTGCTCTATCCCCACTCTTGAACACTGATGTCACTAGGACAGTTTTCTAAAGATGTGGGAAATGGGAGAGACTAAGCGTGGCATTGATGATGTGTGGGAGACGTCGAAGAAGCGTGTCAAGGGTGAGTCAGACAAATTTAAGTTCAAATGAGTCTACACTAGATCAAGTCTTGCCCAGGGCCTTTAGGAGGTATTTCCCTGCTTTGCTAGTGGAGCTGGCTCTGAAGTGGAAGGGTGGGTGGGAGGATGGTTGGTTATTGAATCTGGTAGTCAGAGAGCTGGGAGCAAGGAGGAAAAAGTCAGAAGGGAGTATACCACTAAGGTCAGTGAAGGCATTATTGAATGAGTTTGCTATGATGCTGTGATCCGTGGTGAGAACACCATCAGTGTTGAGCATTGTCAGTGCTAACTTCTGTTCTTTCCCTAATAGATCGCTGAGGTTGGCCCAGAATTTCCTGCCATCACTCCAGGTGTTTTTTAAAGCTTTCTCGTAGTAATTTTTTTTTTCCGCTGAGCGTATGGCCCTTGTGCAGTCATTACATGCTTTCTTGTACCTTTGGAAATCCACCTGATTGCCAGAGGCACGGGCTTGCTGCCACAGGTGATCCCTCATTTTCATTTACTCCAGGAGGTCTGGAGAGCACCACGGGTTACAGCGACCTTTGACTTTCCGTGTCTTAACTGGTGCGTGCTAATCATATATGCCATTAAATAGCTGAATGAATTGATTAAGGGCTGCATCAACAGATCCAGCAGAGTAGACGCTGTCCCAGTTCTGTTGGCTGAGATCTGCTGTTATCATCTTGAGGTGCCCAGGCCTAAGGATCCTATTTGTGATTGTTCTGGCTGATGGTTTGGTGAAGTGGTTTGACCAGCAGAACAGTACTGGTGAGTGGTCACTGTAATCATCAGGCAGGACTGTGGTCTGATAAATATGCTCAGGTCAGTTGGGCAGGACTCAGTCCAGCAGGGTGGAGGTTCCAGTCTTGTAGTTCATCCTTGGTGGTCAAGGCGACTAGCTGGGTGAAGTTCACTGCGGAGACAGCATCTCTATATGGTCTAGCAGCTGGAGAGAGCCTGTTGACATTAAAGTCTCCCAGTAGCACTGTGTTGTTGTTGAGATTGAGCACACCAAGGCACTTCATCAGAGAGTCAAGACCTGGGGCTTTCTGGCCAGGGGGGATATATACTGTAAGAACAGTCATAGTTTTATTGAACTTCCCAAGAAGTGATTTTAGTGTGATGGCTTGCATGCTAGCACCCATATCTGGTAATGAAAGGGTGCGCGGCTGGAGGCTATCCCTGATGCAGATAGCACAACCACCCCCTCATTTGTATAGTCAATCAAGCCTGTAGACTGTGTATCCAGGAATTGTGATAGACGCCCCCTATATTTTAGGGGAGAGACAAGTTTCTACCACTGATAGAATATTCGGATTGTGTTGAAGTACCCATCTTAGGTAGGAGGCTACAAATATTTATTGAACTAAATATAAGCTGTTCCTTGCATCATAATGGGGTAGAAGAGAGAAGCGTGGGGCCTGGGTTAGGGTGGATATTCCCAGCTAACCGGAGTAGCATGAGCGCTAGGCAGATGACATATTCCTTTAGTTGTCTGTGGCTATCATTTCTTCGCCTGCTCCTGTTATTGGAAGATATAATTCTTTCGTGAGTGTTGAAGATCCCCGGGAAAAAAGCAAGGGGGTGCAGCCACTCCAGATTGTGTAACTTATGCCACCAAAGACTGTTTGTGGGCTGTAATCGGGGCAATGAGTGGCAGCGGTTTCCATAAGGAAGTGTTACACTGCTGTATGGACTAAAGGTCATGCCACACAGTATCAGATCAGCAGGTGCATGAGAATAGTGATTGAGGTCCAATGGACATGAGAGCATAGTGAAGCAGTAGAGCAGTTATCAGTGTTAGTGCCCCAGATGTAAGCATTTTCGTGAGATTAAAAATTTGGAGCTTGGTTAGGGAACACAGCCCCTTTAAGAGGCAAGATTATTTTCTGGTGATGCCCCTTGGCTTGAGCTGCACCTTGGTATGGGAAGGCCAATAGGAAGTGAGAGGAGGGGCTTGTCTCAAGGCTTGGGCATTTAATAAAGGTCGGGGAAAGGGTGGGACGGTGGGCTGAAAAATCACTGTCCTTCTTTCTCTGGCTTGCGGCAGAAATGTACCTCAGAGGGTGGGCTGACTTTCACTGAACCACCAGTGTGGATTCAGGGCAGGAAAATGTGGCGCAAGGAGTGCCTTTGGTTCTCTGTTGCAGCTTTACTTTGGTCAGCTTGGGGGAGCATTGTCAGCCGACAGCTGGCAGTACCACCTCAACCCCATGAATCAAGCAGCATACCCTTCTCCTTGCAGGGCACAACCTCACAGGATGGGCTGGCTTTCACCGAACCACTGGTATGGATCCGGGGCAGGAAAATGTGGTGCAAGGAGTGCCTTTGGTTCTCTGTTGCAGCTTTACTTTGGTTGGCTTGGGGGAGCGTGGTCAGCTGGCAGTACCATCTACACCCTAGGAATCAAACAGCGTATCCTTCTCTTTGGTGTCTGGCAAGCCTGCAGGAGTGGCTCGGCTAGTAGCACCCAGCAGGGCACAACCTAGGAGAAGAGGAATCGAGCAGCATTAAGTAAGGGCTAGAGTAGGAGTGCTTACAGTGAACAAAAGAACAGGGCAGGACAGGGCGGGTCTGAGAGTGGGGGCTAGTGTAGGAGTGCTTACAGTGAACAAAAGAACAGGGCAGGACAGGGCGGGTCTGAGAGCAGGGGCTAGTGTAGGAAGGCTTACGGCAAAAAAAAGAACAGGGCATGACAGGGTGGGTCTGAGAGCAGCGGGCTAATCTAGGAGGGCATACGACAATCAAAAGAACAGGGCAGGACAGGGCGGGTCTGAGAGCGGAGGCTAGCATAGGAGGGCTTACGGCACATAAAAGAGCAGGGCAGGACAGGGTGGGTCTGAGAGCAGGGGCTAGCGTAGGTGGGCTTACAGCAAACAAAAGAACAGGACAGGGCAGGTTTGAGAGCAGCAGGGAAGAATAAGTGTGGGATGGCCTGCTCCACTGGGCACGGCTAAAACATTTATCCCAGACTGAGAAATTAGAGTCAGAAATCTTAAGTTATAGGACATCTGAGAGTAGCAAAGTGAGGATCTGCAGGAGAGAGTGAAATTGGAGTAAAGTCTGGCTTCTGCACGGCCTGGTCAGAGACGGGTAAAGAACAGAGGAGATATGCAGGTCAGAGCAGGGTAGAGAACAGAAAAGAAACAGAGCAAGAAAAGCAAGAGTAGGTCAGAGGGATCAGTTTGGAAGTAGTAGAAATCATTTGGGCAAGCTTAGCACTCTATAAATTATCATGACAACAAATACTAGTACTTTAAAGTGGGACAACTTAGCACTGTAAGGCACTATGCAGTAAAGGAAAACTTAGTACTCTAAGAAACAAGTAAGCAGCAGTAAGATATAGTAATTGTAAGCAGCACAAAATGCACTAGCTGGACAAACTCAATAATTAATTCAAGCCTCACTACTGTAGGTGCAATGGCAAGAAACAAAAACATCTAATAGTCTTAGCAGGAGGAGTTATGTTCAAAACGGTAGCAAATAACAGGAAGGGCTCCTAAGGAGAGTGCCAATTGCTGTGTAGGTGCCAAAAAATTTGAAAAATCCCTGTCCTTCTTTCTCCAGCTTGCGGCAGAAATGTACCTCACAAGGCGGGCTGGCTTTCATCGAACCACTGGTGTGGATTTGGGGCAGGAAAATGCAGCACAAGGAGCACTTTTGGTTCTCTGTTGTGGTTTTACTTCTGTTAGTTTGGGGGAGTGTGGTCAGCCGACAGCTGGCAGTACCACCTTAACCCCAGGAATCAAGCAGTGTATCCTTCTCTCTGGCATCCAGTGAGCCCGAGGGAGCAGCTCGGTTAGTAGTACCTAGCAGGGCACAACCTCACAGGGTAGGCTAACTTTCACCAAACCACTGGTGTGGATTTGGGGCACGAAGTCATGGCGCAATGAGCACCTTTGGTTCTCTGTTGCAGCTTTACTTTGGTTGGCTTGGAGGGTGTGGTTGTCTGGCAGTAGCACCTCAATCCCAAGAATCAAGCAGCGTATCCTTCTCTTGGGTGTCCGGTGAGCCCGCGGGAGTGGCTCGGTTAGTAAACGGGAAGGTGTGTTTTTTTTTGCAGATGATACAAAGCTGTAGCAGGGTGGACACATCAGGAGGGGTGGAAAGAATGAGGGAGGATCTGTCCAGTAGAGGATTGATCAGGGAAGTGTCAATTGCAATTCAATGCAAAAAAATGCAAAATTATGAACATAGGGTGTAAGAACCCAAGGGCAAAATATTGGCTAGGAGGGGAGGAACTTGAGGAAACAAAGCAGGAAAGGGACCTGGTGATCATCATTTCAAATAGCCTGAAGGTTGGAAACCAATGCAACAAGGTAGTGGGGAGGACAAGCAGAATGTTGGCACACATAGGGAGGGCATTACAAGTAGGAGGAGGGAGGTGATCATGCCACTGTACAAAACTATGATCAGACCACCTCTGGATTACGGGGTGCAGTTCTGGAGGCCACACTTACAGAGTGACAGAGACAGGGTGGAGAAGGTCCAGAGAAGAGCAACCAAGATGGTTCAAGGACTACATGGGAGGCCTTATGAAAAACAACTGGAGGAACTAAACTTGTACTTGACTACTGCAACGCCCTTTACCTAGGGCTACCAGGGGTTGATATCCGCCAATTGCAGCTAGTGCAGAATGCAGCGCCAAGCTATTGACTGGTACTTCTTGGACCAGTCATATAACGCCTGTGCTCTGTGGACTGCACTGGCTGCCGGTTCAGTGGCGGATCACCTTCAAGGTTGGTTTGCTGACCTATAAAGCCCTACATGATCAGGGACCCAGTTACTTGCAAGATCTCCTTCACCCTTACTATCCCATCCACCCTCTCCGATGCACCGATGAGGGATTGCTAGAGATTCCCAGGGTCCATTTAAAGACATCTGGGGCTTGGTCTTTTGGTTTTGTGGCCCCAACCCTGTGGAATTCTCTACCTCTTCAGGTGCGAGATTGCCTGACTGTCCAGGGCTTTAAAACTGCACTGAAAGTTTATTTATTTGATTTGGCATATCCAGATTTTTAGGTTGTTGCTGTAATTTATACAGTTTTAAATCATGGGGTTTTATTGATTTACTGTTTTATTATAATTGGTTACAGTATTTGTTTTGGTATGTACAAGCGCCTTGGTTGCAAGAAAGGTGCTTTTTTATAAATAAAGATTGAATTGAATAGCACACACTGGAGACGAGGAGGGAGAGGGAGGATATGGTAGAAACCTTCAAATAGCTGAAAGAAATAAGCAAGGTGCCGGAAGGAAGCATATTCAGAATGAGTGAGAACAAATCGACTAGGGGACATGCACTCAATTTATTTATTTAAGTCTTTGGTGACTGGGTAGCTGCACTGATCCAGAGGACCATTTTCAGTCATGACTCAGGCTACAAGGTGGCAAAATATAGGTACAGGTGCAAACAGTCAATTACCAGATACAATACATGCATGCCCAACAGCTGGCGGTGAGGGTGCAGAGACAGAGAACACTGGCAATGTGATGACAATGTGCAGACAGGGTAGACAGGTAATGCTGTATCAGTATGTACATAATTATAGCCAAAATACAGACGGTGCAAGACACAAGCAGTAATGGTATACAGGTACATGGTCCAATTCAAGAACAAGTGAGAAAAAACAGTTACTGTAATAAAAATTCAAATAGAAAAACAATCTCAGTTCATAACATCAAAGGGGCAAGATGGGAGGAAGGGGGGCAAGGGTAGGCTTAGAGGTGGGGGCAGGAAGGAGAGAGGTGGGAAAAAGAGACAGGCTAGTGGGGGCAGGACGGGGTATAAGTGCTGTAGGGTGAATGTCTGAGTGCTATTAGAGCATAGTCGAGTTGTAGACCCTAACGTTGCTGTACGGAACAGTGACATTTTGCAGCAGTGAGGAGCCAGGTCTTCAAGTTATGTTTAAAAGCTAGGTGGGAGGGGGACTCTCGAACAGATGAGGGGAGCTTGTTCATTAGAAGGGCGCTGTGACTGAGAAAACTCAGGTTCCCATGGTGGTGGAGGCACGGGGTACTTCTAGCGGGGGGACTCAGGATGCTCTGAGATTCCTACGGACCACTCTACCTGTTAAGAGAGGTGTGTAAGGGGGACATATGTTGGTTCTGAGGGAGTTGTCCACCAGACAGCCCATCGTTTAGTCAAAGCGATCTTGTAGGGTGAGCCACCCAAGTAACTGATAGAGTGAGCAGCGGTGAGGGCAGTAAGGGGCTTGAAGGACAAATCGACAGAGTTGTATGTCGAGTTTAGCTGCTTGTGCAGGGTGGTGGATAGGTACAAGTAAACTGGGGAGCAGTAGTCAAGGAGAAGTATCTTGCCACGTGCAATGGCCAGTCGTGCCTCGGTGGATAGGTAACGTTTGTGGTGGTATGTGGCGTCTAGCTTCTGGTGAATCCGGAGTACCATATGGTTGACATGTTCTGAGAAAGAAAGGGAGTGGTCAAGCTAGAGGGGGACAGATTTAGAGGAAATATGAGGGGCAGTCCTTCACTGAGAGAGTAGTGGGTCCTTGGAATAGGATGCCAGAATGGGTGGTGGGGGTAGATTCAGTGAGCAAATTCAAGAGGTCTTGGGACAACCGCATGGGGCTAAATATAAGTAACAATGACAAGGGAATAAAGGGAGTAAGATAAGCCTGACAAGGAGGGGGAAATGGGCAGACTAGATGGGCCAAGTGGCCCTTTTCTGCCGAAAAATTTCTCTGTTTCTGTGTTTCATAAAGCCTTCGATATTGTGGTGCATGAGAAGACCCTAGGCAGAGTAAACCAGTGTGGTAACATGAGACATGCACAGGGTGGATTGCTAACTGGCTTGGGGGCAGGAAGCAGAGGGTGGTGTAGGTCGGGCACTATGAATGTAGGGGGTACTCAGCAGCACCCCTCAGGGATTGGTTCTGGGCCACTACTCTTCAACATCTTCAGCAACAATCTGGAAGCTGTCTTCAGCAGGCTGCCTAACTTTATGGATGGGCTGCAAGTTAACCAGGGTGGTGGACTCCCTTGAGGATGGAAACGATGTTTAGTAGGACCTGAACAAGTGAGTGCTGTGAGTTCTGGGGCCTCAGATTCACAGTAGCCAAATGTAAGGTTTTACGCTTGGAGATGAAAAACAGGTTAGCCCATTTGGCTTTTCAGGGTGCTCTTCACTATAGCTGAGTGGAGAGAAAAAAACAAAATCTTATTTTAAACATGGAATGTATTATAGACACTTTAAGACTCACCCAAGAAGTGTTTGTGGAGAAGTGGGCCCCTGGGAATGGCTTCAAATACTATTTAACTCACAGAACTGAAACAACACTTTCAAATTGTGCCAGATGAAGGATTATATCTACAGTAGGTTGTAACAATACATCACAGACATGCCATTATGTTTATTCAGTTGAGGTTTGTTGTTTTTAATTTACAATAAGTAACCTTACCAGATCAGTTTGTTATGACTTGGAAGACCTTAACTGCTTTAGGTAACTGTTACAGGTCAGAGAGCAGGCAGAAGCAGAGAATGTAATGTGCAGCATCAATCACAAATTGCAGTATTGTACCAACGACTGTTGCAACCATGTGAGAATGTTGCTGTACCTGTACTGTTTGCATATGTATGGTGCCAAATTCCCAGTAAAACTGAAGTTAAAAAATAAAAGAAAGAAAAACAGGTTAGGACTGGCTCCGCTTGTAGTAGTTGAGGAGGAAAAGGACCTGGGGGTCATAACAGACAGGGGGTTGAAGCAGGATGAGCAGTGTGCTGACTCTGTCAAGAGGGCCAGCAGAAGGTTTGGTGCATCATTGAGGAGGTGGCCAGCAGAACAGGGCTAGTAATTCTGCCACTTTGCAAGGCCCTGGTCAGGACCCACCTGAAGTACTCTGCACAGTTTTAGTCTCTTCAATACAAACAGAGCATAGAGGCAGTCGAGAGGGTGCAACAGCGTGCCACGAAAACGATCAGTATATGGGACAAAAGCTATGGGAAGAGGCTGGAGGCCCTTAATATAGAAACATAGACAATGACAGCAGAAAAAGGCCAATGGTCCATCCAGTCTGCCTGAGTCCCTATTTAGCCCTGGAACCTACTGCCCCTCCATGATCTTAGCCCTCTCTCTCTTTCTTACTATTCCTCTCCCAGCTTCTGCTGCCCTGAGCAACCAATATACCTTTCATTCTATCTCAACTGTGCTTGAACCCACCAACAGATTTAGCACCCATCACTTCAGCAGGCAGTCTGTTTCATGGCTACACCGCCCTTTCTGTAAAACAATACTTCCTCATGTCCCTTCTGAGACACCCTCCTGCCAGTTTCCACTCATGTCCATGTGACTGTGAACTAGTATTTAAGCTAAATATTTCCACGCAGTTCACCTTACTAATTCCTTTTTGGCACTTGAAGGTCTCTGTCATATCTTCCCTCTCCCTTCTGGTCTCCAGTGAGTACATGTTCAGGGCTTTGAGGTGCTCCTAATAGGACCTGCCCAGTTGGCCATGAATAACTTTTGTTAGCCTGCACTGCACCATCTCCAGCATATCTCTATCCTTCCTGAGGTGAGGACTCCAGAACTGGGTGCAGTACTCCAGGAGTGGCCTTGTTAAGGATCTATGCAACCCGGACGCCGTGTCCCAACAGGCTACTTTCTGTAACATTGAACTGGTTCTTTCCCATAGATAACATAATGCGCAGTGCCTCCACCCAGAGTATAATTTTCAGTGGGCTAGATAAAAGCTGGTACAACCTCCTGGGATGCTGTACCCACCCACATTACCGTAATGTCACCCTCACACATGGATTAGTAACCAAAACCCCACATTTCACACTTCAGGAATTATTGGCTCATTCTAATAATATGCTCACGACACAAGATTTATAAAAAAATGGTTAACCAGCATTTATTTACATGGGGTGAGGGTTAGGATAGGGTCAATTGGAAATAGAAGTTAAATGTTTACATCGGATGTTGATTGGCATTTCAGATTGGCATTGTGGCATTGCAATCCATATAATCATTTCTCATTTTAAAGTCAAACATAATCACAGTGGCCCCCCACCAACCCTTCTGATGTATTCAGGATGTTATTTTCTCTATCTCTCTAGCTAGCTGCATGGATGGCAGAACACATATCGCATGCCCACACTGGTACCAGTCCCCAGACCAATACAGAATCCCACAGCTCTACACATTAAACCTGCGTACCCAGTACTAAGTTTTTAGGTGCAGGCCTGATGCAGTTGCACCTGAGATGGCCAGTGTTGGAGCTTGTAAGGGAAAATCAAGTTAGCATTCCTTCTTTCAATTGTCTTTAAACAATTCTGGCTGATCCAGGAAAGCAGAACTTTAATCTTTAACACTCTAGGCCTGGCGTTTGTACTTAGCAGAACTTGGCTTAACTATTTACAGTTCCTTTTAGGGTGGCAGAGATGGCTCTGTCTACTCATGGTTTGGATGTCATCATGGGTGTAGAAAAGCTTTGGCTTAGGGTGCAGGCAGGAGCTTGGGCTGACCCCTTTTTACCAGGCAACTTGCAGGCTGGAACTTTCTCAGCATTCTTCATGGTTTTCCCCTTCTCACTGGGCTTGCAGTCACATTCTGGAACATACCAGGCCGGGACCGGCACGCTTCAGACCCCCACGTCTAGGCAATGCCCCTCAGGAAAGCGCATATGGCAGTGCATAGCTGGTGCACTACCAGGCCGACTCCCAGGCTGATCTGAAAAACAGTCTCTTTCTTGCATTCAGCACATTCTGGTTGCTTCAGGTGATCGTAATCTCTTTAACCATGCAGCCAGTGTAGCAAGCATGGTCCTTTCAGCTTTCAAGACACAGTCTCTCAACATGGGCGCAATCCCCTAGGGCTAAGGAGGACCCAAAATTTGCACAGTCCATGCATAGGCAAATTCTCTTTCTCTCCAAAACAGAACTCAGGAGCTTAAGGCATGACTCCTAACCAGGACAGCACTTTACTTGTCAGTAATTCACTTTCTCAGACGCTTCTCAAAGCACAAATCACAATATCGTAGAAGCATAGAAATTGTCAGCAGATAAGGACTGCTAGGCTGATCCAGTCTGCCTGTAGGCCCTATACATGTATGCATTCACTCACCCTAAGTGGTCAACGGCTTTTCATCACTCCCTTCCCACCCAAGGTTCCCCTGTGCTTGTCCCAGGCATGTTTAAACCCCTCCACTGTGCTTGCCCCTACCACCTCTTGTGGCAGACTATTCCAAGCGTTCGCCACCCTCTCTGTGTAGAAGAACTTCCTTGTGTTATCTCTTAATATCACCCTCTCCAATTTCATATCATGCCCCCTCGTTCTGGTATCTTTTCTACATCAGAAAAGATCTCCCACCTGCACCTTGTTTATGCCCTTGAGGTACTTAAAAGTTTCTATCATGTCACCCCTTTCTCTCCTATCCTGCAGTGAGTACATATTGAGGTCTCTTAGTCTCTCCCCATATGTTTTGTGGTTCAAACCATACACAATCTTTATCACCCTCCACCTTGTTTATGTCTTTATGCATGTGTGGTCTCCAGTACTGAATGCAGTACTCCAGGTGAGGCCTTACCAGTGTTTTATACAATGGCATCACCTTTTCCCACCTCCTACTAGTAATACCTCTGCCTATATACCCCAGCATGCCACTGGCCCTCCCTGCAGCCTTTGCACGCTGCTTTGATACCTTAAGGTCATCAGATATGATCAGATATATAATCATCAGATATGATAACCCCTAGGTCCCTCTCCTCTTTAGTGATGGTCAGCACTTCCCCCTATCCTGTAGCTCTCCCTAGGGTTATCCCTACCCAGGTGCATTATCTTGCACTTTTTAACACTGAACCTCAGTTGCCACACCTCCAACCATCTTTCAAGATTCTCCAGGTCTCTCTTCATTTTCTGCACCCCTTCTGGAGTATCCACCCTGTTGCAGATCTTGGTGTCATCTGCAGATAGGCAGACCTTTCCCTCCAGCCCCTCTGCAATGTCACTAATGGAGACATTGGACAGGATTGGTCCTAGTACTAATCCTTGTGGCACTCCGCTGGTCGCCCCTCTCTCCCCAGATTGGATCCCATTTACCACCACTCTCTGCCTTCTGTCTGTCAGCCAGTTTCTAACTTATGCCCCATGCCCAGACTACTCATCTTGTTAACCAGCTTTCTCTGTGGGACACAATCGAAGGCTTTGCTGAAATCCAAGTAGGTGACATCTATGGCCCTCCCTGATTCACTTCCCTAGCCACCCAATCAAAAAAATGTATCAGATTCGTTTAACAAGACCTTGCTGATTTGAATCCATGCTGCCTCAGATCCTGGGCACCAATGGATTCCAGGTGTGCCATTATCCTTTCTTTCAACAGTGTCTCCATAATCTTCCCCACCACTGAGGTGAGGCTGACTGGCCTGTAGTTCCTCGCTTGCACACTACTGCCACTTTTGTGCAGTGGGTCTACATGCGCCCTCCTCCAGTCCTCTGGAACCATGCTTGTGTTGAGTGACTCTGTGAACAGGGTGGCCAGAGGTGCTGCTAGTTCCCTCTGCAGCTCCCTTAATATCCTCAGGTGTATGTCATCTGGCCCCATGGCTTTATCCACCTTCAGCTTTGTGAGTTCCTCACAAACTCTCTCCACTGTGAATGGACTGGTGTCCACTCCCCCCCCCCGATTGCCTCTGCTCCCCAACTGTGGTCCTTGACCCTCTCCCTCCTCAGTGAATACCGAACAAAAGTATTTGTTCAGTATTTCTGCCTTGTCTAGAGCCCCCTCCTTGCACTCTCCCTCCTCTCCTTTGAGCCTCACAATCCCCCGTTTTTCTTCTATCACTGATGTACCTATAGAATGTCTTGTCCCCTTTTTCACAGTCTGTGCTAAACCCTCTTCTGTCTGTGCCTTGGCTTTCCTAACAGTCTTCCCTGCCTCCCTTAGACATTCAAGGTACACTTCCCTGTCCTCCTCCCTTTGGGTCCCCTTATACTTCCTGAAATTCTCTTTTAGCCCTTACTTTGTCTCCACCTCTTTAGAGATCTGTAATGGTTTCTTTCTTTCTTCTTTTCCCTTTGGCCACTATCCTAATGCATTGGTTAGTTACCTCCATAATGGCTCCTTTTAGTCTCCCCACTGTTTCTCCACCCCCTCCATTACCTCTACCTTCACCAGGGCTCCATGATAGTCCACACAGAAATGAGTAGAGCCATCTGGCTTGGGTACAAGGACTATAGGTGGGGCCCAGGAGCTGTGGGATCTCTGGATTACCCCTAAATCCAGCAACTCCTCCAATTCCCTCCTAATGTTCTTTTGGACAGCTTCTGACACACAATATGCTGTCTGCCATATGGGCATCTGTGTCCCTGTCTCTACATTGTGCGTCGCTAAGGGGGTTAGTCCAGGCTTGGCATTAAACAGGGGGGCAAAGTCTGCTAAAACCTCCCTTACTTCCTGGGTCTTGTCCGGGGCCAGCTTGGGAGACAATTTTACTGCCTCCACAGAGGACTCCCGCTTGTTTTCTTCCAGCAAGTCCAGAAGGTGATCTCCTTTATCCATCCCTTTCCCATGACTACACACTGCAAACACCATGTCAGCCCTATTAGCATATGACATCATCATGTTGACTGGTACATTCTTTCGGTATGTCTTCCCAGTCCTCCCAGATCAAGACTAGGGGCCCACATACCCAGCGTCCATATAAGAGCTCGAAGGGGGAAAACCCTGTCGACTCTTGGGGCACCTCCCTGTATGCAACCAGTCAGAATGCAGATGGCCTGTCGCATCTGCATGAGGAATGAACTGACTTATGGAGCTCATCCAATGCAGGGGATAGAGCTCCCAAATTCAGTCTGGGTGGGGAGGAGTGTGATGCTCTGCCCCCTTGCTTATGATTATTATATGATTTCTGTAAAATAAAGAACTGGTCTGTGTATGAAATTATCTCACACAAGTTGGCAGATTTGGCCTGTAACTCTAAAAGTCAGTAGCTGGAACTACAGGATGTAATTAAACAGACCAGGAGAACCATTAATTAAGACATCCTTCTAGAGAGACAGTTTATGGCCCTCATAACCTGTGCTGCCTTTGAAGTGTCCCACATATATGACTTTTATGACGTAGCAGGAAGAAGTCGTCACAGGCTGACTCTTAATGGTTTTCTCATGTATCTGAGAATAAGGGACATGAGTGTGGGATTGTTAAGTGCAAAGAGAAATGCTTAATTAAAGACTGTCATATTTGGGAAATGGCTAGTTACAGATTTTTTAAAAGCAAATGACTCACATCCTCAGAGACACTGATGTAAGAATATAAAAACTGGGGAGGTTCTAGCTGACCTCATCAAAGGGGATGGGGACAGATAGAGCTAAGAATGAAACATAGTATGGAATGGACACATATGAAATAGGCTCTGACTGGAAGAGCACTTAGAAAGGCAATAGTTAAAAAGCAATTACGTCTTTGCGATATTAGTGTTGTTATGAAACTTCCTTTTTGTTTTATAAGATTGTAAGCTGTATGATATATTGTTCTGTGTTAAATTTTACATGTTTTTATTATCTTTTAGTAAACAACCATTTTCTTTGAAATACTGCCTGGGTGTCTTTCAGTTTCTTTTTGCATGTGATGTATATGGGGTTAAGTCTGACAGCTGTTAAAAAGGCTTGATGGTGTTACTAAGCTTGGAAAAGGTAAGAAGATACCTAAGGTCTCTTAGAGAGTTTTAAGGGTTCATTTTAGAGGCCTGGCTTGGTGCCCCTGGCGAAAGATTGTACTGCAGTCCCAAAGAGGATACCTATCTGAGCTTGTAATTGGGTATGCTAGCATAAGGTTCACAGTTTGAATCCCTCCAGAACTTGAGGCTAACAGGTGATTCGGACCCAAAGCAGACAGGAGGGTTATCATGTCTGTTACCTGTTCACACTATTGCACTCTGAGGTTGGCACTGTGGGAGCAGAGGGCTTGACCTGCGGAGTGCGTTTGTGACATACCTATATAGACCTCACCAAGGCTTTTGACACAGTTAACCATGAACTGCTTTTATGTCAACTGTCCTGCACTGGCCTCTCTCTTGAATCCACCACCTGGTTTAGGAGTTACCTCCAAGGGAGAGTACAAAAAGTAAAAATTAATGAAGCCTACTCAAGTCCCCTGAGCATCACCACCGGAGTACCACATGGCTCGATTCTGGGACCACTACTTTTTAGTCTCTTCTTAAATTCACTCCTCCTGGCAGTAACTGACCAGATTTTGCTCTATGCGGATAATGCAGTACTCTACTCGTCCCACTCTGACCCCGTGGAGCTTGAGCACCATATGCAATCTGACTTCTCTTCAGTGGAAAATTGGTTCAAGGACTCTAAGCTACTCCTAAACTATAAAAAAACCAAGACTATGGTCTTCACATCGACCCATAGCAGGCATAGGTACTACCAACCCCACATTGCTAATAATCAAAACTTGCCCCTTGAACCTGTAACCCACTTCAAATACCTAGATGTAATATTAGACTCAACACTGTCCTCCTACACGCTACATTTTGATCTGGTTGCCAGGGGCGCAAATACAAAATTAAGCCCAATCTACAGAAATAAGCTCTGTTTTACTCCTGATGCCCTGAAACTGGCTGTGACCAGCTCAGTTCTGACAATCATTGACTACGGTCTTGTGGTTTATGGTGCAGCAACTTCCACTGCTCGCAAAAGAATTAAAACAACCCTAAACAAAGCTTGCAGACTTGTCCTGGGGGAGCACCGCTTAACCCACACCTGCGAGCTTTACGCCCAAAGTGGCTGGCTCAACCTAGACGGTCACATTCGTTATCAAACTTGCCTGCTTGCTAAAAAATCCTTACATGGTCTTGCCCCCTCAGAGTTCAGAACCTGCTCAATTGCTCTGACTCAGCAAGATGTACCGGGGCCTAAACGACCTCACCTTAAAAGTCCCCTTCCGTAGAACCTCCCAAGGGCAACATTCCTTTGAATACAGTGGCCCAGCCTGGCTAAACTCTCTCTGTGTTGAGCTGTAAACTGCAACCAAGCTGGGTCCTTTTAAATCCCAACTCAGAGTGTCCCTTGCCCTGGACAGTATTTGTGACTACAATACATATGCACAATGTATATATAAATATATCAACAATAACAGCAAAAACATAAAGTGTGCAACACGAAGCAAGTCAAAATAGTTATCACAGAAGCCAAGGCAAAACACAGCAACAGTAAACATTTAAACACTGGACATGTGTGCAATTGGGGTTACTATCTGAGGCAGAACCTTCTCGAATACCCTAAATGCATACTGTGCCAGCTGAGGAAAACAGCAGTGGCACCTCCTCAGAACACAAGTAGCAGTGTACAGCAACAGAAACTTACCTTTTGAATTTGTTATCTGAAAAAAAAAGAGAGAAACTCCATTAAATTACAGCAAAGACTATACAAAAGATGCATGCTGCTGTCCCGTGTCAATGTCAGAGAACCCTTTCCATGCCTGCCCCTGACAGGACACACCAGTATGTATCATATCCTCTGTGGAGGAGGCAAATTCCCTGGCCCACTACAGGGTTCACTAGTGCTGTGAGCTGTGCTGCTACACAGCTGTGCCTCCCAACCCCCCAGATTGCCCAGCCAGCTCCTGAGTCCACTCCCAAACTTGGGTCGCCACCATAGGAGCGCAACTCGCTACCCACTGGGCCAATGGGTGGCCCACCAAATCCAAGGTCTGGAGCACCTTTACTGGCAGAAATTACCAAAGGCAGCACCACATACAGACCTAGTCTATTTATTTATTTATTTGCTTTTGGTAACCGGGTAGGTGCTCTAGGCATAGAGATGCCTATCTTCAGGCACAACTCGGGAGGGTACAAGTTGAATACATAACAACAAACTATGTGAAACAGTACATTAGATGAGTAAAACAGAGGGTTGGGGGTCCAAATACAGTTCGTTTTGTGGTTAGGAAAATACAGTTTGAGACAAAATCAAAATAACATAAACGAGTGCAAATTCAACGAATATACAAAGTACAAAATTGGAGGAATAGCATTTACAAAAGTACAATAAGGTGCAGTCAAGACTGAAAGAGTAGGAACACAGTAAGTCAACTAGCGAGCAACCAGGACTGAGGGTCCAAGAGATGAAGTATTAGAGTAGCAGATAAGAGGCATGAGCTACTCAGTGGATTAGCGGGAAGGGAGAGTAGGGACTAAGAGGGAGGAGAAGGTGGAAGGGGTATAGCCTTGGAAAGAGGTAAGGGATAGAATGTACAAGGATGAGGGCAAGAAGGTCAGGTAAGGGAACATTTTGGGGAGAGAACGTATGCCAGTCATCATTCGCTGGGCTTGCTCTGATAGGCCTGGTAAGACAAATGAGCCTTTATTCTGATTCTCCTGAGGGACCTTTGCAACCTTTGTGACATCCAAACCACAGATATGAATTCAACGTTTGCTCTGTGTTATTATAAAAACTTTTGTCAGTGTTGTCTACTAAAAGCTGTGAGCTGACTGGCCAGGTAAATGAGAATTCTCCAATGAACAGTTGGAGGCAGTATAGTGCAGTGGTTTAAAAGAAAGCTGTGCTTTGCAGGAGCTCCTGCCCCTGCAAACCTCACCCTCCGATTTAGCTTTACTGAAAAACGCTGCTTTTTCCTTGCGCTGCAAAGTTGTTAATTTTAATTCTGAAAAGTTCGCTACCCGGAAGTATGGCGGATGGTTAGGCAGCTCCATTAACTGCAAAGGTGCAGCACCGCACCTTTACAGTTAATGGAGCTACCCAAGCATCCACCATACTTCCAGGTAGCGGACTTTTCAGAATTAAAATAAACAACTTTGCGGTGTTTGAGGAAAAAGCTACTTTTTTCAGTAAAGCTAAACTGGAGGGTAAAGTTTGAAGCACAGTTTTCCTTTAAGGGTCTGAGCTGCAAACCTGGAGACCTGGGTTTGAATCTCACAACCCCACTTGCATACTGTGTGACCCAGAGCAAGTCACTTAACTTCCTTGTGCTCCCAGGTTGTACCTATAAACAAGCTTTTAGCTTAGTGTGTCTCTCCTGGTTAAAAAAGAACATCACTTTGTTAGTTGCCATGGTCACTAAAGAGAATCCGGCAATACCTAGAACAGTTGAACAGTTTTTTTTTAACTTTATTTTTACATTCTCATGTTACACACATTTCATGGCTCCATGAGCCCCATTTATAATACAGGTAAGATCGTACATTACAACTTGAGATGTAATAACTATAAATGGTTAGTTGACATATGTTAAGATCTATATTTCTTTATTGTTTCTTTTTTATTCCTTTTGTTTAGACTCCCTCCCCCCCCGTGGAGCAGAGGACTATGGAGCAGTACAGCATTGCCCCATCCAGAAAATACCTCCCCACCAGAGGAGCCCAGTCCTTACATTTTTCGTCAACTTTTCCTTTCTGATTCCTAATCCACATCATTCAATTAACAATGAATAAATCAATAAGTGAATAAACAACACTTTTGCCAACTTTATGTACGCAGTTTGTGTCTTTCTTTTAATTGAACAGTTTTAAACAAATGGAAAAGTTTATAAAAGATTATAATAGCTATAAGGGCTCAACATCTTTGAGTATTTGAGTATTTCTAAGAGGATAATGCCCATTGTGATGTTTAAGGCACACTTACGTACTTCCACAGAGCATTATCCCTCTAGAAAGGCTTTCAAAGGCAGGCCTTGTTGCTGTGTGTGGGTGTCCAGGTGCAGGTTGCAGAATCCTCCTTGTTTACTGGCCTCTGGGATGTGAGGGGGAGTTTCTGCAGGAAGTAGCAGACTTCGTCACCGAGCAGGTGTTGGAGTCATCCAGAGATTTCATTCTGGGTGACTTCAATACCTGAATGACAAATATTTGCAGTTCAGTTATGACTTCCTCCAGTTGTTATCTTCACTGGGCCCAGCACAACCTGTTGCTTCTGCAACCCCCAGCCACAGTCACACCTTGGACTTAGTGTTCACACTGGGGCTTGCGGTCTCTGATCTTAGGGTTGATCCGGTCACTTGGTCAGATCATTGCACAGTGAAGTTTTTGTTCAGCCCCCCCCATTAGTCTCTCCCCTGTGGAGATGGTCTGTTGCCACCCTTTGAATGGGTTGTCCCCAGAGGGACTGATGTTGGTGATGGATTTATCTGGTGTGAGTGCTGCTTGTGAGACAGGTGTGAGTGAGGCGGTTGCAGCCTATAATAAGGCTTTCTCTAAAACACTTGACTGTGTTGCACCAGTCTTTGTATGCCCCAGGCCTTCTCAAGGAGATGAAGACCATAGGGCGGAGGCTGGAGTGCTGTTGGAGGAGAATCTGGTCTGAGGGGGACAAATTGTCTCTGAGACTTCACTATGGTGAATATCAAGGGGCAATCACCCGTAAGAAGGCAGAGTTCCTGTCCAGGGAGATTGCTGCACTGAGGAACAGACCAGCTTCGCTTTTTCAAACTGTGGATAGGCTTCTCCCTCCTGCCTGTCTACAGCCAAAAAGTTTTTCACTCACCCAGTGCAAGGAGTTTGCTCTGTTCTTCTTTGACAGGGCGTCCTCCATTAAGGCTGGGATTTCCCCAATAGGGCACTTGTGGCCTCGTGGTGAGTCATGTGTGTCCGACTGCACTCCTATTGTTTGGAGAGAGTTTAGGCCAGTTGGGGTGGCTGAGGTTTGTGAGGTGATTTTGAAGTATTGCCCACACCCTTTAAACTGAACCCAGGCTCGACTCATCTCTTACTGGGATGTGTTGAGTCCGTTGGTTCAGTGTTTGCTGAGATTGTCTGGTGTTCGCTTTTGGAGGGTTGTTTTCCCGATGTCTTAAAAGAGGCGCTGGTGAGACCCCACCTTAAAATCCCATCACTCGACCGTAATGGTGAATTTTAGACCCATGTCTAACCTCCCATTCCTGGATAAGGTTATTGAAAAAATGGTGGCTGTGCAGCTCAAGGCACACCTCGTAGCCTATGACATCTGTGAGTCCTTCCTGTTGGGCTTTAGGTCAAGACATAGCACTGAAACAGCATTAGTTCTCCTTGACCTCTCCTCAGCAGCTGACACCGTGGACCAGGCGGTGCTGCAGGATCACTTAAGGGAGCTCTGTGGGCTCACCAGTGTCATCATCAACTGGTTTGAGTCCTTTTTGATAGGCAGGATGCAGAGGGTAGTGATGGGAAATTTCTCATCCTGCCCCAAACCCCTGCCTTGTGGGGTTCCTCAGGGCTTGATCATGTCGCCTGCATTGTTCGCAGTATACATGCCTCCCCTGGGTGAGATCATCAGATGGTGCAGTCTGGAATTTCACTGCTATGCAGATGATACCCAACTGGACATGTAATTTGCACCCAGGACTGATGGCACTGTGGAAGTGTTAAACAAATGTCTGGCCGAGATCCAGGACTGGATGTTTTCTAACTGGCTGAGACTCAATGCTGACAAGACAGAGGAGCGAGTGATTGAGCCTGGTCGTCGGTGGGATGTGGATACTGCTGGGTTGGGAATAAGATTATCTCTTGGACCCTCTGCCTTGGCAGCATCCACCAAGGTGAAAAATCTGGGCATCATCCTCAATGACGGATTGACATTTGAGGCCCAGGTGTCATCTGCTGTCAGGTGTGGTTTCTACAACATGAGGAATGTTACCCGGATCAAAGCCTTGATTCCGCCTGATGACCTGCCATCACTGGTACATGCATTTGTGACATTGTGGCTTGACTACTGCAACATTCTATACCCCCGGGTCACTGGAGGTGTTCTTTGGTGACTGATGCTGGTGCAGAACGCAGTGGTCAGGTTGCTGACAGGCCTTCTGAGGTCCTGTCATGTGACCCCAGTTCTGCTCAGACTGCACTGACTGCCAGTTAGGTGGAGAATCACCTTTAAGGTGGGGTTGCTCATTCATGAGGCCCTACATGGGTCAGGCCCTGAGTACCTGAATGACCTCTTGACTCCTGTCCGTCCTAGGCACTCAATCCACTCCTCTACCGAGGAACTCCTAGCAGTTCCCAGGGCCCACATTAAGTCATCTGAAAACTGCTTCTTTGAGGGTGCAAGTCCGGTGTTGTGGTACTCGCTACTAAAATCTTTGAGGGAGGCCCCATCGATGGAGGCGTTCAAGCAGGGTCTAAAGGCGCATCTTTGTAGGAAAGCTTTTTTAGATCTGTAATTAGTACACTGCTGCAATATTTTATTTATATTGATTTTAACTTGATTATTTTATTATATGTGTAACCCCCTTTGGGGCTTACCTTAATTGCCCCATGTTTCCTCCCATTTCTCCCGCTGCCTCCCATTTCCCTATGGTGCCCCTATTAGTCCTTTGAACAGCCCTGGTGCCCCAGAAATCCTCGAGCAAGCCCTATATTCAATTCTAGCCCATTTTGGGCTTAATACTTGTAACTGTGATCTGCTGCTGCTCTATTTTGCACTGTGGAGCAAGTGGCGATCACGCATGTGCGAGGAAGCATTTGATGTGCCGACCGCCATTCTTGCTGTCAATTGAAGGGGGGCGTTAGTGGTCCTGCTGCCCCTGCTAGCATTAATGGGGATTGGTGACCTCAAGGAGGCTGAAAAAAGCCTTAGAAATGTTTAAAAATAAAGTTTAAAGAGGGCACAAGGACTCATACATATGCATAAGCCCTAATGAATATTAATGAGGTACTGCCTGCCGCCTAGGGGGACAGTATTTCAGTGGCAGAACAGCAAGAATACGGTACATAAATGCATAAAAGTGGGCTTATTTGAAAGGGCACTAAAGGGGCTTCATGACTGTTGGGTTTTAAAATAAATAAAGCTTACTTTCTGGCTTCACCAGAGCTTAAACGTGGGGGACTGTATAAACTGCATGGAAACTGTGTACAGCAGCCACCTTCTTTGCAGCCCAGCAGCCAATCTCAAGCCAGGATTTCAGCCGAAGACTCTTGGAAATATGCCAGAGACTTTTGGGAGAAAATCAGGGACAAATCCTTGGGGCCCAAAATCTACCTAGTTAAGAGACTCAGACTGTGACTGACAGCTTGGGCAGTCATTTGGAACTAGGACCTTGCCCTTTATTTCAGAGGGACTGTTTGAGTCTGTAGGTGGTCTGTGGGAAGTCCTACGCGAGCCACCCAGCGAGAAGGCGCCTGTGTGGCTCATTTGCAGACCTGCACGGGAAAGGCCTCTTTCTGCCTCCCTACTGAACTCTGGACTGCCATGGAGCAGAAAAGGAATTGTGTGTTCAGCTGCCAAGCTGAGAGAAAGAGGACACTTTGCCAGATAAGTGTTCTTTTGCCAAAAGTGGCTAAATCCAAAAACTGTTGTGACAGCTTCACATTTAAGGAACTCCAGTGCCACTTGGAGTCTGTGAATGTTGCGTTTGTCCCCTGCCACATTCCCTAAAGGGGTAGACCTATTGCCAGTCATTACTGTTTGTTTCCGACCATAGTATGATCAGTCTACAAGGGCAAGCTGAGTGAGTTTTCCAGACTGTATCCAAAGCTGAACTTCATGTACTGGGCCTGTGCCAGCTGTGGCCCAAGAGACTGTTCTTGCACCAGATCCAATGTCTGCCTGGTGACAGACCAGCCTTGGGGAGTCAGCCCTTGTAGAGAAGCAAGTCGCAGGTTGCGGCCACCTACAGGGTAAGTTAGTGAAGTGGTGGTGAGTCATGTTGGCCTCAGTCCCCACAAGAATCCTGGAAGGCCAAAAGGTGCATGGTGTGGCCAGCCATCTCTTCAATCTGTCTGGGTGCAGTGAGTACAAACACAGTATTTTATTTACCTATTTATTGATAGCTAGGATTACAATTACCTTTGAACCAAGGGTTCTTTTACAGAGGGTCTGCATCATACAACTTAGCAGTTAAAAATACATAATACAGAGTAAACACTCTAGAACAGGTATCAACATGATTACATAGGCTATACAAGGTAAAAGTCATGAGCAAAGTAGCAACATGTTACACTATATAAAGACAAGGTAGGGTACATAGGAAGCAGGTGCAGGTTGGGTGGAGATGGGGAGAACACATGGCCAGGGTTAGAGGCCTAGGCATAAATAGGAAAGGAGCAATGCAGTCAAAGATGACATTGTCGGGTGAGAGAGAGAGAGAGAGAGAGAAAGCAGGAAATGTTAGGATGTTGGGAGTTGGGTGGGCATAAGTAGGAGAGGGAGCAATGCAGTCAGTGATGATCATGTTGGGTGAGAGAGAAAGAGAGCAGCAAGCGCTAGGTGTTAGGAGTGGGGGGGGGAGGAGAGCAAGTGCGGTCCAAGGAAAGACAGACTATTGGAAAGGGGGGAGTAAAGGGCTTACAGAAGGAGGGAGGAGAGGAGGGCAAGGTAGTGGGATGAGCGGGGAGGGGATAGGCTTAGGTGATGGGGGTACAGGGGAGGGGGAAGGAAGACAGGGGGTAGTATATATTAATGGGATGGCGATTAGAGGAGGGGAAGAGTGTCTGAGAAGAATAAAGGGGTGAAACTACTTAGTGGACTCAGTCACAGCAGCTAAGGGCCGTAAGGTGCTTGCGAAGGTTGAGCTTGAAGGGGTCTAATTTAGGTTCATTTACAATATCAGGCGGAAGTGCATTAAGTTGGTGGAAACCCTGTAGCTAAATGTATGCGGGCTTGTGAGATTTTACAGAAAGGGACAAGGAATGTTTGTTTGGATGCACTATGGGTAGAGCGTAAGTTATGGGAAGGCTTAACGAGAGCCAGGGTAGTGGCAGGAGTTAGGCCTAAGTAAATTTCTTTGGCAAACAGGCAGGTTTGGTAGGTAGCTCCCTGCAACAACCAAATAACTGTACATTATCATCTGATTTGCCTTATAATTCCTCAGTGGGTTTAAAGCTGCAGTGCAACGAAAGTGGGCTAAAATCTGAACCCACCTTTTTTCTTCCTAAGTGATGCCCAATGTCTTACAGTTTATTTTGATGGTAAACTTTTCAGTTTTCATTAACATTTAAGGATTTTATGAAAGTTTTAAAGTAATTATTTCTCAAGAAAAAAAAGATGGCTGCCTCATTTTTGCTTAAAAATAATACTGAGGACCAAAGGAGGGTAAGGGTCCAGACAAAAATGCAAAGGTACAGTACACAGCATAGAAGCACCCAGGAAACCCAAAGCAACATTTATGCCAATATTTTCTATAACCATAGCAGAAAATTAGCTTTTGGGAATAACTTTTTTCATAGCACTGCTGCTTTAATTGCGACTACTGACCATCCAGTCTGGGATTACAAATATTCTATTGCTTGCAAATATTTTTATCTATCTAATAACGCCCTTCTCTCCATCAAGGGCCCCAACCAGCTGTAACACCGGCCATCCTGTGGCAATGCTTCAGGCCTGCTCCCGATTCTGCTCTGGGTACCCTGCAGCTGGTTAAACTGATTAATTCAGGGACTAATGTGATAAATGATCAATGCTCTCTGTTTGATTACAGTACAACAATAATTGAACTAAATTCTCACTCTTTCCTTGTTCACGTCCCATTAATAAACCAGATTTATTGTTATATGTTAATTTGGATGGTGAATATATTATTATGTAGCTTTTCAGTTACTGAGTCATTCAAGGGATACAGTGATAAGTGCTGTGTTGTTGCTGAAAACTGTTCTTTTGCAGGGGACACAGGATGTATCCCGGAAGTTTAGGCCCTGTTGATAAGTGCAAGGTTGGTGAGCATATTATTAGGGCAAGCCATTAAATGTGTAATTGCAAGTTGAATACTGTGCTTACAGGCAAACTGCATGTTGGGTCACTAGGTGGGGATCTGGGTGGTTATAGCTTTACAGAGGGGTGTATCAGTGTTGCTATTTACCAACATAAATGTTACTCTGGGTAGAGGCACCATAACTGTAGTATTACTGCTGGTACGGGATCCACAGTAACCTTTGATCATGGACACAGGCACTTCAACCTGCAGTCAGAGAAGCAGGCAGGGGTAGTAGCACTTGGTATAATGGTGCCAGTGTTACATCTTTGGAGGAACCACTGGGATTTCTGCCCCTCTAGTGGGCAAAACACAACATTGCAACTGAATTTTATATGAGTGCTGGCATTAAAACAGAGACAATTCTTGGGTCTAAATCTGAGATCCTGTCCCATAAAATGGCTGCGCATTGACTATTTGACTATTGAGGTTGCATGAAGCTGAGGAGGTTGACCCTCAAAAGGCTTTGCTATTACTAGACATTCCTCTGGGTACCAATAAGCTGTAATAGAGGAGGTTGTGAACAAAGAGAAATGTGTAGGTAAAGCCACAGTAAAAGGGCGAATGGTTGATTTGTTTACCCAGAACATAATGGCCTTAGTTAAATGCAGTAGTGTAGTAGACATGGAGAGTGTCCCCCTATCATTACCCCTGATGAGTCACCGGTGGGTTGGCAGGTAATTACCATGCATAGTGCAACATCCACACCAGAGGGGTCCCCTAAATCTGAAGTATTAAAAGAAAAGCTTGATAAACTGTTACAGGCTGAAGGTCAAACTCTTGAGGACTTGAAAAAATTGTTTGAGACCCCTGCAGATATTCCTTCCTCAGAGCCTGTAACTGTACCAACCCCTGTGCCTGCATCAGTACCGGCACCTGTGCCTATCCCTGTTTATGTACCCCCGGTCAGTCACGAAACTTATCGCAGATTGCAAGTGTTTTCTGGCACCCTCCCCACACCTAATGGGGAAGATAATCTAGAGACACGGATGGACTATGCATCACACCTTGTGCAAGAATGGCAGTGTACAGAAGCTGAGAAAAGAAAGAGAATTATCGAAATCCTGAAAGGGTCTGCATTGGATACCATCCGAGCATTGAGGTCCACCAACCCTGATGCTCCCACCCAAGAGACTGGTGAGGACCTTATGAGGGGGTTCAAGGTCATTAGGCAACAAAAAGGGGAGCCACTGTCTGCTTATTTGACCCGATTAGAGAAAGCACTATAGAGAGTGTTTTGGAGAGGAGGTGTGGCTTCAAGTGAACTGAATCGAGTTAGGCTAGACCAGACACTAAACTCTGCCCAGTACTCCAGCTTCCTATTGTGCAAGTTAAGGTTAAAAGATTGTAAGGTTGATACTCTCTCGTATATCTCTTTGATGCAGGCAGTGTGAAGGGTGGAGAAGGAGGAAGAATTGTTGAATCCTTGGGTAGGTGTGGCCACTGCAACTTCTACCCCTGAGAGAGGGCCTGCCCCTCATATTTCTGGCCTCCAAGAGATACTTAAGGAAATCTGAGAGCTGACAATGGGTGTGACCACTAAGAATGACCCTGGAAAAGGTCAAGATATCCGTCAGAACAAGTCTGTCATGGGCATGGGAGTGCACACCCAGGCACCCCCTGTAGATAGGGGTCTAGAGAATTGAATAAGTGAGTTGTCTGCCATGGTAAAAGAGTTGATGGGATGTAATGCACAGCCCCAGGTTTGGCAAGGGGAGAGGGAGACCCAACAAGGACCCTCTGCTGTCAGTGCTCCTCCCCAAGCTTCGAATACACTGCCCCCTAGCCATGAATGGAGACCCACCTCTGATGTAATGCCACAGCCAAAATGACCCAGAGAAGGTGTGTTTTGCTACAAATGTGGAAAGGATGGTCACCTAAAGAGGGAGTGCCGATCTAGAGAGGACTCAGCCAGGGTGAGAGATAGACTGCTTGCAGAAAAGCACCCAAGGAAAGGAAATGGCAATGGGGCCCCAGCCCAGTCCTGACACAATGAATTTGTGACAAAATCATTTATGCAAGCTCCTGAGAGTACACCTTTGGATTGGTCAGACTTTATAGGTCCTACTATGGAAACTACTGTGCAGGTGGATGGAATTCCAGTTTGAACTGTCCTAGATAATGGGTACCAAGTTACAATAATTTTCAAAGACAGGTATGATCAGCATTTACCTGATTACTTGATACAACCCCTCGATGGACTGCATGTATGGGGGCTGAGCGATAAGTCATATCCCTATCTTGGTTAACTGAGTGCGTGGCTTTCTTTCCATCCTCTGTGGCAGGTGTGGGAGACCCAGTGGAGACACTAGCCCTGGTATGCCCTCCTTCTGGATTGTACAGTGGTGTCCAAGTGCTAATTGGTACTAATGCATATATGTTTGACCGCCTTGCCCAACTGTGCCAGGACAGACAAAACAAAAAGATTGGGAGAGCACTGCATGTTCGTGCCATGATCAAAAGAGCCTATGAGAAGCGAGTGCACCCCGAGGAGAGTGACAAAGATGAACCTGTTGGGATAGTTTGAAAGAAGGATTCCTCAGCTATTGTTCTCTCCCCAAACACCCAGAGTAGTGTCAGTGGAGAGGTGCGATTGTGAAAAGATGTGGCCAACAAAATATTAATGCTGGATGCCCCTAAAGAAGGAAAATTGCTTGAAGACTCCTAGTTAAGCCCAGTGTGCTTCCTGCTCAAGCTCATGCATATGCTTGAAGAGTGGTAGTTCAGCTTCAAAATGTCACAGACCGAGATATCAAAGTTACCCGACGTTGTACATTGGCAAAGGTCTATTGTGCTGACACCACTGTCTTGCCCTCTAAGTGCCAGTATGGAGAAAAGTGTGTTGTATCACCTGACATGTTTGGTTTCGGGGAGTCTCCCATCCCAGATGGCTAGAAGGATCAGATTCGTCAGAAATTGGCCCAGCGAACTAAGGTATTCTGCCACAAGGAATAGGATGTCGGCTGTGCCACTGGTGCTGAACATCACATCTGACTACATGACGAGAGACCATTGAAAGAGAAAGGCCCAGATGCTTGGCTTCTGCTGTCATTGGTGATGTGCGCCGCCACCTGCATGAGATTCTAGCAGCCGGGATCATACAAGAATCACGCAGCTCTTACGCCTCTCCAATCACTGCAGTCCAGAAAAAGAATATCTCTGCTCAAATGTGTGTAGATTACACGACTTTACATAAAAGAACTATACCTGATCAATACACTGTGCCACGTATACAAGATGCCCTGGACTGTCTAAATGGGAGTAAGTGGTTTTGAGTCCTGGATCTCCGCAGTGGTTTTTATCAGTTCCTGATGATGTCAGAGGACAGGGAGAAAACAGTGTTCATTTGTCCTTTACGCTTCTATGAGTTCCTCTGCATGCCCCAATATATTTCAGGTGCATCAGTCACATTTCAAAGAAGCATTCCATGAGATAATTCATCAGCTAACTCACGCACCAGTTCTTGTTTATGCTGACCCCTCCAAGCCTTATGTACTACACACAGATGCTAGTCTGATTGGCCAAGAGGCAGTGCTCTACCAAGAGTATACAGAAGGACTGCACCCAGTGGCGGATGCCAACAGAAGCCTGACACCTTCAGAAAAAAACTACCCAGTGCATAAATTGGAGTTTCTTGTTCTTAAGTGGGCCATCATGGAGCAGTTTCATGAATACTTGTGTGGTGCAAAGATCTTGGTTAAAACAGACAACAATCCATTAACCTTCCGTCAAACCTCTGTTAAGCTTGATGCTACAGGACACCAATGGTTTTCAGCCCTGTCTACTTATGATCATGTGGTGGAGTACCGACCTGTCCTAAACTACGTTGATGCTGATGCTTTATCAAGAAAACCTGTTTCGAACCAAGAGTGGGTACGCTTGTCAGAACATTCCGTGAAGGTATTGTGCCATAAGTTTGATAGAGATGGCACTCCCTCTTCAGAAACTGTAAATTGCTTGGCAGACTGCTTGGGACCTCCTGTTACTTGCTTGCCAGTGGCTTATTGTAACTTCACAGCCCTAGATCTAAGTGCCTTACCCCAGCTTACTCTTGCAGACCTTCAGAGAGAGCACTCTCATGATCCCATGATCAGACCAGTGGTAAAAGCCCTAAGAAAGGGGGAAGATGTCTCAAAAATATGGTCAAATAATTCCAGAACTGCTTTGTTGTTTCGAGAAGGGCCTAAACTCAGACTAAGATAACACTTGCTGTACCGAGAACTAACTACTAACTGACAGGCATGGGGAAGTTGTGAAAAAACAGCTGGTGTTGCCCTCAAAGTTCAAATATGTTGTACTAAAAACTCTGCATGACCACTTGGGGCATTTAGGTAGTGAAAGAACTCTGGACTTAGGCTGTGCACACTTTTACTGGCCCAAGATGGGTACAGATGTGGACCAGTACATCAAGACTTGCGGCAAATGTCTCCAGCAGAAGGCTCAACCCCAGAGGGCTGCCCCCTTGGTCAATATAATAACCAGCATCCCAATGGAGCTTGTGTGTATAAATTTCCTGAGCCTAGAGTCAGATTCAAAGAAGATTGGTAATGTGCTCGTAGTGACAGATCACTTTACAAGATATGCTCAGGCTTATCCAACCAAAAACCAAAAGATTGCCACAGTACCAAAAGTCCTTGTGGAAAGTTATTTGTCCATTGCGGTGCTCCACAGAGGACCCATTCAAATTAGGGCTGAGACTTTGAAAGTCCCCTTATTAAAGAGCTGTTGTTCATCTGGGGTGTAAGAAAGACCCGGACCACTCCCTATCATCAGCAAGGCGATCTGCAGTCCAAGAGGTTTATAGAACTTTGCTCAACATGCTTGGCACACTGCATCCTAAAGACAAACCAAGGTGGAAACAGCAGATAAGTGCCCTAGTGCATGCCTATAATTGCACTAAGAATGATGCCACAGGGTTTTCTCCATACCAATTTATGTTCGGTAGAGAGGTGCGCCTTCCTGTTGATGTATGTTTTGGAGTGTCACCTGATGGAGTTCAGTCAGATAATTACCTGCGGTATTTTAAGAAAATAAAAGCTCAGTTAAACCACGCCTATCAATTGACCAGCACAATGGCTGCAAGGAAAAATCTGGCTAAACAAAGTTCAGCATGATAAGAGCGTTAAAGCCCAAGAGAGTGTGTTAATGAGAAATCTTGGTTTTCAAATCGAATACAAAATAACTGACAGTTGGAGTCACACCATACATAGTAATCAACAAGTTTAACGACCTGTCAGTGTACAAGGTGCACCCCGAAGGAGGTCCTCGAGCTGTAAAGACAATCCACAGATATCATCTTCTGCCAATTGGGCAAAAAGTTCTAGATACCACGCCTAAAGATACTGCTCTGACAGGGACTGTAACCAGATCTGCTACTCAAAACAAGCAATCAAACCAGCCTCTTGCTGACTAACAGAGGCATCCTTCCAATAGTGCCACAGCCAACCATGATTGTAAATCTGAAAATAGTGACAGTAAGTCTGGTGCGGCTTATTACCCTTCTCTCAAACTAGCAAAGTTGTTTCAACGGGCCTCTCCTCACAGCTTCAGTAATGGCTCCAACAGTCCAGCAACCCCTGACAATCCTGTCCTCTCACCTATCCCTGAACCTCCAGAGAGTGACGTCCAAAGTGTGACCTCTGAAATTACAGATTCTCTTTGCATGGTGGAGTTATCCGAACCTAATGTGCCTGAATCCAAGGAAACTAGTAATGAACATGCTAGTGAACCCAAAATTGATGCTGAACCAAGTGAGCTAAGTGAACTGTTTCCTTCTGAAGAGAGTGTTGTTGGTCCTGAAACTGTCAGCTGTGTTGTGGATGACACCCATTTCATGGAAATGCCTCTTTCCAAGCAGGATGAATCTAAAGAGTCAGAAGACAGCGATAATGTGCTAATTGCTGAACCTATTTCAAGTTCTGATTCTCAAGAAAATGCAGTGGTGCCTCTTTCTTCAGAAGCTGTGTTATTGGCGGACAATAACCAGGGACTGATCACCGCGAATGCTAACATTGAAAGCCACGTGCCAACGCCCTCTATGCTTAGACAATCAGAAAGAGCTGTCAAACCTGTGGTTCACTTACTTATGACACTCCTGGAACACTTGCCAACATGCCCATGAATGTTGTCCACAAGGGAGTGTACATCACCGCCAACTCTCTGCCCAAAATAGTGTTCAGTGCCTCCTCTCAAATCAGAATCAAAACCTCCACCCAGTATAAAAAGGGTCATAGGAACAAAGTAAAAGGGATTGTCTGAATGTACATGCTGATTTATGGTGTGACATAAAGTAATTACTAAGGGTTAAAATGTAAAGCTCAAATGTCATTGCTCGTGGTTAACCCAGTGTAAAAGGTGTGGTGTTTACTTGTAAAGTGTCATAACAGATTGCTGGTAACTAAACTATACAAAGCAAGCAATAATACCCAATATGGTTGGTATTGGGCAATACCGGATCGCCCAGGGGTGTAATGAGGCCCGACACTGCAGGCGGAAAGCCTTATAGCCCCTGGAAGGTCTCGTATTGCCCATACTGCCCACCCTGAAGGGTATTATTGGCTTAGAAAATGGGCTATTTGTAAAGATTTTTGTATAAAACTTAATAAATGAAAAGAAATTGCATAAAAATTACTAAAACTTAGCCTAAAGTTGATCTCCTAGTATAGTAGTCCCTGTACCAGTTTACCAGTAGAGGGCAGTGCAGCACTGCTCACTTGTTTGCAGTTTCCTTACTGCTATGTACAGCTTCTCTTTGGTTGTCGAACCATGACCCTTCCCCCCTGTCAACTTAGTTTTGTTACTCTTTTTTGGGGGCTGTTTTGTGAAACCGTCATCTGACTGCGTTGTCATTTAGACTTACTTTTTTTCTGCTTTTGGGGTATATCAGGTACAATGGCAGCGCTACAGGCTGATCAGGAAAATGTACTTCTATGGCTGATCGTGGAAACATATTCATAAAGTTGAAAGTAACTGGATTCTTGAAGTGGGCAGAAGTTCATTTTTTTTAAATAAAAGGGGATGTGTCAATGTTTTTGTTCAGCAGGAGTGGAGCAGGGGTGAGTCTCACATTTACTTTGAGATGTTGGTGATGTGATGGAGCGATCAGGGAAAACAGAACACACAATTTAGAGGAAATAGCTTTACTGAGAACTTTATTTATATGTTTTTAAGCCAGATTTGTACAAGGTTTGTGGAGCTTTGGGTGTGTTTCTCTAGTGAAAGCAGTACGGCCAAAAGAGTACCGGAAGTGCAGCGCTTCTAGGAACCGCCGTTCTCTCAAGGCATTTTTGTTTTTTAAGAAACTGAGGTGGATTTTGTGGATTGGGTTATGTTTTTTAAAAGACAAAGGCACTGGAGTTGCGGACAGGGTTATCCAGTGTGTCTGTCTGTGAGACGGGAGTGGGGTGTAACTTACTCTCTCGCTAAGCGGAGGGGGGGGAATGGCGTGTTTCATTTTGAAAATTTGGGTTGCCCAAGGATACCGTCAGTAATGGGGCACCTCGAATTGGCACTTGTTTTTGTAGCGGGCTTCTATGGAAAGTTAGTGTACCCCCCTGCTGTGGCTCTCAGCCAATCAGAGAGCTTCTAGTATCTAACCCATTTTCTAAGTATTTACAAAGCTACCATTTAAAGTGATAGTATGCTATACTGTATATAGTTGTTATGTATCAGGCCTGATATAGTATATATTTGATAGTGTATATAGTAAAGTGTTATTATAATTACTAGTTTATAATTAAATTGACGCGGATGCCAAGTTTTGCAGGCAGGGGAGAGATGTAACCCCCCTTTGGGGGCTTACCTTAATTGCCCCACATTTCCTACCATTTCTTCTGCTGCCTTCCATTTCTCCATGGTGTCCCCATTAGTCCTCTGATCAGCCCTGATGCCCCTGAAATCCTCAAGCAAGCCCTATATTCAATTCTAGTCCATTCTGGGCTTAAAATTTGCAACTGCAATCTGCCACTGCTCTATTTTGCACTGCGGTGCAAGCGGTGATCGCGCATGCACCAGGAGGAGCTTGATGTGTCAAGTTCCATTCTAGTGGTCAATCAGTGAGTGTGTCAGTGGTCCAGATGCCCCTGCTAGCATTAATGGGGACTGGTGACCTCAAGGAGGTGAAGAAAAGCCTCGGAGATGTTTAAAAATAAAGTTTAAAGAGGGCACGTTTTGAGAATGCATACATATGCATAAACCCTAATGAATATTAATGAGGAGCTGCCTGCCGCCTGGGGGGGACAGTATTTCAGTGGCAGGGACAGCAAGAATACTGTACATAAATGTATAAAATTGCCTTGTTTGAAAGGGTACTAAGGGGCTACATGACTGTGGGATTTTAAAATAAATAAAGTTTACTTTCTGGCTGCACCAGAGCTTAAACATGGGGGACTGTATAAACTGCATGGAAACTTTGTACAGCAGCCACCATCTTTGCAGCTCACTAGCCAATCACAAGCCAGGATTTCAGCTGAAGACTCTTGGGACTGTGCCATAGACTTTTAGGAAAAAATCAGGGAGAAATCATTGGGGCCCCAAATCTAACCAATTAAGAGATTTAGCCTGTGACTGACAGCTTGGGCAGCCAATTGGATTGCTGGGACCTTGCCCTTTATTTCAGAGGGACCGTTTGAGTCTGTAGGCAGTCTGTGGGAAGTCCTGCTCAAGCCACCCAGAGAGAAGGAGCCTGTGTGGCTCATTTGCAGACCTACAGGGGAAAGGCCTGTTCCTGCCTCCCTGCTGAACTCTGGACTGCCATGGAGCAGAAAAGGAATTGCATGTTCAGCTGCCAGGCTGAAAGAAAGAGGACGCTTGGCCAGATAAGTGTTCTTTTGCCAAAAGTGGCGAAATCCAAAAGCTGTTGTGAGGGCTTCACATTTAAGGGACTCCAGTGCCACTTGGAGCCTGTGAATGTTGCATTTGTCCCCTGCCACATTCCATAAAAGGGGAGACCCATTGCCAGTCGTTACTGTTTGTTTCTGACCAAAATTAGGTCAGTCTGAAAGCACAAGCTGAGTAAGATTTTCAGACTGCATTCAAAGCTGAACTTCATGTACTGGGCCTGTGCCAGCTTTGGCCCAAGAGATGGTTCCTCCACCAGATCCAACGTCTTCTTGGTGAGAGACCAGCCTTGGGGGAGTCAGCCCTTGTGGAGCAGCAAGTTGCAGGTTGTGGCCACCTACAGGGAAAGGTCGTGGAGTGGAGGTGAGTCATGTTGGTCTCAGTCCCCACAAGAATCCTGGAAGGCCAAAAGGTCCATGGAGTCACCAGCCATCTCTTCAATCTGTCTGGGTACAGTGAGTATACACAGGGTAGCTCCCTGCAGTAACCAAATGACTGTATATTGCCATCTGATTTCTTTCTAATTCCTCAGTGGGTTTAATTGCAACTACAGACCACCCAGTCTGGGATTACAAATATTTTACTGCTTGCAAATATTTTTATCTGTCTAATAACACCCTTCTCTCCATCGAGGGCCGCAACCAGCTGCAATGCAGGCCATCTGCAGCAATGCTTCAGGCCTGCTCCCCGATTCCGCTCTGGGTACCCAGCAGCTAGTGTGATACATGATTCAGGGACTAATGTGATACATGATCAATGCTCTCTGTTTGATTACGGTACAACAATAATTGATCTAAATTCTCACCCCTCCCTTGTTGACGTCCCCTTAATAAACCAGATTTACTGTTCGATGTTAGTTTGGTCTGTGAGCATATTATTACCTAGCTTTTCAGTTACTGAGTCATTCAAGGGATACAGTGATAAGTGCTGTGTTGTTGTTGAAAACTGTTCTTTTGCAGGGGACACTGGGCGTATCCCGGAAGTCCAGGCCCTGTTGGTAAGTGCAAGGTTGGTGAGCATATTATTAGGGCCAGTCATTAAATATGTTAGTGCAAGTCAAATACTATGTCTATAGGCAAACTGCGTGTTGGGCCAATAGGTGGGGTGTGGGTGGTTATAGCTTCCTAGAGGGCTGTACCAGTGTTACTGTTTACCCACATAAGCATTACTCTGGGCGGAGGCACCATAATTCTAGTATTACTGTTGGTGGGGGATTCACAGTAACCTTTGATCATGAACCCAGACCCCTCAATTTGCAGTCAGAGAAGCAGGCAGGGGTAGCAGCCTTTGGTATAATGGCACCAGGGTTACATATGTTTCATGTTATTTCTTGATTTATATGTTGCCCATCAACTTGTACAGCATTCAGAGCCTACGGGATTGGGCACGTAACTAAATAAACCTTTACTTACTTACCATAAATAAATATGTAAAATTATTTATTTTATTTTTATTTATTTAAGGTATCAAAATTGCAAACCTTTGAGTCAGAGACTTATTTACAAAGGCTCCACGGCAGAGTACATAGGACAGCGTAGACAAACATATAACAAGATACAGTAGTGGTGTAGAAAACTCCAATACAAGATATTAGCTAAAGTTATTATTACAGTTTTCTCAGAGATAAATAGCACTTGAAAAACAAAGTAATAACACAAATTGAACTAAGGTGTGGAACACAGTAAGGGGAAAGCCCTAGTCAGAACATGTGTCTTTGCCAGTTTTACCATGCTGCAGCGACAGTGGCTATGGAGATATCCCCGACGGCGACAGCCACATTGCCGAGTGTCAGCAATGCAGTGTCAGGGATGCCTCCTGTCTCCATCGGGTGGGCTGTGCCCCCCAAACCCCACACCCCGGGTCTCTAGGATTCCAACTCCAAGGGGCCGGGGGAAACACCCTGTGAGGCAATCCCCTGGCCATATGGAGACCATCACAGCGACAGGCAGATTTGGGCTGAATCCTGTCGCTCTGGTGGTCTTTGCCATCGGGTTTTTGATGCGGTGATGGTATACTGTCTTTGCCAGGTGGGGGGGTGCAATAGCTGCCGAGCCTGGCAGGCGGATCTGGTGTATAGAAAAGGTGGGGGGGAGTGGGGGGTCGCAGCTATAGGTAGTTACAGCAGTGGGAAGTGAAGAGATGGTGACGGAGAGATGTTTTGAATGGGGCCGATCCTTTGTTCAGAGGTAGTTGCAGTAGGGAGGGAGTTAAACAAGGCTGGAGCTCTGTAGTGAAAAGACCTCTGTGCCAATTACTACATCTCTTGTGGTTATGATTGCCGTCTTGAGTTTTTTGGCAGAGAATTTCAAACAGATAGAAAAGTCATAGTTGTCAGTGACTTGATATTGTGGGGAACAGAAATGTAGTTTACACCATTTGGCAGGGGAATAAGGAAGGGAGGTGTCTTCCTGGGGCTGTTGTCAGGAAGGATATCACTAGGATAGCGGGGATATGTGGGTACATGGGGTGGAACCAGATGGTATTATGTACTGGGACTAATGACCTGGCGAGCCATGATTAGGGGAAAGAGCAGGCTAGCTTTTGTAAGTTGGGAGACAAGCTGAGGGCTGCAGCAGCATCATTGCCCTTCTTATGTAGGGGATTAGGGTCAGTTGTGGAGGGATAGGAGGCTCTTCAAAAGGGTCAGCCTTACCATCAATACAGTGGTAGCACAACCTCTCGGAACGCCGGTGACCCTGGTTCAGAAGCAAGCTCGAGTCATCAGGGGCTGGCTGGCTAGGAGAATTGAGTGTCCTGGGGAGATGCTGTACTCCTCTGGGGTGCAATAGTTCTGTTCTCAGCACCAATACTGACACCTGGGTGACCACAGGCGGTATTGTGTTGTGAGGGAGAGGACGTCGCAGTCATAGGTACAAGACAGGCTTTGCATGTGTGCGCCATTGATAAAATGGCAAGTAGCATCCTGGGGGAGAAAGAGAGAAAGTGAAAATGTCCCGAGCCTCTGCAATGATGGACCCAATATATCCTGGCTCTTAACCCTGCCTTGGCACCACATGAGGACACATGAAGCTGGGATGAAAATCCCCTCACTCTGTCACCACCTGGGAGCAAGCAAAGGCTACTTGGGGGAATGGCTGCCACAGGTGAGGGGGTGAAGCAAGTCAGATAGGCCTTGGGTGGGCTAGAGGCTGGAGACTGAAGAGAGCATAAATAGAAAAACAAAATGGTGTGGCTGTCACTCTTCAGAGGAGGGGTCAAATGCTCTGGAACAGAAGTTTGAGGCCTTCATCACTAGGCATTCAAGCTAGCAGCAGGGAAGCCTGAAGCTAGGGGACCCCAGGACACAGTAATGAGTGTAGGGGGCTATTCTAGTACTCAAAAAACAGGGTGTCAAGACAGAGCAAGAATAATGGTAGGGAGCAACCAGAGGTACAGGAAGGGGTAAACAATTGGAGTGGAGGAGGAGAAGCAGACAGGGCAAGGAAGGGGAAAGGAAGCATGTAGAGTAATCAGCTTTAATGCCAGGAGCCTAGGGAACAAATCTGGGGACCTGCAGGCATTGGCTACAGTGAGCCAAGCAGACATAGTCATAACAGAAACCTAGGTGACACCCAACCATGATTGGGACCTCACAGTCAAATGATATGTTTGGTTCAGGAGGGATAGGGCAACGTGTGGTGGGGGTGTTGCGTAATGTTATACATAAGGGATGGAATTAGAGCAGTGGAGGAGAAATCTAGTGGTGGTGGGGTGTCACTCTGGGCACAACCAGACTGAGGCAGGTGACAGGTTTTTAGAAGGGAAATTAGGAAGACTGCTGAGTTGAGAAATGTGATCGTGAGAGGTAACCTCATACCTCTCAACCTTTTGTCATGGAAATGAGGGACGTGAGCATTGTTGGATGCTCAAAATGAGGGGCAATGAGGGACACAGACTCTGTGAATGAGGGACATATCCTCAAACTTGGAGATACAAGCTCAAAATACTGTGTAAACCATTGTGTATACTTGTGTAACATTTATTTCTGTGTTAGCATCTTAGAATAATGTGAATTTCTTGCTTGAAAGTCTAAATTAACAGAACATTCTCTGTGTGGGCAGTGCCTTTTCCACGAAGGACGGATGAGGGCAGTGCAATTTTAAGAGATAAAATCAGAGATGTCCCTCGCAGTCAGGGACAGTTGAGAGGTATGGGTAACCTCAGCCTACCAAATGTGGACTGGGACACATTCATGGCAAGGTGTGCACAGAGTCAGGCATTGGTGGGCACATTTCAGGGCTGCTGCCTGTACAGCACATCAGGAAACACACTGGAGATGGGGCCATCCTAGACCTGGTACTCACAAACCAGGATCTTATTGAAGAAGTACAGTTCAAGACACCCCTGGGGACGAACAACCACAGCACTATATGGTTAAACATACCCATCTGGGCCACGATCAAGATACTGGTGCCAGACTTAAGGAAGGTGGATTTTAGGAAGATGGAGCAGTTACTGCTGGTTAATCACATGGGAGTAGGGCAAATGGAAGGGGTAGTATTTAAATGGAAGGCCATTTAAAGGGCAGTGTTGGAGATCTCCAAATGTTGCAGGGTAAGAAACATAGGAAATCTATATGATTCTCCAAAGATGTGACAAAGACTGAGAGACTTCTGTGTCATTATCCTGTATCATTCTCTGTAAATTTTTATGTCTGTATGTAATCTTCTGGGTCGTGCCTGAAAATAGGCATTTGTTTGCCCAGCACACTTACTGGTAAACAAAAAACAAATAACGGCAAAGATGGCAGTCTTCTGAAATTACACATGGAGCAGACATCAGAGTAGGGAGTTTACCAGGGCAGGTTTGGTCAGCAGAAGCAGCAGTGAAAAGGGCTGAGGCCCAACTCAGGATATTGGTGGGGTTAGCGAAGAATTATAAGGCCTACCTAAGGTACATATAGGTGAAGAGGAAGCTTAAAGAGGTCATGGAAAAGCTACAGAAAGAAAGTGTGTATGTGGGCAAGACAAACCAATTAATGAATACTTCAGCTCAGTATTCACAGTGAAAGAAGAAGGCCCTTCTCCTGAGTGTGCAACAAAGTTGAAGGAAGGGAACAAACGGAGGACAGAGGTAGGACAAATTATAGAGGACAGGATTCTCAAGGGGTTCAGGGGCTTAACAGTGCATAAAGCACCGGGGTCAGACAGGCTCCATCCTAGGGTTCAGACTCTAAAGGAAGTTGTGAGGTTGTTAGCAGAGCCACTAATAGATTTGTTCAGCTGCTGTCTGGCAACAGAGGTGGTCATGGAGGATTGGGGTGTAGCGGATCTGATGGACCCATGAGCTGCACTCTGGTTAGTGTGATTGCTGCCTTTTGGAAATTCCTGGATTCTGTCATCAAGGAGCCGAAAGTAGAATTTCTTGAGGCAAACAACCTGCAGCATAAATGGCAGCAAGGCTTCATAAAAGGGAAATCTTGCCAGATGAACCTTGTTGACTTCTTTTTTTATATAATTAATTTTTACTACATTACAATACAGCATATAAGACCACAGGTAAGCATAATCACATTTGATAGACTAACATTACAACAGAGCGTACTGCATTTTGGCAGTAAAGGAACCACCCTGCCCCAAACTCTGTTACTTTACGGAGAGGTACTTCTGAATAATACCATCCTATAATAGGTACTAAATAGCCTGTTCTGCCATGAGCAGGGGATAATTCAAACATTAAACAGAGAGCATGGTTTCCCTTATTTAAACTGTAAGGCTTGTTCCCCCTTACCCAGCACAACTAGTAAGAAATAATAGGCAACTCCTTAAGAAACCCGCACACTCAAAGGCACCATTAATAAAACTGAAACAGAATGTTCTATTACAGACAATATATGCATCCTACAAGGCACTAAAATTATACCGGCTGTGAACACAGAAGTCAAAGGAATGAAGGATTGCGCAGAAATAAGAAAATATCATTGTGCTTGATATAGGACAACAATCAATCAAGTCCAACAGGGGAAAAACTTACTAAAGTTCTGTTAAACACAATAAATGTTAATAAATAAAAAGATAAGCAAGAATCTTCCAGTATCCTGTGCATTAGGTAATAAGTCCTGACTTGTTCAGCCCTCTACCAGTGGTAAGGAAGTCGTTTACTCTGTGCGCCTGTGCTGAAAACAGTCTCTGTATGGCACAACTCCTCAGAGGGAAGGAAGAAGGAAGTAGTGCCTATGGATACTAGCCGATGCCATGTGGTGCGACCATAATTGTTCACTGTGTGTGCCACCAGGGCTGTTGTAAACTACCATATGAATTATTAAATGCACAATAAAAAAAAAAAAACAGAGCCCTGCATCGACTGCACCAACAAGGTTCCCTCAACAGGTAAATATTCTAAAGCCGGCCTGGTGGCATTGAGGGTTGAGGCACCAGACGCCACACCTTGTGCCACCCTGGTGACCCAGGTTCGGGAGCGAGACTGGGTCATTGGGGGTCAGCAGGGGAAGAGAGGATTGAGCATCTGGAGGACTGCTCTCCTCTCCTGGGAGGAAGGGGGTTTCAGATCACGGGCTCTAGGGACTCCTGGAGGTGACTGGGTGTATGGCAGCCTGGAATCCTTGCCACGGGGGATCAACTGCGGCGGTGATCCTGTGTGTGGGCGGGAGCACGCATGCACACACTGGATGCATTGCATGTCTGCGCCAATGAGGGGGACAACAGATCAAGGAAAAATGGCCCTGGCCCTCGGTAGGCAATGGTGGGTCCAGTGGCCGATCTCCACGCCCAGTGCCAGGTCCTTCAGTCTGCCTCTGGTGCTCCCTTCATTCCCTGGTCACCGGTCTAGATTCCAGAAAGATCACCAGAGGAACCGGTGGTCCCACCTGAGGGGGCTTAGATCTGGGGGTCAAGGGATCAGAGTACCCCCTTTACTGGCTAAGGTAAGGCTGGGACTTCAGGTGGGTGGGATAGAGTCGAGATGAATGTCCGCACCAGAGAGAGAGTCTGAGGGTCAGAGATAGGGGAGCATAAAGAGAGTTAAACAAACAAACAGGTAAATGTTCTAAGTGAACCACCAGCCTAAGTCATACCTCCTTCTATCTGTGTATGGTATGAAGAGAAACACACACTTAGTCATCCTCTATCTCCGCATTGGAATCCTGATCCCACCTTTGGAATTCCTTTTTTGTTCTTTCCAGGAGCTTGGAAGTGTCTTTGGGTCAGAGAATTGATAGGTCGTATCTCCATATGCAACTTTAAGGCTTGTGGGCATAAGTAGAAGATGCTGAACCCCCAGTTTCCACACTCTAGTGCGCACCCCATCAGATCTTTTGTGTCTCTGTGGGGTTTCGTAACTGAGGTCGGGGAAAATATGTATCCAGCTGTCCCTCCATTCAGACAGGTCCTTATGTTTGGTTGTAAGCAATAGTTCATCTCGCTGCATTACTGATCCCAATTTGACCAAAATTGTCTGTGGCCGATGGTCATTGGTCTGGTGATGACTTCAGGCTCCTCTGGGGATAATCCGATAACTTTTTAACACAGATGGAGCAGTGGACAGCTGGTAATGGGCAGTCAACCAAGTTGCAATAAAATCTTTCACGCTGTCCCCTTCAATGCCTTCCAGCAATCCCAAGATTCAAACATTAGATTCTGATACAGTTTTCCAGATTCTGTAACTGCTTTCTAAGGAGACCATTTTCCTTCGTAAGGCCAACAGAGACTGTGAGTGCTCAGGCAGCCGTCTGGGTACTTTCTGAGTGTCATTCATGAGGGTGCTTATTCTAGAGTCCATCGACCTGCTTTGCTCTTGAAAGTCTGCCTTTCACTTGTCGATGGATTGTATAGCTCTTAATAGTGCGGCGTTAGTGAGTTGAGAGGAGTCACCATCTGAGATGGACTGCTGATCCTCTTTGTTGTTTCCTGGTCACAGCTCCTTCTCCTGCTGCACCTGACAGTTTGTTTGATCTCCCCATACTGACCATCAGTGGCCAGAACTGCAGCAAATGTGGTCTAACTGTAATAAGCTGGATGTCCTCCATCAAATATTGTTGATTGTAGTAGGATTTAAGCACTGTATTACAAATAACTGGTAATAATTGTGTTTGAGTTATGCATAGCCTTGCGGAGTTGCTGCTTCTTGCTTGGCAGCTGTCCATGCCCCCACCTCACTGACTTCTTTGACTCAGTGTTACAGGCAGTGAACAGAGACCAGGCTGTGAACACCCTTTACCTGGACTTCAGCAAGGCCTTTAATTTGGTGCTATACAGGAGGCCTGTGAATATACAGCAACCAGCTGCTTTCTGCAGCACGCCAGACAGCAGAGCCACAAGAGGTAACTACAGACCTCCCCCTCCCGCACAACCTTTGTGAGGGGTTTTCTTCTACAGCGACTCTGCGGTTTTTGTGCTCCGAAGTGCGCTGATAGACTTTCTACACACTGTTTTCCTCTCTAGCTATGGGGATTTTACTGTGACTTGTTGGGAGCTTTAAGGGGTTATGCTTTGCACTGGGAACACTGATGTTAACCTGTCTTGCATACTCTAGAGCACTCTTACAGCTACCAGTGCTGTTTTAGCAGTTTCCAAGTATTGTTTCTGCTAGTATATCACAGCTACTGTACCTGGGTTTGTAGTCATGTATCTGAGGAGTCTCCATCTTGGCCTTCTCTCTCTGTCCCAATAGTTACGTAGTTCGCACATGCGCAGTAGGCAGCAAGGCAGCAAGCCAGCAAAGTCTGGTACAACAGCCTGCACATGCGCAGTATGATCTACGGCCTCCTGCTGCATACTAAGTAACTCCTTTGTTCTTGTCCTCCTATGTTAGGCCTCCCTGGATCCCCCACCCCCAGCACAGCAACCAGCTGCCTTTTGCAGCACTCCAGACAGCACAGCCTGGTCCCAAGAGACGCAAGAGGTAACTACAGACCTCCCCCCCTCCACACAGCCTTTGTGAGGGGGTGCTAGCCCATTGATGCTATATGTCGACTGCCCCTTCCGCCCCAGCCCAGCTCTCCCTTTATTGATCCAGGTAAGTCACATGACTTGCCCCCCCCCTTTTTTTTTTAAGTGCCTGTTTTTCCATCTGCAGGTTATACTCAGTGACCACTAGAAGTCACTGCTGCACACACTCAAACACCTACTTCCCTCACCATCTGTCGCTCTACCCTAGCCCTCTGCACTCTACTTTCCCAGCTCTCACTGACATCCTGTCTGAGATATCGCCCACTCGCTGCCTGTATAGTTAAGGTTTCCCCTGCTAGATTTGAACCTTGGACCATTGGCACTAAAGTCCATGATCATTCCACTGTGCCATTGGGTCAGTACAGAGATACCCTGTGCATTTTTCTCCTTTATCTTCCCCTTCCAAGCTCACCATACTAACCTAGTCATGACCACACTTGTTATTGCCACCAGTCACTGTCATCCCCTACCACTTCTCTTACTTTACATCATTGTCATGATAGATGCCCCTCTGACCTACTGCATATCGGCCCTGAGGTCTGTTTCAGGGGACCTAACCCTCCATCTGTGGATGTCCCCCCCCTCCACTATGACCAATAGGACTCCCAGGATCTCTTTGCCCATCTCTATCCATTGTGGACTGGTCCCTGACTCCCATGGTCACTGCTCTGCCTCACCTTTCCCTTCTTAAGGGACATGCCCATCCCTGATTGTGCTCTGTTCCCCACTTGTCCTGCCCGTGTGCACTCCAGGGCATTTAAAACTCTGAAGCTCACCTCCCTGTGGATATTACTACTATTCCTCTTGATCTCTAGCAACATCCATCCTAACCCTGGCCCCACCCCTCTCTTGCGACTAATCAGGCTACACCTGAGGAACTCTGTATAGTCTCCCCTAACATTTGCAGTTTACCAAATAAATCTGATAATTTTCAAGGATGGGTTGTCCAGCAACAGCCAGACATCATCTCAGTTGTGTAAACCTGGCTAAATGGCTGCACCCCTGAGTCCGCCGTTGCTCTCCCAGGATATATTTCATGCTGACGGACTAACTAAGCAATTTACCTCCTGACACCCTTCAAGGTCTTGCTCTGCTATCCCCAGCTCTTGACCAAGGTGGCCAGGTCCTCTCCCTTCAAGTCAGCATTGCCTCCTCCAGGGCACCTCTCTTCGTCTTTTCTGTGTACATCCCGCCCCGGAATCAAGAAAGTGCATTTCAATCAGTTCTGACCCACCTCCAGCAACACCCAAACAAGGCAGAAATTAATGCTCTGGATGATTTTAATATCAATTGGCTAGTAGACCCTGCCGCCCCCTATAGAGATGCTGCAGCTGCCCTCAATCTGTCACAGATTGTGCCTTCTAACACCTGTCATAACCCAAGAACTAGTACCTCAACCCTCATCAATCTAATTCTTACAAATTGCCCCCACAAATTCACCCAGGTCTCAGGGCTATCTGGCGCACTGAGTGACCACTCGCCAGTACTTGGACGCCGGTCTTATTTGGCTAAAAAGGCTCCCCCCAAAGTTATCCTTCATGTATGCCTCAGGCCGGGCAAACTACGACTCCTGAAACACCACCTCATCAGATGGGACTGGTCTCCCATTGCTGCCTCGCCTGATATTGACTCAGCTTTGGAGTACTTTGTCAACTCCTTCAATGCCGCCTGTGACCTTTTTGCACCCTACTGCAAATGGGTCATAAAGGGATCTGACAGCCCCTGGATGTCCCAACCCCTGCTGGACCTAATGTGTGACTGTGACAATTGTGGGCACAAAGCACTGGAGACTGGGAGGCCCACTGATAGGCAACCCTACCGCAAGGTCACAAACCACTGCACCTGACAGGTCCGACAGGCAAAGGCTGAGTGCTATCGAGCTGTGCTCACTGCCTCCTGGGGTATGGTGTGCAAATTCTGGGACTCCCTCAAAGAACTTAGTGGAAAAACCTCTACTCCCCCCCCAGATGTCAGTCAATGGTGGTATCTCCATGGACCCCAAAATAATAGCGAATGCACTGAACTCATTCTCGGACCTCAGCAGCATACTCCCTGCCAACTTTTTTGCACCTGCCTCCACTACAACCGCAGCACCCACCCAAGTGCCCCCTTTCTGTTTCAAAGTTATCTCCCAGCGTGAGACTGCCCCCCTCCTGCTAAGGGCACTTAGCAAGTCTAGGTTCAGCAACAACTCTCTCGATCTTAAACTACTAACACTGACCCTCTCAAAAGTACTTTACCCCCTCACTGCCCTGCTGAACTGCTTCCTTGCTCTAGGTCAGTTCCCATCCATATGGAAAACTGCCCTCATCACTCTTATCCTGAAGAGTGGTGACCGTACCCAGCCTGGAAATTATCGACCCATTTCAATTCTACCCTCCCTCCAAGGTTCTTTAAATGACCATCGCCACCCAAATCACAGACTACCTTTCCCAACACAATCTCCTCTGTCCTGAACAACACAGCTTCTGTAAAAGCCACAGAACCACAACTGTGCTTTTGGAATATACCAACACCATTCATGCGGCCCTCAACACAGGTCAGATTGTTGGTGCTGTCTATATTGATCTCTCCAAAGCATTTGACACCATTCACCACTCACTTCTCCTAACCTCATTAACCCAAATAGATTTTACACAGGATACCACTACCTGGTTTTCAAACTACCTGTCTGGCAGAACCCAGAGAGACAGACTAGCACAAACCCAGTCATTCCCCCCTCCAAGTTACATCTGGGGTCCCCCAGGGCTCAATCCTTGGCTCCCTACTATTCACTCTATTCCTTAACTCCCTACCCAAGGCCTGTACAGGGAATCTCCTATTATACGCAGATGATGTGGTATTATTCAGCACTCACACCAACCCTGCCACCCTCCAATCAGCCCTCCAAAAGTCATTTAGCGAGACTGAATCCTGGTTTGCTGACCATAGGCTTGTCCTAAACTATAAAAAAACAAAGTCCATGCTGTTTGCCCACACCCAAAATAAGTTCAGTGGCCACTCCCTACTCATCCACAACTACCACAATGAAACCCTGGAACATTTTTCTACTTTTAAATACTTAGTGTTACCCTAGACTCCAGGCTCACCTACTATGAGCATATCCACCGACTCAGTATGGCTGTCAATGTGCGTATCGGTCTGCTCCACTGTTACAAGCACCGTCTCCCGCTGAAGCCCTACAACTAGCCATCTCCTCCTCTGTCCTGTCTCTCATAGACTACGGGATCATTATGTATGGTGCTGCTGACAACACCTCCGTTAACAAAATCAGGGTTTCCTTGAATAAAGCCTGTAGGCTGCCCTCTGGATATGACCGGTTCACACACACCTGCACGCTCTATACCAGTACAAATTGGCTAAATTTCGATGATCGCCTAAAGTATTAGATCTGTCTCCTTGCCAAGAAAATCACAGCCAGCCTCACACACACAGCCCTTGTGGCACTGCCTCCCCACCTAGCAACACCAGACACACATGTCACACAAAGAAAACACCCTACCAGGTTCCCATCTGTAAAACTTCCATGGGTCAAAGAACTTTCAAGTACTGTGCTCCCCGTTGGCTGAATTCACTTTCCAATCCAATCCTCACGACTCCTACCCTGAGTCTGTTCAAATCCCTTCTCCATAACTACATCTCACTCAGTCTGTGACTGTACCTGACCCTTCCCCCCATGACCAATACTGTGCTATGACAATGGACCCCTCTTGGTCCTGCCTCCAGAGTACTTGTCCCTGGCCTCTGTCCGGCCCAGGCATCAGACTAGCTGTCACTCACTGGGTTGTGCTGTTTGCACATTCCTGTCGTAGTTACTTATCTATAACAACTGCTGTATTGTATGTCACCGCTGTAGCTACTGTACAGTGGATTCTACCACTGTACTGCATTGCTTCTGACTGTTATAAATATCCTGTACCACATTTGCCTGTATGTACTATACTTTGCATCAATTGTAAGGTGTGATATTTCCCACACCTCTGTTTACACTGTAATGTCTGACACTGTACTCTCTTGTATTGTTTTCCTTGATGTGGAGCCTTTGTAAAGGAGTCTCTGACTCAACGGTATTAAATCTGATATGTTTCAATAAATAAATAAATAAATAAAATACAGAAGCCTATACACGTTGGCAGAAAAAGACCATTGTTCCATCTTGACTGCCCTGTTATAGTCTATCTTACCCTGAAAATTGCTGTCTAGGTGGGGTTTGCGTTACCCCTCCTCCCCCTCCTTTCCCAATACCTTACCGCTACCACAAGTTACTATTAAGCCCTGAACTCTATCCCAGCCATGCTTTAAACCATTAATGATTTTGGCACCCACAACCTCTGCTGGTAGGCAGTTCCATAGCTCAACTACGCTCTCTGTAAAATAATATTCTCTCACGTCCCTCCTGAACTCCCCCCACTAGCTTCCACTAATATCCTCTTGTTTTTGAGAGAGCTTGCAATGCATTGCAGTGGGTGGGACTTTTGTTCGTGGGCACAGACTGGAGTGACACCTGGGTGGGCAAGTAGCCTGGGAGGCAGCTGCTCTCTAGGGGTGGAGGGGTAGGAGGTAGGTGTTCCCAACGGGAGGGTGGTTTAGGGCCGGGGGGGTAGCGTAGCCCATAAAAGGGGTTGCATCTGAGAAGATCCCTCTGTTGCTCCTCTCCTTGGAACATTTTGTAGCAGAGATTTTGAGAGCTGGCTCCAGAAGCAGAGAGGCATCCTATAGAAGTCACAGCCTACTTCTGGGAATTGGAAACATGGAAACCTGGAAGTTACTCAGGAATTCAATAGTGCACAGCACATGGGAGTCTTACCAGAGGAGGGTGGAGGGCTTTCTGAGGATGTGTCAGGTTTGGGGGTGGGAAAATGTTTGGCCTATCCCAGTACACCAGCTCTGCTCATATGTCTTCCACAGGAAGTGAGAAGAGTCCATACTGGCAACAGTGGCTTAGCACGTGGCAGGTATAGCCTGGTTCTCAAAGGTCATGGGGCATATTGATACCAGTAGGGCCTTCCTCCTTCACAAGATGTGGCAAGAATGGGCCCAGACAGTTCCCAAGCAGCCAGATGGCTGGCGTCCAATCAGCACAGTGCTCTTGAAATGAGTCTGGGATGAGTTTCGAATGGTGGCTCATAACCATCAGAGGCGTACTTGTTCAGAACAGCCTTTTTAGTGACCTTCTGTGGGGCTTTTTGAGTATCCAAATTAATGCAGCCAAGCAAGGCAGCTAGCATACCAGTGCCACTGGGGGACAATGATGTGGTGGTAACCACAGCGGGAGTGTTCGTCCAGTCGTGCAGGAGCAAGATGGACAGTAGGGCTCGGGGAAGGGGGCTGGTTCAGTCTGAAATTGCCTCTGGGGGTACAATGGAACATCCACATTGGTCCTCGCTGATGCAGCCAGGTGAGCAGAGGAGGTGAATCATTCTGTGGGCATAATGATGAGTCACTGATCACAGTGTTTCAGTCAGGCACATTTTCCACAAAATCTTGCAGAGGTTGGGGGTTGGCTTGAAGGGGTTCAACACTCATTACTTTTGATTTGGGGTGGCAACACATGCCAGGGCAGAGGGGTTAATGGACAAACAGATTCAGACCCTAGGCTGCTGGAGGGCCTAGGCTTTTGAAAGTTATGTGAGACCACATATGCTTTAACTCCTTGTTTTCGTTTTTCGCAGGTGACAGCTCCTGGGGTGTACAAATCTGGGGTTGTGGCCATTCCTTCATCTACAGTGTTTCCATTCAAGTGAGGCAGTAACAAGGAGATGTGAATCTGCTGCTGGATCTCCAGCAGGCAGAAGTGCATTGGATGGAAAGCCCAGGGATGAGATGGTGTGAGCTTCTTTCTTGGCTGAAAGCCGAAGCTTGGCGGTGTGTCCTTTAAAGCGTGTTGTGGGTGCACTTGGGGGAAATGGAAGCTGTAAAGTCACTTGACCTGCTGCACACTGTGAAGAAGGACTTGGCATTTTTGAGGAAAATGTGGCCAAACGTGCATACTTTTTGAGTCATTATTAAAAGCCAACAGTGGTGACACGACCGTGACCCCAGAGCCATTAAGAAACTTTGCAGACTGCATAAAATAGCCATATGACCATTTATGGACACATTTGGGGTGCATCTGTCCTGAGGCATGATATGATTCTGATTAAAGTACCCTAATTTTAGGCCAAGGATGGGGTGCCTTTATCTGACATAGGATTAGATAGTTTATTTTAGAGGACATACAAAGGACAGTGGAGAAAGTGATAGTGTGAAGTGCTTGTGGGGAGCTGAGCATGGGGGCAGTGCTCACCCTGTGGTGGCACAGCAGTCTTGAAAGGTCTGTACAGAGGTAGTAATGGGGGATTATGAGTCTTGTGCAGCCAGATCACCCTGAGGCTGACAGGAGGTCTAGGCCAGATGGCTGGAATTTCCCCTTCGGGGGGGCAGTCAAATGGGCAGCCTCTTCAGGCACTTGCCCGCGGCACTGTGGAGTCCTCTAACAGGGGAGAACACTTCTGCACTTGGTTAAGAGCCATACCTCATGCCCCAGAGCTGATGACCTCATGGGATTTCTGATTGGTTAGGTGGTCCCGTTGGGGTGGGGGACACCCGCCAGTAACTCTGAATGAGGGTGAGTAGATGAATGACATTTACCAACCAAGACTACCTTGCTGCGCATGTCATGCTAATTTGTGGCTGTTATTACTGAATTATGGGAATAAAATATATGGTTGTGGCCATTTTTCTCCAGAGCTCATTGTCTGTCTCATTCTGTCCGAGAGGAACTAATGGATGTTCCCTATAAGACAATCAGAGAGCGTGAAAGATATCACAGTGAGTGGGACTTTTGTCTGTGGGCATGGACTAGAGTGACACCTGGGTGGGAAGGTAGGCTGGGAGACAGCCGCCCACTAGGGGTGGAGGAGTAGGCAGGTAGGTGTTTTCAAAGGGAGGGTGGTTTAGGGCCAGGTGGAGGAGCGTAGCCCATAAAAGGGGCTGCACCTGAGAGGATCCATCTCTTGCTTCTCTCCCTCAGTTCATAACCCACCCAAACCTCACCTTCGTAAAAGCCGGTAGAGAACTGGGGGAAGCAGGAAACTCACTGTCCCAGTAGGGGAGACTGCCTTAGGGGGTAGAGAAGGAATTTTCCCATTTTTTCCCACAGTTTTTTTTCCAGTTTTCGCCTTCTCCAGTGGGGGGCAGCTAATATGTATAGGACTTGGATTAGGACTGTCTCAGTCATCTATAAGTGTAAGTGGCAGCACTGTAGTCTTAGAAGGTCTGTACAGAGGAAGTAACAGGGGATCACGAGTCTTGTGCAGCCAGATCAGCCCTGAGACTGACAGGAGGTCTGGGCCAGAAGATTGTAATTCCTCCCTTCAAGGGATGCAGTTGGATAGACAACCTCTTTGGGCACTCGCCTTTGGTATTGTGGAGTCCTTTTACGGGAGAGAACATGTCTGCACCCGGTGAAGAGCCACCCCTCATGCCCTGGAGCTGGTGACCTCATGGGGTTTGTGATTGGTTAGGTGGCCCCTGTTGGAGTGGGGAACGGATGCCAATAACTCTGAATGAGAGTGAGTAGGTGAATGACATTTACTAACCAAGACTACCTTGCTGAGCATGTCATGCTGATTTTTGGCTGTGACTACTGAATTATGGGAATAAAATGCATGGCTGTGGCCATTTTTCTCCAGAGTTCATTGTCTGTCTCATTTTGTCCAGGTGGAACTAAGGGATGTGCCATATAACACAATGACTCACTATTCCTGCTGAGTGGTTCCTCACAAATTACCCTGTTCATTCCTTTTAGGAACTTGAAAGTTTCTTTCATTGCCCCTCACTCTTCGGGCCTTCAGTGAGTATATGTCCAGTTCATAATATGATCCTCATATGATCTGCTCTGCTGGCCATGAATCATTTTGGTTACCCTACATTGCATTATCTCCAGTCTGTCTTTGTCTTTCTTTAGCTGGGAATTCCAGAGCTGGGCACAATATTCTAGATGGGGACCTACCTATAGAGAGGTAGTATTACCTTCTTCTTTCTGTAGGGGATTTGGCATGATCATCTTCTGGAGGGTGCTCTGGGAGACAGAAGGTTGCCTGTTGTTTTGGAGGCTGGCGTTCCTGGTGATGGAACTGAACCACCTCAGGGCTGAGCTCCACAGCCTGACGGGTCCTCCTATCCACTGGGGAGCCTGGGTTGGAATACCTCTTCTGCAGCATGTACAGATGGAATGTTGCTTGACATTATGCCCTGGATAAAATGTAGTGGACACAATGTCATCGGGACAAAATGTCGGCAGATAAAATGTCACCCGTCTGCTATACAAACTGCCTAGGAGGTTCTTAATTGATAGAGTGTTTTCCAGGAAAAATACACGTTTTCAGTTGACATTTTGTACTCTGCAGAGTGGAGTTTGCCAACTTCACCCATCTGTAGGTGCCACAGGGATCCCGGGTTTCAATATGTTCATTAGCGACATGGAAGAAGGAACATAGGGTAAGAAGTGTCTTTCACAGATGACATTAAGCTCTGCTGCAGGCTGGACAGTATGGAGGGGATAAGGGACCTGCATATGTTAGTGAGATGGTCCAAGGTTTAGCAGCTGAAATTCAGTGCCAAAAAGTACAAGTTGGTGCACATATGGAAAAAGAACCTCAGGAAAGAATATTGAATGGGAGAAGTTAAGCTGGGCACTGCCTCTGAGGAAAGGGACCAGGAAGTCATCATAAGTGATTCTAAAACAATCTAGCAAATGTAACAAGACCAACAGCAAGACAACCAGGATGTTATGATGAATTGGGAGGGGTTTGGATAGCATTAGCACTAGGAAAACAAGTAGGAAGATGGGGTTGTGCAGTGACTGCTCTCAAAGAACATTGGGACATATGGTCGAAGGGTGGTAGCATACTATTTGTGCATAGGAATGGGATGCCAGTCACGTGCTATCAGGTAACAGGGGTGTTAAAGAAGGACACGTCATATGTAGGTGAAAACCCTAGGAAGTTTTCCTCCCACTCATTTAGAATAGGCACAGTATCAGAGTTGGCAGCACAAGGTGGGTCTGAGGGAGAGGTTAAGAGGGTGGGTAGCTGGAGATCCAACTGTTACTTAAGATATGTAAGGAAGATGTTGTAATGAATCTTAATTTACACCAACAGGCAAGAGCAGGACAAGACAAGTGTGGATCACTGGGCATTCTTACGTATATTGGGAAGAACGGTCAGCATCCATTCACCCGGTGGGGGGACAACTCAGGCGGGATCCAGATAAAACCAGAATACAGTGGAAAGGGGTCCAGGGCATGAAGTGGGCTAAAATCATCCCGACTTTCGAGGAATAGAAATTGAAATGGTCCAAACCAGATTTATTAATACATTTGGGTGGGAACGATCAGGGGATAGGCTGTGGGGGGCATTATATAAAGACACAGAAAGGGACATTGGAGTTATAATAAAGTGGTGGCCGGAGGTCATGGTAGCATGGTCTGAGATCATTTCCAGGATGATATGGCGGCAAGCGAGGGACAGCAGGGCAGTAAAGAGGGCCAGGAAGTGGGTGAAGAGGAGGATAGCGGTAATGATACACAGAGTGTGTGTGTTGTTTACATTGCCCACAGTGACATTTCATTTAGTAGCCTAGGTTTCTACCATGCAGATGGGATCCACTTATTGACGGCGGGCATGTCCTCGTTTGTTTGGCAATTAAGTGGGATCATAGAGGGGTGGGAGAAAGAGGAAGGGAGGAAGAGGGAGGAGCCCATCGTCCATTGCTAGGCTGGAGATGAACTAGTGGATGGGAGAGTTAAAAGGGGGAGAGGGTTACAGCTGGGGGGTAGGGGTGGAGGGGCTCAGGGGGTAATCAGGCATGGGCTGGGGTCAGGTGCACCCAGCCATGGCTGCAACATAAGAAAGGGATGGGGAAGCAGATTTTAATGAAGCTGGGGGTGGGCTTTATTTGGCACCCGACCTCAGGTTAGCAGGAATTGGAGTGGATGAAATGGAAGGGGTGTTGGTCTCCACGCGTCCAGACCCCACGAAGATTCATTTAGAAGAAGAGCCATCAGACACGAGATCTGGACTGGATTAATGGGAATGGAATGGAATGGACAAATAATTTAATACCGTAAATACTTTGTGAGTGTAAATATGTGCAAACTGAAAGGATGATGTTTTAGGAATGTAATGGAGGTCAGTTTGCAGATACAAAATAAATTAATTGCCAGTTGAGCACCCACATAAATTTGTAGTCTGTGTATCATTTCCAAGGGAATCTCCCTCCGATAAATATGATTGCTATTTCAAGGCAACCCAAATTGCCAGGGGGTTTCCCCGAGGAACATGGCATGGGGTGTAGACTGGTAAAGGGAGGTGGGATGGTAGGCCAGACACAGGTGGAGGGGAGGTGGGAGGAGCCATGAGATCACCAGGTAAGTCAGATGACAGGTGGGTTGTAGGACAAGGGGATTGGGCATGTGGAGGAGCCAAAGAGGGGTCCTTGCAGGGGTCCTGAAGGGGTATAAGATGGGATGCAGGACAAACATCCCCCTTCATTTGCTGAGATTCATTAAGATTTTAGCTCACCCACCCACATTAGCACAGGGAATAAGAATGGGTTAAGAAAGGAAAGGTAGGTGGATAGTAGGGTTGGGAAAAGATCATATGCCATTTAAAGGCAAGAAGAGGGGGGGAAGAGACTGAATTGGGTTGCCAGAAGAGGGCAACAGGAAGCTTTAATAGAGAAGGGAAAATTTAAGAACAGTCAGTAGAAGGCAGTGGTTATAGAGGTAGGGATGATGGGTTGCTGGCAAGAGGGCAACAGAATAACCGGGCGAGAGCAGTGGTTATCTAAGATATAGGATACGGGTTGCTGGAAAGAAGGCAACATCATAAGTGTGTTTGATTAGCTGGGTTAACCTGGAGGAGACAAAAAGGAGATGGGAGGATTAGAAGGGAGAGGGGGTTTACAGCTGGGGAGTTTGGAGTGGTGGGGCTTGGGGGGGAGGGGGTAATCAGGCACGGGCTGGGGTCAGACACACCCAGACATGGCTGCAACATAAGAAAGTGGGGGAAACAGATTTTAATGAAGCTGGGGGTCAGGTTTATTTGGCATCCAACCTTAGGTTAGCAGGAATTAGAGTGGATGAAATGGAAAGGGTGTTGGGTTCCACACATCTGGACTCCGGGAAGATTCGTTTGGAAGAAGAGCCATCAGAGAAGATTTGGACTGCATTGACAGGAATGGAATGAACAAATAATTGAATACAGTAAATGCTTTGTGAGTGTAAATATATGCAAACTGAAAGGATGATGTTTAGGAATGTAAAGGAGATCAATTTGGAGCTATAAAATAAATACGTTGTCAATCGAGCACCCACATAAATTTTTAGTCTGCGTGTCATTTCCAAGGGAATCTCCCTCTAACAATACACATTTATCCTGGTGGTCTAGCAGTCTTGCCCCCCCGGCAATTACTGTCCACCACCCAGCTCCTCCAACCCAAACCCTGAGTCGGGAGTGGCACAGCCCTCCTCAAGTCTTCTTGAGTCGGCCCCTGACTGAACTGTCATTGCACGCTTTAAGTGCTCAAAGACAGTTCAGTGGGGATAACCGAGGAGGTTTAAGAGACTGTGCCAGTCCGGCTTGGGGTTGGGTGGGAGGGGTAGGGCAGTAATTGCCAGGATGGGAGGGTGGGACCACTAGACCACCAGGATAAATGTTTATTTACGCATTGTTTTACAAGCGGGCATGTTAGGGTGGGGGAGGGACCGCTAGACCACCAGGATAAATGTGTATTAACACATATTTACAAGAGGGCATATTGGGGCAGGGGAGGGACAACTAGACCACCAGAATCAATTGTATAATGGAAATTTTACTAGCAGGCATATTGGCGCGCGGGGGGGGGCTGCTAAACCACCAGGATAATTGTGTACTGTAACAGTTACTCTAGCGGGCATATCATCCCTGTGTGTGTGGGTAGAGATGGGCAAACTTGGCAAACCCAGTCAGCGAACATTTCTTGAAATTCGTGCAAATGGGCGAAACTCCACATTCCGGGGGCGTAATTTCTTAACGTGATATATATTTGGCTAGAGCAGCTTGAATTTCATGAAATTGGTCGGGCAGTGAGAATTACTGATTTGCACACGAACTTCGCCCAGAAATTAAACTTCAGCCCATCTCTAGTGGCACCCCACTTGTGACCTCACCATCCTCTGCTCTCTCCTCCCCCACCAACCCACCCAACTAACTAGGTCCTTCAGTATATCTCGATCCTCTAACTTCTTTAGTAGCCTTCTGTGTGGCACTGAGTCAAATGCCTTGCTATAGTCAAAGTAGAGTAAATCCACTGCTTATCCTTTATCCACTGCCTTAGTCAGTCAGTCAAAGAATGCTATCAGCTTGGTCCGACAAGACCTCCCTGCTATGAACCTGTGCTGTTTATTATTCTGGAGCCTGTTTATCTCTAGGAAGTCCATTGGGTTCTCCTTGACTGTTGTCTCCATCAGTTTACTCACAACAGAGGTAAGACTGACAGGCACGTAGTTACCTGGTTGCTCTGTGTCCCCTCTCTAGTCGAGCAGAGCTACTTCCGCTACCCTACAGTCTATAGGAAGCACCACTGACTACATTGAGATTTTGAATAGTTCTGTCACGGGTTCAGACAGTTCTGATGCCAGTTCTCTGAACAATCTTTGGTGCGTACTGTCTGATCCTGGAGCCGTAGCTATTTTTAGGGCTGCCACCCAACTTCTGTGATTCCCCTTGCAGCAATCTTTATGCTGCTTTCCAGCAAAGGTTTGCTATTCTTCTCTGTGAACTTTAACCCTGCCCCGCTGACAGTCCATCTATTCCCCTGTCATCTTTCTTTGTTCCCTAATGTGTCTGTAAATCTCTTTTTCCCCTGCTTTGGCCAATTACACAATATGCAGCTCTGTGTCTGCTTTTGTGTCCCTGACTGTCCTCTTTTTTTTTTTTTATTTTACCCTATTTATTCCCTCCTCTGGGCTTGGGGGGGGGTGTTGCCTATGATTCCCCCCATCCATCTGGAACTGTGGCACCGCACCACTCCCAGTGCCTTTGCTCGACCCCCCTCTTCTATTCCTCTCACAGGCTGCTTCACAGCAGGTACTTACCCCATCACCACAGAAGTTGGTGGTCAGGATCCAGGAGGAGTGGTGTGGCATCAAGGGGACCAGACTTCTTCTAGTGTACCAGAAAATTTTTCATGTACTGGTTCCTCACCCTATGGCATTGGCATGCAATGGTGTCAATGACGCTGCCATGCATGCTTCTGCGCACTGCACATCCAACGCTGGCCCATGCTGACCCCACAGCGAGCCACCACATGCACCAATCCCCAGTCACCACCAGGAGCCAGTGCAGCTGCGGTTGTCCCCCTCCACCCTCCTTGGAGAAGTAGAGCAGTCCCTTGGACACTCAGTACACTTCCCTGGTCAACACTCCAATACCAGAGGTTGCTTCCAACCCTGGGTCATCGGCGTGACACAAGGTGTGGCGTCCAGCACCTCAACCCTCAGTGCCACCTGACTGTCCTCCCTGACTGTCTTCTTAGTCTCCCTCATCTTTACTTGGAATTCTCTCCATAACTTGTAGTCCTGATTGTCTTCCTATCTGATGAAGTCCCTTTTTTTTGCCCTCACTGCCCTGTTGATCTTCTTAGAGAACCAGGTTGGTCTCTTGTAACTGTTTCTCTTGAAAGAAAAAGCTGAGAGATCAGAATGGTGGAGTAGTTATTCAGTTAGATAAATGACTGGCTGGGGGGAAGGCAGGGGGGAAGGGCCTGGAGGATTGTGGTTTATGGAAGTCAATCCAGAATCAGGAGGGTGATAAGTGAGGTACCACCGGGTTTGGTCCTCGGACTGGTACTTTTTAATATATTCTTCTGGGACATGGAAGAAGGCATGCAGGGGAAGAATAGCTTGTTTGTAGATGCTGCAAAGATATGAGGCAGGGTGGGTACATAGCAGGGGGTTAGGGAATTGAGAAGGGATCTTGAAGGGCTAGAGTAACAGTCCAAGGTCTGGCAACTCAAATTCAATGTAGCAAAATGAAAAACTATGTATATTGGCAAAAATAACCCCCAAAACGGAGTATTGGATTGAAGGTGCCAGAGAAGGCAAAACAGGGGAGGAAAGGGACCTTGGGGTAATCATCGGTCACAATTTCAAATCCCAGTGTAATACAGCATATTCCCAAATCCAAAGGAATGCTAGTCTACAAAGTCAAGGGCTTCACCAGTAGGAGTCAGGAGGTGATTCTACCTCTAGCGATTCCTGGTAAGGCCACACCTGGCCCCCTGATGAAAACTCACAGGTCAAAGCACCAGGGCTTATCTGTTCATGCGTCCTCCTATTTATTTGTTATTTTTGTAAGTTCACTATGTGGTTATAATAAAAATGTTGTAATGCATGAAGATCTGTGGCTCCTGTGTTCTCAAGTGCATCAACCTATTTCTGCTTGACCTGTAGGAGTCCGGAGAAGATCATACCCCTGAGCTGATCAGCTGATCCCTGGTAAGGCCACACCTGGACTACTGAGTACACTTTTGGAACCATCATCATAAGAAAGACTGAAAGTATCTTAAGGGTATCAAAAAAATTGGAATATCAGCTACTGCTCACGCATAGTGAAGGGACCTGCACCAGTGAACATGGAAAACAAATTGGTCAGGGGTAGGTTCAGGAGCGATGTGAGGAGCACTTCTTCATGAAGAGCGTGGTGGACAAGGGAACTAGCTTGCTAAGGGGAGTGGTCATGGCAGAGATGCTGAAGAGATTTAAGGTGAGGTGGAGAAGGCACAAGAAGCTGATAGCAGTGGAGGCAAGGGAGGTGGGAGAGGGTAAACAGTCTGAGCTGCCTTTAGGAGGTTCAGACTAAGCCCGCACCAGCAATAAGTGGGAGTGGCAGTAGGAAGAATCAGAACAGACTAGCTTGATTGTTTGATCTTTTTTCTGCCTGTGATCATCTATTTATCTGGCACACAAAGGACTTGAGAAGATGCTTTTATATCTATAAACGATGTCAGAACTGTACATATAAACATCATATAAATCATGTTAAAGATTTCTGGGTCTCATATAGAGTGACATCTGACAGGATCAAGCACAGAATCCTACAGAATTCTATAGACGTCTGCAGAAAATGGTGCAATCTGATGCCAATTAATCCCTTTTGCTGTGCAGGAAACTGTGACATTGTTACTGCTGTTCTTGTTCCTGGTGGTCACCACTGTATACCCTATGTGTTGCAACAGTATGCAGCATAACTCGGGTAAAAAGACCAGGAGTGAGTGTAGGAAGTAATTTGAAGCCAGACAGGCACTGTGCTGCTGAAGTCAAGAAAGCAAGAAAAAGGATGCATTAGGAGAGGGATAAGGAGCAGGTCAAGAGAGGGGATCCTTTCCCTGTACAAGGCCATGGTTTTACCATACCTGGGATATTGCATCCAAGTCTGGTCACCGCAATACAGAAAGGATATTGAAGAGATTAATAGGGTTCGGCAAAGGCCAAGCTCATTAATAGTTTAGGATGTAAGAGCAACAATGAGAGAGTTGACATACTCATAGTATTTAGCCTAGGAAAGAGGAGGTGGAAAGGGGACTTGATCATGGTTTTCTGAGTACTAAAGGGGATAGACAGATAGGAGTGTGCATTGATGTCTGAGCTGGTGAGTGGAAGCAGAACAAAAGGCACTACTCAGACTGAGTCGGGGCAGAAAACTGGAAACATTAGAAAGCATTACTTCACACCCGGAGTGGTTAACATGTGGAATATCCTACCTGGTGAGCTTATGGAAGCTAGAGCAGAACTGTTCAGGCTTTGAAAGCTGGACTAGATAGATTCTGAGCAGACAACAAACTTCACTCAAGGTCAAACCGCAATAGTTAAATAATTCTGCACATGCAAAATATATTGTGAAATGGACATACAGAAGAAGTATAGAGTTCATATAACTCATCAAATGTTAAATTTCAGCCAATCAGCATGCGCCACGCCATTTGACAGGTGGTTACCATAGCAACGCCCAACCCCCTTTCTGTCACTGGATATCCCACCTTAAAAGTAGGATCTCCTGCCTCAAACCCAGGAAGTGACCAATGAAATTCAGGAAATTATATATTCTTGAACCCAGAAAGGACACATGATCCCCATTCTACGCCCCTACATCCTTTCTCCTCCATCCCATTCCCCCTCGAACCTCCATGACACCATCCAAGCTCAAACCCAAGTCCCTCCTTCTATGTCCACTCGAACCCATGCGACACCAGCCTGGCTCAAACCTGAGTCCCTCCTCCATCCCCTCAAACCTCTGTGGCACCATCCTAGCTTGAACCCTCCTCCCTCCATCCCCTACAGCCACTGTGATACCATTCTAGCTCAAACCGGAGTCCCTCCTCCATCCACTCAAACCCATGTGATACTGGCCTGGCTCGAACACGAGTCCCTCCTCTGTTCCATCGAACCTCTGCAACACTATCCTAGCTCAAATCCGAGTGTCTCCTCCATCCTCTACAGCCTCTGTGACACAATCCTAGCTCAAACTGGAGTCCCTCCTCCATACACTCGAACCCATGCAACACTGTCCTGACTCAAACCTTTCCCAATCCATCCTAGCTTGAAACTGAGTCCATCCTCTGTCCCCTCGAGCGCGGTGTGACACCATCCTGGCTCAGACTCAAATCCATCCCACCCCAAACCTCTATCATCCATACTAGCTTGAACATGAGTCTCTTCCTCCTCCCACCTTATCATACCACCTACCTTGCACCCCATTACCTAGTGTGAACCAGAGTCTCTCTCCCTCCCTCTCACTATGCCCTACCACTCACCTACCGTGCACCCATCACCTACCTTGCACTCCCTCAAACTCCCCTCTGTCAATCTGTGGGATAACTGCAGGGTTCCTTTTTTACTCAGGGAATTTTTTTTGTGTGAAATGTGCTTTGAAGGTCAGAGGATTGTAAGAACATTTAATCTTTATTATGTAAGAAAGTTTTAATACAATGCATTTAAATGTTTATGAAAAGCAGAGACCTAGCTCAAACCCGAGTCTCTCCCAATCTCCCACCTTGTCCCACCACCTACATTGCAACCCATTACCTAGCTCAAACCTGAGTCTCTCCTCTCATCTTTCCATGTCTCACTATCACTTACCTTGCACCCATCACCTACCTCTAACCCAAGTCTCTCTCCTCCTCCTCCCTCCTTGCCCCATCATCACCTACTTTGCTCCCCATTACCTGCCTTGAACCCAAGTCTCTCCCCTTCACTCTCCTTGCCCCAACATCAGCTACCTTGTACCCTATCACCTATCTCAAACCCGAATCTCTCCTCTCCTCTCACCTTGCCCCACCATTACCTAACTGGCATTCCCTCAGCCTCCCCATGTCGATCTGTGGTATGACTGCTGGGTGCTTTTTTACTCGGGGGATTTTTTTGTGAAATCTTCTTTGACACTCGGAGGGCTGTAACGACATTAATCTCTACTGTGTAAGGAAGTTCTTTTAACACAATCCAATTTGAGTATTTATGAAAAAAAAAAACAGTGATTTATTTTTTAATGTGAAAAAGAAAATGAGTTCTAACTTTAAAAGCAGAGACAGGAACAATGTGTGTGTGTGTGTGTGTGTGTGTGTGTGTGTGTGCAGCACTACAGCTGATTTTACAAGGCTTCCTAGTCTAAGTAGAATTCTACAAATCATAAAGTCTGATTAAAAACAGACATACTCTCTTCATATCTTTTTTAAAGCTTAAAACAGAATGCATTAGAATTCTGGCATTTTGATGTCAGAAACTAAATATATTTTTCTATTTCCTTTGAAAAAGATAATTTACAAGATCACTGCTTATCAAAAGCACATATTTCTATTAAATATATACTAATGTTACTGGTGAAAGTATTTAAGAGGGTTTTAACCTCCATGTGTTTCCTGTAAGAACATTTTTATCATGACTATGTAAAAAGTGCTATTAAAAGAATGCATTTTAAATATTTATGAAAAAAACAGAGATTTCTTCTGTAATGAAAAAAAAAATGAGTTCTAACTTTAAAAGTAGAGTTAGCGTGTGTGTTGGTGTGCGTGTGTGTCCAGTGCTGAAGCTAATTTTACAAGGAGTGCTTATTCCAAACAGACTGCTTCAAATCCTAAAGTCTGTTTAAAAACAGTAATACTCTATACATACCATTTGCATTTTAAATAACTATGATAAGCAGCGGTTTATTTTTTAATGAGAAAAAGAAAATGAGTTCTAACTTTAAAAGCAGAGACAGAAACAATGGCCCAGATATTCAAACTGCGCCATTCTGAGACGCAAGCCCCTGCGCTGCTCAAAATAGTTGCACAGGGTGTGTGGGGTGATATTCAAAGGAGTTGCGCTATTGAGCAGCCTGAATATCACCCCAACCACAACACTTGCAAGATGGCGCAGTGAACTTGCGCCACGCAAGTTGCCAGAGTTAAGCATTAAACTTCTATGTGGCGCAAGTACCATTGCGCCATGTGCAAATTTACGATATTCAAAAGGTGACATGCAAATGGGGCCATAATTTATGCAGGCGCAGGGGGCCATTTGCTTTTTGGCTCAAAGTTGTGCAGGCGCAGGTTGGGGTTGCGCTTGCATAACTCTGCACAGCCCGACTGAATATCGGGTTGTGCAGTTTATGCATAGTTCCTCCCCCTCATGTTGAGCATGCATTCATTTGCATTGCGCTGTTGCTCAGCCTGTTTTCAGTGGCGCAACTGCCTCCTGCTGAATATTGCAGAATGGCGCAATGTAGGACTTGCGCATGCGCAACTCTGTTGCTCATGGAGCAACCCTTTTGAATATCTGGGCCTATGTGTAGTGTGTGGTGTTGTGTGTGTGTGTGTGTGTGTGTGTGTGTGTGTGTGTGTGTGTGTAGCACTGGAGCTGATTTTACAAGGCTTCCTAGTCTAAATAGAATTCTTCAAATCATAAAGTCTGATTAAAAAACATACATACTCTCCACATACCTTTTTTAAGCTTAAAACAGAATGCATCAGAATTTTAGTATTTTGCTGTCAGAAATGAAACATATTTTTCTGTTTCCTTTGAAAAAGATAATTTACAAGATAACTGGTTATCAAAAGCACATATTTCTATTAAATATGTACTTATGGTACTGGTGAAAATCTTCAAGAGGGTTCTAATAGCCAGAAAGCAACAAAACATGCTCTGCAGTACCCATCTAACAAGCATTTGTCAATGCCGAATGTTTGCTTGCTGGCATTGGCAGTGGTAGTGTAGAAGTTACAGAGCTGCGTAATAGGAATGGCAGTGAAGTATTGAACTGAAGCCAACCCCACCACCACCCTGCAGAGAGTGACAGGCATTGGGGTGTGCGTTTGGGTCGTCAGGCATAACGGCCACGCCATTTCACCACACCCCACTCTGCAGAGACTGACAAGTGTCACGTGTTCCGTGGGGTCTTTGGCCCTTATGCGCACCCCATTTCATTAGGAAATACGGTGAGATGGGTGCGATATAGGAGAATGGGGTGAAGTTTGGGGCCGAAGAGTCCAAGGCATACCTCGATGCCTCTCAGTGACTGCAGGGTGTGGAATGGTATGAGCATCACAGGCAAGAATCCCAAGTCACACCCCTGATTCCTGTCATTCTCTAGAGGGTTGGGTGATTTAGTTGAAAAGCCTAATACCTCAGGCATTCGTTGGTATTTTCACTCCAAATTTTCAACATGTTTGTTTTGTGACCCCACCTCATGAACAGGGGGAATATCAGTTTGGTAGCCGAAAGCTGCTTATGCACAGTGACTACGGCATTTAGCACCACAGGTGCAAAAATATTCGAACAGGATGTAAAAATGACAGCTGTACTCTTTCATGGGAGGTGTAAAATAGCTATGTTGCAAAGTGTAGTAAAATATTTAAAAAATGGTGTGAAGTCACGCGTGCATAGAAACTGTGCAACGCACACCGTAATATAATTGGTTGGGATTTTCTATAGCAGATTGTCAACTCAGGCATTTTGGTGCCTCCGACCATGAACAGTGTCACTGTGATTTTCTTTATCTGTGCTGAACAATGATTTCCCACAGCGACCACGCATCTCTGCACTGAAAGTGTGAAACACACTCGCCATGTTGTGAAAAATGGCAGCTGTACTGTTCATAAGGAAGTGTGGAAAATGCCACTAGTGAAAATCTGGACTGAAAATATTACAAAGTCATGAACTAACGAGGATCCGTGGAAACTGCACAATGCTCCATCAGTAACACAGTCATTTTTGGACTTTTGTCACCAAATTTTCAACATAGCCATTTAAGACCTCTGCTCATGAACAGTGTAACTGTGATTTTCTTAATCTTGTCCTAAACATTGCTTTCTAGACACCAACACACTATTGTAGCGCCACATGTGCTATAACACATTTTGGGTGACATATGAAAATTGCAGCTGTACTGTTCATAAGGAAGTTTAATAAAATGGACATGTTGAAAATCTAGAGTGAAAATATTAAATTTGCAAACTTACGAGCATGCATAGGAACTGTGCAAGCTTCGTCAGAAAAGTCATTTTAGGAATTTTTTCACCAAATTTTCAACATAGCCATTTTAAGACCTCTGCTCATGAACAGTGTCACTGTGGTTTTGTTAATGTGTCCCATACCTGAGTTTCAGACACCCATCATGCGCCATTGTAGCGCTACATGGGCTGAAACACGCTTTGGGCAGGATGGAAAATGACAGCTGTACTGCTCATAAGGAGTGTGTGGAACAATGGCAATGTTGAAAATCTGAGTGGAAATATTGAAAATTCGCAAACCTACGAAGCGCAGGAACTGTGCAACGACACTCGTAAAACAGTCATTTTAGGAATTCTTTCACCAAATTTTCAACATTGCCATTTTAAGATCTCTGCTCATGAACAGTGACACTATGATTTTCTTTAAGTGTCCCAGATGACTGAGTTCGCATAACCATCATGCCCATTGTGCTGCATGGGCGGAAACACGCTTTTTGGGTGAGATGTGAAAAATGACAGCTGTACTACTCATAAGAAGGAATGAAAATGGCAATGTTGAAAATCCTGGAGTGAAATATTGAAAATCGCGAACCTATGCCGCGCGAGGATCATGCAACGTGACGCTTGTAAACAGTCATTTTAGGAATTTTTCACCAAATTTTCAACATAGCCATTTCAAGACCTCTGCTCATGAACAGTTGTCACTGTGATTTTCTTAATTTGTCCCGTACATTGATTTCGCACTCCGACTGCGCCATTCTGTGCTACATGGGCGGAAACACATTTTGGGTGAGATGTGAAAAATGACAGCTATACTACTCATAAGAAGGTGTGGTGAAATGGCAATATTGAAAATCTGGAGTGAAAATATTGAAATTTCGCGAACTTATGAGCCTGCGTAGGAACTGCGCAACGCACGCTCGTTAAACAGTCATTTTTTGGAATTTTGGCACCAAATTTTCAACATGGGGGTTTTGGCCCCTTCTCATGAATGATGTCACTGTCATGGTGGTATTCAGGCCTGAAGGGTGATTTTGCAGTCACTGCGCGAAATCACCCTTCGGGCCCGAAGAATGCCATGACAGTGACATCACTCATGAGAAGGGGTCCCAAAAACCCCATGTTGAAAATTTGCTGCAAAAATTCCCAAAAATGGCTGAGATATGCAATAAAGTTGAAACCCCCCTATCTAGCCCATTATACAGCTTACCGGCATTTCCTCAGTTCGCGGTCGGCTTTGAAAGAGTGCAGACGCAGTTCCTGGTCCACGAAGATCGTTGCGCGAGTCCGGAGGTAAGCATGGGGTGGGGGGTGGGGAGGCTGGTGTGCAGTGGTGGGTGCGGGTTGTGGGAGGGGGGGTCGGAGACCGCTGGACCGTTTTGTCTTACAGGTAAAAAAATAAAAAAGACGTCATGGACCATTTGCCACGCTGGGGTGGGCTCCCAGTGTGGCACAAGAGTTTAGGCGTTCAGCTGGCGGGGATGGGCACCCCGTCGGCAAAGAATAAAAAAACCTCGTGGGGCCGTTTACCACGCTGGGTGGCCCCAGCGTGGCACAAGGACTTTGGGGCCCAGCCGACGGGGATTGGGCACCCCGCTGCAAATGACTGATTGCCACACTGGGTGGGCTCCCAGCGCGGCACCAACTACTGGGCCGGAGGGGAGACGATGCAGCTCAGCTGGCGAGATTGGGCACCCGTCGGCTATACACTCTTGCGTCTTGGCATGCGCCTGGGCTGGGGGGAGCTGCGGACAGCTTCATCGCTGCTCACTCAGCCATAGCCCCTTTCAATCAGAGTGCCACTGCATTTTGAGCGGGTCATAGACAGCTCCAAAATGCATTGGCTTACAGGGGCCACGCCTGCCAGCACACTGCCTGAATTGGAGGAGGAGGTGACACACCTCCGAAATCTCCGATGATGGCACTATGTTTCTTGCACATGCGTGCAAGCAAACATAAAAATGAAAAACCTGTTCCAATTGCTTTCTGAATTCTTTTATACTCTTTGAGAAACCTAAAAAAATGTCCTGCCCAGCATTACAGTATAAGAAAATCATATGCTAGTTATTCTATGTATCATAAGACAGAACAGCAGCTAATGAATGAACGGGACCCTTCTTCTGTGTATCATAAGAGAGTATAGGGCCCTCAAAGCATGAACTCGTCCTATCTGGCAGTCACATAGCGTGAGTTCATACAGCATAGACTCATTCAGCTAGCCAAAAGACCAGAGGTTCACAGATGTTTTGAGAACTTTATTAATATTATTATGACCAGCTAGAGTTATTCTGAAGATCTGATGGGTAATCTATCTGACAGTGGCATGATGGAAGCTGTTGTAACAATACCACAAGGTACTTATTTCAGTCGACAACATTCAACATTTACTGACTTAGATGTTTGTCAGTGTAAGTAAAAGAGTTTGTTAGAGAAAATACAATGTTATGAATCTATTATTGGGCTTACTACATATTATTGACTGAAATGGTGTGGGACATCTTTCTTTGTGGAGGGTGCAAGGACATATTTTTAGCTTGTGTTTTGATGGGGAGGTGGGACTTGCTAGGGGTGCATGTCCTATCCTCCACATGTGTTTTCATCTTGGCATTTGTGCATCTGGGAAAAATGATGTGTGTGTGTCTGTGTGCTCTCGCATATGCGCATGTGTGTGTTTTTGTGAGTGCATTTCCAGTGAGCACTTGGCTGTGATAATGTGTTTTCTGATTTGCTCAGTACCCCAGGAATGATAGTCTGTTAGTGGAAGTTGTAAAGTTTTATTTATTTAGCTTTTGTTGACCAGGTAGGTACACTAGACAAGTTATGTGCCACTTTCAGGTACGACCCAGGAGAGTACAGTGAAAATACAGTTTCAAACAAGGCACATAACAACAAGAGGGGCAATGAACAGAGTATCAAGACAGCAAGATGAACATAGTCTACAGTGAGCAATAATAGGTAAAATACACATATACATACAGAATAAATAGACTAAGACATTCATTGGTAATTACATTGTATGAGTGACCCTATTTACCAGGGCCACATAATTCATAAGCAGATGGCAATCAATCACATGCTTCCCAGAGATTGAAGTACTGTAGGCAGTGGGTCAGATGGGACCAATCTGAAGACCTGGCTAGGGTGACTTGGGACACCCACACACCAAGCACAGTTTCAAGTGCTCCCACAGGGAATTCTGGAGACACAGTTGGGAGAGGGAGGAATGTATGTGGTCAGAAAGGGAGTTCCATAGCCTTGGAGCACATGTAGCAAAGTCCCTATCCCCCATTAGGGCTCGAGTATACGGAACTTTGAGCACCGCCGGACCCTGAGACCTAAGGGAGTAGGAGGAGGATACAGCAGGCTTGAGAAGCTGTGCCAGCCCCGGGGGGGGGGGTGCCTGCTCTGAGCACCTTTCCTATGAAGCAGCCTGACCCATATTTCAAGTGATTGGCCGGGGAAAGCCAGCTCAGTTTGTCGTATAATTTACAATGGTGGGTGAGACGTGGGTCTGCCAGGGCAAAGTGACAGATGTTGCTGTAGGTCATGTTCCACCTGGCAAGGTGGACCTTGGAGGTGCCAGTGAACATAGTTAAGTGAAAGGAGCAGCACACCTCTGCCCAGTGCCAAGTGAGCTGCAGATGTCAAATTTTTCTTTGCCCTGTAGGTAAGACCCAGTTTACAGTTTATGGTTCTGCAAACATTTAGGATGTGACACATCAGGTTGAGTTGGGGGTCAAGTGTTACCCCAGGGTATTTTATTGAAACCGTGGTTAGGAGGGGAGAAGCCATCCACAGCACTGACACATAGAGGGACAGGGGAGGCCTTGATCTTGGCTGCTGACCCAAAGAGCATGGCCTGAGTTTTTTTAGGTTAAGGACCAGCTTGTGAGACATTACCCAGGACTGAATGTTCTTAAAGGCCTCACTCAGCTGAAGGTTAAGAACCCCAATGTCCCGGGAATGTGCAAGGATGACAAGATCATCTGCATAAAGGGTGGCACTACAGTTGGAAGCAGCAACAGGGAGGTTGCTAGCAAATGCAGAAAAGAGAAGGGGCCCCAAAACTGATCCCTGTGGAACACCAGAGGTCACTGGAGTGGGGTCAGAGAGGACCTTGTTGAATTTAGTCTGCTGCATTCTGCCTTGGAAGTAGTTTCTCAGCCAACTCAAGGCAGGGGGGGACAGGTCTAGGGACTGCATCTGCGAGCAGAGTAATGCATGGTCCACAAGTTCAAAGGCCCTGGATAAGTCTATGAATATAGCCCCAAAGCGTTTGCCCTGGTCTATGGCTGTCCTGATGCTAGTAGAGACTGAGACCAGGGCTGTGGACATGCCACACCCTTTATGATAGCCATGCTGTGCAGGGGACAGCAACTTATCAGCCTGAATGTACTCTGTGAGCTGTTCGGCCACAGCTTTCTCTAAGAGTTTACTAATGGCCGATAGGATGGCAATTGGATGATAATTGTCCAGGACTTTGGGGTTCCCTTGCTTTGGAACAGGGGCAATCCTCGCTACTTTCCAAATGTCAGGGATACTACCAGTGGCAAGAGACAGGTTTAAGAGATGTGCCAGTAGGTTGGCAATGTAGGGGGCACCCAGGTTCAGAAGCTTCGGCTCCATGTTATCAATGCCAGTGCTGGAGTGTGGGGAGAGACCAGAGAGAAGTCTCTGCCATCTCCATGACAGACACAGCCCTGAGATAAAATAATGGGCGAGAGGAGTGAGCCTCCTGAGGGACAGCAGCCGAGGGGCCACTAACGTTCCCTACAGCAGGGAAAAAGGAGGTAAGCGCAGACAAGTCAGAAAAGTGGGAATTTAAAGCATTAGCAGTTGTAAGTGGATTAGTGCAGCTTGACCCACCAATGATCATATCAGAAACCCCAGAGTTGGAAGAGCCGGTGACTAAGTTTTTTATGTTCCTTCAGAACCATCGTGGGTCCTTAGCAGAGCTAAGCAGGGCAGATTTACAGTATTCGCTTTTTGCCACCCTGATGTTTTTTTGCACTCATTTCTGAGCTTCCTATACTGTTGGATGATGGACTGATCCAATGTGCTTTTGAAGTGAGCCCAGCACTTGTCCCTTGCATGCATGAGGGCTAGGAGGCTCCTGTGCAGCCATTTTGTGGCAGACCCCCTAACTCTCCACCTAATAAGGGGGGCATGTTTGTCCTGCAGGGCACCAAAAACAGTGAGAAACTGGGAGACAGCTGTGGACGGGTCATGGGCACTAAGCACTCCTGACCAGTTAGTGATCCTCAGATCTTCGTGAAATGACCCCAGATCAAACCTAGAGAAATCCCTGACATGAATGATTTTGTGGGGAATTTTTGGTGAGGGGACCTTCCACGCACAAAATGCCAGGGTGTGATCTGAGATGGAGTCAGGTAGGGTTCCAGCGGAGCTGATCCTATCTGGATGGTTTGATAGAACCCAGTCCAGTAGGGAGCTAGTACCATCTTTAGCAGACCATCTACAAAGAATAAAGTGAAATAGAAAAGTAAAATTGTTTGATTAGTCTAGAGGATATTCTTGTGCTTCACAGATGATAAGTTTTGTAACATAATACTACTGTCTTATGGTTCAGCCCCCATCTGTTGATATCAAGTATGGGGATCTGAGGTAACATGGTGACATAGTAACCTATTATTTTATGGCAGATAAGGACCACTAGGCCCCACCCAGTTTGCCCTTATTCCCTGCCTGCATCAGTGGTCACTGACCCTACCGGGTCATTGGCTTTAGCCCTTACTACCCACCTCTAGGGTTCTCTTGTGCCTATCCCATGCAAGTTTGAATCCGTCCACTGTGCTGGCTCCCACTACTTCCTGGTGTAGATTTTGATCTTGCCAGAGTTCCAGAGGACCATTACAAAATTAACTTTTCTTTACGTCTTTCCTATCTCTATCTCTATGCATATGTTTGTCACTGTTGCAGGGATAGAGATTGGCAACAGTTGTCCAGTGGCCAATTGCAGTCCAATATTGTATTGGGCCAGTAAAATGTTCCTCTAATTACAGTAACCCTGTGTCCTAGTGCTGGAGGAGGAAACATTTCAGTAAGTACAGAAGTTGGGCCACTGGATTTTCTCCATTGGTAGCCCTGCTGGGCAGTTGCTGTAAAACTTAATTTTGACCCCTGCTGTTGGCAAATCCAAGCTTCTTTAGTGTTAGCCCCAGAACACTATTTGATAGCAAAGAAACAACTTACTAAAAACATTTTTTTCCTGTAGCAGGTAAAAGGTTATAGAGTATTACTGTTTTTAAACAGACTTTAGGATTGAAGCAGTCTACTTAGAATAAACACTCCTCGTAAAATCAGTTTCGGCACTGGACACACACACACACACGCTAGCTCTGCTTTTAAAGTTAGAACTTATTTTCGTTTTTCATTAAAGAAGAAATCTCTGCTTTTTCGTAAATATTTAAAATGCACTCTTTTAACAACCCTTTTTTACATAGTAAAGATTAAATGTTCTTAAAGGAAATGCATGGAGGTTAAAACCCTCTTAAATACTTTCACCAGTAACATTAGTATATATTTAATAAAAATATGTGCTTTTGATAAGCAGTGATCTTATAAATGATCTTTTTCAAAGGAAATAGAAAAATATATTTAGTTTCTGACATCAAAATAAAAGAATTCTGAAGCATTCTGTTTTAATTAAAAAAAGGTATGTAGAGTATGTCTGTTTTTTAATCAGACTTTATGATTTGAAGAATTCTACTTAGACTAGGAAGGCTTGTAAAATCCGCTTCAGTACTGCGCGACACACACACACACACACACACACAGTTTCTGTCTGCTTTTAAAGTTAGAGCTCATTTTCTTTTTTACATTAAAAAATAAATCAGTTTTTTTTATAAATACTGAAAATGCATTGTGTTAAAAGAACTTCCTTACACAGTAGAGATAAATGTTCTTACAGTCCTCCAAGCTTCAAAGCACATTTCACACACAAAAAAAAAACTTGAGTAAAATGGCACCCAGCAGTCATACCAGAGATTGACAGGGGGAGGTTGAGGGAGTGCCAGGTAGGTAATGGTGGGGCAAGTTGAGAGGAGGGGAGAAACTCGGGTTTGAGATAGGTGATGGGGTGCAAGTTAGGTGATGGTGGGGCTAGGTGAGAGGAGGGGAGAGATTTGAGTTCAAGGTAGGTGATTGGGTACAAGGTAGGTGATGATGGGGCAAGGAGAAGGGAGGGGAGAGACTCGGGTTCGAAATAGGTGATAGGGTGCAAGTTAGGTGATGGTGGGGCAAGAAGAGAGGAGGGGAGAGACTTAGGTTCAAGGTAGGTGATTGGGTGAAAGGTAGGTGATGTTGAGGCAAGGAGAAAGGAGGGAAAATACTTGGGTTCGAGGTAGTTGATAGGGAGCAAGGTAGGTGATGGTGGGACAAGGAGAGAGGAGGGGAGAGACTCAGGTTAGAAGTAGGTGATGGGTGCAAGGTAAGTGATGGTGGAGCATGGAGAGACTCGGGTTTGAGCTCAGTAATGGGTTGCAATGTAGGTGGTGGAAGGAGGAGAGAGACTCGGGTTCGAGCTAAGTCTCTGCTTTTCATAAACATTTAAATGCATTGTATTAAAACTTTCTTGCGTAATAAAGATTAAATGTTCTTACAATCCTCTGACCTTCAAAGCACATTTCACAAAAAAAAATAAATCCCCCAAGTAAAAAAGGAACCCTGCAGTTATCCCACAGACCGACAAAGGGGAGGTTGAGGGAGTGCAAGGTAGGTGATGGTGGGGCATGGTAAGAGGAAGGGAGAGAGACTCTGGTTCAAGCTAGGCAATGGGGTGCAAGGTAGGTGGTGGGACAAGTGGGAGGAGGTGAGAGACTTGGGTTCAAGCTAGGACAGAATGATAGAGGTTCAAGGGTGGGGTAGACTCAGGTTCGGGCCAGAACGGTGTCACACCAGTTCGAGGGGATGGAGGAGGGACTCAGTTTAAGCTAGGATGGAGTGGGAAAGGTTCGAGTCAGGACAGTGTTGCACAGGTTCGGGTGTATGGAGGAGGAACTCTGGTTTGAGTTAGGATGGTGTCACACAGGCTGTAGAGGATGGAGAAGGGACTCGGGTTGGAGCTAGGATGGTGTCACAGAGGTTCAATGGGATGGAGGAGGGACTCAGTTTCGAGCCAGGCCAGTGTCACATGTGTTCGAATGGATGGAGGAGGGGACTCCAGTTTGAGCTAGGATGGTGTCACAGAGGCTGTAGGCAATGGAGGGTGGAGAGTTCAAGCTCAGGTGGTGTCACAGAGGTTCGAGGGGATGGAGGAGGGACTCAGGTTTGAGCCAGGCTGGTGTCGCACATTTTCGAGTGGGCCTAGAAAGAGGGACTTGGGTTTGAGCTTGGATGGTGTTGTAGAGGTTCGAGGAGGAATAGGGATGGAGGAGGAAGGACATAGGGGCATAGAATGGGGATCATGTGTCATTTTCTGGTACAAGAATATGTCATCTTCTGCATTTCATTCATTACTTCCTGGGTTTGAGGCAGGACGTCCTATGTTTAAGGCGGGACTTCTGGTGACAGAAAAGAGGTGGGGCGTTGCTATGGTAACCACATGTCAAATGACATGGTGCATGCTGATTGGCTGAAATTTAACATTTGATAAGTTATATGAACTCTGTACTACTTACAGAAACAGAAGGATGCTGAACAAGAGCCCCATTGCTTCAACCAACACTTGGTCTTCACCTCCTGATGAAGACCATGTGTTAGTTGAAGTGCCAGAACTCTTGTTCAGTGTACTTCTGCTTTTAGACGCCCATTTCACAGTAAATGTTGGCTCAAACAAATAGTCAGCCCCACACTAACGAGCCTTAAACAGACTAAAAAGTAAAATGCAGTAGCTTCGGTATAAATCTGGTATTTATTCAGTTCTGGATAGTAAGTAAGTAAGTAAAATGTTATTTCTTAAGCACCTTTCGTATATCATAGTGCTGTACAATAAAATACTCATAAATTGTAAACAAATAATAATGACAGTAAAATTATTTAAAAACATTTGAAAAAAACGTGATTAAATAAATAGGTTTTAAACCCTGTTTTAAAATTCAAAACGGTCAGGCATTCTCTTAACTGACGAGGTAGAGAATTCCACAGGGTGGGGGCAGCATGAGAAAAGGCACATGCCCCAGCTGTTTTTAACTGAACCCTGGGAATCTCTAGCAATCCCTTGTCGGCAGATCGGAGTGAACTGTAGGGGCAGTAGGGAGTAAGAAGCTCTTGCAGATATCAGGGTCCCTAATCATGTAGGGCTTTGAAGGTAAGCAAACCAACCTTAAAGGTGATCCGCCACTGTACCGGATACAAAATAGTAACAGGTAGCTTACACCCACAAGCAAACCCCAGTAAATGTTGCACTTGCAGAACTATTTGATTCTGTTGTGGTCTGACCATGAGTTGTTTTCAGTCTCGGTGTTTCAGGCTGGTTGCCCTTTGCTGCACTGGGGGGATGGACCCAGGATGTGCTGTTTTGTTCCCAGAGATCCTGATGAGGAATGCATGGAGGATTACACAGCATGATCAAGGGTAACACACTGGCTGCTAAGCACGGAAGTGTGTTCATTCTCAAACTGAGTATAGTCACTACTGTACTGTAGGAGAGACAGATGAGATGGACAAGGTGGACCCTATGTACCTTCTATCATCCCAATATGTTGTTACTGTGCTATATGTTGCCACATTACCTGTAGCATTTATTAATGGGAAGTACAACCAGTACATTGTATGGACATTTGGCACGATGGAGAGGAAAACCGCCAGTAGCAGAAATCTCTGGGAATCCAAGGACAAGTGCTTCACCTTCCCTCCCTGGCATACTTATTCTGCTGTGGGTTACATTCCTCGTGACACTCCCCTTCCCAGTGAATTAAACCTCAATGACTCTCAAATGGAATATACACAGCTCCGGGTACTTACTTGTGCCAATGATCTGGATAGGACAAGAAGCAGGAAACAGCGAAGACTCCTGAATGAGAGCAGCATGGCCTTTAACAAGACACCTTTAGGATGCAGTGCTTCTCTTGATCTTGGTGCTGAAGTCTGCCCTCTGGGTAGCAGTCTTCTTCTCGGTCTGGGCACTATAGTCTGCCTCTTGGATATGATGTTCTCAGTCTGCACACTGTTATCTGCCCTCGGATGCAGCACTTCTTTCAGTCTGGACACCGAAGTGTGATGTCTGGAAAGCAGTCCTCTCAGTCTATGCAATGAAGTCTACTGTTTGGGAAGCAGCCCTCTCAGTCTGGGCAATGAAGTCTACTGTCTGGGAAGCAGTCCTCCTCTCAATCTGGGTGATGAAGTCTGCATTCTGACGGGAGGGGGAGGGCTTTTATACACTGCACCTTTATGCAGTTTCTCAGAATGACTAGTGAGATGTGCTAATTAACCACAGAAACCACGAGTCAAGAGTTTGTAGTCATTGTTTCAAGTAAGATGTAGCCTCACTACCGATATAACACCTTGTAGTATCAGGTGTTTTATCAGCTGAACACAAAAATTACTGTCTGACGTAAGCTGCTACTGCTTCTGTAAAACAATCCTCCTGTTTTCTAAATTATGATTAATTCAGTGCTGGTGAAAGGTGAGGGACTAACTGGAGTGGGGACTGAAGCCCACTATTTTTTCACAATGACAGGTACAGTGTATGCAGGTACATTTTATTTATTGTATAATCGGATTTACAACCTTTGAGTCAGAGGCTCATTTATAAAGGTACCTCATCACAGAGAGGACATACAGAGTCAACATACCTACAGAATACAATCATACAGAATAACATAGTTTTACATAAATTGCTTGAACACAAAGAGTAATTAAAAAAAAATTTCAGAATTGATAGGTTTAGTACTAGCAGGTTCTGGCAGTGGAGAGGAAGTCATGGGGAGTGGGGTGGTGGGGTGGGTGGGTGGGGTGAGTGGGAGTTCAGCCCAGAGGCAATGTCAATAGTGTTTTGAGAGCAGCAGAGCATCTGTTAGTGACAGGTGCAGCAGAGGGTGTTGAACAATAGGTTCCATATGGTAGTTTTGAAGGGGCAATTTTGGTGGTGTTGGAAATAGCTGCGGGGAGCGAGTTGAACCAGGACAAGGCTTTGTAGCTGAACGACCTCTGTGCCCGGGTGGTCCTAGTTCTGGATACTAGTAGGGTGACCTTGTCAGTGGTTCGGTTAGTGACTCTGGAAGGTATAAGTTGGATGGAGGCAGATACTCCAGGTGGGGGGGAGGAGAGCCCAAGTAGAATCTTCTTAGTTAGTAGGCAAGTTTGGTAGTGGAGGCATTCATTGAGGCTAAGGAGTTTGGCCATGTCATAGAGCTGACAAGTGTGGGTGAGCCTAGGGGCACTGGTCACTTGTCTGCAAGCCTTTCTTAGGGTGAGTCAAATCTTGTTGAGGGCTGTGAAGTCAGCAGCGCCATAGACTGGAAGGCCATAATCGACAAGGGACATTATTGAGGATGTAATGGCAAGCCTGAGGGCATCAGGTGGGAGGCACTCCTTGTGATGGTAGAGGATGCCAAGATGAGAGTTAGCAGTGGAAGTGAGGGCTGTAATGTGGGCATGAAAGGTGAGGGCCGAGTCAAAGGTGATTCCAAGGTATTTGTAAGAGTAAACTTGTTCAAGTGGTTGATGAATGCTGGGGAAGATTTGGAGGGGTTTGTTGCTGGCTTTGTTCTGGTGGTGGGCGAAGAGCATTGCCTTAGTTTTTTTTTTGAGGTTAATGACTAGTCTGCTCTCCTTAAACCAGTTCTCAGCATCATTGAAGGAGCATTGGAGGGAGTCTTGGAGGGAGGTGGGATTTCTGTGGGCTGCATAAATAACGGCGCCTGAGCAGATGGGACCGGTTTCCGAGAGTATCCCATTGTTTTTGACACACTGGGAGCGGGCTGATAGGTAACTCGCACACCAGGTGAGGGGGCCAGCAGACAAACCTGTATGGTCAAGGGCATTTAGTAGGAGGGGTGGGAGACAGTGTCAAAGGCCTTAGAGAGGTCAATGAACACTGCCCCAGCTAGGGACCCGGAGTCCAGGGAGGAGTGCAGGAAGTTGGAGAACTCCATTAATGATATACTTGTACTGTGACCAGCGTGGGAGCCATGCTGTTCCAGTCACAGAATGTTGTATTTTGCTAGCTATTCGGCAAGTTGAGTGGCCATCACTTTTTCTAAGGCTTGGGGGAGGATGAAGACTGGATGATAGTTGCTGGGGGTGAACCTGTCACCTCCTTTGTGAATAGGTGTGAATAGACTGCAGGCTTCCCAACACTATAATCTATTCAGGGTTGATGAAAGGTGAGGGACTAACTGCAAGGGAAGCTGAAGCCCTATATTTTTACACAAGATAGGTGCAGTTGTCTCAATATGCAGAGCAGGCTTTCCCACACTGTGACATATAAATGTAGTGCTGGTGAAAGGGAGGGACTGAATAGCACTGCAGCCTGAAGTCATCAACTTTATTTGCATTGCAAGGTACAGTGTGGGTACTGGACTTCAGGAGGGCTGATTTTGTCAACATGGGAAAGTGCCTCAGAAAACCACTGGCAAACAGACAAGAAGGAGGGGTGGAGCAACATAGAAACATAGAATTTGATGGCAGATAAGGACCGCTTGGTCCACCCAGTCTGCCCATTTCCCTACCTAATGGATAAGCTGCAGATCCTAGTTAACCAGCAGCCTACTTCTTCCTACCCCAACCCCCTAGAATTGCCTTATTACTGTCCCATGCATGCTTGAATTCCAACACTGTTTTTGACTCCACAACCTCCTCCGGAAGGCCGTTCCATGCATCCTCAATCCTCTCTGTGAAAAAATACTTCCTTATATTACCTCTGAGCCACCCCCCCATCTTCAAATTGTGTCCCCTTGTTCTTGCACACCTCTTTTTTTGAAAGATGCTACCCTCTTGGACATTGTTGATTCCCTTGAGGTACTTGAAAGTTTCTATCATGTCCCCCCTCTCCCTCCTTTCCTCGAGACTATACATATTAAACTCCTTAAGTCTCTCTTCATATGTCTTCTGGTGCAGACCCTGCACCATTTTAGTTGCCCTCCTCTGGACAGCTTCCATCCTGTCTATGTCTTTGCAGAGACTGGGTCTTCAGAACTGCACGCAGTACTCCAGATGGGGTCTCACCAGCTGTCTGTACAGAGGAATAATAACTTCCTGTTTTCTACTGGTGATGCCTCTCCCCTATGAATCCCAGTATCCCCCCAGCCCTCCTTGCTGCCCTCTCACATTTCTTGCCCACCTTTAGGTCATCTGATATGACTACCCCCAGGTCCCTTTCTATTTTTGCTGTTAGCGTCTCACCCCCCATTGTGTACTCTTCCCCTGGGTTTTTGTTTCCCAGGTGCATTACCTTGCACTTCTTAGCATTGAATCTAAGCTGTCATACATTTGACCATTCCTCTAACCTTGCCAAATCTCTTCTCATCCTTTCCACCCCACCTTGTGCATCAACTCTGTTGCAGATCTTTGTGTCATTTGCAAAGAGACATACTTTTCCTTTCAGTCCCTCTGCAATGTTGCTTATAAAGACATTGAAGAGGACCGGTCCTAATACTGAACCCTGCGGTACCCCAGTAGTAACCCCCCTTTCTTCAGAGTGGATTCCATTTACTATTATTCTCTGTGTCCTATTCTCCAGCCAATTCTTTACCCAGGCTGTCATCTTGGGACCCACTCCCAGGCTGGCTAACTTGTATATTAATCTTTTGTGTGGGACTGTGTCAAATGCCTTGCTAAAGTCTAGGTAGGCCATGTCCACAACCCTTCCCTGATCTACTACTTTGGTCACCCAGTCAGAGAAATCTATCAGATTCATCTGGCATGACCTTCCTGCTGTGAATCCATGCTGCCTTGGGTCCTGTGCCCCTCTGGCCTCTAGATACTCGACAGTTCTTCCTTCAGAAGTGATTCCATCATTTTCCCTATCACTGAGGTTAAACTAACAGGTCTGTAGTTTCCTGCTTCTGCCCTGCTCCCACTTTTGTGAAGGGGAATCACATCTGCCCTCCTCCAGTCCTCAGGTACCACCCCATCCTCCCATGATTTGTTAAAGAGGGTAGTCAGTGGTGTCACTAGTTCTACTCTTAGTTCTTTTAGAATTCTGGGATGAATCCCATCAGGCCCCATTGCTTTGTCCACCTTCAGTTTTAAGAGTTCTTTCAGAACCCTTTCTTCTGCAAATGGGCTGGTATCAACTTCTGTATCCAGAGTGTTTCTATTGTTTGTTTTAGGTACCTCCCCCTCTTCACTTGTAAATACTGAGCAAAAATATTTGTTTAGTATCTCGCCTTTCACAGTCACCCTCTGCCCACCCCCCCCTTTATTAAACCTCACTATCCCTCCCTCTTCCTTCGCTCCCTGATGTACCTATAAAAGGTTTTATCCCACTTCTTAACTGAGTTGGCTATCTTTTCCTCGGTTTGGGCCTTTGCTGTTCTGACTGCCTTCCCAGCTTCCTTTTGCTTTAACTGATACAATTATCTGTCCTGCTTCTTCTGTGATTTCTGGTACTTCCTGAATGCTTTCTTTTTCTCTTGAACCTTCACTGCCACTTCCTTTGAGAACCATAGTGGTTTCTTACATCGTTTTGTTTTGTTTATTTGCTTCACACAAAGGCTTGTCACCTCTGTGATGGCAGATTTTATTATTCCCCATTGTTCTTCCTCCATTCCTTCCTGCCCATTTGCTAGTGCATTCCTTAGGCACTCACCCATTTTGGCAAAGTCAGCCCTCCTGAAGTCCAGTACTTTTGCCTTTGTATGGCTTGACTCTATTGCTCTGTTTATTGTGAACCATACTGTTCGATGGTTGCTAGTTCCCAGATGGCTACCCACTTCTACATCTGTGATCCTCTCTCCATCCCCATTTGAGAGAACCAGGTCTAAGATTGTTCCCTCTCGAGTGGGTTCCAATACTAGTTGTCTAAGGCATGATCCCTGTAGGGCATCTAGAATAACCTCACTCTTCCGAAGTGGCTGCTGCAACTGCACTCCAGTTAACATCTGGCATATTTAGAGCACCCATCAGCAATATCTCCCCTTTTTCTGCCATTCTAAGTATACTTTCTATCATTTCCTTGTCCATTTCCTCCCCCTGAGAGGGGGGTCTGTATACAATCCCTGTGCGGATTGTGGTGCCATTGCCTGTCTCCAAATTGACCCACAGTGCTTCTTCTCCTCCCTGTTTACCCTTTTGTTCTGTTGCTTTGATTCCTTCCCTTATGTAAAGAGCTACTCCTCCCCTCCCTCTTTTACCCTCCCCTGTCCCTCCTGCAGATAGTGTATCCTGGTATGTTTATGTCCCAGTCATGGTTCTGTATGTACCATGTTTCTGTGACTGTCACGATATCCAGATGTTCCTCCTCCATCAAGGCCACTAATTCAGGAAGCTTGTTACCCAGACTATGGGCATTGGTACTCATTGCTCTCCATTTTTTGATGGCTTTACCTTCTGTTGCAGCATACCCCGCTGACCTTTCTACCTCTGTCTTTTTCTCATTTAGTACCCCGTTTTGTAGGGAGAGGCTGGGATTTTCCTGCTGCTTATCAGTGCATCCCCCCCTTGACTAGTTTAAAAGCTTGCCAATGAAGCATTTAAACCAATTGCTCAAAAGACTTGTTCCCTTCCTGGACAGATGCAGACCATCCTGCCAGTATAGGCTGGTGTCCCTTCAGGTGGAACCCCAGTCCCTGATGAAGCCAAACCCCTGTGCTCCACACCATTTTTTCAACCATTCATTAAACTGCATGGTGCAAAGTACCCTCGCCTCACCCATGCCACTGACAGGCAGCACCTCTGAGAAGGATACTGTGTGTGCTACTTGTCTTAGGCCCCTCCCCAACTCTACAAAGTCCTCCTGCACTGCTCTAATCTCATGATGCGCCAAGTCATTTGTCCCTAGGTGAACAATGATATCCAGCTCAGACTCCCGTGCAGCTGTTCTCGTGATCCTGAGGATGCGCTTCTTGTCCCTCCAAGCCATGGCACCAGGCAGGCACCTTACTTCAGTTTTCCCTGCTCCTCCCAGTTCTATCCCCCTAATAATGGAGCCCCCCCACCAGGAGCTGCTTCCTTTCCCTGTGGTGTCCTCTGCCTTCTTCCTGTGGGCCTCCCTTGTGACAGTTGTCCTCAGCCTTCTTAGTCTCCTCTGCGGGTGCATCCATAGGGGAACTATGCTCCCCCAGAATGGTGTTATAGATTGTGGAGTGGAACAGCTGACTAGGTGTGCCTCTGTTCCACCATCCTCACCCTCCCTGAGCCCACTGTGGTCCAACTGCTGTGCTTTCTTCGCAACCTCTGAGGTAGTGGTGGTGGCTCTGGTGCTCCCTGGATGGGGGAGGTTCCCTTCCTACTGTCCAGTGTGGCCTGGGGGAAGGTTCCAATGGGGAAACATCAAAACTGCCATTACAGAGGCAACAAGTCTTTGTGTGAAGCAAATAAACAAATCAAAACGAAAGAAAAAAACACTATGGTTCTCAAAAGAGGTGGTGGGGAAGGTTAGGGAGAAAAAGATAGCATTCAGGAAGTATAAGGAAACACAGAAGGAGCAGGACAAAGAACTGTACCAGTTAAAACAGAAGGAAATGGGGAAGGCAGTCAGAATAGCAGAGGCCTAAACTAAGGAAAAGATAGCCAACTCTCTTAAGAATGGGGGATACAACCTTTCATAGGTACATTAGGGAGTGAAGAAAGCCAAAGGGAGGGATACTGAAGCTGAATAAAGAGGAGGGAGGGTGGGTGGGCAGAGAGGGACAGTGAAAACAGGGATACTGAATGAATACTTCTGCTCAGTATTCACAAACAAAGAGGAGGGGGCTGTACCTAAGTCAGTCAATAGAAGCACTCTGGATAGGGGGTCGACATCAGTCCTTTCACAGAAGAAAGTGTTCTGAAAGAACTCCTTAAACTGAAGGTGGACAAAGCAATGGGGCCTGGTGAGATTCACCCCAGAATTCTAAAAGAACTAAGGGGAGAACTAGTAACACCATTGACTACCCTTTTTAACAAATCATTGGAGAATGGTGTGGTACCTGAGGATTGGAGGAGGGCAGATGTGATTCCCCTTCACAAAAGTGGGAGCAAGACAGAGGCAGGAAACTACAGATCTGTCAGTTTGACCTCAGTGGTAGGGAAAATGATTTAATCACTTCTGAAGGAAAGAATTGTTGAGTACCTAGAGGCCAGTGGGGCACAGGACCCAAGGCAGCATGGATTCACAGCGGGAAGGTCATGTCAGACAAATCTAATTGATTTACTGGGTGACCAAAGTAGTAGACCAGAGAGGATCTGTGGACGTGGCCTACCTAGACTTTAGCAAGGCATTTGACACAGTACCACACAAAAGATTAATAAACAAATTAGCCAGCCTGGGAGTGGGTTCCAGGGTGGTAGCCTGGCTAAAACATTGGCTGGACAACAGGACGCAGAGGATAATAGTAAATGGGGTCCACAGTGACGAAAGGGGGGTTACTAGTGGGGTACCACAGGGTTCAGTACTTTGTCCGGTCCTTTTTAATGTCTTTATAAGTGACATTGCAGAGAGACTGGAAGGAAAAGTATGTCTGTTTGCATTCGACACAAAGATCTGCAACAGGGTTGATACACAAAGTGGGATGGAAAGGATGAGAAGGGACTTGGCAAGGTTGGAGGAATGGTCAAATGTATGGCAGCTTAGACTCAATGCAAAGAAGTGCAAAGTAATGCACCTGGGAAACAAAAACTGAGGGGAAGAGTACACAATGGGGGTGAGATACTGACAACAACAAAAATGGAAAGGGACCTGGGGATAGTTTATCAGATGACCTAAAGCTGGATAAGCAATTTGAGAAGGCAGTAAGGAGGGCTGGGGGGATACTGGAATGCATAGGGAGAGGCATCACCAGTAGAAAACAGGAAGTTGTTATCCCCATGTACAGGCAGTTGGTGAGACCCCATCTGGAGTACTGTGTGCAGTTCTGGAGACCCCATCTCCACAAAGACATAGACAGGGTGGAGGCTGTCCAGAGGAGGGCAACCAAATGCGGCAGAGTCTTCACCAGAAGACATACAAAGAGAGACTAAAGGAGCTTAATATGTATACCCTCGAGGAAAGGGAGGGGGCATGATAGAAACTTTCAAGTACCTCAAGGAATCAACAAAGTCCAAGAGGGTAGCATCTTTCAGAAAAGAGATGTGCAAGAACAAGGGGGCACAATTTGAAAACAGAGGGGGGATGGCTCAGAGGTAATATAGAAAGTAGTTTTCACAGAGAGGGTTGTGGATGCATGGAACAGCCTTCCTGAGGAGGTAGTGGAGTCAAAAACAGTGGGGGAATTCAAGAATGCATGGGACAGACATAAGACAATTCTAGTGGGGGGTAGGAGGAAGTAGACTGTTGATTAACTAAGATCTGCAGCTTATCCATTAGGTAGGGCAACAAGCAGACTAGGTGGGCCAAGCTGTCCTTATCTGCCATCAAATTCTATGTTTCTATGTTTCAATGTGGGCAGGTACAGAGCAGGATTCCCCACACACTGAAATATTACAGCACGGATTGGGATGAGCTGAAGCAAGTCTACGCACATTTGTGGCAAATCATCACACAAGGCACTTTACAGTGATCCAAGCGGTGTGAGATTAAAGCAGTGACCTGAGACTCTGTGCTTTCCACATTCTCAGCTTACTGGCTAACCAAGAGGCTTTCTAATTGCTCAGTCTCAGGGTCATGAAGCCCAGAGGCTGATAAACAGAATTTTGTTTTTTATGTTGCTTGCACGCATGTGCAAGAAACATAGTGCCATCATCCAAGTTTTCGGGGGTGTGGCAGCCCTCTTCCAATTCAGTCAGTGTGTTTGCAGGCGAGGCCGCAGTTCTCCAGTCACTGCTGGAGCTGTCTATGACAGCTCCAAAATGCAGTGGAGTACAGTTGAAAGGGGGAGCTACACTTCTGTGAGCAGCGATAAGATATCACCTGCTCATCGCGCTCCCCACACATGCACACAGGCACGTACACTTGCGGCTCAGACCCCCCACACTGTATAGCCGACGGGGTGCCCAATCCCCATTGGCTGTGCTGCACCCAAAACAGAGTTGCACATGCCATGCTGGGTGCCCATCCCAGCGTGGCAACTCATATATAGCCATGAGGTGCCCAATCCCCGTCGGCTCCACTGTCCTCCCCGAGTACAGGGTGCCACGCTGGGAGCCCACCCAGCGTGGCAACATATCTCTATCGCAGGAGTGACCAATCCCCGTCAGCTCCACGCCCCCAACCAGCCGTCCTTGTGCCACACTGGAGCCCACCCCAGCGTGGCAAACATCCCGTCGTCATTTAAAAAAACAAAAACCTGCAAATAAAAAAACTGTCCTTGGCTTCTCCCTGCCCCCCTCCTACCTCCACAACCCGCACCCACCCTCGCACCCTGCCTCCCACCCCCCCCATACTTACCTCGGACCTCGACGATGATCTTGGTGGACGGGAACACGTCTGCACTCTTCAAAGCCAACTGCAAACTGAGGAAATGCTGGTAAGCTGTATAATGGGATAGATAGGGTTTTTCAACTTTGCTGCATATCTCAGGCATTTTTGGAATTTTGCAAAATTTTTCAACATGGGGTTTTGGGACCCCTCCTCATGAATTCTTGCACTGTCATGGGTTAAGTCGAGGCCGAGGGTGATTCATGATCACTGCGAAATCACCTTTCGCACGATTAACGAATGACACTGCCAGTGTTCATAAGGTGGGCTCTCAAAAAGCCTATGTTGAAAATTTGGGGAAAAATTCCTAAAATGACTGTTTTACTGAGATGCAAGCAAGAAGTTCCTATGCACGCTTGTAAGTTTGCTAATTTTCAATATTTTCACTCCAGATTTTCAACATTGTCATTTTAACACACCTCCTTATGAGCAGTACAGCTGTCATTTTTCACATCTCACCCAAAATGTGTTTCACCCATGTAGCACACAATGGCGCAGTCGGTGTGCGAAATCACTGTATGGGACACATTAAGAAAATCACAGTGACACTGTTGTTCATGAGCAGAGGTTTTAAAATGGCTATGTTGAAAATTTGGTGACACAATTCCTAAAAATGACTGTTTTACGAGCCTGCATTGCGCAGTTCCTATGCACGCTCGTAAGTTTGCAAATTTTCAATATTTGCACTACACTGACTTCCAAATACCCACACAGCACATACAAGCAAGCAACATTTGGCATTGACAAATGCTTGTTAATTACTGTTCTTCCTCTTACTTTGGCTCTCTGAGCCATATTCTGTGTGTGTTCTCTCCCAGTCCTATCCCCCTTCTCTGGGGCGTACCTCATGAGCTACTATGGCTTCCCCTTCCCCCCTCATCATGGAGCTTTCAGTGGTGGGGCAGCATCCATGCCAGTTAGTGTTGTAGGGGCCAGACATAAGGACATGTCATCCTGCCAGCAGCCATGATTTTCTTGTCAATCTTCCATCTCATCTCTGGGATGGCTGCACCGGTGTGCATGCATCTAGCATGTGTGGAGTAAGCTACACTTCCCTCCACTTTCAGCTGAGTCTGCTTTGTTTGCACTACCCATGGAAACCCAGATGTCACTAGTGCGGCAGGCTACAGAGCACCTACCACCCAGACAAGGCAAGTGTTCACTACGACATTCAAGCCTCCTCCTCCTGTCAGGCCTCTGACTACTGGGGCTTATTCCTGACAAGCAGATATTAACCTGGCCCTCTCCATCCCTGAAGAGATGCTGATGGGTTGGTTAAGGTTGACAGTGTCACCACGTGTATTTCTACATTACTTTATAAGGGACAAGAAACACTGCAGCATTCCCTCCCCAGTTCATATTTCCTTGCATCTGTCCTATTTCTGTATATAGTATGCTTTTTTCTTTTCTGTCTCACTGCTATTTAAAACCAGCTCTGTATATACAGTAGCCCACTACTGCCCCATTATAGATGCTCTAACCAGTGACATAATCAGTGTCAGTCAGTCGGTGGCTGCTAATGAGGATTCTACAACTTGCGCAGCTTGCTACTTCAGTGAAAACTGGGCACATTGAGAAGCACATTGAGAAGCAACTATATTTTTATAAATGTAGCAGTCCATGTAAGTAACAGTATCAGTGTTGGGAGCCACTGGTTGAAGTATCTATAATTGTGCAATAGGGGGTGGGTATGCACAGAGCTGTTTTTTATTCAAGGGTTTTCTCCCCACTGGTTGCATGTTGTTGTCCCCTTTCTGGCCAGGCAACCACACAGTCCCATCTACCACTGACCTCTCTACTGCCATGATCCCACAGGTTGTCTGTTTGGGTGGGTCCTGGGAGAAGGGCTGCCCCCCCCAGCACCAAGGATCCACATGTGGGTAGAGGGCTGCATGGCTTGGGGCCTTGAGTGTGTCAACCATCACGGAGATGGCAACAATGTTTTTCTCCCTGTTTTTTCTTTTCCATCCCTTGTTCTACCCACTAGAGGCCACCAACAGCCAAAGTTGGGCCCAGACACTGTAGTGATATCTGTGTGGGGGGAGGAACAAGCTCTCTTGCCCTCCATAGGGGCCACTGCAGTGTCTGAATTGCACTCTCTCTCTCCCCTGGCTGAGAATCGCTGTCATTGGTAGCACCATGCCCAACCTCTGGCTGTCTACCCCCAAATCCCGAGCCTGCTTCTGAACCCAAGTTACCAGCATGGAAGCACGGCATGATTTCACTGGGCCAGCTGATGGACCATACAGAGCTGCTTTTAAAGTCCAGGGAGACAGCAAGAAAAACAAGTAAGATATGGACTTCAGGTTGGTCTCAAGATGTGAATGGTAGTGTGAAGACTGAACTCCTCAACTCATCACTTTCAGTCTGTTGACACTGACTGTAGTTCACACCAAATGCAACTCCTTCTTATTGCTTGCAACAAAGATGTCTGCTACAGTGCCTAAAACCCATCCTAATTTAAGCTCCAAAAATCAGAACATGATGGAAGCAGAAATGGATTAGAGGCAGAGCAGCAGTGGTTTTCCACATGCCCGACCCCATTTTCCAGTGTTGCCAATAGATGGTGAAAGAGAGCTTTCAGATGTGGCTGACGGACACTATAAGCACTGTGAAACACATAAACAAAACAGTATCACAAATGGACTTGAAAAAGACTGAGAAATGTACATTGGATATGGAAGGCTGGTTAATGGAACTGGTAGAAAATGGGGACATTCACGAGTAGCTCATCCTCTGCCTGTTGCAGAGAGACAGAATGATGTCTGAGAAACTGGAGAATTCAGAGGGCTGGTCAACAAGAGAAAACATCAGAATTTATAGATTCCCTAAGGGGGCAGAAAAAAAGGCATCAGTCATTGACTTTATTTGGAAGTATATATATGGGAGGTTCTGGAGCTACTGAGGACATTGAGTTAATCTTCAGTCCACCATCAGCATCAGGATTTTTTATTTTCATTTTATTTTAACATTTTTGGCCAGGAAAGACACACTAAGCTGAGGCTTGTTTCCAGCTGCATCCTGGGAGCACAGGGACATTAAGTTGCTAGCTCACAGTCAGACAGTATGCAAGTGGTGACTGTGGGATTCAAACCCAGTTCTCCAGCTCAGTACTCTTAACCACTACACTATACTGCCAGACCTCAGTCAATAGTTATTCTGTTCACCTACTTCCAAACCAAACAAGCTGTGATTCAGTTAGCATGGAGGAAGGACATTAAGCTCCAAGACCAAGTGTGTCTCTTTTGATTACGATTACTCTGGAGTCTTTGTCACTGCAGATATGAAGGAAGGCAGTTTAGCTTTACAGATTGTGACAGGGTTGAATACAGCCCTGTCCCAGTTGCTATGGAGAACAAGTTTAAACGCAAGGATCTGTTCTATTCTCTCCTTTTGTGTCTCTTCTCTGGTTGCACAACCAAATTTTCTCATGAGACCTAGGACTTGATCACCCTGACGGTTTTGCAAGTCTCTGCCTCTTGCTATTTCTCTACCCTAATTTTCTGTTCTGTCTTTTCTTTCTTCTTACATATCTGCTGGTTTAAAAATATATGTGAATCATTTTGTGGCAATGTAATTGATACTGGGATCCCTTTGTTCAAAGCTGTATATAGTTATATTGTTGAAATGATTACAAAGCTAAAACTGTATATAGTTAGACTGTTAAAATTATTGCAAAGCTATTTGAAACTCAAGGGGCTAACCTGAGATGCAATTTTTAAGTCTTTTGCAGAAGATGTAAACACAAGGTCAGTTCTAGGTCACAATGTTCTTTTTGCTGCATCTGCTGAAACTGACAAGAACATTAGAAACTTACAAGAACACTGTGTGAGAAGCATGCTGTTTTAATGAGCTCCTGCACAGACTTTTAAAAAAGAGTTGCAATGTTTTGCAAAGAAGAGAGACAGAGGCTAAGAGACTGAGATTGGAAACTGAGAAGAAAAAGGACTCCTTTTTATGTTTGCCTGCGCGCATGCACAAGACACATATTGCGGCAGTTTACTATAGTAGCAAGTTGTGGAGGTGCGGTAGTGTTGTGCTGAATGCCAGCAGTCCATTTTGGGTCTGGTCTCTGTGGCACTAATAGAGGAGCAGGCCTGACAGCAGTTTTGTAGAGTGCCACCAACTTGAAAGAAACTCACCACTGCAATCAGGGAGCACTCTGTCATTAACAATCAGCTGTTTTTGCTGCTGGGGTGATCCCTGATTGCAGCAGTGAATTACTGCTCATCTTGTCTGGTGTCCCATTTCAATAAACATGGCAGCGGCTATTGCCATCTGCCTCTCACAGTCCCCATGAAAGCTGACAGGGTGCCCAATCCCCCTGTCAGCATGCCCCCTCTCCAGTTCATTTGCCGATGGGGTAGCCCAATCTCCATAGGCAAAATGTCCCCAAAGTTGTTTTACATTTTTTTACATGGCAGCGGCTATCGCCGTCCACCTGTACAAATCCCCATGGGAGTCAATGGGGGTGCCCAATCCTCCTGCCGGCATGTTCCTCTCAAGTTCATTTTGCTGACATGGAGCCCAATCCCCGTCAGCATAATGCCCTCCCCCATGTGTTGTGTGCCGAGGGGGGTGTCCAATCCTCCTCGGCTCATGCGCCCCCCCAACACTCTGTATTTGCCGATGGGGTGCCCAATCCCTGTCGGCTACAGACCCCCCTGACAAACAATCAGGTGGCACGCTGAGAGCCCACCCCAGCATACCAAACCACCTGTAATAAAAGAAAACCATCACACTTTTTTTGTTTTCTTTTAATTACCTATAAAAGAAAAAACATCCCTCGTTGTGTCGGTGCCCCCTCTCCCAACCTGCACCCACCCTCTGCGAACCCCACCTCATCACACCACCACCTCACCCCATACGCACCTCCGGAGCCTGGCACGATGATCTTTGGTGGACCGGGAACACGTCTGCACTCTTCAAAGCCGACCACGAACTGAAGAAATGTCGGTAAGCTGTATAATGGCATAAATGTTTTTTTTTCAACTTATGTGGATATCTCAGCCATTTTTGTGAATTTTGGCACCACATTTTCAACATGGGAGTTTTGGGACCCCATCTCCTGAATTCAGTGACTGTCATCTGGTTATTTGGTCCTGAAAGGTCATTTCGCGGTCACTGCATGGAATCACCTTTCAGGACTGATTAATGAAATGACAGTGTCACTCTTCATGAGGTGGGCTCCCAAAAAGCCTATGTTGCAAATTTGGTGAAAAAATTGCAAAAAATGACCGTGTCACGAGTGTGTGTTGTGTAGTTTTCATGCACACTCATAACTTTGTGTATTTGTAATATTTTCACTCCAGATTTTCAACATTGACATTTTTTACACCTCCTTATGAATAGTACAGCTGTCATGTTTCACATCCTGTCCAAAATGTGTTTTCGCACTTCCAGGGCAGCATAGCATGGTCCCTGTGGGAAATCAGTGTTAGGGACAGAGTAAGAAAATCACAGTGACACTGTTCATAAGCAGAGGTCACAAAATGCTTATGTTGAAAATTTGGTGACAAAAGTCCATAAAATGACTATGTTACGAGCATACATTGCGCAGTTTCCACACACCCTCGTAACTTCGAGAATTTGTAATATTTTCACTCAAGATTTTCAACACTGTCAATTTTTCACACCTCTTTATGAACAGTACAGCTGTCATTTTTCACATCCTGCCCAAAATGTGTTTTCACACATCTGGCGCACAATGGAAGGTCGCTGTGGGAAATCAACGTTCAGGACAGATTAAGAAATCATAGCGACAGCATTCATGAGCAGAGGTCACAAAATACCTATGTTGAAAATTAGGTGAAATAATTCCACTAAATGACTGAGTTACGAGCGTGCGTTGCACAGTTTCCACGTACTCTCGTACGTTTGAGCATTTTTAATATTTTCACTCCAGATTTTCAACACTGCCATCTCTTCACACCTCCCTATGAATGGTGCAGCTGTCATTTCTCACATCCTGCCTGAACTGTGTTTTCGCACATCTAGCACAAAATGGCGTGGTTGCTGTGAGAAATCAACATTTGGGACAGGTTAACAAAATCACAGTGCCACTGTTCATGAGCAGAGGTCCCAAATGCTTTCATAAGGTGGTGGTCACAAAAAGGCCATGTTAAAAATTTGTAGCACAAATACCGACAAACGCCGGGGCATTAGAGCTTCTAACATCCAATGCTAATATCAGCAAGCAAACATTCGGCATTGACAAATGCTTGTTCTATGTTTGTACTGCTATTGTGAATAGTTATACTACATTTTTTTTTTTATTTTACTAATAATAAAACTCCTGTTGTGAATTTTACAGCTGCTCCTGGGTTTCGTATTCTTCCTGACCTGTGCCTCAATGACACAGATAACGGGCCTCAACTTTTTAAAACCACTTGGATGTTGCCCGGTGATTCAGAAATTGGGCATCACCCTACTCAATATGGAAACAGACCAACCAGACAGACTTAAGGCTTCCTGGATAAGCGTGGAAATGTCAAAAAGGGCTAACAATTGGCTGGTAATCAGGGGTGGCTATAACAATCAGATTTACAGAGGCTTCTGCTTGAAGGCTGATGCAAGCAGCAAACAGGGCAGCTGTGATCATTGGTTAAGAATGTGGTGACAAGACTGTAAGCAGGCTGAAGTAGAGACACGGAAGAAGAAAAACTGTTCTGATATTTATTTTTTGTTCAGGTGAATACCGAGTCATTTTGAACTTTTGGGCTTCCAATTAGATTATGTTTGGAACTCTGTGGGAGAGAAATGGATCAATGTTATCTGTGGAAGTTTCATGAGTGTTTAGATAGACTAGTATGTGGGTGGGTAGGGGGCTTTGCAAATGGCTTCTCCTGGTCTGGGCTGGTGTGTGTGTGTGACTGTCATTCTCAGATGTCCATTAGGTGGGGGCACCCCTCCAGTAAGGGCTGACTCAAAGTTGATGACAAGTATTATAGCTCTCTGTAGCGAATAAAGATAAAGGTGAATGAATGGGTTTGGGCTGGTAGTGTGAGGGGGGGCGGTAGGGGGTCAAAGACCTCCAGAAAGAGTAGGGAATTAACTAGGAACCATCTTGAACCTCTCTGTGCAGTGAAGTGAACTGGCTGTAGAGCATGGAGAGCGAAACCATAGATGTAGTCAATGATGGAAGATGAGTAGTGACTGAGATCTAGCAGACATTGCTTGGGTGTGGTGTGGTTAGTGTCTGCCTGGGACGAGGTGGGGTGCTGGGTAGGGTGCGACCACCTTCTTGCTTATACACAGGGCCAGTTTCAAGCTGGAGGTCAGGCAGGTTTTCCACTGATGGTCAGCTGCATGTAGGGAGGTTCCAGTTTCAGTAAAAGACTATATTGCAACAGAGTTATGACCTTACTGCGAGGTTCTTTGGCTCCTAGACTTCAGAGGCCTCAAAACATTAGGATGGTGATGGTGGTGAGGTGGGAGGGGAAGTGAATTGTGCAATAGTTAAGAGGTGGTGAATATTAACACTATAGAGGTATCTCAAGACAATATGCTACTATTTTACTGATAACGTTTACCTTTTGCTAGCAGTACAGCTGCCAGGGTTAGCAGTCAACATGAGCAATACCACAATAAAGGCTGGATTCACAATAGCTAGTGGGCACTGGAGATCAGGTTGCTGCCTGGATGCTCATGTTATGCTAGCCATGACTGCAACCTCAAAGTCATTGAGTTTTCTAAAACTCTTAAGGCTCAGGGCATGGGATAATCATGTTCTGGGGTGGACTGCCCACCAAGGGGTACCAATACAGTTGTGTTATATAGTATGCTTGTTGTAGTGATTGACAGTATTATGTAGTGTCATATGTTTTTTTTTCTATGTACAGTAACAGAATATATCAGTGTAATCATTTCACTGGGGAGAGCAGATGTGTTACTAGAAAAATTGAGTATCGGCAGATAAAGACCCAGTGGTCAATTCATTCTGTCCATTTCCCTACCTACCTCCATGCTTAGCATAATGCTGGGCTGGATTTAAAGATATAATAGGGGGATTCAAGAATGAATTGAATAGGCACAAGGGAACCCTAGCAATAGGAAAGAGAGGGTAAAAGCTGGAGATCAAATAAGATCTGCGGTATTGCAGTAGATAGGGAAAATGGGCAGACTAGGTGGGCCAAGTGGTCCTTATCTGATGTCAATTTCCATGTTTGTATGTTTCTATGATCGCCCTTGTGGCTGATTGTCAGCTCCAGGTATCCCTCGCCCTCATGTACCTGTGGGCCCAAGTATTCCCTTATATCTGTCCCACCCAAGTTTAAACCCTATCATAGTCTTGGCTTCAAACACTTCTCTTGACAGTTTATTCCAGTTGTCCATCACCGCTCCATGAGAAAGAACTTTCTTACAACCCTGATGGGAACAATCTGCCAGTAAGTAACAACTGGGATGTTCAGGTGCAGTTTCACCCACTATGGAGTAAGTCATTTCTTTATCTGCTGCCCAGTAATGGTCTAGCGTATGACAGTGTAAAGAATGTGGACACTATTAGCTCCCTCAGCTTCATGTTTGTCGCAGTCAGCAGTGGCTTTGGAGTCTCTCAGGAAGATGGTACAAGGGGAAAAGGGAGAGAGTCAAATTCTTCTAAAGGACTCCATTTCCATTTTGGCATGGGAGGGGGGTGGGACCTGTTTCTTGGTTTGGGTGGTCACATTCAACCTCATCGAGCTTGTCTACAGGTGCAGCACCAACAGACAATGGTAGATCACTTGCTATGCAACAAGTTAACCCCTTACTCTTTGAGGTTTGGGTTCTATCTCAGGGAGGAACATCATTCCCTCAGTCTGCACATGGTTATTGCCCTTCAAGAGAAGTGGTGCAGAGTTTCTGGGGCTGACTTAGCAAGATTCCTAGCTTTGCATGTTACTCTGATAAGTATTATGTTGGTAATTTATCGAATACATGGCTGCAGCCATTTCCTCCAAAACTGGTGTGGTGTATAGTTTGTCCAGGGTAGGGGAACGTAAGGGCCTATCAAGACAATGACAATGCCAAAGAATGTGGACAGTATCAGCTCCCTCAGGTTCACATCTCCAGCACTTATCTTGAATAATGAGCCCTATAATTTGAAATTTACCCAGGGTCCTATGGTGCATGATCTTGTATTGTATAAATGGAGTCCTTATTCTAATATAAAAATGGCCAAGACACTAAGGGTGCTATGAGAAGAAGCTGGAATCCAGGATTTTTGGAGAAAAAAGCATGGTCAGGAGCGAAATGACACTTTGTTTGACAGCCCTCAGCAGTTGTATAGTAGGACTGACCATTTGTACATGCAGAAAGCATTCATGTGTAAGGTAGATGCCAATGAAATCCACCAGTCTTCAATATCAGTTCATGCACAGTTGACAGTATTACTGGAAACAGAGTCAGAAGAATGGCAGTCTTTGAAGAGACTAAATGTCTCCCTGCTGGTAGCCTGTAAAGATAGCTAGTCTAAGTCACCCATAGGGATCATGGCACATGCACTATGCCGACTGGCATGAGGGAGAATGCGGCATCTGTTAGAATGTGGCACTACCACAACTGTACAGAATGGAGCATGGTTCTGTGAGCACTTGGCATGATAGCTATGGGTTTGTCCGGAGACAGTGGCATTACAGTGAGTCTGCCACTATGGCGACTGTAACAAAATAACAACTGTGCACAATAGCGAATGTCGAAATAAAGAAAACTTTCAGCGCGAGCCACAGCCAACACACTAGCCACAGCAATGCCCTGCACACGCCAAGGGCACACAACAGACAGCACCCAGCCACAGGATGGCCACTGCAACAGAGGGCATGGCCAAGGGCACTGCCTGCTCCCCCCACAAACCAAAATGGGCACACTGTGAGCACCCCCCCAACAGTGTGATGACAGCGGCAACTGCAGGCACCCTCCACCCCTAAGCAGCAGGTACAGAAGGCAGGGAACAAAGGCATCCGAGCCGACTCCACTCCCCAACATGTCGTTGTAGAACAGGCTGTTAGGCAGACAGAGCACTGCACTGCTGGACTGGACCATACAGGTTCGAATCCCCGATACAGCACAACCACCCAGTCGACAGGTAGATGACAGTATAGTGAGGCAGCAAGGGACAGGGAGCCACGGCATGCCATGGGGGGAGGCAGTCAAGGTCAACGCTCAGTACACTCTCCTGGCTCCACCATCCAGTCGGGTCTCCACATCAGCACCGTCTGAACACCGTGGTGGCAATACAGACATCAGCATGTACATCCACTGCAGCCAGCAGGGGTCGCGCACCTGCATGGCGGCCCACTTTGTGCGGCCCTGCGGCGTGTGGGCGCGCCACGCAATACAGTCCACCCACGCCGCACTACAAAAAGGGCATAACACGGAACTGTAGTTGTCAGTGAAGATGGTGATTATCACATGGAGCCAGAAATGTCAACCTACCTTACAAGCCTGAAGGGGAAACCCTTATGGAGCCTCTCAGGCTATGTGTATTGCCGGGACAAGAAGGTCCACGGCAAGGTGTATTGGCGCTGTGTACAGTGCCACAAGTATGAGTGCCCTGCATGTGTCCACATAGTGGCTGACCACATCATCCATCATGGGCGCCCCCACAACCATGTTCCAGACACAGATGACATAGGCATCAAGGCTGTGGTGGGTGAGGTCAGGGAACGTGACTGCACCAGTATGGAGTCCACCTCACAGGTGGTGGTGCAGTGCACCTCAGGGGTGCCAGATGCCATTGCTGGCTGGCTGCTGGGCATGCCACTCCTGAAGCGCACCATGCAGCATGCCAGGCAGGTGGCAAGGGGGTGTCCAGCAGCGCCACCCAGCATGGATGCCCTCACAATACCACTGGTTTATGCCACCACAGGACAGGGGGAGTAGTTCCTCTAGCACGAAAGTGGGCCGCACACTGACAGGATGCTTATTTTCATGACCCAATGCTCCCTGTGCTTCCTGGGAGACAGCAGGGACTGGTTCCTGGATGGAACATTTTGCATGGCACTGCCCCTGTTCGGGCAACTGTACACGGTCCATGGGGTCCAGTCCGGTGCCATCATGCCCGTGGTCTACATCCTGATATGCTCTCGCAGGGAGCAGAGCTACGTCCGTGCCTTCACCGAGGTCTGGCAGCTGTTGAAAGGTGTGCAGCCTAGGACGGCACTTCTTGACTTTGAAAAGGAAGCATGGCAGGCACTGAATGTGGCATTCCCCGGGGTGGCCATCCGCAGCTGCTTTTTCCATTTTTATCAGGCAGTCTGGTGCAGGGTACAGCAGTACCCTGGTCTGCTTGGTCACTATGCCACAGAGGAGGAGGTGGCCCTCCTGGTGCAGATGCTGCTGTCCCTTGCATTTGTCCCTGTGCCCGATGTCTTCTCTGTGTACGAGGTGTTGCGGGAGAGAGCATTCTACAGGGACAATGATGCCCTACTGCAGCCTGTCCTCGACTATGTGGAGGACACATGGATCGACAGGCCCATTGGCTGGTCAGACAGGTGGCGATGAACATTCCTGCTGGAGATGTGGAATGTGTACCAGACCATGTGTGCTGGACTCGCAAGAATGAACAATGTGGTGGAGGGGTGGCACAGGGGCTTTGGCACACGGCTGGGTGGCTGCCACCCCACTGTGTGGGGGTTCCTTGATTGCCTCCGGGAGAAACAGCGCATGAGTGAGCTGAGGATGGATCAGCTTGCCTCTGGGGCAGCCACCGTCGGCAACCGCAAGTGTTACCGTGATCTTACGTGGTGCATAGAGGCTATTGTTGGGGAGTACGGGCACCACAGCATGGCCGACTGCCTCTGTGGTCTGGCTTATGATTTCCAGCTACAGGTATAGCCTGCTGCACTTCCCCCCGAGCCACCCTCTGTACCACTGCTTGTCTCCAGCCACTATTGCCTGTGCCCACCTCTGCTGCGACCACTGCCACTGTGTTGCACCCACTGGCATGTCTGTGCTCCATCTTGGTGGCACCAGCATATGTCCCAGTACCCCTGCTGCCACTGTGCACTTCCTACCTCTGCTGGTCCGTGTGTCCCTGGGCTCAGCCACCCACCTGCACTGCCATCTGCCGTGCTTCCATGTATGCAGGCCCTTACCTCTCCTCCTGCCCTCTGCTGCTGCCTTCTGTGTGCATGGTGTTCTCCCCCCCTTTCTGGCTCCCTGCTGTGCTGCTAGGGCTGTTGTGTACCGTGCCCCCCTGCCCTTCTTGCTCCACGCCCCCCTTCACGTCCGGGGGCTCCGCTCCCTCCCATCTACTACACTGTTTCCCCTCCCCTGTCTGCATCCATTATCCATAGGTGGTGGTGTCATTGCATTTTTCTTCACTCCTGCAGTTGCTATTGTGATGCTCGCTGTGATGCGTTGGTAGCCATCTGTGCGATCGCCATGTTGCCCGCGCTGTATTGCGGGTCACTCATCCATTTTTGCTCTCCTCTTTGCTTAAACGGGAATCTTTCTGTATCAAAACCAAGCAGACACTCTCTAATTACTTTAAGGAAAATGGGATGTGGGGGCAATGGACAAAACAAAAATATGTACGGGAAGGATCAAAGGTGAAATAATAGCATATTCCACAGCAAGAAAAAAAAGTCTTGTGGCAGTCCAGGACCAATTACTTACATAAATCAAGAGCTAGAGACACAATATAGCAGCTTCAGGATCTTCTCATCAAAAGAATATATGGTAGGGTTGGTAACAATCCCTAGACCAAAAGTAATATAAGCACAGAAACCATGTGGAGATGTTATTGGCATTCAGGCTAAGCAAAATGCAAGCAGACTGAAACAAGCATACTGTAGAATACCAGCGGGGGTTGATTAAGATATTTCAGAAACCAAAGAGACAGCAGAATTATTTAGTGAGACACTATACAAGAGAGGGGAGGAAATGGGGAAGGGGGGAGGAAATTACAGCTTTTTTACCTAAAGTAACCCTTGTTTTCTATTTCTGTTAATGCTTCCTCTGCTTGACCTGTAGCGCCCTTCAAAGGGACACCATAGCTCCAACAGCCCCCTTCTCTACAGACACCCTCCATCTCTGAAGGCTACAGCACAGTGTAACAGGGCAGTGTGGAGGGAGAAGAGGATGCTGGGTTGTACAGGAAGGGGAGCAGCTGAAGAAGGAGAGTGGTGTTTCTGCATTTATACAGGTCTCTGGTGCGTCTTCACCTGGAATACTGTGTGCCATTCTGTAGCCTGTACTTTAAGAAAGATGGGGACAAACTGGAGCCAATGCAAAGGAGGGTAAACAAAATGATCCAAGGTCAGCAGGAAAACGTTTCAGTGGAGATGTTGGATGCTGTCAACATGTACACACTGAAGGTGTGGAGTGTTGGAGAAGGAGAAATGACTGAGACATAGATATCTCCACTGGAGAGTTGTTCATGCTGACTGGAAACACTAGTACCAGGGGTAATGCAATGAAGCTTGTTGGGGGGGGGGGGGGGGATTTAAGAGTTAAACCAGAGGGTGGTGGAGGAATGGAGAAGACTCTGCATTCAGTATAAGCACAATGAAGGGTTAGGTTTTCCTGACTCCAGGGGTTATTGTCTGGCAGCTCAGCTACAGCACTTACTGCCACTAATTAAGGAAGACAGTGAGGTAGACTATAACAAATAGCTCATGGGTAGTCATATGCTCAACCAGTCTATTGTGCCACCTTGGGCTTCTGATTACCTCAGATCTCTTAAGCTTTGCTCTTGAGGTCTGAGGGTAATCAGAATCCCTCGGTGGTATAATAGGCTGGTTATGTATGGTTGCCCATGCACTATTCTCTGTATTGTATTACCGAGGGGTTTTGATTACCCTCAGACCTTGAGAATTAAACTCGAGATGTCTGTGGTAATCAGAACCCAAAGTGGCACAATAGGCTGGTTGGGCATATAGTTGCCTATGCACAATTTTTATAGTGTATAGTCCCCCTGACCAAAGCTTTTACAGTTTTTAATTTTTGAAATGGAAAAAAAATTGTTCGTTGCTCCGTCGTGTTCTGGGAGTTAGGGTTGGTTGCTAGGTTGACATGTGTGGTTGCTAGGGAACAGACGTCCCTACGTTTATTGCGCTGTCTTCTACTGGCTGTCAATGGGGTGTGGGAGGGATTTTCAACAACAACAAAAAAAGGTGGTGTATGTCTCACTTAGCGAGAGAATGTGAACTCAGAGAAAGCAATTAATTTTAAATATCCAGTTGATTCTGATTCTAATTTCAATGAAGCTGCAGTTATCTGGTTGAATCTGCATTTGTTTTTTTACTTATCTGGTTGTTGCTGTTTATGTCGCAGGTTCCGGTGATGTTGCCACTGCCTCTCCTGTCTATTTGGTTGACCCTGCCTTTGCTGCTGCCAGGTGGGCTTGTGCGCAGTTTAGCTGTCAGATAGAACCTCTAGAGCTTTTCCCAAATGTTGTTGTACCACAGTGTGGTACAATTGCTTTCCATGACCTTTTGAACTGTGGTACAGCAACATTTGGAAAGGTTCCCATTTCTATACGGAATAGCACCTGACTATACACTATAAATAGAATAATTGATAGCAAAGTATGTATTACAAGGCAGTAATACCATCGAGAGGTTTTGGGGACTTGGTACCTCGAGATCGAAGCGAGAGGTACCCAAAGTCCCCAAAACCTCGAGATGGTATTACTGCCAAGAAATACATACTTAGCTATCTGTTATTTTTTTGTAATATATGGAGCAGGAATAGTTTTTACTTACCTTAGGTGCAGGCTGATGGGTTGTCAGTGGTGAATCAGGAACAGCTCTTAGGAGAAGCAGTAAAGTAGTACAGAATTTCATGTAATTGATGAGCCAATGATTGTGGCTAAAAGAACATTAAACAGTAAAGTTAACCTTTTTTTTTTTTTTTTTTAGCATGCAAGAGGTGCTAGTCCGAGTCGGAATCTGAGTAGATGACGAATTGTCGCTTCTTAGGTGGGGGTGGTGACTTCCGGATGTTGATCGCGATGTTCCCAAAAAAATTGCAGTGGGAACCAAATATGTTGCCTGCAGTAGCGGAGATGTGGGAGCTTTTGGAGGACATCTGTGTTGACATTTCCTGTGGGACTGCAATGGAGTTAGTCGCTGTGTCAGGTCTGGGTGCTTCACATTCAGGAGGTGCCGAAGGACGTGTGGAAGTGCTGGGTTGTTCGCCGGAGAGGATTGCACATATTTTCTGTTGCTTTAGCTCAGACAAGGTACTATAATTATTAATTGACTGGATGTTTTTATGACCGGAGACTTGGGCAACATCCGTGGGAGGCACATTACAGTCAATGAGCATTTGTATAGCAGTTTTTCTTGTGCTATGATTTGTTATTCGTTTTTCTGGTGGGAGCCCTGCAGATTTTTGCAGCATTTTCATAATGGTTCGAATTTTGTTCTCACCGATTGTCATGGCTCTGAACCATAAGCTGGTTGGTTTCAGCTTCAGATTTGGTGCTAAATAGAAGGGAGCGTCAGGTTGTAGCATGGCAGGGGACCTTTGTGTGGCATACTTTTCAATGGCAGTTACTGTGTCTCTGCTTGGGTTCATGGTGTTGCGTTATAGCCTGGGGTGTGCTGGCCTTATATCTCTTATGTTTATGCCTGTTCTAGTTTTCGTTTGCCGTGCATGGTACTCCAGGTAGTCATTTCCTTGGCTGTCTTTGTTTAACACTATGTTGCCTCAGCGGAGGAGGTATTGCTCGCTTGTTAAGTGAGGGCTGAAATGTAGACCTATGTTGAAGAACAGCATGTGAAGGAGTGCTGTGGGGGAGTCATAACCTAGAGTGCCCGATGTGTACAGTAAGTTGATGTCTGTTTCTGTTAGGGCTTCTGCTTGCCTTGGCTGGTTACCCATTTCCAGTTTTTTTAGGTATTTTTGCTTAGCAGTTAGTGTCTCTAGCATTTGTTTGAATACTGTAGAAGGACTTTGGAAAATTGAGGAGGGATAATTAATTTTGTGTAGGTGTCTGTCGATGCTTCCAAGGACACCTTGTATTGTGCTAGGCTCATATTCAGAGTCGTCTTGCTTTTTTAAATGAAACAAAAAGTTAGCGAGGATGGAGTCTAGTTCTTATAGATATAGCTTCAATAGACCGTGACTCACCTTGGTTTGTGAGGTATGTTTGGAGGAGCTTTAAGTCAAAATTAATTTTTTTTGTGGTGTTGGGGTTCTCCTGGTTTTTCACAAACCGTATTCTGTCTTCCGTGACTTTATTAGTATAATCCTGCATTTTTAATCTTTGTAGTGATGCGCCGCGACCGAGAAGCAGTGTTTCTGTCAGGAAACTGTTTGTGGTTTGAAAGACAGCTCGCGCTTGAAGTGGCCAGGTGATTGTGCTCGTGCTGCTGATTGCTTCTGATAATACTATCGTTCAGGAGTGGAACGATGGTATTATCACTTCTGAACGATAGTATTATCAGTTTGGAACGATGGTATTATCACTCTCAGTACTGTGCTATTACAACAAAATTTTTGTATGGGATGAGATGGTATTATTAGGCCATCTCCATATATTACAAAAGGTTAATATTTTTGAACTCTTGATTGTAGCGACAGGTACAGCCCCCCAGAAACAAATCTAATTATATTACAGATTGACCAATAACACAGCTCTGGGTATGAAAATAATCCTAAACAAATGGCAGACACGGGCTGATGTGGTTCTATTGGAAGAGGATTGGAAATTCATCTGGGAAGACTCCAGGAAAACTATTACTTCTGATAAATGGAAGTTGGTTCAATGGAAACAGATTATCCAATTATTTAGAACTCCAGTGATCACTAAATATTTTGGAACATCCTTCATGGATTAATATTGGAAGGACTATAAACATTAGAGCATGCATACCCTGGTTATTGGGGTGCAGCCCCCAAACTGAGATTTTCTGTTCAAAGATTTTAAATGTCATAGTGAGCATGATTGCTACAGCACTGGGTATCAATCAGAAGTGAGTAACTAGTAAACATCAACAGTATTTACTAAGCATACTTATTTCTCCTTCTGGGAAGGCAATAATGCAAAACTAGTTAACTAATCATTGCCTTATCTCTCAGGAGTGGATCAGTGTATTCAAATCTGCCAGCAAATAGAGGGCATCACAGCTAACTCACTAGTCATCAAAGACATGTACAAATCCCAGTGGGGTCTCCTTATACATTTCTTGAGAAGATGGGAAGGGGAAAACATGCTGCACCAATTGGCAGGTCTGTCCAGTTACTGTACCTAAAGCAGTGTTATGGCTTTAACAATTGTAAATTATATAATGGCAAGAAAAACATCCTGCATCTTGATTGGTCAGTGGCCATCTTCAACAATGATGTTATCCGAGTATAATATTACTGTGAAAGTTTGTATTATATCAGTCTCCACCTGCATTGTATGAAGGTCTGGACTGATAATTAAAGACATAAACTAAAAAATGATTACTTTTTTTAATTCTGTTTAAAAATGAATGAATGCATAATAGCAATAATGCCTCCAGGATGTGAGTTATGGTGATAATGTCACTTCTCAGATGTTGGATGCACAGGGCCTGCAGCCTTGTGCTGAACCACCCAAAACATGATTTTATTCTAGTATGACACACACCCTCTCTTGCATTGTTGCATAAATAATATCATTAATATAGTAATCAGAAAGGTCATTAAGCAGATGCTGATTTTTAATTATTTTTATTGTGCAAAAAAAGGCAAAGTTGTAAGGTTTCAATGCAAATTTCATCATAACAGTAGTACACAACGTATATAGTAGAGTATCTATTACAGCATAAAATAATAAGCAACCCACAACAATATGTGCACAACCTTTTTTCCTGGTTCAAATTGTTTGTCTCTGTTTATTGTTGTAGCGTTTACATAGCTGTTCAGTAGGATATGGTCAATGCAATTTCTGTAATAATGACAAGCCATACATGATATCATGGTTTGCTCCTGAACTGAAGTAAAACTACCAGGATGTGTTTTAATAAAGTTTGGGGAAAAAGATATGGACACAACACTTTCACAACATGCAGAACTGCTTTAAATAAAAAAAAATGTACATATATATGTAACCCCCCTGCAAATGGGGGTTCCCAAAAGTCTTCTAGGAGCTGCCTACGTGCTCCCAGCCTGAATGGTGTTCGGTGTTTAAGCCACTTAACTATGAGTGCTTTTAGAGCCTATGGTACTGTCTCTTTAAGAGCTATCTGCTCACAGGCTGAATTAGTTTGGATGGAGGGACTGTGTATTTAATGCTCGAATCCCGCCTAAGCTGCTGTCTGATCGCTCCATTTCTGGAGTTGCTAGAAGCGCAGAGGGAGCCCACCTGAAAGATGTAACTGTTTGCCTGAAATCATTTAGAGCATTAGTAAAATTGCAGTTTGTCTAACCTGCCTTCATTGCAGCTGGGACTCTGTGTGTGTTGCCCCTCCATTTTGGGCCTAAACTGCTGATCTGGACCAACTGGGTTAGGGGAGCACTAAAATGGAGATTGCTTGGGCCAACCAGAACTTGGACTCTCACCTGGAGCCTGCTTACAGTGGAATGTATGGCATATGCTTCTGGGAATTGTAGTTTGGACCTTGGCTCCTTTTTGCACCAACAGAGGGAGCCCTGCAGTGATTGACATCCAAATCTACCAACCGAGCTTGTGTGGAGCCTAAGGGAAATGCCCTGAACTGTTGCTGGAGAACCAGATGCGAGTTGGCTGTGAAAGGAGAAGGAGCTCTGTTCCGCTGCGGCATGTAGTGCGCGCGGAAAGTGTGTGGAAGGCCCTGAAGTCAGCTGGGAGCTGTTAGCGACTGCTCATCGGACTGAATCCAAGTTGTGGAGAGAAGGAGGAAATGTGCAGAACCAGGCTTGCCCATAGAAGAACGAAGATTTGCAGAAGTGCGATCGGCCTTTCGAGGACTCTGATGTTGTGCGTGCTCCCGGGTAATTTGCAGTGTTTGCGATCGGGATTGAGAAGCAGCTGCCTGGTATAGTAATTTCCTTTACATATTAATGTGTCTAGTGCTTGTGAGGGATCGCGATTCCTTTTTCCCCTTTTTACTGTGAGTTGTGAGCTGAAGCTGGAAGCTAAACTCAAATTTAATCGGACTGAATCCGTCTGCTATCCAAATCAGTTGGGCCCTGTCATGAGGGTCTCATCTCCAAGCCCTGCTCATCCTGGCTATCCAGAGCAACCTCCTCAATTCAGTTCGCTGCTTGGGGTTTGTGAGTACAAATCGGGGTAACTCCCTGCACCTTTCATTTAATCAAAGTGTGTCACTGATTGTTTTGTGTTCTTCGTTTTGTGGACTGAGCCATCTGGCTCTGGATTACAATTTGTTTGTGCATATATTTTCTTCCTACAGGGCCCCATCCAGCTGCACCAGCCCGCCAACCCCGGGCAACGGACGTGGCTAGCCCCCACCATCTTGGGTACCCAGAGTGTGACTTTTTGGACCCTATATGCATGTACAGTACTGTGATTTGAACCTTACTAAACCAAATCAATCTGATTGCCCCCTCCCGTGTTACTGTCCCCTAAATAAATCAGATTTGTTGTTATTGAACTATATACTGTCTGTGGTGTCAATACATATCGAACCAGTATTGCACTGCATTGTGTATGTGCATTAATCTTGTTTTACAGGGGGTCCTCAGAGACGTGCTGCAAAATCAGTCCTGAGGGTAAGTGGTTCTGTATATGTAAAAAGTGTGCATACGTGGGGTATTGGGACAGTAACTCGCATGTACTTTGTGGGCCACTAGTGGGAACAAAGGGGGGGGTCACAGTGTCCCCAAGGGCTGTGACCAAGTTAGCTTAACCACTACCAACCCTGACCTCTGGGTGGAGGCACCCGTCACTGAACCTAGGCCCCTTACCCTGCCACTAATCATACAGGCAGGGGTTGTAGCCCTTGGGATAGTACCACCTAGGGGTTACGTCTTGGAGGCACCACTGGGATTAGCATCCTCTAGTGGCCACAGGGGAGAATTACCCCATTATGTTCAGCTTTGGGGAGAAAATGGAGGGGCTTACTACGCCCGAGGTGAAATTTGCCCCCCATCGGCTAATGGTGCACAAATTGATGGGGTGGAGTGAAGCTGAGGAGATGGGTCCCCAAAAGGCTATTCTGTTGCTGGATGTCCCCTTGGGGACTAAAAATGCTGACATTGTGTCCACTGTAGAACATGTTAAGTGTGTGGGCAAAGTTGAAGTAAAGGGATGATATGCTGAATTATTTGAACAAACGCTGCAAGTGCTGCTCTCATGCAGTTCCCCCGATAGACCCTGAAAAGGCACCCCCTATGATTTTGCCTGAGGTGCCCAGAAGGGATGGAGGGTCATTCACTTACATAGTGGTCTGGCCACCCAGGGTGAGTCCCCTAGTACAGACGGCATTAAAGAGAAGTTGCTTAAGCTGTTAGCATCAGAAGGGAACACTGCCCAAGAATTGGTAAGAGTGTTAGATCTATCAGAGGACCACACATCCGTGCACTCCCCAAACAACATCCTCTGTGTCCCCCAAGAGCTCCCCAGTAGCTGCCTCCCCCATCATAATTCCCCCGATACAGTTGGACTCCTATAGAAGGCTTAGACTTTTCTCTGGTACTGTCCCAGAGCCTTCGGGGGAAGATGATTTGGAGACCTGGATGGACTATGCCACCCCTTTAGTACAAGAATGGCAATGCTCAGAGGGGGGAAAAGAGGAAGCGCTTGATGGAGAGCTTGAGAGGCCCTGCCCTGGGAGCCATTCAGTTCCTACGTGCTACTAGTCCAGAGGCCACTGCAGCAGAATATCTCTCTGCCTTGGAGGGGGTGTTTGGCAGCACAGAATCAGGGGATGATTTATTGTGGAAATTCAAGTCAGTCAAACAGTGGAAAAATGAGACATTGTTTGCCTTCATCACTAGGATAGAGAGGGCTTTGTAGAGGGCCCATTGAAAAGGGGGAGTGCCTGCCAAAGAATTAAACCTGGTCAGATTAGACCACATCCTGAAGTCAGCTAGATTTTCAAGTGTAAAGATATTGAAGCTCGAGCTGCAAGACAGGAGGGCAAGCCCTCTAGAGTACTGTCATTTGATGAAAGAAATCTGTGAGATTGAAACTGATTAGGAGGTCTGGGAGCCCTGTGCTGGGGCTGTGAACACTTGCTAGACCCCCGAAAGGAGTAAGTTAGATGAGGTTCAACAGTTGAGAGACTTGATTAAGGAACTGACTGAGGCATACAGAAAACCAGATCTGTATCAGGCTCCCCCTGAGCCCAAGAGTGGAGTGGGAGTAAATATTGTTTCCCCAGAGACTCGGATTGAGGGTAGCCTGCTCGCAGAGCTGCGAGAATTGAGAGAGATGATGGGGAAGCTGCAAAGGGTGGCCTTCACCCCCAACTTTAGTGGAGATTCAGGAGCCAAAGGATGTAGACCCCCAGTCCAAGAGGAGCCCCGCAGGGCTCCAGAGGTGCCCCAGCAGAAAAGAGACCCCCCACCCTTCCAGGACACTAGAGACATTAAGTTATGTTACTGTTGTGGGGAGGATGGGCATTTTCGGTCAGCTTGTCGCTTGACAGAGAACTTGAGAAAAGTTACCAATAGATTGGTGGCCTGGTATCGCAGAACCTATACCTGGCCACCAGGGGGAGCTACTTGGAAAAGTTATGCCACCAGGGCCAATGCCCGATCGACACCCAGGTCAGTGCCACCGGAATGATCTGAAGTGGTGAGTCCCTCATGGAGACCACTGTAAAAGTGAATGGAGTGCCTACAAGGGCTGTGTTAGACAGTGGCTCCCAAGTGGCAATTATGTTCCAGGATTGGTATCAGAAGCATTTGTCTGATGTGCCCCTGCAACCATTGGAAGGACTGCATGTCTAGGTTTAAGTGAGAAGGCCTACCCCTACTCTGGGTATATCTGAATTTGGTTGTCTTTTCCCACCTCTGTGCCTGGATTGACAGAGCAAGTGGAGACCTTGGCCCTAGTGTATCCCCCTACTGGACTGTTTGATGGGGTTCCTCTACTAATTGGGACTAATGCACATATGTTTGGACGGTTGGCGCAGTTGTGTTATGAAAAACAGGGGTCCCGGACTGGTAGAACTTTAAGAATTCCGGCCTTGATCAAGAAGGCCTACGATGCCCAGAGAGATGCTGGGAGAGTGGAACCAGAGGAACCGGTTGGAATTGTCTGGAAAAAGGATCCTGAGTCTCTGATCCTGGCACCAAATGCCCAGTTTACCTTACAGGGAGAGGTCCGTAGCACAAAGGATGCCAAGAATAAAACACTAATGCTGGATGCACCAGGCGATGGGAAATTGCTGGAGGGACTGCTGGTCAAGCCTAATATTTTGCTTGCGAGAGCCCATGCTTATGATAGAAGGGTAATGGTTCAAGTTCATAATATGTCTGATAGAGAGATTCGAGTAAATAGAGGTTGCACCCTGGCTAATGTACATAGTGCAGACACTGCAGTGCTACCCAGTAATAAGAATTCGGGGAAGAATGATGGAGTGACGCCCGACTTATTTGATTTCGGTGACTCTCCGTTGCCAGTTGAATGGAAAATGAAGATCAGTGAAAAGCTTGCTCAGAGACACCAGGTGTTTTCTTTAAAGGAATGGGATGTAGGATGTGTGCAGGGAGCTGAGCACCATATCTGGCTGCATGATGAAAGGCCATTTTGTGAGAGGTCTCGACGCCTGGCCCCTACTGACATAGATGATGTGAGATGGCATCTGCAAGAGATGCTTGCTGCTGGTGTAATCCAAGAATCCAGAAGCCCATATGCTTCTCCTATCATGATAGTGAGAAACAAGAATGGGGCAGTAAGGATGTGTGTGGACTATTGTACCTTGAACTGGTGGACTATCCCTGATCAGTATACAATGCCCCGCATTCAGGATGCTCTAGATTGCCTGAATGGAAGCAAGTGGTTCTCTGTGCTGGACCTTCACAGTGGGTACTACCAGATCCCGATGGCCCCAGAAGACCGTGAGAAGACAGCGTTTATCTGCCCGCTTGGTTTCTGTGAGTTCATGAAGATGTCTCAAGGGATTTCAGGTGCCCCAGCCACTTTTCAATGACTGATGGAGCGTGCAGTGTGGGACATGAACTTATTAGAGTGCCTGGTATACTTGGATGATGTTATTGTGTTTGGCAGCTCACTGGAGGAACATGAGAGTAGATTGTTCAAGGTGTTGGACCGACTGGAAGACTTTAGCCTGAAAATGTCCATCGATAAATGTCAGTTCTTCCAAATCTCTGTAAAGTATGTGGGACACATAGTCTCCACCAAGGGAATAGAGACAGAACCGAGTAAAGTTGAGGCCTTGACCACCTGGCCACAGCCCCACAATCTAAAAGAACTGCAAAGATTCCTGGGATACCGTGGCTACTATCACCATTTCAACAAGGACTATTCAAGAGTGATTCGTCCTTTACTTAACCTTACTCAAGGTTACCCTCCTACCCACAAAAAATACAAGAGGTCGGCTTCCCCTGAGACTGAGAGAGCGTGTTTCCATCCCAATGAAGTCTTTGGGGCCCGATGGACACCTGATTGTGAAGCTGCTTTTCATGAGATTATATATCAGTTTACCCACGATCCTGTCCTGGCATATGCAGATCCAGCAAAATCCTATGTCCTACACACTGATGCTTGCTTCCAAGGGTTGGGGGCTGTGTTGTACCAGGAGCACGAGAATGGCCTGAGACCAGTGGCCTTTGCCAGCAGAAGCCTGATCCCATCCGAAAAGAACTATCCTGTACATAAGTTAGAGTTCTTAGCTTTGAAGTGGGCCATTGTGGACCAATTCCATGAGTACTTGTATGGGACTAAGATACTAGTAAAAACTGACAATAATTCCTTGACTTATGTGCAGACTTCAGCTAAGTTGGATGCTACCGGCCATGGGTGGCTTTCTGCATTATCTACATACGACTATGCTGTTGAATACAGAGCAGGCCTGAACCACATAGATGCTGATGTTCTCTCCCGGAGGCCTGTTTCCTGGAGTGACTGGGTCCAACTGTCAGAACCTGATATTCGTGCACTTTGCCAGAAGTTTGACAGAGAGGAACAAGTGGCCACAGACATAGTGGACTGTCTGGTGGATTGTTTGGGGCTGTCTGAGAATTGTATACCGGCTGCTTATTGCCACTTTTCTGTATTAGACATTGGTGCTTTGCCTCAGCTAGACAATGACAGTCTTTAGTGGTCTCAAGCCCGAGATCCTATGATTAAACCAGCTTTAGAAGCCCTCTACGCAGGGAAAGATGTGTCCAAGTTACGCTCCACTGATTTGAGAACTGCATTGTTATACAAGGAAGGTCCTAAGTTGAAACCAATTAATTGACTGTTATACAGAGAAACAGTAGATAGAGGGGGACAAATAGACATACAACAGCTAGTTTTTCCCACTGCCTTTCGAGACTTGGTGCTGAGGTCCCTACATAACCACATGGGGCACCTTGGTATAGACAGAACACTTGACTTGGTGAGATCCAGATTCTATTGGCCTAAGATGGGGGCTGATGTTGAGCAACACATTTGAACTTGCAGTTGTTGTTTACAGAGGAAAGTCTTGCCCCAGCAGGTTGCCCCACTTGTTAACATCACCACCAGCACCCCCTTGGAGCTGGTCTGTATTGACTTCCTGAGTTTTGAGCCAGATCAAAGAAATATTAGTAATGTGCTGGTGGTCACTGACCATTTTATGAAATATGCCCAAGCTTTCCTTACCAAGAACCAGATGGCCTCCACGGTGGCAGAAGTACTAACAGAAAACTTTTTTGTTCACTATGGGGCTCTGCAAAGAATCCACTCTGACCAAGGGAGAGACTTTGAGAGTCGTTTGGTCAAAGAGATGCTTTCTCTGTGGGGAGTACGAAAGTCCAGTACTACCCCTTACCAGCCCAAGGGGGACCCACAGCCTGAACCTTTTAACTGCTCTCTACTGGACATGCTGGGCACCCTCCACCCAAAAGACAAGCCCAGATGGAGCCAGCAAATTAGCACCCTGGTACATGCCTACAACTGCACTAAAAGTGATGCCACTGGATTCTCCCCCTACCGCCTGATGTTTGGAAGAGAAGCCCGACTACCGGTGGATGTTTGTTTTGGAGTTTCTCCTAATGGGGTTTGAGCTGATAACTATTTACAGTATGTGCAAAAGTTAAAGGCCCAGCTAAATCATGCATACCAACTGGCTCAATCCATGGCTGCCAAAAGAAATCTGGCCAACAAAGAAAGGTATGATAAGAAAGTGAAAGCACAGGAACTCCAGGAGGGAGATTGGGTATTGCTAAGAAATCTGGGACTGCATGGCAAACACAAGATTGCTGACAGGTGGCACCATCTCCCTAACATTGTAGTGGGCAAACTAGATGATCTGCCTGTGTACAAAGTAAGGCCTGAGAATAATTCAAAAGATGTTAAGACAATGCATCAAAATCATTTGCTGCCCATTGGACCAAATCTTGATTGAGTCTGAGCCCCCAGAAAGTGCTCCCTCTGGACCTGTGACAAGAGCTGCTGCTAAGCAAAAGCAAAGAAAATCTGCACCTATAGATGCTGAGTTAAAGTGTTTTCCACGTCAAGCCCCAATCGAAAATGACTGTCAGTCTATTTCAGAGGAAAGTGAGTGCAACTTTGGGTACTACCCTTCTTATGAACTGAGTCAATTGTTTCAAGGCAACCGCCTAGTCAATTATGGAGAAGAAGCTGGGCCTTCTGGACTGTCTAAGCCCCCAGCTTTGTCCCTGGAGCCAATGCTCCCAGAAAGTGAGGTGCGGAGTATTAAGTCGGATGACATGGAATCACTGTGCATGGTGGAACTGTATGAGCTTTCAGAGGAGGAAAATGATAAACTGGGACAGACTAGTGATATAACAGAACAAGAAGTGTATTTTGAGTGTCCTGATGGTTCACTGCCAGTGTCAGAAAACTCTCCATGTGAGCCAAGTCATGTGACTGCACAGATTGCAAATCCTGGAACTGAAAGTGCCCCAAGTTCTAGCCTCTCTGAAGGCCATTCTCAGGGCCAGTACAGACACTGCAGAAAGTGAAGATAAAAGCGCAGAGACTGTAACAGTTCCCCCTAGAAGGACTGGTCAAGCTGTGAAGCCCGTAGTGCACTTAAGCCATGATTCTCCTGGGAGGCCTGTAGATTTGCCTCTCAATGTGGTCCATAAGGGAGCGTATGTGTCCCCGAGCTCATTGCCCAAACTGAGCATAGGTGCTAACTCCAGATTACTTGTCCTGCCCTCTAGGTATGTTGCCCCTGCCCCATCCAGCCCTGAGGTAGCTGATAGGGAAGGGCCCCCTCTCTCCAGGTTTCATGTGCAAGAAGTAATTACCTTTTTTCTTTCCCTCCAGCCAGTGGAACTCTCTCAGGCATCCTGTAGTACCCCCTGACTCTACCTCTGTGCCTGAGGGGCCTCCTGAAACCTGGCACCAGCCCGGCTATCTCCCCAGCTCTGAGCCCCCTGAGGTAGGGCCGCCCTATCCACCCAGGGCGCTCTATCTGCAAATTCGGGCCGGGCTGGGCTCAGCCCAGGTAAGGAGTACCCCTGGCTGTGGAGTGTGGTCCTCGTGGATACAGGTGCCGTCGCCTATCCACTTGGCTGGGTATTTTTTGCTTTGTCCCCCCTCCCTCGTTACTCCCTCCCTCTCCCTGATGGATTCCGACGTGCAATGACACCAGGGAACATCTTGCCATAACTCTGCAACCCTCTATTTCTGGCCCTGAGCGTCGCGGTACCTCTGGTCTCTACCAGAGGTCACTGCCGTGGCAGGCGGAAATCTCTGGCCCCCACGAGGAAGGAGAGTGTCCTCCGGATGCTCAATACTTTCTCCCCCCACTGACCCCCGGCGAACTAGGCTCGCTCCTGAACCCAGGTCGCCAGCGTGACGTGTGGGGTCCAGCACCTTAACCCTCACGCCACCGGGCCAACAAAGAAGTAATGACCTGATTGCAAAATGCCATTGTATGTATAATGTTGTGTAACAAGTAGTAAGCTGTTAAATACAGAATAAGTATATCTACATCCCAGGTTTAATATGTTGACTGCTGTTCAAAAAAGGATGCAAGCCTAACCTGTTGGTGATATAACTGTATGTGATGATCTGCTTTAAAGTGTTATAGAGGTACCTACTTGACGCGGACGCCAAGTTTTTTCAGGCCAGGAATGGTGTCACCCCCCCTGCAAATGGGGGTTCCCAAAAGTCTTCTAGGAGCTGGCTACGTGCTCCCAGCCTGAATGGTGTTCGGCATTTAAGCTGTTTAACTATGAGTGGTTTTAGAGCCTATGGTACTGCCTCTTTAAGAGCTGTCTGCTCGCAGGCTAAATTAGTTTGGATGGGGGACTGTGTATTTAATGCTCGAATGCCGCCTGAGCTGCTGTATAATTGCTCTGTTTCTGCAGTCGCTAGAAGCACAGAGGGAGCCCACCTGAAAGATGTAACTGTTTGCCTGAAATCATTTAGAGCATTAGTAAAATTGTGGTTTGTCTAACCTGCCTTTGTTGCAGCTGGGACTCTGTGTGTGTTGCTCCTCCATTTTGGACCTAAACTGCTGATCTGGGCCAGTTGGTTTAGGGGAGTCCTAAAATGGAGACTGCTTGGGCAACCAGAACTTTGACTCTCACCTGGAGCCTGCTTACAGGGGAATGTATGGCAGATGCTTCTGGGAATTGTAGTTTGGACCTTGGCTCCTTTTTGTACCAACAGAGGGAGCCCTACAGTGGTTGACAGCCGAATCCACCAACCGAGCTTGTGTGGAGCCTAAGAGAAATGCCCTGAACTGTTGCTGGAGAACCAGATGCTCGTTGACTGTGAAAGGAGAAGGAGCTCTGTTCTGCTGTGGCATGTAGTTCGCGCGGAAAGCGCGTGGAAGGCCCTGAAGTCGGCCGGTAGCCATTAGTGAGTGCTCATCGGACTGAATCCGAGTTGTGGAGAGAAGGAGGAAGTGTGCAGAACCAGGCTTGCCCATAGCAGACCGAAGATTTGCATGTAACCCCCCTGCAAATGGGGGTTCCCAAAAGACTTCCAGGAGCTTGCTTGAATGCTCCAAGCCTGAATGGTGTTTGGCATTTAAGCCATTTATCAGTGAGTGTTTTTAGAACTTCTGGTACTGTCTCTTTAAGAGCTGTCTGCTTGCAGACATAATTAGTTTGTATGGGGGACTGTGTGTTTCTTTGATTGAGTACCACTCAAGCTGCTGCCAATTCACTTCATTTTGCAGTCACTAGAGTGCAAAGGAACCTATCTGAAAGATGTAACTGTTTGCCAGAAATTATTTAGAGTAATAATGAAATTACAGTTTGTCTAACCTGCTTTCTTTGCAGTCAGAACTGTGTCTGCTGGTTCCCCATTCTAGTTTTGAACTGCTGAACTGGACCAATCAGTGTGGGGTAAGCTAGCTCTAAAATGGTGCCTTGGACGAATCAGAACTTGGACTCATAATCTGAGCCAGCCACAAGAGGATTGTATGGGCAGTGACTCTGGGAGATGTAGTTTAGACTTCAGTGCCTTTTGGACCAACAGCAGCAGTCTATTGTGGTGACAGCCAATCCAGTCAAGAACTGGGAGGAACTCAAAGGAAGTGCCGGTTTTGTCGGTTGGAGTTTCAGTTGAGCTTTGGCAGTGAAGAGGAGGAGCCCTGTGCTTTTTCAGTGTGCAGTTTTAGTCAAAAATGTGTGTAAGGCCCAGAGTTCGGTCTGCAGCTTGTGTAACAGCTTGTTAGGACTGAATCCGTCCTGTGAAAAGAATCAAAGGATCTCTGAAGAGTAGAAACCAGGCTCACCCTGTAGAAGACTGGAGAATTGCTGAAAATTACACTCGGTCTGTCAGGAACTGAATCTGCTGTGTGTTCTCCGGGTATTGTGCAGTAATTGCGATCGGGATACAGATGCAGCCTGCCTGGTATAGTGCTTTCTTTTATATGGATGTGTGAAGAGGTTTGTGTACCTCAAGTGAGCCCTGCTGACATTGAAGGACCCTATCTTATTTGGAGGTCGTGAGTACTAATTCAGGTCGCTCCCTGTTGAATTGCCACATTAAATCCAAATGGAATTACTGTACTGCTGACTGTTTAATTCTCCTTTTCTCTGTGAAAGGGCCCTACCAGCTGCCACGGTTTGGACTAGCCACTAGGGCTTGGGTACCCAGGGACAGTAACTGATAGGGATAGGCCTGTGCACAGAGCCATGAGATTATTAGAGTGATAAGCTAATTAACCTGATTTCCCCTGTCCTTGTTATATCCCCTAAATAAATCAGAGCTGCTTGTTTCAGCAAAGTTATACTGCCTGAGGTATTTGTCTATGTTAAGTACTGTACTGTGATTGTTGCACTATATCTCATTTCACAGGAGATTCCAGTGCGGAACCAGACCTGAGGTAAGTGTATACTGTGAAGGTAATTCTGATATATTGTGTGGGCCACTAGTGGGAAGAAAGGGGTTGCAGTGTCCCAGAGGGCTGTGACCAAGTTAGTTTAACTATTGCAAACCCTGACCTCTGGGTGGAGGCACCCGCCATTGGATCCAGGCCCCTCAACCTGTTAGTGGCAAATCAGGCAGGGGTAGTAGCCCCTGGGATAGCGCCATCTAGGGGTTACATGCAGAAGTGTGATCGGCCTGTCAGGGACTCTGATGTTGTGCGTGCTCCCGGGTAATTTGCAGTGTTCTTTGAGATCGGGATCGAGAAGCAGCTACCTGGTATAGTAATTTCCTTTACATATAAATGTGTCTAGTGCTTGTGAGGGATCGCGATTCCTTTTTCCCCTTTTTACTGTGAGTTGTGAGCTGAAGCTGGAAGCTAAACTCAAATCCAATTGGACTGAATCTGTCTGCTATCCAAATCAGTTGGGCCCTGTCATGAGGGTCTCATCTCTATGCCCTGCTCATCCTGGCCATCCACAGCAACCTCCTCAATTCAGTTCTCTGCTTGGGGTTTGTGAGTACAAATCGGGATAACTCCCTGCACCTTTCATTTAATCAAAGTGTGTCACTGATTGCTGTGTGTCCTTCTTTTTGTGGACTGAGCCATCTGGCTCTGGATTACAATTTGTTTGTGCATATATTTTCTTCCTACAGGGCCCCATCCAGCTGCACCAGCCGGCCAACCCCGAGCAACGGACGTGGCTAGCCCCCACCATCTTGGGTACCCAGAGTGTGACTTTTTGGACCCTATATGCATGTACAGTACTGTGATTTGCACCTTACTAAACCAAATCAACCTGATTGCCCCTTCCCGTGTTACTGTCCCCTAAATAAGTCAGATTTGTTATTATTAAACTATATACTGTCTGTGGTGTCAGTACATAGTGAACCAGTATTGCATTGTGTTGTGTATGTGCATTAACCTTGTTTTACAGGGGGTCCTCAGAGACGTGCTGCAAAATCAGTCCTGAGGGTAAGTGGTTCTGTATGTGTAAAAAGTGTGCATACGTGGGGTATTGGGACGGTAACTCCCATGTACTGTGTGGGCCACTAGTGGGAACAAAGGGGGGGTCACAGTGTCCCCAAGGGCTGTGACCAAGCTAGCTTAACCACTACCAACCCTGACCTCTGGGCGGAGGCACCCGTCACTGAACCTAGGCCCCTTAACCTATCACTAACCATACAGGCAGGGGTAGTAGCCCTTGGGATAGTACCACCTAGGGGTGTGTATATGTATATATATATATATATATATATATATATATATATATATATAATATATATGTATGCATACCTCTCAACTGCTATGAATTCCACATAACGCTATGATTTTCACACTTAAATTTATGCTTGCTCTGCACAGGTTTACTGATATTCCTTATAATGTTAGAACTGTTTCTGGACACACAAACTATTAAATCATTGAAGTAAGTTGATAGAAACATTCCTTATCGCTAATTATATGGGGTCCACTATATATAGACATAATATTGTTTTAAATAAGAATGTGCTACACATTCTGCCCCTTAGCTATAATTTTTGAAGGACAGTGCTGTGATTTTTAATGCAGAGAGGTTGAGAGGTATGTATATACGTATGTACATTTTTAAAGATCTTGATAAGCATGCAAATCTTTCTTTAAAAAAGGCGCTCAACAGAAAATCTGTTAGCAAGCAGAGTTCCTGAGAGGTCTTGATAAGAAGAATCTGTATTTTTTTTTTTTTTGAGGTTACCCTATATGCACAGAATTCAGACGAATAATTTCCTTTGTTCTACTAACAGCGTGGGTGCTGAAGCACACGTGGTTTGGCGGCAGGATGCACACTCGACTGAGGGGGGATGAAAACGTTGTTTGGACAGGCGTTGATAATTGAGATGATGTAAAGAAACTGTTGACTTGGATCTCAGCCAGCGCTTGCATCAAACCCCAGGATAACATGGCCTTCAGCTGACTAATAAATCCCGTAAAACCAACAAATAAATAATACACTGCAGATTCTTCGGGGTTGTGGCTGCAAAAAGAGTACCATCCGCTGCTGAGTGGCCAACCAGGCTGGTTTAAGCTTACTGGAGGTCCACTGCAGTTGCATTTGGTACTTTGAGTAAATAAAAGTTTTTGTCCACTAAGCACTGATGGGACTCTCTTTTTGTAGCTACAACCACAAAGAAGCTGCTTTGGGGATCTGTGCCCCACTATTGATGGATTATTTTTATCAGTGGTGCCCTCATTTTTCCTGGTGTGATTCTGTTTGCTGACTCCATAGAAACTCCAGTAGGCTGGGGGTCACCCAGTTGTGCAGTGTGGATGATCCATACTGGGATTTTATGTTTAAGTGTATTTTCCATTATGTAATATTGTAACGATTCAGTCCCTTGTGGTACTGCAATACAAAATCCCCTACTACTACTGCTACTACTACCTGTATTCAGGAGCTAGCCTTGGTTGTTGGTGACTGGGTGGTCGGAGGATGCTGCCAGTGGCAGCGCTTCCCTGATCAGGGAGTGTTGTGCCACCTTCCGTGATCACAGCAGCCCCTGCAGCTGGTCAAGGATTGTTCGCCCTCGTGTTGCAGGGGAAGACTGGCTCACAAGGACATCCTGGCATAGCAGCATTGTGAGGGAGGCATGAAAAGTGAAATAATCAGGGTCAAAAATTCCCAGACTCTCAGAGGGACAACCTCTGGTACTCTCAGCTCCTGTTCCACTTGGAGAGGTCCACCAGGGCCTGTGGTGATGGAGCCGGGAAGTCACCGCAGCCCAAAGAGAACAAAAATGCCAAATCTGGTACAAGGGAGAATATGCCATATAGAAAAATCCACTAGCCAGACATGCAGTGCCAACATCTTCAACGGCCACTGAATCAGTGGCAGTTGTGGTTTACTAGCTTTTTCACATTGTTCCTCTTTCCTAGTATAAGCCCCCCCCTTAAAGGAGGGACGCCTATGTTCCCAATTAGGCACCCCGAGCTAGGGAATATTTTAGTACTCTGGGGGATCTTGGCTGCTGGACACCTCAAGGTGACAGCAGAGAGTAGGTTTAGGGAGTGTAAAAGAGAGCAGACAGGAAGTTTCAGGGCCTTTGCAGCCCGGGCATTAGGCTGGGGTGGGGGGGTGGCTGGAGGAGCAGAGTTAAGTGGGCAAGTAAGGGAGATCGGAGGTCCAGATGGGCCAGTGGGGGGACCCACCAAAGTGGAGACAGGATGGCTTTTTCAGCATTGTGGTCGACGAGGGGCTGGGGGAATGGAACCCCATGGGGGAACCGCTAGCCAGGTCCTGCATCGTTGGGGGCAGGGAATGTAGGTGGCCATGTGGGACCAGGACAGGTAGGAGCCCTTAGAGACCCCATTATAGTGTGAGATTCCTGGGCTACCAGGGTTATGGGGGCAGTGGCAGGGTCCCCACAGGAGGGAATCTGGTGGCAGTGGCTCTCCCTTGTAGGGCAAGCTGGGTCAGAAAGAGCCAGGGGCTTTTACCCAAATATGGGGCCTGCTTGAAGGGGCAGGTCCTGGGGCTTTGGCAGTTGGAGGCCGGGTGGGTCACAGGCTGTAATAGCAGGTCTTGGAGGGTAGCCCTCAGCTGGAGCATAAAGCAAGCCCAGGAGGTACTGAAGGGGATGTGGGGCTGGCAGGGATTCCCCGTAGTGGAACAGCAGGAATCAGAGCAGCTTTGGGCCACTAATGTTGAAGACGGGCTGTTCACAGGGACCTGAGCAGTGGCAGTGCTCAGGATCTTCCCAGTGGCAGAATAGCCAGTAGCAGGGAGCTGGAGTACTGGAGCAGGGCCGGGTTTGGGGGCCGCTGCACCTAGTGGATCCATTAAGATGAGAGGCTGAGTAAAATGAGGGGACAGGTGCTGAAGTAGCAGCAGCACAGAGCCAAGCTGAAGTGGGTTACTGGGCCCGGGTCGTAAGAAAAAATCCTGGCACCCTCTGTTGCATGAGCCAGTGCCCAGGGGTCCAGGTGGGGGAAGCAGTTCTCTTTCCCATGCCAGAGTTCAGAGTGACAACCAGTGCCATTAAAAGTGGGTAACCCAGCAGTTAAGAAAAAGAAAAGGTTTGGCTAACCAGATCCAGACAGCCAGGAGATTGCAGGGATCTGAGTTCGAGAGGTCTTGGGTAAAGCATGAGAGAGAGAGGGGGGGGGGGAGAGAGAGAGAGAGAGAGAGAGAGAGATTAGAAAAATCCTTGCTTGTTACTGCCTTAAAATCCATCATTTCTGCTGCTCTGAATGTCCAGTCAGTATGTCTGTAAAAAAGTTTGATTAGCCCCATGGAGCTGTTTTATTTATTTGAATGAAGTATGTGACCCCTGCATTGCTGTGAATTATTTGCTGTGCAGGAGCTAAATAAAGAAGCTAGTTGGGAGAAGAATAGCAGTGATGTACTTTATTTAAACTGAAGGGGGAAACTAACAAAATTAAATCCTTCTTCCCTTTTCCCCTTTCTTGGGCATCTAAATTAATTTCTCATAAGTTATATTCCAGATGAAATTTTCACCCCGCCCTTAGTGGGGCCGAGGGGCTCAGGGGGCTCCAGAGATGGGAGCTGTGCAGTGTGGAGTTCCTGGTCCAGTGTGCCAGCATTCGGGGAGAATCTAGATTCCATGGGTGAAGGTGGGAGTGCACAGGTGATTGAAGATGCCAGAAAGGTAGGACACAACTTTTCTTGCCTTGAATGGGAATACATTTGCCTCAGAGATTTAGCACTTGAGGTGACCCCTCCTTTATGCCCCTGGACCATCTGTGAAAGAATGTATGCCCCTAGATGGGGGGGTTACACTGTGGGAGCTCGTCCAGGATGTTCCTCAAACCCCGAAATGCTGCCGGACCCCAAGCCTTGTGGTCTGGTGTGTTGCCAGGTTTCCCAGCCTGATTGGGCCCTGTTGCACAGCAAACATAGCTGTGGGAGTAGGCCTGGAGCAGGCATAAGCCTCAGCCTGCTGGTGTGGTGTGTGTGCATGACCCGCTAGTCATGTGACCCTCAGGCAGGGTTCCGATTGGAGGATGGCCGAGAAGGAGCTACAGCAGCTGCAAACAGAGGCGCCATCTTAGGGAAATAGGAGAGAGTGGAGCTGAGGGAGTGAGGTGACAAGCAGCAGGAGAACAAAGCTAGCGAGAAGAAATTAAAAGAGAAGCTATTTTTCCTGGGTGAATCCACAGTTGGGCAAGTGAGCTGGGCCACCACTTAAAGCATATGAACAATTGAACCATCTGTTTAAGCCTTTCTTAGCTGTGGATACTGGGAGCTGGGGAGACTTAAAGCAGACATCCACCATGGATTGGCAGTGCATTGTGGCAAGCAGTAATGAAGAAGGACTCGAAGTGACCCCCCAAGAGGAACCCCTGGCTACAGTTCCTGCCTCACTACTCTCCTGGCTCTGGAAAGCGGGGGGAAAAGGAAGAGAAAATGAATGTTGCATGAGGTTTGGGTTTAGGGTGAAAGGAGTTGCCATGTTGCCTGTATGCCCATACTGTATAGGCATGCTGCCAGTTCCAAATTTGGGGATGTTCCCTCCCAGTTCCACTGCCAGCTCTTTTGTGCTATGGTCACCAGCCAGTGGGGATTCAGGAAGGTTTGAGAGACTGTCCCTGGGAGAAAGCACTTGTGCCCAGGTGGATGAGACCAGAAATGAATCCCCAGATGTGATTGTGGAGGCTGTAGAGGAGGAGTGTGCAGGAGCACAAGTTAAAGAAAAAGGTGACAGGGAGCACAACCATCTGCTCTGCTCTGCTCCCAGCCACTGGCTACCGACTATCCCAGTGGCAAAGGGAGGGGCAGGGGTCTCAGACAACTGGTCAGGGATCCTCCAGGGCCTCTGGAATCTTCGCCATGGCCCCTGTCTGGTGGTAGCTCACAGACCCTGTCGACCAAGTCAGAGCCTACCTTGGGAGACAGGTGTACTGGGAGTGGCTCCAAGCCTGGTTCTGCACCAGCAGCAGCAAGAGGGAGCATTGGTGATCAAAAAGATTTGGAGGAGCTGGATGAAGAGAAATATGTTGGCAGCACTTTTCAGTTCCAGGACTATCAGATGGCTAGGGCAATTCCCAGGCCTTACCATTGCCCTGTGATCACTCTAGCAGACAATATCTCACAGCTCCCACTCCAGGCTAGGATGCTCTGGACCCGGGATGGACAGACTGAATCCAAGTAACCCGTTGAACTTAAAGTATTGATGAGGGATATGGCTACCAATGGGACAAGCCAGGAGGACCAGTGCAAGAGACCTACCAGAGTAGAGCCAGGCCAAAAGCTGGGTCCGCAGGAGGTTACGGGTAGAGTATCCTCATTTGAACTATACTTATATGCCGAAATGGATTTGGGACATCATCGAGGAGATGAGGGAGGAATGGATCTTTAAGGAGCAGATGGAACACTTAAAGAATCATCCTGGTGGGGAAGGTGCCCCATCTAGCAACTGATTCAGCAGGCATGGTTAATGTGTTGCAGAGAGACCTGGTCTGGCCTAACGCTGTTTAGGCATTTAGCCTTGGTCCAGGACTTGGCTGGGACTCGGAGCAAATATTACCTTCTGGACTGGGATTCCTTTGGGGATATGACTACCAAGCCAGATCCAGAATATTATTTCCCTCCGGATGGGGGTCCTGCAACCTAGGCCTTCTGGCGTTTGGACTTATGAACTGCACCAAGTCAACTGCTCTATGGAGCTGAGTTATGGTGACCGTGTACAGTTATTCTTCTTAAAATCAGAGCCTTTGAATTTACAATAATAATGTTGTTATTATCATGATAAAAATGTTTGGGAGACTGGTGAGAGGATGTGTGTGTGAATGTGTAAGTGAGTGATCTGGGGACTGTACACAGTGAAACTTGTTTTAAAAATTGCTGGGAGGATCTGGGGTATAACTAAACTGTTAGAAATCTACCTCATTACCATTGTTTGCAGATGTTTGATATTGTAAAGTTTAATCATTCTGAAAAATGATTAAAATTTTTTTTGTTTGTTTTTTAACCTTATTTTTTTTTTTATCCTCCTTATTGCACTGTCCCTCCACTCAATTAGAGCCCCTCAAGCAGCCATCCACAACGTCCCGTGGCACCCCCAGGAATCTGCTCCTGCAGTGTCCATCCGCACAGAGACCCTCAGGTACCCAGTATTCCCCCAGGTGGGGTGGAGGAAAGGCTCCCCTAATCTTTCCCTGAGCAACGGTGGAGCAGGCAGGGCACAGCAGAGTCTGCCCAGTGAGTACTGGTGACTTGGTCTGGCCTTGGAGGAGTCGTCACCTAGGAGCGACGGGCTTCATTTTCCCTCTGTTCTGGTGAGCCCCCTATCCCTGCAGTTGCCGGCATGCTGGGAGCCAATGTGGAGGCATGTGTCGAGAAGCAGCTCCTCCCTGGGATCTCGGCTGGTGCTTCCCCTCCCGCTGTGTGTCCTGATCTGCATCGCCAATCCCGGGTTCACCCAGGAGGTGGTGATATAGCAGTGGGACAGACCTGCAACCCTCCCCAGAGAGCGAGAGCCACTGTTGGGAGCTCAATCCCCCTCTTCCCCTGCTGACCCCCGGCAGCCCGAGTCCATCACTGAACCTGGGTCACCAGTGTGGAGTGAGGTGTAGCGTCCAGCGTCTCAACCCTCAGCGCCACCGGGCCGCCTGAAATTGTTTTTTGATAAAGAAATAATGAAGGTTGTTCCTAACCATTTAGATTATCTCCTGATGCAGGTAGGTTTAGGGTTTTAGAGGTTCATTGGGTTAGAGAGGCAGGTTGAGTGGTGCCTGTGGCCAGGCATGGTGCGTCTGTTGCCAGAAGGCTAGGGAGTGCGCGTACCTAGTCTGATGGGAGGAGACCATCACTAGGCCCTTGCCATCATTCCCAGGAGGGAATGATTTCCTGGATGGGGCATGAGTGAAAGCCCCCCCCCTTAAAGGAGGGACTTATGCTCCCAGTTAGGCATCCCTTTCCCCCCTCCTACACCCCCCCGAGCTAGGGAATATTTTAATGCTATGAGGGATATTGGCTGCTGGATGCCTCAATGTGGCTGCAGAGAGTAGGTTTAGGGAGTATAAAAGGGAGCAGATGGGAAGTTTCAGGGCCTTTCCAGCCCGGGCATTAGGCCAGGGCTGGATTTTGGTGGCTGAAGGAGCAGAGTTAGGAGGGCAAGTAAGGGAGCTTGGCAGTCTGGGTGGGCCACTGGGGGGACCCCCCCCTAAAGTTGAGACAGGATGGCTTTTTTTAGCGTCGTGGTCAATGAGGAGCTGGGAGAATGGAGCTCCATAGGGGAACTGTTAGCCAGGTCCTGCATAGTTGGGGGCAGGGAATGTATGTGGCCATGTAGGGCCAGGACAGGTAGGAGCCCTTAGAAACCCCATTCTAGTGGGAAATTCCTGGGCCGCCAGGGCTGTGGGGGCAGTGGCAGGGTCCCCACTGAGGGAAGCCGGTGGCAGTGGCTCCCCCTTTTTCCCAGTGTGGCAGGGCGGGCGGGGCAGAGGGAGCCAGTGGGCTCCCCATCACCCAAATATGGGGCCTGCTTGGATGGGCAGGTCCTGGGGCACCAGCACTTGAAGGCCGGGCAGGTCATTGGCCATAACAGCAGACCTTGGAGGTTAGCCTTTGGCTGGTGCTTAACGTAAGCCCAGGAGGTGCAGAAGGGGATGTGGGCCTGGCAGGGATTCCCTGTAGTGAAACAGCAGGAATCGGAGCAGCTTTGGGCCACTAGTGTTGAAGGCAGGGTGTTCAGAGGGACCTGGGTGGTGGCAGTGCCCAGGATCTCCACAGTGGCAGGACAGCCAGTAGCAGGGAGCTGGAATACTGGAGCAGGACTGGGTTTTGGGGCTGCTGCACCAGTGGAGCTTTTAAGATGAGAGGCTGAGCAAAATGAGGGGACAGGTGCTGAAGAAGCACTAGCACAGAGCCATGCTGAAGTGGGTTACGGGACCTGGGACGTCAAGAAAAATCCTGGCACCCCCTGTGACATGGGCCAGTACCCAGGGATCCAGGTGGGGGAAGCAGCTCTCTTTCTCACGCCAGAGTTCGGGGTGATGACCAGTGCTATTGAGAGTGGGTAACCCAGCAGTTAAGAAAAAGAAGAGGTTTGGCTTACCAGATCCAGAGAGTCAGGAGATTGCAGGGATCTGAGTTCGAGAAGTCTTGGGTAAAGCATCCAAGAGAGACTGACAGTAGACAAATCTTTTCTTGTTACTGCATTATAATCCATCATTTCTGCTGATCTGAATGTCCAGCCAGTATGTCTGTAAAAAGTTCGATTAGCCCCATGGAGCTGCTTTATTTATTTGAATGAAGTATGTGAACCCCGCATTGCTGGGAATCATTTGCTGTGCAGGAGCTAAATGAAGAAGCTTGTTGGGAGAAGAATAACAGTGATGTGCTTTATTTAAACTGAAGGGGGAACCTAATGAAATGAAATCCTTCTTCCCTTTTTCCCCTTTCTTGTGCAGCTAAATTAATTTTTCATAACTTATATTCCAGATGAAATTTTCACCCTGCCTTTTGTGGGACCGAGGGGCTCAGAGGGCTCCAGAGATGGTAGATGTACAGTGTGGAGTGCCTGGTCTGGTGTGCCAGCATTCGGGGAGAATCTAGATTACAAACATATGAACATATGAAAACACCAGCAGAAACAGGCCTCATGGTCTATCGAGTCTGCTCGATTGTGCAGCTAGCCTCTCACCTTGCAGCTGCCCCACCCCCCCTCCCTTTTCACAATTACCCCCCTCAGTCTGTCCCATCCCCTTTTAAAACTGCCTGCCACAGTACAGGATACCACCTCCTCTGGCAGAGTATTCCATTTATCCACCACCCTCTCAGTGAAATAATGTCTCCTGGCTTCCCTCCTGAATCTTTCCCCCTCCAGTCTCATCTGGTGCTCCTTCGTGACCCTCCCACTTCTCATTTGCAACATTCCTTCTTTTCTAGCCTTGCTAATCCCTTTTAAATATTTAAAGGTCTCGATCATGTCCCCCTGTCCCTCCTCTCCTCTAGGGAATACAAGTTCAGCTCACCCAGCCTTTCCTCATAGGAGCATCCCTCTAATCCCTGGATCATCTTTGTCACCCTCCACTGTACACTTTCCAACAATCTGGTGTCCTTCTTCGGAAATGGGAGCCTGTACTGAACACAGTATTCCAGGTGCAGCCTGACCAGTGACCTGTAGAGGGGCAGCATCACCTCCCTATTTCTGGAGGAGATTCCCTTTGCTATACACCCCAGCATTATGTTGGCTTTTGCTGCCGCCATGAGTTGTTCATACTCCCCCTTATAAGCACCCCTAGATCTTTTTCTTCCTTGGTGCATTCTAAGCTGTACACCCTCCAGCTGATAGCACCTCCCCTGGTTGTTAGCTCAGAAGTGCAAGACCTTGCACTTTTTGGCGTTAAACCCCATCTGCCATGCATCTGACCACTCTTGTAGTTTGGTCAGGTCCCCCTGCAGCCCCTTCTACCCTTCAATGTCATTTACCATGGCATCCATCTTTGTGTCACCTGTGAAGAGACTGATCTTACTCTGGACCCTGTGGGAGATATCAGCTATGAATATTCCAAACAACTTTAGTCCCAATACTGATCCCTGTGGCACACCGCTCGTCACATCCCTCGGTGATGAGAGCTCCCCCCCACCACCACCACCCTTTGCTGCCTTCCCTTCAACCAACTGGTGATCCAACTTACCATCTTTGTTCCCACCCCTATATATTCCAGCTCCCCTTCCCCCAGCCTTCCATGTGGCACGGAATCAAAGGCCTTGCTGAAATCCAAATATAGGACATCCACTTCTTGGCCTTCGTCCAGTTCCTTTGTCACCCAGTCGTAATACTCAATCAGATTTGTCTGGCAGGATCTTCCCAGGACAAACCCGTGCTGCGGACCACCCTGGAGATCACTGATCTCCAAAAAGGTCACCAGTCTCTTTTTTAGGATCGTCTCCATGAGTTTCCCCCACAATTGATGTGAGGCTTACTGGTCTGTAGTTCCCTGATTTGTCCTTAGGTTGGCTTTTATGAATGGGTACCACATAGGCCATCCTCCAGTCCTGTGGTATGCATCCAGTGTCCAAGGATGTATTGAACAGGGCAGGCAGTGGTCCTGCCAGGACCTCCGCCAGTTCCCTAAGTATCCTAGGGTGAAAAATGCCTTCTGGACCTTATTCCCCCTCAGAGCCCTTAATCCTTTCAACACCCTATCCTCTGTAATCCCTGTATCAGTCACCTCTCCCCCACCCACTCCTCCTCTCCCAGGTGGTACCTGCCCCCCCCCCTCATGAACACAGAGCAGAAGTACTCATTCAGTGCCTCTGCCTGGTCCTCCCCTTCTCCATCCAGCTCCCATCTTTCCCAATCCTCACAATCTGATCTTTGTTTTTCTGTCTTTCACTGATGTATCTGAAGAAGTCCTTTTCTCTGTCTTTTATGCCCTGTACCAGTCTCAGTTCCCTGGAAGCCTTGGCCACTGTGACCAGCCTGGTAACCTCCCTGGACTTCTTCACATACATGTCCCTGTCCCCCCCCCCATTTCTTGAGTCTCTGAAATATCTTTTTTTTGGCCCTCACCCCTTCCATCACCTCCTGAGTCAGCCAGCTGTTTTTTTTTTTTATCCATCCCTTCTTACTCCTTGTTCTTGTACATGTCCCAGTCACCACCACCAGCCCTTTCTTAATAATATCCCATTTTTAGCTAGCATCCATATGTGGTTGAATTTCTGCCAGATGCCTTCCCAAAATTTCCCCCATCCTTTTAAAGTCTGCCCTCTTAAAGTCTATCATTTTGGTACCTGTACCTCCTACTTCCCTGACCATGTTGATCGTGAACCAAACAGAGTGGTGGTCACTCCCAGCCAGAGGGTCTTCCACCTCCAGATCCCTTACAGCCTCGCCATTTGATAGAACCAGGGCCAGAGTCCTATCGAGTCTAATTAGCTCACTGACCAACTGCACCAGGAAGCTGTCCTGAAATGCCTCCAGTAAAACCTGCTCCCTTGCACTCTTGGGGGTTGGGGTGCTCCTTTCCACCCCCAGTAGGTTGAAGTCCCCCCCCACCACCACCACAGTGTTCCCTTTCCTACAGACCCTTCTGATTTGCTCAGCTAACTCCCTATTCAGATCCTCCCCTTGGGCTGGCAGCCTGTACACCACCCCATCCTCAATATCCTACGTTTTGAGTCTTGAAGCTGCATGCATAGGGCCTCTGTTCTGCCTTCCACCCCCTCATCTCTTGTGCACCTTTTCCCCTCTGGTACATATGTTGCCACACCCACCCTTTTACCTTAGCCCTATCCTTCCTGAATATCCTATACCCTGAGATCATCAAATCCCATTCCTGGTACTGGGTAGCCCACGTTTCCATGATGGCTGCAATGTCCATCCTTCCAATTGCTTGTAATTCTGCTGATTTGTTATTAAGGCTTCTTGCATTCAGTGAGATCACCCTCCAACCCGTTCCTGCCCTCCCCCTCCCTGAATTACCCCTTTCCTAATTCCCCCCCCCGTACCACTACTCCCATGTTCCTCCCTGCTAGCCTGGGGGTAAACTTATTGGCCCCCTCTCTGGGATCCCTGCCTACCATCTGTCCACTTGCCACCCCCTACCAAGTTTAAATCCACCTTCGTAGCTATGTATTCCCCTTCCCTCTGTGTTAGTACCCCTTCCCTCCCTCCCTCCCTGCTCAAATGTAGCCTATCCCCTGCATAAAGTTCATTGTTGTCTCAGATTCTGTCCCAGCCCCCACCAACCCGTATCCAGTCAGGTGTTGAACTCCCCAATCGTTACTTTCCTCGCTGTAGTAGCGCAGAATACTGGGAGCACCTCTGAGAAGGCCACCGATTTCTCTAGTTCCCTACACAGCCTACCCAGTTCCTCAAACCTCTCCCTCACTACTTCCACCATCTCCTCCGCCAGATCATTCGTACCCACATGCACCACAAGATATGGTTTCCTCCTACCCTTCCTAGCACACTTTAGAATTGACTGCTCCACCCTGCCTGCAGTTAAACCAGGTATGAACGCCACCAAGATGTGACTATGCTGTTCCCCCTTGCTGCTTCATCTAATCCTTTTAAGTATGGAGCCCCCCAGCATTAATACCCCTCCCTCTCCAACCCTCATCTCCCCCCATTACCTTGGTATCTTCTACAAGAGTCCGCCCCAGCTGAAACCCTGGCCTTCTCTCCTATGGTCCCCCAGACCTATCTCTGCTCTCCCTTACTGTTCCCTCCCAACTTCCCCCTGCTCCCTTCATCCATTCTTCCAGCTGTGCCCCTCCATCCTTTACCCATACCACATTCTTCTGCCTGACCACTGATCCTCCTGCTCCCCATTACCTGCCCCTTCCAGGAGGTCCCTCCCCTTCCCCATCTCCAATGTCGCCAGCATGGCAAACCTATTTCCTGTCCCCTTGGCCTTGCTGGGTGTGGGCTCCATCTTCCTGCCCTAACCCCCCTCCCATGCTAGGCCTCCTATTTGTAATGCTTCTGCCGCCCTCCCCGTTCCCCCCTCCTCATTGTTCCTCCCATGTGGTGTCCTCCTGTTGCCCTCTGCCCCAGGTCCCTTCCACCCTCCTCCCAACCTCCCCAGCTCTCTACCAAGCCATTGCAATCCTTCAAGTCTCCTAGCCTGTGACAGATTGGACACACTCCTAGCTTCCATAATATGTTCATCCAGACTGCTGCCCCACAACCATTGCAGCCCACTGTTCTACCCCCGATGGCCCCTCTAGTATCTTGCTGCCCCCATGCCCCCCTCCTGTGCTGTCCCCATCCTCCCCCACTAGTGCCATCCCACCCCCTAGTGTGTCCTTCCCCAACTCCCCTCATTTGCCTGCCTCAGCGTCTCTTTATTCACTGACTACCCCCTGTGGATAGAGCTTATCTAATGTGTCCTTACTAACCCCCTGCCGTGCTTCCTACAAGACCCTCAACTTAACAACCCTTCTCCCTGTAGTGACAGTAAATTGAAGCTCCCTTATGACCCAAGTAGTGATTCTTGTGAAGATAGTAGAAGATTGAGTACCCCTCAAACTCAGTATGTACAATTGGCTTCCCCCTAGAACAACAGATTGCATACTCCAAATGTCCTATATCAATCACTTTAAGTTCCCCTTATAATACAGAGCCCAAACAGTTTCCGTGCCTCCCAATTGTGAAATACAGTCAGTGCCCCTGCTCTGTAGCAGATCCTCCAGAAACTGAACAGTGCCCTGGTCACTGACACAGCCACAGTGCCCCAACCCTGTATTAAAGCCCCCCTAAATTGAAAAGACACAGTACCTTAGACCAGCAACAGTGCCCTTACCTCTGGATGTATCCTTCCATTGAGCTCCTCCAGCTGCACTCACCTGATAGATGCCCCTTCTCCTGCCATCTACCAATATCCAATCCCCTCAGGTAGTGATTAGCTCCTTTATGGTATGTTTGTAAACTCTTCCTCCCTCTAGAGGGTGGCGATCCTTCCCTGGCCTGCAGTTCACCCTGGATCTGGCTCCTCTTTCCTTGGGTACTTAATAGAGGTCAGGGCGGGTGAGGGGTGGGGGCAGGGAGGCAGGTGGGACAAAAGACACATCTCACTTTTCTCTTCTTTAGGGCCTGCGCCTGCCATCTTGCTCTATGGCTCCCTCAATCCTTCTGGTGTGCAGCAACAGATTTCATGGAGTGAAGGTGAGGTGCACAGGTGATTGAAGATGCCAGAAAGGTGAGCCACAACTTTTCCTGCCTTGAATGGGTGCATTTGTCACGGTGGTTTACCGGTGAGGTCCCTCCTTTATTCCCCAGACCATCTGCAAAGAATGTATGCCCATAGACAGGGGGGCGGGGGCTTGCACTATGTTTCTGCATACATATCATACATGCGGCCATATACTAAGGTTAATACTAAGGTTAATAGGAGTAGATAGCAGCCAAGACCTATAAACTACCCCCCACACACACACACACTAATTCAGTGGTAATATTTCAGAGCTGCTGTGGCCATGTAGATATCCAGGTTTCTTTTAAAGGTTTCCTTATTTTTACTTATAACCACCTTCAGAGGTAAGCTGTTCCAAATTCCCACCACCTTCTGTGTGTAGAAATATTTCCTTTTGGTAGTTTTACATTTATTTGACTTTATTCAAAGGGCATGACCTCCTGTTGTCTTAATAATGTGCTTGAAATTGAAATCAAGATCTGTCAGTAGTTCCAGGTCATTAATGATGTTAAACATGAATAGCATGTCTCCCCTTAGTCGCCTAGACTCCAGGACCTGAAACTTTGTCTCATGTAGTCTATCCATATATGTCAGTTCCCTTATATTTGAGATGGATTTGGTTATTCTCCTTTGCCCCTTCAATGGCTTTTATGTCTTTTTCCTTGTGCGGTGCTCAGAACTAAGTGACACAGTGCAGTAATGGCCTGATGTATGCCCTATACAGTGATTATATAACTGTCTTGTCCCTATTTTGGATGGATTTCTCAATGTTCTACCATACTCGATTCACTTTAGCAATAATCACCCCCCACACTTATCTTCCATCTTGAATTTATTGTTTGTTCTGTTCTCCAGGTTCTTTTCACATTCTGTATGCTTGAGTGTGTTCCCCAAATTTGTACTTACGAAATGGGGTTTTCTTTCCCAGATGCATTACAACATACTTTTCTAGGTTGACATGCATCCCCCATTTTTTGGCCCAGTGTGCTACAGAGTCCAAGTCTGTTTGAATATGTTCTGTCTGTTCTTTTATAGTACAAACACCATCTATTTTCATGTCATCTGCATAACTGCAGTTCCATCTATGCCGTTTCTTTGTCTGTAACTCTCCTGGGTCATGCCTGAGAATAGGCAATGCTTTTGTCTTGTGCTCTTACCCGGTAAACAAAAATTAAATAAACTAAATAAATAGATTTTGGTCTAAACCTGCTATGAAAATGTCAAAGAGTATTGGTCCCAAGATGGATTCCTGGGGGACACCACTGATAACTTGTCCTTTCAATGAGAGATGGCCACTTATTTTAACCCTCTGGGAGTGTTTAGTTAGTCATGCTGATAACCAGTTTATCAGTGATGTATCCAGCTCAGTTTGACTAAGCTTTCCTATAAGGGCACAGTGCAGAATGACTATGACTACTAGGTTTTAGGTGCCTAAGCTACACAACTGAAAGATCACTTAAAAGTTTTGTCTGGTATGCAACACCCCCCTTCCCTGTCTAGAGGATATTTGAAAGATGTTAAAGTTTGTGGGGAAGGGGGAGCGTGTTACAGCCAGCTATACAGTCCAAAACTAGAGTGTACATACCTGGTTGGCCTCTCTTACCAGACTTGATGGAACCAGGGTACCCGTGGACCTTCAGGGTGCTGAGCTGGTACACAGGAGGGATGAAGAAGGCTGACTCTTTACCTGCTTGGCCTTGCCAACTTCACCTGTAGGCCTCCGTCGACTGTTTTCACCAGGCAGGCCTCTTGACATCTTCCTCGGTGGTTCTCTGGTTCCCCGCTCTTCTGGATACCACCATGGAACACACTGGAAAAATTGCTGTGAAGGCAACTTCTTTTAGCAGCAACACAGTTCTCTTCAAACACAAGAGGTAAAACACCAAAGTTGCGGAAAACAGGGATCCCATTTAATGAACAGTTAATTATAACAAGAACAGTCACTCCATGGAGCAGCAGGACACAAACAGGTTGCTCAGGACCGTGGGGTCACATCAAAAGCTCATAATGTCACTTTGAACCATGTGGTCACATCAGAAACTAATAGGTACTCTGGACCAAGGGGTCCCACTGAACACTCAAACAGTAGTCTGGACTGAGGGGTCACAGCTGAACAAGAAATCCAGATGCTATCTATAGCTAGCAGCCAGCAGTCCAAACACAGGCAGCAAATTCAAGGCTGAATAGGACCCTCAACAGCAGGCAGCTTTAGTTATCTGTCTCTCATATTTCTCCTTCCATCGAGGAGCATGGACCTCCAGGGAATGGCTGGCTCGAATACAGCCCTCTTCACTATCTGCTCCTCCCTTCCAGAACTCCTGGAGTATACACCTATGAGGGACAACTGCCTAATGCACAGCTACCCTCAAGGCATGCTACTCCGATTGGGGCACAGAGCCCAGAACTAACAATCCAGGGCTCAGGATCATGCCAGGACCTGGGGCTGCCCACTCCCCAGGCCCCCAGGTAGGAGCCCCTCACCTCATGGTTCTTCCTCAATAGCAGGCAGCAACTTTCTTCAGTCACTTCCCAGGCACCACTCTGACTTCTAGCCCCAAAGCACAGGGCTCCATAGGAACAGCAGCCACCACTTCTTTCTTCCCGGCTACAGAGCTAACAAAAACAAGCATTTGCCAATGCCGAATGTTGTCGTGCTGGCATTGGCTTTGGTAGTGCAGTGCGGAAAAACATTTTGGGCAGGATGTGAAAAATGACAGCTATACAGCTCATAAGGAGGTGTAAAAAAATGCCAGTGTTGAAAATGTGGCATGTAAATATTGCAAATTTGCGAAGTTACAAGGGTGCATGGGAAATGCGCAATGCACGCTTGTAACACAGTCATTTCATTGACGTTCGCACCAGATTTTCAACATAGGCATTTTAGCACCTCTGCTCATGTACAGTGTCACTGTTTTTCCTCAAACTGTCAAAAAGTGATTTCACACAGCGACCAGCTATTCTGTGCGGATGTGCAAAACACATTTTGGGCAGGATATGTGAAATGACAGCTGTACTGTTCATCAAGAGGGTGGAAAAATGGCAATGGTGAAAATCCAGAGTGAAAATATTACAAATGCCGCGATGTTTACGAGCATCGTGCAATCTAACATGCCTCGTAAACACAGTCATTTTATGATATTAGTCACCAAATTTTCATCATAGGAATTTTAGGACCTCTGCTCATGAACAGTGTCACTGTCATTTACATAATCTGGCCTGAACACTGATTTCCCACAGCGACCGCACTATTGTGCGCCGGAAGTGCGGAAACACATTTCGGCCAGGATGTGAAAAATGACAGCTGTACTGTTCACAAGGAGGTGTACAAAAATGACAATGTTGAAAATCTGGCGTGAAAATATTGTGAATTTGCGAGATTACGAGCCTGCGTACAACCTTCTACTGCGTTAAATAAAACAACCATTTTTTGATTTTTCCACCAAATTAGCAACATAGACTTTTTGAGAACCCACCTCATGAACAGTGGCACTGTCATCTCGTTAATCAGTCGCGAAAGGTGATTCCACATAATGACTGCGAAATCACCTTTTGGGACCGAGTAACAATATGACAGTGCCAGAATTCATGAGGAGGGGTCCCAAAACCCCATGTTGAAAATTTGGTGTAAAAATTCCCCAAAATGCCCACGATATGCATTAAAGTTGAAAACCCTGTTCATTCCATTATACAGCTTACTGGTATTTCCTCAGTTCGCGGATCGGCTTTGAAAAGTACAGATGTGTTCCCGGTCCACGGAAGATCATAGTGCGGACTCCGGAGGTAAGTATGGGGTGAGGGGGGTGTGTGGGGAGGCAGGGTGCACAGTGGGTGGGTGCAGGTTGTGGGAGGGGTTGAAAGAGTACGAGGGACCATTTTTGCTTTATAGGTTAAAAAAAAAATAAAAGACATCGGGGGACCATTTTCATTTTAACAGGTGCTTTGGCATGCTGGGATGGGCTCCCAGTGTGCCACCTGAGTGTGTGCGTGTGTGGGTGGGTGTTTTAGCCGACGGGGGAATAGGCACCCCCATCAGCAAACAAGGAAAGGGGGGCCTCAGGAGCCGAGGGAGATTGGGCACCCTCGGCAAGTAAAAACGGAGGGTACATTATGCTGACAGGGTGTGCTCCTCCATCGGCAAAATTCAAGGAGGGAGGGATACATGCTGATTGGGATTGGGCCCTGTCGGCAAGAAAAACTGTTGGGGGGCGCATGATGCCATGGGGTTGGTAACCCCTCAGCAATCAAAAAAAGGGTGGGTCACATCATGCCGACGGGGATTGAACACCCCCATCGGCACATAATAAGGAAGGGTTGACAGACAACAGGGGCAGTCACTGCCGCCATGTTGCCTGCACTTAATGGGAGGCATGTTGTGGTCACGCTGCATGAGAGCTTTGCTCTCATTGCAGTGGACTGTTTCTGTAATGTCTTCACCTCATTAGCTAGACAGGGTGTTGGCCCCTGCTGCTGGCTGATTGGGGAATGTGGGACGCACCTATTGGTGCGTGCCTTGCATTCACCCAACAGTGACCGCGCCTCCAAATCTGCACTACCACAAGATATTGGCTGCGTAAGCATGCCAACATAAAAACAAATTCGGCTGCATAGACACATAGCCGAGCGGGCGAATATCCAACTCAGACCTCCTCCCCCCTGCACTCCCTCTCGAATCTCCCCTCTCTTCACTCTGCACTCCCTTTTATCCCATCTGCTTTGTTGGTGCCTAAAGTCTAGGGTACAATCATGGATTGATCCTGAGGTGCCAAACCACATTGTTCCTGATGACTGCTCCGTGGGACTTGTAGTCCCAATTACACTATTTACAATTATGCCTGGCAGTGCCATCCGGTACCAAAACTTCTTGTTCTAAAAGGAGCAACTGCTCCTTTAAATTTAACCCAGTTGGCAGGTGCGCATGCATATCTCACGCAGTCCACCATCTCTATTTACAGTCTTTTTATTTATTTTAATATTATCATTTCCCCCTTTTAGGGGTCCTGAGTCTGGCCGAACCAGGAGACCGGATCCAGAACCCGGAGCAGCCGCTCTGCTAAATTTCTTACCCTATGCCGGCTGTGCATGTGCACTGTGTGCAGAAGTGCCATCTTTATTTACAATTATTTAATTATTTCTTCAAACACAGTCCCGAACCCGGCCAAAACACAAACCGAACCCAGGAACCACCACCTCCGCCTGGAGTCACGGACACAACCCCGCCGATCTGCCCACACCTGAAACAGCCAAGACAGCAGGGAAGAGCAGTCAAGCTACACCAACAGGAGATGGCAAGATGTGACTCCCACCCAGAGCCACAGGAATGACCAGCACCACAGGGGACACCGGAGCTGCCACCAAGAGGTAAGCCCATTTTGAAGGGCTTACAGGTAGGTACATGGCCACCAGACTTAAGATTTTGTACACCTTGACCATGACAAGACGTTGTCAGTTTCATAAAGAAAGGCCCCAAGGTGCTGTGCAAAAGGTCCAGAAGTGCCAGGGGGAAGGAAAAAAACATACAAAACCACTGGAAAGGAGAAAAAGCCCTTCTGGTTATGAAGGCCATTCCTTTTACTTATATTTTCAAATTTCCCATGACTGGAAGCCCACGTCGGTAGCAAGATAGAGACCCATACTGAAGGTAGTGTTGGTGGTGGTGGGGGCTAGAATTACATCTTTTTTTTATATTCCTTCACATTGTAGAAATATGAAATAATAACAAGCATTGAAGTTCTAGTCAAGAGCACTTTGTCACAAAACTCCATTCTTCTTTCTTGAAAGAAAGTCCATTGCTAAGCACCAAGGGTAACAGTATGCAAATCTCCAGTAGGGTAGGCCAACATTTTAGCTGGATCATTGTGCCGTCTTTATTTTATCAGACTAAAACTCCGATGTGCAAAGCACATTTTCAAGGCGGTCCTGGGAGAAATAAACAGTTCACAGGTGACAATATTTATTTATTTAAAATTTGTTGACAGAGTACAAATTAAATAAAGTGACAAATGTAGTGTGCACTGCAGAATATCAGATGGCACAAGGTGCAACATTTACAAAGTTGCAAGAATTTACAATAGCAAAAAGTGGCAAGTGAAGTATAATAACAGACTATCAGATGATGTAATGTACCAACATTTGCAAAAATACTAATATTTCATGTTAATGGTCAAACTGTGTGAGAGGCCTTTCGGCACCATGCAATTCTGCTTAAAGTTGGAGCAGCATAACAGTCTGTGGTTATTTGCATATGCAGCCCATGATGCTTTGCATTTTGGTGGCATGTGTGATTTTGTATTTTCTTGAAACTTGGCTTCCCAGCCAAATGCCCTTTGGGGTAACCCTTGCCTCAGTGTTTGCGCACAGAGGTTCTTTGTCTTTTAAATAGTTTTTTATTTTAATGGGTTCACCACAATATATCCAAGGCACACTGCCTTAAGGGTAGCTGGTCCATTACACTGGGGTGTCAAACAGACGAGGCATACTGATGAGTCCTGGTAGGATGAAACATGTGTCTATGTCTTCTGTTAGCACCCTTTGCAAACTGTGTGAGAGGCCTTTTGGCACCATGCAATTCTGCTTAAAGTTGGAGCAGCATAACAGTCTGTGGTGATTTGCATATAAAGCCCATGATGCTTTGCATTGTGGGAGCATGTGTGATTTTGTATTAATTATTTTGTTTGTTTGGGTCTGCATGTGCAGCAAACATTTTGTTATGATAAACCGCATTTCAGAGGTGTGTCACTGTCAGGTCCAATGCAATTCAGGCTCTGATAGGCTCAGCAGTGACAGCCCCATGATCAGTGAGGCTGATCGTGAAATGTTTTTCTTTTTGTGGGGTGTAAACTTCGCATAGTTGAAAGGAGCCAACCGCTCCATTCACAGAGTGGCTGGCTCCTTTCATCCACATAAATCTGCCCTGCTGTAGCACCAGCAGTACAAGGGTAAGGTACGCTATCGAGTCTCTCTGCCCCTCTCCCCCCATTGCGGAAGAACGGTGGCTGCTGCACCTGTTGCACTCCCTGGCCCCACTTTCAGGGTTCATGGAGCTGGAAGAGCAAGGATCCTGTCTACTCTTATTAACCTTAGTGTATGGCAACTTGTACAGTATGTCTGCGGAAACACAGGAAAGAGGAACTATATGACAAAGCTAGTAAACCACAACTGACACTGATTCAGTGGCCAGTGATGATGTTGGCATTGCATGTCTGGCTAGAGGACTTTTTTCTATAGGGCATATTCTCCCTTGCACCTGATTTGCCCCTTTTCCTCTTTTTGGGCTGCGGTGACTTCCTGGCTCCATCACCATGGGCCCTGGATCATGAAACAACTTCCTGGTTCCATTTGCCTCCCTTCTCCTGGTCATTGTTCCTGAGGGTGTCCCTCCTCCCACTCAGTCATGTCTCCCACTCCAGACCATATCCCTCCCCCACCCAGCTGCTGCTTCTCCCACCCCCTGTTCTGTTTATCTCTCCCTGTATGGTTGCTGTTTCTGCCAAGTGCCCCCTGCCCAATCACAGCTCCTGCTCGGTCTCCACCCCTCCCTCGTTGCCTTGTTTTTAATCTGTTAGCTGTTTGTGTGGGACAGGACTGGGTTTCAAGACTCAGCAGCTGGTTGAGCCTGAGGAGAGAAAGTGAGTTAGCCAACACTCCTCACCAGAGGAAGGAGCGGTGAGAGAGGGTCCACATGGCCAACAGTTGTCTGATCATTGGAGGAGAGAAGAGAAGTAGTTAGCACCACCAACAGTGAGCCAGGCAGTGGAGTCCGCCCCCCCACTGTAGAAGAACTGTGTGGTTGTTGCACTCTCTGGCCTCACTTGCAGAGTTCATGTCCCATGAGAGCAAGGACCATGAAACAGCTTCCTGGTTCCGTTTGGCACCAATCCCTGGTCACTGTTCCTGAGGGTGCCTCTCTCCCTGCCTGGTCCCCGCTCCTGCTTCTGAGCATCTCCTGCTCTAGACTGTGTCTGTACCTCACCCAGTTGCCATTTCTCCTGACCCCTGTTCTGTTTGTCTCTGCTCATGTGGTGGCTGCCCCGGCAAGTGTCCCCCCCTTCCAGTAGCCCCTCCAGCTAGGTCTCCATCCTCCCACCAAGTCACCTTGTTTTCACTCTGTTAGCTGTTCATTTGGTATAGGACTGGGTTGAGAGTAGATCTCGAGAGTTGGTGACTGGCTGAACTGGAGGAGGGAGAGTGAGTCTGCCAGCACTCCTCAATGGAGGAAGGAGTGGATAAAGAGTCCACATGGTCACCAGCTGTCCAATCATTGGAGGAGAGAAGAGAGAGAGTTAGTGCCGCCATCGCCAACAGACAGCCAAGCAGTGGAGTGGGTCATTGGTGGGTGGTATCTGAGCCTGTCTGTAAGGTAGGGGAGTGAACCAAGGAATTAGTCAGGGGCCAGGGCCAGGCTGCTTGCAGGCTCAAAATCAAGTTGGTGGAGGGATGCTGAGTGAGTCTGAGCTGGGACGGGACCAGGAGAGAGGCAAGTGATTTGAGTGCTAAGCAACTCGGGTGCTACTACCACCTGAACTGAACAGCAAGGAGTGACCAAGCACACAGGCCTGGACAACAGCCAGAGTGGCAAGTGAAGGGCAGAACTGCAGCAGGGAATTGGGCCTGAATTCGGCCTGGAAAAACGGTATGTGAATTAGATTTTTTATCAGTAGCTATTACATGACTTTTCATTTTGCCTACACTACTACCTGGCTCTACCACATTTGATTTAAAAGGTAAAGGGAACACTGGGTAGATTATAAATCAGAATCCTTACACAGAAAAACAAAAGGGGGGAGTGAACAGGCTTACATTTTGCTTTAGCATAGCTCAAGCTTCCCCTTCTAGCATAACAGCACAGTAGTATGGTCATATAAAAAAGTCAGCTCAGCAACAGCAGAGTGAAATGTACAGTCCAGTCTGGAAAAACTAGCATTTTTGCATTGTTGTAGGAGAAGGCAATTGTATTTTGTTACTGCCCTGCCTTCCTATATTTTATTTATTTCAGTTTGTAATTTTTTTATTCAGTATATTTCATGGAAACGTTTTCATTTTCATACACAAAACGGTTTGACACACAATACATGCATTATTACGTAACAAGACACATCCCTCCCTCCTCCCCGATAGTGTTCCAGAATATTTACTAGATTAACTCAAAGGGCTATATTTCACTGACACATAGCTGATGCAGTTCCTGATATAAAAGAGAAAGAACAGGCACGTTTACATACTAGGATGGATTTTCAAAAACTAAGTCCCACTCCGCAACTTAAGCTGCAGTTTGAAATCTCTGCAGTGATGGAGATTTGGAGTTTCAGTCTGCTGCAGCTGCAGAAGATGTTACACCTGGTCCCATTGGGCATAACATTTTCCTGCAGCTACAGGGAAGAAACAGTCGCAAGCTGCAGGAACTAGTGGAGCTGGTCATAAACCGGCTCCCCCTTTGACAATACTGCAGCTGCGGGAAAAACTGGCTCTGCAAGTGGCAACCCACTTGTGCTGGGGTTTTCCTGTAGCTGCAGGATTTTATAGGGATCTGAAAATCTGGCCCCATGTCTCTATCTTACCACATAAGGCTGTACAGTTCCCTTAATATCAGCATTACTTCCTGTGCTAACATCTTAGTTGGTATTTGGTGGCTCCGTAGCTAGGGACAGCAGAGTATGCAGCTTTTACTATTTTTATGTTTGCTTGCAAGCATGTGCAAGAAACATTGTGCCACCATATGAGTTTTCATAGGTGTGCCACCGCTGTGTGACCAGGAGCTCCGGCCACTCTTGAGGACCGACCTTTTCTTAAATCTGTTGTTACAGTTCTTGTATTTCTAAGCCTAATCTATCCTTTACTATTTCTAGTCCATAAAGTTGGCCACTTGTGGGCACCCCCTCCCTCCCTTGACTGTGCTATAGTGTCCTCTTTGGTTTTTCTTTTCCCTCTCAGGTCCTCATACAGGGAGGTTATTGTTGTGACCTCTGAGCGTAAGTAAAACAGGTTGCATTTATTGTTGTTGGATTTAGTATGTAATAGCATTATGTTATAAAATACCTTAATGTATGTACCTTATGTTTATGAAACCTGTAAAGTTTAAGATGCCATGGCACTTGGTGTTTTGATAATGGTAAAAAGTACTAGGTGTCTATTATAGAAATTAAGCTAGTTGTGCTATTTAAAATACATGGAAATTGTTGGAAACTGAAAGAGTCTAAATGTCATGGTGATTTGCATATATCCCATGATGCATTGCATTATGGAAGTATGTATGATGTTGTATTTCTTTGAAACTTGATTTCTTGCCAATGTCTTTTGGGGTAACTGTTCTTTCAGTGATTCTGCATTGCGGTTCTTTGTTTATAGCTTGTTTTGTTTTTCTTCTTTTTGGGACCCTACTACGTAAGCAAATGAGGGCTTGCATAAGGGTCATGGGTACAGGTTAGCTGGTAAATGGGATCAGGGTCAGTTAGTGCTGGCGAACAGGAACAGGAACAGGAACAGGAACAGGAACAGGAACAGGAACAGGAACAGGAACAAGACAGGCACAAAAACAAACCATACACCACATTCATAGTTTGTTGCTGCAAACTGATGTTCTGAAGAAAGAATGTGGCATTGCAGAAGCTTGTTTTTTGTATTTTGAATAAACATCACACAGAGATTGTGTGTTGAACCTGCAATTTGGTGTTGGGTCCATCTGTTATTCTACAACCCCTCCACACCCTGCTTCCAATGCCCTGCTCCTTTCTGCAGGTGTGGCTGCACCGCACTAATGAATGCCTGAGCTGTCTATGATAGCAGTTCAGATGCAGTGGCGTACAGTCGAAAATAACCGACCTCTATAATCACCGGTGATAACATGTAGGCAATTTGCATACTGCCGTTGGCAGTATGCAAATTGCCTACACGTCAGCACTGCAGCTGAACTGCTGTCATAGATAGCTCATTCCTTTTCTCTCCTCCAGCTGAACATCCTCCTTCCAATTATTTCCTGCTCTCCATAATCCTCCATAACTCTGGTTGCTTCACTCCGGTCTGGTGCTTAATTCAGGAGCTGTGTAATCGCCGAAAATTACGTCAGAAAATATAATGAGAGGCCACACAACCTTGCCCCACTAAACCTGGCTTTCAGCATTTGTCTTTTATAATAAAAAATCACTTTTATGAATTGGGAGCTAAAAAAGTGTAAATTTTAATTTACCAGCAGCGTCTCACGGTGGGTCTTTGAAATGGTTATGAGTACTGCCGAAAACTCGTCCCTGATACCCAGGAGCTGAAAAAAATCTCAGTGCAACAGCTCTATGGGGTAAATAAATGTGGGTCTCTCACTTGAGATTCCCATTTGCAGAAAGCAAAAACAAGGACTGAGAGACACAAACGCCGTAGGTGCCCAAGCAAACACGGTCGGACCAGCAGGGAGTGGAGCAGCATCGCAGCCATCTTGTTACTCCACCCCCACCGACCCAGTTATCAGTATATAACAAGCGTTAATTAAAATGCCTATATCTGTAGTATCCTTCAAGCCACTTATCTAAAATCCCACTTGCATGAAACAGTGATCCTTTATTTACAAGAGAGTCCTGGTGAAAGTACTTATAAGTGACATATTATGGGTCTGTGATTTAACCCACATTTCTGAAGTCCATTTCATATTATTATACGTCACTAATGATTCAGTTCCCATTTGTCATTTGTCAGATGTCCATTTCTGAAATCTTATAATCCTCATCCTATATTGACTTAACCGGGAAATAAAGATCATTGGCTTGTAGTTAATTCAGGGCAGAATCCAGTCACTGCCAAACTATTTAAAATGCCTTTTACTGGAGGCACATATGTCTTTTATTGTATTTTTTTAAGAACATTTAGTTAATGCATCAACCAGCAAATCGGCAACAAGCATCTGCGCTTTCAGGACAGCAAAAGAACCATGCAGAAAAGGTTTCAGAGCGTGTACTGGTATGCTTAACAAATTCTCACTCTCACTCCAGGATGTCACCACTCTTGTGGCTGACTACAACCCCACGCTTCCATCCTGCTCAGAGTTAAAGTTGAAAATAAAGAAATGTGCACAGCACAGAGCCTTTTGTAAAGGTACTAGAGGCGGGAACAGCCATTGCACTATACTAGTTATATAAGCACACTGCACGTCTTTATGTATTTATTTTATTTAGAACTGCTATTTACTTTGGTTGTCCACCACCAATTAAATGTGGCAGAAAGAAAACTATAAGTAAATACAAAACAGATGGGGGTTGCCCCCCCCCATGTTAATGAATAATAAAAACAAAGGACTCTAATCACACCTTTTTTGGGGGGGTCCCTTTGTTATTAGATGGCCCCTATACCGTGAATAACAGTACACTGTCAGTCAAAATCAGTCCACAGTAAACTGCATTTACAAAAAAACAGATGCTTTGGTGCTTTGATAATTTTTGAGAGGCATTATCAACCAGATTAGACAATGTAGATGGTGGACACATTTCTGAAGTCTGTTTCATATTATATTTCATTGATGATTCAATTCCCATTTGTCAGCTGTCCATTCCTGAAATCTTATAATCATCCTATATTGGCTTGACTGGGAGAATACAAATAATGGGCTTGTAGTTCATGAGGACTTTGTCCGTTTTTTTATGTTTGCTTGCATGCATGTGCAAGAAACATAGTGCCATCATCCGAGTTTTCAGAGATATGGCAGCCGTCTTCCAATTCAGTCAGTGTGTTTGCAGGCGCGGCCGCAGTTCTTCAATGAATGCTGCAGCTCTCTATGATAGCAGTTGAAAATGCAGTGGCTGTACAGTTCAAAGGGAGAGCTACGTTTCAGTGAGCAGCGATAAGATATTGTGTACTCATGCACGCCCCCCTGCGCACGCATGCACGCATACTGCGTGCTCGTGCTTCCCCGCCCCATGCACACACTGTATAGCTGATGGAAGTGCCCAATCCCCCATCAGCTGTGCTGCACTCCCCCCAACAGAGTTCTAGATGCCATGCTGGGAGCCTACCCCAGCGTGGCAACAGATCGTATGGCCGACAGGAGTGCCCAATCCGCCATCGGCTCCACAGCTCCATGGCCCCCCCAAACAGCCTTCCAGCTGTCATGCTGGGAGCCCACCCCAGAGTGGCAAATGTCCCATGTCGTCTAAGTAAAACCAAAAAAAGAAACCTGAAAGAAAAAAAACTTCCCTTGCTGACTGTCCTGACCCAATCTCCCCCACCCGCATCCCACCCTCTAAGCACCCTGCTTCCTACACCCCTCCTCACCCATACTTACCTCCGGACCGGCGCGACCATCTTCGGTGGACCAGGAACACATCTGTACTCTTCAAAGCCGACTGCGAACTGAGGAAATGCCAGTAAGCTGTATAATGTAATAAATAGGGTTTTTTCAACTTTATTGCATATCTCTGGCATGTTGGGGAATTTTTTCACCAAATTTTCAACATGGGGTTTTTGGGACCCACCTCATGAATTCTGTCACTGTCATGGCGTTAATCGGCCCCGAAAGGTGATTTTGCGGTCACTGCACGGAACCACCTTTCAGGACTGATTTACAAAATGACAGTATCACAGTTCATGAGGTAGGCCCCCAAAAACCCTATGTTGAAAAGTTGGTGAAAAAATTCCCAAAAATGACTGTTTTACGAGCATGCGTTTCGCTGTTCCTACGAACGCTCAAGGTGTTAAAATGGCTATGTTAAAAATTTGGTAAAATACATCCATAAAATGACTGTGTTTCAAACGACTATTGCGCAGTTTCCACGCACCCTCGTAACTTCATGGATTTCTAATATTTTCAGTCCAGATTTTCACCACTGGCATTTTTCCACACTTCCTTATGAACAGTACAGCTGTCATTTTTCACACCATGGCCAAAATGTGTTTTTGCACTTCCAACGCAGAAATGCGTGGTTGCTGGTTGAAATCACTGTTCGGGACAGGTTAAGAAAATCACATTGACACTGTTCATGAGTGGAAGTTACAAAATCCCAGTGTTGACAATCTGCAGTAAAAAATTCCCCAAACGAATTGCATTACGGGTGTATGCGATCGCATTTTGTATACACTTTCGTGACTCACCAGTTTTTTAATATTTTCACTTCAGAATTTCAACATTGTCATTTTTTACCTCCCATGAACAGTACAGCTGTCATTTTCACATCTTGTTCAGAATGTTTTTCGCACCTGTGGTTGACAAATGCGTAGTAGCTGCAAGAAATCAGCTTTCGGCTAACAAACTGATATTGCCACTGTTCATAAGGTGGGGTTACAAAAAAACCATGTTGAAAATTTGGAGTGAAAATGCCAACGAACACCTGAGGCGTTAGGGTTTCCGACCATAACGCTCCAGCCTGTAGAGATTGAGAGGCATCAGGGGTGTGACTTGGGATTCTCGCCTGTAATGCTCATACCATTCCACACCCTGCAGCCAGTGAGAGGCATCGAGGTGTGCCTTGGACTCTTCTGCCCCAAAGTTCACCCCACTCTCCTATACAGGACCAATCTCACCGTATTTCTTGATGGAATGGGGTGAGCATAAGAGCCAAAGACCCCAAGGCACACCGTGACATTTCTCAGTGTCTGTAGGGTAGGGTGTGGTGAAATGGTGTGGCCGTTATGTCTGACGACCCAAAGACACACCCCAATGCCTGTCAGTCTCTACAGGATGGGGGTGGGGTTGTCTTCAGTTCAATACTTCACTGCCATTCCTATTATGCAGCTCTCTAACTCCTACACTACCAATGCAAATGCCAGCAAGCAAACATTTGGCATTGACAAATGCTCGTTTTTTAACATTATTAAACTGTTATGTGGTCTAGGATGCTGTAAGGTCTACAATCTCTCAGTCCTTTCATTCAGGACAGAATCAGATCACTGCCAAACTAAACTGTTTAAAGAAAATTTAAAAACAAGCCCTGTTCAGCCAGTTCAGGACTTGCTCGCTCACTGCCTGCTCTTGTGCCAGCCCCATACATGCCTGCCAGACACACACACACACACACACACACACACACACACAAGCCCTTTGGGCCTAGAGCTTCTGCAGCAACTGAGTAGCAACAGTAGCAACAGTATTCTGACAACTCACCAGCCCTCTTGATTGACCTCTGCACTGTGGTTAGGCAAGCTTGATTTTTCAATGTGCGACTCACCCACCACGCTGTTCAATATCAGGCAATTAGCACCAAGTATTTTGGTATCAACATTTTCTGTCTGCTCTGATTCCCAATAGCATAAGTCTTTTGCCTTTTACTACTGGAGGCACATGTGTCGTTTTTGTTTAAACAGCCAGCAAATTGGCAACAAGCATCTGCACTTTCAGAACTGCAAAAGAAGCATGCAGAAAAAAAAATTTCCAGATTTTGTACTAGTATGCTTAAAACTTATCTCACACACACACACACACTGTCACTCTTGTGTCAGAGTACAGCCCCAGGCTTCCATCCTGCTCTAAGTTAAAATTAAAAATAAAGAAATGTGCGCAGCACAGAGCATTTTGTAAAGGTACCGCAGACGGGACCAGACATTGCACTGTACTAGTTATCTGAGCACACTGAATGTTTTTATTTATTTATTTTAGAACTGCGATTTACTTTGGTTATCCACTACTAATTAAACTTGACAGAAAAAAATATAAGTAAATAAAAAACAGATGGGGTTGTCCCCCCATGTTAATAAATAATAGAGACATAGGACTCTAATCACACCTTTTTGGGGGGATGGTCTTCTTTGTTATTAGGTGGCCCCTAAACTGTAAATAAAAGAAGTGCTCTGTCGGTCAAAATTAGTTAATAGTAAACTGCATTTAAAAAAAAAACAGATGCTTTGGTGCTTTGATAATTTTTGAGAGGCATTATCAGCCAGATTACACAATGTAGGTAAGACAGTGCAACTGGTGGACACATTTATGAAGTCTGTTTCATATTATACTTTATTGATGATTCAGTTTCCATTTGTCAGATGTCCATTCCTGAAATTTTATAATCGTCCTTTATTTACTTGATCAGGAATATTTTTTATTTTTTGAAATGTTTCCCCAGGAATAAAGATCATAGGCTTGTAGTCCATGAGGACTTCAACTGTTTTTTTTTTTTGCTGCTTCATTTTTATGTTTGCTTGTACGCATGCGCAAGAAACATGTTGCAGCAGCTTACTGCAGAAGCAGGTTGTGGAGGTGCGGCACTGTTGTGGCCAATGCAGCCACTGCATTTTGGGGCTTGTGTATTGGGCACCAATAAAAGAGGACGCTGCCCATACCACTAGTTTTAAAGTGTGCCACCATTGTGAAAGAAAATAGCCGCACCAGTCCGGGGACGCCTCGTCATGGCAGCAGCAGCCTGTCATTTCGACAGAAGCTGAGGTTGCGATGGCGGAGTGGCCCCGATTGATGCAGCACAGTGTTGATCTTCTGGTGATGAGGAGCCCATTCCCCGTTGGCATAATGCCGACCCATTTGTTGTGTGCCGAGGGGGTGCCCAATCCCCCTCTGCATCATGTGCCACCTGCCCCAACAGTCTTTCTTTGCTGAGGGGGCCTAATCCCCATCGGCTTCAGTCCCCCCTTCCCAGTTCAATTTGCCAATGGGGAGCCCACTCCCCATTGGCATAATGTCCCGCCACCCAAATTGTTGTGCGCCCAGGGGGGTGCCCAATCCCCTTCAGCTCTTGTCCCCCACTCCGTATGTGCCGACGGGGGGTCCAATCACCTGTCGGCTACAGCCCCCCCCAAAATAATTCAGGTGGCATGCTGGGGGCCCACCCCAGCATGCCAATTGTCACTGTAAAAAAAAAACCTTCCCGCCATGTTTTTCGATTTTCTTTTCTTTTGTAAACATGTAAAACAGAAAGCGGTCCCTCGTTGAGTCGGTGGCCCCTCCCAACCCAGCCCACCCTCTGTGCACCCCACCTCCCCACACCCCTTACCTCATACTTACCTCCGAGCCAGCGATGATCTTCAGTGGACCTGGACACATCTGCACTCTTCAAAGCCAACCGTGAACTGAAGAAAATGCCGGTAAGCTGTATAATGGCATAAATAGGGTTTTTTCAACTTTGTGCATATCTCGGGTATCTTTGGGAATTTTGGCACCAAATTTTCAACATGGAGTTATTGGTAGCCCTCCTCATGAATTCAGTCACTGTCATGGCATTATTCAGTCCCAAAAGGTGATTTTGCAGTCACTACGTGGAATCACCTTTCAGGACCCAAGTAACGAAATGACAGTGCCACTGTTCATGAGGTGGGCTCTCAAAAGCCTATGTTGCAAATTTAGTGAAAAATTTCAAAAATGACTGATTTACAAGTGTGCATTGCACAGTTTCCATGCACGCTCGTAACTTCGTGAATTTGTAATATTTTCACTCCACATTTTCAACATTGGCATTTTCCCACACCTCCTTATGAACAGTGCAGCTGTCATTTTTCACATCCTAACCAAAATGTGTTTTTGCACACTTCCGGTGCAGAACAGTGCAGTTGCTGTGGGAAATCAGTTTTCGGGATAGATTGAGAAAATGACAGTGACACTGTTCATGAGCAGAGGTCCTAAAATGCCTATGTTGAAAATTTGGTGATGAAAGTCCATAAAATGACTGTGTTACAAGTGTGTGTTGCGCAGTTTCCACGCACCCTTGTAACTTAGCAAATTTGTAATATTTTCATGCCAGATTTTCAACACTGGCATTTTTTCACACCTCCTTATGAATAGTACAGCTGTCATTTTTCACATCCTGGCTGAAATGTGTTTTCGCACTTCTAACGCAGATTAGCGCGGTTGCTGTGGGAAATCAGTGTTTGGGACAGATTAAGATTGAGCGAGTGAGAGACAGGGGAGTGAGTGAGCTCCACTGAGCTCTGTCGGGACTGCTGCAGATTTCTTTGTCAGCAGAAAAAGGCACCAATGCAGGCAGCGGCCCAGTACAAAAGGACAGCCTGCAGCGCCAGGAAAAACAGAATGAGCGAGTGAGAGAGGGGAAGTGAGCGAGCGCAACAGAGCTCTGTCAGGACTGCTGCGGATTTCTTTGTGGGAAGAAAAAGGTGCCAACACAGGCAGGAGCCCAGTACAATAGGGCAGCCTACAGCACCGGGAAAAACAGAACAAGCAAGTGAGAGAGGGGAAACATAGAAACATAGAAACATAGACTTTGACGGCAGATAAGGACCACTTGGCCCACCCAGTCTGCCCATTTCCCTACCTACTGGATAAGCTGCAGATTTGAGTTAACCAGCAGCCTACTTCCTGCAACCTCCAACTATAATTGCCTTGTGTCTGTCCCATGCATGTTTGAATTCCCCCACTGTTTTAGACCCAACAACCTCCTCAGGAAGGCTGTTCCATGTTTCCACCACTCTCTCCGTGAAAAAAAAATTTCCTCATATTACCCCTGAGCCGTCCCTCCTCTATCTTTAAATTGTGCCCCCTTGTTCTTACACATCTCTTATTCTGAAAGATGCTACCCTCCTGGACTTTGTTGATTCCCTTGAGGTACTTGAACATTTCTATCATGTCCTCCCGTCCCTCCTTTCACCAAGAGTATACATATTAAGCTCTCTCAGTCTCTCTCTTCATCTGGCTTCTGCTGCAGACCCTGCACCATTTTAGTTGCCCTCCTCTGGACTACTTCCATCCTGTCTATGTCCTTGCGTAGATGAGGTCTCCAAAACTGCACACAGTACTCCAGATGGGGTCTCACCAACTGTCTGTACAGAGGGATAACCACTTCCCTTTTCTACTTGTGATGCCCTTCCTATGCATCCCAGTATCCCCTGCTCTCCTTACCGACTTTTCACATTGCTTACCCACCTTTAGGTCATCTGATATGACTACCCCAGGTCCCTTTCCATTTTGTTGTTGTTAGTACCTCCTGCTATTGTACTCTTCTCCTGGGTTTTGTTTCCCAGGTGCATTACTTGCACTTCTTTGTATTGAATCTAAGTTGCCATATGTCTGACCATTCCTCCAACCTTGCAAGTCCCTCCTCATCTTTTCTACCCCTTGTGTATCAACTCTGTTACAGATCTTTGTGTCATCTGCAAAGAGGCATACCTTTCCCTCCAGACCCTCTGCAATGTCACCTATAAAGATGTTAAAGAGGACTGGACCCAGTACTGAGCCCTGAGGTACTCCACTAGTAACCCCCCTTTCTTGGAATGTGTTCCATTCACTATTACCTTCTGTGTCCTGTTGTGCAGCCAGTTTGCTACCCAGGCTACCACCCTGTGACCCACTCCCAGGCTGGCTAACTTGATTATTAATCTTTTGTGCGGGACTGTGTCAAATGCCTTGCTAAAGTCTAGGTAGGCCATATCCACAGCCCCTCCCTGGTCTATTACTTTGGTCACCCAGTTGAAGAAATCAATTAGATTCATCTAACATGACCTTCCTGCTGTAAATCCATGCTGCTTTGGGTTCTGGGCCCCGCTGGCCTCTAGGTACTCAACAATTCTTTCTTTCAGAAGTGATTCCATCATTTTCCCTGCCACTGAGGTCAAACTTACAGGTCTGTAGTTTCCCGCTTCTGCCTTGCTCCTACTTTTGTGAAGGAGAATCACATCTGCCCTCCTCCAGTCCTCAGGTACCGCCCCATCCTGCCATGATCTGTTAAAAAGCGTGGTCAGTGGTGTCACTAGGTCCTCCCTTAGTTCTTTTAGGATTCTGGGGTGAATCCCATCAGGCCCCATTGCTTTGTCCACCTTGAGTTTTAGGAGTTCTTTCAGGACTCTTTCTTCTGTGAATGGACTGGTGTCAACCCCCCTACCCAGAGTGCTTCTATTGTCTGGTTTAGGTAACTCCTTCTCATCTTCTTTTGTGAATACTGAGCAAAAGTATTCATTCAGTATCTCTGCCTTTTCACTGTTTCCCTCTGCCCACCTCCCCTCTCCTTTATTAATCTTCACTATCCCTCCCTTAACCTTTCTATGCTCCCTAATGTACCTATAAAAGGTTTTATCCCCCTTCTTAACTGAGTTGGCTATTTTTTCTTTGGTTTGGGCCTTTGCTAGTCTGACTGCCTTCCCCACTTCTTTCTGCTTTAATTGATACAGTTCCCTGTCATGCTCCTTCTGTGATTCCTTATACTTTTTGAATGCAGCCTTTTTCTCCTTAACCTTCCCTGCCACCTCGTTTGAAAACCATAGTGGTTTTTAACTCCGCTTTGTTTTCTTTATTTGCTTCACACAAAGGCTTGTTGCCTCTATGATGGCAGTTTTGATTTTTCTCCATTGTTCTTCCACCCCTCCTTTTTGGTCATTTGCTAGTGCATTTTTCAGGTATTCACCCATTTTGCCAAAGTCAGCTCTTCTAAAGTCCAGTATCCTTGTTTTTGTATGGCTTATCTCCATGGTTGTGCTCATTGTGAAGCACACTGTGCAGTGGTCGCTTGTTCCCAGATGTCTACTGACTTCTAAATTTGTGATCCTCTCTCCATTTGAGAGTACCAGGTCTAATATTGCTCCCTCCCGAGTGGGTTCCAACACAAGCTGTCTAAGGCCTGCCCCCTGCAGGGCATCGAGAATGACCCTGCTCTTGGATGTGGCTGCAGTACCTGTTATCCAGTTAACATCTGGCATATTCAGGTCCCCCATCAACAGTATCTCCCCTTTTTCAGCCATTTTGAGAATGTCCTCTATCATTTTGTTGTCCATTTCCTCCCTTGAGGCACGGGGTCTGTATACAACCCCTGTGCAGATTGTGATGCCATTCCCTGTCTCAAGGTGACTCCGAGTGCCTCTTGTCCTCCCTTTACTTTTAGTTCTGTAGCTTTGATCCCTTCCCTTATGTATAGAGCTACTCCACCTCCTCTTTTACCTTCCCTGTCCCTTCTGTAGATTGTGTACCCTGGTATGTTGACATCCCAGTCATGGTTCTCGGTGTACCATGTTTCTGTGACTGCCACAATATCCAACTGTTCATCTTCCATCAGGGCTACTAGCTCAGGAAGCTTGTTTCCCAGACTACGGGCATTGGTACTCATTGCCCTCCATTTAATGTTAGCTTTATCCTTTTTTCCCCCATCCCTGCTCTTACTGTCCTTGTCTATTTTTCCATTTACCACTGTCCTGCCCTGTGTTGAGCTCTGTACCTCAGTGTTTACCTTACTACCTGCCATGTTTTGTGGGGGGAGGCTTGAAATTTCCTGCCTTTTATCAGCGCCTCCCCCCTTGGCTAGTTTAAAAGCTTGCCAAGGAAGCATTTAAACCTATCACCTAGGAGCATGGTTCCCTTTGTGGACAGATGCAGACCATCATGCCAGAATAGACCTTTATCTCTCCAGGTGTCCCCCCAGTCCCCAATGAAGCCAAAGTCCTGTGCTCTGCACCAGTTTTGCAGCCATTCATTAAACTGCATGGTGTGCAGTACCCTAGCCTCACTCCTGCCATCGACTGGTAGCACCTCTGAGAAGGTTACCATGCTTGCTACCCATCTGAGGCCCCTCCCCAACTCCACAAATTCATTCTGCACTGCACTGATCCCATGCCTAGCTAGGTCATTTGTCCCAAGGTGGACTATGATATCTAGTTCTCTCTCCTGTGATGCTGCTTCTGCAATCCTGAGGATTCGCTTCCTGTCCCTCCAAGCCACAGCCACTGGTGACTGTTAGAAACAATCAAATACACAACTGCTCCACCACCCTGGTGAGTACTGCCCTTTATAGTACTTCAACTAACACCACAATTTACTACACCACGTCTCCTGCACAAATCACTCTACTGAGTCCAGGGATAAAAATTAACTCACTCCTCAACCAGCAGGACACTTTTAAAATGTTGCAAAAATATCCTTCCAAATCCTAGGTCTCAACCCCAACAATCAAGCAAATTCAGTTGTATCTCACTCCCTCTGGTTATAAAATTACTACACTTTTAATGGAATCCTGCAATTCTCTGCTTAATGCCAATAAGGAAAAAAAAATGAAACTTTTTGTAGAAAGCGTAGCTCCCTTTCTTTACAAGTATTATGCCTCACCAGGTTTCCAGGTCCTAAATGGAGTTATAGTTTGTTCTTTGCAGTGTAGCAAGGTTCTCAGCTTCCACAGACAAATCAAAGTCAGACTGACTCACTGAGGGGGAGTGAGTGAACTCAATGGAGGTCTGCCAGGACTTTAGTTGCCCAGCCTCCCGCCCAGGGTCCTCCGTGGTCCTATATTACAGCAGGGTCTTCTGGGATGGAGACAAAGCAATAATTGGATACTTTTAGGATTGCTGTAATAATACAGATTTAGCACTGTTTATTTCTCTAACTGAGCTAAGTACTGAGCTATACTGTAATGATTGCTGTAATAATACATATTGTTTTGTTCTGTTTATTTCTTTAACTGAGCTGAGTAATACTTGGAGTGCAATAGGATTTCTAACTGGGCTAAGTGAAACTGTATGAGAACTGAGAACAAAAAGTATGGTACTTGAGGGGTGAAAAATGGACAAGGAGGCTTTAGGATTGCTACAGTAATACAGTATCTAACGAATGAGATATGAGACTGAATTAACCCGGTTGGCAAGGGGGCAGTGGGGGGGGGGGCTAGTGTGGAGGGGAACAGGAATTTGAGTAAATAGGGGCCTAACAGTTGTAGTAGGGTACAGAACCTGGGAGTAAGAGGCCGTAACATGAGATGGGGCCAAAATGGGACAGGTGCCACATGTCAATAGAGCGGGCATCTTTGGAAGGGTAGTGGGGTGTACAGGGTGTGGGACCACCATGATCCTGGATTAGGTTTGGAGGATGGGGGTGTATGGTCTGTAGATGACTGGCTAGTTTGAGGGAGGAACTGTGGAGGTTCGGGAGGAGTCTAAGTGGCAGGCCAGATGAGTATGGTAGGCATCCTGGCTGGGGGTGGGGAATAGAGGATGGCAAGGGGGGGACGGAGGAAGAGCAACTGGGAACTGAAACTGACCCCAGTATCAGAGGCACTAGCAGAAAAGAGAGGAGAAGGGAGGGCGGCCCGAGGTGAGGGGGGGCCTCCTGACTGGGGAGGAAGAGACCACGAGGTGTACCAGGGGAGAGAGCAGATGGCTGTGGGTAGGGAGGGACTAGGGAGGTATGGAGGGAACAAGAGGGGGAACTGATAGGGGAAGAGATGTAGGAGGGGTATCAGCTAGGAATAGATTCAAGTCTCTGCTATGGGGGAGAGAGAGAGGGGGAGCAGGAACATACTGAAGGGGGGAGGACAAGTGGGGCATGAGAGGGATGGCAACAGGTAGGGGAAGAGATAGCGAAGACGAAAGGGTAGAAGGGGCTAGTAAGGAGGGAGTGGTGACTGTAGGAGAGAAGGCTATGGGAAAGGGGAAGGATGTGAAGGGCATCACTGTCGGGGTAGAAGAGAATGAGGGTTCTAAATCGACAACAGCGGGATAGGAGAGGGGTTGGAAATCAGCAGGGGAGGAGGGGAGGTTGACATGGGAAGCCCAGTAGGAAGTAGTTAGGCTGGGAAGTGGTTCAAGGGGGATGGGAGGAATAAGACAGAGAAAAGGGATGAGGTAGAAGTTGGGGGTACAGATATAGAAGTCACAGAGGGTGCAGCTGGCGGGGGTAAGGGGCAGGGAAGAAGGAATACTGGGGTGGTGGAAGGGGCATTAGAAGGGAAAGGGGAAGGGACTGGGTACTCATTCTGGGGGATTCTATACTGAAAGGGGTGAGATGGAGCAGAAGGGTGGAAAGGCACAGTCATATTTGGGTTGAAGCTATCCCCAGGTTGACTGCAGGAGGGGCAGGGCAGGCACTGCTCAAGTGTGCAGTGAGGGGGAGGAAGAAACCTCATTTAGTGTTGCAGGTGGGTACAAATGACTTGGTGGAGGAGACTATGGAAGAAGTGAGGGGGAGGATCAAGTAGTTGGGCAGGCAGACAGTGTGAGGGGGTAGGGGAGTCAGTGGCATTCTTGGAGGTACTCCTGGTACGATGTGCAAGCATGGGGAGGAAGGGTAGGATTGAGGAGTTCAATTAGTAGCTGAGGGATTGGTGCCACACCAAAAATTATGGGTTAGTGACTAACTGGGGTAGAGTCTGGGGGAATAGTGACTTGTACGCGGGGGACAGGGTACACTTGAGCAGGAAGAGGAGGGGAGTATTAAAGACAGGATTAGAGGGGTATATCTCTACTAAGGTGGATTTAAACTAGTGGGGGGTGGCCAAAAGACTGAGGTTGGTAGAAAGGTCCGGACAGGGGAGCCTAATGAGCTCACCCCCTAGATATAGATAAAAGTGGAGGCATAGTAACCCTGGGAGGGGTGGGAAGAGTGGTCTTAGTGTAAAACAGAAGGCACCACCACCCAGTAAGAATAAGGAGGAGAAAGGGTGCGGACTACCGGGAGGAGGGAAGCAGGCCAAGGAGGAGAAGAGTAAAGAGAAGAAGGGGTACAGGTGGAAGGTGGTCTCTCTCAACACAAGAAGCCTGGGGAACAAAACTGCAGAACTTCAGGAACTCCTTTCAGAGGGGAAGGTGGACATTGCTGCAGTGACAAAGACTTGGGCCGAAGAGTACCATGATTGGGGCTTGGCAATCCCGGAATACAGGATATACAGGAGGGACCAGGGGTTGGAAGGGGGGGTTGCAGTCTATGTGAGGGAAGGGATTAAATGCATAAGGGACGAGGGAGAAAAGGAGAGGACAGAGACACTTTGGGTGCAGCTCCTGGACTCCAAGGGCAGAAAGCTGAGGCTGGGAGTGGTGTACAGACCACCAGCCCAATCCAGGGAACTGGATGGGGAGTTGGCAGAGCAGATAAGGAGAGGGTGTGTAGAAGGGAGAGTGTGGTGATAGTGGGGATTTTAACCTACCACGGGTTGACTGGAGCACCCCAGCCACTAGCAGTACCAGGGAACAGGTGCTCCTTGATGCATTCCAGGACGGCCTTCTGACTCAATTGGTAAGTGGGTCTACAAGGCTTGGTAGCACTCTGGACCTAGTACTGGCAAATAGGGAGGCGGTAAATGAGGTAAGGGTGGAGTACCCACTAGCAGGTAGTGACCACCAAACAGTGTGGCTTGTTGTCGCGCTGGGCAGGGAGACAGGAGTCATGGGCACTAGGATGGTGGACTTTATTAGGGTGGACTTTGGGGGGGATGGGAGCAATACTGCAAGGGAGACTCCAGGATATAAGGTCGGGGATGGATGCAGAACAAAAGTGGGGAGTCATAAAGACTGGGCTAACAGAGGCCACATTAGCCTGCACCAGGGTCAGGAGTAAGAAGAGCAGAGGCAAGAAACCATGCTAGCTGAACAAAGAAGTGCTGCAAGGGGTGAGGGCAAAGACAGCTGCATACCGGAAGGACAGGAGAAAAGGGAAGGGAGACAATAAGGAGGCTTTCGGGAGTGGGTCAAGGGAGGTTGCCAGGAGGTTGAAAAAAGCTAAGGCCTCCAGGCACTTAAGTTCCGCATAGGGCATAAAGGGAGAGGGGGAAAAGGACTATTTTAGGTATGTCAGGGAAAAGAGGAAGTGCATGGAACATATTGTGAGGATAAAACAGGGAGGGGATTGGGTGGAAAAGGAGGGAGGAGCAAGTAGAAAGCCTAAATGAGTACTTCTTCTCCATTTTCACTAAGGAGAGGGATGGCCCACTACCAGAATGGGCTGGGGGTGTGTGGAAATGGGGGGAGGAGGTGACGGACAAAGTGATCACAGGAAGTAGGGGTGCTAGAGGGGCTGAGGGCAGTAAGGGTGAACAAGGCACCAAGTCCCGATGGCATCCACCCCAGGGTGCTGAGGGAGATGGCGGAGCTGTTGGCTGAGCTGCTGGTAGATCTGTTCAACACCTCCCTGGAAATGGGGTGTGTGCACCAGGACCGAAGGGTGGCCCATGTGGTGCCCATACACAAGAGTGGGTCTAGGGGGGAACCAGAAAATTATCTGCCAGTAAATCACATGTCCGTAGTGGGTAAGCTTATGGAGGCAATACTGAAGGAGAGGCTGGTGGCATTCCTAGAGAGTAATGGCCTCCAAGATGGGTGGCAACATGGGTTTGTCTCAGGGAGGTCTTGTCAAACCAACCCGATAGAGTATTGTGACTGGGTGACAAGGGAGTTGGACAGGGGCCATGCGGTACATGTCCTGTACTTGGACTTCAGTAAGGCCATTGATACAGTGCCTCATGGGAGACTGGGGGGGAAGCTGATGGCAGTAGGGGTGGGGAAAAAGCTGACTAAATGGATAGAGAACTGGTTACAGGAGAGGGTGCAGAGGGTGGTGGTGGTGGTGGAGCTCTCAGCAACCAGAGCCGTGACAAGCGGGGTGCCGCAGGGGTCAGTGCTGAGTCTGGTGCTATTTGGGCTCTTTATCTCCAATATAGCACATGCAGTGGGGAGCAGGGTTAGTCTGTTTGCACATTATACCAAACTGGGGGCGGTGGTGGACGAAGAGTATGGATGGGAAAACCTGCAGGGAGACCTAACCAAACTAGAGACATGGTCGGTGGAGTGGCAGCTAGGATTCAATGTAAAGAAGTGTAAGGTGATGCACTTCAGGGCTAAGAACCAGAAGAGGGACTATTGGTTGGGAATCACAGAGGAGTAGAAGGACCTAGGGGTGTTGGTAACTGGAAGGATGAACAACTCGGCTGAGTGCAGGAGAGCAGCAGAGAAGGCAAACAGGATGCTGGGGTGCATCGCAAGGGGGTTCTCATCCAAACACAGGGATGTGATCCTACCTTTCTACAGATCATTGGTCGGACCGCATCTAGAGTACTGTGTGCAATACTGGAGGCCATACCTCAGGAGAGATATGAAGTTACTAAGTTAGGCTGAAGGAGCTGAACATGTACCCACTGGAGGAGAGGAGAGGAGGGATGGGGGGATATGACTGAAGCATTTAAATGCCTGAATAGGTAAATAAACCTAGCACTGAGGGGGTGTTTAAACTGAGGAGTGGAAGAGAGAAAAGGGGGCATGGACTAAGGTTGGAAGGGGGACAGTTTAAGAGGGAAATGTGGAGGCATTACTTCTCTGAGAGGTGGTGTCTAGTTGGAATGTGCTGCCAGAGGGGGTGGTAACATGTAGGACAGTCAATAGCTTTAAGGGGGAGTGGGATAAAGCAAGAGGAAGAGTTGGGGGCAGGGGCTTGGACAAGCGGGAGGAAGTGAGGGGAGGAGGCTGGGGCAGCTGCAATCTAGGGTGCTAGCTGCACACTCAGGCAGACTTACATAGACCGACTGGTGTGTTCTTCTAGCAGATTCGTACATTCATATGTTCGCATGTATGTTCGTATGTAAAATCACAGTGATTCTGTTCATGAGCAGAGGTCCTAAAATGCCTATGTTGAAAATTTAGTGACAGATGTCCATAAAATGACTGTGTTACAAGCATGCATTGTGCAGTTTCCATGCACCCTTGTAATTTCAGAAATTTGTTGTATTTTCACTCCAGATTTTCAACATTGGCATTTTTTCAGGCCTCCTTATGAGCAGTACAGCTGTTATTTTTCACATTCTGCCCGAAATAGGAGTTTACACATCTGGCGCAGAATACCGCTGTTGCTGTGGGAAATCAATGTTCAGGACAGATTAAGAAAAACATAGTGACAGTGTTCATGAGCAGAGGTCACAAAATGCCTATGTTGAAAATTTGGTGAAATAATTCCACTAAATGACTGTGTTACGCATATGCGTTGCTTAGTTTCCACGTATGCTTGGAAGTTTGAGCATTTTTAATATTTTCACTACAGATTTGCAACATTGCCATCTCTTTACACCTCCCTATGAATGGTACAACTGTTATTCTTCACATCCTGCCCGATCCGTGTTTTCATACATCTGGCACACAATGGCACGGTCGCTGTGGAAACTCAAATTTTGGGACACATTGACAAAATCACAGTGCCATTGTTCATGAGAAAAGGTCCCAAATGCTTTCATGAAGTGAGGGTCACAAAATTGCCATGTTGGAAATTTGTACTGCAAATACCAACAAATGTCTGGGGCGTTACGGTTTCTAACCATGATATCCCACCCTGTACAGACTGACAGGCATTAGGGGTGTGCCTTTGGATTGCCAGCTGTAATGCACATGCATTGAGTTGTGCCTTGGACTCTTTGGGCCCAGAGTTCACCCCATTCTATATTTCACCTATTTCAGCGTATGTTCTTATGGAGTACTTTAAAAAAATTTACAGCACTTTAACTTTGCCTGTGCCACTGCAGTTTGTAAAATGGAACATTTCCCTGGTATGTGCCTATGCTCCACCTCTGCCTAGATTTATCTTGCACCCTGTGAAGTACTGTGTTCCAGTATTCATGTGTACCATTCCCCCATTTTCTACAGCTGAAATCCATCTGGAAGGGGTGATTGCCGTGGAGTGCTGCAGAGGAGGAGAGGCAGGACTGCATAAAAGGACTCATGCCGCTCACGGTGTGAGTAGTGTGAGTGACGCAAGCACCATTCAGTGTAAGAAAAACTTGGGTATCTGCATATATGTTGTGAAGGAGTTTAAAAGTATTAGTAGCAGCTGTAGGGTTTTATTGGATTGTGCCTAACATAAGAGTTGATATTAGATGTCAGTGTGAATGTTTAATTAGTTACATAGCCTGAGTAGATTAAGTTCAGGTTTGATGTACAAGTTAGTTGGTGTAACTGATTGATAAATTTATTATATTGCTAGGGCAGAGTGATTTTATTTTTATTTTTATTAGAACAGTTTAATTTTGTTTTATTGATTTAAAAAATGTGGGTAACCATGTTAAATAGAGGAATAATTTGTGCATTATAAAATGGGTAAGCTAAACCAGCCAATCACAGACCTAGCTCACCATGCATGAAATCTGTTCCATGCATGGACAAAAAAAAGGTCAGAGAAGCAGAACCGCATTCCTAATAGAAATCAGGAGCATTAGAACGTTGGCATTTTAAATGCCGCCATCTTCAATTCTCTCGCTAATACTCTGATTCAGTCTCGGAATTTAGTTCACATTCATCAGCATGGCTCCTTCTGTACTCACAGAAATGTTGGTGCTACTCACTTTCTCACTCTGTATTTGGCACAACAATGTTAATAAAAGCACTCGTGATCTGAGCTATTACGATCCCCCTGATACCAAGGCTCTGATGTGCTGTCTAGTGAACCCCCCAAAAAATGTGCAGTTTCAGGCTTTCAGGAGTGGCGCTTGGCTGTGGAGAGGCAAGTACAGATCGGCGTGTGTGTGCATGCATCTGTAGACTCTATAGTTTACAAATACCACCAGGACTTGTGGCTGGCCATAAAAACTGTGGTGCAGCTCTATTCATTATTTTCCTCTCTGGCATAAGTACACTTCCTTCCTTAGTAACACCAGTGTGTGTATACACAGCTAGCTGCTACTTGGGAAGACAGTTGTCTCTCTCTCTAGTTTTCTACTTTCAAAGAGCTCCTTAATATTACAAAATCCGGAACACTACATGTTAAAAACAAAGCAAAAAACAAACAAAACAGTACATGTGGGGGGGGGGGGTGGAGTGTGCTTGCATCACTTTGTCCAGCACATACATAAATACATCACAGTGATGTCATTATGTGGTAGGCGGAAGGACTACCTTATCTTAAATCTACATAAACAAATACTATTTTCCACATTTAAAAACAATTTTTCTAACTGAAAAAAAATTGTAAAACAAGAGGGCCCATTTTATAAGCGCAATAAGACACTCCAGGTGTGTGCATGGAACATATTTTACCGCACACCAGGGGCTAAAGGCACTTGGCCAAGGCCTCTTGCCTTATTATGCCTCTGGCCATGCGGTCGCACCTGAAAATAGGCACTTGGCTGTCTAGTGTGCCCTACCTGGTTAACAAAAACAAACAAATAAATAAATAAAATATGTTCCATGCACACCCTGTCATGTCTTATTGCTTATATATTATGTGTGGTTGTTCTCAGTGTCATGGATCCATTCATACAAAATATTGATTGGGTGGAAAAAAATGGCCTATCTGATCAAGGGCCAGGACTGAATCTATTACACAGGGAACAAATTGGGGATGTTGGTTATGTGGCTATGGGACTTTTAACTGGAAAGAAAATTCAAAGTATGAGTATTCATTTATGGTTTTGTAGGTTTGATTTAAATATAATCTGCATTTTATTAAAAGAAAATACTTGAATCTGGTGATGTTGAGCAAAATCTAGGACCTCAGTCTAGTGTACCCTCTACTAATTTGTCAAAATCTAGTGGAATGCAACTAGCACATCTGAACACGTGCAACCTATTGCCAAAAAAACAGGAATTGGAAGCATGGATTGCCATAAATGATCCTGATGTTATGTTAATAACTGAAATATGGCATAAACCAAAATTAAGGATGGTTTATTGGCAATAGGGGCTATGGACATCTGCATAAGGATAGATTAAGTAAAAAGGGGGGGTTGATTATCATAAAAGTTGTTTGGAAGTGAATGAGCTTGTAACTACATCTCCAGATTCAGACTGTGAGAATCTATTTGTGGAGGTAGTTTTAGGGAAAACAAAGAAATTAATAATACACTGTGGCCCCGATATTCAAACTGTGCCGGGCTGTGGCGCAAGCCTGGGCGCAGCTCAACTTGGCTGTGCAGGGGCGTGGAATGGGTGATATTCAATGAAACTGCGCCATAGCTCAGTAACACTGAATATCGCACCCTGGTCACCCGCAATGCGCATGGTGCAGTGGCACTGCGCCAGCACCAGCGCCAGTGGCCATAGTGGAGCAGGGGGATGCGCTAGAGCAAGTTTCATTGCGCTAGGTGCAACAACCACGATATTCAAAAGTTTACATGCAAATAGGGCCATGATGTATGCAAGGTGCAAATGGGGCCATTTGCATGTCATTATTGCCCCATTTGCATGCAGGTGCGCCGATCCCCGACGACTTGTGCCTGGCGCCTTGCCAGGCAGCAGCCATTGGGGACCAACGCCCCCAGCAGCGCGGCAATGTGCCCCTCAGCCTGATCACAGGCATTAGTAAAATAAATGAAAACTCTTATATCCCTGGTGGTCCAGTGGACCACTGTCTGCCCGATTGTGAGCTGATGTAATAAAAGAATCGTATATCCCTGGTGGTCCAGTGGACCGCTGTCTGCTCAATCGTGAGCTGAAGTAATAAATAAAAGTCTCCTATATCCCTGGTGGTCCAGTGGACTGCTGTCTCTCTGATCATGAGCTGATGTAATAAAAGAATCGTATATCCCTGGTGGTCCAGTGGACCACTGTCTGCCTGATCGCGGGCTTAAGTAAAAGATTTGTGACTCCCATATCCCTGGTGGTCCAGCGGACCCCCCTCCTGACCCGCCCACTGATCTCCACTGCCCCGCTCCCCCTGGTCAGTAGTGGGCGGCCGCACCCCACCCGTCTGCTGTCCCACCGCCCGCCGACTGACACCGTTGGTAGGGCTGTCGCATGGTCCACAGTGTGAGCCAATGGGCATGCAGCTCCATACCATACTACACATTCAGATATGTGAATGGATCCATTCACATATCTGGAATATTACTCAGCTCTGTTATGAGCTGCACGCCATTGGCTCATGCTGTGGACCAGTGGCGGCTGGCCTGACAGAGTGTCTTTTGAGTGGGTGAGATGCCTCCGCTGACTGCGAGGAGGCGGGCAGTGGGGATCAGTGGGCAGGTGGGGAGGGGGGGTCCGCTGGACTACCAGGGATATGGGAGTCAGTAATCTTTTGCTTAAACCTGCGATCGGGCAGACATTGCTCCACTGGACCACCAGGGATATAGGGGCCTTTTATTTATTACATCAGCTTGCGATCGGGCAGACAGCAGTCCACTAGACCACCAGGGATGAGGGGACTTTTATTTATTACATCAGCTCACGATCTGGCAGATAGCGGTCCACTGGACCACCAGGATAGAGAGACTTTTATTTATTACATCAGCTAGCGGTGGGCAGACAGCGATCCACTGGACCGATATGGTATTTTTTGAACGCAATGCCCGCGATCCGGGCATGGGTGCCACCACGGAGGTGCAGCCGGAGCTCGGTGGCCACCCACAGGTGGTAGCTGCCGTGTTGCGCCTGCATATGGCAGCTCACCTGTGGTGGCCGCCATTGCTCCTTTTGCTCTAACTTTGTGCTGATCAAGTAGGGGTTGCGCATGCATGGCTTAGCACATCCCGGGCTGAATATCGGGCTGTGCAGAGTATGCATGGGCATGCCCCACCACCTGCACCTGCATACCTTACTGATGCGTTACGGTGCATCGGGATTTGTGCCAGGCGCAATTCTCATTTGAATATTGCACTGGGGCGCATCAGTGAGTTGCACATGGCACAACCCTTTTGAATATAGGGGTATAGAACTGGGGGGAGCTGGGAAAAATGAAGTAAGGTGCCTGCCTGGTGCCATGGCTTGGGGGGACAGGAAGCGCATCCTCAGGATCACGAGAACAGCTGCAAGGGATTCCGAGCTGGATGTAATTGTCCACCTAGGGACAAATGACTTGGCTCATCATGAGATTAGAGCAGTGCAGGAGGACATTGCAGAGTTGGGGAGGGACCTAAGACGAGTAGCACACACAGTATCCTTCTCAGAGGTGCTGCCTGTCAAAAGCATGGGGAGGTGAGGGCAATTGACACCATGCAGTTTAATGAATGGTTGAAAAATGGTGCGGAGCACAGGGTTTAACTTCATTGGGGACTGGGTTCCACCTGGAGGGACACCAGCCTATACTGGCAGGATGGTCTGCATCTGTCCAGGAAGGAACAAGTCTTTGAGCAATCGGTTTAAATGCTTCATTGGCAAGCTTTTAAACTAGTCAAGGGGAGGCACTGACAAGCAGCAGGAAAATCCCAGCCTCTCCCTACAAAACAGGGTACTAAATGAGAAAAAGACTGAGGTAGAACGGTCAGTGGGGGATGCTGCAACAGAAGATAAAGCCATCAAAAAATGGAGAGCAATGAGTACTAATGCCCGTAGTCTGGGTAACAAGCTTCCTGAATTAGTGGCCTTGATGGAGGAGGAACATCTGGATATCGTGGCAGTCACAGAAACATGGTACACAAAAACCATGACTGGGACATAAACACCAGGATACACTGTCTACAGGAGGGACAGGGAGGGTGAAAGAGGAGGAGGAGTAGTTCTTTACATAGGAACGAATAAAGCAACAGAACAAAAGGGTAAACAGGGAGGAGAAGAAGCACTGTGGGTAAATTTGAGACAGGCAATGGCACCACAATACGCACAGGGTTAGATACAGACTTCAGGGGGAGGGAAATGGACAGGGAAATGATAGAAAGTATACTTAGAATGGCAGAAAAGGGAGATATTGCTGATGGGTGATCTGAATATGCCAGATGTTAACGGAGTGCAGTTGCAGCTGCCACTGAAGAGTGCAGTTATTCTAGATGCCCTACAGGGGGCATGCCTTAGACAACTAGTACTGGAGCCCACTCGAGAGGGAGCAATATTAGACTTGATTCTCTCAAATGGAGATGGAGAGAGGATTACAGATGTAGAAGTGGGTAGCCATCTGGGAACTAGCGACCATCAAACAGTATGGTTCACAATAAACACAGCAATAGAGTCAAGCCATACAAAGACAAAAGTACTGGACTTTAGGAGGGCTGACTTTGCCAAAATGGGTGAGTGCCTAAGGAATGCACTAGCAAATGGGCAGGAAGGAGGGGTGGAAGAACAATGGGGAATAATAAAAACTGCCATCACAGAGGTAACGAGCCTTTGTGTGAAGCAAATAAACAAAACAAGACGATGTAAGAAACCACTATGGTTCTCAAAGGAAGTGCAGTGAAGGTTCAAGAGAAAAAAGCATTCAGGAAGTACAAGGAATAGCAGAAGGAGCAGGACAGAGAACTGTATCAGTTAAAGCAAAGGAGGCTGGGAAGGCAGTCAGAACAGCAAAGGCCCAAACCGAGGAAAAGATAGCCAACTCAGTTAAGAAGGGGATAAAACCTTTTATAGGTACATCAGGAGGAAGGAAGACCAAGGGAGGAATAGTGAGGCTTAATAAAGGGAGGGAGGGTGGGCAGAGGAGACTGTGAAAAGGCAGAGATACTAAACAAATATTTTTGCTCAGTATTTACAAAGGAAGGGGAGGTACATAAAAACAAACAGTTGGATACAGAAGTTGATACGCCCATTTACAGAAGAAAGGGTTCTGAAAGAACTCTTAAACTGAAGGTGGACAAAGCAATGGGGCCTGATGGGATTCATCCAGAATTCTAAAAGAACTAAGGGTAGAACTAGTGACACCACTGACTACCCTTTTTAACAAATCATGGGAGGATGGGTGGTACCGAGGACTGGAGGAGGGCAGATGTGATTCCCTTCACAAAAGTGGGAGCAAGGCAGAAGCAGGAAACTATAGACCTGTTAGTTTAACCTCAGTGATAGGGAAAATGATGGAATCACTTCTAAAGGAAAGAATTGTCGAGTATCTAGAGGCCAGAGGGCACAGGACCCTAGGCAGCATGGATTCACAGCGGGAAGGTCATGCCAGAGGCAATCTGATAGATTTCTTTGACTGGGTGACCAAAGTAGTAGATCAGGGAGGGGCTGTGGACATGGTCTACCTAGACTTTAGCAAGGCATTTGACTCAGTCCCACACAAAAGATTACTATACAAGTTAGCCAGCCTGGGAGTGGGTCACAAGATGACAGCCTGCGTAAAGAATTGGCTGGAGATTAGGACAAAGAGAGTAATAGTAAATGGAGTCCACTCAGAAGAAAGGAGGGTTACTAGTGGGGTACCGCAGGGTTCAGTATTAGGACCGGTCCTCTTCAATGTCTTTATAAGCGACATTGCAGAAGGACTGGAAGGAAAAGTATGTCTCTTTGCAGATGACACTAAGATCTGCAACAGAGTTGATGCACAGGGTGGGGTGGAAAGGATGAGAAGGGACTTGGCAAGGTTAGAGGAATGGTCAAATGTATGGCAGCTTAGATTCAATGCTAAGAAGTGCAAGGTAATGCACCTGGGAAACAAAAACCCAGGGGAAGAGTACACAACGGGAGGTGAGATACTAACAACAACAAAAATGGAGAGGGACCTGGGGGTAGTCATATGAGATGACCTAAAGATGGGCAAGCAATGTGAGAGGGCAGCAAGGAGGGCTGGGGGGATACTGGGATGCATAGGGAGAGGCATCACCAGTAGAAAACAGGAAGTTATTATCACTTTGTACAGACAGCTGGTGAGACCCCATCTGGAGTACTGTGTGCAGTTCTGGAGACCCAATCTCTGCAAAGACATAGATAGGATGGAAGCTGTCCAGAGGGCAACTAAAATGGTGCAGGGTCTGCACCAGAAGACATATGAAGAGACTTAGGAGCTTAATATGTATAGCCTCGAGGAAAGGAGGAGAGGGGGACATGATAGAAACTTTCAAGTACCTCAAGGGAATCAACAAAGTCCAAGAGGGTAGCATCTTTGAAAAAAGAGGTGTGCAAGAACAAGAGGCACAATTTGAAGATGGAAGCGGCTCAGAGAGGTAATTTAAAGTATTTTTTCACAGAGAGGTTGTGGATGCATGGAACGGCCTTCTGGAGGAGGTTGTGGAGTCAGAATCAGTGGTGGAATTCAAGCATGCATGGGATAGTCATAAGGCAGTTCTGGGGGGTGGGGGTAGGAAGAAGTAGGCTGCTGGTTAACTAGGATCTGCAGCTTATCCAGTAGGTAGGGAAATGGGCAGACTGGGTGGGCCAAGCGGTCCTTATCTGCCATCAAATTCTATGTTTCTATGTTTCTATGAATATCTGGCCCTGTGTATATAACCCACCAAAATCTAAAATATTGGGCTTGGAAAATATTATTGATCAGGTTGAAATCCTTAAACATAAAGAGCTGATCATTATGGGGGACTTAAATCTAAATTGGTTAAGTCATGAAGAGAGTAATTATAAGAAGCTATTGCAAAGAGCTGGTTTGGAACAAATAATCACTGAAGGGACTAGGCCAAATCATAAAACAAAACAGTCTACTTTGTTAGACTGGACTATGCTAAATAATATTCTAAATATAAGTTCTTTTGGGGTTTTCCCAGATGTAATTAGTGATCATTTACCAATTTTTTGTACTTGGAGTAATAAAACACCCAAGGGTATGTTTAAAACTGTAGAAACTAGGGATTTGAATGACACAAAGTTATTTGGGTTGAAACAAGATCTCTCTCTCAGGTCAATTGGCAACAATTGTTAAATACCAATGAGATAAATGAGGCTGTTGGTTTTTTTCAAGCAAAACTTGAATCCTTAATTAATAAAAGAGCCCCAAAAAGGAAAAAAAGAGTACGGGGAGTTTGTAGCAAATGGTTGAATAAGAGGTTATATAAGTTAATGAAAGATCGGGATATTGCCAATAGGTTTATAGAACTACTAGGCTTGAAAGGGACTGGAATTATTTTAGACAACTTAGAAATGAGTGTAAAAAAGAAATTAAAAAGACTAAGGTGGATTATTATAAAAATGAGCAGCTCAACAGTTTAAAAAAAATCTTTGGAGGAGTATAAATAATCTAATTGCTCCTAGGACTAATAAAGATTTTCTGAAGTTATTAATGGATAATCAAGAACTGACAGATAGTAGGGAAATGGCAGATTATTTAAATTAGAGATTTACTTGTTTTTAAAATATACGCAGGACTTTGGGTTATTACCAAAATTGGATAGTCTTATATCCCCTCATGTAATATATAAGGCCAAATTTTATTTCAGGGAAATTCACTGGGAGGAAATATATCATGAGTTAATGGAATTGGATGAGTCTAAGAGTCCAGGGGCTGACAATTTGGATGCAACTGTATTAAAATATGCTGCTAGAGAACTTGCCTATCCCCTACATATATTATTTAATATGTCTTTAAATACTGGTATAGTTCCAGAAATATGGAAAAAGGCAATAGTTTTCCCAATTCTCAAAGGTGGCCAACCTAATCTTTCTATTAATTATCGTCCAATATCTTTATTATCTTTAGTAGGAAAGGTACAAGAAAGATTATTACATTGTCAAATTGTGGAGCGTATGAATAAGTATGGATTATTAACATCTGCTCAATATGGTTTTCGTGAAGGGTGTGGCACAGTGACTGCCTTTGTCAGGTTCACGAGCGACCTGCTCGAGGGTATGGACGAAGGGAAATATGTTGGTGCAGTGTTCGTGGACCTGACCAAGGCCTTCGATCTTGTAGACCATACACTAATGGGACTTAGAATTAGGGAGTTGGGCTTTCGGGACCCTGTGGTGATCTGGTTTAATAGTTATCTAACAAAAAGTGATACAACAGGTCTGTGTAAATGGAATACTATCTGATTTGAGGGAAGTTTATCACGGGGTTCCCCAGGGCTCAGTTCTGGGTCCTTTATTGTTTTCCATTTTTCTTAATGGATTACCAACTATCTGCACTGATACATCCATAGTATTATACGCAGATGATGCTGTGCTTTATGAAGGAAAAAAAAAGGTTGATAGACTTCAGGAGAATCTGAGTAAAGATTATAACAACTTGACTAGCTGGTTAAAGGACGATCGTCTTCCCCTAAACCAGAAAAAAACTAAAGGAATGCTTTTTTGTTCCCCTGCAAAACTAAAAAAATTACAAAAGTCTTTTACTATTTCTACTAAGGATGGTTCTACTGTTGAAATTGTTTCAAACTTTACATATTTAGGGGTGACTTTAGACAGTGCATTGAGTTTTCAATTGCATGTTGATAATATAACTAAGCGGTTTCATAGTAAATCGGGGGCACTCTATACGATAAGGGGTTATTTGGCTGATGATACCAGGAAAGCAATAGCTACCACTTGTCTATTGCCAGTGCTAGATTATGGAAGTATAGTCTGGAGAGGTACATCTGAGAAGATTAGGAATCACAGACTAACCTTATACAGTATATGGCTACTGAACTAAATATATTGGGCTCAATGTTCCACAATGTGTGGAGGACAATCTCGATGGGCTGAGCCCTTCTTTTGTCCACAAAACCGAGTAAACGAGTAATGCCATTTGTAGGATTGCCTTAAGGGCAAAATTTAGGGAACATCATTGCATCTTATATAATAGAATGGGGTGGTTGTCCCTAGATCATAAAGATACACTTCAGAAAGTGTGCTTTGTGTACAAAATAATCCACTGTAGTGGGTCAAATCTCATGTTTAATTTTTATTAACAGAGAGTTCTCCCAAGAAGGTTGCGATCTGAAAATGCGATCCAGCTTTTGGCCCCGACCTACAAAACCATTAAACATCAAAAATCATTTAAACAATGTGCCATACAAATCTGGAATAAACTTGCAGTTGAAATATAAAATATTCCAACGTTTTATCAGTTTAGATATACTGTAAAGAAAGACTTATTTTTAAGCTCAGGATGTTTCTGCACATAACTTACATGTCGTACTGTTTTGTATGTTATAATTGTGATTTATCATTGCCCTGCTATGTTCTTTCTATGCAACTCTTGTACATGTAAATGTATTTATTGTACTCCCATTGTTATATGTTTCTGAGTGTCTTTGACTCTCACCAGGTCAAGCCTATAAAAATGCCATGTGGCCCAGTGCTTTTTTACCGGGTTAACAAAAATAAAATGAAAATGAAGGAATGAGTGGGGTGACTGTAAAGCCGAACACCCCAAGGCACACCTCAACACTTGTCAGTGTCTGCAGGCTAGGGTGAGGTGAAATGGCATGAATGTTATTGGCGACAACCCAAACACATACCCCAAGGCCTGTCCGTCTCTGCAGGGTGGAGGTGGGGTCGGCGTGAAGTTCAATACTTTCGCTGCCATTCCTACTCTGCATCTATCTAACTCCTGCATTTCCAATGCTAATACCAGCAAGCAAACATTCGGCATTGACAAATGCTTGTTTACATTATTAATCTGCTATGTGGTCTAGGATACTGTAAGGTCTACATTCTCTCAGTTCTTTTATTCAGGGCAGAATCAGATCACTGCCAAACTAAACTATTTAAAATGAAATGTCAAAATAAGCCCCCTTCAGCCAGTTCAGGGCTTGCTCACCCACTGCTGGCTGTTGTGCCTGCCCTACATGGCTGCCAGATATATAAATGAGCCAAACAAGGCCTTTGGGGCTACAGCTTCAGCAGCAACTCATTGGCCACACTCTATTTCTGACAGCTCACCAGCCCTCTTGATTGATGTCTGAACTGTGGTTAGGCAAGTCTGATTTTTATGTGCCATCATCCGAGTTTTCGGAGGTGTGGTACCTGTCTTCCAATTCAGTCAGTGTGTTTGCAGGCGCGGCCGCAGTTCTTCAATGCCTGCTCGTGCTGTCTATGACAGCCCCAAAATGCAGTGGAGTACAGTTGAAAGGGGGAGCTACGCTTCAGTGAGCAGCGATAAGATATCGCATGCTCATGCGCGCTTCCCCTACACACACACACACACACACACACACACACACACACACACACCACACACCCCCACACTCACACACTGTAATCGTTATGTTAGGAGTTTTGTTTGCTTGTCTGAAACAAAAATAAAATTAAAAAGTCGCACATTAGCTTTAATGTAAACTGGAAAGGGATTGCTTTTGTTTTAGCTGTTGCACTAATGTGCTGTGATGTACAATTGTAGTTCAATTTTATTAGATGACTGGAAATGCTTTAAAGCTAAAATTTAGCTATCTTAAAACCGAAGTAGTAAAATGAACGTATACAGTACATACATGCACAACCACTCTGATCACCGGGATTAACACATATCAGTTTATAGTGTCCTTTCAGACCTTATCCTATGGGAATAATAAATTATAGACATAATTTACTTACTCTACCAAAATGAAAACTTGCAGCATCCGAGCATCACAGCGATCTCACTTCTTCAACAATATCAGGTACTGTATAGCTAGCGGCTTTGGAAAATAATACCAATATTCCTTATCAGACTGTTGTATAATTAATTCATAGCTGGGACTGATACAACAAAAATGGTGTGTGTGTGCTTTCGTGTGTGTCGGAGTGACACAGGTCCTAAAGAACCATAGGTCCATCAGGTCTGTCCCCCTCTTCATCAACATTATACTAGGATGAATAGGAATCCATGTCATGAAACACCTTCATATACTTTGTAAAAAGTAGAAAAATCAATTACCCTGCCCATCTCTGTTTAACTGATTAACCAATGGAAATGTGAACTCAGCAGTGTCTGCCCTTACTGTGAGGAGTTACATATGAAAGGCATAATCAAATAGGTTTTGTTTTGTGGAGATCTTTAGATTTTTGAATTGTGTTTTTTTTTTGTTTGTTTATTTTTTAGGATCGTCACATGTTCACACTGTTTTACTGGAAGAATGTATTGAATATGATATTTTTTTATTTGCACAACAAATATGGTTGCATTTCTTGGTCTGTTGTGTAATGACCGGACCGAAACTGAGTGGCTCACTTCATTTGGCGTGCACCTATTGTTCGTGGGGGTCCCAGGGTGACAAACACTACAGAAGAGTTGATACCAGCAGAAATAAAAATATGTATACCTAGTGCAAAGGCCAGTGCAATCCCCCATCACACAATGCATGTAGCCCATTTCTCATGGGGGCAGACTCCTTCATTGAAATGTTATTTGTTTGGCACCCGGGATATGTCCTTTATAAAGCCAGCAACTAAAAACAAAAAACAAAACAAAGAAAAATAAACTGAATCGGAAAACAACAAATATTACAGCTCTAAAGTATCCATCATCTGTTAACAGCAATCCCTCCCCAGAGGAGATTTTGGAAGGGGGGGGGTTATCAAAACTTAATTTCCTGCCCAAAGCACTGGGCTAACTGCATGAAAAAAACAGAATAGGGGGCTGCAGCCCCGAAACCTTCTCCCACCAGCCACCCCTGCTTCCCCCAATCTCTATAATTAGGTCTAGAACAACGGAGTTCGATTCCGGAGATAGAAAGGAGCGTTCAGTCAGACTTTATAAGCAAATCCTAGAAAAACTGAAATACCTAGATCTCATTCCCAATCCCGACCAGGGTAACTATATACATTGTGCAACTGGGAAGGCCAATGTAAAAAATACCTATTAGAAGAGGGGAAGAGGAACACAATAAGTGAGTGGTTACTCAGTTACATATCCACAGTGTTAACACTCAAGCCCAACATGGAGGACGAAATTAACTTCTTTAGTCTTACATTGAACTGTAATATTTTTTATAATAAAATAAGCCTGGGCCAGTGGTTAAAATATCAGCTTAGGGAACAAAAACAGCTTTAAACTGCACTAGAGTCTAATATACACAGCATACTTCTCAACCTTGTGTCACTTAAATGATGGACGTCGGACAATCAAAATGAGGCACAATGAGGGACACTGACCCTCATAATGATGGACACATACTCAAATATAGAGAAAGAAGCTCGGTTTTACTTGTACAAAATTTAGTTCTGGTTTAGCATCTTAGACTACTGAATTTCTGCTTTAAACTCTGAATTTACATACTGGCCTGGATATTCAAAAGGGTTGCGCCATGTGCAACAGGGTTGCGCCAGCGCAAGTCAGAAAATGCGCCATTCCGCGATATTCAGCGGGATGCAGCTGCGCCACTGAAAACATGCTGAGCAACAGCGCAATGCAAATGAAGGCATGCGCAACCGAAGGGGGTGGATCCATGCATAAAGAGTGCAATGCGATATTCATAGGCTTGCGCAATGTGCAACAGTGGAATAGCCGGAAGTTGCGCTACAGCAGAAATGAGCCAAAATAAAAAGGCTCAAGGATGAGGCGCAAGAAAGACAGGGAATGCTAATGAGGCAGCAACAGAGAGCAGGCCACAGCAGCAACCAGTGCAGGCCAGGGAGTAGGCAGGACAGAATAGTGGCAGCCGAAGGCGTATAGAGACCACAGAGTCTGAGGCCAATGGGTGTACCAGTGCAGTGGAGGTAGCAGTCAGGACAGTGGGGAACAGAACAACAACAGCTGGGGGGACACAAGCCAGGAGATGGACAGTGCCACCTTCCACATGGAAGCTGTAGTGAGGGGTGAAAGGCATGCTGCAGGGGGACGTGGCCGTGGAAGGGCCGTCGGCAGTATGCCCCCAACAGGCAGTACCATGCCTGCATCAGCTTTGAGCTGTATATGACCCCATCGCAGCAACGCTTCAATGAGGCACATGCCGCCACACGCAACATCATCGAGCGGGTGTTTGGGATGTTGAAGGCACGCTTCCGATGCCTAGACACCTCCGGCAGTGCCCTACAGTACAGCCCCTCAAAGGCCTGTGGGATATTCCTGGCCTGTTGCATCCTGCACAACATGGCCAAAGACTGTGAGATAGCTGTACAGGTTGAGGAGGGGGACAGCGATGGGGACGCCGGTGACGCCGGTGATGATGGGGATGAGCAGCCCCCCCTTGGACGGCGTGACCCCTGACTGATCCGGCAGGCCCAGCTGCACCAGGACACCATCACAGAGGAGCAATTCACACAACACAGATAAGTCATGGGGCCATGTGCAACCAACACTGTCGAGGCGCAACCCACATACACACAGGGTAACACACCAGGGGTGCATGACGGCAAGGGGAGTGGAAGGGTACAGGTGCACAAACACACCATCAGGGAGGGGTGAATAGTTACACGCTACATGCACACACACACACACACACACCAGGCACACAGTGCACAGGGGCAGTTGCACAGCAGAGCAGGAACAGATATGTCAGACACACAGATCCACAGACCACCCCCACCACCTGTACTGTCCATGTACGTGTGTCAGATGCTGGGCACCCTTGCACCTTGGTGTACAGTACAATGCAGGCATCATCATGCACACGCACCTGTGGACAGCAGTCGGGTGCGTGTGCAGGTGGTCCGTGTGTCGGCGTGTTGGGCAGGGCACTCACCAGTGCAGTGCCCAGCAAGACACACCATTGCACACAGGGCAGCACCAGACAGGGCCCGCACTGGGAGACAGGTCAGTCAGGTGGCACTAAGCCATGGCCACCACGGATGCATGGGCAGCCCCGCCATGACCCAGCCGCACTGGCAGGCTGAGCATGGGCCACATGGGGTGGCACTGATGGACCACCAGGGGTCCCACTGTGCGAGCGCGACCTTGTCCGCACAGGGGTCTGCAGCATGCCGAACATACCTGCACCAGGGGTGCTCGGGATGCCCACAGCAGAACCTGGCAGCAACAGGCTGGGTGTCGCATGACCCCGGGAATGTGGAGTGGAGTGCATACTGCGTGGGGTGCGCGGTACAGGGGGCACCTCACTGGGTGCCCAATGTGGCCATGACAGCGACCAATGCCTGGGTCATCCTGTCAATGGCTGCGGTCACATCCAGCCACATTTGGACCATCTCTGCCAGGATCATTGCATTGTCCCTGCTGTGCCGCTCCACAGCCACACACAGTGCCTCCACGGACGTTGCAACCCACATCTGCTGCTGTACTGATGCCCGCAGCAGGCGGGTGTGCTTGTCAAATGGGTCGTCTGCCAAATCGGCAACAAGTCCCCCAGGGGATGGAAGGGCCTGATGCTCAACACCCCTTGAGGGTGGGCGCTGTTCACCAGGACCAGGTATGGACATGTCAACAGGTGGTGTGCATACGCCACCGCTGAACCCTGTACCCCCAGACCCGGTGGGTGACTGCCGCTGCTGCCCCTCCGCCTGCTGTGCCCAAGGGACCAGTCCTTCCACTGCTGTGTCCGCAACAGTGCCAGGGACCTACACAGCCACCGGTGCTGCCCCACCGGTGCTGACAGGCACAGCCTGGGACTGTGCTGATGTGCTGGCACACACGTTGGAACCCGCTAGGTCCATGGGCACGGGCTGTCCTGCTGTGTGTCCATTCTGTGACACACACGTGTCACTGCCCATAGTGTCCGTTGCATCATCAATGGTGCAGGTTCATGCCACAGCCTCAGCCACAGCGTGCTGGCATGCTTGCATGCCAGAATGCTGAGACACAGGAAGGGCACCCCCCACACCTGACTCACTGACATCAGAGCTGGAAGCCAGGCGTGCACACTGGTGCAATGCACACCGGCTACCGGCAGAGGTGGATGGACCCTCGTCCAACTCTGGCTGCACGTCCACAGTGCACGGGCCCACCACCACTGTCCCCTGCAGGCGCACAGGATCTGTAACAGAAAGTGAGAACATGTTAGTGCATGGGATCAACCTTCCCCCCCACCCCCACCACGTCATACCGTGCAGTGATGGGCTTCCACCTGTCTGGAAGCCACTGCCTGGAACGCCCTTGATGGCACTGCGCTGCATGGATGCAGCAAGACGGTCCTCCACCGGGGTCAGTTGTGCCACCTCTGGCTGGCCTCTGCCTGTGGCAGCGCGTGCCGCCCTGAGTGCTGCCACCTTCTCCTTAACCCGTCTCCTGTCTGTCCCCAACTTCTTCTTACATTCCTGCACGGAGCGCTGGTGGCTTCCGTGCAGGTTCACGATGAGCTACCCCTCCCATGCAGCAGCCGGGCCTGAGGGTGCCCGCTGTCCACTGGTAGTGGCTCCTCATCCAGGTAGGCCTCATAGAGTGCCTCTGTTTTGGCCTTTGTGAAGTTGGGCCTCCTCTTCCACCCACCATCTTCCTCCTCACCCAGTCCTTGCTCGGCCATGTCAGGGTCTGTATGGGTGGAAGAGGACACCTGTGACTGTGCAGTTCACAGCATTTTCCCATGACCATGGTCCATAACATCACACAGCATGCAACCCACCTATCACCTGCAGTAACCGAATATGGCCACTGCAGATCACTGTCGCACATTTATAGCGCAATGCATGCAAATTAGGAAGTGGAGCAACTTTAATGGGATGCAAATTGCGCCGCTGCGCCTTTGAATGGCTGATCAGCTGATTTGCATATGACGGCTGAATATCGCGCTGTTGCGCTTTGCGCAATACGGTTGGGCCGGCTGAGCCTATGGCGCAGTTCTGTGACTGCATAGTACACAGCACTGTGCATGCCCAGGTACCTTAAGCAGGCGTCTGCCGCGCTGATTACGTGCTGTGCATGGTCAGCTATTCATGACATGGCCACCATTGTGCCAGTGGCGCTACAGTGCTGGTCACCACATGGCGCTGTGGCACAACTGCGCAATAGTCCACTGTGGCATTGGCACGCAGGTGACCGCTCGCGCTGGACGTGTAGATGTCCGATGGCGCTGTGCGTGGCCTTGCGCCACAGACATGACCTTGTGCCCCGACCTTTGCCCCCTTGGCGCTGTACGTCTGGCATGTGTGCAGCTCTATCGCGCTGTTCGGTAACAGCACGATAGGGACCGACGGCGCTGCCTGAACAGTGCGATAGGGACAGATGAGGTTGTATTGCGCAATGTTTCCACGTGGGTCTGCCGCGCTGCAGAGCGCCATATTGCCCACTATCAAGTTGCTAACATGGCACGCAGGAGAGCTCCCTAGTGGAGTAGCTTGGAGGTGGCCAACCTAGTGGCTGTGGTTGAGCCTCACTATGGGCCACTGTTTGGGGAACCCCTAGACTTGGCCCGCACCCAAGTGTGGCAGCAGGTGGCCACTGCGCTGGAGCAGGTCACAGGGCGGCGCAGGACAGCAGAGCAGTGCAGGCACTGCTATAGTGACCTGCACAGGAGGGAGCAGGCACTGCTGGCACGCCTCAGGTCCCGTGCCAGGAGGGGCATGGTGCCTAGGCCAGGTGGGTGACCCATCTATGCACCTGTATTGTCCGCAAGGGTATGACTGTGTATTGGGGCCAGAGCATGGGGGGAGGGTTGTTCCATGGTTGGCTGTGTCAGTGTTTGCAGGTGTGTGATGCATGGGTCTGGCTGTGTGGGCAGGCACACTCATTGGTGCAGGGGTCTGTCTGCATTTGGATCTCACTAATGTGCTTCTCAACATTTGTTTCCCACAGGCATGGAGGAGCGGAGGAGGGCCCAGGCTGAGTCACACAGGGGTGCTGCAGGGGTGGCCGGTGGAGGAGGTGGCGGTATGGGCCCACAACAGCAGCAGCAGCATCTGCAGCAGCAGTCACTGCAGCAGCAGCAGCAGCAGCAGCGGCTGGATGAGGGTGAGTGTCATAACATCATAGATGCTATTGCGTGCAGTGGGGGGGATGGGGCATGGCCACCATCCATGGACAACTCTGCCATGCCCGCGACGTGTGACAGTCAGCACTGTCCAGTGGTACTGCGTGTCTATGAGTGTGTGTCACTGGTGGTCCATGCATGCACTGGGCACATGGCTGTGGCACTACCTTCCCACCACATAGACATGTCACTGTACTGCCTTAGTTGTGCTGTGCTGGGTATGGGGGTGTGTGTGTAGTGGCACACATGGCTGTTGCTGCCTTGTTGGGCTTGGCCCATGCACGGTCACTGTGTGTGTGTGCAGTCCATCACAGGGGCAGGGCACTTGGCTGTATGCCATGCATACTGGGTGGGCTTCAGGGTTGTGTACAGTCCTAGCCATTGATTCTGTTCCCTTGCCCTAGGTGTACGGATCCTGCGCAGGATAGAGCAGGCCATCCACCACCTGATGGAGGTGTCACAGGAAACGCTCAGCATCCTCAGGGAGATGAATCAGAGGGGTGTGCGATGCCGGAGGAGGCCACAGGGTCCGGGCCATCCTGCAGATCTGCAGCTTGGGGGGCAGTAGCTGCCTCACATCTACACCCTTTACCCTTCTCTCACACCCTGCCTTCCCTCACCAAGTTCTTCACCCCTACCCCACACCCACCCCTACCTTGTACCTGTACCCCCACACCTGTATTGTATATACATGTATATAGTGTTATTGTTGTTCCTGTTGTTGTTGTTTTTCTTCTGTTTTTCATTGAATATATATATCTATTTTGTTATGAATACTGTGGTGGTCTCTGATTTGCAGCTGGCTATCGGTGCTCAGTTGCAGTGGTGTGCATGGCATCTGGTGTGGTGTGGTCCTGAGATTGTGTGTGTGTCTGCGTGGGGGGGTGTCCCTGGTGTGGTGGTGGCTGTCAGCCGGTCTGGCTGTGTGCTGCCTCACTCCACTGTGGGCTCCTGGTGGGTCTGGCTTGTATGGTTATGTGGTGCACATGGTTGCATTGTGCCAGGTGGGGGGCATGGTGGTTCCGGCAGTGCCAGTCACACTCACTGCTCATGGGTGGTGTCTTGGGGTTCCAGAGCATAGTGTGCTGTGCACAGTGGGGGCTGTGGTACACCAGGGTTGTCCAGCCCCTTTGTGTGGCAGTATTTGCTTGCCAGTGGGTGTGCTGGGGCGCTGTGGCCCTGCTGTGCTTTGTAGGCTTGTCCCCATGGGCCAGTGGATTTTCTGTCCCTCCACCGTGATGTGCTGTGCTTCGGTGTGGGGTGTGTTGTTAGTTCTACACTGTGTTCCTGTGCCCGTCTGTGGCATAGGTGGTGAGCCCTGCCTACCCCTGGTTGTGCAGTTCCATTGCTCTGCTGCTGGGGGCTCCCTGCGCACTATGGCGCATCCTCGACTGCTCAGCTGGGCTGGCCTTGTTGCGCTATTGCGCGACATATGTGCTCAGCTTCCCCTACCTGGTTGCGCTATGGTGCAGGTTGTGCGATATTCAGACATTGGCTGGTTGCGCAGTTTGACTTGCTCCACATTTGAATATCACGTCTGTTGCACATGTGCGCAATTGACTTGTGCTTGCTCCTGCTGTTGCGCACATTTTGGGCGCAGTTTGAATATCTGGGCCACTGTCTGTTGAGGCAAAACCTTTTTCTTGATGGACGAGGGCAGAACAATTTAGAGGGGTAAAATGAGTGTTGTCCCTCATAATCAGGGACAGCTGAGCGATATGATTGCAGTGTAATTTGGAGCTGTCCACCCGGCTGTGTGTGTGTGTAAAATCATCAGTTCTCTAGTGCACCCAGCTGCGGAAATGGGTAAAAGCAGCACCTCACAGAAAACAGGATGCTACAGCTCAGCAAGCTTTTCATGGGCAAATGAACTGTTAAAATTAAAATATATACTATGTTCTTATATTGTGTCTCACACAAAACAGCTCTGCTGTTTAGTCAACTAATATAATTTACAGGGCCATTGTAAAGCATTCGAATTTTCAAAGCAGAGAAAGGACGCCACGGTGCTAATCTCAGTTTGTGTACCCCCCCCCAAAAAAAATGCACATGTTCTTATTTTAAATACTATAAAGAATAAGAGAGAGGTCATCTTATTCCTATCATCCAGACACTGCAGAAACCTATTCAGGCCCATCAGCCAGTCGAGTCTATCCTTTGTAATGCCATAGCTGACTACACAAACTCCTCTTCCTCCCGATCTGCACCTCTACTAATTTCTCTCAGAATAAAGATCTAGGGAATACAGTCCACTGCCTTCATTTCCCAAACTTTTACAGACACCTTTGCTAAAGAATAAGTGCTTCCCACACTCCAGGACAACCCCTGTGTGATGTCAAGGCTCTGTGTCAACCTACCTCGCCCCAGCTGGTACTTCTCTGCAGCACTCTGACTCTGCCACGGCCCCCAGCTCCTTAGCTGTGCGATGCCTGGACTAGCTAGCATACACAGGTGGGGCCGACTGCTGTGCCCTTTTGAGTGGTATGGAGCGCGCAGACAGGAAAAGGTCTCCAGATCTCTCTCTTTCTAGAGATCTGTACGGTGGCTGCTCGATCAACTGCTGTGTTGATGGCGCTCTCCAGTACTGCCTGTTGAGGACTGGAGCTGATTGACCTTTACTGGAAAGGAACCGAGCATTCATCAACAAGCAAGCTCTTTGCGAGAAAAGGGGGTCGGGAGCTATTCGGGGCCAGTATCCACCCCAGCACGGGATGGTGTGAGAGGTGGAGGGAGGGCTGAGGGGCCTGTTGTTCCTGACTCACTGCACGTTGCTTTCAGTAGCAACAGTGCAGATGGAGAGACAAGTAAAAGGTCAATCAGTAAGTAGCAGTGTTGTAAGTCAGCCCCAAGGTGGTGATCGTGGGGGTGGCCAGTTGGCAGTGGCACCCACATGAGGGGCACAGGGCAGTGTCCATTTGAACAGCTTACGTGGAAACCTTTTTTTTTTTGTGATACTGTACAATGAGAGACAAATCTGGCTGCAGCAGTAAGTCTGTCTTCATCTTGTGTGCTTTCGATCCTCCATTTGGTGTATCCTTTGCCTTTGGAATTGAGAACTGAATTCACCGAACTACTACTAGTCGGGTATCATCCGTTACCAACTAAAGCTTTACTGCTATCGACAGGAGTATCGGACCTTAAGTTGAAAGTTACTTATTATAAACTCCCGACAGTTAGCACAACTTTAATTAGCAGTAGTTTTTTCAGGATAACGTGTTTTTCTGATGCAAAGTATTTTACAGTATATTTGTACGTTTTACTGTAAGTAATTGAGCGGGATGAGTAGCAAGGCGTGCTCTATAGTTGTGATGTTTAATTGGTTTTTATTTTAGCACGTATATACAGCACTGTGGACTTGTATATTAATCTAGGTTTGACATGTAAGTATTTTTTTCTTTCGCTGTAAAGCCTTTTCGGATATGATCCAAATTTAAGACTACATTGAATATTGTTGTACTGTACTGTATCCAGTAGTTACTGAACACAGTGGGAAACATATGAGATCAATGTATGACCAAAATACATATTACTCAATTAATTGCATAGTTACTGCTCACATTGGTCCATATGTTAGACAAGTATATGACCAAAATTAATTTTACACTATTAACATTTAGAGTTCGCTATGATACAATGTATGGGTAGCCTCTGCCGTGACACATTATGGTACACTGTTTGCATAGCCTCTGCCATGCAAACTTATTTGGCCTCTGGGTTTGTCCCTTTGTCTGGGTTACTGTGCTGTATGGTGTAATGCATCCGCTGGGATTTAACAGCTCATGTAAGGTGTATAGTACCTGGCTTTCCAAAACGGAAAAATGTATGTGCACATACATAGAAAGATAGAATTTGATGGCAGATAAGGACCGCGTGGCCCACCCAGTCTGCCCATTTCCCTACCTAATGGATAAGCTGCAGATCCTAGTTAACCAACAGCCTACTTCTTCCTACCCCCACCCCCTAGAATTGCCTTATGACTGTCCCATGCATTCTTGTATTCCACCACTGTTTTTGACTCCACAACCTCCTCCTAAAGGCCGCTCCATGAATCAAAAACTCTCTGTGAAAAATACTTCCTTACATTACCTCTGAGCTGCCCCCACACTACCTTCAATTTGTGCCCCTTGTTCTTGCGCGCTCTTTTCCTGAAAGATGCTACCCTCTTGGACTTTGTTGATTCCCTTGAGGTATTTGAAAGTTTCTATCATGTCCCCCCTCTCCCTCCTTTCCTCGAGGCTATACATATTAAGCTCCTTAAGTCTCTCTTCATATGTCTTCCAGTGCAGACCTTGCACCATCTTAGTTGCCCTCCTCTGGACTGCCTCCATCCTGTTTATGTCTTTGCGGAGATTGGGTCTCCAGAACTGCAGGCAGTACTCCAGATGGGGTCTCACCAGCTGTCTGTACAGAGGGATAACAACTTCCTGTTTTCTACTGGTGATGCATCTCCCTATGCATACCAGTATCACCCCAGCCCTCCTTACTGCCCTCTCACATTGCTTGCCCACCTTTAGGTCATCTGATACGACTACCCCAGGTCCCTTTCCATTTTTATGTTGTTTGCATGCATGTGCAAGACACATAGTGCCATCATCCAAGTTTTCGGAGGTGTGGCATCCGTCTTCCAATTCAGTTAGTATGTTTGTAGGAGCAACCGCATTTCTCCAATGAAGGCTGCAGCTGTCTATGACAGCAGTTGAAAATGCAGTGCCGTACAGTTGAAAGGGAGAGCTACGCTTCTGTGAGCAGCAATAAGATATTGCATGCTCATGCGCGTTCCCCCACACACACACGCATGCATACTGCGTGCTCGTGCTCCCCCCCCACGTACACATTGTATAGCCCACGGGGGTGCCCAAACCCCCATCGGCTGTGCTGCGCTCCCCCCCAACAGAGTTCCAGGTGCCATGCTGGGAGCCCACCCCACTGTGGCAGCAGTCTGTATAGCCGACGGCGGTGCCCAATCCCCCGTCGGCACCACTGTTCCCCCCCGAGACTATCGGGTGACACGCTGGCAGCCCACCCCAGCATGACAACAGTTCCTATGGCTGACAGGGGTGCCCAATCCCCCATCGCTCCACTGCCCCCCACCCCAAACAGCCTTCCAGCTGCCACGCTGGGAGCCCACCCCAGCGTGGCACAAGTCCCGCGTCATCTAAGTAAAAAAAAAACTTAAAGAAAAAACCTTCCCTCGCTGACTGTCCTGAACCCCCCCCACCTGTGCCCACCCTCTGTGCGTCTACCTCCCCACACCCCCATCTCACCCAATACATACCTCCGGAGTCTGGCGCGACGATCTTCAGAGGACCGGGAAGATGTCTGCACTCTTCAAAGCTGACCGCAAACTGAGGAATTGTTGGTAAGCTGTAAAATGGAATAAATAGGGTTTTTTCAACTTTACTGCATATCTTGGGCATTTTTTGGAATTTTTTTCACCAAATTTTCAACATGGGGTTTTTGGGACCCCACCTCATAAATTCTGTCACTGTCATGGCGTTAATCAGCCCCGAAAGGTGATTTTGCGGTCACTGTGCGGAACCACCTTTCAGGACCAATTTACAAAATGACAGTATCACAGTTCATGAGGTAGGCCCCCAAAAACCCTATGCTGAAAAGTTGGTGAAAAAATTCCCAAAATTGACTGTTTTACGAGCATGCGTTGCGCTGTTCCTACGCACGCTCGTAAGTTCACAAATTTTCAATATGTTCACTCCAGATTTTCAACATTGCCATTTCACCACACCTCCTTATGAGCGGTGCAGCTGTCATTTCTCTCATCTCACCCAAAATGTGTTTCCGCGCTTGTAGTGCACAATGGCACAGTTGGTGTGCGAAATCAATGTTTAGGACAGATTAAGAAAATCACAGTGACACTGTTCATGAGCAGAGGTGTTAAAATAGCTACGTTAAAAAATTGGTGAAAAATTTCCCAAAAATGACTGTTTTACGAGCATGTGTTGCGCTGTTTCTATGCACACTCGTAAGTTCGCGTATTTTCAATATTTTCACTCCAGATTTTCAACATTGCCATTTTACCACACCTCCTTATGAGCAATACAGCTGTCATTTTTCACACCTCACCCAAAACGTGTTGCCACCCATGTAGCGCACAATGGCGCAGTCGGTGTGCGAAATCAATGTATGGGACACACTAAGAAAATCACAGTTACACTGTTCCTGAGCAGAGGTCTTAAAATGGCTATGTTGCAAATTTGGTAAAAAAATTCCCTTCAGCCATTCTGCAATGTTTCTAATGAAGACATTGAACAGGACTGGCCCCAGGACCGATCCCTGCAGCTCCCCACTGGTCACCCCCTCTCCCTAGACTGCACCCCATTTACCACCACTCTCTGCCTCCTCTTTGTTAGCCAGTTTCTAACCCAGTTTACCACCCTTTCACCCATGCCCAGCCTACCCAGCTAGTTTATCAGCCTCCTATTTATTTTATTTTTTTATTTTATATTGCAATCGGTTTACAACCTTTGAGCCAGAGGCTCATTTCCAAAGGTACCTCGTCAGGAGAAGAGAAGATAGTACAAGTGAAAATACATAATATAAGAGAACTATGTGCAATGGTGTCAAAGGCTTTGCTGAAATCAAGGTAAGCGTTGTCCACTGCCCCACCCTGATTCACTTCCTTTGTCACCCAGTAAAAGAAATCAACCAGATTTGTCTGACATGATGTCCCCACTGTGAATCCATGTTGTCTATGGTCCTGGGCTCTGATGGCTTCTAGATGCCCAACTATCCTTTCTTTAAGCAATGTCTCCATGATCTTCCCCACTGCTGAGGTGGGGCTGAACGGCCTATTGTTCCCCACCTCCTCCCTGCTGCTGGACTTGTGTAGAGGGACCACATGTGCCCTCCTCCAATTCACTCGTGTTGAGTGACTCAGTGAACATGGCTGCCAGAGGTACTGCTATCTCCCTTCACAGTTCTCTTAATATCCTTGGGTGTATGCCATCTGGTTCCATCACTTTGTCCATCTTCAATTTAGTGAGCTCCTGCAGGACTCTTGCCTTTGAATGGACTATTGTCCACCTCTTCACCCCCTTGCCAACTGCAGTACTGCTGTGGCCTTTGCCCCTCCCACTCTTCTGTGAATACTGTACGGAAAGACACAGTGGATGTCTTGGGAGGAAGGCATGGAACTATTACTTCCAAATACCTAAACAACACATACAAGCGAGCAACATTCGGCATTGACAAATGCTTGTTCAATGTGTGACTCACCCACCACTCTATTCAATATCAGACAACATGCACCAAGCATTTGGTGTCAACATTTTCTGTCTGCTCTGATTCCCAATTGCATAAGTCTTTTGCCTTTTACTAATGGAGGCACATTTGTGTTTTTTTAAACAACATTCAGTTAATTCAACAACCAGCAATTTGACAAGTGTCTGTGCTCTTAGAACAGCAAAAGAACCATGCAGAAAAAGAAGTTTCAGAGGTTGTACTGGTATGCTTAAAACAAATTATGTCACACACACACACACACACACACACACACACACTGTAAATGACTATTGTGCATTGAAAATCCAGGATGTCACCACTCTTGTGGCTGACTACAACCCCATGCTGTCATCCTGGCATCCACTTCTGCTCAGTATTCACAATGGAAACGCAGGGGGAGATACCTAATCCAGTCAATAGAAGCACTCTGGATAGGGGGATTGATATTAGTCCTTTCACAGAAGAAAGGGTTCTGAAAGAACCCTTAAAACTGAAGGTGGATAAAGCAATACGGCCTGATGGGATTCACCCCAGAATTCTAAAAGAACTAAGGGAAGAACTAGTAACCACTGGCTACCCTTTTTAATAAATCATGGGAGGATGGTGTGGTACCTGAGGACTGGAGGAAGGCAGATGTGATTCCTCTTTACAAAAGTGGGAGCAAGACAGAGGCAGGAAACTACAGACCTGTCAGTTTGACCTCAGTGGTAGGGAAAATGATGAAATCACTTCTGAAGGAAAGAATTGTTGACTATCTAGAGGCCAGTGGGGCACAGGACCCAAGGTAGCATGGATTCACAGCAGGAAGGTCATGTCAGACAAATCTAATTGATTTCTTTGACTGGGAGACCAAAGTAGTAGACCAGGGAGGGGCTGTGGACATGTCCTACCCAGACTTTAGCAAGGCATTTGACAGTCCTGTACAAAAGATTAATAAACAAATTAGCCAGCCTGGGAGTGGGTCCCAAGGTGGTAGCCTGGGTAAAACACTGGCTGGACAACAGGACACAGTGGGTAATAGTAAATGGAGTCCACAGTGAAGAAAGGGGGGTTATTAGTGGGGTACCGCAGGGTTCAGTACTGGGGCTGGTCCTTTTTAATGTCTTTATAAGTGACATTGCAGAGGGACTGGAAGGGAAAGTATGTCTCTTTGCAGATGACACAAAGATCTGCAACAGGGTTGATATGCAAGGTGTGGTGGAAAGGATGAAAAAGGACTTGGCAAGGTTGGAGGAATGGTCAAATGTATGGCAGCTTAGATTCAACACAAAGAAGTGCAAAGTAATGCACCTGGGAAACAAAAACCCAGGGGAAGAGTTCACAATGGGGGTGAGATACTGACAAAAAAAATGGAAATTGACTTGGGGGTAGTCATATCAGATGACCTAAAGTTGGGCCAGCAATGTAAGAAGGCAGTAAGGAGGGCTGGGGGGATACTGGGATGCATAGGGAGAGGCATCACCAGTAGAAAACTGGAAGTTGCTGGTCCTCTGTACAGACAGTTGGTAAGACCACATATGGAGTACTGTGTACAGTTCTGGAGACCCCATCTCCACAAAGACATAGACAGGGTGGAGGCTGTCCAGAGGAGGGCAAACAAAATGGTGCTGGGTCTGGACCAGAAGGCATATGAAGAAAGACTGAAGGAGCTTAAGATGTATAGCCTCAAGGAAAGGAGGGAGAGGGGGGAACATGATAGAAACTTTCAAATACCTCAAGGGAATCAACAAATTCCAAGAGGGTAGCATCTTTCAGAAAAAGAGATGTGCAAGAACAAGGGGCACAAATTGAAGAGAGGGGACGGCTCAGAGGTAATGTGAGGAAGTATTTCTTCACAGAGAGGTGTGTAGATGCATGGAATGGCCTTCCTGAGGAGGTCATAGAGTCAAAAATAGTTGGGGAATTCAAGGATACACAGGACAGACATAAGGCAATTCTAGTGGGGGGGTAGGAGGAAGTAGGCTGTTGGTTGACTAGGATCTGCAGCTTATCCGTTAGGTAGGGAAATGGGCAGACTAGGTGGGCCAAGCGGTCCTTATCTGCCATCAGATTCTTTGTTTCTTTGCTTCTATCCTGCTCCAAGTTAAAGTTAAAAATAAAGAAATGTGCACAGAACATATCATTTTCTAATGGTTCCACAAGTGGGACCAGATAGTGCACTGCATTAGTTATATTTAAGCACACTGGACATTTTCATTTTCTATTTATTTTTTTAGAACTGTGATTTTCTTTGGTTATCCACTACCAAATAAACTTGACAGGAAAAAAAGATGGGGGTTGTCCCCCCATGTTAATAAATAATAAAAACAATGGGAGAGGGGGGACATAATTGAGACTATTGAGTACCTTAAGGGTATGGGTGCCAGTGGAAAGCTTGCAGATGGAGGGGGGCAGTTCAGGGGTAACATTAGGAAGTACTATTTCACAGAGAGGGTGATGAATACGTGGAACAGGCTCCCAGAGGGAGTGGTTGGAGAAGCAACAGTGGAAGGCTTCAAAAAGGCATGGGACAGCCACAGGGTGTGTTGAGGGTGGGGGGCGCATGTCCTAGCAGATACCTAGACAAATGGGCAGACTGGGTGGGCCTGTGGGTCCTTTTCTGCCGTCACACTTCTATGAATGTATGACTCTAATCACACCTTTTTTGGGGGGTTTTCCCTTTATTTAATGGCCCCTAAACAGTAAATAAAAGAAGTGCACTGTCAGGCAAAATTAGTTAACAGTAAACTGCATTCATAAAAGACAGACACTTTGGTGATTTGATAATTTTTGAGAGACATTATCAGTCAGATTAGATAATGCAGATGAGACAGTGCAACTGGTGGACATGTTGTGGAACTAAATAGCTAATGCTGCTCTAAGTGAAGTAAAACGTGCACAGCACCGAGCACCTTGTAAAGATATTACTTGTATAAGTGCAGAAACAAAATAAGTCTTTTTGTTGGTATGTTATAATCCTGCGAACACTGCATGCCTAGAGAAGACTAAATGAGTGAGTGAATGAAAATATCAGTGTGATATTAAATGCACTAGATGCAAGGTAGTTTTCTATCTATCTAGCTATCTAGTTATAATTCTGACAATGTGAAGGAATTTATTTGTGGAAACCACACCTGCCTTTGATTATTAGTCGTAGACTTTTTGTCCTCAGTTTCATTAAGGCTGCAGGTAGTCGGAGCCTGCAGCCCTACTGCGTCAGCTCTAGAAATGAGCTACAGGATTCAGACCGAAGAACTCTTCCTTTGGAGTTTTCAAATGATCCTTCCACTACTTTGCAGCCCTTCAATTTTACCCTTGCAGTGATACAGACTAAACATCTATGCAGAGCTCAGTCAAATAGATTAATTAAGGTTCTTTTGGCAGCTTTGTAGTTCTTGTAGTGAGAGTGCTCCAGTTTTTGGTTTGCATTACAGATAACAGCACCTAACTGCAGAGCAGTATCAGATTACAGTACATGCTTGGTCATCTCTCCCAGTGTGTATGTATGTGTGTGTAGCAATGATTTACAGTACTTTTGAAACATAACAGAAGATTACTTCAGAGAAGCTAATTAACACCAGTATGCTTTTAGCTGCGAAGCCCCTGAAGGGCAAAGTTTATCAAGAATTATCAACAAGTAGAGAGCTCCTCTCACATAAATATTAAACTGTCTCAGTAAGTTTCAAAAAAGCATTCTACTGATAGAAAAACCTTGGTATTCTATACTCACTAATACACATAAGATGAGCTTACAACTTTTATTACAATTGTCCTTGTGTTTTAAAGAGCACAGTCAATAAAAGACAAAATGCTGAAATTAGGCCTAATTGCAAGTTGAAATCAAAATAAAATTATACATATATCTGTGTGCATGTGTGTGTGTGTGTGTGTGTGTAATTTATATATATATAACAGTATATATATATATATATATATATATATATATATACACATACACACATTTACATGCACACACATATACAGTATTCACATACACATATATACACACACATACATACATCTATATATTATGTATATGTGTGTATATATATATATATATATATATATATATATATATATATATATATACACATACATATACATATGAATAAGTAATAAGCCATGACAGGGTGTACATTAAAGGATTTTAATGCACAAGGCCAAAGGGCGAGTGTCCTTACACCCTAGGAAGTGCATTAAAATCCTTTAATGCACACCCTGGAGTGGCTTATTACACACATATACTGTAAAATGGGCCACTATCGTAAAATAATTGGTTTGATTTACTCTGATAGGGATTAAAACTTATTTACTATTTTCAAAAGAGTGTACAATACATTACCTCTACAACATCTAAAATCTTAAAAAGTAGTCCCTATTAATGAATAAAATAGCATATCTCAGCAGTAGGTTAACTAGTACAGTACCTTGCAGTAAAAAGTATTTATTAGTAGAGCTGGTTGAAAATAAATATTTTCTCCGTAACATGTAAATTATATAAATGCACTGAAACATCTGTAAATTTGTAAAACATAAGTAGTGTTTAAAACTTAATTTTCATTACACTGTAATAATAACTGGTCTGCAATTTTTCCTATGGGCTGGGCCAGTTAATATTTCCCATAACAACCAACAGGTTGTTATGGCATTCACAAGCCATTTCAATGAAAGTATGTCACTCCCTCGTTGGCTCTTGTCTTGCTTATGGGTGGGTGGGTGTAATGGTTCAAAAAACATGTCGGCTCCCTCTCTGGCTTACTGTGGAGCCACCACAACATGAGTTTTCAGGATATTTTTTTTATATCCGGTTGATCCTGCCTGAAAAAAATTACTGCCCAGGATATTATAAAAAATAAAAGACTGAGGAAGGGGCTGCTATGAGAATTTTATGCACACCCTCATTGTGGGATGCTTTGATAAACCCCTCGGGCTTTGCCCTTGGGGTTTATGTAGCATCCCACAACTTGGGTGTGTATTAAATTCTCATTGCACCCCCTTCCCCATCTTTTATTCTCTATGTTATTTTCTTTCATTTAAGGCAATCTTCTCATTAATTTTGTTTTTTACTTATGTGTTGTGGGCTAGTACATAGAAGGAAAACTGCTATAGATTGAGGTGAAAGATTAGTAAGAAAAAAAGCTTTAAACCTGCCAAGTTGCCTTTTTTTGGTGGTGGTGGTGGGGGGTAGATTTCACCTGAAAACACCTATATATGATTAAAATGTACATGCTTTTATAAACACAGCAATGTAGTTGAGCAGTTTGGATCTGCCTCTGTCTATGTAACTGTGTTTTCTCACCTTTTATCTTTGTTTACAAAGTATTACTATATTACCTACTTTCTTCATCCTGTTTTTATTTTATGTTTCTCCCCACATTCAAGACATAGAGGGCTGGATATTCAAACTACGCTATTTTGTGGCGCAATCCCTTGCGCTGCACAAAATAGTTACGCATGAGGTGTGGCGGGCGATATTCAAAGGAGGCGTATTGAACAACTCTTTGAATCTCACCCCACCACAGCCACTGTGCATGGCACAGTGGAACTTGCGCCACTGCAAGTGGTCAGAGTGGAGCATTCAACTTGCAGTGGCGCCAAGTATCATTGCGCCATCGCGCCAAAATCGATATTCAAAAGTGACATGCAAATGGGGCCATAATTCATGCAAGGCATTGGGGGCCATTGCATCTGATCTCTTCATTGCATTCCATTAGCATGCAGGTGTGCGATCCCGAGGACTTCGCCTGGCGCCCTGCCAGGCAACGGCCGTCGGGGACCGGCGCCTGCAGCCGATTCGCGAGCAAAACAGCATAAAATCCCACCACCACCCCACTGGCCCGATCGCGGGCATAGTTAATTCCCCCACCAGCCCGATCGCGGGGCAATGTATCTCCCCAACACATCCCTGGTGGTCAGTGGACCATAAATCCTGATCGCGGGATGGAGTGAATAATACACCCCCAACACAACCCTGGTGCCTGATGTCCCCACCCCACCCACCCGAAGCCTCACCCCGCTCCCCGGCGAGCCAGCGGGTGGCAGCATCCACCCGCCTGCCGCCCGCCGCCCGCCGACTGACTGCCAGTAGGGCTGCCGCCCATTGGTGCAGAGCAAGAGCCAATGAGCGTGCAGCCCTCTACCATCTAACACAGTCCAGTTTTGTGAATGAATACATTTCATTCACAAAACTGGAAAATCTTCTTATGGTATGGGCTGCAAGCCACATTAGCTCTTACTCTACATAATAATCTATTCGGCAATCCGTCAGCGAGTGTGAAGCGACAACGAAAATGGTCTACATACCCGGCTGCGGTAGCAAACTCTGAAGTAGGTAAATGGTACACAAGCACCAGAATGGCATTTAAGAGAATATTTCTTCACTCCATCCTGCGATCAAATTCTGATCACTAGATCACCGAAGTAATATTGAAAAGACTACTACTCCATCCCGACTGCAGGATTTACGGTCCACTGGACCACCAGGGATGTGTTGGGGAGGATTTCTTTACTCCATCCTGCGATTGGGATTTACGGTCCACTGGACCACCAGGGATGTGCTGGGGAGACACATTGCTGCCCGTGATCGGGCTGGTGGGGAGGATTAAACTATGCCGCGATCGGGCGGTGGGGGGGGGTGGGGGATTTTACACTGTTTTGCCTGATCGGGCTGCAGGGGGCACAGGGAGTGGGTTGGGGGCCAGCCACAGGTGGCAGCTGCTGTGTGCCCTGCAGTGGCAACTCACCTGTGGGTGGCCCTCATTAAGCCTTTTTTTTGCTCAAAGTGGTGCAGGCGCAGGTTGGGGGTTGCGCCTGCACAACTCTGCACAGCCCAGCTGAATATCGGGCTGTGCAGTTTATGCATGGTTCCTCCCCCTCCAGTTCAGCATGCATTCATTTGCATTGCGATGTTGCTCAGCCTGTTTTCAGTGGCGCAACTGCCTCCTGCTGAATATCGCGGAATGGCGCAAGTTCGGACTTGCGCAGGTGCAACCCTATTGCGCATGGCGCAACCCTTTTGAATATCTGGGCCAGAATGTTTATCATGGAATGTTTACCATGGAATACAGGGAATCAAAATTCTGCTCACTTCCACTGGTAGAATGTTGCTGTGCTAACATACTGTACACGCAGACAACTAAGGCCTGTTTTAGAGCCAGAGCCTCAATTATCTCACGTTAAGGGCAAGCAGAAGAGATTTCCCTGATGAGCAGGTAAAGATAGAAGGGGGATTTTTCACTGTCAGTAAAGAAACAGTTGTAATGAAAACTATAACCAATACTTAATGTTTCTAAAGTGTTTATGTGTGTAAGGAGAGTGTGATGATAAGATAAACAACATGTAATTAATTTGTTTTCTTTTTTATTTAGGGTAGTTTTATTTTTTGGGTCCAGTTGAAGGTTTTTTACAGTGTAAAGGTAGCAGCCATGTTTGTGATGGAAGATAGGTCTGGTTGTAGGAGGACTGATTTGCTCATTGTGTGATGTGGTTTAGGACCAAGAAGACTGTGGGTATATAGAGATTTGCTGTACAGACAGCTGCTGTCTCTTGGCCAATGATATTTGTAGTTTTTTTCTTGACATTATATATATATATATGTATATATACTACCCGCAACATGGTACCATGGCATTTACTCTGGAAGTCTTAATCAAACATCACCCAATTAATACCTGGGTACAAAGAGCCATATTTCCTAATTGGAAACTGTCACATCATTATAACTCACTAATGATCACCCTGTACTGGGACTCCAGAAGAAAATCCAATCATCTTATAAAGTACAAGCAGAAACTCACTCCAACCTATTATGAACTACGAATGGCATCACTGAAACTCCTGCTCCTCCTACTTCTAATGTCTGGTGGGATACACCCAAACCCTGGTCCTGTTGCACTTAAGCCAACAAAAACAGTGAAAGTTGGTAGTGGTCTCTCCATTATCACTCTAAATATCTGCAGCCTCCTTCTCAAACTGGCATCTCTTCAAACTGTCGTTGGGCAAAAAAACCCTGATATACTAGCCATTGTGGAAACCTGGCTATCTCCCAGCACCCCGGATCATGCGGTCTCGCTTGAAGGCTACAATCTTTTCAGACTCGACCGGGCAAGCAAGAAAGGTGGGGGCTGTGCCATCTACATAAAGGACAACCTCTCCTGTCAATGTGCAGCTTCACCCCACAAACACGCAGTTGCAACTCCTCCCTATCAAACTGCTCCTTGGTGCACAAAACAAAGTTCTCACAGTGGCCGTAGTCTATATCCTCCAAAAGACCACCATGCCAGTATTAAGTCTGTACTTGATTTTGTTAGTCTGCAGCCCTCTGAAAATGAGCTCCTCCTCCTTGGGGATTTCAACATAAACTGGCTCGCCTCTGACACTGGCTCCTACAAAGATGACATCCTAGCAGCAAACCTGACGCAGATGGTAACCTCCCCACCCGGAAAATTACAAAACTGGTACAAGCACCCTTATTGACTGGGTTCTCACAAATCACCCTGACCGGATAAAAACATTAAAGTTCTCCTGACTCCTCAGTGACCACTCCCAGTGTCCTGTACCTGGTCTAATAAATTTCTCAAGCCACCCCCAAAGTTATAACAAGCAGAGTATTGCCTCATGGGAATCTTATCAGTTAAAACCTATCTCCTGCAACAGGACTGGATGCCAATTTTTGAATCGACTGATATTAATACCGCACTAGAATACTTAATTAAATCTTTCAATACTGCATGCGACTTAGCGCCCAGTAAAAAACGTAAAATCAAAGCACTATCAAATCCATGGATTACTGCAAACTACTTGCCGAGCTAGCTCGGGACCACCTCTGGGCAATTGCCAGAGACACAGGCTCACCTCATGATACCCTAAAATACAAGCAGCCACGTAATAGATGTACCTCACAAATTAGGCAAATGAAGAGCGCCTATTTCAAAATGCCTTGAATCCACCTGGGTGACGGAAGAGCCTTTTGGGACAACATCCGAAACATAATGGGTAAGCAATCAAAATCGTCACCTACCATTATGAAAGTTGATGGATCCACCACTCTTGACCCAAAGACTATTGCAGATGCACTTAATAAGACATTCACAAACCTTAGTGGGGTCCTCCCCTCAGATTTCTTCTCGGACTTACCTGTGCCTAGCCTAGTATCACAAAACACCCCCCGTGACAAACCACAATTTTACTTCAAGAAAATCAAAGTGCCGAAGCCCACAAGTATATAGAAAGGCCTGCTCCAAACCAGAACAAGTAGTGACACCCTAGATCTAAAAATCCTGTCTCTCACCCTGGATGAAGTAATTCACCCCTTGCAAAAATTTTAATCTGTCCCTTTGCCAAAGTCAGTTTCCCAACAAATGGAAATTGCCATAGTTATGCCAGTGCACAAAGGGGGGGACAAAACCTCAACAGGAAACTATCGACCAATATCAATACTCCCTCCCCTCTCCAAAGCACTTGAACGTATAGTGGCAGATCAACTCTCTGACTACCTGGACAAATACAATCTACTCTGTAAACAGCAGCACGGCTTTAGGAAAGGACATAGTACAACAACAGCCTTACTTGATTTCTCTGGAGAAGTCCACTCAGCCCTGGACAAAGGGTGCCAAACCGGTGCGGTCTTTATCGATCTTACAAAAGCTTTTGACACAGTTCATCATGGCCTACTTACCTCCTTACTTACCAGCCAAGGCCTGGCCGAAGGTCCTTGTGCTTGGGTAAAAAGTTACCTGTCTAATCAGTCACAGGCTGTAAAAATCTCTAATAAACTCTCCGACTTCAAACCAGTTCTCTCGGGTGTACCGCAGGGATCAATTCTTGGCCTGCTCCTCTTTAGCCTGTTCCTTAACTCCCTCCCAGATTTCTGCCAGGAGAAAATAATCTTATAAGCTGATGATGCTGTAATTCTCTTCCCACAAGGATCCAAACTCCCTACGCAAAAGCCTGCAACTTGCTTTCTCTAGTGTTGAAAGGTGGTTCCTGGATAGTAAACTTGTGCTAAACCACAATAAAACAAAAGCCATGCTCTTCACCAATCACCAAAACAAAAACAGAAATACTCCACTCACCATACAAACCTCTGCGGGAAATACACTGGACCAAGTAAATACTTTCAAATACCTTGGCATCACTTTTGACCAAGGGCTCACCTTTGCAACCCACATTGACAACACTGCGAAAACAGTGAACCAACATCTTGGAATACTATTTTGTAACCATCAATTTCTAAACCAAGCGGCATTGAGAATAGCTATACAGAGTTCCATAATCTCTATCATTGACTATGGCCTTATTATTTATGACTCAGCTACCTCCACTGCTCTAAGGCGTATCTCAATCACTCTAAATAAGGCTTGCCGGCTCCTCACGGGGGCTCAAAGACTGACTCACACGTGTGAACTGTACTATGAATCAGGCTGGTTGAACCTATCAAATCGTCTTATTTATCTCACCTGCATAACGGCAAAAAAATCCATCTTGGGACTGACTCCATTATATATCCAAAACCTACTCCGACCGAATCCTGGCTCACGACCCTCCACCAGATCTGAATGCCAACCTTTCCTGGTTCCCAGATGCTGGACTGCACAGGGACAAAGATCTTTCGCATACAGGGCCCCGACATGGTTCAATGCTCTAAGTCCACCTACTCTATCCTCAACCTCGCTCGAAGCTTTCAATCCATGCTCTATGCCCACCTCACCACCACTAGCAACTGTGATTGCGTTAGATAAAGACTACTACTCCTCGTGTCCATCCTCACATCTGAGGCCTCTTTCTCCTTGTCTAATGAGCCTTCTGGTACCACTACTATTTCCTGTCTCCCACCCAAACTCACTCCCCCCCCCTTTTTTCTGTCCCCTTTCACTTACTCTCCTGCTCACCACCTTTCTCTCCTCTCTTGCCTCCCTTTGGATCCTAATGATCACCCTCTCCCTGGAAGTTTCTTTTTCCTCCAAATTGTCTACTCCCTTGAAACTGTTATAGCTTGTTTTACTATGAAACTTCTAAAAAAACGTTACTGCCTTAAACTGTTAATAGCAAATTTATTATGTAACTTTTCCATCTGGTTTTACCTGTAATGTGTATTATGCTTTGTTAAATGTTCTTCGTGACGTGGAACCTTTGTAAAAGAGTTGTAAAAGAGCTCTGACTCAAAGGTATTAATTCCTAGACTAATAAACTAAACTAAACTATATATATATATATATATATCCCTACATACACAAACATATACACACACACACATATGGCATACAGAGGGTTTAAAGTGAAGTTTACTCAAAGTGAGAAAATGTTGCGCACAAAATGTATTATAAAACTTAGCTTGAGACATTTTCTCAACTATACTCTCAACCAATTAATGCACTACATAAACTTTAAAGCCTTCAGTGTTGCAACAGTATTTAAGACATGATAATATCAATTGTAAGTATAAATGCCGAATAAAAAAACAAACAAAAAAAAAACTACTTGTCAAGGACCCTCAAGAAAATTAGACCATGAGCCTGATATGTACCTGATTTCAACAGTGTCAATGTATAACAAACATGTACAGAATCAGTCTAAGGAATCTAAATAAAAACTCATAGGAATAAAATCCCACAGCCCCCCCCCTTCCCTGGGAAAGGTAACTAGTAGGAATGAAATATATGCATACAACTCCTAATACATCATCATTCACATCAATCTTTGCAATATTTACCCAAAGGAATTGAAGAGTTGATTTATATTAACCTTTTCAGGACCTATGTAATTAATGGCATTGGAACTCTCATAGTTTTATACTTGTAGGAAGGGTAAATGAATGCTAGGCAGCTAATGCTTTAGGCGTTTTCTGAGGTTGCAAGGGGCATCCTAGGGAATTACAAAAAATCATAGCAGTGCTCAAAGATTGAACACAGCATTTCCCTGTAAGGCAGCCTCCTTTCCCCTGTATTTTCCATGTAAAACTGTTGAAATCTCTCAAGCTTTGCTCCCAATGTTCTTATATCTCCAGAACCTCTTGATGGTATTATAGCATTGTTGCAATACACTGGCACTGCTGGATAGCCTGGCTGAGATGCAGTATGTCATATTCAGTGGGGTCATACTTTTCTCCATTTTGGCAATGTGCTGACACAGGATAGCATTGATGAGATGCAGACTCTCATTTTCAGAGTGGTCCTAATTTTACCAATTTCTGCAATGTACTGATACAGGTCAGCCTGGCCAAGATCCAGTATCTCATTTTCAGTGGGGTCTTACTTTTACCCATGTTTGAGTTCCAACAGAGGATACAGCAGCTAACTGCAGAGCAGTTCCAAATTAAATCCTTGGCCATCTCTCCCAATGTATGTATGTATGCGTGTAGCAATGATTTACTATATTTTCTCTGAAGAGTTGATTTATGTTAATCCTTTCAGGGACCTATCTAATTAGTGGCATTGGAACTCTTATGGTTTTATATTTGTAGGAAGGGTAAATGCTAGACAGCTATTGTTTTAGGGGGTTTCAGAGGTTGCAAAGGACACCATAGGGGATTACAAAGAAATCACAGGGGTGTCAACTGCAGTGTTCCCAGACTGAACAAAGCATTTCCCTGTAGGGCAACCTCACTTTCCCTGTGTTTTCCATGTAAAACTAGGACAAAACTCCTGTACATTATCCTGTATGCTCAAATCAATACATGCACACAACTAACTTCATTATGCATGTCAGTAAAATTGCTATAACAAATGTTAAGACTGTGTTATGTGCTCCTTAGCCTTGTTACAATGTACTGACATAAGATAGCCTGGCTGAGATGCAGTATGTCATATTCAGTGGGCTCATACTTTTATCCATTCTGACATAGTACTGACACAGGTCAGGTTTGTTGAGATGCAGTATCTCATTTTCAGGGGGTCCTAATTTTACCCATTTTTACAATGTACTGAAACAGCTTAGCCTGGCTGGAATGCAGTATTTAATTTTCAGTGGGGTTACATCTGCAAGCAGTGTACTGACACAAGACAGATTTGCTGAGATACTAATGGCCGCTGTGTACAACATGGTGGTGCTGACTTAAACTATGCATATGTAAGTATCGTCCACATGTAGTCATGTCAGTGCTGCTATGATTCGGCTGACTCCGGAGAAAACTGCACATGTGCAAGTATCAATCATGTGCAGTTCTGTAATCACAGCAGCATCAGTTACATCTGACTCTGGTGTGGCAAGCACATGGCATATTCTTTTCAACACTCTTGCCACTCCTAAAAGCTTTCCACAGTTGTTTTGGTTCAATGCTGGCAAAGGCTAATGGATGAGTAACAATAGGGACCACTCAACTGCCTTCATGTCCACCAGCTCTTTTGGCAGGTCATTTTAGAAGGCCACCACCTTCTGGAACAAAATATGCTTCCTAATGTTTCCCCCAAACTTGCCATCTGTTACCTTCAGAGCATGTCCCTGTGTCCTGCTGGAGAACATATCCATATGTTCAGCCCAGTCAATATCCCTGAGACTGGGAAGACTGAGCTCATATCCCATCTCAGTCTACTCTTCCACAGGGACAAGCAAACGGATGAGGAGCACCCACATACTGTATGTAGAAAGCACCAGAACCACAAAAATATTATTCAGAGTCCTTTATTTAACTAAAGTGCATAGTGCACCCACACATAGTGAGCATAAAAAAGTGGTGGCTGAGCCTTTCTGCAACTATCCTTTCTCCTGACCCCTGCCAGGTGTCATCAGAGTGATTCACTCTGATAATGCCTGGCAGGGGCTGGGAGAAGCACTGCTTTCAGAGTGGCTCAGTCATCACTTCTTTATGCCCACTATGTGGGGTGCACTATGCACTTTACTTAAATGAAGAACTCTAATATTTTTACCATCCTAGTGCTTTCTGCATATGTGGGTACTCCTTATCCTTTTGCTTGTTTAAGTTTTTTCAATGCTGAGCACCATATTACTTGTTCTGCCACTCCAGGTCTATTTTTGCTTTGTTCCACATGGAGAGGACAGTAATAACTACTAGCAAACATAAATGTGGATACTATCTGTTAGACCCTTCCAGGTATTCCTGTTTTGAAAATGCAGCTTTCCCTTAACAAAGGTATCCAAACAGAAAGCACACCAGCAAATTTCTTTTTCTTTTTAGTACTGAAGACATTCTATTTACTGCTGCAATAAATGTAAACACTGCAGGAAATATGAAGAAACTGATAGAGGGAATCTTACAAAGGGAGTCAGTTGGCATTTTACTGTATGGGACTGCATAAATATGCAGAACTAAAAAATGCTACAAAAATTCACTGCCACTAAGTAAGTGTCAGATAGTGGTGGTGGGGGATTTATCAGCACAAAAATGGGGCTTGGTTTTGCAGTCAGAGAGGAGTAAGAAGATTGTTTTTTCTATGTGGGACAGTGACCCACAGGGTGTAATAAGTTGAGTTTATTGAAAATATGATGGATCATAATGATCTACATAGCCCATTTTCTTTTTTTTATCATGTTTCTATTTTATCCTCCTCACAGAGTGAATCTCCACGATCTCCATCTGCCAGCACCCACACCCCTGGGCCTGGTCTGGCACCCCCACAGAGTCAGCCATTATTGCTCATGAGCTCTGTGGCAGGATCCTCTCGGGAATCGGGGGGCACCGGGTGTGGCCATCAGCCACCAGATCATTGCTCTGCCATTTTCCACCTACTTTTCACCCCTTTGTGGAGTGCCGGTGTGCAATGATGTTGGGACACTACATGCCAATGTCTGCCGCACTCTGCCCCCTTTGCTGTCACCACTCTGGTAGTGCCCCTGGTCATCACTCTGGGCCCCTATAGAGTGGCGGATCCCTGGATCCCTCCCAGGGATATGAGAGTAGTCCTATGGATGCTCAATCCTGTCCCTCCCCTGCCAGCCTCTGGCATCCCAGGCTTGCATCTGAACCCAGGTCACCAGTGTGGCGTGAGGTGTGGCATCCAGCGCCTCAACCCTCAGTGCCACAGGGCTGGCTACATATCCCATTTTCTTAATGCAGTGAATTTGTCATCAAAGAAGAAAAAAGGTTGGTTGGAATTAACAACTATCTGACATTTTTCACAATCCCCCACTGAAAAAAGAATACTGACATCAACTTGCTGCACTATAAGACCACACCAAAGAATTTAGCCTCTATGCCAAGCTCCATGCTGCATTTGTTCAGCAGGATATTTATAGAGTACAGTACCACAATAAATTTTCTTTACCTTATCCTCACTTTCATCTGAATGCACCCTGACCCACTTTCTGCCCTGATATCATGATATTTAGGGCTTGACTAAGTCAAGCTGTTTCCAAAGTTCCTCCCCATGGACCAAGTTAAACTTTTTCAATGCCAAAAAAGACTAGCAGTACATTCCATGGCTTTGAATAAATGTAATATGGGATGGTATTATACTTTGAACATTCTTGTATTCTATGATTCTAGTATGTTCACCTATTAATTTATGAGGCTATGCTGAATTTTACAAATGCGGGCTCATAACTTTTGTAATATTCAAGATTTTTACCACAAAATTTCTACATAGCCATTTCAAAACAGTGACTCATGAATGTGACAGATGTCATTTTGCAGCTCCTGCCCAATATGTGTGTTTGCAGCCCAAAAATCTGATTTTGCAGTCCCTGCACAACATCACCTTTACGCCAAGGGTTAAACATTTTCTCTGCCCTTCTTTATGATGCAGGTTCATCACAAGGCTGTGTTGAAAATTTGGTGTAAAAATATTTTACAAAAATAATCTTCAATATTTTAAACCCAGATTACCCTCCTGCAGCCCTATTGGCTCTGGCCAGAGTTTGTTCTTTTGGGGTATGTGCACAACCTATCTGAGCTACACGGTTGCCAGCAGTAAAAGTGTGACTTTGATAATGATAATATTATGCCTAAGTTGTAGCTTTGAATAACTACTTAATGCAAAACTTATTTTTTTTATTTATTTAAATGTTTCACCAGGAAGGCACACTGAACAACAAGTTGCTCATTTCCCGGTGCAACCAGGGTGGTGTGTGTGTGCGTGTGTGTGTGTGTGTGTGTGTTTGTGTGTGTGTGTGTGTGTTACAGTTGGATGAAGAATTAGACATACAGTTTAATATTTAACATATCCAAGAAATTAAACATTCAATTACATTTGTAACAAGACATACAGTTAAAAAATATAAATAATCATACAATCGCATTTGTGACATAACATACAGCTAAATATATCATAACTGTGAAATACGCAAACTGCTGACTTGTATGGGTGGCTCCATTTATATTTATGTTTCTTTGGTTAGCTGTGAATAGCCCAAGAAACACAAAGAGAAAGCAAATGTCACAGCACACCTACTTCTGTAAAAAAACCAACATGACGACAGCAGACATTGCTTCTGTCTTGATTTATTGTAGTTGCCAGACTTACACAGACATATACAGCAATCCTTTGATCCTGTGAATAAAAATGACAGGCAAAACACAGGAGGGAGTTTCTGCCCTGAATTGCTGTATATATCTGTGGATGACTGACACCTACAATAAATCAAGAATGAAGCAACTTCTACTGTTGTCATGTGGCTTTTTGTATAGTAGTAGGTGTGCTATGACTTTTGCTTTTTGTGGTCAATATTTCTCATAGGCACCATGTTCACTGAGCAGCTCTGGTGTTTTGGTTGTTTTCCCAACTTGGTGACCCAAGAGAGAAGGCTTGAAGAGGGGTGGTGCTTTGCACTGTATTGGCACACCACTTCTTTTTTTTTTTTAACAAACCGGCTTTCACCCTGGCTACTAAGAAGGGGTTGGCATACTCTGGAGGGATTCAAACCTGAGAACTCGTGGTTCCTTGCTGTGTTCTCACACCACTAAACAACTCCCTCTGTTTTTGTATTTTCTATCCTGCATTCAGTCTGATTCAAAATAAAGTAGAGGCTGTATGTTACAGAAGGTTTCCAAGTACAAGAGCATATGTAAACAGTACACCCCAAACCTATAATGGTATGCACTGTAAATTCATATACAAATCGCAGGCACTGCTGAAAAACAATAACTGTAAGCTTCACAATGACTACTGTATAGCATAAGATGAAAACTGTGATAGTATAGTATACCATTTCTATTTTTTTTGTGGGGGGTATGAAAAGTTACTTGGATGTCATGATAAAAGATGTTCTGGCAGTCACAAGTCCTGAACTTCTGCTTGATAAAAACCTTTGCATCTGGGATTTTCTTCTAAGGTTTCAGGTGCTCACTGGAACCCAGCTGAATGCTACAATAGGTACTGTACTTTTAAATGTACCTTTTTAATTACCACATGTAAACATAGAAGAATATTTAACGTCACCCCTTAGGGGTTATTTTTTTAAAACCTTTACTTTCAGAGGAAAACAAACTTTAAAGAAACGCTGTTCCCTTTCACCACAAGTTTCCCACATTTACTGTACTTCCACTGTTTCTTCCCCCAAATACCCTTTTCTGCAGGATTTCTGATGGGACATGATGTCTAATGTGTTATCTTTTAAACATTAGGCCAACGTGCGGCAGATAGTGTACATTTTTTTACCAGGTGCAGGATACAGGATGTGGAGGGGTGGGAAGGGGATGGGATGGACACATCACACTTTTCAGTACTTCACCGCCATTCTTATGATGCATCTCACTAACTCCAGCACTACCAATGCCAATACCAGCAAGCAAACATTCGGCATTGACAAATGCTTGTTTCTATAGCTGCCAAACTTGTTATTTCTGCTCGCTATAATTTTTTCCGCTCTCAAGGCAACCAGAATTTTGTTATGCCATTCCAAGTAAGCTGGGACCTTGTCATCTTGCCAGGGCCTTAAAGGAAAATAACACCCTCATATCTTGGAGATGTTATTTGTTTCCTTGTCAATGGACACCTTTTTTCCTGTAGCTGTAAGGGATATATGTGTTTGCTTTATGTTATTTTCACTGTTATAGTAGTCCCTGTAACTATCCTGGGGGTTGGGGGTCTCCATGTTCTGGTTGTTGAAATCTCCTTGTCTCTGAGAGCTGCATTAGCATATGAGAACATGATGTGTCACCCCCCTTTAGACTCCACAGCATGCCTGTCTGCTTAATTAGAATTCAACAAAACAAGTTGATGCAAGGTGTGAAATACCACATTTACCTTCTGTTGACTTTTCAAATTGTCTGAGGTGTAAAGCAGGATTTTCCTTTAAAGTGCATTCAGTTTGTGCATTTCCAGAAAGTTTTTTCAGGATACTTCTACTTTCAGCATAGATATGCATATTATAAATGGTTGTTGTGACATCATGTTCTCATATGCTAATACAGCTGTCATGGGCAATGGGAGTTCCACAACCATAAAAATGGAGACCCCCAGGAAGTTACAGGAAACTAGCATCAACAGTAAAAACAAACTAAAGCTAACATGTATATTGCCAATAGCTACAGTAAAAGAGTTGTCTGTTGACATGAAAACAAAGTTTATAAGCTATGAGGGTGTAGTTTTCCTTTACGTTAATTGTTTTGACTACTCCAGCTATTTGAGCAATATGGTACTTTAGTGATGTTAACAGCTATGCACAATAGTGACCCACTACACATATTTCAGGCATGAACGTTGCTTCTAAACTTAGGAGAGTATCTAGTCTATCCTTTTTTGTGTCCCACAAAGGTATAGCCTTAGCATATTCCCAATGGATATGAAAAAGGTTACCCCTTGCTGTTCACATCATACCCCTAGCTCTACCTCCTGCACATTTTAGCATTACTCCCAGGAATTAACATTATTGCCTGTCATGTTTTTATAATGTATGTATTCTTTTGTATTGTACTTATATGTCTTTGTTTACTGAATGATTATATCTGTTATTTGTTTAGACTTTCCACTTGTGAAAACAGGCAGTGATGCTCAAGTTATCGAGTATAAAAAAAAAATTGAAAATGAAACATCTAGTACAGTACAGGGCCCATGTGGTCTACTATTGTGTGTGCAAGCTGCATGTATAGAAGAGTTGATTGCCCCCTCACTTCTGGTCTAGTCTTATGACTGGTAAGGTAAAAGAGTACCGGTTAATGTTATGTGCTTCACAGTGGGAGTATTACTACTTCCATGCATTTGCTTTAATCATATTTCCCCCTATACTAAAATTTGGGTTATCTAATATCGGCTGTCCCAAGTCCCTGTGGAAGCTGTAGGGTTCTATATAGTTGCATGTGGACTCTAATAGTGCATTCCATTGGAATGTCTATAATTATCTTGGGGAATTCCTTCCAGGGGCTGTAAATTAGGGCCTTGATAGCAGCATGTTCTGACTTGCCTATTTTCTTTTTCAGTCTCCAACCGCAGTGGTTGGTAAAGAAGGGACTGCTAATTAAGGTCTGACTTATACTACTGCAGGTATTTGCCTCCATGGGCTACCAGGTACTAATCATAGAATCATAGAATTTTGATGGCAGACAAATGCCCTCAGGCCCATCCAGTCTGCCCCTTCCCACCCCTATATTTATTCCCCCTTCCCATTCCCACACAGCCCTTTATGTCTGTCCCATGCAATTTTGAACTCTGACATGGTTCTGGCCCCCACCACAGCCTCCGGAAGCCTGTTCCATGCCTCCACCACCCTCTCCATGAAGAACGACCCCCTCACATTGCCTCTGAATCTTCCCCCCTGTAATCGCAAACTATACCCCCTAGTTACCGCACCTTCTTTACTAAGGAATAGGCTCCCTGCCTTCACCTTGTTGATACCCTTGACATATTTAAAAGTTTCAATCATGTCACCGCTATCCCTTCTAGTTTCCAAGGAGTACATCCCCAATTCCCTGCATCTCTGCTCATACGGTTTATCCTGCATACCCTGCACCATCCTAGTCACCCTTCTCTGAACCCTCTCCAACCTGTTGTTGTCCTTACGCAGATATAACCTCCAGAACTGGACTCTGTACTCTAGGTGTGGCCTCACCATGGCTTTGTAGAGGGGCATCAGTACCTCTCTTCATCTGCTAGTGATGCCCCGGCCAAGACATGGCAGCATCCTGTTTGCTTTTCCCACTGCCCTGCTGCATTGGTTTCCCACTTTGAGGTTACTAGATACTATAACCCCTAAATCGTTCTCCTGCTGTGTATCTCTAATAACCTCCCCCTCTAGTGTGTATCCTGCTTTCAGATTATTGTGCCCCAGGTGCATCATGGCACACATTTTTACATTGAACTTTAGCTGCCATGTCATCGTACATCTTTCTAACGTCCCCAAGTCTTGCCTCATGTCCTCCACTCCCCCCCCGTGCGGTGTCCACCCTATTGCATATCTTTGTATCATTTGTAAAAGGCCCACCCGTCCACTCAGTCCCTCAGCTATGTCACTAAAGTAGATGTTGAAAAGGAGGGCACCCAGTACTGACCCCTGGGGTACCCTGATCGCCACCTGCCCTGTCCCTGAGTATACCCCATTAACCACCACTCTCTGGTATCTATCTGCCAACCAGTTTTCTACCCATCTAGTTACTTTATCACCTACCCCTACATTTCCCAGCTTGTTCACTAGCCTCCTGTGGGGAACGTGTCAAAGGTCGTGCTGAAATCCAGATAGGCCACGTCCACTGCCCCCAATCAATTACTTGCATCACCCAGTCAAAGAATTCAATTTGATTTGTCTGGCATGACCTCCCTTTCATAAAGCCACACTGATAATCATCTAGTAGCCCATTTTCCTCTAGGTAGTCTATCACCCTCTCCTTGATGAGTACCTCTATGACCTTCCCCACCACTGAGGTGAGCCTGACTGGGTGGTAGTTCTCTTTCATCTCCCTGCTTCCCCCCTTATGCAGCAGCACCACGTTCACCCTTCTCCAGTCCTCTGGTGCCCTTCCCTAATCCAGGGACAGGTTGAACAAATTCATCAGCGGGGTTACCAAGTCTTCCCTCAACTCCTGGTTCACCCTCGGGTGCAGCCCATCTAGTCCCATGGCCTTATTCTCCCACAACCTGCTTAACTCTTCTCTAACTCTTGCTGCTCTGAAAGAATTTTGGTCTACCCCTTTTTCTTCCTTCTCCCCCCAAGCTCTGTCCCCTCTCCCTCCCGCTCTTGCATAAAAACTGAGCAAAAGTACTTACTTAGCTCTTCTGCTTTATCACCGTCCTCTATGTATTGTGTCCCACCCTCTCCCTTCAGTCTTGCAATCCCTTGTTTAGCCTTTCTCCTGTCCTCCACATATCTAAAAAAAATTTTGTCTCCTCTTTTGGTGTTTCTAGCTATTCTCTCCTCAGTCTCTGCCTTGGCCCCCCTTATTTCCTTCCCTGCTAGTCTCCTCCTCTCCCTATAGGCTTCCTTGTCCTCTTCTTTCTGTGTTTGCTTATATTTACTGAAAGCCCTTTTCCTGTCCTGTACAACCCTTGCCACCACCCTTGTGAACCAAAGCAGTCTCCTTCTTTTTGTGCTCTTCTTTACCTGCCTTATTCACATCTCTGTCACTTTCAGCACATGGTTCATAAAGCCCCATAGTTCCTCTACATTGTCCATCCCCTCCATACCCACCATTTCCTTCCTCACCAATCATCTCATCCTGTCAAAGTCCATGCCCTTGAAATTCAAGACTGTTGTCGCTGTATGTCTTACCTCCCTCCCTGCTCTAACCCTGAACCTAACTATCTTATGGTCACTTACCCAGTGCCTCACTGACCTCCACCTCCTGCACACTTTTCCCATTTGGTAAGACTATGTCCAGCAGGTTGTTGCCCCTTGTTGGGTCCCTGACAAATTGCTGCAGGAATGCTCCCTGCAGCATCTCCAGAAGTCCCCTGCTTCTAGCTGAGGTGGCCTCTGGAATGGACCAATTCATGTCTGGGAGGTTTAAGTTCCCCCACCAGAAGTGTTTCTCCTTTGAGGGCCATCCTATCACTTTCTTGTGCCATTTGCCTTTCCTCTTCACCCTACATAGGTGGTTGGTATACCACCCCTAGCCTTAGGGATTCCCCTGTCCTTTTGCTCAGTATGACCCACAGTAGTTCAGTTGCCCCTTCCTCCTGCTGCCCCTCCATAACCCTGATATCATCCCTAATGTACAGAGCCACCACATACCCCCTTTCTGTCTCCCCTGTCTTTTCTAAACAGTCTGTACACAGGGATTGCCATCTCCCACGTGTGATATTCTGTCCACCACGTTTCAGTGATTGCAACTAAGTCTAGTCTCTCGTCCTGTATGATGGCTTCTAAGTCTGCCGTCTTGTTTGCTAGGCTCCTAGCATTTACTACCAGACCCCTCCATCAAAGCCCCCCCTCCGCCTGCAGGTGTGTCTGAATCTGAATGTTACTCTCATCCTGGGGAGGAGGCCTAAAACCCCCCATTTCTTCCGATGTCCGGTGTGGCTTTAATCTTAACCCCCCCTCCCGTTTAGTTTAAATTACAGGTTTTTTCTATGTATTTCCCCAATCTACACTTCTGTACAGCTGTGCCTTCCACGTTTAGGTGCAGTCTGTCTGGGGCAAACAGACTCTCGTCCTCCCATGTGGCCCCCAATCCCTTATAAGCCCATACCCCATCTGCCCACACCATCTGGCTAGCCAATCTTTGAACTCTTTGATCCTAAGCTTCCTATCTTTGCTAGCCATTGGCACTAGTAACACCTCTGAAAAGACTATGAATTTGAAGCACAGACCACTGCAATACTGAGCAAGTGCCTTAAATCTTGACTGTACTTCCATCAGACTGTTTCCTGCCAAGTTGTTTGTCCCTAGGTGGAAAAACAAATGTGATTTCCGGTCCTGTTGCTGACCCTGTGAGGGAGTATGATGTATTACCTCCAGTGCTGTCATTCCTGGCAAGCATTCCACCCAGACTGCACTATTTTTTACTCCCCACTTGACACCTTTTATGATAGAATCCCCTACAATCACAACCACATCCCTGTCACTCCCCTGTTTGGTCTGCATTACAGACCCTCTTCTCCTAGTTACTGGTCTAATTTTTATTTCCTGATCCTCCTCCTGCACTTTTTCCTTCCCTTCTCCCTGTGTTCTGACCCTCTCTTCCATGGCTGTTTCACCTTCTCCTCACCTATTAGTGCTATTCTCATGCTCGCCTCAACTGCCCCTGTGTCATTTTCACCCCATTCTTCCCATTTTCTGTCACCTCCCTGTCTTTTGATACCTTCAATGAGCACATATTTCCATTCATCTTAGTCATGGTATGCTCCCCAAGGCCAGTGCTACCATGGGTCTCTTGCATTCCTCCGAGCTCACCCTTTCCTCCCTCTTTTCCCTCCCTCTTCCTTATCTTTATTTCTCTACCCCTCAGCTCTTCCTATTTCTCCTGATCTTCCTTCCTGCTCTCCTCCCCCCATCCTTACTTGCTGGGTTAACATCTTTGTCCATTTCCCCATCTCTGTTCTCCCCCTTGCCTTTGCCAGTCTTGTTACTCTTACTCTTTTCTCCCCTCTTTCTGCCTCCCAAGACCTCCTTCCAGCTGCTCCCTCGTGCACCCCTAGCTACCTCTGGGACCTTTTCCTCCATGATGTCCACTAAGGGTGAATACCTGTTGGAAGTTGTAAGGCCCCCTGCAATATGCATTCTACTTCCCCAGCTGGTGTGGTGCCTTCCCCTTCTCTGGTATGTGGAGTCCCCTTACTAGTAGCACCCAACTTCTGCCAGCCAGTTCTCTCCTGTCCTTCCTGTCTGGGACCCTTATTCTTTTGACTGCCCTGCCCTGGTTTACTCTCCCACTGCCCCTAGCAGATTCCCCTCTCACCCAGCTGCCATTGCCATTTTGCCTCCCCACCATTGAACCCATTTCATTCCTTAGAATGCTCACCTCTGCCTCTAATTTCAGTAGTCTGACACATATTGGACAGCATTGCAACCTCCACAGTGTGCTCATGAACATTGCAGCCCCACATCCGTTGCATCCCACTATTCTGCCTCCCTTCCTCCCCTGCCCTGGGACCTCTCTCCTCCCAGAAGTAGTTGTGCTCCCTTATGCTGCCCAACTCCAGGTCTTTCCTTCACCTTCCCCTTCCCCTTCCATACCGACACTTGCCCTCTCTTCTCACCCAAACCCAAAGCATTCATCCTGACCCTTGTTATTGCATTTAATGCAAAAAGAATAGAAACAGTTGGACACAGTGATATCAAAACTAAACTACAGAATGACAATACTTCTACTAACAAGATGCAAAATGAATAGAAACTGTTAAGCGCACTTGATAGCTAAAAGCTGCAGGATACTATTTTATGCCCCCATAAATAGTCAATACTGATTATCTGAACAGAAGTTGAAGCTGTACTGCCCACTGATAAACACAGTGATAACACTCCAGTAAAACACTCTAGTACTTCTAGGCAACCCATCTCTTATCACCCCTTACATACAGTTTGCTGCACTGCCCCCTGGTATACGCTCTAGCACATCAAAGCAGCCTACCCTTAACCCCCCCTTCATACAGATTCCCTTTAAGCATCATACCCATTCAGTCCTTGTTCTGATTAGTAGCTCTAAGGTCTGTCCTTGGTCCTGGAGTGCCACACCCTTTTCTCTAATCCTCCTAATCGTCTTGCTCTTAATTATATTTAAAGAGCTGTGGTGGTAGGGGTGGGATGGTGGGCTTTTTAATCCCTCAGTTCACCCACAGCCAAAAATACTGCTGACTGCTCCGCTCCTCCACCCGCAGCTGAAAATGCCTCAGAATCTTTCCACTGCTCCCAGATGCAGCGAAGCTCCTGCTGAGGAACTGAGGCTGTCTTATAAAGCCTGGATGGCTTTTTATTCTCGGTGCCTCCGGTCCTGATTGGACCATTCTCCCTCCTACTTGCTCTTTTGACTGACCCAGTTGTGGTCCTGTAGCAGCTGCCTGATTGGCTGTCACTTCTCTGCCCTCAAGCCACTTTTCTGTGTCTGAAAAAGCTGCCGCCTATGCTTCACTTCTTGCAGCCAAGAAAGCCACTACAGTGCCTCCAATCCTTCAGTTCACCCATGACTGAAAATGCCATTGACTGTACCGCTCCACCACCTGAGGCTGAAAATGCCGCCAAATCTTTCCACTGCTCCTGGATGCAGCCAAGCTCCTGCTGAGGAGCTGGAGCTGTCTTATAAAGCCTGGACTGCTTTTTGTTCTTGGTGCCTCTGGTCTCAATTGGATCCTTCTCCCTCCTGTTGGCTGTTTTGATTGGCCCAGTTGCAGTCTTGTAGCAACTGCCTGATTGGCTGCCACTCCTCCACCCAAAAGCTCCTTTTCTGTGTCTGAAAAAGCCACCACCTGCGCTTCACTTCTTGTGGCCAAGAAAGCCTCCACAATGTCTCAGATCCCTCCACAGGCTCCACACCCATGACCAAAAATGCCGCTGACTGCTCCGCTCCTCCACCCGTGGCTAAAAATACTGCAGAATCTTTCCACTGCTCCCAGATGCGGCCAAGCACCTGCTGAGGAACTGAGGCTGCCTTATAAAGCCTGGATGGCTTTTTGTTCTCTGTGCTTCTGATCCCAATTGGACCTTTCTCCCTCCTACGGCTCTTTTGATTGGCCCAGTTCTGGTCCTGTAGCAGCTTGCCTGATTGGCTGTTGCTTCTCTGCCCATCAGTTACTTTTCTGCATCTGAAAAAGCCACTGCCTGTGCTTCACTTCTTGCAGCCAAGGAAACTGCCACTGTGCCTCCAATCCCTCAATTCACTTGCAACTGAAAATGCCACTGACTGCTCTGCTCCTCCACCCTCGGCTGAAAATGACACCAGATCTTTCCACTGCTCCCAGATGCAGCCAAGCTGATCAAAATTAGGGGGCTTCAGTCCCCACAGGTTCTTCATCCCCAGGAGCTTATCATATGCCCTTCTTTTTTTTGTAGAGCTTTTTGCTCCCCATTGCTGCCTCCCACCTACTTGGCAACAGGGAGACATAGCATTTTTCTGGTTTTCTCCCACCATTCCCATGGCCCCAGAATACGGTTGTGCAAGCCTGTGGAGGTAAGCATGCACTCTGTGGCTCCAGTGATGGCCCCTTCTCCCACCCGGCCTAACGCCAAGTTTCCCACTGGGCTCGGCACTACCACCAAGCCTCCACTCGGTGGCAGCCAAGAGCTTGGGAGACTCCAGAACCCTTCCCAGGAGAGCAGAGCTCCCTACCAGCAGCTCAGTGCAACTCAGTGCCTTCCCCCCAGCTGAGCCATGGCAACCCAAGCTCACTTCCAAACCCAGGTCCCTGGTGTGGTGTGAGATATGGCATCCTAGCGCCTCAACCCTCAGTGCCACAGGGCTGGTTAATTATATGCCCTTCTAATGGCTTTCCCTCTCTGTATGAAGTGTGGTATGATGTAATGTAGCTTTGCAAACCAATTGAATGGGTACCTGGTCAAGTGAGTGCTACCAGAATAGCGCTGCAATTCACAGTGCTAGTCTGGTAAGCACTCACATGGACAGCAAGTGGGGATTTACCATGCTTGTTGTAAACACTCCCCTGGTCACTGTCTATGGTGCTGAGGCAAGAGAAGAGCACCAGGATCCATGAGGCTGGCCGAGCTGCTCCTGTGGCATGGAGGGCTGGGGTATCAAGCAGCTCGGCCAGCGCTAGTGGAGACCAGGGTTCTAATCCTGGTCTCTCAACCTTTTTTATGCAGTCTGGACTTAGAATATTTTATGAGGGGCTGTCGAAACTGTATTCCATGGCCCCACAATTTTTAACTTTCCCCAGGATACTCTCCTCCTTGGAGTGAGAATCCTAAAGTAGTGGGTGCAGGGGGGCAAATTGGTGCCTTTTTCCCAGTGCACTTCTAGCCAAAGCTATTCTTGTCCGCACTCATTGGACCCAGTGCCGAATTGAATGGTAGTAGCAAATTGGTCATGGAGAGCAGATGAACAGTGTCTAGCAACACATTCATCTTAATCACACTGATCCTATCAATCAGTGATAACTGCATTTTGGCCACCTTTTCAAGTCCAGCCTTATTACCCCCACCAGGTTATCAAGATTCCCTTTTTTTGACTGAGGAGAGTTCTTTTGTTATATCTATCCCCAAGTACCTCAGCTAGTTAGGTGACCATTGGAGCCCTAGTTTCATAATGTCTATTTTCAAGACTCCTGTGCTGAGGGGCCTAACTACTGTTTTTGATACAGTCAGCTTGTATGAGGAAATTACTCTAAACTCTGATTCATTTTAGTACTGCAGGCAAGGATGTCCCCGGGTCTCGGATATGCAGGAGGATGTCATCAGCATAAAGTAAAAATCTGTACTGAGTCTTCCCAATCTGGATAGCTATGATGTCTTGTGCTTCTCTGATTTTACAAGAAGGGGGTTCTAGGAATAGGTTAGAAAGTAGTTGGTTCCTCTTTGAAGGTTGGTAGTTTGCAAGAATATACTGTTATGGTATATTCTGGTGATTGGATTGATGTACAATACCTGGATCCACTGTATATACTCATCTGGGAACCCATATCTTTGAGTATGTTGAATAGGTATGGCCACAAGACATCGTGAAAAGCTTTTTCCATGCCCAGGGAGATCAGGACCATGGGGGGTATCTGCCTCCCAGGATAAAGCAACAAGATGTTCTAATTTCCTGATATAGTTAGATGAGTTTCTCCCTTTCATAAAACCTGTCTGCTCATTGCCTGTCAGACTTTACCGTATCATGCTCAATCTCTTGGCCAGGACTTCTGCCAACATTTTTGCATCACGATTGATCAGGGATATGGGGCGATAGTTTTCAACCAGCTGGGTATTTTTCTCTGGCTTAGGGATCAGGGTTGTCATAGCTTGCATGAAAGACCTCTCTGTTAGACCCTTACCATGGACATGTGAAAAAATATTAGCTAAGTGTGGGTAAGTTGAGCCCTGGGGCCCTGTCTAATGTTAGGACTTCAATGGATGAGTGCACTTCCAAGGCCAGAATAGGAGCGCTTAGCATTTCCTGATGTTTCTAGGACATCTGAGGTAGGGTAATAACTTTCATGAATTTTTCAATTTTTCTTTCTCAGTGGGTTCTTACCACTGTATATCCCTTGGTAACATTTCCTAAATTCCTTGGCTATCACCTTATTTCTGTGATTAAAAGTCCCTGTTCTGAATTATGTATTCCAGTCCTGACTGCTTCTTTAAGTGTAGGCCATTAGTTTACTAGCTGTTATGTGAGGTCCTTACACCCCAATTGGCATCCCACTGTACACCTTAGACAAACTATACTATTTCAATCCAAAAAATGTGTACAAGGCAATAGTGGTGCTCCCTGCCACTCACTCACATTTCTACACAAAGCTGTGGTACACACACATCCCAAATATAAAGTGGAACACGGAGCTACTAAAATACTGTATTTCTTTCACCAAAACCAGACTACCTGATGTGTTTCAGACACTAGGTCCTTTATCAAAGATTAAACAATCACTCAAAAACAGTTGATTTAAATACTGGTCCTTGCATGACATCATAATGACATACTCACATTTCATTGGTCACCATAATTACTTCTCCAATTCAAAACCTAATAGAATAAATATACAAGTCACACATACTGCTAATTAATATAAAAAACATACACCCAAAAGTGCAAAAGACAATAACATTATTTGCAAATATTACTGATAATTCATTATACTGTAAACATTTTTTAAACATTTGTTTTCTCCTATCTCTGTTCTAAATATGGTTTAAGTTCCAAACTTGCATTGATTCCTGGCTTTCTATGTGCTCTCAGTCTGAGGATCCACTCATTTTCTTTTTTCAAGATTTTATTGTGAAAATTCCCACCTCTTTGATCAATGAATACTTTCTCAATTCCCATAAATTTAAAAATGCGCTCATTTTTATTTTCTAATACATGTGCAGCAGTGGCATATGTAGGGTCCTGTCTCTCTATAGCTTGAATGTGTTCTAACACTCTTACTTTAAAGGCTCTCTCCGTCTTTCCTACATAGAATACTCCTCAGTTACATTTTGCCAAATAGATCACTCCCTGGGTATTGCATGTTATCAACTATCTAATTTCAAACATTTTTCCACCATGGGTTTGTACACAGAACTCTTCTCCTTGAATCACATGTCTACATGCTACACAGTTTTTACACTGTACATATCCTTTGCAGTTATTTAGCCAATTGTTGGTGTGTCTCATCTGTGTAGGAAAATGACTCCTTACAAGCGTGTCTTTCAATGTCAGAGCATGTCTGTAAGACATAATAGGGTTAGACATAGTATACTGTTGTAAGCCCTGTTCACAAGGTAAGACTTTTCAATGTTTTTTTATTACTTTTTCTACCTCCTTACTGTGTGCACTATACATTGTAACATTGTGAAAGTTATCACCACAATTCTCTTTTTTCTCCCTATCCTGTAAGAGTGCATTTCTCTCTTTACTAGCCACTGTCTGAGTAAACAATTATTAAGTAGGGGTTATGCACAAAAGACTATAGAGACAGCATATGAGACAGTGGCAGTGGTTGAAGGAAAAGAGTTTTGTGTACAAACCCATGGTGGAAAACATTTTGCAATTAGACAGTTGATAACATGCAATACCCAGGGAGTGATCTATTTGGCAAAATGTAACTGTGGAGTAATCTATGTAGGAAAGTTGGAGACAGCCTTTAAAGTAAGAGTGTTAGAACACATTCGAGCTTTAGAGAGACAGGACACTACATATGCCACTGCTGCACATGTGTGAGAAAATAAAAATGATGACCACATTTTTAAATTTATGGGAATTGAGAAAGTATTCATTGATCTAAGGAGTGGTAATTTTCGTAATAAAATCTTGAAAAAAGAAAATGGGTGGATCCTCAGATTGAGAGCACATAGAAAGCCAGGAATCAATGCAAGTTTGGAACTTAAACCATATTTAAAACAGAGATAGGAGAAAACAAATGTTTAAAAAATGTTTACAGTATAATGAATTATCAGTAATATTTGCAAATTATGTTATTGTCTTTTGCACTTTTGGACGTATGTTTTTTAAATTAATTAGTAGTATTTGTAACTTGTATATTTATTGTATTAGGTTTTGAGTTCGAGAAGTAATTATGGTGACCAATGAACTGTGAGTGTGTCATCATGATGTCATGCAAATACCAGTATTTAAATCAATTGTTTTTGAGTGATTGTTTAACCTTTGATAAAGGACCAAGTGTCGGAAATGTGTCAGGTGGTCTGGTTTTCGTGAAATAAATACAGTAGTTTAGTAGCTCCATGTTCGACTTTATATTTAGGATGTGTGTGCACCACAGCTTTGTGTTGAAATGCGAGTGAGTGGCTGGGAGCACCACTATTGCCTTGTGCACATTGTTTGGATTGAAATGATTGAAACTGCTTGAATGTTTGCACAGGTTTCGTTTGAAATGTAGAGAGTGAACAAATGAGTAAAATCTTGAAGAACACCATAGTGAGCACATTTACTAGAATTAATTCGTTGGAACCAACACCAGATTTAAACCAAATGGAGAGACCTCATGATGAGAATCCACTTCTCTACGTGGAAATGCTTCTCACAAAGGTAAGTGCGATGAATCCCTTCTTGTTAGAAAATAATGAGTCTGAAACTATGACCAGTGAAGCACAATCATTAAGAGAGACATTCAGAGAGCTGGAAAGAACTACACACCATCTGAGGAAAATCTTCTGGACTGTGACAAATTTAGAAGCATATTTACAATTAAAGCGCATACCAAGAGGCTTGAGACTGGTACAAAATCCGACATTTGGAACAGATAATGAAGCCTTTATATTGGAGTGGGAAAAAATAGTAAGGGAAGCCAGCAACAGACACATGGAGCTGATAGTAAAATATAGTAAAGAACGAGAAGTACAGTTAAGAGAAAAATTGAAAAAGAATGAAAAAGAAGTTTTTTTTTTTTACTTTATTTATTTTTATCTTCACCTTCCCTACTCTTGGAGCCCTCTCCTTCCTTTCTCTCATCCCCCGTTCCACCTTTGGGGGGATCTGCCCCTAGAGTGCCTCCTTCTCTCCTCCCTACACAGTGGGGTCTGTCCCTCTTTTTGGTGGTCCGGATGGTTCCTGAGAGGCTATCATCTAGGGTTTGCCGAGAGGTGTTTTCCCTTTTTCTCCCCGGTTTCCCCTGCCCTCTGGGATGTCGAGCACTAGGACGTATGTCCTGAGTGGTGGCGTGCTGACGCACGCCAGACCTCTGATGTGCCGTTGACATCCCCCCTCCCCAGCTCCGATGAACGGAGCTGCCTCCATCCCCTTCAATTGTCGGTGCTTCCACCGGCTGTGAAGGGGATGCAGAACTCAGATGCATTCTTGGTTTCTGCCCCTGAGGAAGGAGAGCATCCATTGGGACGCTCAATCCTCCCTCTCCCCTGCCGACATCTGTCCACCCGAGTCCATTCCTGAACCTGGGTTGCCGGTGTAGCGCGAGGTGTGGCATCCAGCGCCTCAACCCTCAGTGCCACCGGGCTGGCTGAAAAAGAAGTTTTAAAATATAAGAACTCAGAAGATTTTGATTTTTTAAATAAAAAGTTGCAAGAATCTATTAACAAATTGGACAGGGAATTAAAGAGTGCAAAGCAGACTAAATTCATTTGTGACAAAGGAGATTATGAAAATAATCGAGTTTACAAATGGAAGAAAGAAACTAGAAGAGGAACATTAAAACGACCACAACGGGTTTCTTTCAGCTACAGCACTGAGGATAGTGGATCAGAAGGGGAAGACAGAAATCAGATTCAGGGCCTTTTTTTACAGGGGCCTAAGAGATGCAGAACAACCGGTACAACAACAGCCACAAGAATTGTGACAGAGCCCCAGACTAGTCAATGACAGTCAAAGAATGAGGTGGAAATGAACACGTAGGGGAAGGAGGAAATGCTGTACATCGCCAGCAGAGAGGCCATTACCACAGAAGGGGCAATGGCGGCAGATGGAATGCCAGGAACCAGAGGAGGTAAGTGATGATATTCAAGTCATTAACAACTCTAAACATGTATTGACAGACTCTGAAATTAACCTCAAGAAAGGATTACAAGTAAGCTTCTCCCCTACCACCTCATCAAACCCAGTACAGACTATTATTGATTTACACTTAAGGTGCAGAAAGCTGAATTTGAAAGCATTCTTTCATAGAACTAATAGACAGGAATTAGGGAAGAACTTTACACCCCCCCAGCACAAGTTTCAAGCCAAGATCTATGTTTAAGCCACCATTATGCCATGAGTGAGCGTTTATAGAGACTTGTGTGAGAAAGACTTGGAGAATCTATTTGAAAATTTACTTCATCCTCGATTTAATAAATTATGTGCACAAGAATGAGAGGCAATACAGACATTACAAGATGATAGAGGAATTATTATTAAACAAGCGGACAAGAGAGGGTGTATTGTGATTTGGGATATAGAAAACTATAAAAGAGAAGTTGAGACAATTAAATAATGTGACATTCTATGAAAAACTAAACTATGACCCAGCATGGGAGTACACATCTTGCATTGATGATACTGTGAACAAAGCATTTGAACAAGGCTTGATTTCTGAAAATGTTAAAAAATTTCTGAAAGTGGACCATCCTGTGAAATCCACATTTTATGTGCTACTGAAGGTCCATAAAGATCGTGAAAATCCACCAGGACGGCCCATAGTTAGTGGCCCTGGCAATTTAACTGAACCCCTGTCGTAATATGTGGACTCTTTCTTGTGCAAATATGTTAAAAGTTTGAATTCATATGTAAAAGATACAAAAGATGTCTTGAAAATGTTGGATGAGTTAGGAATAGGAAATTATTGTCTACTAGCCATGTTAGATATAGAATCGTTATACACAAAAGTACCCCATGAGGGGCACTTGATGCTGTGGCATTCTTTCTAAATCAAGGTGGTGAGACAGCAGAAACACCAACCAAAGTCCTTTTAAAACTTTTGGAACATGTATAGACAAAAAACTTTTTTGTTTTTAATGGCAATTTGTTCCATCAAGTGAAAGGCATGGTTATGGGGGCCACGTGTGCCCCCTCAGTGGCAAGCCTATATGTAGGTTAATGGGAGCATGACGTCGTCTTTAACAACCAGAGTAACCCTTATTTTTATAATGTGTTGCTCTGGAAATGTTTTATAGATGATGTCATACTCATATGGAAAGGAACTGCAGAGATGTTACAGGAATTTATTCGTTATTTGCATGGAACAAATGAGAATTTGAGATTTTCATGTGTTTCAAATAGTGACCAGGTTAACTACCTAGATTTAACAATAACCAAGGAAAATGAGGGGCAAATTAGTACAGATCTATATAGAAAAATATAGATGGTAACACTCTTTTATATGCTACAAGCTGCCATTCTAGACATACAGTGGATAATATTCCAAAATGACAATTTTTAAGAATTAAATGAAAGTGTAGCAAAATGGAAGATTATGAAAGGGAAGCACAAGATTTGAGTAAACGATTATTAAGTAGGGGTTATGCACAAAAGACTATAGAGACAGCATATGAGACAGTGGCTGGTAAAGAGAGAAATGTACTTTTCAAGGATAGGGAGAAAAAAGAATTGTGGTGATAACTTTCACTATGTTACAATGTATAGTGCACACAGTAAGGAGGTAGAAAAAGTAATAAAAAAACATTGAAAAGTCTTATCTTGTGAACGGGGCTTACAACAGTATACTATGTCTAACCCTATTATGTCTTACAGATATGCTCTGACATTGAAAGACATGCTTGTAAGGAGTCATTTTCCTACACAGATGAGACACACCAACAATTGGCTAAATAACAGCAAAGAATGTGTACAGTGTAAAAACTGTGTAGCATGTAGACTTGTGGTTGAAGGAAAAGAGTTTTGTGTACAAACCCATGGTGGAAAACATTTTGGAATTAGACAGTTGATAACATGCAATACCCAGGGAGTGATCTATTTGGCAAAATGTAACTGATGAGTATTCTATGTAGGAAAGATGTAGACAGCCTTTAAAGTAAGAGTGTTAGAACATTCAAGCTTTGGAGAGACAGGACACTACATATGCCACTGCTGCACATGTGTAAGAAAATAAAAATGAAGAACACATTTTTTAATTTATGGGAATTGAGAAAGTATTCAGTGATCAAAGGGGTGGTAATTTTCATAATAAAATCTTGAAAAAAGAAAATGAGTGGATCTTCAGATTGAGAGCACATAGAAAGTCAGGAATCAATGCAAGTTTGGAACTTAAACCATATTTAGAACAGAGATAGGAGAAAACAAATGTTTAAAAAATGTTTACAGTATAATGAATTATCAGTAATATTTGCAAATAATGTTATTGTCATTTGCACTTTTGGAGGTATGTTTTTTAAACTAATTAGCAGTATTTGTAGCTTGTATATTTATTGTATTAGGTTTTGAACTGAAGAAGTAATTATGGTGACCAATGAACTGTGAGTGTGTTATTATGATGTCATGCAAGGACCAGTATTTAAATCAACTGTTTTTGAGTGTTTGCTTATCCTTTGATAAAGGACCTAGTGTCCAAAATGCATCATGTAGTCTGGTTTTGGTGAAATAAATACATTATTTTAGTAGCTCCATGTTTGACTTTATATTTGAGATGTGTGTGTGCACCACAGCTTTGTGTAGACAAACTATACTATGCATCCTACTGGGTCAAAATGGTGTATGCTCAATAGTGTACAACAAAACCCAATAACTGCAACAGTGCAGTACAACTGAGTGAGAGGGTGCAATACCACAAATGGGTCTATGTGCGGTACTGCACCCTCTCACTGTTCTAGGCAGAGGATAAGACCTCTGCTAGGGTGGGGTTCTGCTGAGTGGCTGCCAAGGCTTAATGCAGTGAGCCACTGGCAGCAAGGAAATGAAACAATGCATTTAGGACCTGGTTTGATTCCTGGTGCCAGACACATGCAAATTTTGTTTTTTTTCACACTCTGTGTGATAGTTGTGTTAACCTCCCCAGTTAGTTATAATAGTTGGGAGGGTTCGAGGGCACAGCCCCCTGTAATGGGGGGTGCCGGTGACGGTACCTCCCCACAGAAAAAAAAAAGACTTATGCCGCATGGCATATATTGCACTGTTTTGGCAGCGTGATATATGCATATGGCATAATGTCTTGCGACATTGTGACCCCATGCCACTATGCATATACTATACTAATAGGGCATGGACACTTACTGTATAAGAGTGTCAGGATAATATTATGATTTGGAGTTTACTTTGCTTTCTCTATGCATGGTAACAGCATGTAGCAGACCAAAACACCTGTGTCTTTGTTTAATTATTTGTCAGACAATGCTGCCATCTTTTGGATTTATGTATAACTACATTACATCCTGTGATTTTCATGTACCTTCTATGCATTCTTTGTTTTACGATATAGCTGACTTAGTACTTATTGTATAAGACTAGATAACACTGTGGAGCCACCTAACTTTTAGCCAGTAGGGCTTATTTTATGAATCTACCACTGCTTCTTAGTAATTGTTGCCATAACTATAATCAGTAGTATATAATGTAATGTATTACATATTTCCCTCGGAGACCTTCTTCACTCCTTGGGGTACTGGGGAACATTTGGCTCAGCTCCCAGTGTCTTATGGTAAGAACTGCTCAGGCAACTGTGATTTCCCTTTTGGTGTAATAAACAAGATTTATTACTGATACACAACTAGTCAGTGTCTTTTTTGCATCTCCATCACTGCAAAGAATCTGATCTGGGCTAATCACCCTAACATATTGGCGACCATGTGTAGGTGGTTTGGATGTTGCAAAGTTTCACTTGTTGCTTAAAAATTTCCCTTCCCTATGGGTTTTAAGTAGGTGTGCACACCTACATCACCTCACCCATACCTTTTGACTCCATAACACCTTGCAAATTCTGGCTGCTTACTGGGCTTGGTCGATGCAGACTCACTGAGCCCAATGGCAGTTTTGAATTGCAGGATTGTGAGAGTACAGTAGCCTGCTCATCTGCTAGTTTTACCTACTGTGGATCAATACACAGCATGGCTCCCCCTCACTGTTTAATATTTAATATTTCCCCACTAATTTTACTGGTATCACAATGTCCACTCCATCAAATATCTATGCAGACTTGAGACTCGATGTCTCTAATTTCCTTACCTCCGACTTTGCACCAGATACAAGTCAATCTGAGAACCCCGTGCTGGGGATTTCAACCCAGTACTCTGAGGTGAGACAAACAGCCCAAAAATGTGAGGCTAAAGGGCTGTTGGTCACTGCTCTAATTGTTGCTTTAGAAGTCTTCGAATTGAGGTTTCATTCCCCCGAACTGCAACTTTTGTCCCTTAAGAAAGCGATGGGACTGCAGATGTCTGAAAGTTTTAAAAAAGAGCACTGTCTGGAAGCTGAACTGCAGTTGTTACACACAGAGAAAGAGACTATTTTGCACTGTTCTGTATCAGGTAGTCGGAGAGATTTTAGTATGTTGAAAGATGAATGTGAAAGTTTGAAACAGGATAATAAAAGTGTATTGCAAATGAATGATTTGTTGAGTGACATGAATGAACAATTGCATGATGAGTTGGGATGGGTGGACCAGTCCTGTCAAGAATCAGAACCCCCCCCCAGATCTCACAAAGTCTGTCAGATTCAGGTAAATAAGAACTCCGGGCAGCAGTGAACTGGTCTGCCCACAGAGCTTTATTTTATTTTTTATATGTCAGTACCCTATCCAGTGTGATCCCACGATGGCAAAAAAAGTACTTTATTTTACATTTTACATTTTCTCTTCCCATATGGTCTGGTGTCTGCCATAGCCATAGGGCTGCATGCTCTTGCATGCAAATATTCAAGTGCGCATGCTTCAAACTCAAGACAGCAAGCATGGGAGTTATCAGCCTCATTGAATTGAGAGGAGAATCCTGGATGCAGCTTGCTTAAAGAAAAATGTCTTCTTGGTACCGTGTGCAGGCTGCTATTATGAGTGCTTGGTTCAGCATGGTGGTAATGGCAGTTATAGCAACAGTGGCTGGCCTCATCGTCTGCCCTGCAACAATCCATGTTTCATGTTACAGCAAACACTTTCTCAATGTTGCATGTCCCAAATGATAAGTGTTTTAGCAGACTAAATGAATTAAAGTAGTTTTCAAAGTGTCACTACTGCAATCCATCTAGTACCTTAGTTGAATGGGAGAAGTCACCTTATCCTCTATGGTTGGCTATCATGAATCCAACTAACTACAACCATTCTGACTGCATGATCTGGTTTAAAAGTTCTAAATTATTGAGGTACCTTGGTTGATATTGTTTACAGCTGCAGGATACTGACAGCTGAACTGCAGGTCTCTAAAAACAGAGTGTCCAGCATGGATCACATTAGTGATTTATACATTTTGTTTTAGTTAAACAATCATATCTCTCTGTGGCTGTCGGTTCTATGTGATAATGGGGAAAGCCTAAAGGCAATGCCGTTATCACGAAGTCAGAGTCACCAAAAACATTTTCGGCACTCTGACACTAGCCTTACAGGAAAACTGCACGAGGACATACATTTCAATGCTTTCTGGGGGCTGTGCCCCCAGACCTACCCCCACTTGGGGTAAGTTTTTACCGCACCTCCTACTAAAGGATTCTTAACTCCAGGGGTGCATGTTGGTGTGTGTGTGTGTGTGTGTGTGTGAAAACATGTAAAAATAAAAGGTTTGGGCTGGGTGCTATAAAATCGCCCTAGCGCCCATACCTGAACCTGATAATTCACCCACCCCAACCACAGGCTAACTCCCGATGACATGACACAGCTCGGCAACCCACCACAGTGCCACCCCCTACAGCTCCGCCCCCTCCCAGCCCACACTCGCTGTGCTTGCTCTCTCCGTCTGCATACATATGGCGACATCCTGTCACCCATTTCGCCCACCCCCCCTTTTCAGTCACCCTATCCTCCCATTGCCATGAGGGATTCAGTGGGGAATGAGTTGCCATTACAGACAGTGCCCTTCTGCATGCACCCTCCTCACAGGTTACCGTGGCGGTCTCATCTCATGAGTGTGTGTGCCTGGCAGGGTAGGAATTAGCAGATGAGAGGAGGAGGGTAGCAATTTACTTATTTATGGACTGGGGGTATCAGCAGAGGAAGGGTAGAGGAAGGGGACATTGATATATTTCTGGGACTGGGAGACAGAGAGGCGGTATCCATTTATATATTTATGGACTGGGGTATCAGCAGATGGGAGTGGTACATAGGGGAGTAGTCATTTAAGTATTTCTGGGACTGGGTGGATATCAGGTGCAGATGGGAAGGGAAGGGGAGGGGAAGGGTATTCTTTATATTTTTCTGGGAGAGGGTTGGTGGGAATCAGCAGCTGGGAGAGAGGGAGTATTCATTTTATTCTGGAGCAGGGTGGGTGGGTATCATTAGATGGTAGAAGGGAACAGGGTATTCATTCTGGGATAAGATGGGGTTCAGCAACCGGAAGATGGGGTAGTGATCTTCAGTCTGGGACAGGGTAGGTAAAACAGAAAGAAAGAGGAGGTGGTGCTACTTATATTCAGACAAGGTGGTAAAATGTTAATTCTGGGCCATGGTGGGTATGAAAAGATAGGAGGAGGGTAGGATATGCATTGGGGCAGGGAGAGTAGCAGCAGGTGAAAGAGCAGGGGTTTGCATACTGAGGCAGTGTGGTTGGTGGCATATGTAGGAGACAGGGGTGTACATGCTGGGGAAGTGTGGGTTTTAGCAAACAGGGCAGGAATTCAGGGGTGTGCTGCATACTGGGAGGAGGTTAACATCAGATGAGACAGGCTAAGGAGAGATGAATAATTACTGGGGCCAAATTGAGGAGTGACACCATGCCCCAACCACACAGAAGGTAAGGAACAGAAGCGGATAATATATAGCCAGCAGATAAGAACACAGAATGGAGTCAGAAACAGGACAGCACACTCAGATAAGAAAAATACTTTTTTCCCCTGTTTTTAATGCTTTTACAACTGCTTTTGGGTATTACCATTAAGGTTCTGATTTGAATCAGGACTAATCAGAACTCATCAGGACTCTGACATGAATCCTGGTCCTGATAAAAAGGGTCAGGACCTTTTGGGGTCCGCCCACCCGTAATGATGAGATGGATGAGTTATGAGATGACCTGAAATGGGTTAATGAAGAACTGGACAAGGAGCTTAGGGACAACTGTGAATTGAGTGCAGCGTATAGAGTGTTACAGAAAGAAGTTGCGAAAGGTGTGGAGCAGAACATTGCAAAAGTTAGTCACAAAGGTTGTAGATTAAAGATGGCGAGACTCCACCATCAGTGAGAGGTGTTGGTTGGTCATGTCAAGGTGATGTGTGGGTCACACTACACACCCATCGACCTCATGTCATCTAGTGAAAACAACTCTGGTGATAACATCTTCCAAGATGGCACCCAGTCATGCCTCCACTGTGGTCCAGTGTCTCTCCACTACCAAGATAGTAGATCCCCTTGCTATGACAGCACTACCCTATGTCATCAGCAGAATGAGGATTATCACGTGCGATGCCCAGATGGCGACTCCCATGACAGGGCGGAGTTCGATGGGGAACAGCTTCTCTGATTGCCACTCTGACAAGGGCCGACAAGCAAAAGGGCAATCAAATGATCAAGATCGCCCTCGCTAAGTCAGTTTTGTCTGAGGAAAGCAAGCAAGCCTTCAAAATGCATCTGGAAAAGATGATGCAGGATGCTGCTGCCCAGGCTTCTGTCATTTACACTGTGGCCAATGTTGCAGCGGAGGCCATCCTTCACAGAGCACGAGACAACCCTTCCCCTGACCGTGGTCACAGTAATCTACTTCAGATGGCCCACTCTGTACAGCAGGTCACTGACAGCATAGGCTACATGGGCCCCAGTGACAAGCTCAGTTGCCATTTGGAGAAAGTACACTCCAAATGTGAGATGCTCAGACTAGCAGAGGACTACCAGGTACAGATCCTCTGACAGACCGTAGACCCCGGCCTATGGGCGAAACTCCCAGATGTGGCCTGCCAAGACACCAAGGTGACTTTTGATGGGATCGCAGCAGAACTCATAGCCACTCACAACCGAGGGGTGGCTGGTGTGATGTTGGCCTACCCCATAAAACAAATGTCAAAGAAAGCCCTGTGAAATACCACCAAAGGTTGTGGATGGCTTATCATGCTGGCAAACATCTTACAAGTGAGACCACAGACGTTGACCTGAGTACAAAAATTTGTTCCTCCAGAGCATGATTCCTGTTGTCCGTAAGAAAGTGGAACCAACAATTTTCCCCTCAAAGGACAAATTTGCAGATGTCCTTTGGAAAACTGAGCAGGTTTCCCAGCTTTACCTCTGAGATCTAAACTCTGGTTTGAAAAAGGTGGCCATGGTACAATCTACAAGTGAGCCCACAACCCACTACATAGTGGAAGGCAAGGCCCAAGACAAAAAGCCCGCATCTTCAGACAACAGACAGCATTCCCAGTCCAGAGGTAGGAACCAAAACAATAAAAAGAACAAGCAAAACTGGAATTCTAATTCCAATTGGGGCAGTCAAAACCATTGAACAGACCCCTCTTACCAAGAAATAGCAGAGGAGAATAACAACCTCTGGAACCTTATTTGTTAGGTCTGATCCATAGCAGATGTGGTTCCAACGCATACCATTGTAGCCCTAGCCCCGGAACAACAGGCCGCATTAGGTCAAGAAGACATCGGAACCATGGGGAACCAGGCCACAGAAGCCGTAAACCCCAATGCTACACCCTTTGTTGCAGCTGTCCAAGACCAGGAAGAAGCCCGGCAACAGCAGGCCCATAGCACTCTTTCTGGAGCTTCCTAGTACTGGCAGTTTGGATTGACAACTACAGACCCCAGTCCATATTGTGAACAATTTCACTTTGGACACAAATGGAAAGCCTTTTACAAAGGCCATGGTTGGGGGGGCAGCCAACTGACTATGCTACTTGATACAGGCACGGCTGTGTCTGTATTGCACAATAAGGATCCAGCAAACTCTTCTTGGTCCATTAGATGGAGGACCAACACGTCAGGTATGGATGACATCAAGCTGTCTACTTGCTGCTCTATTGTACTTCCAGTGGTGATAGGCAACCTAAACTCGCACCATATCTTTGATCTTTTGGTGCTGTGTAATTATCCCAGCATCTTGGGAATCGATTTTCTCTTGCTACATGGCTATGTGGTAGATCTGGCCAACATGCTCCTGATCCAAATCAGAGGACAATGCCATCCTGTCATGATTTCTGATTTGCGTGTGGTTACAGCTATTACCATCAATGACAAGGAATATGCCATCATAGCTGTATTCCAGAACCATGAGGTTTTCAAGAAACTCCTACCCATCCTGCAGAAGCATCTGGATGCTTTTGCCACACACAAGCATGATTGTACGAGAATACAGACTATCATTGAAATCCCAGGCCCTGCACATATAGAAAACATAGAAACATAGAATTTGATGGCAGATAAGGACCGACTGGCCCACCCAGTCGGCCCATTTCCCTACCTAATGGATAAGCTGCAGATCCTAGTTAACCAGCAGCCTACTTCTTTCTACCCCCACCCCTAGAATTGCCTTATGACTGTCCCATGCATGCTTGAATTCAACCACTGTTCTTGACTCCACAACCTCCTCTGGAAGGCCGTTCCATGCATCCACAACCCTCTCTGTGAAAAGATACTTCCTTACATTACCTCTAAGCCGCCCCCATCTTCAAATTGTGCCCCCTTGTTCTTGCACACCTCTTTTTTTGAAAGATGCTACCCTCTTGGAGTTTGTTGATTCCTTTGAGGTACTTGAAAGTTTCTATCATGTCCCCCCTCTCCCTCCTTTCCTCGAGGCTATACATATTAAGCTCCTTTAGTCTCTCTTCATATATCTTCTGGTGCAGACCCTGCACCATTTTAGTTGCCCTCCTCTGGACAGCTTCCATCTTGTCTATGTCCTTGCGGAGATTGGGTCTCAAGAACTGCACACAGTACTCCAGATGGGATCTCACCAGCTGTCAGTACAGAGGGATAACAACTTCCTGTTTTCTACTGCTGATGCCTCTCCCTATGTATCCCAGTATCCCCCCAGCCTTCCTTACTGCCCTCTCACATTGCTTGCCCACCTTTAAGTCATCTGATATGACTACCCCCAGGTCCCTTTCCATTTTTGTTGTTGTTAGTATCTCACCCCCCATTGTGTACTCTTGCCCTGGGTTTTTGTTTCCCAAGTGCAATACCTTGCACTTCTTAGCATTGAATCTAAGCTGCCATACTTTTGACCATTCCTCTAACCTTGCCAAGTCCCTTCTCATCCTTTCCACCCCACCTTGTGCATCAACTCTGTCGCAGATCTTTGTGTCATCTGCAAAAAGACATACTTTAAAGACATTGAAGAGGACCAGTCCTAATACTGAACCCTGCGGTACCCCACTAGTAACCCCCCTTTCTTCAGAGTGGACTCCATTTACTATTACCCTCTGTGTCCTATTCTCCAGCCAATTCTTTACCCAGGCTATCATCTTGGGACCCACTCCCAGGCTGGCTAACTTGTATATTAATCTTTTGTGTGGGACTGAGTCAAATGCCTTGCTAAAGTCTAGGTAGGCCATGTCCACAGCCCTCCCTGATCTACTACTTTGGTCACCCAGTCAAAGAAATCTATTAGATTCATCTGGCATGACCTTCCCACTGTGAATCCATACTGCCTTGGGTCCTGTGCTCCTCTGGCCTCTAGATACTCAATAATTCTTTCCTTCAGAGGTGATTCCATCATTTTCCCTATCACTGAGGTTAAACTAACAGGTCTGTAGTTTCCTGCTTCTGCCCTGCTCCCACTTTTGTGAAGGGGAATCACATGTGCCCTCCTCCAGTCCTCAGGTACCACCCCATCCTCCCATGATTTGTTAAAGAGAGTAGTCAGTGGTGTCACTAGTTCTACTCTTAGTTCTTTTAGAATTCTGGGATGAATCCCATCAGGCCCCATTGCTTTGTCCACCTTCAGTTTTAAGAGTTCTTTCAGAACCCTTTCTTCTATAAATGGACTGGTGTCAACTTCTGTATCCAGAGTGTTTCTATTGTTTGTTTTAGGTACCTCCCCCTCTTCATTTGTAAATACTAAGCAAAAATATTTGTTTAGTATCTCTGCCTTTTCGCCATCACCCTCTGACCATCCCCTCCCCTTTATTAAGACTCACTATCCCTCCCTTAGTCTTCCTTCACTCCCTGATGTACCTAAACATGGTTTTATCCCCCTTCTTAACTGAGTTGACTATCTTTTCCTTGGTTCAGGCCTTTGCTGTTCTGACTTCCTTCCCAGCTTCCTTTTGCTTTAACTGATACAATTCTCTGTCCTGTTCCTTCTGTGATTCCTTGTACTTTCTGAATGCTTTCTTTTTCTCTTGAACCTTCACTGCCACCTCCTTTGAGAACCATAGTAGTTTTTTACATCGTTTTGTTTTGTTTATTTGCTTCACACAAAGGCTTGTTACCTCTGTGATGGCAGTTTTTATTATTCCTCATTGTTCTTCCACCCCTCCTTCCTGCCCATTTGCTGTTGCAATCCTTAGGCACTCACCCATTTTGGTAAAGTCAGCCCTCCTGAAGTCCAGTACTATTGCCTTTGTATGGCTTGACTCTATTGCTGTGTTTATTGTGAACCATACTGTTCGATGGTCGCTAGTTCCCAGATGGCTACCTACTTCTACATCTGTGATCCTCTCTCCATCTCCATTTGAGAGAACCAGGTCTAAGATTGCTCCCTCCTGAGTGGGTTCCAATATTAGTTGTCTAAGGCATGCACCCTGTAGGGCATCTAGAATAACCCAACTCTTAGAAGTGGCTCCTGCAACTGCACTCCAGTTAACAGCTGGCATATTCACATCACCCATCAGCAATATCTCCCCTTTATCTGCCATTCTAAGTATGCTTTCTATCATTTCCTTGTCCATTTCCTCCCCCTGAGGGGGGTATATATACAACCCCTGTGCAGATTGTGGTACCATTGCCTGCCTCCAAATTGACCCACAGTGCTTCTCCTCCCTGTTTACCCTTTTGTTATGTTGCTTTGATTTCTTCCCTTATGTAGAGAGCTACTCCTCCTCCTCTTTTACCCTCCCTGTCCCTCCTGTAGATAGTGTATCCTGGTATGTTTACATCCCAGTCATGGTTCTGTGTGTACCATGTTTCTGTGACTGCCACGATATCCAGATGTTCCTCCTCCATCAAGGCCACTAGTTCAGGAAGCTTGTTACCCAGACTATGGGCATTGGTACTCATTGCTCTCCATTTTTTTATGGCTTTACCTTCTGTAGCAGCATCTCCCACTGACCTTTCTACTTTGGTCTTTTTCTCATTTGGTACCCTGTTTTGTAGGGGGAGGCTGGGATTTTCCTGCTGCTTCTCAGAGCCTCCTTCCTTGAGTAGTTTAAAAGCTTACCAATGAAGCATTTAAACCAATTGCCCAAAATACTTGTTCCCTTCCTGGACAGATGCAGACCATCCTGCCAGTATAGGCTGGTGTCCCTCCAGGTGGAACCCCAGTCCCCAATGAAGCCAAACCCCTGTGCTCTACACCATTTTTTCAACCATTCATTAAACTGCATGGTGCAAAGTACCCCCACTTCACCCATGCCACTGACAGGCAGCACCTCTGAGAAGGATACTGCATGTGTTATTTGTCTTAGGCCCCTCCCCAACTCTACAAAGTCCTTCTGCACTGCTCTAATTTCATGATGAGCCAAGTCATTTGTCCCTAGGTGGACAATGATGTCCAGCACAGACTTCTGTGCGACTGTTCTTGTGATCCTAAGGATGCGCTTCCTGTCCCTCCAAGCCATGGCACCAGACAGGCACTTTACTTCAGTTTTCCCTGCTCCCCCCCAGTTCTATCCCCCTAATAATTGAGTCCCCCACCAGGAGCTGCTTCCTTTCCCTGTGGTGCCCTCTGCCTCCTTCCAGTGGGCCTCCATTGTGACAGTTGTCTGCAACCTCCTTAGTCTCCTCTGTGGGTGCATCCATAGGGGAATTATGCTCCCCTAGAATGGTGTATGGATTGTGGAGTGAAAAACTGACTGGTGTGCCTCTGTTCCACCACCTTTACCCTCCCTGAGCCCACTGTGGTCCAACTGCTGTGCTTTCTTTGCAACCTCTGAGGTAGTGGTGGTGGCTCTGGTGCTCCCTGGATGGGGGAGGTTCACTTACTACTGTCCAGTGCAGCCTGAAGACAGGCAACTTCCTCCCTCAGGGCAGAGAGTTGTCTGCAAAGAGGGCAGCATCTCAGCCTCCAGAAAGACTCCCAGAAGACTGCTGCTCCACAGCCATTACATTGCACTACTCCCCACATGTCTGTCTACCTTGTTTAGTTTTTTGTGTGTGTGTGTGTGTGTGATTGGTTTGTTATATAGAAATTATATATTATATAATGTGTATGCTTATATTGACAGGTAGAGGTGATATCCCTTTCCTGCTGAGGCACTACCATCACTCAGAGAAACCATTCAGTCACTCATCAAACAAGGTATAATTAGGCCTTGTATCTCAACCACCAATTCACCTATTTAGCCAATGGAAATGCCCACAGGATCTTGGAGACTTACTACTGATTACAGGAGGCTTAATCAAGTCACTCCTAGCTGCTCACCTACAGTAGCATCAACACCTGATATGCTCAAATTGCTGACACCAGACCACAAGTAGTTCAGTGCCCTTGACATCTCCAATGGTTTTTGATCACTGCCCTTGGCTCCAAAAACACCAGTACAAGTTTGCTTTTACCTTTGAAGGCCAACAGTACACATGAACCTGCTTACCTCAGGGGTTTCACAATAGCTCCTCCCTCTTCCATCTGCACATGATGGATGCTCTGGAAGGTTTCTCTGCCCCACAATGTATTTTGCTGTATGTGGATGACTTATGGTTGGCAACTGCCACTAAGGGATACACATTTTGATCTCTTGGATGAACTACTGACCCTCCTACAGAGGGCAGGCCTCAAATGTAACCCTGTAAAAGCACAACTTTGCCAGAAAGAAGTCATATTTCTTGGCCTACACATAACAGAACAGGGCAGTAGCCCAGCTTGGAAGAAAATTCAAGGCCTACAAGATCTGCCACTGCCTACCAGTGTGGCAACACTCAGATGTTTCCTGGAAATGGTCAACTATTCCAGGGACTTTATTTGTGATTTTGCACAGAAGGCTGCCCCTCTGTATGAGCTTCTAAAAAAGAACATTCCTTGGACTTGGGGTCCCATCCACACTCAGGCAGTGACACATCTGAAACTGACCCTGGCCTCTGCTCCAGCCTTTGTGAACTCCAATCCAGCATTACCTTTCCATTTGGAATCAGCCACTTCAGACATTGCCAGGTCTGCAGTCCTTGCTCAGAAAGTAAATGGTACTCTGAGACCCATTGCGTATGCATCTCAAATGTTGTCACCAGTGGAACAGAAAGAAACATTCTTTCTACCTACTGGGTTGTTAAACATTTCCTGTATATCATTGAGTACTCACCCATCATTCTCAACACTAACCACACCCCAACCACATTTCTGCTATGAGGCAGAGTAAAGGATGGATCAGTATCCAACACCAGACTAACTCACTGGTCTCTTCTTCTCCAGGACCACAATATTCCAGTCCACACTGCCAAGATTCCCCTTAATTTTAGCCCATGGCCTCCTATACCAAGGAGTTCCACACAATTGTACACCACAGCCCCATAATTTGCCTGAACCAGGCCATTTTCTTCCTGCTACTCCAAAGCTCCTTGAAGATATCTCTTTGCCCTATGTCTTCACAGATGGCTCAGCCTCATACTATCAAGGAGAACAGGTAGCTGGTTTTGGAGTGCTCATTGTGCATCCCAATGGCAACACTGTTTGTACCTCCAAGCACTGCAGTGTTGCATCATCTCAGTATGCAGAATTGGCAGCTGTGGCCTGTGCCCTTCAGTTCACACACCATGGTACTGAAGATACCATCATTTGTGCTGACTCCAATTGGGTCTGCTGCTCCCTCACTTAGTTTTTACCCTTCTGGCAGAAAAACTCCTTTGCATCTTCTGATGGCACCCCTGTGAAGTACAAAGCACTCACTGTTTACATTAACAAACTTACACAGCATTTCAAGCACAAACTGTTTATCCACAAGGTTAAAATTCATTCTAAATCTGATCCCTATCACTCATTCAGTGACAGAGCAGATACTCTTGCAAAAGAGGGTGCTTGGGGGGGGGGCATGGACAATGGATTACCCCGGTGCTCTAACAACTGTGCAAATTGCTGCTATCAAAAAGAAACCAGCACTTTTTGTGCCATTGGGCTTGTCCATTGCACAACACTCTGACCATCAGCTGAAAGACGTGTTCAGGTTCCTTGACAAAGGAACTGAAGAAGATATGCCAACTCACAGTCCCTACAAGAGACATGTGAGTAGGTCACATTTGCCACAAGATGGCAAATCAATTTGGTATCAGCCAAAGGACCTGCCCTATAAGCTGTGGGCAATCCCCAAATCTTTAAAATCTGAATTCATAGCAGTTCTACAGGGCAAGATACTAGAATATGCTTCCCGAAAACAAAAGAACATGAACACCAGGCTTAACTATATCACAGATCACTTGGCTTCATACCAACTCTTGTATAGGGAGGGTGATACAGCCCTTAAATGATGGATTAGAAGCCTAAAACAAGAAATACAACAAATATTAGATTATAGAACTCTCCAGAGCCTGAATTATTTAAGACAGTATAATTATGAGGGAGGGGCAAGGGGAGCTCGGATTTTGGCTCGGTAACTCAGAGCTAATAAACGGGCCTCAACCATCTTAAAAATAAAATATACTACAGCTGGCACAACCACTTATAAGGAAGAACAGATCAGGCAGGTTTTTACACAATTTTACTAAACTTTATACACAGCCCCAACCCACCCCAGACACAAACTACAGTGATATCTGCATTTCTAGACAAGCTCCATCTACCTAAGTGGACAGAGTTACAAACCAATATGTTGGAGTGACCAATTAGACCTGAAGAGATTCTTCAACAGGTAAAAGATTTAAAATCCCTGAAATGCCCTGGCATGGATGGTTTTCGTTCGGAACAGTAGAAGACCTTTATTCCCCAGTTACTCCCCTAGTTTTCTACTGGCCTGTCGAGCAGTGGCAGAGGGAGAGACCCCCCCACCCTCTTGGAGCTATGCTGTTCTCTCTCCCCTACTTAAACCTGAGAAAGATCCTACTCTTCCATCATCCTACCCCCCCATTTCAATTTTGAATGTGGACTACAACATATTTATGGCAGTTTGGGCCAAAAGGCTGGAACCTGTACTTCTACAGCTAATACATAGGGACCAATCAGGTTTCATAAAGCAGAGGAGTACATCTGATAATTTACACTGAGTTCTGCTTCTTCTGGAATATATTCATGCCAGGAAGATCCCCTCCACTATAATAAGTTTAGATACCAGCAAAGCGTTCGATAAGGTGGGATGGGAATTTCTGTGGGCTACCCTTTCCAAATTTTCTTTCCCGGATTCTTTCCTTTCTTGCCTAAAAAATATTTACCCTCATCCCAAGGCCTACATTCACGTTAATGGCTCTTTATCTCAACAATACCTATACAAAGGGGCATGAGGCAGGGATGCCCCCTATCCCCACTGTTATTCACCCTTTATACTGAGCCTTTGGCTGAAGCCATTTGAAAGAATGCTTGGATAAAGGGTGTCCCCATGGGCCAGAGAGAACATACGGTGGCTTTGTTCACCGATGATATCCTGGTGACAGCCCTTTCCCCAGAGACCTCTTTCCCTGCACTATGGGAAACTCTGGAACACTTCACTGCTGTTTCTGGTTTTCAGTTAAATGTAGCTAAAACAGACCTTTTCCCACTATTGTTTTACCCCATCCTCAAACCTTAAAAGTAAATATCCCATGAAGTGGTACCAAACAAAATTTAAATATTTGGGAAACCATATACCTAGGAATCTAGATAATCAAGAGCTGCTAAACTATGAACCTCTGTCTAACCAGATCCAATCTGATCAATCCTGCTGGTCCAAGTTACCATTGAATTTCTTCCAAAGAATCAAAACCATTTGCATGATAATATTGCCTAAGCTATTGTATTTATTTCAAAATACCCCATCCTTCCCATCTAACTTTTATTTCCAATTGTGAGACAGAATTGTATCAAATTTTATTTGGAATGGCCAGAGGCCAAGAATCAGGATGTCCCTACTACAACTTCCACTTTCCGTAGGTGGAGCCAACCTACCTAATTTGAAATTCTATGCATTAGCAGCCTTTCTTAAACGATTGTCTTTATGGTTGTCCCCAACATACGAGGCACCCTGAAAAGATCTGGAATTTGCAATAAATGATTTATATGATATTACCAAGGTAACTTTGTCCTTGACAGCTAAGATGCCACCTATGCAGGATTACACCCCCTTTTACAGCCCAAATTTTGAAACTATGGTATACGTTGAAAACTCATAATGGCTTTAGGGCACTTTTTTCTTTTACACACACATCTCAGAAGATGATAGATTTATTCCGGCAGCCATAGATCATATTTTTTCAAAATGGAGAGAGTGGGACTTCAATTTTTTAAGCAATTCCTTTCTCTGACAGGCAACATTCTGTTTGAAACCTTTAAACAACTTATGGCCTATCGGACACTGACCTCTATAGGTATACCCAGGTCAAAAATGATTTACTGTGTCAGAGGGAGGTAACTTCAAGGGTTGCCAGATCCCATTCCCATTGCATGGAAATATCTCGAGGACACTATTAGTGGTCATATGTGAGGTCACCAGGTGGGACATTTACATAAAATTCTTTGGGAGGGGATGGGTGATTCATTATTTTCAGTTCTGAATAGTTGGTGTAGAGATTTAGAAGTAGAAATTTTGGAACAGGACTGGTTGCGAGCATCTCCCTTGGCATGCAAAGTAACCCATTCTACTAAATGGCGTGAATTTGCCTGGAAATGCCACAGTCGATTTTTTCACTCACTGGCAATTCTCACTAAATACCTCCCCTTCTCATATGGCAGGTGTTGGTGGAGATGTTTATGCATGTGTGCAGACCTCAGCCATGTCTTTTGGATATGTCCCCAGTTAACACCATACTGCTGCACACTGCAGCAGGAGATTTTGGATTGCCTGGGAGAGGTGGTCGAACTTACGACCGAAATGGTTCTGTAATCTATATTCCCCTTTCATAGGCCATCCTGGTATCCAACTCTATTACCTATTTACATTCTGTCAGCAAAAAAGGCTATAACCAGACGATGGAAATCCCTGATCATTCCCTCTCTTAGAGATTGGAGGGGGTGATTTCTGATATTTACTATATGGAATCCCTCACGGCTAAATTCAATAACAAACAACCCATATCAGAAGTGCTATGGAGACCTTGGGTGATGTATATATCTAGACATGACCAGGATTTTGTTCCTTGAGCCTCTCCATATAATAACAATTTTACTGATATCAGGGGAGAGCTGGTCTTGGGCGGGCCTTAATGCAGCCTTCACATCTGCTATAATAAGTATTATACTTCATGGAGAAATATAATATGCATTGTATTTAAGTGGGTTAAATGCCTGAAGAGTGGATGAACCAGTCGCTTTGTAAAAGTACTGCCTTGTAAAAGGACACACAAAATTATTTGTTAATGTAAACTGAGTTCAGAGTCATTGAAATGGAATATTGTAACAATTCTATAAGATGATGACTGTAATACATGCTGCTGTCACCTCTATCTAATAAAAAGAAATAAAAAATAAATCTGAATTCATTCACCAGGTTCATGTTACTCCAACTAGTGGACACCAGGGAGTTGAAAATACACTCCAAAGACTCAAATCTGTTGGTAGGTGGGCAGGCATCATCAGGGATGTAAAACATTACATACAGAACTGCCTGATTTGTGCTCAGAACATTCCATCACCAACAAAATGAAATGCTAAACTACTGCTTCAAAGATATTCTGGCCCTTGGCATGCCATTCAGATCAACTTCATTGGTCCATTGACCAATCCCAGCAAGAAAAAGTATGCACTTGTAGTTGCTGACCTTTTTTCTACCGTAAATGGGTTGGCACTTTCCCCACTAAGAATTGTAGAGCCAAAGCAACTGCAAGAGTCATGGGAGAACAGATATTCTCCAGGTCAGGCCTACCTCTTAAGGTAGACTCTGACAAAGGAACCAGTTTTACAGGTGAGTTGATGCAAGAAACACTTGAACTTCTAGGAGTACACCAGAAGTTCCACATACCTTACCACCCTCAATCATCAGGTCAGGTAGAAAGAGCCAACAGACAGATTAAGCAAATGCTTTTCAAATTCAAGGACAATCCCAAGGATTGGGATTCCCTTTTGCCTTTACTCCTTATGGCAATTAGGGTACTCCTTCAACCATGACCCAGCTGACACCCTTTGAGGTGATGACTAGTAGAACTATAAGATTACCTGAACACCTGTTGTTTGACCTGAACACCCCCACTACAGACAGAGTGTCTGTAGGCAAGTATGTTACCAAACAGACATTATAGCCCTCAACAAAACATGGCTCTCTCCTAAGGTCCCTGACAATGCTGTATCCTTTCCAGGCTATGCCCTGTTCTGACTCAACAGAATTGCCAAGTGAGGTGGAGGCTGTGCCATTTATTTGAGAAATACACTTAGAGGGCTAGTCATCCCATTACCTCCCTCTGCTAACAGCTCCCAAATCCTAGCAGTTAAAATAATCCTTGGCTGGCAGGATAAATCCTTCACAGTTGCATTGGTATACATCCTGCCATGTGATCATGTTACAGGCTTCCAAATGATCACAGACTTCATTGACACGAGCACCCACCGTGCCGAGACAATTGTAATGGGTAACCTAAATATTAACTGGCTAGCTCTAGAAACCGACCCATATAAGGATGCCATTGCTGCTCTAGATATTACTCAAATGGTCACTCCCCCCACTAGGTTTAATTATAAGACTGGCAGTAGCTCCTTGCTCGACCTGATCCTCACCTCTCATTCTAGCAGAATCACTACTACGGAAGTTCTCTCAGATGTCCTCATTGATCGCTCCCCAGTTATCTGCCAATGGTCAAACAAGGCACTTAAACCTAAGACCTCTTTCTCCTATAAAAGAGTCTTAATAAAAGGAAAGGTTCCCCAATTCCTTGCTACCCTGTCAACGGTTGACTGGGGCACCCCTCGACTCCATGAGCAGTGTGAACCAAGCCCTTGACTTCTTCATTGCCCAGTTTAATGAAGTTTGTAACAATTTTGTCCCCTACATAAAAGTAAAACAAGAGCCTCCACTAATCACTAGATTAACTCTGAACTCATCTCCATGATGCAGAACCGAGATAACCTCTGGCACCGAACCATGGACTCAAGGAAACCACATGATATGCATCTCTATAAGGCAGCTAGGAACCAGTGCAAAATAGTGATACATGGAGCCAAGCAAACCTACTACAGCCAGGAACTTACTAACTCCAGGGGAAAAAAGTAAAACCTTCTGGGAGAACATCAAGAGCCTTATGGGAAAACCCAACAAATCCTCCCCACTATGCTTGAGGTACACGGCTCCACTTTACGGGACCCCAAAGAAATAGTGGACTTCTTTAATCTTGCATTCACTGATTTTAGCAGCGTCCTTCCCCCTAGCTTCCTTGACAACTCAGCCCTGCACTGCCTCAATAATAAAACCAATCTCCACAGCAATACCCCCACCATTCTTCTTTAAGAGGGTGTCCATGGCTGAAGCTAAAAAATACCTTAAAAAAGTGCAAGGCAAAGTCAGTTTCAGCAGTGGTACCCTTGACCTCAAACTCCTCTCTCTCCCTCTCTCCGTCAGAGGTTATCTCGGTTCTACATCATGGAGATAAGTTCAGAGTTAATCTAGTGAAAATTGAATAGCAAACATATTTATATTGACAAACTTTCCCTGTGGCCCACCTATCCAAAGGAACTTTCCATGTTTGGCCAAACACCAAAATTGCCCCATATGGTACTCTGTCTATTTGCCAGGCTAATCTTAGATATTCTGGTTTATATAGTCTTACTGCTTTAATTGACCCTGCCTTTTGTGAGAGGTTCCCTCAAGACTCCACAAAAGAATTCTGTTCACACAATTATATGGCTACAGCTGCCATGTTTTTGTCTGTTTTACCTCCTACTGAAGGAGAACTTACTGAATGGCCCCCACAGGAACCTGGCCCACTCAGTGGTCTCACTACAAATTCAGTCCTAGGTACCCTCATTAACAATGTACAATTCATGTAGATCCCTGTTATTTTTAATCTTACACATTGGAATATGGCAGAATTTGATATGTGCTCTAACACAAACACTTCTAAGTTTTTCAGTACTATGTTACTAGATAGTCTTGCAGCCTACCAGACACATACCCAAGATCCAGTAGTTGGAGTACATACTAGCCAGAAGGGGAAGGAAACATATTCATTTCAATGCTTTACAGTAATTGTACATTGCTATTTTTGTTTTAAACTTAGACTGTGGGCTTTTAGTGACACTGTAATTTCTTTGCTGTCTTTACTTAGAATTGTTTTTGGGCTGTTGAAAATTAAAAACCTAGTTTGTTGTGCTTGTAGAGGTGGTGTATTTCTTTGCAGTCTTTAATTGCTGCAAATTTTCACCCCCCTTCCCCTGCCCCCAGCTCTTAATTATATACCCTATTAAATCTGATTGACAGGAGCTAAGCACAGGATATAGTAGGGGTGTGGAGTAGGAGGGGTAGAAGGGGGAAGAAGCCCACCCTCAGCCCAAGTGTTTTGACTAATTTTTTATTTATTTTTCCTTTTAAAGAAAAGTATCTGAGGAGCAGTGGCAGGATTTTTTGGACAGTAAATTAATACAAAGGGAACTAGGAGAGCTTTAGTAACAGACAAGTACTGGAATAGCAGTATAAGTGTAGTATAATGTGGGGAGTGGTGCAATGCAGTAGCTGCGGGGCAGCCATATTCAGGCAGACCTTCTGGATGCTGAGGTGCTGCCCTATCTGCATGCATCTCTCTGGACTGCAGGATGAGGTATACAGACTCAGAGTGGAAGTAAACTGGGTCAGGAGTACCATTACCCCTATCCAGAGACCACTCAGTCCAACGCTGCTGCTGCAAAGGATGCCAAGTACGAGGAGCACTTGGATGACAGTGGGCTCAGGGAGGGTCAGGGAAGTCAGGCAGAGGCACGTCCCAGATCCTATTCCACTTAAGAACTCATATGCCACACTGGCGAATGGGGACAACCAAATAGAGGTACCCAGAGAAGTGGAAGGAAAGGATGTGGAGGTTAGCCAAAGAGGTGACCTCAGTGGGTAGAGCAGTGGACCCCAGAGGAGGAGGAAGTGAATCCTGGTGGGGGGACTCCATCATAAGAGGGATACAGCTAGGAACACAAGAAGGGGAGGACAGGGGAGATGAGGTACCTACCAGGTGCCATGGCATGGAGGGATGGAAGGAAGATCCTGGGGATCGCTGGGAAGGCAAGACGGGAGGGTGAGCTGGATGTCATTATCCACTTAGATATTAATGACCTGGAAAATGGGGAGCCAAAGGAAGTTCAGGAAGAGCTTAGGAAATTGGGGAGGGGTCTCAAGCAAGTAGCTACTTCTGTCACCTTCTCAGAAGTACTACCTGTGAGAGGCATTGGAGAGCATAGGGGAGCATGCATCAAGAACTTTAACTCATGGTTGAAGAACTGGTACTGTGAGGAAGGGTTTGGATTCATTGGTGACTGGGGACCCACCTGGAGGGATGGAGGTTTGTTCAAGCCTGACGGCCTGCATCCATCCTGGTGGGGAATCCAAGCACTCAATGATAAGTTTAAATGCTACATTGACAAGCATTTAAACTAGCCAAGGGGGGTGGCAGGCCAGCAAGGAGGGTACCTAATTGCCCACCCCCCGCAGCTAGCAGTGGAACCAGTGAACTGAAGGAGTGGATATCTCTACAAAGCAGTATGCAAAAGATGGAGATAAGTGCCCAAGAGGTGGATATGCAGAAAAGGGGAAAAATTCAACAGAAGGGCAGACGGCAAGGAGAACCAGGGATAAAGGACAATCAGGGAAGGGGCTGGAGTAGAACAGCTAAGCAGTCTAGGGAGGTCAAATCATGGAAAGCCATGTGTGCCAATACCAGGAGCCTTAGCAACAAGATGGAGGATCTGGAGGCTGTCATGGTGCAGTCGACCTGGACATCGTGGCCATCACAGAAACCTGGTGTAATGATAACCATGACTGGAAGATGGCCATGCCTGGCTACAACATATTCAGAAGAGACAGGGCAAGTAGGAAGGGAGGAGGAGTGGCACTGTATGTGAAAAATGACATAAAGGCTACAGAGATCCAGAAGGAACAAAGTGGGGGAGAGATACTGTGGGTTAAGGTGGAAAGGAAAATGGGGCCAGCCATCTGCACAGGTGTGGTCTATAGACCACCAGCCCAGGAGGAAGAAACAGATAGGAAGCTGATGCTAGCCATCCAAAGGATGGCATACAAAGGTGAGGTAGTGCTGGTTGGAGACCTCAATATTCCAGATGTGGACTGGGGCATCCCAGCAGCAGCATCAACTAGGAGCAGATTTATCCTGGACTCCCTTCAGGGTGCCCTCCTCAAGCAACTGGTAATGGAACCAACTCAGCAGAAGGCAATACTGGACCTTGTGCTCACACAGGGACGGTGTGATGGGGGTAACAGTGGGGGAGCACCTGGGGAACAGTGACCACCAGTCATTGTGGTTTGAAATCACAGAAGGAGCAGAACCAAACCACACAAAAACACGTATCCTATATTTTAGTGGGACAGACTTTGGGAAAATGGGAAGATGCTTGAAAGAGGCATTAAGGGGAATGGGGCAGAAATCAGGGGTTGAGAAACAGTGGGCAGTATTTAAAATGGGGATTACAAGAACAACAGAATTATGTATTAAGCAGGTTAGCAAGGGGAAAAGGAAGAGGAGGCCATTATGGTTTTCCAAGGAGGTAGCAGAGAAAGTGAAAGCCAAAAAGATTGCATTCAGGCAATACAAAAAGAGACAGGCAGAAAGGGATAGGGAGAAGTACCAGGAGAAGCAAAGGGAGGCAGGGAAGTCAGTAACGGAAGCCAAAGCTCAGACAGAAGAGCACATTGCAAAATCAGTGGGTAGAGGGGACAAAACCTTTTACAGGTACACAAGCGAAAAAAGAAAGGCAAAGAGAGGGATAGTGCGACTGAAGGGGGAGGATGGGGGCCATGTGGAGGATGACAACAGTAAAGCTGACATATTGAACAGGTATTTCTGTTCAGTCTTTACTGAGGAAGAGGAGGGTAATGTGTCTGAAGGGAGTACAAGGGGTGGGAATGGTGCAGAAATGGACACAAGTCCCTTTACACAAGAAAGGGTCCTGAAGGAACTGGAAGTAATAAGAGTTGATAAAGCAATGGGGTCAGATGGGGTGCACCCCAGGGTCCCTAAAGAACTAAGAGAGGTGGTGGCTGAACCTCTGGCAATCCTGTTTAGCTGATCACTGGAAACAGGGGAGGTACTCAAAGACTGGAAGACAGCAGATGTAGTCCCCTTATACAAAAGTGAGAACAAAGAGGAAGCGGGGAACTACAGACCAGTCAGCCTCACCTCGGTAGTGGGAAAGATCATGGAAGCACTACTGAAGGAGAGATTGGTGGAACATCTGGTTATCAATGGACTACAGGACCCAAGGCAGCATGGTTTCACCAGGGGGAGGTCATGTTAGACCAACCTCATTTAATTTTTTGACCGGGTGACTAGGGAGGTGGATCAGGGAGGCAGTGGACATGGCCTATCTGGACTTCAGCAAGGCCTTTGACACTGTGCCACATAGAAGACTATTACACAAACTGGGGAATATGGGTGTGGGCAGGACAGTAGTGCAGTGGGTAGGTAACTGGCTGGGTGGCAGAACACAGAGGGTGGTGGTAAATGGCTGTCACTACACAGAGGGAAGAGTGACCAGTGGGGTACCACAGGGATCAGTGCTGAGACCGGTCCTATTCAACATCTTCATCAGTGACATTGCACAGGACCTAGAAGGCAGAATTTCCCTGTTTGCTGATGACACAAAGCTCTGTAACAGAGTAGACACACCAGAGGGTGTAGACAGAATGAGAAGGGACCTGCAGAAACTTGAAGAATGGTCAGGGGTTTGGCAGTTGAAATTCAATGCAAAGAAGTGCAAGATAATGCATATGGGGCACAAAAATCCTGGCACAATATATCAGTTGGGCGGTGAGGATATAGCATTTCACCAAGCAGGAAAGGGATCTTGGGGTTATCATCTCTGATGACCTCAATGTAGGGAAACAGTGTGACAAGGCAGTAGGTAAAGCAAATAGGATGCTGTGATGCATAGGCAGGGGCATCACCAGCAGGAAAAGGGAGGTCATAATTCCACTATATAAGACACTAGTGAGGCCCCACCTGGAGTACATTGTACAGTTCTGGAGACCTTACTTACGTAAGGACATAGACAGGGTAGAGAAGGTTCAGAGGAGGGCAACAAAGATGGTACATGGATTGCATCACAAGTCCTATGAGGACAAGTTGAAGGAATTGAATATGTACTGCCTGGAGGAGAGGAGGGAGAGAGGGGATATGAAAAAGACATACAAGTATCTTACAGGGAGGAACAGGGTGCAGTCATACACTATATTTAAGCGAAAAAGATGTTCCAGGACTAGAGGGCATGGGATGAAGTTGGAGGGAGGACGATTCAGAGGAAACATGAGGAAGAATTTCTTCACAGAATCGGTGATGGACAAGTGGAACACCCTGCCAGAGGAAGTGGTGGGGGCTGAAACAATGATGGGATTTAAGAATGCATGGGATAGACATAAAGGAATTCTGGAGGTCAGGGTTAAGGGGCAACAGACTTCTAGGAAAACATAAAGTAAACTTACAAGCTCAAATGGGCAGACTGGGTGGGCCGTGGGCCCTTATCTGCTGACACTGTCTATGTATCTGTGTAGTTTAATTTTGGTCTAGACACAATCCCTCAAATAAGCAAAATACCTTATCATGAAAGAAATGTGATACTGCTGATGTTACTGGTGCAACTGGCAACATATCTGGACTCTTCAGATCTGGCATGTCCGTCTGGAACAGGGCAGACATTGCTGCCATCAAAAGCCACACAGTCAAATTCCAGGAGGCCATGAAAAGTAATATTTTACCCCCACTGTTACATGGTGTGGATAGAATTAGTGAGGAAGAAAGATATGCTGTTTACAATATGAAAAATATTGCTAAGAGCTTTAATGATACTAAGAATAAAATAAATTAATTTGTTTTTCAAAATAGCAAGGAGGTAGACAAGCAATATATTGCCAGGGAACTCCTCTGCTCTGCTTAAGACTTGTATATAGTGTATGGTGGAATGTCGTTCTCCACCGAAATCCATCGTTGTCGAAACCTTGTAGTCACACACTAGTGATGTTCGCAGTGCAGCAGAATAATTTTTTTTACGGCACTGCGAACATCACACACTGTGTCCTCGAGCAGCATTTGACAGTTAGGGCTCACTCCATAGACAGGACACATAGCGAAAGCAGCAATGTTGGCGGCACTACTAATGTTTAGCGTTAAAACGTTCAAAATGTAAAGTTCTTAAACAGTTAAAATATCAAGCGTGAAAACATTCAAAATGTAAAGTCCTTTTTTCCTACTAGTAACCCAGTAAAAATGTTTTGAAGCAGAAACATGCTGTACTGATTTTTTTTCCCCCAAAAAATGCCGTTCCACCATACACTATAAAGAAAAGTGCATGGGGAACAGTTGACAACAGGGCATCTTTCACCTCATTGGCACTATGATGACGTATTACCTCTCGAGCTGCGCTCTCGAGGTAATCCGTCATCATAGTACCAACTCAGTGAAAGAATAGCCCTGTTGTCAACTGTTCCCCATGCACTATCCTATATGTCATAACCACCGTCAATAATCTCTTCTGTGATTTGGAATCTGGACGTATTCCAGATATCATTCATGATAGAAGAATTCCTAAATGGTATTACCCACATTGTAGATCTACATCTTGCATTACAATGTGTATGTCTCAGTCAATCAATCAATCAATTAATCAATCACTTCATTTACCGGGTAAGTACACTGGGCCGAAGCCCATTTTCAGGAATGACCTGGAGCCTCAAAAAGAGGCCAAGGAGCATGGAAACAAAATATTATATGATAATAATACACATATGCAATAAATACATAACATAGGCAACATTTTAAAAACATTTACAAGTAGCTAAAGATTGCAAATAATTGAAAAAAGTGGTTCTTAAAAATGAACTGACTAGTAACAGTTTTTACAGTAATGAGGCAGGGAATTCCACAATTTGGGACTGGAAACTGAAAAAGCTTGCTCACCCATACAGGATGTAACTCTGGGCTAGACCAAATGAAAAAGTGAAGAGGAGCAAAGTATTCTGGTTTCATCTCTAAATTCAGCAAGAGAATAAAGGGGGACTTATGTTCAAGCCTAAGAGTATTATTAAGCAAACAACCCAAATTAAACTGAAAACTCAATTTGGGTGGCAGCCACCCTAGTTCATCATAAAGTATGTAGCGATGGGTTCTATATGGCTTTGCAGTGATAAATCTATGGTCTACACACCTGACAGTGACATTTCAACAGCAGGGTTCCCTACAGCGACTACAGTGCCATGTCGCTGTAGGGAACCTGCTGCAACTCAGCACTGTCTGTTGGGGGTCTTGCCCCCCCAAGTCAGCTCCAACTCAGAGTTGGAATCCTAAGTGGGGGGGTGCAGGGGTTTCGGAGGGGGGCAAAGCTCCCTGAAGAAAACACCTGTTTTCCTCTGAAACTGGCAGCCGACTGCAAAATGCAGTTAACCTGCCGGTTTCGCTGTCTGGTCGTTCAACAAATATTTTATTGATGACCAGTCGTGGATCCGTAAATACAAATTGAATTATAAGCTTTATTAACTAAGTCTAGATCACAGGCTGTTAGATTAGTAAAAAGAAATGAGTTATAGTACAAGTAAGATAGTAGGACACTTTGAGATATGGTCACTCTTGCTTCCCTAGTTAAACAATCCCTTACTTTATATAGAGCACCACATTTTTTGATGTACTGCCTTAACTACTCTTTTAATATGGGCTGTAAAGGTAAGATTGGAATCTAATGATAGCCCCAAGTATTTAACCTCTGTGACTTGTTGCAGCGTTGAACCACAAAGATCAAATGCTTGAAGTGCTGGAGTCTTTTTCAATTTGAGTTTAGAACCGAATAAATTACATTGTGTTTTTTTTTAGTATTTAACGCCAATCAATGCTGATTTAACCATTTACCTAGGACTTGAAAATCATAGTTTAATGAATAATTTTTTTTCAGAAATAGAAGATGAACTAGAAAATAATATGATATCACCAGCATATAAAAGTAATTTTGATCTAGTTAAGATTTTAGTGATTGGGTCAACATAAATGGAGAATAACAGGGGTCTAAGTATGGACCCCTGAGGTACACCTTGTTCTAACAATCATGAACCAGAAGTGGCCCTTCCAAAACAATTCCTCATTGGGCATTCAAAAAGATAACTTTCAACCCAATCACAAGAAATCCCAGCTAGACCAATATCCTTCAGCCTCCGGAGCAGCATGGCATGATCTACCAAATCAAAGGCCTTGGATAAATCAACAAATACTGTGCCAGTAAGCCAACCAAGACCCATAGATCTTAAAACATGGTTAGTAAAGCTCACCAGCGCAGTACCTGTACTACAAGACCTTGGAAAGCCGTGCTGCTCCGGAGACCGAAGTCCACCAGCCTCAAGATAATCAATCAATTGTTCATTAACAATCTTCTCAAACAATTTACTGAGGGGAGACAAAACAGAAATAGGTCTAAAGTCATCTGGGTTTTGTGAAGATCCTACTTTTGGAATGGGTTTTATTATAATCTGTTTCCAAGAATCCAGAAATATGCCAGTTGCCAAAGAAAAATAAAATATTACAGAAAGGGGTTGATATATGTAATTAGTAATGAGTTTCAAGAACCTTGGTTCCAAACTATCAGTCCCTAAAGATTTATTTATTGGCATCTGAATTAGTAATTTCTGAACTTGCAATGGGCTTATAGTTTCAAAATAAAAAGAAGAATCTGAATTTGAAATATTATCTTCATGATGAAAGGAATTATTGCAATTATTTTGTATTGAATATTTAGAAAAAAATCTGTAAATTTATCTAAAAAAAACTCACAAATGTCCTTGGAATTAGTTAACAATGAACCTTTATCATTGGTTATATTGTTTGTTAATTTGTTGCAGGGATCAATCAACTGTTTAATAGAGGCCCACCATTTTTAGAATCTCCTACTGTATTAATCTGGGTTTGTTGGAAGTAATCAGATTTGTTTTTTCAAATAAGAAGTTTACATTTATTTCTTAATGTATGATATATATTGAAAGATTGACTGATTTTTAAGTTTTTGGACAAGAACCAACTTCTGTCCCTTTTTTCATTAAATCAAAAAGCTCCGGTGTTATGCACTCCAGTATCAACTGCTAGGAATTTAGGGTATGTTACAAGACATTCTAATAGAGGCCCTTGTTATACTGCTAAACGTTGTACTGTCTGGGATACTATGTTTGTCACCTTCACTGTGTCTCTATCATGCTTTGATCCACAAACTGCATTGTTTGATAAACTTGCTTTCGTTCACTCCATTGGGCACCTTGACGAGGATATCTACAGAGAACACATCAACCTGCCACCTCTTCTGGTGTTTCACCCAACCCTAGAAGCATAGTTTTCACCTCACATGCTTTGCTGTGCGAGAAAGGGCTATCATTATTTGTGTCACTGTGATGTTTTCGACACCATCAAACCGGTATGTGGTTATTCGCCAGACAGCATAGACTGGTCCTTCAGTCTAGACTTGGACATTAACTCTAATGACACAGATACCCTTGAAGCATCATCAGCACCACCACTAGTGGTGAACACTGGACATCTCCACAACACTTATTCGGAAGAGATTCATCAGCTGACTATAAGACTAACGAATCGATCATTCACCTGCCCAGTTCAACTACAAAAATAGAGGCCAACAACTGTTAAATGATTTATAACTCTGATGGACAGTACTGCATTGTCACTAACCATAAATCTTTTTCCTGTGGTGAGAAGGTTTGTGATAGTCTACACCCTAACTTTTGTTTTATTCCTCATCAAACTACTGTAATTGGCCACACAGTGATTACTCCTGTTCCCATCATGGAACCAGATGTTATTGACGGTGACCCTGAATATTTGCTTACTCTATCTTAATATTTGCCAATCTTTAATGTCCATATTGACCAACTGACATTAACTCTAAAGTTTCTTTTAGAGAGAAAGAATACTCACCTCATCCACATCAGTAACAATATCTCTGCAGCAGGAGATGTTCTTAATACCCTTATCAATGATGGTGATTTAAGTAATGCACTTTCTAATACTTGGTTGGAAGTTACTTTTAAAGGGTTTGTTATTATACAAGCATTTTTGATTATTTTTATGATATTAACACTTTGCTGCCTAAGGCATACTCTCGAACAACACAGAGAAAAGATTGAATTCCTTTACAAGGCTTGTGTGTCGGGTCTGTAAAAAATACTTTGTTCCCACTACTTTCCCATAATGTTGTTGCCTTTTCAGTAAGGCAACAAGAGGGGAAATGTTATGTGAGGTCCTTCCATCCCAACTGGCATCTCACTGTACACCTTAGACAAACTATACTGTGCATATACTATACTAACATATAGGGCATAGACACTTACCCTATAAGAGTAAGTGTCAGGATAATATGATTTGTATTTTACTTTGCCCTTTCTGTTCTTGGTAACAGCATGTAGCAGACCAAGGCACCTGTGTCTTTGTATAATTACTTGTCAGACAATGCTGCCATCTTTTGGATTTATGTATAACTACATTACATCCTGTGATTTTCATGTACCTTCTATGCATCTTTTGTTTTATGATATAGCTGACTTAGCACTTATTGTATAAGACCAGATAACACTGTGGAGTCACTCAACGTTTAGCCAATAGGACTTATTTTATGTATCTAGCACAGCTTCTTAATAATTGTTGCCATAACTACAACAAGTAGTATACAATGTAATGTATTATGCATTCCCCTTGGAGGTCTTCTTCACTCCTTGGGGTATTGGGAAACATTTGACTTGGCTCCAGTGTCTTGTGATAAGAACTGCTTAGGACAACTGTGATTTCCCTTTTGGTATAATAAACAAGATTGACTACTGATATGCAGCTAGTCTGTGTCTCTTTTGCATCTCCATCACTGCAAACAATCTGATCAGGGCTAATCACTGTAACATATCCCTGTCCCCATGCTTCACATATCTAACTCTTGCTAACCATTAAAGCCCTACACAAACAAGGACCCAGAGCACTAGGACGATTAGTCACTGGCTGTAATGCCACGGACAAAAACTTGCGGTTTAAAGGTCACGTGGAGCTTACACTGCTGGATTAAACATTGCCGAAAATGTTGCCGAGATGTTAAGTGGTGACGTATTTTGTTATTTTACTAATTACTGAACTACCCTATCCAACTACCTGTTGGGTTGCCCAAGCTTGCTGATAACCACCCTGGTTGATTTGGATATAGTACTACTGATCTTGAGAAGATTGTGCAGAAACATTACAGTACCCATCTTGACTCAGGGCTTTTAACCCGACGGAGCTGCTCCCTCATCTGCTCACCTGCAGTGAAAGCTGCCATCTCGACTCAGGGCTTTCAACCCCACTGAGCTGCTCCCCTATCCACTCACTTGCAGTGAAGGCCCCCGTCTTGACTCAGGGCTTTCAACCCCACAGAGTTTCTCAGCCTGCAGTGAAAGGTACAATCTTCTGGATACCCGTGGAGGCTGCACCAGTGCTCTTTGTGTAAAGTCTTTTAAAATTGGCACTTAATTTGCAGCTTGCTCCTTTTTAACTTTGGGACGCAGTACTATAAGAACCGGAGCCATTTGCTAAATTCAACTGATAGTGACTGACAAACTAAATTAAGTTTAAAGTAAATCAAGTTTCCTTTCTTTTTTGCCAGAACAGTGCTGTAAAGCAAGCAGTCTTTTGACTACTACAAATCTATGCATTTTATTATTCGCTTCTACCCACAGCCGCTATGCGGCTACTCCCCACTCACCTTCCCTTTGTTGGCCCCTCTGATATTATACTTCTGATGTCTTGTGACCAATGGCCCCTCTTATACAGTACTTCTGATGTCTTGTGACCAATCTCCCCACTTTACCATTCTACTAAATTGCCTATAGAGGGCGCCTGATATCTGCTGCAAGGTTTCTAGGCAATTCAAGTCTGTTGGTTGGAAATAGTTGCAGCTTTTCCTAGTTGTGTTCAACTGCAATCTTTTGGGTGACATTTAGTCTGTGACTATATGTGATACGTGATTTTTTAATTCACCATTATTTTGTCCACTCGCCTTTTTAACCGCTCTATTTTCTCCACAACATTTTGTCCGGGGACAAATCATCCGCTTTCGGGACCCAGTTACCTGCAAGATCTCTTGGTATCCTACGTCCCGCTCCATCCTCTCCGATCTGCCGGTGAGGGATTGCTGGAGATTCCCAGGGTACGCATGAAGGCTTCTGTTTCTCGTGACTTCTCTCTTTCAGCTCTGATCCTGTGGAATTCTCTACCTCATCGGTTGAGAGAATGCCCGACTGTTGATCATTTTAAAGTTGAGTTAATGACTTATTTATTTGATTTAGCCTTCCTGAAATATGGATGATTTGTTTTTACTGTTCTTGTTTTAGTTTTTATTTGATGTAATTGGTTTTATGTAGAGCGCCTTGGTTTTGAAAGGCGCTATAAAAATAAAGATGATTTGATTAACTCGTGTTTTACATATTGCTCTCTCAGCACTTTTCCTTAACCTTTCATGGTACCAGTTTCTGAAGATATTCAGATTCACCCATTCATCCTCACTGGTGGTGGGTTTTAAAGTTTTTTTTCTTTTTCCCTGATTTGCTGCAATATTCTTTCATTTTCTTTTCCCTGATGTGTTTTGGTCTGTAATTTGTTGTGATGTTATGTGGTTGATGCAGAGGACATCTCTGGTGTATGTGTTTTATTGTTATTGAGTGGCTGCATCATGCTGGCACACTGTGTGTGTGTGTGTGTGTGTGTATAACACACATATCTATATATATATATAAAAAAAAAATATATATATATATATATAGGCTCTGGTGTGTAGGCTACTGGCTACAGTTCCTACCAGTTTTCATTTGTCAATGTTTGCATGACAAGGTTTGACCGCACAACTTATGTTGAGGTGTGGGGTGGTTGGGGTGAGGATCCATGGATACTGCTGTGCATAGGGCCCATGGCAATGTAAACAGTATCCTAATGTTTGTTTCGAATTGCTCTCTGTACAGTTAACATGCCAGTGCCTTGTATCTATGTTTTTAGTGTATTTTTGTTAATTTTTTGTATTTTGTGCTTATACCCACCGATGTAATAAGTGCTTGTCTGCAAAATTGTATTTTCTACATTTGTGTATATATCTGTAACCCCCATGCCACTTTTTGGTAAGTTGGACACCACCATAAAACAGGACTAGTACCCACATATGGCATATAATTTACTTTTAGCAGCAATTCACAGATTGGTATTACCCTTAGCATCAGGATGTATACTAGGCTCATTATCTAGAGGAAGGAGGGTGGGGGGTGCAAGAACTAAAAAATGAACCTTTGTAACTACAACTAGGTCCAGGGGAGAGGATGCTAGGTATATGCTAGACCTAACTGTTGAGGGGGCTCCTGTAATTCCACACAGAAACAGGGATCAGAATGTCCAAAACAGAAGCTGGGATTTTGCAATATGGCTTTATTCAACAGTTGTTACCAAAACATCAGTGGACCCCCACAGTTGGTCATGGCAAATAGGTACATTTTCAGAACTCTCCTTGCTAGGCAGTACAGTTCTCCTCAGAAACAATTCCCTTCTCTTCCTCATGGTGTATGCTTATGGACTGTGCCACACACCTAAACACATTTCCATTTCCCAAGAGTGTATACTTGTGGAACTGGGCCACACACTCAAAACATCTTCTTTCCCAAATAGATGTATGCTCATGGACTGTGCCACACACCTCATCCCACAGCAATGGCCTTTGCTCAGGTAAAACTGTCACCCTTCTATGAATCAGTTAGCCCTGCCTTGTAAGCTTCCAGATGGCATTCCTCCCACCCTTTGCCCCAACCAGCAGTCTCAGCCATTCCTTCAGGGTTACATCACAGAAGCTTCCATTCCCACTGAACTGCTAAAGACTCTGAACTTTACTTTACCTCACTCACATGGGTGAAAACAAGGGCCACTGACAGGTGTGATCTAGCCTTATCTATGGGCACCCCAGAACAAACCTCTAAATGGAGAACTTGTCTCCCGAATTAGTACTCATATAATAGTTTCCCCTTCCTCTAGGCATGGAAACAACCCATGAAGTATCCTTTTTCACAGATTAGTTGCTCAATCTTCTTGCCATGGAAACAACTTCCAAAACACATTTTCATTCTGTACTCACACATTTGTTGGCCCTTCCTTTAGGCATGGGAACAACCAGAAAGCACCTTTTCCCTTGGTAGCTTGTCAGAACAGTCTCTCACGAAGGCCTTTTCAAAGGCAGCTGTACACACACAGGGACCTTCAGAGGATTGCCCCTTGGATCCACTGAACTAGCAGTCCTTTCAATTCTCCTGGAGTGAGAAACAGGAAATCCTGCTGAAGAAAGATCTCCACCACTTCACTGGGAGCTAGAGACTGTAGTCCAAACTAGGATGAGAAACACAAGACCCTAGAAACAGAGCCCACTGGCAGAGTTCCTGCCACTCTCACTTCCACACTAAGACTAACAGAACATTCTAAAACTTCCCCAGAGCAGCTGACTCAGAAATGGTTATACTGCTGTGAGAGTTCCAGATAACATAATCATTCTTCCCTCAGGCTAGCTGAGTAAACAATGATGTCATTATGTAAGAAGCCCTAAAGAGCTCCCTACTAGCTGCATGTTCTACCTGCCTAGCAGTAATATTGATAGGATTCTAGTTACCCCAGGGACTGGGTTGCTACACTCACCACAACCAGACCACTGGCTGTCTGCAGCCAGATTACAGCCTAGTCCCAGGTCATCCTACCTCTGTGCTCCCTATGGGGAGGGTTGTTCGGGTCCTCCCCTACCATGTGTCAGGCACAGGCGCAGGCAGGTAACACTAAAGGATAGAGGCCCACTGAAGCAATTTCAGCTCCTACCATACTACTGTACTATCTATGGATTTTCAGTGGCTCTAAGAAAAGAAACTGCCTGTAGCATGTCCTAACAGACAGCATTAGTGACCCCCTATCATGAATCAGGCCTCCAACCTGTCTTTCCCCTAACCCTCTAGGGAAATCTGTCTGACCTGTGCTACCTATCAGGTGCCCAAACCCCAAAATCCTTTACACCAAAAACTCTGCAGCCCACTTTAGAAACATACATTTACCAGTACATTTCCTAAATCTAAGAACTACAAAACACTCTACACCTGCAAAGCAGAAAAAATGGTTATCATTTTACTACAGTTACACAAAACCTAGCAACTCTACACAAAAGAGGATTCCGATGAGTCCAAAAAATCCTCTTTTTGTCTTCTTTCAGGAACACCTGCCAAAGAAAACATTGCAAAACACACTCTGCAAACAAACACAACCTGTAAAACCAAAACAGTGACCAAAACCCTCCCACTGTGGAAGCTACACAATCCCAAAAAGCATTTTAAAAAGGGGTTTTCTATAAAAGTACAAAACTAGAAAACATAAAAACATTTACCAAAACATTTTGAGGGAGGGAAAGCCCTACAAGTGCAATATTCTAGGTAATAGTCCAGATAGTTTTGCCCAGATAGTGCTTTTGTGGATCCTACCACTATCTATCAGATAGAACTGGTATCCTACCTTGGATCCAACTAGAAATCTTACTGAAGACAGATGCAGAATCCAGGGTCAGATAGTAATGGATCCTAGTTAGGATCTAGGGATCCTAGGTCAGATAGTTAGGATCCAGAGTCAGATAGTGATGGATCCTAGTTAGGATCGAGGAATCCTAGTTAGGATCTAGGGATCCTAGGTCAGGTAGTTAGGATCCAGAGTCAGATAGTGATGGATCCTAGGTCAGACCTAGAGGGTGGGATCCATGGTCACATAGTACTACTACCCTTCCACAGCAACTATCTGGCCAAATGGGAGGTATCTGTTAGTATCCTAATTTCTATGACACTATCTGAGCAACACTAATTTTATTACCTTTTCAACATATAACAATGCATCAACAGAAAGCATATATTTTTATTTATTTAGTTATTGAAATGTTTCACCAGGAAGGCACACTGAACAACAAGTTGCTTGTCTCCCAGTGAGATCTGGGGGGATGTAGAATTTATTTATTTAGAGTCTAGGCTTACAAGTACCTTTGAGTCAAGGCTCTTTTTACAAAGATTCCACGTCATTTCAGGTACAGTACAAACATTACACAGAGTTAAGTAACAATGCAGAAATGTTGTACAGACATTTGTAAGCAGCTGAAATACATCACATTTAGGGAAAGTGGGTACCAGAGGGGGAAGGGTAGACAGAGGTTGCTGAGGCTTGGATGAAGAACTAGACATACAGTTTAACATTTAACATATCTGAGAAATTAAACATTCAATTACATTTGTAATAAGACATACAGTTAAAAAATATCATAAATAATGATACAATCACATTTGTGACATAACATACAGTTAAATATTTCATACCTATGGAATACACATTTAATTACAAGTGGCATATACATCATGTCTATTTAAAAAGTTTTTTTGGATTCAGTCTGGAAGGGTATTAGTAATGCTGTAATCGAGCTGTGTATTTGGGTCTGGTAATTGGGTTGGATAATTAAGCAAGAAACCTCAACAGGGTGTGGGTGATGGTGGGTTTACCCATGCCTGATGTGGTTTGGTCACGAGCCAACAGATCAAGTGACCAAACCACACGAGCCATGGGTAAATCCCAGCAACATCCACACACTGGAGTGGTTTATTGCTATTATACAATGCAACCACCCCCACACCAGTTTTGTGAGGAAAAAAATGAACAGAAATACTTTTTTTGTATTTTAAGTCATATTTATTCTATCGATTGCTCCGCAAAAAAAAAAAAATAGTTATTTGTTGCTAGATAGCACCTACATAGGTTCCCTCATTTCTCCAGAGTCTCTCACACTTGATCCCATCTAACAAATACACCATAGAGACACATTTCCTCCCTCCCTCCCCCCTCACAAATACCAAATACACCATAGACACCCCCATCGCCACACATACACTTGTTCACTGATTTAAGAGAGAGCTTGCAAGGCTTGTTTTTTTTTAACAATATCACACAGTGTGCGTTGAGCTAATGAGTACACTCATTCATGAATGAGTGTGGAAAAAATATCACTGCTGAGTAAATTGCACTGCCCATTCATAACTAGTTTTCTGAACTGTACAAACTGATGCCAGTTTCAAACCAAGCGCTATAACTGTGGGAATTTACTGTTTGAAAAATGCAAGCTGAGAATTTGGGCATGCACAGTACTGCCGATGCCACAGCAGATCTCCAGATTCTCAGCTTGCATTTTCAAACAGTAAATTCCAACATTTCTAGCACTCAGTAGGAAACAAGCTTTAGTTTGTGCTGTTCAGAAAACTAGTAATAGACTATGCATATTACCCAACAGTAACATGTTTTTCACACTTGTTCATAAGTGAGTGTATGCCTTGCATTGGCACCAACATCTCCGGGGATGGTGGGAGGCATGAAGGAGTTGCTGCCATATTTTCAGTGAGGGAGGAGAAAACAGTGAGCGTACACTGTTTACCTATACTACAGAATATAGGCTGTGATAGAGAATGAGACACCTCAGTGCTAACGGTCATTTCTTAGTCGTGTGTTACAGTGTTTACCATTGGGGCTTAAGAAGAAGTCAATGTTTCTGATGTTTAAATATGCCATTTTTCCAGAAGTTTGGGGGCATGGGAGGGATACTGCTGTTGGGGTTCCTGATCATGTGGCTGGCTAGCACCTCTTCCATGGATAATGTCAAAATTTATCATGGCTGGGAGGTGTCAGTTAACCAATCAGATTTACAGATCCTTAACCTCCATTGTATAATTTAAAATTACCCTACCTGATTACAACGTTACTAAACCAGGTAGGGTGGAATATACGTGGTGAGACTGGAGGTGGGGCTTGTATGTGGTGGGACTGGAGGCAGGGTTACACGTGGTGGGATCAAAGGTGGGGCTTTCATGTGGTGGCACTGGAGGTGAGGGTTCCATGTGGTGGGATAGGAGGCAGAGCTTGTATTTTGGGAACTGGAGGTGGAGTTCTATGAGGGGGATTGGAGACAGGGCTTTTATGTGGTGGGGTTGAAGGCAGAGCATACATGTGGTGACATTGGAGATGGGGCTTCCATGTGGTGGAATTGGAGGCAGGGCTTGTACTTTGGGGATTACAGGTGGAATTCTGTGTGGTGGGATTGGAGGTGGGGCTTTCTTGTGGTGGGACTGGAGGTGGGATCCATGTGGTGGTATTGGAGGTGGAGCTTACATGTGGTGGGATTGGAGGCAGGGCTTGCATATGGTGACATTAGAGGTGGGGCTTACATGTTGCAGTATTGGAGGTGGGGCTTACATGTGGTGGTAATGGAGGTGAGGCTTAACTGTGGTGGGATTGGAGGAAGGGCTTATATGTGGTGAACTTCAAGGAGGGATTTACATTCACATGTGGTGACATTGGTGGCAGAGCTTCCTTGTGGTGGGAATGGAGGCGCGGCTTACATATGATGGTATTGGAGGTGGGGCTTCCTTGTGGTGGGATTGGAGGATTGGAGGTGGGGCTTACCTGTGGGGACAGTGGAGGTGGGATTTACATGTGGTGACATTGGAGACAGGGCTTCCATGAGGTGGGATTGGAGGTATAGCTTAACTGTAGTGACATTGGAGGTGAGGTTTACATGTGGTGCCATTGGAGGCGGGGCTGCCTTATGATGGGATTGGAGGTGGGGCTTCCTTTTGGTGGGATTGGAGGCAGGATTTGCATGTGGTGACATTCAAATCAAATCAAATTTTATTTCTGAAGCGCTTTTCTAAAACCAAAGCATGTGTACAACCATTAAACAGCTAAAACAAACAAAATGAAAAGGCAGCAGTAATAAAACTAAACATCATCCCCAAATGAAGAACAGGACAAAGAGGGTAATAGTAAATGTAGTCCACTCTGAAGAAAGGGGGGTTACTAGTGGGGTACCATGGGGTTCAGTATTAGGAGTGGTCCTCTTCAATGTCTTTATAAGCGACATTGCAGAGGCCCTGGAAGGAAAAGTATGTCTCTTTGCAGATGACACAAAGATCTGCAACAGAGTTGATGCACAAGGTGGGGTGGAAAGGATGACAAGGGACTTGGCAAGGTTAGAGGAATGGTCAAATGTATGGCAGCTTAGATTCAATGCTAAGAAGTACAAGGTAATGCACCTGGGAAACAAAAACCCAGGGGAAGAGTACACAATGGGGGGTGAGATACTAACAACAACAAAAATGGAAAGGGACCTGGGGGTAGTCATATCAGAGAACTTAAAGGTGGGCAAGCAATGTGAGAGGGCAGTAAGGAGGGCTGGGGGATACTGGGATGCATAGGGAGAGACATCACCAGTAGAAAACAGGAAGTTGTTATCCCTCTGTACAGACAGCTGGTGAGACCCCATCTGGAGTACTGTGTGCAGTTCTGGAGACCCAATCTCTGCAAGGACATAGACAAGATGGAAACTGTCCAGAGGAGAGTAACTAAAATGGTGCAGGGTCTGCACCAGAAGACATATGAAGAGAGACTAAAGGAGCTTAATATGTATAGCCTCGAGGAAAGGAGGAGAGGGGGACATGATAGAAACTTTCAAGTACCTCAAGGAATCAACAAAGTCCAAGAGGTAGCATCTTTCAAAAAAAGTGTGTGCAAGAACAAGGGGCAATTTGAAGATGGGGGTGGCTCAGAGGTAATGTAAGGAAGTATTTTTCACAGAGAGGGTTGTGGATGCATGGAACGGCCTTCCGGAGGAGGTCATGGAGTCAAAAACAGTGGTTGAATTCAAGCATGCATGGGACTGTCATAAGGCAATTCTAGGGGTTGGGGGTAGAAAGAAGTAGGCTGCTGGTTAACTAAGATCTGCAGCTTATCCATTAGGTAGGGAAATGGGCAGACTGGGTGGGCCAAGCAGTCCTTATCTGCCATCAAATTATATGTTTCTATGTAAATGCTAGGCCAAATAAATATGTTTTTAAAGAGGATTTATACATCTCAGTGGACAGGCACTCTTTAATCTGACTAGGTAGAGAGTTCCACAGGGTCGGGGCTACAAAAGCAAAAGCCCTAGCACCTGATGTCTGAAGTTGGACCCTGAGAACCTCTAGCAATCCCTCGTTGGTGGAGCGGAGCGGAGAGGATAGAGGGGGTGGTAAGGCTAAAGGAGGTCTTGCAAGTAACCTGATCCCTGTCCATGTAGGGTCTTATAGGTCAGCAACGCAACCTTGAAGATGATACTCCACCGCACCAGCAGCCAGTGCAGTTTGCGCTGCACAGGCATGACATGGCAAGATCTTGACTTCCCTGTCAGCAACCTGGCCACTGCATTTTGCACCAACTGCAGGTGACTGAGATCCACCCTCAGTAACCCTAGGTATAGAGCATTGCAGTAGTCAAGATGAGAGGACACAAAGGCATGAACCAATACAGGAAGATCATCAGGCAGAACAAGGTGCTTTATCTGGGCGATGTTGCTCAGAGGAAAAATGAGGACTTGACAACTACTGACACCTGTGCTTTAAGCGTCAGTTCATTATCAAGCACAACCCCCAGATTCCGCACCCTTCCAGAAGGTCTCAACTGGTCACACCCCAACACAAGGCCGGACAATTGCCCAGGAGTCAACTTCTCTACCTGCTGACCTGGGTCCACCACCAACACCTCAGTCTTATCTGGATTTAGTTTCAACCAGTTAGCACTCATCAAATCTCGAATCTCAGCTAGGCAGTTTTTAAAGACTGAAATTGCACTAATCATTTTGGGTTTGAAGGACATGTAGAGCTGAGTATCATCTGCATAGCAGTGAAAAACTCAGCCCATACCAGCTTATAATGTCTCCCAACAGCAGCATGTACACTGTGAACAACATGGGGGACAGTATGGAACCCCACAAGGCAGGACAAAGGTGGCCGAGGAAAAAATTCCTGACACCACCCTCTGAGCCCTGCCTGTGAGAAAGAATGGAACCATCTGAGAACTGTCCCCAACAGTCCACAAATTAGCCACAGGTGTTCCAACAATACCCCATGATCCACAGTGTCAAATGCTGCAGACAGATTAAGGAGGACCAAGATCAAAATGACTTCTCCTCCGATCCCTCGCTATTAGGAGATCATTCATCACCCGAACTAATGCTGGCTCAGTACTATGCCTCTTCCTGAAACCAGACTGGAGAGGATCATAGACTTCATGGGTGATAAGAAAGTTCTCAAGCTGCAACACGACTACCTTCTCAATAACCTTACCCAAAAAGGGTAGGTTAGAGACTGGTCTGTAGTTCGCAAGGCAGTCTGGGTCACTGGACAGTTTCTTTAAAAGGGGAGTCACCACTGCCTCCTTCAATGGATCTGGGAACACCTCTTGATCCAGCGAACACCAGACTGTCTCAGCGAGGATCGGTGCAATGGCATCTATACACCCCACAAGGAGGTACGTTGGACCAGGATCCAAACTACAGTAAGTCGGTCACAAGCCCTGAACAATCTTCATGATATCCATGATCGCTGGCTGGTCAAAATCTGTCCAGGCAGACCGGGTGCCTGCGCCCTCGCATCGACCTCCACCATACTCATTTGAACGAGTTAAGCAGATCTCTTACCTAAAGGACGACACCTTATCTGCAAAGAATTGAGCAAACTCCTCACACTTAGATTGTGAAAATGCTCTCCAGCCCCAAAGACAGGCTGGATTGCACAGTCTGTCCACGGTCTGAAAGAATTGAGTAGGTTGATTCCTTGCTGCAGTAATCTCCCTGGACAGGAACTCTACCTTCTTATGGAAGATTTCTGATTGATAGTCTGAATAATGGGTGATCAACCTAAGTCTTTCCTCCTCCAGGCTGGATTTTCACCAACAACATTCCAACCTTCGCCCCACTCTCCTCAACTCTCTGAAAGTCCCATCAAACCAAGGGGACTGAGGGGAGAGGGAGGGGGTGAATTTGGACAGGAGCTATGGAATCCAGAGCTTCCAGCACCACACTATTATAATGCACTACTAGGTCTCCTGGATCCAAGCATTCCAATGGCCAACTTGATAGGTCCAGCACTGCCAACAGAACCTCTGGGATGACACCCCTCAAAGGGCGGTACCAGATCATCTCCAAAGGGTCTGGTCTCATAGGGGGAGCCACAAAACTGAACCTAATAGAGTGATGGTCTGACCATCCAACTAATTCCACCACCAAGTCAGTGGCCTCCATCCCCAGGAGGAACACCAGGTCTAATGAGTGACCCTGAAAATGGGTTGCAGTGGTAACTACCTGTGTAAAGCCTAACAAAGTCATCAGCTGGAGGAAGTTTTGTCCAAAAAGCAAGAGTTAATCGTCAACCCTTGCATTGAAATCACCCAGGACCAACCACCTGGAGGATTCCAACACCATGTTGACCATGAAGTCTGCAACTTCCTGCAGGAAAGCTTTCTCATCTCCAGGTGGATGGTAGATGAGAAGAATCCTGCTACCCACACCTGCTCGCAGGTTACAGTCAAAGGATCTTGTGATCCCCACTGGAACCTCCCCATGGCACAGTTCCATCTTAAAACAGATGGCTACACTCCCCCCCGCCCCCTTGATCCAGTCAGGTGGTGTATCACCGAGTATCCAGCTGAAACCGTCAACTCCAATACCGGACTGGCATTTTCGTCCAGCAAACCAGGTCAGATGACTCAACAAGATCAGCAATAATTGCTGTCTTGTTTTTTTATAGACCTGGCATTGCACAACACAACCCGAGTTGCATGAGAGGCCATGGAAGAATGGGCAACTTGCCCACTATCAGTGGAGCCCTTGGGTATGGGAACCAGGCATGGAGGACCCTTTTCCTGGACCCATTTCACCCCAGGGCACCTCCTCATCCTCACCACCCCTATCTGCCCACCCTGCTCCTCCCCCTAGTCCAGAGGCCCTGCCCCTTCAGCCCCTCCATACAATACCCAAGGCACGACAATGCCTATACACCTCGGGCTATAACGGGGGACTATCAAAGGGGCGTAGGTCCCTTAACCTGGATGGGGAATAGCGCCTGCCCACCAAAGCATGATTCCAACACATGCTACCTATAAAGCTACCTACTATAAATATTTAATACAGATACACCAACATCAAGTTCAACATTCTACTAATAAAATACATTGGTGGTTGTGTATGCATTTTGGGACTTGAGGAGGGCCCTCTGTGTGGATGTGCAGTGTAGGGTGTATATGCTGACTGGGAGGCAACATCAGGTGATCTGACATGTGGGTAATGTGGGCAATGTACTTCTCGTGGTTGTGGGATTCAGATCCATGACTATGGGGTCATTTGCTTCATAGCCCAGTGCTCTAACTTGTACTCTACTTTGCAGGCCTTGTGAAGCAACACATTTTTTTGTTACGGTAGTAGTTGTGGCCTAAATATAAACAGTACAGGAAATAAAAATGGGACAAGCATGGTGATACCATCAGTATAGTGACATGATAATTCATTGGTAGCAAATACATTTCTTCACCTAGAATCAAACTTCTGGATGTAAAGCAAGCACACATCCAGTGTGCTACCTGAGAAGCTTGTCAATTGGCTGTTCTAGTCTTTAATAGCCCGTAGGTCAGTACTATATATATATATATATATATATATATATATATATATAGCATGAAAAAGTTATAAAGGGAAGGGGTTGCTAGATGTTAAAAGCATGAGTATAGCCAGAGCATAACATTTGAGTATTGCTGATTTATTTTTAGAACAGAATTCTTAGCAGCATGGGTCAAATCCCAGCTAATGCACTGATTTTTCATCTCTTCTGTTTCTCTGGGTTCCACTAAAGATGCTAATAGAATGCAGTGGAGTAATTGTTCTGGATTTGGGAATTTTTATTGTATCCCCAAGGTGGGAACCTGCATCATATGGAATATGAACTAGACCCATGTATCTGGAAATGCTCAGGGGCAAGAGGCTATTGGTTTTCAACCCAGGATTGCTTTAAAGGCAATGATATGCAGTTGTAGCTTTTTCTCCTAAAAGACTATCTTCTCCACTATTTTTGCTATTCTAACTCCATGTACCAAGAATTATTGCTCAAGTGAAAGAAGAACCAAACTATCTTTTATACTAGCAAGTGTCTTTTCTGAATGAGGACAGTGAGTGTACACTGTTTTCCAATACTACAGAAAATGGTCTGTGATAGATAGCGAGACACCTCAGCACAAAATAATAATTTCCTACTTATGTGGTGGCTGTGGGATTCAAACATATGACGATGGAGTCATTTGCTTCGTAGCACAGTGCTCTAATTTCTATGCTACATTGCAAGCCTTATGAAGCAACACATTTTTTTTTACAGTAGTAGTTGTGCCCTCAATATAAACAGTGCAGGAAACAAAAATGGGACAAGCATGGTGATACCATCAGTATAATTCATTACTCTACTTGATAGAGAGCAAATACATACACTCACCAAGAATCAAACTTCTAACCCTTTGCTTGCAAAGCACGCATCCAGTGTGCCACCTGAGGAGCTTGGTTGATGGGCTGTTCTAGTCTTTAATAGCCTGTAGGTCAGTACTACATATATACAGCACTGAAAAAAGTTATAAAGGGAAGGGGTTGATAGATGTTAAAAGCATGAGTATAGCCAGCGCCTAACATTTGAGTATTGCTGATTTATTTTTAGAACAGAATTCTTAGTAGCATGGGTTCAAATCCCAACTAATGCACTGATTGTTCACCTCTTCTGTTTCTCTGGGTTCCACTAAAGATGCTAGTGGAGTGCAATGGAGTAATAGGTCTCGATTTGGGACTTTTTATTGTATCCCCAAGGTGGGATCTTGCATCATATGGAATATGAAATAGGCCCATGTATCTGCGAATGCTCTGGGGCAAGAAGCTGTTAGTTGTCATCCCAGGACTGCTTTACAGGCAATGATATGCTGTTGTGGCATTTTCTCCTAAAAGACTACCTTCTCCACTGTTTTTACTGTTCTAACTTCTTGCACTAAGAATTATCACTCAAGTGAAAGAACCAAACTACCTTTTATACTAGCAAGTTTCTGCTCAGAATGAGAACAGTGAGCGCACACTGTTTTCCCATACAGTGCAAGCCTGTTATAAGTTATTGTGCTCAGTTTGAAACAGGCATCAGTTTTTGCTTACAACTTTTGCCCGTTATATCCAGTGTCCATTATCTCCACAGGAGGTAGAACCTACATGTTAGTTGTGTCTGTGTGGGTGCGCATGGGCTCTGAGTGAACGAGAACCTATTATAAAAAATCGATTAGTTGGAATCTTGTCTAGAATATATGTTTCTGTATTCTGTGTATTTATTTATTTAACTGTCAGGGAAAATAACTTTTTTTAAGGAAGTTTGTTGCAGAAGGTAAGAAGGTAGTAACTCTAGTGTCTGGATGTTGGTGTTTCAGTACAGTAACAACAAAGGCAATAGTACTGTAAGGGTTTTATTCAAATATAGAATAATTTCCTTTTAGTGTAATTAATTAACTGAAAAAATGCATGCACCTGGTGGAGAATTATTTTGTTAGAAGTTTAATCTCTGTAGCTCTTGCATCTAAATTCTACATTTGCCAAATCTCATCTCTGCACTGCAACCCCCTCTCCAAAAAAAAACAAACATTACAAATGCACATAAATGTTTCATAGTGTCTGTTATAAGCAATGTTTCTGTCCATTATAACCAGAGAAAATGCACTGGGTTTAGAAACATAGGAACATAGAATCTGATGGCAGATAAGGACCGCTTGGCCCACCTAGTCTGCCCATTTCCCTACTGTAATAGGGAGTGGGATAACAGATGGACTCAACAGGCAGAATTATGGTTCAATGCACCATTGGCAAGGTGCAATGTTTATTCAAAAGTAAAATAATAAAAAAGCTCAAACTGTGAGCAAAATAAAGACTTTACAAACAAAATAATTCTAAATCTGTGGTAAACTTAGCAAGCAGTTTCCACTTGGTGACAGAACTCCCTTGGTTCTTCACCTGCACTGGTCAGAAGGTACTGACCCTATCTGCTATCATACAGACCAGATAAGCCTTATATACCCACCCACACAGTCATGTGTTCACAGCATCATCAAAGTTTTTATTTTATCTCTATAGAGCTCCTTTTAATTTATATAATACTATGGAGCCTTTAACTAAAATATTCAAACAATATTTGACAAATAAAAACAGTCTTTAACTAAGGATGCTTACATTTAAATGCAAATCATTCAGTTCTGCAGTGATGAACAGGTACTGCATTATAAAAACAGACACTAGAGGCCGCTGCCACATAGAAACATAGACTTTGATGGTAGATAAGGACCACTTGGCCCACCCAGTCTGCCCATTTCCCTACCTACTGGATAAGCTGCAGATTCTAGTTAACCAACAGCCTATTTCCTGCCACCCCAACTACAATTGCCTTATGTTTGTCCCATGCATGTTTGAATTCCCCCACTGTTTTAGACCCAACAACCACCCCAGGAAGGTGGTTCCATGCATCCACCACTCTCTCCGTGAAAAAAAATTTCCTCACATTACCCTGAGCTGTCCCCCTCTTTCTTTAAATTGTGCCCCTTTGTTCTTACACGTCTCTTTTTCTGAAAGATTCTACCCTCCTGGACTTTGTTGATTCCCTTGAGGTACTTGAGCATTTCTATCATGTCCCCCCATCCCTCCTTTCATCAAGGGTATACATATTAAGCTCTCTCAGTCTCTCTTCATATGGTTTCTGATGCAGACCCTGCACCATTTTAGTTGCCCTCCTGTGGACTGCCTCCATCCTTTCTATGTCCTTGCATAGATGAGGTCTCCAAAACTGCACACAGTACTCCAGATGGGGTCTCACCAACTGTCTGTACAGAGGGATAACCATTTCTTTTTCTACTTGTGATGCCCCTTCCTATGCATCCCAGTATCCCCCTGGCTCTCCTTACTGACTTCTCACATTGCTTACCAACCTTTAGATCATCTGATATGACTACCCCCAGGTCCCTTTCCATTTCTGTTGTTGTTAGTACCTCCCCTGCTATTGTGTACTCTTCTCCTGGGTTTTTGTTTCCCAGGTGCATTACTTTGCACTTCTTTGCATTGAATCTAAGTTGCCATGTGTCTGACCATTCCTCCAACCTTGCCAAGTCCCTTCTCATCCTTTCTACACCCCTTGTGTATCAACTCTGTTACAGATCTTTGTGTCATCTGCAAAGAGGCATACCTTTCCCTCCAGACCCTCTGCAATGTCACCTATAAAGATGTTAAAGAGGACTGGACCCAGTACTGAGCCCTGAGGTACTCCACTAGTGACCCCTCTTTCTTCAGAATGTGTTCCATTCACTATTACCTTCTGTGTCCTGTTGTGCAGCCAGTTTGCTACCCAGGCTGCCACCCGCCCTATAGTGAAGGCATACAGCAATCTGGCTAGCAACAGAGAACACACCTTGTTTGTAGAAGTCTGCTCTGTAAGAAAAGCACATTTTGTCATACTTTAATCTGCTCTAAAATGTCCCTGTTTAATGCAACCTGCAAAAGAGTACTGTGCATGGTACATTCAACCAGTTTCATTCCTTTGTTGGAAGCTCAGCTGTAAGCTTGTAAAACTATAGTCTCATACATGTTGGTACTGTTTTCTGTCAGCATACCTTCAAACTGTTTGCCAGTTCAAAATGTATTAAAATTACTTTGCTGTACCTCTGTGTAAGAAGGGGGCTTGCTAATGCGATAATTCCCAAGTTCAAGGAGAAAGGAGAGTCATACTATATTTGCCTATTTTAGGCAGCTCCAAAACTGATCATTTCACGTAAGTTTCCCCAAATAGCCACATGCATGTACGCAGCGCCTGGTTCATTAATTTAAACAATGCTAAACTCCATATGGATCTGCTATTGGACCAAGGAAAAAAAATATACAGTGGAGACAGATAAGTTTTAAGATGGGGGGGGGGTGGGGGCGTCCAGAGGTGGCCAACCATCTGAACTAGGAGCAGTAGAATAGTGTAGAAAAAGCAGAAAAGAACTATTGCAACAGTAGTTTTATAAAGAAAAAGTAGGTCCACTTCAAGGGACAGGTTTAATCCCTGTCACATTCTTCCCCCCTTAAGAGTAAAACAGACTGAACTAGGCCTGTTTTTACCACCTTCCCTAACCCTGGAAGGGGTTGGAGCTTCCGCCCACCCACTCTAGAAGCTCCGTCTCAGGGTCCCTAATAAATATTTCAGCACATTACATTTTAGTGTCATTTCTATTCTATAACACAAGATCATACATATGTGCTGTACCCTGAGACATTAAGAACAACAATACACATTCAGTGAACATCTATGAGTCCATCATATGAATAGACAATTCATTCTATTCCAGAACCAAATCTAGACAGATAGTCTGCATTGAGGTGGGCTGTGCCTGCCCTGTGAGTAACAGAAAAATGATAAAGCTGTAACGCCAAGTACCACCTCTTAATTTTAGGATTTTTCTCCTTCATCTGCTGAAGCCAACATAGGGGGTTGTGGTCAGTTAACACTTTAAAAGTTGTGCCCCACAGATAATATTTCAGTGATTCCACTGCCCATTTTAGGGCCAAACACTCTTTTTCAATAGTGGCATATTTGTGTTCTCGTTCATGAAGCTTTTGACTCAAATATACTATTGGGTGTTCTTCACCCTGTATATGCTGAGTCAGTACAGCCCCTAAACCTACCTCTGAAGCATCTGTATGTACTTCAAAGGGTAAGGAGAAATTGGGACTTTTCTAACACTGGGGATGTACAAAGTATGACCTTAATGGTCTGGAATGCCTAATCACAGTCATTGGACCATTGCACTCTGTTAGGACAACTTTTCTTAGTAAGATTTGTCAGGGGACACGCTATGGTGGAGAATTGAGGTGTGAACCTCCTATAGTATTAATAGCCAGCAAGGCCAAGGAATGACCTCACCTGTTTCTTGGTTTTAGGAATGGGATTGTTTGCCACTGCTATGACCTTGTCCTGCTGTACTTTCCCCCATTATGAATCACAAATGCCTGGTCTCAGCTTTACCCAGAATACATTTAGCGGGGTTTACTGTTACACCTGCCTCCCTTATTGTCTGCAATACCTTTCTTAAATGGGTTAAGTGTGCTTCCCAGTCTTCACTGAAAATGACCACATCATCTAGGTACGCTTCGCAATAGGCTTTATGGGGTCTAAGCTTGTTGTCCATAAACCTTTGGAAGGTTGTAGGCGCCCCATGAAGTCCAAAGGGCATATTCACAAAATGATAGAGACCTAAGGGGGTACTAAAGGCAGTGATAGGTTGAGAATCTGGGGAAAGGGGCATTTGTCAATACCCTTTGGTTAAATCAAGTGCAGAAATGTATTTTGCCTGCCCTAGCTGATCAATGATGTCATCAATTCTGGGCATGGGGTATCCATCAAACATAGAGATGTTGTTGATTTTCCTAAAATCTAAACAGAGACAGATACCACCCTCCTTTTTAGGCACCACTACCATAGGATATGACATGGGGCTTTTAGATGGAACAATAACAACCAAATTCTCCAGCTTTTGTATTTCTTTGATAACTTCCTCCCTTAAACTGATGGGAAGTCTGTATGGCTTTTGGTGTACAGGGTGAGTCTGATTTCCATGAATTTCGGGTACTATGCCTTTAGCTCTTCCTGGGGTAGTAATAGTAAAGGTATGTGTAAATTCCTGAATCAGTGTTTTTAAGTCAGAAGATTGTTTACCTGTCAACTCTGGGTTAATGGAGATGTCCTCTATACCACCCACTTGCTCCAAGCATTGGTAGGCAATGTCCAACTAAGATTCCCTCTGTTCTGGATAAATATATAGCACTGGGCTACCTGGTTCATATCATTTTTTTAACAGGTTCACATGGTATATCTGTTTTGGATTTTGTCTGCCTGGCATCTCTATTTCATAGTTCACCACCCCTGTATGGCGTACTATAGTGTAGGGACCTTGCCAGCACATTAACAACTTGTTTTCTGTACTGGGTATCAATAACAGCACCTTCTCCCCCACCTGAAATTTCTTTTCCCCTTTGCAAACATCATAGTGTGTTTTCTGTTTTGTCTGGCTATGTGTCATATTTTTATGCATCAATTCCACATACTTGACTAACCTCTGCCTTAGTTTCACTAGGTAGTCAATAATGTTTGTATGCCCCACCACTTCCTTGGCCTCCCAGTGTTCTTTTACTATGTCTAAAGGTCCCCTAGGATACCATCCATATAGTAGGGAAAAGGGAGGAAACCCGGTGGAAGCCTGGGGAATTTCCCTATATGAAAATAACAAATATGGTAGGTATTGGTCCCAGTCCTTCCCCTCATCATTGACGAATTTAGTGAGCATTTTCTTGAGAGTCTTATTAAAACGCTTGACTAGTCCATGTTTGAGGGTGGTAAGGGGACGTTTGAACAGCTGAAATACCCAATAATTTGTACAGTTCTTTTAGCAAACAGGCATTAAGGTTTGTTCCCCTATCCGTTAGAATCTCCTTTGGGATCCCCCATCCTACTGAAGATCTTTGCAAGTTCTTCTGCCAGGTGGGGAGCAGTCACAGTCCGCATGGGGATCATTTCTGGATACCGTGTTGCATAGTCACAAAGGACTAAAATAAATTGATTCCCTTTAGAACTTCTTTCTAAGGGCCCCATGATATCCATAGCCAATCTCTCAAATGGCTGAGAAACCAAAGGGATGGTTTGAAGAGGTACATGGTCTTTTTGTCCAATTTGAGCCACCTTTTGACATGGCGCACAACACTTTATATATTCCGCTACCTGGTCATGGATGGTAGGCCAATAAAACCTAGCAAGAATTCATTGTAAGGTACTGTCCCTACCAGCGTGACCAGCCAGGAGTATTTCATGGGCAAGTTGTATAATTTGCCCTCTATATTTCTGAGGCATAACCAATTGGGCTACCCGTTCCTCAGTTTTGGGGTTGGTACATTCCCTATATAATAAACCATAATTTAATATGTAACAAGAGGCCCCTTCAGTACCCTTCTTTCCAACCTGTAAAAAACAAGTGTTTAGAGTTACATCATCCTTCTGTTCAGTTACTATATCAGTGGGTGCCGACACATGTCCCATTATATTCAAACCCTGTCCATTCTGAGTTTGCCATTCCTTTTTACAAGTCCTTCTTTCTCTTCTTGACTTTCTGGTCTTCCTAGGGCTCTCATATAAGTCATCATCAAAGGGAAAAAGTTCAGGTAAATGCCCTTGTTGCATTTGAGCCTGAGTAGTAACTCCTACTAAGGGTTGATAAGCACCTTGTACCAAAGTGGAAAAGTCTGGATGGTCATGTCCAATGATCATAGGCACCGGGAGATGGGGTACCAATCCAACTTCCAAAATGTGTGTCTATCCCTGTATGGTTACAGGTATAGGTGCAGTGGGGTAGCAATGTACATCCCCATGTACACAAGTTAGAGCTGTTCCATTACTTTTCTTATTTGTCACAGGGATCAGATCTGCCTGGATCAATGTTTGACGACTAGTCTATCAACCCTAACATTTGTTGACCTCCCATTTCTACAGAGGCAACAAAAGATCCCCAGTGTGCTTATGCCAGGTTCCCATATTCCTTATATTTGGGCAATTTCTTATTAAATGTCCCTTCTTCTGGCAGCCATGACACGCAATTTCAGCTAGGGGTATTTTTCCTTTTCTTTCCACCCTCCACTCAGGTTTCCCAGAATTGTTAGAAGAAAATGTTCTTACCCCCAGTGTAGCTGCTGCAGGCTTGTCACTTGTCCATGGATATCTGGAGGGTCTTGCTGCCAGGAAGTCCTCAGCCAGGGCGATCGTTTTTTCAGCACCTTCAGGCTTGTGTTCTTTCACCCAGATTTGCACCTCTGGTGGTAATACCTTCTCAAATTGTTCAATGATGATTGCCTCCATCAGTTGGGTATTGGTTTTAGTCTCTGGTTGCAACCATTTGTAAGAGAGATCTTTTAACAGTGTATAGACCTCTTGGGGTGCATCTGTGGAAGCCATCTTAAGGTACTGAAAACATTGGCAGTATGTCTCAGTGTTAATGTCATACCGCCAGAGAATTTCCCTTTTTACTACCTCATAGTTCTCCACATCCCTGGTATCTATCCTGCTATATACCAGTTGGGCTCTTCCCATCAAGTGTGGAGCCAAGCGTACCACCCACTGTTCTTGGGGCCAACCACATGTTCATGCTACCCGTTCGAACGTGGTGAGGTATGCCTCAATATCATCACCATCTATCATTCTCGATAACTTAATGTCCCTGGGACCATTACCTCTTTCTGTAGTCCCAGTCTGTATGGCCTGTAATACCCGCATGGTATCAGCCCAGTTGACGTCCTGCCTCTGATGGTCCAAGTCCTTCTCTTTTTCCATCTGGACTTGTTTAATACACAACCATCTCAGTAGGTCACCAATGTCCTCTGGGGGGGATGCCTTGGTTTTCTCTTCTTCCAAGCCCTTAGCAATGGGCAGGTCCTCGATCTCTGGCTTCAGTCGCTGTTTCAGGCATGTCACAGGGCCAAGTCCAGCTTGTAAAGGCACCCCACTGGCTTCAGTCATCTTCCTTGTCTGGACCCCAGTAGGAGACTCCACCACCACATCTTGAAGCATTTCCATCTGGGATACTTTACCAGTATCCGCCAAAACCATGTCTGCCTTCCCTGGCCAAGTGCAGTCAGCAGTTATCCCACTACTGCCATCAAATGTAATAGGGAGTGGGATAACAGATGGATGCAACAAACAGAATTATGGTTCAATACACCATTGGCAAGGCACAATGTTTATTCAAAAGTAAAATAATAAAGAAGCTCAAACTGTGAGAAAAATAAAGACTTTACAAACAAAATAATTCTAAATCTGTGGTAAACTTAGCAAGCAGTTTCCACTTGGTGACAGAACTCCCTCGGTCCTTCACCTGCGCTGGTCAGAAGGTACTGACCCTATCTGCTATCATACAGACCAGATAAGCCTTATATACCCACCCACACAGTCATGTGTTTACAGCATCATCAAAGTTTTTATTTTATCTCTATAGAGCTCCTTTTAATTTATATAATACTATGGAGCCTTTAACTAAAACATTCAAACAATATTTGACAAATAAAAACAGTCTCTAAGGATGCTTAAATTTAAATGCAAATCATTCAGTTCTGCTATGATGGACAGGTACTGCATTATGAAAACAGACACTAGAGGCCGCTGCCGCCCTATAGTGAAAGCATACAGCAATCTGGCTAGCAACAGAGAACATGCCTTGTTTGTAGAAGTCTGCTCTGTAAAAAAAGTAAGTTTTGCCATACTTTTATATGCTCTAAAATGTCCCTGTTTAATGTAACCTGCAAAAGAGTACTGTGCATGGTACATTCAATCAGTTTCAGTCCTTTGTTGGAAGCTCAGCTGTAAGCTTGTAATACCTTAGTCTCATACATTTTGGTACTGTTTTCTGTCAGCATACCTTCAAACTGTTTGCCAGTTCAAAATGTATTAAAATTACTTTGCTGCACCTCTATGTAAGAAGGGGGCTTGCTAATGCGATAATTCACAAGTTCAAGGAGAAAGGACAGTCATACTATATTTGCCTATTTTAGGCAGCTCCAAAACTGATCATTTCACATAAGTTTTCCAAATAGTCACAGGCATGTATACAGTGCCTGGTTCATTAATTTAAACAATGCTAAACTGCATATGGACCTGCTATTAGACCAAGGAGAAAAAGAAATATACAGTGGAGACAGATAAGTTTTAAGATGGGAGGGGGGCGTCCAGAGGTGGCCAACCATCTGAACTAGGAGCAGTAGAATAGTGTAGAAAAAGCAGAAAAGAATTGTTGCAATAGTGGTTTTGTAAAGAAAAAGTAGGTCCACTTTAAGGGACAGGTTTAATCCCTGTCACACCTACCTAACGGATAAGCTGTAGATCCTAGTTAACCAACAGCCTACTTCCTCCTACCCCCCACTAGAATTGCTTTATGTCTGACCCTTGCATTCTTGAATTCCCCACTGTTTTTGACTCTACAACCTCCTCAGAAAGGCTGTTCCATGTATCTACAACTCTCTTTGTGAAGAAATACTTCCTCACATTACCACTGAGCTATCCCCCCATCTTCAAATTGAGCCCCCTTGTTCTTGCACATCTCTTTTTCTGAAAGATGCTACCCTCTTGAACTTTGTTGATTCCCTTGAGGTATTTGAAAGTTTCTATCTTGCCCTCCCCTCCCTCCTTTCCTCGAGGCTATACATCTTAAGCTCCTTTAGTCTTTCTTCATATGTCTTCTGGTGCAGACCCTGCACCATTTTGGTTGTCCTCCTCTGGACAGCCTCCACCCTGTCTATGTCTTTGCAGAGATGGGGTCTCCAGAACTGTAAACAGTACTCCAGATGTGGTCTTACCAACTGTTTGTACAGAGGGAAAACAACTTCTTGTTTTCTACTGGTGATGCCTCTCCCTATGCATCCCAGTATCCCCCCCCCAGCCCTTCTTACTGCCTTCTCACATTGGGCCCACCTTTAGGTCATCTGATGTGACTACCCCCAGGTCCCTTTCCATTTTTGTTGTTGCCAGTATCTCACGTCCCATTGTGTACTCTTCTGGGTTTTTGTTTCCCAGGTGCATTACTTTGCACTTCTTTGCATTGAATCTAAGCTGCTATACATTTGACCATTCCTCCAACATTGCCAAGTCCCTTTTCATTCTTTCCACCCCACCTTGCATATCAACCCTGTTGTAGATCTTTGTGTCATCTGCAAAGAGACATACTTTTCCTTCCAGTCCTTCTGCAATGTCACTTATAAAGACATTAAAAAGGACTGGCCCCAGTACTGAACCCGGCGGTACCCCACTAGTAATCCCCCTTTCCTCACTGTGGACTCCATTTACTATTACCCTCTGTTTCGTGTTGTCCAGCCAGTGTTTTACCCAGGCTACCACCCTGGGAACCACTCCAAGACTGGCTAATTTGTTTATTAATCTTTTGTGTGGGACTGTGTCAAATGCCTTGCTGAAGTCTAGGTAGGTCATGTCCACAGCCCCTCCCTGGTCTACTACTTTGGTCACTCTGTCAAAGAAATCAATTAGATTTGTCTGACATGACCTTTATGCTGTGAATCCATGCTGCCTTGGGTCCTATGCCCCACTGGCCTCTAGGTACTCAGCAATTCTTTCCTTCAGAAGTGATTCCATCATTTTCCCTACCACTGAGGTCAAACTGACAGGTCTATAGTTTTCTGCCTCTATCTTGCTCCCACTTTTGTGAAGGGGAATCACATCTGCCCTCCTCCAGTCCTCAGGTACCACACCATCCTCCCATGATTTATTAAAAAGGGTAGTCAGTGGTGTTACTAGTTCTTCCCTTAGTTCTTTTAGAATTTTGGGGTGAATCCCATTAGGCCCCATTGCTTTATCCACCTTCAGTTTTAGGAGTTCTTTCAGAACCCTTTCTTCTGTGAAAGGACTAATATCAACCCCCCCTACCCAGAGTGCTTCTATTGACTGGATTAGGTTATCTGCCCCTGCTCTTCCTTTGTGAATACTGAGCAGAAATATTCGTTTGGTATCCCTGCCTTTTCACTGTCTCTCTCTGCCCAACCACCTTCCTCTTTATTCAGCCTCAGTATCCCTGCCTTAGTCTTCCTTTGCTCCCTAATGTACCTATAGAAGGTTTTATCCCCCTTCTTAACTGAGTTGGCTATCTTTTCCTCAGTTTGGGCCTTTACTATTCTTACTACCTTCCCCGCTTTCTTCTGCTTTAACTGGTACAGGTTTCTGTCCTCCTCCTTCTGTGTTTCCTTATACTTCCTGAATGCTGTCTTTTTCTCCCTAACCTTCCCCGCCACTTTTTTTGAGAACCATAGTGTTTTTTTCTTTTGTTTTGATTTGCTTATTTGCTTCATGCAAAGGCCTCTGTGATGGTGGTTTTGATGTTTCCCCATTGTTGCTCCACCCCATCTTCTTGCCTGTTTGCTAGTGCTTTTCTGAGGCACTCTCCCATTTTGACAAAATCAGCCCTCCTGAAGTCCAGTACCTTCACTTTTGAATGACTTGACTCTACAGCTAAGTTTATTGTGAACCACACTGTTTGGTGGTCACTTATTCCCAGATGGCTACCCACTTCTAGATCTGAGATCCTCTCTCTGTCCCCATTTGAGAGTACCAGATCTAAGATTGCTCCCTCCCAAGTGGGTTCCAAAACTAGCTGTCTGAGGCATGCCCCCTGAAGGGCATCGAGAATAGCCCTGCTCTTGGATGTGGCTGCAGCAAAGGTGCTCCAGTTAACATCTGGCATATTCAGGTCCCCCATCAGCAATATCTCCCCTTTCTCTGCCATCCTAGGGATGCCTTCTATCATTTCCTTGTCATTTCCTCCCCCTGAGATGGGGGTCTGTATGCAAACCCCGCACAGATTGTGGAGCCATTTCCAGTCTTCAGGGTGACCCACAGTGCCTCCTGTCCTCCCTGTTTAACCTTTAGTTCTGTTGCTTTGATCTCTTCCTTACATAGAGAGCTACTCCTCCTCCTCTTCTACCCTTCCTGTCCCTCCTGTAGATTGTGTACCCTGGTACGTTGACATCCCAGTCATGGTTCTCTGCGTACCATGTTTCTGTGATTGCCATGATATCCAGGCATCTCTCTTCCATCAAGGCCACCATTTCGGGGAGCTTTTTACCTAGACTATGGGCATTGGTACTCATTACCCTTCATTTTTGTTATGACCTTATTTCTTTTTGCCCCATCCTTGTCCTTACTGCCTTTGTCTTTTTCTCCATTTACCCCTGCCCTTCTCCCTATCGACTGCCCTTGGTGTTTACCTCACTAACTACTCTGATTTGTTTGGGGGTGGGTAGGATTTCCCTTCTCCTTTTCAGTGCCTCCTGCCTTGGCTAGTTTAAATGCTTGCCAATGAAGTATTGAAACTTATTACCTAGAATCCTGGTTCCCCTCCTCGACAGATGCAGATCATCACACCAGTATAGGCCTGCATCCCTCCAGGTGGAGCCCCAGTCCCCAGTGAAGCCAAATCCCTGAGCTCTGCACCAGTTTTTCAACCAGTCATTGAATCCCATGGTGTGGAGTACCCTAGCCTCATCCATACCATAGACAGGTAGCACTTCCAGGAAAGTTACCGTGTGTGCCACTTGTCTAAGGCCCCTCCCCAACTCCACAAACTCCTTTTGCACTGATCTGATCCCATTCTCAGCCAGGTCATTTGTCCCTAGGTGGATAATGACATCCAGCTCACTCCCCCTTGCCCTCCAGAAACAATCAACTATGACTCTGACCCTCCACCCTGGGGAGTGCCTTCCTTCCTTTCAGACACCTATTTCACAGAGGTTAAGTAACAGGTCTAATCACAAATGACTGCAAATCTTTCCCAGCTAGAGTTACTCCCTGGCAAATAAAAGTAAAACTAAGAAAAGTCAACCCCAAAAACACAGAGAATCAAAACTAGTTACTTACACAGGCCCCAAATATTAATAATTCAATTCAGTGTAGTCTATAAAATTACCTCCTAGATGTAAGGAAGCTTTTGGTTGCTCTCTCTCTCTCTCCTTCTCTGCAGCAGGGTTTGATATATTTGGTTTGGGAATTACATTTTGTCCGCTATAACCACTTGTCCATTGTAACAGTGTCCGTTATAAGTGGAGTACACTATACTACAGAAAATGGGCTGTGATAGACAGCGAGACACCTCAGCACAAGAGAGTCATTTCCTAGTCATGTCGTGGGTGTGGGATCCAAACTCATGACTATAGGGACATTTGTTTCGTAGCCCAGTACTCTAACCTCTATACTGTATTGCACGCTTTGTGAAACAGCATATTGTTTTTACAGTAGTAGTTATGGCCTGAATATAAACAGGATAGAGGGATATGGTAATGATGGAGCCCACTCACCTAAAGTGTATAATGCTTATTTAATGGGTAGTTTCATCCATATAGACATTTAGATTTGATTATGTTCAGTGCCCATATCAAATGTTTCGGAGTGTGATCCCTCCTCAGTGATAAAGCACTGAAGTAAAAAACATTGCAAATATATATAAATATAATTAACACAGTTTTAAAGTACAAAAAATATATACATTTAGACTTGGAACAAATAACCTCATCATACGTTGCTTCACTGTGACTTGTATAGTTGTAAATTAAATTCCTATATAGGTCTGTGTAAAAAACAGAAATACCAAACTAAATACTGTGCAAATTGAAAAATGAGAATATGTGAAGTTCAGAATCAAACATTAAAGTGTATCTCACCACATTATTCCAAAAAACGTTCTTTCCATAGTTCAGATTATTTTTAGTGGTGCCAATATTTCTTGAGAGAAGTCAGTATAAAGTCTAAATAAACCAGGTATAAGTTACACTCTGTCTTTAGGTATCATTAATAAATGTTTAAATATGTATGTCTAGTTACCATTTATTTAAGTTCATAAAAATATACAAAATGCCAGCAGAAACAGGCCTCATGGTCTGTGGAGTCTGCTTGTTTGTGCAGCTGGCCCCTCAGCTTACAGTTACCCCCTCCTCCTTACAACAACCCCCACCCTGTCCCATCCTTCTTAAATCCGCCCACCATTCTACAGGATACCACTTCCTCGGGCAGCATATTCCACTTGTCTGCCACCCTTTCTGTGAAAAAATGTCTCTTAGTTTCCCTCCTGAATCTTCCTGCCTCCAATCTCAGTCAATGCCCTCTCATGTCCCTTCCCCTTGTGATCTGGAAAATCTCTTCCATATTAGTCTTGTTTATTGCCTTTAAGTATTAAAAGGTCTCGATCATATCCTCCCATCCCTTCTCTCCTCCAGGGAATACATGTTCAGCTCTCCCATCCTCTCCTCATAGGATTTTCCCTCCATTCTCTGGATCATCTTTGTTACCCTACACTGCACCCCCTCCAACAATCTGATGTCCTTCTTCAGGAATGGACACCAATACTGTACGCAATATTTCAAGTGTGGCCTGACCAATGTACTGTACAAAGGAAGGATCACCTCCCTATTCCTGGTGGGGATTCCCCTTGCTATGCATCCCAGCATCTTGTTTGCCTTTGCTGCCACCTTTCTGCACTGAACTGAGTGGTTCATACTCCCCATAATAAGCACCCCTACATCCTTTTCCTCCATGGTGCATTTCAACTGCACTCTTCCCAGCTGATATTTCCTCCTTTGTTTCCTAGCTCTGAAGTGCAGCACCTTGCACTTTCTGGTATTGAACCCCATCTGCCATGTTTCCAACCACTCCTGGAGTTTGGTCCGGTCCTCCTGCAGTCCCCTCTACCCCTCCATGTTATCTACCACTGCTCCCATCTTAGCATTGTCTGTGAACAGACTGATCTTATTCCATACCCCATGTGAGATATCAGCTATGAATATCCGAAACAGCAATGGCCCCAGTACTGAACCCTGCAGCACCCCACTCGTGATGTCCCTCAGTGATGAGAGATCCCCTCACCACCACTCCCATTTGCTGCCTACCCCTCAGCCAGTTGGTGATCCAATTGACCATTTTTGTTTCCACACCATGTACTCCAACTTACTCCCCAGCCTCCCATGCAGCAAGGAATCAAAGTCCTTGCTGAAGTCCAAATACAGGACGTCCACTGCATGGCCCTTGTCCATGTCCCTGGTTACCCAGTCATAGAACTCAACTAGGTTTGTTTGGCAGGATCTGTTTGAGGCAAACCCATGTTGATGACCATCTTGGAGACCATTGTCTTCCGAAAAGGTCTCCATGAGCTTCCCCACAATTGAAGTGAGGTTCACTGGTCTGTAATTCCCTGGTTCATCCTTAGGGCTACTTTTATCAATGGGCACCATGTGTGCCATCCTCCAGTCTTGTGGCATGCATCCTGTATCCAGTGATGTACTGAACAGGTCTGCCAGTGGTCCCACCAGGCTCTCCGCTAACTCCCTAAGCACCCTAGGGTGAATGCCATCTGGTCCCTGTGTCTTGTCCACCCTCAGCACCCTTAGTCCTTCCAGAACCCTGTCCTCTGTAATCCTGATATCAGTCACCCCCTCTCCCGCTACCCACTGTATCTCTCCCATGTGGTAACTTCCCATTTTTCCTCTGTGAACACAAAGCAGAAGTAATCATTCAGTTCCTCTGCCTGGTCCCCCCCCTTCTTAATCCTCACAATCTGATCTTTGGTTCTCCTTCTCTTGCCAATGTATCTGAAGAAGTCTTTTTCCTCATCCTTAATTCCCTGTGCCAGTCCCAGCTCACTGGATGCCTTGTCCACCATGACTAGCCTGGTAACCTCCCTGGACTTCTTTGTGTGGTGTACTCATCCTTGTCCTCTTGCCCTCCTGATTTCTTGAATCTCTAGAATGCTTTTCTCTTAGTCCTCACCCCTTCCATGACCTCCTGAGTCAGCCAACTTGGCTTATTTGCCCTACCTTTCTTGTTCTGTGTCCTGGTACAAGTCTCAGCAGCCTGTGATAGTCACTTTTTAATAATATCCAATTTTTGGTTAGCATCCATGCTTGCTTGAATTCCCACCAGATGCCCAACCAAAATTTCCCCCATCCTTTTAAAGTCTGGCCCCTTAAAATCTATCACCCTGGTATCCCTACCTCCTGTTTCTTTGCCCATATTGAATGTGAACCACACTGAGTGGTGGTCACTCCAAGCCAGGGGGGTCCTCCACTTCCACATCCCTTACAGACTGCATGTTTGTTAGTACTAGGTCCAGAGTCCTTTCCACCCTAGTTGGCTCGCAGACCAATTGCACCAGGAAGCTGTCCTGAAATGCCTCTAGTAATACCTACTCCTTTGCAATCATGGTGGTTGGGGTGTTCCAGCCCACCCCAGGAAGGTTGAAGTTCCCCACCACTACTGTGTTCCCCTTGCTACAGACCCTTCTAATCTGCTTAGCCAACTCTCTATCCAGGTCATCCGCCCCTGAGCTGGTGGCCTATACACCAACTCCACCCTCAGTGTCCTTCTTTTTTTGGAGTCTTGAAACTGCATCCATAGTCCTCTGTCTTGCCCTCCTCCCCCCCCTTCCCTCACACACCTTATCCATTCCCTCATGTAGATCACCACGCCCCTCCCTTCCTCTTAGCCTTGTCCTCCCTGAATATCCGGTACCCTAGGATCATCATATCCTAGTCCTGGTTCTGAGTGGCCCATGTTTCTGTGATTGCCACTATGTCCACCTTCCCCACTGCCAAGAGAGCCTGCTGCTCAGCTGGTTTGTTATTTAAGCTTCTCGCATTCAGTGAAACCACCCTCAAACCTGTGCCTTCCCCCCTTCCTGGTTTTCCCCTCTCCTAACCTTTTCTTGTGCCCCTACCTCAAATTCCTCTCTGTTAGCTTGGGGGGTAAGCATGCTCGGCTGCCTTTTCTGGGATCCCCACCTACCAGCTGTCCTCACACCACCCCCCCACCTAGTTTAAATCTATCCTTGATGTTATGTACACCTCCAACCTCTGCTTTAATACTCCTTTCATTCTCCACTCAAGTGCAGCCTATCCCCTGCATATAGATCCTTATTGCCCCAGGTTCTGACTCAGCTCCCCACTATCCCATATCCCTTGGGCAGACACCACTCCCCTAACCAAGTGTTGAACTCCCCAATCCTCTCTTTCGTTCCTGTACTCACACAGGGTACTGGGAGCACCTCTGAGAAGGCCACTTATTCTCCCACTTCCTCACATATCCCTCCTAGTTCCTCAAACCTCCTCTTCATGACCTTCACAGTCTCCCCACCAGGTCATTAGTGCCCACATACAACACTAAATGCAGTTTCTTTCTGCCCCTTCTTGTACACTTAAGAACTGCCTGCCCCGCCCTGTCTGCCTGTAGCCCAGTATGGCCTCCACTCATATGCGACTATGCCTTCCCCCTTGCTGCTCCATCTGATCCCTTTTAGTATGGAATCACCCAGCACTAAGCACCCCCTTCACTGAGCCTATCCCCACCCCTACCCTTTTCCCAAGTTACCCATTATAGAGCCTGCCACCTCCCACTAATTCTTCCCTTCCCCCCTTTGGCCCCCTTCCACCCCATCTGTCCCCTTCACTGCTCCTCCCTATCCTCCATATCCTCCCCTTCTCCCTGGCTCCACCCTTCTATGCTCTTCCCCTGCCGTCCTTCCCATGAGCAGTGCTTCTCTCCCCCTCCTCCCTCACCCAACTGATTCCTGTTCCTGGAGGCTTCCCTTCCCCTTCCCCCTCCTGCTCCTTTCTGGAGATCATACACCGCCCCCTCCTCCTCCTCCACCAGTGTCGCCCGTACAGCAAATCTATTACCAGCTCTTCTGCTGTCCTTTAACTCCTTCCCCATAACTCTGGCCCTCCTGCTACTGGTGGACCCCCTGTTTGTTCTGCTCCTGCACTCCCTCCCCCACCCCTCCCTTGAGCTGCTGTACCTCCCATGTGGCGTGCTCATGTTTTTCCCTGAGTCAGACCTTCCTGCCTCATAAACCCCCACAGCTCATCCTCTCCAACTCCCTACTAAGCCACAGCAGTTCCTCCTCCAGACTCCTCAACCTGTTACAGATTGGACACCCTCCTAGCCTCCTCAATATGTTAATCCAAACCACCACCCCACATTCATTGCATCCCACAATTCTACCCATGTCAGCCCTCCAGCATCCTGCTTCCCCTTGTACCACCACCCCTGCACTGTTCCCAACCACCTCCACTAGAGTCCCCCACCCTCTGTTGTGTCCCTCCCTATCCCACTCCATTTATCTTCTCCAATTATGTTTTACCCCCGAGATACCCACACTGGTTAGTCATAGCCCCTTACCTTCCTTCTGATTCCTTAGATGTTCAAGTGTGCCCCCTTCCACATAGTGTACCTTACTTCAGATTTAAAAGGTTCCTTTCTGCCAAGGCTCACTTTCCTAATTGCCCCTTGCTGCTCCCAAATCTTCCCCCTCTCAGCAGCCATCTTAATCAGACACCCTTCCTAGAAAATCAGATCTCTCCCCAACTTAATTCACCCCCTTTGACCCAAGTGACCCAGAACAATCACAGTGCCCCTGGCATGGCAGCAAGACCCAGCCTGGAACAGTCACAGTGCCTTTGCCCTGAATGTAGCTAGAACTTAAGAAATGGAAGTCACAGTACCTTGCTGCTTGAAAGTGGGTCCCTCCAGTCTGTTGAGTTCCTACCCCATAGCTCGTCCTGGGGTCGCTTTCTCCATCAAGCTTCATTAGCTGCTCTTACCTGATTGCTCCTTCTTCTCCTGCCATCAACTAATGACCCATCCCCTCTGGTAGTGATCAGACCTTTTCTGAGGTATTTGTTTTTCCTTCTCCTCCTCTTCCCACTAGAGGGTAGCAATCCCTCCTTGGTTTGTTGATTCCCCCTGTATTTGGCTCCTCCTCCCCATGATATTTAATAGAGGTCGGGGTCGGGGAGGGTGGATGGAACAAAACCCTCTCTCTCTCTCTCTCTCTCTCTCTCTGAGGCTTTGAGCCAGCTCCTGCTGACTCCCTCCACAGCTTCCTCCTCCTGTTCCCCTAGTGCGGCAATGGTCGCTTGAACCCCTTGCTCCCCGGACCTATTCGTGGAGTGAGCGAGCGGCTGTTGGGCTTTTTATAGCTGACCGCTCCACTCAAAATCTGCTCCTCTCTACTTGATTGGCTCCTCTGGGAACCTATGTGTTCCTACTCCATTCTCAGGATAGGATGTCCACTTTACAGTTGGATTGGTTTCCTCCTGGAGCTGGAAGGTTTCCTCATGGCATGGCAGGCAGTGAGCCCTCAAAATAAAAGCCTGTCTCTCTCTCTCTCCTCTGAGGCTTTGAGCTGGCTCCTGCAGACTCCCTCCATGGCTTTCTCCTCCTGCTGCCTTACTGCAGCAACAGCCACCTGATTCCCTTGCTCCCCAGACTGTTCAAGGACAGTTGAAATCTGTTAATATTTCTTTAGCATTTTTTTATGTTATATCTCTCCTAAAGAAATAATGAAGTAAAATAAACAAGGTAAACCATCGACATTCTATCTTTAGCTTATCATTATGAATTCTGACCCTGTTGCTGACTTCAAAATGAATGCAGGTTATGTTAAATGTTCAAATATTCAAATAGTTATAGTCTTCCAAATGCTTTCATTCATTTAAGTAGGGCAACTCCTCATGAATTATACCGCAAAACAGTGACACATAGTGAGCTTGTCATTATTCTAAATTCACCATATTTTCTCTAGCTTGCATATATCACTTGTTTACTGGTTAACTGAACGATACATTTGCATAGCTACTATACTTCATAGTTCATTTTTAAACCAGAGAGAGAGAGAGAGAGACTGCTACAGCTTTCCTATGTTTTCGAAAGTAGTTACTTTCAGTTGTCTGGCATCCTTCACTAACTCTGTTTCTTTAAATGGCAGTACATTCTGTTTAAACAATGTTTACTTTTAAGCTTCTTTAAGCAGCACTGACATTTGGATGGAATGGCTTTCTCATATGGACCCGGTCGGCTCCCACTTCTCTTTTCTAATGGAGTTAAACTGGGTTTCTTACACAGTTCCTTTTAAAGATTCTGCTGCAGGAGTGATTGGGCGTGATTGGGCAGCAACCATCACATGACTGTGTGACTCATAGGGCAAAGGGTGAATGTTACTTAGCAACCCCTAAAGCTAAGGAAAGTTTTCTATGGTTTGTAAAAGTTCTTGAAAGTGCATTAGGGGTTTCTCTAGTTTTAGATTATTTAAGCAAATGTGCTCAGAAGAATGGGGCAAAGGAAAAACCAGCAGAATACAGAAACCTGGTGGAAAACCCTTGGGTACCTGACCTGCATATTTGCAGCACTTGGATGAACTGCTCCAAGTGTCTTCTGAGCTCTGACAGTGTAATATCCTTTGTTTTAATTAGCCCTTATGTTGTGTCGATCATCTCTATCATAAACTTATGCTGGAGTGAATCAACATGAAAGTTTTTCTTTTATACACACCCTGTAAAAAGAGTACTATATAAGTGTGCGGTCTTCACATTTTTTAAACTAGAAAGGAGAATTAAAACACAGGAACAAACTGACCACTAAACCTACTGGGGCTGGGTTGCCCTGCACTTCCACAATGGAAGGTCAATGGGGTCATGAGCATGTTATTACAAATTATTTTATAATCTCTAAATTAATAAGTCTCCCCAATACTAAAGTGATCTACAATCCACCCCCAAAGGGGTGTAGTGTCTCCCTATAATTCCACCATAGAAGGTCAATGGGGTCACAAGCATATTTTTATACATTATTTTGTGTTCTCTAAGAAAAGAATTCTCCTAAAAGTTAAGGAGATACGCAACACTCCTCCCTAATGAGTGTGATGTTGGTGTCCCCATCAATCTGAGAGGAAGGCTCCTGAAGCTTAATTTGCCAGCAACCTATATCATCATTATTAATACATTTTGTATTTACTGTGCTGGATAGACCTCTGTCCTCATATTTCCAACTAGCGGGCTACAGCTATTCAAGGTCCCCAAATCACTATCTGTTGCATAAAGGAAGCTATTATTGCCATTTGTTGCTTAGCAATGTAGTCTCATGTCTGGAGCCAAAATCTTCTGCAAGCTAAAAGCAAGTAGACAAGAGAAATGGTGTTGTCCCTGGGTTCTGCCGGTGGACTTCACCACTAACATGCCCCTCTGTCTCCCTAATTAACGTCTCATCTTGGGCAAGTGACTGAAAGGTCTGGGAGTGAGATTTTACCTGGGGAGGGGCTGAGGGTTCATCAGGTGGCTAAACTTTAAAGCATATAACTGTGCTAAGAACTGTTAGGCTGTCATCATCTGCACTGGGTATGCAACAAGTTGAAATTGGAACTGCCATAATGAAGAAATCAGCTAAAATTAGATCATTTAAAGAACACGCCTTTCTTGTACCCTACCTTATCCTGGTGGTGGCGGAGGGAAGAGATTGTCATTAATGTAATGGGCTTCTAAAGAGAGTGCTTTAGTACCAATGTATTTGAAAGAGATTGCTACTTAATTACTTGCTATACTTATGTAATTTTTTTCTGACTGCTGTTCAAATAAATAACTAATATTTCTGTTATGGTGTGGTATAGAAGGTTTTTTTCTTTTCTTGTTTATTAATTCTTGACCCAAAAATTCATGACAATGTGAAATATAAGGTCTCATAAACTGGAATTAAGATTTTCACGTCTTCTAATAAAAACAAATCCTGTTGTCTGTCACATATATCATTCTTATTCCCCGAGCACAAAGCCCAGTGGTAAGTGGGAGGCATTTGTTGCAGAGCTTTATGGGGTTTACATTGATGCCTTGCTGAGGGGTAGGCAGCCCCTGCAGACTCATCCACCAATGTTCTGTGATTCCAAGGAACACCGCAGGCAAAACTGACAAGTATGGCAGATTCCCCAACAAGGAGAGAGATGCACAGTCTGAAAACTACAGCTTAGTCTATGGCAAGGTTTTTCAACCGGGGGTCTGCGGAACACTCGCGTAAAATCACAACTGCATTGAAAAATGAACTGCACTGAAACCGCAAGTAATACAAATCTGATTTATTCCCTGGTCTCATTCAGTCTTCATTTTCATCAGCTTCTCCACTACTCACTAACAAGATATCGACGCTTAACTTGTCTCTCAGTCAAACGATTAAGTCCTTATCGTTTGACTGCGAGACTCAATAGCCTGAAATTAGCAACTAGTTTACCATGGCTGTATACCTGGCACCATAGCACAGGTGTGATTCTTTTTCCTTCGTTTCCCTTTTTGCTGAGTTCAGTCTGTTATTTTTCCCTTTGTTTAATATAATTATCAGTAGCTTAATATCATTAAAATTAACTTCGGCTGTTCCCCGCGCTAAAATACGTGTATCCCATGTTCCTGCATAAGAAGAGATCCATTGCTTCAATTCCCCCCCTACTGATTCAGCTTCTGTGACGTATGACTGTGGCTCAGTTTTACAGTATCTACCATCATCTACAATATCTACTGGCAGCTTCTAGTTCTGCATGTTTTTGGCTCTTGCTTACAAACTTGAACTAACTGTACCAAAGTTTCTCGTTGTCTGAGTCTCATTTGCGAGGAAATCACATTTATTGTCAGTTGTATGGCTGCTCTGTTTTTTCCTAAGACCAAAGAGCTTTTCAGTTTCACATTTCTGCTTCTGGAATATGATTGGGTACAAGCTTGGCACACTGCAAGGTAAGAGAAAAGTGCTATTCCTTGCTGGACAAGTGTATTAATGACAATAAAATGTTGGCAGGATAAAGTTGTGAATGGAAGAACAGCTGTCCCAACCCCCAGCCCTTTAAATGTCTGAATTATTAACTTTAACATGACAATGTGATGTTATTGTTAATGGCAGGTCAGGATAGCAAAACTTTGCTGCACCAGATTATTAATGATAAAATAAATTGTAGCATGGTGGTATAAAAATGTTCTGATGTTATGATGGCACGTTAGGTCAGCGGCTTGATACACTGCAGGTTGATCAAGGAAGGTTAACAATACGTCAGTACAGTCAGTGGAATGGTTAGCTGTGCCATCTCCCCCCCCCCACCAGACAGGACAGCAATTTGAGAAAATTTGTGAGAAGGTTACTATGATCCGTTGTTAAGTACCATTTTCTGCTCTTTGCAGAACTGTATTCAAATTCAAATAAAAAGTATTTTTATATTGTTTTATAGTAGTTTGTTTTTTTTTTTTTGGTTGTTTTATACAAGTATGGAAATTGGTACTACATTGCACACTGCCACATAGTATGCAACCCGCATCTAGTAGGTTGGGGGTCCCCAACACTGCTGTGGTTTGTCTAGGGGGGGCCCTGTACCCAAAAAGGTCTACAACCCCTAGTCTATGGTATTTTTCTTATAATTGATTCACCCTTGATAGGCCAATAGAGATACACTATATTGTTTTCGTGGGGTCCTGTCTCAACCCCATTTTACATGTGAGAGTGACGGAAGCACATGTACTTGTTCAGGATTTACAAGCTGGGATGCTGAGGTCCAATCTTTAGGCTTGTTCTAGGTGTGCAGATCACAGCTGTGTCCCTAGATACCTTCCCTGTATAGGCTCATTGTGACAGCCCAGGGTTTATAAGCTGGGATTCTATGGCTTTGGCACCCAGGTTCACTCAGCTTCACCTTTACAGCAAGTGCCCTGGAACTTGTCAACCTAGACAGGAAATGAAAGCTTTTCTTTCAAATAAATTCACCAACTGAGCACTGTTCTAACCTAGATTAAAGCATTTATACCTCCCAACATGCTGGGGTTGAGGACCACAGAGTGATCAGGGACAGGGGGTACCCACTATGTGTGGGAGACAGGAATGCAATGGACCAATGGTCCTCTTTCCTCCCTAAAACTGTATGCAGGTATGAAGGATGAAACATTTGTCTATGTCTTCTATTTTCAGCCTTTTCAGATTGCGAGAGAAGTCAGTTGGAGCCATAAACTCCTTCCTAAAGCAGAACCAGTCTAAATTATTTCATGGTGTTGTGCATATACTTCCCACGATGATTTGCACTATTTTTTTGTTTTACTTTCTATTTATGCCACTTCTCATGTCTGCCTTCCGGTTCCTCTATCAGGCCTCTGCATCATCCCAACTCCATCAACCCACCATCTCCTGGGACTTAACTAGGACTTGCATTTCCATTGTGGCTTACTGTCCTTATGGGGCCTTAGGTTGGGCCAGGTCCCTCGGGAACTTCAGGTGGCATCACCAGGGGAGAGCGCAGGTTGACAGGTGCAATGCCTGAGGGTGATGCAGTGCTGTCATCCTTGCTTCACCAAGGGTTCTTTGTCCCTATGCTCTCTCCCCACAAAGATGCCGGCTGAGAGTGGGCATGAACGGGTTGTGCATCTGTGACCTGCTCCAGCCAATTGGTTTCACCTCCTCCCATGCCTTCAGTCTCCCTGTACTTCCACCTGTGGTCATGCAGGGGGCAGTCATGCAGTGGCAGTGTCCCCCCCACCCCCACCGGAGTACAGCATCTTGTGGGATTGCTCGATCCTCCTTCCTTTGGCTGACCATATGAGTACCGTGGCTTGTTTACGAACCCGGGTCACCGGCATCGATAATTTGCACCACTTGGATATGAGGGATTTTGTATTTCTTTTAAACCTGGCTTTATTGCCAGTGTGTCTCCTATTTGGACACAAAAGCCACACAGTAGTGTGGATGGCATAGGTAGTGTGGTACCCAACTTGACTTGAAACAACCCCAAGGTAACCTGAGGTTGATTTGTAGGGATATTCTTTATTACAGAAATAAAAGAGAATCAGAGGCTTTGAGATTAGCTCTTCTGTTTTTCTCTCTGATAAGCAGCTGGTCTTAAAATGATAGTTTTAATTTTTTCTATGACTTAGCTGTAAGTATACAGATTGACCTTGGGTCACCCTAGGGTAATTTTAAGTTGTGTTTCATTCTCATTTAAAGGATTGTTAGATCTCCTTAATCAGCTTGCTAAGACCTTTGAAGGGGTCAGAATATACTTTTCTTAAAGAGCAACTCTCTATTTTAATAAAACCCTTTAAACACTTGATTTATACCAGTTAAGACTTAACTTTATTTATTTATTTATTGAAGTCTTGGATTAACCCTTTGAGGACAAGCTCATTACATGGGTTCCATGTTAGTGTATACAAACAATATTGACATTGTACAGATAGGTTTGAACAATTTAAAATACATTTTACAAAGATGGTAATAGCATAATAGCAATATTAATATAATTAATATAATAGGTAATAGCAGGTAATAAAGGCACAGTATTGACACTGTACAAAATAGGTGTGAACAAAATAAAACAGGTTTTACATGGATGGTATAGCAAGTAGAAAGGCACATATAGCAAGTAGAAAGGCACAATCGTAGGCTATGAACAATCGCCTGTGTCATTTCTGAGCTTAGGCAGTAGCTGGAGGTGAGGCAGAAGAACAGAAAAAAACAGTTGAGCAAGGAAGGTTATGGATAGAAGGAAGGCTCAGACATAGTCTGTGACCAAAAGGCCAAGTCAGTTGAGCAGGCTTAGACAGAAGCAGGAAGAGAGACAGAAGATGAACAGACAGGGCAATTCTGTAGGTGAACCTAAGGATAGAACCCATTGGGTAAATTGAGGCAGGAAGAAAAAGGGAAGTAGGAGGGTGGGAACAGATTGCATGGCAATAGGTGGCAGGGGGAGGAGTGGGAATCCGGGACAGTGGTGTTGTAGGATGGGGCATGTGACATTGGAGGGAGGAGAGGAGAGATCACGGGAAGGAGGAAGGAGATCACCGGTGGTGTCAGACCATACTTGTAGGCAGGCAGGGGGAGGGAAGAGCAAATTTGTCAGTGGAAGCAATCACAACTAGCATTCACTGTTAGCTGTTGTCTTAGCCTTCCTTTAAACAGTCTGATTGAGGTTAAGGTTGTTGTGTTCTACTTTTACTTGTTTATTAATTTTGCTAACTGGGTAGGCCCATTGGGATATAGGTGTCCCTTTTTTCAGGGGTGACCTGGAATTAATGACATATAGCAAACAGGCAGTACATTGTCAAAATACATGATCAGTGAAGTAATACATATGACCAAACACAGAGTACCAATACATGATGAAGTATTAATTTAGAGGATAATGGATGGGCATCCGTTAATAACCATGCTGTATTCACGTTGAGAGGTTGCCAGGACAACATTATAAACCTCAAGAGTGAAGCTTGAGAGGCTTACTTTTGTCATGGCAACCTCGAGAAGTGAATTCAACACAGTGATTAACTGATGCCCATCCATTAGCTATTATAGTGTATGGGCACCAGTTAAACGAAACGAGTCCTTACTTGTCAGTATTTTTATTTTCTGCCGCTCTCCTTCAGTGCAGCTCTTGCCACCACAGTCATTTATCGGAATGTCAAAATCTGTGAGTTGCACATGCACAGAGACGTTCTCCTTTGTTATACTATCATTGTGACGTACTCAAGAGGGTATAACAACCTCTTGACATCACAATGAGAGTATAACAATAGGAATTCACTGAATTCCATCATTAATAGCCCTCTACCGTACATTATAGCAATCTTTGTCTACACAACGCAGGGACAATAGGTCAGCAGGGTATCAGTATGAACCAGAGCAGGCAAGCAAAGTCAGTTATAATAACACATATACGTGCCAATGGTTATAGAAGCAGAGGCTGCACTGCAGCAGGACAACTTTGAGCCCTTTCTTAAATACACCAAGTGAAGAACAGTCTAGAAGGGTAGGAGGTAGAACATTCCAGAGGCAAGGTGCTGAGGCAGCAAATGACCTTTTGGTTTTTTTACTTTCCCCTGCTGTTGGTCTACTAAATGTTGCAGCCACTTGTGGGATATCAAGAGTTCAATGGCAGCTCCTGGAGATATTTATGCTATCTCACGCTCAACCATGTCATATCCCATATATATTTCACTAAGACTTTCAAAATGTATCTGGCTCTCTCCCCTGCTATCCACACAGTTGCTGTGTGTGACATCACAGTCTATTGCCATGGTGAGCAGTATGATGCCATAAACAAGGGCACTGTGAGGTTAACAGGGGACAGGCAAATGTTTTTAACTCTTTTCTATACAGGCTTGTCAGATGGACTACCAAGATGTGCTGCAAGTCTTGGAAAGGAACACTGAAAATAAAAAAAAATGTATTCTCTTGTACATCTAAAACTTCTTTTTGATGAAAACAGATGAAGACAGATGCTGAAGTGCAGAGTTGCTCTTTAAGGCAATACCCAGTAGCCTCACTTGGTAGTCCCAACATCACAACCCTGCCAGTCACTCCTTTTTGGCATCTAATGCAGCTGATGGTGGCTGCTGAGGTAGACATATACCTATACTAATCAACTTGAAGAACGTGGTCACTCTTCTCTGATTTGTTAGTTATGAAATCGCTTCTGTTAGTGAAACCAGCTTTTGTTGCGTTTCAGCAGCCATTTAGGAAGACCTGCTGTTTTAGAGGCTGTGACCATTCCTGACAGACAAAGCCTCTGTCAACAGATCCACTTTATCCCCCTCAGGGGTAGGGTGGAGTAAACAACTTCATATTTTAATTAGCATTTAGAAGCTTCAAAACAAAGCAAACGGGGCAGAGCCTAAGATATAGGAATATCCAATAGACACCAAGAGTTCCCTAACCAGTTGTAGAATGTTGCACAGTGTAATTAATAAGGAACCTAAGGCTGACATCTCCCTAACCGTTCCTGGGGTGTGGAGGTATGAATTTAACTGCCTGAAGTCCATTACAGTTTGCAGTGCAACTGGTAAATCTGAAGGGGGTGCTCTGTGCCAAACTGGAGCAAGGGAAGCAAGTCCATAAAATACAGCATTACAGTGCAATAAAATATATGAAGGGGCCAAATTTGGAAGTAACTTTTAAGAATAGGCATGTGCAGAGAATGGACAAGTAGCCCTCCCCCACAGCTCCCTAGCTGCAGCAAACAGGTACGCATCTGGAGCTTCAGCTCGGATGGGAAAGGAGGACCTGTTTTGGTGCCATTTTCAAAATTCAGACTCAAGCTGATCTTATGACTTTAAACTCAAATAGTGGCTTAAGCCCCCCTGGTCATTTATGTCACTACAGCAGTACAGATAGTATTTATATGTACAAATATTTCAGCATCTAGCATGACTTGCTGCAGTTTAGCTGACTACTTTAATGCATAGTTCCCAAAAACTTAGGTGTATATGTTTCTGCCTTGATTCAAATTAATTCTGACAGAAATGCCTGCAGCTGTTGAAACTTGTACCTGAAATGTTTCTGCTTTGATTCAAATTAATTCTGACAGAAATGTCTGCAGCTGATTAAACTGTTTAAAACTGTTTAAAATAAACTGTTGCAGCTTACCATAGCCCTCCTTTGGCAAGCAGGTGGTAAACGGATTTTAACTTAAGTCCCCAGCACACAGTTACTGCTATTAGCCAGCCGTTACTGTACTGCAAACCACAAAGGAGTTATTCTCCAGCAGACTCTCTCCCGTGACCCCAACCCCCAATTTTTCCACAGCCCCTCCTCCAACCATACATGTACTAAAGCCTCTTTCGCCTCTGTTTTGTCAGCAGAATTCATCTCCCCTGAGGGTCAAGAGGGCAAGGAAAGAGAGCCCTCCCCCACAGCTCGCTAGCCACGGCAAACAGGTATGCATCTGGAGCTTCAGTTCGGATGGGAAAGGAGGACCCTGCCGATGCTTCACGTCGGCTGCCCCACGATTGCCCTTGGTGGACTGAGAGCTATATAGCCAGTGTCACGTGACGTGTTTCCCATTAGCAGATTATCAGTTCTTGCCACAAGTGGCACTACTGCTATAAATTTCTGCTATTGTTATATTGTGATGCCATGCTGCTTTCCATAATATGGTGCACTCTCCTACAAGCTTACTACTCCTTCACCCCTGCATCCCCTCCTAATAGCCACCTCCCTATACATGCAGACCCCTCTCCCCCACTTACATATCCACCCCTCTTCCTCCCACACCAGGTTCCCCCCCTTCTACCCTATTTTGGTCCACTCCCATGCTAACCTCCCCCCTCCTCTCTCCTCCTCCCCAAGTCCTACCCCATTCCCCATCCCCTTTCCCTGTCATACACCTTTCCTGCTCCACTCGCACCTCTTTAACTTTGAGGCTCTACTCTGGTGCTTAAACCTATGCACACCACCTCCCACGAGGTGTTCAGGCAGAGCCAAGCACTCCCTGCTCTTCACCCTCTCCCTCCTCCTCCTCCTGCTCCTGGCTGGTGACATACATCCCAACCCAGGTTCCTCTGTGCCTCAACCCACTGTCTCCTCACCATCCAATTCATTAGGACCGCCTCTTTGCCTGACCCCGAGCTCACTTCCCAAGGGTCTCCTCCCCAAAATGGATGCCATCAATGTTTGGGTCACCCAATACCTCCCTGACATACTCTGTATCTTGGAATCCTGGTTATCTGCCAAAATTCCTAACTCCTCTCTTGCCATTCCTGACTACATCTTATACCGTCAGGACAAAGGTAAGTAAGGGGAGGGTAGCCCTGTTCATCTGGCAATCCATCTGCAGTTCAATTATTTTCAAAGAATCAAGCCCTTCTTCCTGCAAATCCATTGTTGCCCACCTATCCTTCCCCTCCTCCACCCCACTCTATGTAGGGGCTCTGTATGCCCCACCAAAGACTTTACCCGACTCCACTGTTAAGGCCATCTCTTCGATATCCTCCATCACATTCAATGGTGAACTCTTGCTATTAGGTGACTTCAACCTTAACTGGTTCTCCTCATCCACCAAACCCACCACCCTAAGGATAGAAGCCCTTAACCTCTCCCAGCTAATCCAAGAACCAACCTGCCTAAGCCACCAGTCCCTAAACCACTCCCTCCTAGACTGGATTCTACCCACCTTTCCCCACTGGATCTCTGCCTCAGGCACCCTCTCTGTTGCCCTTAGTGACCACTGTTTTACTTATTTCATTCGCAAAATCCACTCCCCGCTCTCCCATCCCAAATTCATCTAGTCTCACTCCCTACACCTCTGAAATGAAGCTGCCCTGCAGCATGATCTCACTAATACTGATTGGCTACCAGTATTTTCCTTGTCAAACGTAGACCTTGCCCTATCGCAGTTCTGTAACACCTGCAAGCGTATATGGGACCTCCATGCACCACAAAAAAAATTAGGGTAAAAGGCTTTCACCAGCCCTGGATCACCTCAGACCTTATTGCCATGTGTAATTCCAGGGACAAGGCCTGGAGGCTGTATAAAGCATCCAATGCTCCAAGTGATCACAAAACTTACAAGCATCTCAGAAATAAGTGCACAAAGCTACCGTCAGTCCAAGTTCTCATACTTTAAAGCCCAAATCAGTCAGAACCAGAACTCCCTTGTGTCTTTCTGGAAGGTGATCAACTCCCTTCTCAACCCCCCTTCCAAACAATCATGCCCAGTCCTCAAGATTGATGGCACTTCTATCTCAGATCCCGCTTTTGTAGTCGAGGTCTTCAATAAATTGTTTGTCTCCTGTGCCTTTCCTGACTCCCTCCCCATCCCCTCTTCCATCTTCTCCCTGACTCTCCTGAATCATCCTTCCCTCCCTCCCTCTGGCTTCCTCTTTCCTCCATTCACCCCACTGGAAGTCTACAATGCACTCACCTCCCTTAACCAGTCCAAATCCAGCCCCGACGGTATGCACCCCAAACTGCTCCACATCTCAGCCCCCACAATAGTCGCCCCTTTGACTTACATATAGAATCTCTCCCTATCCATTGCCACCGTTCCCAAAGCTGGAAACAGGCTAAGGTCTTCCCACTGCATAAAGGTGGTGATCCCTCCTCACCAGGGAACTACAGGCCCATCTCGCTCCTCCCCTCCCTTGCTAAAGTCCAGGAATCACTAATGCTATCCAAGCTCTCAGACTTTCTCTCCTTAAACAACTCCCTCTCACCCATGCAATCAGGATTCCAAAAACACCACTCTGCCATCTCCACCCTGCTGTGTGTCACTGACTCCATCCTTTCTGCTATGGACAATAGCCAAATCACTGCCACCATCTTCATTGATTTGGCAAAAGCCTCCGATTCCATCTCATACCCTCTGCTTCTCCATAAACATAGCTCCATTGGCATCACTGAACCTGCCCTCACCTGGTTCCACCCATACCTTCAAAATAGACAGCAATCAGTCCTAATAGGTGACTCACTCTCCTCCCCTCTCCCCATCCTAGAAAGGGTTCTCCAAGGCTCTATCCTTGGCCCCATACTCTTCTCTCTTTTCATAAATGACCTTCTCTCTGCCTGTCTCTACTCCAACGTCCACCTTTATGCAGATGACACAATCATCTATGCCTCTGGCCCTTCCCATGACAATGTTCTCCCTAACCTCCAACAAGACTTTAACTGGGTTCAGTCTTGGTTCCTGGACAATAAACTTAAAATCAATGCCAAAAAAAAGTCACCATGGTCTTTGGATCCAGGCAGAAGCTCACCTCCCCCCTTGCTTCCCCAGCAATCACTACCCTGGATGGCTCACCCCTTGAGCTGGTCCCAGTCTTCAAGTACTTGGAAGTTTGGCTGGACAGCCACCTCAACTTCTCCACTCACATTGAGGCTATCTACTCTAAACTTAGGATCCTCTATTGACACAAAGCCAGCCTCCTTCTCCCCATGCAACGTGAGCTCATAATCAAAACAATCTTGCCAGTGTTGGACTATGCCGACGTTGTCTATGGTACGGCCCTATCCTCTTCTCTCTCCAAACTAGACCTCCTTCTCAACTCCTTCTGCCACTTTGCTACTGCTCCCCCCCCACTCACTCATCACTGTCTCCTCTATGCACCACTGTCCCTGGCCCTCCTCCCACAGGAGAACTGTCAATTGTGCCTCCTTCATAGTAAAATATTGTCTTGGCTCCATTCCCCACCTCATGTCCCATCTCACACCAGCAAATTCCCCTAATTACTCTCTTCGGCACTTTCCACATCCCCATCCCCACACAGTTGCTGGCTAATCTGCCTTCTCATACCGTCTACCTCTCCTCTGGAATAATCTCTCCTCTGACCTCCCCCTCTCATCTGTTAGGCGCCTCCTTAGACTCCTTCCCACTCCTCCTTGCACCAAATGCTCCTATGTACACTGAGGTGTCCTACCACCTCCCCATCAGCTCCACTCGAACCTCTCTTCCATAGCCCCCTGCTCTGAGTTATCCACTCATACCTTCTTCCCAAGCCCCCTCTCTACCTTCCTTACGTCATGACCTGAGTTGTCTGCCTCCCGGTCTCTAACCCACCCCTGCATCTGGGGCTCACATGGTCTCAATACATAATTTCAAGTCTACAAATGCAACCTTGCCTTATACCTGTACATATAATCTGTATTTTGTATATATAATTTCCTTGTGTATGTAATCTTTGTACATAGTGTTCTGTAACCCTTGCATTGTGACTTGCTTTGTGTACTTTTGTACCCGAGTCGCATATGGAAATGAGCCTCAGCTCAGTGTGCCTTTCCTGGTCATCAATTTTAAATAAATAAATAAATAAACAAATAAATACATAAACAAATAAATAAAGTAGAACAACATTCAGGGGGAAAAATCCAGCTAACCAAAGTGGCATGAAATTGAAGCAAACCCAGTTCTGTTTCTCCAGATTAAGACTACTCTTCCAATTTAGTTTTTTGGTTAATTTGTTTATGCTCCTCTGGTGGAGGCCCTATTACCCTGGTACAAACCCCGCCTGTCACCTGATATCCCAGGCACTTAGCTTGAACTCCATTCTTCTCCCACAGTCCCCCACCCGTTGGCAGGATTGGAAGGCCCCCCCTTACCTGTTAGAGAATGGATCCGGTTTGTGGAGAGAGGGCCTTGTTGCTGATGCAGGACCTGCGAGGGGTTGGACCTTTCATTGTTGCTCTGTCTGGGATTTCACCTTCTGGGTTTCTCCCTGGGGTTGCTGGCTTTGGGGTGGTATGCAAGCTTTCGCGCAAGTGTGGAGCACATCACCACCAGAGTACCCCACCAAATTTCTCCAAGCACACTGCCACCTGTGATTGATCACCTACGTGGCAGCATTCTGCCAGAGCATGACTGTCTCCCTCCCTCCCTGGAGGAGAGTGTCCTCTGAGATGCTTGATCCTCCTCACCCAGCCCGCCCCCAGTGACCCAGATCCAGTTTGAACATGGTTCACAAGTGTTGCGGCAGATGTGGTATCCAGAGCCTCGACCCTCCACTGGTCTGGAGATTTTGTTTGTTTTATTTTGGCAGAGATGAAGTGAACGGATCTATGAAATGAGTTACAATCCCGGCTTAGTGTCCCTACTGTTTGTGGTTTGGATTTTTTTTATTTATACATTTTTTACAATGACAAATTCAATTAAATACTTCAAACCTTTTATAGGTATATCAGGGAGCGAAGGAAGACCAAGAGAGGGATAGTGAGGCTTAATAAAGGGGAGGGGAGGTGGGCAGAGGGTGTCAGTGAAAAGGCACAGATACTGAACAAATACGTTTGCTCAGTATTCACAAAAGAAGAAGAGGGGGAGGTACCTAAACCAAACAATAGAAGCACTCTGGACAGGGGTCAATACCAGTCCATTCACAGAAGAAAGGGTAATGAAAGAACTCCTAAAACTCAAGGTGGACAAAGCAATGGGACCTGATGGGATTCACCCCAGAATTCTAAAAGAACTAAGGGGAGAACTAGTAACACCACTGACTACCCTTTTTATCAAATCATGGGAGGATGGTGTGGTACCTGAGGACTGGAGGAGGATGGATGTGATTCCTCTTTACAAATGTGGGAACAAGGCAGAGGCAGGAAACTACAGACCTGCTACTTTGACCTCAGTGGTAGGGAAAATGGTGGAATCACTTCTAAAAGAAAGAATTGTTGAGTACCTAGAGGCCAGTGGGGCACAGGACCCAAGGCAGTATGGATTCACAGCAGGAAGGTCATGTCAGATGAATCTAATAGATTTCTTTGACTGGGAAACTGAAGTAGTAGATCAGGGAGGGGCTGTGGATATGGCTTACCTAGACTTTAGCAAGGCATTTGACACAATTCCCACACAAAAGATTAATAAACAAGTTAGCCAGCCTGGGAGTGGGTCCCAGGGTGGTAGCCTGGGTAACAAGCTGGCTGGACAACAGAACCCAGAGGATAATAGTAAACAGAGTACACTCTGAAGAAAAGGGGGTTACTAGTGGGATACTGCAGGGTTCAGTATTGGGACCAGTCCTCTTTAATGTCTTTATAGAAGACATTGCAGAGGGGCTGGAAGGAAAAGTATGCCTCTTTGCAGATGACACAAAGCTCAGCAACAGGGTTGATACACAAGGGGGTGCAAAGGATGAGAAGGGACTTGGCAAGATTGGAGGTATGGTCAAACATATGGCAGCTTAGATTCAATGCAAAAAAGTGCAAAGTAATGCAACTGGGAAACAAAAACCCAAGGGAAGAGTACACAATGGGGGGGGGTGTACTAACAACAACACAAATGGAAAGAGATCTGTGAGTAGTCATATCAGATGACGTTAAAGTAGGTAAGCAATGTGAGAAGGCAGTAAGGAGGGATGGGGATACTGGGATGTATAGGGGAAGCATCACCAGTAGAAAACAGGAAGTTGTTATCCCTCTGTACAGACAGTAGGTGAGACCACATCTGGAGTACTGCGTCCAGTTCTGGAGACCCCATGTCCGCAGGGACATAGACAGGATGGAGGCAGTCCAGAGGAGGGCAACTAAAATGGTGCAGGGTCTGCAACAGAAGTCATATGAAGAGAGACTGAAAGTGCTTAATATGTATACCCTTGAGGAAAGGACGGAGAGGGGGGATATGATAGAAACTTTCAAGTACCTCAAGGGAAATTCAAATATTTGGGTGTATGGCTCAATCACAAGCTCTCCTTCTCTGAACATCTCGAAGAACTTCAGAAGAAACTAAGACAAAGATTAGGACTTTTTTTTACAGAATTAACCACCTTCTTACTAAGGAGGCCAAACTGCAGTTGGTTCAAGCCACCTTCCTCTCATTAATAGATTATGCAGACCTTGTCTATAGCCACTGCACTGCCTCTGCCCTGGCAAAATTGGACACCCTTTACCACAGAGCTAATCAGGTTCATAACCGGCCTTCCTCTTTCCACACACCATTGCTCCTTGTACTCAGCAGTGGGCTGGACTTCCCTTCATTATAGGAGAAATAGAAATGCCGCTCTTTGGGCCTTCAGAGCTGTAACCAACAAGCTCCCCCGTTACATCTCTGACTGTATTCCCCAGAGTATGATAGGCACCTATGCTCTCAGAAGCTATTCCCTAATCGCCCTCCAAGTTCCAAAGGTCAAATCTTGTTTTGGCAGAGCTGCCATAAGTTTCTCATTGCCTGCCTTGTGGAACAGTTTGCAAAAAAACTTGAAGCTGAGCTGTCCTGTTAGTCTGAATATCTTCAAGTCACTCTATGACCATGTCATGAAAGAATCCTGCAATTGTTACCCACATCGCTAGCTCACCTACTCTACTGTTCCCTCCCTGTCCATCCTACCTCCCACCCTGCCTCTGCCCCTACCTCTTTCTTCCTATCTAAAGTCTGCTTCTCTCACTCTTCCCTGTCTGTCTTTAGCCTGGGCCAAGTTCCACCCCCTCCCAAGAAATAGCCGGATAACATTTCCTTCCCCATCATTATCTTCCTAAACTGTATCCCACAGTTGTCTGTCCTTAACTATGGCCTAGTTCCAACCCCTCTGAAGCAGAACAGAAACAATTCCTTCTCCTTCAGTATCTCCCTAATCTAGTACTCCCCAAACTGCCTTTCTCGCCCTTTTTAAGTGAACAGGCCGGCTAGACCAACTGATAAGCCAATCTGTTGTAAAGCTTCATACGTTCATATTTTGCTGTACCTATGCTGATTTTTCTTCTTTGTATAATATCGCTTTATGCTCTATCTTGCTACTGTACTGTATATATTGTATATATATTTTTTTCTCTGTATATCATTGCACTATGTCTACCATGTTACTGTACAATGATGTTCTCATGACCAGGTCCATCTTGCAAATGAGCCTTGCTCAATGGTGCCCACCTGGATAAATAAAGATTTTGATTGATTGATTGATTGAATCAACAAAGTCCAAGACGGGAGCATCTTTTAGAAAAAGAGATGTACAAGAACAAGGGGGCACAGTTTAAAGCTAGTGGGGAGATGGCTCAGGGGCAATGTGAGGAAGTATTTTTTTCATGGAGAGGGTGGTGGACACATGGAACCACCTTGCTGAGCAGATTGTGGGGTCAAAAACAAGGGGGGGAATTCAAGAATGCATCGGACAGACATAAGGCAACTATAGTGAGGGGAAGGAGGAAGTAGGTTGTTGGGTAAGTGGAATCTGCAGCTTATCCAATAGGTAGGGAAATGGGCAAACTAGGTGGGCCAAGCAGTCCTTATCTGCCATCAAATTCTATGTTTCTGTGTTTCAAATGACATACAATTAACACATCATGTTGTGAAAGAATAAAATGTAATACCTTACTATGTCACTACGTAGTTGGGGTTGGGGGGCTATCTTTTTACCAAATTGTACCCAAGAGCCACATACAGCTAAAAACAAGAACATATTAAAATAATCTTTTACCACATTGGATCTGTCATCTTTTTGACTGATACATTCCTCAAGGGAATACAAAGCATGGCCAAGATATTCAAAGCCTGGAAGTAGTGCTTGCTGCAGCGTCGCTCCATGTGCAAATTAGTGCCGGGAGCAAACTGCAGGTGTACTGGAACATGCTTGAAGCACACCACGAGGGCTAAAACCATGTTCCAAGATGTGTGCTGACTTGATGCAGGCACTAACCCATTTGCTCCTTGCAAACCACAGCCCCCTACTGGCCACATGAGGTACGTGTTCATTTGCAAGCTATATAGATGCAAGGAGCATATGAACTATTATTAGTGCTTGCGAAAGGGGATTGCTCTTGTGGAGCAATCTGCTATATTCGAACCTTCCCCATGCAAGTGACCCCACAGCACAGGCAAGGTGCTAGTGGTGATTTGAGCCTCATTCAGGCCTCAATGCAGGATGAGGAGCATAGTTGTTCCCCGGATAGCAACCAACCCCCCGCCCCACCCAATCCCTGTGACAATTACATGTCTCACATCCCTGGTGATCTAGTGGTCCCCCTGCCTGATCCCTGTGCTAGTTATTTTTCCCATGGCCTTGGTAGTCTGGTGGCTTCCCACTCCTGATCTCCATAGCAGAGTAACAATTACCCCCACCCCCAGCGCGGCACTGATATGGTGGCTGGTAGTTACCCACCACTCATTGCCACTGCCAGCCACTGTCTACTGCACACAGCCTGTGGGGTAGTAACTAAATCCTGCAGACATATTGCACATGCATGCAGACTTAGAAATTATTCTGCTAGGCTCGCCCGCTGGTGCAGCGGCAAGGCATCCGCTTGCGGTGCTGACATCCTGGGTTTGGAGATGGACTTGGGAGTCAGAGGGTGAAGGAATGAGCATCCTGGGAACAGCTCTCCTTCTCTGGGGAAGGGGGAAAGAGTGTCTGGTGCTTTATGGACCTTTGGTGGAGGCTGGGAGTATTGCCACAGCCGGCACTGTCAACTAGGAGGCGGGGCAGATGTTGTACATCATTGCACATTCTGCCCCAGGGATCCACATCTCACAAAAAAAATACAGCCAACTCCCTGTATGACACTCTGCACTCCATGCCCTACTGTTCCCCATGGCCCTGCTCAGTGATGGATAGAAGTGTTTCTGCTGGTGCATCCCAGTCCCATGGTCCCACTCTGGGGGGTAAGCCAGGGGATTCCTCTGGTATGGGATGCCTGCCAGAGTCCTGACTTCCAGGTCCTCAGGTCCTGGGCCAACCAGCCCTACCCAGTATGGGTAAGCCTAGGATCAAAATCGCCATAATGGGTAAGTCCGGGGGTTGGTTGGAGCTCGGAGTGGTGGGGGCTGAGCCCTGGAAGGTGCAGCAACAGAAAGCATAGTAAATCACAAAAAGTAATTGGCCCAGGGATTGGGGGGCTATTAGACTACCAAGGATATGTTTTTCAAAAGCATCAGCATAGTGATTATGTGAGGGAAGGGTGCACCACTGTGTGTATGTTGTCATTGTCCGGCTCCCTCCTTGTATCAGCAAACCCAGCCTCATCCACCAATGTCCACCAGTTTACTCACCTCCCAGCTGAGAGGTGTCTAGCTGGTCAGGTGCAGAGCCTGTGGGGGATTGATATGCTACTGTCAGTCACCACGGCTTTTCCTGGTTTTCTGCCCTCTGCATTGCTGGGGCATGACATGTCAGTGGCATATGTTGAGGCATAAGCAAGCTGCAGAGTCCCACAGCACTCTCCCTTCACTGGTGTCCCTGGCCCATTCTGCCCTCAGACCTCCACCTGGGGGAGCAGTTATTTGGCAGGACAGCTAGGTAACCCTCCCTGGAAGAGGGGAGTTGTCCTCTGGATACTCAATCCTCCCCTCCCCAGCCGACCCCTGGCGGCCCGCTCGCACCACAAACACGGGTCGTCAGCGTGGCAGGATACCGTGCGTATAGTTAATACCAGGTTTGTGAAGTCATTAACCAGTGTGACACTAATTGCTGGTTAACAGCTCCACAAACCTTTGAGTATGCCGGACCATCTATTTGAAAAGCACTTTCAGGAAATTTGCACAAGTGTCTGGCATACTGTAGAGCTAACTCACTAACTGCCTTGATTACTCTACTTTTCAGTATGGCACTTTTAGGGATTCCCCTGCTTTCCAAGCATAAACCATGGTAAAGCGAGGCACTGACCCTGTTAGCACAGTGCTAATTAATTTGAAGACCCTGATCCATGTATGACAAAGCAGTTTATTATTTCTTTACCAAATCAGTTCCAAAGCAGTATTAAAACCATGCAGAGCTAAGTCATTGTCCTAACCACAGACAACAAGCAGACCAGCCCATTATAATCTATAGCAGGTTGATCCTACAACAATTTCAAATGGAACAGAAAGGGATAGAACTCCTCTTATTTCAAACGAGACCAGCAAGTACACTGCTGCAGTGAAGGTGAGAGTGCATTTGTATTACTACTGTGTGTCCTGACCAAGATACGTTTTAATGCTGATGGCCCTTATAGTTCACTCTGGCAGACACAGTTTTGTGTACATCTTCTCCCTAAACAGTCTTGCAGGATAGCCTATTGGCAGGAAGAAATGAATTCATTTACTGTGGCCTTTTAGAAAGAAGAAGCACATATGCACAGTGCCAAAATGGCCATATTTTGGCAAAGATGAGGAAAACTGACACACTGTCCCAAACATTAAAACGTGTTAACCCTTAGGCTGCTGACAGAATTAGAATGTGTAGGACTTTTGGACTAATATATCAGTCCACAGCCATGCAAGGGTTAAGTTATGTGACTGATAAGCATGGAACTTATTTAGGTCATGTCTCATATAGTGCTGCAGCTTCACCCCTTCCTGACCACCAATAAACTGCCCTGATTAGTCTCTGAACAGTAAAACAAACATATATCAAACATACAGTCACTTGGTATCTAAGGAAGAATTTACATTGAAGAGCACTGAATTCTGCCTTGCATTGGGCCACAGATTTTTCACCTCTGCGGGGTCAGAAAACATGGGTTTCATCTCCACAAATGATTTTTAGTCAAGCCAGAAAGATCATGGCATTGTGTATGCCTAGCTCCTGCAGATATGCTTGCACTCAACTGACACTCTTGCGATGAGAGCTAATGACAGAACATAAATCTGAATACAGGTGCACTGTCAAATCCTGCCATTCTGCTTAGCTGTCTATAGCACCTTGTGCCATTCCACTGAATTCCCTAACGCAAGAAGCAGTGTTTGGGCTTGATGCTCTGGTCCCTGGGCTCACTGCGGCATTATTCAAAAAGCTTTCAGAATTGTTGGCTGCTCCTCGAGTTGTAGGTCATTCTGTAGCCATCTCCAAGCAATTTCCTTGGGATTACCCACTTCTGGCTTTTCTGGTAAACCAACATCCCTCAGAAAGAAAACAAAGTCAACACTCAGCATTTAGAAGATAAAAATGGACCCTTCTGACTCCATTTAGGTGCTGCATATTACATTTCTTCAAAAGTTGTGCACACATTTTGAATAAAAAGAAACTGCAGCACCTTAATGGTTTAATGAGTGTCCCTTTTTTGTCTTCCAAATGCTGAGTGCTGACCTATGCTTAAAATGCCTGAAGAAAAAGTGACAATCAATAAGTCTGTCAGATGGGGAAAAAAATGGTCAGATTAGGCATGCCACTCTAACAGCAACATTTCTACGCCAACATGTGTCGATATCGATAACAGCGCCATGCCTCTGTAGAAGTGCTGTTGTAAGGGGGCAACCACTTCCTCTGACCTGCACCACCTCCCCGAACTAACTCCAACCTGGAGTTAGAATCTTTAAGTTTGGGGGGTGCGGGGGCAAACCCCCATATGGGGTGTTGGGGGAATCACACCGATGGAAAAAATAGAGTCCGAAGTGTGCGGTTCCATGCCGACTGCAACTTGCAGTCGACATGGAACCTGGCGCTGTACTGACGGTCGCGGTGTTTTTTGTTGAACCGCAGTGGTAGAGCCATCAGATTACACTATGGACAGAAGATGGTGATTTGTATAACAATAGCAACACAAGAGAAAAGCACCCATTGACTGGACTGCACATACTGTAGACACAGAAACACTGTGTGTGACAGTATATATTTAATAAATAGTGGCATAAAACCAACAACGGCTAGAGCTGAACAGCCAGAGCTTAAGCAGACAAAGACTTACGTCTCACCCAGCTAGCTGCTGGACTTCCTCAGAGTAAATTTGATAGCCTCAGTCATGTGCTTTTATACACACACCATGTGTTCAAACAATTAATCTATTAATTATGCAATTACTCACCACACGTTTTTATTAAAAAAACACTTCAGTGATATTACACAATTTGGCCCAGATATTCAAACTGTGCCATTCTGAGGTGCAAGCCCCTGCGCTGCTCAAAATAGTTGCGCAGGGGTGTGGCCTGGGCGATATTCAAATGAGTTGAGCTATTGAGCAACTCCTTTGAATATCACCCCCAGCCACAGCCACTGGGCATGGCGCAGTGGAACTTACGCCACCGCAAGTTGCCAGAGTTGAGCATTAAACTTGCAGTGGCGCAAGTACCATTCGCCATCATGAAATCCCGATATTCAAGGTGACATGCAAATGGGGCCATAATTTATGCAAGGCGCGGGGGCCATTGCATCTATTTATAGCCCCATTTGCATGCCATTAGCATGTAGTGCGCCGATCCCGAGACTTGCGCCTGGCTGCCCTGCCAGGCAGCAGCCGTCGAGGACCGGCGCTTGCTCTGCAACCGATGGCAGGCAGTATCTCTGCTATACATTCCCCCCACACAGATCCCGAAGCCCGATCGCGGGCAGAAAGTATCATGACCCCCACACATCTCCGAAGCCCGATCGCGGGCATAAAGTAACATGACCCCCCACACATTTCCCAATACCCGATCGCGGGCATAAAGTAACATGACCCCCCACATCTCCAGGCCCGATCCGGGCATAAATAACATGACCCCCACACACATCTTCTGAAACCCGATCGCGGGCAATAAAGTAACATGAACCCCCACCACATCTCCCGAAGCCCGATCGCGGGCAGAGCGTTATCAACCCCAGTGCCCGATCGCGGGCAGAATGTAAAAAGCCCCCAACCCGATTATCTCCTGGTGGTCCAGTGGACGTAATGCCGATCGCGGGCAGAATGTCAATTACAACACCCCCAAACATCTCCCTGGTGTCTGTGTCCCCCACCCACCCATGAAGCCCTCCACCCTGCTCCCCGGCGGCGGCGGGCAGCAGCATCCACCGCCTGCACGCGCGCCCGCCCGACTGACTGTCGGTAGGGGCGCCCATTGGTGCAGAACTGCAGCCAATGGGCGGCGTACCTCATACATGACAGTCAGTTGTGAATAGCATCATTCACCGTCTGAACTGTCATGCTGACTATGAGCTGTGCTGGGGGAGCGGGTGGAGGGGCTTCGGGTGGGTGGGGAGGACACTAGACACCAGGGAGATGTTTGGGGGTTGTAATCTTGACATTCTGCCCACGATCGGGCATTACGGTCCACTGACCACCAGGGAGATATTTGGGTTGGGGGTTTTTACATTCTGCCCGCGATCGGGCACTGGGGGGTTGATACACGCTCTGCCCGCGATCGGGCTTCGGAGATGTGGGCGGGGTCTATGTTACTTTATTGCCCGCGATCGGCTTGGAGATGTGGGGTTCATGTTACTTTATGCCTGGGCGACTGGGCTTCGGGAGAGTGTGTGGGGGTTCATGTGCTACTTATGCCCGGGCGACGGGCTTCGGGAGATGTGTGGGGGTCATGTTACTTATGCCCGCGATTGGCTTCGAGATGTGTGGGGGGGTCATGTTACTTTTATGCCGCGATCGGGCTTCGAGATGTGTGGGGGGGTCATGTTACTTTTTGCCCGCGATCGGGCTGGTGGGGGGGCACAGGGACCGAGTTGGGGGCCAGCCAGGGGTGGCAGCTGCTGTGTTGCACCCTGCAATACAGCAGCTCACCTGTGGGTGGCCCTCAACTTGATCCTTTTTTTTTTGGCTCAAGGTCCTGCAGGCGCAGGTTGGGGTTTGCGCATGCACAACTCTGCACAACCCGACTGAATATCGGGTTGCACAGTTTATGCATGGTTCCTCCCCCTCCTGTTGAGCATGCATTCATTTGCATTGTGCTGTTGCGCAACCTGTTGTCAGTGGCGTAACTGCCTCCTGCTGAATATCGCAGAACGGCGCAATGTAGGACTTGCGCATGCGCAACCCTGTTGCGCAAGGCGCAACCCTTTTGAATATCTGGGCCTTTGCATTAAAAAGTACACACATAAAATATATACTTTCTTGGGACCTGACATGAAACACGGCCCAAATAATAAAATCACATATCGGTCCTTGCCATCAAAAGCATCTCAATTATATTTATTTCTAAAGTGTATTTACATTTGTAATATGTCATTGTGACAACTGATGCATATATATACCCACATGCCAGCCCCAGTCACCGATTACTTAAGGCAAAACAAATTAATAATCAAGCTGAATAAGAGACACCATTTATTCATTGCTGATATTTTTCTGAAAGAGGCTCTTGTATATTCTGCACTACACAACTGTATCCAAACATATCAATGGGTAGCCATCAATGGTTATATTTAAACAAACTGATGGCCAGCCACTGATCACCACCATAAACCATCCATGACATAACCACTATCAGCATATACATGAACTGGTGTACATAGAAAATAAGCTAAAGAGAAAGAAGCACAGAGGTGACCAAAGTTTTATTTTGTATAATAAACCTCATGATTCAGCACCTACATTTCTTTAGGAAGGCTGATCAATCTATACTATCATTGAGGCCTTGTTGTTTCCTGGCTCTCAACTCAAAAATCCAGAAACCCTTCCCTCTGTCCAATTAATCTTTTAATATCGTCACCTCTTGGTCCAATCTTGACCAGTTCAATTCCTGTAAATAGAAAACTGTGTTTGCCATGTGGATCAGTTTTAATGTGTTTAACGGACACATAGTTCTCATCTCCTTTCTGAAGAGCTCGCACATGTTCCCCTATCCTGGTCTTGAATGACCTACTGGTTCTCCCCACATAATAGGCTCCACAGTTTCATTGTAGCATATACACTACCCCACTACTATTACATGTCATAAAACTCTTGATTTCAATCTCTTATCCTGTGACAGGGTGGAAAAAATGCTTACATGTGTGTACAAATTTATAATGAATACATTTGCCACATCTGTGGGTACCAATGGCGGGGGAGCAAGTACTAACTATTTCAATGGTTCTGGACCTGGTGTAATGTTTCTAACAACCATATCCTTGATATTCCTATTACGTCTGAAAAACCACTTTCGGCCCTTTAGCTACTACTGCCAACCTTGGTTCAAGTTCCAGTATGGACCAAATGCTCGCTATAATCTCTTTTATTTTTTCTGCTCTGCTGGAATATGTGGTGACAAAGGGACAGCTCAGTCCCTGGTTCTTGTCACCCACTGATGCAGTATATTTAAGGGCCCTATCTCTGTCCATGTCATTTACTTTATGCATTGCTGTGGCTGTACTATGTGTACTACAGCCACTCTCTATGAACCTTTTAACCTGTAGGTCTGTTTTCTGTTTATACTGCTCAGTTTCAGTGCAATTTCATAATATATGCACCAATTGCCCTTTAGGTATATTAAAACAGACATGAGGAGGGTGACAGCTTTCATATCTTAGTAGACTATTTCTATCAGTATTTTTCTGAAATAAAATCATACAGATGTCCCCCTCCTCATTCCAATATATACCAAGGTCCAAGTAGTTAATCTGTGTGCTATCAAGTTCATGCTTATATCTAAGACATGAGCTAGTGCTCTCCATCCATAGAATAAAAGCTTCAAATTCTGATGCAGTCCCCTTCCATATGACAATAATGTCATCAATAAAGCGCCGCCACAAATCCGCCTTATCAAAAAATGGATTTGTGGCAGTGCTGTAAAGATGATCAGTTTTCCATGTTCCAACAAAGAGATTAGCGTAGCTAGGGTCCATAGTGGCCACATAGCTGTGCTTCAAACCTGTAAGTAAAGTTGGTCCTGAAACATAAAACTCTTTTTTTTTTTTGTCAAAACCTCCCTTGCTAAGTCTATCAAAAAACATGTTGGCACTGCTACCTGGTCTTCCTCTGTTCTCATAACTAGAAAAAAACTAAGGGCTTCCAGCCCTTCCTGATGTGGAATCACTATATACCTGATAGTATAGATTTATCAGCCTTCCTAAAGAAATGTAGGTGCTGAATCATGAGGTTTATTATACAAAATAAAACTTTGGTCACCTCTGTGCTTCTTTCTCTTTAGCTTATTTTACATGTACACCAGTTCATGTATATGCTGATAGTGGTTATGTCATAGATGGTTTATGGTGGTGATCAGTGGCTGGCCATCAGTTTGTTTAAATGTAGCCATTGATGGCTACCCACTGATATGTTTGGATACAGTTGTGTAGTACAGAATACACAAGAGCCTCTTTCAGAAAAATATCAGCAATGAATAAATGGCATCTCTTATTCAGCTTGATTATTCATTTGTTTTGTCTTAAGTAATTGGTGCCTGGGGCTAGCATGTGGGTGTGTGTGTATGTATGTATATATATATATATATATATATATATATATATATGTATATATGTGTGTGTGTGTGTGTATATTTTATATATATATATATATATATAATATATATATATATATATAATATCAGTTGTCACAATGACATATTACAAATGTAAATACACTTTAAATATAAATATAATTGAGATGCATTTGATGGCAAGGACCAATATGTGATTTTATTACTTGGGCCTTGTTTCATGCCAGGTCCCAAGAAAACATGTATTTTATGTGTGTACTTTTTTACACAAATTGTGTAATGATATCACTGAAGTGTTTTTAAGTAAAAATGTGTGGTGGGTAATTGTATCATTAATTGATTAATTGTTTGGACACATGGTGTGTGTATAAAAGCACATGACTGAGGCTATCAAATTTACTCTGTGGAAGCCCAGCAGTTAGCTGAGCGAGACGTAAGTCTTTGTCCACTTAAGCTCTGGCTGTTCAGCTCTAGCCATTGTTGGTTTTATGCCACTGTTAATTAAATATATACTGTCACACGCAGTGTTTCTGTGTCTATGTGCAGTCTGGTCGATGGGTGCTTTTCTCTTGTGTTGCTATTGACTTACTATATCATAGCACCATCGTTCAACTTCCCAGTGCTTCGCTTTTCGTTTTACATTGATTTGTATGTAACCCCCAGTAGGCACTAAACTGAGAGGGCTACTACCCCTGCCTGTGTGCCTATGGACTGGTTGAGAGGCCTAGGTCCCATGACGTGGTGCCTCCATTTTTATAACCTGAAATTTGGGGAGAAAGGTGTCACTTGGCATGGTGATTAGGTTCGGCTACTCTGCGCAGGGGCACCCAAATAACTCAGGAAGCAATAACTGTAACGTCCAATACCAGAAGCTGGTATTCTAGAGTGTGGCTTTTATTCACATGAACAGAATAACAAAGCATAGATGGACCCCCACGGAGCTACACTCCTGGTAATGCAGATTTATGGAGATCAGTACACATCCTCTTTACACTGAAACCCTCAGGTTTCGAAACACTTTGTGCACTCTGCCCTAACTCAACTCTTTTTTGGTTTCCCTGGCTCGGCTCCCTTGCCAGCCCTCTGGACTACCTTCCTTCCATGGCTCGGCTCCCTGCCAGCCCTTTGGACATTTTCCATATAGCATGGATCATTTCTTGGTGGCTCCCTAAACCACCTCTGAGCACTTCTGGCTCCATCAGGGAATCTTCTTCAACAATCCCACGTCTGGGTATTTTCTTCAGGCACTGGCCAAGTACCTGAGAGAAAGCAACAGGTGTCCCAAAGCAAACCCGTAGAGGTGAATTTGGTTACTACTGATGGGGGGTCTCCCACTTCTCGCTCCCATAATTCATACCCAGCCATTTCTCTGGACTTCAACACCTCATCCTCTGAAAACACTTTACTGTGTAGATTCTCTTTAAAAGTATGTCACATTTAATCTACTTGTTCTTCCATCCCACTTGTGCTGAACTTGAAACATACTTAATGAGTAGCTGTGTCCATTTCTCTAGACCCCCACAGAGTTAAGCAGTCCAATTCCCACAACTTTCAAAACTGTACTTGGCTGTTTTTCCTGACCCCAGAGTAACAGTCACTTAAATTCATCTTGTCTCAGGTGAAAACACATTGGCCCTTTATCAGAGTAAACTCACCCCTTGGTTGCAGGTGCCCCATAGGCTTTTTCTTCTTCAAAGAAATCTCAACAAAAACTTCTGGTGCCTCAGCATGAACCTAGATTTAGGCAGCTTCTTCTTCCTCTAGCCAGACCAGGGGATTGCTCCTGGAAGTGGGCAGAAACCTTCCCCCCATCCCCGCAGGGATGGGGCCCTGAACCACTGGAAGCGGTCTCTACCACTTCACTTGGCTCTTATTGTGCTCTTCTTCAGGTGAGAACACACACCTCAACAAAAATATAGCTCTTTGTCAGAGCTTAGGGCTCTGAGGGCCTGCAGCTGCAGCACACCTCTTCACTCTACTGAGCCCACTACTGAACTACTTTCAAAATTCCACAACATTCTATCCTAACCTCCAGCTGCAACATTCCAGTGTGGCTATCATCCCTCAGTCTCAGCTGAGACTGAGAACAGAGTGAGACAGTGTGAAATCCATTTAACTGGAGTTTCACAAGCTGCCTTTCCTGCCTGCCACTAGGTCTAACTGGGATTCTTGTAACCCTGGGTAACAGGGGGGTTACATGTATAACAAATTCATAGCTCAGGCATTTGATTTAGACCTACTGCAAATGTATATTTGACGAGACAGTCCAGATAGAGATAAAAATATCTGATAGAATGTGTAACAAGAATACTTCAGCAGCATAGAGGTATACAGTTGAAACTGCTAATCCTTTTTGGTATCTTGTGATATGGGCAAAGCAAATTTAATGACTCAAATATGAGCAACTCAATTTGTGCACCCATAGGAGTAGCGATGGTGAAGGTATAGTGAGGGGAGAGAATAGCGAGGGTGGAGGGACTGAATAGCAATGGAAAATGATGGGAGTGTGTATGGTGCTGTAGAGAAGTGCAGCCTGCTGCTACTGAGCTGGCTGCCTGGAGGGGAGGATGTAACAAATGCACTCTGCAGGTCAGGCCCTCTGCTCCCACAGTACCAACCTCCAAGTGCAATAGTGTGAACAAGTAACAAACAGGGTAACCCTCCTGTCTGTTTTGGGTCCGAATCACCTACAAGCCTCAAGTTCTGGAGGGATTCAAACTGTGAACCTTATGCTAACATACCCCATTAACAGACTCAGATAATATTCTCTTTGGGGGAGGCAATATAATCTTTCACCCAAGGGCACCCAGCCAGGTATCCAAAATGAACCCTTACAACTCTATATGAGACCTAGGTATATCCTTACCTTTTAAGCAAGCTCAGTAACACAATCAAGTCTTTTGACAGCTGTCAGCCTAAACACAGGTTGAGCATCACATGCAAAAGAAAACTGAGAAGACACACAAGCAGTATTTTAAAGAAAAGGTTGTTTACTAAAAAAAAGGTAAAACAGGTGAAATCAAACACAGAACAATTATATCACAAATCTTACAGTCATATAAAAAATAGGAAGTTACAGAATACAAACTCCTACTACAAATACTTAGTCTTTCTTATCTAGATGTTACCCTTTAAGTGCTTTTAAAAGTTCAGAGAATTACTTCCTCTCAGAGTCCAGAATCATTTGTCACTGTTTCCCTTTGTTAGCTATTCATTTGAAACACCATCTCCCCTCCCCTTTCTTGAGGTTAGCTAGATCCTCTCTTAGAGTTAATTCTTAACAATATTATCTACAAGGATGTATTTTAAATAATGTGAACATCAGCAAAAAGCCATTTCCCAAATATGACAGTCTGGGATTAAACATTTCTCTTTGAATTTAGCAATCCTGCACTCTGTCACTACTTCTTGGCTATGTGCTAAAAATGAGAGGAACCAGTCAAATTACTTTTCTTCCTGCCAGGTCATAAAGACTTACATAGGAATCAACTTCAAAGGCATGCGCAGGATATAAAAGGTAATAAAATGTCCCCCTTGAAGGATGTCTTAATTAATGGTTCCTCTGGTCAGTTTAATGACATCCTCACTGATACCTTGAAAGTTAAAGACCAAGTCTCTCACACTGCTGACTGGTGTGAGACAATTTCATACACAGACCATTTATTTATAATAACAATATCATACAGATAACCATAAGCAGAGGACAGAGCATCACACTCCTCCCCACCTAGACTGAATTTGGGGGCTCTATCCACTGCATGGGATGAGCTCCCTAAGTCAACTCATTCCTCATATAGATGCAACAAGTCATCAGTGTTTTCATTGGTTTCCCTTGCCATGTGAGAGATCGTCATGTCATACCCTTGCAAGGCAAGACTCCATCTTAATAATCTACCATTCGTTTTAACCATTTGTGCCAGCCAAACCAGGGGGTTGTGGTCAGTTTGTACCTCAAAATGCTGCCTGTATAAGTATGGCTGTAACTCCTTTAGGGTCCACACTGTGGCAAGACACTCTTTTTCCACAGTAGAGTATGCCTGATCCCTGGGAAGTAACTTTTTACTCAGGCACACTATGGGGTGATCTTTCCCTTGGTTGGATGTCTAGCTCAGTACTGCTCCAATACCCTCATCTGAAGCATCAGTCTGGACTACAAAGAGTCTGCTGTAGTCAGGACTTGTCAATACAGGAGCACTGCACAGTGCCTCCTTCAGTCTGGTAAAGGCTTTTTCACAGGCTGGTTCCCAGGTAATTTTCTTAGGCATCTTTTCTTTAACAGGCCAGACCGGGGGGGGGGTGGCCAAGGCACTGTAATTTGGTACAAATGTCCTATAGTTCCCTGCTGTCCCCAGAAAACTCCTGACCTGCTTCTGCGTTTCTGGTCTGGGTCATGCCTTGATTGCCTCTATTTTTGCTTGGTTAGGACAGAGCTGTCCTCGGCCTACAACATGCCCGAGGTATGCCACTTCAGCCATGGTCACCTTGCACTTCTCAGCTTTGACAGTGAGCCCAGCTCCCTGTATCCTTCCCAGCACTCCCCTAAGGTGGGACAGGTGTTCCTCCCAGCTGGCACTAAAGATGGCAGTGTCATCCAGGTACGCCACGGTGTACTCCTAAGCACCATTTAACACCTGGTTCACCAACCTTTGGAAAGTGGCCGGGGCATTCTTCATTCAGAAAGGCATTACTTTAAATTCAAATAACCGTATCGGAGTGATGAAGACCAACCTCTCCCTAGCTCTGTCAGTTAACTCTACCTGCCAATACCCCTTTGTCAAGTCAATAGTTGTAAGGTAAGTTGCCCCTCCCAACTTGTCCAGGAGTTCATCTGTCCATGGCATTGGGTAGGCATCTGACTTGGTGATTGCATTCAGTCCATGATAGTCCACACAAAAATGAGTAGAGCCATCTGGCTTGGAAACAAGGACTACAGGCGAGGCCCAGGTGCTGTGGGATTTCTGGATTACCCCTAAATCCAGCATTTCCTCCACTTCCCTCCTAATGTCCTTTTGGACAGCCTCAGACACCCGATATGCTGTTCACCGTATGGGCGCCTGCGTCCCTGTCTCCACATCACGCGTCACTAAGGGGGTTAGTCTAGGCTTGACACTAAATAGTGCGGCAAAGTCTGCTAAAACCTCCCTTACTTCCTGGGCCTGATCTGGGGCCAACTGGGGTGACAGTTTAATTGCCTCCACAGAGGACTCCTGCTTGCTTTCTTCCAGCAAGTCCAGAAGGGGGTCTCTTTTGTCTGTCCCCTCACCAGGACTACACACTGCAAACACCATGTCAGCCCTATTAGAATATGGCTTCATCATGTTGACATGGTACATTCTTTCTGTATGTCTTCTGTCAGATAAATCTATAATACAGTTCACGTCATTTACCCACCATCCTACTATTTTGTATGGTCCTGCCCACTCAGCCTGCAGCTTGTCTTTCTGGACTGGGATTAGGACCATAACTTCCTGACCCACCATGTACATGCGAGCTCTGGCTCTGTGGTCGTACCACACTTTTGGTTTTTGTTGGGCAGCTGCCAGGTTGCTCTGGGCTGTCCCCATAAGCTCCTTCAGCCTTTCCCTAAACCTAAGGACATAATCCACTATGGGAGTTCCCTAGGTGGTGTGCTTGCCTTCCCAGTCCTCCTGGATCAAGTCTAGGGGCCCATGTACCCTACGTCCGTATAAGAGCTTGAAGGGGGAAAACCCTGTCGACTCTTGGGGCACCTCCCTGTATACGAACAACAGGTGGGTAAGGTATTTCTCCCAGTCCCTCCCATGCTGTTTAGCAAATGCTTGGAGCATTGACTTAAGGGTACCATTAAATCTTTCCACAAGTCCATCGGCTTGTGGGTGATAAGGTGTTTTGCACCTCTGTGCCACCCCACACTTCTCCCACAAATATTTCATCAGGTCCAACATGAAGGAACCCCCTCAATCAGTGATAACCTCCTGTAGAAACCCAACACAGGAGAAAATTGCAAGTAAGGCATTTGCCACTTTGTCTCTCCTCAGTGAGGATAGGGCAACAGCTTCTGGATACCGGGTGGCATAATCCACCACAGTCAGGATGAGCCTCTTTCCAGAGGAGCTGGGGGTATTTAACAGCCCCACAATATCCATTCCTACCCTCTGGAATGGCTCCTCCACTATGGGCAATGGAATTAGGGTAGCTTGGGTTTTCTTACCTGCCTTCCCTATATCTTGGTATTAGTGACAAGACCTGCAATACTCCTTCACCTGCTGGGTGAAGTTGGGCCAATAGAAATTCTGGGTCAATCATTGCGTAGTGTGCATGATTCCCAGATGACCAGACATGGAGATATCATGTGTAATCTTGAGCAACTGCTCACGGTACCCCTGGTGAATAACAAGCTGCCTGACTATCACCCCTCCCTCTGTCTTAGCAGCCTGCATATACATCAGTCCATTGTCCCAATAAACTTTACATTTCCTATCACCTCCCTGTGCTCCGCCAGAGTCTGCCCAAGCTGTCAGCTTCTCTAGACCAGTGTCACTTTTCTGAGCAGCTGCAAACTCCTTGCACATTCCCAAGGCATGGGACAGGTCCCCTTCAGTCTCTAAACTAGGGTCCCTAGCTGTAGCATCAGGGAACTCAGGACCACTGCCATCCCTAACCCTCTGACAATGGGTCACCCCTCCTTCCTTGGAGTAACTCTCCATAGCTGTTTGGTTAACTGCTGCCTGTGGAATTTCTACCCCTCTTTCATTATTCTCCATATCAGAAGACACAGGCTGGGGAACCAGCCTCTCAGTGGTTTCCACAGGGGCTTCTGTGGGGTCCAGGGAACTACAATTTCCCTTGCCACTTAGCTATGGGTAACTGCGCACACCATCCCCTGTTTGAGATTGTTGCTGAGAATTACATCAACAGCTAGAGTTTCAGCTACAGCAACCTGCTGCACAGTTCCCCATGTCTCACCCCAGTCTAGGAGAACGCTAGTGAGTGGCAATGTTTTCTCCTCCCCCGTGAACCCCTGTACAGTCACAAATTGATTGGGTATAAGCTGACCAGGCTCTACCAGATCCCTTTTTACCAAAGTCAGGGATGCCCCCGTGTCTCTTAACCCTTGTATCTGTACACCATTTACAGTGACTGGGTGCATGTGTTCCCTCATGTTGACTGGCATGCTTTCAGGGACACACAAACAATCCACTTCTTTTTGAGCACAACTTTGAGTACTGCTTGTCCTTTTGGGACACTGTCTTGCAATATGACCAGTTTCTTTGCAAACCCAACATTCCTTTCTTTTCTCAGTTAACTCGTTTGTTTGAATTCTGGGGCTACCTGGTTTTGGTGGAGGCAGTAAGGGTTTTAGCTGCCCTGAAGGTGCGCTCTTCCCTTTCTGCACTGCCACACCAGCTCCATTTGCTCTCAGAACAGGTCTGCTCCTGGCATAGTGGTCCAAGAGTTCCCCAGCCTCTTGCACTGTTTTTGGATCTCAGTCCTCCAACCAGGTTTTCAGCTCTGCTGGGCATGCCCCTAAAAACTGCTCCAACAGTACAGCATTTTCAATTTTTTCAACAGAGTCTGCTTCAATTCCTTCCCTGCAACGTTTTAAAGACTGATGTTATTTCATGGCTAGCTCCTCATAGCTCATGTCAGGGCTTCTCCTGAGCTTACAGAATTTAGCTCTGTATGCCTCTGCTGTTAGCTCATATTTTTTTTAACAGTGCAGTTTTCAGTTTACTGTAATCATTACTGTCCTCAATGTCCATTTGACCCAATGCATCCCGAGATTTTCCGGTAAGTAGCGGGGATAGCCGGAAGCTCCAGGACTCTCTAGGAATATTTGCCTGAATACATACTTTTTCAAAGGAATTTAAAAAAATGCATCCATATCTTCCCCCTCTTTAAATTCAGCTATTAATTTGGAATTTAATTTGTAACCTAGTCCTGTAGTTCCAGTTAAACCCAGGCCACTTACCTGCTCTGGTGCAGGTGGTTGGAGTCATAGCTTCTTCAGTTCATGTTGCCTCTGGCACTCAGTCTCCTCTCACTCAGCTTCTTGCTGTTCTCTCACTCCACTTCTCGCTGTTCTCACTCCACCTGTCACTGAAGCTGCTCCCTCTTCTCTACAGCTCGCTGCTCTCGCCTCTCTTCTCTCTTGAATTCTTGCTTCCTCTGTTTAAACTCCAGTTCCATCCTCCGCAATTCCATCTGCAGCTTGAGTCCTTCTGGCTCCAGAATGTTGGTGACCTTCCCCTGCTGTTGCTGTGGCCCTTGCCTTGCACTGGCCCTGCTGTCCTCCTCATCAGATCTGGACACTGCACTGGACCCTGGCCTCTCCACATCCAAGGTTCAGCCCTTTTTCAGTCACAGACTGTGACTCAAGGCTCTGGGCATCTGCTGCCATCAGAGCCTCCATGAGGTTCTGCTTGTTGGCTGTCCCCTCATGCAGGACTCCTCTCTCCTTGCACAACTGCCTCAGGTAGTCTGCAGTGTGTTCGCTGTAGTTGGAAGCCATCTTCTTCCCTAACTAAAGCTACTCTAACTTGCAACCAGAAAAAAATAAAACAGGTAGGAACTTTGACTGTAAGCACAATGATATAGTTCTGTTTACTTTTTAAAAATCACTGCCTTATTTTGCATGTGAGCTGTACCATATTAATCAAATATACTGAACTGTTAAAGCTTGTGTTACCAAATACTTTTATAATCACACCACTGCCAAGCAAATCTGTCACTAATGCACTCCGCAGGTCAGGCCTTCTGCTCCCACAGTGCCAACCTCCAAGTGCAATAGTGTGAACAGGTAACAAATAGGGTAACCCCCCTGTCTGTTTTGGGTCTGAATCACCTACTAGCCTCGAGTTCTGGAGGGATTCAAACTGTGAACCTTATGCTAGCACACCCAATTAGCAGGCTCAGATAATATTCTCTTTGAGGGGATGCAATATAATCTTTCACCCAAGGGCACCCAGCCAGGTATCCAAAATGAACCCTTACAACTCTATATGAGACCTAGGTATATCCTTACCTTTTAAGCAAGTTCAGCAACACAATCAAGCCTTTTAACAGCTGTCAGCCTAAACACAGGTCCAGCATCACATGCAAAAGGAAACTGAGAAGACACACAAGCAGTATTTTAAAGAAAAGGTTGTTTACTAAAAAAAAAGGTAAAACAGGTGAAATCAAACACTGAACAATTATATCACAAATCTTAGTCATATAAAAAATAGAAAGTTACAGAATACAAACTCCTACCACAAATATTTAGCCTTTCTTATCTAGATGTTACCCTTTAAGTGCTTTTAAAAGTTCAGAGAATTACTTCTCTCTCAGAGTCCAGAATCATGCATCACTGTTTCTCTCTGTTAGCTGTTCATTTGAAACACCATCCCCCCTCCCCTTTCATGAGGTCAGCTAGATCCTCCCTTAGATTTAATTCTTAACAAAATTATCTACAAGGATGTATTTTAAATAATGTGAACATCAGCAAAAAGCAATTTCCCAAATATGACAGTTTGGGATCAAACATTTCTCTTTGAACTTAGCAATCCCACACTCTGTCACTACTTCTTGGCTATGTGCTAAAAATGAGAGGAACCAGACAAATTACTTTTCTTCCTGCTAGGTCATAAAGACTTACATGGGAATCAACTTCAAAGGCATGTGCAGGATATAAAAGGTAATAACATGTCCCTCTGGAAGGATGTCTTAATTAATGGTTCCTCTGGTCAGTTTAATGACATCCTCACTGACACCTTGAAAGTTAAAGGCAAAGTCTCTCACACTGCTGACTGGTGTGAGACAATTTCATACACAGACCATTGATTTATAATACCAATATCGTACAGATAACCATAAGCAGAGGGAACAGCATCACAGTGGATACGGACACCACTTACAGTGCTAGTGGTCCTGGTTATGGGACTGCCTGCAGGTACAGTTTTTGTGTAGCTGTGTTGGGTGTTTGAATTTTTTTTTCACTCTCTGGTTCCCTTTGTCACCCCAGCTGTGGTATCCCCTCTGCTTACTGTGGCCCCTCTCCCGTGTATTCTCCTGTCTCCCAGTGTCCACCCCCCTGGAGTTGATTATAGTAGTATGGGGGTGCGAGGGCGTGCCCCCAAAAATAATGAATGTATATATCACCCCCATGCTGGAGTTATGGAATGGTTGTGGTGTTGGTGCTCGGTGTAGTGTTAATTGCCAAAAAAATGTTTTGGTGATTTGCAGTCACTATATAAGTAGTCATGGTTCTGTACTGGATGTTATGACATAGAACCATCATTTTGCAGCTCTGGGAGAGGACTTTACTGTAAATTGACAACTGGTTGTTACTGGAGAAGAAGAGCCACAGAAGATCATTATTGAGCAATCTCAACACATTATTAATAAGGTACTACCAACATTGGAATGTTGCTAGTTTAAAAAATAAATTAGCAGATCTGGAATATACAGAATTCTTCAACCAATTTCAATGCATATGTTTACAGGAGACCCGAGTGAGTGAAGATGTTATAAATATTATGGCTATAAATCATTTGTTAAACCACCAAAGAGATAAGAAATTTGGCAGAAATACTGGAGGGTTACTTATTTTCTGGAAAAATAAGAGGATGTACATACTTCAGAAATAGATATTAAAATCAACAGTGTTTTAGGATTGCTAATTACTGAGAAGAATAAAGAAGAATGCATTATTTTTAATGTGTACCATCGACTGGGTAACACCAAATATTACAGAGAAAACTTCTGGGAGACTTTGGGTAATACCCTGGATGATCTTATAGACAGGTTCCACGTGGCTAAAATCATAATTGTGGATGACTTTAATATGGGGGTGGGGGACGCAAGTGCTTAGAATTAGAAAAATACCAAATTGCAGCAACAGAAAATAGCAGTGTATTCTGTATTAGATATTCAAGAGATGTTTATGCAGCGAAAAAGAGAAGACATTATATGAGTTAATGTCTATTAAGAATTTTCTTCTGCTAAATGGCAGAACTAAATCAGACAAAGAAGTAAAATATGCTAATACCTATGCTCTAGGATCATCTATTACAGATTTAATTTGGGTAAATTTTAATGTAATACCAATATGTGTGGATTTAATAAGAAGCAAATAGGGCCAAAAGTCAACATTGCCCTGTAGAAGTTGAAATGAATCTCTGGCAAAGACAGAATGACTCTGAACAACCATCTATTCCCGTTAGGATAAGTAATTGGTAATGTTCTGGATGGGAGCTTATTTATAGTGAAGAATTCACTGAAACACTTCAGAATATAGACATCCTAGAGCAATTGTCCATGCAGGATATGGAAAAAACAGAGACAGGAATAATCAGACAGATAGCGATGGATGCTGGAACATGGGGAAAGGTGGAGGGGGGGCTGTAGTAATTCTAAAAGAGACCATCATTGCTTCCCTTATGATATTGCATGCATTAAAGAGGCACTTTGAATGTTCATGAGCAAAAGTGGGGGTGCTGCCGCCCCTCCTCACCCATAGGTTCCAGCACCTATGCAGATAGCCAGTTTCATGCTAAAGGAAGTCAAGTTATGCAAATATAAATGGGACTCTTGGTACAACAAGGAATGTAAACAAAGCTTAAACTGAATTAAACAGGCAAATGAAGATTGTAAGGGCTAATTCTAATATTATTGAGAAGGAAAAATTTAACAGACTGGCGAAAGACTATAATAAAAAAATTGAGATACATAGAGAAAATCATAGGAAAAAAACTATGGAAAGAATTGCCACTGTACAATGGACTGGTTAAACCACACCTTGAGTACTGTGTACAGTACTGGAGACCACACTTGAAGAGGGACATACAGCTCCTGGAGAGGGTACAGAGGAGGGCAACTAAGATGATACGAGGACTAGGGGATTTGACGTATGAGGACAGACTTGAGGAGCTCTGCCTGTTTTCACTGGAGGAAAGGAGAGACAGGAGGGACATGATTGAGGTCTTCAAGTACCTCAAGGGAATAAATAGGGTAAACATGGAGGGGATCTTTAGACTAAAGCAGGGAGGTATCACCAGAGGGCATGGTTTGAAGTTGGAAAGTGGAAGGGTGAGGGGGGAAAAGAGGAGGAGGTTTTTCACTGAGAGGGTGGTGGACCCTTGGAATGCATTGCCTGGTGAGCTGGTTCAGAGATCCACAGTGGAGGGCTTCAAGAGTGGGTGGGACAGACACAGAAAGTGGATGTGTCAGATGATGGCCTGGCCCAGGGGGTGGGGATGGATGATAGGAGTTTCTGGAACACAAGGGGGGGAGGGCCTCGGCACCCAGCTAGGGATCTGAGGTTCAAGCAGACTCGATAGAACATAAAGCCTAATCTGCTGGCAATTAGTATGTTAGTGTGTAAATTGGAAAAGCAGTTCTTAATAAAAGCAGCAAAACAAATGTTGGAATTTGGTAGCAAAGGGTACAGGGAATTGTTTTACGGACCCAGATGTATGCATAGAACCAAAAGACTGGGTCAAACCTTTTCAAAGCCTATTTTATAATGACAGTACTGAATATATCAGATCCTCAGAAGAGACCACAGAGTCACTGTTGTGGATCCCAATAGAACCTAATTTCTCCTTGGAGGAAATTGGTTAAGCTGTCTTTTCATTTATGCATAAAAAACTCCAGGCCCTGATGGAGTACCCATGGACATAATTTTAAGACAAGTAACAATATGGATACCATACACAGTCATTATTTAATTATATAAATAAAAGGGCATAATACCAACATCATGGAAGAAAAATATAATAGTCTCAATCTTCAAAAAAGGTTGCACACCAAGTCTGTGGCACACAATACTGTGTGGTCAGAAACAGCACAAACACTACCATGCAAGCCAACACCACATCAGGGAACACCACCTGAAAACAAAACAAACAAACATAAAAAACAAACAAGTTAAAACATTTCACTGGAGTGGTGGTCCATGGTGGTGTGGTGTTGTAATAGTAAATCTACATTTCACCACTGATTCACTAGATGTGGTGTTGACTTGCACAATGTTGTCTATGCTCTTCTGACTGTGTGGTATTTGCTGCAACAATCTAACATGGAGCCACAGAGATCCCAGTTGTTATAGACCAATTGGTCTTATAGATGGTATGCAGAAAGTTTAAAATAATAAATACTAGATTAGTAAAATGGAGTAAGGAAAATACAACTTTAGATGACACACAGGCAGGTTTTTGATATGAGCACTCTACTACAGCTCTGTGTTTTACATTGTTTCATTTAGCTTTTAAATATAAAGTTATTAAAAAACAGAGGAGGTGACAGGGCCACTGGCAGACCTATGTAATAGTTCACTAGAGTCAGGTGTGGTACCGCAGAACTGGGAAACAGCACATGTAGTGCCCCTCCACAAGAGTGGTCCCAAGGATGATCCAGGGAATTACAGACCAGTCAGTCTGATCTCCATTGTGGGCAAGTGCATGGAGACCATACTAAAGGAAAGGTTGGTGGAATATCTAGAGAAGCATGGTCTCCAGGATGAGAGGCACCATGGGTTCATGGGGAGGGAGATCATGTCAAATGATTCTGATTGACTTCTTTGACTGTGTCACTAAGACAGTAGACAGGAGCCAAGTGGTAGACATCCTCTATCTTGAGTTCAGCAAGGCCTTTGACTCTGTGCCTCACAAAAGCTTGATCAGGAAGTTGGTGGATCTTCGAGTTGGTGAAAAGATGGCTAGATGGGTGGAAAACTGGCTGAGGGACAGAACCCAGAGGGTGGTTGTTGGGATGGGGAGAGTTATCTGGCACCAGAGAGGTAACCAGTGGGGTCCCACAGGGCTCCATCCTGGGGCCTGTGTTGTTCAATGTCTTCATCAATGACATTGGAGATGACATTAAGGGTGAATTGTGCCTATTCATGGATGACACCAACCTCTGTGAGAGAATGGACACAGCTGAAGGGATACAGGACCTATAGAAAGATCTGGAAAAGCTGGGGAGGTGGTCCAGGATCTGGCAGCTTGACTTCAATGCCAAGAAATGCAAAGTTATGCATATTGGAGCCCAGTATCCTAAAACAGAGTACTACCTGGGTGGAGTCCAAGTATCTGCATTGGAGGAGGAGAAGGACCTGGGAGTGATGATCACTAATGACCTGAAGCACTCCATGCAGTGCAAGAAAGCAGCAGCAAAGACTAACAAGATGCTGGGATGCATAGCAAGGGGGATAAATAGTAGGAGAGAGGAGGTTATACTGCCCTTGTACAGGTCACTGATAAGGCTGCATCTAGAGTGTGGAGTTCAGTACTGGTGCCTACACCTCTAAAAGGATGTTAACCTGCTGGAGAAGGCCCAGAGGAGGGCTACAAAGATGGTAGCCAGTCAGCAGAGCAAGGCACATGAGGAGAGGTTGAGAGCACTGAACATGTACTCCCTAGAAGGCAGGAGAGAGAGAGAGAGAGAGAGAGAGGACATGATTGGGACCTTCAAGTACTTGAAAGGGATAAATAAGGTTGATAAGGAGAGTTTCGTTAAGGTGAGTGGCAACCATAACATGAGGTGGCACAGTCTTAAACTGGAGGGTGGGAGGTTTAGGAGGGAGGTCAGGAAGCACTTCTTCAGAGAGAGGGTGGTGGACACTTGGAATGCATTGCTGGAAGAGGTCATCTCCATGTAGATAGTGGGCAGCTTTAAGAGAGGCTGGGATAGGCATAGGGGAAGGTAAGGATCATGGGTAGGGAGGATGGGAGGAGTGGGGAGGGAGACTAGGGACATTAGCTCAAGCTGTGGACCCTGCAATAGGAGCAGACTTGATAGACCAAATGGCCTTCTTCTGCTAACTTCTTTGTATGTTCGTATATTGTATATTTGTGGACCTAAAAGCTGCCTTTGACAGAATAAATAGAGCACTTTTATGGAAAGCATTAGAAAATGTGGGGGTAGCTAATTCTTTGCTCAACATGATTAAAATATTATATTCGACTAATTTCACTCAGGTTAGATATGATGCAAAAGAAAATAGGACTAATGGATTTGTTACAAATCGGGGGGGGGGGTCAAACAAGGTTACACTTTATCCACCATTTCTTTTTAACCTCCATCTGAATACTGTACTTCAAAATTTATATAATTCTGATTTCCATCCACTGAAAGTAGTGTATTATAGCTGCCTGTACTTGTGATGCAGATAATATAGTATTAATATCTACAAGTTATTTAGGGGTAAAAAGAAAAACAGATAAATTTTTATCTACAATGCAATAAGGCAGATTTCATTAACTATGAAAAAACAAAGGTCTTTTTTTGAGACAAAAAGCATATAAATATAGATGAGACAAATATAATTTAGAGGTAGTATAAGCTTTTTGTTATTTAGGAATAATATTTTCAGATAATTTAACCTGGAATAAACACTTAGAAGAACTTGGGAGGATAACAAAAAAATTATTGCCAGTAATGTCTAATTTTGCATACCAGTATGGAGCCAACTTGGTAAAAGGCTGCCTTGAGGTCATTAATGCGAAACTTAAAAGCCAACTATTATATGGTTCTGAAGTTTGGGAACACAAGAAACGTCAAAATATTGACAAATGGCTTAATTCGTATTACAAGAAACTATTAGAACTGCCACGAGGCGCCCCCTCTGCATTAGTTAGAGCACAGCTTGGGCAACTACCAGCAGAGTGTCTGATTAACAGAATAATTATATATTGGCTCAAAGTTTATACTATGAATGAAGATAGAATACCTAGAAAATGTACAGAAAACGAAATACTTAATTTAAATAAGAATACATGTTTTTTCCAGGTATGAAGTTCATCATGGACCACTTTAAACCTAATGGATTACATGCTTATCTGACATTTTTGTAAAAACAACACATGAAGTAAAAAGCTTAATTAAACAGAGATTTAGGGATATACGTACATGCACAACATGAAACTGGGCTTTGCAAACAGTTTAAAGTTAGTGAGTGGCTAGTATTGAACAAAAGAAATATTGCATTTAAAAAATACTTAGAATTAGTAAAAAAAAAAGGAAATTAATCGGTAAATATAGATTTTAATATTGTCAGAGACTCAATGCACATTACAAAAAAAAAAAACATGTCTACAGCTTTATGTAAATACAGTTTGGGCCCCTGATAACCTCACACATATAACGATTTCCAGCCCTCTGTATGACTTCTATTGGGAAAAAGTTTACCTGAGGTAGAACTAGAACTCATGCTTCAAATGACTTTTTATTGAAATCATCATATTTTCCTTCAACTCTGGATGCTGTGGCCTCCTTTCTAAAAATTGTTTATATAATGAAATGCATTGGATTGCCCCTATCGATTTCATCACTGTTCTATGTATTCCAAGCTAGGGGTCAGATATCCAAAACTTTGCCCAGGGCTAAATTAGCACAGCCCGTGGGCAAACTTAGCCTGGAGCACAAAGCAAGCTATATTCAAAGAAAATAGCCCGGTGCAAAACCAGCTGAATATAGCAAGCAAAGGAAGCCGGACAAACAGGGCCAGGAGCGCAGGGCAAAAATTGTCAGAGAATAAGACAGCACTGAATATAGCAACAGGGAAGTGCACACTGCAACTGCAGCTCATTAGACTCTGGAGCAAGCCAGTGTTGCAGGTGGAGAACATTGTGTGTGATTGCACAGAGATGTCTGACATCTACTTCAAACAACAGTGTAAGCCACACACTGCAGAACTGTGCTATGCTGAAGTGAGGTTTGCTCGGGGCTAACCTGATTGCACAGTGCTAACACATTAGCCTGGTGCAAACTGGTTAGCCCTGGGCAAATGGGAGCTATATTCAAAACTCCCATGCAAATGAGCCTACTTAGGTAATCCGTGGGCAAACAGGTACATTTGCATCCCATTAAGTGCTGCTTAGCATATATTACCATGCAGTTTGCCCAGTGCTACTGCATGGAGCATAAAGCTACCCCTTTTGGTTGGAATGGAAGTACAGGCTGGATGCTGCAGCCAAGGCATGCCCACAGCATCCCCTGTTGGTCGGAACAGAAGCACAGGCTGGAAGCAGCAGGAACTGTGTGCTGGCAGGTACAAGCAGTGCATACAACATACCTATGTAGCACTGCAAGCAGTTCATAATAAGATAGATATATATATATGTAGATCTGTACTGATCTATAACTATAGATGGATACAGAGACACATGCGTGCACACACACACACACACACATATATATATATATATGTATGTATATATGCAGATAGCCACACACACATGCACACACACACACTACCAGTGGCACACGTGCCCTGGATGATGCTCCCATCCCACACCAACAGAGGCAGCCCACAGCAGGTGTGGGTGGAACACAAGTATGCATGGCGCAGGCATAAGGCAAACCTGCTGGGGACGTGGGGATGTCAGCTTTAGGGTAACTGGGCTATGCAGTGCAGCCATCCAATATATAGGGACCTGGGCAGACAGGCTGGGCCAGGCAGCCCTTCTCAGCTGTCATGGTCCCTGTTCCCAAGTGTATTGGTTCCACTCCCTGGTAGTCCCCCCCCAAACCCAAGCACAAATCCAGACCCCTGTTTTAAATAAAATTAAATCCATTTCCCTGTTAGTTTAGTGGTCCCCCCACTCCCAGCATGAATCCAGACCCCCGTTTTAAATAACATTAAATCCATTTCCCTGGTAGTCTAGTGGTCCCCCCCCCACTCCCCCAGCACAAAACCAGGCCCCGTTTAAATAAAAGAAATCTGTTTCCCTGGTAGTTTAATAGTCCCCAACCCCAGCAGGAATCCAGACCCCTTTTAAATAACATTAAATCTGTTTCCCTGGTAGTTTACTGGTCCCCACCCCCCAGCATGACTCCAGACCCCATTTTAAATAACATTAAATCCATTTCCCTGGTAGTTTAGTGGTCCCCCCACCCTCCAGAATGAATCCAGACCCCCGTTTTTAAATAAAATTAAATCCATTTCCCTGGTAGTCTAGTGGTCCCCCCACCCCAGCACATATTCTGACCCCTGTTGTAAATAAAATTAAATCCATTTCAGAATCATTTCCCTGGTAATCTAGTGGTCCCCCACCCTCAGCTCATATCCCAACCCCCGTTGTAAATAAAATTGAATCCATTTCAGAATCATTTCCCTGGTAGTCTAGTGGCTCCCCCACCCGGCAGTGACACCTTGCCCATCCAAATAGCTTCCCAGAACAGAGCCGGTGACCAGCTCAGCTCTCCTCTCACCACCACGGCCAGCCGCCCACTGAGGTAGGAAGGAGCAGTTACCTTGGCAGTCTTGTGTACTTGCTTTTGTTTTTGTTTTTAGGGGTTGGTTTTGGAGCACTTTTCCTCTGCTCCCAGACCCTCTCAAGCCTCTGCACTGTTACTATAGAGCCATAAGGCCCATTCTTTCCTTTCATATAGGGTAGATGACTTGTGGGAGGGGCCTGTTTGCTGAGGTAATGCCCAGATGAAGCATTATTCTGAAATTCTGAATTTAAAATACATTATGGTATTGTGTATGTTATTGTCAAAAGGACTAAAATCATGTACTTTGTGAGTATATTGAAAGACTGAATTATGAATATTGTGTTTAAGCTAAAAAAGGTGCGGAGCTTAGTTCAACTACCTGACCTATTCTGGTATATAAAGAGCTCTGTTCTGTATGTTAGTCAGTGAGCTGTAGGGCTCAGCGAGGAGCTGACCCAGTGTGAACCCTAGCATCTTCTAGTGGTTTTATATTATTTTTTGATTGCTAATTGTCCTCTTTTATTTTTTTGTCATATACAGTTCATTTTCTTTCCTTTTTTCCACTGAATAAAGCTGCTTTAAGTTCTGTATCCTGGTGTCTGTGTCCATCTATTCCCACAGCCTCTTACATGTAGGATGCCAGGGGTGCCTAGCATCTTAGTCAACTGAAGATCTGTTGAGGCAAGACTGGGCTAGTGAGACAGCCAGATCGGTTGCGGACATACAGAGTGAGAATCAATGGAAGTCTGCCCTCAGTGAAAGTCTTTACTGGAGGGAGTATAGGAGGTGAATCATGAGGGATGAGTTAGAAGGACTGCTGGATGGGTAGCTGACCTGATTAATGGTAATATGATGAAGGAATGTAGATGACTGTATAAAGTATGTTGACATCCAGGGGCTAGAAAATGGTGATCTGAATAGAATTCCTTTAGTAAGGCAGCTAGGCACTGGAGATCCAACGATGGGAGTTCTGGGAAGGTCGTAGGACATCCAATGGTTATTGAGGAGGTAGGAGTTGAGTAACATGATCAACAGAGATAATACCCATAAGAGAAACTAGGAAAAGGTAAAACGGATGATGAGGTATCTTGCGGTTCCCGTTATCCATAACAGCAATGATGATTACAGAGTTATTGCATGGCAGAAGGAATTAGGTCACATTTCTATGTAAAAATATCCTATGAGACATGATAGATAGGGAAGCCATAGTGCTTGAACTGGCAGAATGTGTAGGGAATATCCAGTAGAGTCAGATGAGGGATGAGATCTTTCTATAGTTCAGTCAAATAGAATTCCAGAACTGATCCTGGGGAGATGATTGGGAGTATAGATAATTCTATGGTGCCGTAAGAGTCTATGAGGCATGTTTGTCCAAGGCATGTTTGCTAGAAGAAGTTTTCCTCAGGTGAAATGAATAAGTGCTCCATCAAGAAGTGGATGGGAGCTGTTAGGATGGCCAGGGTAGGAGCATGAGATAGATGAATGGGAGGCGTAGTTGACCAGGTAGACATACTGGCTGAAGATGGGTGTTAACTGACCAAAAGAGCCACAGCAAACAGGAAGGAGCCCCCAAGTAAGGAGAGACAGCTGTCCAAGGATGAAAGGGAAAGTCTGGAGCAGATATCCACGGACTGGAGGAAGGAGTTTGAGAAGAAGACAACATAGGCCAAGTGTATTCATTTCAACTGGTGCAGACAGGAACAGAACCAGGGTCAGTGCCACAGCTAACTGAATCAGAATGGAGGAAAACTGCTGCAGGCCATGAGGTGGATCCATTGAAAGTAAAGAAGTGAATCCAGGTACCGAGTACCGTAACGTTGATATACTAGAGTCATGTGTTGGAAGATGATGGCGAAGAACAAGTGCAGAGAACAGAAAGTGCAGCTGCTATGAAGCATCAGAATCCCACTCTGAAGGAGAAAGAGAACTCGCATGGTTGTCAGGAAGGGGTGACCAGCAGCAAGGAAGTCCAGGAGACAGCTGAACTGAATGGAGACAGAGATGGAACAAGCTGGCGGAGTCCAAATCCAGAGTGTGAGGAGGCCAAGGTAGGGATGAGTACAATGAGTCCATGGAAGTGCAGCATGTAGACTGGTGAGGAAGGATGTGGAAACCAAATAGAGTACAGGGTCCCTTCATGAAGGGAAGTGGCAACCAGGTATCAGGTAGAAAATGCATGAAATTAAGACAGGATTGCAGAAACAGGCTCCCATCCATGATATGTGAGGCAAGATGACCTTCACTTGATGCTGCCAGGCAAGGTAGGATGGGGAAGGCAGATGGGGTAAAGTGGTCCCATTCCTGAAGGGAAGCAGCAACTGGGTAGTCAGGTAGAGAATGCATAAGACTGAACAGTGGAGGACATACACAGGCTCTCATCCCAGGTATTTGAGGCAAGATGACTTTTACTCGATGCTGCCACACAATGTAGGATAATGAAGGCAATGGGGAACAATGATCCCATTCCCAAAGGGAAGTGGCAAGTGATATTCTGGTAGGGAATGCAGTAGTCTGAAACCATGGATTGCAGATACAGGCTTACATCCCTGGTAGTCGGTGCAAGATGATCTGCAGCTGACTCTGCCAGGCTGAGGTAGGATGTTGAATGCAAATGAGGTATAGTGGTCCCATTCCCAAAGGGAAGCAGCAACTGGGCATCAGGCAGAGAATACACAAGGTTGAATGTAGACTCAGGCTCCCATCCCTGGTAGTCGAGGTGAGATGACCTTGACGAGAGGCCACTATGCATAGGTGGATGTTGAAGGTACATGGGGTAAAGAGATCCCATTCTCTAAGGGAAATGGCAACCAGTAGCAGGTAGAGAATGCACAAGTTTGACATGGTTGATTGCAGACATGACTCCCATCCCTGGTAGTCGGGGTGAGCTAACCTTCATTTGATGCTGCCAGGCAAAGTTAGGGATTGAAGATGTCAGGTTTACAAGCAGTAGATGGTAGTGAGTGTAACATAATCCCATCCCCAGTAGACAGGGCAAGCCTACCTTCACGCAATACCTCAAGGTATGAGTTAGGGACAGAGTCCGGACAAACTGCTGGTATGGGCTGAGCAAAGAAAATAGCTGGCTGGGTAGTCTTAGACAGGCAAATTGTGAGGCAGTAGAAATGGGATGGAAGCAGGTCAGAGTAGGAGAACGTGAGGAGGAGTCATCAGTAATGCCAACTAAAGAGGAGTTTAGAGAAAGCTAGGAAAGAACATACTGTAGCGATGAAATGCAATGAATGATGGAAAGCCAAGAGGACAGCCAATGATGTGGGCCTGGGAAGCACTGCAAGGAGCATGGAAAAATGGGGTGATATGAATGTTGTAGTTAACTCGCAAACTGGAAGGTGGGAAGCACCAGGGGTAAAATGAGGAAACATCAATTTTGAAATAGACCAGGGCAAAGGTGCCGGGAGCAATATAGTAAGGGGTGCAAGTGCCAGATTAGGGGAGAGGTAGCATAGGTCAAGAGGGTAGGAGGGAGATGTAATATTGGGTGATGAGCAAAAGTCCCAAAAGGAAACCAGGGAAACAATAGACAAGGGCAGGAACAAGGGACGATGGGGGGGCAGCAGTGGCAGATGAGGAGCCATGGATAAAGGAAAGGGGGCTGGGAAATGGGGGAGGTCCATGGCTGGTGCTGAATCATGCAGAACATGCATGCACTGTACGGACCCAGGTAAAGTAGGTAGCAAAACTGGGAACGAGAAACCATTGGAGATCTATGCAGTAGGAAAGCAATGTGAAAATATGGAGCAGTACGCCAGTGGGGCCAAGCAACAGGAGATAAGTGGCAGTCACAGAGCACAGCAGGAACTAGGCTGACAGAGCTGAAACAGTGTAGTCCACAGAGAAGCAGAAAAAACTGAAACAGGGCAATTAAAAACAGCAATGTGCTGGGCAGCTGGGTAAGATGGCAAGGGTGTAGGCAAGCATTCTCACCATACACATGTGTGTACAGTTTAGTCCAATACATGTAACAAACCATATACCTTGTTGTTGTCATTCACATACTTGTCAGCAGTATGGGAATTAGAGTATTCACTAAGCTGTTTCTGCATCAGGTTAAACGGCTAAGGACAACAGTTTGTTGTGATGTGTATCATAGTGGCAGCACCAGTTGGAGGGAATGATTACACTGTTGTAAAGGAGGGGCAGCAGGTGAGGGGAGCATGTACAACATGGATATTTCTGCTCACTGCAAGATGGCAGGGGAGCGAAGGTGGCCTCTGTGGAGTGAATGCTGGAAAGCCGACCATGCCAAAGCAGAGCAACACAGGCAGGGAGAGAAGAAAAAACTAGTAGAGCGAGCAGGCCGTATGACAAAGGGGAAGGAGCAGGAGCCACAAAGCACTCGCACAAGCCAGTAGCAGGGGCAAGGGATGCAGACACTGATAAAAGTGTGCAAACAAGGTACTTATGGAGCCATTCCTGGGAGAGGATGGGGAGGCTTCCAGTACATGTCAATGACAGGACATGCACAGAGAGAGCCAGAGGTGGCCCACAGGTGTAAACCAGGCAGCGAGCAAGAGCAGGCAGAAGGGCAGACTGGAGCAGGGCAGCCAAGCAGGTGCCAGGGGATGATGCTGTACTTGAAGAAGCAGTAAACAGGGAGCGGCAATCCTGGACAGAGAAGGAGCAGCAATGAGGTAATGAGGTACGGGAAAGGGAAAAGAAAAGAGCGGACACCAGACAGGAGGAGGCTGAGAACAGGGGGTGGGGGAGCAACCAAGAGGAGAACGAGGGTGAACGAGGACAAGGGGAGAAGCAAGATGGAGAGAAGAGCATGAAGGGCAATGGGAAACAAATGAGGATCAGGGAGCAGGAGGGAAGGGAAGGAGGCTTCACCCATGAGCCATACAGAAGCTCAGGTGCTGTTGTTTCACAATGAGCTAAGTGGAGAACTGCCATGGAGGCTGTCCTTTGTAGGGGATGTGGGAGGAGCTATTCCCTCACATTAAACCTCGGGCTATAGCCCTCCCAAAAAATGCACAGCACAGTATGCTCTGGTTAATTCCACTAAAAATTTGAAAACATGTAAAGTTTAGACATTTAAAGGATACCTAAACAACATTTTGACAACAAACTAGTCAAAAATCTGACTTCATAGGGGACTAAAGGAAAGGCTGCTGTATTCATTAATGCTAAAACTACATTTACATAATTTACCTAAATGTGGTTCCAAAGCATTTGAAAAATGTAAAATCAACCTTCCAATTTAAAAAAAAAAAAACTGCCTTACCTGCATCCTAAAATGGCCACCAAACGTGTTGAGCGATTACATCATTGGAGCCAGAGTCAGAGAGCCATATGGCTCTCTAGAGTGCTAACCAGTTTTTTTTCCCTTTGTATAGAATTGTTTCACCAAAATGGTCAAAACCATGTGCATTATTTTGATCAATACACATGTTAGGCTATGGTTCTGCTCATTTTGTTTTACATGCTGAAACTGGGTCTTAATCCAACTGACTTTCTCTTTGGCAAACCATAGCGCAGTCCAAATCTTGAAAAAACCTGGTTGTCTAGTGGTTATGGTGGATCCAGGATGTTACAATGGGGGTGCTGGGGTGGTGTGTATACTTTATATGCACTTTTTAACATTTTTATTAAACCTTTATATTTTCTGCTATTATTCCTTTCTAGCACATTTTTGACAGAACCTACAAATGTAGTCCATAGTTTTGAATGTGAACATTTGTACAATCAATAAACCAGACTTCTTCAACAAAGTGAAATGCAGCAGCAGCAAGAAAAGTAAGTTACAATGGGGGGAGGGTGTAGCCGCACCCTTCACCACCCCCTAGATCCACCACTTGTTTGTAGCAAAGTTCTTGTGAAGTCCAATGACAGAGTTCATACTTTCTCGAAAATCAAATATATGCATGTCTTGTTTTCTTTTTCCATAGCTAATAATAATAATAATAATAATAATCAGCATTTATATAGTGCTTTTCATACACATTGTATCCCAAAGTGCTTTACAAGTGATGTTAGACTGGTAATGAAGTGACTGAATGTGTAGTGGCAACCATTTCACACATTAATACCCACACACAACCTTGGTCACTTGCATAAACTGTTTTTTTGGGAAGGGGAATGTTGGCCAGGACAATGGGGTCAGGTAATGATCATGGTGCTGGAAGCCCCATATTTTATATCTCGCAGTGATCTGCTCATATTTCTCCCCTTCTGTCTTCCCCTTCCCTGAATATAGCAGTACTTGCAGGAGTGGCCTTCTCAGTCCCCCTCTGGTATTTTTTTTTTTTGTTTATTTTTATATTGGTTAGTCTGTGGGACAAGCCCATTTTCACAAACGACCAGTTTAAACAAAAACATACATACAAATTTAAAACAATGACACAATATAAATATACATTACACATAACATTTACAGTTTGAGTTTTCTAACAGAGTTTTCCTAAGTTCAAACTTGAAAGCAGACAATTTCTTTTGTCTTATAACATTTTTAGGAAGTTGATTATACATCTTAACAATAGTAAAATTCAGCGTATTTTGACCAAAAGTTGTTTGGCAAAATGGAACCAGAAAGCCCTCCATACTTTGCAACCTTGTACAACTAGATGTATTCTTTGGAAATAAATTAAGAATACTGTACGGAGAAATACCTAAAAAAAACCTTATGCAGAAACAACAATGCCCTAAAATTAAATTGCCTCTTTAAAGATAAACAGCCTAATTGTTTATAGAGTAAACAATGATGGGTTAGCCTTGATTGGCCAGAGGCAAAACGTAGAACAGAATGATATGTTACTTGAAGTCTGGACAAGACTTTTTCTGAGGTGAATGAATATACATCTAACATCCTCCGTAAGATTATCCCTAATTCGATAAAGAAACACCAACCTTTAATGTATCCTACTAATTAACTCTGTTACATGAAAATCAAATGTTAAATGACAATCAATTAGTACCCCCAAATATTTGAACTGCCCAACCTGTTCAATTGCATTACCCAAATTATCAGTAATTTTTAATTCTTGATTTTGCACTCTCCTAGGATGGAAGAATGTCATTGTCTTGGTTTTTGTTGAGTTTAGTACCAATTTATGTTTATCAAACCAATAATGAAGCAAACTAAAATCATATTGTAATGTGTTCTGTAAAGACAAAAAATCTGAACCAGAACAAAACAAAACTGCATCATCTGCATACAACAATAACTCAGTCTTTTTAAAATTAACAGCTAAAGAATTTACAAATAAAGAAAAAAGCAAAGGGCCTAAGATGGAGCCCTGAGGGACTCCACATTTCAGCAAAGAAGGGTCAGATAATATACCATTAATTGATGTCTTCTGATTCCTATTAGCCAAATAATCCCTAAACCAAGAAATAACCCCTTCTGACAATTTTAGAATAGATAACTGTTTCAAAAGTACCTCATGATTCACTAGGTCGAAAGCCTTGGTGAGTTCCACAAAAGCCACTACGACAATATCTCCACTATCAATTGCCCTAGTGACTTGACTAGTGAACCTCACCAAGGCTGTCTCTGTGTTATGGTTAGGCCTATAACCATGTTGTGAGTCTGACCAAAGTTTGTATTTTATTAAATGCTCTGTTAACTGAATTGAAACTATTTTCTCTAATATTTTAGAGAGGGGGGCAAGCATAGAAATTGGACGATAATTATTTGGATCAAGTCTTGATCCTGATTTATAAATTGGCTTTACCACTGCACTCTTCCACACATCAGGGAAAGTTCCATAACATAAAGAATGATTAAACAATTTTGTCAGATATCCTGCAACACTATTAATAACTCTTTTCAATATCCTATAATCAAGATCATCAGATCCCCTATATGGCCTAGGATCCATTTTAGATACAAACTCACAAACATCTTTAGTTTGTAATGAACAAAAATAAAATTTTGTTCACCCCCATACATTACATCACTACTTGATTGCATGACTGCATCCAAATGGCTCCAGGAACTATCCATTCTACCCACATTACAACTGTACCTATCCAAATTAGTAAAATGTGAATTAAAGGTTTCGGCAACAATTTTGGGATCCATAATAATACTACCTTCCTTCTCCAATACACAGATTTCACTCCCCTTAAGTTTACCCATTAACAGATCAATTGTATTCCAAGTTGCACTTAGGTTCCCCTTAACTTCTGTAAATTTTTGCTTAAAATAATCCTTCTTTGCTGCACGAATAGCTAATTGACATTTATTCCTAAGCTTTTTATAAAGTAATTGATGATCCAATTGTTTAGTCCTTCTGTAAACTTCCCATGCTTGATTTCTTTCCCTAATTATTTTCAGTAAATTAGGGGTAAACCAAACATTACTATTTCCCTTAACCCTAATAGATCTAATTGGTATTAATTTATCACAAATAAAAGAGTATTATCCAGAAATGACCAATCAAGTAATTGTGATTCCTCAAAAAACCTTCGCTCATCTAAATCTTTGAGCCTTCTATATTTTATAATCCTAGCTTCTTTTTTATGCATTTTAACTGACCAATCAAAAAATACAGGACTATGATCACTGATCCCATCAGGGAGAATTCCACATTTAACTATATGTGATGAACTATTTGTAATTACCCATTCCAGGGTTGATGAATACCCTGTTTTATAATTCACCCTGATGGGGCCATCTATCAGTTGTTGAAACCCAAGATCAATGACTGTTGTTCTAAACTCATGTTCAGTGGGAGACAACCAATTTAAATTAAAATCATCAACCAAAATAGTTTCCCTTATTGATAAATTTTGAATACAGTTGAAAAAAGCTGGAACCCCCTCCTTTGATTTATCTGGTGGAACATATACATTTATGATGGTCAAAACTTTTTTATTACCAAAAGAAATGGAAATAGCAATTGATTCAAACATTTTACTATCAGGAATAATAGCTAATTCTTGTACCAACAAATGATCAGCTACATAAAATAAGCATCCCCACCCCTTCTGCCTACCCTATCCTTCATAAAAATAGAACATCCTGGTAACAGAATTTCAGAATTAGTAATATTATCAGACAACCAGGTTTCAGTCAGAGCAACTACATCAAACTTGTTATTCAAAACCCAGCATTCCAAAATTTTTTTTTCGCTATTAAACTAGCTACATTTAGATGAACCATATGAAGGGAAGATTTTAATGGGCTTTTAACTTCAATTGGTTCCTCAGCCAGAGGGCCCAGATTTGGATGTACTGTTCCTGAAAGCAGCAATAACAACAATACTAATTTCCTCACTCTGTTCAAAAACATCAAACCCTTCTTATAAGACATTAGTGACTTATTAAAAACCATAATCGAATGAACAGACAAAATAATCTCATAATTACAATGAAAACAAAGCAACAATGAAATCATTTTCCTTGAAATAAAGTGCAATTCTTGAACATTATCATCAAACTTAAAACCCTGTCAACTTGAGTTATTTAAATAATTTGAGATACAGAAGCCCTTTGTCAAATTACTTTGTGAGAACATAATGTTCTCCTTAGTGTCAAATCATTTAAAACAGGATGATTTAACATCATCAACTGTAAACATTATCAAAAATAAAATGGCCAGTTTCAAAATTAAACCCATATTCATCACCCGTTCAAATATCCTACAATACGCGCCAAACTAGAGTAGTCTATTCTCAGTTACCCACCCAAAACTATAAATATAGCTGCTAACTTCTGATAGCTGGCTTCTGCCACCAATCAAATGCAGGGATTGTAGATATTTTAAGACTTTAGTTCACTTAAAAACCATAAGTAGTTAAATGTTGTCTAATGATTAAATTATATCTGTATTTTACTTTCCAATATTTATTTTTATTTATTTTTTTATTTATTTGATATATCGGCTTACAACCTTTGAGCCAGAGGCTCATTTGCAAAGGTACCTCATCACATGTAAAACAGATGGAAACATAGAGTAGGTATAAAGACAATTACATTAAACATGAGATACATGGTATAACAGTGGTTACATTAACCATGTGTTACAGACATTTGTCACAGACAGTATTTACAAGATTTGGAAGTAGGTATTTTCTGACATTAGTTATAACCTTTGGATGACGATATTTACAACGTAACAGCAGTGAGGCATTATAAGCTTGAGAAGGCATCTAAACATAGTAGTCAGACCTAATCATGGGATTGTTGTTAAAGATGGAGATTGCAGTCCATAATGGACTTTGTCAGAGAATATTGGATCAGAGTGGGTAAGAGAGTGAAAGAATTAGAAGCAACTCGTAGTGACCCTCTATTTTCCAATTCTTCAAAATTTCTCTTCCGAGTGGCGCTCGCACCACTCACGCTCACACAGTGGTAACGTGAGATCTTTATGCACTGTCCTGCCCCTCTTCCTCCAGCATCAGCCGCTCACTGAACAGCTCTCTCACAGCTGATTCAGGTTGGGAAAGTAATCAAAGTCCTGAGCAAGTTAATTCGCTGTAGGAGAAACACTGGCACTAAATGAAGGAACGTTCTTGAAGCTCTAGTTTTAAAACAGACAACAGGGCTTCACAAATGCAGAATAGTTACAAGTGTACCATTCTTCAGTCCTTCTCCCCACACCAAAAACTGGTGAGCTCATCACCCTTCTGCATCATGAATGCAGGTAGTACAGTCCCTAGGTTTTTTGACATATCAAAAATAAACAAATGTTTCCAGTAAGTCAGGCTGATAGCAGCAGGAAACAAGGGGAAAGATGGGCTTTTCAATCCTTAAAAGATCTAGGCTACCTTTGATTAGGCACTATTAAATGATGGGTGTGCGCCATCATTACACACGTCATTTAATAGTGCCTATTCAGAGATGGCTTAGATCTTATATGGGTAGGAATGCCTATTTTTCTTCTTATGCCCTGCTACTATCAGTCTGGCTTACCAGAAGATCATGTTTATTATTAATATGTAAAAATAATAAGGAAGACTGTACTAACCACATTCATGATGCAGAAGGGTAGTAAGCTCACCAATTTTTGGTGTAGGATGTAGGTGAGAAGAATGAATGCCAGAGAGGGACTGAAGAGGCCATTCCAGCATGGTGCAGTTATATTCAGGTTAGGGGAAGACAGGAAGGTAACACTGAGCAGATCATTGTGAGATCTGGGATGTGGGGCTGCCAGCACCGTGATCACTATCTGACTCTGGATGAGGGCAGGCTGCAATGACAAATACTCATAGTGGCAGAGCTGCACCTAAACTGTTACTTGAATTCAGTGTAGGGAGATTACCCTTGGGTGGGGGGGATGTTGACGTTTGTTAGGACAGTATCGAGGGAGCTGTTTTCAGCAAGTTAAAGTAAACAAAATTAACTAAACCATAGCCTAACATGTACTGATCAAAATAATCCATGTGTTAACACATGGTGTTGATCATTCTGGTGAAACAATTCAAAACAAAGGGGGAAAGAAGAACTAGTTAGCACTATAGGGAGCCATGTGAGTCTCTGCCTCTGGCTCCAATGGTGTCATCATGACTCATCACTTAACACACTTGGAAGATATTTTAGGTGGCAAGCAAGGCTGTTTTCTGAATGTGAAAGGCTGATGTTTACATTTTTCAAAAGCTATGAAAATGTATTTATGTTATTTACATAAATGCAGTTTTAGTATAAATGTTAACAGCAGCCTTTACTTTACCTCGCTATGAAGCCAGATTTTGGAGTTTGCAGTTTTAAAAAAAACTGCTTGTTTAGGTACCTTTTAAATGTCATATTTGGTATAAATACCATGAGGAGCTGTTTTCTGTGATGCTTGGTTCAGTTGCTTGCCAGCTGCTCCACATCCATGTTCTAAACATTTTGGGAGTTGACTCCTCTTTTGGCCATCAGCTTGTGACACCAAGCAGGGTCCGTCTGGATGTATTTACTCATGTCCTGTATGGCAAGCGAGAGGGTATGTCCAGAACTGGTCTTCAAGTAACCCTCTCTGGAGAGACCCTGAACCTGCAGCTGGCAACCTGGCCTGTATAGTGGGATGGATTGTAGATGGGAGAAGAGCCCTGGAAGGTCCTCCATCAGTTTGTACTTGCTGGCCAGGTCAAGCATCTCTGGCACATCCCTTTCGCTGGAGTACTCAAAAAACCCAACCAAGAATCTTGAGATGTTCTCCGAGGAGATCCTTGACTGATATAGCTTTTCAGCGATCAGTGATACAGCTGCCACAGAGGTGATTGTGCTGAGAGGTAGGTCAGTGGTGCCCTGGAACCAGCAATGGGCATCTTGCTTGTGCCTTCTATCCATAAGGAACTTCAGGCCCTGGGAGCAGATGACCAAGATAAAGTCTGCATGCTGTACCTGATGGCTGAGCCAGGTCATGTATCCCTGTTGAGCAATGCTGAGGCTCTCCCAGAGGTCCAGCACCACCTGCAGTAAGAAAGGAATAGTGTCAGATTGTGGTAAGGCCAAGCAAGGATCAGTAGAAGGGACTGACCCTTGGTGACATGCACATTGTTTTGTGTCATGCTACTAAACATTTGTATGTTGGGTCTCGTCAACAAAGAGGTGTAGCAACATAACAGAGCACTGCATGGCCATGTCAGAAAGCAGAGTTCACATGCAAGACTTGGAATCTCACACAAGGGTTGTCAGGAGCCAAGAACTGTTGTAGAGGTGATGCATTTGATATGCAGGGAGGGAGGGAGGGAGTGGACTTCCTGGTATTCTTGCTCCTCCTACTGGTTGACGAAGAAACAGCATTGGCCCCAATAATGAAGGCAGCCATTCGCCATCCTCACCACCAGAAGAAGGGAGTGGAAGTGGCCATGGTAACCAAGATGCTTGAGGTGGGGGACAGGAGGCAGAATGGAGTAAATGGGGAGAAAAAAATCAAAAAATAAATTACGTTGGGTGGCGCTGCATGCTAATGTACCTTACCAACTCAGCCATTGTTCAGCAGGGCACATTAGCCTACAGTGAGTGAGGAAAGTGCATAGCTGGCCTTAAATGTTATTGTGTGACTATCTGGCAAGCTATATTTATTTATTTAGTTATATGAAATTTTCTACACCAGGATATTCCTAATGAGTATGAGTTCTCTTTTTTATAGGGGTCCTAGGGAGACCAGAGAAGCATTACATCAGTTATATATCACACATATATAAAGGAAAAATATTATGTAAAACATCAAAACATACAAGATATTCACATCATTACATGATTACAAATACAGTAACATAAGCCAAGAATAAACATTATGCATTGACAGAAAACAAAATCTGGAGTTATTTGGCATTGCAGATAATTAAGTTATGCGGCTGAGTAGCAATTTTTGAAATTTATTTAAGTTTCATTAAGCTTGAAGCGTTTTCTTCCTGGTAATATTTTGCTAAGTTACTTTGAGGGTTGGGGGCTGCGAGTGTGAAGAGAGCCAGACTACCAGTGGGTTTGGGGCAGCATTCTACTGACTGGCCCTGGGGTGTTCCCAGTTAATGACCAGGCTTGAAAGGGGCAGGCCAGGTGAGCAAATGAGCATGGGTGGTATTATCCATGGACCACCATCCCTGATTGGGACTCTATGTCACAGACAGTAATATTTAGGGCACAGGCACTTATATAAGCATGAGTGTCAGGATCTGGGTTCTACTGTTCTATCATTATTGTTACTATTGATTACAATGCTTATGACTGCATTCTTGCTATATAATCACAATACTTTATGTATTACAGTGCCTTATATACAATTATATACTGTTATTACCAATATTCTACGATTATTGTATTTTCATAAGAATCATTGTGTTTTACTGAAAATCATTATGCACTAATGCACTGAGAAAATACTGCTGTTTTGGACACTTGTATAATTACAATCATTAGTTGTGCAAGGCTGCCATCTTTAGGTTTAGTGCAAAGTAATTATTAGGTTAGGGTCATCATGACCTGATTGTGTACAAAGACGGTTTATTTCCCCTTATCAGTGTTTTTGCTACTTCAGTGCATATTCCCAGGCTAGTACAAATCACATCATATTTGTTCATCCAATTATATATGTTTGTTCTATCTCTTTTACTGGTTTCTATAGCAATAATCAGAGATATAAACATAACTGTTTTAGCTTAGAATCCTCAGAGAAGACCCTGATTCTACATAGGTAAGAAATAAGGAAGACTGATTTTCTCTCTCAGTGCTAATTATCTTTATCTGTATCACTGATTGGAAGTAAGTCTGTTTTATATACCAGAAATAAATCATTATCAGACTCTGGAAACCACGTGTTTGTTGTTTCTCTACTTTGGCAATCCAGACAAGAACCTGCGATAGAGTAAGATTTATTGCTCGACTTACAGTGGTGCCAGACTGGACTACCAACTGGGGGAGTGTTATGTGGTTGGGCTACTGACCACACTTTGGGGGGCAAGCTTCTGATTGGAGATGGCAGGGAACAGAGCCTGATCTACTAACTGAGCTGTTTGTAGTGGTGGACTAGGTAACCAACAGAGCCTGAAGAGAAAAATTAGGTGGCTAACCTTGCCTGAACATGGACCACAAGAACATCTCAGGAAAGGGCAGGCACATCTTAGGCAAGGCAGTGCAGATAGTTCAGTGCTGGCAGATAAGGCCAAAGCTGGGACAGTGTAGATAGTACAGTGCTGGCACATTCATTGCAGGTGGGGCACTTTGATTGGATCACAGTGTGGGCAGGTACACTGCAGGAAGGGGCCACTGATAATAACAAAGAAGACAGCACAACTGCACAACCCAGTTGGCCACAGTCAGCTCTTGCTCACTTTTGAGGGGGATGGGCAGAGCTAGAAATAATTTAATGTGGATGGCTGTCCACAGGACAGGTGTAGTATTAATTTTGACTGTCCCGCAGAATTTGTACCTGTCCTGTTGATTTCTGTTTACTAATTTTATATGTTTTTGTTTCCGAATACAAACTAATAACTAGTGTGCCCCCAGGCTGATACAGTGCCCTGAAAAGAGCTTAATAATTCTGGAGCCCTTGCTGCCCTGACACAGAGTTTTAAGTGGTTGTCTCAGCCCTTTAAGTTCCTCTCCTAGGGCGCCATATTCAAAAGTCCCAGGCTGTATCGCAAAAGTGCCTGCGCCATGCAACTGAGATGCGCCGGCACAAAATAATGGCATATTCAGAAGATGCACCATGAGATGCGAGTGTGCATGTCTGGCTGAATATCCTGAACATGTGCAATCGTGCAGTGGGAGATGTGCAGTGTGGCAGGTGACCTGAACCCCCATGTGGAGCATAGGGAAATGCACGATAGGCGGCCACATGCGTGGTGCACAAGATTGCAGTATTCACCTGGGATATGCAAATGGCCTCGCTGCACATTCCGAGTCCATTCCCCACATGTGCAACTCATTACTGGAATGTATTCGGGCCATCTGCATACCCCAGGCATGCACAGCTTTGCAGGGTTGCTCTATCACCCCACAAAGGTGAACAGAGTTACTGCAACCTAGCAGGCAGGTGTGATGGAAGATTTGTGTGGATGGGTGGACTGCAGTAGTATGGGTACAGTGCTATTACCAATAGTGATGTACAGGGTAGGACTGGGATACAGGGAGCCCACCTAGACAGTGGCCACAGGGGACCACCTAGACAAGCAATAGGAGAGGGCACAGGGTGACACAATCTGATGGGTATACCATATGCATATGATATACTAGCTCCTTATGCAGTGTGCAGTCACCTGCAGTGCTCCAACCCCTGTAAGAGAGGAACATGGTGATAACTGCAAGGAATGGCAATGTGCAGAGGGTAACCAGGTACCCAAGTGGGTGGGTCCCACCTGTGTGCACCTTTGGTGTACCACCGTGAGTGTGTGCCACAGGTCAGTCTCTGGTGTGTGCCAGACTGCCACTCACACCACCAGGCTACCTGGGCATCGTTGCCCCAGATGTCACCCTAGGTGCATGCCACTACCGGGTGGTTCCCTGCAGGCCACATGGGTGCAGGCCATGGCCTCTAGTACATGTGCTACAGTGTGGCCATATGCTCCATTGGTGTGTTGGGGGAACCCTACATCACTGGTATGTGGCAGCTGGGTGTCTATGTCCTGGGTGCAGTGTGGAGATAACTCTCTGGGCAGTGCCTGCGGTGTGCTGGCACCTTTGGCTTTGGGTACTTACATCCTGGCATGACTGCTGTGTCTGGTGCCTGGAGCATGTCCTGGTACACCTCCAAGGACTGTCTCAGGATGGTCTGTCTGCAGTTCTGCAGCCTCCTGTGGGTGACTAGCTGATTTAGGCCATCCTTTTGTCTGCCTATCTTTTCATGGCACATTTCTGGAATGCATGGCAAATGCACCACACATTTTGGCTGAATATACGGTTGCATGGCATATTCATGTACCTGCCCCCTTCTTTGCATTGCATATATTATTTTTGCATGATCGTGTATTCGTAAATGTGCGATGCATCTCACCCTTTTGAATATTGTGCTTCTGCGTATTTTCTGAGATGTGCCGCACATCTCCATTTTGGGCTGCGCATCTCCTTTGAATATGTGGGCCCTAATCTCTAAATACTAAATCTCTCCCTCCTACCTCCGCCTGCCTTGACTGTCTGCCCTGAAAAGGTTTGTTTGGTTTGACTTTGACCAGGTGGCGATCTCGGATGTCATGAGGATTATCTAGAGTCTGCGGTCGACCTGCTGTGATTTGGACCTAGGTCCAACTTGTCTCCTTGTAAGGTGTGTTGATGTCATCGGCCCAGTCCTAGCTGAAATAGTCTGGTGTTTGTAGAGACAGGTGTGTTTCCAGACACCCTGAAGGAGGCAGTGATGACACCTTTCCTTAAGAAATCTTTTCTTGACCTAGACGGTCTTGCTAACTACTGACTTTTCTCTAAAATTCCCTTTGTGGGTAAGGTTATTGAGAAGGTGGTCATGCTGCAGCTGGAAGAGCATCTTACCATCCATGACATCTATGATCCTCTCCAGTCTGGATTTTGGAAGAGGCATAATACCAAGATGGCCCTAGTTTGGGTCCTCAATGATCTCCTGATAGCGGGACATTGGAAGAGCCATTCCATCTTTGTTTTTCTTGATCTCTCTGAGGCATTTGACACCATGGACACTGTGTGTTATTGGAGCATTTGCGGCTGATCTATGGATTGTCTGGTGCAGTCCTCAGATGATTCCATTCTTTCCTCACTGGCAGGTCTCAGAGAGTGGTGTTGGGGATTTATTCCCCTGACATGGTCTCCCTGTCATGTGGGGTGCCACAGGACTCTGTTTTATCACCCATGTTATTCACGGTGTATACTGTATGCTGCCATTGGGAGACATCTTAAGGTGGTCTGGGTTGAGTTTTCACTGCTGTGCAGATGATACTCAGCTATACATGTCCTTCGTACCCAAGCAGGATGGAGCTGTCTCGATCTTTAATAACTGCCTCTCTGAGATCCAAGATTGGATGAGTGCTAACTGGTTGAGGTTGAACCCTGATAAGAGCAAGGTTTTGGCTGTGGACCTGGGTCATTGGATAAAGGGGCTATCGGCTGGGCAATCATCTGAGCTTTGGCTTGAAGGCAGCTAGCTGATAACCTCTGAATGGGTGAGAAATCTGGGTGTTATTCTTGATGAGGGGCTGATGCTTACATCTGAGGTGTCATCAGTTGTCAAGACCTCCTTTTACCATCTAAGAAATGTCACCCAGATTAAACACCTGGTTCCACCTGATGACCTTCCAATGCTTGTCCATGCCTTTGTGACCTCCTGCCTTGACCAGTGCAACTCCCTGTACCTAGGTCTACCGGGGGTTGATATCTGCTGCTTGCAGCTGGCGTAGAATGTGGCAGCCAGGCTGCTGACTGGGCTTCCTCAATCATGCCATGCCATGCCTGTGCTGCGTGGCCTGCACTGGCTGCCTATTCAGTGGAGGATCACCTTTAAGGTCGGTCTGCTGACCTACAAAGCCCTATATGGACAGGGACCGTGTTATCTGCAAGAGCTTCTTTGCCCCTACTGCCCCCTCTGCTCACTCCACTAATGAGGGATTGCTAAAGATTCCCAGGGTTTGTTTGAAGACTTCTGGGGCCTGGGCATTTGTGTTTGTGGCCCCCACACTGTGGAATTCTCTACCTCATTGGATAAGAGAGTGCCTGACCGTGCAGAGTTTTTAAAATCTGCACTGAAGACTTATCTCTTTAACCTTGCTTTTACTGAGTTTGGATGAATTGCTGATGTTGATATGTATTTTATTTATTAATGGATACTTTGATTTTAGAGTTTATGATCAATTGTACAAGCACCCTGACCTTTTTGTAAATAGCACTTTTTATAAATAAAGTATTGATTGACTGATTGAAATATGGTTTTCTAGCCCTTACAATAGCTTTTAATTAGCCTTGCGCCTGCTCCTTCTGACCCTACTGGCATCCCATACTACCAATATATTTAAATGCCCGCTGCAACCAATCTCTGATTGCCTGGCTGATAGTTCCTTGCACAGAAGTGGAATGGCTACCGGTAGTCTCAGCTGCAACAACACTCAGCTCTTCTCCCAAATACTAGGATACACAAACATGCTACTGTGCCCACGGCTGACCCTACTATCAAACTATTTCTCCCTGTTCATACTATTGGGAGTCAGGTCACTACAGACAACAACTAAGAATAAGTATAAGGGAAAAAGTGCACGTAGCGGTCACTGCCGATATCTTAAGGAACTCCTAAAAAGACTAATACTGCTACTCCTGCTAATATCGGGCAACGTTCACCCCAACCCTGGACCACCCCTAGCTACCCCCAGGGAGCAACGCAGAACAGGGACCTTCTCACTAGCTAGCATCAACATCTGCAGCCTTACCAAACAATTAGATGCCCTCACTGCCTGGACAGTACAACATAGCCCAGATGTACTATCTGTAGTTGAAACTTGGTTGTCTCCAATTATCCCCTGACACTGCTGTGGCAATACCTGGGTATACTATCTTTCGGCAGGATCGACTATCCAAAAAAGGGGACGGCTGTGCCCTTTATCTTAAAGATTCTATGACAGGGCATGCCCTGACCCTACCCATTAATGGAGATGAGTTTCAGTTCCTTGCTATTAAAGTCATTCTTGGGGACCATAACAAAGCTCTGACAATAGCCTCTTTATATATACCACCCAAACTTACAACAACAAGCCTGAACCCATTCCTTACCTGCATCAGTAGTCTAAAGCTTAACTCAGAAGTTATATTGATAGGAGATTTTAATCTCAACTGGCTTGCCCCCAGTGCAAGCAACTACAAGGATGCCTTGGCAGCTGCACATTTTATACAACTAGTTACCTCACTCACTAGGATCAACTATAGAACAGGGACCAGTACCTTACTGGACTGGGTTCTCTCAAATCACCCTGACCATATTAGCCACACTACAGTTCTCCCTGATGCCATTAGTGACCATTCCCCAGTCCAGTGCATATGGTCAAATAAATTCAATAACCCCCCCCCCGCAAAAACTATCAACAGTCGGATGCTAATCAAGGGACACCTTGCACCACTTAAGGCACTCCTGCGACAAGAAGACTGGTCACTGATTGACACTGCTGTGGATGTTTATGCTGCACTTCAATACTTCATCTCAAAGTTCAATGCAGCATGTGAGATCTGTGCCCCTTTAAGAAATGCAAAATTAAAGGTCTTGACAACCCTTGGATCACAGGCAAACTCCTAGACCAACTAAAAGCTCAGGACCTACTATGGGCTTGTGCTACAGCCTCTAGCAACCAAGCAGACTTTCAGGCATACAGGGCCACCAGGAATGCCTGTACCAGAGCTATCCGCACTGAAAAAGCTAGCTACTACAGGATCACCCTATCAAACTCATGGTTGGACAGAAGGAAATTCTGGTAAAGTCTCTCTGAAGTGATAGGGGAAAAAGTCCAAAGCAACTCCTAATATGCTAAAGGTTGATGGCTGCAACACCCTGGACCCCACCACAATTGCCAATACTTTCAATCGGGCATTCACTGACCTCAGCCATGTGCTTCCCTCTAACTTCTTTGACACCAACCAAACCACGGCCTCCCAATATCAACAGACTCAGGATACAAATCACCCACATTTCTATTTCATGGGAGTTACCGAAAGGGATGCCAAAAAATACCTCCTCAAGGTGCTTGGAAAATCCAGATCAAGTGGGGACACACTTGACTTGAAGCTCATCGCCCTCACCCTTGACAATGTCCTGCACCCTCTTACCAAGATTATTAACTGGTCCCTCATGCTCTCCCAGTTCCCACTCAAGTGGAAGTCCGCCCTGGTGACCCCAATACACAAGTCTGGGTATAGGACATTACACTGTAACTACAGGCCAATCTCCATCCTACCCCCTTTATCCAAAGCTCTTGAAAGAATCGTCGCAGACCAATTGGTGGAGTACTTGGAGAAATACAGCTTGCAATGCCTGTGGCAACATGGCTTTCTCAAAGGACACAGCACCACCTCTGCCCTCCCTGAATTTACAGGCCACATTCATCTAGCACTAGACCAAGGACAACTTGCTGGTGCCACCTTTACAGACATCTCAAAGGCCTTCGTTACAGTCAACCATCCATTACTACTGGAACAACTTGGCAACTTAGGGCTTTCTCATGACACTTTACAATGGTTCAACAGTTACCTCTCCAACCGGTCACAACAAGTTAAGATTGGTGACTCCCTCTCCTCCAAACTACCTGTCCGGGCTGGTGTTCCCAAAGGGTCAATATTGGGACCCCTTCTTTTCAGCATCTTCCTGAACAATCTGCAATAATCCCCATACTATTGCCAGCTCCCTAAATAATCACTTCTCTGACCTCTCTGCCTTCACAACCCTCTTCTCACCTGATGAGGCTGTGTCCCACCCCCTTCTCTCCACTCTGCTGGAAGGTCACCCTCCTCGTCAAATGTTCCACCTCAGGGCTATATCAGTTCAGGACTTGCAGAAATGCCTAGCTGGCCTCTCCCAGTACTCCAGTCCTGGCCTAGACAACCTGGAGCCTAAACTCCTTAAGCTTGGTATTGCACACATTGCCTCACCAGTAGCCTTTATCTTCAACCTATCCCTTGGTCTGGGGACCATCCCAGACATCTGGAAAGAGACGAGGATTGTCCCTGTACTGAAGCAAGGAAATCCCAAACTGCCTGACAATTATCGACCGATTGCCATTCTCCCAACCCTTAGCAAGCTCCTTGAAAAGGTAGTGGCTGAGCAGCTCTCGGAATATATCCACTCTCATGAACTTCTGTCCCCAGCCCAGCACGGCTTTTGTAAGGGACACAGCACCACCACAGCCTTAATCTCAGTTACATCAAGTATGCGGACAGCCATGGACCAGGGCAAACTCTCTGGTGCAATATTTATCAACCTGTCCAAAGCCTTTGACCTCGTTGACCGCAAACTGCTGGTGCACAGTTGTGGTCACTTGGCCTCTCCCCCCATGCCATGAAATGGCTAATAGGTTATCTACATGGCAGAAAGCAGCATACCTGCTTCAATAAAGTCCTCTCCGAGTCCCTACTGGTGACCTCTGGAGTGCCTCAAGGCTCGGTACTGGGTCCCCTCCTCTTCTCCCTCTTCATCAATCAACTACCCATGGTTACTACCAGCTGTAGCGCCACCATGTATGCAGATGATCTGGTAATCCTGGCTCACTCCCAGAATGCCACTACCCTAAACCAGAACCTGACCAATGACTTTAACAGGGTATTTCATGGGTTACTAGTCACAAGCTGGTCCTGAACCTGAAAAAGACACAGGCTATGCTCTTTGGCTCAATGGCTAAAAATCAAGCCTCCGTGCCTTTGCGTCACCCAGCACAGATGGATCTTCACTACCCATAGTGAGCTCCATCAAATATCTGGGGTAACACTTGACCCCAACTTGACATGAGTAATCATATCCTTAACATCTGCAGGGCAGCAAACTGCAAACTGGGTCTGGCCTATGGGGCAAGTATAACCTTACACCAGCAGCCAGGCTTGCCCTGGCGAAGGTGTGTCCTTCCCTCCCTCAGCTATGGGTTACACCTATTTACTCGCTCTCCAAAGACACATCTCACCTCGGTGGTACACTGCTACAATACCATTTGTCGTTTACCTTGGCTGCCCCCCCCCCAACTCACCCACCGTTGTGAGCTATATGAGAAACTCTGCTGGCTCTCACCAGCTAGATACCTTGATTTTGGTTTGGGATGTCTCTCTGGAAAAGTGATCCGAACTAGCACCCCCCAGTGGCTGGCCTGGCTTCTTCCTAAACTGAATCCCACCCCCTACCAACTTAGGTCTCTCACATCAGGGATGCTCAAAGTCCCTCCTACCCGGACCCTCATGGGGGATTGGGACTTTGCCATAAGTGCGCCCAGACTCTGGAATTCGCTGCCTGTGGATATCCAAGCTGCCCCCTCCTATCTGAGTTTTCGAAATTCCCTGTGGGGTTTCATAAAACTAGCATCAGAGTGTGACTGCCCCAAACCTCCCTAGAGTAAAGTGTCAAATTGTTTTGTCTGAACCTCCCCAGGTTGTCTCCATTGAAATCCTGGAGATATTTTCCCCACTGTATCAATGACTTCTGACTACTCTTGCCTAAAAAGCCTTGGGCATTTTTACACCCATTATTGCTCCACGGTCATAGGCTAACCATGACATATTGCACCTTGGTCACTTGGTAGAAACTTGCACTACCAAGTGTTTCTGTTTCTGTCTAACATGTGCATATTTAGAAAAATGTGCTGAGCTGTATATACCTGTCCGCGATCCAACTAGCCTAGGGGATGTATACGACAATGTTATAAGTTATATTATGACCAATCCAGTCCTTGAGCTATGCTCCACTTCTATGTATGATGACCTGTATATATCTGTCAGTTGAACTAGCAAGTCTAGAGTGTATAATCTGAAATGTGCTTACTACTATGTTTCCCCTAGCGTCAAATGATGTATTTCCCACGTTTGTTTACTGTGGCAAAAAACTGTACTCTCTTTGCCATGTCTCCTTGACTGTTGTTCCTCATGTTGTATTCTCCCGGGTCGTTCCTGAAAATAGGCATAATACTTGTCTAGTGTACTTACTTGGTAAACAAAAGCTAAATAAATAAATAAATCTCCCTTCTGCTAGTGTTGAAAACATTATTCTGTATGCTGATGACGCAGTGATTTTCTCTAAGAATTCTGACCCTTCCCTCTTGGAAAAACAACTGCAGGAAAGTTTTAAGCAAGTTGAGGCCTGGTTCGTCTCACAGAAATTAGCGCTAAATTACAAGAAAACAAAGACTATGCTGTTCCATGGCACACATAACAAACATAAACACCAACAGTTGGCAATCAAAAACAGCTCGGGTGTGACCCTGGACCAGACCCAGACTTTCAAATACCTTAGTATAACCCTGGACCCTACTCTGTCCTTCTCCAGCCATATTGATTCAGTAGCAAAATCTGTAAATATCTGTATAGGCCTTCTCTATAAACATAGACACTGCCTGACACCAGATGCCCTTAAGCTAGCAATACACAGCTCTATTGTCTCCATCATTGATTATGGGCTTGTTATCTATGGAGCAGCCACAGCTACAGCACTACGGTGAATTCTTAGAGCGCTGACTAGGGCCTGCAGATTGCTTACTGGTGCTTCCCACCGCAAGTATACCTGCGACCTCTATGAACAGTCAAACTGGCTACAACTTCAGGGAAAGATTACTTTCCAAACCTGCCTACTAACAAAAAAGTAATTGATGGGACTCATGCCCCCTGGGGTTCAGGCTCTCTTAAGCCCAGCCAACCACCTCCATTACACAAGAAGCTCTGACAACTATTCTCTGGCTGTTCCCTGCTGTCACACCACCCAAGGCCAGTGGTCTTTTGCAGGTAGAGCCCCTAAGATGTTTAACTCCATGGGCAGCGAACTCACCAACTTAGGCACCCTCTGCTTGTTTAAACACAAGCTACGTCAAACGCTTGTGTCCAGAGCCACCTGTGACTGTTTCTCCTAACCTCCCAGGTAGTCACTTCTGTTCTTCGCACCTCTCTACTATCACCACCTCTACCTGCCAACACCCTCCCTATATCTACCCCGCCTCTCTCCCTAGCCCAGGCCCACCACCTCCTCTCTTATACTCCATCAACTCCCTTCCTCTCTCCCTTTTCTAATCTGCTCACCCCAGCCAAAGTTGCACTTGTTCCCTGATCCTTGCCACCCACCCACCTCTCCTTCTACCTGCCTCCCAGCTACCTCTCTACACCCACTGTCTCTTCCACTTTCCTACGCTACATGGCACAATTGGCAGCAACTCAGTTTTTTCCACTCTATCTTTCCCTTTAACAATGCCCTTCTGACAGCTTTAATTCATGCAAATATTATTTGTTGTGACTCATTCTTAAATGTATGCCTGATTATGTTGTTCTAACTGTTATTTATATCACCAGTGGCTTTAAACCATGTATACCCTGTACTGAATTTTGTATTCAAACTGCTTGCCTGCTAATCTCACACAAACTGTACTTCTATTCTTTGTATACTGATGTGGAACCTTTGTAAAAGAGCCTTTGGCTCAAAGGTATTTATCCAAAATTCTAATAAATAAATAAATAAAAATACCCAGGCCCCTCTTAGTTGATAGCCCTGAAAATGTTTTTTTAATTTGCATCCCTACAACTCTGCTGGCTGTGAACAAGAGCTAGTCTTGGACTGCTGCTGCAAGTACAGCTCACAGAGAAATGAGGCATGCAGTGCAGACAGCAAAAGGAATACTGGCAACTGCACAATGCACATACACAATGACAGAAACGCATGCGCAGTCTACTGCTTCCATGGCACTGTTTCCATTTCTGCTGCTTGATGAATCTGCGGACTGCACAGAAGAGCCCATCTCAGGACACTGGATTAAAGGGACAGCTGTCAACATGTGACACCATGATATTGGGATGACCATAGCCCAGCCTCATAGGTGGCAGTATCTCCAGGGTCCTAGTGCCTGCTAAGACTTTTTCACTTGGTGCCTATCCCAGGGACATGCAGAGAAATAAAACTAGATATACCTGGGGAAAACTGCGTGTCTGGGACAGGGAGACAGATGGTTATTTAGACTCTTGGGGGAATATATCATTTTTGAAAACGAATCTTACAAAAAGCTGCTAATTAGAAATAATTTCCTGTCCTCTCTGAAATATAAAACACAAGGGAATGATGCAGCTGTGATCTCTGCATGTAGGGGCAGATCTGTATCCATCAGTTCATCAATTTAAGGAGCATATTGCTATATCTCTTAGTTACTCTGAAGAAGCCTATAATGTTCTTAATGATGTAGCCATTTACAGGTACAAAAAGGGAGAAGCTGTGGACAGGCTTACCTGACAGCTGCACTGCTCCTGCAGGTACGCAGCGAAGCTCAGCACCACCCTGATATGCTTCTCTCCTTCCAGGCTGGAGTAACAGATGAAGACTTTGGGAACCTGGGGCACCAGCGGCGTCCAAGAGATGGCAGACTCAAGTGACTCCTTCAAATCGTAGGGGGGCACTGAATGGGTCAAACAAAAGATAGACCAGTTATAAAGCTTGACACAATGGTGACACAACAGATTTCAATCAGGCACACCATGCGGTTACACTTGTGCATGATATGAAGGCTATCTGTAGTTAATTTGGGGAAGAATAGAGGTTCTCCCCACCTAGCTCTCAGTGAAGCTCCCCCTCCCTAAGCAGAGGAACATGAAGCCTGGATCCATGACCCTGAAGCTGAAGAAAGATACCATAGAAGAAAGAAAGGAAGGAAGGAAAATGTGATTCATTCTGTGTAGCTTTGACAGCTATTTGAAGAACATTTTGTATAGCAGAGGATAAGAACTGTATAGCAATTGAACTTTCATAGAAATTGTTAGAAACAATTGATGTAAATGGTATGGCACTGACTTTGTTTTCAAAGCTGACCAAATCAACTTTGGAAATGTCTGAAATCCACAATGTTCACTGTTTCCATTCCCCCTCCAACACACTTTTTCCAGTCCAGAAGTGTGAAACCGCAGTAAAATGTGCTAAAATACAGAAAAAAGTCTTCAATTTGGTCCATTGTTCCCCAGAGTTGTGAGGAAAATTATTGAAATTAACAATCCTATGGACAAATAGGTAAAATATTTCATCACGGGTGATAACAAATGAAAGCTGTTATTGCAGAGCAATACACAGGAATTGACTGATTATTGTACCAAGCTAAATGTTTGCTGAAGAAGGGTCTGTGTTAGGGTTGTTCTTGGATCAACCAAGGTCATGTAAGGTCCTGTAACCTAGTGAACACATCCAATTGAACATCAGTGCACTTGTCCAGCACGATGCACTCAGGTCCATAAATTCAGCTTTGTCTACATCGGTACAAATGCAGCAATTCCCCCACTCCCATCCTCCTGCCTTAACCCACACATTTAACAAGGCCTGCAATGACCACAGCCACACTAGAAAATTCAGTGACTGAGGTAGCCTGCAAGTTCTACAAGTCAATAGTAACACATGTATAAACCCTCTGACCTTTATTACCAGCACAGGAATAAGAGCTGGAAGCCTACTGGTGCTCCAGATGCATAAGGGGCAAACCTCTAAAATGGTCACGAGGATTAGGAAGACAGTCATCAGTGTAGCAGTAACTAATCAGCCAGAGAGAGCAGATGAATTTGCAACCTTGTGTAAGGAATTCAGCCATACTCCAGATCAAATGAAATGCCTTCCACTCTTAGAAAAATCCTTCAAGGTCTCTGCAACCCCCAATTATCAAAGTTAGCAAGGCAACACAGTTAGAGACCCCCAGCAATAACAGCAAAGAATATGAGGGAAGTGATAACATACTCCCCCAAAAATCGTAAGCTGCCTGAGGATGACATATTTCCAGTAGAATTTAACAAGTGCCTTAGGGAAGAACTCATACTAAATGCCATTAAGTCTAACTTTGACAATACTCACTCCCCGCCCCCAAATGGCAATCCAGTTATGTCTGTAATCCATAAACAATGTAAGCATTCCAAAGCTGTGCCCCATACCAGATATGTCTGAAAATAAAGACGTGAAGAACTTTACTAAAATCCTCACCTGCAAATTTCAAAAACAATAAAGAAACTGGTACAGCATAAAAAGACTTTGTTTATTCCAAGTAGACAAATGCATAATAATAGAAGGTGACTAAAATATTATGCATTCTGCAAGTCAGGCCCAAGAATACTTATTGGCCATTAGCACTGAGGCAGAAACAGCCTTTGACAGGTTCCATCGGCATTATTTAACCTATGTACAGTATTTAAGGGTTTAAAAATTGGAGACAAGCTACTAGACTGAAAAAGAGCATTTTATGATCACCTGTAAAAATGAGAATGAATAGGGCTCTGTCTCAGATGTTCCAATTGTTACAGGGAAAGAGAAAAAGCTGACCCCTGTCTCCATTTTTATTTGCTCTGGGGATGGAGCCACTGGTGGCTCGGATCAGGCAGAATCCCGGGATGGACGGCATAGAGGCAGCACAACATTATATAACACAGAAACTAACCCCATGTGCAGATGATACCCTGCTTTTCACTGCTTCTGCAACACAGTCCTTAGACCCACCACCAGACACAATAAATGACTACAGTGCCATCTCAGATTTTCAAGTAAATTATGACAAGTTGATAGCTCATTCTTTACGGGGGAACTTACCCAATGAGAGAAAACATGATTCTCATCAAACAAGCAGAAGGGATTTCCAGATATTTAGGTACAGAAGTGATGAAAAACAGGGTCGCCATGTAGATGGTACAGGTGTTACTTTCTTGTTTACTACCCCTGCTTTGCACACATGGGGGCCAAACAAGGTTAAGAGGGGCCTGGGCTCATTAAACTCCTCATGTGGTGGTGGGGGGGTTGGTTCAAGCAGGGAATAAAGGGAATATTGCAGTGCCTCCACCCAGAGAAGGACCTGCTGACCAATAGAATACTGCCCCCTGTGATGCAGTACCAACCTACCTCCCCGGCAAGTTTTGGATAGTATCCTGACACACACTAATACCAGCACCCACACTTCAATTTTATTCTTTTAGTAACCAGGTAAGGCCCATTAGGCACAAGTGCCTCTTTTCAGGGGTGACCCAGGAGCACTGGGGTGGTCAAGTGACTTGCTCAGAGTCGCACAGTATACAAGTGGAGGTTGTGGGAATCAAACACAGATCTGCTGTATTTACCAAGATCATTCACAGCTCATGACTTTAACCACTAGGCTATACTGTCAGCCCCAAGCTTTGTACCAATTAGGGTAGATTACTAATAACATGGTCACATACCAAATTTTAGAAACTAACCACTGTGCTTTATTATTCAGCAGCTCTGGTCCTGTGAAGGAAATAAAGGTTATACCAGACAGTTAAAACAATGATTATGGGCAGTAACGACACAATTGTGCCTGTTAAATTTTAAGTGTGTTACCTTAAGCTATGCGCTCTCAGATGTCTAGGCCTCTCCACTGAGCTAGTGCACTAGGCCTCCCAACACTCACACACAAGATTACAACCAAGGTCTATTGTACTGTAAGGCCTCTCACTACCCTCAGTAGTAGATTTCCAGTTTGAAAATAACTTTCAAAGCAATCACAGTCTTTGAGTGCTGTTTAGACCTAGCTACTGGGTGCAGTGATACATTAAGTACTGAATGTTTTCCTGTAAGTGAGCTGGGACTGTACGGCCTAAGGAGTTCATCATATATCTCTCTATGCATCCCTAAAGCTTCCACCCACTTTGGCAGAATGGCCTTTAGCTTCTCACTGACTACCCCGTAGAACAAAATGCAAAAACTACTGAAACTAAGTTACCTCCGTAGTGTTAACACTTTCAAGGCACTATATGCCCAAGATGTGTGTAAACGCTGCAACTGTCACCCTGGCTCCTAATCATTAACTACTGTTAGCTTGCTCCCCAGAGTTTGTCCTTAAATATGACCGACCATATCCCCAGTAATTTTGTGCATGTTTTATTAATCCGTATGTATTTATTACTACCAATCCCTATACCCCTCTTGCACATTACAGGTAAGTCTTTCTGAGACGTCTGAATCCAAAGCTTAAAATCTATACCCCCTGGGTGGTTGCACCTTCACAAGCCACCTTCTGAGACCACTTGCCTGGTCTCTTCTCCAACAAATTACTGCTAAGGCCGCCAACCAATCGGATCATGAACTCCTTCTGGCCCATGCTCCCGACTGGCTCCTGCAATTTCTCGGCGATCCTTTCAATGCCGACGAAAAAATCGAATGGTCTGCCGTACTCCGCTACTACAGCTATAACCGCTTCATCCCTGTCCGATGTAATCCTTCCACATGGCTAAAGTGCTTTTATTGGAAGTATAAGTGTTTAAGCCCCCTTTTGAATCGTTGACCGTGACTGGCCACAGGAGCCTCAGCGTATCCATTCCATCCCTGTCCTGTGACCTTCCCATGGCCCGACGGTATGTTGAACCTGGACAGCTAGCGTTAGCACCTAGCCCTGGATTAAATACGCAGTAAGTGCTGTTCCACCCATGACCAGTTCCTTGCCCACACCTTCCTCCAGTATGCTGCAGTACAGCCGCTCACAGCCCCAATGTAAGCGCTACCTGGGGATGTAGTATTTGTGCCTAGCAGGCTGCCTGTGTCCTGCTCCCTCCAAGCATAACTGCACTTGCTTTACTTATTTGTGAACCGGTCAAGAAAAAGCTGTATCACCTACTTCTGTCTGTCTGTCTTGATAGCAATACTTGGGGCTAGCCTGTCCTTTTTTCTATGAAAATTACTGTATCAATATCCATCACTGTATCTCTGTGGATTTGCCTGTTCCCACTGCTCACTGGTCCTTTTGATGCTCTAGAATCACCTGTAATGTTATATGTACATGTGTTTCCTGATTTGCACTTCCACTATGTTTTTATTCCAACTGTAAATATTGATGCTTGTTCTGTAATAAATTCTGGACTTAACCAGGTCCATCTTGCAAATAAGATTGCTCAACAATGTTCGCCTGGATAAATGAAGATTTGATTGATTGAAGTACCGCTGCAGGCCTGATGTCACAGAGTCTGGGCTTTTGTGTTAGTGCACTTACAGCTACGCAGCCTTGCTTTAACCCCACCCTGATGACTTTTGGCTGACACTTTTGTATTAGTGAAACAAATTGTAATCCAACAGGGAATTTCATGCAGCAGCATCGGTTCTGTGGCTGGTAAACCACTACTCACATGTCCTACACCAAGGAAAGCAGTTGCTGATGCTTTGGGAGGGACAATGTAGCAGAAGCAGTAGCAGCAGGCAGATGGTGGTTGTAGGCCCAGGCTAGGCCCAATCTCTGTATCACAGCTCCTCTTATTCTTGATCAGCACATGGCAGTGTGACAAGTTCAGAAGGGCCAAGACCGATGAGCTACCCTGTGTCACTTCAGTGAGCACTCGCTCGATCGAGGGTACCAGTACCCTGGAAACAAGCTCCTGACAACCTTTTTCCCCAAACACACCAGAAAGGCAGAATGGCTTGTTCTCACTGCTGATATGAGCAGTTTGCAGATGGCTTCAGCAGATTCAGTTTCGCACAGCAGTGCAGGCTTCACAGTACCTCTTCTCACCTTGGATGGAACTTCCAGCATCCATATTCATTCACACCAGGATCTCGGAGGCCTGGCTAAGCCCTTAAACATTTTTCACAGCACTTCTGTTCTCTTCATCTGCTCAGGGAAGACTTCCCTGAACTCCTTCTAGCCTGGGGAAAGGGTTCTGCTCAGTTCCCTCCTCTCTCGGATTCTAATTGGCTGCCCCGACTTGTCATTCACACTCTGGCTCCCTCTGTGGCTACAAAAGGGTGTCAAGCACTTTGTTGCTGTTCATTTCAACTGCCTGTATTCTTTGCAGGACTCCTTACAATCCAGTTCATGTATTGTGGGGGTCAAGGGTCACAAGATGGCGACATCATCTATTTATATTCCGCTCAAAGCTTGGATGCTGTTTTACACAGTTTTACTTGCTGTTGGCTGCTACTTTTAACTTTACAAACAGTTAATCCAACTGGGATTATAATCTGGTTTATCCATGACAATGTTGGTGTTCCTTCCAGTTTGTCTTTGGGTACAGGGGCACCCCTTTCATCGGCAGCGTACAATGATAGAGCAAACAAGCAACAACAACAGCTCCTATCTTGCTGTCTAACACCATTTCCAGTTGGAGGAAGCAGATGTCACAGATGGACCCACCTTGAGCCACTGGGGCTTGACAGGTAAACTCCACCTGGGGGGGGGGGTTACACTCTGTTGCAAGAGGTGAAAATCAGACCTACAAACATGGTCATTATTGCCATGACATGAATGGGGTAACCCGTGAAGTGGGCGCATGAGGAAGTCGCCGTCCATTACGGTGACACCTTCTCAGCGCAATCCACTCATGGCGATGGAAAGGCAGGGCGACCAGATGAGGGGGGTGGGCGAACTAGGTGACAGGATGTCACTATACGTACGTGTGGGGGGTGGGAGTAGCATGGTGAGCGTGGGCTGGGAGGGTGGAGAGGCTGTAGGGGGTGGTGCCGCGATTGCTGGTCAAGCGCGCATGGCATCGGGTATTGGCTAGTGGCTGGGGTGGCTGAGGTACTGGGTCTGGTCTGATGCTGGTGTGATTTTTATTGCGCCTGGCCTGAACCTTTTATTTCACTGCTTACTCCCTCGGCTATGCACCCCTGGAGTTGAGAATCCTTGGCAGGGGGTGGGTGAAGCCTCAAGAGTGGGGTGCAGCCTCACAGAAAAGCAGTAATAATATGTCCTGGTGCCATTGTGTTGGTGTATGAAGTTGTGAGTTCTGAAAATGTGTTCAGCACTCTGACTGAGCAATAACGGTGATCGCCTTTAGATGTTCGCAGTTATCACATAGACCCCATGAATGGAGGTAATCAAAATGAACATTCTACTGAGCTTTTTGTATAGTTTCAGCATGCTACCAGTGGCTGTGTTCCTCCAAAGAATGTTTTTGTTATCTTGAATAAGATGATTATGGTATTTTCATGGGATGGAAACACTCAGGATTATTAGTGTGGTATTGACACAGGAAAGGTTGGGGGAGGGGGTTCTAGAATTGCCTGACTTTAAGGATTATTTCCTGGCAGCGCAAGTGATACCAGTAATATTCTGGTTAAAACAAAAGGGAAACATTAACTAGACATAGATTAGGCATTCTTTTTTCAAAACAGGTGAGATTTTGGTTCATTCCTATCGAACCGGCTTTTACTCCATTGTGGTCCATAAAGAGGCATAACATTGCCTTATCTAACAAATGTTCAGATTTCTTGCTTATCAACACTTCAAGATCCTTATCTATGCACCCTTGTGTTAATGTCATGCTGAAGATACTCAGCATGCTTAATAATGCACCCTCAAATGGACCTTCAGCCCTATGCATCTTACCCCTTTATGGAATAACCCAAAGCTACAGTTCAAACTCTACATCGTGGACTCTTAATTTGGCAGAAAGCCAAAATCTTAAAGAGCACCTTTCCTACATAATTTCTACCTCATGCATAAAATCTGTCTGGGTACATTATATTTCTGTGTGTGGTCTGTTATTCAGGTGAAGCGATCCATTTTTCATAATCAGTAAATGAAAAATGACGTTTGCTGGCCTTTTGCTGCAGCTCACGGCGCTGGTAACATCCTGCTCTGCAGAGTGCTCATGACATCATTATATGGAATGCTCTGCAGCTACCTCTGCCTGTGTGGCTGTATTGTGTTCTACAAAGTACTGCTGCATACTGATATCACTCTGGATTTCATTATAAGTTGTATTTTTAATAGAGTGAATTGCCCCCAAAAGACTGCTCAGTGCTGCATCTGTTACATACATTATTTAAGTTACATGGTGCCCGATTGCCATAACCCCCCCCCAGAAAGTCAAAGGTGCCATCTAAATGACAGTCAAAAGCACACTTATGCCCTACACCATGGATGCCAGCTACTCTTGGATTTGGACAGCTTGGGTGGGAGGGTGACCATCCATCCAGACCCCTGTTATAGAGAGAAAAACTGTAGTGGACAGCTGCAGGGTGAGACGGTAGAAATGGGGCTAGTTGGCAGCCTTAAAGAAAGTATGCCTATCTTTCCTGGTAGTCTAGTGTCCTCACCGCCCGAGCCCCAATGTCGCCGAAGTAGTTATATCTCCTCCCTGGTAGTCTAGCAGATCCCCTGATCCCTGTTGTCACCCCAAAGTAGTTATATCTCTTCCATGGTAGCCTAGTGGACCCAGTTCAGGATATGCCCCACCACCCCACTTCCCATCCCATCCCAAGCCAGTGACCAGCACAGCCCTCCTCTCTCCACCACAGCACCAATCAAATTCTTCCCTGCAGCAGTATAAGCCACAAAGAATTCTCAAATTTGAATCTCAACTGCCCCTTTGAACATTCTAAGGCTCTCCCACCTTTATTTTAATACCTTAAGTCACTTTTAAATACATTTTCTTTGTCACTTAAAATAAACATTTTCTCAATGGTTAAGCACCTTTCATAATGCTGGCTGGACAGCTGACTTCCCAAGCTTTCTGCTGAATTTGTTCTGCACACGGTAGCCTCTAGGAAGGCAGAGTCGCTAAGGCTATTGTTCATTTATCATTAAAGTAGTTAAATAATCACTTCTGTACACTTTCCTATCTCTCTTCCAGTCAAATCAGTCATTCCCCCTTTAATTGTGCTAAGTACAACAATTTTTTTCACTCAGGCATTAAATATTGATGTCCCCACACTAAGCCCCACCTCCAGTGTAACTGTCCTTATGGATTAACTTCATTCAGGACCCACGGACCCACTCTCCCTTTCAAGGTTAGCAACTCCTCTGTGTTACATTTTAGCCACTAAAAACTATTTTTCCTCATGTGTAGGAAACTCTAGGGCATGTGTGTGCCAAGTCTGGTTTAATTCCATCAAAAATTGGCTTGGCAACATGATGCTAAAAATGACAAATGTGTTGTAGCAGATCTGGCTTTATTTCTGACAGTGTCTGCTTAAAAGTGTGCTTAAAATTTGTGAAGGGCATTCAGAAAATAGTTATGCACTGCTAGAGAGGAAGAAGGTGGAGGAGGGAAATGATGAAATTAGAGGAGTAATTGATAAATACCTGGACCAAACTGGAGCGGGGGGAAGTTCTGCTGGGAGAATTGCAACAGGGGTAAAAGGGGGAAATAATGTGCAGGAGGAAGAAGAGGAGCTGGAAATGAGAGAGGGAGATGAATGGAAGCAAGCAGGGAGTAAGAGGGGTGGAATCTTAGTGCTGGGGGACTCAATACTAAGAGGAGTTAGGTGGGGTAGCAAGGGGGAGAGGCATAGTCGCATTTGGGTGGAGGCCATGCCAGGAATGACAGCGGAAAGGGTGGAACAGTCTGTTCTGAAATATGCTAGAAGGGGTAGGCATGTAAAGCCTCATTTAATTATACATCTTGGGACAAACGACCTGGCTGACAAGACAGTAGATACAGTCCAGAGGAGGTTTGAGGCACTAGCACAATTATGTGAGGGGGGCAGGAAGATCAGTAACTTTTCAGAGTCACTCCTATGCAAAGACAAGCACAACAAGAAAGCTGAGACTAGAGGAATTTAACGGATGGCTAAGAACCTGGTGTTGTGCTAAAGGGGTATGGGCTGTTGAGGGGTGGGAGGGACTTGGGAGGACAGTAGTCTCATGCAAGGACAGACTACACTTGAGTGAGGAGGAAAGAAAGTGTTGAAACAGAGGATGGAGGTGCACATAGAGAAAGTTGGGAATTTAAACTAGGAGTGGGGTGGCAGTTGGGAAGAGATATGCAGAGACCACAGGTTGGGAAACCATATGAACTTACCCCCATAACAGTGACAAAGGACAAATGGCAAGTACTGTTGGTGATGCTAGGAAAGGAGGGCAGGATGGGGGAAGGGGAAGGTGGTTACCCTTAATGCTAGGAGCCTTGGGAGGAAAACTGCAGAGTTACAGGTTCTCATGGCAGAGGGAGAGGGAGGTGGACATTGCAGCCATCACGAAACATGGGCCACCAATACAATGACTGGGACCTGTCTGTACCAGGGTACAGATTATTCGAGGGACAGAGTGATTGGGAAAGGAGGGGTGTCACTATATGTGAAGGAAGGACTGAAGTGTGTAAGGGAGGAAGGTAGTACTGGAGTCACTTTGGATGTAAATCCAGGATTCCAAGAATAGGATTCTTAGAATGGGAGTGGTGTACAGGCCACCATCTCAGATGGACGAAAGTTAGACAGGGAACTAGCGGGACAGATCAGGAGGACCTGCGAGAAGGGTAGTGTGGTGATTGTGGGGGACTTCAACATTCCAGGAGTGGACTGGAGCACCCCAACAACCAGGAACAGAAGGGAGCAGGTACTGCTGGATGCCTTCCAGGACAGCTTCCTGCTGCAAATGGTCAGTGAACCAACCAGGTTAGGAAATACCCTTGACCTTGTGCTGGCAAATGGTGACTTTGTGAGAGAACTTACAGTGGAGGAACGCTGTCAGGGAGTGACCACCGCTCAGTATGGCTCACATTGGATATGGGCAAGGAAGGTGGAATCTGGCACAATAGTGTGGACTTCAGGAGGGCCAACTTTGGGAGGATGGGGAAGTGTTAAAAGGGTACCTGGCCAGAATTCAATCTAGTATGGACACTAACCAGAGGTGGGAGCTCAAAGCTGAGGATAGTGGAGGCAACAAAACTGCTGCAAAGCCCAGAGCAAGAAGGCTAGGGCTAAGAAACCGATCTGGTTGAGTAAGGAGGTCATGGAAAGGTAAGGAGGAAAAGAGCTGCCTTTAGGAAGTAAGCAAGAAAACAGGGAGGGGAGGACAGGAAGGAGTACTTGACAGAATCAGAAGGAGGTGACAAGGGCAGTAAGGGAGCCAAAGCATCTACGGAACTCAGGCTGGCACAAGGCATTAAGAAGGGAGAAGGACTTCCAAGTACATCAGGGAGAAAAGAACTGTAAGGACCACATAGTAAGGATTAGAAGGAGGGGTTGGGTGGAAGCAGGGTGCGATAAAGGAAGCACTAAATGAGTACTTCTGCTCAGTGTTACTAAAGAGAAGAGGGGTGACACCCAAGGTGGGAGAAATGGCAGAAGCAGGGGAAGTGGTGACAGATGGGAAATCAGGAGAGCAGAATTCGAGAGGGTTTGAAGGCACTGAGGGTGGACAAGGCTCCAGGTCCAGATGGCATCCACCCAGGGTACTGAAGGAGCTGGCAGAGGTCCTTGCAGGACCTTTGCAGCCTATTTAATGCCTCACTACATTCAGGGTGTGTCTCAGGACTGGAGGATGGCTCATGGTGCCCCTCCACAAGAGTGGCCCCAAGGATGAACCCGGGAAACTACAGACCAGTGAGCCTCACATCCATCGTGGGTAAGCTAATGGAGACTATCCTGAAGGAGAGGCTGGTGACCCTCCTAGAGGCCAAAGGACTACAGGACAGCAGACAGCATGGCTTCATATGTGACAGATCCCAAACCAACCTGGTCGGGTTCTATGACTGGGTAACTAGGCAACTGGACAGTGCCATGCAGTGGATGTCTGTATCTGGACTTCAGTAGGCATTAGAGCTCAGTGCCACATGGAAGGCTGGGAAGGGTTAGTAGGCACAGGGGCGGGTGCAAAGCTGGTGAGATGGGTAAAACTGGCTGCAGGAAGGCAACAGAGGGTGGTGGTGGGTGAGGGCTCTCACACCCAAGGGCAGTGGCAGCGGTGTTCCACAGGGCTCAGTGTTGGGACCAGTGTTGTTTGGGGTATTCATTGCAGACATATCATGGGACATCAAGAGCAAGATCAGTCTGTTTGCTGATGATACCAAGGTAGGCTGCCGTGTGGATGACCTAGGGGATGGCAGGGTTGCAGGATGATCTGGCAAGCTTGAAACCTGGTCAGACACCTGGCAACTGGGCTTTAATGCCAAAAGTGCAAGGTGCTGCATTTTGGGATGAAGAACCCAAGGAGGAGTTACCAGCTGGGAAGAGTGCAGCTAGCCCAGACAGAGGAGGAGAAGGATCTGGGTGTGCTCATTACAGGGTCAATGAACAACTCAGCACAATGTAGGAAGGCAGCTGCAAAGAGCCAACAAAATGCTGGGTTGTGTGCAAGGGTATATCCTTGAGGAGGAGGAGGGAGGAGGTGATTCTGCCACTGTATAGGTCATTAGTTAGACCACACCTGGAGTACTGCGTGCAGTACGGCGTCATATCTGAAGAGGACATTAAGTTTTGGAGGGGTGCAGCGCGGGCGACAAAGATGATCAAGGGCTGGGGACTTATCATACGAGAGGAGGTTGAAGGAGTTGAACATGTACTCACTGGAGGAGAGGAGACAGGGGTGACATGATTGAAACCTTTAAATACATGAAAGGAATAAACAAGATGGGTACAGAGGGCTGTTCAAAGTAAGGGAGGAGGGCCACCAGGGGGCAGATATGAGACTGGAGCGAGGAAGGTTCAGGAGGGAGATGAGGAGACACTTTTTACAGAGAGGGTGGTGGCTGGGTGGAATGCGTTACCTGCTGAAGTGGTATGCAGTAGAACAGTGGACTGCTTCAAACGAAGATGGGACAGGACAAGGGGGAGGGTTAATGAAGGGGAAGGGTGGAAGGGGGGGCAGCTGCAGAATAAGGTGTGCTAGCTGCACATTCGAGCAGACTTGATAGACCTCTAGGCCTTTATCTGCTGGCAAATTTCGTATGTTCGTAAAAGTGCTCCATTTCAACTTCTGTGCACTTTTGTAACTTTCCACTAAGTAAGGGTTGTGCCCAGGACTCCTCTGACCTCCACATGCCTGTTAATTAATGTATTAATTAATGTATTTATTTCATATGCAACCTGGAGCAATTCAAAGGGCCTCCACATTGTACACATGAACAGTAGGAGCCTTCTCCGTAATAAAACAGAACTTGAGGCATGGGTTGCTCTTTATCAGCCGGATATACTCTGCCTATCCGAAACCTGGTTAAAACCTTTCACCACTGATACCCTCTGTAATCTACCCAGCTACAATATCCTGAGACAGGCTAGGCCATCAGCAAAGCGTGGAGGTGGCGTAGCCATTTTTTACAAACCATATTTGGTGATGTCCCTCAATGTATGGCCAACACTACTAACTTGCGAAGCAATCCATGCAACCTTACAACTAGGCTCAAAGAAACTACACATCGTCTGTGCCTATAACCCTCCTGCTGGTGGTTGCAGAGGTCTTGACGAACTCCTTTCCCAAGTTAACAGCACCATCGGCCGTAATGAAGTCCTTATTCTGGGGGATTTCAACCTAAACTGGGCTAGTAAATCTAACCTATCCGCACATACAATGATACAAGGTAACAACCTTCACCAGCTTATCACAGACCCTACTAGGGTCATGACTCCCACTCGGACTAGCACCCTCATTGACTGGGTCCTTACAAATCACCCAGACAGCATAATAAGTGCAGGCACCCTTGCAGATGCCATAAGTGATCATTTCCCTATTTTTTGCATCTGGCATGCTACAAATAAAGCATCACCTCCTCCCAAACTAATTACTTTCCGCAACATGGCCCATTTAAACCTCACGCAGTTTACTCATGATCTCTCCTTGATTGACTGGTCCCCCATCTACTCCTCTACAAATGCCCAGGCGGCACTTGACTACTTCATGGCTCACTTCAGCCTGCTTCAAGACACCCATGCTCCCTGTGTCACTCATCGGATTCGCGGAACACAGACTAAATGGCTAACAAAAGATCTGCTTACGCAATTAAGATCCAGAGACAAACTATGACGATGTTTCAAAACAACAGGGTTACCAAATGACTACTACCAGTATCGATCTCAGAGAAACTTATGCAAAAAAAATATTCGCCTAGCAAAGAGCATTTTCTGCAGAGACCTGCTAACAAAGGCTGCCGGCAACGCTAAAAAGTTCTGGTCTACCATAAAAACACTCCTTGGTGCCAATTCCAGGGCCCATACCAGTGACATGCTTCTAAATGGTATTCACTGCAATAACCCGGAGACCATAGCAAACTCCTTCAATCAGCATTTTTCAGATCTCACTAGCTACCTGACATCCTGCCAGACAACAAGTACCGCCTCAACCCAAACTGAACCTCTAATTAAGCATCCCCTATTTAGGTTCCGGAGCACCACCAGGGCAGAAGTACTAAATCTACTGCTCTCCGCTCCCGAAAATACCAGTTTAGGATCTGACGGTCTAGAACCTAGGCTTTTGAAAGCAGTTGCCCCGCTCAGTGCCTCTTCCCTAGCCAAAATCTTCAACATTTCCCTATGTCATGGCACAGTTCCTGACATCTGGAAAATAGCCAAAGTCACTCCAATTTCCAAAAAAGGTGACCTCAAGGAAATCAAAAACTACCGCCCTATTGCTATTCTCTCAATGCTCAGTAAATTTCTCGAAAAGCTAGTGGCCACCCAAGCAACTGAATATCTTCAGAAATATAACCTTCTATCTGGCTCACAGCATGGTTTCCGAAAAGGCCACAGCACCTCTACCGCTCTTCTGAAATTTACAAATGACATCTATACCTCCATGGACTCGGGCTTCTTGACTGGTGCCCTTTTCATTGATCTAACAAAGGCATTCAACCTGGTAAACCATGCCCTTCTTCTTGATAAACTCTGCTCCCTAGGCTTCTCCCCTGACATAGTAGCCTGGTTCAAGAGCTACTTATCTGACAGGAAACAGGCTGTAGTCTTTAACTCAGCCATATCGGATCTCCTCCCTATACAAGTTGGAGTACCCCAAGGCTCCATACTTGGCCCCCTGCTTTTCTCAATTTTCATAAATGACTTACCTCTCCTAGCACCAAACTGCTCGTCTATGCTTTATGCCGATGCCCTAGTTATTTACCACAGTGCTAGGAAAACCGACGACATAACCCTCTCTCTTGCCTCTGATTTCGCAGATATTCAATCCTGGCTTACAAAGAACAAACTTGTTCTCAACACTCCAAAGACACACTCCATGCTCTTTGGCTCACCTGCCAAGCTTAAATGAACCACCCTGCCCTAGATATCCGAACTGCGGACGGCTCCCCTCTGGTCAACACCACATCCTTTAAATATCTAGGAGTCACATTGGATGAATCTCTTGACTTTGACCTGCATATAACTACTGTCTGTAAGTCTGTAAATGCCAAGCTAGGTAGTGCCTACAGAACTAGCTATGTCTCACCCCCTCGGCCAGACTAGCAGTGGCGCAAGGTTTCCTGCTCCCAGCTCTGGCCTATGGCTCAGTCATCTTCCAAACTGCCTCAAAATCCTCCCTTCATAAATGGGACACCACTTATAACAACATCTGCTGCTACGCCTCTGCATCCCCACGCTACAAACACCACTGCCAGCTCTATGCTGGCCTCAAATGGTCTAGTCCCTCTAACCACCAACTTCAGTCTCTTGGCGCTCAAATTGACAGCATCACCAGATCAGGTCTCCCCCTATCCCTTGCCTCTCTGCTACATGCACAACCTCTCTCCTATGGACTATGATCCACTGATAAAGCTCCTCTTCACATCCCAAGATGTAAAACAAATATGGGTGCACAAGCTTTCTGTCACGTGGCCCCAACATACTGGAACTCCCTACCCTACTCAATCCGTCAAGCAACTTCCCATGCCAGTTTCAAACAAGTGCACCGCAAACATCTGTGAATAGCCAGCCCATGTACCTGCTTCAGTCCGCCTTAAACCAGCCGCCAAGTCTATGCATTTCTCATACTCCTTTCCCACCCATCCCACACCTCCCCTTTTTCCCATGTCCTCTCTCTCTTTTCTGGCTTCAACCCATTTAAGGCTCTCTAATCCCTTTTCTCCAGGCTTCCACCACTCCTCCTGCTTCTCCTTGTGCTCTTTCACCTACCTCAACCAGGCACTTAAACCATCTTACTGTTTTACTGTTTCAGACTTGCCTTTACTGTCTTGTTTAATGTACACCATCTCCTTAGCACTGCCTGTATCTTCTCAAAACTATTTTGCTCTACCTATTTATCTCAAAGTGTTTGAAATGCATTACCTGTATATTCAGTATTGTTGCTGTATTACCTGTTAAACTTGTTTTACCCTGTTCTGTTGCTCTGTTTTCTGCATGTGCTGGTCCCATTCACCTATATATATACTAAGATTTTGTTTCAAACTGTTCTCTCCGGGTGGAGTACCTGAAAATAGGCATTGTCATGCGTAGCACACCCACCTGGTTATCAAAAGCAAATAAATAAATAAATATGTGTTTTTTCATGTGTGTGAAGCCTTGATCTCCCCGTGCCACAATTTCACCCTAAATGTGCAAAGTGGCTCCCTTTTTGAGCTCTTATACAATGTGTGCATTTTTACTGTGTCTGGGCTTTCGGCGCCCCAATTTCCAGACTGTGCTCTCAGTCATATTTTATTTACTTTTTTATTGTGAGCCAGTTCCTAAATCATCATTCCCTAGTGTTTTTTGCCTGCTAATTACATTAGAGGGAATAATTTTATCTGGTTGATCCTGTCTCGAGAGGAGTGCATTGTGCAGCTATCTCTTGGCTATGTGAGAAGCAGGAGAGTTCACTAGGCCAAAGCCTAGCTTGTGTGTGGCTGTAGAGTGAGGCGGCCACCCAGGAGAGCAGCCTAAGGATTCCAAACTAAGTGAGGAGTGCTCTGCTGTGGGACTGACTCTCAGTCTCTTACACTCCCTCTCACTCATGTTTTTGATGCTTACAGCGCCTGCAGCTGCCACTCTGCATTACAATATTTTACCATAGAGCAGCTATAAGTCAGGAGCAATTGAGTAAATATAAAATAACCAACTTACTATAAAAAATCTCCATAGGCTGGCCCGGTGGCACTGAGGGTTGAGGCGCTGGATGCCACACCTCGCACTACGCCAGTGAGCCAGGTTCAGGAATCACCTTGGATTGCCAGGGTGCCAGTACAGGAGGTGGGTGAGAAAGGCGAGAGCAGGACTGAGCATTGGCTCTCCTCTCCAGGGTAAGGGGTGGGGTCACCCGCTCACAGTCCCGCCATCATCGAATTAAAGTTTGGCGCTGGTGCAGGCACTCAACGGCACAACTGGCAGGGAGGGACATCACTTATGGCATGTACATGCATGCCTCCATATGCACACACTACACTGGGGATGCATGGGTGCAGGTGCCAGGAGAAAACCTGTAAAAACCCAGAAACTGCAAATGGAAAATGAAAAAATCTCCACAGGCAGTCCAGATTCTTCACTGAGCTACCAGCGCTTGTATGACTTATCAGGGCACCCAGTTAATAGCCCACTGGCTACCAATATTAACAATGAACTAATTTACCATTAAATATTATAACTTTGCCACAAAAATGATGCCAATCACAATATTCTATGTAAAACTGCATGTGTGCGAGAAACGCTGGGGCCAGGAGTCCTTTCCACTCTCTCCCCCCCATGCTGCATCTCAGTGTCTTTAATTAATGATGTGCTCACAGTGTATTTTGTGACCAAATTTATTTAAAACTGATAATCTGTAATAGTATATAATTATGAATGCTGAATCTAGTCTTTTTATCACTGCAGGAGCTACCCTATATTTATTTCTCTGGCAGCTCCTATCTACGTTGATTCTTGAACCTGCAGCCTTGACTATTTATTTTGTGAATTCAGTAAATCTACCAGGCTGTCCCTATTCTCTTGGTGGAACAGTCTATCTAGGCTGTTACAGAATAATACCAAAATTCGGAAAAAGTGCAAAAATGATTTATTAATTTTTAAAAACCCATCATGTAATTTTCCATGTCGATATTAAAAACAGTATAGTGATTTACTTTATCATTATGGAAAAAGTATTATCAATAACATTTATTTCATTAAAAAACCTCTGTTGTGATGTAAAAAGACATATATTGATACAGCTTGAGAAAACTGCCTGTTTCTATATCGATAACATCATTGCTAGTGTTACATAATAACAATATAATGTTGACAGCATTTCTTAACGGTTGGACTCCAAGCTTTCATTAAAAAAACCAAAAAAAAAAAAAACACTAAGTTTATAACCCCAACAGTTCCAGAGTTAGACCTTTCAAAAGAAATTTTTTTGGTAGTAACTTTGGTGACAGAATATTAAACTGTGGAGGAAACAGTCGGCCCGGTGGTGCTGAGGGATGATGCACTGGACACCACACCTTGGGCCATGCCGTCGACCCATGTTCGGGAACGAGCGCGGGCCACTGGTGGTTGGCGGGGAGGAGATGGATTGAGCATCTGACAGACAGCTCTCCATCTCTGGGGAGGGGGGTAACCTGTGGTCGGCGCACGCCTGACCCCTGGTGGAGGCTGGGGCTCAGCACTACGCTGTTGCAAGACAAGTGGGTGGGAGCATAGCAGATACTTGCCGGGGCCATGCTCGGGTGTGTGCATGAGCCCACCACAGGTGTCACTGCATGCCTGGCTCCTGCAGAGGGAAGAAAATGAGAAAAGACCCTGGTGGCTGGTCATTACAGCTTGATGGCTGTTTCCATCGTGCTCCGTCTATGGATGTAATGCCTCGAAACTGGATCCTGTCAGCGGGTGGGAGTTCCCACTGCCTCACCATGGGGGTTATGGAAGGCCTGAAGGAATGGAGATGATGACAGAATAGATGAGGGCTGACCAGGCCAGGGTGGGCAGAAATAAGAAAAAAAAATGTGGAGGAAACAGGTGTACATAAGGGCATTGGTAGAGTACAGAAGTGGCAGTTGTACAGCAGTGAGTACAAGAACATTCTCACAGTAGGGACCACCTCCAAGGGTACCATCAAAAGTGGTGAAAATGGGGGGGGGGAATGATAGCCTGGCCAGTTTCTGGGAGGTGCCAAAATTCATGGTCACTATCTTTTTGGTGTTGACTTTGAGCTGGTTATCTTGGAACCAGTGTAGGACATTGTGAAAGTCCTGCTGGAGCAGCCTGGTCACAGCAGAAGCTATAGGGCTGGATGCATAGATAACTGTGTCATTACTGTACATGTGGACATTTGAGGAGACACACACAGAGGGGAGGCCATTGAGAAAAATGGAGAAAAGGACTGAACATAGTATGGAGCCCTGTGGGACTCTGGTTAGGATGGGGAGAAAGGTGAGGACAGAACGCCCTCCACCTACACTGACTGTTGACAGCCCAAGAGGTAAAATCAAAATCAATCAACAGCTTTGGATGAGAGGCCAGCAGAGCACAGTTTGTCAAGGATTAGGGGATGAGACACTGAATCAAAAGCTAAGGCCAGATTGATGCATATAGCTAAGGTTATGTGGCCCTGGTCCATCCCAGTTAAGGATGGAGTCAGTGACCTACAGTAGGGAAGATACAGTGGAGTGGTTATTTCTAACACCAGACTGGAGAGGTGAGAGGAAGAGCAGATGAGGAAGTTGGCACATCTGGAGTAGACGAGGGACTCCTGAAGCTTAGCGAACTGTGGGAGGAAGGAGATGGACTGCTAGCTGCCAGGTAAGGAGAGGTCACCACCTTTATGTACAGTAGGGGGAGTACCTTAGCAATGTTCCAGGATTGGGGATAGCAGAGAGGGAGAAGGAGAGGTTCATGATGTGAACTAGAGGGGAGGCAATGACTGGGGATGAGATAAGTAGGAGTTTGGGGTCCAAACCATTGGGGCTAGACTTGGAGAGATAGGAGAGGTGAGGGTGAGGAACATTTTGTGGAGGATGATGGGGAGAAGTGGTAGCCATTGGGCGATGATGGAGGAGTGGAGGTAGGGGGACTTGGTGAAGGGGGCTAGAGGGGGAGGATAGGGCACAGGTGGTGAAGAAATTATTGATATGGTTAGCAATACAGAAGAACCCTATTGTTAGGGTCTATGCATGTTGATCAGATTCCATGCTTTCATAAAAAAAAGTATTTATGATTAACAGTTCAAATTTTATAGCTCTTTAAAGATGGTTTCAAGCATTACAAAAATATCACATTAGATTATTTTTGGAAATGGTCGAAAGATACTAGTGGTTGTTCTGTCTAAGGAAAAACACATTCTTTCCTAGCTTTCCTTATTCTTCAGACAAATTGGAATCTATGGGTTTATTACCAGATGTACCTTGCTGGAGGTGTAGCTTCCTTCAAGCAGCTTTGGGCCATATGCTGTGGCCATGTGCTCAAATCAATACAAAACAGCTTAATATAATAAACATCTGTGGAAAAAAAACATAAAATCCAAACATTCTCCCAGCCCAGAATTTTGGCTCCTGGACAATGACTTTCTGTCTCAGCTGTCCCATCTTACAAGTCATCAGTGACTCGATATTCAAATATGTGAAACAGTGCAGCACAAAGGTTTCCACTCTGCTTGCCCCTGCTCCTGATCCTGAGGATGGTATATTCAGTCGGAGAGTGCAGCGGTGCAATCTGACTGAATGTAGGGCCACGTCACCACAGCACTAAGTAGTACTACCCCAACATGGACCTGGGCTCTGTGCAGCCCATAGGTAAGTTAAGGGAACTGCATCCCTAGACCAGAGAGCGCAGGGAGCCCTGGTGCAATATTCAGTCTGCAATGGGAAAATTAGCCCATTTGGCACAAAAGGCACTATGGCCATTTGCATGCTTATTATTGGCTCATTTGCCTGGAAAGAGGCAGCAGATCTTCACCCATCCTATGGCTGCCTGCCACGTCAGTCAGTCATGGTGGCGTGTGGCCCCCCCACCCAGAATGGCTGCCCCAATGCAAATGTGCTCCCTGGTGTCCAGTGGCACCTCCCACCTTCTGATCACCTCTCACCATAATATTCCTGTATTCCCTGGTGTACAGTGGCACCCCCACCCTGCAGTCACCTATCCCTGTCTCCTTAGAGTATGCCCTGGCAGAAATTGGCACACCCCACCATCCAATCACTTGGCCCTGTAAAAGTGTTGTTTCCCTGGTGTCTAGTGGCACTCCCCTACTCATTGATCCTTGCGACCCAGATAATGATGTTTTCTCTGGTGTCTAGTGGCACCCCCATATCCTTCAATCCTTGTCCCTGTAATAATTATGTTTTCCCTGGGTCAAGTGGCACCCCCGCCCTTTGATCCACATCCCCATAATTATGATGTTTTCCTTGGTGTCTAGTGGCACCCCCCACCCTTCAATCCCCTGCCTGACATGCTGCATGATTCCCTGGTGTCTAGTGGTACCCATCACCCACTGATCTCTGTCCCCGTGATAATGTTTTCATTGGTGTCTAGTGGCACCCTCTGTTCTTCAATCCCCCACCCCAACATGCTGAGTGAGTCCCAGGTGCCTAGTGGTATCCTCCCTGCCAAGCACCCATCCCAGGGATTGAAGGGTGGTGGCACCATTAGACACTGGGGGAAATATCCTTATTATAGGGATGGGTATTGAAGGGTGGGAGGTGCCATTAGACACCAGGGAAAACATCATTATTATGGATACAGGGATCAAAGGGTGGGGCATGCCACTAGACACCAGGGAAAAACACTTTTACAGGGCTGGGTGATTGGAGGGTGGGGTGCCACTAGCCACCAGGGCATACTCTAAGGGGACAGAGACAGGCAATTGGAGGGCTGGGAGTGCCACTGAACATCAGGGAAAACAACACTTTTGAAGGGACGGGTGATCAGAGGGCAGGGAGAGCCACTGTACAACAGAAAACCCCAAATTATTATGGGAATGGGCAATTAGAGGGTGGGGGAGGTGCCACTGGACCCCTGGGATATTAGTACAAATATGGCAGCAGGCAATTGAAGGGTGGGGGTGCCACTGGACATCAGGGCAAACAATGTTTTTACAGAGACAGGTGACTGGAGGGCAGGGCATGTCACTAGACACCAGAAAACTCAAAATTATTATGGGGATAGGGGATCAGAGGGTGAGTAGTGCCACATTTATGGGGATGGGTGATTGGAGGGCAGAAGTGCTACTAGACACCAGAAAACCCATGATTATTATGGGGATGGGTGATCAGTGGATGGGGGTGCCACGGGACACCAGGGATAGCAGTTTGAATATGGTGGCAGGCGATCGGAGGGCAGCGGGTACCACTGGACACCAGAGCTTCCATTGATTTAATGGGCTGGGTTCCGGGGTGAGAGGGTGGGCAATTGCAGTATGGCAGCCTGCCACCAGGGTCTTGCACTCCATTAAGCCAAGGTTTGCAGAAGCAGCAACTTGCGCACATTTGGGTGCCAGTTACCACCTGTGCAAACCTTTGAATTTGCTGCTGTGCCCATATGCAGGGGTGGACCCCTTCATTTGCATGGACGCAGCATTAAATTAGTGTTCAGGTACTAAGGAGTTTTGCCTGCTCTGTGGGGTGCTCTGAATGTAGACCCACCTATGAACTGGGTGTAAAACCTGGTTAGCATGGGCAAATACCCCTTAGCGCGTGAGCTAATGTTTTAAATATCTGGCCCCAAAAGTCATGGTTACAGTCAACAGCAATGGCTTTTAAAAGAACCATCCTCAGAAACTGGAGCAGATATGATGATACCTACGGCCACAACTAGCCTGCTAACATGGCCCTGAAAGGGCTATTGGTTGGTACCTCTCTGCTTATTGAAAAACGAACGGTCCCAGTTTTGCAGAAACAGCACACAAACATGTAGAACTCTGTGGAGTCACTGTAGCAGTATCCTAGTTCAGCTGTGTTGAAAGAAGTTTCAACTGTACTATACAAAAATTTGGACTTTATTAGGCATAGTTCTGAGGGGACTATCTGCAGTAGCACAGGCGTGCAGCAGAATCTCAAAGATTTAAATTTAAAAGAAGGAGCTTATGCACTGTGCCCACACCTCAAAACGACATTAACCAGCTGGAGAAGGTCCAGAGGAGGGCTACAAAGATGGTAGTGGGTCAGTGGGGTAAGGCATATGAGGAGAGGTTGAGGGCACTGAACATGTATTCCCTGGAAGACAGGAGAGAGAGAGGGGACATGATTGGGACCATCAGGTACTTGAAAGGGATAAACAAGGTCGATAAAGGGAGTCTCTTTAAGCTGAGTGGCAACCATAACACAAGGAGGCACAATTTTAAGCTGGAGGGTGGGAGGTTTAGGAGGGACATCAGAAAGCACTTCTTCAGAGAGAGGGTGGTGGACACTTGGAGTGCACTGCTGGAAGAGGTCATCTCATTGAAGATAGTGGGCAGCTTTAACAGAGGCTGGGATAGGCATGGAGGAAGGTAAGGATCATGGGTAGGGAGGATGGGAGGAGTGGAGAGGGAGGGCAGGGACAGTAGCTCAAGCTGTGGACCCTGCAATACGAGCAGACTTGATAGATCAAATGGCCTTCTTCTGCTGGCTTCGTTGTATCTTTGTATGTTTGAATACAAGTAATTTTTACACTAACAATCTACTGTAACTATGGCTAACAGCTGCAAGAACATTCAAGGGTTGGGTTCTCCCATCAAACGGAAAAAGGTGCTGAGTTACATACGTAAACATAAAACAGACATTGCCTTCCTTCAGGAGATGCATCTAGTTCCTACTGAGGCTGCAAAGCTATGCAGAGGTTGGATTTCACATGTTTAATACAACTGCTTTAATTCCAAGCAGAGGGGATGGCAATTTTAATTAAAAAGAGAAAAAAGTCCTCTCTCTTCACAGGAAATTCCTGAGTGGGCTCCTATGCTTCTCCTGCAGCACCGGCCACCTTACCAGGCCAGGTGCACCATGCCTGAGATGCTGCTGGCTCCCTGGACTTCAGGAAATCCCTGAGGAGGCTCCTACGCTGCTCCTGCAGCCCCGGCCACTTTGCCAGGCTGGGCACATCCTGCCCAAAATGCTGCCAGCTCCCTGGACTTCAGGAAAGCCCTGAGTGGGCTTCTATGCTGCGACTGCAGCCCCAGCCACTTTGCCAGGCTGGGCACACCATGCCCAAGATGCTGCTGGCCCCCTGGACTTCAGGAAAGCCCTGAGCGGGCTCCTATGCTGCACCTGCAGCCCCAGCCACTTTGCCAGGCTGGGCACACCCTGCCCAAAATGCTGCCAGCTCCCTGGACTTCAGAAAAGCCCTGAGTGGGCTTCTATGCTGCACCTGCAGCCCCGGCCACTTTGCCAGTCTGGGAGCACCCTGCCTGAGACACTGCCAGCTCCCTGGACTTCAGGAAAGCCCTGAGTGGGCTTCTATGCTGCGACTGCAGCCCCAGCCACTTTGCCAGGCCGGGCACACCCTGTCCAAGATGCTGCTGGCTCCCTGGACTTCAGGAAAGCCCTGAACGGGCTCCTATGCTGCACCTGCAGCCCTGGCCACTTTGCCAGTCTGGGAGCACCCTGCCTGAGACACTGCCAGCTCCCTGGACTTCAGGAAAGTCCTGAGCGGGCTCCTATGCTGCTCCTACAGCCCCAGCCATTTTGCCAGGTGGGGTGCACCCTGCCCGTGATGCTGTTGGCTCTCTGGACATCAGGTACGCTTCTCGGCTGAAGAACCTAATGGTTTGCGAACTGCTAATTTGACTGGACATGAACACACTCATTGGCTGCCATTGCTCCCAGCCACCGTCCCATTGGTCACAGCCACAAGGCTCCAATTTTTGACTCTCAGGACTGTGGGCTTTGCATTTTAGCTCAGGCTTTGCATTGTACCTTATTATTTTGTCCCTGCTAGCTAAAGTGCTGCATACTATTTCTGTTAATCTAGCCTGCTGCAATTTGCTTCTGTACTGTGTATGTGGGGTGTTAACAAATGTTAAATTAGCCATAGCAGTTATTTAATGTGATCCAGAGGGGTGCTAGTTAAGCATCCTAACCAGACCTATATAACTCTATGGTCTTCAGTATTTTGGTAGGAACTAGGGAGCCTGGTTTTATTGTATAGGGAACTATTTTCTGAGGCCTTAATGTTTATTGCTTCCTAAACACTGGGCTGTTCTCCGTATCCTCTCTATCCTAGCTCCAAACGGGCCAGGCGCTCCTTGCCTGAAAAGTTGCTGGCTCCACTGGATGTAGGAAAGCCCTGAGCGGGCTCTAACGCTTCTTCTCCCCGGCCTGACCTGTCCCTTTGCGTGGCGCATTCTCTGCATGCCATTTCTGCTCCTTCTCTGCCCTGCTCGCTCTCCCGTAGACGAGTGGCATTTTTTTCCTGCCCCCCTCCTCCTCCCTCTGCCTGTTCATGTTAGTGCTGCCACCATTTTGTGGCAGATAGCTGCATCCCCCACTCAGACTCCTGTGACCCTCAGCCCTTTCTAACACCTACTTCTCCAGTCTTTTGTCCCACAACCATTCTGCCCCTGAAACTGCCCCATTCCCAGCTAAATTTCTTTTGACTTTGTCCTCCAGCAGCCCACTCCCCCTGCCCACCAATTAAGTCTATCTAGCTTGGTTTATCTTGCTAATCCCCCCTCTTCTTAGGAATGACCTGAGATGGCTTCTAAGCAGCTCCTGCAGCCCAAGCCACTTTGCCAGGCCGGGCACACCCTGCCTGAGATGCTGCCGGCTCCCCGGACTTCAGGTACTCTTCTCCGCCGAAGAACCTAGTGGATTGTTGAACCGCTAATTTGATTGGACTTGAGTGCTCTCTACTCTGCTTTCATTGGCTGCCTTTGCTCCTGGCCACCCTCCCACTGGCCACAGCCACAAGGCTCCAATTTGTGACTCTTGGGATTGCGGGCTTTGCATTTTAACTCAGGCTTTGCATTGTACATTATTTTGAACTTGCTAGCTAAAGTGCTGCATACTATTTCTGTTAATCTAGCCTGCTGCAATTTCTTTCTGTACTGTGTATGTGGGGTGTTAACAAATGTTAAATTAGCCATAGCAGTTATTTCATGTCATTCAGAGGGGTGATAGTTAAGCGTCCTTACCAGACCTTAATAACTCTAGGGTCTTCAGTATTTTGGTAGGAACTAGGGAGACTGCTTTTATTGTATAGGGAACCATTTTCTGAGGCCTTAATGTTTATTGCTTCCTAAACACTGGACTCTTCTCCCTATCCTCTCTATCCTAGCTCCAAATGGGCCAGGTGCTCCTTGCCTGAAAAGCTGCTGGCTCTATTGGAGACGGGAAAGCCCTGAGTGGGCTCTAACACTGCTTCTCCCCGGCCTGACCTGTCCCTTTGTGTGGGGCATTCTCTGCATGCCATTTCTGCTCCTTCTCTGCCCTGCTCGCTCTCCCGTAGATAAGCAGCATTTTTATCCTGCTCCCCTCCTCCTCCTCCTCCTCCCTCTGCCTGTTCACATTAGTGCTTTCACCATTTCATGGCAGGTACCTGCATCCCCCACTCAAACTCCTGTGACCCCTGCCCCTTTCTAGCACCTACTTCTCCAGTCTTTTGTCCCACAACCAGCCTGCCCCTGAAACCGCCCCACTCCCAGCTAAATTTATTTTGCCTTTGTCCTCCAGCAGCCCACCCTCCGCCCACCGATTAAACCTATCTAGCTTGGTTTATCTTGCTAACCTCCCCCCCTTCACAGGAAATCCTGGAGCGGGCTCCTACACTGCTCCTGCAGCCCCGACCACTTTGCCAGGCTGGGCACACCCTGCCTCAGATGCCGTCGGCTCCCTGGTTTTCAGGTGTGCTTCTCAGCCAAAGAACCTAGCAGATTGCGAACTGCTGATTTGATTGGACTTGAAAACTCTCTGCTCAACTCCCATTGGCTGCCTTTGCTCTCAGCCACCCTCCAATTGGTCACAGCCACAAGGCTCCAATTTCTGACTCTCGGGACTGTGGGTTTGCATTTTAGCTCAGGCTTTGCATTGTACCTTATTTGTCCTGCCCACCCTCTCCGGCCCGACCCCTATTAAATGCTCTTTCCTTGGAGCAGTTCCACCTCCAAGCGTGCCTTGGTGGCCCATCTGCTGGCTGCACCAAAACCCAAAAGGGTATATATGCACTCTCTTTTGCTCGCAGCTGTCTCCTTACTTTTGCTCGCAGACGTCTCCCCAGACGCACAATCCAGTTGGTCTGCACAAACTTTGGTCGCGATCCACACACCCTAGTTCTGCTCTTAGCCCCAAAGGACACAGGCACTCACTACCTTTCTAAAACTTAAAGCAGGTGGCCACACAACCTACAGTTCTTCTCTTATTGGTGCTACTTTTCAAGGTGCTGACAGTCACCACTTTGCCATTTAAACTTGCCCAGCAGTGTTCCTTTTGCTAAATATCAGCTCTGCCTCCATCATGTCCCTTGCTGGTGCCTTTCTTCTGAGTGGCCTTCTAATGCTAATTTTCTGCAGTATCCTGGGTCAACTACCTCTGCACCCCCCCCAGCAACCCTGCCTGTACTGCAAGAATATGCCTGGAATGTCTATAGCACTGGTTCCTCAACCTATAGACTCAACTCCTATGTACCTCCCTACGCGTGGGTGGATAACAAATGTCTAGGACCATCGGGACACCAGCCAGTCTGGCTGCCCGTGCTGGCTTTCTACCTGGCATTTTTAGTATCCAGGAAAAATTCCCCATCTCACGCAAACAAAACTAAACAACAAGCTTCTAAAAGAATATATTTATATTGCCTAGCACTTCTACTATTGCTGCTTTCAAGTAATATACACCCTAATCCAGGCCTACCTCATGCATTCTCCATCTAACAGAGAATGTCAGGATACCTGACCATCACTTCAACCAACATTTGCAGTTTCCTTCCTAAAATGAACATCCTGACATGTGGGTCAAGCAGCACAATCCTGATATTCTTTCAATAGTTGAGACATGGCTCACCCCCAACATTACAGACTCCACAATTGCAATACCGAGATAGAGCATCTACAGACAGGACCGCCTAACCAAGCGAGGTGGCGGCTGTGCAATATACCTACTAATATACCTAATATATAACAACTAACACACCAAAATCTGGCCATTGGAAAATCATGTACTCAAATGCTAATAGTCTGGGAAATGAGATCCCAGACCTGCAGACAATAAGGACACAAGCTAAACTGGACATAGTGGCCACTAGTGAGACATGGTTCACCAGTAACCACTTTGGGAGACATCAGTACCTGGCTATGTACTGTTCAGAAGAGACCTAGGTGAAAAGGAGGGTGGGGGGAGGGCCTTTATGTCAATGAAAATCTCAAAGCTACAGAAATTCAGAATACACATAAGGGAGTCAGAAGAATCAGGGGTCACCCTGGAAACAGGAAATGGATAGCTATACAACTGGGTGTCAACAGGCCTCCAGACCAGGGGAGGACATAGACACATTACTGTTAGAAGATATATAAAACATGACAGCTAAAGGGGAGGTTCTGATAATGGGAGACTTCAACATGCCAGATACAGCTTGGTCAATATCAGCAGGAACATCTGCCAGAACTAGACATGCAGTGGATTCCCTGCAGGGGGAGGGTCTCAAACAACTGGTACAACAACCCACAAGAGACACAGCTATCCTAGATCTAGTACTGACTAACAGGGAAAGGATCACAGATCTCCAGGTAGAAGGTCACCTGGGGGCCAGTGACCATCACATGGTATGGTTCAATTTGCCCACTAGAATTAAATAATCCCATTCCAAGGCAAAAATATGGGACTTCAGAGGAGAGGACTTTGATAAGATGGCCAACAGAGTTAAGCAAGCCCTGGCAAGAAGAAATACAAGTGAGGGGGTACAGGCAAAGTGGGCAAGCATTAAGAATGCAATATTTGAAGCAACATCCCATTGTGTTAGAGAGAAAAGGAAGTGTGAAAGAAGAAGGAAACCACTTTGGTACTTAAAACAGTAGCAGAAAAGGTCAGAGCCTAAAGGCTGGTCTTCAGGAAATATAAGGGAACACAGCAAGATGAAGATAGGGAGGCATACCAAACTCCCTTAAGGGAAGCAGGGAAGACAGTAGGGCAGGCAAATGCCCAAACTGAGGAAACACTAGCATGAACAGTAAAAGAAGGTGACAAGACTTTCTATAGATACATTAGTGAAAGGAGAAAATCCAGAGGGGGTATTGCTAAGATCAAAGTGGATAAGAGGGCATGTGAGGAGAAGGACCACATAAAAGCATCTATCCTAAATAGAAACTTCTGCTCAGTATACTGAGGAGAAGGTAGGGCAGGGCCCACAGTTCAGCACCATGGACACGGGGGGGGGGTGCACTATTCCCTTCACAAAAGAAAGGGTTACAGGGAAAGGATCACAGATCTCCAGGTAGAAGGTCACCTGGGGGCCAGTGACCATCACATGGTATGGTTCAATTTGCCCACTAGAATTAAATCATCCCATTCCAAGGCAAAAATATGGGACTTCAGAGGCGAGGACTTTGATAAGATGGCCAACAGAGTTAAGCAAGCCCTGGCAAGAAGAAATACAAGTGAGGGGGTACAGGCAAAGTGGGCAAGCATTAAGAATGCAATATTTGAAGCAACATCCCATTGTGTTAGAGAGAAAAGGAAGTGCGAAAGAAGAAGGAAACCACTTTGGTACTTAAAACAGTAGCAGAAAAGGTCAGAGCCAAAAGGCTGGTCTTCAGGAAATATAAGGGAACACAGCAAGATGAAGATAGGGAGGCATACCAAACTCCCTTAAGGGAAGCAGGGAAGGCAGTAGGGCAGGCAAATGCCCAAACTGAGGAAACACTAGCATGAACAGTAAAAGAAGGTGACCAGACTTTCTATAGATACATTAGTGAAAGGAGAAAGTCCAGAGGGGGGTATTGCTAAGATCAAAGTGGATAAGAGGGCATGTGAGGAGAAGGACCACGTAAAAGCATCTATCCTAAATAGAAACTTCTGCTCAGTATTTACTGAGGAGAAGGTAGGGCAGGGCCCACAGTTCAGCACCATGGACACGGTGGGGGTGCACTATTCCCTTCACAAAAGAAAGGGTCCTACAAGAGCTCAATAAGCTCAGGGTGGACAAGACAATGGGACCTGATGGCATACATCCCAGGGCACTAAAGGAGCAAAGGGTGGAACTAGTAGAGCCATTATCAGAACTGTTTAGTGAGTCTCTGAGCACAGGAGAGATCCCAGAAGACTGGAGAAGAGCTCACGTGATCCCGCTCCCCAAGATTGGTAGCAGGGAGGAAGCAGGGAACTAAAGAACAGTCAGTCTTACCTCAGTAGTGGGCAAGATTATTGAGGCACTCCTTAAGAAAAGGATAGTGCAACACCTGGAATCCATAGGAGCACAGGATCCAAGACAGCATGGGTTTACAACAGGAAGGTCCTGTCAAACTAATCTCATAGATTTCTTTGACTGGATAACCAGAGTGGTGGACCAAGGGGGGAGCAGTTGATGTTGCCTACCTTGGCTTCAGCAAAACTTTCGATACTGTTCCACATAGAAGATTGATTAATTAGCTGGGTAGGCTCGGAGTGGGTCAGAAGTTGGTTAACTGGGTGGCAAACTGGTTGACGGGTAGAAAACAGAGAGTGGTGGTAAATGGTATTCAGTCAGAAGAGATGCAAGTCACAAGTGGGGTACCTCGGGGATCAGTCCTGGGGTCAGTCCGCTTCAATATCTTCATCAGTGACATTACACATAGACTGGAGGGTAAGGTTTGTCTGTTTGCAGATGACACCAAGATCTGCAACAGAGTAGATGATCCAGATAGGGTGGGCAGAATGAGAAGAGATCTGGATAAACTGGCAAAATAGTTAGAAGAGTGGCAACTGGGATCTAACACAAAGAAGTGCAAGATCATGCACATAGGGAAGAGAAACCCTGAAGCCACCTATAGGTTGGGAGGGGAGTTGCTGGCAGTCACAAGGGAAGAAAGAGACTTGGGCATCATCATCACAGATGACAAGAAATCATCCAAGCAGACTACTAAAGCAGTAGGTAAGGCTAGGGGATGTTGGGGGGTATTAGTAGGGGCATCACAACAAGTCGTAAGAGGAAGGTAATAATCCCTCTTTACAAGACACTGGTTAGGCCCCACCTGGAGTACTGCGTGAAGTACTGAAGGCCACACCTTCACAAGGACATTAACCAAATTGAGGCAGTCCAGAAAAGGGCAACCAAAATGGTGCAGGGACTGCGTCAGAAAACATATGAGGATAGATTAATGGAGCTCAATATGTATACCCTAGAGCAAAGGAGGGAGAGAGGTGATATGATCGAAACATTCAAACACCGTAAGGGCATTAACAAGGTGAAAGAGTTCAACATGTTTAAATTTAAGAAAACTAGCAGGACAAGATGACACAGCATGAAGATTAGAGGGCGACCGATTAAGGGGTAATGTGAGGAAGTTCTTTTTCACAGAAAGGGTGGTGGATGCATGGAACGGCCTACCTCAGGAAGTGGTGGATATTAATACAGTGCAGGGTTTCAAACAGGCATGGGATAGGCACAAGGGAGCAATACAGATGAGTACGAATAGATAGGCCATTGACAGGGCAAAGGTCGATGGCACATTCATAAGGTAGAAAAAGAAATGGGCAGACTGGATGGGCCTTGCGGTCCTTATCTGCCATCAGCTTCTATGTTTCTATGTTTCGGTGTTTCTATGGATAACATCCAAGGCCTGGCACTGCCATTGCCCAGCACAGGGGTACAGATGCAAGCCCTTGCAGTAAAAGTGCTCCTCGATGTGTATAACAAAACCCTCACTGTTCTTACAGTGTGCATTCCACCTTGGCACAAGGCTTCTGGTCTGGACTCCCTCATGGAGTGTCTGGGTAGCCTAAATCTCCACTCAGAAACCATACTTTCAGGGGACTTTAACATCAACTGGCTTGCTCCTGCCATGAGCCTTTACAAGGATGCCACCACTGTCCACCTCTCCCAGCTAGTTGACCCACCCACCAGGATGAACTACAAGGCAGGGACATCTACCCTACTCAACTGGGTATTGTCTAACTGCCCTGAGCACACATCGAATATCACTGTTCCCCCGATGCCTGTAGTGACCACTCTCCTGTCCTTTTCCAATGGTCTAGCTACTTCACTAAACCCCCTGCTAGAACTATCACTAACAGGGTCCTAAGACATGGCCACTTGGACCTATTAAAAGTGGATCTCCTACACCATGACTGTGTCCCTTGTGTACTCCTCCTGCATGGTACACACCGCTCTCGAACAATTCATTCAACAATTCAACTCAGTGTGTGATAGACATGCCCTGATCAAAAAGTGAAAGGTCAAAGGCCACTGTAACCCATGGTTCTCCCCAGAACTCCATGACTGAATGAAGTCAAGAGACCACCTTTGGCATCGGGCCAGAGCATCGGGTAAGCAGGCCAACATCCAGGTGTATAAAGCTGCCAGGAATGACTGCACTAGGGCAATTCGTGCTGCTAAAAAACAATACTACAAGGACGCCCTCACAAGATCCTGGAGTGACGGATGAAAATTTTGGCCCAACATGAATGAAATCACAGGGAAAGAGAACAAGTCAGCACCCACAATGCTTAGTATCGATGGTGAACCAACACTGGATCCATATGCCATAGTTAATGCTTTTAATACAACCTTCACGGACCTGAGTGGTATTCTACTCCCAGACTTCTTCCTCCACCACAGCTCGGTGCACAATGCCAGCCCTGTTGACTCCCCAACAATCTACCTTCCCTTCCGCTTTAGAGTTTTCACTATGAGTGAAGCCAGAAAATACTTTCTGAAAGCCCTTGGGAAGTCTAGATATAGTGGTGACTCCCTTGATCTTAGATTTGTTGCGCTTACCCTGGATGAATCAATTGTTCCTCTTACATACATCATCAATGCCTCTCTGCGTCTGTCCCAATTTCCACAGAAATGGAAGTCAGCATTAGTCACACCGATCCTTAAGAGTGGGGATCGAACAGTAGAAGGAAATTACAGGCCCATCTCTAAAATCCAGCCCTTATCAAAGGCACTCGAAAGAATTGTGGCCGATCAATTGGTGTAGTATTTTAGAAAAGTATCAAATTCAATGTCTGCAGCAACATGGCTTCCATAAAGGCCACAGTACCACCACTGCTGTGCTGGAGTTCACTGGCTATATCCACAATGCTCTGGACCAGGGCGACCTTGTCAGTGCTGCTTTCATTGACCTAACGAAAGTGTTCACACAGTCAATCACATCCTTCTTGTCAAACAACTCTCATCCATTGGCCTCTCAAATAATACCATGGTATGGTTCAAGAGTTATCTTTCCAACCATTCACAGCAGGTTAAGATTGGCAATGCCCTATTTGAAAACAGACCTGTGCGCTCCAGTGTTCCCCAAGGCTCAGTTCTGGGTCCACTTCTATTTAGCATATTCCTCAACTGACTCCTGTCCGCCTGTCAATGTCAAATTCTACTTTATGCAGATGATGCAATCCTGTTTACAAGTGTCCCTGACCCAGAGCAACTGGGAGGAAGCTTCAAGATAGTTTTTCAGATGCAGAACGTTGGTTTAGTGAGCATAAACTAATCCTTAATGAAAACTAAATTAATGTTGTTCTCCAGCATGTAGAACAGGCTTTGCACTTACCCCCTCAACATCACTAACATTGCCAGAATCCCACTGGAATTAGTCCAACACTTTATATATCTTGTGATCACGTTGGACAGCAACATGTCATACTCACTTCATATAGACAACACTGCTAAGGCAGTTAACAAGAGAATTGGCATCCTGCATAGGCATAAGCAAAGTCTCTCCCAGGAGGCTCTCTGTTTGGCCATCCACAGCTCTATGATCTTGCTCATTGACTAAGGACTCATAATCTATAGCTCAGCAATGACCATGGCCCTATGACACACTATAGTAGCTTTAAACAAAGCTTGCTAGCTGGCTACCAGTTCCCCTAAGCTAACGCACATCTGCAAGTTGTATGAACAAGCAAACTGGCTTCAGTGTGATGCCAGACTCAGGTAGAAAACTTGTCTTTTGGCTAAAAAGATAAGGCAAGGTAAGGCTCTTGCTGGGGTGCTGAAGCTCCTCACTCCCTCTGAACACCATCGCTTCACCAGGAGCTCTGACAGCACGGCCTTCAAAGTTCCCCACTGTCACACCTCATTAGGCCAGAGGGAATTACTTACCATGCACTGACGTGGTTAAATGCCCAGCCACATGACATCATTTTTGTTACAGCACTAGGCACTTTCAAACAAACACTTAGGAAACATCTGGTCTCCATGGCCTCTTGTGATTGTTCACCCTAATTCGCCGTCTGTCTTCCAAATGTGTCTAAACAACAATCTCGAACCTGGGTCTTCGTCTGCTTGGCCCACGAGCCTTGCTCCCATTCTCTTCACGTGGTCCCCTGGACTGATTTTTTTCCTTTTGTTTCTGCTAAACCTGTACACCTACCTGCTCTTTTCCTGGTCCCTCCTTGCTTGAGTTCTGCTTTGATCATAATCTCACTCTGCTACTCTTTCCAATACCTTCCCTGTCCACTCCTTCGAACCTGATGTATTAGTACTTAGCCTGGTCTGTTTGACTTCTTGGGAATGTAATCCTAAATTGTTCAGCACAGTACACATTGTCCAGTATCTTCCTATTACCTGTATTTCCAATTATTTGTTTACTGTATTATTTGTTGTCACTGTTGTTTTGTCTTTTTTTTACCTGACGTGGAACCTATGTAATGAGCTTATTCTCAAAGGTGTTGATCCGAGATCACGATAAATAAATAAAAGTTTGTAAGACATAAGCATTTCACCGATGCAGAGTGAAGGCTTCAGATACTCTCAGGGACTCTTGAAGGAAAAGCAATGACTTTGTGTAATGTATATGCTTCTAATAAAAATCAGAAGCAGTTTTTTGGCTATTTGGCTGTACAGCTAAATGATCTGACAGGTTAATCTTGGAGGGGACTTTAATGAAATTCTAGATCCTATTATGGATAAAATTACCTCTAAAAGAACACAGCCCTTAGATCCCACCCCAGCAAGGAGAGCTCTGTTAAAACTTACTAACCAGCTAAGCCTGACTGACACCTGGCGAATCAGTCACCCGCAAAGAAAGGACCACATGTTTTTCTCCAACAGGCATAAAATCTTTAGTGGATTATACTACTTCTTCCTTACACCTGTTCTCAAAAACACTCTTATTTCTACGGATATACAGAACATTGTAATCTCTGACCTTGCACTTGTAAGTATCAATCTGACTCTGGATGACATAAAATCCAAGTCACCTAGGTGGAGATTTAACACCTCACTGAACAATGACACGGAGTTTGCAACTTGGATTTCTAAAGAAATACTGGAGTTCTTAGTATAAATGACACAGTTAAAGTCACTCAAACTTGCCAGTGGGAAACATTTAAGGCATTCTTTAGGGGCAGAGTGATTAGCTACTCTTCAGGTAAAAGAAAAAAGCCCCCCAAAACTAGTTGACTTAGAAACTGAACTGAAAGCAGTAGAGACACTTTATAAGCAGAAGTCAGGAAGTAGGCCTGATCTGTTGGGGCTCATGACCACTTTAAAATGTGAGATAAATAAGATATACGATATACTGCTTCAGCTGAATAGGCACTATTCCACATGTGACAGTCCTACTGGGAATCTGGGGAGAAAGCCAGCAAACCTCTGGCATTTCACCTCAAAAGGCAGCAAAACAACGTCATTTCAGGAATTCGATCAAATACAGGAGAAATAGTTTTTAGTGACAAAAGGATAAACGAGGTCTTCTCTAGATACTACACTAAGCCATACCAGTGTAATGATAGTATTTCCAAACCTAAAATCAACAATTTCTTGACTGAGCTGGAACTGCCTTGTGTATCTAAACAAGAAATCAAAGAAATAGACAAGCCAATCAAACTTGATGAGGTCACGTCAACAATTAAAGCATTACATAATAACAAATCCCCTGGGCTGAATGGTATCCCAGGAGACGTTTATAAGCTGCTGTGCCCACAGGAAGTGCCAGTACTACATAAAGTCTTTCAAGAGGCATGGGACAAACAAGCCATACCACATTCTACGTCTGAAGCTTTTATTTCATTGGTCACCAAAAAAGGGAAAGACATGTTGGACTATGCAAATTATAGGCCCATCTCCCTGCTGAACCATGACTACAAAATACTGGCAAAAGTATTAGCTAGTCAACTCCAACTGATCATGGACAAAATCTTGGGTAAGGAACAAGTTGGCTTTCTAAAAGTGAAATCAGGAGCAGATAATGTACTGTAAGGAGGCTAATGAATATAATCTGGTTTTTGCAATAAAAACAAAGTGCGTACTGTGGCTGTATAATTAGACATGATGAAGGCGTTTGACTCACTTATCGGGGAATTTATGCATGCTGCTCTAGACAAGTTTGGTTTTGGAGAGAACTTTAGGAAGTGGGTGGCTTTTTTGTATAACAACCCCCGGGCAGCAGTTATCACAAATGGGCTAGTCTCCACTCCATTCAAACTGCTACGAGGGACAAGGCAAGGGTGCCCTGTCCCTGTACTTGTTTATACTCCTCACTGAGCCTCTGATACAGCCCATTGTACACTCCCCAAAGATACATGGGGTGAAAATTGGAAGAATGGTTCAGACAGTATTTACATATGCAGATGATCTTCTGCTGATCCTCAGTAGACAATTAGACTCTTATGTAGTGCTTGAAGCAGTACTTCAAGACTACAATGCTTTATCTGGGCTCACAATTAATAAAAATAAAACTCAACTGATGCCTCTATTCTACCCCCAAAATTGTAGAAGTTAGTATGAAAAGTCAGTTTCACAGCAATATGCTAAAATCCAAAATTCAGTATCTAGGCACAACTTTAAGTAACAACCTAAAATCAATGGCAGATCTTAACATCCTCCCTCTCTTAAAAGAAATACAAGACAACTTGGAGAGATAGGAAAAACTCAATTTGTTGCTGTTAGGGAAAATAAACTATCAAAATGATGGTTGTCGCAAAGTTATTCTATATACAGTATTTCAAAACCTGCCAACAGTCATCTACAAAAAATACTTCCAGAAAATTTAGAATTGTGTCAGAAGATTCCTATGGGACCAAAAATCACCATGGCTTTCCATTAGTAAACTCAGGACTCTCCTAAAGAATGGAGGACTGGCTCTACCTTGGTGGGAAAAATATCACTGGGCTTTCCTTGCCAAACAATCGTTGCAATACTTATATACACCTCTAATGTATCTACCATCCTGTTATGGGTTAATATAGAATCCCACTTACTGAGCCCATATCACTTACTGGATTTCATTTTTTATCCCAATCCCAAGCACAGTTAAAGATAATCCTGTCATATCCAGCTCCACCGTAGTACTCCGGAAAATCCACTCATACTACCAACCAAGACTCGCACTGAATTTTCCTCATGGAATAACCCATATCTCCTGTATAATGGTAAGCCATTAAAAGATCCAGGTTGGGGAGCCTTGAGAATCCAACACAGAGTCGATGTCTTAGATGGAGATGCAAGGGCGTTTAATTCATCTAGTGAATTTAGGGTGAAATTTGAGATACTCAGATTTAATTTCTGTGTATATTTGCAGCTCACAGAGGCATTGAGTAAGGCTCTGGGAGCAAACTTAAATGTCTCAAGTTCTCCAGAATGGCTACAGTTTTGGAAATTTGCAATAGCTGAAAAAGGAGCCAGCATACTAAATAAGCCTCTAACACAGCCTAGTGAAGGATTAACGAAATCTCCAAAAGAAAAATGGGAGAATGAACTTAATATTGCAATTTCCAAAAAGGAGTGGGACTCTGTGTGGGAACATGCTAAACTTTGTAACAAGGAGACACAAGGGAGATTAATACAATATAACATTTGACATTACTTCTGCTACTCCGCACTCAAATTGGAAAACATGGGCTCTCTCATCAATGGGGAGTACTGGAGGTCCTCTCACAAGCATTCAGACTTATCCCACATGTTCTGGAAATGTTCAACACTTGTCAATTTTTGGCATTCAGTGCATACTATCCTTGGTACAATACCTGATAGCGTGACTCTGGGGAAGCATTCTAAACTTTGGCTGCTGGCGACCTTCTTGGGAGCTAAATGCTTAGTCCTTGCACAATGGAAGATGGATACAGGATCCCAGACAGCATGGGTTTACAAAAAGGAAGGTCCTGTCAAACTAATCTCATAGATTTCTTTGACTGGGTAACCAGAGTGGTGGACCAAGGGGGAGCAGTTGATGTCACCTACCTTGACTTCAGCAAAGCTTTCAATACTGTTCCATACAGAAGATTGATTAATAAGCTGGGTAGGCTTGGGGTGGGTCAGAAGTTGGTCAACTGGGTGGCAAACTGGTTGATGGGCAGAAAACAGAGAGTGGTGGTAAACAATATGCAGTCAGAAGAGATGCAAGTCACAAGTGGGGTACCTCAGAGATCAGTCCTGGGGCCAGTCCTCTTCAATATCTTCATCAGTGACATTTCAGATGGACTGGGAGGGTAAGATTTTTCTGTTTGCAGATGACACCAAGATCTGCAATAGAGTAGATGATCCAGATAGGGTGGGCAGAATGAGAAGAGATCTGGATAAACTGGCAAAATAGTTAGAAGAGTGGCAACTGGGGTTTAATGCAAAGAAGTGCAAGATCATGCACATAGGGAAGAGAAACCCTGAAGCCACCTATAGGTTGGGAGGGGAGTTTCTGGCAGTCACAAGGAAAGAACGAGACTTGGGCATCATCGTCACTGATTACCAGAAATCATCCAAGCAGACTACTAAAGCAGTAGGTAAGGCTAGGGGGATGTTGGGGGGTATTAGTAAGGGTATCACAAGTCATAAGAGGAAGGTAATAATCCCTCTTCACAAGACACTGGTTAGGCCTCATCTGGAGTACTGCATGAAGTACTGAAGGCCACACCTTCACAAGGACATTAACCAAATTGAGGCAGTCCAGAGAAGGGCACCAAAATGGTGCAGGGACTGCATCAGAAAACATATGAGGACAGATTAATGGAGCTCAATATGTATACCCTAGAGCAAAGGAGGGAGAGAGGTGATATGATCGAAACATTCAAACACCTTAAGGGCATTACCAAGGTGAAAGAGTCTGACATGTTTCAATATAAGAAAATTAGCAGGACAAGAGGACACAGCATGAGATTAGAGGGAGGCTAATTAAGGGGTAATGTGAGGAAGTTCTTTTCACAGAAAGGGTGGTGGATGCATGGAACGGCCTGCCTCATGAAGTGGTGGATATGAATACAGTGCAGGGCTTCAAACAGGCATGGGATAGGCATAAGGAAGCAATGCAGATGAATCTTGACAGAGCAAAGGCTGATGGCACATTTATAAGGTAGAAAAAGAAATGGGCAGACTGGATGGGCCTTGCAGTCCTTATCTGCCATCAACTTCTGTGTTTCTATGATACAGTTCCCTCATTGTTAAACTAGTACCAACATATGGGCACAACAGTCAACAATGAGAGGGTATGCTACATGCTTCATGTGAAACTAGACTTGTTTGAACAGGTATGGGGCCCCTTTCTGAAGGTAAATACTGTATAAGTAGTTGAAATGGTTTGAGGTTGATGCAAATGCCCAGATGTAAGTAACACCCTTAATCATAGTATTATCTGAACACTGTAGGTGATTTCTGTTATCAACTTAAAGGATAGGTTTGTATGTTTTTGTGTTCTAAAACCAGACACTAACTGCACTTCTTGATAATGAGCCATGCATCATATTGTAGAATGGTAACGACTCTTGGTTTAAATGTGATGGTATTTTGTATACCTTCTTCAAAATGAAAAAAAAAATTTAAATCAAGAAACTGGAAAACCAAATTCATCATCTCTGGTGGATTAATGGCAGACAAATATGAGTCTTCTATTGTCTAATGAAAGAATTGCTTTTGTGGTGTTAGACAAACTTGAGAGTTTTGAAAAAATATGGTGACCCTTTTTAAAAATTTTAAATAATGACATACACTCTGGATCCTGTTAAATGTAACCTCTGCAAACTATGTAGTTAAGAACCTCACAACCTCTGTATCCAAGTGGTTTAATTTCTTCGCATTATCAATATCTAGTTTGATAATTGTACTTATTTAAGTTTATTATTAATATTCATAGTTTTAAGTTTATTGCTGTAATCTGAACCATTTGTTAAGACTATTTTCACTATATTTATTGTGAATGTAAACTTCAATGAAAACAATAATGGAAAAAGACATAGGACAGGAAAACACCCCAACTTTTTGCTTTTTTGCTGGCAGCCTCAGCCCTGCTGTCCTGGGATAAAATATATAACTTCCCTATAGAAAACTCCTGAATGAAACAAATGATACAGGCCCATAGTACACACATCTTAGAAAGAAAACAGAAGACACTATTAAAACAGGGAGACTAATATCCCCAATAGTTTACAATTCAGGCTTTCTCCCGGGTACTGCTGAGAAGAGATTCCTGTACTGGGCATAGTTAGCACTGGGCACATAGCAAGTGTGTTGACAATGAAACAGTTTGCTCCATCAACCAGATGTAGCAAAAATGTGACCTAGAGAAGCAAGTTTTTTAAGGATACCTCCAACTGAGGAATTACCAGCAAGAGATAAAAACTTGCAGAATGACTGGGAAAGATAAATCGCCATTAGTTTTTAAGTTTCAAGTTTATTTATTCAGGAAAACTTCCATTATGTGCAAAGACATCCTGGGGGTTACATACAAGTTACAAGAGCATTTAGAAAACATCACTTAATATACCTAGATGTGCAAAACCCAAGTTAAAAACCGTTCTTAAAAAGGCCTCCCTAGGCCATCCTAATGGCCCAGCAGCCGCATGTTATGCTGTCATGCAGGCAACCTGAGTTTGAGAATAAGCTTGGGACTCCGTGTTGGGAGGCAGGCCTGACCACAGCACCTGCCATTTGTCAGTGCCCTGTGGTTGGAGAGAGATGGCATAGAGCATCCAGGTGTTGCAGCAACCCCTGCAGTTCTCCAGGAAAGCTTGCTCCCTCTGCAAGACAGTGCTGAGTACATCCAAGGCCTGAAGGGGCTATGCACTCACCAAGGGAGAAGGGAAGCGATTCCATGTCAAGATAGTGAATATGGGAACAGCGAAGTACAAAACAGTACAACAATATAGCGAGTGCCACATCTGTGCCCCCCACACACCACTTACTTACTATAACAACGCTGGGGGTGGACCTCGGGGAGGGGGGAACCATTAGTTGCTGATATGGGACTGGCTGTAATTTGTGTGCCATTTTGACTCCTTGCCGTTCCGTACTTGCTATCTTGACAGGCTGCCAAGGAAAGGCAGGGAGAAAACCAGAAAGAAAACCCAAGGACAGTCTATATGATAGCCTGGGTTCGTGGATTCCCCTGGGTCCTAGTGACTGCCTGATACTGGATCTTAGCCCACGTAATGGCCTTGAGTAGGGACTCCAAACTGGTATCCTCCTTTTACAGCATCCTAAGATAAGAGGAAAGCTGGCCATTAACTCTCAAGGAAAGATGGGTGACTGCACTGGGTGGGTAGGGGAGGAGAAATATTGGGAAAGCATATGGGAGGGGAGGAAGTCCATAGTACTGTATGACCCTCTCTGCACAATGGAGAAAATATAGATCAGAGGGGAGATGGTAGTTAGAATGTTTCGTGTGCCCACTATACCAAGGCATGTTCATCCAGAATACTCTGATAAGTGTTGGAGAGAGTGGGGTTAGACAGCCAACCACTACCACAGGTTTTGAGGTTGCCCAGTATTTTACCACCTTTCTGTGTGAAAGTCTCAAGCCTGTCAATTTGAGCAGACATCCTTAGAGTTCCCCAAGCATTTGAGATATTAGTTTGTTTAGCTCTACCAACAGAGGGCACTCAAGCAAAAGAAAAGGCATACATGTTTGGTCCGGTAATTACAAGGAGTGGCTTATAGTGAAATTGTTAGACTTAGTAAGTATTGGAGGGAAACGTTATTAAAAACAGGATGTTCCTTTGCCATTTGCAGCACCTCATAAATGTGCACAGTAAGCTATAGAGACATTGACGTTCTTTCTTGGTGATTTTTTTTCCCTCTTGTATCCTCCTTGCCCCTTTCTGTAGGTATCTCTGCACACCATTGTGACAAATCTTGCTCATACCAGAGACAGTGAGTATGTGCTCTGACGCAAGTCAGAACACCTATCTGGATAAAATAAATTTTGACTGCTACTGCTTACACCCAAATTGTGGCCAGCGGCCATCTTACCAGCAGCATTAAAGAGTCAGAAAATCTGGTTGCCAATACCTAAAGTGTCTCATTTTCAATGTAACAGATTTACTATATTAATGTGGCCATGGCCACTGCTTCATCCACTAATGTGACTGTAAGTTATTGATATCACTGTTCTGTGTTTGATTTTACCTGTTTTACAATTTTTAGTAAACATTTTCTTTAAAATACTGCCTGTGCTTTTTCTCAGTTCTTTTTCATGTGAATGTTGAGCCTATGTTTAAGTTTGACAGCTGTTAAGGGCTTGAATGTGTTATCTAATCTTAAAAAAGGTAAGAATATACCTAGGTCTCATATTGAGTCATAAGGGGTACATTTTGCAAAACTTGGCTGGGTGCCAATGGGCAAAAGATTATATTGCATTTCCCCAAAGAGAATATATATCTGAGCCTGTTGATTGGGTGCGCTAGCATAAGGTTCACATTTTGACCCCCAGGACTCGAGGCTGGTAGGAAATTCAGATCCAAAACAGACAGAAAGGTTACCCTGTCTGTCCCCTGTTCACACTATTGTACTTCAAGGTTGTCACTTTGGGAGCAGAGGACCTGACCTGCGGAGTGCATTTGTGACAACCTCCACTGCTGATGGAGCTACTAACAGTAGCGTAACAAATTCCCAGACAGCCTGAGTGCAAGGGTATGTTATAGGGCCCCCTGGTTTTGAATATACACCAAAATTATGATTTGGGCCCCTCAAACCTCATGGGCCTGGGTGCAACTGCACCCCCTGCACCCTTGTAGCTACAACCCTGGCTAGTAAGGGTCTTGGACTGTATCACCTGATTACTGTAATAATGAATAGCGATTTACAGTGAAGCAAGAGAGAACGAGACAGCGAATCTTAATTTTGAGCTTCAACATTTCTCTGCCTGTATAATGCTGAATCTGAACCCTGTCATTGTATTCATTCGTGTTATCTGAAACTGCTCTGTGTTTTGGAGGTAATCGCAATAACAATAACTTCGCAGTTACTGGAAAAATGTAATACAGTTAGTCTGAAATAGTTATGAGACACTGCAATAACTCAACTTGTTACCATACAGTAAATCTCTGGTGGATCGGCTAAAAATGCAAAATGTACCTTAACTTTACAACTTTGTTAATAACTGCATATTGGTCCTGCCTCAGTTGCTGGTATGCTTCAAACACTAAGCTGCAATGTGCTGCATTCCCTGTGGTCTGCTTTAAGCTGTACACTTAAAAATGATACAACAAAATGCATATGTCTCTTTACTGAAGGAAAGACTGGCTAATTTAATTGGAATACCACACACATGAAAAGAAATAAAACACTGTGGGGCCTATTCTCAAAGCCCTTAGGAAGGTCGCAAGGTGCCTGTATCAAAGAAAAATGACACAAGTGGCACCTTGCACCACAAAATGTACCCCAGGCTATTTTCAAAAGCAGCCTGCAACAAATACAGGGTGCTTGTGGCAAAAGGGGCTTACGCCAGCCTTGTGTAAAACAATTGGCTGCAGCATGGCGCTAGGGGGTTTGCAGCAGATGTAAGCTGCCACAACCCCTAAAACTGTATTCTCAAAACACCTGGGGAGGACAACCGCTGAAGTACATCTAAGTAAGTGTACTTCAGTGTTCACTGGGTGTTGCCTCAATGTGCCACCAGTAGAACATAAAGACACCCAAGCCTCGAGCACACATAATAGTAAGAATATTGCCCTGGTGGGCTATCAGACCCCCCAAGCCCCGATCCCTGAAACTAATAATTAGTTAGCCCTAGTGGGCTATTGGAACCCCCCCCAAGCCACAAAAGTAATAAGCAGTCAGCCCTGGTGGCCTCTTGGCACTTCCCAAGCTGAATCCCCCATTTGCCAAATAAATAAATCAGTGGTGGTCTAAGTGCAGCCCCGATCCCAGTCCTCTGTTGCATTCAAACTCAACATATCCGTGGTCTAGTGGACCCCCCCCAGCACTGCCTACCACCCCACTCCCCCCAACCCATATCCAGCTTGTGATTGTTGCTGATTGAGCTCTGTATGAGCACATACTGTATGCAGTATGTGCTCAGTGAATGACAGCAGCATCAGGACAAGGAAGGTCAATTAGCTTTAGTTAGGAGTATAATACAAGGTAAGCTGTACCTTTTTTTTATTTATTTTTGTTATTTTAGTCTTTGGTAACTGGGTAAGGCCCACTAGGCACAAGTGCCTGTTTTCAGGGGTGACCTGGGAGCACTGGGCAGTTAAATGACTTGCTCAGAGTCGCACAGTATGCAAGTGGAGGTTGTGAGAATCAAACCCAGGTCTGGTCTGCTGGATGTACCAAGCTTGTTCACAGTTCGTTACTCTAACCTCTAGGCTATACTGCCAGACTACATGGTGGGGAACTTATATTTATCAATGGGTTGAATGCTTCTACCCATTAAACATTATATAATAAAATTTAGAATACCATCAAGGGATTTTGCTTCTGGGTGGAGATCTGAATCTCCTTATGGACACAAGAATAGACAATAACAATCAGCATCCCCCATGTGCAACTACCAGACAGAGACATGTCAAAAGACTAGCAAAAGAACTGGAACTCATGGATGTCTGTCAACACCCTCACCTCACCTCAAGACAATATATGTTTTACTCAGTGGTACACCAGACTTACTCAGTGCAGAACATATTGACTCAGTACAACATGTGGCCATATCCCCTATTCTTTTATCTGACCATGTCCCTATTACCATTGATAATTCTATTGCAACAGATTATACCCCTAGACAATGGCGTTTCAATAATACCCTTCTGCAGGGTCCACAGTTTAAAGCCCTTATCAAACAACAGCTTCCACAATTGTTGCAAAAAAATTCCACACCAGATATTACACTGACTATATTATGGGACACAGTAAAGGCAAGTACTATGAGGAGAAATAGTTAGCTATGCTGCAGCTCAAAATAAACAATGGGAAAGCCAATAGAAAGATTTACAAGAAGAGTTATGGTCTTACAATCTGCCCATACTCAGGGCGACAATACAGTCTTATCCCAGATAAATAAAGCCAAAAATAAATTGCAAGATTTACTGAACTATAAAATGGAACGTGTTCTACTATATTTAAAACAATGTTACTATGAGAGGGGATCACGGGCCTCTAAAGTCCTAGCGTACTGAGACAACAACAACAAAAATTATTTACTATCACTAAAATCAAACACTCATTTCAAATAATATACTTCACAAAACACAGGAAATTCTCAAATGATTTAGAGATTACTGTTCTGCCCTATATACCCCAGGCCCAGAACCCGATAACACTTGATATCAATTCTTTTTTACAAAGATGAGCTTGCCAACCCTAATAGCAAATCAGCTTTACTTAGACCTATCTCCTCCGCAGAAGTTTTGATGGTTATAAAAAAGGTTAAATTAGGAAAAAGCCCAGGACTGGATGAACCTCCTCCTCCTAGCTGGCAGTATGCTAATATCTCCACTATATTGTAACCTAACAAAGATCCCCTTTCTTGTGACTCATATAAACCAATATCAGTTTTAAATCAGGATTACAAACTATACGCTAGCATTATGGCTAAATGTATAGAGACTGTCCTTCCAACAATTATTCATAAGGATCAAGCAGGTTTTGTACTCATGAGACAGACTTTTGAAAACATTAAAAGGACTTTGTACCTACTGAAGAGGACCAAACAGAAGGACATACCACTATTACTTTAAAGTATGGATACCCAAAAGCATTCAATAGAATGTCCTGGGGATTTCTCCAGTATACCCTGAAACGCTTTCATTTTCCAGAATCCTTTTGTCAAATGATAAGGACATTATATACTACCTCCCAAGCAATGGTCAAGGTAAATGTCACCTTCTCAGACTGCTTCCCGCTATCAAGAGGAACCAGGCAGGGCTGTCCCCTATCTCCCTTATTATTTGTATTATACGCAGAACCCTTGGCACAGGCCATCAGGGAGAACCCCAAAATCACAGGCTTGACATACGCGGCTGTGGAGCACAAAGTCGCATTTTATGCTGATGACCTACTGGTCTATATGACTAATCCAGATACCTCACTACTGTCTCTCTTTGAGATTCTGGCAGAGGTGGAAGCCTTGGCTGGATGTAAGCTGAACAGGGATAAAACTGAGGTTCTACAGTTTAATTACTTACCCCACAAGATACAGTATTAAACAGGCTTTCTCTTTTCGAAGGAACTGTAAGAGGTTTAAATACCTGGGAATCATGTTACCTCTGGACTTATCAACTTTGTATAGGGCCAGTTATGACCCATTTGGGGGTGTTACACAGGCTGACTTACAAAGATGGTGGCATTTGCTTATCCCATTAATACAGAAAATTGACAACTAGAATGAATGTTCTTCTGCGACTTCTTTACATATTTCAGAATATACCTTTGTTTCCTACACAGACAGAATTTGAGAAATGGGATAAACTGATAGCCAGATTCTTATGGTCCAGAGAGAAACCTAGAATTGTGTATAAAATATTGCAACTCCTTAAACAAAGGGGATGTTTGGCTCTGCACAACCAAAAAGGGTACTGCCAAGTGACTCTCTTTTCACATACATTGCACTAGTGATATACTTCATCCTCCCTACACTGGAAGGATTTAGAGTTTAGGGAACAAAGGGATAAAATCTTTATTTTATTTTTTAAGCATATGCCAAATAAAAGAGAGATGATACGTGATACAGACTCACAATATACCACTCACATCGTAAACAACTGGAGAGCATCACTTTGCTCCCTGGGTATTAAACTTACAGCTCGCTATCTGGAAACAATAGTTTCTGATCTGAATTTTTGCCCAGCCAGATTAGATCACACTTTTAAAAGAAGGCAGTGATTGGGACTTCTTCATAATTACCAACGTTATGACAAAGGAAATTTCCAGGCCTTTCAATCCCTGCAGCAAAGAATTCATCTTCGAACTTCAGATCATTTTTCGATACTTTCAAATCCAGCACTATTTTGGAAAAAGGTTTGGTTTACAATGGAATATAGAGAAAGCCCACCCATTAGTTAAGACTGTATTAGAAACACAAGACAGAGAGATCCCGGAGCATATCATTTCACTTACATATAGAAGTATCCATTCTACTATGGGAGTATCCATTCTACTATAGAAGTATCCATTCTACTATAGAAGTAATAGCAGAAATAGCTCAAGAGCAATGGCACTCAGAATGAGGGATCACACTTACAGACAAGGAATGGAATGCTATATACACTACACAGTACAAGATAACCTCCTCACATATTTGGCAGGAGTACAGTTGGAAGCGCATGGTTCGCTTCTTCTAAACTCCACAAATCACAGGAAAATATGATAAGACCCAAGGCACAGTGTGCTGGAGGGACTGCGGAGAGGTTTGCACCACACACACACACACACACTCATATTTTCTGGACTTGCCTGGGGCTATGTGAATACTGGGAAAACATAGGACAAGCAGTACAGGAGTTATTCCCGGAGGCAGGCACCATTACACCTTCAATGGTTATCTTGTTGCACTTCCTAAACCACATAAAAACAGGCATACTTGCTCAATGTTAGCCATAGTACTTACTGCAGTCAAAAAGGCTATTTCAAGGAAGTGGTTGCAAAATGAGGTTCCCACAAAGAAAGAATGGGCAGATACCATGCAACAAATTTATCAATTAGAGAAAATGACGGCAAAAATTAACTTCAAAACAAACTGATTAGCCAGCTTCTGGAATGAATGGTTACTATGGATTATGAACCATAGACTGGACATTATTCCCTAAGAAAATGGCCCAAAAGAGAATATTCTCTTAGATCTGGGAAGCTTGACCCATACTAGAGAGTCTCCACCATCATTTCTTAATGTCTAGTACTTCAATTTAACAGACATGCTAAGTTATGTGTATCTGCCAATAATATAAAATACAGTGCTGATTATAACACTGAATGCTATATATGATATGATTATCTGCAATGTTCCCAGAAAAGTTAATGAACTTTAAATTAAAAGAAAAGTGACAGAGAAGTATTTAACTGGGACTGGGGTAAGGGACCCTGGAGGACAAGTGGAGCTGTCCCCTAGAGGGAAGGTTGCAGGGAAATGCAGTTTGAATGAGAAGACGCCACTATCTGACCCAAGGAGCAGATATACTCAGTCACGAAGAAGGTGAAAATGCAATTTGCAGAATGTGAGACCTCAATGATCTCACTAGCCTCTGTCAGAGAAAGGTAGCCCAAGATGCCCCACAAACCCCTACAACAATCTGACCTGGAGAAGGAGAACACCAAGCTGACCTCTGATGGTGCCAGTCCCTCTCCCTTCTCTTAAGGAGCTCTAAAATGTGCTCCTGAAGGATTAGCTACCCCTAAGGAATAAGGGGTAGAGGAGAAAGACTGAGGAAGGTATTTCGTGAAGGTACTCGAGAATAGGTAGTTAGATATGAAGGTACCCATGGCTTGCATTAGCTAATGTTGCAGGTCCCAGGAATATAGAGGATTCAGAAGGCAAAAAAGGATGAGTTTCAGAATTTTCCTGTACCTTGCAATGCATGTGTACCACAGGCATAGTGTGCCATGGAGAAGTACCATGGCACTATAGCTGGTCTGACCCACAACTCAGAACTGACCCCCGCAAAAAGAGAAAAACAGGGGGTGAACTGTCAGCTCTAGAATCAGAGCTAACATGAGCCCTGGGAAGCTCTGAAAGAGAACCTCTTCTCAGTATGGAGGAGCAAAAAGGAGGTCAGCTGTCCATGTCTGCCTCCTCCCTCTAGAACATAAGGAGAAGGGAAAGAACCCCCTCCTTCTTGATCACAACCCTAGAGCCCTCTAGGGGTGCCAGCTGGATATCAGCCCTTTAGTAAAGGGAGAAGGCAAACAGGGAGGAGGCACTGCCCAGAAACCTGGCCATGAGGGGAAAGTGGGCAGGAAGCAGTAATGATTGCTGAAGATGTCTTGGAAGATCAAGAATTATGATGAGTATGTAATTTTCATATCTTCCAGAGACCAATCTTCACCATTCATTACTGGTGGATGAGTACCAAATGCCACCACAGGTGGCACTGGCACACCCTGAGGGAGCAAGGTCCCTCAGCCTCTTTTGGGGGATGCACAAGAGGAGGAGGCACCTCACAGGTTCAGCAGGACCCAAGATTTGTCAGGGGCAAGGGGGGGTGCTCCCGAGATGTGGGAGAAGGAAGGTGGGCTCCCTGGAATGGTGAGGCAATCACCCTATGCCAGGCCAAGGAGTTGGCACTGGCAGCGTCCCCGGCACCACAAGCAGTCCCAAGGGATGAAGGAAGCATGGCACCAGAGTTGGCACTGAACTGGGGTATCCAGACTCCACAAAAGGCCTTGAGCTAATATAAGGGGAGTCCTGGTGATCCGAGGAATCAGGCAGCCAGTAAGGATCATCCTGGCCATTGTTCGAATCTAAAAATGAAACCAGGGAGATCACCAGAGAGGCCACCCCAAGGGACTCCCCGTCTCCCAATACTGCAAGCAGTGTCAGAAGGGGACCCAGGTGCATGGCCGGTACCACCCCGCTAACTGATATTGGAGGCGATGATGGGAGCTGAGGCAGCATGAAGTCGCAATGCATACAAAACCACCGATGCAGGCCCAGCTTATAGCTGAGACCTCAACACTGGGGGCATCCGGGCCCATGAGGAGGCACCAGATTTCGAGGGGTGCTCAACCGGCTCCTTGGAGGAGGCCGACCATCCACCTGACCCCTCGCACAGACCTCCAGTTTCCATGGGACTAGAAATGGTGGCAGCCTGCTCTCCCTCAGTATGTATGTATAGTACCGGGACGAGACCCCTGGGGAAAGGCCTAGGGACCTGACTTTGGCATCTCTGGTGCAGCACCAGCCTCCAAAAGACAGGGGGTCCCACCTCAACTATAATGCATGCAACTGGAGGTTCTGAAGGTCCATCGAGAAGCAGGCGTCACACTCATCCACATTGTGATTAGGACCCAAGCAGGTCAAACAGTGATCATGGCGGTCGGAAACAGTCATGGGTTTGCCACAGGGGCACTGACGCATAGCGACAAGCCCCGTTTTTGTTTTTTTGATTTACTAGGCCCTGGCTCAGACATGAGTGACAGAGAAAATAAAAATAACAAAGAAAAAGGGCTCCCAATACAGCCTTGGAAAGAAATGGCACAGAAAATGGCAATGAGAAATACAGCATCAAGAGAAGTGGTGGAAGAATAGAACTGATGCAGTTAGTCTTGTTAGAAGTTTGTCAGTGAGACTCCCATGAGATGCACACTCGACGACGGGAAAAGCAGAACTGAGGAGGATGGGGGCCTGACAGTTACTGGCTGACCTGCAAATGCCATGTTGTAAGTCGGCCTCAAGGGTGGTGCTATCTCTAACATTGACCTCCCCCCAAAAGCCTTACAGCTACACGCTCCCACAAGTCTAGTGCCTGTGGCTTATACCCCACCGGTAATGAATGGTAAAGATTGATCTCTGGAAGATCAAGGGGGCACATGATGCCATTGAAAGGAAGAAGATTCAAGGGAAACATCTGGGAGAATTACTTCACCAAATGAGTGGCGGACACTTGGAATAGATTTGCAGAGCAGGTAAGCTGCTACTCTACCAATGTACAAACTAAGGACTTGACCAGCATCTGAAGAACAAGCTGTAACTGTGAATTCCCACTGAGCTGGTGGGAGGGAGGAACTTGATGGAATGATAGCCTTTGTTCCTCTCTTAAGCTATGTGTATTTCAATATGTAGTAAGCAATAAGACATGATAGAGTGGGATTTATAGTGAGATTCCTGTATGCCCAGGGGTGTAGTGAGGCCAAACACCACAGGCAGAGGGGCCTTTCTGCCCCTGGATATGCAGTAATCCCACCATAAATCCCACCATGTCATGCCTTATTATGCTGATAAAATGAGTTCTGTGTTGTGATTGGCCGAACATAAAAAAAATTATTTGTAACACCCCTCTGGGAAAAGAGTGTGCAGTGGGTCCTCACAAAACACTGCTGCTTTGCCCTTTTCAGGTCTCTGGGTCTAGAACCCTTAAAGGATTAAATGTTCCTTCCTCTGGGGGAGCTGGTCAGCTATTGGCTGCGAGCATCTGGGGGGGGTCTCCTTTGGTCCGAGTGAAAGTGCACGGGCTGAAGGGTCAGTTCTAAGGGAGGAGTGGGGCTGGTTGCTTGCTATGGCAAGTCTCTTCAGTCTTGTGAGATGGGAGACCCTGTCAAAGCCCATTGAGGATGTGGAAGTGACCGTAGCTTTGGAAACTCCTGTGGGGGTGGGAGACTGAGAGGGGAAGAAGAAGTACAAAGGTATACATGTGGCAGCCCAGAGATTCAAACCTGTGCAGAGCATGAACTGAGCATGTAGAAGATGACAGCCAGATTGGACTTCATGGGTATCATGTAATAATAGTGACCCAAAATGAGTGACTACAAAAATAGCAACTCATTTTGGGTGCTATAATTCTGGGCCACCCTGCAGAATAGAGAGGGTATAGGACAGCGACTATGGGGAAGGATGAACGGAAGGGGGGAATAGTGAGGGGAATGGGAGGGACAGGGAAGGGGTTGTCAGGGACTGGAGTACCTGCTGCTGCTGAGCTAGCCATGTGGCGTGGTGGTGTGGGAGGCTGGACTGGAAGCGGGTTATATTTTGCCACAGCTGTGAACCGCGGCACTTAATTTTTTCCCCAATATCTGTATTTTGCCCCCTCTCTGACTTGCACCCCCCTGGAGCTGAGAATCCTAATTCAGGGAGGTGTGGGGGAGGCACAGCCCCCTTCATAAAAACACTTTCTTCATATCTGGATTTTGGGTCACCTTAAAGTGTATATCGCCGATTTGCTTTTTGGTATATACACTCACCATAATAGTGATTGTTGTTTTGCAATCACTATTATGACATGGAACTGACTTCATGTCCACTTTGGGAGCGGTAGGCAGAATTCCTTCCCAGGATTCAGCCCACCCATAATGAGAGGAGCGAGGCTGCTACTGGACTGACTATGGAAGAGTGTGGTCAGTGCTTCATTGAGTGGATTGCAGTACCCAAGTTTGGGAATGCAGTCCAACAGCAAGAGTTTGATGCCAGTGGATCCGAAGACATGGATGGGATCCTACCGTGAAGTTGACATTGACAGATTGTGTACTGCTGCCTGCAATGTTTAGATGAGGAGAAAGAGAGAAACAAGTATATGGTGTTGAGATGAACATCACTGTGGATTATGGACCCTGAGTATATAGACAATGCATGGACATTGAGATAGTGGACCCTCCAGTCCGAAGCTGCACATTTTCTCCATGGTATATGGCTGTATCAAATTCCCATAGCTCCGTGGAGTGACCAAGTTTCTTATTAAATGTTCCATTATTGTTATCAATTGCCATTGGGATTTTTTAATGCCTACTCTCTCTGCCCAACGCCCTGTGGAAGAAGCCTGTGCCCCAGTCCTGAAGAACAAAAACATGTCAACTTTGTAGTTTCTGTTGTGGTCCCCCTCTTGGACAATAACACCAGCATACCCCTAAACCCTGGGGAGAGGGTGGGCTACAATTAAATCATTCAAAATTTAGTAGTTATTTTCAACAGTAGTCCTTTCACTGTTAGACTGCAACCAGGGGGTGCTAATGTACAATGTCATGCGATGCCAATTTTTGTTCAGGCTACTCAATGTTTAAATATTTGACAATCGGTGTTTAAAGTTAAAACAGTATTTTTAAATATGCCACCAAGAAAAAATGGATTAGCAGTTGTGACACTAATACAAAGAGGTTAGTGTGAGTTTGCTGCTTTAACGTGAGTCAGGAGGTAAACGCACTAACTGCAGTGTGAAGTGCAGTGAGATGAGATGAGTGTTTGTTTTAAAATAAACCGTGAATTGCCTGATGTTGTATGGCTTAAGCTGAAGCTAGTAGAGTGGGAACAACATAGGTGAATGGTGTGAATGAGTTAACACTTCAGTACTTCGTCCGACAGGCAGACGTGTGTGTGTGTGTGTGTACACGAGTTGTATATACCACACAAGAGAAGTAAACTTCATTGTTCACAGTACCTGTGTTATAGATACAATTTTGCTTTTGGCACATTGATATGTTGGGTACTGAGGCAGGCTGCCACTGGAACTTTTTACGGCTGTGGACGGAGCTTACAGCCATTTTGCTATCTGTAGCTTGAAAATGGAATTTCGTGGAACACATGTTTTGAACATTTCTATGTATCCTTCCATGCCAACTGAAATAAAATATTTCCTTCTTTCTGTTAAGAATGTTGGAGACATAACTCTAAGCTGCTTATCAGATGCCATTAAGAAACTGAATCAGCTTGTTAAATATTGGTTGCCTATGAAACTGGAGATTTATACATTTAAATACTAAGCATTTAAACAGATTCTTGATATTAGGTTAACTTGGGAATGTATTGTCTTTCAAGAAAGAGTCATATCTCATAAATGCCACCCTTTCCCCAGCAAGTCTTTGATTTACACTGTTTTGTTAACCTCTGGAGTCTACAGCCTTCTTGCTATCTGTAGCTGGAAAATGGAGTATCGTGGAGCACATGTTTTAAACTTTTCAATGTATCCTTCAATGCCAACTGCAATAAAATATTCTCTTCTTTCTGTTAAGAATGTTGAAGACATAACTCCAGGCTGTTTATCAGATGCCATTAGAAAACTGAAACAGCTTGTTAAATATTTAGCTTTTAGCTTGTTTTTTGTTTTTCTGTTTCTTGTTTTTATTGGGCTCACCACAGTCCAACCCAGACACACCAACTTAGGGTAGCTGGTTCATTCCACTGGGGTGTCATACAGACGAGGCACGTTAACGAGTCCTGGTAGGACGAAACACGTGTCTGTGTCTTCTGTTGGCACCCTTTGCAGTCTGTGTGAGAGGCCTTTCAGCACCATGCATTTCTGCTTAAAGTTGAACCAGCATAATATTTTGTGGTGATTTGCATATACAGCCCATGATGCTTTGCATTATGGGGGTATGTGTGATTTTGTATTTCTTTGAAATTTGGCTTCCCATCCAATGCTCTTTGAGGTAACCTATGCCTTGGTGTTTGCACTAAGGTACTTTGTCTTTTAGCTTGTTTTTGGTTTTTATTGGGCTCACCACAACCCAACCCAGATAGACCAACTTAGGGTAGCTGGTTCATTCCACTGGGGTGTCATACAGATGAAGCACACTGATCAGTCCTGGTAGGACGAAACACGTGTCTGTGTCCTCTGTTGGCACCCTTTTCAATCTGTGTGAGAGGCCTTTTGGTACCATGCATTTCTGCCTAAAGTTGAACCAGCATAATATTTTGTGATGAGTTGCATATACAGCCCATGATGCTTTGCATTATGGGGGTATGTGTGATTTTGCATTTCTTTGAAATTTGGCTTCCTGGCCAATGCCCTTTTGGGGTAACCTATGCCTCAGTGCTTGCACTAAGGTACTTTTGTCTTTTAACTTGTTAAATATTGGTTGCCTATGAAACTGGAGATTTGCACATTTAAATACTATGCATTTAAACAGCTTCTTGATAATAGTTTAACTTGGGAATGTATTGTCTTTCAAGAAAGATTCATACCTCATAAAAGTCACCCTTTCCAGAGCAAATCTATGATTTACACAGTTTTTTTAACCCCTACAGACACTATCTGATGAGCAGTCTCAGACATATGCCATGTCTTCAGTGAACTGCTTAGACTAAATATGTATCAATAAGAAGCCATTTTTACTATGTTTTTGGGAAAAAATATATTGAGCTACAGCAACACACACACACACACACACACACACACTCACTATACACACCATCCTCATGGCCACAACATTCAAAATAAATATTGCATTCTAATATGTTATGAAAAAAACTGTTTATGTCAGTGAACACAGTGACGTTCAGTTTAGAGTAGATTTTCTTTAAATGTTTCTTATCTTATAGTTTGTACACACACACACACACACGGTCACACTACACACCATCCTCATGGCCACAATACTGCCAGGCGGCCTGGGTTCAAGTCCCAGCTGAGGCACTTATTCTTTCTCACCTCTGTTTGTATGTGTTCCATAAAATATGCACACCACACTCCTGTGTGATTGTTACAAGTAAATATTTGTGTTATCATTGGGTTGTGCATTTGAGAAAGATTAATGTGCTTGAGGATGGCCCAGGTTCAAGTTGTTTCAGTGTTGCAGCTGGTTAGCGCAATCAGAATGGTATTCTGGGCAGCCTGGGTTCAAGTCCCAGCTGAGGCACTCATTTATTCTCACCTGTTTGTATGTGTTCCATAAAATGTGCACACCACACTCCTGTGTGATTGTTTCAAATAAATATTTGGTGTTGCCATTGGGTTGTGCATTTGAGAAACAGTAATGTGCTTGGGGATAGCCCAGGTTCCAGCTGTCTTAGTGGTGCAGCTGGTTAGTGCAATCAGAGCGGTATTCCGGGAAGCCTGGGTTCAAGTCCCAGCTGAGACACATATTCTTTCTCACCTGTTTGTATGTGTCCCATAAAATATGCACACCAGACTCCTGTGTGACTTACAATAAAAAAACTGGATGTTTATGTCAGTGACTACTGTGAAGTTCAGTTTAGAGTAGATTTCCGTTAAATATTTCTTATCCTATATTTTGTATCCTGCATAGCGCAGGGGAAATGCTACATCTTATTGTCATAGGGATCTTCATTTACACATTGCTGCACTGCATTTACTCAGGCTGTCCCCAATTAGATGCAATATCTTGCTTTTAGTGGGGTCATGATTTTTCCATTTTGATAATGTATTTCTTCAGGGTAGCCTAGTCCAGGGCTCCCATATTCAAAGGAGATGTGCAGTGCATCCTGGGGGAAATGTGAGGTGTGCCGCACAACTACAAAAATGCACCACAGCATGATATTTAAATGTGCGGGATGCACCTGCCACAAGGGAATGGGCCAGAGTACACACAAATAGTATGCCGTGCAAGTCAAAGGTGTGTTCCCATGCATATACCATGCTATGGCATACTCAGTGGAAAATTCACCCCTCGCAACCCAGAGCAGCGCGGCCCACAGCTTGGCCATGAATAGCTGACCTAAGCTGGTCAGCCACCCACAGGTGGGCTGTGAAAGTCAACCCATGTGCACAGCAGCCTGGCAGCCCTGGTGGGCCTAAACGTACCCCCTCCAATCCCCAATCGATCCAACTCCATCCCCGAAGAGCTCCACAGCGTAGGGCCCCCCTGGACCCAGTTGCACCAGAGGAAACCGCAATCCATGTCCATATCATAGAGGACTCCCACCCACTGCCTTGGTACATAGACAACCCCGCTCCCCCCATACCTGAGCTGTTGAGGTAATGTTACAATTGTTGAATATTAATGAAAGAAAGGCTTTGGAACTTGATGGGATTAATAGTAATTTATTGAGATTTGCAGCCCCAGTGATTGCCTACCCCCGACACATATCTTTAATTTATTATTAAATACAGCTGAAGTGCCTGCAGAATGGAAATTTGCTAAAGTAATTCCAATTTTTAAAGCTGGTTCCAAAAGAGAGATTAGTAATTATCGACCAATATCGTTGATACCTGTGGTAGCAAAGATCTGTAAAAAATGGTAGCTAAGCAGGTCAAGCATTATATAAAAGAGCATGGCATTTTGAATAGTAATCAGTCAGGCTTCAGAGAAAGATATAGCACTCAGATTGCATTAATAAAAGTAACTGGGGATATTCAGATTGCAGTGGATAATGGATTACTGACAGGAGCAATCATGATCGATTAGTCAAAAGGTTTTGACTCTTTAGATCATGGTATATGTATTACTAAATTGAAAAACATGGGATTTTTGAATAATGCTGTAGATTGGTTTCCCAGTTTACTTAAGGGGAAGGAAACAAAAGGTATTCTTAAACACATATTCTTCAGATTTTAGACAGATAGGGCAGGGGGTACCCCAGGGATCAATCCTGGGGCCCCTTTTATTTAATTTATATACAAATGACCTGGAATTTAAACAAGAAAAATTAATGTATCACCAGTACGCAGATTATATTATTATGTATGTTTCAGGTGTGGATTCTTATTGTATACAATATACGTTACAAGCAGCTTTTGAAGAGATACAGAACTATTATACCAAAAATAATCTGGTTTTGAACACTACTAAAACCAAGGTAATTTTGTTTTGGCAAAAAAATAAAGACCCTTACATTAAAAAGTCCCTGGGAAATAACAGCGAACGATGGTTCTAAATTACAGTTGGTAAATGAGTACAAATATTTAGGGTTATGAATGGACACATATTGTAAGTAGTCTTTTCATATAAATAAATAAGTTAAGAGGTTGAGGCAACAACTGGGGATGTCATATATAGAATAAAAACAATTTTTTCAAGGAATACCAGCTTACATGTGATAAATACTACGTTAGTGCCAGTGATTGATTATGCTGATGTGATATATGGGGGAGGGGGGCAAATAAGACAGATCTGAAAAAATTAGATAGCATATATAATAAAATGGCTAAGTTTATCACAGGGGTGCATAGACTTACACATCATTGTGAGTTGTATAGAGATGTGGGGTGGGATCATTTGTATATTAGGAGAAATCAACCAATAACTAAATTCATGTATAAGTTTATAGAAAATAAATTACCTGAATATATTACTAAAGATTTAAAAATAAAACACCCAGTTATGGGTCTGAGATCAGCCTAGTATATAGAGCTTGAAGTGTCAAAGTGTAGGACAAAAAAGTGGGTGTGCTACATTGTTTTATCTGGGTCCAACAATTTGGAACAGTCTACCTGTTAATTTAAGACCCTATGTTGCCAAAGTAAGTTGGACCATGATTAGGCGGTGGTACCATAAACAAAGTGGTCAACTGCATGAATGTTGCATAGCACTGGAAAATAGATAAGTTTTAATTGAAGGGTAAACAGTGGTAAACAGACCAGGTTTGCTGGCCAAGGCACCTAGCTTCACCTGAGCTCTTTCCATCTAGGTTGCTTTAAAGGACAGATCAAAGAACCTTACCAGAGCAAGGGAAAGGATTAAGGCTTCTTTTGGCTAGGCAGATTTACTGTGTGTTATTTTTATTTTGTACTCACAGGGATTGTTACTGTTTGTTGTTAACATTTTATTGCTTTATTTTTCTCTGATTCAAATTGTTGTTGCTGGGTATACCTTCTGCTGCATTATTACAGGGCATGCCTACAGGTGTGTGCTAACAGATTACTACTGTAATCTTCTGATTCAAATTGTCTTTTGCAAGGTATATCTTCTGTTACTGCTTTATTTTTCTCTGTAGCAAAGTGTTTCTTACGGGGTATATCTTCTGTGAAATTATTACAGGTGGTGCTTTACAGTTTTATCTATCATTAGGATAAGCTTTCAGGGCTACTGCATTTGTTGCTGGCTGATTGTTTCTGCTCTTACCTCCTTGTTTCTTTCGTCCACGGTTCTTCTTTTTCGACAGGGGAAGGGCCTAGGCACCCACCCCTATCCCCAACCACCCCACACTACACTCCTTTTACAGGGTAGCACAGTCATGACATTTCCTGTGGCAAAGCAAGAAGGGTCAGATCAGTGGGGTATCCACACAATGACCTCATTTATAGGGGCACTAGTAATTTAACTTGTTATAACAAGTTATACAAAAACAAACAAACAAAACACAAAATCAAACTTTTGCTTTCATTTTCTTCCTTCAGATTACTCTGACCAGGTTATAAACCCAGCAACTTATCTAGAATGGATATCATTAACTGCAGGTACTGTGGAACACTTTTCAGAAGGGCAGTTTTACAGGATTTGGGACACTGTCCTACATGTTGGGCCACTGGAGATCTAAGGGCTCAGCTCCAGGCAGCATGGGCAGAAATTGCATGCCTCAAATTGCATATTTAAGAGGAAATATATTCTAAGAACCACCTGCCATTTCCCCAACATCCAACAATTGCACCTCGACCGTAGAGGGTAATTGGTCTGGGAGGTTGGCAGGTGGTTAGAAGGGGCAAATCTGGGGCCCCATCACTCAGTGCTCTCCAACATATTACCTCCACAAACCATATAAAAACTACAAACAGGTATCTGCCTTTATCTCCGAAATCAAACAAAGGGGCAGAGGACACTGCAGAGCAGGACACTGCAGCACAGGAGCTAGCACAACAAAACTCACCCAAAACAGGAACCAAAACAAAAAAAGCAAAAAGGAAATCCAAAAAACTTCTGATCATAGGAGACTCCATGATTCGGGGAGTTGATACCCATCTTCAGCCAGGGGTAATGGTCAGATGTCTCCCAGGTACATCGACGTGGAGAGACACTGACCACATTGTTAAAATTGTTCAGGAAGCAGGAGAAAACATTGACGTCCTGGTACACATAGGGACTAATGATCTCACCAGCTTGTCAGTTGTGGAGACCAAGGAACATGTGACCAGGCTGGGTGACAAACTATCATCCATTTCATCTGGCATCTCCTTCTCTGAGATTCTACCAGTCTGGGACAGGAGGGCAGATGGACAGATGGTCAGGGCAGGGGAGATAGGGGAGCTAAACATGTGGCTCAAGGGTTGGTGCCAGGAAAAAGGACACAAATTTGTAGGGAACTGGCAACAGTTTTGGGAGCGAAAGTTCTTTAAATTTGATGGACTACATCTGACTAAGGAGGGAGTCAGTGCATTGGGCAGAAATTTGATGTCTTTGCAGAATATTTAAACTAGCAAATGGGGAGGAGGTGCAGCACCCCATACGTCGAATGGGAAAAAAACCCCTCCCCCCTCAGCTTGTGGTCAAATAGAAGTTCAGCATGTTTGTAGTTCATTTGCATCACCAGGTAGGGAAAAAGGTCCGGCTCCCCATATGACACACAGGGGAAATGCCAGACCTCACCCAACAACTAACACACCAAAATCTGGCCAATGGAAAATCACGTATACAAATGCTCGCAGTCTGGGAAACAAAATCCCAGACCTGCAGGCAATAATGACAGTGGCTAAACTAGTCATAGTAGCAATTAACGAGACATGGTTTACCAGCAACCACACTTGGGAGACTTCAGTACCTGGCTAGGTACTGTTCAGAAGAGACTGAGGTACAAAGATGGGGGGGGGGTGGAGTGGCCCTGTATGTCAATGAAAATATCAAAGTTACAGAAATTCAGAATAAACATAAGGAGCCAGAAGAACTGTGGGTCACCCTGGAAACAGGAAATGGGACAGCCATACGAACTGGGGTTGTCTACAGGTCCCCAGACCAGGGGAAAGACATAGACACATTACTGTTAGAAGATATACAACATGTGACAGCTAAAGGGGAGGTTCTGATAATGGGAGACTTCAACATGTCAGATACAGTTTGGGCAATACCAGCAGGAACATCTGCCAGAACTAGACACATGGTGGATTCCCTGCAGAGGGGAGGGCCTCAAACAGCTGGTATAACAACCCACAAGAGACAGGGCTATCCTAGATCTAGTACTAACAGGGAAAGGATCACAGATCTCCAGGTAGAAGGTCACCTGGGGGCCAGTGACCATCACATGGTATGGTTCAATTTGCCCACTAGAACTAAATCATCCCATTCCAAGGCAAAAATATAGGACTTCAGAGGAGCTGACTTTGCTAAGATGGCCAACAGAGTTAAGCTAGCCCTGGCAAAAAGAAATACAGGTGAGGGGGTACAGGCAAAGTGGGCAAGCATTAAGGATGCAATACTTGAAGCAACATCCCATTGTGTTAGAGAGAAAAGGAAGTGCAAAAGAAGAAGGAAACCACTTTGGTTCTCAAGAACAGTAGCAGAAAAGGTCAAAGCCAAAAGGCTGGCCTTCAGGAAATATAAAGGAATTCAGCGGGATGAAAATAGGGAGGCATACCAAACTCCCCTATGGGAAGAAGGGAAGGCAGTAAGGCAGACAAAGGCCCAATCCGAGGAAACACTAGCACGAACAGTAAAAGAAGGTGACAAGACTTTCTATAGATACATTAGTGAAAGGAGAAAGTCCAGAGGGGGTATTGCTAAAATCAAAGGACATAAGGGGGCATATGAGGAGGAGAACCACGTAAAAGCATCTATCCTAAATAGATACTTCTGCTCAATATTTACTGAAGAGAAGATAGGGCAGGGCCCACAGCTCAGCATCATGGACACGGGGAGGAGGAGGTGTGCACTAGTCCCTTCACAAAAGAAAGGGTCCTACAAGAGCTCGATAAGCTCAGGGTGGACAAGGCAATGGGACCTGATGGCAATCATCCCAGAGTACTAAAGGAGCTAAGGTTGGAACTAGCAGAGCCATTATCAGAACTGTTTAGTGAGTATCTGAGCACAGAAGAGGTTCCAGAAGACTGGAGATTGGCTCATGTGATCCCGCTCCACAAGAGTAGTAGCAAGGAGGAGGCAGGGAACTACAGACCAGTCAGTCTTACCTCAGTAGTGGGCAAGATTATGGAGGCACTTCTTAAGGAAAGGATCATGCAACACCTGGAATCCATAGGAGCACAGGATCCAAGACAGCATGGGTTTACAAAAGGAAGGTCCTGTCAAACTAATCTCATAGATTTCTTTGACTGGGTAACCAGAGTGGTGGACCAAGGGGGAGCAGTTGACGTTGCCTACCTTGACTTCAGCAAAGCTTTTGATGCTGTTCCACATAGAAGATTGATTAATAAGCTGGGTAGGCTCGAGGTGGGTTAGATGTTGGTCAGCTGGGTGGCAAACTGGTTGATGGGCAGAAAACAGAGAGTGGTGGTAAACGGTATACAGTCAGAAGAGATGCAAGTCACGAGTGGGGTACCTCAGGGTCAGTCCTGGGGCCAGTCCTTTTCAATATCTTCATCAATGACATTGCAGATGGACTAGAGGGTAAGGTTTGTCTGTTTGCAGATGACACCAAGATCTGCAACAGAGTAGATGATCCAGATGGGGTGGACAGAATGAGAAGAGATCTGGATAAACTAGCAAAATGGTCAGAAGCGTGGCAACTGGGGTTTAATACAAAGAAGTGCAAGATCATGCACATAGGGAAGAGAAACCCTGAAGCCACCTATAGGCTGAGAGGGGAGTTGCTGGCAGTCACAAGGGAAGAAAGAGACTTGGGCATCATCATCACTGATGACCTGAAATCATCCAAGCAGACCACTAAAGCAGTAGGTAAGGCTAGTGGGATGTTGGGGTGTATTAGTAGGGGTATCACAAGTTGTAAGAGGGAGGTAATAATCCCTCTTTACAAGACACTGGTTAGGCCCCATCTGGAGTACCGTGTGCAGTACTGGAGGCCACACCTTCACAAGGACATTAACCAAATTGAGGCAGTCCAGAGAAAGGCAACCAAAATGGTGCAGGGACTGCATCAGAAAACATATGAGGACAGATTAACAGAGCTCAATATGTGTACCCTACAGCAAAGGAGGAAGAGAGGTGATATGATTTAAACATTCAAACACTTTAAGGGCATTAACAAAATGAAAGAGTCTAACATGTTTCAGTATAAGAAAAATAACAGGACAAGAAGACACAGCATGAGATTAGAGGGAAGCTAATTAAGGGGTAATGTGAGGAAGTTATTTTTCACAGAAAGAGTGATGGATGCATGGAACGGCCTACCTCATTAAGTGGTGGATATGAATACAGTGCAGGGCTTCAGACAGGCATGGGATACGCATAAGGGAGCAATACAAATGAGTATGACAAGATAGGCCATTGACAGAGCAAATGCAGATGGCACATTTATAAGGTAGAAAAAGAAACGGGCAGACTGGATGGGCCTTACGGTTCTTATCTGCCATCAACTTCTATGTTTCTATGATTTATTAGGTGGAAATGTGTTTAATACGTATATGTAAACTTGTAATTCTGTAATTTTGTATGTCTTGATAAATTTTCCCCCTATATTGTAAACCAGGTTATGCACTTTAGAAGGTGTCCCTTGAAAATGAGTGTACTTGTGTACTCAACGGAATTGTTTACCTTGTTCATTTATAAATGAATAAAATCATTACTACTACTACTCCATGCTCTGCCACAGCCAGCCACTGACTGCACTGGACCCTGGCTGGGGACCTTCACTCCAGATTGACCCAAGTGGCTATACCATACATTGGGGCACTACACAAGCTGCGGACCCACCAGTGTATGTAGTTGTGTGTATGTCCCTAACAAACCATAAGAGGGAACTGACATACCTCCAATGCATGCCTTGTTAATGCTGTATCTTCCTGCTGTGATAGACTCTTCCCCATTCCCCCATGTAACATGCCACCCTCCAGACTGCTGAAGTATCCTGTGTGCCATGAGGTGCAGTATCCTGCAATGGCATTTTTAGTGTATGTTCCAGGCTATGGATAGTGTGTTTGTGGTTTCCCAGTTGTACAAACCAATAGGTCGGCTGTAACATGCCTGTTCCAGGACCTGTGTGAGTCAGTACAGCATTGGCTTTCACCCACACTGAGTAGTGTAATGGCACCGGGACGATGGAGCCACATGTGAGTGCCTGAGGTGTATGGCCACTGGGCATTATCGCCCGCAGACATCTTGTACCTATGTATGACACATTCCAGCATAACTACTGCTAGTACTTCACTACCCAAAAATAAGATGCCATTTCTTTTGTGAACTATCCAGGCTAAATATACAGCAATCAGCAGGCATATTCTAGGAAAATGATTGTAAAAATGTGTAAAAGAAGACCATATTGAAACTGCCTCTCAGCAGATCTGCATTGTGCAAATTCATCAGAAATAATGGGTAAAAGCATCCCAAAAGTCCTCCACAGCCATATCAGCTCTGACCAGAATTTGTTTATGACAGGGATGTAATATGAGATAATGGTATAGGTGTCAGCCTGCCTCGACCAATTACTGCCCAGGATTTCCCCTACCCATTTTATGATATATCTTAACACCTATAACAGTAACATTATTTATTTATTTAAAAGATGATGACTGGGAAAGGCACACTGAGCTGAGACGCATTTCCAGGTGCAACCCAGGGGGAGACAAGAACAGGGGTGAGAAACACAAAAGGAACAATTACAGAAAAACAGCCAGTAGGATACATAAATACAGATAGCAGAATAAATACAAATATGTACTTAATAACATGATTTACATTATTACAACAAATATATAAATGAGTGCTATATTTTAATATTTACATGACAGGATGCATGACCGTACAGAACTATGTACGGAGCAGAGTGGGTAAAGAGGATTAAATGAAGGGAGGCAAAATAGGGATGGAAATGAGCAGTCAAAGGACAGGAGGAAGAAATCAGAACTGGAGGGTGGGAGGATGCTTAGTAGAGTAGGAGGCTGGGCATATGTGGCTGATGGAAGGGGTGGAGGGGAAAAAGAGGGGGAAGAGGGAGAGGGGAAGCAAGTACAAGGGTCAGTGGGAAGGGTGCAGAGAAGGGATTTAAGGATGGAGGGGGTAGCAGCATGTTGGATGTCCCAGGAGAGTTGGTTCTAGAGGATATGGAGCCAGTAAGAGAAAGACACCTGACCTGAGCAAGAGCAAGGGTGTGGAAGGGAGAACGTTCAGGTATCCCTAGAGTGAAGAGAATACAAGGAGGGGCTGACCAGGGAGAGACAGGACTTGAGGTAGGAGGGGAGAGACCCAAACCAGAATTTGCCAATGAATGTGAGGCAGTGTATCTGATTGATGCCTGGTCTTTAAAAGAGTGAGGGAGAGACAGGAGTAGAGGGTGCAGTGGTGAGTGAGAGAGGGGGAAGAGGTGGCAAACGGTCAGAATGAGTTAAGTAGGGTGACAAGTCTACCTAGTGAGGTTGCAGTAGCAGAGGCATAGACAATATGTGCATAGTCTAATATGGGAAGAATAGCCTTGTTGACTAAGTCTCACCAAGTAGACATTGGGAGACATTCGTTATGTTGGTAAAGGACACCGAGTTTAGGGCAGAGCTTGGAGCCAATATAGTCTATGTGGGCAGAGAAGTCAAGGCTGCTATCCAACCAGACCCCGAGGTATTTGAAAGAACTGACAGATTGGAGGGGTGAACTGCTGAGGGTGGTGAAAGTAGGGGGGCATTGAGTTTTGGACAGTTTTTGCTTCGTACCAAAAAACATAGAAACTGATTTTTTTTCAATTAAGCTTCAACTGGTTCTGCTGGAACCATTTTTGAACTTTGTCGAAGTCGCTTTGAAGGGGGGGCTGTTACATCAATGGCAAAAGGACTGGAAAAGTATAATATGGTGTTGACGCATATAGATGGATTTTGATGGGGGAGCAGACAGAGAGGACATCATTTATGAATATGAAAAATAGAATGAGGCCCAGTATGGAGCTTTGGGGGGCACCAGCTGGGATGGGGAGGAGGGAGCGGATGGTTCCTACCAGCACAGATTGCTGCCTTTGATGAAGGTACAAGCGGAATCAATTAATGGGGACAGAGGCGAGGCCAAAGGAATGAAGTTTTTTTGTGAGGAAGGCATGAGAAACAGAGTTAAAGGCTTTGACCAGGTCAATAAAGATTACAGCTATGACAAGGCCTTTGTCCATAGTGGGTTAGATGATGTCGGTGACCTGGAGCAGGGAGGAGACAGTGGAATGCTGCTTCCTGAAGCCGTACTAGAAGGGAGAAAAACTGTTTGTGGCTGTTATATGTTCCAGGAGCCTTGAGTAGATTAAAGACTCTTGGAGCTTGGCAAGGGCTAGTAGGAGGGATATGGGTTTATAATTGCTGGGAGAGGTGGGATCCCTACCGTTATGTGGGGGGAGCACCTTGGTCAGCTTCCAGGCTACGGGACAGAGCTGGTAGAGAGGGAAAGGTTTAGGAGGTGAGTGAAAGGGGCAGCGATGGCCGGGGCAGAGATATGGAGCATCTTGGGGTGCAGACCATCTGGATTGGATCTGATGAGATTAAGCATCATTACAGCCTTGTAAACCTCTTCTGGGGAGAAAGTACAGCCAGGCCCTGTATGGGTAGGTGAGTTAGAAAGGGGAGGGACAGGGTGGTCAGGGAGGGCACAGGTGGTAAAATATTTGTTGAAAGTCTCTGCAATAGTAGTTGGGTCAGAGATGGTTGCTCCATCAGTTTTTAGGATGTGTGGGGGTTGAGAGGTGGGAGGGTTGTGGAGGGCATTCCAGAAGTTAGCTGGGGAGCCAGATCTGGTCTGAAGTTGGGACTTGAGGTAGCTGGATTTGGGTTTGCTGATGGCCTGGGTACATGCATTTCTAAGGGACCTATAGAGCTGGTAGTCCGAGTGAAGATGGGAGGCCTTGAAAGTTGCCCAGAGTTTGCCTCATGATTTACAGAGGGAGAAGAGGTACGGGGTAATCCAGGGGAGGTGGCGGTGTTTTACTCTCACCTTTTTAAGGGGAGCATGAGAGCTCCAAATTCGGGTGAAGATGTCAGACAAGAGTTGTAGAGCAGCATCAACGTTTAGGGCAGAATACATAGTAGACCAGTCTGCATAAGTTAAGCCCTGGAGAAGGGAGTTAGAGTCCAGGGTGCAGACAGGACGATACCAAAAGTATTTGGGGAATGATTGGGGAGTTGCATTTTTTCTCATGCAGTATGTGATGCAGAGATCGCTAAGGGCATCGAGGAGTACACCAACCTCAGAAATGCAGTGAGGGTGGGAAGAGAACACCCAGTTGAGGAATGTGTGTTTTGAAGATTTGGGGTTCAGATGAGTTGGCTCAGAGATCAGCTGCGAGAGGTTTAGTGATTTGCTTTAAATAATGGAGGGTTTAGTGGTTGGGGACAGTCAGTCCACACTAAAGTCACCAAGCAAGATGAGCTCGCCTCTACTTGTGTGTGTGAGGAGATAGCAGAGATAAAGTTGATCAAGGAGTTGGGCTGCACTTTTGGCAGGCAGTATAGTACTGCTATGTAAATAGGGAGGATGCAGGGGAGGGAGAGGTGGATGATTAGAAGCTCGTGAGAGGAGGGCTGGGCATCTTGGAGGGAGATAGAGCATGGGAGGAATACCCTGGTGTAGATGGCCATACCACCACCCTGTTTACCACGGTCCTGGTGAAAAAGGTTGTAGTCAGGGACTGAGAGGGAGGTGTCTGCAATCCTGGCTGAGAGCTAAGATTCTGACACACACAGGACATAAGGGGAGTGTTGGGAGAACCAGATCTTTAGGTCATCTATTTTGGGAAAAAGGCTCCTGACATTAATATGAAAGATGTGTAGACCCTTGGACTGTGTAGAGGGGGTTTGGGAGGGAAGAAAACTAAGGTTTAATTCAACATCCCCAGAGAGGAGAAGGAGGAGTAGGAAAACAGAATGGGGGATATTTAGACCTTTTAGGGGAGTGTGAGTGGGGGAAGAGAAGCAGACACCGTGGAGGAGGGCCTTGAAATTTAGTGAGGGGATGGGAGCAAGCTATGATGGGCAACTGAAGGGGGAGAGGAGGAGCAGGCAGCTGGGAGAAAGAGTGAGGAGGGAAGAGGGAGGGGATAGCAGAGGGTGAGGCAGAGTGGTGAGACTAGAACAGGTTGGGGAGAAGTTTGAAGAAGAAGGTGGCTGAAGAAGGAGGAAGGAGGGGAAGGGGGAGGTAAGGAGAAGCAGACAGAATAAGAAAACAAAGTGGAAGAGGATGGAGGATAAGTGGTAAGATAGATGGGAAGAATCTCAAGAGGAGAAAGTAGAAGGTGAAGAGGGAAAATGTCCTCATGGTGGAAAAAGGGGGAAGATGTGTCCTTCGGCGAGGGTATGAGGAGTAAGGGAACTCTGAGTTGAGAGGAGCTAGTGGGAGAAAAGGAACTAAATGAGGCAGAACAAAAATGTAATGTCAGGCCTGGTGAGCTGATGGGACAGGGAAGTAGTGACACCTACTGGGCAAGGCAGATAATAAGCTAATGGGAAAGTGGGGAGACAGAAAACAATGAGAAAAATCACATGACCTTGACTCCCTATAAATTAAAGGACAGCCACGGGTGGAGAGTGGGTGGGGAGCCACTGCGCAAGCAGTGGCAGGAAAAGCAAGGCATGTCTCAGTAGAGGTTCTGCTGGTGGTTGGTGTCCGTACCTGAGCAAGCAAGCTGGTGGACAGGTGGAGGAACAGCTCAATGGGTGGCTATGGCCCCCGATTATTGCTGGTAGCCCGAGGGGAAGTTGGGGAGGTAGCTGAGGAAGAAAAGCAGAGGGAAGATTAAATAGGCAGGCTGCGAGGAGGAGCAGAGAGCTCGAATCACAGGTGCTTGCTATATAGAATTACTTCTTACTTTTAATATGCACTTTTGTTTCAATTACACTCTTGCTAAGTTAAATGAATTCCAAATCCAGTGCTAGATAACCTGCTAAATAACTCAAGTTACGGTGCTACATACAGAGCTAGCTAAATTCATTCAGCTCCAGTGCTACAAACAGAACTGGATAAATTCATTCAGCTCCGGTGCTACATATAGAGCTAGCTAAATTCATTCAACTGTGGTACTAAATATAGAGCTAGCTAAATTCAAGCAACTCTGGTGCTAAATATAGAGCTAGCTAAATGCATTCAACTCTGGTGCTACATATAGAGCTAGCTAAATTCATTCACCTCCGGTGCTACATACAGAGCAAGCTAAATTAATACAGCACCGGTGCTAGATATAGAGCTAGCTAAATTCATTCAGCTCCAGTGCTACATATAGAGCTAGCTAAATTCATTCAAATCCAATGCTGCATATAGAGTAACTAAATTCATTCAACTGCGGTGCTAAATATAGAGCTAGCTAAATTCATTCAACTCCAGTGCTCAATATAGAGCTAGCAAAATTTAACTCTGGTGCTAGATACAGGGCCAGCTAAATTCATACAACTGTGGTGCTACATACAGAGGTAGCTAAAATCATTAAACTGCTGTGCTACATGTAGAGCTAGCTAAATTAATTCACCTCCGGTGCTAAATGTAGAGCTGGCTAAATTCATTCAGCCCCGGTGCTACATAGAGAGCTGGCAAAATTCATTCCACTCCGGTACTAAATACAGAGCAAGCTAAATTAATTCCACTCCGGTGCTACATATAGAGATAGCTAAATTCATTCCACTGCGGTGATACACATAGAGCTAGCTAAATTCATTCAACTCAAGTGCTAAATAAAGAGCTGGCTAAATTCATTAAACTCTGGTGCTAAATATAGAGCTAGCTAAATTCATTAAACTCTGGTGCTACATATAGAGCTAGCTAAATTCATTCAGCTCCAATGCTAAATATAGAGCTAGCTAAATTAATTCAGCTCCAGTGCTACATATAGAGCTAGCTAAATTAATTTGACTCAAGTGCTAAATATAGAGCTAGCTAAATTCATTCAGCTGTGGTGCTAAATATAGAACTAGCTAAATTCATTAAACTCTGGTGTTAAATATAGAGCTAGCTAAATTCATTAAACTCTGGTGCTACATATAGAGCTAGCTAAATTCATTCAGCTCCAATGCTAAATATAGAGCTAGCTAAATTCATTCAGCTCCAGTGCTACATATACAGCTAGCTAAATTCATTTGACTCCGGTGCTAAATATAAAGCTAGCTAAATTCATTCAGCTCTGGTGCTAGATATAGAGCTAGCTAAATTCATTCACCTCCAGTGCTACACATAGAGCTAGCTAAATTAATTCAGCTCCAGTGCTAGATATAGAACTAGCTAAATTCATTTGGCTCCAGTGATAGATATAGAGCTAGCTAAATTCATTCAACTCTGGTTCTACATATAGAGCTAGCTACATTCATTCATTCACCTCCAGTGCTACATATAGAGGTAGATAAATTAATTCAACTCCAGTGCTAGATACAGAGCTAACTAAATTCATTCAACTCCGGTGCTACATATAGAGCTAGCTAAATTCATTCAACTCTGGTGCTATATATAGAGCTAGCTAAATTAATTCAGCTCTGGTGCTAGATATAGAGCTAGCTAAATTAATTTGGCTCCAGTGCTAGATATAGAGCTAACTAAATTCATTCGACTCCGGTGATAAATATAGAGCTAGCTACATTCATTCATTCACCTCCAGTGCTGCATATAGAGCTAACTAAATTCAATCACCTCCAGTGCTACATATAGAGCTAGCTAAATTCATTCACCTCCAGTGCTACATATAGAGCTAGCTAAATTCATTTGGCTCCAGTGCTACAGAGCTAAATAAATTCATTCAACTCCGGTGCTGCATATAGAGTAGCTAAATTCATTCAATTCCAGTGCTACACAAAGAGCTAGCTAAATTCATTCAACTCCGGTGCTACATATAGAGCAAGCTAAATTCATTCAACTCTGGTGCTACATATAGAGCTAGCTACATTCATTCACCTCCAGTGCTACATATAGAGCTAGCTAAATTAATTCAGCTCCAGTGCTACATATAGAGCTAGCTAAATTAATTTGGCTCCAGTGCTAGATATAGAGCTAACTAAATTCATTCAACTCTGGTGCTACATATAGAGCTAGCTAAATTCATGCAGCCCCAGTGCTGCATATAGAGCTAGCTAAATTAATTTGGCTCCGGTGCTAGATATAGAGCTAGCTAAATTCAAGCAACTCTGGTGCTAAATATAGAGCCAGCTAAATTCATTCAACTCTGGTGCTCCATATATAGCTAGCTAAATTCATTCAACGCCGGTGGTTGATACAGAGCTAGTTGAATTAAGCTCCATGGCTAAAATGAAATTAAGAACAGAACATAGTGTGAGTTAAAGTAAAAGCTACTTATAGAGCTAACTAAATTCATTATTGACTGGTAACTACCAATATCCATGTTCTGCACACATCTTCACTGTTTTTCCCGTCTATATTATACCAAAAGCAAAAAGAAAGAAAGAAAGGAATTTGGTTTGATATAGCATGTTTTATAAGTACTGCATTCCAAAGCCATTTACAATTTAGGAACAGTTGTTAGTAAAGTAAAGAGGCAGGCAGGCAGGAAGAAAGGAAGGAAGAAGGATGGAATGAAGGAAGGAATGGAGGGAGGGAGGAAGGAAGTTAATTAGTGAAGCCCAGTGATGCTAGGTAAGATTGGGAGAGATTAAGGAAAGTTCAGGTTATGAGGAGGGAGAGGTTTCACATTAGTGACTACTATAAAGGGTTTGCTAGAAATGGAGCATTCTGATTGGCTGACAACATTCTAAAAGGGTCATATTAATGACTGGAAATCTTTCATGTTCAATAGAGCCATTAGAATTTTAGCTATAAAGACATTCATTTTTGAAATTCTAAATAATGAAGTATAAAAAAAAATTATAAATCATGACATTGTTAGCCAAAAGATTGTTTATTTCTAAAGATTTCGGAAACTCATAACCATAAGAAGTTGTCTCGTGCAAACAGTTGTAAAGTTCTTAAGTTCTAGGCTCATTTGGCATAGTCCATTTCCCACCACAGGGATTTCTCAAATTTTCTGTAAAGTAAGACATTTTTATTTGAAATGCAAGTTCCCGTTTTAAAAAAAGAAGTCATCAACACAATGTATAATATGTTTATGTGTACAGTTCCGGGATCTCTTACGGTTCTAATAATTTCTTCTAAAGTCTTTTGTGTGCTTGAACTGCTCAACTTTTCTTCACAGTTCTCCCTACCCAAAGAACTTAAGTAGTTACTGTAATAGCCATAAGAGATGGCGGAAATCTAGATATAATCATATAATATATAAGCATGCAGTTTAAGAGTAGCGTTAAAGGGCTAGCAGCACCAGAAATAGCAGGCAGAAAATGTTATTAATTTTTGAAAGTAGTCTGCTGGTACTTTTTGTTTCTGAAGTATATTGTTTTCCATTTTCTCGTTAGAATGTTTTTTACCTAATAGTTTTAGGTGTGATGTAAAGAGTAGTACCTGGCCTGGAGACTGATATAACTAGTGCTGTTCCTCTTCACATCTCCTCAGCACTGTGACCTCACTTACTGTGACATCAGAAGTGACCGAGATGCAGCAGGTGATTGACTCTTCTTGGTCAGTTGTGATGTCACAAATGGTGAAGTTATAGGACTGATGATGTAGGAGGAGGACCAGAACTAGCTATGTCAGCCTCCAGGTAGAATACTGTTCATAGAAACACAGAAACATATTATTTGTCAGTAGAAAAGGACCATTTGGACCACCCAGTCTGCTCAGATGGTCCCTACCTAACCTGTCTCTGCAGACCCTAACTGAACTCCAGCAATCATCCCTCCTCCCTGCCTATTTACTAATATTGCCCTATGTCTATCCCATGCATGCTTGAAGCCGTCTACCATTTTCACCCCCACCGGTTCCACTGGCAGTCTATTGTAGGTGTCTACCACTCTTTCAGTTAAGTAGTACTTCCTCACATCCCTCTTATACCCCGCCAACTTCATCACATGTCCTCTGGTCCTGTGCTCTTCCTCATTCAAAAGACACTCCCCTCTTGAACTCTGTTCACCCCCATGAGGTACTTGTAGGTCTCTATCATATCCCCTCTTGCTTTCCTCTCCTCCAGGGTGTACATGATGAGATCCCTCTGTCTCTGCTCATAGGGCTTTTGTTACAACCCCTGCCCCACTTTAGTTGCTCTCCTCTGGATTGCCTCTGCCCTTTGCATGTCCTTTCCGAGGTGCAGACTTCAGAACTGGACACAATACTTCAGGTGTGTCTCACCAGTGAGTGATACAGTGGCAACACCAGTTCCCTCCTCCTGCTGCAGATACCTCTCTTGATATATCCCAGCATTGCACTGGCCCTCCTCACTGCTCTATGACACTGCCTTGTCATTAGATACAATAATACCAAGATCCCTCTCTTGCTTAGTGACTGACAGAAACTCCCCCCATCCTATATTCAATTCCTGTGTTCTTATTCCCGAGGTGCATGATTTTGCACTTTTTGGCATTGAATCCTAATTGCTATGTTCTTGCCACTTGTAGATTTGTACAAGATCCCTATGTATTCTTTCCACCCCTCCTGCTTGTCCACCCTATTACAGATTTTGGTATAATCTGCAAAAAGCCATACTCTTCTTTCCAGTTCATCTGTAATGACACTTATGAAGACACTGAAGAAGACTGGTCCCAGTACTGAGCCCTCCAGCACACCACTGATCACTATTCCATCACTAGAGTGAGTGCCATTAAGAACCACCCTCTGTTGCTTACCTATTAACCAGTTTCTAACCCAGTTCACCACTGGATCCAACCCCTAGACTGCTCAATTTCTTAGTCAGTCTTCTGAGCAGCACAGTATCGAAGTCCTTGCTAAAGTCTGAATAGGCCATGTCCACAACCTCCCTCCCAATCTAGTTCTCAGGTCACATGGTCAAAGATATCAGTCAGGTTTGTCTGGAATGGTGTGCCATCAGCACAGCAAAGCCCCTACATTGATGGCAATGTGGGTGTTGCAACCTGATCAACAGTCATTCTGTCAAACTGGATTCTGCAGCGCTGGCCATCTTTCCACCCAAGGGTGTGGTGCCATTTTCCCCCTACATCTGTGACCTGGAGTTGATTATATTATTTTTTCAGGGGGGCCGGGGAGTGCAGGAGGTGAAGCCCCCTGCAAACAGCTGGGATGTGTCCTGGTGGTTTACCACAATTGCGGTCAGGTGGCATGATTGCTGAGTGAGCATTTTGTTGTTGCTGTGGTGCTGGTCAACGTGACTGATGTCGAATCAACTTGTTGGAACCATCTGACATGACCATGACTTCACCACCTCCGTGAATCCATGCTGCCTTTGGTCTTGCAGCCTGTCAGATTCAAGGTACTCTACCAAACTTTTCTTTGTCAGTGTTTCCATTAATTTCCCCACCACTGAGGTAAGGTTCACCAGTCTATAGTTGCTAGCCTCGTCCCTGCTGCCAGTCTGATGTAGAGGGACCACTTTTGCTCTCCTCGAGTCGTCCGGAACATATACCCACATCACAGCAAATATTGTCAGGTAGAAAAATCTTCTAATTAGCAAAAGGGAACAGAAAGAAATACTTCTGATTTTGGAAGTAACAGGTCACCTCTTTTGAAAGTTAATATTAATGTCAGTCAGCACACCAAGGATTAGGCTATGTGTGTTAACTCATTGCCTCCACAGTAACTCTCTGAAGTTGCAGCACTTGTCTCCTGTATACTGTTAACAGTGAATCCTGGGCCTTTTTTAAGCAAAATCAAGCCATAATTGGCATGCCTCAAACAAATGCTAATAGCTCAAAAACCCTAAGTGCTAGACACAAAGTATGAGGGGCAGAATTGTTCAGCATAAAATTACCTTTCCAGTGGTGGTATACAGTACAAGGAATAATATGTAATTTAGTTTTGTTTCTGTGCTGGTCGAAACAGCAAAAGAAAATATTTTTTTCACTAAAAAATGCACCATAAGCCCCTTTTTTGTTCTAACCCAAGGGGCATAAGGTACTCGGTTTCACATTGTACCTAATGATATCCCTAGGTTTAGATTAGCAGAAGGTAACCCAACTCCTGATTGAGCCTTAATGCTTTAATTCATCACCTTGCACCTAGGACAATCTATTCTCAATAGAATATGTCATTTTATGTGTATATATTGTTCTTTCAAGTGTAGGTCAGAAGGTAATATGTATCTAACTGCAACCATGACAAGTATTTGGGTTGGCATTGTAAATGAGCTCTTGCTGAACCTGCTATGTGATCTTCATAGAATTTGATGGCAGATAAGGTACGCTTGGCCCACCCAGTGTGCCCATTTCCCTACCTAATGGATAAGCTGCAGATCCTAGTTAACCAACAGCCTACTTCCTCCTACCCCCACAAGAATTGCCTTATGTCTGTCCCATGCATTCTTGAATTCCCCCACTGTTTTTGACTTCATTACCTCCTCAGGAAGGCCGTTCCATGCATCCACAACCCTCTCCATGAAAAAAATACTTCCTCTCATTACCTCTGAGCCATCCCCCCTCTGTCTTCAAATTGTGCCCCCTTGTTCCTGTACACCTCTTTTTCTGAGAGATGCTGCTGCCCTCTTGGACTTAGTTGATTCCCTTGAGGTATTTGAAAGTTTCTGTCATGTCCCCCCTCTCCCTCCTTTCCTCGCGGGTATACATATTAAGCTCCTTAAGACTTTCTTCATATGTCTTCTGGTGCAGACCCTGCACCATTTTAGTTGCCCTCCTCTGGACTGCCTCCATCCTGTCTATGTCCTTGCGGAGATTGGGTCTCCAGAACTGCACGCAGTACTCCAGATGGGATCTCACCAGCTGTCTGTACAGGGGGATAACAACTTCCTGTTTTCTACTGGTGATGCCTCTCCCTATGCATCCCAGTATCCCCAGCCCTCCTTACTGCCCTCTCACATTGCTTGCCCACTTTTAGGTTATCTGATATGACTACCCCCAGGTCCCTTTCCATTTTTGTTGTTGTTAATACCTCCCCCTCCCATTGTGTACTCTTCCCCTGGGTTTTTGTTTCCTAGGTGCATTACTTTGCACTTCTTAGCATTGAATCTAAGCTGTGATACATTTGACCATTCCTCCAACCTTGCCAAGTCCCTTCTCATCCTTTCTACCCCACCTTGTGTATCAACCCTGTTGCAGATCTTTGTGTCATCTGCAAAGAGACATACTTTTCCTTCCAGTCCCTCTGCAATGTCACTGATAAAGACATTGAAGAGGACCGGTCCTAGTACTGAACCCTGCGGTACCCCACTAGTAACCCCCCTTTCTTCAGATTGGACTCCGTTTACTATTACCCTCTGTGTCCTGTTCTCCAGCCAATTTTTAACCCAGGCTACCAGCTTGGGACCCACTCCAAGGCTGGCTAACTTGTATATTAATCTTTTGTGTGGGACTGTGTCCTTGTTTATTTTTCCAATAAACAAATTGTTGCTATTATTATTATTAGTACTCACCTGCCTTCTTCTCCTTCCATTTCCTGCTGATGACAATGAAGGTGACGGTTATAGCACAGATGAAGCACACCAGGACTGCAGAGAACACAATAGGAATGAGTGCATCTACTGCCAGATCTGGAAGGAAACAAGAAGAGGAACTGAGCCCAGCCACAAGGACAGTTACCACATCACCCACCGTCCACACTTCTCCCCCGAACACTGGAATGAGTTGAGGCTGGTACCGCTTAGTCACAAGTTTACAAACTTTATTAGAGATGCAGCAAATTGTTTTTTTGGGGGGGGGGCATCCGGGCACTGGACTCCAGATAAATAGTTCTCTTTCTCTCAGGTGGGGAACTCCACTTTGGGGTTATTAACATTCTGGATAGCAGAATGGCAATACTATGCTGACATGCAGAAAGTTAGATGTCAGGAGAAAATGTGGAGCTCTCCCTAGGACCAACAAAAAGTTAGGGTGTGTTAAGGAGGTGAAGCACTCATCCCTGAGTGCAGCTGGTCGCAGTGCTGTCATGCTTCCTACTGACTGATCAAAAAAAATCTCAAATACTGGGGTGGTTGTGGGGAGTGGTACCATGCTCAGTGGTATACAGTAGCTAGGAAAATAACATTTCCAAGCCAGAACCCTTTGGTTCCTCTTTGTCCTCCCCCCAATTGTAAATATGCCATTATTTATTTCCCACCCATCTTGTATACCCCATATTGTACTTTAGGAAATTCACAGTAAGAGCAAAAAAAAAAAATAAATACTGCAGTACTTTGTTGTACTGTATACACTTCTCATTATGTTTAATTTGAGCAGAGCACAACAATCATATTATAACACAAGTCAAGGTGGTTATCAGACAGCAGGAGTAACCAAACTCAATGATCATGGCCCAGAATGTCATCCCCCTCCCTCCAATCAACTTGTAAGCAATGGCTTACTTGGCATGCACATTCCTACACTCATGATCCTGTCCTCTACTGGCCAATCAGAAGGAAGTTCATAGATCTTGTGGAAGGGTCAGGTGCCAGCACGTCAAGGTTAGTGGTGTGCTGGACCTTATTTTTTTCTTTATTTTTATTTATTGAAATGTTTCACCAGGAAGGCAGGCTGAGCAACAAGTTGCTCATCTCCCGGTGCTACCTGGGGGGTAGGGAACATGAGGATAGTACACAGAGATTTTGTACACAATAAAGATATACAATTTGATTACAATCAATAAAGTGAGCAGACTACACATAAGTACCCAGCTGTATCTGTCCTGTGCACCCAATAACCAGGTGTCCGACTCAGTATTTAATAGCTGCCTTGAGAAAATCCGAATGTGTATGACTCACAATTGGCTTAGGCTCAACCCAGACAAGACTGAGGTACTGGTGTTAGAGCTGGGTCAACAGGGCGGGGGGGGTGTGGTATTACCCGCTGATCTTGTGCTGGGGGGTGTACCTCTAGCCCCCTCTAGGCAGGTGAAGAATTTGGGAGTAATCCTGGACGACGGTCTGACACTTGATAAACAGGTGTCGGCCATGGTGAGAAGTGGGTTTTATCATCTCGGGAATATAGCCCGAATTCGAGCCCTGATGACCTGCCCACACTGGTACATGCTTTTGTCACTTCCAGGTTAGACTACTGCAATGTCCTGTACCTAGGGTTATCTGTAGGCAACCTCTGCAGACTGCAGCTGGTGCAGAACACGGCGGCGAGATTACTGATGGGGATGAAGAGATGTGAACATATCACCCCGGCGCTCCACGAACTGCACTGGCTGCCTGTCTGGTAGAGAGTTGTCTTCAAGATAGGGCTATTGACCTATAGGACCCAACATGAGAGGGGTCCAGTCTATCTGCAGGAACTCCTTGTGCCTTACCATCCAGCCTGGGCCCTTCATTCTGCCAGGGGTGGCCTTCTTGGGGTTCCCAGGGTTAGGCTGCGGCACTCAGGAGATACAGCGTTTGCGGCTGCTGTGCCTACCCTGTGGAACTCCCTGCCTGGTCATCTAAGGGAGGCCCTCTCGGTAGAAGCCTTTAAGAAGGACCTCAAAACATATTTATTTCATCAAGTTTTTAACTGAGGATGTTGTAAAGTGGACTATGCTCCCAGTTGTATTCTGTTGTTTTAATTTTGATATTACTGTATTTTTAAATGTTTTCGTATGATTTGTATGTTTACATTGTGCAGCACCCAGAGTCCATGGAGATGGGTGCTATATAAATAAAATATCTATCTATCTATCTATCTATCTATCTATCTATCTATCTATCTATATGTGTACTGAAAAGGAGGAACGCTAACAGGAATGAATTAGATGGATACAATGTTAACAGTCTTGAACTAGATAGATACAATGGCACAAATATCTTTGGCAAAAACTTGGTGGGACAGTAGCTTTGTAGTTGGACAATGGCTGGATATAATACAAGGAGGCTGAACCAGGGCAAGACTGTGAGGAGAGACACAGATAGAACAAAATTTGCAAGGTGAACAAAAATGCAAGGTTGAATGTAAGTGCATTAGAGATTAGGAGATTAGCTAATAACTGTAGCTAGGAAAGAGGGGGAGGGAAGGGGAGGTGGGGGATAACTGTCAGAAGTAGGGGGGCTGGAAAGGGGGGGATTTGCAGTAGGGGAAGGCAAGGGGAGGAGAAGGTTCTGCCAGGGCCTGATCCCTCCAGAATGCTGCAGAATCTGCCTGCACCAGGTGGAGGTCAAGCATGAACAGGAGGGTAGCAGGTTGCAGGGAATGGGAGCTAGAGCATGTCAGGAAGGAAGAGAGGGGGTTGTAGGGAGTGGGAGTTAGAACACATCAGGAAGGAAGAGAGGGGGAAAAAGAAGAGTCTGGCAGGGCCTGGCCCCTCCAGTATGCTGAGGACCCTGCCTGCACAAGGCAGAGGTACATGACAGAAGGGAAGTAGGTTGTAGGCATCGGAGGTAGAGCATGACAATTTATTTATTTAGTTTTGATAACCGGGTGGGTGTGCTAGACACAAGCTGTGACTATTTTCAGACACGACCCAGGAGGTTACAAAGTTACAAACAGTGTTACGTCAAAGTAATACCGTTTCAGATTAGGAGCATCAACACAGTACAGTACATACGATGGTATAGACAAGGAGAGAAGGGGCAGCGATAGGAAGTAGGCTTCAGACGAACCAGGAGAGATGGAGGTGGGAGAGAAGAGGGGCCAAGAACCATCCCTTTCAGGAAAGAATGGGGTGGAAGTAGGAGGTGAGGAAGGTGTTTACCTAGGTCGTGAACCCCTCCGGGATGAAGAGAACCCTGCCAGGGGCCTAGGCCAAGCAACAGCAAGTGAGTAGAAGGGGTAAGGTGGTGTACAGAGGAAGGGATGGGGGTGAGAGTAAGGTGGAAAGGAAGGGGTGCTGGGGGAGGATGTGGGGGAGGGTTTTGCAGGAAAGAGATGGGCATGAAGCTGAAGCAGGCTCATAGGGGAACAAGTTAAGGAGCATTGTAGCAGGAGCACCTAGTAGACAGAAAGTCATGCAAGGCTGCGGCAAGGGAATGGGAGGAGGAGGAGTGTCATATATGAGGTGGGAGGGAGTTCCAGATTTTGAGGAAGTGATGGGAGAAGCCTGATTGGTCGATGAGGGTGGTTCAATGGGGGACTGGCAGGGTGTGAGTGTTGGAGGATCTGAGGGAGAGAGAGGAAGGCAAGGGGAGGGAGGGAGGGAGGAGGGAGCATGAGAGGTAGGAGGAAGTACACCAAGCCAAAGTTTGGAAGTTAGCTTGGCACAGTGAGTCAGGCATTTGTTAGCAAGTGGGAGGAAGGACAGGGCACGATAAAGGTCACAATGATGGGTACGAGATGGGGTGTCAAGAGCGAATTGACAGAAGGAGTTGAAAAGAGAGTCCAGTCTGGTAGGGGAAGACATGGGAGTGGCACCACAGACTACATCAGAGTAGTGAAAAATGGGGAGGAATGTCTTCTGGACAAGTTCTCACTGGGCCATAGATGGGATGCAACTATGGTTCCTGTAAAGGGCTCTAAGCTTGGGGCACAGTTTTTTCAGAATGGTGTCAATGTGGCCAGAGAAGATGAGGTGTTGGTACAGCCAAACCCCAGGTATCTGAAAGAGGGGGTGTCCTCAAGGATTGTCCCATCAAGGGTGTGGAAAGAGGGTAAGGGGTGTAGCCTAGAGAGTCTCTGCCTAATGCCGGAGGTCATGGAGACTGTCTTTTTGGCATTTAGGAATAGTTGATGTGAGGCAAATCAGAGCTGAACCTGGTGGATGTAATGCTGTAGAGTGGTTGCTACATCAATGGTGGTTTTGCCAGAGGTGAACAAGACAGTGTCATCGACATACATGTAAATAGAAGAGGAAGGGGAGCAGACTGAGGGAAGGTCATTTAGGAAGATGAAAAAAAGGATGGGGGCCAAGCACAGAGCCCTGTGGGACTCCTGTGGAGATTGGGAGGGGTGAAGAGATTTCATTCTGAATCCTGACTGATTGTGCTCTGCCTGTGAGGTAAGTTCTAAACCAGGTAAGAGCAGACGTAGACAAACCAGTAGCTGTAAGGGAGTTGAGAAGGAGGGCATGGGAGACTATGTCGAAAGTCTTGACGAAGTCGACAAAGATGGCAGAGATGATGAAGCCATTGTCCATCCAAGTAAGGATGAAGTCAGTGAGCCTATGGAGGGAGGTGGTAGTGGAGTGATTCTTCCAAAAAACAGATTGGAATGGGGTGAAGGAGGAGTCAGCAAGAAAAGATGTCAGTTGAGAGAGGACCAGGTGTTCTTGGAGCTTAGTAAGGGCAGGGAGGAGGGAGATTGGGCACTAGCTGGCAGAGGAGGAAGATTTGCCACCCTTAGGGAGAGGGAGGACCACCGCATGTTTCCATGGCATAGGGATGGAGGAGGATGTAAAGGAGAGATTTAGAATTAGAGAGAGAGGGGGTAGGCAATAGCAGGGGCTGAGAGGTAAAAAAGTTTAGGGTCAAGGTCATCCGGAGAGAAGCCTTTGGAGGGACTGAGAGAGAGGAGGGCTGTTAGTGTCTCCTCAGGGAGATAGGAGAGAATAAGAATGGGGTGGTACGGTGGGGGGTTGAGAGGAAGGAGAGAGAGAATGAGTGGAGGAGAGCGTTGAGGGAGGGATTTTAGAAATGTTGGGGCACAGGAGGTGTAGTAGGAGTTGAACCCTGAGCCACTATGCAAGGATCAGACTCTAGTGTGTTGTTTATATTAGCCACGGGGGGGGGGGGTGAGGCGGAGAGAATAGTGAGTGGACTACTTTCCAAAATTTGGTGGGGGAGTGTATGTTATCAAGGAAAAAATAATTGAAATATTCAGACTTGGCAAGTCTAATTGCTTTAGTACAAGCGTTTCTTAGCCTACGATAGTAAGGGCTGATGGGAGCTGAGAGGCCTTGTGTTTCCTCCATGCTTTATCGTGCTCCCTGAGGCAGGTCATTAATTCAGGGATGATCCAGGGGTGATGGCTACCTCGGACTCTGGTGTGTTTGAATGGGGCATGGAAGTCCCAGGTAGCTAGAAATCTGTCTTTGAAATAAGTGAGGGCTTGGTCGATGGAAGTGCCGGATGTAATTGGGGACCAATCAGAATTGGATATATCATTGAGGAGAGGGTTTAAGTCATAGGAGCTGAAAGAGTAGAGTTGCAGGATTTTATGTGGCAGTTTAGGTCTGTGAACCTTCCTGACCATGAAGATAGGGTGGTCGCTGAGGGCATCCGGGAGGATGCCTGACTTGATGACACAGTGAGGGTGGGAGATGAGAGCCCAGTCTAACAGTGAGTGGTTTTAGGTTTTGTGATTTAGACGGGTAGGCTCTTGGATGAGTTGGGTGAGATTTAGGGTCGAGATATCACTTTGTGTCTTAGAAGTGGTTGATGACAGCCAGTTTAGATTTACATTAGCTAATACATATAGCTCACCTTTGTGACTCATTATGATTGCTGAGCAGCCTAGCAGGCAGTGTCCCCCACCCCAGGTAAGCTTGTCCTTAGTATGGCTGCAGGCTAGGCCTTTCTAAGGCTCTATTGAGACCCAGCACCACTGGTTCTATGTGACACAGGTTACCTTGGGCCAACAAAGTGGTGGCAAAGGGTAGGATTGTGGGAAAGGGGCATTCTTAGAATAGGAGGAAATGCAAGTATATTCCTGAGCTAAAGATAAAGTAACAAGTATTTAACTACCAACCATCAGCTTTAGCAGTATGAGTCAAGTCCGTCTCCTCCCAAGGGATGTTGTGACTATATATTGGAAGTCTGTGGCAGAGGCTGCCTGTTCCATGCCTAGTACCAGTGGTGGTGGTCAGGATTTCAGGAGCAGGGTACTCCTGCACAGCCCTTTAGGGTAGGCAAGTGACAGGGGTGGGGGCAGACCTAATGAGAGGAAAAATAACAGCATTTAATATGTATACCCATGAGGAAAGAAGGCAGAGGAGGGACATGATAGAAACTTTCAAGTACTTCAAGGGAATTAGTAAAGTACAAGAGGGTAGCATCTTTTAGAAAAAGAGATGTGCAAGAACAAGGGGACACAATCTGAAGATAGAGAGGGGACAGTTCAGGGGCAACGTGAGGAAGTATATTTTCACAGAGAGGGTGGCGGATGCATGGAATGGCCTTGCTGAGGAGGTCCTGGGGTCAAAAACGGTGGGGAAATTCAAGAATGCATGGGACAGACATAAAGCAATCCTGGGGGGGCGGTAGAAAGAAGTAGGCTGTTGGTTAACTAGGATCTGCAGCTTATCCAATAGGTAGGGAAATGAGCAGATTAGCTGGGCCAAGTGGTCCTTATCTGCCATCAAAGTCTATATTTCTATAGCAATCACCCCCCTAAAGTGAAAGGAGAGTGTATCTCACCCTCAGCACTCTGGCAAAACATCCCTAAAAACATAGGCCTCAGACTGGTGGGCTTGAATGAAATAGAACATGAGGGCTGAAGCAGCATTTACATCCTGGTATTCAGTTCATCTTTACCTGCTCTGAAAAAATATGATACCAGCATTCTATTTGCACCTGGAACATTTGAGAAAACCTGCAAGGGGAAATAGAGGATGGTAAAAAACATAAAGAACTTCAAATTCTTTTGTTTTACAAATTGCAGTCTCCATATGAGGGAAGTAAACAAGTGCTGTATTTACACACATTCTTTAGTTTCATCAAAGTTAAGTAGACCACTGAACAAATGAAAAAAATTACTGGCCGTAGTACATTGTTTCTTCTTAAGGGATCCATCAGCAATATTCGCAAACAGCAGATAGTTTTGTGTTCCCCGGAGGTAGAACTTTTGCTAATTATGGAATTTAGAACTAGAATCAAGTTCAAACTATGCACTGTGGCCACTCTTCCCCTAATTGCCTTTCTTTAGATTGGTTTCTAAAGCTAGGGGGAGCTGAGACCGTGGAACTACCCTAAATGGCTCCCTAAAAATTTTCAAACATTTTGATAAAAATTGGAAAACAGTAAACAATTAAAAGCAAGCTTTTGATTAGTCCACATATTCAGAATTGTAACACACTGTAATATGCTACTGTACAGACTCCAACTGCGCCTGCCAAATATCGTACATTGTATTGTATGCAACTGTGTTGTCTCCTATGCAGGGACACTGGTTTACCGGGATTGAGAAAGGGCATATTCCATTTTGCACATTGTAAAAAATGATACTGTCACCGGTGTCTGCTAAGCCAAAATCCGGTTTTACCGGTATTTGGTTCTCTTTACTTTATTTAACAATTTTTAACTCTGCTAACATGCATTTTAGCAATTTTGACATCCACTGTTGCACATCTTTCCATCTTTGTACCAATTTAAAGTTATTTTAGGTACAAGATATGATGGCAGCAGCAGCACTACAGCCCCCATTCCTAAGGTGTGATGGAAGCAGCACTACGGCCCCATCCCTCAGGTGCGATGGCAGCACCAACAGTACTATGGCCCCCATCCCTCTGGTGTGATGGCAGCAGCAACATCACTATGACCTCCCTCCCTCAGGTGTGACAGAAGCAGTAGAACTGGGGCCCCCAACCCTTAGGTGTGATGGCAGCAGTACTACATTCCCCATCCACCAGTGGTGATGGCAGAATCACTACAGCCCCCACCCCTTCGGTGTGATGGCAGTAGCAACAATGCAGTCCACATCCCTCAGGGGTGATGGCAGTAGTGACAGCACTATGATCCCCTTTCTTCAACACCCACATGCACAAGTTACAAATGACTTGGTCTCTTTGCTTGTTAGAACTCAGATGTGAATTAATCTGAACCATCACCACTAAGGTGGACTACCTTTGTTTTTTCTATCTATAATTTAACTGCCTGAATTGGATTTCTGTCTGTGATACCGCTGACCAGGGTTAGGGAACAGACTTGGGTGTTGGGGGGCCAGCTGGTGGGTGAAGGCTTGATTGTCCAACGACCACGCACCTTCTCCTGGGAGGGAGGGTTCACGACTCAGCATTTGCTGGCCCCTGGTGGAGGCCAGAGGCACAACAACATGTCAGCCCTCACTGTAGGAGGGAGCGTGACGGATGTCGGCTTGTGCCTTGACATCATGTGGCCTGTCAAGAAAATGGGAAAACACCCACTGGCCAACTGAAGAACAGCTGTTGGTCCCTCCACAAGCTGGAAGCCCCAGACATGTGTCTGTTCTGACCTCTGCCATGCTCAGGATACACAGGAAGCTCTTTGGGGTAATTCTCCTCCCCTGGTAGCCTCCCACAGGGGTAGGGGCCCACTCAATGAAGGGTTACTTTGGGTTACCTGGTAGCACAGCAGTAAGGGGCAGTGGATGGTGGTTGGGACTCAGCAGCAGTGGTAGGGGGGTCTTGGCAGGCCTGAAGGAGTGGATGGCCAGGGAGTAGGAGGAGGAGGAGAAAAAAAACTGCTTGAATTTGCTCCTTTGAAATAAAGTGTCTTCACCTAAAAATCCACAAGTGATTAGTGGAGGACCTTCAATGGATTCATGCATCTCCCAGACATGTGGATGCTTTTTTATTTGGTGTCCATGAAAGGGTGTCTCCCAGTTTTCATGTCTTTGTTCAGATGTGAATTGAGCACTTCTGTGCCCACCAACACCATACAGCCCCTGGGATCTTACTTTCTATATGTCATTGACTGTGCTTTAAAAATCCACTGGCCAAACATATGTACACTTAAATACTTAACTTTTGCTTTTTGTTGAAGCAGTCATCAGAAAACTTTTTGTTGAATAAGCTAGTTGGTAACAGTGATCCTGTGTTTAGCAGTCTACAACCTAGATGCTCATATGCAAAGAATACAGTGAAAACCTGACTAAAATCTAAAAACAAGCTTATAAAACACATAAAATGTATCTGAACATTTACCTTTACCTATACAAAATCATTGTAGCCCAAGTAAAAAGCAAGCAAATTACATGGTACCCTGACTACTATTCTATGATGTAATAAACATATATTGGTATTTTTTTATATTCTTTGTAAAGAAGTAAGGCCACTAGGCAGAACTGTCTGTTTTCAGGAGTGACCTAGAAGCACTGGGGAGGTTAAGTGACTTTCTTGAGTCACACAGTATGCAAGTGGAGGTTGTGGGAATCAAACCCAAGTCTGCTGGATGTACCCAGTTCAATCACTGTTTGTTACTCTAACCACCAGGCATGGGCGATTAAACTGAATGGCTGATTACAACAAAGCAGTGCAGGTGATTTCGCATTGACTCTATATGCAGCAAAGCAGAAAGAATGCAAAGCACATCAGCATTTATTTTAAGATGCTGAAATCTGGAGTCGACCCACTGGTGCTGCAGTAGCACTATTGCTTGCAATGCCAGTGACCCAGGGTCAGAAGTGAACTCGGTTGCTGGAGGTTTGGCCAGGGAGTAGGATCGAGCACCCCAGGGACTGCCTCTCCTCCGGGAAGGGTGGGCTGCAGGTCCTGTTGCTTACCACCACCTGTATGACCATGGGTGGTGGTGCAATGGTGCTGCAGAGTGATCAGGAGGGGAGGAAGCTAGCCAGGATCTGGAGCAGTGGCATATCTAAATGTGACCTACCTCCTTGGAACTCCTCTAGTACAGATGCCTTCAGGGACAGAGACCAGAAAACCAGGAACAATCACCGTACATCAGTCACTGGCAGAAGGGACCCAGGTGCCCCAGACTTCATAACCAGGCTCCATGAGGGACCCACTGAGCTGCCCGACACACACTAACGGTGTGTGGAGGGGTGACCTGGGGTTCTCTCCCTTCCCACCTGGGGGGGTACAATCCAGGCAGGATAGGGGGAGGCCCACAGGAGCTCCTGAGCATTACCTGGAGTGAAGCTAGGGGATACCCAGGCTAGGGATCTCTCAAAAGTTGAGACTGATGCTGTGAGAAGGGGACATAGAAAGAGAAAATAAAAAAAATTTAAAAAGATGCTGAAATCTTAGAGATTCTGTGCAGTGACATGCGATTTCCGTGAGGCACCGGTACAAGAATTCAAAATCCGCATACCAAGCAGGATTCCGTGATTGTTACCGGAGTTACCGGTAAAAATGGAAAACCAGGGTCCCTGCTCCTATGTTATGAATTACTGCTGTTTTTTTATAAGGTCCCGTATGGAAAAATGTATTCCTGTATTTATGTCACTTTTGTCACTGTACTTATAGTACCTCAACATAGAAACATAGAATCTGATGGCAGATAAGGACCGCTTGGCCCATCTAGTCTGCCCATTTCCCCACCTAACGGATAAGCTGCAGAGCCTAGTTAACCAACAGCCTACTTCCTCCTACACCCCCACTAGAATTGCCTTATGTCTGTCCCATGCATTCTTGAATTCCCCCACTGTTTTTGACTCTACGACCTCCTCAGAAAGGCTGTCCCATGCATCTACAACCCTCTCTGTGAAGAAATACTTCCTCACATTACCTCTGAGCTGTCCCCCCTCTATCTTCAAATTGTGCCCCCTTGTTCTTGCACATCTCTTTTTCTGAAAGATGCTACCCTCTTGGACTTTGTTGATTCCCTTGAGGTATTTTAAATTTTTTATCATGTCCCCTCTCTCCCTCCTTTCATCGAGGCTATACATCTTAAGCTCCTTAATCTTTCTTCATATGTCTTCTGGTGCAGACCCTGCACCATTTTGGTTACCCTTTTCTGGACAGTGTCCACCCTGTCTATGTCTTTGCAGAGATGGGGTCTCCAGGATTGTACACAGTACTCCAGATGTGGTCTTACCAATTGTCTGTACAGAGGGCCAACAACTTCCTGTTTCCTACTGGCAATGCCTCTCCCTGTGCATCCCAGTATAACCCCAGCCCTCCTTACTGCCTTCTCATATTGCTGGCCCACCTTTACATGATTTGATATGACTAGTCCCAGGTCCCTTTCCATTTTTATGACTGTGGGCGGAGCCTACAGGAGTATTGCATCTAAAAAGGAGTGATGTCATGTTTTCTGTCTGTGGAACTGACTGAAGGTGTAAATAGTCTCCTCCGCCTTACCCTCCTCCAAGAAATATTTTCCATCCTCAAATAAATAAGCTTTCATGTTAGTCAATGGTTGCAGGGTACTATTTTGTTTCTTAAATGGGTGGTACAAGGACTGGAACCTGAGTAGTGGGAGGCAGCATTGTTTTTTGGGGGGACGTAAAGTCCAAACCACCTTCACCCAAGAAGCTCCAAAAGGTCCATCCCACCTTTTTTTTTCTTCATGTGGGAGGGGTATGAGGTGCATCTATCATCCTGAAAGAAGACTCACATGTTTGAGATGTAGACCAAGGAACAGATGTCTGTGGAGTCCCTGCATTTTGTTAAGGACTAGAACAGAAGTTACTTAAAATGCCTTCAAACTGACTTAAAAATCCTTGGAACAAATGATTATCAGAGTCACCTGCAGAAGATACTTAAAATGCCTTCAAACTGATTAGTCTTTTGGATGAGACATTAAACCGAGGTCCCATCTGCCTGGATTGGTAGTAGTTCAGGTGGATGTTAAAGATCCCATGGCACTTATCGAAAAGAGTAGGGGTATGTTTATTTAAAAACAAAACATATATACAGACTTTTAACACAAAGAAACATTTACAACAGTAGTACAAAATCTTCAAATGTGAAAAAGTCAAAACTCATCTAATGTCTTAGGAGAAGGAAACACAAGTTGAAAGGAAAAACATTCCATAAGTAAGTAAAGATAAGTCAAAAAAAACTCCAGTATCGTTCCCACATATTCTTTTTAAGAATTTTCCTTTCTCCTTCTTTAAAACAATCAATATAAGTTAATATTTTCGTAAATAGGTCCTCAGGAGTAAGATAGCGTTGCTGAAATAAAAACCAACATCTGACCTGCCATACCCAATACAATATTATAACTGCAACAATATTCAAAGTACTATAGTTACATTCCGACCAAGAGTCTGGAAAAAGACCAAAAAGAGCCCTCTGATCCCATTGGCGCCAGACTTTACTCCAAAAATGACGTCGCCACAGAAACCAAAACCGAAGGATGAAGGGACAAGAGAAATATAAGTGAGACATCGTTTCTATAAAATCTGTACAGGAATCCCGAAAACAGTATCTCTCAATACTTGCTTGTGTTTCTGATTACCACGCACATTTATTTTACCATGGACTCCTAACCAAGCAATATCCCACATTGATACAGGATCTGAGAATCAATTAAGCGATTACCAATCTGTTTCTTTTCTGTTGGTGCAAATCTGGAAAAACTTCTTTAAATTGGGACTCAACTATTTCTGTATATAATTGTTTTCTCGTTAAATCTTTAATCATCTGTACCGTCACATGCCATGTCTTTAACATATCAAACGCTATTGCCTAATCCAGAGATAAAACATATTGTCTTTTATTTTTAAGAAGAAATACCCTACTCCATTCCTGTAGGATCCTATTAAGGGACTTATGTACTAAAGGTATCCAAAGCTGTATAGATTCTACAACTAAAGGTTTCAAATTAGTGGTAAAGAAAATTGAGTAAAAAACACTATTGGGTGAATCATAGTTACTCCTCCTGTCGGTAATTCTGTAGCAAAATATTACGCTAATTGGATTGAGACGACTTCCCAAAAACAAGAAAAGAAAAGACTTAGAAGAGACACAAAAAAACTTCTAGGTAACGGAAAAATATGTGCAACATGTAAAAATAATGGTAATAAACATGTTTTGATCAAAAAGATACATTTCTTTTTGCTCAAATACCACTTATTCCATTTACATACCTTTTCCCTACCCTTATTCAGGCATATTTCCCAATTATACTTAGCCATGTCTGGAACACCAAAATAAAGACCCAATATTTTATGCGGAGAGTCCACTACCCTAATACCACCAATTGAGAAAACACTCCCTAAGGACACAGTCAAATTGAAACATACACTCTTTTGTAAATTTAAACTAGAACCGATAACCGATAAAAAAAACGGTAATATTTTACATAATAAACGGCCTATCAAGACAGTAGGTACTAAAACACATAAGTCATCTGCATAACATATTACCTTTTGAATATTATAGCCAGGACTCGAAAGACCTAAGATTCTAGAAGATTTAGAAAGTAATCTAATAATGGGGTCTAAAGCTATAACAAATAATAAAGGACTTAAAGGACAGCCCTGTCTTACTCCCCGACGGATATAACAAGAAGAACCAACCCTACCATTAATATATGGTCTAACGTAAGCTAAAGAATAACATAAAATGAGCCAATTAACAAAAATTTGTGGGAACCCATAGGCTTTGAGAGTTAACCATATAAATTCTTGAGAAATTCCATCAAAGGCTTTAGAAAGGTCAAAATTAAATAAATAGCCCTGTAGAGCCCCCTGTTGACCTTGGGAAAACACTTCTCTAATTAGAAGTAAAGCATCTTGGATGGATCTACCAGTAACTGAACAATACTGAAATGGTGAAAGCAAAGATGGTAAATGTTTTGAAATCCTATTCCCCAATAATTTAGAAAACATTTTGTAATCTGTGTTTAGTAAGGTGATCGGCCTCCAATTTTTCAAGTCTTTTCTATCACCTTTTTTATAGATAAATGGCATTAACCCTTCATACATTTGGTCTGTCAGCCGATCTTCTTGCAGGAAGGTATTAAAAATGGCCAGTAACTGATTTGGCATAAGTTTCCATAGAGACTTATAAATTTCAGCCGATAGACCATCGGAGCCAGGAGCCACTCTATCTCTAAAACTAAAAATAACCTGCTTTACTTCCTCAGAAGTAAAGGGTGCCATAATTTCATGCTTTTGAGATGCCGTTAAGGTAGGTACATCCAATGCTTGTAGTAGAAGTGTCATGTCAGATGTTTCAACAGCTGGAGTTTCAAAAGTATGTTTTACAAAGTCCATCACATATTCCATGATTTTGCCTTGCCCATTAACTATATGTTTTTGTTCATCCAGTAATTGATACATTTGTTTACCATTAAACTTTTCTTTGTTAACATCAAAAGGGTTGAACTGACGTTGTGTCCCGGTGGTTCAAAATTTTTGTTCAAAAAGAATAGATTTTTGCCTATCATACTGTGCTTTAGCTAGAGCAAGTTTAACCTCTTTTATACGAGTGGAACAATCAGTTTTATACAAGTGGGATTTAGAGAATAATTCCAATAACTCTGCACGTAAAAGGCTGGAAATATGGTGTCTGGTATCAGCTAAAAGTCTAGCATAATATTTAAAATAAGACACTATATATGATTTAGTATCAGTCCACCATTCTATCATGGAATCATAGAGGACCACTACTGTGATACGATCTGAAATCAATTCCATGAATCCCTTATGAAACTCAGGAATCAATATTAAGGACGAATTTACTCTCCAAACCCCAGGACCCTGTGCTAAAACTTCCCTTAACTGAATCCGTAGCCCTATTAAATGATGATCTGAGGTAGCCATAGGTATTGTAGTACCCGTTGCTGCCCCAATAGTTTGAGAACAAAACCAAAAATCTATTCTAGAGGTTAGTTTTCCTTTTGTAAAAGTAGGGAATGGGGATTGGGCCAGTACATCAATTAAATTAGTCTCTTTAATAATATTATGTAAAGCAGAAGTGTCACAATAAATTTTCTTATGAGGGGGGATGTCTAGGCTAGTATTAAAATCCCCACCCCCACAAAATAATCCAGTTTGTTAATAGAAATGGTCTAATTAAACGTAAAAGTTGGACTCTGGCAGCTTTTTGTTGTGGAGCATAAATATTAATAAGTCTATAAGGTAAATTATACCATAAAAGGTCCAATAACAATACTCTTCCTGGTACTAAATCCATTATTTTTTGTAAAATAAAGTTAGATGAGCTAAAACAAAATCCTATACCGGAACATAGATCCTGCCCCAAGGACCAATATGAAGGTCCTAATCCCCAATTCATTGAGGCTTGTTGTTGCTTCCCAGCGTATATAATCTGACATCTTGTAACAGATAAGCATCATAAGCCAAACTTTGTAGTGCTGAAAAAGTTGCAGTACGTCTGTACTGTGACCAAATGCTATTAACATTTAAGCTGGCCAAGCGTAAAAAAGACATAACCAAAAGAAAAGAAAAAAACACTGAAAAAAATAACCACCTCATTTCTTCTTCTTTGACCTAACAGATTTTTTCTTTGTAGGAATCCCTGAAGTATTAACCAACGGTAGTGATACTGAAGTAGCCATAGAAGGAGGAGAAAGAAAGGGGTCACCCAACTCTTCCTCTTCCATGGCATCACCCCAACTTTGTAGGGGTTCGTATGGATTAGATACCGGAATAGGAAGTATAGATACCACTTCTGCCTGTTTATTGGAGCGGAGTCGTCAAGTTACTGGTGGGGTGGGTTTTAACTTATCTTCTAATTCTGCATCTTCCCCTACTGGGAGAGATATCGTCTGTTCCAAAGCTTGGACTGAATCACTAGGGAAGGTGGATGACTCATCGCACACCGGTGTTTCCATGGATTCAGGGGGATCAGGAGGGGGAGCTGAATGTGATAAATTCTCAGAAGAATTAGGAATAATCGAATTCTTCGGAGAGGTTAATGAATGGATTATTTCCTTATTTTTAGTAAAATGCTCTGGACCTTGGGGGGGGAGGGGTTTTGCAGCAGCTGAAGATTTGGCTATATAAGAATCATGTTCTGTATAATCTGTTGTATTATGGGCGGCCCATGGACATGCTTCAAAAACATGTGAAGTATCACCACATAAATTACAAGTGGGAGGGACCTTACAAGATAATGCTGAATGACCCAACATACCACATGATGCACATTTCAGCTGATCACAATCAGAACTTAAATGAGTTAATGAACCACATCTGTAACAGGAATGTGGTTGACCTGGATAAAATAATACACCACGATCCCTTCCCAAGTAGAAACAATTAGGGAGATGTTGCACCCCAGCCTCAGTTATTTTAAGTTGTACATTAAATTTCCACCCTCCTGTCCAAAACCCATTATCATCTATTAAAGCATGTGGAACTTCAGTCACTGTACAATGTTGTTCCAACCAGTATAAAATGTCCAGTACATTGACTCCTTCATTTTGAAAAAGAACAGTTATTATTTTGGCTGTTGGTCTGGTAATAGGGATTACCACAAAATGTTTCCAAACTGGGTCTACTCGAGCAGTGTAGTAAGCTGCCCAAAATTTATCCAATAGTACAGCAGTCCTAAAGGAAACATCAAAATTACAATCCCCAGAAGAATGGATAAAGGCATATACTTCTGCAGGGCGAATCCCTAAAGAATAAATTATCAAAGTTTTGCCCACATAATTTCGGTCAGGGGGAAGCTCCATACCCCCTTTGTAATGGATTCGGGCAACAAAACGTTTTCTTACCGGGACGTCTGTGTTTTTAAAAAGAGAAGCATAACTAACTTGTTTTGCCGGTTGTACTGGTGGAGGATTGTGTTCAATAGTACCTGGAGAGCTAGCAGTGTTTTCTCCCAATAGTGGGTACTGACCTTGTATCGGTGATGCTGGTTTAGGGTCCACAGTAATAACAGGTTGTGGTGCCACATCGACCTCATGTTCCAAAGCGTCTAGTTCCAGGTTTCTCATGTCCATCCTCAGTTGCAGCAAAACCGGACTCCGGGATTCAGTAGGAGAAGGCGGAAATGACGCGTCTTTCCGGTCCGTCTCCAAAAGTAGTCCCTTTACTGATGTCTGTTCCATTAAGCATGCCGCCTGAGCTGTTGATCCTGTGCCCGGTAGTGGAACTTGAGGATCCGGAATCCAAGCTTTGGGGGTCTTAATCCAACCTGCCTCCTGTAACGCTCTCTCCGGGGACCAGGAAGCGTAGCGAGCCGAAAAAGGGAAAGAATCCTCCTCCATCTCAGAAGCTGGGACTTCTACATTTACGTCCATCAGGTCAGCATTAATCTGCATAGTACTCTTTTTCACCATACCAGTACAAACTGCTTGTCCGTTTTCCGGACGTTTTCTTTTTTTGTCTTCTTCTACCGCCACAGTCGAGCTTTCATTGTTTCTCTCCCGGTTTTCTGCACTTCCCGACTGAACCACCTCCTCATTAGGTATGTTGGAGCATGATTGTTCCATATCAACTGAAACAGATGCAACCTCCTCAAGCATTGCAATAGACTCCATAAGACCATCTGCTACCACCTCTGCTCTCTCCACCGACTGAGACATTCTGAACCTAGTCCAGACGTCTCATGGGAAGGGCTCCCCACCCATCAGAGTAGGGGAATTTCCCCGGTGTCCTGGCCAAATTTCCCTCATTCACTAAAAATACCACCAACAGTTTCATCTGGTTCAAGGTCAGTTGGCATTCATCTGTATCCCCCTCCCCCGGGTCATGCCTGAAAATAGGCAGGATTTGTCTAGTGCACTTACCCGTTCAACACAAACTAAATAAATAAATAAAAGCCCTTGGAACAAATGATTATCAGAGTCACCTGGTGTCTCAAAAGGAAAGACTAAGAAGTGTCTAAAAGCTAAGGAAAATAGACAGCTTTCAGGTATTTCTTAAACATTTATATACTAAAGACAAAGTTCAGCTTTTGGGATTAACAATATTTGTTTGCCATATTCTATCTATCTATATATATAGTTTGTCTTTTTAGTACTTTCAAAATCTTGAAAGCATTGGTGTTACTAATGCATTTAGAAATACATTGTTTTAATTGTCTTTACAGATAAATCATGCATGTTCAAGTGAGGGCACATTTGTTTGGGAGATGGGGTTCAAATTATTTTAATCATGGGCACAGTGCTTGGTAAACACAGTCTGTGTTGAAGTGTATTTTTCTTTCTAAGTTTGAGAAGAGAAAGCTATGAGAAGTAGAATGGATTAAACACTTCCTGGAACTTTCTCCATAGCAAGTTCCCCATGGCACCTCAAAGCATTTGATACTAGGATCCTAAGAGCAGTCAGTGTGTTACTTTTGCATAACGAGACTAGCCTTCCCTTTTTCCAAATAATATACCACCTTCATTCTCAGGCATGCAGTTCTGGGCTACTTTTTTTTATATTCTACTGAATCTTCTCAAAGGAAAACTGCATGTTAAAATCAGAAATATATGTATTACTACCAGTTTTGAGTTCTCACTTCAATCCAGTGTTTTGTTTCTACCTAGGCTGTTGGAGGAGTTTTTCTAATTTTCCCTCAGTGTTTTATGACATCTGGGGGCTGTCATTCAAGTTTGTTTTATTGCATCTTCTACAAGTTAGTCTTCACAGCTTACCCTTTGGTTTGATGTTTAATAGCCCCTACAGCAGGCCAGTGTCTTGTTACAACAGACGCTTTTACACACAGGTTTGTAAAACAAAATAAACGTTACCTGTGTGGCCCTGTTGTACTCTGTTGCATTCGGGTTTCCTTTTACACCCTGCAAGTATTCCGGCCAATCCCACCTCCATTTGTTTTGGCTTCCCCAGAGTTTGCTGCTCTAATGGCAGTTTCTGCAGTGGTACCGGAATGGCTGTTTTACACAGCCAGATCAAATGAAACACGTTGGTGCAAACCGCAAGAAGCAGAGATTGCGGTTTGGACAAACGTTCACCAAGGGAATGAAACAAATGCTTTTTACACACAAGGGATGTAACGGAATACTGTTTCCATAACAGTTATTCCATTACATAGACCTGTGTGTAAAAGCGCCTAATGTCTTGCCACAGGAGAGAAAAAACACTGCAGACAGGATTCACAGTAACATACAATACACTATAGAAAGTTACATGTTTAAACACATACACAGACACACACACACACACACATGTGCGCAGAACACAGCTGGATAAGGTACCAGTATTTAGCAAACTTGTCATACTTACCCAGAGTCTAAGCAATGTGAATCCTGGCTGTGACTATAGGTGTTTACAATTGAATGATAACCATATTTGCTTCACTTGCAAATAGGTAGGCATTTGTGTCCAATTTCTGTTTGACTTACTGTAGGTTACACATAGAATCTGAAAAATTCATAACATGCTGTATTGTGCTTCAATGAACTGATAAATGGGGATTTTGGTTTCTTTTACAAATTCATTTTTCCTAACCATGGATATACTAAAACAAAAATTTCTCAACAAAATGTTTTTAAATAAAGAGTTTAACTCACAGCAGCAGAAGAAGCATGTTGGCATTAAAAGCTTACTGGTGTGGCTGTAGAGGCACCAGTATTTAAGCATGACTTTGGTAGAGGATTAATTGTGACTGGGGGGTGAGGGAGGAAGTGAGTCTTGATATTTGTAGCATAATGGTTTTCTGAAACTTCAACCTTCAATGGGTTAGACTCTGCAGCCATCTGTACAGTATATCACTAAGCCATATGCAGTGTGGTATGGGTAAAACCCAGATCACCAGACCAGGACCAGTGCTGTAAAATCTGCACTGGGCACAGTTTGTGCAAATATTGCTGATCCAGTGGATCAAATAAATACATGCAAATAAATAAATAAATAAATACTTGGCTTCGCCTTGTGCGTCAACCCACCCTGGGAGTGATGTTATTACATGATAACACACACCCTGCCATGCCTTATTGCTTAAATATGCCCTTTCTCAATGTACTATACCTTGATTCAGTTAGTGTATGCAACAGCCTTCATGTGAACACTCTGGGCTTCTCTTTGACTCCTGATGTCTATTTGCTTTAGCTATTGCATATTGTTTGAACTGCTTTGGTCTTCTTGATGTGGTGCCTATGTGCCTAAACTATGTAAACTGTTTATCTACTGCTACCCATGTATCTTCAGTGAATGATTGTTATAACTGTCTGCTCTCCGAGCCATTGTTTTTGGACTTGTTTACTGTGCTGTCTTTGTATTAGTTTCAATGAGGTGCCTTTGTAAATGAGGCTCTGACTCAAAGGTTTGTAAATCTGATATTTTTTTAAATAAATAAATGTTTATGTTTAAGCCCATGAAACACCCTTATCTAGTTAATGCATTCACAGTCGTAGTGGCTCTGCCAGAGCTTGTTGTTGTTGTCAGTATCTCGCTCCCCATTGTGTACTTTTCCCCTGGGTTTTTGTTTCCCAGGTGCATTACTTTGCACTTATTTGCATTGAATCTAAGCTGCCATACATTTGACCATTCATCCAACCTTGTCAAGTCCTTTTCATCCTTTCCACCCCACCTTGTGTATCAACCCTGTTGCAGATCTTTGTGTTATCTGCAAAGAGACACACTTTTCCTTCCAGTCCCTCTGCAATGTCACTTATAAAGACATTAAAAAGGACCAGCCCCAGTACTGAACCCTGTGGTACCCCACTAGTAACATCCCTTTCTTCACTGTGGACTCCATTTACTATTACCCTCTGTGTCCTGTTGTCCAGCCAGTGTGTTGCCCAGACTACCACCCTGGGACCCACTCCCAGGCTGGCTAATTTGTTTATTAATCTTTTTGTGCAGGACTGTGTCAAATGCCTTGCTAAAGTCTAGGTAGGCCATGTCCACAGCCCCTCCCTGGTCTACTACTTTGGTCACCCAATCAAAGAAATCAATTAGATTCATCTGACATGACCTTCCTGCTATGAATCCATGCTGCCTTGGGTCTTGTGCCCCACTAGCCTCTAGGTACTCAACAATTCTTTCCTTCAGAAGTGATTCCATCATTTTCCCCTACCACTGAGGTAAAGCTGACAGGTCTGTAGTTTCCTGCCTCTGTCTTGCTCCCACTTTTATGAAGGGGAATTACATCTTCCCTTCTCTAGTCCTCAGGTACCACACCATCCTTTCATGATTTATTAAAAAGGCTAGTCAGTAGAGTTACTAGTTCTTCCCTTAGTTCTTTTAGAATTCTGGGGTGAATCCCATCAGGCCCCATTGCTTTATCCACCTTCAGTTTTATGAGTTCTTTCAGAACCCTTTCTTCTGTGAAACATAGAAACATAGAAACATAGAAGTTGACGGCAGATAAGGACCGCAAGGCCCATCCAGTCTGCCCATTTCTTTTTCTACCTTATAAATGTGCCATCGGCCTTTGCTCTGTCAGTGACCTATCTTATTCATAGTCATTTGTATTGCTCCCTTATGCCTATCCCATGCCTGTTTGAAGCCCTGCACTGTATTCATAGCCACCACTTCTTGTGGTAAGCCATTCCATGCATCTACCACCCTTTCTGTGAAAAAGAATTTCCTCACATTCCCCTTAATCGGCCTCCCTCTAATCTCATGCTGTGTCCTCTTGTCCTGCTATTTTTCTTATATTTAAACATGTTGGACTCTTTCACCTTGTTTATGCCCTTAAGGTGTTTAAATGTCTCGATCATATCACCTCTCCCTCCTTTGCTCAAGGGTATACATATTGAGCTCCGTTAATCTGTCCTCATATGTCTTCTGATGCAGTCCCTGCACCATTTTGGTGCCCTTCTCTGGACTGCCTCAATTTGTTAATGTCCTTGTGAAGGTGTGGCCTCCATACTGCACGAGTACTCAGATGGGCCTAACCAATGTCTTGTACAGAGGGATTATTACCTCCCTCTTACGACTTGTGATGCCCCTACTAATACACCCTAACACCCCCTAGCCTTACCTACTGCTTTAGAGGTCTGCTTGATGATTTTAGGTCATCAGTGATGATGATGCCCAAGTCTCTTTCTTCCTTTGTGACTGCTAGCAACTCCCTCCCAGCCTATAAGTGGCTTCAGGGTTTCTCTTCCCTATGTGCATGATTTTGCACTTCTTTGCATTAAATCCCAGTTGCCACTCTTCTGACCATTCTGCTAGTTTATCCAGATCTCTTCTCATTCTGCCCACCCCATCTGGATCATCTACTCTGTTGCAGATCTTGGTGTCATCTGCAAACAGACAAGCCTTACCCTCTAGTCCATCTAAGTAGGTCACTAATGAAGATGTTGAATAGGACTGGCCCCAGGACTGATCCCTGAGGTACCCACTTGTGACTTGCATCTCTTCTGACTGTATACCATTTACCACCACCTCTGTTTTCTGCCAGTCAACCAGTTTGCCACCCAGTTGACCAACTTCTGACCCACCCCGAGCCTACCTAGCTTATTTATCAATCTTCTATGTGGAACAGTGTCAAAAGCTTTGCTGAAGTCAAGGTAGGCGACATCAACTGCTCCCCTTGGTCCACCACTCTGGTTACCCAGTCAAAGAAATCTATGAGATTAGTTTGACAGGACCTTCCTTTGTAAACCCATGCTGTCTTGGATCCTGTGCCCTATGGATTCCAGGTGTTGCACTATCCTTTCCTTAAGGAGTGCCTCCATAATCTTGCCCACTACTGAGGTAAGACTGACCGGTCTGTAGTTCCCCGCCTCCTCCCTGCTACCACTCTTGTGGAGTGGGATCACATGAGCCCTTCTCCAGTCTTCTGGGACCTCTCCTGTGCTCAGAGACTCACTAAACAATTCTGCTAATGGCTCTGCTAGTTCCTCCTTTAGCTCCTTAAGTACCCTGGGATGTATGCCATCAGGTCCCATTGCCTTATCCACCCTGAGCTTAGCAAGCTCTTGTAGGACCCTTTCTTTTGTGAAGGGAGTAGTGCTCACCTCCTCCCCTGTGTCCATGATGCTTGAGCTGTGGGCCCTGCCCTACCTTCTCTTCAGTAAATACTGAGCAAAAGTATCTATTTAGGATAGATGCCTTTACAGGGTCCTCCTCCTCACACGCCCCTTTCTCCATTAAGCTTAGCAATACCCACTCTGGACTTTCTCCTTTCACTAATGTATCTATAGAAAGTCTTGTCACCTTCTTTACTGTTCATGCTAGTGTTTCCTCAGTTTGGGACTTTGCCTGCCTTACTGTCTTACCTGCTTCCTTAGGGCAGTTTGGTATGCCTCCTATCTTCATCCCGCTGTGTTCCCTTATATTTTCTGAAGGCCAGCCTTTTGGCTCTGACCTTTTCTGCTACTGTATTTGAGAACCAAAGTGGTTTCCTTCTTCTTTGCACTTCCTTTTCTGTCTAACACAATGGGATGTTGCTTCAATGTTGTATCCTTAATGCTTGCCCACTTTGCCTGTACCTCCTCACCTGTGTTTCTTTTGCCAGGAGCTGTAACTCTGTTGGCCATCTTATCAAAGTCAGCTTCTCTGAAGTCCCATATTTTGCCTTGGAATGGGATGATTTAGATGTAGTAGCCAAATTGAACCATACCATGTGATGGTCACTGGCCCCAGGTGACCTTCTACCTGGAGATCTGTGATCCCTTCTTTGTTAGTCAGTACTAGATCTAGGATAGCCCTGTCTCTTGTGGGTTGCTGTACCAGTTGTTTGAGGCCTCCCCTGCAGGGAATCCACTATGTGTCTAGTTCTGGCCGATGTTCCTGCTGGTATTGACCAATCTGTATCTGGCATGTTGAAGTCTCCCATTATCAGAACCTCCCCTTTAGCTGTCATGTTTTGTATATCTTCTAACAGTAATGTGTCTATGTCCTCCCTCTGGTCTGGGGGCCTGTAGACAACCCCAGTTCTTATGGCTGTCCCATTTCCTGTTTCCAGGGTGACCCACAGTTCTTCTGGACTAATATCAACCCCCTATCCAGAGTTCTTCTATTGACTGGATTGGGTATCTCCCCCTGCTCTTCCATTGTGAATACTGAGCAGAAGTATTCATTCAGTATCCCTGCTTTTTCACTGTTGCTCTCTGCCCAGCCACCTTCCTCTTTTTTCAGTCTCCGTATCCCTGCCTTAATCTTTCTTTGCCCCCAATGTACCTATAAAAGGTTTTATCCCCCTTCTTAACCGAGTTGGCTATCTTTTCCTTGATTTGGGCCTTTGCTATTCTGACTGCCTTCCTTACTTCATTCTTCTTTAAATGGTACAGTTCTCTGTCCTGCTCCTTCTGTGTTTCCTTATACTTCCTGACTGCTATCATTTTCTCCCTAACCTTCCCCGCCACTCCTTTTGAGAACCATAGTGTTTTTTTCTTTTGTTTTGATTTGTTTATTTGCTTCACACAAAGGCGTGTTGCTTCTGTGATGGTGGTTTTGATGTTTCCCCATTGCTGCTCCACCCCACCTTCTTGCCTGTTTGCTAGTGCGTTTCTGAGGCACTCTCCCATTTTGACAAAATCAGCCCTCCTGAAGTCCAGCACCTTCACTTTTGTATGACTTGACTCTACAGCTAAGTTTATCATGAACCACACTGGTGGTCACTTGTTCCCAGATGGTTACCCACTTCAAGATTGGAGATCCTCTCTCCATCCCCATTTGAGAGTACCAGGTCTAAGATTGCTCCCTCCTGGTGGATCACGTGATGAGCCGAGTCTGAGTGGACATATTCCATGCTGCTCCCAGGCTCCAAAGTGAATTAAAGTTATAAAAGTCTCCGGTACTGGTAAGCGGTATCTCAAAGCACCGGGTACTAGCTGCGGAAGGGTAGCGGATCTAAGCGGGAGCGAAACCACAAAGAATAAAGCTGCAGAAAAGCAGCAGCAAGTACATTGACAGTGCAGGTATTACAGACACGAAGGGCCTTCCTGCAGCACCAGCATGGAAGTGGAGGCTACAGAGCCTCTTGCGGTGAGAACGCCGGCAGCCAAAAGACCGAAGCCCCTATCCCCTGATCGTAGTGAGCAAGAGGGGGATTTGAATAAAGAAGGGGGTGCTGTGAAGTCCTCTGATGATATCCAGGAAATTAAAAAGCTGCTGCAAGGGTTGGTGTTGGATTTTGCAAGGTGAAGCCTGCATTACAATTACTAGCACAAAGAATGGGGGATGCAGAAGTAAGGATCTCCTCCCAGGAAAGGAAGGTTGCCACAATGGATCAGGAGCTAGTGGCTGTGAGAAAGCAAGTCAAAAAGTTAGAAGAGAGGATGGACGATCAAGAGTCCAGAAGTCGGAGGAATAATTTAATATTGGCGGGGCTCCCAGGGAGGGCTGAAGGGTCAGACTGTGTTTCCTTTTTGCAAGATTTACCGTTCAAGCTATTGGGCCCTACTCCTTTTGGGGATGCTTATAACCTAGAGAGATCCCATAGGACTCTAAGAGAGATCCTTCCTCTGGGTGCAAGGTCACAGGTGATAATAATGCGATTCCTGAATTATAAAGAAAAGACCCATTCACTGGCTACTGCAAGACAGAAGAAGACACTGCAATGGAATGGTGCGTCACTGTGGATGTTCCAGGATCAAACTCCAACAGTCAGGGAGAAGCAGAAGGAGCACTCTGAGATTAAAAAGAAGTTTTATATTGCAGGAATTAAATTCCCGTTTACAATACCCTGCAATCCTGAATGTGCGGCTCCAGTCTGGGGAGAAGAGATACCTGACAGTGAGAGACGCTTTGGAGGGCCTGCGGGTCGAACTCCTGGAATTATTCAAAGCACCAACCTGAATTTTGGGCCAAAAGGGAAGAGGCGAGATAGAGAGGAAGACTGGGACTCTGGACACTGAAAAGATTTAACAAATTTTTCTTGTTGTTTGGGGTTTGCATTACAATGGATTCATAAAAAGGGTTGAATTTGTTTAAGATTTATTGGTTCTGGTAGTATGGGTTAACCTCAGGGGTGATAAGAGGGGATGGCACTGAAGTTAATGGTATGGGGCTGGAGGCAGATGCGAGTATGTTAGGTCAAAGGAGGGCCGGTGGGCTTAAAAGATAGGGTAATGTGGGGTGAGAAGTTGAGGGGTCTGGTTGGGTTCCATCTATAGTTTTAAATCCCAAGTGGATCCCCTGTTGGGGAATTTAAACTAGACTGAGAAGAGTGTGGCAGATTGAGTGGGGAATAACCGGCAATGGAAGAAGGATGGGTCGCCTACCTTAGGAAGGGTGTGGAAGAGAGTAGAGGAATAGAAGGAAATGTTGGGGGGTTTGACGGGGGACAGTAAAGGGTAGAAGGGATACCCTGCATAGTGGAGAAGTTGGGATTGAGGAGACAGCTAGAGGGGTTTATATATAGCACCGGTTGAAACCCCAAGGGGGAAGGTTAAATATCTAAGCTCAGGAGACAATGGGGTAGATTTGATGCCCGGAGGGAGAAGTATAGATAGGGAGGGCAAGATTAGAGTTAAAAGGATATGGGATATAGGAGGAGATGTAAATATATTCTAGTTAGTTTTGGATAAGGGAAGGGTACTAGGAGATGCTCTGACAATAGGATGGGCGGAGGAGGGGCATGGAAAGAGGTTCATCCATGAATCGAGAGTTGGAAGGAGGGTGATCACAGGATTGGGGCAAGGGGGTAGGGGGGTTTTGGGGATAGGAAGGGGACAGAAAGTCCATTAGAGAGAGAGTGAGGGCAGCAGACCAAGAGTATGTGCAAAGAGAAGGCTTGGCTATAATAAGATTTAGATTCGGGAATGGTAGGGGTTAAAATTCTGTCATGGAACACTAAGGGACTTAGGGGTAAGTGGAAAAGAATGGTAGTCCTCAGACATATTGAACAGCTGGGAGCCCACATTGTTGCCCTGCAGGAATCCCACGTATTAACGGAGGAGGTGAGTTGCCTCAAACGATCGTGGGTGGGTCAGGTGTTTGGGGTGGGTAAGGAAAAGGCGTCGGGGGTGTGGTGATTTTAATAAAAAAACTTGTATGTACAAGGTGGAGCAAGTAACAGTTAGGGAGGATGGCAGAGGGATATATCTATCTGGTACCCTATTTGGTAAAGCATTAACTGTGGCCTCAATTTATGGCCCAACCCCCCCAAGCCTGAATTTTTTGCATCATTAGAAAGGGATATGGCCGTGTTATCTCAGCATTCCCTTATCTTGGCAGGGGATTGGAATATTTGTTTAAATAATTTGGAGGACAGAATCCCACCATTTAGAGGCCCTTTGTCTAAGGCTCAGATTGCCTTGGATAGATTAATGGAGGCTTTGGCTCTAGTAGACCCGCTCAGGACCTGTTCTATGGGGGGCAATAATATGACGTACTACTCTATGGCTCACAAGAGTCACTCTCATATCAATTTTTTCTTGGTAAATGGGGAAGCACTTAGGGAGGTTAAGGAATTGGCTACTGAGGGTAGAATCTTATCAGATCACTCCCCTATTCATTTAAGATGGGAACCGGTTCCTATCCCTCCTAGACCGCATAGATGGAGATTAAATGATTCCTTATTAGCGACGGTTCCAAATCAAGGAAAATTAGAGGAAGCCTTCAGGGAGATTATCCACCAACAGTTACCCACACTACAGAATGAAAAGCTTAAATGGCCAACATGCAAGGTTCTGTATGCAGGGGCAGCTCAGAACCTTGCAGCACAAAGAAATAGGCTGAGGAGGGTGAAGGAGGAATTTATTATGGGGGTTATTGAGTCACTCCCTCCATTGGAAGGGTCCTCTGGGGAAATTGATGTAGAACTTAAAAGTTTGAGAAGGGAAATGGAGGATATTTTGAATGGGAAAGTCGAATTCTGGTTAGAAAAGATTAAGGCTAAGTATCTAATGCAGGGGGATGTACCTGGGCGATTTTTAGTGGCTATGGTTAAGGAATAGGAAGCTAGTAGGAGGATTACTCATATACAATACGCTGGACATCAGATAACAGATCCCCAAGAAATGGCGAATGCTTTCGCAGATTATTTTAAAGAGATCTACCAAGTAAAAGGGGGAGCTAGTGAGGAGGAAATTAGAACATTTTTAGAGGGAGTGCCGCTCCCAGTCCTGGATCCTATACAAGCTAGTAAATTAGGGGCCCCTATAATGGCACCGGAGATACTGAAGGTGGTCAAGATCTTTGCCCCATGGTAAAACCCCAGGGCCAGATGGGCTGATGGCCAAGTTTTACCAGGTGCACATGTAGACCATACTTCCTATACTCCAAGAATTTTTTAATACTATAATGTGAGAAGGGGTGTGCCATGCTCCACTGTACCAGGCGTATATCACACTTGTTCCTAAACCAGACAAGCCTAAAGACATACCAGGCAATTATAGACCTATAGCTTTGATGAATCAAGATATTAAAATCCTTACTAGAATTTTAGCTAATAGAATATTAAGAATTTCTCCAGCTTTAATTAGTCAGGAACAAGTGGGCTTTATGTCAGGGAGGGGCGCACATGATGCCCTTAGGAAGATACATCATATAATTAGCTATGCGCCAGACTCTCAATTACCCTTAGCACTGATATCTTTAGACGCAGAAAAGGCCTTTGATAAGGTCTCCCATCCCTTTCTCTTTGCTACAATGGGAAAGATGGGTTTTCCAGAGGGCCTGATCAATCGTATCAAAAATTTATATGCAGCCCCAACAGCTAGGGTATTGTGCAATGGTTATGTTTCTTGGGAGATACACCTAGAAAATGGGACTCATCAAGGATGCCCTCTCTGGCCGATTTTATTTAACATATATTTGGAACCTTTGTTGAGAGCTATCAATAGAGACGCACTAATAAAGGGGATTAATATTGTGGTGTGGGAGCTAAAATTCTCAGTTTTTGCTGACGACATACTCCTACACCTACAGAACCAGGTAACAAGTTTTAAAAAAACAATAGACTTAATAGAGAAATATTCTAAAGTTGCAAATTATAAATTAAATTTGGCTAAGACCCAGATCATGCCCTTGACACCCTATGTATGTAGGGCAGATTTTGCACCATTACAAGTGCAGTGGAAGGTGGATAGGCTGAAATATCTGGGTGTTTGGATCACACCCGCTACTGACGAGGGTGCCACACTAAATATGGAGGTGGTACTATCAGCGATTGGGGGGATATGACAAGATGGAATAAGCTCCCTTTGAATTTTATGGCCAGATTGGGTCTCATCAAGATGAACTTACTACCCAGATTACTATATCCGGTATATCTAGCCCCATATTGCATACCTGGGATATGGTTTAAAGAATTAAGAAACTTTTATCGGAATTCCTATGGAATGCTAAACCTCCTAGGAAGAAGCATAGTATTTTGCATATGCCATATGGAAGGGGAGGGATTAAACTACCTGATCTCCAATTATACTATGTGGCAGGCCAGATGGGGCTCATGATACAATGGAGTAGAAGCTTAGAAGGGGAGTCCTATGTTCCAACTTGGTTACAAATTGAGAAGCAAATATTAAAGGACTCAGGACTCTCGCCGGAGGCAATTCTATTTGCTAATGTAGAAAGGGGTCCTAAAAAGATGTCATGGAATCCTATAGTTAAGTCAGCAGGAGCTTGGTGGTCATTCCTCTCCCCGGTCCAGAGGAGGAATCAAATGAAGGCTAGGGACCAGCCAATAGTGGGCAATCCCAACTTCCTAATTGGGGATCAAGTAATTACTAGAAAATGGGTGCCGCAGTTGATGGGTTTGAGGATAAGGGATGTGACTCAGGGTAGCAGAGTGGTCCTCCCAGCTGGAACTGAAGGAATACCGTTCTTTAAAAAACTGCAAATCACTTGTATGTTAGAAAGGATGGGGAAAAGGTTTGGGGATTTTATGGATACTTCCTTTACCTGGGATAATTTGAAAGATGTCGATTCAGTATCTAAAGTTTTGTCACAAGTATATAAAGTGCTTTTGGATTGTTATAGTCCAAACTCTCCCGTACAAGTGGCATATTGGGTCAAGAAGATGGCTTCTGGGACTCTAAACTGGGACAGCATATGGAAGAGTAATAAGCACATACCTATACCTAAGTACAAAAGTATGCAATACTTTATTGTTTCGAATATGTATTTTACCCCTGTAAAATTATATGATAGACGCCTCAGACAGACAGACCTGTGCATTAGATGTGAAACTGAAGCAGGGGAACTTTTACATGTGCTGTGGGAGTGTAGTAAGATTGCACCCCCTCTGGTCTGAAATCAAATGGTGTATGGAACCCCTGATGGATTACTCAGAATTTATAACTCCAGAGATCTGTATCTTAGGTGATTTCTCACAGGTCTCAGGCAGTGCACCTAAATACCATCTTTCTTTAATGTCAGCAATTGCTAAAGCATCTGTATTGCAGCACTGGAAAGATGATCAAGTGTATACATATGATCAATGGATGAGAGATTTTATTGGGGCTCTGGGCAAAATACAGCGATATTATGCCTGGGAGGGTAAATTGGGGTTATATGTAAAGAGATGGTTGAAAGTAGATGCAATATACTCATTATAGTGCAAAATAGCTGGGACTCAGGCCTGTCTGTTGAGAGGTGATCAGCTGGTGAAAGATATGCTGGTTCAGGCTCCAGAGATGTTTAGTTGGACTTTGGTTAGGATGGTTGGATAAGTGGTTCCTGTGAATAGGTCACGGTATATGCATAAATAATTAGCTGGATGTTCTTGGTCTGCTAGGATAGATGATAGGATGGGGACTCTCTCTCTCTTCTGGGGACACAGCAAGGAGATACTACCTTGAAGGGCTATTTTAAAGAGGTGTTCAGGATCTGATGCCCTCATGGGAGAAACAGGGGATGGGCTGGAGGGGTTATCTCTTCCTCTTTCTGGATTAAATTTGCTTACTGACCCTGTTGCTCCGAAGCAAAAGTGTGGTATATGTATAAGAGAAAGGTGAAGGGTGGTTCTCTTTGCTGTGAATGTATATATGGGTTTGTATATAGTTTTCACAGCCAGTTTGGGGCTGTGTACCCTGGCTATGCCAGGTATGTGTGTATCTGTCTCAATTCTCTTTTCCTGAAAAACAATAAAGAGGATTTAAAAAAAAAAATAAGATTGCTCCCTCCTGAGTGGGTTCCAAAACTAGCTGTCTGAGGCATGCCCCTTGTAGGGCATCAAGAATGGCCCTGCTCTTGGATGTGGCTGCAGCAAACATGCTCCAGTTAACATCTGGCATATTCAGGTCCTCCATCAGCAATATCTCCCCTTTCTCTGCCATCCTAAGGATGCCTTCTATCATTTCCTTGTCCATTTCCTCCCCCTGAGATGGGGGGGTCTGTATACAACTCCTGTACAGATTGTGGTGCCATTTCCAGTATCCAGGGTGACCCACAGTGCCTCCTCTCCTCCCTGTTTACCCTTTAGTTCTGTTGCTTTGATTCCTTCCCTTACATAGAGAGCTACTCCACCTCCTCTTCTTCCCTCCCTGTCCCTCCTGTAGATTGTATGCCCTGGTATGCTGACATCCCAGTCATGGTTCTCTGTGTACCATGTTTCTGTGACTGCCATGATATCCAGGCATCCCTCTTCCATCAAGGCCACCATGTTGGGGAGCTTTTGACCTAGACTATGAGCATTGGTACTCATTACCCTCCATTTTTTAAGGCTTTATTTCTTTTTGCCCCATCCCTTTCCTTACTGCCATTGTGTTTTTCTCCATTTACCCCTGCCCTTCTCCCTAGTGACTGCTCTATCTTGGTGCTTACCTCACTAACTACCCTGATTTTTTTTGGTGGGGCTAGGATTTCCCTGCTCCTTTTCAGTGCCTCCCTCCTTGGCTAGTTTAAATGCTTGCCAATGAAGCATTTAAATCTATCACCTAGTATCCTGGTTCCTCTCCTGGACAGATGCAGACCATTGCACCAGTATAGGCCTGCATCCCTCCAGGTAGAGCCCCAGTCCCCAATAAAGCCAAATCCCTGAGCTCTGCACCAGTTTTTCAACCAGTCATTGAATCCCATGGTGCGGAGTACCCTAGCCTCAGCCATGCCATAGACAGGTAGCACTTCTGAGAAAGTTACTGTGTGTGCTACTTGTCTAAGGCCTCTCCCCAACTCCACAAACTCCTGTTGCACTGCTCTGATCCCATTCTCAGACAGGCCATTTGTCCCTAGGTGGATAATGGCATCCAGCTCACTCCCCCTTGCAGCTGCTCCCAAGATCCTGAGGATTTGTTTCCTGTCCCTCCAAGTCATGGCACCAGGCAGGCACTATACCTCCCTTTCCCCTCCCTCCCTCTCTCCCCCAGTTCTACCACCCTAACAATTGAGTCCCCCACCAGGAATTGTTTCCTTCCCCTGTGGGGTCCTGTGCCACCCTCCTATAGGTCTCCATTGTGGAGGTTCCCAGCATCCTCCTCAGTCTCCACTGTGGGTGCCTCCATAGAGGAACCATGCTCCACCAGAGTGGTGAATGAATTGTGGACAGGCACAACTGGAGGGATGCGCCTCTGTTCCACCACCCTCACCCTCCCTGAGCTCACCGTGGTCCAACCACTCCTCTTTCTTGGCAACCTCTGAGGTAGTGGCAGTGGTCTGGGTGGTCCCTGGGTGGGGGAGCAGGTTTCCCGAATCCTTGCCCTTGAGGGTAAATGTACTCTTTCCTATACCCTTCCCACCCCTTACCTCCCACACACCCCAGTCACAACTGAAACTAACATTCTGGACTCTGTTTATCTGGTGAAATATACGTTTCAAGCAGAAATCAATCAAGTCAATAAGTTCAAGCCAATAAAAATAAACTGATTCTTATCTGAACCTATTTCCAGGTTCCAGAAGGGGAGGCAGGGTAAGAGATTGCGAATATTACTGATGGATCCCTTAAGAAGAAACAACATTACTACAGTGAGTAATTTTTTTCTTCTAACCCCAGGAAACCATCAGTATATAATCACAAGCAGCAGACTCCATAACAGCATGTTGTGGTCAGAACTTTTAGCTGATTGTTTTGAGAGGGCACAGTTTGGGCCCATATCCCCCTTTCCCCTCACCCCTCCCACCCCTGGTACCATTTCCTTTATACCAAGGGTTCTGACATAATTTCCTCAAGTGAGCAAGGTGCATACCTCTGTCATATCCTTTCCAGCACACTGCACTGGCAATATAAGCTTACACGTTTATATATATATACATATGTGTGTATATATATATATATATATATATATATGTATATAGATATATATATATATATATTTATATATGACAAAACAATAACAGAAAAGAAAAAACTTACACAGGATAAACAGGAAGGAAGACAGACATGTTGGGAGTAGTGCAATGCACTGGCTGTGGGGCAGCAGTCTTCTGGGAGTCTTTCTGGAGGCTGAGATGCTTCCCTATTTGCAGGCAACTCTCTACTCTGAGGGAGGAGGTTGCCCATCTTCAGGCAACACTGGACAGTAGTAGGGGAACCTCCTCCACCCAGGGAGCACCAGGGCCACCACTACTGCCTCAGAGATTGCCATGAAAGCATGGCAGTTGGACCACAGTGAGCTCAGGGAGGGTGAGGGTGGTGGAAAAGAGGCACACCCAGTCAGATGTACCACTCCACAATCCATACACCATTCTGGTGGAGCATAGTTCCCCTATGGATGCACCTGCAGAGGAAAATAAGGAGGTTGGGGACAACTGTCACAAGGGAGGCCCACAGGGAGGAGGCAGAGGACACCACAGGGAAAGGAAGCAGCTCCTGGTGGGGGATTCAGTTATTAGGGGGATAGAACTGGGGAGAGCAGGGAAAAGTGAAGTAAGGTGCCTGCCTGGTGCCATGGCTTGGAAGGACAGGAAGCGCATCCTCAGGATCATGAGAACAGCTGCACAGGAGACAGAGCTGGACGTCATTTATTTATTTATTTGCTTTTGTTAACCGGGTAAGGCACACTAGACAGCCATGTACCTATTTTCGGGTACGACACGGGAGGGTTACAAGGTAGATGCATACAAGAACAGTAAGGGAGTCAAGTTAACATACAGTGAGATAACAGGCAATAACAAAATTTGACATACAGAAAAATAACAGGCTTAACAGGGATTGAATAGGTAGCTAACAGCATTTGAGATGATTTAGAACATGATAAATAAAGCGAAGTACATACATGGTGAGTTCGGCAGCGAACAGCAAAATACATAAACAGGTTCGATCAAATGCAAACAGAAGTAAGTGCTAGCAAAAAAGGTGGGGGCAGTGGGGGGGTTGCACTGGGGAAAGGACAACAGGGAGGAAGGGTCTAGAGGGCCAGATGAACTCATTAAGGGAGGAGGACAGGGAGTAAGCCTGGTGCAAGGATGTCATGTAATAGTTACTCGACCAGTTAACAGGAGGGTAAGTGCAGTGGACGCTGTGGGCACTGAGACCTCCCAGCATACCAGGCGCTAGTACACTACAAGGTACAGGGACATGTGGTGGATCCCTTCAGGAAGTTCCAGAGGGAGGCTTTAAATTCGGGATGGGAGAAGGAGGACTGAGTAAGGGCTGGGAGCGAGTTCCATATTTTTGGGGCGTAGGTGGTGAAGGCCCGATCATCCGCAAGGGTGCGGGTTCTAGGAACTGGGTGATCCAGCATCGCCCTTGACCTAAGATGGTAGGATGGAGTGTCAGGGTTGAGAGGAAGGGCAAGGGCAGCAAGGGTGGCCGATCTGACGATGTTGTCAATGAAGTTCCCAAGTACGAAGGTGCAGTGCTTCTCAGGAGGGAGCCACTCTAGGCATGTGTAGAGGTCACAGCGGTGCGTGAGGGAAGGGGTAGAAAGCGCAAAGCGGCAGATGTTGTTGTAGGCCATGTCCCATTTCAAGAGGCTGGATTTAGGCACTGGGGCAAAGGTTACTAGCCCATAGCAGAGTGTAGGGAGGAGGACCCCCTGGCTAGGGCCACAAGAGCAGCTGGGGTCAAGCAGTTTTTGGCTCTGTAGGCGAGACCAAGCTTACCATTTGTTGCCTTGCTGACATTCCAAATGTGTAGGGTAAGATCCAGCTGTGGGTCCAGAGTGACACCCAGATACTTGACAGCGGCCACCATCTGCAGGGGAGAGCCATCAGCCCCATAGATTTGTAGGGGAGCGAGGCAGGATTTTGTCTTGTTCAGGGAACCAAAAAGCATGGCTTGGGTTTTCTTGAGATTGGTGGTAAGCCTGTGTTCCACCAGCCAGGACTAGATGTGTTTGAAGTCAGAGTTTAGTTGGGAATTTATGGTGGCAATGTCCTGGGCACTGGCCAAGATAACAAGGTCATCCGCATACAGGGTGGTATGCCCATGTGCGGTGACGGACGGAAATTCATTAATGAAAAGGGAGAAGAGGGTAGGGCCAAGGACAGAACCCTGAGGGACCCCACAATGGACAGATGTAGGGTTGGAAAGGATCCAATTAAAGTTGGTGTACTGCTGCCTTCCAGTGAGGTAGTTGAGGAACCAAGCATGGGCAGGGGGATGACAGTCCAAGGGAAAGAAGAGTGGAGCTGAGGAGGGAGTGATCAACTCTGTCAAAGGCTTTGGAGAGATCCACAAAGATAGCACTGGTAAGCTTGCCTTGGTCAGTAGCAGTTCTGATCAATGAGGTGACTACAGCGAGGGCGGTAGCCGTGCTATGCCCCTTCCTAAACCCATGCTGAGCCAGAGAGAGGAGGTTGTGGTTCTGTATATACTGGGTTAGCTGAGAGGCCACATTGTCCACCTAGGGATGAATGACTTGGCTCAACATGAGATTAGAGCAGTGCAGGAGGAGTTTGTGGAGTTGGGGAGGGGCCTAAGGCAAGTAGCACACACAGTATCCTTCTCAGAGGTGCTGCCTGTCTATGGCACAGGTGAGGCAAGGGTGCGCTTCACCATGCGATTAATGAATGGTTGAAAAAATGGTGTGGAGCACAGGGGTTTGGCTTCATTGGGGACTGGGGTTCCACCTGGAGGGATACTAGCCTATACTGGCAGGATAGTCTGCATCTGTCCAGGAAAGGAAAAAGTATTTTGGGTGATTGGTTTAAATGCTTTATTGGCAAGCTTTTAAACTAGTCAAGGGGGGAGGCGCTGATAAGCAGCAGGGAATTCCCAGCCTCCCCCTACAAAACCGGGTACTAAATGAGGTAAAGACCAAGGTAGAAAGGTCAGCAGAGAGCAGGACAGGGGTAAATGGAGAAAGCAAAGTCAATGAGGACAGGGATGGTGCTACAAGAGGTAAAGCCATCAAAAAATGGAGAGTAATGAGTACCAATGCCCATAGTCTGAGTAACAAGCTTCCTGAACTAGTGGCCTTGATGGAAGAGGAACATCTGGATATCGTGGCAATCACACAAACATGGTACACACAGAATCATGACTGGGATGTAAACATACCAGGATACACTACATACAGGAGGGACAGGGAGGGTAAAAGAGGAGGAGGAGTAGCTCTCTACATAAGGGAAGGAATCAAAGCAACAGAACAAAAGGGTAAACGGGGAAGAGGGGAATCACTATGGGTCAATTTGGAGATGGGCAATGGCACCACAATCTGCATAGGGGTTGTATACAGACCCCCATCTCAGGGGGAGGAAGTGGACAAGGAAATGATAGAAGGTATCCTTAGAATGGCAGAAAAAGGGGAGATATTGTTGATGGAGGATCTGAATATGCCAGATGTTAACTGGAGTGCATTTGCAGTAGCTACTTCCAAGAGTGGGGTCATTCTAGATGCCCTACAGGGGGAATGCCTTAGACAACTAGTATTGGAACCCACTCGAGAGGGGGCAATCATAGACCTGGTACTCTCAAATGGAGATGGAAAGAGGATCATAGATTTAGAAGTGGGTAGCCATCTGGGAACTAGCAACCATTTAACAGTATGGTTCACGATAAACAAAGCAGTAGAGTCAAGCCATACAAAGGCAAAGGTACTGGACTTTAGGAGGGCTGACTTTGCCAAAATGGGTGAGTGCCTAAGGAATGCACTAGCAAATGGGCAGGAAGGAGGGGGTGGAAGAACAATGGGGAATAATCAAAACTGCCATCACAGAGGCAACAAGCCTTTGTGTGAAGCAAATAAACAAAATGAAATGATGTAAGAAACCACTATGGTTCTCAAAGGAGGTGGCAGGGAAGGTTAGGGAGAAAAAGAAAGCATTCAGGAAGTACAAGGAATCACAGAAGGAGCAGGACAGGGAACTGTATCAGTTAAAGCAAAAGGAAGCAGGGAAGGCAGTCAGAACAGTAAAGGCCCAAACCGAGGAAAAGATAGCCAACTCAGTTAAGAAGGGAGATAAAACCTTTTATAGGTACATTAGAGAGTGAAGGAAAACCAAGGGAGGGACAGCGAGGCTTAATAAAGGGAAGGGGATGGTCAGAGGGTGACTGTGAAAAAGCAGAGATACTGAACAAATATTTTGCTCAGTATTAACAAATGAAGAGGGGAAGGTACCTAAACCAAACAATAGAAGCACTCTAGATATGGGGGTTGATACCAGCCCATTCACAGAAGAAAGAGTTCTGAAAGAACTCTTAAAATTGAAGGTGGACAAAGCAATAGGGCCTGATGGGATTCATCCCAGAAATCTAAAAGAACTAAGGGTAGAACTAGTGACACCACTGACTACCCTCTTTAACAAATCATGGGAGGATGGGGTGGTACCTGAGGACTGGAGGAGGACAGATGTTATTCCACTTCACAAAAGTGGGAGCAGAGCAGAAGCAGGAAACTACAGACCTATTAGTTTAACCTCAGTGACAGGGAAAATGATGGAATCACTTCTGAAGGAAAGAATTGTTGAGTACCTAGAGGCCAGAGGGGCGCAGGATGCAAGGCAGCATGGATTCAGAGTGGGAAGATCATGTCAGATGAATCTAATAGATTTCTTTTACTGGGTGACCAAAGTAGTAGATCAGGAAGGGGCTGTGGACATGGCCTACCTAGACTTTAGCAAGGCATTTGACACAGTCCCACACAAAACATTAATATACAAGTTCACCAGCCTCAGAGTGGGTCCCAAGATGGTAGCCTGGGTAAAGAATTGGCTGGAGAACAGGACACAGAGAATAATAGTAAATGGAGTCCACTCTGAAGAAACGGGGTTACTAGTGGGGTACTGCAGGGTTCAGTTCTAGGACCGGTCTTCTTCAATGTCTTTATAAGTGACATTGCAGAGAGACTGGAAGGAAAAGTATGTCTCTTTGCAGATAACACAAAGATATGCAACAGAGTTGATACACAAGGTGGGGTGGAAAGGATGAGAAAGGACTTGGCAAGGTTGGAGGAATGGTCAAATGTATGGCAGCTTAGATTCAGTGCTAAGAAGTGCAAAGTAATGCACCTGGGAAACAAAAACCCAGGGGAAGAGTACACAATGGGGGTGAGATACTAACAGCAACAAAAATGAAAAGGGACCTGGGGGTAGTCATATCAGATGACCTAAAAGTGGGCAAGCTATGTGAGAGGACAGTAAGGAGGGCTGGGGGGGATACTGGGAAGCATAGGGAGAGGCATCGCCAGTAGAAAACAAGAAGTTGTTACCCCTCTGTACAGACAGCTGGCGAGACCTCATCTGGAGTACTGCATGCAGTTCTGGAGACCCAGTCTCTGCAAAGACATGGACAGGATGGAGGCAGTCCAGAGGAGGGCAACTAAAATGGTGCAGGGTCTGCACCAGAAGACATATGAAGAGAGAGTTAAGGAGCTTAATATGTATAGCCTTGAGGAAAGGAGGGAGGTGGTGACATGATAGAAAGTTTCAAGTACCTCAAGGGAATCAACAAAGTCCAACAGGGTAGCATCTTTCAGAAAAAAAGGTATGCAAGAACAAGGGGGCACAATCTGAAGATGGGGGGTGGGGGGATGGCTCAGAGGTAATGTGAGGAAGTATTTTTTCATGGAGAGGGTTGTGGATGCATGGAACGGTCTTCCCGAGGAGGTTGTGGAGTCAAAAAACAGTGGTGGAATTCAAGAATGTATGGGACAGTCAAAAGGCAATTCTAAGGGGTGGGGGTAGGAGGAAATAGGCTGTTAGTTAACTAGGATCTCAGCTTATCCATTAGGTAGGGAAATGGGCAGACTGGATGGGCCAAGCGGTCCTTATCTGCCATCAGATTCTATGTTTCTATGTTTCTATGTATGTAGGCTGGGTTCAGAACCTATTTAGGAAAAAGGTTCTGCAAGACAGCAGTGCCAACGCTGGCATCTGTCCTGGACTTTACGTCCAGACAAAAATGTTCTGTGAAGGTGTGTACTGTCTTCCAAGTAGTTGCTTTACAAATCTCTTGAAAGGGGATGCCCCTTGCTGCTCTCTTGAAGCCAGAGGTGTTCCTTGTGGAATGTGCCTTCAGATCTCTTGGGGACACTATGCCAGCTTTCTCATAATATAATTGAATGTAGAAGACTATCCAGCATTAAATAGTTCTCCTAGTTGCGGGCTTACCTTTTCCCACTTCATCAAAGGTGATAAAAAGCTGAGTTGTGTTGTATCCAACATATTTTGTGTGGTCCAGGTAGTGGATCAGTGCCCTTTATAAGTCCAGGCAGTGGGGTTTTTGTTTGCCTATACTCAGGGCCCCTACTTTTCTGCGGCACAGTGGGACCAAGTTCTGCGGCAAGACAACCATTTGCCGCAGAACTTCTGTGGCGGTGGTTTGTAATTTCTGCGGAAGTTCTGCGGCACTAACAAACAACCACATCACAGTGTCAGCTTGTCATTCTGACTTCACTTTCATGACAGTGGTTATAGCAATCAGGATAGTGAAAAGCACAGTAACACTAGTTCAAAAATAACAGACTTATAAAAATAATTTTATGCCTAAAAAACAAAACAAATGTCTCTCCCTTAAGGTCCTAGCCTGTTGCATAAATGAGATATGCAGAGGGGATGTTATGTGATAAATAATGTATTTCTATATGCATGCTATCTATCCCACTAATGAGGTTTCCATTGTCTATCACTTATATATTTGTATGTGTTTTCTAACACTACCTATGAGGGTTCCTACTGTGTATCACTTATATATTTATATGCAATCTGTAACATAGATACAAATGTGTGTGTGTGTGTGTGTGTGGTGAGAGAGACAGAGATACTGTGTGTGTGTGTGTATGTATGTATATATATATATATATATATATATATTTATATATATATTTTTTATTTCCATGAACTTGGTATCCTCATTCATACAGGTCCCATTGGAAATGGAATAGAGGAGTTATTGCAAAACTAATTTTTCATGTCAACCTGCTTTCCCTGACACACTGCGTAACACCATCAGGCCATGACATGCATGTGAACCGATAGTGAGATAATGCTCTTCAGCCCATCACAATGTGTCCCCCATGTGAAAGAACACTGCACTATACCTTCCCAGGCTCCAAGCAGTGATGTGTTCCACCAATCCTTGTGCTGCCCAGCCAGCTCCCAGAGCTAATCTCTGAACCTGAGTTGCCAGCATGGAAACACAGCATGCTACCCTCTGGCCCAACAGCTGTCCCTGAACACAACATTTCTCCATAACTTTTAGGTGATTCTATCAACCAATGACAATATGTAATCAACAACCTTGGCAAAAATGCATACAGTGCAATTATTTATTTAACAGGTCTATTCTTTCAACAGGTCTACACATTATTATATTTCACTTTTCTGGGCATAATTATTTTTCTTAAAAATGACAGTTAAATTCATTTTACCAGTTATTCATTTCAGATGGCATCTCTGTACCTTAAAAGGCACAAATAGGTTTGTACAAAGTGAGGTATGGACTCACAGATCTATGCTATTGACAAGGTTTTGTTTACGTTGGCCCTAGTGCAATCATTTAAGACTGAAAATTGTATTAGGCTGTAGTGTAGGTTGAGCAACTATCACCATGCATGATGTGCTGTGCCACCATCTCTGGCAGTGGGAGCTGTGGTAGATAAGTGACTGTTCATTTCTGTTGCAGAATGCAGCCATTTCATTAGCTAATGTATGATGTTATAGCAATGATAACATCTCATTCTGAGCATATAGGGGTGTTTTGGATATAAAAAGAGGGGAAGGGAAACAGATTCTATGGATAAACAGAAATATTAATAAAAACTCATCAAGAAGAGTGAATTCTGCAGCATCGCAGAAGTTCTGCGGTAGATTGCAAGTTCTGCGCAAAACTCTGCGGCCGCAGAATTCTAGGGGCCTTGCCTATACTGGACTACTCAGTAAAATGCACAGGAAGGGCAACTGACAAATTTAGGTGAAGTTCTGGCACTAACTTAAGGAGGAATTTCCTACTGGTCCTGAGAATTACATTACCCCTATGAAAGATTATGCAGTTTGGATCTGAGCAGAGGGCTTGGAGCTTGGAACAAATCATATAAATACCAGCTTATTGTGGTGTAAAAGAAAAATGAAGATAATGTACAAATTAAGATTCTATAACACAACCTCAAGTAATTGGAACGTCGGAGTCTGATCAACAGCATATTCCTCCGCGTGGTATTTAAACAGATCTGAGTTACTCTGGTAGATTCTACAGAATAAATAACAAGCAATGCTCTCGTGATTTTTACAATGAGCTCTCATCATGCAGCACTTGTTTTTGCTGGAGGGTGAATAAACATCCTGAGTTCCAAATAAACCATTTTATAACACTAAAAAGCACGTGCAAAGTGGACTTATCCCATTTCCTTCATGGCTGTGGGTAATTGAAGGGCCCGCCAGTAATTCGATGGGCCTGGGATTCCCTTCTATAAAGCACTCCTACACGCTCAGCCCCTCCTGTTTAGCGCTCACAGTTGAGCGCTGGGCCGGGCGTGTGGTTTTCTCTTCATTGGTACTTACCTGCTGCCTTGCCTTTGCCAGCGGTGATTCTTCGGCGCTTCTGCCATACCTCCTCCTCGCTCCCACCTTCCTTTACTCCACGGATACAGGTGTTGGGTTGCCTGGTTAGCTCCTTCTCTCTCTCTCTTCTCTTCCATGTTGCCCGACCCGTCCCGACGTGCATCCCATTTGCTTCCTTCCTGGTTCGGCTGCTTTTGGTCCGACTGCTCCTGGCTCCCTCGTTTGCTGTGCCACTTTCCTGGCGGTTCCTTGCTTGCTCTGGGTTCATCCCTAGTATTGCCTGCAATTATCCTGGACTCCTTTTTGGCATTATTCTGGGAATCCCTGCTGGTTTCCCTCGTATATATTTGGCTTTGGGCTGTGTTGTTGCCATTCCTCTTCCAGCTCTCAGCCTCCTGCTTGTAATTCAGCTGTTGGTAGCCTCCATGGATCTTGCTGCTCCACCTGAAGGACCCCCCGTTCCTCAGAAGAAGTCTGCAAAGTCTAAGCACTCTCTTAAGGACTGGACCATTCCTCGTCTCCTGGCTGAATTGAAGACTTTGGGAGTTCCTGTTACTGCTGGTGCCAAGAAGCAGGAGCTGTATGATTTATGGCTCGAGAATCAGGATCTCAATCCGCGTCCTATGCCAGCTCGTCCTGATACACTTGCTCCTGATGCCTTTACTGAATTGAAGGATCTAATTTCTCAGCTGGCCTCTTCTGTGTCTGATATTTCCAATCGCCTGGATGTTATGGAATGTCGCCAGGCTCCGGCTGCCCCTCAGCCTGCTCCAGCCCCAATGCCTCAACCATCTCCTTCTGTGCCTGCCGTTGCTTCCACCTCAGGTATTCTAGCTAAGTTCCTCTGTGCCTGCTGTCTCACCTGTTCATCTAGTTCCCGCTCATCTCCGCAAGGATATCCTCGAAGGGAAAGATGTCAACCTTATATTATTGCTTATTTCTTCACACGATACCATCGAAAATAGAGTCGTCTCCTGTGGTGATTTTTCCGTCGTTCTTCATTCTAAGGACCATAGGCTTTCCAAAAACCTGACTATTCCTGAATTTATTTTGGCCTTTAGTCTGTTTAGAGACATTTTATGTTCTGCTTTTCTGTCTCATAGGGAGGCACTGGATACCTACCTGTATCTAGTTGTTGACCTTGGCGTCCACTATGGTGGTACTCATTTTTTTGACTACCATAAATCTTTTTCAGCTAAAGCTGCTGCTGCTCTCTCTCACGTGAATGTTCGACTTCACTGGGGCTTGCTCGACAATGAGTTGTTTTGCTGCCATTTCGCTGGTCAACAGGCTGTCACTTGCCAGATCTGTGGCTCCCTTTCCCATGCCTTCTTTCTGCCCTTTATCAGTGCCTGATTGGTCTACATCCCGTACTACCACTTCAGGCTCCACTATTACCGGACTATCCGCAATCCTTGTTACTGCCTCACTTGTCCCTCGATAAACATGGTCGTCCTATTACTTTCGTGGCTGGTAGATCTGTCTGTAATAATTTCAACGATATGGGTTGCTCCCTTCATCCCTGCCGTCTGCTGCACGTTTGTAGTCATTGTGGTGAAGCTCATGCAAAATCCATCTGCCCTAATTTAAGAAGCAGACCCTGACTATTGCATTATCCTTCTACTCCTGTCAACGTCAGTGAACTGTCCCGTCTGCTCGCCACTCATCCATCTCGCTCTTTAGTGCAGTTTCTCATCTCCGGATTTAATTTTGGATTCCATACTGGCATATGTTCTCTTCCTCAGGACTCCTATGAATCTCCCAATTTGCAAACAGCTCTCACTCAACCAGACTTGGTCTCCTTCCTTTTGCAGAAGGAGCTGGACAAAGGATATATTATCCATTCTCCATCCACTGTTTCCTCTCATTCGTGTCAGCCCTATTGGCGTTGCTACTCACAAATTCTCAAGAAAACAGCGCCTTGTTTTTGATTTATCCGCTGCACGTGCCACTTACGTTCCCAGTATCAACTCTCTTATCCCTTCTCAAGATTTTTCTCTGGCCTATGCCAAGATTGATGACGCTATACTGACTATCAAAAAATGGGCAGAGGCGCATGGCTCTCTAAAGCTGACATTGCTGATACATTTAAACTCCTTCCTATTCATCCATCCCTTTGGCATCTCTATGGCATCAAATGGGAAGATTCCTACTACTTTGCTGTGCGGGTAGTTTTCGGTTGCAAAGTCAGTCCGAAACTGTTCGATATTTTTTCTTCTACGCTTTGCTGGTTGTTGTTGAATCATTGTCGGGTGACCTCAGTGATCCACTTGCTTGATGATTTTCTTCTCATCAAACCTTCTTCTGTGCCTCCAGCTGCAGCCCTTTCTGCCTTACGCCATTTATTTAATCAATTAGCTGTACCTGTTTCGGAGGAAAAGACTTCTGGTCCTGCCACTTCTCTGGAATTTTTGGGCATCATTCTCGATTCCGTTCACATGGAAGCCAGACTCCCTATGGACAAGCTATGCAGAATCAAGACTCTGGTTCTATCATTCTCCAATCGCTCATCCTGCACAAAACACAAACTGTTGTCTCTGCTAGGTTACCTCTCCTTTGCTACACGTATAATTCCTCAAGGACGTACCTTCATAGCATATCTGCTTGGTCTGCTTCCTTCGGCGTCAGCTCTCCACCATCACATTTCCATTACAGCTACTGCAAAATCCGACCTTGCCATGTGGTTCCTCTTCCTAAACCAATGGAATGGTCACTCTGTGTTCTACAAAGACATTTCTCAAGATTTTTCTCCTAGAGTATTCACGGATGCTTCACCTACTCACGGATTCGCTGCTATTTTCCATCAATCATGGATCTTTTCTACATGGCCTTCCGAATTTCTACAATTGCCTGCAGCGATGACCTCTTCCCCTTTATTTGAGATATATCCTGTAGTTGCAGCAGCTTTTACTTGGGGTCATCGATGGTCTTTGTCTACAGTGTTAATATATTCAGATAATCAAACAACAGTAGATATTATTAACAAAGGCAGATCATCTTCTCCTACAATTATGCTATTCTTACGGAGATTAACATGGCTTTCTCTGATTCATAATTTTTGCATTCAATGTTTTCATATTCCTGGTCATCTCAATACAGCCGCTGACTACCTTTCCCATTTTCAATTTCAGAAATTTCGTATTCTTCTTCCTACTGCGGATCCTTTTCCAACGCCAGCTCCTCAGTTCAAGAATCTAGTCATGCCATGATTAATTATCTTACTACAGCGCAAAACCTCATGTGGTCAGCCTTATCGATCAGCACACAATCAGCTTACAAAACAGCCTGGAGAAAATACAATGCATTCTGCTCCATGTCAGCCTTCTCTGCATTTCCGATTTCCCTGCCTACCGTATTAGCTTTCACGACCTATTGTCATACAACCAGTAAATTGTCTTACTCTACCATTCGACAATACTTAGCTGGCATTCAATTTCACCTTTGCTTGCAAGATCCAGCTTCTGTCTCCTTGACATCATATCCTGCAGTTAAGCTCCTTCTTATAGCAATCCAAAAACTCTCATTCAAAAGGATGCCTACTCGTTTGCCCATCGATGATACCATCTTCAAACAGCTAATTAATCTACTGAAGTCCGAACCTCCTACTTCACACTCCACCATCCTACTTGCAGCTATCTGTCTGGCTTTTTATGGATTTCTACGTCCCGGAGAATTCACAGTTTCATCACTTTCTGCAACTTACTTTCTCAAGGTCAAACACCTTACCAAGTGGGTTGATTACTATGTTCTCCATCTTCCTGCATCAAAATCTGACAGGCTACGAGAAGGCATAGACATTCAATATTTTCCTACAAATACTGCTTGGTGCCCCGTCTACTTCTTGAACCAGCTTTGCAGTTTTCATAGTCAATCCAGTCCTGAATCTCCTCTTCTAACCTCTCATAATAATGTACCTCTAACCACCAAAGAATTTATGGATTCAATTTGTTCACTACTACAACGCCTGGGACTTGATCCTTTTGCTTATTCTGGCCATTCATTTAGAATCGGTGCTGCTACTTCTGTCTCATGAAAGAAAGTTCCAGCTTACATCATAAAATGTCTGGGAAGATGGACATCAGCTTGTTTTGAGACATACATTCCTAATCCTGAAGCAGAAATGCATTCAGCTTTTCTTTGCATCTCCTCTTTGTACGCCTAGAAGGAAGGCAACTTGGCAGCCATGGTTCCTCAGAGGTTTCCTCCATTAAAGGGGATTTTTCCTCTGCTGAGTGCTGCCAGGTATACTCTCCGTGAGTTGGAGGAGGTGGATACTATTCTTTTTTGGGCCTTCCAGCTATCAGCTCATACTCAAGGTGGGAACGAGTAAGGCCAAAACAAATCAATATATACAAGTGACACCAAGCACAATTCATAACATTAATCCCTCACAGTGAATTGAAGGGCCCACCCATAATTCGATGGGCGGGGATTCTCTTCTATAAAGCACTCCTACACGCTCAGCCCCTCCTGTTTAGTGCTCACAGTTTCTTACACCCTCCCCTCCTCCTTCTCCAGTGCTCTTCCCATCTTTAGGGCCTTCCAGCTATCAGCTCATACTCAAGGTGGGAATGAGTAAGGCCAAAACAAATCAATATATACAAGTGGCACCAAGCACAATTCATAACATTATTCCCGCACAGTGAATGGTCATACAGAAGCATTTCATAGGTTACTGTGGAAAATAAGGGTTTAGACCAACACTCAGCTAATGCTGCCCAAAAATTTATTATATATAAGAACACGTGAAATATAAATGATCTATTGTTTCCAATTACAAGCAGCAAGCTAGTCTACTACAATTCCTTACATCTAGCTGTTTGTGCTTTTGATTACCCTTAACATTTAGTTTCCCAAGGCAGGTAAGCCAGTGCACATCCCACATCTTGGGGGGGGGTCCTCGTACATTTCACAAGATCACTTAAGTGGTCAGAAAAAGGGGGAGGGTAGGCTGGAAAAGTATTAGGTTCTGTGAAATTTTGTCTTATAATATTAGCATATAATTCTTTCTGTGAGGTTGCAAGGATGTGGCTACTAGTAATTTGGCAAATTTTAAATCTGTAAAAGCATTCCCATACATATGATGGAGTTAAGGCTGAAGCCAGAAGTATATGGAGCTTACTGTCATTGAGGCACAAGTCAGGAAGCATAGAGAAAACTCAGGAGCACTTGTAAAATTCCACAAAACTGTTTATTTGTAGTTGCAGTAACATACAATAAAATAAACCTGTTCAGAGTAACTATGTACAGAATCAAAATAACATCTTTCTTGTAAATTCCCCTTGCAGCTCAGCTTAGCTGTATTATAAGTCTTTTCAACCCCCATCCTTAGCAAGCATCCTGTCTTTGCCAAATGTTCTGTTCTCATAAATATCAGACAGGATCTGCTAGAACACAGAGCTCCCTGAGGACCCCTTTTTGCAGCTTTTGAAAAAAGGCCTAAACATTTGCACTCAAGTAACCTCTAGTTTTCTACAATTGTCTCAAATTATATATACACATTTCAACAGTAATACTAAATATTTTCTAAACTGAGATCCCAATATCAGTTTCATTCCATACATTGACTTGCACATAATTTTGCATTGGCTGACATAGATATGCAAGGAAGAGAAACAGATAGCAAGAGAAAACTGAGAGACAATGAGAGGCAAAGAATTGCGAGACTATTTGAGTTGATCAAGTCCAAGGTCTCACAGGAAAATTTGTTTGCGCAACCAGACAGAAAAGAGTGAAAAGGAAAGAATACAGATCCTTGTATTTATACACTTTCTCCATAACAAATGGGACAGGGTTCTATTCTACCCTGTCACACTTACCAAATTCATATTTTCTAAACCAGCACTGGCATATAACATTTCAAAGAGTGCTCCAACTCTTCCCTGCAAAAAAAAACTAAGGGTCAGAAGTTTGTCTAGAAAAATATTGTGTAGTAAAACACTAGTGGATTACTCATGTTGAGTCCTCCTTTCTGGACAGGGAGATACAATATATTCCATTTAATGGGATTGAGCCTACTGTCCCACACTGCCTGAAAAAAAAAAAAACACTATATAAGGAAGTTTCTATGGATTTCAGGGAAGGGGGGCACAACTTAAATATAAAAATAGCGGAATCAAGAAGGTTTTAATTAAAACCACTCTTTTTTTCTTCCCCATCTGCCATTTATTCCAGCTGGCTACCAGGGCCTTGCCTTGATCCAGCTTAGGCTCCCAGTTTTGTACATACATTTCAGCACCTCCAAATTCAATTCCTAGAAAAGAAATGGGATCTTGTGTAATATTTATTCCATTGATTTGTGAACCAGTTGGTGGTGGGATGCCTAATTTAAATGCTTTACTTTTAACTAGATTTAAAGAGGCTTCCGACAATCTCCCATGAGCTTCACAAATCTGCAGTACCACTTTTGCTGAGGGGACATCTTTAGTCAAGATAACGAGGTCGTCTGTGTAAGCTAATGCTTTAAGTGGTAGGAGGCCTTCCTTGCGCACTATAAAGTGTATACTCTGTGAATGGTGCAAGTTTGCAATGCTCATAATAAGAGATCAATGCTAAAAACATAGAGGATGGTCTCAAAGGGCACCCTTGCCGGGCTCTCCTTTGTATTGCTATAAGTGACCCTTTCCATCCATTCACTAAAGGATGGACAGTTGCTGTGCAATTTAAGCTCTGTAGCCAATTAATAAAGGTCTCAGGAATCCCATATGCTCTTAATGTGTACAGAGATAAGTGGCTTGGCCCAGTAGCACTGAGGCACTGGATGCCTTACCACGTACTACACCAGTGACCCGGGTTCAGGAATGACCTCAGGTCATCAGGGTGTTAGCATGGGGAGGTAGGAGCAGGTTTGAGCATTAGCTGTCCTCTCCTGGGTGGGGTGTCACCCGTTCATAGTCACACCATCACAGGATGGAGGTCTGGTGGCAGGCGCAGATGATAATGGAGTGACTGGTAGGGTGGGGTGTCCTGTAGGGTGTGATGTGCACATGCCTCCACACATGTGCATCACATTGAGGATGTGCAAGATCGGGACAAGGAGAAAAATGAAAAATGGTACAAATTACCTACAGAAGAAAAAAAGAGAAGAGTAGCTTATGGAATTGAATGCCTAGGACTGATCTAGCGAGAGAACATAGCCCTGTATCAAATCTTTTTTCTCTCTTTCAAAGACTTCTCTCAAGAGAATTAAATGATCTGTAATGCTTCATTCAAGGATGGGGAAAGTCTGTGCATTAGAGATGAGTGTGAAAACTATTGGCATAAGTCTGGAGTGAAGTATTTTCTTTTTTTTTGTTATAAGCAATTTATCCTCCTTCTGCCCCCGGCTTCCCTCTTCTGACTGACTCCCCCCAGCCCCGTCACCCCAGTATCACCGGGGTTTACCCCTGCCCGGTCACTGGGTGCAGAGCCTGCAGGATGTAAGTTGTCATCTTGCAGCCAGAAGTGTTTTTTCTTCATTTTCTCCCTTCCCCATTGCTGGGGCACACACGCAGGACATGCGCACGTAGAGGCATGCATGCAACTGTAGAAGTCCCACAGCACCCTTCATATGTCTGGCCCCTCTGACCTGCACTACTCTCTGGCCTCCACCTGGGGGTGATCATTTCACGGGAGTGCCAGTCCTCCCTACCTGGGAGAGGAGAGCAGTCCTCTGGATGCTTGATCCTCTCCCTCCCCTGCTGACCCCCGATGGCCCATGCTCGTTCCCAAACATGGGTCACCAGCATGGCATGAGGTATGGTGTCCAGTGCATCAACCCTCAGCGCCACCAGGCCGGCTGTAGGAGTGAAGTATTTTCATTGATAGTTTAAAATCTGTATTAAGGAGACTTATTGGTCTCCAATTTTTTAACGATCTGTTATCATCTTTCTTATGTAAGTAAATCAAAAGCCCTTCTGATGTCTCCAAAGGCAAATTCTGAGAGGTCAGTATCTCACTGAATACTTGCACTAATTCTATCGCTAAATCTTGTCACAGTAATTCATAAAGTTTACATTTTAGCCCATCAGTGCCTGGAGCCCGGTCTTTAGGCAAAGCAAATAGTACATTACGGACTTCAGCTGCTTCAGTATCCTTTGTAAGGGCAGTTACCAAGTTTGCTGGACATTGTGGTACAGGGAAAGTGGAAAAAATTGGGTAACCCAGAAGATTCAATATTCTGTTTTTGAAAAAGGGTTGCAGTATATGAAGTACTTAGTGCCTAATCTGTTTGTTGCCAGTTACCTGGGTACCTTGGTGGTCCAACAAGCAATGCATAGCTTTTTTATTCACTCTATCCCTACAAGTATCGTAGGGGCAGAGTTTACCCAATTTTCCCTGTGTCCCTAGTCTTTGTTGATTCATCAAGTTGTCAGCTTGTTTCTAATGGAAAGGCATTTCATTTTTGATAATTTTAACTGGGAAGCATAAGAGAACCCAGTTTGATGGGAAAGGGACATTCATTTTTGCAGCTGTTTCCTGTTCTGAAGATACTGGATATACGTCTCATTCTGGGTTGTGTGAATCATAGATTTAAGTAGATGTATCATGTCGTGCTTTGTATCTATCCACTATGTTATGTAATCCTCGTACATAGGAAAAACTGATTTCCCAGCCTGGAAAAAATACTGAATGATTTGTGTAAGGTCTGCATCGAAATGCATTAAGGATTTAAATCTCCATACTCCAGAACCTGGTGCTATCCCCTTGTTTACCGGAATCTTTAAAATTAATAAATTATGGTCTGAAAATCTGATTGGTAAATTTAAGATATTATGAATAGTGAGTATTTTAGAGATGAATAAAAAATCACTTCGGGTGGCCAGGGTTCCCTTATGAAATGTAGAATCTGTGGTCTTATGAAAAGAAAAATAAGCATCTTCTAGATTTTAAATTTTGATAATAATGACCAAACAGGGCACGTCACAAAACCTTTTTCTCGCTCTGCTTTGTTGCCCTCTATCCAAAAGAGATAATCCACAGTTAAAATCCACCCCTAAAATGACGTGCTGTGACGTGTGAAGATATGGACAAACAAGCTGAAAAAGTTCAATCTGTTCTGCCTTTACCTGACCAGCATATACATTTTTAGTCTGTATAATCTATCCTGTATCCACACATACAGTATCAGCACTCTGCCTGGAATGAAATCAATCAGTTTTTGGAGCTGGACATCTATGTTTTGAAACAATATACTAAGCCCTGAGCACATATCTGGCCCTGTTGACCAATAAGAAGGTCCCACATATCAAGCCCTGATAGCCTTGGAAAGTTCAGGAAGGGAATGTAACCTGGGGCCAGACATTCAAAACTTTGTGCTGGGTGCAAACCGAGTGCGCCAGGTTTGCGCTGGGTTTATGTGGGTCCCCTATATTCAAAAGGCCAAATAGCATGCGCAAACTGCATCAGCGCCAGGTGAAGGTATAATGTATGCAGTGTGCAAAGAGAGGGGGCGTGTACATGAATGCAGGCATTATGCTATATTCAGTGCATTAGCACCGCACAAAGCCTGTTTGCATGACTTTGTGTGACACTTTGCATGGTGCAAATTACCGCCCAGGAAAAGGTAGTCTTAACTCTGGTCAAACCAAGTGTGAGAGGCGTGGACATTGCAGCAACAGGGAGCAAGGATGTATGCAGCCAGTGAGGAGGCAGGGTGGGCGGTTGGCCACCCTGGGCCACTCCATATGCACAGGCAGCCAAATTGTGGAACACAATGCAGGTAGAAGCTTAGAAGCCAACCATCCTGTCATTGATAGAACTGAGATGAAACAGCACCTGCAGCAGAAATGGTTTGCAATGTGACACTATGTTGTACGTTGTGAATTGTGTGTTGTTGTTAATGTTATGTATTTAGTCTACTCTGTATCATCTCAACAGCACAAGTAGTGGCTCTGGGTGGCTACTGGCAATGTGCCTTGGCCCAGTGTGCTTACCCAGACAACAAGGTGAAAAATATAGAATAATGCATGGGGAAGTGTGGTTAATGGAGATTTTATGCACATCCAAGGTGTGTGATGCCCCACATACCCCGAGGTCGAAGCCTGAGAAGTTTATCTCTGGGAATCACACACCGAGGGTGTGCATAAAATCTGAGTTCCCAGACTTCCCCATGTCTTATTTTTGATATTTACTGATGTTAGCACTGTGCAAAAGTGAGTTTGCGCAGTTTTGCAAGACTTTGTGTGACATAGAACCATGGTTTATGGAACTCTGCAGTTCACAAGTGTGAATTATGAAGTTTGCAAGGGTCTGCCAGTGGTGGTTTATTAACCCTAACCAGTAAATATTAAACATAGAAAGAAGCCAGACATGGACAAAACATGCTGCACACGGATGGCGCATCCTGTGTTGCTATCATCTAGCACCAGTCCCAACCATGCCAGGCATTATTGGATGCCTTAGCACCCAGTGGACACCATGGTGGTGTGCCCATACAGCATTCACCTCCAGTTCCCTTTTGGGGTACACCAACACAATCCAGTGCACACATGCAGCACTGGGGATGTGGAGGGTGTTGATGGAAGGGTGTACAGGTGGCCAGGCTGCACCACATACTGTGTGCTGCCACAAGGCTGGCACCATCCACACAGTGCAAATGGTCTAGTGTAGGGAATACCCCGACACCATGTGCCTGTCTGATGGTATGTGCCCCCACACCTGGGCCACATACCACACATCTGTACAGACACCATAGCAAATGTAGCCAGCCATGTATGTGTCACTGAGTATCCCATGCCTGTGACTCAACATCTTTGGGTCACACGACAGCATGACAGTAATGTCCACTGTCAGAACAAACCTACCAGATGGGTCTGTCACTGTGTGGAGCGCAGCAGTCTTTGCTGCCCTACACACCATAGGCATTGCCATGTCCCTTACACTACTGACCACTGTGTTACTGCAGCGTCTGCTATGCACTGTAGCAGGAACTACAGTTTGACTATTGCATGCCGCACCACCACCTATGCCTGTGCTGTGTAGTCTCCTGGGGCACAATAGGTAGCTGGACCATTCCACTGGGGTGTCAAACAGACGAGGCATACTGATGAGTCCTGGTAGGACGAAACACATGTCTATGTCTTCTGTTAGCACCCTTTGCAAACTGTGTGAGAGGCCTTTCGGGCACCATGCATTTCTGCTCAAAGTTGGACCAGCATAACATTCTGTGGTGATTTGCATATGCAGTCCATGATGCTTTGCATTGTGTGGGCATGTGTGATTTTGTATAGTCTATGCAGCTGTGTACAAACATAGCCTGCAGCTAGTACCATGCTCTTCCAAACCAACATACAGGTGAAGCTGTGAGCAGACCCAGCCTGCCCCTGTACTTTCAGACTGACCTAGAGGTGGAGCTGTGGGACCCTGCAATAGTGCTGGGAAATCTACATGCAAATGAGGCCATAATGAGATGCTAATATAGATGTTTGCCCATGGACTGCCTAAGTAGGCTCAGTTGCATGTCTTTTTTGAATATAGCAAATATTTGCCCCGGGCAAACGTCCTAGCGCTGGGCAAACATGTTAGTGCTGCACAAGCACTGAGCAAATGTATTTGCACCGTGCAAACCTGTCTGGATCATAACACAGTTCTGCAGGATTTGGCCTGCACTGTTGTTTGCAGCTTTAGTGCATCCACCTCTTTGCTAGCACACACATTGGCCATGTAGTTCACCTTTACTTTCCTCCACATCTATGTGCACTGGGCTACTGTTATGGTTTGCACTTCCCGGATGCTATATTCAGAGCTGTCTTATTTGCCGGGCTATTATTGCACTGCACTCCCAGCCCTGTTTGCAGGGCTTGATTTGCACACTATATTCAGCTGCTTTAACCCGGGGGCTATTCCTTTGAATATAGCAACCAAATGGTCCTGTGCTAATTTAGCACACCGTGCAGAGCTAATTTTGCCCCGGGGCTAAGTTTTAAATATCTGGCCACTGGTATCTTGCAAAAATAGTATGTGAGAACCGGTAGAAATAAAGTGTGAAAAAGCAGCCACCTGCTTCCCTGCACTCTTAATACTATTCACGTTAATCGTACCAATTGATAGAGAGACTGTCATACAGGGTGTGGGTGGTTAAAAATACTTTCTGTACCCTTTTAGGGTGGAGTATTGGATTTCCATTTGACCTTTTCAAACTTTTTCTTTCTAGTCACCTTAATGACTGAGGGTGGCATAGGAGGGTCAGTAACCACTGAGGGTGAGACCTCAGAGTCTGGGGATGCATCAGCCATAGCTGAACCAAGTCATGAGGTATCAGATTCATTCCTGGACATAGTAGAAAGCTCTGTAAGGGCTTCAATTTTATTTTGAAGAGGAATCTCTGCTGTTTTAGATACCTTGGGGGGGGGGTTCCTGCTTGTGTCATCTTCAAGTTATCATCTACCTTTTCTCTGAATCTGGTGGGGGAGGCATACTCTGCTCTTCAGTAGTAGATGGGTGTTGAGGTGTCTGAGCTTCAGCTGCCACTGGGGGCATCTGCAAAGGGGGCTCTACGGTCAGAACCATTATGGTTCTGGGGGGTGGGATCTGGGGGTTCATCCCAGTTCTCCTCTATCAGTACTGATGGGGCTACAGTGTGTGGGGAAACCACCATGCTGGCTCGTTCCGAAGATGGATCATCTTTGTCAGGAGCTTTGTTTTGGGGGGAATACTGTAGGTGGCATGGGGGCTCTGGGAAGTCAGGGACCCTTAGACACATTTGAACATTGAGCTATATCTATGATCAAATGTTACATTTCACTGTAATTTTTGATCTGTCTGACTATGTCAGAAAAAAGACATGACGGGAGTGGTGCAGTGCAGTGGCTGTGGAGCAGCAGTCTTCCGGAAGACGTTCTAGAGGATGCAGTGTTGTCCCATCTGCAGGCACCTCTCTGGGCTGAGGGAGGAGGTTGTTCATCTCCAGGCTGAGTTGGCCAGGATTTGTGGGACCTCCTCTCCCACCCAGTGACCACCAGAGTCACTGCCGTTTCCTCAGAGATTGCCAAGAAAGAGGAGCGGTTGGAATACAGTGGGCTCAGGGAGGGTGAGGGTGGAGGAACAGAGGTGCATTCCTCCAGTTGTACCTCTCCACAATTTCTATGCCGTTCTGGAAAAGTGTGGTTCCTCTATGGAGGCACCCACAGTGGAGACCAAGGAGGATGCTGGGAACCTCCACAAAGGAGACCCACAGGAGGGTGGCATGGCACCCCACAGGGGAAGGAAACAACTCCTGGTGGGGGACTCCATTGTTAGAAAGGTAGAACTGGGGGAGGAAGGGGAGAGGGAGGTAAGGTGCCTGCCTGCCTGGCACCATGGCTTGGATGGACAGGGAGTGAATCCTCAGGATCACAGCAGCAGCTGCACAGGGGAGGGAGCTGGATGTCATTGTCCACCTAGGCAAAAATGACCTGGCTAAGAAAGGGATCAGAGCAGTGCAAGAAGTGTTTGTGGAGATCGGGAGGGGCATTAGACAAATAGCACACACAGTAACCTTCTTGGAGGTGCTGCCTGTCTATGGCACAGATGAGGCTAGGGTGTGCCACACCATGGGATTCAAGTGGTTGAAAAACTGGTTCAGAGCTCAGGGATTTGGCTTCATTGGGGACTGGGGGTCCACCTGGATGGATGCAGGCCTATACTGGCGTGATGGTCTGCATCTGTCCAGGAGGGGAACCAGGATCCTAGGTGATAGGTTTAAATACTTCATTGGCAAGCATTTAAACTAGCCAAGGGGGGAGGCACTGGAAAAGAGAAGGGAAATCCTAGCCCCCCCAAAAAATCAGGGTACTAAATGAGGTAGATACTAACATAGAGATGTCAATAGGGAGAAGCGCAGGGGTAAATGGAGAAAGTGACAAATGCAATAAGGACAGGGATGGGGCAAAAAGGGGTAAGGCCATCAAGAAATGGAGGGTAATGAGTACCAACACCCGTAGTCTGGGCAACAAGCTCCCATAACTGGTAAGCCTTGATGGAAGAGGGATGCCTGGATATCGTAGCAGTCACAAAAACATGGTACACAGAGAACCATGACTGGGATATTAACATACCAGGCTACACAACCTACGGGAGAGACAGGGAGGGCAGAAGGGGGGGGAGTAGCTCTCTATGTAAGGGAAGGGATAAAAGCAACTGAACAAAAGAGTAAACAGGGAGGAGTGGAGGCACTGTGGGTCACCTTAGAGACTGGAAATGGCACCACAATCTGCACAGGGGTTGTATACAGACCCCCATGTCAGGGGAAGGGAATTAAGGATATGATAGAAGGCATACTTAGGATGGCAGAGAAAGGGGAGATACTGTTGATGGGGGACTTTAATGTGCCAGATGTTAACTGGAGCATCTTTGCTTCAGCCACATCCAAAAGCAGGGCCATTCTTGATGCCCTTCAGGTGGCATGCCTCAGACAGCTAGTTTTGGAACCTACTCATGAGGGAGCAATCTTAGACCTCATACTCTCAAATGGGGACAGTGAGAGGATCTCAGATCTAGAAGTGGGTTGCCATTTGGGAACAAGTGACCACCAAACAGTGTGGTTCACGATAAACTCAGCTACAGAGTCAAGCCATACAAAAGTGAGGGTTCTGGACTTTAGGAGGGCTGACTTTGGCAAGATGGGAGAGTGCCTTAGAAAAGCACTAGCAAACAGGCTAGAAGGAGGGGTGGAGCAACAATGGGGAAATATCAAAACTGCCATCACAGAGGCAACAAGCCTTTGTGTGAAGCAAATAAGCAAATCAAAATGAAAGTAAAAGCCACAATGGTTCTCAAAAGAGGTGGCGGTGAAGGTTAGGGAGAAAAAGATAGCATTTAGGAAGTATAAGGAAACACAGAAGGAACAGGACAGAGAACTGTACCAGTTAAGGCAGAAGAAAGCAGGGAGGGTAGTCAGAATAGCAAAGGCACAAACTGAGGAAAAGATAGCCAACTTGGTTAAGAAGGGGGATAAAACCTTTTATAGGTATATCAGAGAGCGTAGAAAGACAAAGGAAGGAATAGACAGAGTTCCATATCTCCATGTCTTATGTGCATAGCCTTGAGGATCTTGTTCCTCCTTGCTTGTTTGTGTAATACACTATTGTAGTGTTGTCCATTTGGACTTGGACAGACTGATCCTGGATCTGGGAGGAAAATGCTTGAGCTCCAGGAGGTTGATATGTTCCTGTGTCTCCTGTGTTCTGTAGGTGCCACTCATAGTAAGATCCTCTAGGTGGGCACCCCACCATAGGAAAGAAACATCTGTTGTGAGGATACTTGTAGGGGATTGCTGGAAGAAGGGAATACCCTGTCTGAGGTTGTCATTTTCCTTCCACCTCTATAGTGCCCTTAGCAAAGTTTTTGTTACTGTACTAGTTTGGACAGGTCCCACCTTTAGTACCAGTGGTCTCTTAAGTGGTACTTAATGTCCCTCATCTGGAACCTGGCCCTGGTACCACTAATTCTATGTGATTATAGAGAGTGCAAAACGGCAACTCACAAATAGCAAGGACAGCTCAGCGAGGGCACAAACAGCGACCGCAGGTTCTATGGGGCTATACCTCCCACACCCTCTTTACTATAAATAACCAACTCTGGAGGGGCCCAACTTGAGGAAGGGAGAATGCTGAAGTCACCAAAAACAGTGATTGCTATTTCATCCTAGCTGTTTTTGCGAGTCGCAATTTTTGTGCTCGCTATTGTTACCGGACACTGGTACCGCTGCAGTGGAGGAGGCCATATGTTCCTGCAGCTGCAGAAAATCCCTTGCAGGCATTGGCTGGCTTGCTGTGAAGGATTCTGCAATGGAAATCAGATTTGATACCCTTGCCTATGGAAGAAAGGCCTTCCCTTGCAGGATATTTAGCTCTGTGCCTTTGAAATCCCATATTTGATCTGGCTCTGTTTGTGACTTCTGTAGGTTTATCAAGAAGCTCAGGGTCTCCAGGGTGCTTTTTACTAGCTGTATAGAACACCTTCCCTCCTGCTGTGTTTTTTTGGGGAGTTCCATTCATCCAGTTAGGGAAAAATCACACCCTTTAACTTCTTATCCAGGCAGCCACTACAACTAGGCACTTTGTGAAAACCACTGATGTAGTGGTGAGGCCAAAGGGAAAGGCTGTGAACTGGTGTTGGCAGTTCTCTAGCCTAAACCTGAGGTACTTTCTGTGGATTGAGAGTCTGACTGTGAAGTGGAAGTAAGCATCTTTCAGATTCAGTGACCCTAGCCATCCTCCCAGCTGCAGAGATGGTATTACTGAGCCCAGTGTAACCACTTTGAAGCTTTCCTTTTTTATGTGTTTTAGATTTCAGGTCCAAAATGGGTTGCCATACCCCTTTTTTTTTGTGTTGGTCAGGAAATATCTTGAGAAGAGACCCTTGCCTCATTGTGTGGCAGGGACTTTCTCCTGTGCTCTTTCCTGCAGTAGTTTCTTTACCTCTGGCTCCAGCAACATTTTTTCTGTTGGGGTGTGAGTTGGGAACAGTTTTGGTTTCTGCAGTTTTGGCCATACCTCTCAACTGTCCCTGAATACCAGGCATGCCCATCATTTTACCTCTCAAAATTGTTCTGTCTCTCATCTGTCCTTCCTGGAAAATGTGCTGCCTATATATAGAATATGTTGTAAATTCAGACTTTAATGTAGAAATTCATAATATTCTAATATGCTAAATCACAAATAAACATTGTAAAAGTAAACACAATGGTTTCCATAGTATTCTGAGCTTCTGTCTCCAAGTCTGTAGATGTGTCCCCCATTATGAGGGTGTGACAGGTTTTGGATAAGACCCTGTCCCATTTGTTATATGGAGAGAGTTAAAAGCAAGGATCTATTTTGTCCTTTCCTATTCTGTAGTAGAAGTAAAAATCTTTATTTTATATAGGAAGATGGAAAATGCAACCTTTAGGACCAAGGTCCTGTTTGCCAGGTGTTCCTGTGTGTTTAGTTTTGTGTTACAACTTATAACATTACACCTACATTTAACATTCCTCACAAAGAAAATTATAAGATTAAAATATGTATTACAAAAAAATGATTCTGTTATATATAAACATTTGCACTACAGTTAATGGCCCCTATGCACAAAAGGACGAGTAATATGCACCTGAGGCGCGTACCCTGCCAGTGTAGTTCTGCACCCACAGGAGATCCACGGGTGGCCACATTCACGGACAGTGGCTACTGCACAACTCCCATTCATGGCCCTGCCCCCCCGGTGCACAGACCCATGGGGACGGTCGAGTAGAGAACCGTGGATCTGGGTGGGCAGCCAATCAGCCACCTGACCCAGACCCCAAAGTGGATCACCTGCACCAGGCGAGGAGCCAGCGCATAGAGTGCACATGCGGTGTGGGGGGGTGCCTGGACAAACAACCGCAGGCCCTCTAGTGTGCCCCACATGCTGGGGTTTCCTCAGTGGCAATGCACAGGACCCCACCTCAGAGCAGCAGCCTGCGGCTGTCGCTCCTGGGAGGGTTGCATAACTGGCCCCCCTGACTTGGTGGAGGTGATGACACCTGCACCCGACACTCCGCATGCTTGTGCATCCTGCAGAGTGCTGGCATGCCCTCTGCACCTCCCCCAGTCTGCCCCCGTGTGTAGGTCTGCATGCTGCCTGGGATCTGGCATGGGGGGGTGGACATCCAGTAGTGAACACTGCGCAGGGGGTGCAATGGGCTTGGGCAGGTGCAGAGTGGGCTATGTGCCAGGGATATGCAGTGTGTACCCACTCTGCACCTTCGTGCATAGGGCTCAATGTCAGTAGACTAACAACACAGTACAAGTAAATTCAATGAAACAATATCAAACATTCATTCCTAGTAGCTTGGTTAGTTAACAATTACAAACTTGTTTCAAATCCCTTTTTATATGGGCACAAAATATCTTTGGATGCAACCCAAGTTCTTCATCGTGAGATTTAATAAAGTGCCAGAGCTTATTTACATAATACAAAAAGGTCATAGTTCCATATTTATTTTTAACCTTTGGAGTCAAGTATATGTTCTCATTGTTATTCCTAAGGTTATGTTTTATTTAGTTTATCAAGTAAATATATTGGATTTCCTGATTGTAATGTTTTATGTACCAGACATGCCCATTTTAGCTTTCTTTTGTTTTCCAAGTTTAACCACTTTAAATTAGTGTACATTGTACAGTGATGCATAATGTAATTACATTTCAATATGAATCCTGCCAATCGGTAATTCAATGGCCCGGATAATCAGACTGTGCCAGGTAGTGGTGCAAGCCTGGGTGCAGCACAACTGGGATGCACCAGTGCCAGGGCCAGGTGATATTCAACGATGATGCACCATGGTGCAGCACCGTTGAACATGGCATGGTCAGTGCACATACTACGCATGGTGCAGTGGCACTGCACCAGTGCAAGCCAAGATAGGGAGCACAGGGATGCGCCAGTGCAAGTGCAGTTGTGCTAGGTGCATCACCCACGATATTCAGCAGGGGGCATGCAAATGAGGCCATAAAATATGCAAGGCGCAAATGGGGCCATTTGCATGTCATTATGGCCCCATTTGCATGCCTTGCACAGGGCAGCCCAGTGAGTTGCACCTGGTGCCCTGCACAGCATGACGTATGCAGTGGTGATCCCAGGACATCCCCCACCCTGTAGCCGTGATCGCAGTATATGTCAAACATAGACATCCCTGGTAGTCTAGTGGCCCCACTCCCCCGAGTCCCGGATTCTCTGAGAAATGTAAAAAAGACCATCCCTGGTGGTCTAGTGGTCCCCCCTCCCACCCAAGTCCCCAAGAAATGTAAAAGACTGTCTCTGGTGGTCTAGTGGACTCCCCACCTGTTGCCGTGATTGTGGTACAGCTCTGTCAAAGAAATCCCTGGTAATCGGTGGCACCCCCCACCCCTCCCACCCACGAACCCTTGCCCACCTGGCTCCCCGTCAGTGGCGGGTGGCTGCAACCCGCCGCGCCTGCCCGGCCACCTGCTGGGTGACAGGTACAGTAAGGACTGTAAGGCCATTGGTCCCCAGTGTGGACCAATGGGCTGTAATGAGCATACTGGAGATGTCCACTCCAAATATGTGAATGACTTCATTCACATATTTGGGACTGTCTAGTACAGTATGCCTTTTTACATTCTCTGGGACTTGGGTGGGAGGGGACCACTAGACCATCAGGGGTTGCGGTGCTTGTGGATGGTGTTCTGGGTGGTGGTGGCCACCCACATCTGAGTAGCTGCTGTGGTTGTGCCCATACAATACAGCAGCCTGCCTGCTCAAATTGGCAGGATTTGTTCCAACTTTTCTGGGGCTCAACTTTGAGCCCCCTATGCAGCGCAATGCAGGGTTGTGCCAGCATATGTGCCGCACATCCCGGGCTGAATATCAGGATGTGCTGCATATGCATGGGCACGCCCCCTGCATCTGCGCTGCATACATTATCTTTGTGCCCGGAGCATCGCCTTTTGCACTGCACCAGGCAGCCTTCTCAATATCCCACTGGGGCGCAATGCGGGGCTGTGCCACAACCCCTTTAAATATCTGGGCCCATCTGTCTAATTTCATCAAATTTGTTTTACTTGTCAAAGCGTATATGTGATCTCCATAATCCAAATTAGGGATTAGAAGTTGATTTACTGCAGACTCTCTCATACTGAAGCTTAAACAATATCTAGTTGTTCTGAAGATCCCCAGTCAGGTGTCTATCTTGCTGATTAATTTGTTAATATGTTGTTCAAAACTTAGGGTTGTACCTATTTAGATACCTAAATATTTATATTCACTAACCTGAGTCAGTACCATGTTTTACCTGGTTTTTATTGTAATGGATTTTGTATTCTTATTTTTTCCCCCCGATGGACCAAATGCCATTGTCTGGGACTATTTCCCATTTAAGATCAACCTGGATTCAGTGAACCAGTCACACAGAACATCAAAATCATATTGGAGATGTTTTTCCATTTCTTGCAATATGCTGTCCTTGGCTAGCAGCACAGTGTCGTCTGTGTAGAAATGCAGACTTGTTTTTTCCATATGCTGTGCCCTCTGACCAGGACTCACAACTCTGCTGCCAAGGAAAACTCGGCCTCAAGGATGAACGGCATCCCCGAAGCCGCCGCCCGTGACCTCAAGCCCGGCCACAAAAGCTTCCAAGCTGAGCCGCCCTCTGACCAGGGCTCACAGCTTCACCGCCGATGAAGACTCAGGCCCCTGGATTGACAGCATCCCTGTAGCCACTGCCTGCGACCTCAAGCCAGGCCACAAAAGCTTCTGAGCTGAGCTGCCCTCTGTCCAGGGCTCACAGCTCTGCCGCTGAGGAAGACTCGGCCCCCCAGACAGACGGCATCCATGGAGCCACCACCTGTGACCTCAAGCCCGGCCACAAAAGCTTCCAAGATACTGCACTTGGCCAGCCAATCAGAAAGCGAGCGAGGATAACATGCATAGCTCAGAAAGCAAACTTGTTGCCTAAGTGGTTGTTGTCTGCATGTAAATTGTATTTGGTCCTACATGTTACTACAAGGTGATGTGTATTACTTGGGTGTTGGGTTTGCTTGTGAGACAGTATGTCTGGAAGCTTTAGCTTGGAGATCGTGTGAGATGAAGTTTAGCATTGTCCTGTGAAGTGACCTAAGGCTTGGTTTTTTAGCATGTAAATTGGCATTGTGTTGTGAATTTTAAGAAATATGTACAGATTGATTCAACCATGGCCCAATGAGAAAAGTGTAGATTTTAGTAAAAGAAGATTTTTAGATAATATATTCTCTTGGATGTGCTGGATTTCCACAGCTGCATTACTGCATATGTCTGACAGACATAAAAATGTAAATGTAAAGAAATGCTTGATTTATTTGTTAAATTCTAATTTCCAATTCTGCAGGCCCTCTCCTGTCAGTGTCAGGGGCAGATGCACTTAGCTGTCTCAGTGAGGCCAGCTCAGTTAAGGGCACTTGTTGAAACGTTATATTATAAAGTATGGTCAATAATTTTTTTTAATTTTACTTTTACAATGCAGTATAAGAATAAAATGTTTTATAGCTGTAGTTTTTTGTGTTCATTTTGCCACATGCCAACTCATTGAATCTACTCCAGTTTCATAACAGGTATAAATGTAGTTTTCAGTAACCTCTTTTGTGAGTGATGAAGATGCTGATTACCTGTTGTCCTGAACTCTTGACACCAGCTGCTTTCACTGGTGCTATGTTTCTGAAAGTGACTCGGTTAAACGGTATGCTTAGATTTATATAATGTTATATAAAAGGTTTAGCTTGTTTCAAAAGTTTATCACCATCTACATTCATAATACAAAGTAATAACAATGAATACAAATGTGCAAAAATGTGCAAGAAGAGTACATATACAAAGTAACAAGATAGAGTACATACCGTACATACATGATACAAAGTAATAATAATGATAATAATGGTGTATGCCTTCCTTTCTTAAGCAAAAAAGGAGACAGTATTCAAACAGCTCACAAGCTTCTGTGGGTCTGCCAAGCAGGTATCAGACCGGGACAAACACCTTTCAGGTCACCCAAAGACAATTGCAGTTCCCTAATACAATAGTATGCCTTCTCACTAATAATACTGTATTAGGGGACTGCAGTTGTCTTGGGATGAGCAGATAGGTGATTGTCCTGGTGTGATACATGCTTGGCAGACCCACTGGAAGCTTGTGAGCTGTTTGAAAACTGTCTCCTTTTGTACCATAGAAAGGAAGGCATACACCACAGAGATTTATATGCTCTAACAATATTTTAAAGCTGTGTGATGTTATCTCACAATGGTGATTTCAAACTGCCAGAAAAAACTGACTATTATGTTCAACCTGTCTGGTTTACGGATGTCATCAATCAGCTACAACTAGTAACATCTAGATACTACAATGACATAAATAGATGCCATGATTTCTAACTGCAGTATGTAAGACAAACAAATAAACTTGTCAGGCTAATTTAACAAAAATGAAAAACAAACAAAAAAAATAATAAAAAAAAATCCATTATGTTAAAAGCCAGTGACTTTGTACTAGTACCTCCCCCCCATTGGCCAAGCAGAAATAATCACAAACACATTGACACCATGGCTTGTGGTGTGTGCAGGCTGAATAAGTATAGGGTGCTACAGAGATGTAGCTGTTACCGAGCACCACCTATGATTTAACAACTCAAGAATTCAAGATGTTGAGTATATTGCCTGCTCACTGGCCACTAAAAGAGCACACCTGGCTCCTGGGGACACCTCTACATCTCACAACCAACATAATTTACATCAGTCTGGTTGTGAGAAAGATTCTACCTTTTTTCCTTATATAAATAAAATTACTTTTTTCCTTTTATAAACAAAGTTACCATTTGGACAGCCCCTCCATCCCCTTAAGGTTCCACTGGAACCGAGTTTTAGTCTTCTTCTCCTGACATTCCTTTGTTTGTATTTTTTATAATAGCCTATACTCTGGGCTAGCAAAGGCACACAGAGCACACCTTGCTCCTGTGGACAGCTTTTCATCTCCTGACTGTATCATTTGTTTCAGTTCACTTGAACAGTTCTGAGCCTCTACTACCACACTGGGTATTTCTGTGAAAAGTCACTTTCAGTTAATTTCTCCTGTCCACCCCCGATTTCAGCGTCTTTTGTTTCTCCCCTTTGCAGACCCAGCCAGCACCTATCTTGCTGCCTGAGTCCTGCCCCACAATTTAAACTCCCATTATTTGTGACAATGCCTTTTTGTGACTTGTGAAGCAGGAAGCCTCCCACTGTTTAGTTTTCGGAGCTATATCTAACCCCAGCTTGTCCATTCTCCTTCAGGCATCCTCTCATAGCCCTTTGGGCTAACAGCACCTCTGACGGGGATCTACATGCCTACACAGTGAGAAGAGCCTGCTGTCACACTCCCCGAACCCTTGCTTGCAGGTATAGCCTGGACAGCATTCCGGGAACTCAAGGCTACATGGCTGTCTCTGTAAATTTTCTAAAGACAATTGCCTTTCTCTTGAGACAGCTCTTATCGGTTGCCCATGGACCACAAGCTCCTTGTTTGGTTCCTCATCCTACCAGGCATTTTCAAATTCCTCCTGACTAAACTATGTCACTACCATTGGCCAGGTGAACCTTTTTTTCCTCCAATCCAGTACGGCCTCTGATTTCTGGACTGTTTTAATATTCAGTGCTGAATTTCTTCAGTTTAAAATGTAATTTTACCTGTATTTTTTTTTGTGTCTACTTTTCTATTTGTGGATAATACTGTAAAGTCACTAGAGGGCAACAAGACGTGTACATCACAATCCTCTTCCCACTGCTCTCCCCTCACACTTCCAGTCCTGGGTTATTCATCCTTAAAGCAAATTATCTACATCCTAACATTCAGTGGTGTGATCTGAATCTGTAAGTCTGTATAAAGCCTCTACTACCCTACCAGAATGGTTTCCATCTCCCTCCTACTCCTACTCACACACTTCCTGGTTCTTACCCTTATCCCAATTTCCCCCTCTACACCTATTGCCACTTCTCTCTCCGCTTCCCTTCCACATACCACCTTCATCCTGTCAATCACCCCCACAGCTCCTCTTGTAAACAGACCCCACTTTCCCTACTACCCTCCAGCCTCTCTGTTTCCCCTTCCTAGTCACTTTGCCTTTTTTGTTCCCTTATTTCCTTCTTTCCACCCCTCCCTCATCCCTTCCCTCACGTATTTCCTACTCTAATTGCAAAAGTCCTAAACTTCACTATTTCATCCCTTGCCTTCCTCCTTCTTTCATCAGGAAACATCCACCCCAACCCTGGCCCTATTTCTTCTCCTACCCTTGCTCCTTTCCCAAACAACATGTCTCCAAACCCCACTTCCACTACAACACTTCCTAATGGGTTGAAGCTCTTCCACCTAAACATCTGCAGCCTCTTACCTAAAATCGACCTCCAGCAAACTCTTATGATTTCACACACCACTGATGTCCTAATTATTACCGAGACATGGCTCAAAAAAGCATCCCTGACAATGCCATTGCTATCCCTGGGTATTCCCTCTCCAGACAAGATCGATCGCGTCACGGAGGGGAAGTGGCCATGTATATCCTGTCCTCACTGCAGTTTACTACTACCTTGTCTACCTCCATCCCAGCTACCTATGAAACCCATGTCACCTGCATTACCCTTTCTTTCTCAATCCCAATCTTTGTGGCTGGCATCTATTGCCACCCAAGCATTCAACCCTCAGTCATGACTGAACTCATAGCCAACATCCCCTCCCTCTTGCAATCTTGTGAACTGTTCATAATAGGTGACGTGAATCTAAACTGGTTGACTCCCAAGTTAAACAAGCTATGCAATGACCTCACTGCTCTAAACCTCACTCAACTTATACTTAAGCTCACATGACCTAATACCAAAACACAAAACCACACCCTGCTTGACTGGGCACTCACAGCCCACCCGCACTGTTCATTAAATTTGGTCTCCTCCCTGATGCCCTTAGTGATCACAACCCCATTTTCATTGTTCATAAGGTCCATCGCCCCAAATCTCCCCATAAAATCATACAGCTCTGGTCCTTTAAGTCCTTAGACCTCACCCCACACAGCTCTGCACTTGCTTCCACTGACTGAGACCCACTTTCCACTGCCATTTCTGTCGGCCAAGCCTTTGACTATTTTAAGGATAAATTCATTGTTACCTGGAATGCCTTTGCTCCTTTCAGATAGACCAGCGTCCATGGGCTTCACCTCCCCTGCATCACCCCCAAACTACTGGCCTGCTTCAGGGAGAGTGACCGGGCCTGGAGAAAACACAAATCTACTAAACATCCAAATGACTATGCCAAGTACGGAATGCTATGCAATTCATGTACTAAAGCTACTGGACTGGCAAAGTCTGATTATTTCAACTCCTCATTCCTGACTAACATTAACTGTCCATCTAAATTCTGGAGGGTGGTTCATGCCCTATTCTCTCCCCCCCTCCACCTCCCCCTCCAGTTCTCAAAATAAATAACTCCCTAGTTTCTGACCCTGGCTCCATGGCCAATGAATTTTATGCCTACTACACCTTCCCTCTCCCCCTTGCCACCTACTAACTTCAGCCCGTCACCTCAGCTGGTGCCTCCCCCTTTTTCCTTTTCTACTATCTCCTCTGATAAAGCTCTTAGTGCCCCCCATCCTTCAACCCCTTCTAAGGCTCCTCACCAGATAAGCTCAAGCCTAAACACCTCTACCTTTCTGCTCCTGCAATTGCTTATCTCATCTTCCTAATCCTTAACCTCTCCTTTATTTCTGCCCAAGTACCATCATCCTGGAAACATGCTATAGTCCTTCCTCTCCCCAAGGGTGGTGACACATCCACTCCTGGCAACTATCACCTCATTTCCCTCCTTCTTATCCTTGCCAAACTTCAAGAGCATTTAGTTCTCATCCTTCCTCTCCAATTCCTCCTTCTTCACCCCCTTCCAATCTGGTTTTCGGAAGAACCACTCAACAACCACCTACCTCCCTCCCGCCTCAGGCTTACTGACTCCATCCTTTCAGGGATGGATGATGGCTTGATCACCTCTGCCATCTTTGTTGACCTAGCCAAAGCTTTCAACACTGTTTCCCATACCCTGCTTCTTGATTCCCTCTCCTCAGCTTGCCTTGCTTCGTCAGATACTAACTGGTTTAAATTCTACCTCACTGGCAGGACCCAATCGGTGAGAATCCTTAACTCCATCTCCCCTACACTCCCCATCAACTCAGGGCTCAGTACTTGGTCCCCTACTGTCCTTCATTTTCCTTAATGATCTTCCCACAGCCTGCTCATCCTCGTCTATCCACATGTATGCTGATGATACTGTTTTATACAGTTCCGGCAAAAACCCTGCTGCTGTGGAAACCAGCTTACAGCATGACTTCAACTAAGTTCAGCTCTGGTTTGCTTCTCACCAGCTTTTTCTAAATGCCAAGAAGACAGTCTCAATGACCTTTGGCACCAGGCAGAGTGTCTCTAGCCTCCCAGCTCTACCCACCTTCCACACACTTGATGGGACCATCCTGGAGGACACCTCCTCATTTAGATATCTGGGTGTTTGGCTGGACCAGCACCTCAGCTTCTCTGTGTATATCGATGCTATCCTGAAGAAACTGTGCCCCAAGCTTGGGCTTTACATAGGAATCATAGTTGCATCCCACTGACTACGAGGAGTGAAATTGTCCAGAAGATGATAATCCCCATCTTTGACTACTGTGATGTAGTCTATGGTGCTGCTCCCAAATCTTCTCTGTCCAAGTTGGACACTCTCTTTAACTCCTTTTGCTGCTTTGCTCTTGACTCCCCTTCCCACTCCCACCACTATGAACTCTATCACTCTCTAACCTTCCCTCCACTATCTCACAGATGCATCTCACACTGTGCCAAACTAACCTCCAAATTCTGGTTCAGAGTGCTCTCCTCCTATCTCTCATCCTCTCTCTCTCTCTCTACTCCACCTCCCCTCACCCACTCTCTCAGATCTAATGATGCCTGCACCTTGACGGTCCCATGCCACTCCACCCTCATTGGTCAGACTGGTTTCACAGATCGCTTCCCTAAAATCTGGAATTTCCTCCCGCCCGAAATATGACACTCCTCCTCCAACTACTCCCTTACCTCTGCCCTACACAATTACTTCTCCCTCAGCTGTTACAGCTTTAACCCTCCTTAATACCTATCCCCAGTTTCTGCCTTCCTACCCTGACCCCCACTGGCATGGTTCTCAACATCCTGAAGGGCGAATCAGGGAATGGCTACCCCTACTCCTCTCCCCCTCTCTTCTCCACCTGCCCTTCTGAGTCACCCATGTGCACAACCTACCCCATCCTTTTTACTCCAACAGCACTTGCGTACTACCTCGAGCCTGCTCCTGGTACACTCATGCACTATAATGGTTCTGTTGCATTACTACTGTTTTGCACATCTATATGTTCTTTTGTATGATTTTGGACATGTATTATAATTTACCCAATGTTCCACTACTGTTTATTGTACAATACCTTGTGTTTCAACTGCTGCATAATCTTACAATGTTGTATTGTTTGTACTACCCGCATACTAACTGATCATCCTTCACAACCCTAAGTAACCCCCTCCCCCTAGGTCGCACTGTGAGATGAGCAACTTGTTGTTCAGCGTGCCCTCCTGGGGAAACATTTCAATAAATAAATAAAACTTGGGAGAAAGATGCCCTTATTTTAATCAGTAAATCAAAAATATGATCTGGTGAACCACTCCACCCTTCCGAGTGTCTCTCTTCCTCTTCCAACAGGGTGCACTATAATGTGTCTTGTTGGTAGAATGTCTGATCTGTGTTTTTTTTCTTTTTTTTTAACAGCCTACTCTCTAGCCAGCAAAGGAGCACACCTTGCTCCTGGGGAAACCTAGCATATCCCTAAACACTGACTGTCATCATTTACATCAGTCTGGTCGGAAGAAAGGTGCTACTTCTTTTTATCATTAAATATAAAAAAGAGGAAAGGACTAATAGCTTGAAACAGATTTAATATAAATCGATTCTGCACTTACTCTGAAACACATTTTTCAGCTGTCCTTTTTGTAATTATGAATGGCACTCTGCTTGGGGGAGGGTACTCTTTGCAGCAAGGTGGCCTCATGTATGTTTCAGTGCTAAACTATAACGCAATTGCTTTCATTGTTTTTCTTGCACTATAACTGTTTTAAGGGGTTCAAATGCATGCTTAAACCCATAGGCGACTAGTCACAGCAAAACAGTGCTGCTTGAAAAGTTCTTCACCCCAAATTAGCAAATATGACTGTGACTCGAGGAGCAGTTGCCTCTCCAAAGACTGTCATGACTATCACTTCTCCCTCTATCTGTCTACCTGTCTGCCTATCTATCTGTATGTCCATCTATGTAATTATCTATCTTTCTATCAATTGCATCTATCACTATTTTTGTCTATTTGTAAAACAAACCTGCATATCATATTTGCCTGCACTCTGACCACATACTTACAATACAGTGCATATTTGTACTCCACTGCTGCATAGACCTCATACTGTCCTGATATTCCTGTTATCACAAGCATAACTACCTTAACCTTATCAACAGTAACCCCTTCTGAAAGTTACTATTACATTTTCTCTCCTAACAGAGTCTATCATTACATCTGACTCCCTGACATCAATACATTGGTTAAATATAACTAGGTTTGCCAGGATTTGATAAAAATCAGAAAAATGCGAAAAATGTCAATTCTATATGAAGTCCTTCAACCGACAAAAAAAATAAACATCGATATTGATCAATTTCTTTCCCCCGAGCAGTAGTGCTCAGTTAGACACACCTGCTGAACACACCCCTGAAGACACCCCTGGCAGTGTCACTAAGCTGTCATTGTGTCATGCTGCAGTCCTTTTAGGCTACAAAACAATGGGGTCTACTACAATCCAACACTGTGGCAGCAGCACTTTTGTTGGTTCCACCGTATCTATTATCTAGTATCATTAGTATCCATGTGCCATGTGGAAGTGGTACTTGGTGGCATCAGTTGCTGTTCTGGCTTTATCCACCAAGTCCTGTGCCAGATCATCACTTGCTTTCTCACTCATTGCCAGCATGGAGTTCCAAAGGGCCTGAGCTGTATATGCCAGGTGAGCTGCTTGCCTGAGGAGCAAGAAAGCTGAAGTGCACACTTTATTGGCCATGGTATCCAGCTTTCTGGAATCTTTCTCAGGAGGCTGAGCACAGAAGGGCACCTTAGCCTTCTCACACGCAGCAGCTTGGACTACTCCCTCATGATCAGGGTTGGAATACAGGTTCTCAACCCTCTATCTTCCCATCACACTGTGGCTACACCATTTGGACTTTTGGCCTGAAAATGTCAGGATATAAAGAGGTTGCCCCAAGGAACAAGCCAGCATTAGTTCGGTGGAAAAATATTAATCTGTTCCAAAATTATTCAATTTTGAAAGTTTGGGTTCTGAGCATGCTCAGTTCAGTCTTTGGATAGGGGTATTTTTTGCGAACAAGAATTTGCCTCACCAACAGGGATTTTGAGAGCTCACAAATGGGAATCCCTGTTCATGAGAAAAAATCCCAATTTGTGAGCCACCATCTTGTTTTTACATTTTTCCCAAAACAAATCCTTGTATCTTGCCCCACAGATGTATTTGTTGTAAAAACTGTATGGGTTTTGTTCAGGGCAATGCCCTCTACAAACCCATGTCTTTGGTTTCCCTCACTATATTAAAAAAAAGCTGTTTTATTACAGGAAATTCCCATTTGTCACTCGCTTCCAATCCCTATTCGTGAGCTGTCAAAATTCCAGTTCATGAGATAAGGACCAGATGGCCTTATCTCATGAATGGGGATCAGCTGACGAATGGGGATCCATAATGATAAATTTCTCCTAGTAAAAAATGGCCCCAGCACTTATTCTTTCAATGCCGAAATCGGGGTTCCCAGTCCCTGTGTTGGCATATATCTCCCCCCCAACATTAATATGGCACACTGGGAGCCCACCGCGTGTGCCAAATATATATGTATTTTATAAATTTTATTTTAATGCTTCCGATACTGGGATGCCCACTCCCAGTGTCGGATGATCCACCCCCCCCAAAAAAATAACTGGTAGTCTTCAATTGCCGACATGGGGTGCCCAATCCCTGTGTCAACATGTATCCATCCCCCCAACTAATATGGCACACTGGAAGCCCACCCCAGTGTGCCCAAATATGTATTTTGAAATACCAGTAAATAAAGAAAACCATCCCCTGATGTCTTTAATTTTTTTTAAAACCTGCAAAAAAGAAAACTTTCCCTCGTCTTTTCCCCAGTCCTCCATCCCCACCCTCCCTCCTGCACCCACCTCCTCACACCCCCCTTACCCATATCTACCTCCAGAGGTCAGGATCAGCGATCTTCTCTGGACTGGAACACGTCTGCACTTTTCAAAGCCAAACCGCAAACTGAAGAATCAAAGGTAAGCGCCATATAATAGCAGTCAATGAGGGTTTCAACTTAGGTTGATATCTCAGTCATTTTTAGGAATTTTGGCCCCAAATTTTCAACATGGGGTTCTTGGGACCCCACCTTGTGAACACTGGTACTGTCATGTAGTTTCTCGGTTCCAAAAGGTGATTTTGTGGTCACGGGGTGGAATCACCTTTCGAGACTGATTAACAAAACAAAAGTGCCACTGTCCATGAGGTGGGGTCCCAACAAATTTGGTGAAAAAATTCCAAAAAATGACTGTGTTATGAGTGCGCATTGTGCAGTTTCTAAGCACGCTCGTAACTTCACCAATTTTTTACATTTTCACTCCAGATTTTCAACATTGCCATTTTTTCACATCTCCTTATGACCAGTACAATTGTCATTTTTCACATCCTGCCTGGAATATGTTTTCACACTGTGGGGCAGAAGGGCGCAGTCACTGTGCGAAATCAACTTTTGGGATGGATTAACAAAATCACAGTGCCATTGTTCATGAGGGGAGGTCCCAAAAAGCCCATGTTGAAAATCAGGTGAAAACATTTCAACAAATGACTGCCCTATGAGCGTGTATTGTGCAGTTTCTATGCAAGCTTGTAACTTCACCAATTTTTCATGTTTTCAATCCAGATTTTCAACATTACCATTTTTTCACACCTCATGAATAATACAGCTGCAATTTTTTAAATCTTGTCAAAAATGTTTTTCCACACCTGTGACACAAAACGTCATTGCAGTTGTGCAGAATTACATTTCGACAGGGATTTGAAAGTTTTCTGTACTGGATACATGTGGTAAGGTGCTAAGAAGGTGATGTTGAATATCTGGGGTGACAATTATTTAAGATGGCACAGTTATTACTATTTGTTGCAATTTCCACTGTGCCTGCTCATAACTTAATGTGTGGAAGCACATGGGCTAGAGACCCATGTGTTTCCACAGCTACTTACATATGTGCATCTGTGGAGGGATAGGAGCTCTCACTGTGACATATGGATACTATTGTACTATCTGCATGGAGGGATGGGAGCGCAGGGTCCAAAGGACCCTGAACTTTCACCATGACATATGGATACTGTTGTACTATTTGGACGGAGGGATGGGAGTGGACCCTGCACTCCCACAGTTAAGTAAACTATTATACTATCTCAAAAAGTGAGGAAATAAATGTAAAAAACTTCGTTAATGCATCAGTTAGGGGTTGAAGCAACAAAAGTATGGAAATTAGGTGTTAGGGTTGAGCCCCTAAGCCCCCATCCTCCACACACCAGCAGGCATCAGGATGTGTCATGGGGTCATTAGGCCTCTCACCCCATTCTCCTATACTGTACCGTGTCAACCTGTTTGCTTTGTTATGCAGTATAACAAACTCTCTGGCCAGGTAGGAGGTCTAGTTAACAATTACTGGCCAATTCTTATGAATGATGAAAAACTGGCAGCTGAACTGGGAACCAACCCTAGAATAGCATTTTCTAGGACTCCTAATCTGAAGGATGAGCTGCTGTATAGTTGCTATCACATTGGAACTGAAGACCAGGCAGACAGAAATTGACTACCACCCTGGCCAATTGGCATGCACAGGTGTGGGAGATGCAGTGTCTTCAGACACCGCAATCAATCTACGGTTTTGGAACCTGAGGGACAGCCACACAAAGTTGAAGTTAGGTGCTTCATTAACTGCAGCACTAGTTTCACTGTATATGTCCTTTTGTGTCAGTGTGTAAGCTCTTCACAGGGAGTACAATAAGGCCACTGAGGCAAAGAAGACAGGAACATGTGCACAGTATCAGAAGGTTTGTTGACAGCATTCCTGCTGCATCCCACTTTGCAGAATGTTGTAACTGTGACCCCACTGGGCTGCAGTTCATGGACATAGAAACCATCAGACCAAATCCACAAGGAGATGACAGGTTCAAAAAGCTTCTCCAGCGTGAGAGCATTTAGATTTTTACCTTAAACAGCCTCAGACCTGCTGGATTGAATGTGGATTAGGATCTTAAACGCATCCTGTGATAATATTGATATTGTACACTTCAGCTGATTCCTGGGAATCATATTCTTTGAACCCCACGACTTTTGTAGTGTACTTCTGTTTCACTCTGTTCTTCCTTCTATGTCTCAGTCTGTTCTGTTCCACCATGGCCCTGCCATTCTGCCTTCCTAATTTACCTTTAGTCCTTTCCTCCCCCCATAACCCTTACTCATACACCAACCAACCCCCCACCATAACTCTTATTCTCTAAATCTGATTTCCCTACTACTGTCAGTCTCTGTTTCACTCCTTTTCTCAATTACAGAATGTAATATTTTCTATCTTTTCTTTGCATTTTCAGGTGCCTTTGGCTCCTGACTACAGATTCCCCATCAGTGTGTGGAACTCAGGATGCAGTCCATTGGGGAGACTGCATTTGCAGGAGATCGTTTGGGCATTTATTGTTTCTGTATCTCTTTTCAATCAGGCAACAGTGCTCGGAGTAAAACTGTGGAATTATATTGAGAATTTATTCCTGCACATGCTACTAAACTTGTTCGGAACTGAGGAATATGGATGTTAAATGCAATTGTCATTTATAGCTGGTCGCGCTTTTTTTCTCAATTTTTTTTATAATAGGTGGAATCTTTATGTTTGTATAAGATTTGTTGATTTTTTTATTGTTGGTTAATGCACTACTCACTGTGAAGTATGAATTGCTCAGTTGCCACTTAGACTTGTCCAATGAATGGCTGGATTGGCTGACCAATCTGATGACCCAGCTGGTCACCTTTGTGGTATAAATGGGAGGGTTTTTAAAACTTCTAGCCAGACCCCGAAGAAGCTCTAGTGAGCGAGGTGCCAGGCTCAGGATCTACACTGTACTGAGGTCTCATTTGTCAATGTACCTGGATTTGGATTTCTGAAAATAAATTTCATGTCAGCATCAAGTTCAGCTTTATTGTTCAGCTATTGCCTTTACATTAAATGTTTATAAAAATACAGTACATATAAATTGCACAAGTGGAGCTACAAACTTCAACAAAGTTTTAAAATATTTGAAATAAGGTAATACAATATATCATAAGAACAACAATGAATTAGATTTTTAAGGTGTATTAACCTTGAGAAGCACTCTCAAGTCCAATATTGATTGCACTGTAAGTAGAGGGTGTCCATAAAATACAGCCAAATTATACACTGATTTTACTCAAAATCATTATTAATTTGGACTCAGTACAGTGGTCCCCAACAAGCAGACCAGAGACACTCTCAAATCCAGTATGATTCCAATATAACATTGGTGATTAAGAAATACAAGATATCTATAGAATGCAGCCAAGTTATACATTGATTTTATTCAAAAAATTGCTATTAATTTAAAATCAATGCAATAGCATCCAGCAAGGAGATCAGAACTTGATAATCTACTGTAATGGAAAACTAATTAACAAAATTCATACAATACTCCCCAGAGTGTTTGAACATTTGTCCAGATATAACACATTGACATATAGAAGATTTTGTCTTAATATAATAATATAATAATACAATATTTGAAAAAAAACAGTAATACATTTAATTAAAGAAGAATAAGGGGACAGAGAAGACATCAGTCTTTAGCAAGCCAATAACAGGACTAAACAGGCCTTTGATGGGTTCAGGTCTGGCTACCTACATCCCCAACCAAGTATCTTGTCCGTAATCTCAAAAATCCCAAAACAAAAATCTGACAAATATGTCAGCATCAGTAACTGGTATCTAAACCTCCTTTTTCAAGGAGGAGGGTGGCATTTTGCTGCTCCTAGGTGAGTGTGGCACTTTTGTTTCTGCCATGTGTGTTTAGGGTATGGTAAAACCCTGTACCAGCACCCCCGTTCTGTACCATAGAGAGTGCATCTCTTCCCTGTCTGTCCTACTATAGTAGCAGAAGTTCTCCATACCATTGCATTAGTGTGGCATGTCAGTTTGTTGGTATTTGAATTCAGGAACCCTGTAGTCACAATGACTCTCCGTACATCACTATAGTATGGTGAGTCACTGCACTGGGATTTGAACTCAGGGCCTCTGTAATATAAGGAGGTCTCTGTACCATTACACAATTATAGGGAGTCGCTGTGGTGGGCTTTGAACTTTGGGACCCTGTAGTAACAGATAGTCTCCTCATAAGTGCACTAGTGTGTTGAGTGATTGTCGTGGGATTTGAACTCAGGCACCCTATCATTGAAAAGGTTCTCTGTACCATTACACTAGTATGGTGAGTTACTGCATTGGAATTTGAACTCAAGGACCCTGTAGAAAAAGAAGGTCTCTACATCACTTCACTAGACTTTGTTGAGTCCCTGGTCTCTACATCACTGTACTAGACTGTGTTGAGTCCCTGGGTCTCTACATCACTGCACTAGACTGTGTTGAGTCCCTGGGTATCTACATCACTGTATTAGACTGTGTTGAGTCCCTGGGTCTCTACATCACTGCACTAGACTGTGTTGAGTCCCTGGGTCTCTACATCACTGCACTAGACTGTGTTGAGTCCCTGGGTCTCTATATCACTGCACTAGACTGTGTTGAGTCCCTGGGTCTCTACAACACTGCACTAGACTGTACTGAGACCCTGGGTCTCTACATCACTGCACTAGACTGTTATTGAGTCCCTGGGTCTCTACATCACTGCACTAGATTGTGTTGAGTCCCTGGGTCTCTACATCACTGCACTAGACTGTGTTGAGTCCATGGGTCTCTACATCACTGCACTAGACTGTGTTGAGTCCCTGGGTCTCTACATCACTGCACTAGACTGTGTTGAGTCCCTGGGTCTCTATATCACTGCACTAGACTGTGTTGAGTCCCTGGGTCTCTACAACACTGCACTAGACTGTACTGAGTCCCTGGGTCTCTACATCACTGCACTAGACTGTGTTGAGTCCCTGGGTCTCTACATCACTGCACTAGACTGTGTTGAGTCCCTGGGTCTCTACATCACTGTACTAGACTGTACTGAGTCCCTAGGTCTCTACATCACTGCACTAGACTGTACTGAGTCCCTGGGTCTCTACATCACTGCACTAGACTGTACTGAGTCCCTGGGGCTCTACATCACTGCACTAGATTGTACTGAGTCCCTGGGTCTCTACATCACTGCACTAGACTGTGTTGATTCCCTGGGTCTCTACATCACTGCACTAGACTGTGTTGAGTCCCTGGGTCTCTACATCACTGTACTAGACTGTACTGAGTCCCTGGGTCTCTACATCACTGCACTAGACTGTACTGAGTCCCTGGGTCTCTACATCACTGCACTAGACTGTGTTGAGTCCCTGGGTCTCTACATCACTGCACTAGACTGTGTTGAGTCCCTGGGTCTCTACATCACTGCACTAGACTGTGTTGAGTCCCTGGGTCTCTACATCACTGCACTATACTGTACTGAGTCCCTGGGTCTCTACATCACTGCACTAGACTGTGTTGAATCTCTGGGTCTCTACATCACTGCAATATACTGTGTTGAGTCCCTGGGTCTCTTCATCACTGCACTATACTGTGTTGAGTCCCTGGGTCTCTACATCACTGCACTAGACTGTACTGAGTCCCTGGGTCTCTACATCACTGCACTAGACTGTGTTGAGTCCCTGGGTCTCTGCATCACTGCACTAGATTGTACTGAGTCTCTGGGTCTCTACATCACTGCACTAGACTGTGTTGAGTCCCTGGGTCTCTACATCACTGCACTAGACTGTGTTGAGTCCCTGGGTCTCTACATCACTGCACTAGACTGTTGTTGAGTCCCTGGGTCTCTACATCACTGCACTAGACTGTGTTGAGTCTCTGGGTCTCTACATCACTGCACTAGACTGTGTTGAGTCCCTGGGTCTCTACATCACTGCACTAGACTGTACTGAGTCCCTGAAACATATAAACATAGAAACACAAACTTTGATGGCAGATATGGACCGCTTGACCCACCTAGTCTGCCCATTCCCTACGTTCTGGATAAGCTGCAGATTCTAGTTAACTAACAGCCTACTTCCTCCTACCCTTCACTATAATTGCCTTATGTCTGTCCCATGCATTCTTGAATTTCCCCACTGTTTTTGACCCCACAACCTCCTCAGGAATGTGGTTCCATGCGTCCACCACCCTCTCTGTGAAAAAAATATTTTCTGATGTTACCCCTGAGCCATCCCCCCTCTATCTTTAAACTGTGCCCCCTTGTTCTTGTACATCTCTTTCTCTCAAAGATGCTCCCATCTTGAACTTTGTTGATTCCCTTGAGGCACTTGAAAGTTTCTATCATGTCTCCCCTCTCCCTCCTTTCCTCAAGGGTATACATATTAAGCTCTTTCAGTCTCTCCTCATATTGCTTGTGTTGCAGACCCTGCATCATTTTAGTTGCCCTCCTCTGGACTGCCTCCATCCTGTCTATGTCCTTACGGAGATGGGGTCTCCAGAACTGCACATAGTACTCCAAATGGGGTCTCACCAACTGCACAGAGGGATAACAACTTCCTGCTTTCTACTGGTGATGCCTTTTGCCTTTCCCTATGCATCCCAGTATCCTTCAGACCTCCTTACTGCCTTCTCACATTGTTTGCCTACCTTAAGGTCATCTGATATGAGTACCCCGAGGTCCCTTTCCATTTTTGTTGTTGTTAGTACATCCCCCCCAATTGTGTACTCTTTCTCTGGGTTTTGTTTCCCTGGTGCATTACTTTGCACTTTTTTGCATTGAATCTAAGCCGCCATATTTTTGACCATTCCTCCAACCTTGCCAAGTCCCTTCTCATCCTTTCCACCCCCTTATGTATCAACCCTGTTGTAGATCATTGTGTCATCTGCAAAGAGGCATACTTTTCCTTCCAGGCCCTCGGCAATGTCTCCTATAAAGAGTCTGGTTCTCTACATCACTGTACTAGACTATGTTGAGTCCCTGGGTGGGATCTGAGTTCAGGGATACAGCACGCACTAATGTGAGTCACTGTGGTAGGATTTTAACTCAGGGCCCATGTAGCTGGAAATAGTCTCTACTCCACTGAACTAGCATTGTGAGTCACTATGGTAGAATCTGAACTCCTGGGCCCTATACTAAGGGTTTATTCTGTAACACATTGGTTAGTTTAAAGCACATCAACATTTCAGCTCTCAGATCTTCATGGATTGCTGTATTTTACAGGATAGCAGAACAGTAGAGAGGCAAAGCATCGCCTTGTACTTCCATTGTTTGTACAGGGAAATCAAGAATGTGCTTGCCGTGGAAACGTTCTTCCACGGTTTGCTGTAACTCTTTTGCTTGTGGGTATTCTTGTTTTTTTCTCTCCTTCCTCCTCATTAGTGTTGTGCACATGCTTTATTGCTACGTAATAAAGGTTAGCTAGAACAGATTTTGATTACCGCTGTTATAGGCACACATTGCACGCCAGCATTTTATATCTATATTTGTATCTATTACAAAGGCAACAACGTCAAGTGTTTTTATGTTTCTGACAACTGTTCTTGCCAAAATTCAGGCACCAATTGTTTTCTGAAATATGGCCATGTATACTGTTGGTAGTTTCACTGTCGTATTTTTTTTACTAAGGAGGTATGCTCTGCTTGTGGTGTACGTGAGCCTCCAAACACATTCATGGGAAATAAAGAAAGAACACTGAGTGTTTTTTTTTTTCTGGAACTCATGGCTGACTTTGCAAATGTAAAATATGTCAAGTTATGGAAAATAAAACTGAGCATTTTACTAAGTGCTAAAAAAAAGTAACAATTTACAGAATACAGATGAATCGCCACATAGTTGCAGAAAGAATGCACAACTGATCTGGTGGCCTTGCAAGAAACATCTAGACAAAAACTTTGTAGCAAACCTACCAAGAAGGAGTAGTTGAAGCCGGGGGTGATATCATAGAGTGTAACTTCCAAGTGCTGGTTTTCAGCATGGTGCTTATGATCCTGGGGGAATATATAATTAACATTTCAGTTACCTACTCTTCTCATTCCAATAGTACTTTATACCTTTAGCAGAATGAACAGAACGTCTGTGTGTTCCTTCTCTTCCCTGCATCACAGCACCTCATTCCATTATTTAGTGCACTGCATTACCCCATTAGAATCTTTTACCAAGGATAGCCCAGTGGAGATGCAACATCTTGTTTATAGAGAGGCTCTGCTCAGTTTAACAGCTGGGAGAACTAAAGCACAGGGAGATCAAGTGGCTTGCTCAGGGTCACACAGCAAGAAAGTAGTTGTGGTGGGATCTGAACCTGGGTCTCCTGGTGTCTAAATGCTAGATCACGCTGCCTTTCATTAGTTCACTGCATTGTATTACCACACGTGACTCAGTGTACTGCATAGCTTGCTGCAACACATTACCCTACTTCACTGTATTACTTCACTGCATCTTATTATAAAAAGGGTCTCAGACATGCTGTAGTCTCATTGGCTGTTCTGAGACCCTTACATTAATTAAGCAATAAGGCGTTACAGGGGTTATGTTAATGTTTCTTTGTAACTCTGCCATGGAACCTTTGTAAATGAGCACTTGTGCTCAACGGTACTCTTGAAAAATGTCACTAAATAAACAAATAATGTTCTAGTTAATAACCCCCTGGGGGTGTAATGTAGCAGAAGATGAGGCTGAGTGCCACATGCTTCTAGAGGGTGAACAACAAGAACATTAACGTAACCCTCTGGGAGTACCTTATTATAGTACTATTAGGGTTGGCAGTATAGCCTAGAGGTTAGAGGAACGAGGTGTGAACAAGCTTGATACATCCAGCAGACCAGACCTGAGTTTGATTCTCACAACCTCCACTTGCATACTGTGTGACTCTGAGCAAGTCACTTAACTGCCCAGTGCTCCCAGGTCGCCCCTGAAAACAGGCACTTGTGCCTAGTGGGCCTTACCCGGTTACCAAAGACTAAAAAAAAAAAAAAAATACTATTATAAAAATAGAAAAACCAAAAAGCATTGTATGAAGTGTACCTTTTTAACTTTATTAAGATGCAACTGAATATTTAACAGTATATATGGCCCCCAGACTGACGACGCTCTTCAAGCTGCCACCCAAGTCCTCCTGCCTGGATCCTCAGCCTTCCAGGTATGGCACTAGCCACCAGCATCTGTGCCCTGCCAGCGCCACGTGCTGGCTCCCTGCCCACCCAACCGTGGTCGACACATATTTATAATCAACACTGATCACCTGATAGAAAAAAAGCCTACCTACCCAATTCCCCATTGGCTCCTTATATTTCTCTACCACTAGAGGCATCTGGTAGTGGCTCCCCCTACATAAGCTGCAGCTCGCTAACTCTCTACATCCCCCTCCAGTTTTCTCTCACCCTCACTGCTTGTACTATGGAGTCCTGACTGACTTCTAAATTATGGTTCATACCTTTCATACTTCTTTCACTCCGTACTGAGCTGCCGGGAGGCCAACCTAGTCTGCTAGCACCACTGATGGTGGATAACAGCTCGGCCTGCCCCACTGGAACACTGCACCACCCGGCTGCTACTTTACTCTCCCACTGCCCTGCACTCCCCTGTGCCATGATCACCTCAGCGCCCATTCAACTCATATCCTCAAGATAGTATCCTCTCCTATCATTCTGTCGCTCCCCTCTAAAACTAGTAAACGATTACTCTATCGCTCATCCAAGGGATGCAGGCTACCCCAGCTCCTTATTCTCTTGCTCCTTCTAGCATCTGGCAATATCCACCCAAATCCTGGCCCTGTACTAGCCCATCCACCAGCCGGTGCCTACCCAGCTACTAATCCACTTTTGCTACCAAATGGCCTTAAAATCATCCACCTAAACATAAGAAGCCTTGTTCCCAAAATCTCCCTATTACAACCCATGGTACATGCCTACGCCCCTGACATCATTGTGATCATTGAAACTTGGCTGTCTAAAAACATTCCAGATCATGCTATCGCTATCCCTAGCTTTACAATATCAAGACAGGACAGGACCGGGAGAGGTGGCGGTGTGGCTATCTATACCTCCTCTTCCCTCCAGTTCACTCCCTCTTTCACAACTTCTGTTCAGTCATCCCACAAGGCTCTCCTTTTAAAAATCTCCTATCCCCACATTGTCCCCATCTTCATCACTGGGGTTTACTGTCGCCCTGGATGGCCACATTCCAATGTCACTGACTTGGTCTCAAAGCTCTCCTCGTTTGTCAGTGGTGATGAACTATTCATCTTGGGTGACCTAAATCGAAACTGGTTGGCCCCATCTCTGGCTAATACCCATTCCACCATCGAAGCCTTAAACCTCCATCAGCTGATACTGGAACCCACTCGTCTAAACCTTAAAACACTAAACCACTCCCTGCTTGACCTGGTCCTCACCTCCCATTCCCATCGAGTAGTGGCCTCCGGGCTACTACCAGACTCTGTCAGCAACCACCACATGACCTTTGTAGTGCGGAAAATACATAGGACTAAACTCCCAGCTAAAACTATTTTCACTAGACCCTTCGCATCACTTGACCTGCAATCATTGCTCCATGACCTTGCACAAGCTGACTGGTCCTCCCTTATTACATCAACATCAGCTGACAAGGCCCTTGCCTACTTCACCTCTAAGTTTCTTCAAGTTTGGAATTCCCAAGCCCGGCCCCGTAAAACCAGGGTCTGCGGCGTGCACTTCTCCTGAGTCACTCTTGAGCTTCTGGCCTGCCAACATGCTCATGACCTTGCGTGGTGCAAAGCTAAAGTCTCCAATTGCCCTGGTGATCACCAATCATGCCGTGAACTTCGGAATGGCTGCACTACAGCAATCCACCTTGCCAAAGCCGAGCACTTCAAGTCTAACTTCCAAACTAATACAAACAACCCATCTAAATTCTGAAAGGTCATCCACTCCCTCTTCTCATCATCCTCTAACTCTCCACCACCTAGCCTCAGGCACAATCACTCTGTCCTCTCTGAACCTATCACCATTGCCGAATGCTTCAACTCCCACTTCACCACCTGTGCCTTTTCTCTGCTAAGCACCCTCCCAAGTCCATCCCCTGCCCCAGTGGCCTCTTCTTACTCCCTGCACACTGACTCACCCTCCACTGCTCCTCCACCGGCCCCCATTTCGCCCCCACAACCTGTCCCCTCCTCCCTCTGCTCCTTTACCCCGTCCTCCTCCTCTGAACTGCTCATATCCCCCCCTCCCTGTTCTCCTTCTCTCCTGTCTCTCCTGACACTACCCTTCTAGCTCTCCTGGCACTAAATCCTACCAAAGGCTCCTCGCCTGTTGGCCTTGACCCTAGGCTCCTCTACCTCTCTCTCTGCTCCTACCATAGCCTTCCCACTCTCCCTGTTACTAAACCTCTCCTTTGAGACTGCCACTATTCCCTCTGTCTGGAAACATGCTGTTGTCCTCCCCCTCCCAAAGGAGGGTGACTCTTCCTCTCCTGGGAACTATCGTCCTATCTCTCTACTGCCAACCTTAGCTAAGTTACAAGAACACATTGCCCTCAACCAACTCTCCTCATTTCTCTCTGACTCCACTTTCTTCACCCCCTTCCAGTCTGGCTTCAGGAAATCCCACTCTACCACCACCTCTCTGCTGAGGTTAACAGAGACCATCTCCTCAGGCTCTGACAAAGGGAACATTACCTCAGCTATCTTTGTAGACCTGGCCAAAGCCTTTGACACTGTCTTGCACCCCCTCCTACTTCACAGCCCTTCAGCTGCAGGACTATCCCCTTCTGCTACAGGATGGTTCAGTGCCTACCTGTCCGGCAGGTCGCAATCAGTAAGAATAGCTGATGCTAGCTCTACTCCCCTGCCTATAACCACTAGAGTCCCCCAAGGCTCAGTGCTAGGCCCCATTCTGTTCTCCATCTTTTTAAATGACCTTCCCCTGGTTTGCTCTGCATCCAGCATCCACATGTATGCTGATGATACAGTATTGTTTACCTCTGGCAAAACTGTCTGTGATGTAACTACCAGGCTCCAGTCTGACTTCACTAAAGTCCAACTCAGATTTAGGTCTCATCAACTCTTTCTAAATGCCAAGAAGACAGTCTCCATGTCCTTTGGCACAAGGCAGAGACTCACTAGGCTAAGTCATCTCCCCACCTTTCACACCCTTGATGGGACTGCTCTTGAGGACTCCTCCTCTTTCAGGTATCTCGGCATCTGGCTGGACAGACACCTCGACTTCTCCGTACACATTGATGCCATTCTGAAAAAGCTAAGACCTAAGGTGGGGCACTTTAAAGAAACCGCAGCTGCATCCCGCTCACCACCAGGCATGAGCTGGTACAGAAGATGATCATGCCCATTTTCGACTACTGCGACTTAGTCTACGGTACTGCCCCACAGTCCCACATATCCAGACTGGACTATCTCTTCAATTCCTTCTGTCATTTTGCTCTTGATGCCCCTCCCCACACCCATCATTGTGACCTCTACCGCTCTCTCAACTTCCTTCCCCTACACTCCCGGCGTGCGCTACATGGTGCTAAGTTCACCTCTAAATTCTGGCTTGGATCTCTCCCCTCATATATCTCCTCCTCTCTTGGCACCCCTACTCACTCCCTTTCTTCCCTGAGATCCCAGGCTGACACTCATACCCTCTCAGTCCCCTGCAGAACTACTTTCTCTGGCCAAAAAGCCTTCTCTTACCACTTGCCTAAAATGTGGAATGCACTTCCTCCACAAATCCGCCACTCCTCCTCCCTATATTCTCTTACCTCTGCTCTGCGCAATTACCTTACACCTACCTGCACCTGCTCCTGACCCCCTCCTTGCCCACCTGTCCCCTTCTCTCTCACTTTTTTCTCTCCCTCTCGCTCTCTTCTTTCTCATCCTGCCCTACCCCACCTGCACTTATACTGCCCCTTAAAGACTAGCTCTTAAAAAGTTGACTGGATCCTATGTTTTCACCCGTGCAGCACCTGCATCACCTGTGAACTGCCTGTAATGTATGCATTTGTCAACCTTGTATCCTGTGCTTTTGACCCTGTACTGATTCTTTATGTATGCTGCTCCTATGAACTGCCAGTACAGTAACTGTTGCATCAGCCTATTATGTACCCAATTACCTGGAGCCTGTTTTGAAATTGTATGCATGTATTCACCATCTGTTATGTATGTATCTAAGTACTCTCACTCTGTACATCCCTCTCCCCATTTCCCCCAGGGCGTACCGTGGGACGAGCATTAAGTTGCTCAGTATATCTTTCCTGGTAAAACAATTCAATAAATAAATAAATATAGCACGTCTGCCTTCTTTGGAATGTAGATCAAGCTCATTTAGCTCAAATGCACAACCATCATTGTTTGTTGATAGACATATTTTCTGAGCTACACAAATATCACATGCACATTACTACATGGTAGCTAATGCTTGGCATAAAAACATACCGTATTATGGCTAGTTCCCAAATTTAAAAGATCAGATACAAGACAAGTAGAATATATGCAGTTACAATATTCTTACAATTATCAAGGAAGGTATGCAGAGTAACCTTAGAAAACTCAGCTACAACCTGGGTGTAAACAGTTTCAATCTAAACTGGATAGTTTGGGTCTGACTACCTACTCCTCTTCCCAAATCCAGGTCTTCCTGTAATCACTTAATCCCATCTGGGATTTATAACCATGAGCTCTTAAGACAAGCTCCCTGGTATAGTTCTAGGGATCACTGTGGTACCAGAACCTGCCATCACCTCTTCCCAGCTGAGGTGCACTGCCAAACAACAGCTACCCCAATCGGGCCCATTCCCAGATGTGGTAACTCAGCTCTAATCCCATCGCCTGTGCAGCAGTGCAATGCTCTGCAGAGAAGCCATCACAGCAGCCCTTTCTAGCTGGTTTTGTGTGTGTGTGTGTGTGTGTGTGTGTGTGTGTGTGTATGTGTGGGGCTAGTGGATGTTCCCAGTCAGTCATCAATTTAAATTCAGCACATGTGCAGCCACTATAAGGAGCTCTGACTCCTTGTCTAGGTCTACGAAGCCGGAAAGAGTTAACGTCTCAGTCCTTTGGAAGGCTGGGACAGCAGGTCTGCTCCAGATTTCTAAAGGGGAGGGGCCAGTTAGCTGTAGCTGAAAAGCAGCAATAGTTGCATCACTTGGAAGGGACCTGTCATCCTGACACATGGCGTTAGGGTGCACTTTGATTGCACCTGACTCCAGAGAGTAAGACTACACAAACCCTTTGAGAATTGTGGCAGCTACCATTGCCTAAGAGCACCAGCAGGGAGTAACTCCTGGTGAAAAGGAGACATAAGGCTGAGAGAGAAGTTTGCTTCAGAGAGAGGAACAAAGAGTTGGAGAACATACTGTCAATCCTGAGACGAATTGTATATTTTCCTGGAATAATGACTGTTTTAGGCACCCCATGGTGCCTTCACTCCCTCCCTCCCTGTATCCAGATGGTAGAGGAATGCTTTGAACCTATGAGAGAGATTTGACCTTGGGACCCACAGCCCATGGGGGTCAGTGCTTGGAAAAGGGTGGGAAGTAGTACTTGCAGCAAATGGGACCCCTGGGGGGATGATTGCTTCCCTGTGCCCATCATAAATTGTAGGGCAATCACAGTGTGTTTTAGCCTTTTGAGTCTGTGTAGTACAATTGATGGAGCAATTGGTAGACCAAGGGCTTGTTGTTTGGTGTTGTAAGCCCACACAGAGGTAGACGCATGGAAGCTCAGTCTGGGGCTACTGAGGACCCTCCATTGGTAGGCAGTCAGTGAAGGGTTTTGGGTCTTGCGAATGGAAGGAATGCTGGAGTTCCTGGGCAGCTCTATGGAACCTAATGCCCCCTTGCTGTGTAATTGTGTCTGTCACAGTGGAAGGTACTAGGACAGAGATTACAAGGAGGCAGTATAGTGCAGTGGTTTAAGGCTCTGAGGCTGCAAATCTGGAGACCTGGGTTTGAATCCCACAGCCCCCACTTACATACTGTGTGACCCTGAGCAAGTCACTTAACTTCTCTGTGCTCCCATGTTGCGCCTGTAAACACGCTTTCAGTTTAGTGTGTCTCACCTGGTTAAACAATTGAAAAAAAAAAAAACATAACATAAATCTGCCTAACAAGAAACCCATTGGGGGTTAAAAATGTACATTTATAGAACTGTGCTGTCAGGTTATAGCCTAACCCCTGTGGATATCAATCACAGGTACCATAGCAGATCTAGGGAAGTCTGTTTTAGGAGAATACAGCTGCATCTCAGCACAGTGTCATTTTGAGAGATTTCACAGTTGTTCCCCACTGAGTTGCTTGCAACCCCTAAATTACCTAAATTGTTTCTAGACTGCTACAATGGTGGTTATCAGAGGGCTGTAGTTTTAGAGAGACCAAGGATGTGCCTCCCCAATGGGAATAAGGAATCTGAAATGGGACTTTGATATTGGACTTTGCAATTGGACTGGGGAAAATTACAGTAATGTGGAAGCATGCAGGGTTACCTGAAAGTTATGTGTTTATGAGTCAGACATTAAATGGATCCAATGTTAGGCTTTACCCACTGTGTGGACCTTATGTTATTATTTAGGGTCTGTTGTATTTCTTACTCCCTCGCTTTGTAGCTCTGCACCATCCCAAGCATGTCTGTGTGCCTGTGAGGTCATCCTAATGCCGGAAGATCAAGCAAGTGCAAGTTATAGTTTGTATGCTCCACTCACCAGTGATTCCATCTGTTAGAACTGGGGAGAGGGCTGCAAAATGGGGGCTCATCTGAGATATGGGATGTCTACAGGGCCCGGAGAACATTTGGGATCATCAAGGTGCTTTGATAAAAAATCCCTGTTATTTTAAAGGAGAACAGTCAGCACAAAGGACCTCACACTGGGACCAGTTCCATTCAAGTGTAGAGCTGGTCCCAGTGTGCCCTTTATGGGCAAAACATTTTGGTTTGCTTACTGTTTACTGTAATATAGTAGATTATATCAGACTAATTTTGTTTAGTTGTAGGCAGACATCTTCCTTTATTACAACTTCTGAAATTCCCGGCAGCTGACATCAGAGTAGAATGCAGCAGTGGGAGATTCAATAGCCTGTAGTGCATGTTAGAGCTTTTATAATCCCCGTTCAGATGTTCTCCAGGACCACTTTTCTCCAGAGGCTAAGTACGGTCCTCAGTGACTATACACAGCCCACAAAGGACAGTGGAACCAGCAAACAAAAGAACAGAGCTTATGTAAACTCTAACATGTACTGTAAGTTATTGAATCTTCCCACTGCTGCCTACTGCTCTGATGTAAGTTGCAGTGGATTCTGGGATTTGTAGCAACAGAATATGTTTGCCTACAACTAAGCAAAATTAGTCTGATACAATCTACTATACTACAGTAAACAGTCAGTAAACCAAAATGTTTTTCCATACACCATATACATTGGGACCAGACCCACACTTGAGTGTGGGGCCCTTTGTGGTGACTGTTCACCTTTAAACTGCATGTGCAATTTTTTTTTATTTATTTGAGAAATCGGAGAAGACCTTTGAGCACAGGTGCTCATCTGCAAAGGTTCCACGTCAGAAGGAGACAGACCGATATACTCAGCTCTACTGGAGCCCCGTCATGCATTGACAGGTTGCACAACAGATACATTGGAATAAATCCACAGCGGTATAAAACACATTTAACAGCATAGTATAGGTTTACAGTTTATAGAGAGGACATATAGAGACCAAGGGAGTCATCACAGCAACAGTATGACAGTCAAAATTGAGTAGGTGATAAATTTCCCAAGCTGGCATCTGCTGAACAAAGAAGTTCATGCCTTTGTTCTGCTTTGGAGTGCTAGAGACCGTGAGCACAAGTCTGAAGGCTCATTTATTTATTTATTGAATTTTGTTAACTGGGTAGGCCCACTGAGACTAAAAGTCCCTTTTTCAGGGATGACCCAGAATTAATTACAAGGAAACATAACATAACAAAGTAGCACATGAAGTCAGATAAGCAGTACAAGCCATAACAGTATCAAGAAAATCAACAGGGTTACTGCATTAGCAACATATAATTTGCTGATATAATTTGCAGATATAATTTACTGATGCATGCAATGTTTGGGTTTTTACATATGCTGTTTTCCTCTAACTGCAATTGCTCCCACCACCTCTGAAATGTCTTTTTTAGTATTCAAGTTTCGCTAATCTGTTGCTCAGTTTCAAGTAATGCAATGTACTGTCTCCATGAAAAGAGTTATCCTTTGTATGTAACTCTCCCGGGTCGTGTCTAAAAATAGGCAAATCTTTGTCTAGCGCACTTACCCAGTAAACAAAAACTAAATAAATAAACATTGGCTCATACACAATAAACAGTAAGCATACAGACAGGTCTAAGATTACAGAGTAGTAAATTCAGAATGGTTAGGAATACCTCACTGATTATAGGTACACAGACTGCGCTCAAGGTGAAATGTCTTAAGCCCTTTTTAAAAGCCTCCGAGCCAGTAGCAATCTTAGTTGAGTACCAGTAGGGAATTCCACAGAGAAGGGCAGCAGAAGCAAGGGATCCTTTGCCCACACATGACCTTATTCTTGGTGTCTCAAGTTGTGCACAGCTCAAGGACCAGAGCAATCTTCTCCAGGGTTTAATAAGCAACACATCACTAAGTGGTACCTCTGGTACCTCTACTACTTCCTGCCTCCCACCCAAACTCACTCCCCCCCTTTTTTCCTGTCCCCTCTCACTTACTCTCCCGCTCACCACCTTTCCCTCCTCTCTAGCCTCCTTTTGGCGCCTAATGATCACCCTCTCCCTGGAAGTTTCCTTAAACTCGAAATTGTCTACTGCTTGAACCTGTTATAGCTTGTTTTTCTATGAAACTTAAAAACGTTACTGCCTTAAACTGTTAATAGCAAATTTATGATGTAACTTTCCTGTCTGGTTTACCTGTAATGTGTATCGTGCTTTGTTAAATGTTCTTGTGACGTGGAACCTTTGTAAAAGAGCCCTGGCTCAAAGGTATTAATTCCTAGACTAATAAACTAAACTAAACTAAAGTGTGTGTGTGGGGGGGGGGGCAAATTCCTTACTAGTATGAATGCTAGGCAAAAGAGAGGGTAATGGAATCGTCCTTTAAAGGCAGGCCAGTTTAATAAGTGGAAGACATCACAGTGATGCTCCCTAGGTGGAGTACGTGTGGCAAATCTACCAATTTTATTATAGAGAACCTTTAGTCTATTAGCCTCTATGCATCTTAGGGACTGAAGAAGTGGAGCACCATACAGTTGAATTGGGAGCAGTGTATGTTGGCAGTAGCAAGCCTAGAGTTATTGGACAGATAATTACTCAGCCTGTAGTGTAGCTTAGTTTTCTGGTCAGTATTTACATATTGTCCTCAGACTGGCTGCTTGGACAGGGACAATACCCATAAGTGTAAGCAAGCCCGTGCATTCTCTGGACTATTATGCCTGCACACAGGGTTTCCCACCCTAGATACAATCTGTCAGATTGCCTACCCATCCTGATTGGCCAGTTGTCTCAAGAGGGATGGAGCCATGCCAGCCAAGGAAACAAATGGCTACTGCCTCCCAGTGCCATCTTGGATTCTCAGTGCTGGGAGGGCCTGCTAGACCTGCCATCCCAGAAATGGCTGTCACCTGAAAATGGCTGCAATTCTCAAAGTCAGCAACCCTGTATCCCTGGGCCCCCCAGTGCATTGCTCCAGCTAGCACTGGGGAGATGAGATGTGGGTGGAGAGTCAGCAGCGAGTATGGGAGAGTCTCGACTGCACCAAGGAATGGAGGAATGAGTGGTGTAAGTGCCACCAAAAGAAACGTATCAGAGCCTTAGTAAAAGCTGCAGCATGCAGAGTGGCCCTGGATGTGCAGCACAAATGCTGCAAAACAAAAGAACCAGAGCCCCGGCGAGAACCATTACCACATGTGTGAGTGGCCCAGAGGAGAGGTGGCTACCTTCAAAAAAACAGACTAAGTGCTATGTGGGAAATGCAAAGGTGGGGGGAGTATTACTGTGAAGAATACCTAGAGTTGGGGCTGCATGAAAGGGGATCAATAAAACTAACAGCACCCATACAACAACAACAAAAAATTAAGGGACTTGTCTGGTAGCTGATCAGCGGGCTGCAGGGGACAAACCAGCAGCCACAGTGGAAAGAGCAAGCAGAGGGCTTCTTGCATATTGTAAATGGCCTGCAGCCCAGTGAGATAGGCCAAGCCTCTGTTAGCCTCAACATCACAGTATCCCTTCAGTGAAAGGTAAGCTCTGTGACACAGCTCTAGGGGTTACTGTGGTGCCAGGACCTGCCATCACCCCTTCCCAGCTGAGGCACACAGCCGAGCAGCAGTTACCTCAGCCAGGCTAATTCCTGAATGCAGTAACTCAGCTCCGGTCCCCCGAACCAGGCTCGCCTGTGCAGCAGTGCAATGCTCTGATGAAGAGCCATCAAGGCAGCCCTCCCTAGTTGCTTTTGGCTATGTGTGTGTGTGTGTGGGGTGTGGGGGGGGCTAGGGGATGTTCCCAGCCACTTGCCCTATTGGTTCAGTAATTTAAAGTTAGCACCTGTATAGCCTCTATAAGGAGTTCTGGCTTCCTGTGTAGGGCTATGAGGCCTGAAAGAGTTAACCACTGGGTCCTTTGGGAGACTGGGTCAGCTGGTCTGCACCATTGTTCTAAAGGGGTGGAGCTAACTACCTGTAGCTCGAGAGCAGCAGCAGCTGCATCAGTTGGAAGGGAGTTGTCATCCTGATACATGGTATTAGGGCGACCTTTGAGTGCTCCTGACTCCAGAGAGTGAGACTACCCAAACCTTTGGGAATTGTGGTGGCTGCCATTGTCTAAGAACCCTAGTAGGGGTAACCCCTGATGAAAGGGAAACATGAGTCTGAGAGAGAAATGTATTTCTAAGAGAGGAAAAAGGTTACTGTCAGTTCTGAGGTGAACTGTATATTTACCTGCAATAATGACTGTTTTAATCAACCCTCAGCACCCTCCCTCCTTGCATCCAGGCAAGAGGAATGCTTTTGTCCCTGTGAGAGAGATTTTGCCTTGGGTCCCTCTGTCCACAGGCATCAGTGGCTGGAAGAGGGTGGGAGGCAGTATCTGTTGCAACTGGGACCCTCGGTGGTGACTGCCTCCCCATGCCACTCTAAATTGTGGGGCAATTCCCCATAGGTTTTAGCCCTTCATGTCTGTGCGATATAATTCTGTGCTGTATAACTGGTGGAGCAAGTGGTAGAGCCAAGGAATCATAGTTGGCTTTAGTGAGGCCACATGGATTTGAATGTATGGGAACTCAATCCTGGGCTATTGTGGACCCTCTGTTGGCAAGTAGTTAGTGAAGGGTACTGGGTCTAGGAGATGGAAGGAAGGTTGGAGTCTCCAGGCAGCTCTGTGGAGAATAATATCCCTTGCTATGTCATTACGTCTGCCAGAGTGGAAGTTACTGGGACACAGATTAAGTAAATTTGCCCTTCAGGAAGCCCCCTGGGGGTTAAAACTGGACATTTTAGAAATTCAGTCAAGTTATAGGCTAACCCCTGTGATGTCAGTCACAAATATCACAGTAGACCTATGGAAGTCTGTTTTGGGAGGATACAGCTGCATTTCAGCATGGCGTCAAGTTCGAGAGATTGTACAGTTGTGCCCCACTGGGTTGTTTAAAGCCCCTACATTAATTATGGACTACTACTGTGGTGATTATAAAGAGGACTGTATGTTTAGAGTTCCAGGACATACTTCCCCAATGGGAATAATAAATTCAAAATGGGAATCTAATATTGGACCTTGCAGTCAGACTAGAGAAAAATTACAGTAATGTGGAAACATGCAGGGTTACCTGGAAGTCATGTGCTCATGAGTCAGATATCAAATGGATCTAATGTCAGAATTTACTCACTCTGTGGACCTTGTGTTATATCTTTTGGGGTCTTTTGTGTTTCAAAACCTCTTGCTTTGCAGCCCTGCACTGCCCTGAGAGTGTCTGTGTGCCTGAGAGGTCATCCCAATTCCAGAAGGTCAAGCAAGTGCAACCTATTGTTTGTACGCTCCTCTTCTCAATGATTCCAACTGTTTACCCCTAGACATGAGGGGGGATACACCTGCAACTAATAAAAATACTTATTGCATTTGTTTTGAGTGTGTCGTTAAATTATTTCTCTGCTTCACTGTAGCTAGTGGAGTGAATACTAGAGGTTGACAGATTTGCTTGACTGATGGCAGTTATCCATAACCAGGAATGAGTGACTAAAAAACCCCTTGACTGTTTCAGAGCACAGCTCCATTTCAGGTTTATGGTTTCTGCCCAGGCATTGTTTGTTTTGGTTTTTACAATACTGGTCGGGGGGGCACAACTTGCCTAGTATGGGAATGTCTCATAATAAAAGGACTCCTCCTAGAGGGGAGGATAGGGAGGAGCAAAGGGAGAAGAGGAGTCTGGCAGAGAGGGAGATCAGACAGGAAAAAGCAGCCACTGAGGAGAAAATAGCCAAAAGGGCCAGGAGGGGGATGCAGTGTTTTTCAGATATGTGAGGGAGAGGATAAGCGCAGGGCAGGGGATTGCTAGATTGAGGGGGTAAGGAGGGATAAACTTGGAGCAGGACCACGAAGAGGCAGAGGCACTAAATGAGTATTTTAGCTCGGTGTTCATGAACCAGGTGGAAGGCAGTGGTCTGGTACTAGCGCCTAAGGGGAAGGAGGTCAAATGGGTGGATCAGAGCCCTGCGGATAGAGTCAGGGCTGAGCTGGATAGACTAAGGGTGGACTAGGCAATGAGGCCTGATGGATTGCACCCCAGAGTGATCAAGGAATGGAGGGAAGAGTTGGCTGCACCCTTGACAAGGCTCTTCAACCTGTTCCTGGATGTGCCGGTGGACTGAAGGAGGGCTGACATAGTACTCTTGCACAACAGAGGTAGCAGGGAGCTGAAGAACTACCATCCAGTCAGCCTCACATCTGTGGTGGGGAAAGTAATGGAGGCATTAATCAAGGAGAGGGTGGTTAATTACCTGGAGGAGTGTGGCTTGCAGGACAGCAGACAGCATGGCTTCACCAAGGGGAAATCATGCCAAACCAACCTAACTGAGTTCTTTTAGTGGGTGACTCAGGTAATTGACCATGGAGGGGCAGTGGACAAGGCCTATCTGGACTTCAGCAAGGCCTTCAACACCATCCCTCATAGGAGGTTGGTGAGCAAGATGGAAAGCATGGGGCTGGTAGGGAAAATAGCAGGCTGGGTGGAGGCCTGGCTAGCAGGGAGCACTCAGAGGGTAGTGCTTAATGGGAGCACTCCGAGATGGCAAGGGTAAGGAGTGGAGTGCCACAGGGGTGCGTTTTGAGTCCGCTCCTCTTCAGTATCAACATCAGTGATATCGTGGAGGGTTTGAGAGGGAAGGGTGTGCCTATTTGCTGATGATACAAAAATCTACAATAGGGTGGACACCCCGAAGGGGGTGGAAGACATGAGGAGAGACCTCAAGACACTCGAGGACTGGACCGGGAATTATCAGCTGAAATTTAATGCCAAGAAGTGCACTGTGATGCACCTAGGGAGGAAAAACATGCAGGCAGGGTACACGCGGGGGGGGGGGGAATCAAAGAATCAGAATAGGAAAGGGATCTGGGGATCATAGTATTCTCAAACTTTAAGGTAGGTTTGCAGTGTAGTAGGGTGGCAGGAAGGGCCAATAGAATGCCGCCATGCGTAGGCAGCGGCATTACTAGCAGAAGGAGGGAGGTAATACTGTCCCTCTGCAAAGCTATGGTGAGGCCGCAGTTAGAGCACGGGGTTCAGTTCTGGATACCACACCTCCACAAGCATACAGATGCATTGGAGAGGGTTCAGAGAAGTGCAACAAAGATGGTGCAGGGTATGCAGGGAAGACATACAAGCAGAGGTGTAAGGAGCTGAATCTGTACATGCTGGAAACAAGGAGGGAAAGGGGGAGCATGATTGAAACCTTTAAATATGTAAAGGTGCCCAATAAAGTAGGTGAAGAAGGTGTACTGAGGAGGAAGGAGGGAGCCAGAACTAGAGGGCACAACCTCAGATTGCAAGGAAATAGGTTCAGGGGTAATGTGAAGGGGCACTTCTTCACAGAGAGGGTGGTTGAGGCCTGGAACAGACTGCTGGATGGAGTGGTGGGGGTTAAGAAGGTGGAGGAATTTAAGAGGGCAAGGGACATGCATATGGGACTGAGTATTGGGGGAGGGTGGGGCAGGTGGGGAGGGATATGTAAAAGGGGAGGGCTGGGCAGACTAGATGGGCCAGAAGGGTCCTTCTCTGCCGTCAGATTTCTATGATTCCTTTTTAGGCTTCTAAACAGAATGAGAACTGCCAGGATCATCAAGTTACAACCTGACACAGAATGCACATCATGGCTCGCCTGGGCAGCCTTCAGTGCAGACTGGAGCTTCCACAGAGGGCACAAGTGACTTCTCAGTGGTAGACTCGGGTTCACAGCTCAGTTCTGACTGTTAGTGAAAGTCCTTTGATTTTCTCAGTACATTTCCTTTTCACTAATGATTAGTAGTAAATAGTCTGGGACCATCAAAGTTCAGATCACAATCTGTGCATAAAATATTTATTTTCTCAACATAGCCTTGGGTTTTCATCAACTTTCTTAGTCATCCAGTGTTTCGAGATCAAATTCTGGTCTCTTCTTCCAGGAAAAGGCTAAAAATATTAAAGTAATAATGACTTGATATCAGTTTTCAACTGTGATTATTTATAATATAGAGGATAATGTATGGTCATTGACTGGTAACAGGTTTGTTAAGCATCAAGAGGTTGCCAGGGCAACTGTGTAAACCTTGAGAGCGAAGCTCGAGAGGTTTACATTGCCATGCAACCTTCAGATGGTTCAACAACCTGGTTGCCGATCGATGTACCATACATTATTTTTTTTTTTTTATTTACTATGCTTTTTGCCCCGCATGTGCCAACTGCCATCGGCTCGAACCCCTGCCTTGCTTCCCCGATAGCCATACCCCCTACTGATACACTCTGACTTACCCTCAGAGTGGGGCCACCACCACAATCCAGACCCTCTAAGCTGGGGGAAGGTGTTGGCGGCAGCCAACAATGCCTCCCTGGATTTCCCCTCAGGGCGGGGTTCAGGTCTGGGTGCAGCGGTGGAGCAGGGACTAGGTCAGTGGGGGGGTGAGGAGCAATGTAGGCCAGGAGGCTGAGCATCACAATGGTGGGCAGTGAGATTTTTTTTTTTAACCTCGTTATAGGGCGGGGATGTGCAATGACTCTGTGTCCCACCCCACCCTTCAAGCTACATGGTGCCAGTCACATGTGGAACCCTGGCCTCCTCCAGGAGTCTGTAGTGCACTGGCACACAACCCCTCCCTCTCCTCGGAGAAGGAGAGCAGTCCATGGGATGCTCAATCCTTCTCTTCCCGGCTGGCCCTCCTGTTCCCCGGGTCCATTTCCAAACCTGGGTCACTGGTGTTGCAAGCAGAAATACAACCACTGCGCCGGCGGGCCAGCACTGATGTACCATACATTATATTTTATAAGTGTATGGTACTCAAAAAGATTAAAATAATTAAGCAGGATCCTCACTTTTGTCAGCTGCTCTGTCATTCCAGTCACCGCCGCTCCTGGTCATACTCTCACCACTGTGGCCATTTCAAGAAGGCGGTCTGTTCAAGAACTGTGCTTACACAGCATGATCTACTTTGTTATGCCATTGATGTGACATACTGTCGATGGGTTAACAACATTGTGACGTTACATCGATGGTATAACCAACCTGTAAAACATTAGATTTTCATCAGTAACAATGTTTGACCATACATTCACTGACCTACGCAGCCAGCATATTGTTATGCTTGTGTAACTGTGTTAGTTTGGTTATGGCCGTTTGCACTCTCTATTCAAGAGGAATTACCACCCTGTAGGGGTACGGAGCAAGGAACTCTCGGAGAGGGTTCTGCCCCTAGAGTTGCCATGGGATGGTCCCCGTGGCTAAAGGTACCTTTAGGAATCCCCTAAGGAGAGAGAGCTGCCACTGGAGGAGGAGGGGAGGATGGTGGGGCAAAGACAAAATGCTTCACAGTGAGGCTGAGAGGAACTGCTTATATAGCTCAGGAAGTGGGAGTGGCTGGCTGCTTGGCCACTGAATTACAGGCAAGCCTTTCAATTCACTGACCTACGCAGCCAGTATAGTGTTATGCTTGTGTAACTGTGTTAGTTTGGTTGTGGCCATTCGCACTCTCTATTCCAGAGGAATTACCACCCTGTAGGGGTACGAAGCAAGGAACTCTCGGAGAGGGTTCTGCCCCTAGAGGTGCCACGGGATGGTTCCTGTGGCTAAAGGTACCTTAGGAATTCCCAAAAGAAATGTAGTCTCATCCCCAAAAGGAGGCAACATGATGCATATGAGCAAGCAGTAACAGTAACATAGAAGCAGTAACTGCAACATAGTAGTAGAGAAAAATAGTGATGGCTTGCACTGAGAGGAGGGGATCCCCTAAGGAGAGAGGGAACAGCAGGACATCCTCCACCTCCATCCAACAACGGAACCTACCTAAGGAAACTAGGGGAAACAACTATGCTAACTAAGCGTTATGACCTGAGGCAACAGAGGAGAGAAAAAAAACCCTATGAGGAGGAAATCTCTGGGGATCCAAGGCCTAGGTCACCGTCCCCCCAGGCTTGGGAAAATGTATTTAGTGACGGCTCTGCAGCTGCAATTTGGAAAACCCAATTAAAGGGAGGTGGAAAATATTCCAATTTGGAGGAAGGCTCTCACTCAAACCCTCTAGCGGGAACGTCGTGGAAGGTTGCGAAAAAACTCTGCAACAATACGAGCATCCAAGCCACAGGAGGAGAGCAACAACTGCTGAGGCACTCACCTGGCCTACCCACCCTAAATCAAACCAGGTGAACCAGAGGCAGTCGTGGGGAGAATGCAGTGAAGGTGCCTTGCTAGGAAACCACTAAAGTCAATAGCCAACAGTTAGTGGATCGGGCACTGGGGGGTTCATACCAGGTTCTACCCTTTGATCGGCTGTGGGAGATGTGTGTGTGTGTGTGGGGGATTCATATCGTGTACTGCCCTGATCGGGCTGTGGGAGATATGTGGGAGGGGGTTTCATGTAACTGTGATGCCAGCGATCGGGCTGGTGGGGGGCACAGGGACCGAGTTGGGGGCCAGCCAGGGGTGGCAGCTGCTGTGTTGCGCCTGCAATACAGCAGCTCACCTGTGGGTGACCCTCAACTGATCCTTTTTTGGCTCAAAAGGTTGTGCAGGGCGCGGAAGGTTGGGGGTTGCGCATGCACAACTCTGCACAACCCGACTGAATATCAGGTAGCGCAGGTTATGCATGGTTCCTCCCCCTCCTGTTGAGCATGCATTCATTTGCATTGCTCTTTTGCGCAACCTGTTGCCAGTGGAGCAACTGCCTCCTGCTGAATATCGCAGAATGGCGCAATGTAGGACTTGCAACCCTGTTGCGCATGGAGCAACCCTTTTGAATATCTGGGCCCATGTATTTTATTTAATTTTGTAATTTCTGGTCACACTTGAAACAAGGCCATTTTGCCCAATTGCTTTTCCAGGATAAATAATAAAATACAACAATGTGTGGAAGCCTGCATTGCTCATTGCCTGTGGATAAACAGAGGGTTTTAGTCTCCAGTGCTGCCCAGTCCCTCACCTTTCACCGGTACTAATTAGAAAATGGCCTTAGAAATTCTCGGGCACTGATTGGCTGATAGCTCTTCCAAAATCAGCATCTATCAGACAACAGAGCACAGGTCTAAAAAAGTGCCAGTCCCAACTAACCCAATCTCTGAAATCAAGAGGTCAGACGTTCAAATTTGACCTGCTGCCATTTTTTTCCTCTTGCCTGGCGGGCAAGTTTGCAGCCCCACCAAATCTGTCTTACTTGTTGTGAAAGAAATTTAAAAACAATTGTAGGCACACATTTTAACCAGGAAGAAATTCAACCAACAACCACAACTAAATCAGTTGAGAGAGAGAGAGAGAGAGAGAGAGAGAGAGAGAGAGCACTATCTCCAGTACTGCTACTATGTATGAAAGCAGCAGTACTTTCTTTGTTTTCCATGCCAAAAATGGATGTCCGTCTGCAGTTACGGAAAATGAAGAAATGACTGCTCCTCTCGCACATAGTAGCAGTACCAGAGCTAGCGTTCTTTCTTTTCCTTGGCCACCTGCCCACCACCACCACAGTTCCTCAGCTTGAATCTCCCAACGGCAGTACCCCATGGACAAACTTAAAAACAAACAAACAAACCACAGCAAGTAGAGAAATAGAAAATGAAGAAATGACCACTCCTCCCATAGCAGAGCTAGTGGTCTTTCTCTTCCTTGGTCACCCACTCACCACCACTGCTCCCAATGTAAATTTCACAACCCAATAATTTTGTTCAGCTTATCGGTCACTCTTGTTCCCCACACCCCCTGACCATCTTTCCATGGTATGTCCTATCCGATATAAAAAGTAAACAGTAAAACACTTATATTTATATCAATATTTTTGTCATGACTGCCTGAGAAGCGATTCACAAAACTTTTTTTTAATTTTTGTAAGCATCTCGATTTATATGTGTGTCTCTAGTAAACTGCTCCACAGTTATCCTCTCACACATTGGAGCCACGCTGCTCCCACCTGATTTATGGGACAAATGTTACAGAAAGTCACTCTTTCCTTTTTATATTTCCTTGCGCTTGTGCAAGAAACATCTTGGGACAGTACCACATTTGAGAGGTGTATCAGGGATGAGTCCATTGCACAGCACTGTACAGTGATCTTGATCCGGACACACCAATGACCACTGAAGTCGAGTGTGATGGCCGTCAGAATTTCACAGTGCAGAGCCGGTCACACTTGAGAGAAATGAACTGCATCAATGAGACAGTGCACTTCATTCCTCTCATTTGCATTGGCAGCACTGCAACTCTGCAGACCCTCCCACTTCCTCCCTCTACTACAGTTCACCCTGCTCCCTCCATTCTCCCACTGGCCTGGCATCTTTCATTAAACCCTCCTGCTCCCTTTCACTGCTGCTGTCCTCCCTGCCTCTTGTCCCAGCCCCGGGCACCTAATCAAACCCTCCTGCTCCCTCCCACTGTGTGCTGTCCACCTTGCACCCTCCATTCCCCATTCCCGTGTCAACATTTGGGTGCCCAATCCCCGTGTCAGCATCATGTACTGTACCTCCCCAACACATGTGGCACACTGGGATCCAACCCCAGTGTGCCCAAATTTATTTTATTTTTTATACCTGTAAATAAAGAAAACTATCCCTAACCTTTTTTTTAACCTGTAAATAAGAAAATGGTCCCTCATCATCTCCCCAGCCCACTCTCTCCCATCCCTACCCTTCCACAGAGCACCCACCTCCCCGCTCTCCCCCTTGCCCCATACTTACCTCTGGAGGTCAGCACTGTCATCTTCTGAGGACCAGGACACATTTGTACTCTTCAAAGTCGACTGGCAAACTGAAGAATCAAAGGTAAGCACTGTATAACGGCAGTCAATGGGGTTTTCAACTTAGACTGGTATCTCAACCATTTTTAGGAATTTTGATCCAAAATGTTCAACAAGGGGTTCTTGGGACCCCACCTTATGAACACTGTCACTGTCATTTTGTTACTTGATCCAGAAAGGTGATTCATGGTTGCTGCATGGAATCCTTTCAAGTTTTCATTAATGAAACGACAGTGCCACTGTCCATGAGGTGGGATCCCAAAAGGCCCACGTTGCACATTTGGTGACAAAATCCCCCAAAATGACTGTGTTACAAGCATACATGGGGTGAACTACATATCCTTGGTGATTTCAACCACAACTGGCCCTTAGGCAGCTGCTCCAAGCTGCGGACCCAGGTGGCATCATTAAACCTAGCCCAGTCGATCACGGAACCCACACACCTCAACCACAAATCAATGAATCATTCTCTCCTGGACTGGTCTTTAACCTCACACCCACACCAGATTCTCACCTCTGGCCCATTACCTGACTCCTTAAGTGATCATCACATGATCTACGCAGTTAAAAAAATTCACAGACCCAAAGCACCCCTTCCCTGACCAATCCTATCTAGATCCTATAAATCCCTGGATCTTGCCTCCCTCCTTACTGAACTATCACACACGGACTGGTCCTACATCCCCATGACTACCTCTATTGACTCTGCCTGGGAGTATTTCAAGTCAAGGTTCATCGCCAGCTGGAACACCCATGCCCCCCTTAGATATGCCAGAGTGAGGGGTGCACACCAGCCATGGATTACTGTGGACATCACAACCTTCCTTAGGAAGGGATCAGGCCTGGAAGGTTTTCAAAGGCTCCGGTTCTCCTGTGCTCCACCATAAGTATTGGGTCCTATGAATTACCTGCACTAGACGAATCCACAGAGCAAAGGCAAGCTACTTCTGAGACACTTTCAATGCCAACTTAAGCCAACCATCAAAATATTGGAGAGTGGTCAACTTATTATTCTCTCCTCCTTTGCAGCCCCCCCACCCCTGCTCTAGTCAGAGATGGCTCCACAATCACAGACCCTCTTGAAGTGGCTTCACAATTCAACTCATTCTTTATGGAATGCTCCTTGTCACTTTTGGCCTCCACTGCTCCAGACACGCAAACACCCCCTCCTCCCTCCCACCCCAACCGAGCCCCTTTAGCTGGCTCCTCTTTGCTTTCCATCAGATTTCCATAGCAGAGGTTTACCATGCCCTACTCGCCCTAAATCCTTCCAAGGGCAAATGCCCCACATGCCTGGATTCCAAACTCCTTTACTTATCGGCTCTAGCCATCGCCTCCTCCCTGGCTTCCCTCTATAATCTCTCATTCTCACTAGTGAACACCCCTACCAAGTGGAAGCTTGCCACTGTCATCCTGATACCAAAAAGAGGTGACCCCTCTAACCCTGGAAACTACCATCAGATTTCCCTCCTACCTATCCTGGCTAAAATCCAAGAACACCTAGTCTTCACACAACTCTCCGCATATCTTGACTCCATTTTTTTTTTCTCACCGTACCAGTCTGGGTTTAGGAAATCCCACTCCATCACCACCTCCCTCCTAAGACTCACCAACTCCATCCTCACTGGTATGGATAGGGGTCTCATCACCTCAGCCAGTTTTGTCGACCTGGCTAAAGCCTTCAACACCATCTCCCACTCCCTTCTTCTTTCTAAGCTCTCAAAAGAAGGGCTCTCAAGTGGGGCCACTAGTTGGTTTCACTCATACTTGTCAGACAGATCCCAATCAATCAGATCTGGTAATACTATCTCTGCCTCCCTCCCTGTTACCTCTGGTGTACTCCAAGGCTGTGTCCTGGGCCCACTTCTTTTCTCCATCTTCCTAAATGACCTGCCCTCTGTCTGCCTCTCAGCCACTCACATGTATGTGGATGATACAGTGCTGTACACATCTGGCCCCTCGACCTCTGATGTAGCAACTAGACTCCAGCAGGACTTTGATGCAGTTCAGCGTTGGTTCCGCTCTAATCAGCTCTTTCGCAATGCCAAGAAAACAGTCTCCATGAACTTCAGCATGAGGCAGAGACTTTCTAGGCTGCCCTAATCCCCCTCCTTCCATACCTGTGATTGGACTACTCTTGAGGTTTGCTCCTCCTGTAAATATCTTGGGGTCTGGCTGGACCAGCACCTTGATTTCTCTGCACACATAGATGCCATCCACAAAAAGCTCCACCCCAAGCTGGGTACGTTGTTCCATAACCGTGGATGCATCCCTCCGCCAGCCAGTCGGGAAGTTGTGCTAAAGATGATCCTTCCAGTCTTTGACTACAGTGGCACCCATAAGTCCACCCTAGCCAGAGTAGACCTCGTCTTCCACTCCTTCTGTCATTTTGCCCTTGCCTGTCCTCCAACCACTCATCACTGCATCTTACACAGGAACCTAAACCTCCCCTCCCTGCAGGACTGGTGACTCTCACACTGTGCCAGTATCATGGCCAAATATTGGACACTGTCCTTCCCTCCCTATCTAGCCTCTGCCCTCTCAGCCCATACCAATCCGGGCTATACACTTAGGAAAAATGACCCATGTCTCCTGTCCATTCCACTTAGGTCTACCTCAACTGGCCAGTCAGCTTTCTCTTACCACACACCCAAACCTTGGAACTCGTTCCCCCCGGATATCTGGCTTATCTCCCCCAACCTGTGCCTAAACTCCATTCTCAAAACCCACTTCTCTCCCAGCTGCACTTGCTCCAATGCTAGCCCTGACTACTGATTTCTGGATAGCAAGCAACTAGGACTGTTTTAATCCTTTGCAATGTAACCTCACCTCATTATCATATGTCAAATGCATCAGCTGTAATCTCTGCCACATTTGTACAGCCTAATAAATTGTTCTCTCTCTATGCTGTACCGCACTTCCACCTTGTATGGTTACCTTGAAAAATTGCATGAAAAATGTTTTATGTTTGTACTCCCTTTACCCTCCCCCCAGGGCATATCTGGAATTGAGCAGTAGCCTACTTAGTGTGCCTCCCTTGTAAAACCTTTAAATAAATAAATAAAAATGTTCTATGCACTCTCCTCACTTCACCAATTTTTAATATTTTCATTCCAGATTTTCAAAATTGCCATTATTTCACACCTCCTTATGAACAGTACAGCTGTTATTTTTCATATCCTGCCCGAAATGTGTTTTGGCACCTGTGATACAGAATGGCGTGGTCACTCTGTGCAATCACCTTTCGAGATGAGTGAATGAAATGACAATGGCACTCTTCATGTGGTGGGGTCCCAAAAAGGCCATGTTGAAAACTTGGTGAAACTCCCAAAAATGTCTGAGTTGCGCCCAGTCATTCAAAATTTTCTACGCACGCATGTAACTTTGGTAATTTTCAATATTTTCACTCCAAATTTTCAATATAGCCTTTTTATCGCACCACCTCATGACCAGTACAGCTGTCATTTTTCACATCCTGCCCATAATATGTTTTCATACATGTGTTGCAGAGTGCTGTTTTCCCCACGGATTTGAAAATTTTCACCTACAGGGTTCATGAGGCGGGGTGATAAGAAGACGGTGTTCAACATTTAGAGTCAAAATATGAAAAAAATGACAAAGTTATGTCCACTTCTTGCAATTTCGATAGTCATTCTAGTAACTGCGGAAATCTTAAATATTTGCACCTCCCATTTTTTTTTAGTTATTTGTATTCCTGCTCCATGACCCTCTCTATCTGGAGGGAACCCCAAATCCCCACCCTGACGTCCACCGGCCGACGCTGACCAGCTACCCCCAGGGCTTACCCCCCCCGGAGGAGTCAGTGGGGGAGCCAACCCCCACCAAGACCAGATCCAGTACAGGGCTTGGCACCATAACTATTCATGGGTGGGACCTGCGAGCTCCCTCCATCATCCCCCGTGAGCTTTTTTCCTCCTGGTTTCTCCTTTTCAGTGCGCAGTGTGCAAGGACTCTGGTGATGGTGCTGCACATGCTTCTGTGCATGTACCCCATCAGGCATCTGCCCTGCCTCCGACCTGATGTCTGCAGCATCAGTAGCCCAGCCCCCAGCCACTGCTAGGGGCAAGGCATGCACCGATAACTGGTCACCTCTCTCCCCGGAGAAGGAGAGCTGTCCCTGGGACACTTGACCCTTCTCCTTCTCTGCCAACCTCCAGTGGCCTGCGCTTGCTCCTGAACATGGGTTGCCAGCATGGCGCAAGGTGTGGCATCCAGCACCTCAACCCTCAGTGCCACTGGCCTGGCGATGCACCTCACATTTTTAACATAGCCTTCTTATTACCTGAGCTTCTGTATTCAAATGCTGCCCAAAATATGACAGCTTGTCAATGCATAGTTACTCTATGTGGCTACTCTGTGGACTGTCAGGGACAGTCCTCAGATGGTTCCATTCTTTCCTCACAGGCAGAAGTCAAAGGGTAGTTTCAGGGATTTTTTCTTCTGCCCCCTTTGCTCTGTCTTGTGGGGTGCCGCAAGGCTCTGTGCTCTCCCCATGTTGTTCACGGTGTATATGCTACCGTTGGGAGACATTATAAGGCATTATGGGCTGAGTTTTCACTGTTATGCAGATGATACTCAGCTCTATATGTCCTTTGTACCCGAACAAAATGATGCAGTGTCGGTTTTTAACAACTGCCTTGCTGAGATTCAGGATTGGATGAGTGCGAACTGGTTGAGGTTAAATCCGGATAAGACTGAGGTATTAGTCGTTTGACCGGGTCATTATGCAAAGAAGTTGACTCCTGGGGTCCCCTCTGGTCTTTTGTTAGGGGATACCCAGTTGAGACCTTTTGAACAGGTGCGAAATCTGGGCGTTATTTTTGACAGTGCGCTGACACTAAAGATGCAGGTGTCGGCCACTGTCAAATCTTCCTTTTACCATCTGAGGAATATCGCCGGATAAAACACCTTGTTCCACATGATGACCTTCCTGTGTTGGTCCACGCTTTTGTTTCTTCCCGTCTTGATTACTGTAATGCTTTATATCTAGGGTTGCGGGGGTAGATCTCCGTAGCCTGCAGCTGATGCAGAATCGCGGCAGCTAGGTTGCTGACTGGGCTACCAAGAACTTATCATGTCACACCTGTGCTGCGCGAACTGCACTGGCTGCCAGTGTGATGGAGAATCACCTTCAAGGTCGCATTGCTGACCTATAAGACCCTACACGGTCAGGGACCAGGCTACCTGCAAGATCTCCTTTGTCCCTACCGTCCTCTCCGCCCACTCTGCTCCACTGGCGAGGGATTGCTAGAGATTCCCAGGGTTTGTCTTAAATCATCTGGGGCAAGGACCTTTTCTTTTATGGCCCCGACCCTGTGGAATTCTCTACCTCGTCAGATTAGAGAGTGCCTGTCCGTGGAATCATTTAAGAGATCCCTGAAAAGTCACCTATTTTCACTGGCATTTGGTTAGTTTATTTTATGGTTATTTCATTGTGCTTATGTTTTTATTCATTATTGCTGATGTTTTATCTTTGTTTTGTATCAGCGCTTTGATTTTTTGAAAAGCACTTTATAAATAAATTTTGATTTGATTTGATTTTTTTTTTTTGAGTTCAGGCAGGCTTTTTCTCCCACTAGAAATTTAACTAACACAATACACACCTGCCACATAAACAATGCAAGGAAACATTCAGCATTGACAAATGCTTGTTCTTCCCAGCTCAATCAAGTTCCTCGCAACTCCATGGTGCTACCACCCACCTGCAACCTTTTCAGCTCAAACCCGGAAGCTACAATACTACAGAGCAAAAAAAAAAAAAGCCTTGAATGAATAAATAAATTATAATAATTAAAAAAAGGAAAGCCTTTTGACAATTTTAAGTGTGTGTGTGTGTGTGTGTGTGTGTGTGTGTGTGTAACCATGGTACCCACCTCCTAAGTTACTCATTTTAATGCAGGCAGAGGAACTATTTTATTACAAAATTTACTTTAATTTTTCATTAGCCTATTTTTAATAAACTTATTTTTTTAACGGTGCCCATTTTCTAAGCTCAATAACACCTTCCAAGGTGAGTGGTATTGTGCTATACCAGACCTTCAAGGGGTTATAAGGCCTAGCGCCAGTGGAGTTGAGCCTCATTATACCACTGACCATTCTGGTATAGCGCAATACCGCCACCCTGTCAGGTGTTATTGTTTACATATATCACAGTGTGTGGAAGCCTGCATTGTTTCTTGTCTGTGGATAAACAGAGGGTTTTAGTTTCCAGTGCTGCCAGCCCATCACCTTTCTTTGGTACTGAAACTCAGTGCACAGACCAAAAATAAAATGAGAAATAAAGAAAGTGTGTACTGTACCACGGTTGTGTGGCTCCAACTCCCTTGGGAATCAACCTGGTGGTAGTAGATGCAGTAGAATGTGAAGCCGTAGTAACTGGGGGCTTGTTCAAACTTGATTTTCAAAAGGTGATCACTCCGAGAAAATGTAATGTTAGTGGGTTTCCATTCTGTCCAAAACACAGAAAAGCAAAATTGAAGTGGCAGAAGCAGCTAGAAAGAAAGTCTAATCATAATGGGCCATTCAGGATACTGCAGGAGATGACTTTCCTTTCATTACTCAGGTGGGCACTTGGAGAAGAGGACAGACTGTGGTCACATCTGGTACAAAACAAAACAGACAGAGGGGAGCAAACCCTACATTTAAAATGGTGTGGCAGCTGTAAGGATCAGCAAAAAGAGGCCACAATAAACCTTTGTCTTTGAGGCCTTCCCTGATTGGGGCACAGACCAGCACAATCCTCTGCTGACACACATACATGCAATGTATTTTACAAAAATGATGAGTAATTTTACCCAGTGATCTGACAGTAGATGGTGACTCAGCTGATAATTCTGTAAGCAACAGTCGCGGCATTCAAGTATAGTACTGTACGTGACATAGGGGATAGTCCATAAGGCGTGCAGGAATAAGCTTTCTATTCACTCTGGAAAGTTGTCAGCAATGCTGCTTAGCAATGTGAGGCACAGCAGAGTGGAGCCATGTATGCTATGACAGCAGCAATGACAACATAACAGAGTGAATAAAAAGTTTATTCCTGGATGCCCATTGGAATGTTTTTGTTTATATCATGGGCCACAGCTCAAAAATTGATATAGCAGGAGAACCAACAAGATTGACAGCTACAGGATAAATAACATGGACTACAGGAAAAATAAATGTTATTTGACTAGTAGGTGACTAACATGTGTGTGTGTGTGTGTCTTTGTATGGATACCTATGCACTTCTGTATGTATTAATGTATATCAGAGCTTATTGCATTCTGAAGTTTGTGAAACAAAAACATCACTCATACTGTAAAAGGTACACTTAAGCATTCTGTACAAAAATGCCATCTGTATATTTCAAAAGGGCATTTACCTGTAAGGCAGTAACACTTCAATGACTAATTGTTTTCAGGTTGTGCCAGTTTTAAGAACCTGCATATCATCTGTACATGGCATAGTTCATTCAAATGTTGGAAATTAACATTTGATTAACTGTATCATTATATCAATCAGCGTCCATTTGTCACAGTGGCTGCCACAATGTCTATATAACGGTTGTTACACTGCATCAGTGTATGGTCATTGTAACTACATTGGAACACTTTTTGTATACATTTGTAAAAGAGCTATAGGCAGTTATAAATTCCAGACACTTGATTGGTCTAAACATATCACCCGACCATTGATTAATCCACTAGTAAAGGTAGAACTGGTAACCAGACTATGCTATCTTATGTAACAGCTGCCTTAGCAGAGAGACAGAAATCAGTCCACTATTTGTCTTGATCTTGTCTCGGCTTTAGTGCTCACTACATCATTGCATGGCTAACATCCCTAGCTGTCTAAATACAGGTATTTCAATCTCACTAAAGTTGCAAGTTTGCTGCCCCACCCCCAACCCCACACCAATTCCCTGGCTTCCATGCTGTACCTTACAGCTCCTCCGCCGCATCTATCACTGACAGCAGCACATTTGCTTCCTTCTCTCCCCTTTCAATCAGACAGATGGAGCTAGGAAAGGGCAAACTGTTCACCAACACATTGCTGGGCTGCTCCTGCAAGAGGCCCTTAGCACAGCACCTAAGGAGGTAGGAGAGAGGGGGGGGGAGGCAATGGAGTAGCAAGGTAGAGGGCAACATACAGGAGCTGGAGCTGCATTAGTGGCTGTTCCCAGCATTCACAACTAAGAACAATTTACTTTGCAGATTACTTGTTGTTCCCCTGGCATCTCTTTTTGTCCCTTGATGCTAAGCTCTGGTTTCGCAGCTCACCATAAATAGTGAACAAAATGATTTTCTAAAACCAAAAAAATAGTTTTCTTTGTTAAACAAATTCTGAACTACAGTTTCAACTGTTTAAAATGTGCCTTTGCTATCTAGAACTACTTTCTAGTATGGAAGGATAGTAATACATTTCTTTGTTTCTAAGCAATAAAAATATTTTATCTTTCATTTTTTTAGTTACTATAACCAGTTGTATAAGCGAAATAACCCACTCTGGGCCATGGACGTATGGGAGCAATAATGCACTTCCCAGGTGGCTGGAGGTCACTTAATCTTTGGTCTCGTGCTTCACAATGCACCCGAGGTGCACATTAATGCCCATGTACACCCATTGCCTTTCATGGGTTATAGCTTACATGTCTATAGTTGATGTGCAGTGCGAAGAAGTAGGAATGAGAGCACCGTTGTTAAACAAGTTGGATAGGTGGATTTTCCTTTTTTAATATTTTATTTATAGATTTTCTATAACATAAATGATATATTGATAAATACAAAAATATTAAATGTATACATGTTTGATAAGTAACAATTTCATTGCAATTCATTATCTGAAACAAATATATAATAAAACTACCCATCTATTATAAAGGACTCATTTTCTCTGTCTGTCTGCTATCTTCATCCACCATCAATCTATCCATCCATCCATTCATCCATCCATCCAACCATCCATCCATTCATCTATCCATCCATCCATCCATTTATCCATCCATCCATCCATCCATCCACCCACCTATCCATCCATCCATCCATCATCCATCCATCCAACCATCCATCTATCCATCCATCCATCCACCAACCCACCCATCCATCTATCCATCCATTCACCTATCCATCTATCCATAAATCCATCCATCCACCTATCCATCTATCCATCTATCCATCTATCCATATATCCATCCATCCACCTATCCATCTATCCATCTATCCATCCATCCACCTATCAATCTATCCATCTATTCATCCATCCATCCATCCATTCACCTATCCATCTATCCATATATCCATCCATCCACCTATCCATCTCTCCACCTATCCATCTATCCATCCTTCCATCCACCTATCAATCTATCCATCCATCCATTCACCTATCCATCCATCCATCCATCCATCCATCCATCCACCTATCCATCCATTCATCTATCCATCTATCCACCTATCCATCTAGCCATCCATCCATCCATACATACAAACATCCATCCATCCACCTATTCCTCTATCCATCTATTCATCCATCTATCCACCTATTCATCTATCTAGCCATCTATTCATCCATCTATCCATCTATCCACCTATCCATCCATCCATCCATCCATCCATCCATCCATCCATCCATCCATCCACCTATCCATCTATCCACCTATCTAAACTAGAATGGTTTCTAGCCCATACTGAGTGAAGGGTTCTGTTATTTACAGTAATGTCTAAAGGACATAGTAATAGTAACAACCAAGGTTATTCCTTAATAACATTTGTAAAAGGTAATCAATATGTTGTCAAAAGTATCCAGTTTATCCACCATAGGGGGTGTAATGTGGCACAAAGCAAAGCCGAGTGCTACATGCTCCCAGGGGGTGATTAAGAGATGATTAATGTAATCTCTGGGAGTATCTTATAGTGTTTATAGCAATGTATAAAAAATACTTAAGGCCAAAAGTTAGCTTTTACAAACTCAAAAGTACCTTATTTAATAGTTAAATAGTCCTTCTGCATTGGAACAGCTGAGTTTTCAATGTTACATAGATACATAGATACATAGACAGTGTCAGCAGATAAGGGCCTATGGCCCACCTAGTCTGCCCATTTGAGCTTGTAAGTTCAGTTTGTTTTCCTAGAAGTCTATTTCCCCTTACCCCTGACCTCTAGAATTCCTTTATGTCTATCCCATGCATTCTTAAATCCCGTGATTGTTTCAGCCCCCACTTCCTCTGGCAGGGTGTTCCACTTGTCCACCACCCGTTCTGTGAAGAAATTCTTTCTCATGTTTCCTCTGAATCGTCCTCCTCCAACTTCATCCCATGCCCTCTAGTCCTGAAACATCTTTTTGCTTAAAAATAGTGTTTTCCTGCACCCTGTTCCTCCCTGTAAGATACTTGTATGTCTCTATCATATCCCTCTCTCCTCCTCTCCTCCAGGGAGTACATGTTCATTTCCTTCAACCTGTCTTCATAGGACTTGTGATGCAACCCATGCACCATCTTTGTTGCCCTCCTCTGAACTTTCTCTACCCTGTCTATGTCCTTACGTAGGTATGGTCTCCAGAACTGTACACTGTACTCAGGTGGGGCCTCACTAGTGTCTTGTATAGCGGAATTATGACCTCCTTTTCCTGCTGGTGATGCCTCCTGATACATCCCAGCATCCTATTTGCTTTACCTGATGCCTTGTCACACTGTTTCTCACCTTGAGGTCATCAGAGATGACAACCCAAGATCCCTTTCCTGCTTGGTGCATGCTATATCCTCACCCCCAACTGATATATTGTGCCAGGTTTTTGTGCCCCATATGCATTATCTTGCACTTCTTTGCATTGAATTTCAACTGCCAAACCCTTGACCATTCTTCAAGTTTCTGCAGGTCCTTCTCATTCTGTCTACACCCTCTGGTGTGTCTACTCTGTTACAGAGCTTTGTGTCATCAGCGAACAGTGAAATTCTGCCTTCTATATCCTGTGCAATGTCACTGATGAAGATGTTGAATAGGACCGGTCCCAGCACTGATCTCTGTGGTACCCCACTGGTCACTCTTCCTCTGTGGAGTGACAGCCATTTACCACCACCCTCTGTGTCCTGCCACCCAGCCAGTTACCTACCCACCACACTACTGTCCTGCCCACACCCATATTCCCCAGTTTGTGTATAGTCTTCTATGTGGCACAGTGTCAAAGGCCTTGCTGAAGTCCAGATAGGCCATGTCCACTGCCCTCCCTGATCCACCTCCCTAGTCACCCAGTCAAAAATTCAATGAGGTTGGTCTGACTGACCTCCCCTGGTGAAACCATGCTGCCTTGGGTCCTGTAGTCCATTGACAACCAGATGTTCCACCAATCTCTCCTTCAGTAGTGCTTCCATGATCTTTCCCACTACCGAGGTGAGGCTGACTGGTCTGTAGTTCCCTGCTTCCTCTTTGTTCCCACTTTTGTATAAGGGACTACATCTGCTGTCCTCCAGTCTTTGGGTACCTCCCTGTTTCCAGTGATTGGCTGAACAGGATAGCCAGAGGTTCAGCCACCACCTCTCTTAGTTCTTTAAGGACCTTGGGTGCACCCCATCTGGCCCCATTGCTTTATCAGCTCTTATTACTTCCAGTTCCTTCAGGACCCTTTCGTGTAAAGGACTTGTGTCCATTTCTGCACCATTCTCACCCTTGTACTCCTTCAGACCCATTACCCCTCTTCCTTAGTAAAGACTGAGCAGAAATACCTGTTCAATATGTCAGCTTTACTGTTGTCATCCTCCACGGGCTCCCATCCTCCCCTTCAGTCTCACTATCCCTCCCTTTGTCCTTCTTTTTTCACTTATGTACCTGTAAAGGTTTTGTCCCTTTAACCACTGATTTTGCAATGTGTTCTTCTGTCTGAGCTTTGGCTTCCTTACTGACTTCCTGCCTCCCTTTGTTTCTCCTGGTACTTCTCCCTATCCCTTCTGCCTGTGTCTTTTGTATTGCCTGAATGCAATCTTTTTGGCTTTCACTTTCTTTGCTACCTCTTTGGAAAACCATAATGGTCTCCTCTTTCTTTTCCTCTTGCTAACCTGCTTAATGCATAATTCTGTTGTTCTTATAATCCCCATTTTAAATACTGCCCACTGTTCCTCAATCCCTGATTCCTGTCCCATTCCATAATGCCTCTTTCAAGCATCTCCCATTTTCCCAAAGTCTGCCCCCTAAAATCCAGGATACGTGTTTTGTGTGGTTTGCTTCTGCTCTTTCTGTGATTTCAAACCACAATGACTGGTGGTCACTGTTACCCAGGTGCTCCCCACTGTTACCCCCATCACACTGTCCCTGTTTGTGAGCACAAGGTCCAGTATTGCCTTCTGCCGAGTTGGTTCCATGACCAGTTGCTTGAGGAAGGCACCCTGAAGGGAGTCCAGGATAAATCTGCTCCTAGTTGATGCTGCTGCTGGGATGCTCCAGTCCACATCTGGTATATTGAAGTCTCCAACCAGTACTACCTCACCCTTGTTTGCCATCCTTTGGATGGCTAGCATCAGCTCCCTATCTGTTTCTTCCTCCTGTGCTGGTGGTCTATAGACCACACCTGTGCGGATGGATGGCCCCATTTTCCTTTCCAGCTTAACCCACAGTATCTCTCCCCCATTTTGTTCCTCCTGGATCTGTGTGGCCCTTATGTCATTTTTCACATACAGTGCCACTCCTCCTCCCTTCCTGCCTGCTCTGTCTCTTCTGAATATGTTGTAGCCAGGTATGGCCATCTCCCAGTCATGGTTATCATTACACCAGGTTTCAGTGATGGCCACAATGTCCAGGTCTGACTGTACCATGACAGCCTCCAGATCTTCCATGTTTGGCTCCTTAATCTGACTTCACGCAGCAGACTAACTGCAATAGTAATTCAGAGTGTCTGATCAGAGAAGACATGGAATGGTAACTCCTGACTGATTTTTTCATATACAAAATTCACATCTACTTTAAAAAAAAGGAACTTCTGTCACATCATGATTTATGCTATCGTTATCATGAGCACCTCATGCATTATCATGGATGCTGTTGTCATGGTAACAGTAAATGAACCGGGAGTAACAGCAGTTAGGAGCCCATGGAACAGAAATGTTTTCAATGGACTATCAGACACTGATGTGCTGCTGAATCTTAATGAGCATTATATCTGAATGGTAAATGCATCAAGCTTAGAAAACATTTCTTTTTCATGGGCTCCTAACTGCTGTCACTCCCAGTTACCATGACAATGGCGTTCCTGTAAATTTGTGTGGCGCTCATTCCAGCAATAGCGCTACCCATGAAGTGTCAGTAGTTCTTCCCTTTTATAGTAAAAGAGTACTTTTTGTGTGGAAAACCAGTGAGGGGTTACCTTTGTAGATTTGTGTCTGAAGCTGTTAACTATTTTTTCGCCTCCTTGCTGACACATAACCATATTGCTGCACTGTTCAGATTACAGATGTGCAGCGAACGTTGTGAGGTTTTGGCAATGCTTCTGTCAGGAAGTTCCCAGTGATTTAAAAGCAGTCCATTTGAAAAAAGTGATAACCGAAACAGATGGCAAAACAGCTTGCTCTCAGATTTTACAGTCAGGAGACCTAAACTGAAGAAATATTTGTTTTAACTATTTTGCCCAAAGGTATGGGCACAGAAAAAAAAATAACAGCTGATCACAGATCTGATCTGTTAAATGGTGATGGCTACCTGTTCAAACTATTATGGAATGCTGATGTTGGTTGGTTCCACATTCCTAATTCCAGCATTCCATGACGGATTTCATGCAGGGAATCAGTGTGCTGGCAAGAAGGCTCCACTAATATATAATGTATGGGGAGCCCTTATTACCACTAAGAAGTGGCAAGATTATTTCTTTGTAATCCCATTGCTATAATGTCAGGGATTATTAACCCCTCTTGAGTACATCATAGCTATGGGATTACAACTGGAGCCGATCTGTGCATGTGCGCACCATTTTTAGCTCTTAGCTGATGGCCTTCCAGAAGCAGCTGCAGCGGTGAGAGCATGACCCAGAACGGCTGCGGTGGTGACTGAAACTACAACAGTAAGGAGTCTGCTTCATTTCTGATACTTTTTATGGGGACCATACTCTATAAAATATAATGTATGGTCCCTCTATTGGTAACTGGTTTGATTAACCATATCAAGGTTGCCACGGCGACGTAAACCTCTCGAGCTTCACTCTCGAGGTTTGTCTGGTCACACTGGCAACCTCTCAATGGTTAACAAACTGGTTACTGATAAAGGACCATACATTATCGTCCATATAAATAAAATATTAATGTAATGTAGGTTTCATTTAATTGAACTGACCAATCATATCACTCCAATGAACTCTAAATTGCTATAATGTAAGTTAATGCCTGTGTTTATCTATGTATGCTACTTGTGAGTGCATGTGTATGTGAGTTTATGTGTGCGCATGTGTGTGCATGTCTGTCTGAGCATTCTCTGGTGGTTGGATTACGGAAGTGTTTCCGTTACATTCCTGCAACAATGAGTGAGAATTCTCATCAATGGAAACAGGTATAGCAAGGTAGGGCAAGGCAGGGCAATTGCATTTTTTACAGCAGCCTTTCCTGAAGGCTCAGGACACTTTACAATAAATAAAATATAACATCAAAACAGTTTGTATAACAGGCGGTAAGTAATATGTCACGAATCTCAACAATAATTTAAATATTCAGGGAAAGATTTCAGCAAAAAGAAATGTTTTTATATTGGTCTTAAAGGCCCCTACCCTATGGGCATACCTAATATGAGACTGGTTAATAACCAACTGGCCTGAAAGAATAACCAGTACTGCTGTACTTCCAGACACCATCAGTGTCCATTCCCTGATCATATGCACCTGGACTAATAAGGCCCCAAAACCCCCACCTATAGCAATTATCTTGCAAGTGCTAAAAAGGGGCAACTTGCCTCACTCAAAACCCACCTTAGTCCACAAGACTGGTCGGTCATCTATAATGCAACTGATGTTGACATGGTACTTGAGTGCTTTTTCAATATCTTTAATACATCCTGCAACATATATACACCAGTTAGAATGAGAAAAATCAAAGGGTCCTGTAAGTCCTGGGTTACACCCTTGCTCCTTGAACAAATGAAGATCAGGGACAATCTGTGGCACAAGGCCAAAAGTACAGGGACACTCATTGACCTTCAAACATACAAAGCAGCTCGGAACAAATGTACCAGTGCCATCCGTTTGGCCAAGAGTACACACTTTAAAAATGAACTAAACAACTGCTGGGGTGACAGTCATATGTTCTGGGAAAACATCAAAACCCTGATGGGGAAAGTTAGTAAAGTTCCACCCACAATAATTAACACCAATGAAACTGCCACTTAAAATCCAAAAAAAGACATTGCCAATGCCTTCAGTAAGGCCTTTACAGACCTCAGCAGTGTGCTTCGGCCAGACTTTTTGCTCCGCGAAACAGGAACTAACATTAATAACAATGCCACTTCACCAACTAACACGAACCCCCCACCTTAAGGCAGTCACTGTAGCAGAGGCTAAAAAAATATCTAGAACAAGTGTTCAGAAAAACCAGTTTCAGCAGTGACTCGCTTGACCTCAAGTTAATTGCTCTCACCCTGGATGTCCTACTCTCCCCACTAATCTGGATCCTTAATTTATCGCTCAGTACAGGCAAGTTTTCCCAAATCTGGAAAGCAGCTGTGGTCACTCCCATTTTCAAAGGTGGCGACAGAGCTAATCTCTTTAATTACAGGCCAATATTAATTCTTCCACCTCGCTTGAAAGCCCTCAAGAGGATAGTTTACAACCAGATAATCAACTGTCTTGACAAATACAAGCTTCAGTGTCAGCAGCAGCACGGGTTCTGGAAGGCTCATGGCACAACTACGGCCCTGATGGAATACACTGACTACATTCCTGAGGCACTGGACCAGGGGCTTTTGGTGGGGGCCATTTACATTGACCTCACCAAGGCCTTTGATACAGTTAATAATGAACTACTTCTCAGCCAACTGGCCCACATTGGGATATCTGTGGGTTGGTTCAGGAGCTACCTCTCCATGAGAACACTGCAGGTCAAAACACATGGTGCTCTATCTGACTGTCAAATTGTTTCCACAGGGGTACCCCAAGAATATGTCCTGTGCCCCCTGCTATTCAGTCTGTTTCTGAATGACCTCCCCAAAGCATGCCAAAACAAGGTATGTTTATATGCTGCTGACGCTGTGCTGTACACACATCACTCTGCACCTGATGTGCTCGCAAACGAGATGCAAGCTGACTTTAGCGCAATTGAGACTTGGTTCCCTAGATCCAGAGATCTACTAAGTTACAAAAAAAATGAAAATAATGTTGTTCGCCTCCCCTCATAACCATCATAAAGCTTATCCCATCAAAATTCACAATCACAGGAACGACTTTCCAGAATTGGTCAGCAACTTCAAATACCTTGGGATCACTCTTGACTGCTCTCTCTCATATGGGCTGCATAATGAACATGTTGTCAAAGCAGCTAACACCAAATTAGGACAACTTTATCATCACAGACACTACCTCACTGAAAGCACCATCAAACTAGCAGTAAATAGCTCAGTCCTGTCAGTCATTGACTTTAGTCTTGTAGTCTATGGGGCTGGTACAGACATTGCACTTCAGAGAACAAAAGTTGCCCTAAACAAAGCCTGCACACTTATTCTAGGGGCACACCACTTAACTTGTACATGCAAGCTCTACTCTAACACTGGATGGCTTAATCTAAGCAACAGGATCCAATTCCAGGTATGTCTGCTTGTGAAAAAGTCACTCTGGGCCTTACACCCCCTGGTGTGCAAACTCTCCTCAACCTCTTCACCAACCCTAGACAAACCAGGGGTACATGTAATGCAGCCTTCCAAGTCCCATTTCATTACACTACTCAAGGGCAGTGGTCCTCCGTGGATAGGGCCCCCCTCTCACTAAATTCTTTTTGTTTTGCCCTAATTAGTGAACCAAAAATTGTCCCTTTCAAGTCTCAATTGCAAACTCATCTTGTTGCGTGCAGCATGTGTGACTGTGATGCCATCTCCTAGTGCTGGAAGGAATATGTCCAGAACTACTTATCTGCTGCACTTATTCCCCTTCCCCTCCTCGCACCTTAGAATCCCCCCTCAACATGGCCTCTGCATCCCTTCGCTTTATGTGTTAAAACTCCCTGGCCCAGATATTCAAAAGGGTTGCGCCATGCGCAACAGGGTTGCGCGTGCGCAACTCCAAAAATGCACCATTCTGCGATATTCAGAAGGGGCCAGTTGCGCCACTGAAAACACGCTGAGCAACAGCGCAATGGAAATGAAGGCATGCGCAGCGGAAGGGGCGGGTCCATGCATAAAGTGCGCAAATCGCGATGCCTGAAACATTCGCGCACGCGCAAGAGTGGCTCAGCCGGAGGATGCGAAAGATCGATGTGAGCCAAAATAAAAGGCTCAAGGAGCCGCACAAGAACTCTAGCAGGCCGCAAACCGGGGAGAGAGACAGAGACAGAGAGAGAGAGAGAGAGACAGGAGCAGGAAGGCAGAGGGGACAGTTGGTCCTGCAGGACAGAGAGGCCAGTGGGGGTGCCGGTGCAGTGGAAGCAGCAGTGGGGGCAGTGGGGTAACACAGGAACAGCAGCTGGGGGGCAGGAGCCAGGGAGATGGACAGTGTCAGCTTCCACATGGAAGCTGTAGATGAGGTGAGACAGCATGCTGCAGGGGATGTGGCGCGGAGGGGCCCATCAGTGATGCGCCCAGACAGGCGGTATCGTGCCCGCATCAGCTCGAGCTGTACACAGATGTGCGAGATTGTGGCCCGTACCGCCTGAACAGGGCAATACTGAGGCGGCTCAGTGGCTGTGCAGTGATGTGATGCAGGCACCCTCACGACGGAGTCATGCTCTGTCCGTGGAGACCAAGGTGACAGCCTGCATGTGCCTGCTCGCCACGGGCACCTTTCCAGAGGCCGACAGGTGACACCACAGGCATTACGCGAGTCGGCCATGTCATGCATCCTCACCCAATTCCTCAGCGCACTGCTGCCTCATGCTGCAGTACATCCATTTCCCCAACACCGCGGCAGGCGTGCAGCAAACATGCAGGAGTTCCACAGGGTAGCACATATGCCTGGCGTGCTAGGGGCCATAGACTGCACCCATGTGGCCATTCGCACGCCACCTGGCCCTGACGGCCAAGCTTATCGCAACCGAAAAGGGCTTCTCGAGTGTCAACTGCCAGGTGGTGTGTGATGCCACTGGGCGCATCATCAATGTCTGTGCCACACACCCTGGCGGAGCACATGATGCCTTCATATGGCACCAATCTGCACTGCGCCATCGATTCAAGAGTGGAACATCCCCACGGGTCATCTAGTGGGTGAGTACACATGTATGGAATGCAAACTCTGTGCAAGGTGGGAATGACACAGGTGCCATGGTAGTGGCACACAAGGATATGGGCAATATGGACCTGACCTGACACTGATCTCCACTATCTCCACAGGCGACTGTGGATACCCACTCCGTCCCTGGCTGCTCACACCATGCAGCCCCCAAGACCCCAGCGCCTTGCGGTTTCAATGAGGCTGCGCTGCAACACGGAACATCATAGGCGGGTGTTTGGTATCTCAAAGGCACGCTTCGATGCCTGGACACCTCGGAGCCCTACAGTACAGCCCCAGAAGGCCTGTGGGATATTCCTGGCCTGTTGCATCCTGCACAACATGGCCAAAGACCATGGGATAGCCGTTACAGGTCCAAGAGGGAACAGCGATGGGGCGCCAGTGGCGTGTGATGTGGGTGATGAGCCGCCCCCAGGACGGAGGGACCGACTGACACGGCAGGCCCAGCTGCACCGGGACACCATTGCAGAAGAGCACTATGCACAACACAGGTAAGTCAAGGGACATGTGCAGGCAACACTGTCTATCGCGCGAAACCACAGGCACACAGGGGAACACACCGTGCATGAAGGTCAGGGAGTTGAAGGGTCCAGGCATACCAACACACCATCAGAGGTGAGCACTCATATGGACACACACACACACACCAGGCAGCATACAGGGGCAGCAGCACAGCACTGCGGAATGTAGCCGCCAAACACATAGCACCAACTACCCTCACCACCTGGACTGTCCACGTCGTGTGTGTCAGGACCTGGGCAACCTTGCACCTTGGTGTACAGTGCAATGCAGGCATCATCATCCACACGCACCTGTGGACGGCAGTTGGGAGAGTGTGCAGGTGGTCCGTGTGTCAGCTTGGTGAGCAGAGCACCCAGCAGTGCACTGCCCACCATGACACACATTGCACACAGGGCAGCACCAGACAGGGCCTGCATTGGGAGACAGCTCATGCAGGGAGCACTGTCCCATGGCCACCACGGATGCATGGGCGGCCCCGCCGTGGCCTAGCAGCACTGGCAGGCTGCGCAGGGGCCACATCGGGTGGCGCTAGTGCACCACCAGGGGTCCCAGTGTGCGACCGCGACCTTGCCCGCACAGGGGTCTGCATCCCGCTAAACAAACTTGCACCAGGGGTGCTCGGATGCCCACAGCAGAACCCAGCGTCGACAGGCCTGGTGTTGCATGGACGCCGGAACGGGGTGGAGTGCGCACTGTGTGGGGTGCATGGTACAGGGTCACCAGACAGTGTGGTCATCGGTCACCACAGAAGCACTGCCTGGGTCCAGCCTGTCGATGGCAGCGGTCATCCGTCCGCATATGGACCATCTTGGCCGGTCCGAGCACACTCCCTGCTATGCCGCTCCCGCGGACACAGTCAGTGCCTCCCGCGGACCTTACAGCCCGCCCCTGCAGCTGTCCGACTCCTGCAGCAGGCGGTGTGCGTCAAGGGTACTGTGCCCCAATGGCATCGTGACCCCAGGGGTGTGGATGGTCTGGTGCACAGCACCCTTGAGGATGGCCGCTGTTCGCCAGGACCAGGTATGGGCGGATCTAAGGCGGTGGACAAGTGCCACTGCTTGGCGCTGTCCCCAGGCCTGGTGTGCAACTGCTGCTGCCGCCCTCCAACTGCTGAGCCCCCAGGTCCACCTGTTCCCACCCTGTGCTGTCAACAGTGCCAGACACCTGCTCAGCCACCGATGCTGCCCCCACGGTGCTGACAGGCCCAGCCTGTGACTGTGCCAGCATGCTGGTACACAGGTGTGGAGCAGGGGCGAGGCCAGGAACGCGTGCTGGCCTGCCATGTGTCGCTTGTGGGACACACACCTATCACTGAGCCATTGCAGGCCTGCTATCATCAATAGTGCCGGTGCGTGCCCACTGCCATAGGACAGCATGCTGGCACACCTGCATGCCAGACTGCTGTGACACAGGCTGTGCACCCCTGCACCCGTATCACTGCCGGCGGAGTTGTTGGGCCAGCGGCCTGCTGCTGCAGTGCCTGCAGGCTGCTGGCGGGAGGTGGATGGTCCCTCCTCCTGGTCCAGCAGGTCTGCCTCACTGTCAGCACCCACCACCACCGCCTCCTGCAGACGAACAGGATCTGAAACAGAAAGAGGTACATGTGAGTGCATGTGAACAACAGCCCCCACAACATCACCATGTCATACTGTGCAGTGATGGGCTTCCACCTGTCTGAATCCTCTGCCTGGAACACCCACGCAATGGCACTTCGGCTGCATGGCGCGACCAGTGTCTCCTCGGTCGGGGTCAGCTGCAACACCACTGGTGGTCCCCACCAGTGGCAGCCGCGTCCACCCTGAGGCTGCCACCTTCTCCTTCAGCCTCCTGCGGTCAGTCCCCATCTTTTGCGGCATTCCTGCCGGGCGCTGGTGGCTTCCGTGAGGTTGACCAGAGCTACCCTCCCATGCAGCTGCGCTGCTGAGGGTGCCTCCGCCCACTCAAAGCGGCTCATCCTCCAGGTAGGCCTGGAAGGGCCTCAGTCTCTGCTGTGGTGAAGTTCGGCCTCCTCCCGCCCACCGTCCACAGCCTCAGCCTGGTTCTCGTCAGTCATGGTGATCTGTATGGGTGGAAGTGGACACCTGTCACTGTGTAGTCCACAGCATTTCCCCATGAGCATAGCTGCAGAGCGGGGGGCAGAAGCCCCTCCTTCTCCGCATGGCAGATACTGATGGAAAGGTGCCTCTGCCCCTCCTAAGTGCCCTCATCATGCTCAGCCCCTCAACCTATGACATCCTCCAGCACCCCTGCCCATGAGCATTGTCCTGAGCATCACACAGCATGTAACTCACCTCTCACCTGCAACAACCAAACCTGCCACAACCCAGTGTCGCATTTTTATAGTGCAACACATGCAAATGAGGTGTGGTGCAACTGTAATGACATGCTAATCGCGCCACTCGCCTTTTGCATGCTGATCGACTGATTTGCATATGTCGGCTGAATATCAGCGTGTTGCGCTTAGCGCAATAGGGAAGGTCCGGCTGAGCCGATGGCGCATGTTTGTGGCTGTGTGCTACACTGCACTGCGCATGCCAGACAGGTTACGCGTTGCGTCGATCGCGCTGCAGACCTGCTGGCGCGATAGCGATTCTGGCCATAGCCACCATTGTGCCAGTGGCGCCTACAGCACTGGGCACTATAGGCGGCTGTGGCACTTCTGCGCCAATAGTCCACTGTGGCACTGGTGCTCTGCTTAGCAGTCGTGCGGGATGCCTATATACATCCTATGGCGCTGTGCGTAGCTCCGTCGTGCCGTGACCTGTGTGCCCTCTGACCCCTGCCGCTGTGGGCATGCCATGTGTCACGTCCCTATTGCGCTGTCTGGTTACAGTGCCATGTAGTGGCGGGCGCTGTGTGAACAGCGCGATTGGAGCCTGTGCTGGTCTATTGCGCAACAACTCCACGCGGGTCACAGCGCAGCGGCGCCATATTGCCTGCTGTAAAGTTGGTGCCATGGCCGGGAGGAGGGCGGTGTCCTGGAGCCAGTTGAAGTGGCCAACCTGGTGGCCCTAGTGGAGCCCACTGTGAGGCACTATGTTGAGGCCCCCTGACCGGACCTCGGACTCATGTGCGGCAGCAAGTGGCCACTGACCTGGTGGGGTCACTGGCGGGGCGGTCTGCTGAGCAGTGCCGGCACGGTACCAGTGATCTCCACTGGAGGAACCCGGACCTATTGACGTGGCTGCGTTCCCGTGCCAGGCGGGGCCTGATGCCTAGGCCACGTGAGTGTACCATCTATTCACCTATATTCTCTGTAGGGGTGTGTGTATGCCTGGGTGGCTGTGCATCGGTGTGTCAGTGTGTGCAGCTGTGCGGCGATGGTTATGGCTGTGTGGGCAGGCAGTCTCACTGGGGCAGGGGAACTCTGCTTTTGAGTCACACTGATGTTTGTCTCACCATATGTCTCCCACAGGCCGGCTGGTGAGGACACCGGACAACAGTGATGTGGGCCATGCCAGGGCCCCAGTACCACAGGCTGTCAGGCCACAGCAGCAGCATCAGCAGCAGCAGCAGCAGCAGCGGCGCAGCGGAGCTGCTGGAGGAGTGTGAGTATCATTCGTCATGGATGCTATTGCATGCTGGGGGCAGGACCACAAACCATGCTGGACACAACCAAAGGGAGGTCATGGTTCCACTATCACGAAACACTAGTGAGTCCACGACTGGAGTACAGTGTTCCGGAGACCATACCTGTGTATGGACAGGGACTGGGTGGAGAGGAGTTCACAGGAGGGCGACATGGATGGTGCATGGATTGCATCACAAGTCCTATGCAGACAGGTTGAGCGGAACTGAACATGTACTCCCTGGAGGGAGGAGGGTGTGGGATATGATGGGGACATACAAGTATTGTACAGGGGGGAACAGAGTGCAGGAAAACAATATTTGTAAGTGTAAAGAATGTTCCAGGACTAGAGGGCATGGGATGCAGTTGGAGGGGGCTCGTTTAAGAGGAACATGAGAAAGTGTTTCTTCACATCATGGGTGGTGGACGAGTGGAACACCCTGCCAGAGGATGTGGTGGGGGCTGACTTGGTCATGGGATATATGTATGCGTGGGTTAGCCATGAGGGACTTCTGGAGGTCAGGGGTGAGGGGGAACGGACTTATAGGACAAGAGGGTGATCGTACAAGGCCAAATGGCCAGACTGGGTGTCCCATAGGCCCTTATCTGCCGACACTGTCTATGTATCCATGTATGTAGGCATGACACAGGTGACCTGCATCACAGTGCAGCATCACGACCGTCTGTGTATGCATCACAGGTGGTCCGGCATGCACTGGGCACATAGCTGTGTAACTGGCATCGCACCACGTTGCCACATCACATGACAGCCTAGTTTGTACTGTGATTGGCGTGGACAGTGTGTGTGTGGGCGGTGGTGCGCATGGCTGGTGCCGCCTGTTTGTGATGGCCATGTGCATGTTCACTGTGGGTGGGTGCATGCCATCACAGGTGCAGGACATTGGTTAGATGGGTTGCAGGTTGGGTGGTGTTCAGGGTTGTGGTCAGTCTCAGCCATTGACTGTGTTCCCATTTTCCTAGGCCTCGGTGTGCTGCGATGCATGGCGCAAGATCTGCGGCGCCTGACCCAGGTGGTGGTGGACAACCGTGAGCTCCTGCAGGCCCTACAGCGCCAGGGGGAACGGTGGCGCAGGCACAGGAGGGGACGCCAGCAGGGGGAGGAGCAGAAGCCAGCTGGGCCGTAGCCCAAATTTCAGTTCTACTTCACCCATCCCTTTCACCCTGCCTTCCCTCTCCAAGTTTTTATTCCCTCCCCCTTGAACACCCCTGCCTTTTACCCGTCCCCCCCCAACTTGTACATAGTTCTATGTTTATTGTTAACTGTTTTTTTTGAAATATACATTTCTATTTTGGTACAACTGCTGTGTTGGTGTCTGCTTAGCAACTGGCTCTGGGTGCTCCGTTGCAGGGGTGTACATGCCATCTGGGCTGCTATGGTCCTGGGTATCTGTGTGTGTGTGTGTGTGTGTGTGTGTGTGTGTCCATGGGGAGGTATCAGCAGCATAGCATTGCCTTTCTGTTGCTCTTGCCATCTGCTGCCACCCACTGCTGGGTGCACAGGGTGGGTCTGGCTGGTATGCTTCTCTGCAGCATGGGGTTGACGTGTGGCACGGGGGGTGCATGGTGTTTCCTGCAGTGCCTGTCACTGCACATGAGCGGTGTCTTGGGGCACGGGTGCACGCTGTGCTGTCGTGACGGGGGGACTGATGCACTGTGTTGTCAACCTCTGGTGTGGCACTCTCTGCCTGCCAGTGGTTGTGCTGGGGTGTCATGGCTCTGCTATGCTTTAGTTGGCTTGTCCCCATGGGCACATGGATCATCCGTCCACCCCAGTGATGCTGTGCTTGGGGTGTGCCAGTGTGGTGTGGGTTCTGCAGTGAGTTCCGTGCCCATGTGTGGCATGGCTGGCGGTGGCCCCAGCCTGCCTCCCTGGCTGTGCAGTTCCATTGCTCTGGGGGGCTGTGCTTCGCTATGGCAGCTCTGCAATGCTCAGCTGAGCTTCCATGGTTGCGCCATAAGCAGCATTTTGGCTCAGCCTCTCCTTCCTGGTTGCGTGATGGCGCAGTATGTGCGATATTGAGACGTTGGTTGCTTGCGCAATTCGCTCTGCTCCATGTTTGAATATAGCACCTGTTGTGCATTTGCGCAACTGGTTTGCGATTGCTCCTACTGTTGCGCCAGTTTTCAGCGCAGTTTGAATATCCAGGCCCCTATGTCTGGGCAGAAAACAAAATGGGCCTGCAAATGTACTTTGCCATCTCTTTATCTGCTGGGATCATCTCCTCTGTAACTGCACTGAAAAAAAAACATCTGGTTGCTCCTCCTCTAACCCTTTGCTGTCCTGTAACCTTACTACCCTGACACCCTGCCCACTTCTGGCATTTCACTCCCTACCACAGTCACATTAACTCTCCTTCCAATTTCCCCTTCCCCCCAATCTAACGTACTAGGTCCAGATTTCTAGATAGGGTACATTTTCCCAAGCTTCAGTAAACACTAACCTGAAGTTCATATCTTGTAACTAAGGATCATAGAACCAAAATAATTATTTGTTAATGTTGTCTGTCCTTGCACCTTGTATCATAGCAATGTATTTTCTGTCGTATGGCAATGTATCATTTTATTTTTTGTTTACTGTCTTGTACTCCCATGATGTGGAACCTCTGTAAAGGAGCAGGTTTGCTCAAAGGTGTTAATCTGAGATTCAATAAATAAATAAAAAATAAAAACTCTCACCAGGCAGGCAAATCAGCAATGCCACTCAGGCTCAGACCATCACCAGTCCATGATAGACTGCTTGAGCTGATACCTGATTTGAAAGCGGCACCTTGTCAGCAAAGAAATCTTCAAACTCATTGCATTTTTCAGCGGAAAAAAAAACTTGAGCAGACTGCAGACAGGATGAGCTTTATAACCTGTCCACAGTGTGAAGGAGTTGGACGATTTCTACCTGCAGCAATCACCTGTGACAGGAACTCTGTCTTTTTCAGGACAATTACTCATTGATTCTGACCATAGTGAGTTTTCAACACCAATTTGTCAATCAAGGACCGGGTCCTACATCAAGAACCTTCCAACCTCCATCCTTTAATCTTCAAACGGTGTAGTTCATCACAGTACCAAGGAGAGCTGCATCAGGAGGTCAAGAGACAAACATGTTAAGTTGCTAAGGAATGTAAGGCGGATGTGAGAGCAACATTATAGTGTTTCACAGCTTTCTCAAAACCCTGCACACAAGTGAGCATCATGCCTGAGATGTCCGATACCTCCAGGAGATTGTTAGACTCCAAATTATATTTTGGACAGTAGCGGATTGTCTCTGTGGGGCGGGGGTAACAAAACAGGGGACCCCGCAGAGGAATGACACAGCATGATGATATGATCAGAACAGATCAACCCTGACTGCACTTATGTCAAGGCTTGATGAGAAGATCAGGTCCAAAGTGTGATCCTGCTGATGTGTACCAGAGATGACTGCCCGTGTTAGCACCGGTAAATTCATCAACTGGAGGCGCTGTTGACCATGGGGTGAGGTCTAATCATCGACCCATGCATTGAAGTCCCCCAGCACCAAATGTCTAGGGGGAAATCAATGCCTGATTGACAACAAAATCCACCAGTTACTGCATAAAATCACCCCCATATCCGAATGAATGGTATATAAGGATAGTCGTGCAACTAACACCTAGGGCACATCTGGCAGCGACAAACTCAAAGGACCTGAAAGTTCCCATGGGGTACGCAGTGAGCCTGAGTGCAGATTTAAAACAAATGGACCTCCTATGCGGTCTCACCTCAGGCAATGTATCTCCAAATAATCAGGTGGGACAGAAGCCTCCAGCACAGGGCTGGCATCATCGCCCAGCCAGGTCTCTATAATACAAACAAAGTCAGCTAAGGAATTGGCAATGCAGTCATACATCACCACTGTTTTATTTCTTAGTGACCTAGCATTGCAAAGCATGGCCCAAAGGGGAGGAATAGAGCTAGTCAGACCCACTGCTTCCTGTTTGTTGACATCAAGCAGAACCCTAGGGATGGGAACCAGGCATGGCGGTTCCCAGTTCTGGTTCCATACCCTCCCTGAGTGCCTCCTAAACCCGGGAACCCCAATCAACTCTCCCCCAATCATTATACCCAGGCCCAACACTATGGTTATTGCACCACCTCCTGAGGATTCCCAGGCCCCTGCAGCACCTGAGAACCTCCACAGGGAGGGCTTATGGGGAGCCAACAAATGGATGGCACTGCCACAGGCAGTTTCTGGAGTAAACGTGCCTCACACCTACATCTCCCTTGCACAGCTTGACCCCAATAAAACAAATTTAATGCAAAAATAAACCCACTACAGCCACAATAAATACCCCTTAGGGCTAACCTAACAATACCCTCCCTAACCCACAAATCACACTACAGACAGGCACTAACACAATAAGTATCTAAACGTTAAAACCTCATACATACAACAAAACATTATGTATAAATTAATAATAATTAAACAAAAAATAAAGCAAACAACAAAGTCTGAGTCCAAGCTTCAAAGTCCAAGCATTTTTTAACACATCATTTAAAATCCAGCTTGTAAGTCTAGCACTCCCTCCAGCTGCCACCAAGTGGAGAGTAACCCTTAATGTCACTCAGAAATAAATTAAGCACTGTTTATAATGTTGTAACTCAGTACTTGAGAAACCATATACTACAGGCAAACAGGAACCAACAAGCAGAGTAACCCTGAAAACCCAGTCTGGTAGAGAGAAAGGAGGAAGGGAATGCTCTCCCGCAATGGTCTCAACACCCCAATTCAGAGTTTTCAGCCATTTTAGGGTAACTCACTGCCAGTGAGCACCCCACTAGCTGCAATAGATTCAGCCAGTCAGAAAAAAAGAAAGAGATACGCTCACCGCTTCCACCTCATAGTGGAGGATCTACAAGAGTTTCTAGGCAGAAGTTTTAAGCTGCGCTATATCCCAGATGAAATAAACTCCAGAGGATGGTCTTCCATGCCCTGCACCCTGAAATTACTTGTGCAAGGTCTGCTCCTGCCACTCTGCAGGTATGCTGCTGCAGGTAATCACCAGTCAGGCCAGTCTGAAGGCCCCCCGGGAAATGGGATCCAGTGCTGCAATCCGTCACTGGGGTAGCTTTCTCTGCTGTAACTCTCTCCACACAAGGAATCCAGGAACAAATAATCCACCTCCACGCTGGTTTTTAAGAATAATGATGCCACTCCCATCCCACAACCAGCATGAACCTGCATAAACACAGGACAGTATTACTGCATATCAAACAGGACTCACTCTTTCGACAGGCCTCCCTCGCACTTCCATTCCAGTTCCTGCAGTCTGTTTAGAGAAAACAAGGAAACAGATCAAATGAATGAGAATCAAAGACAGACCCCCCCAAATATCTGTGGTAGGTCCTGTGCCTCCCCCCCGTGCACGTCCCCCGGTCCTGTGAGGATCACTGACTCAAGAACAGAACTGGTAAACATAAACAAAATGTGCCTGATATCTTGGGGCATGAGCACACAGCTGGTGGGAGTCAGGGATTGAAGATTCTTACCCATGTTCCGCTGATGAAAATGCTCAGCACAGCTTATCAAGCATCAGACAATACACAGCTCCATTTGTTTTTATATTCTGCTTGCCAGGCATTGTTGTATGCTCTCTTCCTGCACTGATGACCTTCCAGCACTGCCATGGGTTCTGCAAGGTCATTCCTAGTGCTATGTGGTCTAGGAGTACTAGCGGTCATCACTCTGACAGGCTGAGCAATTCTTTTTCACCCACTTTATTTTGTTTAGCCCATGTGCCACCTCTCCTGCAGTGCTGTGCCATACCATGATGGCCTCACAAGCCACAGCCATCCCCTGAGGTAAGAAGGCAACCCCCCCCCAGGCTGCATTAGTGAGTGGTCAGTGTGGCCGTGAAACACATCAGCCTCCCCATGGCAGAACCCCAATACCATGCTCATCTATTTGCTGATGAACCAGACTTGCCCCCCCAAACCTGGGTCGCATGCGATGAAGCACAACGTGGTACAGCTGATCCACTGGGTTGGCCCCATCAAGGTTATTTTTTAATTTATTTAAAATATTCCCACAGGGCCAGACCAGTGAGATGGATGGCATATATCCAAAGTTCCTGACTCAGCACCCAAGTACAGCTTCGAGTGAGCATGAGATGGTAAGCCTTTCCTCTGTGGTCCCCGTGAGGGGCAGGTGAAGCTGGCTTCTGTGGTCTGAAGTCAAAGGCCACATTCCAAACACAAACGAAATTCAGTTGCTCCTGCACATTTTAGAACATGCTTTCTGGCAGAACAAAACCTGCCTGGACTGTCAAGATACATGGCAGAATCTAAAATTGGGGAGCATCCGGCAGACACTGTATGAGGTTCGGAACCCTGTCATGGAGTACTTACCACTGCAGTACTCTGGCCGGTTCACTTCTGCACAAGCTGTGGGAATGAAATCAGAGTGCACTACGTAAATCTACTTGTGGTTCAGTTGTGTTCCATTCTATTTTCTGTTCATGCACAGTCTTTTGAGTTGCCCGAAACTCTACCTCAATTTGTCAAGGGCTCCCATCAGACCTGACACTTAGCTTCTCACTATGTACATTTAACTGAAGCATCAAACGTTTTCTGTTTCCATTTCCACCCATCTAATAACAGTGTTTAATGTGGTAGGCAGAGACTAGCAACATTTTTCCAAAGTTTTATTGTGTTTCTCAACTCAGTTAACACTCCTCTTTGTCAATATGTCATCTTTTCAGGAGCGGAAGCTGAAGGGCAAGGTACAGAGCATCCTTCACATGTTCTCCTCTTGGGGGGGTGCTATTTGCATTGCTCTGTAGTGGCTCCCAGTAGTGGCATAGTAGAGGTGCTTCTGATAGAGTGGGTGACCACTGACTGTCAGTCACCCATCCAAAACAGCCACAGCAATTGCAAGTCAGTGGAACCACACGGGAGAAACAGGTAAAAATGCTACATCAGTACATGATGATGGTTTCATGGTCCCCTACATCTATGGACCCCCTGGTGCATTACTGAGGGACCCCTCTGCCAGCATCCAAGAAATGTGTAGCTCCTCTTCCAAATCACAGAGGGACATACGGCAGGGACATGCCGGCCATAGGCGGATGTCATGGTGAAGGAGGTGCACCTCCTCAATGACTGAAGGGGGCCCCTGGCAGGAATGTGCTGGCCACAGGATGTAGCAGCTGAGGTCTGGATAGAACTCCTCATGGTAGTGAAGGGTGAGTTTAGTGGGTAATGTAATGAGTTAGAGGCATGAAGGAGCGAATAACAGTGGGCATGGGAAGGCAGAGAACAAATCAGACAAAAAATAAAAAATGGCATTTTAGTTGTACATGCACATGGACAGATATACTTTTGTTGTGTGGGAACTTGAAAGATAATACATTTAGTAGGGTGCTATATGTCTATATAAGTGATAGGCTTCAGGTGGGACTCTTTGTTTAGATATCCATGAGGGCTGTTGCCTAGACTGTTTGTACAGATATATGTGGGAGGGAGGACTGGGTGAGTAGATAGCTGAAGTCTTCAGGCTGGATTGTTTGTATACTTGGAGGGATGCAGGCCAGACTGTTTGCAAAAGGGCTACCAGCTTGGCAATCAGGGAATCAAGGCTCTGAAAATGCTTTCCTCTAGTTGAACCACAAACATGTTAGCAATGTCTGCCATGGACATGACAGCAGCTCAGGTCCTAGACCTCCCACACCAGCTGCATCCATGACCCTGCTCATTTGGTCCAGCCCCATCCAGCCATTAGGTAGCAAGAATGATGCTACAGTAAACTGGCCCAGTGATGCAGGGACAGCATACTGAGCTTTGTATTCAGAGATCTAGATGTAGACACAGGCACCCTAGGCGATGGAAGGTAGTATGCCAGGTGTGTGGCTAAATCAAACCTCCTGCAGGCCATTCCACAGTGCTACATCCAGCAGGCACTGATCAGTTGCTCTCCCAACCAACGTGTATATAACCCAATGGACAGTGGTGAAAATCTTGGGAGGTGTACCCATAGAATTTGAAGAACTAAAATGGCAGTGAGGGGCTTGCCCATATGTTTGTTTCCTGGATGACATTAGGGTGGCAAGTATTGGTCTATGGCGAAAAAACAGTCACATGACATCTCCTGAGCTATAATATCAGAACACTGCCATTCTAGTCCTTCTAATTCTATGGGGTTTATTTTATTCTTTGGTAACTAGGTAAGGCCCACTAGGCACAGGTGCCTGTTTTCAGGGGCAACTCGGGAGCACTGGGGAGGTTGTGACTTGCTCAGAGTTACACAGTATGCAAGAGGAGGTTATGGGAATCAAACCCAGGTCTGTCACTGGATGCACCAAGCTCATTCACAGCTTGTTACTCTAACCTCTAGGCTATACCTGCAGGACCTCCTTTTAGGGAGTGCAATTACAAGTCTGACTCAGTGCTAGGAGCAAAATGGGGAGGGCTGCTACTGTATAAAATATATCCCCCAAGTCCACAAAAACACAGCACATGAAGCCATTAAAATGCAAAATGTAATGAGGAAACACGTCTCAGCCCCCCTCACCCCATTAGAAATGTTCTGTCCTGCATCAATGGTGGTGGATTCCCCCAATGAATCTTTTCCATTTCCACCACTGCTAGTAAACAGAACTGGAGAGGAAAGAGACAAACTACAGTATGTATGTGAGTGTTGGGGGTTGGAAGGAAGACATATGTCCTCTGGATGAAAGAGTATTTAGGAAGCAGAATACTCACATCTAGCCATGTAGTTAACAGACGCCCATATTTCAAGATTGTTCTCTCGGCCCGGTGGGATGGGATAGCCATAGACTTTTATAGTGTAATTTGTGTCCACTGGTAGACAAAAGGAGACCTCAAAAACCTACAAAACAAGATACCCGATTAATTCAGTTATGATCACATGACTGTGCGTTACTCCACTACAGGTCAGAACTGCTTAACTAATTAGCCTCATTATGTAGTGCTACAATTAAAAGCCAGGGGAGTATTATATAATTGCAATAAGGCACAACAGGGTGTGCATAATTGTAGGATAATGGCACTTTTCAAATGTGTAAGGTACTCAGCTTTGTCTTGTGTCTGAATCCTGAGTTGTCCTGCAATTTCACCTTATCAGATAGGACCTGGACAATTCTGCCTCCTCTACGGTCGAAAACTGGTCACATGGGGTATGCCATCCTATGTGTAAAATGCTCCTAAAGTCATGTTATTGAAGTTATAATGGAAAGTTCAAAAAGCATTATGCAAATCACACAACCACATCCAATCACATCACAAAATCCCACATAACCAGTCAACCCCCACCCCAACCCCAATCCATGTAACCAGTAACCCCATGTAGCACAGAAATAAAACACAAAATAGTTGCACATGGACAACCATAGCTGCTTTTTCATTATAATAGTGCTTCAAGAGAAATCTAGGGTAGGTGCAAAGTAAAAGTTATTCTACACAAATTAGTGAGATAGAAGTCTGTATACTGTCCCTGCACTGCCAGTATTGAGCTCACTGGTGTACAACTGGCATTCATGACCCTATCCCTACACTGTCTCAAGCACTCCCTATTGACCAGTGACACCCACCTTCTTTACCCAACCCTGGGCCAAGCACTTCTTAGTGTCAAAAGCACCCTCTCCCATCCTGAGCCCTTCCTGCTGCTGGGACAATATGCAGACAGACTCAGTACCCTGTTCAGTGCTACATTTGTATACTGGTTGATTGAGTACTCTGTTATTTATTGTAAACTCCATTGGCCAACCTCTGCTGTACCCTTCCCCCAGGATATACTGTATCTGGAAATGTGACATCATAGCTGAGTATGCTGTTCTGAAGAAATATTTCAAATACGTGATTAATACCATACAGTTTCATGACTGCATTCCCTCTTGCCATTCTCTATGTCTGTTTCCATGACAAGCAGACAAAGGTACCCTCTCCAAACAGGGCAACTTTACTGCTTCTCCCATGCATACACACACTCTTCTATTCTCTTCTGTTTATCTTCTATGTCACATACCGTATTTCCGAAGCCTTTCCCTCTCACCAAATTTTACTCTGTCAAGACTGTTCACCTTAATACAGCATACCTTTATCAAGAATTCTGCAACTGCAGCTTCCAGCACACGTATCAACGTGGTACATTGTGCACTTGGTGGCACTGGTGGCATGTTGAGTGTGCATTTAGTCAACAGTGGTTCCCAGGAATAAGGGTGCAAAATAGGTATAGATTCATACATTTACACAGCATACTTGCTGATCCCTGTTTATGAAGTAGGTGAGAGGCAGATCTGATGGCCCTATTGTCCCTTCCAACCTTAAATTACTGTATTACTGTGTGACGTTGCCCATCCTACTTTGTGAGTTGTGCTGAATTTGTATTAGAACAGTGAAGAACAGGAAACAACTGGTCAAAAATCGTTAAGGTATGATAAGCAAGGTGCCAACAGCAAACAGCAAGCAGATGAACAAAGACATGACATGACATAACATACTATGTAGCAGCTTTTGATTACTGAGAGCTGCACATTTAATGAACTTGGCAGAGGAGATGAACTGCATGTACAAGGCCAAGAAAATGTAACCCTCAGAATATTTATTTATTTATTTAAAAGTTTAACCAGGAAAGGCATACTGAGCAGTGAATACTCATTTCCAAAAGTATCCTGGGGGAGAGGGGATGAGGAATACAGTGGATATAGCAGCAAGACATAAACAATAGTGCTATAATAACAATACAGTGGGTGCAGCAGCAAGACATAAACAATAGTGCAATAATAACAATACAGTTGGTGCAGCAGCAAGACATAATCAATAATGCTATAATAACAATACAGTGGATACAGCAGCAAGACATAAACAATAGTGCTATAATAACAATACAGTGGGTGCAGCAGCAAGACATAAACAATAGTGCAATAATAATACAGTGGGTGCAGCAGCAAGACATAAACAATAGTGCTATAATAACAATACAGTGGATGTAGCAGCAAAACATAAACAATAGTGCTATAATAACAATACAGTGGGTGCAGCAGCAAGACATAAACAATAGTGCTATAATAATACAGTGGTGCAGCAGCAAGCATAAACAATAGTGCAATAGGTGCAGAGATAAACAATAGTGCATAATATACAGTGGTGCAGCAGCAAGACATAAACAATAGTGCAATAATAATACAGTGGGTGCAGCAGCAAGAACATAAACAATAGTGCTATAATAACAATACAGTGGGTGCAGCAGCAATACATAAACAATAGTGCTATGATAACAATACAGTGGGTGCAGCAGCAAGACATAAACAATAGTGCAATAATAATATAGTGGGTGCAGCAGCAAGACATAAACAATAGTGCAATAATAATACAGTGGGTGCAGCAGCAAGACATAAACAATAGTGCTATAATAACAATACAGTGGGTGCAGCAGCAAGACATAAACAATAGTGCAATAATAACAATACAGTTGGTGCAGCAGCAAGACATAATCAATAGTGCTATAATAACAATACAGTGGATACAGCAGCAAGACATAAACAATAGTGCTATAATAACAATACAGTGGGTGCAGCAGCAAGACATAAACAATAGTGCAATAATAATACAGTGGGTGCAGCAGCAAGACATAAACAATAGTGCTATAATAACAATACAGTGGATGTAGCAGCAAGACATAAACAATAGTGCTATAATAACAATACAGTGGGTGCAGCAGCAAGACATAAACAATAGTGCAATAATAAAAAATACAGTGGATACAGCAGCAAGACATAAACAATAGTGCTATAACAATACAGTGGATAAAGCAGCAAGACATAAACAATAGTGCAATAATAATACAGTGGGTGCAGCAGCAAGACATAAGCAATAGTGCTATAATAACAGTACAGTGGGTGCAGCAGCAAGACATAAACAATAGTGCTATAATAACAATACAGTGGGTGCAGCAGCAAGACATAAACACTAGTGCTATAATAACAACACAGTGGGTATAGCAGCAAGACATAAACAATAGTGCTATAATAACAATACAGTGGATACAGCAGTAAAACATAAACAATAGTGCTATAACAATACAGTGGATAAAGCAGCAAGACATAAACAATAGTGCAATAATAATACAGTGGGTGCAGCAGCAAGACATAAGCAATAGTGCTATAATAACAGTACAGTGGGTGCAGCAGCAAGACATAAACAATAGTGCTATAATAACAATACAGTGGGTGCAGCAGCAAGACATAAACACTAGTGCTATAATATCAACACAGTGGGTATAGCAGCAAGACATAAACAATAGTGCTATAATAACAATACAGTGGATACAGCAGTAAAACATAAACAATAGTGCTATAAAAACAACACAGTGGGTGCAGCAACAAGACATAAACAATAGTGCAATAATAATACAGTGGGTGCAGCAGCAAGACATAAACACTAGTGCTATAATAACAACACAGTGGATACAGCAGCAAGACATAAACAATAGTGCTATGATAACAATACAGTGGGTGCACCAGTAAGACTTAAACAATAGTGCTATAATTACAATACAAGGAATAATATAGATACACACAACAAAAACTTGGATGAACAAAATGATATTCGACATGTAACAAACTTGGGAAGTGCTATGATTCTGAGAGTAATGCAAGAGTAGAGTAAAGAGGATAAGTGCAAGCTGGCAAGTGAATGCTGAGGCAGTATGATGATGGCATAAAGGAAATTAAGCACAGCTCCAAGTAGGGGGAAAGGTCCTTAAGGAGGAGTTGAGGACCTTAGGGGAGGCTGCATGGTAGACAGGAGGGGGGAGCGTATTCCAAAGTTTTGGAAAACGATGAGAGAATGCTGCCTGGCCTATTACGGTGGACCTGGATGAGATGGTAAAAAAGCAGTGGTCATGGTTTCTAAGTGAGTGGGAAGAAGGTAGTTTGAGGGAAATGGAGGACTCTAGATATGGAGGGAGAGCATGAAACAAGAATTTACCAAGAAAGTTGGCACAGTGGATATGGTGCCTGTCAGATGGGGAAGGAAAGGCGAGAGACTGGTACGGGGTGCAGTGATGGGTACGGGGAGGACAGTTAAGGGCAAAACAACAGAAGGAGTGAAAGAGAGAGTCCAGCATGGTTAGGGAGGATTTGGGAGTGGCACAGTAGACTACAGCCCCATAATCAAAAATAGGTAGGATCATTTTCTGGACTAGTGCTCAGTGAGCTGGCAAGGGAATACATCCACGATTTCTGTAAAGGGCACCCAGTTTGGGGTGCAGTTTTTTGTGAATGGCATCAGTGTGTCCAGAAAAGGTGAGGTTCTGGTCTAGCCAGACCCGTGGTACCTGAAAGAAGAGCTGTCCTCAAGATTAGTCCCAACAAGTGTGTGGAAAGAAGGGAGGGATTTGAACTGAGAGAAACTCTGCCTCATGCCAAAGGCCATGGAGATGGTCTTCTTGGCATTCAGGGAAAACTGATGTGAGCGAAACCAGAATAAGCTAAAGGTATCCAAGGTCAAAGGGGGTATGACAGTTGGTCCTGTTCTGATGGCTGAGCATTGAAGACTTAAAGACAAACGGGCCCTTCATCACCTTCCACTAACAGAACATCACTCATTATCTCATGCAGTTGAACTTACTTTTACTGAGATTACAACAGGCAGTTCCACTGGTGTGTTAGTGTAGTACTGTGGTACCCCAGTTGTACTGCAAGTAGTTCTCTGCACAGCCCAACTCTGTTAACAGCCCCAGGGCATCTCTTTACGTGTCCCCTGGTCTGACCATTCTCCTTAGTGTCTTGATTCCTTCACTGTATAGCTAATCCAGACTGCAATGGAGACTTTAGCAGTCCTCTTGGTCCTGGGTTCCTTTAGCTTGCTCCAAGGGTTAGAGTTTCTCAGCTTTTGGGGGAAATGCTGCCTTTTCCCAGTCATTAGATTTCTATGCCCTGGCAGGGATGTTATAGTGCCAACGGTGCCAGCTCTTTCATCTCATGTTCCTTCACTCATGGGGGGGGGGTGGAGTAGACTACACTGCTGTTGGGCTGTCACTCAGACTCTCTCCTTTGGCATGTGGGCTGCGTTGATAGGGGCATATTACATGATGTGAAGCAACTCCTTATCCAGATTATGCTGATCTGTCTTCAGGCACAACCTAATTGCTAATGCAGTGAGAGACACTCTCTGTGAAGTTTGAATGGCTGGTAGCAAACAGCTGCACCCAGACGCATTAGCTATCATGCTATTCGCTCTGAAGATTTTCTGTTTTAGGCCATCCCACATCCCCAGCATGCAACCAATGAGTGCTGGGGTACCAACTTGAAGAAGGAGAGCTGCTGGTGCTAGGTGGTTACCCACAGTGCCAAGGCAGGCCCACTTTCCACCTGCAGCTGGTGCTCAGAAAGAGGGACACTCAGCCCCCCCCAGGGTCAGACAATGTACAATGCCTGTGCATCATGCTCCAGACCTCTCCCAACCCAGGTGAGGAAACTGAGGCCAAAGATTGATCCCAGGTCTCCTGCAGAGTGAAGCAGTACTCCACCAGCTGCACCACGGGGCCAGGTTGTGTCACTACATTTTAAGAATTAGAGTCCTCAGAAACCAGTCATTAAAAATCAGTGGTGTTACTCTCAATAACATCTGTGGTGTTGTTGTTGATTGCCCTACCCCTTGGAGGGGGGGGTCCTAGTACTCAGGTGGGTGTCTGCCCATGGCATGGAGGAGGGTTTCTCAGAAGGGATGCTAAGCCAGTGTTGTTTTTTCAGTTAATGACAGCAGTGATGTTTCTTTTCCCACTGCCCAAAGTGTGTGTGTGTGTGTGTGTTTGCTTTTGCCCGGCGAGGGGGATTCCATGAAGATCTTCCATGCTGAAAGAGGAGGGGGTCAAAAAGGAAAAAAGGGGGGGCAACAAGAAGAGTAGAAATAAAATCTGGAAGGCCCTGTGTGCGAATGCTAGAAGTCTAGGAAATAAGATTCCGGACCTAGAGGCAATCATGGCAGAGGCCGACCAGGATATTGTGGCTATTACTGAGTCATGATGCACTGAAAACCATGACTGGGACAAAGCCATACTGGGCTATACTGTGTTCAGGAAGGACCGGGTGAGAAAGAAAGGAGGGTGTGTGGTGCTTCATGTGAGGGAAAGCATAAAACTGATGGGGATACAGGGAATACAGCGGGAGGCAGAGGTACTGTGGGTTACACTGGAGTCAGGGAATGAAGCCACTATTCGCACTGGAGTGATCTACAGACCTCCAGTACAGAGGTAAGAATTAGATAAAGAACTGGTGAAAGCCATTGGCAAGATGGCAGAAAAGGAGGTGCTGCTGGTGGGGGACTGGTCTGCAATCTGGCAGACACAGATTGGAGTCCTCAGCAGCAGCTTCAGCTAGAACCAGACACATCCTGGACTCTCTGCAGGGGGCATTCCTCAGGCAACTAGTTAGTGAACCCACTCATGATGGGACAATACTGGACCTAGTACTCACTGACAGGGACAGTGTTGCAGACATTAAGGTGGGAGGTCACTTGGGGACCAGTGCTCACTGTACAGTGTGGTTCAATATAAGGATGGCTGCGGAATCACACCACACAAGGGCAAGGGTCCTGGACTTCAGGAGGGAACATTTTAAAAAGATGGGTGAATGCCTCAGGGATGACCTAGCAAGAGTGGGTGACCTGGGTTGGCTGAAGGAACAGTGGGTGAAGATAAAAGGGAGCATAGTAAAGGCAGCAAACCTCTGCATCAAACAAGTGAGAAAAAGCAAGAAGAAAAAGAGACTGCAATGGTTCTTGAAAGAGGTGGCTGAAAAAGTAAAAGCTGAAAGGGTAGCATTCAGAAGGTATAAGGAGACGCAACGGGAGGATAGGGAGGTGTATCAGGGGAAACAGAGGGAAGCAAGGGAAAGCAGTAAGGAGCACAAAGGTTTCCAAATAGGTAGTGTCTGTGACCCAACAGCTGAACGGTGCTCACTACAGAAAGGGCGAGAAGTCCAAAACACAGGATCCAGTAAAAAAGTAGTTGCATTCGGAAACCTCTTGCAGTTAAAGCAGCAAATTTATTGAATGCATCAAATAGCAAGTTTTAAACAGAAGATTTCCAACAGCAGTACTGCAACTAACGACTTTACCCCAGCGTTTCGACTCAAACTGAGTCTTTCTCAAGGGGTGTGGTTTCATAGGAATTTCAAGTGAAAAGACAAGGAGTCCATAATGCTTGCCATATGATTTCTTGTCTATATTAGCCCAAATTTGTCTGAATCCGGCATCACTAGATCCAAGTTAGATTTAAAAGAATTCATATTTGGGCTCTCTACCACAAATGTTGGAAGGTTGTTCCATATTGGGACAGATCTCACATTAAACCAATTTTTTTCACCTTAGTGAATGCCATTTGCTAGTCTATAGCTGTCTTGTATGTTTACGGCTACTGAGTCTAAGTTTAGATTCTATTAATCCCAATCCCTTAGTGAGGGTTGAATCCTGAAGTGAACCATAAATAAGACACAGATCTCCCTTTTGCCTTCTATACCTCAAGGTGTATAAGTTCAGAGTTTTTAACCTATCCTCATAAGATTTACCTTTCATCCCTACTATAGCCTTAGTAAATCTTCTCTGAACTCTTTCAATTTTAAGTATGTCATCCTTAATATAGGGGGACCATACTTGTATGCAATATTCGAGATGGGATCTGACCAAAGCATTATATAGTGGTAATAACACCTCCAATGACCGACTGGCTACATGTCTGAATATACAATTCAGGTTCTGATTTGCCTTTTTTACTTGTCTGGTACAGTGTAAATTAAATTTTAAATCGGGGGTAATGAGTAAACCAAGATCTTTTTTTTTCAGAGGTTGGTGTAGTATTTCCTTACCCATCTTATATTGAAAGTATTGGTTATGTTTTCCCAAATGCATTATTTTACATTTATCATTATTTAATGTTAACTTTCTCTCATGGGCCCAGTTTGTAACTTTGTCTAGAAAGTTTTGTAAGATAGTACTTTCATTCTTTTTATTGATAGAGCCTATGCGACAATTGTTAGCAAATGTTAGCAACCAAATATTATCTTCATTAGATTTTAAAGATGAAACATAAACATTAAATAGACAAGGACCCAGTACTGATCCCTGGGGGACACCACTAGCCACAAAGACCCAGCTCAAAAGTACTCCATTTACGGTAACTCTTTGTTTCCTATTTCTGAGCCAATTTACAATCCAATTTACAATATTTGTATCTAATTTAGTTTTCCTTAGGACATCGATAAGCTCAAAATGAGGGATCTTATCAAAAGCCTTTGCAAAATCAATAAACATTATGTCTACTGAATTGCCATTATCAGTTGCTTCAGTTACCTTATTATAAAAGGTTAGTAAGTTGGTTAAACATGATCTTGATTTGGTAAAGCTGTGTTGAAGACTATCAGTAAGTTCACTATGATTTATGTGTTCCAAAATGAAGTCTTTAATAAACTGTTCCAATATTTTCCCAACCAGTGATGTAAGACTAATGGGTCTAAAATTCTCAGGTTTGTTCGTTGGGCCTTTTTTATGTATAGGGACAACTGTTGCCACCTTCCAATCATTTGGGACTTCCCCTGTATCAAAGAGTGTTGAAATATATTAGTCAGGGGTAGATATATCTCACTTACGAGTTCCTTTAATACCCTTGGGTTATCATCAGGGCCAGGGGATTTATTAATATTTATTCCTTTTAGCTTATCCAATACATATTTAGGCTGAATCACAAGCCGTCCAGGCATAGAACTCTCTAACTCTTTTATTTCCCCTTGAGAAATGGAGTTGAAAACTGAAGAAAAATATTGATTTTGCATATCTGCTATTTCATGTTTGTTAGCTATGCAGCCTGATTGTGTAGTGAATGGGCCTATGGTTTTAAAATTACCTTTTGTTTTATTAATGTAGGAAGAGAAGGTTTTCTTATTATCTTTCCCCCTTGATGCCAATTTAAGCTTAAATTTAGTTTTTTCATGTCTTATCTTAGTTTATATGGTTTTTAGTAGTTCCCGATATTTTAAATTGAGATGAGTGAATCCCTTTTTAATTTGCTTATATATTTTATTCTTTTTATTGATTTGAGCTTTTATTCTAGGGGACATCCATCCAGGTGTAGGGTTATGTTTGAGATCACATTTATTTTTAGTCCGGATATTTATTTTAGTTAGGTCCTTTAGTTTATTAACCAAAAGATGCCATTTAGCCTCTACTGTTAAATTTCTAAATAATACCTGCCAATCCCAACAACATATGGTATTTTTCATATTATCAAAGTTAGCTTTAGCAAGATTTAAAACTCTAGTTACCCCTGTAGTAGGTAATATTTTGGCTCTTGTGATTAGGAAGTTAACAGTGTTATGGTCGCTATTACCTAGTGGTGCTTTTACATCAATTTGAGTTACACAATTGGCAATATTTGTTAAAATAAGATCTATTATTTTATTACTCCTAGTATTGTGTTGGACCAGTTGCTCTAATCCTATCTCATTGAATAATTCCACATAGCATCAATCTACTTTAATAGATGCAGATGCATGGACCCAATTAACACTGTTTAAATTAAAATTCCCCATGATCACATAATTTTTGGATGGGTCAAGATTTCTAAGATAATGTAAGAATTTCTCATCATTTTCTGGGGACATAGAAGGAGGTCTATATACTAAACTAAGAATAAATGGTGGGCCCATATGAGGTTTTATTTTTACCCAAAGGATTTCAAGATCAGTACCATCAGAGATCTCTTCACTATCTGTTGTTTGATGTACATATATAGCTACCCCACCACCTTTTCTGTGCTCTCTATTTTTGAGATACAGGTTGTATCCCTGGATATTTTTATCCCAAGAATTATTGGCATCCCACCAGGTCTCAGTAATAAGGGCAATATGAATGTTATTAATCCCAAAAAGAAGTTTGAACTCATCAAACTTATTTGTTAAACTTCGGGCATTAATTAAAACCCCATTCCAACCATAATCTTTTATTTTATCATAGTGTCTGAGATTATTTTTTATTTCAGAGGTAGAGTATTCCCCCGCCCAGACCCAGTTTAAATGAAATGCAATCACCTTGTTGATTTTATTTGCCATCATCCTAATACCAATATAGCTGAGGTGTAGGCCATCCCTTTTGTAGCAATTTGTATTTTTGAATGTTTGATTATTATCCATTTACCCTATATTTTCCATCAGACAAAACTGTCTTTTCCAATAATTCAGTTGTTTAGCTTGTTCATTTTTATATGCCTGGATTCCAAATGTTGGCAAAATACCGGACAGAATGATATCTCCCCCTCTTTCTTTAATCATTGAAACAATTGTTTTGAAGTCTTCCCGGGTTTCTGAACATGTGGAGAGATTATTTACTCCAACATGTAAAATGACTAGAGGTTTGTTTGTATTTTCAAGTAACCCTTGTAGTAGTCTGACAATATCTCTAGTTTTTACCTCAGGAAGTGAACTAACTGTTGTGTGTGCTTTACGCCCTTCTCACACTATAGTATCAACTCCTCTTAGTATCAAATCTCCTATCACTACTATGTCTCTATTTAATTCTGTAGTTTTGTTGCAGGTTTCAATTGTAGGGGAGATACTAGTAGGAGCATATTCAGTATCACATGTCCTAGGGGTTTGTATTTTATGGTTGTTGGTATCTTCATTATGCACATGTGCCAAGATGTCAAATTTATTTTTTAGGCTGATAGGTTGTATGAGATGCTTGTGCATATCACATGGAGTAGATGTGTTAGGTACCTGTACTACTTGAGTATGGGGAGGCTTGTCTCTAGGGGTCTGTTTACTAAAAGTTTCAAAGTGCATTATACTTGCTTCTTTGACTGCTTCATCAGTGAATTGCTCCAAATGGGTAATCTCTTTTTAGGTCTCTAACTTCTTTTGTAATTTGAGAATTTCCTCTTGTAGTACTATAATCAATTTACATTTCTCTCAAGCAAACTCAAGGTCCATTGTATCCTCGACATACATTTGACACTGGGCACATACCTTCCTTTTAATACTCCTGCCTTTCTTAGATTTAACCTGGGCCATATTTGTAGTCGCTGTTATTATTTCAATTCCTATTGTTGGGCGATAAAATATCCTTCTGCTTCACACAAACAAAACCAACTAACACCATCAAGGTCTGCGGTGTCCACAGCGGACACAGCAGACGTAATCTCTGCCTTCTCTGCGTCTTTCTGACCTTACTCGGCTCGCCCACTCGCAGCAGGGCTCTCAGAAATAGGTAGCAGTGCCCCAGAAGTATTTTGGAGGGGTCGTGGAATTGCTAGAGCAAAATTCAAACTTTAAGCCTTTTATCTGCCTAAAAAGAGCTTGTATTTGTGTTTAAGCAGCTCAGAAACCACTGTATTGGTCTCAGAGAGCTTTAGTTTCAAGCAGGGATGCTGCTAAAAACAGATCGTTATTTGATCAGACCGAGGAGACAGTCTCTCTACCTGGATACCTAAATAGGTAGCAACCAGGGCTCCAATTACATTATATTATAATAATCAAGCACAAAACAGTAAAAGTTTCATTCAGGTCTATCACAGTTTATACGATTTAAAACGGGATAAGAGTGGTCCCTTTTGCCAAGCTTGCTACTGCTCCCACAGCTAGCTCTGTAATAACTAATCTAGTGGTTAGTGGGATCACATGCTGAATTATTTTTTGGGGGGAGCCAGCTTCTTTCCCCCCCCACAGGGGGTTCTGATACCCTGCTCCGCTCACTGCCCCCCCATCCCCGGGCTTATCCACCTGGGCGAGCACCCCTCCCAGGAAAATATGGGTCTCTAACCCTGGCTTGTCCTCCAGGATAGGGTCACAGGAACGTGACCCCTCGGTGGACCACTTTCTGAGTGGAAGCAGCTGCGGAAGTGGGGGCCATCATTTAGCGGCAGGCATTTTTTGCTGCTATTTTTCCTGGGGGCAGGGACATGCAATGATGCCAGCATCTGCTCCACCCCCACTAACATGTGGTGCCAGCCTTGTTGGAACCCCCAGAGGTCTACATTGCACCGGACACTCTTCCCTCCTCCTCCCAGAGAAACAGAGCAGTCTCTGGGATACTAAATCCTTCTCCTCCAGCCAGCCCTCTGATTCCTAAGGCTGTTCCTTAACCCAGGATGTCGGCACCGCAGATGGACACCTTGTCATTGCACTGGCAGGCTGGCTGCACATGTTGAATTTATACTTGCAAGTTCATCACTATTAAGTACCAAATGGCAGAGTTACAAACAACCTCTACCAATGTAAGTGCTAGTGCAAAAAACATATATAAAGTACTATATATCAAAATTTAGATGAAACTATATACAACGTCTTAAATCTAAACAAGCATTATACTGTTGTAGAGCAGAAAGCAGCTAACTAAAAGAAGCTACATTTTCTTATTAATTTAAAACTTATATCTCAGCAGGAGTCAGTGTCAGTTAAGATTAAGTAGACAGATAACTTTATTAGAAGTAGAAGGGGTCTTATTTAGGGTTAAAAAGAAAGAAGAAAAGTCAGTGTGTGTTCTGTGCAGGGAAGGGTACTGTATCAGCTGACTTTGCTAAACCAGTAGGAGGAAAGAGAGCTTACCTGGGGGTGTGGTTTAGACACTAGAAAAGCAGGTGAGTCAAATTACAACTTCCTGTTGCTAGCCTTGCTTGTAGAGCAGAAAGCAGCTAACTAAAAGAAGCTACATTTTCTTATTAATTTAAAACTTATATCTCAGCAGGAGTCAGTGTCAGTTAAGATTAAGTAGACAGATAACTTTATTAGAAGTAGAAGGGGTCTTATTTAGGGTTAAAAAAGAAAAGAAAGAAAGTCAGTGTGTGTTCTGTGCAGGGAAGGGTACTGTATCAGCTGACTTTGCTAAACCAGTAGGAGGAAAGAGAGACTACCTGGGGGTGTGGTTTAGACACTAGAAAAGCAGGTGAGTCAAATTACAACTTCCTGTTGCTAGCCTTTTTTCCTACTAATTGCCCTCCATCCCACCCACCCAAAGCCAGTTCTACTTTTATAGCCACTGGATTTGACTGTCAACAGGAACTTCCTGTTTGGCAGTAGGAAGAAAGGATCATAGAGAAACATTGGTTTTGTCAACCTAAAGTAAAAAGTAGCTCACTCTCCCCTAGCTGCTGGTGGTCTGATATTGAGCAAGGAAGAAGGAGGCTACTGAAGAAGATAGGAAGTTGCTGACCCAGAACAGGAAGGGTGAGAGTTGTGAAGGAGAAGAGAATAAGCATCCAGTGAAACAGTAGAGAGGACACAAAATAAGACATGATAGGAGTGGTGCAGTGCAATGGCGTGGGGGCGGCAGTGTTCGGGAGACATTCTGGAGGCTGCGATGCTGCCCTATTTGCAGGCACCTCTCTGGTCTGAGAAGGAGGTTGCCTGTCTCCAGGCTGACCTGGCTGGGATTCGTGAAACCCCTCCCCACCCAGGGACCACCAGGGCCAATGCCACTACCTCAGAGGTTGCCAAGAAGAGGAGGGCTGGACCACAGTGGGCTCAAGGAGAGAGGGTGGTGGAACAGAGTTGCATCCCTCAGCTGTACCTCTTCACAATTCATTAGCTCTTCTTGTGGATAGTGGTTCTCTATGGAGGCACCTGCAGTGGAGACCAAGGAGGATGCTGGGAACCTTCACAAGGAGACCCACAGGAGGTGGCATGGGACCCCACAGGAAGAAACAACTCCTGGTGGAGACTCAATCATTAGGGGGTAGAAATGGGAAGGAAGGGAAGGGAGGTAGGTGCCTTCCTGGGCGCCGTGGCTTGGAGGACAGAGGCAGATCTTCAGGATCGTGGGAGGAGCTGCACGAGGAGGAGCTGGATGTCATTGTCCACCTAGGGACAAATGACCTGGCTAGGAATGGGATCAGAGCAGTGCAAGAGGAGTTTATAGAGTTGGGAAGGGGCCTTAGACAAGTAGCGCATACTGTAACCTTCTCGGAGGTGCTGCCTGTCTATGGCAAGGGAGATGCTAGGGCACTTCTCACCAGGGAATTCAATGAGTGGTTGAAAAACTGGTGTGGAGCTCAGGGTTTTGGCTTCATTGGGGACTGGGGAGCCACCTGGAGGGATGCAGACCTATACTGGTGCGATGGTCTGCATCTGTCCAGCGAGGAACCAGGATCCTAGGTGAGAGGTTTAAATGCTTCATTGGCAAGCATTTAAACTAGCCAAGGGAGGCACTGAAAAGGAGCAGGGAAATCCGAGCCTCCCCAACAAAACATGGTGATTAGTGAGGTAAACACCAAGGTACAGAAGTTATTAGGGAGCAGAACAGATTTAAATGTAAAAAAGGCAAAGCAGTAAGGACAGAAATGGGGCTAAAGGGGTAAGGCTATCAAAAGTGGAGGGTGATGAGTACCAATGCCCGTAGTCTGTGTAACAAGCTCCCTGAACTAGTGGCCTTGATGGAAGAGAGTTGCCTAGATATTGTGGCAGTCACAGAAACATGGTACACAGAGAACCATGACTGGGATGTCAACATACCAGGATACACAATCTACAGGAGGGACAGGGAGGGTAAAAGAGGAGGAGGAGCGCTCTCTATGTAAAGGAAGGGATCAAAGCAACAGAACTAAAGAGTAAACAGGGAGCAGATGAGGCACTTTGGGTCACCCTGGAGACAGGAAATGGCACCACAATCCGCATGGGGGTTGTATAGAGACCCCCATCTCAGGGGGAGGGAATGGACAAGGAAATGATAGAAGGCTTTCTTAGAATGGCAGAAAAAGGGGAGATATTGTTGATGGGGGACCTGAATATGCCAGATGTTAACTGGAGCACCTTTGCTGCAGGCACATCCAAGAGCAGGGTCATTCTTGATGCCCTACAGGGGGCATGCCTCAGACAGCTAGTATTGGAACCCACTCAGGAGGGAGCAATCTTAGACCTGGTACTCTCAAATGGGGATGGAGAAAGAATCTCAGATTTAGAAGTGGGTAGCCATCTGGGAACAAGCGACCACCAAACAGTGTGGTTCACGATAAACACAGTCATACAATCAAGCCATACAAAAGCAAGAGTACTGGACTTTAGGTGGGCCGACTTTGGGAAAATGAGAGAGTGCCTCAGAAAAGCACTAGCAAACAGGCAAGAAGGAGGGGTGGAGGAACAATGGGGAGTGATCAAAACATCCATCACAGAGGCAACAAGCCTTTGTGTAAAGCAAATCAATAAAACACTACGAAGGAAAAAACTGCTATGGTTCTCAAAAGAGGTGGCAGGGAAGGTTGAGGAGAAAAGAACAGCATTCAGAAATATAAGGAAACTACAGAAGGAGCAGGACAGAGAACTTTATCAGTTAAAGCAGAAAGAGGCTGGGAAGAGCAGTCAGAATAGCAAGAGCCCAAACCGAGGAAGGATAGCCAATTCTGTAGAGAAGGATAAGACCTTTATAGGTACATTGAGGGACGAAGAAGACCAAGGAGGATACTGAAGCTTAATAAGGGGGAATGTGGGTAGGGGTGACAGTGAAAAGTAGGGATACTGAACGAATATTTCTGCTCAGTATTCACAAAGGAAGAGGAGGGAGTTACCTAACCAAACAAGAGAAACACTCTGAAGGCGGGGGTCAATACCAGTCCATTTACAGAAGAAAAGGATTCTGAAAGAACTAATAAAATTGAAGGTGGACAAAGCAATGGGGCCTGATGGGATTCACCCAAGAATTCTAAAAGAACTAAGGGTAGAACTAGTGACACCGCTGACTACTCTCTTTAACAAATCATGGGAGGATGGGGTGGTACCTGAGGACTGGAGGAGGGCAGATGTGATTCCTCTTCACAAAAGTGGGAGCAGGACAGAGGCAGGAAACTACAGACCAGTTAGTTTGACCTCAGTGGTAGGGAAAATGATGGAATCACTTCTGAAGGAAAGAATTGTTGAGTACCTAGAGGCCAGTGGGACACAGGACCCAAGGCATCATGGATTCACGATGGGAAGATCATGTCAGACGAATCTAATAGATTTCTTTGACTGGGTGACCAAAGTAGTAGACCAGGGAGGGGCTGTGGACATGGCCTACCTAGATTTTAGCAAGGCATTTGATACAGTCCACACAAAGATTAATTCACAAGATAGCCAGCCTTGGAGTGGGTCCCAAGGTGGTAGCCTGGATAAAAATTGGCTAGACAACAGGGCCATAGGGTAGTAGTAAGTGGAATACACAGTGAAGAAAGGAGGTTACTACTAGGGTACATGAGGTTCAGTACTGGGACCGGTCCTTTTAATGTCTTTATAAGTGACATTGCAGAGGAACTGGAAGGAAAAGTATGTCTCTTTGCAGATGACACAAAGATCTGCAACAGGGTTGATATACAAGATGGAGTGGAAAGGATGAGAAGGGACTTGGCAAGGTTGGAGGAATGGTCAAATGTATGGCAGCTCAGATTCAATGCAAAGAAGTGCAAGGTAATGCACATGGGAAACAAAAACCCTGGGGAAGGGTAATTATATCAGATGACCTGAAGGTGGGCAAGCAATGTGAGAAGGCAGTAAGGAAGGCTGGGGGGATACTGGGATGCATAGGAAGAGGCATCAATAGTAGAAAACAGGAAGTTGTTATCCCTCTGTACAGACAGTTGGTGAGACCCCATCTGGAGTACTGTGTGCAGTTCTGGAGACCCCATCTCGCAAAGACATAGACAGAGTGGAGGCTGTCCAGAGGAGGCAACCAAAATGGTGCAGGGTCTGCACAGAAGACACTCTGAAGAAAGACTAAAGGAGCTTAATATGTATACCTAGAGAAAGGAGAGAGAGAGGGACATGATAGAAGCTTTCAAGTACCTCAAGGGAATTAACAAAGTCCAAGAGGGTAGCATCTTCCAGAAAAAGAGATGTGCAAGAACAAGGGGGCACAATTTGAAGATAGAGGTGGGACAGCTCAGAGGTAATGTGAGGAAGTATTTTTTCACTGAGAGGGTTGTGGATGCATGGAACAGCCTCCCTGAGGAGGTTGTGGAGTCAAGAACAGAGGAAGACTTCAAGAATGCATGGGACAGACATAAGGCAGTCCTAGTGGGGTAGGAGGAAGTAAGCTGTTGGTTAACTAGGATTTGAAGCTTATCTGTTAGGTAGGAAAATGGGCAGACTAGATGGGCCAAGCGGTCTTTATCTGCCATCAAATTCTATGTTTCTATGTTTCTATACTGGACAAAGTTAATTTAATGTTTTCATTGTTTAGTTTTAGCATTTTTTAGAGAGGCAGCTAAGAAGCGCTCATCTAATCAAAAGGTTGTATAAAGGGTTTAAAGTTGAAGGGAAAATGGAGGGCTTAAACCTAGGTCTCTCCCAGTATCGAATGCAAGGCATATAAGATGCATAGGAGGACCCCCTTGTAAATAAGTCTCATGGCAATCCAGTTTGGTTGTTTTTGCAAGGTCATCTAGAAACATAGGTTGAGCCACCTCCAAAGGTTGAAAGTACATCCTAGAGAAGAAAACCACAGAGTAATTATAAAACTATCCACTATAGTGTAAAAAAGAAAAAACATTTTTTTAGCCATTTTACCTTAATTTACTATCTATAGTGGTTTAAAGTATTTTAACAGTGTTAACATTAGTAGCAATTTCACTAGTATTCACCTACTATGTTAAGTTAATTTCTACAAAAAAACAAAAAGCAAACAGAAACCAATAAAAAAACAATCAAACAACTCAAAAATTGAAAAAATAATAAAAGGGCTGCCAAGATTTTTACAAGAGAGAATCTATGAAGCAAATTCAAAAATACATTATTTTCGGAGGAACGGTATCAGGTCCCACTGATTATTCAGTCCATTGGGTTTCACACTGTTGGGTTTGTATATCCATTCCCTTTCTTTTAATAACAATTAATTTGCTCTGTCACCACCTGTCTTCATGGGTGGTACATACTCTATGCCCATAAATATGAAGGCATCCAAATTGGAGTTATGTTCCAAAATAAAATGTTCTCCCATCGGTTTGTCTCAATTTAAATTTACAACTGTTCACACATGTTCTTGTATCCTCTGCTTAAGAGAACATACAGTTTTGCCTACATAAATCATACTAGAACCACACCATGGCACATAAACTACATGTGGAGTATCACAGATTATTAGTTGTTTGATTTGAACTTTGATGGTGGAATTTTTTTGGATGTGTAACCTGATGGTTAGGTTGTGCATATTTGCAGATATTACATCTACTGTACTTGTGAAAGCCTAAGGGTCTGATTGGTAGCCAAGTACTTCTGGTGTCATATTGTTTTTTTTGTCTACAATGTACAGTACAAGTTTGTCTTTCAAACTTGTGGCTTTATTGAATGTTGCCCTTGGTCGAGCCCAAACCGCCATTCCCACTTCCCCATCACTTAAAAGAGTTGGCCTGTTTCTGTGTACTATATTTCCAACCTTACTAGCAATGTGATTGAACTCAGTTACAAATGTGCATGGGGGATTGTTTTCTGAAATATCCTTGCTCCTTTCTTTGAGCAGACTTTGTCTCTGGATTTTACTTACTTTATCTTTTGATTTATTGGCAAGGCAAGGCAATTTTATTTACAAGGTGCCCAGTCCTGGAGGCTCTGGGCGCCCAACATAAATGAGGATATACAGCGGTAAATGAAAACATAATAAAACCTAATTAAAACTATAACAGGATTAAAATTCAGCAAAATAGCCGGCCTGGTGGAGCTGAGGGTTGAGGCACTGGACTCCACACCTCGTGCCATGCCGTTGACCCAGGTTCGGGAATGAGCCAGGGCTGTCAGGGGTTGGCCGGGAGGGAGAAGGATTAAGCGCCCAATGGCTGCTCTCCTTCTCCAGGGTGGGAGGAGATGCACTCTTCGCCGCTATATTGCCGCCTGTTGGGGAAACTCAGGGCATCGATGCGGCTGGAGGGATGCCAAAAAATGTAAGGGTCGATGCTGGCAGAGGACTGGATTCAATGTGCATCTCAGTGCACGCCAGCATCCTTGCTCCTCATTGCATGCCAATGTCGGGGGTCCATAACAGAACACTGGAAAAACCCTGCCTTGATCTAGGCAACGAGCCTCAGCGTTGGTTCCAGGACAGCAACCAGGAAGCAGACTCTGCTGTGCATGCTCCCAACATTGCTCAGGGGGAGATGAGGGGGATTTCCGCTGCCCTGCCCGGAGGGTAATCCGAGGCCCTGAAGGTACGAGGGTAGCATTAGCACTCTAGGGGCAGACTCCTTGGGGCTGCTAATTGGGATCTATGAGGGGAGCTCTGAGAGAGGGATCAGTGGCAGTAGGAGGAGGGGAAAAAAATTAATAAATAAAAATTCAGTAAAATAGAGGTTTCCAGAACTCGATCTTCAAGGGACTGTGCAAAGCTAAAGAAGGTATAAGCAGTCAAAGGCCAGGCTGAAGAGGTGGGCCATTAGCCTCCCTTAAACACCTCAATCGAGGGAGCCTCCCAGACTGCAGCTGGAAGCGAGTTCCACAGGGTTGGCCTAGAGACACTAAAATCACAATCTCCTGAGGTCTTGAGCTGAACCCTGGGAAAGTCCAGGAGGCTCCTCGAGGAGTAGAGGGAGTGAGCAGAGGACACTGGTGTCAGGAGCTCAGACAGGTAACCAGGTAACTAGGTATTAAGCAAATATGTATCATAACCTCTTTCGTTAAAGTGCGAAATTAATTCTTGCACTTGCAAATCAAAGATTTCATCAGTGATACAGTTTCTAGGCAGCCTTAATAATTGGCTGTAGGGAATTGTATTTTTGAGCCCTGGTGGGTGTGCACTTGTGGCATATAGGAGTGAATTTGTGGATGTCGGTTTACGGTAACACTTGTATTCTTTAGTGTTGTTGGGATTGTTTATGGTAAATGTTAAATCTAAAAAATGAATAGTGTTCTTATGGGAACAGTGCGTAAACTTCAAATTGAGATCATTGGTGTTTAGCCAGGTTAAAAACTCATCAATCAATTCAATATTGCCCTTCCAGATGCAAAGTGCATCATCAATAAATCAGAACCAGTACTGTATGTTATTAATAAAGAGGTTGTTTTCTTTGTTTAGCACAAGATCTTCCTCATATTTCCCTAAGGACAAGTTTGCACAGCTGGGGGACATAGATGTCCCCATTGCTGTGCCATTTTGAGGTAACATTGCTCTTCAGATTCGAAATAGTTATGTTTTTTTTTCTCCTACTGCCCACCTCGCCCGATCACTCCTTCGGGGCCCCATAACCCCCCATTCTATCCTGGAGACACCCCATCTTCACCACCCCACATGGCAGCCTGCCCAGGTATCCCTGACATATCCCTGTGTCAGGTGGGTCCCTTACCTTAGTGAGGAATGAGCCTTTCGGCCAGGAGGCGCGACCCTGGGTGTGGATGCAGGTCGAGGCATCCAGGAGTCAAGAGGTTGGAGAGGCCGTCACCTGATTGGCTGAGGCACTTTTCCCATCTTTTTCTCCCTGGAGGACTGGCATGCCTATGACATCACAGCATCCACTGACGTCCACCACTCCCCAAGTGTCTGCCGGCTGGCCTTGCTGCTGCTCCCAGCCTCCGCTAGGGGCCGCCAGATGCCGAGCCGCATCCCCACCTCCCTCCCCGGAGAAGGCGAGCCGTCGTCGGATGCTTCAGCCTTGCTTCCCTGGCCGCCCTCCAGTGACCCGAAGTCCATTCTTCGAACCTGCTGCTGCATCGCAAGCGGAAATCCAATCGCTGCGCCGATGGGCTGGCGCAATAGTTATGTTTTAACATAAATTTGTGCCTTTGCAAAATGAATTCTGTGGGGAAATTATCTATGTCAACTTGCTTGCTTAAAAAATACTCAAAAGCTAGTAATCCTTGGTGATGCTGGATGTAAGTGTATGTAACCCTCCTGTCAAGGGCTTACCTGTTAGTCCCCGTAGGCTTCCTGTTTGCCCGCTTCCCGTTTCTTTCCCCATTCTTGTCCCGGTCCTGGATGTGTCTCCTGGTTGTGCCTGCATCCTCCTGCTGGCACCTGCATAATGTTTTTTTTAGGAAAGCAGGGCCAAGAGAACTAATTCACTGAGTCGCCACCCAGTTTTTGCACTCCAGTACCGGGTGACGCGCCGTGTATGCACAGAAGTTCATTTTCATTTGTCCGTTCCACCAGCCTCTTGATCTGTCTCTCTGGTGGTCCCAGTCCCAGGGTAACACAAAATGGGGACTGGAGACCTTTTGACAACTGGGGAGGCAGTGGGGAGGCAAGGAGAGCAAATTTATGGCGCGCCAATTGTGCTCAGGCATTCAGGTGCTGCCTCATTAATATTCATGAGGCAGCATCCATATTAATGAGCTACAGCCTGTCTAGTGCTGGGGAACAGTATTTAGTGCTAGTGACAGGTAGGTAAATTAAATATGATATTTAAAAGTGGCAAGGCGTGCAAGAAAAAAGGGGAATCTACCAGTCTATGGGAAATTAAGTAAATAAATATATTTGGTTTGGTTGCAGAGACTGCTGGAAGTGGGAATGTGTATGGATTGGATTGAAACTATGTGTGGCTGCCTAGGGGTAATGACAAATGGCAGCACCGACTGTAAGAGGGCTAAATCAATGTGTTAAATGTTGCAGTTGCATAGTAGGGCACAGGGGTGGCTACAAATATGTGGGGTTATTCTAAAATAAAAGATTACTGTTTGGCTGCAGGAACATTTAAAATGCGGGACACTGTATAAACTGTGCTAGAACTGTCTATTCAGCAGCCACATTTTGCAAGCATGTGACACCAGCCGACCAACCCAAATGCCAGGATCTTTGCTAAGGACTCTGGGGCTGTTTGAAAAGACTCTTGGGGGGAAAAATGCAGGAAAATCTAGGTGTCTTTTTCTGCACCAATGAGGTGTTGAGGAAGCCTTATACATATTAATTTTTGTTGGGGACAGTGGCTCCAGCCAATGGGGAACTGCCAAGGGCTCCCAAAAAGTTCAGAACTTTCCATCCTAAATCCAGAGCCAGGTGGGGAACTTGCTGTCCCCCATTAAGTGGGGCTTGCTGGCTACAGGGGATCACAGTTTTATTCCCAAGTGTTAGGGCACTCTGACGTGTGAAGGAGTCAGGCCATGGGGCTGCTCTTAGATCTGGGTCCCTTGTGGCTGGCAAGCCTTGCCCAGTGCTCTGCAATGGGCCTCAATGGGCCAAAGGGGACAAGCTGTAAGACCTTCAGTCAAGCTGAAGATCCAAGCTGCAGCATCTTGTTCCCCTTCAATTCTATCAAGCATTGAGCCCGGTTGTGCATCAGCTGTTTCCAACAACCCCAGGACTTCAGTTGTGTGTGCCACCTGAAGACTGATTCTGAAGAACCATGAGTAAAAGCAGGAATCGCCCTGCACCTGGGAAAAGTATATGGTTTTGTTCAAGTATGCCCACTAGGGGCTGAAGGTAAAGTCAGAGTTTAAAGCAATCAAAGAAAGAAGTGACAAGTTAATTTAATTCAGCATGCGTGCCAATGCTGGCCAACCAGCTGCACCTCAGGCTTGCAACTCAATATCTGGGTACCCAAGGACATAATTTGGGCATCGTTGTGGACTGGTACCAGTGGGTCTGGGTTTTGGGAATATCTGAAGCAGTTAGTTAGGTAGTTTGGTGGCTGCATTGATTACAGTGTGAGTTTGGATCTAAAAGGGAAAATGATTGTTGGGACGTGTCAAATCTTTCAAATGAAAATTAAAATGTTTTGCTTAACCTCTATTCCTTCTTACCCTATCCTAACCCTCCCCATGCAAATAAATTATGATGTTACGGTTTCAGAAAAAGTGCTGACTCAGAAGCCTGATTTTAGTGAGCATATTATTAGATGAAGTGGAAACTGAAATATTGGAATTGAGAATGTTAGAGTCTGGTGAGTCCATGGCTGGGGTAACTATTGTGGGGACGTGGGTTAGTACGACATCTCAGGGAGTTGTACTGTATAGATCATACCCTCTAGATATGTAGTCTGGGTGGAAGCACCACCATTTTAGTTTTATCTTGGGAAGGACCCCCTGTAACAGCTTATGGGAACCTAGGCCCCTCAACTGTGGTCAGGCCTACATGGCAGGGGTAGTGCCCCTCTCTATGACGGCGCCAGAGAAGGGCTACATATTAAAATGCTTCCACATCTATTGAAAGCCAAATGTAATCATTGTCCCACTTTAAACTTTCAAGTTTCCTTAAAAGATCTGTGTTGTCTTTTATGTATGATTCTAAGTTCAACACACTGTGTTGCAGAAAAATGTCTATAAATTTACCTAGATTTTCTCTTATTGAATTATTGCCAGAGACAACTGAGCACTTCTGAGCTGCTTCTCCAAAAAATGCTAAAATCTTAAAAAATGAAAACATTAAATTAAATTAACTTTGACTAGTATAATGGTTGTTTAGAGTTAAGACTTTGTATATAGTTTAATCTAAATTTTGATATATACTACTTTATATATGTTTTTTGCATAAGCACTTACATTGGTAGAGGTTGTTTGTAACTCCACCCTTTGGTACTTAACAGTAATGAACTTGCAAGTATAAATTCAACATGTGATCCCACTAACCACACCTCCATGAGGAGGACTCCATTTGAGTCAAGCGCTGGGGTAAAGTCCTTAGTTGCAGTACTGCTGTTGGAAATCTGTTTTAGAACTTGCTATTTGATACATTCAATAACTCTGCTATCACTGCTTTAACTCCAGGAGCACAAAGGTGCAAACAGAAGAGGGAATAGCCCAGGAGGTAACAAAAGGAGACAAGACATTTTTTAAATATGTAAGTGAAAAGAGGAAGACCGGGGTGGATTGTAAGGTTAAAAAGGGAAGGGGAGGACTGTACTGAGGTGGACCAGGAGAAGGCAGACATCCTGAACAAATACTTTTGTTCAGTGTTCACAGAGGAAGAAGAAGAGGAGGGGCCACAAAAAAGTGATAAAAAAGCTTTGGAGGTAGGTGAATACTAGTCCTTTCTTGGAGGCGAGAGTCGTGAAGGGACTTGCTAATCTGAAGGTGGACATAGCAATGGGGCCAGATGGGGTGCGCCCAAAGGTATTGAGGGAGCTCAGGGAAACACTCGCTGCACCTTTGACAGTTATATTTAATAGCTCACTGGAAACAGGAGTGGTTCTGGAGAACTGGAGGAGGGCGGATGTAGTCCCACTACACAAAAGTGGTAACAGGGAGGAGGCTGGCAATTCTAGGCTGGTCAACCTGACACCGGTGGTAGGAAAGTTAATGGAACCACTGCTAAAGGAAAGGACTGTGAAATATGTTGAATCCAGTGGGTTACAAAACCCAAGGCAGCATGGTTTCACAGGAGGAGGAGGAGGTCATGTCAGATGAATCTGATAGATTTTACTTGGCTAACCAAGGAACTAGATCAGGGTGCAGCAGTGGATGTGGCCTACCTAGATTTCAGTAATGCATTCGACACCATTTCACATAGCAGACTAGTGCGCAAGCTGGGTAGTGTAGGAGTGGGTTTAAAGGTGGTAACCTGGATAAGAAATTGGTTAGGGGATAGGCGACAGGGGGTGGTGGTAAATGGAGTTCACTCCAAGGAAGGGAGGGTGACTAGTGGAGTGCCTTAGTGACATTGCAGAGTAGCTGGAATGGAAGGTCTGCCTCTTTGCAAGGATGAGCAGAGATCTGAGAAAACTCGAGGAGTGGTCAGGGGTGTGGCAGCTGGGTTTCACTGTGAAAAAGTGCAAAATAATGCACTTAGGGCACAGAAATCCAGGGAGGAGTACAAAATGGGAGGAGTGTTACTGACAACCACCAAGCAGGAAATAGACCTTGGGGTAATCATATCGGATGACCTAAAGGTGGCCAGGCAGTGTGACAAGGCAGTAGGGAGAGTAAGTGGGAAGCTAGGGTGCATAGGGAGGGGTATCATGAGCAGAAAGATGGAGGTGGTGTTGCCTCTATGTAGATTGCTGGTAAGACCCCACTTAGAGTATTGTGTCCAGTTCTGGAGACCACATCTCCAGAAGGACATAGACAGAGTGGAGGCAATCCAGACGACGGCAACTAAAATGGTGCAGGGTCTGCATCAAAAGCCCTATGAGGAGAGACTTAAGGACCCCAATATGTACGCCCTAGAACAGAGGAGGGAGAGGGGAGATATGATAGAGACCTTGAAATACCTTATGGGGTAAATAAGGTACAGGAGGGGAGTATTTTTCAGAAGAAAGGTGCTCACTAACACGGGGACATGCTATGAGGTTGGGGGGGATAGATTCAGAAGAGATGTGAGGAAGTACTTCTTCACAGAAAGAGTGGTGGATTCCTGAAGCAGCCATCCAGAGAAGGTGGTTGGGGAAAAAACAGTGGTGGGGTTCAAGAATGCATGGAATAAGAACAAAGGAACCATAGTGGAAAGGAAAGGGGGAGGGAGAAGGAGCTGTAGATTGGGCACAGTCCAATGTAACAGTGTAGGTAGGAAGAAATGGGCAGACTGGATGGACTGAGTGAACCTTATCTGCCATCAAATTCTTTGTTTCTATGTTTTCACCTAGGGGTGGGTGGTATAAAGGCATGCTGAGGCAGTAGGTGCTGTTTGCAGTGAATGATAACTGAGGTCAGAAGCAAAACAAAAAAGAAAGTCACTCCAAAATGGGCAGTGTTAGCAAAAATAAAAACTTTACTATGAGTAAAGGAAGCATAGCAAGGCAGGTAAATTAGCAGTGACTTGCCAAGCTTTCTTTACTCACATAAATGCTTGTATTTTTGCCACCACTACCCATTCTGGAGTGCCTTCTTTTGTTTCGCTTCTGACAGAATTCAGGTTGGCATCAGCTCACCTACAGCACATCCTGGTTTTTTTTATCCACAATGACAGCTACATTGTTGCTTTACCTGCCCAAGCTTGAGTGGGGGTGGGGGGGTCATGAAGGTCTGCTCTTCTGGCAGAGGTTGTGTACACCCCAGTCTCAGAATGGGGCAGGCTTGTAAATGCATGCTAAGCCAACAGGTGTGGTTTGATCCCTGGGTCTTCGGTGGGTGGTGACTGAAGGCATGTTGTGCCTTTTATTATGCATTGACTACCTTCACACTGGACACAGAGAGAAAGAGTCCCTACTGGGCACCCTGTGGAGGGGTTGTGGGATAACAGATGGACCAGACACTGAACTTCAGGTTCAACACACAAGCTCTGTGTGATGTTTATTCAAAATACAAGAAATAACCTTCTGCAATGGCATATTTCTTCTTCAGTACATCAGTTTGCAGCAACAGACTATAAATGTCCTTTCTCTGCATTTAGCCAGCATCTACTGACACTGATCTCTGATCCAATTTACTAGTTGAGTTGTAGCCACCACCCCTATGCAAGCCCTATTTGCTTGGGTAGTGGGGGCCCAAAAAGAAGAAAACAAGCTGTAGACAAAGAACCTCTAAATAGAATCACTGAAAGAAGGGTTACCCCAAACAGCATTGGCAATAAATCAAGTTTCAAAGAAATACAACATCATACATACTTCCATAATGCAAAGCATCATGGGATATATGCAAATCACCATGGGATTTCAGACGTGTTCAGTTTACAGCAATTTACATGCATTTTAAACAGCACAAGTAACTTAATTTCTATAACAGTCACCTAGTACTTTTTACCATTATCAAAAACACCTAGTGCCATGGTATTTTCAACATTTACAGGTTTCATAAACATAAGACATATATATCAAGGTATTTTATGACATAGTGCTATTACATACTAATCCAACAACAATAAACACAACCTGTTTTACATACACTCAGAGGTCACCACAAAAACCTCCCTGTACGAGGACCTGAGAGGGAAAAGTGAAAATTAAAGGTGGCCAACCTTATGGACTAGAAATCGTAAAGGATAGATTAGGCTAAGAAGCAGAAGAACTGTTGCAACAGATTTAAGAAAAGGTCAGTCCTCACGAGTGGCAGGAGCTCACGGTCACACCCCCCCCAACCCATCCTGTTCAAGTTAGCTTCCTCTGTCGACACTGAATCCCAGACAGTCAATTTCAATGGTCCCTCCCTTAATAGAAGAAACAACCCCCTCCCTTATCCCTTCTCCCCTCTCCTGACTTGACTCAGTGCCTGCAGTTCACAAGACCACCACTCAACGGGCGGCCCTCTACTCAGGTGGCATTCAACAAAAGTCCCGATTAGGATTAGCACATGATCTACCACAGGTAGCAGTGAATGAGTCCTGGATGTCTTTCAGAAACTTCTGGTGCTCAGTTAAGTTGTATAGTACTGCTCCAGGTGAGCCGCTCACCCCAAAGCACAATCTAGATGCCTTGTTCTGCCAATCACCACAGCCTGCGAGGGCCTACCAGGTAGTCCAACTCACCACACTGCACTATGGGACTCTTCCCTTCCACCTCCCCCACTTCTCACCACATTGTTCCAAGTTAATACATGGACTACAAGTTCCAGGAAAAACAAAGACAAACCCTATTCAGGATTCACAGCCTCAGAGTCGATGTTACTGACTAACTGAGAGCTGGCGGGGAAAGGATCACAGATCTCCAGGTAGAAGGTCACCTGAGAGCCAGTGACCATCACGTGGTATGGTTCAGTTTGGCCACTAGAACTAAATCATCCCATTCTAAAGCAAAAATATGGGACTTCAGAGGAGCTGACTTTCATAAGATGGCCAACAGAGTTAAGCTACCCCTGGCAAAAAGAAATACAGGTGAGGGGGTACAGGCAAAGTGGGCAAGCATTAAGGATGCAATACTCGAAGCAACATCCCATTGTGTTAGAGAGAAAAGGAAGTGCAAAACAAGAAGGAAACCACTTTGGTTCTCAAAAACAGTAGCAGAAAAGGTCAGAGCCAAAAGGCTGGCCTTCAGGAAATGTAAGGGAACGCAGCGGGATGAAGATAGGGAGGCATACCAAACTTCCCTAAGGGAAGCAGGGAAGGCAGTAAGGCAGGTAAAGGCCCAAACCGAGGAAGCACTAGCACAAACAGTAAAAGAAGGTGACAAGGGGGGGCGTGGTCGGCAACCGAACAAAATGGTCGCTTGAGCACTGAGCTCCCTGTAGATCCCCACAAAACCCTGTAAAATTCAGGTCCCTCCGGTTGTTGGCGTGACTGTAACAAGTCCAGTAGTGAGAGGAAATTACTGCTAGTCTTCTGACCCATTGTTTGTCTCCTGGGCTGCTGATTTTTGTCTTTGATCCACTGTGTGTCACTATCTTAACCGCAAGGCCTTAGCATTCCTTACAGACCGTGGGATAGAGCCTGCCACCTCACCAATGGGACTGGAGGGGAATCTCTTGGAAATTCGGCAGATGTTTGCCGAAATTTTACAGCCAATGGGCAACTTGGACCTGTCCACAAAAAAAACCCACCTTGGATATTGTAGAACTTTCTCAGAGAGCCGGGGTTACTGAGCATAGGCTGTCCTAGTCACTTCAAGCCCCATGCAGCCGCAATCATCAACCCGCTCACCCTCCAAGAAGACCCCAGGCAGCAAACAGAGGAACAGATGTAAGGAACGGATAGAAGGAGCTCACATCACGTCAACTCCGCTCTAGAAGTCGTAGTGATAGCCCGACTCGGTTGCATCACAAAGCCTGTTGGACTTGAGCAACAATCAATTTAGCGCCCTGATGGATCTCCCAACGGACGACCCTCCGTAGGATGTACCCAAGCCTCCCCGGAATTCGCCTCATAAGAACAGTAGGCCTCAGTCTGCCAGAGGCTGTTCCTGGGCTGAATCGACAAGTGTCCAATCCTCTGAGGTCTCTGCATCCTCTGGACAAGCTTTAATTGAGGAACAGACTGATGCCTCAAACTCTGTGGGCTGAGCAGGAGTCTGACCTCCCGGTGTGTAGCCTGATTCTTTTTTTTCTGGTCACCTGTATTCCGGTGACTCTTCCTGGCCTGGAACCGATTTTTCCTGCTGCACTTAACTCTGTTTCGAGGCAGTAAATATATGTTGCTCCTGCAGCGGGGGAGGTTTTTAGGGCTGGGTTATTCCCTTTCACGGGGTGGTTTTCCCTTCTGTCCTGAGATGGGCCCTTAATTTATTCCCTCCGTGTTTGTTCTGAGACTATTCCTGCTTTATGGAGCAGACATCTATTTCCCTTCACCAGGTTTTACCCCCCCTTAGTCTGGGGAGGGCTAAAGGGTTTTAAGATTGACCTGCTCTTACTGCAGTATATACTCAGACAGTCCTTGTTTAAATGGAAGATTATGGAGGGATCCTTAGTGTTTGGCTATATCTGGGGTTACAGGAGAATCTTGGAGCTCAAGGGACTCCTACACTTTATTGCTTTTAGTTTCTTACCCTCCAGCAACTGCCGCTGGTTTCTGGGCTGTGTATCAGCCGTTACATTCAGCAGAGGCTGGTCTTGCACTGGGATGTTCATAAAAGGGGGGGGGTCTATGTCGATAACTTTGTAAATGTTTATCCAAAGTTGGTTTTCATTTGTATATTTAAAATGTTTAAAATGTTTATGATATTAGGTGATCAGTTTGTACCACCTAGAGTTTTTTCTAGTTATGGCAATCCACAGGTAGGGGTTACGATTCGATACTGGTGTAAAGGGGGTACATGTTGGCTAGCTGCTGACCCCAAATACAACCCTGCCACACTGTGTTTAAGCCTTCACCTATTTTCAGCCATAGTATTCCCAAACGAGGATGGAACTTAAACTAATCTCCTGGAATGTTAAGGGGGCTTAATTCCCCAGTTAAAAGGAAGAAGATACTCCTTCATCTAAAGAAATTGGGCCCTCTTATAGTGTTCCTCCAGGAAACAAAGCTTTCCTCTGGTGAGGCTAAGAAACTTAAACAAGGTTAGGTAGGTGAAGAGGTACATAGTGTGGCAGATTCCCATAGTCGAGGAGTCTCTATATTGATACATAAAAATTAGGGCTGGAAACTGACCAGAAATACCCATGATAAAGAAGGCAAATGGGTTATGGCTGAGATGGACACTCCGGAGGGCTCACTAATTCTAGTTAATATTTATGCTCCCAATCAAGACTCCCCTCAATACTTCCATGCCCTAAACCAATCCCTCTCTGACTTTAATCCTAACCAAGCTCCAGTGTTACTTGGGGGGGATTTCAATCTGACGCTAGACCATATACTGTACAAGATAGAAGTAATAAGTCCCCAGAACCACACAGATGAGCCAAGTTGGCTGTTCAATGGCTCATGAGAGAACATGTTATACTGGACGCATGGCAGGCACAGCATCCCAGGAATCATGAGTATACCTATTTTTCTCCGGTGCATGGGTCCTCTAGCAGAATGGACCTATAGCTTATCTCCTCTAGGTTATATGAATCTGTTGTCCACTCATACATTCACCCGATCATCATATCAGACCATGCACCCTTAGAACTTATGATTAGACAGGGGCAGGTCTCCCTTCCAACCTCTACATGGCGCTTGGACCCTCTCCTGCTAGAGGATGCAGAGTTCCAGTGGTAGCTTGGATCTGAAGTGGCGGAGTATTGGGAGCATAATGACAATGCGGAGGTCTCTGACTCGACCCTCTGGGAGGACTTTAAGGTCACGATTTGGGGCAGAATCATTGCCTTTGCTTCCACCAGAAGGCGACGCCGTGAGGCCAACCAACGAGCCCTTGAGAAACAACTTTATACATTAGAATCTCACTATAAGGCACTAAAATCTCAAGCTCCTTCCCAGACCCTGTTGGCTCAGTTGATTAGTACCAGAATCTCACTTAATGCCCACCTTACTCGTCAAGCTGAACTGAATCTACAAAGAATTCGCCATGCTTACTGGGGGAGGGGAAGGCTAGTAAACTTCTAGTCTACCACTTGAAACACCAACAAGCCTCCTGAATGATCCATTCCCTGGCAGATAAGCAAGGGGGTAAATGCTGTTTCAAAAGGGGATTAATGAGATTATGAGTCGGTTCTATGAACAGTTGTATGCCTCTCCCAATCCCCCTGATCTATTTGAAATTCAGGACTTTCTGTCTGCACTACCTATTCCTTGAGTCCCAGAGGTGGACTCCCAAATTTTGGACTCCCAGATCACAGAGGAAGAAGTGGCTGGAGCAGTCAGGTCCATGAACCTCCACAAGGCCCCCGGGAGGGATGGGTTGCCCATAGATTTTTATAGAACCTCAGGTATTAATCTGGCCCCGTACCTAGTTCGTGCATTCCGCCACTCCCTTTTGGTTGGTGAACTCCCTCCTACCTTGAGAGAAGCTACTATCACGGTTCTTCCCAAAAAAGGGAAAAACCCACTTTTCCCCAGTAGCTATCACCCTATATCACTCATCAATGCTGATGCTAAAGTCCTGGCCAAGGTTCTGGCAACCAGGCTTGAACATCTCCTTCTGGGCTTAATACATCCCTCACAGGCTAGTTTTGTCAAAGGCCGCCTTGGGTCAGATCACCACAGAACTTTGATCTCGTTGATGCACTTTGTTAAATCATCTAAAACACCAGCTGTTGCCCTGGCCTTTGACTTTGAAAAGGCGTTTGACTTGATTGAATGGCCCTTTCTTTTTCACACTCTTTCTGCTATGGGAATGGGTCCCAATTTTATCTCCTGGGTCAAACTCCTATATGCCTTCCCCAAGGCCTCTGTCTTAACCAATAGTATCTTGTCTGTGCCCTTTCACCTTCAGAAAGGCATGAGGCAGGGTTGCCCCTTTTCTCCACTTTTATTTTTCTTGGCTATGGGGCCCCTTGCCATCACCCTCCGGGAGTCCCCCCGGATTCCTGGAGTACGAGTAGGGGACTCCATTTTTAAAACCTTTCTTTATGTCGACGACCTCCTCATCACTACAGAGCACACTCCTCAAGTGTTAAAGGACATTTTCACTATATTAGCCGAGTTTTCCCAAGTCTCGGGTCTTAAGCTCAATCAGTCCAAAACTGAGGTCCTTCCACTAAATTCAGATACCCCTAAGGACAGTTTTACTGCTTTGGGTTTAAAATGGTTCCTCAATGGCATTAAATATCTATGCATAATCCTACACCCGAACCTACACAAAATGCTCTCTATTAACTTCACCAACCTTATAGACTCTCTCAGATTGGATTTTTAAAGATGGAAGGCCCTGAAACTGTCGTTAGCTGGGAAAATTGATTCTATTAAGATGATTGCCGCTCCGAAGATGTTATATATTTTGGCTCATTTACCAGTGCCCTTCCCCCAGAAATGGTTTCAGAAAATGGAGATCCTTATGGGCAATTTTTTTGTGGGAAGGGACCCGTCCCAGATTTAGCAAACTAAAATTAAGACAGCACTAGAGCAGAGGGGGTTGGGGACTCCCCTGGTTACAAGGGTACCACATGGCCTATGTTTCCGCTCAGACGACTAAATGGTTCTCTACAATCGATCAGGCCTCTCCCTCCTGGCTACAATTGGAAGCTTTCTTGCTGAATGCTACATCCCCTGCAGTAGCCATATACAATAAAAATACTCTCCTTCTGGGGTTTCCCCCAGTATACTGACATATGTTAAGTACTGGAGGAGAGCTTTTGCCCTCCTAGGCCAGAACGCGTCCCCATGGGAATTTACCCCTCTGTGGAATAATCCTGTCTTACAAATAGGGAATCATATGCCCCACTGGCGATTTTGGGAAGCTCAAGGTATTGCTCTGATTTAGGACCTGTTACTTCCAGGTACATATTTACCTGAGTCCTTTGCAACCCTGAGAACTCGCTTCCATCTACCTACATCCCATTTTTGGAGATACCGCCAAATCAGGGATGCTATTTACCATTTACCCAATGCTCCGCTCATAAAGGAGATCCCTCAAGAATTCCACCCCATTAGTATATGGGGCAAGCTCCTTAAAAATAGAGCCAGTAAGATTTATTTATTTGGACCTTAGAGATGCCACAAAGGACCCTACTCGGACCGCTAGAGTTCAGTGGGAGTCGGACCTACAGATTTCTATCTCTGAACGTCAACGGGCACATGGATGGATAAGGATCCACAAAGCATGTAGAGATGGTCGTACCCACCTCATTATGTATAAGACCCTTCATAGGTGGTATAGGGACCCTGCCAAACTTAAGCGTATGGGTCTTACCCCGGCTGATAATTGCTGGAGATGTGGCAATCCAGAGGCTAATCTATTCCTGTCCCTTGCTTCAGCACTTCTGGCTCTCAATCCAGATGTGTTGTCAGCAAATTTTTCCCCCGGTTACCCCTGACCCCGCTCTTCTTCTTTTGGGGTGGGAATTGTCCACACCTGGAATGCTCCCCGGGCCAGCGGATCACTATATAGGGACTATCGCAAAAGATTAATCCTGATGAGATGGAGATCCCTGATATCCCCACATTTCAGGAATTCCTTCTAGCTGTGGCCCAAGGGGCTATGTTGGAGAGACTCTCCTGTTTGGCAAGGGGCTTAATCTCCCAGTTTGAAGAATGCTGGCAACCCTTCCTTCATTCAGAATTCTGTCACGATGTCTCCTTGAACCTAGCCTCTGTATATCCTAACTCTGCCCCCTCCTAGATGAGTTCTATGTGGTATTTAACTGTTTCCCCCTTCTCCTAGGTTGAATTGCCTTTTTGTATATAGTTCTTCTTAGTTAACATATAATTACCAGAATCCACCACATTGACCCTAAATTGTATGCACAGAGTCCAGGCTTTTATGTTCTTTATTGTACTTAATACTGTTATAGACTAACAGGCCATGGTCCTGTAGGTGTGCCTTTACAAAGGGACCCAGCTATGATATAATCTATATTTCATTGTATAGTCCCAGTATGGATTCACCTCAGTTCTATTGTGTATAGCTGTTTCCAGACAATGCTACTGTACCCGGTGTTAATGTCTGGCATTGGAGATCCGGACATACCAAATGTTGTGGTACAGTCCTGGATCCTGTTTGTATTTTTGTGCATGAGTGGTGCTTATTCCTTCAACTAATAAAAGTCTTTAACAATTAAAAGAAGGTGACAAGATTTTCTATAGATACATTAGTGAAAGGAGAAAGTCCAGAAGGGGTATTGCTAAGGTTAAAGGGGATAAGGGGGCATGTGAGGAGGAGGACCATGTAAAAGCATCTATCCTAAATAGATACTTCTGCTCAGTATTTACTGAAGAGAAGGTAGGGCAGGGCCCACAGTTCAGCACCATGGACAAAGGGGGAAGGGAGGTGTGCCTACTCCCTTCACAAAGAAAGAGGTCCTACAAGAGTTCAGTAGCTCAAGGGACAGGCAATGGGACCTGATGGCATACATCCCAGGGTACTAAAGGAGCTAAGGGTGGAACTAGCAGAGCCATTATCAGAACTGTTTAGTGAGCCTCTGAGCACAGGAGAGGTTCCAGAAGACTGGAGAGGGCTCATGTGATCCTGCTCCACAAGAGTGGTAGTAGGGAGGAGACAGGGAACTACAGACCAGTCAGTCTTACCTCAATAGTGGGCAAGATTATGGAGGCACTCCTTAAGGAAAGGATAGTGCAACACCTGGAATCCATAGGAGCACAGGATCCAAGACAGCAGGAGTTTACAAAAGGAAGGTCCTGTCAAACTAATCTCATAGATTTCTTTGACTGGGTAAAGAGAGTGGTGGACCAAGGGGGAGCAGTTTATGTCGCCTACCTTGACTTCAGCAAAGCTTTCAATACTGTTCCACATAGAAGATTGATTAATAAGCTGGGTAGGCTCGGGGTGGGTCAGAAGTTGGTCAACTGGGAGGCAAACTGGTTGTCGGGCAGAAAACAGAGAGTGGTGGTAAATGGTATACAGTCAGAAGAGATGCAAGTCACAAGTGGGGTACCTCAGGGATCAGTTCTGGGGCCAGTCCTCTTCAATATCTTCATCAGTGACGTTGCAGATGGACTGGAAGGTAAAGTTTGTCTGTTTGTAGATGACACCAAGATCTGTAACAGAGTAGATGATCCAGATGGGGTGGGGAGAATGAGAAGTGATCTGGATAAGCTAGCAAAATGGTCAGAAGAGTGGCAACTGGGGTTTAATGCAAGGAAGTGCAAGATCATGCACATAGGGAAGTGAAACCCTGAAGCCACCTATAGGCTGGGAGGGGAGTTGCTGGTAGTCACAAGGGAAGAAAGAGACTTGGGCATCATCATCACCGATGACTTGAAAGCATTCAAGCAGACCACTAAAGCAATAGGTAAGGCTAGGGGGATGTTGGGGTGTAGTAGTAGGAATATCACAAGTCAGAAGAGGGAGTAATAATCCCTCTTTACTAGACACCAGTTAGGCCCCTATCTGAGTACTGTGTGCAGTACTGAGGCCCTCTCAAAGACATTATCCAAACTGAGGCAGTCCAGAGAAGGGCAACCAAAATGGTGCAGGGACTGCATCAGAAAACATATGAGGACAGATTAATGGAGCTCAATATGTATACCCTAGAGCAAAGGAGGGAGAGAGAGGTGATATGATCGAAACATTCAAGCACCTTAAGGGCATTAACAAGGTGAAAGAGTCTAACATGTTTCAATATAAGGAAAATAGCAGGACAAGAAGACACAGCATGAGATTAGAGGGAGGCCTATTAAGGGGTAATGTGAGGAAGTTCTTTTTCACAGAAAGAGTGGAACAGTCTACCTCAGGAAGTGGTGGCTATGAATACAGTGCAGGGCTTCAAACAGGCATGGGATAGGCATAAGGGAGCAATACAGATGAGTATGAATAGATAGGCCATTGACAGAGCAAAGGCCGATGGTATACACATAAGGTAGAAAAAGAAATGGGCACACTGGACAGGCCTTGCAATCCTTATCTGCCGTCAACTTCTATGTATGTTTCTATGTTTGGCACACCACCATCAGATATATGTGCTGTACATGGCTTCCGTCGGTAGGGTGCAGCACTAGGTCAGACATGCACTGGGCTGTGTGTTGGATCATGAACATTCATGAGCCCATCCATAGCCTTGTATATCGCTGTTTGATGATATAGCCAGTGTGGTGGGTATTGGGCAATGGGTTCAGGGTTGTCATGGATACCCCCTGCAGCAGGATGGATGGCCAGCCCTAACAGCACAGATACTCATAACCTCCTAAACTCACCAGTGCCTGTGGTCTTCAGTTCCATAACACATGCATCACTGTGGTAGGGTACATAGCTGTTGCTCTGTGGGGGACTGAGAGTAGTTCACAGTCACTCCAGGTGTTGGCAGATATCTAGTTCTCTCTTAAGTACCACCTGTATGTCCCTCAACAGACCTTTTTCTGCTTGCTGCATTCCTGCATGGAGCACATGCTATTTAGCATGGTGATTCCAGACTCTATGCTCACTGCCACTGTGACTACCACAGTGGTGGGCAACACTCAACCCACAACTGTTACTGGGTATCCCCTTCCTGCATCTGATGGGGATTTTCCACCAGTGGTGTGATAATACAGCTGGAAATTCCAGAATTATTCATTCCTGAGTCTAGCCCGTTATGCACAGAATATATCACAAATGCTCACAGCCTTCACAATAAAGATCAGACAGCATTCAGCAAACAGTACAGCAGCATCGATAAGCAGCATTATCCATTGCTTTTAATACAACCTCTGCTATATTTTATAGTAATACCAATGACCAAATTAATTCATAAAAAGATGTATAGCAGCGGGTGACTCAATCGTCACCATATAGGGTTAGCACCTCTAAAGAAGCCCAAAGTGGGACATTTCTTACTGAAGCATGATTTTTCGAAGGACAATATGTAACTTCAACTAATGCAACAGACTTATAGCGTATGGTGGAATGCTGTTATGCATGGAATTCCATGCCTGGAATATAGAGAATAATGAATACCTACCTATTAGTAACAAGCTGGTTAGTTCATCGAGAGGTTGCCATGGCGACCTCTTGAACCTCGAGAGCGAAGCTCGAGAGGTTCAGTCGCCACTGGCAACCTCAAGATAAACTAAGCAGCTTGTTAACGATAGGTAGGTATTCATTGTTTTTTATAGTGTATGACCATGGCTACAAGTGCAAGTACATAAGTAAAAAAAATCAAAGTCAAAAAAAGAATGTGCCAAAAAAAAAGAACTTTTACTTACTGTTTCTAAAGATATGCAACAGGCAGTACTCCTACAAACAAGGTTTTGGGCGAACAGAGCATAAACTGCAATCTCATCAAAGTGATATAATTAAAATTAAAGACTTTCGACAGTTCAAGTAAGCCTGTGTTAAAGATTATGGAACTCCAGCCAGAAAATCAGCTATTGCAGCGTACGTTCAATACGCTGAATTTTTTGCTCGCTTATGAATTTCTCGCAGTCGGTTAGATGTTTTGTAAAGACCACTACTGACATTTTTTACAGTGCTTGCTGTGATGCTACGGATTTCTGCTACTAATGGCAACTAACAGAAATTGAATTTTTCAAGAATGAGCGCCTTTACACAGTGCAAGAGGGACAGTTCTATTCTGTTATGCTGCAGTACATATGTAGCTACTGCAGCAAAACAATAGAAATGACGTTGCTAGTGAAGCATAACAAGGTTTGGAAAATGATAGATTTTAATGAATAACAACATTCCATCATACACTATATGCGTGTTCTGCTGCTGTAATGACATCATTATGTTGTCCTGCTGCAGTAGTGATGTCACTACTGCATCAGAACAACTTGGAATGCTGCCACATACTTGATTTCCCCTTTCCAATTAAGCTGGAAGTTGTTGTTTTTTAAACTTGAACTTACAGAAACCTCTGCAGCACACTGTGTCAGTAATTTGAGCCTACCGCCAACCCTCAAGTGCCCCCAACCACCAGTTCACTGAAACAAAGTGCAGTTTCTGAAATACGTATTGATGCCCATACACTATATAGAATAGCGGATGGGCAGCTATGCACAACCAGTGTGTTGTGCCACCTCAGTCATGGACCTCTTGAGCTTTGCTGTCGAGATCATAGGGAATCAGTACCCCTCAGTGGCACAACACACTGGTTGTGCATAGCTGCTGATCCACTGTCCTATATGTCTTCTCTAAATAATCAGAATTAAGAGTAAGTGTTGGAATGTTTTAGTTGTTTCTATTGTTTCTTATCATTCTAAGGTATTTTAATTAAGGTACTGTGGTTTTCAACAACATTTAGGGGACAGTTAGAAAATATTTTTTCTACCATAAGGTCATGACATGTGGTATTTTTCATGATTTTTGTGTTTTTTTTTGTTTTTGTTTTGCAGGAGACAGCTGCCCAAATCAGGACAGGTGGTAACCCCATCACCATAAAAGCAAGTTACTAACAATAAAGTTCTGCTTTTCTAACAACACTGGCTTCCTCTGATCTCTTCTTTATTTAAAGTGCAAATGAATCAATTTTTAGGATTCGATTCTTTGCAATCCAAAAATTTAGATATGTTTGACGAGTTCACAAACACCGCACCCTGATAATATGGGCCATTTCAACAATTGCTTATGTAGCACATTCCATGTAAGCACAAGTACTCATTGCATCACCTGGGCTGTGCATGGTGCAACTATTATCCTTGAAGAGGACTGCACACAACACGACACAGCACCTGTACCCTGTCCTGTCCATCTCAGGATCTGGCTAGGGCTTGGTCCTCTTCAGAGATCTGAGCATCTCAAAACAGCGCCATTCAACAGAGCTAGCTGCTGGTGATGACTGCAACTAAGGACAGAGTGACACCAATGCAAAGTAAAAAAAAGAAAGTCCCCCACAGGAACCAAATTGCCAGTGTTTTGCTGATCAGTACCAGAGGGGGCCTTTGAAAGATACTGCAATCACAACAGCCATGCAGCAGACTTACAGTGAAAGATACCGCAGCCATAACAGCCACGTAGCAGACTTACAGTGAAAGATACCGCAGCCGCAACAGCCATGTAGCAGATTTACAGTGAAAGGTGGCGCAGCCGCAACAGCCATGTAGCAGACTTACAGTGAAAGGTGGCGCAGCCTCAACAGAAATGTAGCAGACTTACAGTGAAAGGTGGCGCAGCCACAACAGCCATGTAGCAGACTTACTGCATCACCTGGGCTGTGCATGGTGCAACTATTATCCTTGAAGAGGACTGCACACAACACGACACAGCACCTGTACCCTGTCCTGTCCATCTCAGGATCTGGCTAGGGCTTGGTCCTCTTCAGAGATCTGAGCATCTCAAAACAGCGCCATTCAACAGAGCTAGCTGCTGGTGATGACTGCAACTAAGGACAGAGTGACACCAATGCAAAGTAAAAAAAAGGAAGTCCCCCACCGGAACCAAATTGCCAGTGTTTTGCTGATCAGTACCAGAGGAGGCCTTTGAAAGATACCGCAGTCACAACAGCCATGCAGCAGACTTACAGTGAAAGATACCGCAGCCGTAACAGCCACGTAGCAGACTTACAGTGAAAGATACCGCAGCCGCAACAGCCATGTAGCAGACTTACAGTGAAAGGTGGCGCAGCCACAACAGCCATGTAGCAGACTTACGGTGAAAGGTGGCGCAGCCACAACAGCCACGTAGCAGACTTACAGTGAAAGATACCACAGCCACAACAGCCATGTAGCAGACTTACAGTGAAAGGTGGCGCAGCCACAACAGCCATGTAGCAGACTTACAGTGAAAGGTGGCGCAGCCACAACAGCCATGTAGCAGACTTACAGTGAAAGGTGGCGCAGCCACAACAGCCATGTAGCAGACTTACAGTGAAAGGTGGCGCAGCCACAACAGCCATGTAGCAGACTTACAGTGAAAGGCGCTGCAGCCACACAGCCATGTAGCATATTTGACAGTGGAACGGCAAGCCAGCCAGCAGCAATGTAGCAGACTTACAGTGAAAGGTGGCGCAGCCACAACAGCCATGTAGCAGACTTACAGTGAAAGATACCGCAGCCACAACAGCTATGTAGCAGACTTACAGTGAAAGGTGATGCAGCCACAACAGCTATGTAGCAGACTTACAGTGAAAGATACCGCAGCCGCAACAGCCAAGTAGCAGACTTACAGTGAAAGATACTGCAGCCACAACAGCCATGTAGCAGACTTACAGTGAAAGTTACCGCAGCTGCAACAGCCATGTAGCAGATTTACAGTGAAAGATGCCGCAGCCACAACAGCCATGTAGCAGACTTACAGTGAAAGATGGCGCAGCCACAACAGTCACGTAGCTGACTTACAGTGAAAGATGGCGCAGCCACAACAGCCATGTAGCAGACTTACAGTGAAAGATGGCGCAGCCATAACAGTCATGTAGCAGACTTACAGTGAAAGGTGGTGCAGCCATAATAGCCATCTAGCAGACTTACAGTGAAAGATACCGCAGCCACAACAGCCATCTAGCAGACTTACAGTGAAAGGTGGTGCAGCCATAACAGTCATTTAATGAAATTCAGAGTAGCAAACAGGGAAATGGACATTATCACAGACACCCGTCGGTTGCTTGCTGTTTTCATGATCAACTGTCACTGCCTGAACATTTCTGCTGCCGTCTTTGCCACAAGTGCTGAGCATGCCATCATTGTATCAGGCCACCTCTCTCCAGACATTTACATATGGCAAAATAATGCTGGGAACATTTATAATTTTTCTGCCCCGCGCTGTGGGAACACTATTTGGGAGCAATTGCATGAGCCTAACATTTTCTTGGATCGGGGAACATTTATAATTTTTTTCCCTAGACCATCTGAGCACTACACTCACTCTGGGGAGCAATGGTGCTGGACTAACATTTTTCTTAAGCAGCATTTCTTCTGGTCCCTTCTGCCTTATTGTAAAAAGGTCCCAATTTGCAGGGAAGAGGTAAACTGTGCCCCTAGCCTTTACTGTTGCTGCTGTTCAAGCAGGGCACATTGGCAGATCTGGGACTTACTTTTACTTAGTTTTGTAGCTCTGAACCCTCCCTGCCTCGCTCCTTTGATTTCTCTAGTGCTGAACAATCAGCAGCTCCAGTCAACCTTGCCCTGTATTTTTGTTTCCTCTGGCATGGTTAATGTTCCTGGTATCCTGTTGTCAGTGCTAATCCCTTATGTCCTGTTTATGGTACACATACTGCATTTTATTTACATAGACGCCTGTTGTGGCATAAAGTAAATCAGCAAAATTACAAACAAAACAATGTCAAATAAGGTTCTTAATGTAATACATTTTCTGAAGATTCAGTCTTGATTATTTACTTAACATGTAAGGAATATCGCTGCATCGGATTACTTTAGAAGCCATTCCAAGTACTCTTAAGTGTCATCAAGACAAAAAGTCATCAGACAGTGTTGGAACAAATAACCTGATGACTGCATGTACCACATACATCCTACTGTATTATCTTGTTACTTAATTCCTAGTTGGGACTCAGTGATATCTATGTAACCTACCTGTTTAACTTTTGTAACTGGATGGTCTACTGACTGATTGTAACTAGATCATGCATTGTTCATTATGTATCTCTCATTGACTTCCTGCTTGTGTGTTACATCCCCATCCATGTGTAATTAATCCGGGTTGCTACCTGAAAAAGGTACCTCTAGTCTCAGTGGGTCTACCCGATCAACACAATTGAATAAATAAACGATGATCCCAGTATGACCTGAATAACACCCATGCAATTATTCTAAGCGCATCCTATGATTATCTGTCATAATGACTTTTGATTACAAGAATTTAAATATGTACTGTCTGCTTCCTATTTACCTCTGTAGTCACCCCTCTCCATTGTCTAGGGGTGACCGATTGTACGGGGGAGAGGGCCGACAAACCCAGAACTCTCACCGGAACCACATTCGGGTTCAAAGCAAGAAAAACAAATTGGCCTACCCAGAGACATCTTCAAAATGGCTGGAAATTCCAGGACTTACAACCACGAACTCTGAGAGCACCCCAAAAACTCCACTGGGGAGCCCTGGCTTTGGGTATTTTCTTACTGCAGCCGCCAGATATCTCCCTGACCCCAAAGTGACAGAGGTGCAGGATTTAATTGAAAACCCCAGGCAAAATTAACTCATCGAAATGTTAAAACTTAAAGATTAAAATTTCATTAGGATCCTTATTTACAGAATGAAACAAAACTCCTGAATTTCTTTCTAAAAGTAATCATTTTATTTTGCCTGCACCCAAATGATTGCAAGGGCTATAGGGGTCCAATATTCCCTTAAAATAACTCTCAGCTCCATGGGGTTAAACATTTGTTCAGACTAAGATGGCAGTTTTAAGAGCAGAACAAGGTCTTATGTCAGCTTAGTATACAGCAGCACAGATTTTCTTCAGGGGGAAAAAGCTGACCTCTTTAGCCTGAACCATGAAGCTCTGTATGATTTCCACTGGCACTGGTAAGTACCTACTGAGCTACCTACTTTCCACACTGGGGCCTTTCACATTTTCTTTTAAACCAGGAAAGCGTACAGCTTCTCCCTAAACCTGTTCCCTTGCTCTCTCCTCTAACCACACAAGGGACACAGGTGGTGCGGTACCAGCAAGACCCACCTCACCATACCCCATTATCCTTTCACAGAGGTCACTCCCTGATTATCGCCTGGTTCCCCAACATACTACTGCCTCCCCACCAGCATCTTGTATATTTTGGGGGCTGAGAGCAAGATGACTGCTGCCTGACACCATCCCTCTACTTCACTTTCTGCTGCCCGCTCTGAGCAACTGGTAACGAGGGGAGACCTCTAGGGCACTCCGCAGCCCACTCAGCAAAGTCCAGCAGCCCAGAGGCCTGTCCCTCCAAACAGGCCCTTTACACAGGTAGAGATTCCCCCTGGCCCCTTCTGCAGTATGCCAGAGCTGCCTGCTATGCCGAGCTGCAGAGGTCTTGCCACAACCTGCTGCAACCCTGGCGATCCAAGCACACAAAAACACCTGCCACCGGGGCCCACACCCAGACCTGGGGGCCTACCTATCCTGCACCTCCTTTATTCTGCCAAGTCCCTCTCTACCTCGCCAACCCTCCAAGGCCCAGGACCCCAAACAGATAGCCATAGCTGCCTCACTTGTGCTGTCCCACAGATGCCACCTGGGAACCTGGTGCAAAGCTGCAGTTAAAGTCAACCTGCCTAAAATGAGGGGGAGTGTCTCCCACTCCATACTGCCCTGCAGTGCTTGATGGTGTCTCTCCTCTATGGCACCACCCAAAACTCTCCCTACCATGCCTATTTATACCCTAAACCCTGCTCTCTGCTGCCACCAAGTGATGGACAGCAGAAAATGCACCCCCTGAGTAGTACCGTCCCTAAACTCTGGGGACAAAAGGTAGAGGGAAAAAAGGGGTCACTAAAGGGAGCATGAGCCCCTTTCAGATGAGAGGGGGCTTACACTTCATAAAACAAATCTTTTAAAAATCAGTTAGAGCAGTAGAGATAGCTTGAGAGAAGCAGCACAAAGATCCAGGCATCTGAGGTTGTATGAGGTACTATTTTTAAGTGATAGCATTCTGTCTGAGTATAGGAAGCAATAGCTGGCTGACATTTTAATCACCCTCAAAATCAATACTCCAGCTAACTGAATGTTATTGCTAGTATTATATGACTTGGAGTCAGTTTTGATGGTTTAAATAAATATTTATTTGAAGACATATGTAAGACACGTACAAACAATTTGAGATATGGGTTCAGTGGGGGGCCCTGAGGAACACAAAGGTAAAATAATGGACAACAAATTTTTATGGAAGAAGTGCTAACTATACAGAAGAAGCAAGAGAAAAGTAAGACAAAGTTGTATTGATGAAGTCTATGAAAAATCGCAGACTGAAATTAAAGTCTGTGGAAAATGAGTGCACAGAGTTTCTGGCTCAAGCACATACTATGTTTGCTCCAAAACTAAATGTTTAAGAATTTGTGGGAAGAGACAAAAACCCTTTGAAAAGCTTGACAACCCATTTAGTTTTTTGTTTTTTTTTGTTTTGTAGTAAGTTCTTCCTTTTGAGTGACAACTGAAGTTCTTTTGCCTTTGAGAACTTGGAATTGGGTTGTCACTGACTGTAAAGCACTTGAAATGTACGCTGAGATGCCATTTTTTGCCATTTTCCATGGAACTGGAAATGTGGATAGAATGGTTGTGGCATGTCATAAATGTAGATGGACTATTGTTTGTGCATCTTAAATGTGGATAAACTACCGTGGGCTCGTCTAACGTAGATAATCAACTAAGGAAGAGGTTGCAGTAGTTTATGGGGTATTACATGATGACGTTCCTCAATTCTGATTGGCTTAAAATAGATACTCATTGTATAATAAGTTTTTTTTATTATACTTACTTTAATAAGATTGCATACAGCATGGCACCACATACAAAATATCTGACATTCAGGTGTATACAAGTACATCAAATAGTGTAAATTAAACAATAGTTGCAATGGTAGTGATAGACCTCTCTTCGGCTTGTTTTGTTTTTACAATAACTCAAAAAGGAGGAAAACAACCTCCTAGGGTCAATACTGGGTAACCATAACCAAAAAATAAAGAGATTATTCCTGACTTCAGTTACAAACACATTCACTCAAGGCAAGGCCATTTAGTCTAAGAAATGGCTACTCAGGCTTTTATACCTATTCTGATCCACAAGCCCACATAAGAGATTATATCAATTACCACTAATATCTGGTAGCTGCTCTTGTTGTAAATCCCATCTGGACCATCGAGCTACAAATGCTTCTGTTCTATTTTGGAGTTGGAATGTTAATTTTTCCATTTTCTGGATATTTAATATAAGATCTCTCCACTCATCCAAAATCGGTGGTAGTGGTTTAGCCACTTACGGGTTATGGCTTTATTATAGGCCGTGGTACAAATGTACCACAGATATAGTGATGTGGCACCTCTAATCCCCCTCATAGGTAGACCAAATATCAAATGCCAAGGGGAAAAGGGTTCTTCGATCTGAAACATTTTCTTAGCTGTCCTTGTATCTGTCTCCGAAAATCATCTAGCAATGGACAGGAATAAAATATATGGGTCGGAGTAGCTCTCTGTTCCCCACATAGTCTCCAGCAAGCTGGGGACACTGCTGGGTCCCATTTTGATACCCTATCAGGGTTAAAAAAAAACAACTTTTACCCTCCAAGAGTATTCTTGCCATAGTGGAGAGGAAGTCACTTTAGTTGAGTTCCCCTAGATCTTATTCCAGTCTAAAAGTGAGAGGTGGGTTCCCCATTTCTTTTCCCATTTTGTGGCAGTATACTGATTTGTATTAGCTTTATGTACATTTAAAAACTGATATAGCTTGGTGATGGTTGGTCTGGAAGTGGTTAGGGAGAACAGGTCCCCAAACAGTATTTGTGTGGTAGGATCTGTGGGGTTTTGTGCCATAATTCTTAATTTTCTTTGGATATATGTAGATATCTGCAAATAATGCCACCTATCCTTCTCAGTCCAACCAAATCTTTGAGCACATTCCTCAAAAGAGAATAACAGTGACCCCCTCATGATCTGCTTGAGGTATCTAAATCCCTCTATCACCTGACATCCATACCAAGGATCCATACTACCAAGAGTAAAATCCAAGGCATGTATCAGCCAGCAGTATTTCCATATTTCTATTTTAACATTAAGGTATTTACAGAACATGTACCAAGCTATTAGAGTAGTCTGTATAGCTCTATAGTCTTTTACTGCTTGCAGTTTCTGTGTAGAGGGCTGATACAGACATGAAGATGGAGTATCTCCCAGTAAAAGGGTGGTTTCTATGTCTTGCCAATGTGTCCATGCAGGTGAGTGTGTCCAAAAGAGTGCATACTTCACCTGAGTGGCAAGCCAATATTCTAATATATCTGGTACTGCCTGTCCACCTGCTTTTTTCCCTGCCATTAGACGAGTTCTGTGCAGTCTGGGTTTCCAGTTAGCCCAGATAAACTTGAACATCTTCCTCTGAAGATCCCTAAACCATTTTTGGGATAGTGCAACAGGGACGCACTGGAACAAATACAAATCCTAGGTAATATATTCATTTTTACCATTTGAATTCTGGAGTATGTAGGAAAAGGGAGTAGCAGCCATCGTTTAATGTCTATTTCTATTTGTGTAACTATTGGTTTATAATTATCAAGGTATAGGTAGTCAGTGTCTGCCCTTAGGGTGATTCCTAAATACTTAAGAGTATATAAATCCCACCTCATCTTATATTTTTTCTGTAAAGCTAGCGGAGGGGTGTAATTGATTTTTAAAATCTCTGTTTTTGTGATATTAAGTGTGTACCTGGACAATAAGGAATACTTCTCTATAATGTCCATTACTCTAGGTAGGGAAGTGGCTGGAGAAGTCAGATATAAAAGGACATCACCCTCATAAAGTGTGATTTTGTGAGTGGTCCCTGCTAACTATACTCCTTTTATATTCTGGTCAGTTCTTATCCATTGGGCCAGGGGCTCAATATATAAGGAGAACAAGGGAGATAAAGGGCATCCCTGTCGTGTGCCATGTCCCAGGGTAATCCCTTTAGAGACCATTCCACTAGTGCAAATATATGCTTGTGGGTCTGTATATAACCTGGTTATTGTAGCTATAAAGTTTTTCGCAAACCCAAACCCAGCAAGTATCGCATACAGAAATTTCCAATTAACCTGATCAAATGCTTTTTCCGCATCTAGGCTGAGTATTAATGCTCCTTCTTTAGTCCTATTCAAATGGTCTATAATATGTATTGTTCTACAGGTATTATCTGCAGCCTGCCTATTTTGGGATAAATCCCGTCTGATCCCTATGGATCAGGTTTGGTATTATGGACTGGAGTCACCTGGCTAATATAAATGTAAAAAATTTGTAATCGACATTTAGGACCAAAAATTGGTCTGTATGATGAACAGGCTGTTAAGTCTTTGCCGGGTTTGGGTACCACAGATATAACCGCCTGCCTCCAGGAAAGGGGTAAGATTGTTCCCTCTTTAAACATCTCCTGATAGGCCGGTCTCAACAATGGAATGACTGTCTGGTGAAATTTCTTGTAGAACTCTGTGGGTAGCCCATCATTACCAGGGGATTTGCATGTCTTTCCCTCTGCTATTGCTTTGCTAATTTCTTCCGTAGTGATGGGGGCCAGAAGCTGGGAGTTCCAATTCTGTGCCATATGTGGTGGTCCTAAATCACTTAGAAGAGTCTGAATTTTCCCTGGGTCTGGATCTGTTCGTGGAGCATAAAGGCCCTTTTAATTCTCCATAAATGTTTCTGATATTTGAGATAAGGTAGTAGCTTTTCACTTGGTATATGGGTGGGTAATATGGATAATCTGAACCCGGGCACTGCTGGCCCTAAGTCTAATGGCCAGTAACCTCAGGGACCGGGGACCCCCCTCATAATATTTTTGTTTTAAAAAATGTAGGTTTCTTTCTACCCTTAGGCCCAACAAATTGTTTAATTGCATTTTCAATTTCTTAAGCTCTTTACCCCTCTCCCTAGCCAGTTTGACTTGTCGTTCTTCTTCCAAAATTTTTATTTGCGTTTCCCATTGTTTCTGTTTCTCTGCCCTTTGGTTTTTCCTGGCCATAGCTATAGCAATTAGTTTGCCCCGGACCACCGCTTTAACAGTGTCCCATAGGATCCCCCTACTTACTCCCCAAGCCTCATTCTCCTGCATAGTCTGAGTCATTACCTGTGGGATCTGATCTAAGACCTCAGGATCATTAAGAAGTGACAGGTTTAGTCTCCAAAGTTGGGTCATTGTGGGATAGAGAGGTCAATTATGAGGGTTAGGGGGGAAAGATCTGATAATCTGAGGTTACCTATCTCACATCTTTGTACTCGTCCTAGGGATTTCCTGGATAGGAAAAAATAGTCTAATCTGGAGTATAACTGATAAGTATCAGAATAATGGGTAAATCCCTTTCTCTGACCTTCTAAAAAAGTCCATACATCCTGTAATCCTAGACTGATTAAAAGGGAACAAACTTGTTTTATGATTTTGTAGGATTTCAGTGGAATTCTAGAGGTAGTATCACTGACAGGATCTAAGGTCATGTTCCAATCACCCCCCAAAATGGTCGTACCTTCTGCCTTTTCAACAAGGAGCAAAAGTATTTTTCTATACACTTCATATGAGGAATTAGGGGGCACATATACCAAGGTCAAGGTCATTTTGTGTCCATTGAGGGAGCCCTTTAAGAGGGCATATTTCCCCTCACTATCCTGAGCCTTCTGTATGACCTCGAAGGGGTATACCCTGGAACTAGCATGGCAACCCGTCGACGTCTACCCTGATTATAAGAAGAAAAACAGACCTCTGAATAACCAAAATTCAGTAATTTCTCATGTTCTTTTACAGACAAATGTGTCTCATCTAGGAGAATAATATCCGGTTTCCTTTGCTTTATATACTGTAAAGTTTTTTTTACATTTAATTGGGCTTGTTAGACTGTTGACAATATTTGTCATAATTTTGACTCCCATTTCTGTCCAAAAAGTCTTGTTTGTACCTTGACTAAAGGTAATGCCCCCTGCCTCTCCACTGTTTCCTATCTAACCTCTGAAGTTGGGGAAAAAAATTGTACCCAGTAAATAAAAGAACAGGTATAACAATAATAAAATTCATTAACTTGGTATAAAACCAGTTATAACATATTTTACAGACATAGTTTCTAAGGTAGGGGAACTGGAAACTCAGTTCCCTTTCCCTGCCTGGTGAAAAACACCTTGCAGGGCTATAGTTTGTGGAAGATCCTTCATAATGAGAATCACTACAGGAGCAATCTGTTAGCTGAAGCAGGTATGAAAACCATTGCCCTATTAAAAAATAAATCCGCCATCCCCTCATCTTTTCAATAATGTTTCCATTGCTCCCCCCACAAGCAGACTTTTTGGCATTGAGCCCTATTTTTCTTTTAACAAAACATTGAAATATGTTTAATTCTTAGGTCGTAGTGCTGGCCTGGCCCCATTTATTCTTTGTTGAGGAGAAAACTATATACTTCAAAGATACCCCTTTATTCTTTCCCATCCTTTTCCCTCCCGATTGATGTCCCCACATTAAAAGGTGAAACAAAAAAAAAAAAAAAGTTTTTCCAAATTTTATACCGAGTCTCAGCATCCTTCATTTGTTTACAGGCTTATAGTAATGACCTTTATGTCTCTTTACTTAGCTCCTTCCCTCATCACCCCAACCAACCATTTTTATTTTCCAGTTACAAGGCAAGGTCCACCTCGATCTTCTAACCCCAAGGAGAGAGGCTATCACCCATTCAGTGTAATATTGATGGTTGTTTGTCCCGCGTTTAGGTGCTAGACTTTTAAAATGCAATAATATGAGGGCCTTATTGTTCTGCTCCTTAGCACCTCTTGCCATATATGTGACAGGGCGGCCGCCTCCCCCCCCAATTTCAGCTCCGATTCTGATCCACACACCTTTCTACTGCAGAGCATCAATGTGGGAGTGGGTCACAAGTAAAAACCCAAAAGTCACAGTACCTTCCCTTCAGATGTCCATATTTTCATCTGTTAATCTGCCTTGCTGTTCCATCGATTGTGGGTCCTTCACAATCTCGTGTCCAAGGGAACTAAATAAGAGCGGGCCGCATCTCCGGCTATCTGATCCCCCCAGGATCAGCTTGCACAGTTGTTGAAGGTTCCTGTCTTCTTCTGTTAACTTAAGGTGTGGTATCTGCTCCAAGGTGATTCCTCTGTTTTTAAGTGCCTCTTCAGCTTCTGTTGGAGCACCATACATCCGACATCCCTCATCCCAGAATATTTTCATCTTGGCTGGGTAGGGGGTTTGAAATCATATTTTCTTACTTCAGAGGGCTTTCATGACAGGTCTGTATAACAAGTGGACTCTCTGTATTTTGGGGGGGTAATCTTGATCTAGAAAAAGTCTAGCCCCATTGTATGAGATATCTTTCTGTCACCACGCACGCCTAAGAACCTCCTCTTTTATCATATAGCTGGTGAACTTCATCAGTACTTGGCGCAGTCTGTCTGCTGGACCAGATGGCCTCAGGTTCAGGGTACAATGTGCCCACTCAATACATAACTCTAGTGTGGATGGTAGCGAGAGAACGTCGCGGAGCAGATCTTGTAAGAACAGGGCCATATTTTCAGTCTCTGCCCCTTCCAGTATCCCCGACAGTCTAAGGTTGTCTCTTCTCGATCTTGCTTTGAGATAGATACATTTGGCCTGTAGGAGGTCTATATGGTCTATGAGGGCTGTAATAGTGCAGTTTTGCTTCATGGACCCCATTCCCAGTGCAGTAACTCTGCCGTCAACCTCTTTCAGCAACTCGTCTAGGTCTGAGAGCTTGTCGTGTAGTTTTTGGAATTCCAATCGGTTTTCTTTTCTTAGAGCTTGATTTTCTCTCAAAAGTATGTCTAGTCAGGAGGAGTCGGGAGAGCCTGTCCCCTTTTCATGAGCCATGGCCTGCGTTTGCACGCATGGTGAAGTAGGGCTGTGACTTCTGTCCTGTGAGTGTACTCTAAATCAGGAGCCATCCAACGTAGTTTGCATCTTGTCGGTCTGATTTTTCAATGCCTTGTGTTCTCCTCTCCCTTTCGGAGGCATTTTGGTAAGTTGTACCAGCTTGTTTGTCTGGAGAAAGAGGTTTTTATTAATTCGCCCATGGGGGAGCTCAGTCCCTAAGCTTTAGCCCATACCGTGGCAGAACCGGAAGTCCCCCGTGTATAATAAGTTGGTATAAAAAAGGAATAGAGTAACTTAAAATGGAAATGCATGAGAATATTTAAAATGTGAGCCAAGGGATACCATATGAAAAACGACTATTTACATGTAGTTTGCATGCCCTGGTTGGGTTAATTTATTTATTTTATTTATTAAATTTTGTTGACCTGGTAGGCCCACTGAGACTAGGAGTCCCTTTTTCAGGGGTGACCCGGGGGGGGGGGGATACAGATGGTAACTAACTGAAATTGAACCAGATTAAGCTGTTGGTGATATTTTTTAGTGAATGGGGGAAATTTGGCTAGCACACCGGAGACATTCCCCAACTCTTTTCGAGAAGTGCCATGGGATCTTTAACATTCACCTCAACAACTACCAGAACAGGCAGTCTGGACCTCGGTTTAATGTCTCATCTGAAAGAAAGCACCCCAGGAGTGCAGCATCCCCTCATGATGCACTACAGTGTCAATATTGGGATTTACCCCAAGTGCCTGGTGTAGGGCTAGAACCCACAACCTTTTGATCTTCTGACCTCAGAGGCAAGTGTGCAACCTGCTGAAACACTGACACTGCTGCAACCTGGATGTCCATTTTTTGTTGACTGTGGCCATAATTTTCAATATGTAGGTCTCTTTCTTCATGGTGGAAGAGACAGGGAATCATTACTGTTACCTACCTGCAAGTCTACGGTTTTCCAGTTTTGCTGTTTAGTTTTTTTTCCCCAACTCATTTTTCTGCATTTTCTTAACATACATGACACAATTTTGTTTTTTCTTGCTTTTTCATGTACTGTTTTCTCCCAGCCTTGCTCCACCAGGTATATATCCTGGCCCCACTGGTGTACCCTGATCAGGCCAATGTTCTCCATGGCTCCCCCCTGTGGTGAGGTCTCTGGAGGGAGGGCCATCCTTCCCCCCCCGGGCAGCCCACTGTATGAGTTAGGATCCACTGTCAGCAGACACTTGGACCCAGGGAGAGCCAGGAACCCAGGCCATCATATGGGTAGAACAAAACTTTTTTTTTACACTTTCTTTATGCACCCTAGGTTCCTGGGCATCCCCTCACTACCAACTTCCTCCCCTGAACGCCCAGGCAGGCCTAGCCCCCCCAAGATCATCCTCTGGGGCAGGCCTGCCCTCCACTGACAACCTTTCTGAAATTAGAGAGGTCTACCTGAGTGTCGGGTCAGCTGTGGAATTCTTTGGAGCACTGGGCCAGCATTGGGATTTGGGCCTGCCCCTGGGGTCCCCATAATCTCTGTGGTGCCATAGAGGTTTTTTCCCCCTTGTTTTCTCTCCCTTATGCTGGCTGGTGTACCTGCAGTACCCCTGATCTTCACCGGGGGCTGTTAGGACACCAATTGAACCTGGATCCCTCCCCAGGGAGAGAAGAGCTGTCCTCTGAACATTCTATCCTCTCCCTCCCCTGCCGACCCCTGGTGACCCAAGTCTGTCACCAGACCCGGGTCACTGGTGTGGCTTGAGATGTGGCATCCAGCGCCTCAACCCTCAGCGCGACTGGGCCAACTGGCAGAACAACACTTGACAAGCACTTCACTGCATCAGGATTGAAAAAAGTATTTAATATGACAAAGAACCTTAGTGCACAATCACTGAGGCATATTCCTTAGGTGAAGCTACCTCTGGCTGGAAGTTGCAGCACTGGACTTAGGATTTGCAAGAAAACAAGTTGTGCTCACAACAGAGGGAGGTGAACCTTACAATTTACAATTGTCTTTGGTTTGAAGCAGATTCCTTAGGAAAGTTAATATTCTTCAGGTGGAGGATACTTCTAACTGAAGGGTGAAATAAGGAACTTAGAATTATCAAAAAAGGCAGTCTTTCAATCAACAGAAGGAGGTGGACCTTGCTTTACTTTTGTTACAATTGTTAAGATTTTCAGTGCAGGAAGAGTTTAAACCCACAGGAACTGAATACTGTTTATTGTGTCTGTCCTTGTGCACAGCTGACATGTTTTGGGGCTGACTGCTTTCAGAGCACAAGTCACCAGGCTGTTTTGGGGCTGGGGAGGTTTACCTGTGTCTGACTTGGATGTTTGTATTTTTCTTTGTTTGATTAGCAGGGTATTTTCTCTGTCAAATTATCGTGTAGGGCATCTTGCTGACAGGAAGGCACTAATCGCAGCAGTAGGTCAGAGCTTTTAGCTGATTGTTTCGTGAGGGCACAGTTTAGGCCCAAACCCTTCCCACCCCTCACCCCACTCACCCCTGGAAATAGTTTCTTTATACCTGGGGTTCTGACTTCATTTCTTCAAGAGGGCAAGGTGCATATCACTCTCATATCCTCTGTAGCACACTGCACTGACAATATAAGCATACACATTATATAATATATATATTTCTATATAACAAACCAATCACACACACACACAAAACACAAAAACAAAAAATAAATAAACTAAACAAGGTAGACAGACATGTGGGGAGTAGTGCAATGTAATGGCTGTATGGCAGCAGTCTTCTGGGAGTCTTTCTGAAGGCTGAGATGCTGCCCTGTTTGCAGACAACTCTCTGCCCTGAGGGAGGAAGTTGCCTGTCTTCAGGTTGCACTGGACAGTAGTAAGGGAACCTCCCCCATCCAGGGAGCACCAGAGCCATCACCACTACCTCAGAGGTTGCGAAGAAAGCACAGCAATTGGACCACAGTGGGCTCAGGGAGGGTAAGGGTGGTGGAACAGAGGCACACCCAGTCAGTTGTTCCACTCCACAATCCATACACCATTCTGGGGGAGCATAGTTCCCTTATGGATGCACCCGCAGAGGAGACTAAGGAAGTTGCAGACAACTGTCACAAGGGAGGCCCTCGGGAAGGAGGCAGAAGCACCACAGGGAAAGGAAGCAGCTCCTGGTGGGGGACTCAATTATTAGGGGGTAGAACTGGGGGGAGCAGGGAAAACCGAAGTAAGGTGCCTGCCTGGTGCCATGGCTTGGAGGGACAGGAAGTGCATCCTTAGGATCACGAGAACAGTTGCACAGGAGTCTAAGCTGGACATCATTGTCCACCTAGGGACAAATGACTTGGCTCATCATGAGATTAGAGCAGTGCAGAAGGACTTTGTAGAGTTGGGGAGGGGCCTAAGACAAGTAGCACGCACAGTATCCTTCTCAGAGGTGCTGCCTGTCAGTGGCATGGGTGAGGAGAGGGTACTTTGCACCATGCAGTTTAATGAATGGTTGAATAAATGGTGTGGCGCACAGGGGTTTGGCTTCACTGGGCACTGGGGTTCCACCTGGAGGGATACCAGCCTATATGGGCAGGATGGTCTACATCTGTCCAGGAAGGGAACAAGTCTTTTGGGCAATTGGTTTAAATGCTTCATTGGCAAGCTTTTAAACTAGCCAAGGGGGAGGCACTGACAAGCAACAGGAAAATCCCAGCCTCCCCCTACAAAACAGGGTACTAAATGAGAAAAAGACCAAGGTAGAAAGGTCAGTGGGGGATGCTGCTACAGAAGATAAAGCCATCAAAAAATGGAGAGCAATGAGTACCAATGCCCATAGTCTGGGTAACAAGCTTCCTGAATTAGTGGCCATGATGGAGGAGGAACATCTGGATATTGTGGCAGTCACAGAAACATGGTACACACAGAACCATGACTGGGACGTAAACATACTAGGATACACTATCTACAAGAGGGACAGGGAGGATAAAAGAGGAGGAGAAGTAGCTCTCTACATAAGGGAAGGAATCAAAGCAACAGAACAAAAGGGTAAACAGGGAGGAGAAGAAGCACTGTGGGTCAATTTGGAGGCAGGCAATGGCACCACAGTCCGCACAGGGGTTGTATACAGACCCCCCCTCTCAGGGGGAGGAAATGGACAAGAAAATGATAGAAAGTATACTTAGAATGGCAGATAAAGGGGAGATATTGCTGATGGGTGATCTGAATATGCCAGATGTTAACTGGAGTACAGTTGCAGCAGCCACTTCTAAGAGTGGGGTTATTCTAGATGCCCTACAGGGGGCATGACTTAGACAACCAGTATTGGAACCCACTCGAGAGGGAGCAATCTTAGACCTGGTTCTCTCAAATAGAGATGGAGAGAGGATCACAGATGTAGAAGTGGGTAGCCATCTGGGAACTAGCGACCATCGAACAGTATGGTTCACAATAAACACAGCAATAGAGTGAAGCCATACAAAGGCAAAAGTACTGGACTTCAGGAGGGCTGACTTTGCCAAAATGGGTGAGTGCCTAAGGAATGCACTAGCAAATGGGCAGGAAGGAGGGGTGGAAGAACAATGGGGAATAATAAAAACTGCCATCACAGAGGTAACAAGCCTTTGTGTGAAGCAAATAAACAAAACAAAACGATGTAAGAAACCACTATGGTTCTCAAAGGAGGTGGCAGTGAAGGTTCAAGAGAAAAAGAAAGCATTCAGAAAGTTCAAGGAATCACAGAAGGAGCAGGACAGAGAATTGTATCAGTTAAAGCAAAAGGAAGCTGGGAAGGCAGTCAGAACAGCAAAGGCCCGAACCGAGGAAAAGATAGCCAACTCAGTTAAGAAGGGGGATAAAACCTTTTTAGGTACATCAGGGAGCAAGGAAGACCAAGGGAGGGATAGTGAGGCTTAATAAGGGGAGGGTGGGTGGGCAGAGGGTGACAGTGAAAGGCAGAGATACTAAACAAATAATTTGCTCAGTATTAACAAATGAAGAAGGGGCGGTACCTAAGCCAAACAATAGAAACACTCTGGATATGGTGGTTGATACCAGCACATTCACAGAAGAAAGAGGACTGAAAGAACTCTTAAAATTGAAGGTGGACAAAGCAATGAGACCTGATGGGATTCATCCCAGAAATCTAAAAGAACTAAGGGTAGAACTAGTGACACCACTGACTACCCTCTTCAACAAATCATGGGAGGATGGGGTAGTACCTGAGGACTGGAGGAGGGCAGATGTTATTCCACATCGCAAACGTGGGAGCAGGGCAGAAGCAGGTAACTACAGACCTGGTAGTTTAACCTCAGTGATAGGGAAAACGATGGAATCACTTCTGAAGGAAAGAATTGTCGAGTACCTAGAGGCCAGAGGGGCACAGGACCCAAGGCAGCATGGATTCACAGCAGGAAGGTCATGCCAGACGAATCTAATGGATTTCTTTGACTGGGTGACCAAAGTAGTAGATCAGGGAGGGGCTGTGGACATGGCCTACCTAGACTTTAGTAAGGCATTTGACTCAGTCCCACACAAAAGATTAATATACAAGTTAGCCAGCCTGGGAGTGGGTCCCAAGATGATAGCCTGGGTAAAGAATTGGCTGGAGAATAGGACACAGAGGGTAATAGTAAATGGAGTCCACTCTGAAGAAAGGGGGGTTACTAGTGGGGTACCACAGGGTTCAGTATTAGGACCGGTCCTCTTCAATGTCTTTATAAGTGACATTGCAGAGGGACTGGAAGGAAAAGTATGTCTCTTTGCAGATGACACAAAGATCTGCAACAGAGTTGATGCACAAGGTGGGGTGGAAAGGATGAGAAGGGACTTGGCAAGGTTAGAGGAATGGTCAAATGTATGGCAGCTTAGATTCAATGCTAAGAAGTGCAAGGTAATGCACCTGGGAAACAAAAACCCAGGGGAAGAGTACACAATGGGGAGTGAGATACTAACAACAACAAAAATGGAAAGGGACCTGGGGTAGTCATATCAGATGACTTAAAGGTGGGAAAGCAATGTGAGAGGGCAGTAAGGAGGGCTGGGGGATACTGGGATGCATAGGGAGAGGCATCACCAGTAGAAAACAGGATGTTGTTATCCCTCTGTACAGACAGCTGGTGAAACCCCATCTGGAGTACTGTGTGCAGTTCTGGAGACCCAATCTCCACAAGGACATAGACAAGATGGAAGCTGTCCAGAGGAGGGCACTAAAATGGTGCAGGGTCTGCACGGAAAACATATGAAGAGAGAGAGACTAAAGGAGCTTAATATGTATAGCCTCGAGGAAAGGAGGAAGGGGGATACATGATAGAAACTTTCAAGTACCTCAAGGGAATCAACAAAGTCCAAGAGGGTAGCATCTTTCAAAAAAAGAGGTGTGCAAGAACAAGGGGGCACAATTTGAAGATGGGGAGGCAGCTCAGAGGTAATGTAAGGAAGTATTTTTTCACAGAAGGGGGTTGTGGATGCATGGAACGGCCTTCCAGAGGAGGTTGTGGAGTCAAAAACAGTGGTTGAATTCAAGCATGCATGGGACCATCATAAGGCAATTCTAGGGGTTGGGGGTAGAAAGAAGTAGGCTGCTGGTTAACTAGGATCTGCAGCTTATCCATTAGGTAGGGAAATGGGCAGACTGGGTGGGCAAAGCAGTCCTTATCTGCTGACAAATTTTATATTTCTATGTTTCTAAGGGTTACCCCAAAGGGCATTGGCTGGGAAGCCAAGTTTCAAAGAAATACAAAATCACACATACCCCCATAATGCAAAGCATCATGGGCTGTATATGCAAATCACCACAAAATATTATGCTGGTTCAACTTTAAGCACAAATGCATGGTGTCGAAAGGCCTCTGTCACAGTTTGCAAAGGGTACCAACAGAACTTTAATATAACAACTGTGCAAAACATGTAATCAGATCAACACAAAACATAAACCATGCTGAACCACCGAACTGACAAGCCCCAGTGCTTTGAAGTGAAAACACCTCTTTCTCAGGGGTCCTGGCTACCTACACATTATATTTATAGAGCTATACCAGATGTAAATGATAAAGTAATTAAACCAAGTTGCAATTAACTCGTGGACACTATGGCCCAGATATTCAGAAGGATTGTGCATGGCGCAACACTGTTGCACCATGCGCAACCCACTGATGCGTCCCGGCGCGATATTCAAATAGGGATTGAGACTGGCACAAATCCCAATGCGCTGGAGCACATCAGTAATGTATGCGGCGCAGGTAGGGGGTGTGTGCCCATGCATACTCTGCACATCACGATATTCAGCCCGGGATGTGCTGAGCCCATGCATGCGCAACCCCTACCTGCGCTGCATAGAGGTGACCAAAAAAAAAAAGGAGCAACAGCTGGCCACCCACAGGTGAGCTGCCATATTGCAGGGTGAAGCAAGGCAGCTGCCACCTGTGGGTGGCCACCCGAGCTCCGGCTGCACCTTCATGGTGGCGCCCCCCATGCCCGATCGCGGGCATACGTAGTAAAAGGATAGTCCAATATCCCTAGTGGTCCAGTGGACCGCTCGCAGCCCGATCATGGGCATTTGTTTAAATTTAAAAGTCCAATATCCCTGGTGGTCCAGTGGATCACTCGCAGCCCAATCACGGGCATATGTTTAAATTTAAAAGTCCAATATCTCTGGTGGTCCAGTGGACCATTCGCAGCCCAATCGCGGGCATATGTTTAAATTTAAAAGTTCAATATCCCTGGTGGTCCAGTAGACTGCTTGCAGCCAGTTCATTGGTGTCGGTAAAACATAATGCCACAGCAACCCAACCCTGGTGGTCTAAAGGTACCCCCTCCCACCCGCACTGAGCCCCACCACCCGCTCCCCCTCGGTCAGCGGTGGGTGGCAGCTCCCGCCCGCTGCCCCACCGCCCACCAACTGACACCGTGCGGTAGGGCTGTACGTCCATCAGTCCACAGCATGAGCCAATGGGCATGCAGCCCATACCATACTACACAGTCTAGAATATGAATGGATCCGATTCCATATCTGGAATTGTAATCTGATACATGAGCTGCATGCCCATTGGTCCATGCTGTGGACCAATGGGCGATACGCTAAATGCAGTGTCCGATGGCGGATGGTGAGGCGGCAGAGTGGGTGGGGAGCTACCGCCCTGACGAAGAAACAGTGGGGCTCAGTGGGCAGGTGGGGAGAGGGTACTGGAGCCCACCAGGGTTGGGGGCCGTGGCATTAATGTTTTACGACCAGCGATCGAGCTGCGGCGGTCACTGAACCACCGAGAATGGAACGTTTACATGGTGTTCATATGGCTGCGATCGGGCGTGGTGCATGTTGCTGCTTGTGCAGGGGGTGTCGGTCCCCGACGGCTGCAGCCTGGCAGGGTGCCAGGTGCAAGTCGCTGGGGATCAGCGCACCTGCATGCAAATGGGGCCATAATAGCATGCAAATGGGGCCATTTGCACCTTGCATGCATTATGACCCCATTTGCATGTCCACTTTTGAATATCGTGATTGCTGCGCCTAGCGCAATGGAACTTGTGCTAGTGCATCCCCCTGCTCCACTCTGGCCACTTGCGCTGGTGCAGTGCCACTGTGTCATGTGCACTGCAGGTGGCCAGGGTGTGATATTCAATGATGCTGTGCCATGGCACAGCTCCGTTGAATATCACCCTGTCAACGCCCCTGTGCAGCCCAGTTGCACTGTGCCCAGGCTTGTGCCACAGCCTGGCGCAGTCTGAATATCTGGGCCAGTGTCTCCATGCCAGTCCATTCATTTTGAGGATTAGTATCTATTACAAGCTTACAGTTAATTAACGATATGCTCAGCATGAAGGGATGTAGTTAGTGTCCACGAGCTGTAACAAAAAAAAGAAACAAATCAACATCTCAAAGTGCTCACGTTGCCCATATGTGAATAATAATGTGTAAAGTGATCATTAAAAACATTGTTAAAAAACATCTAGCTTAAACTCTGCACATTACTTCATTTTTTTTATCTCTCCACGTCAAAACAACCAATAAAGGCTGTACACCAAAATTTAATTTGATACTAAAAGAGTAGTGCAGGTTCAGCTACTACTACTGATACATATTAGTGACTCGGGTGGCAATTTCTTTTCTGTAGAATTTCAAAATGCCACTCAAAATTCATTGCAACAATACAAATCTCTTCACCAAACCACTAAGTAGCCAATCACAGTATGAATGACTAAAAACAGAGAGAAAAGGAAAGCGGGGGGACCATGTTATGGAAGGGGATTTTTATGAAACGAAATAGGGATACCATGTGACATTATAAAATATTATAAATACCTCAAAAAATATATCCAAATACGTACTAAGCACTTCTAAATCTATAAAAAATTATTATAAATATATTACGCCTGTGGACATACACACAAAATTAAATCCATGTCTAATAACCAAGTGTTACAAAAGTAATTCTGATAACAACACTAAATATGCCTGATTAAATGAACAATGTCACAGAAACGGTCCCTAGTTCATATATTCGTTAAAACCATGCGGTTCAAAGTTTCTAATCTGAACATCCACATGGATCCTTGCTGTTCAAATAATCGTAATCTGTCTGTCCCCATGGGTTACAAGGAACTGGACTGTGCCATTTTCTTGATGTACATTTGAGGCCAGATGTCTGCCTATGGGATGGGACAAATCTCTCCTTCTAATCCCCCTGTAGTGCTCCTGTATGTGTTCCTTCAATAGACGTGTAGTTTGTCCAATATAAATCTATCCACAGGAGCAGCACAGGGTGTAAACAACAAATCTAGTCATACAAGTAGTAACTTGTCTAATTTGGACCTCTCTGACACCATAAAGGAAGGGGTTAACAAAACGTTTTCCTTGAACTCCAAATCTGCATGTAATGGAGTTTTTACAAGGATAGAATCCACAAGGCTTTGGAGGAAGCTAGTGTTTAGAGGGGAGAGAATATTGAAAAGTGTTATATACTAGCATGTTTCGCTGACTTTGTACCCTGCGGGAAGTAACCCTAGGTCCCCGATCACAGATACATTTCAAATCCCCATCTATGCCCAGTGGGTGCCAAAGTTTCTGTATGACAGATTTTAAATCCATGGCTCCAGGTCCCTAGGTAGTGACACATGTCACTTTGTCACTATCATTATCCTTGATTTTTTTATTTTGTATTTTAATAAAATCGGACCTGTCCAAGGATCGCACCTTGATTAAAGATTGTTGCAATACTTCTTCCTGGTACTCCTTCTTCTTAAACCTAGTCAGGAGTTCTAAAGCTTCTTTTCAAAATCTTCCACATTAGTACAATTCTGTATCAGTCTCACCAGTTGTCCATAAGGGATATTCTGGATCACATGTTTAGGATGGGAGCTACTGGCATGAAGTAAGCTATTCCCTGCTGTACATTTACAGTAACCCTTTGTCACCACCTGACCTTCTAGAGTACCAAACAAGGTATAGTCTAGAAAGTTAATCTTGTTTTTATCACTGGTAGCAATGAATTTGATACCCAAATGATTATCATTAATGCACTGCAAAAATTGATCTAACCCTGATTCCAAATCCACCCAGACGCATAATATATCACCTATATAATTAATCCATTTAATAATTTTTCCACAAAAGGGATTAGTCAATGACTCATTGATGGCACCGCCCCCACCAACCCATAAACAGATTTACATAGGAAGGGGGCCACCATCAAACCCATGACCGTCCCCTTAGTCTGGAGGTAATATTTATTGTCATAAAGAAAATAATTACTTTTCAAAATCAAATCTAGTGCTAAAGTAATGAAGGTGACTGGATATCTTTTCAGACAGAGTCGGACTGGCCCACCAGGATACTTGGAAATTTCCAAGAGGGCCCCATCTGTTGGGTACCTGGCCACCTTCTGAGCCAAATCTTTGGTTTTTTTATCATCTGTTTTTAATTAAATGGGCCCAGTAAGCAAATGTAAGATGCAAACACAGCGCTAGTGTATCATGTTGCAGTGGAATACTGATATGAAGTTGTCATCCTGGGCCGTCCCCTAGTGATTTTCCAGGTAGGCCCTTGTGTCAAATTTCTAGGTGGACCCCATTTACCCCAGTCCAGCCCTGCTTTCAGATGAATTTTCCAAAATTGTTTTCACCGCATGAATACCCTGCTCATGTTGTGTCACTACGTAAAGTGAAGATTTGCAATTCTGAGGTGGTGTCCTTAAGGTATGATGGTAGTTTTTTTTTTTTTACTTCTTGCTGAAGAAAACCATCCAAACAATCAACTAAATGTCAAAGCCACATTAGCCAACATGATAGGGCATCCGGCTGGGCAAGCTGGGTCCTTGGGAATTTTTGGAATGTGATAAAACACTGGAATCACTGGATGCTCACATTTCAAAGCTATAAATTCATCCATTCCTCTTCCAAAGCCAGTTCTAAAAATTCAGTAAGCTTCTGTTTGGAAAACATTGTTGGGTTGAACGTGAATAATTTATAAGCAGAACTGTTGCTTAACTGTCGCGTAGCTTCTTGATGCTCATTCATCGTCTGACAGTTTGTCCTGATGCTTCACCCACTACAGTGTGACAGGCACTCTGACGACTGTCATTAGGGCAGCAGCACAATGCCAATGGCACTCATTGAGCCTAGCATTTGTGCTGCCTGACTACTGTTTGCCCATTCCACCTGGGCAAATGCCTGCTGTTTGCAGGGGGCTGTGCCCTCCATGCCCCAACCCCCATGAAACTTATTGTAATCTACTCAATGGCTGAGGTGTCTCAGGAAGCGGGTGCAACATCCATGTGGCGCTGTCCCTGCAGGGGGCACCATCAACAAGTTTGTCACTGTGAAAAGTGAACTGGGTATGGCACCCTGATCGTGTCACCCTCATTCTGTCACCCCATTGACAGGATACCGATATCTCTGGGTCTCTTGTTGTATAATTAGAGGCTATATCTCTCAGTACAGCTTTCTGAAATGTCTGAATGGCCTCACTGCCATTACAGTTTGGAACAAATTTTGGTGTTACTTTTATTTTCGATCTTGCCGTTTGCTGGTCAGTGGTCCGAGCTGCAGTCAAATTTTCAAAGTTTACTTGTATATTTGCCACATCATATTGTCATCCACACATGTCTGCTGCTTCAATTAATTGCTTTATTTATTGAAATGTTCCACCAGCAAGGCACGCTGAGCAACAAGTTGCTCGTCTCCCGGTGCAACCTGGTGGGTAGGGAACAATGGGATAGAATACAGAGAAGTGTTACAATGTTGGAATACAATTTGCTTACTTGCATACAATGAGAGCAGGAGGGATTACAGGTGGATAACATTGGCAAACAATGTAACAGTTAAGTATAGTAGATATGAAGACACATATAGCAAATTGGCAACAGTCGGTGACAGATGTCAACACTGGAACACATAATAAGTTGGCAACAGTAGGTAGCACTAGATGGTAAGGTGACTCAATAGTAACTGGTAGCCATTAGTACAACATAGCTATTCAAGAGTTACAGCGATTGGAACAAAGAGAGTTCTAACTCGTAGTCCATAATTTTACCCAGCACGTTGTCCCTCATATTAAATCCTAATGAGTTTGAATCAGGTTCATAAATTTGCTCGTTAAGATCATCGCAAGCTGTAGAGGTCCAATCATTGCAATGCCACCCTGTCTCGTCAGTCTCTGAGAAATATCTCTTTAGATAAATCTTTCCAAACAATTTTAAATCACAGTATATGGCAAACTTGTCCACTGGTTGTACTGGGCGAAAGAAAGACCATAAGTAAGAATCTTTAACTGTGCTCCCGTGAATACGGGCAGAGTCTGGGTTCTTTCCCTGTGTTTCTCCTGGTCTCCCTCTTCCCCTTGGCATGTGCTTAAACATCTGTGTGCCTTGGCTGCACATAGTGACATCCTGCACAGGAAACAAGCTTCCTTAGCCCACTGCAGGGGTTGCTGTGGCACAAGTTGTACAATGCTATTACTCCTGACCATAGCACACTGCCAAGCAGCGGCTGCTGCGGTCAGATCTGACCCCCAGCATGGTGTTCCAAACTCATTCTTGATGGGTTATCAGAGTGGTCATATGGCATTATTTCAATTATGTTTATTAATATTTCAAGTTGCTTAAACCATACCAAAAGAAGAATCACAATTTTAAAATCATTTTTGGCAATCATTCTGTACTTTGTTCCCTTTATTTTTCAGTGGCTCTCGGGCTTTCTTCCAGTAGCCTTAATTTTAACTATTTTGTGTCAGGTTTACTCTGATAATGTAACCATGGAGTGAAGGATGAAGTGTCATATTGTGACTGTTTGTTTTATTTTTTCACCTTTTACATAGCAATTATTTTTGGAATTATAGTCAATTAAAATAAAGTTTTTAAAAGTGCAGGTCTGAAAAAAAAAACACATCAAAAAGGTGAAAAGGAGATTAAAGAAGCTAAAGAAAACCCTGATAAGTACCACAGAAACAGTCCAAGTCCCCCTGCGTGATGGATTACGTTATCATTTCATAGCCATAAGGATTGTGTATAACAACAAGCATTTGTCAATGCCAAACATTGCTTGCTTGTATTTTGATCAGATTTGTACATGACTGACAACAGTCTGACTATCAACACTGATTTTTTAACATTTTTTTTTTCTTTTTCAATAAACAGTTGGTGCCATAGCTAGCCCTAAGGCGACTGGATGGATGGAGGAGACAAGAGTGATGAGTGACTGAGCTGACAGGAATAATTTGTGGTGTCTGCAAAGTGAGTGGAGCAGTACAGTTCATCTGCGGTATGAGAAAGGATGAAAGTGCCGCTCCTCTCACGCAGCATGACGATACCGGAGCTGTCACCTTTTCTCTTTCAAAGGTAGAATAGAGAGACCCAGAAGCAACATCTGAGTAGGGTCACTGAAAGTCATGGCAGCTAGGTAAGCAATAACCCACAACAAGGTGTGGGTTTACAGGCATTTAATGCATGCCTGGGGTGCATTGTGAGGCACAAGACCACAGGTTGAGTGTCCTCACAGCACCCCAGGCATGCATTAAATGCATATAAACCCACACTCTGGCATGAGTTATTGCACTTATAACATGGGTTGTGTTTAAACAACAACAAAAATATCCAGAAATATGTTTTTTGCTATTTAAATAGCAAGAAAGATGCTGTATCCTGTCACTTTGCAAAATAGTCCTTAACAAAAAATGCACATTTTCGTGCTGTTGTGCACATAGAAATGTCACACATACAGTAGTGCCATGATCTGTGACATTTCTTGTGCATAATTTGCTGTGGTAGCCTGCCAACGACATTTCATGGCCCTCCCCACCAACACACACACACACACACACACACACACACACACACAGTAGAAGACACAGATACAATGTTGGGATTTGCACTGCCTCTCTCACAGGGACTGCTGGCCACTACATTTCTTTGTGTATTCCTTCAGAAAGTTTTACCAGGAAAGACAGTCTGAGTTGAATAGCAACTCGTTTCCAGATGTGTCTTGGGGTGATAAGGGATAAGGGGGAAGCACATATAGCTGAAGAGGACTGATGGTCAGTGACAATGCTAAGGGGAGGGGCAAGACTCAGCACACAGCAGACAGAGACTTCAGTAACTGCCCCAATCTCTCTTTCTCTCCTCTGTCCCTTGCACTGACTAAAACACAGGAGAAAAGACAGTGCAGCAGTGAAAAACTGAATGCCCCACTGACACTCTCTCGCTGTCTTGCTCTCACAGCACTGTGGTCAGCTGCTCCCACTCACTGTCTGTCTTGCCATTCAACATTCCAGCCTGCAACAACCAACAAAAGCAAATACAATGACACGGCAACTCACTCAACACATGGCTGTCTGGATGGCCAGGGTTGCCACAGTTCCTCAATGTTGCTTCTGTCTCTCTCACTCCCTCATAACACACATTCTACCAGTGGGACATACAGTGACACCAATGGCACCTGACAGCATGCCTGCTACAGGACTGTGGGTGCACACACCGACCTGCTCTCTATCTGTCTGGGGGTGCCGCAGTTCTGCAATGTTAACTCTGTCTCTCTGTCTGTAGCGTGCTCTCAGCTATGTTTCTTACACAGAAACCAGCCCGCTGACAGAGGGAACATGCAGTACTGACAGTGGCATGTCTTTCCTTTCCCAGAGAGACAGTGAATACAGTGGCCAATGACACAGACAGAGAAAACAACTCCGATTTCCACACCGCTCTCACAATTACTGTGTCTCTCTTTCTGACTGTGTGTATACTTAACTCGCACTTGTGGATGATGTCTCTGTACCTCACTCTCTCTCGGTTCTTGCCCTTACCTGCACACTGAGGAATGGTAGCAGAGGTACAAGCAAGGAACAACACAGCCTGTAGCATTGGAGAGGGAGGAGCGGGCATAGGGTGGCAAAGGGGGACTGAGCTGTGAAACAGCCGACCGGGAACACTGCATCTCCCACTACATTATTGGGGGGGGGGCAGGGACAATTGCACTGTGGGACACTGGCTCCTGTTTGTGTTTGCTCTCTTCACAGAGCACACACATTGCACCACTGCCTGTCATTTGGAGACTCCAGAGACAAACTGAGACAGCCACTTCATCAGGGGAGATTTAGATCCACAGGGTGGGATGCTGGGGAACCAAACACTGGGGGATGTACTTTGTGGCTGAGTAGAGATAACTGGGTGGTATAGGCTGGTTGGGGGGCACTTGTCTCGCTTGGTGAAAAGACAAGCCAAAAGGTGTGTGTGTGTGTGTGTGTGTGTGTGGTGTGTGTCGGGGGGTGGCAGACAGCAAGGAAAATGGGGAGAGGGCATTATGCAAATGAAATGGACAAAGTGCTCATTCATTGGAGCACATCATTCATTTCAACTACACAACATTCTTCCCATAAACTGTAAACCACTGTCATACTTAGCTTGAATGATCATTGGTCTGTCAAGGATGAGCCCAACACAGCTTGACCTGCATTGGGCTAGTCAGTGACACACCTCTAAATGCCATTCTCTGTAGCAAAACATTTCTTGTGCAAGTACAAGCAATGTAAAAAAGTAGAGGGGACATCCAGTGAGAAAATGGGGGCTTTCATGCTGTCAAACGCAAGTGGCCTATACAACGTATATGAGGCTATTATGCAAAGGACTGGAGGGGGTCACTTTGTGACCCCTATAGTTTTTGATATATACAGTCTCTGTGGTGATCTCATCAAGCAGGTATTGCCCCTTAAGTAAATGTCCTAATAGGATTCTGGTATATTTTGCGACAGTGCTATTCAAAACATGCTTCTTTGAAACTGACCTTAAAAGTCCAATTAATCAGTGGACTAAGACAGCCATCTCCACAGACACAAAGGCTTTCTTCCCACTGGTCGCAGCAGAGGAGAGGGGGTGGAGCCAAATCCAGTATGCTGGCACACCGCTGGGTTGACATGCCTATGTGCTGGAAAATGGGCAGAGGCTTCTCTGTTACAGTGGCATACTGGCATCTCCAACATCTTGGCACACCTCCTCCTGACATCCTGAGATGATGACATGCTTGAAAAGGCAGTGTTGCTAGTTAAATACCGGTGTTCCTTCTGATTATGCCTCACTATTATTAAGTTAATTTGCCATTAGCTCTGTCTAGATTTAACAGCAATAAACTTACTAATAAAGTGCATGCATAATCAGATAGGCAACTTAGAATGGTAACAAGTGGCGTGCCGCTTTCATGCAGACCCCCGCCCCAGCAAGTTACTTCTGTAGGATTTTGCTACAACCCCATCTCCACCTTTTGCTTGTTTCAATAAAACTGGGACAGGAAGAAGACAAACGTAGATGGATATACAGGTCCAATTACTTCACTTTTCTTAATAGTTAAAATGATTTAAAAAAAAAATCCAGAATAAAAGATCAGTGTTCACTTAATACCTTTAGCTTGCATCTTTCCCAAACAAATAGATTTTAAGATGACAGCAAGAAGCATTCAACAGCTGGTCTGCAATTAGGCATTCAGAAAATTTTTTTGTTTGTTTTGGAGACACACTTGTATTGGCTTTTTCACTGAAACTTTCATCTTTGTTGACTGCAAACACTTTTTTAAATTCACTAATGATTAGATTGACTTGACTGTTGACTCACAACTTCAGCACAGGCAAGTTTTGCTGACATGCTTGTTCAGGTGCCTGAAATCTGACAACACTGATGCTGGCACTGGTACAGCTGCACTTAATTCTGACATGCAGGTCTAGGTGCCGAGTTTTAAGTAACTGGACTGGCATGTGACCAAGACATGCCAATGTCAAAAATGACTCCATCTCTACTGTGACAGAGGCAGGCCCCCAATGAATACTCTGGTTCTCAGAGATGAGAGCACGGGGTAGCTGGAGTTAACATCCAGTAGCAGAGATGAGCCTGACAAGCACCAGGCACCATGTGAAGCCTGATGGTGTGGGGTGTCAGGGGACAGAAGGAGCAGAAAACCTCCCCAAACCCTTAGCCTAGCCATGACCTCAGGCTTACTTTCCTTACACCTGCAATGCGTTAGGTTAGTGTGGGCTTGCAGAAGAAAAGCTAGGTGATTAGCTCATGCTATAGCAAGATGGGACAAGCTGCGCTATAGAGGAAAAATCCCTGAATTACAAACTGTCATTGTCTGACATGATGTTAAAACAACATATTGTCCCTCAGAATTCTCCACATTCATTTGGGCAGTGTCGGATCCAGGGTTTTAAAAAGGGTCCTGAGACAGTAATGAATGGGGGCAGACTAAATGGGATTGGGCTGGCAGCAAGCAGGCAGAAAACTTCTGCATCTGTTATTCTGTACAGAATATGATAACTCTTGGTAATGGGCCATAATAAAACTAATTTTTAATGTGTTGGAAATATATTATATTACGCTGGATTGGTTCTGTGCCACTTACATGTCAAAGAAGGGTCCTGCTACCACAGGATCTTTAGTGATAGAGACACTGCCACTGCATTTGAGAGAAGCTACAAGGACAAACACAGCTGGATGCAGTCCTGCTGTGCATGCCAATGTACTGTTTAAAATAGCGATCATGAATGAGGGAATCCAACAGGTTTACTCTCATTCGGTTGGGGAAAGTTAACATTTTGTGAATTACATGGTATCTCAGACATCTAACAAGGATGTGGGTGGTACAGTGTTTCAAGCACTGAACTGTGAAACCAAAAAAGTCCAGGTTCAAATCCCACTACAGCCATGGAGTAATTGTGTCCTTGAGCAAATCATTTGCCCTCCTTGTGCTTCACATCCCTTCCTGTTCTAAAAATGTTGGACCCCCACTCATGCTAGAAATTAAAACTGTGTACCTGCAGCTCTTGATCTTCTTGAGTATCTCCTCCATAAAGTCAAACTCTTTGGTCTTAGACTGAAGGAACTAGGAACCCATAGGAACCAGAACTTTTGGGGTTGGCAGCACCAAAGCATGACAACAACGTATAGCATCACATGCGCATTAATATTGTATATAGCACAGCCAGCTCCAACTGCCTAAGTACCTTTATTATTGAGGAGGGGCGAGAGATGAAAAATGACAGAGTAATAAAACATAACACACAGAAACAAACATGACCAGGAACAAATCTTAAATGGGAGCAATAACTAAGATAATAATGATATCTTCTTGGATTGTAAATGTTTTTTGTTCTTTTTGAAAAGTTGATTGACAAAGAAGGTCCTAGATAGTAATGCTTGGAAAGTGCTTGTTTTGACTTTCTTAATGGGATCCAACACAAAGCCCAGCTATCCGACCCTGGCTCTGAGATCCTGTCCAACCCCATTTGGATTTTGAATCAATGGTCAGATAGTGGGATCTGAAGTGGGATAGAGGGCTTTTCATGTCCAAGTAATGGATGCACAGTGGCACAACTGGCAGTGTCCTGTGCATTCCTTAAGGGTAATTTGCACATGCATCCACCAGTTTGTAAACCAGTTCTGTCTTGGGACCTTAGCTTCATTCTCGAGAAACTGACTTTGGCTCCCTTAGAGTCTACTGCAATTTGTGAGATGTGCTTCCTTTCTTGGAAGACTCTTTTTCTGGTTGCTATAACTTCTGCCCAAAGGATTTCTGAACTTCAGGCACTCACACATGAGCCTCTTTACCTGATTTTTCACAAGGAAAGGGTTGCTTTGCACACTAATCCACACATTTCTTACTCAAAGTGGCTTCTGAATTCACCTTGAATCAGACCAGAAACCTACCAGTGTATAATCCTGAGCATGCCAACAAGGATGAGGCATTGCTCCGTACGCTTGATGTACATAGGACACTATGTTTCTATGTTTCTATCTAGATCATACTAAGGACTGCAGAACATCCTCTCAGATTTTTGTCTTATTTAACCCTGAGGAGAGGGTGTACATCTCACTATGCAAAGCTTGTCTAAATGGCTGGCTCACTGTATTGCATTTTGTTATAGGAAGTAAGGTAAGGAATTTCCTGGCACTGCACATGGCCACTCTATATGTGGTATGGTCACTTCTGTTGCCCATTTTCTGAATGTTTCTGTAGTTGACATTTATGCTGCTGCCACATGGAGCACTGCACATACATTCTCTAAGCATTACAGTCCTGCTGTTCTGTAAGACCTTCTGTCCTGATTTCATATCAGGCTTTGCCATCCTCCCTGAGTATTTTGTAAAGCTTGGAAATCATTTGAAAGGTGAGACCAAATGGAGAAGAGGTCCTTGATGAAGAAAGAACAGTTACTCACTGTAACATTAGATCTTTGAGAAAATCTCCTCCATTGGACCACAGTGCACCCACCCTTCTCCCCTTTCTCTGAGGTATAAGCTGTCAGGTTTTGTCCATTGTCCTCTCTGGAGTTGCCCATAAATGCATTATGTATACTGTGTTTCCAGTCCCATGCTTCTCTTTGTGTGCCTGGTACTGGTTTGATCTCCTGGTTCCTCATGTTACTAGGTCCTCTAACCTTGTCTTCTGTGGAGAACTAAGGAGCAAGGAAGCAACCCAGGTTTTATAGGTGCTGATGCTGTATGTCATTGTGGGCAGCCCCTAAGTTGGCAAATGTTTCTGAGTGGTCCTGATGTTGATAGCTTACAGTTCCAAAGGTGTGACCCAATGGAGAAGATTCTCCCAAATATCCTACGGTTATGGTGAGTGACTGTTTCTTATTCACCCTTTATATATATTTTTCTCTCCCCTTCCTTTCAACAAGCACCCCAGCCCCATCACTTCAATGTTTGCCAGGACCTGCCTGCTGGCTGTCTTCCCCCAGGGCCCTCCCCCTCTCCCCGGTGGGGTTGGCAGGGTTACCCAAGTTCCACCACAGAATGGATCCAGTTTGGGTCGATGTGCCCAGCTGGTCAGGTGCCTGGCCTGTGGATACTCATTGTCATCCTACCATCACATGTTTCCTCTGGTTTTCAGCCTCCGGGAGATGTGACATGCAGTGACATCAAGGTGCACATCACATGCTCCTGCATGACATGCAATAATGTCTGCCATGCCTCCCGACCTTCTTGGCCTCGGGTGCCTTTTCCCCAGATTCTGCCAGGGGCCAGGCAAGCTTTGCTGCCCTTTATATAGAGCTGCTATCTGTAACAATTTCCTTAAATACCCATTGGAGGAGATCCCACTGAGGAGACCGAGTATAAAACTGCATTGTTTGCAGATGACATCTTTCTTACACTGCTGTCACCTGATACTTCCCTGCAGGAAGTTTGGAGAGAACTGACAATATTTGAGGGCCTGGCTGGATTCAAATAGAACCAACAAAAGTTGGGGGTGCTCCAGTTCTATTCCAACCCCCTCAAATGCTGTAACTAAAGCACATGTTCCCTTGAAATGACATAAGGGGTCATCATCCCTCAAAATTTGGACCAATTAGAGCTTCTTAATTACCAGCCTCTGATGCAACAGCTCACCACCGATCTTAATAATTGGAATCACCTCCCACTTCGTTTTCCCCCTGTATAGAAGCTGTCTGCATGAATATGTTACCCAGACTTATCTACCTTTTACAGACACTGCCAATTGAACCTACTCCTTGTTACTTTAAATTGTGGAATAGAATTGTTTCACAATTTATCTGACAGGGGAGTAGCCCCCGCATTAAATATTTGGTTTTACAGCTACCCAGGAAAAAAAGGGGGGGGTGCTAAACCTTCCAAATTTTAGATTGTATTGGAAGACATCCCAATTTAAACTTATACATCTATGGTCATTATAACATTATAATGCCATGTGGAAGGACATAGAGTTCAATTTAAATGACCTCTTTCAAATTGATACATATCTACATGCCCACCCTTCAGGGAGTCTATCTAAGGGAAGATGCACTTGTTATACAGCGGTCCCATTTCCCCAGTGGAATAAATTAACAAAGAAGTTCACTCCAGGGGAATACCTTATACGTATTTATATGTTTTTATGATGGATGTTTCCCGACCCTGTTCAAACCAGGTCCATCTTGTAAAAGAGCTCTGCTCAATGATGTTCGCCTAGATAAATAAAGATTTTGATTGATTGATTGATTGATTTGTTGTAGTGCTCTGGCAAATGGCAAAGATTTCCCACCCTCTAGAACAGACCCCGCCTTCTGACACTGGAATAAGATAGGTCCCACCCACAGTTTTCAGTTTTTTATTCCCTCTGAAGGCATTATCCTTTTGATAGTTGAATTCTACATGTGGATGATACCAGGTGACCATTTCTGTTAACTACAAATGCGCTCTTATTTGCAGAAAGTGGCACAGATTTTTCCCCGTTTATCTTCTAATCCCTCATTGCTGCTGATAGTACTCATGGGTGCACTAAAAGGGGAACTCTGGGGTCATTTAATTGTTAATTTCTATGAAGGGCTTCAGGAACTTCTATCAAATTTGGGGCGATTCTTTGGGTGCTGCTGGTGGACCTGAAGTGCATCCAGTGTAAATCTTGCCCACATGTTCTGGGACTTCCCAGTTTTAACTGACTACTGCCAGTCAGTTCAGGCCTAGATTAATACTCTATTGGTGGACTGTACTTGGTGACCCCCAGTTTGGCAGCCCCCCTCAGTAACCTAGTGGAGAAATGCAGCCACCTCCATGTATAGAATGGAACAGCTTACCTTTATACTGCATGGGAGGGAACCTCAGTTTAAAAAGAAGTGGAAGGAATGTGTGATTTAAATAATGGAATACAATGACACATTTCTACCTTAACAGTCTACCTTGACCATGCAAGCTGTCCCTCCTGTCCAAGGGCCAAGAGCCAGGTGATGAGGTGTGTAGGTACTTTCTGATTTGGGGTGGGGGGCACTGTTTATTTTTAAATGTACTGGTTCATTTTTATATGATGACTGTATATACTATGTGTAATTTCCTCTGAAGATAATGTTGATCAAACTGGTTGTATTATATTGAATGCACTTCATCTGTTTCCTTGTTGGCAACATTTTACAGTGGTAATACAGCTGAACATCTGAAATAAGACAGGGAAAAGAACAACAAGCTGTCCCTTCTAACCCACCAAAATGAACAGCCCAGAATATATATACCAGCTGTATATACGTGGGGAAAATGGTTTAATGACAATGATTAGGAATGGGATTAAAGGGAATGTGTACCCAGAGCAAGCAATTTTATACACAAGACCCTTATAACCTATCTAGCCCAAGGTAAGTAAGGCCTTGAGCCCCTAGTTCTCAAACATACTTAATTTTAATATTTTATAACCCCCACATACCCCACCATCTTTGCCTATAGCTGTTGCATAATTGACAGATTAGTCCTTCCTGATGATGCCTATGCCTCAGCACATGTGAGAGCATGAACGTATATAAAATTGCACGTGCCTTGGGTACCGGGGGATTGCAAAATGTTAAAATTAATTATGTTTAAGTACTAGGGACTCAAGCCCTTACTAACCTATGGCTAGATTGATTGATAAAGATCTTGTGTATAACATTTTTTGCTCTGGGTACACATTCCCTTTAACACATTGCACCCAATCAGCAGCAGTGAAAACACATAACGTTAATGTAACAAGCCTCAGTCTTTACCCAAGTCTGACACAAAGTCCTCACTTGGCTGTAATTGTTTTTTCTGTTTTCTACATCCAAGTCAACACTCATCCTGTGGGTTGTTGTGCTTATAAGCCTTACTGCCATTAATTATCTGAGATATGCAAGCAGCAGAAACAAATGCATAATTCCCAAGGCACAAAGCCAATACCATACCACATCAATTTTTTGTCTCCTGGCTCTTGTTTGATAGAAGAGGTCTGGGTACAGTTTAATGCCCCTCCCCCACCTTCCAGCAGCGGGGGTAGGTTTTTCTGTTGCTGAATAAATAATATCACAAACATCAGCAGTGACGGTCCTCAGCAGGAATGTTCTAGGTTGGTTTGCAGCTGATTAGGCAAATGAAGGGCTTATTCTATATGTTTTGTGTACAGTAGCTATATTGAAGTCTTCCAGGAGAGTTCTCAGCTATCCAGGACTTGAAAAACAGAAGGCTGTTCTGCCCCTCAGTCCTTCTGGGGACTCCAACCACTCTGACATACGATGAGTGCACTTCCCTTTCAAAAGTCTCAAGCTTGCTCGGCAACTGACTGTTCTCCTAGGAGAGCTAAATTACTGCTGCTAATGTCTTAGTAGCTCTTTTCCAGGTGATGCAAGGACTTTTTAGTGCTAGAGTGTATCACCCGGATGTACTCTTCAAGGGCATTCCAGGGAGGCTCCTCCGTGCTTGCACCAACTATGCTAACTCTATTGCTACCTGTGGCCTCTAGGGCCTGCTGTTGATGCTGGCCCTTCAAGCCTCTCCTCTGAGCATCAAAACAAATAATATGTTCCAAATCACCTATAGAATCCAAATCTGTCTTGCAAAGCTGATAAAAGTCACAAAATAAGCATGTAAAAGAATAGAAATACAGGCGTGCGAGAGTTCACATGAGACGCATCCAGCTTCGAAGATGGCTTTCTAGCATCCCCCAAAATGCATTGTATAACCAGTTGAACCTTATAGTATCAACTTACAGTAGTAGCTTACCTTGCTTCTGACACCTGACACCCCCCCCCCAGCTAGGGCTGCACTTGGCTCTCAAGGGGGTGTTACACAAACCATTTCTATTTAAGCTGGGAACTGGGGTGGGCTATGACACTGGGGACCTGCACAGTCATGAAGGGACCCCATAAAGCACAGCAAACACAAAGGAATGCCCTCTCCTTTAGCTAGGGTCAAGAAGTAGATTTTATTCTTTCATTTAAGATGGAGATAGACAAACGTTTTGCCCAACTGGGGGCTGCAGATGCAGAAGGTAAAAAGGGTACAAAGCCCATTGCGCTGTACACAAAGTTCAAGAATTTGGGATCAAGAAAAACATCTTTTTGTCCATTCCAGTTCTAGGATTGGAGCCAGGACACAGCATGTCCTCACAGAATTTGAGCACTTTCAGTACTTTGGGTTCAAAAAAGGAAATTTTTCCACACAGGCAGAAACACTGCAGGGACAGCTGGTGGCCTTACAGAAACACACTTGTCAGAAACAGGAAAACTCTTTGGGGCAGCTGGTATCCCTACTGAAACACACTTGTCAGAAACAGGAAAACTCTTTGGGGCAGCTGGTATCCTTACTGAAAATACTTTCTTTTCAGAAATTGACCACTTTAGGAACAGTTTATATCCTTTGCTGAAAACACACAATCTGTGACATGTAGAACACTTTGTAGTACTTGAGCCATTCCCCATCTTCTGGTCGGAGAGGTTAGTGCCCCATTTTCTAGTCTAGGTGATGCACTCTGTCCTTTACAGGAACAGTGAGAGTGAGAGTGAGGCACAGCTTGAACTGTCAACTTTCAAATGCCCTCCAAATCCTCAAAGGCATTCCCATTGGAGCCATCCCAGAAGAGCCAGCTCAGGGCTGCTGCACAAAAAAAGTCTCACAGTTCAGGGAAGTTTCCCACATTTTACTCACAGTTCCCATCACCAGATGTCTCAAAAGTCCTTTACCCCATGCTGGGGTATTCCACAGGAGAAGGCCCTCCGCCATGACTCAACATTCAGATATGCCGGGAGTAAACGAGGAATCGAAAATGAGACCAAGAGAGGGATGGAAACCTCTCCTGATGCTCCCTGTGTTAGACTGGTAACTGTTCTACTCTGGTCTCAGTGAGCAACTGACTGCAACTTCAACATTCCACTGTGGCATATGCTGCTGTGAGGCCTCTCCCACTTGGCACCTCTGACCAGATGACTGACATGGGTGTCAGAGAAGACCTGAAAGTTAACCATTTGCTGCCAACAGTGACAAAACAAAAAGAAACCCATTACACTACATAGAATTCTAGTATACTTCTAAACACTTTGGAAACACTGCAGAGAATACTTTAGAAAATACTTCTAGTAGACACTCTAGTAAACACTCTGATAACCCAGGGGAACCCAGGGGTTACACTTATAAACCCTTGTATTCAGCCAATCAGAATCTAGATCTAGTTGACCTTATTTCTTTTAAACAGACATAGCCTGACAAGTATAATCCTTCAGACAAACACATAGATATGCAACCATACTTCCCCAGACAGATACATAAACTCAGGTACACATCCCCAAGACAGAGCCAAGATGTCCCAGAGACAAGCATACTCTTCCAGACATTCTTCCACAGACAGAAAATAAACTGAAAATGTTAGATGGGGAACTCAAACCTGTAGATTTGTAGGTGGGGGAATTGTCATGTTATGGTGGGAGAACTCTCCTATATTATTAAACTGAGAAAGATGACGGAGGTGAAAAAACTCTCATTCAATTTTGCAAGAGGTGGGGGAACAGTTCCTGTGGGTTCCTTCCCAATATAACCCCTGCTCACAGAAAGTTCCACACTACACCAGACACACCCTTCACCAGGCAGACACAGACACTCCCACACAATCAGACACATGCCAAAGAACTCTTAACAGACAGACCCATCCTCCCACAGACAGACCAGTGCTGCTCCAGACACACACTCCCACAGACAGACCCACATGCCCTACACACACTCCCAGAGACACAGCCACACTCCACCAGGCACATTTCTCAGACTACTGCTCCTCCATATATTCCCTAACATACAGACCTACAGTCCATCGGACACCCCCCCCCAGACAGACCCACAATCCTCCAGATACTCAGACTCTACCAGCCACACCCCCACAGACACACTCTCACAGACTGACACTCCACCAGACACACACTGCCAAACAGAACTGCACTCCACCAGGCAACCCCACACAGACCCATCAGCAGACTAATACTCCACCAGACACAGTCCCACAGGCTCACCTTTCGCAAGGCACATTCCCACAGACAGACCCACACTCCACCAGATACACTATTATAAAGACCCACACTCCATGATAAACACTACTAAAGGCAAACCCACTCTCACACAGACAGTCACATTAGACCACACATATTCCCACAAACAGACTGACATGTTAACCAGATACATTTCCATAGACAAACCCACACTTTACTAGACACATTCCCACACAAAGACTAACAATGCCATACAGACAGTGATACAGATTCCCACAGACAAACACACTGTCCCTAGACACAGTCCCAGTCACATCCCCAAACAGGGAACCAGAAATGTTAGGTCCAGCACTGCAGACATATGGCACCTACTTATAGTGTCACATGTATGTTGGTACCATAAATAGCATCACCAACCTCAACTGCCTAAATACTTTTCTTACCAAGGATTAGAGATAGGAATACACTACCAACAAGGAAAACATAGATATGGAAATAAACATGACTTGAAAACATTCTTAGCTGAGAGCAACAACTTAAACAAGAATTAATATATTATTCCTCCCTCTGTTAAACTTGTGTGAAATAAAAAGTGGATAAAAGATGGCCATAAGAAGGCCTACAGTAGTAAAAGGGACAGAAATGAAAAGCAACTTAGTTAATGCCATTTTTCAACTGGGGGGAAAACAAGCAAACACAGCTATTTGCTCAAACTTGTACCCTGATGGATAAGAGCAGTCATGTTTAAGAGCCCAGGGGTTAATGTAAATGGCAAGTAAGGCTCTATGGAAGTGATACTCAAAAATATAAAGAATCACTGGTTAATAACTTCCCTAGCTTCTTAGAGTTCTCCATAAAACCTGTTCTTTGATCAAGTAATCAGCAGTCACGGTATGGACAGATGGAGTTGTACTGGGCTCATGAGAACAGGACTCTTATAGTGTCACCAACCCCAACATCTCCATGTCACCTAGAGAATACTGTACATCCAAGATATAGTACTTCTTGAGAACATGAGCACTACTTCAGGCTGTGGTTTCCAGATCATGCCATGAGAAGTGCCCTAGTATGGCAACTAATAGTAGATCTGTACAAGAGGAATGTATAGAAAGCCACTGCTGATTTCCAACTAGTGGGAGGCAGAGCTGGATATAGATAATAGCCCAGGTGGTCATACCTCACTTGAGGTTTAACCAACAATTAGGACCAAAAGCCAAAACAATTGGAAAGATAAGAGCCAGCCTGCTGGCACAAGCGGTAGTGTTACCACTTGCAGCACCGACAACCCAGGTTCAGAAACGATCCTGGAGGAGGAGGAGGAGGATCGAGCATCCCAGGGATTGCTCTTCTCCTTCAGGGGGTGGGCTGTGGACTCATAGCAATCGAGCGACACCCAGCGGAGACAGGGTATACACCAGGCCAGGATCATGTCAGTACGGCGGAGGTAACAGCGGACATTTGTGGAACATGTGAGGGTGCGCACACATTCTGTGTTGATGTCACTGCACGTCCTTACCTCAGGGGAAACAAAGCTGGAAAATCCTTGGGCCAGCCACACAGTGACACTCCTCAACCCCCCACCTGAATGATGCCCCAATTGCAGCCTCAGCTGGGGCCTCAGTGTGGATGTTGGTCTCTTCCTTCTTGGAGCCCCACCACAGCGAGCAAGCTGCAGGCTCCCCAGTCTGGGTGACTGGCCGGGTGGTTCTGGTACTGAAAGAGGGGGTACATACCCTACCTGTCAGCTAAGTGACAAAAAGAATTGGAAAAAAAAAAACCAGACAACTGGGCAGATAGCTTGTGTGCTGGGATCAGTAACTGGAGAAGCTGAGAATATGTCTGGCATCAGGAGAATATAACGGTATCTGTCCATTTTGTGGCTTTAAGGACATCCACAACACTAAGGATAGTTTATGATGGCAACCCAATCTTTGGCAGAAATTTGGTATACATTCAGAGCATTACTTGATCAGCAATTAGACAATGAAACATCAGCTACAGTCACTGGTACAATACTTGGTTTTGTTAGAAGAAGGCGTTTGCCCATTATGTACTGTCTCCCGCTCCTATTGGGCATAGCTACAGTACTTCCCCTGTTCACAATTATGTATTCATCAATCTTTGTTTTAAAACTTTGAAAGGACTCTGTGTCCACCACTTCCCTTGGCAAACCATTCCATATCCTCACCACTTCCTGCGTAAATAATTCTTTCCTAGTATTTGTATGCACATGCTCCTGTTTTAAGTTGCTTCTTGAGTGATCTTAAATCTAATTCCATATATGTATTGCATGCCAGTTTCAGTCATCAGATCAGTCTCTCAGAATTTTATATAGTTCTAATATGGCCCCTCTAAATCTTCTCTCCTCCAGTGTAAAAAGTCCCAATTTGCCACCCTTTGCTCATATGTAATCCTTCTTAAATTTAGAATCAGTCATGTTGCCCTTTGCTGCAATCTCTCTCTTCAAATTTCTGTAGCCTCCCTTCAGAGCTCTCTGAGTTTGAGGCTTTCGTGTTCCCTATACAAGAGTCACATGTTCGGCCTCGCTGAGACCTGATTGAAACCATACCACACTGATGCCTCATATAAACTCCCTTGTTACTCCCTCCTTCTCCTGGACAGGCTAGGAAGAAAGAGGGGTGGGGGCGTGACACTGTATGTTCAAGACCATATCTCTGCCACAACCATTGGTTGCTAAACACCCTGCTCTCTGAGTGAGTGGCTCCTTGCTGAAATAATCCAGGGTGCATCCAAAAAAATCTACCTTGGGTGCTGTTATAACCCCCCATCAAGAGGCATCCTGGGCCTATCAACTTCCTTGACGGTTTAGGTAGTCTCACTCCCTCCAGCACTACCATTATTCTTGGGGACTTTAACCTTAACTGGTTAGGTGCTTCACAGCAAGAATACACAAGCTTACTAAAAATGCATCATATGGAGCAAGTCATCTCCTCCCCTACCAGACAACTCCTGCTCTCTAAACCACACCATCATTGACTGGATTGCCACAAACTGGGTATACTTGGTCCTCAAGGCAGGCACAATGTCTGACTCAATTAATGACCACACCCCACGTACATCGTTCCGACCACCAAAGCAAATTGTCCTCACCCAAATCTTCTGTCTTTTAGAAAGTTCAGTTGCCAGGATCATCCTCAGAGATGCTAGGGCTATAAATTGGTCAGATTTTTACCAGCACAGAAACACCTCAGCTGCAGTTGATTTCCTTACTGCTGCCCTCCAAAAACTGCAGGACAAACACTTTCCTCTCACAACTAGGAGGGTTAGAGGGAGCTGCACCCACTGGCTATCGAAGGAACTTCTGACACAAATAAAGGCTAGGGATTGCAAGTGGAAAGCCTACAGCTCGTCCCCTTCCCCTCAACTCTGGAATGCATATAGACAACTGCAAAATTCCTGTAAACAGGCAGCCAAATCACTCAAGCGTAAATTTTATCTCAAACAAAAACAAATTCCCTTGGAAATCCTCACAGCTTCTGAGCCTCCATAGGGTCCTTCCTTAGCCCCCAAACTAACAAACAAATTACCTAACTCTCATCCCCCTCGGGCCCTATCTCTGATTCTGGTAAGATTGTGGACACTTTCAATTTAATGTTCACCAACCTATCCTCCTATCTCAGCAAGCTACCCCCTCAGCTTCCCTCAGATCTGAAAAACCAACCTAACTGCTTCCCTTCCTCCACAAATGATGCCCTGCCACCCCCTTTCTACTTTAGGGCCATTGGGCAGAAAGTCACCAACAAATTCTTAAAGACTCTGCCGGCCAGAGGAAGCCCCAGCAGTGATGGACTTTACCCCACCTTTCTTAAGCTTATTTCCTCAGCCATTGTTAAACCACTTATCTTCTTATTCAACCTTGCCCTCTCATCATCCACTGTGCCCGACTCCTGGAAACTTACACATGTGGGACCAGTTTTCAGAGCAGGTGATCCCCCCTCTCCCCTGAAAACTACAGACCCATCTCCATCCTCCTGCATCTAAGTAAATTACTGGAAAAAATGTCACTTCCAGCTATCGGAACATCTACAGAACTATAATCTCCTATGGCCCCTCCAGCATGGCTTCCGTAAGCATCATAGTACCTCCTCTGAATCGGCCCTTTTCTCTGACCATATTCTTAGGAATATGGACATGGGCAAGACCACAGGAGTGGTATCCATGGACCTATCTAAGGCCTTCGACCTTGTTGACCTCTGCCTTCTGCATTCCACCCTACTTCACTTTGGTTGCTCCCCTAAAACTGCTGCATGGTTCCATAGTTATCTCTCTGACAGGTCTCAGTCTGTCTTAATAGGAAAGGATTCCTCTTCCACCCTGCCTATCCACACTGGTGTCTCCCAGGGTTCTGTACTTGGCCCACTACTCATTTCCATGTTCATAAATGCTCTCCCTGCAGATAGCCTCAACTGTAATGCCCTTCTCTATGCAGATGACCTAGTCTTCTATCACAGTGATGAGTCACTGGAATCCATCTCATCCACCCTCACACTAAACTATGCCTCCGCACATCAGTGGTTCCTCTCCAGTAAACTCCTAGTCAATGAAAAAAAAGACAAAAGCGATGCTCTTTGGCACTAAACCTTCATTGCCAAGGTCGCTAAAACCTCCTCCTCCTCCTCCTCCCTCCTTGTATGCACCCCAGCAGGCCCCCCCCATTGAAAATATTCCCAACTTCAAACATCTTGGCATTACCCTCAATCCCTCCCTTACCTTCTCTGAGCATATAAATAACACTGTGCAGAAAATCTACCACAAATTAGGTGCTGCTTACTGAATCAAACAATTTGTCTCCTGAAGCTCACCTTGCCATCGTGCAAGGTAACCTACTGCCCCTCCTTGACTACTGCTCCCCATCTACTCCTTTGCACCCTCTTCCCTCCTTCCTCAACTAAACACAACATACAGCTCCATCTGTTGCTTTGTTCTTCAAGCCCCCTACTCCACCCACCACTGTGCACCCTACCAGTTCCCTAGGGTGGTTCCCACTTCAAGGCCGTTTTGAGTATGCAGTGGGCTACGTAGTAGATAATGCGCTCAAGTGCAACCAGCTGTCTCCCTACTCCTCATTGTTAACTGACAGGGTGGCTTCTAGGAGCTTCAGGGTATCCTCTGTCCCTCCTCTGGTAATACCACATGTCTACTGTTATGGGAAGTAAGGCCTTCTCTGTCTCTGCCACCTCCCTATGGAACAGGCTACTGTCATCTATTCACTTTATTTATTTATTTAAAGGTTTTACCAGGAAGGCATGCTGAGCAGATAACTGCTCCATTCCAGATGCGACCTGAGGGCAGGGGGAAAAGGAGGACAAGCATAAGATTTACAAGCAACATCATAAAACATACATGGATTAATAAAACATGCATGGATTAATAAAACATACATGGACTAATAAAACATACATGGATTAATAAAGCATGCATGGATTAATAAAACATGCATGGATTAATGAAACATGCATGGATTAATAAAACACATGGATTAATAAAACATGCATGGATTAATAAAACATACATGGACTAATAAAACATACATGGATTAATAAAACATACATGGACTAATAAAACATGCATGGATTAATAAAACATACATGGACTAATAAAACATGCATGGATTAATAAAACATACATGGATTAATAAAACACATGGATTAATAAAACATACATGGACTAATAAAACATACATGGATTAATAAAACATACATGGACTAATAAAACATACATGGATTAATAAAACATACATGAACTAATAAAACATGCATGGATTAATAAAACATACATGGATTAATAAAGCATGCATGGACTAATAAAACATGCATGGATTAATAAAACATACATGGATTAATGAAACATGCATGGATTAATAAAACATGCATGGATTAATAAAACATGCATGGATTAATAAAGCATGCATGGATTAAGAGCAGTACAAAGCATAGTCCCACCTGTCCTTCAAAACGAATCTAAGAGCCTGGCTCCTAACTGAATCCGTCTGCAACTGTTTCCTGGACAACTGCCTGCAAACTGCCCTGATCTAGGATGAGCCGTTTCCTCGCCCTACCACCTATCCCTGCCTCTTATCTCTGCTCTCCTCTGTCTCCTTACTCCCCAGCATGCTTATGCATTTCTGGGTGTTTTGCTCCCCTGTCCTATGCTGACCTCCCAGCAGTCCTTGAATCTCTTTTCCCTGAATTTGCACAGTCTATGGTCTGGTATGTTAGCTTACGTTAGCTGTGACCACTACATGAAATTGGCATGTAGCTACTGACTGCTACATTGTACCATTCACCATTTTTTGAATTCAACAAGTTACCATTACTCAGTGCTACTCGAGCTTACGTTTTATGTTTCAACTTGTATAGCACATAGTTGATTTTGTATTTTTATTGTCCTCATGTTGAGGTGTTTTCATATTCTTGTACCTCTGTATATTCCGGTATTTTTACAGATGTTTTTCTGCAGTTTTACTCATGTTGAACTATGTTTGTTGCCACCATGTGTATTTTTCACTACTGTTTTCTGTATTTTTAACTGCTGTTGAACTATGTTGTTGCCACCTTGTGGCCCGGGTTGTGACTGAAAGCGGTCATTTGGATCAGCTCACTTACCTGGTTACCAAAGACATAAATAAATAAAAAAAAATTAAACAAATAAGGGCTCCAAAAGAGAGTTCCATTATCCATATGTGGCCTTACATGTCTTATACAGCATCATCATGCAATGCTCGTTCCTAGTAATAAAGGACTTCTTTATGCAGCTTAGTATTCTATTTGCTATTATAGCTCTTTGTGAGGTGGAGCAACAAACTCTAGGAAGACAGTACTCCACACAAGATAGTAAGGTTTATCTCAGTTTACAGCTCATAAAGTAGATGAGATAGTTCACATGACCCTGGGGAGAGGTTCCAGGCCTCTTCTATTAAAGGTCACAATACATATGTACCTTCATGGGTAAGGGATGCAATCCTGTCTCACAGACACCCAGAAGGTATGCAAATAACTTGTTTGCAAGGATAAGGGCAGGGATTTAGAGCTGCATCCTTGCTGCAGACAGAAAGCCCAATCCATAGAAATACAGAAACAGAATTTGACGGCATATAAGGACTGCTTGGCCCACCCAGTCTGCCCTTTACTAAACCACTAAATATAGTCTTTAGAGATGGTGCCTTTCTGACTGCTGACAGGAACTTGGGAACTCAATTAGATAAGCTAGTGCTGCTGACTATGATAGTCCTAGAAACCAAGTCAGGAGGTGTTGAAACAACCCCACAATCACAGCCTCAAGCACTTACTGCCCAAAAGGTAGTATTGCTGGTGAATTCAGAACCAGTACAGCTACAGCTCTGGAATGTGGTACAAGGGAGAAAAGCGTTGCTCTGAAGAGTAATTCTACTCCACTCGGAGAGACTGTACCACTAAACGGCCACTCATACACGGCCTTCACTTTGTGACTTCAGTCAGTGACTGGAAAATCCAACTCCTGGATGGCAAATAGCTTGGATAGAGGAAACAATGTACATGTTATCCATCTGAAGGTGGGTAACTGCCCCAGAGCTCTTCCACAAGAGCTGGAAGCCTCTACAATACAGGCTGCATTTCCTTCACAGCTGTATGGGGATACTGGCCAAGTCCACTAGGTCTGGAAATCCACTCCATACATGTTTGATACAGAATATGTTTATCTTCCTTGTTATCTGCAGGCATGGCTGAACACAGTGAACCCTTAGAAAAGGTTTCCTTTGCCAGTCCACTAATGTAGTGGTCATGTGCTTGGAGGGTGAGCCCAAGTCTTACACCATTTTCGGTCATTGGTAAGTGTACACCATCTGTGAAATGCATATGCACAAGCTCATTAGACATACTGTACTTGAGATGAAATGTGCTCTGCTGAAGACACATGCTACATGGAGTAGACTATAACCTTCTCCATTGCATGTACCTAATGCCTGCCAGGCAATGGACCCAACAAGATGGACTAGTCCTCTAAGAGTTTAACACTACTCCTAAAACTGGAACATCTGTGCTGGAACTGCCTGAGGTTACAGAAAATTCCAAGATACCCTAATTGATAGAGGAAGGTAAGTGCGGTTGCGCTATCCCAAACCCAAATCATCTTTCTCTTTCAGGTACAGAACATGGAGTCCTGATGGCACTGGTTCTGTTTCTGAATCACAGGACCAGCTGTGAAAAGACAGACAAGTCATTTCTGGGTATTGGTGTGAATGGATCTTCTCCAATCACAGGAAGGGAACCCATGAAACAGAGAGCCAATATAACACAAGGTTCAAAATTGATAATAGCCCAGCAGTGAAAAGTGTAGACTATTTTAGGCCAGAATCATTTTCTTGTAATTGGTCCTGCTGGCTAATGCTTGTGAAGGTAACCTTTCACATGTACCCAGTGGAATGTTGATGGTGACAGTGGATATTCTTAACCACTAAACTGGCATGGAGGAAGGGAGTCCAACAATATAATGCTGAATTCATTATGCTTTCCTGGGCACAGTATGTAAAAGCACTTAGAACAGGAAGCAGTACCCTTCAGACTAATTGTTCTGTTTTGAAAGCATTATTAATAATGCAGCAAGTATCTGTGTTAAAGTTTATACTCGTCCATGGTGATACTTTCCGATTGCCGACAGAAAAGTGTCAACCTCCCTTCTCACAGGTCTAGTAAGTCCCCCTCAGGTAGCTGAAGCAGACCCAGTACTAACACTGGTGGCAGTGCTTGGGTAAAGGTATGGGGCAAAGGGACTTGGCTAGAACCTTGCTTGAGTACTGCTGCCCAAAGGGTAATCTCTGACAAAAGAGAGGTGCCCCTGGACTTGGGTGTTGTCACTTTTGACACCACTGCCCTAAGGGAGGTTGCTGTGATGCAGTTAGCATTTGTTCCATCACTTGAATTTAGTCATCATGAGCTTTGATGGAACTGGCATTTTCCTATGAGTGACAGGAAATTCATGCATAAATTATACGGAAAAAAATGAAAACAGGCACTCGGTATCAATATGAAATTATGTGAAAATTATCAGTACCATGACAGCATCAATATGGCACCAACATTTATACCATCATGACACCAACAGAGGCACTTATTTTGGTATCATTATTATCATCTACCAGTACGGATGTGTAAAACAGCTGTTAAAGTGTCTGCAACATGGGTACCATCTTGGCCCTGATGTGAGCCCTATCAGCATTGATGGGGTACCATCATTGTTGTTGATGTCTTATCAGGGCATAGACATGGACCTAGACCTAAAGGGTCTTCCTTCTCAGCAGGCCTCTAGCAAGATTTTGCCATGTCCTCCTCCTTAATATACAGAAGAACCTAACAAGGCTTGATCTGAGACCTTGTATTATCATAGTCAGCCATTGCCAGGCACCTAAAGCAATGTTGGACATCAATATGGGAGATCACAAAGGTTTTGAAGGTTTAGAGGAGGTCAGTGCTAAGAAAGAGCGACTGCACTGAGAGGTTGCTAAAAACTGCAACAATGTTGAATAAATGTTTAAAATGCAACATCCTGGCAGGCCCAAAAGCCCAGTAGTAGAGCTACCACTCATGACGCTGACAACCCAGGTTCAGGAACAAGCTTGGGCCATCAGAGGGTTGGCTGGAGGGAGGAGGACTTGAGCATCCAGAGGATGCTCTCCTCCTCAAGGGAAGGAGGGTTGACACTGCTGCTACAGGACTGCCACCTGGGTGACCACAGGTAGCAATGCAGTTTGACAGGTGCTGCAGAAGGGAGGATGTTGTCTGTAGCTTGTGAATAAACATGCTTGCATGCCTCAACATGAGCTCCCTTGCATGCCAACATCCTGCGGGCAGGACCATATGAGAAAAACACTCTGAGCAGGATCCTCTGGCACACTCAGGCCCTGACCCTGGCTACTGTCCATCGTTGGACATGCCTGGAACCTCTGCTTCATAGCTCTGAAGGAGGCAGAGGGGTGGCTCAGCTGGACCTCACTATGAGAGGGTAAGCTTGTAGGGTTGAGAGCCTCACAGGTAAGTGGCAGAAATGTTGGAGCATGGGGCTAGGTCTGACTGAGAGGGAGATCAAGCCATAAGCAAAAAGTGTAAATAAAAAAAAAGGCGGCATTAACAGTCATCAGGCAGTGGAACCAAGTACCTAGAAAAAAAATCTATAAAATCAGCAAAATGATATATGACTAAATATAGATGAAAACAACAATAAATGACGAAAAGTTACAATGAGCTAGACAGGTAAACAATTTGAAGCAAGTTCTGGTCCCCAAGGAGACAGTGTGGGAAAAAAGGAACTAGGACAGTTAGGGCTGGGGACGTTATTTATGGTACCAAAATGTGTGTGCCATCATATGTGGACGCCATACTTCAGTGCTACCAGACCAAAAAATGTGGTTCCTAAGGGCCCTAATACCTACATCTAAGACCAAAGAGTGGCACTCTATGGAGAAGATTGACTTTAAGAAGATAAATCCACACTACACCATAAACCCCACACAGACAGACTCCCCCCGACACTTGCTGACAAACATACACTCTGCAGACTCTCCAAAAACAGACCAGCTTTCCAATAGTCACACTGCCAGACTCACACTCCACTGGGTATGAACCCAGAGACAGACAGACAGACAGACAGACAGACACACACACACACACACCACTTAACACACTAGAAGACACCAGACACCTATCGTCAAGGCACAGGTCAGGAAGCATAGGAAAACCAGGAACAGTTGTGGAATTCACAAAAAGTATTTATTTGTACTAAGACTAACATAAAAAAAGAAACTTGTTCCGTATAACTATTTACAAAGCCAGAAAAAAATAGAGAACATCCATCAGAGTTTTCCTTCAATCTCTGTGTGTCTTGCAAGCAATTGCAGCTCTGTCTTATAAGTCTTTGCAAATCCCCTTCTTAACAAGCATCCTGTTTTTTTCTAAAATGTTCTTGTATATATCAGGCAGGTGCAGCTAGAACATAATGTCCCAGAACTGAATCCCTTTCTCCACAGCTGCTGAAAAGGGCTTAAAAACTGGTCTCAGGTTAACCCCTTGAGCTCCCAATAGCCTTTTTGCAATCATCTCAAACTATAATTATAAACATTTCTACAGTGACGCTATATAATTTCTAAACAAAGAGATCCCAATATCAGTTACATTTCCACATAATGATCTGCATATATTTTTATACCAGCAGATATGCAAGGAAGGAAAAGATAGAAACAGCAAGGGAAGGCTGAGAGACTGTGAGAGACAAAGAATTGTGAGACTGTTGGGGTGATCAAATCCTAGGTATCATGGGGAAATTTGGTTGCACAACCAGACAGACAAGAGGCAGGAAAGGAAAGAACAGAACAGATCCCTGCATTCAAACTCTCCATAACAACTGGGACAGGGTCCTATTCAACCCTGTCACAACACTCCTACAGACAGACCCACAATCCACCAGACACACTTCCAAAGAAACCCACCTCGCCAGACACATCCACAGACAAACTCACATTCCAGACACCCCCACAGATAGACACAAACTCCACCAGACACAAATTGGACAAATCTACACTCCCAGAGAGGCACACACTTCATCAGGGACATACTGAGAGACTGACCCACACTCCACCAAACATCCTCTCCTAGAGACAGACCCACACTCTACTTGATACACACCAAGCGACAGACCCACAATCTACCAGACACACCCAGACAGACCCATACTCCACCAGCTCCACAATTTCTCAGAGGAAAACAAACTCCACTAGGCATGCTACTAAAAACAGATCACAATCCACAAGACACACTCCCAGACACACTCACACCCCACCCCCACAGGCACACATTCACACAGACACCCTTCCACAGACATATGCACCCTTCTATAAACACACACACACACACACACACACACACACACACACACACACACACACACTCTCTCTCTCCCTCTCTCTCTCTCTCTCCTATGGACACTCTTTTTTTCCCCAGACATTCTTACACACACACACACACATATCACACCACAAATAAACACACCACACCACACACACATTCATTCCAGACAAAAGCACACATTCACACAAACATTTCCACAGACACACACTCGTAAAGACACACTCTCCCATGTACACACTCCTCTAGACAGACACAGACACCATACAGCAAAGGGTATTCCGTAAATTGAGCAAGTCAATTACAGCGAGTCAATTTCAGTGACATCAAAATAGCAATTGAAAAATGGGCTATGGGCTATTAATAATGAAGTGTAAGTTCAGCGCTTTTGTAGCACTTTCACTTACATGTTTCTGCAGTATATGAGAAGATGTTGGTCAAGCAAATTTTGAGTTTCATGTGTGGTCTAGTGGCTAGTGTCTGTGGCTGTAGGACCTGGGTTTGGGACTGGTTGTGGAGAGTTTTTTTTTTTGGTTGTTCCATAAGTTTTCTGTGTTTTTTTGTTTGTCGTTGTTCAAGTCCCCTTCCGCCCACCCTCCCGACTTTGCCCTCCCCCGCAGATTGCCACCCCAAAGTACCCCCCCTGCTGACTTGGTGTCCCCCATGGAGCAGCCCCTCCTGAGTTTTCTCCGTCCCCAGTTGTCATGATTATATTAATTATGGGGTGCAGGGACATGGGGACCTAGCCCCAATAAAAAATCACCACACACCATGCTCCACTTACACACAGTGGCCACAGGTTGCTGTTTCTGCCATTCACTGTAGTGCTCATCACCGATTTGATTTTCGATGATGTGCACTCGCTGTTGTCGTCAGCGCTGTTTTGCAGTCACCATTATCACATAGAACCACAGCAAAGTACTTCATAAATAGGGCTGAGCTTACCGTACTACCGATTATTGGTGGTCCATTCGTCAGAGTCATGTCCCGGCATTCAGAGTAAGAATTCACTCCAGAGGTAGCTTTCAGATCAATGATAAACCCTTTTAAGAATGTGATCCCTGCAATACAGAACATATTCAGTTACCCCTCTTACCCATCCCACTTCAAGCACCAGACAAACCTAACTGCTGAACTCTTGGCACCTAGATTTAGCTACAGCAGAACAAATGTTTCTTCAAATATTTATTATGCATGAGGATAACACTTGTTAACTCCACCATCTTTGAACAAGAGGAAACCTTTTAATTTAGATATGAAGTTTTACTGTATAAGCACCTGATTTACTACTGAAAACGGGGTGCTAAATTCTTTGGGTCTGCCAAAACTGGACACTTACATTCAAAGGTTTTGTCTCAGAGTCAGCTGTCAGATCCTCGACAAACAAAAGCAAACCCACTATGACCTCTCCCATTAGAAATTACAGCAGTACAATCGCTGGAATCATATAGAAAGACTTAAAAAAACAAAACAAAGGTTTTGTAGTTGTCATTTTAAATTATGAAGGTTATGTCAATGTAATGCACCCCTCCCTTCAAGTGGTTCACAGACCAACATGATTGTGTTCAAGATGGAGGTGAGCATTGCCCATAATACTTCTGTGTCTAGGGGTTTTAAGATGTAAAAGCTTGCAGGGGCCCTGTGCAAGAAATCACTTTTTTCTGCTTGGTTTACCTTTCTCCTCTTCCTACAGGAACTGTTGAGACAGAGAATAAATGATCGGTTGAAATAACCACTTGGACACAGGGATTTCTAGTCCTTGACTCTTCTTTAGTGAGACAGTTTTTAAGTGTGGCTCAGTAGTAAATTGATCTGGTCACAGAAACACAAGTCATTACAACATCTACGCAATTAATTACAGTAAACTCCTTTGACTATTGTCTTGGTCCCACTGCAGCCATGGCCTGACTTGTACTATTGTCCTAGACTCTTCCAGCCCATTTCACCAGCCTTTCCAAGCCTTTTGGAACTTTCCTGGTCCTACTGTAGCTAACTATGTACTGGGAATCTGGGTTTCCATGAATCGATACGGCTTGCACTGAGCCATGACCCAGCAGTCAAGTACCCCTAAGAATTTACTTTCCCACAGGGCTTTCCCTTCAGCCTGTAGCAAGCCTAATAACACAGTATGAATTTATACCCCGCACACCTACAAGATGCCCAGCAAATGCAGGGTCAACAAATGCCTTCAGCCCTCTGGACCAGTATCCCTAACTGTGCCCTGGTGGTAAGGAACTTCTGATGCCTCCACACACCTAGCAGGGCCTTCATTAGCCAACGCTCTAACATAGAACATAGAAACATAGAATTTTATGGCAGATAAGGTCCACTTGGCCCACCTAGTCTGCCCAGTTTCCCTACCTACTCTAACACTGCAGACCCTAATTGATCTGTTGCTTTACCCCCCCTCCCCCTTTCCTTACCACTAGGGTTCCCTTATGTTATGCCTATCCCATGCATTCTTGAATCCCGTTACCATTTTGGCCCCCACCACCCCTGCTGGGAGGCTGTTCCAGGCATCTACCACTTTTTCTGTGAAGAGGTACTTCCTCACATCTCCTCTGAATCTACCCCCTCCAGTTTCACAGCATGTCCCCTTATTCTTCAGCATCTTTTCTTCTGCAAAATGGTTGCCCTCCTCTGTACTGCCTCTACTCTGTCTATGTCCTTCCATAGATGTGGTCTCCAGAACTATAAGCATAGAACTATGGGCACTCGCACTCCCTTGCTAGGTCTTCTCGCCCTTACCCTCCTGTTTCAAACCTCCCCCCGACCTGAGCTCCCATCCACTACATCAGGCACCTCACCCCTAAGTTACCCCAGTATGACCCAGCCCCCTTCCACCTTGAACACACCCCTAACTCCCCAGCACCCACCCCCTGCCTACAGCTCGACTCCCCCGCCCTCCCATAGAAACATAGACTTTGACGGCAGATAAGGATCACTTGGCCCACCCAGTCTGCCCATTTCCCTACCTACTGGATAAGCTGCAGATTCTAGTTAACCAACAGCCTACTTCCTGCCACCCCCACTACAATTGCCTTGTGTCTGTCCCATGCATGTTTGAATTCCCCCACTGTTTTAGCCCCAACAACCTCCCCAGGAAGGCAGTTCCACGCATCCACCACTCTCTCCGTGAAAAAAGATTTCCTCACATTACCCCTGAGCCGTCCCCCCTCTATCTTTAAATTGTGTCCCCTTGTTCTTACACATCTTTTTTTCTGAAAGATGCTACCCTCCTGGACTTTGTTGATTCCCTTGAGGTACTTGAATGTTTCTGTCATGTCCCCCCATCCCTCCTTTCATCAAGGGTATACATATTAAGCTCTCTCAGTCTCTCTTCATATGATTTCTGATGCAGACCGTGCACCATTTTATTTGCCCTCCTCTGGACTGCTTCCATCCAGTCTATGTTCTTGCGTAGATGAGGTCTCCAAAACTGCACACAGTACTCCAGATGGATTCTCACCAACTGTCTGTACAGAGGGATAACCACTTCCCTTTTTCTACTTGTGATGCCCCTTCCTATGCATCCCAGTATCCCCCTGGCTCTCCTCACTGACTTCTCACATTGCTTACCCACCTTTAGATCATCCGATATGACTACCCCCAAGTCTTGTTCCATTTTTGTTGTTGTCAGTACCTCCCCTGCTATTGTGTACTCTTCTTTTGGGTTTTTGTTTCCCAGGTGCATTACTTTGCACTTCTTTGCATTGAATCTAAGTTGCCATATGTCTGACCATTCCTCCAACCTTGCCAAGTCCCTTCTCATCCTTTCTACCCCCACTTGTGTAACAACTCTGTTACAGATCTTTGTATCATCTGCAAAGAGGCATACCTTTCCCTCCAGACCCTCTGCAATGTCACCTATAAAGGTGTTAAAGAGGACTGGACCCAGTGCTGAGCCCTGAGGTACTACACTAGTGACCCCACTTTCTTCAGAATGTGTGCCACTCACTATTACCTTCTGTGTCCTGTTGTTCAGCCAGTTTGCAACCCAGACTACCATCCTGGGACCCACTCCCAAGCTGGCTAACTTAATTATCAATCTTTTGTGCGGGACTGTGTCAAATGCCTTGCTAAAGTCTAGGTAGGCCATATCCACAGCCCCTTCCTGGTCTATTACTTTGGTCACCCAGTCAAAGAAATTTATTAGATTCGTCTGACATGACCTTCCTACTCTAAATCCATGCTGCTTTGGGTCCTGTGCCCTGCTGGCCTCTAGGTTCTCAACAATTCTTTCTTTCAGAAGTGATTCCATCATTTTCCCTACCACTGAGGTCAAACTTACAGGTCTGTAGTTTCCTGCTTCTGCCTTGCTCCCACTTTTGTGAAGGGGGATCACATCTGCCCTCCTCCAGTCCTCAGGTACCACCCCATCCTCCCATGATTTGTTAAAAAGTGTGGTCAGTCGTGTCACTAGGTCCTCCCTTAGTTCTTTTAGGATTCTGGGGTGAATCCCATCAGGCCCCATTGCTTTGTCCACCTTGAGTTTTAGTTCTTTCAGGACTCTTTCTTCTGTAAATGGACTGGTGTCAACTCCCCTACCCAGAGTGCTTCTATTGTCTGGTTTAGGTAACTCCTTCTCATCTTCTCATCCTGGGCCCACCCTGGACCTACCTGTTCCCTGCAATACCCACCCTTCGTGATCTACCTATCCCCTGCACCCTTATCACCAGGTCCTCACCCGGGCGCGGAACCATGGGTCCCTGCCTCCACCGTCCCCTAATCAGAATAATCACATTGCTACTCTTACTGTCTGGGAATGTACACCCCAATCCTGTACCTTTATCTACCAGCCCGCTCAAATCCTGTACCACTACCAGTCTCCACCTTGCATCCCTTAACATATGTAGGCTCCTAAAGAAAACTGCTGCTCTCCAGTGCTGGGTGACCCAGCATCAACCTGATATTCTTGCTCTGGTAGAGACTTGGCTCTCTAAGTCCACCCCTGACTCCACTATCTCCCTCCCTGGATACACCTTATTCAGGGAAGACAGCATAGGCAAACGTGGTGGTGGGCACACTATATTCATGCGGGACACCCTAATAGGTAATGCACTCCCTGCTCCCAAACTTGACTATGGTTCCCAAGCCCCCATGCTAAAAGTTATACAACCCCATGAGAGCTCCCTCTTTTTCTTACTCTCCCTACATGCCCCATGATACAGAACTCAGCAGTCCAGTCCCTCATCGACTAACTCACATCCCTCCTGCACAAAGTCGAGCAAGTCATCCTTGGTGATCTTAATGTTAACTGCCTTGCTTCTGCCACCTCCCAAACCATAGACTCCTTCGCTGCCCTGGATATGTCCCAACTATTCTCACAGCCCACCAGGTTCTACCAATCCAGTGGAACCAACACCGTCCTAGATGTTATCTTATCAAACTGCCCCTTTAAAATCCGGGACATCACTGTTCTCCCCGACTCACTTAGTGATTACTCCCCAGTCATCTGTAGCTGGTCATCCTCCTCTCCAAAACCAGTGTTCCAGGCTACAGTGCACCAGCGACTATGCCCTGGTGGCCTAAAAAAAGTTGAAACAGCACCTAGCCCAGCTAGACTAGTCTCCTATCTGACATGCCCCAGATATCGACTCGGCTCTTGACTTCTTCACAAGTGCCTTCTGCAAGGCCTGTGACCTCTTCGCCCCCACACAAGGATCCGTACAAAGAAATGCAACGCCCCTTGGATCACCCCTTACCTCATCCAGAAACTTAAGAATAGGGATAATCTCTGGTGAATCGCTGTAGATTCGGGCAATCCATCTGACGGACAAGCCTACAATGCAGAGTGCAATAAGTGCACCTGGGCTTTCAGACGGGCCAAGGCGGAGCACTACCAGGCCACCCTCACCTCCACCTGGGTCTCGGCCCAGACCTTCGGGGATAGCATGAAAGAACTAAATGGGAAGACCCGCTCCCCTCCACCATCTCAGCTCACCATCGATGGCGCTACCTCCTCTTTATCCACTATCTATAGTTGACTGCCTCAGCACCACTTTCTCTGATCTAAGCTCTGTCCTCCCCAGCAGCTTTTTTGATCCAATCCCCTCCTTACTCCCCCCCTGCCCTGCATCGCCCCCAATTTCTACCTGCACACCCTATCCCCCCACAAAGCCAGGCCACACCTGCTAAAAGCCCTTGGTAGTAATAACCCCAGCAGTGACCCCTTCGACTCCAGGATCCTCTGCCTGGTCCTGGACATTGTCCTAGTACCCCTGATGGATCTACTCAACTGGTCCCTATGCCTTGGATAGTTCCTCAGTGCATGGAAAACTTCTGTAATCACTCCCATACACAAAAGCAGTGATTGATCCTCCCCCACAACTATCGGCCAATCTCCATCCTCCCCCCACTCTCCAAAGCCCTTGAAAAAGTGGTGTCTATCCAAGTACTTGGTTAAGTATGACATTATGTGCCTAGAGCAGCACGGCTTCCACCCAGGACACAGTACAACCACTGCTCTCCTGGAGTTCTCCCAATACCTGCACTCTGCTGTCAACTCTGGCAACCTAGTCGGTGCAGTGTTCATTGACCTCTCCAAGGCCTTTGACACTGTCTGTCACCCCCTCCTTCTCAACTCTGTCCACCAACTCGGTTTCTCTGCTGGTCCCCTTGCCTGGTTTTCCAGCTACCTCTCTGCTAGATCCCAGTGTGTAAAAATCAATGGCTCCCTCTCCAACATTCCACCCATTAGCTCCGGGGTCCCACAGGGCTCAATCCTGGGTCCCATTTCTCTTCAGTCTCTACCTCAACACTCTCCCCAGCTCCTGCAATAGCAAGATGCTCCTCTATGCAGACAATGCAGTTCTCTTTGCCTCACACCCAGATCCCTCCACTCTCCAATCATCCCTTCAACTCACCTACAACCAAACAGAAAGGTGGTTTCTTGATCACAGACTAGTCATAAACCTTAAGAAAACCAAATCAATGCTCTTCTCTCACCACCAAAATAAAGCTAGAAGTGCCCCCCTCCTGATTACCCCCAAGTCTCAGCACCCATTAAAGCAAGTGCCCACATACAAATACCCAGGCATCACTTTCGATACTGCCCTCACCTTCCACACCCACATCAATGCTCTTTCCTCCACCATAAACTCTCAGATTGGCCTACTTTAACACCATAGGGATCGCCTGCCCCTCGCTGCCCTCTGGCTGGCCATCACCTCCTCCGCCCTGTCCCTAGTGGACTATGGCTTGCCATCTATGCTGCAGCTGATAACACCTCCCTCTCTAACATCCAGCTCTCCATCAATAAGGCCTGTAGGCTCCTGACCGGAGCCTCCAGCCGCACCCACACCAGCCTGCTCTATTCCTCCGCCAACCTGCTCAACTTCAAGGAATGTCTGCAGTATCAGACCTGCCTTCTTGCTAAGAAATCCCTGCTTGGATCCCCCTCCAGGAGTCTGTGCCTCCCTACCATGGTCATCCACATCCGTTTCCACCCACAGCTCTGTTAAAGCCACCTTCAAAGTGTCCAGAACCAAGACCTCCCTTGCCCGGAGGTCCTTTTTTTATCGAGTCCCCGCCTAGTTCAACTCTCTCCCTACCTGCATCACCAACACTGCCAAACTTGGTCCCTTCAAAACCACTCTCTGGAACCGCCTCTTTAATGTCTGCTGCTGTAGGTGCAACTAACCCTGCCCCCCCCCAATCCTACTGCAGGATCTTTCCCTGCCCCCCCCCAATCTCGACAAGGTCCCTGGACTGCGGTCCATCTTTCCCCTCACCCTTTTACCCCCCTTTGGTTTATACAAGGATGTATTCATAGAAACATAGAATTTGACAGCAGATAAGGACCGCTTGGCCCACCCAGTCTGCCCATTTCCCTACCTAATGGATAAGCTGCAGATCCTAGTTAACCAGCAGCCTACTTCTTTCTACCCCCACCCCCTAGAATTGCCTTATGGCTGTCCCATGCATGCTTGAATTCAACCACTGTTTTTGACTCCACAACCTCCTCCGGAAGGCCGTTCCATGCATCCACAACCCTCTCTGTGAAAAAATACTTCCTTACATTACCTCTGAGCCGCCCCATCTTCAAATTGCCCCTTGTTCTTGCACACTTCCTTTTTTGAAAGATGCTACCCTCTTGGACTTTGTTGATTCCCTTGAGGTACTTGAAAGTTTCTATCATGTCCCCCCTCTCCCTCCTTTCCTCGAGGCTATACATATTAAGCTCCTTTAGTCTCTCTTCATATGTCTTCCAGTGCAGAAAGACTAAAGGAGCTTAATATGTATAGCCTCAAGGAAAGGAGGGAGAGGGGGGACATGATAGAAACTTTCAAGTACCTCAAGGGAATCCACTGCAACTCCAGAGAAATTGTACATCCTTAATTGTAAATCTGTATTTTATACCAACATGTAACTTAGTATATTCTGTGTTCAAATGTCTACACCTGTAATGTTGTCCAATGTTGTATCTGCACAATGTTCTATTGCCTTGCCCTCCCTGCGACGAGTTGCCTTTGTAAATGAGTCCCTGATTCAAAGGTTGTAAATCCAACTTGTTCAAATAAATAAATAAAAATAAATAAATAAACTGGACACAGTACTGTAGGTGGGGTCTCATCAGTGATTAATACGGTGGTAACACCACCTCTCTCTTTCTGCTGGCGATACTCCTCTCTGTGCACCTTACCATCCCACTAGCTCTCCCCATTGCTTTGTCACGTTGTCTGGCCACCTTTAGGTCATCAGATATGATTACCCCCAGGTCTTTTTTCTGTTTGGTGGTCATTAATACTACAGCCCCCATTTTGTATTCTGCCCCCTGATTTCTGTGCCCCAAAGGCATGATTTTGCACTTCTTCGCATTGAAACTTAGCTGCCACACCCTTGACCACTCCCCTAGCTTTCTTAGCTCTCTAATCATTTTTTCCACACCCCCACCCCAGAGTGTCTACCCTATTGCAGATTTTAGTGTCAGCAGCAAAAAGGCACACCTTACCTTCTAGCCCCTCTGTAATGTTGTTCATAAAGACATTAAAGAGGACCGGTTCCAGTACTGATCCCTGTGGCACCGCACAGGTCACCCTTCCTTCCTTGGAGTGAACTCCATTTACCCATACCTTCTGTCTCTTGTCCCCTAACCAATTTCTTACCCAGTTTATCACCTTTGGGCCTACTCCTAGGCTGCCCAGCATGTTTACAAGTCTCCTATGTGGAACGGTGTTGAAGGCCTTACTGAAATCTAGGTAAGCCACATCCACCACTTCACCCTGATCTAATTCCCTGGTCACTCAGTCAAAGAAATCTATCAGATTTGCTTGACATGCCCTCCTCCCATTGAATCCATGCTGCCTCAGATCCTGTAAGCCACTGGATCCAAGATTCTCTACAATCCTTTCCTTCAGCAAAGATTCCATTAATTTCCCCATCATTGAAGTCAGGCTGACTGGCTTGTAATTGCCAGCCTTCTCCCTGCTACCACTTATGTGAAGTGGAACTGCATCTGCCTTCCTCTGGAACCACTACTGTCTTCAGTGAGTGGTTGAACAGGGCTGTCAGAGGTGCAGTCAGCAGCTCTATAAGCTCCCTCAGCATCCTTGGATACCTCCCATCTGGACCCATTGCCTTGTCCACTTTCAGATTTGCGAGTTCCTTCAGGACTCTCTCTCCTCTGTAAGTGAACTAGTGTCCCCTTCCCTTCCTTCAATGCTCCTGGCACTTATCTGTGGTCCCTCGCCTTCCCCTTCCTCTGTGAACACTGAACAAAAGTATTTTTTCAGAATGTCAACTTTTTCCTGTCCCCTTCCATACACTCCCCCCACCTCCTAAGCCTTTCTATCCCTCCCCTGGTCTTTCTCTTTTTGCTTACATACCTGAAAAATGTCTTGTCCCCTTTCTTTACTGCCTGGGCTTTCCCCTCGGTTTGTGCGTTTGTGCTCCTAATTGCTTTCCCTGCCTCTCTCTGTTTCTCCTGATATACCTCCCTCTCCTCCTCACTCTGTGTCTCCTTATACCTCCTGAATGCTAATGTTTTTGCCCTTACCTTCCCGGCCACCTCTTTTGAGAACCATAGCTGTCTCTTTTTCCTCTTGCTTTTTCTTACTTGATTGATGCAGTGGTTTGTTGCCTTCACTATCCCCTCTTTTAGTTTCACCCACTGTTCTTCCACTCGACCCAAGTCCTCCACTATGCCAGGGCATCCCTGAGGCATTCCCCCATCTTTTTAAAATTGGCTGTCCTGAAGTCCAGGACCCTCACCTTTGTGTGGCTTGATTCTGCCACAGTGCTAATATTGAACCACACTGTATAGTGATCACTGGTCCCCAGGTGGCCACCCACTGTAATGTCTGCAACACTGTCCAGTATTTCCCCCTCTCAAGTGGGCTCTTTTACTAGTTGCCTGAATAAAAACCCCTGTAGGGAGTCCAGGATGTCCCTGTTCCTAGCTGTAGCTGAGATGCTTCAATCTACATCTGGCAAACTGAGGCCCCCTACCAGCAGCAGCACCTCCCTCTAATTTGTCACCTTTTGGATGGTCTCCACTAGAACCTTGTCTCTCCCCCCCCCGTCTGTAGATCATGGTGGTTACAGCACTCATTTTTGCATGGCAATATAATTGGGGAATTCTGCAGCATTAACTGTAATAGCTACAACCTTTTTTTTGATATATGACCACCAACAGCTAACTCATTCATGAACGAGTTTACCGGCAGCTCCGTACTTTTCCTGCTGGTGGGATCATGCCTCTTACATTTGGGCTGGACCATAGAAAACAGTATTTATACAACAATGGTAGGGATGTTGCACATGGGTGCACAGTTTGGGGCACGTGTGTGTTTCACGATGGGAGCACTTTCAGCCAGCACGTTTCTTACAAAGGCTTACAAATTCATATAAAAAGCTGACAGTGTCCTATCCAAAGCACAACACACTGATAGCACCTCTGAGTCTAATGAACACCCGTCGGTAGCAGGAAGAGGAGGCAGGGACAAACGAGACTAGTGCCCTACCCAAAATGCTGCATGCTGCCTTTCTGACAGGAAGACACAGGTCGCACAACAGTGTTTGTAAACAAACACAGTGGGGCTAAATAAAGGCTATTTTTTCAATAAAAAATGTAATGTCTGGCAAGAAATAAGTACAGGTCAGTCCTTCAAAACATGACTGTGTTCACCTAAAAGCAAAAAATAAGCAACAATTCTGGTAGTACTGCTGCTTTAAGAAAGCCCCTGCCCACTTCCTGGTTCCCATGCAGTGCCCCGAATTGGCTGCTGATCAAGGCCAGCAAGATTATAGGTTCATAGGTAAATACAAGCTAGGTAGGCAGTTATGCCTATTGTAAGCTCGCCACCATTTTTCACTGGTGGAAGAGGAATTTTTTGTTATTCATATATATATATCTCGATTGTTTTTGAAGGTATCCATTGTTTTGCTTTCAATGACACTCTTTGGTAGAGTGTTCCATAACTTTATTACCATTTGTGAGAACCAGTTATTTCTTTTATTAGTTTTGTTTATAGTACCCATTAGTTTTTTATCATGTGACCTGGTGCTGGCTTTAAATGAAATACTTGACAGCCCAATTGTTTCAAATAGTGCTTCATCATTTATGGCTTTGTAAACTGTACACAAATCGACCCTCATTCTCCTGTACTGCATTGAGTAAAGACCTAGTTTGTTTAGTCTAATACCATAATAAAAATTTTGCACAGTTTTAATTGCTTTTGTGGCTTTAAGCTAATTTTTTTCTATTTGTTTATTACCTCTAATGAGTTGTGGTGCACATACTACAGAACAATATTGCAGGTGTGGCCTGACGAGGCCTGAGAAAAGAGGAACAATTACTCTTTCATTCCTGCTCTTAATATTTTTTAAGATGCATCCCAGTATTTGGTTTCCTTTTTTTGCAATGTTTGCTGTGTGTGTCAAAAGCTAGGTTTTCAGAAAATGTTACCCCCAAATCTTTCTCATTTTCAGTAATTTGTAAATTAATATTGTTCAACTTATAAGAGTAGCATGGATTATTTTTCCCAGATGCATTACCTTGCACTTACGTACATTAAAAGGTAATGTATTTACTATTGACCAGTTCTCAAGATGAGTAAGATTTTTTTGTATTTGAACTGCAGACTCTATATCAGTAACAATGCCTCCCAGTTTGCAATCATTGGCATATTTGGCCATCCAGCAATGGTTATTTAAGGGGAGCATGGTAGAGATCAGTATATTAAAAAGAACTGGTCCTAAGATGGAGCCCTGAGGGATGTTGCTAGTAACAGAGCCCCATGGAGATAAATAACCTTTTAGTGATATTCGTTGTGTGCGGTTGAAAAGCCATGATTTGATCCAGCCCGTAATTTGAGGGTGTAATTCTATTGTTTCTAATAGACAGATAAGGATTTTATGAGACACCGAGTCAAAGGCTTTCAAGAAATCCAAGAATATAACATCAACAGATAGGCCCTTGTCTAAAGCATCGCTCAATAAAATTCAAAAGATTTGTTTGACGTGACCTGCCTTTGACAAAACCATGCTGAGTTATATCTATAAAACCTATGCTTTTAAGATGGTCTTCTATTCTATCTTTTAAAAATCTTTCCAAAAGTTTGCAAAATACAGCTGTGAGGCTTAATGGTCAATAGTTTAGTATTGAATTTCTGCTACCATTTTTGTGTAATGGAATCACTGTAGCTTGTCTCCATACAGGTGTGATTGACCCTGTACTAAGAGAGGCATTAAATAAGATGGTCACGGGGCCCACTATATTTCAAGCAGTTTTTTAATAAAAAATGGGTGAATTCCATCAGAACCCACTGATCCATTAAGTTTTAACGTTTTAATAGCATCCATGACCTCATCTTCACTAAGTGGCTTTATAGTGTTTTTTAGCTTAGTGTTTGATGTTTGAAATTGAGCCTTGGGACTAAACATACTAATGAAATATCTGTTAAATTCTGTGGCAATATCTACTTCATCAGTAACAATTCCTGATGCCGTGTTTAGGGGACCTATAGTAGGACTGGATTTTTTATAGACCGTAGTTCCAAATATTCAAAGGGTTGCGCATGGGTGCAACAGTGTTCGCCATGCACAACCCACTAATACACCCAGCACGATATTCCAAAGGGAAAAATGTGCCGCACAAATCCTGGTGCATCAGAGCGCATCAGCAATGTATGCAGGCACAGGTGGGGGGGCGTGTCCATGCATAACCTGCACAGCCCGATATTCAGCCCGAGATGTGCAGAGTCATGCATGCACAACCCCTACCTACGCCAGCACAAAGTTAAGCCAAAAAAAAAAAGAACAAATCATGGCCACCCACGGGTGAGCTGCCACATTACCGGGCACAACTGCGGCAGCTGCCACCTGTGGGTAGCCCTGAAAATTCCCTGCGGCACCTGGCGAGGCCCTATGCCCCATCGTGGGCATCCATGTAGCTAAATCCCCTGTCAATATCCCTGGTGGTCCAGTGGACGATCGCTGCCAATGTGGGCATCTGTAAATCATAAAATACTCCTATTACCCTGGTGGTCTAGTGTACCCCCCCCACCTGCCCACTGGGCCCCACCACCCGCTCCTCCCCGTCAGCGGCGGATGGCAGCACCACCCGCCTGCCACTCCGCCGCCCGCTGACTGACAGCTCGGTAGGGCTGCATGCCCGATGGGTCTGGCGTGAGCCAGTGGGCATGCAGCCCATCCGTACTACTCAGTCCAGATATGTGAATGAATTCATTCACATATCTGGACTGTGTTAACAATATGGGCTGCGCCCAGTGGCTCACGCTGCTGAACCAATGGGCGTGCAGCCAGCTTGTCAGTCAGCAGGCAGGCGGCAGGTGGGTGGAGTGCTGCCGTCTGCCAGCTGATGGGGAGGCGGGAGGTGGGGCTCAGTGGGCGGGTGGGGAGGGGGGTACACTAGACCACCAGGGTAATAGGAGTATTTCAAGATTTACAGATGCCCGCGATCAGGCAGCGATCAGTCCACTGGACCACCAGGGATATTGAAGGGGGGTTACTATACCGATGCCTATGATCGGACAGCGATCGGTCCACTGGACCACCAGGGATATTGGACGGGGGGGTTACTATATCGATGCCCGCGATCAGGCACATAGTGGTCCACTGGACCACCAGGGATATTGGATGGGGGGGTTCTTTTAGATGAATGCCTGCGATCGGGCTGCAGGGGGGGTCGGTCTCCGATGGCTGCTGCCTGGCAGGGTGCCAGGCACAAGTCGTCGGGGATCGGCACACATGCATGCTAATGGCATACAAATGGGGCCATAATGACATGCAAATGGCCCCATGTGTGCCTTGCATAAATATGGCTCCATTTGCATGTCCCTTTTTAATATCGTGAGGTGCTGTGCATGGCACAATGGTACTTAGTGAGGTGCATCTCCATGCTCCACTCTGGCCACTTGTGCTGGAGCAATGCCATTGTACCATGCACAGTGGGGGTGGCCAGGGTGTGATATTCAAAGCTGCTGCACCATGGCGCAGCTCCGTTGTTGGGCACACACCCTGCGCAACAAAAGTTGAGCTGCGCACAAGATTGCACCACAGCCTGGAGCAGTTTGAATATCCATGCCCCAATGTAATTGTAAAACCTTTTTTTATTGTCATTTGTTGAAAGTGCTATTTTTTCTTCAAAGTTTTTTTTTTGCCTTCCTAATTAAGCTGTTGGTTTTGTTAACTGATATTTTATATTTCAACCAATTATTCAGTGTTTTTTATATTTCCTATATAGTCTTTGTTTTCTGTTCATCTTACATTTTATACTTTTGTTCCACCAAAGGGACATTCTTTTATTCTTACTATATTTATTTCTTCATGGAACCCAATAGTCAAAATAGTGTTGTATCTTACTATCAAATATAAGCCAGATATTATTTAGAGATTTATCTTTTAAGTCATTTTTCCAATCCCAGTCTGTCAAGAAAATATTTATTGATATGTAGTCAGCTGCACTACTGTCTAGCCAAATGCTAACTACAAGGAAATCTAAATGCAGACACCTGCTTAACTTCTGCCTAAGCCACACCCCCAATTTACTGCTCTCCTCCTGATCCAGCCAACTGCAAAGATGATTATCTCTTCCCTTCCCCCAACTCAGACTAGCACACTGACTCTTGTGTTTTTGTTTTTACCCTAATCGAAGGTCCCAATTTACCTTGCAGACCCCACACTTCTAATAAAATATCAAAAACCAAAAACAAGGCACTGCGTCAGCATGTGGTCTAAAAGCAAAACAAAACGGTTATATTAAATACACGCTGAAAATAGAAAATAGAGTTAAAAATCTACATTTTGACCTTAGGTCTTCTTCAAGAAATATCTAAAAGAGAAAAAAAAAACAAGTTAGTGTAGAGGAGCGGTAAAATGACAGAGATACATATGTGGAGAAAGAAGAAAGGGGAGGCTCAGGGAGAAGAAGTGATAAATGGTAAGATTAAGAGAGAATCTGTGAAACAAAAAGGTAATGATGGGAAAGATAAAGCATAATGGGAGTGAAAGAGCTGGGGAAGTTCCTAGGTGGAGACTAATTAATAGGGCCTAGTAAGAAGGCTGAAAGGTGACAAATGTGTGGAAAGGAGACAGAAATGGATACATATGGTGAAAATGAAAAATAAATTAAATGAGTACAAAAACAAATAGACTTTAGGGAAAAAAAAGGGATGGCTGAAAGATGTTGGTGGAAAATACGTCTATCATTTAAACCAGAGGGCTGCTGGGAGCCAAGGCAGATGATCAGCTTGGCTTCCATGTTTTTTCTATGGTCAGGATTCCAGAAACCCTGCTGAAGGACACAAACAGAAAGGTCATTGACACTGTGGTCCCTGGAGATAAAGTGGGATACAATGGGTTTAGCAGTTTCACCATTCCTGACTGCTCTGTAATGTTCCCTGAAATGGTCAGCAAGACGCCTACCAGTTTCTCCGATGTAAATAGCTGTACACTTCCTGCAAAGAATACAATACACCACGTTAGTGAGGTGCATGAGAACTCCTTGGTGATGTGAAAACACCTGTAGGCCCCGAATCTCAGTCACACTGGAAATAAATTTGCAGGTGTAGCGGAGTCCTGTTGCAAGGTTTGGTACCTGGGAGGGAGGAACTGTTAGGAGTAGAGTAGGCTGCTTTTAACCAGAAGATTCCACAGGTTAGGTGGCCGGTGGTGAGGCAATAGGTGGTTCTGTAAAGGAAGCACCAATGTTAGGGGTCAGTTGCAAAATGGGAAAGTTACTAGTGATGATCCTGTGAAGAAGGTGTGCTCTGATGGAAAGGAAGAACTAGTGGAATTCATGTTGTTCTTGTGTGTCAGTATCCCTCCTCGGGGGTCAAGGTTCGGGGCATGTTACTGACCCAGGAGAGTGCTCTGTCCACTGTGCTTTTAGGGTATCCCCTGTTGATAAAAAAACTATGCATTATTTGGGTCTGCTCAGCAAAATCATCCTCTTCACTGCATAACCTGCGAAGTCTAAGAAACTGTGAATAAGGCAGGCCATTCTTGACATGTTTAGAATGGAAGGAGCTGTGGAGGAGGAAACTGTGAGAGTCAGTGGGTTTATAATAGACTGATGTCTTCAGACCAGTGTTCTGGACTGACAGCTGGATATCCAGAAAAGGCAGTGTAGAGGAGGATACTTCAACAGTGTACTGAAGGGAAGGATGGGCTGTGGTAATCTTGTCAAGGAAGACTTGGAGGGTCTCCCTGGAGCAGGAGGTGGCCCCCACACAGTCATCAATGTAGCATTTGTAGAGTGAATAAAATATCAGTCTACTTACTCCTAGTCAGAAATGTCCTAGCAGAAAAGTTCTAGCTGCCTTAGTCAGTTGCCTCCTTGCTCTGATAACAAGATTGCTATCTGGCCAAAACCTAACTACTGCGTTTTCTGTGGCATCTTGTAGCCCACCCTCACAGGGACTGCCTGTTTGTGCACCACAAGTGCCCAGTTGTACCATACTAGGGACCCTACCCACATTCTCAGAAACACTCTCCTACCTGTAACTTGAAGACTGTCTCCTGACAGGACCCAGTGTGCAGCTCCAGTCCTGGTTTTCTTCCATCCTTCAAGTCTGTGGATGGCCTGACTGTGTGCTTACCTATGCTGTCTCCCCATCTTCACCATGTCTTTGACTCCTCATCACGGGTATCCTCTTCAAGCCCACAAGTCATTAGATGGTACTCCTTGATGGCATATCCCCTGGGATTCCCTTCCGTCCCTGGGATCCCGCTAACATTCCCACTCTAGGGCCATATGTTTGACTCCCACCTTCAAGCCACAGGTTGAGAAATGTCAGAGTGCGTGAGGTCCATCCTGGCAAGGCCAGACATGCAGATGTAGAGTGCAACACTCCTGTGAAAACTAGGTGTCCAGACCTTATGCTAACACTGAGACTCAAGGGTGACAAGACACTTCTACATCCAAGTGTGCACCCGCATTGGGAACTGCACTCTTCTGGCCTGTATCCTGAGCCAGCTGCCTGATGAACCATGTCTTGGACCCATCCCTCTGGAGCTTACCAATACCCCTTATTGCATCAAGCTGCAATGCTGTCATGCTCAGAGAACATCCCCCAGCCAGCATCCTGGCATAGGGCACTGTTCCTTCCCCTGTTTCCCAAGAGAAACTACCAGCGATGACACTTGGGATGTGATGCCCTCTTCCCACTACTTCTGAGCTAGCTAGCCCTTTTCCTACTCCTGCTGGGTTCCACCAACAAGCTCCCAACTTGCCCACTTAACCGAGCCATGAGGGCCCCCTTTTGTAGCGCTATTCTCCTCCCATCTCCTCTATCCCACAGAGTCTGATGCAGAGGTACCATATCCCTGTTAAGGGCATGACTAGTAACAACCCTGCTCCTTACCATTGGCAAGGGAGGTTTTACACTCTCCCCCCAGTTAAATGTTTTTGTGCACAGAAACAATAAGGAGTGGTCCAATGGGTTGGGCCCCACTGGGAACATCAAGGTGTTGGTCATACCACCATGTACTCACAGGTCAGCATGAGCAGCTGTGGCACAGCTCCTCTCCTTGGGACAAAAATTCAACCAGACAAACAGAAACACCATTACAGATTACTCTGTACTATACTGCCAGTGGACAAAACTTCCACTTGTTACCCACCCCCCATTTCATCACATGGGTACCCACACACATGCATGAGCACACACCCAACCATGCAGACTGGCACCCAGGAGGCTGCAGCCTTCCCTTACAGCTCTACTAGATAGTTAACTGGGGTCCTATCCACCCTACCCAGCTGTGCCAGGTCTGCCAACTAGTCCACTCCTGGGCACTTTGGCACCTGGCTGGAACTGTGCCTCACATCCTGAGGGGAAGACCAGACTATTCCAGCCATTATGGTTAGGGATGAGATTCCCCCTCAGCCAGCAAGTCACTCAAGTTGCTTTGGGAGGGTTACACTCCCAGCACCATCCTACCACCTGAGGTTCACTATCATCCTAGTGACACTGAACATCCCCTTACCCAGAGGCAGACTGCTATACCACTGTACCCCTGCCCCCCCAAAGAGAGAGAGAGACAAAGGGCTTAGAAAATAGTCCTTTACTGTAAAACTTGCCTGCAAATGTTTGCATGTCGAAAACAGTTACAGTGTAACGGTGCCATAACATTTTACACAATTTTATACAAAGAAACTAGGGGGATGAACACCCAAATGACAGCTGGTGGTGGGCAGGCCCCTTCCCCATGATTGAAGCCTATTAACTCATAGGATCTCAGTTCCAGCATCTCTGTAGCTGGACAATGACTCCTCTACTTTCTAGGAAGGAAAGGAAAATAAAGTGTAACCCTTCCCCCTTTGTTCCTTTTTCAGACTTTTCTGAAAATGTAAACCCCCAGAACTCCTGCTGTGTGTTGGGGGGTGAGGTCTGAAAGAGATGACGTGTGTTTAACATGACGGTTACATGTTTTTCAACTTAGACTGCATGAAGGCTGCAATTCTGTGACCTTTATCATTCATGATGGCAAATCTCTAGTTTTCCTGGGCTCAAGAACTGTTGCTATTGGATAGTGTTGCTCAGATGGATCCAGACAAATCCAGATCCACAGATTCCTGCCCTTTGCAGCAGGATAGTGGATCTGCTGGATACTTCCACTATTTGCCTGTGGATCTGGCTGTCAGATCCTAACCAGGATCTATCACTATCTGGCTCTGGATCCTAACTATCTGCCCTAGGATCCATGGATCCTACCTAGGATACCTGGATCCTAACCAGGATCCATCACTATCTGGCCCTGGATCCTATTTCCCCCTAGGATCTTTGGATCCTAACCAGGATACCTGGATTCTAACCAGGATCCATCACTATCTGACCCTGGATCCTGCATCTGTCTTTGGCAGGATATCTGGTAGGATCCAAGTCAGGATACCAGCACTATCTGACAGATAGTGGTAGGATCCACAAAAGCACAGTCCGAGCAACACTAATGTTGGATCGGGTAATGTAGTGTTTGGTGTCAACTAAATTTTTATTAGGAACATAGAAAGATTGAAAATGTTGACAGAAAAAGACCATTGGCCCATGCAGTCTGCCCTGTTTTACCTTCTCCTACCCCGAGACCTAATGTCTAGACACAGTCATTGGCCTCACTTCCCTTCCCTTTACCACCTGCCTTACTGCTTTCCCTTGTGTGCTTTTTACTCAGTCTCTGCAATGTTTGAAACCACTAATGTTTCCTCCTCTGCTGGTAGGCTGTTTTATGGCTCAACAGCTCTCTGTAAAACAAAACGTTCTCACATATCTCGAGAATCTCCCCGCCGGTGGCTACAAATCATTCTCCCATGTTCTTATTTTACCAGTCCTGCTGAGTCGGGGGGGGCAAGAGACATGACCAATGGAATCCTTGAATCAGAACCCCATATAAAAGGGGGACAGCTCAAGGAAAGGTAGATCTGTTTGGGATCCTGAAACAAGCAGACATAATGTGTGTTTGCAATCTGTGTGTGTCATTCCTAGACCTTGTGTTTGGATGAATGATGTTTGAGTGGCATATGTGTGTCAGCCTGTGTGGAACCACAACTGAAGATCAGTGCATAGCCCTCGGTAGAGGAGTACAGACTTGGTACATCCATGACACTTCAGTTGCTAACAGTGAAGATTCTGGACCTGCCTGAAAAGGAGCTGCAGGTCCCATCCTGGTCTTAGTTGAGCCTGGCAAAAAGGGCAGCCCCAGAGTAGTGTTACTCAGATTGTGCTTTTGTGGATCCTACCACTATCTGTCAGACAGTGCTGGTATCCTACCTAGGGTCCTACTAGAAATCTTAGAAAAAGACAGATATAGGATCCAGGGGCAGATAGTGATGGATCCTAGTTAGGATCCAGGGATCCTAGGTCAGATCCAAGGATCCTAGGTCAGACAGTTGGGATCTGGGGTCAGATAGCGATGGATCCTAGTTAGGATCCAGGGATCCTAGATCAGATCCAGGGATCCTAGGTCAGATAGTTGGGATCCGGGTCAGGTAGTGATGGATCCTAGGTCAGATCCAGGGATCCTAGGTCAGATAGGATCTGAGCTGGATCCGTTGCTAGGGTCCACAGGATCAACAATATTTTATAGGATCCATGCAGTGGATCCTAGGGGGTAGGATCCATGGTCAGATAGCACTACTATCCTACCACAGCAACTATCTGTATCCTACCACAGCAACTATCTGGCCAAGTGGGAGGTATGTGTTGGTATCCTAATTTATTTATTTATTTATTGAAATGTTTCACCAAAAAGGTACACTGAGCAACATGTCACTCATCTCCCGGTGTGACCTAGGGGGAAGGGGTACAACAGGAATAAGACGTTGAACATTCAAGTTACAAGATCAACATTAACATACAGTTGTAGGCAGGTGTTACAAACAGTGTTACAACAGTGTTGTGCATAACATGTGTAACCCCTAGGTGGCGCTACTCTGAGGGTTACTACCCCTGCCTGCACAGTAGCCTGCAGGTTGAGGGGCCTGGGCTCTCAAAATGGGTGCCTTCACCCAGAGGACAGGGTTGTTGGCAACATGACTGCCCTAGGTACAGCCCTTTGGGACACTGATACCCCCTCTTTACCCCTAGTGGCCTGGCTAGGCTTGCAGCTACCCCACACCAACACACTTTTGCAACACACAGTGAATCCCTCCTTGTAAGTGTGATGCTTTACCCTGCTTCTGGTTACCTATATGATATTTATATTATAAATAAATGGTCTGTGTATGAAATGTCAGTATGTGAGAGATTTGGCCTTTAACTTTCAAGGTCGGTAGCTGAAACCACAGGATGTCATTAAACTGACCAGAAGAATGATTTAATTAAGACATCCTTCCAGAAGGGCATTTTATTACCTTTTATGACCTGCCCATGCTTCTGAAGTTGAAACTAAATGTGAGTTTTATGACGTTGCAGGAAGAAAGGTAATTGGGCTAGTTCCTCTCATTTTAGCATGTAGCCGGAAGTGTGCAAAGATTCGTAAAACCCTCAGATCACACTAGCACCAGGAAATCAACAGAGGGACTTCAAAGAGAAATGTTTGATTAAAGACTGTCATATTTGGGATATGGCTAGTTACAGATTTTTCAAAGTAATGACTTACATCCTCAGGAATAACTATGTAAGAAATTGATTCTAAGGGAGGTGCTAGCCAACTCACCAAAAGGGGGTGGGGAAAGGGATCTTGAAAATGAATCCTGTATCTGGGATATGTGATATATATGATGCTGGGACTCTGAAAAGATAGTTCTCTGACTTAAACAGCACTTAAAAGTAATACTTAGAAAAGAATTAAGTAATTGAGCTAGGAGTTTTGTATTCTGTAACTTTCCTTTTTATTTGTAGATGACTGTGAGATTTGTGATATAATTGTTCTGTATTTTATTTCACCTGTTTTACCATTTTTCTAGTAAACAACGTTTTCTTTGAAATACTGCCTGTGTGTCTTCTCAGTCTTCCTTTTGCATGTGATGCTGAAACTCTCGGTTAAGTCTGACAGCTGTTAAAAAGCTTAATTGTGTTAATGAGCTTACTTAAAAGGTAAGAAATACCTAGGTCTCTTTTAGAGTTCTAAGGGTTCATTTTGGATACCTGGCTTGGTGCCCCGGGGCAAAGAATTGTACCAAATCCCCTGAAGAGGGTATGTATCTCAGCCTGTAATTGGGTATGCTAATATAAGGTTCACAGTTTGAATCCCACCAGAACTTGAGGCTAACAGGTGATTCGGACCCAAAGCAGACAGGAGGGTTACCCTGTCTGTTACCTGCTCACACTAGTGTGCTCTGAGGTTGGCACTGTGGGAGCAGAGGGCCTGACCTATGGAGTGTGTTTGGGACAGTAACCACTTACCACCAGAGCTAAGATTAGCTGGAATGCCCTGGATGACCCCCTGGAAAACAAGATCTGCAACAATTAAACAACATTGATGCAGTACTTTTTATACAGAGGTACACCACACCCAGTTTAACTGCAAAAAGATCCAAATCTGATTTATTGGGGGATGTGAACAAGGGATGGGCAGTAATCTGGTGACTGATTTTAGTTCTGATTGATTCAAGCTATAAGGCATGCACTCAAAGGTCTCTGGAACACAGTCACACACACTCTGGGTACTCAGTTGGAACTACAGGCTAGCCTGAAGTGTTGCCCAGGGTAGGCCGGCATTGCAGCTGGTTGGGGGACCTGTGATGGAATAAACATGCATGTACTGTAACCCACAATTTGTAATCCAGAGCCGGATGGCTCTGTCCACAAAAGCTTAACAACAATTAAATCAGATGACACACTGTGATTGTTAGCGGGGTTGCAGGGAGCTACCCTGGTTTTACTCATGCTACCCAAACTTGGATGCAAAATGGACAAAATGAAGACCTCAAGATGAAGAGCTGGATGGCCAGGAGAAGCAGGGCCCACACGATGCGATGTAGCACTCGATCCTGTTCGGTGTTGTTGATCAGGGAGCCGAATCTCCAGGCAGGTCTCTTGTCAGATCTTTCTTTGCAGTGCGAGTGGGTGTCTGGGCTTGGATGTCAGGGCCCAGACTGGGAGAACAGTTCAGATGCAGTCCGGTAAGGTTGCTGGATGCAGCTTCCAGCAAGCATGACACATCTGTCTGTCACAGCTTGAGCTCCCCCTCCAAGTCCATTTAGGCACCAAAGGGTGAAAACTACAGTTCCTACAGAAATTTACTCCCACAGGACCCCTGGGGGCAGTCATGTCCCTGGAGACCTCCTCAGGATGTGAGAAACCCTGCAAGGGGACTGGTGGGACCAGAGAGAAGGGGATAAGGCAGTGTCCCAGAGAGACCCCTTTAGGATGGTGAGGGAAGGGAGTAGGTCAGAGATACAAGCCCCTTGGGGGAGTAGGAGAGAGACCGATGGAGAGCATTCGGGGTCCTTTACAGTCTGTGAGAGATATAATAATAATAATAAATAATAAACTTTATTTATATAGCTCTCTTCACAGTGTATCAGAGCACTTCACAACAAAACAACAATTAAAACCATATTAAAATACTATTCAGTAATTCAATGAATCACAATAATCCCATAAAACAGTCAGTTAGAAAATAGCACCAAATGCCAGCTGAAATAAATAGGTCTTCAGGGCAGTCTTAAAGCTCTCCACTGTCAGGCACTCCCATACCCGATGAGGCAGAGAGTTCCACAGGGTGGGGGCCACAAATTAAAATGCCCTTGATCCAGATGTTTTTAGTCATACCCTGGGAATCTCCAGCAATCCCTTGTCAGTTGAGCAGAGCAGCCGGAGAGGGCAGTAAGGATGCAGGAGATCTTGCAGGTAGCTTGGTCCCAGTCCATGTAGGGCTTTACAGGTCTGCAAACTGACCTTGAAGGTGATCCACCACTGAACTGGCAGCCAGTGCAGTTCGTGCAGCATAGGCATAATATGACTGGATTGAGATGATCCAGATAGCAGCCTTGCCGCAGCGTTCTGCACCAGCTGCAGGTGGTGGGTATCAACCTCCAGAAGCCCTAGGTAAAGGGAGTTACAGTAGTCCAGGCATGAAGTCACAAAGGCGTGAATCAGAGCTGGCAAGTCACCAGACGGAACTAGATGCTTAATACGGGCGATATTTCTCAGATGGAAAAAAGAAGACTTAACAATGGCCGACACCTGAAAATGAAGTGTCAAACCATCATCAAGAATTACCCCCAGATTTTGCACCCGTTCAAAAGTCGGTAACTGGGACTAAAGGCCTGAGGGACACCCAGTCCCCAGCCCCTCTATCCGGTGACCAGGATCCACCACCAACACCTCAGTCTTGTTAGAATTTTCAACTGGCTGGTATTCATCCAGTCCTGGATTTCTGCCAGGCAGTTATTAAAGACCAAGAATACACTATCCTGGTCGGGCGCAAAGGACAGGTAGAGCTGCGTATCACCTGCATAACAGTGAAATATCAGCCTATACCATCTCACAATGTCTCCTAATGGCAGCATATACACCGTGAACAACATGGGGGACAGCAAGGACCCCTGTGGCACCCCACAGGACAGAGAGAATACCTCAGAGGAATAAACCCCAGAGATCACACTCTGTGATCTACCAGTAAGGAATGAATGCAACCATCTGAGGATTGTACTAGACAGGGTGCAGATAGCATGCAGGCGATCCAGCAGCATCCCATGGTCCACAGTGTCAAAGGCTGAAGGGAGATCAAGAAATGCCAAGATGGTATGGGATCTCTGGTCTCTGGCAATCAGGAGGTCATTGAGCACCTGAACCAGAGCAGTCTCGATACTATGCCTTTTACAAAAAATTGACTGGAGAAGGTCAAAGATGTCATGGATGGTAAGATGATTCTCCAACTGTAGCGCCACGACCTTCTCAATAACCTTCCCCGCAAAAGAAAGTTTAGAGATTGGATGGTAGTTAGCAGGGCAGTTGGTCAAGTGAAGACTTCTTGAGAAGGGGAGTCATCACTGCTTCCTTTAGGGAGCAGGGAAACTCACCCCTCTCCAGTGAACACCTAACTGTCTCTGCAAGAACTGGGCCAATGACATCAATACAGCCTAATAAAAGGAGAGTAGGGCCCGGATCCAAACTACAACTGGTGGCACATATCTTTAAGAATCCTCATGACATCGTCGATCCCTAGCCAATCGAACACCATCCAGCAAAACCAAGGTGTCGCAACTTTCATCCGCCCACCATCCCCCCCAAAGAATGAGATGAATAGATCTCTGACCTGATGCCAGCAACCTTATCAGCAAAAAACTGAGCAAACTCCTCACATTTTTTGTGAGAAAATGCTCTCCGAAATTGTAAACAGGCTGGACTGCACAGTTTGTCCACAGTTTGGAAGAGCTGAGCTGGTCGATTCTGAGCTGCAGCAATCTCCCTGGACAGGAATTCTGCCTTCTTACAGGTGATTGCCAACTGATAGTCCATAAATTGTCCCATCAGTCTAAGTCTGTTGGCATCCAGGCTGGTTTTCTGCTAGCTATGTTCTAACCTTCACCCAGTTTACCTCAACATCCTCAAGGGATCAAGGGAGGCCAGTAAGGGGGAGCAATTTGGGGGAAGGAGGGCTAGCGATTTGGGGGGTGGGTGTGCACAGGGTAAAATGAAGGTGAGGGTAGAGAAGTAGGGTTTGTTCAGGGCTTAGAGGAGGGAACTAGGGAGAGACATGGCAGGAGCAATTAGGTGCAAGGTAATTATTAAGGGAAGAGCTGATGGAGAAGGCAGAGGATGGAGTAGGCAGAGAATGAGTGCAGGATTTGAGGTGGGATGGAATTCCAGATTTTTGGGAGGTGGTGAGAGTAACCAGATTGGCCAATTTGGGTGGATCTTCAGGGGACAACCATGGTATGGGAGTCAGTTGATCTAAGGGAATGGGAGGGTGGGGGTTATAAAGGAGGGGGTGAGGTAGGAAGGGAGCTTACCCAACCAGTGCTTGGAGGTGAATTTAGCACAGTGGGAGAGTTGCCTATTTGTAAGAGAGGGGAAGGATAGGGCACGATAAAGATCACAGTGATGGATGCGAGGTGGGCATCCAGGGCAAATTCAGAGAATTGTCAGAGAACACCAGGACAAGGAGCTGCTGTTGTGACTGGACTTCTCTACTGGGACTAAAGAAGCAAAACTCTACTACTGGGATCTTCAATTTACTGGGACTTAAGAAGTAGAACTCTACTACTGAGACCTTCAATTTAGGGTAAAAAAAACATAGAAACATAGAAACATAGAAGTTGATGGCAGATAAGGACCGCAAGGCCCATCCAGTCTGCCCATTTCTTTTTCTACCTTATAAATGTGCCATCGGCCTTTGCTCTGTCAGTGACCTATCTATTCATAGTCATTTGTATTGCTCCCTTATGCCTATCCCATGCCTGTTTGAAGCCCTGCACTGTATTCATAGCTACCACTTCTTGTGGTAAGCCATTCCATGCATCTACCACCTTTCTGTGAAAAAGAATTTCCTCACATTCCCCTTAATCGGCCTCCTCTAATCTCATGCTGTGTCCTCTTGTCCTGCTATTTTTCTTATATTTAAACATGTTAGACTCTTTCACCTTGTTTATGCCCTTAAGGTGTTTAAATGTCTCGATCATATCACCTCTCCCTCCTTTGCTCAAGGGTATACATATTGAGCTCCATTAATCTGTCCTCATATGTCTTCTGATGCAGTCCTGCACCATTTTGGTTGCCCTTCTGGACTGCCTCAATTTGGTTAATGTCCTTGTGAAGGTGTGGCCTCCAATACTGCACACAGTACTCCAGATGGGGCCTAACTAATGTCTTGTACAGAGGGATTACCTCCCTCTTACGAATTACTTGTGATAGCCCTACTAATACACCCTAACACCCCTAGCCTTACCTACTGCTTTAGAGGTCTGCTTGGATGATTTTAGGTCATCAGTGATGATGATGCCCAAGTCTCTTCTTCCTTTGTGACTGCTAGCAACCCTCCCAGCCTATAAGTGGCTTCAGGGTTTCTCTTCCCTATGTGCATGATTTTGCACTTCTTGCATTAAATCCCAGTTGCCACTCTTCTGACCATTCTGCTAGTTTATCCAGATCTCTTCTCATTCTGCCCACCCCATCTGGATCATCTACTCTGTTGCAGATCTTGGTGTCATCTGCAAACAGACAAGCCTTACCCTCTAGTCCATCTGCAAGAGGTCACTAATGAAGATGTTGAATAGGACTGGCCCCAGGACTGATCCCTGAGGTACCCACTTGTGACTCTGTATCTTCTGACTGTATACCATTTACCACCACTCTCTGTTTTCTGCCAGTCAACCAGTTTGCCACCCAGTTGACCAACTCTGACCCACCCCGAGCCTACCTAGCTTATTTATCAATCTTCTATGTGGAACAGTGTCAAAAGCTTTGTTGAAGTCAAGGTAGGCGACATCAACTGCTCCCCCTTGGTCCACCACTCTGGTTACCCAGTCAAAGAAATCTATGAGATTAGTTTGACAGGACCTTCCTTTTGTAAACCCATGCTGTCTTGGATCCTGTGCCCCTATGGATTCCAGGTGTTGCACTATCCTTTCCTTAAGGAGTGCCTCCATAATCTTGCCCACTACTGAGGTAAGACTGACCGGTCTGTAGTTCCCCGCCTCCTCCCTGCTACCACTCTTGTGGAGTGGGATCACATGAGCCCTTCTCCAGTCTTCTGGGACCTCTCCTGTGCTCAGAGACTCACTAAACAATTCTGCTAATGGCTCTGCTAGTTCCTCCTTTAGCTCCTTAAGTACCCTGGGATGTATGCCATCAGGTCCCATTGCCTTATCCACCCTGAGCTTAGCAAGCTCTTGTAGGACCCTTTCTTTTGTGAAAGTTAGTGTGTTTGTCTGAGTTGGCTGAAGTGAATTATCTGAGCAGTTATCTAGGTGTTAATCTCAGGCGGCTGAAGGGGATTGTTATCTGTGCAATTTAACTAAGTGTGGAAAGATCTGTTAAGTAGGGGGAGTGGCTTTGCTAGAAGGAAGCCAGGTTAAAGCCAGATTTAAACACTGCCCTAGATTGCGTCTGCCAGAGAATTGTCAGAGAACACCAGGACAAGGAGCTGCTGTTGTGACTGGACTTCTCTACTGGGACTATATTGCCCTCCTTCACTCCCCTCCACCTCCCACCCAAAGCCAGTTCTACTTTTATAGGCACAAGATTTGACTGACAACAGGACCTTCCTGTTTGGGAGCAGGAAGTGAGTGATCACAGAACCACCAAAGACTCACCATCATAGAAGGACAAGAGTAGCTCTCTGCCCCCCCAGCTGCTGGAGGTCTGCCTCTGAGCAAGTAAGGGGACTACTGAGAAATATAGGATCTTCTTGTCTCAGAACAGGAAGATCAGGTGCTTAAAGGGCACAGAGACAGTAACTAAGTAGGGAGAAAAAAAATAAACAAACAGAGGAAAGAGTAAGTATTCCAAACAACATTGAAGGGGCCAGAAATAAGACATGATGGGAGTGGTACAGTGCAGTGCAGTGGCTGTGGAGCAGCAGTCTTCCGGGAGATGTTCTGGGGGTTGTGGTGTTGTCCTATCTGCAGGCACCTGTCTGGGCTGAGGGAGGAGGTTGCTCATCTCTAGGCTGAGTTGGCCAGGATTTGTGGGACCGCCTCTCCCATCCAGGAACCACCAGGGCCACTGCCGTTGCCTCAGAGGTTGCCAAGAAAGAGGAGCGGTTGAACCACAGTGGGCTCAGGGAGGGTGAGGGTGGTGGAACAGAAGTGCATCCCTCCAGTTGTACTTCTCCACAATTCATATGCAGTTCTGGCAAAGTGTGGTTCCTCTATGGAGGCACCTGCAGTGGAGACCAAAGAGGATGCTGGGAACCTCCACAAAGGAGATCCACAAGAGGGTGGCATGGGACCCCACAGGGGAAGGAAACAACTCCTGGTGGGGGACTCCATTGTTAGGAAGGTAGAACTGGGGGAGGAAGGGGAGAGGGAGGCGAGGTGCCTGCCTGATGCCATGGCTTGGAGGGACAGGAAGCGAATCCTCAGGATCGCCGGAGCAGCTGCACAGGGGGAGGGAGCTGGATGTCATTGTCCACCTAGGAACAAATGACCTGGCTAAGAAAGGGATCAGAGCAGTGCAGGAAGAGTTTGTGGAGTTGGAGAATTAGCACGCATGGTAACCTTCCCGGAGGTGCTGCCTGTCTATGGTGTAGGTGAGGCTAGGGTGCTCCACACCATGGGATTCAATCAGTGGTTAAAAACTGGTGCAGCGCTCAGAGATTTGGCTTCATTGGGGAGTGGGGGTCCACCTGGAGTGATGCAGGCCTATACTGGAGTGATGGTCTGCATCTGTCCAGGAGGGGAACCAGGATCCTAAGTGATAGGTTTAAATGCTTCATTGGCAAGCATTTAAACTAGCCAATGGGGGAGGCACTGGAAAGAAGCAGGGAAATCCTAGCCCCCCTCAAAAAGCCAGGGTAGTAAGTGAGGTAAACACCAAGTTAGAGATGTCGATTAGAGAGAAGTTGGGGTAAATAGAGAAAGTGACAAACACAATAAGGACAGGGATGGGGCAAAAAGGGGTAAGACCATCAGGAAATGGAGGGTAATGAGTACCAGTGCCCGTAGTCTGGGCAACAAGCTCCCTGAACTGGTGGCCTTGATGGAAGAGGGATTCCAGGATATCATAGCAGTCACAGAAACATGGTACACAGAGAACCATGACTGGGATGTTAACATACCAGGGTACACAACCTACAGGAGAGACAGGAAGGGGAGAAGAAGGGGAGGAGTAGCTCTCTATGTAAGGGAAGGGATAAAAGCAACTGAACAAAAGAGTAAACAGGGAGGGGAGGAGGCACTGTAGTTAACCTTAGAGACTGGAAATGGCACCACAATCAGCACAGGGGTTGTATACAGACACCCATGTCAGGGGGAGGGAGTGGACAAGGATATGATAGAAGGCATTCTTATAATGGCAGAGAAAGGAGAGATACTGTTGATGGGAGGCCTGAATATGCCAGATGTTAACTGGAGCACATTTTCTGCAGCCACATCCAAGAGCAGGGCTATTCTCGATGCCCTACAGATGGCATGCCTCAGACAGCTAGTTTTGGAACCCACTCATGAGGGAGCAATCTTAGACCTTGTACTCTCAAATGGGGACAGCGAGAGGATCTCAGATCTAGAAGTGGGTAGCCATCTGGGAACAAGTGACTACCAAACAGTGTGGTTCACGATAAACTCAGCTGCAGAGTCAAGCCATACAAAAGTGAGGGTACTGGACTTCAGGAGGGCTGACTCTGGCAAGATGGGAGAGTGCCTTAGAAAAGCACTAGCAAATAGGCTAGAAGGAGGGGTGGAGCAACAATGGGGAAACATCAAAACTGCCATCACAGAGGCAACAAGCCTTTGTGTGAAGCAAATAAGCAAATCAAAATGAAAGAAAAAGCCACTATGGTTCTCAAAAGAGGTGGTGGGGAAGGTCAGGGAGAAAAAGATAGCATTCTGGAAGTATAAGGAAACACAGAAGGAGCAGGACAGAGAGCTGTACCAGTTAAGGTAGAAGGAATCAGGAAGGGAAGTCAGAATAGCAAAGGCCCAAACTGAGGAAAAGATAGCCAACTTGGTTAAGAAGGGGGATAAAACCTTTTATAGGTACGTCAGGGAGCGTATAAAGACAAAGGGAGGGATAGTGAGGCTGAATAGAATGGATGGTGGGTGGGCAGAGAGCGACAGTGAAAAAGCAGGGATACTGAACGAATATTCCTGCTCAGTATTCACAAAAGAGGAGGGGATGGAGGTGCCTAATCCAATTAACAGCAGCACTCTGGATAGGGGGGTCAATCCCAGTCCTTTCACAGAAGAAAGGGTTCTGAAGGAACTCCTAAAACTGAAAGGGGAAAAAGCAATGGGGCCTGACGGAATTCACCCCAGAATTCTAAAAGAATTAAGGGGAGAACTAGTGAAACCACTGACACCTTTTTTAACAAATCATGGGAGAATGGTGTGGTACCTGAGGACTGGAGGAAGGCAGATGTGATTCCCCTTCACAAAAGTGGGAGCAGGACAGAGGCAGAAAACTACAGACCGGTCAGTTTGACCTCTGTGGTAGGGAAAGTGATGGAATCACTTCTGAAGGAAAGAATTGTTGAGTACCTAGAGGCCAGTGGGGCACAGGACCCAAGAAAGCATGGGTTCACAGGGGGAAGATCATGTCAGATGAATCTAATTTATTTCTTTGATTGGGTGACAAAAGTAGCAGACGAGGGAGGGGCTGCGGACATGGCCTACCTAGACTTTAGCAAGGCATTTGACACAGTCCCACACAAAAGATTAATAGTCAAATTAACCAGCCTGGGAGTGGGTCCCAGGGTGGTAGCCTGGGTAAAACATTGGATGGACAACAGGACACAGAAGGTAATTGTAAATGGAGTCCACTCTGAAGAAAGAGGGGTTACTAGTGGAGTACAGCAGGGTTCAGTACTGGGTCCAGACCTTTTTAATGTCTTTATAAGTGACATTGCAGAGGGACTGGAAGGAAAAGTATGCCTCTTTGCAGATGACACAAAAATCTGCAACTGGGTTGATACACAATGAGGTGTGTAAAGGATGAGAAGGGACTTGGCAAGGTTGGAGGAATGGTCAGAAATATGGCAGCTTGAAAGTGCAAAATAATGCACCTGGGAAACAAAAACCCAGGGGAAGATTACACAATGGGAGGGGGAGGTAGTAACAACAACAAAAATGGAAAGGGACCTGGGGTAATCATATCAGATGACCTTAAGCTTAGCAAGCAATGTGAGATGGCAGTAGGGAGAGCTGGGGGGGATACTGGGATGTATAGCGAGAGGCATCACCGGCAGAAAACAGGAAGTTGTTATCCCTTTGTACAGACAGTTGGTGAGACTCCATCTGGAGTACTGCATCCAGTTCTGGAGACCCTATCTCTGCAAGGACATAGACAGGATAGAGGCAGTCCAGAGGAGGGAACTAAAATGGTGCAGGGTCTGCAAGAGAAGCCATACGAGGAGAGACTAAAGGAGCTTAATATGTATACCCTTGAGGAAAGGAAGGAGCGGGGGACATGATAGAAACTTTTAAATACCTCAGTGGAATCAACAAAGTCCAAGAGGGTAGCATCTTTCAGAAAAAGAGATGTGCAAGAATAAGGGGACACAATTTGAAGATAGAGGGGAGGGCGGTTCAGGCCAATGGGAGGAAGTATTTTTCACAGAGAGGGTGGTGGATGCATGGAACAGCCTTCTTGAGGAGGCTGTGGGGTCTAAAACTGTGGGAGAATTCAAGAATGCATGGGACAGACGTAAGGCAATTTTTGTGGGGGGTAGGAAGAAATTGGCTGTTGGTTAACTAAGATCTGCAGCTTATCCTGCAGGTAGGGACATGGGCAGACTAGGTGGGCCAAGCGGTCCTTATCTGCTGTCAAAGTCTATGTTTCTATGTGGCAGAAGGAACTGAAGAGGGTGTCCAGTCTAGGATACTATCTGGTCAACACTACCTCAAAGATCCATCCTTTGTAACCATGAGTGTAAGTGTAAGGTGTTCTGCCTCCTGTAACCTGTGTGTGCGTGTATTTCCCATTTTGGATTTACAAACTGGGTTTAGAGTTTGGATTAAAAATATCTCGGGTAGCCAGCCCAGTGGCATAGAGGGCTGTGGTGCTATGTGCCTTTCCTTTCATCACGCTGGCAACTCGAGTTCGGGCATGAGCTTGAGTCACCGGAGGTGGGCCAGGAAGGGAGAGGACTGAGCATCCGGAGGACTGCTGTCCTCTTCCATGGGGGGGGGGACTTTTGCCAACTCGGCCCTTGGCTGCCCCGAGGTGGAGGCCTAGAGGAAGTGTCGGAAGCTTGCGCGACATGTAAGGGAGGGGCTGTGGTCACAGCATGTGTACATCTCCACCTGTATGGACCTACACTGAAGCAGGGGACTGAGGTAGAAAAAGAGAAAATGGTGGTCGCGGGCTCCATGAAGTCCTGCCTGTCTGCCCTCGCCCCGTGCTGCTGCCAGTTCACCAACCCACTAATCTGGACACTGGGTCTCTGGGGTGGGGGACAGCCCTCTTCTTCCTGGCCCCACCATGGAGGCAATCTGTGGGGGATGTGGGGCATGGTGGACTGGGGATGCAGCTGCCGTGCAAGGGAGACAAAGACGGGGCTGAGAAAGCTGCCTACAACACATCTAGTGGGAGAAAAACCTTAATGAAAAAAATATAAATATATCCCTTGTTTAGAAGCTGAGCAGCCATTTAAGCAACTGCATGGCGTGTAGGTTTTGGGGAACTGCAACTGTCGTGTTTAAAGCTGAGTGCACTAATGCTGGCCAGCCCATGGCACCATCTGTGGGTCTGCACAGATTCAGCCCTGCACTGACTGGCTACCCATGGACTGCCATAAGGGAGCTTCTTTTGCATTTAATAATAACATCCTGATACCAAGTGGTAGTGGATAGCTGCCTCTAGTACATGGGGTCACACAGAAAGGGTATTGCTTACTGAAACGGCTCGTGAAGTACGAAGCTGAGCCTAGTTGGGTTTAGTTGATAACAGCTACCAGTATTCTCTCATCGTCCACTCAAGTTGGGTTTGCCTAAACAGGGCATTACTATGTAACTGCCCAGCCTATGTCAGGCACCTAACTGGGAGCTGGCTGGCCGGAGGTACTGTACTGCGAATCCAACAAATTTCTCTTATAGGGATTTGGAGCTGCAGTAAACCTACATTTTCTGCTAAATGGGTATTGTTATTGTCTGATCATTTCTCTATATTGTATTGTGGGGGGTGACCACTCTGAAAGGGAGGTAGGGAGGTGTGGCTTCCCAGAGGGTTATACCAGACTACCAGTTAACTCAGCAAGCTATGTTCTCTGGGTGGAGGCATCACACAAAGTAAGGTTATGAATCCCTAAGCACAGGGACTGCCAAAGCTCAGTTAGCTGTTGGGCGGCAGGATCAAGGTCAGAGTGTACCCAAACACCCCCTCTTACAAAAGCATGCATATAAACTTCACAATATTATTCATGCTATAATTTTATTGCCTAATGATGGGATATGTATAGCCTGTAACACTATGAAAACGGAGTCCCATGAGACAAATGTCCAATGAAAAGTCCAAAACAGTGCAAACAAAAACAAAACACCAAGGGAGTGAGCAGTCACTTTTTTGCTGAACAATCCTCAACCTGCATCTCCTACAGGCCAGGCAAAGTTGTTGGTCACTTTTAAAAGTGTCTTGATAGTGCTGCTAAAATTCTGGGCCCTAACAGTGGCAGGGGTGAGGTTTCACAATCATTTCCTGGCCATTCTAGATTTCCAGTTGCCTTCAGCTAATCAGTCCAGCTCGCGGTGCAGTAGATGACATGATGAATCCTTATGCTTCTGCCTGTCTCCTGCGTGTCCATGATGGGTTTTTTTTTTCATTTATTTTTTTTGGCCACCAGTGATCTCCTCACGCCTGCTTCAGGCTTGTTACAGCACCCCAGCCCCAACCGCCACTCTCCCCATCCCTCCAGCAGGTATCTACATGGGGAGGGACCGAAGCGCACTGGCGCTGTCCTGATGGTGACCAGTGCTCATAGATCTTCTGTTTTTTTCTCCCTCGCCTCCCCAATCCCCAGCGCCCTGCTGAAGGAGTGTGCCCCGATGTACTTCACCTTGGTCACACATAGCAATGACCTGTGGGGGGGGAGCTCCCTCAGCCCACCACAGGGGTCACTACAGCACCAGAACCACAGTGCCTCCCTCTCATGGTTGGGAACTCCCCCCATCATCCACTCACCTGACTTCCTGGGTCTGCTCCTGAACTTAGGTTGTCAGCACGAAAGCACATAGCACTTCCATGGGGCTATTGAGTGGCCCTTAAGGTCTTTTATCTTGGCCTCCCCCGGTCCTCTGTATGGTACTGCACATTGCTCGGTTTGTTCCCACCTCCTGTCAGAACCACTCATTTATTTCAGATATTTAACCAGGAAAGACATGCTGAGCTGATAACAGCTCATCTCCAGATGTGTCCTTGGGTGAGGGAGTGAGGAGGAAAAAATACATTAAAAGAAAACATCATTAAGTAAATGACAAGCAATAAAGTGCATCGACATAGGCACAAAGTACAATAAATTATAGATTTGCATATTAATTAATATTCAATTCAATATGAGAAATGAATAGGTGCATAAGGTAGCTAAAATTGCTCTTAGGCAGTAGTTGTGAAACAATCCCAACTGGGGTGATATGTAAAGGGGGGGGGGCACCAAAGTAAAAAGGGAAGCAGCAACCAGAAAGAGGGGGAAGGGTGGAGGGCACTAGGTATGATGTCAGAGACAGTTGCAGGAGGGAGATATAAAGTCATGAAGAAAAGACTTTAAGGGAATAGAAGGAAGAGGCAGAGTGGATAGGCAGGAGGAGAGAGGACCAGAGCTTAGAGAACTAAACAATAAACTAAACGCCTCTTCCTGATGGGCCTTCAGTTTTCCAGAGCCACTTTGGATAGTAGGGGAACTGGTACCCCCACCTACTGGAGACATATGCTGCCACCTTACGATCTACCTGGCATAGGCACATCGAGTTGTCTGGACCCTCTTCCAGGCTACAGCCAGATCTCAGTGTCTGCCTCACACTCTGGCAGTATAACCACTAGCTCTGGGATATCCTGGTATCAGTGATGGTGCTCCCAGGCCCTTTGGGGTGGGAGTAGTGTGGGGAGTGGACTCCTGTCATGGAATGGTAACACGGCTGGAAGAGTTCCTCAGGTTCATCTCTGAGTCACTGTCTGTGGCCTCGGACTCCCCACTTACTTCCTCCCTCCAGTGGTGGCCCATTTGTGCTGGGTGATCGACGTTTGTTTTGTTCCAGTAGCCAACCACAGTATGCTGTATGCTGCTGAAGGGACCCTGGTGCCATGGCACAGTCCTTCACAATACCCCTACAGCAACCTCTCCCATATGTTTGGCAGGGAGCATGTACTGGTATATCTGCGGGGTCCACTACATCTTGTGGCGCAGTGTCAGCCTCTGGCTCATCCTGTTCCTACTGTACCTCTTTAGACTCAGTGAGGGCTTCCTCCTGAGTGGTCCAGGCAGAAAGAGACTGTGTCATCTGATGCCAGCAAAAGTGACTGTTTCTCCCATTCTGGTGCCAGAGATCCCTCAAAGACTGGGAGGGCCTCCCTATCTCATTACCTGAGCAGTACCCATGTAGTGGGTCTTGCAGGGCCAGCTTTGAGGTCCCCTTGATCGCAGTCCAGAATGTCTGTAACCCTAGCACTGTTATACCAAGGGCTACCGCCCCTGCCTGCTTTTATGACTGCAGGTTGAGGGGCCTGGGTTCAGAACCAACTGCTGCTGGGAGGTCTCCCTACCCTCAGTATACATACAATTATAGTGCCTCAGCCCAGAGTAATCAGAGTAATGGTTTTTTTTTTTAACTCTATTTTATTCACCTCCACCCGACGAACTCTCTCCAGCGACCTCCAAGTACCCCGGTCTCTATCTCCCGTCGTGACACCTATCTGCTCCACACCCCCTAGCCCGGAATATCCCCTGGGTCTGAACCCTCCCAGGAAGGGCCGCCTTATCCTCCCAGGGCACTCTATCTATAGTGCTGAAGTCCGGGTGGGGGGACAGAGAGGAGTGTCCTACTTTGGGAGTGTGACTCGAAGGAGGAAGTGCCTTCACCTATCACCGGGAGGAAGGGAATTTCTTCTTTATAGTCTCTCCCCTATTGGCTCGGATGTGCAAGGCATCCCAGTGCGGGAACGCACGCTTCAATGCATGCCTACAGGGTCACTGCTGCAGCCAATCTCCAAAAGTTTCGGATCTCGGGCTAGTCATACCCCTAGCCTCTGCCAGGAGTCCCTACAGCCCGGGATCGAGATCCCTCTTCCCACTGGACAGGAAAGCCATCCTGATGTTTCGATCCTGTCCCTCCCTGCCAGCCCCTCGATGATCTGAGCTCGCCCCCAACCCAGGTCGCCGCCGTGGTGTGAGGTGTGACATCCAGCGCCTCAACCTTCAGCACCACTGGGCCGGCGCACTCAGAGTACTACATAAGTGGGTTCCTAACAGAAATGGTACAGCCCTCTGGGAAGCAGTAACCACCCACAATCCTGTCTAGTGATCTTTTACACTTAGTTGTACAACTGCAACCCTCTACACCTAGGATACAGGTTAATACCAGCATTAACGATTTGCTTATGTACAATCCACATACCAACAGGGTTCGGTCTCCTGACATTCACCCTGTAACCTCCTGTAAAAGACAGTTTCAACAATACAACCATGCATGTTCAGAATACTTTGCAATATTTCAATAACTTTATGCCAGGTAACAATATGCTCACAAGCCAGGTTAACAGTAGAACAATGAATCAGGTTTATTGAGAGGGGCCATAAATAAGGGAGGAGCAAGAATCTAGGTTAATGATTACTTTATTGTACTGAGAAAGGCTATTTTACTTTTAATCCTTTAGTTCCTGAATGTATCAGTCTGTGCAACTACTGGGTACCCAGAGTGGAAAACAGGCATGCCTGAGGAGGTGCCGCGGGTTGCCCAGCATTGCAGCCGTAGTTGGGGCCCTTGATGGAAGACAGGGTGATTAAATATGAACAACACACTTGTGAAAGCATAAACCATTTGTAATCCTTGCCGGATGGCCCAGTCACATTTGAATACATTAATTGACAAACTGAATCAGATGGTACCATTAAATATTTAATTGCTTGGTGGCAGGGGAGCTACCCTGGTTTTACTCACTGTACCTAGATGTAGGGAAGATAGCGCTGGTGACATCAAGATATGTTGCTTGCTTGAGCTATTGGTGGGGATCGGGGCCAACATGACTCACCTCCACTTCATGGCCTTTCCCTGTAGGTGGCCGCAACCTGCGTTCAGATGCAGCATTGCAGGGGCTGATTCCCCAAATTTGGCCTCTCGCTGAAATGGTGCTCTGGAAGGTACAGGAACAGTCTGGCTGGGCCTCTGGTGGCATAGGCCCAGATGAGGAAAATGTCTTTTGAAAGTCTGGTCTGCTTGCTGGTAAATCCTCCAGCTAGCTTTACTCAGGATATTTTTTTTCAAAACGACTGGCTCCCAACTCAAACAGGAGTCCCTGGAGCAATTTTCCTCACAGACGGTAGGCCACAATTACGGTGGCTGAAGACAGTAAAACTTTCCACTTTCATTGAATGAATGGTTTCTTTGTTGCTGTGACTGCAGAAACCTCTTTTCTCTGCTTGAATGCAGTCCCAGACCACTCAATCATAGTTTTGGACCGAGTAAGAAGTTGCAGGAGGCAATTACAGGCCTCTTCCTGTGAATGGACATGGAGTCACTACTGTTCCTCTCAGTTCAGGAGTTTGATCTGCAATGCACACTGTTCCAAGACAGTTTTTGAACTGGGTCCTTGAATCCTGTATCCTGGTTGGCCGAGGGAGCTATCAATCACAGTTCTAGCGCTCCCATTGGTCAGTTTAGGCACCAACCTGAAAGTTCACAGTTTCCCCCATAGATACATAGATACATAGACAGTGTGGGCAGATAAGGGCCTATGGCCCACCCAGTCTGCCCATTTGAGCTTGTAAGTTCAGTTTGTTTTCCTAGAAGTCTGTTGCACCTTACCCCTGACCTCCAGAATTCCTTTATGTCTATCCCATGCATTCTTAAATCCCGTGATTGTTTCAGCCCCCACCACTTCCTCTGGCAGGGTGTTCCACTTGTCCACCACCCGTTCTGTGAAGAAATTCTTTCTCATGTTTCCTCTGAATCGTCCTCCTCCAACTTCATCCCATGCCCCTAGTCCTGGAACATCTTTTTCGCTTAAAAATAGTGTTTTCCTGCACCCTGTTCCTCCCTGTAAGATACTTGTATGTCTCTATCATATCCCTCTCTCTCCTCCTCCAGGGAGTACATGTTCAGTTCCTTCAACCTGTCTTCATAGGACTTGTGATGCAATCCATGCACCATCTTTGTTGCCCTCCTCTGAACCTTCTCTACCCTGTCTATGTCCTTACGTAGGTATGGTCTCCAGAACTGTACACTGTACTCTAGGTGGGGCCTCACTAGTGTCTTGTATAGTGGAATTATGACCTCCTTTCCTGCTGGTAATGCCCCTGCCTATACATCCCAGCATCCTATTTGCTTTACCTGCTGCCTTGTCACACTGTTTCCCTACCTTGAGGTCATCAGAGATGATAACCCCAAGATCCCTTTCCTGCTTGGTGCATGCTGTATCCTCACCCCCCAACTGATATATTGTGCCAGGGTTTTGTGCCCCATATGCATTATCTTGCACTTCTTTGCATTGAATTTCAACTGCCAAACCCCTGACCATTCTTCAAGTTTCTGCAGGTCGCTTCTCATTCTGTCTACACCCCTGGTGTGTCTACTCTGTTACAGAGCTTTGTGTCATCAGCTAACAGTGAAATTCCTGCCTTCTAGGTCCTGCAGCATGTCACTGATGAAGATGTTGAATAGGACCGGTCCCAGCACTGATCCCTGTGGTACCCCACTGGTCACTCTTCCCTCTGTGGAGTGACAGCCATTTATCACCACCCTCTGTGTCCTGCCACCCAGCCAGTTACCTACCCACCACACTACTGTCCTGCCCACACCCATATTCCCCAGTTTGTGTAATAGTCTTCTATGTGGCACAGTGTCAAAGGCCTTGCTGAAGTCCAGATAGGCCATGTCCACTGCCCTCCCCTGATCCACCTCCCTAGTCACCCAGTCAAAAAATTCAATGAGGTTGGTCTGACATGACCTCCCCCTGGTGAAGCCATGCTGCCTTGGGTCCTGCAGTCCATTGACAGCCAGATGTTCCACCATCCTCCTTCAGTAGTGCTTCTCCATGATCTTCCCCACTACCGAGGTGAGGCTGACTGGTCGTAGGTTCCCTGCTTCCTCTTTGTTCCACTTTTGTATAAGGACTACATCTGCTGTTCTCCAGTCTTGGGTACCTCCTGTTTCCAGTGATCGGCTAAACAGGATAGCTAGAGTTCAGCCACCACCTCTCTTAGTTCTTTAAGGACCCTGGGGTGCACCCCATCTGGCCCCTATTGCTTTATCAACTCTTATTACTTCCAGTTCCTTCAGGACCCTTTCTCGTGTAAAGGGACTTGTGTCCATTTCTGCACCATTCTCACCCTTGTACTCCCTTCAGACCCATTACCTCCTCTTCCTCAGTAAAGACTGAGCAGAAATACCTGTTCAGTATGTCAGCTTTACTGTTGTCATCCTCCACGCGCCCCATCCTCCCCTTCAGTCTCACTATCCCTCCCTTGTCTTCTTTTTTCACTTATGTACCTGTAAAGGTTTTGCCCCTACCCACTGATTTTGCAATGTGTTCTTCTGTCTGAGCTTTGGCTTCCTTACTGACCTCCCTGCCTCCCTTTGCTTCTCCTGGTACTTCTCCCTATCCCCTTCTGCTCTGTGTCTTTGTATTGCCTGAATGCAATCTTTTGGCTTTCACTTTCTTTGCTACCTCTTTGGAAAACCATAATGGTCTCCTCTTCCTTTTCCTCTTGCTAACCTGCTTAATACATAATTCTGTTGTTCTTGTAACCCCATTTTAAATACTGCCCACTGTTCCTCAACCCCTGATTCCTGTCCCATTCCCCTTAATGCCTCTTTCAAGTATCTCCCCATTTTCCCAAAGTCTGCCCCCCTAAAATCCAGGATACGTGTTTTTGTGTGGTTTGGGTCTGCTCTTTCTGTGATTTCAAACCACAATGACTGGTGGTCACTGTTTCCCAGGTGCTCCCCCACTGTTACCCCCATCACACTGTCCCTGTTTGTGAGCACAAGGTCCAGTATTGCTTCTACTGAGTTGGTTCCACGACCAGTTGCTTGAGGAAGGCACCCTGAAGGGAGTCCAGGATAAATCTGCTCCTAGTTGATGCTGCTGCTGGGATGCTCCAGTCCACGTCTGGAATATTGAAGTCTCCAACCAGTACTACCTCACCCTTGTCTGCCATCCTTTGGATGGCTAGCATCAAATCCCTATCTGTTTCTTCCTCCTGGGCTGGTGGTCTATAGACCACACCTGTGCGGATGGCTGTCCCCATTTTCCATAAAGGCATTGTTATTAGGGCACCTTGGTTCTGACTGGTCCAAAGCAGGAGTCCAGGACCAAAGGTGGCGGCTCCCATTGGAAAGTTCAGTACTGGCGATATAAATAACTTATTTATTCAACAACAGCAAAGAGCTAGAAATAAATATTTACAGGGCTAGAAAGGGCTCCCTCTGCTCTACTATTGACAGCAGAGTGCAGTGAATTGGAGCGATGCCTGGCTGGCTGCGAGCCTTGATTTAAAGGGACCCACTCCAGGCTGTCTACACTGTACACTGGCTGAAGTTCTTAAAGGGGTAGTGCGGCGGCATGGATCTGCACACTCATGCAGTACAACATTACAACAGTACTATAGAAACATAGAAACATAGACTTTTACAGCAGATAAGGACTGCTTGGCCCATCTAGTCTGCCCATTTCCCTACCTACACGATAGGTCGCAGATCTTAGTTAACCAACAGCCTATTTCTTCCTACCCCCCACAAGAATTGCCTTATGTCTGTCCCATGCATTCTTGAATTCTCCCACAGTTTCAGACCCCACAACCTCCTCAGGAAGGCTGTTCCATGCATCCACTACCCTCTCTGTGAAAAAATACTTCCTCACATTGCCCCTGAACCACCCCATCTCTATCTTTAAAATTGTGTCCCCTTGCTCTTGCATGTCTCTTTTTCGAAAAGATGCTACCCTCTTGGACTTTGTTGATTCCACTGAGGTACTTAAAAGTTTCTATCATGTCCCCCCTCTCCCTTCTTTCCTCAAGGGTATACATATTAAGCTCCTTTAGTCTCTCTTCGTACGGCTTCTCTTGCAGACTCTGCACCATTTTAGTTGCCCTCTTCTGAACTGCCTCTATTCTGTCTATGTCCTTGCGGAGATGGGGTCTCCAGAACTGGACACAGTACTCCAGAGGGGGTCTCACCAACTGTCTGTACAGAGGGATAACAACTTCCTGTTTTCTGCTGGTGATGCCTCTCCCTATGCATCCCAGTATACCCCCAGCCCTCCCTACTGCCTTCTCACATTGCTTGCTAACATTAAGGTCATCTGATATGATTACCCCCAGGTCCCTTTCCTTTTTTGTTGTTGTTACTGCCTCCCCATTGTGTATTCTTCCCCTTGGTTCTTGTTTCCCAGGTACTTTATTTTGCACTTCTTTGCATTGAATCCTAGCTGCCATACTTCTGACCATTCCTCCAACCTTGCCAAGTCCCTTCTCATCCTTTCCACGCCTCCTTGTGTATCAACCCTGTTGCAGATCTTTGTGTAATCTGCAAAGAAGCATACTTTTCCTTCCAGTCCCTCTGCAATGTCACTTATAAAGACATTAAAAAGGACTGGACCCAGTACTGAACCCTGCGGTACCCCACTAGTAACCCTCTTTCTTCAGAGTGGACTCCATTTACAATTACCTTCTGTGTCCTGTTGTCCAGCCAATGTTTTACCCAGGCTACCATCTTGGGACCCACTCCCAGGCTGGTTAATCTGACTATTAATCTTTTGTGTGGGACTGTGTCAATTGCCTTGCTAAAGTCTAGGCAGGCCATGTCCACAGCCCCTCCCTGGTCTACTACTTTGGTCACCCAGTCAAAGAAATCTATTAGATTAGTCTGACATGACCTTCCCTGTGAACCCATGTTGCCTTGGGTCCTGTGCCCCACTGGCCTCAAGGTACTCAACAATTTTCCTTCAGAAGTGACTCCATCACTTTCCCTACCACAGAGGTCAAACTGACAGGTCTGTAGTTTCCTGCCTCTGTCTTGGTCCCACTTTTGTGAAGGGGAATCACATCTGCCTTCCTCCAGTCCTCAGGTACCACACCATCCTCCCATGATTTATTAAAAAGGGTAGCCAGTGGTTTCACTAGTTCTCCCCTTAATTCTTTTAGAATTCTGGGGTGAATTCCATCAGGCCCCATTGCTTTGTCCACCTTCAGTTTTAGGAGTTCTTGCAGAACCCTTTCTTCTGTGAAAGGACTGGGATCGACCCTCCTATCAAGAGTGCTTCTGTTAATTGGATTAGGCACTTCCCCCTCCTCTTTTGTGAATACTGAGCAGAAATATTAATTCAGTATCCCTGCTTTTTCACTGTCCCCTTCTGCCCACCCACTGTTCATTCTATTCAGCCTCACTATCCCTCCCTTTGTCTTTCTATGCTTGCTGATGTACCAATAAAAAGTTTTATCCCCCTTCTTAACCGAGTTGGCTATCTTTTCCTCAGTTTGGGCCTTTGCTATTCTGACTACCCTCCCTGCTTCCTTCTGCCTTAACTGGTACAGCTCTCTGTCCTGTTCCTTCTGTGTTTCCTTATACTTCCAGAATGCTATCTTTTTCTCCCTGACTTTCCCAGCCACCTCTTTTGAGAACCATAGTGGATTTTTCTTTCATTTTGATTTGTTTATTTGCTTCACACAAAGGCTTGTTGCCTCTGTGATGGCAGTTTGATGATTCCCATTGTTGCTCCACCCTCCTTCTAGCCTGTTTGCTAGTGCTTTTCTGAGGCACTCTCCATCTTGCCAGAGTCAGCCCTCCTGAAGTCCAGTACTCTCACTTTTGTATGGCTTGACTCTGTAGCTGAGTTTAACGTGAACCACACTGTTTGATGGTCACTTGTTCCCCAGATGGCAACCCACTTCTAGATCTGAGATCCTCTCACTGCCCCCATTTGAGAGTATGAGTCTAAGATTGCTCCCTCACGAGTGGGTTCTAAACCATGTCTGAGGCCTGCCAACTGTAGGGCATTGAGAATGGCCCTGATCTTGGATGTGGCTGCAGCAAATGTGCTCCAATTAACATCTGGCATATTCAGGTCTCCCATCAACAGTATCTCCCTTTCTCTGCCATCCTAAGAATGCCTTCTATCATATCCTTGTCCATTCCCTCCCCTGACATAGGGGTCTGTCACAACCCTGTGTGGATTGTGGTGCCCTTTCCAGTCTCCAAGGTGACCCACAGTGCCTCCTCTCCTCCTTGTTTACGCTTTTGTTCAGTTGCTTTTATCCCTTCCTTTACATAGAGAGCTACTTCTCCCCCTCTTCTCCCCTGCCTGTCTCTCCTGTAGGTTATGTACCCTGGTATGTTAACATCCCAGTCATGGTTCTCTGTGCACCATGTTTCTGTGACTGCTACGATATCCAGGCATCCCTTTTCCATCAAGGCCACCAGCTCAGGGAGCTTGTTGCCCAGACTTCGGGCATTGGTACTCATTACCCTCCATTTCCTGATGGCCTTACTCCTTGTTACCCCATCCCTGTCCTTCTTGCCTTTGTCACTTTCCCCATTTACCCCTACCCTTCTCCCTATCGACACCTCTATGTTGGTGTTTACCGCAATTACTACCGTGATTTTTGGGGGGGGCTAGGATTTCCCTGCTCCTTTCCAGTGCCTCCCCCCTTGGCTAGTTTAAACGCTAGCCAATGAAGCATTTAAACTTATCACCTAGGATCCTGGTTTCCTCCTGGACAGATGCAGCCCATCATACCAGTATAGGCTTGCATCACTCCAGGTGGACCCCAGTCCCCAGTGAAGCAAATCCCTGAGCTCCACACCAGTTTTTCAACCACTGATTGAATCCCATGGTGCGGAACACCCTAGTCTCTCCTACGCCATAGATGGGCAGCACCTCCGAGAAGGTTACCATGCGTGCTACTTGTCTAAGGCCCTTCCCCAATTCCACAGACTCTTCCTGCACTTCTCTAATCCCTTTCTTAGCCAGGTCATTTGTCCCTAGGTGGACAATGACATCCAGCTCCCTCTCCTGTGCAGCTGCTCTGGCAATCCTGAGGATTCACTCCCTGTCCCTCCCAGCCATGGTGCCAGGCAGGAACCTTACCTCCCTCTCCCCCTTCCTCCCCCAGTTCTACCTTCCCAACAATGGAATCCCCTACCAGGAGTTGTTTCCTTCCCCTGTGGAGTCCCCTGCCACCCTCCTGTGGGTCTCCTTTGTGGAGGTTCCCAGCATCCTCCTTGGTCTCCACTGCGCGGGTGCCTCCATAGAGGAACCACACTTTGCCAGAATGGCATAGGAATTATGGAGAGGTACAGCTGGAGGGATGCACCTCTGTTCCACTACCCTCACCCTCCCTGAGCCCACTGTGGTCCAACCACTCCTTTTTGGCAACCTCTGAGGCAATGGCAATGGCAGTGGCACTGGTGGTCTCTGAATGGAAGAGGAGGTCCCACAAATCCTGGCCAACTCAGCCTGGAGATGAGCAACCTCCTCCCTCAGCCCAGAGAGGTGACTATAGATGGGACAACACCGCATCCTCCAGAACATCTCCCGGAAGACTGCTGCTCCACAGGCAGTGCACTGCACCACTCCAATCATGTCTTATTTCTGGCCCCTTAACTGTTTGGAATCCTTACTCTTTCCTCTGTTTTTTTTCTTCTCTTCTCTCTCTACTTACTCTCTGCCTGTGTGCCCTTTAAGCTCCTGATTGTCCTGTTCTGAGACAAGAATATCCTATATTTCTCAGTAGACCCCTTACTTGCTCAGAGGCAGACCTCCAGCAGCTGGAGGGGCCTGGAGAGCTACTCTTGCCCTTCTAGGATGGTGGGTCTTTGGTGGCTCTGTGATCACTCACTTCCTATACTACTATACTATACATGGATTTACCTTCTTAGGCTGGATGTCTGCCAGGCAGTGGACATCAAAAAAGCCCAAGGAGATACTTTAGGTAAGCCTCTGAATTTGGAGGGGGGGGCTACGCTTCTTTCTTGCATTGTTCGCACAATGGGATATTCTCCATCCGCCACTCTCAGTGATCACACTGATGGCACTGAGTACACAGTCTGTATCCAGAACACTCAAGTTTGATCCCTGGTCTTTCTTGTGGCTACCACCATGCACAGCATGATGAAATGCTGTGCCCTGACCAGAGGTGGAGCTAGAAATTTTCACAGAAAAATGTAAAATGTTTCATTTTAAAGCTCAGATTAGGCTAAAACAAGTATTGTTTGCTGGTCTGAAGGAGGTAGCAGGTGCTACTTTGCTCAATAGCTGAATCCGCTAATGACCCTGATTACAATTATGCTGACATCAACTGCTGCCATAGTTCGAAGCCGATTGAATAAGTACCCAGTATTTCACCCTTGCCACACAAAAACCTAATCTATGTAAAACAGCCACTTCCTCCCTTTCAAGTCACTGGGGAAACTGATCTACCTGCTCCATGGGACCTACAGTGATCAGAAACATAGAAACATAGAATTTGACAGCAGATAAGGACCGCTTGGCCCACCCAGTCTGTCCGTTTTCCTACCTAATGGATAAGCTGCAGATCCTAGTTAATCAACAGCCTACTTCCTCCTACCCCAACCCCTAGAATTGCCTTATGTCTGTCCCATGCATGCTTGAATCAGCCTGATTCATATGTGTATAAATACTTGTGATATGTTTCAAAAAACTCTAAAAGTTTGTTTTGTAGTCAATTTTTGTGTCTTTACATCAAACCATTTTTGACTCCACAACCTCCTCAGGAAGTCCGTTCCATGCATCCACTACCCTCACCGTGAAAAAATACTTCCTCATAATATCTGTGTCTTAAATAATGCAAAGCTATTTCAGTTTGGAAATTACTAAGTTCCTGACACTCTTGCTGTGCATTATGAAGTTTGGGTAGCACTGGCCTACCTCCCTCTTTGTGTAGCACCAGTAAGTGTGCAGTTTTAACCATTTGCTCTCTCATTCTCACATCTCTTTTATTTCTTTGTTTGCCAGAGTCAGATATTATTTCTCCTCATGGGACAACCATGACTGTATCCCATAGTATAGTAGTTTTTAGTCCCTCAGTATTGTTTCCCCAGATTATCTGTTTGATTCTCCTCTCTACTAATTAAAGTCTGGGTCATTAAAAAATGCATTACTGAATATCCAGTGTATATTTGTAACCCTAGGCTGGCCACGATTACCAGGTGGGAGTCTCCAGGGGTTGGGTTGGTGGTATTTTTTGTGTTATTAGCACTGTGCGGTGCCTCCATTATGTAACCCCCTACCTGGGACCTGGGCTCGGGGAGAAAATTGTCACTCGGCATGTAGGCTAGTTTTGGCTACTCTGCACAGGGGCACCCAAGTATTCTGGACACAGGAAGCAATAACTGAATGTCCATACAAGGAGTTGGGATTCTAAAGTGTGGCTTTTATTCACAACACGAAGGAACAATAAAACATAGACGGACCCCACACGGGGCTACATTCCTGGTAATGCAGATTTCTCCTGAACAGACAAACATCTTCTGTACATTTAAAACCTTGGGTTTAGAAACATACCGGACACTCTGCCCGAATTTGACTCTTCTCTGGTTTCCCTGGCTCAGCTCCCTTGCCATCCCTTGGACTACTTATCCATTTATCATGGAGATTTAATGGTGGCTCCCTATACCACCCATGAGCACTTCTGGCTCCATCAGGGAATCTTCTTCAACAATCCCACATCTGGGTACTTTCCTCAGGCACTGGCCAAGTACCTGAGGAGAAACAACCAGGTGTCCAAAGCAAACCAGTGAGGGGTGAATCTGGTGGCCTTAGATTGGAGAGGGGGCTCCCAGCTCTTGCTCCCATAAATCATACCCGGCCATTCCTCTGGACTTTAACACCTCATCTCTGAAAACACTTTACTGTGTAGATTCTCGATAAATGTATGGCACATTTAATCTACTGTTTCTTCCATCCCACATGTGCTGAACTTGAAACATACTTAATGAGTGGCTGTGTCCATTTCTCTAGACCACCACAGAGTTAAGCAGCCCAATTCCCACAACTTTTAAAACTGTATTTGGCTGTCTTTTCCTGACCCCACAGTAGCAGTCCCTTAAATTGATCTTGTCCTAGGTGAAAACACATTGGCCCTTTAGCAGAGCAAACTCACCCTTTGGTTGCAGGTGCCCCACAGGCTTTTTTTCTTCCGAAACATAATGAAACTTCCAGGTGCCTCAGCACAAATCCTCACAGGCAGCTTCTTTTTCCACTAGCTGGGCCAGGAGAATTGCCCCTGGAAGCAGGCTGATTCCTTTCCCCCATCCCCGGAGGGATGGGGCCCTGAAACTTTGGAAAGCGGCCTCCACCACTTCAAACAGGCACTGTTGTGTTCCTGTTGCGGTGAGAACACACACCTTAACTAAAAATATAGCTCTCTGGCAGAGCTAAGAGCTCTGAGGACCTGCAGCTGCAGCACACCTCTTCTCTCTACTGAGCCCACACACAGACTGCTACAGACTGACTGCAGACTGATTTCAAAACCTCCCAACATTCTATCCTAACTTCCCTAGCTGCAACGTTCCAAAGTGGCTTATGCAGCTGTGACAGTTCTAAAATGATGTCATCCCTCAGTCTCAGCTCAGACTTAGAACAGAGTGAGACAGCGTGAAATCCATTTAACTGGAATTTCACAAGCTGCCTTCCCTGCATGCCACTAGGTCTAACTGGGATTCTTGTAACCCCGGGTAACAGGGGGGTTACATATTTTTATGGGACTGTCTTAGTTTTAGTTTTATTTCCATTGGTGCATGGTCTAAGGTAATGGTAACAATATTACAGCCCTATCTACATCTGCAATCACAGCTGGCAGAGTAACATAGAAACATAGACTTTGACGGCAGATAAGGACCGCTTGGCCCACCCAGTCTGTCCATTTTCCTACCTAATGGATAAGCTGCAGATTCTAGTTAACCAACAGCCTACTTCCTGCAACCCCCCCACTACAATTGCCTTATGTCTGTCCCATGCATGTTTGAATTCCCCCACTGTTTTAGACCCAACAACCTCCCCAGGAAGGCGGTTCCATGCATCCACCACTCTCTTTTGGAAAAAAATTTCCTCACATTACCCCTGAGCTGTCCCCCCTCTATCTTTAAATTGTGCCCCCTTGTTCTTACACATCTCTTTTTCTGAAAGATGCTACCCTTCTGGACTTTGTTGATTTCCTTGAGGTACTTGAAAGTTTCTATCATGTCCTCCCGTCCCTCCTTTCACCGAGGGTATAGATATTAAGCTCTCTCAATCTCTCTTCATATGGTTTCTGTTGCAGACCCTGCACCAATTTAGTTGCCCTCCTCTGGACTGCTTCCATTCTATGTCCTTGCGTAGATGGGGTCTCCAAAACTGCACACAGTATTCCAGATGGGGTCTCACCAACTGTCTGTACAGAGGGATAACCACTTCCCTTTTTCTACTTGTGATGCCCCTTCCTATGCATCCCAGTATCCCCCTGGCTCTCCTTACTGACTTCTCACATTGCTTACCCACCTTTAGGTAATCTGATATGACTACCCCAAGTCCCTTTCCATTTTGTTGTTGTTAGTACCTCCCCTGCTATTGTGTACTCTTCTTCTGGGTTTTGTTTCCCAGGTGCATTACTTTGCACTTCTTTGCATTGAATCTAAGTTGCATATGTCTGACCATTCCTCCAACCTTGCCAAGTCCCTTCTCATCCTTTCTACACCCCTTGTATCAACTCTGTTACAGATCTTTGTGCCATCTGCAAAGAGGCACACCTTCCCTCAGACTCTCTGCAATGTCACCTATAAAGATGTTAAAGAGGACTGGACCCAGTACTGAGCCCTGAGGTACTCACTAGTAACCCCTTTCTTTGGAATGTGTTCCATTCACTATACCTTCTGTGTCCTGTTGTGCAGCCAGTTTGCTACCCAGGCTACCACCCTGGAACCCACTCCCAGACTGGCTAACTTGATTATTAATCTTTTGTGCAGGACTGTGTCAAATGCCTTGCTAAAGTCTAGGTAGGCCATATCCACAGCACCTCCCTAGTCTATTACTTTGGTCACCCAGTCAAATAAATCAATTAGGTTTGTCTGACATGACCTTCCTGTTGTAAATCCATGCTGCTTTGGGTCCTGTGCCCCGCTGGCCTCTAGGTACTCAGCAATTCTTTCTTTTAGAAGTGATTCCATCATTTTCCCTACCACTAAGGTCAAACGTACAGGTCTGTAGTTTCCTGCTTCTGCCTTGCTCCCACTTTTGTGAAGGGGAATCACATCTGCCCTCCTCCAGTCCTCAGGTACCACCCCATCCTCCTGTGATTTGTTAAAAAGTGTGGTCAGTGGTGTCACTAGGTACTCCCTTAGTTCTTTTAGGATTCTGGAGTGAATCCCGTCAGGCCCCATTGCTTTGTCCACCTTGAGTTTTAGGAGTTCTTTCAAGACTCTTTCTTCTGTAAATGGACTGGTGTCGACCCACTACCCAGAGTGATTCTATTGTCTGGTTTAGGTAACTTCTCCTCATCTTCTTTTGTGAATACTGAGCAAAGTATTCATTCAGTATCTCTGCCTTTTCACTGTCTCCTCTGCCCACCTCTCCTCCCTTTATTAATCTTCACTATTCCTCCTTAACCTTTCTATGCTCCCTAATGTACCTATAAAGGTTTTATCCCCCTTCTAACTGAGTTGGCTATTTTTCCTCGGTTTGGGCTTTGCTATTCTGACTGCCCTCCCCACTTCTTTCTGCTTTAATTGATACAGTTCCCTGTCGTGCTCCTTCTGTGATTCCTTATACTTTTTGAATGCAGCCTTTTTCTCCTTAACCTTCCCTGCCACCTCTTTTGAGAACCATAGTGTTTTTTTACTCAGCTCTGTTTTCTTTATTTGTTTCACACAAAGGCTTGTTGCCTCTATGATGGTAGCTTTGATTTTTCTCCACTGTTCTTCCACCCCTCCTTTTTGGCCATTTGCTAGTGCATTCCTCAGGTATTCACCCATTTTGCCAAAGTCAGCCCTTCTAAAGTCCAGTACCCTTGTTTTTGTATGGCTTGTCTCCATGGTTGTGCTTATCGTAAAGCACACTGTGCAGTGGTCGCTTGTTCCCAGACGTCTACTGACTTCTAAATTTGTGATCCTCTCTCCATTTGAGAGTACCAGGTCTAGTATTGCCCCCTCCTGAGTGGGTTCCAACACTAGCTGTCTAGGGCCTGCCCCCTGCAGGGCATCGAGAATGACCCTGCTCTTGGATGTGGCTGCAGTACATGTCATCCAGTTAACATCTGGCATATTCAGGTCCCCCATCAACAGTATCTCCCCTTTTTCAGCCATTTTGAGAATGTCCTCTATCATTTCTTGTCCATTTCCTCCTTGGGCGGGGTCTGTATACAACCCTGTGCGGACTGTGATGCCATTCCCTGTCTCCAAGGTGACCCAGAGTGCCTCTTGTCCTTCCCCTTTACTTTTTAGTTCTGTGGCTTTGATCCCTTCCCTTACGTGATAGAGCTACTCCACCTCCTCTTTTACCCTCCCTGTCCCTTCTGTAGACTGTGTACCCCGGTATGTTGACATCCCAGTCATGGTTCTCCATGTACCATGTTTCCGTGACTGCCACAATATCCAATTGTTCATCTTCCATCAGGGCTACTAGCTCAGGAAGCTTGTTTCCCAGATTACGGGCATTGCTACTCATTGCCTCCATTTAATGTTGGCTTTATCCTTTTTTCCCCCCATCCCTGCTCTTATTGCCCTTATCTATTTTTCCATTTACCCCTGTCCTGCCCTCTGTTGAGCTCTGTACCTCAGTGCTTACCCTACTACCTGCTATGTTTTGTGGGGGGAGACTTGAAATTTCCTGCCTCTTATCAGCACCTCCCCCCCTTGGCTAGTTTAAAAGTTTGCCAAGGAAGCATTTAAACCTGTCACTTAGGAGCTTGGTTCCCTCCACGGACAGATGCAGACCATCATGCCAGTATAGACCTTCATCTCTCCAGGTGTACCCGCAGTCCCCAATGAAGCCAAAGCCCTGTGCTCTGCACCAGTTTTGCAACCATTCATTAAACTGCATGATGTGCAGTACCCTAGCCTCACCCTGCCATGGACTGGCAGAACCTCTGAGAAGGTAACCATGCTTGCTACCTGTCTGAGGCCCCTCCTCCAACTCAACAAATGCATCCTGCACTGCACTGATTCCATGTCTAGCTAGGTCATTTGTCCCAAGGTGGGCAATGATATCTAGTTCCCTCTCCTGTGATGCTGCTTCTTCAATCCTGAGGATTCGCTTCTTGTCCCTCCAAGCCATGGCACCAGGCAGACATCTCACTTCCCTCTCCTCTCCCTTTCTCAGTTCTATCCCCCTAACAATTGAGTCCCCTATCAGAAGCTGTTTCCTTCCCCTGTGGTGTCCCTTGACACCCTTTTGTGGGTCTACCTTGTGGATGTCCTCAGCATTCTTCTTGGTCTCCACTGAGGGTGCCATCATAGAGGAACCTTGCTCTGCCGGACTGGCATATGATTTGTGTAGAGGTACAACTAGGGGGCTTCGCCTCTGTTCCACCACCTGCATCCTCCCAGAACCCACTGTGGTCCAACTGCTCTTCATACTTGGCAACCTCTGAGGCAGTGGTTGTGGCAGTGGTGCTCTTTGTGTGGGGGAGGCCTCCTTTGTCCTTGCCAGTTGAGCCTGGAGGTGGGCAACCTCCTCCCTCAGAGCTGACAGTTGCCTGCAAATAGGACAGCAATGCAGTTTCCAGAATGTCTCCCGGAAAACTGCTGCCCCACAGCCAGTGCATTGCACCACTCCCCACATGTCCCTCTCCTTTATAATATACAATATGTAATATATATACTTTTTTTGTGTGGTGTGTACTTACCCTTTATGCACTGTGCTGGGTTATTAAGAATATGACAGTTCTGTCCCAAGACCTGTTGAGGAAGTGATGTCAGAACTTTGGCTATAAAGGAAATGCCATGCCTGGGTGGTGTGGGGAAGGGTGGGTGGGTAGTCCACAACCACAGGTGACTGTTAGAAACAATCAAATACACCACTGCTCCACCACCCTGGTGAGTACTGCCCTTTATAATAATTCAACTAACCTCCAGTAACTTATTTAAAAATAGTTTAACTATCACAAAATCCTACGCACCAGTAAATGATTTAAAAATAGTTTCTGTCCCAAAATCCTAGTAGTCAATCCAGCTACCCCCAAGGGACAACCAAAATGCAGTATTCAAACCCTTGTGAAGTTACTCCCAAGATAAGCAGAGTTTGCAAGCTCCTTATTCAACTCCTCAGCCACCTGTAATTATTTAAAAATAGTTTAACTGTCAGAAAATCCTAGTAGACAATCTAGCTACCTCCAAGGGTCTACCCAAATGCAGTATTTAAATCCTTCTGATGTTACTCACAAGAAAAACAGAGTTTGCAAACCCCTTCTTGGTTAAACAATAAATATGTAAATAAAAAGCAATTACCAAGGGTAGTTAGTTTCACCTCCCACAGAATTGAGCAAAAGTGCATGTTGTTGCAGATATCAAGTGCAATATAGAATTTCCCACACAGTTCACAGCTGAATAAAGAAGTAGTGTCCTTCCAGGTCAAGAAGATGTGCTTTGTGTCTCTAAATATTGTAGCCAACAGTAGCTTATAGTAATCTGATCAAGTCTAGAAAGCTCCACCCAGGGCAATTGGTTGACAACGGTTATGATGCAACCTTTCCTGATCCAATACAACACGTTGTGGTCTGAAAACAATGAGGGAAACAATTTCCTGCACCTGAGGCTGCCTGTGTTTCAATTCACACTGCAGGTTTTGCTATGACAATTCCTTAACCACAGTAAGTTATTTAAAAATAGTTTAACTATCACAAAATCCTATGCACCAGTAAATTATTTAAAAATAGTTTCTGTCCCAAAATCCTAGTAGTCAATCCAGCTACCCCCAAGGGACAACCAAAATGCAGTATTCAAACCATTGTGAAGTTACTCCCAAGATAAGCAGAGTTTGCAAGCTCCTTATGCAACTCCTCAGCCACCTGTAATTTATTTAAAAATAGTTTAACTGTCAGAAAATCTAGTAGACAATTTAGCTACCTCCAAGGGTCTACCCAAATGCAGTATTTAAATCCTTCTGAAGTTACTCACAAGATAAACAGAGTTTGCAAGCCCCTTCTTGGTTAAACACTAAATAAATATGTAAATAAAAAGCAATTACCATGGGTAGTTAGTTTCACCTCCCACAGAATTGAGCAAAAGTACACATTGTTGCAGATATCAAGTGCAATATAGAATTTCCCACACAGCTTACAGCTGAATAAAGAAGTAGTGTCCTTCCAGGTCAAGAAGACGTGCTTTGTGTCTCTAAATATTGTAGCCAACAGTAGCTTATAGTAATCTGATCAAGTCTGGAAAGCTCCACTCAGAGCAATTGGTTGACAATGGTTACGATGCCTAGATGTTAGAGGAATGAGCTTGTTACATCTGGCAGATGTGGGTTTGATTCCCTCAACCATAACCTCCACTTGCATAGTGTGACCTTGAACATGTCATTTAACCTCTCAAGTGCTCCCAGGTCACCCCTGATAACAGTCATTGTGTCAGGTGTGCCGTACCCGGTTAACAAAGAATATATAAAAAAAATGCTTAACCTCCCAGGATAAGGAGTCCCTGTGCCTCATCTAAAAGTCATCTTATCTCCATAGTGTAATTTCCTGAAGGTAAGTGCACATTTGCTACTGTCTTTGTAAGTTCTGATTAGTGACAGTGACAATTCTAACAGCCAATCAGAGAGCAGAAATGAACTGTGGGGAGTTGCCCCTGCCAGGGACAGTTTGGGACTGGATGCTGTATAGGCAGTCTCTCACACATGGGTGCACATGAGAAATTGGCAGACCTAATGCCTGCCCCTGAAGCTTGTGAACGTTTGATCTTCATTGTGGTTACTAGGTTCCTACATAGTAGGGGGCAGTGTAAATAGCTATCTGGTGCAGGTTGCTAGCAGAGAAGGTAGACCGGTCCCTCTAAGTGCCTTATGAAAGGAGGGACAGCACCTGTATTGTGGTAGCTGGTAGAGCCAGTCCTGCAAATAGTTTGGCAGTTGATATTTTGTCTGAGGCAGTCTAAGTACTACTGTGTTCCAGGGTGGGCTTATGATTTCAGCAATCCAGGGATGCTGTTGGGATTGCAAGGCTCTGGAACATGTTTGAAGGTCATGAATAGTTGCTGCTGTGCTGCTAGAGGGAATGACAGAAAATGTGCAGCTGTGCTGGGTCGAAGTGTTGGAGTGTGGGGATGGATGTCAGCATGCCCATTCATCAACCATTGCCCCCCCCCAGATCCTAGTGCAGAAAGCAGTGGAACCTTATGCCCTGGTGATTGAGTGATTTCCTGAGACCCAGCCAATTAAGAAGACTGAACATTTCCCAGCTAGTGATAACATGATCCTGACTGATACTGGCCTTCTTCTCGAGCAGCCCTCAGAGGAAAAGATACCAGATGTGGTAGTAGAAGAGGTCTGGGACCCTGATCCTTATGCAAGGGTCTGAAGAAGCTGGAGCCACCACCACCCCTGAGATATCAGACAACCAGTCAAATGGACCATTAGTAGGGACATGGAAGAAGGTCAGGAGATCACATTTCATCCAAGTGGCAGACCCAGACACAACAGCACCCGGGTCCCTTTCACAAACTGCTTATGAGGCCTGCCAGTGAGTGATCCCCTGGTCAGAGTTCAAGCCTGATGCCAGCAGAAGAGGTCAGTACTGGGCTTGGGTCTCTGAAATACTGGTCAGAAAGGTTCTGGAGGGACTGCTTTCATCATGTGCCAATTCCCCAACAAGCCTCATCACCAGTACCATACTGCTACCATGACCAGCTCAAGAGAGTTGCAGGAGCAAGATTTTAGATAGTCCACACCCTGTGACCAAATCGCTCTGAATGGCCAGTGACATGCAAATCTGACAGGAACCAAGAAAATATGGGCCATTCTAGACAAGTAGGAAACAGGTCATAGTATAAGGATGCACTGAGTGGTGTACCAGGTACCAGGAAAAGAACCTTCCCAGGGGCAACAGGAGATATTTGAAGGGCAGCAGGTGGTTGTACAATCCACACTTTTCATGACTGGACCTGTGTCTTTAAATGGCCCGAGCAAATGGATGCTTAAAAAAATGACTTTGCATTAGCATCTTTCCAAACCTGTGGGCATACAGATCGAAGCCATCTGACCATCAAAGGTTTCCTCCATTGGTGTGTTTTTCTATGGCATCTTTTAGTCAGTTTATTAGACTTTTTGCTTACAGGACTGCTCTTTTGCTATTGAGTATTACCAACTTTTTCAAGGCAGCTGCATTTTTTTTTGCTGCTTAAAAATGCATGCATGTTCTGGTCTCTCTTTTCCTTTTCTAGGTCAGGATAAGGTACCAGTACCAACAGCAGAAGCATTGGGTTTAAGATCAGCCTTTGCCGTAATAGGCCCAAAGTCAGGAAGATGATTGTGTGGGATCAGCCCCTGTCTGGATGAGGGAAGGGTGGGTAAGACCCTGATTTCCTGACTGACAGAGTCAAAAGGGAAAACTACAACTTCCAAGTGTGTTAATCTGTGTGTCTGGGAGATGTGAATGAGTGTGAAAATTGCTACCCTTGGCCCCGTGGCCCCATGGACAAAATGACGGTGGACCACAAGCTAGGGTTCATCTTCTGTAAAGACAGAATACTGGTGTATTTTTTTGTTTTATTTGGGTGGGTTTTTGTCTGGGACAGGAGTAGTGCTACATAACATACACTGATGCTGGACATTGGGTGCAGGACGGTTGGATCAGCCCCCTTGTGTGATATGCTGGGGTCAAAGCATCATCATTTGTGGGGGGTGGAAATTATTTTTTTATTTTATATATTGAAAAATTTCACCAGGAAAGGCACACTGAACAATATGTTGCTCGTCTCACAGTGTATCCTGGGGGAAAGGGTAGTGGAAATACATACATGCATATAACAGCAAACATTATTACAACAATATTGGCAGCGGTGAATAGCAAATAACAGAAAGAGTGTATTAAGTGCAGCATATGAGTACAATTGTATACAGCGGTCACAATGGACAGGTCAAGTGCATTACATTAGGATAACACCTTAAACTCATGGTGATGGTACCATTTAGACCGAAAGGAAGGGATGGATAGGGAATAACAGCAGAGGTGGAAAGGTAGCAGAGCTGGGAGGAGAGCAGATGAATAGGAATCAAGGTTATAGATATATTGATAGTTGTAGATTGATAGGAATCTAAAGTCATAGTTATATTGGTAGTTATAGATAACCCAAAGGAATGGCCAGGTAGGGATCTCAGCAGAGAAAGAAAGTAGTGGGGCTGGAAGGGAGCTGTAATTCAGAATAGTTACTTAATATATTGATAGAGGTTGGGGAGCAGATCAGGAATACCAGGTAGGTTAATTGCAGGTATAATTCACAGAGAGGAAATTATGTAGGGCTGAAGTTATAGAGGAGGGGGAGGAAGAGTGGTGAATCTGGTGAGAAAGTTAATTCCACAGTTTTGGGAAGCGATATGAGAAAGCAGCCTGGCCTACAGTGGTAGACTGGTGAGGAACAACCAAGGAACGGGAGTTGTAAGATCAAAGTGAGTGGGCAGAGGGAGGAAGGGAGGACTGATAGAGAGGAAGTGAGATAGGATGGGAGTGATCCAAACCAGAATTTAGAGACAAATTTAGCACAGTGATGGAGACATCTATTTTCTAGTGAGGGAAATGCCAGGGAATGGTAGAGTTGACTGCGGTGGGTGAGAGGAGGAGAGTCCTGAGCGAAGCGACAGAAGGAGTTGAAGAGGGTATCCAATCTGGCTAAGGAGGTCTTGGGAGCAGCACTGTAGACTACATCACAGTAGTCAAAAATAGGAAGGATCATCTTCTGGACAAGAATTGGATTTAACTGGGGAAAGAGTGTAACAACCATCTCCCCTAAGGCAGGGGGCAGGGTGGTTACTGTAGTCCTTGGCAGAAGGATGATGTGTCTTGGCATCACCCTCTAATGCATAGTCTGGGGGGGAGCTTATGGTAGCTTTTATAAGGCACCAGGAGGTGGGAAAAGTGTAGTGAAGATGCCCTGAAGTAAGAAGAGGAGGATGAAAGTTCCCTTGGGGTGGAGGGGCATCCTGTCTCCTAGGTGCTTCTCCTTGGTTCCTGTGGGCACAGTAGGGAGTTGGCCAGTACTGTTAGCTTGGTACAGTCCGGGAGTGCTTCTGCAGGTACTGCCAGCATGGTAGGGGAGTGCCAGGGTGCTGTATGTGAAAGGAGATAGACACACAAGGCTCAAGTCTTGGGCCTGGTTCCAACTGTAGGCCCTCGACTGGGGACAGGAGTGCAATGCCACCAAATGTTACTAGTTGGCATGAGGTTAGACACATCACTTGTTAATTTCCTGCATCACCAGCCCTGGGTGCTCAGGACTTGCCCTCACCCTTAAGGTGGTGGGAGTCAAACTGGTTTGGTTTGGGCCCAGTAGTCGGGGAAAGTAAGGGGTTTTACCAGGAGGGAGAGAAAATCCTAGGGAGTGCTGCTTCAAGCAGTGCTTCCTGATGGTCCATGGGCCTGAGGTGGATTTCCCTGAAGAGGGTTGTTTTGGCAACACTGGTCAATTTGGTAAGGGCCCTTGGAAGCAAGATTAGGACAAGCAAAGGAGATCAGCAGCTACAGGCTGGTAAGGTAATAGATCTCTGAGAAGGTACTGTGGAAGCAGTATCCTGTGAGGCTATACGGGCATCATTAGCTGTCAGGTCCAGGAGGTCCCTTGGAGTCTGCAAGCTGCATGGTGTTGCATGTGAAAAGCAAAGTTCTGGCTCATGCTGGTCTAGTGGTAATTTGGGAGCACTGAGAATTCCAAGCACTTGGGTAAGGATTCAGGGAAATGTATTCTGGTGGGCCCCAAAAGTAAATTAATGCAAACCTGAATCTAGTGCATCTTGCCAGTGTACTGTAACTGTGCTTTATGTGAAGGCCCAGGGAACTGGCTGTGATGTGCCTTTTGATGGGAGAAGGCATGGCCCAGTGTGATCCAATGTCTAGGAGTATAAGTTGATATGCTACTAGGACCATAGAGGTAGTCATAGAGAGGGACCTATTTTGACATTAAGAAATCCCCGTAAGCAGAACAAGCATGAAGTATCCAGGGATAGAGTGACAGAGAAAGGGATGCTAAGAAGGGTACAGTTTGATCTGCATGGCAGTAGTGGCTTTGGACCAGGCAGTTTCAGTAATGGGTTAAGTGCTTAGAAACATAGAAACATAGATTTTGTCGGCAGATATCGACAGCTTGGCCCACTTAGTCTGCCCATTTCTCCACCTAGAGGATAAGCTGCAGATCCTTTTTAACCAACAGCCTATTTCTTCCTACTCCCCACAAAAATCGCCTTATGTCTGTCCCATGCATTCTTGAATTCTCCCACAGTTTTAGACCCCACAACCTCCTCATGAAGCCTGTTCCATGTATCCACCACCCTCTCTGTGAAAAAATGCTTCCTCACATTGCCCCTGAGCCATCTCCCATCTATCTTTAAATTGTGTCCCCTTGTTCTTGCACATCTCTTTTTCTGAAAGATGCTACCCTCTTGGACTTTGTTGATTCCACTGAGGTACTTAAACGTTTCTATCATGTTCCCCCCTCTCCTTCCTTTCCTCAAGGGTATACATAGTAAGCTCCTTTAGTCTCTCCATGTATGGCTTCTCTTGCAGACCCTGCACCATTTTAGTTGCCCTCCTCTGAACTGCCTCCATCCTGTCTATGTCCTTGCGGAGATGGGGTCTCCAGAACTGGACGCAATACTCCAGATGGGGTCTCACCAACTCTCTGTGCAGGGGGATAACAACTTCCTGCTTTCTGCTGGTGATGCCTCTCCCTATACATCCCGTATCCCCCCAGCCCTCCCTACCGCCTTCTCACATTGCTTGCCAACCTTAAGGTCTTCTGATATAGTTACCCCCAGGTCCCTTTCCATTTCTGTTGTTGTTACTACCCCCCCCCATTGTGTAATCTTCCCCTGGGTTTTTGTTTTCCAGGTGCATTATTTTGTACTTATTTGCATTGAATCCAAGCTGCCATACTTCTGACCATTCCTCCAACCTTGCCAAGTCCCTTCTCATCTTTTCACGCCTCCTTGTGTATCAACCCTGTTGCAGAACTTTGTGTCATCTGCAAAGAGGCATACTTTTCCTTCCAGTCCCTCTGCAATGTCACTTATAAAGAAATTAAAAAGGACTGGACCCAGTACTGAACCCTGCGGTACCCCACTAGTAACCCCTCTTTCTTCAGAGTGGACTCCATTTACAATTACCTGCTGTATCCTGTTGTCTAGCCAATGTTTTACCCAGGCTACCACCCCGGGACCAACTCCCAGACTGGTTAATTTGACCATTAATCTTTTGTGTGGGACTGTGTCAAATGCCTTGCTAAAGTCTAGGTAGGCCATGTCCACAGCCCCCCCCCCCCCAGCGTGCTTCTGTTAACTGGATTAGGCACCTCACCCACCTCCTCTTTTGTGAATACTGAACAGAAGTAGTCATTCAGTATCCCTGCTTTTTCACTGTCCCTCTCTTCCCACCCACCGTCCATTCTACTCGGCCTCACTATCCCTCCCTTTGTTTTTCTGCGTTCCCTGATATACCTATAAAAGGTTTTATCCCCCTTCTTAACCGAGTTGGCTATCTTTTCCTCAGTTTGGGCCTTTGCTATTCTGACTACCCTCCCTGCTTCCTTCTGCCTTAACTGGTACAGTTCTTTGTCCTGCTTCTTCTGTGTTGTCTTACACTTCCTAAATGCTATCTTTTTCTCCCTAACCTTTACCGCCACCTCTTTTGAGAACCATAGTGGCTTTTTCTTTCATTTTGATTTGTTTATTTGCTTCACACAAAGGCTTGTTGCCTCTGTGATGGCAGTTTTGATATTTCCCCATTGTTGCTCCACCCCTCCTTCTAGCCTGTTTGCTAGTGCTTTTCCAAGGCAATCTCCCATCTTGCGGAAGTCAGCCCTCCTGAAGTCCAGAACCCTCACTTTTGTATGGCTTGACTCTGTAGCTGAGTTTATCGTGAACCACACTGTTTGGTGGTCACTTGTTCCCAAATGGCTATCCACTTATAGATCTGAGATCCTCTCACTTGTCCCCATTTGAGAGTACGAGGTCTAAGATTGCTCCCTCAAGAGAAGGTTCCAACACTAGCTGTCCGAGGCATGCCACCTGAAGGGCATCAAGAAAGGCCCTGCTTTTGGATGTGGCTGCAGCAAAGGTGCTCCAGTTAACATCTGGCATATTAAGGTCCCCCATCAACAGTATCTCCCCTTTCTCTGCCATCCTAAGTATGCCTTCTATCATATCCTTGTCCATTCCCTCCCCTGACATGGGGGTCTGTATACAACCCCTGTGCGGATTGTGGTGTCATTTCCAGTCTCTAAGGTGACCCACAGTGCCTCCTCTCCTCCCTGCTTACTCTTTTGTTCAGTTGCTTTTATCCCTTCCCTTACATACATAACTACTCCACCCCCTCTTCTCCCCTCCCTGTCTCTCCTGTAGGTTTTGTACTCTGGTATGTTAACATCCCAGTCATGGTTCTCTGTGTACCATGTTTCTGTGACTGCTACGATATCCAGGCATTCCTCTTCCATCAAGGTCACCAGTTGAGGGAACTTGTTACCCAGACTACGGGCATTGGTACTCATTACCCTCCATTTCTTGATAGCCTTACCCCTTTTTGCCCCATTCCTGTCCTTATTGCGTTTGTCACTTTCTCTATTTACCACTGCGCGTCTCCCTATTGACATCTCTATGCTGGTGTCTACCTCACTTAGTACCCTGATTTTTTTTGGGGGGGGAGGATTTCCCAGCTCCTCTCCAGTGCTTCCCGCCCTTGGCTAGTTTAAATGCTTGCCAATGAAGTATTTAAACCTATCACCTAGGATCCTGGTTCCCCTCCTGGACAGATGCAGACCATCACGCCAGTATAGGCCTGCATCCCTCCAGGTGAACCCCCAGTCCCCAATGAAGCCAAATCCCTGAGCTCTGCACCAGTTTTTCAACCACTGATTGAATCCCATGGTGTGGAGCACCCTAGCCTCACCCGTGCCATAGACAGGCAGCACCTCCGAGAAGGTTACCATGCATGCTATTTGTCTAAGGCACCTCCCCATCTCCACAAACGCTTCTTGCACTGCTCTGATCCCTTTCTTAGCGAGGTCATTTTTCCTTAGGTGGACAATGACATCCAGCTCCGTCCCCTGTGCAACTGATCCTGAGGATTTTCTCCCTGTCCCTCTAAGCCATGGTGCCAGGCAGGTACCTTACCTCCCTCTCCCCTTCCTCCTCCAGTTCTACCTTCCTAACAATGGAGTCCCCCACCAGGAGTTGTTTCCATCCCCTGTGGGGTCCCATACCACCCTCCTGTTCGTCTCCTTTGTGGAGGTTCCCAGCATCCTCCTTGGTCTCCACTGTGGGTGCCACAATAGAGGAACCACACTTTTCCAGAATGGCATAGAAATTGTGGAGAGGTACAACTGGAGAGATGCACCTCTGTTCCACCATCCTCACCCTCCCTGAGCCCACTGTGGTCCAACTGCTCCTCTTTCTTGGCAACCTCTGAGGCATCGACAGTGACCCTGGTGGTCCCCGGGTGGGAGAGGAGGTCCCTCAAATCCTGGCCAACCCAGCCTGGAGATGAGCAACCTCCTCCCTTAGCCCAGAGAGGTGCCTGCAGATGGGACAACACTGCATCCTCCAGAACGTCTCCCAGAAGACTGCTGCTCCACAGCCACTGCACTGCACCACTCCCATCATGGCTTATTTCTGGCCCCCTAACTATTGTTTGGAATACTTACTCTTTTCTCTGTTTATTTCTTTTTTTATTTTCTTTCTCCCTACTTACTTACTGCCTCTGTGCCCTTTTAGCTCCTGATCTTCCTGTTCTGAGACAAGAAGTTCCTATATTTCTCAGTAATCTCCTTACTTGCTCAGAGTCAGACCTCCAGCAGCTGGGGGGGGGGATGGAGAGCTACTCTTGCCCTTCTAGGATGGTGAGTCTTTGGTAGCTCTGTGATCACTCACTTCCTGCTCCCAAACAGTAAGTTCCCATTGTCAGTCAAATCCTGTGCCTATAAAAGTAGAACTGCCTTTGGGTGGGGGGTTGCAGGGGAGGGAAGGAGGGCAATATAGTCCCAGTAAAGAAGTTTAGCTTCACCAGCAGCTCCTTCCTCCTGGTGCTCTGCCTGTTCTCTGGCAGAAGCTATCTAGGGCAGTGTTTAAATCTGGTTTTAACCTGGCTCCTTCTAGCTAAGCCATTCTCCCTACTTTGCAACTCTTTCTACACTTAGTTAATTTCACAGATAACAATTCCCTTCAGTCACCGGTGACAAGCACCTAGATAACTACACAGATAACAATTCACTTCAACTACAAGACAATATGTCCCTCTCTATAGGATGAATCATTTAGGGTCTAATGGACCCCAGCATGAATAGCTATGTACAGTATGAATTTAGGACTATCCCTGCTGAGTAAAGAGGGCCCAGTGTCTGGACCCAGTAGCTTGAGTCATTTATTGTCCACTAGTGAGGTGTTCTGTCCTTGTACTCAGAAGGAAATGTTAAAGTGATATGATTTTCTGCATTTTTCTGTAAGGGGCTTCTGTTAAGCATATTAACCTACACTCCTAGACATGGGATCACACTGGGCCATGCCTTCTCCCATCAAAAGGCACATCACAGATCAGTTACACAGAGAGGTGGGGTGCATGTAAATATTCTATTTTTTGTGACTATATTAATTACTTTCAGATGGTAGCAAAACTTTTATGTATAAAAGACATGTTTCTCATAAAACCTGCCATCATCTGATGAAGGGGCCCCCTGTAGGCCTGAAAGCTTGTGAACTGAAAGTTTCTGTTGGGCCAATAAAGGGCATTAAACCACCTACTTTGTCTATCAGTTTGCACAAGAATCAATACAGCTACAGACATCTGTTTGGGACAATTTAATCTATGAGAAATAACGTTGTGGGGGGAGGAGAGAGGTGGGGGGGCTTGTGTGATCCAAGTGTTGTCTCAGTCTCCTTTGAGAAAATGAGCACCTTCTCTGACTCACTGACAAACAGTAATTAACTGGTGGTTTAAAAAGTGCTAAAACGGTTGACACCATTCCTGTTGAAGAGGCATCGGTTTCTGCACAGGATGTCTGTGAATAGACACAGTTTGTGAAATGTAAGCAAATGAGGTATCTGAGATCATCAGAAGATGAGGGACGGGGATGGTGTGGGTAGTAGTAACTTGCCACGGTCTGACTCACAAATGTTGTATGGCAGGAAACCTTCAATGGCTGATTTGTGGTAGTCCGGTGAGAGTATTTAAAAAGTACACCTTGACAAACAGGTTTCTTGATTGAATGACCAAATCTGTCCTCATTGACTTTCTGACCCAAGCCAGCTAGCAGTCCACCATGTGTATGTTTTGTGTAGACAAAGAAACATAAGAACATAGAAAATGTCCTCAGAAAAGGACCGCTCAGACCACCCAGTCTACCCAGATGTTTCCTACTTATTCTGTTTCCACAGACCCTACCTGACCTCTGGCAAACCTGCCCCCTCCCTGCTTATTTACCAGTATTTCCATGCCTATCCCATTCATGCTTGGAGCCCCCACTATCTCTGCTGGCCGACTGTTCCAGGCATCCCCCACTTTTTCAGTAAAGCATTGCTTCCTCACATCCCTCTTTACCTTCCCCCTTCCAGCTTCACATGACCATACGAAAATGCTAGCAGATACAGGTCATAGTGGTCTATCGAGTCTGCTTGAGTGTGCAGCTCCCAGTCTAATCTACTGCAGATGCCCCCCCAAACTCCTGTGTTATCCCCCAGACCGCCTCCTCCCCTCCCCTGTTTCCCCTCAGTTATGACCTTACCTCTGACCCTGTCCCACCCCTCTTAAATCTGCCTACAGTTGCCAGCAAAATCACCTCCTCTGGTAGTTGGTTTCACTTTGCCACTACCCTTTCTGTGAAATAGTGCCTCCTCATTTCTCTCTTGAATCTACCCCCTCTCCAATTTCAGACTATGCCCTCTTGTATTCCCCCATCTTAGTCTAAACATGTCCTCAGAACGTACCCTTTTTATGCCCTTTAAATATTTATAGGTCTCAATCATATCACCTCTCTCTCTCCTTCCTATCCTCCAGGGAATACATGCTGAGCTCCCTCAGTCTTTCCTCATATGGCATGTGCCCCAGGCCTAGAATAATTTTTGTCACCCTACGCTGTACCCTCTCCTGTAAATTGATGTCTTTCTTTAAGTATGGGTGCCAGATGTACTCTAAGTATGGTCTCACCGGTGAACTGTACAATGATAGGATGACTTCCTTCCTTTGAGAAGTGCTCCCTCTGGCACTGCACCTCAGCATTTTATTAGCCTTAGTTGTCACCTTCTTGCACTGCACAGAATGATTCATGTCCCCTGTAATAGTACCCCTAGATCTTTCTTCTCCACTGAGGTGGATAACTGCACTACCCCAGCCAGCAGCCATACCTAGGGTTTCTGACTCCCAAGTGCATGACCTTGCGCTTCTTATCATTAAATCTCATCTGCTAACTGTCAGACCAGCACTCAAGCTTTGCCAGCTCATCTTGCAGAACCTGCCTCCCAGCCTTAATGTCCACCACTCCACTTGAAAAGGGAGGTAAGGCAAGCCCCTTCCAGAGTGGGTTCTCCCTTCCCCAAAAACAGACTGCTAGGAGGCCCGGGGCTTCTGAGGTACCAGCTGGTTTTTCTCTTGCGGTCGGGCAGTCCTCCCCTGGGGTGCTCCTTGGGACTGTACACTCGAGAAAGATTTCATCAGGACAAATAAAAAAGAATGGAACTAAGGAGACTTGCAGACTAGCTATTACCTGATTGGACTAAGGAGTCTTGCAGACTAGCTATTACCCGATTGAACTAAGGAGACTTGCAGACTAGCTATTACCCGATTGAACTAAGGAGACTTGCAGACTAGCTAGTACTTCATGGGGCTGCTCGCTGTGGGGAATTTTTCTAAATGGTGTTTTGGGACAAAGGAATCTTCTTTCTGGTGCCAAGTTTAAAAAGAAAAAAAAATTGGAACAGCTGCGCCCGATTGGCTCCCTGCAGGCTGTGACGGCTTTCCAGCTCTCCCAAACCAGCTGATAAAAGCTGGACACTGAGCCCCATGACCTTTAAAGTGCCGAAGGATTTGAAAAGGGAGGTGAGGTGAGGCCCTTCCAGAGTGGGTTCCCCTTCCCCATAAACAGACTGCTAGGAGGCCCGGGGTTTCTGAGGCGCCGGCTGTTTTTTCTCTTATGATCGGGCGGTCCTCCTCTGGGCGCTCCTCAGGACTGTGCACTCAAGAAAGATTTCATCAGGACAAATAAAAAAGATTGGTTCTAAGGAGACTTGCAGACTAGCTAGTACCTGATTGAACTAAGGAGACTTGCAGACTAGCTAGTACCTGATTGAACTAAGGAGACTTGCAGACTAGCTAGTACCTTGTGGGCAATTTTCCCGCCCACCCTCCCGTTCCCTCCTCCATTAATTTCTCCTAAGCCCTCCCACCAGACAAGGCAATCCTCCTTGATAGCATTGCAAGCAAGCTTGCCAGTGCACACACAGTAAATCCCTTTCAATAGGGAGAGGGAGCCTACACCTGTGTCTTTACCAAGCTAGCTAGTAACTTAATCACTGTCTGCACTCGAGTTTAACATTTTTTTTTCTGTTATTTATAGCACAAATTACTGTCTGCATAAACCTGTGCATGTTTTAGCATTTCTTCTTATTCCCCTGGACTACAAACCACCTGCCTGTAGGGTCATCAGACTAAGTCACTTGTTCGCACTGTTAGCTACTGTAGCCTGAAGCAGTAATCCTGAAGTAGCATCCTACCCTTAGTATTGCTTTTTGCTAGGCCTCCTCTGCAAGGGTATCCCGTTTTTCCCTGGGTACTAACCTCCTCCCACCCACTAGTAATAGCCCTCCCGAAGCACCTGTGCCTAAACTGCTGCTCAGTGCGAACTGCCCCAGGGAGCCTACCTCATTCACCCCATGTCTTGTGAGTACCACATGTCTCCCTCGCCCCAGCCACTGTCCCCCACCCCCCTGAGGTCTGACATGATACCACCTGGAAATGGTTGCTCCATGACCCCCAATCTGGATGGTGCCTCAGCCCTAAACTGCAGCTCAACACCTCCCCTTGCCTGGATATCTGCCAAAGGTATGAGGGTGGTGCACCTAAACGTCCGCAGTTTACTACCCAACCTTGCTGAACTAACAGCATGGATGGCTCTCTATAACCCTGACATCATGGGGGTCACGGAGACCTGGCTGAAGCCACACACTCCAGACTCGACATGTACCCTACTGGGCTATAATCTTATGAGGCAAGACAGGGCAGGGAATAAGAGAAGGGGGCAGGGTACTACAGAACTACAAGACACACTTAAATGTATCCACCATGGGACTCACACCACCTCCATCCCAATCCTGTGAGTTCCTGCACACCCTCCTCCTGTTAGGTAACACCAAAAAGATACATCTGATCTGTATCTACAACTCCCCAAAGGGTGGAATATCTGGGCTCTCCTCCCTCCTCGACTGCCTTAGCCCCATGGTTGGCTCAAATGAGATACTAGTCATAGGTGACTGCAACCTAAACTGGGTAGGCCGCAATGTCCAGCAATACGAGCCTCTGCTGGCAGGCCTCACCCTTAACCAACTCATATCAGAACCCACAAGGCCCTCCCAACATGGAGACAAGGGGTCCCTCATTGACTGGGTGCTGAGCAATAGACCGGAGAAAATTGTCTCCTGTGGTGTCCTGTCTGATGCCATATCGGATCACTCTCCCACTTACTGCATATGGTGCAACTCCCCCCTCAAAATCCCATGCAAGGTGATCCAAATGAGGGACTACTCCAAACTCAGCGTTGGCGACTACCTTGTGGACCTGCATCATGCTGACTGGACCCAGGTCACTGCCACAAATTACCCTTCAAGGGCCATTGACAACTTCCTGGAGCTCTTTACCCCACTCCAAAACAAACATGCTCATCTCACTAAAAGGAAGGTGAGGGGCACTGTCACTAAATGGCTCCATGGCGGCCTGTTTTCCCTCATGAAACAAAGGAACAAATGCTGGGTGAGATACAAGAACTCCCTCTCCAATACAGACCTCTGTGAATACAGGCGGCTGAGAAACTCATGCAAAAGTGCCATCCACTCTGTAAAAAGCGAGTACTGCCAATCTGCCTTACTCTCCACAGCGAGGAACCCAAGGTGTTTCTGGCAGAACATCTAGAATGAGGTTGGAGGATCTGCCAGAGCACAGATCACTGACATGCACATTGGTGGGGTAAACTGCAACAACTCCCACACAATTGCAAATGCCCTTAACTCACTGTTCACTAATCTGCCAGCTCTCCCCAACCAGCCATCTGATCCCATGGATCAGGCCCACCTGCTCAGTGGGATAAACCCCCAGCCACCCTTTTATCTCAGGGTTGTCTCTGTCAAGGAAACCCAGAAGCTCCTTGCTGGCCTCTCCCCTCATACCGGTGCTGGGCACGACTACCTTGAGCCCAAACTACTCAGGTTAGGGGCATCTCTTCTAGCCCGACCCATCACCCACGTGTTCAACGCATCACTAACCACGGGCATTGTCACGGTCATCTGGAAGATGGCCAAAGTCATCCCTGTCCCCAAACAAGGTGACCCTAAAGACCCAAGGAACTACCCCCCGACAGTGATCCTGTCAGTGGTCAGCAAACATCTTGAGAAAGTAGTCACCTCACAGCTCCTGCACTACCTGCAGACCCACAACCTGCTCTCTCTGACTCAGCATGGTTTCAGAAAAGGACACAGCACCTCTACTGCCCTAGCTGTTGTCACCTCTGTGATCAGGGCTGCTGCTGACTAAGGCAACCTGACCGGGGCCATCTTCATGGACCTCTCAAAAGCCTTTGACTGGGTTGACCACGCACTACTGTGCTCCTCTCTCCAGTCCCTTGGCCTGTCCCCCCCTGCCCTTGCATGGGTCAATAACTACCTCTCAGACAGGCAGCAATACACCAAGTTCAACAAGGCCCAGTCTGAGCCCGCCCAAGTAAACTGCGGAGTCCCTCAGGGCTCTGTCCTGGGGCCTCTCCTGTTCTCCCTCTTCATGAATGGGCTACCCTCAGGACTGACACGTGGGTGCCCTACACTGTACGCAGATGACCTAATCATCATGACCAGCTCCCGGGACCTCTCCACCATCAATGCCAAGCTAAACACCGACTTCAAGCAAATCCAAACCTGACTAAGGGACCACAAGCTTGCGATTAACCTGCAAAAGATGCAGGCAATGCTCTTTGGCTCAGCAGCTAAGACAAAAGCTACTCGGGCTCGCTAATGATCTCATGTGCTGATGGGTCCTCACTACAAACTGCAGATGCAGTCAAATATCTGGGGGTGACACTTGACCCGCAATTGGATCTAAATCTACACATACGAAATACATGTAAGGTCACTAATTGCAAGTTGGGCCTTGCATACAGAGCAAAAAACTGCCTCACCTCGGCTGCCTGGGTGGCTCTAGCCAGGGGAGTCCTTCTACCCTCGCTCTGCTATGGTCTTGTCACCTTTGCCCACATTGCAAAAACTAGTCTTGCAAAATGGGACTCTGCGTACAACAACATATGTCACTTTGCGCTTTCAGCACCCCGCCTCACCCACCGATGTGAACTCTACTCCCAACTTGAGTGGCTCCCACCAGAAAGGCACCACTTCTATGTTATGGGTAACTTCATTGGCAACTTAGTCAGATCTGCCACCCCCTCAGTCCTCACTGAATCCCTTGTTCCAGTCACCCCCTCCTAGCATCTGAGATCCAGTGACCCTCTTGCCCTTCTAGTTCCCAAAACCTGCACCCATATGGGCAACTGGACCGTCTCTCCTTACTCACCAAAGTTGTGGAACTCCCTTCCATCTAAAACCTGCTCCTCCTCCTCCTCCTCCCACCATGGCTTCAAAACCTCCTTCTGGTGCTTTCTCAAGTCAACATCCACCTGCCTCTGTTCAAGAAAGACCTCCTTGACATAGGCCATTCCAACGACTGACTGAGTTGCCACCTAGGCTCACCTGCTCAAAGACGATAGGGCCTCTACACCTTATCCACTCCTGAGCTCACAGTCTACTAGCAGGATCGGTCTACGTAGACCTAACTGTCCAATCAGTGTTGTGCAAAGTTCTGTTCTATCTACTGTTGTCTTGCTCTGGGCTCCCTATATCCCAGTCCTCTATTCCACCCTCAAGCTCCACAGTCTTGATGCCCAGTGTGCTGATCTAAGACAAAAACTGAAAATACCATACTGTAATACTACCTGCTGCCGCCTTTATACATCACCTGCTGTTTCTTGTATGACCTCATTGCCTGATGCACTTAAATGTAACACTACTTGTGATTGTCTGATGTTCATTGAATGTAATGTACCTTGTAATCTCCCTGGTCGCACCTGAAAATAGGCACCTGTTGTCTAGCGTGCTCACCCGGTTAACAAAAGCAAATAAATAAATAAATAAATAAATCTTAGTGTCATCAGCGAACAGGCTAATTTTACTCTTGATCCTGTCTGCTATGTCTTCAATGAAGACATTGAATAACACTGGCCCGAGTACTGAGCCTTGTGGGACCTCACTTGTGACAGCTCAGGGAGGCAAGAGCTCCCCCCTAACACTTACCCTCTGTTGCCTATCCTGCAGCCAGATCCTAAACCATCCAACCAATTTCTAACCGGCTCCCAGGGCCCTCAGTTTACTGATTGACCTCCCAGGAGGCACTGTTGTCTATTTTCTCTGACAAATGCCACTGGCTGCCTTGCTTACAATGCTACCCTTGAATTGTATTACTCTGTACTCTGCAATGTCCACATTGTTGTAATGTCTGTCTTGATGTTCACCATAATTTGTATTTCTCTGACATGGAACATTTGTAAAAGAGCCAAGGCTCAAAGGTATTTGTAATCCTAGACTTGATAAATAAATAAAAAACTGAGCCAAAGGCCTTGCTAAAGTCCAGATACAAGACATGGCCCTTATCAAGTACCCTTGTCACCCAATCATAAAATTCAATCAAGTTGGTCTGGCAGGATCTACCTGCAACAAATCCATGTTGCCTATCATCATAGAGCCCATTCTCCTCCATAAAGGTCACCAATCTCTCCTTGAGAATAGACTCCATTAGCTTTCCTACAATGGAGGTGAGGCTGACCGGCCTGTAGTTACCTGGCTCATCCTTGGGCCCACTCTTATGGAGGGGCACCACATGTGCCATCCTCCAGTCCTGAGGCACACATCCTGTCTCTAGAGAGGTGTCGAATTGGTTTGCCAGGGGCTCCATCAGGATTCCCCACCAACTGTCAGGACTCTTGAATGCACACGTCCAGTCCTGGAGCCTTATCAACCCTCGGGGACTTAAGGCCCTCCAGTACCCTATCCACCAGGATTACCCCATCCATAACCCCCACCCCTCCTGTGCCCACCCTACCCTTCCTTTGTGGTATATGCCCAGCCCATCTTTCTCCCTGGTAAACACTGAACTGAAGTACTCGTTGAGTGCCTCAGCCTGATTTCCCACCCAACCTCCTTCTGCTCTCCCTCTATCTCTTTTGATCATAACTATTTCATCCTTGCAGCATCTTTCCTCCCTTCTTACCTGAAGAAATCCTTTTCCCCTTCTTTGATCCCCTGTGCCAGCCTTAGCTCCCTTGAAACCTTTGCCACCCTGACTACTCACCTCCCTGGATTTTCTGGAGTACTCCTCCCCTGTCCACTCCCGACCAGATTTTTTATATCTGATGAATGCAGCCCTCTTCTCCTTCACTTTCTCCTTTACTTCCTTGTTTAACCAGCTCAGCTTTCTGGTCCTTGACTTCTTGCTTTTGGCCTTAGTACATGTATCAGTGGCATCTGTCAGACCCAACTTTATTCTGGGCAGATTTTAACAAGACGCCTCACAAGTATTTCCCTCATCTTACCTTAAGTTCACATTTCTGTAGTCCACACCTTTGTCTTGGTCCTGGTTATTCCTGCTAGGGGGTCCTCCACCTATATGTTTTGGACATACCCCCCATCTGTCAACACTAGGTCCAGTGTATTACCCTCCCTAGTTGGCTCTGTTACCATCTGTGTAGCCCAGGCACTGTTTGCCAGTGGGCTGTTACCCCTGTCTGTTGACCCTCACACAGGTTAAGGTGCCTGGGTCCTGCTACAGTGGTGTTCACGGGTTCAGTCACAAAGAAATGAATGAAACAGCATGATGCTTCCACCCAGAGTAAATTGCAGTGGGCCAGGTGTATGATTGGTACAACCCCCTGGGATGCTGTACCTACCCACCTCCCCTTCCAACCATCCCACACACTGGATACCAAAAAGTTCCCCAATACCATACATCACATACACCTAACAGTTGTTTCCACAAAACACCCTTCACATAGGAATTGCAACAACAGAACACAGCTTTATTTAGGGGAAGCAGTACCAGGAATAGCGGTGAAAGGAAGAGAAAAGGTTGGAGCAATTATCAGTAACAAGGTCCGTAGGCCAGACCACCCAACCCCCATTGGTACCAGTGAATGTCCTTCTGTCCTAGCTGCATACCCAGGTGTTTGCAGGCCTGCTCAGTAACGTGGGTTAGCTGGCATTGGGGGCTTAGAAGCAATGAAGACTGAAATGTGAACAAATAAACCTTTACTCCCCTTGGTTTTCAGGCAAGCCCTGGGTACTCACAATTCCTAAGAACTGGTAGGTTCCTGGAGCTGAGAGCTTCCCACAGTTAAGTCTCTGCAGATTCAGTTCAGAGAGGGTAGAAACAAAGGGGTAGTAGAGAATGAAGCATAGACTTGATTAAAAGTTTGGCCACTTGTCACCTTAATTGGAGGTCTTTCAGTTTGTCCCTTTAGCCTATTCAGGCCTGTTGCAGAGCTCCCATGCAAGGCCCATCCAACCACAGAGGACCCAGACCTAGGAGTGGCTCCACAGCCCAGCTCCCTCACAGGTCATGGGTGTGCTAGCCCCCCAGCACACACTGGTGGTCTCCTGTGGCCAGCAGACAATACTCGGTGGGGGTTACTGAGTTCTGGAAAGCCACTAGGAGGCAGTGTGGCCCACCCAGTACCTAAAAAATAAAAAAGATGTCAAGAGGGATCATGCTCCAATAAGCCTCTAGCGAAACTGTACTGCACACAATTGGAGAAACTGGACCCACTCACCAAATTTCAAATTGAAAAAATATATTTATTTCGTTAATTCAGGTATATAGATCTTTGATCAGCATTTCATAGTGTACTCACTACTTCATTAGGATCTATAAATAAACATTAAATACATTTTTTAATTAAATATGCAGAACATACAGTACCATATATAGTATCTTAATAAGTTGTACTCTACCATTGTTTATGCTGATAAGTTAAGATAGAAAAAACATTTAATCCCCACTTAGAATAACTTGTTTTGTTGTCATTCTATGCAAAACACACAGGGCCAGAGATTTGGACTGCGCCTGGCAGTGGCACAAGTGGGGCCTCAGCGAAACCAAGATGCACTGGGGCCAGGACAGGGTGATATCCAATGGTGCTGTGCAAAGACGCATCTCCGTTGCATATGGCACAGAATGCGCCTGGCACAGAAACAATCCGCAGGTGCATTCCCCAGACAAGGAGGATGGGAATGCTTCAGCGCAAATGCAGTTGTGCTGTGCACATCGCCAGTGATATTCAGTGTTGGGCATGCAAATCGGGCCATAATATATGGATGGCACACATCAGGCCATTAGCATGCCATTATGGCCCCATTTGCATGCGATGCACAGGGCAGCCCTGCGAAATGCACCTGGCACCCTTCGGAGTTGCCAGCAGCAGTAGCTGAATGCCTGGCAGTCAATGCCCCCCATGCCTGATCGTGGGCAGTAATAAAATAACAACCCCTACCTGGTGGTCTAGTGGTCCCCCCTCCCTTCCACCTGATTGCATGCGTGTTGTAGAAACATTCTACCTGGTGGTCCAGTGGCCCCCCCTGTGAAGCCCGATCACAGGCAGTAGAGTCGGAGAACCCCATACCTGGTGGTCTAGTGGTGCGCCCCTTTATGCCCAATCATGGGCATCTGTAGTACAAACCCCATCACCTGGTGACCCAGTGGTCCCCTCTCCCAACCCACCCACAGAGGACCCAGCCACCCAGCTCCCCCGGTCATCAGTGGGTGGCTGCACTCAACCCGCATACCACCCAGCTGGCCACCCACTTGCCAAATGACAGCGTACAGTATGACCTGTATGCCTATTTGTCCACAGTATGGACCAATGGGCTTGCAGACCATACTGTATACATAGGCACAAATATGTGAATGAATGCGTTCATTCACATATTTGTGCTCGTGTAGTACAGTATGGTCTGCAGCCCATTGGTCCACACTGTGGACCAATAGGTGTACAGGTCATACCTGTATGCTGTCATTCGTGAGTGGCCAGGCAGTATGTGGGCAGGGCAGCCGCCACCAATGACCGGGGAGGTGGGGTGCTGGGTCCTCTGTGGGTGGGTTGGGAGGGGGACCACTGGACCACCAGGCAATGAGGTTTGTACTATGGATGACCGTGATCAGGCTTAAAGGAGAAGGGGGCACCACTAGACCACCAGGTACAGGGTTCTCTGTCTCTACTGCCCATGATCAGGCATCATGGGGGGGACCACTGGACCACCAGGTAGAATGTTTACATAACATGCCCATGATCGGGTGACACAGGAGGGTGGGGGAACTCCACTGGACCACCAGGTAGAGGGATTACTATTGCTACCACCCACAATTGGGATGAATGGGAGGTGGAACTACTGGACCACCGAGTGGTGGGTTCATAATACTGCTGCCCACGATTGGGCATACGGGAGGGTGAGAAACACCTTGGGCAACAGGGAGGTTGTGGGTGCTTGTGGACTGTGTTCCTGCTGAGCGGGTTGCCACCCACAACTGGTGGGTGCTGTGTTGCACCCTGCAATACAGCTGCCCACTGGTGGGTGGCCTGGCTTTGAGCCTTTTTTCCTGGCTCAACTTTGAGCCCCCATATGGGGCGCAACACAGGGTTGTGGTTACATATGCGCCGCACATTCCGGGTTGAATATCAGGATGTGCCGCATATGCATGATCACATCCCCTGCATTTGCACTGCATACATTACCATTGCACCCAGGCACATCGGCACTTGCGCTGCACCAGGCGGCCATCTGTATATGGTGCCAGGGTGCATTCCGGGGTTGCGCCACTGCAACTTTGTTGCGCCAGGTGCAACCCCTTTGAATATCTGGCCCACTGTGTTTACTTTATCTGCTTTCAGTTGCCACAATAGAAGTCACTCACTTATAGCAAACTGAATGGTGGTGGCGGGGAGCTAAGAGGGAACAGTGAAACAGTCCATGTTAACCATTTACAATGCCCACCTTAGACAGGCTAAAAATCTTCCATTTTTATATCAAGTGTTGTCTTTCTTCTACAAATACATCTTTATAATTTAAATTCACACAGAGAGATACAATGTTTTAAATATCTAATTCACTCATTTCCGTTTCATCACTTTTCTTTTTATCTATATACTTGTTTTTATTTAAAACATATATTTTTGTGTTTTTTACCTTATTAAAAATTCAAAATGGACTGAGGTTGAGGGGTTACACAAGTATCTCTGGCTTCAATTTCTAAAAGTAATAGAGATAATGAGGTAAATGTTCAAGCATTCGCTGTTACTTAGTGGTAAAAAAAAAAAAGAACAACGTACAACCTTCATTTTTATGTGTTTTTATATCTCTTTTTACCTATTGTCTTTGTCCTTTTTGGTTTACAATTTTTCTCTTGAAGTAGCTTACTTCTTCCTTTATTTTAACCTGTTTTGGCTACAAAAATACATCTTTTTAAATTTCTTTCTACGTTGAACTGTTAAAGTGCTCTCTGTTCTTCTTGTGAAACCTCTAATCCCCTTTTAACAACCATAAACACTAGGGGCTGGATATTCAAAAGGGTTGCGCAATGTGCAATAGGGTTGCGCCAGCGCAAGTCAGAAAATGCGCCATTCTGCGATATTCAGCAGGAGGCAGTTGCGCCACTGAAAACATGCTGAGCAACAGCGCAATGATAATGAAGGCATGCGCAACCGAAGGGGGTGGAACCATGCATAAAGTGCGCGGTCACGATGTTCAAAGACATGCAATGCACAACAGTGGATCAAGCCGAAGTTGCGTCATAGCGGAAATGAGCCAAAATAAAAAGGAGCAAGGAAGAGGCACAAGAATGCTACAGGGAAGCCACATGAGGCAGGGGGAGAGAGAGACAGGGCAAGAGGGACAAAGAGGGCAGTCCAGGGAAACGAGGACAGAATAGGGGCAAGGGAAGGTGTGTGGGGCCACAGTGAGCAGAGGCCAGTAGGTGTACCCAGTGCAGTGGAGGTAGCAGTCAGGACAGTGGTGGGAACACAGCAACAACAGCCAGAGGGGGTGAACACAAGCCAGGGACATGGACAGTGCCACCTTCCACATGGAAGCCATAATGAGGGGGGTGAGAAGGCATGCTGCAGGGGGACGTAGCCGTGGAAGGGCCCATCGTCGGTACACCCCCAACAGGCAGTACCGAGCTCGCACCAGCTTTGAGCTGTATTCAGATGTCGAGATTGTGGGCTGGTACCACCTGAACAGGGCAATACTGAGGCAGCTCTGTGAGCTGTGCAGTGATGTGATGCAGGCACCCACACGACAGAGTCATGCTCTGTCAGTGGAGACAAAGGTAACAGCTTGCATGTGCTTGCTCACCACAGGTACCTTCCAGAGACCAACAGGGAACACCGCAGGCATAACACAGTCAACCACATCATGCATCCTCACCCAATTCCTCAGCACACTGCTGCCACATGCTGCGGAGTACATCCATTTCCCCAGCACCGTGGTGGAGTGCACAGCAAACATACAGGAGTTCCACAGGGTATCACGTATGCCTGGTGTGCTAGGGGTGATAGACTGCACCCATGTGGCCATTCACACACCACCTGGCCCCGATGGGGCCGCCTATATGAACCGGAAGGGATATGCCAGTGTCAACTGCCAGATGGTGTGTGATGCCAGTGGGTGCATCATCAATGTCTGTGCCACACACCTTGGGGGAGCACATGATTCATTCATATGGTACCGGTCAGCACTGTACCATCGATTCGAGAGTGGGGACATCCCCACAGGACATCTAGTTGGTGAGTATGCATGTAGAACTGACAAATCATAGGCAAGGGGGGGTAAGCCACAGGTGCCATAGGTGTGGCAAACAGGGTTTGGGGCAGTCTGAGCCTGAACAAGACACTAACCTCTACTATCTCCACACAGGTGATAGTGGATACCCACTCCATCCCTGGCTGCTCACACCCTACCGGCGGCCCACGACCCCATCGCAGCAACAATTCAATGATGCACATGCCACCACACGCAACATCATTGAGCGGGTGTTTGGGATGCTGAAGGCGCATTTCTGTTGCCTGGACACCTCTGGCGGTGCCCTACAGTATAGCCCCTGAAAGGCCTGTGGGATATTCCTGGCCTGTTGTATCCTGCACAACATGGCCAAAGACTGTGGGATAGCTGTACAGGTCAAAGAGGGGGACAGCGATGGGGACGACGGTGATGCCGGTGATGATGGGGATGGGCAGCCCCCCCTTGGACGATGGGACCCCTGACTGATCCGGCTGGCCCAGCTGCACCGGGACACCATCACAGAGGAGCACTTCACCCAACACAGGTAAGTCATGGGGCCATGTGCAACCAACAGTGGCTAGGGCACAACCCACATACACACAGGGAAACACACCAGGAGTGCATGACGGCAGGAAGTGGCAGGGCACAGAAGCACACACATACAACCAGGAAGGGTGAACAGTAACACGCCACATGGATGGACACACACACACACACACACACACACACTAGGCACAAAGTGCACAGGGGTCAGGTGTACAACAGAGCCGGAACACAGACACTAAAAACACACATGTCCACAGGTCACCACGTCCACTGACTGTCCATGTGCGTGTGTCAGATGCTGGGCACCTTAGCACTTTGGTGTACAGCGCAGTGCAGGCATCATCATGCACACACACCTGTGGACAGCAGTCGGAAGGGTGTGCAGGTGGTCCGTGTGTCTGCATGTAGGGCTGGGCACCAACCGGTGCACTGCCCACCTAAACACACATTGCACACAGGGCAGCACCAGACAGGGTCCGCACTGGGAGACAGCTCAGTCTTGCGGCACAGTGCCACGACCGCCTCGTATGCGTGGGCGGCCCCGCTGAGACCCAGCAGCACTGGCAGGCTGAGCACGGGCCTCATGGGGTGGCACCAATGGTCCACCAGAGGTTCCAGTGTGCGAACGCGACTGTACCTGCACAGGGGTCTGCAGCACACCGAACATACCTGCACCAGGGGTGCTCGGGATGCCCACAGCTGAACCCGGCGTCGACAGGGTGGGTGTTGCACGATGCCGGGAACGGGGAGTGGATAGCGTACTGTGCAGTGTGAGCAGCACAGGGGCACCTGACTGTGTGCCCAATGTGGCCACAACAGCGACCAATGCCTGTGTCTGCCTGTCAATGGCGGCGGTCACATCCATCCGCAAATGGTCAATCTGTGACAGGATCCTCTCATTGTCCCTGTTGTATCACTCCTCGACCCACTCCAGAGCCACACACAGTGCCTCCACGGACGTTGCAACCCGCATCTGCTGCTGTACTGATGCCTGCAGCAGGCAGGTGTGCTCGTCAAAGAGGTCGTCTGCCACATCGGCAACCTGTCCCTCAGGGTATGGAAGGGCCTGATGTTCAGCACCTGTTGAGGTTGGGCGCTGCTCACCAGGACCAGGTATGGGCAAGTCCACGGGCAGTGCACATACGCCACCGCTGAACCCTGTACCCCTAGTCCTGGTGGGTGACTGCTGCTGCTGCTGCCCCTCCGCCTGCTGTGCCCAAGGGATCAGTTGTTCTGCTGCTGTGGCCACAACAGTGCCAATGACCTGTACAGCCACCGGCACTGCCCCACCGGTGCTGACAGGCACAGCCTGGGACTGTGCTGACGTGCTGGCACACTCGTCGGAACCAGCCAGGTCCATGGGCGTGAGCTGTCCTGCTGTGTGTCCATTCTGTGACACACACATGTCAATGCCCATAATGGTCAGTGCATCATCAATGGTGCAGGTCTGTGCCACAGCCACAGTGTGCTGGCATGCTTGGATGCCAGACTGCTGAGACACAGGAAGGGCACTCCCCACACCTGTCTCAACGACATCAGTGTTGGCAGCCAGGCGTGCACACTGTTGCAATGCATGCCGGCTATCAGCAGAGGTGGATGGTCCCTCCTCCAACTCCAGATGGCTGTCCACAGTGGAAAAGCCCTCCACCGCTGGCTCCTGCAGATGCACAGGATCTGTAACAGAAAGTAAAGACACGTCAGTGCATGGGATCTACCTTCCCCCCCCACAGACCATGACATACCATGCAGTGATGGGCTACTACCTGTCTGGAAGCCACCTCCAGGAATGCCCTCAATGGCACTGCACTGCATGCTTGCAGTGAGCCTGTCCTCTGCCAGTGTCAGCTGCACCACCTCCGGCTGGCCCCTGCCTGTTGCAGCACGTGCCACCCTGATGGCAGCCACTTTCTCCTTCACCCTCCTCCTGTCGGTTCCCATCTTCTTTTTACACTCCTGCACAGAGTGCTGGTGGCTGCCGTGCAGGTTGACGGCACATGCCACCCCCTCCCATGCAGTAGCATGGGCCTGAGAGTGCCGTGCGTCCACTGAGCAGTGGCTCTTCATCCAGGTAGGCCTCGAAGAGTGCCTCCATCTCAGCCTTCGTAAAATTAGACCTCCTCTTCCGCCCACCATCATCCTCCTCACCCAGTCCTCGCTCGGTCATTTCTCAGCCTGTATGGGTGAGAGTGGTCACCTGTGACTGTGCAGTACACAGCAATTCCCTGAGACCATAGTCCAGAACAGCACACAGCATGCAACTCACCTATCAACTGCAGTAACCGAATATGGCCACTGCAAAACAGTGTCGCATTTTTTGTAGCACAATCCATGCAAATTAGGTGTGGAGCAACTTTAATGAGATGCAAATCACGCTGCTGCGCCATTGAATGGCTGATCGGATGATTTGCATATGACGGCTAAATATCGCGCTGTTGCGCTTTGTGCAATACGGTTGAACGTGCTGAGCCAATGGCGCAGTTCTGTGACTGCGTAGTACACTGCACTGTGCATGCCCAGATAGCTTACGCAGGTGTCTGCCGCCGCGCTGATGATGTGCTGTGCGCAGTAGGCATTCAGGGCATGGCCACCATTGTGCCAGTGGCGCTACGGCGACGGTCACTACATGGCGCTGTGGCACAACTGTGCAATAGTTCGCTGTGGCAATGGCACACAGGTGACCAATTGTGCTGGATGCATAGACGTCCAATGGCGCTGTGCGTGGCCTTGCGCCAGAGCCCCATGACCCTGTGCCCGACCTTTGCCCCTTGGCGCTGTATGTATGGCATGTCTGCAGCTCTATCGTGCTGTTCGGTGACAGTGCGATAGGGAATGGCGGCACTGTACCGACAGCACAATAGGGAATGGCAGCATTGTATTGTGCAGCAATTCCACGTGGGGTTGCTGCGCTGCAGAGCGCCATATTGCCTACTATAGATCTGGAGATGGCACGCAGAAGAGCCCCCCAATGGAGTGCCCTCGAGCTGGCCAACCTTGTGGCCATTGTGGAGCCACACTATGGCCCACTGTATGGTGAGGTTCCTCTGGACAGGGCCAGGACTCAGGTCTGGCAACAGGTGGCCACTGACCTGGAGGTGGCCACTGGCCACAGGAGGACCTCTGAGCAATGCATGCACCACTATGGGGACCTGAGAAGGAGGGAGCCAGGGCTACTGGCTCATCTGCGGTCATGTGCCAGGAGGGGCATGGTGCCTCATCCAGGTGGGTGATCCGTCTATGCACCTGTATGGTCCATATGAGTAACACTGTCTTTTGTGTCCAGCACATGGGGGAGGGATGGTCTAGGGTTGGCTGTGGCGGTGTTTACAGGGTATGTGATGAATGGGTCTGGCTGGGTGGGTGGGCACTCACATTGGGGCAGGGGAAATATGCTTTGGGATTGTACTGATGTGTTTCTTACCTTTTGTTTCCCACAGGCATGGCAGAGCGGATGAGGGCCATGGATCAGCAGCAGAGGGTGGTGGCTGCAGAACCAGATCATGGCGGTGAACAGCCACAATGCCAGCAACAGCTCAATGAGGGTGAGTGCCATGACAATGATTGCTATTGCATGCTGTGTGACAGGGTGGGGAGCAGGGCATGGCCACCATCCATGGACACCACTGCCATGCACGTGACATGTGACAGTCAGCACTGTCCAGTGGCACTGCATGTCTGGGAGTGCATCAATGGTGGTCCATGTGTGCACTGGGCACATAGCTGTGGCACTGCCTGCCCACCGCATAGCCACGTTACTGTACAGCCTTGGTTGTGCTGTGCTGGACATGGGCGGTGTGTGTGTGCAGTGGTACACATGGTTGTTGCTGCCTGGTTGGGCATGTCTTGTGCACACGGTCACTGTGGATGGGTGCACACCATCACAGGAGTGGGGCACATGGCTGTATGCCATTCATGATGGGTGGGCTGCAGGGGGATGGTCAGTCACACCCATTGACTCTGATCCCTTGTCCTAGGTGTCCGGATACTCCTACGCATAGAGCGTTCCATGCAGCAGCTGTTACGTGTGGTGGCAGAATCCCTTGCAATACTGCAGGACCTCCAGCAGCATGGGGTGAGGAGGAGACGGCGACCCCGGGACTGGCCCCAGGCAGCAGGGGAGCAGGATGGATGCCAATAGTGGAACATTACATCCCCCCTTTGACTGACCCTCACACCCTGGCTTCCCTCTCCCAGTTGTTCACCCCTGCCCCTTACCCACCCCCACCTTGTACCTGTATCTCCACCTCATTTATGTATATATGTAAATAGATGTTGATGTTGATGTTGTTGTTGTATATTTTATAATACAGATTTTGATATGAATACTGTGGTGGTCTCTGATTTGCAGCTGGCTATAGGTGCTCAGTTGCAATGGTGTGCATGGCATCTGGGGTGGTTCAGTCATGGGTATGTGTGTATGTGCGTGGGGAAGTGTCTCAGATGTGGGAGCAGCTATCAGTCGGTATCTGTGGGTGTGTGTTGTTCTCTGTGCATTGCATTGCTGTGTGCAGTGGTCCATGGTGCCTGCTCTGTGTCCATTGTGCCCCTGTCAAACTGTCCTTGGCCTGTGCAGCTGACACCCTTCCATGTATGTGGCCTGCGAGGTCTGCTGCCTTGTCAGTGGTGGCTGTCCCTGTGGGTCATCCACTGTGACCATCACAATGCTGGGTTGCCTCCTGTTACTGGTGAGGTGCATGTTTGCCTCGGGTGACACTGTGGCCTCCATAGTTGCTGTCCCACCTCCATGCTGTGGCTTGTGTGTGTTGCAGGGGCTGTGCACCACTGTCTGTGACTTGTGATCCAGGCATATGCTGGTGGGCGTACAGGGCCACAGTTCATGCACAGGTGGAGTGTCACCCTGTGCCATGGTGGACTGCAGGCTGTGTGTGCACAGTTTACATGTGCCACACTGGGGCTTGGTTGCCACACTACCGCGTCCCTGTGTTGGTGTCCCCGAGGTATGGGTGTGTGTTTTCCCCTGCACTGTGTTGCATCCGGTGTGCTGCATGCTTCCACGCACCACTGTGGGTGTCTGTGCTGGCTGCTGTGGCTCTTGGTGGGTCGCACTGTGACACTTGTCTACTGTGCAGGGTGCTGTATCAATGGCAGTGGTGTCAGGGGCATGCCCTTTCCCATGTGGGGTACTTCTTGTGGTGACACATGTTCAGTCTCTTAGCTGTGCCTCAGGGGGTTTGTGCATGTTGGCACTGTGTCTGCCATTGTTGCATTGCCGTGTGCTGCCACCCACTGCTGGGTGCTCATGGTGGCTCTGGCTTGTATGGTTCTGTGGTACATGAGGTTGCAGTGTGACAGTGGGGGGTATGCATGGGGATTCCTGCAGTGATGGTCACTGCTCATGGGGGGGTGTCTTGGGGTCACGGTGCAGGGTGTGCTGTTCATGGGGGGGCTGCTGTACCATGGGGTGGTCTGCCCCCCTTGTGTGGCAGTCTCAGCTTGCCAGTGTGTGTGCTGGGGCAACATGGCCCAGCTGTGCTTTGTTTGCTTGTCCCCATGGGCCGATGGATATTCTGTCCCTCCCCCAGTTGTGCTGTGCTTGGGGTGTGTGGGTGCATTGTCAGTTCTGCAGTGTGTTCCTGTGCCCATCTGTGGCATGGGTGGTGGGTCCCTGCCTACCTCCCTGGTTGTGCAGTTCCATTGCTTTGCTGCTGGGGGGCTCCTTGCTTGCGCTATGGCACCTCTGGGCTGCTCAGCTGGGCTGCCCTTGTTGCGCTATAGCGCATCGTATCTGCTCAGCTTCCCCTTCCTGGTTGCGTTATGGCGCAGGTTGTGCGATATTCAGATGTTGGCTAGTTGCGTAATTTGGCTTGCTCCATTTTTGAATATCGCGTCTATTGCGCATGTGCACAATGGACTTGTGCTTGCTCCTGCTATTGCGCACATTTTGGGCGCAGTTTGAATATCCAGCCCTGTCTGTTAAATCAGAAGTAACATACATTTTTCCATTTACTTATTTTGTTCTGTTTCATCCCATTTCACTTTCTGCCCCCAAGCATTAATTATTCTCTTTATCTTTGTAATTATTACCTATTATACTTTTTGCTAGTATCCATATACCTAATTTCTGTTTAGTTCTTACCTTGCTGGTGAATATTTGCTCCTTCTTGAATATTTCGACCCCCACCATTGTACTCTTGTGTTGCTCACTTTATATTCTCTTGTAACAGTTCATTCAAAACATCTGGCAGTCCTTAAAGCCACGTTTGTGCATGCTCACTTGCTCTATTTTGATAGTTAGTTTTTAGGGCTGCAGGTAGGTGGAGCCTGCAGCCCTATTGCATCAGCTCTAAAAAATGGCTACAGGATTCAGACCATAGAACACTACCTTTGGAGTTTTCAAATGATGCTTCCTCCTCATTGCAACCCTTCAATTTAACCCTTGTAGTGCTGCAGACTGAACATCCATCCAGAGCTCAATCAAATAGATTAATTCTAGTTCTTTCAGTAACATAGGGAGTAAGAAACAAATGTTCTGGAGAATCGCCCCTCCTCCCCAGCCTTGTTTTCATTTGAATCAAACTTGGTAAACAGCATGTTTAGAACTAATGCAAGAGGGCTGCATAAAGCCTTCTTGCTCTCTGTAGCTGGAAACTCAGCAGAGAACACCAGGAGGAAGGAGTTGCTGTGTGACTGGACTTCTCTACTGGGACTAAAGAAGTAGAACTCTACTACTGGGACCTTCAATTTAGGGGAAAAAAAAGTTAGTGTGTTTGTTTGAGTTGGCTGAAGTGAACTGTTATCTGAGCAGTTATCTAGGTGTAAATCTCAGGTGGTTGAAGGGGATTGTTATCTGTGCAATTGAACTAAGTGTAGAAAGATCTATTAAGTAGGGGGAGTGGCTTAACCAGAAGGAAGCCAGGTTACAGTCAGATTTAAACACTGCCCTAGATAGCTTCTGCCAGAGACCTGGCAGAGAACACCAGGAGGAAGGAGTTGCTGTGTGACTGGACTTCTCTACTGGAACTATATTGGCCCTCCTTCCTTCCCCTCTACCCAACCCAAAGCCAGTTCTACTTTTATAGACACAGGATTTGACTGACAACAGAAACTTCCTGTTTGGGAGCAGGAAGTGAGTGATCACAGAGACACCAAAGACTCACCATCCTAGAAGGACAAGAGTAGCTCTCCATCTCCCCCTGCTGCTGGAGGTCTGTCTCTGAGCAAGTAAGGGGACTACTGAGAAATATAGAATCTTCTTGTCTCAGAACAGGAAGATCAGGAGCTTAAAGGGAACACAGGCAGTAGGTAAGTAGGGAGAAAAAAAAACAGAGGAAAGAATAAGGATTCCAAGCAACAGTGCAGGGGCCAGAAATAAGACATGATGGGAGTGGAGTGGTGCAGTGCAATGGCTGTGGAGCAGCAGTCTTCCTGGAGACATTCTGGAGGATGCGGTGTTGTCCTATCTGCAGGCACCTCTCTATGCTGAGGGAGTAGGTTGCTCATCTCCAGGCTGAGTTGGCCAGGATTTGTGGGACCTCCTCTCCCATCCAGGGATGACCAGGGCCACTGCTGTTGCCTCAGAGGTTGCCAAGAAAGAGAAGCAGTTGGACCTCAGTGGGCTCAGGGAGGGTGAGGGTGGTGAAACAGAGGCACATCCCTCCAGTTGTACCTCTCCTCAATTCATATGCCATTCTGGCAAAGTGTGGTTCCTCTATGGAGGCACCCACAGTGGAGACCAAGGAGGATGCTGGGAACCTCCACAAAGGAGACCCACAGGAGGGTAGCATAGGACCCCACAGGGGAAGGAAACAACTCCTGGTGGGGGACTCCATTGTTAGGAAGGTAGAACTGGGGGAGGAAGGGGAGAGGGAGGTGAGGTGAGGTGCCAGCCTGGTGCCATGGCTTGGAGGGACAGGAAGTGAATCCTCAGGATCGCCAGAGCAGCTGCACAGGTGAGAGAGCTGGATGTCATTGTCCACCTAGGGACAATTGACCTGGCTATGAAAGGGATCAGAGTAGTACAGAAAGAGTTTGTAGAGTTGGGGAGGGGCCTTAGACAAGTAGCATGCATGGTAACCTTCTTGGAGGTGCTGCCTGTCTATAGCACAGGTGAGGCTAGGGTGCTCCACACTATGGGATTCAATCAGTGGTTGAAAACTGGTGCAGAGCTCAGGGATTTGGCTTCATTAGGGACTGGGGGTCCACCTGGAGTGATGCAGGCCTATACTGACATGATGGTCTGCATCTGTCCAGGAGCAGAACTAAGATCCTAGGTGATAGGTTTATATGCTTCATTGGCAAGCATTTAAACTAGCCAAGGGGAGAGGCATTGAAAAGGAGCAGGGAAATCCTAGTCCCCCCAAAAAAGTTAGGGTAGTAAGTGAGGTAAACACAAAGATAGAGATGTCAATAGGGAGAAGGTCAGGGGTAAATGCAGAAACTGACAAAGGCAATAAGGACAGGGATGGGGCAAAAAGGAGTAAGGCCATCAGGAAATGGAGGGTAATGAGTACTGATGCCCATAGTCTGGGCAACAAGCTCCCTGAACTGGTGACCTTGATGGAAGAGGAATGCCTGGATATCATAGCAGTCACAGAAACTTAGTACACAGAGAACCATGACTGGGATGTTAACATACCAGGGTACACAATCTATAGGAGATACAGGGAGAGGAGAAGAGGGGGAGGAGTAGCTCTCTATGTAAGAGAAGGGATAAAAGCAACTGAACAAAAGAGTAAACAGGGAGGAGAGAAGGCACTGTGGGTCACCTTAGAGATTGGAAATGGCACCACAATCTGCACAGGGGTTGTATGCAGACCCCCATGTCAGGGGGAGGGAATGGACAAGGGTATGATAGAAGGCATTCTTAGAATGGCAGAGAAAGGGGAGATACTGTTGATGGGAGACCTGAATATGCCAGATGTTAACTGCAGCAAATTTGCTGCAGCCACATCCAAGAGCAGGACCATTCTCGATGCCCTACAGGTGGCATGCCTCAGACATCTAGTTTTGGAACCCACTCGTGAAGGAGCAATCTTAGCCCTCATACTCTCAAATAGGGATACTGAGAGGATCTCAGATCTAGAAGTGGGTAGCCATCTGGGAACAAGTGACCATCAAACAGAGCAGTTCACGATAAACTCAGCTACAGAGTCAGGCCATACAAAAGTGAGGGTACTGGACTTCAGGAGAGTTGACTTTGGCAAGATGGGAGAGTGCTTTAGAAAAACCCTAGCAAACAGGCTAGAAGGAAGGGTGGAACAACAATGGGGAAACATCAAATCTGCCATCACAGAGGCAACAAGCCTTTGTGTGACACAAATAAACTAATCAAAATTAAAGAAAAAGCCACTATGTTTCTCAAAAGTGGCGGTGGGGAAGGTCAGGGAGAAAAATATAGTATTCAGGAAGTATAAGGAAACATAGAAGGAGCAGGACAGAGAGCTGTACCAGTTAAGGCAGAAGGAAGCAGGCAGGGATGTCAGAATAGCAAAGGCCCAAACTGAGGAAAAGATAGCCAACTCTGTTCAGAAGGGGGACAAAACCTTTTATAGGTACATCAGGGAGCATAGAAAGACATAGGGAGGGATAGTGAGACTGACTAGAATGGATGGTGGGTGGGCAGAGAGGGACAATGAAAAAGCAGGGATACTGAATGAATAGCTTTGCTCAGCATTCACAAAAGAGGAGGAGGGGAAGGTGTCTAATTCAAGTAACAGAAACACTCTGGATAGGGGGGTCAATCCCAGTCCTTTCACAGAAGAAAGGGTTCTGAAAGAACTCCTAAAACTGAAGGTGAACAAAGCAATGGGACCTGATGGAATTCACCCCAGGATTCTAAAAGAATTAAGGGGAGAACTAGCGAAGCCACTGACTGCCCTTTTTAACAGATCATGGGGTGATGGTGTGGTACCTGAGGACTGGAGGAAGGTGGATGTGATTCCCCTCAGAAAAGTGGGACCAAGACAGAGGCAGAAAACTACAGACCTATCAGTTTGACCTCTGTGATAGCGAAAGTGATGGAATCACTTCTGAAGGAAAGAATTGTTGAGTACCTAGAGGCCAGTGGGGCACAGGACCCAAGGCAGCATGGGTTCACAGTGGGAAGGTCATGTCAGATGAATCTAATTGATTTCTTTGACTAGGTGACCAAAGTAGTAGACCAGGGAGGGGCTGTGGACATGGTCTACCTAGACTTTAGCAAGGCATTTGACACAGTCCCATACAAAGATTAACAGTCAAATTAACCAGCCTGGGAGTGGGTTCCAGGGTGGTAACCTGGGTAAAACATTGGCTGGACAACAGGATACAGAAGGTAATTGTAAATGGAGTCCACTCTGTAGAAAGAGGGGATACTAGTGGGGTACTGCAGGGTTCAGTGCTGGGTCCAGTCCTTTTTAATGTCTTCATAAGTGACATTGCAGAGGGACTGGAAGGAAAAGTATGCCTCTTTGCAGATGACACAAAGATCTACAACAGGGTTGATACACAAGGAGGCATGGAAAGGATGAGAAGGGACTTGGCAAAGTTGGAGGAATGGTCAGAAGTATGGTAGCTTGTATTCAATGCAAAGAAGTACAAAATAATGCACCTTGGAAACAAAAACCCAGGGGAAGATTACACAATGGGGGGGTAGTAATAACAACAAAAATGGAAAGGAACCTGGGGCTAATCATATCAGATGACCTTATGGTTAGCAAGCAATGTGAGAAGGTAGTAGGGAGGGTTGGGGGGATACTGGTATGTATAAGGAGAGGCATCACCAGCAGAAGACAGGAAGTTGTTATCCCTCTGTACAGACAGTTGGTGACACCCCATTTGGAGTGCTGCATCCAGTTCTGGAGACCCCATCTCCGCAAGGACATAGACAGGGTAGAGGCAGTCCAGAGAAAGGCAACTAAAATGGTGCAGGGTCTGCAAGAGAAGCCATATGAGGAGAGACTAAAGGAGCTAAATATGTATACCCTTGAGGAAAGGAGGGAAAGGGGGGACATGATAGAAACTTTTAAGTACTTCAGTGGAATCAACAAAGTCCAAGAGGGTAGCATCTTTCAGAAAAGAGATGCAAGAACAAGGGGACACAATTTGAGGATGGGGGAAGTTCAGGGCAATGTGAGGAAGTATTTTTCACAGAGAGGGTGGTGGATGCATGGAACAGCCTTCCTGAGGAGGTTGTGGGGTCTAAAATTGTGGGATAATTCAAAAATGCATGGGACAGACATAAGGCAATTTTTGTGGGGGTAGGAAGAAATAGGCTGTTGGTTAACTAGGATCTGCAGCTTATCCTGTAGGTAAGGGAAATGGGCAGACTAGGTGGGCTAAGTGGTCCTTATCTGCCATCAAAGTCTATGTTTCTATGAAAAATTTAGTACCATGGCACACATTTTGGGAGTTTTCAGTGTGTCCTTCTATCCTGCCTGTAGTATATAACTCTGTTTCTAGAGCCTCTTAAATATTTTTGCCTCTTAAAAGAGCTTAAGGCAGTAATGGCTGTAATTTCTATTGAAGCACATTCATCATTTAAAGAGCATGTAAGATAAATAGCTATGCTATTTATTGCTAACTTCCATAAACAATGAAAATATTATTTATTTTCAGTGGCACTTCTTTTCCTGTACTCTAGCATATTTACCTGAGTCTGCAGTATATGTATTGATTTCCTGCAAAATGTGTCTTTAAAACTAAGATATTTATAATAATTAGATAGTTTATGTAGTTGCGAATCTTTTCTTGTGTTTTAATGGCTTCAACTTCCCCCTGTTCTCAGATTACCTTGCAATACATTTGAGTCTTAACCTTTGATTATGCTGGTCATTAATCTTCAGCCTTCTTGTGAGCTTCACTCTTAAGGTCAGAGGAAATCAGAACCCTTCTGTGGCAGAACACATTGGTTGTGCATAAAGTTGCTCATCATGTACTTTTTATAGTGTATAGTAGTATTATGTGAAATGTAGGCATTGTTTTTTTTTCTTTTTTCCATAATGAAACTGATGTATTTCCATTTGATCATGTTTCACAGCATGTAAGGCTAGCAACAGTGGCAGCTCCAGCTTCCGTTGGTTACCAGGGCACTGGCTGGGCACTACAGTTGGAAGCCAGGGCACCTATTGTAATGTGAATGGAAATGCATATGTGCATATTCATGCTTGCTTCTTGGAGTAGTTGAAGTAATGATGAATGTTATGTTTCTAAAAATAAAAATGCAAATTCCATTTTATTTATTTTTTTTTTTACAGGGGATGGCCCTGCTTCACTTGTCTTGGGGGTGGGGGTATGGATGGCCCAGCTTCTCTTGGCTTGAGATGGAAGGCTCTGCGTCTTCTGTCACGGGGAGGGGGGAATGGCCCTGCCCCCTGCTTTCTCTAGCAGGAGAAACTGGGACACATGACCCAAAACATAGGGCCACCCCTAAGCCAGGAAAAGCAGGGCCACCACCAAGCCAGGAGAAACAGGAAGATACCCTTCCCCAGACCAAAAGAAGCAGGGCCATCCTCACCCCCCAAGCTGGGAGAATCAGGGCCCCCCCTCCACCAGTAAAAGCAAAGCTATTCCCCCCCCGGGGCAGGAGAAGTAAAGTCTTCTCCATCACCTGAACAAGATGAAATGGCCATCCCAACCCTTTACAGCAGGTATCCACCTACCAAAATGGTCCTTAATGGATTGGCCACCTGCAGTGGCAGGGCAGAAGATTGAGGGCCATGCATTCACTTGTTTGAGTCTCTCCCCTCCCCTCCTCTCCCCACAGTACTGAGACACTTTCAAATAAACCCATCCACTTACCTTAACGAAAAGGCACAAGCAGTCAGAACCCTGTCACTCTGGTTCTGCAGGCAGTTTCTTTCTTGGCTGTTTTTGCTGCAGGCAGGGCTTTTACTTGAGGGTCTGACTCTGTGCTGCAGCTACTGGCTATGCAGGGTGGCTAGCTGGTGCTGCTCTCACCCATTACTGACCAGACTGTGCTCTAGTATTTTATGAAAAAAGCACAGCATAGTACAGCGCTTTTAAGATTAGCTATACCACTGGGTTGGGGGGGGCTTCTGTGCTGTAGCGTGCAAGCAATAGCAATGCAGTTCTGGTCTGGTAGGCATGGTTGGCTGGGTGACTCCTGATTCAGGCAACTAGGCAATCACCAGGAGCCAAGCCACAGTGCCACTTTCTGCCTTCAACACTGGGTGCCCAATATTGGGGTAGGGTGGTAAACTAAAATGAAAACAAGTAGCCACTTGCTGCTCAATCATGTTGCTGCCAGACTTCCCTAATTCTGACACCAAGCGCCTAAACCTAGAGTCAGACAGTAAATGAAAAAAGTAAGCAAACAATGACAGCCAAACTCCAGTGCTGCCAATCCTCCATTCTAACACTAGGTGTCCACCCCACTGGTCCAACAGTCATCAAAAAAAGTAAGCAGACAATGGGAGCCCATCTACAGTGATGTTTTAGAAAGAAACATCAGTTGTTTTCTGCATTAGTCTATTGTAGCATTGCTCCCTGCTGTTCATTGTACTATTGCACATATGTGTACTTGCCACTTTTACATCAAATAAAAAGCAGTGTTATTCCATAGTCAGCAGTAAAACTTTAACCCGCTTAATAGAAAAGCATATGGGAATTCATAGGATGAATACTAAAAACAACAAAAGTACAGCAGTGCAATGAATATCAGGGAGCAATGCTCTGTCATACTGGGGCAAAAACAACTAACGTTTCACTCCAGAAGCAGAGTTTTATCAGAGTTAGTAATGTAATGCAGAAATGCCCTTGTATTATCTGTCACTAGGTCTGAATAGCACATGTATAAACAATGCTGCCAAAAACAGCACCTTTCATACAGCAGTATGCAAAACAGTGGCAGGAACAAATGTGGCAAGTAAAGGCAATGCCACTGGTAGTCTTCACAAAGGACACGGACAACTGCTACCAGTCCAAACACTTATTTTTAGTGGAGGCTCTCCCCCCACACACACACCCCTTATCTAAAATTATCAACTCTGAGTTGGAGTTGGATTACAGGAGAAAAACTAAATTTTGAATGCCAGGATTTGAACCCTGATCTCCACCACCCTTGTGGCCAAGCAGTTCCATATCTCAGTCCTCTCTGCCACAGGAGCAACTCATCCACCATTTTTGATTTCCCAGCCCTTTTCTTCTTCCTAGTACTACGGACAGTGACCTGGGTAGCGCTTACTGCACAGCATTGTTTAATCTCTGTCTCTGTCTGCGGTATGCCATTCAGACATTGCTGTTTTTTTCCTTATGCTATATTTGTAGCAGTATTGTATCCAGATATTATATTATCCACCACCAGTGATGTGTACAAATAAAAAATTGAAAACGATGAATATGATGTATCCTCAGGATAGGAGGAGGCACTTAACAAATTACAACCGGCAATTAAGGCAATGAAAAGTAAATCAAACCTGGTTTAAACTACCCAAAATGCATATTTCACAGTTGGCGAGTGCATTTAATTATAAAAAAAGCTTTATATATAAACTACAATATCAGGAATTATAAACTGTACAGAAATCCATTATTTGGAGGTTGGAATGAAGCAATGAGGATATAAAATTGACAGGTATTCATTTATATATCACTTCTCTTGAGAGACATTTTCTCTAGAACTGTGGAACTGATGAACTCTGCGGTACAATGATTCCAAATATCAGGAATCTATGTAAGCAATAATACCCAACAGGGTGGGCGGTATTGGGCAATACTGGACCGCCCAAGGGTGTAATGAGGCCCGACGCCAGAGGCGGAGGGCCTTAGAGCCCCTGGAAGGTCCGATATTGCCCATACCGCCCATCCTGGAGGATATTATTGCGCTTAGAAAATGAGTTATATGTAAAAAAAAAAATTTAATATTTAAGAGCAATAAATAATAACAAAAAAGATTAAAAATGAACTTACAGTTACTTTATTAGTAAAGTAGTTCCTCTGCTGGTATCCTTACCAATTTATACCAGTGGAGGGCAGTGCAATCTTTTACAGTTCTGCTGTTTTTCTATTGCTGTGTACAGCATCTTCTTGGCTCCTGAACCATCACCTCCCCCCCAATTTACTTGTGTTACTTTTTTTTTGTTTTGTTTCCCTTTCCTTTCTTTCTGTGACTGCAGTGACCCCCCCCCCCATTAAGCTTACTGGTGGTGGAATCGGGCAATCAGGTTTTGAAAGAAAAATTGAGCATTAAACTTGTTTTTTTAAAAAGTCTGTTTCCACATTCAAATTGTGCTCACCGCTACTTGAAGACACCCACTAGCCTTAACTGCAGCCTCGTGCTGGACCAAAAAAAACCTTCTTTTAAAACACAAAATAAATGTTCCCCCAATTAGACTGTTGATAGCAGAACTGCCTTCTTCAGATCTCATAGCCCATCACACCTAACTGCACAGCACCACAACTTAAATCCCGATTCCTGTACTGTGACTGCCATGCCCAATCCTTTTTGAAGATGCCGCATTAAACATTTCCAATTCTCCGTCTTGTAACACACCTCATAAATAATTTAAAAATAGATTTGCTTTTTAAACTACTAGTGCCAGCTGATCTCCCTGATTGCCTGATCCCACCACCAGTTAGCTTAATGAGGATGGTTACACATGGTGGCATCGGGCAATCGGGGAGATCAGCTGGTGCTAGTAGTTTAAAAAACAAACCTATTTTTAAATTATTTATGAGGTGTGTTACAAGTGGCAGACTGTTGTGGGATGGAGCCAGACTGCAATTTGGGTGAGTGGTGAAAGGTGGTTCTGTTGGCGAGAGCTGAACAACTTCTAAGGAGGCACAGAGTGCACATCGTGATGTCTGTCACCAGCTTCACTTTTATTTTTTTACTTCATTTATGTGGGAACTAATCGATCGGTTTAACTTATGTGGAGGTCGCTACTTTGTTAAATGTGACTGTGGCTGGATAGTGTGGTACAGGAACCAGTTCTTTCTTTCTTTAAAAAAAGCAGACAAGAAGCGGGGGGCATCGCACAATGAAGCCGATAGGAGCAACGGCTTACGTTTACTTTTTGTTAGCGTGGCAGTGTGAGATCATGGTTGGGAGAGTGGTGCCATAGTAGAGAATATGGCAGTGAGAATTTCTTCACTCTCCCGAATCAGTGTGCTTTCTTTTTTTTTTAAGAAGAAGCAAGTAAGAAGTGTTGGGGGGGACTTATGGCTCTCGCTAAGTGAGAGAAAAAACATGGTGGGCATTTGAAATTTTTTGGGGTGCTTTCAGCCAATTACAAAGCAGGCTGGGCACCACTGGAGAATGGTACTCGGTGAAGGGGCACTTGGACTGGCTTTCATTTTTAGCTGGGCATCTATTGTCTGATAGATGCCCACCTAAATAAGTGTATCAGCCAATCAAGAGAGAGAATTGTCTTTGCCCATTTTCTAATCAAAAACATTAGATAAAAAGTAGGGCATTATTATATCAGATGCTCAGCCATAATGGCTTTATACCTTGGGGGCTTACTACAGCCTGGGTGTGAATGATTTCTATAGACAATCTTTATTTCCTGTATATATAAAGATGGCAGGCATACTTTGCAACAGAAGTGTTTTTTTGTTGTTGTTATTGTATTACAGTATGATTATGACAAAATGACCATCTAATATAATAATGTCCTACTTTTTATTGTTTTTTAGAATACATGCCTGACATTTGTGTTTTGTATCACAGAGTTCATTGGATCCACTGTGCAAGAGAAATTGTCTCTCAAGAGAAGGTATATATATGGATGAACAGCTAAACATTTTATATCTTTGGTGCGTCACCCCAACATGTGCAAACTGGACTTCGATATAAACTTATATTTACTGTTATTGTGGTTTATATATAAAGTAATTTTTAATATTTTCATCTACTAACCAACTGTTGAAAATATGCCTTGTGGGTAGTTAATACCAGGTTTGATGTTATACTTTTCATTAAATTTATTGAGAGTTGTAACTTTATGAGCCTCCTCGTATCCTAAGGATGACCCACATTCTTCTCCTGCAGCCCTATTGGCTCTGGCCAGAGTTTGTTTTTACATGGAGTGCATACATTTCTAAGCCATGTTTGAGCATGCTCACTAGCTCTATTTTGATATTTATTTTTTTTTTTTACATGGAGTGCTACACTTACCTGTATGTTACTTAAGGCATGCACAATGCGCATTTCTGATTGTTCTGTAAGAAAAGTTGTATAAAACTTTTGTTTTCCTAACCTGAGATGTGTTTAAACTTTCTTAACTTTAATACAGTTGCAAGGATAAATATTCTATATTTGTTTTCTTCTCACCATTTTCTGTTTTTTTCTGGCAGACACTTAGGTAGCCATGTTTTTGGCTAAGTGGGTTTGGACATGGTGCTACATGGTTTATGTAGTCCTTTGGTCTCGATTCAGCTCTGTATACACCTCTATAGCAAAGATTATCATGATCTAATAATTTCTTAGAAAAAAACAGAAAAATGGTAAGAAGAAAACAAATATAGAATATTTGACCTTGCAACTGTATTAAAGTTAAAAAAATGTAAACACATCTCAGGTTAGGAAAACAAAAGTTTTATACAACTTTTCTTACAGGACAATCAGATATGCGCATTGCACATTCCTTAAAGATCATGTGCAATGGCTTTTACATATTTTTTTATAAAAGCTTGAAAAGCTGAAATTCCAGTCCCTGTGTTATGATTAGTGTTTCCTGAAAATTTCGTGCTGTTTGGTTCTGTGGTTTTCTTTAAAACAACATTTGTTAGCTTGTTCTACAGTGGCTGAAAACAGTGGAGTTAATTCTGTTCTCTCAGTCAAACTTAGAGTCAAATGACATCATTTTGGAGTAGCTTGCTGTTTTAGATTCCCAATCAGAGCAGTAGTTTGTAGAGTTAATGGTTTACTGAGCTCTCCAAGTTTCTTACAAACCCAGTCTCTAGATTATGTTTAGGCAGATCAGCTTAAAATATAAAATTACCTTCTCATAAAAAGCTGATCGTTTCAGTTTCACTGCTGAACTGAAGTAGTGGAAATCTTTCTCTGTGAGAAATCAGCTTTTCTGCATCACAGCTCTCAGTCCTTTCTAATCAAAAATCAGATTTTTTTCTAACTATAAAACACACGGCTATTTAATGAATATAAAATAAATCCAAATGTTGTTCATTCATATAAACAGTTGGTCTTTGATCTAGCCTTCATAAATACATTAATGTAAAAAATTTTTTTATGTCAGATTGACAGACAGTACATGTGCTTGACATACTGTAGCAGAGTGTGACAGGCAGCTGTCTAAACTCACAAATTTCAGTTCTTTGGTGGTTTATGTGTGAAAATACCCCTTATGAAGACTCTGGTTTGAGTGGAAGCACTGGGTGTTGTGAATCGAGTGTTTGATTGCCTGTTGGTCACTGTGTATTTTGCACTGCATTAAAATGGTATTTCAAAGCCATTTACTTTTGTTTCAGCCTGCATTTTGGACTCTTTATCAGGCTTGAGTGCTGGTTTCTTTTGGACTTTCTTTGTGTGAAAATACATCATGAATGTGTATAACTAGAATCACTTTGTGGCATCCAGATGCACCATATCTCTGCCCCACAGTTGAGATGGCTGCAGTCTACTGCCACCTGTCTCTGTCCCACAAGCCCCTGCCTTCTGCTTCTCATTCAAGGCTGCTGCATTCTGTTGCCCACTGTCTTCTCCCACATAGGGATTGTGCACCCTGCTGTCTCCATCCCCTGCCTAAAGAATCAGGGCTGCTATACCCTGCCACCCCCTGCACAAACAGTTGGGGTTGCTGCATCCTGCTGCCCTCTCTTCCCCACCCTTACTGTTAGAGAAGCTGCACCTGTTGCCTCCTGTTCCTGTATCCACTGTCAGGGCTGCTATGCTGTGCTAAGCCCTAGAGTGTCAGGTTCCATGCCTCCACAGCTGGGACTGCTGCACCATGCTGCCCTAGCCATCAGAGGTAGGGCTTTTGCTACACTTTGCTACTCACTTTCATTACCCCAGATGGGCAGGGCTGCTGCACCACCTGTACCCCATCTCACAGCCAGGGCTGCTGTACCCTGTTGCCCCCTGTGTTCTGCACCACAGTTGAGACTTCTGCATCATGCTGTCCTCTATCCCCTGTCACCAGAGACAGGGATGCTGCACCCTGTTCCTTTCTACACATTTGGGGTTGCTGTGGCCTGCTGTGCCCTAGAGCACCATGCCTCTGCAGTTAGGGTTGCTGCACCATGCTGCCAATTGCCACAAGATTCAGGGCATTTACTGTACCCTGTTGCATGCCTCCACAGTTGAGGCAGTTTTACCCTGCTCTCCCCCTGCCACCAGAGTCAGATCTTTTGCTGCACCCTGCTGCCCACATCTCTTGTCCCAAACAGGCATGGCTGCTGCACCCTGTCCCACAGTTTGGGTGTCTGTATCCTGATGCCACCCCCATCTCCTGCCTGAACATTCAGGGCTGCTATACTCTGCTGCCCTCTGTCCCCATCCCCACAGTCAGGGCCACAGCAACTTTTCCCCCCTGTTCCTTTCTCCACAGTGAGGGCTGCTGTGCTGTGCTACACCCTAGAGTCTCATGCCACCTGCATCCACAGTTGGGGCTACTGAACCCTGCTACACACTTCCATTGCCCCAAATGGGCTGAGCTGCTGCACAATGTGCACCCTGTGCTACTGTCAGGGCTGCTGTACCCTGATGCCCACCTGTGTTCTGTCCCACAGTCAAGGCTTCTGCACTATGCTGTCCTTCGTCCCCTGCCACCACTGTGCCCTGCTGCACCACACAGTCCCTTGCCTCCACAGGCAGGGGACAGGGTGCAGCAAATGCCCTTATTCTTGTGCTGCACCATTCCTGAACATTTGGGGTTGCTGCACCCTGCCACCCTCTCTCTCTCTCTCTCTCTCTCCCTCACAGTCAGGGACACTGCACATGTTGCCCCCTGTTTCTGTCTCAGCAGAATGTAGCAAAGGATCTGACTCTGGTGGCAGGGAGACCACAGGGTGCAACTGCCTCAACTGTGAAGCATGCAACAGGGTGCAGCAAATGCCCTGAATCTTGTGGCAAGTGGCAGCATGGTGCAGCTGCCCTAACTGCAGAGGCATGGGGCTCTAGGCCACAGCAGGCCACAGCAACCCCAACTGTGTATAAAGGAGCAGGCTGCAGCAACCCTGTCTGTGGTGACAGGGGATAGAAAGCAGCATGGTGCAGAAGCCTTCAACTGTGGGGCAGGACACATGGGGCATCAGGGTACAGCAGCCCTGACTGTGAGATGGGATACACATGGTGAAGCAGCCCTGAACATTTGGGGCAATAAAAGTGGGTAGCAGGGTGCAGCAGAAGCCCCACCTCTAGTGGCTAGAGCAGCATGGTGCAACAGCCCCAGCTGTGGAGGCAGGGGATCTGGCACTTTAAGGCTTAGCACAGCACAGCAGCCCTGGCTGTGGAGACAGAAACAGGAGGCAACAGGTGCAGCATCCCTAACTGTGAGGGTGGGGGAGAGAGGACAGCATGTTGCAGCTACCCCAGTTGTTTGGGCAGGGGGTGGCAGGGTACAGTAGTCCTGATTTTTTAGCCAGGGGATGGAAGCATCAGGGTGCACAATCCCTGACTGTGTGGGAGAAGAGAGTGGGCAGCAGGGTGCAGCAGCCTCAAATGTGGAGCTGAAGGCAGAGGGCTTGTGGGGCAGGGACTGGTGACAGTAGACTGCAGCTGCCTCAACTGTGGGGCAGAGACATGGTGCATCTGGATGCCACATAGTGGTTCTAGTTATACATGTACATGATGTATTTTCACACAGAAACCACCGAAGAGCTGAAATCTGTGAGTTCTGAAAGTACATGTGCTTGAAATACTGCAACAGAGTGTGACAAGCAACTGTTTGTCAATCTGACATAAAAAACAAATGTTCTTACATGATTGCATTTATGAAGGCTACATCAAAGACAAACTGTTTCTGTGAATGAGCAAAATTTAGGTTTATTTTGTATTCATTAAACAGCCCTGTTATATAGTCAGAAAAAAAAGAGGTTTGATTAGAAAGAACAGAGCTGTGATACAGACAAGCTGATTTCTGACAGGAAAAAGATTTCCACTACTTCAATTCAGCATTCAAACTGAAATGATCAGCTTTTTAAAGGAAGATAATTCTATATTTTAAGTTGATCTATCTAAACTCAAACCAGAGACTGGGTTTGTAAGAAACCTGGAGAGCTCAGCAAAACAAACTCTATAGAGTGCTACTCTGATTGGGAATCTGAAATGGCAAGCTAATCCAAAATGATGTCATCGCTCTCTAAGCTTCACTGAGAGGACATAAATAACTCCACTGTTTTCAGCCACTGTAGAGCAGGTTAGCAAAGCTGATTTAAAGAAAATCACAAAACCAAACAGCATGAAATTTTCAGGAAACACTAATCGTAACACAAGGACTTGAATTTCAGCTTTTCGAGCTTTTATTAAAAATATGTAAAACCGTTGTACATGATCTTTAAGTAACATACAGGTATGTAGAAATGTATCACTCCATGTAAAAAAAACTAAGTATCAAAATAGAGCTAGTGAGCATGCTCAAACATGGCTTAAGGACAGCCATGTGTTTCGAATGAACTGTTACAAGAGAATATAAAGTGAGCAACACAAGAACGGGGGCAGAAACATTCAAGAAGGAGCACAAATTCACCAGCAAGTTAAGAACTAAACAGAAATTAGGTATATGGATACTAGCAAAAAGTATAATAGGTAATAATTACAAAGATAAAGAGAATAATTAATACTTGAGGCAGAAAGTGAAATGGGATGAAACGGAACAAAATAAATAAATGGAAAAAATTATGTTACTTCTGATTTAACAGACAGTGTTTCATGGTTGTTAAAAGGGGATAAGAGGTTTCACAAGACGAACAGAGAGCACTTTAACAGTTCAACATAGAAAGAAATAAAAAAAAGTTGTATTTTTGTAGCCAAAACAGGTTAAAATAAAGGAAGAAGTAAGCTACTTCAAAGAGAAAAAGTGTAAACAGAAAAGAACAAAGACAAGGTAAAAAGAGATATAAAAACACATAAAAATGAAGGTTGTACTTTGTTCTTTTTTTTTTTACCACTAAGTAACAGTGAATGTTTAAACATGTGCCTCATTATCTCTATTACTTTTAGAAACTAAAGTTTAAAGCCAGAGATATTTGTGTAACCCCTCAACCTCAGTCTATTTTGAATTTTTAATAAGGTAAAAAAACACAAAAATACATGTTTTAAATAAAAACAAGTATATAGATAAATAGAAAAGTGATGAAACGGAAATGATTGAATTAGATACTTAAAACATTGTATCTCTCTGTGTGAATTTAAATGAGAAATATGTATTTGTAGAAGAAAGACAGCACTTGACATAAAAATGGAAGATTTTTAGCCTATCTAAGGTGGGTATTGTAAATGGTTAACATGGACTGTTTCACTGTTCCCTCTTAGCGCTCCCCCCCCCCAACCATTCAGTTTGCTAAAGTGAGTGAGTTCTATTGTGGCAAGTAAAAACAGATAAAGTAAACACAGTGGGCTGGATAGTCAGACTGTGCCAGGCAGGGGCGCAAGCCTGGGCGCAGTGCAACTGGGCTGCACCAGGGCATGGACCAGGTGATATTCAACGGTGCTGCACCATGGCTCAGCACCGTTGGATATAGCCCTGAGGGCACATGCACTGTGCACGGCACAGTGGCACTGCACCGGTGCAAGTGGCAGAAGGGGAGCAGGGGGATGTACCAGCACAAGTGCGGTTGCGCTAGGTGCATCAGCCGCGATATTTGGCACTGAGAATGCAAATGAGGCCATTATGCATGCAAGGCATAAATGGGGCCATTTGCATGTCATTATGGCCCCATTTGCATGAGGTACACCGATTCCCAGCGACTTGTGCCTGGCGCCCTGCCAGGCTGCAGTTGTCGGGGACCGATGTCCTGTAGTCCCTTGGTGGACCCCGTTCCCATATGCCCAATCAAGGGCATATGTTTAAAATATTTCTGGTGGTCCAGTGGACCACTCTTCTTTGCCTGATCATGGACATATGATTAAATTATCCCTGGTGGTCCAGTGGACTGCTCTCCATCACATGATCGCGGGCATATGTTTTAAGTATCCCTGGTGGTCCACTGGACCACTCTCCATTGCCCAATCATGGGCATATGATTAAATTATCCCTGGTGGTCCAGTGGAAACCCTCCCCCCCAGTGCCCGATTGTGGGAAGATGTGGCAAAAGTAATCCTGGTGGTCCACTGGTACCCCTCTTTCCCACCACTGAGGTCCCCCCCACCCTAGCACTCCCCCCTCAGTCAGCGTCGGGCAGGAGAACCCCGCCAGCATGCTTCCTGGCCACCCGCCAACTGACAGCGCATAGTATGGTCTGTAGGACTATTGGTCCACCGTGGTGGACCAATAGGCGTACAGACAGTACTGTACGCTGTCAGTTGGCGGGCGGCTGGGAGGCATGCTGGTGGGGTGCTGCCACCGATGCTGACTGAGGAAAAGTGCTGTGTGGCGGGGACCCCAGTGGGTGGGGGGGGAGGGGGGTACCACTGGACCACCAGGATTACTTTCGCCACATCCGCCCACAATCGGGCACTGGGGAGGTAGGGTTTCCACTGGACCACCAGGGATAATTTAATCATATACCCATGATCGGGTGATGGAGAGCGGTCCACTGGACCACCAGGGATACTTTAAACATATGCCCATGATCGGGCATACGGGGCCCTTCCACTGGACCACCAGGGACATATTCTTCACATTCGCCCATGATCGGGTGATGGGGCGGGGGGGCTCAATGCTCCCAGGGCAGGGGGCTTGGGGTCAGTGTTCTTGGTGGGTGGGTGGCCACCCATGGCAGGCGGCTGCCGTAATGCACCCTGCAATATGGTGGCTCACCTGTAGGTGGCCTGGACTTGTTCCTGGTTTTACCAGCCACATCTTTGCACCCCCCTGGGTGGTGCAAGGTGGGTTTGTGCCAGCATATGCACCACACATCCCAGTCTGAATATTGGGATGTGCCACATATGCATGGGCACACCCTCCCGCACCTGCACCACATTCATTACTGTTGGGCCCCGGTGCATCGGAATTTGCGCATCACAACTTGCCCCTTTCAATATCATGCCAGGGCGCATCAGTGAGTTGTGCATGGTGCATCCCTGTTGCACTATGTGCAACCCTTTTGAATTATCCAGGCCACTGCATTTTGCATAGAATGAGAACAAAACAAGTTATTCTAAGTGAAGATGAAATGTTTTTTCTACCTTAACTTATCAGCATAATCAATGGTAGAGTACAACTTATTAAGATACTGTATGGTACGTTCTGAGTAATGAAGTGAATTATTCTGAATACAATTATGAGTAGCATTTAATTTAAAAAATGTATTTAATGTTTATTTAAAGATCCTGATGAAGTAGTGAGTACACTATGAAACATTGATCAAATATCTATATACCTGAATTAATGAAATAAATTTATTTTTTCAATTTGAAATTTGGTGAGTGGATCCAGTTTCTCCAACTGTGTGCAGTACAGGTTAATGAGTTCCCCAACTGGCTTTGAGATGCAGCTGGAAAACTCCCTGGTTCTGTTTTTCTATCAGACAGAAAAACAGCTTTGATGTGTAGCTAGACAGTTTCACAACCCTTTCCACTTCCCAGTGCCATTTGGCAACAGATTTTGAAGTGCATTTCAACAGTTACTTTCCACAACTGGATTTTTAGCAGCAGCAATAGGTTCCTGCAGCACAGGACACCTGCTCACCTCTTTCCTTTTACAGTCTCTCTGATTAAAAAATGCATCCACTTTTGCTCTGGCTCACACACAGTTTCCAGCAGGCCTTTGCCTCAGCTTAAGAGTTACTCCCAGTGCCTCTGATGCAGGATCTCTGCAGCAAACAATTCTCCTCCTAAACCAGAAATATTCACCAGATACCTGGTCCTTTCAGTATAGGTGCACAGTTCCTTCCAACAGTAAAATTCTGCCACTCCAATCCTCAGGAATACTCCACAAAAGCCCTGTGAAAGGCCTTAGACTTCTCTCCACGACTTCTCTCCATGCAGCACTGAGCCTGACTGCCCCAACAGCCAAATGTCTCTGGGATTGCTCCTGAAAATACTGCCTTCTGATTGGTTGGTTTTACTCATCAATCACCATCATAAGCCCTCTCTGAATATTGATTGGAAAAGTCTCTTGGCACCTAAGAATAGTACACACCTTCTCCCATAAGCCCTGTCAAACAGATTTTGGGTGCCTAGTTAGCTGATTGACTGTCCGTAGGGGGTCAAAGGGTCATAACATGGCTGCTTGAAAACAGTTTTACTTGCAGTTCAACAAGGTCCTGAATTAAACATCCTGCTGCAGGTAAACCCAACACTTTTGTTAAACAACTTCCCCGCCGATATGTAGCAGCACCTATGCCCTGTTAAACAAGTACGACATCTAACATCATTTGGTTGCCCCCTGCCTTTCGCTAGCTCTGAAAATTCACTTTCTCCCTTTCCCCCTGAGTGCTAGCCAGACTGGTTTCCCGAGTGCTTATCGGTGCTCTTCAATCAATCAATCAATCACTCACTCAATCAAAGTATTTATTTAACCAGGCAATTACCATTGAGCAAGCTCATTTTCTAGGTGTGCCTGGGTTTGTTAACAAGGAACAAGGGACAATATACATAGGATGCAACACACAAGAACATAGTAATAATACAAATAAAGTGAGATACAATAATACATTATATATAAAGTATCAGCAGGTAGCATTGACAGTAAGTAAGCACTGTAGCTGCTCCAGATGGGCCTCCTCCATGTCTATGACCCCCAATTAGCAGATCAGGGGGGTCGGGACAACTGGAGAGGCTTTAGATTAGCTGAAATTCAGTGAGAGGTACAGGTGCCTAACGGAGTGCAGAACGGGTCAGTGGCTCCATGGTCCAGCTCCTCCAGACCCTTGGGGGGAGAGCAATCAGAGCAGGTAAGCACCAGTGGGGGGGATTACATCTGCATCAGGACACTGTCCTGGAAGGCCTCCAGAAGGACCTGCTCCCTAGCACTAGAGATAGCCGGGGTGTTCCAATCAACCCTCAGCAGATTGAAATCCCCCACAAGAACAGCATTTCCCTTGCCACAGATCCTCCTGATTTGCTCCCCAACTCCCTGTCAGTTTCCTCATTTTGAGAAAGTGGCCTGTACACTACTTCCAGCCTAGCTTTTCTCCCCCTCAAATTGTGGAGCTGTACCCATAAGGCTTCAGCCCCACCCTCCTGTCCTTCCTTCCTGCAGCATAGATACCCTCACTAACATAAATAGCCACCCCACACCACCCCTTCCCCTTAGTTCTGCTCCTTTGGTACAACCTGTACCCAGGGATCAAGAGGTCCCAGTCCTAGCATCTGCTGTTTGAGATAAAAACAAACTGTGTGCCTGTTATATGCTGAACTGTGAGCCTGATACCTGAAAGCACCTCGTATGTTTTTGTGCCATTGTTCCCCTTTGTCCCATTATACCCAAGTTCAAGTGAGAGGGACCAGGTGAAACAGAGAATACATCAGCAAAGGAGGAGGGGCAGTATACTACAAAAGACCTGTGTTGCTTGCAGCACGACCGTGGCAGCATGAGCGTGAGTGGCGCGAGCACCATTCAGCATCAGAAAAGTAATTGTGGACTTACAGAAAGGAATTGGAGTGTTTATAATTACAAATTGTATGTATAGTGGTAAAAATATTCATTTCAGCTAATAAATCTGATGATTGCTGTCATTCATCATTTGCCATATGGCTTGGGCTTGTATTTTATTTAAAGGATTGTCTGGGGGAGATATTGGAGTTTGAGATAATGTGAGTCACAGTTTGAAATACCAGTATATTGACTGGGGAAAGCTGTATCTATTTAATGGTACATACTGTTTGGTTTAAATGATATTGACTGTTTGAATTTTAAAATGTTGTGACTTGTTTGACTTACAGCCTGATACATTAATGTATCAAATAGTGTGATTTACAGCCTGAAATATTGGTTTTTTGAGCAGGAGTTGCAGTTGTTTAAAGTTATTGATTGCTTAATTTTATTGGTGTTGTCCATGTACTAATTCCAAAGTTTATTTTTGATTGGAGCTGTGCATGAACAACTTTTATTCTTTAACTTCATAAATTATAGAGCTCAAATATAATATATTTTATACTAAGACTGACAGGAATAACCCCTATTTATAGAGGTTTTGTTCTTGCTATTAATTGGGGTATTTGTTAAATTATAGAATTGAAATAAAAAAAAAATTTCTAAGATTGATAGGAGGTAAACATTGTAACAATGTCAGTGTTATGGTGGGGAATCCTATTAGTGCGGTGCCAGTTCTTTTTAAATGTAGATCTTACCCAGAAGGAGAAAGATGTTGTAGTACAGTCATAGATCGTAATTGAGCATAAGAGCACCATGTTAGGAAAGATGGATGTATTAGTAGGATGGCATGGGGAAACACAGGCTACTTTATTAGATAAACATACTGAGACCACTTTGATAAAGTGGGTATGTATTATTAGTAAAGTTTTAAGTGGTTGGGGCGGAATACTCTTTTGGTAGGTTCTAGTATAAGAAAAAATATAAAGAGGGGAAGACAAATAAATCCTAAAATGTACAGATTGAGTAAATTGATAGTAATTATAGGGTTAATGATGAGTGGGGATGTTCATCTAAATCCTGGGCCTGCATCTGACTTAAATAATGATTGCACCTTAAAAATGTTTAGTGAAAAGGGGTTGAGGATTGTGCATATTAATATCTGTAGTTTGTTTAAAAAAACTGACCACTTGAGAGATTGGGTAATGCAATACAAACCCGATATATTAATAATTACCGAGTTATGGTTGCATACAAAAATTCAAGACAATGATATAGCATTAGAAAATTTTAATGTGTGGAGAAAAGATAGATCTAAAAAGGGGGGTGGAGTAGTAATTTATGCTAGAAATTGGATTGATATTAAGGAAAACGATAGTTTAAATGACTGGACTGAAGCATAAATCCTACCATTGGAAGTAAAGTTACCACACTCTAAACCTATACTATTGCTTGGTATTACCGTCCACCCAAAAGTAGTTTTGTGGTTTTTGATGAAATGCAAAATATACTGAAGACCTATTTAAATTCACATGAATTGATGGTAATTGGGGATTTAAATGTTTATTGGGGAACAATAGATGCTCATCATACTTTAACTGATATGGCCATAACTTTGAGTTTAATATAACTTATAAAAGAAGTAACTAGGTTTAATGCAAATAATCCTGGCAATTCAACTATTTTGGACCTTATATTTACTTCAAATCCTAATAAGTATGTAAAGAGTGGGGTGTTGCCAGATACAATGTCTGATCATCAGATAATTTTTTTGTATAAGAAATCAGAAAACTAGAAAAGTACCTAAGAACATTATACATACCAGGGTATATAAACATTTTGATTGTGTCAAATTTATGCAGGAATTAGAAGGGTATAATTGGGAAAGGTTAGAGTTAATTCCCAATGTGGGGGATGCATGGGATATGTTCCAAAAGGATTTGATACAAATTTGTAATAAACACGCCCCAATAAAAACTAGGATGATTAAATCAAATAATGCACCATGGTATGATTCCGGACTGTTTAAAATTAAAACAGCCAGAGATAAGGCATGAAAAAAAGCTAAATTAACAAAAGAAAATCAGGAGTGGATTAAGTATGAACAACTAAGAAATTCATATACCAAAGAAATTAGGAAGGCTAGAAAGGTTTACTGTAACAAAAAACTATCCAAAGAAATGATGGAGAATCCAAGGGCATTTTGGAGTACAATAAATAAGTTACATAAGGGTCATAATATGGGTTATTCCCAATCAATTTTTGGTTAATAGAAGCAAATTGGATTTAGGAAATGAAGTAGTAAATGAGTTTAATACATTCATTACTAATATGGGTATGGATGCATTAAAATCTGGATGGAATAATATGAATCAGGTTTTACAAAGCAACATTAAGTTAGACAAATCAGGTAAAGAAAATGTACAATTTGATGAACAAGTGGAATTTGAATTTATCCCTGTAACAAAAGGAGAAGTTAGGGAATTATTATTTAAAATTAACATAAATAAAGCAGAAGGCATGGATGGGATCCCTAATACTCTATTAAAGTTTGCAGCCCCCATTATAGATCAACCTATGGCAAATTTATTCAATATGTCTCTTTTATCTGCAGAATTACCCCCAACTTGGAAAACAGCAAAGATTGTGCCAGTCTATAAGTCAGGATCTAGGATGCTCATGGAAAACTATAGACCAATTTCCCTGTTACCAATAATATCAAAAATTTTGGAAAAGACTGCAGCGAAATAACTACAGGCATTCTTAAAAGATAAAGATGTCCTTAATAAATATCAATCAGGCTTTAGACCAGAACATGGAACTACCATGGCTCTACTGAAGATTACAGTAGACATTGTGGAGGGTCTGGACAGGGGGATGCCAATGGGGGCCATTTTTGTTGACCTTTCAAAGGCTTTTGACACCTTGGACCATGGCACCCTCCTGTCCAGATTGAAAACCTGCGATATATCCGAGTCAGTGTGAATTGGTTTAGAAACTACCTGGATTCAAGACAGCAACAAGTAACCATCAAGGAGTGGTCTTCAGGTCTAAGAGGGACCGTCTCGCGGGTGTGCCACAGGGATCCATATTAGGTCCCATATTGTATAATCTTTACATGAAAGATTTAAAGTTTGCACAGCAAGGGGTGTAGTATCATCTTTATGTCGATGACACAATTATTTATGTGGCTGATTCATCAGTGGTATCTATTCAGTTGGTATTACAGCAGGCTTTTGATTATTTACAGGATTTTTTGTTAAGATCTAAATTAGTGCTAAATGGAAAAAAATCCCAGGTAATGGTATTCCACAGGGGAAATGGGGTTAATTCAAAACAAGATGGATTTCAAATTAAAACTTATACTGGGGGTATTTTGCAGCAAGTTGATAAATATAGATATTTGGGGTGTTTACTTAGATACAAAATTTAAATGGAATAGTCATATTGAGAATATTTTGACAAAAGTAGGAAAGTGCTTAGGATCCCTGTATAGAACTAGAAACAGCATGTGTTTGGAAGTCAGAAAACTTGTAGTTACTGTGGTGGTATTACCCCATGTTAGAATATGGGAATTTGGTTTATATGGGTGCATCAAAAGAGCAGCTATATAAGCTTGATGTTATGTATAACAAACTGGCAAGATTTATATTAGGCGTGCCAAAGATGACACATAGACTAGAAATGTATAGGGACTTGGACTGGTATACTTTATCTCAAAGGAGAGTCCTAAGTACAATTACATTTATAATAAAATGAATATCCGGGAAAGTTCCAGGGTATATTGTTGAGCGTATTGAACTAAAGAATCCTATAAGGGGACTGCATTCTACAAATAGTTTGGAATGTAAGGTACCAAAACAGAGAACGGTTTGGGGAAATAATCACTTTACAAGTATTGGACCCCTTTTGTGGAATAACTTAGCTGGGAAATTAAGACCCTTGAACAGAGAATTCCAGTTAAATTCAATAAAGGATTGGCTCATTGAGCATATAAATATTGAAGAGGATTTAGTTTAGAAGAAAGTATGGAAAATGGAATCCTGATAATCTGCGCTTTGGATCTATTTTGTATGTATTGATTGTATTGTCTGTTAAGTTTGTGTGAAGATATATAAACTTGTAGTTGTCTATGTTAATGTTATTATGCTTAGTTTTAGTGTGATATGCTGTATTTATTGTTTTTGATATGATCAATGTATAACTGATATGAAGAGTAACTGGATCTGGCACTTTGGACCTCACTGTAAAAGAGCTTAGGCTCAGTGGAGTTATCCATATTCACTATTTTATGAATAAAAATGTTACCTACCTACCTACCTAGTATTGGGTGGCCCAAGTCTCAGTGATGGCAGCTATGTCCTCACCACCTTCTGCCATCAATGCCTGCAGCTCTGCCATCTTGTTTCCCAGGCTCCTTACATTCAACAATACCACATTCCAGTGTGACCCCTACCCATTCTCCACCCTTCCCACTTCTCTCTTACCTCCCCTTTTTTATTTCCCTCCATCCCCACCTGTCTGTCAATGCAGGGAGGCCTTTTGGACTCCTCGTCTGGTGGCACTGACTATCGACCCACCATTCGACTCCCCCTTACCTAGTTTAAATTAATCTTAGTTGATATAAACTCCTCCAGTTTAAGTTTCAGTACCCCTGAGCCCTCCATGTTTAGATGCAACCTATCTGGAGCAAACAGTTCCTTGTTCATGCCCTCATCCTGGTGTACTTCCTCATTTGAAATAGACCTTGTCCTGTACCCTGTTCATCCCCGTGTGGTACTTGTAGGTCCTGTCATCTCTTCCCTTCTCTCCTGCAGGGGAACATGTTGAGATCCCTCACTGTCTTCCCTTAGGGCTTCTCATGCAACACTTGCACCATTTTGGTTGCCCTCTTCTGGACTGCCTCCACCCTGTCTATGTCCTTTCTGAGATGCAACCTCCAGAACCAAACACAACACTCTAGGTGGGGCCTCACCAGTGACCTATACAGTGGTAGCACCACCTACCTCCTCCTGCTGGTGATTCCTCTCCCTGTTCACCCCAGCATCCCACTAGCCCTGTCTACTGCCTTGTCACACTGCCTCGCCAGCTTGAGGTCATCAGATATTGTAACCCAAGGTCTCTTTCCTGCTTAGTGAGTGTCAGTACCTCTCCCCATATTATACTCCAATCCTGGGTATCTATGCCCTAAAGTGCACGATTTTGCACTTTTTAGCATTGAAGCCCAGCTGCCATATCTTTGACCACTCCTCTAGTTTTCTAAGGCCCCTGCTCATTCTCTCCATCCCCTCCTGAGTATACAACCTATTACATATTTTAGTGTCATCTGCAAAAAGGCATACCTTCTCTTCCAGCTCTTCTGCAATGTTTTTCATGAACACACTGAAAAGGATCAGTTCTTGTACTGAGCTCTGTGGCACCCTGCTGGTCACTATCCTTTCATTAGAGTGACTACTGTTTACTACCACCCTCTATCGCCTACCCATTGACCAGTTTTTTAGTCAGAGTACCACTTTGGATCCCACCCCTAGATTAATATCTTTATCAGCCTCCTATGTGGCACGGTATTGAAGGCCTTGCTGTAGTCTAAGTAGGCCACATGCACTACTCTCTCTTGATCTCCCTGGTCACCCACTCAAAGAAATCAATAATATGTTTTTGGCACAACAGTCTCTGGTGAATCCATGATGCCTTTGGTCTTGTAATCTGTTGGATTCAACATATTCCACTAGCCTTTCTTTTAACAGGGTTTCAATTAATTTCCCCATCACTGATGTGAGACTGACTGGTCAATAATTGCTAGCTTCCTGCCGTTCTTTTGGAGCAGGTCTATGTCAGCTCTTTCCAGTCCTGTGGAACTGCTCCTGTTTCCAATGAGTTATTGAATAAGGCCACCAGTGTTGCAGCAAGCACCTCCCTCAGTTTCCTTAGCACCCTTAGGTGTATCCTGTCTGGTCCCATGGTCTTGTCCACTTAAAAATTTGCTAGTCCCTTCAGGACTCCCTCCCCACCCCCCACAACTCTTCCAGTTGCTCCTTGGTGGTCCATTCATCCCCCTTTCCCTCCATTATGAAGACTGAGCAGAAGTACCTACTCAGGATGTCTGCTTTTTCCAGATCATCCTCTGCATGGTCACCCCCAACCCCGCTGTCCTTCTTATCCTCACTATCCCTCCACTTGTCTTCCTCCTCTCACTTATGTACAGAAGAAAGTCTTGTCCCCTTTTGCTTCCCCTTTTACATCTTTATTCGCTCACTACCCTCCCTGCTTTCCTCTGTTTTACCAAGTTATTACACAAACTGGGGAATATGGGTGTGGGCAGGACAGTAGTGTGGTGGATAGGTAACTGGCTGGGTGGCAGGACACAGAGGGTGGTGGTAAATGGCTGTCACTCCACAGAGGGAAGAGTGACCAGTGGGGTACCACAGGGATCAGTGCTGGGACCTGTCCTATTCAACATCTTCATTAGTGACATTGCGCAGGACCTAGAAGGCAGAATTTCACTGTTCACTGATGACACAAAGCTCTGTAACAGAGTAGACACACAGAGGTGTAGACAGAATGAGAAGGGACCTGCACAAACTTGAAGAATGGCCAGGGTTTGGCAGTTGAAATTCAATGCAAAGAGTGCAAGATAATGCATATGGGGCACAAAACCCTGGCACAATATATCAGTTGGGGTGTGTGGATATAGCATGCACCAAGCAGGAAAGGGATCTTGGGGTTATCATCTCTGATGACCTCAAGGTAGGGAAACATTGTGACAAGGCAGAAGGTAAAGCAAATAGGATGCTGGGATGTATAGGCAGGGGCATCACCAGCAGGAAAAGGGAGGTCATAATTCTGCTATACAAGACACTAGTGAGGCCCCACCTGGAGTACAATGTACAGTTCTGGAGACCATACCTCTATTAAGGACATAGACGGGTAGAGACGGTTCAGAGGAGGGCAACAAAAGATGGTGCATGGATTGCATCACAAGTCCTATGAAGACAGGTTGAAGGAGCTGAACATGTACTCCCTGGAGGAGAGGAGGAGAGAGGGATATGATAGAGAGACATACAAGTATCTTACAGGGAGGAACAGGGTGCAGGAATACACTATTTTTAAGCGAAAAAGATGTTCCAGGACTAGAGGGCATGGGATGAAGTTGGAGGGAGGACGATTCAGAGGAAACATGAGGAAGAATTTCTTCACAGAACGGGTGGTGGACAAGTGGAACACCCTGCCAGAGGAAGTGGTGGGGGCTGAAACAATCACAGGATTTAAGAATGCATGGGATAGACATAAAGGAATTCTAGAGGTCAGGGGTAAGGGGCAACAGACTTCTAGGAAAACATAAACTGAACTTGCAAGCTCAAATGGGCAGACTGGGTGGGCCATAGGCCCTTATCTGCCCACACTGTCTATGTATCTATGTATCTATGTAAGTACACCTCCCTATCTTCCTCCCTCTGTGTTTCCTTGTGCCTCCTGAATGCCACCTGTTTTTTTCTACACTTTTGTGGCCACTTGTCAAAGAGTACCATAATGGTGTATAGTGCACTGGTTTACTTAGCCCAGATGCTTGCCATATGCAACAGTATCAAAGGCATTGCTGAAGTCCAGAAAGACTATGTCCATGGCCCTGCCCCTATCCATCCCCTCCTGGTCACTCCCTTAAGGAGGATGATCCGACTGAATTGGAATGATCTACCTCCCATAAAGGTGTGCTGAGAGGGAGCAACAAGAAACTTGGGCCCCAACCAAGTGCTCCATTATTCTGACTTGATAATGGCCTCCAGAAACTGCCCCACAGTAATATTTTTATTTCATTTATTGGGAACTCGGAATTACAAATCTTTGAGGTAAGAGCTCACTTACAAAGGATCCTCATCAACACTTGAGATGCATTTTGTTGCAACAGCATAATTACAGCAGAAAAATTGACACTGGGGTTCTACTACTAACATAGAGTTTACATAGGAAGGGGTAGCAAATACATTTATGGTCTACACACGTCAAGACATGAATGAAGCAGCTGGCAGCATTGTCAATTTCCTAGTGGAGGTACACAATGTGCATCCATCTGAGAGAAGTTAATTGCAGAGAGACAAGTTGGGGTTTGGCAAGTGCAGGTAGGTGGGGGGAGTGGGAGGGGAAGGAAGAGGTCAGGAAAATGGGATAGAGGTAGTGTGGATGTATTGGACAGAGGGCAGGTGGAGGGGGGAGGAGTAGGGGATAGAGGAATTGGACAGGGGACCAGGCAGGAGGTAGTGTGGATGAACTGGACAGAGGGCAAGTGAGGGGGTAATGGAAAAAGGACAAGTGGGGGGAGTGGTAGGGAGGGTGCAAGGGGTGTTGGGGAGGGGAGTAAGTGCAACCTGGCCAGAGCAAGTGGGCAGTTGAGTGGTGGGACAGATGCTAGGATTATGTTTGACACATGCAGCAGACTGGAGGAGAGATGGACTTACAGAGTTCGGATTTGAAGTGCCTTAGGCGTTGAAGGCTAGTGATTGTGTTTGGAAGCTCATTTAGCCAGGTGAGAGCCCATACCATGAAGGCACATCTCCCCAGGCTGATTTCCTGAAGGGAACAGCTAAGGCATGCCTGGAGACACTTCTTGTGGCATGCTCACCTGGGGCAGGTCTGAATGTCTGCAGGAAGACAGGTGCTAGTCCCAGTAGGGCCTTCTTTCCTTGCGAGCAGGTCTGGAGCTTTGTTCTATCCTGGAGGGGGAGCCACTTTGTCCTTATGTAGAGTTCACAGGTGTGTGTGTGATGCGATCCACATCCAGGACAAATCTGCATGCTTTATTGAGGGTAAGGTGGACTTTGTGTAGACTAGTGCCTGTGGCAGCACCATAAATCACGTTTCCATAGTCCAGGATTGGCAGGATTGTGCCATTGACTGCCTGGAGCCTGGCTTCAGGGGTGAGGCAGAAGAGGAATCTGTAGAGTGTCCCAAACTTCCTGTTTGCAGCTTTAGTGATATTACGTAAGTGTTCGTCGAAAGAGAGGGACTCACTGATTGTGACCCCCAGGTAATGTAAAAAGTGAACCTGTTCGAGGGTGGAGTCCGTATTGAGTGCTATTTTAAACGGTGTGGTTGATTTCCTCTTCTGGAGACTGGTAAAGAGCATTGTCTTAGTCTTTTTACTACTGAGTACTAGGAGGCTGGTGTTAAACCATTCCTGTAGCAGGTTGAAGTTGCACTGTAGGTTCCTGGTCAGTGTGTCATGGCAGGAGCCTCTAAGAAATAGCACCATGTCATCTGCATAGAGCAGGACTTTGGCAGAGGGGCACGCAGCTGGGATGTCACTTATGAAGAGGCTAAACAGGAGGGTGCCCCATATAGACCCTTGTGGGACCCTGACCATGACTTTCCTGGCCTCTGAAATGGTACCATTAATCTTTACCTTCTGTGAGCACTCAGACAGGTAGCTGGAGAACCACCCAACCGTGTCCAAGGACAACCCATTGCAGGTTAACTGGTGGAGCAGCAGCTTGTGATCCACAAGGTCAAATGCTTTGGATAGGTCGATATAGATTGCTCCAGCTAGTTGTCCCTAGTCTAGTGCCTCATGGACATAGTCTGTGAATTCAATGAGGGCCGTGTTGGTACTGTGCCACTTGCAGAACCCATGTTGTTGCGGGCTGAGGAGGTTGTATTTGTGAAGGTGGTCTGAGAGCTGGTCTGCAATGATTTTTTCCAGCACTTTGGAGAAAGGAGACAGGATGGAGATGGGCCTGAAACTGGACATAATTGAACAATCCCCTCCTTTTAGAACCATAGTGACCAGGGCAGTTTTCCAGGTAGATGGGAAGGCTGACATCCAAAGCGACATATTAAAAAGCTCAGTGATAGGTACGACCACTGTAACTGCATGGGTCTGATCTGACTGTAATTGCATGGGTCTGACGTTGCCCACTTCTTGAAGTGTGGGAACACACTGACCACTTACTAGGCCTCTGGCACTACACCTGTCTGAACAGACACCTGAAAGATTACCTCAAGTGGCACTGCTAACTGTTCCTCTACCTCCACTGTGATCCTGTGGTGTATTCCGTCAGCCCCTGACAGTACCAGACATATTTATTTATGAAAACTTTGGACCAGAAAAGGCATACTAAGCAGCCAACAGTTGGTTTCTAGAGGTTTCCAGAGGTGCCCTGTGGGAAAGGGTACACAAGCAAAAAAGCTAAACAGCAATACAATAACATATTACATCTAATACTTCACTGAAAACATTTAATTGTGAGCTTGCTTATTTTCAGTTGCAGGATATGCAATACCAGAGACAGGAACTGTGTCTAGTGGCCCCAGGTCCAACCATGCTAGCCTGTAGCTCAGTGATTAGAGCACAAGGATGGTGTTCCAAGTGCCTGGGTTCAGTTTCCAGTAGGTTACATTGTTTCTTTCTCACTACAATTTGTGATTTAAATTGTTTAGCAGTAGTTAATACTCAACCAAAAAACATCTAATTGTCATCAGAAAGCAGTGTAATTTATAAGAGTAACAGTGCAGAATATAAACATGGGAAATATGAGTACAATGAAAAAATCAGTAGCAAAAGAGGACCTGTGGTGATTTAGTCACAGGAGAAGGCTGGGCTTTTTCTCTCCCCTTTCCACCAGTTCCTACTTGCCAGTTCTCTATATAGATTCTATAATAAATACTGTGGACAGAAGTGTTATAATGATATAGTTTGTGTGTACTATATGTATTATAGATGTATTATAGATGTATATAGATATATATAGACATACATACGTACGTACATACATACGTACATACGTACATACATACATGCATACATACATACATACATACATACATACATACGTACGTACGTACATACATACATAATGCTGTATGGATAATATTGGCCATTGTGGTATTTGTAGTCCACTGTTATTGAAAACCTGATAAATTTCAAGTTTGAAAAAAATGAGGACCAGCAGCAGGCTCAAATGTACTAAGCATAGTATATTACAATGAAATATAGATCTCAGCACATGTTAGTAATCAGTACTTAAACAAACAAACAAAAAATTGTCTCCTGCTAAGAAGGCTGGTTTTGTGATGGTGGGTGTGTATATTCAATCTCCTACCCATTTTAGCCAAGGGAGGGCTATTACTAGCCTTCAGGGAACCAGGGGGCACTCTTTAGATGGAGAGTCGAGCTTAATTTGTTCAGCCACGATAACCCAGATGAGATGCAACATTTCATTTCTAGTAGTGACCTGCTGTTGCCCATTTCCACAGTTGAGTAGACTGGAGCACCGGGAGGTTGCATGACTTAGTCAAGGTCACATATTGAGAATTTGGCACTGCTGAGATTTGAACTTGTGATCTTCCAGTTCCTAAGTCAGTGTTTTAAATATTTGATCACGCCCAGCCTGGTAAGTGTGGCTTTGGCTGCAATACTATAAACCACATCCCCACAGTCAAAAGCTGTGAGGATCCTTTTTAGAATAATCAGACAAATGGGAAGGGGGATGCAAGCTTTGTTCCTATAGAGGGCATCAAGTTTAGGCAGCAGTTTTTTGTGGAGGGCATCAATATGGCAGTAAAAGTCGAGATGACTATCATGCCAAGCCTCCATTTTTTAAAGGAGGAGCCTTCCTCAAGCAGAGAGTCATTCCTCATGAAGACAGGGGAGACCATGTCTAACCAAATGCTGCAGGAATCAAAGACAATGGAGGCAATCATGTTGGCATTTAGGGTAACTTGGGTTGCACTGAACCAGAACTGGCACTGTAAAAGACATTGGGATTGCAGTCAAATTGAGAGTAGAAGGACCACAGGCAAAAATGTGTGTCATCTGAGAACATGTGAGTATATGAAGAAACAGAAGAATTAGGAAATCTATTCAGAAAAATCGAGAAAAGGATAGGGTCAAGGACAGAGCCTTAGGGAACACCAGAATGAACTGGGGGATCTACTAGGATGGTCTTTGACCTGTCTCCTATGTAGGAACCAACTCATTTGACTGCAAGGTCAGATAGTTTAGCAGCTGTAGCTCCCTCTGTTTACCTACAGGCCATATAAAGTAAGCAAGTACAGTGGAGGCTTTCCCATCGTCTGATGTATTTAGTGCTGGTGAAAGGTGAGGGATGGATGGCACCGAGATGGAAGCCTGATGTTTATCCACAGAGACAGGTACAGTGCTGCCAGTTAAAGTGCAGGGTTCCCTGCACTGTGACAGATCTAGTGCTGGGGAAAGGCGAGAGACTGTTAGCACTAGCAATTGAAGCCCTTTGTTTATTCACAGGGCCAGGAACACTGCAGGGCAGATACAGTGCAGGCTTCGCCTCACTGTGAGGAGTCCAGTGCTGGGGAAATGTGAGGGACTGACAGTAGTAGTCATATTACAGGAAGTGTGGAGAAGGGGCATGGCAAAAAGGAAATGGTTGGAGCTCCAGCAGTTCTTTGTTTAAAGAACTCAGATTAGATTGACCCCTTGGGGAGATGTTGCTTACTAGAGGTAATCCCACCCACACCCAAGAAGCATACTTCATCCAATGGGAGCGGTGGAGTTCTGCCAACCAAACAGGATGCAGAATTTTGCTGAGGATTTTTTTAAAATTCTCCATAAGCCACTGTTCCCTGCTGGCTAGCCTGTGTAACCACCCAGTAGATTGGAAATAAGAACCATTCCACTGTCACAGCAACATAAACTCACCAAATTTGCTTGGGCTCCACTGCACCAAGGCACTGTCCAGTACACTGCACTCACTGCTGTTTCCTCGTCTCACCACCAAGTTCCTGGGGCGCCCAACAGCATGTTGGCAGAGGTCATTCCCAAATCTTTTAAAGCAGGGGAAATCGAACTCACAAGCTATTGAGGAGAAAAGTAAGTCTGAGTCATCCAACACCAAGGGCTCAAAGCATAAATTCATGAAGTAGTCCCCCACCCCAGTTGCCCAGCAGGACAACATACTGCAAAACATTCCTACTTTTCTAGCACTTTACACCTTTCTGTCTTATACATGTCATTGCAGTGCAGCCCAGTTGGTTAGAGTGCTGAGTTTTGAACCTAGTGACCCAATGTTGAATCCCAAGATTGCTACTTGACTGGCTGTGTGACCTCGGGTAAGTCTCAGTCTGCCTCTGTATACCCTACTCTTTCTCGTTCACTCTCTCTGAGCTTAGATTCAATCTGACTTAACCTCTCTGTGCTCTTCTAAAAGCTACTGCAGTTTTGCAGTTTTTCATAGATTGTTAAGTGCTTTGGGATACAGTGTGTGTGCAATGCAGTAGATAAATCCAAATGTTACAGTATTCTACAAACCCTGCACTACCAGTACCTAATTGCTTTGTAATGCACTTTAAGATACAGTATAAATGAAAATCACTATTTAAATCCAAACTCTATTCTACAATCCCTGCACTATCAGTATCTAACTCACTATGCTAGGCACTCTGGGATATGGTACATATCCATGTTGGAAATGGACAAAAATTACTGGGGGAACCCACCACCCTTGATGTAGGATCTGGGGCCACATTTCCTCAGTATATGTTGCATGTTTACACTCGATATAGTCAGTTTTATGCCTTTAGGAGACCACATGTTACACAGGAGTAACCCTTTCCCACTTTACTCCTGGAACTGAGTTTCCCCCTGATCCTCCTATTTCCAAGACTGGTATAAAAAGCACTATATAAATCCAAATTTGCTGTTCTACAGTACCTGTACTACCAGTATCAAACTCATTGCTTTACATAGAAACATAGAAACATAGAATTTGACGGCAGATAAGGACCGCTTGGCCCACCCAGTCTGTCCATTTCCCTACCTAATGGATAAGCTGCAGATCCTAGTTAACCAGCAGCCTACTTCCTCCTACCCCAACCCCCTAGAATTGCCTTATGACTGTCCCATGCATGCTTGAATTCCACCACTGTTTTTGACTCCACAACCTCTTCCGGAAGGCCGTTCCATGCATCCACAACCCTCTCTGTGAAAAAATACTTCCTTAAATTACCTCTGAGCCACCCCTCTATCTTCAAATTGTGCCCTTGTTCTTGCACCTCTTTTTGAAAGATGCTACCCTCTTGGACTTTGTTGATTCCTTGAGGTACTTGAAAGTTTCTATCATGTCCCCCTCTCCCTCCTTTCCTCGAGGCTATACATATTAAGCTCCTTAAGTCTCTCTTCATATGTCTTCTGGTGCAGACCCTGCACCATTTTAGTTGCCCTCCTCTGGACAGCTTCCATCCTGTCTATGTCTTTGCGGAGACTGGGTCTCCAGAACTGCATGCAGTACTCCAGATGGGGTCTCACCAGCTGTCTGTACAGAGGGATAATAACTTCCTGTTTTCTACTGGTGATGCCTCTCCCTATGCATCCAAGTATCCCCACAGCCCTCCTTGCTGCCTTCTCACATTGTTTGCCCACCTTTAGGTCATCTGATGTGACTACCCCCAGGTCCCTTTCCATTTTTGTTGTTGTTAGTATCTCACCCCCCATTGTGTACTCTTCCCCTGGGTTTTTGTTTCCCAGGTGCATTACCTTGCATTTCTTAGCATTGAATCTAAGCTGCCATACATTTGACCATTCCTCTAACCTTTCCAAGTCCCTTTCATCCTTTCCACCCCACCTTGTGCATCAACTCTGTTGCAGATCTTTGTGTCATCTGCAAAGAGACATATTTTTCTTCCAGTCCCTCTGCAATGTAGCTTATAAAGACATTGAAGAGGACTGGTCCTAATACTGAACTCTGCGGTACCTCACTAGTAACCCCTCTTTTCTCAGTGGAGGGACTCCATTTACTATTACTGTCTGTGTCCTATTCTCCAGCCAATTCTTTACCCAGGCTGTCATCTTGGGACCCACTCCCAGGCTGGCTAACTTGTATATTAATCTTTCGTGTGGGACTGTGTCAAATGCCTTGCTAAAGTCTAGGTAGGCCATGTCCACAGCCCCGCCCTGATCTACTACTTTGGTCACCCAGTCAAAGAAATCTATCAGATTTGTCTGGCATGACCTTCCCGCTGTGAATCCATGCTGCCTTGGGTCCTGTGCCCCTCTGGCCTCTAGATACTCGACAATTCTTTCCTTCAGAAGTGATTCCATCATTTTCCCTACCACTGAGGTTAAACTAACAGGTCTGTAGTTTCCTGCTTCTGCCTCGCTCCCACTTTTGTGAAGGGGAATCACATCTGCCCTCCTCCAGTCCTCGGGTACCACCCCATCCTCCCATGATTTGTTAAAGAGGGTAGACAGTGGTGTCACTAGTTCTACCCTTAGTTCTTTTAGAATTCTGTAAAGTGCTTTGGGATACAGTTAGTATGAAATGTACTATTTAGGAGTCTGATTTACAAAACGGACTGGGACAGGCTCAAACTGTGCATATCCCAGCAAGGAGCTCCACACCCATCCACAGAGGACAGCATCCACAGCCCCTGCCTGCCACTTTCCATGAGTATGGAGCTTCCTGCAGAGTCAGGAGACAGTGTGGAGGGGAAGAGAATGTGTAGGACACAGAGCATCCAAATGGATGCCCGGGTCAGCACTGCAGTGGATCCCCTGTTCTGGACAATGCTAGAGATCTTGGGATATGGCAGTCCTCCAAGGGCTTGCATATCCCTGTAGAGAACACAGTTGTTTCCTTTATGGAATCAAACCATGCTGTAACAACCCCCAGCCCTCCTTACCAGCTCCTGGGGAAGTTGGAGTGGAGACTGATTGATCATCTGGAGATGTCATATGGCTGGGCAGAGGTGGCACAAAATCACTATGGCAGGGTCTTGCCCCACTCAGCCTGTATCTCCTCAGCTGGCTGACTCTCCACACCACATAGAGCCATTCATGAATTAGGTGATGGCACGCCCCGCCCCCTCGCCTGCACCCAGTCTTTCTGCCCTCATAGCTGGGCCAGTGGCTCAGGATCCATAGAAGAGAGGGTGTGTATTCAGGGCTTTGGATGCACCAAGGTCTCCGCACATGTGCAACAGGCCTCCTACACACCACCAGCTCAACTGCCCCTAGCTGGCACGTGCAAAATACCTCCTGAGGCCTTTGTGGATTGGTTCTAATCTAGTGTCCTCTCCATTCCATACACAACAAGTATCAAACTCATTGTTTGGAAAGCAGTTTGGGATACAGTGTGTATAAAAGGTACTATATAAAACCATATTCTATTTTATTCTGCTCTTTTCTAAAGTGCCTGAACTACCAGTAGCTAACTTGTTTCTCTGTGAAGTGCTGTGATACAGTGTATATAAAAAGTACTGCATAAATTACTATCCTATACTCTTCTAGTCTATGCTACAGTCCCTGACCTACCAGTATCTAATTTTTTTTTTTTAAAGATGTTATTTTCTCCTCGGAACTCCGGCTACAACCCCCCCCCACACTCCGTCGTTCCCCCGGCGCCATCCCCGGACATGAGACCCCTTCCCTTCTGCACCCCGTGACTTACCCTTCGCGGCAGGGTGGTGGGGAGCGACTCAACCCACCCCAACGGATCCATGCCAGGGAGGCACCCTCCAGGAATGGCGCCGGGGAACAACGTCGTGCTGCCGGGCTCCCATTTTCTTGATTTTCCTACCGGCGGGCATGGCGTGCAATGACGCCAGCGACTGAGTGTGCGCACGCTCCCGTGCGCACGCTAGTCAAGCGTCTGCCACATCCCACCCCACCTTGGCTTGTGGCTGCGTGCTGTCGATCCCCAGCCTCCGCTAGGGGTCAGGCAAGCACCGGCCGCCTGGAAATCCTTCGCTTCGAGATGGAGAGCAGTCCTCCGACGCTAATCCATCTCTCCCTCCCCACCGACCCCGACAACCCATGGCCCGCTCCCGAACACGGGTCGCCCGGCGATCGAGGTGTAGCGTACCAGCCGCCAGCCCTCAGCGCCACTGGGCCGGCTACCAGTATCTAATTTAATGTAAATTGATTTGGGATACCACATGCTTGGAAGGTACAATGGAAATCCATGTTCCATATTCCATTCCATTCTACAGTGCCCCCATTACAAGTATCTAAATCATTGTTTCCTAAGTGCTTAGGGATCAAGCGTGTATGAAAGATACTCTTTTTTTTTTTTCAGTCCCTGCATGTCCATGCACATCAGGAACAGCTGAACCAAGTTAAACAAGGATGAAAAGGACAGATGGTAAATGTGGAGCAGGTAAAGAAAAATAAATTATAACAAGTATTTGTCAATGCCAAATGTTGTCTTGCTGGCATTGGCATTGGTAGTGCAGGAGTTAGAGAGATGCATAATAGGAATGGCAGTGAAGTATGGAACTGACACCAACCCCACCCTGCAGAGACTGACAGGCATTGAGGTGTGCCTTTGGGTCATCGGCCATAACGCTCATGCCATTTCACCTCACCCTACCCTGCAGACTCTGACATGTGTTGTGTTGTGTTGTGCCTTGGGGTCATTAGGCCTTACACTCATCCATTCCATAAGGAAATATGTTGACATGGGTGCAGTACAGGAGAATGGGGTGAACTTTGGGGCCGAAGAGTCCAAGACACACCTTGATGCCTGTTACTGACTGCAGGGTGGGGATGGAATGGCGTGAGCATTACAGATGACAATCCAAAGTCACAGCCTGTCAGTCTGTACAGGGTGGGACATTACGGGTAGAAACTCTAAGGCCCCAGATGTTTGTTGGTATTTGCACTCCAAATTTTCAACATGGGCTTTTTGTGACCCCACCTCATGAAAGCATTTGGGACCTCTGCTCATGAACAGTGGCACTGTGATTTTGTTAATCTGTCCCGAACATTGATTTCACACAGCGGCCACACCATTCTGTGCCAGATGTGCAAAAACACATTTCAGGCAGGATGTGAAAAATGACAGCTGTACCGTTCATAAGGAGGTGTGAAGAAATGGCAATGCAGAAAATCTGGAGTGAAAATATTAAAAATTCTCCAGGTTGTGTGCATGGAAACTGCGCAATGCACGCTTGTAACACAGTCATTTTGTGGAATTTTTTCACCAGATTTTCAGCATAGGCACTGTGGGACCTTCGCTCATGAACAGTGTCACTGTGATTTTCATAATCTGTCCTGAACATTGATTTCCCACAGCGACCGTGCCATTGTGCATCAGATGTGCGAAAACACATTTCGGGCAGGATGTGAAAAATGACAGTTGTACTGTTCATAAGGAGGTGTGAAAAAATGGCAATGCTGAAAATCTAGAGTGAAAATATTAACAAGCATTTGTCAATGCCAAATGTTTGCTTGCTGGCATTGGCAGTGGTAGTGTAGAAGTTACAGAGCTGCGTAATAGTAATGGCAGTGAAGTATTGAACTGAAGCCAACCCCACCACCACCCTGCAGAGAGTGACAGGCATTGGGGTGTGCCTTTGGGTCGTCAGCCATAATGGCTACGCCATTTCAGTACACCCCACCCTGCAGACACTGGCAAGTGTCACGGTGTTCCTTGGGGTCTTTGGTCCTTATGCGCACCGCATTCCATTAGGAAATACAGTGGGATGGGTGCGATATAGGAGAATGGGGTGAACTTTGGGGCCGAAGAGTCCAAGGCATACCTCAATGCTTCTCACTGGCTGCAGGGTGTGGAATGGTATGATCATTACAGGCAAGAATCCCAAGTCACACCCCTGATGCCTGTCATTCTCTACAGGGTTGGGCGTTATGGTTGGAAACCCTAATACCTCAGGCATTCGTCGGTATTTTCACTCCAAATGTTCAACATGATTTTTTTGTGACCCCACCTCATGAACAGGGGGAATATCAGTTTCTTAGCCAAAAGCTGCTTATGCACAGCGACTACGGCATTTAGCACCACAGGTGCAAAAACATTCAAACAGGATGTAAAAATGACAGCTGTACTGTTCATGGGGAGGTGTAAAAATGGCAATGTTGTAAATCTGCAGTAAAAATATTTTAAAAAATGGTAAAGTCATGAGCGTACATAGAAACTGTGCAACGCACACCCGTAATATAATTAGGTTGGGGATTTTTTTTTACAGCAGATTGTCAACTCAGGCATTTTGGTGCCTCCGATCATGAACAGTGTCACTGTGATTTTCTTTATCTGTCCCGAACAATAATTTCCCACAGCGACCACGCATCTCTGCGCTGAATGTGTGAAAACACATTTTGGCCATGTTGTGAAAAATGACAGCTGTACTGTAAATAAGGCAGTGTGGAAAAATGCCACTGGTGAAAATCTGGACTTAAAATATTACAAAGTCATGAACTTACGAGGGTGCGTGGAAACTGCGCAATGCTCACTCGTAACACAGTCATTTTATGGACTTTTGTCACCAAATTTTCAACATAGCCATTTTAAGACCTCTGCTCATGAACAGTGTAACTGTGATTTTCTTAATCTGTCCCAAACATTGCTTTCACACACCAACAGCACCATTGTGCGCTACATGTGCGAAAACACATTTTGGGTAGCATATGAAAAATGGCAGCTGTACTGTTCATAAGGAAGTGTAATAAAATGGCAATGTTGAAAATCTGGAGTGAAAATATTAAATTTGCAAACTTATGAGCATGCATAGGAACTGCGCAACGCACGCTCGTAAAACAGTCATTTTTAGGAATTTTTTCACCAAATTTTCAACATAGCCATTTTAAGACCTCTGCTCATGAACAGTGTCACTGTGATTTTCTTAATGTGTCCCATACATTGATTTCGCACATCGACTGCGCCATTGTGCGCTACATGGGCGGAAACACATTTTGGGCAAGATGTGAAAAATGACAGCTGTACTGCTCATAAGGAGGTGTGGTAAAATGGCAATGTTGAAAATCTGGAGTGTAAATATTGAAAATTCGCGAACTTACGAGCATATGTAGGAACTGCACAACGCCCGCTCGTAAAACAGTCATTTTTTGGAATTTTTTCACCAAATTTTCAACATAGCCATTTTAAGACCTCTGCTCATGAACAGTGTCACTGTGATTTTCTTAATTTGTCCCGTACATTGATTTAGCACACCGACTGCGCCATTGTGCGCTACATGGGCAGAAACACGTTTTGGGTGAGATGTGAAAAATGACAGCTGTACTACTTATAAGAAGGTGTGGTAAAATGTCAATGTTGAAAATCTGGAGTGAAAGTATTGAAAATTTGCGAACTTACTGGCAGTATAGAACTGCACAACGCACGCTCGTAAAACAGTCGTTTTTTGAAATTTTTCCACCAAATTTTCAAAATAGGCTTTTAAGAGCCCACCTTATGAACACTGGCAGTGTCATTTCATTAATCAGTCCTGAAAGGTGATTTCACGCAGTGACTGCGAAATCACCCTTCGGCCCAATAACGCCATGACAGTGACATAATTCATGAGAAGGGGTCCCAAAAACCCCATGTTGAAAATTTGGTGCAAAAATTCCCAAAAATGCCTGAGATATGCAACAAAGTTGAAAACCCTATCTAGCCCATTATACAGCTTACCGGCATTTCCTCAGTTCGCGGTTGGCTTTGAAGAGTGCAGACGTGTTCCCGGTCCACCGAAGATCGTTGCACCAAGGTCCAGAGGTAAGTATGGGGTGAGGGGGGTGTGGGGAGGCAGGGTGTGCAGTGGGTGGGTGCGGGTTGTGGGAGGGGGGCCAGGGAGACTACGTGGGACTGTTTTTTCTTTGCAGGTGTTCTTTTTGTTTCCAATGACGACGCAGGACGTTTGCCACGCTGGGTTGGGCTCCCAGCATGGCACAAGGATGGTTGGGTGGCATTCAACCGATGAGGCATTGGGCACCCCCGTCACCCAAAGCATCGATTGCCACGCTGGGGTGGGCTCCCAGCGTGGCACCCAGTACTCAGGGGGTGAGGACAGTGGAGCCGACGGGGGATTGGGCACCCCAGCTATATCATGGTTGCCACGCTGGGGTGGGCACCCAGCATGGCATTTAAGGCTTTGAGGCGGGGCGCGCAGCAGCCGACGGAGTTGGAGTACCCCGTCGGCTATACAGTGTTGCGTGCGTCCGAGGCGCACGCCTGCATGTCGCGTGTGTGTGTGGGGAGCTGCGCATGAGCAAGCGATATCTTATCGCTGCTCACTGAAGCGTAGCTCCCTTGAATTGTATTACTGCATTTTGGAGCTTGTCATAGACAGCTCCATCATGCATTGGCTTACAGGGGCCGCGCCTGCCAACACACTGATTGAATTGGAAGAGCGGGTGACACACCTCCGAAATCTCAGATGATGGCACTATGTTTCTTACACATGCGTGCAAGCAAACATAACAAACATAATAAATGTATCTTAATTTTTGAAGACCATTTTTTTCTTTTGTGCGTGCATATGTGACATATGAATGAGGGATCCACTCATTGTAGATCAAGGGAGGATGTGAAATGGTGCAGGTACATGGGGGTGAACAAAGTGAGACAGTAAGCCTACCAGAGCTTCAGGCTGATGTAGCACAGTGATACATGGGGGGTGAACAAAGTGGTAGACAGTAAGCCTACCAGAGCTTCAGGCTGATGTAGCACAGCTGGACTAAGGCAAGGAGGATGTGAAATGGTACAGGTACATGGGGGTGAACAAAGTGGTAGTCAGTAAGCTCTACCTGAGCTTCAGGCTGATGTTGCACAGCTGGACTAAGGCAGAAGCACCCACGGCATGTTCTTATAGTTCCCATGTATATGTCCATTTATGTTCTTACAGTGCTGATTGCCTAACTGAGCCAAGATGTAAAACAGACACTGAAATGTCAGGTTTATTTCAGGTGACCATGTTCTTATAGTCCCCATTTATATGTCTGTTTATGTTCTTACAGCATTGATTGCCTAACTGAGCCAAGAAGTAAAACAGATACTAAAATGTCGGTGACCAGGATCATAGTGGGGAGAGGGGGCAAGTGAAACAATGTCCTGAGAATGTGCTTAAACTTATTAACCGTTGCTGTGCCAAGGAGTGATACACCGGTCCAGAATCCCTATACGTTTAAATTATGTTTGCAGCCTAAAGGTGCTTAGGTGGATTGGCATTTACATTACTCACTGGCAAATCTTTTTCATACTTTTTGTGATCATCGGTTAAGATATAACCACTAACTGATGAGACACTTGGGGGCATGAAACTGTGCTACCAGCAAAGTTGCATTTGCAAAGCCCTGAATATTTATCTGTTGATAATGAAATGAAAACTGTCAGCTGATAACATTCAGCCACTGTCCATTGCACAGAATAGACATCTCACTGATAGATCTGGAGTAAAAGGACATGCACTTGCCAATAACACCACTACAACTCCAGACACGGAAGAAAGAAGTTCATGCACTTTCATCGCTGTTAACTTTTTCAGCATTTTAAAACAGTTACTTAGCATCTGCACTAAGATGTTACACGTCGCTGAACTGAATTGTGACACCAGAATCCCTGCGATCAACATTTGTCAGCAAAAGTGAATTGAAAAAATCAATAGATGTATAAAATGGTAAGTGACATGAGTCAATAACAACATATCTGCATGTAATACTTGGCTTAAAATTTGAGCACCACCATATTCCACACCACAGCGTCAAATAGGGATGCCATTTATAATTTAGCTAATGTCAAGCAGTTTTTGAGCCATAGAAAGTATTACTATATCAGTATGGTGGCAGCAACAGGATCAGGAAATTATGAAATAAAATGCAACAGCACCCCCCGTCGGCCATATGTTGTGCGGGTGGAGGGAGTGCATGAGCACCCAGGGGTGGGCTGTTAGGCGGCTTCAGATTCACCGGAGAAAAGGGTGGATTCGATTGTGAGCTACGATTGAATTTGTGTTTTCTTTTTCTATACCTAGTTTTCGCTATTTTGTTAGGGCACATGTCCAACCCTAAGATGTTTAGGGTCACAAGGTGATGTGACTTCATTGAGCATCTGATTTAAGAAAGACCTGTGTGATTCTATCTAAATGCCAGCTCATGGCAATTCAGAGAAAAAAAAAATATTTTGAAGCTGCATTACCAGACTAAGTGTGCAGTTTAGTGAATTACCACACAGGGGTGTGTATATGACAGCACTAAAAGGCGCATTAAAGTGCTTCAGTCATGAAAACCTCCCCCACTGGCTGCTGCTGAAATGCATAGCAGTATGTTCTCCTTTGTGCATTCTGGTTGTTCTTTGCTTCAGCTGCAGGTAGTACAGTACGCTCAAGTTCGTTTGCATAGGTTTTAGCAGCGAGGAGTTCACATTGACAGAGTCTAGTAAGAGAAAATGCTTGGAATTACACATACAAAGAAGTCTGAGTTTTCACATCAAATGCTGAGGTATTTTTTTTCTGGAGGATTAGAACCCATGGAGTCCATGAAGGTGTGCTTTGGAGAGCTGGCGTGTGTAAGGACTGTTAGGCACCCACACATTTTGGTGGTCCTGCATTGGCAGGGAACAGTTTATTAAAGTAATGATGTGTGGTTTGTCTCTCTAAGCTAGACAAGACTACACCATTCTATCAGGCAACCAACACAGTTGATCTGTGTGTGTGTGTGTGGGGGGGGGGAGCTGCTCACTGAAGCGTAGCTCCCTCTTTCAACTGTATGCCACTGCATTTTCAACTGCTGTCATAGGCAGCTTCAGCAGTGATTGGAGAACTGTGACCATGCCTGCAAACACATTGACTGAATTGGAAGATGCTGACACACCTCTGAAAAACTCAGATGATGGCACTATGTTTCTTGCACACGCGTGCAAGCAAACATAAAAATTCTCAAACTTACAAGCGTGCATGGAAGCTGCGCAGTGCATGCTCATAACAGTCATTTTTTTTGAATTTTTTCACCAAATTTGCAACACAGGCTTTTTGGGAGCCCATCTCATGAACAGTGACTCTGTAATTTCATTACTCAGTCCCAAAAGGTGATTCCATGCAGTGACCACAAAATCACCTTTCAGGACTGAATAACGAAATGACAGTGACTGAGTTCATGAGGTGGAGTCCCAAGAACCCCATGTTGAAAATTCAGAGCCAAAAGTCACGTAAATGGCTGAGATATCCACCTAAGTTGAACCCCCCCCCCAATAGATGCCATTATACAGCTTACCGTGATTTTCTTTACTTCGCGGTCAGCTTTTGAAGAGTTCAGACATCTCCCGCTCCACTGAAGATTGTCGAGCCTGGCTCCGGAGGTAGGTATGGTGTGAGGGGGGTGCAGGGAGGTGGGTTGTACAGAGGGTGGCTGCGGTCGGGGAGGGGCGGTTGCCAACCATGAGGGACTTGTTTTCTGTGTTATGGGGGACATTACGGGAAAGTTGTGTTTTTTGGTTTTTTTTTGGGGTGGCTCCCAGTGTGCCACCTGTGTTTTTTGGGGACAGGGGACTAAAGCCGACAAGGATTGGGCCTCCCCATTGGCAAAGAAAGCGTGTCGGTGTTTGGGGGGCATGATGCCAATGGGATTGAGCACCCCCCTCGGCAGACAAATAAAACAAGGGGGAACATTATGCCGACGGGGATTGGGCTCCCTCATCAGCAAATGAACTGGGAAGGGGACATGCTGACAGGGGGATTGGGCACCCCCTGATGTTGGCTTTCTAGGGACTGTGAGAGGTGGACGGCAGCAGCCACTGCCATGTTTATTGAAATGTTTCAGCAGGCAAGGCATGCCCTGTAATCACGGGGCACTCCCTCATTGCAGTGGCAAAATTCATTCAAGTTGGTGGCACACTTCTGAACTGCTGTCATAGACAGCGTGCTCATTCATTGGTGCCACAGAGATGAGTCCAAAAAAGCAGTGGCACCATTGGCTACAACACTGCTGCACCTCCACAATCTGCTACTCCAGCAAGCTGCCACAAAATGTTGCTTGCGCTGCACGTGCAAGACAATATAAAAATAAAAAAAAGGAGTGCTTGTCAGCAAAGTGAGGAGCCACTCTAAATAGTCATATTGGAGCTAAAGGAATAATAGGCAGTGCCACTAGCAGTAATCTTTCAGGTGTCTGCATGGATAGGTGTGGTGCCAGAGGAGTGGAAAGTGGTAAAAGTGGTCCCCATCTTCAAGCAGGGGTATGGTCAGGCCAGCCAACTACCTGTTTGCTACTTTACCCTAATTTCTGCATGCTGCCTTTTGGTGTTGGGAATGTTTGATTGAGCATTGCACATTTTTGCTGCAATAAATACTTTTTTACTTCACTTTAGTTTCTGTGCATTTCTATATTTTGTGTTTCTACATTTTGTCAAGGGGGATTTTTGGCTTACGTTTTGAGCAGTTGTTTGCATTAAACTTGTTTTTCTACTTTACCTCGATTTTTGTGGGCTACATTTCACTGAGGGGGATTTTAGGCTTGGGAATTGAGTACTTTCATGCTGCAATCATTTTTTTTTACTTCTTCAATTTCTGTGCACTGCTTTGGTTGACAAGGATTTTTTGGTTCCATGTGATAATGGTGATCGCTGAATGGCGATCGCTGTTAAGGTGAGTGTATATCACTGAAAATCAATTTTGGTGATGTACACTCCCAGCGCACAGCAAAAGGGTGCCAAAGACTTGGATTTTTTTTTATGCAGGGGACTGTGCCCCCCGCACCCCCCCACTAAAAGATTCTCAACTCCATGGTGGAGCATGTTAGGGGTGTGTCTGTGCGCAAAAGATGAAAAAATAAAATTCCCGGACCAGTGCAAGAAACAAATGTGCTCCCAGAACCGAACCCAGCATCTTCCCAACCCTAGTCTGCCACATGGCCAGCTGGGCAGCCCACGACCGCACTACACCCCACAAACCCTCCCCTTCTGCCTGTCGCATGGTGTGGTCCCACCCCCCCATGAGCATGTACATATAGTGACATTATGCCACTATATTCGAAGACCCCCCGATCTGGTCGCCCTTCCTGCCCAGAAGCCCTGTGCACAGGCGCCATGATTGAGTCACCCTTTTTGAAAGTGCTTAATCACAGTTGCCGTAATCACAGGCTACCGATTTTTTTTTCTTGCTGCAAATTTTATTTTTTTAAGTCACCTCCAATTTCTATGTGCTGCATTTTGTTGAGGGGGGATTTTTGGCTTCAGTATAGAGCATTTTCTTGTTGCCATGAATTTGTTTTGTTACTTCACCTCTGTTTCTGTGTGCTACTGTTTGTTGATTGGGAATTTTTGGCTTGGACTATGAGCATTATCTTGCTGCAATAAATGTTTTTTTCTTTACTCCTCAGTTTTCGTGTGTTACTTTTTGTTAAGGCAGATTTCTGACTCAAGTTGTGAATGGATCAGGTCATTAACAGCTATAACAGTGCAGCTGAACACAGTGCAAGCAAAACTGCATGGTAAAAGACAGTGTCGGGGAAAAACAGCAAGACAAACAATCTCACGATCCTGCACTCCTGACACCACAAACCACACAGCACACAATACTGAATATAATTTTTAATGCTATACCCCCTGCATCCCCGGCACAGGGGGACTTCACCCCTGTACCACCCGTAATAAATATAATCAACTCCGAGGGGGAGGCACACTCAGGGAGGAGGACAAAATTGGGGCAGCAAGGGTTGGGCACAAGAGCAAAGAAAAACACTAAACAGAAAATATGAGAGCAAAAAAAAAACCCTACACATACAGTACGGTGGTAGGACTCAAACCCCTGATGCTACAGGTACTGCCTTTCCGGACTGTGGCTTTATGCTCTGAACCATGGTGGCAGCATGCTGATTCTGGTCACAGCTGCATACTTGCAGTACTCAGCCTGAGAGAACACAGCTACAGGTAAGCATTGTAATGTTCAACACTATTATTTCCCTGTCGCTGTACTTGCTCAAGCTGTTTTCCCTTTGCGGTTTTTACTGTGCTCATATTGCTTCTGACTGGATACCATATTGAATGTTTTCTTGCTGAAAAAAATTAATTGTTGACAGAGATTTCTGGCACATGTTTTGAGCATTTTCTTGTTACAATGCATTTTTTTACCTCTCCTTGATTTACAAATGCTGCTTTTTGTTGAGGGGAATTTTTGTCTTGAGTTCTGAGCATTTTCTTGCTGTTATAATTCTTTTGCACTTTGTCTTAATTTATGTGTGCTGCTTTTTGTTGATGGGATTTTTGGCTTGGGTTTTGAGCATTTGTTTGCCACAATAATTGTTTTTTTTTTTTTTTTTTGCTTCACCATGATTTTCATGTGCTGTTTTTTTTTTGTTGAGGAGAGCTTTTGCTGCAGTTTTGAGTGCTTTCTTGCTGCAATAAATTTGTTTTTATGTTTTTTTTTTACTTCACCTCACATTCTGTACACTGTTTTTTGTTGACAGGGACATTTAACTTGAGTTTTGAAAACTTTTTTGCTTCAATAAATTTATGTATTTTTGTTACTTCACCTCAATTTCTGTGTGCTGCTTTTAGTTGAGGAGGATTTTGGCTCATGGTTTGAGCCTTTTTTTGCTGCCATTAATTTGCTTTTCTATTTCACCTCAATTTTTGCGCACTGCTTTTTGTTGATGGGGAATTTTGACTGGAGTTTTAGGTGTTTTCATTTATTTATTTATTTATTTTATTTATTGAAAAGTTTCTCCTGAAAGGCAAACTGAACAATGAATTGCTCATCTCACGGTGCCTCCTAGGGGAAAGGGTAGTTGGAGATTGATTATAACAAGAAACAACTAGTAAAATATACAAGAATACAATTTGAGCATAAACATGGCTAAAACAACACTGTATTTAAACAAGATACATTTTGAGTATTTATAGGGCTAAAAACAACTTGGAAGAAGCCAAGGAGATTGGGGGAAACCAAACATATGAATAAGACATTAGAGTGCATAGGGGGAGTAAGTGCTAGAATGCTGGACAGTAATAGAGCCCTGAACAGGTTTGGTAGGCTAGGAGCAAGTACAATTTGTTGAGTAAAAACTGTGAAGGGCAGTGGAGATGGAGTGAAGGGATGATGAATGTCTAATCTGAGGAGGTAGCAAGTTCCAGAATTTAGTGAAATAGTATGAGAAAGCAGCCAGTCCAGCGGAGGTGGCTCTGTGGCGGAATGGACAGAGTTCAGGTATCAGTGGATCTAAGGGAATGCGAAGAGGGTGGAGGGATGGCCAGCAAAGAAGGGAGATAAGGAGGGAGAGTATTAAACCAGAATTTGGAGGTGAATTTAACAATATGGGAGAGGTGATGGTTGGCAAGTGAGGGGAACCGGAGGGCATGGTAGAGACTGCAGTGGTCATGCTGCAATAATTTTTTTTTCACTTCACCTCACCAATTTGTGTGTGCTGCTTTTTGTTGAGGGTGAGTTTTGGCTGTAGTTTGTTGTGTTTTTTCTTGCTACAATAATTTTTTTAACTTCACCTTGATTTCTGTTTCTACTTCTGCTGAAGGGGGGTTTTAGGAGTGACTTTTTTTTTCTTGTACTTACATTTTTATTAAATGTTCAACTTTCATACATTACAGTCATTAAATCCTGTCTGGAGTAGGTTTCCACTCCATGGAGTTAAAACACTATTCACTTTTTTATCTTAGTTTCAGGAGGGATCGCTACAGCTGAGATGTCTAAAGAAAGGAAATATCCTTTTCATGTTTTAGGCAGGGGGTGAGATATTCAAAAGGGTTGCACCATGCGCAATAGGGTTGCACCTGTGCAAGTCCAAAATTGCGCCATTCTGCCATATTCAGCAGGAGGCAGTTGCGCCCCCCCAAGGCAAGCTGAGCAACAGCGCAATGCAAATGAATGCATGCTGAACTGGAGGGGGAGGAACCATGCATAAACTGCACAGCCCGATATTCAGTGGGCTGTGCAGGTGTCAGGTGCAACCCCAACCTGCGCCTGCACAACTTTGAGCCAAAAAATAGAGGTAAGTCAAGGGCCACCCACAGGTGAGCTGCCGCATTGCAGGGCACAACACAGCAGCTGCCACCTGTGGCTGGCTTCCTTCAACCTACTCCCTGTGCCCCTGCAGCCCGATTGTGGGCAAAAGTGTAGAAAATCCCACCCCCCGACTGGCCCGATCACGGGTAAAGCATAAAAATCCCCCTCCCCGACTGGTCTGATCATGGGCAAAAGCTTAATAAACTCCCCACCAGCCCGATCACAGGCAGCAAAGTGTCCCTCCCAGAACATATCCCTGGTGGTCCAGTGGACTGCTAAGCCTGACCGCGGGCTGCAAAGTTTAAACCCCACCCCAGGAAATATCCCTGGTGGTCCAGTTGACCGCTTAAGCCCAATCATGGCTGCATAATGTGGGAGACACCCCAAGACCATATCCCTGGTGATCCAGTGTCCCCACCCACTCCACCCATGAAGCCCCACCACCCCACTCCCCTGGCCTTGTACAGTATGGGCTGTATGGACTGCATGCCCATTGGCTCTTGCTCTGCACCAGTGGGTGTGCAGCCCTACTGGGCAGTCAGCGGTGGCGGCAGCATCCACCTGCCTGCCACCCCACCCGCCGACTGACTGCCTGATGGGCTGCACGCCCATTGCGCAGAGTAAGAGCCAATGGGCGGCAGCCCATACAGTCCATACCATACAAGGCAGTCCAGCTAATCAGCGGGTGGTGGGGCGGCAGGTGGGTGGGATGCTGCCGCCGCTGCCAGGGGGAGCAGGGTGGTGGGGCTTCATGGGTGGGTGGGGTGGGGGAACACTAGATCACCAGGGATATGGTCTTGGGGGGTGTGTCACCACATTATGCAGCTCATGATCAGGCTTAGCGGTCCACTGGACCACCAGGGATATTTCCTGGGGTGGGGTTTAAACTTTGCAGCCCATGATCGGGCTTAGCGGTCCAGTGGACCACCAGGGATATTTCCTGGGTGGTGGGAGTTTACACTTTTGCAGCCCGCGATCAGGCTTAGAGGTCCACTGGACCACCAGGGATATGTTCTGGGGACACTTTGCTGCCCACGATCGGGCTGGTGGGGGTGGTTTATTTAAGTTTTGCCCGCGATCAGGCCAGTCGGGGAGGGTTTTTATGCTTTTGCCCGCGATCGGGCCAGTCGGGGTTGGGGGGATTTTCTACAGTTTTGCCCATGATCAGGCTGCAGAGGACATTGGTCCCCGACTGCTGCTGCCTGGCAGGGTGCCAGGTGCAAGTCCTCGGGGATCAGTGCACCTGCATGCTAATGGCATGCAAATGGGGCCATAAATAGATGCAAATGGCCCCCTGTGCCTTGAATGAATTATGGCCCCATTTGAATGTCACCTTTTGAATATGGGAAATTTGCGCATGGCTCAATGGTACTTGTGCCACCACAACTTGAATGCTTCACTCTGACCACTTGTGGTGGCGCAAGTTCCACTGCGCCATGCACAGTGGCTGTGGCTGGGGGCTGATATTCAAGGGAGTTGCTCAATGGTGCAACTCCTTTAATATCACCCTCACACACTTCAAGAATTATTTTGTGCAGCTTAAGGCTTGTACCACAAAATAGCTTAGTTTGAATATCCAGCCCATGATTTTTGAGTATTTTTTTTGCATATATATATATATATATATATATAAAATATATTTTTACTTCACCTTAATTTCTATGCATTGATTTTTGTTGACAGGGATTTTTGACTCGGCTTTTTAGCATTTCCCTGCTGCAATAATTTTTCTTTTTACTTTGCCTCAATTTTTGTACACTGCATTTTGGTGAGGGGGATTTCTGGCCAAGTTTTGAGCATTATTTTGCCACAGTGAATCTTTTTTTGAATTCACCTCAATTTATTTGTGCTGCTTTTCATTGAGCATGATTTCTGGCTTGTGTTTTGAGCATTTTCTCACTGCAGTCCTTTTTTTTTTAACTTTACCATGATTCATGTGCGCTGTTATTTGTTGATGAGGAATTATTTGAGTTTTGAGAATTTGCTTCAATCATTTTTTTTTTTTTTGCTTCAGCTCAGTTTCTGTGTGCTGCTTTTTGTTGAAGGGGAATTTTTGATTTGCTGCTATAATTTTTTTTACTTTGCTTGCATTTTGTTGACAGTATTTTTGGCTTGAGTTTTGAGAATTTTTGTTGCAAACAATTTATTTTGTTTTACTTCATTATGATTTATATTTTCTGCTTTTTGTTGAGGGGCATTTTTTGGCTTGTATTTCAAGTGTTTTTTGTTCATTTGTTTTTTGTTTGTTTTTTTTTTTTTTTTTACTTTATCTCGGTCTGTGTCCATTGCTTTTTGTTAAGGGGGATTTGTGGCTTGAGTTTTAAGCATTTTCCTACTGCAATAAATGTCTATGTGCTGCTTTTTATTGAAAGAGAGTTTTTTTTTTTGCTTAGGTTTGAGTGTTTTCTTGCTGCCAAAAATGTTTTGTTTTACTTCACCTTTATTTCAGTACACTGCTTTTTGTTGCAGAGGATATTTCTTCACAGTTTGAGCTGCAATAAATTAGCTTTTTTTTAAATTCATTTTGATTTCTGTGCCCTGCTTTTTGTTGAGGCAGATGTTTGGCTTGTGTTTTGACTGCTTTCTTGTCACAATAAATGTGTGTTGTTTTAATTTCCTTAATTTCTGTGTACTGTTTTTGTTGATGGGGACTGAAGTTTTGAGCATTTTCTTGCTACAGTTTGGCTTAAATTTTGACAATTTTTTTGCTGCAATAAATTTGTTTTTTTTACTTCACTTTGATTTCTGTGTGCTGCTGTTTGTAGAAGGGAAATCTTGGCTCCAGTTTAGTGCATTTTTTTGCTGCAATAATTTTTTTTAACTTCTCCTCTAATTCCCATGCATTGCTTTTTCTTGAGGGGATTTGAGGCTCAACATTTGAGCATTTTGAAGCTGCAATAAATTTTTTTTTACCTTATCTGATTTTTTTTGTCTGCTGCTTTTCATTGACAGGGATTTTGGGCTTGTGTATAGGGAATTTTCTTGTGGCCATATATTTGTATTTTTACTTCAACTTGATTTCTTAGTGCTACTTGTAGTTTTTGTTGAGGGGAATTTTTTACTTAAATTTTAGCATTTTCTTTCTGCAATAAATTTGTCTTTTTACCTCAATTTCTGTATGCTGTTTGTTACGTGGATTTTGGTTGCGGTTTGGAGCATGTTACTGCTGTCATGAATTTGTTTTTTTTACTCTACCTAAATTTGGGCAAGCAATGTGAGAAGGTAGTAAGGAGGGCTAGGGGATACTGGGATGTATAGGGAGAGGCATCACCAGTAGAAAACAGGAAGTTGTTATCACTCCGTACAGACAGTTTTTGAGGCCCATCTGGAGTACTGCATGCAGTTCTGGAGACCCCATCTCCACAAGGACATAGAGAGGATGGAGGCTGTCCAGAGGGGGCCAACTAAAATGGTGCAAGGTCTGCACCAGAAGACATACGAAGACAGACAAAAGGAGTTTAATATGTATACCCTTGAGGAAAGGAGGGGGGACATGATAGAAACTTTCAAGTACTTCAAGGGAATCACCAAAGTCCAAGAGGGTAGCATCTTTCAGAAATAGAGATGTGCAAGAACAAGGGGCACAATTTGAAGATAGAGGGGGACAGCTCAGAGGTAATGTGAGGAAGTATTTTTTCACAGAGAGGGTTATGGATGCACGGAACGGCCTCCAGGAGGAGGTTGTGGAGTCAAACAGTGGGGGAATTCAAGAATGCATGGAACAGACATAAGGCAATTCTAGTGGGGGGTAGGCAGAAGTAGGCTGTTGGTTAACTAGGATCTGCAGCTTATCCATTAGGTAGGGAGATGGGCAGACTACGTGGGCCAAGCGGTCCTTATCTGTCCTCAAATTCTATGTTTCTATGTTTCTAATTTCTGTGCTACTTTTTGCTGTAGAGGATTTTCTGGCACAGGTTTTGAGCATTTTTGCTGCAATTTATTTTTAATTTCATCCCAATTTCTATGCACGGCTTTTTGTTGAGGAGATTTTTTGTCTAGCATTTTGAACACTTACTTGCTTCAAGACTTTTTTTTTACTTCACACCATTTTTGTGTTCTGCTTTTTGTTGCAAGGGATTTTTGGCTGGGGTTTTGAGAGTTTTCTCACTGCATTCAATTTATTTTACTTCACTTCAGTTGTGTGTGCTGCTTTTTGTTGATGGGTTTTTTGACTCAAATTTTGAGCATTTTCTTGGTACAATATTTTTTTTACTACTCCTTGATTGCTGTGCACAGCTTTTTGTTGACATGGATTTTAGGCTGGAGTTTTGAGTGTTTTCGTGCTGCAGTAGATTTATTTGATTTCTGTGTGTTGCTTTTTGCTGATGGCGAAGATCAAGTGAGGTAAGGTGAGGCCACTTTCAGTAACATTTGTTGTACACACAAGACATATAGAAGGTGGATGGAAAACTTGATTAGGAGCAGAAACAGCAGGTTGTGATGGAAGGTAACTACTCCATGTAGAGAGGGGGCACACAGTGACATCCTGGAACAGTACTGGGACCACTGCTGTTCAACATTTTTGTTAACAATCTGGAATCTAGGATTGTCTTAGATTCAGTGCTTAATGCAAGGTGCTGCACTTAAGGAGGTAAAACAGATGCAGACCTACACATTGTGAGGCTTCTCTTGCTGCAGTGGAATGGAAAAAGGACATGGGTCATAACAGACAAGGTGCTGAAGCATGACAAGCAGAGTATAAACGCTGTCAAGAGGGTTCGCAGAATGCTGGCAGGATATTAAAAGGGGGTTGACTGGTGGAGCAGAGGATGTAATGCTGTCATTTTACGTGGCCTGGCCAAACTCCCATGTAGTACTGTGTGTATTTCTGGGCTTCTCAATGCAAAGGACATTGAGGCAGTCAAAAGGGTGCAATGCTGGGTCATCAAAATGATCAGGGGTACGGGGAGGGGACAAAAGCTATTAGAAGATGCTGGATGCCCTTAACATGTTCACCTTAGAGAAAAGTAATCTGAAAGGGACATGATCCCACTCTTTCAAATACTCAGGGGTATCAACAAGACCAAAACAGATGGAGATGTTTGGTCTGCTGAGTTTCAGCAGGACATCTCCTGAAATTCAGAAGTGGCAAATATAGGGGCAGTGTTAGGAGACACTCCTTCTCCCAGGTGGTGGTAAAGCTATGGAACAGCCAATTAGTGAATGACATGATGATGAAGAAATGAAGGCCTTCAAAGTAAGCAAGGACACATTCTGATTTCTAAGAGAATAACAAGGTATTCTGGATAGAACAATGGGTGGGTATCACTATAAATAAGTACAGTACTTTATTTATTTGAAAATTGGTAACCAGGAGAGGCATGCTGAGCTGACGCCCATCTCCATGTACAACCTGGGGAAGGGGAGCATAGTCAAAGCAGCAGTACAATACATGTAAAAAGAACATTTGAACAGCATACAGTACAAAACTGGTACAAAAATTAGAATAAATACTGAACAGTTGTATGTGCACAGAGTAAAGTGCAGTGCAGTAAGACACACCTAGCAAGTACATATTCGGAACTGGCAGCAAAACTTGGCGAGCAAAACAATATTGAACAGACGATTGAAGTGAGAGGTGAATTAATTGCCTGACCTCATAATGAAGGGCAAGAACTGTACTGGTATGGAAGTTTAATCTAGGTAGGAGTGGTGATGACCCAGCTAGAAAGGGTAATAGGAGCAGGTGGGGAGGGGTTGAAGTTTCAACTGGCGACTGAGGGAGCCAGGGGGATGGGGCAAGGTCGAGGGAGGAGGGAAGCTGGTTCTAGAGTGAGGGAAGTTGATAGGAGAAGGCAGACTGCCCGGAAGAGAATTGAGGGTGTGGGGTGGTAAAAGTGCAATGGTCCCTGGAATAGCGGGAACAAGAAGCAGGGTGAAACTGTATGAACAGCATGCTTATTAAACCCTAATTATGAAGCTGGTGGGCAGGGGCTTGCTTAATGGTCCCTTCTTACCCTAACTTAGTACTGTATGTTATTATGCTGGCTGGCAGTATAGCCTAGAGGTTAGAGTAATGAGGTGTGAATGAGCTTGGTACATCCAGCAGACCAGACCTGAGTTTGATTCTCACAACCTCCACTTGCATACTGTGTGACTCTAAGCAAGTCACTTAACCACCCAGTGCTCCCAGGTCACCCCTGAAAACAGGCACTTGTGCCTAGTGGGCCTTACCCGGTTACCAAAGACTAAAAAATAAAATAAATGCTAAAACAAATACAGTTCAAGAACTAGTTAAAATACAACAAAACGGGTCTCACATAATCAGTGAGGGTTGCACAGGTTTACCAACCCACAGTGGTGTTCTTTGTTTGGTTTTTTTTTTCCATCCTGAGTCTCTCTTTTTGCTTGCCCTCTAGATTGATATATAATCTTCAAATCTAGATTTACTAGGCCATGAAACATTAGTCTGTGAGAAAGCGGGGAGATCACTCTACAGCTGGGATATTCCTGTACCCCACATCCCATTATTCAATTTTGTCTTTCTGCTATTCCCTACATGTGGGCTCCCCTTTACACAGAATGATACCATTCAACACAAGAACCTAGCAAGGAACTTACTTGCAATGTTGAATCCAATGCTTGCCATCCTCTGTCCAGCTGCAGCAGCTTGTAAACCACAATCGCTGCAAGACGGAGCATTGTCCTGCAAGGAGAAAGACAAATGCTCTGTAAAAAAAAAGCTGTCCCAGCACTGACAATGTGCCAACTATGGCCCCCCTGAATCAATGCAATGATGCACGAGAATGCAAATAGTGTATACACAGTCGTCAAGTGTCTGGGCAAATACAGTTCTGTACTCTCAGAATAATGGCTTACCTTATTATTTATTTAGTTATTTTAAAAGTTTAACTTTTAAACAGGGGAGAGGATGAAGGGGGCTGCTCCAGTGTCAATGCAGGTGAAGGGAGACCCAGGGTTAGAGGATGGCTGACAAACGACCAGGGCCCAGTGCCAGGGGCAGCTGCAGGAGTGATTAGTGAAGTCATACAGGAGAAAGTTCAGGGAATTTTATTTATTTATTTATTTCAATCTAGGATTACAATACCTTTGAGCCAAGGATCTTTTACAAAGGTTCCATGTCAGCGTGTGCAACAGTCATCATTTTTAGTTACAAACATATAGTCATTGACTTACAGACATGTAATAACCAGTACAAAGACTTGAGCTATGAGCAAGACAAGGGAAGGGGTGGTGGTGGTGGGGGGAAGTGAGGGTAGGAGAGGAGGGGGAAGGAGGTGCAGAGGGTACGGGGGAGTAAAATAAGGAACTAGTGATATATATAGTCAGGGCCCAGTGCCGCGGCACTGGGCCCTGGTCGTTTGTCAGCCATCCTCTAACCCTGGGTCTCCCTTCACCTGCATTGACACTGGAGCAGCCCCCTTCATCCTCTCCCCTGTTTAAAAGTTAAACTTTTAAAATAACTAAATAAATAAGAAGGTAAGCCATTATTCTGAGAGTACGGAACTGTATTTGCCCAAACACTTGGTGATTGTATGTACACTATTTGCATATAAGGGAATAAGGGAAAGAAGCGGAGTGGATGGAAAAGGGGAGAGAGTGCCAGAGTGTAAAGCTTTTTGTTGACATGGATTTTTGGCTGGAGTTTTGAGCATTTTCTTGTGAGAGTGCCAGAGTTTAGGGAAGTGGAAGGAGAAGGCATCTTGACCAGTAGACGATTTCATGGAGGGGGGGGCAACAGAGCAAAAGCCAAAGTTGCAAAGGGGGTTAGAGGTAGAGGGGGGGGAAGTGAGGAGGGAAAGAGGCAAGGTAAGAGAGAGGGTTACCTTAGCAGGTTTCCACAACTTAAATACACCTAAAAAGTTGGGCAGACACAAGAAAGGACCTAAGACCTCTGGATCTACACTGAGCCCAACATGAAATGCTTATGTGATGATGCTGAAGTTGGGTTATAGCCTTCAAATACCAGCTCTCCAGCTGCTATTATGGATGCCTGCAGTTACATGTTTGTTTCTAGCTCATCCATGAAGAGTTCTGGTAGAGCAGCAAAAGTGTCACTGAGACATTCAAAACAATAACCCACAACGTAATCCTTCGGAGCAAGTCAAAGCAGCAGGAGCCCTGAGAATCTGCCAGATTTGTGTTTACAATGATAAAATATGCTTAGCATAGCCTATCCCACAGTACATCCCCTGGACTACTCACACACAAGGCCACACTGGGGCTATTATCATGGTACAGTTCCCTATGAGACAGGTGTTCTGGATCACACTCAAGTTCTTGGGGCCTGGGCTGCAGTATCAGAATGTTTTTATGAAGTTTTCCTGTTAGAAACATTTTGTTTTACACAGCTTACTATATATATATATATATATATATATATATATATATATATATATCTATGTGTATGTATGTATATGTGTGTGTATATACTATATATATATATATATATATCACTAGTTCCGTATTTTGCAGGTAGCAACTTAACCTCTACACCACATAAATGACCATTCATTTCAGTGCAGCTCAGTGGTAGACTAGATGTGCATCGAGTTAGCAAGCAAGGGGCATGGGGTTTAAAGGAGAACTGCACTAGATCTATACATCATTTTCCCTAGTTTAAACTGTTTTTTAAATACTGGTTCAAATTTTGTTATTGCTCTAGCTATTAATGTTTTATAGCTATTCCAGTGGGTGTTTCTGATTTACAAGCTGTTGGTAAGATTAAAACCATTTTAGAACTATATGATGTACTGTAGTTCATGTCCTTGCTCTGCTCTTTTGTTGCTGGCACAATGCATCCTTGTTCTACTACAGAACTGTAGTTGTTAGGGACATAATCAACATGGTATAGTTCTAAAATGATGCTTACCACCAGATTGTAAAGCAGAAATACCCACTTGGGCTTCTACAGGGCCTGTATAGCTGAAACAATAATATAATTTGAACCAGATCTTAACAAAACAGCTTTTATTGGGAAAAATGGCTTACAGGTTCAGTGTAGTTCTCCTTTAAATCTAGGTGAGAACACATTTTAGACAGCCTGTCTACCTGCCTATTTTTCTTCAAAAGTTTTACCAAGAAAGGCATACTGAGCTAGTAAGGACTTGCTTCCATATGCAACCTGGGGGGTCAGGGAAGGGGAGATTACAAACAGTGTAACTACAGTACATAAATACAGTGGCAGGAAATACAGTGATATGTAAGTACAATGAAATTAGCAGTTTCACAGGCCATGCTTCTATGTCAGGGGAAAAAAGGTTACTCACCTGTAACCATAGTTCTAGGAATGGTATATGGTTCACATCCACACATTGGCAGTCTCCCTTTACAAGCTGATTTGCTGAACTGTCTTTAACTGAAGATCCTCCCACCATCCAGATGGTATATCCCTCAGCTGTACTCTGTGATGTCAGATCTTGCAGGCTGGAAGCAGGGATCCTTGTGCCACTTGCCAGGGGAGGTTGGGTGGGTTTCATGGATGTGACCCATATACCACTCCTAGAACTACTGTTATAGGTGAGTAACCTGTTTTTCTAAGGAAGTGGATATGGTTCAGTTATCCATTCATTGGCAGACTTCCAGAAGTTCTCCGCTAGGAGGAGGCAAAGTGCGCAGCCCTATTTGGTGAATAGAAACTGGAAAACAAGGGGCCTCAAAAGCAACATCCCGCTGTGACTCAAGGCTGATGATGTAATGGGAGATGAAGGTGTGTGCTGACTTCCAGGTAGCCGCCCTACAGATCTCCTGTATGGTGACATCCCTGAAAGCAGCCATCAAGGCAGTGGTATGTCTGGTGGAATGAGCCCTAAGCCCTACCGGAGGCTCCCTACCAGCCAACCTATAGCAGATGTCGATGCAGGAGGTGATCCACCTGCCAATCATCCTCTCAGCTGCCGGTCTGCTGGGGGTGGCTTCAGAGTATGTGACAAAGAGCTGGCAAGCCTCACCTCAAACTCCAGCTGTGCAATCCCTATAATAAGAGAGTGCCCACTGCAGGTCCAAGGTATGCAGCCTACAGCTGGCCTCTGTAAATGGGCTGGTAAAGTATACTGGAAGGCTGATCACCTGATTTAGGTGAAGCCAGTGTTGGAATTAAACTTTGTGAGCTTTGGGAGCTGGGAGGGCCCACAGGGGTCATATCTTTAAATTGAGCCTCCTTCCCATTATAAGTCAATAACAGTGATTTGTAAGCTACCTGGGATCTCTTCAGAAATAGGGGAGCAATGACCTGGCAAGCCCCCTGCATTTCCAACACTGGGTGAAACTCTGATACCACCTTTGGGAGGAACTTTGGGTTGGGGCAAAGGACTACCTTGTCCTTGTGAAAGACGAGGTACGAAGACTCCACTAAGTGCACCTGGAACTCACTAATCCTTCTGGCAAAGGTGACAGCCACGAAGAAGGTGGTTTTCCATGACAGGTGGGACATCTCACACCTGTGCATAGGCTCAAAAGGCTTTCCCATGATCAGTGCCAGAAGCAGCAACAGATCCCAAGATAGTGGTGGTTCACACATCCACAGATTCAAGTAGTCAAAGCACTTGAAAAAGTACCTGGCCACCTTCTGTGCCACTGTCAGTATACCAGCCCATGCCCAGTATGCAAAGTTGGCTGCCAGGTCTACCTTGAGGGTTATTGATCTCAGTCCCAGCTGGAAGAAGGACTACAGATAGTTATGAATGCTAGCCATAGCACAGACAAGGGGATAAAGCTCCTTGCCCTGTCACCAAACAAATTTTTGTTTCCTTTGAAAGGCATGACATTGATGACTCAACTCCTTTTGAGATGCCTCCACAAAGTGGAGCACACTGTCCAAAAGTCCCAGAATCTGGAACTCTAGCCACTCAGGAACCAGGCTGTGATGTGCACAGCTTGAAGATCTGGGTACAGGATTTTCCCCTGATAACAAAACAGCATATCTGGGAACAGGGGCAACTGCCATAGAGATCAACTGCTGAGGCTGAGGAGATCTGGGTACTAGAATTGGCAGAACCAGTCTGGAACTGGGACTATCAGGATCATCCACACCTTGTTCCTCCACACCTTGACCACCACCAAGGGAAAGGGAGGGAAGGTGTACAGGAGGCCTGGGTCCAGTGCCTCAGGAAGGCATCCTCCTGCAGTGTTCCAGACTGAGGGGGTGGACATAAAACAGCCTCAATTTTGCATTCTACCTGGAGACAAAGAGGTCTACCAGAGGAGTGCCCATAGGGAGAACAGCTGGTTCACCGACTCCTGATGCCTAGACCACTCTTCCAATGTCTCACCCACCCAACTTGGGGCATCCACCAGCTGGTTGTTGGCTCCCATGACATGAATCACCAGGAGATCTGCACCAAAGCTGTGCACAAGGGTCCAGATGTGGAGGGCCTCCCGACTCAAGTGAAGAGAGTGTGTGCCACCCTGCTTGTTCAAGTAGAACATGGTCATGTCATTGGCTGTCTGGACTTGCATGACCTGACTGTGAACAAAAGAAGTGAATTCCATCAGAGAAAGATGCACTGCATGGAGCTGCAGCACAGTGATGTGGTGGCCGGCCTGGTGGTGCTGAGGGTTGAGGCACTGGACACCACACCTCGCACCACACTGGTGACCTGGGTTTGGGAATGAGTGCAGGTTATTGGGAGTCAGTGGGGGAGGACAGGATTGAGTGTGCAGAGGACTGCTCTCCTGTCCTGGGGGGGGACAAGGATTTGTGATCCCAGGATTGGTGACCCCCAGTGGAGACTTTGGGTACAGCAGCCTGTAGATCCTTCATTGAAGGGTTGGCTGCTGCTGTGATCCTGTGTGCAGGAGTGCACATGCATGCACTGGATGCATGGCATGTCTGAGCCTTCAGGGGCAGAACAGAACAAAGAAAACTGCCCTGGCCATGGTAGGTGAATGTGGGTCGAGTTGCCGGCCCCCATGCCCAATGTTGGGCCCTACAGCCTGCCTCCAGTGCTCCCCACACTGCCTGGTTGACCCACTAAGTTCCAGAAAGGTTGCCAAGAGGAGTTGGTGGTCCCACCTCGGGAGGCTTAGATCAAGGGGGTTGGTGAACCAAGGCGAGTGGAGTGGAGTTCCCCTTACTGGTAAGGTAAGGCTGGGGACTTCAGGTGGGCTGGATAAGGCCATGTCGGGTGTCCCTCTGGAGAGAGTCCAAGTGTCAGAGAGAAAAGTATAAAGAGAGTTTTAAAAAAAAGATTGATGTGGTGATGGGTTTCCCTGAGGATCCAGAGCCCATGGGCACTGTAGTCCCCCAGGTGCTCTCATAACCCACCAGAGATGTGTCTGTAATTAGAAGACTGTCAACTCAGAGAGGGCAAATGAGACTCCTTTCTCCAGATGTTCTTGTACAAGCCACCACTGGATGCCATCCCACATTGGCTGGGTCACTGTAACTGGCTGGTCCAAGTGATCTAGGTGCTAGGACCACTTACGGCCCAGCTCCCATTGAAGGTGATGCATCCACCAGCATACCCCAGCAGCTGCAGAAAGTCCAGAATGGGGCATGGGTGCCCATCCTGAAATGATCAGACAAAGGAGGTAAGATCTACTGCCCAGTTTGCAGGGAGTTGAGCCTTGACCTGAAAGGAATCTAACGCTGCCTGATGAAGTGAAACACCTGTGAGGGGTTCAGTTCATACTTGGCCAGATTGACCAGAAGGCCCAAGTCTCTGCAGGTCTGGAGGGGCAGGTCCCTGGACCACTTCACTGCCTCCTTGGATGGCCCAGCAATCAGCCAGTCATCCAGGTAAGGGTAAACACTAATCCTGTGGTGCAGCAGGAAGGCTGCCATCACTGCCATGCACTTGGTGAAGACCCTGGGTGCCGAGGAGAGGCCAAATGGCATGACCTGCAACTGGTAGAGAACCCTTTCTGCATGGAACCAAAGGTAATACCAGTGGGACAAACAGACAGGAATGTGGAAGAATGCATCCTGGAGGTCCAGGGAGCAGAACCACATGATCTGCTCCAGAAATGATGATGATATCTGGTTCAGCATGAGCATCCTGAAGTTGTGCTTCTGGTGATACTGATTCAGATTGTGGAGATCCAGTATGGGGTGCCAAGACTCTGTATGTTTCAGAACCAGGAAGTACCTGGCCATGAAGCCCTGACTTGCCATAGAGTCTAGGATATGGGCTATGGCTCCTTTTTCTCAGAGTTGAGCAACGCCCTCCCTGAGGGTAGATAGTGTGTCCTGTGACACCATGGACTCCCTTGGTATGTGAGGTCAGTAAGGTGGGAGAGCCTTGAAATTGAGAGGCAAACCTCCACTCACCACTTCTAGGACCCACTTGTCTGAAGTAATCATGGACCAAGCATGACAGAAGGGCTGCAGCTGACCCCCCCTGTGGGAATCTGGGGCAGGGAATGGATGGGTGGAAGGTAGACGCCCCCCAAACCATCAGTGGGTAGCTTTGGAGAGGGCCAAAGGGGCACTACTACACCTACTTCCACTTTTTTAGGGGCCTTGATCAGAGAACTTGGTCTTGGGGCACCAAGCCTGTGAAGGCCCCTGCTGGGCTGCTGCTGCCTAGGCTGCTGTGACAGAAACAGCTGAAACTGGAAAGAGTTTTCTTTGGCTTCTGCCCTTTTGACTCCTTCTGCAAGGAGGTCACAGAATCCATGGTGGCACTGGACTTCTTAATCCTGGTGAGGTGGCTCTTCACCTTGGGCCAAAGAAGTGGGTGCTCAGAAAAGGGACATCAGCCAGCTTGTGCTGGGTATCTGCCATGAAGGTGGAAATCCTCACCCAGGCCCTGCAAGGCATTGCAATGGCTGCTGCCATGGCATGGGCACAAGAACCACCCCATCCAAGGCTGTCTGAAGCTGGTGTTTAGTCAGTGCTTGACCCTGGTCTTGGACCACTTTTACTGCCAGTTGCTTGTTCGCAGGGAGGTATGGGAGGACGTGATGTAGGACTCCCATCCAGGAATGATCAAAGTGGGCCATCATCAGGGTGTAGCTCACCTAACGGAGACCAAGGACGGATGCAGCACAGACCTTCTTTGCTGCATTAGCAAGCTTTTTGGACTCCTTATCAGGGGTTTTGTCCATGTCCCCATTATTTTCCAGATTTATGGAAGAGTCAGCAACCAGACCCTCATCTGAGGGATGGTCCAAAAATCCTGACAAGATGTCAGTGGGGTCTGCTTACTTGTGGATCATATGCGTGGAGGGTGCCAAGCAGCAAATTGGTTGCTGCCAAAGCTCCAGTGCCAGACCCAAGATGGCCTCAGCCATTGGGAAGGCATTCCCAGGGGATTCATCCCTATCCAGGATCTCAATAAAGAGGTATTTGGCCCTTTTCTGGACTGACTCTAAGGGAATCTCAATGTACACAGTCATGAGCCTGAGAAGAGCCCCGAAGGACACAGGTCTGTGGTTAGTAGTCAGTTCTTTGGCTGAATCACAATTGAAAGCATGAGCCCTCAAAGACTGCATTGAGGACCCATCAGAATCATTCAAAGAATACTCAAACATGGCCCTCAGCTGTTTGCTGTCATGCACCACTTGGGATACATCCAAGTGTGAGATCTCCACTAACAAATGGCCTGGCAGGCCAGTAGCCAGACAGGAGTCCTAGGAGGGGGCTTTCTGCATCGGTTGTTGTGGAGGTAGCTCCACCTTTATTGGTTGTGAGACATGGGTTGGGGACAGCTGTCTCTGAAATATCGGTATGAACAGAACTGGTGTAGATTAGGCGACTGCAGGGGTCGAGGGTTTAGCCCTACCCTGCCCAACCAAGGCCCATCAGTGCCAAAGGAGCTCCACCACATATGGCAACAGAGCCTCTCATCATCTTAGGAAGAAGAGGAAGAGGAAGAGGAGCACCTTTGTCAGTGCCTCCCAGGCAAGCAAGACCGAGAGAGTATGAGGAATCCCTTGACCTTGCCCTCAGGCATTGAGGGTGCTGAGGAGATATGTCTGATGGGAAAGTATAGACTACCTGCACAGGGTTCGACCGTTTGAACCTGGAGGGAGGCAACTCCTAATCTTGACTGATGCTGGACACAACCAGAGTCCTAGAGATGGAATCATTGTCGATTCTTTCTGACAACGGGTCGATGGGGTTGAGAGAAATTGTGACCACCTGCTCAACCTGGGTCAAGACCAACAAGCTCAACAGGGGCACCTTTGGGTTAGAGGTCTTGCCCTCGACTGAGATAAGTTCAGTCAAAGCTGAATGCTCAACAGCTGTCAAGCAGTGGAGGGACTCGAGGGAGCGAGAAGAGTACACCCTTTCCTGTTTCCATCACTGATGGTGGGACTTCTTCAATTTCTTGGCCTTACCATGGCAGGTAGGGCTCTCCCCCAAAGGTCTGGAGGGTCTTACACAATTTGTGGAATTTCCCCACGAAAACATGATCAATGCTGGCCCATAATAGAAGCAGCACTGAGACCATCGAGGTGCCTGCCATGGCCCTGACCAGCTTCTCTTCCATGGTTGCCAGCTGGGCTGCAGACCCCACAACCACAGGAACCACCTCATGAGCTTGCTTGGACTTTGCTGGAAGATCCTGTTCAGTTGGCCAACCAAGGAGAAGATGGGTATAGCAATCTTCTAGGGAAGAAGGAAGCATAGCCTGGCACAGGCCACAGGCAGCCAAGTCGTGCTGTTCACTGAGGCAGCATATGCATGACACATGCAGATCCATCCCTGACATTTTCTGGTTGCACTGGATGCAACACTTGAAGCCAGGAGCCAGCTTAGAATCCCCGTGATTCATCGAGTCAATGTTGGAGACTCAACCGAGGATATACTTGAAAACAATTTGAAAGTGTTATTAAAGAAAGTTAGCCAAATGGTGCACTTAAATAAAGTATGGACTTACACTGTGCGCAGAACTGCAAAGGAGAAGACCTGACTCTTACAGCAGAAAAGAGATCTGATGTGATTAGGTGGAGTCAAGGGATATACACCCCAGGTGGTGGGAAGAGCTTTGCTTAAAGAGAGTCCAGCAAATCAGTTCTGAAAGGGAGACTGCCAATATGTGGATAAGTGAACCATATCCACATCCCTAGAATATACAATACGATAAAGTACACTATGAGAACAATACGTAGAGAGAAACAATGCAATACTAAGTGCAGAGTGGGGTATATGGATTAAAACTGGGGAGGGGTGAAGGGGGGCTACTCCCTTCAGTGTCAATGCAGGTGAAGGGAGACACAGGGTTGGAGATTGGCAGACAAAGGCCCAGGGCCCACTGTCATGGGCAGCTGCAGGAGTGATTAATGGACTCATGCAGGAGGGATTAAAGGGAAGGAGCAGAGTGGATAGAAAGGGGTAGAGAGTGCAAGAGTTTGGGGAAGTGGAAGGAAAAGGCAGCTTGACCAGCAGAGGATTTCATAGGGGGGAGGGCGACAGAGCAAAAGCCAAAGTTGCGAAGGGGGTCAGAGGTAGAAGGGGGGAGTGAGAAGGAAAGGAGGCAAGGTAGGAGGAAAGGATTACCTTAGCAGGTTTCCATAACTTACTTAAATACACCAAAAGAGTTGGGCAGACACAAGAAAGTTGACCTAAGACCCCTGGATCTACACTGAGCCCCCAAAATGCTTAAGTGATAATTCTGAAGTTCAGTTACAGTCTTCAAATGCCAACTCTCCAGCTGCAAGTAAGCATGCCTGCAGTTACATGTCTGTTTCTAGCTCATCCGTGGAGAGTTTTGATACATCAGCAGAAACAATAATCTTCCATGAAATCCCTTGGAGCAAGAAGCAGCAGGGGCCCTGGGAATCTGCCAGTTTTGTGTTCACTATGCTAAAATGTGCTTAGCATAGCCTATGCCACAGTACATCTCCGGACTACTCACACGCAAGACCACACTAGGGCTATTATCATGGTACAGTCCCCTGCAAGATAGGTGTTTGGGATCACACTCAAGTTCTTAGGGCCTGAGCTGCAGTATCAGAAAGGCTTTATGAATTTTTCCTGTCAGGTGCATTCTACGCTTTACATTGCTTACTATCTACATATATATTCTGTGCAAAAACTTAGTTAATGCATTAGTAGGGTTGAAGCAACAAAAATAAGGAAATGTAGCATTAGGATTTCCAACCCTAACACCCCCCTACCCTGCAGGCAGCAACAGGTGTGGGGTTTGCCTTAGGTTTGTCAGCCCTAATGCTCACCCGGTTTCAAGAGTAAATAAGCTGAGATGGGTACAGTGTATAAGAATGGGGTGAACATTAGGGTTGACATCCCCAAGGCATACTCCATGCCTGTTGCTGCCTGCACAGTGGGGGTGGGGTGTTAGGGTTGGAAACCCTAATGCCACATGTCCCTATTTTTGTCACTTCAACCCTAACTAGTGCATTAATGAAGTTTTTCAAAGAATTTCCTTACTTTTTGAGAAAGTATAAATGTATTCTCATTTGTTTGTGGAGGGCCCTGCGTTCTCATCCCTCCTTAGATGCGTAAATATAGGAACAAAATTGTCAGTATATCAACATAGCCTTCTTATTACCCCATCTCACGAACTCAGTAATAAAAATGTTTAAATCCCCACCAAAACGTGATTCCACGCCACTGCAATGCCATTGCACGCCACAGCTGTGAAAACATAATTTGGCCAGGGTTTGAAAAGTGACAGCTGTCACATTCATGAGGTGGTGTAAAAAGGGAAAAGAAAGGGAAAGGGGAAATTGTTTAACCAGGAAAGGCACACTAAGCTGAAACTTGTTTCCAGGTGCAACCTGGGGGTACAAGGAAGTTAAGTGACTTGCTCAGGGTCACACAGTATGCAAATGGGGGCTGTGGGATTCAAACCCAGGTCTCTAGGTTTATAGCTCAGAGCCTTAAACCACTGTGCAATGCTGCCTCTGTAAAAAGATGGTTATGTTGAAAATTTCGAGTCAAAATATTTTAAATTTCCAAAGTTATAATTGAGTGTAGCAAAATTTCAATTTCTGTGCATAACTTTGGCATTTTTACATATTCTGACCCCAAAATTTCAACATAACCTTCTTATGACCCCACTTGATGAACAAGGGTGATGGAACTTTTCAAATCCTGCCCAAAAGATGATTTTGCCAAGTGACCACGAAATCACCTTTCTGGCTGGATTTACGTAATTCCACTGACATTGTTCATGAGGCGGGTCCCAAAAAGGCCATGTTGAAAATTTGGGGTCAAAATATGAAAAACTGGCTAACTTATGCATCAGAGTTGAAAACCCCATTGAAATTTATTGAAGTTCACTTACCTTCCTTTCTCATATTGCAGTCGACGGTTCCAGCAGCAAGAAGTGTCTTCCATAGGAGAGTGGATCTTCAGCCTGGCATTTGTTCAGGTGGGTGAGATTGTCTATGGGGTACAGAGTGGGGGGTGCTGAGTGGGAGGTGGGGGGGTCAGATCAGCAAAGGACCGTTTTCTTTTTTACAGGTTAAAAAAAACATTGAGGGACTGTTTTCTTCATTTCAGATCATGACAGCGATCGGTGGTTGGAGGGGTGCCACCATACACCAGTGAAAGGGAAACAATGTATGGGGATGGTGGTCAGATGGTGGGGGGTGTTACTAGATACCAGGGCAATAAAAACAAAGAGAGGGATGACAGTTGAAGGGTGGAGGGTGTCACTAGACCCCAGGAAAATAAACAATTACTGTGGGGACAATGATTGGAGGGTAGGGGGTGCCAATAGACACCAGGGCAAAATAAAGGAAATGGGAGGACAATGATCGGAGGTTGGGGGTGCCACTAGACACCAGAGAAATAAAAAACTATGGTGATGGTGATTAGAGGGTGGGGGGGTGCCATTAGACACCAGGGAAGTAATAGTAATTCAGGGGGACAGTGATCAGAGGGTGGGGGGTGCCACTAGACATCAGGGAAATAAAAGCTATGAAAGGGAGGGTGATCCGGGGGGGGGGAGCACCACTAGACACCAGGGAAAACATAACAGTAAACAATAAAGGACTTTCCTCTTATGAAAAAGGATCTCTTTTTGTGATTCATTATACAAAAAAGGATCTTTTTTCATATCATGAGTCCCGAACAAAGATTTCTATTATTAAAAAAATAAAAAAAATTAGAAAGGCATTTCCCTAACAGTTACATGCAGCATCCAGCTAAGGGGGTCAGGATAAGCAAGCAACATGTGTTGGTCACCCTCCAGAATGTCATTTTTGTGGTTTTCAAAAACTGAAAGCGAGATGGCAGCAAACAAAAAAGGATTTTCCCCTCACGAAAATGGATGACATCAATATGAAAAAATATTTCTTTTTTCATTACATGCAGCTATTTTTTAGTGCTTACTGAGTATGCTCAGAACCAAATATACAACATTTCAAAATTAAATAAGTTTGGAATGGATTAATATTTTTTTCACCAAACAAATAAAAGGAACATCTGTGGACAGCCCCTTTCTACCCAGAAAATTTGAGGCCAAAATTTCAAACCGTTTGGGTGCTAGCCAAGTTGACAGAAAACCTACTCAAGCCAATGGGAAAATAATTCTGAAAAATTAACTTTTCCCACTATCTGTATTTCACAATCTGCACATCCGACTGGAATGAAACTTGGCACATCAAGAGATCTACAGTACCAAACAAGACTGCGTATGCAAAATTTCATGCAAATCTGTTGAATGGTTGCAAAGTTATTAAAGTGCAAAAACTGGGGTTTAACATTGAAGTGCCAGTACAACCCTAACTATAGGAGCATGACTGCACCCCTAATATATATATATATATTATGGTAGCACAGTAGTGCTACCATAGTTAGGGTTGAGGAGCCATTTACATGTTAAACCCCAAATGTTGCACCTTAATAACTTTGCAACTGTTCAATGGATTTGCCTGAACTTTGGAATACATGATCAAGAACCTATACACCTTGGGATCTGCCAAGTTTCATATCAGTCGGGATGTCATTTCCGGGTTATTAAGCGTGATCTGCGTGTGCGTTTATGCTTTTAGAATTCTACAGTCGGCGCCTACAGGTCCACACAGTTTAGCGACCAGTCAAATCTTCAGGAGCGATGTGGCCAGTCCCCGATGTGCCTTTCAAAGATTTCATGAAAAATATTAAGCGGTTCAAAGTTATTCAAAAACAAGTTCCCAGTATACGTCAATGGGAAAAGTTAACAAAAAGTTTGACAGTGTCGCAAATGCAGTTTTTACTTTCGCAAATGGCCCTTTTACTGTCGCAAATCCACCATTTTGTTTTCAGTTGGTGATCAGAAAAATGCTTGGCATTTAAATTTGGGGCCCTCTAGCAACCTAATTCTTTTTGTATTCACTTAGTCAGCCCCCAAGGATGCTAGCCATGTCTTTATTTTGGGTTAAAACACCCCAGAAATATGTTTTTCACATTTCTGGAAAAAGTACTTTCGCAAAGTACTTTTGCACTTGCAACACTGTTGAATGAATTTGCGAAAGCTTTCACAAATTTCGACAGTACTTTTCTAGGCTGTGGGAAAATGACAGCAATTCTTTGGCACCCCGCTGCAAAAGAACGGTTTGGAGCTTTGGGCTGAAATTTGGAGGGAACTCAGCCGACATCTCACAGATGTGCCTTTCAGTGTTTTGTTTTAAAAATATTACATGGTGGCACAGTTATGGTACTCCAAATTCAACGCTTTTTCCCTTAGGATAACATTACAGCATACGACGCATTGCAGCAATCGTTTGGCGCCCTGCTGCAAAATAAAAGTTCAGTCTTTTGGGCTGAAATTTGCAGGGAAGACAGCCAACATCCCACAAATGTGCCTTTCAGTGGTTTTGTGAAAAAATATTACAGGGAGGCAAAGTAATGGCACTCCAAACTTCTGTTTTTTCCCATAAGATAACATTACGGCATTCACCGCGCCTTTCAGGGCCCGTATCTCGGAAACAGTGCGAGATAGGGACTTTTCGTCAGAAAACTGCTTAGCACCCTAATGGGGGCTAAGTAGAAAACTAGCCAGGAAAGGGATAATTCACATGACTTTTACATTTTTTTTCTATATCGTACGGTTCCTGAAATATAAGTAATTTACTAGTCCAAGTCCTCATTTTCTGTTCCGAGACTCATTATTTTGCATACATTCTTTGTACTCACTGTCTTTCTCTATGCAGCTTTTGGGGAAACCGGCCTGTGCACTTACATTACTGTTACTATTACCGTTTCCACTTGCAGTTCTGTACCCGTTTCACTTACTGTTCACGTCCATGCCACCATGTGCGTTACCCTTTGCATTTTCATTTGCGGTTGCGTTTGCGTTGTTTTTAACATTTCTGTCTACAGTACTGTTTCTCTTTCTGTTTCTCTTTGCATCACCATGCGCATTACGATTTGCGTTTGCAGGCACAATGTTACTATGTAACAAAACATCACGTGGAGAGAGGGCACCGCGCTCCAACCGCTGCATTACATTCACTATTTCTCGTTATCATTCTCAAAAAGAAGAGAAATTAGAGGCAAAAAACTCCATTTAATGCATCAGTTAGGGTTGTTCCACAGCGACAAAAGCAAGGAAATTCGATCTTAGGGTTGAAACCCCCTTTGCACCCCTCAGCCCACCCCAACTGGAATCGGGGTGCGGCGTTGAAGTCATCGGTCCTAACTCTCACCCATTCTCCTATTCTCAACTTCTTTCCACATGTGATGGGGTGAGAGTTGGGCCAGACCCAGCAGCCAACCTGATTCCGGTTAGGGTGGGCTGGAGGGGTGCAAGGGTTTCAACCCTAAGATCAAATTTCCTCACTTTTGTCACTGTGTAACAACCCTAACTGATACATTAGATGGAGTTTTTTCCTCTAATATATATATATATATATATAGCTACACACACACACACACACACACACACACACACACATATATATATATACATATGACAAAAAACTCCATTTAATGCGTCAGTTAGGGTTGTTCCACAGCAACAAAAGTAAGGAAATTCGGTGTTAGGGTTGCCACCCTTTGTACCCCAAGCCCACCCCATCCCCACCAACAGGTATTGGGGTGTGCACTGGGGTCATCAGTCCTAACTCTCACCCCATCCACGTGTAAACAAGCTGAGGTGGTGCAGTATGTGAATGGGGTGAGAGTTGGGACAATGACAATGCACCCTGCTACTGTGAGTGAGACAGAAGTGAGCTTAGTGTCTGAGGGTGGCAACTAACACTAATTCCCTTGCGCTGTGTCTAAATAATTTACTCGCTCTATATGCGTGTGTGTGTCTGTATATATATATATATATATATATAATGTGTGTGTGTGTGTGTGTAAATATAATATATATATATATATATATATATATATATATATATATTAGAGGCAAAAACTCCGTTTAATGCATTAGTTAGGGTTGTTCCACAGCGACAAAAGTGAGAAAATTAGCTGTTAGGGTTGAAAACCCCTTGAGCCCCGCCCACCCCCAACCCGGCATTGGGGTGCGCATTGGGATCGTCAGCTAACTCTCACCCCATGACGTATAAAGCAGTAGAAGTATGGGAGAATGGGGTGAGTTGGGACCCATGATCAATGCGCACTAGTGAGGCAATGAAAGTGGGAGTTTCTCACACTTATCGCTGTGAACAACCCTAACTAATACATTAAACTGAGTTTTTGACTCTAATTTCCTTCTTTTGAGAATGATAATGAGAAATAGTGAATGTAATGCAGCGGCGGAGGCGGCTGCATAATGCGTTAAGCGGGCGCCTGGGGCCCCGCCACATGATGTGTTGTGGCATACTAACAGGGACAGCAACACAAACAGAAATGCTAACAGTGAGTGCACATAGTAACACAAGCACGAATGAGAACAGAAGAGATGCTGACATGGTGGCGTGAGCGGGAATGGTCTGCCACGTGATGTGTTGTCACATAGTAACATGGTGCCTGCAAACAGAAATGTCAATGGGCATGGTGATGTAAAGTGAAACAATAAGATAAACAGTACTGTAGACAGAAATGGCAAAAATAACAGAAAGCATAGCGCAAATGAAAACGCAAAGGATAACGCACATGGTGGCGCAGACATCAATAGTAAGTGAAACGGGTACGGATCCGCAAGCGGAAAGGGCAACAGTAACAGTAATGTAAGCGCACAGGCTGGTTTTCCCCAAAACCTGCATTGAGAAAGACAGTGAGTACAAATAATGTATGCAAAATAATGAGTATCGGCGCAGAAAATGAGATCTTGGAATACTAAATACATTATATCTCAGGAACCGTGACAATAGAAAAAAAATGTAAAAGTCATATTATTTACAACTGTCCTGGCTAATTTGAATCTTAGCCCAACAGGGGCTAAGAAATTTTCCGACAAAAGTCCGTGATCTCGACCGCTTCCTAGATACGGGCCCCAGCAGCGCAAACGCCGTAATGTTATCCTATGGGAAAAAAAGAAACGTTCGAGCACCATAACTTTGCCTCCCTGTAATGTTTTTTCACCAAACTACTGAAAGGCACATCTGTGGGCTGTTGGCTGTCTTCCCTCCAAATTTCAGGAAAAAAGACCAAACCGTTATTTTGCAGCAGGGCTCCAAATGATTTCTGTTAAGTGTTGGGCGCCGTAATGTTATCCTATGGGAAAAACCGTCAATTTTGGAGTGCCGTAACTTTGCCGCCATGTGATATTTTTTCACCAAACTACTGAAAGGCACATCTGTGTACTGTTGGCTGTCTTCCCTCCAAATTTCAGGAAAAAAGACCAAACCGTTATTTTGCAGCAGGGTGCCAAAGTTCCTGTAATGCTTCGGGCGCCGTAATGTTATCCTATGGGAAAAACTGTCAACTTTGGAGTGCCATAACTTTGCCGCCATGTAATATTTTTTCAATACAACACTGAAAGGCACACCTGTGAGATGTCGGCTGCGTTCCCTCCAAATTTCAGCCCAAAACTCCCAACGGTTATTTTGCAGTGCAGTGCCAAAGAATTGCTGTCATTTTCCCACAGACTAGAAAATTACTGTCACAATTTGCGAAAGGTTTAGCAAAAATTGCGACTTGCTATTGAAATACGAAAATAATTGCAAAGTACTTTTTCAGAAATTTGAAAACATATTTCTGGGTGTTTTACCACACAATAAAGACATGGCAAGCATCCTCAGGGCCCGACTAGGTGAATACAAAAAAATTAGGTTGCTAGAGGGTCCCAAATTTAAATGCCAAGCATTTTCCTGATCACCAACTGAAAACAAAATGGCCGATTGCGAAAGTAACAGGCCCATTGCGAAAGTAAAAATGCATTTGAAAGTGTTGAACTTTTGTTAACTTTTCCCATTGACTTATAATGGGAAACTGTTTTTTGAATAACTTTTGAACCGTTTAATATTTTTTCATGAAATCTTCAAAAGGCACATCGGGGACCCCGGCTGCACATTTCCTGAAGATTTCGGGCCAGTCACGCAAACCGTACGACCTGTAGGCGCGACCACAGAATTCCAGAAAAGCGTGAACGCACGCACAGATCACACTTAATAACTCCACAGCCGTATATTCAACTGGTACGAAACTTGGCAGATCCCAAGGCCTATGGTTCTTGATCATAAATTCCAAATTTCAGGCAAATCCATCAAACAGTTGCAAAGTTATTAAGGTGCAAAGTTTTGGGGTTTAACATAGAAATGGCTCCTCAACCCTAACTATGGTAGCACTACCGTGCTACCATAATATATTACATTATACTGGCATGGTTGCACCAGTATAGTTAGGGTGAAATAGCACTTCTATGTTAAAGTCCAAACTCTGAGCATTAATAACTGGAGTCCTTTAATGGATTTGCATGAAATTTGGCATGCATAATCTCTGGGGATAGGTCTCTTGGTGTGCCAAATTTCTACCAAATTTCATGTGAATCTGGATTCAGAGATATAAAGTGTTGCAAAAACAGAAAAATTGGGATTTTTTGACATTTCTTTGCTCACCTGTATGTCAGAAATGGCTTTGTGTTGTGGACTAAAATTTTCAGGCTAGAAAGCCTTTGGGTCACAGATGTGCCTTTTGAAGATTTGGTGAAAAAATATTAATCCATTCAAAAGTTATGAAAGTTTTTTTTAATTTTCCATTATCTCCTATAGGAAAAGTTGTGTTTAGCATGACACAGATTTTCGCACATATTGCCAATGTGCGAAAACAAGATTTTGCACACATGCTAGATTTTTGCACACATCGGATTTGCATGGTATTTGGCATGCATACTCTCTAGGTACAGGTCTCTTTACCTGCCAAGCTTGGTGGGAATTAGGTTAGCGGTTTATATAAAGTGTTGAAAAACAGAAAAATCATTAGTATAGTTGAAGTGCATGTCTGTGTTATAGTTCACTTTGAAGGTTGATAACTTTGGAGTGGTTAAAAGCATTATATAAAATTTAGTATACATATTCTCTAGGTATAGAGCTCTTGACCTGCCAAATTTGGTAGGAATCCGTTGAGTGGTTTGTGATATAAAGTGTTGAAAAACACAAAAATCATCAGTATAAGGTGAGATTTTCGCATATATGGCCAATTTGCGAAAACAAGACTTTCGCAAACACACTAGATTTTTGCACACTTTGAGGGTTAATAACTTTGGAGCCATTTAATGGATCTGCATACTATTTAACAACCATAATTTCTAGGTACAGGTCCTAAAATGTGCCAAGTCTGGTGGGAATCAAATTAGTAGTTTCAGAGATATAAAGTGTTGAAAAACAGAAAAATCATCAGTATAATTGGGTGAAAGTGCACATCTGTGTTACAGTTCACTTTAAAGGGTAATAAATTTAGAGTGGTTATAAAGAATTACATGACATTTGGCATGCATATTTTCTAGGTGTAGCACTCTGGATCTGCCAAATGTGGTGGGAATCTGAGTGGTTTTGGAGATATAAAATGTTAAAAACACAAAAATCATCAGTGTAAGGGTGAGATGCAAAATGTTCACAAATGTTTTCAGAAGCATTTTGAATTTTCAAAAGAATACATATTTGTATGGATGTCTGGGCATGGTGCAAAAATATGTACTTTGGAAGCGCTGTTTTCGAACATGAAGCCATTATGAAGGTACAAAAATATGTCTTTTGAAAATGTGGGTAAAAGTGTGCAACTTTTACTTTGGCAAAGGTGCAACAATATGTCTTTCGAGAGTATCACTTTCTGTGTCATACAAAAGTATGATTTTTGCAAAGTAGACAATGTGTGAAAATGTGGCTTTCGCAACTGTTCTAGTTACAAATTGGAGACATGATTACAAAGTGCTGCCCTTCACTACACAACCTCAGTGGCTCAGTGGAATGGATGGGTGTAGTGGAGGCAGCAGAGTACAGGGTTCAATTACAGTGAAAGACTTTTTTTTTCATTTTTCAGTAAGGATTTTTATGATTACAATGGCAGTGGAATTTTTTCATAGCTGCTACAGTTGCTGAGATATTAGCAAATCATTGTTACAGGGGTTCCTTTTAAATCCTAGAGGGCTGCTGTATGGCTCTGTAGTTATGTGTAAGTGGGAGCACAGGGCTCACAGGGCCGTGCTCCCACAGACTCATATCATTATGCACAAACGGGCAGGGCCCCTCGATCCTACCAACACATACCATTTACTAGTTATATTACACTTTTTCAAAAAGTAAGGACATTCTTTGCAATAAAAACTTTGTTAATGCATCAGTTAGGGTTGTTTCCACAGCAACAAAAGTGTGGAAATTCAACATTAGGGTTACCAACCCTAACACCCCCTACCCTACCCCCACCACCCTCCACACAACAGCAGGTGTTGGGGTATTTGTTGGAGCCATCATGCCTAATTCTCACCCCATTCTCCTATACTACAACTCCTAAGCTTACTTACAAATGGAATGGGGTGAGAGTTAGGCACGATGACCCCAATGAACACCCCAATACCTGTTGTTGTGTGGAGGGTGGTGGGGGTAGGGTAGGGGGTGTTAGGGTTGGTAACCCTAACATTGAATTTCCACACTTTTGTTGCTGTGGAAACAACCTAACTGATGCATCTCTCTCGCTTTTCTCTGTATATGTGTGTGTGTGTATATATATATATATATATATATATATATATATATATATATACACACACACACACACATATACACATATACATACATACATACACACGTGTGTGTGTATGTGCATGTGCGTGTGTGTGTGTGTGTGTGTGTATATATATATATATATATATATACATATACATACACACATACATATATACATTCATTCATTCATATATTCATACATACATACATACACAGGGCCCATCCAACAGTGACCAAATTGCCAGCATAGCCATCTTATTACCTTAGCACATGTACCCGATACAGAAAATTTTCTAATCCCTGCCAAAACATAATTCTGCACAACTATAATGCCATTCCATGCCACAGATACAAAAAAACAAAAAATGGCAATGTTGAAAATTTGGAGTGAAAACATTACAAATTGCCAAAGTTACATGCAGGCGTAGAAAAATGTCAATGACCGTGTGTAACTCTGGCATTTTTAGGTATTTTTGGGACCCCACCTCATGAACACTGGCACTGCCATTTTGTTACTCAGTCCTGAAAAGTGATTTTGTGCAGCAACTTTGCCATTCCATGCCACAGGTGCACAAACACATTTCAGGCGGGTTGTGAGAAATGACAGCTGTCCTGTTCATAAGGTGGTATGAAAAAATGGCTATGTTGAAAATTTGGAGTTAAAATATTAAAAAATTGCCAAAGTTATGCACGTGCATAGAACAATTTCAATGACCATGTGTAACTCATGCATTTTTGGGTATTTTTGCACCAAATTTTCAACATGACTTTTTGGAACCCCACCTCATGAACACTGGCACTGTCATTTTGTTAATCAGTTCCAAAAGGTGATTTCATGTAGTGACCATTAAATTGCCTCTCTGGACTGAGTAATGAAATGACAGTGCTGTCATGGTGAGGTCTAAAAATCCCATGCTGGAAATTCAGAAATACCTAAAATGGCTGAGATATCAACATAAGTTCAAAACGCTATTGACAGCCATTATACAGCACTTACCTTGATTCTTCAGTTTGCAGTTTTGGTTTGAAGAGTGCAGATGTGTCCTGGTCCACAGAAGATGACAGCCATTGATCTCAGGTGCTAAGGATAGGGTAAGGGTGGGGGGTGCTTAGTGGGAGGGTTGTGATGGGGGAGGGAGATGGCTGGGATGATGAGGGAGCATTTTCTTTTTCCAGGTTTAAAAATAGTCATCAGGTGACTCCCTTCTTTTCTTCAGGTATTTGTAAATAAAAAAATATTACGGGACACTGGGGGTGGGTTCCCCACTGTCCCACACTGCTGGGGAGGGGGGTGTTAAATGCCAACATGGGGACTGGGCCCCCTGATGTTGGTGTATTAATGAAGTGAGGGCTGCGGGGATGGGATCATCCAACACCAGTGTTGGGCATCCCAGTGTTGGGAATATATAAACAAAATAGAGCAGGGACTAGAGGACGGCGATCAGAGGGTGGGGGATGCCACTAGACATCAGGGAAAGGGCACAGTGATCGGGGAGTGAGGGGCTTCATTAGACACCAGGGAAAAAAGGGGGTTCTTAACTCACAGTGCAGCCCAGAGCATGAGTTCAGCTGCAGCTGTAAAACTAATTAAATCTGCTGTTCTCATACAGAGAACATGGCAGAAGGCTTCTCGCGGTAAACTTGGCACCCAGGATTTTGGGTGCCCAGAAAACATATTTCTGGGGCTAATTGTGGAAAACAAACACCAGAATCTAGCTAAATGGGTCCTGTTCAACTAGATTCTGGTGTTTGTTTTTTTAAATGACAAAGGGTGTTGTGTTATGCACCAAGCAGGCGCAGGTACATGTGAAAAGTGCATACCCCACCCGCGTAGCTGCACACCCATGGATGGGTGCGCCCATACTGGCATTAACTAATGTTGGCCACCTGACCATGGCCCCACCCCCAGTGTGCAGGTGTGTGGAGGAGTGTTCTGCGGACCATGTGCACATCCAATGGGATGCCCAGACCTGGTCTGCTAGTGGATCCCTTGTGCCCACGGGGTGCGGATGTCGGCTGATGGCGTGCTGAGCACTAGTGGCACAGGGGTGGTGGGAGCCCAGTCGGCCACCCCTGGTCCTCCTCATGGCCCCATGGGCTGGGGTGGCATTTCACTGGGGTCTGTTGTACCCCAACATACTCACTGCAACCTGTGGCAGCATCCTGGGGGGGGCGCACATAACCCTTATTGCTGGGGGTTACCTGGAGTGAGGTGCATCCCCCGTGCCCATTACTCTGCACCTTTCTGAATGGTGTGGAATGCAGACCGCCCCTCAACATGCCCCTGCCTGCCCCAGCACATAGCTGTCCATGCGGCCAGGGGGTTGGGCTTGTATATGTCCTGCATCCCCATAGTGAATGCCACATGGGGTCTGCAGGACCCCACTCCATGGCATTCAGCTGTAGCTATGCCAACGCACCTGGCTTATGAGGCACATTTGCACAGTGCATAGGGCCCAAACTTTGTATGTATTTTACAGGTTTTTTTAGTTAATGAAAAAAAAACCAAGATGGAGGCTTACAAACAAGGATTTTTTCCTCATGAAAAAAGATTATGGATCTCACGAAACAGGAATACTCTCGCGAGACTCAATCCTTTTTCATGAGATCAAATTCTTTGTTGAAAAAAGACAACTATCCTAAAGATTGGAATGTTCATAAACATCCCATAAGGATATAATGGGTGTTAAATGTAATAAGTTTACATCAGATTAATACTATTGTATAAATTTTCACTGTCTGTTCTACTACCAAAGTTGTTTATATCCTACAAAAATCATGCATAAATTCCACACCGTCTGGCTGCAAGGCAATGAGGAAAAATCTGAAAAAATTTGGATTTTTACTTTTTTCCACTATCCGTAACTCAGAATCCGCACATCCAAATGAAACATGCCACATCAAGAGATCAACCCAGCAGGACAGTGCATACCAAATTTTGTGCAAAACCATGACCTGAACGATAAAGATGGCCACCAGGCTGAGCGTGCAATTGTTTTCGCTCTTACGTTGCAGTTGAAGTGTTTTAGTTTATTGTTTTTTAGCTGCATTTAATGTTTTATTGTTTTATTGCTTGTTGCTTTATTATTTCTTCGTGGACTGTGTTTGGTTACTAGTTTGTTGGTCTGCCAACTCTGAGACTCTGGACTTTGGGGGATCCTGGAGATGCAAGAAAGGGTATTATCCCTTTGCCCGTTGTGCGGTCGCTCCATTTTTTACAATCAAGCTACCGGTTTTAATAATTGGTTGGGCTAGCGGTTATTGCATTAGCTCTTGTGAACTGGATGTTGTGAGCTGAGCGCTGGGAGCATTTACCATTCATTTTTTGGATTTCACTACTGCTCGTTGGTGCTTGAGGATCTATTGGAGCCTAAGGATCTACCGATTTAATTGACCGTAGGCCATGGGCTGCACGGAGAATGGTTTCACAGCCTTTTTAACTCTTGGATCTATCGACCTGGTTCGATCTCTTTTACACCTGGTTGTTTGTGAATACTGAGGCCAGAGCCTAATTGGACCACGGCTTGGTTTTTCTTCTTGTCCAGGACACATTTTCTGTGAGGGTTTACTTCGTGATGAAGATAGAATATTTTTGAACTGAGGCTCTGAGTCTGGTTTTTGACTGTCTTGTGGGCCTTGTCTAATTGGGGACATTTTAAGGCTTTTTTCCCTGCTTTTATTGCCCTTCTTGGTGAACCCCGGCCCCTCCGACTATAGTGGTGCGGTGGGGGTCTCCCTCATTGGGGAACCAGTGGGTGATGGTCCCTTCCTCTAGGGACCCTGGGGTGACCATCTAGGTGTGCTCCTTCAGGGTCTTATAGCAATCTGCTGTAGCCAGGTGGTGAGCTGGAGGTAACATGTTGGGTTTAGCTAGGGGAATATTTTCAGTCCCAAAGCCTTTTTGGTTTTTTGTGGACAGACTGCTTGGCTGATTAAAATACCCCTGATTCAGTAAGAGTGTTTTCTCGGGTTCTGGCCCTTGGAAATGTATTTAATTTTTTTTTCAATTTCATTTTATTATTTATATCTGGTGTCTGGAGAATCCTGTACCTTGGAAGATCTGCAGTGAGAGTGCTTAGGACTGGGACCTCCTGATGTTCTTTAATTGACTTTAATTACAATATTTGTATCTATTTTGTTTGTTGTATTATTTTATTTTATTTATTTAAATGTGGTAGTGAGAGTACCATTTGTCTCACCTGGTCACCATAGTGAGAGTATTGTGTAACCCGGTGGGGCTGTTTGTTTATTTTCATTTTATTTTATTTTTTCTTATTTTTACTTATTTTGGTTTATTAATTTTATTAATTTGCTTTAATCAGTGGCCCCAGTCATTGAGAGCTACTGGTTGTTTGGGGGTTTCTTTTTAGCATTGTTGTTATTGTTTTTAATTAGTTGATTTATTTTTAGTTTGTTTGTTGTCTTTGGGATTTATTGGGGGTGTTGTGATTTATATTTTTTAATTGACTTCAACTGCATTACTGTTTTATTTGAAAATTAGGATTGTTTGTGGTGTTTTACCACATTTTGGGGGTATTTTATAGAATGTGCCTGCTTGCACTCTCAGTCCTGTGCTATTCAACCTCCTCTCTCCGTGCCCTCCACCTGTTCTTCCTCCCCACTCCCTGCTTTCATTTACCAGCGCTTTCAGGCACTGGGGATTGTTCACAGGGTGGAGGTGGGGGTGGGCTGGGGGTCGCGGACATTGGAGCTTGAATGAGCTGGTTTCTCCCATAGGAGTGATTAAGTCCAGAAGACACCCTGGGGTGAAATAGAGCCTAGAACATGATAATCCATGTCTAGTCCCCATACCCAAGGGCACCTCCTTTTTAGGTGGGCAAGTAGCCAGGATGGCCTACGAGCACCATCCAACCCGGGCATTGTTATGCAATGCCAGATCCATTAAGAACAAAACTGCAGTGATTGCAGATTTTGTTGGAACAGCGAATCTGACTTGCATCACCTGCCTCCCTGAGTAGGTCTTCCCCTGGGGAGATGGTCAGTTACTGCCCTTTGTGGGATGTGATCCCTGAAGACCTGGCGGCAGTGATTGACCTCTCGGTGCTTGATGAGACCAGCACCAATCCAGAGCATTTAGTGGTAGCCTATAATAAGGCTATTACCTCAGCTCTTGATTGGATTGCTCCAATCCGTGCTCGTCCCCTTCTGCTTCGCCCTTGGACCCCATGGTTTGATGGGTCACTGAGGGAGATGCGGAAGTTGGGTCATAGGTTAGAATGTCATTGGCATAAATCCACCTTGGATACCGACCATCTTATTTTGTTAGAGCATTATCAGTTCTATCAATCAGCAATTTCCCGTAAGAAGGCAGAATTCCTGTCCAGAGAAATCACTGTTGCTGGGAACTGACCAGCTCAGCTCTTCTGAACTGTGGACAGGTTGTGCAACCCAACCTGTCTGCAGCTCCATTGAGTTTTTTCACAAATTGAGTCTGATGAGATCGCTCGATTCTTTGCGAATAAGGTGACTGATATCAGGCAGGGGATTCACCTTTCTCATTCTATGGGTGATATGGTTGGTCAGTGCTTGGTCACTATGCCCAGTGTTTCCTGGAGTACCTTTGACCTACCAGATTTTGTTGAGATTATGAGGATTGTCCAGGGGATATGCCCCATGTGCTGTAGTTTAATCCTGGGCCCTACTTCCCTAATTTTGGGTTGTAGCGATATTATTGGCCCGGTCTTAGCTCAGATTGTCTGGTGCTCCCTGGAATCGGGTGAGTTCCCTGGCTCACTAAAGGAGGCGGTGGTGACACCCCTTCTGAAGAAAGCTTCTTTGGACACAGAGTCTCTGGCTAACTACAGACCTATCTCGAACCTTCCTTTTGTGGGAAAGGTTATCAAGAAAGTGGTGGCAATCTAACTGGAGGACCATCTAACCATCCATAATTTATACGAACCTCTCCAGTTGGGCTTCCTTAAGAGGCATAGTACCGAGACGGCTCTGGTTCAGGTGCTCAATGATCTCCTGATGGTGAGAGATCAGAGGAACTGTTCTATTCTGGTACTCCTTGATCTCTCTTCAGCTTTTGACACTGTTGACCATAGGGTTCTGCTCGCGCGCCTAAAGTGTATCTGTGGGCTGACGGGTACAGCGCTCAGATGGTTTTCATCCTTAATCACCGGTCGAACTAAGAGAGTTGTCTTGGGAATATTTACTTCCGAGTCTTTCTCTCTGCCTTGTGGGGTACCTCAGGGCTCGGTGCTGTCCCCCATGTTGTTTGCAGTGTATATGCTACCCCTCGGAGACATTGTAAGGCAGTATGGGCTGAGGTTTCATTGCTATGCCGATGATACCCAGCTCTACCTGTCTTTTACACCCAACCAGATGTGCGTCCTCTCAGTATTCAATAGCTGCCTCGTTGAAATCCAAGACTGGATGAGTTCCAGTGGGTTAAAATTGAACGCGGGAAAGACTGAGGTTGTGGTGGTGGACCCTGGTCGCAGGATAGAGGGGTTAGGATGGACTTGCCCTCTGGTTTATTCCTGGGAGGTGAGCAGATCCCTACCTCTGAATGGGTGCATGACCTGGGAGTGATACTTGATGATGGTTTGACCCTCCGTCATCAGGTGTCTGCTGTTGACAAATTTGCCTTTTATCATCTTAGGAACATTGCCAGGATCAAGCACCTTGTTCCATCCAGCGACTTGCCAATTTTGGTCCACGCCTTTGTGACCTCGTGCCTTGACTTCTGTAACTCCCTGTACCTAGGGCTTCCTGGGGTTGATATCCACCGCTTGCAGCTAGTGCAGAATACGTCTGCATGTTTATTGACTGGGGCATCAAGAAGATCTCATATAACCCCAGTGCTGCATGATCTGCACTGGCTGCCAGTTCAGTGGCGGATCACCTTTAAGGTAGGTTTGTTAACTTACAAGGCCCTACACAGACTGGGTCTTGACTACCTGAAAGAACTTCTGATCCCTTACACCCCTGTGCGAGAACTCCGCTCGGCTGATGAGGGGTTGCTAGAGATTCCGAGGGTTAGATTGAAGTCATCTGGGGCTCGGGCTTTTATGTTCGCTGCTCCATCCCTCTGGAATTCTCTACCTCATCAGCTATGGGAGTGTAGGACGGTGGGGAGTTTTAAGCAGGCACTGAAGACCTTTCTTTAGGTCAAAGCATTTCCTGACTTTCAATGATTTTATTCTTATTTATTGTTTACTTGTGTTTGTTTTTATCTGTGAAGTGCCTTGATGATTTGAAAGGCTCTATACTAAATAAAATTATTATTATTATTGAATGGTTGCAAATTTATTAAAGTGCAAAAATTGAGGTTTAATATTAAACATGCTACTCAACCCTAACTATAGAAGCCTGTGCTGACATTATAACCCTAGTTGCTTATTTTATTTATTTATTTATTTACGAGCTTTACCAGTAAGGCATACTGAGCAACATGCTCGATTCCAGATGTGACCTGGGGGCCAAGGCCCAGTACATAGCATATCATTTGTACATCACAATACAATACAGTATTAGAATACAGACAAGTTTACTCCTGGAGTTTGCAGGTTGCAACTTAACCTCTACATCACAGAAATGGTCATTCATTTCAGTGCAGCTCAGTGGTAGACCAGATGTGCATTGAGTTAGCAAGTGAGGGGCATGGGGTTTAAAGGAGGACTGCACTGAATCTATACGTCATTTTCCCCAGTTGAAACTGTTTTTTAAATACCGGTTCAAATTTTGTTATTGCTCTAGCTATAAATGCTTTTTAGTTATCCCAGTGGGTGTTTCTGATTTACATGCTGTAGGTAAGAATCATTTTAGAACTGTATGATGTAGTTTATGTCCCTGCTCTGCTCTTCTGTTGTTGGTACAATGCGTCCTTGTTCTACTACAGAACTCATGTGGTTGTTAGGGACATGATCTACATGATGTCATTCTAAACTGGTGCTGATCACCAGATTGTAAAGCAAAAACAGCCACCAAGGTTTCTACAAGATCTGTATAGCTGGAACAACAACAGAATTTGAACCAGTACTTACAAAACAACTTCTGCTGGGGAACATTAATTACAGGTTCAGTGCAGTTCTCCTTTAAATCTAGGTAAGAACACAATATTTTATCCATCCTGTTGGCACATCAGGATGTGGGTGACCTGAGTTCAGGACTGAGCTAGGCTTTGGAAGGGCCTGCTGGATGGAGAAGGATTGAGCATCTAAGAGGAAACTTTCCTCCTAAACAGAGGGTGTGTACCATCCTTTTACACAATACTACCACCTGGGTAACCACAAATGGTAGTGCAGTTGGAGTGTCAATGGGCAGGTAGGGATGTCATTGACATTGGTGGGATAGCATGCATTGTGTGCACATGGCCATGATGTCCTTATCCGCGATATCCTCTGGGGCTGGATGAACACCAAGAAAAACATCCTAACTGTGGCAGGATGATATCTGGCTCTCCCTGCTGGCTCCTCACCATTGACTGTAGAACCTCTCCTCTTCTCGCAGGATAGATGACTCAAAGTGCCCCCCAGCTCTGATAAAAGAGCCCTACTGTGGGGGGTAAGCCACTGGGGTAAGAGAAGGACAGCAGTAATATCTAGAGAATTGGATTATGTAGCTGGGGAGGGGGAGCAGAAATATGGCAACCAGCTGGAGGCACGGGGCATTATGCTAACCCTAGTGTGACAATGTATTCAAAATACATGGGTGTCGAAGATGACTCCCACTATATTGTAGTGGAAGGGACTGCTAGTTAAAATCCTGTTATTGAAAAGACCTACGTGTGTTAAATGGTAGGGAAAAATTGCTCAAAAGGGTGAGGGAGATGTGCTTGGGTTCATTGCCACTGCCAGAGGCTATGTTGTTGAAACAAGGTTGGCAGAAGTGGGGGAGGGAGCATAGTGAGGAAGGGCATTATGAATTTTAGAAGACTAAGGAAGCTGGATGTGATGGGGCTTCACCTAATGACTGTAATCTTTTGCAGTGTAGAATGAAATGTTTCTTTGTCAATATGTCTGCATATCCAAGTCTGTAATCCTTATGTACAGTATATCTGTGTGGAAAGGTTTATGAAAATGTAATAGAAACATTATTCAAAAAGAAAAAAGGAAAGTCAAAAAAAGACCAACCCATCAGCACAACAGTAGGACTACTGCTAGTAATGCCAGTGACACAGACCTGGGAATCAGCCAGGACCATCTTGGGACAGCCGGGGGAGGAGGATTCAGCATCCCAAAGGATCCCTCAGCATCCCTCTGGAGTTGGAGAATTCTGTCCGCTGTTGCAATACTGCCACCTGGGTGACCATAGGTGGTAGTGCAGGCAGAGGGCTCATGGAGACTGTCAACAACATGGTTGTCATCACTAGACACATCTTGCATGCATGCATGCACCATGATGACATGATATGCGATGACCAGGGGAGTGGAGAAAATGGAAAAAAATGGTCTCAGACATCATGATGAATAGCTCTAGAATATCTGGGCCCCACACCCCTGCCTTGGTGTATTGTCTGATGAAACAAGAAACTCAGGGGCCAAATTACTCCTATTACATTCTCGCTGAGGGAGGGTAAACCACAGCTACATGGAAGATCAGTAAACACCAGCTGAGAAGGTGTAGAGCAGCTGGTAGGCCTTGGGTGTTGCACAGGGAATCAGAGGCTGGAGAAGCGAAGGGGCAGAATCAGAAAGTAAAAGAAAAAAAAGAACACATTTTTGTATTTTCAGCAATAAACCAATAGTCTAGTAGCCAATTTTCAAAAGGGCCTTATTTTAGGGTTTTGTTGCACCCCCCCATTAGACAAGATGTGTCATGTTCATGAGTTAGGTATGACCTTAAGCTTTCGGGAAAAGTATGTTGTGGTGTTAGGTTAATGGCAGGTGCAATGATAGATACAAGCCTATCTTTGTTGAGCCCCTACCCCATGAAAGTGACATCCACCACTGCCAATGAGAGAGGCTTAACTGGCACTCAGGGATCAATATCTCAAAAAATGTTTAAATATATGTGTTGTTTGGTGATGGAACCTTAATAACATATTTTCCTTTTTCAATTTATTGCATGTTTGAAATAAATATGTTTTGTTTGATTGCAGGAAATGGCAAGTTAACAAGGTATTGGACTTGTACCATCTCCAGCAAAAAAGTTTCGTAGATCACACCGAGACCATGCAACTATCTGTATTATTCGCCAAGGCAGAGATGCTTCACAAAAGCTTATTGCAGCCAAAGCCAGAGATCAAGAAACTCTGTTCAGATGTATGACAGAAGCAGATGATGAATCGTAGGGAAGCACTAAAATATTAGGGGTGCTGGATGAGACAGGAGTCACTATTGCCATTCGTTGTCATCACCGGTGCTATCAGAATTACACCAACAAAGAAAACCTTTCCCACAAACACAATTCACAAGCAGGTCTTCTAGACTCAGGAAAGCCTGGAACAAGCAACCAGAAGCTGGCTATGAGAACAAGATTTACATCCACAACATTTGCAGCTAACAAATGCATCATCTACAGTTGTGTGAAGAAACATGGTGATGCACATCTTTTCCAAATGAGAACATTTCAAATACAAGGGGACATTCAGTCAGCAGCCATGTCTCTTAGTAATACACATCTATTGACTAAGGTACAAATCCAAGATCTCATAGCCTTGGAGGCTAAGTACCACAAAAATTGTCTAGCTCAGCTACTGGTAAGGCTGAGCCATTGAAACTAGTATTGAACAGGCAGAGGAGGGCATTGATGTCTTCACAAGGGCATGTGACATGTTTGTAAACCACATTCAGGATGACTTAACAAGAGGCAGGGCATTTGATATGACATTCCTGTTGACTAAATACAGAGGATCTTTGGACACATGTGATTATGCTGAATCAGGTTCATAATGTGCTGAAAAGTTGAAGAAATGTCTTGTTAGACACTTTGAAGGTTCATTTACATTCCATCAGTCTCATTCAGCAAACAAACTAGAGCTGGTGTATAGTAGCAAAATACATTTGAAAGAAACAATCAACCAGATTGTTGAGTTTCAAGGAAGGTCCAGGAAGAAACAGTTGAGGCAGATCTGGAACTTCCTGATAATGAGTAAGAGAATCTCAATAGTTTTCATGCAGCAACAACACTTCATACATCTGCCAGAAAAGCATCAGAGATTTACACCAACCCATGCATTGACTGTAGAGAGATTTGTTTGGAAAGAGCAGAGTCCCTAGTACCTGCTGATTTGTACCAGTTTCTGAGTCTGCTCATGATGGGTAAACCAGCAGAACATATCTGAAACACTCCTGATGCACACAGAAGAGTCTTAGCAGCAGCCCAAGATATAATCTACAGTGCTTCAAATTCTCTCTATAAAACATGAAAGCATATTGGATTAGCCATATCAGTCCACCATTTGGCTAGGACTTGCCAATTGTTGGATATGTTATAAGTCAAGGGCATTCCCTGAATTATGATGATGTTTGCAGAGTCAAGACGTCCACAGCAAGTGCTGTCATGTCATCAATTACACAACAAGGTGGAGCTTGCCTTTAAAGCCATACATGAACAGGGACCTAACTACCTGAAAGATCTCCTGACTCCCTACTCCCCCAATCGCCCTCTCTGATCCGTTAACGAGGGATTTGCTAGAGATTCCCAGGGTTCATCTTAAAACATCTGGAGCTCATGCTTTCTCTCTTGCAGCACCAACCCTGTGGAATTCTCTACCTCGTCTGTTAAGAGAATGTCTGACCGTCAGCAGTTTTAAATCTATGCAGCAAACATGTTTATTTTCTTTGCCATCTCTGATTAACTGATTTTAAATAATTTATTCTGCTATCCATTTTAACATTGTAATTTTATATCATATACAGCGCCTTGATTTTGAAAGGCACTATATAAATAAAATTGACTTTTCTTACTTTTCTTTCAACAAACATCATGCCTCGAATATTTGCATGTGCAACAATGGATACCATAGACATAAATGAAGAAACTTGGAGTGGTCAAGGAACAACACATGTTCTAGGCAGTTTGCTGTATCAGGATAATTTGGAGTCCAATGTGTCTGTTAGACTGAGACCTAAAGAAGCTGACATTAGGAGAAAAACTGTGAGCAAACTTACATGCCTTGGTGTTCTAGAGTGTCTTAATCAATTCAAGAGAAAGGGCCCACTCAGGTACTTGTCTGGTGAAAGTGATGTGAAGTCTTGTTTTTTAACAAACCAATCCACATTTTTGACACTCAACAGAGACTGGCTATTGGAAAGCATGTTGTCACATGATCAGCCTCAGCCTACTTTAACAGTGTCTGGTCAGACTTGGGCCTGGAACAAACTGTGGTCAGATTACAAGGCAAAGGGGGGATCATGGGAATAAGCAGACAAGGGAAAGCAACTCTCAAGTGGTATCTCACAGTACATGAAAGAAGTGCCATCATGAGGAACTTCAAGTACATGTGTGGATTGGACAATCTTGAAGAGCAGATTCATCATGATCTTTGACCACAGTCAATCAGGAAAGACAACGAAGATGTCATGAGTATTATTAGCATAATCTTGGACTGCTATGGAAATCCATTTGCTGTGGATGTACTTGAAGACTCAAGAGATGAACCTGAACCTCTCATAAATATAGCTACAGGAGTTGTTGCTCCATTGCATGTCACTACTGCCCTGTTGATTGCAAAATAACGTGGCAAGACTGCCTTAATGGAATTTGTTGAAGAATGACTCAATACTACTGTAGTCCCACTCAATGACCCTTTCTAAAGGATGAACCTACCCACATTTACAAACATACAGCAGTCTAACAAACCCAAAAGCAGGGACAAGGTAAAATCCATAGATTCAGGTAGACAGCTCTTTGCCAGGTTTCTGGTGATATCAAGAGACAGAAAGATAGATCTGCTGAAGTTCTTTGAATATGAACTGTCAAGCCAACCCCTGGCTATTACTAATACAGATGGTTCACTAGCAAAAGGTAACAAGGCACAAATGTTCAGGGACTTGGAGGCCACAGGCAATTCCTCACTAGATCCAGCTACCTTCATAACTAACATTAACTCAGAAAGACGCACCACAAACACTTTCATAGACCATATGGCATGTCTTCAGAAGCTGACATTGAGAACCAGTATTCAAACTTTTGGTGACATGTTGGATGGACTGCAAAAGCTTGTGGAGAGTGCATTAAGGGAAACTGACACAGGCCATGTCATATCAGACAGGTATCACAATGATGTCTCTATCAAAGCCAGTGACAGGAAAAGACAAGGACAGACAGTAGGATCTCCAGAAATCAGAAGCAGTGTAAGAAACCAGGTACTATCCAGAAACATAAAGGCATAACTTTCCAGTCCCAAAAACAAGGGAGAACTTCAACAACTTCACTTTTGAGGAGTGGTGTAAAACCATGCCTCATGTTCTCACACCATCCCAAACATTGGTGCTATCAGAAGGTTTTGAAAATCATGAACGGGTGGTGGAAATAACTCATGGACAAGTAAAGGATCTTTCTGAACTCTTCTCTACCAAAGAGGAATCCAACAGTAGGATATACAGTATCTGCATTTTGGTATCTCAGTCACTCGCTACAAGACGGAAAATGTGATCATATGTGCACCAGTCATGGATGTTCTTGTGCTTGGAATATATTTTGCAGAGAAGCTTGGCATCAAGCTATGGTTCAAAATGGAAACCAAACCGAAGACCCAATACATACCACTGCATATCATAGCTGAGAAACTTGGCAGCTCAATATGAAAGTTACTTCTGCCATTCCACACTCTTATGGGCTGTTTCAAGGGCAAAGGCAAAATGAAATCCTTGCAAATACTAAGAATGAACCATAAACACTTGTAGAGGTTGGCTGAACTTGGAGACTCTTTTGAAGTCACGAATTATGTAATTGATGTCTGTCACAAGTTTCTACGCAGACTCTACCAACCAACATGATATATTCATTCCAACATCAACCTACTATTGTACAAACAGTTTTGCAAGCAAAGCAGAATGACAGCTTGCCACCATGTATGGACAGCCTGGTACAGTACATAAAGAGAGCTAATTACTAGTGTGCTGTTTGGAAGGCAGCATTAGTGGCTAAGATGTTTATTATGTCACCTGATGATGTGGCTGGACACAGACAGAGAATGGTCTTGAGCCTCAACTAATGATGCAAGAATCAGGTCCATAAGACTTGATAGAACTTACCACATGCCAGTGCACAAAGTCTACATGTTCCTCCAGGAAGTGCAGGTGCTTGATGCTAGAAGTAAAATGCACACCAAGTTGTGGGTGTGAAGGACACCTAAACACATGTGACAATACACATGAAACAGGCAAAGACAATATCAGTTATGAAAATGTTGATTTGGAATCAGATTATGACACTGACAATGATGGCTCTGAGTAAACAAGTTAAATGTGCCTCCGAATTAACAATACATGCTACAGTGAAAAGTTGCATGATGATAAATATGGTCATACGTCTTCATTAAAATGTCATCACAAACAATAATGTATGTGCTGCAATAGAATTAATTGTTTAATTTGTGCTTAGGATGGATCTTATTACAATAACATCTTGTAGTAAAAATGTTGTGGGTAATTTTTTGACTGAAAAATACATTTCCATTTCCATGGGTGTCATTACTATTCTACTATTCAGCCAGGAAATAAACTTATTGTTTGAAAATATGTTGTTTCTCTCTACATGTGTACAGTGTCTGCCTTCAGGAATTAGATTTGGTTATAGGAACGCATTCTTGGCCACCAACCTTAGCGTGCACAAATCAGTTATTACAATGAAATTGTGATATAATTTCTGAGCAAATTAAAGAAACGTAGAATAATAAAGAACATCATTAGTTAAGATGCTATTAGACATGATTACTGGATATAAGGTATGACAAATTGGTTTTAGATGTTATGTTTTACTTATATTTAGGGTTCATTGATGGACATTTAGGTTCACTTTATTCAGACTTATTTTAACAATTTACAAAAACTGGAAATTAATACCCAGATTCTACAAATATGATGTTAAAAATAACAGTTTTACAATTTCTTCAGAATTTAGGATTTACTTGGTGTCATCTTTTTTCAGCTATATTGTCCAGATTTTCTCTTCAAAGTTCATTATTATCGACCATGTAATGAACACCACAATATACCTTTTCTGAAAGCTGATGAGTAGATCTATCTTACGTAACCATCAAACCTTCTCTAATGGGGGAGAGGGTGTGAGGGGTGCAACAAGATGAATATTTTGAAAATTGGCCACTAGACTACAGTACAGAGTTTGAATCCTAACAATGAATTTAACATATTTTGTCAACATTTTCTTGCTCAAATTGCACATAACTAGTAATTAATTGTGGCATGGATTTAGAAAACTGTATAGAAAACAAGCTTACTTAACAATAATTTGTGCAACTAGAAAATGTTCCTGTCGGAAATGTTCCTGACAGACAAACATTATGGCAGCTTTCTGCAAAGAGTGACCCAGGCTAGTGAAGGCATAGCATATTGGGGGTTATTACATGCAGATGGCACTACACTGCGTACACCATGCTATACTGTAGGGTTTACACATACTGTAGATGATAGTTATCACAAAAAGTACAGAATTTCTAGAGAAACTTTAAAAGCTAACTTCATGCATCACTTTTTCATGCTTATATTGACTTAGGTTTTTAAGTAGTATTATCTTGAATTTTTTTATATGTTTTCTTCACTTTGCTAAAATAAAATACTTATTGCAGTTGTCAGTAAATGTAAACTACATATAAACAAGTGTTTGTCAGTGGTTTATATGTTGTTTTCATTTGTTGGAAGCTGGGATCACAATTTTTCTGAAGAACAATAAAGTATAGGCCATTTCAACAACAGTTCTTGTAAATGTGTGTGGGCATGGGCATTCATGCGGGAGCTGGGAGGACAGGAGTGAACAAAGTTGTTTGGGACCACTTTACAGTTCTGGGAAAGGGTTAGGTGAGTTATCTTGTCACAGATAAGTAGTTTGACATGTTTTAATACAAGGAAAATATATTTTTTCCACTACTAATTTTTGTGTATATAAGTGACCTTCTCCTTTTATGTACTTTTTTTCTACAAAAAAAAAAGCAAGAGATGTAATGCACTACCATACACATGACTTTAGCAGTCAGTCAAAATGAAGGTGTTATATACAAGTATATTAAGTCAACTTTCCCTTTTGATATAAATTCTGGTGGGAAAAGTAAGGCTCTTGACTACCCACTGTAACAACTAGGTTAACAAAAAATCCTTGTCTGGACAGAACAAACATAGAGACAAAAAACCTACAACTATGCACATTACATGAATATATTAGTTAGATGGTAGGTGAGTGACTTAGTAAATCTCATCAAGTATCATGGGGGAAGGGTTGGAGGAAATCTAGAGGCAGTGGCAGTAATCTGGGTCTTTCCCATGATCATGTTCTGTGCTCAAGCAACTGCAGCATGGCCAAATAATTAGGACCTCGTAGGACAAGCCTGGGGCATATTGCATGGCACTCTTGTGCTGCTTACTCCTCTTCCCCTATCACTCCAGAACGCATCCGAAAATGGAGCTGTTTGCAGCTCAGTATGTCTTTCCTGATTAAACTTTTAAAATAAATAATAAATAAATATGTAACCCAACATGTCAATCTGTTTCTAAATCTGTCCTATGAGTTTTGCAGGGAGTGGGAAATCTTTTCTATTTTATATATAAAATTTACAAGCAATTGCCACTCAGATAATATAGACAGAGTAGGGGACAGACATTGTTTGGTTACTTTTAATGATGACTAAAGAGATTCCCGAGAGATAATCTTTGTCTTTAGCTGTGTTATGTTGGGGTATAAAAAAGAAAAAATGTGAGAGTAAAGGAAATTTAGCAGATAAACAACTCTGTTAATGTGGCTTCCAGTTTCTGAAAAAACTGACAAAGGACCAGGGACACCCACAACCCTTATTGTTCATCTTTGCCCACTTGTCATCTTGCAATGAAAGGGAATTAGTCATTTGTGAGTACCGTAGTTTTCATAAAAGTCAGAAAGGGTTTTCTCAGATGTTGGTTTTAGTTGCAGACTGTTTAAACCATTGGCAGTTTTCACCACTACTTTGAAGCTGAAGATATGAATTCTTGTTGATTTCTGTAGCAGAAAAGACTGTGGGATAGATTTTCAGATGCCAGCCGAATGACAAAAGCCTTGGGTGTGCTGAACATATGGCTCACGGGGCCTGCGGCATTCTCCCAGCTGGTGCTCGGGACTTTCTATCCCATGCACCTTTTGCTGCACATTAGATCGGCTTTTTCTGGTCTAGCTTGCAACAATCCTAGGTACCTTTTTTATAGGGCTTGTGCCCAGTATTTGGTGCAAACTGCCGTAAATCAGGTGAAGTGTCACAGCTGCACCAAACCTGCTAAAATCGGGCACCATTGAGGCAAATATATTTGATGCAGCTGTGCCAGAAAATGGGTATGATGCAGGGCTTAACACAAGCCTCGTGCTGCCCTTTGAAAATCCAGCCCCATGTGCTTTAGAAAGAGTAATGCTACCTTTACATTTGCAAGGCCTGGCTGTGGTGCAGTCTGCATAGTAACATAGTCTTTGATACATCTCAGTACCATTGCTACTTTGATTAACTATTGTTATAAAAAGGGTTTCCAAATCCTAGATACTTTGTTGTTCTAAACACATCACAGTTCCACTATATAATCAACTGTTGGGTTACCAAACTACATTTTAAAGCTAGTAGTTACCAACATTTCTAGGCAATAGATTTGAGTGCTTGTCCCACACAATTGCCCCAGCCGTCCTATCAATCAGTCAATCTGTCAATATTTTATTGTTCTGCTTTTGCTTTTACAATTAGATTAGGACAACAATTATAAAAAATAAAATCATAAAAACATTATTGCACAGCATCCACATATTTCTATTCTTATACAAACTGAGGATATATTGTGTATTTGATAAAATGATTAACATTTACATTATGGTTATGAAACATTGCACTTATTGAATTATTACAATTTACATGAGTTCATAAACTCTAATAGAGCTCTTTGCAGTGAATGACTGTTTGATTTCAAAAAGATTAACAAAATTTGTTCAGGTGATACCCTCATATTTCCCAAAATATGACCCAGCCATTTTTTCCTGTGATTTGTAAATAATGGACAGACCAACAATACGTTTTAGATCATTGTGCAAATTCATATTGCATCTACAAAATTCTGTTGCATTGCTATTATGATTCTGTTTAGATAAGATGTAATTAATCCTAAACTGTTCTAGTCTAAAACGTGTCATGGTTCTTCTCTGATTACTATCATTAAATGTTGATAAGTGGGATTCATAGTTGTGAACGTCCTTAATTTGTTTATACCAGAACAAGTTCTTATATTTCTTTGTTCCATGTCATACTGTATGAATAATATATATCCCTAATTCTGTTTTTAATTTGAATTTTGATTTCTTCATAAGGTCTATTGTATATCTGATACAGAATATCACTTATCCCGTTACTAATAATATGCTTTTTATTAATATCAAGTGTTAGAGGAGAAAACACTCTACTGTTATAGTCTAATTCTTCTTCAATACAACATCTAGGCAATCTGTATTGGGAAGTAGAAACAGTTTTAGCACATGATTAATATTTTTCTCTAAGATGGGCTGTCAGTGGTAGCTGTCCTAACTCAGCCCTTATAATTGGGGCAGTGGTAGATTGAAGGACTCTAAGTATGTACCTATATATCTTATTTAGTAATATCTCTATTTGTTGTAAAGGTTTAATTGCCCAGATTTCAGCTGCGTACAATAAACTTGTTTTAATTTTTGCCTCAATAGTTTTAAGTTGGCCCTTTACTGAGCCACTGCCCACTTTATTTGAAAAACTTTTGAAAGCATTAAATGAGGTTACTGCTCTTTCTTTGAATATTTTTGAATGTTCTGTCCATGTGCAATTTGAGGAGAAAGTAACCCCTAAATAGCAATAATTTGTGACCATTTGAATTTTTACTTTATCTATATAAATGTTCGAAGTCTTTTTGTAATTCTGTCCAAATACCATCAGATTAGTTCTCTTCTTATTTATAACTAAATAATTGCACTGACATAGCCTATGAAAGTGATTAATTTTCCTTTGCAGGCCCAGCAGTGAGGTTGAAAACAGAACAAGATCATCTGCACAAACCAGCAAAGATAACTTTTTTCCACCAACAGAGGGAGAGTGGCATTCTGGAGCCACTGAGTTAATATTGAATTTATATAAACATTAAATAGGGTTGGTGCAAGTAAACACCTCTGCCTTACACCTAGGTTAGTTTTAATCCTGTCAGTCAGGTCACCAGTTTGATTGCAGTTCACCTGCAACCATATATCCTCATGCAATCTTATTTAAATATCCAGTAAGTTTTGATTAATATTGTAGGCCGACCATTTTTCCCACAGTAAATTTCTATTAATTAAATCAAAAGCTGACTTATAATCTACAATGCAACCGTATACTGTAATTTCCCTTTTTTAATTTTAACATACTTCCAGACAAGATGGTTAAGGACAAAACGGTGTTGTAAGGTAGTTCGAGCTTGTCTAAATCCACTTTGGTACTCTGATAATATATTATTTGATTCTAACCATTCTTGAAGTCTTGAAAGAATGATCCTACAAAAAACGTTCTGTGAATTGTCGATTGAGCTTATTGGCCTGTACATGGTTGGATCCATTGGACTCCCTTTCTTTTTGTAAATGGGGTATATTATACTTCTCTGCCAGGAATGAGGTATTTCATGGCCTTGCAGTAGGCCATTATAGACTACATGAAGGACCGACACCCACCATTCTGCAAATTCTTTATCAATTTCTCCTATTATTTTATCCAGGCCAAGGGCCTCCCTGCTGACTTAAATACCCTCTCCATGCTTACACTAGAGGGTGTACAGCTCAGATATTTCACTGCTATGGAGGTCAGGGCTGGCCACTAAGTTACCTTGCTACTCCAGTACAGCAGAGGTTAAAAGATAGCATATGCCTGCAGTTTATCAGATAGGAAGCAAATTCAGCAGTCTGAGTGCAGTCTCCTTGGCAATATACTTTATATGATGACCCCTCCAGACCATCCCAATTTACCCCCCCTTGCATGAAATGCACACACAACTCATTAGTACACATGTTTTCCCCAAGGCAACATCCTATGATACGGCTCCCTGAACACCCAAAGCTCCTGACATGGAATCTCAGCACTAGCATTATTTGTAGGACCTGCATCCTCACCCATGCACCCCCCTTTCCATATTCCTATCCTCTACCTCCATCCCAATCTGCCTATTACCCACATCCCCTGCTAATATTCAAGCGTGACAGAAACTGTGTTTTTGTCATTGGCATATCTCTTATTGTAACTGTCCCTAATTTTGCCTCAGCAATTTCCTCTGTCCCTCCCAAATTTAGGATTTTGGTCACTGAAGAGTAGAGATTTGACTTATGAAAATATTGCCTGCCATTAGTGCAAGAGTCTAGTTCTTGTGAAGAAAATGCTGTTTTCATTAAACAGCATATTGTACTCAGCTTCATCAGCTGCTATTACTCTTTTTTTTCCAGATGTGTCCATGATTTTGGTCATTTGTTCCTGATTTTTATCTTTCCTTGTGCATGCGCAAGAAACATTTTGTTTCAGAGAGTGGCATTTCAGAGGTGTGTCATGAACTCGCCCAACACAGAGCAATCTACATTGGGCTTGTCCCTGGCAGACCAATGAGCACACAAGCAGAATATGATGGTGGTCTCAGTTTCATGGGCGTAAATTTTGTGTACGTGAAAGGACTGAAGTGCTCCAATTAGAGAGCGCTTCAGTACTCTCATTTGCATAAAGCAGGCCAGCACAGGCTCCACCTCTGTGTAATAACAAGCAGACTCAAAGTAGCAGCTGGAGCCAAGTGATATTCTCCGTAGTGATAAATAAACAACAAAAAAAGTCCTGCTCCCTCCCTCTGTGTGTTGTGCCATCCCCACCCTCCATTCCCATCCCAGTAGGAAGAAACAAAACCCTCCCGCTCTCTCCCTCTGTGTTCTGTACTGCCCTCACCCTCCATTCTGATCCTGGTAGGAAGAAAAAAACCTCCCGCTCCCTCCCTTTGTGTGCTGTGCCACCCCCACCCTCCGTTCCCATCCAGTAGGAAGAAAAAAACCTTCCCACTCCCCATGTGCTATGCCACCCCCCCTCCATTTCCATCCACTGGGAAAAAAAAAACTCCCTCTCCTCCCTCTGCACTGTACCACCCCACCTTCTGTTCCTGTCCCAGTAGGAACAAAAAAAAACCCTCCTGCTCCCTCACTCTGTACGCTGTGCTACCCTCCATCCCCCTCACCATGTAGGTGTGTATTCTCCTTTCATTGTGCTGTTTGACGTGCTCATACTCTTTCTCTAGGGCAGCACAAAATCAAAGTATCTACTGCCAGTCTCATTGGTGGTCCTAATTAGCATATATGGTTGCCATGACTATGCTTCATTCCCATAGCAGTCACTTGGCACAAACGATGCTTGCGATCTGAGTACCTTTGAAAGTTGGGTTCTGTCACTTCTATTCAAGACAGGAATTAATTTACATGAGTGGAAATACTAAAAAAGTTTCTCTGCCACCTAAAATATTTTATTGTTCATGATGTCAGATGATAGCAAGGGTCTGAACACATAATGGTTCAAAGTACAATTGCCCCACACTCATTTGAACCCTTTTGTCACTCACACATGTCTGAAACTGATTCATCTGGCATACTACCAAATTAAGAAGAAGAATCAAGAGACAGCACTGGCATTAATATTGATGATTGCTATATACTGCCGTTTTGTACAGATCTGCCAAAGTTGTTATAGTACATGTAGTATTGGCACAGAATCTAATCCTGACATTAATCTAGCTGTCTGTTTTTTTGTTGTTATCTGAAGCATCTGTATTCATATACATTTACAGATTTGAACATGTTTCTAATATTAATTCATTTTATGTTTTATTACTATTACTTTCAGGACATTAATTGTGGGTTCTGTTTTTAACAGCGTGGTGTTTTTCATCTTGGTCAGTGGTAGTGATGGGCAAAGTGCATTAAATTCACTACCCATAGTATTTTGTGTATAACCTGAACTTCAGGTCATACTACGGGTAGTGAAATGAATAACTATGCATCCAGAAGTAATGCAAAGTTACCATTTACGTGGGTACTTTGTGTTACTTTGGGATGCGTAAAAAACTTGCATTTGGTTTCCCTGGTGTCTAGTGGCCCCCCACCTCCCACCCTGGCAGGTAGTACCTCCCCACTCCCCCACAACCCTGAGTTGGATCTTTTAAATACATTTTTTTCCTCTGGTGTCTAGTGGCTCCCACCCCCACCCTGTCATGTAGTACCCCCACACTGCTCCCCCCCAACCTCAACCGGAGCAGACTACTGGAACATCTCTCCACTCACCTCCATGGCTGGTAGCCAACCCGACTCAGCTTAATGAATGAGTGCGTGCTTGTACAAGCACACACTCATTCATTGACAAGTCAAGTAATGTACTTCCTCCTGCAGGCTGCTACAGAAGTATAGGGGGCTACTCCAGTCACTGGGGGGCAGCGGGATGAGGGAGAATTGCGTTGTGGACCCATTCCCCCATCCCACCCCCTTGCGAGACACCAAAGCAGCCCCCTACCCTTCTGTACACCCCTGCAGTGGGAAGTAAATGACGGCGACTTGCAATGAATGAGCACATGCTTGTACAAGCACACGTTCATTCACTGAGCTGAGTTAGGCAGACTGCCAGCCATGGAGGAGAATGGAGGGATGTGCCAGTGGCCCGTTCCGGTCGGGGTTGGGGGGAGCAGGGTGGGGAGTACTAAATGACAGGCTGGGGCCACTAGACGCCAGGGAAAAAAATTATTTAAAAGATCCAACTTGGGGTTGGGGGGGAGTTGGATGGTGGTACTTCCTGACAGGGTGGGGCACTAGACAGCAGGGAAAATAATTTATTTTTTTAAAAGGATCTGACTTGGGGTTGGGGGTGAGCTGGGGTGGGGTACTACCTGACAGGGTGCAGGGGCTAGGGGACACTAGATACCAGGGAAAAAAAAACATTTTTAAATTCAACTTGGGGTTGGGGGAGCGAGGTGGCGATACTACCTGACAGGGTGGGGGGCCACTAGACACCAGGGATAAATTAAGGATGATGTTAGGAGGGATTCTCCATTTGTGTTTCTACTTGCTTTGAGATTTTTAAGTGCAATTTGCACTTAAAAACCCCCAAAGCAAAGCAAAGTCACAAATGTCGAATTATGGGTTATTTGGGAAAATTATGCAAAGTGCTACGTGGGGCGAAATTGCCGACTTCGTGGTAATTTTGCCTACATAGTAGAACTCTGCTGTATCTTTAGTCAGTGGTAGAAATCGAACCTGTGCATGCTTGGATTGTACTTTCCCACTGCACTGCAATTGTAATGAAGAGTAATTGCAGCAGAGGAAATAAGATATGTACAGTTTCTTTACAAGTTGAGCAATGATTTGCATATAATGATTTTTTTTCCCTGTCTGCCTTAGTAGTTTCATGTTATGTATTACTGGAGCTGAGTCTACTCCTACCATGTATATAACTTGCATTTTTTTTTCACAGAAGCATCTGTAATCCTAGGACTGTACATACTTAATAATGCTTCTCTTTAAAAATGTATTTATATGTTTTTCTCTTTCTGGGCAGTACTCATGGGGTTTGTCTCCTGCACAGTATCAATTGGCCCAGATATTCAAAGGGGCTGCACCTGGCACAATGGAGTTGAGCCAGCGCAACCCTGCATTGCGCCCTGGTGGGATATTGAGAAGGCTGCCTGGCGCAGCGCAAATCCCGATGCGCCAGAGCGCAGTGTAATCGTATGCAGTGCAGATGCAGGGGGCGTGCCCTTGCATATGCGCCACATCCTGATATTCAGCCCAGGATGTGCGGTGCATATGCCGGTGCACCCCTGCACTGTGCCACATTGGGGGGCTCAAAGTTGAACCCATGCAGAGTAGGAACAAATCCTGGCCACCCGCAGGCAGGCTGTTGTATTGATACAACCTTTTGATTTTTTTAAAAGATCTTTATATCTATCCCAGCATATCTTACTTCCAGATTTTTTGGCCCTAGAAAAGGCCCTATTTTTCTTTTAAATCAGTTGTCTCACTGATTTCGACATCCATCTAGGTAGGATCTTTGTATTGCCATTTGAACCTTTTATTAAGGGGGTAAAGTTTTTGGTTAAAGAGGATATCTTATCCACCAGGAGATCCTACATGGAATCGAGTGTTTTATTATGGAAATCTTCTACCCAATTCCATGTACTTAAATATGATTTCATACCCTCAAAATTTGCCTTATTATAATTATACTTAATGGTCGTACTTTTAGTATCTTCCACTAGTGTGCCAAGAGAAAAACAGACCATCGAATGGTCACTCGATCCAAGGGGGGGAAGAACCTTGCAATAATTTATATTATCAATTAGATTACTAAGAACCAGAAGTAGGATGTGGTTACCTCTAGTATTAGACGTAACCATCTGGTTCATCCCAGGTAGCAGACAGGTTTCCAAAAAGGGTGATTCAAAGGCTGTATTTGACTGTGGTGTTTCCCAGTTTATGCCTAGTAAATCTGAATCACTCAGCACTACATTGCTTTTAGTGTTACCAATAGTATTTAAGAAATCCAATATTTGTTCTTCCTGTTCCGGTGTGGAGGACAGTGGTCTGTATATTACGCCAATATTAATAGGGTCAAGACGGTTAGGGGATATTTTTACCCATAACACCTCAATTTTATCCCATTTGGTCGTATTTATTTTCTCAGAACTAATTATATTAGAAATATACAAGGCCACACCCCCTCCTCATTTTCCTAACCTATCCTTATGAAATAAATCATATCCAAGAATATGTTTTTCCCATGGGTCATTTGGATTCCACCAGGTCTCTGTAACTGCACAAATACTAATGTTAAGTTGTTCTATATTTAATTTTAGCACCCCAAACTTACGGTTTAAATTCCTAGCATTTAGTAAGAGAAAGTTCTGTGCTACATAGTCCTTTTTATGTTCTTCTAGGGGATAGCTGATAGGCCTGCCTCCCCCCTTCCTATTGAGTTTAAACTTTCCTCAATTGCTTGTCTGAGTTGATGTGCAAGGATTCATTTACCCCTTCTATTTAGGTGGAGACCATCTTGGGAATACAACAAGGGGTTCCTAAACTTTACCTCCTGTTCCAAGAATGTATTACCCTCCCTAAGGCACCATCTCTTCAACCATCCATTCAGATTTAATATTTCAAAATTATTCTTTTGGGAGGCTCTACAAACTGGTAATATTCCTGGTTTTACCAGGCACATCTTTGAGCCCCCCCCTGAGTGGTGCAAGGAGGAGTTGTGCCAGCATATCACACATCCCAGGCTGAATATTGGGATATGCACTATGCGTAGGGCAGCCCTGCACTTGGCCCGTATACATTACCGATGTGCCCGGTGCATCGGTGTCGCGCATTGCAACTTGCCCCTCTGAATATCATGTTGGGAGCATTGGGGGTTGTGCATGGTGCAACCCCTTTGAATATCCAGGCCCAGCTCTCTTCATCGTGGTGCACTGAATTCATCCTACATATGGCAATGCAGCTCAATGCAGCATCATATGACCTCCGATCCCATGGATCATTGCAAACTTTGCCTCAGAGCTCAAATTCACAGGCGAGGTTCACAAAATCACCATTTGCGAAGTTATACCTTTAAGGCAAAGTTGAATTTTGCTTTGTAGATTAAATTTGCGAATTTGGTCAGATTTGAGAATTTCTCCATGAAGCAAAATTATCTAACTTAGCCCATGACTATAAGCGACCTAGTGAGTTGTTTCACAGCATTCATAAAGGTCAGACATATACAATATTAGCCTACGACTGACTATACAAGTGCTTACACGGCTATCTGAAATATAAAAAATAAATAAAACACTATTGGTGTTGTGAAGTAAATGAAACATGATTGCACCCCTGCAGAGTTAATTTATTGTAAGAACGGAGATCTCATAAGCCGTGACTGCAAGATCAAAAATGATCCAAGGGCTCCATAACATGACTTATGAGACCAGGTTGGAGGAGCTAAACATGTACTACCTGGAGCAACACAGAGATAAGGGGATAGGATAGAGACATTCAAGTACCTAAAGGGTATAAACAGAGTACAAATCCAGGATCTGTTTCTTGTCAATAGCTCCACAAAGACAAGAGACCATGATATGAAATTACGAGGAGGAAGATTTGGGGGTAACATGCGTAAGTCCTTCTTCACAGAAAGGGTGACTGACCCATGGAATAGCCTACCTGCTGAGTTCATTAATTTCAAAACAGTGAATTCAAATCAGCATGGGATAGACAAAGGGGGATAGTAATAAGTACATTCTGAGGAGGGGGTAGGGATCAGGGCAGACTAGATGGATCTTTGGTCCCCATCTGCCATCACTTTCTATGTTCTATCAGCTGTCGTGACCTAGACACTTCCTCAAGCTGGAAAGGAGCCACCGTCCGGGAGCAGCTGATCTTTTATAAAGAACATGATCGCACATGCCTTACAGTAGACACAGCTGCATAATTATCAAGCACATGAAGCGCGAGTTCATTTACTGTGACGGCAGTGAGACTCAGGCTTCAATGCGCATCAGGGCAGTTTTTCACTGTGCATCTTCCACATGTAGCAGCCATGTCATGCAGCTAACTGAGGGTCTGGATCAGCAAATAAAACACACGACACAGGTTTCAAACACATCTTTTATTAAAACATACAGTAAAATGACCAGCCCAGTGGTGCTGAGGTGTGAGGCACTGGATTCCATACCTCATGCCACGCCGATGACCTGGGGACAGGAGCAACCTCGGGCATCAGAGGGTCAGCCAGAGGGAGGAGCATTGAGCATCCCAGGGACTGCTCTCCTTCTCTCGGGAGGGTGGGGAGGGACAACCACAGTTATGTTGGTTCCTGGCAGTGACTGGGGTCAGTACATGCCATGGTAAAACTGTGAGCTGGCGCAGGCTGATGTCAGACATGCAGTGTTTGGAAGCATGCACTACAGCATCATTGATGTCACTGCACACAGCCCCTGGGGAAGGGGGACCCAGAACAAGGAAAAATACAGCTGAATCCTCTGGGGCTCGTGATGGTCAGCCCCCGTCGGTGCTGCACTGGATGCTCCTAGGGCTCTCTCTCTGAAGTCTGACTCCCCAAGGGTCTTCCACGATGGGGTAACCGATGTGGCCAGGAAGGGTGAGAGGGCAAGGTGGTGAGATTGGGCATGGTGCCCAGTTCAGTGCCGCTGAGGCCGACTGAATAACAAGGGGAACCATAGGACCCCCTCTGCCAAGGAGATAAGGCAGAAGAAAATAATACAACAAAACAAAACGTAGTAAAAACACACAGAAAACAACTGATTTTAACTAACATCTTGCTCTTTAACATGTAGATTATTTTGATCAATAAACATATCAGGCTATGGTTTTTTCATGTTATTTACTTCAATGTGTCAAAATTGTGTTGTAATCAAACCAGCTTTCTCTTTCTGGTCTTTATTTATTTATTTATTTTACCAGCAAAGCACATTTACAAAGAGGTCCTAGATAATACAGGTTACATACAATAGGTAAAGAAGCAGTTCACATAGTACAGTACAATTAAGGAATAGTTTTTTATCACTGGCTAAGAGATAAAAACTTGAAAAAGCAAGGAATAGCAAAGGTATTTATATACAAAGCTTGCAGCAGAGTTAATTCATACAGAGAGCTACTAATAAATGCAATATCTATCATACCAGCAAATACCAAATACGTAGTATATTAAAAGCATGCACATTTATCTACACAGAATATGCTAACTGCAGTACAGTACACCTCTTCAAGTACCTGGTGGTCTTGTGGTTGCGTGATGTCCTGATATTTGTAGTGAAGTTCTGGTCTGGTGCAATGCCAAAGTACATGCTTTTTGGTAATCCAAAAATACACTCTTCTTGTAATCTTCTTTTTCCATATGACCCCCTCCCCAGCTAGCTCACGCACTGTTGATAATCTGCCATCCAAATTCCATCCTTAGTACTGCCTGGGGCTACATATGAGCTTGCCATTCCACAAAGAGAATTATCACACTTCAGATCATAATCTTGTACCTCAGAGAGTAGTGCTCACCTATATTGATATATTTCAGCAGCTGGCACTGTTAAATAATGCCTCCCAAATCACTCTTCTGTCCTCTTTTATCAATGTTTCACTTCTGCTCCCTCAACAAATATTGGGCAGATCACAACCCATCTGCACAATGAAGACAGTATGTACAATAACTGTTTTGTTTTTTCCTGCCTCATTAAATAACAGTCAGGTCTTCCAGGAGGGCCAAGCAATAACCATGGGACACATCTGAAAAACTACTGTTCATACTCTCATAAGGACTGGATTTACTATAGATAACGTTATTAGGCAGGAGAAGCATACTAATGCTTTGAGTGAATCCACCTAATCACCAGCTTTGACCTACTCCCTTACCTATGATTAGTACTGGATTAACAATGGCTCCAATGACTTTGTGGAGCCAGGCTCACACTCAGAAGGGGGCCCACTGGCCCAGGGGCAGCCACCACTCACATGCCTTGTGGAAGTTGTGGCTTGTTCTTTGGTGTGGCATTATTTATTTATGTATTTTTGTTTGCATAATAAGTGCCCTGCCTGCCCTTGTGTGTAGCCTGGGTCAGACTAGATGGGCCGGGCAGTCTTTATCTGCTGTCAGATTCTATGTTTCTCCACGTCTGGAAGCCATGAATTACCAGTCCAGTGAAAAAGGAACTAAAAAGCTTTTTTTTTTTTAGTGTCTACTAAGAATCAAACTGTTCTTTTAAAATAAAAATAAGACAGCAAATATGTGTTCTCACCTGTAATCAAATTTCTAACCCTTTACTTGTAAAGGCAAAACACATCCAGTGTTAATACTTTATGCCAATGATGTAGCTGTGCTCTGTAAAGACAGATGCCCCACTACTCTTCCCAACAAACTACAGAAGGATTTCAGCAAGCTACACACATGATTCTCCATTCATGGTTTAGTCCTAAACACTAAAAAAAACAAAATCCATGGTTTTCTCCAGCCTCAGAAAAAAAATACACTTTGACTTCTCACTGATAGACAACAATGTCAACTATATTGAAAGAGTAACTAATTTTAAATATTTAGGCATCCATCTAGACCCCCACCTCTCCTACAAATTTCACATCTCCCAACTCATCAAGACAATCCACCTGAGGCTCAGAATGCTTTTCAGAATCAATCAATTTCTCTTCTCTGAAACTCAGACTCTTATTGCTAATAGTCTCCTGCTTCCTCTCCTTGACTATGGCTCCCTTATCAATTCTTCTAACCCCTCTCTCAGAACTCCCAGTAAGCTCCATACCATGTACCATTCCATCTTAAGGTTTGTCACAGGACTTCCGAAAAGCACTAACCACTGCCTCCTCTACAAAACAGCTAACTAGCTCTCTCTCTTGAAGACAGATTCAACCTCAAAATACTGACCTTTTTCTTTAAAGTCCAAAAGGGACTTCTCCCAAATAGCATCACTTCCTCCTTCCAGAGGCCTCCCAGGGTTCTATCAGGAGGTCTAAACCTCACTTTCAGGTTCTTGGCAATAATGAGCATGCAAGGAATCACAGACATGTTGCATAAGAGTAATAAAGCTTGTTTATTACTACCCAAGGATAATCACAGTTGCCCTAAGCAGTTCTTACCAATATGAACTGACAGCCAATGCTAAGCATTCCCTATACCTTGAGGATTCTAACGTGTCTCTTGGGGTCTCCGAGGTAGAAAATGTAATGTCTTACATTCTACACCTATGATAATTACCATGATTACTGTAAGATAGAAACATTTCTAATTACAGAGATGAGCCCTATTGGCTAAATCAAAGGTGGCTCCTCAGTCCAAGATAACATTATACAATTTTGTAGTAGTCATCACTTTGTAAAGACAAAGAAGTACAGTTTGTACATAGCCGTGTAATAATACAAATCATCAGAAGATGGCAATGCCCGACTCATATATTATAATTATTTCAAGGACACAGGTGTCCTAACAACTTATAAGCAAGAAATACATGTGTATATTAGAAAATAGAGTGTATAACAATAATATGCATTCATATCCTGACATCTACTCTTATATGGTAGATGCCTTTAGCCCTATATATTAATATAACATATACCTAAATACTAGCTGTCTATGGTGTACCTCTAGGGATACCAATAAGGGTGTATGGACCTCATGTAACATTCCCTCCCTTGTTGCCTCAAAAGGGGCAACACAGCAAAAAAGGAAGTGGATAGGGAGCAGAGGTCATTTACAGACCTGATGCATGAGCCTTATAAAGGAACTTCAGCTGCTCATGGTGTTGGTGTAATGTGCACCATAGGCAGCAAAGCATAATAATGAGAAAAAATATCAAAAATGCTTGTATAATAACAAAACCTTTAAATTTAATCTCTGACCAAGTGTTAGTAAGTGCACTATTCATATCACCATCATTAAGAAGTGCAAGGATAGTTTCATTAGCTTTAGAGATATTATTGCTGATGTGGATGTGGGTGTCTTTTCTCTCTAAAAGTGATTTTAATGTCAAGGTGAGGGGGTCACTATGTACATTAAAATAAGGTAAATACTCTGAAAGTGTAAGCAGATAATCAGGGTTACCATCAATAATATCAGCATCCATGATAGGGACAGGTGTAATAACTGTGTGCCCAATAACTGATTTCTGGTGTGGAACGAAACAGAAGTTTGGATTATCAATAGAACATGTTTTAAGTACATAAGTGTACATTTTAAAATTTGCAACTACACAGTACTCGCTATCTGAATTATATTGCATTTTAACAGTAGTCAGTTTCCATTTTTGCAACTGTACTGGGCAAGTATAAGTTTGTTTGGAAATCCGTGTTGACAGGCAGTGAACCTTCTCCTGGTAAGACTGACAGAGCTTGGAATTGTCTGACGCAGATGTTGAGTCCTGGTATTCTGTGCCATTAGTGGTGATGTCATCATCCATGGAAAAGGACCAATCGATACTGTCTGGGGAATAGCCACGTACAGGTTTAATAACATCAAATACGTCAGAGCGACACAAATAAATATACCCTTTCTTCGCACAACAGTCCGTGTGTGGGGTGACCCAGGCATCCAGAAGAGGATGGAAAGTCAATAGAGGTAAGTTGAGGCGTTCTCTGTAGATGTCTTCATCAAGGTGCCCAATGGAGTGTACAGATGTGAGTTTATCAAATAAAGCTGTAGTAGGATCTAAACATGGTGAACAGACAGTAAAAGAAACATATGTAGTATCCTTAATGGAACATTTCTTAGTAGTAAAACAAGGACCAGCGTTGGGGTGCCTGGTCACAAAACCCAAATTCCTAGCTGTAGAAAGTGGAATAGTTAAAGTCTGCAACATTCACAAAGAAACACAGCTAGAGGATTTGCACTGAGGACAATACCATTTAGAACTATGTCTGTCATGTATGATATCTGGGATTCTTCCGGATTCAAGAGCGCAGAAAAGATTATTAATGGTAGTAAAAATATAAGAACCATAAGCTGAGCATAATATCTCATGGGCACTATATTGCTTATCTGCTTCTTTATTATTCTGTGCAATAAGAGTGTTGATCTTATCTTTAGAATCTGTAAATGCCTTAGCAATAGCGTGCATGTTATATACAGTATATCTTTCTTCATGACTAAGGCCATCCACACCATGCAATAAAGGGGTTATAATATCATTTACCAAACCAGTTTGGAACTTCTGTGAATGTGATTTGATAGCAGCAATGTCGTCTTTATTCCAAATAGACATGGCTGTACCAAATAGACCGGAAACAGTGCCTGTGGCACCAGTGACATCAGAACTGTCTATTTCACATTTATTACATTTATGGCTTTGATCATCAGGATTAGGTTTTCTCCTGAAATTGCCTCTATGCTCGGTGGAATGTACCCCGGCACTAGGGTCTTGAATACAAATTTGAAAAGCTGCTAAGCTATCAAGTAATAAAGTACTGTAAAACAATGAAGTGTTAGTAGTATGACACATACCAAATTCTTTCATATTCCAGTAAGTCAAGTTGAACAAAACAGGTATATGCATAAATTGTAAATTATTGATAAGTGTACCAGGTAAAGCAGTGGCTGTGAGACCACTACGAGGACCAGGGGTGTGTTTTGGACATTCCAAAAGCTGTTTGTCCCTAGGGGGGCAACACAGATAAATACATGGCAGCTGAGGCCATGTTGTGTACAGCACAAAATTTCCTGGCAGTCATTAGACAAGGAATTACAATATGAGGGATCAATTAAGGCAGTAATATTATATAAACCAGAATGTCTAAGAGAAGTTTGGAACAAGGACAGAGAATCATTTGGGGATAATTTTGCGTTGGGCCAACCATGGAAAGTTCCCTTGGAAAGCTTGGCCACAGGGAGAATTTGTCCTTGTGATATGGTTTGCCACTCAATTTGTAGGGTAGATTTATCAGGAGCAACAACCGAGGCAGTGAGGTAGACATCTGAACCTTCCTGGACAGTAATCAAATTGTTTGGTATATTGATGGAGACTCCCTCTGGGGTAGTTGCAGGTGGATCAAGGTGAGGAAGGAGGTGCTTTACCATGCCTTGGATGCAGGGGAGAACTGAGATGAGGAGAAAATGGAACAAGATAGCCATCTTGTCAGTATCTGGAAAGGAAAATCAAACATTAGTGAATTAGTATTATTCCACCCAATGGGGTGAGGAAAAGTAATTATACTCCTTTATACAGTTTCAGCTGGTTTGTGTGTAACCATTTGTCAGTCAGTTTGTTGTTATGCATGAGTCTAACATGATAGACTGCTGGACTGAGCTTGTTGACATGGGATAGGGTCCTTCTCACTTATTGGAGAAGGAATTTGTGGGATGTGCAAATCTGAGAACCATTACCTGATCCCCAACTTTCCAATCCACTTCTTGTGCATGTTTGTCAAACTGGATCTTGGACTGTTGCTGGGCCCTACCCACGCAGTTAGCAGCATACAAATGAGTGTGTATGAGGTCACGTCTGAGTTTTTCCACATATTGGTCTACAGACACATAGTCTGCAGTGGGGGTGTGTAGGTTAAACAACAGGTGTTCAAGTAATCTCATATTTCTACCAGTCATCACCTCAAAGAGTGCCAACTGGGTAGTGGCTGAGGATGTACCCCTAATTGCCACAAGGAGTAATGGCAGTAGGGAATCCCAATCCTTGGGATTGTCCTCAATGAATTTGGAAACATTTGCTTAATCCGTCTGTTGGCTCTCGCTACTTGACCTGAGGATTGTGGGTGGTAGGGTATGTGGAACTTCTGATAAACACCAAGAAGTTCAAGTGCTTCTCTTTCATCAACTCACCTGTAAAACTGGTTCCTTTATCTGAATCTACCTTGAGAGGTAGGTTCCACCTGGAGAAAATTTGTTACACCAGGATTTTGGCAGTGGTTTTAGCAGTACATGTCTTGGTGGGGAAAGCTTCAACCCACTTAGAAAAGAGGTCAGTCACCACAAGGGCGTATTTATTGTTCCTGCTGGTATTGGTCAAGGGTCCAATAAAATCAATCTGTATGGCATGCCAAGGGCCAGAATGCCTTTGTGGTAGTAGTTTGGCATGTTGCTTGGTAGGGATAGGGTTATTTTGTGCATAAACAAGGCAATTGTCTATGTACTGTTTAACGTCTTTGGTGACACCAGGCCACCAAGTGGTGATCTTAAGCCTCAGGAGTGTATTCTCCACTCCCTGGTGTCCACCAGTGGGGGTATCATGCACTTGGTGCAAAGATTCAGGCCTAAGATGATGGGAAACCATCCACAACTTGGTGGGGGTGTCATCTGGTTGATACCAGATGAGCTTGTCATCAGGGGACAGGTGTAACTTACCTTCATGCCTTTGGTAGGGATTATGGGTAGGTAGATTTTTCTCAGTACCCTTGTCAAGGAATCTGAATACATCTTTGAGTTCAGAGTCAGTATGTTGTGCTTCTGACAGGTCCAAGGGGGAAAAGAGTTCAGGTTTTTCCTGACTGCAGCAATGTGCATGGCTACTCTGGCCTCTTAATGGTCCATCATCCAGGTGTCCCCCCCTTGAGCCCCTTCCTTTTCAAGGGTGTCAGCAGTGTCATTGAAGGCATGATAGGGATCGTGTATGGAGTGGGCCTTAACTTTGTGTACATAGAGTCTGTGTGCAAACCTTTGTGCCAGTGAATGAATTAAGCAATAATGTCCAACAGGGTGTGTGTCGTGCTGGGATAATGTCACGCCTCAGGTGGTTGGGTACAAGGCCGCAGGCCGAGTGCATCCAACAACTGAGGCGTGACGTTATCCCAAACGACACACACCCTGGAGGTCATTATTGCTATTATACAATGGCTCATTGTTATATATAAAATAAAAAAATAATTTTAAAGAATGTTATTATTAGTGTGGAAAAATATTATTGTTTCTTAAGAGGAGATGCAAAAAAAGAGCTCTAGGCCAAAAAAATCATCTAGCTCCAAAAAATCATCTACAGGTTCACAGTGAGGCTGAGACTAGAGCCGTGATGTTGTACTGGGATAACATCATGGGTCCAGCCCAAGACTGACCAATCAGAGTCCAGGATTTTTTCTTGCCATTGTATAATGTATATTACCAATTCCTTGTGTTTCACTGGGCTGCCATCAGAGGAGGTAAAGGAGTTCTTCTGCCAGAAAGGAAGAAATTCTGTAAGGGAGCAACAAACCCAGTTAGAGTCTGTGAAAATGATGGTATCCTCAGTTCCATGCTGGATGAACTGGAGGGTACAGGCCACCGCTGCCATCTCAGCATACTGTGATGATGCCACACTGCAACGCTTGGAAATTTTCACAGTGTTACCATAAGGGTACATGACTAATATGCTCATCCCTGCAATCTGTTCTCCCTGGTAGTAGGAAGCTGAGCCATCCGTAAAGACATGACACAATGAGGTGTTCTCAACTAATTGTGGTGTAGCAGGGAGGAAAGGACCTGGAACTGGGAGATCAGGTGGCTACAGTGTACAGTCATAGTGTTCTCCTTGGAAAAGGAGGCCATGCACCAGCATGGATGGCATTTTGGTTGGGTGGACCTTGATATCTCTATCCTGGAGAAGAAGGGACCAATGTGTCAGTCTGGTATTGGAGACTGACCCATTCTTTACTCTATCTGATAGCAAAAAGGTAGTTGGGGTGTGGTTTGTGTTGATGATCAAGGGAGAGTACCCAATGATATACAGAAGGTGCTTGACAGCCCAGTAGGTGGCCAGAAGGTTCCTTTCACAAAGGCTATACTTCTGTTCCACTGGGGTCAAGAGCTGTGATGCATATGCAGTGGGCCTCAGGGTGCCATGGACCTTCTGGGCCAACACGGCAGACATAGTAATGTCAGAGGTAGCACATTCCAAATGGAATGGCAGTACTGGATTGGGGTTGACCAGAGCTGGGGCTGAGGCTAAGGCCTGCTTCAGTGACATCACAGTTTGGGTGTGAAAGGGGCCCCAATTCCAGGAAATGTCCTTCTTCAGTAGCTCATACAGAGGAGCAGCCTTCTGAGCAAAATCACAAATAAAATCCCTGGAATAATTCACCATACTGAGAAACCTTCTAAGAGTGGCCACGCTGGTGGGCAGTGGCAAATCTTGCAATCCTTGTATCATCTTCCAGGTAGGACTTCGGCTTTGGTCTGTTATCCTTAGACCAAAAAAGAGTACCTCTTTCTGACATAGTTGTGCTTTTGCAGGGTTACATTTGAGGCCTGCCTTCTGGATGAGGGTCAATAGTTCATCCAAGAGATCCAGGTGTTGTTCCTGTGTGGCTGGGGCCAGCAACAGGCCATCCACATACTGCAAGAGACACTGGGGAGTAGAAAAACCCTCAAGGGTGTCCATCATGTGTAAATGAAACAGGGAAGGGCTGTTGTGGAATCCTTGTGCTAAGCAGGTCCACGTGTACTGCCTGCCCTCACAGGTGAAGTCAAACTTATATTGACTCTTGGGGGCCAATGGCAATAACCAGAAACCATTGGAGATGTCCAGGACACTAAACCATCATTGGTCAGGGGTCAGTAGCCATAGCATGTCTGGTACTGATGCCACAGTTGGGGCACAACTGGGGGTGACCTGGTTTAGTCCCTTGTAGTCAATAGTAAGTCTCCAGGCACTTGTGAGTTTTTTCACAGGCCACACTGGGGAATTTGCAGTGGAAACACATGTCCTAATTACACCTTGCTTGAGGAGAGATTTTATTGTTTCCCTAAGACAAGGCAAGACCTCAGGTGGGAAGGGGTATTGCTGCTGCCTTTCGTGTGCTGGGCCTGTCACCTCAATGACAGTGTTCATCCTGCCATAACCATGCTTCCAGATGCCTTTGTAGAAAGGGAAGGAGTTTTGGGAAAAGCTCATGGTTTTTGAACAAATCTATGACGTCATACTCTTTGTTGTTCGCAGAGATTGTTGCAATCACATGCCAGTCAGGGATCATCATGATGTGATATTGTCCTTGAATCTGTATCAATAACATGTTTTCTAGGTCTACCACACAGCCGTGTGGTGCCAGGAAATCAATTCCAATTATACTAAGGTGGTCATGCAGTACCATCAGCTGAAAAGTATGATAGGCCTTCAGGTGTCCCAGTGTCACAGGTAGTGGTAGGGAACGGTATGCAGGTAACCTAGTTCTGTCTACCCCAGACATATTGGTCTTCCATCTGGTGGACCAAGGGGATGTGTCTGGGTGGTCATCATGTAATGCAGACAGCCACACCTGTATCCAATAGCACTGTTAGTAGGTGGCCCCCGACCTCAGCCTCGATGCAGTGCATTCCATTTGTATCCAAGACCAGCTTGTTTACAATACGGACTAGGGCCTGTAATTGTCAATCTGTACCATTAGGAGCATGGGGGAGCTCTTGGAAGAGAGTCTGGGCCTGGTTCCTGTGAACCACTTCACCATGCTGCACTTATGCTATATAGGGTGTCACTTCCGGGTTCAGGCCTGCATGGGCCTGAGGGCCTATACTTCTGGTGTCCCCACAGCCTGTGGAGGCCTGCTCTCCCAGTTGTATGGTTGCAAGGGCCCGTAGGGAACGGCATCCGTTATGAAGCACACTTGCCCGAGAAGTTCTCGGAATTTCCGGTTCTCATCGGCTATTTCCCTATATGAAGGGTCTGTTCTTTGTTGTTTCTTGTTTTTGTGGTAGTTCCGGTTCCCATCCCAGGATTGTTGTTGTTGTTGTTGGGCCTGCTGGGGGTGTTAGTTGTCTGTGGGGATGGGCTGTTTCTCTTGGGCCTGTCCCTCCACCAGGTAGTGCATTGTGGCCTCTGGAGTAGCTTTAACTGCAGCTACTTTCTTGGAACCGGAGCCTGAATCACAGATATAGAGTTGATAAACTCTTTCTCTATTTTCTGAAGAATATCGGCAAACCTCTCCGTGGTGGGATAGGTGGTTGGCTCTACCTTCTCTCTCACTGTGAGATCATGTTCCTGAGGAACAGGGTCTTATACTCAATGAAGTCCACGTCAGTGGCTTCTCCTGCAAGGTGCATCCCTGCCCGGTAGGCCATCCAAAGTCTCTGGTGGAAAGTCACTGGACTTTCTTTCACATTCTGTTTTACAGGGTATGAGAGCATCACTCCTACTACACCTGGGCTGTATGCAGAAATGAGCTCTGCAACTATTTTGTCAAAGGTGGCATGACCGTCCTGGCGGACGGTATCGGGGAGATTGGCCCACAGTCCAGGATCAATGGCCTGGTATAGGATCTGGACCTGGTAGTCTGCAGTGAGACTAAGCATTTCACATTTGGCATGCACCTTTTCCAAGTGGCAACTGAGGTTGTTGGGTGGGCTTATCTGACCAATGCTGTCAGCTATTTGCTGAACAGAGTAGGCCATTTGTAGGGGATTATTGGGACAGTCAGGCAGAGGTAGGTTACCTTGGGTGCCATCTAGGGCTGCCTGAGCTGCGGCTTCAGCCACAGAATGAACCATACCCTCCTGAGTACCAGCCTCATGTAGAAGCTGTCTAAGCTGGGTCTTAAGAACCCACTTATTTCTCTTGGAGATGGGCACGGTGCCTAAGGCATTCTCAATCATTCTGCCTATCTTCTGCCTGTCTTCCATATTAATAACAGCTACTGGTGGTGCCGTCAGGACTAGGCCTGGACCCGCCCCCCCATCATGGGGGTCACCATGTTGGAGTCAACCATGATGTGCGTCATGGCATTGATGATGTAGGGTATGGCTGTCATGTGACGGGGTCTGCCACGTTGTGGATGGTGGGGAGGGGTATCTGAGCCATAGTAGGGGTGTGACTGGGCATTGTACTATGAAATGTCATCATCTGACTCCTCCCCACCAGATGACATTGACAAGGCAGGGGCTACACCTCCCATCGCCTTGACGTGACCAGCCAGCACCTCTCGCTGATGACACAGTTTCACCATTTTGTTTTCACATTCCTCATGACTCACTTTTGCAACATTCATATCCAACTCATCTTGCATCTGCTTCTGTAACACTCTATGCGCAGTGCTCAATTTGCGATTGTCCCTAGTAGCTACTTCTAAGTCATTACGCACCTGGTTTATCTCATCCTGTATCTCTTCCCAACTCCTCACTCAGTTGCTCATTCATTCTACTAAGCAAATCAGTCATTTGCAAAGCCTGCCCCTTATCCTGTCTCAAACTTTCACAGTCCTGCTTCAACATACAAAGTTTCTGCTCACCTGCCTATGCAGAATGATGCAAAAGGGAATCATTTTCATTTCTCAGAGTTTGGAGTTCTGAATCCTGTTCTCATCTCACACATTCAGTTTCCTGCAACCCCATCTCCTGTTTAAGAGATGAGATGTGCAGTTCAAGGGTTCAAAACCTCACTTCAGAATCTTCCAGAGCAGCGTAGAGAGCCACGACCAACAGCCCTTTAGCATCTCACTTTCTGGCTGTTTGTCTTGTCTCTGTGCACTGACTTGAAATCCCCAGTACAGAGTTTTCAGATTGATTTGCATCCCATGCAAAGTCAGCCCATCCTCCATGGGAGGCAAGGAAGTTTGAGACATTGAGTCTCAGTTCTGCACAGATATTTGATACAGTGGCCATTGTGTGGAAGGGAACGAAAAATCAAACTGTGGAAAGGGCACCGTGCTGTGTTTCAATCCACAACAGGTGCACTTATCCACAATTGGGCGACTGTGCACTTGTAAGCCTGCAATTCAAAACTGCTGTGGGGTGGGTTGAATCAGCATCAACCACACCCAGTAAGCAGCCAGACTTTGCAAGTGATTACAAAGTGGTCATAAGATGGGAGAGGTGGTGCTGGAATGCACACCTACAGTCCCCATTGGGAAGGGAAAAGTTGTAAGCAACAAGAGAAACTTTGCAACACCAAATATTGCCTGCTCACAGTCACCAATTGTCAGGAGGTCTAAACCTCACTCTCAGGTTCTGGGCAATAATGGGCATGCAAGGAATCACAGACACATTGCATAAGAGTAATAAAGCTTGTTTATTACTACCAAAAGGATAATCATAGTTGTCCTAAGCAGTTCTTGCCAATACGAACTAGGAGCCAATGCTAAGCGTTCCCTATACCTCGAGGATTCTGCATGTCTCTTGGGGTCTCTGAGGTAGAAGACGTAATGTTTTACATTATATATCAATGATAATTACCATGGTTACTGTAAGATAGAAACATTTCAAGTTACAGAGATGAGCCCTAGTGGCTAAATTAGAGGTGGCTCCTCAGTCCAAGATAACATTATACAATTTTGTAGTGGTCATCACTTTGTAAAGACAAAGAAGTACATTTTGTACATGGCCGTGTAATAATACAAATCATCAGAAGATGGCAATGCCGACTCATATATCATAATCATTACAAGGATACAGGTGTCCTAACATCTTATAAGCAAGAAATACATGTGTATATTAGAAAATAAAGTGCATAACAATAATATGCATACATATCCTGACATCTACTCTTATATGGCAGATGGCCTTAGCCCTATATGTTAGTATAATATATACCTAAATAACAGCTGTCTACGGTGTACCTCAAGGGGTACCAATAAGGGTGTAAGGACCTTGTGTAACAGTTCACACCACTAGATCATCTTCCAATCATTCCTTCCTAGTCCCTTTCTTCCACACTACCCTTGGACTCTCTCTCTCTCTCTGTCTATCTCTCTCTCTCTCTCTCTCTCTCTCTCTCGGCACTTGACTCTTTAACAGCCTTCCTAAATCCCTTGTTGAATGTCCATCCCTTGGATTCTTCAAATATAATGTCAAACAGAACCTTCTCCAAAATTCTGTCTGCTCCCACGCACAACAGTGACACCCCTCTTAATAAGCCCTCTTCACCCTCCTCTCTCAACTGGGTTTTCATGCTCATCGATGTAACCTTTACTTCCTTTTATTTTAGCTGTATATATCCCCTGTAAATTTACATCTCTGTATAATATTTCATTGCTTTTTTGTTTGTAATGCTTAATGCAACGTCATTGTTTTGTACACATGTCCTGTAAATATGTATTCCTTGTAAATATCATGTGTTTGTAGTTTGTAGATTGGACGCTTGTGAAAATGGGCAGTTTTGCTCACATGCCTTCTAGTATAATCAATAAAAATGAAATGAAGTGTGCTACTTGAGATCTCAGACTCATTTTGCTGCTCTTTTCTTCTACAGCAAGAAGTTTGGGACTAAGTATATACAATATAGGAAGTAATAAGGGGAAGGAGTTAGTAACTAGTAAAAGCATGAGTATAGCCACCGAGTAATATTTGAGTATTGCTGCTTTATTAATTGAACTCTATTCTGTGCAGTCTGGGTTCAAATCCCAGCTAATGCTCTTATTTCATTATCTCTTCTGTATGTTTGGGTTCCACTAAAGATGCTAGTATAATGCAGTGGAGTAGCAGGTCTGGAGTAGGGATATTTTTATGGTATCTGAGGTGAGAACATGCATCATATGGTATGCTGCTGTATACATTAATGCTAAAACTGCATTTATCTAATTAACCTAAATGCTGTTTTACAGCATTTGAAAAATATAACCTCCAGTCTTCCAATCTAAAAATCCTCCACCCTGCCTGCTTCCTACAATGTTTACTAAATGTGTTAAGTGATTACCTAGTTGGAGTGAGAAGTAGAGAACTACATGGCTCTCTGCAGTGCTAATGAGTTTTTTTTCCCCTCTTTGTTTAGAATTGTTTCACCAAAACTATCAAAACCATGACTTAACATGTATTATTTTGATCAATAAATGTTAGGCTATGGTTCTGTTCATTTTGTTTACTTTAATGTGCTGAAATTGCTTTGTAGTCTAACCAACTTTCACTTTGGCAAACCTGAGCATGTACAGTAGAACACTTCAAATATCTGGTAGGCTAATGGTTATGTGATGTGTTTATGTTTGTGGCAAAGTTCTGGTCTGGTCCAATGCCAACATTTGTACATTTTATTGCTAAACCAAAAAAATGCTTGCCTTGTCTTCGTTTTCCATGGGAGAGCCCCCCCCCCCGCCAGCCTGTCTGCCGTAGCACTCTCCTATGTCCACTCTCCATCCTCCATGAAGCCTGGTGTTGCATATGTGCTTGTGGATCCCACAAAAAGAATTAGCACACTTCATAACATAATCTTGTATCTCACAGAGCAGCGCACACCTATTCAGATATGCTTCATCATCTGGCAGTGTTAAATGAGGCCTCCCAAATCACTCTCCAGTCCTCTTTCATCAATGTTTCACTTCTGCTTTCACAGGAAACATTGGGTGGATCACCACCCTTCTACACAGTGAAGACAAAAGCAAGAGGCTAATAGCAGCAGGGCACAAGGGGAAAATATGAGTTTTCCTACTCATATAAGATCTAGGCTACCTTTGATTAGTCAATATTTAAATGATGGGTATGTGCATCATTATACGCATCATTTAATAGGGCCTAATTATAGGTAGCCTAGACCTTACAAGAGTAGGAAAGCCTATTTTTCCCCTTGTTTCCTGCTGCTATCAGCCTGGCTTACCAGAAAGATCATGTTTATTATGTCAAAAAACCCAGGAGGTTGTACTAATCAGATTCATGATGTGGAAAGTTGATGAGATCACCAGGTTTCAGTGTGGGAAGCAGCAGTAAAGAATGAATGCCAGAGGGGGACTGTGGAGGCCATTCCTGCAGGTACAGCTTTATTCAAGGTAGGGGAAGACAGGAGGGGGGAGGTTGAGCAGATTATTGTGAGATCTAAGATGTGGGGCTGCCAGAACCATGATCGCTACCTGAATGTGGATAAGAGAAGGCAGTGGTGATAAATACTTAGAGTGGCAGGGTGATGCCTAAATTGTTACCTTGATTCAGTGTAGGGAGATTATCCTCAGGGGATTTCTTGAGGTTTGTTAGGACAGTATAGAGGGAAGTGCATGTTCAGAAAAGTGGTGAGCCAGCCAACTCGCATTGTGGAGGAAGGCACCAAAAAGGACTGGAGGAGGAATGCTGAGGACTGTCCTGTGGGGTTCCACAGGTCACAGGTAAGGGAGTAGACCAACACTAGAGGTTGGGTGGATTTGCTCAAGGTGTTAGTATGCCTCCCCTGCCTAATAACATTGTCATCCATAGTAAGTCCAGCACTTATGAGGGTATGACCAGCAGTTTTTCAGATGTGTCCCATGGTTGCTTGGCCCTCCTGACAGACCTGGCTGTTGTTTAATGAGGTGGGAAAAAAACAAAACAGAGGGACTGTACATACTGTCTTCATTGTGCAGAAGGGCGGTGATCCACCCAATGTTTACTATGGGGGTAGAAGTGAAACTGATGAAAGAGGAACAAAGAGTGATTTGTGAGGCATTCTTTAACAGTGCCAGCTGGTGAAGCGTATCGGTATAGGTGTGTACTACTCTCTGAGGTGCAAGATTACGATCGGAAGAGTGACAGCTCTCTTCGTGGGATGGCAAGCTCATATGCAGCCCCAGGCAGAACTAAGGATGAAGTGTGGATGACAAATTTTGTGACAGTGGGTGGGCTGGCTGCAGAGGGGGTCATATGGAAAAAGAAGATTATAAGAGAAGCATATTTTTGGATTACCAAGAATGCATGAACTTTAGCATTGGACCTGACCAGAACTTCACTACAAACATCTGGACATTGCATAACCAGGTATTTAAAGAGTTGTACTATACTACGGTTTGCCTACTTAATCTATTCTGTGTAGATAGTGTGCATTCTTTTAATATACTATGTATTTGATATTTGATGGTATGATACCTGTAGATATTAATAGATGGAATTAACTCTGCTGCAAGGTTTGTGTATAAATGCCTTTGCTATTCCTTGCTTTTTTCAAGTTTTTATCTGTTAGCCAGTGATAAAAACTGTTCCTTAATTGTCCTGCACTTTGTGAACTGCCTCTTTACCTGTTGTATGTAATCTGTATTAATCAGGACCTCTTTGTAAATGAGCTTTGCTCAATGAAGCTTTCCTGGTAAAATAAATGAAAAAGAGAAAGTTGGATGACAACATTTTTGGAATGTTAAAGTAAACAAAATGAACAAAACCATAGCCTAACATGTATTGATAAAAATAATACACGTTAAGTCATTGTTTTGATCATTTTGGTGAAACAATTCTAAATAAAGGGGAAAGGAAAAAAAAGAACTACAGTAGTTAGCACTATAGAGAGACATGTAGCTCTCTGCCTCTAGCTCTAATGGTTTAATCACTTAACACATTTGGTGGCCATTTTAAGGAACAGGCAGGACAGTTTTTTTTTAAATAGGAAGACTGATATTTACATTTTTCAAATGCTATACTAACATACTAAAATGCCAGCAGAATAGGCCTAATGGTCTTTCGTGTCTGCTCGTTTGGTCAGCCTCCACCCTGGGTGCTGACCTTGCTGACCCCCTCGCCTCCTCTGGCTTCTCCCTTCCCAGTTCCGGATATTGTTGCTGCATTGGATTTTGCTTCCAGAACCCTTCCTCTGTACCTGTCCCACCCCCTCTTGAACCCCTCCACTGTCTCTGCCTCCACCAGCCCCTAGGCAGCGCATTCCATGGCTCCACCACCCTCTCAGTGAAGTAGCACCTCCTCCTTTCTCCCTGAATCTTCCCCCCCAGCTTCCACCCATGCCCTCTAGTAGCCCCTCCTCCTTCCTTAGAAGCTTCCCGACTGTTCCTCCCCTATTTACCCTCTTCATGTACCTGAAGACCTCTATCATGTTCCCCGGTCCCTTCTCTCTTCCAATGTGTACATATTTAGCTCTTCGAGCCTCTCCTCATAGGTCCTGTCCCCCAAGCCCCAAATCATTTTGGTTGCCCTCCTCTGGACCCTCTCCAGGAGAGTAATGTCCCTCTTTAAGTGTGGCCTCCAAAACTGCACGCAGTACTCAAGGTGCGGCCTCACCAAGCAGTTAGACAGAGGGAGTATCACTTCCCTCCTTCTGGAGGTGATCCCCCTAGCGATGCATCCCAGCATCCTGTTGGCCTTGGCTGCTGCCCTCCTACAAGTCTCCGAGTTGTTCATCTTGACATCCACCACCACCCCCAGGTCCCTCTCAGCCATCGAGACTTGTAGCATTCCTCCCCCCCAGGGTGTACACTTGGCCTGGGTTTCTGGCCCCCAGGTGGATCGCTAGGGGGATCACCTCCAGAAGGAGGGAGGTGATACTCCCTCTGTCTAACTGCTTGGTGAGACCGCACCTTGAATACTGCGTGCAGTTTTGGAGGCCACACTTAAAGAGGGACATTACTCTCCTGGAGAGGGTCCAGAGGAGGGCAACCAAGATGATTTGGGGTACCTTGCATTTCCCTGCATTGAACCTCAGCTTCCACTTTCTAGACCATCTTTCCAGAGCCTCCAGGTCCCCTGTGGGGCCACCCTCCCTCCTCCCCCATCCACCACTGCCCCCAGTTTGAGTCATCTGCAAAGAGACTCATCTCACTCCTGATTCCTGTCCTTACGTCAGAGATGTAGGCGTTGAAGAGGAGGGGCCCAAGGACTGATCCCTGTGGGACCCCACTAATGACCCTCCTTGGGGATGAGACTTTCCCGCCAACTACGACCCTCTAGGTCTGGTCCTGGAGCCAATTGCCTATCCATCTGATCATCTGGTTCCCCACCCCCATTTCTCCCAGCTTATCCAACAGGCCCACGTGAGGAACAGAGTCAAATGCCTTGCTGAAGTCTAGAAAGAGGATGTCCACTGGTCTACCCAGGTCCAAGACACTCATCGCCCAGTCATAAAACTCCACAAGGTTTGTCTGACACGATTTCCCCGGGATGAATCCATGCTGTCTATCGTCCAAGCACCCTGACTTTTCTAGGTCCCCCCCAGCATCTCCTTGACAATGCCCTCCATCACCTTGCCCACCACTGATGTCAGGCTGACAGGCCTGTAGTTTCCTGCTACCTCCCTTGATCCCCCCTTGTGAATAGGCACTATATTCGCCACCTTCCAGTCCTGGGGCACCCACCCTGTCCTCAGAGAGATGGTGAAAAGCTCCACCAGGAGTTCTGCCAGGACATCCGCAAGTTCCTTCAGCACTCTGGGATGTAATTTATCTGGCCCCGGTGCTTTCTCTGTCTTAAGGGAGCTGAGGGCTTCCCTCACTCTCTCTGCTGTGATTTCCACTTCGGTGCCTCTTCTCCCTGCTTGGCCCTCCCCCTCCTGCCAGTGATGCCTCCCCTCTCCCCAGACCCTCCGATCGGTGGGGTCCCCCCTCCTCAGTATCTCTGTCTCCTCCATGTATGATGCAGCACCCTCATTTTCCTTGGTAGAAAACTGAGGTGAAGTACTCATTTAGTACCTCAGCCTGCTCCCAGGTCTTGTGCCCATCTCTCCCTGATTTAATCCTGCTAATCTGCCCTTCACCTTCGTTTTCCCCAATGTATCTAAAGAACCCCTTGTTCCCTCTCCTAATTTCCCTGGCTAGGTTCTGCTCCTTCCTTGCCTTAGCCGCCCTCACCACCCTAGTGGCCCTTCTAGCCATCAGCTCATACTCCCCTCGATCCCTTTCACTTCTTGAGCACTTGAATTGCCTATAGGCTGCCTTCTTTTCCCGCACCAGCTCCTGGACCTCCCTGGTCCACCAGCAGGGTTTTCGGGCCCTGCCACATTTTCGTGTTACTCATGCACAGGTGCTGGTAGCATCCTGTACCCCTCTCCTGATGATTTCCCACCTACTATCAGCGTCCACGTCTGACCCAATCACATCCAAATGCTCCTTAAGGATCCTTCCCATTTCCTTAAAATCTGTCCCCCTGAAGTCAGTTACCTCCGTCTTTGTGCAGCCTTCTAGCCCTCCTAGGTCCAGGCAGAACCAGACTGTGGCATGGTCACTCCCCGCCAAAGGGTCCCTTACCTCCAGGCCCCCAATCTGGTCACTGTCTGCCAGGACCACATCCAGTACCAGCGCCTTCCTGGTTGGTTCCCCCAGCTGCTGAGTTAGGAACGCATCCTGAAAGACATCCAACAACCTCTGTTCCTGGTCACAGAGGATGTCATGAGACTCCCAGTCTGTTCCTGGCATGTTTAAGTCCCCCAACACCACCACCGTTCCTCTGCCCAGTCTGCAGTGTCTCCCAACATCTGCCACCAAACTCTCCTCCAGCTCCTCCACCAGGACAGGGGGTCTATACACCACTCCTATTTTTACTCTCTTGCCACCCCTTGTTATCAAGGTGACCCAAATCGCCTCCACGGTTCCCTCCGCCTCCTCTACTCCCCCTATGCCAATGCAGTTTTTGACTATCATTGCTGCCCCTCCTCCCTTCCTCCCCCTGTCCTTCCTGAACATAGTGTAACCCTCCAGGTTCAGGTCCCAGTTGTGTCCTGCAGTGGCCCAGGTCTCAGTGACCGTTGCCACATCCACTGCTCCCTCAGTTAGCATCGCCTGGAGCTCAGGCATTTTTGCCCAAGCTCCTGGCATTATGGTTCTGTTCACCCTTTCCTATACTTCCATTTCCCCTGCTCGTGTTCCCATGGATTCTGTTTTCCCTGGTCTGCACTTTACCAGTCGGCCTTTTCCGCATCCACCAGCTCCCCAGGGGTGGAGACAGAGTCCTCCTTTATCGGCACCCCTTGACAGTCTTTTCTCCATCCTCCCCTTCACAAGTTTAACCCCACCTTTCACCAATGAACCCTCTATTTTCAACAAAGATTCCCCTCCTTCAAATTGAGATGGAGTCTATCTCTAGCATACAGCTCCTTATCCTCCCAGGTCTCCCCCAATCCCCATCAGCCCATACCCTCTGGCCTCCACCACTCCCTGAGCCACTGGTTTATCTCCTAATCTTCCTTTGTGTTTCCCCACTAGTCCTTGCTTTGGCAGATTTCTGAGAAGGAAACTGTGCATCCTATGTCATGACAGACCCTGGCAAGCTCCTGAATCTTGCCTGTATCTCTAGCTCACTATTTCCCTCAATGTCATTTGTACCCAGGTGGACCAGTATGTCCGGGGAACCCACACAATCCTTTGCCAGCTGATATACCTCGTGCTTAGCCCTGTGCACCGTTAGTCCAGGGAAGCATTTTGTTCTAACTGGCCAGGCTTCTTCCTCCCTATCCCATTTGATACCCCTGATCATAGAATCCCCCAACAGGAGCACTCTGACCGCTCCTTTTCCTCCATTTCCCTTTTCCATGTCCCTCATCCTTTCTACTGGCCACTCCACCCAGCTGGCTCCTTGTTCCTCCCCTTATCTGGGTGCCACATGCCACCCCCTCCTTATTTACCCTGGCCACCCCTCCCCTCTAATCCTATGCCTCTCCTCCTGCTGAGTATCCTTCTGTACCCTGCTAACTCCCCCCTCACTGCTCGTGACTGGTCCTTCTCTCCCATCTGCTAAACTAGCCTGGCTCATCCTCCCTTCCTTCCTGTTTCCATTTAGTCCCTCCTTGCTTGTCGTGCTCCCCTGGCCTAAACCCTCAGCTCCCTTTACTGAATCCTTCTTGTACTTCTGGTTCTTCTCCTTTACCTTTCCTCCCAACTGGTCCTTCTCCTTGCGCTTTCCTCCCTCTTCCCCTTGCCCCTCCTGCTCTGATTCACTGCTCCCCCCATTTTCCTGCATTCCAGGTTCCCTCCTGTTCTTCCTGCTATCCGCTGCCTCCTGCCCCACTCCCTTTCCATCTCAACCACCTGTTGTGGCTACATCACCCCCTCATCCTCGAGCAGAAGAAGGAATTGAGCGGTTATTGAGTGTAAGGTCTGATCCACCTCCGCCTTGCTTCCTTCTGTCAGCCCTGGCCATCTGCCTACTTCCTGAGAATGTTGTCCCTCTGTCCCTCCTTTGAGGGTCCCAGTTACCTGCCTGCTTCCTTGGTAGTGTCCTTTTGGACCCCCTCTGACAGGACTCTATGTGACCCCTAGGTATTCTCCTGCACTCCTTTCCCTATGCCCCCACCCCCAGTGCTTGGGTGCAACCCGTGAGATCCCTGCCCCTTCCCCAACCATACCTCCCCCTTCCCCAGCTTTCCTAATCCCAGCAACCTCCTCCTAAGCTGTGCCAGCTGGTAGCACACTGGGAACCACCAAACTTCCAAGCCCAGTCCAGTATCATGGCTGCTCCACACCCTGTGCACCCCACCACCCTCCCAAAGATGCCAGCCCTAATGATGTGTGGTTCCATCCCCTTTCAAGTAGGTTTCCTTGGGTGAGCCACCAGGTTCCCCGCTAGTCCAAGATACACCCCTACTGCCTAATCAGGTCATCCACTAAGCTTAGATACAGTCCATTGGTAACCCTGTTACTAGGTGCAGTACAAGACAGTAAACTTATAGGGGAAATGAACAACTTCCTAAGCTGCTCTCTCCCAGCCTTTAAATCCAACCCCCAGTGGCTAGAACTACATGAGCTGCACCTGCAGCCTTTTCTTCCAATTGCAGGACAGGTGTTCCCCTATAAATTAGCAGAACTCTGGGGAGGGAGGGTGGGGAGGGTGGGTCTTGGGCAGACACCACGACTCGAGAGAAAGTGTATCAGCTCTGTGTCTCCTCCAAGCCCAGCAGCCAAAGAACCAGGCCCCAGCAAATCCCACCAAATAGGTTTTAAATCAGAAGAAATAGGCCTCCACCAGTGCAGCCTGTTACACAGTGAAACATCCAACAAATGAGCCCACTACAGCCACCAAATCAGTTTTCAAACTTTCAACAGCCCCAAAACAATACCCTGCTAGCCCCTTAGAGTAAGAAAGTAAAGAAATAACCTTCTACCAAGTAAAATCCACAAGAACCCTGTGAAAACAACAAAGCAGCTACTATCCTGGAACACAACAGTCCTGTCCCTTCCAGTTCCTTCTGAGCAGACAAAGCAGCTTACACCACAAACCTGATTCAGCTCTGCCTCAGTCAATTATCTGAGTGAGACCTGGCCAGACCATTAACACCTTCCCCACTATGCAGTAATCTTTGCTGCTACTGAAGTCAACAACAAGGAATCAAAATTCAACTCAAAGCCCCAAAATATGTTTGATGCCAATGGAAACAGGTCTCAATTTAATCAGCTTCACTAACACCACATCAAAATAGGCTTGAAATTAACAGATATAGGTCTCAATTCAAAGGAACCAGGCCCCAGCAAATCCACAAATAGATTTTAAATCAGAAGAAATAGGCCTCACCAGCGCAGCCTGTTTACAGTAAAACATCCAACAAATGAGCCCACTTACAGCCACCAAATCAGTTTTCAAACTTTCAACAGCCCCCAAAACAATACCCTGCTAGCCCCTTAGAAGTAAGAAAGTAAAGAAATAACCTTCTACCAAGTAAAATCCACAAGAACCCTGTGAAAACAACAAGCAGCAGCTACTGACCTGGAACACAACTGATCCTGTCCCCTTCCAGTTCCTTATGAACCTGCATTTATTTTATTTACATAAATGCAGTTTTAATATCAATGTAAACAGCAGACTTTCCTTTACCTCTACAAATCTAGATTTTTAAATTGTTTCTTGTAAAAATAGGTGGTTTAGGTGTCCTTTAAGGTCTGCTTTAGTTTCATTTCAGTTTTCTTTACTATTCTGATGATTTTTAGGTTGATATAGTTTCTCTGTGTTTTAATTAGGTGAGCCATTTTCCACCCATGAGCGCGAACCTAAAGTTCTAAAATGGCATTTGCAGGCACATGAACGACTGTTCAGTATTAGTGAAATCCTTCATTATTTGCAGGAGTAAGATCCTGATTTTTTTAGCCTTTAATTTTAATAGTGCATATGGGATTTAAAAGTATCTATAGGCAGAAATCCCAAGTAGTGTAAGATTTTTAAGCCTACAAAGGCAAAAAATCCTGGGCAGCATAATGAAGTTAACGCTTCCAGAGAGCAAAAAGCTGAAACTGGCAAAATTAAACTGACAAAGTAGGAGCCAGCACAGATTTTTTTTTTATGCCCTCACAAACAAAGTTATGCCCTCCTAAAAAAAAGTTGTTTGAATATCCAATAGGCTGAGTAATTTACTCAACAAGTAAGCATTACACCATGACAGAGCATGGTTCTACTGTGGCATTAACCCATGGTTGGGCTGGTTCAGCCTCGTCGCGTCCAACCACCCAAACATGGGTAATCGCTAAATCAAACCATGGTCTGGAGAATGATACAATGCGTTTGTAACATGTCAATGATTGTATGACTACTATTCACTATATAAATGAGAACAGACAGACTGATTAAGGTTTGGAATGCTTTATGCTGTACTGTTGGAACACACCTATTGGAAATATCATGGCTGCTATTTAACTTTTACAAAAATAGCTTTCATTACAAGTTTTAAGCTTCCTAACATCAAAACATATTTTAAAACTTTTCAAAAACTTGCAGTTAACTTTCTATGCTAGGTTCTTTGATTCTCATGTGTGTGTATTACAAGATATGGGTTGCACTGCATGATGGGACTGTGCTAGGGTAGAGCTTCATGTTTTGTTCCTGCAGTTCCCTTCGCAGGCCAGCAGATGGCTGTGAAGCAATGTTAGCAGCACAGCACTGTTTTATAGCCCAGGATTTTTAGATCAGTTTCCAAATGTACTGAATTGAGCCAATCTGAAAAAACTTTCATAGACTAAGTACTATTTTTGTGAGTATTAACTTCACTTTTTTCCTCTCTAAATTATCTAGCTCAGCAGGAGATAGAACAACATGACGTTTACTGCTCTCGCCTTTCAAATACTTGTTTTCACTAGTATTGTTACTCTCTTTCTTTGATTTCCTTTTGTTTTTCTCACTTTCTTTATCTTTTCACCCATAGAAGCAGCCTCTTTCTTTGATCTTGCTTTGTTTATCTCACTGTCTTTGTTATGTTTGCTTTCTGTTACAGAAGGTGCAAGGCTCATCTTTACCATAGTGTGTATTTACCAAGGTAGTGATGCCCACTACTCCACACACACACAAAAGGTGACATTAAAATTATGTATTGCTCTCCTTCTGTGCTTCACTTGTGAATGGTGATCCACTGGGTGGGTGGGTGGGTGAGAAAATCAGGGAATTCTGCTGTTTTATGATGGCTGTGAAATTATCCTCACAGCACTGTTTTACAGCCATCTGTTGGGCTGCCATGGAACTGCACTTCAGCAAAGAATTGCTGGAGCAAGCATGGATTATTAGAGAACTGTGCTATTTATTTTATTGTGGTTCATACTGGTATTACACAAGCAACCATGGTTCTACAGTGGCATTAATCCATGTTTGCTTTATGGTCACCTGTTGCCATTCCTCCAATCCATGTTAGTTATTCTAGTCATCTGTTTTCTGCCATGTTACAAACTGACTTTATCCCCAGAGTGCAGCCCTGAGATTGAGTGGGCCCACTGGGCCTAGGTCTTAAGCTGACTACACCTGATGCCAGCCCCCCCCCCCGTAATCATCAGATTCCTGTGCTACACAGTTAAGGAGGAGGTGTTACATGCTACCTGGAAATAAAAATAAATGTTTTATGAAAATACTCGCCTATTGATGATCCCCCTGTCCCAGTGACATGCAGACATGCATATATGCCCTGCACTAAAGCACTGAGAGCACAGCAGATATAATTTTTTATGCAGTATTCCTCAAACATGGCCACTTTCTTTCTGGAGGGACCCAGCACCTATGATATTGCAGAGGACATGCAGCGGGAACTTGCCTTATGTGGAATCCCTGTCAGTGAAGTGCAAGCCAAAAAATCCACATCACAGACTCTGGCCTCCAAGTTATCCCATGTTTGGAGGAAGCAGCACAAGGACCAGCACAAGCAGCATGTGGCTAAAACTGTACAGCAGATCGTAGAACAGCTCAGAACACTACCTGGGTCAACAGCAGCCACTTCTGCTACTGATCCCACAGCTACCTAAACCAGACAGTATCCTATCTGTTGAAGAGCTTCCAGATATGGCTTTGGTTTCCCTCCTCCTGGGTTCCCCTGATAGTGGTGGCCTTCCCTGAGGTCCCCTTTCAGCTCCCCCCTCCTGCCTCTCTGGGGTACATGGTCTCAGCCACCTAATATATATAGTGAGTCCTGCCTGCTTCATGTACTCCAGTACAGTTGACATATTGACACCAACACCCTGAGTCTCCACAGTGTCTCATTAGGTAACTAATGAAGGGCATGAATTCCAGATTCTGGGTTGGCTATGTCGGGAAGTACTACACTGTGATGCATCCTCCTCTATGCCATCCCAGTTTGCAGGTTTGCAGGCCATTAGCAAATCAAAGGGGGATGGCTGATGCAGTAGTCCTGGGCCACAGATGCAGAGCTGCCTTGATCACCACGGTGGCACTGATGTGTTGGATGCCCGAACTTGCCCCCCATGTTAGCAGTAGGTTCTTCCATCCTCTCTGTGCTTGGCTTCCTCTAAGCTGACCAGAAGGTGATCTCAGCCATATATGAACTCTCCTTTGCTGACACTTATGACTTCAGTGCTGGATCAATGTCTGGAGTGCCCATCACCCAGGGATGCAAAATGATACCCACCACTTGGCAGTCCATGAGGCCTACTCTCTAATAGGTTACTGCTTTACAGAGAAAGAAGATACACAAAAACCTCCATCTAACACCTTTTCTAGCCCTGTTATGCCCTATCTCACAACTGGAGAATTTTCCTCTACTCAAAATAGAACTGGGTTTCCTGTACTGTGAAAGATTCTCCCTACAATATCTTTACCAGTTTTTCTCTAATTCCACTATATTCTCTCTTACAGATCTGCAGCACCCCTATGGCCTTCATTGTATAGATCCCTTTCAATACTTGTAGATCCACCACTATGTTGTATCCCTCTCTGTGAAAGCTTGTCAACTTGACTGCCTCCCTGGATTGATACAATTTTTCCTAGCCTTCTTTAAAAAACCTAATACGGGGCATGTGGTCTCTTCTCTTTAGCAAGTACTATTTGCTACACAAGATGCAGACACTAGTACAGTCATACTCCAGTGGTTGATGGACCTCAGTCTCCCAATAATGGAAAAACAGCAGCACTTAGCTTGCTCAACAGCTGCAAAAGTTGCCTGCTCACACATCTGGAGGGAGTATACATAGAAACCATATACCATTACAACAGCAAACTTAAACAGTGAAGACCATTACAGCAACAGAATTTAGCTGGTTGCTGTAATGGTCCCCACTTTACACTGGCACTGCATCTCCTGGAGTTTCACCCACTTCCCAAAACAACTCTGACTCAGAATTGATTATATTAATAGTAGGAGGCATGGGGGAGCAGAGCCCCCTGCATGAGGGTGTGGGTGATACAGCCCCCCACAAAAAACACATTGTCACACCGATGGCACAATGCTGACAGTCGGCATTGTGTCTGTCGATGTCATGGATGTCGACAATTTCATTGTCGTTGCAGCTTGGTGGAACCCATGGAAACATGTAGTCTGGTATTTCCAGAGGCCAGTGATTACAGTTCACTTCAACCCTACCAAAGGTGCCTCTTGCTAGGGAGCATGTGGACAACAGAGAGCCACACATGCCCTCATTTTGTGGACATGCCCAATTTTGAAAACATTCTTTCAGTTGTTGGAGCAGAAATTCTGGAACTTTTTCCAAAAGCCTCTGGCTCTAACCATAGATCTTCACCTTTGTCTCCAATTTTCTGATAGTTTTAAAACAAACATATTAGATATCTTGTGGGAATTCTCATTGTTGCAAGCAAGAAAAGCACTCACATGTCTCTGGCTCACTTGCCCACCCTGCCCACTCTTACTCCCCTGGGAAATACAGTTCAACAAGTATGCAAAATGGAGAAAATCGCACATGCCCCAAATTGCTTTTCTGAACTCTTCAACTCAATGCATGGGTTGGGTAATACATGCAGTGAACAAGGATATGGACTTTGTACCTTGATCATATTGGTGTGGGAGTTTAACTGAGATGAGGCTAGGCAAACCGATTTTGGACAGTTGTCTGATTTCTGCAGTTGTCTAGAGAGATGGCACTGTGGACCCCACCTTCTATCCATCTGGAATGCCATCCCACTCCCACTGAATGCTCAGTAGCATGAGAACTGCTGTGATTTGACTCTACCTAGTCATCAGACTCCCTAAAGGTTCTGCTTAAAATACTTACTAATCCCTCCCCTACGCTGCACCAAATGGTTACCCCTGATGCCCAGCACATGGAAACATTCATCTCAACGCAAACCAAATCTGACATAACTAAACAGGATTTCTGGAAATACCTCCAGATCCACAGTATGTTAAAAACTGGGTTCCCTAAAACAATGGGGAGTGAGGTGCAGTCCACAGTCACTCTGGTTGATACCAGTCCCAAAATGACCAAGGGTAGAACTAGCCACATTTATGCCAACATGCAAGATGCTCACCTAGATTTGTTTCTACAGTCTAAATCCACGTGGGAGCAAAAGCTACAGATCCAAATCAGTGACTGCATCTGGGCTGCATGCATGTAACAATCCAGTTCAACATGCCACGATGGCCAGAGCCACCTTGTTCAAAATAAGGTCCTACTCTGGTGATATTGTACCCCATCAGTTCTTTTTTTTTCCATATAGGTTTTTATCTTACTTCTTGGCAGGCTGGGCAGCTGTATCAGCCCTGTCCCAGTGCAGTGCAGCCATCCCATGTTTCTAGTCATCTGAGACCTGGCGGGTCACTGGTGCCAGTGGGGAGGGCTTCTTTAATCCCAACCTCCATTTTTCCTCCAGTTTTCTTCCCAGGGCATGGTATTCCATGCAATGAGTGTGCAAGTGCACTCCACCTCCAAGGATACACTCTGCACACCAGTTCTTCACCCTAGTTATGGGACTCACATGCGCCACCACTTGGCTTTCACCAGGTGGCAGTCAAGTGGCGAGTCATGGGATCCCCCTTCCCCGAGGGAAGAGAGCAGTCCTATGAGCAACCTGAGTCTGTTCCCAAACCCAGGTCACCGGTGTGGCAGCAGGGAGGCATGGATGTCTCAACCCACTATGTCACTGGGCTGATCTCCTATCAGTTCTTTTTAAGTTGAGTCTACTTATGCATGATAAGTGCTGGCATTGCCAACAACCAGGGGTGCATTTAATGCACATACTATGGTCATGCTCCAATATTCAAGAATTTTAGGTGGCCATTATGCAAGTCTGCTCCAGTCGCTGGGGCCGTGCTATTGCATTTGATGGTCTGTTATTTCTATTAGGAAATAAAGAACTTACTCAACCCAAAAACTCCCCCATGATGAGCTGGATAGTGTTGGCTACTGTGGTGCCCAGGAGACTATTACTTTGTATGTGGCAATGTATGGAAGTACCCTCTTTCACAGAGTGGTTAAATACAGTTGGCCAATTGGCCTCACTTGGAAAAACTCACGCACAGGAATATGGACAGCATGGCCAAATTGCAACAAACTTGGGGGACATATCTCACTTCTGACTTATGTAACCCCATTTGACCCACGTGCTACCACAACACAAGAGGTACCCTCACATCTACTAATATGGGTACAGTATGGGTGTGACTACCTACACAACCAAAGGTTGCAACCAGACAGGGCTAGGTTTTCTTTATACTGCTGACATGATGTATTTATGTAAGATGCAAGTGGGCATAATGAGCCCAGATCTATTCATAACTTAAATCTCCTTATCTGCTATATATTTGCGTCAATTTTCTGCATTTTATGATGCATTTGTTACTGTATGTTTTTCTATTGTTTAAAAATGTTTAATAAAAAGATTAACTAAAAAAAAAGAAAAGACCCCCTTAAATCTTTACAGAGCTGACTACAAACCCCAACTTGAGAGACATTTATACAGACTGTGGGAGGTGGGCCCCCCTCCCACTGTCAATAGGTGGGAGAGTACAAACAGTCAGAAGTAACATCCCACCACGACTGCTTTACTGCTTTCTCATGCTCCCAATTAATATTCTGCCAATGGTTTGGAAGCAGCTAGGGGAAAAAAAAAACAACTACACATAAACTTATTTGGGGATCTAGCCAACTGAGAGTCAAATTAGCATGGCTTAGACAACATAAGGATAGAGGAGGTCTAGGGCTCACCAAGTTTAAATATTACTGCTGGGTAGCACAAGCCACTCCAGTTATACAATGGATAACTAAACAAAAAGAAATGGGATGGATGGATTTGGAGGCAGCTGACCTCCCTCATGAATGCCACCCTTCATTGCCACTGTCTCACCTCATACAGAACGTGTTTAACATATATCAAACCTGTGGATCGATCAGTCAATCAATCAATATCTTTATTTTGCCAGGCGGAACATCATTGAGACAAGCTCATTTACAAGATGGTCCTGGGGCAGAACACTTGTCAACAGGGTTTAGACAATAACAAGTTGTAGTACATGTACAATAACAATTACAGATATCATAATAAACATATGACAGACTATATACACTACAGCATAGCAATGGGCACAACAGAAGGTAGTGCCTCATAAATACAATTGCATGGATACAGATATAAGGACATAAGGGCTAATGGGCTAAAGCTTATACAGCAGTTATCATAGGGAGGGCCATAGTGAGCAGGAATAGCAGATCCTCAAGTCATAGTGCAATGCAAATGAAGGTGGAAGTCCTTTGGGTAAATACCGAAGGCAAGAACTGACAAAAGGGGTGGTTGAAGTGGAGGTGGGTATAAGGGGTAGGGAAGGTGAGGGAGGGGGTTAGAAGGTAGGAGGGCAGCAGAACTTGAAGAGGTTTGGACATGATGGCCTAAGGAGGAAAATCTGTAAGATGGAAGGACAAAAGATGCCTCAGACAATGGTTAACGTTAGGACCCATATTTAAAGCAGTGACAGACCTTGATGTTAGGACCCTGATTTGAAGCAATGACAGACCTCAGAGAAGGTTCTCAGGAACATAGCTTTGAAGAGGGAGAACGTGGCAGGGGTAATGAGCCTTAGGGATTTCTGAATTGTGTTCCAGAGTGTAGGAAGGGTGAAGCTTACAGAGGCTCTGCCGAAGTGCTTTTTAATTTTAGGAATAGCCAGAGATAAGATGGTAAGACTTCTGAGAGGACAAACATGAGGGGGACAGGGAGATAAGCAGCTTGTGAGATACTGGGGTAACTTGTGAGTAATGGCCTTGTATGTCCAAAGTACAGCGTTCTTCTGCCTCCTGAAGCTAAGTAAGCTCCAGCCTAAGGAAGAGTAGAGGATGCAGTGATATGTGGCATAAGGGGCATCAGAGATAAACCTAAGGGCTCTGTGATAGAGGGTGTTGAGCTTGGAGAGAGCCACACTAGTACTATGACCATACAGGAAGTCCGCATAGTCTAAGAGGGGCAAAAAAGTAGCTTGAACTAGGAGTTTTCTAGCTTCATGAGTAAACAAATGCTTGATTCGGAAGAAAATACTGAGCCTTTGCCTCAGTTTCTTGGTGAGCTTGTCAATGAGATCTGTGAAGGACAATTTAGAGTCAATCCAGACCCTCAGGTATTTGAATTGTTCCACGAATTCCAGGGCTTCTCCCAAGAGGGTGCTTATGTGAGGAACCATACCAGATGGATTTTTTTGAGATGCGAGGTTATTGGCGAGAAAATCATAGCTTTAGTTTTTTTAACATTGAGCAGAAGTTTCAAGTCGAGCAGGTTTTTTTGGAGGACATTGAAGTCACTTTGGAGGTCAATGCAGGCTAAATCCAGAGTTGGTCTGTCAGTGTAGAGCACTGTGTCGTCAAAGAAGAGATGGATATTAGACAACTTTAGGCCACTGTCAATTTGATTAATGTAAATGGCAAAGAGTAGCAGACCAAGTATGGATCCTTGGGGGACACCTCTAAGGAGTAATTTTAAGGCGATAATTCTCCTTCAGCCTTGACCTGCTGCTCTCTGTCCGCGAGATAATTTGCGAACCAACTTTAAGCCAGGTTGTCAACCCCAACTTTCTTTAGGGTAACCAAAAGTAGATCATGGTCCACCATGTCAAAGGTTTTGCTAGGGTCCAAAAACAAGGCACAGACATATTGAGGCACGAGGGGATGAGGCATTCCTTTAAAATATGGGATACCCTTAGAAGACTTCTGGATGATGCAAATGCTAATAGCCCACTAAAATGTCTTGCAAACCTCCCCAGAAGGTATATTATGACCTATGAACCTAGGACTCAGGGGATGGGAGGCAAGATGGATAACATCCTTACCACATCCAACCCCCCTGACATGGCCTCTCTTAAATCTTTTCAGCAGTAGCAGGCAGAGTTTGGACTACAGGGAATTTTTCACACATCTTCAGCTGAGATGCTTTATAATGCAACCATACATTATGGAACACGTACTGAGACCCCTAACCCTCCAGAGGATTTTATTGACTCCACAAAAGACTAGGGACCATCATAAAACCAGTAACAGGTGGTAACTCTATATTTCAAAAGTCAGAAAACTAGATTTCAAGGACTGCCCAGGATGCATTGCGGAGGAAGCTGGTGACCAAATTGATGACCAAATTTGAGAGAGAGAGAGACCAATAAGGGTGGGAACTAAAACAACCTCCTCCCCGAGATACAGGGAATTTAAACAGAAAACTCTAATAAGATTCTTTTCTCACACCTTCATGCACCAAACACTTTTCAGCTAATTAGTCAGGTAGATGTTGGAGGGGCTGCAGTCAAAAAGGCACACCACCACATCATATATTCTAGGCCTGTCCCAACCTAGACACATACTGGACTGATATTCATCCTCTCCTGAACCAAATCCTTCCCACTACTGTTCCAAAAACCTTTCAGGCCCTATTTCTGGAAACTTAAACACATAAGGAAATACAGAAAGGAGAGGCCTATATTTACTGAGTCATCACTGTGATGGTTCTTAGGACCATATAACCAGCAAGTTGCTTAACCCTCTGCCTCCCACCTTGGATAATGTCTTGAATAGACTGAAAGATGTTAACCTACAGGAGGAAATAATCTCAAATAGACGGTCAGTGATGGATGAAATTGTGGAAGACATGGATTCTCAACCAAATAATGGCTTGCAACATGACCCTTAATATTCTATGCATGTTAACATGGTGGTGCTTTGCACCTTTGCTCTTTAATGTGCATTAAAGTGTAACAAACAGCACATGGAATTTGTGTTTGTATTAATTTTAATTGTATGGACAAATATCAATAAACAGAAAGTAAAAAAATGATATTTATAAAAAAAAAAATTCTACAAATGTTGCCAAATACTTTGTTTGCTGCAGAAATGTTAAGGGAACATTATGGGAAACCCCCAAATTGTCTGTCCTCCTTGGTTTCAATTTTTACGCCCAAACAGAGTGGGAGTGGTGTAGAAAAAGCAGAGGTGCCAACTGGTGAACAGGCCTGGAATTCGAACATTGCCACTTCGGGGCTGGAGGGATGGCAGCCAGCGATGCCTCATGTACGGTAGCATGCGTGGTGCATCTTTGTTGGCATTGCACATCCATTCCTCCCTTCCAGAAATGCAGAAAATGGTCAGGCACAGCCAGGATGATGTCAGCCTCTCCAGGGCTCTGCGCCGGACTTTGGGACCTCTCTCCTTCCCTGGATCCATGTATGTCAATGGGCAGCGCCCGCCATCATACCATCGCCATGGGGAGGCTAAGCCATGGAGGACGCAGGACTGAGTGCCCTCACTGGATTCATCTTGTTGGTGGCGTGGCACCCCTGATGAACCCTGCCATGGGGGGTAAACCAGGGAGGAAAGCTAGGTGAGGTAAATTCCTGTGGTTCCGTTGGCAAAGCTGGGGAGGTTGGTTGATTGGAGGATGTGCCGTGGCGGGGGGATAAAATGTCCAACTACATAAACTGTGGATTATTTTCCCACAATCCACAGCAATCTGTTTTGCAGTTTACAAGCTCCACGAAAGAGTATTCCACAATTTACAAAGAAACACTTTTAGGAATTCCACGTAAATAAAAAAGAAATTCCAAAAAGCATAACGGAAGCAAAATTCTGCATTTCACATGGTTCTAGAACCAATTCTTTGGTTTGGTATTTACAAAGGAAGAGAAATGCCCGCTGCCAGACCATGCAACTGGAATGAAGGATAATGTAGGAAGGAGATCCAATAGTGTTCCTAAAACAGTGCTAGAAGGACTGAAATCACTAAAGGTGGACACATCTATGGGACCTGACAGAATATTTCCAAGGGTACTGAGGGAAATGTTGCAGGTACTTGCAGCACCACTAGCTGATATTTTCAACTGTTCTCTAAGCATGGGAGTAGTACTGAGAGACTGCAGGACAGCTGATGTGGTACCCCTAAATAAAAGATGCAGCACAGATAATTCAGGAAACCACAGACTAGTCTGCCTGATGTCTCTATTGGATAAAGTGCTTGGAGGTATCCTTAAAGAGCTACTGATGCCTCAAAGAAAACTTTGAAAAACACAATAGTTAGGTATAGTTCATCTTGCATTCCATATGCAGTCCATAGACTTATCTTCCCCATTGTGTATTAGGAAGGAAATTGTTATGAACACATGGTCTTTATCCTAGGCACATGCCTCCATAGCTTACTCCCTACTTAAAGTCATAGTGCTCTGTTTGCTCCCATGGAAGTAACTGTGATGTCACAATGCAGTGCATTATGACTTCAGGTATTTTTATTTATTTATTTATTACTAGGATTAATACCTTTGAGCCAGAGACTCTTTTACAAAGGTTCCGCGTCAACATTGGTAAAACAAACAAGCAATGCAGGAAGTTACATATGCAGGAGACAAAGGTAACAATAAAGTTGATGGTTCCAATGTACAATTATAAAGGAATATGAATAGTATAAATGAGTTTGAAGTTACAGAAATACATTATTAACAGGAGCTATGAGCAGTACAAGAGTAAAAGCAGTCTTAAGTACGACTTTGTCAGGTAGTGCAATAACAGGTAAAGATGAAACAGTGCAAAAATGAGATCACTGTAACAGTGTACAATTTAAAGGTTATATTGAACAGTACAACATCAAAGCAATCTTTAGCACAACTTTGTAAGTTTGTACGGTAACAGGTATAGAATAATAGCAGACTAGGTCAAGCAAGGAGGGGAAACAAACACTAGGGAAGGAAGAAGGATGCAGTGTGGGGAAGATTAGCTAGGGATGAAGGAAACATCCAGAGAGGGGGAGGGGAGAAGGTGAAGGGATGACAGGGGTGGTGGACAAAGGGAATGGGGGGAGAAGTGAGGTGTCAGATGGTGAGACCAAAACTAAGGGAAGAGGACAAAGGTAGAGAGCGAGAGTAATGGGAAGAAAAGAGTGGTTAAACAAGGAGGTTGGGGGGACAGTCACAACTAGTGAGGTAGATGAGGTGCTGGCAGAGTTTAAACTTAAAGGGGCCAAGTTTTGGTTTATTGGAGATGTCTTGAGGGAGGCAATTTATCCAGGATGGGGTCCTAGAGCTAAAGTTGCGCTGTGCCTGAGAGGTTCGACAGAAAGGGGTTCGGTAAGTGTTTTTGGTTGTGCTACATGTACGTCCAGGGTTTTGAGTGGGTGTGAGTAGGTGAAAAGAGGCAGGGGGGTGATGTGAAGGGTGATTTTCATGGCCAATAGATAGGTTTGGTAAGTGACTCGTCCTTTAAGGTTGAGCCAGCTGCCAAGTTTGTAAAGCTCACATGTATGAGTGAATTTATCAGTGCCAGTTACAAGCCTTCAGGTCTTATTGAGTGCAATTAAGATTCTTTTCAGGGTAGTGTTGGTAGCAGCCCCATAAATGACTAAACCATAGTCTATTATGGGTAGGTTATAACTGGTAGTGGCTAGCCGCAGGGCCTCAGGGGTCAGGCAGTGCCGGTGGCAGTAAAGAGTGCCGATTCTAGCATTAACTACCCTGCAGATCTGATTCACATGTTGGGAGTAAGAGAGGGGACTGTCAAGTATGACTCCTAGGTACTTAAAATCTGCTATTTGTTCAAGAAGGAGGTTGAGACTATTTCTGATAGATAGGGTGACAGATTTATGTTTAATATAGGAAGTAGGAAAATGCATAACCTTGTTTTTTTTATAATTCATCAGCAGTTTGTGCTGTTCAAACCATGATTCAACCAATGTGAAGTTGATCTGGAGTTCATTTGTTAGAGGGTGCAGATCTGTGCTGCTAGTGAAAAGGACAGTATCATCCGCATGTAGGACCATATTGCTGCTACAGGATTCAGGAAGGCTGTTGAGGAATAGGATAAATATTAGCGGGCCAAGGACTGATCCTTGAGGAACCCCAGAATGTACTGGCAGGCTGAGGGAGAGGGTGTAATTAATTGTAACTTTTGGGGTTCTACCTACAAGGTAGCTATGGAATCAATTTGAGACTTCTTTAGAGAGGACAAGTGTGGGGAGTGTTCGTACCAGAAGGGAGTAAGTAACGGTATCAAAAGCCTTAGTAAGGTCAATATAGATTGACCCTACAATGTGACCATGGTCGAGGGCTTTGTGTATATAATCTGTATATTCTAGGAGGGCAGTGGTGGTGCTGTGTGATTTTCTAAAACCATGTTGCTGGGGGCACTGTATGTTATATTTGGTTAGATATTCAGTAAGCTGGTCAGCAACGATTCATTCCAGAGCTTTAGAGAGGGGCAGGAGGATGGATATAGGGTGGTAGTTGGCAAGCTGAGATCTGTCTCTGCTTTTATGTATCAGAGTGACAATTGCTGTGTTCCATAATTGGGGGAATTGTTGTTGAGAGAGTGACATGTTTAGAAGTTTAGGGAGGGGTGTTAGCACATCAAGTGAGAGTTTTAGTAGTTTAAGATCTAGTGTGTCACTGCTAAATCTGGATTTCCCAAGGACTTTTAGCAGATAGTTTTTGGTTTCAGACCGGGTGACCCTTCTAAAGTAGAAAGGTGGTATGTTGGGGGGGGGGGGTAACTGTTGTATTGGAGCCACCTGTGATAAGATCATCAAAAACACTAGGAGGAAGAACTCCACTTAGATCAGTGAAGGCTTTGTTGAAGCTGTCAGCAATTTGTCTGCTCTCCTGGATAGTGGTTCCATTGACCTCAATCAAATTGGGGGACATTCTATTGGGCTTACCCGTGACTTCCTTAATCCTGTCCCAGAAATGATGGGCATTACCCCAGGAGTAGTTGATTCGCTTTTGAAGTGCTCAGTTTTGGCTCGATGAATCTCCTGGGTGAAGGCGTACCTGGCCACTCTATATCGTTGCATATCATTCTTATAGCCTGAAGCAAGGGCACGGTGACATAGGTTATCCCTGTCCTTCATAGTATTAAGCAGGGTGGGGGGTGATCCAAGGGCTAGTCAGGCCCTTTGATTTTGTTTTCAGATAAAGGGCAAATTGGTCACAGGCCTTATTGAACTGGTCAGTGAAGTGTTGTAGAGCTTGGTCAATATTTTTAAACATATTTATAAGGAACCAGTCACAATTCAACAGGTAGGTTAGGGAAATTACTGAGGTGTTCTTTTTTAAGGACACATTGGTAAGTGATCCTTGCCTTGGGTTTAGGGGCCTTATTAGACCACAAGCAGGTTACTGGGGAATGGTCACTCATTGAGTCGGGGAGAACAGTGGTGTTAAGAGATTCTAGTTGGGTGTGACATAAGGATTAGGTCCAGATGGGAGTTGTCTCCTGTTCTATGATTAATTCTTGTGGGTTCAGTTACCATTTGGGTTTTAAGGACATGGAAGAGATGGCATCTTTGAAGGGGTCAGCATCTAGGGCCTGATAGTTAATATTGAAGTCACCCAGGGCTATGAGCTCAGACTGATGGGGGGAGGTTGCCCAGGTATTCAAGAACTTATTTAAGGCCTGTGGCTTGGTTGCGTTGGGGTATGTAGACAGATGCTACAGTAAGTGCCTTGGCATGCTTGCCTAGTGAGAGTTTGACAGCAAGGACTTGGGAGTTATTTACTTGGGCCATTGCTGGTAGGATTTTGCCATGCAAGTTGTCCTGTAAGTATATAGCACAGCTGCCCCCTGCCCTGAGTCAATCTTTTCTGAACAGGTTATAGCCTGTTAATGTGATGGCATTATCAGGGATTTTGGGGGCCAGCCAGATGTCATTGAGAGCAAGTACATCTGGATTTTGCTGTGTGACCCAGACTTGCAGTTCATCTAATTTAGGCAGTAAGCTGCGTATATCAAGAGTGGCCAGCTTCAGGGATTCATTGCTGCCAAGCGTATATTGTTGCAGGTGTGGGGGGCCAGGAATAGGATGAATATTCCCAGAGAGCATTAGGAGAAATAGGGCTAGTCTGAAAAGGTACTGTTTGAAGGTTCTATGTAGGGTGAGAGACGACTGGCACAGAAGCTTTTAGGGGAGAGACGGCATGACAGGAGTGGCCAGGAGTCGAAGGAGAGGTTATATGAAAAGGTATGAGGAATGAGATGAGCAGCATGGAGTTAAGAGTAGGCTGGTATGTGGCATGGTTGTGAAGTTGAGGGGTTGTATTCCTTGAGGATTTGCTATGTGGTGAGGGTGAGAGCAGGGGAGAGGTAGGGAGAAAGCAACAGGAATAGATAAAATCTTCGGTAGCAGAAATCCTGTTTTTATACAAATGGCCTCAATAGCAAATAATGTGGAGGAAAAATGCAAAACTAATGTGAAAAACAAGCTGAACTGTGTCTAAATAACATGTTTTGATAAAGTTGTCCTGAAGGCATCAGCTGCTCTTTAAAGGGACACTGTCAACCCCCTTAGGTCTGAACGTGTCCTTAGTTTAAAAAACATATATTATGATTGCCAACATTCTGTAAAGATTGTTGATGCAACTGGTAGTTTAATTCTGACTCTCTTTTACTTTTAAAAAGGGAAAACAGACTGCCCACCACACTGGTGTTACCACACAAACACAGGTTTGTTTACATTCCTTTATCAGCTCCAGCTGCATCTTTCCTGGACATGGGAACACCCACAATACAGTCTAGCCCCTCGTGATGCAGTGGGAGTTTAGGAGGCTACTGCCTCATGAGTGACTGCACTGTTTGGGTGAGTTCTAATGCTTGGGGAGTATGCAGTAAGAACAGATCCAGGATTGTAAACAAAACAAGGTTGTTTATAAATATATATTAGCATGCATTTCAGCTCTACTAAACAAGGAAACAGACCAAACAAACAGCAACATCAATGAATTTTAGAGAAGGTAAGAAATCAAAAATGTAGGTTTTTAACTAGAAATAACATGATGAAAAACAGGTTGACAGTGTCCCTTTAAGGAAATGTTGGTAGAATTTATAGAAGGAAACAGTGAACAGGATAATTTGCAGCATGGGTTGTGCTGAAGTAGGTCATGTCAGACTAACCTAATGGAATATTTTGATTGGGTGACTAGGGCAGCTCATAAAGGTCAGGCGGATGATATACTGTACATTGCCGGATGTCCCGGACCGGAATAGGAGCCCCTGAACAAGGCTTCAGTGCAAACTGCCCTCCCTACTGCTGCTAACACTCACGGATGTCCCGGACCAGAATAGGAGCCCCTGAACAAGGCTTCAGTGTAAACTGCCCTTCCAACTGCTGCTAACACCCGCGGATGTCCCAGACCGGAATAAGAGCCCCTGAACAAGGCTTCAGTGCAAATAGCTCTCCCTACTGCTAACACCTACAAACCTGGAGTCTTTGAGTTGAGGGATCCAAGATGATGGGATGCACCTCCCTCCAATTTTGAGGTTGGGATTCCGTGTCACTGGCTGATGAACACTCTTGGTGTTTTTAAGCTTCAGAAAGGAACACAGCTGGGTATGGATTCTCACCAAGGTGGCAATGGGGGAGGTGGCTAGACTCCTCAGCAAGACCTTAGGAGATATATACAGCATTGCCAAAGGCGAGAGGCCTGCTTGTAAAATCAGTTCCTTTTCCAGTAACAACCATGTTGGAGTGTATGAATCTAATGCTACCCTTTCTTGGGTCATGCTCTATCTTAAGTATTTATTAATTTGGCTTACCCAGAAATATACCCCAAAATGTGGGAGTCTCAAGCCTCCAAACTGCTTAGACATGGCCAATTTGTTATAGGCCCTGCAGGGAACTTTCCCCAGCCAAATAAAGGAGGAAATGATGGAGTGGACTTTTTTGAACCAAGCTAGGAGGACCCAGGAATTCAGCATACACAGGGGGTAAAATAGTCTGAGGAGAACATTCATTTTAACTAGGTTGATGCAACCCCAGAGTGAGATGGGGAGGGACTGCCATCTGCTAAGGTCTTGCTGGATAGTAAGAAGCAGGGGATCCAAGTTTAATTTCCTTGTCTGGACTTCCCCTCTGGTTAGAAAGAGACCCAGATATTTAATCTGACGGGGACACCACTGTAACCCTAATGATTCTATATCGCACCTGGAGAGCCTGCAATTTAGAGGGAAGACAGTAGTTTTACTCAGATTGATTTTATAGTTTGACATTGCACTAAAACCCTCTATTATGGAGAGAACCACCGGAAAGGATTGCCTCAGATGCCTTAAATGCAAAAGGACATCGTCTGCATATGCAGAGAGTTTGAAAACTTGTGACCCAACCTTAATGCCTTGAACCCCTGCATGTTCTCACAGCAGTGTTAATAAAGGTTCAAGGTAGATATTAAATAAAAGAGGGTATAAAGGGCACCTCTGACGGGTTCCTGAGTGAAGGGTAAAATTATCTGAAAAGACTCCATTGCAATAAATGTAGGCTTGGGGATTTTGTTATAACGAGCAGACCCAATCGATAAATTTGGAAGGAAAGCCAAATCACGACATAGTACAAAAAAGGAAGTGCCAGTTGACTCTATCAAATGCCTTCTCTGTGTCCAGGGACATCAGGCCAGCCAGACCCTCTGAGTCCCTGGAGGCAGAGGAGACATGTACGAGTTTCCTGAAATGATCAGAGGAACTTCACTCTGACATAAACCCCACCTGGTCGGGGTGTATTACATGGGGTAGTGCCAATTTAAGTCTATTAGCTAGCAAGTTTGCTAAAATTCTGACATCACAATTCAAAAATGATATAGGTCTGTAGCTTGTGACCTGTTCTGGATCCTTATCCAGTTTATGCACACCTATTATTACAGCTCCAAGTAGGGAGTTATCTATAGGATTAGCATTTAAGGTCCTATCGAAAAGACACTTTAGCCAGGGGGTCAATAATTCGCTAAATTGTTTATAAAAGTTTCAGTAGAGCTCATCGGGTCCCGGAGCTTTATCTGGTATCAGGATTGATATGGCTGTCACAACCTCCTCCTCGGAGATAGGTATAGTCAACCTCTCCTGGTGCTCAGGCAGGAAGGATGGGGGGGGTAGACTCCAGATAGTTCTGAACTTGCCCTAAGCTCGGCAAATTCCTAATAGGACTATGGAGTTCCGTGTAGCATTTTCCAGATTCCCCGGTGATTCCCCTAGGGGAGAGGTGAAGGGACCCATCTGTCTGAGACCCGATACCTTTCACAATTTTAGAAACTTCAGCCTTTTTAAGCCTCAAGGCCAGAAGACAACCGGCTTTCTCCCCTTGGTCTATGTATTTTGTGCCTGTTTTTAAAATGGCATATTCCGCTCTTTCTCTAAGAAGATTGGAATACTGGTCCCTGAGACTAAGCAGGCGAACATGTTCTGCTTCAGGCATGACCAGGGACAGGGAGCTTTCTAGACTATGAATTTCTGTTAACAGGGAGAGGGCTTTGAGGTTTCTGTTTTTTGTCCTCCAAGAGGTTAGTTTGATAAATATCCCCTCAAGACACATTTTAGTGCTCCCCATTTGAAATCATGTCATCCTGTGGAATTTAATTTGGCCTTCGTAAAATTTTCAATTTCTTGGGTAATACAGTCTACCACGGCTTGTTCTTTAAGCATCTGATTGTTTAATTTCTGGACTGACTCTTTGGGCATGTCAGTTGAAAAAACTAGGGAGCACCTGGAAACAGAGTGGTCGGAGACTACCCCAGGTTCTATTTTAGCCTCTAACAACTCAGCCAGAAGGGTATGACTGATTAAACAGTAATCTATTCTAGACTGACACTTGTGCACACTTGACCTAAAAGTAAATTCTCTGGCCTTGAGATGGAGAACTCCCCAGGGGTCGCACAAGCCCAGATGGTCCACCAGCTCCCTAACGGGCCTCTGTGCTGGAGACAGACCCTTCCTTACAGAGCCTGATTTATCCAGGTCCAGGGAGAATGGGAGATTCCAATCCCCTCCTGATATGATAGGATAACATGCAAACAGGACTAGGGTCTGTAGCAGCTCAGTGAAGAAGCCAGGGGTGTCCGCGTTTGGACCATGTACACTGCCCAAAACCACTGTCGTTCTCTCCAAACAACCTTTCACCAAGATGAACCTTCTTTTTTTGTCTCTCACAATTTGCTCACATGTGAATGGGATTCTCCTTGCAATTAAAACAGCGACTCCTCTGCTTTGAGTGTTATCCCCCACACTGAAGACCTGGCCTACAAATTGGTGGCGGAATAACATGCCTTCCTTTTCTAAAAGGTGGGTTTCTTCCAGCAAGGAGATGTCACTTTTTAACAGCTGCAGGTGTTTCAACACTTGATACCTTTTTACTTTATTACGGGCACCGTGAACGTTCCAGGAAAGAATCTTTTAAGGGGCTGCCATTGTCCCCATAGCAATATCTAAGCTGACAGGACGCTAAATTAGAAGTACTGTACCACTAATTTTATCTAAATGTTTCCTACACCAATGCGAAGCCATCCAACCCCCCGTTCCCTTCCCTCTTCTGTAAACTCCCTCCAACCCCAAGCCCTCCCCCAACAGCCATTCCCCGACCCCTCCTTCATCCCAAAAGGTGCCCAAACCATCAGACTAATGATGAACATTGAACCGGACAAAAGATTACCCCTCTCCCCCAAGTTCTTGTTTTACTGTACATGATGTACCTACTGTAACAGCATAAGCCCCCATTCTCCCTCCCAACCCTTTGAACCACACCAACCTTGTCCTTAATCCCCTTCAGAACAAGTTTCCAAGGGTGTGCACATTATGCCAGGAGCTGGATATTAACCCTGAAGTCCCCAACAACCTGTATCCCAGGTAGTCACTCCAGAAGCTGGGTACAATCAGATAATCAGTTGGAGCAAGGAGAGAGACATAATCCCCCCACCCTCTTACAAAAGCAACCCCAAGAAGACAGCACCCCCTTGCATGGGGATTTAGGTCCTAGAAAAGTCATAGCCCCACAGGGTGGCCCGGTCCCAATTTGGCTCCGGGAGGCCGTGACTATAGCAGGGCCCAGACAAGCTGGGAACCCTCCTGACAGGATTCAGTGGAACCCGGGAGAAGTATCCCAGAATCTTCTCATGGGGTACCCCTTTAAATAGCTCAATCAATTCCCAGCTCCCTGCATGTTGTGCCCCATTGTCATTCAAAGTTAAATCATGGTTCCAACCCACCTATAAAACTGTAACCTATAAAATCATTAGTAACAGATAACTTTTAACTGTACCACTGTAAAAAGCCCACTGCTAACCAAAAAAGAGAAAAGAAATGAAAAAATCCCCCGGAGAGGTCCTTTAAACTCTAAGTCTGTCTCAATGCAATCATTCTATGCATTTGCCTTAGACCATATTGACCAAACAGTAAAAGAAAAGCCGGTCTGGAAGCGGCCTCAGTACAGTACTTAAGCTGGCAAACAACACTCTTGTAGGCTGTCCTGGCCACTATAAACAGGGTCCAGTTCATGGTAACAGTCCGGGGAGATGAGCGAGTTTCAAACATTACAGTTCATGCTGGTACATACTTGCTGCGACATTACTAAACCCATGCTGCGAACAACTAGGCCCAGCGTAAGAACCTAATCAGCCGTCTTGGAATAAGTTGGGTAAGGCCTTCCATAGAGTATCATCCGCTGCCTTAGGATCCTGAAATGTACTCCATTCTCCATCAAGAGAGACCTGAAGAATAGCCGGGTACGCCATCTTAAAATGAATATTGGCTGCCAGAAGCTTCGTAACAATCTTGTGGAAGGCCACTCTCCTTTGGCGAACAGTGAGCGGGAGATCTTGAGCCACTTGAATCGCCTTCTCTTCCAACTGCACCTCCTTGATCTCTCTTAGCTTGGACATAAAATGTTGGTGCTCCTGGTAATTTAGAAATTTGAAAATAAAAGTTCTTGGTTGTGAACCTGGCGGGGGCATCGGTCATACAGCGCGATGAGTGTGTGTTTTTTTTTAAACTTTATTTAATGAAGAGTTGGTGGATAGGGAAGGTACAAATCAGTTACATCATTATACGATACAAATACTTTCTTGTACATATGTATGAGAGAAAAGATATCCAGGCAATCATGCTTCATGCTATACATCACAGACTTAATTACTTTAAAACGGGTTCAAATTTCAAATTGTCAAATTGTATTCGGTTTCAGAGTTAAGCATGACAGATGAAAACAATCTCCCATTCTTGTTTCCTTCCTTTTCCAGCCCTAATTGCTCAGTAAAAGGGAAACCAAGTTTCACTCATTGCCCTCTCAAGCAGAGGCCATATCTGATTATACTTATCAATCTGTCCCAGTACCTTATACTGAATGTGCTTCTGTTTCATATTATCCAGCAAGGTTCTTACCCATCGGGCAATAGTGGGCGTAGCTTGAGCCATCCAATTTTGGGCTAGGACTTGTTTGCCCACTACCAGAGCCAATCTTCTCAGAGGGTGAGAGGTTTTTGCTTGCCCTTTCCCATTCCTACCTACTCCCAGCAAAATATCTACTGGATCCAATGGAATGTCACATTCTAAAACCTTGTTTATTAAATAATTAATCTCGTTCCAGTATGCCATTATTCTAGGGCAGGCCCATATCAAATGAAAGAATGAACCCTCCTGTATAAGACATGTTGGGCATTGATTAGGGACCTGGGAGTTTATCCTGTGTGCTATAGCTGGAGTAAAGTAAGCTCTATGAAGAATATTGTAATGAATATTTCTGAGCCTATTGTTAACCGAAATGGTCTTACATCCTTTCATAACCAAAATCCAGTCTCCCCCTGACAGAGATTCTCCATTCAAGTCCTCTTTCCATCTTTCCTTTAGTTTCTCTAGCTGATCTGGTCGGGTCCCCAGTAGAGCTCTATGGAGTGCACTCAAAGGTTTCCTATTAGAGTACTTCCTACAATATTGATATATCTCCTCCAGCGGTATTCTACTTATAGATGGACCACCCCGGCTTTCCCCACTTGTTTAATTTAGATTTTACTTGGAGATATATAAAATAATATGTAGGCTGGATATTATAGGATTGTATTAGATCAGAAAAACTCAAAAAAACATCCTTATGGAATAAGTGGGAAAGGAGATATACTCCCGTTCTTCTCCATGTCTCCAAAGCTCTCTTTAGTGGGGGAGGGGCTCTACCATTCTCCCATAAACTGTGCAATATAGAACCATCCAGCGATAAGCCTACTCTCTCTCCCCCCCATTAGCCATACAGCAATTCTCCATGCCTTAAGCATGGTGCCAGTATATCGGTTTCGTGGCTTCTTCCCCTCCCATCTTCCCACACTCAAAGGCAAAATATACTGAGCAAAAGGAGAAATTTCCAGGGAGCATGACTCCAGAGAAACCCAGGCCCATGACCTATCCCCTCTTTCCAGACAATCCACTATATACTGTATGTTAACTGTGCTGCAAGAGCATAAAGTCTCAAATTGGAAAGCGCCAGTCCTCCTCTATGGATTGGCTGCCATAACACCTCCTTCTGTATTCTAGGTCTACAATTTGCCTATAGGAGGGAAGTTATTGAGCCGAGTAGCCTCAAACAGGTTGACGAGATCATAACAGATAATGTTTGAAAAAAATAAAGACACTGAGGCAATACTTGCATCTTTACCAAATTCACCCTCCCCAAAAGAGACAACGGGAGTGATTTCCATCTGTTACATTGTTCCTTGATTTTTATAGCCCAGGGTTTGTAATTTATATCATCTATTTCACCCAATCTCCAAGGAAGCAATATCCCCAAATATTTTATTACTGACTTTGGGGGTATGTCCACCCCGCCAATTCAGAGTGGTACTCCCACTTCTTTCATTGGAAGCCACTCACTTTTACTCCAGTTAATCTTGTGACCAGAGATAGGACCATATTCCTCAAAAAGAGATGTCAAGGCAGGCATTGCAGTCACAGGATCTGCCAAAAATAAAAGAACATCATCTGCGAAAAGAGAAATAACATGCTCCTCTCCATTTACCATATAGCCTTGTATTCCTTGGTGAGCTCTAATAGCTGCTGCCAACACTTCGATAGTGAGTACATATATTAAGGGCGAGAGGGGGCAACCCTGTTAGTTCCTCTGAAAAGTCGAAAGGGGCTTGACATATTATTATTAGTGAGTATTTGGGCCCAGGAAGACTGATATATACACTCCACCCATTTTGGAAAGACCCAGTGCAGGCCAAATATTTCCAATACTGCAAACATAAAAGGCCATTCGACCCTGTCAAAGGCCTTCTCCGCATCTAAGGCTAGAAGGCCCCCCATTCCACACCTACCTCTTGACACTTGCCACATAATGTTCAAGACCCTTTGTATGTTATGTCTGGCCTGCCTGCCCAGAACAAAACCTCCCGGATCAAGATGGATTATCTCCGGCTGGACACCTTCCAGCCTCCTTGCCAATACCTTTGTTATTATTTCATAATCTGTGTTAAGTAACGAAATAGGTCAGTAGGAGCCACACTTTTTGGGGTCTTTACCTGGTTTAGGGAGAATAGTTATAGTGGCTAACTGCTGAGATGGTGTTAATCCTTCACCCCCAACATCTCCTGGAGCATGTTCATAAACAAAGGTGACAACTCTCCCCAGAACTTCTTACAAAATTCTAAGGGCAGACCATCAGGGCCAGGGGCCCTGCCTGATCTAGAAACCCAAACCGCCTCCTTAACCTCCTGTAAAGTGAGAGCTCGGCCGAGCAACTCATTACTTACTGTTGAAATTATTGGTACAGAAACATTATCTAGGAAGGTCTCTGGAGTTGTCCCCGGGGGGATCTCAGAAGTGTATAACTTCTCATAAAAGGATTTAAAAACGTTATTGATCTCACTAGCCGACGAGGTACCATCACCAGCTTCATTCTCTATACCAATAATGGACCTCTCTGCTCTTTGTTTTTTAATTAGCCCTGCCATCCATCTCCCAGATTTATCTCCCTCGAAGTATTGTCCTGCTCTTGACACCATAATATCTCTCTTTATACGTTTGAAGCTAAGTTGGTTGTATTCCCCCTTTCATACTCTTCAATAGCGTCATATGTCTGGGAGATTGAGTGTTCATGAGTTGCTTTTCCAGCCTCACTATATGAGATTCTAATTCACTTTCTCGTTGCTTTGCCTGTTTGCCCTTAAAGGCTGCATATGAAATCATTTCTCCCCTTGCAAAAGCTTTAAAAGCCTCCCATGTAACCCTGGCTGATGTATCTTCTATCTTATTATTCTCTACATATTCCCTGATACATTTGGACATCTGTTGGATAAAAAGAGGGTCACTCAATAAGGTAGTATCAAGTCTCCATTGTCGCATCTCACATATCTCTGTTTCAATTTTCAGTTCACAGTATAAGGGTGCATGATCCGATATTAATAGAGGCCCATACCGAATTTCTTCTATATGGTTAAAAAAAAATCGGAGAAGACAAAAAATAGTCTATCCTAGTATAAATTTTGTGGGCATGAGAATAAAAAGAGAACTCTGCCATGTCTGGATGCTTAAAGCGCCATACCTCTTGCATAGCCCTCTCTTCTGCCAGTTTTCTTAATGCCAGTACACTTTTGGGGTATTGTCAGAAATGTGGGTTAGAGAGATCTAACAGGGGATCCCAATAGGTATTAAAATCACCCCGTAATAGCAACCTATCTGGGAAAGTCGCCAGTGTAATAGCCAGATGTTCAAAAAATTCTGGACAATCAAAAGCCAAGCCATAGATAGACCCCAGAACTATCAATTCTTCTTCTACAATGACGTGAACTACCACGTATCTTCCCTGACCATCCACTTGGAAAGAAATTATTTGAACCCTGAGCCCTGGTTGAAACCATATACAAGTACCTCTGGCCTTGGATGTAAAATGGGACGCTATCAGGATACCCCCCCCCTCCATTTATTCTGCAACTGTTGGGTCTCCTTGCTTGTTAGATGTAACTCTTGTAACATCATAACATCTGCCCTGCTTTTCTTAATATAAGCCCATACCCATTTCTGTTTCACTATTTTTTTAATACCGTTAACATTCCAAGATAACAGCTTTAAACTAATCATTTAAGCTTATCAGTATGTCATATTGTCCCAGGACTCTCTCCCCACACTGTACAAGTTTCTCATTCATCCTATCCCCTCCACACAACTCTTGTTCGTTTTTATTTTCTAATCATCTAACAAAACCCTTCCCATATCCCTCCCTTCACTTAATAATCCCTAAATGCCCTCTGTTTTCCTTCTGGGGCATATAAGCCCTTAAACTTCAAAGAAAACTTGCACCGAAGTAGCTAAGCTAAATTGAAGAAAACTCTCCCCCAAAGAACACACCAAAACAAAACAGCTAACTAAACATCTCTCGCCCCTCCTCCAAATCCACTTCCCACCTTTGTAACTTTTCTGGTTCCTTCCCCCTTTAATTTTGTGGAGTTAGCCTTCTGGCCTCTCCGTCCTAGTCCCAACAGTATAACGACCTGCGGTGGCCTAAGCCCCATCCGGGAAAAGATCCTGGTTGTTTAATTTTATACTCACAGCCCATAATTCGGGTCTATGTTAGAGAAAGCCATAGAGTGTACAAGTGTATGGAGAGGCACTACTGAGGCTGTTCTGCCCATGGAGAAACCCCAGCTTGGGAAGCCCATATCACAAAAACCGCCCCTGTCCAATTATCCTTCTTTCAGTCCCCATAATTGCTCAGACGTCCTTTAATTGCTCTGGTGTCCCCGCCCCACCCTATTTTACTGATCCCTACCAGTATGAAGCAAAATTAACTAAGCACAGCTTAGATATTTTCTGCTTTTTCAGGTCACCACTTACAGACAGAAACATTAAAACTGTTCCCACCACCCCCCAGGACCCCCTCTTCTTCTCAACATATTCCATATAAAATAACATATACATTTTTTCTTTTTTCCTTTTTTTATAAAGCTTATCAATGTAACAGGTCTACAATTAGCAAAGTTCAGACACTAGAGTTCACAAGCTTGTGTGTCCTATAAACATAATTCTAATATAATGTTTAGTTAACCAGAAGCATGCAAGGAGAAACATTCTGAGAATGAGAAAAAAAAAGAAAAGAAAATTAACTTGCATCCAGATCGGGGGAAGAGAGTGGGGGAGGCCCCCCAACCCAGCCCCAATGGGCCTCTCTGAGTTCTGGGTCAGACGAGCAAGCTCAACTCCTCCCGAGCTCTCCACGCTGGCTCTGTTACAGGTGAGAAAGATAGAAATACAAGCCCTGGAGTCTCTCAGCTCTACATATTTTGTAACAATAGTGACTCCGGTCAGTCAGCAGCTTTGTCCTTAGATTCTTGATCAATGTACTGCATTGCCGCATCGGAATCTGTAAAGGTCTTCGGGGCCACATCCTTTCTCTTTATAATTAAACGAGCCGGATAAACCAACGCGAAAGGCCAGTCAAGTCGGTGCAGTCACCTCTTTACTGGCATAAAGGCATTCCAGTCCATCTGTACCAATCGAGAAAAGTCTTGAAAAATACTTATAGGTTGAGAGTCTTCCCTGAGAGGGCCTGCTTTTCTAGAGGCTTCCAACACTAGTACTCTGTCCTAGTATCTAAGAAATTTCACGATATGTCGTGGCCTTTCACTTGGACCAGGGTGACGTCCAGGGGTTCTATGTGCTCGCTGGATTTCTAAAGTGCACTCCAGAGGCAAATCAAGGTGAGATTTCAGCCATGATTTACAGTATGAGATACAATCTCATCCTTCCTTCCCTTCGGCCATCCCTACTACACAGATATTAGTGCGTCTCTCCCTATTTTCGTGATCGTCCAATGTTCCCTTTAGTTTTTCAATTTCTTCCAAAGCTGACTGCAGTTGAGGGCTCATCTGTGAATATTTATCTTCTTGAGCGCCTACTCTTTCTTCCACCTCTGTTAATCTGGTCGAGTGTTGCTCCTTCGTTTCTCCCAGAGAATTCACAGTAGTTTGGAGATGCGCCAGTTGAGCTGAAACATTTTCAAATCCAGCATTCATCTTGCAAGTAAGATCGTATTTAAGCTCATTAAATAGCTTTTCTAGGGCCAACAACGGTGCACTTGTAGCGGGCTCTTGCAGGCCATCAATTGCCATATTTGCCGACGCTTCTGCTCGTGGCTGTAGGTCCTCTTCGCCCGAAGTTTTCGATCTGGTGCTGGAGCTTTTAAATACTAAGTGACCTTGTTTTTTTGACATTTTTGGTGGCATACCAGGTTTCTATGCCAAGTTCCACTTTTTACTCAATTAAATTGGACCCAGGGGGTAAGTGGAGACAGTATAACTGATGGAGAAGGCTCAGAGCCCCAGAGTTAAGCAGCCATTCTGGATGCCGGCTTGGCCACGCCTCCCGTGATGTGCGCGTCTGATTATGTACACCGGCCCGAAGGGTGAGGGACCCGCTAGCTTTTCCACGAACTTCTGGGCAAAGAGTACCGGGTTATTTCCTTCTTCTTTTTCGGGGAGCCCTATGACCATCGGATTATTTCAGCGGCTTCTCCCTTCTAAGTCTTCTATTTTGTCCTCCAATTTGGTGATTTTTTGTCTAGTCTCTGTGAGAGCTGTGTCTACTTTCTTGATATTTTTCTCCACTGAGAAAATCTGGGCCTCGCAGTCTCCAGTGCACCACAGTATGCCACATCAGATCTTTCAAGGTGCTGGAAATATTTTTTACATCTTCTGTCAGGGATCGCATCTCTTCCCTAAAATGGTGGAATTCTTCCAAGAATCTGTCCAGAGTGAGGAGGGTCTGCTCTTGTGTGCCAGCTGGGTTTCTATCTGCCAGTCCAGCCTGTGCTTTTGCTTTTTACGGGACTTTCTCTGATGTGTTGAGCAGTGTGTGTCTTGGGAGAGCCGCTCGCATCTCCGTGTCCATCCTGAACTGATTGCACCTGAAATCACTGGACAGCAGTGTGGTAAGTACTACTACACTTAGGTAGCTAAATTGCACTCTGAGAGGAAATATAACTTCAAATCTGATCAGAAGATAGGAGAGATTAGCAGGAGCTCGGACAGAAGCTACTGCTCAGGAGGTTGCATCACGTGATCTCCCCCTCCTCCATATTCTAACTTCCTCCCATTACCCCATTAGAGGTACCCCATGCCCTCAGAACGCTAAACTCCTCCAAACAAAGCCCTGATGACATAAATCCCATACTTTTGAAAATCTCTGCTCCAGCCATCGTCCCCCCAATCACCCCTCTGTTTAACTTCTCTCTATTGACAGGCACTCTACCCAAAGCCTGGAAGTTGGCCAAGGTCATCCCCTTACACAAAGGTGGTGACCCCTCTAATCCAGGCAACTACAGACTTATATCACTCCTCCCCTCCCTCTCCAAGATCCTAGAATACCTTGTCTCAAAAAGATTAAACTCCGTCATGTCCACTAATGACATCCTAACCCCTTACTACTCCATCTTTCATCGTCACCATTCCACCTCCTCTTCCCTGCTCCTCCTCACTAACCTCATTCATGCCACCATGGACAAGGGTCATCTGACACTGGCCATCTTTGTAGATCTAGTTAAAGCATTCGATTCAGTTGCCCACAGATTTCTAATTGATGATCTTACTTCAATTTGCCTCCCCCCCACCATTGACTGGTTCAAGGCCTACCTCTCGGATAGGTTTCAGTACATGCAGCTAGGTGAATCCAAATCTGCCCCTCTCCCCATCCTAATAGAGTCCCTCAGGGGTCAATTCTCAGCCCAACCCTTTTCTCCATTTTCATAAATAACCTGCCTTCTGTCTGCCCCGTGTCTCATGTTCAGATGTACGCAGATGATTCCATAATTTTCACATCCGGATCCTTTCTAGCTCAAACTAGACACATCCTCCAGGCCGATTTTGAGAACATGGTATGCTGGCTGGACGCAAAATCTCTTTAAATTGTAACATCAAAAAAACAGTTGCAATGGACTTTGGCTCCGCACAGAAGCTGGCCACACTATCCACCCCACCCTCCTTCACCACTCTTGACAGGTCCATAATCTCAACAGTGGACAGCTACAAGTGCTTGGGAGTATGGCTGGACCCCAACTTAGACTTCTCCCTCCACCTTGACTCAATTCACAAAAAGCTCTATCCCAAACTAGGCATGTTGCATAGGCACAAACACTGTCTCTCCCTTCCCATCAGGAGAGAGATAATATCCAAGCTTATACTAACATACTAACATACTAAAAGCCAGCAGAATAGGCCTAATGGTCTTTCATGTCTGCTCGTTAGTCAGCCCCTAATGGGTGCTGGCTCCTCCTTCCCCCTTCCCCCGAGAGGGTCAACTTTGGCTTCAGTATACCCATGCATCTGCCCCACCCCTTCTTAAAGCCCTCCACTGTGCCCTGTTCTACTAGACTCCCGGGCAATGCATTCCATGGCTCCACCACCCTCTCAGTGAAGTAATGCCTTCTACGTTCTCCTAGGTAGGTTCCCCCCTCCATCTTCCACTCATGCCCCCTGGTTGTTCCCCCTTTCCTTAGTCTGAACATTTCTTTAGCTCTGCCCCTGTTGATCCCCTTCACATATTTTAATACCTCAATCATGTCACCCCTCTCTCTCCTCTCCTCCAGCGAGTACAGCCCAAGGACCTCCAGCCTTTCCTCATAGGTCCTGTCGCTCGTGCTCCGGATCATCCTGGTTGCTCTCCTCTGAACCCTCTCCAACAATGCTATGTCCTTCCTAAGGTAAGGTCTCCAGAACTGCAGACAGTACTCAAGATGCAGCCTGACCAAGGCATTATACAGAGGAAGGATCACCTCCCTCTTCCTGGACATTATTTCCTGGGCTATGCAGCCCAGAATCCTGTCTGTCTTTGCCGCAGATCTGCAGTATTCAGTGTTGTTCATTCTGATGTCGACCACCACCCCCAGGTCCCTTTCACTCATTGTGGCTTGCAGAGAGACCCCTCCCAGGGTGTATACATGACCTGGGTTTCTGACCCCCACATGCAGCACCCTACACTTCCCTGGATTAAACCTCAGTCCCCACCTTCTTGACCAACCCTCCAGGGTATCCAGATCCCTCTGGACTGTTTCTCTCACTTCCTCCCTGTCAGCCAGTGCCCCCAATTTTGAGTCATCCATGAAGAGGCTCATCCTACTCCTAACGCCCCTCCCTATATCGGAGACATAGGCATTGAAGAGGAGTGGCCCCAGTACCGAACCTTGAGGAACCCCACTGAAGACCTTCCTAGGGAAGGAGACTATCCCACCAACCACTACCCTCTGTGTTCTATCTGTGAGCCAGTTTTCTACCCATCTAAGCAGTTGTCTTCCCACCCCCATCCCCCCCATCTTTGTCAACAAACTGATGTGGGGTACCGAGTCAAACACCTTACTGAAATCCAGATATAGGACGTCCACTGATCTTTGTCGATCTAGGGTCCCCATCACCCAGTCGTAAAAATCTATGAGGTTCATCCGGCACTATTTCCCTGGGACAAACCCATACTGTTTGTCATCCCTGTGCTCCAGCCTTTCCAGTTGCCTCCCGAGCTTCTCCTTGATGAAGCTCTCCATTAGTTTGCCTACCACTGATGGTAGGCCGAAAGGCCTGTAATTCCCCATCTCAACCCTAGACCCCCCTTTGTGGATAGGCACCACGTGAGCCACCCTCCAATCCCAAGGCACCCATCCTGTCCACAGAGAGGCGTTGAAAAGTGCAGCTAGTGGAGCTGCTAGTTCGTCCGCCATTTCCTTCAGAACTCTCGGATGCAGCCCATCCAGCCCTGGTGCCTTGTCAGTTTTCAGCACCCATAGGGCCTCCCTCACACTGTCCTCTGTGATTTCTCCCTCCCTAACCCCCCCTTATCCTACTCTCCTTCGATTATGCCGATGTGGTCTACAGCTCAACCCCCCAAGCCTCCCTAACCAAACTAGACACCCTTTTCCATGCCCTTTGCTGCTTCGCCTCAAACCTCCTGTACTGTATGCAGCATTGCCTCCTTTACCAAGTTGTTTCCCTTACCCCCCATAGCCAATCGTCGGCTTGCTCATTGTGTATCCTTCGTTGCCAAGTTCTGGTTCCAAACTCTTCCCTCCTATCTCTCCTTTCTTTTATCCCTTGCCCCCTGCTTGGGATACTCCCTCTGCTCCCATGGCCCTCACTCTTTCTCCCTAGCAACCCCACGTTCTCTCGCAGGTCAGCAAGCTTTTGCTTACTGCATTCTTGCTTTGTGGAACTCACTACTCCAAGCAGTCTGCAGCCTGCCAACCCCGGCATCTATTAAAAACTACTTCAGATGTCTCCCCCTTCCCCCCTGCCTCTGCCACTCACCCCACTAAATCCTAAATCTTGCACCCTTCCTCTTCTACCTCTACTCACTCCCCAACCGCACCCGCACCTACTCTCACTCTCTGGCGGTACCCTAAGGGTACTCATTCAAGCCTAATTTCATCAACATCCCTAGGTATTACTGCTAAGTACCCATCACACCCTTCCCAGTCACAATTTACTCATGCTGGACAACATAATTACTGCTCCCCAATGTCTTTATCATTTCGTACACAGGACATTAAGACAAACCTTTTGTTTATACCACTCTGTAACTTTTGTATACTGTAACTATCATATATTGTAACTTTTATTGTGGTAAACCTTGTTTATATCATTCTTGTAACATTTGTATATTGTACCCATGCCCTTCCCCCAGGTCGCACCTGGAATCGAGCCTCAGCTCAGTGTGCCTTTCCCAGTTATCAACTTTTAAATAAATAAATTACTTAATAAACAGTACCAGACATTAGTATGGCCTTTGACTCAGTCCCTCATAGAAGGCTAGTCAAGAAACTAGAGCAACACCAGAAAAGCTACGCACCATAGGAAAAATGACAGACCAAATCATTAACACAGAAAGATTCACAGTTGATGTGCCATCTACTCAGGGAAAGCAGTGGCACAAATCCCCGGGACTTCGGCTTTCCCATGTGACCCCTCATCAAGGGGTGTACCAAATAAACCATGAGTCTTTTTGTATTATTATTTGGTCTGTCTTTTTCCTATGGTGTGCAGCTTTTCTGGTGTTGCTCTCAGCTTTAAAGGCATTTTTAATAGCTGGCACCCTCACAAAGATGGCTTGAGTGCATAGAGGCTTGTGTTTGTTAGGAAAGAAACGATGAGATCTTGGGGTAGAAGAAAGAGTAACAGTGTGGGTAGAAAGCTGTCTGAAGGGATGCACATGGTAGATGGTTTTAAAGGAGGAATTTTCAGAGGTTAAAGTTAATTGCTAAGATTTTACTGTGGACTTTTGTAACACTATAGCCCATTACCTTGTCACAGCGATAGATTTCAGAGCCCAAACTGATACAGTTGAGGAAAGGAACCTAGGTGTGCTTATTTTGACAAGCTTTAAAGGGACCATGTCAACCTGTTTTTTCATCATATTATTTCTAGTTTAATATCCATATTAAGTAATTGCTTACTTTCTCTAAAATTCAGTGATGTTGCTGATTGTTTCATTTGTCTGCTTTCTTAGTAAAAGCAAAATGTGTGCTAATGGTTAAGTATACCAGCATTGTTTTGTTTCAAATCCTTGATCTACCCTTTATTGCATACTTCCTGAACATTAGGGATGCCCCCAAACTGTGCAGCTACTCAAAATGCAATATAATTTTTCTCCTTCTACTGCATCATGAGTGGCTAGACTGTGTGGGTAGTGTACCCAAGTCAATGAAAAATGCAGCAAGAGTTGATCAAGGACTGTAAACAAACATATTTTTATGTGGTAACACCAGTATGGTGGGCAGTCTTTTTTACTTGTGCAACCTAAGATACTAGCTACTGTCTTGTTAGCATATATGTGCTATGTTAGCACCGTTTGTACTCACTATGTTACATTAGCACCAGTACTGTATCCTTACAAAACAAATTGTTTACCTCATGTTTTTGTGCCTCTTTATTGAAATTGTACACAATTATTTTACTTTGTTTTTACTTTTATTTTCAATTACTCTTGAAAATTAATTTCTCAGCTTGTTTATAATGATGTTGCTCTGATCTCCATCCTTTTCTTTGCCCACATAGGCTCAGATCATTCCTGAAAAAGGTCCCTTCGGTCAGTGTATTTACCCAGTCAACAAATAAAAAACTAAATAAACTAGAAAGGGATGTGTTTATTCTTAGACAGGAGAACTACTAGCATCCTCCAACTATTTCCAAAAAATAATCTTACATGATAATTTTATAATGCCAGAGACTACATTTTGATGAAGAGGCTGCCCCTCAAATAGAGATTACACAACAACAGATAGAGGCCCTCCTAGGCTCTAAAATGGAACAAGCTCTACAATTCCTAAAACAAAAGTATTATGCCAGAGGCCCCAGAGTGACACGCCTGCTGGCACATTGGTTGCGTCAAAATACTGTTAAGACCACAGTAACTCAAAGAAGGTGTCCCACCACCGGCTCATTATTATGTCACCCTCAGCAGATCCTCGGTGCATTTAAATTTTTTTAATCAAATCCTATACACCCCAGAGATGCTGTCTGGTAGCCAGGATATTAAAGAATATCTGATCAAAGTATGGTTACCAAAATTGTCACCTCATCATAAAGACATATTGGATGCCCCTATTCAATCTTCAGAACTGGAGCAGGCATTGCAGGCGCTGAAAACAAACAAGGCACCTGACCAGGATGTCTTTTCCTGTGAATTTTATGAAGCCTTTAAGGATCTCTTAATTCTTCATCTTCAACTGGTGTGCCAGAGGCTGCTTGAGAGGGGATCCGATACCTCCCACATGGTCTTATGCCAGAAGATCTAGTATCTCCAAGCCCGGGAGGGATCCCACCCATTGTTCTTCTTATAGGCCCATATTGGTCCTTAATGTTAAATACAAGCCATTTGCTACAGTGATGGCCAGATGGCTGGATTGGATCCTCCCTTTCATCATAGATGGGGACCAATGAGGATTTATTAAAGCATGACAAACTCAGGATAACATTAAAAAAACCTTACATATCTTACACCACGCCACTCGGTCTGAGCAACCATTTTTGATTTTAAGTTTAGATGCCAAGAAGGCTTTTGACTGGGTGGGTGGCCCTTTCTATCAGCTACACAGGCCTACATGGGATTTACTAAACAATTTATTTATTTTTTTATTGAATTTTTTTGACCCGGTAGGCCCACTGAGACTAGAAGTCCCTTTTTCAGGGGCGACCGGGGGAGACGGATATAGATGGTAACCAACTGAAACTGAACCAGATTAAACTGTTGGTGCTATTTTTAGTGAACGGGGGGAAATTACTCAGTAATCTTATCTATTTACACATCCCCTATGGCCTATATCAAAATAAATGGATCTATCTCAGCCCCACTGCCATTGCTTAGAGGCACAAGACAGGGGTGTCCCCTGTCACCTCCATTGCTCACCATTTATCTGGAGCTCTAGCCCAGATGATCTATCAGATCCCAGATGTGGTGGGAATTCCACTGCGAGGCCGGCAACAAACGTTATCTTTATATGCTGATGATCTCCTTATTTACTTAGCTAGCCCTGATCAGTCCCTCCCCCCCACACTATGGCGAATTTAGAAGGAGTTTGGCCACTTAGCAGGATACAAAATGAATACCACAAAAACAGAGGTCCTACAGATACAGTATACTCAGTCACCAGAGACTAGGGGGGATTCCTCTTTCGTGGGGATTGACTTCCTTGAAATATTTAGGCATATTTTTAACTAAAGATTATCGACAGCTTTATGCTCAGAATTATGGCCCCCTACTCCAACAATTAAAAAGAGATCTGGAGATATGACGGGTTTTCCCTCTCCCATTCACACAGCATATAGACACCATCTGGATGAATTTATTACCCCATTTCTTATATTTGACACAAACTTTACCAGTTAACATTCCATGTAGCTTTTTTCAACAGATCAATAGGGGGATTTCCCGCTTTATCTGGGACCTTCAACTTCCCTGGATTTGTTTAGCCACCTTATACCTGCTTAAAAAGGGGGGAAGATGGCACTGCCAGACCTGCAAAATTATTTTAGGGCATCTCAAATATGTATTGCCTTCTTCTGGCTCCACCCACAGTATGGTGTATCCTGGAAGGAACTGGAAATTCAAGAAGAGGATCTTCATAATTTGATGCCCATCCTTTCGGCGCAGTCGCCTCCTCCCCTGCTCACAATTACCTCCAGTCCCTACACTTCTTTAATTTTATAGTGCTGGTGGTCTATCTTGACTCTCAAACAGATTTGGAAGACAAGATTTCTATTATATTCTATCCCCTATATGGCAGATTTTCTACCAGCCCACGTAGATGACAGTTTTCATCACTGAGAAAGAAGGGGCCTACATGTGATTCTTCATTTTTCAAATAAAGGGCAACTTCTCACTTTTGAGGAGCTGCAACAAAAATATGCTCTCTGCCAACAAGATAAATATAGATATCTACAAATATCAACATATATTAAAAAATGGGTGTCCCAGCATGGGGAACCAGGAACCCTCCCACCACTTATTGAGATGCTTTTATCGGGCAATTGAGGTTAAGGCCCCCCATCACATATGATTTTGTATATTTATGCTACTCTACAAACTAAAATAGGATGTTCATTGGTCTCTTTAAAACCAACATGGGAAAGAGATTTGGGTATTCATTTGGAGGAAGTGGACTGGGAGAGACATCTGCGCTGTTTACAGAAGGATACCAGCTCATACCTCTGAAGGGAATTCACCTGGAAGGTAACTATTAAATATTTTTGTATGCCTGCCATTCTTGAAGTACCTCCTGGATCTGGGAGCCAAGTGCTGGAGAGGCTGTGGTACTGCCCCTGTGACACACGGACATATATTTTGGTCATGTCCCACTTTCCATCCTTTACTCCAAGCACTATGGAGAGAGAACTGGAGACACTATTAGGTGTGCCTGTGGATTTGACTGTGGAAACCTTCCTATTTTTCAGATATGATGCCCCTTTACACCCTACTCATAACGGGAAATTACTGAATATTACACTGTTGGCAACCAAGAAAGCCATTACTCAACGATGGCTGTCAAGTGTCCCCCCATGATTCCCCAGTGGTAGGATATCCTGATTGGTATTTATAAAATGGAAAAGATAACTGCCTCTGTGAATCATTGTCTCGAATCCTTTAAGATCCTCTGGAGAAGATGGATGCTTTACATAATGGCCACTCGAAGGAATTTTATTCCATAATTAGAGGGAATTGCTCCCCTCAATATCTGATTCTTTAATCTATGAACACTACATATAAATGTTGTTGCTTTCTGTGGTAGTCCACTTGTAAGTGGCATCAGGTTCATGGTCTCTTTGCCTTGCCCTTCCCCCTCCTTCTCCTCCTCCTCCTCCTCCTCCTCTGCTTCCTCCACCCCATTAGGCATAACTGGATCCTACTTCAGTCGACTCAAAATTAAGATGCATTGAAAATAGTTTTTACAAGACCAGGGACCATAGTGAATAAATTTATGACTTATGACACACCTTTTAAATGTTATTTTTTAGTGCTGGTTATTTTATTGTGTTGTCTTTGACATTATCTTTACTATCATTGGTATATTGTATGAGATATCTGTTCAATGCAACCATCAAGGACTGTACCCCTTCATAATTATTTTAGTTGCAATTTCGATGTAATTTGTATATATGTAATTTTGATATATTCTGTTGTCTGAAACTATCAATAAAAATTAAAGTTAAAAAAAAATTAACTACATTTTGAAAGCTGTAAGATTTGAACAGTTAATACAGTTCTCCTGTGTTGCTACAAGCATATACATGTCGCTACAATATGTTAAAAATGACAGGATTTGGGAAGTGTGGCTAGCAGCCAAGCTGAAAACAGCCTTTTTCAGTGGCTCTCCGGACAGACAGAGAAAAATGGCAACATTTGATATTTTAATATAAGTAAGAGTCTTAAAACTACATCAGTAGTGTGTAACAACTTAAAAGCTCTCAGACAATATCAGTTTTATATCACCAGACACCAGCAGTTTGTAGAAATGATTCAGGGAAATAAAGCCAACACCAACGTGGAAGGAGCCTGACCAAAGGAAAATAAGGCGGGCAGCAGTAAAGATCCCCACCAGGGTCCCAAGAAGCAAGCTGGACCACAGTATCACAAATGCAGCTCTGTTGAAGGCTATACAGAGCTTAGACAAAAAACTGGAGGATTACAACACAGAGCTGCGGGAAGTCAATTTGAAAGTCGAGGCTCTAGCTGGCGAAATGCAGGGGGCGAAGAAACATGCAGACAAGGCCTTTGTGGTAGCTTCGAGACTTACTAAAAAGAAAGGCCTACTGCAGAGGCATCTGGAGAATGTAGAAAACTCTGTTCACACTAATAATGTCCGAATTCTTGGCCTCCCAGAGCATGCTGAGGGGGAATATCTCCTAGCCTTTTTAGGGGTCTGGCTTAAAGAACTGTTGCAATTGGAAACAGACTTCCAGATACTTAAGGCGTACAGGATTATGCCTCACGGTGATCGCTTGACAGCAGCCACTGGGAATCAGATACCACATACAGTAATGATGGAATTAAGAACTTCCATGGAGCGGGACATTTTTCTGCAGCAGGCAAAATTGCTGAGCCTGATCTCCTGGCAAGACCACAGAGTACATTTTTTCCCTGGATTTGAGTTATGCCACAAGGGTGAAGCACAAGAGCTTTGATGGGGTGCAAGCTTTGGGGGTGCACCATGTGCTTCTCATGCTGGCCAGCCTCAGAATTGTGTACGGTGGTAAGACGTATCAATTTTCTGATATGTCATAAGCCGTCAAACTTTTGGATAAAACTGAAAAGCAATTAGTTGACAGAGAAGCACCTCTGACTCTGAAGGGGACTGAAATACTCTGTAAAACCTTTGATTAAATATAAGTTTAGACTGGGAATTTATGAGGGAAGGCTTTCAATGTTCAGATTTATATTAATCATACCCCAGAAAGTGCATGTTGGATTTAACATAAATGTTTAAGATTTAGACTAAAATGGGGGATGAGATAACATGGCTCTTTGTGGCACATACAGTAATTGCCTTTCCCATGCTTGCTCTGTCTTTCTCCACTGGGCTTTATAGCTCCACCATGGCTCTATAGCTCCACCATGACATCTTTGTTTACAGACAGACTAGCTGTCTGCTTAATGTAAGAGGGAACATTGTTCATATAATTTACAATACTTCATGCAGAATATGAAGGGAGGAAAAACTTTTTTTTCGTACATCTAGTTTATGTGCATGGATAGGTTTGAAAATTAACTAGACTACTGTTTTTCTACTATTTGTCTTGAGGCTGCGCAGGAGCGTGCAAAACGATTAAAGTATTAACCGATGTTTTGAGGGTGGGATGTTTAACCCTATAAGAGGGTGCATGTTTTGTTCAGACCATATCTGATATCCCTACTCATGGCAGCGATAACTAATATTAGACTAACTTCAATTTTGGAAGGACTTCTTGAATAATTTTTGCTTTATAAACCTTAAGATATGCAAACTCCCAGGTGTAGTACCAAAGAACAGGGGTGCTTTGTTCCAGAGATACTGTTAAAATGTTGTTGTAACCTGCTTAATAGTAGGTATGTTGGGATTAATGTGTAATGTCTTATTACATAAGTCAATAAAATATAAGTAAAAAAAAAAAGACAGGATTTTATTTTTTATTTATTTGATGTTCAGAAATACCTCTGAGCCAGAGGCTCTTTTACAGAGATTCCATGGCAAACAGAGAATACAGAAAGTTGTACAGGGATATCATGAGTATAATACAATGAGTAATACAGGGTACAATAATACAGTGCACAAGGAGACACAGTCAAGATTACAAAATACAAGTTGAGAGACCAGTGGATCCAATGCATGTTTATTTTATTTATTTAGTTTTTGTTGACTGGGTAAGTGCACTACTAAACAAATCCTGCCTATTTTCAGGCACGGTGCGGGGGAGGGGGATACAGATGAATGCCAAATGACCTTGAACCAGATTAAGCTGTTGGTGGTATTTTTTTAGTGAATACAATATTTACAATTCAAGTGTCACCAGTTAACTGCGTAAGTGCAATCAAGGTAAGAATACAATAGACACATCGGGGTAGCAAGTTGGAAGGGCAAGAGGAAAGAGGGAAAAGAGAGGGAAGAAGTGGGAAGGACAAGACATGGAGGGAGAGGCAGTTAGGAGAGAGAGGGAGTAGATTAAGAGCAGTTACAGTGGTTCGCCGAGAGGAGATGCTGGCAAAGTTTGCCTTTTTTTTTTTTAATTTATGCTTTTTGTGCCCCCTCCTCTATCCGCCGGTCGTCTGCCTGGTCATGGACCCCTCGGCTGTGGCATCCCCACGTGAGCCGTACTCCCGGGACCACCTGGATTACCCCCCAGGGCGGAGACGTGGCACCCATCCCCTTTTGGGTGCCACGAACAATGGGATAGGGTGGGAGTTGGCCTGGGGAGCTGATAGCAGCCCGAGGGGTGGGCATCATTTAGGCGGCGAGAGACAGGCTGAGATTTTCTCCCCTTAGAGGGGCGGGAGCATGCAATGATGCCAGCATCCGTCCCACCCCTTGGAAACTTTTCTGTCCCGTATGCTGAGGTACTCCTGGCCTCCACCAGGTGTCCCCATGCATCGGCGACATCCGACGCCCTCCCCCCGGAGAAGGAGAGCAGTTGTGGGACGCTCAATCCTTCTCCCCCGGCCAGCCCCTCCGTGACCTGAGCCTGCCTCTCGAACTAGGTCAAGCGCCGCAAGCCGGAATTTAACCACGCCGGTGGGCCGGCTCGCAAAGTTTGCCTTTAAAGGGGACAAGTTTGTCAGTGAGCAGAATGTCTGAGGGCAGTATGTTTAACCAGACAAGGGCCCGATAAGAAAAGGCACGCTGCCCAAGAGCTGTTTTGCAAAAAGGAACTAGGTACGAGCCCTTAGAAGAGCTCCTGGTGGCATGCAATGAGGGTATAGGAGTCAGAAATTGAAGGTCTGAGGAAGGGGACTGACAGGATAGTATCTTTTTAGCAAGTAGACAAGTGTGGTAGGTTAGCCAACCTTTAAAGTCCAGCCAGCATGCTTGCTGGTATAGGTCACTGGTGTGGGTTAGCCTGTGGGCCCCGAGAACAAAACAGCATGCTTTGTTTAGGGAGACCTTAACCCCGTTTAGCACAGTGTCAGGTGTTGAGCCATCTATAACTATTTCATAGTCTACTATGGAGAGGACAGAACTAGTGACCGCTAGTTGGAGGGCATCATTACTCAGGCATTTTTTGTGTCTATACAAGAGGCCGATTCTGGTATTAATGGCTTTACAAACTGAGTCATGACTGTGAAAGGAGAGGGAGGAGTCAAGGGTGGTGCCAAGGTATTTGAAACTGTGCACCTGTTCAAGCAGCTGGAGTTTATTATTTAGGATAGTAATAGGAGCATTTTTGTAATTGTTTTAGATATTGGTGAATAACATTGACTTTGTCTTTTTATAATAAATAATTAATTTGTGTTGGGTGAACCATGTCTCAAATTCAGCCAAATGTGATTGAAGAGAATGTTCTAACAGTGTAGGGTCAGAGTGCCTAGTGTAAACAACTGCATCATTGGCATAGAGAAGCAGGTTACCTGAGTAGGCAAGATGGAGGGTGTTTAGGAAAAGACTAAAGAAAAGGGGGCCAAGTATGGATCCCTATGGGACCATCGATCTGACTGGCAGTGAAGAGGACAGTGTGTTGCAGATTTTTACTTGCTTGGAGTGACCGGAGAGGTAATTCGCAAACCAGGAATAGCTTCGAGTGAGAGTCCAAGTGTTTGGAGGGATGAAATAAAGAGCTCATGGTTTACCATGTCAAATGCCTTTGACAGATCTCTGTACCCAGAGGCCCAGATATTCAAACAGTGCCAGGCTGTGGTGCAAGCCTGGGCGCAGCGCAACATGGCTGCGGAGGGGTATTGACCGGGCGATATTCAACAGAGCTGCGCCATGGCTCAACATCATTGAATATCGCACCCTGGCCACCCGCAGTGCACATGGCGCAGTAGCACTGCGCCAGCGCCAGGGTCAGAGTGGAGCATGGGGATGCGCTAGCACAAGTTCCATTGTGCAAGGTGCAGCAACCACGATACTCAAATGTTGACATGCAAATGGGGCCATAATGTATGCAAGGTACAAGTGGATCCATTTGCATGTCATTATGGCCCCATTTTCATGCAGGTGCGCCGATCCCTGACGACTTGCACCTGGTGCCCTGCCAGGCAGCAGCCATCGGGGACCGACACCCCCTGCAGTGTGGCAATGTGCCCCACAGCCCGATCGCGGGCTGCAGTAAAAGATAGTATAATCCCAAATCCCTGGTGGTCCAGTGGACTGCTGCCCGCCCGATCATGGGCTAAGTAAATAAAGAAATATCCCAAATCCCTGGTGGTCCAGTGTACCGCTGCCCGCCCAATCACGGGCAAAGTTAATAAAGATATATCCAAAATCCCTTGTAGTCCAGTGGACTGCTGCCGACCCAATCACGGGCTAAGTAAATAAATGAGAAATCCAATATCCCTGGTGGTCCAGTGGACCTATCTGCCCGATCATGGGCTAAGTAAATTAATGATAATTCCAATATCCCTGGTGGTCCAGTGGACCTATCCACCCGATCGCAAACTAAGTAAATTAATAATAATTCCAATATCCCTGGTGGTCCAGTGGACCTGTGTGCCCGATCGTGGGCTAAGTAAATTAATGATAATTCCAATATCCCTGGTGGTCCAGTGGACCTGTGTGCCCCATCGCAGGCTGCAGTGGAATTAAACCTATCATCCCTGGTGGTCCAGTGGACCCCCCTCCCCATTCACCCACTGATCTCCACCGCCCCGCTCCCTCCCGGTCAGTGGTGGGTGGCAGCACCCCACCCACCTGCTGCCCTGCCGCCCGCCGACTGACACCGTCGGTAGGGCTGTATGCCCATTGGTCCAGAGCGTGAGCCAATGGGCGTGCAGCCCATACCGTACTACACATTCCAGATATGTGAATGGGATACAATTTTGTACCTTCTGTATGTTATATAAACATCATTTGTTATTAAGAAATATCAGTAACAGTCACATCAATAAAAATAATTGGAAGAAATGAGCTAAAAAACAGGAATTTTGCCGGTGTTTAAATTAGGGAAAAAAGTGTAACTCGCTAGATTCAAACCCAGGATGTTTCAAACTGCAGCTCTGTTTGCTACCCACCACACCACTGCAGCACTGTCCTTGATTTCTGCTTTTCTATGTATTAGTATCTAACACCATGGAAGCGGAGAAATGTTCAAAATAAACAGAATGGTTTCAAAAGCAGACCGGACAATTTTTGTAAGCAACACCACAGCTTTGGAAAACATGTGAAAATTGAAGAAAATGCTCAAAAAGCATACTTTTGCAAAACAACACAAAATGTTTTAAATGCTCTAAACATAAAAATGGAACACTTCCATTTCCGTAGACAGTACTTGATAACATCGAAAATTGGAGAAAATGGTCAAAAAGCACCTTTTTTTGTGAAAACAATACGAAAATGTTCAAAAACACTCCCTGGCTTATGAAAATGGGATGCTTCCATTGCCACAAACAGTATTTCATTTTTGGAAAAGAATGCCCCATTTTCACAAAAAAATTTCCCATTTTCGAACAAAAATGCCCCTTTAAAAAATGCCTCACCCTGTTAGTAGTTAAGCAGGCAGGGGTAGTAGCCCTTGAGATAGCGCCACCTAGGTGTTACATCTTGGAGGCACCACTGGGATTAGCGTCCTCTAGTGGCCATATTTACAAATTACTGTTAAAAATAAATGGATACCCCAACAGAAGCGGCTGTACACCAGTTGATGAAGTGGTGTACTGAGCAGAGATCGACCCCAAAATGCTATACTTGTCTTGGATATCCTGCTGGGTACCAGTACGGACACTGTAGAGGGAATACTTTCCAAGGTCGAATGTTTACAAAACCCTGTGGTGGTGGGGCGGCTGGCTGATCTGCTCACCCAGACTTTCATGGCTCTAATAGAGTGTAAGGATCCTATAGACTGTTCTAAAGTGCCACAGACCATTACCCCAGAAGAAGCCCTCACTGACTGGAAAGTGATAACTAAAGACAGTAAAGACCCCGGGGAGAATGAGCCCCCACCACTATCTGAAACTTTTGAGGAGAAATTTGCTAAATTGTTGCTGGATGAAGGGAAAACTGTGGAGGATTTAAAGAAACTATTATTGCCACCTGAGAACGTTCCTCCACCAACACCCTCTCCCCTTCCAGCACCCGTTATTGCCCCTCTTTCTGTGCCAGTGCAAGCCCCTATGTCTGTACCTGCCAATAGTCATGACTCTTACCGCAGGTTGAAAATTTTCTCTGGCACCCTCCCCACAAGGGGAGGATGACTGGTAGAACTGGATAGACTATGTCGCCCCTCAAGTGCTAGAATGGCAATGCTCGGAAGCAGAAAAGTGAAAGAGGGTGAGAGCCTCCGAGGTCCTGCCCTGGCTACCATCTGTGCCAAATGGGCCAGTAACCCTGAAGCGACTGCACAGGACTATCTTGAGGCCTTGGAGAATGTGTATGGGAGCCCAGATTCCGATGAGGACCTGTGGTGGAGAGTAAGAAATGCACAACAGTACCAAGGGGAGTTGTTGTCTGTGTATGTATCTCGGCTGGAAAAATTGTTGCAAGAATGCCTCAGAAAGGGTAGTTTGCCAGAGATTGAATTGGACCGAACCAGGCTGGACAGGATCCTAAAGTCTGCCCCCTTCTCAGAACTGCTGTTGCTTCAGTCACGCCTGGCCAATCAACTGAAATCCTCACCCTCCTATGATGAGCTAATGAGAGAAATTCGAGGAGTTGAGAAAAGGTGACCCTGGGAGGAACTTGCACCAATAGCTGCTGCTATGACCCGAGTGACTGAGGGTGACCTGTCAAGTGAAGTTCAGGGGCAAGGGCTGGCAGTTAATGAGTGCTCTGAGAAGGAAAAGGGTGTGCCACCATGGGGTGAACTGCTGCGGGAGATTAGGAAAGCAACAGACAGTCTCATCATGAAAGCCGCTCCTATGAGCATGGGCACTGACACTTGCCCGATTGCTTCTGCTATGGGGGTGGGGGTGCTCACCCAGGCACCTCATGTTGACAACAGTTCAAAACTTGATGCCTTGACCATGGAAGTGAGGGAACTGAAGAGATGTCTCCAAATGTCCACCCCACCGCCGGCTGAGGTAGCACCAAGGTTTTCTATTGATAGTACCAATGCCGCAGCCCCCAATGTGATGCTTCGGTCACCCCAAACTTCAGCTGACATATTTTGCCATAATTGTGGGAAGGATAGGCACATGAAGAGGGAATGCCGGTCTAGGAAAGACTTAGAGAGAGTGGTGAGCCGGCTACAAGGAGAGCTTTGGAGCACAAAACAGTGGTTAAGAGGTGCCCGAAATGACCACAGTGAAGGTCCCAAAAATGTTAACTCACATCCATTTGTGGCACGGTCAGTTGCCCAGGCCTCTGCTACTGCCTCTCCAGACTGGTCCAGGATAGTGGATCCCTCCATGGAGACCACTGTAAAGGTGAATGGAGTGTCTACAAGAGCTGTATTAGACAGTGGCTCCCAAGTGACAATTATGTTCCAAGACTGGTATCAGAAGAATTTGTCTGATGTACCCTTACAACCGTTGGAGGGGCTGCATGTCTGGGGGTTAAGTGAGAAGGCCTACCCCTACTCGGGATATATCCGAATTTGGCTGTCTTTTCCCACCTCCGTGGCTGGGGTGGCAGAGCAAGTAGAGACCCTGGCCTTAGTGTGTCCCCTACTGGATTGTATGATGGGGTTCCTTTACTAATTGGGACTAATGCACATATGTTTGGATGGCTGGCACAGTTGTGTTATGAAAACAGGGTCAAGGACTAGTAGAGCTTTAAGAATTCCGGCCTTGATCAAGAAGGCCTATGAGGCCAGAGATGCTGACAAAGTGGAACCAGAGGAACTGGTTGGAGTTGTCTGGAAAAAGGATCCTGAGTCTTTGATCCTGGCACCAAATGCCCAGTGTACCTTACAGGTAGAGGTCCGTATCAGAAAGGATGTCAAGAATAAAATATTAATGTTGGATGCACAAGGCAATGGAAAATTGCCGGAGGGACTGCTGGTCAAGCCTAGTATTTTGCCTGCTAGAAGGGTAATGGTTCAAGTTCATAATGTGTCTGACAGAGAGATTTAAGTAAATAGAGGTTGCACCCTGGCTAATGTGCATTGTGCAGATACTGCAGTGCTACCCAGTAGCAAGAGTTCGGGGAAGAATGACAGAGTAACCCCTGACTTGTTTGATTTCGGTGACTCCCCATTGCCAGCTGAATGGAAAGTGAGGATCAGTGAGAAGCTTGCCCAGAGAGACCAGGTGTTTTCTTTAAAGGAATGGGATGTAGGATGCATGCAAGGAGCTGAGCACCATATCCGGCTGCATGATGAAAGGCCATTTCGTGAGAGGTCTCGACACCTGGCACCTGCTGACATAGATGATGTGAGACGGCACCTGCAAGAGATACTAGCTGCTGGTGTAATACAAGAATCCAGAAGCCCCTATGCTTTCCCCATTGTGGTAGTGAGAAAAAAGAATGGGACAGTAAGGATGTGTGTGGATTATCGCACTTTAAACCGGTGGACTATCCCTGATCAGTACACAATGCCCCTCATTCAGGATGCTTTGGACTGCCTAAACGGGAGCAAGTGGTTCTCTGTGCTGGATCTCTGCAGTGGGTACTACCAGATCCCGATGGCCCCAGAGGACCGTGAAAAGACAGCCTTTATCTGTCCACTCGGCTTCTATGAATTCATGAGGATGCCACAAGGGATTTCAGGCACCCCAGCCACTTTTCAACAATTGATGGAGCGTGCAGTGGGGACATGAACTTACTAGAGTGCCTGGTATACCTAGATGATGTTATTGTGTTTGGCATCTCACTAGAGGAACATGAAAGCAGATTATTCAAGGTGTTGGAGCGACTGGAAGACTTTGGCCTTAAACTGTCCATTGACAAGTGTCAATTCTTTCAAACATCAGTAAAGTATGTGGGACACATAGTATCCACCGAGGGAATAGAGACTGACCCAAGTAAAGTTGAGGCCTTGACCACCTGGCCACAGCCCAAAAATCTAAAAGAACTGCAAATAGATTCCTGGGATTCTGTGGTTATTATCGGCATTTCATTAAGGACTATTCAAGAGTGATCCGCCCTTTACTTAACCTTACTCAAGGGTATCCCCCAACCCACAAAAGATACAAAAAGTCAGCGTCCCTCGAGACTGAAAGAGTGTATTTTTGTCCAAGTGAAGTATCTGAGGCCCGCTGGACTCCTGATTGTGAGACTGCTTTTCATGAGATCATATATCAACTTACCCATGCTCCAGTGCTGGCCTATGCTGATCCAACAAAACCTTATGTCCTGCACACTGATGCGGGCTTGCAAGGGTTGGGGGGCTGTGCTGTACCAAGAGCATGAGAATGGCTTGAGACCAGTGGCCTTTGCCAGTAGAAGCCTGACCCCATCCGAAAAGAACTATCCTGTACATAAGTTAGAGTTCCTAGCTTTGAAGTGGGCTATTGTGGACTAATTCCAAGAGTACGTGTATGGGGCTAAGATACTAGTAAAGACTGACAATAATCCTTTGACCTACAGTATCTGCAGACTTCAGCTAAGTTGGATGCCACTGTCCATAGGTGGCTTTCTGCATTATCTACATACGACTATGCTGTTGAATACAGAGCAGGCCTGAACCACATAGATGCTAATGCTCTCTCCCTAAGGCCTGTTCCCCAGAATGACTGGGTCAGACTGTCAGAACCTGATATTCGAGCACTCTGCCAGAAGTTTAACAGGGAGGAACAAATGTCCACGGACGCAGTGGACTATATGGTGGATTGTTTGGGACCCTCTGAGAACTGCATACCGGCTGCTTATTGACACTTTTCTGCAATAGACATTGGTGCACTGCCTCAGCTGGACAATGACAGTATTCGGCAGGCTCAATCCCGCGATCCCATGATCAAATCAGCTTTAGAAGCCCTCTATGCAGGGAAAGATGTGTCCAAATTACGTTCCACTGATCTGAGAACTGCATTGTTATACAAAGAAGGTCGTAAGTTGAAACTGATCAATAGACTGTTATACAGAGAAACAGTAGACAGAGAGGGACAAGTAGACAAACAACAACTAGTGCTGCCCACTGCCTGTTGAGACTCAGTACGGAGGTCCTTACACAACCACATGGGGCACCTTGGTATAGACAGAACACTTGACTTGGTGAGATCCAGATTCTATTGGCCTAAGATGGGGGCTGATGTGGAGCAACACATTCAAACTTGTAGTCATTGCTTACAGAGGAAAGCTTTGCCCTAGAGAGCTGCCCCCGCCTTGTTATCACCACCACCAGTGCACCCATGGAGCTGGTCTATATTGATTTTCTGAGTTTGGAGTCAGATCAAAGAAATATTAGTAATGTGCTGGTGGTCACTGACCATTTTACGAGGTATGCCCAAGTTTTCCCCACCAAGGACGAAGGCATCCACTGTGGCAAAGTACTTTAGAAAACTTTTTGTTCACTATGGGGCTCCCCAAAGAATCCATTCTGATCAAGGGAGAGACTTTGAGAGTCATCTGATCAAAGAGATGCTTTCTCTGTGGGGAGTGCGAAAGTCCAGAACCAACCCTTACCACCCAAGGGGGACCCGTAGCCTGAACGTTTCAACCGCACTTTGCTAGATATGCTAGGCACCCTCCACCCAAAGGACAAGCCTAGATGAAGCCAACAAATCAGCACCTTGGTACATACCTACAACTGCACCAAAAGTGATGTCATTGGGTTCTCCCCCTACCACCTGATGTTTGGAAGAGAAGCTCGACTGCTGGTAGATGTGTGTTTTGGGGTCTCTCCTGATGGGGTTCAAGCTGACAACTATTTACAGTATGTGCAAAAGTTAAAGGCCCAGCTAAATCATGCATACCAACTGGCTCAAACCATGGCTGCCAAAAGAAATCTGGCCAACAAAGAAAGGTAGGATAAAAGGTGAAAGCACAGGAACTCCAGGAGGGAGATCGGGTATGCTAAGAAATCTGGGACTGCATGGCAAACATAAGATTGCTGACAGATGGCACCATCTCCCTCACATTGTAGTGGGCAAACTAGATGATCTGCCTGTGTACAAAGTAAGGCCCGAGAATAATTCAAAAGATGTTAAAACAATGCATAGAAATCATTTACTGCTCATTGGACAAATCTTGATTGAGTCTGAGCCCCCAGAAAATGCCCCCTCTAGACCAGTGACTAGAGCTGCTGCTAAGAAGAAATCAAGAAAGTCTGCACCTACAGAAGCTGAGTTAAAGTGTCCCCCTCCACCAGTCCTGGTTGAACATGACTGTCAGTCCATGTCAGAGGAAAGTGAGTGTGGTTTTGAATACTACCCTTCTTACGAACTGAGTCAATTGTTTCGAGGCAATCCCCTAGTCAATCCTGGAGATGAAGCTGGGCCTTCTGGACTGTCTAAGCCCCTAGCTTTGTCCCTGGAGCCAATGCTCCCAGAAAGTGAAGTGCAGAGCATTAAGTCAGATGATATGGAATCATTGTGTATGGTTGAACTGTTTGAGCTTTCAGAGGAGAAAAATGATGGACTGGAACCGACTGGTGACATACCAGAACAAGAAGAGTCTGTTGAGTGCCTTGATAATTTACTGCCAGTGTCAGAAAGCTCTCCATGTGAGCCAAGTGTTGTGGACTCAGAGATTGTAACTCTTGGAGCTGAAAGTGCCCCACGTTCTAGCCTCTCTACCCCAATGGAGACTCCCCTGACAAGTGAGGACAATGCTGAAAATGAGGCTCAGAGTTCAGAGACTGTAACAGTTCCCCCTAGAAAGACTGGTAGAGCTGTAAAGCCTGTGGTGCACCTCAGTTATGATTCCCTTGGGAGGCCTGTGGACTTGCCTCTCAATGTTGTTCATAAAGGAGTATATGTGGCCCCGACCTCATTGCCCAAACTGAACATCAGTGCTAACTCCAAGTTACTTGTGTTGTCCTCTAGGTATGGTGCCCCTGCCCCATCCAGCCTCAAGGTAGTGGATAGGGAAGGGCCCCCTCTCTTCAGGTTTCATGCACAAGAGGTCATAACCTGAATTATGGTACAATGTGTGTGCAATACTATGTAAAGAGTGACGTACTGCAAAGTTTCAGAAATGTGTTTCTGGTAAAGTGATATATTGACTAATGATTACATGTATGTGCATAATGTGATACTGATGAAAATGTATATGGTTGTATTGAAACTTATGGGGGTGTTTGCTTGACGTGGACGTCAAGCTTTCCCAGGCTGGGAAGGGTGTAACCCCCCTGTAAATGGGGGTTCCCAGAAGTCTTCCAGGAGCTTGCTTGAATGCTCCAAGTCTGGAGGTGTTCAGCGTTTAAGCTGCTTGAGTGTGAGTGCTTTTAGAGCCTCTGGTACTGTCTCTTTAACAGCTGCCTGCTTGTGACCATAATTAATTGAGGAAGGGGGACTGTGCGTTCTAATGCCTGAATCCCGCGCAGGCTGCTGCCAATTCGCTCCGTTTTTGCAGTCGCTAAGAGTGCAAAGGGAGCCCATCTGAAAGCTGTACCTGTTTGCCTGTAATCATTTAGCAGCATTTGTGAGATTGCAGTTTATCTAACCTGTTTTATTGCAGCTGGGACTCTGTGTGTGTTTCCCCTCTATGTCAGAATTGAACTGCTGAACTGGACCAATCAGCATGGGGGACCTTTAAAATGGAGCCTGCTGCTGGCAAATCAGAACTTGGACTCTTAAGTTGAGCCAGCCACAATGGGACTGTATGGCAGATGTCTCTGGGAATTGTAGTTTGGACTTCGGCACCTTTTTGCACCAACAGGGGGAGTCTGATTGTGAGTGACAGCCAAACCAGCCAACTGAACTGGGAGGAACTCAAAGGAAATGCCCAGCTCTGTCTACTGGAAGGATCAGATCAGTTTGGGCAGTGAAGAAACAAGGAGCTGTTTGCTTCTTCGGTGTATAGTTTTAGTGCAAGAATCGCGTGTAAGGCCCTAAGTTTCAGTCTGCAGTTTGTGCAAGCGCCTGTTCGGACTGAATCCGACCTGTGAAGAGAATCAAGGAGATCTGAAAAGTAGAAACCAGGCTCACCCTGTAGAAGACTGGAGAAATTGCTGAGTCGCGCTCAGTCTGTCAGGAACTGAATCTGCTGTGTGTTCTCCCGGGTATTGTGCAGTAGTGCGATCGGGATAGAGAAGCAGCCTGCCTGGTATAGTACTTTCCTTTTACATATAAATGTGTGTAGTGCTTGTGGGGAATCGCGTTTCAAATCCCTGTACAGTGAACTGAGTGCATGAAGCTGGAAGTAAACCCCAGCTTAATCCAGACTACATCCATTTGCTCTAAACTGCAGTGGGGTCCAGTCACAAGGACCTTGTCCACATGGTCTGCTCCTCCTAGCAATCCAGGACAATCTGCCTTCCATTCAGTTCCAAGCACTGAGTTTGTGAGTACAAAGCAGGGTAGCTCCCTGACATCTGTTTATCGAATTGCAGGTGTGTCATCTAATTGTTGTTTGTTTCTTTCATTTCTTCACGAACTGAGCCAACCGGCTCCGGATTACAATTTGGGTATTGTGCCAGTGTTTTTCCATCACAGGGCCCCAACCAGCTGCACCAATCCTGGCTAGCCCACCCCCATCCTGGGTACCCAGTGAAAGTGACAATTTGGGACTCTGAATATGCGCACAGTACTGTGATTATTAATGTGTTTAACCTAATTAACCTGATTTCCCCCTGTCCTTGTTACAGCTCCTTAAATAAATCAGATCTGTTTGTTTCAGCAAAGTTACACTGACTGAGGTATTCGTTCATGCTAAAGTATTGTACTGCAGTTTTTGCACTGTGTCATCTTGTTTTACAGGGGGTCCCCAGAGTCCAGTCGACAGAGCCAGTCCTGGGGGTAAGTGTACATTGTGAAGATATTCCTGATGCATTGTGTGGGCTACTAGTGGGAAGAAAGGGGGGGTTACAGTGTCCCAGAGGGCTGTGACCAAGCTAGTTTAACTACTGCAAACCCTGACCTCTGGTTGGAGGCACTCGCCATTGGACCTAGGCCCCTCACCCTGTTAGTAGTTAAGCAGGCAGGGGTAGTAGCCCTTGGGATAGCACCACCTAGGGGTTACAATGACATAGAGGAGATTGAAGAAGATTTCACGCCTCCAACAGATACAAAAAACAAACAAAACACAGAACATCACCCGGACGCTACTATGGCATTGATACAAAACAACCAGCTCATGCAGGCACAACAAGAAGTGCTAGCAGCAATGGTGTTAAAACTGAATGAAATATCAAGTCAACAGTCAGTCAACCCCCCTTCAGCAAAGAAAAGGGCCACTGGTTCCCACTCTAGACCACTAGAGACAACCATCTCAGATTCCCAAACCATGCCTATGGAACCAGGCGATGAGTCAGAGGAGGAAGGAGAGCTCGATCAACAGCCACAAACCCTCACTGCTAAGTGGTGTTTTCCGGATCAGATTCCAACACTAATCTGGAACATCATGGATATGGTGTGCTTCGAAACACCAGCCCCCACACCAGCTTCAAAACTAATACCGTCTCTGCAACCACAAGCTAAGCAAGCAGACGTCTTCCCTGTTTGCGAGGCAATAGATGAGGTGGTACCAAAGGAATGGTCTTCCTCAGAACCAGCTTGGATCCCAGAGCGTAGATCCTGGGGCAAAATGTACCTCTTGCAAGCAGAAAAACTGGCCCTATGGCGCACTCCGCCTACAGTGGACCCACAAATAGCAGCACTAAATAAAAAGACTGTACTCCCCATGGAGTCAGCATCAGGGCTAAAGGATCCCATAGACAGAAAACTGGAAGAAAATGTAAAAAAGAACACACAGTTAACGGGGTTGGGAACCAGGGCTGCCTCCACCGCAATTTACGCCACAACAGCACAGTTAACCTGGCTCCAGGAGATTCAAAAAACAATATCAGCAAAGTCCCCGGAGTCTATACTCCTGGATAACGCCATACTCTCCATGAAATACCTGGCAGTCATGGCGGTAAACTCACTAAAGATCAATTCCAGATCAGCCGTTATCACCAACAGAGCCCGTAGAACCTTATGGATGAAACTATGGGATGCAGACAAGGAATCTAAGGCAACCTTACAAAAGCTACCTTTCAAGGGAAACATGCTGTTTGGTGAAGGCCTAGAGAAATACCTTAAGGACAAGCAAGAAGGAAAGGCACTAAACAGAGTTCAATCCAAATCATCATATTTACCAGCTAGACAAAGGAGCAGATATCACTCCTTTTGAGACAAGAGAAGAGGGAGTTCTAGCTTTAGGGGCAATACTTACAAACAAAATTTTACAACCCCTTATAACTATAACAAGTACAGAGGCAGGGGTTCAGCCCACAAAGGCAGAGGAAATTACACCCGCAGAAACCAATCCAGACCATGACTATATACACCACGCACAAGCTCACATGACAACAGTGGACACAAGACTGGCACAATTCATGCATTAATGGGAGAAATCCACAATGGACAGGTGGGTGTTAGAAATAATACGTAAAGGCTATGTGATAGAATTCAACCAATCACCAAGACAGAACAGAACGATATCATCACCTATCTCATGACACAAGACCACAACACTACAGGTCCTAATGGTTATACAGGAACTATGCTCGAACAAGGCAATAGCACCCATACCAAGACAAGAAGAAGGCATGGGGGTGTATTCAAACTTCTTCATCTTCCCAAAAAATACAGGAGGCCTCAGACCAGTGCTGGGCCTCAAATACATCAACAGATCAGTGAGATATACCCCCTTCAAGATGAAGACCATCCAGTCTACCCTCCGAGTACTCAGACAGGGACTTTCTCACCTCAATAGACCTGAAGTATGCTTACCTTCACATGCCAATGAGACTCAGCCACTTCAGATACCTCCATTTATGTATACTGGGCCAACACTACTAGTACCAAGTACTACCATTTGGCCTAGCCTCAGCTCCAAGAGTGTTCACAAAGGTCTCAATTGTACTAGAGGCCAAACTTCGCAAATGGGGGGTCCATGTTATCCCTTACTTAGACGACTGGCTCATCAGAGCAAGATCACAACAGCAATCTGCCCGGGAAACACAAATGGTGGTACACTGCTTACAACATGGATGGGTAATCAATCACAAAAAAAAGCCGCCTAATACCCAGTCATTCCATCGAACATCTAGGCACACTCATAGACACAGAAAAACGTCTAGTGTTCCCATCTCAGACAAGAATACACTCAATCATAGCTACTGCCAAGCTACTACAAGACGACAAGCATCCAACGCTACTGCTTATATCTCAAATGTTAGGTCTTATGTCCTCCACAATAGACACTGTACCTTGGGTAAGATGGCACACGAGACCCCTCATGTCCTTCCTATTAACACAGTGCCCCACACACGATATCAACTTAACAAAGGAGATCGATCTGTCACCAAGGGTAAGATCAAGCCTGACATGGTGGACAAGCAGACACAGACTAACACAAGGCATACCACTAGACATACAACTGGAGGTAATATTAGAGACGGATGCCAGCCTAACAGGATGGGGGCCTGTATTGGGAAAACACATGGCCCAAGGAAAATGGTCTCTACCAGAAACAAAGCTAACAATAAACGTATTAGAGATGAGAGCAGTATTCAGAGCACTACTGCACTTCTCACACCTAGTCCAACAAAAACATGTCCAGATAAAAATTAGACAACCAAGTCACAGTGTCATATATAAACAAGCAGGGAGGCACCAAAATCAAGGCAATGCTGGCAGAGGCAACAAAGCTTATGCCATGGGCACAAATAAACTTAAAATCAATAACGGCCATTCACTTAGCAGGAAAACTAAACACAACGGCAGACTGGCTAAGCCGGCAGATGGTGCACCCCTGGAAGTGGAAACTCAATTCACAAGTATTTCTACAGTTACACCACAAATGGGGACCGATAGAAATAGACCTCATGGCATCACACAAGAACCATCAATGCACAAAATATTGGTCATGGTTCGGGGACTACAGAGCCCTGGGAGAAGATGCCCTCACAGCACCATGGACATCCCAAGTGGCTTACGTATTCCTCCACTCCCACTGATCTCTCAGGTGCTGAAGAAGACATGCATCTCGAGAGCCAGAGTCATACTCGTAGCACCACATTGGCCAAGAAGATCCTGGTTTGCCACAATAGTCTCAATGGCACTAGATGACCCCTGGAAACTCCCACACAGACCAGACCTACTATCTCAGGGTCCAATACTGCATCCAAACCCTCAATACCTGCAACTGACGGCCTGGCTCCTGAAAGGGAGAGACTGCTAAAAGCAGGATATCACCCATCAGTCATACAAACTATGGCAACCTCACGACAACAATCCACGATTTCCACCTACCAGCGTCAATGGGCCATATTTAACAAATGGTGCACACATCACAAAATAGACACTCAATCATGCACCATACCTCAGATCCTACTGTTCCTTCAGGAGGGTCTACAACTGGGACTGTCACCAGCCTCGCTGAAAGTACAGGTCACAGCAATTGGGGCAGTCAGAGGACAAATAAAGGGCACTATGCCGGGTTCACATCAAGACGTAGTACGGTTCCTGAAAGCAGCATCCAACATACGCCCCATGAATAAACCAATATTAGCTCCCTGGGACCTAACAACAGTACTGAAGGCTATGACTATGCTGCCATTCAAACCTCTAGACTCCATCTCAATGAAATGGCTACAACTCAAGTCCATTTTCCTGATGGCAATAGCATCCACTAAACAGGTAGGAGAACTACAGGCCCTTTCATATAAGGAACCATTCTTACTGTTCTATAACGACAGAATCTCCCTGAGTCCCATTGCATAATTCAGACCAAAATTAGCCTCTACCTTTCACCTCAGTCAGACTATAGAGATACCGGCAGAGCTACCGCCGGAGGAAATACAGGCCGACCCACAGCTGAAAATGTTGAGAATGAAAAGGGTACTTAAGACGTACATTGCCAGAACAGAGGACATATGAAAAACAGACAGATTGTTTGTCATAATACAAGGACACAGAAAAGGCCTACCCACCTTGAAATCATCTATAGCAGGATACATGAAGGCAGCCATAACAGAGGCTTACAGAGCAACTAACACTCAGGCACCACAGGACCAGAAAGCCCATTCCACCAGGGCAATTGCGACATCACGGGCGGAAAAGAACATGGTCAACACAGAAGAGATATGCGCAGCAGCCACGTGGTCAACCATTCACACGTTTACCAGACATTACAGAATGGACGTGTCACAGGACACTAAGACTAACTTCGCAAGGGCGGTGCTCCTAGCAGCCTGCACAGAAAATAATAACAAGGACACGTCTAACCCACACTAGAGAATGATCACTGCTTTTTAATAACCCATGATGTTAGGAATGTGGAGTGCCTCAGAGGTCATCCCCCACAATGGTAGTTTGTTCACCTGGTAAAGGTGATTGTGGGGGACTAGATCTCTGAGGCACTCCATACCACACCCTACAAGACATGCATTACACTACCTGGCACAGTAAAGAAGTAAAAATGTATATAGTTCTTTTACAGAAGTAACCTAGCATACTGCAAGGAATGCTCAATATATAATTATATTAGATAAGTAACCTAATATTCTGAAAAGAATGCTCAACATTGTTGCAAATGCTATACAAATTAAAAACTAAAGCATAGAACATATAATATTGGTCAGCATACAATTATTCAGGGTACACACTGGGGGATTATAACAGGTTTAATTTCAGATACAGCTTTGGAATACATCGAACTGACCATAGGAGACCTGAGCCCCTGGGAGGGGGATGGACTTCATTTAGTCACATGTGCATCAAACAACCTATCAGGTGTATACAACCCGTGATGTCAGGAATGTGGAGTGCCTCATAGATCTATTCCCCCACAATCACCTTTACCCGGTGAGTAAACTACCAATAATGGTTCAATGCAAGTAGTCACAAAGCATTTATCAGAATGCATGTAGCCCTAAAAGGTTTTAAAACTGATCTATACTTGATACCAAAAAAAGGTCAAAAGTGTAAGGGGAAAGTAAGCAGACATTTTCTAAAAGGGAAGCTGGAACGTAAGCATGCACGGAATTCAATCCAGAGGATATAAATTTTCTGATCTCTTTGGAAGTTTCTTTTCAAAGTCTGCTATCATTTCAGGGAATGGGAGAAATATTTAAATCTGTGAGGAATGGTGTCTGACCTATGTTCAGTTAATGTTGTGCTCTTCAACCATTGGGGCTCCTTTCCTTCTCTACATTGATGCCATTTATTCGACCAGCTTTTGCCTCTTCATTTCCTCATTCAAAGCTGTACATTGTACCTTTGTTCAACTCTGTTTATTTATTGTTTCATGTACTCTTGTAATGTGTTCAATTGTACTCTGCTTGTATTGTACTTTTACTAATTCTTAATACCATGTATGCTTTTATTATTGTATTTCCTGTTCCCTCTCCCCTGGGTCACACCTGGAAACAAGCCTTGGCTCAGTGTGCTTTCTCGGTTACCAATTTTCAAATAAATAAATACATTCTCAAGTGGTTACATATCAATTTAGTTTTTGAATTACTCTCTTCGTTTCATGTTTAAAAGGTCGAGAAAAAAGTTTTCTGTTTCCATGTGTCAGAAGTAAAGTCTAAGGGGGGGCTAAGCCATACGAAATTGTCTGGAAAATGCACTGTTAACACAAGAATCTTGTGAAGGATAATTTTTATGGCCCTGCAGACAGAAAAAAGTGAGTTATTTTAGAGGGAACATAAACAATGTTGTTTACATTTTTTTAATATACTATAATTGTAAATGTGGCTATGTGTGACGTCTGTTTTATCAGCCCAGTGTATTATTTTGTGTCATTATTCTGAAATACAGCAATATTTTCCTTATTTAGGGCTCCAAATTAACACAGGCTTTTTTTCTGACCAATAATATATTATTTTTAAATACTTAGCAGTTCCAGAACCCAGTGACATCAGGTGGGCTGATGACTACAATACAGCAGAACACAGTGACATACATTCAATCGATACATTCATATGGGGCTATTTTTATGGACCATGCCACTTAAAAGCTCAATTAATCAAACAAAAAAACCCCATATATATTTACACTTGTGATCATTAATTTGCTTAGTCACTCTACAGCACAGATTAATAGTCAGCTTAAAAAAACAACATATTTTTACTTTAAAGTTGGAATTTATTTATAACTTAAATGGGCAAGGAATGTCTGCAAAATAAGCAAGCAGTGCTACCCCCGCCAACAACTATGTTCTTGTTTTACACCCTATGAATGCAAACATAAATGGCATGAAATAAATTTGTTATCAAATTAAAACCCTTATGGCGTCTGTTTCCCCTTTCTGACTATATAAACAATGTCTGCAAGGACAATTAAAAAAGAAAGGCAGAAACTATGTGGAGTAAATGTTTCCATGTTATTTTATTAGTCATAAAGACTTATCATACAATATTTCCAGATGTCAAGAGAAATTTAGGGAATCTTGTTTAATAATAATGCCTTGGGAAACATTATCCTATAAAAGCACCTTATTAAAAATGTATACAAACCATTTATTTATTTCTTTATTTATGTCTTTGCTAACCAGGTGGGTGCACTGATCCAATGGACCATTTTCAGGCACGACCCAAGCCACAGTATGGCACGTTAAGCAATACAGGTGTGGAGAACAACAGTAAACACAGGCCTCAACATGAGGTGCAGGAAATTACAGAACAAGAGAGCATTACATAAACTGCAATTAAATAAAAATACAAGGTGTCAAAGAAGGCCAGCATACAGGTCAAAAATACAAAGACACAGGCCAGGCAACAGGCTGAAATATAAGTCTCAAAACACAGAAACCAAACATAAGTCTCAGATAGGATACATAAAGTGCAAAATGCATTCGGGTACACTAATAGTGCACAGGTCAACAAGCACCAGCAAAAGGCATATTCAGACATATCCATTTCTTTTTAAATCCCCTGAATGCGTTCTGGTAAACCTTTTGTGATGTTCAATATTTTTTATACTGAATGTTCTGTACTCTTGATGGCTGCTACATTAATCCACCTAATGGTTTTTAGTAGCTTCCCAATTTCAGTACATAAAACAGCAATTGCTGGGCATTCAGCTCTTGTTCTCTATTCCTTTTCTTCATTTGGAACCCTTTCTATTCTGCCAATCAAGCAGATGGTTTGTAGGAAATATAGTTTAGCCCCAGTGACTGAAAATAATTTTAACTAGCTTCCCAAGCCTGGCACATTTGGTTTCTTCTGATATAGAATATATCACAAACTCTTGGTAAGGGTGAATTATAGCCATTGAAGGCACAATTATAATAAATTATAAAATGACAAGAAAAAATCTAGTAATTTCATTGGGCAAGAGATGTCAGCTGACTATACATTAAAGCTCTATAAATGCATGGTCAGCTGTCAAATGTCATTTTCCTCCACAAAAACCTAATTACCAAGCAATATCACTAAGAAAAAAATACAGTGGCCACCATATTGAAAATACTAGCCTTTACTACTACCACATTAAAAACTAATTTTTTTAAAAACTGTTTTCATTCTTTGAACACACAACGCCGGTTATTCAAAGGGGTTGTGCATGGCGCAACAGTGTTGTGCCAGAGAAAACTCCACTGATTGCGCCAGTCGCGATATTAAGGGGTGGATGTTGCCCTGCTCAAATCCGGATGCCCCAGGGGGGAACATCAGTAATGTATGCAGTGCAAGTGCAGGGGATGTGCCCATGCATACTCAGCACATCCCGATATTCAGCCCGGGATGTGCTGAGCATATGCAAGTGCAACCTCTACTTGTGCCGCACACTGGTGCACAAAGTTGAGCCAAAAAATAAAGGAGCAAGGGCTGGCCACCCACAGGTGAGCCACCATATTGCAGGGCACAACACAGCAGCCGCCAGCTGTGGGTGGCCACCCGAGCTCCGGAGCCAGGGTCTGTCTGCGTCGCGCCCCCCCACGCCCGATTGTGGGCATTGTAATACAGAACATATCCCTGATGGTCCAGTGTACTGCTTCTAGCCCGATCGCGGGCATAAGTATAATAAAAGAAACTTTAAATATCCCTGGTGGTCCAGCGGACAGCTTCCAGCCTGATCATGGGCATGAGTATAATAATAAACATTTAAAATTACCCCTGGTGGTCCAGCGGTACCCCCTTCCCACCTGCCCACTCAGACCTGCCACCCAGCTCCCCCAGTCAGCGGCGGGTGGCAGCAACCTACAAGTCGCCCGGCCGCCCACGACTGACTGTGTACAATGCGGCTGTACCATTGGTCTGGCGTGGGCCAATGGACATGCGAACCGTACCATACTACACAGTCCCAAATGTGAATGGATCCATTCCATATATGGACTGTGTAGTAGTGCGGTCTGCCGTCCGATGGCCCATGCTGTGGACCATCGGCATACTGTATGCGCAGTCGTCGGCGTGTGGCGGCTTTGTGGGTGCTGCCACCGCTGACTGAAGAGCAGTTAGTGGTCTGAGTGGGCAGATGGGGAGGGGGTACCGCTGGACCACCAGGATGATTTAAAATGTATTTTATTATACTCATGCCCGCGATTGGGCTGGAAGCGGTCCACTGGACCACCAGTGATATTTGAAATGTGGTTTATTATACTTATGCCCGCGATCAGGCATTGGGGCACTTTGCTGCAATTTGCAGGGGGCGTCGGTCCCCGACAGCTGCAACCTGGCAGGGCGCCAGGCACAAGTCACGAGGGATCGGAGCACCTACATACAAATGGGGCCATAATGACATACTATTAGCCCCAGTTGTGCCTTGCATACATTATGGCCCCATTTGCATATCCACCACTGAATATCACTGTTCCTGCACCTAGCACAACCGCACTTACACTGGCGCATCCCCCTGCTCCTCTCTTGACACTTGCACTGGCACAGTGCCACTGCGCCATGTGCAATGCAGGTGGCCATGTTGCCATATTCAACAGTGCTGAGCCATGGTGCAGCACCATTGAATATCACCCAGCACACTCCCTGGCACATCCCAGTTGCGCTGCGCCCAGGCTTGCACCCCTGCCTGGCACATTATGAATATCCCACCTCCTAAGTACAATTGCAGATTTAATCCACATTCTCAAACACTTACCCACCATGACATGCTGCATCTGTTAACAGTTAAAAAGAAATGCTATGACCGTCATAACAAAAAACACTGTTTTGACTTCTTCTAAGATGTCGTCCAGGATTGTAGCATCAGGTGGCTTGGAATCACTGTTTACTTTTTCAATTGACTTTTGCCAGACCATACCATATTTCTCTTTAAAATTCAATTACTATGCAGCTCGACGCCTTCTGTTGCCTAGCCACCATCCATCACACAACACTGACACAGAGAGGGAGCTTCTTCAAGCAGCAAGCCGCCATCAGTGCCTCAGAATGCCTCTCAGTAACAAAAAAACAACACACTACAGCTCAATAGCAGTCATAGTCTGGATTCCCTGTGCAACTCCTAAATATAAATTCACATAAACAAATGTGTGTGATACTTTTCTTTTTGTAATCCCAATGTTCACAAGTGAAGACTCTTTACTAATCTGCTGTTTACAAATGGGCCGTGGGAGAAGAAGCGGCTGATCATGCAGCTCAGGCCGCAATAACAAACTGCTGCTACTTTTCATTTGCTCCAAGTCCCTGACATCATCTATATAGTTTGTGGGAGCTGAGAGCTTGGAGACTGTGGGAGAGCAAGTGATAGCTTGTGCTGCAACAAAAAACTGCTGATTCTAATACTACTGTTACTCTGCTCTGACTCCCTCCCCAGCATCATCCAAAAAAGTGTAGAGGACCGAGAGTGGGAGACTGACACTTTTATGAAGTGGAGCATGGCAGGAGAGGGACTCAGTGTGTGACTGCAAAAAAAGTCGGTTCCTACTATTAGGCTTTGTCTTGGAGAAACCTGAGCGAGCCGATTTGGGCTCAAGCCAAGCTCGAGCCAAAGGCATGGCTTGGCTCAGCTAACCAGCAATGGAGAATTTTGAGCCAACTGTGAGCCAAGCCACAGCCTGGCAAAAAAACAGTCTTTGTGTTCAATCTGAGGTGGCAGACAGAATTTTCTGCACTCTGACACTGTATTGGTAAGCTTGTTCCCTAACAACAGAATCTAACACCCAATTTGTCAATGACAAGGTGAGTGGGTGTCGGGCGTGATGACACACACACACACACACACACACAGTGCGTGACACTCACAGAACAGCTAACATCGCAATCTCTCGTAGAGATGCCATTCATGTGCGCATGTACCAACTGAGGGAGTGCGGGTGAATCCACATTGAGGACTGGAGCCCGCCAGCCTGGGACAGCAGAGGGATTTGTGGAAGGAACTGGTCAGACAGGACACAGGACTTATTGTGATGGCACCGTGCCCAGCAGTGTGTGACTGAGAGTGTGGGACAGGATGGTGAGAGCCGAGAGGAGACAGTCAGTCAGGGGGACAGTCACGCAACAGCAAGGGAGTGAGCAGGTGTAAAGGATGGGAGGGAAAGTTTGAGTGGCAGTCGCAGAGCAGTGCGGCAGTGTGGGTGCACTTTGGTAGGCCATGAGCAGCCATGATGTGAGCAGGTGCGAGTCATGCAATGGCCGTTGTGTTGCGCTGGTGATCAGGGCTGCAGCTATATTTTTTGGGGCCCCGGACAAGTCACTTGAAATGGGCCCCCATTTCCCAAACCAGTTAATGCCAGGGGTGATGCCAGCTCCTCAGGTGGGCCCCTCCTGAGTTCGGGGCCCTGGACAACATCCCCACTTCCCCCCCCATTACTGCAGCTCTGCTGGTGATGATAGGAGAGTCTCAGCCAGCCTGGAGAGGAGGAGGACCAGTACAATACAGGTACAAGTTTTAAAATGTATTTGGGGGGGGGGGAGGACAGATCTGTTTGACTACTAAGTGGTAAGCACTTCCAAGTCTGTGGAGCATTCTTTGTGGACTACCATTTGCCGTCACAGCTGCCGGTCAAATATAAGAATCCATTTCTTGTTGACCTCAAGACCTGGGGAGTCACTGAATGTTCACTGCAAAGTCTGGACAATGTTAGTATCCAGCAAAGTGGCATATATAATATTTAATTTGTGCCTGCATGCAAAAGACAACCAGCTGGAAGGAAAAAGGAGGTAGTAGTACTAGTAAAACTACAAGAAAGTAAGACTGATTGCAACATGTGATATTTTACATACTACACACTGTATGCCAATAACCATGTACGCGGTCGTTAGGAACACTGAGTTCTGGGCTGGCAGCAGCTGTGATGCAGCTGAACCAGGGATGCTATTTTTTCATTCTGACAGGGGAGATCCTCATGTTTTTCCCTTCTAGGTTGTCCAATAAAAACTCAAATACTTTTCCTGTGCCTCTGACCACAACCCTCTGGTTGTAAGGAGCATGGGTGAGGAACTTCAAGGCAATAGGTACTGTGTGGCCTAAGTGAACTGACTGCCAGGAGGTGCAAGTGCTCACTATTTTGTCTACAGAGCAAACATACCACTTTTTTCTCTTCTTATGATGTGCCACCTATCCTTTGACCAAGGAAGGGGAAAAATCCTGATGGTTGTCATGAAACACACTGCAGCACCTTTGTCCTGCTGCTCAGGAACTGGGCCAGCAGTACTTCCTCCAGATCCAGAAGAAACACAGGAGAGCTGGCTAAGTGGCTATGTGACAGGTTCCTGTGCTGTAAATGATTTAATGGTTTTGAGGTGGCCATCTATCTTTTTTTTTGTTTTGCTATCTATGTAGAAGGAAAGAATACAAATGACTTGACAGCATGTGATTGTTAAGATGTGTTAACCTCCAGCATCAGGAAGGCTGTCATAAAAATGACTTGACTGAATGCAAATACTGAAATGCATTGTCTAGTTCTGTTGAAGCAGGTTTTATGTGTTGCGACACATCAGTGCGGTGGAACTCTTCTCACTTCATGTCTCATGAATTCTGTGAATGAGATGGGGTGAACTAGTTTCTTCTGTTTGGTTATTGCCTTAGTTAAGACAAGCACAGACTACAATGTATTACAACTAATGGGGCACCTATAGCTTTAGGTAGCTTTAATATATTGTATAATGTGTATGATCTGTTCTTGTTCAGGTTCATAGAAACTTATGACAGCCACTGGATTTATAGTTTAGTAACACAGACCGGTAAAGATCTAGCTGTCTGTTGCTTTAATTTCCATTACAATCTACTGCATACAGTGCATGGGCATGGCAGTGTTAGCCATAGCTGGTCACAAATAAACTGAATTGATATCATACATAGATACATAGATACATAGACAGTGTCAGCAGATAAGGGCCTATGGCCCACCTAGTCTGCCCATTTGAGCTTGTAAGTTCAGTTTGTTTTCCTAGAAGTCTATTTCCCCTTACCCCTGCCCTCTAGAATTCCTTTATGTCTATCCCATGCATTCTTAAATCCCGTGATTGTTTCAGCCCCCACCACTTCCTCTGGCAGGGTGTTCCACTTGTCCACCACCCATTCTGTGAAGAATTCTTTCTCATGTTTCCTCTGAATCGTCCTCCTCAACTTCATCCCATGCCCTCTAGTCCTGAAACATCTTTTTCGGCTAAAATAGTGTTTTCCTGCACCCTGTTCCTCCCTGTAAGATACTTGTATGTCTCTATCATATCCCTCTCTCCCTCCTCTCCTCCAGGAGTACATGTTCAGTTCCTTCAACCTGTCTTCATAGGACTTGTGATGCAACCCATGCACCATCTTTGTTGCCCTCCTCTGAACCTTCTCTACCCTGTCTATGTCCTTATGTAGGTATGGTCTCCAGAACTGTACACTGTACTCCAGGTGGGGCCTCACTAGTGTCTTGTATAGCGGAATTATGACCTCCCTTTTCCTGCTGGTGATGCCCCTGCCTATACATCCCAGCATCCTATTTGCTTTACCTGATGCCTTGTCACACTGTTTCCCTACCTTGAGGTCATCAGAGATGACAACCCCAAGATCCCTTTCCTGCTTGGTGCATGCTATATCCTCACCCCCAACTGATATATTGTGCCAGGGTTTTTGTGCCCATATGCATTATCTTGCACTTTTTGCATTGAATTTCAACTGCCAAACCCTTGACCATTCTTCAAGTTTCTGCAGGTCCCTTCTCATTCTGTCTACACCCTCTGGTGTGTCTACTCTGTTACAGAGCTTTGTGTCATCAGCGAACAGTGAAATTCTGCCTTCTAGATCCTGTGCAATGTCACTGATGAAGATGTTGAATAGGACCGGTCCCAGCACTGATCCCTGTGGTACCCCACTGGTTACTCTTCCCTCTGTGGAGTGACAGCCATTTACCACCCTCTCTGTGTCCTGCCACCCAGCCAGTTACCTACCCACCACACTACTGTCCTGCCCACACCCTATTCCCCAGTTTGTGTAATACTCTTCTATGTGCACAGTGTCAAAGGCCTTGCTGAAGTCCAGATAGGCCATGTCCACTGCCCTCCCTGATCCACCTCCCTAGTCACCCAGTCAAAAATTCAATGAGGTTGGTCTGACATGACCTCCCCTGGTGAAACTATGCTGCCTTGGGTCCTGTAGTCCATTGACAACCAGATGTTCACCAATCTCTCCTTCAGTAGTGCTTCCATGATCTTTCCCACTACCGAGGTGAGGCTGACTGGTCTGTAGTTCCCTGCTTCCTCTTTGTTCCCACTTTTGTATAAGGGGACTACATCTGCTGTCCTCCAGTCTTTGGGTACCTCCCTGTTTCCAGTGATTGGCTGAACAGGATAGCCAGAGGTTCAGCCACCACCTCTCTTAGTTCTTTAAGGACCCTGGGGTGCACCCCATCTGGCCCCATTAGCTTTATCAGCTCTTATTACTTCCAGTTCCTTCAGGACCCTTTCTCGTGTAAAGGGACTTGTGTCCATTCCTGCACCATTCTCACCCTTGTACTCCTTCAGACCCATTATCCCCCTCTTCCTTAGTAAAGACTGAGCAGAAATACCTGTTCAATATGTCAGCTTTATTGTTGTCATCCTCCATCGGCTCCCATCCTCCCCTTCAGTCTCACTATCCCTCCTTTGTCTTTCTTTTTCACTTATGTACCTGTAAAGGTTTGTCCCCTTTACCCACTGATTTTTGCAATGTGTTCTTCTGTCTGAGCTTTGGCTTCCCTACTGACTTCCCTGCCTCCCTTTGTTTCTCCTGGTACTTCTCCCTATCCCCTTCTGCCTGTGTCTTTTTGTATTGCCTGAATGCAATCTTTTTGGCTTTCACTTTCTTTGCTACCTCTTTGGAAAACCATAATGGTCTCCTCTTCCTTTTCCTCTTTCTAACCTGCTTAATGCATAATTCTGTTGTTCTTATAATCCCCATTTTAAATACTGCCCACTGTTCCTCAACCCCTGATTCCTGTCCCATTCCCCTTAATGCCTCTTTCAAGTATCTCCCCATTTTCCCAAAGTCTGCCCCCTAAAATCCAGGATCGTGTTTTGTGTGGTTTGGTTCTGCTCTTTCTGTGATTTCAAACCACAATGACTGGTGGTCACTGTTACCCAGGTGCTCCCCCACTGTTACCCCCATCACACTGTCCCTGTTTGTGAGCACAAGGTCCAGTATTACCTTCTGCTGAGTTGGTTCCATGACCAGTTGCTTGAGGAAAGCACCCTGAAGGGAGTCCAGGATAAATCTGCTCCTAGTTGATGCTGCTGCTGGGATGCTCCAGTCCACGTCTGGTATATTGAAGTCTCCAACCAGTACTACCTCACCCTTGTCTGCCATCCTTTGGATGGCTAGCATCAGCTCCCTAGCTGTTTCTTCCTCCTGGGCTGGTGGTCTATAGACCACACCTGTGCGGATGGCTGGCCCCATTTTCCTTTCCAGCTTAACCCACAGTATCTCTCCCCCATTTTGTTCCTCCTGGATCTGTGTGGCCCTTATGTCATTTTTCACATACAGTGCCACTCCTCCTCCTCCCTTCCTGCCTGCTCTGTCTCTTCTGAATATGTTGTAGCCAGGTATGGCCATCTCCCAGTCATGGTTATCATTACACCAGGTTTCAGTGATGGCCACAATGTCCAGGTCTGACTGTACCATGACAGCCTCCAGATCTTCCATCTTGTTGCTAAGGCTCCTGGCATTTGCACATGAGCTTTCCATGATTTGACCTCCTAGACTGCTTCACTGTTCTACTCTAGCCCCTTCCTTGGTTGTTATTTATCCCTGGTTCTCCTTGCTGTTTGCCCTTCTGCTGAATTTTGCCCCTTTTCTGCTTATCCACCTTTTGGACACTAATCTCCATCTTTTGCACACTGCTTTGCAGAGATAGCCACTCCTCTGGTTCACTGGTTCCACTACTAGCTGTGGGGGGTGAGCAAGTAGGTACCGTCCTTGCTGGCCTGCCACCCCCCTTTGCTAGTTTAAATGCTTGTCAATGTAGCATTTAAACTTATCATTGAGTGCTTGGATTCCCCTCCAGGATGGATGCAGGCCGTCAGGCTTGAACAAACCTCCATCCCTCCAGGTGGGTCCCCAGTCACCAATGAATCCAAACCCTTCCTCACAGCACCAGTTCTTCAACCATGAGTTAAAGTTCCTGGTGCATGCACTCCTTGCTCTCCTTGCCTCTCACAGGTAGTACTTGAGAAAGTGACAGAAGTAGCTACTTGCTGAGACCCCTCCCAGTTTCCTAAACTCTTCCTGAACTTCCTTTGGCTCCCCATTTGCCAAGTCATTAGTACCTAGGTGGATAATGACATCCAGCTCACCCTCCGTCTTGCCTTCCCAGTGATCCCAGTATCTTCCTTCCATCCCTCCATGCCGTGGCACCTGGTGGCACCTCACCTCCCTGTCCTCCCCCTCCTGTGTTCCTAGCTGGATCCCTCTTACGATGGAGTCCCCCACCAGGATTTGCTTCCTCCTCCTCCTCCTCCTCTGGGGTCCACTGCTTTCCCCACTGAGGTCACGTCCTTGCCTAACCTCCACATCCTTTCCTTCCTCTTCCCTGGGTACCTCTATTTGGTTGTCCTCATTTGCCAGTGTGGCATATGAGTTCTTGAGAGGAATAGGATCTGGGATGTGCCTCTGCCTGACTGCTCTAACCCTCCCTGGGCCCACTGTCATCCAAGTGCTCCTCGTTCTCTGCATCCTTTGGGGCCGCTGCATTGGACTGGGTGGTCCCTGGATAGGGGTGATGGTACTCCTGACCCAGTTTACTTCCACTCTGAGTCTGGCTACCTCATCACTGCAGTCCAGAGATGCATGCAGATGGGCAGCACCTCAGTGTCCAGAAGGTCTGCCTGAATATAGCTGCCCCACAGCCACTGCATTGCACCACTCCCACATTATACTGCAATTCCACTACTTCTCTGCTACTGAAGCTCTCTTAGTTCTCTTTTTATTTATTTACAGTACTAAAAATCCTGTAACTGATTGTCAGATATATATTTTTTTAAGGAAAAAGAAACCAATAAATAAATAAATGAGTCAAAACACTTGTCGTGCTGAGGGTGGTCTTCTTCCCCCTTATGCCCCTCCTACTTCACACCTCTTACTATACCCTGTGTTTAGCTCCTGTCAATCAGATTTATCAGGGCATATAATTAAGAGTTGGGGGAAGGGGTGGGGGCAAAAAATTTGCAGCAATTAAAGACAGCACAGAATTACACCACCACTATGTTTTAAATTTTCAACAGCCCAAAACAGTTATAAGTAAAGAACAACACAGAAAGAAAGTATAGTGTCACTAAAGCCTACAATCTAAGTTTAAAAGAAAATTACCAATTACCAGTTACTCTAAAGCACTGAATTGAATATGTTTCCTTCCTTCACCTTCTGGCTTCTTCTGAGAAGATGAACCTCTGTTTGCTGCTTTAACTGTGACTAAGCCCCACCTCCTGTTATCACGTAGCTGAGGTCAGAGGCCAGACAATTAACACCCTTCACCCAGCTACAGGACAGTCAGACAAGCCAAGATAAAATATGCAGTAATTAAAGACAGCACAGAATTACACCACCACTATGTTTTAAATTTTCAACAGCCCAAAAACAATTATAAGTAAAGACAACACAGAAAGAAAGTATAGTGTCACTACAAGCCTACAATCTAAGTTTAAAAGAAAAATACCAATTACCAGTTACTCTAAAGCACTGAATTGAATATGTTTCCTTCCTTCACCTTCTGGCTTCTTCTCTTAAAAGAAAAATACCAATTACCAGTTACTCTAAAGCACTGAATTGAATATGTTTCCTTCCTTCACCTTCTGGCTTCTTCTGTATCCTATTTGTAGTTGTGATGTTAAATGTGACACCTCAAAGGTGAGACTGCTGTCTAGTGTCAAGTAAGTAGTCATGACAGAGTAGTCCCCCCAGCTCTGGCAATTGAAGCAAAGGGAGTGAGAAATCAAAGCATGTGGGTGTGGTGCTCCAGAGGGTTTGACAAAGATTTCAAGCAGGGCTCGCATGGACACTTAGTATTTTGAGTGAGCTCCAGGTGGTGGAGTGAATCTCGACTTCGGTGTAAAAGCCGTAAAAGAAAGTGTCTTCTGTGCACTGCTTTGTTACAGACTGCATCTGAAGTTGAGTGGCCCTTATATTTTTTCCACTATCAAGATTCTCTTTTGTATTTTCAGCTCCTAGATTGCATCACCAATCATTGCAATTTAATCTGGGCATAGTCATTAGTGAGGAACTGTTTTTTTTTTTTTCATTTTTTTTTATATTGAGGATAACAGGGTGAATTTGTATTCCTCTTTCATTAAGTCCTAAATTCATGAGATTTAACAAAAATATCATGCAAAGCATAAAGAAAACTCACCAGTTTGTGTACCAATTGATGTGGACTGTGTTGAAAATGTTAACAGAGTATATTCAGACCAGTGGGCAAGCATTTGTTACAATACTCAAGAGTAAAACATCGGACAAAAAAACAAAATGCCACCAAAGGCTGCAAATTACAGATGTTCACCCCCACTTCTGAAAATGCTAAACAATTTCTAGACATTTTCTGCTGAGTGCACACCCCCCAAATACCCAAAGAAATATAGTAATGGTGAGGAAATAAGTCTCCAGGACAGTCCCTAAAATAAATGCAGCCCATAAATAATCCCAGCAGCTGGAAAGTGGGAGATACAGCACTTTCAGCCTGCGGGCTCTGTCTTGCCTGGGATGAAGCTGTTGCTGATCTCCACACAATTAATGTGTGTGACACGAGGTGAGAAACCACTGTTCTCATGTGTCAGTGGAAGAGCGGCTCATTGTGTAAAGACTGCAGCAAGGTGAAGGGCTGTGTGTCCCCACCACTGCACCACTCTCCCCCCACCATACTCACTTTCCCTGCAGAATGTGCCACTTAAGTCTGTGGGCCATTAACTGCACCACTGAGCTGGGTCTTGCAGGAGATGCTCTCTGTGCCTTGAAAATGCTAAGAACTAGGGGGACGCTCGGTACCTTGAACAGCTATGGCTAAGGTGGTGAGGCTCTCGGTGTATTGAACTGGGAGCAGGAGTTGGAAGCTCAGTCTGTCTTTGGTGTCCATTTGATATGGCGTGAACTCTCAAGAGCTGTATTTAAGTAATAATTGCATGACAGTGTATGTGTGTCATACTGATATAACATCACACCATGGGTGGTTGGGGACAAAGATGCAGGCATGTGTCCAACACCCAAGAAGTGACATTATCAAAACAACACACACCATGGAGTGCCAAGTACTATGAGTACTGTATGTCATAGTTATTTGGGGAATGCATGAGATTCTGTTAAGAGATCAGTGGGACAGACCAATGTTAATATTTGTTTTACCCTTTGGCTCGGCTCATGATTTGGCTCTAAGAGCCAAGCCAGAGCCTTGGCTCGGCTCTTCCTCAAAAAACCAAGGCTTGCCCACCTGTAGTCTTGGAGCAGAGACACAAATTGTGGCTCACTGAAGTAGGCTGTGTCAGTCAGCCCATAGTAATGGAGGATAGTAAGAGCAAAAAAATAGCACGTACTGCAGTTTTCCTATTTGTGTGTACCTCCCAGCATACTGAGGGAATAGGGAGAAAGAAAAGACGTCTAGCCCGTTTCATGACATATGCCTTATTTTATTACTGTTATGCCTTGGGGCAGACTAAGGGCAGGGGATGGGAGTGAATATAAACTAATCAGGGGGGCAGTTGAGGAAGAAAGGGGATCAAAGGTACCTATAAAGAACAGAGCAACTTACTACACAAACCCACTTAGTGGACTGCTTTTTTCCCCACACAAATTAAATTTACACTTTACATTTAATTTGACTTAAAAAATACATTTATTTACTCATTTTTATTTTTAAACTCAGAAAGAAAAGAAAATCAGGGCACTCACCACCAAAACAGCAATTAAAGTCACATACTGGTTAGCAAAACTTTATTGTATAGCCATTAAAAAACATTTGACCAAATGCATGATGCATTTCACACACACACCGCACTTTGGTATGGGCACTAGTGGTTGATGGTTACAAATTGTTCTGTCTCTTTGACAGACCACTATAAATAGCATCATCAGTAAGGTGCCTCACCTTTGATAAAGCACACAGGTGTAGGTGAAATGTGTCAGTCATTTGGTCACATTTTTTTAATGACTATATAATAAAGTTTTGTTAACTAGCTTATGACTTTAATGGATTTCTTTGGTGGTGAGTGCCCTGGTTTTCTTCTCTTTGTGAGTGTGTTTCTTTCTAGTGGTACCCAGTTCCCAGTGCATCTCCTTTTTCTTTCATCAACTTATTTTTAAACTGTAGCAAACAATGAGCTATTTTATAAGTGTGATAGGCCACTGCAGGGTTTGTTGTTGTTTGTTGTTTATTGTTCTAGGAATTACTACCTTTGAGCCAGAGGCTCTTTTACAAAGGTTCCACGTCAATTAGGTACAGTACAAAAGGTTACATAGATAACACAACAATTTGTGTTGTGTCAAGAGCAAGAAAACATATACAAATACATATCAAATCATTTGTGCAAAAGGACATGAGATATCAATAATCACATTATTATTACAAGAAAGAGGTCATGCCAGATTAGGAGAAACAAATAGGGAAAAAGTCCAGAACAGAGAGGGTAAGTGAAAGGTGTGGGGGAGCAGACATTAGCAGGAGAAAAGGTTTCCCAAACATGTCTTTGTCAAATAACGGGACAGGGTGGGTAGTGAGAAAATAGAAGGTTTAATCAGGGCAGTCACAGGAGCTGGAGGTGGCAAGGTGAGAGAAAAGCCTTGATTTGAAAATACCTAGAGAGGTGGAGGCAGTAATATGAGTGCTGAGGGCATTTAGCCAGCTGGGGGCACGATAGGCAAATGATCTTTGTCCCTGAGAAGTCCGGCATCGGGGGACTTGGAGAGGCTGGTGTTCTGATCTTCTGGTAAAACGGGTGCTAGCGCTCGGGCATAACAGGTCTTGGATACAGGGTGGAGTGAGGCCCAGAGTGGATTTTTTCGCCATCAGGCAGGTAAGGTACTTTATCCGGTTTGAGAGTTGCAACCAACCTGAGTCAGCATAGAGTTCACATGTGTGGGTACATCGGTGTGCACCAGTGAGCAACCGACAGGCCTTATTTAGGGATGTTGTAATGCGACTAAGTGCTGTAGTAGTGGCAGATCCGTATATAACTAAGCCATAATCAATGACTGAGATGATAGAGGATTGGATGGCAATCCTCAGTGCAGAATGGGTAAGAAGCTGTCGGTTCCGATACAGAATCCCAATTCGCTGATTAATAGTTTTTGCTGTACTATCAATGTGAGTTGCAAAGGTTAGGCCTTGATCAAAGTTGATTCCAAGATATTTGAAAATTGGCACTTGTTCAAGGGTATTTCCTAGGTATGTATTAATGGTGAGTGGGACTTGCCGTTTCTTGTTTTTGGGTTAGAGAAGAGCATGGATTTAGTTTTTTTGTGGTTTAGAACCAGCTTATGTTCATGGAACCACATCTCAACTTTGGAAAAAGCATGCTGAAGGTTGAGGCGTAAGAGGTTCGGATCTTTATGAGTGACAAGAATCACGGCATTGCGGGCATAGAGGATTATTTGTTCAGGGCAGGGTTTGCACGGCATTGCCGGCATAGAGGATTATTTGTTCAGGGCAGGGTTTGGGGAGGGAGTTTAGGAAAAGGCTGAAAAGGAGGGGGCCCAGGATGGATCCTTGGGGAACCCCTGAGCGAACCGGTTTTGAGTCTGAGAGAACTCCAGCTACTTTTACAGATTGAAAGCGCTGAGCAAGGTAATTTTTTACCCAGTCACCAGGACCCTGCGAGAGCCCTAGGGATAGTAGTTGTTTGATAAGCAGGCCATGGTGAACTGTATCAAATGCCTTGTTAAGTCAATGTAGACTGCTCCAGTTAGGTTTCCTTTGTCCATGGCATTGTGGATTGCTCCTGAGAATTCAAGTAGGGCAGTCGATGTGCTGTCCTTTCCTAAATCCATGCTGCTGAGTTCATAGGATGTTGTGCTTTTCCAGGTAGTCTGAAGTTGGTCCGCCACCAAGCGTTCAAGGGCCTTAGAGAGAGGTGGTAGTATTGATATCGGGCGATAGTTACCAGGCAGTGACTTATCACCACTTTTGTGCACGGAGTGACAACTGCAGCTTTCCATTTCCTAGGAATTGGCTGTAGCAGAGGAGAGATTGAAAATTTTTGTGAGGGGCAGTACTTCCTCCAGAGTGAGGGACAGAAGTTTAAGGTCAATAGTGTCGCTGCTTGTTCGGGACTTAGAAATGGCCTTCTTTACATATTTATAGACTTCATGTGCCTTTACTAGTTTGAAATGGAAGGTGGTTTGGTTGGAGAGGCAGTAGTAGAAGTAGAAATTGGAGGGTCAGCATCAGTGAAGAAATCAGATGAGAGGACACCACTAAGGTCCGTGAAGGTATCATTTAGGGTGTTTGCAATGATCTCTGGGTCTAATGTAGTGGTTCCATCCACATTCATTATTGTAGGAGAGGATTTGGACTGCTGACCCATGATATTCTTTATGTTGTCCCAGAAGGATTTCCCTTCACCCCAGGAGTTGGAGAGGGCATTCTTGAAGTAGGAGCTCTTCATCAAGTGGATCTGTTTAGTACAGTGGTTACGAGCCTGTTTATACTTTTGAATGTCCGACAGAGTGCCAGTAGCTCTTGCAGTGGCCCAGAGGTGATCCCTACTTTTGAGTTGTGCCAATAGTCAGCCATGAGCCAGGGATTTGTGAGTGCTTTGATTTTGCGCTTTTTTACTGGGGCACAGGTGTCACAGGCAGTGTTGAAAGTAGAAATAAAGTAATCAAGGGCTAGGTCAACATCTTGAGTTTTGTAAATCAAGGACCAGTCTATCTGCCTAAGACAGGTCTTGAGATGAATAAGGTTGCCATAAGGTAGGACTCTGCTATAGATGGTTTTTGGAGGCGGCTTATGAAACTTATTTGTCCAGGTACATATTATTGGAGAGTGATCACTGAGCGAGTCAGGGAGAACACTTACATTGGTTATACGGGTAGGGTGGCTGGTAAGGATCCAGTCAATGAGGGTGCTGGTCCCTGATTTGTAGTTTTTCCTGGTAGGGGAGTTTACCACTTGTGTTAAATTTGCTGCTAGGATAACATCTTTGTTTGACCCTGCATCAGGAGCAAGCCAATTTATATTAAAGTCCCCAAGGAGAAGGAGTTTGATGTCAGAAGGTTGTGTACTTACGAACTCGAGGACAGCCTGTAGGCCAGAATCAGGATCTTTTGGTGGGATATAGACAGCAGCAATCGTGAGGACTTTGTTTCGGCACCAAGTAGTATCTTGATAGGGAGGAGTTGCACTGAGGTTTCTGTGGTGGGGTAAGAACCAGGGAGACAGGTGAGGTAGTCCTTTATGTAGATTGCACACCCTCCACCCCTTTTCGAGGTCCAATCCAGCCTGAATATCTTGTAGCCTTGTATAGAGATGGCATGAGCCAGAGTATTAGGTGTCAGCCAAGTTTCGACGATGGCAAGGATATCCGGGTTGTGCTGGCTGGCAAAGATTTGAAGGGAGGCCAGTTTTGGGAGGAGACTGCAGATGTTTAAGGTAGCAATTTTGAGCCCCCCCTCCATTTTGGCAGGCTTTGTTGTACTGTAGGAGACAGGGCCAGGATTTGAGTGGACACTTCCTGATATTAAGAGGAGGAGGAGTAGGAGTTTAAGAGACAGTTGCTGTACTTCGTAGTCAATAGAATTACACTTCTGAGGCTTATGCGGCTTGGACCAGTGCAGGCATCTAGGGACCCAGAGCAAGGAGGTTGTTAGTAATAGAGGATGATATGCCCATTTATCCTTGTTGTAGCTTGTCAGTTGCACCCAGTCACTTGGAGATAGGTACCTGGTGGTTATGTCAAAAGCGAAAAGAATGATCAACAGCTGAGGTCCAGAGTCACTGAAATGTTAAAATTCCTGAAGGTGATTAACTGTGCCTGCACATATGCAGGATGTGAAATCCCTTTGTCTGTATGCTTCTTTGTCATTCAAACAGGTTGCTGAAAAGCCCACATACAGATCATGGAGCAGGTCAGACGAAAGTGTGAATTCCAGCAGGACCCAGAGTCACCAAGGTTGTCGGATGTAGTTGCTTCACTTATGTTTTGCTTGAGATAGCTTCCAAAAAGTTGATTTTAAAATGAAGATAAAGATACCTGATGATGATTTTTTTGCAGAAATCCAGTCCAGGAGACTTTCATGGATGTAGTGAGCAAGAATGGTATAGTTACCACAAGCAGAAAAACATGTAAATCCACAAAAACTAAGCTACAGACACAGACAAACACAAGCAGCCACCACACAGACCCGGGGGCGTGGCTTTTTTGATTTTAATGATTTTAATGCACTTCTCAGGGGCATAAGGATGCTCAACCTTCAGCTTCGTGCCTCAGCACACCCATGGGATGTGCATTAAAATCCTTTGTCATTGGTCCGAGTAAGCCTGGAGGTAGGCAGAGGTTGGAGGAGTCAGGGACTGAGCTCTCAGAGGACTGGCACCCAAAATGCATACTTAGTGAAAAAAAAAAAGTCCTTTATTGCACACCCTATCATGGCCTATTATTTACTTATACATGCATGCTACTTGACAAAATAAAGATACTGGGCATAAGTGACAGTCACTGGGATTGGATCAGGTCTTATTTGACAGACCATTCCCAGAGGATGTCAATCTCCAGATTCTTTCGACTAAGAAGAATGTAACTAAAGGGGTACCCCGGGGTCCATTTTAGGACATTTTCTGTTTTTGCTTTTCAACAATGACCTTTCTCAAGTAGTACAGTATTCTGTGCTAAGGTTGTATGTAGATGACAAATAAAATAATAGATAGGTGAGAGTGTATTACAAGGGAATAATACCATCAAAGAGGTTCTGAATGAAGAAACAGGCCCAGCTCAAAGAGGTTCCCTTGTCCCCAGAACCTCAAGATGGTATTACTCCCGAGTAATATACTCTCACCTATTTGTTATTGTTTGTAATATAGGGATCCGAGTTTAAAGTTGTGCAGCTTTTTGTGGCAAGTTATGAGGTGGATGGGCCATCGCTAGTCTGATGACTTACTCAGTGTCAAAGAACGGCCCCTCGTTCCCCACCCCGCTTCTCCCTGCAGTCTGGTGATTTAGTTTGGCGGACAGTCCTACCTGGTAGCTGTTTTCATGTTAACTGAAGGGAAGAGCAATCAGATAAGTTGTCCATTGAAACGTTGAAAATACCGGGGAAAGAGCGAAGATGAGATATACACTCGCTAAGCGAGAGAACGCCGCCATGTTTTTGAAAATGTTCAACCCACCCACCAACTGAAAGCAGCCAATCATGAGTGGCAGCCTGATAAATTGTTCAAACTGAGTGGTGAAGAAGCTGGCTAGTGCTGAGAATGAGGTGATAGTGTACGCTTGCGCTTTTGTGCAGGACTGATAATACTATTGTTCGTTGGAAGTGAAGTGTAGTATTATTGGGGCTGAAGTGTTCTGTTAAGGAGAACTGCTACGTATTACAAGAAATTTTTTGAACCGATTTCAGTACTATTATTTTCATGATCCATATATTATAAATAGAATAATAGATAGGTTACAGTGAATTACAAGGCTGTAATTCCATGAAGAAGTTCTGGGGACATAGATAACCTCAAGAGTGAAGTTCGAGAGGTTTCTATGTCCCCAGAACCTCGAGATGGAATTTCAGCTGAGTAATCCACTGTAACCTATTTTTAATTTTTTGTAATATATGGATCTGATTCAGAAAATGTGCTGCTTTTTTTGCATTTTGTAAAATGGGCTGGCCGTCTGTTGCATTGAAGATGCACTCGCTCTCGGCCGCCTGCCTGCAGTATTGAAGTACTGCCTGATCCAGGTATCTGTTGATAGTTTTTATTTTAATTTTAGCAGGCCTGCCTTTTACATTTTTTCTTCCTTTGCTAGGTAATCTACTGTATGTTTTACGAAGAAATAAAACCGACAAAATGAACTGGCCGCAACCCGCATTCCTCTCACTAAGCGAGAGTAAATGTCTGCCATGTTTTTGAAGTTGATTTGACTGCCTACAGAGAAACTGCTCCAATGGATGTACTGGATGAAAAGTGGTGCCATGGCAACAGTGTTTGTGTGGCAGCCAGGCTGGCGCTTGTGTGGTGAAGAAAGTGGCTCGTGGTGGGCGTGAGGTTGAAGGGTGTGCTTGCGCTGTAGTGCTGCAGTGATAATACTATCATTCATTGGAATGATAGTATTATTGGCAGTGAAGTGTAGTATTATTGAGAGTGCTGTGTTCTGTGCTATGTATTACAATAATTTTTTTGCATCGTTTTCAGTAGTATTATTTTCAAGATCCATATATTACAGCAGCTTTAATTGCTACAGGAGGGAATGTGCTGGGTCTTAAAAATAAATTACAGGCAGATTTTGATAGAGTGTGGGAGTGGTTCACCAGGTCAAGTCTTAAATGAATACAAAGAAAATTAAGCTGCTTCACTTTGGATCAAAAAACAAACCCCAACTGCATATGCAGTGTGTGTGTGTGTATATATATATATACAGTGTGTGTATATATATATATATATATATATATATATATATATTTTAGGTGTGGAGATCAACAGAGTGTGATAAATCCATGTATCTGAGTAACTGTGTGTATAAATTTATTTATGCACACAGTTACTACTTCACAAATCTCTCCAGAATTCATTTAGAATTTTCGACCTCAGAAGCAGTACTAACCATATTCAAATGGGAATAACAAAGAAAAATAGCATGGTACTGTGAGCATGAAAGTTGTTCAGCACAAAATTGTCTACAAAATGAGTCATGTTTAATTTATAGATACATTATGCTTTTTTTATAATTAGCGAAAAACTGCAGAAAATTCAGTTTTGTGTTCACTTTTTTGATAAACAAATGTAAATAGCTTTAAAACAAAAACTTATGACATGGTACTGTGAGCACAAAAGTTGTTCAGCACAAAAATGTGTACAAAATTAGTGGTGTTTCATTTATACATACCTTTTAGTTTTTTATAATTAGCAAAAAAATAGTGGAAAATTAAATTGTGTTTTTCACTTTTTCGACAAACAAATGCAAATTACTTTAAAACAAAAAAGGTAGCATGGTACTGTGACCATGAAATTTGTTCAGCACAAAATTTCCTACACAATGAGTGGTGTTTCATTTAATAGCAACCACTATGCTAGGCGGTCCTACACTAGGAAAGTTAACAAAAAGTCCCAGAAATTATCATTAAAAAAGATAAACAGTCAAAAGCAAATGTCCCTGCACTAACAGAAAGCATCCCTATTGCATCCATGAAATATACAATGGTGAGCTGTCAGATAAAGGATTTATCTACACTTGTGGTATTTTACTTCAGACACTTCACTTGTGGCTTACGCCACTCGTAAGGTTACCGAGGTCAAACAGCACTTGTGTAGATAAATCATTTATCTGGCAACTTACCATTGTATATCATGGCCTGGATATTCAAACTGCGCTCAAAACTGGCGCAACAGTAGGAGCAAGCGCAAACCAGTTGCGCAAATGTGCAACAGGTGCGATATTCAAACATGGAGCAGAGCAAATAGCGCAAGCAACCAACGTCTGAATATCGCACATACTGCGCCATCGCGCAACCAGGAAGGAGAAGCTGAGCCAAAATGTTGTGCTATGGCGCAACCATGGAAGCTCAGCTGAGCATTCCAGAGCTGCCATAGCACAAGCACAGCCCCCCCAGAGCAATGAAACTGCACATCCAGGGAGGCAGGCTGGGGCCCACCGCCAGCCATGCCACACATGGGCACAGGAACACACTGCAGAACCCACACCACACCGGCACACCCCAAGCACAGCATCACTGGGGGTGGGACGGATGATCCACATGCCCATGGGGACAAGCCAACAAAGCACAGCAGAGCCCTGACACCCCAGCACAACCACTGGCAGGCAGAGAGTGCCACACACAGGGGGTTGACAACCACAGTGCACATCAGCCCCCCGTATGCACAGCACACCCTGCACCATGACCCCAAGACACCACCCATGTGCAGTGACTGGCACTGCAGGAAACACCATGCATCCCCCCTGGCACACGTCAACCCCGTGCTGCAGAGAAGCATACAGGCCAGACCCACCCTGTGCACCCAGCAGTGGGTGGCAGCAGACGGCAAGACCAACAGAAAGTCAATTCCATGCTGGAGATACCTCCCCATGCACACACACACACACACACACACACACCCAGGACCATACCACCCCAGATGGCATGCACACCACTGCAACTGAGCACCCATAGCCAGCTGCAAATCAGAGACCAACACAGTATTCATATCAAAATATAAAGGTATATTTAAAGTTTCAAATACTAAATAACCAAAACCATAAACAACAACTATTTACAAGGGGGATGGGTACAAGGTAGGGGTGTTCAAGGGGTAGGGATGAACAACTGGGAGAGGGAAGGCAGGGTGGTAGGGATGGGAGAAGTGAAAGGGGATGTGCCACTAAGGCCCAGCTGGCTGGTCATCCTCTGCCTGGTGCTGCACTGTCCAGTGACGCTCCCTCCGCAGGCCATGGCGCCTGATTGACTGAAGAATGGCCTGGTTCTCAATGGCCACCTGTGTCAGGCCCCGAATGTCTTGCCGAATCCCCCGGAGAACCTCGAGGCCTAGGAAAATGGGAACACAGTCAATGGCTGTGACTGACCACAACCCTGAACACCACCCAACCTGCAAGCCATATAGCCCAATGTCCCGCACCTGTGATGGCATGCACCCACCCACAGTGAACATGCACATGGCCATCACAAACAGGCGGCACCAGCTATGTGCACCACTGTACACACACACTGCCCACGTCAATCACAGTACAAACTAGGCTGGCAAGTGATGTGGCAACATGGTGCGATGCCAGTTACACAGCTATGTGCCCAGTGCATGCCTGGACCACCAGTGATGCATACACAGACGTGCCGTGATACTGCACTGTGATGCAGGTCACATGTGTCATGCCGACATACATGGATACATAGACAGTGTTGGCAGATAAGGGCCTATGGGACACCCAGTCTGTCCATTTGACCTTGTAAGTTCACTCTGTTGTCCTATAAGTCCGTTCCCCCATACCCCTGACCTCCAGAATTCCTTTATGGCCAACCCATGCATTCATAAATCCTGTGACCAAGTCAGCCCTCACCACTTCCTCTGGCAGGGTGTTCCACTTGTCCACCACCCATTCTCTGAAGAAATACTTTCTCATGTTTCCTCTGAATCGTCCCCCCTCCAACTTCATCCCATGCCCTCTAGTCCTGGAACATCCTTTACGCTTAAAAATATTGATTTCATGCACTCTGTTCCCCCCTGTAAGATACTTGTATGTCCCCATCATATCCCCACACCCTCCTCCCTCCAGGGAGTACATGTTCAGTTCTGTCAACCTGTCTGCATAGGACTTGTGATGCAATCCATGCACCATCCATGTCGCCTCCTCTAGAACCTCTCCACCCAGTCCATGTCCATACGTAGGTATGGTCTCCAGAACTGTACACTGTACTCCAGTGTGGGGACTCACTAGTGTTTTGTATAGTGGAATTATGACCCCCATTGGTTGTGTCCACTGGCTGGTGGTCTTGCCCCCAGCATGCAATAGCATCCATGAAGTAATGATACTCACACTCCTCCAGCAGCTGGGTCTGACGCTGCTGCTGCTGCTGCTGTTGGGGCACAACACCCCCCGGCACCGGGGCCCTGGCATGGCCCACGTCACCCTGGCCCTGTGTCCTCACAATCCGGCCTGTGGGAGACATATGTTGAGACAAACATCAGTGTGACTCAAAAGCAGAGTGCCCCCTGCCCCAGTGAGAGTGCCTGCCCACACAGCCATAACCATCCATTGCACAGCTGCACACACTGACACAACTATGCACAGCCACTCAAGCACACACACACCCCTACAGAGAATATAGGTGCATAGATGGTACACTCACCTGGCCTAGGCACCACGCCCCGCCTGGCACATGAACGCAGCCGCGTCAAGAGTTCCTGCTCCTTCCGGCGGAGGTCACTGTACCGGTGCGGCACTGCTCAGCAGACCGGCCCCGGCCAGTGACCTCCACCAGGTCAGTGGCCACTTGCTGCCACATGTGGGTCCTAGGCATGGTGAGGGGGGCCTCACCAACAGTGCCTCACAGTGGGGCTCCACCAGGGCCACCAGGTTGGCCACTTCAAGCTGGCTCCAGGACACCACCCTCCTCCTAGCCATGGCACCAACTTTACAGCAGGCAATATGGCGCCCGCTGCGCCGTAACCCCACGTGGAGTTGTTGCACAATAGACCACCACAGGCTCCAATTGCGCTGTTGAAACAGCACCGTCACTTTACATGGCGCTGTCACCGGACAGCGCAATAGGGACGTACACATGGCATGCCAACAGCACCAGGGGTCAGAGGGCATACACAAGGTCACGGCAATGATGCAAGGCTACGCACAGCGCCATGGGATGTATAGGCATCCTGCGCGACTGCCAAGCTGAGCTCCAGTGCCACAGTGGACTATCGCGCAGTAGTGCCACAGCGCCATATAGTGCCCAGTGCTGTAGCGCCACTGGCACAATGGTGGCCATGGCCTGAATCGCCTATCGCGCTCATCAGGTCTGCAGCATGATAGATGCATGCGTAAGCTGTCTGGGCATGCGCAATGCGGTGTGTGCGCAGCCACAAACCTGCGCCATTGGCTCAGCCGGACCTTCCGTATTGCGCAAAGCGCAAATACGCGATATTCAGCCGACATATGCAAATCATCCGATCAGCCATTCAAAGGCGCAGTGGCGTGATTAGCATGTCATTAAAGTTGAGCCACACCTCATTTGCATGTGTTGCGCTATAAAAAGTGACTGTGGGTTGTGCTGGCCAGATTTGGTTACTGCAGGTGAGAGGTGAGTTACATGCTGTGTGATGCTCAGGACAATGCTCATGGGTGGAGGATGATAAAGGCTGAGGGGCTGAGCATGAAAGGGCACTAGAAAGGGACAAGGGCACCCTTTCTATCAGTATCTGCCATGCGGAGAGGAAGCGGGGGGGCTTCAGCACCCCCCCCGGCCGGCAGCTATGCTCATGGGGAAATGCTGTCGACTGCACAGTGACAGGTGTCCACTTCCACCCATACAGATCACCATGACTGACCAGAGCCAAGCTGAGGGTGTGGATGGCAGGCATAGGAGGAGGCTGAACTTCACCACGGCAGAGTCAGAGGCCCTCTTCCAGGCCTACCTGGAGGATGAGCCACTATTGAGTGGATGGAGGGGCACCCCTCAGGAGCGTGCAGCTGCATGGGAGGGGGTAGCTCGGGCCATCAACCTGCACGGAAGCCACCAGCGCTCCATGCAGGAATGCAGGAAGAAGATGGGGACTGACCGCAGGAGGCTGAAGGAGAAGGTGGCAGCCTTCAGGGTGGCACGTGCTGGCACTGGTGGGGGCCCACCAGTGGTGTTGCAGCTGACCCCTACAGAGGAGACACTGGTCACAGCCATGCAGCCGAGTGCCATTGTGGGCGTACCAGGCGGAGGATTCCAGACAGGTGGAAGCCAATCACTGCACAGTATGACATGGTGATGTTGTTGGGGGGGGCTGTTGTTCACATGCACTCACATGTACTCTCTTTCTGTTACAGATCCTGTTCGTCTGCAGGAGACGGTGGTGGTGGTGGGTGCAGACAGTGAGGCAGACCTGCTGGGCTGGAGGAGGGACCATCCACCTCCGCCACCAGCCTGCAGGCACTGCAGCAGCATGCGCTGGGACAACAATTCCGGTGTCAGTGATCTGGTGCAGGGGTGCACAGCCTCTGTCATGCAGTCTGGCATGCAGGTATGCCAGCATGCTGTGCCTATGGCGAGTAAGCACGCAGCTGCACCATTGATGATAGCAGGCCTGCAATGGGCAGTGATAGGTGTGTGTCCCATGACGGACACATGGCAGGCCAGCACATGCCCCTGGGCCTTCCTGGTTCACACCTGTGTACCAGCATGCTGGCACAGTCCCAGACTGTGCCTGTCAGCACCGGTGGGGCAGCACCGGTGGCTGTGCAGGTGTCTGGCACTGTTGTCAGCATGGAGGTGGAACAGGTGGACCTGGGGGCTCAGCAGTTGGAGGGGCGGCAGCAGCAGTTGCACACCAGGTCTGGGGGTACAGTGTCAAGCAGTGGCACATGTCCACCACCCTTTGATCCGCCCATACCTGGTCCTGGTGAACAGCGCCCACCCTCAAGGGGTGCTGTGCACCAGGACCGTCCACACCCTGGGGGTCACGATGCCATTGGGGCACAGTACCCATTGGACGTGCACACCTGCCTGCTGCAGGACTCAGTACAGCTGCAGGGGCGGGTTGCAAGGTCTGTGGAGGCACTGTCTGTGTCCGTGGAGCGGCATAGCAGGGAGTGTGCTCGGGACCGAGCTGAGCTGGTCCTTATGCGGACGGATGTGACCGCTGCCATTGACAGGCTGACCCAGGCAGTGGTCTCTGTCGCGGATGCATTGGCCACACTGTCAGGTGCCCTGTGCCACCACCCGCACAGTGCGCTCTCCACTCCCGTTCGGCGTCGTGCGACACCAGGCCTGTCGATGCGGGTTCTGCTGTGGGCATCCCGAGCACCCTGGTGCAAGTTTGTTTGGCAGGATGCAGACCCTGTGCGGGCAAGGTCACGTTCATGCAGTGGGACCCTGGTGGTGCACCGCCACCAGTGGCAGCCCTGCTCAGCCTGCCGAGTGCTGCTGGAACGCAGCGGGCCGCCGCACGCATCCGTGGTGGCCGTGGGACAGTGCTACCTGACTGAACTGTCTCCCAGTGCAGGCCCTGTCTGGTGCTGCCCTGTGTGCAATGTGTGTCATGGTGGGCAGTGCACTGCTGGGTGCTCTGCTCACCAAGCTGACCACGGACCACTCACACTCTCCAAACTGCTGTCCACAGGTCGTGTGCATGATGATGCCTGCATTGCACTCTGTACACCAAGGTGCAAGGGTGCCCAGGTCTGACACACGTACATGGACAGTCCAGGTGGTGGGGGTGGTTGGTGGTGCTGTGTGTTGGCAATGTCATTTCCGGTGCTGTGCTGCTGCCCATGTATGCTGCCTGTGTGTGTGTGTGTCCATATGAGTGCTCCCCTCTCTGATGGTGTGTTGGTATGCCTGGAACCTTCAACTCCCTGACCTTCATGCACGCGTGTTTCCCCAGTGTGCCTGTGGTTTGTGCATGGACAGTGTTGCCTGCACATGTCCCTTGACTTACCTGTGTTGGCGTAGTTCTCTTCTGCAATGGTGTCCCGGTGCAGCTGGGCCTGCCGGGTCAGTCGAGGGTCCCTCCGTCCTGGGGCTGCTCATCACCCACATCACCGGCGCCACTGGCGTCCCCATCGCTGTCCCCTCTTGGACCTGTCACGGCTATCCCATGGTCTTTGGCCATGTTGTGCAGGATGCAACAGGCCAGGAATATCCCACAGGCCTTTTGGGGCTGTACTGTGAGAGCTCTGCGGAGGTGTCCAGGCATCGAGGCGTGCCTTGAGCATCCCAAACACCCGCTCTATGATGTTCACGTGTGCGGCATGTGCCTCACTGAAACCCAGCTGCGCTGAGGTCGTGGGGTGCCGGTATGGTGTGAGCAGCCAGGGACGGAGTGGGTATCCGCAGTCACCTGTGTGGAGATAGTGGAGATCAGTGTCATGTCAGGTTCATATTGCCCATATCCTTGTGTGCCACTACCATGGCACCTGTGTCATTCCCACCCTTGCACAGAGTTTGCATTCCATACATGTGTACTCACCCACTAGATGACCCGTGGGATGTTCCACTCTCAGATCGATGGCACAGTGCAGACTGGTGCCATATGGAAGGCATCATGTGCTCCACCAGGGTGTGTGGCACAGACATTGATAATCTCGCCATGGCATCACACACCACCTGGCAGTTGACACTGGAAAAAGCCCTTCGGTTCCGATAAGCCTGGCGTCGGGGCCAGGTGGGTGGGCATGACGATGGCCACATGGGTAGTCTGATGGCCCTCAGCACGCCAGGCATATGTGCTACCCTGTGGAACTCCTGCATGTTTGTTGTACGCTCTGCCGCGGTGCTGGGGAAATGGATGTACTCCGCAGCATGAGGCAGCAGTGTGCTGAGGAATTGGGTGAGGATGCGTGACATGGCCGACTGTGTAATGCCTGTGGTGTCCCCTGTCGGCCTCTGGAAGGTGCCCGTGGCGAGCAGGCACATGCAGGCTGTCACCTTGGTCTCCACGGACAGAGCATGACTCCGTCGTGAGGGTGCCTGCATCACATCACTGCACAGCTCGCAGAGCCGTCTCAGTATTGCCCTGTTCAGGCGGTACCGGGCCACAATCTCGACATCTGTGTACAGCTCGAAGCTGATGCGGGCACGATACCGCCTGTCGGGGGCATACCGCCGATGGGCCCCTCCGCGGCCACGTCCCCCTGCAGCATGGTGTCTCACCCCCCTCATTACAGCTTCCATGTGGAAGCTGACACTGTCCATCTCCCTGGCTTCTGCCCCCTGGCTGCTGTTCCTGTGTTACCCCCGCTGCCCCCACTGCTGCTTCCACTGCACCGGGCACCCCCCACTGGCCTCTCTGTCCTCCTGGACCCACTGTCCCTCTCTGCCTTTCAGCTCCTGTCTCTCTCTCTCTCTCTCTGTCTCTCCCCAGTTTGCGGCCTGCTGGGTTCTTGCGCCGCTTCCTGAGACTTTTTATTTTGGCTCAAATCCGTTGCCCTGCGCAACTTCGGCTCAGCCGCTCTTGCGCATTGCGCGAAATGTTCGGATATCGATTGCGCATCTGCGTATGGACCCGCCTCTTCGCCGCGCATGCCTTCATTTCCATTGCGCTGTTGCTCAGCATGTTTTCGGTGGCGAACTGGCCCCTTCTGGAATATTGCAGAAGGGCGATTTTTGGAGTTGGCAAGACGACAACCCTCGTTGGGCGCATGGCGCAACCCTTTGAATATCTGGGCCCATATATATATATTCACATGTCCCCGTACCATGCAAAGCATCATAGGCTGCATATACAAATCACCACAGAATATTATGCTGGTTCAATTTTAAGCAGAAATGCATGGTGCTGAAAGGCCTCTCACACAGTTTGAAAAGGGTGCCAACAGAAGTCATAGACACGTGTTTCATCCTATCAGGACTCATCAGTATGCCTCATCTGTTTGACACCCCAGTGAAATGAACCAGCTATCCTAAGATGGTCTATCTGGGTTATGCTGTGGTGAACCCAATTAAAACAAAAAACAATTTAAAAGACAAAGAACCTCTGTCCACAAGCACTGCGGCAATGGTTACCCCAAAGGGCATTTGGCTGGGAAGACAAGTTTCAAAGAAATACAAAATCACATATGTCCCCAACATGCAAAGCCTCATGGGCTGCATATGCAAGTCACCACAGAATATTATGCTGGTTCAACTTTAAGCAGAAATGCATGGTGCGGAAAGGCCTCTCACACAGTTTGCAAAGTGAGCCAACAGAAAACATAGACAGGTGTTTCATCCTATCAGGACTCATCAGAATGCCTCATCTGTTTGACACCCCAGTGAAATGAACCAGCTAAATTTTTTTTGTTTTAATTGGGTTCACCACAACACTACTGTGCTGTCACTCACTAGTTCTGTGTCTCTTGGCACTGCAGGCTGCACTTGTGTACGGGGCTCCTGGCTGTGTTGGCATCTTTGTCTGTCCACAAAGAAATCTGCAGCTGTCCCAATAGAGCTCCACTGAGGTTGTTCAGTCTCCCTCTGTCATGTTCTAATTCTGTTTGTCCTGGCATTGCAAGTGGCCCTTTTGTACAGGGCTCCTGCCTGCATTGGTGCTTTTTTCTGCCCACAAAGAAATCCGCAGCAGTCCTGCTAGAGCGCCATTGAGCTCACTCAGTCCCCCAGTCTCACTCACTTGTACTGTTTCTCCCACTGCTGCAGGCTAGCCTTTTCTACTGGGCCCCTGCCTGCTTTGATGCCTTTTTCTGCCCACAAAGAAATCTGCAGCAGTCCTGACGGTGCTCTGGTGAGTTCTCTCACTCCCCCTCCCTCCCTCACTTGCTCTCTCATTCTGTTTCTCCCAGTGCTGCAGACTGCCCTTTTGTACTGGCCTCTTGAGTTGGGGCCTTTTTCTGCCCACAAACAAATCCGCAGCAGTCCCGACAGAGCTCAGTTGAGCTCGGTCACTCCCCCCTCTCACTAGTTTGATCTTAACCTGTCCCAAACACTGATTTCCCACAGTGACCATGCTATTCTCCAGCAGGAGTGCAGAAACATATTTTAGCCAGGATGTGAAAAATGACAGCTGTACTGTTCATAAGGAGGTGTGAAAAACTGCCAGTGTTGAAAATGTGGCGTGAAAATATTACAAATTTGCAAAGTTGCAAGGCTGCATGGAAACATTTCAATGCACGCTTATAACACAGTCATGTTATTGAGTTTCGTCACCAAATTTTCAACATAGGGCTTTTAGGACCTCTGCTCATGAACAGTGCCACTGTCATTTTCTTAATCTGTCCTGAACATTGATTTCCCACAGCGACCGCATTATTCTGTGCCACAACTGTGAAACCACATTTCAGTCAGGATGTGAAAAATGACAGCTGTACTGCTCATAAGGAGGTGTGAAAAAATGCCACTGTTGAAAATTTGGCATGACAATATTATAAATCTGTGAAGTTTCAAGGGTGTGTGGAAAGTGTGCAATGCACATTTGTAACATAGTCATTTGATGGGCTAGCATCACCAGCTTTTCAACATAGGCATTTTAGGACCTGTGCTCATGGACAGTATCACTGTCATTTTTTAAATCTGTCCCGGACAGTGATTTCCCACAGCGACCGCTCTATTCTGTGCCGGAACTGTGAAACCACATTTTGGCCAGGATGGGAAAAATGACAGCTATGCTGTTCATAAGTAGGTGTGGGAAAATGGCAATGTTGAAAATCTAGAGTGAAAATATAAATTTGCGAAGGTACGAGCGTATGTGCAAGCTGCACAACGCACACTCGTAAGACAGACATTTTATGAAGTATCGTTACCAAATTTTTAACATAGCCATTTCAGGACCTCTTCTCATGAACAGTGTCACTGTCATTTTCTTAATCTGCCCTGAACACTGATTTCCCACAGCGACCGTGCTATTCTGTCCCGCAAGTGTGAAAACACATTTCTGCTATGATGTGAACAATGACAGCTGTACTGTTCACAAGGAGGTGTGAAAAAATGCCAATGTTGAAAATCTGGCATGAGAATATTGCGAACTCACGAAGTTACGAACGTGCGTAGCAACCGCGCAGTGCACGCTCGTAAAACAGTAATTTTTTGTATTTTTTCCACCAAATTTGCAACATAGGCTTTTTGAGAGCTCACCTCATGAACACTGGCACTGTCGTTTTGTTAATCAGCCCCCAAAGGTGATTCCATACAGTGACCACAAAATCACCTTTTGGGGCTGATTAACACCATGGCAGTTCAAGCATTCATGAGGAGGGGTCCCAAAAACCCCATGTTGAAAATTTGGTGCTAAAATGCTTGAGATGCACTAAAGTTTAAAAAACCCTATTTATTGCATTATACAGCTTACCGGCATTTCCTTAGTTCGTGGTCGGCTTTGAAGAGTGCAGACATGTACCCAGTCCAGAGAAGATTGTTGCACCGAGCTCTGGATGTAAGTATGGGGTGGGGTGTGTGTGGAGGCAGGGTGCACAGTGGGTGGGTGCGGGTTGGGGGAGGGGGCCATGGAGACTACGAGGGACCATTTCCTTTTTTTCAGGAAAAAAAAAAACAAAAAACATTGTGGGACCATTTTTGCCTTTACAGGGGCATGTAGTACGCTGGGGTGGGCTCCCAGCATGCCACCAGAGGTTTTATTTGGGGGGGGAAGCAGTAGCCAATGGGGGATTGGGCTCCCCCGTCCGCACACAAAGGGGGTAATCAGTATACCGATGGGGACTGGGCACCCCGTCGGCAGGAATAAAAGTGGAGGGGAGTTACAGAATGTCGACGGGGAGTGGGCTCCGTCGTTGGCAACAGAAACATAGGCACCAAGGCCGACAGGATTGGGGCCCGGCCAGCAACTAAACATGAGAAGGTTAGATGTTTATGAACACAGCGCAACCCACCGCCATGTTCTACAAACAATATCAGGCTTGCTAGATCCCGCCTTGCAATGACAAGGCAGCCCCTGATTGCAGCGGCTGATTTGTCACAACTTGATGCAAATGTTCCAAACTTGTGTCACCAGCACCCTGCAATGGCATTGGAGGAAGCAGGACAACTCTTTGCAGGCTGTGGGGGCATTGTCCACAACAGTCCCGTGCCTCCACAGCCTGCTTCTGAGCAAGCTGCCGCAGTATGTTTCTTGCGCTGCATGCAATCAACATAAAAAGGAGCTTTCTTTGCTATACAGATCATGTATTATATGCAAAGTTAAATGGTTAATATGCAAAAAGCATCTGCTGTTGGCTTTGATGGTTAAATGAACAGCTAAAAGTAAACTTGGGGAATAAAAGGAAAATAGACAGGACACACAAGTCATTCTAGAGAACAGCATTTTGTAAAGGGAAAGTTCAGAACACTTGAATCAGGGAGTGCGTGTGCAAAAGTAAACTACTGTATATAGTTATTGACAAGATGTCACTATGTCACTATACCCCAGTGCTTCACAATAGCTGTGTATGAAGTCCGGACCATCTATTGCTTACCATGACACAAAATGGCTGCCAGATGATAATGAGTTAAATACTTCATCTGGGATCATCCTGATGAAGCCTTTCCGCAATGTAATCACTGAGGCGTAATGGCATGTTGTTGTCTTTTCAATAAATCTATATTGCAGTTTTGCACATGCACTCCCTGATTCAAGTGTTTGTTTCTTTTAGGGTGAGTTGAGTGTGGTGTTTTTTGTTTATTGCTGATGTGACATTAACCACCCCTGTTGCTGGCACTGCACCACTTTCTAACATGAATCTTTGCTTGCTTCTCTGTATAGAGCAACTCTGTGTTTCCATTAACTTCAAGGCTGATTTTAATCTGTACTTTTTCTATTCATGTATCTACAAGGAGGTAAAATGCATTTTCAAAACCATTTAATAGAACAGAAATGTTTTTTTAAATTATGGTTAGAAGAATTGCTTTCGTTGTTCCCATATGGGAAACTGAAGTCTTGACTTTAAGATGTCCTGTAATTAAATTACTTCTCTCCTTACAGACATGTACTAGAGTTCCTCATTGAATTATTGGTATGCTGAGTTATTAATTCCCTCTATTTCCTGTGGTCTGTCTCATTTGTCCCCCACCCTCCCTGTGACAAGATGGTAGAACTGCCTGCTCCCTGCAATACTTAATACTTCATCATTGATCCAAACCATTAGAAGGATAGGTGGTGGAAAGGAGTGGGACAGCAGCTTCCAGGTCCTGATGGATTTATGGGTTCACAGAGAAGGATTTCTTTTTATTTCCCATAAAGCTTTTTTTCCCCTCAGGTTGCAAGTGGGATCTTCAGTGCTTGCCCACCTCTTACACCATCTACCACCTCACTCGAGACTCACCTGCCACAGAATCCCCAAGGGAGTACCCCTGTGGTGGGGCCAGGGAGGGAGGGCATCCTCTCTGCCCCAATATCCAGATAATCACCCAGGAATCCCCAGTGGCGGAGTGGGCAAGCGAGGCTCCATATGCTTGGTCTCCCTTTTCCACGTTCTGGTCCCTCCCATGACCGAGAGTGTGCAGTGACACCAGGCAAACATGCTCATAGAGGCACTCACGCACTGCAGTGTCCACTGCCAGCTGTCTCCAGATGTGTTGCTCCCGTTGAAACAGTACGGCTGATCCCCCCTCTCCAGGAGAGAAAATCAGTCAAAAGGACACTTGGTCCTTTCACGGGGAGGGATTTATTATTGATACACAGTATGCATGATTCAGTATGTCTAGGCTTTACTTCCAGTGCAGGGAATCTTGATGATACCAAGGGATGGGAGGGTGTCCCCTTTTTTCATTCTTGGGATCTTACCAACTGCTGCAATTAGTTTTTTGCTTACTGAATCTGGAGAGCAAGGATAAAAAATAGGATTTTCTGCACATGCTTCATTCCACATATGTTCCATGTTTTTGTTAATAGGATTTCATACAATATATCCTTTGTTATGTGCCAGCTGGGATGAAGTCTCTTTCAACCCTCACAAAAAGTGTTTTTCTCACATCTCCCCCCCCCAAGTAAAACCATCCCTCCAGCCGTCACTGATGTAGTCCTATGAATGAGTAAGGTTTCCAAGAAAGTGGATGATTCATCTGCTACTTAAACTGAAATAAACTACAGAATTGACAACATCTTTAAACTTGAGCCAGGCATTCTGAAGAGCTACAACACTTATTTCGCGTCCATCACCCACATAATGCAGGGTAATTGGGATACCTCCAGCATGATCTAGATGAGGGTTTGCAGTAACACAGAAACAGAACATAACAATTGTCAGCAGATAAAGACCCCTTTGGCCCATCCAGTCTGCTCATTTTCCCTGTCTACTGCGCCACTGCAGCTCTTGTACAATCTATGGTCTTTCCTACCCCTTGTGTTCCTTCCAAGGTCCTCTTGTATCTGTCCCATGCATGTTTGAATCCTGTGACTGTTTTGACACCTACCGCTTCTACTGGGAGGCTGTTCCAGGATTCCATCACCCTCTCTGAGAAGCAATATTTCCTCATGTCCCCTCTCAACCCCCCCCAGCTTCATAGCCTGACCCCTTCTCTGTTGCCCCCTCAAACAAATTTCATCAATTCCTATAGCGATTCTTAGCTGTACCATGCAGTGGAGCACAAGTAGTATCATTTGCATATCAAATGTTGCAAAATAATATATTTTAATAATAAACTGAAAAATAAAATGATGTTTACTGACTTGTATTTGCACAGCACATGTTGCAGTTAGAGAACAAAATGGAAGTATTAAATTCATGCTGAAAATAGAAAATAGAGTTATAATCAATGTTTCAACCATAGGTCTTCTTTAGGAATTATCTCAAAGAGAAGAAAGCAGTAAGGGAAATAAGAGACATATTTGTGAAGAAAGAAAATAGGGGGAGGCTGTAGAAGAAATATAAAATAATAATTGGGTGGTGTGTTTAACAAGATTTTACACACACTCAAGGTGTTGGATGCCACATAAATCCCAAAAGCAAAGCTTGAGGGGTTTATTTAAGCATCCAACATTGAGGGTGTGTGTAAAATTTTGATATTAACATACCGCCCCATGTTTTATTTTACATAATTGCTGGAGGGCATTTTCTCACCACAGCAATTATATAAAATAAAGCCACATCCCCGTGCAGTCGCTATCCCAGGGTTTCAGCTCAGTCTGCTATCTGAGCTTTGCTGCTGAAACATTTTCTTTCCCCATATTTTCACTGCTTTTTACAGCTTAAACATAATAGACATAGATCAGTTATTTCCTTTTTTTTTAGTTAACTTACTGCCAAGTGCCAGTCACAGAGAAGTGTGCAGGCATGCGGTGCTACAGAAAGGCAGAGAGGGAGAGAAGAGCATTGGCTGGCACATGTGTTGACCAAGGAAAAAGCCGGCATGTGTTCACCATTATAACCCATGGGTTTTAATGGGAAGTTATGAACCGGGGATCGTAAATACGGGAAGCTGATTGGCCGAGAGTTTTTTGCAGACGTGATGATATTGAGCTACATCATCATGGCTTCAGAAAACCTCCGGCCACCAGCCTCCTCACTCGTAAATCAACTACTCCGACAGAATCATTCCCCACATCTCTCGCTACACTGCACAAAACCCCTCAAAACCACCTGCTGCAGTCGGAGCAACTAAGACCTTGAGACAGCGACTATATAAAAAGACACAAATCCTCACAAAAATATGCAAATTAAATTACCTTAACTGAAAATGTTGCTCTGCTGACTGCCCGAATTGAAGGTTACATAACAGCGCCTGCTCTCCCCACAGTTATCATGCTCAGCCGCCCATTTGCCTTACATACAGTTCAGTCTGAAATGTTTTCCTGTAGTCAAGCTGCTCATCTTTAACAGCCATGACCCGGACATAATCACTGTGTAAGTTAAAATAAATTGATGTCGAAAAACTAGTTTATTCGTTGAAAGGGGAATTTTTTTTGTACCCAGAAACTGCTATTCAAAAAGTAAAGCCGTGACTCCTAGCACACGCCTCTGTGGCGAACGCTGATACGCATGCTCACAATCATGGCTTTAGTTTTGAAAAACAGTTCCCATCGAAAATAACCCTCATTTCAATAAATAAAGTAGTTTTTGGGCATCAGGGTGAAGTCAGACACTGATTTTAATGGTAGGATAATAATTGTTTAAAAAAAGTAGTTTTGCAGCATGCAGGACTGCACTGTGTTGCCAGTGGAACTCATACTAGCTGATGCAAAACCTTCTCAGTCACCTAAAAAGCAACTACAGATTTAAACAAAACAAATGAGAAAAAGTAATTCAAGCACACACAGCTTGGTTTCTCATGCTACTACCAAAACATTACAAGAACACTACCTATTGCCCACAGCAAAAACCAAAGGGACTATATTCTATAAATGTATCCCTACACATTAGAAAATGTATTATTAAAACAATTTGGAAAATGTTTTTAAATATTTTATGCACACATATATGGGATTCACTTCATAATAGCAATAATGCACTCCAGGGTGTGGTATATAATGGGATAGTGTCACCTCTCATGTTGTTGGATACACTCAGCCTGCGGCCTCATGCCCAACCACCCAAGGCGTGATGCTATCCCATGATATACCACACCCTGTCGTGCATTATTGCTTAATTATAACCCAGTTTCCCCTTAGGGAAAAAAATGCTAGCCAGTTATTATAAAGTGATAATAGGTAAGGTAAGGATAGAATCTGAAAAATGAAAAGGTAATGGTAGGTATGAAAAGGCAGAGTAGAAGTGAATGGACTGAAGAGTCCTTAAGTTGGGACTAATTACCAGGACCTAGTAAAAAGGCTGAAAGATAAAAGCTACGTGTGCACACTCGTTTTCATTTTCTACAGATGAAATACTCAAACTGGAGGGGACAGTGAGTTACACTAGATTTGTGACAACTGGTACAAGAACACCCAGTGCAATGACACCTCACCAGAGCCATTCAACATAATATTTTCTGTAATGAGACAACTGGCAAAAACAACTCTGACACCCAATGGAAGGGAGACTGCAACCATATAAAAAGCAGTGGTGCAATAAATGAGGCTACCTTGTAGTCATAGCCTCCACGTAAGAGCAAAGATCTCGTAGGGCAAACCAGTATTAGGTCAGAATTCCTAGGCTTAATGCTACAAGGCTGTGTGTCTTTGCTCCAGTTGCTGTGTCACAGGTTTACACCACCCCATACCTCTGGCAGCTCATAATACTTAGACACGGTGAATATTCAAACCTGCATATCAGCAAGGCTACAAACAGATGCCACCTCACAGCCATGACATGTTGCCTAAATTTTTGTTGAGAAAAAAGGCAAAAAATGGTAGCCGACTTGTATATAATGTGCAAGGCAAAGATGCTGGGTGCTCACACAGTGCTTGTCAGAAGGCAGTTTGTTTTAGCCTGATACTGTAATGAATCGAGTGCACAGCCATTTGAGCAGCCTAGGTTTACACTGAAACCTGAATATCAAAAGACTCCTGCACAATCTTTGGATTTCTGTGACGTCATAAACCTCTTGAGCTTCACTCTTGAGGTTTATGAAGTCACAAGAACCCCTTGATGGATTACAGCAACCATAACAGATGGATGCCCATCTGTTTTTCTACTTGTATTACAGTAACTCACTACTTTTAGGGAAAAGTAATGTCATTATAGTTACTCATTACTTTATTTTAAAAGTAATCAACTACTAGTATTAGTTACCTAGAAAGTAACCAGATTACAGTAACTGGTTATAAGTAACTAGTTACTACCTAACTCTGTCCATACCCATTTATCTTCCCCAGTCCATAATAATAAGGAAAAAATAAATCTCTTAAAAAAATGGCAATAGAAAGTCTTTCTATCTTTTCCCCGAGACCACATTGAGAGTATTGTATTTGACGAGATCCAGTCAGGCGTCAAGGTCGCGTCCGCACAGCATGTTATGTGAACTTGTGTGAATAGACTGTATTTCCAAACATAAATTTCAGCAGCAGATTCTTACTGACCAAGGTTTATACACAAAAATGTTTTCACGCCACCCTGATGCCCAGCAACTGCACATCACACAGCCAACCTGGGTTCAGGAGCAGACACAGGGAGTCAAGTCAGGAATGAGTGGGAACAGCTTCCGTTCAGCAGCACCCCCACCTGGGGAGGGCTGTTGGTGGGTTCTGGCACCACCATGACACCTGTGGGAGGGGCCAGGAAGTTTGCTCTCCCTACAGTTCTCTGTGGTTGCAAGGTGCTGAAATTGCCACTGCTCACATCATGGAGTGGAGGGAGGGACTGGGAGAAAAACCAGGAAGGAAAAATAAATAACCTATCTTGGAATGATGACACTAGTCTGATACAGGGTATATACCTGATCTACATTATATCCCAGTATGACAAGCAGCTGGCAGGGTACTGTAGAAAACACAGTACCCCCCAAAAAAGTTTTATTCACATTGAACTGTAAAATCTGTATGTGTGACTAGGGGGTGGGGGGCTGGCAGTTCTCACAATCTCTGTCAGCTGTAACTCTGGTTAGTCTAACTTTCTTTTTTAGAAAAAAATGTTAACTTGCACTACAGCTGACAGGCATGCCACTCAACGTTTAGTCACACACAAATACTGGGACACAAATACTCAAAATGTGGCACAATGTAGGACTGTAGCCCTCGTAATGTAAGACCCTTCAAATATGGAGGAGATACCAGCTCAGAACACTAAAAAGATGTGTGCTTTTATTTGTACAAAGTTTAATTTTGGTTCAGCATGTTAGAATATTATGAGTGTGTGCTTTAGTCTGAGTGTACAACATCGTCTCTGTGTGAACAGCACCTTTACCACATGAGATGTATGTGGGACAGAGCCGGGGGGTGCCATTTAGGGGTAGCCAGGAGTTGCAGTCGAGACTGCTGAGATTTTTTTGTAACCCCTATGATGTCCATTGTAACCTCTAGGAACTCCTGAAACCATTTGTTTTCTGTAATTTGCAAAATGTGGAGTGAAGAAGCTTTGCAACCCTTATGATTCTGTTAAAATTATGTCACAGGACAGGACAGAGCAATTTTGAGGGTTAAAATGAGGGACGTCCCTTGTAACCTGGAAGGTTGGAGAGGTATGCTGAGAGGGATCGTGAGACCACACACACACACACACACACACACACACACACACACTCATACAAAATTGGCAGTTCACTATCAGTATAAAACATTTTATGTATAGTCCTTTGTTATTAAGAATCAGCTGCTGAAATTTGAGTTTAGAAACACATTCAAGTCACACAAGTTAATGCAACATGCAGTGTAAACGTAATCTTGATGTCTAACTGGATCTCATCAAATACAATACTCTGAATGCAGTTGTGGGTGATGGGGGCGCAGATAAGAAATACTTATTTTATGTCAGTTTTCTATTCATTGTTCTTATTGCAGACTGGGGAAGGTGGTTGGATATGGATTGGGGGATCGAAATATCAATGCAGATGAACCCTACGGTTAAAAAAAGTAGCCTAATTTTCTGCATATGTCATTAGTAATAAATGATAGAATGTCCAGAAATGTACCATTCTTTTAGTATTGTGAGATATGAGTTCTGCTAATGTCAGTCGTCTGTTTTGCAGAAAACAGAAATATTACTTACAGTTTTTGAATATACAGTATATCATGCAGTGTGCCATTAGTAACATTGGTGAGGATTTTCAAGGAAAGGATACAACATTCATGTCCTTATTTTAGGTGCATGCTGGGTCTTGGCAAATGCTTTAGGATGCTTGCACCAAATTTTTAAACACCCCCAACACATCTGAGACACTTGCAGCATTTTACAGCCAAAATAAAGATGCATGCATCAAATTCAGAAGCGTGCGTAATTGTCACAGTGCATGTGATGCGACTTGTGCTTGAAAGTTAGTCCACTTTTAAGGGGGTCTACAAGTGCAGGCAGATGTCCTGTGGCCATGTTCAAAAAACGGATGTGGCTGAAAGCCATTAAGATGTATTGTAGTAACTCTGTCTCTAAATAAAAATGTAATTAACAAAATGGAATTTAATTCAAACAGAGCACAACAATCACACTTTAAAGCAGCAGTCCAATGCAACTGGGCAAAAAATTTGACCCTACATTTTTATCACTATAAAAGATTCCAGACATCTTCCAGTTTTATTTGGTGGTACAATTTACCAATTTGACCAACATTTTAGTATTTTATAAACATTTTAGTTACATTTTTTTCTCAAGAAAAAAGATGACTGGCAATTTTCCTTAGAAATAGCATTGTAGACCCGGAAAAGGTTATTTTTATTTATTTATTTATTTCAATCTAGGATTACAATACCTTTAAACCGAAGCTCTTTTACAAAGGTTCCACATCAGCATGTGCAACAGTCATCATTTTTAGTTATAAACATATAGTCATTGACTTACAGACATGTAATAACCAGTACAAAGACTTGAGCTATGAGCAAGACAAGGAAGGGGGGTGGTGGTGGGGAAATGAGGGTAGGAGATCGAGGGAAGGAGGTGCAGGGCTAAGGGACGGAGGTGGTTGGGGCAGGCAGGAGTGGAGATACAGGGGGGGAGGTGGGTGAGGGTGGGAGACAGTGCAGCCAGGGGGCCTTGTCGAGGGAATATGACAGGTAAGGTGCTAGGGGTGCAAAGACTGATCGTAAGTGCTGGGTGCTGGGGCATGTGCAGCTGGAACAGTGGAAATGTTAAGATGGGCAATCGCAGGATACAAGCAGTGAGAGGTGCAGCTTGGACTTGAAGAAGCCGAGTGTTGGAGCAGTCACTATGTCTCTGCCAAGAGAGTTGAGCCAGTTGGATGCCCGATAGGTGAATGATCTTTGTCCTTGGGTCATGCGACATCGTGGGATATGTAGTAGATGGGAATTGGATCTCCTTGTAGTGATTTTCCTATGTCTAGGCTTAAGGAGGGCACAGACACCAGGTGGGGCCAGACCCATTATAATTTTCTTGGCCATGATGCAGGTTTAGGTTTAGGTTAGGCTTGAAAAATTAAAAAAAGACTTATGCTGTGCAGCACAGAAGGCACCGAGGCAAGTACATGTGACAGGTATGCTAATATTTTTCTTAATCATATCTGAAACTAGATTTTTTTGAAAAACAATTTTCATTGCACTGGTGCTTTAACATCAGTAGAGATAGGGATCATGCAGCTAAGGCAACCAAAATTAATAGCCATGGCCAGAATGACAGGTAATCTCCCCCAAACATCCACTCGTAAGCAATGGTATATGTGTCATGTACATTTCTATGCCCCTGGAGCTGATAAAACATCTTTAAAAATCATTTAGAAATACAGTAGTTCATTTTATTTTTTGTAAAAAAAAAAAAATGTCTTACTGTAGGTCGACAGCCATCAAGGCAGCTCACGTTCTGGACAGCATTTCCACTGGAAATCAGCAGCAACAGCAGCATCAGCAGTCCAAGGTAGTGTGGCATGCTTTTCTTCCAGAGCAGCCTTGTCTGGTGCCTGTGGAGGTGAGATCCTGTCTTCCAGGCTGCTGGAGGTAAGGATGGAGCTCAGCATGTCGAGGCTCATTTTAAAATGTTGCTGGTCAAGGCAAGCTGCCAAGATTGCACTGAAGCAGAACTGGGACAGGCTGAGCAAATGAAAACAAAGTACAGTCAGCTTTCCTGGACCCCTACTGACCCAACCCTCTCTCACGCTCTCTCAAGTGAAACATGGCGTTTGTACTGCTGCTACACATTAGACATCTTAGTGTACTCTGGTTCTAGGCAGACATACTAATGGTGCACGCTCTGTCTGCACAGTTCCTCAACACAAAAACTAGTATAACAGCAACTGTTTGCTGGTGGGGATTTGTGAGTTAATAATTATTATGTGGGACTACATAATCTCTGAGGCAGCAGGCTGATGTGTATAGGAAGTCCCAGATATGGTTATTACAAAGTTTAACCCCCACCACACCACACCACTACAGCAGCTAAAGTGAAAATAACATTTTAGTAAGAAAAAATTAATTGGAAGAAATGTTACGAGACAGAGATGGTGGAAGTGAAACAAGCGAATGAATCTGGGTATGGGTGAAAACTGGACTGCTGGAACTGGACCAGACCAAATCAGTAAAGGCTGGACTGGCCAATCTGAACAAATTTGCCAGAAGGGGAGCATGCTGCACCAAATTTGCCAATCTACCTTTAACCCCTCTAAGTCCGGTCCAGTGTCCATGGTCTGATTTTCACCCATGTCCAGGACTTGGTGACAACCATACAACCAGAACTGGACCTGGCTAGACTGGTAAATGCCAGACCAGCAAAATGTGCACAACTTGCACCCAATTTAGTGGGTCCAGCCAGTCCAGCTTTTACTGATCTGATCCAGTCTGGTCCAGTTCTGGCAGTCCAGTTTTCACCAAGTCCCTAATTAATCCTTTTGTACATTCACCCCCCGACCCATGTATCTCAAAACCAGCTTCAACTCATTGTGCCTTCCTGGCCAAAACTTGGAAGTAAATAAAATAAATTCCAGATTTTGCTCAGTCGGGCAGGCTGCATACTAATTGAGCTTTCCTTCCTAGTGGCATGCCCTTCCCTTTCAGCTTCAGTCTGCAGCCTCACATTTTTTTTAATTGTTTAACCAGCAGTGGCACACTAAGCTGAAAACTTTTTTACAGGTGCAACCTGGGAGCACAGGGAAGTTAAGTGACTTGCTCAGGGTCACACAGTATGCAAGTGGGGGCTGTGGGAGTCAAACCCAGGTTTCTAGATTTGCAGCTCAGAGCCTTAAACCACTGCACTATACTGCCTCCCAGTTGACCCTCAAGAGCCTGTTTGGGAAGTTAACTAGGCCCACTTATGTCTCCAACCAGCAGACAGAGGTCTAACATTAGGGCACTTTGTAACTCTCTTATGTCACTGTCAGTGGCACACTCACATGGTGGCTAGACAGGCAGGTGAGGAGTACAATTCAGGACAAGAGGAAAGATTTTGGGTCATGCAAGGGGAAGCAAGATGAGGCCAGCGGGGCACTGTATCAGAAAAAGCTAGTGAAATGCAAGGAAATCATTATGAGAGTGAAATCAGACACAGTGCCACTCGGGGGTCAGTAAGGGGAGGAGGGTTGAGCATCCCAATGGATGTTGTCTGTGTCACGTGGACAGCCGGTTCTGATTTCAATATGATATTTTTTCTGCAATATAAAATATGTAAGGCAGTGTCTGTCAGGAGAAAACACTGTCTTGCCGAAATTGACACATCAACCCCCCCCCCAGGGATAAGTTAAAAGGCCAGGAGGTATCTTAAACCGCAGCTATCTGAAATGCAGTTACTTTGTTAAGTTTTCTTTGAAGCCCAGGAAATAAAATATCCATTCTTGACATCCTCAGGGAAATTCTTTGATTTACACAAGGTGTCATGAAGGAAGGAGAATATGCATGTGTTGGGGTATCTCCCAAGATAGCCAGTAAATACATCAGAGACTTTGATGTCTGTGTGAAGCAGGATCACAGACTGGTTGGGGGAAATCACATGAAGAGAAGATATTTATATGTCACCTATTTTTGTTTAATATCTTATTAGGACATCCTGTGTTATAAAGTATAAATTTTAATACACCAAGGCGGAGTTAGGTTACCTCAGAGATCAGGCCATCTCAAGACTGCTTTTAAATATACTGAGCAGACCTTACACAGAGCATTCATTTTCTGACTGAGAGAGAGGAACATTGAAGCACTGAAAGATTAAAAAAGTAAGAATAAAATTAGCTAAGACCAGTCTGAGTGTATGGATTGTAGGAATTTGCACTTTTAAACCTGTTTTGTTTTTAAGGCTGTATATGTTGGGATATCTTGTTCTATATTTACTGTTTTGCTATTTTTATCTATTTTTAAGTAAAGTTACATATTTTAAAAACAGAAACTGCCTGGTGTGCCTTGAAACTTCTTTTTATATAAGTGAAGCATAGATGGTTACAGTTGACACTGCGCATGAGCTTTTTGTGGTACCAAACTGGGAAACAGGTCAGAGTTCTCTAGGTCTTGCATAGCGTTCTAAGGGTTCATTTTGTAATACCTGGTTATGTGCCCATAGGTAAAGATATTTGCCCCCCCGAAGACAGAATTATCTGTGCTTGACCATTGGGTGTGCTAACAAGAGGTTATCAGTTTGAATCCCTCCAGAACTTGGGGCTAAGGTAACTCAAACCCACAAAACAGACTAATGGGTTACCTTGTTCTGTTAGCTGTTCACAATTCTACGCTCAGAGGTTGGCACTTTGGGAGTAGAGGGCTGACCTGCTGAGTGGGGTTTGTGACACTCTCCTCCTCTGGAAGGGAGGGTAGGCTGCACCCCCACAACATGGCCACCTAGGTGACCACAGGTGGTGGTGCAAGTTAGGAGCAACAGTTCTGGGTGGAGGATGTTCCTGGTGGATAATATCAACATGTCCATTGATGCACATATGTCAAGCCGCCATTTCCACAGACTGTCCAAGGGTTGGGGACAAAAAAACAAGGGAACCCCCCCCCCCAAGCCTGCAGGATGATGCATCCTCTCTTCACAGGCCTCATACCTTCCCACTGGGCTGACCAAACCACAACCAAGCTAAACTGCTCCCAGGCTTGGAGACCTCGGGGGCTCCACCACAGGGGCTAAACTGTGAATCATTGCTAGGGCTGGCAAGGCAAGTCCCAGGTGTGGTGGGGTGACAGGGCTGGGGGAGAGGAGGCAGGCAGGCAGGGGCAGGCTGGGTGACCAGGGAATAAAGTATACTTACTAAAAAAAAAAAGACAAAAAAACAAGAAAGCAGACACAGAACTAAGGATAATGGAGGAGGTAAAAAAAAATGGTAAATCTTTCTTCAGATACATAAGGTAACAAGCATTTGTCAATGCCACAGTTGGCTGCTGTTATTGCCATTGTACTGGTTCTTGCGTAAGGGTGAACGTAAAAAGGCTATGGTTCTCCACGATGCAATACCACTAATACAGTATTTTTCTGTCATACATAAACTTATTACTTCCTTTATACGTTATTGAATTCCTCTTCCTTGAAGTAGCTGATGTTTCTGTGTCTTTCTGATGCTATTGTGTAAGAGTATTACGAGCAAGCAATAAATCTTCCCTTTCTCAACTAGAGGACGACCTACATTCTTGCTTCTGTGCAGTCTGTTATGAAAAGGCACATTAAGACTGCAAGGATAGGAGCGTATAAAGGAGATTTGTATACAGTGGTGTACAGTGAGTGACTGAAATCGTATACAGTACTGTGCAGTGAATGACGAAATAACTTGCTTCATAGCAGTCTGAAACAGGGACAAAACACAGCTGCCTCTGTACTGAATTGATGTGTTTCAGCATACTTGCAAAGAATTTGACTACTAAATCATATTGCTGTTACAAATCAGACACAATATTAAGCTCTGTCCCAATTTTCTGTTTAAATTGCTGTTTTAGCGCATATTTTATTGATATGATGCATTTCTTAATGTTGAACGTGTCAAACAATAATACTTTTTTCCCCCATTATGTTACTTTGTATACTTGTAACTGTTGTTGTGCAATGCCACTTTCTTTCTCATTTTCAGAGACCATACAGTCTTCATGCCATAGTAAACACTCTAGCAAAACTTCAACACATTTCATAAACAAATCCTATTAGTTATAGTAGTGGTTACAAACAGTATATTCCATAAAGGAGTCCTCCTATAGAAATTTTAAACAAAGTATATATTGTGACAGTACTCCTACAAATAACAACATTAAAACAATATCTGGACCTCCTGCTTAAAACAGCACAAGTATAAGGAGCTGATTGTGTAGCCCCCCCTTAGAAGCTACACTAATACTTCTTTAAGAGTGTCTAGTGACCTCTAGGGTGATGCCAGTTTCTATGCCCTTGGAGGACTGGGTCATCTGGTCTGCCCTGGCATTCCAAAAGGGAGGAGTCAGTGTTTTCTGCTGAAGCCAGAGATTCTGCTGAGTCAGAGTTGGTGGGAGGTGGGCACCTGGCACACTGTGTCAGCACTCACTACCCTGTAAGTTTTTCTGTGGAATCTGGTATCAAGAAAAAGAGCCCAATCATGGTGGCAGCCCTCTTCTACAGCCACTGAAAGGGGATGTCCCCTCTCTAGAAGGAGGAAAACACATCTGAAGGAAGTTTGGAGGTCTGTCTGTGAGGAAGATGAAGCCAGAGAGTTCTGTGGGCAAAGGAACTGAGGTGACATTTAAGCTTTATTGTGTGTGAAGTGACTGTGTTTGGCACTCTGCAGTGCTCTCCCTCCTCAAGAGAGGAATAGGATTTGACATGATGCAGAATTCCTGTCAGCCAACAGGAATTTACCTCAGAAAGCATTCAGTGTGGGTCGGATTGCCCGACTGTAAAAGATGTGTGGAGCCCATTGGCACCTCAGCTATGCCCAGTTGGGCACAGGTGTTGTGATCTCAGAAATAAAGAAAAAGTGTGAAATGTGGAAAAAGGGTATACTCTGTGGGAGGACAGAGTGGATCCCGGAATTGTGTCACAGGATAGAGTTGGTGCCAGTTCTGTGCCAACCAGTGAGTCTGTGAATTAGCCAAGTGACTACCAAATGTCAAAAATGGGCTAGAAGAAGCCTGTGAAGTTCCCACCTAAGCTGCAGGGGTGAGGGACTCAGTCAGTCTCTGGTCCCCTTAGGCCAGTGCAGCATTGAACTTAAAGTATCCCACCAGGGTTGAAGTCAGATCAGAAGAAATGAGAATTGATAATGTCCATCTGTGATAACATGGGAGGAAATGGACTGTGCCAACTGGATAAAATTGCCACCTTTATTGAGCTTGAGTTTGAAAAATAAAGGATCTTGTTTTGGTTAAAATATTCCGTTTGGACATTTGTGTGTTTTGCCTTCAAATTCTGCTTACCTCCTTTTATCTGCATCCTGCTCAATACTGTGTCTTTACACACAGAATAAACAGATGTTTTCTCGTACCCTGTAGTGAGATAACTACCCAGTGGTGCAGCCAAGGGCTCCAAATGGCCACATTCAACAGAAGCAGGGGATTGAAAATAATTATTAGAAACAGAGAAACAATAGAGGGTGAATGTGGTACCACTACACAAAAGTGGGAGCAAGGTGGAGGCTGGAAATTACAGACCCATCAGCTTGACCTCAGTGGTGGGGAAAATCATGGAATCCATGTTAAAGGAAAGGATTGTGGCATACCTAGAGGCTGATGGGGCACAAGACCCCAGGAACATGGATTCATAGCAGGGAGATATTGTCAAACAAATCTGATAGATTTCTTTGACTGGGTAACCAAAGTGGTGGATCAGGGTGGGGCGGTGGACATGGCCTACCTAGATTTTAGCAAGACATTTGACACTGTCCAACACAGGAGGCTAGTAAACAAGTTGTGCAGTCTGGGAGTAGGTCCCAATGTGGTACACTGGGTCAGAAATTGGCTGAGCAATAGGACACAGAGGGTGGTGGTGAATGGAGTTCAATCCCAGGAAATGGAGGAGACCAGTGGGGGGCCACAGAATTTGGTTCTGGGGCTGATCCTCCTCAATGTCTTCATTAGGGACATTGTGGAGGGGCTAGAAGGAAAGTATGCCTCTTTGCAGATGAAAACAAGATCTGCAATAGGGTAGACACTCCAGATAGAGTGGAAAAAATGAGAAGAGACCCAGGCAAATTGAAGGAATATTCAATAGAGTGGCAGCTTAAATTCAATACAAAAAAGTTCAAAGTCATGCACTTGGGCCACAGGAATCCTGGAGAGGAATACAAAATGTGGTGGGAGATACTAACAACAACAAAACTAGAAAGGGATCTTGGGGTAAACATAACAGATTACCTGAAGGTGGCCAAGCAATGCAAAAAGGCAGTAGGGAAGGCCGGAGGCATGCTAGGGTGCATAAGAAGGGGCATCACCAGTAGAAAATAGGAGGTGGTGATGCCACTGTACAGACAATTGGTCAGGTCACATCTGGAATACTGTGTTCAGTTCTGGAGACCACATCTCCAGAAGGCATTGACAGAATAGAGGTGGTCCAGAGAAGGGCAACAGAAATAGTGAAAGGATTGCACCAGAAAACATATGAGGAAAGACTAAAAGACCTCAATATGTATACCCTGGAGGAGAGGAGGGAGAGAGGGATATGATAGAGACATTCAAATACCTCAGGGGAATCAACAAGGTCCAGGAAGGCAGCATCTTACAAATAAAGAGTTGTGCAAGAAAAAGGGGTCACAATATGAGGCGGGAAGGGGACTCATGGGAAATGTGAGGAAGCATTTTTTCATGGAAAGGGTGGTGGATGCATGGAACAGCCTCCCAGTGGTGATCATGCAGGCTAAAATGATTGGTGAGTTCAAGAACACATGGGATAGACAGAAGGCAACCCTAGTGGTAGGAAACAGAGGGTGAGCTACTGATCATTTAGAATCAGGAGTTAAGTAGGTAGGGAAATGGGCAAACTAGGTGGGCCAGGCAGTCCTTATCTGCCATCAAAATCTATGTTTCTATGTTTCTATCTTAGCTAGCCTGACCAGGTGTCATGGGAGCCCCAGAGGTCACCTCAGTGCTTGGGAGGTCAAGTAAGTGGACTATGTGTTTTCTAGTGTAGGACCCCTCCCAGATGACCGTAACGTCTGTGATACCCCTAGTGGCTGGGAGGGTGATCTTATGATTGCAAATCTAGATGTTGCCACAGTAATGTAACCATGTTTGCTTATGTCCTTATTAATGATTATTTCCTGCTTGGATAATTATATATATATATTTTTTTTTTTTACTGCAGACAGTCCTGCTCAGTACTACGTCTTTATGCACAGAATAAACAAGATGTTTTCTCATACCCTGTAGTGAGAGAACTACCCAGTGGGTCAACCAGGGTCTCCAACTGGCCACATTCAACAGATGCAGGGGACTGAAATAATTAAGATGGAGCTCTGGAACTGCTGCTGTGCAGATTGGCAACATTATGAGCCCCAATCAAGCCCATCATTGTCACCTGGAGCCCATTAAGGGGTGCCAGGTTCCCACCCAGATATATAGAGGGAGCGCAGGGAAGGAGCTCCATCTTGTTGTCAGAATTTAGACAACTGTGGCTGACTGCTGGTGCTTTGTTTAGCAAGGAAGAAAGTATTCCATATTTAGCATCAGGTGTAAATATATATATATATATATCTATTCATTGCAAAAAATGTTGTTAATGCATCAGTTAGGATTGAAGCAACAAAAGCAGGGAAATGAGGCATTAGGGTTGATACCCTAACACCCCTCCCCACCCTACCACTCCAACCCTCCACAGACCAACAGGTGATGAGGTGTGCCTTGAGGTCGTCCGCCCTAACTCTCATCCCACTCCATGTGCAAGAAAGCTGACATGGTACAGTATAGGAGAATGGGGTGAGAGTTAGGCCCAATGACCCCAAGTTACACCCTGTCACTTGTTGGTCTGTGGAGGGTGGGGGTGGGGTGGTAGGGTGGGGTGTTAGGGTGTCAACCCTAATGCCTCATTTCCTCACTTTTGTTGCTTCAACCCTAACTAATGCATTAACAAAGTTTTTGCAATGAATGTCCTTATTTTTTGAGAAAGCATAATCTTACCCTTATATGGTTTTGGGAGTGCAGGGTCCAGAGTATCAGTTTTTGGGAGTGCAGGGCTCTCCATCCGTCCATAAGTGCACAGACATTGTAATGAACTGTCATCTCACTGTGAGAGGGCCCTGCACTCCCAGTATTGTATAATGGATGGCCCAGCAGTCCCATTACTGCATAATGGTATCCACATGTGGGAGCACAGGCCCCTCTGGGTCCTGTGCTCCCACCTACCTATAATTGTAGAGACACAGCACAGCCCTAGACACATTCCAAGAAAGCCTTGTGCTGCAACTGGTGCAATACCTCAGTAACCGTAGCAACTCTGGAAAAAATTCCACTGCAGTTGTAATCATGGACTAGTAACCTATATGCATACTAACAGTGTACTAAGCTGTGCTTAGCGAAAAATCTGTATCTCAAACCATTTTCAAGATATAGGTACTGAAAGGCGTCGTGTTCGCCACAGTTATCCTATGGGGAATTTCTTAACTTCAGAATGCCATAACTATGAAATCGATGCCAATTTTTACACCAAACCAGCATAAGTCACATCTCTGGGATATCCACTTTCTACCCTGCTAATGTCAAGCCAAAAGTCCTAACCATTTCTTTGCGGTGAAGTGGAAAAGAAACAGCAAACTTTAAAAATCCTTGTTTGTGAGCTGTGAAAATCCTTCTTCAAGAGCTGAATCCCTGTTTGTGAGGTGTCAGAATCCCTGTTCATGAGTCAATCCCTGATCATAAGGTAGAGCCATCTGGTCATCAACTCACGAACAAGGATTTTGACAGCTCAGGAACACAGAATGGCTCAGGAACAGGGATTTTAACACCTCAAGAACAAGGATTTTGACAGTTCACAAACAGGGATTTTTAGGGCCATCTGGTTGTCCCCTCATGGACAGGGATTTTGACAGCTCATGAACAAGAATTCTGACAACTCACGAACAAGGTTCAGAAGCTAGTGGTGAACAAGGATTTAAAAATGTCAAAACAGCCATTACTTTGAGTAAACTAAAGGAAACCAAAGCCATGGGTTTGTAGAGGGCATCACCCTGAACAAACCCTATACTTTAATCTCCACAGAAGACATCCCTGGGGCAAGTTACAAGATGTTGTTTGCCAAAAAAAATGAAAACAAGATGGTGGCTCATGAACAGGGATTTTTTTTCATACGAACAGGGATTTTATATATCCCTGTGGAATTGCGAGCTGTTAAAATCCTTGTTCGTGAGGCAAATCCTTATTCGCAATTTATTCACCTATCCAAAAGATTAAGCTAAGCATGCTCAGAACCCGAAATTTCACAATTTAATAACTTTGGAATGGATTAATATTTGTTCACCAAACCAAAGCTGACTTGTTCTTGTGGGCAACCTCTTTCTACCCTGAAAATTATAGATCAAAATTCCAAACAGTGTGGCTGCAGCATGATGGGAAAAACTCAGCAAAAATGGGCGAAAAAAGCGAAAAACACACTTTTTCACTATGTGCAGCACAAAAACCGCACAGCCAATCAAAACAAAACTTGGCATGTCAAGAAATCTACCCCACAGAACATAGCATAACAAATTTTGCGCAAATCTGATGAACGGTTGCCAAGTTATTAAAGTGCAGAATTTGGGGTATAACATTAAACTGCTTACTCAACCCTTACTATAGTGGTGCGACCGTGCCACTATGATATTTATTATAAGGGTGTGGTCTTGCCCCTATAGTTAATAACTTTGCAACCGTTCAACCAATTTGCATGAAAGCTTGTATGTGCCATTGGGGTCCAAAGATCTCTGGATGTGGCAAGTTTCATTCCAGTTGGATGTGTTGGTGCAGAGAGAGGGAATGTAAAAAAAACTTACAATTCCCATGTTTTGTACAATTTCTTTGTCACCGCATTTCTCAGAAATGACTTGGGGATTTGGTCTGAAATTTGTAGGGTATATGGGGTTTGGGACACAGATGTGCCTTTTGAAGGTTTGGTGAAAAAAATTTAATCCATTCAAAAGTTATACAACTTCAAAGTTTCCCATTATTTCCATAGGAAAAGTGGATGTGCCATGTGAAACAACTGTTTTGTTGCCACGAAAGCGGTATTTAATGTCGCAAATGTGGACTGTAGTGTCGAGATTCTGCCATCTTGTTTTCAGTTAACAAGGCAAACAAATTTAAATATTTCAAAAAATACTTGCAGATGGTAAACACCAACAGTTGTGTTTACCTAATCAGGGCCCAAGGAATCAAACTCTGGCCGGTTTGCCCCCCAAATGCCCAGAAATATGTCAATTTTGTCCATGGACATATTTCTGCTGTAAACTGCAGTGGTTGTTTTGTGAAACAAGGGGAGTTTACACAGCAAATTGTGAAAAAATCCCATTGTTTCGTAGAACAAGCAAGGGTGTCTCACAAAACAGCTATCACAATTTGTGGCACAAATATGGCCACGAAAAAAAATAACATTGCTGGGCATTTTGGGGGCAAACTGACCCCAGAAGCTGATTTCTCGGCCCCCGTTTAGGTACACACCTGTTGGTGTTTACCTATTCAAGTATTATTCAGGGGTCAACCTTAACTTTGTTTTGTATTAGCCAGCCAGACAAGTTGCTTAAAAATTGCACTAGCCCGCAGATGGTTGCACTAGCCCACAGTAATAATGGTCAATTTTACAGGAAAAATGCAAGCCAAGAAATACTCTGATTATTGCATATTTATTCTGCTCCCACATTGCTTCCTGCCCCAGCAAAAAAAAAAAAAAAGACCGCAGTCCAATCACACGCAGTGTGTACTCCCATTGTTTTTTTACCATGTGCCCCTTGCTTACTCTTTCTTCACCCCCTCCTTGCCAAACCAGAGAATACCATAATAGCAAATGTTCGATCAGGCAGTTCTAGCTCTGCACACACAATAGCCAACATCATCGTGCATGTCACTACAGTCCCACCCTGACCAGCAGGGCAGTGTACAGAATCAGGTAGAGAAAGACACTGTCATCCCCAACCCTGTGATTAACCAGAACTGTACTTCTGGAAGTTTTCTTACACTGTGATGTGAGTCGGGGCAGTGCTAGGATTTCTTTGGAGAGAGTTAAACAAACACAGGGGGCTTGGGATGCAAGGAACTTTGACATATCTGTTTATATATACATGAGGCACAAAAATATTGATTTAACATGCTTGGCCCTAACAAAAACAGATTTTCCATAACAGTGTCCTTTCATCAGTCAAAGGGGAGCAGTATACAGCATGATGCTGTACTACCTCTCTTTCTATACTAGATAAGTTATGCACACCAGGAATACCTTTTTTAACCTTTCAAATGATATATTTTACTAAGGTTTTGCTTTGTACCATACATGCTCCATAGCATTGTTTTTAGGATGAAATGACATGCTGGGTGGTACTGCATTGATGGCATTGACTTGTGTGATCCGTTCAAAGGAGCTGTGGACCCCTACACCAGTCAGTAATGGCAGCTTTGGGTCTATGGATTGCCACTTTAGAGTCTAGTCTGCAGTGGTGTCAAGGTAAAGTGTAGAGTGGATAGACCACCTGGTTGGGCAGACCGTGTATATATGATAGCATTCTGTCACTGCAGTGTTGGGTACAGACACTCAAAAGGTTGGGAAATGAGGTGCACTGGTCTTAACATTGTGGGACAAGTCAAAGACACATTCAGCAAACTGGAAGCTAGTGACTTACCCACTCTACTCTTGATCACAGCATGCACACTAGCTGAATGTCCCAACAGTTGAGTGATAATGACTCACATTGAGTCTTTTGTTGGATCTTACTCTTGAACTGCCAGATAATTACAGCTCTTAATAAACTGTTAACCACACCAGGCCAAATGGAACACTGAGGGAGATTAGCAAAAGGACTACAGCCTGTTAAAGCAGGGACTTTTTCAATTTCATTAACAGCCATGAAAAATCTGTACTAGTCAAGACGGACAAGTAGAGGGTTAGCTGCACTAGCCCTGGCCAATTTTCACTAGGTGCAGGGCTAGTAAAACAATGTTAAGGTTGAACCCTGCAGTATTATGTGAGGTTTTAAGACCTCCAAGGGGAAGGGAACCGAGACATGAGAACAGCATTATAAAAATATAGTTGTCAATGGCGAATGTTGGCTGCTTTACTGTAAAACCACCGCCGCAACCCGTTGCTTTATTTAGTAGCTGACATCAGGGGGGACCAATCCCTGTGTCGGAATTTAGACACCCCCCCAATAGTGTGGGACACTGGGGATCCCACTTCCACCATCCTGAAATATTTGTTTTGTTGAATCCTGTAAAGAAAAAAACAGTCCCCCGATGTCTTTTTTGTTTTTAAACCTGAAAAAAGAGAAACGGTGCCTTGTCATCCCCGCCGCCTTCTCCCCCATCCTGACCCCCCCACTGAGCACCCACCACCCCACATCCCCCTTTCCCAATACTTACCACTAGAGGTCATCCACTGTCATCTTCTGTGGACCAGGACACGTCTGCACTCTTCAAAGCTGAACCATAAGCTGAGGAATCAAGGTAAGTGCCATATAATGTATTTCAATGGCATTTTCAACTTATGTTCATAACTTTGGCATTTCTAGGTATTTTTTCACCAAATTTTCAACATGGGCTTTTTGGGACCCCACCTCATGAGCACTTTTATTGTTGTTTTGTTAATTGGGCCTGAAAGGTGATTTTGTGGTTGCTGCACAAAATCACCCTTTGGAACTGACTAATGAAATGGCAGTGCCAGAGTTTATGAGGTGGGGTCCCAAAAAACCCATGTTGAAAATTTGTTGAAAAAATGCCTAAAAATGGCCAAATAATATGAGTTTGTTGAAATGTTTCTATGCACGTGCATAACTTTGGTAATTTTCAATATTTTGAGTCCAAATCTTCAACATAGCCATTTTTCCACATCACCTCATGAACAGTACAGCTGTCATTTTTCACATCCTGTCTGAAACATGTTTTTGCACCTGTGGAGCAGAATGGCATTTTGGCATGGATTTGAAAGTTTTCACTTATGGAGTTTATGAGGTAGGGTCATAAGAAGACTATGTTGAACATTTTGGGTTGAACTATGAAAAAATGCCTAAGTTATGACCATTCATTGCAATTTCGCTATGCCTGCTCGTAACTTCAGAAATGTTACATATTTTTACCCCAGATTGTCAACATAGCCTTCTTATTACCCAACCTCATGTATGTCACAGGTGTCATTTTTCAAATCCTGCCCAAAATGTGTTTTTGCACATGAGGCATGGAATGGCATTGCAGTTGTGCAGAATTACATTTTGGCAGAGATTCAAACATTTTCTGTACTGGGGTACATGAGGTGGGGTAATACGATTGTTATGCTGACAATTTGGTCACTGTTGTCCTATAAATAGAAGCACATGGCCCAGAGGGCCCTGTGTTTCCACAGCTACATAAATATATGCATCTATGGAGGGCCCTGCACTCCCACAGACAAATAAGGATATCTGAAAAAGTAAGGAAATTCATTGCAAACAAACTTCATTAATGCATCAGTTAGGGCTGTTACTAAAGCAACAAAAGCAGGGAAATGATAGGCATCGGGGGTGTGCCTTCAGGTCATCAGCCCTAACACTCATCCCATTCTCCTATACTGTACCCATCTCAGCTTATTTACTTATGGAATGGGGTGTGTGTTAGGGATGACGACCCCAACATAATACAATTGAGCCCATCTCCTTCATTACAGAATGTAATAGGGTTTCTGGCCAAGTGAGCTACATAATACACAAAAATTGGTAACATCCTTATGAGTGACAGGATAGCCAATGAAGCGGTAGGTAAAAGACCCAGGGTAACATTTAGTAGAGCCCCAACTCTGAAAAACAAATTAGTGCACAGCAGATTGGTAAAACAAACAAATACTGCAGTTACATAAAGTTGGTTACCACAAAGATCAGTTGGCTTCTTCAAATGTCACCGTTGCATCATATGTAAGTTTGCCAAACCAGACAGGTGGGGGCAGCTGCAAACTACGGGTGCTAGCTGCACACTTGAGCAGACTTAGATAGACTGGGTGGCCTGTTTCTGCTTGCACATTTGTATGTTCGTATGTCCATAAACAATTTACACAACCTATGGACCTATACAATGTTGTAAATATCAGGGAATGTATCTCATGTGATACACCGTTTGTGGTTTATGCTCTATGCTCTCTGGTGTTCCTGTAATTTCTTATACATAGGATGTACCACTAGACCTCTGAAGAAAAGAATACAGGAGCACATGAGATCAATTGAAAATGGGAGGGAGGACACCCCAGTGGGGATTCACTTCTCAATATCCCACAACTCTGATTCTAGTCATATGAAATTCCTGGGAATTGAACATGTGCCAGCAATGGCAAAAAGTCGAGCCAACAGACTCCTAGAAAGGGAATCATTCTAGATCTTCACATTTAACAGAGTGAAACCTCATGGATTAAATGAGCAATGGGACATTAAACCCTATGTAACCCCTTGTTACCCGGGGTTACTAGAATCCCAGTAAGACCTAGTGGTAGGCAGGGAAGGCAGCTTGTGAAACTCCAGTTAAATGGGTTTCACACTGTCTCACTCTGTTCTCAGTCTCAGCTGAGACTGAGAGATGACATCACCAATAGAACTTTCACAGCTGCATAAGCCACATTGGAATCTGCAGCAGAGGGAGTTAGATAGAACGTTGGGAGTTTTCAAAGTAGTCAGTCTCCTGTTTGCTTTCAAACAGGAAGAGTCAGTTCCTGTTTGCCTTCAGAAGAGAAGGTCGGTCTCCAGTTTGTCTTCAAACAGTTTTGCCTTCAAGTGGTGGAGACCGCTGTTCGGGTCTCAGTGCCCCTCCCTCTGGGGGGGGGATGTAAAGATCCCCAGGTAGATTCCAGGGGCAATTCCCTAAATTCTGCAGGGAGAAGGAAAAAGCTGCCTATTTCAGTTCAGTCTGTGTTTGGAAAGTGGGAAGAGTTGTGATTCACCTGTGGGGCACCTGCAACAAAAGGGTGAGTGTTTGCTCTAGTATGAGAGGGCAAAAATGTGTTTCTTCAGCTTGGGATATGGGAAGAAATCTAGGATTTGAACTACTATTTGGGAAGCCTATAGGACTAGGTCCAACAAATGGAGTAGTGTCAAAATCTAGAATGCTGTGTGAATTCAAGTAATATTGTAGAGGGGGTGCGACAGTTCATCCACCATTTGATCTACATTCAGAAGTTTCAGTTTTTCCAGAGAAATGGCTGGGAATGGGCTGTGGGAGCTGGAGGTGGGAACACCCCCCATCTTTAGTAACCAGGTCCACCTCTACGGATTTCTGCTGTGATTGCTACTTGCCTCATGCACTTGGCCAGTGATGAGGGAAGTACCCAGATGTGGGTCACAAATGGGAAAATCTCTCTAGGAGTTGCAGATTCTAAGTGGTGTGGGGAGCCACAACAAGTGTGAAGAAAATTCTCTTTGTGAGATGGGAGTCAGAAGAAGTAAGAAGGAAATCTTTCTAGGAGTCGTAGACTCTAAGTGGTGTGGGGAGCCACAACAAGAAAATGGGTTCATTCTTCCAATGGACCACCATTCAAGTGGCGGGCAGGGGAGACGGGCCAGTCGGGCTGTGTACCCAAAGCGTGTGCAAGTCCGGGCTGCGTGCCTGGTGGGTCCAGAGCCTGAAAGCAGTATAATTGGTTCGTTCTTCAAGTGGACCGTCTTGTAGTCTCTAATCTGCATTACCAGTAAATGTAGCCCCATGGGGGTCCATCTATGCTTTGTTGTGTTCAGCTAGTTGTGAATAAAAGCCACACTGTAAAATCCCATTCCTGGTTCTGGACATTACAGTTATTGCTTCCTGTGTTTGGATTTACTTGGGTGCCCCTGTGCAGAGTAGCCAAACCTAGGTCCCCTTGTGCTGAGTAACCTCATCCTCCCCGAACCCAGGTCCCCACCAGGCATTGCTGCCAGTGCCAACAGCATGCCACCTGTCGTTTGGCAAAAACGCAGGGGTGAGGGTTTACAAAAATGGAGGCACTGCTGGGACTTTGTTCGGGAAGGAAAGTGCTTGGGCAAGGGGGCTAGCATTTTGGCTATCTGGCAGTGGGTAGCCCAAAAAGCTGAAGCAATTTCCCTAGTGTGTGTTGCTGTGTGCTGCGAATCTTGTGCTGCTGTTTAAAAATGCCAACTGTTTACCAAGGAGCTGTAAAGCCAAAGAGTGTGCCCTTGTCCTGCATCAAAATTGTTTACAGCATTTTTGCCTGCTTTAAAAATGAACTGTGGTAAATAAAAGTGTGGAAGACTAGGTGTAGCAACAGAGAAATTGTGCCCTGGACATTTGAAATGCTTTTAAAATTAATTCTTGTGAAGGAAAGTGTGGAAGACTAGGGGTAGCAAAAGGAAAATTATGCCCTGGACGTTGGAAATGCTTTCTGTGTGAATTGAGAGACTGCAGAGTTAATGGCTAAGTTATATGGTTGAAATGGGCTCCCGCCGTGGAGTCAGTTGAAAAAAAAAAAAAAGAAGTGCATTCTGCAGTTTAAGTTTGCCTGCTTGACGATCGCCGTGAGGAGAAGAGCCCTCGTGAGGAAGAAGAGGCTCATTTGCATGGCGTCGTGTGGTTGGTCAGGCTGCAAACAGTCCCACCCCTCAGCCAGCTCTACTGAGACTGCCCCAGCATTCGAGAGGGAGTGAGAGTGAAGTGCGTGTACTGGCAGTGGAGGAGCGTCGTGGAGTATTCAAAGCGCTGTGAACAGTTAAAAAAATAGACTTTTAAGTTTAAAATCGGGCTCAACCCACAAATCGATCGTTAAAATAGCGAGTTTGGTGTTTAAAACGACGATCGCTAAGACTCCCTGCCTGTTTGTATACTGAGGCCTTCAAGAACTGGCTGCAGGCCGTTTTACTCCATCGCAGCAAATTGCTACTGATCACAGTAAGTAAACAACCCAAAAAACTGCTCAATCAGTGATTTTCAGTTATGCCATATAAAATGTGTGTGCAGCAGTGTAGTCGCTTTGCAAGTAACGACTGTGTGAAGTCCTGCCAGCAAGTGCAAGTCTGTTAAGCCATTGAATGTGTGCATGGAAGTGAAATTGGCCTCAGTTTAAAGTTTGCAGCCAGAGAGAGAGAGACTGTGGGTTGTAGAAAAGTGCAACACTAGTAAAAGCAGGAAATCCTGTACTAAAAACCTGAAGCTTTTAAGGGACTGTAAATAAAATAAATGTTACCAGCATGTAAAAAAGTCCAAGGAAAATCCTGTAAATGTGTGTAAAGCCAGAACAGAGCAAGTTGTGCAGTTTGAGTAAAAGTTATCAGCAGCTTGTGTAAATCGGGTGCACAGTGGCTTGACCCAGATTCTAAATGTTGATGCACAGGAGTGCTGCCGCCGCCATTGCAGGGTGGGGTAGTAAAGTAAACACAGCAGCAGAGGAGCCATTTTAAAACTATAGAGTGTGTTCAATAAAGTCGGACTTTCAGTTACAGTGAACTTTTGTTTGTTTTTCTGCAGTTATGGCCTCAGGACCAGCTCGTTACCCGGATCATGCCCGGGTTGCAGTAACAGCAGCAGTAAATAGACTGAGAGATATTGAAAAGTGGTGCTATGGAGGGCAACTGCCTCTTGATGTGGCAATTCCTAATTATCCAGTGTGTGTATGTCAGATATGCTTGAGTGTTGGAAGGGACGTCTTCATGATTCCTCACTGTGCTGGATGCCTACAAAAATAGAAGCATATAAAAGCGCTCCAATTCGTTTGGCCCCCATGGACAAAAATTCGGGAATCTGAAGCTGGCAGCACACAGCACCAGGTGGAGCCTGTGGAGGAAGGCCCTCGGGGAGTGTGGCACAAAGCTAGAGGGTGCAGAGTTAGAGACAGAATCAGAAGTTGAAGTTTTGGATGCTGGATCCCAGAAAGAAAGTTTGGATAAAGCATCAATAGACCCCTGGGTGGGGGGCCTAGTCCAAGTCTCTTAGGTGCAGATGAGATGCGGAGGCCTTTGAATGGAGGTGTCGACCTCCCACTAGTGATGAATGGATAGCTCCGGTGAGAACGACTGCTCACTCCTGGGCTCAGATCCTCAGTGAAGAGGAAGATGAGGGGAACCTATGTGGCCTTGTGAAAAGGAGCGGGTCACAGCCTCAAGATCTTGCCTCGGAGGAATGTATTGAAGAAGGTGGTGATGCCACTGCCCTGGCTTTACAGGAGGAAGAAGTCAGGGATCCGTTTCTAATTTCCTTGAGAATGCGAAGCTGGCAGAACCAGGACTGGCCACCCCCAAGCCAGGCCAGTGGTCTCAGATTGACCAAAGCAAGTAAAGAGGAGAGACTGGTTCGTAGGAAGGCAAATGAGCTCTATGGTATGACTTTTCCTACCTTTCCTCGGAAAGTCTGGGAGGAGATTGAGAACTGCAGGAAATCCTGGATCTGGGATGAAGCAATGAAAAGTGTGCATCCTGGGGCCAACCAGCATGTAAAGAATAGACTGTTCCACGAAAAGTATACACAGTGGAAGAGAGGCAGGACACTGTTTATGGACAGAGTGGTGGACGGAAAGGGATGTGAAATCTCCCACTGTGTGAATTATGTGCACGCAGACAGGGTAATAATTCAAGCCCCTGACCCCCGGTACTATTGGCCACAGTGCAAGGACCTCCCAGCAATTAAGCCTGTGCCTACAAAATGGAGAGCTGAGTAGTGGTAGTCAATACTGCCACACCAGACTGTGAAGTGCCCTTATTGATCCGCCAATATGAATAACCAGGACTCAGGTGCCCACATTCATCAGTCTATAGTGTACTGCCCTGTCCAGCAACCATCCACTGGCCCACCAGATGACTTCAGATCCAGAGAGGACACCATCCCAGCTGTTTCCTGTTCATCACCTGGTAATCGGATGACGTCAGACCAGCTGTTTTCTTTTTGTTCCTGTTCTAAGGTTCCGTCTCCAGAGATGACATCAGCCCAGCTGTTTCCAGATGTGCCCTCCTCCTGTGGTTCCCAGAAGATGTCCGCCCAGCTGTATCAGAAGAAATGCTGCCAGGGAGAGTCTTCGGCTGCGGTGCAGGTTCGTGCAGAGTCTTGTACTACAAGTGGCTGGTAAGTCCGAACTTTTCTATCTTTATGACATTGCAGTACACACCCTACACTACAGACTTCAAAATGTGTGAACTGTCCGTAAAGACTCTCCCCTTCGGGACTTTGGCCTGTTAGAACTGTGCTTCACCGGGCTCCGGCCCAGGAGAGACTCTTTATTGGACTAGCCTTCGGGCCTTGTGGTCACTAGTTGGGACTTTTAGGGCACTCCATCCCCCCAAATGTATTGTAAATAATGTCATTGTTGTATTCTAATGTAAATACTGTTTTTCTACCTTTTTTCTAAAAAAAATCTTTTTGGGATGTTGCAGTGTTTTGATGGTAGGGGTTTTAGATAGACTGTGTATGCAGATTGGGAGTGTGTTTTGTCTTTCTTTTTCTTACAGGTGTTCCTGGGAAGACAGAAGAGAAGACAAGAAGAGGAGGAGGGGCTCATCGGAGTTCCTCGTCAGTGCTTTATTGTGTAGAAATTTAAAGCACTGTGGTGTTATTGTTATGGTTGCTGTATTAACCCTTTCCTTCCACAGGTGTGGTTGTGGGGGTAGGGAGGAGGCAGTAATGAGTATGTTAATGGTGTGTGGTTGCAGGTTGCCCAAGGTCGGGGAGGTCCCTGGGTTGTTTTTGTTTTGGGGCATTATGTTAGAGGCAGATAGGTTTTCCCTAGAGGGTTAGGGGGGATAGACAGGCTGTGGTCCTGAATGGCCATTGGGACTGCAGTGCTGATCTATCAGGGCTATGCTCTGGATAGTTCTACCAGAGCCACTAGGTGTCCATAGTAAGTGGATAGTGTAGAGGCTGACATGTCAGCTACAGGCCTCTAGGCCCTTAGTGTTGCCTGCCTGTGCTTGCACATGGTAGGAGGGGGCCTGATCACCCCCCTCCGCAGGTAGCACATAGGGTGGGATGGCCTAAGGCCAGGTACATAATGACTGGGACAGTCATTTTCCTGGTCAAGGGCGAGTGTAACCCCTTGTTACCCGGGGTTACTAGAATCCCAGTAAGACCTAGTGGTAGGCAGGGAAGGCAGCTTGTGAAACTCCAGTTAAATGGGTTTCACACTGTCTCACTCTGTTCTCAGTCTCAGCTGAGACTGAGAGATGACATCACCAATAGAACTTTCACAGCTGCATAAGCCACATTGGAATCTGCAGCAGAGGGAGTTAGATAGAACGTTGGGAGTTTTCAAAGTAGTCAGTCTCCTGTTTGCTTTCAAACAGGAAGGGTCAGTTCCTGTTTGCCTTCAGAAGAGAAGGTTGGTCTCCAGTTTGCCTTCAAACAGGAAGGAGCAGTTCCAGTTTTGCCTTCAAGTGGTGGAGACTGCTGTTCGAGTCTCAGTGCCCCTCCCTCCGGGGTTGGGGGATGTAAAGATCCCCAAGTAGATTCCAGGGGCAAACCCCTAAATTCTGCAGGGAGAAGGAAAAAGCTGCCTATTTCAGTTCAGTCTGTGTTTGGAAAGTGGGAAGAGTTGTGATTTGCCTGTGGGGCACCTGCAACAAAAGGGTGAGTGTTTGCTCTAATATGAGAGGGCAAAAATGTGTTTCTTCAGCTTGGGATATGGGAAGAAATCTAGGATTTGAACTACTATTTGGGAAGCCTATAGGACTAGGTCCAACAAATGGAGTAGTGTCAAAATCTAGAATGCTGTGTGAATTCAAGTAATATTGTAGAGGGGGTGCGACAGTTCATCCACCATTTAATCTACATTCAGAAGTTTCAGTTTTTCCAGAGAAATGGCTGGGTATGGGCTGTGGGAGCTGGAGGTGGGAACACCCCCCATCTTTAGTAACCAGGTCCACCTCTACGGATATCTGCTGTGATAGCTACTTGCCTCATGCGCTTGGCCAGTGATGAGGGAAGTACCCAGACGTGGGTCGCAAATGGGAAAATCTCTCTAGGAGTTGCAGACTCTAAGTGATGTGGGGAGCCACAACAAGTGTGAAGAAAATTCTCTTTGTGAGATGGGAGTCAGAAGAAGTAAGAAGGAAATCTCTATAGGAGTCGCAGACTCTAAGTGGTGTGGGGAGCCACAACAAGAAAATGGGTTCATTCTTCCAATGGACTGCCATTCAAGTGGCCGGTAGGGGAGCCGGGCCAGTCGGGCTGTGTACCCAAAGCATGTGCAAGTCCGGGCTGCGTGCCTGGTGGGTCCAGAGCCTGAAAGCAGTATAATTGGTTCATTCTTCAAGTGGACTGCCTTGTAGTCTCTAATCTGCATTACCAGTAAATGTAGCCCCATGGGGGTCCATCTATGCTTTGTTGTGTTCAGCTAGTTGTGAATAAAAGCCACACTGTAAATTCCCATTCCTGGTTCTGGACATTACAGTTATTGCTTCCTGTGTTTGGATTTACTTGGGTGCCCCTGTGCAGAGTAGCCAAACCTAGGTCCCCTTGCGCTGAGTAACCTCATCCTCCCTGAACCCAGGTCCCCACCAGATATTGCTGCCAGCGCCAACAGCATGCCACCTGTCATTTGGCAAAAAGGCAGGGGTGAGGGGTTACACCTATTTAAAATATTGAAATTAAACCCTATTTGAAATTTTGAATGCAGAATCTTATTGTAATTTTTAGGCACTTTCTTGGTTATAATAAATGCCAGTATAAATTTGGGATATTGAATTTATTGTACATTAGGTTATCAGAGTTGGGACATTCACCACCCTTCTTGGTAGAAACATGCCCTCTAATGGTCACGGTGAAAATATTAAAATGTTAATGTAACTAAAGGTGAATTTAATAGGCATGTTACATACCTGGGATTTGACAAAATAATTCATATGATTTATCCTTAAACTTGCTGGCCCAGATATTCAAACTGCGCCCAAAATGTGCGCAACAGCAGGAGCAAGCACAAACCAATTGCGCATATGCGCAACAGGCGCGATATTCAAACATGGAGCAGAACAAATTGCGCAAGCAGCCAACGTCTGAATATCGCACATACTGCGCCATAGTGCAACCAGGAAGGAGAAGCTGAGCAGAAAGGTTGCACTATAGCGCAACCAGGGCAGCCCAGCTGAGCAGTCCAGAGGTGCCATAGCGCAAGCAGAGCCCCCCCAGAGCAATGGAACTGCACATCCAGGGAGGCAGGCTGGGGCCCACCACCAGCCATGCCACACATGGGCACAAGAACACACTGCAGAACCAACAAGACACCTGCACACCCCAAGCACAGCATCACTGGGGGTGGGGCGGATGATCTACTGGCCCATGAGGGACAAGCCAACAAAGCACAGCAGGGCCATGGCCCAGCACAACCACTGGCAGGCGGAGAGTGCCACACAGGGGTTGACAACCACAGTGCACATCAGCCCTCCGTACGCACAGCACACCCTGCACCGTGACCCCAAGACACCACCCATGTGCAGTGACTGGCACTGCAGGAAACCATGCATCCCCGGCACACGTCAACCCCGTGCAGCAGAGAAGCATACAAGCCAGACACACCCTGTACACCCAGCAGTGGGTGGCAGCAGATGGCAAGACCAACAGAAAGTCACTGCCATGCTGGAGATACCTCCCCATGCACACACACACGCGCACACACACACACACACACATACCCAGGACCATACCACCCCAGATGGCATGTACACCACTGCAACTGAGCAACCATAGCCAGCTGCAAATCAGAGACCAACACAGTATTCATATCAAAATATAAATGTATTATCAAAATGTAAATCACAAAACAATCAACTATAACTATTTACAAGGGGGGGTACGGGTACAAGGTAGGGGTGAGCAAGGGGTAGGGATGAACAACTTGGAGAGGGAAGGCAGGGTGGTAGGGATGGGTGAAGTGGGAAGGGTAATGTGGCCTAGGCCCAGCAGGCTGGTCCTCCTCCACCCAGTGCCGCTGGTTCACGGCGATGCCTCCTCACGAGCCATGTCTCACGGATGTCACTGAGGATGGCCTGGTTGTCTAGGGACACTTGTGTCAGCGCACGTATCTCCGCTGTATCCTCCTCAGAACAGTGAGGCCTAGGAAAATGGAACACAGTCAATGGCTGTGACTGACCACAACCCTGAACACCACCCAACCTGCAAGCCATATAGCCCAATGTCCCGCATCTGTGATGGCATGCACCCACCCACAGTGAACATGCACATGGCCATCACAAACAGGTGGCACCAGCTATGTGCACCACTGCACACGCACACTGCCCATGTCCATCACAGCACAAACAAGGCTGTCAAGTGACGTGGCAACGTGGTGCGATGCCATTTACACACCTATGTGCCCAGTGCATGCATGGACCACCAGTGACACATACACAGACGTGCTGTGACACTGGACAGTGATGCATGTCGCCTGTGTCGTGCATACATACATAGATACATAGACAGTGTCAGCAGATAAGGGCCTATGGTCCACCCAGTCTGCCCATTTGAGCTTGTAAGTTCAGTTTGTTTTCCTAGAAGTCTGTTGCACCTTACTTGACCTCCAGAATTCCTTTATGTCTATTCCATGCATTCTTAAATCCGTGATTGTTTCAGCCCCCACCACTTCCTCTGGCAGGGTGTTCCACTTGTCCACCACCCGTTCTGTGAAGAAATTCTTTCTCATGTTTCCTCTGAATCGTCCTCCCTCCAACTTCATCCCATGCCCTCTAGTCCTGGAACATCTTTTTCGCTTAAAAATAGTGTTTTCCTGCACCCTGTTCCTCCCTGTAAGATACTTGTATGTCTCTATCATATCCCCTCTCTCCCTCCTCTCCTCCAGGGAGTACATGTTCAGTTCCTTCAACCTGTCTTCATAGGACTTGTGATGCAATCCATGCACCATCTTTGTTGCCCTCCTCTGAACCTTCTCTACCCAGTCTATGTCCTTACGTAGGTATGGTCTCCAGAACTGTACGCTGTACTCGAGGTGGGGCCTCACTAGTGTCTTGTATAGTGGAATTATGACCTCCCTTTTCCTGCATGGTTCTGTTGTGCATGGCTGGTGGTCTTGCCCCCCCCAGCATGCAATAGCATCCATGAAGTAATGATACTCACACTCCTCAGGCAGCTGGGTCTGCCGCTGCTGCTGCTGCTGCTGGGGCGCAACACCCACAGCACCACTGACTGGCACCGGGGCCCTGGCACGGCCCTCCTCACCCCGTGCCTGCATCCTCACATCCCGGCCTGTCCGAGACATATGTTGAGAAAAACATCAGTGTGACTCCAAACCAGACTGCCCCCTGCCCCAGTGAGAGTGCCTGCCCACACAGCCAGACCCATGCATCTCACACCTGCACACACTGACACAGCCAACCATGGCAGAGCCATCACCTATGCAAGCCACCAAAAACACCTCACACCTCACAGAGAATACAGGTGCATAGATGGTACACCCACCTGGCCTAGGCACCACGCCTCCTGGCACATGACCGTAGCCTCTCCAGAAGATGAGGATCCCTCCGCGGAGGTCACTGTACTGGTGCCGCACTGCTCCAGCTGACCGGCACTGCCCAGTGACCCCACCAGGTCACTGGCCACTTGCTGCCAGACCTGGTCCTAGCAATGGTGAGGGTCACTCACTATACAGTGCCCCATAGTGGGTCTCCACCAGGGCCACCAAGTTGGCCACTTCTACAGGGCTCCACTGCACTGCTCTCCTGCGTGCCACGGTACCAAATTTACAGCAGGCAATATGGCGCCCCGCTGCGCCGTAACCCCACGTGGAGATGTTATGCAATAGACCACCATAGGTTCCAATCGCGCTGTTCGAACAGCGCCGTCACTTCACATAGTGCTGTCACCAGACAGCGCAATAGGGCCGCATATGGCAGCCGAACAGCGCCAGGGGCAAAGGTCGGACACCAGGTCATGGGCAATGACGCAAGGCCACGCACAGCGCCATCTGACGTATACGCATCCTGCGTGACTGACCACCTGCGTACCAGTGCCACAGTGGACTATTGCACAGTAGTGCCACAGCACCATATAGTGCCCAGTGCTGTAGCGCCACTGGCACAATGGTGGCCATGGCCTGAATTGCCGATCATGCACAGCACATCAGCAGCGGGGCAGATGCCTGCATAAGCTATCTGGGCATGCGCAATGCAGTGTACCACACAGTCACAGATCTGCGCCATTGGCTCAGCCAACTCAACTGTATTGCGCAAAGCGCAACTTCGCGATATTCAGCAGACACATGCAAATCATCTGATCAGCCATTCAAAGGCGCAGTGGCACGATTTGCATCTCATTATAGTTGCTCCACTCCTAATTTGCATGCATTGCGCTATAAATGTGCGACATTGGGCTGCGCTGGCCAGATTCGGGTACTGCAGGTGAGAGGTGAGTTGCATGCTGTGTGATGTTCTGGACAATGGTCATGGGAAAATGCTGTAGACTGCACAGTGACAGGTGTCCACTTCCCCCCATACAGATCACCATGACCGAGCAGAGACAAGGTGAGGGTGAGGATGGTGGGCATAGGAGGAGGCCCAACTTTACCCCAGCAGAGACAGAGGCCCTCTTCCAGGCCTACCTGGAGGAAGAGCCACTACTGAGTGGTCGGAGGGGCACCCCTCAGTCCCGTGCGGCTGCATGGGAGGTGGTAGCTCGGGCCGTGAACCTGCATGGAAGCCACCAGCGCTCCGTGCAGGAATGCAGGAATGCAAGAAGAAGATGGGGACAGACCGCAGGAGGTTGAAGGAGAAGGTGGCAGCCTTCAGGGCGGCACGTGCTGGCACTGGCGGGGGCCAGCCAGCGGTGTTGGAGCTGACCCCAGCTGAGGAGAGACTGGCTGCATCAATGCAGTGGAGCGCTATTGAGGGCGTACCAGGAGGTGGATTCCAGACAGGTGGAAGCCCATCACTGCACGGTATGACATGGTGGTGGTGTTGGGGGGGTGGGGTGAAGGTTGTTCCCATGCACTCACATGTACTCTCCTTCTGTTACAGATCCTGTTCGTCTTCAGGAGACGGTGGTGGTGGGTCCAGGCAGTGATGACCTGCTGGACATGGAGGAGGGTCCATCCACCTCTGTCACCAGCCAGCATGCACTGCAGCAGCATGCATGCTGGGCCACCAACTCTGGTGTCGGTGATTCGGGTGTGGGGGGTGCACAGCCTGTGTCTCAGCAGTCTGGCATGCAAGCATGCCAGCACGCTTGAGACTGTGGCTGTGGACGCACTGCACCATTGATGATGCAAGGACTGCAATGGGCAGATAGGTGTGTGTCCCATGACGGACACACAGCAGGCCAGCACATGCCCCTGGGCCTTTCTGGTTCCAACTTGTGTACCAGCATGTTGGCACAGTCCCAGGCTGTGCCTGTCAGCACCGGTGGGCAGCACCGTGGCTGTGCAGGTGTCTGGCACTGTTTGCCACAGCGTGGAACAGGTGGACCTTGGGCACAGCGTTGAGGGCAGCAGCAGCAGTCACCCACCAGGTCTGGGGGTACAGTGTCAAGCGGTGGCACATGTCCGCCGCTCTTGATCCACCCATTCCTGGTCCTGGCCTAACAGCGCCACCCTCAAGGGGTGTTGTGCATCAGGACCTTCCATACCCTGGGGACAGGATGCCGCTGAAGCACAGTACCATTGACGAGCACACCCGCCTGCAGGAATCAGTACAGCTGCAGAGGCGGGTTGCAATGTCCATGGAGGCACTGTCTGTGGCTGTGGAGCAGCACAGCAGGGAGTGTGCTCTGGACCATGCAGAGCTGGTTCGTATGCAGACGGATGTGACCGCCGCCATTGACAGGCTGACCCAGGCAGTGGTCTCTGTTGTGGACGCATTGGGCACACAGTCAGGTGCCCCTGTACCGCACACCCCACACAGTTCACTCTCCACTCCCCGTTCCCGGCGTCGTGCGACACCAGGCCTGTCAACGCCGGGTTCTGCTGTGGCCATTCTGAGCACCCCTGGTGCAGGTTTGTTCAGCATGCTGCAGACCCCTGTGCGGGCAAGGTCGCATTCGCTCAGTGGGACCCCTGGTGGTCCAACAGTGCCACCCCATGTGGCCCCTGCTCAGCCTGCCAGGGCTGTTGGGTCACGGCGGGGCCGCCATAGCATCCGCGGTGGCCATGGGACAGTGCTACATGACTGACCTGTCTCCAGTGCGGGCCCTGACTGGTGCTGCCCTGTGTGCAATGTGTGTCATGGTGGGCAGTGCACTGCTGGGTGCTCTGCTCAACACGCCGACACACGGACCACCTGCACACCCTCCCAACTGCTGTCCACAGGTGCGTGTGCATGATGATGCCTGCATTGTACTGTACACCAAGGTGCAAGGGTGCCCAGCATCTGACACACGTACTTGGACAGTACAGGTGGTGGGGGTGGTCAGTAGTTCTGTGTGTTAGCAATGTTGGTTCTGCTGTGCTGTGCATCTGCCCATGTACGCTCTGTGCCTGTGTGTGTGTGTGTCCATATGAGTGTTCACCCTCCCTGATGGTATGTTTGCATGCCTGACCCTTCCACTCCCTGGCTTCATGCACCCCGGTGTGTTACCCTGTGTGCCTGTGGTTTGCGATGGACAGTGTTGGCTGCACATGTCCCCTTGACTTACCTGTGTTCTGCATAGTGCTCCTCTGTGATGGTGTCCCGTGCAGCTGGGCCTGCCGGATCAGTCGGGGTCCCGCCGTCCTGGGGCTGCTCATCACTATCAACACCGGCGCCACTGGCGTCCCCATCGCTGTCCCCCTCTTCAACCTGTAGGGCTATCCCATAGTCTTTGGCCATGTTGTGCAGGATGCAACAGGCCAGGAATATCCCACAGGCCTTTTGGGGGCTGTACTGTAGGGCACCGCTGGAGGTGTCTAGGCATCGGAAGCGTGCCTTGAGCATCACAAACACCCGCTCTATGATGTTGTGTGTGGAAGCATGTGCCTCATTATAGCGTTGCTTCGATCGGGTCATGGGGCGCTGGTACGGTGTGAGCAGCCAGGGACGGAGTGGGTATCCGCTGTCACCTGTGTGGAGATAGTGGAGATCAGTCTCATGTTCAGGTTCATATTGCCCATATCCCTGTGTGCCACTACCATGGCACCTGTGGCATTCCCACCCTTGCCCCGAGTTTGCATTCCCTACATATGTACTCACCCACTAGATGGCCTGTGGGGATGTCCCCACTCTCTCGAATCGATGGCACAGTGCGGACTGATACCATATGAAGGCATCATGTGCTCCACCAGGGTGTGTGGCACAGACATTGATTATGCGCCCAGTGGCATCACACACCACCTGGCAGTTGACACTGGAGAAGCCCTTTCTGTTCCTGTATGCAGCCAGGTGGCGTGCGAATGGCCACATGGGTGCAGTCTATGGCCCCTAGCACGCCAGGCATATGTGCTACCCTGTGGAACTCCTGCATGTTTGCTGTAAGCTCTGCCACGGTGCTGGGGAAATGGATGTACTCCACAGCATGTGGCAGCAGTGCACTGAGGAATTGGGTGAGGATGCGTGATGTGGCCGACTGTGTGATGCCTGTGGTGTCCCCTGTCAGCCTCTGGAAGGTGCCCGTGGCGAGCAGGCACATGCAGGCTGTCACCTTGGTCTCCACTGACAGAGCGTGACTCCGTCGTGAGGGTGCCTGCATCACATCACTGCACAGCTCACAGAGCCATCTCAGTATTGCCCTGTTCAGGCGGTACCGGCCCACGATCTCTACATCTGTGTACAGCTCAAAGCTGATGCGGGCACGGTACTGCCTGTTGGGGGCATACCGACGGGCCCTTCCACGCCACGCCCCTGCAGCATGCATTCTCACCCCCCTCATTACAGCTTCCACGTGGAAGCTGGCACTGTCCATCTCCCTGGCTTCTGACCCCCCCTGGCTGCTGTTGCTGTGTTACCCCTGCTGTCTTCACTGCTACTTCCACTGCACCGGGCACCCCCCGCTGGCCTCTACAGCCTATGGACCACGCTTGCCTTGCCTGCCCTAGCCTGTCACTGTCTGTCTGTCTGTCTGTCTGTCTGTCTCTCTCTCTCCCCCCACTTGGCATCCTTGCTTAGTAACTTGCCTTCCTTGAGCCTTTTATTTTGGCTCATTTTCGCTAGTCTTGTAATTTCGGCTGTTCGCTGTTGCGCATGCAGAATCTTTGAATATTGCATGCGCCTCTTATGCATGGATCCACCCTTCGTTGCATGCCTTCATTGCATTGCGCTGTTGCTCAGCATGTTTTCGGTGGCGCAACTGCCTCCTTCTGAATATCGCAAAATGGTGCAGTTTTGGACTTGCGCATGTGCAACCCTGTTGCGCATGGCGCAACCCTTTTGAATATCCGGGCCGCTATGTATTTTCATGAATTTTGTAAATGTTATATGATTAATGATATTTTGTTATCTGTTCCTCATTTACTGGTAACTTCCACCTGTTTTGCAACTTTCTTTTCTTTGAAGATGGTGATTCTTACAGGACTGATGCCCTGAATACTAACAATTCATCATTCTTTTTCCTTACTGTTGGTAATAGAGCTAGACATATGTATAGTTATTTGTTATGTTCTCCACAGTTCCCCACTAGTATTTTCATTTTTTTTTGTTCTCAATGTTCGCAGAAATGAATTATTTTTTGTCTCATAATGAATTCAGCATTTTGCATTGGTACAGTAATAGGCATAAAATGGTAAATTAATGTGGAATGAGTTTATATTGCACATAGTCATTTAAAAGTGTTTTTTATTAGCATTGATTGAATGTTTTGTTTACTTATGCAAATTGCCTCATGATTATTCATGACTTGATTGTATAAAAAGGACACGTCTCCTTACTAGCCACACCTCCTGATGAAGGGTTTTCATACCCAAAGCGCCAGGGCTAGTTGTGGGCATCCATCAGTCTGTCTACAAGATTTAATCTACTTTTGCAATTAAGCAAATTAATTTTTTAATCTTTAAAAATCTTGTGGAATCATTCATTTGAGTGCAAGACTTCTGTGGAGTGTTATCACTCATCCAATACTTCCTGCAGCCTCACTCACCAAACAACTGTGTCCCTTGATGCTAAGTCTCTCTCACTCTCAGTTACACAGGCACGTGCTCCCTGCTGCTGCTGCTGCTGCTGTCTCCATGCTGCTTCCAACTCCCACAAAGCCTCCGACCACAAATGTCATGCCTCTCTTGTTGCTGCTCCAAACTGTGCTCTCTCAACCACACTACACTATTGTGAACTGTTGCTCCCAGACACGTTCTGCACATCACTTTACACCGCATGCCATATTACCCCCAGTTGTAGACCATATATATTAGGGTCATAGAGCTTCCAGGTACAGTTTAAGGCCTGATTTACTTGGTATGCAAAATGGCTAGTTTTTATTATACTTGGTTTTGCTAAAAGTAAAAAACAACCTCTCATGTTATTTCACTTTTCTCTTGTATAACCGCAAGTCTTGCTTTTTGTTTTTATTATTTGGTAGCTGGGTAAGGCCCATTGGGCACATGGCCCATTTATTGGGGCAACCGAGGAGCACTGGGGAGGTTAAGTGACTTGCTTAGAGTCATAGAATATGCAACTGGACATTGTGGAATCAAAACTTGGTCTGCTGGATGTAACAAGCTTGTTCATAGCTCGTTATTGTAATGACTAGGCTGTACTTCCAGCCCAGCCGGTGCTGAAGAGCCGAGTATATTCTGGTTGAAATGCAAGCTGTGCTACTGTCAACAAAACAGTACCTAATTTGGGGCCATATATTCAAATATGTGCAAAAGCATAGCGCAGTGTTTGCACTGTGCTTGCCCCTGATCCAGTGGTTGCCATATTCAGATGGATAGTGCACCAGCACTGACAAAATACAGGCTCATTTCAGTGCAGCGCTAAGGCAAGCTGCACTGCCCTGACATGGACCTGGGCCATATACAGACCACAGGGATATGCACCCCCCCGACCGGATACTACCAGGAACCAAGATATGATATTCAGCCATAGAATGCAGATGAGCTCACTGGGCATGCAAGGCACTAAGGGGCAATATGCATGCACATTAAGGGCTCAATTGCATGGGAAGAGGTGACATGTTTGTACCCGTCATGTCCCCCACACCCTGAATACCCATCCCCACTATGCTAATGTACTCCTTGGTGTCTAGCAGCACACCCCACCCTCCAATCACCCATCCCATTTTATAGCACCATGTCCCTTGTGTCTAGTGGCACCCCCCATGGTTCAATTACCCACCCTGGTAGGTAACACATCCTCCTTGGTGGCTAGTGCCCCCCCACCCTCTGATCACCCACCCTGGTAGTTAACATGTTCTCTCCAATGTCTAGTAGAACCCCCCTACCCTCTGATTACATGCTCTTCCAGTGTCAGGGTGCCCTGGTGTCTAGGGCCCTCCCCATCCTCTGATCCTTTGGCCTCCATAATGCATACATAGTCCCTCGCATCAAGTGGTACCCCCCCGAACAAGCATTCCCTGAAATGCTTAGGTAGACCCTGGCATCCAGCAGCCCCTTCAACTGATGATCACCAACCAGACTGGCAAACAATGGTGGGTCAGTGGCTCCCCCATGCCACCCACACCCAGCACACCACAGTATTACACGTGCTCCCTATCATCCCATATGGTGGCTGACTGAGGAAGTGAGAGGAGGGCTGTGCTGGTCATCATATCAGGCTCTGCACAAGGCACTGCCTTCACAGGTAAGGAGGGGGTTGACTGGGTGGTATGCTGAGTGCAGGTGATACTGGGGGTCTGCTGACCCACCATCGTTCACCAGTCCAGTTGCCAACCAGCAGTCAGAGGTACCACTAGACAAGAGGGACTAAGTATGTATTATGGGGCCAGAGGATCAGAGGGTAGGAAGGGGCCCCTAGACACCAGGGCACCATGACACCGGAATGAGGCAGGTGATCTGAGGGTGCCACTATTCACCAGGGAGGATGTGTTAACTACCAGGGTGGGTGATTGGAGGGTGTGGGGTGCCACTAGCAACCAGGGAGGACATGTCACCTACCAGGGCAGGTGATTGGAGGATAGGGGGTGCCACTAGCCACCATGAAGGACAAGTTAACCACTGGGATGGGTGGTCAGAGGGTGGGAGTGCCACTAGACACCAGGGAGGACATAATAACTACTGGACCAGGTGATCAGAGGGTGGGAGTGCCATTAGACACCAGGGAGGACACATTAACTACTGGGCCAGATGATCAGAGGGTGGGGAGTGCCACTAGACACCAGGGAGGACATGTTACCTACCAGGGCGGGTGATCAGAGGATAGGGGGTGCCACTAGCCACCAGGGAGGACATGTTAACTACTGGGATGGGTGGTCGGAGGGTGGGAGTGCCACTAGACACCAGGGAGGACACAATAACTACTGGGCCAGGTGATCAGAGGGTGGGGGGGTACCACTAGACACCAAGGAAAACATGTTACCTACCAGGGCAGGTGATCGGAGGCTAAAGGTGCCACTAGACACCAGAGAGGGCACGTTAACTACCGGGCCAGGTGATCACAGAGTGGGGGGAGTGCCACTAGACACCAGGGTGTTCATTTTTTCACCAGGCTGGAGTTCAGGGGTAGGGGGCAGGAGGCTGCAGTACCACCATCCCACCACCAGGGCATTGCACCATGTTAAGACTAGGTTTGCAAAGGCAGTACCTAGCACTTGTTTAGGTGGCATTTACTGCTGGTGCAACCCTCTGAATTTGCAGCTGTGCCCATATGCAGGAGGGACCCCCTCATTTGCATGGGTGCAGTGGTATGCTAGTGCTCAGGTAATAATAGGTTTTGCCCACACTGTGTGGGTCTCTGAGTATAGTCCCCACCCATGAATCTGACACAAAACCCAGTTAGCCCGTGCAAACACCCCTTTGCGCCAACATTAACTTTTGAATATCTGGCCCCGGTGTCCTTGTTCACTGTTTAAGAGCGTCAAGAGATAAGTGAGAAAGGCACGCACCAAGTTATTTTACCAATGTGAAACTTTGAGACACTACTGCATTTTATGGCCTCATGGAAACCACTGTGTGTTTAAAACATTTCTTTCTATGATCTATTTATTCCCACATTGTGAAATGCCTGATTTATTTTATTGTCACAACCGTGTGACTTTGAAGTTTCTGATAGTACTGTATTGGGATAAAACCCGTGTTATGTGAATAGTCATTTCCTAATTGGAAGTATGGGACTTTCTGTGAACTTGGACAAAGTTCAAACATCATCGTGTGGTTGTGCCTCAGAAAATGTTTACAGCAAAGCCTTGTTCCATTGCACATGGAAAAAGTTACCTAAGGTACAGTAATTAGGGAGCTCCCAATAGGAGTTTCAGTTAAAATTCACCAACAATTCTGTAGATCATTATGCCTGTATCCTACAGTGGGTCTGGAGCAACCCATCCCAGGGGATCCAAGAAACTAAGGAGAAATTAATCTCCACAATATTTTGAACATTATGGAATATTCCCACTGTAAAGAACATAACTCTGGATGGCAAAATGATTCCCTCTCAGTTACTGGCAAGATGGCGGCGGTGTGTAAGCTGCCTGAGCTATGTTTGTTTTCTGAGCTCAGAACTTCATTTTAAAGCCTGTTTTAGATTTTCTTTTCTTTTTTCTTTATTGTTTTCCTTTGTAACTGTTTCTCAGTTAGTTAGGGTTTTTGAGTGATTTATTTAGACCTGTTGTGTATTTTTCTGGTACAGTGTGGTTTTTGGTCTCATTTGCACTATTTGCACTATTGGCAATTGTAAATCCCGGTTGATTTTTTAAGAGCTCGTTGTGGTCTCGATTTGCAAGCTGAACATCGTGATCAGCGTTTCCTCCGATAAGACTGCTGATGCTGTAGTGCAGTCTTGGAATACTTCTGGGATTTGAAATTCAAGGGGAGTTTTGTGGCTTTGGAGCCCTCTGTGCTTCCTGAAACGTACTCAACAGGACTGTGGATTGTGAGTGAAATCCTTTTTGCCTGCATTGTTTGATCAGCACTAGTGTAATGCTGTGGGAGCGCATTGAGTCCGCATTGAGTCCTGACGCTAGCTGTGGGTTTCTTCCTTGCTGTTTGCCTGTGAATCAACATCGGGGCAGTGAGAGCGCCCATGGCTTCAGGTGCAGCATATGGTGGATTTAGTGAGGAACAACTATTCTTCTTTGACTTAACATGGATGTGGTGAGAGCACATTTTATTCCAGTGTGCAGAGGACGGAAAGAAGCATCTCTCTCCCTTTGGATTTTTAGGTGGGTGCTCCTTTCCTCCTGGAGTGGACGACTGGCAGGGTTTTGGGTTGTTTGGGGAGGAACTGCTGGGGTTTGGACCGGAGGGTTTTTTTCCCCCTGTGGTTGTTGGTGAGGGGACTTTTGCAGCTGGTGGGTGGCTGAGGTCTTGGATTCCTCTCCTAGAGCAGCCTTTTGCTGTTGTAGGTTTGCCGCTCCAGAAAGGGGAAGGTTGCTACCTGTCTTTAGGGCCATGGCACCAGAATAGGGATTGTGGCTGTATTTGGTTTGTGATTTAGAGGGAACACAGAGGAGCTTTAATGGATGGTGGTGGTCCCTCTGGGGGTTCCTAAGGCTTCTCTGTGGGGGGAGCTATTGCTTCCCTCTCAGCTGCCTATATTTTCTGATTGCAACCTTTCAGCTTAATCCTGAATTTTGGTGTCTGGGTCTGAGTTTGTAAGTGCTTTTATTGAGGAGGTATCAAAGAACTGGTCATTTAGAGGAACTTTTTGGTGTCTGGACTGAGAGGGGTTGAGAGCCCCTCTCTTTTCTTTAAGGAATCCTTTGTTTTGATCTTTTAGAATATAATTTATACCTGGATGCTGATCTATTGTGATTACCATGAGACTTGCAATGCCTGACTTTGGTTTTAGAATTGAGAGAGGGTGAGAGCCTCTCTTGTTTCAAAATATCCATCGGATTTTTGGACATTTGGTCATTCGGACATTATATATCTGGATATTTTAATTTTTTGTCTGTTTTTGATTTAAATTTTGTTTTTCTGTTTTCTTTTATATTTTATTAGATTTAATTTGGGGCAGTTTATAATTTTGTTTTGTTGAGTTTTGGTGTGAGTGTGTGGGGATTTTAATATGTGTAGAAGGACTGCCACCACGGTCGTACACTATTTGTCCTCCACTCTTCATGCCCTCCACCCTTTCTCCCCCTTGCCACTACAGTTGTTAACATACCAGCACTGTAGAGCACTGGGTATTGTGCGGAGGGGTTTTGGGGGGTGCAAACAGTGGAGGCCGAATGAGTGGGGACACCGTATTGGGGTAGTGGAAACCAGAAGACGCCTTGGGGCGAAAAGGATTCAGGAGCGAGGTCACTCTTGTCTGGTTTCCATACCCAAGGGCACCACTAATGATGTTGGGCAAGTGGTCTGTGCCACTCCAGAGGCCCGTCCAACCCGGGCGGTGTTGTGCTATGCCAGAGCCATAAGAAACAAGACTGCAGTTATTGCAGATCTTGTCGAGTCTGTGGATCTGGCTTGCATTACCGAGACCTGGCTGGATGAAAATGGCAGTCCAATTTTGGAGGCAGCAGTTCCAGCTGGGTACTCGGTGTTACACTGCCCGAGGCTGGACCGCGGGGTTGCGGTCTGTTTCAAGATCGAACTGGGCTTCACAAGTGTACCAGTTGAGGGAGCTGAGTCCTTTGAATGTACTGTAGTGGCAGGTGTGGGTTGTAGAATTGCTGTCATCTATCGTCCACCAGGTGATGATAAGCATTTTCTGCAGGAAGTAGCAGACTTCGTCATCGACATGGCATTTGAGTCACCCAGGCTGATGGTCCTGGGTGACTTCAATGCCTGGGTCGATGACAAACTCTCACAGTTTGAACAACACTTCTTCCAATTAATGACATCTTTGGGCCTTACACAAGTGGCTACTTCTGCCGCTCATAAGAGTGGTCACTCTTTGGACTTAGTTTTCCTCCTGGGGATTGAGGCCTTTGACTTGAGGGTGGAACCTGTTGGTTGGTCCGATCACTACACTGTGGGATTCAGTTTTTGTACCCCCCCTTGTAGGCCTACCCCTGTGGAGATGGTCAGGTACCGCTCTTTGTGAGATGTTAGCTCTACAGGCCTGGCAGCGGTGCTTGACCTATCAGAGTTCTCTGGAGTGAGCAATGTTCCTGATGCCTTGGTGCTGGCCTATAATAGGGCTATCTCCTTGGCTCTGGATCAAATTGCTCCTGTCCGTGTTCATCCTCTCCCCCTTTGACCTCGGTCCCCATGGTTCGATGGAACTTTGAGGGAGATGCGGCAACAAGGATGAAGATTAGAGCATTGTTGGCGGTAAACTGCCCTTGATACTGACCATCTCAGACTGATGGAACATTGCCAACTCTATCATTCCGCAATCTCTTGTAAGAAGGCAGAGTTCCTGTCCGGGGAGATTGCGGCTGCTCAGAACTGACCAGCTCAGCTTTTTTGAACTGTTGACAGACTGCAACCCAGCCTGTCTGCAGGTTCGGAAAGCTTTTTCACAAGTGGAGTGTAACAAGCTTGCTCGCTTCTTTGCGGATAAGGTGGGCAACATCAGGGCAGCACTCCAGCCTGCTCCCTCTATGGGAGAAGCTATAGATCAGCATTTGGTCACAGCCTCTAGTCTCTCCTGGAGTTCCTTTGACCAGCCTGAGTTCATTGATATCATGAGGATTGTCCAGAGTATGTGCCCTACATGCCATAGTCTGGACCCAGGTCCGAGTTCCCTGATAAAGGGTTGTCATGCTACTATTGGCCCAGTCCTGGCATAGATAGTCTGGAGCTCCTTGGACATGGGTGAGTTTCCTAGCTCACTGAAGGAGGTGGTGGTGACGTCCCTCCTGAAGAAAGCTTCCTTGGACCCTGACTGCCATGCCAACTAAAGGCCGATCTCTAATCGTCCCTTTGTAGGGAAGATTATTGAGAAAGTAGTGGCCGCACAGTTGGAAAACCATTTAACCATCCATGACATCTATGAACCACTCCAGCCTGGTTTTCGAAAGAGGCATAGTACCGAGACAGCGCTGGTTCGGGTGCTCAATGATCTCCTGATGGCTAGAGATCAGAAGAGCTGTTCCATCTTGGTTCTTCTTGATCTCTCATCAGCTTTTGACACTGTGGACCATGGGGTACTTCTCAAGCACCTGAAGTTCACCTGTGGCCTGTCAGATGCAGTCCTCAGTTGGTTTAGATCTTTCCTCACTGACAGGACTCAGAGAGTGGTGTCGGGGATAAATTATTTCTGCCCAGTCTCTCTGTCATGTGGGGTTCCCAGGACTCAGTGTTGTCCTCCATGTTGTTCACAGTGTATATGCTGCCCCTCAGAGACATTGTAAGATGGTATGGGCTGGGGTTTCATTGCTATGCAGATGATACCCAGCTCTACCTATCTTTTACACCTGACTAGGATAGCACTCTTGGTCTTTAATAGCTGCCTTACTGGATGAATTCAAGCTGGCTGAAGTTGAATTCGGAGAAGACTGAGGTAATGGTTGTGGACCTGGGTCACAGGGTAGAGGGGACAGGAGCTGGTTTACCCTCAAGTTTATTTCTGGGGGGGTGTCCAGCTCCCTACCTCTGAACAGGTGTGGAACCTGGGGTGATTTTTGACAATGAGCTGACACTGCGTTCGCAGGTGTCGGCAGTTGTCAAAGTTTCCTTTTATCATCTTAGGAACATTGCCAAGATAAAGCACCTTGTTCCGCCCTCCAATCTGCCTACGTTGATCCATGCTTTTGTGACCTCATGCCTTGATTATTACAACTCCATTTATCTAGGGCTTCCTGGGGTTGATCTCCGCCGCTTGCAGCTGGTGCAGAGCGCTGCGGCCCGGTTATTGACGGGTATGTCTCGTGCCTGTCATATTTCACTGGTTCTGCATGATCTGCACTGGCTGCCTATTCAGTAGCGGATCACCTTTAAAGTCGGTCTTTTGACTTACAAAGCCCTACACGGACTGGGCCCGGACTACTTGAAAGAGCTTCTGGTTCCCTACTGCCCTAAGCAATCTCTCTGCTTGGTGGATGAGGGGTTGCTAGAGATTCTGAAGGTTTCTTTGAAATTTTCAGGCGCTCATGCTTTTATGTATACTGCTCCTACCATCTGGAATTCTCTACCCCATCCGCTTCGTCAGTGTGCGTCCGTGGAGGAATTTAAAAAGGCCTTGAAGACCTATTTATGGTCTAAGATTTGTTTTAACTAATTAATGTGATTTTATGAGCTCAGATTATTGTTAGATTAATGTCTTATCTGTTATATTTGTAAGCATTGTAAGGCGCCTTGAACTTGTGAAAGGCATGGTATAAATAACATTTTATTATTATTTATTATTTAAGACAAGGCTGGTACCAGAGGATCATATAATTTTCCCATATATGCTGCTAACAAATGCTATAACCAAAGACATGGGTTTTGAACCATGGAGTAATGTTCACAACATAGCAATGGTCCCGCTCATAGGGCTTGCAAATAGCCTCAATGCTATCTCAGCCCTGTATGCTGCCATCTCCAAAAAGTGTTATCCACAGAGAGTGAAGAGTGATAATTACTGGGGACAGGTTTTCCCGGATTAGAGTGCCCTTTGGAAGTGGACAAACATTTGGAAGAATTTATTTAAATATATAAAAACAGAACATCTCTTGTCCTATGTAATTTAAAATTCTACATAATTTATATTTTACCCACATAGGCTTTATAAACTGGGTAAGTTAGCAAGTGACAAGTGCACCAGACACGGGCTGCCTGGTGGCAATCTTTACCACATAGTGTGGCAAATGTCCTAGGGCCAAGCCCCTTTGGGAAACAATAAAGACAAAATTAGATCCCCTACGAAGTCTAGATACAGCTTCCATGTAGGAAATCTGTTTGATGGGGCATTATGGTACAATTCTTCCATCTTCTCAGAAATACCATATAGCCTTGATAGCAGATGTGGCCAAGAAGATTATATTAAGGCACTGGTTGGACGACAAGGTGCCAGAATTTTCTGAATGGCATAATGCAATATTAGCAGTCTTAAGAGTAGAGAAGATCACAGCTACCACCAGTAACAGAACTGGCAGCTTTAGAAAGTGCTGGGAATCATTTCATACACTATTATCACTGGATCCAGAGCCTGAAGGAGTGGGATAAGTGGGCCAACAAACTGGGCCAGTGCTGAATGGGATAAAGGGTTATTTAAATGTGATAAACAATAATGCTAGCTTTTGCTTGTTTTGCTATTGAATGAAGTTGTGTCTGTAGCTGATATCTTATAGTCTGAGCCAATCTGTTAATATGGTGATTTACTGTTGAATACCGTCTGGGAAGTGTGTAATGTCACTGTATGTTTGTGTGTCATGTAACAGTGTGTGTTGTATGTAATATTCCAGAAAATGTTCAATAAAGCTTATTAAATAATAAAAAAAACTTCACTCTGAAATTTAGCATAAACAACCTTATCAAAAAGTAATAGCTGGAATATAAAAAAAATCCACGTAGCCGTCTTTCTGTCTAATGACATGAGATGGAAAATGATTTCTTTGTAACATTAATTGCAATAAAAACATGAGCATCTTCTGAAGAAGGTTGTGTGCAGTATCTTTTGAACATTTTGCTGCTATCACCAGGAGATGGTATCTGTCAACAACTGATGCCATTCTCAATGTGGTCTTGCATGGCACCTTTTAACATCTAGGTACCCACCTTTGAGAGGGTGATGGTGTCTCTCAACATCTGATGTCATCATCATTGTGGTCCGTGGTGTGGAATCTGAACCTTAGGCAGCAATCATCATCATCATCACCGTGGTATCTTTCAATGTCAAAGGAGGCCATCAATACAGTACCTGAACACCAGGCACCGGTCATTAAAAGTATATCCTCCACCATCTAAGGATGCTATCAAGTCATCTGCAAGCATCCCATCTGTCTGCAGCTACCTTAAAGCTATAGGACTACAGGAGAGAAACACCATGCAACATCCTGTGCCATTCACCATGCCTCAAAATCATGATATCACAAGTCAGGCAGGAGGAACTCCCACCTGCTCCAAACATCTACCACAGGATTGGACAATCAAGAGAAAGAATGGTAGCAAGCATTACCTCCCCGCCCCCCACACAGAACAGGTAACAATAAATATTTGTAAATTACTGCAAACCCTTGCCAACCACACTTACTCATTAATGTCTCATCTTTGGCAAGGGAATAAAAGGACTAGGAGGAAGCTTATACCAAGAGGGCCACAGGTTCATAAAGTGGCTAATATGTGCATAGTTTGCTCAGAACTGTTAAACTGTCAGCATCTGGACTTGGTATTTGCCAACATGATACCAGGACTGCTGTTCTGGGGGTATCAGCTACAAAGGGACTGTTCATAGAGTATACCTTTCCTGTAACCCCCAAGGGGGAGTAGAAAGACTGTAATGGGTCTCTAACGAGAGAGCACTGGTTCAAATGTATTTGAAAGAGGCTGTTACTTAAAACTTGATAAATGCCTGTATAAAAATATTTTTAAATCTGTATTGCTTCAACAAATGTCAACTGAATAACTGATTTCTTTTCTATTGAATGGTATAGTTCTTGTATTCTGTTCTTGTCTAGCAAAACTCACAATATTATGAGATTTATGTGAGGTCCTGAAAACTGGGATTAAGATTTCCTCTTGAGCCAGTACACCACAAAAAAACTGATTGTCTCCCACCTAACTGTCTTCCAAATGTGTGTTGGTGTAGCACACACTGGGTCATTTGGTCCATATTTATTGATGTGAATGTGAGCATGGGCATTTTTATCATACCATCCTGAACAGACTAAAAGTAGGACTACCAAAGTCAAGCCTCCTTTTAGTTATTTATTTTTTTCCTCTCTCTAACCAGCTGGCCCCATCTACAGTGCCCCCCCAGCCCCATCACTAGCTATCTCTGAGGCTTACTCCCTCATCTGCATCCCCCACAGCATACCCACTGTGGTGAGGCTATCAGGGTTCCCCAGGCCCCTCCAGATGTTGTGCTTGGTTGGATGTGGGTGCGCATTACGTGGTGTGGAGTCTGCAGAGGGTTGCTGCTTCATCCTGCTTGGTCAGGTGGTGCACCTGGGAAACAAAAACCCAGGGGAAGAGTGCACAATGGGGAAGGGGTAGTAACAAGAAGTAAAATGGAAAGGGACCTGAGGGTAATCATATCAGATGACCTTAAGGTTGGCAAGCAATGTGAGAAGGCAGTAGGGAGGGCTGGGGTATACTGGGATGTACAGGGAGAGGCATCAGCAGCAGAAAACAGGAAGTTGTTATTCCTCTGTACAGACAGTTGGTAAGACCCCATCTGGAGTACTGCATGCAGTTCTGGAGACCCCATCTCTGCAAGGACATAGACAGGAAGAAGGCAGTCCAGAGGAGGGCAACTAAAATGGTGTAGAGTCTGCAAGAGAAGCCATATGAGGAGAGACTAAAGGAGCTAAATATGTATACCCTTGAGGAAAGGAAGGAGAGGGGGAACATGATAGAAACTTTGAAGTACCTCAGTGGAATCAACAAAGTCCAAGAGGGCAGCATCTTTCACAAAAAGAGACGTGCAAGAACAAGGGGACACAATTTGAAGGTAGAGGGGAGACGGCTCAGGGGCAATGTGAGGAAGTATTTTTCACGAGAGAGTGGTGAATGCATAGAACAGCCTTCCTGAGGAGGTTGTGGGGTCTAAAACAGTGGGGAATTCAAGAATGCATGGGACAGACATAAGGCAATTCTTGTGGGGGGGGGCTAGGAAAAAATAGGCTGTTGGTTAACTAGAATCTGCAGCTTATCCTGTAGGTAGGGAAATGGGCAGACTGGGTGGACCAAGCGGTCCTTATCTGCCATCAAAGTCTATGTTTTTATGTTTCTGTAGTCTCATTTCCTGTCCCCTGATTTCCCCTGGGTGCCTCGTGGGTGAGCACATCACCATCAGGAGGCATCTGCCCACCAATCGCATCTCCGACTTGCACTGCTACCAGCGGTCACTCAGGGGGTACCGTCACAGCAGAGTGCCCTATCTTCCTTCCACAGAGCTAGAGAGCAACCTGTGGGATGCTCAGTCCTCCTCTCTGCAGTCGGCCCCACCATGTCACCCAGGCTTGCTCCCAAACCTGGATCACTGACATCACAAGCAGCAGCGCTATCGCTGCGCTAATGGGCCTGCTCCCTGCCTCCTTTTATTGAAGGCCTCCGCTGCAGAAATGCTGCAGGGGCAAAACTGCAACAGCCCCAAACATGCCACTGAACCATAACAAAATGGCACTACACTGCAGAAATGCTACAGGGGCAAAAGTGCAACAGTCCCAAACATGCCACTGAACCATAACAAAATGGCACTACACTGCAGAAATGCTGCAGGGGCAAAAGTGCAACAACCCCAAACATGCCACTAAACCATAACAAATTGGCACTATACTGCAGAAATGCACTGCCCAGGCATTTAACAACACTAGAAAAGAGTATACTACAGAAAAACATTAAAACATACCCAAAAACTGCAAAATCCAGAAAATATCACATAAAGTTGTCTAACCTCATGTACTGTTTAAAATAAAAGATACGTAAGTCCTTTATGAGAGAATATACCCATCGAGGGGGCAAACAAGCTCAAAAATCCACTAGCCATTTGGGCGTGTGGCCTTTATGATCTCATTTGCGCCCCTCAATAAGTATATTTCATCATGCACCACACTTACCTATCATTTATTCTCTCTCTCTCTCTCTCTGTATGTGTGCGTGTGTGGGGGGGGAGGGACTTTTGCCCCATAGAAGAGGCCATCATTTATTTCCCTTTATAAAATGGGTAGAGACAGTAATATAACATGGTTGGCTGACAGCCCTTGCCTGCTATGCTCACTTTTTATATTATACTACACAAAATAATAAGTGCCCATACCTGTCCCTGTCCCTGAGTCCTCTATAGATCACTCTGATGCTACTGCAAACCTGATTTCGCCTAGCAAGCAAAATCAGAATCTGCAAAATAAACAATACCCACAGCAAACCCCAATGCTTCTAGTGACACCAGCAAGTACAATAGCATGCAAAGGAAGTGTGGAGGGACTATTTTAAATAAAATATCACAATTTGTTTTAAAATCTCACCATTTTTTCAATAAGTGATTCAAGAAGTTTTTCAAGACGTGATTGCAAACCTTGTGTTAAGCTTTCTTACCCACCATGTATCTGTAAAACCTTGTTTAGCCTGTTAGCACTATGTTTTTACCACAAATCAATTTGTATTCTATTTGTTGCACCCTGCTTACCAATTAGTGATGGTAAAATCTTGCCTCAATGTTGACTTTTATCTAATTGTATAACCTCGTTTTGCTCTGTCTGTATTTTGTCTCTACCCCAAATCAATTGTATTTCTATTGTTCACGTCTGCCTATTGTAAATCTCCCGGGTCGTGCCTGAAAATAGTCATGCCTTGACTAATTGCACCTACCCGGTAAACAAAAACTAAATAAATAAATATTTATTTAGTTCTTGTTGACTGGGTAAGTGCACTAGACAAATCCTGGCTATTTTCAGGCACGATCCGGGGGAGAGGGATACAGATGAATGCCAACTGACCATGAACCAGATTAAGCTGTTGGTGGTATTTTTAGTGAATGAGGTAAATTTGGCAAGGACACCGGGGAAATTCCACTACTCTTTTCGATAAGTGCCATGGGATCTTTAACATCCACCTGAACTACCACCAATCCAGCAGATGGGACCTCGGTTTAATGTCTCATCCGAAAGAACGGCACCTCAAAAGTGCAGCACCCCTCTCATGCTGCACTACAGTGTCAGTACTGGGATATTAACCCAAGTGCCAGATGTGGGAACTGAACCCACAGCCCTCTGATCTCCCGGCCTCAGAGGCGAGTGTGCTACCTACTGAGCCACTGACACTGTTAAATAAATTAGTTTCTCAACATATATCCACTTTAAAAGCAAACTAACACTCTGGGGTGAGGTTTATTCTGGATAAACTCACTTCTAGGGGCAGTAAGGAATTCGGCCTGCAGCCTTGTGCCTCACTATGCCACTAGACATGCGTTAATCCAGAGCAAACCACTCCACGTTGTGTGTTATTTCTTTATGTATACCTGTGACTAATCTGTCAATTAAAAGTATATCTGTGACTAATCTATCAATTCAAAGTCTATACCTGCACTAATTAAAGCTATAAACCTTCACTAATCAAACAATTAAATGTATATACCTGCACTAATAAAAAGTATACACATGCACTACATTAAACCCAAAGGAACACCACTAGTAACATGATTAACACAGCATTAGAAAGCTAGCTAAACCAATTAACAAGATGCACAAAAAAAAAATTGGAAAAAAAAAGACACACAAAACCCTATCAAACCCAGAAATCCCCCAAATTCCTACCTGCACTCACTAAACACCATTCCCTCCTTGCTGCCAGAGACCTTCAGATGCCATAACATGATCACAAGTGCGATCTCCACAACAATAACCATCCTAATGTATTATATTCAACACACAATGGGTAAGGGTGGCACACTTGGAAGTATACCCATCTCAGGGGCTAATAAGGGGAATAAAACCACTTGCCCATTGGGCTTATGGTCTTATAGTCCTAATTAGCCCCCTTGATGGGTATACATCCTTATATACCACCCTTACCCACTATATATATATATATATATATATAGTGTATATATATATATATATATATATATATATAAAAGACAAAGAACCTCTGTGCACAAACACTGAGGCAAGGGTTACCAAAGGGCATTTGGCTGGGAAGCGCAGTTTCAAAAATACAAAATCACACATGCCCACACAATGCAAAGCACCATGGGCTGCATATGCAAATCACCATAGAATGTTATGCTGGTTCAACTTTAAGCAGAATTGCATGGTGTGTGTGTATATATATATATATATATATATATATATATATATATAATGGGCGGATATTCAAAGGGTTGCGCCATGCGCAATAGGGTTGCGCATGCGCAAGTCCGAAAATGTGCCATTCTGCCATATTCAGCGGGAAGCAGTTGCGCTACCGAAAACATGCTGAGCAACAGCGCAATACAAATGAAGGCATGCGCAACTGAAGGGGGTGGATCCATGCATAAAGAGCGCAATGCGATATTTAAAGGCTTGTGCAATGTGCAACAGCAGATCAGCCGGAAGTTGCGCCACGGCGGAAATGAGCCAAAATAAAAAGGCTCAAGGAAGAGGCGCAGAACGCGCTATAGGAAGCTTCACATGAGCAGGGAGACAGACAAGGCAACAGTGGCAAACAGTGCAGGCCAGGGAGTGCACAGGAGAGAAGAGGGACAAGGAGGGTGTGGGGCCACAGACTGCAGAGGCCAGTAGGTGTACCTGGTGTAGTGGAGGTAGCAGTCAGGACAGCGGGGGTAACAGAGCAACAACAGCCGGGGGGGAACACAAGCCAGGGACATGGACAGTGCCAGCTTCCTCATGGAAGCTGTAATGAGGGGGGTGAGAAGGCATGCTGCAGGGGGACATGGCCGTGGAAGGGCCCGTCGGCGGTACGCCCCCAACAGGCAGTACCATGCCCACGTCAGCTTTGAGCTGTACACAGATGTAGATATTGTGGGCCGGTGCCGCTTGAACAGGGCAATACTGAGGCAGCTCTGTGAGCTGTGCAGTGATGTGATGCAGGCACCCTCACGACGGAGTCATGCTCTGTCAGTGGAGACAAAGGTAACAGCCTGCATGTGCCTGCTCACCACGGGTACCTTCCAGAGGCCGACAGAGGACACCACAGGCATAACACAGTCGGCCACGTCATGCATCCTCACCCAATTCCTCAGCACACTGCTGCCACATGCTGCGGAGTACATCCATTTCCCCAGCACCGTGGCAGAGCGTACAGCAAACATGCAGGAGTTCCACAGGGTAGCACGTATGCCTGGCGTGCTAGGGCGATAGACTGCACCCATGTGGCTATTCGCATGCCACCTGGCCCCGATGGGGCAGCATAACAAACCAGAAGGGTTCTCGAGTGTCAACTGCCAGGTGGTGTGATGCCAGTTGCGATCATCAATGTCTGTGCCACACACCCTGGCAGAGCACATGATGCCTTCATATGGTACCAATCTGCACTGTGCCATCGATTCGAGAGTGGGGACATCCCACAGGACATCTAGTGGGTGAGTATGCATGTAGGAATTGCAAAGTTGGGGCAAGGGTGGGAAAGCCACAGGTGCCATGGTAGTGGCACACAGGGATATGGGCAATATGGACCTGAACATGATACTTATCTCCACTATCTCCACACAGGTGACAGTGGATACCCACTCCGTCCCCGGCTGCTCACACCCTAGCGGAGCCCCATGACCCCATCGCAGCAACGCTATAATGAGGCACATGCCGCCGCATGCAACATCATCGAGCGGGTGTTTGGGATGCTTAAGGCACGCTTCTGATGCTTAGACACCTCCGGCGGTGCCCTACAGTACAGCCCCTCAAAGGCCTGTGGGATATTCCTGGCCTGTTGTATCCTGCACAACATGGCCAAAGACTGTGGGATAGCCATACAGGTCAAGGAGGGGGACAGCGATGGGGACGCCGGTGATGATTGGGATGAGCAGCCCCCCCTTGGACGGCGGGACCCCCGACTGATCCGGCAGGCCCAGCTGCACTGGGACACCATCACGGAGGAGCATTTTGCATGACACAGGTAAGTCAAGGGGCCATGTGCAACCAACACTGTCTAGGCGCAACCCACAGGCACACAGTGTAACACACCAGGGGTGCATGATGACAAGGGGAGTGGAAGGGTCCAGGCGCACAAACACACCATCAGGGAGGGGTGAATAGTCATATGGACACACACACACACACACACCAGGCACAAAGCGTACATGGGCAGGTACACAGCAGAGCAGGAACAGACATGGCAAACACATGAATCAACGGACCACCCCCACCACCTGTACTGTCAAAGTACATGTGTCAGATGCTGGACACCCTTGCACCTTGGTGTACAGTACAATGCAGGCATCATCATGCACACGCACCTGTGGACAGCAGTCGGGTGGGTGTGCAGGTGGTCCGTGTGTCAGCGTGTTGGGCAGGGCACCCACCAGTGCACTGCCCACCAGGACACACATTGCACACAGGGCAGCATCAGACAGGGCCCGCACTGGGAGACAGGTCACTCAGGTGGCACTGTGCCACAGCCACCTCAGATGCATGGGCGGCCCCGCCATGACCCAGCAGCACTGGCAGGCTGATCATGGGCCACATGAGGTGGCACCGATGGACCACCAGGGGTCCCACTGTGCGATCACGACCTTGTCCGCACGGGGTGTGCAGCATGCCGAACATACCTCCAGCAGGTGTGCTCGGGATGCCCACAGCAGAACCCGGTGTTGACAGGCTGGGTGTCACACGATGCCGGGAACGGGAAGTGGAGAGCGTACTGTGTGGGGTGTGTGGTACAGGGGCACCTGACTGTGTGCCCAATGCGGCCACGACAGAGACCACTGCCTGGGTCAGCCTGTCTATGGCGGTGGTCACATCCGTCTGCATTCTGACCATCTCTGCAAGGATCAATGCATTGTCCCTGCTGTTCCACTCCACAGCCACGCACAGTTCCTCCACAGACATTGCAACCCACATCTGCTGCTGTACTGATGCCGACAGCAGGTGGGTGTGCTCGTCAAATGGGTCCTGTGCCACATCAGCATTCTGTCCCCCAGGGTATGGAAGGTCCTGATGCTCAACACCCCTTGAGGGTGGGCGCTGTTCACCAGGACCAGGTGTGGGCAAGTCAACAGGCAGTGCATGTGCCACCGCTGGACCCTGTACCCCAGACCTGGTGGGTGACTGCTGTTGCTGCCCTCTCAACTGCTGTGCCCCAGGGACCACTCCATTCCACTGCTGTGGCCGCAACAGTGCCAGAGACACACAGCCACCGGTGCTGCCCCACCGGTGCTGACAGGCACAGATCTGGGACTGTGCTGATGTGCTGGCTGACACACGCTGGAACCAGCTAGTCCAGGGCACGCATCACGTGCTGTGTGTCCGTTATGAGACACATGTGTCACCGCCCATTGCAGTCCCTTGCATCATCAATGGTGCAGGTTCGTGCAACAGCCACAGTCAGATGCGTGCTGGCATGCTTGCATGCCAGACTGCTGAGACACAGGCTGTGCACCCCCCACACCTGACTCACCGACAACAGAGGTGGCAGCCAGGCGTGCATGCTGGTGCAGTGCATGCCGGCTGGCAGCAGAGGTGGATGGACCCTCCACCAACTCTGGCAGGTCTTCCACACTGCATGGTCCCACCACCACCATCCCCTGCAGACGAACAGGATCTGTAACAGAAAGTGAGAACATGTTAGTGCATGTGATCAATCTCCCCCCCCAACACCACCACCATGTCACACTGTGCAGTGATGGGCTTCCACCTGTCTGGAATCCATCTCCTGGTACACCCTCTATAGCACTACGCTGCATTGATGCAGCCAGACGTTCCTCCACCGGGGTCAGCTCTGCCACCTCTGGCTGGCCCCCGCCTGTGGCAGCGCGTGCCGCCCTGAGGGCTGCCACCTTCTCTTTGACCCGTCTCTGGTCTGTCCCCATCTTTTTTTTGCACTCCTGCACGGAGTGCTGGTGGCTTCTGTGCAGGTTTAATGCACGGGCTATCCCCTCCCATGCAGCAGCATGGGCCTGAGGGGTGCCCCACCGTCCACTCAGCAGTGGCTCCTCTTCCAGGTAGGCCTGGAAGAGTGCCTCTGTCTCTGACTTGGTGAAGTTGGGCCTTCTCTTTCGCCCACCATCTTCATCCTCACCTGGTCTTTGCTCGGTCATGTCGGTTTGTATGGGTGGAAGTGGACACCTGTCACTGTGCAGTCTACAGCGTTATCCCATGACCATTGCCCAGAACATCACACAGCATGCAACTCACCTCTCACCTGCAGTAACCGAATCTGGCCAGCGCAGTCTCCACTGTCGCATATTTATAGCGCAATGCATGCAAATTAGGAGTGGCGCAACTGTAATGAAATGCAAATCGCGGCACTGCATCTTTGAATGGCTGATCAGATGATTTGCATGTGTCGGCTGAATATCGCGCCGTTGCACTTTGCGCAATACGGTTGTGCCGGTTGAGCCAATGGCGCATTTCTGTGACTGCGTAGTACACCACATTGCACATGCCCAGGTAGCTTACGCAGGCATCTGCCATGCTGATGATGTGCTGTGTGTGATCAGCAATTCAGGACATGGCCACCATTGTGCCAGTGGCACCACAGCGCTGGTCACCAAATGGCGCTGTGGCACAACTGCTCAATAGTCCATTGTGACACTGGCACACAGGTGACCGATCATGCAGGACGTGTAGATGTCCGATGGCGCTGTGCGTGGCCTTGCGCCACTGACCCATGACCTTGTGCCCGACCTTTGCCCCCTGGCACTGTACGTCTGGCATGTGTACGGCTCTATCGCGCTGTTCGGTGACAGTGCGATGTGGACCAACGGCGCTGTACGAACAGCATGATAGGGACTCATGGAGTTGTATTGTGCAACATTTCCAAGTGGGGTTGCCGCGCTGCGGAGCACCATATTGCCACTGTACAACTGTAGAATGGCACGCAGGAGAGCTCCACAGTGAGGGGCCTTGGAGCTGGCAAACCTGGAGGCTGTGGTGGAGCCTCACCATGGGACACTGTTTGGGGGAGTGTCCCTGCAGATGGCATGCACCCATGTGTGGCAGCAGGTGGCCACTGCCCTAGAGCAGGCCACTGGGCAGAGGAGGACTCCAGAGCAGTGCAGGCACCACTATAGTGACCTGCAAAGGAGGGAGAGTGCTCTGCTGGAGTGCCTCTGGTCTCATGCCAGGAGGGGCATTGTGCCTAGGCCAGGTGGGTGTGCTGTGTATGCACCGGTATTGTCCGGATGGGTGACACTGTGTAATATGACCTGCGCATAGGGGTGGGTTGGGCTATGGTTTGCTGTGAAGGTGTTTGCAGGTGTGTGCTGTTTGGGTCTGGTTGTGTGGGCAGGCACACTCAATGGGGCAAGGGGCTGTCTGCTTTGGGATCTCACCGATGTGTTTCTCTTCATTTGTCTCCCACAGGCGTGGAGGAGCGGAGGCGGGCCCAGGCTGAGGCATGGGATGGCGGTGCCGGGGTGGCTGGCAGAGGTGGTGTGCCACAGCCGCAGCAGCAGCCACAGCCACAGCAGCAGCACCAGCAGCAGCGGCTTGATGAGGGTGAGTGTCATTACATCATGGATGCTATTGCATGCTGGGGGGGCACGGCCACCGTCCATGGACAACACTACCATGCATGCAACATGTGACAGTCATCACTGTCCAGTGGCACTGCATGTGTGTGTGTGCATCACTGGTGGTCCATGCATGCACTGGGCACATGGCTGTGGCACTAGCATCCCACCACATAACCATGTCACTGGGCAGCCTTGGTTGTGCTGTGATGGACATGGGCAGTGTGTGTGCAGTAGTACATATGGTTGTTGCTGCCTGGTTGGTCATGTCTTGTGCACGGTCACTGTGGGTGGGTGCAGTCCATCACAGGAGCGGGGCACTTGTCTGTATGCCATGCATGATGGGTGGGATTCAGGGATGTGGACAGTCACAGCCATTGACTCTGATCCCTTGTCCTAGGTATCCAGATCCTGCGACAGATCAAGCGAGCACTGTGGAGGCTCACACAGGTGGCCATGAATTCCCACGCCATCCTTCTAGACATGCAGCGGCATGGGATGCGGCCCCGGAGGAGGCCCCGGGCCCAGCACCAGGTGGAAGGAGGGCAGGCTGCCAGGCGGTAGCTGCCCATCACCACACCCCACCTTTCCTCTCTCGGTTGTTCACCCCTGTCCCTTACCCATCCCTACCTTATACCCATAACCCCACCCCTGCTTTGTATATATGTACATAGTTGCTTTGTTGTTCTTGTTATTCTTCTTCATTACATTTAGATTTTGATATAAATACTGTGGTGGTCTCTGATTTGCAGCTGGCTATAGGTGCTCAGTTGCAGTGGTGTGCATGGCATCTGGGGTGGTATGGTCATGGGTATGTGTGTGCGTGTGTGTGGGGTGGTGTCTCTGGTGTGGGTGTCAGTCAGGCATTCCGAGTGCTGCCAACCCACTGCTGGGTGCTCAGTGTGGGTTTGGCTTGTATAGTTCTGTGGTTCACGAGGTTGCAGTGTGCCGGGGGGGCCTGGGGATTCCTGCAGTGCTGGTCACTGCACATGGGTGGTGTCTTGGGGTCACAGTGCTGGGTGTGCTGTGCACATCGGGGGGCTGCTGGACACTGGGGTGGTCCGCCCCCTTTGTGTGGCAGTCTCAGCTTGCCAGTGGGTGTGCTGCAGAAACACGGCCGGGATGTGCTTTATTTGCTTGTCCCCATGGTCCAGTGGCTGTTCCATCCCTCCCCCAGTTATGCTGTGCTTGGGGTGTGGGGGTACGTTGTTGGTTCTGCTGTGTGTCCCTGTGCCCATCTGTGGCATGGGTGGTGGGCTCCAATCTACCTCCCTGGTTGTGCAGTTCCATTGCTCTGCTGCTGGGGGTCTCTTTGCTTGCACTATGGCACCTCTGGACTGCTCAGCTGGGCTGCCTTTGTTGCGCTATGGCGCATCATCTCTGCTCAGCTTCCCCTTCCTGGTTGCGCTATGGCACAGGTTGTGCGATATTCAGACGTTGGCTGGTTGCGCAATTTGTCTTGCTCAATGTTTGAATATCGCGTATATTGCGCAATTGACTTGCACTTGCTCCTGCTGTTGTGCACTTTTTGGGCGCAGTTTGAATATCCGGCCCACTGTATGTATGTATATATATATATATATATATATATATATACAGACACACATACACATACACACACACACACATAATACTTATGTGGCCACTCTAGTGTTTTTTGTCATTGGCAATGGAAGGATCCGTCTTGCAAAACTGACTGTCTGGCTGATGTACACCCCATTTCGACAGGGAGGGGAGCAGGGTAGGCTGTAGCCATTTTTCTCAACAGGTGCTCAAGTGGGTACTGTCAGGCTGTACATGGAGTGTGGGTATAATTCATAGTAGAGTTTATTCATGTTGTGTGAGGTGAATGCAAATAGAGCAGGCACCCTATCAGGACCTCGAGGGGCTCCCATTAGGCATGCAACCTGCACCCTGCAACTGCAGGGACACTGCTTGTGATCTATCGGACTTGACAGTTAACTACAGAATGTGAAATTTCTTCTTTCTTTCAAAAGTTTCACCAGGAAAAACATACCAAGATGAGCAAGTACTCAATAATGTTACAATTATCATAACAGTTATTAAATGTAGACTAATGTATGGGGAGACGTGCATAATAAGAATGTTATCCACACCTAAGGTGTGGGATGCTACATAAATCTCAGGGGTGAAGCCTGAGGGGTTTATCAAAGCATCCCACACCAAGGGTGTGCACAACATTCGAGCTATACACTCCTCTCCATGCACTATTGTTTTATGTAATTACAGAGGACTGTTTTTTGCCAGCTACTGTATTTTTTTATTGCAAGACCCACTGACCTGAATATAAACTGTAGCAAGAAAATGGCATAAAAGTCCAAACATCAATGTCCTTTAGAATTGTGCATAACTTTGTAAAGTTTAATAATAGGCAAATATTAAACTAAGTTTTAGAGTCCAAAACTGTGAAACACCCGTAAGAAGGATGAGCTCTGAAAACTGGTGTCCATAGCAATATGCTAAGGAGAGGAGTTTAGAGGTTGCCAATTTCCATGGAGAAGGGTGAGAGGGATTGTTAATGAGAGCATAGAAGGGATTGGGGTAATAGAAAAACAGAAGGAGGGTTACAGTGCCTTTTAGCATTGATATTTTCAGATAAATAAAATGAATGAATTACAACCAACTTTTCCTATGGAAAAAAACAGCAGCAGTTATTATTATATAGAGAATAATGGCTGAATGGGGGTTATAATGAGAATTTTGCACCCCCCCGAGGTGTGGGATCCCACATAAACTCCAAGAGCGAAGCTCGAGGGGGTTATATATCCCACACCAAGGGAATGTGTAAAATTGGAGTTTTACACACCTACCCAGCCTTTATTTTAATAATTGCTGGCCAATATTTTTTTTGCCACAGCAATTATATAAAATAACTAGAAAGAGCCGTAGACTGTGGTCAGATTTCAGCACAGTCCACGGTCTGAAGCAAGTGCCAGAAAATAAAGCTTCCATTTTGTTTTCTTTTTCTTTTCCAGCATCATTTGAGAAAAATACCCTCTTTTTTAATAAAAAACAACTTATCGTTGACTGCGAGGGGCGAAGTCTGCAGTGATATGGAATTGCCCTGGGGAACATTGCAGAGTAGAGGAAGACTGGTGTCAGGTGCATGCGTGGTCCAAGGGAAACCCAGCACGTGTTTGTCTTTAGGTTTCCCTATGAGAAAAATGCTGGACAGTAATTATATATAGAATAACGGCTGGGTAAGGAGTTATAATGAGATTTTACACCCCCTCCCCGAGGGGTGGGATGGCACATAAATCCCAAAAGCGAAGCTCAAGGGATTTATTAAGGCATCCCACCCCAAGGGTGAGTGTAAAATCTGAATTTTATACCCCTCTACCCAGCCTTTATTTTATATAATTGCTGGGGAGTGTTTTCTCACCATGGCAATTATATAAAATAAATGGACAACCCCATGGAGTCATGCCACAGACCAGTGGGGTTTTGGTGTGGGCCAAACATTTGGTTCTCAGGGCTTGTGGCATTACCCAGACAGTGATCAGGAGTCTCGATCCTGTGCACCGATGCCACAAGTTAGTCTGAGGAGGGGTTGTGAGATAACAGACAGACCAGATGAAGAACTTCAGGTTCAACACACAATCTCTGTGTGATGTTTATTCAAAATACAAGAGATAACCTTCAGCAATAGCATATCCCTTCAATACATCAGTTTGCAGCAACAGACTATGAATGTTCTTCCTCTGCACTTAGTCAGCACCTACTGACTCACTGATCATCTGATCTAACATTTTCGTGAAAACCATTTCATCCCTATGTTTGCCTTTTGTGTTTGCATGATTGGGGGGGCTCAAATAAATATATATATATATATATATATATATATTTATAAAATGGTGCGGTAAAATCATAAAAATCCCAGTGATACAATTGGCCAAAACACGTCACATGACCGTGCATTATTTCCCAACGACCGCACACCTTCCACTACGATCAGACGCCTGAACTACTTTCCAGTCCTCAAAACCTTTTCACCAGAGCAAGACCACTCCACACCTGGTGCAGCTAGACACCCACACTAACACACATGTGCAACTGACACCTACACCCATAAGTAAATATACCAGTAGTAGCCCCACACTGTAGAAACAGATCTCTTCATCCTACCATTAATGTTTACTGAAAATTTAATTTAAAATCAAATCCTGCCATGTTCACAGTGTCACAGTGTACAACCACTTTTATTACTGTAACCACTGTGACCAGTCTGATTAACAGAAACCTAACTGTATATATAAAACTATAACATACATTCTTTTGTAGCCTTCTCTTCATTTCTTTAAAAAAGTGCCTTTCACTGACAATACTAGATCCTGCAGACAGTACTTTCACTTTCAATAGCGAAATATGCCAGTGGTGCACTCATTTTAGAAAGTGAGAAGCTATTCTAGTCAAAGTAAGATGTGCTCTATTTAAAAATCAGAAAAGTGACTGCCTTTTATTAGTTTCTCTTCATTTTCCGTAATAGTAGCTCCATATACGATACGGGCAATGACGATAAATGACGAGTCGGTAATTTTAAACGTGGAAGCGGAAGCCAGAAGCGATGTTGCCATAGCTTCCGCACACAATATGGAACTACTATTAAGGAAACCGAGAAAACTAATAAAAGGCAGTCACTTTTCTGATTTTTTAAACACAGTACGCCTTACTTTCACCACGTAAAGCTTCTCACTTAAATGACACCGGCCGTCACGCTACATTTGGGCAATTAAAGTGACAGTCCTTTACAGACATACTTTTTTTCACACCAAAAAGGACTACTAAAAGTTAAATTCATTTACAAATACAGTTTTTCACACCAAAAAGTGTCACCTCTGCCAACATATCATTTAATTACCAACTACACAGAAGGACTACTCCCCCCAAAAAATCTATAGCCATTTTATAAGATAGATATACCACTCTGAGGTGTGCGGTCGCGCTCTGATAACGCATCTCTAGGTGTGGTTGACGCTTCTCGCCCTGCGGCCCCGCATGCGCAACGCACACCAAGGCGTATGATCATTGAGCCGCCACCGCACACCTCAGAGTGGTATATCTATTACATATATATATATATATATATATATGCTAAAGACAAAGAACCTCAGTGCAAAAGTACTGAAGCACAGGTTACCCCCAAAAGGCATTGGCAATAAAGCCAAGTTTCAAAGATACACAACATCACACATACCCCCATAATGCAAAGCCTCATTGGATGCATATACAAATCACCATGACATTTCAGACAGGCTCAGTTTATAGCAGGAATACATGGTACCAAAAAGGCCTCTCAAATAATTTGCAATTTACATGCATTTAACAACAAAACGGAGGGGGGGGGCTGATATCTCTACCATGGTAACTTAATTTCTATAATAAAGTCACCTAGTACTTTTTACCTTTATCATAAACACCTAGTGCCATGGTATTTTCAACATTTACAGGTTTCATATACATAAGATATATAGAGCAAGGTATTTTATGACATAGTGCCATTGCATACTAAATCCAGCAATGAGGAACACAGCCTGTTGTTTTACATCAGATCAGAGGTCACCAAAATAACTTCCCTGTATGAGGACCTGAGAGGGGAAAAGGAAAATTAAAGAGGACACTATAACATAGTCAAGAAAGGGGAGGGGGGGTGCCCAGAGGTGGCCAACCTTATGGACTAGAAATGTAAAGGATAGAGTAGGCTAAGAAATAGAAGAACTGTTGCAATAGATGCATCTCAGGGTACCTATTAATGATAAACATTCAAACATAAACACAGTGGATATCATCATGCTTTACCCTGAGGCGTTAACACATTTCTCAACTGAGACTATTGGTACCTTCCTATCTCCTTTTAGGGAAAGTCCATCATATTTCATTGACATCAATTCCTGCACCATATCTAGACACAAAATCAGCCTTTACATGTTTTGTCCCTGCCCTGTGGTACACAGTAAATCGATAGGGCTGAAGAGCTAAGTGTAACTCCCCTGTTACCTGGGGTTACAAGAATCCCAGTTAGACCTAGTGATAGGCAGGGAAGACAGCTTATGAAACTCCAGTTAAATGGCTTTCACACTGTCTCACTCTGTTCTCAGTCTCAGCTGAGACTGAGGGATGACATCATTTTAGAACTGTCACAGCTGCATAAGCCACACTGGAATGTTGCAGTTGGAGGTTAGAGTAGAACGTTGGGGAATTTGAAGTCAGTTTGCAAGAGTCTGTCGCAGTCTGTAGTAGAGGAAGGAGGTGCTTTGCTGTAAGCAGGCCCTCAGAGTCCTAATCTCTGTCAAAGAGCTATTTTTTGTATAGGTGTGTGTTCTCACCTGAAGAGGAACACAAGAAGAGCCAAGTGAAGTGGTAGAGACTGCTTTCAGTGGTTCAGGGCCCCATCCCTGCAGGGATGGGGGAAGGAATCAGCCTGTTTCCAGGGGCAACCCCCCTGGTCCAGCAAGGGAAAAAGAAGCTGCCCGAATTAAGTTCGTGCCAAGGCACCAGAAGTTCTAGATGAGATTTCTTTGAAGAAAAAATGCCTGTGGGGCACCTGCAACCAAGGGGTGAGTTCGCTCTGCTAAAGGGCCAATGTGTTTTCACCTGAATCAAGATTAAACTAAAGTGACTGTTACTGTGGGGTCAGGAAAAGACAGCCAAGTACAGTTTGGAAGATGTGGGGATTGGACTGCTTAACTCTGTGGGGAGTCTAGGGTAATGGACACAGCCACTTATTATGTATGTTCAAGTTCAGCACAAATGGGATGTAAAGACAGTAGATTGAATGTGAATACATTTAAGGAGAACCTACACAGCAAAGTGTTTTCAAGGATGAGGTGTTACAGTCCAGAGAAATGGCTGGGTATGAATTATAGGAGCAAGAGGTGGGAGACCCCCCATCAGTGGTAACCAAATTCACCTCTATGGGTTTGCTTTGGGACACCTGTTTCTTTCTCTCAGGTACTTGGCCAGTGCCTGAGAAAAGTACCCAGACATGGGATTGATGAGGAAGATTCCCTGATGGAGCCAGAAATGCTCATAAATGGTTTAGGGAGCCACCAGTAAATGTTTCCATTCTATATGGAAAGTGTCCAAAGGGCTGGCATGATAGCCGAGCCATGGAAGGAAGGAAGGAAGGAAGGTAGTCCAAGTGGCTGGCAAGGGAGCCGATCCGGGGAAGCCCAGAGCAGAGTACAAGTTCGGGCTGTGTGCCCAGTGTGTTTCAGTGCCTGAGGGCTAAAGTGAATGAGGATGTGTTCTGATCTCCATAAATATGCATTCCCAGGAGTGTAGCCCCGTGGGGGTCCATCTATGCTTTGTTATTCTGTTGGATGTGAATAAAAGCCACACTTTAGAATCCCACTTCTGGTATTGGACACTACAGTTATAGCTTCCTGTGTCTGGAGTTACTTGGGTGCCCCTATTGTAGAGTAGCCAAACCTAGCCAATGTGCCAAGTGACATATTTCTCCCTGAACCCAGCCCACCAGGTAGTGCTGTCAAGATGGAAACGGCATACCTGGGTGGGGGTTACATAAGTAACACCACATTATACAGGGATTTTTTTCTCTCACTTGGTGCAACCAGCAAAGGGGGTTATGATCAGTTACAACCTTAAATTCAGCCCCCTACAAGTAATATTTCAGAGACTCAATAGCCCACTTCAGAGCTAAGCATTCTTTCTCTATGGTAGCATGTCTTCTCTCCCTCTCATATAACTTCCTGCTGATATACATGATCAGATGTTCTTCCCCATCTTTTTTCTGAGATAAGACTGCCCCAATACCATTCTCTGATGTATCAGTTTGAACCTCAAACACTTGGTTGAAGTCAGGGCTTTTCAATACAGGAGCTGTACATAGAATGGCCTTGATATTCCTAAATGCCTTATCACAAATAGGGGTCCACTGAACGTTATTCGAGCACCTCTTTTTAGTGAGATAATGAGATCAGTCTAAGGACTAGCAATGGCTGAGAAATTAGGAATGAATCTCTGGTAATAACCAGCCAAGCCTAGGAAAGATCTCACATGCTTTTTTGTGGTAGATACTGGTCTGTTTGCTACTGCTGTAACCTTCTCTACCTCGGGCTTCACTTGTTTGTTGCCTAAAATGAACCCTAGGTATCTTGTCTTGGTCTTTGCAAGGGCACACTTAGCAGGGTTAATTGTCACTCCTGACTCCTTTAATGCTTGCAACACCTGGGACAAGTGTCTAACATGGGTTTCTCAGTTAGGGCTGAATGTGACCACACTGTCCAAATAAGCCACACAATACTCAATGTCTAGTCTTAGTATGTGGTCCATAAAATGCTGGAAAGTGTCTGGTGCCCCATGGCGTCTGAATGGCATTGTGACAAACTAGAATAAACTGACTGGGGTCCTAAATGCAGGTTAATTTTGTGAATCAGGTGACAAGGGGATTTTCCAATATCCCTTAGTAAGGTCAAGGTTGGAGATATACTGTGCATTGTCTAGCCTGTCAATGATGTCATCTATTTGGGGCATTGGGGAGCCATTGAATAGTGACACATTGTTAAGCTTTCTAAAATCTAGACATAGACGTAACCCACCCTCTTTCTTGTCCACTGTGACCATGGGTGAAGACCATGCACTGTCTGAGAGCACAATTATGCCTAACTGCTCCATTATTTTGACTTCCTGAATCACCTTATCCCTCACTTTCATGGGCAATCTGTAGGGCTTTTGGAGTATGGGCTTGTCTTGCATGGCAGTTATGGTGTGCACAATTCCTTTGGCCCTCCCCAGGACGTTTGTGAATATGGGCTCAAATTCTTGTAATACCCCCTGCAAATCTTTCTGTTGCTGTGGCTTCAGTTTAAGGTTTACCTGAATCTTCCCCAATGGTCCTGACTGCTCTAGCCTTTTATAGACAACCTCCAACTCTGACTTCTTAACTTCAGGATGGATATAAAGGGAGGGGTTAGGCTTCTCATGCTGTTTCCTAAGGAGGTTCACATGGTAAATTTTCTGGGCGGATCTCATTCTGGGCATGCTAAGCTCATAGTTCACTGCTACTGTGTGCTTAAAAATGGTGAAGGAGCCCTGCCATTTCATGAGTAGTTTGTTCTCTGTGGAGGGAAGGAGTAACAACACTTTGTCCCCTGACTGAAATGTTTTAGTCTTCAAACCCTGGTCGTATCTTTCTTTCTGCAAGTCTTGCTTCTGTTCTAAGCTCTGGTGTGCCAAGTTGATATACCTCACCAGGTGTTTGAGTAACTGAGTCATGTACTCTATGACATTAAGATGTTCCACCTTCTTCCCAGTGTTCTTTAACCACATCCAGTGGCCCCCTCAGGTTCCTCTCATATAATAATGAAAAAGGAGAGGAACCAGTGGATTTCTCTGTAAGCTAAAGTAAATAGGGGAGGTACCTATCCCAATCTTTACCTCCTTCTTTTACATACTTCCTCAACATTCTCTTTAATGTCTGATTAAACCTCTTTATGAGGCCATTAGTCTGTGGGTGGTACGGGGAAGTATGCACTGCTACCATACCCAGCAGACAGTATAATTCTTTTAGCAGGTGTGCATTAAAATTACTCCCCTGATCAGTAAGTATTTCCTGGGGGATTACCATGTGGCTAAATACCTTTGCTAGCTCCTCTGCAATCCTTGGAGCAGTGACCATTTTCATGGGGCTAGCTTCTGGGTAACGGGTAGCATAATCACATATGACCAGTACAAATCTGTTACCCTTGGAGCTCTTTTCCAGGGGGCCCACTATATCCATGGCTATCTTGTCAAAGGGGTAAGTCACAATGAGGGTGAGCTGAAGTGGTACTCTATCCCCTTTTCCTGCCTCAGCTACCATCTGACACTCAGCGCATGCTTTACAATACTCAGCTATGTTCTCATGGATAGAGGGCTAATAAAACCTGGGTAATATCCTTGTCAGTGTGCTGTCTCTGCCTACATAGCCTGCTAAAGGGATGTCATGCACCAGATACATGATTGGGAGTGGAATTTTTCTGGAACCATTAGTTGGTCTACTACCACTCCAGTTCTGGGTTAGTGTATTCTCTGTACAGTATTCCCTATTTTACAACAAACTGAGGGGCACCTTTTTCCACTTCCTTCCCCACCTGTGGAAAAAAAGGTTAAGTGAAGGGTCTGCTTTTTGATCATGCTGCATATCACATTTAAAAATATGCCCCAAGTCTGGCTGTGCACCTGCACGAGTATCAATCCAGTTCTTCTTTAGCTTCCTCTTCTCTGCCTTAGTTTTATGGTCCTTGCCGGGATCCTCAAAAACATCATCATCAGATGGGAACACAGATGGTAACTGTCCCTTCTTCACTTGAGCTCTGGTGGTTACAGCAACTACAGCAGAGTCCTGGGCAGCATGACAATGTATAAATGAAGCAAAGTCTGGGTGGTCATGTGCGATAACAACCGGCATGGGTAGGTGAGGTACCAACCCCACTTCTACCTCATGTATCATTTCTTGAATAGTCATTTGTATGGTGACTGTAGGGTAGCAATGGGTATCACTGTCCACAGATGACTGCTGTATCCAGCCCTTTATTATTCCCAGTCACCAGATCTGCTCGCACAAGAGTCTGGCAGCTCCCTGAATCAAGCAATCCCATAATCTGCTGTGATCCAATCTGCACAGTAGCCATAAAGAGACCCCAGTTCACTAAGGCTATGTGAGCTGTCTCTTTCTTTGTATTAGGACAGTTTCTTACATAAGGTCCCTTCTTTTGGCACCCATGACATACAATCTCTGCTACTGGAATTCACCCCCTTTCTCTGCTCTCCAGTCTTGTTTCACTGGGGCTGGATTTGACAGTTTACAAGGCTGTGCCAATAACTTTAAGGCCCCCTGCAAAATAATTTATGGAGCCCTACCTACCTACTCACCAATGACTGTAACATAACCATTAGCACATGTAAAATATTTATAACGTAGGTTATTTCGCATCTGTCCTGCTGAGCATCTATAGTTTATCATAAAATCATATCATAGAATCTTGACGGCAAAAAAGGACCATACTGGCCCATCTAGTCTGCCCTTTTTTCCCCCTTCATCTCTCCCTCCCTCCCTGCTAGCCCCCACCCTCCCTCGATAGTCAGCTTCATATGCTTGTCCTATGCCCTCTTGAATTCTTCCACTGATTTAGCCCCCACCACTCAGTCTGGTAGTCTGTTCCAGGGCTCCACCACCCTCTCTGTGAAGAAACACCCTCTCACATTGCCCCTATATCTTTTCCCCTGCAGTCTGAGGCTGTGCCCTCTAGTTTTAACCCCTTTCTTCCTCTTAAGTAAACCCTCTTCTCCCACTTTATTGTTTGTGTTGCTCCCCCTTCCCCCTTGCAAGATTAAGGACCTGAACAATGTAATTTATCTTTGCTCCTCCTTGGTAACACTAACACCAAGATGATTTTTTTTTTTTTTTTAGGAATGGGCGCTATTGCTTCTTGGTCCTGTACACCTCCCTACCCCTTGAAACTGGAGTTTAACTCTGCAGCACAGACCCCACAGCTGCCACTGCTGAGAGACTCAATCTCAAATGGATAAGGAATGTACAAACAATGTACAAACAGAAAGTTACAAGTTTGCCTCTGACAAGAAAAGGTTTTAATGCTGACTTCTGAGGCAGTGGGCCCTAAGACAGTGTGGGCCCTACTGCAACCACATCTTTTGCACCTCCTGGTCCCTGCTCTGACAGTTTATAAGTAAAAGGGTTCCTTACCAGATTGCTGGTGGTTGCAGCTGATGTCCCTTGGAACCCTCTGGGTCTGGATGATTGGGCTGCCAAGAAGTCTTCTACCAATGTGATGGTTTTATCCGTGGACTCAGGCTTATGCTCCCGAACCCAAATTTGTACATCCTGGGGTAAAACTTTAATAAACTGTTCAATAATCACCACCTCCAGAAGGTGGCCCTTGCTCTTGTTACCTGGCTGCAACCATTTGTAGCAGAGCTCCTTGAGATGGGCATAAGTCTCTTGGGGGTATCCGGTGACTGCATTTTATGAAACATAACCCTCTGGTGATAGGTTTCAATGTTTATGTCATAGTGCCTGAGGACCTCCTGCTTCACACGGTCATAGTCCTCTGCCTCTCAGGAGTCCATGTGGCTATAAACCAGCTGGCACTTGCTTCATACAGTCATAGTCCTCTGCCTCTCAGGAGTCCATGTGGCTATAAACCAACTGGGCACTGCCTGTCAGGTGCGGTGCCAGTCGAACAACCCACTGTTCCCTTGGCCATGCACATGTTCGAGCGATCCTCTCAAACGTTGTGAGGTAGACTTCAATGTCATCACTGTCTGAAAGTTTGGACAGTTTAATGTCTTTTAGGCTACTGGTTCTTTCTGTTTGCCCTGCATTGATGCCATGCAAGACCCTCATGGTATCCGCCCATTTGGCATCTTGCCTTCTCTGCTCAATGTCTCTATATCTCCACTCAATGTCTTTATCTCTTTTCATCTGCACTTGTTTTATGCAGAGCCATTTCAACAACTCCCCCTACATCCTCAGGTGGAGCATCTTCAAGAGGAGGTAATTCCCTTGATTCTTCCTCATCCCCTTGCATCTCTTCATCATCTTCAGGCTTGGCCTTCCTCTGAGCTCCCAGGTCCAGTCCAGGCAGCAGCTTCTCTCCCAGTTTGTTGGCCATGGTTCTGGTCAGACCTCTACAGACTTTCTTCTCCAGGTTCTCCTCTGGCAACTCCTGGTACATCAGTCCACCTGGGATATCTGAGCAATATCCACCAGAAGACGTCCTTCTTAGGCCAGTCCAGATGTTTCCAGCAAGTTACCCCACTTCTGACACCATGTCTGTGGAAAGGTTGTGGGATAACAGACAGACCAGATGCAGAACTTCAGGTTCAACACACAATCTGTGCATGATGTTTATTCAAAATACAAGAGATAACCTTCAGCAATGGCATATCCCTTCTTCAATATATCAGTTTGCAGCAACAGACTATGAATGTCCTTCCTCTGCACTTAGTCAGCACCTACTGATCTAACATTTTAGTGAAAACCATTTCATCCCAATGTTTGTCTTGTGTGTTTGGGTGATGGGGGGGCTCAAATAAAACAACCCAAAACAAGCTAAAGACAAAGAACATCAGTGCAGAAGCATTGAAGCAAGGGTTACCCCAAAGAGCATTGCCAATAAAGCCAAGTTTCAAAGAAACACATCACACATACCCCCATAATGCAAAGCATCATGGGATGTATATGCAAAGCACCATGACATTTCAGACTGGTTTACAGCAGGAATGCATGGTACCAAAAGGGCTTCTCAAACAATCTGCAATTTACATGCATTTAACAACACAACAGGGGGTTTTCTGATATCTCTATGGTATTTTCAACATTTACAGGTTTCATACACATAAGGTATATACATCAAGGTATTTTATAACATAGTGCCATTGCATACTAAATCCACCAATGAGGAACACAGCCTGTTGCTTTACATCAGCTCAGAGGTCACCACAAAAACCTCCCTGTATGAGGACCTGAGAGGGAAAAGGAAAATTAAAGAGGACACTATAGCATAGTCAAGAAAGGGGAGGGAGGGTGCCCATAGGTGGCCAACCTTATGGACTAGAAATTGTAAAGGACAGATTAGACTAAGAAATTGAAGAACTGTTGCAACAGATTTTAAAAAAGGTCGGTCCTCAAGAGTGGTAGGATCGTTCTGTCACATAGACCAGCTTTTTCTGGTCTAGCTTGTGGCAATCTTGGGTACCCGTTTTATGGGGCTTTCACCGAATATTTGCCACAAGCTGCCGTAAAGCAGGAAAAGTGCTGCAAATGTGCCCAATCTTCTTGACTTGGTCACAGGTTACAGCAAGCAGTACATGTGCCAGCCACTGGCATTGACACAGGGCTTGGTGCAAGCCTTGTGTCACCCTTCATAAATCAGGCCCAATGTCAACATCTCTTGTTCTGAAAGTCTGTTCCAGTGCCCACCACTCATTCTGTGAAGTAGTTCTTCCTGACATTTCCCTTGAATTTTCCTCCTTTCAAAGTCATTATGTACCCCATGTTCTCTCTTCCTTGAACATCCTGAGAAGCTGCATTTGGTCCAATGGTGTCCCTTTCAGACACTTAAATACTGTAATCATGTCTTACATGAGTCTACTCTTTAACCCTTGCCATGCTGTAGAAGTACATTGTAATTCTGCTGGCAGCCCAAGGTTTAACATAGCGAATAGTCCTAGAACTGCCAGTTCATTCTCAGACTGTTATACGTACCTCTTAGCCCACTGCAATGGTGGTTCACTTGGTGTTCATATAGATAATACAGAGACTGTGTGGTCTCGTGGTTAGAGCACTGACTTAGAAACCAGGAGGTCGCAGGTTCAAAACCCATCAGAGCCAGGCAAGTACCTACTGTGTGACCTTGAGAAAGCCATTGAATCTTTCAGTGCTCCAGTCCACACAGCTATGGAAATGTGTTAAAGCTGGACCTCACCGAAAACAAGATGTTGCCTTTCAGTTGAACTATCCTCAGTAAATGTTGTAACAAAAAAAAGAACTGATGTGTGTATAACCAGTCAGCTAAGGTTTTCAGATACCCCTTATAATAAACTGAACTGAAATGAGATACCCACTATATAATGTTACTGTTGAAGGGGATGGGTTTGAGATACCCCCTATCTAGTGTTACTGTTGAAGGTGATTTTAATGGAAACCTTCTGTGCAAATGTAATGTATAGAATTTCTCCCTTTTTGGATAACATAAGATTTAGAGAATTAGGCCAGTTTTCCAACTAGCGCCTTCTCAGTAGCTATAACACTTGAGATCTTCCTCTTTCATAATTTTTAATTTTTCCTGTTACAAAAGCAATGCATTCCAGTGAGGCTCTGATTGCTTCAAAGGAACAGGTCTGTCAGTTTATAGGGACATCTCTAGGGATATCTTGTCCCATTCTAAAAATGCTCCCCTTCCTTTTTGTACAGTTTCCACCATTCAAGGCACTACCCACCCCATACCTTCAGCTCCCCAACCTTTCAATCATCTCTCTCCTTGGTACAGCTCTCTGTGGACACTGTGCTGCAGTGCAGTGACCCAAATGTCTATTGCAGTTTCCATTTCTAAACAAAGCATAGGGAGGCAAAGATAGATATCGCACGTGTCATGGGGAGGACATGATGTGCAAGTGTAGGTAGGGCCTCAGTCATACACTGGGAGAGCATATTCTGATAATTGTACAGTCACTTAGAGGAGAACTATAGTCAACATTTTAAAAGAAATATGTTGTGCAAAGTGTTTTGTACATGTGTGTGTGTGTGTGTGTGTGTGTGTGTGTGTGTAGTCCTGTTGCATTCTTTCTTTTTCTCATGTAACAGGAGTAATGTATTGGAGACCACTGATTCAGTGAGTGCTCTCATACTGTCCAGTTTGCAGCAGTAGAACTTTGCTGGTAAGTGCTTTTCCTTACCAAATTAGCACTAATAAAGGCTAAATTCACAGTTTAGCAAGTACCTGAGAGATAATTGGGTTGGCTATTATTTGAGGAAACAGCTAGAGTCTTGAAACTGGGGTGAGCTGTCTGCTTTTATATGGCTTCATGCAGTTTGATTAAAAGAAAGGCTTTAAAAACAAAACATTCACTCCTGACGGCTAGACTTAGACACATGCTTAAAAAACAAAAAGTTTGGATTAGAAAAAGTTATTTATTTGAGGACAGAACATCAGGCTCTTAATAGTACAGTACTGCTGTAGATAGGACCGCACAAGAGCATTCACTGAATCAATGGTCTGTGACACATCACTGTCATGTGGGACAGGAGGTATTGTGGGAAAAGGAAAAGAATAAAAGAAACTGGCATATTATGGGGGGCCTAAAACAAGTAGGCAAATTTAGAAAAAAAATTCTAACAGTAAAGAAAAAGGGCGCCCTAGGACTACACACACAAATCAAAACACTCTGCACAACTTTAGTTTTGTAAATTTTGACTGTAGTTCTCTTTTGATGGATACAAAAAGGTGTCCATGCAACCGTCCCCATTAAGAGGCTTCTGCTGTAATATGTAGACATATACATATCGACAGTATGCACTGGTCCATCCCCTAATTTATAGATCATAGATACCATGTGACATAGCCTGCCAGATTCTATCTCCCTACTTTCTATAAAGCATTTCATACATCATGGCCACTAGGAGTCACTGCTGAGCACTCCTATTCCCCACACACTAGTTCAGCACAGCACCTCTGCTACCTGGCTTCAAGCTGGCTCTCTGCTCTACTCCTCCTATATCTCTGCTCTCCCCCCTGGAAAATCCCTACCTACATCCCCGGGTCTTAAACCCCTTGTGGCAAGATAGGCTTGTATCCTTTATTAATGTTCCTATTGTATGTGTTGTAATGTACTTTAGAGTTAAGACACTGTCACTTTAAACGACCAGGAAAAGGTGAACAAAATAACAAGAATTTCTGCTAAAGCCAACGTAGGTCTGGTTTTATCTAGATAAGGAACTGAAAAGTTTTTGTACCATAACAGACCTTACTAAAATGTTGAATAACATTATGGATGATAGTGGTGTTAACCCTGTTACAGTTATATATGTGGGAGCAAATAATGTCTCTCGGGACTCTGTTCAAGACATTAAAGAAGCCTTTGTAGCAATGACAAACAAATTAGTTGAAATTGGGTGTGACATTTCCTCAAAATCCCACATTTTTCTCATCTCTTAACTAAAAAGCCAAGACCATAAACGAATGGCTGCATAAATGGTGTTTGCAACAAAACATTACTTGCAAGAAAAAATGCTACAAGTAAAATCAATTGGGACACCTCTTTATCAAATTTAACCCCAGAACAAAGTTGGGCCAGTTTTAAACATATCATTTCCTACTTGAGGTATTCAGTCATCCCATCAAAACAAAAAACCTCAAATCACAAGCAGACACTCAAATGGAGGAACCACTCCATAAGAAAACTTATTAGGTTAAAAGGCAAAAAACATAACATCTACCTTAAAAACAAAACAAAGTCAAATTGGGATTCTTACAGAAAAATTCAAATAAAATGTAAATCCATGATTAAAAAGACAAAATCAAGATGGTAATATCATTTGGCCAGTAATGCTAAAAAAAAACAACAGTAAACATTTTTATTCATACATTAATTCTTTGAAAAAATCTGTATGTCAAGTTGGCTCCTTACTTGAAAATAATCTGCTCATTCACGACTCCAAAACCATGGTGGATTTATTTAATAAAGAATTCTGTAATATTTTTTCACATAATACCCATAATATACCTTGTCCTAATATACAAAATAATGACCCTCATATTTGCTTCCCCATAGAAACTATTGAAAAAAAAGTTGTTAACATTAAAGGGTAAATACTGTCCCGGTCCAGACAATATAGCAGGTCATCTCTTATTTTTATTGGCAGGTATTCTTACCCATCCCTTAAAAATAATTTTTGAATGCTTTCTAGTTGAAAATTATGTCCCCAATGAATGGAAAGAGGCAAATGTAGTATTGATTCACAAAAAAAGGCCCAAAAAACAACTGGGAGAACTACTGGGCCATAAGTTTGACCTCTTCTGTATGTAAGCTCCTTGAGAGTCTCATTAAGGATATTATTACTCCAGCCCTCAATAACCATGACTCAGAGCAACATGGCTTTAAAAGTGGTAGAAGCTGCCTCACTAATTTATTGTGTTCCTATGAACACATCAGTACCTTTCTCGACAGTAGAATGCCTTGCGACATCATATTTATCGATTTCAGCAAGGCATTCAATGTCATGTTGTATTGGGCTTTGATCAGTAAATTACGTAAACTTAACATCAATAGCTTTATTATCAATTGGATAAATAATTGGCTGCAAGATCAGTCCAAGCAGGTAGTTATTAGTGGGTCAAAGTCTAATAAGGGGAGAGTATCTAGTGGGGAACCCCAGGGCTCTGTCCTGGGCCCCTGCCTCTTTCAAGCATTTGTAGCTGACCTAACAATTGATTGTCTCTCCATCACCACAACATATGCAGATGATGTCAAAATCGGGGGCCCTTGTGAAAACCCATCACAAGCCATAACTATACAACATGACCTGGACATCATCACTTCCTGGGTAAATACATGGGGAATTCATTAAACACTTCAAAATGAAAGGTAGTGCATTTGGGATCTAAAAATCAAAACTATGCATGGTTCATTACTTAATAAAGCTTCTAATGAAAAGGATTTGGGTATCATTATTTCAGATGACATGTCCCACAATAAACATCTGCAAGGTGTTATTAATAAAACTAACAGAGTCGTCTGGTCTATTTTATGGAACATCAGATCTAGGGATCCTGAGGTGTTAATGCCTCTGTTTAGGGAATATGCAAGACCACACTTGGAATATGCCTCCCAGCTTTGGTGCCCATATAAAAAATCAGATGGCAACTCACTTGAAAAAATTCAAAGAAAATTCACAAAACACATTTCAGGGCTTAAAACAGCATCATATTAAAATAGATTGAAAACTCTAAATCTGATGTCCCTCTCCACTCGCTGCCTTAGAGGTGACCTTATGTTTCTTTATGACATAATTCAGGAGCTTTACCTTATATGTGAATTGAGGCTGGACTTTAAAAATTATTCTGGTGGGTCACGTGATGGCAGCCTGAGAAGCGGCAGCAGCCCTCCATTGCTCCATGCCTCCGCTACATAAGTCAGCTCCCCGGTATGACTTTTTAGTGTAAGCATACTATAAAGCTGCAAGATTTCAGCTGGTAGACACTCGAGGCTGCAGTATCCTGCTCTAAGAAATGGAGCTGTACATGAAAAAGGCACCACCGAGGTATTCACCACCTCCTTCCCCGGAGAAAGACAAGGCCGCAAAGCACCCGAAGCATCAGACAGCGGGCTCCAGTAAAACCGGCACCGCTATGGGTGCTCTCTCGGAGGAGCGGTTTCTAGAGGTGATGCAACCACTACAGAAGAAACTTATGGAGATATACGATGATCTTCAACAGGTCAAAGCCTCTGTTCACTCCTTGACTACCCGTTTAACGGACTCAGAGATTAAATTGATGTATTTGGAGAAAAAGCACGATAAAAGTGAATTGACTATGACACTTTACGGAAAACGAATTAAGAAGCTTGAAGACAGGATTGAAGATTTAGAGGGAAGGAGTAGAAGAAACAATTTGTTGGTGATCGGAATTCTTGAAAAAGAGGAAGGTGCTGCCCCTATTCTTTTCCTTCAAAAGCTATGCGAGAGAATTGCCTGTCCCTCCCCAAATGGTGCATCCTACATTATTGAGAGGGCACATCAGGCCCTTCACCCTCCTTCACAGCCTGGCTCCCCACCCAGACCTCTCATTTTCAAGATGCTTAACTTCCTAGACAAGCAGCATGTCCTAGCGAAGGTGCGTGAATTGCAAGAGGTCCGATGGGAAGGGCACAGAATCCAGATCACGCAGGACCTTCCACAGTCAGTGCGGGTGAAACGACAAGGAATGCATCCTATAGTGACAAAGCTTATCGCGGTGGGAACCCATTTCAGATGAAGTATCCAGCTGTCCTTCAGGTGAGAGGTGCAGGAGAAAATGGGTCTCCTTTGAATGCAAGAGCAGGTGCAGCAAGAACTTAAAGTGTTATCTTCCCGACCTTTTCAAGTGAAATGATCCAGCAGATTATGAGCGCATGCATGTTGTGCATAATGGTTCAGAGCTGGAATGAAAAAGAAGCTGCCATTGTTTCATAGAGTGGACACCCTTGTGGTTTTTGGTTGGACATATTTTGAACCTCTCGATAACACAGCCATTAAATATCTGTGGGTCAGTGGCTCCCTCCTTATGCTTTATAAAATTAAAAAAAAATTTTTTCTTCTCTGGAGAGATCGCAGAGACGTGGTCAGGATGTTGTGGTTTCTTTTTTATGGAGGGTACTTGAAATGGGCCTGATACTACATTGTGAAATGTCGGTGGAGAATCAGGCTGTCTGATTGCTGGACCTATCGCAAGAACATAGCTGCACAGCCCCTCAAGTTAATTAGGCTGGTGTGACTGAACTTAAAATGTTGGGGACCAATCATCTTTCATTTTTCATCTCTCCTGGATGGGGGGGGTTGGGTTCCTTTTTTTTTTTCTCTTTCTTCCATAATTGCGTGTTCAGATTCTGGGGATCCAGGGGGCTACCGGATATATGCTCATTTAGAAAAGATTGGGGGACTTCTTTAGTATCTTAAGGTACCATAAGCATACTGTTGATTTCTTGTTGCTGTTATGTTATTGCAACCATTGTAGAGGATAAGCCTTATTAGAGGGATGCTATGCATATAGTGGATTAAGAAGTTGTTCTATTAGGGGAATTTAAATGGTGAACATAACTGTTAGATAGGTAGCGGGGGCAGGGGGGAGGTAGAGGAGAGATAGGAGGGTGACTGGTGCAACTCAGTACCTGCGCTAGGACATCACTCACCCAAGAGTGGGTTGTGGTGCAGTTAATTAGAACTGGGGGAGACAGTGGGTAGAGTACTGTTAGGGGGTTATGGGAATTGTGGGAGGTTGGGACAAAGGGACAATATGATCGATAAGTTTTCATCTTTAATAGTTATCGAGGGTATCGGGGGGTAAGTCAAGTGCGTTAATCTATTTTTTTGAAGTCAAATTTTCATTGGTGCTCAGTCAGATCAGGTTGGGATCTCAGGTAATAAAATGGCTCACGTTACCCTCAGTATTGTTTGATAAATCAAAAGATGGCTCGCTGTTACAAAGTTGTAAGCTGGAATGTTAAAGGTGAACAAGATAAATGTAAGAGGCAGGTTATCCTCAGGCACCTACACCAATAACAAGCTGGGATTGCTTGTCTTCAAGAGACACATCTTCGGAGACATGATGTTAATTTATTTCTCAAGACATGGGTGGGACAAGCCTATGGAGTGGGGAAATTCACGTCTAGTGGGGGAGTTGTGATATTAATAGATAAAAAAATTCCTTTTAAGCTGGACAAAGAAATTTGGGATCCAGAGGGCAGATATATAATACTAAGTGGAACCTTGGAAGGGCGGCAGATTACTTTAGGATCCATATATGGACCAAATTCTGAGTCTCCTCACTTTTTCACCCACTTACTGAGCCTTTTTGTCACTGATTCACCCATTTTAACTATTTTGGGAGGGGATTGGAATGTGGTACCTTCCATGTACATAGATAGATCTGACTCAAGGAAATGGGGTTTGTCTCCCTCACAGAGAGCATTACGTGACCTTATGACAGGTGCTGATCTTCTGGATGTATGGAGAGTTCTCCATCATGGAGAACGCGAGTATACTTACTTTTCATCCCCTCATAAATCCTTCTCCCATATTGATTTCTTTTTATTGAGTTCCTTCACATTGTCTGGGGTAATGCACGCAGATACACATGCAAGAGCTATCTCAGACCATGCTCCAATCTCCCTTACATGGGTACCAGCGTGGCTCAGTTGGTAGCACATCCACCTCTGGACCAGAAGGTCATGGGTTCTCGTCCCACACCGGGATTGGACTTGCACTTAAAAATCGCTGGCATCTGAGTGCAGTATTGGGGGGTGCTGTACTGCTGGGGTGTGCAGTCCCTCGGATGAGACGTTAAACTGGGTCCCCTTCTGCCATCCTGGTGTTATCCTGGTGGGTGTCCAGGTGGAAGTAAAAGAACCCAAGGCACTCTTTGCAAAAGAGTAGGGAACATTCCCAGTGTCCTGGCCAACATTCCCCTTCCCATAAACCGGTTCATACAATTATCTAGGCTGTGTGTGGGTGATGATGTGCGATATGGCCGCCACCACACATTCAGTCACTTCACTACCAGTCTAGCATTGCTTGTAAAGTGCTTTGGATGTATGAAAAGTGCTATATAAATGCTGATTCTTCTTCTTCTTCTTACATATCTCCCTGGACCAAGTACCCAAAGGGATGCCCTTTGGAAGTTGAATAATCAGCTGCTCCAAAAGTCAGAATCTCTTCAACACATAAAAAGTTTTATGGTCAACTTCCTACTAGATAATAGGGGGTCCACTACCAGGATAGATATGATTTGGGCAGTCCTAAAGTGCTCCCTCAGGGGTGAATGCCTTAGGCTATCAGCAACGAGATGTCGCCAGTTTCGGGATAGGCAAACAACCTTGCTTCTACAGATACGGACCATGGAACGCACCCTCTCCCAGCACTCCCCAGATGTGGACTGGGCACTTTTGCACCAGTTGCAGAGTCAGTACTCTGATCTCATGTACCAAAAAGCAGAGCTTGCCTTGAGATATACTAAGATGAAATATCTTGTTGCGGGTGAAAAGGCTGGTAAGTTATTAGCTATTAGGCTTAGGCAAGCAGCAGCCTCACGAGCCATTCCTTGTATCAAATCGGCTACCAGTGATAACCTGGTGACATCCCCCAGGGAAGTGTCCAAGATCTTGCGTTCTTATTACCAAAGGCTGTATTCTGAAGCTCAGGAGGAAAAGCCTGTAGCTCGGGATATGACCGAGTACCTCGATGCTGCTGGTCTTCCTAAACTAAAGACCCCTGAAGGTGAACATCTTGGGAATTTAATTACAGTGCAGGAAGTGGTAGCAGCAATTGAGCAACTTGCACCTGACAAGTCCCCCGGCCCAGACAGCTTTTCTAACAACCTGTAGAAAAGCTGCTCACAAGAACTTGCTCCCCTTTTGGTGGAAGTTTACAATTACTGGTTTGTTGAAGGGATGTCAGAAACAAACTTCCTCAATGCTATAATTACTGTTATTCCCAAGTCTGGAAAGGATCCTATATACCCGGAAAGTTATAGGCCTATCTCTTTAATTAATACTGATGTCAACATCTTAGCTAAGGTTTTGGCCATGAGATTGGGTCTGCTTCTTCCCACGCTCATTAGTAGAGAGCAGATAGGTTTCATGAAGGGTAGATCCTCAGTGGACCACATGCGGAAGTTAATATATATCCTCTTGGCATCCAAGGACTCAGGCATTCCTTCTGTTCTGATCTCCTTGGATGCTGAGAAGGCCTTTGATAGAGTTTCCTGGGACTTCCTTTTTGAAACCCTGGCCCACCTGGGTCTCCCCCCCGGGCTTTCTTAGATGGATCAGACTATTATACACATTCCCATCAGCCCGGATTCGGTCTAATGGGACACTGTCTGCTCCCTTTCTACTTCAGAGGGGGACCAGACAAGGTTGCCCCCTGTCTCCATTATTATTCAGTCTTTATTTAGAACCCCTGATTAGGAGATTGTTAACTTCCCCTAAACTTCAGGGTGTTGAAATAGGATCACAAAGGTACTCCCTTTCTGCATACACAGATGACCTTCTTTTACACCTTCAACATCCTGCAACACGTATTCCAGAACTTTTGGCCAAAATAGGGCGGTTTTCTGCCATCTCCCACTACAAGCTTAATGAATCTAAGACAAAAGCTTTTCCTTTAAATAATAATACGCCCCAGTCAGTGCTCGAAAATACTAACTTAATATGGGAACCTAGGTCCCTTATGTATCTTGGGATTAAGGTTGCCAGAGAGGTCCATACCATGTTTAAGCTAAACCTTACAGAACTATTGAATACAATTAAGTTAGACCTAAACAGATGGGGAGATCTCCCTCTTTCCTTATGGGGAAGAATAAATATTGTAAAGATGAATATCTTGCCCTGGATACTATACCCCCTGGGAATGCTGGGTCTATTTATCCCTAAAAAAATGGTTTGGTAAACTAAATCAAATGCTAACTGCCTTCCTTTGGAAGGGTAAGAGTGTCAGGTGTTCCTATTCGAAGCTCTCTGCACCTAAGGAGCAGGGTGGCCTAGCAGCTTCTTCCCTTTTTTCATATTATTGTGCTCATCATCTTAATAGGATGTCTTACTGGTCAAGGGAGATGTTGAGAGAGGAGCGACAAACATATGTGCCTTTATGGTTAGATATTGAACAATTTCTAGCAGCCCAGAATTGTTGCTCCCTGCCTGCCCTGCTATACGCTAGTCCTAAGGCAATTCCAAAACCTCTTCTGAATGTTCCATTAGGTTGGTCCATTAGGGCTTTGCATCAGCTGCAAACTCATCTATCCCATAACTGGCATGATTTGTTGGAGCAACCTGTGTTGGGGAATCCCCACTTCCAGATTGGGTGTAAGCCCGTTCCCTTGGCTTTTTGGCCTTCCCTCAGTAATACAAAACTTAGGGATATGTATGAGGAGAGTAGAGTAATTCCTTTTGCTCTTTTTAGATTTAGGTTTCAGGTGCCGGTGACAGCCTTTTTTAAGTATGAACAGCTTAAGAGGGTCATCCTTGCCCATTTGGGTTGAGGGGGGATGAGTCAGGGGTCTGCTGATGTCTTCAATAAGCTTCTGAGGGCAGCTGAAGAACCCCATGCTGTGTCTGCAGTATATAAAGCAATCCAGTCAGTTGACTTGGGGCTGCCACAAGGAGTGTGTTATTATTGGCTGCAGGTATTTTCCCTTAATGCTGAACCACATTTCTGGATTAAGATCTGGCAGACCCTGTATAAATTTGTCAAGCAAGATAAATTGCGTTTGATGCAATTTAATGTTATGAATAATTTATATTTTACGCCACTCAAATTATGTAGATTTTGAAGTAGACCCTCTCCTGATTGTCCTAGATGCATGAATCATACTGGGACACTATACCATATGTTGTAGATCTGTCCTTCGGTCCAGAAATTTTGGCAAGCCATCAGAAAAACGCTTGATCCCTTGTTGGGCCTGGATTCCTATATTACCCCAGAGACTTGTTTGCTAAACTTATTTCCGGAGGGTACTCCCAATATTAGAAAAGCACATTTGGCTCTGATCTCGGCAATAGCCAAGTTAATTACCCTGAGACATTGGACGGATGACTCAGTCCCTTCAATCATAGAATGGCACAAAGAGATGCTGTTTGCCCTTCAACTAGAGAAGCACATTTTAGCCATGAACAATCGATCACAGATTTACCAGATTAGGTGGGGCCCTTTAGATGCCTTACTCACTGTATGGAAGCCATGATAGCTTTTAATATGGAGAGTTTTGTTATTAATATAATCTGATGGCTGAGCTTGTGTAAGCTTGATGGGGGCGGGTTAGGGAGGAGGGTGGACTGGGGTTGGGGTGGGGACATTAGCTGATGTTTTTTTAATTTATGGTTTTCATGTGCTTTATTGGGGGGGGCAGTTATCTCTGTTTGCCTACTTACTACCTACAGTTGTATTGAAGTTTATAATATGTTAATAAAAGTATATTGAATTATTAAAAATTATTCCCATGTCACTCATTACAATTAGTAGGTAAACCATTTAACCATATTAGCCGTAAATACTTTTTCACTCTTAGAACCATTGAACCTTGGAATAAACTACCCCTGAATGTTATTATAAGTGAGACTAAAAGCATCTTTAAATATTGACTAGATAATTGAATAAATACAGGTTTTGATCTTTCCTATTATTCTTTGGCTTAGTATAAGAGCAGTATGGGCTCCGGCCTCCTTGCTCTTTAACTCAACATAGTATGAACCATAGTATAAAAATCTTGGATCAAACGGTCAAATAGGATACTTAGCCTTCTCAATACAGGAAAAGGCCAGCAGGAAGCCAGGTTAAGGTCATAAACTAAAAATGAGACCCAGGCTATGAAAAACCAGATGTGACAGGTTTAGAAATGGAGCAACAGTGACACCTACAGGACAAGGTGAAACTGTTACACCCTTACCTAAGGGAAGGGGTCAGGCCATCACTCAGATTGTATTTAACAGACACATTTTGGAAACAGTGCACGTAACTTAAAGTAAGACCCAGAGAAGGACCCTTGCTGGGACATCTCACAGCTGAGAGAACTTAAGCTGTTACAGTACATACTTTGGTTGAAACATATGGGGTCTTGGACTACCCTCAGGACAAGACCTGTGTTTTTGTGGAAAACTGATTTTTCACATATGCAAAACAAATTCTGATTTGAAGTCAGAATTTGAGAATGAGGACTTTACTTCTCAAGATAAACCCTGAGTTTTGCTACAACAGGAAATTCAGAGATGGATTTTCAATTCCAACAAATCTTTTGTTGCAATTCTTCACCTACACAGAGAGGTTATTCTCAAATAGGGCCCTTTTCTGGATTATAAACCCTCTGAATAAGGTATAGTTTAGAACAACAGTATATAGTGTTTTCTGTAAACCACCCAGTGTTATTTTTGGTATTGTCTGCATTTCAAAAATCTTGCAAATCATAGAATTTACTGTGTTGCTTGTATTTAAGTGAACTTTTATCATTTTCTTATCAACTCTGCCTGGGGTCTGATTGTGTGATCTAACATTTTAAACAGAAGGATTTTGTAAAGACTGTAAACCTGGCTAACAAAGATAGTGATTGCTTGGCTATCCTACAAACTACTTAGGCAAGAGGCTGCCAGTGGCAGTGGTGGAATTCAAACCTGAACATAGTACAGAGGCAGGGGGACTCAAAACTACAGTTTTCACCCTCCCACTGGGAAAAGGAAGGTTGGTGATTCTTCCTGAACCCCACAACTGTTCACAAGTTCTGTAAAAAGGGGGACCCTTCCTGCAAACAGAAGGTCCCCCATGCCCTCCCAAGGTTGGGCTTTTGACGGATTTGGTGGCAGTGGTGGGATTCAAGCCCGAACGTAGTACAGAGTCAGGGGGACTCAAAACTACAGTTTTTATACTCCTACTGGGAAAAGGAAGGCTGGTGATTATTTCTGAACCCTGCAAATACTCATGAGTTCTGTAAAAATGGGACCCTCCATGCAAACAGCAGGTCCTGTCGTGCCCCCTAGGCTGGGCTTGTGACAGATTTGGTGCCAACCACTGGGATTTTGAACAGTCTTACAAAACCATCACACAATAGAGACCAGAATATGGAAAGGGGAAAACAGAAATTGGCTTCAGACAATAAGACCCTATCCTGTTTGAAAACATTTTTTTGAGCAAGTAGTGTAGTATAGGAGAAGGATGTCTTTTCAGTACAATGCTATGAATCTGAAACAGTTGAGAAAGATTTGTGGGGAATAGGGCATTCCCAGTGAGAACAAAAATAAAAAGCAACTCACAGAGGCCCTTATGCCATCTGAGACTGAGGATGCGCCACCCCACTTGGAGCCACAGGTGGGAACTCCAAATGACCAGAGCCCAGAGGAGAAGGAGGAGCCATCCACAGACAAGGAGCTGGAGCTGAGCAGGCTTCAGATGCAGGTGAAACAGCTTGAAATGGAGAAAAAAAATGTTGGCGATGGAACTAGAGGAATGACAGTGACAGAGAGAGGCCCAGACAGAAGAAAAGTTTAGGTGGGCCAAGCAGTCCTTATCTGCTACCAGATTCTATGTTTCTAAAGCAGCACGAGAGAGGCTGAAGAACAACAGCACCAAAGAGAGGCCAAAGAAAAACAGCTCCAAAGAGATGAACAGCAATGCCAGGGGGAATTTGAGCTGGAAAAGCTGATGCTCCAACAGACAGCAACCCCAGCAACACCTAAGCAGGTAAGTGGTGGGGGTGGGTCTGAAACTCCAGGGCTGGGGTACAACTTAAATTCAAAATTGGTGGCTCAGTTTAAAGAGGGGGAGGATATGGACATGTTTTTAAATTCATTTGAAAAGGTCTGTATCCAGGCCAACCTACCCAAAGAGACCTGGAGCTTTCAACTGTCTCCACTGCTTACTGGGACAGATGGATAATCTTGATAGTAAAGATTTTGATAAGTTAAAAACTGCATTATTAAAAAAATATGATCTGAATCCTGATGCATACAGAACAAAATTTGGGAACTCCAAAAGGGGCCGGAAATGAGCTTCGAGGAAGAAGCCACTAAGCAACATCAATATTTAAAACATTGGTGGGAGTGGGTGAAAGCAGATTCTGTTGAAGCTATTGAAGAGGTGGTATTGCTTGAACAGTTTTATTGGATTTGCTCTCCTGAACTAAAGCTTTGGCTGGAGGACTGAGATCCAGAGACTGCCAAAGAGGTTGCAGAGCTGGCAGATCGCTATGCTTGACGCAGGGCTACTCCTAAAGGGAATGCAGTGGCAAAGGGCAAAAGTGGGCATTTTGGACAGCCAAAAACCATGGCATCTCTGCAGAAATAAGGGAACCACCCAGTGCCCAAAAGAGAGGTTGGGGACAAAAAAAATGATGAATGCTGGTATTGTAAACAGCCAGACCATCTTTCTAGGCAGTGTCCTAAGAAGGCCCAGAAGGCAAAATGGTCTGTGCAAAATGAGACAGTTGCCCACTGTATCTCTGACACTATCCCTGACAATATGAGGGAGCACAGTCACCCAGTTATGGTCAATGGGGTACAGACAAGAGGGCTAAGGGGTACGGGAGCATCTCTCACCCTGGTGAAAGTGAATCTGGTGGGAGTTGAACAAATACTGCCAAATCAGTGTGTCTCTGTGAGAGATTACACTGGGGAAAAGAAAACCTACCCCTAGCTAGTGTTACCCTGGACTGGGGAGATGCAGGTGAAGGGGTAAGGAAGGTGGCTGTAGCTGACAAACTCATTATGGATGTTATTGTGGGGAATGATGTTCTACAGGGGGTGGGTTGTGTTGTGACCGAGAAACAAAAAGATAGGGGCTCCTGTGATCTTTGGGACCCCACAGAAATTGAGACAGAAGAGGTTGGGAGACAAGCCAGCCAACCCGTGGCTCTTGTAAAAGAGGGTGTTAACAAGGGGATGAAACTTCCCCTAGTGGCAGTTAACCCAACTGCTACTGAAGGTTGCTCTCAGGAGGAAGGAGTGACACATAGCCCAGGGCAGGAGGAAGGTTGTGATATTGAGTCCCCTACTGCCACATCTATGGACCTCATCCTGGGAACTGATGGGGACATGCCCCACGCTCTGGATAAGTGGGAAGACTTATCAGCAGCACAATGGACAGACCCTAACTTAGAGAAGCTGAGGGCCTGTGCAGAGTTTGATGGGACACAGGGAGGTGACAGAAAGTATAGGGTGTATTGGGACAATGGACTGTTATACACACAGAACATCAGGACAGAGGGAGGGGTGATGGGCAGGCAGCTTGTTGTTCCCCATGAGTATTGTGGGTTATTGCTCAAGATAGCTCATGATATTCCCATGTCCAGACAATTAGACATTGCTCATACTACACAGAGCTTAGCCCACAATTTCTAATGGACCAATATTACCAAGCAGGTGAAAAAATACTTCAAATCCTGTCACCAGTGTCAGGAAATAAGGAAGGCTGGAAGTAAAGTCAAGCCAAGGCTGCCCTGATTCCCCTACCACTTGTGGAGGAACCATTTCAGAAGGCTGGAATGGATATTGTGGGTCCTTTGAATACTTCAAGTTCCTTGGAAAAAGGGTATATATTAACAGTTGTTGATAATGCTACCCGCTATCCTGAAGCCACTGAGCTGTCCTCCATTAAGGCAGATAAGGTGGCAGATGCTTTGTTTGGGGATTTTCTCCTGTGTTGGGTTCCTACAGGAGGTTATCTCTGATAGAGGGAGTAACTTCATGTCGGACCTAATGACATGTTTGTGGGAGAAGTGTGGTGTCATACAGAGGTGCACAACATCTTGCCACCCACAAACCCCATGGTCTTGTAGAGAGATTTAATGGGACCCTAAAAGCTATGTTTATGCCATTTGCAGAACAGCATGGGTGGGACTGGGAGAAATACTTGCCCACCTGCTGTTTGCCTACATGGAAGTGCCACAACAGTTGACTGGGTTTTCACCCTTTGAGCTCTTGTATGGATGCAGGGTGAGGGGGGCCCTAGATTTAATACTAGAAGACTGGGAAGGTAAGCATGCCACCAAGGGGACTCCCATAGTGGAGTATGTGTTAAAATCCAGGGAGACACTGAAGGAGCTTATGGGCATGGCTCAGAGCAACCTGGCAGCTGCCCAACAAAAGCAAAAGACCTGGTATTATCATAGAGTCAGAGCTTGCTCATACAGGGTAGCACAGGAGACAATGGTTCTGATCTCGGTCCAGAAGGACAAGCTGCAAGCTGAGTGGAGGACGCCATACAAGTTTGTCTGGTGGGTAAATGATGTTAATTACATTGTGGAGTTACCTGACTGAAAACACACTCACAGGATTTATCATGTAAACATGATGAAGCCATATTTTAATAGGGCTGATATGGTACTTGCGGTTTGCAGTCCTGGGGAGGAGCTTGGTGGGGAAGACCCCTTTCTTGACTTACTAGCCGATAGTAAGCTGGCATCATCTGTGGAGACCATCATGCTGTCACCCCAGTTGACACCTGGACAGGCCCAAGAATTGAGGACCATTTTGCGAGACTTTGCCCCTTTATTTACAACAAAGCCTGGACAGACACCACTAGCAGTGCATGACGTAGACATCGGGACCCAAGAAACCATACATGGTACAGCTTATTGGGTGTCAGAGATAGTCCTCAAGGACATTAGGAGGGAGGTGGGGTAGATGCTGGATCTAGGGGTGATCCAGAAATCCCACAGCCCCTGGGCCTCACCTCTAGTCCTTGTCCCAAAACCAGATGGGACAACATGGTTCTGCATGGATTATCGTGGGCTTAACATCATCACAGAATCTGATGCCCATCCAATACCATGCACAGATGAACTGCTTGACAAACTGGGAGGGGTGACATGCTTGACTACAGTAGACCTGACAAAGGGGTACTGGCAGGTGGAACTCACTGACAGGGCTAGGAAAAGGTCAGTATTCATCACCCCAATCAGCCTGTTCAAGGTCATGCCTTTTGGGATGAAGAATGCCCCTGCTACCTTCCAGCAGTTAGTAAATCAGGTGTTACAGGATACAGAGGACTTTGCAGTCACCTACCTGGATGATATTGCTATTTTTAGCCATAGCTGGGAGGAACACCTGACATACCTGAGGGAGGTGTTTGGTGAATACAGGCCACATGTCTGACTATTAAGACAGGAAAGTGCCAGGTAGCCATGGCAGAGGTCACTTATCTGGGACATGTGTTGGGGAGAGGCCAACTCTGCCCAAATCAAGTGAAAATAGAAGCAATTGTGTCATGGTCCACACCTGAAACCTAGAGACAAGTCAGGAACTTTATTGGGACAGCAAGGTATTATAGAAAATGTGCACCCACCTACAAATCCCTGGCCACTCCTTTATCTGGGTTGTTGACAAAGAATAAGCCTAGGAGGTTAAAATGAGACGCAGACTGTGAGCAGGCCTTCATACAGCTGAAAACCTCACTGTGTAGGGCCCCAGTGCTGGCTAGCCCAGACTACAAGAGGCCATTTCTGGTGTAGATGGATGCCTCAGATGTGGAAATAGGGGCAGTCTTCAGCCAAGTATCCAATCAGGGGAGAGAGCACCCCATTGTACACTTAAGCAAGAAGCTGCTTCCATGGGAACAAGCCTATGCAAAAGTAGAAAAGAAAAGTCTTGCCTTAATTTGGGCATTGAAAAACCTGGAACCATATATTTATGGGAGGCATTTTAAGGTCGAAACAGACCACAACCCATTAGTATGGTTGGGCCAAATAGGGAAAACAAATGGAAAACTTCTAAGATGGAGTATCGCCTTGCAGGCTTATGGAATGGAGATTTCGCATAGGCCTGGTTCTAAGAATGGGAATACAGGGCTGGCCTGGTGGCATTAAGGGTTGAGGTGCTGGACACCACACCTCATGCCATGCCAGCGACCTTGGTCCGGAAATAAACCCGGGCCACCGGGGGTCAGCAGGGGAAAGAGAGGATCAAGCGTCTGGAGGACAGCTTTCCTCTGGGGAGGGATCCAGACTTGCCTGGCATTGCAGCAGCCCCCGGTGGTGACAGGAGGCACTGTATATGCCAGGGTAGCGAGTAGTGTGGTGGAGCTGCGGTGGGTGTCTCTAGATGCCATTGCATGTCCGAACTGTGGGGAAGGGGGATCGAGAGTGTAAACAAGGAAAAAACCCTGCTGACTGGGTGAGGTAATGGTGAATTCCAGAGGCCAAGGCCCACATGCCCAATGCCGGCCACACCCCCTGACTCTACCCTCTGGGGACTCCTGGCCTCTCCAAGAGCCCGGGGAGAGACGGGAGTCCTGATGTTGATTCGGAAGTTGCAGGAATTGCGGTTCAGGTGGGAGGTCAGGAGCTGCAGGTCAAGAAAGGGAACCTGAGAGATGCCCCAGCAGGTAGGTGAGAAAAAAGATTAAAAAAAAAAAGAATGGGAATGCAGATGGCCTGTCTTGCATACTGGATCAATAACAGAACTGGGAAGAACTGACTTCAATAGGGGCGTGTTCCCCCAGGTTCTGTTTGAGAAGGAAGGGATGTGACAAGATAGGTGTATATCTTTTATTAATGTTCCTATTGTATGTGCTGTAATGTACTTTAGAGTTTAGACACTGTCTCTTTAAAAGGCCAGGAAGAGGTGAACAAAATGACAAGAATTTCTGTTAAAGCCAGCGTAGTCCTGGCTTTTATCAAGATATGGAACCAACAAGTTTATTTACCATAACAGTCATAACATTTTTGATCGAATAGGCAGACTGGAAACTTAGCCTTCTCATAACAGGAGAAGACAACAGGAGACCAGTTTAAGGTCATAAACTGAAAACCAGACCCAGGTTATGAAAAATCGGATGTGACAGGGGTTAGACATGAAACCACAGTGACACCTGCAGGACAAGGTGAAACTGTTGCACCCTTACCTAAGCGGAGGGGTCAGGCCATCACTCAGATTGTATTTAACAGACACATTTTGGAAACAGTGCACTTAACTTAAAGTAAGACCCTGAGAATGACCCTTACTGGGACATCCCAGAGCTGAGAGAACTTAAGCTGTTACAGTATATACTTTGGTTGAAGTATATGGGGTCTTGGACTACCCTTAGGATAAGACCTGTGTTTTTGTGGAAAACTGATTTTTCACATGCAAAACAGAAATTCTGATTTTAAGTCAGTGTTCACCTGAATGTGCAGAGTCTCACTGCTAAGTGGCAGTGGGATATTTTTAATGTTTGGGTTGAACAATATAAGTTTGACTTTGTGACCCTTTCTGAAACATGGCTTCATGAGAACATTTCTGATACTGAGATCTCACTGCCTGGCTATAATTTATTTAGAAGAGATTGTAGGAGTTCCAGAAGGGTTGGGGGGGGGGTCCTTATATACCCATCTTAATGTCACATTGTTTATTTATTTATTTAGTTAGTTTTTGTTGACTGGGTAAGTGCACTAGACAAGTTCTGCCTATTTTCAGACACGACTCGGGGGAGGGGGATACAGATGAATGCCAGCTGACCCTGAACCAGATTAAGATGTTGGTGATATTTTTAGTGAATGGGGGGAAATTTTCCCACTGGGGAAATTCCCCTACTCTTTTTGAGAAGTGCCATGGGATCTTTAACATCCACCTGAACTACCACCAGAACAGGCAGATGGGAACTCGGTTTAACGTCTCATCTAAAAGACAGCACCTCAGGTGTGCATCCTCCTCCTCCTCATGCTGCACTACAGTGTCAGTATTGGGATTAACCCAAGTGCCTGGTGTGGGGATAGAGCCCACAGCCTTCTGATCTCCTGGCCTCAGAGGCGAGTGTGCTACCTGCTGAGCCACTGACACTGACAACTGACAATGTTGGATACAATCCATCCTGATTCGAATTGTGACTTGTTAACAATTCCTATTGTGCTGAGCCAATAGAAACACCTGAGTCTTAGTACAATTTATATACCCCCAGGCTGCTTTAAAGGTGGTTGGAAAGGAATTGTGGATGTAAAGAGTTGTTTACCACCCAATCGTGAATGGGTACTCATGGGGGATTTTAACAAAGATTGGGGTTCCCAGTACAAAGAAGGTGTTCAGGAGCTCCTCCTGGACCAGGGCCATCTCCAGTTGATCTCTGATGTCACCAGGCATAACTTTAAAACAGGTGGTGGATCCACCTTAGCTGGTTAATAGTCCCCTTTAGCAACAGGGTTCTGAATCCATTGGTGTTGCCTGATGCCATCAACAATCATTGTCCCATCTATTGTGAGTGGTCTGCTAGGTCCCAGGGGGACTACCAACATTTATTGAATATAGGAATCTAAATAAACTTGTTCCCGAGAGTGTGCATGAGATTTGTAAGCTCACTGATTGGTCTAGGTTGGATTCAATTAGAGATGTTGATCTGGTTTTGGAAGTCTTTTGTAGTATATATACTACAATTCTTGATAAAGTGGCCCCCATGAAAAGGATCAGGGTTCATTTAATTTAATTTCATTTTATTTTTTATTCTTGTAAATCTGATGAGCAAATCTGCCCTTTTTCACAGATGACAAGTTACAATGGTACAAAAAAACAACATTCAAGACAAAATAATAAATTATATAATATAAAATACTAATTACATATAATTTTGACAATTACATCTTAGTATATGGTTAGCAAGTACATTCAAACTTGCTAAAAAGCCATTGCTTAAGACGAGATTTATAACAAGAAACAGTTTTACAGTCAACCGGGTCAATTGGAGTCATATTGAAAAATAAGGGTGCTTGATACAAAAGTGACCTTTGGCCCATTGATTTTTTAACAAACAGTAATTTAAAAATAAATTTACTCTGAGACCTAGTACTGCAAAAATTAAGGAGCCTAGGGAAAAGTTCAATAACTGACACTGGGAGAAGCCCATTTATAATCTTAAATAAAAAAAACTATCATTTTATGAGAGATTCTATCGAACAAAGATAAACAATCAGAAGATTTATATAGATGACAATGGTGCATACGACAATGTGCACTTAGCATAAACCGCAGTATTGGGTCATAAGTAACCCTCAGATTATTCAAAACTGTGATCATAGTTTAAGAATAAACCAATAAACCATAATCAAAAACACTTAAAAGAAAACTATGGGCTAAAAGCCTATAGGAATCTACTGTTAGAAATGCTTTTGCACAGTATAGAAGACATAGGGCTGGATATTTAAACTGCACCCAAAAAGTGCGCAATAGCAGGAGCAAGCACAAGTCCATTACGCCCATGCACAATAGACGCGATATTCAAAAAAGGAGCAAGCTAAACTGCGCCAACAGCTAACGTCTGAATATCACACAACCTGCACCATAGCTCAACTAGGATGGGGAAGCTGAGCAGATACGATGCGCTATGGCGTAACAAGGGCTGCCCAGCTGAGCAGCCCAGAGGTGCCATAGTGCAAGCAGGGAGCCCCCTAGCAGCAGAGCAATGTAACTGCACAACCAGGGAGGTAGGTAGGGGCCCACCACCCATGCCACAGATGGGCACAGGAACACACAGCAGAACTGACAGTGCACCCCACACCCTAAGCACAGCACAACTGGGGGAGGGCTGGAATATCGACCGGCCCATGGGGACAAGCAAATGGGCCATGGTGCCCCAGCACACCCACCGGCAAGCTGAGACTGCCACACAAGGAGGGCAGACCAACCCGTGCCACACCAGCCCCCCCAGTGCACAGCACACCCTGCACTGTGACCCCCAGACACCCCTCATAGCAGTGACCACCACTGCAGGAAACCCCATGCATACCACCACCCCCACTGTCACACTGCAACCTCGTGTACCACAGAACCATACAAGCCAGCCCCACCATGAGCACCCAGCAGTGGGTGGCAGCACACGACAATGCAACAATGGCAGACACAGTGCCAACACGCACAATCCCCTGAGGCACAGCTGAGAGATCGACCATGTGTCAGCACAAGAGGTACCCCACATGGGAAAGGGCATGCCCCTGACACCACCACCATTGAGACAGCATCCTGCACAGTAGACAAGTGTCACATCCCGACCCACCACTAGCCACAGCAGCCAGCACAGACACCCACAGTGGTGCATGGAAGCATGCATCACACCGGATGCAACACAGTGCAGAGGCAAACACACACCCATATACCCATGGGGACAATAACACAGGGATGCAGTAGTGTGGCAACCAAGCCCACAGTGTGGGCCCATGAAAACTGAGCACACACAGCCTGCAGTCCTCCATGGCACAGGGGTGACACCCACCCTGTGCATGCACTGTGGTCCCGTACGCCACCATCATATGCCTGGAGCACAAGTCACAGATAGTGGTGCACAGCCCCTGCAACACACACAAGCCACAGCATGGAGGTGGGACAGCAACTGCGGAGGCCACAGTGTCACCCGAGGCAAACATGCACCACACCAGTGACAGGAGGCAACCCAGCATTGTAATGGTCACAGTGGATGACCTGCAGGGACAGCCACCACTGACAAGGCAGCAGACCTTGCAGGCCACAGACATGCAAGGGTGTCAGCTGCACAGGCCAAGGACAGTTTGACAGGGGCACAATGGACACAGAGCATGCACCATGGACCACTGCACACAGTAATGCAATGCACAGGGAACAACACACACACCACAGACACTGACTGATAGCCACTCCCACACCATAGACACTTCCCCATGCACACACACACATACCCATGACTGAACCACCCCAGATGCCATGCACACCACTGCAGCTGAGCACCTATAGCCAGCTGCAAATCAGAGACCACCACAGTATTCATATCAAAATATGTCTATTGTAAAATATAAAACACAACTATATACAGTAAACTATGTACAAATGGGGGAAGGGACAGAAACAAAGCGGGGGTGGGTAAGGGACAGGGGTGAACATATGGTAGAGGGAAGGTGGGGTGTGAGGGTTGGTCAAAGGGGGGAAGTTGCAGGCAGGTCTTGCAGACATTAGCGGCCAGCCTGGTCCTCCTCCACCTGGGGCTGTCGCCTGGGCCGTCTCCTCCTCCTGACCCCATGCTGCTGTATGTCCCTCAGTATGGTCAGGAACTCCTGTGCCACCTGCAGCAGCTCCTGCACAGCCTGCTGGATCTGCAGGAGTATCCGTTCACCTAGGACGAGGGATCAGAGTCAATAGGTGTGACTGTCCATCCCCCTGCAGCCCACCCATTATGCATGGCATACATCCATGTGCCACGCTCCAGTGATGGTGTGCGCCCACCCACAGTGACCGTGTCCACAAGACATGCCCAACCAGGCAGCAACAGCCATGTGTACCACTGCACACACCCACCGCCCATGTCCAGCACAGCACAACCAAAGCTGTACAGTAACGTAGCTATGCGGTGTGCAGGCAGTGCCACAGCTATGTGCCCAGTGCATGCATGGACCACCATTGACACACTCCCAGACATGCAGTGCCACTGGACAGTGCTCACTGTCACAAGTCACGTGCATGGCAGTGGTGTCCATGGATGGTGGCCATGCCCTGCTTCCCACCCTGTTACACAGCATGCAATAGTAATCATGGTGTCATGGCACTCACCCTCATCGGGACGTTGTTGTCGGTGGTGTTGGTCCCCGACACGCCTGTGTGCTGCGTCCTCCTCCCTCTGCTGCCACTCCACCATCTGCCACCGCTCGTCCACGCCTGTGGGAGAAAAAAGGAGAGAAAAACATCAGTACAAACCCAAAGCAAAGTCCCCCTGCCCCATTGTGTGTGCCCACCCACCCAGCCAGACCCATCCACCCCATACCCTGTAAACACCACCACAGACAACCCTAGACTATCCCTCCCCTATGTGCTGGACACATAAGACAGTGTTACCCATATGGACGATACAAGTGTGTAGATGTATCACCCACCTGGACCAGGCACCATGCCCCTCCTGGCACGCGACTGCAGATGGGCAAGTAGCTCCGGATCCCTCCTCCTAAGGTCCCCATAATGGTGCCTGCACTGCTCCACTGTCCTCCTGCATCCAGTGGCTGCCTCCAGGTCAGTGGCCACCTCCTGCCAAACCTGGGTCCTGGCCCTGTCCAGTGCCTCTTCTCCAAAGAGTGGGCCATAGTGTGGCTCCACAATGGCCACAAGGTTGGCCAGCTCAAGGGCACTCAATTGAGGGGCTCTCCTGCGTGCCATCTCAACCACTATAGTAGGCAATATGGTGCTCTGCAGCGTGGCACCCCACGTGGATCTGCTGCACGGTACAGTGCTGCCATTCCCTATCGCGCTGTTACCGAACAGCGCGATAGAGGTGCAGCTATGCCGGATGTATAGCACCAAGGGGGCAAAGGTCAGGCACAGGGTCATGGGTCTCTGGTGCAAGGCCACACACAGCGTCATCGGATGTCTATGTGTCTAGCGTGATTAGTTGCCTGTATGCCAGTGCCACAGTGAACTATCGCGCAGTTGTGCCACAGTGCCATGTAGTGACCCTCGCCATAGCACCACTGGCACAATGGTGGCCGTGCCCTGCATTGCCTACTGTGCACAGCACATCATCAGCATGGCAGACACCTGTGTAAGCTACCTGAGCATGTGCAGTGAGGTGTACTACGCATGCCACAGAACTGTGCCATTGGCTCAGCAAGTTCAACACAATTGTGCAAAGCGCAAAAGCGTGATATTCAGCTGTCATATGCTAATCATCTGATCAGCCATGCAATGGTGTAGCAGTGCAATTTGCTTCTCATTAAAGTTGCTCCTCACCTAATTTGCATGGATTGCACTATAAAACTGCGACACTGTTCTGCAGTGGCCATATTCAGTTACTGCAGTTTATTGGTGAGTTGCATGCTGTGTGGGGTTCTGGACTGTGGTATCAGGGACTTGCTTTGTACTGCACAGTCACAGGTAACCACTGTCATCCTTACAGGCTGAATAATGACCGAGCGAGGTCTGGGTGAGGAGGACTATGATGGTGGGTGGAAGAGGAGGCCCAATTTCACTAAGGCTGAGATGGAGGCACTCTTCGAGGCATACCTCGATCAGGAGCCACTGCTCAGTGGATGGCAGGGCACCCCTCAGGCCTGTGCTGCTGCATGGGAGGGGCTGGCACGTGCCGTCAACCTGCATGGCAGCCACCAGCGCTCCGTGCAGGAGTGTAAGAAGAAGATGGGTACCGACAGGAGGAGGGTGAAGGAGAAGGTGGCCATCAGGGTTGCACATGCTGCAACAGGTGGGGGCCAGCCGGAGGTGGTGCAGCTGACACCGGCAGAGGACAGGCTCACTGCAAGCATGCAGCGCAGTGCCATAGAGGGCGTTCCAGGAGGTGGCTTCCAGACAGGTGGTAGCCCATCACTGCATGGTAAGTCATGGTCTGTCGGGGAGGTAGATCACATGCACTAACGTGACCTTACTTTCTGTTACAGATCCTGCTCATCTGCAGGGGTCAGCGGTGGAGGGCGTGTCCACTGCGGACAGTCATCTGGAGTTGGAGGATGGACCATCCACCTCCACAGGTATCCATCGAGCATTGCAACAGTGGGTCCGCCTGGCTGTCCACACTGATGTCATTGAGACAGGTGTAGGGGAGGCCCTTCCTGTGTCTCAGTGTTCTGGCATCCAAGGATGCCAGCATGCTGTGGCTGTGGCAGAGACCTGCACCAATGATGAAGACATGACCGTCATGGGCAGTGACATGTGTGTGCCATGGAATGGACACACAGCAGGCCAGCTCATGCCCATGGACCTGGCTGGTTCCGACGTGTGTGCCAGTGTGTCAGCACAGTCCCAGGATGTGCCTGTCAGCACCAGTGGGGCAGCACCGGTGGCTGGTCAGGACAGTGGGACTGTTGCGGCCACAGCGGCAGAACAACTGATCCCTTGGGCACAGCAGGCGGAGGGGCAGCAGCAGCAGTCACCCACCGGGACTGGGGGTTCAGGGTTCAGCAGTGGCATCTGTGCACCACCTGTGGACTTGCCCATACCTGGTCCTGGTGAGCAGCACCCACCCTCAAGGGGTGCTGAACATTAGGCCCTTCCATACCCTGATGGATGGGATGCCAAGGTGGCAGACGACCTCTTTGACGAGCACACCCACCTACTGCAGGCATCAGTACAGCAGCAGATGCGGCTTGCAATGTCCGTGGAGGCACTGTGTGTGGCTCTGGAGTGGGTCGAGGAGTGACACAGCAGGGACACCGATAGGATCCTGTCACAGACTGACCATTTGCGGGAGGATGTGACCGCTGCCATTGACAGGCAAACACAGACGTTCATCGCTGTCATGGCCACAATGGGCACACAGTCAGGTGCCCATGTGTCGCTCACACCATGCAGTTTGCTATCCACTCCCCATTCCCAGCGTCGTGCGACATCCACCCTGTCAACACCGGGTTCAGCTGTGGGCATCCCGAGCACTCCTGGTGCAGGTATGTTCGGTGTGCTGCAGACCCCTGTGCGGGCATGGTCGCGTTCGCACAGAGAACCCCTGGTGGACCATTGGTGCCACTCCATGAGGCCCATGGTCAGCCTGCCAGTGCTGCTGCTGGGTCTTGGCAGGGCCACCCATGCATCCGAGGTGGACATGGCACTGTGCCGCAAGACTGACCTGTCTCCCAGCACGGGCACTGTCTGGTGCTGCCCTGTGTGCATTGTGTGTTTTGGTGGGCAGTGCACGGGTGGGTGCCCAGTCCTGCATGCAGACACACTGTCCACCTGCACACCCTCCCAACTGCTGTCCACAGGTACGTGTGCATGATGATGCTTGCATTGCGCTGTACACCAAAGTGCGATGTTGCCCAGCATCTGACACATGCACATAGACAGTCAGTGGATGTGGTGGCCTGTGGATCTGTGTGTTGCTAGTGTTTGTGTTCCGGCTCTGTTTTGCACCTGACCCCTGTGCACTTTGTGCCTATTGTGTGTGCGTGTGTGTGTGTCCGTCCATGTGGCGTGTTACTGTTCACCCCTCCCTGGTTGTATGTGTGTGCTTCTGTGCCCTGCCACATCCCTCGCCAGCATGCACCCCTGGTGTGTTTCCATGTGTGTATGTGGGATGTGCCCTAGCCACTGGTGGTTGCACATGGCACCATGACTTACCTGTGTTGGCTGAAGTGCTCCTCTGTGATCGTGTCCTGGTGCAGCTGTGCCAGCCAGATCAGCCGGGGGTCCCGTTGGCTAAGGGGGGGCTGCCCATCCCCATCATCACTGGTGTCACCATCGTCCCCATTGCTGTCCCCCTGTTTGACCTGTACAGCTATCCCACAGTCTTTGGCCATGTTGTGCAGGATGCAACAGGCCAGGAATATCCCACAGGCCTTTGAGGGGCTATACTGTAGGGCACCACCAGAGGTGTCCAGGCAACGGAATGCACCTTCAGCATCCCAAACACCCGTTCAATGACGTTATGCGTATTGGCATGTGCCTCATTGAAGCATTGCTGCGATGGGGTCGTGGGCCGCCGGTAGGGTGTGAGCAGCCAGGGACAGAGTGGGTATCCACTGTCACCTGTGTGGAGATAGTGGAGGTTAATGTCTTGTTCAGGCTCAGACTGCCCCAAGCCCTGTGGGCCACACCCATGGCACCTCTGGCTTACCCCCCCTTGCCCATGATATGTCAGTTCTACATACATACTCACCCACTAGATGACCTGTGGGGATGTCCCCACTCTTGAATCGATGGCACAGTGCCGACTGGTACCAGATGAAGGAATCATGTGCTCCCCCAGGGTGCATGGCACAGACATTGATGATGCACCCACTGGCATCACACACCACCTGGCAGTTGACACTGGCATATCCCTTATGATTCATGTAGATGGCCCCATCGGGGCCAGGTGGTGTGCGTATGGCCACATGGGTGCAGTCTATCACCCTTAGCATGCCAGGCATACGTGCTACCCTGTGGAACTCCTGTATGTTTGCTGTGCGCTCCGTCGCAGTGCTGGGGAAATGGATGTACTCCGCAGCATGTGGCAGCAGTGCACTGAGGAATTGGGTGAGGATGCGTGACGTGGCCGACTGTGTTATGCCTGTGGTATCGCTTGTTGGTCTCTGGAAGGTACCTGTGGAGAGCAAGCACATGCAGGCTGTTACCTTTGTCTCCACTGACAGAGCATGACTCTGTCGTGTGGGTGCCTGCATCACATCACTGCACAGCTCACAGGGCCGCCTCGGTATTGCCCTGTTCAGGTGGTACCGGCCCACAATCTCAACATCTGTGTACAGCTCAAAGCTGGTGCGGGCTCGGTACTGCCTGTTGGGGGCATACCGCCGACGGGCCCTTCCACGGCCATGTCCCCCTGCAGCATGCCTTCTCACCCCCTCATTACAGCATCCATGTGGAAGGTGGCACTGTCCATGTCCCTGGCTTGCATTCCCTCCCCAAGCTGATGTTGCTTTGTTCCCCCCGCTGTCCTGACTGCTACCTCCCCTGCACCAGGTGCACCTACTGGCCTCTGCTCTCTGTGGCCCCACACACCTTCCCTTGCCCCTCTTGTGTGGTGTGGTTTCCCTGGCCTGCCCTCTTTCTCCCTGTTTCCCTGTGCCTGTCTCTGCATCTGTCTCATGTGGCTTCCCTGTAGCGTTCTTGCGCCTCTTCCTTGCTCCTTTTATTTTGGCTCATTTCCGCTATGGCGCAACTTCCGCCTGCTCCACTGTTGTGCATTGCGCAAGACTTTGAACATCGCACTGCACCCTTTATGCATAGTTCCACCCCCTTTGGTTGTGCATGCCTTCATTATCATTGCACTGTTGCTCAGCATGTTTTCAGTGGCGCAACTGCCTCCTGCTGAATATCGTAGAATGGCGCATTTTCTGACTTGCACTGGCGCAACCCTACTGCGCATTGTGCAACCCTTTTGAATATCCAGCCCATAATCTTTAATGAATAACCTTTCTAAGATGTTTAATATGTAATTCGAAAGATAATCTATCCATAAATATTCCCAAACATTTGAAATTTTCAACCAATTGAGTAGTAACCCCATCACTATCTTTAATAGGAGTAAGCTCATCATCATCATTTCTACTAGGTCTACAAGAAAAATCATAAATTTAGTTTTTTTTAATTCAAAAACCATATGGTTTGAAATCAACCAATCTTGAAAAAAATTAAAATCTGTCTGAAGATCATTTAATATTGCATTTAAGTTAATTCCATCACTATAAATAACCACATCATCTGCGTATAAATTCATAGACATTTTTGAACAAACATTTGGGGCAGAATTAACATAAAGAGAAAAAAATAAGGGGGCCCAGGATAAAACCATGGGGCACCCTACTCTGCATCACAGTTGTTTTTGAAAAGCTATCACCAATCAAGGTCCTAAAGGTCTTATTTGTAAGATAGTCAGAAAACCATCTGACTGCCTCAGCCGAAAAATGCAAATTTGTTAATACTGAAAGCAATAAAGTATGATCAACTAGGTCTAAGACCTTGGTGAGGTCCACAAATAAAGCCCCAAAAGAGTGCCCTTTATCAAGGGCACACTGTATGTAGCTGGTGAACCTCACCAAGGCCGTCTCAGTGTTATGATTTGGTTTAAACCCATGCTGACAATCAGTTAACATTTGATATTTAGTAAGGTATTCTAAAGTTTGATCTAAGATAATGCTTTCCAAAATTTTTGATAGTGGATTCAACAAAGTTATAGGTCAGTAATTGGATGCAATCTGAGGGTTGCCATTTTTCAAAATTGGTTTAATATTAGATAATTTCCAACATTGAGGAAAAACACAATTTTTTAATAAACTATTAAAAATCAAAGACGGGGGGTAAGAAAAGAGAGATACCTAACCTAAGAATTCTATAATCAATTCCATCATATCCCACACTAGGTCAAGGGCAATTTTTAAGGATATAATCTGTTATTAACTCTGGTGTAACCAGTGCAAATTTAAATTCATCATGAAAATATTTCAAATCAGTGTGTAATCGACTTTGACCATTACTTAATATTCTAGAACTACCAAGATTGCCAGCATATTGATGAAACAATTCTGCCACTGAATTGGAATCACTAACAAGATGCCCATTATGTTGTAAGATAATATCAGTCATCTTTTTTTCTCTACCAATCAATTTATTCAAAATACACCAAGTTTTTATAGGATCCCCAAATGAATTTCTTTGTTCAGAGAAAAAGAAAAATTTTGTTGCACTCCTAACTTAAGATTTATATTTATTCCTCAAGGTTTTATACATCTGTAAGGTAACAGGGTTTTTATTTTTTTTTATATTGCTTCCAAATCTTATCTCTAGATTTCATAAGGAGAAATAACTCTCGAGTCAACCACTTTTGCTTATTAGCTCTGATTCTCAATTTCCTTAATGGTGCCACTCCATTAACAATATCAGAGAAAACCCTATGGAATAAATCCAAAAGCGAATCCAAATCACCATGAAAATCAAACGATGACCAATCAAATTCAGTGCATACAGTCTCAATAAAATCTGATGTTAAATGAGAGAGATTTCTTGATTCAATATACTTTGGCATGTTCCCTATTACCTTAGTAGACCAGTTACAAAACACTGGACAGTGGTCACTTATCACATCAGGTAGGACCCCTAACTTGGTAATCCTATCAGGGTGAGTGACCACGATCCAGTCCAGAACTGTTCCAACACCCATTTTATAATTAAGTCTGGTTTCATTTTCTATAATTTGATGAACCCCCAAATCCAATAACAACTCAGGAATACCATTTTTTGAATCTGAAGACCAATTACAGTTGAAATCACCCAACATAATCCATTCCCTATTAAATGGTAACCCACTATGAAGTGTTGTTATTAACTCAATTCCTGACTCAATTTTTCCCAGAGGAATGTAAATAGTACTTATAGTAAGTTGTTTATCTTGACCAAACAATAAATTTATTGATGCCATTTCACAACCCAGACTGTCCAAAGGACAATCATGGGTGGTAAAATGGAACCTCTCATGAACATAAATCATGCCCCCCCATTTCCCAACTCTATCAAATCGATGGTGTTTAAATCCCACTAGGGAAACTTCTCCATCTAAAATATTATTATTCAACCAGGTCTCAGTTAAAGTAATTATGTCAAAATCATTGCACTCAACCCAGGCAACAAACTGTGTCCATTTGGCCAACAGGCTTTGCACATTAAGATGAACAATCTTAAGGGTGGAACCAAAATATCTCTGGCTATTAGTTGAACTCCGAACAGCCATAGAATCAAAATCAGTGGAACAGTTAGGACCTGGGTGTGGGTGCACTGAGCCCAACATTAATAACAGCAAGACTAACAACCTCCTAAACAGAACAGCATTTTCAAACACAACTTTGTGTCTGAGTAACCGTCTTTTTTTAAATACTAATTTGGGCAATGTCATTCTTAAGTAGTGACCATAATACATTGTTATTGAAAAGAAAATTAAGCTCATTAAAATCAGAAGAGCTAAAAAAGCACCCAAATGGACGCTTATCAAACGATGCACTAAACATATCCATGTCCAAGAGTAGTGCAGACTCATCGTGCTCATTCACAGTCTTAAAACAAAGACTATGATGAATACAAAGACAACTTCAAAACACAAGCCATCCTGTTAGAACTGACATTATAACACTCAATTGACACTTAGGGGGAATCAAACTAAAATATTAGTTCTAACCTCCTTCCAAAATGAGATTCTAACTAGGACTCACAACGCTCGCGCTTATGAGCGGCACAGTGATTTAAACCCCTAAACCCCACTTCAGCAATGATGTCAACATTCAGCTCCCCTAGCCCCCTCTAAGCAGATATTAAAGCAATGTCCCGAAAATGAATGAAAAACAAGCACAGTCTCTCACACTTGTGTTTTTCCTCTGAGCGTTTTACCGGGGAATTCTTCTCAAGTGAGCAGCATAAATGGCAGGCAGATGCAGTTGTAGCAATTGACAGTCTAGCTGCTTGTGAGTGGCACTGTGATTTAAACCCATAAACCCCACCTCAGCAGTGATGTCAATGTTCAGCTCCCCTAGCCCCCTGTAAGCAGATATTAAAGCAATGTCCCAAAATGAATGAAAAACTATCACAGTCTCTCACACTTGCATTTTTCCTCCGGGTGTTTCACTGGGGAATTCTTCTCAAGTGAGCAGCATAAATGGCAAGCAGATGCAGTTGTAGCAAATGGCAGTCTAGGGTTAGAGCCCATAGACAAAAATGGATTACCCCAGATTTATTGAAAGCCTTTAGAACCAGGGACAAAGCATGGAAGAAATATAAGAATACCAGGGACAATGTTGCCTTGTTAAATTACAAGATGTTACGCAATAAATGTAAAACTCATATTAGGAGAGCAAAAAGACAATATTTTGTACCTCTATGAGGCAAATCTCTTGGTAATTCTAGACACACCTGGAGAGCTCTTAATGATTTCCTGGGGAAAGGACATAAGGATACCCCTATTACTTTAAACTTGGATGAAAATACTTTAAGTGAACCCCCATAAGTCGCACAAGCCTTTAATGAATTTTTTGGGACTCTAGAACATCTTAGGCTGCCAGAGTCTCATTTCTTCTGCCCCGTATTCAGATGACAATTCCAAACTCCAACCCCTTTTTCATTTTAGTTAGGTATCCCCTGAGCAGGTTAGGGATTATATACTTAAACTGAACCCTAGGCTGAATTTAGTACACGATAATATTGATCACAGGCTTATTAAGCTTGGTATAGAATTTTTTGCATCCCCATTGTCAGTACTGTTTAACTTATCTATGCATACCAGCCACTTTCCAGACATATGGAAAAAGGCAAACATGAAGCCTATACTGAAGGTAGTAATCCTTCTATTATTTCTAATTACCACCCCATTTCCCTTTTAACTCCACACTCGAAAGTTCTAGAGAAAATCATTCTGGATCAAACCTCTGAATTTTTGGATAATTATTGTTTGCTTTCTGAGATACAGCATGGCTTTAAGCAAAAGCACAACACTTAGACAGCCTTGGTGGGGTTCAGTGGCCACATACAGGGTATACTAGATAATGGTCACTCTGTTGCGGCCATATCTGTAGACCGCACCAAGGCTTTTGGTTTAATTGAATATGATCTACTTTCATCTGTTCTGACTGAATTTCATTTTTCTTCCCATGTTATTGGATGGTTTTCAAATTACTTACAGAACAGGAATCATTGTACCTTGATTGGTGGTGTTTCCTCTAGTTTTGTTGATAATCAATGTGAGGTTCCTCAGGAGTTCATCGTGTGCCCAGTGATCCAGAAATCCCACAGCCCCTGGGCCTCACCTGTAGTCCTTGTCCCAAAACCGGATGAGACAACATGGTTCTGTGCAGATTATTGTGGGCTTAATGCCATCTAAATCCAGTGATGTTGCCTGATGCCATCAGCAATCATTGTCCCATCTATTGTGAGCAGTCTGCTAGGAACCAGGGGGACTACCAACATTTATTGAATATAGGAATCTAAATAAACTTGTTCCCGAGAGTGTGTATGAGGCTTGAAAGTTCATTGATTAGTCTAGGTTGGATTCAATTAGGGATGTTGATCTGGTTTTGGAAGTCTTTTGTAGTATATATACTACAATTCTTGATAAGGTGGCCCCCATGAAAAGGATCAGGATTAGAGCCCATAGACAAAAATGGATTATCCCAGATTTATTGAAAGCCTTTAGAACCAGGGACAAAGCATGGAAGAAATATAAGAATACCAGGGACAATGTTGCCTTGTTGAATTACAAGATGTTATGTAATAAATGTAAAACTCATATTAGGAGAGCAAAAAGACAATTTTTTCTATCTCTATAAAGCAAATCTCTCAGTAATTCCAGACAGACCTGGCAAGCTCTTAATGATCTCCTGGGGAAAGGACATAAGGATACCCTTATTACTTTAAACTTGGATGGAAATTCCTTAAGTGAACCCCCACAAGTCACACAAGTCTTTAATGAAATTTTTGGGAATAAATAACCTTTTCAATTCTTCTATATAGGAAATCCACTGGCCAGAGGTTATTTTTATTTACTGCTCTCCATCATTTTAATCCCCCCCCACATATTACCAATTGTACTTCACTACTCTCTTTCAAAAAATCTCTGTGGATATGTTTTTTTGATAATGATGAATGTAACTGTTTTGTGTGAAATTATGATGTCCATTGTAAATGTTTTTTATGAGTCACTGACTGTATGAATACTTTGTGTTTAAGCTCAAGGAGGTGAAGGATAAACTGGCACTGCATCTGGTGAGGCTGTTTAACTTGTCCTTGGTCACAGAGGTGATGCCAACAGACTGGAAGAGGGCAGAGGTGGTCACACTACATAAGTGGGGGGGCAGAAGGACGAGGTCAAAAACTACCATCCCATTAGTCTTACCTCAGTGATGGGGAAGGTAATGGAAACACTACTTAAGATCAGGTTGATAGAATTCTTGGAGATGAATGGCATGCAGGATGACAGACAGCATGGCTTCACCAAGGGAGAGTCCTGTCAGAGTAACCTGTTAGAGTTTTTTGATGGGGTGACACAGATAGTGGACCAGGGAGGAGCGGTGGACGTGGCCTATCTGGATTTCAATAAGGCCTTCAACACCATTCCACATGGTGGAATGGTGCATAAGCCAGACAGACTGGGGTGGACTACAGGATCACCAGGTGGGTGGAAAACTGGTTGAAGGAAAAGAGTCAGACGGTGGTGGTAAATGGGACACATTACAGGGAACGGGCAGTGACCAGTGGGGTGTCACAGGGGTCAGTGCTAGGACCAATACTCTTTAACATCTATGTTAGTGACCTAGCAGAGGGTCTGGAGGGATGGGTTTGCCTGTTTGCAGATGATACAAAGGTCTGTAATAGGGTGGCTTCACCTAGTGGGGTGCAAGCCATGAGGCGGGACCTGGAGAGGTGGTCTGACACCTGGAAATTGTAGTTTAATGCACAAAAGTGCTAGGGAGGAGGAATAGGAGGGAAACTTACTCCCTTGGGGGGTGGTGATTAAGGAGAATTATGGTATCACGTGACCTCAAGGTGGGCAGTCAGTGTAGCAGGGTGGTGGGAAAGGCAAATGGAATGTTGGCCTGCATTGTGAGGGGTTTTAATAGCAGGAAGAGGGAGGTGCTAATGCCATTATACAAAACCATGGTCAGGCCGCATCTGGAGTATGGGGTGCAGTTCTGGAGGCCTCACCTACGAAGAGATGTTGAGTTGATGGAGAGGGTACAGAGAAGGGTTACCAAAATGGTACAAGGGATGCAGGATGTACCCTATGAGAGAAGTTTGAGAGGGCTGAATTTGTACCCTCTGGAGAACTAGAAGGGAGGGGGGGACATGATTGAGACCTTTAAGTATCTGAAGGGAATAAATAAGGTGGAGGGTGATAGCTTGTTCAAATTGAAGAAGGGTGTGAACATGAGGGGACATAGCCTCAAACTGGAAGGTGGACAATACAGAGGTAATGTCAGGGGCAGTTTTTCATGGAGAGGGTGGAGGAGGCCTGGAACAAGCTGCCAGAGGAGGTAGTGGCAGCTGAAACAGTGGAGAGGTTCAAGAGGGCTTGGGATAGATTTAAGGGGTTGGGAAAAGAGGGTGGAAGCATAACAGAAGGGGGGAGGTAGAGTGTTGGGCAGACTAGATTGGCCGTGGGGCCTTTCTCTGCCATCACATTTCTATGTGTATGTGTGGTAAGCTGTCTGTATGTATAATCTGTACTTAATATGTGTTTTATGTGTATATGTACACTTGTCACATATAGAAACGGGCAGACATGCTCATTATGCCTACATGTATAAAATAAATTAAATTAATAAATGAAATGAAAGTCAGAATTTGGGAACAAGGACTTCACCTTTGAAGATAAACCCTGACTTTGTTTTTTTTTATTTAAAATTTTTATTAACTTTTTTGGGAGCAGTACACAGATATATTCCATTAATATAGCATACATAGCCACAAGAGATTACAATCTTCCTGTTTACATCAGTGCTCTAATATTATAAATGCACTATGATATTCTTTTACCATCTATGTTTTAGTAGGTGACCTAGTCCCTAATTCAAGCTAATATTGACGGCCAACTATGTTTTGTATATACTATCTCATGGTACTATTTCCAGTCTATGATTCATGATCCAGAGTAGCCATTCATTCCATAACCCTGTGAAGCAATTCATCCTGAGGTTAAGACCTGCTGTTATCTTTTTTTAACCGATAGATTTGTTGAACTGTGTTCTCACATTCCTTTTGTGTGGGAATATCTTTTTGTAACCAGTATCAAAAGACAGCCTTTCTGGCTACAGTTAACTTAATAGCTAGCAATTTTTTGGTCTGTTTATTTTTTACCTGAGTTGGGAAATGCAGCAATAATGCTCAAGAAGGTGTCAACCCCTGCATCTCTGGAAAGAGATCCATAAGTGCTCTCTTGATCACTTGCCAGAAAGGCCGCAGTTCCCTACAATTCCAAAAGATGTGTGTGGTGTGTGTTGTGTAGGTTTCTCCACATGCTCTCCAACATCCTGTTCCATGGGTTACATCCAAGGCCCCTGGAATTCTGTGGTTCTGCAGTTGCGGAATTTGCCGCAGAATTTGCATCATGCCGCAGAATATATATAGTGCCACAGAATTAATTGTTTTTGGTGAATTTTCATATAAATATACTGTTTTTCCATAGTGTCAGGCTTTCTTTCCCACCTCATTTATCCTGAAGCCCTCCTCTATGCTCAGCATTCGATGTCATCGATGACATCACATCATATTTAGCCAATGACAGGACTGCATTCTGCCAGAGAAATGAATAAATCTTGCCTCAGAAATCAGAAAATGCTGCCGTAGAAGTCAAGGAACCCTGCCGCAGAAATCAGAAAATTCTGCCGCAGAACACCAGGGGCCCTGGTTACATCATATTTCCCCATGATTTGTGAAGTCTTGAAATATCCAATAGCACACTTCCACCCGTACTCCCTCCATAGATGTGATCCAGTGATTGTATGTTGTATCAAGTAAGTGTTTGTCCAGTCTTTGTCTGTCAATATCATCCCCATTTCCTCTGTCCATCTGTTTTGTATCTTCTATATGGCCTAGACTGCCTCTGCCAAAATGGATTTGGTTATACATGAGTCTATATGGTCTGTCATTTTCCTCTCTAGTGTTTCTATGATAATCCGTACCACAGGGTGAGCCTCTGTCGTGTGCCATGTCAGTCACAGCCTTTCTATAAAATAGTGTCGAGCCTGTAGATATCTGAAATAATCCTGTTTTCTAAGTTGATATTTTTATTGTAGTGATTGAAAGGTTTGGAAAGCACCCTGTTCATAGTATTGGAAATTATGGACTAGGCCCAATTTTTGCCATCTTTTAAAGGTGTGATTCATCTTGGCTGGACCAAAATTCGGGTCTGTAGTTAATATTTCCAAATATCTAGCTATTGGTTTGACATCTGGAGTAGATAATATCCATCTCCAATTTTTCTGAATATGATATGTATGTACATATATATTTTTTTAACTTTCTTTATTTATAATTATGTCAAGAAAAAAATTTCATACAACTTACACACAAGTCCACAAAAACATATGACAAAAAAAAAACATAGCCTTTCATACATAAGATCCACATAACAATACATTTGAAACAGAGCAAAACACATGGGCACTACAAGGAAATAGTCCATTTCAAGTCTTGACTCGTATTAGTGGAGGGGGACTAAAGGGGGGAACAAGGAACATGAAAAGTGGGAAACCGAGCAGACATCGGTGGACAAAGAACCCACAAAAAATGTTTCTAATCTGAAGTTGATTGATAGTCCCCCCCTCATACAGTTTGATTAACAGATTAGTCTAAAAATTAATCTAAGGTACAAAATCAGGTCTCACTGAAGCCATATACAGAACCAATCTCCTCCAGAGCAGTTCGAGTTGCACCTGTCTCTTATTAAGTGTTGTTGTAAGGGCCTCCATTCTATATAGAGAGATCATAAGCTCAACCCACTGTGATAGCATAGGGTTTCTGCTAGAAAGCAGTTTTTTGTAATTATCTTCTGGGCTTGCAGCAGAGTCAATTTCAAAAACTTCCCTGAGTATGGATCTTCAAATTCTTTCGGAACATCAAGGAAAAAGTACAACGATACAGATAATACAAGACTCAGATCAAATATAGAACACAGGGCCTGCTCCAAGTGTTTCTATGATAATCCGTACCACAGGGTGAGCCTCTGTTATGTGTCATGTCAGTCACAGCCTTTCTATAAAACAGTGTCGAGCCTGTAGATATCTGAAATAATCCTGTTTTCTAAGGAGATATTTTTACTGCAGTGATTGAAAGGTTTGGAAAGTACCCTGCTCATAGCATTGAAAATTATGGACTAGGCCCCATTTTTGCCATCTTTTAAAGGTGTGATCCATCTTGGCTGGACCAAAATTCGGGTCTGTAGTTAATATTTCCAAATATATAGCTATTGGTTTGACATCTGGAGTAGATAATATCCACCTCCAATTTTTCTGAATATGATCTGCGTGTACATACATATATATATATATATATTTTTTTTTTTTAACTTTATTTATAATTATGTCAAGAAAAAAAATTCATACAACTTACACACAAGTCCACAAAAACATATGACAAAGAAAAACATAGCCTTTCATACATAAGATTCACATAACAATACATTTGAAACAGAACAAACCACATGGGCACTACAAGGAAATAGTCCACTTCAAGTCTTGACTCGTATTAGTGGACGGGGACTGAAAGGGAGGAACAAGGAACATGAAAAGTGGGAAACCGAGCAGACATCGGTGGACAAAGAACCCATAAAAAATGTTTCTAATTTGAAGTTGATTGATATCCCCCCCCCCATACTGTATACAGTTCGATTAACAGTTTAGTCTAAAAATTAATCTAAGGTATAAAATCAGGTCTCACTGAAGCCATATATAGAACCAATCTCCTCCAGAGCAGTTCGAATTGCACCTGTCTCTTATTAAGTGTTGCTGTAAGGGCCTCCATTCTATATAGAGAGATCATGAGCTCAGACCACTGTGATAGCGTGGGGTTTCTGCTAGAAAGCAATTTTTTATAATTACCCTCTGGGCTGTAAGTAGAGCCAATTTCAAAAACATCCCTGAGTATGGATCTCCAAATTCTTTCGGAGCATCAAGGAAAAAGTACAGCGATACAGATAGTACAAGACTCGGATCAAATATAGAGCACAGGGCCTGCTCCAAGTCCCCTTTAAAGGGGATTAGATTTGGGCAATTCCACATTATGTGATGTAGTACAGCCGGAGAGTACCCACAGCCCCTCCAAAAGGCTGCCTGAAATTTGGTCTGTACTGCTGGAGTCCTAAAAAATCAAATTAACTTTTTCCAAGAAAATTATCTCCCACTTACTACTATTAATCCCCAGTATAGTCTCCTCTGTGCCTTTAACCACTTGTCCTCTGGGATCTGGAACCTCAGGTCTCGAGATCATGCTTGTCTAATCGAAGAGGTACTGTCTCCCTTCCAGGAAAGCATTGCTTTATATATGTATGATATAATGTGTGTTGGAGATGCTCTATCCACCACCACTGCTGCTCTGAGAAGAACCAATAATTGCAGAGGGGGGCTCCTCTCCCTTCCCAGGCCTGAGAGATCTGATATAATCCCTAATTTGAAAGTATCTGAACCTGTCTCACCAGGTAAGGTCATACTGGATACCAGATACTGAAAGGACCAGATATCCCCACCCTCCAGAAAATGCCAAATCAAGTGGAGACCTTTTCCTTCCCATGTCCGAAAACCACCATCCCATCAGGCAGGAGCAAACCCCTCCAGGTAGGGGACCGAGAATAGAAGATATTTCCATCTCTCCAGGCTCCTGTCCCCGAATACATCAAGCCAACACTCAAGGGTGAGGTCAGCATATGGATTCATATCCCCCCCCCCCGGGATAAGGGGTGATTTTTGTTCACTAGGAGGATGGAATGTAGATTGGTGAGGTGCCCCACCCCTAATTCTAGGGATTCCATTTAGCTATGTAGTTTTTACTTAACCAATAGACTATGGACTGTAAGTGTACTGCCTTATGATACATTTTACAATTATGTAAAGACAGTCCTCCCTCCAACTTTGGTATCTGAAGGACCAACAGGTGCACTCTTGGCCTCTGGTGCCCCCAGACAAATTGGGAGACTTTCCCATTAAGGGCATTGTAAAAGGAATCTGGGACATGTAGCAGAAGCATCTGTGCCTGATACAGAAATCTAGGAAGTACTACCATTTTTACCGCCTACATCCTCTGCATCAGTGTAATAGGGATGACTAACCACTACTCCAATTCCTTGCTGATACCGTCTAATATTAGAGAATAGTTCAGGGAGAACATGTGATCATACTCGGGTCCTAATTGTATCCCCAGATATTTCAAATGTCCTAGACCCCACCAGAAGGCAAATTGTTGTTTAATGTCATCCGAGGGGTTATAATGTATTTGCAGGACCTCTGTTTTGGTGGTGTTAACCTTATACCCTGCAAGCCTACCAAATTCCTCCAAGCACTTCCATAGCCGGGGGAGGGATTGCTCTGGATTGCCCAAATATACCAACAGATCATCTGCATATAGCACTAGCTTGTGTGTTTCCCCTTCCACCTCCACCCCCCGTACCCCCCTCCCACTTCAAGGCCCAGGCCAAAGGTTCAAGGTACAAGGCAAAGAGAAGGGAAGAGAGGGGACAGCCCTGCCTCATCCCCTTCTTAAGGAAGATTGAATCTGAAATCCTGCCATTAATTTTAATAAAGACTTTAGGCCTGGTGTAAATACAGTTTATAGCTTTAATAAACAGCTCAGAAAAAACAAAATGCTTTAAGGTTAAGCCCAGGAACTTACATGCTGCCCAGTCAAAGGCCTTCTCTGCATCCAAACTTAAAAGCAGGAGGGGAGACCTTGACCGGGCAGCATGGTGCAAAATATGCAAGGTTCTTTTAATATTATCCTGGGTCTGCCTACCCGGGACAAACCCTGGCTGGTCCAAATCAGAGTATGATCTGTGTATATTGACTATGTAACCTTGTCACTTTCTGTATTATTTGTTAGCCTATTGAATAGCCATCCTGTTATTTGCTCCACATGTTCCTTAAATTCTAAGTCTTTCCAGTGATAATCTGATGTCCTGTCTAACCAGTGTAGTATATGGGAGACCTGTGCTGCCTGACAGTTTATTTTTCCAAATTCGGCAGTGCCAAGCCACCTTTATTTTTAGGAAGCTGCAGTAGCGTGTACACTTTCCGTGGTTTCCCCCCACCCATATGAACTTTGATATTAGTTTGTCCCATTTCCTAAATTCAGTCTTGGCAAGCAATAGAGGAATATTTTGAAAGAGATATATAAATCTTAGGAGAATATTCATTCTGACAGTATCTATTCTCTGGATCAGGAGAAGGGGTAAATGCACCCATTTCTGTAGATCCTCTCATACCACTGTTATCAATGGGTCATAATTTATTTTATATAGGGTAGATAAATCTTGGGGAATTATGATTCCCAAGTATCTAAATTTTTTACCATGCCAACGGAAGGGAAAAGCTTGTTTGGTTCCCTGAGCCGATGTATAGTTAAATCTTAAAACCTATGTTTTATTTTTATTTAACATATATCCTGCTAGTTCCTCTATTTCCACCAGGAGGTCAAATAGTCTAGGCAAAGATGTTTCTGGGTTTGTCATGTGTATGAGGAGGGCATCCGCGTAGAACACCACCTTATGTTTTGTCTCCAGATGGGTAATACCTGTTATTTGGGAGTCTATTCAGATGGCTTGTGCCAGTGGTACTGGATTCAATGCAAATAATAATGGGGAATGGGGGCACCCCTGTTTAGTTCCTCTTCTCAAGGGGAAGCGGTCTGAGCATGTACGATTGACTTTAACTACTGCCTGGGGAGAAGTATATAACTTCTTTATTACTTGGCAGAACTGATCCGGAAAATGAAATTATTCTAAGGTGTGCTGGAGGAATCTCCATGAAACTCTGTCAAATGCTTTCTGTGCATCCATACTGAGCAATAGAAATGGTATAGAATGACGTTGGGATTTTTCTAAGAGATATAACATGCGTTTAACATTGTCTGATGTTTGCCTATGGGTAATAAATTCTGCTTGGTCCTTATTAATTATATCTGGGAATATTGTTTCTAATCTTTCAAATAATATTTATAATCCTGGTTTAGTACTGATATTGGTTGATACGATTCACAATTAAAGGGGTCCTTGTTGGGTTTTAAAATGGCTAAAATACTGGCATATTGCCAACTATTTGGTGGTAACATATCCCATGTTGTATCTCCCTAAATAACTTACCTAGCAAGAGAACTAGTTCTTTTCACTGTTAAAATGGGATGTACTAGCATTTCTTGTTCTTATGTGAGTTGGGGCAGTCTTAGTTTTTGATGAAAGTCCCTATATTTGTAGTCCTCTGGTTCAGGACCTTGACTATATAGAGTTGCATAGTATTCCTCTAAATCCCTCCAAAATTTATTTTGTTTTGTTTAGTATTATATGTGTTTTAGGATGTTTGAGCTAAGTAATTGTAGTCTGGTTAAATTGTTGTCTAAGTCTGTAGGCCAGTATCAGCCGGCCCAGTGGTGCTGAGGGTTGAGGCACTGGATGCCACACCTCATGCCACACTGGTGACCAGGGTTCAGGAACTAGCTTGCGCCACTGGGGGCTGGCAGGGGAGGGACAGGATCAAGCATCCAGAGGACTACTCTCCTGTCCTGGGAGGGAGGGGGGACTCATCCTAGGGAGCTGGGGACTCCTAGCATTGTCTGGGAGCACAGTAACCTGAGACCAAGAAGTCCAAGGGGATTGGCTATGGTAGTGACCCTGTAGGAATTCACAGGAGTGTGTGTGTGCCCATGTGAGGACACATTGTACGTCCAAGCCAATGGGGTGGGACCTAAGTAGATATCCCCATCCCTGGGGATAGGTGATGGCACCACCTTCTTCAGCCACACTCCACTGACCAGACCCACTCCTCTCTTGGGCCGAGCCCAGCCTGGCCTGAATTGTAAGATAGAGCACCCTGGGTGGATAGGGTGGCCCTACCTCAGGGGGCTCTGAGCTGGGGGCATAGCCAAGCTGGTGCCAGGAGATGGAGGGCTTTCAGGTCCAGAGATAGAGCTGCAAGGATCACTGGATGTCTGAGAGATTTTCTCAGGTGCTGGTGAAAAAACAGAGTTTGAAAAAAAAAGTCTGTAGGCCAATATTTCAGAAGCTTTCGATCCCCTTTTGTAATATCTCTGTTTTAAATGCATTATGGCCTGCTCCGTCTTGTAGGTTAATATGTTCTGCAATTGTTCTTTTACTCTAGCTATCTGTGTAAGAACTGTGCTGTCCCCTTGCATATGGGCCATTTGCAGAAATTCTAACTCTTCTCGTTCTTTCTGCTTTTGCTGTCTTTGTTTCTTTTTAAGGGACACATAACTAATCAGATCCCCCTTAATATTGCTTTTACCATATCCCAGATAGTCCCAGTGTCCACATCTGAGTATGTGTTTTCTTTTATCATCTGTAGAATCCATTCTTTAAGCATTTCTTTTAATTATTGATCTCTCAGTAAGGTATTATTAAAATGCCTCTGCTGCAAGGTGTACTCTTCGGAGGTGTCTATCTCAATGGATATGGGAGCATTATCAGATAACAGTAAGGAATGCATATTCATGTTTCTAACTAAGTCTGTATGTTATTTTGTTATTAAAAAATAGTCTAATAGAAAACATATATGATGGACACCAGAATAAAATGTGTACTGCCTTGCCGTTGGGGTTAAATGTCTCCAAACGTCCACCAGCCCCAAATTATTTATGAGTCTTTTACCATGTCTCTGTCCTGTCGACATTTCTGGGGATGTATGTTGGAGCTGTCACATCCTGCATCCATTAGTAAGTTGAAGTCACCTCCTAGCAATAAAATGCCCTGTTGAAATTCCAGAATTCTATTGAATAATAGTTGATGAGTAGAGGCATCGGCCCCTGGTGGTATATAGAGGTTCCCTACTGTGTACTGTTTGCCATACCAAGTTCCCCTCACCATGCCCAGTCTCCCTTCTTTATCCTGGTATGAGTCTGTCATACTAAATGCCAAATATTTTGGGGTTAATATTGCTACCCCTCTCTTTCTACCGCAATGATAGGCACTGGTCACTATCTGGGACATACCAAACTTGATCAATTTTTGATGCTCTAGGCTGGTCATATGAGTCTCCTGTAGTAAGATTAGTTGTGGGTGTGATTTTTTTAAGCTGGGAGCTAATTTTCCCTCATTTCCCAAGGCTATTTAGACCATTAACATTTTGGGGCACCACCTTTATGACTACTGGTTTAATCATTAAAGCTGTATCTTATTTGGGGAACCCTCAGCCCCCCCACCCATGGTCAGGGGTCTCCGGGCAAAGCCCCCTCTCCTTTGCTCTTGGTGTGCTCTACAGGTGACCATGCCACTTTTCATTATTATCTGTCAACATTCTGCCCATTAAATTAACATCTTGAACTAGCAATTGACATTGTGCCACAAAAAATTGCATTGTCTTATACAGTCGTATAGCTATACCTATTCATAAAGAAATACAAAAAGACATATATTTATGTCAACTATATACAAAACAACATGTGACCAACTAGGCCATAAGCTGGGGAGTAGAACTAGAGAGTAAATAAGTATGTGCCAACAGGGCAATGAATGAGAATCCCATATAGACAGGATAAAATGGTCTCTCTTGAACCAGAGAGTGAAGATGTAAGGACTTCCAACATCAGAAAGGCACTAGGTTGTGTTTCTGATTGAGGCAGTATGGTGAACTCCTGAGTAGGGATCTGCTCCCATTGCCAGGGAGGGTATCTCTTCGGGAGTGACAATCCCCATAAGTGAGGGAAATTAGGGATGGCCAAGGGGAAACAAAAAATGGTAAAAAGCAAAAGTATGTGGAGGTGTTAGGAGGGAGTGTGAGGGGGTGGGGAAAAAAGTGCATCAGTTCCCCTAGTCTAGTAATGGTCATTACCCCTGTCCAGTTGCCCTCTTTATCAATATCTTAGGGGGAGAAACAGAGCCAAACTCTATATTTATTAGATATCCTAGCTCCAATAGCAAGTTATGCATGTAGAAACATAGGCGATCCATAAAATGTTCATCAGCATAGAGAGGAGACAAAAGTAATAGTGCATAATGTCATTAAAGACGAATATCCCAATCATCTTGTATTGATCTGGTTCACACCAATAGCCCAGAGCTAAATAGGATAGATGCTGTAACAAGTGCAAAAGCAAGCTCCTCCAACTTAAGTTCGCACAGTAAAACAAATCTTCCATAGACTTTGGGGATAAAACATCCAGTAAAAGGTGGCACTCCTGTTCTTGAAAGATATTAAGCTGTGAGAAATTCCCTGTTACAGCCCCCAGAACTCCCCCCTGACCCCCAGGAGAAGAAGAGACCCAGGAAAGCCAGTGGGGAGGCATAAACTTAAGACAGTCCCCACATCTGGCCCAAAGCCACGCCCCCCACCCACCCGCAGTATGGCCCCCTCATCACAGAGAGAAAGGAAGAGCACCCATCACAGGCCCTCACCAACCACTCTGGCCTGTCTTTACAGCGAGGCCCCAGAATTGACAGTAAGCCACCCATCAAACTTGTAGGAGCAGCCTTCCTCCCCCTCCAGAGCATGCTTCACTGTGGGCCTGCATCCAGCGAGAAGCCAAAGTTCAAGTCCATCTTGACCAAGCCTGTCCAGGCCCCCTATTTTAATGGGGAATTTTTAAGTACAGGGGGTTCACATGGGGGAGGACCCCAGAGGGTCCCCTTCCACCTCCACCCCACCAGTACACAAATTACTTCAACTGGCTCAACTGCAATAGGTCAGTTTAAAAGCTAGAATGTGCCCTATTTTGTGGGCCAAACCTGAAAGTGGATCTCATGCTCCAGTACCGAACAAATTGGGCACCCATGCACCTCCGCCCACAAGTAAGGAAAATGGCCCCTAACCCCACGCCCCCCCCCCCATTTAATGGGAGACAGGAGAAGGGCTAACAGAACCTCTTACATCTTGGCCACTCAGTATCTTGGTGATAGAAACCTGCCAGATCACAGGCCCACTTCTTGTGACACTGTTTTGGTAATGTCTCTAGTGGAGGAGAAGGACAGAAGGCCAAGATCCATGAAAGAGGGAGCACCTCGTCACTAAAAACTAGGCACAGAGAAGCCCCGAGAGCCCACATCAGCACCCTCCTGGGACAGGACAGACCCCATCAGACACCAGGACAGAGCGAGGCACCAGTCCTGAACACCCCCCCAGAGGGCCAGAGAAGGGTCCAACAGCATCCTTCAAAGAGCTTCTCACTGTGTTTCTTACAAATGTGGAACAGATGCTCAGGTATCCTGTCTGGAAAACTGTAAGAAAAGCTGTTTAATGGAGTTCATTGTTGCTTGCTGACTCTGTAGACCTTGTACAGCTGATTGCGTAGCAGTATGGGTGTTTTGAGATCTCTTAGATAGGGCTGTATTTGTAGGTAAGGAAAAGCTTCTTCTCTGTAGGTCTTCATAAGCCTCAGTGACAGTCTCATATGTTTGCTGACCATTTGGTTGCTGAATGATCAATTTGCTTGGGTATGGGGTCCAAAATTTCAGTTTTTGCTGGTGCAAGAAAGAAAATAGGGGGATACAGGCCCGTCGCCTTTGCATTGTAGCATGTGCATAGTCATGGTCAATAAAGATTCTAGAGGTGCCATAAAAAACCTTCCCCTGTGTCCAGGCCTTCCACAGTATTAGCTGTTTTGTCTGATATCTTAGGAAATGAACAATTATCGAGTGAGGGCGGGCATTTGGTTGAGGGGGCTTGAGGCCAAGGGCCCGATATACTCACTCAATTACAAAATTGAAACCCAAGTCTAAGGAAAGGCTGTATGTAGCAAGGTTTGAATGAAGTCCTGAAGATCCGAGCTCTGACTGTTCTTGAGTATGCTGAAGATCCTGAGATTATGGCGGTGATGTCTGTTTTCAGCATCTTCCTGTCTCTCAACTGTAAATTGGCAAAGTTTAATAATTTGGGCCATAGTCAACTGTAGCTGTGTAGCTTAGTTGGCCTGTTCCTCTGACGTCTGTTCCAGAGTAGAGACTCTCGATCGGATTTCTGAAAGGTCTGTTTGAAGAGCTTCTTGGGTCTGTTTAAAAGTACGAGATTCCTCTTTGAAACCTTTTAGTTCCACTAGGATTTTATCTAATTTTTGGTCTGTCTTGTTTGTTTTCCTGGTTTCCTTTTTTGGTTGATTTTGCCGGGGTAGAACGTGCTGTCTGATGGGAGCGCTCTGAGGCTGCCGAGTCCAAACGTTCACCATCCAAAGCATCAGGATCCTGAGCCAAGACAGTATATATGTTGCTCCCCCCTTTATTTACATTGTTAGCCATGATATAAGTCCTGTTTTCCAGTCGATATAAAGTCAGTTAGCAGAGGCTAATTATCAGATTGTGGGCGAGCTGGAGTGAAGCCCAAGGGTTATGCGGCCATTAGCAAGGAAGCTGCACCTGAAGTCAAGATAATCCCTGAGTTTTGCTACAACAGGAAATTCAGAGACAGATTTTTAATTGCAACAAATCTTGTGTTTCCAAATAACTTTTCTTCACCTACACAGAGAGAAGGCTATTCTCAAAAAGGACACTTTTCTGGACTAAAAACCTCAGAAGAAGGTATAGTTTAGAACAACAGTATATAGTGTTTTCTGTAAACCACCCAGTGTTATTTTTGGTATTGTCTGCATTTACAAATCTTCCAAACTGTAGAATTTACTCTGTTGTTTTTATTTAAGTAAACTTTTATAATTTTCTTATCAACTCTGCCTGGGGTCTGATTGTGTAATCTAACAAGTTAAACAGAAGGGTTTTGTTAAGACTGTACGCCTCGTTAACAAAGATAGTGGTTGCTCAGCTATTCTACAAATTACTTAGGCAAGAGGCTGCCAGTGGTGGGATTCAAACACAAATGTAGTACAGAGTCAGGGGGGACTTGAAACTACAGTTTCTACCCTCCCACTGGGAAAAGGAAGGCTGGTGATTCTTCCTGAACCCTACAACTGTTCACGAGTTCTGTAAAAAGGGGGACCCTGCCTGCAAACAGGAGGTCCTGCCACACCCCCCAAGGTTGGGCTTGTGACACCCCTGACCTCTTGCTCTTGAGGGGGCAACCCAAACAGCTGCACCATCACAGCAGTTACACTTTCTTGTGTCCTTTTTGCACACTTAATTCTTTTGTCACTCAACCCCTCCTGCCATCTATTGTACTCTTTACCCCCGCTCCCTGGCTCTCTACATCTTGGTAACTGCTTTACCCCTAACCCTAAGTCCCCCCACCCACTCTCACTATTGTACCCCCAAGTCTCCCTGCCCACCCTCACTATCGTACCCCCTCAAACGCACCTCATCTTTTTACCTGAATAAGGTACAGACATAAGTGACACAAACAAGTGGCCCTCTAGCTACACGGCCACACTCATCCTTCTCCTTCTTGCACTGCACACTTACCATAACATCCCTACATCCAAAATAGATGTTGCACTCACACGACTAAGGCACATCACAGGGCACTGAATCCGTAAATGCTTTGCAAACCAATGCCTCTAGACCCACTCCACTTGTCACCTGTGCAACCTGCTACCCCAATACACTGTCTTACCCTTTATTTTCAACTTCTAACCTCCCCACTATTTAACTCTATGCTGGGTAAACTCTCTGGTCAGAGTTTGCGTACCCCGCTTAAGTATCACAGATGTTACCTACGCAGAACTACCTTGCTTCTACTTCTCTTGTCTGCCAATGTTCATCCAAATCCAGGCCCTCAGCAGCCACAAAGTAGCAGGACCAACAGCTTCCTAAAATTTGCCACCATCAACATCCGAAGCCTGTTGCCCAGATTTGATGACCTGCAAGTTTTGGTGTCACAGCACAATCCGGATGTGCTCTCCATTACTGAAACACAGCTGTCCTCTAAGGTCCCTGACACTGCCAGTTCCCTGGCTGGCTATACTTAATTTAGACAAGACAGATTAAGTAAAAGGAGTGGGGGATGTGCTATATATTGAAAAGACATGCTAAATGGGCAAGTCCTACTGCAAATTGCCCCTGTGAATAAATCCCAAGCCCTAGCTGTCAAGATTATTATCGGCCAGCAAGGCAACTCGATCACCATACTGTCCATTTACATCCCACCTCACGATCAAACTACAGGTTTTAAAATGGTCCTGGACTACCCTGCTGACCTACCCCCTGGCGCTGAAGTGGTGATACTAGGGGACTTCAGCATTAATTGGTTGGCCCACGAAGCAGACCCTTTTAAAGATGCCTTTGCTGCCATCAATATTGCCCAACTTGTGACTACCCCCACAAGAATCAACCACAGGACTGGTAACAGTTTGCTACTTGACCTAATCCTTACCACCCACCAAGAAAGAATCACTTGCACTGTGGTTCTCCCCGGTTCGCTGAGCGACCACTCTCCAGTTATCTGTAGCTGGTCTAACAAGGCCCCACGGCTTCAGCTAAAATCATATTTCAGCGCGTACTGAAAAAGGGCAACTTAAGCACCTACAGGCTTATCTCGCAAAATGTAACTGGTCCCCAATGAACACAGCCCGTAGTGTTGACAATGCCCTTGACTATTTTATCGACCAATTTAACAAGGCATGTGATATGTATGCCCCATTTCATAAGCGATGGTCTAAGGGGCTATTAACCCATAGATCACCCCCACCTTACTAAAAATGATGCTCAATAGGGACAATCTCTAGCATCATGCAATAGCCTCTGGGAGACAGGTAGATATGCAATGCTACAAATCAGCAAGAAACTCTTGTACCCGTGAAATTCTCTGGGTCAAAATAGAACACTTCAAGCATGAGCTCTTGAACTCCTGGGTAAATGGGAGGCGTCTCTGGGACAATATTAAGGACCTTATAGGGAAGCCTAATAAAACATCCCTCACAATGATTAATGTGAATGGTGTTCCCGTTCATAAACCTAAACAAATAGCTGACATCCTCAGTAACACCTTTACTTATCTCAGTGGCATACTCCCCCCCCCCAACTTTTTTAATTTGCTGGACAATTCGCTCAGTACCACTAATACTGCCCCCCAGAGCCCCCCTTCTATTTCAGGAGAGTCACCCGAAGGATGCCAAGACCTTCAAAGAGTACTTAGAAAATCTAGGTTCAGCAGTGACACCATAGACCTCAAGCTCCTAAACCTCACCCCTGATTCTGTCCTCAAACCCCTAACCAGACTCCTAAATCTCTCTCTGACCCTGAAGCAATTCCTATAATGATGGAAAGCAACAATTGTTACCCCTGTTCATAAGAGTGGTGACAGATCACTGCCCTCAAACTATTGCCCTATTTCTATCCTCCCCCCCCCAAAGCTTTAGAGTGTAATGTCACCAATTAACTGTCCGAATATCTGGTCAAGTATAACATTTAATGTACACAGCAGCATGGCTTTAGGAAAGTGCACAGCATGACTACTATCCTGCTTGAATACACAGATTTCATACACAAGGTTCTAGACTGGGGTCATCTTGTGGGGTCAATTTACATTGACCTCACTAAGGTTTTCAATACTGTTAACCATACCCTTCTACTGCACTCACTCCGTGCTCTTGGTCTCTCCAACAAAGTCAATGGCTGATTCAAGAGCTACCTTGAGGGCAGGACACAACAAATCAAAATCAGTGAAACCCTTTCCTGCTGCTACCCAGTGGACACTGGAGTCCCCAAGTATCTATCTTTGGGCCCCTACTGTTCAGTCTTTTTCTCAATAACCTCCCAAAAGCCTGCCCCAATAACATCATACTCTACACGGATGATGCTGTCCTCTTCTCCAGTCAAACTGATCCCATCCTTCTCTCAAGAAACCTACAATCTGGCTTTGAGATGGTAGAGAACTGATTTGCACATCATAAATTACTTATGAATTACAAAAAAAAAATGAAAATTATGCTTTTCTCCAACCCACATAACAAACATAAAACAACCTACCTGACAATTCTGAACAGTCATAATCTACCTCTTGAACAAGTCCATGAATTCAAATTTCTGGGTATAACTCTTGATAGTCTTCTGCCCCACTCCACTCACATCAACCAAATTTCTTTTTTTTTAAATATAATTTTTATTAAAATTTTTATGGTACACACAATTCGTTGATTAAGATTTCAACTTGGATGGAAAGACATTTTGTACTCTTCAGCAATCTAACATAATGGTCAGCCTTGGCAATATTTATATAAAAGTCATATCTGTTTAACCACGTACATTAATTTTAAAAGACACTTTCGCTTATGTTCATTGTTAGGTGAGGTACTTTGTTTGTAGTTTCCTGCTCTAGGGTGGCAAGGAGCACTTTCTGCTTCCCCCCGCTGCACCTCCCCTATCCAAAAATTCCCTAAGGTATAAACTCTGGATCCACCTGGGCCATATACCAGTGCCATTTCTGTCATTTTGCCTGAAAGCTGTCCTGTTGATTCTTTATGGATGCAGTCAGCTTTTCCATTTGATAAATGTTTGTTACAATTGCTCTCCACTCTATTATAGATGGGATATGCGACGACATCCACTTTCGTGTAATTGCTTTTTTAGCTGCAAGTAATAATATTGGTAATAGGGTTTTCTTCCGTTGTGGCATTATGGATAGAAGAACCAATTCCGCCGTCAATTCCACTGGCTCTCCTATACCCTCCCAGATCTCACCCTGCAATGCACACCAAAAGGGCGTTAACATCAGGCAAAGCCATAGCACATAGCTCAGGTCTGCCTCCCTACAGTTACCACCCTGCCAACATCTACCAGACTCTGCTTGCATATATTTCATTAACATGACTGGTGATCTGAAATAACGTATGCAACACTTCCAGGCATACTCTCTCCACAATGTGGAGCTTGTGATTTTAACTGCCGTAGGGCCAAACCTTAGCCAGTTCTCTTCAGACACTCCCAACCCCAATTCAGCATTCCATTCATTTAGTATTGTTAATGTTGCGTCTCCTAGGGCTTCCATTAAAATATGGTATATTTGTCCTATTCTATGTTTCCCCAAGCTCCCCCACTAGGTATCAATCAGCAGTTAGAGCAATGGCGGTTTTGGGGATGGGATTTTGGATTTGTCCATGTCTTGGTTTTGTAGATACTGTATGTTCGAAGCTGGAAGAATTGAAAATGGTCCTCATGGGGTAGATTGTAATCTTTTTGTAATGTTTCGAATGAAGTAACTCATGTTGTTGTGAGGAATTGGAAGGTAAACTGTAAGCCATGTCGATTCCAGTCCCTAAATGCTGTATCCATTTGGGCTGGTGAAAAGAAATCATCTTGAGCTATGGGCCGTATATAGAAAAAAACATCCTGGAATTTCGCTTTGGGTTTTAGTTTGTTTCAGATTTTAATTATACAGTACTTCCTGTTGCTTTGGTAAAGTTATTGAGTGGGATGTAATAGCATGTTGCAGAGAACAAAATAGATGCCAAGTCAAACAAATCATTTAAGGTGAATTCTGTTTCTTTCTACAGGGCTCAGTACATAGGGGCAACCAATAAATAGCTATTCCTAAGAAAGCTGCCTGTGAATACCAGTCCAGATTGGGAAGATTTGCTCCTTCCCCATCAATGGGGAGATGTAACAATGAGTACCTAACCCTTGGGTGCTGACCATCCCATATAAAATTAGATATTATCTTTCTCCATGAGGTGAAGTAATATTGAGATGGCCAAACCGGGATGTTCTGGAAAAAGTAAAGTAGCCGTGGTAGGATGTTCATTCTTATGGTTTCAATTTTTTGAAAAAAATGAGACGTAATGTTCTCCATTTAGCTAAGTATTGTTCTATTTGTTGTGTTGATGGTTCATAGTTTACCAAATCCAAGTGAGAAAAATCTTGAGGAATAGTTATATCTAAATATTTCATTTTAATACGCCGCCATTGAAGAGGAAGCAAGCCCCTTAAGGAAGGGGATGGAGTAAAGCCCAATGTCAAGATTTCAGTTTTTGTCACATTGAGTGTAAAACTTGCTACTGTTTCAAAATTACAGAGGATTTCCCAGGTTCGGGGAATGGAATCCTCAGGGGAAAGGACTGTGAGCAGTATATCATCTGCAAAAAGGGATATTTTATATTGTATTCTACCCATAGGAACCCTTCTATATGCCCCTCCCATTGTATAGCCGCAGCCAGAGGTTCTATGTAAAGGGCAAATAGTATGGGGGAGAGTGAGCAATCCTGCCATGTGCCTCACTGCAAGGAAATTGCTGATGCTAAGGTACCATTTATTCGGATATAAGCTTTAAGGGAGGCATATATGTTTTGCAACCACTACATCAACCAAATTTCCAGGGTTATAAATTCAAGAATCGGAATTCTCTATCTGCAACAACACTGCCTGAGCCACGAGGTGCTCAGTTTAGCTGTTACCAGCTCAATCCCATCCATCATCAATTATGGATTAGTCATCTATGGTGCAGCCACCGATACTGCCCTCAAAAGAATTACAGTGGCACTGAATAAGGCCTGTCGGCTAGTAACCAGCACCCACAGGTGCAACCTTTATATGTAGACTAACTGGTTGAATCTCAAGGGCAGGGTTACCTACCAGACATGTCTATTTACAAAAAACATTAACCTTGGCCATACTCCCCCAGCCACCCTGCCTCTTCTTCAGCCATCCCCAAACCCTCACATTACTCGGAGTGCATCCTCACCAACCTTCCCCATCCCTTTCTGCCAGACTACTCAGGCACAGTGAACTTTTAGGTTTAGAGCCCCTACCTGGCTCAACTGCCTCCCCTCAGACATCCTTACTGTGACCACCCTTGGCTCCTTTAACATAGAAACATAGAAACATAGAATTTGACAGCAGATAAGGACCGCTTGGACCACCCAGTCTGCCCATTTCCCTACCTGATGGATAAGCTGCAGATTCTAATTAATCAACAGCTTACTTCCTCCTGCCCCCCACTAGAATTGCCTTATGCCTGTCCCATGCATTCTTCAATTCTTCCACTGTTCCTGACTCCACAAACTCCTCAGGAAGGCTGTTCCATGCATCCACAACTCTCTTTGTGAAAAAATACTTTCTAACATTACCTCTGAGCCATCCCCCCCTCTATCTTCAAATTGTGCTCCCTTGTTCTTGCACATCTCTTCTTCTGAAAGATACTACCCTCTTGTACCTTGCCAATTCCCTTGAGATACTTGAAAGTTTCTATCATGTCCCCTCTCTCCCTCCTTTCCTCAAGGGTATACATATTAAGCTGCTTTAGTCTCTCCTCGTATGTCTTCTGGTGCAGACATTGCACTATTTTGGTTGCCCTCCTCTGAACAGCCTCCACTCTGTCTATGTCTTTGCAGAGATGTGGTCTACAGAATTGCATGCAGTACTCCAGATGGGGTCTCACTAACTGTCTGTAGAGAGGGATAACAACTTCATGTTTTCTACTGTTGATGCCTCTCCCTATGCATTCCAGTATCCCCCCCAGCCCTCCTTACTGCCTTCTCACATTGCTTGTCCATCTTTAGGTCATCTGATATAATTACTCCTAGGTCTCTTTCAATTTTTGTTGTTGTTATTAACTCACCCCCCCATTGTGTACTCTTCCCCTAGGTTTTTGTTTCCCAGATGCATTACCTTGCACTTCTTTGCATTGAATCTGAGCTGCCACGTATTTGAGCATTCCTCCAACCTTGCCAAGTCCCTTTTCATTCTTTCCACCCCACCTTGTGTATCAACCCTGTTGCAGATCTTTGTGTCATCTGCAAAGAGGCATTTTTCCTTCCAGGTGCTCTCCAATGTCTCTTATAAAGATATTAAGAGGACTGGTCCCAGTGCCGAACCTCCGGTACCCGCTAGTTACCCTCCTTTCTTTGCTGTGGACTCCATTTACTATTACCCTTGCATCCTGTTGTCCAGCCAGTTTTTATCAGACTACACCTTGGGACCCACCAAGGCTGGCTAACTTGTATATTAATCTTTTGTGTGAGACTGTGCCGAATGCCTTGCTAAAATCTAGGTAGACCATATCCACAGCCCTGGTCTAGTACTTTGGTCACCCAGTCAAATAAATCTATTAGGTTCATCTGACATGACCTTCCTGCTGTGAAACCATGCTGCCTTGGGTCCTGTGCCCACTGGCCTCTAGGTACTCAACAATTCTTTCCTTCAGAAGTTATTCCATCATTTTCCCTACCACTGAAGTCAAACTAACTGGTCTGTAGTTTTCTGCCTCTGCCCTGCTCCCACTTTTGTGAAGTGGAATCACATTTGCCCTCCTCCAGCCCTCAGGTACCACTCCATCCTCCCATGATTTGTTAAAGAGAGTAGTCAGTGGTGTTACTAGTTCTACCCTTAGTTCTTTTAGTAGTCTTGGGTGAATCCCATCAGGCCCAATGCTTTGTCCACCCTCAGTTTCAAGAGTTCTTTCAAAACCCTTTCTTCTGTGAATGCACTGGTATCGACCCCCCTATTCAGTTTCTTCCTTGTTTGGTTTAGGCACCTCCCCCCCCCTCCTCATCTGTTGTGAATACTGAGCAGAAATATGTGTTCAGTATCCCTGCTTTTTCACTGTCACCCTCTGCATACATTCCCTCCCCTTTATTAAGTCTCTGTATCCCTTCCTTGGTTTTTCTTCACTCCCTTATGTACCTATAAAAGGTTTTATCCCCCTTCTTAACAGAGTTGGCTATCTTTTCCTCAGTTTGTGCCTTTGCTATTCTGACTGCCTTCCCTGCCTCCTTCTGCTTTAACTGATAAAGTTCTCTGTCCTGCTACTTCTGTGTTTCCTTATATTTCCTGAATGCTATCCCTTTCTCCTTAACCATCCCTGCCACCTCTTTTGAGAACCGTAGTGTTTTTTTCCTTCATTTTGTTTTATTGATTTGCTTCACACAAAGGATTTTTGCCTCTGTGATGGCTGTTTTGATTATTCACCATTGTTCCTCCACCCCTCCTTCTTGCCCATTTACTAGTGCTTTTCTAAGGCACTCTCTCATTTTCCCAAAGTCAGCCTTCCTAAAGTCCAGTACTCTTGTTTTTGTATGGCTTGACTCTATGGCTGTGTTTATTGTGAACCACACTGTTTGGTGATCACTTGTTCCCAGATGGCTACCCACTTCTAAATCTGAGATCCTTTCACCTTCCCCATTTGAGAGTACCAGGTCTAAGATTGCTCCCTTCCGAGTGGGTTCCAACACTAGCTGTCTGAAGCATGCCCCCTGTAGACCATCAGGAATGACCCTGCTCTTGGATGTGCCTGCAGCAACATAACGTCAACATCTTACAACATTCAGCAGCAGTGACTGCCCACCCTAAACTAGTCCACTGCTCCACGCATCTTTTACTCACACAAAGCCCAACTTCTCTGTCTTTCAACCACTTCCTTGTTACTAGTAAAGTCTCTCTCCCTCCCTACTGCCATCTCCCCTGTTACACTCATTTTCTTACCACCCCTTCCCCTACATTGACTCCCCAGAACCTCTTACTTGTTGCCACCTCCCTTTCACTTCCTATCTCCCAATTTGTCTTGCTTTTCCCCTTTCTCTTATCTGACTCTTCCTACTCCAAAAAATATCTTCCTCCTAAGCACTTAGCCGACAAAGTCACCTTATTGACTGCATTGCTGTCTTCTCTGTCCTGTTTCTTCAAGTTGTGCCTTATTACATCCCTCCACCTATTCTCACCCCACCATTTCCCTGTACCCATGCTTCTCCCACTATTGCCCGGCTAGTCCGACTGGCATATCCCCCTCCTTCCACTAACCCCCCCTTCCATCCCATCTTGACAAGGTCAGCACTGACTGCTAATAAATGTCCACTACTGTATACCTAACTACTCTATTTTCTCTACTTGGAATACTGTTTTCAATTGTACTTGAATAATCACTTAAGCCTGCACTGGCTGACTCATGAAAGGCAGTTATTTGTGCCTAGTGACTCATTATATTGTGTATGTTCTTCTATGTATCTTAAATGTATATTTAATCAAGCTTGCACCAGCCAAATGTTGAAAGGCTCTCTTTTATGTTTAGTGTTCCACTGAATTGTACGACCTACTATGTTTTTGTAATTGTATATTATGCCATGTACCCCTGACATGGAACCTTTGTAAACAAGTGCCCAGCGTAAAGGTGTTTGAATACTAGATATTAATAAATAAATAAAATAAATAAATAAATGGTCAATACCCTCAACATCTCCCTCACTAGAAACAGAGGAGAATGAAGAGGATGCTGATTTTATGGACATGTTTGCAGTAGCTCCACCAAGAACAATGCTGCTTCCCATACATAAATCACTTAAGAAGGCCAAATCAAAAATCATGTCCGCACCCACCTCAGCTGCAACCATAGAAAAGAAAACTGAAAGAAAATATCAGGTGGACAAGCAGGGAGCAGAATACCTGTATACCCATCCTGGTCACCATGGGGTAGTCCACCCTGCTGCCTGTGAAAGAGCAACAATAACTCTGTCTTCACAGCTCCTTGAAAAAGACTCTAAAACACTGATGCTGTGGCCTAAAAGGTCTATGTCTTTTAGGCCACAGCATGCAACAGTGTCCCTGCTTATCAGGCAGACAGCTTACTCAGCACATATAGCACAGTACCAGAAATCACTTTAACACAATTCTGGTACTGGCAGAAAAAGCGGATGGTGAATTGGCACTGGATCTGATTGCCACAGCAAGATCAGCCCTGGATGCCACAAAATACCATTTCCACACTGTGGTAGATACTAATGGTACTACTGCTAGAGTTTTGGCTCATGCAGTGTCCTTAAGGAAGTTTTCCTGGCTTATGACTACCATCCTTTCTCAGGATACTCAAAATGAGGCCATAGGTTTCTTCATTGAGGGAAATTCATTATTTGGTGACAAAACAGAGGCCTACATGAAAAAAGTGGATGGATACAAAACCACTTTCAAAAGTAACAATGAGAAGGAAAAGGCCTCTACCTCCTACAGTCCTACAGAAGGGGAGGCAGAGGCAGAGGATACTTCCTGATAGCCTATGTCTCTTATACCCCCTAGGAGTGCCAATCACAAAGAGGTGATGTGATGAATTCTGATTACAAAATGGTGGCGGTGTGTGAGCTGCCTGAGGTCTGAGCTCCGGAGTCTGAGTCTGTTTATTTTATTTTTATTAAATTGCACTCCGTTTTAAGTGAACTGCAGGCAAATAGCTAACATTTTGGCTATTTTTCTGCTATTCGAGTTTTATCGGCTGTTATGGTGGTTCACTTTTATTTTATGTGGGTCTACCGTTTCAACTTTCTATGACGGCTAGTCTCCCTGTTCTGCCTGGTTATTTGGGAGTATTCAGCTGTTTTTATTGTTTTGGCAGCTCACTTTGTTTTCGTGAGTTTTATCGCTGGAAACTGTGATGGGCTCTGTTTTTTTGGAATGCTTGTCAGAATGCTGAAACAGACTTTGACTTTTATTCCATGGTGAAACGTGGTTTGCAACTTGCTGCCTGGCATTGCGAGTTTGAATCAGGAGGATCTGGGTGGAATTGCTGTAGAAACGCTGTGGGAATCCTGATTTGCTTTTGCCGTCTGTTGTGGGGAAGACTGCAGTTAGAGGGCAGGCTGTGAAGCCGGGAAGTTCGGACTGAGTTTGATTTCATCATATTCGGGGAAGTAGCTGGTGTGGTGAAAGCATACTCAGCGACTTAATGGATGTTTAGACTTTACCTAACAGCAGTGCTGTGGTTTGGGAATTTTGTTGGGCAAGGGGAGGTCACCTTTTTGTGCTTGGGGCTAAGTGGCTGGTGTGCCCCTGCGACCAAGTGGGAGTTTCTCTGGTGACTCTCCGGGGAGCTGGAGAATCAATCGCACTTTCAAGCCTCCTGCTGGACATACCTACTGGCTTGTCCCTCAAGGGGTTGTAGCTGTGGATCATCAGTGGTTAGGTGCCAGGGCCTGTGATTTGGCACAATTGTAGGGGGGGCCTCCCCTTAGTTTTCCAGCTCTCACGTCCCAGCCCACCACTGTATTGGGGATATTTGAGCTGTGCCCTGAACATTCTCTGAGGCCTGTCTTTTTAACATAGAAGCTGATGGCAGAAAATGATCACAAGGCCCATCCAGTCTGCCCATTTCTTTTTCTACCTTATGAATGTGCCATAGGCCTTTGCTCTGTCAATGGCCTATCTATTCATACTCATCTGTATTGCTCCCTTCTGCCTATCCCATGCCTGTTTAAAGCCCTGCATTGTATTCATATCCACCACTTCATGAGGTAGGCCATTCCATGCATCCACCACCCTTTCTGTGAAAAAGCACTTCCTCACATTACCCCTTAATCAGCCTCCCTCTAATCTCATGCCGTGTCCTCTTGTCCTGCTATTTTTCTTATATTGAAACATGTTAGACTCTTTCACCTTGTTAATGCCCTTAAGGTGTTTGAATGTTTCAATCATATCACCTCTCTCCCTCCTTTGCTCTAGGGTAAACATATTGAGTTCAGTTAATCTGTCCTCATAATTTTTCTGATGCAGTCCCTGCACCATTTTGGTTGCCATTCTCTGGACTGCTTCAATTTGGTTAATGTCCTTGTGAAGGTGTGGCCTCCAGCACTGCATGCAGTACTCCAGATGGGGCCTAACCAGTGTCTTATAAAGAGGGATTATTACCTCCCTCTTCTGACTTGTGATACCCCTACTAATACACCTCAACATCCCTCCAGCCTTACCTACTGCTTTAGAGGTCTGCTTGGATGATTTCAAGTCATCGGTGATGATGATGCCCAAGTCTCTTTCTTCCCTTGTGACTGCCAGCAACTCCCTCCCAGCCTATAGGTGGCTTCAGGGTTTCTCTTCCCATGTGCATGATCTTGCACTTCTTTGCATTAAACCCCAGTTGCCACTCTTCTGACCAGTTTGCTAGTTTATCCAGATCTCTTCTCATTCTGCCCACACCATCTGGATCATCTACTCTGTTGCAGATCTTGGTGTCATCTGCAAACAGACAAACCTTACCTTTCAGTCCATCTGCAATGTCACTGATACATAGATAGTGTCAGCAGATAAGAAGGGCCTGTGGCCCACCCAGTCTGCCCATTTGAGCTTGTAAGTTCAGTTTATGTTTTCTTAGAAGTCTGTTGCCCCTTACCCCTGACCTCCAGAATTCCTTTATGTCTATCCCATGCATTCTTAAATCCCGTGATTGTTTCAGTCCCCACCACTTCCTCTGGCAGGGTGTTCCACTTGTCCATCACCTGTTCTGTGAAGAAATTCTTCCTCACGTTTCCTCTGAATCGTCCTCCCTCCAACTTCATCCCATGCCCTCTAGTCCTGGAACATCTTTTTCACTTAAAAATAGTATATTCCTGCACCCTGTTCCTCCCTGTAAGATACTTGTATGTCTCTATCATATCCCCTCTCTCCCTCCTCTCCTCCAGGGAGTACATATTCAGTTCCTGCAACCTGTCCTCATAGGACTTGTGATGCAATCCATGTACCATCTTTGTTGCCCTCCTCTGAACCTTCTCTACCCTGTCTATGTCCTTACGTAGGTAAGGTCTCCAGAACTGTACACTGTACTCCAGGTGGGGCCTCACTAGTGTCTTGTATAGTGGAATTATGACCTCCCTTTTCCTACTGGTGATGCCCTGCCTATGCATCCCAGCATCCTATTTGCTTTACCTGCTGCCTTGTCACACTGTTTCCCTACCTTGAGGTCATCAGAGATGATAACCCCAAGATCCCTTTCCTGCTTGGTGCACTGATGAAGATATTGAAGAGGACTGGCCCCAGGACCGATCCCTGAGGTACCCCACTTGTGACTTGCATCTCTTCTGACTGTATACCATTTAGCACCACTCTCTGTTTTCTGCCCATCAACCAGTTTGCCACCCAGATGACCAATGTCTGACCCATCCTGAGCCTTCCCAGCTTATTAATCAATCTTCTATGTGGAACAGTATTGAAAGCTTTGCTGAAGTCCAGGTAGGCAACATCAACTGCTCCCCCTTGGTCCACCACTCTGGTTACCCAGTCAAAGAAATCTATGAGATTAGTTTGACAGGACCTTCCTTTTGTAAACCCATGCTGTCTTGGATCTTGTGCTCCTATGGATTCCAGGTGTTGCACTATCCTTTCCTTAAGGAGTGTCTCCATAATCTTGCCCACTACTGAGGTAAGACTGACTGGTCTGTAGTTCCCTGCCTCCTCCCTACTACCACTCTTGTGGAGAGGGATCACATGAGCCCTTCTCCATTCTTCTGGGACCTCTCCTGTGCTCAGAGGCTCACTAAACAGTTCTGTTAATGGCTCTGCTAGTTTCACCTTTAGCTCCTTTAGTACCCTGGGATGTATGCCATCAGGTCCCATTGCCTTGTCTGCCCTGAGCTTATTGAGCTCTTGTGGGACCCTATCTTTTGTGAAGGGACTAGTACACACCTCCCTCCCCCCTGTGTCCATGGTGCAGAGCTGTGGGCCCTGTCCTACCTTCTCTTCAGTAAATACTGAGCAGAAGTATCTATTTAGGATAGATGCTTTTACATGGTCCTCCTCCTCGCATGCCCTCTTATCCCCTTTGATCTTAGCAATACCCCCTCTGGACTTTCTCCTTTCACTAATGTATCTATAGAAAGTCTTGTCACCTTCTTTTACTGTTCATGCTAGTGTTTCCTCAATTTGGGCCTTTGCATGCTTTACTGCCTTCCCTGCTTCCCTTAGGGAAGTTTGGTATGCCTACCTATCTTCATCCTGCTGTGTTCCCTTATATTTCCTGAAGGCCAGCCTTTTGACTCTGACCTTTTCTGCTACTGTGTTTGAGAACCAAAGTGGTTTCCTTCTTTTGCACTTCCTTTTCTCACTAACACAATGGGATGTTGCTTCAAGTATTGCATCTTTAATGCTTGCCCACTTTGCTTGTACCCCCTTACCTGTATTTCTTTTTGTCAGGGCTAGCTTAACTCTGTTGGCCATCTTATCAAAGTCAGCTCCTCTGAAGTCCCATATTTTTGCCTTGGAATGGGATGATTTTGTTCTAGTGGCCAAATTGCACCATACCTTGTGATGGTCACTGGCCCCCCAGGTGACCTTCTACCTGGAGATCTATGATCCTTTCCCTGTTAGTCAGAACTAGATCTAGGATAGCCCTGTCTCTTGTGGGTTGTCATACCAGTTGTTTGAGGCCCTCCCCCTGCAGGGAATCCACCATGTGTCTAGTTCTGGCAGCTGTCCCTGCTGGTATTGACCAGTCTGTATCTGGCATGTTGATGTCCCCCATTATCAGAACCTTCCCTTTAGCTGTCATGTTTTGTATATCTTCTAACAGTAATGTGTCTATGTCCTCCCCCTGGTCTGGAGGCCTGTACACAACCCCAGTTCATATGGCTGTCCCATTTCCTGTTTCCAGGGTGACCCACAGTTCTTCTGGCTCCTTATGTGTATTCTGAATTTCTGTAGCTTTGATATTTTCATTGACATGAAGGGCCACTCCACCCTCCTTTTTGCACCTCGGTCTCTTCTGAACAGTACAATGCCAGGTACTGAAGTCTCCCAAGTGTGGTTACTGGTAAACCATGTCTCACTAATGGCTACTATGTCCAGTTTAGCCTCTGTCATTATTGCCTGCAGGTCTGGGATCTTGTTTCCCAGACTGCGAGCATTTGTATACATGATTTTCCATTGGTCAGATTTCGGTGTATTAGTTGTTGGGTGAGGTCCGGCGTTTCCCCTGTGCATTGTATGGGGAGCTGGACCTTTTTCTTTACCTGGTGATGCAAATGAACTACAAACATGCTGAATTCCTGTTTGACCACTAGCTGAGGGGGGAGGGGTGTTCTTCCCATTCGACGTTTCAGGTGCTACACCCCTCTCCCCATTTGCTAGTTTAAATATGCTGCAAAGACATCAAACTTCTGCCCTAATGCACTGACTCCCTCCTTAGTCAGATGCAGGCCATCAAATTTAAAGAACTTCCACTCCCAAAACTATTGCCAGTTCCCTACAAATTTGTGTGTTTTTTCCTGGTACCAGCCCTTGAGCCACATGTTTAGCTCCCCTATCTCCCCTTCTCTGACCTTCCGTCCATCTGTCTCCCTCTCCCAGACTGGCAGGATCTTAGAGAAAGAGATGCTGGATGAAATGGATGATAGTTTGTCCCCCAGCCTGGTTAGGTGTTCCTTGGTCTCCACAACTGACTGGCTGGCGAGATCGTTAGTCCCTATGTGTACCAGGGCATCAATGTTTTCTCCTGCTTCCTGAACAATTTTAGCAATGCGGTCAGTGTCTCTCCATGTGGATGTACCTGGGAGACATCTGACCATTACCCCTGGCTAGAGATACGTATCAACTCCCCGAATCATGGAGTCTCCTATGATTAGAAGTTTTTTGGATTTCTTTTTTGCTTTTTTTGTTTTGATTCCTGTTTTGGGCATGTTTTGTTGTGCTAGATCCTGTGCTGCAGTGTCCTGCTCTGCAGTGTCCTCTGCCCCTTTGTTTGATTTCAGAGATAGAGGCAGAAACCTGTTTGTAGTTTTTATATGGTTTGTGGAGGTGACATCAATCAGTGGAGAGCATTGAGTGATGGGGCACCCGATTTTCCCCTCCTAACCACCTGCCAACCTCCTGGACCAACTACCCTCTGCGGTCGAGGTGCTTCTGTTGGATATTGGGGAAATGGCAGGCGGTTCTTACAATACATTTCCTCTTGAATATTCAATTTGAGGCATGCAGTCTCTGCCCATGCTGCATGGAGCTGAGCCCTTAGATCTCCAATGGCCCAGCATGTACGACAGTGTCCTAAGTCCGGTAAAACTGCCTTTCTGAAAAGTGTTCCACAGTACCTGCAGTTAATGATATCCATTCCAGGTAAGTTGCTGGGTTTATAACCTGGTCAGAGTAATTAGAAGGAAGAAAATTAAATCAAAAGTTTGTACTATCTGAGGTTCTGCCCTTTAAACTGCTTTAGATTGACTTTTCTTCACTACGTCGGACTTGGACTGATTTTATTGCAATTTGTTTAGATTTATACTTTGGGGACGTTGTTTAGATTCTACTTGTTTGAATCTTTTTATATATATTTTTTTACTGTTTACTTGCCTCTCAGACTTCTGCTAAGAGAGGAGTCTGGGATTGGGAAGCTTTGGCATTTGAACAGGGGAGGTGGGAGCTTCCTTAGTTCATTCATGAAAACATTTGAAATCACCTGTTTGATATGTTGTAAAGGTTTGTCAGATTATTTATTATAGGGGACTGTTGGATTATTTTTAGTATAATTGGGGGTGTATAATTTGAGGGAGGTAAGTTGATTATAGGATAAATGTTTAAATTGTTTGATGTTTGTTTTATTTATTAATTTGTGGGATTACATTGTGTTATAATAAGTGCACCTGAAATGTGTTGGGAGGGTTTTGAGACAGCCGGGCATTATTCTCCCAACATGCTCAGGGCATTACACCCTTCTGACTGTCCTCCACTGCCAGTTCAGGTGTACAAGAGGTGTCATGCCTTGGGGATAGTCAGAAATCGATCGAAAAGGGGCGGCCTGGGCATGGTGGGAGAATGGAGAGGGGTGGACGGATTGAGGTCGTCGAGACTAGGAGACACCCTGGGGTGAAATGGGGTCAGTAAAGGGGGATTCCCTGCCTGGTTCCCATACCCAAGGGCTCCACAAATGGTGGGCAGATCTCGGGATCTTCCTCGGTGACCCATTCAACTCAGGCGGTGTTATGCAATGCCAGATCGATTAGAAACAAGACAGCTATTATAACTGATCTTGTTGGAACATCTGATCTGGCATGCATCACTGAGACCTGGTTGGACGAGAATGCAGGCCTGTTTTGGCATCTGCTGTTCCACCTAGGTTCTCGGTGATACACCGCCCAAGATTGGATCGTAGGGGCGGGGGTGTAGCCATTATGCTTAAAATGGAACTGGGCCTTGTGAATGTGCCAGTGAGGTGCACGTGATCCTTAAAAGTGTATCTTGGGAGCAGGTGTAGGGTTCAGGATACTCCTCATCTACCGTCCACCCAGTGATGGGGGAAAATTCCTGAAGGAGTTTGCGGACTTCATCGTTGATGTGGCCTTGGAGTCACCCAGATGGTTAATTCTGGGTGACTTCAATGCCTGGGTCGATGATGAACTCTCACAGTTTGGAAATAATCTCCTCCAGCTTATGACTATGCTGGGCCTTACACAGGTGGGTACCTCTGCTACCCATATTGGAGGTCACTCTCTGGATCTCGTGTTCCTCCTGGGGATGGAGACCATGGATCTGGGGGTGGAACCAGTCAGTTGGTCTGACCATCACACCATAAGGTTCAGTTTCGGGGCACCCCCAAGTAGACCTGCCCCTACGGAGATAGTCCAGTACCGTCCTTTCAGGGGAGTTACCCCAGAAGGTCTATCAGTGGTGCTGGACCTATTGGGTTTATTGAGTGAATGCAAGAGTCCAGATGGTCTTGTACTGACTTATAATAAGGTGGTGGGAGACACTCTGGACTCATTAGCACCTGTTCGTGTTCGCCCACTCACTCTGTGCGCAACAACCCCATGGTTTGATGGGTCCTTGAAGGAGCTGAGGAGGGTGGGTCAAAGGCTAGAGAGAGCTTGGCAGAAATCTTGCCTTGATGCTGACAGGCTTAGATTGATGGAACATTATAAGATCTATCAATCAGCAATAACCCTCAAGAAGGTAGAATTCCTCTCTGGGGAGATTGCTGCTGCACGAAATCAAACAGATCAGCTCTTTCGGACTGTGGACAGACTGTGCAATCCAGTCTGTCTTCAGTCTAGAAGAGGTTTTTCACAAATAAAGTGTGATGAGCTTTCTCCATTTTTTGCAGATAAAGTTGCCAGCATCAGGACAGGGATCTGCCCATCTCCCTCTATGAGGGATTGCAGAGATTGGCAGGAGATTACATATACCCGGTCTGTCTGGTCTGACTTCAGCCAGCCAGAACTCTTGGACATTGTGAGGATTTTCCAGACTTTGTGACTAACCAGCTGTAGTTTGGACCTGGGCCCTACGCCACTATTGGTATGTTACATATATGTTATCCACCTGATCCTTGCTAAAATTGTCTGGTGTTCCTTGGAAAAGAGGGGATGTTTCCTTATCCCCGAAGGAGGCGGTCATTTGACCACTCCTTAAAAAACCTTCCTTGGATCCAGACTGTCTAGCAAACTACAGACCGGTCTCTAATCTACCCTTTGTGGGTAAGGTTATTAAGAAGGTGGTGCGTTGCAGCTGGATGACCATCTTACAACCCACAATGTCCTGGATGCTCTCCAGTCTGGATTTAGGAAGAGACATACCACTGAGACTGCCCTTGTTCAGGTATTAAATGATCTCCTAATTGCAAGAGATCGAAATGCACGTACTAACTTAGTCCTTCTTGATCTCTCAGCGGCATTTGACACTGTAGACCATGGTTTGCTTTTGGAGTGCCTGCAGCACTTCTGTGGATTATCTGCCACAGTTCTAAGTTGGTTTCAATCTTTCCTCACAGGCAGGTTACAGAAGGTTGTCACCGGAATTTATTCCTCTGATGCCCTCCCCCATCCTGTGGCATGCCGCAGGGCTCCATATTGGCACCCATGTTGTTTTCAGTGTACATGCTGCCATTGGGAGATATCATTAGGAAGTACAGTTTGGGTTTTCACTGCTACACAGATGATACCCAACTGTATATGTCCTTTATGCCTGGACAGGATGATGCGGTCTCTGTGCTTAACAACTGCCTAACCAAGATCAAAGATTGGATGAGCACTAGTTGGCTGAGGTTAAATCCAGACAAGACTGAGGTGTTGGTTATGGACCTGGGTCATCTGGAGGTGGGTCTTGGGTCTGGGCTTCCTTCTGGTCTATGGATTGATGGTGTCCAGCTCATGACCTCAGATCGGGTGCGTAACCTGGGTGTTATTTTTGATAGCAGTTTAACTTTGAAATCGCAGGTTTCTGCTGTCATTAAATCTTCCTTTTACCATCTAAGGAATATCACTCGGATGAAACACCTGGTTCCTCCAACTGACCTTCATATATTGATCCATGCCTTCCTAACCGCCCGCATTGATTACTGCAATGCCCTCTACTTAGGGCTTTCTGGGGTTGATATCCGCCACTTGCAGCTGGTGCAGAACACAGTTGCCAGGCTTCTGACTGGTATGTCTAGGACTAGTCATGTTATGCCTGTGCTGCGTGAACTGCACTGGCTGCCGGGTACAGTGGCGGATCACCTTTAAAGTTGGCTTGCTGACCTATAAAGCGTAACACGAGGAGGGACCCCGATATCTGCAAGAGCTCCTGATTCCCTACTGCCCCCGCCGTTCACTCCGATCCACTGATGAGGGATTGCTAGAGATTCCCGGGGGTTCATTTGAAAACATTTGGGGCACGCGCTTTTTCTTATCACCGACCCTGTGGAATTTTCTACCTCATCAGTGAAGAGAATGCCTGACCACCATGAGTTTTAAATCAGATATTAAGACTTATTTGTTTTATGAAGCTTTCTTTGGATGATTTGAATTTCTCTTATTGTTTATATTGGATTTTATTGTAAAGCACCTTGATATCCTGAAAGGCGCTCAAGAAATAAATTTTACCTTACCTTACTATTGGGGAAGAGGAAATTAAAGGGCTTCCAGGAGTAATGCTGCAGTGCTAATGCCTGAGCACCAGCTAAAACTAAACTCCTGACAATTTTGCCCAGGTCACCCACCCATTGCCGGTGAGAGGAAGACTGGCACACTACTTCCAAGAATGGGTAAACATTACCACTGACAAGTGGGTACTGGAAGTAGTGGCCCAGGGATTGTGTCTGCAGTTCAAATGCTTTACAAACCTGCAGTAAGTTTTCCAACTCACTCTCCAACAGAAACAAAGTCTGTTGGAACTGAAACTAAAAAATCTGTTAATATTAAAAGCTATATAAAAAGTCCTTGCCTCCCAGTGGGGCACAGGCCTATTCTCAAGATACTTCCTGAATCACAAGAAAATTGGGGAGTGGCAACCCATTTTAGATTTCAGGTTTCTGAACAAACACATGAAAAAAAAAAATTCAAGATGGTCACACTAAGGACAGTGATACTGTTTTTGCAGGTAAGTCATTGGCTGGGATCCCTGGATCTGAAAGATGCCTATTTTCAGGCACGGGGACATAATGCCGCAGGACAAAACAGTGCAGTATATTGCTCAGCAGTATTTCATTATGTTTTCTCTATGTTTTGTGGGGGGCTCTGCCCACCTCACCCCATAACAGGAGGCTGTGCCCCCAAGCCCCCCAACTTAAATAATCAACTCTGGGGGGATGTAAAATGAAATCACACAAATTGTGAAATAAAAAAAATGTCATGCATCTGGGACCAGTATTCGATACCCTGTCTGCAGCTGCACCACCTCCATTGCTGCCTGTGGCTCATCCTGTCGAGCCATGGCAGATGCTTGGCAGACTTATCCTCTGCCAGGGAACAGTGATAGGGTGCACAACCGTGCACTGATCATTTAATGGTTTTGCACTCTGTCGCTATTCCCACCCGGGCTGTCTGTGATACACGGTTTTGACCTGTGCCATTTTCCATATGTCGGATTGACCCTGTAGGTATTTTCATATGCCAGTCAGGCTGTCCCATAGAAAATATCTCAGATTCAAACCAGGGAATAGCCAATCCTAGTTTACAGCTCTCCCATTTGGTCTCACCTCCACTCCAAGGGGTTTTCACAAAGTGCTTGGCTGTGGTGGCAGCACATCTGAGAAAACAAGGCATGGTAGTCTTCTCCTACTTGGATGACTGGCTTCTCTCAGGAAAAACAGAGCAGGAGACAAGGAGCTCAGGTCAGTTGGTAAAAAAACACCTTGGAGAACTGAGATTCTTGATAAATCTGCCGAAGTCCCAGCGAGAGCCTGTTCAAGTACTGGAATTCATAGGAGCAGAGCTAAATAACCTGCAGGGGAAAGCTTTCCTCCTGCAAGCCAGAGTTACAACTTTGACAACAAAATCTTTCACAGCAGGTCAGCCAAGACAGTGAAAACAAACTAAAGCAAACACATATATCCTCAACAGCTACATGTAAAGAGTTATCCGTTGACAAGGAAACAAATAACATTTGCAAGATATGAGGGTGTAATATTCTTTAAGGCAAAGCAGTCTAATTGCTGGAGGTAATGTTCGTGAATAAAGGCCACTGTGCCTTGAGAAAATCTACCATCTGGCCACTATACATTATTACACTTTAGATGGGGCCAAACCAAAGATCTATATGCTAGCATTATTCTCTCTCTCTTGTTCTACTAATACAATACCTCTTTCTAAATGTTCTTTCTGTTGGATTTTAATATACTATATTTACATTTGCAAGCGATCCGTGATAAACTGGTGGCTTCACAGCTCACTGACCATATAACTAAATATGACCTTCTGTATGGGTTCAGGTAAGCCCATGGAATCATCCCATCTCTAACTAAAATCTCTAATGATAGCCTTACCATGGAACTGGCCAATTAACCAGTGCAGTGTCTGTCGACCTCACTAAAGAGTTTGACCTGGTTGATCAATCACTTCTATGCTTAAGCCTAACTTCTATTAGTGTCTATCCTACTGCCACAAAATGATTCTCTATTTCTGTGGCAGAAAGCACCAATTACCTCTATGTGGATTGGTTTCCACTTAATTTTATTACCATTGCAGATTTCAAAGTTTCTCATTTCTGATTTGTTTTTTTCTGGAATATAACCCCACTTCAAAGTCAGAGGAGAGTGATCACTCTCAACTCTGGTAGAAACATTCAGAAAGAGCCAGGTTTCCATATTACCATTCCAGAAAAGGAAATCTTATGTTGATGCACCTATAGAGTTGCTGTATGTAAAATTCCCTGGCTGATCTCCCATTATTCTCCTATTTCATGGGGCGAAGTTTCGTACTTGTAGTATATCTACTAGTTTTTTCCCATTAGCATTAAATTTAGTGTCCATGGAGAGTCTAAGGAATTTTTCAGTATTATTGTAAATCCACTCATGACTATCACTGTCCATGTAGCCATCATATTTGCTAATCATGAGTTAAAATCTCCACAGAGTAAGATGTTACTACATCCTGTGGTTGCCCTGCTAAAGTCTAAAAAATTTTCCAGTTCCTCCCATATTAGATTGTAATAATATCTGGAGCTACTTGGAGGAAGATAAAAATTTATAAGGCAACAAATTACCTCAGGGGTCTTTAGCATAAGTGATTGTGCAAATGTAGTGCTAGCTATAAAAGAGACAGATAATTTATCCTCAACTTTGACCCATGTAATTAAACCACCTGACAACCTGCCCCCCTTTGACTTTCTTATTTCCTGGCACCTGAAAGCATGTGTAACCATTCAGGGAAACATCTGAATTTTGAAGGTGCCAGGTTTCTTGAAGACAAATTATGTGGTGTAATTGAATAAAGTTATTTCAGTCATTGTCTATAAACTTATTAAGTATGTCAGAAATGTTCCATAACAGTAATGCCCAGTTGTGTTCAGGGGTTCAGTTAATTTATTTTCCAGAAAGTCTAGAACTCCAGAAGTTGAAATCTGAAGTCAGTCAAATTTTGGAAGTCAAAATACTCCAGGATCCCACTTTTGAAGTCAATATTCTAGGAGGGACACATTTATGGATGTTAACATAATGAATCAGTGGTAAAATACAATTTCTTTTGCAAAATTATCATTTCTGACTTCCATGCCTGCAATTTTGGAAGTCATAATTTTGTTTTAATCTGGAAGTCAATGACTTCCTTCCTCTTTATTCTGGAAGTTTTTGCCTTATTTTTGGAAGTCAAATACTCCAAAATGGAGTTAACCGAAGCCCTGGTTGTGTTTATTATTTTTTTTCTTGTTTTGAATCATCAAGCAAAAATTGTTTCACTCATAAGTCATGCCTCTACATTAGGCAGGCCAGAGAATCTATTGTTAGTTGGTATATTGAAAGTAACTGGCTGTTCCACATCTGATATATTCCTAGATGTATTAAGTTGGACTGTGCTTTCTGTGATTTGTTCAGTGCAGAAATTATTGTGGTCCCAGGCCTCCCAATCTACCACATAGATGCCTACTTTGTCCAGAATATCTATAGATGGCATTAATTTAGTATATAACTCTTCTGTAGTAATTGTACTCAACAATCGGTTATCCTCAAAGCTTTGACCTATACGCCTTGGAGCAAATGTGGTAGTAGAACTTAAAGCCATGTTTAATGTATGTTGAAACAGATCTTTCAAAATAAAGTCTAGTTTATGTGTATTTTCCCTTAATGACCTGGCAAGGCCAAAAATGGCTACTATTTTGGAAATATATTTAGAACTACTCATGCTATCAAGATCTGCACTTTCTATTACATAGATGCCTATTTCACCTAGTACCACTGTTTTCTGCATTAACAGAACTGACATGTCTTTACTTTGTAACAGTAGATCTATCTGTGCATAAGAGCTGTCATAAAATCTCCTTATTGGTCTTAGTATTTTTATCTCTTCTGTAGGAATGTTTAGAAAATAAGTAAATAAGTTCTGAAGAGCATTCTTTACCTTACTTTCATTGTCCCTTGGAGTTCTTCTAAAACCAAAAATGCTGATTCACGCATGAGTAGTCTGCTGGTCTACACTGTTATTGTTTAGAGCATTTCTGTTAATATATTCTAAATGGCAACCTATCGTACCCAGTTCTACATTGCTAAGCCATATATTATTGACCAACCGTGTCGATGTACAAAATAGAAAAGCACATTCAAAACCACATTCATCTTTGTCACTCCAGATCTGAGCAAAGTCTTTGTTTTCTAAATGAATCCCAGCAGCTGCCCTTAAGAGGTGCACAATCTTATTTCAATTAAAACGTATAGATCTGTGGGATTCCCATGCAAACCCATATAATGTCAGAATTATAACAGGCTCAATGAACAACTCAGCACAATGCAGAAAGACAGCTGCAAAGGCCAACAAAATGCTAGGTTGTATTGCCAGGGGTATATCTTCAAGGAGAGGGGAGGTGATCCTGCCATTATATAGGTCGCTGGTTAGGCCACAGCTGGAGTACTGCATGCAGTACTGGTGACCATACCTGAAGAGGGACATTAAGTTACTGGATGGGGTGCAGTGCAGGGCAACAAAGATGATCCAGGGACTAGGGGACATACCCTACATGAGCAGGCTGAGGGAGTTGAACATGTACTCACTGGAGGAGAGGAGAGACGGGGTGATATGATTGAAACCTTCAAGTACATGAAGAGAATGAACAAGACAGGCACAGTAGGACTATTCAATTTAAGGGGGTAGGGACACTTGAGGTCTCAGTCTCAGATTGGAGGGGGAAGGTTCAGGAGGGAAATGAGAAGACACTTTTGTATGGAGAGGGTGGTGTCTGAGTGGAACATGTTGCCTGCGGAAGTGGTATCCTGTAGAACAGTGGACTGCTTCAAAAGGAGATGGGATAGGGTAAGAGGGAAGGTTGGAGAGGGGAGGGAGGGGCAGCTACAGTATAAGGGTTGCTAGCTGCACACTCGAGCAGACTCGATAGACCATAAGGCCTTTATTTTCTGGCAAACTCATATGTTCATAGAACTGCACATTTACTTACATTTATCCTATCACTTTCATGTTGATTTCCAGTAACAGTGTTTGTCTGGACTGAAGGTACCTCCTTGCGGTTGTTTTTACATAAGGGACCTGGGCCTGTCCAGTTTCTAATTTCCTGCCTAATAGTCTTGATTTCACCTTCCAAGGCACCAAATGCCTCTCTAATAACACAATTCTCATTTGTGTTATTGCTTAGTGCCTTTTTTGCCATTATGAGGTGGAGGCTGGTTAACAGCCCCCTGTGTGTTTATATCCTCTCTTCTCTCTTTCTGATCCAGAAAGCTGGAGTTTGATTTCTGACTATAAGCATGATGGGAACTTGAATAAGCTTCTGACGTCAGATTTATCACATGAATTTTACTAGAGTTGTTACAGGAATTATAGAATTTCTTTGCTATATTCTTCACTTTTTTAGATTCACTCTTCTCATTACCAGTATTATTGCTGGTTTTCTTTCTGCTTTTCCTCTTTGTTGTTTTTTTTCTTTCTAAGCTGCTCTGGTGTGTTGGAGATTTCTATTACAGAAAACTCTGGTCTGATTTGGTCACAATCTTCCTCCAATATGGAGGGGAGAGTGGGTAGGGTGGGTGCAATTCTATCTAATTTAAGTAAAATATCTTCAAGCCTACACCTCTTCATTGCTACGTTCTGCTTGATGGACTCTGTTTCATTTTGCAACCCAAGAATCTGATCCAGGATCATTATATGCACGGCAAAGGGGGTTTTGATACATTTTTTAACATCTTTGCTTAGAGCTGTGGGGTAATTTTGAACATCCTCCTGAGTGCAACAATGGCCAGCTCTATTTCTAGTTGCATCAAGCCCTTTTAGGCCAGAGATAGTGGAGTCTAATTCTTCCATGATCTCATTTAAGCTAGCTTGCTGGACCTGTGAAGGATACTGTGCAGAAGTGATTATTGGAGTATAAACCTCCAGGGAGAAGGATAGACTATCCTCAGACCCCCTTAACATGGGCTCTGAGTTATTTTTAAAGAAACGCTGTGATTCCCAGGACCCATATTCATGTGTCTCACATAATTCAACCACTGTTATCTGGCTACTAGGACTTTCTGGACTGGTTACTGTGTCAGGGTCACATAGATCCCTAGTGTCTCTGTTTTGTGATGCTGTGTTAAAAATCTTAGGAGTAGATGAAAGCCTGAGAGACTCACCAGGACTCAGTGCAATGTGGTTGTGTCTTTTATTAGGTTGACTTTCTCTGCTACAGACTCAGAATATGTTTTTAAAAAATGTTTATTAATTTTAGTCTGCTTTTTGCTGCCATCACTCATATTTTTAACCTGCAGATTTTTATTTACAGGTGCCTTTTGATTTTGTTGTGCTAATTTGTTCTGTGTCTTAAATTTCTGCATTTTACTTTTGGACTTTTTCTTATTTGGCTGCCTTACTTTACTATTTAAATCAATCTCATCTATCTCAGTCTCATCGGTACCATTTTCAGCATTGGTTTTATTCCTACAGATATTGTCTCTCTCCCTTCTCTCAGAATTGCTTACCCCCTGCTGTTCAATCAGGGATGCCTGATTCCTTGAAAGCACCATTTTGTAATACAATGCTAGTGGGGTTTTAGAAATGTGCTGCAGATTTCAAGCAATGAATACAGAAATATGCAGTAATACACAGGCCAGGAATATAATGCAGATGAAAATAGTCAGAATGTAATGGAGTCAATCTTCCTTGCAGGCAACTATTACATATAACACTTGAATAAAACAGTTAAATAGATAGCTCAAACATGCTCATTAATGTTCAGTCAAATTATATTAAGCCAAAATTGCTTGAAGTAGTGCTAATAGTAGTATGTACTTGTATTTTCAGAACCAAAATATATAAAAAATGTAACCTTGTGTCCCAGCACAAGTTACAGGAGCTTCAGGGATTTCAACTGAATAGTCTCTCTGTGTTAAATGACCTCGCGGTATAGTCCGGTGTGGTCTGGGTACACTAGGCCTACAGCCCAAGGAGTTTGCAGGGTTTAATCACAAAAGCCACAGAGGACACAGAAAGCACAGGTAACAGTTCCTCTCAAGTACTTCTCCCTCAAGACTCTGCATGGAGTAATAGGTTTCTGAAAAAAAATCGTCTCCACTGGTCTTTTTTGGCCTTTTCAATTTTTCTCATCAGAGACACCAGGTAAAATGAAACAAAGAAAAAAAAGGAAATAGCTATCCAAATGTAGAAATACATTTTTTAACCCCTTATTTAACTATCACTAACAATATAAGTGCAAATGGCTATAGAGCAGGTAATACTATCCACCGCAAGAATTTGCTGATTTGTGAAAAAGGAAGATTACAAACTTACTGTTGTTTAAATTTAGATAAAGTGCAGTCAAATGACATAGAACATCAATAGAAGGGTCTCACCTCCTAACAGTCGACAAAAATTCCAGGCCAGCCTCCTAATCTGCACTGCACTGTACTGCACTGCACTGGGAGTCTTATTTTGGAGAATGGTGCATCTGATTTAGAAATGCCATGTAGGCGTACTTCTATCCCCCTCTCTGGGTCAGCTAACCAAAAGTGTCTCCTGATTGGTTGTTATGGCGACGTTACTAATCTGAAAAACAAACTTATCTGCTTCTTCCTTTAAAACGCTACTTAAAGCCTAAAATTAACTTGAAGGGGAACACTCTGTTTTCTGTTTTTTAGTAACAGTAAAAGAAAAGACCACTGAGCTTCTTTTCCTTTTTAAAATTTATATAAAAACTATTTTTGCTACATGCTTCATTCAAATAGCACCAGCAGCACATGCAAGATATTTGTCACACAAGGTACAAAAAAGTGTAATGGAAGGGAGACAAAAGCGATGCAAAAAAGGGCTCCTTCTCCTTTCTCCATGAAGTACAAGTTCCTTCAGCAGTTTTTCCTACTGCTCAGACCTCCGCAGGGCTGCCGTGCACATCCTGCAGCGGGGGCAGGCTCCACCATTGCTCAGACTCCAAGCATCCATTGCAATACTGACTGCAGCAAGAATTCAGTACTGTGTTTACATTCTGCAGCACAAGTCAGCCCAGAAAGGTGCTGTATTGTAAGTCGCTACTACCAGTTCTCTTTTACCAGACTTTCTCTCTAAATTCAGGCAACAATGGCATACCTGTTCCAGGTAAAAGGCAAGTGTTACAGCACCCTGCTGCTCCTGCTTCTCCTCAGCAGAATAGCGTGCAGCTGCTCAGCACTTTGGCTCCTCCCAGAAAATAAATAATAAATGCTTACTCTCTGTGCTGCTTGTTACCCCACTTTTGTTTCCAATAGCCAAGATGCAGCGAGTGTGCACGTTCACACTCAGGTTGGAATCTTGAGGGGGAGGTGCATGCTCACTACCTGGAATTTGAATCAACTTCCTTCACATCCTTGTACCTTTCTATTTTGCTCCCGACCATGCTGTCTTCACTTTTCTGTCTGACAGCTGCTCAGAGCACTTCTTCAATTCAGACATCCTGGTTCCATTTTATCTGAACAATGGTAAGTCAATTGGTAATTTCTGTTGCATATTTATTTTACCATTTCTTCAGTTTGTGGTTTTTTAATCTTTTAATATGTATGTCAGGGCGGTTTTAATATGTGCACTTTATGCACTCACATGCATTACATATGGCAGTATGCTCCTGCTTCTAGCCCCTGATGTCTGTAATATCTAGCCATCATACAAGACAGTCCCTGCATGTGCCACTTTGAATACCTGCTAAGTCTGCACTTAGCTTTTTGCCAATAACCTTTCTCCTTTACTTCCTCACTTGATAGTTATGTACTGTATTGTTTGCTCTGCTGTTTAATTCATTGTCACGCACTGTATTGTTTGCTCTGCTGTTTAATTCATTGTCATGTACTGTATCGTTTACTATGATTTTCATGAACTGTAATGTTGAAGTGATGGTCTTGCACTGTGTTGTTTTATTGGTTTGTACTCTCCCGGGTCATGCCTGAAAATAGGCAAATATTTATCAAGCACACCTTACCCAGTAAACAGAAACTAAATAAATACATTTCTTTACAATCAGAGCAGCAGCCTTGGCTTGGCTTGTAGGGGTGAGTGTTGTTTCTCCTAGTCTCTGTTTTCTCTCTCTGTAATTTCACTCTCACTGAGCCTAGAACTGCTACACTTGGAGACACAATAAGAAACCCAGATTTTTGCCGTCTACCCCATGCCTGCCAGCAGTCAACTACTGTGCATCTCACTGCCCTGTGTTATGCCCCAGCTCTTGTGTGCCACGCAGAACATTAATTGGTGGGCTCTTTCAGTCAGTTGCTGTTTCACGTGGAGGAACAAGGCAGGTCTCTTCAATCCTTTCTCCTTTCTCCCTTTCTCTTTCTTTGCTGGAGTTTTGTGGCTTTAGGGTGGGCAGGCCACCAAATGAGGAGAAGGGCAATATGTAGCTAAGAGCACAAATGTTCTTGGTCAGTAGCTCTCTCACACATCGCACCCATTGTGTGCTGCTGCTAAAAATATGTCTCACACTTACACTGAGGACCGGATTTACTGTTATGCAAATGCTTGTGCATAGGGCCCTGAGTTCTGGGACATCCACAAGCCATGGCTTCTAACTTTCTTTATATTAGTGTAGCATTTTTGTTCTGATGTGACTAGGTCAGGTAGTGACTCTGAAGTGGGGGGGTGTCACAGAATTGGCATGACATGCACCAGTGACTCCAATTAATCTAGCCTGGCACCATGGCTATTAACCAATTGTGACTGTTTTCAGCTTAGCATTTATGTTGTGCTCTCCCCCTCACCTTCCCATTGCTATGCCATCATGATCTGGTATGTAGCCACTGAGGGTGATGAGTGCCTGCACCTGACCCTGCCATTTTCTCAGGTTGTGGCACTAGTCTGAAACTGTGTGTGGAGAGAGTCAGAATAGGAATGGAAGGGACAAGGAGGATAGGGCATGGTTGAATTGGGCTGAGAGTCAGTCTTGTTGGCTGGTGGCACAGCTGGAGATGGGGTTAGCGTAGACCCCAGAGCAGTCATCAGCAGTTGAAATAGTCAGTTGCAATTCAATGCAGGTGCAATCAGTTGCAATTGCATTGGAATACAGTCATAAAATAGTGGAGGTGAAATCCACTGCAGTTGATGATTCCATGACCTATCTAGGTTTGTTGTTGTGATGCACTGCAGTGTGTTTTCTCTTTTTTTCTTTCTGGGGTAGGAGGGGGCCGGGGGGGCCGTCAATATCTAACAGTCCTCAACCGCCAGCACCTAGCCTTACACCCAAAAAAATGCACCCCTGGCTCCTGGACATGAAACGTCCACCAATTAGGAGAGCTAGAAGGAGGAGCCAGGAGCTTGAGAGTGTCTGTGACTGGCTGCATGAGATGGCAGGGAAGGCATGCCTTGGTAGGAGAGGAGACTATCAGGAGAAGAGGCATCTGTGTTGGTGTGTGGGCAACAGAGCGAGCAGTGTTTTTCTGCACCAATGAAGTTTGTTTGTTTGGCCATTAATTTAAAAATAAGTTAGCTGTGTCCACTATCCTGATGTGACCAGTGCAGAGAGAGAGACTAGTGTGTGGCTGTCTAGGTCCCAGTCAGTTCTCCAGCAAAATCAAGCAGCAGTCGTGTGAAGACAGCAAGTCAGTTGTCTGGTCATGGTCAGCATCAGCCCATGATCCTATCGGCTGGGCCTGTTGGGTGACTCTCACTTAGCCTCAGTCAGGTTTTCAGAGTTGGCAAGGACAAGGAAGTGGTAGGTGCAATAGTTCCACTGTGTGGAGTGCCGGAGTGGGGACGTGGGTCTGGGTTGGGGACCGACTGTGCTTGTTGGGAGGAGGGAGCACACAGCTTCAAAAAACACCAGCACCACCACCGAGTAGAGCAGCAGTGGCAGCCTGAGCCATGGAGCCACCTGCCACCACTGCCAAATCATCACCCAACACCTGACCGAACTGGCAACAGGCTGCTACAGTGAGCAAGGTACTGTATGGGATGTGTATGCAAGGCCCACCAGGGCTGAGCATTGTGCAGTAGGAAGGAAGAGAATGGTCTCTCACAGACGACTCAGTCTGTCTGTGTGTCTGCTGCATGCTGGGCTGGCTAGTCTGGCTGGTTGAGGGCTTGGGGACATGGGGGGCTTAACTTGAAAAGCCAAGGTGATCGATCACCATCAATCTACTGCTGGCAGCTCGGCTGGACTCTCTTTCTGACTGTGGTGGCATTGTGAATAAGTCAGACTCCACACGAGGTCATGGAGCAGGTCAGGCGCAGGTGGTCAGTTGGTGAGTTCCCGGATGAATAGAAGGCCAGAGCATGCAGCATGGTTGGTCTGGTCCAATGGACAAAATGTTTATTGATTGCCACTGTAGGAATCAGATAGACTAAATAGTAAAGTCCTCACGGCAAGATGAATAAAATAATAAAAAAAAAACATTAGCATACATGCTGAAAGCCAAAACAAGTTCAGAAACTGTGTCAGAAAATGTTTTTTTTTAAATGCATGAATTGTTTTAGCTTTAAATTTAAGCTACGGATACATCTCAGTTCAGGTATACCTGGCTCTACCATGCTGGTTCGACATTCTTTATGTCGACCGGCATTACGTTGACAGGAATCAAGTCGACTGCAAGTTGTGGTCTACATGATTCCTGTGTGTCTCACGGTCCTGTTTTTTTATTGGGGCTGTTAGCCCCCAACCCCCAATGCGGGGGGCTCTGCCCCCACCCCCCATCATTTGGATTCTCAACTTCAGTCAGAGTTGATTTGGGGCAGGGGTACATGACCTGGAGACAGCATGCCCCTGTCTCAGGCACACCAAGACATCGACCTGTCGGCAAAGTGTTGATTTTGCCGACAGGTATGTATTTTGCTGGGTTGGTGTCACCATAAGGGTGGCATACCAGTATACCATACAGGAGGTATTTATAGGGGTCCTCCCATAAACTGTTTTTAGTCTCACAGATTCTACGACTACTAGTAAATTAACATATATTGATGGTTAGCTCTATTTGCAAAAAGGTACCTTCTAGCTTCTGTGGTGTGTTTAAGAGGCTCTACCTATACAGTATTTTAGACTCACAGTTCTTTTTCCAAGTAACTAGTATTACTGCTGCTTATTTTTCTACACTGCATACTGTTGTACTGCCCTGCTTCAACTTATTACTTTCAGGGGCTTAGTATATTTTGTTGTTGTTTTGACTGGTTATTGTGCTTTAGTGGGTCTCTACTGTGTGTAGATTTGTTTCACTGCACTTTGTATTTGCATTTTAAAGAGCAGCCAGCTTCTTAGCTGCTGCTGACTAGTTTCTGCTCCCTCCAACATATGCAATACCTCACCTGCCCCAGAGTTGAGGGGCATAAAGAATTACTTTCATTTCTGATAATTTATGATGTTATAATGCTGCTAAATCCCAAATACTAAAAACAGAGTTGCTTCCTGACCTTAACCCACCAACATGCCCCCACGGAGGCACATGCAGCCCTTTTGTGATGTCAGAAGGTGAAGGCTTGTGTGTGTGTGTGTGTGTGTGTGTGTGTGTGTGTGTGTGTGTGTGCATGCCCCATTGATTGGGGGGGGGGACTTTTCCATACATTTTATTAACTTTCAGTCAAGATTTTGATAAAAAAAAGATACAAAGTTAAAAAAGTATGACAAACTACTACACAATAAAATTAAATGATGGTGAAAGTTGAAAAAATTGGTTGGATTTTCTTCGGTTAGTTGAAGTCAGAAATGTCAGACTAGTTGAAAAAAATCAGTCATAATGTGTGGCAAGTGAGTCATAATTGTTTTTTCAACTGACTCCAGGGTCTAGGTTAGGGAGAGAGCAGAGAGTGAGTCTGTCAATGAGTTGAGTGCACAGTTTGCAGAGAACAGCAGATCACTGAGACAGAGACTAAAGAGAGAGGTAAACTGCAGACACACCATCATTAATTTTAGATAGAATTTCTTCTGTCATTGTTCCTGGGCACCCATAGTCTTAAGGATATGACTGGATCCCCTCACACACAATGCAGTTTAGTGTCTATTCTCAGAGTCACTTCCAGAAAACACTGTATATATCTGTCTTTGATTATGACTTAAACAGTGGATTAGCAAGCATGAAATTAGCACTTTTGTGCTCAGCTGCTGTGGCTATCCCTTGCAGAAAAGATTAGGCTCCGCCTCAGAAAGCAATGTATTTTCATACACGGGCATCTTTCTATAGTCAGGTGAACATAGATCCATTTTACAAGTATCCATGAGCTCTCTGTAACCAAGCTGATTTTCATAAACTGACTGTATGGAAGTGTTTGTGATTGCACTGATAGATCTTGAACCATTGGCATTTTCCCATTTTTTAACGTGTTTGAGGATATCCACTTTCATCATACAAAGAAAAAATAAAAATCCAGCTTGCAGTATTTCCTGTGTCTGTTAAGGTCCTAAGCTGTCATGGAGTTTAAACTAATTATTAGGTAATGAGGTTATTCCTATCAGGATGAGACTGACATTTAAAGCCATACCATCTTTTTGGAACCATGCCTCCCCAGTGCTGTGAGTGGCAGAAGATACAGTGCAGTTCACCTAGATTGCCATGCAGTATAACTAAAAGCTGGTTGAACAATTTTCTTAACCGTTAACTATAACAAGGTCTGATAATGAAAAAAAGTCATGTCCAAATAATCAAAACTCAGCTCTAACTACTGATTACAGATCTGAATCCATACACAACAAAACAAAGGGGAATTGAATAGGCTTGGTTTGCTTTAGCTCAGCTATCTTCTCCTTCTAGCATAACCGTATGATTGGATAAAAGGACCAGCTCAGCAGCAGCAACAGCAGAGCACAGTCACTTGGGGATAGACTGGACAAAAATGGCATTTTGCATTTCTAGAGGTGATTTTATTTTATTACTGAATACCCGCCTATATTTTATTTATTTCAGTCTGAAATAAATGTTTTTTGAAGTTAGGTGATTGATGCACAGGCCATTTCTTGTATATGTGTTTTATTGGTTATTTATTGAGTAAGTGGCCTTATTATGCAGGCACACTCACTGAGTCCTATGCACTAATGGAGTGGAGTGGCTACACACATGTATCTGGGGCATGCAGCTACTCCACACCCTACATGCCCCCCATGCAGGATGCTCTAAGGGGGGCACGCAGCACATACATGCCCAATCCCCCGGCCGCATGGGGAGCAGTGCACCAGGGGCGGGCGAGGAGCAGGCAGGCACGATGTGCCATGCACTAAGGCATGTAGTGCTGGCTGTGGGGGTGCATAGGGGGTGTAGGGTTGCAGGCAGAGCAGTGGGCTAGTCTGTATGAACATGTATGTGCACAGCCAGGGGGATATGACTGAGAGCATTACATACCTCTTGGGTTTCAACAGGGTGGAGTGTTGAGAGCTTGTTAGGTTGAGCACCAACAGTACAGGAAGTCATGTTTGGTATCCATTGGTGTCATATCCCATTGCCACAGCTGTATGTAATGCAGCAGTGGGAGGTTAACTTACTTGCCTAAGGTTAACCCCACCCATGACCTACCCCCTCTCCCAAAGTCAATTACTTAACAAGTGCAGGTCTTTTTGTGAAATCATGTTACTGCTGAGCATTGCTCTTATTACATTCAGCATGCAGACAGATTAAGCTCAGGGTCATTACCACCTGATTCTGTGTGTCTGTGTGCTTTTATTTGTGGGCAAGTACACAGCTAGTCATATAATAATGTTTGAATTTTTCAGCAGCTAACAGCATTTTCCTTTATGTTGCCTGGTGGTCTTGTACTGCAGAAAGTAATTTTTCACACCAACTGGACCAGTGCAAAATTTTGTATGCAAACTGGATTTTGACATCTAAAGAAGTCATCTATTATCTGAGTCTATAATATTTGGCAAAGAAAGTCAGTGACTGCATGTGCCATGGTTTGAAGGGACTTGACCTCCAGGTGTAATTGGTTTGGGATGCGGGCAGACAGGTATTCAGATGTGAATATTAACATTTAGACATAAACACTACCAGGGTGAGCTATAATTGAATTGTATTAGTTCTCTAGTAGGCAGTTCTCAGTGTTATTAACCAAATGTATTTTTTCAGTCCTGTCTGCCTCAGTTTGCATGAATCTAGCAGAATGTATTGTTTAAAACATCAGAAAAAGAAAATTTCACTAACTGAGATGTTGGCTGTTTGGGGGCATTTAAATGCTTACTAAGTCTACCATAGATACTCTTCCCTATCTAGTTACTGTGCATTCTGAAGCACATATAGATGACTCAGCTGAGTAGTACACAGACACTTTTTCTTAGGTGTGTCCTGACCAATTTTTCTTCCAATGGCTGTATTTCAATTTCAGCTCTGTGTGCGTGTTGCTTTCAAGGCTGGAAATGGATGTTTCGAATATGTATTGACTATTTGTTTTTACTTTATTGTGTATTATACTCTGATTTTTCTTTTGTCACTTTTTATGTTTTCTAGTACTGCTTCTCATCCTCCTTCTCAAATGTGAGTCTTGATTTTTCCTGGTCTGAAACAGTCGATGCATGTGTGCCTCTGTGAAGAGTGGATCATAATACAAGCACTAATACCAACACGAGTACTTGTGCTTTGCATGGCTGCAGAAGAGGACAAGGAAAGCAACATGGTCTTGGTTGTGGCCATGCAGGTATTTGTTCTCATGCAACATCTACATCTAAGCCCAACAATGTTTGTCGTAATAGAGTACGCCGGATGCAACAGCGTGGTGAATTGTTAAGGGCAGGTACTACAAATGTGATTGCTGTTATCTGTTATTATCCACTCATAAAGAAGTTGACCCAACAAATGTACAGTTGTCGATGAGGCATACATACCAATACATAATATGCAGTCAGTTATTGCAATAGCAGTTCTCACATAAGCTGATTTCTGAATTAATGTGTGAAGGTATATACTAATAAGCATCACCTTTTTTCATTTGTCTAACAGCAAAAAATATACAGCATGAGTAGGGACACACTCATGGAACTTTGCCTTGAATTTATACTACACAGTCCAGGCTTGGCATTCAACATTCTTGAAGGAAGACAGCCAGATTTATCTAACACACCTGCACAAAAAAATAGTGATGCACTCGAATGATGTGTATGCAACAAGTGTTGCGTGATTTCATCACGCACTGAAAATGTGTGATGTGTCTATGGGTCAGGTGACTGTATTTTAGATTTATAAGTAAGCAAGTTACATTGAATTGCATACTCGTTGTGCCTTTCATTTGGGTCGTGTACATTATTGTTCATATTCAGTCACAAAGTGACAGCTACATAGCATTGTGCTGGATACAAGTGGCATTATCACACAGTTACATTTTTTGTTTGTACAAAGCTTTTACTTCATTACATTTTAAAATTGTTCTTAATATTTATCTGTTTGTTTTCCATAACACCACCTGCACCACCAATGAAAAGCCCCATATTTTCATATCCAAATATGTGTCTGTTGTCTACTTATGTTTTCCATTACCTAAGGATACCTAGTGCATGCCCTGGCTGGTGGCTAACCATTGGCATCGCAATAGTACTGTGCTCACTTGTGTTGTGTTTCATCATATTTCCAGGGTGGTAGAATTCACCTCTAGGCACTCCATATGTTGATTGCTTGTTTGCAAGTACTGTTTTTTAATGACCTAAAGGCAACTGTGCAATTTCAGGTTTAGCATGCAATTTGCACCACACTCATATTGCCACACAAAGCTATCACAAACAACCTGGACACCACTGGTGCACTTTTTATGGCAGCAGTGGGTGTAGCCTGCAGACATCTTGCTACGACAGTAGAGAAAGGGAGCTTTCCAGATACCCAACGAACTAGATAAAATTAGAGGTTTTGTAGAATCACTGCGCTAATTGAAGCAAGCAGTCTGCTGTGTTCATTTGCACTGAGGAGCAGTCTTGAAAGCACTATTTTGTTCAGTGTGGGTAGAATTCTCTTTCAAGAAAGTTTCATAGATCATAAACATGTCAACTTAATCAGCCTTTCAACTGTAATTGAGATATCTCCCTCTCTTTCTAATGTTTTCCTCTTGCTTGTGTTACACTGAGATGCACAAAATAGGTGATTTCATAGTAGGCCTTCTAAAAAAACAAACAGTTTCATTCTATACATGACATTTTAGAGAAATAATTAGCTGGAAAGCACAGCACTACAGATATGATGTAGCAGTGTTAAGGTCAAAAGCCACAGAAGGAATGCTACGCAGATATACAAGGTCATAAAACATCCAAGACTAGGGAAACTGAAAGACACGTTGCAATTGCATTTTCAATGTTGGCACTGTATAAACATGTTTCTGTCTGTAACTATATTCACTTATCAATATTATTTGTGAATATTCAAGCTTGCACTATTTAAACATGTTCTGTCTACAACTTTGTGTTGCACTGAAAACTTAATAGCTGATCTACAGTACATGATTTTCTCTCTCCCATTGATACCATCTAACTGCAACTCTGCTATGTATTTCTTTCATATTACCATCAAGACACAGTCTACACAAATCTTATTTTATTATCACACCTGCACTGATCCTGCACTTCTTTGTATTGAATCCCAGCTGTCATTCTTCAAACCATTTCTCCAGGGTTTTTAAGGTCTTCCCTCATTCTTTTAACCCCCTTGGCATGTCCACCCTATTGCATACTTTTGTATCATCTGTGAAGAGGCATACCTTCCCCTCCAGTCCCTCTGCAATGTCCCCAATAAAGTACAGATAGGCAACATCCACCACACTGTCCTGGTCCTCTACCTTAGTTACCCTGTCATGCCGTAGATTAGTATGATGAGTTAATGCAAAACACAGTGTTTATCATAACTACAGTAAGTAGTAGTAGTAGTAAACATTTTATTCATTATTAATAATGAATTGGTTACTCAACTGAGTTGAAGCTCATTTTCAGTGAGATAAATTAAAATTCTGTATACATTAATTACAGTGCCACACATGTAATAATAGACACAAAATTCAACATACAACATGTACAACATGCACATTAAATATCAATAGTGCATAAATATTATACAGTATAATATTGCACTTTCTCACACAAACAAGATTATTCCAAAGTCCTTCATTATATCCTTTACGGATCTTTTACCTTTCTTAACCCAAACCAATTCTTAATCTGTCTCACCCTTCTTCTACTATCACTTATCCTGATTTCCACTGGTAATAAATTCCAAAGAGACAGTCCTCGATGGAAAAAATGACCTCTAGCCATATTCGTATTGCATTTTGGTGGCAAATATTCTACTCCTCTTGCTGCTATAAGACTCGTCTTTATCCTTCTTTCCTGCAGACAATGTTTTATATATCCTGGTACTTTATCAGAAAAGCATTTTTCCATGTACAACAGTACATGTAAGGACCTTCTATCCCCTAGTGTATACCATCCTAGTGTATTATATAAATCCTCCCTATGCATTCTTCTCGGTGCCATTGTAATATACCTTGCCATTTTATTGTACACAGTTTCTAGTTTCCCCAATAATGTTGAATTGGCCCCCATATATGCTAAATCTCCATAATCTAATAAAGGAATTATTGTAGTATTTATTAAATGGTTTCTAATTTTGTATGTTTTACAATGTCTAATCCTATATAAGGCCCCCATATGTCTGTTAATTGTCTTTATCAAATATTCTATGTTTGTCCCATTTTAGAAAACAGTCAAAATAGACCTCCAAATATCTATAGCAATCCACTTGTTCCAAAATTTGACCTTCCATAGTTTTAATCCACAGAAGCCTCTCAGAGTAATTCCCACCAACTTTCCTTTGAAAACACATAGTTTGAGTTTTTTTTTAATTCAAAATAAGTTTAGATGAGACTAGGAATCTCTGCAGTTCATCAAATGCTATTTGTAATTTACTTTCTATCTGATCACACCTATTGCCAGATAGATAGATTATCATATCGTCAGCATATAAATGGAACTTTATCTCAGAATTGGAGAACTTCATAGAGTTAACATATACATTGCACAACAACGGGCCCAATAGGGAGCCCTGTGGGACACCGGTTTTTATTGAACAAAATTGTGATTTCCATTGGTCAATTACCACAAACTGGCCTCTATCATATAAATAAGAACTAAACCAGTTCACAGCCTGTTTAGATAACCCCATATACCATAAGTTAGGGTTAGATGTATAAGTAAATAAATGCTGTGTAAGGCAGTGTATGTGTGTTAGTGTGTGCATGGCAATGCTCTGTGTGTGTGAAGATAGTGCACTGCTATGCTATACTGGAATATACATGCATATATGTGTATATGTATTAGTCAGTGTGTGTGTGTGTGTGTGTGTGTGTATCATAACAATTAGAAAGTACAGTTAGGTGTCTCAGTGGTTAGCACAAAAATTGTTAGCCTACATTTTCCCGCTATCTAGATCAGTTTCAACCTTATGCATGTCATTGTTGATTTAAATGAGGTGTCTAGTGGCAAACCCCTTCCCCCACACATACACACACCCTCTGATGTCCCTCAGAGCCTGAGAGAAAGAAAACTGTCCCTCTATTTCTTTTTTCAATCTTTAAAAATGTGTGTAGACAGTGCACTGTTACGTTATATGGGAATATATGTATATATGTGTATATGTATTAGTGTGTGTGTGTGTGTCTGTATCACAACAATTAGAAAGTGCAGTTAGGTGGCTCAGTGGTTAGTGCAAAAATTGATAGTCTACATTTCCCCACTACCTAGATCAGTTTCAGCCTTATGCATGTCATTGCTGAATTAAATGAGGTGTCTAGTGGCAACTCCCCATCCTCCGATGTCCCTCGGAGCCTGAAAAGAAGAAGAAAACAGTCCCTTGATGTCTTTCTTTTTAATCTGTATAAATGTGTGTAGACAGTGCACTGCTATGTTACACTGGAATATATAGGTATATATGGGTAGATGTATTAGTCAGTGTTGTGTATCACAATAATTAGAAAGTGCAGGGTTCCACCACACCCTATCAACAGTAAATCTGTCGAAATCCATCACAGTGATGGCACAATGCTGACACTCGGCATTGTGCCATCAGAAGAACAATGTGTCCCCTGCACCCCCTGCATTTTAATATAACCAACTCCAGGTTGGAGTTGTTTTGGGGAAGGGGTGCAACACCTGGAGAAGCAATATTGAGGTACTGTAGACCACTACAGTGAACTGCTGGTTTTTTCGCTGTAATGGTCTTTTGCAGTTTTACTTTCACTGTTCTGTGTCACCGTGGCTCAGTGGTTAGTGCAAAAATTGCTAGTTTACTCATTTCTCACTCCCCACAATACTATTATGTTGCAGCCGTATTGGCTCTTGCCAGAGTTTGTTAGTTTATGCACTGCTGTCTCCTCAGCCCATCAATTTCATTTTCACATTGTAATATGACACTCATGACAGGGGAAGATGTTACAAAACATTCTGTCACGGAATGTAGAGTAATGTTTTGTACCTCTACATGTCACACCAGTTTTACCTCCCACCTTGCTAGCACTCAATAATTTCCCTCCACAGTTATCTGCCATGCTTTTACTGCATTCCTGATTTACATTAGACAGAGACACTGTGCTCGACCTGTGCATACCACAATTGCCATTTCATTCTCTCAACAGTAAAAATGCATTTTTTAACAATTTTGGTTTAAAAACCCTCCTGCACCACTGCCCTCCATAGCTTTTTGTCCACAGATGGTGGAGATTTTGGTGTGGTACCATGCTTAGCCCCGTGCCATTTTATCAGAAATTTTTTCTTTTATAATTGGAACAAAAAAAGTTTATTGCCATATTGATCTTTGTACAAAAAGATGCACATAATTGATGATAACTTTTATTGGACCAACAGAGAAATTTCCAAGTTTTTTTTTTCTTTAACTTTTGAATTACACAACAGAGTCCTTCATCTAAAAATGGCCAGTTTCTGATGAAGGACTCTGTTGTGTAGTCTGAAAGCTAAAAACATTTTGTAAATATTTCTGCTGGTCCAATAAAAGGCATCAAATCATCCATTGTGTGCATCCTTTTATAATTATGTCACTCACTGACCTGACTGGGACATCTCCTCCATCTGAAGGGATGTGAGTGATGACTGCCTTGGTGGTTGCTCTCCAGAAACAAACACAGCAGACTTGCATGCTCAAAGGCAATAATGATAGCACATGCAGAACCACAAGTTTCAAACAACAAAACCACTTTTTGTCTGTCCACAACAATGTTTTGTCACTGCCTGAAAGCCGTATTTTGTAATGCAACAGCCAATGTGCAAACGACAATATTTTGTATAAATGAATACAGTTCATGACATATGTGAATCATGGAGTGTAATCTGTGACAGAAAAAATGTGCTTTGATTGGCTCAGTACTGCACTGTCAAGACAGTCATCATCCAAAAATGTATTTTGTCAGTGGTATATATGTATATGTGTACTCACACAAAGAATGTCCGTATGCTCACTGTCGCTTTCTACTCTTGCCAGGAAGTTCTGTCCCACTGCAATTCAGTTTAAAAAGGGGACATTTTTCTGCACAGGTCTGTAACACATATCAGTTGGAAAGAGAAACAGCTGCTGTCTTCACCAACAATTTTCACAGGAATTGCTTTATTTATTTTGCAAAATCATGCAGTGCACAGATGTCTCCATCCCTGACGCATATGTTTTACATACCTATGCCAAAAAATGCCTACTTTTGACAATGAACTTAGGAAAGACTGAACTTCCTTCCTCCATGAGAAAGCTATGGTGAGTGCTGCAAACTTTCCTTCTCTGATGTTTCGTTTGTGACTGTTGTACCGCACAACTTCCCTGTGGACGTCTTCCTGGTTGGTTGAATTGCTACACATATATTTACCACTGGAGCATGCTGCCAAATGACAAGATCCAAAAGAAATCATAACTATTCACAACAGTAACATCAACATATCAAGCTACATTGTTATTACTTTGGGGATTACAACTTGGTCCCGTGTATTGATAGGGAATTGCGGTCAGACTAGATGGGCCATCTGTCTTTCCCTGTTGTTATAGTCTGTTTCAATGATGACATGCAGCATGGTTTTATGGTTGGGGTGGTAGCACAGACTTATCAAATTGATTTCTTCTGATGGGTGACCAGAGAAACAGATCAGGTTATTGGAATGGTGATTTTCTTGGTAGGACAAGTCATGTCTCCATGATGCACTCAAAACTAGATTTTCCAGTTTAGGAACATTGCCAGCAGTCCTGCTACCTCACCTGGAATTTCATTTTGCACCCTTACAAATGTTTAAAAATAATTATTTTTCAAAAAATATTTTTAATGGCGATGCAAATACCGATAAATATGTGACCAAAAAACAATTTCACACTCTGGTGAGGGTGGTTCATGTTTATCAGCAGCAGTAGCACCTGACATTTCTTGGAGGATGTGGACACAGAGACCAGTATGGGACAGCCACAATATTGTGTTAGACTTTGTGCACCAAACCTACATGACTCCTGCAAGCCAGAATCAATCCAGTGCCATACATCACACTGTCAGCACCAGAGGTCAACTGGCAGAGTGCCAGCATCCCAAGTTTGTGTGTCCATCACAAGTTTTTCAGAACCTTTGGCCCTATGCAATTGTTCCTGTGGTCTGTCACCACATGTCTGTAAGTCCAGAATCATGGCTGCTTCTCTGGAGGCATGACATAAAGGTTTTAATAGCAATGACCCTGCTTCTGTAGCACAAGCCACGTTTTTCTGGTTCAGCACCAATATGTCACACAAGGGTCAGCAACGTGCAAGAGGGGAAAATGCTGACATAATAACACTAGTTGGCAGGGTGTGAGAATTCAATAAGGATGTGTGGAACTATGTAGCAGAAAAGGTAAGAGGAAACAGAGACTTCTAGGTTCCTCAAAAGACGTGGCTGAAAAGGTAAAGGAAAGAAAATGCTGGTGATGGGGTGGATGGCTTCAAGCATGCATGGCGTAAACCTGGTCAGTATTAGAGTTTTGTCTGGGAGGGGGTTAGGAAATAAAAGCACATGCCCTTCACGCTTGTCTGCCCCCAGAAAGAAGGGGTGTTAAAGACAACCTTCCCCATCACCCTGTGACAGAAACATTTCAGTATGTTAGACAAGTCATGGTGGGTTACTGGGGATCGGTTATGGTCTGCACAGACAGATTACTTAGTGAAACTCTACACAGACTTGTTGGGCCGAGTATTCCTTTACTGATGACACATTTGACATTTCTATGTAGCATCTGTCCTGTGCAAAGGTATTTGTTTTTGAAGCACAGTTTGTTTGCATATGCTTGTTTTTCATCCTAGTTACTGTCACTAGAAGGGTGGTGTACATATCAATGTTTGACAGTGTTCACTAACCTGATGCAAATCTGCACACTGAGTCACCTCAGGGCTATCACCTGATAGTTTTGTCTTTGTGCTGTTTTGGTTTTGACCTCCAAGATCAACTCCCAGATGCACACAATTAGGTGATAATGTCCTGAGTTGAGTACACCTGCAGAACTGTATCACAACAGTGGACAGCATTATAATGTTATCACCCATGCCCTGCCACTCACACTGACTTACATCAAAATCCGCTTCAAGACAACAACCTTTTATAGGAGCAAGGTATTGAAATGAGAGAAAAACAGCAATCATGTCAGAGAAAATCCACTTTTAAGAGCTACACCTTGTGAAGTACAGCTTTATCTATCAAATATGCAATTGCATGAATCATAAGAAGCAAACTACCATTACTTGTGAGTGTGCAGGACTTTCATACCTCACTTGTGTCTCTGTAGCTCTTGAGTTATGCTACTGCCAGCTCACCATTGAAGCTACTGTAAATGGCATATTTCTCTGCCAGTTGTGATGTCATGATGTCCAGCTGCACTCCTGGCAAATAACATCATAACATAGATATTTTCAGTAGGGACAGGGCATATCCATCCATCTGTCTGTCTGTCTTCTGTCTGTCTGTCTGCCTGCCTGCCTGTCTGTCTGTCTGACTGTCTGTCTGCCTGCCTGTCTGTCCGTCTATCTATCTATCTATCTATCTATCTATCTATCTATCTATCTATCTATCTATCTATATCTATCTATAGGGTTTATTTCATGAGGTAGCACCAGATATGCATGTTATCTGGTTTGGAATGTTGTTGTTGTTGCACGGTGGCAATACTGACATTTCAAACCAGGTAACATGACTATTTGAAGCTATCTCATGGGATAATCAATGTATACCATGGGACTTCCTACTTTTTTGTGTGTGTCTCTTGCAGGTAAAAAAAAAACATGCTGCATTGTGTAAAAGCATTAATCAATTACAGTTTTTCCCTTTCTTTTCCACTTTATTAATGATAACAAGCTAAGACGTTTACTTTCATTGTTAAAAGTGACAGTGCCATTGTTTGATGTGCTGATCGCAGACAGCCAGTTCATGTGAAATGCATGAGTTGTGGCTACTATGCAAATAGCATAGCTACTGTGCAGATAACATGTTATTTTCACAGTAGCTATGTCTCCAGTGAAAATAACAGCTTTTATCTTCCGAATGTATCTTCAATCCCATGGTTTTCTAGGTATGCTATCCATACTACCTTACAGTTGAGGAACTAGTAATAGGTTCAACCACAATTTTAACTCCATAATAACTACATGTTCCCCAAAAATTGCCATCGATGTTGTAGCTGTACAGACTTCCACTTGTGGTATTGAAAAATTTGCTCAAGATTTTTATGGCAATAGTTTATAGAACAGACCGTCATGAAGGAGTGCACCAATTCACTATCACAAAGAAATTGTGAATTGTACTTAAAAACATTAATTTTCACAAGTATAAGGGTTCAAGAATGCACACTCCACACATTAGTGAATGAAACAAATATTACAAAATTTGCTCTACAAAGTCAAGGGGAATCTGTGATGTGCTCTGCCTTTGTGTTGTCACCATTAACCCCCAATCCCATCCTCAAGACTCCATTAAAAATCACAATGTGCAAGTTCAGGACATTGCCTCATAGTGATATACTATTAGAAGTTAGAGCAGTACAGCTGACCACATGTTGGCAACATAATCCGCTGTAGCTTTCATCATGCAGGGCACTGTTGACTTGTAATGAAAAAAACAGTTCACATCTGCCCTTGTCTGCTTAGGCATGGCATGGACATTAGTGTGAGTAATACAATCTATGATCTTCAGCCAGTAATGGCTGACACTGAGGTGCACAGCGTGGCCTGCACAGTGATTTTGGTTTCCGATAACATGCCAGTATCAGGCTACAACATGTTTAGGAGGGCTAGATGAGAAGGTAAAGGTGGCAGTGGTGTTTCCCTTTATGTCAGGAATGTCATTCAGGACCTGGAATGGTGAGTCAGGTGAAGTCATGGGAAGACTGAGTCACTGTGGGTGCAGATCACAGGGGACTTGCTAAACAAAATATGGAATGGAGGCACTGTATTAAGCACCTCGACAGGTGGATAACAGAGACAGGATGCTTGGATGAAAACTCCTTTGACCACTGATTAAGGTTAACACTGTGGTGGAGGTTGACAACAGTGTAATAGGTTCATAGGTTCATAGGTGTATACAAGTTTGGGGACAAGCCCTTAATGAACTTGCTGTCATGTTATACTAATGACAGAAAAGACATTTTTTTCACCCATATATTGATCTAGTCTGTTTTTAATTGCCCGATATTTTCACTTAATAAAACAGGTGAGGGAAGGGAGTTCCATATGGGAAGAAGTATTTGAGTAAAAAAGTTAATACGTTTAACTGTTTCATTAAGATTTGCAAAAAGTTTGCAATTATGTGATCTTATGTTGGTAGTTGATGCATCCTTTACAAGGCAAATGGTCTCGAGTAGGGGTTGGTCTTGAAATGCCCCATAAGTCAAACACAAATCTCCCCTTAGTGCTCTATATTTGAGGGAAAATAGTCCTAAATATTTTAGTCTCTCTACATACTCAGTGTTAGTCAGATTATTTATATTCCTGGTAATCTTCCTCTGTACTTTCTTGACTTTAGCTTTTCCTCCCATCGAGGTAGGTGCACAGATGGGAGCACATTGATCAAAGTGTGATCTAACCAGGCTGGTGTATGATGGTATCATTACCTCTGGTTCCTGGCTCTTGACATACTCTAGGATACAACTAATTATGCCATGACACTTCTTAATTGTATTGTTTATATGAGTACTAAATTTTAAATTATCTGTTATGGTAACACCAAAATCTTTTTCTGATGTGACCACCTGTAGTTGGATACCATCAAGAGTCTAGTTTGCCATGGTATTGTTATTACCTAATTGCATCACTTTACATTTAATAGTGTTGAATTTCATTTTATTTTAATTTGCCCAATTGAATAATCTATTTAAATTAGTTTGTAGAGATCGAATAGATTGTTCATTATTAACAACACAACACATTTTACTATCATCTGCATACTTACTGATCCAAACCCTATTGGAGGTTTGCATGCTTGTTACCATAATATTAAACAGTGTGGGTCCCAGTACAGAGCCCTGGGGACCCCATTTATCACTTCACCCAATGTTGATTTATGACCCCTTATGTTGACTCTCTGTAGTCTATCAATAAGCCATAATTCAATCCGCTTAATAATGTTTGGATGAAGCTCAATCTTAATAGATTGCCCAATCAAAATCCTATGGGAAACTGAGACAAAGGCCTTCTCATAGTTCAGAAATATAACATTGAATGGAAAACCAACATCAAGAGCTCCACTAACAGGTTCAAAAAAATGTATTAAATTACTCTGGCATGATCTGCCCTGTGTAAATCCATGTTGGGATATATCCTGGACCCCCTTATTCTGTAAATGTACATAAATTTTGTTTTGTAATAGTCTTTCCACCAACTTTCCAATACAGGAAGTGAGACTTATGGGCCTGTAATTTGTAATCTGTTGTTTGGTACCCCCAGGTGTAATAATTGCTATCTTCCAATCTGGTATGGCAATTCACTCAGAGGCGGATGTAATGAATAATAGTGTAAATATTCCTGTTAATGCTCTAGATAAATTATTTATAAAATTAGCTGGAATGTTATCAGGTCCAGCTGATGCATTAGATTGTAGTACATAGTGTGCCCTTCCATGTTCCCATTTTCCAATACAATAAATGTGTCAGCCTTGGAGTATCCCACTTATTCCCAAAGATATCATCAAGGTGCCAAACTGCCCCTCCATCTCTATGTTTTATCCATATACCCTGACAACAGTTATTATTTTTATACTTGAATGGAGCATATAATCAGCCTGCCTCCAGTGTTGACTATTTTCTCATAGGTCCTACACAGACCACTTCAATGACATTACAATGTCTTCTATGGTGACTGCAGTAACTGATAGTGTTCACCTGTGGAGTTGTTAATCACCCGAGTCCATAGCACCATTTCCTTCTTTTGCAGAACAGCACTCATCTACCCACACCAGAATGGTGCCATGTGGCACCGCATGCATTTTATTGGCAACAGGTTCCCAGTGTGTCATGCCCTTCCCTGTCCTTCATGACAGTGCACCCACCACAGCACCAGCTTACATGTACTGCCTCCATTGCACTTTCAACATCACTATCTGTCTTATAAATGTACATGACCGCCCATCATGACATTGCTCCATGACCACTGCCAACATCATAGGCTGAGGTCTGCCCCCTCAAAACACACACACACACACACACACATAACAAGCACTTCAGCAAAGACTCAAGAACACATATTTAGTTTTTTCATTGATAACACTCCCTATCAATGTCAGTGCTTCTATGGCACAGGACAAAATATAAAATCATGCAAACATGCCATCAGATAAAGTCCTTATGGTCTATTTAGTCTGCTTGAATGTGTATCTTGCTATGTAGGAACAAAATAAACTACCCACTTTCCCTTTTAACCTCCCTCAGAGTCTACCTCTCCCCCCTCACCCACCTTCTACAAGCAAAGTTTTCCTTCACCCTCTCCCCACCTGTCTAGAAAGCTGTCTACCATTTTTAGGGATACTACATAATCTGGCAGCTCAATCCAGTTGGACACCACCATCTGTCTGTGAAAAAGTGCCTCCTCATCTCTCTCTCCTAAACCTTCCCCCAACCAGTTTTAGTCAGTGGCTCTTACCGGTCTTGTTCCCACTAAGGCTGAAGAGGCACTCAGTGCTCACCTGTTAATACCCATTTTTTCCCTCATGTTCTGCTTATCCTCTGTGGCCATGCCAGGGTTGGGCTGCCATCTCCCTAGCTCAACCGCTCCCCAACATCCACCATAGAAACATAGAATATATGGTTTCCCTCCTCTGAACCACCTCCACTATGTCTATGTCCTTTGGCAATGCGGTCTACAGAGCTGGATGCAATATTCTAGGTGGGGTCTTACTACTGATCTTTAGAGAGGTAATACCACCTCCCTCTTTCTCTTGTTGATACCCCCCATTTGTACCCCAGCCTCCTGCCTTGTCTTCTCTATCTCAGCAGCCTTACCTGTTGGTTTACTACCCTCACAGATTCCACTCCACTCTGAAGGGTCAGGAGGGGCAGGGCCATCCCACCTCATGCTTTAGTCCATTATTCACTGACAAGTTCCCCAGTAATGCTGAAGGTGTAGGCAGTGTGTGTGTGTGTGTGTGTGTGTGTGTGTGTGTGAAATATGCCCAACCATTCCCTCCCTTTTTGCTCCTGTTTTCACCTGTCCCTTCTGACAGTCATGGCATGCTCAGGCATGCATCCAGGAAATGTGGTTCTCTACCCCACCCCTGACTTCTGTCTGCTTCCCGGAACTCCCATTGGCTACCACAGTTCCTCCACCTGGTGGCAGCTAAGAGCCAAGATGTCCAACTGCAACAATCCAAGAGAGTAGAGCTGTCAGGTGAACACTCGGTCCTCTCCAAGACACCCCAGGCTACCCTCATGAACCACAGCTAGCTCCCAAACAGGGGTTGATAGCATGGCAGTAGGTAAGTGCTCAGCACCTTAGCCCTCCATGCTGTGGGGCTAGCTTCCTATTGGAATTTCAAGGTCTCAATTTTGTCTCCACTCTCTCTTATCTTTCCTCAACAGAGTAGAAGTTGAACTCCCTGGTCCTCATAGGTGTTGCCCTGCTGGTCCTGTATCATCATGGTTAGCCTTTTCTGCACCATCTCCAGTAAGTTGATATCCTTCTTAATATACAGGCACTGAAGCAGCACACAGTACTGTAAACAGGTCTTCAATGGAATCAGACAGAATCTCTTCTTTTATGTTAAGGACCCTGGGGCATATACTGTCTGACCACAGTGATCTGTCCATCTTTACAAGCCTTAAGTCAAGTACCCTCTCATCTTGAATTGTGCCCTCTGGGATTCCCCTTTACCAGTCCCCCTTGACCCTCAACCCCCCCCGGCACTCAGGCAAACATCCTTCCCCTCTATTCTGTTATGCCACAGCCTACATCCTACCCTTCCCTTCATCCAGTCACTCCTGCCTATCCTCTACTTCTCCCATGCCTACTATATCCTTACCACCCACTGTCCCCCTCTCATCTGAACACACACCCACTTGCTCCCTCACAAAGAGATGGTCGGCTAATAAGAAGATAGGCCCTTCCTCCTTGTTTGCACCCACCCTTAAGGGGTGGTAAATTCAACCTTCCATGTTCCCCTGGTGAGATAAACATAGCAGTATGGTAGACAAGTCATGAAGGGTGGCTGTGGATCAGTTATGGTCTGCATATATAGGCGAGGTAGTAAACCTCTGCATGACAGGGTTGAATAAGATCTGGTCCAATTTGTTATGCAGAAAGAGTTAAAGCAAGGATCTATTCTGTCCTGTCCTATTCTGTCACTTGTCTGTCTCTTGCCTGTCTGATTGCACAATCACATTTTTCTTGTGGCACCTAGGAAATGGTCATTCTGATGGTCCCACAGTTTCCCCATGTTTTCTCCCTTCTTTCATTTGCTGTTTCTAGTCTTTATTCCCTTGCTTCTCTGTGATTAAAAAATATATGTGAATCATTATGTGAAACTGAGATCCTTTGGTTTGCAAATTACAGACAGCTATTTGGGTTTATCTGGAACATGGGGGGGTAACACTGAGGTGTACTTTGACTCCACAAGCTCATTTGCAGAATTATCAGCAGGAACTCAGCCATGGAACAGGATGTCTTAATTGGTTGCACCTGTTAAGAAGACTAATGTAATCGTCAGGCTGGTCACAGGAAAGAAATTGACAGAGACTTAATAAATTTTTTGAAACACAGGTGATGTAGGTTACAAAAACAGGATACAGAATTTAATTCCCAGGGAAACATCTTTTAAAAGGAGAGAAATGTTTTGTTTTAGAATGGAGTGAGATGGAGATTTTAAAAAGACTCTCAGATGGAACACTTCTGTTTGTTTGAACTGCCTTTATCAAGAGCTATCCTGCACAATGTTATTTTTTATTTTATTGTTATTGATAATAATAAAACACTGCTTGCACATTTCATAACATCTCCTGGTCTGCCTATGCTTCCTGACCTATGCCTCTGTGACAGCTGGTGTCAGATAAAGGGGGATTTATGCCATGCATCCTCTAAGCCAGGAGTTTTGTGTGTGGGTACTAGACCTGGTACTAGGGAAGCATGGAAGACAGGTATAGATCCTGCAACAGCAAGCCCAGGAGTGATTACAAGAAGTATGGCAGGCAAAGTAGAAGCACAAAAAAAGTCCAAAATGAGACTGTAAAGTCAGCACCAGTAATGGAAGAAGAACAGGCAGGGACAGAACCTGAAAGCGTGTCAGCCTTCTTCAACTGGTGGGCTGTACAATAAAGACAGACTGAGAAACAGAGAGGAAAAGAGATGCAGCATCTACAGGCACAGAGAGGAGAAAAGATGCAGCATCTAAAGAAACAGAGAAGAGAAGAAATGCAGTGACAGGAGCAGTGATGGCCTGATGCCTTACAAGCTATCAAAGTTGGAGTATCTGGTACAGGTCCAGTAGATCAACAAAACACAAACAGCCTTTTTTTAACCTGTGTTTTACCAGGACAGACACACTAAGCTCAAAGCTTGTTTACAGGTGCAACCTGGGAGCACAAGGAAGTTAGGTAACTTGATCAGGGTCAAGCAGTATGCAAGTGGGGCTGTGTGATTCAAACCCAGGTCTCCAGGTTTGTAGCTCAGAGCCTTAAACCACTGTGCTATACTGCCTCCTACAGCTTAAAGGCCATTAAACAGCTTAAAATACATTAAACTTACAAAGCTGTGTCCCCTGGAAGATACTGAAACGTACCTGACAACTTTTGAAAGGGTCACTGGAGCCTGCCAATGGCCAAAATAGCAATAGGCCACCAGTCTGGTACCTTATCTGACAGATAAAGCACAACTTGTCCACAGCAATATGGACACTGTGCAGTCAGAAAATTATGACACCATGAAAAGAGAAATCCTCGAAAGGTATGACATCTCAGGAAAGACATACCGGAAGAGGTTCCAGTCCCTGAAGCACAACTCAGTCAACAATCCTCAAGAAGCCTTTACCTGACTCAGAGAGTGCCTCATTAAATGGCTCCAACTACAAGGCAGAACAGTCCCACAGATCATTGACTTATTTGCAATGGTGCAATTCATCAACATCCTCTCCATAGACATGCAACTTTGGGTAGAAGAACACCAACCAGAAAGTGGGGAAAAGGCTGTTTCTTTGGTTGAGAACTATCAGAAGGCCAGGCAGACACTGCAGCAGTGAAATAATACCCAAGGAATGGAAAAACCCTATTTTTCCAGATTCAACTCCAGGTCAGATAAGAACTCTGATGGGGGTAACAAATCTGCACCCAAAGACTTTATTTGCTATAACTGTAATAAGCCGGGCCACATTGCAAGAAATTGCCATAAAAATATGAAGGGTAACACTTCAGCAAATTTGGCCTCAGCCAATTGGGGCAAGTATTTCACAGATGTCAAGGTGGGGGATAAGACTGTGAAGGGACTTATAGATTCAGGAAGCCAACAGACCCTGGTGTACGTGGAAGTTCTGAGAAAAGACTGTGCAAAAGGACCAGGTACTGGGGTCATCTCCATCCATGGGGATACCTGATACTATCTCACCACCCAAGTGACTCTGACCATTAATGAGGTGTCACACCAAAGGAAAGTGGGGGTTATACTAAAGTTACCTGCACCTATAATTATTGGAAATTACTCTCCATGATTTGTTAAGTTAATCACATAGGGAGTAAATCCTGTTGTTTCTGCAGCTGTGATGACAAAAGCACAGGCAAAGAAAATCTCAGATGTTGGGAATTCTTTTCCGTTCGGTAACTTTGATTCAGACTTGTTTGAGCCCAATTCCAAGATCCAGAAGTCCAGGAAAGAAAGAAGACTCAAATAAAACAGTGACAACAAAAGACTGATGGACAGAAGAGGTTGATATATTAAAATGCTGAAACTAAACTGATCACTGATTGTGATTTTGTTTTGGGCAAAACTAATAATGTTTCTCTCCAGGGTTATTTTAAGCAGCTGGGAGAGAAACAAAATCAGGTTGAACCAGTGTTTAAAAAAGTAATGGGCTACTGTACAGAGTTTGGGTTAATCCTCAGATGCAGGAACAGGTAGAACAATTGGTCATACCAGAGAAGTATAGAACTGAGTTGTTATAGATAGCACATGATAGCCCTTTGGCTGGTCACTCAGGCAGGGACCACACTCTTGCCAGACTGTTGTGCAGATTTTACTGGCCTGTGATTCATGAGGATGTTTCTACATATTGCAGTTCTTTTGTTGAATGTCAGAAAGTAGTCCCAGTAACTTAAAAGATAAGGTGCTTCCAAAGCCCCTACTCTTGATAGATGTGCCTTTTGAGACAATTGTAATGGATGTGGTTGGCACTTTAGACAAAAGTAAAAAGGGTAACTGATTAATTTTGTTAGCATGTGACTATGCTACTCAATACTCAAAGGCAATGCCAATGCTTACTGTCATAGCCCCAAAAGTGGCAGCAGAGCTTGCCAAAATTTTCAGTAGGGCAGGCATGCCTAAAGAGATTATTACTGGGGTAGTAATTTTGGTGTTGCATCACTGAAGGAGCTGTTCCAACTAGCACTGCCATAAGAACCTCCCCTTATCACCCTCAGACAGATGGTTTTGTTGAGTGTTTCAATCAAACCCTAAAATGCATATTAAAAAAGGTTTATGAAAGGTGAAAGGAATGATTGGGACCAATACTTTGCCTACTTGCTTTTTGCTTACAGAGAAGTACCACAAGCAACAATAGGTTTTCCACCCTTTGAAACACTGTAAGGTAGACAACCTAGAGGGGCTGCTAGATATAATAAAATAAACATGGAATGATAACCCTGCTCAGAAAGAATCTATTACATATTATGGCCCCTATTTTCAATCCCCAGGAGATGGCCGGTGCATCTAGATGTGCCACCCAAATAAATGGGCTGGTGCAAAAAAATGATATATTCAAATGAGATGCACGATCGTGCATCTCATCTGAATATAGCAACACTACTGGATGGTGAAAATAGTGGCTACGACAATGTGCCAGCGCATCCCAGGGGATGACCTGAATACCTGGAATGGGGGTGCACCAGGCCCAAATTCCAGATGTTCAGCCAGGAAAATGCAAATACGACCATTAGGCATACAAGGTGCAAATGGGCCATTTGCATGCTCATTATGGCTGCATTTGCATACCCTCTGCAGGGATGCACCTGGTAGGATGTGCTGGGTGGTCTGCACCCCTATCCAGTGCTGTGTGATGTCTAACCCGAGCCACGTTCCATAGTGTAGTGGTCCCCCCCTCTCATCCCAATACCCATTCAAAAGATAATCGTACCCCCAACCCTTTCCATAGTGTAGTGGCCCCCCCTCCCTATCCTGATCCCAGTTTGAATAAATAGAAGATAATTTGCACAGCCTTTTCCATAGTGTAGTGGCCCTCCTACTCCCCCACCCACTCAGGCACCCACATCCCACCCCGCTCTCCAGTCCCACCATGGCCAGTCAGCCAGCGAGCAGCACAGTCCTCCGCACTCATCCACGGCTGCCAGCCAACTGTACTTGCAATTAATGACAGCATTCAGTAATCACTACAACCTCATTGGTTGACACTGTTGACCAATGGCTTGCAGTGTGTACTGTAAGCTGTCATTCACAAAGTTGTGAATGACACAACTTTGTGAATGACAGCTTAATAAATATAAAATCATTTATCACAGTCTCGGATTACAACCTTTGAGCTAAGAGCTCATTTATAGAGGTTCCATGTTGTGAGAGAACATTCAAGACAAACAAGCAATGATACAAAAAATAAAGTAGATTGCAGCAGTACAAATTTACACAATCATGATCACAGAAGTTAAAAGTAAAAATATCAAGTGACATATTGAATAATATGAACTACATTATTCCAAATGAATTCCAGTAACAAGTTGGGAAATTAAGTGGATTCAATGTGGGGAAAAAACATTGCCAGTTACCTTTGTTGAGGGATGGGGGGTGTAGGCTGGAAGATTAAGGTAGGAAGTTAATAGGGATAGGAGCAGAGAGGTTGAGGAAAGTTGAAGAAGGGGTGAGCAAGTTGTGGAGAGATGTAGGTTGGTGACGGTCAGGATTTCACAAAAGGGTAGAGTAGGGGTAAGCTGGGTGGATGAGAGGTGAGGAAGGTGGCAAAAGGGATAAGAAGGGAGCAGGTAGGGGGAATAAAGTGCAAGAATAATCTGCACCAAAAACCTAGGGGATAAAGTGCAAGTATAATCAGAGCCAAACTTAGGTCACTTGTACTTGTTGTTAGAAACAGGTACACGTCTTTAGATTTGTGAGGTGGGAGTGGAGCTTAGATTTAAGGGGTCCTATTTTGGTCTCTGTTAGTATTTCTAATGGGAGTGAGTTGAGCCAATAAGGGGCATGGAATCCAAAGGATCACTGATCTTGAGGAGTACGGTGAAAAGGTACCTTGTAGGGATTGTTGTGTGTCCCTCTTGTTTGCCTAGTAGGTGCAGCTGGGTTAAGCATGGTTTGTACCCCAGATGGGGCCTGGCTGAGGGTAGACTTTTTGGTCAGAAGACAGAGCTGGTAACAAATTCTATTTTCCAGGTCTAGCCAACCTGTGAGTGAGTAAAGGTCACAGGTGTGGGTAAGGCATGGAGCACCTAGGACTAGCCTGCAGGCTTTATTAAGTGTTAAGGAATTTCTTTTAAGGGACGTGTCAGAGGCCACGCTATATACAATGTGCCCATAGTCTAATACGGAAAAGACAGAGCTGTTTATAGTAAGTTTTGTGAGCAGTGCCTATGTCTATATAGTTGATCGAGTTTCCTTCATGCTGAGCTGTTGACCTGGTCAATATGTAATGAGTATGATAGGCAGCTATCTAAGGTAACCCCTAGATATTTGAAGGTTTGGACCATTTCAAAAATGTTGTTTTGTTTGTTTCAAATGTCTGGTGTGAATGATTTATATCTGCTGTGTGTAGAGGTAAACAGCATGGTTTTAGTTTTCTTATAGTTTAGCAGTAATTGTGCATTAATGACTCAGTCTTCGGCAAGCTTGAAGTTACACTGCATACGTTGTTCTGGGGTGTCACGGTCCGGAAGACTAGTGAAGAGAACAGCGTCATCCATGTAGAGGAGGATTCTGTCTTGACACACTTGTGGGAGGTGATTTAAAAAGAGACTGAACAACAGAGGGCCCAGGATGGACCCTTGGGGAACTCCTATACTAACGCATTGGCTGTCAGAGAGTGTGTTGCCAATTTTTACCTGTTGAACATGTCCAAAGAGGTAGCTCTGAAATCAGTGCAGTGAATTTGAGGACATGGCAGAGTCACCTAGTTAAGTTAGAAGGAGTTCATGGTTTACCATATCGAAGGCCTTAGTGAGGTCAATGAAGGTAGCCCCCACTAAAAGACCCTGATCTAGGGAGTCAGGTATGAATCCCGTAAACTCAATCAGTGCTGTTGTAGTGCTGTGTTGTTTGCTAAAGCCATGTTGCTCCTTGCATTGTAGTCAACATTTGTCTAGGTGGTCAACTAGCTGGTCATAAACGATTTGCTCCAGGGCTTTAGAGATTGGTGGTAGTATGGATATTGGCCAGTAGTTAGTGTGGGTTGTCCTTTCCCCGCTTTTGAAAACTGGGGTAACTACTGTGGCTTTCCAGAGTTTAGGGAATTGTCCAGTGATAAGGGAGAGGTTTAATATTCTCATTAGAGGAGCCAGAATTACATCTAAGGTGAGGGAGATTAGCTTCAGGTCGAGACTGTCTCTGCTATGCCTGGTTTTGCCAAGCACTTACAGAGGGTATTTTTGTGCCTCTGATTTTGAGATTATCCTGAGGTAGAATGGAGGGGCTGGATTTGAAGTTGGGGAGCCTGATGTACTTCTTTGGACCCCGCTAATTGGGTTGAGGTAGTCAGAGGAAAGCACATCACTGAGGTCTGTGAAGGCCTTATTGAAAGTATTAGCAATGGTAACAGGATTCTGTGTAGTTATCTCATTTAGGTTCAGCATAGTAGGGGCCGTTTTATTTGGTTTCTCTGTTAAGGCATTAATATTTGCCCAAAACTTACGGCTATCACCCCAGGAGTTATCCAGTTCGGACTTAAAGTAGTAGGATTGCACCTGGAGAATGGCCTGTGTACATTTGTTTTGTGCCATCCTGTAGTTTTGAAGGTCAGTGTGGGAGCCTGAACATTTTGCTTTGTGCCATAGGTCATCCCTGTCACGTAGTTGGGCAATGAGGGGGGCTGTTATCCAGGATTTGTGGGATCCCCTTACCTTCCTATTGGTGGTAGGGGCAAATTATATTACAGGCAGCACTGAATGTCTTGAAGAAGTATTCTAAAGCAGCATCAACATCAGCTGCAGAATAGACAGTGGACCAATTTAGCTGCCTTAGATGTTCTTTTAGGGGTCCCAGTTGTCCTTTTCTTAGAATACGTGTTGTAATCTCTTTGGTCAGGAGTTTTGGCATCTTATTAGTCTAGGTACAGAGGATGGGGGAGTGGTTGCTTATGGAGTCTGGGAGAACAGCTGTACTGGTGATCCATTCAGGATGGTTTCTTAGCAGCCAGTCCAGTAGGGTACTGGATCATGTATGGTCAATATTTATTGATGCTATGGCATCTCTGTAAGGAGTGGCATCAGGGGACAGCCAGTTTATATTGAAGTCGCTCACCACTAGTACCTCAGAGTTAAGGTGGAGGTTGGAGAGGAACTCATGGACCACTTTAAAACCTTCTGCCTGTTCCTTTGGTGGGATGTAGATGGAAATAATGATTATCCCCTACCCCTGTGCTCCAAGGATGAGTTTTACTGGCAGTAAAAGTAACCAGGAAGAAGCCCCAAAACAGCAGAAGGTGTATTATGATCATGGGGTAAAAGTAAAAGTCTTTGAGCTGGGTGAAAAGGTCTTGTTATTGCTACTCACTACAGAAAACAAACTGTTAATGAAGTGGCAAGGTCATTATAAAGTGGAAGACATACCAGTGCAGTTAACTATGAGATTGAGGCCCCTTACAGGAGAAATCTTACCAATCTACATCATGATAACCTCCTGAAGAAATGGGTTGAAAACACCAAAGGTTGCTTTGTTTGTCTTACCAGAAACTGCTAAAGAAGATATTGATATAGTTTACATCAGACTGGAACAAACTGTGACTGCGGATGCTGTAAAGTTGAATGTTTTCTTGCCCACAGAACAAACTGCAGAAGTCTGTATCCTGGTAAAGACAATTAAAAGTACTTTTACCACACTGCTAGGCCAAGCAAAAGGGGTTGAGCACATAATAGCGACAGATAATGCTTGCCCTATCAGACAAAAGACATGCAGATTACCAGCGTGGCTAAGAGCAGAGGTGATTAAAGAAATACAAAAAATGAAAGAGTTGGGTATCGTTAGAGAATCAAGAAGTGCTTGATCATCACCAATGGTGATTGTAAATAAAAAAGAAGGGGGTGTAAATATCTGCCTTGATTTTAGGAAACTTGATCAAGTGTCTGTATTGGACAGCTATTCTATGCCCAGGATAGATGATTTGGTGGAGGACTGGGAAGTGCCATGTACATTAGTACCCTTGAGCTCACCAAGGGATAATGGCAAATACCTTTAGCTAAAGAATCCAGAGATAAAACTACATTTTCCACTCCAGTTGGAGTCTATCAGTTCACCACTATGCCATTTGGTTTACATGGCACACCTGCTGCATTCCAGCAGTATGTGGCTTTAATTCTAGCTCCTCACACTTGTTATTGTGCTACTTACCTGGATAATATTGTGTTGTACAGTCCAGACTAGAAAAGCCACCTGAAACACCTATGAGCAGTTGTCCAATCTATCAAAAATGCAGGTCTGGCCATTAAATCTACCAAGTATGCATTAGGCATGCAGAAAATCAGATATTCAGGTTCTAGTTTGGGAAATGGAGAAGTAAAGCCAGATATTTCCAAGACAGAATCTGTAGCTAACAGTCCTGTCCCTAAAACAAAGAAACATGTCAAGTCATTTTTAGGGTTGGCTGGTTACTACCAAAGATTTGTTCCCAGCTTTGCCCAGTTAGCTACTCCCCTCACTGAACTCATGAAGAAATGGTTCCTGAATAATGCAAAATGGTCCAGAGTGTGATGTAGCTTTTCAGGCCATCAAGGCTGCATTATGTTCAGCCCCTGTTTTAAGATGTCCAGACTCTGAGAAACAATTTCTGTTTCAGACAGATGCATCATGGGTAGGCCTAGGTGCAGTCCAGAGTCAGAATATAGATGAGAAAGAACATCTTGTTCTGTATATCAGTAGGAAATTGCACGACAGAGAGAACAAGTACTCCACTGTTGAATGCCTGGCTGAGAAATGGGCAATGGAGTCCCTTAGGTTTTATTTGCCAGTAGCTGACTTTGTACTTATAACAGATTACAATACTCTCTGTTGACTTAAAGGAGAACTACAGCAAAAGCTGAATAATTATATGTTTTGAATCATGTCCTAAGCTTCTGAACAGTACTAATGTGTCTGTGGCTGTGTAAATGGTTTAAATCTATTTTTAATTAATTGTGCCTCTGCTTTTGGGTGTAGGGCAGCAATTTGCAAGAGGCTTTTTTAGTATAGCTCTGATAATATCCTACAAGGTCAGATACCATCATTTTGGTCAGATATCAGATGGCCTCGGATGGCACAGACATCCGACCAAAGAGCCAACCTCCTAGGATCCACTGTAAGTATCCGGGGTATCTGTGGATCTGACCTGGATCCAATGGATCAGACCACCAGATCCAATGGATCCACTCACTGGATCCAACTATCCAAGGTTGGATCCAATAGATCTCACCTCAGATCCATTGGCCAGTTCCTAGGTCAGATACCAGCACTATCTGACAGGACAGTTGGATCCACAAAAGCACTATGTGAGCAACACTAGGCTTTTTTTTCAGCCCTGGCCTTACATTCCCCATAATGCACCAGACTGTGATGCTTGTCCACCCTGTCCTTTTATTCATTTTGTTTTCTGTACTGAGAGAACTGTGATGTCTTTTGTTCAGGCTTCCTTTCAGCAGCTCTTGAAGTAACTTTTTTTCACTCCTATTCAGCACTGACTTTCATTTAGTGCAGTTTAGAAGCTCAACAAAAGCTTTTTTCTTTCAGCCATTAGAGTACCGGCATTAGTGTGCCAGCACATCAGGGTGCTGGATTTGGGATTCATGCCCCCTCCTCAAGGTCTTCCCCCTTCAGTGTTAGAATATTTATAAGGTGGGGCACAGCCCCCTGCAAAAACAGGGGTCAGTGAAATCCCGACTTGGCACCCAGGTGCACTAACGCCGGCATTCTGATGGATGGAACCAAGCTTTTTAATGGGCCTTTTCTTGTCTGGGGAGTATTTGCTTAATTAAGGGATTCCAGACCAATCAGATGTATTCCTATAACTCTAGGTCAATTTTTCTGTAGTTCAATGCTTGTAGAACAAAATATGTTTATGCTTGTGCATACTCTGTTGTGACTTAACTCTGTTCCCATCCTTGGTATTATTACTTTAAGTTAGGTAGGTGTAGGAACTTTAAACTGGATAGCTGTAGGAGTAGAGAGCCCAGCATCATGGATAGGAAGAGCACTGGAGAAGGAGGAGGAAGAGGTGGATGACAGGTTACTTTTCCAAATGCCAGAGCAAGGGATCCTGAGAGAGACTGGCTTTTATTACATATGTGGGAGGAGTTATTCTCCATACTTGAACCTCAGACTAAGTCCTCCTAATCAGTGTTTGTGAAATAAAATAGGTTTATGCTTGTTCATACTCTGTAGTGGCTTAACTCTACTCCTGTCCTTGGTATTATTACTTTAAGCTAGGTAGGTGTAGGAACTTTAAACTAGGTAGCTATAGGAATAGAGAGCCCAAAAATGTTGTTGTGTTAGATAACCTCCTCAAACTCATGGAGAGTATGACCAGTAACGCACAGGAGAGAAAAAAAAACCTTGGGGAAACCTCCAAGGACCCATGGTTACTGAACTGTCTGTCCTCTGGGCATACTAAGAGAAGATGACTGAACATGCTACTCTAATTTCAGAATTTGGATTCGAAATGAGGATTTGTAAGCTGATGACTTCCATCTTCCAAACTTCTTTATAATATGCCTGTAGATGTTATTTCTTGAATTTGATGATGCTGATCTAAGTCTGAAAGAGTGCTCAGAATATGAATAAGGATCAAGTACTAGCCGATGAAGCAAAATCTGATATGATCTATGAACCATTTTGTAATCATTGGAGTTATGGATTGAGGATAATAAAGGATGAGAATGATTTGATCCAGAATGAAAATGCATAAGTTTGTACAACTGAGTGACTGGACACCATTTGTCCTTGATGGAAATATGGGTATGAAAACTCCTTCATGTACATGATCCAAGTGTTGGTGAGGCATCTGTTTAAATCCTAAGGTAGAAGTCTGGTGAAGGGTCTTTACATAAACATGGAAAATCCATTCTGGTGAGCCAGGAATAAAGACCACATAGCCAAATCCAATTTCACTGTGGTTATAATGAAAGGTAAGAAATGGGGTTGAAGGAACAGACCAGTGATAAGGTTTTTTTTGGAGCGCCTTCTGAATTAGCTGCTTAACAATGTCTGGTTCTTGAAATGCAGATTGCAAACTGAGGCAAGTGTATGCTTTGGAAGGAATGACAACTAGACTGGTACAAAATCCATGCTGAAACCCCAGGAGGAGGTGAGCAACAATAGTATAAAAAGGAGGACATGCCAAATCAGGTGCCAACACCGAGAGAAGAACAGGAGGTGATGGAAGGGAAATGTCATTCAGAAGACTGGAAAACATCAGGACAAACACAATGAGCATGGGTGGCACCAGTAGTGGCAGACAAATAGAAAGATACAATCAGAACTATGAAAACTCCTAATGAGTGATATCTTCCTTTTTCTCAGCAAAGCTTTTGATATTGTCAACCACAGTATTCTGATGCAGTAGTTTCACAATATAGAGGAAAGCTCAAGTTCCTTGCCTTGGTTTTCCAACAATTTAACTGGATGTCAGCAATAGGTGAAAGTAGAAGGTCTCTCCTCTATATATGCTCTCCTAAGCAAGGGAGTCCTGCAGAAGGTGGTCCAGGGTCCTCTTCTTTTTAATGAGTTATATAAATGACTTGGGTTCAAATATTGGTAATGCCAGTCTCCATTTTTATGCTGATGACATTGCTGTGTACATCCCAAGAGCCACCGGTGAGGCAGTAATGTCTGATCTCCAAGCCGCATTCAACAGGTTGCAGCTCAACCTTTTCCATTCTAAGTGGCTGTTCAATGCCACTAAAACTAAGGTAATGCTTGTCTTCACAAATGGGTCCCTCCTACCTTGTATTCTCCCACTCACCATGTGCACAGTGGTAGGGGATTGTTTAGGACTGGTGGACAGCTGTAAGTATGGAGGTCTATGGCTAGAAAGCAAACTGTCTTTCACTACTCACACTGAGACCTTATGCAACAAACTATGTGCCAAACTGGGTTTCTGCTACAGGACCAAAGGCAGTTTCAATGCTGACACAAAGAATAGATTAGTCCAGGCCACAGTCCTCCCAGTCCAGTGGTCAAAAGTAAGTTTTGCAGCCACTAGCCTGCAGGACAACTGACTGGAGAAAATCCACTAGCCCCACAGTCTTTTCCACTGGCCTAGCTGGTGTACTTATGGAAATATTACCTTCTCTAGTACAAGCTCACAGGGCTAGGTAAAGGAAAATCCATCCCCAGACAGTGAAAGCATTGCAGATGGGCCGGCTGCCAAATAACTGGACAGGATGACCAAAGCATTGGAACGAGCCCAAGCATTAACAATAGCATGAGGGAATCCAACTGGACATGGATCTCTGACAAGGGAGAGGAAGGTGGAGGAGCCACAGGGACAGGCACTAAGCTGACATAGGCTGGAAACTGGAGATATAGAGGCCATAGAGGTCCTGTGGGTGAGCAGAAGGGGAGTAAGTAATGCTGCGGTGGTGAAGCTCCACAGTCAGGCGAGGAACAGGCCAATCCAAAACAGGAAGCCAAATCATAGATATGCGTTCCCTACCGAGTGGTGGCATAGGAGCAGCAGCAGGAGTGGCAGTAGTGGCAACATCACAGTCCAACAAAGGAGAATCCAAGGAGGAGGAAGAATCCAGAATAAAGTAGGTCCCAGAAATAAGACAGAACTACTGGAGGCCGGGATGGATAACGGGGCACCACAGAGGCCCAAGCCGGGACAATGAGAAGCAGTGGCAGAAAGCAGCAGGGTGAGACCGGATCAATGCAGACATTCCGGGGTAGCAGCAGGGGCAGGCTGCAGCAGTGGGAGACCAGGGCAGAGCAGAAGATATAAAGTGCTTGCAATAGAAAAGTTTACTGGTAACAAGGTATACCGGTCGGTGCAGCACTGTACTGCTTGATGTGTCACTCGATGCAGCACTGTAGTCTGATAATTTTATTTATTTTGATCTTGGATTAACACCTTTGAGCGCAGGCACTCATTTACAAAGGTTCCACGTCAGTGGTGGGAGGGTAACATACAGACACAGAAATATTACTGTAAACTAAAATGACAAAAAACAATAGTATAACTAATATTATACATTGATAAATACTTGAGAGGATAAATACAATTTAGTTAATGATAACAGTATTAGAAATGGCATAAGAAACAGTACCTGGAATTGATAACAGAGTTGGATTCTCAAGCAAAAAGTATATAATAAATAGTGGGTGAGAGAGGCTAGAGAGGGGAGGTAGGATAGGGAAGTGTATAAGAGGGAGAGGTAAGGGGAGGTGCAGACCATGTATGACAAGCATACATACTTTAAAGGAGGGATGGGAGGCAGAGGAGGGAAAAATGGGGTTAATATCAAAAGGAAGAGGAGGTAGGGATATTGGGCGTAAGGAGAACCAAGAATAGGATGAGGTGGCAAGGTCACTAAAAAAAGTACTAGGCAGATCCTAGGGGTGCAAGGGGCAGATATCAAGTGAAGCAGTCACAAGAACTGTTAGCCACAAGGGTCAAGTTTTAGCTTGGTCTTGAAAGCACCCAATTTTTGCAGTGTTGAGTCTTCATACTCCAGCGAATTGAACCATTGAGGAGCTCTGTAGGTGAAGGAACGCTGGCCTTGTGATGTCAGCATCTAGAAACTAGGAGAGACTGGTGAGCAGCTGATCTGGGGATCTTAGTGGGTTGGGAGGGGGTAAACAACACTGCCATCCCGGGTGAAATTAGTCCTAGGAGCGCTTTTTTGACTAGCAAGTAGGTTTGATATTTAATCCGATTTTTCAGTTGAAGCCAACCCGTCTGTTCGTATAAATCACAGGTGTGAGTAAAGTGATCAGACCCTGTAATTAACCTGCAGGCTTTATTTAGTGCAACAGTTATTCTGCAAAGCATGGTGTCAGTAGCCGATCCATAGATTATGAGACCATAATCAATGGCTGAGAGGATGGAGCTATACACTGCCAGTTTGAGGGCTTCAGGGGTTAGATTATGCATGATGTGATATAGTAGACTAATTTTTATATTTACTGCCTTTGCTACAGCTTCAATATGATGTGAGAAGGAGAAGTGATGTCCAGTGTAACCCCTAAATACTTGAATTGTTCCACTACATCAAGGGGGATACCTTGTTGATTTTTTATATTGAGTGCATGCACTTTAAATTTGTTTCTTGTGGAGCTGAACAACATAACTTTAGTTTTTTTGTAATGCATCACAAGCTTTTGATTAGAGAACCAGGTTTTGACTTCATCAAAGCCACTTTCAAGATGATCCTCAAGTAGAGCGGGGTTAGGTTGGCTTGAGTAAATGACAGCATTGTCAGCATATAACAGTATGCACTGGTGGCAATGGGGGGGAAGGTTGTTTACAAAAATACCAAAAAAGTAGAGGGCCAAGGATGGAACCTTGAGGCATGCCAGAGCAGATATTTCTTTGGTCAGACAAGCCATTGGAAATTTTTACACACTACTTTCGATCATCCAGGTAGTTTTTGAACCAAAGCATCACTTCTTTTGATATGCCAGTGTTGGTTAATTGTTGAAGAAGCAAAGAGTGGCTGACAGTGTCAAATGCCTTTGTTAGGTCAATAAAGGCAGCACCCACAAGATTCCTTTGGTCGAGAGCATGGTGTATGTATCCAGTAAATTCCAGGAGAGCAGTTGTGGTACTGTGCCCTTTCCTGAAACCATGCTGTTGCGGGCACTGAATGGAGTATTTTTCAAGGTATTCAATTAGTTGATTAGCAACTAGCCACTCCAACACTTTGGACAATGGAGGGGAGGATGGAAATCAGTCTATAGTTGGTATGTGAGGTCCGATCACCCGCTTTGTGGATGGGGGTAACTTGCACTGACTTCCAAATGAGAGGGAATTGAGATAGCCTTAGGGAGAGGTTGAAAATACTTGTGATAGGGGCTATAACCTCATCCAGGGTAAAAGCGATGCACTTTAAGTCAAGAGAATCACCACTATTCCGAGACTTACCTAGGACCTTGTGCATCTATCTTTTAACAAGGGGGGCAGTTACTTTCTTAAAGCAGAATGGTGGGATAGGGTTTCAGTTCCCATCATATTCATGAGAGGCCCCAACTGTCGATTGCTCAGGGGGAGGTGTGGATTGATTAAAGAAGTCAGGTGGGAGGACACCACTAAGGTCCATGAAAGCATTATTGAAGATATTTGCAATGGTGAGGGGATCCATAGTTGAAACACCCTCTGTGTCAATCACTGAGGGGGCAACCTTTGGGAGTTTTCCAGAGACATCTTTTAAGTTGGACAAGAAATTTCTACTATTCCTCCATGACCTGGCAAGCAATTCTCTATGACGTTTGTATTTTTCAACCTAATGTCCTGGGTACAGGAATTCCTAGTAGTTTTATGGGCTTGCACATCAGCAGGATTCCCAAAAGCTTTAGCCCACAACCACAGGAGATCACGTTGCTTCATCTTGGATATAAGCTGTGCCATGATCCAGGAATTTGAAGTGCCTCAGACTTTCCAAATTTTCATTGGAGCATGCCTATCGCAGGCCTCATTGTAGCATGAAATGAAAAGCTGACGGGCATGATTTACATCCACTGCTGTGTCAATGTCGGACCAATCTATAGAGTAAAGTTGTAACTTTAGGGGATCAAGGTGCCCATGTTTTAGCACTCTGTTTCTTACAGTTAGTGGAGGAGGCTTGGAGAATTTATTTGTCCAGGAGCATGACACTGGGGAGTGATCACTGAGGGAGTCAGAGTGGACTATTACGTTAGTAATGTGTTCAGGGCGGTTTGATAGAATCCAGTACATTAAAGTGCTTGTTCCTGTTCTATAGTTGTGTCTGGTTGGCAGCAATACAAGTTGTGAGAGGAGGAGGATAGATAGGGTATCCTTTGTGGGGTTGTGTGAGGGCACAAGACAATTTTGGGTAAAAGCACCCAAAAGTAAATCCTCAGTTGTGAGAGGGTTCCGCCCGATGAATTCCAGTAGGCTACGCAGGCCATCATCCTGATTTTTAGGAGGCACATAGATTGAGAACACAGACAGTGCTTTGTTATGCATACCTAGGAGTATTTTGATGGCTAAGGCCTGCACATGGTGCACAGTGTGGTATAGCAAGCTTCACAGTGCACTTCCTCTGAAATCCATGTGGTGGCAACTGCAACACATCTTAGCAGGACAGAAGCCGTGGTGTGTCAGAGTGTTTCTTTTTCCACCTTTTTTACAGAATCACTAGCAGGTGGCATGGCTTAATTTGTTACTTTGGGATGGGGATGCCGAAATTTGTAGTTTGTGTTCCTTTTACTGTAGTTTTAGTTTGTGTTCCTTTCAGAGCTGCAATGTTGACAAATCTATGTAACCCTTACCCAGCTAAAGACTAAAATACAATAAATAATAAAAAAAATAGAGCTGTCATGTTTCCCAGTGTAAACTGCTGCCTGCAAATATTATTCTTATGGCACATTCTGTATATGCACTGTCTATTTACCATTTGTAAATGTTGAGTTTGGTGTATCATCCAACTTTGATTGTCAAATCCTCAAATGTATGCAGTGATTGCCTCTGTGACAATTTTTAACTCCCCTCTCTCGACATCGGAAGCTGTGCAGCAGACTTTACAGATTAAGAAACACAAAGAGAAACAAGAGCTGTGGTTTTTCCATGCTACTCAAAACACAACATCAAACATTCATGTTTCCAATACTACCCCATACCAGACATCAAATTGTATACATTTTAAAACTGTCCATACTACGAAAAAGTAGCACTAATTGGTCCTGCTGCTGACAGTGATTCAGACCAACAGTATCTCACTTCAGATTTACTAATATGCACAACATTGCCCGTTACCCAAAAATCCGCCTACTTTATAACTGTAATTGTAATTTGGCATACTGTACATTGTTTTCCATGGAAAAGCAGACACTCTGAATATAAATATATCAATATAGACCCATTAGCTGTTAACTCAAAATACCACTGCAGTGTTTACACACTCCATCAGTAGTCTGTGATCACACAATCAATGCTGTGCCCTCAGCTATTGCAATATAATCAATTAGGCAGTCTTTGCATCACTCAGTGGACCACAGTCATAACAGACTTAGTGCTGACAAACGGGGACAGAATCATGGATGTTGAGGTGGGGAGTCCCGTTGGTACCAGTGACCATAGAACTGTGTGGTTTAGAGTCAACAGCCAACAAGGACGGGACTAAAAGGGATAAGGCCATCAAAAAATGGAGGGTGATGAGTACCAATGCCCATAACTGTGTAACAAGCTCCCTGAACTAGTGGCCTTGATGGAAGAGGGATGCCTGTATAGTCTGGCAGTCACAGAAGCATGGTACACAAAGAACCATGACTGGGATGTCAACATACCAGGATACACAATCTACAGGAGGGACAGGGAGGGTAAAAGAGGAGGAGGAGTAGTTCTGTATGTAAGGGAAGGGATCAAAGCAACAGAACTAAAGAGTAAACAGGGAGCAGATGAGGCACTCTTGCTCACCCTGGAGACAGGAAATGGCACCACAATCGCCATGGGGGTTGTATACAGACCCCCATCTCAGGGGGAGGGAATGGACAAGGAAATGATAGAAGGCATCCTTAGATTGGCAGAAAAAGGGGAGATATTGTTGCTAGGGGACCTGAATATGCCAGATGTTAACTGGAGCACCTTTGCTGCAGGCACATTCAAGAGCAGGGTCATTCTTGATGCCCTACACATGGCTCAGACAGCTAGTATTGGAACCCACTCAGGAGGGAGCAATCTTAGACCTGGTACTCTTAAATGGGGACAGAAAAAGAATCTTGGATTTAGAAGTGGGTCACCATCTGGGAACAAGTGACCACCAAACAGTGTGGTTCATGATAAACACAGCCATAGAGTCAAGCCATACAAAAGCAAGAGTACTGGACTTTAGGAGGGCTGACTTTGGGAAAATGAGAGAGTGCCTCAGAAAAGCACTAGCAAAAAGGCAGGAAGGATGGGTGGAGGAACAATGGGAGAATAATCAAAACAGCCATCACAGAGGCAACAAGCCTTTGTGTGAAGCAAATCAACAAAACACAATGAAGGAAAATAAATGCTATGGTTCTCAAAAGAGGTGGCAGGGAAGGTTAAGGAGAAAATGATAGCATTCAGGAAATATAAGAAAACACAGAAGGAGCAGGACAGAGAACTTTATCAGTTAAAGCAGAAAGAGGCAGGAAAGGTAGTCAGAATAGCAAAGGCCCAAACCAAGGAAAGGATAGCCAACTCTGTTAAGACGGGGATAAGACCTTTTATAGGTACATTAGGGAGCAAAGAGAGACCAAGGGAGGGATACTGAGGCTTAATAAAGGGGTGGGAATGTGGGCAGAGGGTGACAGTGAAAAAGCAGGGATACTGAATGAATATTTCTGCTCAGTATTCACAAAAGAAGAGGAGGGGGAGCTACCTAAACCAAACAAGAGAAACACTCTGGATAGGGGGTCAATACCAGTCCATTCACAGAAGAAAGGGTTCTGAAAGAACTAGCAAAACTGAAGGTGGACAAAGCAATGGGGCCTGATGGGATTCACCCAAGAATTCTGGAAGAACTAAGGGTAGAACTAGTGACATCATTGACTACTCTCTTTAACAAATCATGGGAGGATGGGGGTGGTACCTGAGGACTGGAGGATGGTGGATGTGATTCCTCCTCACAAAAGTGGGAGCAGGGCACTGAAGGAAAGAATTGTTGAGTACCTAGAGGCCAGTGGTGCACAGGACCCAAGGCAACATGGATTCACAGTGGGAAGGTCATGTCAGACATATCTAATAGATTTCTTTGACTGGGTGACCAAAGTGGTAGACCAGGGAGGGGCTGTGGACATGGCCTACCTAGATTTTAGCAAGGCATTTGATACAGTCCCACACAAAAGGTTAATATACAAGTTAGCCAGCCTTGGAGTGGGTCCCAAGGTGGTAGCCTGGATAAAAAATTGGCTGGACAACAAGACACGAAGGGTAATAGTAAATGGAGTCCACAGTGAAGAAAGGAGGGTCACTAACGGGCTACCGCAGGGTTCAGTACTGGAATCGGTCCTTTTTAATGTCTTTATAAGAGACATTGCAGAGGAACTGGAAGGAAAAGTATGTCTCTTTGCAGATGGCACAAATATCTGCAACAGGGTTGATACACACGATGGAGTGGAAAGGATGAGAAGGGACTTGGCAAGGTTGGAGGAATGGTCAAATGTATGGCAGCTTAGATTCAGTGCAAAGAAGTGCAAGGTAATGCACATGGGAAACAAAAACCCAGGGGAAGAGTACACAATGGGGGGTGAGATGCTGACAACAACAAAAATGGAAAGGGAGCTGGAGGTAATTATATCAGATGACCTAAAGGTGGGCAACCAATGTGAGAAGACAGTAAGGAGGGTTGAAGGGATACTGGGATGCATAGGGAGAGGCATCAACAGTAGAAAACAAGAAGTTGTTATCCCTCTGTACAGATAGTTGGTGAGACCTCATCTGGAATACTGTGTGCAGTTCTGGAGACCCCATCTCCACAAAGACATAGAGTGGAGGTTGTCCAGAGGAGGGCAACCAAAATGGTGTGGGGTCTGCACCAGAGGACATACAAAGAGAGACTAAAGGAGCTTAATATGTATACCCTCGAGGAAAGAAGGGAGAGGGGGGACATGATAGAAACTTTCAAGTACCTCAAGGGAATCAACAAAGCACAAGAGGGTAGTATCCTTCAGAAAAAGAGATGTGCAAGAACAAGGGTGCACAATTTGAAGATAGAGGGGGGATGGCTCAGAGGTAATGTGAGGAAGTATTTTTTCATGGAGAGGGTTGTGGATGCATGGAACAGCCTTCCTGAGGAGGCTGTGGAGTCAAGAACAGTGGGGGAATTCAAGAATGCATGGGACAGACATAAGGCAGTTGTAGTGGGGGTTAGGGGAAGTAGGCTGTTGGTTAACTAGGATCTGCAACATATCCATCAGGTAGGAAAATAGGCAGACTAGGTGGGCCAAGCGGTCCTTAGCTGCCATCAAATTCTATGTTTCTATGTTTCACTTTGGCAGAAGAAAGCCATTCAAAGATTAAGATCCTAGATTTACGAAAGACCAACTTCATGGAGATGGGGGAACAGCTTAAAATTGCCCTGGCAGCAGAAGATATGGGGGATGGGGTAGAAGAACAATGGCTTAGGCTCAAGAGATCCATAGCAGGAGTGACAAGTCAATGTGTCAGATTGCTTAGCAAAAGCAAAAGAAAGAAGCAGCCACTGTGGTGCTCTAAGTCAGTAGCCAGGAAAGTGCAAGAAAAAAGTAAGGCATTCATGAAATACTTAGAGACACAGAAAGAAGAAGACAGATTGAAATATCTGGAGAAGCAGAGAGAAGCTGGGAAAGCTGTCAGAAGGGCAAAGGCAAGAGCAGAGGAAGGAATAGCACAGGTTATTAAGAAGGGGACAAGACCTTTTTTTGTTATATTAGTGAGAGGAAGAAGACCAGAAATGGTACTGTTAGGCTAAAGAAGGGAGAGGGTGGGTGAGTGGAGGATGACCTTGAAAAAGCTAAGGTACTGAACAAATATTTTGTTCAGTATTTACCAAGAAAGAGGCAGGGGAGGGGCCAAGACCCACGAGGAAAGATGTACAAGGGGGAGAGGTGGACACCAGCCCATTTACGATGGATAGAGTCTTGGAGGAACTAGGAAAAGTAGACAGACAAGGCAATGGGGCCAGACAGGAATCACCCTAGAGTGTTGAAGGAACTCAGGGAAGTACTAGCTGGTCCGCTGACAACCCTCTTCAACCAGTCACTAGAGATGGGGGAGGTACCTGGGGACTGGAGAAGGGAAGAGGTGGTCCTCCTGCACAAGACTGGAAGAAGGGAGGAGGCAGGCAATTACAGACCTGTAAGCTTGACCTCTGGTGTGGAAGCTGATGGAGTCCCTGCTTAAGGAGAGGGTAGTCAAGTTCCTAGAGTCAAACAGTGCAAAAGACCCAAGGCAGCATGGATTCACTGATGGTAGGTCCTGTCAGATTAATCTTATCGATTTCTTTGACTGGGTGACCACAGTGGTGGTTCAGGGAGGGGTGGTGGATGTGGCCTACCTGGATTTCAGAAAGGGCTTCGACACTGTTCCTCATAGAAAGTTGCTTAATAAACTGGGGATTCTGGGTGTGGGCTTTAAAGTGGTAAAATGGGTTGGTAACTGGCTAAAAGGCAGGACCCAGAGGGTGGTAGTAAATGACATAAAATTAGAAGAAGGAAGGTGACCAGCGGGGTTCCACAGGATCGGAAAAGGTCCAGTTCTATTCAATGTCTCATGTTTACATTACAGAGGGACTGAGGAAAGTATGCCTGTTTGGCAGATGACACCAAAATATGTAACAGAATCGACACACAGGAGGGGCTCGATAAAATGAGAAATGACCTAAGACTGCTTGAGGAATGATCAAGTGTTTGGCAATTGGGCTTCAACGCTAAGAAGTGCAAGATAATACACCTGGGACACAGAAACCCAAGAGAGGAATACAGGAAGGGGGGGGGCAGGTTCTAGCCACCACAAGTCAGGAGAGAGACCTGGGGGTTATCATATCTGATGACCTGAAGTCAGCAAAACAATGCAAAAAAGCAGTGGGGAAGGCAAACAGAATGCTGAGGTGCGTAGGAAGGGGCATAACCAGTAGGAGGAGTGAAGTGGTGATGCCACTGTATAGATCACTGGTGAGGCCTCATCTGGAATACTGTGTCCAGTTCTGGAGATTGCATCTCAGGAAGGACAGAGACAGAATGGAACAGTCCAGAGAAGAGCAATAAAAATGATACATGGACTGCACCACAAGCCTTATGAGGAAAGACTCAAGGAACTAAACGTCTATTCACTGGAAGAGAGAAAGGAGAGAGGGGATATGATAGAGACTTTCAAATACCTTAGAGGAATAAACAGGGTACAGGAGGGGAGCATATTTCAGAGACGAAAGTGCACAAGTACAATGGGATATAATATGAGACTGGAGGGAGGGAGGCTTAGGGGGATTGCTAGGGAGTATTTTTTCACAGAGAGGATGGTGGAGCCTTGGAACAGCCTACCAGCAGAGGTGGTGGAAGCAAAAACAGTACAGGGGTTCAAAAGTGCATGGGATAAGCATAAAGACATCTTGCTGTACAGCAGAGCTGGGGAAAAGCAGTCCAGATAAGAGTAGGTATTGCCAAACCAAGTAGGGAAATGGGCAGACTAGATGGGCTGTATGGTCCTTATCTGCCTACAGATTCTGTTTTTATGTTTCTGTCCCTTTACTTTGTGACATGGCTGCTGCTAGAATTTCTCTCTCATTATTTTTCATGGGACTCTGAAGGCATGTCAAGCTGTGCAGGACTGTGGTGCCTCGTATGTTCGCATGTGATTTTCCACAGAAAGTAAGCGCTCTAAACATAAATCCACAAATACAGATCCATTAGCTGGTAACTCAAAAGACCAGGGCAGTGTTTTCCAGCACTTTACATACTTCCACCAGAGGTCCCTGATCACAAAAGAAATGCTGTGCCCTCAGCTATGCAAATATAATCAGTCATGCAGTCTCTGCATCACTCGGAGAACTGCAGTCATCATGTTTCTGTCCCTTTACATTCCTGCTAGCTGATGCTAGTAATTCAGCCTCTTTATTTTTCCTGGGACTCTGTAGGCACGCCAAGCTGTGCTGAGTTGTGGAACATCGTATGTTTGCCATAGTACCTAGTTGTCACTGCGTTGGAAGCCTTCTCTGCTATGCTTATTCCATCAGAAGCTGTGATTGTTTTATTCACCCACTACTCTCCTATTTCCATGTACCCATGCCAGCACAAGGTTCAGTTCTCCCAATGAAACACATTTTCTCAGCCACAGGATGAGTTGACTGCGTAGTGCACATGAATGAATGGTTTGAAATTGAAGCAGTCATGCTCCCCAGTTTCTAAAACAGCCTTCCATCCAACGATTCAGCTGTGGTGTCTGCCTTCCAAGCACCACTCATTAGCACACGTTGGACCAAGGCTGGCATAGGACTCACTATTAGGCAGATTGTAGTTGATCTGTCCCCATCTTTCGTTCCTTTTTTTTTTGTATATATATTTCTTTATGTATTTTTTTGGTCAGGTGCTGCACATCATACAGTTATTGTAAGGATTTGGCTCCATGTCAGCAACTTACTCTGTGGTTACGTGGTGACTCATTACTCAAACCCTGACACCATTTCCCAAGTCACCAACAGTAACGTTATTTGTCTATACTATACAACAGTATTCCTGGATCCTACATGCTGTACTACATTCATCTGTACCTTAATTTTGCATCTTGTCCAATCTCCCTGTACTGAATGAACTCCCCTCAGTCTCTGGCCTCTCAGTCTCTAGCCATTGGTGTGATTCAAATATTGTGCAGAAGTCATACCATGAGCCATTGCTGTTTATTTTTTTAAAGGAGGGCAGTAACACCAGCAAACTTGGGAATAAAGTAGTTTGCATTTTCTTAAGCACCTTAAGATCAACTTCTTTTCAAATACAAAACCCAATTTTCAGAACATTAGAAAGTGAATGTCTTGCCAAAACGAGTGCTGTTAGATACTATTAAGCAATAAGGCATGACCAAGGGTTATGTTAATAATCCTTAACTGAACTATATCACACTTTATATTTAATATAAGGAGTCTGATAAGTTAGTCCCCTTGTTTCAGCAGTGCATTCACTTTGCCGTGCCCAAGAAGTGCCCTGTATTTAAACATAACTTTATCTTACACTGTCTTGAGAAAATTCCAACTTCCGCACCATGTCAGGAGTGTACAGTATATGGAGCTAAGGCAAAATGTCCAAGATTTCACTCAGATAGTGAGATAGGAAAATATACAGAATTCTGTCAAAAACTGTCATTTTATGATAGGCAGAATCTACTAATAGAACAGTGAGTGATAGAGTAGGTGTACTGTATGTGCTGGCTTATTGAGCAGAAAGAGTAATGCCAACCACAACACTGTTTCTCTCGCTGTTTTACCCTATGCAAATGTTGTAGTGGCAAAGAGACTGGGCTTCTTTCATTGTTGCCAGGTTATGCTTTCCCATTCTATTTTCCCATTTTCTCTGTTTCTTGTTTTTTTTTTTAAGCTCCTCAAGTAATTCTAATAATGCAAGCAAAAAATATATGGAGTGAGATTTCAGCCAGATTTCAGTTTAGAAATGTAAACTATGCACTGTCTCAGACAATCTATGAACAATATTCATATTTATTTATTTAAATAAATTATAAATATTCTAGTTGCAATCTATACAGTAGAATCTCATATCTCATATAAAATAAATAAATACATTTTTAGTTGCAATCTCATAGAAAAGTCACTGTGGCAAGAAATATGAGATTTCAAACTGCAAAAATCCAATAGGTTGCCACTATGGATGATTAAACACTCCCGAATAGATTCTCCATAGTAAGGTACAGTACACAACAACAGATCAGACATACTGGGCTAGATTCACAAAAGAGATACACTGGGCACAAGTGAGATGCACCAACGCAAATAGGATGCGCCCACCAGACGCCAGGCAATTCAGAAAGGGATGCACCATTGGATGCTCCAAGTGCAATCCCACAGTGAATCATGTGGAAAGTACACAACACAAGTGGGGATGCACACACAGGTAGCACAAGCACCCAGGGGGAGTAACACAGTGAATACGGAGCAACCCAGCAAGACATGAGGGAGCAATAGCGGACACAGCAGTGGGAAAAAGGAGAGAGGGATACACAAACAAAGGAACAAACCAGAGTGGCCAGGGGCACACTTGTGGCAGACACAGGCACAATACCATGGCTGGGCACACAGAACAACACCCAGAGGCCCATGCCAACACCCCACACAGGCTCATGGCAGGCACACAAAACAGGTACACTGTAGAAGGCATGGCACCACACAGCTGCAGGGGACAGCAAGAGGCAGAGAGGAGGCCACAGGACAAGGACAACACCTCAGGTGGCCAGGACTGTGGTCATGTGGAAGGCCATACAGGACAACACTGTGCCATAAGAGGGGGAGCACACAGTGCCACCATAGCGCCACCCAGCCAGACCATACCCTGACCACATGACACCACACACAGGGTCACAGACCATGAGTGTGGCAGTACGATGTATGCATGCCTCAAGCATCACACACTGACTGGGGACAAACACAGGAGCATCAGGCCAGGAGCCCCACACACACACCACAGGCAACAGTGGAACCACATGGAGGCAGGGTGGCAGGGGGGCAGCAGACCATACAAGTACAGGTGCACACAGGGGCGTGGCAGTAAGTAGACAGTGGGATGCCCATGACAGTACACAAACCCATGACCATGGAACAGTGAAGGATCACAGACACCATGTCAGAGAAAAATATTTAATACAACTAACAGAATAAACAACAGGAAAAGTAACAACAATAACAACAACAGAGCACACCACATAAACTATATACAAAATGGGAAGGGGTGTCAGGGACTATTTACAAAAGTGTTAATGCAAAACTGGGCAGGGGTGGGGACAGCAATGGGGGTATGGAGGATGGGGGACACAGGTGTCAGGGACAACAATGTACAAAACACTATAGAGGCCTATAGGAGTGGATGAGTACCACGGAGCCTCAAACCCCGGTAGGCATGTGACTGCAGCTGCCACAGGAAAGCTAAAAATGCCCTTAGGAGCCAGCCCTGCATATGTATAATGGGCCACATTGCAGTCCATATGGCCCCTTGGATGTCCCGGCCCACATCCTGCTGCTGCCTCCCATGATGTCCTCCAATGATCCCAGGGACTTACAGCAAAAATACAGAGAACACATACTACTAAATGCCATTTCAGACACACAATCCACACCAAGCAAATGCCCACCCCACCAGAGAGAGACACTGCACACACACAAAGTAGCCACCTACCTGTACTCAAATGGCCACTGGGCCATGCACCAGCATCGGCCCTCCTCTGCCGTTCTTCAATGGTCTCCATGGCCCACCACCTGTCCTCCAGCCTACAAGACACAACAGACAGAGACCACCATGAGTAGACATGTCAGTGCACAAACACATCCTCCCACACCACTGTAGGCACGTAGTGATGGTATACACAAGCAGTGCAACACCAGTGAATGGCCATGTTGGCCACAGCTGCGCACAACAGCTGTGCCTGAACCACCAAAGTGCCCTGCCACAGATATGCACCACACACGGTGGTCCAGCCCCGTGCACCACACAGTGTACATGTCCCACACATACACCAATGCAGTGAGGCCTGCCCCATGTGGCATGCATGACAGGGCACCACAGGGCTGGGGCAGCCACAGCCAAGTGTACATGTAGGTATGTGCCCATGTGCTGTTGTGATGGGACCCTTCCCCACCACGCATGCATCCATGCTGCACACCCATGCATGATACCTACCTGGTCATGGCAGAACATCCGTGCATGAACAGACCCGCAGCCTCTGCAGGTGGGCACTGTCCCACTGCCCAAGGTCACCATACTGGTGACAGCACTGTTCCCCCATGCAGGGAACCCCAGTGTGCTGCACCAGCTGCCGGGCAATGGAGGCCCACACCTCTGCCTGGGCACCTGCAGGTCCTCACCACTGAACAGCTGGCCCGCAACCCACATTACAAGGGCCACCAGGTGGAGCAGCTCCATTTTGGACCAGTTCATGGCCCTTGGTCCAGTTCTCCCTTAGCGAGACATTGCCAGAGCTACTGCAGCAACAGTAGGCCTATACATCACACACGCAAAATGGCGCCAAATGTGCCACTACACCACGTGGATGCCCCTGTGCACAGCAGTATGAAGTGTGATTGGTCAGTCATGTGGATGCATGTGCAATGCACAGTAGCGCAGTGGGAATGTGGGGCCATGGATCAAAACTGGGTCGCGCATGCACAGTGTGTATGCATCTGCCATGATGTGTGTGGCATGGCGCATCACGCAAGGCACCTGTGATGCACAGTAATGCATAGCCATGCCATGGCATGCAATGCACGAGCATCAATGGGCAGCTGGCATAATGTACAGTACATGGTGCAGACTGATGTGTATATATGTACAGACAGCACCGCACAACATGCAGCATACGCATATCCACGATGCAACTGCTGTGCCGATCGCACATATGCATTGCAGCAGAAGACAGTCAGCGGACATGGCCCATGCACATAGAATGCACCACTGCCTCTGAGCCCCATTAAGGGAGATTATCTGAATGCACTGTGCATGCACAGGTAATGTGCTATATACAAAAATGTGCTCAACTCAGCAGATGCGCCATCATGATTGAGATGAGCTAAGGGCAATTATGCAATTCACAGACAATGCACCCAAATCAGCCTAATTATGTAGTCAGGGGCATCTCAGCTGTTTAGTATCTCATTATCACTAAAACAAACCTTATTTGCATGCCCTGAGCCATAAATGCTCCCAACTCAGCCCACAATGAGAATAGGTGACTGAGAGGAAACACAGCCTTGAAGGTGAGTACACTCTAATTCTACATGTCTGTCAGCAAGGCCTGTAGACCAGGACAGTGCACTAGGCAACCACTGCCTATATCCAGGTATGTCCTGGAGTGGGAAAAATGACTGCCACAGGACTGTCACACAGACTCAGCTGTGTCCTTACATGTCCAGTAGTACTGTTGACAATCCACATGTTGAAATGGCCAGGGAACAACCTGTCACCATCTGCACATGTGCAGGGACACCTGTAGCACTCCATGCAGAGCCACACAATGACCCACGGTCAGCCACAGTGTGGGGTGAGCCACTGGCATCTGCAGTGCCTGCACATACAGTCAGGGGTGCATAGTGGCAGTGATGGGTGGCTGGCTGCATGTGTATCAGTACATGCATCACAGGAGGCATGTCCATGGCCATGCAGCTGTCCATGTCGGGTCAGCTGCACATGCCAGACACAGCACTGACAGCCACACCAAATCATGCATCCCAACATATGTGCATGGGCCACAGGCCCTGTCAGGCAGGTGCTGGGTTGGCCACATGCATCCACAGTATGTAGCAAATGGGCACACTGGACATACATGTGCATGGCTAATAAAGTCTCTACTGTCCCACAGAAACCACTATGTCAGGAGGAAACAGTGCTGCCAGCAGACGGCGGTCAAACTTTACAAAAGATGAAGAACAGGCACTCATCGAGGCACACCACCTGAGGTGGGATGTACTTTCGGGTAGGGGTGGCAACCGGACAGCATGGGAGGAGGCCTGGGAGGCAGTGGCCTGTCATGTCAACACCACAGGGACATACAACAAGACCCTCCTGGAGTGCAGGAAGCACCTGAACAAAGGCAAGAGGATGGCAAAGGAGAAGATGGCCCACATAGAGGCCTCCCTGTGGTGCACAGGGGGAGGACCGCAGTCTGATGTTCACCTGAGCTCCTCTGAGGAGCTCCTTATGGCAACCATTGCCAGGGCAGCTGTGCAGGGCATCCCAGAAAGGGGGTTCCAGACAGGTGGAAGCCCATCACAGCACTGTAAGTAGCCATGCACACCACCTGTGTCTGGCCATGTGTGTGCCCCAGCTGCCATGCCTGTCCCATTGTGTGGTGCTGTGCAACTGTATTCCAAGGGGATGTACCATGCATGGCTGTGGTGCATGTGTGGCCCATGTTGTGCTACACTGTTCGGGACAGCCCATACCTGTGGTGTTACCTCTGCAGGGCCAGTGCCAGGTGGGCAGCTGGGACACACACTATTGGATGTGCATGTCGAAATATTGTGATACATGGCACCATGTGGCCATGGCCAGTCCCACATGGTTCAGGTCACAGCAGGCACACAACTGCCTCACCATTACCAGCACTGCATGGCCATGCCAGGGACTGTCATGCACAACTGTGGTAGAGCACTGTGTCATACTGTACATGTCTGTGTGTGTGTCTGTCCTTATGCCACTGTGTTGACCTGTTCACTAACCATGTTCTCCCTTCTTCTTTTCACAGTTCCATCATGACTTACTGGTACAGCTGTGGGCTTGGCTGCACAGGATGCCCTAGTGGGTGATGATGCAGACCTGTCCCACAGGGCTGCAGGCTATCCCTGGACCATCCACCGCACCAGACTCACCTGTTCCAGCCCCAGTGGTGGTGGGCCTGTTGAACACCTCGGCCAATACTGCCACAGCAGGCGGCACTGACACCACATGTCTGGGGTGTCTGCTGGGTTTCCCTGATGATGAACCTGCAGACACAGCAGACATTGCTTATGCTGTTATTGTGCTTGCATCTGGCATGCAAAGGATGTACAGTGATGTCCCTGTGGACAATGACGGTCACACAGATAGTGGGGGATGTGGCCAACAGTGGGACACACAGCACACTGGTGCCTGTGCAGGTGGTCTCTGATGCCACTGATGGCCATGCTGCACATGGTGCAGATGCAGAGGCTGCACAGCTGCCCATGGCGGTGGATGCTGTGCCCCCAGCATCTAGTCTAGGTACATTGGCAGGGCTATCAGGGGCATCCCATCCAAGTGCCATGGGACCCACGCAGGCACCGATGGAATGTGATGACATGGGCTGTGGACATGATGGGGCTGTGCATGCCTGAGGCCCAACCATGGCACAGCCTGCCATGGTGCAACCACCACCCGTGGATGCACTGCAACAAGCTGTCACACCCCTGATCATCGACGATGCCACCACGACTCATCACCCACCATCGATGTGGAGGGCTATGTCCGCCTCCTGCGTGACACCATTGAGGGACAGGCAGCCCTACATGTGGAGCTGAGGAGCCGATGGGTGGTGATAGTCCATGGCCACATGGTGGGCACAGATGTTGACTGAGACATGCCTTATGTGGGTGGGCATGACTGCAGCACTGGAGTGGATTGCAGCTGCTGTGGAGGTGGCAGTTACATCTGGTATGGGCCATGGCCATCGGGCATCCAGCCGGACGCCCAGCAGCATCTCTCGCACACCCAGGCAGTGGAGTCAGGTGGACCCATTGCTGCTGATGCTATCACCTAACATTGCACCAGCCAGTGTCTGCAGCACAGGTATGGCCTGTGGGGCAAACACACCAATGAGCACCCATTCATGGTCTCATTGCAGTACCCCTACAGGGGTGTTGGATACACCCCCTTGTGGCTGGTGGTGGTGCAGCTGCAGCCACCAGTCATGGCAGAGGCTGCCCTCATGTCCATGGTGGCTGTGGCACTGCCCTGTGATGTCCAGGTCCCTGTTCCAATGGCAGCTGCAGGTTCCAACATTGTGTCCCACACACCTGGATGGCAATGCCTGGGGTGGTGTATGTGACAGGCACCTGCCCCAGTGCAATGTGTTTGTGAGCCCCCTGTGCAGTGATACCTGCATGGCTGTGTGCACCACTGTTGTGCCGTGAGGCATGGGCATGATGAGTGCAGTCCAGTGTCAGCTGCGACTGTGTGTCAGCTGCGGTGCACACTGATCCATGCCACCACTGGCATTGTCATAGTGGCACGTGTGTGTTGTGAGATGTGCATATGTGTGTGTGTGTGTGTGTGTTTTCCCGTGATGGGCAGTTTGTGTGCTGTGCTACGTCCACCATGCGATGCATGGTTCTGTGTGTACGTGTTGTCACCATTGTGCACCTCCCAGATACATACCTCTGTTACTCCCCTGCAGTTCACAAAATGCTCCTCCACCAGCATGCTTCTGTATTGCCTCACCCGTGCGGCCAGACATAGGTCCCGTTGGCCCATTATTGGTCCTTTGTTGGGGCCCTGTGGCACTGCATCATCCTCACCGCCCTCCTCCTTCTCCCCAGAACTGTCACCCTCACTGGCCTCGACAGGTATTCCATGGTCAATAGCCATGTTGAGTAGCAAACAACAGGCCAGGAATAAGCCACAGGCCTTCTCAGGGCTTTACTGTAGGGTCCCACCCAAACTACCCAGGCACCGGAAGCACATCTTCAACATACCAAAGACTCACTCGATGACAGTGCACGTAGCGGTGTGTGCCTTGTTGTAATGTTCCTCTGTCTATGTTCTGGGTCATTGGATGGGGGTGAGGAGCCAGTGCCTCAGTGGGTACGCAACATCTCTTGTGGGGGGCACAGATGGCTGTTAGTATACTGGTCACATGTGCATGGTGCCCCTCCCCACCCCCATACTGCACTGGTGTGTGCGCTGAGTGTCCACCACTGACCGTGCCTGTCTCTACCCTGCAGTCATACTTCCAGCATCCACCTGCTGTTGCTGGGCCTACAGCTGATGTGGGCACCAGCATTGCCATTGGGGTCACATGTGCCACTCCCACCATTGCCCTGCCTAGTGTGCATTGCGGCACTGGCTGCTATCTGCCTATGTTGTGCATGTCTCTGCCACACATGCCCTATCATGGCACTGCACCTCACATTCCATGGCTTGCACATGTGCCTCCCTGTACCAGCTGGTGTCTGCCTGTGTCCCTTTACACACTTCCACTGTCCCACATCTGCTGCACCCTTTGTGCATTGTATATCATGCTGTCTATGCACCTCCCCCCATCCTGTGCCATGCTGCCCTGTTGTGCAGCTACATGCCATGTTCCACGCACCCACTAAATGTCTGCTCAGTATGTTTCCTGCCTCGAATCTGTGGCTGAGAGCAGACTGTTGCCATATAAAGGTGTAATGTGTGCTCCCAGGGTGTGTGTCGCAGACATTGGTGATGCACCTTGTGGCATTGCACACCACCTGGCAGTTGACAGAGTGGTATCCCTTGTGGTTGATGAATGCTATAGTGTCATCACCAGGTGGTGCATGGATTGTCACATGGGTGCAGTCAATGGCCCCATGACGCCTGGCATGCGTGCCACCCTGTAGAACCCCTGCATGGCTTCTGTCCACTCTGTCTGTGTGCGGGGGAAATGGATGTATTCTGAAGCATGTGGTAGCAGTGCGGTGAGGAACTGTGTGAGGAGATGGGAAGTGGAGGCCTGTAATATGCCAGTGGTGTTCCCTGTGGGCCTCTAGAATATTCCTGTCATGAGCCAGCACATTACTATTGTCACCTTGGTCTCCACTGATATGGCATGACCACGTGCAATGGTTGCCTGCATTTCCTCATGGCACAGATCACAGAGCTGCCTCAGAATGGCCCTGTTGAGGCGATATCAGCCTACTGTCTCCACATCTGTCAGCTGCTCGAATGACAGCCTGGCACGATACCACTGAGGGCCCGGCTGCCTACGGTGCCTTCCACCTCCCCATCTCCTCATCCCCATTAGTAGCCCTACCATTACAAAAGCTGCTGTGTCCATCCTGGTGCTATGCTCTTGCTCTCTGTTCCTCTCACTCTGACTTCCACTGTTTGCTGGTGCTGCTGTTCTGCTGCTGACCTACTGGTAGCTGGCAGTTAAGTCTACTTCTTTTTTACTTATCTTTTCATGGCACATTTGTTACCTGCGCCAGCTTTGCTCTGTAGTTGCACCTTCATTTTGTACTGTGAATTGCTTTGCGCTGTATATGCACGTGTACGCCCCCTCAGAATGTACCACATGTCACTATTTTGCATCTATGGTGCATCACGTTCAGTGCACTGCATCTGGGATGCATCAGCGCATCCGCCATGTCTGTGAATTGATTTATGGTGCATTTTTGGGTTGTGCTGGTGCATCTCACTTGTGCACGGTGCATCTCTTTTGTGAATCGAGCCCACTGTTTTTTAATATTTCACCACACTTTCACTGACGGTACTGTTGCCTCTTGCTCATCAAAAAGTAATATTGTTAGCAAACAGCAATCAGAGTAGAAAAAAAATGACTATCAGTTGCAGTTCCACGAAGGCAATTTCTGGAGCCGACTGTCAGAAATGAAATTCACACTACTGACAGAGTATTCTACAAGTCATTATTTGTATGTGATCGGTATGTGTCAGACTGTCAGAGCATGAACAGAGGGAGTGATGTAACAACACTTGGTGATCATAAATTGGACTTCAGTTCAGCCGTCAGCACTGAGGCATTCTTTCAATACAAGACTCCATGTACAGTATGTATATAAAGACAAATGAGAAATGGCAGCATACTTTATTACCTGTAAGTGAAAAAAAAATTGCACAACCATTCACCAGACCTTTTCCCTTTAAAACAGACCACAAATATAGTACTACAGCCATATTACATTTCATCTTTAACATCTGTCCAAAAAGTGAACCAAGTCCTCAATTGTATAAATAGGAACACCACAGATAAACAAAGGGAACCACTAGTACCCTCGTACAGAACTCTGGTCAGGCTGCATTCAAGGTTTGTGATACAGTTCCCTACAAATAAATAGGGTTAATAGCAACCATAAATGTGTGGGGTACTATCGCTTATACAGAAAGTCTGAGATAGTGTACTACTGCTTCCACAGATACAGCACTCTATAAAAAATGCAGGAAAACTTAGATACAGTAAATTGTGACAGTGTACCAAACATTAAGGAATGAATTTTAATGCCAAACAATGTGTTGTGATATACTGTACAGTACTATACATAATCAAGATGGGTGGCCAAGATCAATAAATTCAGACCAGACAGCACTCACTGCTATGAACACACTCCAGAATTGTAGTGGCACTCCAGACCCAAATGAAACACTGGGAAAGAAGTATCTTACTCAATGTATTGCAGGCTGGCAAAAGTAAAGCAAAGTAAAGTTTCATACCAAAGATCTACAGCTGTGACTGCTCCATGGACAAGACGGAGCAGTCACACACTGCAGACTTTTGTTTGAAATTTTACTTTGCTTTACTTTTACCAGCTTGCAATAAATTAAGTCATATACTTTTGTGTTGCCATATATTTTGTTAAGAACAATCCCACATTTTAGCACAAATGTAAAGATAACTCAATCAGTGAATCCACAAAGGAAAGAGACTGGAGTGTCACAAACCCACTCAGCAGGTCAGGCCCTCTGTTCTCACAGTGCCAACCTACGTGTGCAGTATTGTGAACAGGTAACAGAACAGGGTAACCCGCCTGTCTGCTTGTGGGTCTGAATCACCTTTGGTCTCAAGTTCTGGGGGGGATTCAAACTGTGAACCTTATGCTAGTGTACCCAAATGTACAGGCTCAGATAATCTGCTCTTTGGGGGGGTGCCAGAACTCTTTTGCCAAAGGGCACCTAACCAGGTATCCAAAATGAACCATTAAAACTCTATCAAAAAACTTAGGTATATTCTTACCTTGTCCCAGTTTGGTAACACCATTAAGCCCTTGAACAATTGTCAAATTTAACCATCTATACTTCACATGCAAAATAAAGAACTTCAATGATACACCCAGTCAGTCTTTTTAAAATATAGATTTACTTAAAAATGGATAAAAATATGTAAAATGTAAACACAGAACAATATATCACAAAGCATACAATCACTTAAAAGAAAACAAGGAAAAGTATAAATATAAACTCCTACCACAACACAATTAGACTTTTTCTGTCTAATGTATTACCTTCTTACAGTGCTTAAGTTAGTTCTTGTTTCTTAATAGCCCACAAAGAAATGTCACTAACATCAGACACAGATCCTAGGTTAAACTGTGTCTGTCTCACACACCCCATCCATGATGTCATCTAGCTCCTCCTTGTTGAATATAAAAAATTATACAATCAATGATCTTCCTGTCAGGAGATATTTTAAATATTGTGACTTCAGCAAAAACTCATTTCCCAAATTATAAGTCTGTGATTTCCCAGTTTCTTCTCTTAAGACGTCATAAAAGTTTATGATCTTCATCCTCTGGCAGACTCATAAAGTCCCATCTAGTTTCCACTTCAAAGAAGCAACAGGTCATAACATGTATATTTTAGTTTCCCAGCTTCAGAGCAGCACAGGTCATAAACAAGGCCATAAAATACAACTTCTCAAGGAAGTTAATTTCCTTACAGAAATCTCCTGGTTTAATATATCCTGTTATTTCCACTAAAACCTGACCCATGGCATAGCTGCCTTATGGAGACAAATCACACACTACATTTTTATAATACAAATATCAATCAATCAATCAATCAATCAAAACTTTATTTATAAAAAGGCGCCTTTCTAAAAACCAAGGCACCTGTACATCACATAAAACAATATTAATAAAAACAATAAAATTAACCACACTAATAATACTTAAAAATCATTATACGCTTGTTTAAAAAGATATGTTTTAAGTGCTCCCTTAAAAGTTTTGACAGTCAGGCAATCTCGTACCTGAAATATCAAAGAACAATCATAACTAGCTGGCCCAGTGTCACACGGGGTAGTGGTTATATTGTAAATTAATTAAGGGGAACAGAGCCTAAGGCAGTACACCAAGAAGACACAGTGGTGGGGGGGTAGCAAGGTGATGGTGATGCAATCTCTCTGGAGGGAAGGAAGGAGCAAGGAGACAGGAGGATGGGAGAAGTGGCAGGCAGCCTGAAGAAGACTAAGGATAGGGGGAGGAGGGGAGTCAGATTGGGGGAGGGCCACATTTCAGGGAAGACACAGGGAAGTAATAGCAGAAGAGGTGGTAGTGTGGTGGATGCAGCAACAAATGAGTGCAAAGGGGAGGTTCCACAGATGGAAAATAGTTTGGAGGTGGAGGTCAGTACCCCAGTCATATTTGCGAGAGGGGAGAGGACAGGGTAAAGGTTACAAGAGGCAAAGGGGAGGTGGCACGGGGGGATGAAAGGGCCTCACAACTTGGGGGGGCAAAGGAGTGGAGGTCAACAAGAAGGTGAGCAGGATAAGCATCAGAGAGTCATAATTCTAGGGGATTCTATACTTAAGGGTATAAGATGGGGGGATGGGGTGCCAGAAAAAGTAACATCTGGGTAGATTGCATGCCAGGCATGACAGAGAGTAGAGTGGGGCAGCATATGGGCAGATATGTGTGGAAGATGGAGGGGAAGCCACACATTGTGGTGTACCTGGGAACAAATGATCTGGAATCGAGAAGGATAGAGGAGGTACAAGACAGCTTCAGGAAAGTGGGAAAACTATGCAGCAAAGAGGGAACAATGGGAGCCTTCTCAGAAGTTCTGCCAGTGCCAAGGGCTAGTACAGACAGGAAGAGAAGAATCAGTGACTTCAACAAGTGGCTGAGGGAATGTGTGTGACCAAGGGGTATGGATTGGTGGAGACTGGGGTAGCACGTTGGGATAACACAGATCTTTATGCAGGAGATAGGTTACACCTCAGCAGGGCAGGGTCACAGGTGTTGAAGCAGAAGCTGGGGGATTTCATCAATGAGAGGTATCATTTAAACTAGGTAAGGGGGGAAGCATTGAAGCTGGGAATCACCAGGAGAGGGGGGGGTCCCATGGACCTCCCCCACCACAGGGATAGATATGACCTTAGGCGAAATAGGGGTTGAAGTGAAGGGTAAGGAAGCAGGAAGGATAGAAGCAGCATGGAGAATGGTTTCACTAAATGCTAGGAGCCTGGGGAACAAGTTGGCTGAGTTGCAGGCATTGATGGCAGAGAGGGAGGTGGACATAACTGCCATTACTGAGATGTGGGCAACCAGGCACCATGACTGGGACCTAATCATTCCAGGGTACAAACTATTCCAGAGGGATAGAGATAAAGAGAAGGCTGAGGGGGGGTTGTCATTTACATAAGGGAAGGGAGCAGACGTAATAGGGAGGAAGGGGAGGAGGGCAGGTAAGAAGTAATATGGCTGCAACTACAAAGCCAGAAAGGGACCAAGATCTGTCTGGGGCTCGTTTATAGACTTCCGGACCAGAAGAAAACATTACTTACCATAGTAATCTTGTTTCTTCCAAGGGAATTTTACTGTATTCTGACAAATGCAGTATGGCCTCAACTTAGCACTGCCCCAGAGCCGAAATGGTTAATGGAACCTATGCTAATAGTGGAATGTTAGGCTTGAGCTTGGTTTTCAAACCACTGTCCCTGGTTGCACTTCCTGCAACCATCAGGTTCTTATGAAGCATGCAGAAGCTAAATTACACTAGCTAACTAATCTAAGCTAACAAAATAATTAATATTCCCTTTTTGGGGCAACACCTCTTAAACAACAGAAGGCATCTCTAAAGACTCAAGTTGACAGATGCCCAAGAAACTAATAGGTACCCAAAGGTTTTCAACATCAGTTGTACAGAAAGTGTGCAGTGCCCTGTAGGTCTGAGCAGGGGAGGAAGGGTGGGAGCTCAGAATACAGTACTTTCCCTTGGAAGAAACAAGATTACTATGGCAAGTAATGTTTTCTTCAAACCCCAGGACATCTTACTGTATTATGACAAATACAGACTACCCAAGCAGTGCCTTTGGAGGTGGGCAGAGGACCTATTTAGGAAATAGGCTCTGCAGAAATGCTGTGCCAAACCTGGCATCGCTTCTAGCCTGAATATCCAGGCTGTAATGTTAATAAATGTGTGAACTGTTTTCCAGGTAGCTGCTTTACCTATTTCCAACAAAGGGACATCCCTTGAAGCTGCTATTGATGCAGCTGTCCCTCTGGTGGAATGGGCCTTGAGTCCTTGTGGGGGTTGCTTGCCCACTTTGCCATAACTGAATTGGATACATGCCATGATCCACCTTGCTATGGACCTTTTTGTGGCAGGTTTCCCTTATCCTACTACCCCATAGGCCAGAAAGAGTTGGGTCCTGTCCCCTCTCTGACCCTTTGTATGCTCCAGGTAGTAGCTGATAGCTCTTTTAACATTCAGGCTATGCAGCCTACATTCGCCTGAAGAGGAATGGTTAGTGAAGAAGACTGGTAGTGTAATGGACTGATTGACATGGAAGTCAGACACTACCTTATGGAGGAACATATTGTTGGTCCTAAGGACTACCTTGTTCTTGTGGAATGCCACATAGTCAGCCTCCATGGACAAAGCCTGGAGCTCACTAATCAGTTGATGACATTGGCTCAGAAGGTGACTACATGAGCTGTGCAATACATATGTTCAAGTCCCACACTGGGGTGGGAGTTCTATGTGGTGGGTGCAAGTGTAGCAACCCCTTAAAGAACTTCCTGAACACTGAATTCGAGGCCAGAGATGATGCCTTGCCTGCTGACAAGTAAGCAGAAACAGCAGCCAGATGCACTTTCAGTGTGGATGGCCTTAGGCAGAGGGAATGAAGGTGGGTTAGGTAATCCAGGACTACTGGCAACCCACCTGACTGTCAGCCATATTCCCATTCTGACACCAAATGGAAAACCTTTTCCACTTGGATGTGTAAGTCTTTCTGGTGGAGATCTTTCTAGAAACCCAAAGGACCCCCATGACCCCATCCAAAAGATGCAGGTTGGCATACTCTAGGTCCTCAAGATCCAGGTCTTGAGTCTGAGGGACCGAAGACTGGGGTACAGCATCCTGCCTTGAGAAGAAGTCAGCAAGTTGTGCTTTCTGGGGAAAAGAAAGCAGCAGGAAACTGCACACCTCAGCTAGAAATGTGCAAATAGCATGAAAAGCTTTATTTAAGGCATAAAAAACAGGAGCAAAAATGCCATGCAGATGAAAGGCTCATAGCTGAGAAGTACCCTGACCGGTTCTGTACAACTAGTACGTCATCAGGGGGATCATGCCATTTTAACAAATCATGAGAGGATGGTATGGTACCTGAGCACTGGAGGAGGGTGGATGTGATTCCCCTTTACAAAAGTGGTAGCAAGACAGAGACAGGAAACTACAGACCTGTTAGCTTGACCTCAGAGGTAGGGAAAATGATGGAATCACTTCTGAAGGAAAGAATTACTGAGTTCCTAGAGGCCAGTGTGGCACAGGACCCAAGGCAGCATGGCTTCACAGCAGGAAGGTCATGTCAGATGAATCTAATAGATTTCTTTGACTGGGTGACCAAAGTAGTAGACAAGGGAGGGGCTGTGGACATGGCCTACCTAGACTTTAGTAAAGTATTTGACATAGTCCCACACAAAATATAAATATACAAGTTAGCCAGTCTTGGAGTGGGTCCTAAAGTGGTGCCCTGGGTAAAGAATTGGCTGGATAATAGGATGCAGAGGGTAATAGTACACGGAGTTCACTCTGAAGAAAGGGGGTTTACTAGTGGGGTACTGCAGGGTTCAGTACTGGGTCCTCTTTAATGTCTTTATAAGTGACATTGCAGAGGGACTGGAAGGAAAAGTATGTGTCTTTGCAGACAACACAAAGATCTGCAACACGGTCGATACAGAAAGTGGGGTGAAAAGGATGCAAAGGGACTTGGCAAGGTTGGAGGAATGGTCAAATGTATGGCAGCTTATATTCAATGCAAAGAAGTGCAAAGTAATGCGCCTGGGAAACAAAAACCCAGGGGAAGAGTACACAATGGGAGGTGAGATGCTAACAACAACAAAAATGGAAAGGGACCTGAGGGTAGTCATATCAGATGACCTTAAGGTGGGCAAGCAATGTGAGAAGGCAGTAAGGAGGGCTGGTGAGATACTGGGATGCATAGGGAGAGGCATCACCAGTAGAAAACAGGAAGTTGTTATCCTCTGTACTGACAGTTGGTGAGACCCATCTGAGTATGCGTGCAGTCTCTGGAGACCCCATCTTCGCAAGGACATAGACAGGATGGAGGCTGTCCAGAGGAGGGCAACTGAAATGGTGCAGGGTCTGCACTAGAAGACATATGAAGAGAGATTAAAGGAGCTTAACATGTATACCCTCAAGGAGAGGAGGGTGAGGGGGGAGATGATAGAAACTTTCAAGTACCTCAAGGGAATCAACAAAGTCCAAGAGGGTAGCATCTTTCAGAAAAAGAGATGTACAAGAACAAGGGGGTACAATTTGAAGATAGAGGGGGGATGGCTCAGAGATAATGTCAGGAAGTATTTTTTCATGGAGAAGGTTTTGGATACATGGAACAGCCTTCCTGAGGAGGTAGTGGAGTCAAAAACAGTGGGAGAATTCAAGAATGCATGGGACAGACATAAGGCAATTCTAGTGGGGGTAGGAGGAAGTAGGCTGTTTGTTAACTAGGATCTGCAGCTTATCTATTAGGGAGGGAACTGGGCAGAGTAGGTGGGCCAAGTGGTCCTTATCTGCCATCAAATTCTATGTTTCTATGCATCATTTCCATGTAGTCCTGTTCCTCCTCCTCATCGATAGATTCTTGGGTAGGGAGGTCCAGGGATTGAGTTACTTGCTTAATAAAAGCAAAATGTGAAGTACAGTCCTCAGTCCCTTTATCAGGGGAATCAGAATGGTGAGGATCTGGGGAACTATCCGGTTCAATTGGTTCCCCACAGTCCTCATCTTCATATTCATCAGCATCCTCATCATCCTCTTCAGCAAAAACCTCTCCCTCGGGTTCCAAGGAACCGGGAACCGGGGTAGAGCCAGAGGTACTCAAACATGGCCACTTCTCAACTGGAACTGGGGGTGCTCAGTTGGAGCACCTGAATTATCCTGATAGCATTCGCTATCTCCTTAGCAGTCAGAACCGATGCTGTCTTCAGTTACGGTTCAACCACTGTATGCTTTTCTTTCTTTTTTCTTTTCCCTGCAGTTGCCAGGCTAGTGGCAAAGTCAGCAGGATGTTTCTTAGAAGACAAACCATTGCCCTTGTCAGAGGGCTGTTCCTCCAGTTCTTTTTGGCTAGTAGCTGGTTTGTCTGTAGCTGGTTCAACAGCTCTTTCAGACATCTTCTCCTGTAGTCATTTAATGTACCTCTCAAGCATCGACTGAGGGACGGTTTTACAGATTTCGCAGTCCTCCTTGAGATGGTCAAACCCAAAACCAAAAACACAAATCAAATGAGGATCTGCCTTAGAGACGAGTTCCCTACTCAGTACAATATTGGAAACCTGTAGGGCCCATTCGTTTCTTGGTCTGTGACATTTATTGGTCGGTTAAAACCGAAGAACCGAGAATTAACCCAGTTAAAAACTTTAAATTATTCAGTAAATAAATGTACATGGCCTTACTGGATGGTAGAAGACTGAATTAAGCCTTAGAATTTTAAACTAAAGTAATCAGTAACAGTTCCTTCCCAGTTGAAAGAACCGAGAAGGAACCAAGAAAACTCACCAAAATTCACTGTAACCTAGACTAAGTCTACCTGCGAACCAAGGGCAGTGCTTCAAAAATCAAAATAACTAAACGGACTTCAATAAACCAAGATAAAATAAATTTCTTCATAAAAGTGAAGGAGAGCTCTCCGGAGATGTCTTACTGAGGCAAACGGAGTAAAGAATCTGACGGTTGCAGGAAGTGCAACCAGGGATAGTGGTTTGAAAACCGAGCTCCAGCCTAACATTCCACTATTAGCATAGGTTCTATTAACCATTTTAGCTTCAGGAAGTCCTATGATGAGACCATACTGCATTTGTCAGAATGCAGTAAGATTTCCTGGGATTTGAAGGAGGACACTGACAGGGAACTGGGGGAGCAGAGGAGACATAGTGGTAAAGGGAGCATAGTGGTGGTGGGGAATTTTAATCTACTAGGGGTGGATTGGAGCATCCCAGCAACCACTTGTGCCAGGTCACAGATCCTCCTGGAATCATTCCAGGATGACTTCCTTACTCAGAGGGCATTAGAGCCAACAAGGAAGGGGAATATACTAGACCTGGTACTGGAAGATGGTGAACAGGTCAGGGATGTAAGGGTGGAGGAACCACTAGCAAGCAGTGACCACCACACAGCGTGGTTCTCAATCAATCTGGTTAGGGAAGTAGCCACTACAAAAACTAGGGTCCTGGACTTCAAAAGGGCAGACTTTGGCAGGATGGGACATATACCAGAAAGTTATATGGCAAGCATCCACCCAGAAATGAACACGAAACAAAAATGGGCAGTCATCAAGACAGGACTGGCTGAAGCCACTAAAACTTGTGTCAGGAGCCAGAGCAAGAAAGCCAGGACAAAGAAAACAAGTTGGATGAGTAGAGAGGTTGTGGAGAAGGTGAGGGAAAAGAGGAATGCATTTTGGATCTACAAGAGATCCAACAGGGCAGAAGACAGAGAAGAATATGTGAAGAAATCCAGAGAAGTGAGCAGAGTGGTAAGGGCAGCAAAGACGGCTAGGGAATGGAGGTTAGCACAGGGGATCAAAGAAGGAGAAAAGGATTTCTTCACATATATCAGAGAGAAGAGGAAGAGCAAGGATCAAATTGTTAGAATCAGGAGGGGAAGTGGGTGGGTAGAAAAGGGGGCTGAGCAGGCAGAAGTACTTAAAGAATACTTTTGTTCAGTCTTCACCAAGGACTATACTGTACCTGAAAAGAAAGGTGAGGTGGGAGAGGGTGGGGAAGAAGCAACCATGGATGGGGAAATAATGGTGGAAAGGGTAAGGGAGGGCCTTAAGTCCCTGAAAGTGGACAAGGCACCTGGCCCAGACGGAGTCCACCCCAGGTTGCTGAGAAAGTTGGCAGAGGTCCTGGCAGGGCCATTGATGAACCTGTTCAATACTGCTTTGAATTCAGGGTGTGTGCCCAGGGACTGAAGGGAAGCACATGTGGTACCTCTCCATAAGAGTGGGCCCAAGGACAAACCAGGGAATTACAGACCGATGAGCCTTACTGCAATTATGGGAAAACTGATGGAGACAGTCCTAAAAGAAAGACTGGTGCAATTTCTTGAGGATAACAATCTCCAGAACGGCAGGCAGCAGGGGTTTGTCTCAGGCAGATCCTGCCAGATGAATGTGGTTGATTTTTACAACTGGTTTACAAGGGTACTGGACAGGGGACATGTGGTGAATGTCCTCTACCTGGATTTCAATAAGGCCTTTGACCCAGTGCCACACAGTAGGTTGACCTGCAAGTTGAAGAGTCTGGGAGCAGGGAGGGAACTGGTCAGATGGGTCAAGAACTGGCTGCAGGGTAGATAGCAGAAGGTAGTAGTGGGGGGAGATAACTTTTGGCAGAGAACAGCAAGAGGAAGCAGCTGCTGTTAGAACTTTACTACTCAACTGGACTAAAGAATTAGAACTCTACTACGGGGAACTTCAATTTAGGGTAAAAACAAAACAAAAAAAGAGTTAATTTGTTTGCTTGAGTTGGGTGAAGGAATTGTTATCTGTGCAGTTAGTTAGGTGAAGAGATAAACTGTGGATTGGGGGAGTGGCTTCGCCAAAAAGGAAGCCAGGTGTTTGCATTTAAAAACTGACCTAGATAGCTTTTGGTGGAGAACAGCAAAAGGAAGGAGCTCCTGCTAGAACTTTACTGGGACTAGATTGCCCTCTATCCTTCCCCTTCCCTCCACCCTTAGCTGGTTCTACTTTTATAGGCACAGGTTTTGACTGACAACAGGAACTTCCTGTTTGGGAGCAGGAAGGGAGTGATCACAGAGGCACAAAAGACTCACCACCCTATAAGCAAAATAGTAGCTCTCCACCCCCCCCAGCTGCTGGAGGTCTGACTCTGAGCAAGTAAGAAGGAGACTGCTGAGGAATATAGGAACCTCCTGTCTCAGCGGTTCTATGTCATAATGGTGACCGCCAAAGGGTGACCACCGTTATGGTGAAGTTAGAGTACTGAAAATCAATTTCGGTGCTCTGACTCCCCGGCGCACAACAAAATGGTTCTGGGGACTTCATTTGTTTATGTTTATGCAGGGGTTGTGTCTCGCACCCCCTGACTAAAGAATTCTCAACTTCAGGGGGATGCATGTTGGTGGGGCAAAACAAAAAATTTAATTCAGGCTGGGCAGCAAAAAGGAACCTGCGTCCAGAACCAAACCTAGCACTCTAGGCACTGAGGCCATGAGCCAACCCACTACACTATCGGGTCAGCTTGGCAGCCTATCACAGTGCCTTCCCTCACATCCCCTCTCTCCCCACACCGTGTGTGCTCACTCCCACCCCCACATGCGCGTGTACATGTAGCGACTTCCTGTCTCTATATGTTGCCCACCACCCATCCAGTCACTCCCCTTCCCTGGTAGTCCCTGTGATGGGTGTCACAATTGAGTCACCCTTTTGGGGGTCACTCAGTTGCAGCCACCCACATCATGGGCTACCGTCCCGGAACAGGAAAATTAGGAACTTTAAGGGCATGAAGGCAGTAGGAAAATAGGGAGAGAAAACAAAAATTAAGTAAAAAAATAAACAGAGAGAGGAAAGAGTAAGTGTACAAAACAACAGTTAAGGATCAACAAATAAGACATGATGGGAGTGGTGCAATGCAGTGACTGTGGAGCAGCAGTCTTCTGAGAGATGTTCTGGAGGATGCAGTGTTGTCCCATCTACAGGCACCTCTCTGGGCTGAGGGAGGAGGTTGTTCATCTCCAGGCTGAGTTGGCCAGGATTAGGGGGATCTCCATTCCCACTCATCGCCCCTGCCTCAGAGGTTGCCAAGAAAGAGGAGCTGATGGAAAACAGTGGGCTCAGGGAGGGTGAAGGTGGTGGAACAGAGGCTCATCCCTCCAGTTGTACCTCTCCACAATTCATATGCCATTCTGACAGAGTGTGGTTCCTCTATGGAGGCACCCACTGTGGAGACCAAGGAGGATGCTGAGAACCTCCACAAAGGAGACTCACAGTATGGTGGCATGGGACCCCACAGGGGAGGGAAATAACTCCTGGTGGGGGACTCTATTGTTAGGAGGGTAGAACTGGGGGAGAGAGGGGAGAGGGAGGTAAGCTGCCTGCCTGGTGCAATGGCTTGGAGGGACAGGGAGCGAATTCTCAGGATTGCAGGAGCAGCTGCATGGGGGAGGGAGCTGGATGTCATTGTCCACCTTAGGACAAATGACCTGGCTAGGAAAGGGATCAGAACAGTGAAGGAGGAGTTTGTGGAGTTGGAGAGGGGCCTTAGACAAGTAGCATGCATGGTAACCTTCTTGGAGGTGCTGTCTGTCTATGGCATGGCTGAGGCTAGGGTGCTCTGCATCATGAGATTCAATCAGTGGTTGAAAAATTGGTACAGAGCTCAGGATTTTGGCTTCATTTGGGACTTGGGTTCCACCTGGAGGGATGTAGGTCTATACTGGTGCGATGGTCTGCATCTGTCCAGGAGGGGAATCAGGATCCTAGGATATAGGTTTAAATGCTTCATTGGCAATCATTTAAATTACTCAAGGAGGGAGGCACTGAAATGGAGAATGGAAATCATAACCCCACCCCAAAAATATCAGGGTAGTTAATGAGGTAAGCTCAAGTTAGAGAAGTCGATAGGGAGAAGGGCAGGGGTAAATGGAGAAAAAGCCAATAAGGACAGGGATGGGGCAAAAAGGGTTAAGGCCATCAAAAATGGGGGGTAATGAGTACCAATGCCTGTAGTCTAGGTAACAAGCTCCCTGAACTGGTGACCTTGATGGAAGAGGGATGCCTGGATAGCATGGCAGTCACAGAAACACGGTACACAGAGAACCATGACTGGGATGTCAACATATCAGGGTACACAATCTACAGAAGGGACAGGGAGGGTAGATGAAGAAGAGGAGGAGTAGCTCTCTATGTAAGGGAAGGGATCAAAGCAACAGAACTCAATGGTAAACAGGGAGGAGAGGAGAGGAGAGAGAGAGAGGAGAGGAGAGGAGAGGAGAGGAGAACTGTGGGTCACCCTGGAGACTTGAACTGGCACCATAGTCCCACTGGGGTTGTATACAGACCCCCATCTCAGGAGGAGGAAATGGACAAGGAAATGATAGAAGGCATCCTTAGGATGGCAGAGAAAGGGGAGATATTGCTGATGGGGGGACCTGAATATGCCAGATGTTAATTGAAGCACCTTTGTTGCAGCCACATCCAAGAGCAGAGCCATTCTCGATGCCCTACAAGGGGGCACACCTCAGACAGCTAGCGCTGGAACCCACTCAGGAGGGAGCAATCTTAGGGCAGACCGAATGGGCCTTGCAGTCCTTATCTGCCATCAACTTCTATGTTTTTATGTTTAGACCTGGTACTCTCAAATGCAGACAGAGACAGGATCTTAGCTCTAGAAGTGGGTAGCCATCTGGGAACAAGTGACCACCAAACAGTGTGGTTCATGATAAACTCAGCTGTAGAGTTAAGCCATACAAAAGTGAAGGTACGGGACTTCAGGAGGGCTGATTTTGTCAAAATGGGAGAGTGCCTCAGAAAAGCACTAGCAAACAGGCAAGAAGGAGGAGTGGAGCAACAATGGAGAAACATCAAAACTGCAATCAAAGAGGCAACAAGCCTTTGTTTGAAGCAAATAAATCAAAATGAAAGGGAAAAATACTATGGTTCTCAAATGAGGTGTCAGGGAAGGTTAGGGAGAAAAAGATAACATTCGAGAAGTATAAGGATACACAGAAGGAGCAGGACAGAGAACTGTATCAGTTAAAGCAGAAGGAAGTGGGGAAGGCAGCCAGAATAGCAAAGGCCCAAACCAAGGAAAAGATAGCCAACTCAGTTAAGAAGGGGGATAAAACCTTTTATAGGTACATTAGGGAGCAAAGAAAGACAAAGGGAGGTATACTGAGGCTAAATAAAGAGGATGGTGGGTAAACAGAGAGGGACAGTGAAAAAGCAGGGATACTTAATGAATACTTCTGCTCAGTATTCACAAAAGAAGAGGTGGGGGAGGCACCTGATCCATTCAATAGAAGCACTCTGGATGGGGGGGTCAATATCGGCCCTTTCACAGAAGAAAGACTTCTGAAAGAACTCCTAAAACTGAAGGTGGACAAAGCAATGGGGTCTGATGGGATTCCCCCCAGAATTCTAAAAGAACTAAGGGGAGAACTAGTAACACCACTGACTACCCTTTTTATCAAATCATGGGAGGATGGTGTGATACATGAGGACTGGAGGAGGGCGGATGTGATTCCCCTTCACAAAAGTGGGAGCAAGACAGAGGCAGGAAACTACAGACCTGTCTGTTTGATCTCAGTGGTAGGGAACCTGATGGAATCACTTCTGAAGGAAAGAACTGTTCAGTACCTAGAGGCCAGTGGGGCACAAGACCCAAGGCAGCATGGATTCACAGCAGAAAGATCATGTCAGATGAATCTAATCAATTTCTTTGACTGGGTGACCAAAGTAGTAGACCAGGAAGGGGCTGTGGACATGGCCTACCTATACTTTAGCAATGCATTTGACACAGTCCCACACAAAAAACTAATAAACAAATTAGCCAGCCTGAGAGTGGTTCCCAGGGTGGTAGCCTGGGTAAAACATTGGCTGGACAACAGGATGCAGAGGGTAATAGTAAATGGAGTCCACTCCAAAGAAAGGAGGGTTACTAGTAGGATACCGCAGGGTTCAATGCTGGGTCCAGTTCTTTTTAATGTCTTTATAAGTGACATTGCAGAGGGACTGGAAGGAAAAGTATGTCTCTTTGCAGATGACACAAAGATCTAAACAGGATCGATACACAAGGTGGTGTGGAAAAGATAAGAGACTTGGCAAGGCTAGAGGAATGGTCAAATGTATGGCACCTTAGATTCAATGCAAAGAAGTGCAAAGCAATGCACCTGGGAAACAAAAACCCAGGGGAAAAGTACACAATGGGGGTGAGATACTAAGAACAACAAAAATGGAAAGGGACCTGGTGGTAGTAAAATAAGATGTCCTAAGGGTGAGCAAGCAACTTTAGAAGACAGTAAGGAGGGCTGGGGGATACTGGGATGCAGAGGGAGAGGCATCACCAGTAGAAAACAGGAAGTTGTTATCCCTCTGTACAGACAGTTGATGAGACCACATCTGGAGTACTGTGTGCAGTTCTGGAGACCCCATCTCCACAAAGACATAGACACGGTGGAGGCTGTTCAGAGGAGGGCAACTGAAATGGTTCAGGGTCTGCACCAGAAGACTGTATGAAGGAGACATAAAGGAGCTTAATATGTATATCCTTGAGGAAAGGAGGAGAGGGGACATGATGGAATCTTTAAGTACCTCAAGGAATCAACAAATTCCAAGAGGGTAGTATCTTTCAGAAAAGAGATGTGCAAAACAAGGGACGCAATTTGAAGGTAGAGGAGGGATGGCTCAGAAGTAATGTGAGGAAGTATTTTTTCACAGATAGGGTAGTGGATGCATGGAACAGCCTTCCTGAGGAGGTAGTGGAGACAAAAATAGTGGGGGAATTCAAGAATGCATGAGACAGACATTAGGCAATTCTAGTGGGGGGTAGGAGGAAGTAGGCTGTTGGTTAACTAGGATCTGCAGCATATCCATTAGGTAGGGAATTGTGCAGACTAGGTGGGCCAAGCAGTCCTCATCTGCCATCAAATTCTATGTTTCTATATTTCAAATTCTATGGGGAGGCATCTGAACCCAGGGCAGTAACAAGTGGTGTACCACAAAGCTCGGTGCTAGGACCAGTTCTGTTTAACATTTTCATAGCCGACATTGCAGTAGGGATTAAGAGCAAGATCAGTCTCTTTGCAGATGGCACAAAGATTTGTGCTGCGGTAGATGGGGCGAGGCAGCAAAAGTACTTCAGGAGGATTTGGCAAAACTGGAAGAATGGTCTCACATGTGGCAGCTTGGTTTTAATGCCAAGAAGTACAAAGTGATGCATTTAGGAGGCAAGAACCCAGGACACAATTATTGGCTGGAGGGTGTCCTGCTAACAAAATCCAAGGAGGAGAAGGATCTGGGAGTGCTGGTAACTGGGGAGGTGAACCACTCTGCTCAGTGCAGGAAGGCAGCAGTGAAGGCAAACAGGATGCTAGGGTGTATAGCAAGGGGGATTACTTCTAGGAGTGGGGAGGTCATATTACCCCTTTACAGGTCCCTGGTGAGACTGCACCTAGAGTACTGCATGCAATTCTGGCACCCCTACTTGAAAAGGGATATCAAAGTACTGAAGGGGGTACAGTGCAGGGCAACAAAAATTGTCCTGGGCTTGGGGGACAGACCATATTTATTTATTTATTTATTGAATGTTTTGGGTTTACAACCTTTGAGTCAGAGACTCATTTTCAAAGGCACCACATTAGTAGACAAGTATACAACAGTAAGGCCAACATATACAGTTTGGGTACATAATATTGTACAGTAGATAAGTATTGGTACAAAAGACAGTCACAGTTAGGATACAGGTCTGACAGAGCCAAGTACAACAGTTAGGTCAACATATACAGTTTGTGTACAAATGTTTTACAGTATATACAGTGCAGTTTTGCAGTAGATAAATATTGGGACTGTGTAAGTTGTAGCCAGGGCATAGACCTGACAGTGTCAAGTTCAACAGAAACTTTGAGGGCAAGGGTTGCACTTAATTAGTAAAATAGAGCTGCAGCTAGGGTGAGAGAGCAGAAAGAGAGTCCTTTGTCAAGGGTCAGGGTGGGGTTAAGGACAGTCACAGTCATTGATGATCTGGAGGTGGCCTTTGAGGAGGATTTTGAAGAGGCCAAGTTTGGGTTTGGACGTAATGGGGTGAGGGGTGGCATTCATCCAGATTTGGGCTCAGTGAGAAAAGGTTCATTGACTGAGTGGTGTTCAGAGGCGAGGGACGAGAAATGGGGATTTAACAGAGTTGCGGGTGATTTTTGTTTGGGGAGCAGGCGTCAGGAGGGGAGTGAGACCTGCGGGGGGATAGCCCAGTGGTGATCTTTTTGGCCATGAGGCAGGTGTGGTATTTGAGTCTGTTGTCAAATTTGTGCCAGCTGGACTGAGGGTAGAGGGAGCATGTGTGAGTATAGCAGTCACAGCTTAGTATAAAGCGGCAGGCCTTGTTGAGGGTTACTCTAACTCTCTGGAGGGATGTGGTATCAGCCACACCATAGATGATGATCCCATAGTCAATGAGGGCAAGGATGGAGGAGGAGACAGCAAGACAGAGGGCTTCATGGGTGAGGTAGTGTGTGACCCGGTGCAGTAATCCGATCCTGGTATTTACAGCAGAGCAGAGGTGATGTATGTGAGTGTGGAAGTTAAGAGCATGGTCCAAGTGAGTTCCGAGGTACTTGAAGGATGTAGTATGGTCAAGAGGTTAAGACTTGGAACTGAGGATGCTGAGGGTGTGGTCCTTATGTCGATTTTGGTGGTTAGCAAAAAGCATCTCTTTTGTTTTTTTGTAGTTTAGGATGAGTTGGTATTCTGTGAACCAGGACTCTGCTTCGGAGAAGGCCTTTTGTAGATGGAGTTGGAGTTGTTGGGGGTCTGAGTGGGAAGTGAACAGTATGGCATTGTCTGCACAGAGAACCAGATGTCCAGAGCAAGCCATGGGGAGGGTGTTGAGGAATATGCTGAAGAGGAGGGGCCCAAGGATAGAACCCTGTGGGACCTCGGACCTGACATGGAAGGATGAGGAGAAAGCAGTGCCTATCTTTACTTGCTGAGTTCTACCTGAGAGGTAGTTGGTGAACCATCTAGTGGCTTCAGGGGAGAGACCAGTGTTGGTTAGTGCAGATAGGAGGAGGGAATGGTTAACTGTGTTGAATGCCTTCGACAAGTCCACAAAGACTGCCCCTGCAAGATGGCCTTTGTTGATGCAGAGTGCAGTGAGGCAGCGAACTCCAGCAATGCAGAGGTGGTGCTGTGGCCCTGGTGAAAACCATGCTTCTGCTTGCAGAGTAGATTGCATTTAGTGAGATGTTCAGTCAATTGGTCAGAAATTATTCTTTCTAGGGCTTTAGAGAGTGGGGGAGGATAGAGATCAGCCGGTAGTTACCTGCATTGGAGAGGTCCCCACACTTGTGTATTGGTGTGATGACAGCAGCCTTCCAGATGGAGAGAAGGTCCCTTGGCAGAGGGAGTGGTTAATGATGGAGGTGAGATGGGAGAGGACGGTGTTGAGAGTGAGGGGTAGAAGCTTGAGGTCAAGGGAATCAGTGCTGTAACGGGCATGCCCTAAGGCCTTTAGCAAGTAGGGCCTGGCTTCAGAGGGGGAGACCATCTTGAGGTGAAAAGGTGGGGTGGTGTGGGGTGGGGTATCTTGGGGTGGGGAGGATTGAAGAAGTGAGAAGGGAGTATCCCACTGAGATCAGAGAAGGAGGTATTTAGGATATCAGCTATGTGTTTAGGGTCTGAGACAGCAGTGCCATTGCTAATGATGGGGGGGGGATGACACTGGTTTGCCATTCAGTTCTTTCAGGTTGTCCCAGAACTTTCTGCCTGAGCCCCAGGTAGAGGTGAGGCAGGACTTGTAGTGCTCGGCCTGTGCTTTACATGTCTCCCAAGGGCATTTGTTTCTCATGACCCGATAGTTCTATTGACCGGTTTGCCTGAGTCGAGGTCATGCTGCCACGGGGAGTCACAAAGATGCATTAGATGCAGGATGGTCTGGGTAATCCAGAAGGTGGAGTGACCCTTGATGACACATTTCACAAAAAGGGCAAATTTGTTGCAGGCAGTGGAGAAAGTGGAGATAAAGCAGTCAAGCGTCATGTTGACATCAGGGGCGTTATGGATGGATGACCAGTCTAGGGAGTTCAGGTGCAGTTTCAGGTGTTGGAGCATGCCTGACTTAAGACGCCATTGAAAAATGAGTTTGAGGGGGTTGGAGTTTTACAGGACCAGGTACAGGTCACAGGGGAGTGGTCACTCATGGCATTGGGAAGCACTGTTACACTTGAGCTTCTGGAAGGGCGGTCAGATATTATCAGGTCAAGCAGTGTTGTGGTGCCAGTTTTGGGGTAAAGCCTGGTGGGGGTGGAGACTACTTAGGAGAAATCCATTGCGGCAATGGCATCCTTAAGTGGGGCAGCTGAGAGGAAGTGCCAGTTAACACTGAAGTCTCCAAGTGCTAGGCACTTGGATTTAAGGGGCATCTGAGAGAGACAGTCAAGGATAGCGAGGAAGGCAGCCTTTTGATTCCTAGGCGGGATGTAGACTGCAGTAACTGAAGGGGGGCAGAGACTTTGTTAACAGTGATTTGTAGAGTGAGGGATGGGCACCATGGTCTAGGTGGGCTGGAGGGAGAGCGAGGCACTGCAGAAAGTCACATAGGTAGATAGCGCAACCCCCTCCATGTTTACCGCACCTGTCAGCCCAGAAGGCTGAGTAACCAGGGATGTAGATGGCAGTGTCTGGGGTATTCTTATAGAGCTAGGTTTCTACCACACAGAGAATATCAGGCTGGTGCTGGGCAATCCAGACTTGAAGGGAGTCAGATTTTTTCTGCAGGCTGCAGATATTAATAGTAGCTAATTTTAGGCCATCAGCTTTAGAGTGGCTGGGGGTGGCATGTGAGGGGGCCCTGGGTTAGGGTGAACATTGCCGGACATAAGTAGGATGAGTAGAAGCAGGGGCCAGAGCAATAATAGCCAGAGTCGCTTGTGGGAGCATCAGGCATGGGAGGTTAGATGGGCAGTTTTTGGGGGGCCAAGAACAGGGATGGGGAGGGAGAGTATGTGGGTAGCAATGAACATGGACAGAGTGGGGCAGTAGGCTGGATGGATGAGGGGTGGTGGGGATGATGGGTGGGGAAGCATGGAGGAAAAAAGTGTTGGAGTTGTGCTGAAAACTGAGTGTGGGAGCTGGAGGGTAGGGTGTGGAGGGGTGCGGGTGGGACAGGGCGAGGGCGAGGGCTAGGATAAGGATCAGCATGAGGAGAAGGGGGAGAAGATGGCCATGGCAGAGATGGACTTATATGGGGCAGTGTGGGAAAGGATATAGGATATAAAAGGCAGTGTACTTACAGGTGAAGCTGTCATAGTGCAGTGGTAGTGACACCGCTTTGGGTGTAGAGGGTGCTAGGTTCATTCCTGGGCAGGGGAGAGGGAGGAAGAAGCAAGGGAAGCCAGGTAAAAGGGCAAGGAGAATGGAATGACAAGGGAGGATAAGTAGGATAGACAGGCAAAAAAGAGGGTGCAGTAGTGACTCCTAGTGGCCAGGGAATATAAGGAGCTAATGGGAAAGTGGACACTTAGTAAAAAGAGTCGACAGTCATGTGACCTGGGAGGGGCTATAAAGCTAGAGACACCCCTGGGTGGGAGGATGGCTGGGGAGGGTGGGGCAGTTGACATGAAGCATCAACAGGCTAACACCCCCACAAAACAGAGGAGCAGCAGGGAGGAATTTACCTTTACAGGCTTCTAGGATTGCTCTATCCCTGCTGGATGCAGGCTCCACAGAAGTGAGGAGAGACTGAGAGAGCTCAATACGTTTACCTTGGAGGAAAGAAGGGAAAGAGGAGATATGATTGAGACCTTAGAGTGCCTAAAGGATTTGAACAAAGTAGACACCAGGTGTATGTTCAATCTGAAGGGCGAAGGGAAACCAGGGGACACTCTATAAAGCTGGAAGGGAGCAGGTTCAAGAGGGAACTGAGGGGGCAGTATTTCACACAAAGGGTGGTGGCAGGTTGGAATGCCCTGCTAGAGGAAGTTGTAGCACTGCAGAGTGTTGGGAGCTTCAAGAGGGGGTGGGACAGATTCAAGGAGAGGGTACAAATCAGGAGGGGGAGGGTATGTGTGGGAGGGGGGCAGCTGCAGTCTAATGGACTGAAGTGCTACACACTCAAGCAGGCTAGATGGACTGAATGGCCTATATCTGCTGGCAATTTTGTACATTCGTATGTTTGTATTAACATTTGTCTAAAAAGTGAACCAAGTCCTGAACTGGCCATATTGCTATAATATATGCATCACCAAATCATTAAGTTATTGTAGTCTTACAGTATTTTTGTTTGTTGCAGGGTCTAGGGTTGCAGGTGAGCTTTGACCAAAAAGTGAATAGTCACAGTTGTACTAGTTCAGCCAAGTGTAAGTTTTGTGGGGGAGAGGAGGGTCTGGGGTGGTGCAGGGTGGTGTGTTCATGGTAGAGGTTGGGTTGGGGTGGTAGGGTGCAATCTGAGGTGGATTGTTTTCTTTTTACAGGTTGGTAACCTTAGTACAGGTTGTTCTGTTGAACACTTATCAAGTATTTTTGCTTGGGACCCCAAATAGTTAGGTATTTATTTATTTCTTATTGGGGCTTAACAAAAACACAAAAAAAAACTGTAGTTCTCCCTGGGTGGCATGGGCAAAACCAGTGGATACTCATCCCAGTGCAATATTTTTACCTCCACCACTCATCCTCTAATATGGAACTGTAATAGTTGGCTGCATTAGAACTCAACTTTGCAATGTATAGAGTTGCAACCTGTTTGGCTTTAAACATAATAATAATTGTTTTGGGTCCTAGTCCAATAACCGTTTTTCATTTGGAGGTAGTCTGGTGTTTGAGCCACTTTGAATGCCCAGATACTAGTAAAACCAGTTGAAACCGTTTACTGTTTTTATTGCACATTCAAGTTACAAAGATGTTCTGCTATGTGCTAGGCAGTCTGGGAGATGTCAAGCATAGCTATTAAGATTATTAGTAGTTAATTAAGATAATCTTTTCCAGAGAGGGTATTTAACAGTCTAACATTTTTGTAACCCTTTTAAACACTTCTCTGACATTAAAATTGGACTGTGGGAAGAACAATGGGAACAACAGCAGACAGTTGTAAAAAGGGATGGGACTGGGGACTTGGTGAAGTTTATTATTCAATTATTCGCCTCCTCAAAATGTAGTAATCTTAGCCCTTTTCTAGGACCTGCCGTATGTTTGTATCCCCCCACCCGCCGCTTTTTAGCAGAAATTTTAAAAATGTTCATTGTGGGTCTTATTATTCACAATTAATTTGAGCCTATATTGCAAGATCTATATGTGCCTTGGTTATTGCAAGTTAAAATATTGTCTGGAAGACAACAAGAGACAAAATAAAAAAAAACTCATTGTTCTGTTTTCTTTTTTGTCCACTCTTCCTGCCAAGAAACAGGAATCAGCACTACCTCTCAACTAAAAAAAATGGACCTTGTTAGTTGAGAAAACTGTGGTGCACTGTACAATATGATCTACAAACAGCAACCAGGACTCTGCCATGTGTGTTGTGCCATAGCAGATCTTGCAGCCCAGCTACAGGATGCTTGGACTATAATATATGACCTCCAATACAGAGAACTTTATAGCACACCTCCCAGACCCCCCCCCACCACCAGTACCAGCATGTCATCCAGGGCCAGGATTTGAGGCAGTGCATGGAGACTGGTGGGTGGTAAGGAAAATGAAGCATCATAGGAGGCCCAGAAAGGAAGCCACAAACCTGGAGCATTTTCCAGTCATCCAAACCAAAAACAGGTTTACGCCACTGCTACTAACCACAGACAAAGTAATACAAGGTAAAAAAAACAAACCACCAAAAAAGGCTAACACACCAATTAAAACCAATACAAACTACAATAAAAACAAAAATACTAATACTCCAAATACAACCACAACAATACCAAAACCAAATGCAATAACAAGAAATACTAAAATTAAAAATAAAAATGACACAAGTATAAAAAGCAAAATTCTCATAATCGGGGATTCCATGATCTGAGGAGTGGAACATCACCTAACACAAAATGTTAAAAGTGACATTGTGGTGAAGTGTCTACCAGGAGCCTCTGCAAGTAGGGACACTAACTGCATGAAGGCAATTGTACAGGAATCAGGGGATGTTACACATACTGTATAACAATACACCTTGGTACCAATGACTTGGCAAATCACACAGTTCAGGGGCCAAGAAACACTTCAAGGACCTGGCCAACAACATTTCTTCCCTTACATCCAAATTAGCTTTCTCACAAGTGCTGCCAGTGCAGATAAAGGAAAAAGCACCAAGTGAGTCAGAGATTGAAGTATGTGAATTCAACCCATGGCTGCATGATTGGTGCTAAGACAAAGGACACCACTGCATAGGGAACTGGCACAACTTTTGGGAAAGAGCTTTTTTTAAATATGACAGATTGCACCTAAACAGAGAAAGGGTGTGAACGCATGGACAATAACGCAATGTCTATACAGATAATTTAAACTAAATAAAGGGGAGTATAACACTGCTCACCCCTGCTGTCGGTGGCCTGGTCATCACTCCCCAAAACACCAAATGCACGCATACATTCCCAGAAAACAAATCAGAGCCAACATCCACCCAAACCAACATTCTTCATTATCTCTTGTCCAGAAAGAGCAAACTGGAGCAGCCCAGGAAGATGATACAACCTCATGCCAAACAGGATGTACATCCCTGGAAGGCAATGGTCACTAATACTAGGAGCCTCACCAACAAATTTACCAAACTCACAGCCATCTTGGAAACCAAAAAGTTTGGACTGGGTGGCTGTAACAGAAATGTGGTTCATGGAAAACCACAGATGGGATACGGCCATTCTCAGTTACAATCTGCTCAGGACAGATAGGCAGGGCAAAAAAAAGGGGGGGGGGTAGCCATTTACATCCAGGAGGAAATAAAAGCCACAGAAGTAAAAGGGTAACCTGGGGAATTTGAGTCACTGTGGCTAACAGTAGACACAGGCAAGGGAAGACCCTTCAGAATTGGCATCGTGTACAGACCCCCCAAATCAAGGAGATAAAGGAGACAAAGACCTAATAGAGGAAATCCACAAAATGTCTGATAAAGGTGAAGTAATGCTGGTGGGTGACTTCAACCTACCAGATATTAACTGGAGCACACTAACAGCAGCAACAACAAGAAGTAGGGACTTCTTATGGTCACTACAATGCACAGAACTGTGCCAACTTGTTAAAACCTCAACAAGGGGAGATGCCATTCTTGATCTAGTCCTCACAAACTTGAAAAGGATCAAGGACATTGAAGTGGGATGCCATTTGGGCAACAGTGACCATTGTATGGTAAGCTTCAAGGTTAACATAATACAGGACACCAGCCACTCAAAGATAAAAGTGCTAGACTCAGAAAGGCTGACTTCCAAATAATGAGGAACAAACTAAGTAGCCAGTTAATGGAAATAGAGATTGAGGAGGTGGAAGTCATGTGGGGGAGACTTAAGAGAGCAATAAAGACTGCCACAGAGCAATGTGCCAGATGGGTCAGCAAACCAAAAATAAAAAGAAATCCTCTATGGTTTTCCAAGCAAGTGGCTACCACAGTCAAAGAAAAAAAGAAGGCGTATAGCATATACCAAGAAACCAAAACTGAGAAAAACTGGAAGTCATACAAGAAAAAATTGAGAGAGCCTAACAAACAAATTAGAAAGACAAAAGCACAGATAGAGGAAAAGATAGCAGAAGCAAAGAGAGGAGACAAATCATTTTTTAGATACATTAGGGAATGTTGGAAGGCAAAAGGAGGGATAGTAAAGATTGCTACTGAAGAAGGGAAATGCACCAAACATGAGTAAGTAAGTTTATTTGTTCAACAAATAGTCTTTACAAAATTAAAAAAAATTCAGATAAAATTTTCATTTTACAAATACACACTCATCAAATAACAGTACATGTTCTGTGTAAAATCCATTGTCCCCAAAACATTAAAAGGTCTCCTTACAGAAATTACATGCCTATTCATATTATATTTGAGCATAATACATTCATTACATATCATGAGATATTCACTATAAAATCCATTATCTCAGAAACATTAATAAAAGTCTCCTTACAAAAAAATATTGTCTATTCATGTATAAGTGGTCTCACTATTGCACTAATTTCCCCCTTATTTTTCCTACGCTCAGAAAAGAAGTTGCTAGAGCTTTTAAAGCACAGATATCTTCTGTATACAATAGAGTCAGAGTCAGTTCTTGTACGTTCATTGGCAATTTTTCTACTCTTTCCACATTAAATATCTGTAACAATAATTGCGTAGGTCTGATGTACCAATCACAAAACCAAATCACATGTTCACCAAACATGACCCAGAGAAAGACAAAATCCTCAACAAATACTTCTGCTCGGTATTTACCAAAGAGGACCCAGGGGATGGCCCAGCCCTGAAAAACATAGCACCCCAGGACCAGAGATAGACTCTAGTCCCTTACAGAAGTTGAAGTATGGGAGGTGCTAAATAAACTAAAAGCCAACAAAGTCATGGGACCAGATATGATGATAAGATCAGCATACCGCAGCAAACAGTAAAGGCGACTTATGTTAAAACAAAACGACATCTTCATGGTGTTGCAACCATAGCATGACATCATCACGCACGTGGGCTGTCTGCTTGGCCGGCCTGGTCTAAGTCCTGCTATGGTTACAACACCATGAAGGTGTCTTCGGTTTTTTTGTTTTAACCTAATGAGTAGCCACCTTTTTGTACTTTACTTTTGCTGTGGGTATAACAGTCTTATGCATTTGAATAAAGCGTGATGACACGGTAAGCTGTGCGCCTTTGATATATTTTATGTGCAACTGATGGGTGAAGTGCAGTCGGTTTGGGTTTTGATCTCTTCAAAAGCAGTTGTTTGATTAAGCTAGCACTCTGATACCGTCTTGCACCAGATTTGAAGTACTCACTGAGAGTGAGTGGAGCCCCTCATTTGTTTCTGTTTGTACCAGATAAGATGCACCACAGAATCCTTAAGGAGCTGGGGGCAAAATTAGAAGCCCCTTTGGCACTTCTATTCATGAAATCCTTGAAGAGTGGAGTGGTACCCGAAGGTTTGAAAAAGGCAATAGTGGCTTTACTTCATAAATCAGGAATTTGTGAAGAGGCTAGTATTACAGACCGGTGAGCCTCGCATCTATAGTAGTGAAACTAATGGAGACTCTATTCAAACAGAGGATCACAGCATTCCTCAAAACTAGCGGCCAACAAGACCCTAAACAGCACGGTTTCTCAGCAGGTAGGTCATACCAGACAAATCTGCTCAAGTTTTTTGACTACGCTACAAAAATATTGGATGACAGTGGGGCAGTAGATATGGTCTACTTAGACTTTAGTAAGGCCTTCGACTCGGTTTCACACAGAAGGCTGGTAAAGAAGCTTGACCACACCAGGTTTGGTCCAGAAGTAGACCGATGGGTACAAAACTGGTTACAAGGCAGAACCCAGAAGGTACAGGTAAGTAGAACACAATCAACGGAAGGTAGGGTGACAAGTGAGGTTCACCAGGGCTCAGTGCTGGGGCCTCTGCTCTTCAATGTTTTTATGGCAGATATCGCTGATGGACTGGAAGGGAAGGTGTATCTGTTCGAAGATGACACCAAGATATGTAACAGGGTGGACACCTCAGAAGGAGTGAGCAAAATGGAAGCTGACCTCAAGAAACTAGAAGAATGGCCTGGAGTGTGGCAGTTGAGATTTAATGCCAAAAAGTGCAAGGTCATGCGTCATGCACATAGGAAAGAAAAATCCAAGGAAGGAGTATTACCTAGGAGGTGAAAGGCTGGCGGCCTTAAACCAGGAACGAGATCTGGGAATCATAATCTAAGATGACTTGAAGGTTAGTAAGCAGTGTGAGAAGGAAACATTGAAAGCCAACAGAATGCTGAGCTGCACTGAGAGGGGAATCATGAGCAGCAGGAGGGAGGTGATACTACCACTGTATAGATCGCTGATCAGGCCTCACCTGGAATACAGAGTCCAGTTATTGAGGCCTTACCTCAGGAAGGACATTGACTGGGTGGAAACAGTACAGAGAAAGGCCAAAAAAATTATTCAGGGTCTGCAGTACATGTCCTATGAGAAAAGACTTGGGAAACTGAATATGTACTCCCTGAAGCAGAGATGAAAGAGGGGGTATATGATTGAAACATTCAAGTACATAAAAGGCATTAATAATGTACAAGCACAGGAACTTTTTCACTTCAAAAAGGGCTCCAGGACCAGGGGACATTACCTCAGGCTGCAAGGAGAAAGGTTCTCTACCATCACCAGGAAGTTTTTCTTCACAGAAAGAGTGGTGGATGCCAGGAACAGCCTGCCTCAAGAGGTTGTGGGGGTCAACACTGTGGGGGAATTCAAGAATGCATGGGATAGACACAAGGGAGCCTTGATTACAAAAAGCAACTAGTGTCAAAACAGGTCTAAAACAAATGGGCAGACTAGATGGACCTGGCAGTCTCCTTCTACTGTCAACTTCTATGTTTCTATGTTTACTTCAATCTAAAATATTATCTGGCTGTGTCTTCCAAACTTCTATATAATCATTAGTACCAACCATCGTAATCAATATAATTTCTGTCAGGAGGTAAGTTACTGCCTCAACTTGTGTTTAATGCTGTATGCTATAAAATGTTTATTATATTTATTACGTACTGTATGTACAAAAATTCTATGACATTCTCATAATCACAAAAAAGACAATAGAGCTGAACTACTAGACAAAAATTTAAATGGACCCACACACATCAATTTAATGTTTATTTGTAATAGTGCATTTAATTATAAAATAATGCTGAATAGTAACATTTGTTTTTGGCTCTGTTGCCTTCAACCACCAGGTGACATGTTGGACTTGGTGCTGTCAAATGTGAAGACAGAGGGAAATAAGGGTGGAAGACCCACTAGCTGGTAGAGACCACCAAACAGTGTGGTTCACTCTCAAGTTGGGCGAGGAGTCTGGAGGCACAGTAACAAAGGTGGTGGATTTTAGGAGGGTGGACTTTGAGAGGATGAGAGAAATACTACAGGGGAGACTTCTGGGTATTAGGCCAGAGATAGATGCACAGCAAAAGTGGGAAATTATTAAAACTGGGCTAACAGAGGCTACAGAAGCTTGCACCAGGACTAAGAGCAAGAAGTCCAGATCCAGGAAACCATGCTGGCTGAACAGAGAAGTGCTGGAGGGGGTGAGGATGAAGAGAGCTGCATACCAGAAGTTCAGGAGAATGAGGAAGGAAGAGGACAGGGAGGTTTATGTGAGTTGGTCCAAGGAGGTGTCCAAGTGAGTGAGAGTAGCCAAGACTTCCAGGGAGCTAAGGCTAGTGCAGGGCATCAAGGTGGGGGGGGAGGATGAGAAGGACTTTTTTAGATATGTCAGGGAAAAGAGGAAGTGCAGAGACCATATAGTGAAGATAAAGTGGTGAGGGGAGTGGGTGGGAAAGGGAGAGGAACAAGCAGAAGTACTAACTGAATACATTTGCTCCATCTTCACAAAGGAGAAGGATGGTCCACTACCATCATGGACTGGGAGGGTAGGGTGGGGTGGAAGGGGAGAAGATGATGGATGGAATGATTGAGGAGTGTAGAGTACTAGAGGGTCTGAGGGCATTAAGGGTAGACAAGGCAACAGGCCCTGATGGCATCCACCCTAGGATGCTGAGGGAGATGGTGGAGGTACTGGCCAAGCCACTGGTGAACCTGTTCAGCACCTCTCTGGACATGGGATGGGTGCCTCAGGACCGGAGTGTGGCCCATGTGGTGCCCATACACAAGAGTGGCCATAGGGATGAGCCAAGAAATTATTGGCCTGTTAGTCTCACTTCCATAGTGGGTGAACTTATGGAAATGATACTGAAGGAGAGACTGGTGTCGTTCCTCGAGGGTAATGACCTCCAGGATGGGCGGTAGCATGAGTTTGTTTTGGGAAAGTCTTGTCAGACCAATCTAATAGAATGTTACGACTGGGTAACAAGAGAGCTGGATATGGGTCATGCTGTAGACGTCCTGTACTTGGACTTCAGCAAGGCCTTTAATTCAATGCCTCATGGGAGGCTGGGTGGGAAGCTAACTGCTGTGGGGGTGGGGACTGGATAAGGAACTGGCCGAAGGGGAGGCTGCAGTGGGTGGTAGTGGGGGGAGAGCTCTCAACACTTAAACTAGTGATGAGCAGTGTTCCGCAGGGCTCGATGCTGGGCCCAGTGCTATTTGGGGTCTTTATTTCAGATATTTCACATGGAGTTGGGAGCAGGGTTAGTCTGTTTACAGATGATAACAAAATGGTGGCAGTGGTGGATGAAGAGAATGGATGGAAGCAACTACATGGGGACCTAACCAAACTGGAGGTATGGTCAGAGAAGTGGCAGCTGGGATTCAATGCAAAAAACTGCAGGGTTATGCACTTTGGGGCAAAGAACCTGTGGAGGGACTACTTGTTGGAATGGGTAAGGTTAGGGATCACTAAGGAAGAGAAGGACCTAGAGGTGTTGGTAACAGGGAGTATGAACAGCTCTGCCCAATGCAGGACAGCAGCAGCTAAGGTGGACAGGATGCTGGGCTATATCACAAGAGGTTTCTCATCCAGGCATAGGGAGGTTATCCTGCCTCTCTACAGATCTTTGGTCAGGCTGTACTTGGAGTACTGTGTGCAGTACTGGTGGCCATATCTGAAGAGGGATATTAATTTACTGGAAGGTGTGCAATGCAGGGCAACAAAAATGTTACAGGGGATGGAGGGCAAGGCCTATGAGGATAAGCTGAATGAGCTGAATATGTACATGCTAGAGGAGAGGAGGGATTGGGTGATATGATTGAAAGGTACACGTATTTGAGGGGGATAAACAAAGCTAGCACTGAAGGGGTGTTTAAACTGAGAAAGGGTTGGGATATGAGGGGGCACAGACTAAGATTGGAGGACAGAAGATTTAGGAGGGAGATAAGGAGGCACTACATCACGGAGAGGATGGTGTCTAAATGTAATACTCTACCGGAGGGGATGGTATCATGTTAGACAGGAGGAGATTTTAAGAGGGCATGGGACAGAGCACAAGGGAGGGTCTGGGTGGAGGGGGCTGAGGCCATCATGGGAATGACAGATAGGGAGGGTGTTGGGGCAGTTGCATTCTAGGGGGCTAGCTGCACACTCAGGCAGACATTGATAGATCAGGTGGTCTGTTTCTGCTGGCAGATTCATATGTTCATATGTACATATGTTTGTAATTGTCAGAGCTTCAGTATATCAGCCATATGGCTGCATTCACCCCCACCCCCACCCCAACCCTCGAACAAAGCCTTACTCGATTAAGCATAGTTAAGGGATTCCAGAAGTTGTGTCACATACACTAAGCTGAATATTGATGCATTCTCCCCTCCCCTTGAACTCACAGGCTGCTCTTGGGCAAGGCATGAAGGCTAGCGCACAACAGGGGAGCACATTCACATGCTAAACAATTCATTGCCTAAACAATTAACACATCCACTCACAGCATGGAAATGCAGGTACTTGTAGTAGTTGTAACTTGATGGGGATGGAAGGGATATGGCTGGATGTGACTGATTGCTTCAGAAGACTCTGCAGCCCCCTCTACCCCCACCACCGTTTGTCTCCTCAGTAAATAACTTTGTGATATCATTTTAAATTCTGGCCATAGTCGAACTCTGTATTTTTAGTGTCTATATCATGCTGTGTATGTACAGTAGACACAATGTAGGTCCCCAGATAATTTCCACTCAAGATTTTTTAATGCTGGCCTCTTAAAATGTAAACATGATGGGGATAGGTTACTGGTATTAATTTTTCCTTAGCAGCTTGACCTGGTAGGGCTGTCTAGTTGAAGACGCATTGAATTAATCAGTTTATTTCATTCTGGAATGAACTGTAAAAAAATATGTTTGCTTAGTATACTGGGCTAACAGTATCACTTTTGTGCTGCTTCATTCCTATCTTTGACTTAGAGACATGTCAATTCTGGATACTGTTCCCTCCTAACACCTTGTCATTTTGCAACATGATTATGGGGTTATAAATAAATTATTTTCAGTCTTAATTAATTTAACCCCAACACAGCCTCTTCATCATCAACTTGTACACTATCTAGATTTGTTAGGATGTCTGGGTTGGCCTTTTTAGAAGGTGTCAGTGTCCTTTAAACTTAAGAGAAAAAAGACAGAAAAAAGCAACCAAAAAAAAAAATCAAAGCTACTATAGGACAGGTTCTAAGGAATTTGTTAATGACTGTCCCCACTGACTGGGCCGCCTTGATCACCAATGCTTTTTTTCACACTATCTCATCCAGCAGTATATTTTTCCCTAACTCAGAAGTGGCAGTAGTACTTTTTTCACTATTACCATGAATAATCTGCTCAAGGCAGCTAGGCTGACAACTGAGGTCTGCAAGTTGCACGTTTGTGGCCCCACCTCTGAATTTCCCTTCATGGCTGGTGCTGCAACCCAGTATATGTGCAATACAGAAATATAAAGAATAAAGTAAACAAGCAAACAAACACACAGATTCTACCCTTCCTACAATAGTTTGGATTTTTGTTTTTGCCTTTTTCTTAGTTTGTCAGATCAGATCTACTGGGTTGTGAAAGCCCCCCCCCCCACTTCCCTCTTTCCTCTTACAAATTGCTGGTCTGTATGTATTAACTCTCCACCTTTTTAATACATGATGTTAACAGCAGCTAACATATAGAATCATGGTACACCATCCTCTCATGCTAAAGAAGCTCCAATCCATTGGAGCATCTGACCAAGCCCTCTCCTGGTTCCATAGCTATCTTGACAATCGGACTCAGGCGGTAGCATTTCACAAGGCCCTTTCCTCCCCCCTAAACATCTCCCATGGAGTTCCCCAGGGATCCACTCTTGGACCTCTACTCTTCTCCTCTTCCTAAATGATATTCCCACCATGTCCCGGTATAGCTGCACTCTTATGCACGAGATGACCTTGTTCTCTACTCTGGGTCAAAATCAGTTGCTGCCATCAACTCCACTCTCACTAATGACTTCCAATTCCTGCAGACCTGGCTCTCTAGCAACCACCAAGTCCTGAACCTAGAAAAACCTGTGCTATGCTATTCAGATCCTCTAAGAAACTGTCTGCCCCTGCGAACAGGCTCCGGGTTCAATGCCTTGATGGCTCCTCATCTCAAACACTGAGTCCTTCAAGTACCTTGGGGTCACTTTGGATCCCACACTGACCTGTCTCAACATGTCAATATGGTGTGCCGTGCCATCAATGCTAAAATTGGCGGAGCTTATCGCGTGCGCCACTCCCTCACTCCTTCCGCTAGACTTTCTGTTGCGAGAGGTATTCTCTTACCCCAGCTCCAATATGCTCTGCCCCTCCTCTTTGCTGCAAACTCTGCTACACTCCACAAATGGGACACTGTCTACAACAACATCTGTAGATTCGCCTTAACTGCCCCACGTCTTACCCATCATTGTCTCCTTTACGCTGGCTTAAATTGGCTGTCACCTAAGGATATTCGAGCCTACTCCCTGGGCTGCTTTATCAACTCCCTGTCTAGACCTCCCTGCCCTGTCTATCTTGCCAACATCCTGACTCCTGCCTCACACACCCGTACCCTCAGGTCTTCCTCTGCTCCCATGTTCTCCACTAGACCTTGCATGACAAAAATGGGTGAACAGGCACTTGCTCATTTTGCTCCCAAATTCTGGAACTCACTCCCCCTTATGGTGAAAACTTCAGCCTCCCATCGAGAATTCAAAAACTTGCTGTTCACCCACCTCCTAGCCTCTGGCCAATGCAAATGCTCTTAATTTGCTTTGTCCCACTGCAGGCTGTCGGGTCTGACCCTGAGTGCTACACTAATATTCTCCCATGCAATATACTTGTCTAGGTGGCTATGAACCTTGATGTCTTTACTGTCCTCAGCTGTCTTATGGTTACCCTAATTGCTTTATTTTACATCCTTATTATGATGATCTATGCCTAAAATGTACCCTTATGTAACTATTACTGTGCTACCCAATGTATATCTTGTTTTGCTCCTATACACCTATATTATGTCTGTGCATTTCTGCATATTGTAACCAATGTCCTGTGCTCTCCTGGGTCATGCCTGAAAATAGGCAGGTCTGTTGCCTAGCGCACTTACCCGGTTACCAAAAGCTAATAAATAAATAAATAATATTTTTATTCACTGCAGTTTCAAGGTAAGGGGGATGGGGTGCTTGCAAACCAGTAGATACAATTGCATCCCATTCATTTAATACCTATTTTTGACCACTGTTAACCTGTCATTTCATTTCATTTCATTTCATTTCATTTTTTCATTTTATTTATTTTTATACTGGTAAGTCTGTGGGACAAGCCTATTTTCACAAATGACCAGTTTGTACAAAAGACACACACACAAAGTTAAAACAGTTTACAGTCCATAATTATACATTATACATAACAACATAACATTTACAGTTTGAATTCTCCAACAGATTTTTTCTAAATTCTGACTTAACAATAGATAACTGCTTTTGTCTTGTAACATTATTAGGAAGTTGATTATACATCATAACAGTAGTAAAACTCAATGAATTTTGACCAAAAGTTGTATGAAAGAAAGGGACCAAAAAGCCCTCCCTACTCTGTAATCTTGTACAACCAGTTATATTCCTAGGGAATAAACTAAGAATGCTTTGCGTCATGATACCTAAGTGAACCTTGTACAAAAACAACAATGTCCTAAAATTAAATTGCCCCTCTTAAAGACAAACAGCCAAATTGTTTGTAAAGAGAACAATGATGTGTTAACCTCGATTGACCAGAGGCAAAACGTAAAACAGAATGATATGTAACTTGAAGTCTAGAAAAGATTCTGTCAGAAGTATAAGAGTATACTACAGACCCATTATCCACTATTGATAACAATAAACTGTGTGTAAGTAATAATCTAACATCAACTGTAAGATTATCCTTAATACGATAAAGAAACCCTAACCTTTTATGTACCCTACTAATTAACTCTATAACATGAAAGTCAAATGCTAAGTGACAATCAATTAATATTCCCAAGTATTTAAACTGCCTAACCTGTTCAATTGCATTACCCAGATTATCAGTAATTTTTAGTTTGTGAGTTTGCACTCTCCTAGAATGAGAAAACACCATTGTCTTGGTTTTTGCTGAGTTTAACACCAGTTTATGTTTATCAAACCAATAATGAAGCAAACTAAAATCTTTTTGTAAAGTATTTTGTAAAGTCAAAAAACTAGAACCAAAACAAAACTGCATCATCTGCATACAACAATAACTCAGTATTTTTAAAATTAACAGCTAAGGAATTTACAAATAATGAAAAAAGCAAGGGGCCTAGTATGGAGCCCTGTGGGACTTCACATTTCAGCATTGGAGGCTCCGATAATGTTCCATTAATAAGTGTCTTCTGATTCCTATTAACTAAGTAATCACTAAACCAAGAAATAACCCCATCTGACAAATGTACAGAAGATAACTGCTTCAAAAGTACATCATGATTCACTAAAGCAAAAGCCTTGGTGAGGTCCATAAAAGCTGCTACAACAACATCTCTCATGTCTATTGCCCTAGCAACTTGACTAGTGAACCTCACCAAGGCTGTCTCAGTATTATGATTAGGCCTGAAACCGTGTTGTGAGTCTGACCAAGATTATATTTTATTAAATGTTCTATCAACTGAACTGAAACTATTTTCTCTAAAATTTTAGAGAAGGGAGCCAGCATAGAAATTGGACGATAGTTATTTGGATCAAGTCTTGACCCTGATTTACAAATAGGCTTTACCACTGACTCTTCCACACATCTGGGAAGGTCCCAAAACAAAGAGAATGATTAAACAATTTTGTCAACGGTCCAGCAACACTATTAATAACCATTTTCAATATCTTATAATCAAGGCCATCTGATCCCCTATTAGGCCTTGGGTCCATTTTAGACACAAACTCAACCATGTCCTTAGTTTGTAAGAAACGGAAGTAAAATGTTGGAATATTATCACCCCCATCTATTCTATCACCATTTGGTTGCAAGAGAGCATCCAAATGGCTCCAAGAACCATCCATGCTACCCACATTAGAACTATGCCTGCCCAAGTTAGTAAAGTGTAAATTAAAGGCTTCTGCCACAGTTTGGGGATCCATAATAATACTACCATCCTTCTCTAATACACAATTTTCACTCCCTTTGAGTTTACCCATTAACAGATTAATTGTATTCCATGTTGCACTTGAATTCCCCTTAGCTTCTGTAGATTTTTGCTTGAAATAAACCTTTTTTGCCACCCGAATTGCTAATTGACATTTATTCCTAAGCTTTTTATAGAGTAATTGATGATCCAATTGTTTAGTCCTTCTATATACTTTCCATGCTTGATTTCTTTCCCTTATCAATTTCAATAGATTAGGGGTGAACCAAGCATTACTATTCCCCTTAATCCTAATAGATCTGATAGGTATTATTTTATCACAAATAAAAATAAAATAATAACAACATTTCTGATATGCTTCATTAATACCAATTATATTATCCAAAAATGACCAATCAAGTAACTGTGACTCCTCAAAGAACCTTCGCTCATCTAAATCTCTAAGCCTTCTGTATTTTATAATCCTAGATTCTTTTTTATGAGGTTTAACTGACCAATCAAAGAATACCAGACTGTGATCACTGATCCCATCAGGGAGAATTACACATTTAATTATATGGGATGGACTATTGGTAATAACCCAATCAAGGGTTGAAGAATACCCTGTTCTATAATTCACCCTGGTGGGGCCAGTGATCAACTGTTGAAACCCAAGATCAATGACAGTTGTTCTAATCTCATGTTCGGCTGGGGACAACCAATTTAAATTAAAATCACCAACCAAAATAATCTCCCTTATTATTGGTAATTTTTGAATACAATTGAAAAAAGCAGGAACCCCTTCCTTTGATCTATTTGGCGGAACATATACATTTATAATGGTCAAAACTTTTTTGTCACCAAAGGTAATGGAAATAGCAATTGATTCAGTTTACTATCAAGAATAATAGTTAGTTCTTGTACCAGCAAATGATCAGCTACATAGAACAAACACCCCCCCTCTACCTACCCTATCCTTCCTAAAAATAGAACATCCTGGTAACAGAATTTCAGAATTAGTGATATCAGTCAACCACGTTTCAGTCAAAGCAACTATATCAAACTTATTATTCAAAACCCAGCATTCCAGAATTTTTTTTTTTTTGCTACTAAACTAGCTACATTCAGGTGAACCATATGAAGGCAAGATTTTAAAGAACCCTTAGTTTCAATTGGTACCCCAGCCATAGGGCCCGGGTTTGGATGTACTGTACCTGAAAGTAAAAATAATAACAATACTAACTTTCTAACTCTGTTTGAAAACATTAAACTTTTCTTAACACACATTTTTGGCCTATTAATCAGATTGATTGGATGTACAGATGAGATAATCTCATACTTATAGTGCAAACAAAGCAGTAGTGAGGTAATTTTCCCTAAAATAAAATACAATTCTTGAACAATACCATCGTACTTAAGATCCTGCCACCCTGAAATGTTTAAATACATTGAGGTACAAAAGCCCCTTGTCTGGTTACTTTGTGAGAACAAAACATTCTCCTTAACATCAAATCATATAAAACAAGATGATTTAGCATCATCAATTGTAAAAAATATAAAAACAGGACTACTATTTTAATAAATTTCAAAAGTGAACCCATTTTCATCACTCACCTAACTATCTTATACTGAGCTTAAATCAGAGTAACTCTATTCAAAATTACCACCCCAAATTATCAATATTGCTACCAAACTCTGATAACCAGTTTCTGCTACCAGTCAGAAACAGGGAAGGAGGATATTTAAAACTATAAATCACTTAAGGACAGAGTATCTTTAAATACTGGTCAAACAAATTAATTTACATTTATACTTGCACTTTTTAGGCATGTAAGAATAATGTTATGACCTTCTATTGTCCAAATCTTTCAAATTTCTCTTCCGAGTGGCGCTAGCGCCACTCACGCTCGCGCAGTAGTAACGTGAGACTTTTATACGCTGTCCTGCCCCTCCTCCTCCAGCATCAGCCACTCACTGATCAGCCCTCTCACAGCTGATTCAGGTTGGGACAGTTTGGTAAATGTCCCAATCTGGTATAATAGCCGTAGGAGAAGCACTGGCCCAGAATACAGAAAAAAATCTTCTTGCAGCTCTAAGTTAAAACACACAACAGGGCTCACATTGATGAATTATTTGTAGTGTACCTCTGAATCAGGAACACAAAACTTTTGTATGCTGTCCTGCCCCTCCTCCTCCAGCATCAGCCACTCACTGATCAGCCCTCTCACAGCTGATTCAGGTTGGGAAAGTTTGGTAAATGTCCCGAGCTGGTATAATAGCCATAGGAGAAGCACTGGCACAGAATACAGAAAAAATCTTCTTGCAGCTCTAACTTAAAACACACAACAGGCTCACAGTGATGAATTATTTGTAGCATACAGATCTAATGTGGTTTCTACTGGCCTATTTGAGACTTTTTTTATAAGCAGGGTGTCTGACACATTTGCTCATAGCAGCTGTGGGAACAGTTTGGGTAGCCTGCTGCTGGGTTCCATTGGTGCAATCTGGGTTAGAAATGTGTTTATCGATGTAACACAAAGGCCATGAATTACATTGTAATTTTAGTGAGAACTGGTGATGCCTATATGCCTTTGGAAGATGGGAATGGATGTGGGGCAAGTGGAAATGTGAACGGATAGTCAGCCTATAATTATCACCACAACTTAAGTGGAATCAGCACTGCCAATTCATTTTTCAAACTTTTGCACTCCACTGTTATGAAATCACTGATTACAGGTCAAGGTCAGTTGGGGTCATGATTCTGTGATACAGATAGCTACAAATATTACTAAGCAAAAAAATAAATTCTGTTTCTTTCATTGATCATCCATAAACTGTTGGCTGACAACATGGATGCACTGCCCCTTACACCAAATTGACAATGAACTGGACAAAAATAAAGGGGGTATGAATAATCACAAGCGGGATGGCAAACTTGTATTAAAATAACCCCCACATCTCCAGGCTACATAGATGGCAACTCATGCAGCACCAGCAATAAATACAGAACTTAAATTTTACAAAGCTGATCTTGTGCCATAAAAACAATCCTCATTATCGGGGCTGCAACAGGATCGAGGATTTATGAAAATAAATAAATAAATAAAGACAATAGAATAGAGTGGAAAACTTTTATTAATAAAACATTTGGCATCAGACATGTAAGCAGAACAATGAAATCCATTTCCTGTCCTCTTTAAATGCAAACAGTAACTTCTGTGCCCATTCCTCTGTTAAGTGCCCCTTTACACCTAATCCAGCTGGTGTCAATAATGTTTTTTTATCTATTTTCATTATTTGATTACAAACTCTGTGCTCACTATGTGGCATTGCCATTGTGTTCAGCAAGTGATTTGTGACCGCCAGTGCTGCAATTGTACATACTATACCACTAGTTTTAAAAAGTTATAACTAGGTGCCCAACTAGCTAGAAACAAGCAAGTCATGCAGCTTTATTTTTCACCAAGTATAAAGTACAAGCTCATTTTGTTACCAAGTAACAGAGTCCACTGATTAGTTGTAAAGGGCAAAAGAAAAATTAGGGTCTTTGATTTCTATATTACAAGAGCCCAGTAAAACATCTGTGACTGTGTTAGGCGGCTGTACTTCCATGTCTTAAATGTAAGAATTTTGTTGACTTGAGGGAACTGGGAGAAAATGAATTAAACCAATTTATCCCACGATGAATCAGGACTCTTCAGGTACCTGTCTCCTATAAAAGGAACTGCTCTTCCAACTGTAGAGATTAACAAAATTGTGTCAGCACTGGCTTCACTAAAGTCTGACAAATCAATCATAGTCCTGTGGGTGCATTGTATAGTTTCTGTCCCATGTGAATGACTCTCGTTTTGAGTAATACACCTAAAATTATTTTATCTGTTCTTCATGAATGCGCTTTACTCACGACCTGCATCTGTTCATAAAACAAAGTACTGTGCTCTGGTTCATGAGGTGGATTAGTCAGTACAATCTTTGGAGCACCAAAGCAGTGCCAGAGCAGTTTATTTGTGCATACCAAATTTGGCACCAATGAGATTGTATTGCCATAACCTGTACTCAAATGTAAACAAATGAGATGTGCCATGAAGGATGGCCCCTCTGTCTGCCAGTGATTGCTCCTTCTTGCAGCCACTCTATAACAGAATCTGATGGCAGCCAACCCCCAAAAAAATTGAGGAAATACCTATTTGGATAGTTTCTGCCAGAAGGAGTTACTGAATAATGTGCAAATAATAAGTTACTGATTGCTACCAATGGTGTCCAGTCGTCAGCATGGTCACTGCAAGTGAGGCAGCTGAAGGTTGAATTCCATCATATATCTCAATATGTCACTGCCTTACTGTGTGGAGACTTCTTTGGCACCAGAAAACCCATGCTGAAACATGACAGCTGCTGGTCATGGGGCAATTTTGTGGCCTGCATACTCCCAAACCATGCCTTCTCTAATTTTATGTGCTTACCGACATGATGAGGGTACCCGATTAGGAGGCTGGATGCAGATGGTTGCAATTCATGCACAATATTGCATCACCAACTGAGACAGCAATGTGTTTCTTTAGAGCCTTTGTATTGCACTATTAGCAAGATGTTATATCTCTGTACAAGGAGCGTCCACTTTGAAGTGCCACAAAAGAGGGAAAACGCATTATGTTTTTTTATTTTAATGCCAAAGTAGCATGGGCTTACAAGTCTCAGAAAACCAGTGAGGAATCCAGTATGGTACAAACCATTTTGGACAAACCAAAGAAAGTTGATAGAATGACACCATGTAAAAGGCAAAATATCAGAGTGAGGAAAAGGCAGTCTAGCTAACTGACCAGTAACTCCTCAGATGAGGGGCCTATTAATGGTGAACATTTGTTAGAGCTGTTAGCTTGGTATACTGAAGGACAATGAACACACAGCAATTTACATGTCGGCTTGCTCCCCATGTACCTGTATTGTCTCCCCACCTAAGGTAGGATAAAAACAATAAAATACAAAAAATGGACTGGGTACATGTATGGCCCCCCCCAACAAAAATATGACTTAGTACAGTACATGTAAATAATTGTTGATCACCTGTATGATAGGCATCAAATTGGTTGATGACAACACTGTTTCAACTTGTCTGTGTTGTGAGCACTGTATTTTCATTTCAGGGGATTAGCACTGCTGATGGACAGTGAATGGGATACTGAGAAGCAGATGTACATATGGTGCCAGACGTGTCCCAACAGAGAATTTGTTCCTGCCAGTGAGTGACTATTTTCCCAGCATATAGAAATTGAAATGATGGTATCAGTCACTGATTTGCTGGCTGCAGTTGTAGCAGAGGCATAACACCCTGCTGGACATCTATCTCAATTGACCGCTTATTGCTGTGGCAGTGCCACCGGAGTCAGGGAACACATGCAGATGTGTAATGGTTGGCAATGTAGAGTAAAAAACAAGACTCTGTTTGCCATGTTCCAGATTGGTGTGCATGCTAGGATAACTTTATTGAGATGTATATGCACTTCTGAGCACTCCGGTCGGCTTCACAGGTAGAAGGCAACCTCCCACACACATGGCCAACAAGTCTGCAACCCAGGCAGTTCACCGTCATCATTTCATACTGTGCCACCAACTACTTACAATCACTGCACTGCAAAGTGGGCTGCCGCATGGGGTTACAAGAGACTGTGTGTGTGTGTCTGTGTGTGTGTTTAAGGGGGATCTATCTTTTGTACGAGCAGGCGAAAACTGAATTTCAGTGGTCCACCTGGTCTCACTTTGAGCAGCATTGCTCTGCTAGACAACTTGTGGCCAGTGTTTTGGAAACTTGTGGTCCCACCCATAATCTGGATTGGTGGGCTGCCTTTACCAGTGATGCTCACTTTTTAAATATTTTATGATGAACAGCATTGCCAGGCTATATGGTACAATTTCTGGAAGACATTGGTGGTATACTGCAGGTTATGGAGTTTAGCTCACTTTTGTAGACTCATGCTACCAAACCTGATTTCATTGAGTCTTGGAGTACTGAGCAGGGAGCCAAATATCTACAGCACTGACGTTTTCCTTCGCTCTTGCACCCTCAACCATGGATTGTTTAATGCAGGGTTTTGCACTGCAAACATTTTTTTTGCATGACTGCATATATTGATTAGTGTCTGTGCTCAAGCATAGTCATCATGTAGGCTCACAGATGTGCTATTGATTGGATTTTACATTATTTAACATTTGAGCTTTAGAAAACAAAGCACCCGCTGGCTTCACTACAAGGACTATGGATTGTGGGGACACCTGCCGGCAATTTGAAACTCCTGCAGATAAATTTAAATGCTAACAGCACCACCTGGTGCATTTAGGGTTGATAACAAGGATTCAATTAATTAACAACTCTGCCACATACTTACCGTGTTACCGACCCTTAATGAGGTATTTCTCGGTAACACTCGATACACTACTTGGTGTACTGCACCTGCCAAGAAATACCGATTTACCAGTCAACTTTACTGTAATCACCACTGTATGACAGCAGCAGTGGCAGGCCACAGCAGTGTAAGATCTGACTGATGCAGATAGTGTACAGTAGCAGCAGAGGCAGGCAGCAGTGGTGTGAGACCTGATTAATGCAGACACTATGCAGTACCAGCAGTGGCTGGCAGCAGCAGTGGAAGACCTGATTAATGCAGACAGTACACAGCAGCAGCAGAGGCAAGCAGCAGTAGTGTGAGACTTGAGTAGGACAGACAGTATACAGTAGCAGCAGCAGGCAGCAGAGTGAGCTGGGATGATGAGCAGCAAAACATAGGCAATGAGAAGTAGCAAGGAAAGCATGGCACTCACAAGCCACGGTGCAAGAACCAAAGGCACCGGCAGTCAGAGATGCACAGGTATGGAGACTGAAATGAAACAGAACACAAGGCATAATAGGCATGATGGTCCCTTTTCCAAGGTGAGGCAATGTTAGGCAAAGTTTATGAGATAAACACAGAGGAAGCAAGGCATAACAGGCACAATGATTCCTTAACCAAAGCGAGACAATGCCGGGCAGAGGTTATGAAATAAACACACAGGCAGCAATGCATAACAGGCACGATGATCCCTTATCTAATGCAAGGCAATGCAATACAGAGGTCATGAGATAAACACAGAGGCAACATGGCAGAACAGGCACAATGATCCCTTATCCAATGCGAGGCCATGCCAGGCAGAAGTTATGAGATAAGCACAGAAGCAGCAAAAGACTCTCATCCAAGGCAATTCCACTGCTGCAGATGAGACAGCAGCTGGAGGACAGCAGACAGAAGTCTAACTTTACTCAATTCCCCAAAGACAGCATTAGGAACAGGAACTGTAGAACTGCTGTAATGTGCTGGGCAAAAGAAATGAGCTGAAAGAAAAAAGAGAAGGAAGGAGAGAGGACAGAAGAAGAAGCAGGGAGAGGAAACAGGGGGGCTATTAGTAATAGATCAGGCAGGACATGGTAACACACAGTGCAACTGGCAGTGTGCAGCATGGTAAATAGATAGTATTTAGAGGCATGCTAAGCAATAGGCATTGAACAAACAGCTCAGGTTAACCTGGTCCCTCATCCAGTGTGAGGCACATGCCTGGCAAGGCTAAAGGACAAGCTATGCAAGGCAAGAGGGAGGAATACAAGCCAACCAGGCCATCAATGAATGCCAATGAAAGGTGACATAAATACTCAGAGGATTTTAGCAGTGATGGCAGTAGTCAAATGTGAGGTAGATGAACCACACAGGGCCACGACACTCCACTAGGACCCCCTCATCATCCGCCAAAGGAAAAACACAGAAACCATTTTAAAGTGTTGTGACCCACAAGCGGATTTAAAACTAGTTTACAGCAACAGCTGTAGCTGAGCTGACCTCCAGAGTGAAAGGAAGCATTGTAAAAAAGTCATTTAAGAGCTTCCAGCAGTAATTAGTTATAGCTTCCAGCAGCAAAGCTGAACAATTGAACAAGCATAGTAATTGTAGGCAGAGGCAGTAATGCACTGAAAAACAACAGTAACAATTGCTTGATTCAAATGCAGTTAAACAGATTTAAATCCCATGTTGAAAGTAATATAGAACTGTAGACTCTGGTTTGATTCCCACTGAGTGCAAATAAACATATGTGAATGGATTAAAATCCCCAAAAGGGCTATATGAAAACTGAAGGCTTATGTAATGAAATGTGTAGTAAATAAATGAAAGGCTGAGTTAAATAAGCAGTAAAAAAAACATAGTGTAATGCAAGGCTGCTGAGTTAAGATAGGGCTTGCAAACAATTGAGCAAGTTTGGTCCTAGGTAGGCTACAAATAAAGAGATTCAAATGAAACAAATGAGTAAACAGTAGCAGCAGTGGGGATTAGAAAACTAAAATCCAGGAAGCAGGCAGCTGAGAGACCCAAAGTAAGCTGCTGAAACACAACAGAACACAATGAAAAGCTAAGAAGAGCCAGCTAGGTGTAGACAATTAGAAACTTGAGAGTGCTGAAAGGAATGGCAACAACAGCAGACATGAATTAACTCAGCATACACAAGTGCAACCAAAACCCCCCAAACACAGAAAAACAATAAAACAAGCATAGGAGGAAGATAACAGTGACTGGAGGCCAAACAAATACTAACCAAGCAGGAAAAACACACAAACAAAATCCATCAGAAACCAAGCAGAAGCCAGCGCACAAGAAGGCAGGAGGTGGTTGCAAACAGGGAAAACAACAAGGGAAGTAGCAATGGAAACACAAAATGGAGTGGAAAGGCAAGCTTGCACACATGCCATGCAGGAGCTCCATACAGGTAACTTTTCCAAACACTAGAGCAAGGGGCCCTAGGAGAGGCTGTTTTTTGTTACATACTGTATGTGGGAGGAGTTATTCCCCCACATTGACCCTCAGGCTGAGCCCTCCCGATATATTTTCTTGGATTACCAGTTCCTCTGTTTTCCCACAAGATAAATGCAGTCTCTGTCATCAGTTTCCCCTATAGATTGCTCCATTTACCTATAAATACTGAAATCTGAAAGTTCTGTAAATTTAGTGAAACTTCATCCACTGGACTGCAGAGTGGCACACCATTATCAAGTAACATATGGATTAATCAATCAATCAATCAAAATCTTTATTTATCCAGGTGGGCACCATTGAGCAAGGCTCATTTGCAAGGTGGACCTGGTCCAATGGGTGTGCAGCCCGTACTGTACTACACATTCTAGATATGTGAATGAATCATTCATATATCTGGAATGTATATTCATTACAGAGCTTTCATGCCATTAATCCACTAATGAACCAATGGGCTGCAGCCCTACGAGGTGTCAGTCGGTGGGTGGTGGGGCAGCAGGGGCGGGTACCGTCACTACCGCCGACTGGGGAGCGCTGGGGCTCAGTGGGCGGTGGGGTACCACTTAGACCACCAGGGATATTGGAATTGTTTTTTTTTTACAGATGCCCACGATCGGGCAAACAGAGGTCCACTGGACCACCAGGGATATTGGACTTATCTCGTTTTTACAAATGCCCATGATCAGGTAGATAGGGTCCACTAGACCACCAGGGATAATGGAATTATTTCCTTTTTACACATGCCCACGATCGGGCAGATAGGGTCCACTAGACCACCAGGGATAATGGCATTAGTTTCTTATTACACATGCCCGCAGTGGGGAGGATAGCAGTCCACTGGACCACCAGGGTTATAGGATGTATTCTTCTCTTTTTACAAATGCCCACAATCAGGTAGATAGCAGTCCACTGGACCGCCAGGGATATAGGACGTATTCTTCTCTTTTTAAAAATGCCTGCAATTGGGCGGATAGCAGTCCACTGGACCACCAGGGATATAGGACAGAATAGCTTCTATTTTTTTACAAATGCCCGCGATCGGGCATGGGGAGCACCGCCAGGTGCAGCCAGAATGCAGGTGGCCACCCACAGGTGGCAGCTGCTGTGTTGCACCCTGCAATGCGGCAGCTCACCTGTGGGTGGCCATCAGTTGTTCCTTTTTTTTTGGCGTAACTTTGTGCTGGTGCAGGTAGGGGTTGTACATGCATGGCTCTGCACATCCCGGGCTGAATATCGGGCTGTGCAGAGTATGCATGGGCATGCCCCCCCCACCTGTGCCTGCATACATTACTGATGCGCTCCAGCGCATCGGGATTTGTGCCATGCACTTTTCACTTTTGAATGTCGTGCCGGGGCGCATCAGTGGCACAGCCCTTTTGAATATCTGGGCCAGTGTATACTGTACAATACAAGTTTGAAATAAATAAAAAAATAAAAAAAACAGCTTTATTTTACAACTGAAGAAGTAATGCAGCAGGCAATGTGTGAGGAAGGGGAAGCTATTAGCACAGAAGTTTAGCAGTTGACAAAAGGCAGTAAATTCAGCACAAATAGTCCCCAGGCAAAGAAAAGGACCATGAAACACTGTAGTTGAGCTTCTAAATTGCACTAAATGAAAGTTAGTGCTGAAAAGGTGTAATCAAATTTACCTCAAGAGCTGGTGAAAGGAAGCCTGAAGAAAGGGAAACAGTTCTCTCTCAATACAGAAACAAACTGAATGAAAGGGACAAGCATTACAGTCTGGTGCATTGTAGTTAATGTAAGGCCAGGGCCAAAAAAAACCTTCTTGCAAATGGTTGCCCCGTACCCAAAAGCAAAGGTACAATTAATTAAAAATGGATTTAAACCATTTACACAGCCACAGACACATTAATACTGTTCAGAAGCTCAGGACATGATTTAAAACATATATTTGTTCAGTATGTGCCCATAGTTTTCTTTCAATCAAATGAAGGATGCAAATCCCAGAATCACAAGGTGGTACCTGGCACTATAGCCATTTAAATTCAAAGTGATGTGCAAATGCAGCAGAGAGAATATCAATGCTTATCACCCTCAGACAGACGGTCTTGTTGAGCATTTTAATCAAACTCCAAAATGCATGTTAAAAAGGTTTGTGAAAGGTGAAGGGAAAAATTGGGACCAATACTTACCTCACCTGCTTTTTGCTTACAGAGAAGTGCCACAAGCATCAATAGGTTTTTCACCCTTTGAAATGTTGTATGGCAGACTTCAAAGATAATGACCTTTTATAGGTGCCAATTATAACAAAATCTGGTTAGAGCCAACATGGCTGCTAATGTATTAATCTGACAAGGGATATAGAATAAATGTGTGGATTGTATGGGGTCTTCCTTGGGGTTGTCAGTTCTAATGCCTTCCCCTCCCCTAAGCAAACAAGAAGTTAGAACTAATTTCTGTTGTCAAATTGTGGTGAGACATATTTCTCTACCTCCAAAGAGTATAGCACTATGACGCATTGACTTGGAGCTGTACCTTGTGCTTATGACAGGAGGTCATGGACTAGGGGGAAAGGGTGGGCATTAGGGCTAATAACCCAAAGGAAGACCTTATTACTGATTTACCAAGACTCCAGAGACCAGAACTGTAATATTTTCTCATTTCTCTACTTTGTGTGATTTGTTGTCTTCAGCTCTAATGTCTGCATTAACATCGTTTTTTAAATATATATATATATATATATATATATATATATATATATATATAGTAAAAAACTATGTTAATGCTCAGTATGGTTGATATCATACAAAAGGCAAACCACACAACATTTGGAATAAACTATTAGGGCTGCAAACACAATGCCCACAAACTTTGGAAGTGTCCTAAAGGGTTCTTATGTCTACCTCCCATTCACCCTGGCACGTCCCATACCCTTGCCACCAAAGGACCTAAGGACAGTCTACAGGTACAAGGCCATAGATCAATGGTATGGTACCTCATACAAGGTCCACATATTAAAACTGGTATATAGTAACCCTAATCCCCCCTCCACTACTCTCATGAGTGAAGGGCAAAGTACATGTCTTGAGTCATGAGACACAAGTGTCATATTTCATGCACATTTTTCACATGTAATTAGAATACTTTTTTGGTGGATACCTGTGAAGGCTACATCCATTATTACTTGTGCCTAATATGGTACACCATGTTTTATACCCTCCATAAAGCAGCAGGATTGTTACAAATTTGAAAGTACTATACACATTGCATAGGTGTCAGTTTTTGTAGTGCTCAAAAATCACTTAATGGGCACATTATAACTGACTGGGGTCTCCCTGGTCACAATGGTAGTTTCAGTGTGGGGATCAGGGTTGCTATATACCAATTTTAATATGTGAACCCTGAGGTACTATAGCATTGATCTATGGCCTTGTACCTGTAGACTTTCCTTGGGTGGTGGTGATGGTAGCTTGATAGGTCACACACCTCTGGAGCCTGAAAATCAAAAGGTTAAAGTCTTTGGAAAATAACACAGAGTCAAAGAAATGATTTAGGTAGCATTAAAAACAGTGGTCATAGAACCAGTGCTGTTCCTAGACCTAGTGCATACCCTTTACAGCATGACGTATATATACAAGCGTTATATTTGAATATGTGATTTTTATGACTGGCAATGTGACTCTATTCTCTATCACTGATGTTGTTCATTTTACCAGTAGCATGTTTAGTGGGCAGATTAAATACTCATTTACAGCACTAGATCTTATTTTTGTTTATTAAGACTAAACACCTACCTCTTTTTTCAGACACTTATCATTTTATTTACAAAATCAGATGAATGAGCTTGCCTACACCCCACTAGCCTGGTCAACACCTCCTTCTCCCACACTTTGTACTTTGACTAAGCCTGTCCTCCAGGCAGCTGCTCCCTTTCTGCACTGTGCCCCCTGTACCCTTGTCCCTAGTATGATGTAAATAGCTGGCTGTTCATCAGTTTCAGTAATTTCATGCTCCTGTACCCAGTTTTTTCTACATTGTGAGTACCTGACATGTATTATCTTATGTGAATTCTGTTATTGATGGTGTACCAATTTGTGTAGCATTTATTGTTATTTCATCTATCCTGTATTTTGTATATTGTTTCCTTGACATGGAACCTTTGGAAAAGAGCATCTTGCTCAAAGGTTTTTTTCTGAACAAATAAAATAAAAAAACAAGCATTTGTCAATGCCGAATGTTTGCTTGCTGGCATTGGCATTGGTAGTGTAGGAGTTAGAGAGCTGCATAATAGGAGTGGCAGTGAAGTATTGAACTGAAGCCAACCCCACCACCACCCTGCAGATACGGACAGGCATTGGGGTGTGCCTTTGGGTCATCAGGCATAACAGCCATGCCATTTCACCACACCCTACCCTGCAGACACTGACAAGTGTCACGGTGTGCCTTGGGATCTTTGGCCCTTATGCTTACCCCATTCCATCAGGAAATATGGTGAGATGGGTGCTGTATAGGAAAATGGGGTGAACTTTGGGGCTGAAGAGTCCAAGGCACACCTTGATGCCTGTCACTGGCTGCAGGGTGTGGAATGGTATGAGCATTGCAGGTGAGAATCCCAAGTCACACCCCTGATGCCTGTCAATCTGTACAGGGTGGGGTGTTATGGTCTGAAACCCTAAAACCTCAGGTGTACGCTGGCATTTTCACTCCAAATTTTCAACATGGGTTTTTTGTGACCCCCACCTTATGAACAGTGGCAATATCAATTCATTAGCCAAAAGCTGATTTTGCACAGCGACTATGCCATTTTGGCACCACAGGTGCGAAAACACATTTCGAACAGGATGTGAAAAATGACAGCTGTACTGTTCATGGGGAGGTGAAAAATGGCAATGTTGAAAATCTGCAGTGAAAATACAGAAAAAAATGGTGAAGTCACGAGCGTGCGTAGAAAATCTGCAACGCACACCCATAATGCAATTAGTTTGGGGAATTTTTTACAGCAGATTGTCAACACAGGGATTTTGGAACCTCCACTCATGAACAGTGTCACTGTGATTTTCTTAATCTGTCCTGAACAGTGATTTCCCACAGCAACCACGCATTTCTGTGCTGGAAGAGCGAAAACACATTTCAGACATGGTGTGAAAAATGACAGCTGTACTGTTCATAAGGAAGTGTGGAAAAATGCTAGGGTTAAAATCTGGACTGAAAATATTAGAAATCCATGAACTTATGAGGGTGCGTGGAAACTGTGCAATGGTCACTCAAAACACAGTCATTTTATGGACTTTTTTCAACAAATATTGTACATAGCCATTTCAACACCTCTGCTCATGAACAGTGTCACTGTGATTTTCTTAATCGGTCCCGCACATTGATTTCGCACACCGACTGCGCAAAATTGTGCGCTACATGCTCGGAAACACGTTTTGGTCGAGATGTGAAAAATAACGGCTGTACTGCTCATAAGGAGGTGTGGTAAAATGGCAATGTTGAATATCTGGAGTGAAAATATTGAAAATTCTTGAACTCACGAGCGTGCGTAGGAACAGTGCAATGCATGCTCATAAAACAGTCATTTTGGGAAATTTTTTCACCAAATTTTCAACATAGGGTTTTTTGGGGCCTATCTCATGAACTATGACACTGTCATTTCATAAATTGGTCCTGAAAGGTGATTCCACGCAGTGACCATGAAATCACCTTTCAGGCCCAATTAACAAAATAACAGTGACAGAATTCATGAGGAGGGGTCCCAAAAACCCCATGTTGAAAATTTGGTGAAAAATTCCCAAAATACCTGAGATATGCATCAAAGTTGAAAAAACCCTATTTATTCCATTATACAGCTTACCGGCATTTCCTCAGTTTGCTGTCAGCTTTGAAGAGTGCAGACGTGTTCCCGGTCCAATCAAGATCGCCGCGCCAGACTCTGGAGGTAAGTATGGGGTGAGGTGGGGGTGTGTGGGAGGCTGGATGCACAGAGGGTGGGCGCGGGTGGGGATCAGGGTCAGGACAGTCAGCGAGGAAGTTTTTTCTTTTCAGTGCTTTTTCTTTTAGGAAGATGACATGGGACTTGTGCCACACTGGGGTGGGCTCCCAGTGTGGCAGCTGGAAGGCTGTTTGGGGGGGCAGCAGAGCCGACGGGGGATTGGGCACCCCCATCAGCCATACAAACTATCACTACACTGGGGTGAGCTCCCAGCGTGGCACCCGGTAGTCTCTTGGGGGGAGGGTAAACAATGGAGCTGATGGGGGATTGTGCACCCCTGTCAGTCATACAGAATGTTGCCACGCTGGGGTGGGCTCCTAGCATGATACCTGGAACTCTGTTGGGGGGAGAGCGCAGCAGAGCCGACCAGGATTGAGCACTCCCATCGGCCATACAGTGTGTGCGGTGGAGGGGGGATGCATGAGCACGCAATATGCGTGTGTGTGTGTGTGTGGAACGAACACATGGGCATGCATCTTATCGCTGCTCACTGAAGTGTAGCTCTCCCTTTCAACTGTACGGCACTGCATTTTCAACTGCTGTCATAGACAGCTGCAGCATTCATTGGCGAACTGTGGCTGCGTCTGCAAACACACTGACTGAATTGGAAGACAGGGTGCCACACCGCCGAAAACTCGGATAATGGCACTATGTTTCTTGCACATGCGTGCAAGCAAACATAATAAGCATCTCCTCTAGCCAGACTCCCAGCATAAAACAGAAGCATGTCTGCTGTCGCAATCTGTTAGGTGTTTTGCTTAATTTTGTGTTTGAGTAGTAACAAAGACTGAGAGAGGGAATGAGTGAAAAACATAAATCAGTAGAGAGACTGTTTTTTTAGGATCTGATTGCACTGAGAGAGATACAGAGAGAGAGAGAGAGGACAATCTCACTCATTGATAGTGAAAGTGAGATAGGAGCGGGGAAGATAAATTAGAGAGAGTTTTTCTGTTTGTTTGTAGGACTGCAGACACTGATGTGACAAAGATAAACATATGGGGGCTGGTCAGGTGATATTTTTCCAACTCTGTGTGTATGTGTGTGGGGGGTGGAGAGCAGTCTGTGTCTTTGTGGTATGTGCGTGTGTGTTTCTTTAAAGGATGATAGTGGTGGCGGTGGGGGGGGGCATAGCCAGTTGGACATATGTGGCAAACAGATTTAGAGGAAGGAAGAAGTGTTGTGAAACAGGTCGGGTAACTACTGTTCCAACTATGCATTATCAGTATTTGACAGTCTGCAGTACCTGAGCTGTATAAAGAATTATGTTTGACAGGTCTGCTAGTATTTTTTTTTTCTAGGTACTGCCTGTGTAATAAAAAATATATAAGAGTTGTGTGTTTCCTTTTTTTCACTGACATTTCATCATTTTAGAATAACACATGTAGTTTCATCACTGCTGCACTGAAATGTAGAACTTGTCATAAATCTAGGTAGAATCACCATTCAAAGCTTCGTTTTCCCTGTGTCTGATTGCATGGACTTGACATGATATCTTTGGAACCTAGAGTAGAATTCCCCGCCCCCAATACTATAAGTTACAACATAAATGCTCTGTAAAGTTGATGTTTTGGATTGTCCCCAGACTAGAAGCACATTGCTGAGGATATACATAGGCAGAATTTGCTTATGGCATATAAACTGCTTAATGACCATTTTGTCTAAGGAAAAACCACAAACACACATATTCAATATTGTATTATACTAGAAGAAAAGATAATGGTTTGCACAGAGAAGGGGCAGCAAAGGGCAATGGATGGTGTGAACAGATTTGACCTGTACCTTGTACTGAAGCATCACGGATTTAAAAGTAGCAATATACTTGTGAGCACATTTATGCTAATCATGATGAATTACCTACACTTTTAGAAAATGAGATAATAGGCATGTGAGTGTTGGAAGTCCTGTACTTGTTTGGTCGTGGAGGTTATTTTCCAAGTCATGTGCAAAAATTGGTTATCTTTCGTTGCACAGATATTAAAACACTGTATTAAGTTATCAAGTTATCTCAATAGTGTGTTAAATATTTTCGTGTAGTAGAACATTTCCTTTTTAATTTCATTTTTCTACAGCATCTGTCACAGAGTACGTTACAGCATGATTTAATAAACACAGCAAATTTAAAAAGAGCAACATGCTAGAAGAAACAGTAACACCAAAATAATATTAATTGCATAAAACCACAGTAGAGTTAACACTTAAAATACATATCGTGATGGCACATTAAACAATTGCAGATTCCAAATGTGTGTGTGTGTGTGTGTTGTGTGTGTGTGTGTGTGTGCGCACGCGCAGGCGCACTACAGTACTGAACCAAGATAAGGAATTTTCACTGTTAAGATTTGACCTGTACCTTGTACTGAAGCATCGCAGATTTAGAAGTAGTAATATACTGTATACCAGGAAATATTTGCTTTCCTTTTATTTTCACTATTTTAGCATTTTCTAAAAAAGTGTGAATTTAAAGGGATGGCGAATATTTCCGAAATATGCAGACCTCCATGTTGTAGTGTTGTATAGGATCAACAATATCAGAAATACCCCAAAACTGTACACAGTGGCCCAGATATTCAAAAGGGTTGCGCCATGCGCAATAGGGTTGTGCCTGCGCAAGTCCAAAAGTGCGCCATTCTGCGATATTCAGCAGGAGGCAGTTGCGCCACCGAAAACATGCTGAGCAACAGCGCAATGCAAATGACGGCATGCGCAACTGAAGGGGGTGGATACATGCATAAAGAGCGCAATGCGATATCCAAAGACTTGAGCAATGCGCAACAGCGGAACAGCCGGAAGTTGCGCACCAGCAGAAATGAGCCAAAATAAAAAGGCTCAAGGAACAGGTGCAAGAATGCCACAGGGATGCCAAGTGGGGAAGCGAGAGAGAGAGAAAGACAGTCAGTGACAGGCCAGGGCAGGCAAGGGGAGCAGTGTGGGCCATAGGCTGCAGAGGCCAGCGGGGGGTGCCCGGTGCAGTGGAAGTAGCAGTCAGGACAGTGGGGGTAACAGAGCAACATCAGCCAGGGGGGGTCACAAGCCAGGGAGATGGACAGTGGCAGCTTCCACATGGAAGCTGTAATGAGGAAGAGAATGCAAGCTGCAGGGGGCGTGGCCGTGGATGGGCCCGTCGGCGGTACGCCCCCAACAGACAGTACCGTGCCCGCATCAGCTTTGAGCTGTACACAGATGTAGAGATCGTGGGCCGGTACCGCCTAAACAGGGCAATACTGAGGCGGCTCTGTGAGATGTGTAGTGATGTGATGCAGGCACCCTCACGACGGAGTCATGCTCTGTCAGTGGAGACCAAGGTGACAGCCTGCATGTGCTTGCTCACCACGGGCACCTTCCAGAGGCCAACAGGGGACACCACAGGCATCACACAGTTGGCCACATCACGCATCCTCACCCATTTCCTCAGCGCACTGCTGCCACGTGCTGAGGAGCACATCCATTTCCCCAGCACCGCGGCAGAGCGTACAGCAAACATGCAGGCGTTCCACAGGGTAGCACGTATGCCTGGTGTGCTAGGTCATAGACTGCACCATCTATGGCCATTCGCGACGCCACCTGGCCCCGATGGGGCCGCATATAGGAATAGAAAGGGTTTCCCCAGTGTCAACTGCCAGGTGGTGTGTGATGCCACTGGGCGTATAATCAATGTCTGTGCCACACACCCTGGTGGAGCACATGACGCCTTCATATGGCATCAGTCCGCACTGTGCCATTGATTCAAGAGTGGGGACATCCCCACAGGCCATCTAGTGGGTGAGTACACATGTAGGAAATGCAAACTCGGGTCATGGGTGGGAATGCCACAGGTGCCATGGTAGTGGCACACAGGGATATGGGCAATATGGACCTGAATATGAGACTGATCTCCACTATCTCCACACAGGTGACAGCGGATACCCACTCCGTTCCTGGCTGCTCACACCGTACCGGCGCCCCATCACCCCATCGCAGCAATGCTATAATGAGGCACATGCCGCAACACGCAACATCATCGAGTGGGTGTTTGGGATGCTCAAGGCATGCTTCCGATGCCTAGACACCTCTGGCGGTGCCCTACAGTACAGCCCCTCAAAGGCCTGTGGGATATTCCTGGCCTGTTGTATCCTGCACAACATGGCCAATGACTGTGGGATAGCCATACAGGTTGAAGAGGGGGACAGCGATGGGGACGCCAGTGGCGCCGGTGTTGATGGTGATGAGCAGCCCCTCCTTGGACGGCGGGACCCCTGACTGATCCGGCAGGCCCAGCTGCACCGGGACACCATCACGGAGGAGCAATTTGCACAACACAGGTAAGTCAAGGGGCCATGTGCAGACAACACTGTCCTGGCGCAACCCACAGGCACACAGAGTAACACACCAGGGGTGCCTGACAGCAAGGGGGGTTGAAGGGACCTGGCACACCAACACACCATCAGGAAGGGGCGAACAGTCAAATGGAGACACACACACACAAACACACCAGGCACAAAGCGTACATGGGCAGGTGCACAGCAGAGCAGGAACAGACATGACAAACACAGATCCACAGACCACACCCACCACCTGTACTTGTCAAGCACGTGTGTCAGATGCTGGGCACCCTTGCACCTTGGTGTACAGTACAATGCAGGCATCATCATGCACACGCACCTGTGGACAGCAGTCAGGATGGTGTGCAGGTGGTCCGATGTCGGCGTGATGGGCAGGGCACCCACCAGTGCACCGCCCACCGTACCGCACAGTGCACACAGGGCAGCACCAGACAGGGCCCACACTGGGAGACAGGTCAGTCATGTTGCACCGTTCCACAGCCACTGTGGATGCATGGGTGGCCCCGCCGTGACCCAACAGCACTGGCAGGCTGAGCAGGGGCCACATGGGGTGGCACCGATGGACCACCAGGGGTCCCACTGTGCGATCGTGACCTTGTCCGCAATGGGGTCTGTAGGATGCCAAACATACCTACACCAGGGGTGCTTGGGATGCCCACAGCAGAACCCGGCATCGACGGGTTTGGCATCGCACGACGCCGGGAACGGGGAGTGGAGAGCGTACTGTGTGGGGTGCACGGTACAGGAGCACCTGCATGTGTGCCCAATGCAGCCACGACAGCGACCAATGCCTGGGTCTGCCTGTCAATGGCGGCGGTCACATCCATCCGCATGTGGACCATCTCTTCACGGTCCACAGCACATTCCCTGCTGTGCCGCTCCACAGCCGCACACAGTGCCTCCACAGACGTTGCAACCCGCCTTTGCTGCTGTACTGATTCCCGCAGCAGGTGGGTGTGCTCTTCAAGTGGGTACTCTGCCACAACAGCATCCTATCCCCCAGGGTGTGGAAGGTCCTGATGCTCAACACCCCTTGAGGGTGGGCGCTGTTCACCAGGACCAGGAATGGGCATATCAAAGGGCAGCGGGCATGTGCCACCACTGGACACTGTACCCCCAGACCTGGTGGGTGACTGATGCTGCTGCCCCTCCAACCGCTGTGCCCCAGGGACCACTCGTTCCACTGCTGTGGCCGCAACAGTGCCAGACACCTGCACAGCCACTGGTGCTGCCCCACGGGTGGTGACAGGCACAGCCTGGGACTGTGCCGACATGCTGGCACACATGTTGGAACCAGCTAGGCCCAGGGGCATGTGCTGGCCTGCTGTGTGTCCTTCATGGGACACACACACGTCACTGCCCATTGCAGTCCTTGCATCATCAATGGTGCAGGTACGTGCTACAGCCACAGTCACAGCGTGCTGGCATGCTTGCATGCCAGACTGCTGAGACACAGGTTGTGCACCCCCCACACCCGACTCACCGACACCAGAGTTGGCATCCCAGCGTGCATGCTGGTGCAGTGCATGCTGGCTGGCGACAGAGGTGGATGGACCCTCCTTCATGTCCAGCAGGTCATCCTCACTGCCTGGACCCACCACCACCCCCTGAAGATGAACTGGATCTGTAACAGAAAGAGAGGACATGTGAGTGCATGTGAACAACCTTCCCCCCCCAACACCACCACCATGTCATACCGTGCAGTGATGGGCTTTCACCTGTCTGGAATCCACCTCCTGGTACGCCCTCAATAGCACTGCACTGCATTGATGCAGCCAGTCGGTCCTCAGCCGGGGTCAGCTCCACCACTGCTGGCTGGCCCCCGCCAGTGCCAGCACGTGCCGTCCTGAGGGCTGCCACCTTCTCCTTCACCCTCCTGCGGTCTGTCCCAATCTTCTTTTTGCATTCCTGCACGCTGGTGGCTTCCGTGCAGGTTCACTGCCTGAGCTACCCCCTCCCATGCAGCCGCACGGCCTGAGGGGTGCCCCGCCATCCACTCAGTAGTGACTTCTCCTCCAGGTAGGCCTGGAAGAGGGCCTCTGTCTCTGCTGTGGTGAAGTTGGGCCTCCTCCTCCTTCACCCACCATCCTCACCCTCACCTTGGCTCTGCTCGGTCATGGCAATCTGTATGGGTGGAAGTGGACACCTGTCACTGTGCAGTCTACAGTGCTATCCCATGCCCATTGTCCAGAACATCCCACAGCATGCAACCCACCTCTCACCTGCAGTAACCGAATCTGGCCAGCGCAGCCCAATGTCGCACATTTATAGCGCAATGCATGCAAATTAGGAGTGGAGCAACTGTAATAAGATGCAAATCGTGCCACTGCGCCTTTGAATGGCTGATCAGATGATTTGCATGTGTCGGCTGAATATCTGCGCTATTGCGCTTTGCGCAATACAGTTGAGCCAGCTGAGCCAATGGTGCAGATCTGTGACTGTGTGGTACACCGCATTGCGTGATGCTCATGTAGCTTACGCAGGCATCTGCCGCACTGATGACGTGCTGTGCGCGATCGGCAATTCAGGCCATGGCCATCATTGTGCCAGTGGCGCTACAGCAATGGGCACCATATGGCGCTGTGGCACTACTGCGCAATAGTCCACTGTGGCATTGGCACACAGGTGGTCAGTCACGCAGGATGGGTAGGCATCATATGGTGCTGTGCGTGGCCTTGCGTCCTAGACCCCTGACCTGGTGTCTGACCTTTGCCCCCTAGCGCAGCTCGGCTGCCATGTGTATGGCCCTATTGCGCTGTCTGGTGACAGCGCTATGTGAACCAACGGTGCTGTACAAACAGTGTGATTGGGACCTATGGTGGTCTATTGCACAACATTTCCACATGGGGTTGCTGCGCTGCGGGGCGCCATATTGCCTGCTGTAAAGATACAACAATGGCACACAGGAGGGTGCTCCAATGGAGCCCGGTGGAGGTGGCCAACCTGGTGGCCCTGGTAGAGCCCCACTATGGGGCACTGTATGGGGAGGAGCCCCTCACCATGGCTCGAACCCAGGTCTGGCTGCAGGTGGCCAATGACCTGGTGGGGGTCACAGGGCGGCGCCGGTCTGCCGAGCAGTGCCGGCACAGGTACAGTGACCTCCGCAGGAGGGAGCCGATTTGCTACACAGACTATGGTCACGTGCCAGGAGGGGCGTAATGTCTAGGCCAGGTGGGTGTACCATCTGTGCACCTGTATTCTCCGTAGGGGTGTGAGTGTGTTTTGGTGGCTGTGCATGGGTGATGGCTCTGCCATGGTTGGCTGTGTCAGTGTGTGCAGGTGTGAGATGCATGGGTCTGGCTGTGTGGGCAGGCACACTCACTGGGGCAGCGGGCAGTCTGCTTTGAGTCACACTGATGTTTTCTCAACATTCGCCTCCCACAGGCCGGGCAGAGAGGATGCAGGCACGGGATGAGGAGGGCCATGGCAGGGCCCCGGTGGCGGACGGTGGTGCTGCGAGGGGTGGGCCACAGCAGCAGCAGCAGCCACAGCTGCTTGCAGAGTGTGAGTATCATTACATCATGGATGCTATTGCATGCTGGAGGGGGTGGGCATGACCACCAGCCATGGACAACACAACCATGCACGACACAGGCGACATTCATCACTGTCCAGTGTCACTGCATGTCTGTGTGTGCGTCCACTGGTGGTCCATGCATGCACTGGGCACATGGCTGTGGAACTGGCATCCCACCACATTGCCACGCCACTTGACAGCCTTGTTTGTGCTGTGATGGACATGGGCAGTGTGTGTGTGCAGTGGTGCACATAGCTGGTGCCGCCTTGTTGGGCTTGTCATGTGCATGGTCACTGTGGGTGGGTGCATACCATCACAGGTGTGGGACATTGGGCTATATGCCTTGCAGGTTGGGTGGTGTTCAGGGTTGTGGTCAGTCACAGCCATTGACTGTGTTCCCTTTTCCTAGGCTTCATTGTGCTCCACCGGATTGAGCGGGCACTGCACCAGCTGACCCGGGTGTCCCTGGAGAACCGGAACATCCTCCAAGATATCCAGTGCCATGTGCTACGGAGGAGGCACAGCCAAGCGAGACAGCACCAGGCAGCGGAGGATCAGCCTGCTAGGCCTTAGGCCGCTTCCCTTCCCACTTCACCATCCCTCCCACCCTGCCTTCCCTCTCCAAGTTGTTCATCCCTACCCCTTGCCCACCCATACCTTGTACCCCTACCCCCCTCTTGTAAATAGTTTTGCTGTTGTTCATGTTGTACTTTCCATTTTTTACATATATATGTATTTTGATATGAATACTGTGGTGGTTTCTGATTTGCAGCTGGCTATGGTTGCTCAGTTGCAGTGGTGTGCATGCCATCTGGGGTGGTATGGTCCTGGGTATGTGTGTGTGTGTGTATGCATGGGGAGGTGTCTCCAGTGTGGCAGTGACTTTCTGTTGGTCTTGCCATCTGCTGCCGCCCACTGCTGGGTGCACAGGGTGGGTCTGGCTTGTATGGTTCTCTGCTACACGAGGTTGACGTGTGCTGGGGGGGGATGCATGGTGTTTCCTGCAGTGCCAGTCACTACACATGGGTGGTGTCTTGGGGTCACGGTGCAGGGTGTGCTGTGCATACGGGGGGCTGATGTGCACTGTGGTTGTCAACCCCCTGTGTGTGGCAGTCTCAGTCTGCCAGTGGTTGTGCTGTGGTGTCATGGCCCTGCTGTGCTTTGTTGGCTTGTCCCCATGGGCCAGTGGATCATCCGTCCCACCCCCAGTGATGCTGTGCTTGGGGTGTGCAGGTGTCTTGTTGGTTCAGCAGTGTGTTCCTGTGCCCATGTGTGGCATGGCTGGCGGTGGGCCCCAGCCTGCCTCCCTGCTTGTGCAGTTCCATTGCTCTGCTGGGGTGGGGGGGCTCTGCTTGCGCTATGGCACCTCTGGACTGCTCAGCTGGGCTAGCTTTGTTGCGCTATGGCGCAACCTTTCTGCTCAGCTTCCCCTTCCTGGTTGCATTATGGTGCAACCTTTCTGCTCAGCTTCCCCTTCCTGGTTGTGCTATGATGCAGTTTGTGCGATATTCAGACGTTGGCTGCTTGCGCAATTTGTTTTGCTCCATGTTTGAATATCGTGTCTGTTGCGCATATGCGCAATTGACTTGTGCTTGCTCCTGCTGTTGCGCACATTTTGGGCACAGTTTGAATATCTGGGCCCATATATCCATCACCTTTATTCTATCAATTCACAGCAAACTCATAAGAATTCTGCATTTGAAAATAAAACAAAATAAATGAAATGTAAAATGCACAGCAAACTCATAACAATTCTGTATTTGTGCAAAGACGCCACATTAAGCCATACAGTTATCTGAAAAACATAGATGAGGGAAAACATGCTTAAAAAACAGAAAAAATGCTGCACTTAAATTTTACAATGAACTAACAGCTTAGAATGGAATGAAATGGATGACAGCACTCACCGATTGGTCCATCCAGGCTTTTTTCATGCGCTTCTTTAATATCCGATTCTACAAATCCATGGATACAATCATCTTTTTTCTCTTTCAGTTTGTTAAAACTAGACTCCAGCCAGTGTGCATGTTTCTTTTTGATGACTGACATCTTGAGATCAACTCGTACATTTGCTGCTCCTTCAGAAATCTGTGCGGAGATTTGGCCAGTATACCAGTCTGTAAAGCAGTGCTTTAACTCATCCTTAAACAGTTTATTCAGCGTTAGGTCCAGAGGTTGAAGTAAGTCTGTACAGGACGCAGGCACAAAAACAGGGATATACCCTGCCTCTTCCAGTTGTTGAATTACTGTTCCCATAGTGTGGGCCCTAAACAAATCCATAATTAGAAGACCCTTTTGTTCGCATGGCAGCCCAAGAGACAGCTTTGTTTTATCCAGATGGGGGGTGAGTACTGATTCTATGTATCCTATTGTGGTGATCTCATTTGCCCAGTGGTTTGGTGAGTGAGTGATAGACCAGTCCTTGGGGAATTTATAAATTGGGTGGCAATCAGGAGTTTTGCTGCAGTAAATGACTTGAGGCGGTAACAGATCTCCTGAAAGGGTGCATGCAAGGACAACCGACACTTGACGTTTATCACCGAGGCCTGTTAAAGCCACTTGTCATGACCTAGTCTCAGCCATGGTCCATTGTGATACTAGGACAAGACTGACCCCAGTCTAATCCAAATTTAAAACTAACTCAGGAGGTATCAGTTCCTGTGCTGTGGCCCTGGCAATTCTAGCAAGGAAACCTTGTTTCAGTTTGACAAAGTCCAGTGGGGTTTTATGGGCAGCCTTGGAGGCCTTTCTTTTGCTAAACCCCATACGGGTAAGAAATCCCCAAGCCCATTTTGTGGTTATGCATACACTACCACCGTTCTCTGTTAGTATCTGGGGACAGTTTGAGTTTACTATACCAATAGCTAAGGCATGCACCACCCATGTGTTGATTACTGTACCCTCAGCCCTCAGGCTTCTAATAATACTTTTAAATTTTTTCTCCACATCCTCTATTAATAAAGTTGGCCTGCCCCTAGGTTTTGTTGGCAGTGACGGTGGGAGAGTGCTCATATTTTGGGTCTGCAGTAATGGTTTCCTGTAGTCAGTTTTAAAATTGCACAGTAGATTAATTTATCATGCTGTGATACTTCGTCTGATAGTAACGCACAATGGACATTATATCATTCTTGCTTGCATATCTACCAATTTCAAATCGGACTTCACCTGAATACATGATGTAAGTAGATGGACAGCACTTTTTTTTTTTGCAGTGGTGGATTACATGCTTTTAGTTCGGCAACAATGCTGTTTGCCATTTCACTGTCTAATCCAGACCAAGTAAGCTGCTCGCTAGAAACATCCCCTACATCTACAGGATATTCTCATTTTACAGCTTTGTTTGAATTAATTCACTGAAGGATTGACATTATGTCAGCGTGTTGTAAGCTGTAAGCACACTGTCTGAACTGCAGAGTGGAACTGCAAAATGCAAAACCTGCTTGATTAAGGTAGGGCAGTAATATACTGTAGTCATGAGAGCTGACTGATTGCTGTAATTGGCAGCACTGATACCAGAAGATTACTGTTCTAGCTGGTCACTGTAGTCATGACAGCCGACTGATTGCTGTTATTGCCAGAGATTTACAGAAGTGCTACCAGCAGATACAATTTACTGACTAAATTCTGGGCTTCTTAATGTTTTCCACTCCTTTTAAATTTAGCGCACATTGCAAACCGTGAACATTAGCGTGTGTGAATAAGTTTGTAAGACTTAGACCGCTAATATTAGGGGACACAAATATATTCTGTTATACAGTACTTGTGAGCACATTTATACTAATCATGATGAATTACCTAATTAAAGTGGGCAACACCTCTTTATCGGAACCCCTCTCAGTGGCTACAGAGTTTAATAATTTCTTCACTTCTTGTGTCTGCCCCCTCTTCTCCTCTCTTCCCCATCCCTCTCTCCTACCCCTTCACACCCTCACTATCTGCCCCTCCTCATTCCCCCTTCTCCCTCTCTCTCTCCTGTGTCCCCCTCTGACACTCTTACGGCACTCCTTGCCCCCCAACCCTCTGAGAGAAAGTCCCCTGACAGCCTCGACCCCAAGTTCCTCTGCCTCTCTGCCCCCGCTATCTCCTCTCCTCTCCACTGGCATCTCTCCTAAATCTCTACTTCTATTTGTCCTCCATCCCAGCTGCCTGGAAGCAAGCCACTGTTATCCCTCTACCAAAAAGGTGGTGACCCTTCTGTACCAGGCAATTACTGGCCTATCTCTCTGCTACCTGCATGGAAACATAGAAAGGTGATGGCAGAAGGAGACCAAAGGTCCATCAAGTCTGCTCATGAGATTCTGAGATCCTAGAAGATCCCTGGGCCTAGCTGGTGCTTTCCCTAACAGATTTAATTCTAGCATATTCTTTATTCCAACCACCACTGAATGCAGATACAGTCCTAGCCCCTACCACATCTGACAGTAGTCAGTTCCATAGCTCAACTATCCTTTCTGAGAAGTAATGTTTCCTAAGATCCTGTTTAAACTTCCCACCCTCAGTTTCTATCCATGCCCCCTTGTATTGGAGCTGGGAGCCCTGGTAAATATTTCAGAGTAGGGTACTGCATTTAATCCCCTCATGTACTTGAAGGTTTCAATCATACCCCCCCTTCCCTCCTTGTTTCTAGTGAAAACATATTTAATGCCTCCAGTCACCCTTCGTATGGTAGCCCCTGGAGCCCCTGTATTATTTTGGTCACCCTTCTCTGAATGGTTTCTATCCTGTCCTTGTTCTTTTTAAAATGTGGTCTCCAAAACTGTACACAGTACTCTAGGTGGGGTCTTACCATGGATATACATAGTGGTAGTATCACCTCCCTCTGCCTACTGTCAAATCCTCTCCCTATACATCCCAGCACTTTGCTGGTCTTACTACATGCTGCACTGCACTGGCTGGCTTGTTCTAGGGGGTCACTTATGATCACTCCTAGATCCCTTTGCTCCTGTGAGGCATTGAGTATGACCCTGTTGAGCCAATAGGTTGTCCTTGGGTTATTTTTGCCTTTAAGTATCACTTTGCACTTCTTGGCATTGAATTTCAGCTGCCAGATACTAGACCATTTTTCTAACATTTTCAGATCTTTCTGTAGGTTCTCAACTGCTTCTTCACTGTTCACCCTACCCCCTAGCTTAGTGTTATCCGCAAACAATGCTATCTTGCCCTGGATTCCTACTCCTATTTCACTGATGAACACACTGAATAGTACTGGTCCTAAGACTGAACCCTGTGGGATCCCATTCATCACTTCTCACTCCTCTGACCTCTCCCTGTTGATTACTACTCTTTGCCTCCTGCCCTCCAACCAGTTACTCATTCACTTTACAATGCAGCTTGCTATGCCCACATTCTCTAGTTTCTTCAGCAGGTGGTTATGTGGCACAGAATCAAAGGCCTTGCTGAAGTCAAAATAGAGAAGGTCCACTGGATGGCCCGTATCCATTTCCCAAAACACCAAATCAAAAAATGTAATCAGGTTCATCTGGCATGACCTGCCTGCCACAAAACCATGTTATTACTTTGATGAACATTTCAACTAGCCAATGGGGATGGTGGAAGGAATCAGGGAGGCAGAAACTCCCCCCCACAGGTTGAAGTAGTGAGTAAGGAAAATCTGAGGGGAGAAGAATCCCCATAAAGGAAGCAGGGTGGTAGTGACAAAAGTATAAGGAAACAGAATTACTGAACATTGTGGGTCAATATAAGGATGGTTGCAGAATCAAACCACATAAGGGTGAGGGTCCTGGGCTTCATGAAGACATATTTTATAAAGATGGGTGAATGCCCTAGGGATGACCTAGCAGTGGTGGGGGGTGGGATGGTCTCAGTGGGGTGGAGGAACAATGTGCAAAGATAAAAGAGAGCATAGGAAAGGCAACAAAACTCTGTGTCAAACAAGTGAGCAAAAGCAAGAGGGAAAAGAGGCCTCTAGGTTCCAGAGGCATACCTCTCAACTGTCCCTGATTTTCAGGGATGTCCCTGATTTTACCTCAAAATTGTCATCTGTCCATTGTAAAATGTGTGCTTTTGTGACTGATCAGTGGGGATTGTATGCACAGAATAATGTCAAACATTAGAGTTACAGACTTGTTCTTCTTGAGAAAATACATCTTAACACTATTCCCCGTATTCTAATAGCTTTCTGAATGGATATTATCAATTTATAAAATGTGTCCCTGATGTTAAGTCTTTGTCCCTGTTTTTTTTAAGCCTTGTCCATGATTTATGAGGCAAGAGGCTGAGAGGTATGAAAAGAGGTGTCTGAAAAGGTAAATGATAAAAGAGTAGCATTCAGATGGTATAAGGAGATGCGGATGGAGGAAGATAGAGAGGTGTATCAGGGAACACAGAGGGAAACAGAAAGAGCTGTAAGGGGTGTAAAGGCATCAACTGAAGAATGTCCCAGGAAGTAACAAAAGGGGACAAGACATTTTTAGGTATGCAAGTCAAAAGAGGAAGACCAGGGGTGAGATTGTAAGGTTAAAAAGGGAAGTGGGGAGGGACTGTGCAGAGGGTGACCAGAAAAAGGCAGACATCCTGAACAAGTACTTTCGCTCTGTGTTCACAGAGGAACTGCCCCCTTCCCCCTTCCCTCCTTCTTCTTTTTCCCTGGCATGCCCTCTTCCTTGCCCTTCTGCTCCCTCCCTGGCCTGCCCTCTATTCATCCCTTAAGCTGGGCTTTTATTAGACTTTTTAAGTCTGCTTCCTGGCATACATCGTACAATGCCAGTCAAACATGTTTGCTTGTCTTTTGTAATACTATATTTAAATTGGCCCATTCCAAGTGTTGTGTTAATACCTATGTTAATCCTCTTGATGTGGAACCTATGTAAAAGAGTTACTAGCTCATAGGGATTACAATCCAAGATGTAAATAAATAAAATAAAAATGCTTGCCCTGTGTCTTGCCTCCTTCTTCTTACTTGTCCTCCCATTCTCTTTTCCTACCTGTTCTTCCTCTAGCAACTAAAACCAGTATCTCTCACCACCCCACTCAACTTCCACTGTCACCTCCCAATACCTCCTTCTACCCCTAACCCACTATCCCTCCCCATTCCTACAGGTTCCCTCCTCCTCACCCAGTGCAAGGAATCTGTACCACAACTGCAACTCTGGAGATGCTCCCACTGGCCCTCCTCAGCCAGGCTTACCATTCCCCTTTACTGTATTTCCACTTCCATGGTCATTCCCCCCTGCTAGTGAAGGGGGGCCTCTGAGTCCTTCCTGAGTACCTGTTCCTTCCTGCCTCCCTCTCTTAGCCCCCACACTACTCTTGTGGCCACCACTGCTTCTACCCCACCTCCCAGCTCCCAAGCCTTGTGGCCCCTGTGTCCCTCCCTTCATGACTCTATAAATCCCCCCTCCATCAGTGCACCTAAGTCCTGCCCTATCTTTCACATCTCTGTCCTCATCCGACCAAAAGTCCTGCAAACCAAGCATCCCCCATCTCCCAGAGTGTTCCCAGAAACAATGCAATTCCACATCCTCTGCACTTTACAACTCTTCCTGTCCCACTATGCCTCCACTATTGCCTTTCCTGGTGGGCCCCTGGGTCCAATTTCCAGGTGTTGCCCATGTAGCCCAGTCTGACACTGTACAAACTGCACATAGTAGTGAAGCCAAAAATATTAAGGATTTTGATCTTCAGAGTTGCCTGGGATCAGTGGTGTGCTATTCTCTGTTGTTGTCACCCCTAACTCCCACATCAGCCCATAGACTGCTGTACAAATCACAATGTAGAGCTCCATGTTAGTGCGTCATAGTAGTATACCAGTAGGAGGTAAAGCAGAATGGCTCGCAACGTGCTGGCAACATAATTAGTCACAGCTTTCCTTACACAGGGCCCTGTTGAACCACAGTAAAAAAAAATGTTTACATCTGCCCTTCTCTGGTCAGAGCATGGTGTAGACAGAGTGAGTGAAAAAACACAGTGAGTGCCAGCAGATAATGGCCAAAACTGAGATGCACCACATAGCCAGCACAGTGATTTATACTTAAGAAATTTGACATCTGTAACCGGACAGTCCTACTCTACAACATGTGTAGGAGTACCACATTCATTTCCAATGGATATCACCCAGGTGCCAAATTGCCCCTCCATATGGGCTGAGAACATTCATTTTGGTTACACTATCATGAAGAATATGATTTAGCCTGCCACAAGTGTCCTTTATTTTCTCAAATGTCTTCACATCCACCACATCGCAGACCTTAGGATTTTTTCTTTGGTGACTGCACTAACTGGTGGTGTTCACATGTGGGGTGGGTAGAAACATAGACTTTGAAGGCAGATAAGGACTGCTTGGCCCACCCAGTCTTCCCATTTCCCTACATATTGGATAAGCTGCAGATCCTAGTTAACCAACAGCCTACTTCCTTTTACCCCCACTAGAACTGCTTTATGTCTGTCTCATGCATTCTTGAGTTCCCCCATGGTTTTTGACCCCCCACAACCTCCTCAGAAAAGCCATTCCATACATTTGCCACCCTCTCCATGAAAAAAGACTTCCTCACATTGCCCCTGAGCTGTCCCCCCATCTTCAAACTGTGCCCCCTAGTACTTACATGTCTCTTTTTCTGAAAGATGTGACCCTCTTGGACTTTGTTGATTCCCTTGAGGTACTTAAACTAAGCTTGCCTGTTCATAGCACCATTTTCTTTACTGGCAGAACACCACCAATCCACACCCACCAGAACTGTGCCATGTTGCCACACATGAGTTCTATAGCCAAAGTACTATAACAATCTTGTGTCTGACACTGGGGTTACCATCGTAATATGACCACACAATCCTACATGAGAGTGCACCCACCACAGCATTAAGGTAATATGTACTGTCTGTATCACACTTTCAACATAAATGCCAGAGGTCTTAATGCCCATGACCACCCAGCACAAGACTGCTGTCAGGACCACTTCCAACTGCATAGGTTGTGGTGCGCTGCCCCCCCCCAACACAACTAGTATGACAGCAAGGACTCAAGAACATATATTTAGTTTTTTTTTTATGATAATGCCCCCATACAAATGCCACTGCTTCTATAGCAGAGGGCACAGTGTTTGAACATACAAACATTGATTGTACTGCTAATTCATAGTATTTATAAAGGGAATTTAACACCCCCCACCATTTTCCATTTGAACTCCCACAGCTTCCTCCACTGCCCCCACTCACTGACCTTTTAACAACAACTTTCACCTCACCCTGTTCTTATCACTCTTGAAGCTGTGTGAGACTCAAAGGGGAGAAGGCAGAGTGTAATGAAGGGAATCTGGACAAGGCAGAAATGCTGAACAAATACTTCTGCTCAGTATTCACTAAGGAGGGGGAGGGTCAAGGACCACAGTTGTGTTGCAGAGGCAATGGGAGGGGAGAGGTGAACACTAGTCCATTCACAGTAGAGAGAGTCCTGGAAGAACTCACAAAGCTGAAGGTGGATAAGGCCATGGGGCCAGATGGCATCCACCCGAAGATATTAAAGGAGCTGTGAGGGAAATAGCAGCACCTCTGGTGGCCCAGTTCACAGAGTCACTCAACATGGGTGTCGTTCCAGAGGACTGGAGGAGGGCACATGTAGTTCCACTGCACAAAAGCGGCAGTAGGGAGAAGGCGGGGAACTACAGGCCAGTGAGCCTCACCTCAGTGGTAGGAAAGATCATGGAGACACTGCTGAAAGAAAGGATAGTAGCACATTTGGAATACAGTGGTGTTCAGGATCTGAGGCAACACAGATTCACAGCAGGAAGGCCATGTCAAATGAATCTAATTGATTTTTTTGATTGGGTGACTAGGGAACTTAATCAGGAAGGGGCAGTAGACATCACCTACCTAGATGTCAGCAAAGCCTTCGACACCATACCACATAGAAGGCTGATTAACAAGATGGGCAGTCTGGGCATGGGAGACAAGGTGGTGAACTGGGTTAGGAACTGGTTAACAGACAGGAGACAGAGGGTGGTGGTAAATGGGGTACAATCTGGGGAGAGGGGATGACCAGTGGGGTACCACAGGGATCAGTACTAGGACCAGTCCTGTTCAATGTCTTCATTAGTGACATTGCATAGGGGCTGGAAGAAAAGGTCTGCCTGTTTGCAGATGACACCAAGATCTGCAACAGGGTGGATACTCCAGAAGGGGTGTGGAAAATGAAGAGGGACCTGGAGAAGCTTGAAAGATGGTCAGAGATGTGGCAACTGAGGTTCAATGTAAAGGAGTGCAAAATAATGCACCTGGGTAGAGGGAACTCTGGGGAGAGCTACAGGTTGTGCGGAGGAGCTGACTGTCACCAAAGAGGAAAAGGACCTGGGGTCATCGCCTCTGATGACCTCAAGGTATCAAAGCAGTGTACAAAGATGGCAGGGAGGGCCAGTGGCATGCTGGGGTGCATAGGCAGGGGTATCACTAGCAGGAGGCGGGTGGTGATGCCATTGTACAAAACATTGGTAAGGCCTCACCTGAAGTACTGCATGCAGTTCTGGAAGCCACACCAGTGCAAGGATATAGATAAGGTGGAGACTATCAAGAGAAGGGCAACAAAGATGGTGCAGGGCTTACACCACAAAACATATGAGGAGAGGCTAAGGGACCTCAATATGTACTCACTGGTGGAGAGGAGACAGCAGGGGGGACATGATTGAAACTTTCAAGTACCTCAAGGGCACAAACAAGGTACAGGCAGGGGAGCTTTTTCAATGTAGAAAAAGTAGTAGAACAAGGGGGCACAATATGAAATTGGAAGGGGGTAGATTAAGAGGTAATGTGAGGAAGTTTTTCTACACAGAAAGGGTAGTCCACACATGAATAGCCTGCCACAGGAGGTAATGGGAGCAAGCACAGTGGAGGGGTTTAAGCATGCTTGGGACAGGCACAAGGGAAGCCTGAGAGGGGAGGGAGTGATGAAAAGCCATTGATCACATAGGGTCAGTGGCCACATACAATGTACAGGGCCTATGGGCAGACTGGATGGGCCTAGCAGTCCTTATCTGCCAACAATTTCTGTTTCTGTTTCTATATTTTTAGGGATACTGCATCAGCTGTCGGCTCATTCAACTCATACACCACCCTTACTGTGAAGAAGTGCCTCTTTATCTCCCTCCTAAATCTTCCCCCACCAGCTTTAAGATGTGATCACTAGTGATTTTGTTTGTGCTAAAGCTGAAGAGACAGTCTGTGCTGATTCTGTTAATACATTAAAGATATTTGAAGGTCTCAATCATGTTTCCATCCTCTCCCAACTTTCCTAAAGACAGTGCATGTTGAGGTCCCTGAGCCTCTCCTAATAGCTGTTACCCTGCTCTCAATGTATCTTCTTGGTTGCCAGAACCTCTGGCACTTCTCTAAGGACCCTGGTGTGCATACCATCTGGCCATGGTATGCATAGAGAGAATACTTTGTGATGGGCCAAGCAGTCCTTTGATAAGGAGAAATTTGATTTTTCCATACAGCATCTGTCGTATGCAAAGGTTTTTTCTTTGCAACACAGTTTGCATATGGTTGTTTTTGAAGTTACTTATAGTGAGTGGAAGGGTGTTGTTGATGAATGTTCAACGATGTTCACTGTTCTGATTCCAGTCTGCAGTCTTAGTAATGTCAGGGCTGTTATCACCTGATTGTTTTTGTCTTTGCATTGTTTTGGTGTTTCTCTTCCCAAAACAGTACACAGACACACACTGAGGTGATAAATGTCCTGAGCTGAGTATTACTGCCAAACTGAATCAGAACAAGGGACAGCATCACACACACACACCCTGCCACTCACACTGACTTACATCAAAAGAACCACATTTTGTATAGGACAGATACTATACAAAATTAGAATTTGCTGGCAGAAAAGGACAGCTTGAACAACCTAGTCTGCCCATAATTTCCTACTTATAGTATCAATGCAGATCAAATTTAACCACAGGACCATCCCAACCTTTTCCTTTCTATAAGATTCCCTTCTGTCAGTACCATGCATTCTTGAACCCCTCCACTGTTTTCACCCCCAAATCCTCTGATGGAAGACCTTTCCATGAATTCACCATGTAAAGGATAAAAGAAACATCATGTGTATCAGAACATTTTTTTTTTAGTCTGTTGCAACAGCTCGTTTTGTGTAATAAGAACCCCCCTTCCTTCTTTTCCTTCTGTAACCCCCCTTTTTCTATTAAAGGCTGGCCACCTATATTCTCTTTCTTCCTTCCCCTTTTTCTTTTTTTTGTTTGTTAGTTCATGGTTCTGATACATATGCAAATAATCTTGCAGTCCAGTTATGATAGGATTCCCCCCCCCAAAGTAATGCAATCGAGTGTTAAGATATTGCACAAGTTGAAATCTGTAAAAATATGCTGCCAGAATGTAAACACTGTTATTCAGCATTATAGACCCCCCCCCGTTGTTGTACCTCCGCGGGTTTCATTTGTGTAAATTAGGAATTTAAAATTTCGTTGTAAACCGTTAATTTCCTCCTTGAAATGTGCTGTATTTGTGACCAGAGAAAACTCCCAAAAATTTAAATCTTCTCCCGTAAAGAAGAGCGCTGCTAAGCGCCTTTGCGAACAAACAAAGTCTCTACCTTTGCGGTATTTTGCTGCCTCAATGTGCGAACGTTCGCAAAGGCATTTAGCCATATATTGTGGCTCAGAGCACTTACCTCTGCCCAAAATCAACAAGATTTTTATGCACATACCTCCCGAATCCGAATTGGGGCATTTTATGTTGATTTGAGGCACTTGTTAAAACGAGCGTTTTTCAGCTCAAACTGTAACACAAACAGGATTCTTTCTGCTGCAGCCTTGCCTTAGGAGCTGACCAGCCTCAATGTGGACATTCTTACACAATAAAAGGGAGGTGGTGCTTTCAGATGCCAGAACTTTGAAATAAAACCTAAAAAGGGGTGTAAAATTCATTGGTAAGATTGAATATATGTTATCTCACTGATTTAAAGGGATATGCTGTTTGTGAATAAATTTAATCTTTGGGAAATAAAAATATAAAGTTTAATATAAAGTATAGGGGTGGAGTTAGGTAGTCATCTGACCATTTTTTTGGTATTTAATCCAGGTACATGAATCAGTTGGTTAGATAGCCTGGGAGGTACAGACCTAGTCTGACCTCGAAGTGTGTTACACTAGCCCATTCTAGTGTTTCAAGAGACTGTTGTTATGTTTTCTGATTTTATGGTTTTTTTTGGTATTGCGTCCTAAAGTCCGGCTGGTCTTAATTTTTGTTTTGTAAAATAAATTTCCTTTTGGTGCAAATTCAACTTGAGCAAGTGTTCTCTTTTATCCCACGCCTCACACGTGGTGGCAGTGGTGGGATTTGAACAATACTGCTCTGAGTATTGGAAGAGAGCCCGCATGTTCCAAGAGGAGAGACCTGCTGGAGTGTTGACCCGAATGATGGCAGACAAATTGGGACAACCTTTAATGTCTGGTTTACCAGATGTTCGAAGCAAAACCATCAAGTTGGAGGAAGACGCTGCGATTGGTGGGACCTTACAGGCTGGTGAAGAAGAGGAGGTGGCAGAAGGTCCCCCTAGTGGAGATGCCCAGGATTTGCTACAATGGTTGTGCTTACAACAAGTAGCCTGGGAGAAGCAAAGAGTGAGAGAGATGCAGTGAAATGAGGCCAGATGGGCAGACACCCTGAGAGCTATCCGGGACCTGGGTGTTAGCAGGCCACCTCCATCGAGTGATAACCCCAAGGATATCAAGTTGACAAAACTAAGTGAAACGGATGATATAGAAACTTACTTGACTACATTTGAATGGATTGCCCGAGCTTGTCAGTGGCCCAGAGGACAATGGGTGATACGTCTTGCCCCTTATTTAACAGGAAAAAGGCCCAGCTGGCCTATGGTCATGTGGACAGCTCCATGAGTGAAGATTATAATTCAGTAAAAGAGGCTAGTTTAAAACGGTATGACATATGCTTAGAAACATATAGACAAAGGTTCTGAGTCCTAAGGTTCCAGTCCTCAGATACCCCACAGGATGCTTATACAAGGTTAAGGGACCTATGCCACAAATGGTTGCAACCCACCAAAAAACACCAAAGAACAGATGCTGGAGGCTGTTGTTCTTGAACAGTTTATACGTATATTACCACAGGATGCTCAAATGTGGGTTCGGGAACATCGCCCAGAGACAGCTGAGAAAGCAGTGCAATTGGCAGAAGATTACCTAGCTGCAAGGCCGAACAGGCATAAAGGACATTCCGGAATTGACACAACTTTCCCTACGGTAAGATCTTCACCTTCTATGATAACTGTATCTAGTGGAACTGCTAAAAACACCAATATTCCTAGACCCCATAGTTCAGAGATTGTGTGCCATTTATGTCAAGGGAAAGGACATATTGCTAGGTTTTGCCCGAAGAAGAAAACTACCCCTACCCACTTGGTCCTGGCTAACTGGGGTCAGTATATTACACCAGTCAAAATCAATGGGAAAACCATAATTGGACTATTAGATTCTGGTAGTAGGCAAACCTTAGTCAAAGCCTTTATGTTACCCAATACTTGTGATTCCCCAGATGAGACACATGTGACTTGTATCCATGGTGATACCCATACATATCCGATGCAACAAGTCGAGGTTCAAGTACAGTCCAATACCAGAAGTATGAAAGTTGGTGTGGTATCACAGTTACCAGTGCCTGTTATAATAGGACATGACCATCCAGACTTTACCCATCTATTAGCAGTTGCTACCAACCTAGGTGCCATTACTACTAGAGCCCAAGAAAAAAAAATGTTGAATTGCAACGTGTATTTTCATTCGACGATGATATATTTGAGCCACCTGGTAAAACAAGAAAGACTAAGAATGAAAAACGTCAAGATAAACAAACATGGCAACAAATCCTTCGGAACTCTAAAGACTCTGTCAGTTTAGAAGACTTTAAAGTACAATCAGATTTTGGGTTAGCACAAGTAAATGATGACTCTTTAAAACCTTTTTTTTTACAGGTGGGCAACAAAAATGATAAAGGACATAAATTGATATTATATAAGGGACTGTTATATAGGCAATGTGATAATCCAAAAACTGGGGAATGTGTGCTACAGTTGATGGTGCCCATTGTTTACAGGGAATGATTGTTATCTCTTGCCCACGATATACCATTTGCTGGTCATCAAGGAAGGGAACTCACACTGCAGAGATTGTTGTATAGGTTTTACTGGCCTGGAATACAGGACCAAGTAATGGAACATTGTAAGTCCTGTGTACAATGCCAGAAAGTGGCCCCAATGGTAAGAAAGGATAAGGTACCCCTACAGCCTTTACCTGTAGTAAACACCCCTTTCGAATGTGTTGCCATGGATACAGTAGGACCCCTACCCAAAAGTGCAAAGGGAAATCATTTTATTCTGGTTCTATGTGACTATTTTACCAAATACCCTGAAGCTATACCCATGCGTACAGTTACTGCTGAAAAAGTAGCCAAAGAGCTAGTAAAGGTCTTCTCTAGGATGGGTATCCCCAAAGAAATCCTGACCGATAGAGGCAGTAATTTTTGTTCACAGATTTTACAGTGTCTTTATCATACTTTAGGCATACATTCCATACATACGTCCCCATACCATCCTCAAACTGACGGATTGGTGGAACAATTTAATTAAACATTAAAACAGATTTTAAAAAATTTACACAGGACGAAGGCAAGAAATGGGATAGATATTTACCCTATCTTATGTTTGCCTATCGTGAGGTTCCATAATCATCTACAGAATATTCCCCGTTTGAATTATTGTTTGGGAAAAACCCAAGAGGAAAATTAGATGTGGTAAAGGAGAATTGGGAGGGTACAAAACAAATCACTGTACCTATCCCCTTGATAGAATATGTTACCACACTGAGACAGAAATTAGCAAAATATTCTAAGAAAGCTCAACTTAGTAATACAGAACACCAGAACGTCCAAAAAAATATTATGATAAAGGGGTGGGCACTAAATCCTTTCAACCAGGGGATAAAGTTCTTTTGTTACCCTGTACAGAAAATAAGCTATTAATGAAATGGCAGGGACCGTACACCATACATAAATGAGTTGGCGCTGTTAACTATGAGATCATATGTCCAGAGAAAAGACAAAAATATAAAATCTACCACGCCAATTTGTTAAAGGCATGGCATGATAGACATAAGTCAGTATGTTTTGTTCAATCTCAACCAGTTACAAGTGAACTAGATGAAGCATATGAACGTCTGAATACAAAAAGTGAATTAGAGGACATACAAATCAATGACAACCTGAGTTTGGAACAATTGAGAGAATTAAAAGATGTTTTAAGTACTTTCAAAAATAGTTTCACGACAATACCTGGGAAGGTGGAGGGAATTGTTCACCATATAGAACTAAATTCTACGGTACCCATTAGACAAAAGCCCTACCGGCTACCAGAACGGTTAAGAGAAGAGGTGATTGAAGAAATAAAAAGATGCAACAATTAGGGGTTATTAAACCTTCCACAAGTCCATGGTGTTTTCCAATGGTCGTAGTTAATAAAAAAGATGGTGGAATCAGAGTCTGTATAGACTTCCATAAACTTAATGCAATCTCCCAATTTGATGGGTACCCGATGCCCCGTATTGATGATATTATAGATCGTCTCGGTAACGCACAGTATATAAGTACGCTGGATTTATCAAAAGGGTATTGGCAGATCCCCCTAGATCCGGAGTCACAAAGTAAAACTGCCTTTAGTACCCCTTTGGGATTGTTTTAATTCACTAAAATGCCTTTTGGTCTGCATGGTGCCCCGGCAACTTTTGAAAGATGTTTGGACCACCTATTACACCCTTATATGGAGTACAGTGCTGCATACCTGGATGATGTCATTATTTTTAGTCCATCCTGGGAGGAACATATGGTGCACCTAAAAACTGTGTTAACTACTATACAGAAGGCAGGCTTAACCATAAATCCTACCAAATGCTCACTGGGTATGCAAGAGACTAAGTACCTGGGGTTTATAATTGGACAGGGCAAAATAAAACCTGCAATTGATAAAGTTGATGCAATAGCAAATAGCACCCAGCCACAAACAAAGAAACAGGTAAGAGCCTTTTTAGGGATGGCTGGTTACTATCGGTGTTTCGTGTCCAATTTTGCAGACATTGCTAGTCCATTAACTGAACTTACAAAAAAAATTAAACCAGACAAGGTCTGCTGGACCAAACAGTGTGAAGAGGCCTTCACATTATTGAAAGCTAAATTATGCTCTCACCCTATATTACGTAGTCCAGACTTTCAAAAACCCTTTTTGGTACAAACTGATGCCTCAAATCAAGGTATTGGGGCTGTTTTGTCCCAAATGGATGGAGAGGAGGAACACCCTATCATATACATTAGTCGGAAACTGCATGAAAGAGAAGTTAAATATTCTACAATAGAGAAGGAGTGTTTAGCCATCCGGTGGGCTATCAATACCCTAAAATTTTATTTGTGGGGTAGAGAATTTGTAGTGATCACAGATCATAACCCCCTGTGTTGGCTTCATATTATGAAGGACAAAAACCCTCGAATTTTGCTATGGTATTTAACCCTTCAACCCTACAAATTTACAATACAACACAAATCAGGCAAAAAACACTTTAACGCTGATTACTTATCGCGTTATGGTGCGGATGACAGTTATAAATTAACATCAGACTCAGGGTGAAAGTGAAGTAATGATTAAATAACTGTTTATTTTATTTTGTGTTTTCTTGTTTCCTTCGTTTCTACATACATAAAGTATGTATAAACCACTTATGGAATCATCTACTATAAGGGACCCTGGAGTGGAGTTTTAGGAGTGGGAGGGCTAAAACTCCATCTCCCCTTTTTATTCTAAGGGAGATCTGATATGTATTCAACATCAGAGTAGTAGGAAACCAATGGTAACTGATTCCTATTGGTTCCTTCTTGAGGTGGGAGGAGTGTAAAGGATAAAAGAAACATCATGTGTATCAGAACATTTTTTTTAGCCTGTTGCAACAGCTCGTTTTGTGTAATAAGAACCCCCCCTTCCTTCTTTTCCTTCTGTAACCCCTCTTTTCTATTATAGGCTGGCCACTAATATTCTTCTTCCTTCCCCTTTTTCTTTTTTTTGTTTGTTAGTTCATGGTTCTGATACATATGCAAATAATCTTGCAGTCCAGTTATGATAGGATTCCCCAAAGTAATGCAATCGAGTGTTAAGATATTGCACAAGTTGAAATCTGTAAAAATATGCTGCCAGAATGTAAACACTGTTATTCAGCGTTATAGGACCCCCGTTGTTGTACTCCGCAGGTTTCATGTGTGTAAATTAGAATTTAAAATTTCATTGTAAACCGTTAATTTCCTCCTTGAAAAGTGCTGTATTTGTGACCAGAGAAAATTCCCAAAAATGTAAATCTTCTCCCGTAAAGAAGAGCGCTGCTAAGCACCTTTGCGAACAAACAAAGTCTCTACCTTTGCGGTATTTTGCTGCCTCGAATGTGCGAACGTTCGCAAAGGCATTTAGCCGTATATTGTGGCTCAGAGCACTTACCTCTGCCCAAAATCAACAAGATTTTTATGCACATACCTCCCGAATCCGTATTGGGGCATTTTTATGTTGATTTGAGGCACTTGGTAAAACGAGCGTTTTTCAGCTCAAACTGTAACACAAACAGGATTCTTTCTGCTGCAGCCTTGCCTTAGGAGCTGACTGGCCTCAATGTGGACATTCTTATACAATAAAAGGGAGGTGGTGCTTTCAGATGCCAGAACTTCGAAATAAAACCTAAAAAGGGGTGTAAAATTCATTGGTAAGGTTGAATATATGTTATCTCACTGATTTAAAGGGATATGCTGTTTGTGAATAAATTTAATCTTTGGGAAATAAAAATATAAAGTTTAATATAAAGTATAGGGGTGGAGTTAGGTAGTCACCTGACCATTTTTTTGGTATTTAATCCAGGTACCTGAATCAGTTGGTTAGATAGCCTGGGAGGTACAGACCTAGTCTGACTTCGAAGTGTGTTACACTAGCCCATTCTAGTGTTTCAAGAGACTGTTGTTATGTTTTCTGATTTTATGGTTTTTTTTGGTATTGTGTCCTAAAGTCCGGCTGGTCTTAATTTTTGTTTTGTAAAATAAATTTCCTTTTGGTGCAAATTCAACTCGAGCAAGTGTTCTCTTTTATCCCATGCCTCACACACCACTCTTTCTATGAAGAAGTAGTTCCTCACATCTCTCCTGAATCTACCCCCAGCTTCTTATTGTGCCACTTTGTCCTTGACTACCTTTATTTCTGAAAAATATTTCTCCCCTGTAACTTTTTTAGCACCGTGAGGTATTTAAAGACTTCTATCATATCCCCCTCTCCTTCCTTTCTTCCAGGATGTACATTTTAGGTACTTAATTCTTTCCTCGTAGGGTTTCTGCTCCAGATACTACACCATCTGTCCTCATTTGGACTGTCTCCACTCTCTCTATGTCTTTCTGGAGATGTGGGCATCAGAACTAGACATGGTAGTTGAGGTGGGTTCTTACTAGTGATCTATACAGAGACAATGCCACTTCTCTTTCTGCTGTTGATACCTCTCTACCTGTGCACCACCAGATCCCACTAGCCCTCCCAGCTGCCTAGTTGCACTGCCTGACCACCTTTAGGTCAACTGATACTGTTAGATGCAGGTCTCTTTCCTGCTTGGTAGTCATCGGTAACACTCCTCCCATCCTGTACTCTGATACTGACTTTCAGTTTTCCCAGTTTGTTACTTTGCACTGTTTTGAGTTGAAATCTGTATGCCATACACTGGACCACTGCTCAAGTTTTCTCAATTCTCTGCTTATCTTTTGCACACACACACACACACACACACACATATCCTTTTGCAGATTCTGGTGTAATCCGCAAAGAGGCAGACCTTCACTTTCTGCTCCTCTGTACTGTCACTTATAATGTTCCTTTTTACAAATATAGAGTTTGTCATAATAAAATGGAATGCATTCTTGGACCAGCAAGTGTGCACAGAGTTCTCCTGTGAGATCTGTCTGTGCAGAAGGTCACTAATTTCCAACAACCCTCTCACCTCCCTGACTTGTCTAACATACCACTATGTTTCTGTACAAAAATTCCCCCACTCATCAACCCATAAAATAGGATGCTCACCATTAGTATATAAATTCAGTGCTTAATTTTATATTAAAGTGCTGTGTGCACAGCTCTGATGCATTTCGGAACTGAAGTTCCTTCCTCAAAGACCCTTATAGTATAGTAGCAATTACATGGGGAAGTCATGCTTTATACCTTGAAAACATATAATTAGATAATACAGCTGCATATGTTTGACAGGAATAGGTGAGTGTGGATTAATATATATACTCTAATAGTCGAGAGTAACAGTTGCAGTGAGGAAATCCTGCTAAGGTATTGGGTTGTGGTATATAAAGAGATGGGGTAAGTGCAAACTAGCTACCTCAAAATTTGGGATCAAGTGCAGTAGTTGGGTGTGCAGCCTTTGTTCTCTTTTTTTATACCACTATGTTTCTATCACCTGGTAAACCTGGATTTGTGGTCCATGCCCTTCCTTGTATGTGCCAACAAGGTTGAATGGCCTGTGTTCTTATTTCAGTTTTGCTTTGTTGCTCCACCCACAATGGTGCAACCATCTGTTACGCAGTACCTACACTGCTGCATGTAGTGTTCACCAACACATGGGAAATCCAAATGTAACCATAAAATAAACAGAAGTGTAATTGGTGACATACTACTGTGCTCACAAAATCATCTACAAAAGACCAATAACGTGTGATATGCAATACTGACAAGGGACAGTGGAGAGAGCAAAGCTTGTTAACATCACAGTACTGAGTCCAAAGTCTGGTGCCCAACTAGGATTGAATGAAAGACACTACCTAGGTAAGTAATGGAACTTTTGGTTGTACTACACCACCAGTACTAGTGGCACTACACATTTTACACTGTTAGTTTGTAAGTGCTGTGCTAAGAGAAGCAATGTATGTGGGTGAGGCTTCAGTCACTGTTTGCGGCATACCATTATTGCAACACTTTGTGGCATTGGCAGGGAAGAGGTCCACAGTGCCACCATTTCTTCTTCCATTATAGCAGGCAATTCAATTTCCATTCCATCTCATCCAACATCAATGCTGCTGCAAAGGCATCTGCAAGAGGTGTGTGGCTAGTGTCATGGGCAGTGCTTACTTTCACTAAATACATGGGTGCCAGAACTTATCAGCAAGGGGTTGAGTCAGCCACCCCCCCTACACACACCTTTTTCCCATGAGCAATCCAAGTGTCTTTTTAATACATGTAAGGTCAGAAGGGAAGCCATCATGGTCTCTTTCAGAACCATATAAACATAGAATCTGATGCCAGGTAATGGCCTTTTGACCCACACAGTCTGCCCATTTTTTTATACCTTTGTTCTCATCGCAGACCCTACTTGATATACAGCTCTTTCTCCTTCCCCTCTTTCCTTATTACTGTGATTCCCTTTTATTCTTGAACCCCACCACTGTTTTCACCCCCCACCACCTGCTTCGGAAGGCTGTTCCAAGAATCCATCATTTTTTCTGTGAAGAAGTACTTCCTCACATCTCTCCTGAATCTACCCTCTTCCAGCTTCAAAGCATATCTCCTTGTTCTAGAGTACCATTTTTTGCTGAAAAAGACCTCCTTCCTACACCTTATTTACCTCCATCAGGTATTCAAAAGTCTGTATTGGAGATGTGTGAAGTTGGAAAACTTTTATTTGTGGAAAATGTTGTGCAATTTCCTCATTTTACAAAATTAATCTGTGGTGCAAAGCCCAATTTTGTCCCCTCCCCAAAAAAAAAACTCAGCAAAAAACTGTGAAGTCTGAACTCTGCCAGTAGGGTTTGGCAATTTCACCCACAGAGTTCAAACTCTGAATTTTGTGGAGTTTTTTTGTGTGAATGTCTAGTGCCCCCTCCCCCTGCTGATCACCACCCTATCTACAATAAAATTCCCTGGTGTCTAGTGGTCCACCCCTGCCAATCACCAGCCCAATATTAAAAATATAACTTGTCCCTGGTGTCCCATGCCCCCTCCACCTGAAGCTCTGCTCAAATAGAAATAATATTCCCTGGTGGCTAATGGTCCCTCCCCCCACCAGATCACTCACCTGAGATACATTAAAAGGATTCCCCTAGTGGCTAGTGGTCCCTCCTCCACCTGGTCACCTGTCCAATATAGCAGAAAGTTTCCCTGGTGGCCAGTGTAACCCCCCATTACAATCCCTTGGATGGTAAAGTGTTAAGTGAATTTTTCCATGGTGGGTTAGTGGACCCCTTCCCTCCTGATCCCCTGTGTAGAGAACGTAAACCTTTCCTTGGTGGTCTAATGGACCCCCACCCAGGAAGATAGTTCCAACCATCCCACTCCCTCCACTCCAACCCCATGCATGCCACCAGCACAGCCCTCCTCTCTTCACCATGGCCAGCTGCCCAACTGAGCTGTCAGTAAATGAGTGCGTACTTGTACAAGCACACACTCATTCATTGCAGGCTCATGCTCAATTCATTGAGTTTTTGGTCTCTGTCAGCGACATAGACAAGAGCAAGGGCTGTTCTGGTTGCCAGTGGGGGGCACGATGGGGGGAACAGCATTCCCCCATCCCACCCTACCAGTGGCGACTGGAACAGCCTTCCACTCTTGTCTGCGCCAGTGACAGAGCTCAAAATGGAAGCACGCGAGCTTGCCTGTCAATGAATGAGTGCGTGCTTGCAAAACTGCACACTTCTTGATTACTGTTAGAACTATACTTCTCTACTGGGACTAAAGAACTAGAACTCTACTACTGGGACCTTCAATTTAGGGTAAAACCAAAAAAAAGAGTTAGTGTGTCTGAGTTGGCTGAAGTGAATTTTTATCTGTGCAGTTATCTAGGTGTTTGTCTGAGTTGGCTGAAGTGAATTGTTATCTGTGCAGTTATCTAGGTGTAGAATGAGCTGTAAATTAGGGGGAGTGGCTTAGCTAGAAGAAAGTCAGGTGTTTGGGGTTTAAAAACTGCCCTAGATAGCTTCTGGCAGAGAACAGGCAGAGAAAAGCAAGAGGAAGGAGGTGCTGTTAGAACTATAGTTCTCTACTAGGACTAAATTGTCCTCCTTCCCTCCCTTCCACTCCCCCATCCTTAGCCAGTTCTACTTTTATAGGCACAGGATTTGACTGACAACAGGAACTTCCTGTTTGGGAGCAGGAAGGGAGTGATCACAGAGCCACAAAAGACTCAACATCCTAGAAGGAAAAAAGTAGCTCTCTGCCCCCCACCCCCAGCTGCTGGAAGTCTGACTCTGAGCAAGGAAGGAGACTACTGAGAAATATAGGAACTTCCTGTCTCAGAACAGGAAGATCAGGAGCTTTAAGGGCACGGAGGCAATAGGAAAGTAGGGAGACAAATAATAAAAAGTGAATAAATAAATAAATAGAGGAAAGAGTAAGTATTCAAAACAACAGTTAAGGGGCCAGAAATAAGACATGATGGGAGTGGTGCAGTGCAGTGGCTGTGGAGCAGTAGTCTTCCAGGAGACATTCTGGAGGATGCGGCATTGTCCCATCTGCAGGCACCTCTCTGGGCTGAGGGAGGAGGTTGCTCATCTCCAGGCTGAGTTGAACAGGATTTGGGGGACCTCCTCTCCCACCCAGGGACCACCAGGGCCACTGCCGTTGCCTCAGAGGTTGCCAAGAAAGAGGAGCTGTTGGACCACAGTGGGCTCAGGGAGGATGAGGGTGGTGGAACAGAGGCACATCCCTCCAGTGGTACCTCTCCACAATTCATATGCCATTCTGGCAGAGTGTGGTTTCTCTATGGAGGCACCCACAGTGAAGACCAAGGAGGATGCTGGGAACCTCCACAAAAGAGACCCACAAGAGGGTGGCATGGGACCCTACAGGGAAAGGAAACAACTCCTGGTGGGGGACTCCATTGTAAGGAGGGTAGAACTGGGGGAGGAAGGGAGAGAGAGAGGTAAGGTGCCTGCCTGGCACCATGGCTTGGAGGGACAGGGAGCGAATCCTCAGGATCACAGGAGCAGCTGCATGGGGGAGGGAGCTGGATGTCGTTGTCCACCTAGAAATAAATGACCTGGCTGGGAGAGGGATCAGAGCAGTGCAGGAAGAGTTTGTGGAGTTGGAGAAGGGCCTTAGACAAGTAGCATGCACGGTAATCTTCCTGAAGGTGCTGCCTGTCTATGCCATGGGTGAGGCAAGGGTGATCCACACCATAGGATTCAATCAGTGGTTGAAAAACTGGTGCAGTGCTCATGGGTTTGGCTTCATTGGGGACTGGGGTCCACCTGGAGTGATGCAGGCCTACACTGGTGTGATGGTCTGCATCTCTCCAGGACAGGAACCAGGATCCTGGGTGATAGGTTTAAATGTTTCATTGGCAAGCATTTAAACTATCCAAGGGGGGGCACTGGAAAGGAGCAGGGAAATCCTAGCCCCCCAAAAAATCAGGGTAGTTAGTGAGGTAAACACCAAGATAGAGACGTCGATAGGGAGAAGGGCAGGGGTAAATTGAGAAAATGATAAACGCAGTAAGGACAGGGATGGGGAAACAAGGGGTAAGGCCATCTAGAAATGGAGGGTATCAATGCCTGTAGTCTGGGCAACAAGCACCCTGAACTGGTGGCCTTGATGGAAGAGGGATGCCTGGATATCATGGCAGTCACAGAAACATGGTACACAGAGAACCATGACTGGGATTTTAATATACCAGGTTACACAACCTACATGAGAGACAGGGAGGGTAGAAGATGGGGAGGAGTAGCTCTCTATGTAAGGAAACGGATAAAAGCAATGGAACAAAAGAGTAAACAGGGAGGAGAGGAGGCAACGTGGGTCACCTTAGAGACTGGAAATGGCACCACAATCCACACAGGGGTTGTATACAGACCCCTATCTCAGGGGGAGGGAATGGATAAGGATATGATAGAAGGCATCCTTAGGAAGGCAGAGAAAGGGGAGGTATTGTTGATGGGGGACCTGAATATGCCAGATGTTAACTGGAGCACCTTTGCTGCAGCCACATCCAAGAGCAGGGCCATTCTTGATGCCCTAGAGGGGGCATGCCTCAGACAGCTAGTGTTGGAACCCACTCGGGAGGGAGCAATCTTAGACCTTGTACTCTCAAATGGGGACAGTGACAGGATCTCAATTCAGGAAGTGGGTAGCCATCTGGGAACAAGTGACTACCAAACAGTGTGGTTTATGAGAAACTCAGCTGCAGAGTCAAGCCATACAAAAGTGAGGGTACTGGACTTCAGGAGGGCTAACTTTGTCAAAATGAGAGAGTACCCTTAGAAAAGCACTAGCAAACAGGCAAGAAGGAGGGGTAGAGCAACAATGGGAAAACATCAAAACTGCCATCACAGAGGCAACAAGCCTTTGTGTGAAGTAAGTAATTAAAAACAAAAGAAAAAGCCACTCTGGTTCTTGAAAGAGGTGGCACGGAAGGTTAGGGAAAAAAATACAGCATTTAGGAAGTATAGGGAAACACAGAAGGAGCAGGACAGAGAACTGTACCAGTTAAGGCAGAAGGAAGCAGAGAAGGCAGTCGGAATACCAAAGGCCCAAACTGAGGAAAATATAGCCAACTCGGTTAAGAAGGGGGATAAAACCTTTTATAGGTACATTAGGGGGTGTAGAAAGACAAAGGGAGGGATAGTGAGGCTGAATAGAATGGACGGTGGGTGGGCAGAGAGGGACAGTGAAAAAGAAGGGATACTGAATGAATACTTCTGCTTGGTATTCACAAAAAAGGAGAAGGAAGAAGTACCTAGTCCAGTTAACAGGAGCACTCTGGATAGGGGGGTCAATCCCAGTCCTTTCACAGAAGAAAGGGTTCTGAATGATTTGTTAAAGCTGAAGGTGGACAAAGCAATGGGGTCTGATGGGATTCACCCAAGAATTCTAAAAGAATTACGGGGAGAACTAGTGACACCACTGACTACCCTTTTTAACAAATCATGGGAGGATGGTGTGGTACCTGGGACTGGAGGAGGGTGGATGTGATTCCCCTTCACAAAAGTGGGAACAAGACAGAGGCAGGAAACTACAGACCTGTCCATTTGACCTATGGGGTAGGGAAAATGATGGAATCACTTCAGAAGGAAAGAACTGTTGAGTACCTAGAGGCCAGTGGGGCACAAGACCCAAGGCTGCATGGATTCACAGTGGGAAGGTCATGTCAGATGAATCTAATTAATTTCTTTGACTGGGTGACCAAAGCAGTAGACCAGGGAGGGGCTGTGGACATGGCCTACCTAGACTTTAGCAAAAATCTAGATTTAGTAGTTGCCGTATTGGTCCTTCAAGAATAGATCCAGAAGCAAATGATTTGATACCTTTTAATGGACCAACATAGATGCAACAACAAGAACAAATTGCTCTAGCTTTCGGACCAACCAGTCCTTCTTCAGAAGCTCATGGCAAATGTTTAGAAAATACAATACCTATAACAGCTAGATAATGCAGAGAAAAACAGAAAAAAATCCCCATTGGTTTAAAATATTCATTTAAAAAAAAAAAACAGAAGATGATGTCAGAGAAGTTTAACAGTACCATACTGCCTTCAGCCAGAAAGAACCTTGGGTCAGACGTGCTTGGTGGAACACGCATAGAAAGAATTCTACTACATATAAATTAAATTGACATAAGATAACACTGCTGAAGCAGATAACTCCTAAATCAAGCTATGAGTGTCACAGTTAGTATAAGGATGTGATTACTGAAAGGGAACCCCCACACAGATTAAAGGCAAACTAAGATTGTTATAGGGCTCATGAAGTTTCAATGTTTGCATTATAGACAAGAATTTACCAGTAAAGTTGTCTTAAAAACATCAGTGCACACTGTGTGATGTGTAAAACCTAGCTGGACCTGTCACCCAGCTGTATTCTCAAGCTAGATATAAGACCCAAGAAATTTCAATAACCTCAGGACTATATAAATGATAATTTAAATATAAATTGATAATATTAGTGTCAAACAAAAACTCTAGTCAGGAACCTCAAGGAATTAAGACCATGTAGCCTGATATGTACTGATGTCAATATATACTGAGAATGTAACAACTTGATGTACCACAAGTGTCTAAGGAATCTGAAAAGAGATAAAATGTAATTTCTCTCCTCCTCTTCACACAAACAATACAACCTAACCCACCCCACATCACCATAATGGGTGGGGATATAGCTTAAAGGAGATGTTGTCTCCTCTCTCTCTCTCACCCCTTTCTATCTCTCTCTCTCCCACAGACACACACACACACACACACACACACTATTCTCTCTCCTAGTGAACCTATATTAACTTCAGTCACTGCAATTGTTCCTCAAAGGAATTCAACTTGTCATGAAATCCTTGAGTAAAAGGGCTTTTATCTCCTAATACCTACAAAGCAAAATGTAACACTATTTAACAGTACTACTATCTGCATAGTAACATTTCCAAGGATACTAGATAAAACTATCATGAAATAAACCTGCCACCCTCCCAGGATAAGGTAACTAGAAGTAAATATAAAGTATATGTGTAAGACCAGAGGTCTAACATACCTACATATCCACAAATTACTACAATATAGCCTAATGTAAAAGATCTGTGCAGGACCCTCATCAAATGAGATCACGCACCTCAATATGTACAGAGTTACAAAAATATATGTAACAGTATATGATAACACTCCTGTATGTACACTAGCAGGCGAGGTAATCTGAATATGGTGCAATGGAATCAATCCCCCCCCCAGGCAAAGATAAAAAGTAAGGAGGAATTAATATTCATTATGTGTGTGAAATAAGAATCAGAAGGTAGCAGATGGGATGAACATTGATCTTGGCTTTATGGGACACTACAGAAACTAACATCCACAGACCTTTTCTTCTTCAAACTGACATATTATAGGACTTCAGCATGTGTGGGATGTGGGTGCGTGTATGTATGTATGTATGTGTGTGGGTATGTGTTGTGAGGTATGTGATATAACAGATGTGGGGCTTGCTGTCACATTGAGGTAAGTCTCTATTTAGATATATGGAGTTATAATGTGTTACTATTCTTATTTCACACACATAATGAATATTAATTCCTCCTTACTTTTTATCTTTGCCTGGGGGGGATTGATTCCATTGCACCATATTCAGATTACCTCACCTGCTAGCGTACATACAGGAGTGTTATCATATACTGTTACATATATTTTTGTAACTCTGTACATATTGGGGTGCGTGATCTCATTTGCATGGGGGTCCTGCACAAATCTTTTTACATTAGGCTAATATTGTAGTAATTTGTGGATATGTAGGTATGTTAGACCTCTGGTCTTACACATATACTTTATATTTACTTCTAGTTACCTTATCCTGGGGAGGGTTGCAGGTTTATTTCATGGTAGTTCTATCTAGTATCCTTGGAAATGTTACTATGCAGATAGTAGTACGGTTAAATAGTGTTACATTTTTGCTTTGTAGGTATTAGGAGACATAAGCCCTTTTACTCAGGATTTCATGACAAGTTGAAATCCTTTGGGGAACAATTGCAGTGACTGAAGTTAATACAGGTTCACTAGGAAAGAGAGTGTGTGTGTGTGTCTGTGGGAGAGAGAGAGATAGAAAAGGGGGGAGAGAGAGAGAGAGAGAGGCAACATCTCCTTTAAGCTATGTATCTCCCCCACCCACATTATGGTGATGTGGGGTGGGTTAGGTTGTATTGTTTGTATGAAGAGGGGGAGATAAATTACATTTTTATCTCTTTTTCAGATTCCTTAGACACTTGTGGTACACCAAGTTGTTACATTCTCAGTATATATTGACATCAGTACATATCAGGCTACATGGTCTTAATTCCTTGAGGTTCCTCGACTAGAGTTTTTTGTTTGACACTAATATTATCAATTTATATTTAAATTATCATTTATATAGTCCTGAGGTTTTTGAAATTTCTTGGGTCTTATATCTAGCGTGAGAATACAGCTGGGTGACAGGTCCAGCTAGGTTTTACACATCACACAGTGTGCATTGATGTTTTTAAGACAACTTTACTGGTAAATTCTTGTCTATAATGCAAACATTGAAACTTCATGCACCCTATAACAATCTTAGTTTGTCTTTAATCTGTGTGGGGGTTCCCTTTCAGTAATCACATCCTTATACTAACTGTGACACTCATAGCTTGATTTAGGAGTTATCTGCTTCAGCAGTGTTATCTTATGTCAATTTAATTTATATGCAGTAGGATTCTTTGTATGTGTGTTCCACCAAGCACATCTGACCCAAGGTTCTTTCTGGCTGAAGGCAGTATGGTACTGTTAAACTTCTCTGACATCATCTTCTGTTTTTTTGTTTTTTAAATGAGTATTTTAAACCAATGGGGATTTTTTCTGTTTTTCTCTGCATTATCTAGCTGTTATAAGTATTGTATTTTCTAAACAACTGCCATGAGCTTCTGAAGAAGGACTGGTTGGTCCAAAAGCTAGAGCACTTTGTTCTTGTTGTTACATCTATGTTGGTCCATTAAAAGGTATCAAATCATTTGCTTCTGGATCTAGACTTTAGCAAGGCATTTGACACAGTCCCACACAAAAGATTAATAAATAAATTAGCCAGCCTGGGGGGGGTGGGTCCCAGGGTGGAAGCCTGGGTAAAACATTGGCTAGACAACAGGACACAGAAGGTAATAGTAAATGGAATCCATTCTGAAGAAAGGGGGGTTATTAGTGGGATACCGTAGGGTTCAGTACTGGGTCCAGTCCTTTTTAATGTCTTATAAGTGACATTGCAGAGGGACTAGAAGGAAAAGTATACCTCTTTGCAGATGACACAAAGATCTGCAACAGGGTTGATACATAAGGGGCATGGAAAGGATGAGAAGGGACTTGGCAAGGTTGGAGGAATGGTCAGAAGAATGGCAGCTTGGATTCAATGCAAAGAAGTGCAAAATAATGCACCTGGGAAACAAAAACCCAGGGCAAGAGTACGTAATGGGGGAGAGGTAGTAACAACAACAAAAATGGAAAAGTACCAGGGGGGGTAATCATATCAGATGACCTTCAGGTTGGCAAGCAATGTGGGAAGGCAGTAGGAAGGGCTGGTGGGATACTGGGATGTATAGGGAGAGGCATCACCAACAGAAAACAGGAAGTTGTTATCCCTCTGTACAGACAGTTAGTGAGACCCCATCTGGAATATTGCATCCAGTTCTGGAGACCCCATCTCTGCAAGGACATAGACAGGATGGAGGCAGTCCAGAGGACGGCAACTAAAATGGTGCAGGGTCTGCAAGAGAAGCTATATGAGGAGAGACTAAAGGAGCTTAATATGTATACTCTTGAGGAAAGGAGAGAGAGAGAGGACATGATAGAAACTTTTAAGTACGTCAGTGGAATGAACAAAGTCCAAGAGGGTAGCATCCTTCAGAAAAAGAGATGTGCAAGAACAAGGGGACACAATTTGAAGATAGAGGGGGGACAGCTCAGGGGCAATGTGAGGAAGTATCTTTTCACATTGAGGGTGGTGGACACATGGAACCACCTTCCTGAGGAGGTTGTGGGGTCTAAAACTGTGGAAGAATGCATGGGACAGACATAAGGCAATTATTGTGAGGAGTAGAAGAAGAAGAAGAAGATCAGCATTTATATAGTGCTTTCATACACAGTATCCCAAAGCGCTTTACAAGCAATGCTAGACTGGTAGTGAAGTGACTGAATGTGTGGTGGCGGCCATATCACACATTATCACCCACACACAGCCTGGATAATTGCATGAACCGGTTTATGAGAAGTGGAATGTTGGCCATGACACTGGGAATGTTCCCTGCTCTTTGCGAAGAGTGCCCTGGGTTCTTTTAGTACCACCTGGACACCCACCAGGGCAACACCAGGATGGGCAGAAGGACCTCAGTTTAATGTCTCATCTGAAGGATGGCACACCCAGCAGTACAGCACCCCCCAATACTGCACTCGGATGCCAACGATTTTTAGGTGCAAGTCCAATCCCTAGTGTGGGACGAGAACCCACTACCTTCTGGTCCAGAGGCGGATGTGCTACCAACTGAGCCACACTGACACCTAGTAGGAGTAGGAAGAAATAGGCTGCTGGTTAACAGGGATCTGCATCTTATCCAGTAGGTAGGGAAATGGGCAGACTAGGTGGGCCAAGCGGTCCTTATCTGCCATCAAAGTCTATGTTTCTATGTTTCTATGTAACTGACAGCTCAGTCGGGCAGCCAGCCACAGTGGCGATAGGAGGACTGTGCTGGTTACCTGCTCAGGGCCAGGGTGGGGTGGAGTGGGGTGGTGGGGCACTACTTGCCATGGTGGAGGGTGGGGGGTCCACTAGACCACCAGGGAAAGGTTTACATTCTCTTCATAGGGTATTGGGGTAGGGGGTCTGCTATACCACCATGGAAAAATGTATTTATCACTTTACCATATGGGGGATCAGGATTTGGAGGGGTGACACTGGACAACAGGGACACTTTCCGCTATACTGGGTGGGAGATTGGGTGGGGGAAGGGACCACTAGCCACCAGGAAAATCTTTTTATTATATCTCGGGAGAGTGATCGGGTCAGGGGAGGAACTACTAGCCACCAGGGAATATTATTTCTATTTTGGGCAGGGCTTCAGGTTGGAGGGCACTGGACACCAGGGACAACAAGTTATATTCTTAATATCAGGCCAGTGATCAGCGGGGGGGGACCACTAGACACCAGGGAATTTAATTTTACATCAGGCCAGTGATTGGGAGGGGGGACCACTAGAAGCCAGGGAAAGATCGGGCTGTCGATTGGAGAATTCACCATTTGTAACTTGGCCTTGCTTTGTTTTTGTTTTTTAAGTGCAATTTGCACTTAAAAAAAACAAAAGCAAGACAAAGTTACAAATGGCAAAATTCCTATAAACAGGACAGTTTTGCAAAATGATCCTCAGAGGTGAAATTGGCGACTTTACTGGAATTTCACCGCCAAAATGCTGCATCTATAGTCTGTATCATATCTCCCTCTCCGATACTAATTATCCCTACATCTCTTTCCTGATTGGTAGTTGTCAATAACACTCCACCCATTTTGTACTCTGTCCCTGGGTTTCTGTGCCCCAAGTGCATTATTTAGCACTTTTTTGCATTAAATCCCAGCTGCCATACCCTTGACCACTCCTCAAGTTTTCTCAGATCTCTGCTCATGCTTTCCACCCCCTGTAGTGTCCACCTGTTGCAGATCTCTGTGTCATCCACAGAGAGGCAGAGCTTCCCATCTAGCTCCTCTGCAATGTTACTTATAAAGACATTAAAGAGGACTGGTCCCAGCACGATCCCTGAGGCACTACGCTGGTCGCCTTCCCTTCCTCAGAGTGAACTCCATTTACCACCACCCTCTGTTGCTTATCCCCTAACCAATTTCTTATCCAGTTTACTACCTTTGGACCCACTCCTAAGCTACCCCACTTGTGTACATAGCCCCCTGCATTAAAAGTAGTTTCCCTCTGTCTGTTTTAACAATTGCAAGCACTGTAGATGTTTATGAGAATTGTGCTAGTGCACATCACTGTTTTGCTTTTTGGCGAAGTGCACTTGCTGTTTTTTGTTGATGCCATTATGCTGGTGCTATTATGACATGGAACACAGGCTGACTAGCCTATAATTTCCAGCCTCCTCCTTGCTACCACTTTTGTGCAGTGGAATTACATCTGCTCTCCTCCATTCCTCCAGAACCACCCCTGTTTCTAGAGAGCCTTTAAATAGAATTGTTAGAGGTGCAGTCAATATTTTCCTGAGCTCCCTCAATACCCTTGGATGCACCCCATCCGGCACCACTGCTTTGTCAACCTTCAGATTAGCAAGCCCTGTCAGGACTCTCACCTCCAAAAAAGGACTCATGTTTTCCTCCCTCCCTCCAAAGTTTCTGGTACTTTGTAGCCCCTCCTCCCCTCCTCTTCTCCTTCCTCTGCGAACACTGAACAAAAGTATATGTTCAGGACATCTGCCTTTTCCTGGTCACCCTCTACACAGTGCCCTCTTTCACTCATGACCTTCCACTTTTCATTTACACACCTAAAAAACGTCTTGTCCCCCTTTGTTACCTCCCTGGCTTTTCTCCCTTCAGTTTGTGCCTTTGCGCTTCTTACTTTCCCTGCTTCCCTCTGTTTCCCCTAATACACCTCTCTATCCTCCTCCTTCTGCATCTTCTTATACCTTCAGAATGCTAGCCTTTTTGTCTTTATCTTTTCAGCCACCTATTTCAAGAACCATAGCAGTCTCTTATTCCTCTTGGTTTTGCTCACTTGTTTGATGCAGAGATTTGTTGCCTTTACTATTCTCCCTTTCATCTTCACCTACTGTTCCACCACCCCACCCAGGCCACCCCCCCAACCAGGTCATCCCTGAAGCATTCACCCAGGTGTTGATGGATGCATTCTTGCTAGGTGCTGACATGTGATGGCAATTGTTGGGAGGTGAATACCATGGTGATGGAGAGAAAGAGACTAAATCAAATGACAAGAGGGTGCAGGACAGAGTAGGAGTTGAAACAACCAATGAAGGGACACAAGACTCAAGGTACACAGTTTGCTATTTCCAGCCAGGCATGTTTACTCAATGCCTCATTGATGTGGCATGCATGGCCACAGTACAATGCCATTTAAATGTTAGTGATCAAAGTGTGACATATGCTGTGTGATCAGATCCTTAGTGAACAGTGACAGCACAGAAGGCATGGTGGGCTTAATGCAATATAGATAATTGGTAGTGAGTGCTGACCTTGCAGTTACAGTCATGTTACTTTGCATTCTCTTGAGTAACACATTGGTCATCATTTGAAGGATATAGGAGTACTCCTTGGGCCTATTCTCCTCAACCACTCTCCATCGGCCGCTTCGCTTGTTAAACAGATGATGGTAACTGTTAAATGTGGAAATACCAGTTTGTGAGCAACAGAAGAAAAAATGTTTGTCATCATCATTTGCACTATGCCGTGCAACGTCCCATCATGTTAAATGTTTGAAAACCCACCTAAAAAACAATTAGCAGGAAACTGCTCTTTAATCATATAAAGTGGCTTTTATAGTAACTCATAGAAGAACATGTTCCTTTCACTGTTATTGCACCATTCGTGCATACATAAAATGTTCAAGCTTAAAAGCATGGTGAAAAGTGCACCATGTCTTGCATGAGGCTAAATACGTGTGTCCGGTTTCCTGGTTGTTGCTTCCTCTACTGACTTGACAACGTGGGATACATTTTGTTTTCCAGAATACAAATATATTCTGACAGTGAATAACTATTTAGAAAGTTTACATTTTATTTAACATGCAACATGCATCTACCTTGTTAAAGGAGGCTGAAGAAACCACCATTGATGTTACAGAAACTAATGTGCTTGTGTAATCATTCATAATTGCAACATGGGTGATATTGATGCACACACATAAGGTTTCTGAACCAGATTGCAGAGTTGCAGATATATATTCAGGGATGGAAACTGTAGCTGTATACAAAACTTCATGGTCATAACAGAGTTGCCCACGTACAAAGTCAGAGTGGAAGGGAGCAATGTAATGCGTACTATTGTTAGAGCGCACAAGAAAAAACAGGGTAAGCCAAAGAGAACAGACTATCTTAGTTGTTAGCTGAAAATAATATTTTCATGCTTACACCTTCTCCCCTTCAGATGGTCTACGTACTGTAGCCAGTATAGTGTTATGCATGTGCAACTGTGTTAGTTTGGTTTTGCCCATTTGCACTATCTATTCCAGAGGGATTACTACCCTGTAGGGGTATCAAAGGCTAGAGATGCCACAGGATGATTTCTATGGCTAAAGGTACCTTAGGAAGTATCCCCAAAAGAATGAAGTATGAAATACGAAGCACATAAGCAAGCGGTAACTGTGATATAGCAGCAGACAAGCATAGACAATTTGATAACGTAATGAGATGCTCAAGTTGATAACATAATAAAATGCCCAGGTTTGCATGGCAGGATTCTGATGGTTTGCGTTGAGAATGAGGGGACCCTCTAAAGAGAGAGGGAATGGCAGGGACACCATCCACCTCCATTCAATGGCAGAACCTACCTAAAAAAAACTAGGGGACATTACTCTGCTAACTAACAGTTATGACCTGAGGCAATGGAGGAGAGGAAAAAAAACCTATGAGGAGGAAATCTCTGGGGATCCAAGGCCTAGGTCGCCTTACCTCCAGGCTTGGGATATTTTATTTAGTGATGGCTCTGCAGCTGCAAATTGGAAACCCAATTAAAGGGAGGTGGAAAATATTCCAATTCAGAGGAAGGTTCTCACTCACTGTCTTTAGCAGGAACGCCATGAAAGGTTGTGAGAAAACTCTGCAACATTGCATGCAACCAAGGTGGGAGAGGAGAGGAGAGCAATGACTGCTGAGGCACTCACCTGGCCTACTCGCCCTAAACTCAACCAGGTGAACCAGAGGCAGTCGTAGGGAGAATGCGGTGAAGGTGCCTTGCTAGGGAAACCATTAAAACCATTGATAACTGTTACAATGGAACACTAGAGCCAAAGGAGGTAACTTTTTCCACCCTTAACAGCTAGTCTTAAACTCAACACCAGGAACTGCTGTGACATAGCGCACAGCTAAACCAAGCCTGGAGCGAGGACATTCCCAGGTATGGGCCAGGTGAGAAGGACCCCGCCCCAAGTTGGGCACACTCAAGATGTGGACTAATGCAGAGTGAGACCATCGGCTGCAGGGAACCCTGTGCCAGAATGGTATGGCTGGCATGCCCCAAACTGACAGAGTGCTGAAAAGCTGTGAGCAGCTGAGCACTGGTATGCTGAAACATAATGAGCATTGCATGCTGAGACCTTGCAAGGTCAAAAGTAGATTGAGTGCAGCAGACATCCCCGAGTTTGAAGCTGAGGGGATGCAGTAGGCATGCACAATGATTGCGTAAGCAGAGTGGACCTGCACGTAGGTCAGTAAACAGAGTAGTAATAGGTGGACCTGAACGTAGGTCTGCATAACATGGTAACAATAATCAGCACTGAATAATGGGGCAAGCCAGCCAAGCATTCAAAAACCAATAGAGGCAACACATACTCAGAAAATTTGTTGGCAGCGGAGACAGGATTTAGAAGAATTAGCTACATGGGGCCATGACTCCCCAAACACCTCTAAGTTCCTGCCGTAGGAAAAACAAGAACGTGACAAGAGGACTGAGACCCACATGCAGGTATTGAAACTAAGTAACAGCCTTAGCAGTAGCTTTAGCTTACCTCTGAGTATGACAGGGTGTATGATCATAGAAGCAACATCTGTATTGAGTATACTGAGTTGTAAAGCTGCAAAAACATAAATAAAAGAGACTCAATGCTCTGAAAGCAGGTGTAACCAGGCAATACAATGAAGCTGCTGCAATGAGGTAAATAGAATGAGAGAGCATGATTGAGCTGCATAGCTAGGTTCAGAGTAAGCCTGAGTCAGGTGAAAACAATTGAGTATGCAACATGTAAGCAGCTATGGTTGAGCTGAAACACACAGATAATGATTGCAGTTGCATTGCAGTAATGTGAGAGTTGTGAGTAACAGAGCAAATAGTAGGAACTCTGGAGCAATATGTTAGGAGCTTAGAAAAAGAAGCCCCCAAAAGAGATAAAACCAAAGACACACAAACACAGAAAACAGGGAACAGACAGAAAGAAGCACACACACAGCTGAAGGTAAAATACAAACCAGAAGCAGGAAAGAAAACACAGAAATCCGGACAAGCAGGAGCAGCAAGGGGGGACCTAACCAGCTGATAGGACAGACCGACAGAGCCTTCGGTTGCAAAGAAAAAATGCTTCACAAGGAGGCTGAGAGGAACTGCTTATATAGCTCTGGAAGTGGGAGTGGCTGAGCTGCTTGTCCATTGAACTCCAGACAAAGCCTTCCAATTAATATACTACCAGACTGCGAATGGTAGGAAATGCAATGGTTTTATGAAGTTATAGATAAACAGTCCGACTTGCAGAACGTTTGACATTCATGATAGAGTCTGGAGGAAAGGAGTTCAGAGGTGAGTGATAAGTTGCAATGTAAGCATCCATGAGGTGAATGAAGGAGATGAACATAGTCAATGCGTGCCTGGTAGAAGTAGTGACATAAGTAATTTTTTGACCGTTGAGGGAATATTGGTATAAGCAGTCTAGAAGGTAACTGAATGTATAGAGAATAAGTGGAAGTTCAGTACGAGGAATTTGATAGCTGATTTGAGTATTGATGTAGTAATTATATTTGAATAGGTTATCATTGATCCACTGGTTGAAGTAGATATGGGTATTTCTGTTGTACTTGCCCATGATATGCACTGAGGTGGCCATGACTGTCTAGCTTTATGGGTGATCCAAAGTCTATATACTTGTGGGAAGCCCAGAAGCAAGTATATGAAAGAGTCTATAGGCTGAGGTGGTGGTGGTGGAGTTGAAAGTAGTATAGAATGCCCGAGGTGCCTATTGCTATAGTTGATTATAAATCTGATGGGAGGCAAGACTGAGATAGTGAAACTGTCATATCAGTTGCAGGCATTTTGATTGAGAATTGATGGAAGCCTGTTCTCGGTGTAAGTCTTCACTGGAGGGAGCAATGGAGATAAATCATGAATGATGAACGAGAAGGGCCACTGGATGGGCAGCTGACGTGACTGATGATAAAACGATGAAGGAATGTAGATAATAGTACAAAGTATGGCGACGTCCAGGAGCTAGTAAACAGTGGTTTGGATAGAATGTCATTAGTAAGGCAGCTAGGCATGGGAGATCCAACACTGAAAGTTCTGGGATGGTAGCTGTGAAGATCTTAGGACAAGTGGCTATTGAGAAATAGGAGTTGAGTAACATGATCAACAGAGTCAGTGTCAGTAGGAGAGGCTGCAGAAAGGCAAAACGGATGATGTCAGTACAGCTATGAAGTATCTTGCAGTTCCCGTTATCTGTAGCAATGATGATGGTTACAGAGTCGGTATATGACAGAAGGAATTAGGCCATTTTTCCATGTACGAAGATATCCTGTGAGACATGGTGGAGAGGGAAGCCATAGTGCTTGAATGTACAGAATGCGTAGGGAGTGTCCAGTAGGGCCGGATGAGATATTTCTGTAGTCCAGTCAAATGGGATTCTGGGACTGATCCTGGGGAGATGATTGGGCAGTATAGATAACTCTATGGTGATGAAAGAGTCTATGAGGCATGTTGTCCAAGGGACATTTGCTAGAAGTAGTTTTCTTCAGGTGAAATGACCAAGTGCTCCATCAAGTAGTGGATGGGAGGTGTTAGGATGGCCAAGATTGGAGACTGAAATTGATGAACTGGAGGAGTAGTTGACTGGGTAGGGATAATGTCTGGTGATAGGTATGAAATGCCCAAAAGAGCCATAGCATATGGGAAGGAACCCTGAGCCATCGAGGCGGCGATGAGAAGACGGCCATCCAAGGATGGAGAAAAAGTCCAGAGTGGTTCTCAATGTACTGGAGGAAGGAATCCAGGAGGAGGAAGAAGATAACAAAGGCCAAGCCGTACTGACATCACAGGTGTGGGAAGGAACATGACTGTGGCCAGTGTCTCAGTGAACTGAATCAGAATGGAGGAAGGCTGCTGGGGACATTGAGGATGAGCCATGGAAGACCGAGGAGTGAAGTCAGGTCCCAAGTGCAACGAAGTTGAGATACAGGAGTCCCAGAGCTGAAGACGATGGTGAACGACATGTGCAGAGGATAGAAGGTGCTGCAGCGATGAAGCATGAAGTTCCCACATCTGAAGGAGAAGATGAACTCACACAATAGTCGGCAGGGGTGACCGGCAGCAAGGAAGTCCATGAGGTAGGCAAACTGTATTTCAGTAGAGACTGAACAAGCTGGTATAGTCCAAATCGAGAGTATAAGGAGCCCAAGGTGGGGTTGAATACAATGAGTCCATGGAAGTGCAGGATGGAGACTGGTGTGGAAAGATGTAGAAGGCAATCGGGGTATAGGGTCCTGGTCCTGGGGGGAAGCAGCTACCGGTATCAGGTAGAGAATGTATAGGGATAAATCCATCTTTTACAGACATAGGCACCCAATACAGGTATTCGAGGTGCAACGACGTGTACACGAAACACCAGATAATGTATAATGGTGAAGGCAAAAGGGGTAAAGTGGTTATGGTCCCGAAGAAAAGCAGCATCTGGTAGTCTGATAGAGAATGCATAAAGTTGAAACAGTTGATTGCAGAAATGAGCTTCCATCCAAGGCAATCTGGGCAGGATGACCTTCTTTCGATGCCATTAGGCAGAGGGAGGTTGTTGAAGGCAAATGAGCATAGCAGTCTCGATCCCGAAGGGAAGTGATGACCAGAGATAAGGTAGAGAGTGCAGAAGGTTGAAACAGTCGGCTTGTGGATGAAGGTTCCCATCTCTGGAAAAGGAGGAGAGAAAGGCTTCACTAAGTGCCACCAGGCAGAGGTAGGAGGTTGGAGGCAAATGGTGGGAGGAGGTCCCATTCCCAAAGGGAAGCACATCTGGGCATCAAGTAGAAAATGTATTGAAACAGTGGATTCACATAAACAGGCTACCATACCTGGTAGTCAGTGCGATGACCTTCATTCGATGTCACCAGGCAAAGTTGGGAGGTGGAAGGAAAATGGGGTATAGAGGTCCCATTCTCTAAGGGAAGAGGCAGCCCGTATCAGGCAGAGAATGCATGAGGTGGAAACAGTCGAATGCAGACTCAGGCTCCCGACTATGGAAGTCAGTGTGATATGACCATGATTCAAGGCCGCAGGCAAGGCAGGATGAAGAAGGCAATCAGGGCAAGGTCCTGTTCCTGAAGGAAAGTGGCATAATGCCACTGGGTTGGCTTCTGTCATGGGTCTCGTTATCGGTCATGAGCAGGTAGGTTTTATGTCTGGGTGGTTTTCTGGGGACCACCTCAGGAAGCTCTTGCATCTACTTGCCGTGTCCAGAGACAGCAGGTCCCCCAGGGTCCTGGTCTCTCTGGATGTGGAAAAGGCCTTTGACCGGGTCGCTTGGAACTATTTTTTCACCACCCTTCACAAATTTGGCCTTCCTGATGATTTTATCAAGTGAGTGCATTTGCTGTATACTGCACCAACTGCTCATATTTGGTGGAACAGTCATTTCTCTGCCTCAGTCCCCTTACAGTGTGGTAGCTGGCAGGGGTGTCCCTTATCCCCCTTTTGTTTAATTTTTATTTGGAATCACTTATTAGGCATTTATGTTCTGTACCCACCCTAAAGGGATTCCGGTGGCAGGTAAGTGTTACATGCTGATGCTTTTACATCTGGAAGATCTCTCACACTCTATCCCAGCTCTCCTTCATGAGATCTCTATTTTCTCCAATGTCTCCTTTTATAAATTGAGTCTCTCCAAAATGAAGGTGTTTCCCCTAAATAACATGGTCAATAAAAGAGATGCTGTGAATCTGGGCCTGTCATGGGAACCTCGAGTTCTAACTTATCTGGGGGTTAAAATTACCCGCTCGGTTTCTACCATGGTTAAAAAGAGTTGGTCCAGAATCCCTCTGTCCTTGTGGGGTCGAGTTAATATTCTCAAAATGAATGTCCTGCCCCATCTGTTATATTCCCTTGGAATGTTGGGTTTCCACCTCCCCAAGATCTGGTTTTCCCATCTACACACCTCTTCAACCTGTTTCTCTGGAAATACTCTATCGTTCATAGAGCTTACTTTAAATTGACTGCCCCCAAACTAAATGGAGGGTTGTCTCTCCCCTTTGTTTTTTTATACTATTGTGCCCAACACTCCAGTAAGTTTTTACGGTGGGGATCAGAGGTTGCACAGTCAGGTCCTCCTGCATATATTCCTCTCTGGCTGGATATTGAGAGAGATTTAATAGGTGGGGTGGGGTATTCTCTGAACAGTCTTCTCCACCTCAGACCTTCTCAGCTTCCCTGTCCTCTGCATTTCACTCCCATCGAATGGTCATTTAAAATTTGGGGGCAAATTTAGTCCTACTTGTTATGGTCTTGGTTGGTGGCCACCTCCCAGCCTGTGTTCCATAACCCTCATTTCAAAATAGGTAGCCATCCCATCCCCACTGCCTTTTTCTCTCAACTGAGTGCCTGCACTTTGGCTGATATTTGTCAGGAGGATGGGATACTTCCTTTCCAGACCCTGCAAGCTAAATTTAGTCTGAGGAATCAGGACTTGTTCAAAATCCTCCAGCTTAGAAGTACCATAACTGCCTTCCTGGGACCCAAACCATGGTGCCTGTCGTGTCTGGATGAAATGGACTCCTTGTTATCCTTAGTCACATATCCTCATTCAGTGTCCTTGCTTTATGAGTATTTTCAGTCTATAGACCCCTATCTTCCTTTTGGGGTGTGTTTCTACTGTGTTCATAAGCTCCTGTTACCTGATGACAAAGAATACTGGAGGGTTCCCTGGCTGAACTTATATAGATATATAAAGCAGAACCAGCTTCGTTTAATACAATTTAATATTATGCATGATCTGTATTTCACCCCACTTAAGCTGTACAGGATGGGAAAGCTGCCTTCATCCTTGTGTACCTGTTGCCGAGAGGCTGTTGGCTCCCTCCATCACATCTTATGGGAATGTGACAACATCCAGCCCTTCTGGACTTCAATTCAATGGTCTCTGGATCCTCTCTTTGGGTCTAGATGACCTTTTACCCCTGAGAGTTGCTTACTGGCTATTTTTCCACCTGGTACTCCAAATATCAGGAAAGTCCACCTGCCTCTCATGGCTGCTATGGCTAAGATTGCATGTTGTGACACTGGAAGGATGAGGCACCCCCCTCCACCTTAGAGTGGCATCATGAGATTCTGATGGCCCTTCAGCTGAAGAGACACATAGCCATTATGCGGAAGAGGCTTCATTATTTTTGCTGCACTTGGGAGTCTCTCAATACTTTATTATCCCATTGGGATTCTCAAGGTTCTACCTGGCTTGCTGGGAGCCCTTTTGCCTGTGGTTTATGTGTCTCTGTGCAGGGTGCCTATCTGGTTTGGGCCTTCGTATATAGTGAGGTCACAGATGAAGGGAAGGGGGAAGGGGGAGAGGCGTGGATGGTAGCTGTTATGTATATTTTCACTTTATGTTGGGTTGAGTATTGTTTTGCTGTTTGTTCCTGTGTTTTTGCTCTGTAATGTTTGTTGAAAAATATAATAAAGTGTACTAAATAACAAAAAAAAAGGAAAGTGGCATCTTGGTATCAGGCTGAGAATGCATAAGGTTGCAGCAGCGGAAGTAGACTCAGGCATCATCCGGGACATTGAGGCGAGACAATCTTGACTTGATACAGCTAGGCATAGGTTGGATGATGAGGGCAGATGGGTGAAGAAGTTCCATTCCCAAGGGAAGTGGCAAGCAGTATCAGGTGGAGAAGGCATAAAATGACACAGTAGATTGCAACATGGCGCCCATCACTGGTACTCAGGGCGAGCTGGCCTGCACTCAATGCTGCCAAGCAGAGTTAGGGATGGAGGATGTCAGGTTGGTAAGTAGTAGGAGTTAGTGACTGTAAAGGAATCCCATCCTGGTAGACAGGGGAAGCCTACCTTCACTTAACACCTCAGAAGGTGCGAGTTAGGAATGGAGTCCAAAGTACTGCTGGTATGGGCTGACAGAAAGTGTGGAATGCTGCAGTAGAAGGAGTGTAGATTAGGAAACTGAAATGAGATAGGTATTTTGAATAGTACAAGGGTATAGTAAGAAATATAGCATGATAGGAATGGTAGGCACATAAACAGGCATTGATATATAGAAGGAAGGGTCCAGCCTTGGAAGCAGTAACAATGTAGGGGGAGGAAATCCTCACTGTAAATGGAAGCATGTGCCAGGGAAGATAATTATGTAGGTAAAGGTGGTTGAGCTTGTAGGCAGCAGGGGTGGTGAAATGGGAATGGCCAGGTTCAGAGGATTGGGAGCACCCCTCTTCCCCTCACACCCCCTCTCCCAATGTCCTGACACATGGTAACGCAAATGTTCCTGCAAAGGGATGGGCAACACAAGCAACCAGCCAAGGGAGTAAGGAATCAGGAATAATATACAGTGAGCAGTAGGAGATAATCATGGCTTCCCAAAAGAATGTGTCCCATAGGGCAAATTAAGTTTACTGAGGTCGGCCCAACTTACAACTCCCCACCACCACAGTACCACATGCAAGCGATGTAGTGGTAGCATAAGCATCCAACCAGCTGCTGCTAGTCCATATACTACCCCAATATATGTACAGGTAGACAGAGTTCAGTGCATATGTGCTGAAAAAATTAGGAACATCTCCGAATAAGCACAGGTCCAACCCCTCAAAAAGTGTAAGGAGGGAGTAAGCATGACATGGTAGTTACACTGTCGATTCCTAATTCCACAGCCCATTGCAGCAGCCATGGGTCAAGCGCTAAAATGACAAAATGCAGTGGTACTTACTGTTAGATAGCAGAGCACGCTATGGTGAAAAAAAGTGAGCAGAAACCAATGTGAGTGCCGTGGAGAGACAGCGTGCTACAGACCAGAGAAGAATGGGATGCCTGGAGGGAACAGACAGGAAGTGGTGTGCATCAGGAGGGGAGATGGAGGCAAGCCTCACAAAATGGAGAAAGAAGCTGAGAACGCTCGGAAGCGTCTCCACTATAGGAGAATTGGATGCAGGCAGGTAGCCCAAATGGAAAACCTAAAGGGATAGAATCCAGGATCGGTGAGGGACAGAGATGAGCAAGGAAGGGAGCGGGGAGGCAGAACTGAACCACCGAGAGAGGGGAGACCAGCCAGCACACAGGACATAAAGGAAACAAACACAAAAAACAATGGTAGAAAATGGAAAGATGAGAGGAAAGGGTGAGACACATATGGTAGGGAAAAAACACACCAGACAGAGCAGCAGGAGGTGCAGGAAACAGCACGGCCACATGAGCCATGCAGGGAGCTCAGGGAAAAAAACACTCCTTAAGCAAGGAGTGTGTGTGAGTGGTGGGTTTAAGTAGAGGTTGTGGGAGGAGCTATTCCCCACATTGAACCTCAGGCTTAAGTGCTCCCATTACCTGTAATAACATCTGGACTGGTTAATTATGCATGGTCAACTGGGAAACATCAACATATACAAGATATACTCACACATCAAACAAGAAATCTGAACATGAGCATCTGTCACAAGTTCCCCAACAACTACGTCACTATTTAGAAGTGAGCCCACTGAGCATTTGAAAGCTTTTCCATATTGGTGGATTTCAGTTCAGTCTCGCGCTTGTCAACCAGATTGATTAATATAATTTCCTTTGACTCCAGATCCATGCAGGTATATGTAAAGTACTGAGCTGAATATCCATGACTGTCCATCCTACCATCATCTGAATTTAACAACAGAGATAGAAAACACATTTGAGAAACTTGTAAACAATATAAATATAAAAAAAGTTGTGAAACCTCACAGTGTCATACCCATTATAACCACAGTCTTCTCCTTTGTGGCAGTGAGTAAGTTAGCCTCCACTGCCGTCTAGTACCTTTCAATCACCAGGGATCATCAGCAGAAAAGGGAAACAAAATCGCCCAATAAGAATCATGATGCTAGTCTTCGATGGTATGCCTGCCTTATGCTAGGAGCCTGGGCAACAAGATCAGTGATCTCCAGGCTCTAGTAGCAGACACAAAAGTTGATCTGGTAGCTATTACCGAATATTGGACCACAGACACAACAAATGGGACCTGACCATCCCAGGCTACACACTGTTTAAAAGGGACAGATAGGTGGGGAGAGGTGGGGGGATTACCCTCTATGTGAGGGAGGGCATCAAAGCAATGGAGGATGAAAGCACCAAGGCTGGGTGGAGGAACTTGGAGTCACTCTGGGTCCACTTAGTCACCAATGCAGGAAAGAAATTGCACATGGGTGTGATATGCAGACCCCCAGGATAGGGAGAGGGAAAAGATGAACAGTTAGCTGAGGAGTTACAAAAGATGGCTGGTAAAGGTGACATACTGGTGGTTGGGGACCTTAACCAGCCAAATGTGGACTGGAATATCCCAGCAGCCAAGAGCTCCAGAAGTCATGCTTTACTGGACACATTCCAGGACTGCCTGCTATCTCAACTAGTGAAGGACTTGACCGGGAGGATGCCATCTTGGATCTGATCCACACAAACTCTGAAGAAATTAGATCTGTGAGGGTGGAAGAACCCTTGGCAAATGGCGATCACAATACAGTCTGGTTTGAAATAACCACTAGCACTACTAAAACCACCTCAAGCACAGAGGTGCTGTGTTTTCAGAAGGCTGATTTTGGTAGCTTGAGGCAGCTAGTGAGGGATAAGTTAACAAACATCAGAGACAAGCCAGACGGGAAGAAATATGGAAGATATTAGGATACAGTTGAAGAGGCAACAAGATTCTGCATCAGGATTACAACAAAGAAAATAGGTTTAAAAGACCACTGTGGTTCTCCCTCCAGTAAGAGAGGCAATTAGGGCCAAACAGAATGCACACACATGGTTCAGGCAACATAAAAGGGACAGGGAGTGGGAAGATTACACTAGAAAAGTAAGGAGGCCAGGAAAATAGTGAGGAGGCCAAGGCAGCAAAAGAGCTGCAAATTGCTTGTGGAGTCAAATCAGGGAAAACCTTTTCCACTATATCTGTGAAAAAGGAAGACAAGGGAGGAACTGTAAGGTTAAAAGTGGGGACAAGGTTCTAGAGGACAGCGGGCAAAAGCAAAGGCCCTAGCCGGCCGGTGGCACTGAGGGTTGAGGCACTAGATGCCACACCTTGTGCTATGCTGGCGATCTGGGTTCAGAAATGGACTCAGGGTTGTCAGGGACCGGCAGGGGTGGAGAATCAAGCATCCCAGTGGATGCTCTCCACCACCAGGGTGGGATGCAGGGGTGTCCTGTGCACCCAACGTTCCTGGGGCCAGTGGATGCACCAGCTCACAGGGGTAATGGCGGCTCTCCAAGAGCCAGGTAGGGAGGATGCTCTGGGCACTTGGCAATGGCATATGTCAGCACATCATCTGCCTGGACTTCCGTTCTTCATGCCAGTGTCCTCAGGGGCTTAAGGGGAGGACCAGGAGAAAAACCAAAGGCAAAAAATCTCACGGCCCCAAGCAGAATGATGCTGGGTTGGCCCAGCCGAAAAGACCAGTGGATGAAGAAATCCACTGGGCAGGGACCTGGAGAAAGTTAAAAAAAAAAAAAGCAGAGGCCCTAAATGAATACTTTTGCTCGATATTCATGAGGGAGAATCTGGGCCCACTGCCAGACAGCAGTATCAGGCCAAGACCAGAAGGGTTCAGAGAATGTGCACCTAGGAGCTCACCACAGGCAGGGTCAGGAAGGGTCTTTCAGACATTAGACCCGACAAGACCACTGGCCCTGATAGTTTACACCCTAGAGTGCTCAGGAAGCTTGCAGAAGAGTTGGCATCACCTCTTGCACACCTATTCAACAGGTCACTGGAGTCAGGGGGTAGTTCCAGGCAACTGGAGGGTGGCTGACATGGTGCCACTGCACAAGAGTGGAGACGGGGAAGATACAGCTAACTATAGGCCAGTCAGCCTCACATCAGTAATGGATAAATGTGTGGAGGCCCTTATCAAGCAAGATCTAGTGGAATACCTCAAAGCGGATCACCTCCAGAACTACAAACAACACAGGTTTGTGATGGGCAGGTCATGTCAAATTAATCTTATTACATTCTTTGACAAAGTGACCAAGGAGTTGCCTAGGGTCATGCAGTGGACTTGCTTTACTTTGACTTGAGTAAGGCATTTGACACAGTCCCACATAGATGCTTCTTAAAAAAGCTAGAAGACTTTGGGTAGCAGAACAGATAGTAAAGTGGATCGGAGTTGGCTGAGGACAGGAAACAAGGGTGGTAATAAATGGGGTAAAATCTAACAAGAGGCAGGTCACTAGTGGGGTGCCTCAGGGGTCAGTCCTGGGGCCAGTCCTCATCAATGTATTCATTAGTGACATCAGCGAGGGCATAAATGGCAACATCGCCCTGTTAGCAGATGACACAAAACTCAGCAGAAGAGTGGATAGTACGGAGGGAGTCGGACAACTGCAGGAGGACCTTAAGAAGTTGGAAAGGTGGTCACAAATATGGCAATTGAACTTTAATGCTAAGACGTGTAAGGTGGTGCACCTGGGTCGGGCCAACCCCAAGGAAGAATACTGACTAAACAGAGATCAGCTGAGCTCCGCTGCTGAGGAACGTGATCTGGGAGTCATCATTAGGGATGACTTCAAGCAGCAAAGTCAGTGCAATAAGGCTTACAGCAGGGCTATCAGGGTGTTAGGATGCATTGGCAGAGGGATAGACAGCAAGAAGAGGTGATACTACCACTTTACGGTCATTAGTGGGCCTCATCTGGAGTACTGTGTACAATTCTGGAGGCCTCAACTAAGAAAGGACATTTATAGATTGGAAGTGGTCCAGAGAAGGGCAACAAAATTATACATGGCCTTCAGAAAATCACCATGAAGAGAGGCTTAGGGCTCTAAAGTTGTACTCACTAGAGACTAGGAGGAAGAGGGAGATATTGAGACCTTCAAGTTCCTTAAAACATCAACAAGGTTCCAGAAGTGCAGCTTTTTACTAGGAATGTCAATTCTACCACAGGACGGCATGAGTGGAAATTGAAGAGTGGAGTGTTCAAGCAGGACATCAGAAAGTATTACTTCTCAGAGAGGCTGGTGAAACCTTTGAATAGATTATCTTCCGAGGTGGTGGCTGCAAAGTCAGTATCAAGCTTTAAGCATGGTTGGGACAAGGATTGGGAAAAAACACATGGCACTGGCAAGGGCTAGGCTGGGCATCTAGGAGGACTGAACACCGTGCACAATAGGTCCCGGATACTGTCAAGAAGAAAAAAGTCACAGAACTCACCCACTTGTAGGGATAAGGATCCTGAAATCCAGGCTTGGCATTGTATCTTGTCCCTCAGTCCTTTGATCCTGATTCTTAAAATTAGACTGAGGCCATGTTTAGAGTACAAAACACCATTCATGTAACATTCATTTGTGCAAACTGCAAATACAGGTTACAGCAGCCACTCTGGGGGAGAGCAGACAAAAAACACCTAAAGTGTCACCGTAGTCAGCTTTTTCAAACATTTGAAATTTATGGAAGAAACATGCAGGTAATGAAACGTGTCTATATAATAACCCATCAATGTTAAACATGTTCCACTCATTCTTGATGCGATGTCAAGGTCCTGGCCACAGATTCCACAAATATTCAACTCACATGTACGTTACAACACCATGATGTTCTCTACATAGACCATAAATGCCACCTGCTCCACTATAGATTGTGCAAACTCAGATTCACTGATGGCACTGTAATTGTTATCCTAGTTGCCTAGAGTCTCAGCAGTCCCAAAATGCTCACTAGCACAATGTCTGAGAACATCAGCCTCAACAGATGCATGTTGCAAATATTCATACTGGTGATCTCTATAAAATCGATAAAAGCGTGTTATAAATATAATAATAAAAACAAACTCCTGATTCCTCGTCAACAGGCAAACTTAGTAGCTAAAGCTAATTTTAGTGTCTACTGGGGTGCCGATAATAGTGCTGAATGTAACAACACCTTGGCACAAAATCCATTTCTGGAGATTCAACAGTGCACCCTGAACTAAAATGGGTAACATCATCAACTACATGTATGATCATGTTCATTATGCCAATTAGTCCTGTACAAACAAAGATGACAGCTTTAATGGATCCAAGACTGTGAATCCAGCAAGAAATATTCCAACAAAATTAAGAAACAAAAAAAGCATGATGATTGCTAGAGATTCCCAAGACATCTGGGGCACATGCATTCTCTTATGCTGCCTCCTCCCTGTGGAATTCTCTGCCTCATCAGATAAGAGAATGTGTGACTGTCTCGAGTTTTAAATCAGAGCTTAAAACATATTTGTTTTTAAAAGCTTATCCTGAAGGATTTTAAATATGATTGTTCATTTAATCTACTTGTGTGTTTTAAATACGTTTACAGCTTGCTTTGAGAAAGAGCGCTTTGAAATAAAGTTTTACTTTACTTTTTACTTTCATACTGGGCGACTGGGGTATACCGTCGCCACAGTGACAGCGGCACACTAAACTCCCTACATAGCAAAACCCCACCTTGACTATATTGTGCAGTGATGGGGGTTCACTGATCGACTGTTTGGCGATGGGTAATATCTAACTCCACTGTCTGTGTGACATGGGTTAGATATCTATAGTGGGGGGTGTGGACAGCGCAGCACCCTGCATGGGGGGTACGGGGGCACAGCCCCCCCCACATTGAGCATTTCTGTATTGCCGGTCATTCTGGGGACACGTCGGGGTCAGGGGTGTCAATGTCACTGTATTTGTTGTTGTGCCAGTGTCATGGATCCGGCGATTGGCATGTATAGAAATCTGTCACTATTAGATTTTGTTTCAGTATATCAATAATATGTTGCTAAGCTGATTCTTTTATGACCACTGGATTGCATGCATTTGAATGTCTCTGCAGCATCTAGCCTGTAAGGAAACAACATGAATAATCTCAAAAGTATAAAGAAAATAACATTCTTGCTACCACAAATGAAGAATACATCTACAGTATGACAATACTTGAAACTTGGCTCACTGGGTGACATTAGGTCAGCCAATTCACAGTCATGATCTGGAAAGTTACTAAGCCTTCTTCTAGTGTGACAGTAGCCCCTGTTCATTTTATTGGATAGCTGCAGAGTAGAATGAACAATAGGAGATGTTGACATAGTGATGTTTGTAGAATTAGAATTATTATACCTGCTGAAAATGAATGACAAACATTAAAAACTGGCATAGGAGAGACAAAATGCAAATAGTAGAGCACCACTCATGCAATCAAAGCACAAAAGGAAAAAGCAAGTCTAGTAGAAAACAAGTCACGGCCGAATGAGATGACAGCTGCTTTTCTTGTTTGAGAGCCAACCACCATGACAGTTCTGAACCAGCTGCAATCCTGCATTTTCCACTTTGTGTATCCATTACTTTCTTTTGTCTTTTCCCTGCAAAATTGGTCACTGTGCATGGTCTGCTGTGTTTCAGAGGTGTTGTCTCCATGGTAACAGTGTCAACAGTAGTCATGAGGACAATGTTTCAAAAGCTGAAATTCATGCAGTAGAAAAAAGTGTTGTATTTCTTGCCTCACAGTGATCTGCAATGTTGAGGTCATCAACAGAGATAATTCCAGGAAATATTACATGTTCGTCAATAATAGTTATGAGGTGTAAAAAAAATACAACACTTGTTATCTAGGTGCTTAATTCTATATATTGTTACTGTTTTTTTCCATTATCTGTTTATCCACCTATTTCCCTGAGCAGCCCCCTTTCTGATGGCGGACCCTGGCCCCATCACCCACCAGCCTGGGCCTTACTCCAGGTACTTACTTACTGCTGTGGGTGAGCAGATGCATGGGTGGGGAGCAGAGCCTATGGGATTACCAGCCATCAGCCTGATGCTGGGGATCCACTTCTCTCACCCCATCCCTAATGTCAGAAATGCATGTCACGGTGCAGCTGTATGCTGTAAAGCTGCCACATGTACTCAAGTGTCTGCCCCCCTGGCCCCCTGAGAAGCATCCACTGATGCTATGCCACTCAGCCTCTGTTGGGTGACAGGCAAGCAGCAGCCCCCTGAGTCCCTCTTCCCCGAAGGTGTAGAGCTGTCTATGGACACTAAATCCTCCTTCCCCCCCGGCTGACTCCCAAGTGACCCTGGTCTGTTTCCTTACCCTGGTCGCAGGTGTGGAACACAGTGCCTCAGCCCACCACACCACTGGGCCAGATTTTAGTAGAGTTTATAAACAGCATCAAAAGGAGAAACAATAAGAATAAACCTCCCTAAACAATCCACAAATTGAAATGTAGTTTTCAAGCTTAAATTCTAAATAGCTTTTACACACTGGAAGGTACATTGTATATTACTCAGTTCAGCGAGTTGATTAATGTTCATAAAATGACAATATAATTGCTTGTGGAGAACTATAAACATGTCTGCTGATGATTAAACAGATATTCTGCCCATGTTTAAACAGATACAAAGGCTTTGACAGTGAAGACTGTGCATGTCTCAGTTTTTTTTGTTTTGTCTGTTTGGTAAGGGATTTTCATCTTTTGGTAGCACAGCACCTGTCAATGTGGTTTTCTTTTGAATGTTAACTAACAGAAATACTGCATTCCGAAGTTCCCTGGAAGGCTAGATCTTGCTTTTTTTTTTATTAGTCTTTTTTTTTCTCCTCACCTGTCTTAACTCAGCCCCCTTCTTCTTCTCAGCTAAAGCATAGCTCAGTTGCCATCCCAGACCACTGAAATCTCCTTCCCCTTACCTGCCCTGTGGAGAACCCTTCCAAAGTATGGGGAACCCTTCAAAGTAAGGCTTTGGATGGTAGGCAGGTCCCTCTCCAGGCTTTTCAGAATTTGGTGATTTGGGAGCTCCTCCATGACCACATGGGTGGTACAAAGTCTGCTGGTGTTGTAGCTTGTCTGTAATTTTCCAGCCCTAAGACCAAAGAGTGGGGCTCTATAGAGATGATATTCTTGAAGCTCTGCAGTTACAGTAAATGACTTGTCTTTCTTCACTTCCCTGAGATGCTTGGCTGTGAGAGTGCTGCACACATACACAACATGTGAAGCCACTGTATATCCCCTCCCACTGCTATTCCCAGCTGGCTCATGCCTCCTGGGCACCCCCGAGTAATGTCTATGCAGTGCAAACCAGTCATCAACACAGAGAGGAGGAGGAGAACATCTTGTGGCACATGGCCATTACTGTGGATGAGAGAGACAGCGGAAAATGAATCCTTGGTTGTGGGTGCACACACTTCAGCTAGGTATTATAATGAGAATTAAATTAGTAATTTATGATGTAGTGTGAAACAAAAAAATCCAATAGGCTCTCCCCCTCTAGACAGTCTGTAGCTAATTCAGGTCTGCTGACATCAAAGGATGAGGCAGTAGCAAATGGACATATATTACACACAAGGACATTTCTAATTTATGTAATAAACCACGACAGGGTGTGAGTTATGCTGGGATTTACAAACAGCTGGTGTGGTTTGGCCACGAGGTCCCAGGCAGAGTGGTCAAACCAGGTCAGCCATGGGTAAATCCCAGCATAACCCACACCCTGGAGTGGTTTATTGTGATTATACGATGGCCCCCTTTTTTTGATGACAAAGAAAAATAAGGAAAACTAGTTTTATTTGCATTTTGCATTATTTTTATGCAATTTTATTTCTCTGCCAGAAAAAATAGTTATGTGTTGCAATGTAGATAGTGCCTGTCCTAAGGGACTGCTTTACATGAACTAGGACACAGTCTGTTGTTAGTTAGACAAGTTACAAGTCTGCATCCTTGCACACACACTGCATCTCAAAGAAGAAAACAACAAATAAAACTTTAAAGAAGTATCTCCATCTGTGCGGGAGGACAGCCCCTTGTAACTTTTCTAAGACAGAGCAGTTTGTCCCACGTTGATGTAATGCAGCCTCTTAGGACAGGCACCATCTCCATAGCAACACCACATGAGGAGATTCCAGTATTGCAGGGAGTACAAGCTGTCAGAGAGAGTTTCCGCTTTTTTATTTTTTTTTTATTATTTAAACTGTTGGGACTCAGAGACACAGAGAGCAGGACTGCACCTGAGAGACTCTGTGGGTGGAGTGGAGAGAGTGGAGAAGCAGGGAGTAGAGAGCAAGGGAATGTAGAGGTCTGCTTCTTGGGCAACTGCCTATTTTACTGACATGGAATATTTCTTTCTTTCTTTTTTTTTTGTTTGTTTGTTTTACTAAAGGGGGAGATTGGTCCATTTACTGGGTGTGGTTGTCTTGATTCTTGACTGTTGGGACTTGGAAACACAGAGAGCGGGGACTGCATGTGACCCACTCTGGGGAAGGAATGGAGAGAGAGCAGAGAAAGAATGAAGTGTAGCGGTCTGCTTCCTGGGCAACTGCCTGTTTTACTAACATGGAAGCTTTCTTTTTTTGTTGTTGCTGTAGAGAGATCGGGCTATTTGTGTTGTCTTGATCAGTTGCAACTTCTGAGGGATTCCGGAACATTGTAGCAGACCCCTAGTGCAGACCACAATAGACAGTGGCAAATGTTTAAGAGGTGAGCGGTGAAAGCGTTTACCAGAGAAAGTGTGGAAACAGATGTTTTAGACCTGATGTGGTGTGTATTTTGTGTGTATTTATGTTTTTTTTTTACCTTATTAATGGTCCACCAGTATTTCTCACTTTAGCTGGTAAAACAAGATGGTGGCATGGTGTTTTTTTTGGTGATCAGATTTATTTCTTTGAGATGTGGCTGACTGGCACCTTTTCCCATTGTTATATCGTAGGATTTACTATGGGTAAAAGGTGCCAGTCAGCCAATCAGGTTAAGCAATTCTCGAACCCTATTGTATAATAAATAATAACCCCTAAAAGTTGATAAATAATAACCCCCACAGCCAACAAAAATTAGGAAGCTGTGTAGCATGTATCAAAACAAATTCCAAATGGAGGACTTCTTACTATGTCTTCAAGTGCAGCAGTTGGACATTGAGGGTGGATGAATATATGAGCAATAAGGAAATCCTCCTCCAAAAAATGGCAACTTCCAGAACAGACAACAAAGGGTAAAGAAGCACTCTCACCATATTCAAATCAAGTACTGTTGAATTGTACAGTTTTATGGATACGTTTTTTTGAAATATAATGTAACAGAATTCTGGACTGATATAAATCCATGGCACAACAAATTCTGAATGCAATTCTGAATGAATCATGCAGCAGTTCTCAAGAAATCCTACAGAATGTCTGGGTCTCAAGAAAGTCCATGGAATGCCTGCACTTTTTCCTATCACACATTGCCAGTTGAGAGCTGCAGGTTTAGGCACAATCCTAAACTGGTTAAAGCAGCATTCATGGAAATTTTGCTCCAGGTAACATAATTTATTTATTATGCCTTTTATTACTCAGTTGCTTATCTGACTACCACTTATCTTTGGGTCATTAAATGTCTATGTCATGTGAATCTTTCCTGTTGTGCTAATTTGTCAGCGGTACTACTACTTTCTTATTACCCTGCTGTACTTTGTTGTACTTTATTGCTTCCTTATGTAATGTATTGTAGTTTATTGCTACCATTGTTTTGCCTTTCTGTATTGTACTGCATTACTATCATTTTGTATACCTGTACCAGATTCATTGTATTTCATCAGATCAGCATGGTGTCTTTGACAGTATTCTCTAGGGTCATGCCTGACAATGGGTAGTTTACTGTTTAGTGCGCCTACCACGCAATCAGGAAACAAATAAATAACCATAACCTATAATTAACCATCCTCCAACAGGATGTTTAGCAGTCCATCATTTGTGTGTAGGCTACAGCCTACCACAGCAAAGACCACTGTGCATGTGGTACTTGACACTTCTGTGGTGATTCCTGCAAAACATTCCATATACTAGAAAGGGAAAGGGAAATTATTTAACTAGTGTCATCGAAGCACAGGTCAGGAAGCATAGGAAAACCAGGAGCAGTTGTAAAATTCACAACAAGTTATTTATTATTAATAGCAGTAAAATAAAAATAAAAAAATGTTCAGTATAACTATTTACAAAGACAGTATAAACAGAGAAAGTCCATCTGGGTTTCTTCTCAATTTCAGTCTCAGTCTCGCTCAGTCTCTGTGTCTCTCTTGCAAAACATTGCAGCTCCTTTTATAAGTCTGTGCAGAAGCTCATTAAGAAAATAGCATGCTTCTCACTCAGTGTTCTTGTAAGTTTCCAATGTTCTTGTCAGTTTCAGCAGGTGCAGCAAAAGAATATTGTGACTCAGAACTGACCTCTTGTTTACATCTTCTGTGAGGGCTTAAACATTGCTTCTCAGGTTAACCCCTTGAGTTCCAAATAGCTTTGCAATCATTTTAACAGTATAACTACAGTTTTATCTTTGCAATCATTTCAACAGTAAAACTATATACAGTTTTAAACAAAGAGATTCCAGTATCAATTACATTTCCACAAAAAGAGTCACATATATTTTTATACCAACAGATATGCAAGGGGGGGAGAAAGAACAGAAACAGCCAGTGAGGGTAGAGAGATAGCAAGAGGCAGAGAATTGCAAGACTGTCAGGGTGATCAAGTCCTAGGTCTTATGAGAAAATCTGGTTGTGCAACTAGACAGAGATGAGACAGAAAAGTAGAGAATAGAACAGATACTTGCATTTAAATTATTTCTCCATAACAAATGGGACAAGGCCTTATTCAACCCTGTCACAACTAGGAAAGACACATTAAGCCAGAGCTTGTTTCCAGGTGCAACTTTGGAGCACAAGGAAGTTAAGTGATTTGCTCAGGGTCACACAGTATTCAAGTGGGGGTTGATGGGATTTGAACCCAGGTCTCCAGATTTGCAGCTTAGTGCTCTTAATCACTACAATATACTGGCTCCATCTGAAAACATAAAACCATACGATTTGACAGCAGACAAGGACCGCTTGGCCCACCTAGTCTGCCCATTTTTCCTACCTACTGTAAGGCCGCAGACCCTACTTGATCTCCAGCTTTACCTCCCCCTTTCCCTACCACTAAGGTTCCTTTGCCTATCCCATGCCCTCTTGATTCCATTAGTTTTTGCCCTACCACCTGCTGGAAGGCTATTCCAGGCTTCCAACACTCTTTCTGTGAAGAAGTATTCCTCACATCTCCTGAGTCTCCCCCTCCAGCCTCATTGTTCTTGAGCATCTTTTATTCTGAAAAAGGCTTCCTTCCTTCTTCATCCTTAGTTATATTCGAGGTATTTGAAAGTCTCTATCATATCCCCTCTCTCTCTCTCTCTCTCATTCTCCTTTCCTCCAGGGTATACACATTGAGGTCCTTCAGTCTCTCATCATAGGGCTTTTGATGCAGACCCTGCAACATTTTAGTTGCTCTCCTCTGGAGTGCCTCAACTCTGACTATGTCCTTCCTGAGATGTGGTCTCCAGAACTGGACAGAGTACTCTAGGTGAGGCCTTACCAGTGATTTATACAGCGGTATCACCACCTCCTCTTTCTGCTAGTGATACCCCCACTATGCACCCTAGCATCACACTGACTCTTCCAACTGTCTTGTCACACTGTTTGGCCACTTTTAGGTCATCAGATATGATTACCCCAGGTCTCTTTCCTGTTTGGTAGTCACCAATACCACTCCCCCCATTTCATACCCTGTGCCCATGTTTCTGCACTCCCAGTGCATGATTTTGCACTTCTTCACATTAAAATGTAGCTGACACACTCTTGACTACTCCTCAAGCTTTCTTAGATCCCTCTTCATTTTTACTACTCCCCAATCTCCAGAGTGTTAACCCTATTGCAGATCTTAGTGTCATCAGCAAAAAGGCATACCTTCCCTTCTAGTCCCTCTGCAATGTCACTAATAAAGACATTACAGAGGACTGGTCCCAGTATTGATCCTTGTGGCAACCCACTGGTCACCCTACCTTCCTCCGAGTGAACTCTGTTTACCACCACACCTGTCTCCTATTCTCTCAACCAATTTCTTATTCAGTTTACCATCTTTAGACCCACTGCAAGGCTACCCAGCTTTTTGTATGAGCCTTCTATGTGGAACAATGTCAAAGGCTTCACTGAAATCTAGGTAGGCCACATCCACTGCTCCACCCTGATCCACTTTCCTGGTCACCCAGTCAAAGAAATCTATCATATAATACTGCAGATACTACCCTTGTAGAATAAAATGGCAACCTTGTTATTAACAGGTTCCAACACAGTGCAACTGTAACTGTTTGTTGTAAATGAGCTTTCTCCATCTGTTTCAATATGCACTCGGTGTTACTGCACTGTATATTAGAGCTAGATTTTTATGCATCATTATACAATATCACTATAACAGATCTGTTGTTGCTTTTGCCTTGCTGACCCATGTCATGCCAAAAATGAACAGTACACTTACCCATCAATCAAACAGAATTAATCAATCACAGACTAAGTGCTGGTAGGACCTAAGTACCATAACAGTCAGCACAAGAGTATGTCTGCATAATCAGTTCCTAAGTAGATTTCATGATGTATTATGCTAAAATGTGACATTAATCTTTTGTCACAATTAACTTCTCATTTTAAATATTTGTCCATTCTATCCATTTTGTGTAAAATCACCTCATGGTGCATACAATATTCAGTAGACCTCCTCTGCACATTAGATAATACAGAATATCAGAAGCTTTACCTGGTCTTTGTATATAATAAACATGTGAAAAAATAATGTTTAGAATGTTTCAACTTGAAGTAGAAGGGCTTGTCACTGGACGACATACAAATCAATGCTCAGTTTACTTGTTCCTACGCAACTCTGAATAAAGCACAATGTAGAGCGAGACAGAACAGAGAGCGCACTGGAGTGCTGACCAAGTGACATTTTTCTGCAGCTGTGAGGCACATATTATTTTAGAACTGCCAACATATTTAGGTGCTAGACTGAATGAAGTAATCCTGGGTGCATTAACTATCATTGCAGGAATCTGCAGTAGAAGTGAAATCAGCATGGAGTTGCTGATTTGTTTCTTCCAAACTACTGCTCTTCCTAGAGGATAATATCCTCAAGTAATCATTGGACAATGCATATGTTAACAGGTTAGAACAGTTTCTTGTGCAACATGCAAGTCCAAAATAGTTATTCGAAAACTCACCTAAGCTACACGGTCACAGCAGGAATGTTAGGTGTGTTGGGTCAGTGAATCCGCACTCACAGACTAACTGAGATGGAAAGACACTAGCACAAGTACAGGTAGGAGGCGTGTGGGTACTGATGTACACTAACAGCATGAGAGAGTAATGCAAGTGCATGAGGGGTTGAACAATAGTGGTGGGAGCTTCTATTCGGACCGAAGAAAATACCAAAAGTTGATGAAATACTGAGAATATGAGCAAGAGCAAACTGAAAGAAAATAAAAAAGGTAAGAGAGATGAGAACAGGTTCTGGATGGTACACTGAATGAAGATGTAAACTGTGCTGCAAAAATGGTGGAAACACCCTGACAGTGCCCCTTTAAGTCAATATGTAAATTAGTAGTTAGTCCCAGGAAGGAACAGCAAACACAGGCTGTGTCATTCCAAAAGCTTGTTATACAGATCTTGGATTTAGATATAAAATTATAGTTCCATCTTGTGTCTCCAATCAGTTCTAAAAAACACTAGTAGTACCTTTAGTTAGCAATTAAAGTCACACCTAAGTATTATAGTAGGATCACATTTACTTGCTCATAATAGTGTTTGTCCTTCAGTCCCACTGCTTATTGTCACTAAACTGCCTCCTCAGCCATCCTCTTTGTCCAAGGAGCCCTCCTGGTCTGCCTGTCCATGCTTTGATCACATTTATGCAAAAGTTGCCAGCCTCAATTGGGTCTGTATAAATGTGGGTTGTGTGACTCACTACCACCTGAACCATGCTGGATATAGCATACGGTGCTGTATATCCAATCCTCTCAGCCTCGCTCTTAACCGCTTCAAAACTCTTCTGTTTCTGCCATATCGCATATGAGTGGTCGGGAACATCAGTATTTTGAGACATCAAATAGTAGGTTTTTTTTGTTTTTCATTTCTTGGTGCCCTTAGAATTGAATCTTTACTGCCATTAATATCAACACCACTAGTCAAGTTCAGGGCCTGTCCTCCCTTGTTGTAGCTTACTAGGCATTATCCTTTAGCTTTAACCAGGCTAGTCAAGACCTCAGGTCACATGTTCTCTAGAAGCCAGGCTGACACAAATTGCACAAGAGTATTACCTTCCACTCCCTCAGCCAACTCAAGAATTCAGACATTTGCAGCCTGTTCTGTATTCTGTTAATGTGCTAGCCTTGCCTTGAGTTTACTTTCTCCTGTATGGAGGTAGTCACCACAGCCAGAGCTTTTCCTGAAGTCGATTTGACTTCTTTAAATGCATCACCCAAATTGCCCATTTTATTTTCAACAGTAAACAAGTGGCCAAAATGGGCATCTAATTTTCAGTCCATAATAATGTACCCTCTGTGTCAAGTTTGTCAGGCTGTATGCAATGCTTCTACTGAAGCTGGCAGTCCGTCCTCCATCACCAGCTCATTTCCACTCAACTGCTGCTGATGCTTAGTTTTCCAGAGGTCCCTTCATGTGGAGCATAAAAGTATTCTTTTTTTGCCTTTGTATTTCTTACTTATAGTGCTAGTTATAGAAAAGTTTATCGGTGATGCGGCATTCCTCGGCAGGCTCGGTACACTGGAGTGGTTTACCTGGTGGTACTGAGGGGTGCCTCATTAAGGGGTGGTATGCAGTAAGTGTGCCGAGTTCCAATTAAATTGTTTTTTTCATTATCTACAGTTTAAATGCACCAGGTGGCGCTGTTTTTAATTTAATTTATCTTGGTCATTTCGCCGATTCCACTAGGTGTCCCCACAGTCCTCAGTTCAAATAAGCAGGTCCTGATTTAAATATCATGTGAAAAGTCCATTTTCTGAAAGTCACCAAAAATAATAATAACATTCAATCCCTTAACTATGGCTGATGTGTGTTGTTATTGTCAATGTGTATTGTGCTGGATGCATTTAGGTTTTGATATTTTTAATGTTTATTTAATGTTTATTAAATTCCTTGCATAGTTGCCTCAGGTTTAGTGGGCAGTTGTAATTGCAAAGTAAAACTTTCATCACTGTGCCCCAAAAAGAAAGGTCAACTAGTGGAGAGTGTAAATTGATTGCCCAGGTACTTGAAGTTCATGCCAAATGTGTTAGTCTTTAAAGAGTACAGTGTTTTGTGGGGCACCAAATACATTTTGGCAGATGATGATAACAGACTACTTTGTTTGAAGTGCCTAGTCAGATGCTGATGAAACCAGGGAATTCATAGAACGGGCATTATCACAGTGGTAAAGATGTGGTAATCGGCACACCAGCTACACTAGTCAGACACTGGTGAAACAAACAGCCACATCCGATGAGAGGATCCGAGTCACTACCAGCAGCACAGACAGTTATTGCTGTGTTTTCAGAAATGGACACAGCTGTACAAAGCTCAAACAAGCATTTGTCAATGCCAAACGTTGTCACACTGGCATTGGCAGGGAGTGGCAGAGCTAGAGACGATAGCTGTGATTGTTAATGTGTCCAAAAGGTGATTTTGCACAGCGAGCATGCCATTGTGTGCCACAGCTGCGGAAAGATATTTTGGGCAGGCTGTGAAAAATGTCAGCTGGACTGTTGATAAGGAGGTGTGTACAAATGCCAGTGGTGAAAATGTGGCATGAAAATATTGCAGATTGACGAAGTTACAAGAGTGCATGGAAACTGCACAATGCACGCTTGCAACACAGTGATTTTAGGGACTTTCGGCACCAAATTTTCAACAAAGGCATTTTAGGACCTCTGCTCATAAACAGTGTCACTGTAATTTCCTGGAACTGTCCCGAAAAATGATTTCGCACAGTGACCATGCAATTCTGCGCCGGACATGCAAAAACACATTTCAGCCAGCTGCACTGTTCATAAGAAGGTATGGAAAATGCCAGTGATGAACAGGTGGAGGAAACTATTATAAATTAATAAAGTTACGAGCGTGCAGCCGCAAACTGCGAATGCACGCCAGAAAACACTCATTTTATTGATTTAGTCCCCAAATTTTCAACATAGACATTTTAGGACATCTGCTAATGAACAGTATCACTGTCATTTTCATAATGTGTTTCAATCACAGACTTTCCACAGTGACCGTGCTATTCTCGCTCCGAACTGTGAAAACAGATTTGGGTCAGGATGTGAAAAATGACAGCTGTACTGTTCATTAGGAGGTGCAGAACAATGGCACTGTTGAAAATCTGGAGTGAAAATATTATAAGTTTGCAAATCCACGCTGCGGCGCGGCAACCGCGCAACGCACGCCGTGAAACAGTCATTTTATAGAGAAGAACATCAAATTTCAACATAGGCATTTAGGACCTCTGCTCATGAACAGTGTGACTTGCATTTTTGTAATCTGCCCTGAACACTGGTTTCCCACAACAACCGTGCTATTGTGCGTCAGAAGTGCAGAAACACATTTCGGCCAGGATGTGACAAATGACAGCTGTATTGTTCACAAGGAGGTAAAGAAAAATGACAATGTTGAAAATCTGGCATGAAAATATTGTGAATTCACAAAGTTACAAGCGTGCATAGCAACTGCGCATCGCACATTCGTAACTGTCACTTTATGGAGTAACGTCACCAAATTTTAAACACAGGCATTTTAGGATCTCTGCTCATAAATAGTGTCACTGTCATTTTTGTAATCTGCCTGAAACACTGATTTCCCACAGCGACCACACTATTGTGTGCCAGGAATGCAGAAACACATTTCGGCCAGGGTGTGAAAAATGACAGCTGTACTGTTCACAAGGAGGTGTAGAAAAATGACAATGTTGAAAATCTGGTGTGGAAATATTGTGAATTTGTGAAATTATGAGCGTGCGTAGCAACTGTGAACACTCGCTCAGAAACAGCCATTCTTGGAGTTTTCCACCAAATTTGCAACATAGACTTTTGAGAGCCCACCTCATGAACACTGCCACTGTCCTTGCATTAATCAGTCCCAAAAGGTGATTCCACGCAGTGACTGCGAAATCACGTTTCGGGACTGATTAACATTATACAGTGACAGAATTCATGAGGAGGGGTCCAAAAACCTCATGTTGAAAATTTGGTGCAAAAAGACCAAAAAATGCCCGAGATATGAACCAAAGTTGAAAAAACCCTATCTATCCCATTATACAGCTTACCGGCATTTCCTCAGTTAGCAATCGGCTTTGAAGAGTGCAGACCTGTTCTGGGTCCACTGAAGATCGTCATGCTGAGCTCCAGAGTATGGAGTGAGGGGGGTGTGGGGAGGTAGGGTGCACAGTGGGTGGGTGCGGGTGGTGGGTAGGGAGACTACAAGGGACAGTTTTCTATTTATAGGTAAAAAAATGTTGCGGGACAGTTTTTTGTATTTCAGGGGGATTGGTACACTGGGGTGGGCTCCCAGGGTGCCACCTAACTGGTTTCTTTTGGGGGGTCTGCAGCCGATGGGGATTGGGCACCCTCGTTGGCACACAACTGGGGGGTTGGGATTTATGCCAATGAGGATTGGGCACCCCGTCGGCACACAAAGGGGGCACTGAGCCAAGGGTGATTGGGCACCCTGTGGCATTCACAATGGGAGGAGTTCTTTATGCTGGACGGGGAGGCTCCCCATCGCACAAAGTAAGGGTTAGAGCTGAGGGGATTGGCCACCCCTCAGCATATAACAAATGGGGGGGTTATTTATGTCGATGGGGAGTGGGATCCCCCATTGGCAATACAGTGGGTAGGGCAGGGGTAACTGACAGGGGGACTGGGCACCCCCGAAGTCAGCAGTTCAGAGGCCGGTGTACCACCATGTGCATAATGGCAGCAAGCACAGCAAGAAAAGGCCCGCTGCATCTGACGAGCTTTGCTCACATTGCAGCGGACCTTTTCTTAGATGTGCTCACCACATTATGTATGCATGGTGTGGCGCCCGCATACAGGCTGATTGGGGAATGAGGGATGCACCTACTGATGCATGCCCTGGATTCGCCCAACAGCGACCACACCTCCAAAGCTGCACTGTCCCAAGATGTTGGCTGCGCAAGCGTGCCAACATAAAAACTGAAGTTTGGAATCCCGTACTGTGGTACAGTGCAGCATTTCACTTTGTGTGTTTCCACAACCACTAAGACTGCAGCATGGTTTCAAATGTAAGCAAAGGAAGGTTATGTATTGCCCATGAAGAAAATTCAGAGTTATGTAAGCCAGCATCAGACTACACGGTAAATGCAGGATGCATAAATAGAATATAAGAAGTGCGTTTAGCCTAGTGCCCTTGTGGTTGTCTTTATTTAGAGCGGACAGTCCACAAATTGAAGGGGCACATTCAAAAGCACATTTGTATTATAATGAACAAAAATTACTTCACTGTAATGTACTGGTCCTAGCTCCCAGAGGCTTAAATTACTTAATGATCACATTCCATTTTTATGTAGTTAAGGATTTCACCCCAGGTGCCTACTGTGTGGCTTGAACACATGATTTTCTGCTCTTCCAGACCCAGAGGCAAATGTGCAACAGTACCTCATGCCTCCTCTACCACAGACAAACTCTGAAACATCAACTGCACAGTAAATCTAACCTTACTGGCAGGTTCAAAAAACTCAGTTTCAGGTTCTTACTACATTAGCACATTAGGATAGTGAGCTACTGTACCAGTTCTAGATATGTTGCACTTATAATGCAGTACTGTTTCTGCATATTGTGAAGGGAAATATACCCTGGCCCGGATATTCAGACTGTACCAGGCTGTGGCGCAAACCTGGGAGCAACTTGACTGCACAGGGGCGTTGACAGGGTGATATTCAACGGAGCTGTGCCATGGCACAGCAGCGTTGAATATCACACCCTGACCACCCACAGTGCACATGGCGCAGTGGCACTGTGCCAGCACAAGTGGCCAGAGTAGAGCAATGGGATGTGCTAGCACAAGTTCCATTGCGCTAGGTGCAACAACCACGATATTCAAAAGTGCACATGCAAATGGGACCATAATGCATGCAAGGCACAAATGGGGCCATTTGCATGTCATTATGGCCCCATTTGCATGTAGGTGCATCAATCCCCAGTGAGTTGCTCCTGGTGCCCTGCCAGGCTGCAGCTGTTGGGGACCGATGCCCCCTGCACAGCGTGGCAATGTGCCCCACTGCCTGATCGTGAGCATATGTGGAATTAATGAATCGTCCAATATCGCTTGTGGTCCAGTGGACTGCTCACAGCCTGATCGTAGGCATATGTATAAATAAAAGCATTCCTATATCCCTGGTGGTCCAGTGGACCGCTTGCAGCCCAATTATGAGCATACGTATAAATAAAAGCATTCCTATATCCCTGGTGGTCCAGAGTGGACTGCTCGCAGCCCAATCACGGGTGTCAATACAAAAGAATGCCACATCAAACCAACCCTAGTGGTCTGGCGGTACCCCTCCCACCGCCCACTGGCCCCACCACCCCTCTCCCCAGCCAGCAGCGGGCGGCAGCTCCCCACCCACTTGCTGCCTTGCCACCTGCCAACTGACACCCATACGGTGAGGGCTGTATGCCCATTGGTCCACAGCATGAGCCAATGGGCGTGCATCCCGTACCGACGATACTGTCAGAATTGTGAATGGATCCATTCACAATTCTGGACTGTATAGTACGGTACGGGCTGCATGCCCATTGGCTCATGCTGTGGACCAATGGGTGTACAGCTCTACTGTACAGTGTCAGTCGGCGGGGCGGCAAGCGGGTGGGGAGCTGCCGCCCGCTGCTGACTGGGGGGGAATGGGGCAGTGGGGCTCAGTGGGCGGATGGAGAGGGAGGTACTGCTAGACCACCAGGGTTGGTTTGATGAGGAATTCTTTTGTACTGACACCCGCAATTGGGCTGTGAGTGGTCCACTGGACCACCAGAGATATAGGATGAAATTTAATTTCACATTATGCCCGCAACTGGGCTGCAAGTGGTCCACTGAACCACCAGGGATATAGGATGAATTTAAGTTCACCTTATGCCCGCGATCGGGCTGCAGGCGGTCCACTGGACCACCAGGGATATGGGATGTTTAACTACTTCTACATATGCCCTTGATCGGCATGGGGTGCCACCACGAAGGTGCAGCTGGAGCTCGTGGCAGCTGCCGTGTTACGCCCTGCAATACAGCTGCTCACCTGTGAGTGGCCAGCTGTTGTTCCTTTTTTTTTGGCTTACCTGTGTGCAGCGCAAGTAGGGGTTGCACATGCATGGGCTCAGCACATCCCGGGCTGAATATCAGTATGTGCGGAGTATGCATGGGCAGGCCCCTCCCACCTGCCCACATACATTACTGATGCGGCTCTCGGCGCGCCAGGTTAATGAGCCAGGCAATCCCCATTTGAATATCACACTGGGGTGCATCAGTGGGTTGTGCATGGTGCAACAGTGTTGCGCCATGTGCAACCCTTCTGAATATCCGGGCCCGTATGTTTAATAATTTAACATAAAAATGTTTTTAGGAAATATTTAGAAGAAAGGGGATGTTTCTTATGTTAAAATAACTTGACACCATGAACATGATGAAAGTTAACAACTAATTTTCAAATACCCTGCTTTATGCTTCAAAGCTACAGAAATGATACACATAATTACTGTATAATAAATCATTTTCATTGTACTATGGCTCTCAAAGTTGCACTTGTTTCTGTAGGGTGCCTTCTGAAAACACAAACTTAATAAAAGTAATTAAAAAAAGAAAATGTTTTATATTTTAAAATAATGTAAGTTAAATATATTGCATTCTCTCTACATACAGCTCTGTAAAGAACTAATTGACCACAGGCTGCTTTGCATGATTAATAGGGTTGCAGGTGCTACTATAAATAAGGTGATACAGTAGACTGAACAGAACAGCCAACAAATGAGTCCATTTGATGTATCTGTTTTTTTTCCTTGAACTGTATTGATCACTGTGTATTTAGCCTTATTTTTTCTAACACTTGGTGCTTGAGTTCATTCATCTTGTAGGCAAAAGAAAAAAAATGGTCCCTCTGTGTGCTTCACAGACTTTGTGCTTCCCAACATTCAGTGTGGAGTTAAACAAATAAATAAAGTCTAGCTCTCTTTGCATTTTTGGCACTTTCTTTGGTCTGTTTTACAGTTACCTTGTGTAAATAAAAAAAAATCCTTTGTTTTGTTTTCATACTGCATACAGTATGTGCTTTACTAGTGTCATCCCAGAGGGAAAAAAACAGAAGTTGTTCATAGAGTACATTTGCCTAATGCCTAGTGATTTACTATAGTTACCTGTGTGACGAAATATATATATAAAAAAGGTGTGTTCCCTCATTTTACTACCCTCAGTTTCTTATGCCTGAATCTTGATTAACAGCATGTAATGGGCTGTTACTAAAAAAGATTTGTTCCATCAGTGTTGTATACATGACCAGTGTTATTGTACAATTTAAAAGATTTAAATATCATTGCTGCACACACATACTGTATGGGACTGAAATAAGCACAGTCATTCACACTCATAGAGCAGTCTGGCAACAGTGAAATTACTTTTGGTTGCTGTTATTTGTGGTTTAAGATATAGCCTCACAGCATCGTGATCCCTTTTCAAATGAGGATGAACTCTGATGTTATATTAACTCACTAGACAGGGACATGCCATCTACTGTACTGTATGTTGAAAATGTGGTGTTCACTTAAAGGGTGGCTATAGAAATATCCATGAAGTACAGTATGTAGAGTTTATTGGGTAGCAGAATCAAAAGTAAAGTCAAATATTATGGGTCTCAACACAGCAAGCAGACATTTGGCATTGACAAAGACTTGTTTACTGTTCAAGGGTTCCTCCCTCCCTCCAACTGACTTAATGGCATCTTTGAAACACTGAGATGGAAAGGACTAGGGCATGTCTGTAATTAACTCTTCCTCCAACCAACTTCAAACATGTCAGGATTTCATTAAGTAGAAAATCAGCACACCAACATGCTGTCTGTTTCATGGTGACTGTTTATTCTCACATACTCTAAGTTCAATGTAGGCCAACCAGCTGCTGAAACAGCACAAACTTGTTTCCAGGGAAATTATTCTCCTTTGTTCTTTGGGATCAGCTAGAAATGTTTAACTACATATCATATTTGACACTTACATTTAGATCTACTGGGGAGAGGGCTTAGTAAACTGCTGATTCCCTGTGCTGGATTCACTCAAATTACTGGCAGTGATGGGGGGACTCTAAAGTAGTTAGATACAGTGGGAGTCTTAATGACTTATAAAAAAATAAAATAAAAAAAAAAAAATTTCTTGCCATACTGTTACCTAATCCAATTGCCACCCCCCAAAAAAAAAACATTCACAGGAACCCTGAGAGGGAAAAGTAATACCTCAACTGAATTTGAGTTGAGATTTTGTTTTCCATAACACCAGCAATGTGAAAAAACAACAACAATTAAAAAACAGGTAAAATCCCCTCATCCCTCACATCCCACTAACAGTATATTTTGCCTGCATTTGTACAGGTCACAAGGCAGCAACTGCATGCCCCAACTCAGTAAATAAGATAAAAAAAATTACCTAAGTGAAGAGTGTCAGTGTCAGTGGCTCAGTAGGTAGCACACTCGCCTCTGAGGCCGGAAGATCAGAGGGCTGTGGGTTCAGTTCCCACATCTGGCACTTGGGTTAATATCCCAGTACTGACACTGTAGTGCAGCATAAGAGGGGTGCTGCACTTCTGAGGTGCCGTCTTTCAGATGAGACGTTAAATTGAGGTCCCATCTGCCTGGATTGGTGGTAGTTCAGGTGGATGTTAAAGATCCCATGGCACTTATTGAAAAGAGTAGGGGAAGTTTTTATTGAGAAAAACATAACATCACAAAGAAAAAGGGCAAACTAGAAGTGAGAATACAATGAAAAATAGTTATACATAAGAAGAACAAAAAGCGATGTGTTACATACAATCATAACAATAACTCTTCACGAAATAGGAAAGTGTTTCCATAAATTTGTCATTTTTTCATTAGAAGAAAACTTCTTATCAGTCATATGTATAGCAAGTAAATCATTGTGAACAGACTCAATTATTACTGAATAAGATATCTGTTGCTGTTGTAACACAAATTTACAGCGAGCTTGCCATAAAAAACTGTAATAAGGCAAAGAAAACATTCAAAGTACTTTTTATGATAAGTCTTCCAAATCCCGTATATTCCCTAAAATGAGAGTATTATAGGTTATTAAATTTAAATGTGGCATCTTCCAGTATAGTGCTGCTTGAGACCAAAAGCCTTACTATCCACGTAATCTATAAAAAATGCTGTTGACTTTCTTCTACATTAATGCATTGTGGTCTTAAACAATATCTTTCATCTAGAGGTTTGTATTTCATATTTCCTCTTACGCCTAATCTCCCGTGAGCTGAAATCCAAATAATATCCCAAGTTTTGACTGGACTTGTAATCTGTCAATTTATGTAAGGCAAAAATCATTTTAGTGGGAGTACAATTAGGAAATAAAAGTGTAATTTTCTGGACTTCATAAACAATATATGTATAAAAAGATTTTCGAGACAGGGAAAGTAATTTGTAGTGGTATCTTCCATTGATATAATTTCTTAAGGGTGGGAAGTCCATACTTAGGTAAAGAATCTGAGGAGATAATTTTGGAGGAATAATGACAATTTAAAAAATATTTATGTAAATTGATTGGACCCATAACTGCCATGGTAATGAAGGTTGTGTCCAAATGAACGAAAAGGAAGAAAATAAAAAATGAGAATGGAAAAAAATGACAGGGTTAATCATTTGCAGACCACCATCTTTCTTCGGAAGGTATGCGTAGTCCCTCTTAACAGGGTTAAGTCTGTTTCCCCAAAGCATCTGAAAAAAAATGCTATATAACCTAGTTTCTATAGATGTAGGAGGAGGAAAAATATGACTTATATATGTGAACAGGGGTAACAGAAATAATAGCTACTCTTTTGAGTTTGCTAAAAGTCCAGCTTTTCCAAAGGTTCACTTTTAATTCTCCTATGTCCAATTGATGTTCCCAATTATAGAGGGCCATATCTTCAACTCCAAACCATATCCCTAATATTTTTTGAGGAATACGTGATATAGGTATATTAAAATATTTTGAAACCAGTAAGGGAGTGTGTTGTAAAGGTATAATAAAACTTTTCTCCATATTTAGGGATGCCCCTGAAAACCCCCCAAAACAAAAATTTCTAATGCTCGTTGTAATGATGAAACATTTGCCAATAATAAAGTAACATCATCTGCAAATGCTGTAACTTTCACTCTGTCCAACAAGGGGAGGTGAAAGCCCTATAATCTGATGATCAGAAACGATACTTTGATGACTGGATCCAAAATAAAAGTATACAGAAGAGGGCTCAAAGACAACCTTGCCATACACCTCTATTAATTTTAATTTCGTACCCATTAACCTGCTCACAATTGGTATAGTAACTGCCTGACTATATAGTTTGGTTATCCAATTAAAACATTTCTGGAATACCATAATGAATTAAAACAAAATGCAAATAGGAATGACAGACCAGACGAAGCTTTGGCTTGATCAAGGGCTACTATAATCCCGGATCTAAAGAGTTTTGTGATGAAGTGGAAAAAAGATCTCTTATTAAAAAAAAGGTTTTGTTGAATAGTTCTAGTTGGTATAGAGCAAGTTTGTGCTGGATGAATCAGAATTTTTGCAGCCTGTATTAAGCGATTATGCAGAATTTTGGTTAAAATCTTATAATCGGTATTTAATAAACTAATTGGTCTCCAATTAGATACCAAACTTTTATCGCCTTTTTTGTGTAAAAAGGTCATAAGAGAAATGGACAAAGTTTTACCAGTTGAGATTGAATTTAAAACAGAATTAAAAACTGGAGGCAAAAAGAATTCCATATATTTAGAGCAAGTTTTATAAAACTCATTAGTTTTGCCATCTAAACCTGGAGCAGTTCCAGTTTTTAACTTTTTAATAACCTCTGCAACTTCATGAGAAGTAATGGGATGTACTAGGGATTGTAAAAGATCATCTGGAAGTCTAGGTAGAGTGGGAAATTTTTGAAGCGGAAATGTTTCTATAGGCAACATTGTTAAAGACGAAAAATATTCTTGTATATGTTGCTGAATAACAGACAACATACCTATATCAGTGGTAATAAATTCCCCCTGTGAATTAACAAGTCCTGTTATTAAGGTATTTGTGAGACGAGTTTTACAGGCCTGGAAAGGATCAGACATAGGACTTTGTTTGATTCCATATTTAAATTCTAAATCTAGGGATTTAGCTCTATCGTATTGAAAGGCTTTCATTAATTTCTTTATTTTTATAATTTGGGAATGAACTAAGTAATGATCTTTAGGCAGTGGGGACATTAATTTGTACAACTGATTTCTATATAATAGATATTGAAGATAATCTGAATTTGCCTTAATTTTGCCCCACTTAATGAACAAAGATTTAATTTCACTCTTCAGTTGTATCCACCAATCATAGGAGAGGTCAAATAGATCCATAGTAGAAAATTTGGTGGAAAAAAAACTTCTAATTTAGAGAAAGAGTTTACGTCCTGTAAAAAGGAGGTGTTTAATCTCCACTGACAAGTTATAGAGGAAAAAACAGGGGGAATATGTGTCAGTGAGAGATTACAAATTAAGATAAAATGATCAGAAAATTCAGTAGGTGTAACTGAGCAAGATTGTGGAAAGAGATATCGAGAAACAAAATCATATCAATACGTTGCGAAAGTATGCCTGAAATATGTTTCTCCCTTTGTGGGTGTAGACTTCTAAAGACATCTTGGAGACCAGAGTCTTTAATAAGTTTATTAAGGAAATTAGTATCGCAATATATTTTTTTCCAATATGTTTACCTATATTAATGTCTAGGAGCAGTTAAAATCTCCACCCCATATTATATGCTTTCTAGTTAACAAAAGGGTTTAACATCTTCAAGATCTCTATCCGAGATAACTTCTGCCTGAGGCGCATACAAATTAATCAGGCGGAAGCAATATTCCCCAAAGAAAAATCTAAAATTAACAACCTACCAGGTCTAGCATCTATCACTTTAGATATTTTAAAAGGCGTGTTCCTAAATAATACTCCAAGACCATCTGTAATATCTGGACCAAAGGTCCAAAAGGAAGGTCCCCAAATCCATTTTCTTTGCAGCTGTTTGGTTTCAAAAAGAGACGCCATCCTAGTCTCTTGTAAAAGAATTATGTCAAGTTTCAAAGACCCCAAATACATCAAAATGGGTAATTGTCTTTGAAATGTTTTTATACTACATGTGTTGTATGATGCTAGCTTTAAGGTGGTCATGGGAAACTAAGGTATCAAGAGCTATGTTTTTGGCTAACTTTCCTTTTTTTTTCCTTTTTTCCCTTTCTTCTCTTTCACTAATTCCATTGCTTTGCTATCTTCATCTTCGTAATAAGTTCTGACACGTGAGAAGTATCAGATTCAAGATCTGACTCCCTAGGTTCATCTTGTGGGGGGAAAAAAATTTCTGTAGGTAATGGGATTATAGGAGGCTGTTTTACAGAGGCTCTAGTAAGGCATCTGCTCTTGACTGTTTCAAAAGGGGGAGGCATGGAAAGGCCAGAAGTCTGTTTACTGGAGGCGAGGGTTTTGGGAGTAGCGTGGTTGTCTACAAAAGTATGGAGTTCCTTTATACTAGTCCCTGCTGTCTTAGTAGTGACTAAATGATCTACAGCCTGAGGGGTTGGGGGCATAGAAGCAGTTTTATCAGGAGGGCCTTGTTTCTTTGCATGAGCTTTTTTTAATAAATCGTCCTGATCCCAGCCTTCAGTACAATTTTTGCGAGCCCAAGGGCACTGATGAAAGGCATGACCCATCTCATCGCAGAGGTTGCACTGAAAGATGTTAGTGCACATATCCAGAGAATGACCAAAACCTCCACATAAGGGGCATTTTAGTACATCGCAGACACTACTAATGTGGGTTTTGGCTCCACACTTGTAGCAAGCTCTGGGTTGACCGCCATAAAAACAGACTCCCCTGTCTTTACCCAAAAAGAAACTGTTGGGAAGATGCACAGTTTCAGAGTTGACTAAAAAGTTTCACTTTAAATTTCCAGCCCCAGTCCATATACCTTCAGAATCTAATAAGGCCTCAGGCGGACTCAGAATGTCACATTTAGACTGTAACCAATGATAAATATCACTTACATTTACCCTTCGTTCACGAAACATAATAGTAATGTAACGGATTTGTGGCCTAGTAAGTGGGACAGCAAAAAGGAATCCATACAGGTGTGGTTTTGTAAATAGCATATTTATCCCAAAATTTTCTAAGTGAAGATTAGTCTGAAACTAACGTCAAACTAATCCTCATCTGAAATATGAATTAAGGCATAAATATCAGAAGGGAAAACCCATAGAAGTTTTCAAAAGCTGTTTAAAACATAATACCTAACCGGATGCTCTGGGAGACCGCCTTTATATCTGATCCGAACAGCATTAGCCCGGAGCCTGTTCTAATTTATTTTTAAACAGCTCTGACATAGGAGGTCTTGATTGGGAACCTTTACCCCCTCCTGCAATATCATTTCAGCATTATCCCCATGAGTCTCAGTGGAATTATTGAAGGAGATATTTGGTTTCAAAGAAGCCAAAGTATTCTCCCACCCTCAGTAATTACAGCGCTTTCAGGTGCAATGTTTGAGTGTTTTGCAGAAATACCTGGGCCCAGTGTCTCCGAATCGGTGGCATGCATTGAAGATTGAGAGTCCGATGAAAAGGCAGTCCAAGAAGAATCAGGAATCCAATGGCCAGAATCAGTTTTTCACCAGCCTGCTCCTGTTAGAGCTGAATCTTCAGACCAGTCCAGAAAAGTCCTGTGGAGCCTGTTCGTGTGTCAAATGGCGTCCCTTTGCAGTTTGTGACTCGAGGTCCGTTCACGGAAACAGTCCTAGTAGCTTCAGTTCCCGAGAAATGCTCACGAGGCGCTTAATTAGTGTGCATTTCCGCGATCGTAGAAAAATTTGCCGGATTAGAGTTTAAAACTGCCGACTCTACTATCTACTCGCCAAGCAAACTCCCACACGCTGGAATATCCCCAGCCAACTCCAGGACACTCAATTTCTCCTCCGGTGCTGTTTCCAGTGAGGGAACATTCGTGGGCAAACTGGGTGAGTCCTGTAATGCATTGCATAAAGTAACTTCAGATACCGTGCTTTCACCGACCTCCATCTCCGACTTCTGTTGCAGAAACTCTGCCATCATGCAGCGTGACATCAGCTGGACTCCTACCGACAGCAACTAGGCAGCCAGTAGGGGAATTTCCCCCGGTGTCCTGGCCAAATTTCCCTCATTCACTAAAAATACCACCAACAGCTTAATCTGGTTCAAGGCCAGTTGGCATTCATCTGTATCCCCCTTCCCCGGGTCTTGCCTGAAAATAGGCAGGATTTGTCTAGTGCACTTACCCGGTCAACAAAAAAAAAAAAACTAACTAAGAAAGATGGTTAACAAGTGCTAAAGGTGAAGTACTTGCTATCGTGGGTTTTAATGTACCTCCTTTGCACTCGAATATTGTATATCAGGCACAGCAAAGTTAGATTAATTGCTGGCTATAAATATACTTGGAGACAGGAGTAAACTGCATTCGTAAAATCTGTGTGATCGGTTATCAGTAGTGTCTAATAAATTAGCATGAAACCCTGCTGTGAGCTATCAGAATAATTACAAAAGATTGAGAATTCGGGAACAAGATTTAGTTAATACTGTATGTGCTGTAATTTAACAGCTTTTGCTTACATCTTGGCAGTTTCAGTGTCTACTTTTTTGGGGGAGTAGCTGGAATAACTGGCACAGGCATGTCAAACTAGTCTAATTAAAAAAAAAGCAGTTAGCATACTGATCACATACCTTGATGAGTATATAATGTATATATGGGGCTAGATATTCAGACTGCGCCAGGCAGGGGCACAAGCCTGGGCACAGCACAACTGGGTTGAGCCAAGGCATAGTCCAGGCGATATTCAATGGTACTGCACCATGGCTCTGCACCATTGAATATGGCACTGAGGGTGCACGCACTGCGCACAGCGCAGTGGCACTCTGCCAGCGCATGTGGAAGCAGGAGAGCAGGGGGCTGCGCCAGCACAAGTGCGGTTGTGCTAGGCATAGCAAGAGTGATATTCAGCAGTGGGCATGCAAATTAGGCCATAATGTATGCAAGGCACAAATGGGACCATTTGCATGTCATTATGTCCTCATTTACATGTGGTGCACCGATCCCCGGCAACTTGCACCTGGTGCCCTGCCAGGCTGCAGCCATCAGAGACTGCCAACCCACAGTGGGCCCCACACCTGAATGCCCATTCATGGGCATATGTCCAAAGACACCTTGGTACTCCTTTGTCTGATTGCAGGCATTAATTAACTGAGTCCCTGGTGGTCCAGTGGACCCTACCCCATTACCCGATCATGGGCATGAATTAAATTAAGCCCTGGTTGTCCAGTGGACTGATCGCCTTCGCCCACTCATGGGTGTCTGACAAACACCCTGGTGGTCCAGTGGTACCCCCGTCACCACTTGCCCACTTAGTCCCCCACCACCCAGCACCCCCCAGTCAGAGGTGGGCAGCAGCTCCCAGCCCACAAGCTGCCTGGCTACCTGACGACTGACAGCGCACATAGGCGCACTGTGTGAGCCAATGGGCATGCAGACCATACTGTACTACAAAGTCCCGATTTGTGAATGAGTGTCCATTCACAGTTCAGGACTGTGTAGTACAGTATGGTCTGCATGCCCATCTGCCAACGCAGTGGATCAATAGGCATACAGCCCTACTGTACGCTGTCAGTTGGCAGGTGGCTGGGCAGTTTGTGGATGGGGAGATGCTGCCCACCACTGACCGGGGGTTGCAGGGTGGTGGGGGGACTAAGTGGGCAGGTGGGGATGAAGGGATACCACTGGACCACCAGGGTGTTTGTCAGACACCCACAAGCGGGCAAATGAGATCTGTCCACTGGACCACCAGGGATCATTGTATTACATGCCCACAATTGGTCAGGTGATAGTGGTCCACTGGACCACCAGGGTTTACATTAACTTATGCCCATGATTGGGTGAAGGGATAGGGTCCACTGGACCACCAGGGATTAACTTAATTCATGTCCATGATTGGGCTAGGAGGCATGATGCCCCCTGGGCTGGGGGCTCATGGACTGTGTTGTGGGCAGTCGGGTGGCCACTCACAGCAGGTGGCTGCCTTGTTGCACCCAGCAATATGGCAGCCAGCCTGTGGGTGTCCCCAACTTGTTCCAGGTTTTGACGGGCTCAACACTGTGGCCCTCTGTGCAGTGCAAGGTGGGTTTGTGCCTGCATATGTGCCGCACATCCCAGGCTGAATATCGGGATGTGCCGCATATGCATGGGCATGCCCCCCGCACTCGCACTGCATACATTATTGGTGCACTCTGGCACATCGGGGGTTTGCATTGCAACCAGCCCCTTTGAATATCATGCCGGGGTGCATCAGTGGGTTGCGCATGGTGCAACCCCTTTGAATATCCCACCCTTGACGTCTACACACATTTATACAACAAAGTTCTCCCAGCTCCCAGGTACTTCCCAGTAAGTGGACTGTTTTGCACACAGAAATCAGGCTACCACCTCCTACACAGACCTGGAGAAATGCCAGCACCAGAGCATTCTTCTTAGTTGATTCAAAGTTAAAATTTTATTTTTTATTAGGCTCATTCCTTTCGTACTTTATATCCTTTTAGTTTACACACACATTATCTTTATATAATTTTCTATTTGTTCAATACACAAATTTTACTTTAATATTTCTAATGTGCCATCAATTGTTCCAAATCATACTAAGAATACTTCAGTTTTAGTGACTATGTGCCAGCACAAATTTGTATCATCCCCAAACAAGTAAAGTGCAGGTGCGAACATTTAAAATGTAGCCCAGCTACCAAATACCAGTCTGTAAGATTGTTGAAAGTAAAATTCCACCATATAAATATAGCTGTTCCAGAGCTGTATTACTAATTCAAAATTCACTAAATCTTATTGCAAAATTTAGGTATGCAGACCTGCAAGTCTCAAAGGTGAAATTTTGTGGTTTGTGGACAAAAGACACCATGACTGCTGTAGCCTATTTACTCTGCCTGGAATCAGCTTTTTAGTGAATGGGAGTATGAAAAACATCACTTTATCTCTGAGTTTGAATAATCCAGTCTTCTCATAGCAGCATATTGTACTAATACTATCTAAACAAGCCTGACTGAGGACTCTGCCTGTGTAGCTTATTAGGGAAGGGGAGTGTATGGACTTTTTATATTTCAAAAAAACCAGTCTGGGACTTGTATTAGAATACCTCCACTTTTCAACGTACCACTCTGCCTTTACAAGCTTTTTGACTGAAGGTGAGTGTTAATGTGGAATTGTATTTCAAGCTGCTGCCAGTGCTCCCTCCCAATTGAGTAAGAGAAGCAAAAAGCACTGGCACAGTTGGAGATTTTGTGAATTGCAAATGGGTCCCAATCATATTTGATCTAGCTGGAAGATGGAATACTTTGATTAGCTGTGGCACTTACTGTAGATGCTGGATGAGGATGAAGGCACAGATTTTGCCCATGCAATATGCACAGTATCAGTGTATTTGAGTTTGGTAATCAGAAAATCGTATTACATCTCATGTTTAAAATACCCTCCACACTCTTGAATGAGTTACTGTGATTGCACCCCCCCCACCAAACCTGATCAGAAACAAAAAATACTCCCCCAGCTCCCAGCTGACTCAGAAACTCATCAGCCTCCACCCATTCCACCCTGTAAAATGCTGTGGTTGTTACACCTTTGAAAGAATTAAACATTTTTTCTAAGTTCCTTGTATTGCAGATTTATGGTATTGCATCCAGAATCATGATACAGTATGTGTAAATTACACAGCAAAACAAACTATCCATCCACACAACCTCAGAAGCCAAAAATACGCCTCCTCCTGGCTGATCAAATTGGCTTTCCAGATCAGGAGCCTCATTAGAAAACAAAACAAAACAAACAAACAAAAAATAGAAAACCTCCCACCTCCTATCCGCCAAGCCAGCAACTGACATTTTGAAAGTAGATATCTCTTTAGGAGACAGAACTACTGGTGGTGCTGGAGCCACCATGCTACAAGAATCACTGTCACACAGCTGCTTCAGATGTTTGACTGTAATGTTGGAATGGAATCACCTTGCCATCTAAAGCTTCTACTTTTCATTTGGGCTGCTTTTCCTGCAGTATGAGTATGATTTTAAATAGAAAAAGGTTCTGGGATACTGGCTTGTTAAGACCAAAGTGTCCATCACCATCTATGGCTCACATACTGTATGCACCATAATTCTGAGCTTAACAAAAACAAAATTTGAAAGTTTGACATGGCACCTTGCACTTGGGGAATTCTATTTGAAAATGCAGTAGCTGAATGAATAGTTATCACTCATACAATGTTTCTCTTATGTGTTTGAGTGATTTGTTACAATATGCTACAGTACATACTGTACTGATACATTGTGACAAATCCCCCAGACACGCCACTGCTAGGCATAATAGAAACATTGTGTCAGTGATACTTATCCATTCAGCTACTGCATTTTGAAATAAAATGAAAAACAAAATAATAATAAATGTTCTATGCTCAAAAGATATTCCATTCTCTTTGTTCACTTTGAGTCTGTGCAGATCACAGTGTTGAGCAGTAGCTGCAGAAGTTACTTCCGTTGGCTGATTGTGACAATCTTGTTTTTTTTGTTTTTTTTTTAGGTGGTGACATGCCTCTGTTCTTGTTCATGGAATGACAAATGTTATACTGCAATTTAATTTTTAGTTAAGTTATCCAAGTAAGCATTAATCCACGATGAAGGTGGCTTCTAATGGGGAATTAATGCATAGTTGGGACCGTTGTGGCTCAAGGCCGCAGGCCGAGTGTCTACAACGGAACAGCCATGCATTAATTCCCCATTAGATGCCACCTTTGGAGTGGATTAATGCACTTGTAACATGACTTGTAGGATTATGTGGTTAGTCTCCATGTTATTCTCATACTGTGCATACAATAATAGAAAAACATTTTGCTCTCTTCTGATTTCTATGCTGCACTTTTTGAACATTTACCGGAGTACCATTTATATGCTCATGTTGTCAAAACAATATTTCACATATCTGTGAAGAAAGTATCTATGAACACTTGCATGTGATTATTTAGAACATCCAGAAGGCTATTATTTTAGTACATCTGTTTGGAGGTCTATGATACGCTCATTTCTGCATTTTGTTATTTCCCGTCAATATGTTTTGAATATTTTCAACCTTCTGTGTGTCTCTCCAACATCAGTCTGATATCGCCCATGTTTCTTTGCCACTTGCTTTTCTGCTGCATTCTGCTTCCTTTCCTCGGTTCATTCCCACTCCTGCACCTTTCCAGCTTACATTTTGCCCACCATTACTTGACACTCACTCTCGCCCCTACTGCAAAACATTGCTAATCATTCAGAGCTCATATTGCTCATTGCGCTACCTATGGGACTTCTTTTCCCTGCAACACTAGCTCCCCGGTTGCTCCTCTGTGCTTGTCCACCTGCATGCTCGTTCCCCGTCTACATTCCTGCTCAATTCTGGTGAGTGATACCCTGCCCTGCTTTACCTCTTCTTTTTCTATACTGCTCCTTTCTCACCTGTGGCTAGTTTCAGAATTTCACAAGCAACATGCCATTATCGTGCCATAATGCCGTGTTGCTCTTGTACCACCTGATGCTCTTAAACCTATCACCTTTGTTCCCTGAAGTCCTAATATTTTTGCCATGTTACAAACTGTGTTAAACTGCAGCAGTCTGTGAAACAAATCATTTCTACTACTTCAGTAGGTTAGCAAATGACTGTCAATATCATCAGGCTGGGATCTGACTGTTTCAGCTGCAGTTCAGATTTAGGCATGATTTGGGCAGGACTGTCTTTGGTTGGGTGGATGAATGGTATTAAATTTATTATGTGGAAAAAAATGTGGTTTCCATGGGGAAAAAAATAAACCCACCAATTTCCTTTTGGTAATGTGAGGTCCAGTCTAGTTAGTTTATTTTTTCATGGCACCTCAAACTCCCCTTCCTAAGTCCTGATTCTCTGGAACTGAGAGTCAGACTGGCATTTTTGTTTGGGGGGAAGGCTTTTTTAATGCATATATTAATCTCTCTATATTCATTGCTTATTGCAGGCTGCAGCTACTGCTGCTAGGTTGTAGGGATGTTGTTGGTGCCACCCCCAACACACACCTATTCATTTCCCCTGACTTCTGTCTTTCTGTGAACCTGGGTCAGTTTGACGGCTCCAAGGCTTTTGACTTATGACCTTTTTTAAAACATGAAAGTCCTACTCGGTTTCGATGAAATGTGTTGCAGGTGAAAGGAAGGGGACTTTGAAAAAATGAATAAGTACATGTACTGTTTAACAACACAGGCTCAAAATCAACATTTTCTTAGCATTGCTCAACCACACTGGCAGTCCAAGTAATAAAATATAGTATTATAGGTTCAGACCACACTTACTTATTTAATGAAGTGTACCTGTGTAATGCTGCGCCACTATGGAGGTGCTGGTCTGTGTATGGAACTGAACACTGTTCAAAATAAGAAACAGCATATAAGACAAAATTCTCATTCTTGTTACTACTGGGATGGGTTTGAAAGATATCACTGCTGCTAAATTTAGGATAGCAGTGAGAACATTAAAGAAAACAGGATTTTTAAACTAAATAATTGTATAGTAAAAAAGAAAATCAAGCACTAACACAACAGGTTACGAAACAAAGAGGCATGCTTTATTGGTCAGGAATACAGTGAACTTCACAAAGGTTTGGATAATTTTTTTTTCCCTGTCCTCTTCCTGTTCTCTTTAATTAGGTGTTTTTTTTGTTTTTTTTTTTTCAAGTGAAGGAGTGAATAAAGTGTCCCATAAAATCAAGAAGGTACTGTAACAGTCTTATGGCTTAATTTACAAAAGGGAAGGCAAACTCATATTTTCTACTTCTGCATTTGCCCCAAAACTCAGGAGCACAATTTTTACAAGTCCTACCATTCTTACAGTGCCTTGGTTTCCTTTAATTTGCAGCAGCTTTTAATAAACCAGATGGCAGAAGCCAACCATAAAGAAAGAGGTCATCTTCTTGGTTAGTCTGGCAATGTAGCAGTCAACAATATTAGCACAGGAATCAATGTTGGCACACTTGGGGCTGCATCAGGGATTGGGGAAGGGGGGTCCACTACACTACCAGAGAAATTTTTTTTTTTTTACTTAACTAGTAGGGCGACATTTGGGATCACTGACCGATAGACAACCAGAGACAGTGTATTTTTTTAAATTACTTAACTAGTCACAAACCCCAGTGCCACAGCAAATAATAAAATGACAACAAAAAAACAGTCTGTTGTTGCTGAGAGATGGCCTTCCCCATCCATAAGTATTGGTGGTTGGCCGAATGATGAGAGACAGTTCTGCTTACAATAAAACCTAATTGGCTGTTCCTTAGCCAGTCAGGTTTTAGGATAGGCAGAAATGCTATTCCTTCATTCATTCATTCTGAAAGTCATACAAATATTTCACATGTCTGCTCAGAGAAGTTCTAAGGACCAGGATGGGCTGTTATTTTCACCTGACCCATAATAGTGGGTCCAAGGAGAACCCCAGAAAGGGATGTTTCATTTTAATAATCCCCCTTTTAGCACCTGAGAAGGTTTAACAAAGTTTTTCTTTTTCATTCTCTTGGAGTGGGAGTGAGCACAGCAAGAGCTTTTGGTTTGTAAAGTATCGTATGTGCCTGCTCTCAGCAGGACAGAGTTCATGAAGGGCCTGCAGATATTTAGGGTGCCCACTTGGAGCACATCTGAGCTCAAGATGGGCTGGATTGTTTCCCTAAAAGTGCTCTTATCAGATCCAAGTTGCTAATGCAGATGGAGCTAATTCAAATTGATGAGCTCTCTTCTGAGCACTTTTCCATCCTCTTTGAGAGGCACTGTGTTCAGTAGGGGAGGAACTGATTTTTTTTATTTATTTTTCTAGGTGCCCACTCCAACTGGGACAGAGTCCAGGAAGGCATAAACAAATTTAACATGCCTGCTTGGTGCAGAACTGAGCCCAGGAGATGCTGCCATTTTCTTCATACCCATTCCTAACAAGTCCAATGGACGTTCAGAACGGGCTGATTTAAAGTAACAAGTCCCCTCCAAAATGTCCCAATTTCCAACATCATTATATCAGACATATTACTAAAGGTTTGTTTAATCTTTTCCAGATATGTACTGAATAAGGGGCATTGAAACTTATCGTGTTAAACTCATTTATACTATAAAGTGTAATGCTAGGCAAAATTGATATTTTCTTTATGTAGGACCCAATAGTATAAATGAATTTAACAAAATAAGTAATGATGCTCCTTATTCAGTATATATCTGATAAAAGAGAAAAATGTGAGTTGGAGTAAGGTGAGAGTTTATGAGGGAGGCCCATACCTGCATGCTCTGTGACACTGAACAAGTCCCAACAAAGAGAGAACTATGCTGTTCATGTCTCATTTCAATGCCTAACCTTTTCTTTGCCTCCTGAGAGTGCTTAATCACTGCCTTTTGTTACTGATAAAGTTATGTGATGCTAGTTTCCCTTCCCACATACTGTCTGCTGTGTCAGTTCCATTGTTTCCTGACAATTCTATGTCATGGCATTAGCATAGACCATTTAGTAACCCATTGTGCTTAACTCACACTAGCTACAGTGAAGGGGAAAAGTGTGAATTCTTGTCACTTCCACTCCCATTTCTCAAGGGTGTGCAGGATACAAAGCAGTAGCAACAACAGCAGAATTAAATTGTAATAAATAATAATAAAGGGCAATACTACAGAGCACATAGGTCCTATTTAATGTTTACGCAGATATGATTTTTTTAAATCCAGTTAGAGCAGTGATGCTGAATCTGTAGTATTGATTTACTAGGGCTCTTCTGTAATCAGTGCTCCTCTGCTTTATAAAACAGTAATGACTATAAAGATTTATTGCCCCAGAAGCCTTGCTTCTTTACCCCCTGCCACTTTAGTGTGTGTCTGCATAGCATTCATTAATGTTCCAGAAATGGGGACAGATTGAAATAGTCATTCAGTCTTAGGCTTCAAGTATAGTGGCTATTACCAAAGATGTTTAGAATTTGTAGTAACTTATGCAGCAGTGGGGCTGCACCTCACTCTTTCCCATTATTTCCCTAATACACATCCCCTCAAACATTATTAGGACAGTGTTGATGCTTTTCTAAATCAGTATTGCAGTTTAGTATATACAGTATGTAACTGCAATCATTGAACAAGCATCATGTCACCCTTTAATGCCATGTACATGACAGTGTAATTATTACTAGCTGTACTTCACTTTGCAATTTTATAGGAGATGCTATTTTATAAGGGCTTTTATCCGATTATTAGGTGTCTCCTGCAGAAAACATTTTAACAACCACAGCAGGTTTTGCATTTTTAGTTCTCCGATGCCAGATCCTTGTTGGAAGTGTATGCACATTATTGTGTAAGCTGAAGGCATTGTGAATGTTCAGTATAATCAACATGGATGTGCTAAGTGATAGAGTGCACCATACAGAAGCCAGCCTGTGACTGGTAAACTGCCAGATATTGTTGGCTAAATTGAAACTGGTGGGGAGGGGGGTTGGCGTACATACCTACAGAATCTACAGTATTTTCTAACCTGAAGGCACATTTGGTACCATGAATGTACGGGATGAAAGATGTATGTTCAATTTCCACCACAGTCTGTTAATATATAAACGTCACATTCTCAGTAGCAATTAAGTAGCACACATGGGCTAGGTTAGATAAAAAAAAGTAAATGAACAGCATGATGCGTAAAGAAACACCCATAAACATTTACTCTAACCAGCAATCTTGAAATCCATAGCAAGATCACAACCTGCTTTTAAATATTATCACTTACATGACCTCAGTGCCACTGCCAAAAATAAATAAATAAATAAATAAAATCCCACTGCTAAGTACTGCCACAAACTGCCATATATTCTTGCTGCACATCAAAGGACAAAAGGAATAGGCTTCATAGTGGACTTCAGACTAGCAGTAATGGCATACAAAGTAATTACAAAAATATCCACTAAAAGCATGTTGCTGTAATCCATCAAATCCATTATTCTTATTTTTCAAAACATTTATTTTTTCTTATCAAATACTTGTGGAGGACATACTGTAAGCAGCCAATTACAGTATTCTAAATGAAAGAGTGACGGTAGTGCAAGAACTTATCCTAACTGAATGTTAACACTGTACAGTACTGCAATACTGCACACGCCCATAGACTACACAGTGTATTCACTACTTGATCTGTCCATCACAAAAGCAGATTCTTGCAAATATGAATGTAGTTTTTATTACTATTATGGGCCATTTGTAGGAGGACAGATGGCAGTAAAATGCCGCAGCTCTGAACATTCTCTGTTCCATTCATAGAGACATAGAGCTGCTGTCTGTAATGAGGATCTGCAGAATTTATCATTTTTCTTAGTAATTTCAGTCCTGTAATGCCTGGGTTTACAGAATGTAAAAATACATATATTTGCTTCCAAATATTTTCCTATCTGAAAATGTAAACAAAAGAGATATGTGAGGCTGGAACTTTGATGTTGCACATTTTAGTACTATGTCACCATATAAAGCTCCAAGGCTGATTTCACATCTTATTCTTAAAATCCATAGTTTTCCACATATTTTCTTGCTAACTGTATTTTATATCAAGCAAATGTTTATGCCCTGTTAAAACTGGATGCCTGTGCAATGCTTTTCTATCATATTGCAAAATATTGCTGCAAAATACAGACACCCTTACTGATGTGGAAGCCCTGTATAACAACTATAAGAATTAGGTATTTCCTGTTCAGCAATAAGAATGAATCAGTTATGAAAAGGCACAACTTTACCACTGGCCTACCAGTATACAGTTCTTTATTTTATTATGTTAGTTTTGAAACACTATGTGAATATTCAGACCATGTACTGTGTTCTTTTACAGGATTCAGGTTAAATGAATGGTAAGGTATGAAACAAAAAAGTAGGAAATCAAAGTTCAACTTGGAGCAGAAGCACGCAGACTCTCAACTTTTTTGTGTGTGTGTTTTAAATCTACCTGTAGCTGATCAAGTTTTATGTGGCACTGGCATGTGCACCCTTGCTGTATGTTACCCAGTTGCAGCTGCCATTCTTCCGCCCTCTTTTGGAGACACCAGAAAATCCACCTGGCAGTAAGATAGCATATTTCACAGAAACATAGGACAATGCAGATAGCAAAAGCTCCAACCATAAAAAAAGTGAAGGTCATCTTCTCAGTCCACTACACTACCAGAGAAAGTGTTTTTTTTTTTAATTACTTAACTAGTGGGGCAACATCAGGGATCGGGGACTGATAGGCAACCAGAGAAAGTGCACAGTATTTTTTTTTAATTACTTAACTAGTGGAGTGACATCGGTGATCAGGGAAAGGGATAGACAACCAGATATTTTTTTTTTATTATTTAACTAGTGGGGTGACATGGGAGGGGCATATACAACCAGAGAAATAATTTTTTTATTAACTAGTGGGAGATATCCAGAATCAGGGATGGATGATCAATAAACAATCAGGGAAAGTGTTTTATTTTACAGTGCCATCTGCCGTGAACAATGCTATTTGGTTACAAAGACAGCAAAATGACACCCCAGGACAGCAAGCTCTCTGTAATGAATGGTGATTGCCATCTTGCGGCCAAGGGAGAAAGTGCAGTAAACAGCTTCTATAATGCCACATTTAACACTGCATTAGCCTTAACAACTAGCGTCGTACCGAGGTACCACCTCAGTAACTACCGGCATAATGCGCTACCGGGCAACTTTTCAATGACCACCACTGTATGTTGATCAAATTGGGTCAGACCACTCAGGAGAACTTCATAATATCTCAAAGAGAATCTAACTTAACAACTTTGTGAGGCAAAAATAAATGTAAATTAAAGGCTGAAATCGGAGCTCAAATGAAAACCATCTCTCCATTTAGGCTGTACCATGAAACATAGAAACATAGAATTTGATGGCAGATAAGGATCACTTGGCCCACCTAGTCTGCCCATTTCCTTACCTAACGGATAAGCTGCAGATCCTAGTTAACCAACAGCCTACTTCCTCCTACCCCCATTAGAATTGCCTTATGTCTGTCCCATACATTCTTGAATTCCCCCACTGTTTTTGACTCTACGACCTCCTCAGGAAGGCTGTTCCATGTATCCACAACCCTCTCTGTGAAGAAATACTTCCTCACATTACTTCTGAGCTATCCCCCATCTTCAAATTGTGCCCCTTGTTTTGCACATCTCTTTCTGAAAGATGCTACCCTCTTGGACTTTGTTGATTCCCTTGAGGTATTTGAAAGTTTCTATCATGTCCTCCCTCTCCTCTCCTCTCCTCCTTTCCTCGAGGCTATACATCTTTAGTTCACATTGCTGGCCCACCTTTAGGTCGTCTGATATGACTACCCAGGTCCCTTTCCATTTTGTTGTTGTCAGTATCTCACCCCCATTGTGTACTCTTCCCTGGTTTTGTTTCCCAGGTGCATTACTTTGCACTTCTTTGCATTGAATCTAAGCTGCCATACATTTCACCATTCCTCCAACCTTGCTAGTCCCTTTTCATCCTTTACCCCACCTTGTGTATCAACCCTGTTGCAGATCTTTGTGTCATCTGCAAAGAGACATACTTTCCTTTCCAGTCCCTCTGCAATGTCACTTATAAAGACATTAAAAAGAACCGGCCCCAGTACTGAACCCTGTGGTACCCCACTAGTAACCCTCCTTTCTTCACTGTGGACTCCATTTACTATTACCCACTGAGTCCTGTTGTCCAACCAGTGTTTTACCCAGGCTACCACCCTGGGGCCCACTCCCAGGCTGGCTAATTTGTTTATTAATCTTTTGTGTGGGACTGTGTCAAATGCCTTGCTAAAGTCTAGGTAGACCATGTCCACAGCCCCTCCCTGGTCTACTGCTTTGGTCACCCAGTCAAAGAAATCAATTAGATTGGTCTGATATGACCTTCCCACTGTGAATCCATGATGCCTTGGGTCCTGTGCCCCACTGGCCTCTATGTATTCAACAATTCTTTCATTCAGAAGTGATTCCATAATTTTCCCTACCACTGAGGTCAAAATGACAGGTCTGCAGTTTCCTGCCTCTGTCTTGCTCCCACTTTTGTGAAGGGGAATCACATCCGCCCTCCTCCAGTCCTCAGGTGCCACCCCATCCTCCCATGATTTATTAAAAAGGGTAGTCAATGGTGTTACTAGTTCTTCCCTTAGTTCTTTTAAAATTCTGGGATGAATCCCATCAGGCCCCACTGCTTTATCCACCTTCAGTTTTAAGAGTTCTTTCAGAACCCTTTCTTCTGTGAAAGGACTAATATCAACCCCTATCCAGAGTGCTTCTATTGACTGGATTAGGTATTTCCCCCTGCTTTTCCATTGTGAATACTGAGCAGAAGTATTCGTTCAGTATCCCTGCTTTTTCACTGTCACTCTCTGCCCAACCACCTTCCTCTTTGTTCAACCTCAGTATCCCTGCCTTAGTCTTTCTTTGCTCCCTAATGTACCTATAAAATGATTTATCCCCCTTCTTAACTGAGTTGACTACCTTTTCCTTGGTTTGGGCCTTTGCTAGTCTGACTGCCTTACCCGCTTCCTTCTGCTTTAACTAGTACAGCTCTCTGTCTTTTCCTTCTGTGTTTCCTTATGCTTCCTGAATGCTATCTTTTTTCCCTTACCTTCCCCGCCACTTCTTTTGAGAACCATAGTGTTTTTTTCTTTCATTTTTATTTATTTGCTTCACACAACATCTTGTTACCTCTGTGATGGTGGTTTTGATGTTTCCCCATTGTTGCTCCATCCCACCTTCTTGCCTGTTTGCTAGTGCTTTTCAGGCACTCTCCATTTGTCAAAATCAGCCCTCCTGAAGTCCAGTACCTTTACTTTTGTGTGGCTTGACTCTACAGCTAAGTTTATCGTGAACCACACTGTTTGGTGGTCGCTTGCTCCCAGATGGCTACCCACTTCAAGATCAGAGATCCTCTCTTCATCCCCATTTGAGAGTACCAGGTCTAAGATTGCTCTCTCCCAAGGGGTTCCAAAACTATCTGTCTGAGGCATGCCCCCTATAGGGCATTGAGAATGGCCCTGCTCTTGGATGTGGCTGCAGCAAAGGTGCTTCAGTCAACATCTGGCATATTCAGGTCCCCCATCAGCAATATCTCCCCTTTCTCTGCCATCTCAAGGATGCCTTCTATCATTTCCTTGTCCATTTCTTTCCCCTGAGATGGGGATCTGTATACAACCCCTGTGCAGATTGTGGAGCCATTTCCAGTCTCCAGGGTGACCCACAGTGCCTCCTCTCCTCCCTGTTTACCCTTTAATTCTGTTGCTTTTATCCCTTCCCTTACATAGAGAGCTACTCCTCCTCATATTCTTCCCTCCCTGGCCCTCCTGTAGATTGTGTAACCTGGTATGTTGACATGCCCCCTCTGTGCCATTTTAACAAATATTCTTACTATAAAAATAACTGACTGGTTCTACAGAATGACTGGAATTTAATGGCCAGGTTCCTGGTAATAGCCAATAATTACAAACTTGAATTTCTGTAACACCAATTCTCTGAAAATCACCAATCTCTTAGAAAATATATGTACTGGACAATATTCTCCAGAAGAGCAACAAAGACTCTCGAGTGTGGCCCCACTGACAATGTTTGAGCTAACAGAAAATGAAATTAGGGTAAATCTGATAGAATTTCTTCTTTCTGTGTCACCTCATGTTAAAAATGGGTAAGCTGATCTTGAAGTGGTTTCTTTCTTCAAGTACCTTGGTGTGTGGTTAAATAGGCTTGACCTCTCTATCCACACTGATGCAATGGAAGCACAACACTTTTTTGACAGTAAATTTGTTCGACATCCATGACAGCGATGGCACAATGCCGACACTTAATATTGTACCTTCAGTAACTGATGTATAGTATATGTTGGAAGGTTGTTATGGATGAAATCCATCCCTACTAAAATAGCATGCTGTACTAGCTATGTCAGTTAATTTGTTATACTGCACTAGCTTCATATAGTGCAGCATAACAACCTAAATATGACTGTGCATGTGCGGTTTCTTCCTCGCAGCAGCCACGGCGATAAGAGCAATCCTGTTGGAGAGGAAAAAAAGCCAAAATAAGCAAAAAATATTTTACCATGGCTCTTTTCTTACTTGTTTTTTGCAACATACACTATAAAAAACAATGGATGACTAATGATCGGTAACAAGCCACGTTAGTACAGCTCGAGGTTCCCATTGCAACCAAACCTCTTGAGCTGTGCTCTTGAGGTTGAAATGGTCACCATAGGAACCTCTGAATGAACTAACCAGCTTGTTACCGATAGTTAGTCGTCTATTATTTTCTGTTTTTTGGAGGGGTTCCTCCCTTCATACCTCTCCTTATTCCTCTGACTCTTAACGCCATCCATTCCAGGGATCCTCACACCTTCTCCCTTCCCCACCTGCACTTGTCTGCTGGGCAGTCTGTCTTCTCTTATCAACTTCCCATCCTTTGGAATCTGCTCCGCTCCATCCTCTTTCTCTCTTCCCTTTTCCTAAGGCACCAGCTAAAACATCTCGATGCACCATCCTGCTCCTGCCTGCCCCCCACCTGACCCAATCTTCCCAAGTTAGGCCCATATCTCCAAACCAGCAGGCTTCTGCATGGGTTCTGCCTTTCACCCCATCAAATCTGTCTCCTCCCAACAATACCATCCTGAAATCTGGGAGGGAGAATATTGGCCCATATGCCTCCTAGGGACATTTTCTGTGATTACCTTTGACTGCTGCATGCAACACTCTGTGGTCAAATGTAGCATCAGGAGAACTTTGCATCAATCCTGTAGTGCTTCATGAAGATGTGCAGTGAAACCAAGTGGCCACCCCAAAGCTCTGATATAGAAGCTTCTGCCATTTTAGCTCATTAAGTTGCCACAGCTTTGGTGGAATGTGCACTTAGAAAAACTGGTGTTTTTTTGGCCACCCCATATGTCTTTGGGATCTTAGGATTTTATCTACTTTACCATGTAGCTTTGGATGCTTTTTCGGTTTTTCTTTGCTGCCCTAGTGTGAACAGATGGCCTGATGTACAGAATTCCACAGACCTCACTGTCTTGTGAAGATCTTATTTATGCAGCTCTTTCTCCTTGGAGTTAGCCAACTTAGGCCAGAAAGAAGGAGACAGATTTCCTGGTTCACATGGAAGGGCATGAGAACCTTCAGAAGAAAAGAAGGGACTGTTCTCATAGCCACTTTGTTTTTATGTATGATGAGGTTGGGCTCCTTGCAGGACAAAGCTTAAAACTCACTAATTCTTCTGCTAAACACATGGCTGTAAGAAAATGCATCATGTAAAAAGAATATCCTTTGAAATGGATGATAAAGGTTAAAGGTGGTCTACAATGAGCATTGAGCACTAAGGTAAGATCCAAAGGAGGGACAGGGAATGATAGGACAGCCTACAGTGGTTAACTGCATGCAAGAATGCCTAGAGTAGCCCCATCCAGTGGACCCAGGACTGCCACTATGGTCAAAATCTGACCACAAAGAGTGCTGAGACCAGGCCTTTGTCTACACACAGACTGTAGAAAATTCAGATATTGTGGTACCAAGGTCTTAGTAGGCTAGAATCACTGCTTCTTGGCCCAGGAGACAAACACTGACCATGTCTTTTCATATGTCGAAGATGTGAATTCTTTCTGGGTGTGCACTAACTTAGAGAAAACCTTGCTTTTAGCAAATGTCTCCACTCTGGAGCCAGGTTACTAGCTGGACAGACCCCGGCCTTTGATGAAGCACAAGGTTCTGGCTAAGTAGGTCCTCTGGTACAGAAGCCAAAATGGTTCCCCATCATGAGATTTATCAGATCCAAGAACCACGGGCTTCATGGCCACTCAACCTAGCAGTAGGAAACTTCCTTTTGACCATCTGATCTTTTACAGAACTCCTGGGATTAGAGAAATTGGAGAGAACAGGTAGAATGATTTGAAATCCTGCTTTTGAGAGAGGGATCCACTGCCTCTGAGATTGGAAGTGCCTGAACAATATGGGAATTTAGGCATTTTTCCTGGATACAAAGAGGATCTATCTGAGGAGTCCTGAACTGATGGCAGAGAATGCTGAACACCTTCGAGTTTAATGACCACTCCCCTGGATGGCCGATTTTTCTGCTTAGCCAGTCTGCCTGAGAATTTACATCTCTTGTCAGGCAGCTGGTGGACAGTGACAAAAATTCTCCTGTGCCCACTGAAGAAGTACTTTCTTAGCTTCTAGAAGCTTGCTTCTGCTTTTGTGCTCCTTAATTGTTTGTGTAGGTGATTGTCACCACATTGTCAGGCTGTACCTTCACTGATTCCAAACGTGTTCCTAAAAGTTGAGAAAGGACAAAAGACTGACTACATTTCCAACACATTGATTTGGAGGCTCTGCTCTCCAGGCTCCAGATTCCTGAACCGAGATCTGATTTAGAACTACACTTGAGCCCTGTAGGCTGGCATCTGTTGTTAGGATTCTCCGGGGAGATCCTTCCTCAAATTTTCTGGTTGTTCTGACCAGATCAGTGATCTCTGAAATGAGATTGACTATGTACAAGATCATCTCTTAGACTTTTCCCTTTCCCTTGCATAGAACTGTTGTGCCATTGTGATTGTTTAATTCCTCTGAAGAGTTCTGGAATAAATCCTACATTTTGCATTTAGCAGTTTGGACTTGGTATTATTCTAATACTGTCACTGGAGGGATACAATTTCCTCCTGGCTCTGGAGTGCATGGTGATTCTTGGTTTTATTTGTCTGTGAATAGGGCACACAGCCCTCACCCGCACCCAACCCCAGCTTTGCAGCACGGTGCTTTTCATGTTTTGCTACTGTTCCAGTCTCTGTGACTGGGTCAGCAACATACCTCTCAACTGTCTCTGATTATGAAGGACAGCCCCCATTTAACACTTTAAACCTGCCCTGTCCCAAGCTGGCCCAGTGGCATGGAGAGCTGAGGCACTGGACTCCTTACCTCCTGCCATGATGGTGACCCATATTCAGAAGCAGAGTCAGATCATCAGGGGTCACCCTGGGAGGGAGAGGATCGAGCGTCCAGAGGACTGCTCTCCTTTTCCAGGATGGGTGACTTGTTGTTCCCACCAAATGACTGCCAACAGGTGGAGGCCTAGTGGTAGTGTGGGTCTGGGATTGCAGTGACAGGAGAGTGCTGCAGGAATCTGCAACGTCCACGTGTCTCCATGTACACACATTGATGTGCACACCCCAGCAACGGGGAGAGGAAGAGGGAGAAAATGGAAAAAGGGGCTCTAGCAGGTGTCCATGATGCCCAGATGGGCAGAACTAAGCTGTCTCAGCATGGGAGTGCTGAAGACATACCTGCTAGCCCCAGCCAATGGGGAAAAGCAATATGGGAAAAAAATGCCCTGCCCCTCATCTGTCCCTGATGGAAAAGGTGCTGCCAACACAGCAGATGTGCTGAATTCAGACTTTAAAGCAGAACTTCATAATATCCTAAGATGCTAAATAAAAAATAAACTTTGTACATGTAAACATAATGGTTTCCACAGTGTTCTGAGCTAGTATCGCCATGTTTAACAATCCATCCTCATTCTGAGGGTCTGTGTGCCACATTGCCCCTCATTTTGAGTGTCCAAAATGTCCATGTCCCTCATTTCAGTGACAAAAGGTTGAGAGGTATCAGCAAACCCTTCTTCTGACTTATTAACCATCCATGCTACTCTATGGCCAATAGGGTCCTGGCTACCAATGCTCTTGCTACCTGCTCTGTGAGGTCTCTGATGAGCAGATCTTCCAAGTAAGGGCTGAAATGGTGACCCTCCTGAAAAAAGCACTTTGGCACCAGTGCACTTACTAGGTCATGAAAATACATAAATAAGTAAAGTAATGCCACAACCACTATTAGAACAATCAAAAAACCCTAGGAGTTGAAAACAGGTCAAAGAGGAGAGCCTGATACTAAAAATGGTGGCTCTGAATAGAAAACCTCATAAATCTCTGTTGGACTTTGTGTATTGGAATGTAAAGATTATAGGAGATGACCCCCAATGCAGATAGGGAAGGTGACTTGGGGAGAGGAGTTGAAATAGCTCCAGAACTTCCCCATGGTAACTCTTTCCCAGAATCTTTTGGACCCAAGGACATTCCCAAAGTATACGAGTTAAGTATGCACCTGTTTGTGTTTTCAGCATTCTGAATTCTCCAAAACACCCTTTCCAAATAACACCTTGGGTTATATCTCTACAGGTCATGTGTGCCTTAGATGCACAATTAGCTCAATCCTATACTTCCGATTTATAAATTAACCAGAAAAAGGAACACGCTAATAGGTAAATGAAAGTACCAAGTACTAGCCCATACATATGTGAGGGACCAAATTAATTAATTTTCAAAGTGATATTTAAACAGGCTGTAAAAAGAAAGTTTTAAAATCAAGTTTAATTATGTTTATAACAAAAACATTGCCTCCTATGGTCCAGAAATTCCATGTAATACTACTAGTCACAAAGAGTGCCTTATTTTTTATTTATTAATTCTATTTATTTCAAAAGTTTACCAGAAAAGACATACTGAGCTAGTAACATTTTCTCCAGATGCATCGGGAAGGGGGGCTTTTTCTAACTTAACATTTTAACAGTGGGTTTTAAACAGAAGAAATCTAGCAGTGGAAATTTTCTAACATAAAGGCTATAAACAATTATCTTATTATACTTACTGTATAGCTTATGTAAATATTCAACACTCCGTATTTCCAATGTTTTATGGAGAGTCAATAAAGAAAGAAAATCAACTCTAGCATTGTAAAATGAAAGAACTGTATTACTTATGAGCCCTACTCTCGAAGATCTTTTGCTGCTCTAACAGAACAAATAAACTACATAGGTTTTGCTTGCCTAAATGCGTTTTCAATATTTTCAAGGACTCATAGCCTCAGCTGCTTTGCATCATCAAACAGGTCTTTGAGGGTATCAGTGAGGTAGTGTATTCTCTTTCTGAATCTTGAACATTTTGTGACCTAAGATATGTAGTGAATTGATCTGTGTCACAACAGATTAAAGTTATTCCATCCCTTCCAGTCCTCACCTTCATCAGACCAAGCAGGTTAAACTGCGGATCAGTTTAAGATGGCCTGGCGATAAGCCATGAATCAATGGCAACACCCTATCTAGGGTAGGCATATATGGACAAGAAAATGATCAGGCAAGAGGCAGGAAGGGGAAGAATGATGAGTTTCAGGGTATGTTGTGCTGTGGTATTCCTAGGCACATTCCGGGAGGCTGGGGGTTGCATGGTATGCAGGAGTCTGGGGACAAGGAGGGTTGAGGTGCAGTGCTTAGATCAGAACTAAACAGGTTAATGATAAGTCAGGAGATGGAACTGGGTAGGTCTATAAAAGAACATTGGGGCAGGGGTATGGGGACTTAACTGTAAGGAGGCCAGATGGTGAAATTAAGTAGGCAGGAAATGGGACAGAGAAGCCTGGGCGGTGATAGTCAGATAGGGGGTCAATGGGGTCCAGGGCTGTTGCTGCCTCTGCCACAGAGGGAATATTGGGCAATGGGGGCAGGTTGGAGAACCATTGGTAGGAGAATTGGGTGTAAGCAGGGCAGCAATGGAAACAGCCACCCCAGTGGAGTACCTGTACAGAATACAACTGTGGTTCTGCAGGTGTGGAGGAGGGCACAAGTGGTCCCCTGCACAAAGTGATAGCATGTAGGAGACAGAAAACTACCGTCCGTTAGTTTGACCTCGATAGTAACTAAAATTATGGAAACACTGCCTAAGGAAAGGCTGGTGGGTTACCTGGAGAGAAGAGGTTGCTGGACCCAAAGCAACATGGATTCATGGCAGGAGGTCATGCCAGACCAACTTGATTGATTTGTTTGAGGGGTGACAAAGGAAGCAGACCATGGCAGAGCGGTAGATGTGGTCTATCTGGACTTTAGGAAGGCCTTCACACAGTCCCACACAGGAGACTAATCCACAAGCTGGCAAATCTGGGGTAGAGACAATGGTGGTCACATGGTTAGAAACTGGTTGAGTAACAGAACACAAAGTGTGGTGGCAAATGGGGTTAGCTCACAGGAGGGACAGGTAACAAGTGGCCCTAGGGATCAGTGCTGGGACCAGTGCTCTTCAATGTCTTCATAAGTGATATTGCAGGGTTTAGAAGGAAGGTTAGCCTGTTTGTGGATGATACAAAGCTATGTAACAGGGTAGATACACAGGAAGGTATTGAAACAAACATTTGTCAATGCCAAATGTTTGCTTGCTGGTATTGGCATTGGTAGTGCAGGAGTTACAGAGATGCATAATAGAAATGGCAGTGAAGTATTTAACTAATGCCAACACTCCACCCCCACCCTGCAGAGACTGACAGACATTTGGGGGGGTGTCTTTGGGTTGTCGGCTATAACGCTCACACCATTCCACCATGCAGATACTGACAGGTGTTGCGGTGTGCCTTGGGGTCTTCGGCCCTTATGCTCACCCCATTCCATAAGGAAATAAGCTGAGATAAGTGCAGTAGAGGAGAATGGGTGAACGTTAGGGTCAAGACCCCAAGGCACACCTCAATGCCTGTCACTGGCTGTTGAATGGGGGTGGGGTGGAATGGCATGAGCATTACGGCTGATGACCCCAAGTCACACCCCAACAACTGTCAGTCTCTACAGGTTGGACGTTAAGTTGAACCTTAATGTCCCGGTGTTTGTTGGTATTTAGCCCAAATTTTCAACATGGACTCTTTGGAACCCCACCTCATGATCATGAACAGTGGCACTATAATTTTGTTACTCAATCCCAAAAGGTGATTTTCACAGTGACTGCGCCATTTGTCGCCCAGTGTAAAACAAATTTTGGGCAGGATGTGAAAAATGACAGCTGTGCTGTTCATGAGGAGGTATGAAAATGGCAATGTTGAAAATCAGGAGGAAAATATGAAGTATTAGTGGTAATGGAAGCGCAGCATAGAAAACTGTAAATGCAAGCCTGTAACACAATAATTTTTGGAATTTTTTCACCAAATTTTCAACATGGGCATTTTGGGATCTCCCTCCTGAAAAGTGCTACTGTGATTTTGTTAATCTGTCCTGAAGGTTGATTTCCCACAGCGATCGCACCATTCTGGGCCATGGGTGCGAAAACATATTTCAGGCAGGATGTGAAAATGACAGCAGTACTGTTCATAAGGAGGTGTGAAAAAAATGGCAATGTTGAAAAACTGGAGTGAAAATATAAACAAATTGTTGAAGTTACGAGTGTACATAGAAACTGTGCAACACATGCTCATAAGAGTCATTTTTCAGAATGTTTTCATCAAATTTGCAACATAGGTTTTTTGGGACCCCATCTCATGACCCTGTGGCACTGTCATTTTGTTAATCGGTCCCAAAAGGTGATTCCGTGCAGCAACCGCAAAATCACCTTTCGGGACCAAGTAATCAAATGACAGTAACAGTGGTCATGAGGAGGGGTCCCAAGAACCCCATGTTGAAAATGTTGGGCCCAAATTCCTAAAAGTAGCTGAGATATCAACTTAAGTTGACCCCCATTGACTTCATTATACAGCTTACCGTCATTTCTTCAGTTTGCTGGTCAGCTTTGAAGAGTCCAGATGTGTCCTGGTCCATAGAAGATCACTGCTCCTGGCCTCCAGAGGTAAGTAAGGGGGAGTGCAGGAGGTGAGGCCAGGAAGGATAGGGGGAATGGGGAGACAACATGGGACCATTTGCTTTTACAGGGGAAAAAGAGCGTCAGGGATGGTTTTCTTTATTTTACAAGCTACCAAAAATATTTAGGCATACTGAGGTGGGCTCCCAGTGTGCCACAATAGTGTGTGTGTGTGTAGAAGGCATGCTGACACCAGGAATGGGCATCCCAGTGTCGGAAACATAAATAAAAATTATTTTGGTACACTGCAGTGGGCTTCCAGTGTGTCACATTAATGGGGCGAAGAGGATACATTCTGACATGGGGATTGGGCACCCCAATGTTAGCTTTCTGGGGAGTGTGTGACAGGCGGTAGGAGCCATCAATGTGGAAAGCTGTGCCGCATTCTATTTATTTATTGAAATGGTTCACCAGGAAAGGCGCACTGAACAAACAAGGTGCTCAGCGGCACTGTAATGTGCATGGCCAGAGTCTTGTCAGCTGCTGCCAACAGAGAGAAGGCATGTCTGTGTGTCTGGTTGCGAGGGAGGGGGTGGTTCCACAGTAGTGAGGAAACTGTCCCTCATTGCAGTGGCAGATTTCTTTCAAGTGCGGTCCTCTCTCTCAAACTGCTGTCATAGACAGCTCGCCAATTCATTGGTGCCTGAGGGATGAGCCTCAAAAAGCATCAACTCGTTACCACCCCTGATTGGAGTGGCACTTTTCTTTCAAGTGAAGACTGCTTCTCTCAAACTGCTGTCATAAACAGCTTGCCAGTTCATTGGTGCCTGAGGGACAAGCCTCGAAAAGAGTCAACTCATAACCATCCCTGATTGGAGCGGCACTTTTCTTTCAAGTGAAGACTGCTTCTCTCAAACTGCTATCATAAACAGCTTGCCGATTCATTGGTGCCTGAGGGACGAACCCCATAAAGCATCAAATGCGTTGATCAGAAACTCACACACCTCTAAAATGTCGTACTGTCCCAAGATGTTTCTTGCACATGCACAGCGTGCATGAGCTCAAGCAAACATAAAAATGAGGAGAAACATAGAATTTGATGGCAGATAAAGACCGCTTGGCCCACCTAGTCTGCTCATTCCCTACCTAATGGATAAGCTGCAGATCCTAGTTAACCAACAGCCTACTTCCTCCTACCCCCCATTAGAATTGCTTTATGTCTGTCCCATACATTCTTGTATTCCCCACTGTTTTTGACTCCACAACCTCCTCAGAAAGGCTGTTCCATGCATCCACAACCCTCTCTGGGAAAAAAATGCTCCCTTACATTATCTCTGAGCCATCCCCCCCTCTATCTTCAAATTGTGCACTCTTGCTCTTGTACATCTCTTTTTCTGAAAGATGCTACCCTCTTGGACTTTGTTGATTCCCTTGAGGTATTTGAAAGTTTCTATCATGTCCCCCCTCTCCCTCCTTTCCTTGATGGTATACAAATTAAGCTTCTTTAGTCTCCCTTTGTATGTCTTCTGGTGCAGACCCCGCACCATTTTAGTTGCCTTCCTCTGGACAGCCTCCATCCTGTCTATGTCTTTGCAGAGATGGGGTCTCCAGAACCAGACGCAGTACTCCAGATGGGGTCTCACCAACTGTCTGCACAGAGGATAACAACTTCCTGTTTTCTACTGGTGATGCTCTCCTTGCATCCCAGTATCCCCAGCCCTCCTTACTGCCTTCTCACATTGCTTGTCCACCTTTAGGTCAGATGATATAATCCACCCCAGGTCCCCTTCCATTTTGTTGTTGTCAGTATCTCACCCCCACTGTGTACTCTTCACCTGGGTTTTGTTTCCCAGGTGCATTACTTTGCACTTCTTTGTGTTGAATCTAAGCTGCCATACATTTGACCATTCCTCCAACCTTGCCAAGTCCCATCTCATCCTTTCCACCCCACCTTGTGTCTCAACCCTGTTGCAGATCTTTGTGTCATCTGCAAAGAGGCATACTTTTCTTCTAGTCCCTCTGCAATGTCACTTACAAAGACATTAAAAAGGCCCAGGCCCAGTAGTGAACCCCATGCACCCCACTAGTAACCCCCTTTCTTCACTGTGGACCCTTTTACTATTACCCAATGTGTCCTGTTGTCCAGCCAGTGTTTTACCCAGGTTACCACCCTGGGACCCACTCCCAGGCTGGCTAATTTGTTTAATTATTTTTTGTGTGGACTGTGTCAAATGCCTTGCTAAAGTTCAGAAGACAAGTTTTCATTCTTCGTTTTCGAGGTCGCCTGAGGACCGAGGCGAGCGATAGTTTCTTCACAGTGGGAATAAAACAGCGCAGGAAATCAGACCTGTCGTTTGACTGGTACGATGGATCATTTAGCGAAAAGAACTGCTTGAGGCCCAGCCAGTGGCACAGACGGCAGCAGTACGGACCACTGTGGCGTCAGACACCCAATTCATTTATTTGATTGGTGATCAGCAGACCAGGAGGCTGTGCACACACAGCCCCCTCCCGGTCTACTACTTCTGGTCACCCAGTCAAATAAATCAGTTAGATTTGTCTGACATGACCTTCCCGCCAGTGAATCCATGTTGTCTTGGGTCATGTGCCCCACTGGCCACTAAGTACTCAACAATTTTTTTCCTTCAGAAGTGATTCCATCATTTTCCCACCACTGAGGTTATACTGACAGGCCTGTAGTTTCCTGCCTCTGTTTTGTCTCTCCACTTTGTGAAGGAAATCACATCTGCACTCCTCCAGTCCTCAGGTACCAGAGGCTGAAGAGGCTAGAAAACTTGTCCAAGGAATGGCAGTTGGGTTTCAATGCAAAAGTGCAAGATTATGCACCTAGGAGAGGGAATCCTAGAGTCAAGTATGAACTAGATGGGGTAACACCAAAGGCCACCACAGAGGAAAGAGGTTAGGGTAATCATGAAGACAACCTCTAAGTGGCTAAACAGTGCGACAAAGCAATCGGAAAGGCTAACAGAATGCTAGGGTACATAGGCAGGGGTATGACAAGTAGAAGGAGGGAAGTGGTGGTACCATTGTACAACTCCCTAGTAAAGCCTTATCTGGAGTACTGTATTCAGTTCTGGAGGCCCCATCTCCAAACAGACAAAGACAGGATGGAGACGGTACAGAGGAGGGCAACAAAAATGTTGTCTGGGGCTGGCCCATTGGTGCAGCGGTTGGATTTCTGCTTGCAACATCAGCAACCTGGTTCGGGAATGGACTTGGGTGCTGGAGGGCTTGACTGGAGACAGTAGGCTTGAATGTTGGATGACTCGCTGCCTCCTGTCAGAGTGAGGGAGGGAAGCAACCCAGCACATACTGACCCCTGTGGAGGCTGGGGACATGGCAATGAGTGGGGTCCCACTAACCAATGAGGCATGGTGAATGTCAGCATAAGTCAAATGTTAGTGGCATGCCATGCCCCCGAGGAGCAAAATGGAAAAGAGCCCCAAGGCTGACCAGATGATGGTCACTAGCTCCCATTGCTGCAAGACCTCAGGCAGTGCATGAACCATCCCAGCAGCACCTGGGGCAAGAATTGTACTGGCCGGCCTACTGGTGCCTTCCTCCTCAGAGGAGAGGGACCCACCCGGCGAAGGATTACATTCAGGGGTTACCCAGGGGGCTGCAAAATGGGGTGATGGGTGACTGCACCAAGGCAGTGTGGCATGGAGGGCATAGGAAGGCCTGAAGGAGAGGCTGGCCTGGAGCTGGGGGGAGGAAAAAAATGGTGTCCAGAATACAGCATAAGTCATATGAGGAGAAACTCAGAGCTCTTAATATGTACTCCCTGGAGGAAAGGAGAGGAGAGGAGAGATAGAGGCCTTCAAGTATCTAAAGGGGATCAACAGGGTACCAGAGGGGAGCATCTTTCTCATGAATGGAAATAGCAGAACAAGAGGGCACAGCATGAGACTAAAGGGGGAAAACTTAGAGGGCACTTGAGAAAATTCTACTTTACTGAAAGGGTGGTGGAGAGATGGAACAGTCTCCTCCAGGAAGTGGTGGGGGTGGCCACGGTTCAGGGATTCAAGAATGCATGGGATAGGCACATGGGAATTATCAAGCTAGGGTGGGGGGGACTTGTAGCATCTAGGGTACCTTAAGCATTAGAAAGAGGGATAGGGCAGACTGGGTGAGCCACAAGGCTCTTATCTGCCAACATCTATGTATATATGTATCTATGAATAGATACCTGCTACTCGACTCCCAGAAGAAAGGTATCCAGGCTAGCATGGATAGGGACACAGGGGAAAAAGGCAGAGGAGGGCATCAGGAAGACCATGAGGTTAGACCTAAAGAGTGAGCCAGGAAATGGGTGCAGAGGGAAGTTCAAGAGGAGTATCAGGAGGAGGTTCAAGGGGTACAATAAGGGAAGAAACCAGCAGGGAGAGCCTGAACTAGTAAATGGAGGACAGCAAATGGGAAGGAAGGGAACTGAGTGTAATAGGGTTAGTATGGGGAGCAGGGACTGAGTAAGGGAGGAGATGATGGGGGAATGATGGATCACAATGAATTAGAGTGGGGGAAGGATACAAAGATAAGGGTATTGATAGGGGATGTACAAACACCAAGGGAAACTATCAGAGTTCCAGTGATAGAGGACTCAATTTTCAGGCGTTAAATAGCTACAGGAGAGAGGAGGAACCACACATAAGGATTTTTGTGCCTCCCAGGTATGACAGCCAAGAGGATCATACCTATGGTGCAAACAATTGTACAGGGAGGAGGGGGGAACCTGATGTGATACTTTAGCTAAGCACAAAAAACCTGGCAGAATGTGAGGTAGGGGAAGAACAGAATAGGTTTAGGGAGCCTGGGAAGAAAGTTAAGGAGGTGTCAAAGTAGTGGCATTTTTGGAGGTGCTACCCATACTCACAGCCAGCTCAGCTAGGAAGCTCTGGATCTTTGAATTCAACCAGTGGCTAAGGGACTGGTGCAAAGAGGAGGACATTGGTTTTGTAGGGGACTGAGTAAGAGTCTGGGATGAGAAATCCCTGTACTAGTCAGTTAGGCTACACCTCAGCAGGGGAGGAACCAGGATACTATGTGACAAGTTAGGGGAGTAAATCAGAGGCAGCCTGAATTTAAACTGAGTGAGAAGGAGGATTAACTGAGAGTGCAGAACACAGGGTTCACAACAGCCAACCAGATCAGAGGGGCGGAAGGGGGGACAGGAATCATGGAACGTACAGTGTGATATCCATGAATGCTAGGAGTTTCTGGAACAAAATTGACAACCTCTAAACTATGATGATGAGATCTGGTGGCAGTCACCGAGATCTGAGCAACCCCAAACCATGCAGGATCGGTCTGTTCCTGGACACACCCTCTATAGGAAGGACACAGCAAAGGGTAGGGGTGGAGGGGTCAATCTATGTTAGAGAGGGATAAAGGTCATGAGGAGGATATGCAGGAGGTACAGACGCTATGGGTACAGCTGCAGTCAGGGGTGGAAGAAAATAGGTAAGGGTAAGGTGTACTGACTGTCAAGTGAAGACAGAACCACAGACAGGGAACTGGGGATGAGATAAGAAAGGCTGCAGAGTGGAGATAAGTTGTAATAGAGTGAGATTTTAACATGCCTGACATGGATTGTGGTATCTTATAGGCTGACAGCAGCAGCAGGAACCAAGCAATCCTAGATGCATTCTAAGATGGTTTTCTGACATGGGGGTGATGCAGCCAACAAGGGATCAGGCTATCCTGGACCTAGCTCTGATAAATAGTGATCATGTCAAATGTATCAGGGTCGCTGATCCCCTGGGAGGGAGTACTCACTGTTCTGTGTGGTTTCAGGTGAACATGGGACATGTAGTGCTGAACATGAAAAAAACTTGCTCAACTTCAAAAATGTAGATTCTGCATGCATGGGGATGATACTATTGGAATGACTGAGAAAAATAAGGGAGGACATGGGTGTGGAGGATAGATGGGCAGTAATTAGGGAGGAGGTCCAGATAGTCACTGCAGCTTGTCTTAAGAAGGATAAAAGTAACAAGAGGAGGAAGCCTCTGTGGTCTACAGAGGAGGTGGGCAGAGCAGCAAGGAGAAAAGGACTTTTACAAGAAGACCCAGAAGGAAGAGGACAGGGCAGAATATGCAGGGAAGCTGAAATAAACTTGCAGGGCAAAGGCAAACCAAGGCAGAGACAGAACTAAGAATAGCTGAGGGTCCAAAGAGGGTGACAAGACCTTTTCCGATACATCCAGGAAAAAAAGAACAAAAGAGGAAATAGTGAAGCTGAGAAATGGGGTCCAATGGGAGAAGAAAACAGAGAAGGTGGAGGTACTAAATGAATACTTCTGCTCAGTTGTTACTAAAGAAAAGGATGGGCCACTACCACAGGGAAAAATAGGGATGGGGGTGGGGATGAGGGAGGAAGCAATAACAGGACAGCATCTCCAATGGGCTCAAGGCCCTCGGTGGAGAAGTCTTCTAGGCCAGATGGCATGCATCCAAGGGTGCTGAAAGATCTGGCAGCAGTCCTTGTAGTGCCCCTGGCTGGCCTGCTCAACTGCTCGCTGGATGCAGGGGTGGTTATGCATGAGTCGAGGAGAGCCGATGTGGTGCCCCTGCAGAAGTGTGAACCCAGAGTCAAACAGAAGAACTACAGACCAGTCAGCGTGACATCAGATGTTGACAAGCTGATGGAAACCATCCTAAAGGAAAGGCTGGTTGAATTCCTTGAAGCAAATGGGCTCTAGGATAGCAGGCAGCACAGGTTCATTGCAGGGAGGTCATGCCAAACAAATTCGATCAGCTTCTTCGATTGGGTCACTAGAGCAGTAGACAAGGGCCAAGTGGGGACATACTGTACCTGGACTTCAGACAGGCCTTTGAGTCAGTCCCCACATGAGGTTGATCAATAAACTGGCAGATATGGGGATGGGGAGAAACAAATCAAGTGGGTGGAAAACTTGCTAGGGGGTAGAATGCAATGGATGGTGGGGGGGCTCTCTGGGTTGAAAGAAGTTACAAGTGGGGGTCCCACAGGGATCACTGCTGAGTCCAGCCCTGTTCAATGTGTCCATCAATGACACTGGGGACATTAAAGGCAAGATATGCCTTTTTGTGGACAATACCAAGCTCTGCGGGAGGGTGGACACTGAGGAGGATGTAAGATATCTAAGGGAGGACCTAGCAAGGTGGGAAATGTGGACTAGTCTGGCAAATAGGGTTCAGTCCTAAAAAGTGCAAGGTAATGCACATAGGCCTAAGAACCCCAGGGCTGTATATAGTCTTGGTGTGTGTGTGGGGGGTGTCACAGTCTCAGAGGAGAAAGACCTGGGGATAGCAATTACAAGTGAGTTGAAAACACACTGCAAAAGGGTGATGGGGAAGGCAAACAGGATGCTGGGTTGCATATCAAGAGGGTTCTCCAGCAGGAGGAAAGAGGCCATTCTGCCCCTGTACAGGTCCGTGGTACATCTGCATCTGGAGCACTGTGTGCAGTATTGGAGCCCCTACCTTAAGAAAGACATAAATCAGATGGAGGCAGTACAGAGGAGTGCTATCAAGATGGTTCAGGAGCAGCAGGATATCCCATATGAACATAGTCTGGTGAATCTGAACATGTCCTCACTGGAGGAAAGCTGGAAGACAGAGTGGGGAGAGAGAGAGAAAGAGAGAAAGAGTGATTGGGGGGGGGGATGACCAAGATCTTCAAACACCTTAAAGACATTAACAAGGTCAACAGAGGGGATCTTTTTTGCAAATGTAAGAACAGAAACACCAGAGGGCACAACTACAAATAAGTAGGGGGGAGGTACAGGAAGGAGGCGAGAGGACAATTATTCACTGAAAAGGTGGTGGCAGGATGGAATGCACTGCCAGATGGGGTAGTAAATCACAATACAATCGGGGTGGTTTCAAAGAGGGTGGGATAAATTCAAGAGGTATGGTTAGGGTGATGGGGTGGAGCAACACGTGGCATACACGCATGAGCTCTGTATCGAGCAGACTCAATATACCTTCAGGCCTTCTGCTGGCCTTTTGTATGTTCATATGTAGGTAACACTGTTGAGTTTGAAGAGACAAAGCTGGGTAAATAAAATTATGATTTTGGTATAATAATGCCCTTTAAGTTTGCATAGCCAAACGCATGTTCATGGTCAGCTATGAAAGCAAAAGTCGCTAGGATATTAGATTACCAATATGCTGCAGCACCCGAGACCCTAAAGCATTTGAAATTAGTGCCACATTTTGATTGACTGATAAAAGTTTTATTTTTATACAGGCACTTACAATTAGTGAAGACGGTATTCTTAACAGTAGTCCTGTTGCATTAGATACAGACAAACAATTTGGTACGTAACACATCAAATCATGATATGATAACACATAGGTGCAGTGGGAGTAATGCATTAAATAAGTTAACATATTAATACATGATATATAGAACGATGGTCCAGGCATAATTCATTAAATAGTTACAAGGATATGCAAGAGTTTATTTTTTTTTAAACTTTGTTTCCCTCAGGTCACCACTCCTGAGACTCCTCAGACATCGCTTGGTTTTCTCCCACCCAGCCTAATAGACCCCAACCTGAGTCCCTCCCCTGTGCTCTCAACCTCCACACCAACCTGTAGTGAACCCCTGGCATGCACCCCCAGGGCAGTGCCACCACCACTTTACATCGGTGCTCCATGAAATCCAATTTTCTGCAGGCAGGGTGAGGGTCGCAGGATATCGGGGATTAGGTGGGTGAGATCCGGCAGTCAGTGTGGGGGCCATGGTGCGTCATTGTCTACTCAGGGATTGGGGCTATTCCTTTGTTCTGTGAGTGTGACATTACCCTAGAGATGTGGACGTGCATTGACATCCAGCACGAGATGGGCGTGCTCCTGTGATCCAGCCCACAGACGTCCACAGTCACCTCCACCCTTCCTGATGTGATCCCCGGCTTTAACACACCCAGCCTCCACTGGGAGTCACTGATGCTGGGGAACCACAACCCACCCTCCCAGGGAGAGGACAGCAGTCCTGTCCAGACTTTCAATCTCTCCTCCAAAGCCAACCCCTGGCAACACAAGTTGTCTCCCAAGCCAGAGTCACTGGTGTGGTGCAAGGTGTGGCATCCAGCTCCTAAACCCTCAGCACCACTGGGCTGGCTATGTAAGAGTTTTTTAAGGGCACTTTGGAACTCACTGAGTAAGTTTTTGGTGTAGGTTGAGAATGATAGTTGATTCCAGGAGGTGGGTGCTGAAGCCTGCAGATTTAAGTCACCATACTTGCATCTTGTTAGGGGAAAGGGTAAGCCATGATTTGTGGGCCTTTGTGAGTAGGAGTCATTGTTCTGGTTTCCTAGAAACAGATATTTTTTCAACAATGGGTCAGTTGTCTTTATCAGTTCAAAACCCCCACTTAGCCAGATCAGTTCCTTCTTGACCAGAGGTTGCAGCCAATTTAGTTGTGAGTCCATTCTGCAGTGATGTGTATCAAATTTGCAAGACAAGGTAAATCTGGTTAGTTTATTGTGTGTTCTGTTGATTTTAGACAAGGCACTTTCTGTTGAGTTTTGGTATAACATACATCCTTAGTCTAATACTGGGACAGTTTATTCACTGTACCAGTTTGGATTTTGAGTCTTGAGCTAAGCAGTGTGAAAATCTTTGAAGCAAGCACATTTCTTTTTATTTGATTTTTTTGTTTGACAAGTGCAGATGTGTGTGACCATGCAAGCAGTTTTTTTGTTTGTTTTTTGATAGCAGGGCATCAATGTGCTCAACAAAGGACAGTTTATTGTTGACTATGACTCCCAAACATTTGTAGCTAATGGTATTAACCACTGCCTGTCCAGATTTGAGTTGTAGGTGTAGGCTCAGGCTATCCTGAAAAATGAACTTCCCATAGGAAATAATGGGAATTGAAAAACTGAATAACTTTGCAACAGGTTAATATTTTGCACCAAACACTGGCAGTTCTGTTACCCACGTTCTTTCTCGATTAAAACTCACAGCAAAATTCCACACCGTCTGGGTGCAAGGTGATGAGGAAAAATCTGCAAAAAGTGGTGACGTTTTACATTTTTACACTATCTGGATCTCACAATCTGCACATCCAACCAGAACAAAACTTGCCACATCAAGAGATCTATCCTACAGGACAGCGCATACCAACTTTTAAAGTTACTAAGGTGCAAAGTTTGAGGTTTATTATTAAACAGGCTACTCAACCTAACTATAGGTGCAGCCGTCCCTGATATATATCACTTCCAAACTTTTACATGATTCACCACTGTGTATGTATGTATGCGTGTCTGTGTGTGTGTGTGTATATATATATATATATATATATATATATATATATAATACTGCACAGTAGTTCCAGTATATTTGGGCTGAGTGCAAGCTTCTATGTTAAACCCAAAACTTTGAACCTTAATAACTTTGGAACCACTGAACAGATTTGCATGAAATTTGGCATGCATACTCTCCGGGGTAGGTCCCTTGACATGCATATCTGTTGTGTGGTTTGTGAGATGGAAACTGTCAAAAAAATCCTAAATTTACCAGTTTTTCACATTTCTTTGTCCACCTGTATCTCAGCAATGTCTTTATGTTGTGGTCTGAAATTGTCAGGGTAGAAAGCCGTTGGGTCACATATATGCCTTTTGAAGGTTTGGTGAAAAAATATTAATCCATTCTAAAGTTATTACATTTTTAATTTCCTATATTTCTTATGGTAAAATTTATATGTATAATGAAAGTGAAAGTACTTTTCACACTCTGCCTCCAGTTATGCATAATTTGCATCTTAATAACTCGGCAACCCTTCAATGGATTTGCATGATATTTGGCATTCATAATCTCTAGGGGTAATTCACCTGATGTGCCAAATGTTGTGTAAATCAGATTTGAGGTTTATGAGATACAGAACATCAAAAAAATCCTACATTTACCAGTTTTTTTACATTTCTTTGTCCACCTGTATCTCAGAAATGGCTTTAGGTAGTGATACTAAAAAATTCAGAGTAGAACGTCTTTACCTCATGTTCCTTTTGAAGCTTTGGTGCAAAATATTAATCCATTCCAAAGTTATTAAACTTTCAATCTCCCATTATTTCCTATAGGAACATTTATATCAGGTACAAAAGTTGTAATTGCATGAGTTACATAACTTGAGCAGATACTGTTGTATTTTGTGCAAATTACGAATCTGCACAAAATACAACAGTATCTTGCTCAAGTTATGTAATTATACAAAATACAACATGTTAAATCTGAATTTTGAACCTTAATAACTTTGGAACTGTTTCATGGATTTGCCATTATACCATTATTTCCTATGGAAAAATGTATATTATAATGAAAGTGAAAATACTTTTCACACACTATCATCCAGTTACATACTACTTTGCACCTTAATAGCTTTGCAACCCTTCAATGGATTTTCAGGACATTTGGCATGAATAATCTCTAGGGGAAGGTCTCCTGATGTGCCAAATTTTATGCAAATCAGTTTTGTGCTGGGGGGACATGACTCATGACACTGGAAGTGGGCTCCCCAGTGTCTCACACTGCTGGTGGGGAAATACATGACTCAGGACATGGGGAGTATGCTCTCCACCGTCCCACACTGCTGGGAGGGGTGTGTTGCATGTCTTGGGACACTGGGAGTGGGCTCCCCAGTGTCCCACACTGCCAGGGGGGAGATAAATCTCTAGGGACACTGGGAGTGGGCTCCCCAGTGCCCACGCTGCTTGAGAAGGGAAGGGGCTTGTGGCTGGCCAATATGCATGTTTGGCCACAAGTGGATGCTTACTGTTTGAAAATGTGGTATGTGTATGTGGTATATATTTTCGAATATTAAATGTGTATTTCACTGCATTGATAAGTACAGAGAAAGCCCCTTTGTAGTTGTGCTTCTCCTGTGATACAGAGGACAAGGCAGAGGGACGGGGGATCCAAGGGTCCTGGGTTCAAAGCCAGACTCTCCATATTTTTTTCTACTTCACTGTAGGTGGAAACAAATATGGAGAGACCGGTTTCAAACCCAGGACTCTTGGATCTTCTCTCTCTCACTGCCTTACCCTGTGTGCCACAGGAGAAAAACAACTACAAAGGTGATTTTTTCCGTACTTCTCAAATATGTCAATCAACTGCTGTACTTCTCAAATATGTCAATCAACTGTCTATTTTCTGTTCAAAAATGTAGCATGTGCGAGAATAAGCTATACCTATTTTTGCACATACCACATTTTTGAACAGCAAATATCCAGTTGACAGAAGACAACAAACCTGTCCCAGTCGACAGAAGATTACACCCACCACCTCTGCAGGTAAGTATAGGGTAAAGGGGTGGGGTGGTGGCTGCTCAGTGGGAGGTTTGGGATGGGGAAGGGAGACAGCGAGGATGACAAGGGACCATTTTCTTTTTTTCAGGAACAAAAAAAAAGTCAGGGACAGTTTTCTTGTGTACAGGGAAAAATTAAATAAATATTAGGGGACACTGGAAGTGGGCTCCCCAGTGTCTCACACTGGTGGGGGGGGTCAATTGCCAACACAGGAATTGGGCTCCCCGATGTAGGCAAAAAAGAATAAGTCAAGGGACCATGGGGGGGGCATCTGACACCGGGAGTGGGTATCCTGGTGTCAGATTATATTAATTAAATAAAAAATATGACAGTCAGATGGTGGGAGGATGCTACTAGACACCAGGGCAAGATAAAGAGGGGAGGATGGCACTCGACACCAGCGATAGGGGTCAATGATCAGCAGGTGGGGGGTGCCACTAAACACCAGGGGACACAACAGAGATCTGTGAAACTACAACAGGCTCTATGTGACCCTACATGCGAAAAGACAGTAGCTTTTGTGCACAAACTAGGCTGTATGTGACCCTCCGTGTGAAAATGTGTGCAAAAAGTATCAGCTTCTGAGATCACAAAATTAAATTTTTTGTACAAATACTAGCTCCTGTGATCACAAAAAAACTTTTGTGCCTGACATATAAATTTTCCCATAGGAAATACTGGGAAATTTATAAATGTAATAACTTTTGAATTGATTAATATTGTTTCACCAAACCTTCAAAGGCTCATCTGGGAGGGAAATGCTTTCTACCCAGAAAATTTCAGACCATAGCCTAAAGTCATTTCTGAGATACAGATGGACAATGAAATGGCAAAAAAAGTGGTAAATTTAGGATTTTATTATGCTCTGAATCTAAAAAACCACAAAGCGGATTCACAAGAAATATGGCAAATCAAGAGACCTACTCCGAGAGATTATGCATGCTAACTGTCGTGCATATCCATTGAACAGTTCCAACGTTATTAAGGTTCAAAAAGTCAGTTTTTTTTTTACTTTATTCATTTATAAAAACAAACATACAGTTAAGACACCATCATTTAATATTAGAAATATATAGTACAATGAGGGTGCCACTCATTTTAATACACTTGATAGGTCTGTTGAACGAAATAAGATACGTCCTATAAGGGGATAACAATTAAATAATTAACTCTATCTAGTACTCCGACTGCTGCATTAGAGTCCATGAGCCGCATATTTATTAAAACAATAATCAAGTCCACAATATAAATAATGTTCACAATTTTACCCTATGGTAGGGAATTAGACACCATGCTCTTTCAAAGTAGGTACACTAATTTAGTGTTAAAATAATAATACAAAGATCCCCAGAGCTCATTTTAAACAAAAGCCTCCCCGTGTCTGCACCCCCGACACAACTCTTTAATTTTTAGGCGGTTGCTCTAAGTAACATCAGAACAGAAGAGGAACAATGTCCCACACTAATAATAGAACCATTCAAACTTTTTACATTTTCCTATAGGGCTTTAATGGGGTGGGAAAAGGTGCTAGTTACATAACCCAAGTCCAATATGTAAAGTCCAGATCAGCTGAAACTAAAATAACTGCATAAAACTTTCCTTCATATGGGTATTATAAGTATAAAGGAGACCTCCCCCTCCCACTTCAGTCCTCTTTCAAAAGTTAAAGACTTATCCTAGCGACCAAGTCCTTCATGGAACTTCTTCTGATGAATTTTCCTCATCTTCCAGTTCTCTCCTACGAGATGTAACATATTTCTGACAATATTTTAGAGCTTCTGGGGGTTCTGAGAAGAGAAAGATTTTGTTGCGGTACACGAGTCTCAGTTGCGCCAGAAAGATTAGACCATGTGGAACCCCTGCTTCTCATAGCATTACCTTTACACCATCGAGTCGCTTTCTCCACTGCCTGACGACACGATAAGTCTGGAAAAAGTCACTTGCTTACTTCATGAAGAAGGATCTTCTTTCTCCAAGCCAGAGCAATTAATGCATCTCATGAGCCCACTCCATCTAGGACCATCACCACAGTACGTGGAGCATCAGGGTTGTCTTGACATCCCCTAAAGGCCACTTTGTAGGCCTTTTGGATTTTCTGCACTATTGGAGTTGCCTCTGCTCCCAATTGTTGCACAATCTACTTGCACAAATAAAATAAGATTATCCTTCACTTCTCTCAGCTACCCCAGTATTCACACATTAGAGGCTCTTGACTGGTTTTGCAGCATTTCCAGTTGACAGCGGATGCATATTTTCTTTTATTACTGAGGCCACAGCCCCACAGCAGCATCCGCCATTTTAGATGCAGACTCTGATGCTACGATGACCGACTCCAAGTTATTTTCCATGTTGTGACCCTCATAGTGAGTCAAATTTGTTAGATAGTCCTGTTACTGAGGCGATTAGTGGTTTATTTTCTACGCCAAAGACTGAAGGGTCTCTTCTTTGCTGCTGGCCTCATGATCTGACTCCCAGCCCAGTGCACCCTGTGAAATAGAAGCACCTGAATGCACTTTCACTTTAGTTCCTTCACCAACTGTTTTTCTTTCCGAGATTACCAATTTTATTCTCTGGTGGTTTCTCAATCTGTCTTTATAGAGTTTGTCAGTCTTACAGAGGAGAAGTCACTGAATTAAATGATGTATTATTGCTAGTTTTGCAGAGCTCCATGGATCAGCAGCCATCTTGCTCAGGGTCCACAGTGCCCCCACCTAAAAATCAGGTTTAACATAGATGTTTGCACTCAACCCAAACTCAAGGAAGGAACTACACTGCAGAGATTGTTGTATAGGTTTTACTGGCCTGGAATACAGGACCAAGTAATGGAACATTGTAAGTCCTGTGTACAATGCCAGAAAGTGGCCCCAATGGTAAGAAAGGATAAGGTACCCCTACAGCCTTTACCTGTAGTAAACACCCCTTTCGAATGTGTTGCCATGGATACAGTAGGACCCCTACCCAAAAGTGCAAAGGGAAATCATTTTATTCTGGTTCTATGTGACTATTTTACCAAATACCCTGAAGCTATACCCATGCGTACAGTTACTGCTGAAAAAGTAGCCAAAGAGCTAGTAAAGGTCTTCTCTAGGATGGGTATCCCCAAAGAAATCCTGACCGATAGAGGCAGTAATTTTTGTTCACAGATTTTACAGTGTCTTTATCATACTTTAGGCATACATTCCATACATACGTCCCCATACCATCCTCAAACTGACGGATTGGTGGAACAATTTAATTAAACATTAAAACAGATTTTAAAAAATTTACACAGGACGAAGGCAAGAAATGGGATAGATATTTACCCTATCTTATGTTTGCCTATCGTGAGGTTCCATAATCATCTACAGAATATTCCCCGTTTGAATTATTGTTTGGGAAAAACCCAAGAGGAAAATTAGATGTGGTAAAGGAGAATTGGGAGGGTACAAAACAAATCACTGTACCTATCCCCTTGATAGAATATGTTACCACACTGAGACAGAAATTAGCAAAATATTCTAAGAAAGCTCAACTTAGTAATACAGAACACCAGAACGTCCAAAAAAATATTATGATAAAGGGGTGGGCACTAAATCCTTTCAACCAGGGGATAAAGTTCTTTTGTTACCCTGTACAGAAAATAAGCTATTAATGAAATGGCAGGGACCGTACACCATACATAAATGAGTTGGCGCTGTTAACTATGAGATCATATGTCCAGAGAAAAGACAAAAATATAAAATCTACCACGCCAATTTGTTAAAGGCATGGCATGATAGACATAAGTCAGTATGTTTTGTTCAATCTCAACCAGTTACAAGTGAACTAGATGAAGCATATGAACGTCTGAATACAAAAAGTGAATTAGAGGACATACAAATCAATGACAACCTGAGTTTGGAACAATTGAGAGAATTAAAAGATGTTTTAAGTACTTTCAAAAATAGTTTCACGACAATACCTGGGAAGGTGGAGGGAATTGTTCACCATATAGAACTAAATTCTACGGTACCCATTAGACAAAAGCCCTACCGGCTACCAGAACGGTTAAGAGAAGAGGTGATTGAAGAAATAAAAAAGATGCAACAATTAGGGGTTATTAAACCTTCCACAAGTCCATGGTGTTTTCCAATGGTCGTAGTTAATAAAAAAGACGGTGGAATCAGAGTCTGTATAGACTTCCGTAAACTTAACGCAATCTCCCAATTTGATGGGTACCCGATGCCCCGTATTGATGATATTATAGATCGTCTCGGTAACGCACAGTATATAAGTACGCTGGATTTATCAAAAGGGTATTGGCAGATCCCCCTAGATCCGGAGTCACAAAGTAAAACTGCCTTTAGTACCCCTTTGGGATTGTTTTAATTCACTAAAATGCCTTTTGGTCTGCATGGTGCCCCGGCAACTTTTGAAAGATGTTTGGACCACCTATTACACCCTTATATGGAGTACAGTGCTGCATACCTGGATGATGTCATTATTTTTAGTCCATCCTGGGAGGAACATATGGTGCACCTAAAAACTGTGTTAACTACTATACAGAAGGCAGGCTTAACCATAAATCCTACCAAATGCTCACTGGGTATGCAAGAGACTAAGTACCTGGGGTTTATAATTGGACAGGGCAAAATAAAACCTGCAATTGATAAAGTTGATGCAATAGCAAATAGCACCCAGCCACAAACAAAGAAACAGGTAAGAGCCTTTTTTAGGGATGGCTGGTTACTATCGGTGTTTCGTGTCCAATTTTGCAGACATTGCTAGTCCATTAACTGAACTTACAAAAAAAATTAAACCAGACAAGGTCTGCTGGACCAAACAGTGTGAAGAGGCCTTCACATTATTGAAAGCTAAATTATGCTCTCACCCTATATTACGTAGTCCAGACTTTCAAAAACAACCCTTTTTGGTACAAACTGATGCCTCAAATCAAGGTATTGGGGCTGTTTTGTCCCAAATGGATGGAGAGGAGGAACACCCTATCATATACATTAGTCGGAAACTGCATGAAAGAGAAGTTAAATATTCTACAATAGAGAAGGAGTGTTTAGCCATCCGGTGGGCTATCAATGCCCTAAAATTTTATTTGTGGGGTAGAGAATTTGTAGTGATCACAGATCATAACCCCCTGTGTTGGCTTCATATTATGAAGGACAAAAACCCTCGAATTTTGCGATGGTATTTAACCCTTCAACCCTACAAATTTACAATACAACACAAATCAGGCAAAAAACACTTTAACGCTGATTACTTATCGCGTTATGGTGCGGATGACAGTTATAAATTAACATCAGACTCAGGGTGAAAGTGAAGTAATGATTAAATAACTGTTTATTTTATTTTGTGTTTTCTTGTTTCCTTCGTTTCTACATACATAAAGTATGTATAAACCACTTATGGAATCATCTACTAAAAGGGACCCTGGAGTGGAGTTTTAGGAGTGGGAGGGCTAAAACTCCATCTCCCCTTTTTATTCTAAGGGAGATCTGATATGTATTCAACATCAGAGTAGTAGGAAACCAATGGTAACTGATTCCTATTGGTTCCTTCTTGAGGTGGGAGGAGTGTAAAGGATAAAAGAAACATCATGTGTATCAGAACATTTTTTTTAGCCTGTTGCAACAGCTCGTTTTGTGTAATAAGAACCCCCCCTTCCTTCTTTTCCTTCTGTAACCCCCCTTTTTCTATTATAGGCTGGCCACTAATATTCTCTTTCTTCCTTCCCCTTTTTCTTTTTTTTGTTTGTTAGTTCATGGTTCTGATACATATGCAAATAATCTTGCAGTCCAGTTATGATAGGATTCCCCAAAGTAATGCAATCGAGTGTTAAGATATTGCACAAGTTGAAATCTGTAAAAATATGCTGCCAGAATGTAAACACTGTTATTCAGCGTTATAGGACCCCCGTTGTTGTACTCCGCAGGTTTCATGTGTGTAAATTAGGAATTTAAAATTTCATTGTAAACCGTTAATTTCCTCCTTGAAAAGTGCTGTATTTGTGACCAGAGAAAATTCCCAAAAATGTAAATCTTCTCCCGTAAAGAAGAGCGCTGCTAAGCACCTTTGCGAACAAACAAAGTCTCTACCTTTGCGGTATTTTGCTGCCTCGAATGTGCGAACGTTCGCAAAGGCATTTAGCCGTATATTGTGGCTCAGAGCACTTACCTCTGCCCAAAATCAACAAGATTTTTATGCACATACCTCCCGAATCCGTATTGGGGCATTTTTATGTTGATTTGAGGCACTTGGTAAAACGAGCGTTTTTCAGCTCAAACTGTAACACAAACAGGATTCTTTCTGCTGCAGCCTTGCCTTAGGAGCTGACTGGCCTCAATGTGGACATTCTTATACAATAAAAGGGAGGTGGTGCTTTCAGATGCCAGAACTTCGAAATAAAACCTAAAAAGGGGTGTAAAATTCATTGGTAAGGTTGAATATATGTTATCTCACTGATTTAAAGGGATATGCTGTTTGTGAATAAATTTAATCTTTGGGAAATAAAAATATAAAGTTTAATATAAAGTATAGGGGTGGAGTTAGGTAGTCACCTGACCATTTTTTTGGTATTTAATCCAGGTACCTGAATCAGTTGGTTAGATAGCCTGGGAGGTACAGACCTAGTCTGACTTCGAAGTGTGTTACACTAGCCCATTCTAGTGTTTCAAGAGACTGTTGTTATGTTTTCTGATTTTATGGTTTTTTTTGGTATTGTGTCCTAAAGTCCGGCTGGTCTTAATTTTTGTTTTGTAAAATAAATTTCCTTTTGGTGCAAATTCAACTCGAGCAAGTGTTCTCTTTTATCCCATGCCTCACACACCACTCTTTCTATGAAGAAGTAGTTCCTCACATCTCTCCTGAATCTACCCCCAGCTTCTTATTGTGCCACTTTGTCCTTGACTACCTTTATTTCTGAAAAATATTTCTCCCCTGTAACTTTTTTAGCACCGTGAGGTATTTAAAGACTTCTATCATATCCCCCTCTCCTTCCTTTCTTCCAGGATGTACATTTTAGGTACTTAATTCTTTCCTCGTAGGGTTTCTGCTCCAGATACTACACCATCTGTCCTCATTTGGACTGTCTCCACTCTCTCTATGTCTTTCTGGAGATGTGGGCATCAGAACTAGACATGGTAGTTGAGGTGGGTTCTTACTAGTGATCTATACAGAGACAATGCCACCTCCCTCTTTCTGCTGTTGATACCCCTACCTGTGCACCACCAGATCCCACTAGCCCTCCCAGCTGCCTAGTTGCACTGCCTGACCACCTTTAGGTCAACTGATACTGTTAGATGCAGGTCTCTTTCCTGCTTGGTAGTCATCGGTAACACTCCTCCCATCCTGTACTCTGATACTGACTTTCAGTTTTCCCAGTTTGTTACTTTGCACTGTTTTGAGTTGAAATCTGTATGCCATACACTGGACCACTGCTCAAGTTTTCTCAATTCTCTGCTTATCTTTTGCACACACACACACACACACACACACATATCCTTTTGCAGATTCTGGTGTAATCCGCAAAGAGGCAGACCTTCACTTTCTGCTCCTCTGTACTGTCACTTATAATGTTCCTTTTTACAAATATAGAGTTTGTCATAATAAAATGGAATGCATTCTTGGACCAGCAAGTGTGCACAGAGTTCTCCTGTGAGATCTGTCTGTGCAGAAGGTCACTAATTTCCAACAACCCTCTCACCTCCCTGACTTGTCTAACATACCACTATGTTTCTGTACAAAAAATCTCCCACTCATCAACCCATAAAATAGGATGCTCACCATTAGTATATAAATTCAGTGCTTAATTTTATATTAAAGTGCTGTGTGCACAGCTCTGATGCATTTCGGAACTGAAGTTCCTTCCTCAAAGACCCTTATAGTATAGTAGCAATTACATGGGGAAGTCATGCTTTATACCTTGAAAACATATAATTAGATAATACAGCTGCATATGTTTGACAGGAATAGGTGAGTGTGGATTAATATATATACTCTAATAGTCGAGAGTAACAGTTGCAGTGAGGAAATCCTGCTAAGGTATTGGGTTGTGGTATATAAAGAGATGGGGTAAGTGCAAACTAGCTACCTCAAAATTTGGGATCAAGTGCAGTAGTTGGGTGTGCAGCCTTTGTTCTCTTTTTTTATACCACTATGTTTCTATCACCTGGTAAACCTGGATTTGTGGTCCATGCCCTTCCTTGTATGTGCCAACAAGGTTGAATGGCCTGTGTTCTTATTTCAGTTTTGCTTTGTTGCTCCACCCACAATGGTGCAACCATCTGTTACGCAGTACCTACACTGCTGCATGTAGTGTTCACCAACACATGGGAAATCCAAATGTAACCATAAAATAAACAGAAGTGTAATTGGTGACATACTACTGTGCTCACAAAATCATCTACAAAAGACCAATAACGTGTGATATGCAATACTGACAAGGGACAGTGGAGAGAGCAAAGCTTGTTAACATCACAGTACTGAGTCCAAAGTCTGGTGCCCAACTAGGATTGAATGAAAGACACTACCTAGGTAAGTAATGGAACTTTTGGTTGTACTACACCACCAGTACTAGTGGCACTACACATTTTACACTGTTAGTTTGTAAGTGCTGTGCTAAGAGAAGCAATGTATGTGGGTGAGGCTTCAGTCACTGTTTGAGGCATACCATTATTGCAACACTTTGTGGCATTGGCAGGGAAGAGGTCCACAGTGCCACCATTTCTTCTTCCATTATAGCAGGCAATTCAATTTCCATTCCATCTCATCCAACATCAATGCTGCTGCAAAGGCATCTGCAAGAGGTGTGTGGCTAGTGTCATGGGCAGTGCTTACTTTCACTAAATACATGGGTGCCAGAACTTATCAGCAAGGGGTTGAGTCAGCCACCCCCCCTACACACACCTTTTTCCCATGAGCAATCCAAGTGTCTTTTTAATACATGTAAGGTCAGAAGGGAAGCCATCATGGTCTCTTTCAGAACCATATAAACATAGAATCTGATGCCAGGTAATGGCCTTTTGACCCACACAGTCTGCCCATTTTTTTATACCTTTGTTCTCATCGCAGACCCTACTTGATATACAGCTCTTTCTCCTTCCCCTCTTTCCTTATTACTGTGATTCCCTTTTATTCTTGAACCCCACCACTGTTTTCACCCCCCACCACCTGCTTCGGAAGGCTGTTCCAAGAATCCATCATTTTTTCTGTGAAGAAGTACTTCCTCACATCTCTCCTGAATCTACCCTCTTCCAGCTTCAAAGCATATCTCCTTGTTCTAGAGTACCATTTTTTGCTGAAAAAGACCTCCTTCCTACACCTTATTTACCTCCATCAGGTATTCAAAAGTCTGTATTGGAGATGTGTGAAGTTGGAAAACTTTTATTTGTGGAAAATGTTGTGCAATTTCCTCATTTTACAAAATTAATCTGTGGTGCAAAGCCCAATTTTGTCCCCCCCCCAAAAAAAAAACTCAGCAAAAAACTGTGAAGTCTGAACTCTGCCAGTAGGGTTTGGCAATTTCACCCACAGAGTTCAAACTCTGAATTTTGTGGAGTTTTTTTGTGTGAATGTCTAGTGCCCCCTCCCCCTGCTGATCACCACCCTATCTACAATAAAATTCCCTGGTGTCTAGTGGTCCACCCCTGCCAATCACCAGCCCAATATTAAAAATATAACTTGTCCCTGGTGTCCCATGCCCCCTCCACCTGAAGCTCTGCTCAAATAGAAATAATATTCCCTGGTGGCTAATGGTCCCTCCCCCCACCAGATCACTCACCTGAGATACATTAAAAGGATTCCCCTAGTGGCTAGTGGTCCCTCCTCCACCTGGTCACCTGTCCAATATAGCAGAAAGTTTCCCTGGTGGCCAGTGTAACCCCCCATTACAATCCCTTGGATGGTAAAGTGTTAAGTGAATTTTTCCATGGTGGGTTAGTGGACCCCCTTCCTCCTGATCCCCTGTGTAGAGAACGTAAACCTTTCCTTGGTGGTCTAATGGACCCCCACCCAGGAAGATAGTTCCAACCATCCCACTCCCTCCACTCCAACCCCATGCATGCCACCAGCACAGCCCTCCTCTCTTCACCATGGCCAGCTGCCCAACTGAGCTGTCAGTAAATGAGTGCGTACTTGTACAAGCACACACTCATTCATTGCAGGCTCATGCTCATTCATTGAGCTCTTTGGTCTCTGTCAGTGACATAGACAAGAGCAAGGGCTGTTCTGGTTGCCAGTGGGGGGCACGATGGGGGGAACAGCATTCCCCCATCCCACCCTACCAGTGGCGACTGGAACAGCCTTCCACTCTTGTCTGCGCCAGTGACAGAGCTCAAAATGGAAGCACGCGAGCTTGCCTGTCAATGAATGAGTGCGTGCTTGCAAAACTGCACACTTCTTGATTACTGTTAGAACTATACTTCTCTACTGGGACTAAAGAACTAGAACTCTACTACTGGGACCTTCAATTTAGGGTAAAAACCAAAAAAAGAGTTAGTGTGTCTGAGTTGGCTGAAGTGAATTTTTATCTGTGCAGTTATCTAGGTGTTTGTCTGAGTTGGCTGAAGTGAATTGTTATCTGTGCAGTTATCTAGGTGTAGAATGAGCTGTAAATTAGGGGGAGTGGCTTAGCTAGAAGAAAGTCAGGTGTTTGGGGTTTAAAAACTGCCCTAGATAGCTTCTGGCAGAGAACAGGCAGAGAAAAGCAAGAGGAAGGAGGTGCTGTTAGAACTATAGTTCTCTACTAGGACTAAATTGTCCTCCTTCCCTCCCTTCCACTCCCCCATCCTTAGCCAGTTCTACTTTTATAGGCACAGGATTTGACTGACAACAGGAACTTCCTGTTTGGGAGCAGGAAGGGAGTGATCACAGAGCCACAAAAGACTCAACATCCTAGAAGGAAAAAAGTAGCTCTCTGCCCCCCACCCCCAGCTGCTGGAAGTCTGACTCTGAGCAAGGAAGGAGACTACTGAGAAATATAGGAACTTCCTGTCTCAGAACAGGGAGATCAGGAGCTTTAAGGGCACGGAGGCAATAGGAAAGTAGGGAGACAAATAATAAAAAGTGAATAAATAAATAAATAGAGGAAAGAGTAAGTATTCAAAACAACAGTTAAGGGGCCAGAAATAAGACATGATGGGAGTGGTGCAGTGCAGTGGCTGTGGAGCAGTAGTCTTCCAGGAGACATTCTGGAGGATGCGGCATTGTCCCATCTGCAGGCACCTCTCTGGGCTGAGGGAGGAGGTTGCTCATCTCCAGGCTGAGTTGAACAGGATTTGGGGGACCTCCTCTCCCACCCAGGGACCACCAGGGCCACTGCCGTTGCCTCAGAGGTTGCCAAGAAAGAGGAGCTGTTGGACCACAGTGGGCTCAGGGAGGATGAGGGTGGTGGAACAGAGGCACATCCCTCCAGTGGTACCTCTCCACAATTCATATGCCATTCTGGCAGAGTGTGGTTTCTCTATGGAGGCACCCACAGTGAAGACCAAGGAGGATGCTGGGAACCTCCACAAAAGAGACCCACAAGAGGGTGGCATGGGACCCTACAGGGAAAGGAAACAACTCCTGGTGGGGGACTCCATTGTAAGGAGGGTAGAACTGGGGGAGGAAGGGAGAGAGAGAGGTAAGGTGCCTGCCTGGCACCATGGCTTGGAGGGACAGGGAGCGAATCCTCAGGATCACAGGAGCAGCTGCATGGGGGAGGGAGCTGGATGTCGTTGTCCACCTAGAAATAAATGACCTGGCTGGGAGAGGGATCAGAGCAGTGCAGGAAGAGTTTGTGGAGTTGGAGAAGGGCCTTAGACAAGTAGCATGCACGGTAATCTTCCTGAAGGTGCTGCCTGTCTATGCCATGGGTGAGGCAAGGGTGATCCACACCATAGGATTCAATCAGTGGTTGAAAAACTGGTGCAGTGCTCATGGGTTTGGCTTCATTGGGGACTGGGGTCCACCTGGAGTGATGCAGGCCTACACTGGTGTGATGGTCTGCATCTCTCCAGGACAGGAACCAGGATCCTGGGTGATAGGTTTAAATGTTTCATTGGCAAGCATTTAAACTATCCAAGGGGGGGCACTGGAAAGGAGCAGGGAAATCCTAGCCCCCCAAAAAATCAGGGTAGTTAGTGAGGTAAACACCAAGATAGAGACGTCGATAGGGAGAAGGGCAGGGGTAAATTGAGAAAATGATAAACGCAGTAAGGACAGGGATGGGGAAACAAGGGGTAAGGCCATCTAGAAATGGAGGGTATCAATGCCTGTAGTCTGGGCAACAAGCACCCTGAACTGGTGGCCTTGATGGAAGAGGGATGCCTGGATATCATGGCAGTCACAGAAACATGGTACACAGAGAACCATGACTGGGATTTTAATATACCAGGTTACACAACCTACATGAGAGACAGGGAGGGTAGAAGATGGGGAGGAGTAGCTCTCTATGTAAGGAAACGGATAAAAGCAATGGAACAAAAGAGTAAACAGGGAGGAGAGGAGGCAACGTGGGTCACCTTAGAGACTGGAAATGGCACCACAATCCACACAGGGGTTGTATACAGACCCCTATCTCAGGGGGAGGGAATGGATAAGGATATGATAGAAGGCATCCTTAGGAAGGCAGAGAAAGGGGAGGTATTGTTGATGGGGGACCTGAATATGCCAGATGTTAACTGGAGCACCTTTGCTGCAGCCACATCCAAGAGCAGGGCCATTCTTGATGCCCTAGAGGGGGCATGCCTCAGACAGCTAGTGTTGGAACCCACTCGGGAGGGAGCAATCTTAGACCTTGTACTCTCAAATGGGGACAGTGACAGGATCTCAATTCAGGAAGTGGGTAGCCATCTGGGAACAAGTGACTACCAAACAGTGTGGTTTATGAGAAACTCAGCTGCAGAGTCAAGCCATACAAAAGTGAGGGTACTGGACTTCAGGAGGGCTAACTTTGTCAAAATGAGAGAGTACCCTTAGAAAAGCACTAGCAAACAGGCAAGAAGGAGGGGTAGAGCAACAATGGGAAAACATCAAAACTGCCATCACAGAGGCAACAAGCCTTTGTGTGAAGTAAGTAAATCAAAAAAAAAAAAAAAGCCACTCTGGTTCTTGAAAGAGGTGGCACGGAAGGTTAGGGAAAAAAATACAGCATTTAGGAAGTATAGGGAAACACAGAAGGAGCAGGACAGAGAACTGTACCAGTTAAGGCAGAAGGAAGCAGAGAAGGCAGTCGGAATACCAAAGGCCCAAACTGAGGAAAATATAGCCAACTCGGTTAAGAAGGGGGATAAAACCTTTTATAGGTACATTAGGGGGTGTAGAAAGACAAAGGGAGGGATAGTGAGGCTGAATAGAATGGACGGTGGGTGGGCAGAGAGGGACAGTGAAAAAGCAAGGATACTGAATGAATACTTCTGCTTGGTATTCACAAAAAAGGAGAAGGAAGAAGTACCTAGTCCAGTTAACAGGAGCACTCTGGATAGGGGGGTCAATCCCAGTCCTTTCACAGAAGAAAGGGTTCTGAATGATTTGTTAAAGCTGAAGGTGGACAAAGCAATGGGGTCTGATGGGATTCACCCAAGAATTCTAAAAGAATTACGGGGAGAACTAGTGACACCACTGACTACCCTTTTTAACAAATCATGGGAGGATGGTGTGGTACCTGGGACTGGAGGAGGGTGGATGTGATTCCCCTTCACAAAAGTGGGAACAAGACAGAGGCAGGAAACTACAGACCTGTCCATTTGACCTATGGGGTAGGGAAAATGATGGAATCACTTCAGAAGGAAAGAACTGTTGAGTACCTAGAGGCCAGTGGGGCACAAGACCCAAGGCTGCATGGATTCACAGTGGGAAGGTCATGTCAGATGAATCTAATTAATTTCTTTGACTGGGTGACCAAAGCAGTAGACCAGGGAGGGGCTGTGGACATGGCCTACCTAGACTTTAGCAAAAATCTAGATTTAGTAGTTGCCGTATTGGTCCTTCAAGAATAGATCCAGAAGCAAATGATTTGATACCTTTTAATGGACCAACATAGATGCAACAACAAGAACAAATTGCTCTAGCTTTCGGACCAACCAGTCCTTCTTCAGAAGCTCATGGCAAATGTTTAGAAAATACAATACCTATAACAGCTAGATAATGCAGAGAAAAACAGAAAAAAATCCCCATTGGTTTAAAATATTCATTTAAAAAAAAAAAACAGAAGATGATGTCAGAGAAGTTTAACAGTACCATACTGCCTTCAGCCAGAAAGAACCTTGGGTCAGACGTGCTTGGTGGAACACGCATAGAAAGAATTCTACTACATATAAATTAAATTGACATAAGATAACACTGCTGAAGCAGATAACTCCTAAATCAAGCTATGAGTGTCACAGTTAGTATAAGGATGTGATTACTGAAAGGGAACCCCCACACAGATTAAAGGCAAACTAAGATTGTTATAGGGCGTATGAAGTTTCAATGTTTGCATTATAGACAAGAATTTACCAGTAAAGTTGTCTTAAAAACATCAGTGCACACTGTGTGATGTGTAAAACCTAGCTGGACCTGTCACCCAGCTGTATTCTCAAGCTAGATATAAGACCCAAGAAATTTCAATAACCTCAGGACTATATAAATGATAATTTAAATATAAATTGATAATATTAGTGTCAAACAAAAACTCTAGTCAGGAACCTCAAGGAATTAAGACCATGTAGCCTGATATGTACTGATGTCAATATATACTGAGAATGTAACAACTTGATGTACCACAAGTGTCTAAGGAATCTGAAAAAGAGATAAAAATGTAATTTCTCTCCTCCTCTTCACACAAACAATACAACCTAACCCACCCCACATCACCATAATGTGGGTGGGGGAGATACATAGCTTAAAGGAGATGTTGTCTCTCTCTCTCTCTCTCTCTCTCACCCCCCCTTTTCTATCTCTCTCTCTCCCACAGACACACACACACACACACACACACACTATTCTCTCTCCTAGTGAACCTATATTAACTTCAGTCACTGCAATTGTTCCCCAAAGGAATTCAACTTGTCATGAAATCCTGAGTAAAAGGGCTTTTATCTCCTAATACCTACAAAGCAAAAATGTAACACTATTTAACAGTACTACTATCTGCATAGTAACATTTCCAAGGATACTAGATAAAACTATCATGAAATAAACCTGCCACCCTCCCCAGGATAAGGTAACTAGAAGTAAATATAAAGTATATGTGTAAGACCAGAGGTCTAACATACCTACATATCCACAAATTACTACAATATAGCCTAATGTAAAAGATCTGTGCAGGACCCTCATCAAATGAGATCACGCACCCCAATATGTACAGAGTTACAAAAATATATGTAACAGTATATGATAACACTCCTGTATGTACACTAGCAGGCGAGGTAATCTGAATATGGTGCAATGGAATCAATCCCCCCCCCAGGCAAAGATAAAAAGTAAGGAGGAATTAATATTCATTATGTGTGTGAAATAAGAATCAGAAGGTAGCAGATGGGATGAACATTGATCTTGGCTTTATGGGACACTACAGAAACTAACATCCACAGACCTTTTCTTCTTCAAACTGACATATTATAGGACTTCAGCATGTGTGGGATGTGGGTGCGTGTATGTATGTATGTATGTGTGTGGGTATGTGTTGTGAGGTATGTGATATAACAGATGTGGGGCTTGCTGTCACATTGAGGTAAGTCTCTATTTAGATATATGGAGTTATAATGTGTTACTATTCTTATTTCACACACATAATGAATATTAATTCCTCCTTACTTTTTATCTTTGCCTGGGGGGGATTGATTCCATTGCACCATATTCAGATTACCTCACCTGCTAGCGTACATACAGGAGTGTTATCATATACTGTTACATATATTTTTGTAACTCTGTACATATTGGGGTGCGTGATCTCATTTGCATGGGGGTCCTGCACAAATCTTTTTACATTAGGCTAATATTGTAGTAATTTGTGGATATGTAGGTATGTTAGACCTCTGGTCTTACACATATACTTTATATTTACTTCTAGTTACCTTATCCTGGGGAGGGTTGCAGGTTTATTTCATGGTAGTTCTATCTAGTATCCTTGGAAATGTTACTATGCAGATAGTAGTACGGTTAAATAGTGTTACATTTTTGCTTTGTAGGTATTAGGAGACATAAGCCCTTTTACTCAGGATTTCATGACAAGTTGAAATCCTTTGGGGAACAATTGCAGTGACTGAAGTTAATACAGGTTCACTAGGAAAGAGAGTGTGTGTGTGTGTCTGTGGGAGAGAGAGAGATAGAAAAGGGGGGAGAGAGAGAGAGAGAGAGAGGCAACATCTCCTTTAAGCTATGTATCTCCCCCACCCACATTATGGTGATGTGGGGTGGGTTAGGTTGTATTGTTTGTATGAAGAGGGGGAGATAAATTACATTTTTATCTCTTTTTCAGATTCCTTAGACACTTGTGGTACACCAAGTTGTTACATTCTCAGTATATATTGACATCAGTACATATCAGGCTACATGGTCTTAATTCCTTGAGGTTCCTCGACTAGAGTTTTTTGTTTGACACTAATATTATCAATTTATATTTAAATTATCATTTATATAGTCCTGAGGTTTTTGAAATTTCTTGGGTCTTATATCTAGCGTGAGAATACAGCTGGGTGACAGGTCCAGCTAGGTTTTACACATCACACAGTGTGCATTGATGTTTTTAAGACAACTTTACTGGTAAATTCTTGTCTATAATGCAAACATTGAAACTTCATGCACCCTATAACAATCTTAGTTTGTCTTTAATCTGTGTGGGGGTTCCCTTTCAGTAATCACATCCTTATACTAACTGTGACACTCATAGCTTGATTTAGGAGTTATCTGCTTCAGCAGTGTTATCTTATGTCAATTTAATTTATATGCAGTAGGATTCTTTGTATGTGTGTTCCACCAAGCATGTCTGACCCAAGGTTCTTTCTGGCTGAAGGCAGTATGGTACTGTTAAACTTCTCTGACATCATCTTCTGTTTTTTTGTTTTTTAAATGAGTATTTTAAACCAATGGGGATTTTTTCTGTTTTTCTCTGCATTATCTAGCTGTTATAAGTATTGTATTTTCTAAACAACTGCCATGAGCTTCTGAAGAAGGACTGGTTGGTCCAAAAGCTAGAGCACTTTGTTCTTGTTGTTACATCTATGTTGGTCCATTAAAAGGTATCAAATCATTTGCTTCTGGATCTAGACTTTAGCAAGGCATTTGACACAGTCCCACACAAAAGATTAATAAATAAATTAGCCAGCCTGGGGGGTGGGTCCCAGGGTGGAAGCCTGGGTAAAACATTGGCTAGACAACAGGACACAGAAGGTAATAGTAAATGGAATCCATTCTGAAGAAAGGGGGGTTATTAGTGGGATACCGTAGGGTTCAGTACTGGGTCCAGTCCTTTTTAATGTCTTATAAGTGACATTGCAGAGGGACTAGAAGGAAAAGTATACCTCTTTGCAGATGACACAAAGATCTGCAACAGGGTTGATACATAAGGGGCATGGAAAGGATGAGAAGGGACTTGGCAAGGTTGGAGGAATGGTCAGAAGAATGGCAGCTTGGATTCAATGCAAAGAAGTGCAAAATAATGCACCTGGGAAACAAAAACCCAGGGCAAGAGTACGTAATGGGGGAGAGGTAGTAACAACAACAAAAATGGAAAAGTACCAGGGGGGGTAATCATATCAGATGACCTTCAGGTTGGCAAGCAATGTGGGAAGGCAGTAGGGAAGGCTGGTGGGATACTGGGATGTATAGGGAGAGGCATCACCAACAGAAAACAGGAAGTTGTTATCCCTCTGTACAGACAGTTAGTGAGACCCCATCTGGAATATTGCATCCAGTTCTGGAGACCCCATCTCTGCAAGGACATAGACAGGATGGAGGCAGTCCAGAGGACGGCAACTAAAATGGTGCAGGGTCTGCAAGAGAAGCTATATGAGGAGAGACTAAAGGAGCTTAATATGTATACTCTTGAGGAAAGGAGAGAGAGAGAGGACATGATAGAAACTTTTAAGTACGTCAGTGGAATGAACAAAGTCCAAGAGGGTAGCATCCTTCAGAAAAAGAGATGTGCAAGAACAAGGGGACACAATTTGAAGATAGAGGGGGGACAGCTCAGGGGCAATGTGAGGAAGTATCTTTTCACATTGAGGGTGGTGGACACATGGAACCACCTTCCTGAGGAGGTTGTGGGGTCTAAAACTGTGGAAGAATGCATGGGACAGACATAAGGCAATTATTGTGAGGAGTAGAAGAAGAAGAAGAAGATCAGCATTTATATAGTGCTTTCATACACAGTATCCCAAAGCGCTTTACAAGCAATGCTAGACTGGTAGTGAAGTGACTGAATGTGTGGTGGCGGCCATATCACACATTATCACCCACACACAGCCTGGATAATTGCATGAACCGGTTTATGAGAAGTGGAATGTTGGCCATGACACTGGGAATGTTCCCTGCTCTTTGCGAAGAGTGCCCTGGGTTTTTTTAGTACCACCTGGACACCCACCAGGGCAACACCAGGATGGGCAGAAGGGACCTCAGTTTAATGTCTCATCTGAAGGATGGCACACCCCAGCAGTACAGCACCCCCCAATACTGCACTCGGATGCCAACGATTTTTAGGTGCAAGTCCAATCCCTAGTGTGGGACGAGAACCCACTACCTTCTGGTCCAGAGGCGGATGTGCTACCAACTGAGCCACACTGACACCTAGTAGGAGTAGGAAGAAATAGGCTGCTGGTTAACAGGGATCTGCATCTTATCCAGTAGGTAGGGAAATGGGCAGACTAGGTGGGCCAAGCGGTCCTTATCTGCCATCAAAGTCTATGTTTCTATGTTTCTATGTAACTGACAGCTCAGTCGGGCAGCCAGCCACAGTGGCGATAGGAGGACTGTGCTGGTTACCTGCTCAGGGCCAGGGTGGGGTGGAGTGGGGTGGTGGGGCACTACTTGCCATGGTGGAGGGTGGGGGGTCCACTAGACCACCAGGGAAAGGTTTACATTCTCTTCATAGGGTATTGGGGTAGGGGGTCTGCTATACCACCATGGAAAAATGTATTTATCACTTTACCATATGGGGGATCAGGATTTGGAGGGGTGACACTGGACAACAGGGACACTTTCCGCTATACTGGGTGGGAGATTGGGTGGGGGAAGGGACCACTAGCCACCAGGAAAATCTTTTTATTATATCTCGGGAGAGTGATCGGGTCAGGGGAGGAACTGATAGCCACCAGGGAATATTATTTCTATTTTGGGCAGGGCTTCAGGTTGGAGGGCACTGGACACCAGGGACAACAAGTTATATTCTTAATATCAGGCCAGTGATCAGCGGGGGGGGACCACTAGACACCAGGGAATTTAATTTTACATCAGGCCAGTGATTGGGAGGGGGGACCACTAGAAGCCAGGGAAAGATCGGGCTGGCGATTGGAGAATTCACCATTTGTAACTTGGCCTTGCTTTGTTTTTGTTTTTTAAGTGCAATTTGCACTTAAAAAAAACAAAAGCAAGACAAAGTTACAAATGGCAAAATTCCTATAAACAGGACAGTTTTGCAAAATGATCCTCAGAGGTGAAATTGGCGACTTTACTGGAATTTCACCGGCCAAATGCTGCATCTATAGTCTGTATCATATCTCCCTCTCCGATACTAATTATCCCTACATCTCTTTCCTGATTGGTAGTTGTCAATAACACTCCACCCATTTTGTACTCTGTCCCTGGGTTTCTGTGCCCCAAGTGCATTATTTAGCACTTTTTTGCATTAAATCCCAGCTGCCATACCCTTGACCACTCCTCAAGTTTTCTCAGATCTCTGCTCATGCTTTCCACCCCCTGTAGTGTCCACCTGTTGCAGATCTCTGTGTCATCCACAGAGAGGCAGAGCTTCCCATCTAGCTCCTCTGCAATGTTACTTATAAAGACATTAAAGAGGACTGGTCCCAGCACGATCCCTGAGGCACTACGCTGGTCGCCCTTCCTTCCTCAGAGTGAACTCCATTTACCACCACCCTCTGTTGCTTATCCCCTAACCAATTTCTTATCCAGTTTACTACCTTTGGACCCACTCCTAAGCTACCCCACTTGTGTACATAGCCCCCTGCATTAAAAGTAGTTTCCCTCTGTCTGTTTTAACAATTGCAAGCACTGTAGATGTTTATGAGAATTGTGCTAGTGCACATCACTGTTTTGCTTTTTGGCGAAGTGCACTTGCTGTTTTTTGTTGATGCCATTATGCTGGTGCTATTATGACATGGAACACAGGCTGACTAGCCTATAATTTCCAGCCTCCTCCTTGCTACCACTTTTGTGCAGTGGAATTACATCTGCTCTCCTCCATTCCTCCAGAACCACCCCTGTTTCTAGAGAGCCTTTAAATAGAATTGTTAGAGGTGCAGTCAATATTTTCCTGAGCTCCCTCAATACCCTTGGATGCACCCCATCCGGCACCACTGCTTTGTCAACCTTCAGATTAGCAAGCCCTGTCAGGACTCTCACCTCCAAAAAAGGACTCATGTTTTCCTCCCTCCCTCCAAAGTTTCTGGTACTTTGTAGCCCCTCCTCCCCTCCTCTTCTCCTTCCTCTGCGAACACTGAACAAAAGTATATGTTCAGGACATCTGCCTTTTCCTGGTCACCCTCTACACAGTGCCCTCTTTCACTCATGACCTTCCACTTTTCATTTACACACCTAAAAAACGTCTTGTCCCCCTTTGTTACCTCCCTGGCTTTTCTCCCTTCAGTTTGTGCCTTTGCGCTTCTTACTTTCCCTGCTTCCCTCTGTTTCCCCTAATACACCTCTCTATCCTCCTCCTTCTGCATCTTCTTATACCTTCAGAATGCTAGCCTTTTTGTCGTTATCTTTTCAGCCACCTATTTCAAGAACCATAGCAGTCTCTTATTCCTCTTGGTTTTGCTCACTTGTTTGATGCAGAGATTTGTTGCCTTTACTATTCTCCCTTTCATCTTCACCTACTGTTCCACCACCCCACCCAGGCCACCCCCCCAACCAGGTCATCCCTGAAGCATTCACCCAGGTGTTGATGGATGCATTCTTGCTAGGTGCTGACATGTGATGGCAATTGTTGGGAGGTGAATACCATGGTGATGGAGAGAAAGAGACTAAATCAAATGACAAGAGGGTGCAGGACAGAGTAGGAGTTGAAACAACCAATGAAGGGACACAAGACTCAAGGTACACAGTTTGCTATTTCCAGCCAGGCATGTTTACTCAATGCCTCATTGATGTGGCATGCATGGCCACAGTACAATGCCATTTAAATGTTAGTGATCAAAGTGTGACATATGCTGTGTGATCAGATCCTTAGTGAACAGTGACAGCACAGAAGGCATGGTGGGCTTAATGCAATATAGATAATTGGTAGTGAGTGCTGACCTTGCAGTTACAGTCATGTTACTTTGCATTCTCTTGAGTAACACATTGGTCATCATTTGAAGGATATAGGAGTACTCCTTGGGCCTATTCTCCCCAACCACTCTCCATCGGCCGCTTCGCTTGTTAAACAGATGATGGTAACTGTTAAATGTGGAAATAACCGTTTGTGAGCAACAGAAGAAAAAATGTTTGTCATCATCATTTGCACTATGCCGTGCAACGTCCCATCATGTTAAATGTTTGAAAACCCACCTAAAAAACAATTAGCAGGAAACTGCTCTTTAATCATATAAAGTGGCTTTTATAGTAACTCATAGAAGAACATGTTCCTTTCACTGTTATTGCACCATTCGTGCATACATAAAATGTTCAAGCTTAAAAGCATGGTGAAAAGTGCACCATGTCTTGCATGAGGCTAAATACGTGTGTCCGGTTTCCTGGTTGTTGCTTCCTCTACTGACTTGACAACGTGGGATACATTTTGTTTTCCAGAATACAAATATATTCTGACAGTGAATAACTATTTAGAAAGTTTACATTTTATTTAACATGCAACATGCATCTACCTTGTTAAAGGAGGCTGAAGAAACCACCATTGATGTTACAGAAACTAATGTGCTTGTGTAATCATTCATAATTGCAACATGGGTGATATTGATGCACACACATAAGGTTTCTGAACCAGATTGCAGAGTTGCAGATATATATTCAGGGATGGAAACTGTAGCTGTATACAAAACTTCATGGTCATAACAGAGTTGCCCACGTACAAAGTCAGAGTGGAAGGGAGCAATGTAATGCGTACTATTGTTAGAGCGCACAAGAAAAAACAGGGTAAGCCAAAGAGAACAGACTATCTTAGTTGTTAGCTGAAAATAATATTTTCATGCTTACACCTTCTCCCCTTCAGATGGTCTACGTACTGTAGCCAGTATAGTGTTATGCATGTGCAACTGTGTTAGTTTGGTTTTGCCCATTTGCACTATCTATTCCAGAGGGATTACTACCCTGTAGGGGTATCAAAGGCTAGAGATGCCACAGGATGATTTCTATGGCTAAAGGTACCTTAGGAAGTATCCCCAAAAGAATGAAGTATGAAATACGAAGCACATAAGCAAGCGGTAACTGTGATATAGCAGCAGACAAGCATAGACAATTTGATAACGTAATGAGATGCTCAAGTTGATAACATAATAAAATGCCCAGGTTTGCATGGCAGGATTCTGATGGTTTGCGTTGAGAATGAGGGGACCCTCTAAAGAGAGAGGGAATGGCAGGGACACCATCCACCTCCATTCAATGGCAGAACCTACCTAAAAAAAACTAGGGGACATTACTCTGCTAACTAACAGTTATGACCTGAGGCAATGGAGGAGAGGAAAAAAAACCTATGAGGAGGAAATCTCTGGGGATCCAAGGCCTAGGTCGCCTTACCTCCAGGCTTGGGATATTTTATTTAGTGATGGCTCTGCAGCTGCAAATTGGAAACCCAATTAAAGGGAGGTGGAAAATATTCCAATTCAGAGGAAGGTTCTCACTCACTGTCTTTAGCAGGAACGCCATGAAAGGTTGTGAGAAAACTCTGCAACATTGCATGCAACCAAGGTGGGAGAGGAGAGGAGAGCAATGACTGCTGAGGCACTCACCTGGCCTACTCGCCCTAAACTCAACCAGGTGAACCAGAGGCAGTCGTAGGGAGAATGCGGTGAAGGTGCCTTGCTAGGGAAACCATTAAAACCATTGATAACTGTTACAATGGAACACTAGAGCCAAAGGAGGTAACTTTTTCCACCCTTAACAGCTAGTCTTAAACTCAACACCAGGAACTGCTGTGACATAGCGCACAGCTAAACCAAGCCTGGAGCGAGGACATTCCCAGGTATGGGCCAGGTGAGAAGGACCCCGCCCCAAGTTGGGCACACTCAAGATGTGGACTAATGCAGAGTGAGACCATCGGCTGCAGGGAACCCTGTGCCAGAATGGTATGGCTGGCATGCCCCAAACTGACAGAGTGCTGAAAAGCTGTGAGCAGCTGAGCACTGGTATGCTGAAACATAATGAGCATTGCATGCTGAGACCTTGCAAGGTCAAAAGTAGATTGAGTGCAGCAGACATCCCCGAGTTTGAAGCTGAGGGGATGCAGTAGGCATGCACAATGATTGCGTAAGCAGAGTGGACCTGCACGTAGGTCAGTAAACAGAGTAGTAATAGGTGGACCTGAACGTAGGTCTGCATAACATGGTAACAATAATCAGCACTGAATAATGGGGCAAGCCAGCCAAGCATTCAAAAACCAATAGAGGCAACACATACTCAGAAAATTTGTTGGCAGCGGAGACAGGATTTAGAAGAATTAGCTACATGGGGCCATGACTCCCCAAACACCTCTAAGTTCCTGCCGTAGGAAAAACAAGAACGTGACAAGAGGACTGAGACCCACATGCAGGTATTGAAACTAAGTAACAGCCTTAGCAGTAGCTTTAGCTTACCTCTGAGTATGACAGGGTGTATGATCATAGAAGCAACATCTGTATTGAGTATACTGAGTTGTAAAGCTGCAAAAACATAAATAAAAGAGACTCAATGCTCTGAAAGCAGGTGTAACCAGGCAATACAATGAAGCTGCTGCAATGAGGTAAATAGAATGAGAGAGCATGATTGAGCTGCATAGCTAGGTTCAGAGTAAGCCTGAGTCAGGTGAAAACAATTGAGTATGCAACATGTAAGCAGCTATGGTTGAGCTGAAACACACAGATAATGATTGCAGTTGCATTGCAGTAATGTGAGAGTTGTGAGTAACAGAGCAAATAGTAGGAACTCTGGAGCAATATGTTAGGAGCTTAGAAAAAAAAGGCCCCAAAAGAGATAAAACCAAAGACACACAAACACAGAAAACAGGGAACAGACAGAAAGAAGCACACACACAGCTGAAGGTAAAATACAAACCAGAAGCAGGAAAGAAAACACAGAAATCCAGACAAGCAGGAGCAGCAAGGGGGGACCTAACCAGCTGATAGGACAGACCGACAGAGCCTTCGGTTGCAAAGAAAAAATGCTTCACAAGGAGGCTGAGAGGAACTGCTATATAGCTCTGGAAGTGGGAGTGGCTGAGCTGCTTGTCCATTGAACTCCAGACAAAGCCTTCCAATTAATATACTACCAGACTGCGAATGGTAGGAAATGCAATGGTTTTATGAAGTTATAGATAAACAGTCCGACTTGCAGAACGTTTGACATTCATGATAGAGTCTGGAGGAAAGGAGTTCAGAGGTGAGTGATAAGTTGCAATGTAAGCATCCATGAGGTGAATGAAGGAGATGAACATAGTCAATGCGTGCCTGGTAGAAGTAGTGACATAAGTAATTTTTTGACCGTTGAGGGAATATTGGTATAAGCAGTCTAGAAGGTAACTGAATGTATAGAGAATAAGTGGAAGTTCAGTACGAGGAATTTGATAGCTGATTTGAGTATTGATGTAGTAATTATATTTGAATAGGTTATCATTGATCCACTGGTTGAAGTAGATATGGGTATTTCTGTTGTACTTGCCCATGATATGCACTGAGGTGGCCATGACTGTCTAGCTTTATGGGTGATCCAAAGTCTATATACTTGTGGGAAGCCCAGAAGCAAGTATATGAAAGAGTCTATAGGCTGAGGTGGTGGTGGTGGAGTTGAAAGTAGTATAGAATGCCCGAGGTGCCTATTGCTATAGTTGATTATAAATCTGATGGGAGGCAAGACTGAGATAGTGAAACTGTCATATCAGTTGCAGGCATTTTGATTGAGAATTGATGGAAGCCTGTTCTCGGTGTAAGTCTTCACTGGAGGGAGCAATGGAGATAAATCATGAATGATGAACGAGAAGGGCCACTGGATGGGCAGCTGACGTGACTGATGATAAAACGATGAAGGAATGTAGATAATAGTACAAAGTATGGCGACGTCCAGGAGCTAGTAAACAGTGGTTTGGATAGAATGTCATTAGTAAGGCAGCTAGGCATGGGAGATCCAACACTGAAAGTTCTGGGATGGTAGCTGTGAAGATCTTAGGACAAGTGGCTATTGAGAAATAGGAGTTGAGTAACATGATCAACAGAGTCAGTGTCAGTAGGAGAGGCTGCAGAAAGGCAAAACGGATGATGTCAGTACAGCTATGAAGTATCTTGCAGTTCCCGTTATCTGTAGCAATGATGATGGTTACAGAGTCGGTATATGACAGAAGGAATTAGGCCATTTTTCCATGTACGAAGATATCCTGTGAGACATGGTGGAGAGGGAAGCCATAGTGCTTGAATGTACAGAATGCGTAGGGAGTGTCCAGTAGGGCCGGATGAGATATTTCTGTAGTCCAGTCAAATGGGATTCTGGGACTGATCCTGGGGAGATGATTGGGCAGTATAGATAACTCTATGGTGATGAAAGAGTCTATGAGGCATGTTGTCCAAGGGACATTTGCTAGAAGTAGTTTTCTTCAGGTGAAATGACCAAGTGCTCCATCAAGTAGTGGATGGGAGGTGTTAGGATGGCCAAGATTGGAGACTGAAATTGATGAACTGGAGGAGTAGTTGACTGGGTAGGGATAATGTCTGGTGATAGGTATGAAATGCCCAAAAGAGCCATAGCATATGGGAAGGAACCCTGAGCCATCGAGGCGGCGATGAGAAGACGGCCATCCAAGGATGGAGAAAAAGTCCAGAGTGGTTCTCAATGTACTGGAGGAAGGAATCCAGGAGGAGGAAGAAGATAACAAAGGCCAAGCCGTACTGACATCACAGGTGTGGGAAGGAACATGACTGTGGCCAGTGTCTCAGTGAACTGAATCAGAATGGAGGAAGGCTGCTGGGGACATTGAGGATGAGCCATGGAAGACCGAGGAGTGAAGTCAGGTCCCAAGTGCAACGAAGTTGAGATACAGGAGTCCCAGAGCTGAAGACGATGGTGAACGACATGTGCAGAGGATAGAAGGTGCTGCAGCGATGAAGCATGAAGTTCCCACATCTGAAGGAGAAGATGAACTCACACAATAGTCGGCAGGGGTGACCGGCAGCAAGGAAGTCCATGAGGTAGGCAAACTGTATTTCAGTAGAGACTGAACAAGCTGGTATAGTCCAAATCGAGAGTATAAGGAGCCCAAGGTGGGGTTGAATACAATGAGTCCATGGAAGTGCAGGATGGAGACTGGTGTGGAAAGATGTAGAAGGCAATCGGGGTATAGGGTCCTGGTCCTGGGGGGAAGCAGCTACCGGTATCAGGTAGAGAATGTATAGGGATAAATCCATCTTTTACAGACATAGGCACCCAATACAGGTATTCGAGGTGCAACGACGTGTACACGAAACACCAGATAATGTATAATGGTGAAGGCAAAAGGGGTAAAGTGGTTATGGTCCCGAAGAAAAGCAGCATCTGGTAGTCTGATAGAGAATGCATAAAGTTGAAACAGTTGATTGCAGAAATGAGCTTCCATCCAAGGCAATCTGGGCAGGATGACCTTCTTTCGATGCCATTAGGCAGAGGGAGGTTGTTGAAGGCAAATGAGCATAGCAGTCTCGATCCCGAAGGGAAGTGATGACCAGAGATAAGGTAGAGAGTGCAGAAGGTTGAAACAGTCGGCTTGTGGATGAAGGTTCCCATCTCTGGAAAAGGAGGAGAGAAAGGCTTCACTAAGTGCCACCAGGCAGAGGTAGGAGGTTGGAGGCAAATGGTGGGAGGAGGTCCCATTCCCAAAGGGAAGCACATCTGGGCATCAAGTAGAAAATGTATTGAAACAGTGGATTCACATAAACAGGCTACCATACCTGGTAGTCAGTGCGATGACCTTCATTCGATGTCACCAGGCAAAGTTGGGAGGTGGAAGGAAAATGGGGTATAGAGGTCCCATTCTCTAAGGGAAGAGGCAGCCCGTATCAGGCAGAGAATGCATGAGGTGGAAACAGTCGAATGCAGACTCAGGCTCCCGACTATGGAAGTCAGTGTGATATGACCATGATTCAAGGCCGCAGGCAAGGCAGGATGAAGAAGGCAATCAGGGCAAGGTCCTGTTCCTGAAGGAAAGTGGCATAATGCCACTGGGTTGGCTTCTGTCATGGGTCTCGTTATCGGTCATGAGCAGGTAGGTTTTATGTCTGGGTGGTTTTCTGGGGACCACCTCAGGAAGCTCTTGCATCTACTTGCCGTGTCCAGAGACAGCAGGTCCCCCAGGGTCCTGGTCTCTCTGGATGTGGAAAAGGCCTTTGACCGGGTCGCTTGGAACTATTTTTTCACCACCCTTCACAAATTTGGCCTTCCTGATGATTTTATCAAGTGAGTGCATTTGCTGTATACTGCACCAACTGCTCATATTTGGTGGAACAGTCATTTCTCTGCCTCAGTCCCCTTACAGTGTGGTAGCTGGCAGGGGTGTCCCTTATCCCCCTTTTGTTTAATTTTTATTTGGAATCACTTATTAGGCATTTATGTTCTGTACCCACCCTAAAGGGATTCCGGTGGCAGGTAAGTGTTACATGCTGATGCTTTTACATCTGGAAGATCTCTCACACTCTATCCCAGCTCTCCTTCATGAGATCTCTATTTTCTCCAATGTCTCCTTTTATAAATTGAGTCTCTCCAAAATGAAGGTGTTTCCCCTAAATAACATGGTCAATAAAAGAGATGCTGTGAATCTGGGCCTGTCATGGGAACCTCGAGTTCTAACTTATCTGGGGGTTAAAATTACCCGCTCGGTTTCTACCATGGTTAAAAAGAGTTGGTCCAGAATCCCTCTGTCCTTGTGGGGTCGAGTTAATATTCTCAAAATGAATGTCCTGCCCCATCTGTTATATTCCCTTGGAATGTTGGGTTTCCACCTCCCCAAGATCTGGTTTTCCCATCTACACACCTCTTCAACCTGTTTCTCTGGAAATACTCTATCGTTCATAGAGCTTACTTTAAATTGACTGCCCCCAAACTAAATGGAGGGTTGTCTCTCCCCTTTGTTTTTTTATACTATTGTGCCCAACACTCCAGTAAGTTTTTACGGTGGGGATCAGAGGTTGCACAGTCAGGTCCTCCTGCATATATTCCTCTCTGGCTGGATATTGAGAGAGATTTAATAGGTGGGGTGGGGTATTCTCTGAACAGTCTTCTCCACCTCAGACCTTCTCAGCTTCCCTGTCCTCTGCATTTCACTCCCATCGAATGGTCATTTAAAATTTGGGGGCAAATTTAGTCCTACTTGTTATGGTCTTGGTTGGTGGCCACCTCCCAGCCTGTGTTCCATAACCCTCATTTCAAAATAGGTAGCCATCCCATCCCCACTGCCTTTTTCTCTCAACTGAGTGCCTGCACTTTGGCTGATATTTGTCAGGAGGATGGGATACTTCCTTTCCAGACCCTGCAAGCTAAATTTAGTCTGAGGAATCAGGACTTGTTCAAAATCCTCCAGCTTAGAAGTACCATAACTGCCTTCCTGGGACCCAAACCATGGTGCCTGTCGTGTCTGGATGAAATGGACTCCTTGTTATCCTTAGTCACATATCCTCATTCAGTGTCCTTGCTTTATGAGTATTTTCAGTCTATAGACCCCTATCTTCCTTTTGGGGTGTGTTTCTACTGTGTTCATAAGCTCCTGTTACCTGATGACAAAGAATACTGGAGGGTTCCCTGGCTGAACTTATATAGATATATAAAGCAGAACCAGCTTCGTTTAATACAATTTAATATTATGCATGATCTGTATTTCACCCCACTTAAGCTGTACAGGATGGGAAAGCTGCCTTCATCCTTGTGTACCTGTTGCCGAGAGGCTGTTGGCTCCCTCCATCACATCTTATGGGAATGTGACAACATCCAGCCCTTCTGGACTTCAATTCAATGGTCTCTGGATCCTCTCTTTGGGTCTAGATGACCTTTTACCCCTGAGAGTTGCTTACTGGCTATTTTTCCACCTGGTACTCCAAATATCAGGAAAGTCCACCTGCCTCTCATGGCTGCTATGGCTAAGATTGCATGTTGTGACACTGGAAGGATGAGGCACCCCCCTCCACCTTAGAGTGGCATCATGAGATTCTGATGGCCCTTCAGCTGAAGAGACACATAGCCATTATGCGGAAGAGGCTTCATTATTTTTGCTGCACTTGGGAGTCTCTCAATACTTTATTATCCCATTGGGATTCTCAAGGTTCTACCTGGCTTGCTGGGAGCCCTTTTGCCTGTGGTTTATGTGTCTCTGTGCAGGGTGCCTATCTGGTTTGGGCCTTCGTATATAGTGAGGTCACAGATGAAGGGAAGGGGGAAGGGGGAGAGGCGTGGATGGTAGCTGTTATGTATATTTTCACTTTATGTTGGGTTGAGTATTGTTTTGCTGTTTGTTCCTGTGTTTTTGCTCTGTAATGTTTGTTGAAAAATATAATAAAGTGTACTAAATAACCAAAAAAAAGGAAAGTGGCATCTTGGTATCAGGCTGAGAATGCATAAGGTTGCAGCAGCGGAAGTAGACTCAGGCATCATCCGGGACATTGAGGCGAGACAATCTTGACTTGATACAGCTAGGCATAGGTTGGATGATGAGGGCAGATGGGTGAAGAAGTTCCATTCCCAAGGGAAGTGGCAAGCAGTATCAGGTGGAGAAGGCATAAAATGACACAGTAGATTGCAACATGGCGCCCATCACTGGTACTCAGGGCGAGCTGGCCTGCACTCAATGCTGCCAAGCAGAGTTAGGGATGGAGGATGTCAGGTTGGTAAGTAGTAGGAGTTAGTGACTGTAAAGGAATCCCATCCTGGTAGACAGGGGAAGCCTACCTTCACTTAACACCTCAGAAGGTGCGAGTTAGGAATGGAGTCCAAAGTACTGCTGGTATGGGCTGACAGAAAGTGTGGAATGCTGCAGTAGAAGGAGTGTAGATTAGGAAACTGAAATGAGATAGGTATTTTGAATAGTACAAGGGTATAGTAAGAAATATAGCATGATAGGAATGGTAGGCACATAAACAGGCATTGATATATAGAAGGAAGGGTCCAGCCTTGGAAGCAGTAACAATGTAGGGGGAGGAAATCCTCACTGTAAATGGAAGCATGTGCCAGGGAAGATAATTATGTAGGTAAAGGTGGTTGAGCTTGTAGGCAGCAGGGGTGGTGAAATGGGAATGGCCAGGTTCAGAGGATTGGGAGCACCCCTCTTCCCCTCACACCCCTCTCCCAATGTCCTGACACATGGTAACGCAATGTTCCTGCAAAGGATGGGCAACACAAGCAACCAGCCAAGGGAGTAAGGAATCAGGAATAATATACAGTGAGCAGTAGGAGATAATCATGGCTTCCCAAAAGAATGTGTCCCATAGGGCAAATTAAGTTTACTGAGGTCGGCCCAACTTACAACTCCCCACCACCACAGTACCACATGCAAGCGATGTAGTGGTAGCATAAGCATCCAACCAGCTGCTGCTAGTCCATATACTACCCCAATATATGTACAGGTAGACAGAGTTCAGTGCATATGTGCTGAAAAAATTAGGAACATCTCCGAATAAGCACAGGTCCAACCCCTCAAAAAGTGTAAGGAGGGAGTAAGCATGACATGGTAGTTACACTGTCGATTCCTAATTCCACAGCCCATTGCAGCAGCCATGGGTCAAGCGCTAAAATGACAAAATGCAGTGGTACTTACTGTTAGATAGCAGAGCACGCTATGGTGAAAAAAGTGAGCAGAAACCAATGTGAGTGCCGTGGAGAGACAGCGTGCTACAGAGCCAGAGAAGAATGGGATGCCTGGAGGGAACAGACAGGAAGTGGTGTGCATCAGGAGGGGAGATGGAGGCAAGCCTCACAAAATGGAGAAAGAAGCTGAGAACGCTCGGAAGCGTCTCCACTATAGGAGAATTGGATGCAGGCAGGTAGCCCAAATGGAAAACCTAAAGGGATAGAATCCAGGATCGGTGAGGGACAGAGATGAGCAAGGAAGGGAGCGGGGAGGCAGAACTGAACCACCGAGAGAGGGGAGACCAGCCAGCACACAGGACATAAAGGAAACAAACACAAAAAACAATGGTAGAAAATGGAAAGATGAGAGGAAAGGGTGAGACACATATGGTAGGGAAAAAACACACCAGACAGAGCAGCAGGAGGTGCAGGAAACAGCACGGCCACATGAGCCATGCAGGGAGCTCAGGGAAAAAAACACTCCTTAAGCAAGGAGTGTGTGTGAGTGGTGGGTTTAAGTAGAGGTTGTGGGAGGAGCTATTCCCACATTGAACCTCAGGCTTAGTGCTCCCATTACCTGTAATAACATCTGGACTGGTTAATTATGCATGGTCAACTGGGAAACATCAACATATACAAGATATACTCACACATCAAACAAGAAATCTGAACATGAGCATCTGTCACAAGTTCCCCAACAACTACGTCACTATTTAGAAGTGAGCCCACTGAGCATTTGAAGCTTTTCCATATTTGGGATTTCAGTTCAGTCTCGCTTGTCAACCAGATTGATTAATATAATTTTTGACTCAGATCCATGCAGGTATATGTAAAGTACTGAGCTGAATATCCATGACTGTCCATCCTACCATCATCTGAATTTAACAACAGAGATAGAAAACACATTTGAGAAACTTGTAAACAATATAAATATAAAAAAAGTTGTGAAACCTCACAGTGTCATACCCATTATAACCACAGTCTTCTCCTTTGTGGCAGTGAGTAAGTTAGCCTCCACTGCCGTCTAGTACCTTTCAATCACCAGGGATCATCAGCAGAAAAAAGGGAAACAAAATCGCCCAATAAGAATCATGATGCTAGCTCATGGCTAGGCGTCTGCCTCTATGCTAGGAGCCTGGGCAACAAGATCAGTGATCTCCAGGCTCTAGTAGCAGACACAAAAGTTGATCTGGTAGCTATTACCGAATATTGGACCACAGACAATAACAAATGGGACCTGACCATCCCAGGCTACACACTGTTTAAAAGGGACAGATAGGTGGGGAGAGGTGGGGGGATTACCCTCTATGTGAGGGAGGGCATCAAAGCAATGGAGGATGAAAGCACCAAGGCTGGGTGGAGGAACTTGGAGTCACTCTGGGTCCACTTAGTCACCAATGCAGGAAAGAAATTGCACATGGGTGTGATATGCAGACCCCCAGGATAGGGAGAGGGAAAAGATGAACAGTTAGCTGAGGAGTTACAAAAGATGGCTGGTAAAGGTGACATACTGGTGGTTGGGGACCTTAACCAGCCAAATGTGGACTGGAATATCCCAGCAGCCAAGAGCTCCAGAAGTCATGCTTTACTGGACACATTCCAGGACTGCCTGCTATCTCAACTAGTGAAGGACTTGACCGGGAGGATGCCATCTTGGATCTGATCCACACAAACTCTGAAGAAATTAGATCTGTGAGGGTGGAAGAACCCTTGGCAAATGGCGATCACAATACAGTCTGGTTTGAAATAACCACTAGCACTACTAAAACCACCTCAAGCACAGAGGTGCTGTGTTTTCAGAAGGCTGATTTTGGTAGCTTGAGGCAGCTAGTGAGGGATAAGTTAACAAACATCAGAGACAAGCCAGACGTGGAAGAAATATGGAAAGATATTAGGGATACAGTTGAAGAGGCAACAAGATTCTGCATCAGGATTACAACAAAGAAAAATAGGTTTAAAAGACCACTGTGGTTCTCCCCTCCAGTAAGAGAGGCAATTAGGGCCAAACAGAATGCACACACATGGTTCAGGCAACATAAAAGGGACAGGGAGTGGGAAGATTACACTCAGAAAAGTAAGGAGGCCAGGAAAATAGTGAGGGAGGCCAAGGCAGCAAAAGAGCTGCAAATTGCTTGTGGAGTCAAATCAGGGGAGAAAACCTTTTTCCACTATATCTGTGAAAAAAGGAAGACAAGGGGAGGAACTGTAAGGTTAAAAGTGGGGGACAAGGTTCTAGAGGACAGCGGGCAAAAAGCAAAGGCCCTAGCCGGCCCGGTGGCACTGAGGGTTGAGGCACTAGATGCCACACCTTGTGCTATGCTGGCGATCTGGGTTCAGAAATGGACTCAGGGTTGTCAGGGACCGGCAGGGGGGTGGAGGATCAAGCATCCCAGTGGATGCTCTCCACCACCAGGGGTGGGTTACCGGGGGTGTCCTGTGCACCCAACGTTCCTGGGGGCCAGTGGATGCACCAGCTCACAGGGGTAATGGCGGCTCTCCAAGAGCCAGGTAGGGAGGATGCTCTGGGCACTTGGCAATGGCATATGTCAGCACATCATCTGCCTGGACTTCCGTTCTTCATGCCAGTGTCCTCAGGGGCTTAAGGGGAGGACCAGGAGAAAAACCAAAGGCAAAAAATCTCACGGCCCCAAGCAGAATGATGCTGGGTTGGCCCAGCGAAAGACCAGTGGATGAAGAAATCCACTGGGCAGGGACCTGGAGAAAGTTAAAAAAAAAAGCAGAGGCCCTAAATGAATACTTTGCTCGATATTCATGAGGAGAATCTGGGCCACTGCCAGACAGCAGTATCAGGCCAAGACCAGAAGGGTTCAGAGAATGTGCACCTAGGAGCTCACCACAGGCAGGGTCAGGAAGGGTCTTTCAGACATTAGACCCGACAAGACCACTGGCCCTGATAGTTTACACCCTAGAGTGCTCAGGAAGCTTGCAGAAGAGTTGGCATCACCTCTTGCACACCTATTCAACAGGTCACTGGAGTCAGGGGGTAGTTCCAGGCAACTGGAGGGTGGCTGACATGGTGCCACTGCACAAGAGTGGAGACGGGGAAGATACAGCTAACTATAGGCCAGTCAGCCTCACATCAGTAATGGATAAATGTGTGGAGGCCTTATCAAGCAAGATCTAGTGGAATACCTCAAAGCGGATCACCTCCAGAACTACAAACAACACAGGTTTGTGATGGGCAGGTCATGTCAAATTAATCTTATTACATTCTTTGACAAAGTGACCAAGGAGTTGCCTAGGGTCATGCAGTGGACTTGCTTTACTTTGACTTGAGTAAGGCATTTGACACAGTCCCACATAGATGCTTCTTAAAAAAGCTAGAAGACTTTGGGGTAGCAGAACAGATAGTAAAGTGGATACGGAGTTGGCTGAGGGACAGGAAACAAAGGGTGGTAATAAATGGGGTAAAATCTAACAAGAGGCAGGTCACTAGTGGGGTGCCTCAGGGGTCAGTCCTGGGGCCAGTCCTCATCAATGTATTCATTAGTGACATCAGCGAGGGCATAAATGGCAACATCGCCCTGTTAGCAGATGACACAAAACTCAGCAGAAGAGTGGATAGTACGGAGGGAGTCGGACAACTGCAGGAGGACCTTAAGAAGTTGGAAAGGTGGTCACAAATATGGCAATTGAACTTTAATGCTAAGACGTGTAAGGTGGTGCACCTGGGTCGGGCCAACCCCAAGGAAGAATACTGACTAAACAGAGATCAGCTGAGCTCCGCTGCTGAGGAACGTGATCTGGGAGTCATCATTAGGGATGACTTCAAGCAGCAAAGTCAGTGCAATAAGGCTTACAGCAGGGCTATCAGGGTGTTAGGATGCATTGGCAGAGGGATAGACAGCAGGGACAGAGAGGTGATACTACCACTTTACCGGTCATTAGTGGGCCTCATCTGGAGTACTGTGTACAATTCTGGAGGCCTCAACTAAGAAAGGACATTTATAGATTGGAAGTGGTCCAGAGAAGGGCAACAAAAATTATACATGGCCTTCAGAAAATCACCATGAAGAGAGGCTTAGGGCTCTAAAGTTGTACTCACTAGAGACTAGGAGGAAGAGGGGGATATTATTGAGACCTTCAAGTTCCTTAAAACATCAACAAGGTTCCAGAAGTGCAGCTTTTTACTAGGAATGTCAATTCTACCACAGGACGGCATGAGTGGAAATTGAAGAGTGGAGTGTTCAAGCAGGACATCAGAAAGTATTACTTCTCAGAGAGGCTGGTGAAACCTTTGAATAGATTATCTTCCGAGGTGGTGGCTGCAAAGTCAGTATCAAGCTTTAAGCATGGTTGGGACAAGGATTGGGAAAAAACACATGGCACTGGCAAGGGCTAGGCTGGGCATCTAGGAGGACTGAACACCGGTGCACAATAGGTCCCGGGATACTGTCAAGAAGAAAAAAAAAGTCACAGAACTCACCCACTTGTAGGGATAAGGATCCTGAAATCCAGGCTTGGCATTGTATCTTGTCCCTCAGTCCTTTGATCCTGATTCTTAAAATTAGACTGAGGCCATGTTTAGAGTACAAAACACCATTCATGTAACATTCATTTGTGCAAACTGCAAATACAGGTTACAGCAGCCACTCTGGGGGAGAGCAGACAAAAAACACCTAAAGTGTCACCGTAGTCAGCTTTTTCAAACATTTGAAATTTATGGAAGAAACATGCAGGTAATGAAACGTGTCTATATAATAACCCATCAATGTTAAACATGTTCCACTCATTCTTGATGCGATGTCAAGGTCCTGGCCACAGATTCCACAAATATTCAACTCACATGTACGTTACAACACCATGATGTTCTCTACATAGACCATAAATGCCACCTGCTCCACTATAGATTGTGCAAACTCAGATTCACTGATGGCACTGTAATTGTTATCCTAGTTGCCTAGAGTCTCAGCAGTCCCAAAATGCTCACTAGCACAATGTCTGAGAACATCAGCCTCAACAGATGCATGTTGCAAATATTCATACTGGTGATCTCTATAAAATACGATAAAAACGTGTTATAAATATAATAATCAAAAACAAGCTCCTGATTCCTCGTCAACAGGCAAACTATAGTAGCCTAAAGCTAATTTTAGTGTCTACTGGGGGTGCCGATAGTGCTGAATGTAACAACACCTTGGCACAAAATCCATTTCTGGAGATTCAACAGTGCACCCTGAACCAAAATGGGTAACATCATCAACTACACGTGTATGATCATGTTCATTATGCCAATTAGTCCTGTACAAACAAAGATGACAGCTTTAATGGATCCAAGACTGTGAATCCAGCAAGAAATATTCCAACAAAATTAAGAAACAAAAAAAGCATGATGATTGCTAGAGATTCCCAAGACATCTGGGGCACATGCATTCTCTTATGCTGCCTCCTCCCTGTGGAATTCTCTGCCTCATCAGATAAGAGAATGTGTGACTGTCTCGAGTTTTAAATCAGAGCTTAAAACATATTTGTTTTTAAAAGCTTATCCTGAAGGATTTTAAATATGATTGTTCATTTAATCTACTTGTGTGTTTTAATACGTTTGCACAGCACTTTGGCTTTGAAAAGCGCTTTGAAAATAAAGTTTTACTTTACTTTTTTACTTTCACATACTGGGCGACTGGGGTATACCGTCGCTACAGTGACAGCGGCACACTAAACCCCTACAGCAAAACCCCCACCTTGACTATATCAGCAGTGATGGGGGGTTCACTTCGATCGACTGTTTGGCGATGGGGGGTTAATATCTAACTCCACTGTCTGTGTGACATGGGTTAGATATCTATAGTGGGGGTGTGGACAGCGCAGCACCACCGTAAGGAATGCAGGGGCACAGCCCCCACATTGAGCATTTCTGTATTGCCGGTCATTCTGGGGACACGTCGGGGTCAGGGGTGTCAATGTCACTGTATTTGTTGTTGTGCCAGTGTCATGGATCCGGCGATTGGCATGTATAGAAATCTGTCACTATTAGATTTTGTTTCAGTATATCAATAATATGTTGCTAAGCTGATTCTTTTATGACCACTGGATTGCATGCATTTGAATGTCTCTGCAGCATCTAGCCTGTAAGGAAACAACATGAATAATCTCAAAAGTATAAAGAAAAATAACATTCTTGCTACCACAAATGAAGAATACATCTACAGTATGACAATACTTGAAACTTGCCTACTGGGTGACATTAGGTCAGCCAATTCACAGTCATGATCTGGAAAGTTACTAAGCCTCTCTTCTAGTGTGACAGTAGCCCCGTTCATTTTATTGGATAGCTGCAGAGTAGAATGAACAATAGGAGATGTTGACATAGTGATGTTTGTAGAATTAGAATTATTATACCTGCTGAAAATGAATGACAAACATTAAAAACTGGCATAGGAGAGACAAAATGCAAATAGTAGAGCACCACTCATGCAATCAAAGCACAAAAGGAAAAAGCAAGTCTAGTAGAAAACAAGTCACAGCCGAATGAGATGACAGCTGCTTTTCTTGTTTGAGAGCCAACCACCATGACAGTTCTGAACCAGCTGCAATCCTGCATTTTCCACTTTGTGTATCCATTACTTTCTTTTGTCTTTTCCCTGCAAAATTGGTCACTGTGCATGGTCTGCTGTGTTTCAGAGGTGTTGTCTCCATGGTAACAGTGTCAACAGTAGTCATGAGGACAATGTTTCAAAAGCTGAAATTCATGCAGTAGAAAAAGTGTTGTATTTCTTGCCTCACAGTGATCTGCAATGTTGAGGTCATCAACAGAGATAATTCCAGGAAATATTATATGTCTGCCAATAATAGTTATGAGGTGTAAAAAATACAACACTTGTTATCTAGGTGCTTAATTCTATATATTGTTACTGTTTTTTCCATTATCTGTTTATCCACCTATTTCCCTGAGCAGCCCCCTTTCTGATGGCGGACCCTGGCCCCATCACCCACCAGCCTGGGCCTTACTCCAGGTACTTACTTACTGCTGTGGGTGAGCAGATGCCATGGGTGGGGGAGCAGAGCCTATGGGATTACCAGCCATCAGCCTGATGCTGGGGGATCCACTTTCTCTCACCCCATCCCTAATGTCAGAAATGCATGTCACGGTGCAGCTGTATGCTGTAAAGCTGCCACATGTACTCAAGTGTCTGCCCCCCTGGCCCCCTGAGAAGCATCCACTGATGCTATGCCACTCAGCCTCTGTTGGGTGACAGGCAAGCAGCAGCCCCCTGAGTCCCTCTTCCCCGGAGGTGTAGAGCTGTCTATGGACACTAAATCCTCCTTCCCCCCCGGCTGACTCCCAAGTGACCCTGGTCTGTTTCCTTACCCTGGTCGCAGGTGTGGAACACAGTGCCTCAGCCCACCACACCACTGGGCCAGATTTTAGTAGAGTTTATAAACAGCATCAAAAAGGAGAAACAATAAGAATAAACCTCCCTAAACAATCCACAAATTGAAATGTAGTTTTTCAAGCTTAAATTCCTAAATAGCTTTTACACACTGGAAGGTACATTGTATATTACTCAGTTCAGCGAGTTGATTAATGTTCATAAAATGACAATATAATTGCTTGTGGAGAACTATAAACATGTCTGCTGATGATTAAACAGATATTCTGCCCATGTTTAAACAGATACAAAGGCTTTGACAGTGAAGACTGTGCATGTCTCAGTTTTTTTTGTTTTGTCTGTTTGGTAAGGGATTTTCATCTTTTGGTAGCACAGCACCTGTCAATGTGGTTTTCTTTTGAATGTTAACTAACAGAAATACTGCATTCCGAAGTTCCCTGGAAGGCTAGATCTTGCTTTTTTTTTTATTAGTCTTTTTTTTTCTCCTCACCTGTCTTAACTCAGCCCCCTTCTTCTTCTCAGCTAAAGCATAGCTCAGTTGCCATCCCAGACCACTGAAATCTCCCTCCCCTTACCTGCCCTGTGGAGAACCCTTCCAAAGTATGGGGAACCCTTCCAAAGTAAGGCTTTGGATGGTAGGCCGGGTCCCTCTCCAGGCTTTTCAGAATTTGGTGATTTGGGGAGCTCCTCCATGCCACATGGGTGGTACAAAGTCTGACTGTGTTGGCATCATCCTGCTGGTGTTGTAGCTTGTCTGTAATTTTCCAGCCCTAAGACCAAAGAGTGGGGCTCTATAGAGATGATATTCTTGAAGCTCTGCAGTTACAGTAAATGACTTGTCTTTCTTCACTTCCCTGAGATGCTTGGCTGTGAGAGTGCTGCACACATACACAACATGTGAAGCCACTGTATATCCCCTCCCACTGCTATTCCCAGCTGGCTCATGCCTCCTGGGCACCCCGAGTAATGTCTATGCAGTGCAAACCAGTCATCAACACAGAGAGGAGGAGGAGAACATCTTGTGGCACATGGCCATTACTGTGGATGAGAGAGACAGCGGAAAATGAATCCTTGTTGTGGGTGCACACACTTCAGCTAGGTATTATAATGAGAATTAAATTAGTAATTTATGATGTAGTGTGAAACAAAAAAATCCAATAGGCTCTCCCCCTCTAGACAGTCTGTAGCTAATTCAGGTCTGCTGACATCAAAGGATGAGGCAGTAGCAAATGGACATATATTACACACAAGGACATTTCTAATTTATGTAATAAACCACGACAGGGTGTGAGTTATGCTGGGATTTACAAACAGCTGGTGTGGTTTGGCCACGAGGTCCCAGGCAGAGTGGTCAAACCAGGTCAGCCATGGGTAATCCCAGCAACCTACACCCTGAGTGGCTGCATTATACGATGGCCCCTTTTTGATGACAAAGAAAAATAAGGAAAACTAGTTTTATTTGCATTTGCATTATTTTTATGCAATTTTATTTCTCTGCCAGAAAAAATAGTTATGTGTTGCAATGTAGATAGTGCCTGTCCTAAGGGACTGCTTTACATGAACTAGGACACAGTCTGTTGTTAGTTAGACAAGTTACAAGTCTGCATCCTTGCACACACACTGCATCTCAAAGAAGAAAACAACAAATAAAACTTTAAAGAAGTATCTCCATCTGTGCGGGAGGACAGCCCCTTGTAACTTTTCTAAGACAGAGCAGTTTGTCCCACGTTGATGTAATGCAGCCTCTTAGGACAGGCACCATCTCCATAGCAACACCACATGAGGAGATTCCAGTATTGCAGGGAGTACAAGCTGTCAGAGAGAGTTTCCGCTTTTTTATTTTTTTTTTATTATTTAAACTGTTGGGACTCAGAGACACAGAGAGCAGGACTGCACCTGAGAGACTCTGTGGGTGGAGTGGAGAGAGTGGAGAGAACGGGAGTAGAGAGCAAGGGGAATGTAGAGGTCTGCTTCTTGGGCAACTGCCTATTTTACTGACATGGAATATTTCTTTCTTTCTTTTTTTTTTGTTTGTTTGTTTTACTAAAGGGGGAGATTGGTCCATTTACTGGGTGTGGTTGTCTTGATTCTTGACTGTTGGGACTTGGAAACACAGAGAGCGGGACTGCATGTGACCCACTCTGGGGAAGGAATGGAGAGAGAGAGAAAGAATGAAGTGTAGCGGTCTGCTTCTCAGGCAACTGCCTGTTTTACTAACATGGAAGCTTTCTTTTTTTGTTGTTGCTGTAGAGAGATCGGGCTATTTGTGTTGTCTTGATCAGTTGCAACTTCTGAGGGATTCCGGAACATTGTAGCAGACCCCTAGTGCAGACCACAATAGACAGTGGCAAATGTTTAAGAGGTGAGCGGTGAAAGCGTTTACCAGAGAAAGTGTGGAAACAGATGTTTTAGACCTGATGTGGTGTGTATTTTGTGTGTATTTATGTTTTTTTTTTACCTTATTAATGGTCCACCAGTATTTCTCACTTTAGCTGGTAAAACAAGATGGTGGCATGGTGTTTTTTGGTGATCAGATTTATTTCTTTGAGATGTGGCTGACTGGCACCTTTTCCCATTGTTATATCGTAGGATTTACTATGGGTAAAAGGTGCCAGTCAGCCAATCAGGTTAAGCAATTCTCGAACCCTATTGTATAATAAATAATAACCCCTAAAAGTTGATAAATAATAACCCCCACAGCCAACAAAAATTAGGAAGCTGTGTAGCATGTATCAAAACAAATTCCAAATGGAGGACTTCTTACTATGTCTTCAAGTGCAGCAGTTGGACATTGAGGGTGGATGAATATAAGGAGCAATAAGGGAAATCCTCCCCTCCAAAAAAATGGCAACTTCCAGAACAGACAACAAAGGGTAAAGAAGCACTCTCACCATATTCAAATCAAGTACTGTTGAATTGTACAGTTTTATGGATACGTTTTTTTGAAATATAATGTAACAGAATTCTGGACTGATATAAATCCATGGCACAACAAATTCTGAATGCAATTCTGAATGAATCATGCAGCAGTTCTCAAGAAATCCTACAGAATGTCTGGGTCTCAAGAAAGTCCATGGAATGCCTGCACTTTTTCCTATCACACATTGCCAGTTGAGAGCTGCAGGTTTAGGCACAATCCTAAAACTGGTTAAAGCAGCATTCATGGAAATTTTGCTCCAGGTAACATAATTTATTTATTATGCCTTTTTATTACTCAGTTGCTTATCTGACTACCACTTATCTTTGGGTCATTAAATGTCTATGTCATGTGAATCTTTCCTGTTGTGCTAATTTGTCAGCGGTACTACTACTTTCTTATTACCCTGCTGTACTTTGTTGTACTTTATTGCTTCCTTATGTAATGTATTGTAGTTTATTGCTACCATTGTTTTGCCTTTCTGTATTGTACTGCATTACTATCATTTTGTATACCTGTACCAGATTCATTGTATTTCATCAGATCAGCATGGTGTCTTTGACAGTATTCTCTAGGGTCATGCCTGACAATGGGTAGTTTACTGTTTAGTGCGCCTACACGGCAATCAGGAAACAAATAAATAACCATAACCTATAATTAACCATCCTCCAACAGGATGTTTAGCAGTCCATCATTTGTGTGTAGGCTACAGCCTACCACAGCAAAGACCACTGTGCATGTGGTACTTGACACTTCTGTGGTGATTCCTGCAAAAACATTCCATATACTAGAAAGGGAAAGGGGAAATTATTTAACTAGTGTCATCGAAGCACAGGTCAGGAAGCATAGGAAAACCAGGAGCAGTTGTAAAATTCACAACAAGTTATTTATTATTAATAGCAGTAAAATAAAAAATAAAAAAAATGTTCAGTATAACTATTTACAAAGACAGTATAAACAGAGAAAGTCCATCTGGGTTTCTTCTCAATTTCCAGTCTCAGTCTCGCTCAGTCTCTGTGTCTCTCTCTTGCAAAACATTGCAGCTCCTTTTTATAAGTCTGTGCAGAAGCTCATTAAGAAAATAGCATGCTTCTCACTCAGTGTTCTTGTAAGTTTCCAATGTTCTTGTCAGTTTCAGCAGGTGCAGCAAAAAGAATATTGTGACTCAGAACTGACCTCTTGTTTACATCTTCTGTGAAAGGCTTAAACATTGCTTCTCAGGTTAACCCCTTGAGTTCCAAATAGCTTTGCAATCATTTTAACAGTATAACTACAGTTTTATCTTTGCAATCATTTCAACAGTAAAACTATATACAGTTTTAAACAAAGAGATTCCAGTATCAATTACATTTCCACAAAAAGAGTCACATATATTTTTATACCAACAGATATGCAAGGGGGGGAGAAAGAACAGAAACAGCCAGTGAGGGTAGAGAGATAGCAAGAGGCAGAGAATTGCAAGACTGTCAGGGTGATCAAGTCCTAGGTCTTATGAGAAAATCTGGTTGTGCAACTAGACAGAGATGAGACAGAAAAGTAGAGAATAGAACAGATACTTGCATTTAAATTATTTCTCCATAACAAATGGGACAAGGCCTTATTCAACCCTGTCACAACTAGGAAAGACACATTAAGCCAGAGCTTGTTTCCAGGTGCAACTTTGGAGCACAAGGAAGTTAAGTGATTTGCTCAGGGTCACACAGTATTCAAGTGGGGGTTGATGGGATTTGAACCCAGGTCTCCAGATTTGCAGCTTAGTGCTCTTAATCACTACAATATACTGGCTCCATCTGAAAACATAAAACCATACGATTTGACAGCAGACAAGGACCGCTTGGCCCACCTAGTCTGCCCATTTTTCCTACCTACTGTAAGGCCGCAGACCCTACTTGATCTCCAGCTTTACCTCCCCCTTTCCCTACCACTAAGGTTCCCTTTTGCCTATCCCATGCCCTCTTGATTCCATTAGTTTTTGCTCCTACCACCTCCGCTGGAAGGCTATTCCAGGCTTCCAACACTCTTTCTGTGAAGAAGTACTTCCTCACATCTCTCCTGAGTCTACCCCCCTCCAGCCTCATTGTTCTTGAGCATCTTTTATTCTGAAAAAGGCTTCCTTCCTTCTTCATCCTTAGTTATATTCGAGGTATTTGAAAGTCTCTATCATATCCCCTCTCTTTCTCTCTCTCTCTCTCTCTCATTCTCCTTTCCTCCAGGGTATACACATTGAGGTCCTTCAGTCTCTCATCATAGGGCTTTTGATGCAGACCCTGCAACATTTTAGTTGCTCTCCTCTGGAGTGCCTCAACTCTGACTATGTCCTTCCTGAGATGTGGTCTCCAGAACTGGACAGAGTACTCTAGGTGAGGCCTTACCAGTGATTTATACAGCGGTATCACCACCTCCCTCTTTCTGCTAGTGATACCCCTCACTATGCACCCTAGCATCACACTGACTCTTCCAACTGTCTTGTCACACTGTTTGGCCACTTTTAGGTCATCAGATATGATTACCCCAGGTCTCTTTCCTGTTTGGTAGTCACCAATACCACTCCCCCATTTCATACCCTGTGCCCATGTTTCTGCACTCCCAGTGCATGATTTTGCACTTCTTCACATTAAAATGTAGCTGACACACTCTTGACTACTCCTCAAGCTTTCTTAGATCCCTCTTCATTTTACTACTCCCCAATCTCCAGAGTGTTAACCCTATTGCAGATCTTAGTGTCATCAGCAAAAGGCATACTCCTTTCTAGTCCCTCTGCAATGTCACTAATAAAGACATTACAGAGGACTGGTCCCAGTATTGATCCTTGTGGCAACCCACTGGTCACCCTACCTTCCTCCGAGTGAACTCTGTTTACCACCACACTCTGTCTCCTATTCTCTCAACCAATTTCTTATTCAGTTTACCATCTTTAGACCCACTGCAAGGCTACCCAGCTTTTTGTATGAGCCTTCTATGTGGAACAATGTCAAAGGCTTCACTGAAATCTAGGTAGGCCACATCCACTGCTCCACCCTGATCCACTTTCCTGGTCACCCAGTCAAAGAAATCTATCATATAATACTGCAGATACTACAGTACCCTTGTAGAATAAAATGGCAACCTTGTTATTAACAGGTTCCAACACAGTGCAACTGTAACTGTTTGTTGTAAATGAGCTTTCTCCATCTGTTTCAATATGCACTCGGTGTTACTGCACTGTATATTAGAGCTAGATTTTTATGCATCATTATACAATATCACTATAACAGATCTGTTGTTGCCTTTGCCTTGCTGACCCATGTCATGCCAAAAAAATGAACAGTACACTTACCCATCAATCAAACAGAATTAATCAATCACAGACTAAGTGCTGGTAGGACCTTAAGTACCATAACAGTCAGCACAAGAGTATGTCTGCATAATCAGTTCCTAAGTAGATTTCATGATGTATTAAGTGCTAAAATGTGACATTAATCTTTTTGTCACAATTAACTTCTCATTTTAAATATTTGTCCATTCTATCCATTTTGTGTAAAATCACCTCATGGTGCATACAATATTCAGTAGACCTCCTCTGCACATTAGATAATACAGAATATCAGAAGCTTTACCTGGTCTTTGTATATAATAAACATGTGAAAAAATAATGTTTAGAATGTTTCAACTTGAAGTAGAAGGGCTTGTCACTGGACGACATACAAATCAATGCTCAGTTTACTTGTTCCTCGCAACTCTGAATAAAGCACAATGTAGAGCGAGACAGAACAGAGAGCGACTGGAGTGCTGACCAAGGACATTTTTCTGCAGCTGTGAGGCACATATTATTTAGAACTGCCAACATATTTAGGTGCTAGACTGAATGAAGTAATCCTGGGTGCATTAACTATCATTGCAGGAATCTGTAGTAGAAGTGAAATCAGCATGGAGTTGCTGATTTGTTTCTTCCAACTACTGCTCTTCCTAGAGGATAATATCCTCAAGTAATCATTGACAATGCATATGTTAACAGGTTAGAACAGTTTCTTGTGCAACATGCAAGTCCAAAATAGTTATTCGAAAACTCACCTAAGCTACACGGTCACAGCAGGAATGTTAGGTGTGTTGGGTCAGTGAATCCGCACTCACAGACTAACTGAGATGGAAAGACACTAGCACAAGTACAGGTAGGAGGCGTGTGGGTACTGATGTACACTAACAGCATGAGAGAGTAATGCAAGTGCATGAGGGGTTGAACAATAGTGGTGGGAGCTTCTATTCGGACCGAAGAAAATACCAAAAGTTGATGAAATACTGAGAATATGAGCAAGAGCAAACTGAAAGAAAATAAAAAAGGTAAGAGAGATGAGAACAGGTTCTGGATGGTACACTGAATGAAGATGTAAACTGTGCTGCAAAATGGTGGAAACACCTGACAGTGCCCTTAAGTCAATATGTAAATTAGTAGTTAGTCCCAGGAAGGAACAGCAAACACAGGCTGTGTCATTCCAAAAGCTTGTTATACAGATCTTGGATTTAGATATAAAATTATAGTTCCATCTTGTGTCTCCAATCAGTTCTAAAAAACACTAGTAGTACCTTTAGTTAGCAATTAAAGTCACACCTAAGTATTATAGTAGGATCACATTTACTTGCTCATAATAGTGTTTGTCCTTCAGTCCCACTGCTTATTGTCACTAAACTGCCTCCTCAGCCATCCTCTTTGTCCAAGGAGCCCTCCTGGTCTGCCTGTCCATGCTTTGATCACATTTATGCAAAAGTTGCCAGCCTCAATTGGGTCTGTATAAATGTGGGTTGTGTGACTCACTACCACCTGGAACCATGCTGGATATAGCATACGGTGCTGTATATCCAATTCTCTCAGCCTGCCTCTTAACCGCTTCAAAACTCTTCTGTTTCTGCCATATCGCATATGAGTGGTCGGGGAACATCAGTATTTTGGAGACATCAAATAGTAGGTTTTTTTTTGTTTTTCATTTCTTGGTGCCCTTAGAATTGAATCTTTACTGCCATTAATATCAACACCACTAGTCAAGTTCAGGGCCTGTCCTCCCTTGTTGTAGCTTACTAGGCATTATCCTTTAGCTTTAACCAGGCTAGTCAAGACCTCAGGTCACATGTTCTCTAGAAGCCAGGCTGACACAAATTGCACAAGAGTATTACCTTCCACTCCCTCAGCCAACTCAAGAATTCAGACATTTGCAGCCTGTTCTGTATTCTGTTAATGTGCTAGCCTTTGCCTTGAGTTTACTTTCTCCTGTATGGAGGTAGTCACCACAGCAGAGCTTTTCCTGAAGTCGATTTGACTTCTTAAATGCATCACCCAAATTGCCCATTTTATTTTCAACAGTAAACAAGTGGCCAAAATGGGCATCTAATTTTCAGTCCATAATAATGTACCCTCTGTGTCAAGTTTGTCAGGCTGTATGCAATGCTTCTACTGAAGCTGGCAGTCCGTCCTCCATCACCAGCTCATTTCCACTCAACTGCTGCTGATGCTTAGTTTTCTCAGAGGTCCCTTCATGTGGAGCATAAAAGTATTCTTTTTTTGCCTTTGTATTTCTTACTTATAGTGCTAGTTATAGAAAAGTTTATCGGTGATGCGGCATTCCTCGGCAGGCTCGGTACACTGGAGTGGTTTACCTGGTGGTACTGAGGGGTGCCTCATTAAGGGGTGGTATGCAGTAAGTGTGCCGAGTTCCAATTAAATTGTTTTTTTCATTATCTACAGTTTAAATGCACCAGGTGGCGCTGTTTAATTTAATTTATCTTGGTCATTTCGCCGATTCCACTAGGTGTCCCCACAGTCCTCAGTTCAAATAAGCAGGTCCTGATTTAAATATCATGTGAAAGTCCATTTTCTGAAAGTCACCAAAAATAATAATAACATTCAATCCCTTAACTATGGCTGATGTGTGTTGTTATTGTCAATGTGTATTGTGCTGGATGCATTTAGGTTTTGATATTTTAATGTTTATTTAATGTTTATTAATTCTTGCATAGTTGCTCAGGTTTAGTGGGCAGTTGTAATTGCAAAGTAAAACTTTCATCACTGTGCCCCAAAAAGAAAGGTCAACTAGTGGAGAGTGTAAATTGATTGCCCAGGTACTTGAAGTTCATGCCAAATGTGTTAGTCTTTAAAGAGTACAGTGTTTTGTGGGCACCAAATACATTTTGGCAGATGATGATAACAGACTACTTTGTTTGAAGTGCCTAGTCAGATGCTGATGAAACCAGGGAATTCATAGAACGGGCATTATCACAGTGGTAAAGATGTGGTAATCGGCACACCAGCTACACTAGTCAGACACTGGTGAAACAAACAGCCACATCCGATGAGAGGATCCGAGTCACTACCAGCAGCACAGACAGTTATTGCTGTGTTTTTCAGAAATGGACACAGCTGTACAAAGCTCAAACAAGCATTTGTCAATGCCAAACGTTGTCACACTGGCATTGGCAGTGGGAGTGGCAGAGCTAGAGACGCATAGCGCTGTGATTTTGTTAATGTGTCCAAAAAGGTGATTTTGCACAGCGAGCATGCCATTGTGTGCCACAGCTGCGGAAAGATATTTTGGGCAGGCTGTGAAAAATGTCAGCTGGACTGTTGATATGAGGTGTACAAATGCCAGTGGTGAAAATGTGGCATGAAAATATTGCAGATTGACGAGTTACAAGAGTGCATGGAAACTGCAATGCTACGCTTGCAACACAGTGATTTTAGGACTTCGCACCAAATTTTCAACAAAGGCATTTTAGGACCTCTGCTCATAAACAGTGTCACTGTAATTTCCTGGAACTGTCCCGAAAAATGATTTCGCACAGTGACCATGCAATTCTGCGCCGGACATGCAAAAACACATTTCAGCCAGCTGCACTGTTCATAAGAAGGTATGGAAAAATGCCAGTGATGAACAGGTGGAGTGAAACTATTACAAATTCACAAAGTTACGAGCGTGCATGCAAACTGCGCAATGCACGCTCGTAAAACACTCATTTTATTGACTTTAGTCCCCAAATTTTCAACATAGACATTTTAGGACATCTGCTAATGAACAGTATCACTGTCATTTTCATAATGTGTTTCAATCACAGACTTTCCACAGTGACCGTGCTATTCTGCGCCGGAACTGTGAAAACAGATTTGGGTCAGGATGTGAAAAATGACAGCTGTACTGTTCATTAGGAGGTGCAGAACAATGGCACTGTTGAAAATCTGGAGTGAAAATATTATAAGTTTGCAAACTTACGCGCGTGCGTGCAAACTGCGCAACGCACGCTCGTAAAACAGTCATTTTATAGAGTATTGTCACCAAATTTTCAACATAGGCATTTTAGGACCTCTGCTCATGAACAGTGTGACTTGCATTTTTGTAATCTGCCCTGAACACTGGTTTCCCACAACAACCGTGCTATTGTGCGTCAGAAGTGCAGAAACACATTTCGGCCAGGATGTGACAAATGACAGCTGTATTGTTCACAAGGAGGTAAAGAAAATGACAATGTTGAAAATCTGGCATGAAAATATTAGACCACAAAGTTACAAGCGCAGTATAGCAACTGGGCAAGATCGCATATCTGTGAATCGTCACTTTATGGAAGTATCGCCACCAAATTTTAAACACAGGCATTTTAGGATCTCTGCTCATAATAGTGTCACTGTCATTTTGTAATCTGCCTGAAACACTGATTTCCACAGCGACTCACACTATTGTGTGCCAGGAATGCAGAAACACATTTCGGCCAGGGTGTGAAAAATGACAGCTGTACTGTTCACAAGGAGGTGTAGAAAAATGACAATGTTGAAAATCTGGTGTGGAAATATTGTGAATTTGTGAAATTATGAGCGTGCGTAGCAACTGTGGAACACACGCTCGTAAAACAGCCATTTCTTGGAGTTTTTCCACCAAATTTGCAACATAGACTTTTTGAGAGCCCACCTCATGAACACTGCCACTGTCCTTGCATTAATCAGTCCCAAAAGGTGATTCCACGCAGTGACTGCGAAATCACGTTTCGGGACTGATTAACATTATACAGTGACAGAATTCATGAGGAGGGGTCCAAAAACCTCATGTTGAAAATTTGGTGCAAAAAGACCAAAAAATGCCCGAGATATGAACCAAAGTTGAAAAAACCCTATCTATCCCATTATACAGCTTACCGGCATTTCCTCAGTTAGCAATCGGCTTTGAAGAGTGCAGACCTGTTCTGGGTCCACTGAAGATCGTCATGCTGAGCTCCAGAGTATGGAGTGAGGGGGTGTGGGGAGGTAGGGTACAGTGGTGGTGCGGGTGGTGGGTAGGGAGACTACAAGGGACAGTTTTCATTTATAGGTAAAAAATGTTGTGGGACAGTTTTTGTATTTCAGGGGATTGGTACACTGGGGTGGGCTCCCAGGGTGCCACCTAACTAGTTTCTTTTGGGGGGTCTGCAGCCGATGGGGATTGGGCACCTCGTTGGCACACAACTGGGGGTTGGGATTTATGCCAATGGGGATTGGGCACCCCGTCGGCACACAAAGAAAGGGGGCACTGAGCCAAGGGTGATTGGGCACCCCTGGCATTCACAATGGGGAGTTCTTTATGCTGGACGGGGAGGCTCCCCATCGCACAAAGGGGGTTAGAGCTGAGGGGATTGGCCACCCTCAGCATATAACAAATGGGGGTTATTTATGTCGATGGGGAGTGGGATCCCCCATTGGCAATACAGTGGGTAGGGCAGGGGTAACTGACAGGGGGACTGGGCACCCCCGAAGTCAGCAGTTCAGAGGCCGGTGTACCACCATGTGCATAATGGCAGCAAGCACAGCAAGAAAAGGCCCGCTGCATCTGACGAGCTTTGCTCACATTGCAGCGGACCTTTTCCTAGATGTGCTCACCACATTATGTATGCATGGTGTGGCGCCCGCATACAGGCTGATTGGGGAATGAGGGATGCACCTACTGATGCATGCCCTGGATTCGCCCAACAGCGACCACACCTCCAAAGCTGCACTGTCCCAAGATGTTGGCTGCGTAAGCGTGCCAACATAAAAACTGAAGTTTGGAATCCCGCATTGTGGTACAGTGCAGCATTTCACTTTGTGTGTTTCCACAACCACTAAGACTGCAGCATGGTTTCAAATGTAAGCAAAGGAAGGTTATGTATTGCCCATGAAGAAAATTCAGAGTTATAAGCCAGCATCAGACTACACGGTAAATGCAGGATGCATAAATAGAATATAAGAAGTGCGTTTAGCCTAGTGCCCTTGTGGTTGTCTTTATTTAGAGCGGACAGTCCACAAATTGAAGGGCACATTCAAAAGCACATTTGTATTATAATGAACAAAATTACTTCACTGTAATGTACTGGTCCTAGCTCCCAGAGGCTTAAATTACTTAATGATCACATTCCATTTTTATGTAGTTAAGGATTTCACCCCAGGTGCCTACTGTGTGGCTTGAACACATGATTTTCTGCTCTTCCAGACCCAGAGGCAAATGTGCAACAGTACCTCATGCCTCCTCTACCACAGACAAACTCTGAAACATCAACTGCACAGTAAATCTAACCTTACTGGCAGGTTCAAAAACTCAGTTTCAGGTTCTTACTACATTAGCACATTAGGATAGTGAGCTACTGTACCAGTTCTAGATATGTTGCACTTATAATGCAGTACTGTTTCTGCATATTGTGAAGGGAAATATACCCTGGCCCGGATATTCAGACTGTACCAGGCTGTGGCGCAAACCTGGGAGCAACTTGACTGCACAGGGGCGTTGACAGGGTGATATTCAACGGAGCTGTGCCATGGCACAGCAGCGTTGAATATCACACCCTGACCACCCACAGTGCACATGGCGCAGTGGCACTGTGCCAGCACAAGTGGCCAGAGTAGAGCAATGGGATGTGCTAGCACAAGTTCCATTGCGCTAGGTGCAACAACCACGATATTCAAAAGTGCACATGCAAATGGGACCATAATGCATGCAAGGCACAAATGGGGCCATTTGCATGTCATTATGGCCCCATTTGCATGTAGGTGCATCAATCCCCAGTGAGTTGCTCCTGGTGCCCTGCCAGGCTGCAGCTGTTGGGGACCGATGCCCCTGCACAGCGTGTAACAGCCCCACTGCTCGATCGTGAGCATATGTGGAATTAATGAATCGTCCAATATCGCTAGGTCCAGTGGACTGCTCACAGCCTGATCGTAGGCATATGTATAATACAGCATTCCTATATCCCTGGTGGTCAGTGGACCGCTTGCAGCCCATATGAGCATACGTATACATAAAAGCATTCCTATATCCCTGGTGGTCCAGAGTGACTGTAGCCCAATCAGCGGTGTCAATACAAAGAATGCCACATCAAACCAACCCTAGTGGTCTAGCGGTACCCCTCCCACCCGCCCACTGAGCCCCACCACCCTCTCCCCGGCCAGCAGCGGGCAGCAGCCCCCACCCACTTGCTGCCTTGCCACCTGCCAACTGACACCATACGGGTGAACTGTATGCCCATTGGTCCACAGCACGAGCCAATAGGCGTAGCCCGTATCGAAGATACTGGTTCAGAATTGTGAATGGATCCATTCACACCCTGGACTGTATAGTACGGTACGGGCTGCATGCCCATTGGCTCATGCTGTGACCAATGGGTGTACAGCTCACTGTACAGTGTCAGTCGGCGGGCGAGCGGGTGGGGAGCCGCCCGCTGCTGACTGGGGGGAATGGGGCAGGGCTCAGTGGGCGGATGGAGAGGGAGGTACTGCAGACCACCAGGGTTGGTTTGATGAGGAATTTTGTACTGACACCCGCATTGGCTGTGAGTGGTCCACTGACCACCAGAGATATAGGATGAAATTTAATTTCACATTATGCCCAAGAATTGGGCTGCAAGTGGTCCACTGAACCACCAGGGATATAGGATGAATTTGCTCACCTTATGCCCGCTGATCGGGCTGCAGGCGGTCCACTGACCACCAGGGATATGGGATGTTTAACTACTTCTACATATGCCCTTGATCGGCATGGGGTGCCACCACGGCGGTGCAGCTGGAGCCGTGCGCTGCGTGTTACGCCTGCAATACAGCTGCTCACCTGTGAGTGGCCAGCTGTTGTTCCTTTTTTTTTGGCTTACCTGTGTGCAGCGCAAGTAGGGGTTGCACATGCATGGGCTCAGCACATCCCGGGCTGAATATCAGTATGTGCGGAGTATGCATGGGCACGGCCCTCCCACCTGCCCCACATACATTACTGATGCGCGCCGGCGCATCGGGATTTGTGCCAGGCACAATCCCCATTTGAATATCACACTGGGGTGCATCAGTGGGTTGTGCATGGTGCAACAGTGTTGCGCCATGTGCAACCCTTCTGAATATCCGGGCCCGTATGTTTAATAATTTAACATAAAAATGTTTTTAGGAAATATTTAGAAGAAAGGGGATGTTTCTTATGTTAAAATAACTTGACACCATGAACATGATGAAAGTTAACAACTAATTTTCAAATACCCTGCTTTATGCTTCAAAGCTACAGAAATGATACATATAATTACTGTATAATAAATCATTTTCATTGTACTATGGCTCTCAAAGTTGCACTTGTTTCTGTAGGGTGCCTTCTGAAAACACAAACTTAATAAAAGTAATTAAAAAAAGAAAATGTTTTATATTTTAAAATAATGTAAGTTAAATATATTGCATTCTCTCTACATACAGCTCTGTAAAGAACTAATTGACCACAGGCTGCTTTGCATGATTAATAGGGTTGCAGGTGCTACTATAAATAAGGTGATACAGTAGACTGAACAGAACAGCCAACAAATGAGTCCATTTGATGTATCTGTTTTTTTTTCTTGAACTGTATTGATCACTGTGTATTTAGCCTTATTTTTTCTAACACTTGGTGCTTGAGTTCATTCATCTTGTAGGCAAAAGAAAAAATGGTCCCTCTGTGTGCTTCACAGACTTTGTGCTTCCCAACATTCAGTGTGGAGTTAAACAAATAAATAAAGTCTAGCTCTCTTTGCATTTTTGGCACTTTCTTTGGTCTGTTTTACAGTTACCTTGTGTAAATAAAAAAAAATCCTTTGTTTTGTTTTCATACTGCATACAGTATGTGCTTTACTAGTGTCATCCCAGAGGGAAAAAAACAGAAGTTGTTCATAGAGTACATTTGCCTAATGCCTAGTGATTTACTATAGTTACCTGTGTGACGAAATATATATATAAAAAAGGTGTGTTCCCTCATTTTACTACCCTCAGTTTCTTATGCCTGAATCTTGATTAACAGCATGTAATGGGCTGTTACTAAAAAAGATTTGTTCCATCAGTGTTGTATACATGACCAGTGTTATTGTACAATTTAAAAGATTTAAATATCATTGCTGCACACACATACTGTATGGGACTGAAATAAGCACAGTCATTCACACTCATAGAGCAGTCTGGCAACAGTGAAATTACTTTTGGTTGCTGTTATTTGTGGTTTAAGATATAGCCTCACAGCATGCGTGATCCCTTTTCAAATGAGGATGAACTCTGATGTTATATTAACTCACTAGACAGGGACATGCCATCTACTGTACTGTATGTTGAAAATGTGGTGTTCACTGTAAAGGGTGGCTATAAGAAATATCAATGTAAGTACAGTACGTAGAGTATATTGGGTTAGCAGACTCAAAAGTAAAGTCAATATTGTGGGTCTCAACACAGCAAGCAGACATTTGGCATTGACAAAGACTTGTTTACTGTTCAAGGGTTCCTCCCTTCCCCTCCAACTGACTTAATGGCATCTTTGAAACACTGAGATGGAAAGGACTAGGGCATGTCTGTAATTAACTCTTCCTCCAACCAACTTCAAACATGTCAGGATTTCCATTAAGTAGAAAAATCAGCACACCAACATGCTGTCTGTTTCATGGTGACTGTTTATTCTCACACATACTCTAAGTTCAATGTAGGCCAACCAGCTGCTGAAACAGCACAAACTTGTTTCCCAGGGAAATTATTCTCCCTTTGTTCTTTGGGATCAGCTAGAAATGTTTAACTACATATCATATTTGACACTTACATTTAGATCTACTGGGGAGAGAGGGCTTAGTAAACTGCTGATTCCCTGTGCTGGATTCACTCAAATTACTGGCAGTGATGGGGGGACTCTAAAGTAGTTAGATACAGTGGGAGTCTTAATGACTTATAAAAAAATAAAATAAAATAAAAAAAATTTCTTGCCATACTGTTACCTAATCCAATTGCCACCCCCCCCAAAAAAAAAACATTCACAGGAACCCTGAGAGGGAAAAGTAATACCTCAACTGAATTTGAGTTGAGATTTTGTTTTCCATAACACCAGCAATGTGAAAACAACAACAAATAAAACAGGTAAAATCCCTCATCCCTCACATCCCACTAACAGTATATTTTGCCTGCATTTGTACAGGTCACAAGGCAGCAACTGCATGCCCCAACTCAGTAAATAAGATAAAAAATTACCTAAGTGAAGAGGTCAGTGTCAGTGGCTCAGTAGGTAGCACACTCCTCTGAGGCCGAAGATCAGAGGGCTGTGGGGTTCAGTTCCCACATCTGGCACTTGGGTTAATATCCCAGTACTGACACTGTAGTGCAGCATAAGAGGGGTGCTGCACTTTGAGGTGCGCTTTCAGATGAGACGTTAAATTGAGGTCCCATCTGCCTGGATTGGTGGTAGTTCAGGTGGATGTTAAAGATCCCATGGCACTTATTGAAAAGAGTAGGGAAGTTTTTATTGAGAAAACATAACATCACAAAGAAAAGGGCAAACTAGAAGTGAGAATACAATGAAAATAGTTATACATAAGAAGAACAAAAGCGATGTGTTACATACAATCATAACAATAACTCTTCACTAAATAGGAAAGTGTTTCCATAAATTTGTCATTTTTTCATTAGAAGAAAACTTCTTATCAGTCATATGTATAGCAAGTAAATCATTGTGAACAGACTCAATTATTACTGAATAAGATATCTGTTGCTGTTGTAACACAAATTTACAGCGAGCTTGCCATAAAAAAACTGTAATAAGGCAAAGAAAACATTCAAAGTACTTTTATGATAAGTCTTCCAAATCCCTGTATATTCCCCTAAAATGAGAGTATTATAGGTTATTAAATTTAAATGTGGCATCTTCCAGTATAGTGCTGCTTGAGACCAAAAAGCCTTACTATCCACGCAATCTATAAAAAAATGCTGTTGACTTTCTTCTACATTAATGCATTGTGGTCTTAAACAATATCTTTCATCTAGAGGTTTGTATTTCATATTTCCTCTTACGCCTAATCTCCCGTGAGCTGAAATCCAAATAATATCCCAAGTTTTGACTGGGATTCTGTAATCTGTCAATTTATGTAAGGCAAAAATCATTTTAGTGGGAGTACAATTAGGAAATAAAAGTGTAATTTTCTGGACTTCATAAACAATATATGTATAAAAAGATTTTCGAGACAGGGAAAGTAATTTTTGTAGTGGTATCTTCCATTGATATAATTTCTTAAGGGTGGGAAGTCCATACTTAGGTAAAGAATCTGAGGAGATAATTTTTGGAGGGAATAATGACAATTTAAAAAAATATTTATGCCAAATTGATTGGACCCATAACTGCCATGGTAATGAAGGTTGTGTCCAAATGAACGAAAAGGAAGAAAATAAAAATGAGAATGGAAAAAAATGACAGGGTTAATCATTTGCAGACCACCATCTTTCTTCGGAAGGTATGCGTAGTCCCTCTTAACAGGGTTAAGTCTGTTTCCCCAAAGCATCTGAAAAAAAATGCTATATAACCTAGTTTCTATAGATGTAGGAGGAGGAAAAATATGACTTATATATGTGAACAGGGGTAACAGAAATAATAGCTACTCTTTTGAGTTTGCTAAAAGTCCAGCTTTTCCAAAGGTTCACTTTTAATTCTCCTATGTCCAATTGATGTTCCCAATTATAGAGGGCCATATCTTCAACTCCAAACCATATCCCTAATATTTTTTGAGGAATACGTGATATAGGTATATTAAAATATTTTGAAACCAGTAAGGAGTGTGTTGTAAAGGTATAATAAAACTTTTCTCCATATTTAGGATGCCCTGAAAACCCCCAAAAACAAAAATTTCTAATGCTCGTTGTAATGATGAAACATTTGCCAATAATAAAGTAACATCATCTGCAAATGCTGTAACTTTCACTCTGTCCAACAAGGGAGGGTGAAAGCCCTATAATCTGATGATCAGAAACGATACTTTGATGACTGGATCCAAAATAAAAGTATACAGAAGAGGGCTCAAAGGACAACCTTGCTATACACCTCTATTAATTTTAATTTCGTACCCATTAACCTGCTCACAATTGGTATAGTAACTGCCTGACTATATAGTTTGGTTATCCAATAACAAACATTTCTGGAATACCATAATGAATTAAAACAAAATGCAAATAGGAATGACAGACCAGACGAAGCTTTGGCTTGATCAAGGGCTACTATAATCCCGGATCTAAAGAGTTTTGTGATGAAGTGGAAAAAGATCTCTTATTAAAAAAGGTTTTGTTGAATAGTTCTAGTTGGTATAGAGCAAGTTTGTGCTGGATGAATCAGAATTTTTGCAGCCTGTATTGCTTATTATGCAGAATTTTGGTTAAAATCTTATAATCGGTATTTAATAAACTAATTGGTCTCCAATTAGATACCGAACTTTTATCGCCTTTTTTGTGTAAAAAGGTCATAAGAGAAATGGACAAAGTTTTACCAGTTGAGATTGAATTTAAAACAGAATTAAAAACTGGAGGCAAAAAGAATTCCATATATTTAGAGCAAGTTTTATAAAACTCATTAGGTATGCCATCCAAACCTGGAGCAGTTCCAGTTTTTAACTTTTTAATAACCTCTGCAACTTCATGAGAAGTAATGGATGTACTAGGGATTGTAAAAGATCATCTGGAAGTCTAGGTAGAGTGGAAATTTTTGAAGCGGAAATGTTTCTATAGGCAACATTGTTAAAGACGAAAAATATTCTTGTATATGTTGCTGAATAACAGACAACATACCTATATCAGTGGTAATAAATTCCTGTGAATTAACAAGTCCTGTTATTAAGGTATTTGTGAGACGAGTTTTACAGGCCTGGAAAGGATCAGACATAGGACTTGTTTGATTCCATATTTAAATTCTAAATCTAGGATTTAGCTCTATCGTATTGAAAGGCTTTCATTAATTTCTTTATTTTTATAATTTGGGAATGAACTAAGTAATGATCTTTAGGCAGTGGGGACATTAATTTGTACAACTGATTTCTATATAATAGATATTGAAGATAATCTGAATTTGCCTTTAATTTTGCCCACTTAATGAACAAAGATTTAATTTCACTTTCAGTTGTATCCACCAATCATAGGAGAGGTCAAATAGATCCATAGTAGAAAATTTGGTGGAAAAAAAACTTCTAATTTAGAGAAAGAGTTTACGTCCTGTAAAAAGGAGGTGTTTAATCTCCACTGACAAGTTATAGAGGAAAAAACAGGGGGAATATGTGTCAGTGAGAGATTACAAATTAAGATAAAATGATCAGAAAATTCAGTAGGTGTAACTGAGCAAGATTGTGGAAAGAGATATCGAGAAACAAAAATCATATCAATACGAGTTGCGAAAGTATGCCTGAAATATGTTTCTCCGCCTTGTGGGTGTAGACTTCTAAAGACATCTTGGAGACCAGAGTCTTTAATAAGTTTATTAAGGAAATTAGTATCGCAATATATTTTTTTTCCAATATGTTTACCTATATTAATGTCTAGGGAGCAGTTAAAATCTCCACCCCATATTATATGCTTTCTAGTTAACAAAAAGGGTTTAACATCTTCGAAGATCTCTATCCGAGATAACTTCGTCTGAGGCGCATACAAATTAATCAGGCGGAAGCAATATTCCCCAAAGAAAAAATCTAAAATTAACAACCTACCAGGTCTAGCATCTATCACTTTAGATATTTTAAAAGACGTGTTCCTAAATAATACTCCAAGACCATCTGCAATATCTGGACCAAAGGTCCAAAAGGAAGGTCCCCAAATCCATTTTCTTTGCAGCTGTTTGGTTTCAAAAAGAGACGCCATCCTAGTCTCTTGTAAAAGAATTATGTCAAGTTTCAAAGACCCCAAATACATCAAAATGGGTAATTGTCTTTGAAATGTTTTTATACTACATGTGTTGTATGATGCTAGCTTTAAGGTGGTCATGGGAAACTAAGGTATCAAGAGCTATGTTTTTGGCTAACTTTCCTTTTTTTTCCTTTTTTCCCTTTCTTCTCTTTCACTAATTCCATTGCTTTGCTATCTTCATCTTCGGTAATAAGTTCTGACACGTGAGAAGTATCAGATTCAAGATCTGACTCCCTAGGTTCATCTTGTGGGGGGAAAAAAATTTCTGTAGGTAATGGGATTATAGGAGGCTGTTTTACAGAGGCTCTAGTAAGGCATCTGCTCTTGACTGTTTCAAAAGGGGGAGGCATGGAAAGGCCAGAAGTCTGTTTACTGGAGGCGAGGGTTTTGGGAGTAGCGTGGTTGTCTCACAAAAGTATGGAGTTCCTTTATACTAGTCCCTGCTGTCTTAGTAGTGACTAAATGATCTACAGCCTGAGGGGTTGGGGCATAGAAGCAGTTTTATCAGGAGGGCCTTGTTTCTTTGCATGAGCTTTTTAATAAATCGTCCTGATCCCAGCCTTCAGTACAATTTTTTGCAGCCCAAGGGCACTGATGAAAGGCATGACCCATCTCACGTAGAGGTTGCACTGAAAGATGTTAGTGCACATATCCAGAGAATGACCAAAACCTCCACATAAGGGGCATTTTAGTACATCGCAGACACTACTAATGTGGGTTTTGGCTCCACACTTGTAGCAAGCTCTGGGTTGACCGCCATAAAACAGACTCCCTGTCTTTACTAAAAGAAACTGTTGGGAAGATGCACAGTTTCAGAGTTGACTAAAAAGTTTCACTTTAAATTTCCAGCCCCAGTCCATATACCTTCAGAATCTAATAAGGCCTCAGGCGGACTCAGAATGTCACATTTAGACTGTAACCAATGATAAATATCACTTACATTTACCCCTTCTACGAAACATAATAGTAATGTAACGGATTTGTGGCTAGTAAGTGGACAGCAAAAAGGAATCCATACAGGTGTGGTTTTGTAAATAGCATATTTATCCCAAAATTTTTCTAAGTGAAGATTAGTCTGAAACTAACGCCAAACTAATCCTCATCTGAAATATGAATTAAGGCATAAATATCAGAAGGAAAAACCCATAGAAGTTTTCAAAAGCTGTTTAAAACATAATACCTAACCGGATGCTCTGGGAGACCGCTTTTATATCGATCCAACAGCATTACGCCGGAGCCTGTTCTAATTTATTTTTAAACAGCTCTGACATAGGAGGTCTTGATTGGGAACCTTTACCCCCTCCTGCAATATCATTTCAGCATTATCCCCATGAGTCTCAGTGGAATTATTGAAGGAGATATTTGGTTTCAAAGAAGCCAAAGTATTCTCCCACCCTCAGTAATTACAGCGCTTTCAGGTGCAATGTTTGAGTGTTTTGCAGAAATACCTGGGCCCAGTGTCTCCGAATCGGTGGCATGCATTGAAGATTGAGAGTCCGATGAAAAGGCAGTCCAAGAAGAATCAGGAATCCAATGGCCAGAATCAGTTTTTCACCAGCCTGCTCCTGTTAGAGCTGAATCTTCAGACCAGTCCAGAGAAAAGTCCTGTGGAGCCTGTTCGTGTGTCAAATGGCGTCCCTTTGCAGTTTGTGACTCGAGTCCGTTCACGGAAACAGTCCTGTAGCTTCAGTTCCCGAGAAATGCTCACGAGGCGCTTAATTAGTGTGCATTTCCGCGATCAGAGAAAATTTGCCGGATTAGAGTTTAAACCGCCGACTCTACTATCTACTCGCCAAGCAAACTCCCACACGCTGGAATATCCCCAGCCAACTCCAGGACACTCAATTTCTCCTCCGGTGCTGTTTCCAGTGAGGGAACATTCGTGGGCAAACTGGGTGAGTCCTGTAATGCATTGCATAAAGTAACTTCAGATACCGTGCTTTCACCGACCTCCATCTCCGACTTCTGTTGCAGAAACTCTGCCATCATGCAGCGTGACATCAGCTGGACTCCTACCGACAGCAACTAGGAGCCAGTAGGGAATTTCCCGTGTCCTGGCCAAATTTCCTCATTCACTAAAAATACCACCAACAGCTTAATCTGGTTCAAGGCCAGTTGCATTCATCTGTATCCCTTCCCGGGTCTTGCCTGAAAATAGGCAGGATTTGTCTAGTGCACTTACCCGGTCAACAAAAAAAACTAACTAAGAAAGATGGTTAACAAGTGCTAAAGGTGAAGTACTTGCTATCGTGGGTTTTAATGTACCTCCTTTGCACTCGAATATTGTATATATCAGGCACAGCAAAGTTAGATTAATTGCTGGCTATAAATATACTTGGAGACAGGAGTAAACTGCATTCAGAATCTGTGTGATCGGGTTATCAGTAGTGTCTAATAAATTAGCATGAAACCCTGCTGTGAGCTATCAGAATAATTACAAAAGATTGAGAATTGGGAACAAGATTTAGTTAATACTGTATGTGCTGTAATTTAACAGCTTTTGCTTACATCTTGGCAGTTTCAGTGTCTACTTTTTGGGGAGTAGCTGGAATAACTGGCACAGGCATGTCAAACTAGTCTAATTAAAAAGCAGTTAGCATACTGATCACATACCTTGATGAGTATATAATGTATATATGGGCTAGATATTCAGACTGCGCCAGGCAGGGCACAAGCCTGGGCACAGCACAACTGGGTTGAGCCAAGGCATAGTCCAGGCGATATTCAATGGTACTGCACCATGGCTCTGCACCATTGAATATGGCACTGAGGGTGCACGACTGCGCACAGCGCAGTGGCACTCTGCCAGCGCATGTGGAAGCAGGAGAGCAGGGAGGCGCCAGCACAAGTGCGGTTGTGCTAGGCATAGCAAGAGGATATTCAGCAGTGGCATACAAATTAGGCCAATGTATGCAAGGCACAAATGGGACCATTTGCATGTCATTATGTCCTCATTTACATGTGGTGCACCATCCTCGGCAATCTCTGCACCTGGTGCCCTGCCAGGCTGCAGCCATCAGAGACTGCCAACCCACAGTGGGCCCCACACCTGAATGCCCATTCATGGGCATATGTCCAAAGACACCTGGTACTCCTTTGTCTGATTGCAGGCATTAATTAACTGGGTCCCTGGTGGTCCAGTGGACCCTACCCCATTACCCGATCATGGGCATGAATTAAATTAGTTCTGGTTGTCCAGTGGACTGATCGCATGCAGCCCACTCATGGGTGTCGACCAAACACCCTGGTGGTCCAGTGGTACCCCGATCACCCTTGCCCACTTAGTCCCCACCACCAGCACCCCCAGTCAGAGGTGGGCGGCAGCTCCCAGCCCACAAGCTGCCTGGCTACCTGACTCACCGACAGCGCATATAGGCGCATCAGGTGAGCTACTGGCATGTAGAGCATACTGTACTACAAAGTCCCGATTTGTGAATGAGTGTCCATTCACAGTTCAGACTGTGTAGTACAGTATGGTCTGTATGCCCATCTGCCAACGAGTGGATCAATAGGCATACAGCCCTACTGTACGCTGTCAGTTGGCAGGTGGCTGGGCAGTTTGTGGATGGGGAGATGCTGCCCACCACTGACCGGGGGTTGCAGGGTGGTGGGGGGACTAAGTGGGCAGGTGGGGATGAAGGGATACCACTGGACCACCAGGGTGTTTGTCAGACACCCACAAGCGGGCAAATGAGATCTGTCCACTGGACCACCAGGGATCATTGTATTACATGCCCACAATTGGGCAGGTGATAGTGGTCCACTGGACCACCAGGGTTTACATTAACTTATGCCCATGATTGGGTGAAGGGATAGGGTCCACTGGACCACCAGGGATTAACTTAATTCATGTCCATGATTGGGCTAGGGAGGGCATGATGCCCCCTGGGCTGGGGGCTCATGGACTGTGTTGTGGGCAGTCGGGTGGCCACTCACAGCAGGTGGCTGCCTTGTTGCACCCAGCAATATGGCAGCCAGCCTGTGGGTGTCCCCAACTTGTTCCAGGTTTTGACGGGCTCAACACTGTGGCCCTCTGTGCAGTGCAAGTGGGTTTGTGCCTGCATATGTGCCGCACATCCCAGGCTGAATATCGGGATGTGCCGCGCATATGCATGGGCATGCCCCCGCACTGCACTGCATACATTATTGGTGCACTTGGCACATCGGGGTTTGTATTGCAACCAGCCCTTTGAATATCATCTGGTGCATCAGTGGCTGCGATGGTGCAACCCCTTTGAATATCCCACCCTTGACGCTCTACACACATTTATACAACAAAGTTCTCCCAGCTCCCAGGTACTTCCCAGTAAGTGGACTGTTTTGCACACAGAAATCAGGCTACCACCTCCTACACAGACCTGGAGAAATGCCAGCACCAGAGCATTCTTCTTAGTTGATTCAAAGTTAAAATTTTATTTTTTATTAGGCTCATTCCTTTCGTACTTTATATCCTTTTAGTTTACACACACATTATCTTTATATAATTTTCTATTTGTTCAATACACAAATTTTACTTTAATATTTCTAATGTGCCATCAATTGTTCCAAATCATACTAAGAATACTTCAGTTTTAGTGACTATGTGCCAGCACAAATTTGTATCATCCCCAAACAAGTAAAGTGCAGGTGCAATATTTAAAATGTAGCCCAGCTACCAAATACCAGTCTGTAAGATTGTTGAAAGTAAAATTCCACCATATAAATATAGCTGTTCCAGAGCTGTATTACTAATTCAAAATTCACTAAATCTTATTGCAAAATTTAGGTATGCAGACCTGCAAGTCTCAAAGGTGAAATTTTGTGGTTTGTGGACAAAAGACACCATGACTGCTGTAGCCTATTTACTCTGCCTGGAATCAGCTTTTTAGTGAATGGGAGTATGAAAAACATCACTTTATCTCTGAGTTTGAATAATCCAGTCTTCTCATAGCAGCATATTGTACTAATACTATCTAAACAAGCCTGACTGAGGACTCTGCCTGTGTAGCTTATTAGGAAGGGAGTGTATGGACTTTTATATTTCAAAACCAGTCTGGGACTTGTATTAGAATACTCCACTTTTCAGCGTACTACTCTGCCTTTACAAGCTTTTTGACTGAAGGTGAGTGTTAATGTGGAATTGTATTTGTTGCTGCCAGTGCTCCTCCCAATTGAGTAAGAGAAGCAAAAAGCACTGGCACAGTTGGAGATTTTGTGAATTGCAAATGGGTCCCAATCATATTTGATCTAGCTGGAAGATGGAATACTTTGATTAGCTGTGGCACTTACTGTAGATGCTGGATGAGGATGAAGGCACAGATTTTGCCCATGCAATATGCACAGTATCAGTGTATTTGAGTTTGGTAATCAGAAAATCGTATTACATCTCATGTTTAAAATACCCTCCACACTCTTGAATGAGTTACTGTGATTGCACCCCCCCCACCAAACCTGATCAGAAACAAAAAATACTCCCCCAGCTCCCAGCTGACTCAGAAACTCATCAGCCCTCCACCCATTCCCACCCTGTAAAATGCTGTGGTTGTTACACCTTTGAAAGAATTAAACATTTTTTCTAAGTTCCTTGTATTGCAGATTTATGGTATTGCATCCAGAATCATGATACAGTATGTGTAAATTACACAGCAAAACAAACTATCCATCCACACAACCTCAGAAGCCAAAAAATACGCTCTCCCCTCCTGGCTGATCAAATTGGCTTTCCAGATCAGGAGCCTCATTAGAAAACAAAACAAAACAAACAAAACAAAAAAAATAGAAAAAACCCTCCCACCTCCTATCCGCCAAGCCAGCAACTGACATTTTGAAAGTAGATATCTCTTTAGGGAGACAGAACTACTGGTGGTGCTGGAGCCACCATGCTACAAGAATCACTGTCACACAGCTGCTTCAGATGTTTGACTGTAATGTTGGAATGGAATCACCTTGCCATCTAAAGCTTCTACTTTTCATTTGGGCTGCTTTTCCTGCAGTATGAGTATGATTTTAAATAGAAAAAGGTTCTGGGATACTGGCTTGTTAAGACCAAAGTGTCCATCACCATCTATGGCTCACATACTGTATGCACCATAATTCTGAGCTTAACAAAAACAAAATTTGAAAGTTTGACATGGCACCTTGCACTTGGGGAATTCTATTTGAAAATGCAGTAGCTGAATGAATAGTTATCACTCATACAATGTTTCTCTTATGTGTTTGAGTGATTTGTTACAATATGCTACAGTACATACTGTACTGATACATTGTGACAAATCCCCCAGACACGCCACTGCTAGGCATAATAGAAACATTGTGTCAGTGATACTTATCCATTCAGCTACTGCATTTTGAAATAAAATGAAAAAACAAAATAATAATAAATGTTCTATGCTCAAAAGATATTCCATTCTCTTTGTTCACTTTGAGTCTGTGCAGATCACAGTGTTGAGCAGTAGCTGCAGAAGTTACTTCCGTTGGCTGATTGTGACAATCTTGTTTTTTTTGTTTTTTTTGGTGGTGACATGCCTCTGTTCTTGTTCATGGAATGACAAATGTTATACTGCAATTTAATTTTAGTTAAGTTATTCAAGTAAGCATTAATCCACGATGAAGGTGGCTTCTAATGGGGAATTAATGCATAGTTGGGACCGTTGTGGCTCAAGGCCGCAGGCCGAGTGTCTACAACGGAACAGCCATGCATTAATTCCCCATTAGATGCCACCTTTGGAGTGGATTAATGCACTTGTAACATGACTTGTAGGATTATGTGGTTAGTCTCCATGTTATTCTCATACTGTGCATACAATAATAGAAAAACATTTTGCTCTCTTCTGATTTCTATGCTGCACTTTTTGAACATTTACCGGAGTACCATTTATATGCTCATGTTGTCAAAACAATATTTCACATATCTGTGAAGAAAGTATCTATGAACACTTGCATGTGATTATTTAGAACATCCAGAAGGCTATTATTTTAGTACATCTGTTTGGAGGTCTATGATACGCTCATTTCTGCATTTTGTTATTTCCCCGTCAATATGTTTTGAATATTTTCTAACCTTCTGTGTGTCTCTCCAACATCAGTCTGATATCGCTCCATGCGTTCTTTGCCACTTGCTTTTCTGCTGCATTCTGCTTCCTTTCCTCGGTTCATTCCCACTCCTGCACCTTTCCAGCTTACATTTTGCCCACCATTACTTGACACTCACTCTCGCCCCTACTGCAAAACATTGCTAATCATTCAGAGCTCATATTGCTCATTGCGCTACCTATGGGACTTCTTTTCCTGCAACACTAGCTCCCGGTTGCTCCTCTGTGCTTGTCCACCTGCATGCTCGCTCCCGCCTACATTCCTGCTCAATTCTGGTGAGTGATACCTCGCCCTGCTTTACCTCTTCTTTTCTATACTGCTCCTTTCTCACCTGTGGCTAGTTTCAGATTTCAAAGCAACATGCCATTATCGTGCCATAATGCCGTGTTGCTCTTTGTACCACCTGATGCTCTTAAACCTATCACCTTTGTTCCCTGAAGTCCTAATATTTTTGCCATGTTACAAACTGTGTTAAACTGCAGCAGTCTGTGAAACAAATCATTTCTACTACTTCAGTAGGTTAGCAAATGACTGTCAATATCATCAGGCTGGGATCTGACTGTTTCAGCTGCAGTTCAGATTTAGGCATGATTTGGGCAGGACTGTCTTTGGTTGGGTGGATGAATGGTGTTAAATTTATTATGTGGAAAAAAATGTGGTTTCCATGGGGAAAAAAATAAACCCACCAATTTCCTTTTGTAATGGAGGTCCAGTCTAGTTAGTTTATTTTTTCATGGCACCTCAAACTCCCTTCCTAAGTCCTGATTCTCTGAACTGAGAGTCAGACTGGCATTTTGTTTGGGGGAAGGCTTTTTTAATGCATATATTAATCTCTCTATATTCATTTCTTATTGCAGGCTGCAGCTACTGCTGCTAGGTTGTAGGGATGTTGTTGGTGCCACCCCAACACACACCTATTCATTTCCTGACTTCTGTCTTTCTGTGAACCTGGGTCAGTTTGGACGGCTCCAAGGCTTTTGACTTATGACCTTTTTTAAAACATGAAAGTCCTACTCGGTTTCGATGAAATGTGTTGCAGGTGAAAGGAAGGGGACTTTGAAAAAATGAATAAGTACATGTACTGTTTAACAACACAGGCTCAAAATCAACATTTTCTTAGCATTGCTCAACCACACTGGCAGTCCAAGTAATAAAATATAGTATTATAGGTTCAGACCACACTCTTACTTATTTAATGAAGTGTACCTGTGTAATGCTGCGGCCACTATGGAGGTGCTGGTCTGTGTATGGAACTGGAACACTGTTCAAAATAAGAAACAGCATATAAGACAAAATTCTCATTCTTGTTACTACTGGGATGGGTTTGAAAGATATCACTGCTGCTAAATTTAGGATAGCAGTGAGAACATTAAAGAAAACAGGATTTTTAAACTAAATAATTGTATAGTAAAAAAGAAAATCAAGCACTAACACAACAGGTTACGAAACAAAGAGGCATGCTTTATTGGTCAGGAATACAGTGAACTTCACAAAGGTTTGGATAATTTTTTTTTCCCTGTCCTCTTCCTGTTCTCTTTAATTAGGTGTTTTTTTTTTTTTTTTTCAAGTGAAGGAGTGAATAAAGTGTCCCATAAAATCAAGAAGGTACTGTAACAGTCTTATGGCTTAATTTACAAAAGGGAAGGCAAACTCATATTTTCTACTTCTGCATTTGCCCCAAAACTCAGGAGCACAATTTTTTACAAGTCCTACCATTCTTACAGTGCCTTGGTTTCCTTAATTTGCAGCAGCTTTTAATAAACCAGATGGCAGAAGCGCCAACCATAAAGAAAGAGGTCATCTTCTTGGTTAGTCTGGCAATGTAGCAGTCAACAATATTAGCACAGGAATCAATGTTGGCACACTTGGGGCTGCATCAGGGATTGGGGGAGGGGGGTCCACTACACTACCAGAGAAATTTTTTTTTTTTTACTTAACTAGTAGGGCGACATTTGGGATCACTGACCGATAGACAACCAGAGACAGTGTATTTTTTTAAATTACTTAACTAGTCACAAACCCCAGTGCCACAGCAAATAATAAAATGACAACAAAAAAACAGTCTGTTGTTGCTGAGAGATGGCCTTCCCCATCCATAAGTATTGGTGGTTGGCCGAATGATGAGAGACAGTTCTGCTTACAATAAAACCTAATTGGCTGTTCCTTAGCCAGTCAGGTTTTAGGATAGGCAGAAATGCTATTCCTTCATTCATTCATTCTGAAAGTCATACAAATATTTCACATGTCTGCTCAGAGAAGTTCTAAGGACCAGGATGGGCTGTTATTTTTCACCTGACCCATAATAGTGGGTCCAAGGAGAAACCCCAGAAAGGGATGTTTCATTTTAATAATCCCCCTTTTAGCACCTGAGAAGGTTTAACAAAGTTTTTCTTTTTCATTCTCTTGGAGTGGGAGTGAGCACAGCAAGAGCTTTTGGTTTGTAAAGTATCGTATGTGCCTGCTCTCAGCAGGACAGAGTTCATGAAGGGCCTGCAGATATTTAGGGTGCCCACTTGGAGCACATCTGAGCTCAAGATGGGCTGGATTGTTTCCCAAAGTGCTCTTATCAGATCCAAGTTGCTAATGCAGATGGAGCTAATTCAAATTGATGAGCTCTCTTCTGAGCACTTTTCCATCCTCTTTGAGAGGCACTGTGTTCAGTAGGGGAGGAACTGATTTTTTTTATTTATTTTTCTAGGTGCCCACTCCAACTGGGACAGAGTCCAGGAAGGGCATAAACAAATTTAACATGCCTGCTTGGTGCAGAACTGAGCCCAGGAGATGCTGCCATTTCTCTTCATACCCATTCCTAACAAGTCCAATGTGGACGTTCAGAACGGGCTGATTTAAAGTAACAAGTCCCCTCCAAAATGTCCCAATTTCCAACATCATTATATCAGACATATTACTAAAGGTTTGTTTAATCTTTTTCCAGATATGTACTGAATAAGGGGCATTGAAACTTATCGTGTTAAACTCATTTATACTATAAAGTGTAATGCTAGGCAAAATTGATATTTTCTTTATGTAGGACCCAATAGTATAAATGAATTTAACAAAATAAGTAATGATGCTCCTTATTCAGTATATATCTGATAAAAGAGAAAAATGTGAGTTGGAGTAAGGTGAGAGTTTATGAGGGAGGCCCATACCTGCATGCTCTGTGACACTGAACAAGTCCCAACAAAGAGAGAACTATGCTGTTCATGTCTCATTTCAATGCCTAACCTTTTCTTTGCCTCCTGAGAGTGCTTAATCACTGCCTTTTGTTACTGATAAAGTTATGTGATGCTAGTTTCCCTTCCCACATACTGTCTGCTGTGTCAGTTCCATTGTTTCCTGACAATTCTATGTCATGGCATTAGCATAGACCATTTAGTAACCCATTGTGCTTAACTCACACTAGCTACAGTGAAGGGGAAAAGTGTGAATTCTTGTCACTTCCACTCCCATTTCTCAAGGGTGTGCAGGATACAAAGCAGTAGCAACAACAGCAGAATTAAATTGTAATAAATAATAATAAAGGGCAATACTACAGAGCACATAGGTCCTATTTAATGTTTACGAGATATGATTTTTTTAAATCCAGTTAGAGCAGTGATGCTGAATCTGTAGTATTGATTTACTAGGGCTCTTCTGTAATCAGTGCTCCTCTGCTTTATAAAACAGTAATGACTATAAAGATTTATTGCCCCAGAAGCCTTGCTTCTTTACCCCCCTTGCCACTTTAGTGTGTGTCTGCATAGCATTCATTAATGTTCCAGAAATGGGGACAGATTGAAATAGTCATTCAGTCTTAGGCTTCCGAAGTATAGTGGCTATTACCAAAGATGTTTAGAATTTGTAGTAACTTATGCAGCAGTGGGGCTGCACCTCACTCTTTTCCCATTATTTCCCTAATACACATCCCCTCAAACATTATTAGGACAGTGTTGATGCTTTTCTAAATCAGTATTGCAGTTTAGTATATACAGTATGTAACTGCAATCATTGAACAAGCATCATGTCACCCTTTTAATGCCATGTACATGACAGTGTAATTATTACTAAGCTGTACTTCACTTTTGCAATTTTATAGGAGATGCTATTTTATAAGGGCTTTTATCCGATTATTAGGTGTCTCCTGCAGAAAACATTTTAAGCAACCACAGCAGGTTTTGCATTTTTAGTTCTCCGATGCCAGATCCTTGTTGGAAGTGTATGCACATTATTGTGTAAGCTGAAGGCATTGTGAATGTTCAGTATAATCAACATGGATGTGCTAAGTGATAGAGTGCACCACACAGAAGCCAGCCTGTGACTGGTAAACTGCCAGATATTGTTGGCGAAATTGAAACTGGTGGGGGGAGGGGGGGTTTGGCGTACATACCTACAGAATCTACAGTATTTTCTAACCTGAAGGCACATTTGGTACCTGCGGAATGTACGGGGATGAAAGATGTATGTTCAATTTCCACCACAGTCTGTTAATATATAAACGTCACATTCTCAGTAGCAATTAAGTAGCACACATGGGCTAGGTTAGATAAAAAAAAGTAAATGAACAGCATGATGCGTAAAGAAACACCCATAAACATTTACTCTAACCAGCAATCTTGAAATCCATAGCAAGATCACAACCTGCTTTTAAATATTATCACTTACATGACCTCAGTGCCACTGCCAAAAATAAATAAATAAATAAATAAAATCCACTGCTAAGTACTGCCACAAACTGCCATATATTCTTGCTGCACATCAAAGGACAAAAGGAATAGGCTTCATAGTGGACTTCAGACTAGCAGTAATGGCATACAAAGTAATTACAAAAATATCCACTAAAAGCATGTTGCTGTAATCCATCAAATCCATTATTCTTATTTTTCAAAACATTTATTTTTTCTTATCAAATACTTGTGGAGGACATACTGTAAGCAGCCAATTACAGTATTCTAAATGAAAGAGTGACGGTAGTGCAAGAACTTATCCTAACTGAATGTTAACACTGTACAGTACTGCAATACTGCACGCCCATAGACTACACAGTGTATTCACTACTTGATCTGTCCATCACAAAAGCAGATTCTTGCAAATATGAATGTAGTTTTATTACTATTATGGGCCATTTGTAGGAGGACAGATGGCAGTAAAATGCCGCAGCTCTGAACATTCTCTGTTCCATTCATAGAGACATAGAGCTGCTGTCTGTAATGAGGGATCTGCAGAATTTATCATTTTTCTTAGTAATTTCAGTCCTGTAATGCCTGGGTTTACAGAATGTAAAAAAATACATATATTTGCTTCCAAATATTTTCCTATCTGAAAATGTAAACAAAAGAGATATGTGAGGCTGGAACTTTGATGTTGCACATTTTAGTACTATGTCACCATATAAAGCTCCAAGGCTGATTTCACATCTTATTCTTAAAATCCATAGTTTTCCACATATTTTCTTGCTAACTGTATTTTATATCAAGCAAATGTTTATGCCCTGTTAAAAACTGGATGCCTGTGCAATGCTTTTCTATCATATTGCAAAATATTGCTGCAAAATACAGACACCCTTACTGATGTGGAAGCCCTGTATAACAACTATAAGAATTAGGTATTTCCTGTTCAGCAATAAGAATGAATCAGTTATGAAAAGGCACAACTTTACCACTGGCCTACCAGTATACAGTTCTTTATTTTATTATGTTAGTTTTGAAACACTATGTGAATATTCAGACCATGTACTGTGTTCTTTTACAGGATTCAGGTTAAATGAATGGTAAGGTATGAAACAAAAAGTAGGAAATCAAAGTTCAACTTGGAGCAGAAGCACGAGACTCTCAACTTTTTGTGTGTGTGTTTTAAATCTACCTGTAGCTGATCAAGTTTTATGGCACTGGCATGTGCACCCTTGCTTGTATGTTACCCAGTTGCAGCTGCCATTCTTCCGCCCTCTTTTGGAGACACCAGAAAATCCACCTGGCAGTAAGATAGCATATTTCACAGAAACATAGGACAATGCAGATAGCAAAAGCTCCAACCATAAAAAAAGTGAAGGTCATCTTCTCAGTCCACTACACTACCAGAGAAAGTGTTTTTTTTTTAATTACTTAACTAGTGGGGCAACATCAGGGATCGGGACTGATAGGCAACCAGAGAAAGTGCACAGTATTTTTTTAATTACTTAACTAGTGGAGTGACATCGGTGATCAGGGAAAGGGATAGACAACCAGATATTTTTTTTTTATTATTTAACTAGTGGGGTGACATGGGAGGGGCATATACAACCAGAGAAATAATTTTTTTTTATTAACTAGTGGGGAGATATCCAGAATCAGGGATGGATGATCAATAAACAATCAGGGAAAGTGTTTTATTTTTACAGTGCCATCTGCCGGTGAACAATGCTATTTGGTTACAAAGACAGCAAAATGACACCCCAGGACAGCAAGCTCTCTGTAATGAATGGTGATTGCCATCTTGCGGCCAAGGGAGAAAGTGCAGTAAACAGCTTCTATAATGCCACATTTAACACTGCATTAGCCTTAACAACTAGCGTCGCATCGAGGTACCACCTCAGTAACTACCGCATAATGCGCCACTGGCAACTTTTCAATGACCACCACTGTATGTTGATCAAATTGGGTCAGACCACTCAGGAGAACTTCATAATATCTCAAAGAGAATCTAACTTAACAACTTTGTGAGGCAAAAATAAATGTAAATTAAAGGCTGAAATCGGGAGCTCAAATGAAAACCATCTCTCCATTTAGGCTGTACCATGAAACATAGAAACATAGAATTTGATGGCAGATAAGGATCACTTGGCCCACCTAGTCTGCCCATTTCCTTACCTAACGGATAAGCTGCAGATCCTAGTTAACCAACAGCCTACTTCCTCCTACCCCCATTAGAATTGCCTTATGTCTGTCCCATACATTCTTGAATTCCCCCACTGTTTTTGACTCTACGACCTCCTCAGGAAGGCTGTTCCATGTATCCACAACCCTCTCTGTGAAGAAATACTTCCTCACATTACTTCTGAGCTGTCCCCCATCTTCAAATTGTGCCCCCTTGTTTTGCACATCTCTCTTTCTGAAAGATGCTACCCTCTTGGACTTTGTTGATTCCCTTGAGGTATTTGAAAGTTTCTATCATGTCCTCCCTCTCCCTCTCCCTCTCCCTCCTTTCCTCGAGGCTATACATCTTTAGTTCACATTGCTGGCCCACCTTTAGGTCGTCTGATATGACTACCCCCAGGTCCCTTTCCATTTTTGTTGTTGTCAGTATCTCACCCCCCATTGTGTACTCTTCCCCTGGGTTTTTGTTTCCCAGGTGCATTACTTTGCACTTCTTTGCATTGAATCTAAGCTGCCATACATTTCACCATTCCTCCAACCTTGCCTAGTCCCTTTTCATCCTTTACCCCACCTTGTGTATCAACCCTGTTGCAGATCTTTGTGTCATCTGCAAAGAGACATACTTTCCTTTCCAGTCCCTCTGCAATGTCACTTATAAAGACATTAAAAAGAACCGGCCCCAGTACTGAACCCTGTGGTACCCACTAGTAACCCTCCTTTCTTCACTGTGGACTCCATTTACTATTACCACTGAGTCCTGTTGTCCAACCAGTGTTTTACTTGACTACCACCCTGGGGCCCACCCCAGGCTGGCTAATTTGTTTATTAATCTTTGTGTGGGACTGTGTCAAATGCCTTGCTAAAGTCTAGGTAGACCATGTCCACAGCCCCTCCCTGGTCTACTGCTTTGGTCACCCAGTCAAAGAAATCAATTAGATTGGTCTGATATGACCTTCCCACTGTGAATCCATGATGCCTTGGGTCCTGTGCCCCACTGGCCTCTATGTATTCAACAATTCTTTCATTCAGAAGTGATTCCATAATTTTCCCTACCACTGAGGTCAAAATGACAGGTCTGCAGTTTCCTGCCTCTGTCTTGCTCCCACTTTTGTGAAGGGGAATCACATCCGCCCTCCTCCAGTCCTCAGGTGCCACCCCATCCTCCCATGATTTATTAAAAAGGGTAGTCAATGGTGTTACTAGTTCTTCCCTTAGTTCTTTTAAAATTCTGGGATGAATCCATCAGGCCCCACTGCTTTATCCACTCAGTTTTAAGAGTTCTTTCAGAACTCTTTCTTCTGTGAAAGGACTAATATCAACCCCTATCCAGAGTGCTTCTATTGACTGGATTAGGTATTTCCCCCTGCTTTTCCATTGTGAATACTGAGCAGAAGTATTCGTTCAGTATCCCTGCTTTTTCACTGTCACTCTCTGCCCAACCACCTTCCTCTTTGTTCAACCTCAGTATCCCTGCCTTAGTCTTTCTTTGCTCCCTAATGTACCTATAAAATGATTTATCCCCCTTCTTAACTGAGTTGACTACCTTTTCCTTGGTTTGGGCCTTTGCTAGTCTGACTGCCTTACCCGCTTCCTTCTGCTTTAACTAGTACAGCTCTCTGTCTTTTCCTTCTGTGTTTCCTTATGCTTCCTGAATGCTATCTTTTTTCCCTTACCTTCCCCGCCACTTCTTTTGAGAACCATAGTGTTTTTTTCTTTCATTTTTATTTATTTGCTTCACACAACATCTTGTTACCTCTGTGATGGTGGTTTTGATGTTTCCCCATTGTTGCTCCATCCCACCTTCTTGCCTGTTTGCTAGTGCTTTTCTGAGGCACTCTCCCATTTTGTCAAAATCAGCCCTCCTGAAGTCCAGTACCTTTACTTTTGTGTGGCTTGACTCTACAGCTAAGTTTATCGTGAACCACACTGTTTGGTGGTCGCTTGCTCCCAGATGGCTACCCACTTCAAGATCAGAGATCCTCTCTTCATCCCCATTTGAGAGTACCAGGTCTAAGATTGCTCTCTCCCAAGGGGGTTCCAAAACTATCTGTCTGAGGCATGCCCCCTATAGGGCATTGAGAATGGCCTCGCTCTTGGATGTGGCTGCAGCAAGGTGCTTCAGTCAACATCTGGCATATTCAGGTCCCCATCAGCAATATCTCCTTTCTCTGCCATCTCAAGGATGCCTTCTATCATTTCCTTGTCCATTTCTTTCCCTGAGATGGGATCTGTATACAACCCTGTGCAGATTGTGGAGCCATTTCAGTCTCCAGGGTGACCCACAGTGCCTCCTCTCTCCCTGTTTACCCTTTAATTCTGTTGCTTTTATCCCTTCCTTACATAGAGAGCTACCTCCTCATATTCTTCCCTCCTGGCCCTCCTGTAGATTGTGTAACCTGGTATGTTGACATGCCCTCTGTGCCATTTTAACAAATATTCTTACTATAAAATAACTGACTGGTTCTACAGAATGACTGGAATTTAATGGCCAGGTTCCTGGTAATAGCCAATAATTACAAACTTGAATTTCTGTAACACCAATTCTCTGAAAATCACCAATCTCTTAGAAAATATATGTACTGGACAATATTCTCCAGAAGAGCAACAAAGACTCTCGAGTGTGGCCCCACTGACAATGTTTGAGCTAACAGAAAATGAAATTAGGGTAAATCTGATAGAATTTCTTCTTTCTGTGTCACCTCATGTTAAAAATGGGTAAGCTGATCTTGAAGTGGTTTCTTTCTTCAAGTACCTTGGTGTGTGGTTAAATAGGCTTGACCTCTCTATCCACACTGATGCAATGGAAGCACAACACTTTTTTGACAGTAAATTTGTCGACATCCATGACAGCGATGGCACAATGCCGACACTTAATATTGTACCTTCAGTAACTGATGTATAGTATATGTTGGAAGGTTGTTATGGATGGAAATCCATCCCTACTAAAATAGCATGCTGTACTAGCTATGTCAGTTAATTTGTTATGCTGCACTAGCTACATAGTTAGTGCAGCATAACAACATAGAACATGACTGTGCATGTGCGGTTTCTTCCCCCCTTTCGGCAGCAGCCACGGCGATAAGAGCAATCCTGTTGGAGAGGAAAAAAAGCCAAAATAAGCAAAAAATATTTTACCATGGCTCTTTTCTTACTTGTTTTTTGCAACATACACTATAAAAAACAATGGATGACTAATGATGGGTAACAAGCCACGTTAGTACGGCTCGAGTTCCCATTGCAACCAAACCTCTTGAGCTGTGCTCTTGAGTTGAAAATGGTCACCATGGGAACCTCTGAATGAACTAACCAGCTTGTTACCGATGGTTAGTCGCCTATTATTTTCGTTTTTGAGGGGTTCTCCTTCATACCTCTCCTTATTCCTCTGACTCTTAACGCCATCCATTCCAGGGATCCTCACACCTCTCCTTCCCCCACCTGCACTTGTCTGCTGGGCAGTCTGTCTTCTCTTATCAACTTCCCATCCTTTGGAATCTGCTCCGCTCCATCCTCTTTCTCTCTTCCCTTTCCTAAGGCACCAGCTAAAACATCTCGATGCACCATCCTGCTCCTGCCTGCCCCCCACCTGACCCAATCTTCCCAAGTTAGGCCCATATCTCCAAACCAGCAGGCTTCTGCATGGGTTCTGCCTTTCACCCCATCAAATCTGTCTCCTCCCAACAATACCATCCTGAAATCTGGGAGGGGAGAATATTGGCCCATATATGCCTCCTAGGGACATTTTCTGTGATTACCTTTTGACTGCTGCATGCAACACTCTGTGGTCAAATGTAGCATCAGGAGAACTTTGCACGTCAATCCTGTAGTGCTTCATGAAGATGTGCAGTGAAAACCAAGTGGCCACCCTGCAAAGCTCTGATATAGAAGCTTCTGCCATTTTAGCTCATTAAGTTGCCACAGCTTTGGTGGAATGTGCACTTAGAAAAACTGGTGTTTTTTTGGCCACCCCATATGTCTTTGGGATCTTAGGATTTTATCTACTTTACCATGTAGCTTTGGATGCTTTTTCGGTTTTTCTTTGCTGCCCTAGTGTGAACAGATGGCCTGATGTACAGAATTCCACAGACCTCACTGTCTTGTGAAGATCTTATTTATGCAGCTCTTTCTCCTTGGAGTTAGCCAACTTAGGCCAGAAAGAAGGAGACAGATTTCCTGGTTCATATGGAAGGGCATGAGAACCTTCAGAAGAAAAGAAGGGACTGTTCTCATAGCCACTTTGTTTTTATGTATGATGAGGTTGGGCTCCTTGCAGGACAAAGCTTAAAACTCACTAATTCTTCTGCTAAACACATGGCTGTAAGAAAATGCATCATGTAAAAAAGAATATCCTTTGAAATGGATGATAAAGGTTAAAAAGGTGGTCTACAATGAGCATTGAGCACTAAGGTAAGATCCAAAGGAGGGACAGGGGAATGATAGGACAGCCTAGAGTGGTTAACTGCATGCAAGAATGCCTAGAGTAGCCCCATCCAGTGGACCCAGGACTGCCACTATGGTCAAAATCTGACCACAAAGAGTGCTGAGACCAGGCCTTTGTCTACACCAGACTGTAGAAAATTCAGATATTGTGGTACCAAGGTCTTAGTAGGCTAGAATCACTGCTTCTTGGCCCAGGAGACAAACACTGACCATGTCTTTTCATATGTCGAAGATGTGGAATTCTTTCTGGGTGTGCACTAACTTAGAGAAAAACCTTGCTTTAGCAAATGTCTCCACTCTGGAGCCAGGTTACCAGCTGGACAGACCCCTGTACTTTGATGAAGCACAAGGCCCTGGCTAAGTAGGTCCCTCTGGTACAGAAGCCAAAATGGTTCCCCATCATGAGATTTATCAGATCCAAGAACCACGGGCTTCATGGCCACTCAACCTAGCAGTAGGAAACTTCCTTTTGACCATCTGATCTTTTACAGAACTCCTGGGATTAGAGAAATTGGAGAGAACAGGTAGAATGATTTGAAATCCTGCTTTTGAGAGAGGGATCCACTGCCTCTGAGATTGGAAGTGCCTGAACAATATGGGAATTTAGGCATTTTTCCTGGATACAAAGAGGATCTATCTGAGGAGTCCTGAACTGATGGCAGAGAATGCTGAACACCTTCGAGTTTAATGACCACTCCCCTGGATGGCCGATTTTTCTGCTTAGCCAGTCTGCCTGAGAATTTACATCTCTTGTCAGGCAGCTGGTGGACAGTGACAAAAAATTCTCCTGTGCCCACTGAAGAAGTACTTTCTTAGCTTCTAGAAGCTTGCTTCTGCTTTTGTGCCTCCTTAATTGTTTGTGTAGGTGATTGTCACCACATTGTCAGGCTGTACCTTCACTGATTCCAAACGTGTTCCTAAAAGTTGAGAAAGGACAAAAAGACTGACTACATTTCCAACACATTGATTTGGAGGCTCTGCTCCTCCAGGCTCCAGATTCCCTGAACCGAGATCTGATTTAGAACTACACTTGAGCCCTGTAGGCTGGCATCTGTTGTTAGGATTCTCTCCGGGGGGGAGATCCCTTCCTCAAATTTTCTGGTTGTTCTGACCAGATCAGTGATCTCTGAAATGAGATTGACTATGTACAAGATCATCTCTTAGACTTTTCCCTTTCCCTTGCATAGAACTGTTGTGCCATTGTGATTGTTTAATTCCTCTGAAGAGTTCTGGAATAAATCCTACATTTTGCATTTAGCAGTTTGGACTTGGTATTATTCTAATACTGTCACTGGAGGATACAATTTCCTCCTGGCTCTGGAGTGCATGGTGATTCTTGGTTTTATTTGTCTGTGAATAGGGCACAGCCCTCACCCGCACCCACCCAGCTTTGCAGCACGGTGCTTTTCATGTTTTGCTACTGTTCCAGTCTCTGTGACTGGGTCAGCAACATACCTCTCAACTGTCTCTGATTATGAAGGACAGCCCCCATTTAACACTTTAAACCTGCCCTGTCCCAAGCTGGCCCAGTGGCATGGAGAGCTGAGGCACTGGACTCCTTACCTCCTGCCATGATGGTGACCCATATTCAGAAGCAGAGTCAGATCATCAGGGGTCACCCTGGGAGGGAGAGGATCGAGCGTCCAGAGGACTGCTCTCCTTTTCCAGGATGGGTGACTTGTTGTTCCCACCAAATGACTGCCAACAGGTGGAGGCCTAGTGGTAGTGTGGGTCTGGGATTGCAGTGACAGGAGAGTGCTGCAGGAATCTGCAACGTCCACGTGTCTCCATGTACACACATTGATGTGCACACCCCAGCAACGGGGAGAGGAAGAGGGAGAAAATGGAAAAAGGGGCTCTAGCAGGTGTCCATGATGCCCAGATGGGCAGAACTAAGCTGTCTCAGCATGGGAGTGCTGAAGACATACCTGCTAGCCCCAGCCAATGGGGAAAAGCAATATGGGAAAAAAATGCCCTGCCCCTCATCTGTCCCTGATGGAAAAGGTGCTGCCAACACAGCAGATGTGCTGAATTCAGACTTTAAAGCAGAACTTCATAATATCCTAAGATGCTAAATAAAAAATAAACTTTGTACATGTAAACATAATGGTTTCCACAGTGTTCTGAGCTAGTATCGCCATGTTTAACAATCCATCCTCATTCTGAGGGTCTGTGTGCCACATTGCCCCTCATTTTGAGTGTCCAAAAATGTCCATGTCCCTCATTTCAGTGACAAAAGGTTGAGAGGTATCAGCAAACCCTTCTTCTGACTTATTAACCATCCATGCTACTCTATGGCCAATAGGGTCCTGGCTACCAATGCTCTTGCTACCTGCTCTGTGAGGTCTCTGATGAGCAGATCTTCCAAGTAAGGGCTGAAATGGTGACCCTCCTGAAAAAAGCACTTTGGCACCAGTGCACTTACTAGGTCATGAAAATACATAAATAAGTAAAGTAATGCCACAACCACTATTAGAACAATCAAAAAACCCTAGGAGTTGAAAACAGGTCAAAGAGGAGAGCCTGATACTAAAATGGTGGCTCTGAATAGAAAACCTCATAAATCTCTGTTGGACTTTGTATTGGAATGTAAAGATTATAGGAGATGACCCCCAATGCAGATAGGGAAGGTGACTTGGGGAGAGGAGTTGAAATAGCTCCAGAACTTCCCCATGGTAACTCTTTCCCAGAATCTTTGGACCCAAGGACATTCCCAAAGTATAACGAGTTAAGTATGCACCTGTTTGTGTTTTCAGCATTCTGAATTCTCCAAAACACCCTTTCCAAATAACACCTTGGGTTATATCTCTACAGGTCATGTGTGCCTTTAGATGCACAATTAGCTCAATCCTATACTTCCGATTTATAAATTAACCAGAAAAAGGAACACGCTAATAGGTAAATGAAAGTACCAAGTACTAGCCTATACATATGTGAGGACCAAATTAATTAATTTTCAAAGTGATATTTAAACAGGCTGTAAAAGAAAGTTTTAAAATCAAGTTTAATTATGTTTATAACAAAAACATTGCCTCCTATGGTCCAGAAATTCCATGTAATACTACTAGTCACAAAGAGTGCCTTATTTTTTATTTATTAATTCTATTTATTTCAAAAGTTTACCAGAAAAGACATACTGAGCTAGTAACATTTTCTCCAGATGCATCGGGGAGGGGGGCCTTTTCTAACTTAACATTTTAACAGTGGGTTTTAAACAGAAGAAATCTAGCAGTGGAAATTTTCTAACATAAAGGCTATAAACAATTATCTTATTATACTTACTGTATAGCTTATGTAAATATTCAACACTCCGTATTTCCAATGTTTTATGGAGAGTCAATAAAGAAAGAAAATCAACTCTAGCATTGTAAAATGAAAGAACTGTATTACTTATGAGCCCTACTCTCGAAGATCTTTTGCTGCTCTAACAGAACAAATAAACTACATAGGTTTTGCTTGCCTAAATGCGTTTTCAATATTTTCAAGGACTCATAGCCTCAGCTGCTTTGCATCATCAAACAGGTCTTTGAGGGTATCAGTGAGGTAGTGTATTCTCTTTCTGAATCTTGAACATTTTGTGACCTAAGATATGTAGTGAATTGATCTGTGTCACAACAGATTAAAGTCATTCCATCCCTTCCAGTCCTCACCTTCATCAGACCAAGCAGGTTAAACTGCGGATCAGTTTAAGATGGCCTGGCGATAAGCCATGAATCAATGGCAACACCCTATCTAGGGTAGGCATATATGGACAAGAAAATGATCAGGCAAGAGGCAGGAAGGGAAGAATGATGAGTTTCAGGGTATGTTGTGCTGTGGTATTCCTAGGCACATTCCGGGAGGCTGGGGGTTGCATGGTATGCAGGAGTCTGGGGACAAGGAGGGTTGAGGTGCAGTGCTTAGATCAGAACTAAACAGGTTAATGATAAGTCAGGAGATGGAACTGGGTAGGTCTATAAAAGAACATTGGGGCAGGGGGTATGGGGACTTAACTGTAAGGAGGCCAGATGGTGAAATTAAGTAGGCAGGAAATGGGACAGAGAAGCCTGGGCGGTGATAGTCAGATAGGGGGTCAATGGGGTCCAGGGCTGTTGCTGCCTCTGCCACAGAGGGAATATTGGGCAATGGGGGCAGGTTGGAGAACCATTGGTAGGAGAATTGGGTGTAAGCAGGGCAGCAATGGAAACAGCCACCCCAGTGGAGTACCTGTACAGAATACAACTGTGGTTCTGCAGGTGTGGAGGAGGGCACAAGTGGTCCCCCTGCACAAAAGTGATAGCATGTAGGAGACAGAAAACTACCGTCCAGTTAGTTTGACCTCGATAGTAGCTAAAATTATGGAAACACTGCCTAAGGAAAGGCTGGTGGGTTACCTGGAGAGAAGGAGGTTGCTGGACCCAAAGCAACATGGATTCATGGCAGGGAGGTCATGCCAGACCAACTTGATTGATTTGTTTGAGTGGGTGACAAAGGAAGCAGACCATGGCAGAGCGGTAGATGTGGTCTATCTGGACTTTAGGAAGGCCTTCGACACAGTCCCACACAGGAGACTAATCCACAAGCTGGCAAATCTGGGGGTAGAGACAATGGTGGTCACATGGGTTAGAAACTGGTTGAGTAACAGAACACAAAGTGTGGTGGCAAATGGGGTTAGCTCACAGGAGGGACAGGTAACAAGTGGCGTACCCCAGGGATCAGTGCTGGGACCAGTGCTCTTCAATGTCTTCATAAGTGATATTGCAGAGGGTTTAGAAGGGAAGGTTAGCCTGTTTGTGGATGATACAAAGCTATGTAACAGGGTAGATACACAGGAAGGTATTGAAACAAACATTTGTCAATGCCAAATGTTTGCTTGCTGGTATTGGCATTGGTAGTGCAGGAGTTACAGAGATGCATAATAGAAATGGCAGTGAAGTATTTAACTAATGCCAACACTCCACCCCCACCCTGCAGAGACTGACAGACATTTGGGGGGGTGTCTTTGGGTTGTCGGCTATAACGCTCACACCATTCCACCATGCAGATACTGACAGGTGTTGCGGTGTGCCTTGGGGTCTTGGCCCTTATGCTCACCCCATTCCATAAGGAAATAAGCTGAGATAAGTGCAGTAGAGGAGAATGGGTGAACGTTAGGGCCGAAGACCCCAAGGCACACCTCAATGCCTGTCACTGGCTGTTGAATGGGGGTGGGGGGTGGAATGGCATGAGCATTACGGCTGATGACCCCAAGTCACACCCCCAACAACTGTCAGTCTCTACAGGTTGGGACGTTACTGTTGGAATCCCTAATGTCCCGGGTGTTTGTTGGTATTTTCGCTCCAAATTTTCAACATGGACTCTTTGGAACCCCACCTCATGATCATGAACAGTGGCACTATAATTTTGTTACTCAATCCCAAAAGGTGATTTCGCACAGTGACTGCGCCATTTGGTGCCACAGGTGTAAAAACAAATTTTGGGCAGGATGTGAAAAATGACAGCTGTGCTGTTCATGAGGAGGTATGAAAAAATGGCAATGTTGAAAATCAGGAGTGAAAATATGAAGTATTAGTGAAGATACGAGCGTGCATAGAAACTGTGAAATGCAAGCCTGTAACACAATAATTTTTTTGGAATTTTTTCACCAAATTTTCAACATGGGCATTTTGGGATCTCCCCTCCTGAAAAGTGCTACTGTGATTTTGTTAATCTGTCCTGAAGGTTGATTTCCCACAGCGATCGCACCATTCTGGGCCATGGGTGCGAAAACATATTTCAGGCAGGATGTGAAAAATGACAGCAGTACTGTTCATAAGGAGGTGTGAAAAAAATGGCAATGTTGAAAAACTGGAGTGAAAATATAAACAAATTGTTGAAGTTACGAGTGTACATAGAAACTGTGCAACACATGCTCATAAGAGTCATTTTTCAGAATGTTTTCATCAAATTTGCAACATAGGTTTTTTGGGACCCCATCTCATGACCCTGTGGCACTGTCATTTTGTTAATCGGTCCCAAAAGGTGATTCCGTGCAGCAACCGCAAAATCACCTTTCGGGACCAAGTAATCAAATGACAGTAACAGTGGTCATGAGGAGGGGTCCCAAGAACCCCATGTTGAAAATGTTGGGCCCAAATTCCTAAAAGTAGCTGAGATATCAACCTAAGTTGACCCCCCCATTGACTTCCATTATACAGCTTACCGTCATTTCTTCAGTTTGCTGGTCAGCTTTGAAGAGTCCAGATGTGTCCTGGTCCATAGAAGATCACTGCTCCTGGCCTCCAGAGGTAAGTAAGGGGGGAGTGCAGGGAGGTGAGGCCAGGAAGGATGGGGGCCGGGGAATGGGGAGACAACGCAGGACCATTTGCTTTTTTACAGGGGGAAAAAGACGTCAGGGATGGTTTTCTTTATTTTACAAGCTACCAAAAATATTTAGGCATACTGAGGTGGGCTCCCAGTGTGCCACAATAGTGTGTGTGTGTGTGTGTGTAGAAGGCATGCTGACACCAGGAATGGGCATCCCAGTGTCGGAAACATAAATAAAAATTATTTTGGTACACTGCAGTGGGCTTCCAGTGTGTCACATTAATGGGGGCGAAGAGGGATACATTCTGACATGGGGATTGGGCACCCCAATGTTAGCTTTCTGGGGAGTGTGTGACAGGCGGTAGGAGCCATCAATGTGGAAAGCTGTGCCGCATTCTATTTATTTATTGAAATGGTTCACCAGGAAAGGCGCACTAACAAACAAGGTGCTCAGCGGCACTGTAATGTGCATGGCCAGAGTCTTGTCAGCTGCTGCCAACAGAGAGAAGCATGTCTGTGTGTCTGGTTGCGAGGGAGGGGTGGTTCCACAGTAGTGAGGAACTGTCCTCATTGCAGTGGCAGATTTCTTTCAAGTGCGGTCCTCTTCTCAAACTGTCATTACAGATAGCTCGCCAATTCATTGGTGCCTGAGGGATGAGCTCTCAAAAAGCATCAACTCGTTACCACCCCTGATTGGAGTGGCACTTTTCTTTCAAGTGAAGACTGCTTCTCTCAAACTGCTGTCATAAACAGCTTGCCAGTTCATTGGTGCCTGAGGGACAAGCCTCGAAAAGAGTCAACTCATAACCATCCCTGATTGGAGCGGCACTTTTCTTTCAAGTGAAGACTGCTTCTCTCAAACTGCTATCATAAACAGCTTGCCGATTCATTGGTGCCTGAGGGACGAACCCCATAAAGCATCAAATGCGTTGATCAGAAACTCACACACCTCTAAAATGTCGTACTGTCCCAAGATGTTTCTTGCACATGCACAGCGTGCATGAGCTCAAGCAAACATAAAAATGAGGAGAAACATAGAATTTGATGGCAGATAAAGACCGCTTGGCCCACCTAGTCTGCTCATTCCTACCTAATGGATAAGCTGCAGATCCTAGTTAACCAACAGCCTACTTCCTCCTACCCCCATTAGAATTGCTTTATGTCTGTCCCATACATTCTTGTATTCCCCACTGTTTTTGACTCCACAACCTCCTCAGAAAGGCTGTTCCATGCATCCACAACCCTCTCTAGAAAAAATGCTCCTTACATTATCTCTGAGCCATCCCCCTCATCTTCAAATTGTGCACTCTTGCTCTTGTACATCTCTTTTTCTGAAAGATGCTACCCTCTTGGACTTTGTTGATTCCCTTGAGGTATTTGAAAGTTTCTATCATGTCCCCCTCTCCCTCCTTTCCTTGATGGTATACAAATTAAGCTTCTTTAGTCTCCCTTTGTATGTCTTCTGGTGCAGACCCCGCACCATTTTAGTTGCCTTCCTCTGGACAGCCTCCATCCTGTCTATGTCTTTGCAGAGATGGGGTCTCCAGAACCAGACGCAGTACTCCAGATGGGGTCTCACCAACTGTCTGCACAGAGGGATAACAACTTCCTGTTTTCTACTGGTGATGCCTCTCCCTTGCATCCCAGTATCCCCCAGCCCTCCTTACTGCCTTCTCACATTGCTTGTCCACCTTTAGGTCAGATGATATAACTACCCCCAGGTCCCCTTCCATTTTTGTTGTTGTCAGTATCTCACCCCCCACTGTGTACTCTTCACCTGGGTTTTTGTTTCCCAGGTGCATTACTTTGCACTTCTTTGTGTTGAATCTAAGCTGCCATACATTTGACCATTCCTCCAACCTTGCCAAGTCCCATCTCATCCTTTCCACCCCACCTTGTGTCTCAACCCTGTTGCAGATCTTTGTGTCATCTGCAAAGAGGCATACTTTTTCTTCTAGTCCCTCTGCAATGTCACTTACAAAGACATTAAAAAGGCCCAGGCCCAGTAGTGAACCCTGCGGTACCCCACTAGTAACCCCCCTTTCTTCACTGTGGACTCCTTTTACTATTACCCAATGTGTCCTGTTGTCCAGCCAGTGTTTTACCCAGGCTACCACCCTGGGACCCACTCCCAGGCTGGCTAATTTGTTTAATTATTTTTTGTGTGGGACTGTGTCAAATGCCTTGCTAAAGTTCAGAAGACAAGTATTCTTTTCAGTTTGGTATCGAGACCGGAGGAGGTGATTTCCTTCACAGTGAGAGGCAGAACTACAGACCAATTAAAATGATGGAACATGGAATACCGAAGTGAAAGAACTGGTTGACCCAGTGGCCAGTGGGGCATGGACCAGCAGCAGCATGGATCACTTTAGTGTTGTCATGTCAGACACCCATTCATTTATTTGACTGGTGACTGTTAGACCAGGAGGCTGTGTACACACAGCCCCCTCCCTGGTCTACTACTTTGGTCACCCAGTCAAATAAATCAGTTAGATTTGTCTGACATGACCTTCCCGCTGTGAATCCATGCTGTCTTGGGTCATGTGCCCCACTGGCCACTAAGTACTCAACAATTCTTTCCTTCAGAAGTGATTCCATCATTTTCCCTACCACTGAGGTTATACTGACAGGCCTGTAGTTTCCTGCCTCTGTTTTGTTCCCACTTTTGTGAAGGGAAATCACATCTGCACTCCTCCAGTCCTCAGGTACCAGAGGCTGAAGAGGCTAGAAAACTTGTCCAAGGAATGGCAGTTGGGTTTCAATGCAAAAAAGTGCAAGATTATGCACCTAGGGAGAGGGAATCCTAGAGTCAAGTATGAACTAGATGGGGTAACACTAAAGGCCACCACAGAGGAAAGAGAGCTAGGGGTAGTCATAGAAGACAACCTCTAAGTGGCTAAACAGTGCGACAAAGCAATCGGAAAGGCTAACAGAATGCTAGGGTACATAGGCAGGGGTATGACAAGTAGAAGGAGGGAAGTGGTGGTACCATTGTACAACTCCCTAGTAAAGCCTTATCTGGAGTACTGTATTCAGTTCTGGAGGCCCCATCTCCAAACAGACAAAGACAGGATGGAGACGGTACAGAGGAGGGCAACAAAAATGTTGTCTGGGGCTGGCCCATTGGTGCAGCGGTTGGATTTCTGCTTGCAACATCAGCAACCTGGGTTCGGGAATGGACTTGGGTGCTGGAGGGCTGACTGGAGACAGTAGGCTTGAATGTTGGATGACTGCTCGCCTTCTGTCAGAGTGAGGGAGGGGAAGCAACCCAGCACATACTGACCCCTGGTGGAGGCTGGGGACATGGCAATGAGTGGGGTCCCACTAACCAATGAGGCATGGTGAATGTCAGCATAAGTCAAATGTTAGTGGCATGCCATGCCCCCGAGGAGCAAAATGGAAAAGAGCCCCAAGGCTGACCAGATGATGGTCACTAGCTCCCATTGCTGCAAGACCTCAGGCAGTGCATGAACCATCCCAGCAGCACCTGGGGCAAGAATTGTACTGGCCGGCCTACTGGTGCCTTCCTCCTCAGAGGAGAGGGACCCACCCGGCGAAGGATTACATTCAGGGGTTACCCAGGGGGCTGCAAAATGGGGTGATGGGTGACTGCACCAAGGCAGTGTGGCATGGAGGGCATAGGAAGGCCTGAAGGAGAGGCTGGCCTGGAGCTGGGGGGAGGAAAAAAATGGTGTCCAGAATACAGCATAAGTCATATGAGGAGAAACTCAGAGCTCTTAATATGTACTCCCTGGAGGAAAGGAGAGGAGAGGAGAGATAGAGGCCTTCAAGTATCTAAAGGGGATCAACAGGGTACCAGAGGGAGCATCTTTCTCATGAATGGAAATAGCAGAACAAGAGGGCACAGCATGAGACTAAAGGGGGAAAACTTAGAGGGCACTTGAGAAAATTCTACTTTACTGAAAGGGTGGTGGAGAGATGGAACAGTCTCCTCCAGGAAGTGGTGAGGGTGGCCACAGTTCAGGGATTCAAGAATGCATGGGATAGGCACATGGGAATTATCAAGCTAGGGTGGGGGACTTGTAGCATCTAGGGGTACCTTAAGCATTAGAAAGAGGGATAGGCTGACTGGGTGAGCCACAAGGCTCTTATCTGCAACATCTATGTATATATGTATCTATGAATAGATACCTGCTACTCGACTCCAGAAGAAAGGTATCCAGGCTAGCATGGATAGGGACACAGGGGAAAAAGGCAGAGGAGGGCATCAGGAAGACCATGAGGTTAGACCTAAAGAGTGAGCCAGGAAATGGGTGCAGAGGGAAGTTCAAGAGGAGTATCAGGAGGAGGTTCAAGGGTACAATAAGGAAGAAACCAGCAGGGAGGCCTGAACTAGTAAATGGAGGACAGCAAATGGGAAGGAGGAACTGAGTGTAATAGGGTTAGTATGGGGAGCAGGGACTGAGTAAGGGAGGAGATGATGGGGGAATGATGGATCACAATGAATTAGAGTGGGGGAAGGATACAAAGATAAGGGTATTGATAGGGGATGTACAAACACCAAGGGAAACTATCAGAGTTCCAGTGATAGAGGACTCAATTTTCAAGGGCGTTAAATAGCTACAGGAGAGAGGAGGAACCACACATAAGGAATTTTTGTGCCTCCCAGGTATGACAGCCAAGAGGATCATACCTATGGTGCAAACAATTGTACAGGGAGGAGGGGGGAACCTGATGTGATACTTTAGCTAAGCACAAAAAACCTGGCAGAATGTGAGGTAGGGGAAGAACAGAATAGGTTTAGGAGCCTGGGAAGAAAGTTAAGGAGGTGTCAAGTAGTGGCATTTTGGAGGTGCTACCCATACTCACAGCCAGCTCAGCTAGGAAGCTCTGGATCTTTGAATTCAACCAGTGGCTAAGGGACTGGTGCAAGAGGAGACATTGGTTTTGTAGGGGACTGAGTAAGAGTCTGGGATGAGAAATCCTGTACTAGTCAGTTAGGCTACACCTCAGCAGGGAGGAACCAGGATACTATGTGACAAGTTAGGGAGTAAATCAGAGGCAGCCTGAATTTAAACTGAGTGAGAAGGAGGATTAACTGAGAGTGCAGAACACAGGGTTCACAACAGCCAACCAGATCAGAGGGGCGGGAAGGGGGGACAGGAATCATGGAACGTACAGTGTGATATCCATGAATGCTAGGAGTTTCTGGAACAAAATTGACAACCTCTAAACTATGATGATGAGATCTGGTGGCAGTCACCGAGATCTGAGCAACCCCAAACCATGCAGGATCGGTCTGTTCCTGGACACACCCTCTATAGGAAGGACACAGCAAAGGGTAGGGGTGGAGGGGGGTCAATCTATGTTAGAGAGGGGATAAAGGTCATAAGGGAGGATATGCAGGAGGGTACAGAGACGCTATGGGTACAGCTGCAGTCAGGGGTGGGAAAGAAAATAAGGGTAAGGGTAATGTACTGACTGTCAAGTGAAGACAGAACCACAGACAGGGAACTGGGGGATGAGATAAGAAAGGCTGCAGAGTGGAGATAAGTTGTAATAGAGTGAGATTTTAACATGCCTGACATGGATTGTGGTATCTTATAGGCTGACAGCAGCAGCAGGAACCAAGCAATCCTAGATGCATTCTAAGATGGTTTTCTGACATGGGGGTGATGCAGCCAACAAGGGATCAGGCTATCCTGGACCTAGCTCTGATAAATAGTGATCATGTCAAATGTATCAGGGTCGCTGATCCTGGGAGGAGTACTCACTGTTCTGTGTGGTTTCAGGTGAACATGGGACATGTAGTGCTGAACATGAAAAACTTGCTCAACTTCAAAAATGTAGATTCTGCATGCATGGGGATGATACTATTGAATGACTGAGAAAATAAGGGAGGACATGGGTGTGGAGGATAGATGGGCAGTAATTAGGGAGGAGGTCCAGATAGTCACTGCAGCTTGTCTTAAGAAGGATAAAAGTAACAAGAGGAGGAAGCCTCTGTGGTCTACAGAGGAGGTGGGCAGAGCAGCAAGGGAGAAAAGGACTTTTTACAAGAAGACCCAGAAGGAAGAGGACAGGGCAGAATATGCAGGGAAGCTGAAATAAACTTGCAGGGCGGTAAGGCAAACCAAGGCAGAGACAGAACTAAGAATAGCTGAGGGGTCCAAAGAGGGTGACAAGACCTTTTTCCGATACATCCAGGAAAAAAGAACAACAAAAGAGGAAATAGTGAAGCTGAGAAATGGGGTCCAATGGGAGAAGAAAAACAGAGAAGGTGGAGGTACTAAATGAATACTTCTGCTCAGTTGTTACTAAAGAAAAGGATGGGCCACTACCACAGGGAAAAATAGGGATGGGGCAGTGGGGATGAGGGAGGAAGCAATAACAGGACAGCATCTCCAATGGGCTCAAGGCCCTCGGTGGAGAAGTCTTCAAGGCCAGATGGCATGCATCCAAGGGTGCTGAAAGATCTGGCAGCAGTCCTTGTAGTGCCCCTGGCTGGCCTGCTCAACTGCTCGCTGGATGCAGGGGTGGTTATGCATGAGTCGAGGAGAGCCGATGTGGTGCCCCTGCAGAAGTGTGAACCCAGAGTCAAACAGAAGAACTACAGACCAGTCAGCGTGACATCAGATGTTGACAAGCTGATGGAAACCATCCTAAAGGAAAGGCTGGTTGAATTCCTTGAAGCAAATGGGCTCTAGGATAGCAGGCAGCACAGGTTCATTGCAGGAGGTCTATGCCAAACCAAATTCGATCCAGCTTTCGATTGGGTCACTAGAGCAGTAGACAAGGGCCAAGTGGGACATACTGTACCTGGACTTCAGACAGGCCTTTGAGTCAGTCCCCACATGAGGTTGATCAATAAACTGGCAGATATGGGGATGGGGAGAAACAAATCAAGTGGGTGGAAAACTTGCTAGGGGTAGAATGCAATGGATGGTGGGGGCTCTCTGGGTTGAAAGAAGTTACAAGTGGGGTCCCACAGGGATCACTGCTGAGTCCAGCTCCTGTTCAATGTGTCCATCAATGACACTGGGACATTAAAGGCAAGATATGCCTTTTGTGGACAATACCAAGCTCTCACGGGAGGGTGGACACTGAGGAGGATGTAAGATATCTAAGGGAGGACCTAGCAAGGTGGGAAATGTGGACTAGTCTGGCAAATAGGGTTCAGTCCTAAAAAGTGCAAGGTAATGCACATAGGCCTAAGAACCCAGGGCTGTATATAGTCTTTGTGTGTGTGTGGGGTGTCACAGTCTCAGAGGAGAAAGACCTGGGGATAGCAATTACAAGTGAGTTGAAAACACACTGCAAAAGGGTGATGGGAAGGCAAACAGGATGCTGGGTTGCATATCAAGAGGTTCTCCAGCAGGAGGAAGAGCCATTCTGCCCCTGTACAGGTCCGTGGTACATCTGCATCTGGAGCACTGTGTGCAGTATTGGAGCCCCTACCTTAAGAAAGACATAAATCAGATGGAGGCAGTACAGAGAGTGCTATCAAGATGGTTCAGGAGCAGCAGGATATCCCATATGAACATAGTCTGGTGAATCTGAACATGTCCTCACTGGAGGAAAGCTGGAAGACAGAGTGGGAGAGAGAGAGAAAGAGAGAAGAGTGATTGGGGGATGACCAAGATCTTCAAACACCTTAAAGACATTAACAAGGTCAACAGAGGGATTTTTTGCAAATGTAAGAACAGAAACACCAGAGGGCACAACTACAAATAAGTAGGGGGAGGTACAGGAAGGAGGCGAGAGGACAATTATTCACTGAAAAGGTGGTGGCAGGATGGAATGCATGCCAGATGGGGTAGTAAATCACAATACAATCGGGATGGTTTCAAGAGGGTGGGATAAATTCAAGAGGTATGGTTAGGGTGATGGGGTGGAGCAACACGTGGCATACACGCATGAGCTCTGTATCGAGCAGACTCAATATACCTTCAGGCCTTCTGCTGGCCTTTTGTATGTTCATATGTAGGTAACACCGTTGAGTTTGAAGAGACAAAGCTGGGTAAATAAAAATTATGATTTTGGTATAATAATGCCCCTTTTAAGTTTGCTAGCCAAAACGCATGTTCATGGTCAGCTATGAAAGCAAAAGTCGCTAGGATATTAGATTTACCAATATGCTGCAGCACCCGAGACCCTAAAGCATTTGAAATTAGTGCCACATTTTGATTGACTGATAAAAGTTTTATTTTTATACAGGCACTTACAATTAGTGAAGACGGTATTCTTAACAGTAGTCCTGTTGCATTAGATACAGACAAACAATTTGGTACGTAACACATCAAATCATGATATGATAACACATAGGTGCAGTGGGAGTAATGCATTAAATAAGTTAACATATTAATACATGATATATAGAAACGATGGTCCAGGCATAATTCATTAAATAGTTACAAGGATATGCAAGAGTTTTATTTTTTTTTTAAACTTTGTTTCCCTCAGGTCACCACTCCCTGAGACTCCCTCAGACATCGCTTGGTTTTCTCCCACCCAGCCTAATAGACCCCCAACCTGAGTCCCTCCCCCCCGGTGCTCCGAACCCTCCACACCAACCTGTAGTGAACCCCCTGGCATGCACCCCCAGGGCAGTGCCACCACCACTTTACATCGGTGCTCCATGAAATCCAATTTTCTGCAGGCAGGGTGAGGGTCGCAGGATATCGGGGATTAGGTGGGTGAGATCCGGCAGTCAGTGTGGGGCCATGGTGCGTCATTGTCTACTCAGGGATTGGGGCTATTCCTTTGTTCTGTGAGTGTGACATTACCCTAGAGATGTGGGCGTGCATTGACATCCAGCACCGAGATGGGCGTGCTCCTGTGATCCAGCCCACAGGCGTCCACAGTCACCTCCACCCTTCCTGATGTGATCCCCGGCTTTAACACACCCAGCCTCCACTGGGAGTCACTGATGCTGGGGAACCACAACCCACCCTCCCCAGGAGAGGACAGCAGTCCTGTCCAGACTTTCAATCCTCTCCTCCAAAGCCAACCCCTGGCAACACAAGTTGTCTCCCAAGCCAGAGTCACTGGTGTGGTGCAAGGTGTGGCATCCAGCTCCTAAACCCTCAGCACCACTGGGCTGGCTATGTAAGAGTTTTTTAAGGGCACTTTGGAACTCACTGAGTAAGTTTTTGGTGTAGGTTGAGAATGATAGTTGATTCCAGGAGGTGGGTGCTGAAGCCTGCAGATTTAAGTCACCATACTTGCATCTTGTTAGGGAAAGGGTAAGCCATGATTTGTGGGCCTTTGTGAGTAGGGAGTCATTGTTCTGGTTTCCTAGAAACAGATATTTTTTCAACAATGGGTCAGTTGTCTTTATCAGTTCAAAACCCCCACTTAGCCAGATCAGTTCCTTCTTGACCAGAGGTTGCAGCCAATTTAGTTGTGAGTCCATTCTGCAGTGATGTGTATCAAATTTGCAAGACAAGGTAAATCTGGTTAGTTTATTGTGTGTTCTGTTGATTTTAGACAAGGCACTTTCTGTTGAGTTTTGGTATAACATACATCCTTAGTCTAATACTGGGACAGTTTATTCACTGTACCAGTTTGGATTTTGAGTCTTGAGCTAAGCAGTGTGAAAATCTTTGAAGCAAGCACATTTTTTTTATTTGATTTTTTGTTTGACAAGTGCAGATGTGTGTGACCATGCAAGCAGTTTTTGTTTGTTTTGATAGCAGGGCATCAATGTGCTCAACAAAGGACAGTTTATTGTTGACTATGACTCCCAAACATTTGTAGCTAATGGTATTAACCACTGCCTGTCCAGATTTGAGTTGTAGGTGTAGGCTCAGGCTATCCTGAAAAATGAACTTCCCATAGGAAATAATGGGAATTGAAAAACTGAATAACTTTGCAACAGGTTAATATTTTTGCACCAAACACTGGCAGTTCTGTTACCCACGTTCTTTCTACGATTAAAAACTCACAGCAAAATTCCACACCGTCTGGGTGCAAGGTGATGAGGAAAAATCTGCAAAAAGTGGTGACGTTTTACATTTTTACACTATCTGGATCTCACAATCTGCACATCCAACCAGAACAAAACTTGCCACATCAAGAGATCTATCCTACAGGACAGCGCATACCAACTTTTAAAGTTACTAAGGTGCAAAGTTTGAGGTTTATTATTAAACAGGCTACTCAACCCTAACTATAGGTGCAGCGTCGTCCCTGATATATATCACTTCCAAACTTTTACATGATTCACCACTGTGTATGTGTATGTGTGCCTGTCTGTGTGTGTGTGTGTGTATATATATATATATATATATATATATATATATATATATAATACTGCACAGTAGTTCCAGTATATTTGGGCTGAGTGCAAGCTTCTATGTTAAACCCAAAACTTTGAACCTTAATAACTTTGGAACCACTGAACAGATTTGCATGAAATTTGGCATGCATACTCTCCGGGGTAGGTCCCTTGACATGCATATCTGTTGTGTGGTTTGTGAGATGGAAACTGTCAAAAAAATCCTAAATTTACCAGTTTTTCACATTTCTTTGTCCACCTGTATCTCAGCAATGTCTTTATGTTGTGGTCTGAAATTGTCAGGGTAGAAAGCCGTTGGGTCACATATATGCCTTTTGAAGGTTTGGTGAAAAAATATTAATCCATTCTAAAGTTATTACATTTTTAATTTCCTATATTTCTTATGGTAAAATTTATATGTATAATGAAAGTGAAAGTACTTTTCACACTCTGCCTCCAGTTATGCATAATTTGCATCTTAATAACTCGGCAACCCTTCAATGGATTTGCATGATATTTGGCATTCATAATCTCTAGGGGTAATTCACCTGATGTGCCAAATGTTGTGTAAATCAGATTTGAGGTTTATGAGATACAGAACATCAAAAAAATCCTACATTTACCAGTTTTTTTACATTTCTTTGTCCACCTGTATCTCAGAAATGGCTTTAGGTAGTGATACTAAAAAATTCAGAGTAGAACGTCTTTACCTCATGTTCCTTTTGAAGCTTTGGTGCAAAATATTAATCCATTCCAAAGTTATTAAACTTTCAATCTCCCATTATTTCCTATGGGAACATTTATATGTCAGGTACAAAAGTTGTAATTTGCGCAAGTTACATAACTTGAGCAAGATACTGTTGTATTTTGTGCAAATTACGTAATCTGCACAAAATACAACAGTATCTTGCTCAAGTTATGTAATTTGCACAAAATACAACATGTTAAATCTGAATTTTTGAACCTTAATAACTTTGGAACTGTTTCATGGATTTGCCATTATACCATTATTTCCTATGGAAAAATGTATATGTATAATGAAAGTGAAAATACTTTTCACACACTATCATCCAGTTACGCATACTTTGCACCTTAATAGCTTTGCAACCCTTCAATGGATTTTCAGGACATTTGGCATGAATAATCTCTAGGGGAAGGTCTCCTGATGTGCCAAATTTTGTGCAAATCAGTTTTGTGCTGGGGGGACATGACTCATGACACTGGAAGTGGGCTCCCCAGTGTCTCACACTGCTGGTGGGGAAATACATGACTCAGGACATGGGGAGTATGCTCTCCACCGTCCCACACTGCTGGGAGGGGTGTGTTGCATGTCTTGGGACACTGGGAGTGGGCTCCCCAGTGTCCCACACTGCCAGGGGGGAGATAAATCTCTAGGGACACTGGGAGTGGGCTCCCCAGTGCCCACGCTGCTTGAGAAGGGAAGGGGGCTTGTGGCTGTCAATATGCATGTTTGGCCACAAGTGGATGCTTACTGTTTGAAAATGTGGTATGTGTATGTGGTATATATTTTCGAATATTAAATGTGTATTTCACTGCATTGATAAGTACAGAGAAAGCCCCTTTGTAGTTGTGCTTCTCCTGTGATACAGAGGACAAGGCAGAGGGACGGGGGATCCAAGGGTCCTGGGTTCAAAGCCAGACTCTCCATATTTTTTTCTACTTCACTGTAGGTGGAAACAAATATGGAGGGCGATTTCAAACCCAGGACTCTTGAATCTTCTCTCTCACTGCCTTACCCTGTGTGCCACAGGAGAAAACAACTAACAGGTGATTTTTTTCTGCTCAAATATGTCAATCAACTGCATGTACTTCTCAATATGTAATCAACTGTCTATTTTTTGTTCAAAATGTAGCATGTGCAGAATAAGCTATACCTATTTTTGCACATACCACATTTTGAACAGCAAATATCCAGTTGACAGAAGACAACAAACCTGTCCCAGTCGACAGAAGATTACACCCACCACCTCTGCAGGTAAGTATAGGGTAAAGGGGTGGTGGTTGCTCAGTGGGAGGTTTGGGATGGGGAGGAGACAGCGAGGATGACAAGGGACCATTTTCTTTTTTCAGGAACAAAAAAAAGTCAGGGACAGTTTTCTTGTGTACAGGAAAAATTAAATAAATATTGGGGACACTGGAAGTGGGCTCCCCAGTGTCTCACACTGGTGGGGGGGGTCAATTGCCAACACAGGAATTGGGCTCCCCGATGTAGGCAAAAAAGAATAAGTCAAGGGACCATGGGGGGGGCATCTGACACCGGGAGTGGGTATCCTGGTGTCAGATTATATTAATTAAATAAAAAATATGACAGTCAGATGGTGGGAGGATGCTACTAGACACCAGGGCAAGATAAAGAGGGGAGGATGGCACTCGACACCAGCGATAGGGGTCAATGATCAGCAGGTGGGGGTGCCACTAAACACCAGGGGACACAACAGAGATCTGTGAAACTACAACAGGCTCTATGTGACCCTACATGCAAAAAGACAGTAGCTTTGTGCACAAACTAGGCTGTATGTGACCCTCCGTATGAAAATGTGTGCAAAAAGTATCAGCTTCTGAGATCACAAAATTAAATTTTTTGTACAAATACTAGCTCCTGTGATCACAAAAAAACTTTTGTGCCTGACATATAAATTTTCCCATAGGAAATACTGGGAAATTTATAAATGTAATAACTTTTGAATTGATTAATATTGTTTCACCAAACCTTCAAAAGGCTCATCTGGGAGGGAAATGCTTTCTACCCAGAAAATTTCAGACCATAGCCTAAAGTCATTTCTGAGATACAGATGGACAATGAAATGGCAAAAAAAGTGGTAAATTTAGGATTTTATTATGCTCTGAATCTAAAAAACCACAAAGCGGATTCACAAGAAATATGGCAAATCAAGAGACCTACTCCGAGAGATTATGCATGCTAACTGTCGTGCATATCCATTGAACAGTTCCAACGTTATTAAGGTTCAAAAAGTCAGTTTTTTTTTTTTTACTTTATTCATTTATAAAAACAAACATACAGTTAAGACACCATCATTTAATATTAGAAATATATAGTACAATGAGGGTGCCACTCATTTTAATACACTTGATAGGTCTGTTGAACGAAATAAGATACGTCCTATAAGGGATAACAATTAAATAATTAACTCTATCTAGTACTCCGACTGCTGCATTAGAGTCCATGAGCCGTATATTTATTAAAACAATAATCAAGTCCACAATATAAATAATGTTCACAATTTTACCCTATGGTAGGAATTAGACACCATGCTCTTCAAAGTAGGTACACTAATTTAGTGTTAAAATAATAATACAAAGATCCCCAGAGCTCATTTTAAACAAAAGCCTCCCTGTCTGCACCCCGACACAACTCTTTAATTTTTAGGCGTTGCTCTAAGTAACATCAGAACAGAAGAGGAACAATGTCCCACACTAATAATAGAACCATTCAAACTTTTTACATTTTCCTATAGGGCTTTAATGGGGTGGAAAAGGTGCTAGTTACATAACCCAAGTCCAATATGTAAAGTCCAGATCAGCTGAAACTAAAATAACTGCATAAAACTTTCCTTCATATGGGTATTATAAGTATAAAGGAGACCTCCCCCTCCCACTTCAGTCCTCTTTCAAAAGTTAAAGACTTATCCTAGCGACCAAGTCCTTCATGGAACTTCTTCTGATGAATTTTCCTCATCTTCCAGTTCTCTCCTACGAGATGTAACATATTTCTGACAATATTTTAGAGCTTCTGGGGGTTCTGAGAAGAGAAAGATTTTGTTGAGGTACACGAGTCTCAGTTGCGCCAGAAAGATTAGACCATGTGGAACCCCTGCTTCTCATAGCATCACCTTTACACCATCGAATCATTTTCTCCGCTGCCTGGTCGCATATGATAAGTTGGGGAAAAGTTGTACTTGGCTTACTTCATGAAGAAGGATCTTCTTTCTCCAAGCCAGAGCAATTAATGCATCTCATGAGCCCACTCCATCTAGGACCATCACCACAGTACGTGGAGCATCAGGGTTGTCTTGACATCCCCTAAAGGCCACTTTGTAGGCCTTTTGGATTTTCTGCACTATTGGAGTTGCCTCTGCTCCCAATTGTTGCACAATCTACTTCTGTAGAAATAGAATTAGGGGTCTCCTTCACTTCTCTCAGCTATCCCCTGTATTCGCACAATAGAAGCTCTCGACTGGTTTTCCAGCATTTCCAGCCAAGAGCGTAGATGCATATTTTCTTTTATTACTGAGGCCACAGCCCCCACAGCAGCATCCGCCATTTTAGATGCAGACTCTGATGCTACGATGACCGACTCCAAGTTATTTTCCATGTTGTGACCCTCATAGTGAGTCAAATTTGTTAGATAGTCCTGTTACTGAGGCGATTAAGTGGTTTATTTTCTACGTCAAAGACTGAAGGGTCTCTTCTTTGCTGCTGGCCTCATGATCTGACTCCCAGCCCAGTGCACCCTGTGAAATAGAAGCACCTGAATGCACTTTCACTTTAGTTCCTTCACCCAACTGTTTTTCTTTCCGAGATTACCAATTTTATTCTCTGGTGGTTTCTCAATCTGTCTTTATAGAGTTTGTCAGTCTTACAGAGGAGAAGTCACTGAATTAAATGATGTATTATTGCTAGTTTTGCAGAGCTCCATGGATCAGCAGCCATCTTGCTCAGGGTCCACAGTGCCCCCCCACCTAAAAATCAGGTTTAACATAGATGTTTGCACTCAACCCAAACTATAGTGGCCACCGAGCTGGGTGCACTGCCGGCTGCTTTAGTAATTAATGTTTTAACTTGTCCGATTCCTGTTTGACTTCTGCTCAAATTTTATATTTATTTTACTTCACCCTTTTGTTTTATTGTTCAGCTTTAAGCTTTATGCTCTGTGAGGCCAGTTAGAGGAGAAACTGTTAATTTGAGCATCTTCAGAGTGGTGCTGGGGCATCTGAAACCACCTTGAAGCGTGCACTGGGACCGTTTTATTCCTGCCCATAGCCACTCGACATACTGAATCTGCCAGGCCTGTTGTATTAGTTTTCCTATCTGGACCTATCCTGGATTGGTTGTGTGGCATTTGTGGAGGTTCTTAGATCCTGACTTGGATTTGCCCTGGATTTATTCTTGAACTTTTGGGAAGTGTCTGCTGTTTTTGATTGACTGACCCAAGGAGTCAAGTTTTGCAAGAGGGAGGAGGTGGAGAGGAGGTGAACTGTCGTAGAATTAACTGGCTGCAACCAACAGAGAGAAAAGTGAAGACCCCTTGGACTATGATTTTGACCATGGATTGATTGATTGACTGCAGTCTAAGGTTTAATGTTGGCATGCTGGTAGGTGTAGGAGGAACGTGCCACTTGGTGTGGTTGAGCAGGTGGTCCTGACCCTGCGGGGGGTGTTTGTCTGCAGAGGCATGTGGATACATGAAGGACTGGGCTTTAATTTTGCTGGGTAGCTGGCAGACCGGGCCAGAGGTCCTTTAGGTTTCCCTGGGGGGCTAACTGGTGGGTTGGCTCCGGTGGAGAGCTGCAGTGGTGGCCGCGGGCCTTTGATGTCTTAGCCCCTCATTTGGGATCTTTTGGGGCCCCACTCCTGCACAGGCTGGATACCAGTGAAAAGGATTCCTGTTATTGACTTCTCTGCTCGCTACAGTCAGACTTTTAATCTTATTTCCTGCTTCATTGTTATTTACTTAGGAAGACAGTGACAGTGCCTTGTTCCTTACCAACCTTCCTTACAGTGAGAGTGTTTGGAGGTTGAAAACTCATTCTGGACATACTTGTTATTTTTAGTCAGTCTCCCTTACAGTAAGAGTACTTGGATTTGGAACATTTTCATATTTCATTCTGCTCAGGGAGTGAGAGTCCTTGTGTTTCATCTGACCTCCTTTGGCTGTGAGAGGGCCTCAAGGGGTTGAAGATTCTTTTACATTTGTGGACTTGAGTTATAGTTATAATACTGAGGAATATATCATTCACTTTATAACTGATTTTTTACGCTCTCCAAATCATTGCATTGGATTTTAAAACTTTGGCTGTGAGAGGGCCTCAAGGGGTTGAAGATTCTTTTACATTTGTGGACTTGAGTTATAGTTATAATACTGAGGAATATATCATTCACTTTATAACTGATTTCTTACGCTCTCCAAATCATTGCATTGGACTTAAAAACTGTTATTTGTTTTAAAGATTTGTTCTGTATATTTGATTTTACAAACTCAGGCCCAGATATTCAAAGCATAGCGCAGTGTGCAAAGCAATAGTGCTGGAATAGTGCAGGAATAGCGTGAAGCCGCCATATTCAAAGGACCATTTAGAGCGCGCTAACAGCGGTAGCACGGGGCAAAGCACTAATGTATGCAAGGGGCAACAGGAAGGGGGGTGGCCCACGAGGTCCACGCAAAGGGATTTTCAAAGGCCCAGTGCCGTGCTAGGACACATAGCACGACACATAGTGCAGCGCTACTCACCACCTATAAAAGGCTGGTCTTAACCCAGGGCAAAACACAGAGTAGGAGAGACCAGAACAGGAAGTGGGAATGTGTGCAGTGCCTGTAGCAGTGATGCTGCCATTGATGGCAGCTGTAGTGGAGGAGGAGGAGGAGGTGGAGAGGGAGCAGGCACAACATGGGCCACAACACAGGCCAAGGAGATGGTATGCTGCAAACAGGTGGTACCGGCCCAGGGTCTCCTTCGAGACACTGCCTGATGACCACATCATTGGCCAGTACAGGATGAACAGGGGAATGTTGAGGAAGCTCTGTGAACTCCTGCATGAGCAGCTGCACTCAAACACCAGATGCAGCCATGCCATGACAGTGGAGGAGAAGGTGACAGCAGCGATGTGCTTCCTCACCACAGGGACATTCCAAAGACCAATGGGGGACACCATCGGGGTATCGCAGTCTGCCACCTCACACCTCCTGACCCAGTTCCTAGAGGCTTTCCTGCCACATGCTGGGGACTTCATAGTATTCCCCAGCACAGCAGCAGAGCGCAGAGAAACAATGCAGCGGTTCCATCGGGTTGCGCACCTACCATCCGTACTGGGTGCCATTGACTGCACCCATGTCCCCATCTGTGCACCACCTGGTGATGGCAGTGACGTGTACGTTAACAGGAAGGGGTACCAGTCCATCAACTGCCAGGTGGTGTGTGATGTGGCTGGGCGCATCACCAATGTGTATGCATAGTACCCCGGCAGTGCCCATGACGCATTCATCTGGCACCAGTCCCAGCTGTGCCAAGCATTCGAGGAGGGCAGGATAACCAGTGGTCAACTAATCGGTGAGTAGTAGCATACAAGGCATACACACACCAGCATGCATGGGGGCAGGCATTGCAGGCCAGGAAAAGGGTGTGAGAGGGCTACACAGGGGTGCAGGACAGCATCCGACAGACTGCCGTATGTCACTAACAGGTATACATCCTTTGACAGTGGGACAGTGCCCATCCCCTGCGACCCTGGCTGCTGACACCAGTACTCAGACCGGCTACAGTGGCCAAGGAGATGTACAACGAGGCACATGCCAGCACAAGGAACATCATAGAGAGGGTGTTTGGCATCCTGAAGATGCGATTCCGATGCCTAGACACATCAGGTGGTGCCTTACAGTATACACCTCAGAAGGTATGCTGTATCTTCCTAGCCTGTTGTATGCTGCACAACATGGCAATGAACTGTGGGATACAGGCACCTGAACCTGAGGGACAGTCTGACAGTGAGCCAGAGCCAGCGGTCAGGGGGGATAGTCGAGCACCTTGAGAGAAGGGACCCTCGCATGGCACGCAGGGCCATACTCCACAGGGACAACATCATCAGGACACTGCAACAGACAACAGGGTAAGTACAGACTGCACAACAACTTGAAAAGGTACAATTAATAATGACTTTAATGTGCACATGGACACACATGAGTGACAACAATAATACCAACAGTAAACCTACACAGTGGATCTGACAACATGTGTGCATGTGTTGTGAGTTCGGGGTTGTGCAGGACATGCGCTGGGGGTATCTGGACACAAACGGTGTGGTGTTGGTGGGGAATTGTGATGTGTGCTGTGAGGGTAAGTGATGCAACCGTGGCAGTGGAGGTGTGTGTGTATGTGCATGTGTGAATGTGCATGTGGGTGTGCCTATGTGGCAAATGTGGGGTGATGAGTGCACTGTGCCACATAGCATGGCCATCAATGACACCTCCCACCATGCATGCGACGTGTGCCACCACCGTGGGACACAGACCCTGGTGTGCTCTGTGCAGAGGACAATGCCGATGTGAAAGGCGAGACAGGAAGAGTAGTTCTCCTGTGCCCCCGGGGGACGGTGCAGCCTGACAGGGTGGGTGGACGGCCACGGCGGTGCTGGGTCACAGATGGGGTGTGTGATGCTGTTGAGCTGTAGCCACTGGCAGCCCTGCATCCACAGCCTGCCCCCCTGTGTGCCCCTGTGCCATGTGCATCACGGCCAAGCATCCCATGCTGGCGAACCCCATGCACCCCACGCAGGACATTCCCTATGTCAACCACCACAGCCAACAGACCTGCAAACCCATGCTCGATGGCACCCACCAGATGGCCCATCCTGTCCTCCACCCGCTGCTCAGCACGGGCAAAGCCCACTGTGATGGTCTCCCTGATCTGCGCAAGCTCATGGCACATCTCCCTCCGCATGCCATGAAGGTCCACACACACCCCCTGCTGGGAGGTGAGAGCAGCCTGCAGGAGTGGGCGGGGACCATGGGCATCCTGTCCCAGGGGCACATTACCCTGAGCTGTAGCTGGCAGAGGTGCCTGCTGCACAGGAGCAACTGGATCCTGGTGCATGGCAGGCATGTCCTGCTGCTGGCGACTACAGGTGGTGGTCTGTGGAACGGTATGGGCATGGACACCAATTCACGTTGTACCCTGCACACCCTGTGGTTCTGCACTGTTCCCTACACTGCCCACCACTGTGTACACAGGTACAGCCACACCGGTGATGCTGCATGCACCACTGGCACCCATACCACAGCCTGCCGGCAGCCCCTCCCCTGCATTCCCATGCACAGGTACAGCCAGGTGTTGTGCCAAGTCAGACACATCAGTGTCCTCACCACTGGTGATGGGTGAACAGTAGGATGTCCCCTCCACCCTCCTCTGACTGTGCTGCATCCTGGTATCCAGTGTATCCCAATACCCCTACTGATCCCTCCCCAGTCAGTAGCTGCCCTTGGCTATGTGTGTGCCACACATGCATGGCATCTGTGCAGCCATCTGTTGCACCATGCCCGGATGTTGAAGGTCGTTCCCCATCGTCCACCTCCACTACCGTTGGGACCTGTCCGCACATCCTTGTCAGCCCCTGTTGTCCTGCAGGCCTGGCAGTCACCGCTGTGGAGACAATAGGGACAGGGTCGTCACCCTGCAACATAACCACTGAAAGCAAACACCACCACCACTACTCCATGCACACCCCAGGACACGTACCCCCTTCACACAGGCCCGTGACCCCATGCACCCACCAAATCCACAGTGGCCATGCCCATACCAGGCAGCTGTTAGGCAGGCCACTGTGCACTCTGTGCAGGACACCCACAGCATGGCCGTGCACCCATGGCAACATAGGGTATACACATGCAAATACTGACCTGTCCTTGGCAGTGCGAGAGGCGTCTCACACCCACCACCCGGCACACCTGCGACCACCACCGTCCTGAGGGTCGATGCCACCACAGCCATGTGTGGCTCCTCCACCCGCTGCTGGTGTTCAGGTGGTCCACCACCAGTCCTCATCCTGTCCCTCAGTCCCTGGGCCTCCTCCTTCTTTGTATGTCGCAGGAGGTCATTCCATCTCTTCTGCACAGCTTTGGTTGTCCTGCCACGTCCCCCTACGGCATTCACAGCCGCAGTCACCTCCTCCCAGACTTGGCGCACCACTGCGTCAGTGGCCCTGTGCGTGCGGAGCACCTGCTCCCTCTCCTTCATGGCATGCACAAGGGTGTTTAACTCCTCTTGTGAGAACTTGTGTGCACGTATATGCTCCTGGCATGCTGCCGAACCTATGGGATAGTCAATAGGGGACATGTGTCATCAGCTGTGTCGGTACTGCATTGCATTACACAGACATCACAATGCCCCCCCCTCCAGTGCCACAGGCCACATGGACATATGGGAGTGCTGCATGTGCATGTACGGTGCACACGCCACCAGAGTCACTGTGCGTCCCGTGTCTGTACAGTGAGCCCTGTACACACATGTGCACTACCCCTACCCTAACCACCTTGCACTGTACTGTGCCCTTTGTGTTCACTACAGTGGTTGCGTGGACAAGTGCACTAGTATGTAGATAATGTCAGGACCCAATGCAATTGCCACATGTGCATGGGCCAGCACAGTTCCGGGACACTGCGTACGTCCTGCATGGGTGCCATGGCCTGTCATGCCACACATCCAGGGAGTCAAGTCAGTGGGCAACTGTTGCAGGACACACCCCTGCAGGGGATTGTGCACAGTGCACTGTACATTTGGGTTGCAGATGTCTAGGGATGTGCACCATCACCCAGCACAGTGCTTGCCTGTGGTCCAACATGGGTCAGACCATTCAGCAGAGACTGCATCTCTGTGCTCCTGTCCATGCTGAACCTGTTCTGGGATATTGACATTCAATAGTGTCCTACAGCAGTCATACACACCTGCCTCACGCTGCTCTTCCTCCTGTTGCATCTGTACACCAGTATGTTGTTTACGCTTAGATTCCTTATCAGGCTGCAGTACCACAACACAACACCGACAGTGCACTGCACTCCCTTTTATAGCCCATCCAGGCAATCAAGCATGTCAGTCATGCAAATGAGAGCATAATGGTATGCTAATCACACAGTTTGCCCCATGCATGCACAAGTACCCTCATTTGCATACGCTGTTTGAATATGGCCCCGATTTGCCCGATGCTAGCACCGCGCGTTGTGCAAATGGCGGCGCCAGGAGCTATTGGTGTTGCAGCTGCACTATCAGATAGCGCCATTCTGTGTTCCTTAGCGTGTTCAACCGCATGCTTGCGAAGGCCCCCATGTCCGTGCTATCACCCAGTCATAGCACGATGTAGCGCCGTGCTGGACAGCATAGCGCGGCGCTATATGCATGCGTGGAACACAACCTCAGGGCCATGCTGGGGTCATGCATGTGCAGTGTGGTTGCTTCCGGGTAGCACTGCGCTACATCATGTGATAGTACGGCGCTGCAGGGATTGCTGAGGTGCATTCCTGGTAGGGCAGGGTGTTTGTGTCCAACAACAGTACAGTGTCATGTGTGGACGTGCAAGACGGCATGCAGTTGTGCACAGGGACAGGCGCTGGGAGGACGTAGAGTCCACGAACCTGGTTCAGCTGGTGATGAAACACCACAGGAGGCTGTTTGGGGAGGTGAGGGAGGGGGACCTCCCACGAATGCAAGTGTGGGGGATGGTGGCTAGGAAGCTCAGTGTGCGTGCAGCTCCACCGCAATGCAGAAGAGTGCCGCCACAGGTACACCACCGGACCTGGGGCGCAGGCAGAAGAACAGCAGCTAGGCGATACAGGCACTGGTGCGTGATGGCACTGTGCCTGTGCCAGTTGAGTGGTGTTACATGTGGAGTGTGCATATATGTAATGCTTTGTGTGCGTGTGGGTGTGGTTGTGCAGAGGGGGTGGTGGTGGGGGTGTGTGCTCTGGGTGTGGGTGTGTGGGCGTGTGTCTGTGTGCACAGCTGTGCGCAACGGTGCACCGTGCTGTTGCACACTGTGTACAGGCACAGTAGCATAAGTATTCCCCATATGGGCACAGTGCATGCAGTGACCATTGCTGTGGGTGGAGGGTGGGGTGCATTGAGTTTAGGGTTGCATGTGCATCTTGCTGTGTTTCATGATGTGTATGTTGTGTTATGCTCTAACAACACTTTCACATTTGTTCACTGTAGAGTGGATCGAGCAGCCAATGCCCAGAGTGCGACTCAACCCAGGACACAGGAGGCGGAGGCGAGACAGCACGGGACCCCATCACTCCCACAGGCAGAGCACACTGAGTAGCGGTGGCGTGTTGCGTGAGTACCTGTTACATTGTTCTGTGATGTGTACACTTTCATGACACTGTGCACCACATCTGGGTGTCCAGCCACTCACTTGTCTGCAAAGGTCACTGGGCCGGTGTGGTGTAGCAGTGTGGTGTGTGGTACAGGTGTGTTTCACACCACAGCTTGGTGCTATCAGCCTTGCCTGGGGGGGCGGTCACATTGCAGTGCTGTGCGTGTGGCAGATGGTGTTGCTTGCTTGGGTGGCGGGTGTTCCGTGGGGACACCATGCTGATGGATGACCTTCCCACCTCTGTGGTGCATCCATACCACCACCCACAGGCGTTCACAATTGCACAGGTGGTGGTTGCTTGCTGTGCATGCAGGACAATCAGAGCATGCCTTGCAGACTTGCCTCACACCACTTCTGGACACCTGCTGTGCTAGCACTGCTGTCACACTGTGCTACATACTGGCACTGTGCCTGCACGCATTGTACGTCCATCCATGTGTGTCTCGTTGCGAGGTCACTGTGTTGCTGTTTAGTTGCAGGGTACGGCTATCACTGTGCTATTACATTATGTGCATCATTCCCTGCCAATGTTGACCGTGGCTGTGGAGGTGGTCCTCATTGTGTGGGGGGGGCCTGTTATGTGGGTTGGGGACACTGACATGTACCATGTCTCCATTGGGTGATATGCTTTCAGTGGTATTGCCTGGCGGCATGTGAAGGTCCTTCAGTGACAGCGTCTGTGCCCTGGCTGACTGTTGTACCATGGCCTGTGTTGGTCATTGCCAATTGGTTCATTGATGCTCCTACATGCATGTCATTGTTGTTTGTTCTGCACTCTGCATTGCTGTGCATTTCCATGTGTGGCTGGGCAGCATGTCCCAACGTGTGGATGCCCTTGTGCATGTCCTTGCATGTCCCTTGCACCCAACTCACAGGGTTTCCAGCTGTGTGTCTGCCGTGTCTAGCGGTGTGCTGTATCATAGTGGGTGGTGTCATATGTCCCCCGGTGCTGTCAGGATCGCTGTCATCATCCGTGTTGGGTTCTGTGTTGGTGCCTGTGTTGCCCTGTGCTGCATTGTGGGATGCTACCATGTTGTCATACCACTGCAGAACTCAACACTACCAGGGATAGCCCATTGGGACATGCTGTCCATCTTTGTATGGCAAGGGTTGGCTGCTGGTTGCCTCCTGTGTGGTGTACCGTCCTCATGGTCTCATCCTTCCTCTTGTAGGGCCACTACGGGCATCGCTGTGAGCAACGCATCCCGAGGAGACAGAGGGAATGGAGCAGCTGCTCCACAGGATTGTGAGGCAGCAGTGGACACAGATCGAGCAGCAGGCCATCATAATTACTGAGACCAGGAGGTGGCGAACATCCTGGAGGCTCGTCTCCTTGCTCCCAGGATACATAGTTATCTCCCTGTTGTTTTTTAAGTCAGCCCTCACCACCCCCCTCACTGGACTTGATTCTCCCTTCCTTGCCCATTGTCTTCTGTCCCTGTGTGCGTCCTCCTCCACTTTGCACCCTTGGTCTGTGTCTTCCCGTCCCTCCATCTGTTGTCGTCCTTATGTTTACCTTTGTGTGCATTTCCCTGCTGCTGATGTTGCCTATTTTATCCTGTGGTGGGCATTTGGGGTTGTGTGTTGGGGGGGTTGGTGGGTATTTTCTAGTTCTGTTTCAGTGTTGTGGGGAGGGTTGTTCAGTGGTGGGTGGGGCATTTTGTACTCTGGGGTTTGTTAATCGTTATGTTCTGTGTTACATTTGCTGTTGTGTTTCCGTTTGCTTTCCTGTTCATTATTGTTTATTACACTGGTTAATGACATTTTATGGTGTCCTGTGTCATTCTTGGGTGCTGGGGTTCCACATGCTTTGTACTGTTGCTGGTGTTCTCCACATGGGTCTGGGTTGTTGCTGGACTTTCCCGTGGTTGTGTGGCATCCTCATGGGTGGGCACTGTGGTGTGCTCCTGATACCTCATTCCAGCACGTGTTGCCTTGCATGTGTCCCAGGGTCAGGCTGTCTCTGCACTGTGTTTCATTGTGTGTTTGCACTGCCTGCCTGGTGCTATATTCAGTGCTGTCTTGTGTGCTATATTCAGTGCTGTGTTATTCCTGGGCTTTTTTTGCACTGCACTTCTGGGCCTGTTTGCCTGGTTTCCTTTGCTTGCTATATTCAGCGGGGTTTGCCCCGGGCTATTCATTTTGAATATGGCTGGCATTTTGCTCCGGGCTAGGTTTGCATGCCAGGCAGTGCTATTCACTACCAGGGGTTAACCTTTGAATATCTGGCCCCCAATGTTTTATTTTATGTATTTTTAGTGTAATATTGTTTTGTTCACCCCCTGAGAATGTGGGAGGGCCCAGGGGTTAGTTGATTTATTTTTGTTTATTTTTGGGTTTATTTATTTAATTGGGTTGGGGGGGTATTTATTTGGTTTTAAGTAAGATCTTACATATTTTGTTTTATTTTACAATATTTTGTGTGCTTTATGGTTTAAGTTAGTTTGTTGAGAGGGGTTGTTTGAGTCACATGAATGTGTTGGAGGCCTACCCGGCCTACCCCCATGGTTGTACGCTATTCCCCTTCTGCTCTCTGAGCCCTCCACCCCTTTTTCCCTCCCTCTCTTCAGTTTACAACTTACTAGCACTGTAGGGCACTGGGTATTGTGCGTAAGGGAGGGAGGGAGGGTGGGAGGTGCAAATAGTGCAGGGTGAAAGAGAAGGGCCACCCATCAGGTTGGTAAAATCCAGAAAGTGCCTGGGGAAAAATGGAACCTAGAATGTGGTCCGTCATGTTTAGTTTCCATACCCAAGGGCATTACCAATTGTGGTAGGCAGGTGGATCGGGTGGCTCGAGAGGTTCATCCAACTCGGGCGGTGTTATGCAATGCCAGGTCCATTAAAGACAAGACTGCAATTATTGCAGACCTTGTTGAAATGGTGGACCTGGCTTGCATCACTGAGACTTGGCTGGATGAGAACTCTGGCCCCATTCTAGGGCTGTAACTCCGGCTGGGTACTCGGTGATACACCTCCCAAGATTGGATCGCGGAGGGGTTGTGGTCTGTTTCAAGACTGAACTTAACCTCACAAGTGTACCTGTTGAGGAGACTGAGTCATTTGAGTGTACTGTAGTAGCAGGTGTAGGTTGTCGGATCACCCTCATCTACCATCCACCCGAAGATGAGAGGCAATTCCTTCAGGAAGTTACGGACTTTGTTGTCTGTATGGCATTTGAGTCACCCAGGCTGATGGTGTGGGCAACTTTAATGCCTGGATCCATGATGAACTCTCACAATTTGGTCAGCACTTCCTCCAGTTGATAGACATCGCTGGCCTTCACACAGATAGTTACCACTGCTACTCATAAACACAGTCCCTCTCTTGACTTGGTCTTCCTCCTGGGGATCGAAGGCCTCTGACTTTGGGGCGAAACCAGTTGGGTGGTCCGATCACTACACCATGGGGTTTAGTTTTAGTGCCCCCCTTCATAGGCCTACCCCTGTGGAGATGGTCAGGTACTGTCCTTTATGGGATGTAAGTTGTCAAGGTCTAGTGGCAGTACTTGACCTATCGTCCCTCCCAGTGGCAAACAGTGATCCAGAGACCCTTGTGATGGCATATAATTCAGCCATTTCAGTGGCCCTGGATGTCATTGCTCTAGTCCGTGTTCATCCTCTCTCACTTCACCCTCGATCCCCATGGTTTGATGGGACTTTGCGGGAGATGCGGTGACTAGGACGAAGGTTAGAGTTTTGCTGGCGGAAATCCTCCCTGGATGTCAACCACCTTAGATTGATGGACCATTATCAAGTCTATCAATCTGCAATCACCTGTAAGAAGGCAGAGTTCCTGTCCGAGGAGATTGCAGCCGCTCAGAATCGATCAGCTCAGCTGTTTCGAACTGTGGACAGACTGTGCAACACAGCCTATCTACAAGTCTGGAAATTCACAAGTAGAGTGCGATGAACTTGCTCGATTCTTTGCGACTAAGGTGGCTAACATCAGGGCAGCACTCCAACCAGCACACTCTATGGGCATTGCTCTGGGTCAGCATGAGGCCACTGTTCCACAGCTTTTCTGGAGTACCTTTGACCAACCGGAGTTCATGGATGTCATGCGGATCATCCAGAGTGCGTGCCCTACGTGCTGTAGTTTGGACCCAAGACCAACCTCCCTGATTCTGGGTTGTAAGGATTCCATCAGTCCAGTCCTAGAGCGGATAGTCTGGTGCTCCTTGAAAACAGGTGAGTTCCCTAGCTCCCTGAAAGAGGCGGTGGTGACACCACTCTTGAAGAAAGCTTCTTTGGACCCAGACTGCCATGCAAACTACAGATAAATCTCTAATCTTCCCTTTTTAGGCAAGGTGATTGAGAAAGTAGTGGCCGCACAGCTGCAGGACCATTTGACCATCCATGATATCTATGAACCCCTCCAGTCCGGATTTCAAAAGAGACATAGTACTGAGACAGCACTGGTTCGGGTGCTCAATGATCTCCTGATGGTCAGAGACCAGAAGAGCCATTCCATCTTGGTTCTTCTGGATCTCTCATCAGCGTTTGACACTGTGAACCATGGGGTGCTACTCTACTGTCTCAGGTTCACCTGTGGACTGTCAGGTACAGTCCTCGGGTGGTTTACGTCGTTCCTCACAGGAAGAACTCAGAAAGTGGTGTCTGGGGTTTATTTCTCGGACCTAGTTTTGCTGTCATGTGGGGTACCTCAGGGCTCAGTGTTGTCCCCCATGTTGTTCGTGGTGCATATGCTGCCTCTTGGAGACATTGTAAGAAGGTATGGGCTGAGGTTTCACTGCTATTCTGATGATACCCAGCTCTACCTTTCTTTTGCACCTGACCAGGATGGAGCTCTCTCTCTTTAATAGCTGTCTCACTGAAATCCAGGAGTGGATGAATTCCAGTTGGTTGAAGCTGAACTTGGAAAAGACAGAGGTGCTGGTTGTGGACCCAGGTTGCTGGATAGGGGAGTTGGGGGTTGGTTCGCCCTCTGGACTTTTTCTTGGGGGCTTATCACTCCTGACCTCTGAACAGGTGCAAAACTGGGGGGTAATTTTTGATGAACGGCTGACCCTGCATTCACAGGTGTTGGCTGTCATCAAATCTTCCTTTTACCATCTAAGGAATAGCTCCAGGATTAAGCACCTTGTTCCGTCCGGTGACCTTCCTACCCTGAATTCATGCCTTTGTGTCCTCGTGCTTAGATTATTGCAACTCCCTTTACCTAGGGCTATCAGGGGTGGAAATCCATCACTTGCAGCTGGTGCAGACTGTGTCGGTCCGGCTTTTGACGGGATCATCTTGGTCCTGTCATATTTCGCCGGTGCTGCACGGACTGCACTGGCTGCCTGTTCAGTGGTGGATTACCTTTAAAGTCAGTCTTCTGACTTTTAAAACCCTACGTGGACTGGGCCCAGACTACCTGAAAGAGCTTGTGGTCCCTTACTGCCCTGGGCGATGGCTCCACTCAGCCGATGAGGGGTTGCTAGAGATTCTGAGAGTGTGCTTGAAATCTTCTGGGGCCAGAGCATTTATGCATGTAGCCCCAACCCTCTGGAATTCTCTACCCCATCAGTTATGGGAGTGCATGACCATGGAGTGATTTAAGCAAGCCTTGAAAACTTTTTTATGGCACCAGGCATTCGGTGACTGATGGTATGATGATACTACTGATTTTATATGATGTACGTTGTTGATGTTTGACTTGTGATTTCAAATCTGTTAGGCGCCTTGGTATTTGAAAGGTGCCATAAAAATAAAGTTTTATTATTTATATATAATATATATGCAGAGAGATTTAGTTAAAAAAACTCTGTTAATGCATGTTAGGGTTGCAATGACAACAGTAGGGAAATGTGGTGTTAGGGTTTCCAACCCTAGCACCCCACCCCCACCCTGCACACACCAACAGGCATCAGGGGTGCCTTGGGGTCATCAGCCCTAACACTCACCCCATTCCATAAGTAAACAAGCTGATATGAGTGTAGTAGTGGGGAATGGGATGAGCGTTAGTGCTGACGACCCCTAAGGCACCCCCGATGCCTATATGTGTGTGTAGGATGGGGTTGGAGGTGGCTGCTGAAGCCTACAGATTTAAGTCACCATACTTGCATCTTGTCAGGGGAAAGGGTAGGCCATGATATGTGGGCCTCTGTGTTTTTACAGTTTTATCTTTTGTATGTTTTATCATTTTATCTGTACAACGCTTTGATAATTTTGAATTGTTCTTTAGAAATAAAGATTATTATTATTATTGTTCTGGTTTCCTAGAACCAGATATTTTTTTCAACAGAGGGTTGGTTGCCTTTATCAGTTCAAAACCCCCACTTAGCCAGATCACTTCCAACTTGGCCAGAGGTTGCAGCAATTTAGTTGTGAGTACATTCTGCAGTATTGTGTATCAAATTTGCAGGACAAGGCAAATCTGGCTAGTTTAGCTGTATGTTCTGTTAATTTTAGACAAGGTACTTTCTTTTGAGTCATGGTTTAACATGCACCCTTAGTCCGATACTGGGTCTTCAGCTAAGCAGTGTGAAAATCTTTGAAGCAAGCAAAACATTTTTTATTTGATTTTTATTTGACAAGTACAGACATGTGTGACCTGTGAGCAGTTTTTTTTTGTTTTGTTTTTGATAGCAGGGCATCTATGTGCTCAACATTGAACAGTTTATTGTTGACTATGACTCCCAGATATTTGTAGCTAGTGATATTAACCACTGCCTGTCCAGATTATTTTTTTCCCCTCCTCCTCCTCCCACAACACTCCCTCTCTTTGGGAGACACCCTTTGGCCTGATCAGTCCCTGCTCACCTACCAGAACCTCTGGTGCTGTCCATCACCCATGCAGCCATGGTTATACCCCCCCCAGGCAGACACAGGTTGGGGGCCCTTTCATCCTGTGTCTGTCTTTCGCCGGGATGCTTTGGTAGGAGCATTGGGGATTGGGATCTTGGTGCTCTGTCTACTGGGAGTACTGCAGGTTATTTTCCTGTGTTCTTGGACATGCTGTATGCCCCAACATCAAGGCACTGAAGCACCAACGTCCATCACATCAACCCAATTTTTCAGCCTCGCTCTTGTTCCTCAGGTCTCCACCCGAGGTGAGACAAGAGCCGGGATCTGAGTCCCCCCCTCCCCCGGAGAAGGTGAGCCATCTGTGGGATGCTGAAGCCTCCTCTCCCGGCCGACCCTCCAGCTCCTGGAACCGTTCCCAAACCCGGGTCACTGGTGTCACAAGTGGAAATCCAACCACTGCGCCGGTGGGCTGGCTGCCTGTCCAGATTTGAGTTGTAGGTCTAGGCTCAAGTTATTGGTTTGCCTTTGCTGGTGGCAGAAGAGGACACACTGGACTTCTGGTGCAGCTTCTGACTGAATGGCAGCATCCCGTTAGTGCTCTGTAGACCTCTCACCCAAAAAGTCTATCAATAGCCTTCTTCAGACAAATACCGCAAGCAAAAAAATTCATTAGCCTTAATGGTTAACAGTAAAGTAAAAGGGGGAGCTAATAGATTTGCAGGCTTACCACTGGATCCACAGATATCGGACCAAGAAACCTTAGATTCCAGTACCTCACTACATTCGTGCCATTCCTCTCATACCTCCACCAAGAAGGCTGGAAAGCAAAAAGGCAAAACTTTAACAAAAATGGATGACAAATTGGACAAATAATTTTTGAACTTCAGGACATTAAAACAGATTTCCAGAAATTCAAAAATGAACAAGATCAGGCGCACGTGGATATTAATGACTTGCAACAGAAAGTTACACAGATGGAGGAGAACCAGGAGACCTACGCAGAAACTGCAGCACACCTTTGGTCTACCATATTGCAACTGGTAGATATTTGTCAGGCCCTGGGGGGGAGAGACAAGAGGACACAGAAAATCATCACCAGTGCAGAAACCTAAGGATTTACGAGATCCCCGAGGGGAGTGAGGGAGATAATGTTGCAGACTTCATTGACCAGCTCCTACATACTTCACTAAACCTAGAAGCTGACTTCTTGCTAGAAATAGAGCATGTCCATAGAGCCCTAGGCCCCCAACCTACACACCAAGGAGCCCACCTTCGCCCAGTGATTCTCTGGTTCCTCCACTACACAACCAAAGACACCATACTCCAGAGGGCGTGGGCACAGGGAAAAACTTTCTTTGGCATCATAAGAATTTTTTTTGATAATGACTTTGCTCTGATGACCATGCAATGCTGTAGGGAGTATATACCTCTGTTCCCCATTCTGAGAGACCTTCAGTTGAAATTTCATACCCCTTATCTGCCAGACTTGTGATTCAGTATCCGAATGGACAACAGAGCTATGACGCAGCAGGAGAGGCCATAGATGATTTAAAAAAATGGAATTATGAGCTTCTGACAAGGGTTCCTTTCCCACAGTGCCCTAGACCAGTCAGGAGCATGCAGAAGAAATTCCAGACCCTAAACCCACAGACGCAACAGGCAACACTGGACTCTGTTAAGCAGTTGCTTCATCAGTTTGCAAGGGACAGCTCATGAAACCTTGAAAGAAGGAATTGGACTTCCATCTACCTGATGGAGAGGTGAGTGCCCGGGGCTCATGGGGAGCTAGTGTGCTGTAACAGCGTCCTGTGGGGGTTGTGGCAAGGTCCATGTCTTTCTCCCTCTGGATGGGCTGGCCTGGTGCTCCTGCAGCTTGAGGGGTCTTGCCCAGTTTTCAACACAAGACACAGTTGACAGAGATCTGAGGTGTGGGGTTCTGGTGCCTGAAGTTCACCACACTTAGTAGGGGCTAATTTAGCTTTGGCTGGAGCAGAGTTGCAAGGCAGGGACCCCTGCTAGATGCCCAACTTGAAGGAGTTGCTATCCCGGTGAGGACCATCACTATTTAGATAAAAGTCCTGGGAGGACACCGTTGGTGGGGAGCTCCCCTCCTCCAGACCTCCACAGGAAGCAGTAGTTGGTTCTCTTAAATTTCAAAAGACCAGGCTCCTAATTATCCAGGCCTTGGTCCAAGCAAGCAAGTCACAGTGAACAGCCAGATCTCACACCATGAGCCAACGAAATTGACTGAATTGTACCTTAAAAGACCATGCGGTGTGTCGGGCAGGGCGGCGAGGGGGGTCGGAAGCGGTTCGGGGGGAGGACTGGGATCACTGGTGGTGCTCCCGCTCTTGCACGGGACCATGGCAGTATGCAGTGGCGCCTCTCTCTTTGGGCCTCCAGGGCAACCCTCCATTTTATTACTGGAATTACAATAGAAGTAAAAAGAGTAGAAGCCTTACTTGCTGGGATTTGATTGTTGTGGGATACTTATGGCTCAGAACTGGGGAATAGATTAAACAAGAGACAGCACTGCTACAACTCTGAGACTTTGACTTTTCCAGGGGATTGGACCCATAGGAAATGACAATGGAATAATTATAACTCCCACCTCACAAATTTTAGGTGGCAGGTTGGCAGAGACTCACGATGTCGGACTATCGAAAGGCACATTTTTTATTTCTTTTTCACTCTCATCAAGGACTAATGGTTTTATTTTTGGCTTTTTATTATTACGTATTATTACCTTTGTTAATTTTTTGGCTGTATTTGCTATGTTTAGGGGCGAAACTTTACCCTGGGTGACACTTCAGGCACAGAAGTGCAGACCCCCATTTGGTGACTCTTTGATTTGCCTTGGTCCAGGTCCATACCTTAGCCCCTGGGAGTCACAACTGAAAATTTGTACATAGTTTATAGTACTCAAGTTTTCCTGTTCGTAGGTTATTACATAAGTAGAATAGGAACAAATGTAGATAGTTATCTTTACTTGAGAAAAAGGGTCTGGGGCAAACAACTAATGGAAATAAACCAGTCTAGTCTCTTAGAGAGGGTCCAGAATAGTATAAACAGAAAAGGGACAGCGGTATCACTTTACTTGAGAATAGAAGATAAAGCCACGCATTACCTTTTCTTATGACCCATACTCAAAATATAAAAGTGATGTCTCAAAATGTAAATGGTTTAGGTTGTCCGATCAAATGGGGAAAGATCATGTCTTATCTAAAGAAAGTACACCCTCAAATGATATTACTCCAGGAGACTCACATGAGCCCCATGGTGCATCAGAAACTACAAAATTTTAGATGTCCGAGGTGATAGCAAGCTCACATCACACAGGCAGGAAAAGGGGTACAGCGATCCTGATTCCTAGATACTCCGCCTTTCCAATTACAGGACTCGTATCACAACAGGGATGGTACACTAGCCATGGTTAGGGGAACTAGGTGGGGAGTTCAGTACACGGTAGCTAGTATTTACATCCCCCAGGAGTGGATATAACCACAGATCAATGCCTGATGGATAAGATTCAATTCAGACAGGGGATTCTGTTGATAGGGGAAGATCTAAGCCTGATGATGGACCCAGGGAAGGACAGTATTAACCAGAACCCTGTCCATATGACAGCAGGCCAGAGATATGGGAGATGGCTGATAAAAGAGATGGAACTCGCAGATGTTATACCCACTACTCTGCAGCCCACAATACCTATTCCTGGACTGATTATTTCTTAGTCACTGCAGAACATCAGGATCAGGTCAAGCAGATCTCCATTCTCCTGATTCTATTGTCAGACCACGCACATCTGTTAATAGAATCATATACAACGGTAGAACGAAGTCCAGGACAATGGCATTTCAATAACTCCCTTCTTAGAAATCCAGAATATCTTAAACTAATTGCCCAGTGGATTCCAGAAATAATAGCACAAAATAAGACCCCCAATAAGACCCCTGGAATCACCGCAGGAATAATCTGGGACACACTGAAGGCAATTCTCTGCGGGGAAACTATTAAATTTGCAGCAAAAACTAAGAGAATGAGAGATCAACAGCAGAAAGACCTGGAGAGTGAACTCCAATTCTGCCAAGCCGCATACATGCAGGGAGATAAAATGCTACAGAGAAAAACAGATACAATTAAATTAAAACTACAAGATAACTTAAACTGCAAAACAGAACAAGCCCTTTTATACCTTAAGCAAAAGTACTACAAGGGAGAGGCTAAAGCATCAAAAATATTAGCCTTTCGGCTAAGATCTCAACTGAAGCAAGGGATGATAGTACAACTTAGGCACCCACAGTCAAAACAAATTCTAACTAAAACTAAGGACATGCTGGTTGGGTACTGGCTGGGTTCAGACATTTTTATGAACCTTATAAGCACAAGCCAGAGGAAGAGAGATATATCACCCTTTTTTCAAAACTTAACTCTCCCTCAACTTACAGACGTACAAATAGAGAAATTATTGCAGCATATAAATGCCCAAGAAATAAACAAGATTATGAAGTCAGCTAGTAAAAGCCCTGGCCTCAATGGTCTTACCCCTGAATTTTATAAATGTTTCTGAAAGGACCTCCTCCTATTGATGCAGACTCTGTACCGGGAACGACAGGTAAAAGAAACAGCCCCCCCATGACAATATGCGAACATCTCAACCATTCTGAAACCCAAGAAAGACCCCCTTAACTGTGAAATGTACAGACCTATTTCTGTGCTCAACCAGGACTATAAATTGTATGCCAGTATACTGGCTCATCGCTTAGAAACCATATTGCCTACCATAATACATAAGGATCAGACAGGATTTGTCCCAAAATGAAGAATAACTGATAACATCAAAAGAACCCTGTACTTATTAAAAAAATAGAACAGTCACCAGCCACCTTTATGTTATTAAGCATGGACACATAAAAAAAAACATTCAACTGAGTATCAGGGACATTTTTTAACTATCCCCTTAAGTACTTCAATTTCCCCACTGAATTCAATGACTGGATAAAAGCTTTATATACCTTCCCTCAGGCAGTAGTGAAGGCAAACGGATCATAATTGGAATGTTTTCCCCTCGATTCGAGGCACCCAACAAGGATGCCCATTTTCCCACTACTCTTTGCACTATATGCAGAGCCATTAGCTCAGGCAATAAGGGAAGATAGAAATAGTACTGGAGTAGAAATGGGTGGCATGGAACACAAAACCGCATTTTATGCAGACGATTTAGTAATATAATTGACACATCCCACCACCTCTTTACCCAGACTGTTTGATCTGCTGAAGGAGATGGAAGATTTAGTGGGTTACAAGTTAAACACTTCTAAAACAGAGGTGCTAAAATGGAATTATATTCCATCTGTGGCCATTAGAAACTGTTTCCCACTAAAATGAAATGCCCAAAACTATAAATATTTGGGTATATGGGTACCACAAATGCTTTTTACATTACATGAAATGAACTACCCACCACTGATACAAAAAAACTGAGATCTGATCTCCAGAGATGGATGCCTCTTCCCATCCCTCTTATACAAAGGGTGAGTTCAATCAAAATGACCATTCCCCCGTGTTTTTTATATTTATTTCAAAATCTCCTGATCTTGGTTCCCTCTGCAGATTTCAAACAATGGGATGAAATGATTTCCCAGTATCTGTGGCAAGGCAAGAAACCCAGAAAGGCATATGGCCTACTACAGCATGCTAAGTCAAGAGGAGGGCTTGCCCTCCCTCATTTAAAAACATATTACCAGACAGCACAATTAGCACATGTCTTACGGTGGCGGGATGTGAACATGGATACCCACTGGAAAACTATAGAACTAGGGGAAGAAGCCACAGGAATTGAATGGATAACAGGAGCCCCTCTCCCTAATAAACCCAAAATAAAATAAATGGTTCAGTCTAGATTTACCTGTGTAATTTTGAATGTTTGGTGCAAGACACTAGAAGATTCAGGAATCAAAGACTCAGTCACAGCTTTAATAATACCGGCTTTTGAGCTGGCATTTCTCCCGGCACAAACTGACCACTCCTCTGATAATTGGAGATGAAGGGGTCTGAGACAAATATTCTAGATGTACTGGGAGGGCACACTTCTGATATTTTCCCAGTTGCAACAAACTTACCAGCTGCATTGGAGAGATCATTTTAGATACCTGCAGATTCGGCATTACACCATAGAGAAATGTGGTATTAACTGGGAAAACAAACAAACCCACCCCTATATTCAAATAGTAATAGAAACGAAAACCCAACAAATGCCTAGTCATATAATCTCAGGTCTATATAGAGCACCTCAACCACATGAGACAGAGGCCTCCAAAAAACTTCAAAAGTCATGGGAAATAGATTTGGGGGTGGAGGTTCCTGAACCAGGCTGGAGTGAGATATATCTTGCCTAACATAGAGCTACCACATCTGATGCATGGAAAGAATATGGGTGGAAATGCAGCGTGAAATACTTTAGAACCCCCCAGATAGTAGGGAAATATGATGGAGCTAGAGGGACGGCATGCTGGAGGGAATGTGGAGAAATTTTAGTGACTCACATCCATGTTTTTTGGAGCTGCCCAACTCTAGATGAAGTCTGGAGCAAGGTGAGCAACGTTGTCACAGAGCTCTTCTCAGAAATAGCACATTTGACTCCCAGTCTGGCTCTCCTACATTGGTTTCTGGAAGCAATTAAAAATTAATTGACCAAAAAAATGGTAACAATATTATTGCTTGTGGCTAAAAAATCTATTTCCAGACGTTGGCTTCAGAAGAACCCCCCTAGCATGAAGGAATGGGAAGACACAGTTCACCAAATCTATGTAATGGAAAAGCTTACAGCAACCATTAACTACATACAGGATAGCTTTAGGGCTTTTTGGAACAAATGGTTAATATGGATTATGGCACACAGGCAGGATATTATCCCCTGAATCAATGAAATGTCTACTCTTTTCAACCACTGTAAACCTCAGATAGAATATGAACTCTTGTGACCTTGGTTGAAATGATATTAGGTAATGACATGCTCCAGAGTAGTCAGACCTGCTGTCCAAGCTGGAATATAATTTGTATTCATACTGTATAATGCATTTCGATTATGTACACTTACTGTTGTTCTCCCTGGTCCACCAATAAAGATTAAAATAAAAAAAAGAAGAGGACACACTGGGTCTTTTTCATGTTTAGTGGCAGGCCTGACCCTGTAAACCACTCTTCCAGTTTGCTGAGGTCACTCTGTAGCCTGTGTTCCAGCTCAGCGTGGCTGCCACCAACACTGTGTTGCTTGCATACTGTTGGACCTCACTGTTCTCCAGGGTACCAGGTAGGTCATTAACAAAGACACTGAACAGTAGAGAGCCCAGTATGGAGTCTTGCGGGACCCCTCTATATAATGTGCTAATGATACAATGTTTGCCTGAGATTCATACTGTTTCTGGCTTGTTAGGTAAGAGTAGAACCAGCTGAATGGTTCTGGGTGGACTCCAATGTTGGATATGCTTTTTTTATTTTATTTTTTATTCAGTTGTTTAACCAGGAGTAGCACACTAAGCTGAAAGCTTTTTTACAGGCGCGACCTGGGAGCACAGGGAAATTAAGTGACTGCTCAGGGTCACACAGTATGCAAGTGGAAGCTGTGGGATTCAAACCCACATCTGGTCTGCTGGATGTCACCAGATTTGCAGCTCAGAGCCTTAAACCACTGCGCTATACTGCCTGCCTGCTATGCACTAGTAGTGAGAGGTAAATAGTGAGGAGATGGGGAACACATGTTATATATATATATATATATATAGTATATATATGTATATGCACAGTGTTCTCCAGTTAACACGGACATGGATTACTCGGACTATCGGCAAATGTGGACAAAATTTCAAAACCCAATTCATTTCCTGGACTTCATTAATTGTTTTGAACGTTTAATGTGGACATTATGTGCTGGCAACCACGGACAGCTGATGAGGCTTCACAGTGCTGCATTAAGTAATTAACCCCTCATTCCACCGCTGGTTACATGCTGATTTGTTAATTACTGACTGCTTAAGTAGTGTTGTGGCTTACCATTCAATAGATTCTTCTGCTGTCTGCGTGCTTGGTGTTTGGTGTGAGATGTCTAAACACCCTGGAATACCTTTGTCTCACAAAATTGAGCTTCTTAAGCAGATTGACGCTTTACCAAAGATGAGCATCAGAGACCTTGCTGCCTGACTTGCCATACCAAAGTCAACATTATCTGACCTGTTGCATAGCAAGGAGCAGTTGTGGGCTGAATGGCATTCAAACCAAAACCCGCTTAGAAAGTGAAAGAGGGAGGGCAAGGGCTCAGAGGTGGAGGAAGCTTTACTTTTGTGGTTCACCTCTGTCAGGGAGTGGGAGGCTATGGTGAGTGGGCCACTGCTTGCTACCAAGGCAAAACAAATTGCCACTGCAATGGGCAAAGAAGAATTTAATCCAAGTGATGGCTGGCTACAGCAATGGAAGGTGCACCATAACATATTCTTTAAATGGGTGCATGGAGAGAAACAGAATGCTAACAGCTCCGGTGCTACTGATTGGGTACGTGACGTGCTTCCTGACATTATAAGTGGTTATCCAGCACATAACATTTTTAATGCTGATTAGACTGGCCTGTTTTACAGGTGTGTTGGTCAGGGAACACTAACGTTTAACACAGAGCTTCCCCAGGGACATAAAAAGGCTAAAGAAAGGCTATCTGTGTTAGCGTGCTGCAACATGGCAGGCACAGAAAAGCTGGAGTTAGTTGTTGTGGGGAAATCGGCTATGCCTAGATGTTCTAGAGGAGTAGCCCATCTGCCAGTGACATATCGCAGCAACCATAGTGCCTGGATGACAGGCGACATATTCACCGAATGGGTATGGGCATGGGATCGGAGGCTGCGGGGGAGGAAGATCGCTTTACTCCTTGATAACTTCTCCGGGCACCCTGACATCCAAAATCTTCGCAACATAAAGTAAATATTTGCCCCCCAAACACAACGTCCATTATTCAACCACTTGATCAGGGAGTGATTTATTCCATGAAGCGCCACTATGTGCGTGAAATGGGGACCCACGTGCTGGAAGAGCTTGATGGTGCAGAGGAGCTCACTGGTAATGACTGTATTAAAAGAATAAATCTATTGGATGCTGTGAGGATGTTAGAGAAGGCATGGGATAGTGTAACTATGGAGACCATTGTGAATTGCTTTGCTAAGGCAGGCTTTTGTGTGGAGCAAATCATGGATGATCCTCAGGTTCTTACCTCTGTAGAGGAGCTGATCCCACCGCCGCTGGGGCTCTCCGAGAGTGATTTTGCCACCCTCGCACATCTTGGCGATAATGACGAACCAGATGCTGCACCAATAGATGACATAAAAAGGGTTCTAGATGAGATGCAGCATGCCAGCAGTCAATCTGCATCAGAGGGGGAGGAAAGTGAGGCTGAAGATGAGACCAACGAACCGGAACCCCTGCCAGTAACTGCGGCTGATGTAACAAAAGCTCTACTAATGCTCAGGTGAGCCATGGAGCAACGCAAAGAAATACAGCCTGATTGGGGTCTAATGCACAGCATCGAGCGCACCTTCAGTAAATACACAGTGAGAGCTACTCGCCAGACCACCATAGATAGTTTCTTTAAATGAAGTCAAAGATTTTAAAGGCACGATTGAATAAAGTTGAATAAACTTTATGTTTATCTTTTTACCCTACACCTCCCCCTCCCATTGCCACAGTAAAGCACAAAGTACAAATTGTCAATCAACACAAGCACAGTAAACAAGCAAACAACAAAAAAAAAAAGATAGGCCGCCTATCGGCAATCTCGGACAGCAGCTTAGGTGGACAAAATATAACAGCACAGAGGTGTCCATGTAAAACAGCTTGCACTGTATATATTCATTGCAAAAGACATGTCAGCACATCAGTTATGGTTGTTACTAAGTGACAAAGCACGGAATGGGTGGTTAGGTTCTCCTGCTCATTCCACCCCTCATTCCAGCAGACACTGACAGACAGGTGTTTTCATGTCAACCCTACTGCTCACCCCATTCCATAAGTAAATAAGCTGACGTGGATACAGTATAGAAGAATGGATTGAGCATTAGGCTGATGAGCCCAAAGCACCCCCAAATGCCTGACAGTGTTTGCAGGGTGGGGGTGGGGTGTTAGGGTTGGAAACCCTAACACCACATATCCCTGCTTTTGTCGCTTTAGTAACAACCTTAACTGATGCATTAACAAAGTTTTTTGCAATGAATTTCCTTACTTTTTCAGATAGTATAATCATATCCTTATGTCTGTGGGAGCGCAGGACCCTCTGGGCCCTGCAATCCCATTGCTCCATAGATGTGTATTTGTATGCAGCTTCGGCAGGCCCTGAGCTTCCATTTATAGGACAACAGTGAGAAACCTGTCAGCACAGCCATCTTATTACCCCACCTCATGTACCCGGTACAGAAAATTGTCAAATCCCCGACAAAACATAATTTTGTGCAACTGCAATGCCACTCCTCACCACAGGTGTGAAAACACATTTGAGGCAAAATTTGAAAAAATGACAGCTGTGACATACATGAGGTGGGGTAGTAAGAAGGCTATTTTGAAAATCTGAAGTCAAAATATTTAAAGTTTGTAAAATTACAAGTGGGCGTAGTGAAATTCCAATTAATGGTCACAACTTTGGCATTTTTTCATATTTTGACCCAAAATTTTGAACATAGTCTTCTTAACCCCAACTCATAAATCCCATATGTGAAAATGTTCAAATCTGTGCCAAAACACCATTCCATGCCACAGGTGCGAAAACACATTTCAGACAGGATGCGAAAAATGACAGCTGTACTGCTCACGAGGTGTTGTGAAAAAAATGGCTGTGTTGAAAGTTTGGAGTCAAAATATTGAAAATCAGCAAAGTCACGCACGTGCATTGAAATATTTCAATGCATGCCCATAACTTGGCCATTTTTAAGAATTTTTCACCAGATTTTCAACATGGCCTTTTTGGGACCCCACCTCATGAACACTGGTGATGAAATTTCATTATTCTGTCCCAAAAGGTGATTTTGTGCAGCGACCGCAAAATCACGTTCTGGGCCTGATTAACCAATCAATCAATCAACTTTTATTTATAGAGCACAAATCTCATTATGATCCAATGTGCTTTACATTAAAACATTTAAAACAACACAAATACAATAACACAATAAATAGTCATTATTAAAACAGTAAAACATTAATTCTACTCTAGGAATGCTAGACTAAATAGATACGTTTTCAGATCCCTCTTAAAGTGCTCTATATTCTGACTCTCTCGAATGGGGAGGCAGAGAGTTCCAGAAAGTTGGGGCCACAAATGCAAAGGTAGAAGTCCCAGATGACTTTGAGAGAACTCCTGGAACCTCCAGCAATACCTTGTTCATGGAGCAAAGGGCAATAAGCTGAAGGGTGGTAAGGCTGGAGGAGGTCTTCTTTTTTTGTATATTCTATTTTTGCTCCCTCCACCACCCGGGCATCCTTCTGGGGTGCATCACTCGACAAGGCCTTCTACTCCCTGCCAGAACCCCTCATCTGCAGGACTCCCCTGACCACTCAGGCAGGCCTAGCCCCCCAGATCACCCCCAGGAGCAGGTCTGCCCTCCCTTGGCAGCCTATCTGGAATTAGAGAGGCCTTACCTGGGTGCCAGGTCAGCTGTGGAGACTCTGCAGTGATGGGCCGGTGGTGGGATGTGGGCCTGCTCCTGGAGCCCCCTTCACCTCCGCAGTGCTGTGGTGGGGGGTTTTCCATTTGTTTATCCCCAGGAGGGTGGCAGTGCAATGATGTCAGTATGGTGATGCCATGGATGTCCACCACACTCCTCCCCTCTACTTCAGCTCTAAGCATAAGTAGTGCCTCCGGCTACCACCAGGGGTCGCTACTGTGCTGAGTGGGCCCTGGATCCCTCCTCAGAGAGGAGAATCCTCAACCAGAACACAAATATGGTGTCACTCTGGTCTTCAATAATGCTACAGTGAGCCTTTAGTATCAAATAATCAGACAAATTTTATTGAAGACCACTACACAATCATGCTCCTCTAGCTACCCAGCGCTTCAACTCCTCGCGAGTCTTCCTCAGGGCCACTGTAGTGTTATTGAAGACCAGAGTGACACCATATTTGTGTTCTGGTTGAGGATTTGCATACGAGCTGGCTGCTCATTTGGTGAGCACCAGGCACATTTGATGGTCACGGCTGCTGGTTTTTTTGGATATAGAGAGAGGGGAGCAGTCCTTTGGATGTTCAGTCCTCTCTCTCCCCTGCTGAACCCCAGCACCCAAGCTTGTTCCCGAACTCAGGTCGCCAGCATGGCACAAGGTAAGATGACCAGCACCTCAGCCCCCAGTGCCACTGGGCCAGTGGCTGGAGGAGGTCTTGCAGGTAGCCAGGCCCATGCCCGTGTAGGGCATTATAGGTCAGCAAACCAACTTTGAAGGAGATCCACCACCTAACTGGCAGCCAGTGCAGACAACAAATCCACAGGCACTCCATCAACACCCCATGGTCCACAATGTCAAACGCTGCTGAGAGATCGAGGAGAATCAGGATGGTACATCTTCTGCAATCCCTCACCATCAGGAGATCATTCAGTACCCAAACAAGGGCATTCTCAGTAATGAAAAGACAGTGCCAGTGTTCATGAGATGGGTCCCAAAAAGGCCATGTTAAAATTTGGTGAAATAATTCCAAAAAATGACAAAATTATGAACATAAGTTCAAAATGCCATTGAAATGCATTATACGGCACTTACCTTGATTCCTCGGTAGGCAGTTCAGCTTTGAAGAGTGCAGATGTGCCCACACCACAAGATGACAGCCTATGACCTCCAGTGGTAAGAATAGGGTAAGGATGGGGTGGGGTGGTTGGTGCTCAGTGGGAGGGTCAGGATGGGGGAGGAGGGTGGAGCTGATGAAGGACCATTTCTTCATTTGAGGTTTTTAAAAAAAGATGTTGGGGAACTGTTTTCTTTTTGCAGGATCTTGAAAGTAAATAAATATTTTGGGACACTGTGGGTGGGTGGGCTACCCAGTGTCCCACACTGCTGCAGGGGCTTGAAATGCTGACATGGGGAGTGGGCCCCCAATGTCAGCAGTATCATGAAAAAACAATGGGGTGCCAGGGGGGTCTGAACCTAAAAACAAGGGGATGGCAATCGGATGGTGGGGCGCCACTAGACACCAGGGAAAAAATAGGGATAAAGATTGGAGGCCAGGACAGGGATAGGAGGACAGGGAGTGCCAAAAGGACAGACCATTTTCTTTATTACAAGCATACAAAAACAGAACTTGTTTCGTATCTCATCATATGCAACAAGATCTTGTTTCATATCACACGATATGAAACGAGACTTATGATGTAAAAAAAACATATTTCCAGGAGATTTTTGTAACACGCAAGTGCAGAATCCAGCTAAGGGGATCCAAATAAGCAAGGTACATCTGTTGGTCCCTCCCCAAAATATAATTTTTGGGGGGTTCTTAATTTTAATTTTCAGGCAAAACTGAAAACAGGATTGAGACCAAATGAAAAAAAGAGTTTCCTCAAATGAAAAAGAATGACTTCAATATGAACAAAGAATTCTTTTTTCATTTCATACAGCTATTTTAATGTCCTTACTGAGCATTCTCAGAACAAATTTATAAAAATTTTGCACTAGAATATCTTTGGAACAGATTAATATTTTTTCACAAACCCAGCAAAAGGCACATCTGTGAGTCAGCCCCTTTCCACCCTGAAAATTCCAGACCAAAATTCCAAACCATTTGATCACTAGCCAAATTCAAAGAAAATCCCATTTAAACCAATGGGAAGAAAATTATGACAAATTCACTTTATTCTCTATCCAGATCTTGGAAAATGCACCATAATGAAACCTGGTATGTTCAGAGATCTACCACACAAGACTGCGCATGCTAAATTTCATGCAAATCGGTTGAACGATTGCAAAGATATTAAAGTGCAAAATTTTGAGTTTAACATAGTAGCCTCAGTTCAACCCTAACTATATATTGCAAAAAACTTTGTTAATGCTCTAGTTAGGGTTAGAGATGGCAGCTGAAGCCTGCAGATTTATGTTACCATACTTACATCTTATTAGGGGAAAGGGTAGGCCATGATTTGTGGGCCTATGTGAGTAGCAGTCATTGTTCTGATTTCCTAGGACCAGATATTTTTTCAACAGGAGGTCAGTTGTCTTTATCAGTTAAAGCCACAAAAGTAGGGAAATGTGGCATTAGGGTTTCCAACCCTAACACCCCACCCCCACCCTGCACACACCAATAGGCATTGGGGGTGTAAATTGGGGTCATCAGCCCTAATGCTCACCCCATTCCATTAGGAAATAAGCTAAGATGGATACAGTATAACAGAACTGGGTAAGCGTTAGGGCTGATGACCCCAAGGCACACCCTGAGGCGTTGGTGTGGGTGTGGTGGGTGTTAGGTTGGAAACCTAATGCCACATTTCCCTACTTTTGTGGCTTTAACTCTAACGAGAGTATTAACAAAGTTTTTTTGCAATTTATTTCCTTACTTTTTGAAATAGTATAATCATGTCATTATTTGCCTGTCGGAGAGCAAGGCCCTCCAGGCCCTGTGCTTCCATCCCTCCGTAGATGCATATATCTATGTAGCTATGGCAGCGCATGACCCTCCGGGCCCTGCACTTCCATTTATAGGACAACAGTGACCAAACTGTCAGCATAGCCACCTTGTTACCTCACCTCATGTTCCTGGTACAGAAACTTTTTGAATCCCTAACAAAACACAATTCTGCATAACTGCAATGCCATTCTGCACCACAGGTGTGAAAACACATTTTTGGCAGGGTTTGAAAAATGACAGCTGTGACACACATGAGGTGGTGTAATAAGAAGGCTATGTTGAAAATCTGGGGTAAAAATATTCAAAATTTCCAAAGTTACATGCAGGTGTAGCGAAATTGCAATGAATGGTCATAACTTTAACATGTTTTCATATTTTGACCCCAAATTTTTAACATAGGCTTCTTATGACCCCATATAAATAAATCCCATAGATGAAAATGTTCAAATCCATAACAAAACGCCATTCTGCACCACAGGTGCAAAAACAAGTTTTGAGCAGGATGTGAAAAATGGCAGCTGTACTGTTCATAAGGTGATGTGAAAAAATGTCTATGTTGAAAATCTGGAGTGAAACTATTAAAAATTACCGAAGTTACACGTGTGTGTAGAAAAATTTCAGTGACTGCATGTAACTCAGCCATTTTTAGGAATTTTTTCACCAAATTTTCAACATGGGCTTTTTGGGACCCCACCTCATGAACACTGGTACTGTCATTTCGTCAATTGGTCCTAAAAGGTGATTTCATGCACCGATTGCAAAATCGCCTTCTGGGCCTGATTAACAAAATGACATTGGCAGTTTTCATGAGGTGGAGTCCCAAAATGCCCATGTTGAAAATTTGGTGAAAAAATACCCCAAAATGGCTAAGATATCAACATAAGTTTAAAATGCCATTGAAATACTTTATATGGCACTTACCTTGATTCTTCAGTTTGCTGTTGAGCTTTGAAGAGTGCAAAGCTGTCCTGGTCCACTGAAGATGACAGTGGATGTCCTCCCATGGTAAGTATGGGAGCAAGGGTGTGTGGGTGGTGTGTGGGTGCTCAGTGGGTAGGGTGGGATGGGGAGGGGCAGTGGGAAGGCGAGGGACTGTTTTCTTTATTTCAGGTTTAAACATAAACAAGACATTGGGGACTGTTTTCTTTTCCAACAGGTTTTAAGAAAAAAACATATTTTGGGACACTGGGAATGGGCTCCCCAGTGTCCCACACCGCTGGGGGAAATACATGACTCAGAACACTGGGAGTGGGCTCCCCAGTGTCCCACACTGCTCAGGAGGGGAGGGCTTGTGGCTGCCAATATGCATGTTTGGCCGGAAGTGGATGCTTAATATTAAAAAATATATACCACAGTCACATACCACATTTTCAAACATTAAGCATCCACTTGCAGCCAAGCATGCATATCTTTCACTGTATTGATAAGCACAGAGAAAGCGCCTTTGTAGTTGTGCTTCTCCTGTGATGCAGAGGACAAGACAGAGGGATTGGGGATCCAAGGTTCCTGGGTTCAAGGCCAGACTCTCCATATTTTTTCAACTTTATTGTAGGTGGAAAAAAATACAGAGAGACTGGTTTCAAACACAGGCCCCTTGGATTTCCCCTCTCTCTGGCTTATCCTGTGTGCCACAGGAGAAACACAACTATAAAGGTGCTTTTTCTGTACTGCTCACATATGTCTATGAACTGTCTATTTGCTGTTTGAAAATGTACCATGTGCAAGAATAAGTTATACCTATTTTCGCACATACCACATTTTTGAACAGCAAATATCCAGTTGATAGATGACAACGATCCTGTATCGGTTCACAGAAGATGACACCCCACCACCTCTGGAGGTAACTATAGGGTAAGGGGGGGATGTGAGGTGGTGGGTGCTCAGTGGGAGGGTTGGAATGGGAGAGGGAGATGGTGGGGACGACGAGGGACCATTTCTTTTGTTTTCAAGGACAAAAAAAAGACATTGGGGTAAGGGCATAGCTACAAGGGTGCAGAGGGTACAGTGACACCCAGGCCCATGAGGTTTGAGGGTCCCAAATCATAATTTTGATGTTTATTCAAAACTGGGGAAGGGCCCTGTAACATCACCTTGCACCCAGGCCCTCTGGAAATTTGCTATGCTACTGCATTGGGGGATGGTTTTCTTGTGTACAGGGAAAAATTTAATAAATATTAGAGGACACTGGGAGTGGGCTTCCCAGTGTCCCACACTGTGGGGGGGGTTTCCATTGCCGACATGGGTATTAGGCCCCCTGATGTCGGCAAAAAAGAATAAGTCAAGGGACAGTGGGGGCATCCTGATGTCAGATTATAATAATTAAATAAAAATTACAACAGCGGGATGGTGGGGGTTGCCACTAGACATCAGAGCAAGATAGAGAGGGGAAGGGGCAACTAGACACCAGGGATAGGGATCAATGATCGGCTGGTGGGGGTGCCACTAAACACCAGGGAAAAACGGCGAGCTACAGATAAACCTGCAGCCGGCAGCAGGAATTCCAGCTGCAGCTGAAGAAGTCAATAAAATCCCACTGTTCTCATACAAAGAACATGGCAGAAGCAGTCCTCTCGCTAACCTGGGCAGCCGGGATTTCAGGTGTCCACAACTGGTATTTTTGGGCACAATGCTAAAAAAACATCAGAATATAGCTAAACTGGTCCCGTTTAGCTAAATTCTGATTTCTTTTTTGCATTACACTCATTTTTATATGTTTTCTTTATTTGCAGTCTCTCAGTAAGGGGAAAACAAGATGGCGGACACAACGGACCTCTGCAAAACTACAGCAGGCTCTATGTGACCCTACATGCGAAAAGAAAGTAGCTTTTGCACACAAACTAGGCTCTATGTGACCCTCCATGTGAAAATGTGTGCGAAAATGTCAGCTCCTGCAATCACAAAAGTACATTTTATGTGCAAATACTAGCTCCTGCGATCACAAAAAAACTTTTGTGCCTGACATATAAATGTTCCCATAGGAAATAATGAAACATTACAAAATGTAATAACTTTTGAATGGATTAATATTTTTTCACCAAACCTTCAGAAGGCACATCTGTGAGGCAAATGCTTTCTGCCCTGAAAATTTCAGACCACAACCTAAAGCTGTTTCTGAGATACAGGTGGACAAAGAAATGGCAAAAAAGTGGTACATTTAGGATTATTTGACACTCTGTGTCTCAAAAACCACAAAATGGATTCATAAGGCATTTGGCAAGTCATGAGACCTACCCCTAGAGATTATGCATGCCAACTGTTGTGCATATCCGTTGAACAGTTCCAAAGTCATTAAGGTTCAAAAAGTCAGGTTTAACATAGAGGTTTGCACTCAACCCTAACTATAGTGCTGCTACTGAGACACTATAATGTGTATATATATATATATATATATAGAGAGAGAGAGAGAGAGAGAGAGAAATTTTAGTTGCAAAAAAAACTCTGTTAATGTGTCAGTTAGGGTTGCAGCGACAAAAGTAGGGAAATGTGGTGTTAGCGTGTCAGCCTCACCCTACCTACACACCAACAGGCATTGGGGGTGCCTTGGGGTCATCAGCCCTAACACTCAACCCATTCCATAAGTAAACAAGTGGAGACGGGCACAGTATAGGAGAACGGAGTGAGCTTTAGTGCTGACGACCCCTAAGGCTCACCCCCGATGCCTGTATGTGTGTGCAGGGTGGGGGTGGGAGGTGGCTGCTGAAGCCTGCAGATTTAAGTCACCATACTTACATCTTGTTAGGGGAAAGGGTAGGCCATGATTTGTGGGCCTATGTGAGTAGCAGTCATTGTTCTGGTTTCCTAGGAACAGATATTTTTTTAAGCAGGGGGTTGGTTGTTTTTATCAGTTCAAAACCCCCACTTAGCCAGATCAGTTCCAACTTGACAAGAGGTTGCAGCTAATTTAGTTGTGAGTACATTCTGCAGTAATGTGTATCAAATTTGCAAGACCAGGCAAATCTGGTTAGTTTATTGTATGTTCTGTTAATTTTAGATAAGGCACTTTCTCTTTTGTGTTTTGGTATAACATACATACATACTTAGTCCAATACTGGGACTGTTTATTCACTGTACCAGTTTAGGTTTTGAGTCTTGAGCTAAGCAGTGTGAAAATCTTTGAAGCAAGCAAATTTCTTTTTATTTGATTTTTTTATTTGGCAAGTGCAGACATGTGTAACCATGTGAGCAGTTTTTTGTTTGTTTTTGATAGCAGGGCATCTATGTGCTCAGCAAAGGACAGTTTATTGTTGACTATGACTCCCAGATATTTGTAGCTAGTGGTATTAACCACTGCCTGTCCAGATTTGAGTTGTAGGTCTAGGCCCAGGTTATCGGTTTGCCTTGACTGGTGGCAGAAGAGGACACACTGGGTCTTTTTCATGTTTAGTGGCAGGCCTGACCCTGCAAACCACTCTTCCAGTTTGCTGAGGTCACTCTGTAGTCTGTGTTACAGCTTAGCATGGCTGCCACCAACACTGCATTGCTTGCATACTGTTAGACCTCACTGTTCTCCAGGGTAACAGGTAGTTTGTGAACGAAGACACTCAACAGTAGACCCCTCTATATAATGTGCTAATGATACAGTGGTTGCCTGAGATATGTACTGTTTCTGGTTTGTTAGGTAAGAGTAGAACCAGTTTAATTGTTTTGGGTGGATTCCAAGGTTGGATATGTTATGCAGTAGTAGTGAAAGGTAAATGGGGAGGTGCTGGGGGACACAGGTTTAATACATCTATATCTATTCATTGCAAAAAAACATTGTTACTGCATATGAATGTATGAACATATGAAAAACGTCAGCAGATACAGGCCCTAAGATCTATCGAGTCTGTTCTAGTGTGCAGCTTACTTTACAGCTGCCCCCCCCATTTACAATAGTAACCTTCCCCCTGACTCTGTCCCACCCACTCTTAAAACTGCCCACAGACTTCAACAATACCACCTCATCCGGCAGTGCGTTCCACACTGCCACCACCTTTTCCATGAAGTAGTGTCTTCTCATCTCCCTCTTGAACCTTCCTCCCTCCCTCCAATTTCAAACTGTGCCCCCTAGTGTCTCTCCCTCCTTTTAATCTAAAAATTCCCTCTGTGCTGACCCTGATTATGCCTTTCATATATTTGAAGGTTTTGATCATATCCCCTCTATCCCTCCTGTCCTCCAGGGAGTACATGTTGAGCTCTCTCAGTCTGTCCTCATAGGGTTTTTCCTCCATTCCTGTGATCATCCTAGTTGCTCTGTGTTGGACTCCCTCCAGCAGCTCGACATCTTTAAGTAGGGATGCCAGAACTGCATGTAGTACTTCAGGTTTGGTCTGACTAGTGACCTGTACAGTGGTAAGATAACCTCCCTCCTCCTTGAGGTGATACCCCTGGCAATACACCCTAACACCTTATTAGCCTTAGCTGCTGCCTTCCTGCACTGTGCCGAATGAATCATTTGCCCTGGGATTAGCACCCCAAGATCCTTCTCCTCTGTAGTGGATAACTGTGCACCCCCCCCAGTCTGTAGCAAAACATGTGGTTCCTGGCACCCAAGTGCATAACTTTGCACTTTTTTTGTGCTGAAACCCAGCTGCCATGTGTCTGACCAGTGTTCACGTTTATCCAGGTCTTTCTGCTGTCCTAACCAGCCCTCTGTGTTGTCCACCACTGCACCTATCTTCATGTCATCTGCAAACAGGCTGATCTTATTGCTAACCCTATCTGCTATGTTGGCAATAAATATGCCAAACAGCATTGGACCCAGCACTGAGCCTTATGGAACCCTGCTCACCACAACCCTTGGAGATGAGAGTTCCCACCTAACAAAAATCCTCTGCTGCCAGTCTCCCAGCCAGTTTCTGACTCACTCCACCATCCTCTCTCCCACCCCCAGGTACCCCAGCTTGCTTACCGACCTCCCATGTGGCTCCAAATCAATGGTCTTGCTGAAGTCCAAGTACAGGACATCCACTGCCTGGCCACGTCAATTGCTTTTGTTACCCAGTTAAAGAAGTCCACCATGTTCGTCTGGCAGGATCTACCAGAGACAAGCCCATGCTGCCTGTTGTCCTGGAGATGATTCTCCTCCAGAAATGCTACTAGCCACTCCTTGAGGATGGACTCCATAAGCTTTCCTATGATGGAGGTGAGGCTGACTGGCCTATAGTTCCTCTTCTCATCCTTTGGCGCACTTTTATGGATTGGCACCACATGTGCCATCCTCTAGTCCTGGGGCATGCAACCAGTCCCCAGAGAGGTAATCAATAAGTCTGCCAGTGGTCCTGCCAGGACCTCTGCCATTTCCCTCAGCACTCTGGGGTGTATGCCTTCTGAACCTGGTGCCTTGTCTATCTTCAGGGCTCTAAGACCTTCCAGCACTCTGCTCTCTGGGATTACCCCCTACATAAGCTCTTCCCCTCCCCCTTACCCACTGCTCCCTTCTCCTGTGTCACTGGCTCCAGTTTCTCTGTGGTTAACACAGAACATAAGTACTCAATGAGTTCTTCTGCCTCTTAAGTGACAAAAGCAGGGAAATGTGGTATTAGGGTTTCCAACCCTAACACCCCACCCTGCAAACACTGACAGGCATTGCAGGGGTGCCTTGGGGTCATCAACTCTAACTCTCACCCCATTCCATAAGTAAATGAGCTAACATGGATACAGTACAGAAGAATGGGGTGAGCGTTAGGCTGACGACCAAGGCACTCCCCCCCATGCCTGCCAGCGTCTGCAGGGTGGGAGTGGGGTGTTAGAGTTGGAAACCCTAACATCACATTTCCCTGCTTTTATCACTTTAGTAACAACCCTAACTGATGCCTTAACAAAGTTTTTTGCAATGAATTTCCTTACTTTTTCAGATAGTATAATCATATCCTTATATGTCTGTGGGAGCACAGGACCCTCTGGGCCCTGCACTCCCATCCCTCCATAGATGTGTATATGTATGTAGCTGTGGGACAACAGTGACCAAATTGTCAGCATAGTCATCTTATTATCCCACCTCATGTACCCGACACATAAAATTGTCAAATCCCTGTCAAAACGTAATTCTGCACAACTGCAATGCCATTCTGTGCCAAGGGTGTGAAAACACATTTTGGGCAAGATTTGAAAAATGACAGCTGTGACATACATGAGGTGGGGTAATAAGAAGGCTATTTTGAAAATCTGAAGTCAAAATATGAGTGGGTGTAGTGAAATTCCAATGAATGGTCATAACTTTGGCATTTTTTCATATTTTGACCCCAGATTTTGAGCCTAGTCTTTTTATCACCCCACCTCATAAATCCTGTATGTGAACATTTTCAAATCTGTGCCAAATACCATTCCACACCACAGGTGTGAAAAGTCATTTTGGACAGAATGCGAAAATGACAGCTGAACTGTTCATGAGGTGGTGTGCAAATATGGCTATGTTGAAAATTTGGAGTCAAAATATTGAAAATTAGCAAAGTTACACATGTGCATAAACAAATTTCAATGCACACTCATAACTTTGCCAGTTTTAGGATTTTTTCACCAGATTTTCAACATGGTTCTTTTGGGACCCCAGTTCTCGAACACTGGTATGAAATTTCATTATTCAGTCCCGAAAGGTGATTTCACACAGCAACCGTGAAATCACCTTCTGAGCCCGATTAACGAAATGACAGTGCCAGTGTTCATAAGGTGGTGTCCCCAAAAGGCCATGTTAAAAATGTGGTGCAAAAGTCCAAAAAAATGGCAAAGTTATGAACATAAGATCAAAATACCATTGAAATACATTATATGGCACTTACCTCGACTCCTCAGTTGGCGGTCCAGCTTTGAAGAGTGCAGACGTGTCCTGATCCACAGAAGACTACAGCCTACAACCCTTGGTGGTAGGTATAGGGTAAGGGGGGGTGAGGTGGTGGGTGCTGAGCGGGAGGGTCATGATGGGGGATGGGGATGTTGGAGCCAATGAGGGAACATTTTCTTTATTTCAGGTTTTAAAAAAAATACTTTTTTTTTGTGAGATATAATAGTCATGCATGATCTAATCCTATGAAGGATGTAAACATTAGCAAATATTAGCAGCAAAGCACATTCCTGGCACTCATATTTATATGATGGATGCTGAAATCTATATATTAATGCAAAATAGCAGTATCACAGTATAATAGACCAGGAATAGAGTGTAAGGTGTATGTGGGATAATAGGGGGCATAACCCAGGTGCAACAGTCCCTCTTTGTTGCCCTAATTGCAAAAGTGACAACACAATAAAAAGATGACGGTTAGGCACCATTCGTCTACAGGCCCGAGGCACGAGCCTGAAAGAGGAAATTTTAACTGGTCACAGTGGTGTTTCGGGTTTTCCTGAAACAACAAAATGGGTATTATTAGAGTAATGTTAGTAAACCTTGTATTACTATAAACATTTGGAATGAAACTTTACAATGGGGATTTTCAATATCAAAACAATTAGGAATTACTGATATATGTATCAAGTGTGTATCCGTCCTATTGGGAAGAAATTGAAGAGACAAACTTAAGTTACCTGTATGGATATTAAAAATAAGTAAAAATTGGGATAGAGCATCAAGATAGTTAGGACTAGACTTAATGGTATCTGGTTCTGGGATGGAAACAGGTGTGATTACCGTATAACCTATTACCTGTTTAGGGAGTAAAAATAGAAGTTAGAAAAGTTCACTTTGCATAACTTTTAGTCCATAACAGAAAAATGCATAGTTGCTCACCACACAATGTTCCACAGCAGCAGAATATACCACCTTGGAGGATTACATTTTTCAGTTGGTAAGTCAAACAGGACACGAAATGTCAATGTCCACAAGGCATAAACTATGAACAGTTCCAGGGATAAATCCAGGGTTTCTTCAAGTGTTAGATGAAGGTTCTTAGTTGGAATTAGATATATTTAGAATTTCCAAAGGTAGATCTAAATGTTCAGAAGTCAGCAATATTTTCAGAGGCCTCAGCAGGGGGTGCATTAGATTGCTCATTGAGTTTTACAATGGAATAGCAACAGTGTTCAGTGGAAGATGAGCACACAGCTGCATAAAGTGTAAAAGTTTATAACAGTACTCAGTTCTCAGTCTGTATGAGGTGCCAGCCAGGCTTGGAAAAACAAGCAGTGAAGAAAATGGATTTCTTGATTGTAGATTAAATGAAGAAGAGTCTTCTTGCTAAAGTTAGGGGATTGCCCCCAACCCAGACTTGCGTCATAGTATGCATAACAATGAGCTTGACTGTAGAATCTTAATTTGCTGGTCTGAATACAGTTTATTTGATAGTTCACAAGTGGAAGCCCAATTTCAGTTATTAGGCCAGTATTCACAAGTTGGTAAGACAAGTTGGAAGATGTTACATCTGCATAAAAGGTGGTGATCCTTTCAGGTACGACATTCAATGTTCAGAGTTAGTCACGATTCCAAGACCTCTTGGTAAACAAGGAAAGGAGGTAGTTCCAACCTTTCATGATAAAAGTTCCCATCAAGATGACCAATCGAATGGACGGTTGCCATACGATCAGAGATGGATGTCGCCAATGAAAATACAGCAATGACACTGTGAGAGTCACAAACATGGCTTCCTGGATTGTGCAGGAATAAGTTTCGAAACATGGAGCAATACTGGTGTGTGTGGTGACATATCCAAGGTTCCTTGCCATTGACAAGGGAATAGTACTAGATTCAAATAAACATTTGTTAACACATGCAATAGATGTGCAAAAGGTGGCAATGCCACTGACCCATACATCTGTCATGTATGAGATCAAGGATATGTCCTAATTCCAGATCCTGGAAGAGATAACCAAAGGGTTGTAAGAACATAATAGCTGTAGGTAGTGCAAAGGACTTTCCTAGCTATGTGATGCTTGTCTGCTTCCTTCATGTGAGCAGAAAATAATTAATTAACATTAACATGAACATTTGTCAGGTCAAACCCCTTCACAATATCCTTAACATTGTGAGTGTAAATCACTCTTTATGAGCAAAATAATGTATACCATGCAATCGGGGGGGGGGGATATTATATTTCATACTGTCATGAACCTGAATAATGGCTATATCAGCCCTATTTCAAATAGATATGTCAGAGCCCAGTAGTCCTGAGTCTAAATCTGGGAGGGGGGGGTTAAATTAAAAAAAAAAAAAAGAAAACCAAAACATTTAGTGTGTTTGGGTAGGTTTACTGTTATTAAATGTACCACTAGCAGTCAGGATGTGAAAATCCTGTGTGTGTGTGTGTGTGTGTGTATGTGTGTACTAGTAGTCCCTGTACAGGGATAATTAATAAGTACCTGGTATTCTGCCAGGGTTTCCAATAACATCATTATTAAACAAAATTGGGAAATGTTTGTTGTGAAACATAAAACAAATCATTTTAAGTTTTAAAGGTGAGATTTAAAATCACTGGGATGTGCATGAACTACACATTATTAACTAGGGTATATGGTTGGTAAGTGGTTACTAGACCACTGGGTGGGCCAGGGTTCTGTTTTGGGCACTCAGTATTAAGTGTCACAAATTATGAGTCATCATAGGGTAAAACCTTTAAGGTCTAATGACTTTTATTGCCATATAAATTTTGGATGCAAAATTCCTGATTATCAATAAAATATAAACAGGAGTCTAGATCAAGTCTAGCTGCTAGAATTGATCCAAAGCAATGATTATAACATTCAATAGGGCCTCACTACCCTTCTGGATGATGAACATGTCTTTTAGAACTTTAGTGTGAATTCAACAGGATGCAATTAAATCATGTGGGCTTGTGAGGTACTCTGCCGCAACAATCTGTTTAGGATTAGATCACTAGTTCTTATCTGCAATAAGATGTGCAGTTTGGGCCTGTAAGAAGACCCATACTTTAAAAAAGAATAATAAGCATAAACGCAAGCATCTCTCTCTCTCTGGAACCTAAAAGGAAAGAGAAAAGAAAAATATAGTTAGTTTAGTACTATTCATCCCACTGAGGTATAGAAAAGTAATTTAATCTCCTTTAAACGAGTTCATTTAATTGGTATGTAGCCATTTCTCAATGACTGTTATTGTGAGACAGTCTAACTTGGTAGACTGCTGGACTGAGTTTGTTTACACTGGGATAGGGTCTGTTGTTGGGCATTGTCCATACATTGTGCAGCAAACAAGTGTACTTTTTGGATGCCTTGTTTGAGTTAACATATTTATCTACTGATGCTCCATCAGCAGTGGCAGTACACAGGACCAGAAGTAAATGTTCTGGGAGTCTCATGGATTGTCCAGTCATGATTTCAAAAATGGGGTATACTGTGTACCTGCAGAGGGTGTCCCTCTTATTGCCATAAGGAGTAAAGGCGATAATGAATCCCAGTCCTTTTGGGTTTTTCTGAACAACTTTGGATTAATATAACTTTGATTTGCCTGTAAGCACATTCCACCTGTCCTGATGACTGCAGGTGGTAAGGAATACAAAACTTTTGTTTTACCCATAACAAATCCAGACTTTCCTGCATTATTTGGGCTGTAAAGCTGGATGTCTGTAATCAGAATTTACCTTTAGGAGTAAAGCCCACCTGGTAAATAGCTGATTTACCAAGACATTTGCAGTCACTTTGACTGTGTTGTTCTGTTTTGTTGGTGATCACTAGTGCAAGCTAGTTGTTCTTAGTGGTTGGCATAGGGCAAATGTAATCACTCTGGATGTTGTTCCAGGGGCCTGATTGCCTCTGGGGTAACAAAGCATTTTCCTAGCTGGTATAGGATTGTTCAGTGCATAGATCAAACAGTTACTAATGTAGTGTTCTGCATCATTTCTCATGTGTGGCCACAAGACAGAAGATTTTAGTCTGTCTAGTGTTTTATTGACTTCCTGGTGTCCACCAGTTGGAGTATTATGTACTTGATACAGTAGATAATATCTACTCTCAGGTGTTCAGGAATTACCTGTGACTTTTCATGAGTGTTACAGCAGTGATGTTCCAAATGAGTAGACCATCACAGGATAGGTGAATGTAATTTTCACTTTCTTATAACAGCTATTTCTGGAAGTTATTGCTCAGTTCCTTTATTAAGGAACCTGTATGGGGGTCACGTGACCGCTTTATGGTGTGAGGACGTGCCTTTGTCGAGCTCCGCTCCCCGGGTTCATAAAATTAAAGAATCCACCAAAATCTCTCGTTTAAGAAAACAATAAAGGAGACTGAAAGTTAGGCTCTATATCATGGATGAATATATGGTGCTGACAGGGGGTAAATCGCAGTGAGCAGGAACAACAAATAGCAAGAAGCCACCAGCTACGGGACAGTCGAATACCGTGGGTCCTATCTCTATCTCGGCCGCTGAAATGACGGCAATAGGTCGAGAACTGAAGGAACAGCTGATGGATGCTTTGTCCCCCCAACTTGAAAGGCTGGAAAGTAAAATTGACCACAGGTTGGCCACAACAGATGCCCAGCTAGACCAACAGCAAGAGCGGCTGGAGGAAGGAAGCGGAGGGCCATATCTTGGCAGCGGAGGACATGCTACACCCAATCCTGAGACGTCTGAAGGATCTGGAGAAATAAGTGCAAGACCTCAGGGAGGCCCTGGACTATCAGGAAAATTAATGGAGGTCCAATCTGTGGCTCCAGAGCCTCCCTGAAGGTAAGGAAGGCTCTGACATGCTTGAATTCTGTGGGAAGATATTGCCAGCCTTACTGGCGCTGAATCCAAAAGGGGGCTGATACAAGTTGGAGCGAGCACATCGGGTGGTGCAGCCATGACCCCAGGAAGGACACCCACCGAGGCAGATAATATTCTGCTTCCACAACTTCCAAGATAGGCAAGAGATGTGGAAGGCATATAAGAGCATTGCTGAGCTAAAGTATGAAGGAATACGCCTGTTTATATCCCAAGATCACTCCAAGAGAGTCAGAAAAAAGAGGTGGGAATTTAATGAGGTGATTGCTGACTGTCAGCATTCAAAAATTGAATGGTATATGATTTTCCCAGCCACTATGAAAATCAGACATGAAGGAGCTACGCATAACTTCTGGGAAGTGGATAAGGCAGCCAAGTTCATAGCAGAGCTGAAGGAAAAGATAGGATGACTGCCCCAGAAGGGAGAGAGTTCACGCTAGCTGGAGAGAGAAAACGTACAGTTTTCCTGAAAATATTTAAAATGTTGAAAGTGTGAATCAAAACCTGTTGCAGCATTTGGATGGGACTAATGAAGGGTGCCTGTCCTGACCATTATCACTGGCATCCTTGGGATGAAATTGGTGTGGGATTCCTCTTTAAAAGAGACTAGCATGTTTGTGCCTCCCTTGCGCTACCCATGTGCAACAATGGACTGAGAACTGATTGGGATGAGAGAGGCCTGGAGAGAGTACTGTCCACGGGATGGCTGATTTTGGCCTTGACAGATGATTGCTGTGTGTGGCTCATGCTCTGCTAACCCCTGCTCCATTGAAACGGAGGAATGCTGAGACCCGATTCGCGAGAGGGGCCTGCACATTGAAAATGACTCGTGTGGCCTAGCCTCGTGGAACAAAAAAGGTACGCAACTTATTTAGGTGGGGAGGAAACAAAGGAGTCTGCATGCCTGCATTTGATGGGGAGGGTAGAAGGGGTAAGAAGGGGGCTCAGTTCTGCAATATATTGCCAGAATTTCTTGCAGCACCTGGATGGGGTTACTAAGGAACGACCGTCTTGGTCAAATCATTAAGGAGGTAGCTGAGCAAGGCACTGAGGGATGATTATCAGATGTGGCCCGCATCTCCCCAACCCCCGCACTATTAAATGGGAAGAGTGTGAGACCCGACTTATGCAGGGAGGGCCTGCACGTTGAGATTGAAATCATGGCCCAGCCTCATGGGGGGGAAGGAAGAAAAAAGAGGTATGCAGCTCATTTAGGAGAGGGAAGGGATAGATGAGCATGCATGCTTATGTATAGAGGATCGACTGCAAGAGAGAAAGGAGGAGAAAATGTAACGGCAAGGAGGGATGCTGATTCGAAAGGATAGGTGATAGATAAATATCCTGTCTTGAATGCAGAGGAAGGGGAATTCCTTGGGCTCGAGAATAAGTTTGTATCTAAATGAGCTGGAGAAAAGAGAGGTGGGTGGAAAGAGAGTACAGTAACCCGGGGTGGGGAGGTTGATCAAAATTGTTCTTTTTTGAATCAAACCCTTTAGAATATTAACAAGGGGAAGAACATACTTGTTGTGGAAGTGTTATATGTTTCTGAGGGGAGAAGGGGACCCAAGGCAGCATGGGTTCACAGCAGGAAGACCATGTCAGACGAATCTAATAGATTTCTTTGACTGGGTGACCAAAGTAGTAGACCGGGGGAAGGGCTGTGGATATAGCCTACCTAGACTTTAGTAAGGCATTTGACACAGTCCCACACAAAAGATTAATAGTCAAATTAACCAGCCTGGGAGTGGGTCCCAGGGTGGTAGCCTGGGTAAAACATTGGCTGGACAACAGGACACAGAAGGTAATTGTAAATGGAGTCCACTCTGAAGAAAGAGGGGTTACTAGTGGGTACCGCAGGGTTCAGTACTGGGTCCAGTCCTTTTTAATGTCTTTATAAGTGACATTGCAGAGGGACTGGAAGGAAAAGTATGCCTCTTTGCAGATGACACAAAGATCTGCAACAGGGTTGATACACAAGGAGGCATGGAAAGGATGAGAAGAGACTGGCAAGGTTGGAGGAATGGTCAGAAGTATGGCAGCTAGATTCAATGCAAAGAAGTGCAAAATAATGCACCTGGGAAACAAGAACCCAGGGAAGATTACACAATGGGGGGGGGTAGTAACAACAACAAAAAAGGAAAGGTACCTGGGGGTAATCATATCAGATGACCTTAAGGTTAGCAAGCAATGTGAGAAAGCAGTAGGGAGGGCTGTGGGGATACTGGGATGCAGAGGGAGAGGCATCACCAGCAGAAAACAGGAAGTTGTTATCCCTCTGTACAGACAGTTGGTGAGACCCCATACCTCTGCAAGGACATAGACAGGATAGAGGCAGTCCAGAGGAGGGCAACTAAAATGGTGCAGGGTCTGCAAGAGAAGCCGTACGAGAAGAGACTAAAGGAGCTTACTACAGTATGTATACCCTTGAGGAAAGAAGGGAGAGGAGGGACATGATAGAAACTTTTAAGTACCTCAGCGGAATCAACAAAGTCCAAGAGGGTAGCATCTTTCAGAAAAAGAGACATGCAAGAACAAGGGGACACAATTTAAAGATGGGGGGGCGGTTCTGGGGCAATGTGAGGAAGTATTTTTTCACAGAGAGGGTAGTGGATGCATGGAACAGCCTTCCTGAGGAGGTTGTGGGGTCTAAAACTTTGGGAGAATTCAAGAATGCATGGGACAGACATAAGGCAGTTCTTGTGGGGGGTAGGAAGATATAGGCTGTTGGTTAACTAGGATCTGTGGCCTATCCTGTAGGTAGGGAAATGGGCAGACTAGGTGGGCCAAGCAGTCCTTATCTGCCATCAAAGTCTATGTATTGTACATAGTTTGGGGGAGAGGGGCATAGTTGAAATATTATATGTTATGTGTTTAGAGTTACACTTAATTGCTAGGTCCACATTGCAATATAAAGTAAGAGACGAAATGATGCACACTATTATGGCCGCAGACTGGAACTCTGCTGTAAAGGGGAGGGGGAGATGCACATATTAATATTGTGATGGCTCAGAAAGAGAGGGTGAATATTGTCTCATGGAATGTTTGGGGCTTTTCCTCTCCGATTAAACATACCAGTCTTCTGACAGCTTTTAGGAGGGTATGTGCCCAAGTTGCCTTACTACAAGAAACGCACTTGACACCTGCAGAGCACCAGAAGCTGGTGAGGAAATGGGGTAGGGACATGCCATGCTGCTTTCTTTCTCTCACAAGAGGGGTGGCGGTATACTACACAAGCACCTCCCCTTTAAGGTTATATAAGAGTGGAAAAGACAAGAGTGAAGGGAGATATGTATTTGTAGAAGGAGTGCTGCATGGGGCACAGGTCACATTTGGGAGTGTAAAAGCACCTGCTGTTTTTGAGCCTTTGTATTATCGTTCCATTTTAGACCTGCTTGTAAGAGAACAATGTCAGGGGCTGACAATGGGCGGAGACTTCAATTGTACACCGGACCCAAAGATGGATCATTCGGAGGGCAGGGGCTGGGGAGGAAGCTGCATAAAGCAGTGGAGGGAAGGCTTAGTGGACTTAGACATACTGTACGCATGGAGAATGGCCAATCCCACACTCAGGGAGTACACCTTTTACTCCAATCCTCATAAGACGTGGACCAGGCTGGATCACATCTATATTGAAGAGGGGTGGTATCACAAGTTGGCAGAAATGAGGCAGGGGCCTATACACATTTCAGACCATGCCATGGTGATCATAGCATTAGAATTTGAGGCTAAAGGGCTGAAACCTGCCTCATGGAGATTCCCACTGTACCTGATGGGAAAAGAGGAGTTTAGGACCTTTCTGAAAGAGCAGCTAGGGAGCTATGTAGTGCTTAATAAAGACACTGTGCCATCCAAACAGGTGTTTTGGGATGCGGGGAAGGCCCACCTAAGAGGGGCTATCATAGGTTACGTGGCAAGATATAAAAAGAAGCAGCTTAAGCATCAGGAGGAGCTGCATCTGAAGTTAGGAAATTGGAGCGTAGAGCAGTCGGGGGGGAAAGGAGGTGCTACAGATGCTGGTGACGGCAAGGGGGAACCTTAATAATATGCTAGCAGAGCAAGCAAGAACCCAGATATTGTTTCTGAAACACAAATTCTACAAATTGGGCAATAAACCAGGACTCATGTTGGTGAATCTCATCAGGAGTAGAAAGGGGAGCACGAGAATTCAGGAGATATGAGGGGAAGGAGCAGCCCTGATCAGGGAACCCCAAGCTATCGGGGATAGGTTCAAGAAGTTTTACCGGGTTCTATATAAGGCTGAATGTGACGGTACAATGGATAGGGCAAGGGAATTTTTGGACAAGGTCAAAATTCCGGGAATCACTGAGAAGCAGTGAGAAGAGCTGAGCAGGGAACTCTCCAAGGAAGAAATCAAAGTGGCCATACAGTGCATGAAGTCTGGCAAGGCGTCTGGGCCAGACGGCCTCCCAGTTGAGTTCTATAAGGGAGTGGGACAGGGGTGGTGGACTTGCTGTGGGAATTATTTCGGGAACCTTGGGAGGAAAATCCACTTCTGTCCACTATGGAGGTAGCAATGATATGTGTCATTCCGAAACCCAGAAGGAACCCCCAGGAATATGCCTCTTATAGGCCTATATCCCTGTTGAATGTGGATGTTAAGATCTATGCTAAGGTCCTTGCCGCCGACTGAATGTGTTGCTCCTACAGCTAATACACCAGACCAAACAGGTTTCATACAGGGAAGGCACTCCTACCATAATGTGAGGAAGGTTCTGAACATAGTGCATTGCTCTTCTCGGCGTCCAGGCATGACAGCAGTTTTGTTCCTGGACGCCGAGAAGGCTTTTGACCAAATTGAATGGGGATACCTCTTGACGCATTCGGGCAGATCTGCCTAGAGAAAGATTCATTGGTATGATTAGGGCTTTGTACAGCTCTCCACAGGTCCTGTGCTGACCAATGAGGTGCTGTCAGAGCAGTTCTCCTTGTTCAGGGCCGACAGGGATGTCTGCTTTCCCACTACTATTTGATTTATACTGAGCCCTTGGCCATGGCCAATAGACAGAATCCGCATATTAAGGGAGTTGAGGGCAAGGGTGACAAACAATATAAAATGTCGCTATATGCAGACGATATGATCTTGTATTTACGTGATCCACAGCACTCCATGCCTCCCTTACTGGAACTTATTGAAGGATTTGCCACCTTCTCAGGATACAAGATAAACCTAGATAAGTCAGAGGTAATGTATCTAGGGAAGGGGATGGTAACAGGGAAGGATATGTGGGGCTTAAGAGAGGTTCGTTCCTCCTTTAGATACTTGGGATGAAATATTGGGAAGAATATGCCAGAACTTTATTGTCTGAACTATATCCCCTTGATTAATAACATTGTGGCAGAAATGAAAAGGAGGAGAGCACTACCACTGTCCTGGACAGGGCGAATAAACCTAATCAAAATGAATATCCTACCAAGGATCCTCTACCTGCTACAGATGCTCCCAATGGGCCTTAATAAGAGGGATAACAAGAAGTTGGGTAGGGGTTTCTCTGAATTTTTATGGCAGGAGAAAAGGGCTAGAATCAGCTTGGGCATGATAAAGGCAAGCTCAAGGGGTGGAGGTTTAAATTTTCATGACAGGAAGAGCTACTACCTGGCTGCACAAATGAGAATTGTAAAGCACTGGGTTGTCAGACCTGACATGGCTAGCTGGATAGATCTGGAAGAAATGGAGGCCCAGGGTAGGCTTTCAGCATACCTGGCTAGAGGAGGGAGGAGGGCATATGTTTACCAAGCTCGGTTCAACCCTCTGGTGCTGATGGTACTGGAGAGCTGGACACAGAGCAAGAAGACATTGGAGTGACAGGAGGCAGAGACAATACTCCTACCGATCTGCAGGAACCCTTTCTTTCAGCTGGGACTGGAGAACCCAGGATTTGAGGAGTGGGACACTAGAGGGGTGCAATGCATAGGAGACCTCCTCAGGGGGAAGGATATATGCTCTTTTCATGAGCTTAGGGAGACCAGAGGGGTGCCAAATAACCACTTGTTTCAGTTCTTTCAGGCCAGGGACTATTGTAAACAGATAAGGAAGCAGGGGCTACAGGCAATATCATTGTAAAAGGCAGAGGCCTTGATTTGCAAGGCTAGGAGGGATCCTAAGGGTATGGTGGAGGCTATGGTGCATTTAATTCGAGGTAATATCTGAGATATGACACGCAGTACTAGGGGTCTATGGAAAAAGGATTTGGGGTTTCCAATTTCTGATTATAATTGGGGGCTTATATTAGAAATACATATGGGCCTACTCCTTTCAAATAAATATAAGGAATCAGCTTATAAATTTGTACATAGACTCTACTGCCCTCCGGTGGTGCTACACAGGTACAAGCCAGAAGTATCTGAAACTTGTAATAGGTGCAAGGAACAGAGAGGTACATATTTCCATTGCTTCTGGGCATGCCCCAGATTACAAATATTCTGGAAAAGGATAGCACAGACCCTGAGTGGTATGCTGGGTCCAAAGATAACGTTCACTCCAATTGACCTATTGTTTGGTATGGAGATGGGAGAGGGAGAGGAATGGTCCCCACATAGGAAATGTCTCAGAGTGCTGCTCTCACAGGCCAGACAGGCCATTGCGAACACTTGGGTATCGGCAATGGATCCTTCCATTGAGCAGTGGCGCTTTCTGACTATAGGGGCTTTGGTAATGGAAAAGAGGTCTTATCAGATTAGAGATAAAATAGAGACCTTCCTATCCATATGGAGCCCTTTTAGCAACACTGACCATGGAGAGGAAGCATTGGTCTTACAGGCTGGAGAGTTAAGGCCTGGGCAGAGGGACCAATAGCAAAAGGGGAGGAAGGATATTAAGCGGCATATAAATTTATGAATTGGTGGAAAGGAGTAGAGTAATAGTAATAGACTAGAGAATATTATTTGTGTGGTATATGTGGACCTTTGTAAATAGTTGTTAGTTTTAACTGTATATAGTATGTGTGTTTTAACAATGTCTGTAACTGCTTTTTATATGCACAAAACCTTAATAAAAGTTTTAAGCAAAAAAAAAAAGGAACCTGTACACTGACCTCAAATAAGGGTCCTTCTTATGGATTTAAACTGGTTTACATTAGGGTTGTACACAAACAAGTCTCTGTATTTCACAGAGGTACTATTATAGTATTGAGAGTTTGTTTTCTTCCAAAGAAATTCAGTTTAGCAAGAAACAGACCCAATTAGAAACTAATCAAACAAAAAAAACAGTTTCTGCAGCACTTTTGTAATTAGATCAAGGCCATTTCTTAAAGTGTGCAGAACTTAACCCTCTCATTGAATGCTGGTATCATTTTATGTAAGGAAAAATCTTTGTATTCCTCTCTTAGCAAAAGCTGTGTCTTTCTCAAGGACTTACCAGCTCTGTAAACCAGCCACAGACACCTGTAGTAATAAGGAGACTCCTCTCCTCCTTGTTTTACATGTTTTTTCTTGCCAGGCTTGTTTTAACAATGCCTGTGAATCGTACATATATGATGATGCATACTATGTCATCACCAGAATGTAAAATAATTCCAAACCCTGCTATCTGACCCTCATTGGTATGTGTAGCTGAGTCATCAGTCAAAACATGACAAACAGTGGTGTCTTTTAACACTTTCTGAGGTTCTGTCAGAAAAGGCCCTGGGACAGGTAGGTCAGGAGGTTGGAGTGAACAATCATGGGTCTCTCCTGTAAATTGTAGGCCATGGGCCAACAAGGATGGAGTTTTGATAAGAAGGACAGTGATGTCATGATCCTGTAAAATTAGACACCAGTGTCTAAGTCTGGCATTGGATACAGAAACATCTTTTACTCTGTCTGACAACAACAAGTTAGTTGGCAAATAACTGGAATGCAGCACAATGGGTGCATATCCAATGATGTACATAAAGTATCTCACTGCCCAGTATGTAGCCAAAACATTCCTTTCACAAAGGATGTATTTTAGCTCCACTGGGGCAAGCATCTAGGATACATAAGCAATGGGTCTGATGTGCCCATTGTATTTTTGGGCTAAAACTGCTGAGATTGTTATAGTTGATGTAACAGTTTCAATATACCCTAAAACTGTATTATGATTAACCAATGCTGGGACCATGGTAAGTGATTCCAAAAGAAAAGACCATGATGTTAGTATTAGGATACCTTGTACCTTCTTACCAGAAGTGTCTGCTATTGTGTGCAGTGGTGCAAGTGGTAGACAAGAAGTACAGGAACTCATGCACTGGCAATTATGAAATGCAGAATGAAGATCCTGAATCTAAAGGATAACAATGTCAAGACACAACTATCTAATTTGACACAAGTAGATTCAGTTAGAGATACCAAAGTATTTCTAGGAAAATAGCATTCTTGTACAAGTCAAATGTTGTTATGGAAACCCTGATTGCAGATCACAGGTCCAGAAACTGTCACTGTGTTGCTAGTTTAAGAATTCAGTTTCTGTGTCAGTGGGAAGAAGTACAGAAACTCAGTTCCTGCTGCAGAAAAGGTACAGGAACAGAGTTCCTGTGCATTCCTGTTCACTTTCATCACTGATTGTGTGTACTGGGAATAACCCAGACTGTTCCTGGCTTGTGCCTGCTATTGCAGCCACAATATGAGATGATCCAGGTGTCACTGATGGAGGGGGTTCTGCATCATGTGCTGGCAGTGCTGGCACTATCAGGGGTGCCTGCACAGTGGATAAAAGTGCTGTGCAAGTTGCACATAGTTCTCCAGCTATGGATTGTGGTTCAGTAGCCCTCAGGGGTGGAGAAAGTAGTACTGAAACAGCTGTCAGCTCAGGTTCCGAAATCAAACCTGTAACCCTCCCCTCCAATGTGGCCTGTGATGCTGAAAATATCACAGCCACGGGGCTTTCACAATCAGGGTTGTCCCCTCCTCCATCAAATGTAAAGTAGGTTTCCCCACCAGAAGGTTGCTGGATAGTAGCAACATCACTTTTAATGTTACAGCTTAAGGTATTAACGCACTGCATAGGTTCAGTGCTGTCAGTGTTAGGAAAAGCAGTACATTCAGTCTTCTCAGGGAAAGCTGATGCTATTTCACATTTCACATCATAATTAACAGCAATGTTTTCCTTGATCAAGGACTCTCTAATATAGTAAACATTGTTAACAGCAGCAGCTCCTTCTGCAGCGTCAGACACTGACTTCATGGCAGATTGCATATCAGCCTCATTCAAAAGTACGTCAACATCATTTTTAATGAGAATCTTCTGAACCTCAGAAACACTAGTCTTACTGATAACATTATTAATTGTGGCAAAAACCTCCAGTATGTTTTGTTTGGTTATGCCAGCAATCACAGGTCCCTGTGACTGCATGATCCAACCTCCGTGATGCGGTGGTCGCCCATTTTGGATTACCTCATGGGCATCTTGGGTTACTGTGTTATGACCATCATCACATGACCATGAGTGGCCACCTTGGGGATGGCATGGGGATGCAAACTGATGACGTCCATGTCCACCATTTTGACTCTAGCAGTTCTCCATTTTGTAAATCACAGAAAAACAAGTGGCTCGTCTTTGTTCTAGCATACTATGAGTGTTCAAAATCAAACTCTTTGACAGGAGAAGAGGCAAGGTCTTTGGGCATTAAGTTAGTATGCCCTGCCAATACCTCTGGCTGATGGTGCAGGTTCACCATATCTGACTTTCTACTCCTACATTCTAACTGCTCAGATACAGGTGTTAGCACGCTGTAAAGTGCCTTGTTTTCCGATCGCAAGACATTCTCATCTTGTAAAATGTACCTGTTATCAACAGAAGCTGTGTCACAGTTTAGATTCAAAACCTTCATTTCAAGTCTGCTGTAATGGAAACATACTGAATCGCGTTGTTCAGTCAAGGTCTGGTGATGAAATACCAGCATGTTAACTCTTTCAGTAATTGCTTAAAACTTTTTATCCCTAAGTTCCTTGTTTTTATTAGCCAGAACACTATTCATTTGGAAAACATTTTTCCTAATAGGTTTTGCCTTTTCAGAGTTATCTGTTAAGGAATACAGGTGTTGGCTGCCCCTCTGATTAAAGAGAAACTCATTTTCTTGATGGAGAGACTGCAACTGAGACTGCAGTCCATCTATCCTTTCTTTATGAGAAGCCTTTTTCAGACTAATTTCCTGCTTGCAGTTTATATGATCAACCTCAGATTTGGTATCACACACATTATGCATAACCTGTTTCTCCAAGTTTCTACACACAGTGGTAAGCTGGACATTTTCCTTACTCTTACATTCTAGTTCCTCAAAAACATGAGCGAGTACACTGAAGTAATCTAACTTCAGCCCGCAAGACATCCTGATAGTGTAAAACTAGTCTGTTGTCCAGAGAAGCTTTATTACATTTGGTATTCAAATCATACACTTTACGTCTGCTGTTTTCATAACTACTTAGTAATGAATCACATTGTTTAGTCAAGGTCCTGTTTTGAAATAACAGCTCATTAACTTTTTCAGCAGACTCAGCATGTAACATATTCATCTTTTGCCTGTATGCAGTGTAATCTGACTTCAGAGTATCACATTTTTTTATAGAAAATTCTAAGCAAGAGAATAGTGTTGCAACTAGCAAATTTTCAGGAATATTTTCCTTGGTACCAAGGTTTAAGTGACTATAGTCATCAGAGATCACCCTCGTGGGACTGTTTCTGGTTTTTGCCACATTGGCAGAATCTTTTAAAGCACAGTAAGCAGTTTGAATTTGTGAGGCATCTAGCCTCAACTTCAGTACTGATTTTTGAGATGTGTCTTTTAAGAAATAAGAAGCCCTTAGCTGTCTGTGGATCACAAACTTTGCAACCAAAGTTCATGACAGAACACAAACAGCATTTGGCATATGTGGAGTCCTAGATGAGTAAATACATACCCATTAGGATTTGAAACCACAAATTAAAGCAGTCTATCTATCTGTTTGGATCCCTTTACAGCTGTGTGTTCCCACAGAGAAAGAAGAGGAAAAAAAAATAAAACAACTCATTACACAGAGACTGAATATCTGCCAAATGATTGTTTTGTCTGCACTATGATACACACAACAGACCAAAAATTTAAACAGAAGACACTCTCAGCTGCTTGTTATTGGAGATTTCTCAACCAGTGTTTTAATTTACAGAGGAAATTAAAATGTAACTTAGCAAACACCCAGACACACTGCCCGGTAGCCATTTTATGTAGCCTAAATACACTTAATGTGTAGGGTAAATAATAGTAATAATAATAATACAGATTCTTATGTCTTCGGAGTCTGCCAAGAAATATTCATAAACAAGCAAGAGTACTAATAAATGTTTATTAGACCACTTACGCCAAGCATGTGACAAAGAAATCACAAGGGAGATGGGTTTCTCACCACTCTCCTGAAGAATGTACATAATCTCCAGGATTTCTAGAATCTTAGGTTCTCCAAGATCTTGTTCTCTCTCCCCACTCTTCTGGAGCTACAGGAGGTTGCAGAAGGATATATACTACAGATAACAGCATAGCAACAGAGATTACCTCATAGATATGAGAAATAATATGTATTGGATAATGACTTAAGAGACAGAATTACTAATGAGTATCATATGAAACAAATAATATGCTTCCATTTACATTATAGCTTGGACAAAAGAAATGCTGATGGGGCTCTATTACACGTGGCATTTCTTGCTTATGTATAATATAAGACATAATAAAGGATTTCTCTATGCCAGTTTGCTTAGACAAAGAAAAGTGCTAACAGGGCTCTATTACACATGGCATATCTGCCTGAGTGTAAAACACACACTACATATAATTATATGAGAATATAAATATATAATAATCACTGATTATCCCTCAGAGTCATCATATCAGTAATTAGGTAGATTATATATGGAATATATGTAAAAGACACACATAATGCATTATAGTGAGGTATAATAGTCATGCATGATCTAATCCTATGAAGGATGTAAACATTGGCAAATATTAGCAGCAAAGCACATTCCTGGCACTCATACTTATATGATGGATGCCTAAATCTGTATATTAGTGCAAAATAGCAGCATCAGACCAGCAGTAATAGACCAGAAATACAGTGTAAGGTGTATGTGAGATGTATGTGGGATAATAGGGGGCATAACCCAGGTGCAACAGGGGGACTGTTTTCTGTTTACAGGATTTGAAAGTAAATAAATATTTTGGGACACTGGGGTGGGCTCCCCAGTGTCCCACACTGATGGGGGGGTTTGTAATGCAGACACGTGGAATGGGTCCCCCAATGTCAGAAGTATCATTAAAAAATGAAGTGCCGGGGGGATCCGAACCTAAAAACAAAAGGACGGCCATCAGAGGGTGGGGGGGTACTAGACACCAGGGAAACAATGGGGATAAAGATCAGAGGCCAGGACAGGGATAAGAGGGTGCAGAGTGCCAAAAAGAGACATCAAAGGGCTGTTTTCTTTATTACAGGCATACAAAAAAAGAACTTGTTTCGTATCTCATCATACGACACAAGATCTTGTTTTGTATTATGTGATACAAAACAAGACTTGTAATATAAAAAACATACTTCCAGGAGATTTTTGTAACACGCAACTGCAGAATGCAACTAAGGGGGTCCCAATAAGCAAGGTACATCTGTTGGTCCCTCTGCAAAATATCATTTTTGGGGGGTTCATAATGTTAATTTTCAGGCAAAACTGAAAACAAGATGGCAGCCAAATGAAAAAAGAGTTTCCTCAAATGAAAAAGAATGACATCAGTAAACAAAGAATTATTTTTGGGTTTCATACAGCTATTTTGTGGTCCTTAAGGAGCATGCTCAGAACCAATTGAATTTCTTTTAAACTGAAATAACTTTGAAACAGATTAATATGTTTTCACCAAACCAGAAAAAGGCACATCTGTGAGTCGCCCCCTTTTTAACCTGAAAATTTCAGACCAAAATTCCAAATTGTTTGGGCTGTAGCCAAATTCAAAGAAAATCCTATTTAAACTAATGGGAACAAAATTATAAAACAATCGCTTTTTTAATTATCCAGATCTCAGAAACTGCTCATCCAACCAGAATGAAACTTGGTACGTTCAGAGATCTGCCACACAAGACTGTGTATGCAAAATTGAATGCAAATCAGTTGAACAGTTGCAAAGATATTAAAGTACAAAATTTTGAGTGTAACATAGAAATCCCAGTTCAACCTTAACTATAGGGGCGCGACTGCACCCATATATAGATACATATATATATATATATATATATATATATATATATATATATATATATACATATATATATATATATATATATATATACACACACACACACACAGTGACACACATATATGTATGTATTTTAGTTGCATAGATTATAAAAAAATTAGAGCCATAGTTGCGACCCTATAGTTAGGGTTGAGTAGGCAATTCAATGTTAAACTCAAAATTCTGCAATTAAAAAACTTTAGAACCATTGAAAAGATTTACACAGCATTTGGTATGTGCCTTCCTGTGGGGTAGATCCCTTGATCTGGCAAGTTTCATTCTGGTCGGATGTGTGGTCTCTGAGTTATGGAGAGGTGAAAAAACATGTTTTTATGCATTGATTTTGCTAGGATTTTTCTTTGAACAGCCCAGAGGGTTTGGTTGTTTGGCATGAAATTTGCAAAGTAGATAGGGACTAACTCACAGTTGTGGCTTTTTCTAGTCTGGTGTAAAAAGAATAAGTAGTTTTTAAGTTACTGCAATTTAAAAATGTGAAAAAATTGTTTCTGAGCATGCTCACTAGGCATTTCAAGATAGCTGGTTGATACGAAAGAGGAATCCTGCACTGTATGAGAAAATTCCTCTTTCACATGGCTGCCATCTTGTTTTCAGTTTTGCCCAAACAATTGTTTTTGAAACCTCCCAAAATGATATTATTGGGAGGAACCAACACTTATAGCTTGCTTATGGGGACCCCCATTGGTGCATTCTGCACTTCACCCAACAAAATATGCCCATAAAATGTGTTTATTTAATCATTTAAATCCTACTTCGTATTCGCATAATACGACGTAGGATCCTAGTTTGTATGCATGAGATGCAACCTAGGATCCTAGGCCATGAGCCAAAAATAGGATAAATGATGAAATAAACACTTTTTGCCAACATGGAATGCTCAATCCCCATGTCAGCACTACAGACCCCCAATATGGGAAGTACCACTCTCATACAGCTTGCTTATTGGGAACCCCTTTGGTGCATTCTGCACTTTACCCAACAAAATATGCCCCAAAATGTGTTTATTTAATTATTTAAGTCCTACTTTATATTTGTGTAATATGACCTAGGATCTTAGTTTGTATGCACCAGATACGACCTAGGATCCTGGGACATGAGCCGAAAATAGGATAAATGATGAAATAAACACTTTTTGCCAACATGGGGTGCCCAACCCCATGTCAGCACTACACCCCCAGTATGGGGAGTACTGCTCAGACACCAGAATGCCTACTCCCGGTGTCAGATGATACCCCCCTCTCCCCCTGCTAAAGCCGTCCTTTATAATTGCTGACACGGGGTGCCCAATCCCCATGTCAGCATGTATGCACGCCCCCACACACTAATATGGCACACTGGGAGCCCATCCCAGTGTGCCAAAATACATATAATAGTTAAAGATACCTGTAAATGCAGAAAACTGTCCCCTGATGTCTTTGTTTTTTAAACCTACAAAAAATAAAACGGTCCCTTGTCATCTCACAAGCCCCTCTCCCCCATCTTCACCCACCCTACTGAGCACCCACCTCCCCGCACCTTCCCTTACTCATACTTACCTCCGGAGGTCAGGAGCAGTGATCTTCTTAGGACCGGGACACGTCTGCACTCTTCAAAATTGAACCGCAAACTGAAGAATCAAAGGTAAGCTGTTTCAACTTATTTTGATATCTCTGCCATGTTTTGAGATTTTGCACCAGATTTTCAACATGAGGATTTTGGGACCCCACCTCATGAACAATGTCACTGTCATCTCGTTACTTGGTCCCAAAAGGTGATTTTGCAGTCACTGCATGGAATCACCTTTCAGAACCAATTAATGAAATGCCAGTACCAGTGTTCATGAGGGGAGGTTCCAAAAAGCCCATGTTTAAAATGTGGTGCACAAAAGACTGTGTTTGTGCATTACACAGTTTCTACGCACGCTCATAACTTTACCAATTTTTGCTATTTTCACTTCAGATTTTCAACATTGCCATTTTAGCTGTCATTTCTCACATCCTGCCTGAAATGTGGTTTCGCACCCATGGTACAGAATAGTGTGGTCGCTGTGCAAAATCAGCTTTTGGGGTGGATTAACAAAATCACATTGCCAGTGTTTATGAGGAGATTTCCCCAAAATCCCATGTTGAAAATTTGATAAAAAAATTCCCATAAATGACCACGTTATGAGCGTGTGGGGTCCAGTTTCTACACGCGCTCGTAAGTTTGCCAATTTTTCAAATTTTCACTCCTGATTTTCAACATTGCCATTTTCACACCTCCTCATAACCAGTATATAGCTGTCATTTTTCATATCCTGCCCAAAACATGATTTCACACCTGTGGCGCAGAATGGCGAGTTTGCTGTGTGAACTCAATTTTCGGGACAGATTAACAAAATGACAGTGACATCATTCATGAGGTGGGGTCCCCAAATTGCCATGTTGAAAACTGGGTGACAAAAATTCTGAAACTACCCCAGTTATGTGTGTCCGTTGAATTGTGGCACCCACAGCACCTTTCAGCACACGTATCTCAAAAACAACCACATACAAGTTACATTACACTTTCTCAAAAAAGAAGTGAAATTCATTGCTAAAAACTATGTTAATGCATAAGTTAGAGTTTTTATTAAACTGTAAAAAGCTGGGAAATTCAATATTAGGGTTACCAACCCTACCACCCCACCCCCCACCCTCCACACACCAACAGGCATTGGGGAGTGCCTTGGAGTCATTCAGCCTAATTCTTACCCTATTCTCCTATACTGTACCATCTCATCTTGCTTACACATGGAATGGGGTGAGAGTTAGGTCCGATGACCCCAAGGCACACCCCATCATCGGAGTGTGGAGGGTGGTGTTGGTAACCCTAACACTGAATTTCCCAACATTTTAGCTGTTTAATAAAACCCTAACCGATGCATTAATGTAGTTTGTAATATATATATATATATATATATATATATATATGTTGCAATAAACTTCAATAATGCATCAGTTAGGGTTGCACCAACAAAAAGTAGAAAATGTGGTGTTAGGGTTTACACCCATAACACCCCACCCCCACCCTGCAAACACCAACAGGTATCGGAGGGTGCTTTGGGGTCATAAGCCCTAACACTTAACCCATTCCATAATTAAATAAGCTGAGATGGGTACAGTATAGGAGAATGGGGTGAGTATTAGTACTGAGAACCCCAAGGCACACCCCTCATGTCTGTGGGTGTGTGCAGAGTGGGGTGTTAGGGTGGGAAACCCGAACATCACATTTCCCTACTTTTGTTGCTGCAACTCTAACTGATGCAGTAACTTTGTTTTGTGCAACTAATTTCCTTACTTTTTGAGACAGCATAGTCGTATTCTTATTTTCCTTCATAGATGTGTATATGTACATAACTGAGGAAGCATAGAGCTGTCTGGGCCTTGTGCTTCCTTTATATGACAACAGTGACCAAACTGTCAGCATAGCCATCTTACTACCCTGCCTCATGTATCTGGTATAGAAAATGTTCAAATACCCACCAAAATGTAATTCTGCACAAGTGCAATGCCATTCCGTGACACAGGTGCAAAAACACATTTTGGCCAGGATTTGAAAAATGACAGCTGTGATATACATGAGGCTGGGTAATAAGAAGGCTATGCTGAAAATCTGGGGTGAAAATATATAAAATTTCCAAAGTTACGAGCGTATGTAGCGAAATTACAACACATGGTCATAACTCTGACTCCATATTTTCAGCATAGCCTTCTTGTGATCACAGTTCATGAACAATGTGACTGTCATTACACAAATCCTGCCAGAAAGGTGATTTCTCCAACAGTCATATAGTTCATGAGGTGGGGTCCCCAAAAGGCCATGCTGAAAATTCTGAGTCAAAATCTCAAAAAATTAAATAGTTATGCGTAAAAGTTGAAACCCCCATTGAAATACACTGAACCGCATTTGTCTTAGTTTCTCATAGTGCAGTGGTCGGTTCCAGCAGCAAGACGTATATTCGATCGGAGAGTGGAACTTTAACCTGGGACCTGATCAGATGAGTGAGGGTGTGTACAGGTGTACTGGGGAGTGTGGGGTGGTGGGTGCTGAGTGGGAGGTGGGGGTGGGCTGATCGGCAAGGGACCATTTTCTTTTTTTTTACAGGACAAAAAAAAAGCACTGTTTTTTTATTTTTTTGGCACCAGAACATGGAAGGAGGGGGAAGGGGTACCACTAACCACAAGGGACAAGGCAGCATGGGGAGGGTGATTGGAGAATGGGGGAGGGACCACTAGGAACCAGGGAGAAACAGCAGCATGGGGAGGGCAGTCAGAGAATGGGGGTGGGACCACTTGATACCAGGAAGAAACAGCTGCACAGGGAGGGCAATCAGAGAATGGGGAAGGGACCACTAGACACCAGGAAGAAATGGCAGCATCCGGACAGCAAATGGAGAATGGAGGGGAGGGACCACTAAACTACCAAGGACAAAGGACGGCACCGGGAGATGGATGACAGAACAGGGAGGGGCAATAGACTCCCAGGGACAAAATACAGCATGGGACACAGACCACAGAACAGGGGAGAGGGGACCACTATACTACCAGGGACAAACAGCAGCAGCGGGCACAGATTGGAGAATAGGGGAAGGGGAGGGACCATTAGACTACCAAGGACAAATGGCAGCAGTGGACATGGATCAGAGAACAGGGGAGGGGGAGGGACCACTAGACTACCAGGGACAAACGGCAGCACCAGGACTGCCATCTCATGACAGGGGAGGGACCACTAAACTACCAGGTGACATAAGGGCAGCACCAGGAAAAAAAATCTTTTGCCACAAATTGCAGGAAAAGAATATTCTTTCGTGATAGGACAGGATCCTCCTTCACAATTTACAGCCCAGGATCCTTCTTCACAAAACAGACTGCCCACAATTTGCAGCAAAAGAATTCCTGGAATAATATAAACATATTCCTGAATGTTTATAGTATGTGAAAAACTGACTCCAGAATCCGATTCCTCTGGCCCCAATTAGGTAAACACAACTGCTGGTGTTTACCAACTACCAGTATTTTTTAAAATATTGAAGTTCGTTTGCCTCACTAACTGAAAACAAGATGACAGCAGCACAAAAAAAATTCTCCATTTGTGAAAGAGAATGACACTTTTGCGATCATGAAATGCTCTTTCACACGGGACATCTAACTTTTCCCATAGGAAATAATCGGAAACTTTGAAATGTAATAACTTTTGAACTGACTAATATTTTTTCACCAAACCTGCAAAAGACACATCTGTGACCCAAGCCCTATATACCCTAAATATTTCAGACCAAACACTGAAGCCGTTTCTGAGAAATCGTGTGACAAAGAATGTACACAGAAATGGTAATTTTCACATTTTTTGACACTCTGTATCACCGCACCCACACATCCGACTGCAACAAAACTTGCCACATCCACAAATCGCTGGCCCCCGATGGTGCATGCAAATTTTCATACAAACTGGTAAAACTATTGCAAAATTATTGAAGTGTAGAATGCTGGATTTAACATAGAAGTGACTGTTGAACCCTAACTATAGGGGCACAACTGCACCCCTACAGTACATATATAGTCATTGCAAAAAACTTTGTTAATGTATCAATTAGGGTTGAAGTAACAAATGTATGAAAATGAGACATTAGGGTTCAGCCCCCATCTCCCATCCTCCACATACCAACAGGTGTGCCATGGGGTCGTTAGGCCCAACTCTCACCATATTCCATGTGTAAACAGGTTGGCATAGTGTAGTATGGGAGAATGGGGTGAGAGTTAGGCCTAATGACCCCATGGGACACCCCGATGCCTGCTGGTGTGTGGAGGATGGGGGGTGGGGTGGTAGGTTGGGGAGGTTAGGGGCTCAACCTTAACATTTTATTTCCATACTCTTGTCGCTTCAACCCTAAATTAATTGCCTTACTTTTTGAGAAAGTGTAATGTAACTGGTATGTGTTGGTGGGAGCATGGACACTCCAAACCTCACGCTTCCTTTAAGCCACCATTTTTGCATAATGATGCGTGTATGTGGGGCGCGGGCCCTCTGGGCCCCAGCGCTCACCTAACTCACGAGCCATACAACAGCCCTATAGGGATAAGAAGGAATCCTTGTAACACTAATTTGCCAATATCTCAGTAACCATAGCAGCTTTGGAAAAAATTCCACTGCAGTTGTACTCATGACTTCAATACCTCCATGCAAGCTTAATGGACTAACCTGCCCAGAGTGAAAAATCCATATCTTGTACTGCTTCTGAGATATGGGCACTGAAAGGTACTGCGGGCACCGCAATGTTATCTTATGGGAAATTTCTCAACTTTGGAATGTTATAACTATGTAACCAATGCAATTTTTTATACCAAACCAGCATATGTCACATCTGTGGGGCACCCCATTTGCACCCTGCACATTTCAAGCCAAAAGTCCATACTGTTTCTTAGCAGTGAACTGTCAAAGTTTTACAAATCCTTGTTCGTGAGCTGTCAATATCCCCATTCGCGAGCCAAATCCCATTTGCGAGGTATCAAAATCTCTGTTCGTGACATAGGGCCATCTGGTCATCTCACGAATGGGGATTTTGATAACTCACAAATGGGGATCAGCTCCTGAACTGGGATTTTGACAGCTCACGAACAGGATCCCCAGTTCACGAGATAAGACCATCTAGTCCTCATCTCACGAACAGGGATTCGGCTCATGAACAGGGATTTTGACAGCTCACAAACAAGGATTTTTTTTTATAATCCTTGTTCATGAGCTGTTAAAATCCCTGTTCGCGAGCCGTATCCCCATTCATGAGATGTCAAAATCCCCATTCATGAGAAATCATTGTTTGTGAGATTTGGCCATTTGGTCCTGATCTCATAAACAAGGATTTTGTCACCTCACGAACAAGGATTTCTTACAAATGGGGATTTTGACAGCTCATGAACGTGGATTTTGACAGCTCATGAACAAGGAGTTTTTTTATGATCCTTGTTCGTAAGGCATCAAAATCCCTGTTTGCGAGACAAATCCCCGTTCATGAGGTACCAAAATCCCTGTTTGTGAGCCGATTCCTGTTCATGAGATATGGCCATCTGGTCATCTCATGAACAGAGGTTTATGACAGCTCATGAACAGGGATCAGCTCATGAACGGGGATGTGGACACCTTACGAATGGGGATTGGAAGCAAGTCACGAATGAGGATTTTCAAATTAAAAAATGGCCTTTTTTTAATAAACTGATGGAAACCAAACACATGGTTTTTTGGAGGGTGTCGCCTTGAACAAAACCCATACATTTGTTTCCACAAAATACATCCGTGGGGGCAAGTAACAATATTTTGTTTAGGGCTAAAAGTAAAAGCAAGATGGCAGCTCACGAACAAGGATTTTTTTCTCACGAATGGGGATTTAATGAAACCCCATTCATGAGCTGTCAAAATCCCCATTCATGAGCCGAAATCCTTGTTCGCAGCTGTGCCTCTATCCAAAAGACTGAACTGAGCATGCTCAGAACCCGAATTTTCAAAACTGAATAACTCTGGATTGGACTAATATTTTTTCACCAAACCAATGCTGGCTTGTTCCTTAGGGTAAGTTATTTCTACCCTGAAAATGTTAGGCTAAAATCCAAAGCTGTGTGGTTGCAGGGCGATGAGGAAAAATCAGGAAAAATTGGAGAAAAAAGTGAAAAATACTTTTTTCCCTATGCGCTGCACAAAATCAATTGAAATGAAACTTGGCACATGATGAGATCTATCCCACAGGACAGCACATACCAAATTTCATGCAAATCTATTGAACAGTTGCAAAGTTATTAACATACAACATTTGGGGTTTAACATTAAACTGCCTACTCAACCCTGGCACAGCTGTTTAATGTTTATATGTGTACAGCAGCACATCCCAATTTTTTGGGCTATTGGGTCAAAAAATGCCAAAGTTATTAAGGTGCAAAAACTGAAATTTTACACTGAAGTGCTGTACCAGTCCTAACTATAGGGTCAGTATCGTGCCCCAATAATGTATCTATTTTATATAGATGTACAGTATATATATATATATATATATATGTGTGTATGTGTGTATATATATATATATATATGTATATATATGTGTGTGTGTATATATATATGTATATGTATATGTATGTATGTATATATATATATATATATATATATATATAATAGATAGATACATTACCGGGGCATAGTTAGGGTTGGTACAGCACTTCAATGTTAAATCTCAAATTTTGCACCTTAATAACTTTGGCATTTTTTGACCAAATAGCCCAAAATTTGGGCCGTGCTGGTAGTTTGTCCATGTTGCAAGATGTGGAAAGTTTCGTGACAGCAACTTTTACGTTTTTTGTATATAAAGTGGTCAAAAAGCCAGAAATTGACATTTTTTCCCATAGGATAACATAGGATTTTTTGCTGTCTTCTACAGCCCACACAGAATGAAATTTATCTCTGAAATTTTTAGGGATGATGGGGTGTGTGCCGAGTATGTGCCTTTGAATGGTTTGGTGTGAAAATGTATTACCGTTTTTGAATTAAAACAATTTTTGTGATAGCTGCAAGACAGGCTGTTCAAACAGTTAATAACATTCACTTTTCGAACAGTAAATGGTATTTACTATTTGAACTTTACTGTTTGAATGGTAAATAACCATGTACTATTCAAACAGTAAATAAACATTTGTCATTTCTTAACAAAAAAATGGTTTGGAATTTTGGGCTGAAAATTTCAGGGTACAAAGGGCATGCCCCACAAATGTGCCTTTTGGTGGTTTGGTGAAAAAATATTACTGCGCCACATAGTTATAAGACTTTGAAGGTTCCCATAGGATAGCACTGTAATGGTCTGGGTACCTTTCAGCAGCTATATCTCAAAAACGCTTTGAAATATGGATTTTCTGTGAAAAGCAGCTCAGTACACCTTTAGGTGTACTGAGCAGAGTTATGCATGTTTCCAACCCTTCTTTACAACTACAGGGGAAATTTTTATGAATGGGGCTAAGGTGCCTGTGATACTGTGCCATTATGGACTGAGCATTCCACCAGGGAGATGAGGGTTAATTACAATGTCTCTACACTTATGGATAGATGGTAGGGCAGGACCCATAGGGCCCTGCACTTCCACATATGCATACCATTATGGGGTGATGGAAGCGCAGTGCCCTCCCACAGGGAGATGAGGATTAATCACATCTCTACAGTTACAGATAGATCACAGCACATGAAAAACAGGGACAATTATAATATGCATGCATGGGAGCACAGGGCCCAGAGGGCCCCATGGTCCCACAACACAATATGGAGTAATGAGAATGCAGGGCCCACAACCAAATAAGGGTAAAATTACACTTTCTAAAAAAGTAAGGAAATTCTATGCAAAAAAACTATGTTAATGCATCAATTAGAGTTGTTATTAAAGTGTCTGTAGTCCAGGTGCCATGTGCCAGTGGGCTACTACCGTACCTGTTGGCCCTCACACAGGTTAAGATGCCTGGGTCCTGCTACTGTAGTGATCGGGGGGGGTTATTCCAGAGATATAGTAAATAGCACAGTTCCTCCACCCAGAGTGAATTTCTAGTGGATCAGGTGACCATCTGGTACAACACCCTGGGATGCTGCACCTACCCACCTCCCCGTCCAACCACACCACACACTGGATATCCAACCATTTCCCAGTACCATAAACCTTAAACACTTTGCAGTTGATTTCCACAAAATACCCTTTACACAGCAGTTCTAAACAGTGAAACACAGCTTTATTGGAGGAAGGGGTTAGAGAGGGGGGTACCTGGATAAAGGGTCAGCTGTGGAAGGAAGAAGGTTAGAAAAAACAACAATGTAAAAAACAACATAAGCCCGTGGGCCAGACCTTTCCAGCTGCCCACCCTCACTGGTACCAGTGCTAATAGTAGTCTTTTCTGGGTACCCAGACTTTGCAGGCCTGTTTGGTGCCACGGGTTGGCCAACTGTTGGGGCCCTGAGAACTTGAAACTATTCACTGCAATAAAATCAACACTCCCCTTGGGTTCCAGGGCAAGCCATGGCTACTCATGGATTTGAAAATTTCTGGTAATGCTCTAGAAGAGGGTTTCCACCAGTCCTGGAGTGGTGAGTTGCAGTTCACAGAGGGCACAACACAGGGCAGCAGAACACACTTTGACGCTTTGTACTTGATTAAAGGTCTGGCCACTTGTCTCCTTAATTGAAGGTCTGGTCACTTGTCACCTTTAGCCTCTTCTAGCCCATTGCAGAACACTGGCACAAGGCCCACTGGCTACAGAGGACCCAGATCTAGGAGTGGTCCCACAGCCAGGCTCCCTACAGGTCAGAGTGCCCTAGCACTCAGGAGTAAACCCATGATCCCCTGCGACCAGCAGACCCCACTTGATGGGGGTTAGCGTGTTCCCCACCTGGCTCTGGTAAGCAGCTGGAAAGTTCTCCTCCACTGCGCTCAGCAGGAAAAAATATCACTAAAGGACAGCCAGAACAAGGACACAGTTCCTCTTTTTTCCAGTGCTGTTTAGCAAAACAAAACTACAGTCCAACACAGCAAGCTCTCCTTTCTTGAGTTAGAGTAGCAGCCCCAGGGTTCCTAGACATAGAACATCTGGTCACTTTTTCCCCTCACAGTCTCTTAGATTCAGAGCTGCTTTCTCTTTTCACTTGGCTGGTTCACAGCACTTTTAAAGTAAAGTTGTAAGAGTACCTTATGGGCTTCATAGCCCATTACCCTGCCGCAGCGATAGTCCGTGGGTGGTAAAATATTAAAATTTAATGCAGTCCTTTTAGAGAGGAAAGGGATCATAAGTCTGGCTGCACTGCCTCCCAGCCAATCTTTTCCAGGTTCCCGGTCTGCCTACCACGCCCCCGAGCTCAGATGTTTTGTGATGTCCTGCCAGGGAGAGTGCGGGGGTGTGCCCCATTGAATCCTATGGGGACTATTTTAAAACCTTAACTATGCCTATTTAAGCTACCTTTCACACAATTGAAAGCCATCACTCAACTAATAGGGGCTAGGAGCAGGTCCATTCCTAGAGCTCAGCAGTGTCTAGGTAATTGGGGGAGGTGACAGTCACAACTACTTTGTTGGGTAAGGTGCTGGCGCAGACTGAGTTAAAAGGGGCCAAGGGAGGGGATGTTAAGTATTTCTGGAGGGAGGTTATTTAGCCAAGAAGGGTCTCTACAGTGAAATGATTGCTGACCTTGGACAGTCCGGCAGTAAGGGACCAGGTAGTTTGTTGAGGATGTTCTGTGAGTGTTGCATGGGTTAGGGACTGTTAACAGCAGAGGCAAGGCACTTGGCAGAGCTTTGCCCAGGCTGATCTTTTTTGCAAATAGACAAGTTTGACAGGTGATTCTACTTTTGAGATTTAACCAGTGTGTTTGCGCATAAAGATCGCAGGTGTGGGTGTACCTGTGGGCACCTGTGACCAGCCAACATGCTTTGTTGAGTGCAATGGTGATTCTTTTCAGGGTTGTATCCGAGGCTGCACCATAGAATATCAGACCATAGTTGACTATGGAGGTAATTGAGCTGGATACAGCTAGTCTGAGAGACTCGGGGATGAGGCAGTGCTGATGCCTATAAAATGCGCCAATACGATAATTGATTGCTCTAGATATTAAGGTGATGTGGGCAGAGTAGGACAGGGTGCTGTCTAATGTTATACCAAAGTATTTGAAGTCCTTGACTTGCTCGAGGGGAGGTTCTGCTTGTTTAGTATGGTAAGGCAGGTTGATTTGTGACGGCTTTGTGGAGTAGTGAAAAGCATCAATTTTTTTTGTAGTTCATCAGCAGTTTGTGGTCCTTGAACCAACGTTCTACCTTCTCAAAGCTGGTTTGAAGGTCATTGGTGAGTAGGGTGGGGTCAGTATGAGCAGAGAAGAGGACAGCATTATCTGCATACAGAATGATGTTGTTAGGACAAGCTTTTGGGAGTGAGTTGAGAAAGAGGCTGAACAGTAAGGGTCCAAAGATAGAGCCTTGGAGAACTCTGGAGTTTACTAAGTGGTGGTTAGAAAGTGAGTCATTAATTCTAACCTGCTGCAACCTAGCACCAAGATAGCTGGTGAACCAACTGGTGACCTTGTTGGATAGGCCAATGTCCTGGAGTGAGCACAATAGGAGTGAGTGGTTCACAGTGTCAAAGGCCTTGGTGAAGTCAATGTAGATTGACCCCACTAGCTGTCCACAGTCGAGTGCACTGTGTAAGGAGTCAGTGTATTCCAGCAAGGCAGTAGTAGTGCTATGTGTTTTCCTAAAGCAATACTGTTCCATGCACTGTAGGTTGTATTTGTTCAGGTGTTCTGTGAGTTGGTCTGCAACATTACAGTTCAGTGCTTTGGAAAGAGGAGGAAGGACAGAGATAGGTTGATAATTAGACGGAAGCGTCCTGTCTCCACTTTTATATATGAGCATCACGGATGCAGATTTCCAGCACTGAGGGAATTGTTGACAAGACAGGGAGAGGTTGATAAGTGTGGTAAGGGATCTGAGAACAGAGTCAAGGGTGAGGCTGAGGATTTTGAGGTCCAAGGAGTCGCTACTGTATCTGGCATTGCCCAATACCCTTTGGAGGTATTTCTTCACCTCCATCATGGGTACTGTTTTAAAATAGAATGAGGGGGACTGTCTGGGGGAGGGGAAATGCAGGTATTTGGAGGACTAGGACTCCTCTTTAGGTAGTCAGGGGGAGTATGCCAGAGAGGTTGGTGAAGGCCCAATTTAATGTGTCTGCTATAGTGGTGGGATCTTGTGTAAGGACACCATCTGCAATGATCATGTTTGGGGGTGCTTTAGTGGGCTTCACAGTGAGGTTTGTAATGTTTTCCCAGAGCCACCTTCTATTGCTCCATGAACTTGAGAGCTCTAATTTATAATCTCTCTTTTTGCGTGCCATATTTTGAGGGTACAGGAGTTCCTTGTAGCCTTTTACCATTGCATGTTCGTTTGTCTTCCCGAAGCAATTGCAAGGTGCCACAGATTATCCCTATTGTGCATCTTTTTAGTAGGTCAGGGTGATCCAGGGGTTATTTACACTTCAACTTCTTTTTTCAGAATGGGCATAGATGTCACAAGCTTTGTTGAAGTGGCTGATGAAGGTAGTCAAGGCAGTGTCTCACACAGTGGGTGTTATACATAGGGGACCAGTCAGTGTGTGCAAGGAGGTGCTGTAGGTGCTTGAGTTGCCCTTTCTTGAGGACATGTTGGGATTGGACCTTAGCAGGAACTTTGGGGTTTGTTTGACCAGTGGCAGATGACTGGGGAGTGGTCACTTAGCATGTCTGGTAATACCTCAGTGAGGGTTATCCTGTCTGGGTGGGTGGTAAGGACAAGGTCTAGAAGTGAGCTATTGCCAGTCCTGTAATTGATCCTAGTGGGGGTAGTTACAAGTTGTGTGACCTTGACAGCTGCAATGGAGTCCTTGAAAGGGTAGGCCTCAGGGGCCAACCAATTCATGTTGAAATCCCCAAGGATCATTATCTCATTGTTAATAGGCTGGTCGGCTATGTAGTCAAGGACCAGTTGGAATCCTGCTGACTGATCTCAGGGTGGGACGTAGATAGAGAGTATAATAATTAATTTGCCATTCCAGCCAAGTATGATCCTTACATAGTATTTGGGACTTGCTTTCAGTAGCCAGGAGGGTTAGGGCTTGCCCATTGAGTGATTCTTTAAAGTAGAGTGCACAACCTCACCCCCTTATTTCCTGATCTGTCATGCCTAAATAGTGTGTAACCTTCTAGCAAGACAGAGATGTCTGGGACTTTTGCGGTCAGCCAGGTTTCATTAATGGCTAGCATGTCAGGGTTGTGCTGCATAACCCAGACCTAAAGGTCATCCATATTTGGTAAGAGGCTACGGATAATAATAAAGGTGAGTTTTAGGGAGGAATTATTCTTTATGGAACAAGGGGCTGCCTCAGGGAGGCCAGGGTTGGGGTGTATGTCACCTGATATGAGAAGTAGGAGTACGAGGAATCTGTGTAGGTAATGCTGGAGCTTTCAGCATGTTTGATGTTGCCTGGTGTCAGGGGTCAGCTTTGGTAGAGGGGTTGAGGGAGGGGAGGTGAGGTGATGGAGGAATGGGTAGCAAAGTATAAGGCGATATATGTTAGCATAGGTGGCCTGTGCTGATGAAATAGGAGGGCATCTTTCAGAGGTGGGAGTGAAGCTAGTGCCCTGAGTTATTTCTCCTGATTCAACATGCAGGACATGTGATGGGGTGCAAGTAGCATTACAGCAGTTAAGGGGTACTTGGGATAGAAAAATGGTAAGTGCTGCCAGATAGTGAAGGGAGCCCATAGTAGCGGCTCAACTCAAGCTCAGCACAGCTCAAGCAGAAAATAAGTTGCACAAGTCAGGGGAGGCAGAAGTGCTGGGTGGTTTTGTTAGGCAGTTAAAGATTGCTGTATGAGTGTTAAGCTGAGCTAGGTTAGTGGGAGTGCTGAGTGGCTGCTAATGTTAGGGGAGAGTATCCCTTTAAGTCAATGTTTGAGTGTGATTTCCCTTTAAGATAGAGATTGAGTCTGATTGGAGAGGGGCAGTGTGCTGATTGGAGGAGGTGTATTTAATAGAGGACAAGGTGGGGAAGGTGTGCGGGAGAAAATTCTACCCCAGTAAGCTAGGGTAAGGAAAGCCAAAGCAGAGAACTCCAGCCAAGAAACTGCAGCTGAGCTTGCAGCAGACTGAGAGGGCTGGTGAGCCAATTGTGCCTTCCTGGACTGATTAGTGTCCAATCATAGCATCACTGAGCGAGGGCGCCAGAAATAGAATTTTCTTTTCTTTCAGACAGACTGTACCTTCAGTTGGGATCCTCGGGAGGCAAGCAGCCCCCAGAGGGGATTATATGTCAAAAGCTGGGAAATTTGATGTTAGGGTTTCCAACCTTATCTACCCACCTCCACCCCCCCCCAAACAGCAAAAGAACACCGCACAAGCAACCACAGGTAAGGCAAAAAACATACAATGTTTTTCACTGTAGATGGAAATCCATGATACTGATGTATGCCTGGAACATTCTCCCAGTGTGGGTGGTGGGGGAAAAAATGGTAATGGGATTCAAGAATGCATGAGGAAGGCATAAGGGGACCTTAGTGGTAAGGAAATGGGGAAGCTGGAGATCAGGTAGGGTCTGCGGTGTTACAGTAGGTAGGAAATTGGCTGACTAGGTGGGCAAAGCGGTCATTTCAGTCATTTTGTAGTCTCACATAGCCAAAGACATCGAAAAACATACATGCAATTGATGGGCCCACACTTCTGCGTCTGTAGGTGTAATACATACACACCAACCTCTGGGTGCAGAAACCACAAAATCCATGATACAAAAAGTTCAGCAGTACTTCTGTCTGCAGAAGCAAAGTACCCTGAGGTTCCTGTGTCTCATTCACAAATCTGGACTGTCATGTACGGTATGGGCTGCAAGGCCATTGGCTGTAGCTCTGCACCAATGGGCGTCAGCCCTACCGGACGAGTCAGTCGCGCAGGCGGCGGGCGGCAGGCAGGTGGGATGCTGCGCCGCCGGCCGCGGGGGAGCGGGATGGAGGGGCTCGTGGGTGGGGGGACACTCAGACACCAGGGATGTTTGGGGGGTTTGTGATGATTCTGCCCGCGATCGGGCTTTACGGTCCACTGGACCACCAGGGAGATATTTGGGTTGGGGGTTACATTCTGCCCGCGATCAGGCACTGGGGGTTCATACATGTTATGCCCATGATCGGGCTTCGGATATGGGGGTGTTACATGTACCTGTACTGCCCCGCGATCGGGCTGTGGGAGATGTGGGCGGGGAGTCGTGTTACACTATGCCCGCGATTGGGCTGGTGTGGGGGCACAGGAAAGAGTTGGGGCCAGCCAGGGTGGCAGCTGCTGTGTTGCACCCCGCAATGCAGCAGCTCACCTGTGGGTGGCCCCTCAACTTAAGCCTTTTTGGGGCCGTGTTGTGCAGGCGCAGGTTGGGGGTTGCGCGATGCACAACTCTGCACAACCCGACTGAATATCGGGTTGCGAGGTTATGCATGGATCCTCCCCCTCCTGTTGAGCATGCATTCATTTGCATTGCTCTCTTGCGTAACCTGATGCCAGTGGCGTAAGTGCCTCCTGCTGAATATCGCAGAATGGCGCAATTTGGACTTGCGCATGCGCAACCCTGTTGCGCATGGCGCAACCCTTTTGAATATCCAGGCCTGTATGTATTTGCTACACTGGACATCTGTGAAAATGGGGTTTTACCCACCGATTTTTTCAGTATAAAATAAAAATGAAATGAATGAAATTAAATAAAAATTGTCAGCATAGTTTTGCTATTACCCCACCTCAAGAACGTCATGCTGAGAATTTTCAAATCCCCAACAAAACGTCATTATGCGCCACAGGTCCAAAACAAATTTTGGCCAGAATTTGAAAAATGACAGCTGTCACATTCATGAGGTGGTTTAAAAAAGTGTCTATATTGAAAATTTGGAGTCAAAAGATTTATAATTAAAGTTACGAGCAAGCATAGTAACTTTTCAACGCATGCATATAACTTTGCCATTTTTACATATTTTGACCCAAAATTTTCAACATAGCCTTCTTATGACCGCACCTCATGAACAAGTGTGGTGAAAATGTTCAAATCCCATCAAAGGGTGATTTCACTAAGCAACTGTGAAATCACCTTTCAGGTCAGATTTGCAAAATTCCACCAACATTGTTCATGAGGTGGCGTCCCCAAAAGGCCATGCTGAAAATTTGGTGTTAAAATATGCAAAAATGGCTAAGTTATGCATCAAAGCTGAAAACCCCATTGAAATACATTGAACTGCATTTACCCTGGTTTCTCATATTGTAGTTGGCAGTTCCAGCAGCAAGACATGTCTTCAATTGGAGAGTGAATCTTGAACCTGGGACCTGTTTAGGTGAGTGAGGGTGTGTGGGGGTATACAGGGGAGTGGGTGGGATGGTGGATGCTGAGGGAGGTGGGGTGGGGGGGCTGATTGGTGAGGAACCGTTTTCTTTTTTGCAGGTTTGGGAAAAAAAAAACACATGAGGGACCGCTTTCTTCATTGCAGATTCGGGAATCAATGGGAGGGTGAGGGTGCCACTAGACACCAAGAATATATGATTTTATTATGGAGACAGCGATCAGTGGGTGGGGAGTACCACTAGACATTAGGGAATGTATTATTTTATTATGGGAACAGCGATTGGCAGGTGGAGGTGCCACTATCAATCAATCAATCAATCTTTATTTGTATACTGGAAAAGTATGTGAGCAAAAATGCCCGTTTTCACAAATGTCCAGTGTAGAGTACAGGAATACATAAAATAACTGAAGTACATAAAGACAAAGATAACAGATTGCAGTGAATATTGAGACAAATTTATATGGGCAACAATGTGTTACAATACAGCAGTGTAAATGGTTAGAATGATGATCTCAGGTGGTGCAATAATGCAAAATTGACAGAGTACAACTGGGGGAAAAAAGGGGGCAAAGAGAAAAAGTCACTGGAGTATGGATAGAATACAGTGAGATGTGGTAGAGCAGTTCAAATGGTGATCTCAGCAATACAATACGATGGTAGATGGTACAGTGGATTCCAGCAGTGGTCTCAAGGTGTAAAGAGAGAGTGGAGAGCAGCACTCAAGTAAAAAGAGGGTAGGAAGAGACCAATATAGAGGAGGTAGGAAGAGACCAATATAGAGGAGGTAGGAAGAGACCAATATAGAAGGGGTAGGAAGAGACCAATAGGGAGAAGTACAAAGTGCATTAGTTGGGGAAAAGTGCAAGTAAGCCTGTAATAAGGGCACTCCTAGGGTCTTGAGTGGATGCAGGTGCAAGGCTGGGTTCAGAGTTGAGACTGGGTGGGGCAGCTGCATAAGGATGCTTTAAGGAGGTAGGCCTTAAGGTAGGAGTTGAAGGAATGGATGGTATTACAGGCTTGAATTTCGTGGGGTAAACTGTTGTACAACTTTGTCCCAGCATATGAGACTGAGTTCTGGGCCTGCATAGTCCAAAAGAAAGGGGTGTTGAAGACCAAGGTGGAGGAACCACAGGTTGACCGTCCAGGGGCTGCATGAGTGAAGAGGGAGTTGATGCTGGGTGGCATCTGTTTGAGGTGTATTTTGTGAAGTAAGGAAAGCATTTTGAGGTGGAACCTCCTTTCAAGGGAGGGCCAGCTGAGGGAGGAATAGAGGGTGCAGTGGGGAGTTTTCCAGGTAAGACCAGTTACGAATTGCACTATACTGTTATAGGTGACTCTTGGTTTGGAAAACAGAAGTGAGGATGTTGGAGGGAAAAAGACTATGGAGCCATAGTCGGGAGGTAGCCAGGCGTAGTCTGGAGGCAGGGAGCAGGAATTTTATGATCCTGGAGAGAAGAGGTAGAGCCCAAGGTATTTGAATTCTGTCCTGTTCGATGAGATTGCCTGAGTTGTCAATAAGGGTCAGGCCAGTTATAGGGGCTTTCTGAGGGCTGGAGAAGATCATGAGTTTGGTCTTCTTGGAAATAAGGACCATGCCATACCCAGAGAACCATGAGTGGAGCTTACTGAAGTTGTATTGTAGATTGTGAAACATAGAGACCGGGTTTTCGTGGCTGCAGAATAAGGCCGCGTCATCTGCGTATAACACTAGATGTGTGGATTGGCAAATAGAGGGAAGGTTATTAATGAAAAAAGAGAAAAAGAAAGGGGGCCTAGGATGGACCCATGGGGGACTCCACACTAGACACAAGGGAATATATTATTTTATTATGGCGATCACGATCGGCAGGTGGGAAGGTGCCACTAGACACCAGGGAAATATATTATTTTAATACAGGTATGGCGATCGGCGGGTGGGGGAGTGTCACTAGATACTGGAGAAAGATTATATGATTACAGGGATGGCAATCAGAAGGGTGGGGGCTGCCACTAGATACCAGGGCAACACTGCACATTGTCAGAGATTGCAATGGTATGGGACGTGCCACTAGACACCAGGAAAACAACGGCTCAGAGCTCACACTGCAGCCTGCAGCACAAGTTCCAGCTGTGGCTGCAGAATTCAAGAAAATCACTGTGTTCTCATACCTCATACAGAGAACGTGGGTCAAAGGCTCCTCTAGCTAAGCTTGGCACCCTGATTTGGCGTGCCCAGAAAATGTCTTTCTGGTATGTTTATATAGAAACAAACTCAAGAATCTAGCTAAATGTATCCCATTTAGCTAGGTTCAGGTGTTTGTTTTTGTAAAAATACATACTGTGATTGTAATTTACTGTTTTTAAGTTTAAAACAGTAAAATGAAAATAGTGGCACTCTCAAGTGTTTTTTTTTTCTCCATGGCAAGTAAATCATGCAAATAACAACTTGAAATCTGTTTTTTTACCTTTTTCAATTGGTATTTCTCTATACATAAACAGTAAAGTACAACATGTTAACACTTGCGAACTGTTTTGTTTTTTTAACGATCGCACTGTTCAACGTTATCCCCCAAATTGTTATCATTCAAAAACTGCACAGTATTTTTTCATCAAACCATCGAAAGGCATGCCCTTGGCTCAGGCCCCATAATTCCTGAAAATTTCATGAAGAAATTTCAAACTGTCTAGGCTGTAGGTAAGAGCAAAAATCCCCAATGTTAAGTATAGGGAAAAAAAGTAAGTTTTTTTTCACTTTTTTTATCCTCTGTATCTCAAAAACCATTGAAGACGCCATCACAAAACTTTCCATGTCTTGAGACTCTGACAGGCTGACCATGCATGTCAAATTTAAATAACAGCAAAGTTATTAAGGTGCAAACAATTGGGTTTAACATTGAACTGCCAACTCAACCCCAAGGGGCACTATTGTGCTCCTATAATACATTTATGTATTTATATACACCTCACCAAGATAGGGAAGAGATGGAGGATACAGGTTATTCATATATCTCACTGATATAGGGAGTAGATGGGGACACAGATTATTAATGTATACACCTCATCAAGATTGGTAGGAGATGGGGACAGATTATTAATGTATACACCTCACCAAGACCGGGAGGAGATGGGGACACAGGCTATTTATGTACAGATCTCCCCAAGATAGGATGAAGATGGGGACACAGGTTATTATGTATACACCTCACCAAGACTGGGAGACAACGGGGGAGACAGAGTATTTATATACAGCGTTACCAAGATAGGCAGGAGATGGGAGATGGACACATGGTAGTTACATATAGCACTCACCCAGAGGGAGACACTAATTGTAGATTTATGTAACAAACCAGAGGAGAGAAGAACAAAAGGAACACTAGACGCCAGCAGCTTATTTAATGTCTTTTGCACTGCCGCAGCACTCTGGACCACTAGTGGGAAATCTTTTTGTGTGTGGAGAAAACCCCACCCATGTGCTCCAAGGTGCTGCTGGACTGGCAGTTCATTGGGTGAAGGGAGAACAACTTGGAGATTCTCAGATATTCTGTGCAGAATTGGCCATTGGAGGGGGAGGACTGGATCAGACAGCCAAAGTCCTCATGACCCTCTTACTGTGCCCTAATGATTAGCTTAAGGTTGGCTGGCATTTAGTTTTGATTTTTCTCAGCTCACAGAATGTCTTTGCTGGCAAAGGAGAATTATCTTGGGACAAATCAAAAATGTTTATTATAATCGTGTTTATAAGTTCTCTCTTAGAAGCAAAATTTTTGTCCAGTGAATCCAGTGGGCCAACTTTTCAGACATTACTATGTTAGATCTGATTTTATGGCAAATACAGAGGCTACTGTTATAGGATGCACTCTTTTCTTTATTGACACACAGCAGCAAAGAATTCTTTATTGAACATACAGCAGCAAAGAAACAGCATCATATTGTAGCCTTTGTAGTCTGTCAAACTACAAGTACCACAGTACTTTGCAAGCCCCATAATGCTTGGAGGCCTACAAAGTCCCAAAGCATGCCAAGCACATCCACCTTTTTTTTGCTACTCAGAAAGCATTAGCAGCTTGCGCCTTGTGCATGTAACTGACCATTAGAGCAGTTAGTGAAAGTAAAAACAGTCATTTAGCACAATGGCTCACACTGACCCACTTTTACAAGCACCAGTGGACAGACCATCCATCATAGCACACAGAATAACAGTACTTATCAACGCAGTAGTTGATAACCACTGTATGGATCAGCAAGCATCTGAAGCAGGGGCAGTGAGGATGGCTACCACTCCAACAGACCAGGAAAATCAAGAAGTGGGATATGAGTGGGTGACAGAGACCCAGTTTGTAGCTTGAGGGGAGGATCTTAACAGTGAGTCTCCTCTGAGCTTGTTTTCATCTGACTGTGAGTTTGCTGAGGTGAAATCACTGTGCAGGAAGGACATGGCTCCCCTCACATGGTTTTCCCTCCACAGATGGGAAGTGGTCCAGGATGGCCGCTCCATTTTTCGTAAAACAATAGGTGAAAAGCACCTCAGGAAAAAGAGGAAATAGAGTACATCATCCTTTAAGATCCCAGAGAGGTGCAGGGGACATCTTCATTAGCAGGAGGTTTAGGGTTTGACCTCACAAGGTATATAAGCCTCAAAGGTCTAGGAGTGGAGGTGATTCCTCCCAGAGGCACAGAACTGCCTTTCAAGAAAGCATTTTCCAGGTTGCTGAGCTCATCGTCCCTGAACCCAGCTGTAAATATAATTCTAGGAAGCAACTGGAGGGGCAGCTTAGGGCTCTGGCCTCTCCTAGGACAAGGAAAGCCATCAAGAACAAGAACCACTTGGTTGACCTCAAGGCCCCCAGATTCCACCCACCTTGATCCTTTGTTCATGCTGATGCTGAGTCATACCCCACACACAGGGAGGGGGTGTCAGATTCTGAATCAGACTCTAACAGATCCCTAACTTACAGACACAGTACATCACAGGCATCTGCAACACTATGAGGACACCAGAGATTAGTTGGACTGCGGTCACAAGAAGCAACCTTTCGACCTCAATGCCACGGGTGACTCTCCCTTTGAGTGGGTCCCACTACCCGTGGTGTCTGACTATTTAGTACCCAGACTCAGAAATGTTCTGGACTGAAAGGTCCAATGCAAGTTGCAAAGGGATTGCCCTAGGCTGTCACTCCCCTATGAAATGACCAACGTGCCAGACTCTGATAAACAAGTTTCTGCTTATCTGGGAAAAGTAGGCAATGATCCTAAAAAAGGCCTGGACAAGAGTTTGCGTATGGTCAAGGACAAGCTCCTGGACCTAGTAGGTCTGCTGGCCCTGCTGAGTGATGTGGTCTTGGAGGCACTGGATGACAGCAAGGCCCTGGACCCAGTCTATCTTCAGGACATTGTACAATGGGCAAATTGGATGTGCTAAGTGGTCCTTATCTGCCGTCAAATTCTACGTTTCTATGTGTCCTGGGGAATGTTGATATGTCATTATCAGCAGAGAGCTCAAATCTGCCCTCTTAAGCTTTCACTCAGATTCAACTGCACTAGCATACAAAGATGCAGTCACAGAGGCAAATGGGTGCCTCTTTGGGGAGCCTCTACTCAAAGAGCTCTGCAAGATAAATGAGGACTATTCATCCATCCAGAAGACACAGACCTTATTTAAAAACAACAAGCCACTTTTTTCTAGGGCCAGAAGGAGAAGGGGTCACCCTTTCAGCACATCCAGACAGCAACCTGGCTTTCACCAGACCCCTATATATATATATATATATATCAAAATACCCAATAAGGGCATGAATCATTCCAACCCAGAGCAAGGGGTTTCTGTGACAGAGGTCACTCCAGGGGAGACAGGGTGAAATACACCACTCTCCCCACAATAGCACATACAGTAAGTATATCCCACTTGTTCTCCATGATGTGTATGGTTCCAGGGCTTCTGCAACTCAGAGGCAGACTGGTGCTTTTTTCAGCCAACTGGTAAGTGATCACCCAAGACTCATGGGTGTTGGCAGAGAATTAAGGCTACCACCTAGAATTTGTGGATTGCTGTCCCCATCTACAGTTCTCTCACCCTCACATTCCCCAGTTTTCCCAAGAGGAACCAGCCATGGTGGTAAAGGAGCTGACCTCCCTTCACATCAAAATAGCAAATTCCAGGGTTTAGGACTCCAAGCCCTGGAAAAGCTCTATTTTTCTTGTCCCAAAGAAGGATGGAAGATCTCCGCTGGTCATCAACCTCAAGGATCTAAACTCATACATAGCATACAAACACTTCAACATGGAGGACACTCACCTCCTTGGGGGCATCCTAATGCTGGGTAACTGGATGTTCCACCTGGATCTGACGGATGCTTATTTAGCAGTCTCCATCTATCCTTTAGAAGGGGCTGCCTGGGGTTTCTCCAACATGGACAGCAGCGGCAGTTCAGCTGCTTGCCATCTAGATTAACCTCAGCACTCTGGTGCATCACCAAAATACTTTGACTCAAGGTAGCTTGGCTCAGGGCAGCCACATTCAGGCTAACTGTCTACTTGGATGATTGGTTGTTTATGGCTCAGGAGTGAGCTCAACTCCAAGCTCACCTGAACATGGCCACATCATTGCTGGAGGGCCTAGAGTTTGTGATGAGCAGAAAAAAATTGGTTCTCACCATCTGCCAGGTGGTGTCTTCCTAGGTGTTGAAGTCAATTCAAGGCCAGTCACCCTCAGACATCCATCCAAAAAAGTGAAGGATATGAATAAGGAAATCAGGAAGTCCTAAACAAGGAGACTCTGCCTCTCCAGGACATAGCCAGAGTCACAGTACTCCTGACATCTTCCAATAATGCCATTTTTCTGGCACCCCTCCACTACAGACTCTGCAGGAGTTCAAAGTAAGTTCTCTGTGAGCAATGGGTTAATTTGACACCCAAGTGTCACATCCACCCGTAGTCAAGACAGAACTTATCCGGTGGCTAAGCCAGAGGGATTCCTGGAATGGCAGAGTGATCTTTGGCACACAGCAGGAGATGATGGTGGACTTGGATGCTGGCCTGGTGGGGGTCTTCACAGGTGGCAAATGGTCACTGCAGGAGGCCTGCCTACACATCAATATACTGGAACTACTGGCAGCCAGTTTTGCCACCAGAAGCTTTGTGACCAGCCAGGGGTGGCCATCCTTCTCTGGATGGACAACATGGACACAATTCCGTCCATTGATCACCTTGGTGGAACCAGGTCTCACCAGTTGTTGGAGAGAGGGTCAGGATCTTATGGGGCTTACAGAAGATGAAAAACCCATTGGGAATCAGATCTTAGTCTGATTATCAGATGAAATCTGGACAGAAGTATGGATCAATGCTTTTAAAAGAAGTAAAGATATTCAGGGGAAACAAGTTAAAATTCTTCATTATTACCACTTCAGCCCAGAGCAATTAGAATCAATGGGCCTTTTACCAGATTGTATTTGCTGGAGATGTAATTTTCCCCATGCTTCAAGATCCTACATGTTATAGTCCCATCCTAAGATCTTGGCTGCTTGGCGTAAACTACAGACTACATGTAAGACCATTACTAAAATCAATGTCCTATTAGGCCCAGAAATTTGGTTATTTTGTAATTTCTCCAAAGTTCCCCAGATTGATTACTGTCAGAAAGCCTGGTTACAACTAGCAGATCTAAACTTAAAGAGAGTTATTCTAAAATTTTGGAAAACCAATTCTGAATCATTAATAGAAGACTGGTGGTCTTATATGGCCTCCTGTGCAGCAAATGAATGGATTAATTATAATTTATTAGATGAATCAGACATGTTCCAAATAATCTAGCAACCTTTTCTTCATTACTTTTATGTTAACCATTAATTTAATGGAACAATTTTATTAGCATACTTTTAACCTTTGTTCAAACACTTATTCTACTTTTTTTGTCTTTTTGTTATACTTTAGAATTGCAAATTTGTTTTTGTTTTCACTCCATACTACTGTTATGGTTGCTTTAATCTTGTTGTTGACCAGTTATTGCATAATTGTACATTACATTGCAAAGACTTGTCATTTGTTGATGTTATGACTTTTAAAGTGTATTGAATTAAAAAAAAAATAACATAATCGAAAGAGAAAAAAAATGACCTCATGGGACTTTTGTCTGTGACTAAACATCTGAATCCAGGCAATTCATATCCTGTGATTGGCCCATGGGTGTCAGATTTGAGCTTGAGGTACATAAAGGACTCAGGTGGCATTCATCACCACTTGGAGGTCTTCCTCAGAGTATCCCACAAGAGGGGTCCAGTCTCCATAGACCTCTTTGCATCAAGGCTGAATAGGCTCTGGCTCAATTTTTCAGCTGGCATCTGAACCCTGGCCCTAGTCACAGATGCATTCATGCAGAACTGGGACAGGGAAAGGAGCTACACTCTTCCTCCCTTCTCCATGAACTGCAGAACTGTGGCTCAAGTAATGAGACAGAGAGTGAAGGTGGTTCTGATCACTCCAGTGTGGCAAGCCCAACCATGGTACCCAGTCTTGCTGGAGCTTTCAGGAGAAATTCCACTCCTGACCCCATTAGCCCAGTACTTCTGCTAGATCCAACAGGTGCTCCCCATCCCAAAATTCTGGAGTGGTCCCTGCATCTGGCAACCTGAACACTTTCAGGGTTCCTGGACAGCATTAGGAATTTCATGAGAGCTGACAACCTTCTCCATCAGTCATGGGCTGGAGGCACCAGGAGGGTCTACAAATCAGTCTGAGGCAGCTGGTCTAGCTTGTATCTTTCAAGACACCAGGATCCATCTTGTTTCTGTCCTGTGATGGAGATTGTGGAGTTTTTGTTCAGTATCTTCAGCACAGGTAAATCCTACAGATACTTGAACATACTCAGATCAGCAGTCTTGGCTGGCCATGACCCGGCTGGGGCAGATTTATGGGTTAAGATCACATGGTATGCTGTTTCTTAAAGGCCATTAAGTGGGCAAGAACACTGTGCCCCAGACAGAGGTTTACTTTGGTTATAAGCAGGATCTTCAGACTCTTTCAGGCTTTGGCCCACAATGTGAACTTGAGCATGAAATGGTTATCTTGAAACCTAGACTATCCTGTGCTTAGCATCAGTAAAAAGGGTTTCTGATGTAAGGGCCTTAGATGTGTCCAGAATGTCTAGCACCCAGGAAGGGGTTCATTTTGACACATTTTGACATACAAAGGCCTCCACACCTAGGGCCTCTTATGCGAGGTTCAACCAAGAGCCAAAGCTCTGCATGGTCCACTGTCTCTAGACGTAATTGGAGAGGATCAAAGGCTTGCACTGGCAAGAGCAAGACCAGTGCCTAATTGCACTGGCCAAACTGCACAAACCTTTGTCTGCCACTACCATAGCTCAGTGGGGTTGATGGCCAGTGGCAGAAATACGCATCAACCTCACCCAGTTCAGAGGGCATTCCACCACAGTGGTAATGGGAAGCCAGGCCCTAAACTTTGGCATTTGACTAAAGGTCATCTTGAAGACTATGGACTGGTCCAACACAGTTTTCAAGGCCATCTACCTTAGACCAGTGGTCCAGAATAGGCTAATATGGTTTAAGGGGTTTTGAACTAGCCCACAATAGTAGCCGCTGTGTTTGCCATTAAAATGGTAATTTCCTAGAGCAAGTCTGGCAGATAATTATGATTTTATAAAGAACATGGAGGCAGAGATTAGGGTCCTACATCACCCTTCCTGTATTTACTCTACCAATAAGACCGTCATAAAGAACAATCCAGGGTAGTCGGAAGCTAACTCAGCAAAGATACACTAGACATTCAGTTGCAGATGAGTTCCAGGTTCCAGTTTCTTTTTGGACCAATTTCAGGTTGATGAAGGGACCAGCTCCTGTTTGGTCCAATTTCCAGTTGAAGAAGGAATGGTGTATAGGCATCATAAGAAAAGAGGACATGCTTGGTACACTATGGGACTTAATAGGCCCCCACACATTGGGTGCAGCAAAGACTATGAAGGTTACTGTATGGTGCTGTTTCTTTGTCACTATATGTTTAATAAGGAGAAGAGTGCAGCCCATAATCTCCGCCTCCGTGTTGTTTATATAATCATAATTTTCTGTCAAGTTTGATCTTGGAAAATTATGATTTTCCAATAATCCAATCTTTCCTGTTAAACCTCAAGAATAATCATAGGAATTCCTATGGGCTGACTAGATAAACCCTCAGGGCATGATTCTCAAAACTTGGTGCAAGCTGTACCAACTGCCCATGCAGCAGGGACCCAGCACCTGATTTACTATGAGGTGGGGTCCCAGTGCCTATGTCCTGCAGCTTTCAGAAAATGTGGCTGTGCACTAGAAAAATGGTGCATCAAAGGGTTTTGCCACAAGCTGCAGGCACGGTTGTGTGGCACTCTTGCATGGGTAGGAATACATCATAGGATAATGACACAGTACTGGAATGTGCCGTGTGTATATATAATGTACCCATCGGCTGAGACATATCATTACTAACCTGCAGGAAGACACCATCAGTATTTATTGATAAATCAGACATTGCCAGTGTATTACTAACTAGATAATACCTATATAATGTATATAATATTATCAATATAATAGATAATGACACTGACAATTAACACCCAATAGATAGCTGTAGTAATATTACCAAGTGCCCCTACTGGTGACCCACCTTGTAGTGCTTCTAGTCTGTTTATTCCTATTATTTCCAAACCTTTGGCAGGTCACACACACCAAGCTATGGCCATCATGGGGGTGTGGGGGATCATGGTACATGTTCCCTCCCGCACAGGGAGGGTTCTGGGGGTGGCACCAGGACTGTTAGACCAGCCCTGGCTGGTCTAATGGTACTTGGCAGTGTGCCCTCTGGGAGGACTTACAGAATCCTGATTTAGGGGATGTGGCAGGCTGTGGCTGCCGCAAACCGCCTATCACCCTGGTGCATCCTGCAGCTCAGCACAGACCTGGCACAGGGCTGGTCTGGTGCACTAGGTCCCGGATTGGTGTAGGGGGCCTTTGAGAATCCCAAAATCCACACATTATTAAGAAAGGTGCCCCTTGTACCACTGTTGTGTGATGCAGGCACCTTGATTCAAATTCGGGCTTTTGAGAATAGAGTCCTTGGTCTTTAACTGTTGATAGTGTCTATGTTTCTAAACTGTAGTTTTCTTGTGCCCTGCTGCAGTGGTAGACTCAAGTGATTGAAATCTGATTTCCATTTTGTCAGAATACTTAGACAAGTTTACTTTTTTTCAATATTGGTAACCTCTTTTTCATTGATTTCTAGTTGGGCTGTAGGTTACCACATTGAATCTATGATCAAAACGTTTAACACTTGCTCCCAGAATTGTTTCCAGGGTTTGCCACAGACTACTGACGGAACAATCAATGAAGTACTGCTTCTCAGGCTGACCCTGCAGTTGCAGTGTTGCTGACTGTGGTGAGTTCAATAGTACTTTAATTTCATTAATAAAGGATTTAATCTTTAGGCAGGTAGCAACTGAAGAGGCAAGCAGTGCATTAGCCTGTGAGGAGACCATTCCTAGAGGTGCTTCACCTCCACTGCTCCCATGCTCCAGGTTAGGTATGGTATGGTGAAACACTTTGTCTAAAGGGCCAATCCTAGATGAGAGAAACTCCTCAAAGGAGGTAGAAATGAAATTCTTTCTCTCTTTTCAGCTATAACAGCAACTCAAGAATGGACAAACTATTGCTAGATATGCCTTTTTTTCTGTCAAAACTACCAGAAGAGGTTCAAAGCTAGCATTTCAAACTGCTAGCATGGCTGCAATCTCTATTTTCCCAAGCTACACTTTTTTTTTCTGAACGGATTTGCTACAGCTTCACGGTGTGGCTCCCATTTCAGTTTGTTGCTTACAGTTATGCCCAAGTCCTATGTTAGTCAGAAGTAGCAATTTCTCTACCAATTAAATAGTAATTTGGTCTATTATTTATGTTACCAAGCTGCATTGTCTGACTTTTTCCCCATAAGTTTCAAAACACATCATGAAAACAGTAGTAGGCAAGTTACAACAAGAGGGAAAGAAAAACATGGAAGACAGGTTTCATTAAACAAATATGTCAACAACATAGTTAAATCAAGTCATAGCTGTCAGCAGGCTTACTCAGTGTACTTTGCGGTGTACCGCAAAATCTGGGATATCAAGGGGCAACATGAGCCTGAGGCCAGGGCAACAAACACAAACAGAGCTTGATGTACCTGAAGAACTGTTTTTCCCCTCCTTGGATGCGTTAGTGCGAGTTTGTGAATGGTCTTTGGAAGATGTGTGCATGCTACACATAGAGGCCATGACTGTATGAGTGACCCGATCGAGCATGTACAGTTTGAATGAGTGCTGGTGTGAATGGACTTCTGTAAGGCTTACTACCTTGATGTGGTACACCGGCTTATCATAATGTATCCTAAACATTGTAACTAGAAGCCAGCCAACTTCTGTCTGAATTACAGTGTTTGTGTTAGATAAAAATAAAATGTTGTGAATCTATTAGGATCATTGGTTTACTACATACTGATAACTGAAATGGGGGGTGGGGCAATGTTTGTGTGGCAAGGCAGCACATCTTTTTGTTTATGGGGGGTGAGGGCAACACTTCCATCAACTCTTCAGTACAAGTTTAAAATTCCTGGCTACACCCCTGAATCAAGGAAGAACTAAAGCAGACACAATGGGCTCTATGCACTAATGGGGCGGAATGGCCATGCATGCATATCTGGGGCATGCAACCACTCTGCACCCATTGCACCAGCCATGGGATTTACCCATGGGGCTCACAGCCCCAGTGCCAGACCATGCAGAGGGCAATGCAGTCAGGGCATGCTGGTGGGCGTGCCCACACTCCACGCCATTCACAGAGGTGTGGAGTGCTGGGTGCAGGGGGCATACCTTATGCTGGGCAACACCCAGCCATAAGGGATACGTGCCCCACAGGATGCCACTGCCAGCAGTGGCATGGATGTGGGGGCACTGTAGACCCCCTACATGCCACCCCAGCCCATGGATCAGCACGAAGGGCTGGGGTGGCAGACCAGGCACCCTCTTGCTCCGAGCTTGTGGTACACTTCTCGCCCTCCATCTTGTTTCCATGCCCCACGGAAACAAGGGATCCACTCACGGACTGGATCAGGCCATTCCATTGGATGTGTGCCTGGTCCACGGAACACTCCACCACACACCTGCGTGCCAGGGGGAGGAGCCGTGGACAGGTTGGTGCCAGTTATGCATACCGGCATATGTGCACCTGTCCATGGGTGTGCAACTACGTGGCCGGGGTACGCAGAAAGTACATAGGACCCATGAAGAATAATTAGTCCTAACAAGTGCAGTTTGTGCAGACTGGGTAGGGCAAGTGATCCTTTTCTGCAGATAAATTCTATGTTTCTATGCTGTGTAGGTGTAAATGAAACAAATTTTCATGCAGAGAAAAATTGCTGGTGTTTTTATGGTCTGGTAACATTCTGCAGTTGGAAGGGGTGGCATAAGTGATGACATTCCTACCAATGGATCTTCTGACTTCTGGAATGTTGACTCTGGCTTTTGATCTAAGGTAATAAGGTACAGACAGAGCTGAGTGATTGATAACACAGGTGCTCTGAGAAGTTGCCATGGCCAGACTGAATTCAGTTACTGTCTTATGTAGCTCATGTCTGTCACGTGTGAACAACTGATCAAAGCTCTCTTAAAGCTCACAATGATGAATTAGACTACTGCAGCACAGGACAAATCTGCAGAACATTTAGTAGGTCCCCACTGCATGACACACGCTCACATAAACCTTCGGGCTCAAAAGCAACAGTGCATGGTCATATAAACATGCTTTAACATGTGCAAGTGCCGAAAAAATGTCACTCACTTTGCACAGCAAGACATATCTAGCATTGCATATAGACCACAGTGCCAAACATTTGGGTTATACTCTCATAACAAGAGTTGGGCTCATGCTTAATGCAGTGTGGTAGAGTGTGTGAGAGTGTGTGTGTGTGTGTGTGTGTGCGCGTGTGTGTGTGTGTGTGTGTGTGTGTGTGTGTGTGTGTGTGTGTGTGTTTAACCTACTGTTAATACTCACTACTCCTTCTTCTATGCTAAGCAAAGACTAACTGAATTGAGCTACAAGAAAAAAATATTCACCGTAGTAAAGTTGTTTCTTCTAATGGAGACTTGCTGTATTCTGACTATATGCAGTTAGCCACAGCACTTGAATTGCTCTGGAGAGGAAAGGGTTAACTCTATGCCATGATATAGAACGTTGAGCTCGAGCTTGGTTTTCAAACTTCTGTCCCTGGTACTCCTCAGTGTAACTGTCAGATTCTTACGAGCACTATGCTAAATAACAAACAATCTAGAAATTGTTTTTAAATTTTGTGCCAAAGGGCAATAAACATATTTTTTGTGGGTCCAAAAGAAAAGTCGAGAACCTCTCAAAAGAATCCAAGTAGGTAGTGAAATAACCAATATATAACTAAGTAAAATCATAAGAAAACCTCAAATAAAGATGAGGTATCCCCAGTACACCTCTGGGGTGCAGCACTGCACCTGCCAGACCACATCCCAAAACACTAGGTTCCAGGCAGGAAGGCAGAGTGGGAGGTCAGAATACAGTAAGACTCCATTGGAAGAAACAATATTACTATGGTGAGTATTTTTTTCTTCAAACAACATGAAATCTTGCTGTATTCTGACTATATGCAAACTACCAAGCAGTACCCCCTTGGAGAAGGGAGTTACAGAACCTATTTTGGAAACGGGCTCTGCAGCACTGCTGTAAAACCTAGCATCACTTCTTGACTGAATGTCAAGAGAGTACTGCTTGGTAAATGTATGAACAGTTTTCCAGGTGGCTGCTTTACAGATTTCCACTAAAGGTACGTCTCTAGCTGCTGCGACCGAAGCAGCTGTACCTCTGGTAGAGTGAGCCCTCAGGCCTGAGGATGGCTCTTTCCCCAATTTTGAATAGCAGAACTGGATACAGGAGACACTCCACCCAGCAATAGTCCTCTTAGTAGCAGGTTTACCTTTACCCACTTCTTCATAAGTGAGAAACAGCTGTGAACAATCATTTCTATGGGCCTTAGTGTGTCCTATATAACAACTAAGGGACTGCTTTAAATTAAGGAACAAAGACTAAGGCAGGGATACTGAGGCTGAACAAAGATGAAGGTGGTTGGGCAGAGATCAACAGTGAAAAAGCAGGGATACTGAATGAATACTTCTGCTCAGTATTCACAATGGAAAAGCAGGGGGAAATACCTAATCTGGTCAATAGAAGCACTATGGATAGGGTTTGATATTAGTCCTTTCACAGAAGAAAGGGTTCTGAAAGAACTCTTAAAACTGAAGGTGGATAAAGCAATGGGGCCTGATGGGATTCATCCCAGAATTTTAAAAGAACTAAGGGAAGAACTAGTAACACCACTGACTACCCTTTTTAATAAATCATGGGAGGATGGGTGGTACCTGAGGACTGGAGGAGGGTGGATGTGATTCCCCTTCACAAAAGTGGGAGCAAGACAGAGGCAGGAAACTACAGACCTGTCAGTTTGACCTCAGTGGTAGGGAAAATGATGGAATCACTTCTGAAGGAAATAATTGTTGAGTACCTAGAGGCCAATGGGGCACAGGACCCAAGGCAGCATGGATTCACAGTGAGAAAGTCATGTCGGACAAATCTAACTGATTTCTTTGACTGGGTGACCAAAGCAGTAGACCAGGGAGGGGCTGTGGACATGGCCTACCTTGACTTTAGCAAGGCATTTGACACAGTCCCACACAAAAGATTAATAAACAAATTAGCCAGCCTGGCAGTGGATCCTAGGGTGGTAGCCTGGGTAAAACACTGGTTGGACAACAGGACACAGTGGGTAATAGTAAATGGAGTCCACATTGAAGAAAGGAGGGTTATTAGTGGGGTACCACAGAGTTCAGTACTGGGGCCAGTCCTTTTTAATGTCTTTATAAGTGACATTGCAGAGGGACTGGAAGGGAAAGTATGTCTCTTTGCAGATGACACAAAGATCTGCAACAGGGATGATCATGAGGTGGGGTGGAAAGGATGAAAAGGGACTTGACAAGGTTGGAGGAATGGTCACATGTATGGCAGCTTAGATTCAATGCAAAGAAGTGCAAAGTAATGCATCTGGGAAACAAAAACCCAGGAGAAGTGTACACAATGGGAGGTGAGATACTGACAACAACAAAAATGGAAAGGGACCTGGGGGTAGTCATATCAGACGACCTAAAGGTGGGCCAACAATGTGAGAAGGCAGTAAAGAGGGCTGGGGAGATACTGGGATGCATAGGGAGAAGCATCACCAGTAGAAAACAGGCAGTTGTTGGCCCTCTGTACAGACAGCTGGTAAGACCACATCTGGAGTACTGTGTACAGTTCTGGAGACCCCATCTCTGCAAAGACATAGACAAAGTGGAGGCTGTCCAGAGGAGGGCAACCAAAATTATGCAGGGTCTGCATCAGAAGACATATGAAGAAAGACTAAAGGAACTAAAGATGTATAGCCTCGAGGAAAGGAGGGAGAGGGGAGATATGATAGGAACTTTCAAATACCTCAAGGGAATCAACAAAGTCCAACAGGGTAGCATCTTTCAGAAAAAGAGATGCAAAACAAGGGGGCACAATTTGAAGATAGAGGGGGGACAGCTCAAAGGTAATGTGAGAAAGTATTTCTTCACAGAGAGGGTTGTGGATACATGGAACAGCCTTCCTGAGGAGGTCATAGAGTCAAAAACAGTGGGGGAATTCAAGAATGCATGGGACAGACATAAGGCAATTGTAGTGGGGGGTAGGAGGAAATAGGCTGTTGGTTAACAAGGATCTGTAGCTTATCCATTAGGTAGGGAAATGGGCAGACTAGGTGGGCCAAGTGGTCCTTATCTGCCATCAAATTCTATGCTTCTATGCTTCTATGTTTCTATGTAAGACTGGGCAGTCTTCTCTCCCCAGAGGAGGAGCGTCAGTGAAAAATACAAGCAATGACACAGACTGATTCAGATGAAAGTCTGATACCATCTTGGGAAGGAACTTTCTAATGGTTCGAAGGATCACCTTATCCCTGTGAAATGAAATGAAATCAGGTTTCACTGACGAGGCCTGTAATTCACGGATTCTCTTGGTAGAAGTAATGGCTACCAGGAATACAGTTTTCCAAGTCAAGTATTTCAGCTCAACCGATGATAATGGTTCAAAAGAGGTCTGCATAAGCTGTGCAATACAGATATTCAGGTCCCAAACAGGAGTAGGCTCCCTAAAAAGAGGATTAATATGAACCAGACCTTTGAAAAATTGCTTGAAAACTGGATGGGACGCTAGGGAAGAGCCCTTGCCAGTGGAAAGGAAAGCAGAGACAGCTGCCAGATGTACCGTGAGAGTAGTAGGCCTGAGGCCTAAACTGTTATGATGCACTAAATAATCCAAAGTTGGTGCAGAGGGTTGAGGCGCTGGTGCCTTACCTCAGCCCACACCGGCGACCCGAGTTCGGGAATGGACTCAGGTCGTCGGGGGCTGGCAGGGGTGGGAGGATCGAACGTCCGTAGGACTGCTCCTCCTGGGGTGGGTAGTGGGAGCTTGTCATGCTGCAGCGGCCCCTGGTGGAGACCAGGAGCACTGCTGACACATGCAAGAAGGAAGGGGATAACCAGAAAGAAAAGCGGAAATACCGCTTCACGGTACCCAGATGACGGCTGCCCGGCACTCTGAGGCCATCAACTCCTACTGAGCTCCGCACCTCAGCAGCATCCCTGGGGCTAAAAAGTAAAAATAGTAGCGCTGGCTTACCCCTCAGCTGGTGCCTTCCCCCTCGGAGAAGGGGGACCCACCTGGCGAAAGGGTTACGCCGGGTCACTCTGGGGATCGGCTGCGATCTGAGGCAGGCGGAGTCTCAGAGGAAGGATGGCTCAGGGACTGCCTTGGCAAGCCTGAAGGAGTAGCTGCCGAGGAGCATGTAGGGGGAAAAAAAGATCTCTCAAAAAAAAAAATAATAATCCAAAGTAGTGGCAATATCAGCTGAATCTGGCTGAATGTGCCTCTGAGGACACCAAAAACCAAATCTCTTCCATTTGGAGTTGTAAGTTTTTCTAGTAGAAGATTTTCTACTAACCTTAAGAATGTCCAAGACTGATTCAGAAAGTTGCAGGCTTGCATATTGTAGCTCTTCAAGAGCCAGGCTTTGAGTCTGAGAGTCTGAAGGTTGGGATACAGTATCCTCCCCTGCAAGGAGGTGAGGAGATTGTACTGTCTGGGAAGAGACAGTGGTATTGTCACTGACATGGACAATAATAGGGGGTACCAAGTCTGTCTGACCCAATCTGGAGCTACCAGAATTACTTTGCAAGGCTGAGATCCGATCTTGATCAGAACCTTGACTATCAGAGGAAAAGGAGGAAAAGCATGCAGAAACCTGCTTGTCCAATTCAGTAGGAGAACATCCTGGGGGACAGACCCCAGAAGAAGAGGTCTGCAGCAAAACAGAGGAAGCTGGTGATTGTCCGGGGCTGCAAAGAGATCCATCTCTGGAGTGCCCCACCTCTTGAAAATGACCTGAAGAATCAGAGGATTTGGGGCCCATTCGTGGTGACCTTGAGAAATACTGCTGAGAGCATCTGCTAGTATGTTGTCCTTCCCTGGAAGATGCACAGCTATCAGAGAACCCTGAAGGGAATAAGCTAGAGACCATATTTACATGGCTTCTGTGCACAAGATGGAAGACCAAGTGCTTCCCTGTTTGTTGATGTGCCACATGGTTGTGGTATTGTCTGTCCCGATCTGCACCACTTTCCCCTGGATAGTGTTTGAGAATGTTTGAAGTGCTAGAAAGACAGCTCTGAGTTTGAGAAGATATATGTGCAGAAGAGACTCCTGATGAGACCAGGTTCCCTGGGCAGTAAGCTGGTCCAGATGAGCTCCCCATCCCAGTAAAAAGGCAGCTGTGGTGAGAACCACTGAAGGAGCCTGACTGAGAAAAGGGACACCTTGACTCAGATTAGCCGCCTCCAGCCACCACTGGAGAGCCTGAACCAGAGTTTGTGACACTGTAACCAATCTGGAGATAGGGTCTTTTTTCTGAGACCAGTAAGATCTTAGATGAAACTGAAAATCTCTCATTTGAAATCTTGCCCCTTGCACCACAGCAGTGGAAGCTGCCATGTGGCCTAGCAACTGTAGGAAGTGCCTGGCTAACTGAGACACCAGAGGATGAAAAGAAGAAGCCAGAGTGATAAGGGATTGTACCCTTGAAAGAGGGAGAAATGCACTTGCCTGGACCACGTCTAGTTCCACCCCTACAAAAGTGAGAAGCTGGACTGGTTCCAGAACACACTTTTCTAGCTTCAAAATGAACCCTAAGGAGTCTAGAAGCTTTTGAGTGACCTCTAGAGCTCACTTGACTTGGTCTGAGGACTGACCCACTATGAGTCAGTCGTCCAGATATGGGAACAGCAGGATACCCTGTCTCCTGAGAAAAGCCACCACTACTGCTAGACACTTGGTGAACATTGTTGGAGCAGATGTTAGACCAAAAGGCATTGCTCTGAACTGGTAATGACCTGAGAGCATCTTGAACCTGAGGTACTTTCTGAGGGAATGTCTGATAGGTATGTGGAAGTAGGCATCCTTGAGATCCAGAGAGGCTAGCCCGTCTCCTGGTCTCAGAGAGTGAAGAATTATTCCCAGAGTCACCATTTTGAATTTTGGTTTTAATATATGTCTGTTCAGGTATCTTAGATCTAGGATGGGTCACCACTCCTGTCTTTTTTGGGGTAAGGAAGTATCTGGAATACAGTCCTTTTCCCCTGTGACAAAGAGGTACTTTCTCTACTGCTTGGAGAAGCAGTAGAGAGGAGACTTCTGCCTCTAAGGCCTTTGTCTCCACGGGAGAGGGAGGACTGAAAGACTGCTCTCATTTTTGGAAAACTTTTGAAACTGAGAGCAAGTCCCTGGCTCACCACTTCCAGGACCCATTTGTCTGAAGTAATAGACTTCCAGGCCTGGAAGTAGTGAGCCAGCCTGCCCCCCTACAGGAACTGAGGAGGCGACCCTGACTGACACCTCAGGGTGTCTGTTTGGCAGGGGGCTTAGAATGAGTGGATGAAGGGGTCCTGGTCATCCTTCATCTGCCTCTTCCCCTAAAGAACCCCCTCTGCTGGAAAGAACAGGAGGCCTGGACTTGGTAAAAAGGCCTGTGAAAAGGCCTGCCCCTGCCAGCCCTAAAGTGCTGCTTCTGAGGAGTGGCCTACTTCTCTTTAGCTGCAGCACTCCTGCAGGTGGTCCTGTACTCATCCATTTTCTTCATGTAAGCTTCTGTTTGTTCCCCAAACACAGAGTTACCAGCTACAGGAAAATCCATGACCTTAGTTTGGGTATCCTGTGACAAATTGGTACATCTGAGCCAAGCAAATCTCCTCATGGAGACAGATGTAGCCATGACCCTGGAATGCACATCACTCAAGTCCACAGCAGCAGCATGGAATTGAACTTTGGATGCCTCCACACCATCCACAGCCGCCTGCTCCAGCTCCTTGGCCAGCTGGGGAGAGGCATTCTTAGCCAGCTCCAGAACCGTATCCCACATAGATTTCTGGTATCTGGCTGTATATGCCATGTAACTAGCTTGCCTGAGTCCCAAAGAGGATGCCAAGTACTGTTTCTTGGTCATGGCGTCCACTTTCCTGGAATCCTTATCTGGGGGGTGAGATGCCAGGGGAATGTTACCCTTGTCACAGGCTGCAGCTTGCACTACCCCAACATGGCTGTAATAAGTTGTAAGGAATTCCATCCCAGAACATAACAAGTAATACCTCCTGTCCATCCTTTTATCTATAGGAGGTATAGATGTTGGAAACTGCAGAATTTTCTGTGTCTGTTTCCCTAGGGATTTGTGCAAAGGGATAGACACTCTGGCCCAGATATTCAAAAGAGTTGGGCCATGCGCAATAGGTTGGCGCCTGCGCAAGTCCGAAAATGCGCCATTCTGTGATATTCAGCAGGAGGCAGTTGCGCCCCTCCCAAATCACACTGAGCAACAGCGCAATGATAATGAAGGCATGCGCAACTGAAGGGGGAGGAACCATGCATAAATGGCGCAGTGCGATATTCAACAACTTGTGCCATGAGCAATAGGGGAGCAAGCGGAAGTTGCGCCATAGCAGAAATGAGCTAAAATAAAAGGGAGCAAGGGAGAGGCGAAGAATGCTACAGGGAAGCCACATGAGAGCAAAATACAACAGGACACACACTGGGCAGCAGGGACACACAGGACCAGGCAGGAAAGGGTATCTGGAAGCAACAGCCACAAGGGAAGGTGTGGGGAGACAGTGCAGAAGGGGGAGGTACACCACATAGCAGTGAGGCAAGCACAGGCAGGTGTTCCCAGTGCAGGGGAAGTAGCAGTGAGGACAATGGGGGAGTACAGTAACAGCTGCCAGGGGGGTGAACACAAGCCAGGGACATGGCCAGTGCCACTTTCCAGATGGAGGCCGTTATGAGGGGGGGTGAGAAGGCAGGCAGCAGGGGGGCGTGGCCATGGAAGGGCCCGTCGGCGGTATGCCCCCAACAGGCAGTACCGAGCCTACACTAGCTTCGAGCTGTACAGTGATGCCGAGATTGTGGGCTGGTACCGCCTGAATTGGGCAATTCTGAGGCAGCTCTGTGAGCTGTGCAGTGATGTGATGCAGGCACCCACACGACGGAGCCATGCCCTGTCAGTGGAGACCAAAGTGACAGCTTGCATGTGCTTGCTCACCACGGGTACCTTCCAGAGACCAACTGGGGACACCACAGGCATAACCCAGTCGGCCACGTCACGCCACCTCACCCAATTCCTCAGCGCACTGCTACCACATGCTGCAGAGTGCATCCATTTCCCCAGCACACCAGCGGAGCGCACAGCAAACATACAGGAGTTCCACAGGGTAGCACGTATGCCTGGTGTGCTAGGGGCAATAGACTGCACCCATGTGGCCATCCGCACACCACCTGGCCCCAAGGGGGCTGCATACATCAATCGCAAGGGCTATGCCAGCATCAACTGCCAGGTGGTGTGCGATGCCAGGGGGTGCATAATCAATGTCTGTACCATGCACCCTGAGAGAGCACACACGATGCCTTCATCTGGCACCAGTCGGCACTGTGCCACAGATTCGAGAGTGAAGCTATCCCCACTGGCCACCTAGTGGGTGAGTATGCAAACCACATGGACAATCATAGGGCCGGGAGGGGCATGGTCAGAGGTGACATGGGTAGTGGCCTACATGGCCCGGGGCAGGGCGATGCTGTTCACCAAACTAACCTCCACCTTCTACACATGGGTGACAGTGGATACCCACTCCGTCCCTGGCTGCTCACACCCTACCGGCGGCCCGCGACCCCATCGCAGCAACACTACAATGAGGCACACACCACCACATGTAATGTCATCGAGTGGGTGTTCGGGATGCTGAAGGCATGTTTCTGTTGCCTGGACACCTCCGGCGGTGCCATACAGTACAGCCCCTCAAAGGCCTGCGGGCTATTCCTGGCCTGTTGCATCCTGCACAACATGGCCAACGAATGTAGTACAGCTGTACAGGTCGAAGAGGGGTACAGCAATGGGGATGATGGGGACGCCGGTGACAATGGTGATGGGCAGCCCCACCTTGGGCGATGGGACCCCCGACTGCTCCGGCTGGCACAGCTGCACCAGGACACCATCATGGAGGAGTATTTCAGCCAACCCAGGTAAGTCATGGGGCCATGTGCAGCCAACAGTGGCTAAGGCACAACCCACAAACACGCATGGACACACACCAGGGGTGCATGCCATCAAGGGAAGTGGCAGGGCATGGAACCACACACACAACCAGGGATGGGTGAGTTCTAACATGCCACATGGATGGACACACACACATGCACACACACACACACACACACACAACGCACCAAACATGCACAAAGGGTAGGAGGCACACTGACCCAGAATGCCACCCCTAGCCACACACATGTCCACAGACCACCACGCCCACTGCCTGTCCATGTGTGTGTGTCAGATGCTGAGCACCATTGCACATTGGTGTACAGCACAATGCAGGCATCATCATGCACACAACTGCAGACAGCAGCTGGGAGGGTGTGCAGATGGACTGTGTGTCCACGTGCAGGGCCGGGTACCCACCAGTGCACTGCCCACTGAAAGACACAATGCACACAGGGCAGCACCAGACAGTAGCCATGTTGGGAGACAGATCAGTCACGCGACACAGTGCCCTGGCCACCACGGATGTGTGGGCGGCCCCGCCAAGACCCGCCAGCACTGACAGGCCGACCACTGGTCTCATGGAGTGGCACGATGGTCCCCAGGGGTTCCACTCAGTAAACGCGACCGTGCTCGCGCAGGGGTCTGCAGCACACCAAACATGCCTGCGCCAGGTGTGCTCGGGATGCCCACAGCTGAACCCGGTGTCGACAGGGAGGGTGTCGCACGATGCCGGGAACAGGGGGTGGACAGTGCACTGAGTGGTGTCTGCGATGCATGGGCACATGACTGTGTGCCCATTGTGGCCATGACAGCAGCGAATGCCTGTGTCTGCCTGCCAATGGCAGCGGTCACATCGTTCTGCAACCGGTCCATCCCTGCAAGGATCAGAGCGGTGTCTCTGCTGCGACGCTCCTCTGCCCGCTCCAGAGCCACACGCAGTGCACCCACTGACATTGCAAGCCGCATCTGCTGCTGGACTGATGCTTGCAGTAGGTGGGTGTGCTCGTCCAAGAGGTCATCTGCCTCCTCGGCATCCTGTCCCTCAGGGTGTGCACAGCCCTGATGCTCAGCACCCCTTGAGGGTGGGCACTGCACACCAGGACCAGGTCTGGGCATGTCCACAGGCAGTGCACAGACACCGCCGCTTGACCCTGTACCCCTAAGCCCATTGGCCAACTGCTGATGCTGCCCCTCTGGCTGCCACTCCCCAGGGCTCAGTGGTGCCACCGCAGTGGCCGCAACAGTCCCACTGTCCTGAACACACACCAGTGCTGCCCCACTGGTGCTGACAGGCACAGGCTGGGACTGTGCTGACACGCAGGCCTTCACAGCAGCACCACCCACAGCCATGGCCGTGATGTTACCTGCTGAATGGCCATCCCGTGCCACACACGTGTCACTGCCCATGCCATTAGTGACATCATCATCAGTGATGGACCCAGCACCGGCCCAAGTCACAGCATGCTGGCATCCATGGATGCTGGCACGCTGGGACACGGGCAGGGCTTCCTCCGCACCTGTTCCAACAACATCAGTGTGGACAGCCAGGCGGGCCCACTGTCGCACTGAGCCACTATACCTGTGGGTGGATGGGCCCTCCTCCATCTCCAGCTGACAGTCCTCAGTGGACAGGCCCACCACTGCTGACCCATGCAGATGCTCAGGATCTGTAAGGGAAAACAAAGTCGCGTTACTGCATGTGACCTACCCTGCCCCCCCATAGACAGACCATGACCTACCATGCAGTGATGAACTACCACCCGTCTGGAAGCCACCGCCCGGAACACCCTCAATGGCACAACGCTGCATGCTTCCAGCAACCCTCTCCTCCTGTGGGGTCAGGTGTACCACCTCCGGCTGTCCCCCACCTGTCGCAGCTCATGCTGCCCTGATTGCAGCCACCTTCTCCTTTATCCTCCTCCTGTTTGTGTCCATCTTCTTCTTGCACTCCTGCAAGGAGTGCTGGTGGCTGCCATGCAGGTTCACTGCACGTGCCACCTCCTCCCATGCAGCAGCACGGGCTTGAGGTGTTCCCTGCCGTCCACTGAGAAGCGGGTCCTGATCCAGGTAGGCCTCAAACAGGGCATTGGTCTCGGCCTTGGTAAAATTAGGCCTCCTTCTCCTCCCACCACTGTGTTCCTCCTCTCCCACAACTCGCTCAGTCATTTTTTAGCCTGTAAGAATGACAGTTGTTACCTGTGACTGTGCGGTCCCGTGCATGTCCCTAAATCCACAGTCCACACTCCCAAACAGCATGCAACTCACCAATAGACTGCAGTAACCGACTATGGCCAGTGCAGCCCAATGTCACACTTTTATAGTGCAACCCATGCAAATAAGGCGAGGCGCAACTTTAAGTGGATGCAAATTGCAGTGCTACGCCACTGAATGGCTGAGTAGCTGTTTTGAATATGACAACTGAATATCGCGCTGTTGCGCTTTGCGCAATTGTGTTGAACGTGCTGAACCAATGGCGCAGTTCTGTGACATGCGCAGTACACACCTCACTGAGCATGCCCGGGTTGCTGATGCAGGCATCTGCCGCGCTGCTGACATGCTGTGCATGGGAAGCAATGCAGGGCACGGCCACCATTGTGCCAGTGGCACTACAGTGATGTTCACCTATGTGGCGCTGTGGCACTGGGCCATCATAGGTGCACTGGGGCAACAGCGTGGTAGGCCGCTACTGGAGGTAGCACACAGGCAGCCAATCGCGCTACATGCATTGGGTTCCAATGGCATTGTGCCTGTCCGTGCGCCAGAGCCCCTTGACCCTGTGCCCGACCTTTGCCCCCTAGGCGCCATGCATCAGGCATGGGTGCATCACTATCACACTGTTCGGTGACAGCGCGATAGGGAATGGCAGTGCTGTACCGCGTAGCATCTGCACGTGAGGAGCCGAGCTGCAGAGCACCATTTTGCAGACTGAGCTAGGAGAATGGCACGCAGGAGGGCTGCACAGTGGAGCCAGGTAGAACTGGCCAACCTAGTGGCCATAGTGGAGCCACACCATGGACCACTGTTTGGGGAGGCACCCTTGGACAGGTCCAGGAGCCAGGTGTGGGAGGAGGTGGCCACTGCACTAGAGGAGGCCACAGGAAGGGGTTGGACAGCAGAGCAGTGCCGCCACAGGTATGGCGACCTGCGGCAGAGGGAAGCAGACCTGCTAGCCCGCCTGAGGGCACGTGCAAGGAGGGGCACGGTGCCACAGCCAGGCAGGTGTTACATCAACACACTTTTATCTTCCATATGGGTATCACAGTTGTATTTGTCCAGCACATGGGGGAGGGATCGTCCGGTGTTGGCTGTGGTGGTGTTATCAGGGTGTAGGGTGGGTGGGTCTGGCTGGGTGGGAGGGCACACACTTGGGGGCAGGGGGGCTTTGCTACAGGATTGTACTGATGTTCCTCTCTCCATGTTTGCACCACAGGGCTGGAGGAGCTGTGCCTGGCACGTGAACTGCGGTGCCACCAAGAGGACAGGGACGCAAGGCCGGGCGACGGTCCACAGCGCCTGAGGGACCGGCCCGATGATGGTGAGTGCCATACCTCCATGATTACTATTGCATGCTGTGAAACAGGGTGGGCAGCGGGGCATGGCCACCATCCATTGACATCACTGCCATGCACGCAACTTGTTACAGTCAGCTCTGTCCAGTGGCAATGCATGTCTGGGAGTGCATCGACGGTGGTCCATGCGTGCACCGGGTACATGGCTGTGCCACTGCCTTTGCATCACATAGCCATGTCACTAAACAGCCACGATGGTGCTGTGAGTGACTTGGCCAGTGGGTGTGTGCAGCGTTCTGCATGGCTGTATGCACCTGGGTGGGCAGATCATGTGGACGTGATCACTGTGGGTGGTCACACAACATCACAGAGGCATGTCCCATGGCCGTATGCCATGCACAGTGGGTGGGCTGTATGGGGCTGTGCATTCACACCTATTGACTGTGCTCCCTTGTAATAGGTGTCCGCCAGCTGATTGACATCAGGGAGGCGTTGCGGGAGATCCTGCACTTGGCAAGGGCGTCCTTGGAAATACTTCAAAGGATTGACCAGATTGGGGTCCTCAGGAGGCACCGGCGGAGGAACAGCCAGAGTGGGGAGCAGGACTCCCGTTAACAGTCCCTCTGCCCCTGACATGTCCTACCCCCCCGGACTCACCCTTACACCCCTCCTTTCCTGTCCCATTTGTTCACCCCTGCCCCTTACCCACCCCCACCTTGTTTGTGGACCTCCCCCCCACTTTGTATATATTATTGTATATAGTTCACGTTGATATTTTGTTTGAATACAGATCTTTTGATATGAATACTGTGGTGGTCTCTGATTTGCAGTGGGCTATAGGTGCTCAGCTGCAATGGTGTGCATGGCGTCAGGGGTGGTGCAGTCATGGGTATGTGTGTGTGTCCGTGGGGAGGTGACTATGGTGTGGGGGTAGCTATCAGTCAGTGTCTGTGGTGTATGTGTTGTGCCCTGTGCACTGGATGACTGTGTGCAGTGATCCATGGTGCATGCTCTGTGTCCATGGCGCCTCTGTCAGCTCATCTATGGCCTGTGCAGCTGACACCCATGCATGTCTGTGACCTGCACGGTCTGCTGGCATGTCAGTGGTGGCTGTCCATGCAGAGCAGCCACTGTACCCATCACAATGCTGGGTTGCCTCCTGTCACTGGTGTGGTGCATGTCTGCCTCGGGTGACACTGTGGCCTCCACAGTTGTTGACCCACCTCCATGCTGTGGCTTGTGTGTGTTGCAGGGGATGTGCACCACTGACTGTGACTTGTGCTCCAGGCAAATGCTGGTGGTGTACAGGTCCACAGTGCCTGCGCAGGGTGGCTGGCACTCCTGTGCCATGGAGGACTGCAGGTTGTGTGTACACAGTTTACATGGGTCCACGCTGGGGGCTTGGTTGCCCCGCTACTGTGTCCCTGTGTTGTTGTGCCCTTGGGTATGGGTGGGTGTCTGTCCATGCACTGTGTGGCATCCGGTGTGGTGCATGCTTCCACGCACCACTGTGGGTGTCTGCACTGGCTGTTGTGGCCAGTGCTGGGTCAGGGGTGTGTCATTGGGAGAGTGTGCAGGGTGCTGTACCACTGGTGGTGGGGTCCAGGGCATGCCCTGTCCCATGTGGGGTACCTCGTGTGCCGACGCATGGTTGGTCTCTCAGCAGTACCTCAGAGGGGAGGCTGTGCATGGTGGCACTGTGTATGCCGTTGTTGCATCACAGTGTGCTGCCACCCGCTGATGGGTGCTTGTGGTGCACAGGGTTGCATTGTCACAGTGGGGGTGGTGGCATGCATGGGGTTTCCTGCAGTGGTGGACACTGCTCCTGGGCAGGGTGTCTGGGGGTCATGGTGCAGGGTGTACTCTGCATTGGGGGGATGGTGTGGCATGGGGTGGTCAGCCCTTCTTGTGTGCCAGTCACAGCTTGCTGGGGGTGTGTGATGGGGCACCATGGCCCAGCTGTGGGTTGGTCGCTTGTCTCCATGGGCCAGTGGTTATTTCAGCCCTCCCTCAGTTGTGTAGTGCATGGGGTGTGGGGGGACGATGTCTGTTATGCTGTGTGTTCCTCTGCCCATCTGTGGCATGGTTGGTGGGCCCCTACCTCCCTGGTTGTGCAGTTGCATTGCTGCCCTGCTGCTGGGGGGCATTCCTGGTTGCGCTATGGCGCCTCTGGACTGCTCAGCTGAACATCCTTTGTTGCGCTATGGCGCATCTGATCTGCTCAGCTTCCCCTCCCTAGTTGCGCTATGGCACAGGCGGTGCAATATTCAGTCGTCAGCTGTAGGCGCAGTTAGGCCGGCTCAGTTTTTGAATATCGCACCTCTTGCGCATGGGCGCAATGGACTTGCGCTTGCTCCTGCTATTGCACACTTTTTTGGGCACAGTTTGAATATCTGGGCCTTTGACTCTGGGACATCCATCATTTCAACAGTCAGGTTCCTCCTAATCCTGTTGAGCCTCTTCCACTGGAAGCTGAAGAGTATCAGCCCCTTTCTTGTAAAACAAGAAATGAGAGGGGGACTCAGAAAGTCTGGGAGGAGACACTTTGGAAGGCCTGTCTGGGGAGATGTCAGGCTCTACTGGCTCATCTAGGCCTTCATCTTCCTCTTCTTCATAATCTTCTTCTCCTTCCCAATCACCCTCATAGAATGCTTCAGGTTCAATTTCAGAAGAAACTATGTCTGACCGAACCGATCATCTTTGAACTGGTGTCAGTTCGGTCGGAACCGGGCAAAGCGAATGAACAATAGTAATTGCTTTTGCAATCTCTTCAGCAGTCGGAACATAGGGACTGGGATCCAAACTGGCTGACTTGCATTTTCTTTTAGACGGAGCCAGCTCCAGAGCTGGCTCTCCTTTTGCTTGAGAAGGTATCGCCCAGGTCAGTGGGCACCCCCTCAGGTTCGGTCGGAACCGAACCGGGCTGGCCATCCAGATTAGCAGACTTCTTGGCCTCTCTTTCCTTCACCCTACTTAAACGTTTTTCCAAAGTGGCTTTAGGAAAGTTTTTACATATTTGGCAGTCTTCTTTGAGGTGGTCAAACCCCAGACAATAAACACAGACGAGGTGAGGATCAGCCTTAGCAAAGGCCTCCCCACACTTGGTGCAGTGCTGAAACCCAGTGGGATCGGTTTTCTTTTTTGGGTTTCTCAGACATGCCGGATACAAAAAAAGTTGCCTTTAACGGTGGTTAAGCCAGGCAACTGTACAAGTATCAATTCCAACTGTGTCACGGGTCGGTTAAAAAAAACTGAAGAAAACTGCTGTGTTTTTTTTAGAGACCGATAAGTACCAGAAACCACACAATAATACAGAAAAAACACAGGAAATAACAGTAAAAAATGTGTTTCAGTTCCCAACCGGAGCGACCGGGAGAAAACCAAACAAAAAACAATTTCTATTAAATATACTCTAACTACCTTCTAGCTACACTTACTGTACCGTAGACAGAGATCTGAATACCGTAACAAAACAAGAAAAAGTGGGTTAAAACCGACCAAATTTACTTAACCAAACCGAAGCAAAGGAGGAATTCTCTGGAGCAACTTCACAGTTAGGCAGAGTAAAGAATCTGAAAGTTACACGGAGGAGTACCAGGGACAGAGGTTTGAAAACTGAGCTCAAGCTCAATGTTCTATTCCCTGGCATAGAGTTAACCATTTCCTCTCTGGAGCAGTTCAAGTGCTGGGGCTAACTGCATATAGTCAGAATACAGCAAGACTTCATGTTGTTTGAAACCAAGTTCTTTGCTGGCAAGGTTAGCCACAGGGAACAGAACCTCTACTACAATAGCAGTGATCCATGACTGTCAAACAGGTCCGTGCAGCCTCTCTAATCTATTAAACCTTTGCTGCCTTCTATAAGATGCTACATACAGTAGAGTACATGCGCCCGGTAAAGTTAACCAGAAAAGTTTTGCAACGGGTCCATCTTCCTAGACTGGCAAAGCACTACTGAACAACCTAGACTGGAGGATTAAATCAGTAAAGTCTGGTGATATGGATGTTTTTTACCTAAATTTTATAAAACATTTCATAAGATGATCAACACAGGTTTTCTTAGAGGCAAAATAAAAGTGCTCCTTGTCTGGTTTCTTTAACTTGGTGACTATATTATGCAGAATGGCTTGATGTTCCTGTCAGTGTCTGCTTGGGGCTGGTGGTTGCTCTGAAGGTAGTGCAACGATTTCTAGGGAGTTTCCTAGTCTGATTATCTTCAGAACCCATTGGTTAAGGTGATGGCCTGCAGCTGGGATAGGAACAGGGATACTCTTCCCCAAACTTGGACTCCAGACTCTGTGCAAATGAGGGGAATATGTGAGTCAGGAGGCTGAGATAGAGGTGGGCTGTTGACCACCACTAACCTTTCCTCTCTAGGCCTTGTAGAGAGTTCCTATAAGCTGATGTTGTACTTCTTCATTACCACAGTTAGAACAGAAGAGAAAAAAAAACTTCCTCCATTAAACCAACAGCCACTCTCACAAAATGACTGTGGGGTGAGAGACTTGATGGTCCTTAACTTTTAAAGAGGCATCTTAAAATCTGCTACAGTAACTTCTAGTTTGGGTCTGAAAAGTTTATATTCTTAAAAAAGAAGAGCTGAGGACTGCTTCCTGGACATCAATGCAAATCCTGCTACCTTGAGCCATGAATGCTGCCACATGCAAATGCAGACTGCTGAGGCATGGACAGAAGAGTCTGACATATCATACAGTGTTTGCCCGCTTCCTTGTTCTGGGATACCTCTTGACACTCACATTTTCAGAGCTCCCTCTGAATTTCATAGCTTGGCTTTAAGGAGGTCTAGTGAAACTGTTCTCCAGCTTCTAGTTTCTTGGATTCTTCATTGGGGGGGGGGGGTCTGGAGCTTAGATGCAGAGGCATGTTACAGTGGTCATAATCACTATGGAATAAGCCCTCAGATTAGGCAAAATAGTACTTTTTATGTTCGCCATGCATACATGCGCAGCAAACATTTTGTAAGGAGAGTGACATTTTAGGGGTGTGTCGCTGCCAGTCCAATGCTGAGTGGTCTGCAAAGGGCTGGTCAGTGCTACACCAATCATCAGCCAGGCTGTATCATGACACTGTTCTGGCTTGCTGGGCAGAAAGTTTGTGTATTTCAAAGGAAAGAGCTGATCCAATCGTAGGTTGGTTGTTTCCTTTGATCTGTGCCACCCAGCAAGCACAGCTGATCTGTCATGATCAGCTAGCTGTAGCTAGATTGCACCCTGCCAAAATGAAACCATCCACTGATGTCTGTTGCTGCCCCTAACCTCTGTCCCCCACCCGACCCTCCCACTCAGACCCGCCCCACAAATATGACACTGACACTGGGGTGCCTAATCCCCCAATATCACCACCTGAAATAAAGAAACTTGTCCCATCATTGTTTTATATATATATATATATATAGATAAATAGATATATACCCTGTACAAAAGAAAACTGCCCATCAATGTCTGTTTCTGCTGCTACCTTTACTGTCTACTCACCCAACCCTCCTATTCAGTACCTACCATCTCACACACACCCATACAAATAACACCAACACTGGGGCTGCCCAACACCCCAGGGTCACTACCTGAAATAAAGAAAACCATCCCTTGTAATTTTTTTTAAACACTGTAAAAAGAAAACTGTCGATTTATGTCTGCTGCTGCCATTACTCTTCCCACACCCTCCCCTCCCACTCAGCACCCCTTCAAGCCCTTACTTACCCATGGGGGTCCAACGCCATTACCTTCTCTGCACCGCAGACACATCTTCACTCTTCAAAGCCAGACCGCGAACTAAGGAAATCAGGTATGTAGTTCAGTGTACTTCAAAGGGGTTTCGAACTTGGTCATTTTTGAATATTTTTACCCTAGATTTTCAACATGCCTTTTTTGGGACCCCACCTCATGAACAATAGCAGTGAAATTAGGCAAATCTGTTGTAAAAGATGATTTCATGGTCACTGTGTGAAATCACCTTTCAGGCAGGAGTTGAAAATCTTCTCTGCCCTTGTTCATGAGGTGGGCTCATAAGAAGACTATGTTGAAAATTTGGCATAAAAATATTTAAAAAAACAAGAAAGTTAAGAGCCTACATTGAAATTTGTGAACGCAGGCTCGTAACTGGTAATTTTCAATATTTTGACCCCAAATTCTCAATATAGCCATTTCTTCACAGCATCTCGTGAATGAGACAGCTTTCATATTTCAAATCCTGGCCAAAATGTGTTTTCACATCCCGAAAGATGATTTTGTGGTCACTGCATGAAATCTTTCAGACAGGAATGGAAATTTTCTCTGCCCTTGTTCATGAGGTGGGATCACAAGAAGACTATATTGAAAATTTGGGGTAAAGTATTAAAAACAACAAAGTTATGAGCCTATGTTGAAATTTACAAACACATGCTCATCATTTTCAATATTTTGACACCAAATTTTCAGCTTAGCAATTTCTTCACAGCATCTCATGAATGTCACTGCTGTCATTTTTCAAATCCTGGCCAAAATGTGTTTTCGCACTTGTGGTATGAAATCACCTTTTGGGCAGGATTTGAAAATGTTCTCCACCCTTGTTCATAATGTGGACTCATAAGAAGGCTATGTGGGGTTATAAGAAGACTATGTTGAAAATTTGAAGTAAAAACATGAGAAAACAGCAACGTTCTGAGTCAACATTACAATTTTTCAGTGCTTGCTCATAACTGGTAATTTTCAATATTTTGTCCCCAACTTTTCAACATAGACATTTTTTTACACTACCTCATGAATGTGACAGCTGCCATTTCTCAAATCCCACCCAAAATGTGTTTTAAGCTCAGAAGGAATGGTCATAAAACAATTATGTTGAAAATTTGGGGTAAAAATGTGAAAAAACAACTAAGTTATGAGAAAACAAATTGCTCCAACATTTACTCGTAACTTTATTTTTTGCTGATTTTGGCCCTTAATATTCAACATATCCTTTGTGTTACTCCACCTCCTGAACATGGCAGGTGTCATTTTTCAAATCCCCTCCGAAACTTGTTTTCACAGTCACACAGTGAAATCACCTTTTGGATGGGATTTTAAAAAATTACTCCTGCCATATTCATAACGTCAAGTCATAAAAAGACTGCTGGACATTTGGGGTCAAAATGTGGGGGCCCACTTAAAAGTAGAATATTGCCTCTCTATCCTGTGAAATTACAGTCTAACAATGTGTCAAAGCAGGACAGCACTTAAAATGAGATACTGCATCTCATCTGCTATATCCTGGGTGAATATATAGTCAAAATGTGTACAAGCAAGACCTGGTACAACAAGAACACCAGAAGGGAATATTCGGCATTGACAAATGCTTGTTTTTTTTTTTTTAATTTTTATTTAATGAAGCACAAATTACAGTCATTACATGTGTGATATCACAGATAAAATAGTCTTTGTCAGACATACAGGATCAAATCACATGCAGTAAAAGATATTGACGTAGGGGTTGGCCCTGTAATAAAACAACATTAGTTCTTTACCATCCAACTGATAAAGTCTACACACTTTCAAAGAATAAACATTGTTTTCATATGTACAGTAAAGTAAAGCCAGAACCACTTTTTTTCCCTGCTGTTCCCTGTCCCCCCATCCCTCCTCCACTGGCCGCAGCCCAACACCCCCCCCACCCACTTCATGGGACAAAATACGAGTCCATCTGGGCCCTATACCAGACCCATTTTTACTATTGCTGTGTAAACTGGGCCAGTTTACCGTGCAGTATTGCCGTCAGTCATTCCATATTATATATGTCCAGAACCACCTGTCACCATTCTAAGACAGTGGGAGTTTACGTAACATCCACCTGCAGATGATGACCTTTTTGACCGCCAGCAAGTATAATAGGCGCAATGTCTTATGCCAAGATGGATGGTGATGTGGGAGGATCGAAAGGAGAACGAAACTTGCCGCAAGCTCAATGTGCTCCCCAGACACTCCTCCAATTCCCCCTGAAGGGACTGCCAGAACACCGACAGCAAAGGGCAAAGCCAAAAAAACATGACTATGATCAGCTGGGTTGTGGCCACAACCCCTGCAGCATGCCCCATAGGAAGGAGGCAGAAATTTTACCAAGAGTGCTGGGGTTCGAAAATACCGATATCGACATTTCCAGGCGAACTCCCTCCAGGTGTTGAACAGAGTAATTTTAACTGCAGGAAGGGCAAATTTCAACCAAGACTCACATGTAACATCAAGGCCCAATTCCACATTCCAGTTCTCTAGTGTTGTTAGTGTGGAGTCACCCAAAGTATCCCTAAGGATTCCTTGTAGGTGCCTAATTAAATGGCCCCAGGGCTTGCCCTCCAGGGTATCCATTAAAATTTGCAGTAATAAAGGTTTAGGTTCTGGGAGCTTCGTGAATTGCTTCTGTTTACAATAGAGGTACATCCTAACTTGTAAATACCTGTAGTGCTCTCTGCCTATTAAATTATAAGTTTGCTGGAGCAACTCAAATGGGACAACCCCGGTTTTATTGAGGAATTGAAAATAAAATCTCAAGCTCTGGTGTCTCCAGCGTTTGAAGGTGAGGTCCATCTGGGCTGGCAGGAAGTCACCTTTTATGAATAGCAATATACAATAATAAAAAATGTTTTCAAATTGTTCATGATGTTTCTGACCCTCAGAGTATTGCCCGTAAATTTAGAGAAGTTGTCCAGTGGAGGGGATTGCTCCCTAGAAGCAAAAAGTAATAGGGTCCATATCATACAAATCATTAAAAGTACATTCAAACATTTTCCATGGAGGGCTGTAGGAAGTTAATTAGCCATAAAAATATAATTTGGAGTACTGCTGCCCTGATGTATCATTCCAAATTAGGTAGATTGACCCCTCCTCTTATTGGAGAGAGTTGGAGAAGCGAGAGGTGAATATGGGGCCGCTGGCCTCACCAGATAAAGCTAGATAGCATCCTTAACCAGGAAGTCAGGTATGATCAAGATGGAAAAACCATAACATTTTGAAACAAATAAAGTAGATGAGGGAGTATGTTCATTCTTATGACTTCTATCCTCTGACTGAAGGGAAGAGGGAGCCTACCCCACCTCGCCAGATCATCCTGTATTAATATGGTTAGTGACTCAGTATTAACCAGGTCCACATTATTCACATCTTTAGGAATGTAGATAAACAAGTATTTTAATAAGTTGCGGGACCACCTCAAGGGGTATTTCCATTTAAGATCTACTGATGGTTTAAAATTAAAAGCGAGGACTTCCATTTTAGAGATGTTCAATTTGAAATCCGCTATTACCTCAGATTTACTCAATGTATCCCACACTGCCAGGACTGATGGCTCTGGGGACAGTATTGTGAGTAGGACATTGTCCGCAAATAAGGAAACCTAGTAGTCCAGTTGACCCATAATAACCCCTCAATATGTGTGGGTTTTTTGTTCTCCTTTTTGTTTATTTGAGCATTTTCTTTCTCTTTTTTTTTTTCAGCAGGGGTTTCTCTCAACCATCTCTCCCTCCCTTCCCCATCCCACTCTCCTCCTGGTCATCTACTTATATAGGGCTGTGACCTATTCCCTATTTCCTGCCTAATGAACAGGAAGGGGAAGGATATATGTGATTACAACAAAAAGACAAAAAAAAAAGCCTGTTTCTCTTTCTTCCACCTGGAACAGATCGTCTTCCTCTAAATATGTACTCTTTCTTTCTGTCCACTGGCACGCACATGGATATCATTGGCTGCCACCACTGCGGGACACTCTTCAATGGTCACATCACCTGAAGGCAGGGCCGTTGTCCCATATGCTTAGAGATATTTCACCTCAGGGATCAACTTCAGGAGGCATGGGGTGAGATCAGCATCCTGTGTAACCACCTACAGGGAAACACTTCTTTTAGGAGTGCACCTCCACATCGCCGACATCAAACCAGCACACCTCTTCCCCAGAGAATGACCAGGCCTGGGGGATGGCAACTGGTTGCAGGAAAAGTGGACAGTGCTTGGGCAACTCTGCCAAACCAACAAAGCACTCTAAACACAGAAAACAGGTACACACCTTTTGCGTCCATACCATCCGTAATGACGGAGGATGCCGCAGGCCAAAGGAATGCCAAATGCAACAGGATAGCAAAACATCATCATAAACAAAACTTCAGCAGGAAAAAAATCATAATCATAGGGGACTCCATGATTCACGGTGTGGACCCCCACCTGAGACAAAACAACTGTGCAGATATGCAGGTCAGATGTCTCCCAGGAGCATCTGCTTGGAGGGACACTGACTCAATAGTCAACATAGTTAACACGGAAGAAACATCCTGGTCCACCTAGGGACCAATGACCTTGCTAGCCGGTCAGCCGAGGAGGTTAAGGAGCACATTGCGCAGCTCAGCGAGAAATTGGTTTCATTTTCGTCCAGCATTGCATTCTCTGAGATTCTGCCTGTCTGGGAAAAGGGGAAGAACAGGCAGAAAATCAGAGAGAAAGAGATAAGTGAGCTCAAAGCATGGCTCAAGGACTGGTGCTACACAAAGGGGCACCACTTCGTTGGAAACTGGGGCAACTTCTGGGAAAGGGAGTTCTTCAAATTCGACGGCCTCCACCTGACTGAAGAGGGAGTTGGAGCAATGGGCCAGAAATTTTACGTCCACGTAGGGCATTTAAACTAGCGGGAGGGGAGATGATGGGAGATCTAGGAGAAGGACACATACAGCCTGCTGCCTCTCCCCCTCCAGCTAGCACCATATCTACACACTCCAGGATAGCAAAAGTAGATAGCCAGGAACATAAAACCCTTTCCATCTCTGGCATTGACCATCACAATGGAAAGGGAGGAACCATAAACAGGGAACACTACAAAGGGACAAACAATAAGATCAAGGGAGGCATGACAAACAAAGCCACACAGCAAGAGTGGTCAGCACTATGTCTCAATGCATGCAGTCTGGCTAATAAGATGACTGACCTCACTGCCACAATAGCTGAGGCAGGACTAGACTGGGTGGTCATGACTGAAACATGATTCACAAATAATCATGGTTGGGAGGTGACTATCCTGGGGTACAACTTGTTTAGGAGAGATAGGACTGGGAAAAAGGGAGGGGGGGTTAGCTGTTTATGTTAAGGACACCATCAATGCTACAGAAATGCAGCAGGCACTAGGGGAAACAGAGGATCTATGGATCACAATAGGGGCTGGAAGCCAGAAACCCATTCGGGTAGGAATAATCTACAGACCCCCAAATCAGGAGGAAGCCAGGGATAAGGAAATCCTGGAAACCATCCTCCAAATGTCAGACAAAGGGGACATGGTGCTGGTGGGGGGATTTCAATCTGCTGGACATAGACTGGAATACCCACACAGCGGCATCACAGAAGAGCAGGGAATTCCTAGTCACAGTACAGAAAGCAGGCCTAAGTCAACTAGTGATATCATCCACAAGGGGTAATGTGTTTCTAGATCTGATATTCACAAATAGTGATAGGGTTACAGGTGTCAAAGTAGGGAATCACCTGGGCAACAGTGATCATAACACAGTATAGTTCAGGGTAAAAAGGACTGTAGACTCCACACATTCCAAACTGAAGGTCCTTGACTTCAGAAGGGCAGACTTCACAAACATGAAGGCCTGCTTAAGAGACCACCTTAGTAACTCGACAGAAGGGAGTGTTGAGGAATACTGGACAAGGTTGAAGGATGCAATAACCATGGTCACATCACAGCGTGCCCGTCAGGTTAGTAAGAACAAAAGGAGGAAAAATCCACTATAGTTTTCCAAGGATGTGGCAACCATGGTAAGAGCAAAACGCATAGCCTTCAGAAAGTACAAGGAGTCGGGGAACAAGGCAGACAAAACAGAATATAAACAGAAACTAAAAGAGACAGGGAAAGTGATAAAAAATGTAAAGGCTCAAACAGAGGTTAGGGAGTAAAAAAGGGTAACAAAACCTTCTACAGGTACATACATGAAAAAAGGAAGACCAAAGAGAGCATTGTTAGAATCACAAAAAAAGATGGACAAACCACAGAGCAAGATGGGGAGAAGGTAGAGGCACTCAGTGAGTACTTCTGCTCACTCTTCACACAGGAAGCAGACAGTAACAGACCAAAAACAGGCATAAAGAAGTGTCCAATTGAAGGAACAGACACACGTCCCTTCACAGAGGAAAGGGTCCTGGAGGAAACAGACAAGTTAAAGGTGGCTAAAGCTATGGGGCCAGATGGGATACACCCAGAATGCTGAAAGAACTAGGGAGGGAACTGTCAGCCCCCTTAGCAGTGCTCTTCAACAAATCATTAAGGAGCAGGGAGGTGCTGGAGGATTGGAAGAGTGCAACAGTAGTACCACTCCACAAGAGTGGAAGCAAGGAACAGCCAGGTAACTATCATCCAGTGAGTCTAACGTCAGTCACAGGAAAACTGATGGAGTCCCTGCTGAAGGAAAGAATCATAGCCTTTTTGGAGCAAACTGGTCAGCTCAACAAAAAATCAACACGGTTTCATGGCAGGGAGGTCCTGCCAGACAAACCTGGTTGATTTTTTCAATTGGGTCACCAAAATAGTGGATCATGGTTGGGCAGTGGATGTGGTTTACCTGGACTTCAGCAAAGCTTTTGACTCTGTTCCGCTCATGAGACTAGTGAAAAAACTGGAGAATATGGGAATTGAGCCCGAGGTTACAAACTGGGTCAGAAACTGGTTACATGGGAGAACTCAGAGAGTATTAGTAAATGGCACTCTGTGGAGGGGAGGGTGGCTAGCAAGGTCCCACAGGGCTCAGTTCTGGGGCCGATCCTCTTTAACGTATTCATCAGTGACACTGCAGATGAACTTGAGGGAAAGGTATGCCTGTTTGCAGATGACACCAAAATTGGCAACAGGGTAGTAGACACAACAGAGGGACAGCAAAGCATGGAAGTTGATCTCTGAAAACTGGAGGAGTGGTCCAAGACCTAGCAATTAAAATTCAATGCCAAAAAATGCAAGGTCATGCACCTAGGAAAGCGTAACCCAGGAAAACTGTACTCAATGGGAGGGGAGTAGCTGGTGGCTAGCAGGCAGGAGCAAGACCTAGGGGTGATCATATCAGATGACTGCAAGGTCAGTAGATAATGTGAAAAGGCAGCACTAAAGGCTAGTGGTATCCTGGGATGCATAGAGAGGGGCATCACGAGCAGAAGGCATGAAGTAATCATGCCCCTGTATCGGTCCCTGATCAGGCCTCACTTAGAGTACTGTGTCCAATTCTGGAGGCCACAAGAAGGACATAGATAGGCTGGAGATGGTACAGAGAAGAGCAACAAAGATGGTGCAGGGCTTGCATCAGAAACCGTATGAGGCAAGACTGGATGACCTCAAATTATACTACCTTGAACAATGCGGGAATCATGAGGACATGATAGAAACATTCAAATACTGTAAAGGCAACAACAGGGTGCATGTGCAGAACCTCTTTCAGGTAAAGGACTATAGCAGGACTAGAGGACACAACCTTCGACTTAAGGGAAGAAAGTTCAGAAGCAATATGAGGAAATTCTTCTTCTTCACAGAGCGCATTGTAGAACCAATGAAAAGCCTGCCAGAGGGGGTGGTGGGAGCCAAGACAGTGAGGGAATTCAAGCGGGCATGGAACAGATACTGTGGGATACACAAGCGGGCAGCTAAGTATGGTGGGTAGGAAGCCAAGGGTAGACTTGATGGATCATATGGTCCCCATCTGCTGACAACTTCAGTTTCTATGTTTGCCTTAAAGTGGCTGCAAGGGGTCCCATGTATAGGGAGAAGAGAAGTGGAGAGAGTGGACAACCCTGTCAGGTTCCATGTGATAATTAACAGGTATTGTCAAAGCCCCATTGACCCAGATATAGGCTTGTGGGTGGGAATATATGTTCTGCAGCCATTTTAAGAAAGGGTCAGGGAACTGGAAGCATTTAAAAGTGTCCCATAAAAAGGGCCAGGAGACCCTATCAAACACTTTCTCAGCATCAAGACTGAGAAAGGCCACTGGGATCTGCCTGGTTTTAAGGTATTCTGCTATAAGGTGGGTGCGATAGATATTGTCCATGGTATTCCGACTTTTAATAAACCCGTTTGGTCCAGGTGTATAATGGAGGGTAATAATTTCTCAAGTCTGGATGCCCATACTGCCATAAATAATTTGTAATCCATATTCAAAATGGATATAGGTTGATAAGAGGCCGGTTCTGTACTATCCTTACCCTGCTTGGGCAGGGGGGGCTATGACCGCATAGGCCCAGGAGGGTGGTGGCTGCTCTCCCTCCATAACCTCATGGAAGGCTTGCAGCATGGGTGGGAGAAGTAGGTCAGAAACATTTTTGTACCACTCTACAGGGTATCCATCTGGGCTTGGACATGTCTGTGTTTTAGCCTCACTGAGTCATTAGAGAACCTCCTTATCCCTAATGGGTGCCTCCAAGAAAGCCTGTTGGGTCTCCGTGAGTCTAGGCAACTTTAATTGGGATAAAAAATGTTGTCTCTCTTCCAACCATGGTGGGGGTATAGCTCCTGATAGTAATTTGCAAAGACTGAACGGATCAGCTCCTCACGGTGGTATAATTGCTTTATAATTAATGGCTCTCCCCTTTTGCCATTGAGAGACCGTGGCATAATTTGCCGTTATAAAGGAGCGTTTATAACGGCAAACATGTGCACGGGTTCTCCTCCTTCTCGCATGCGGCCACACAGCGCTCCCTCTGGCTCGCGCTTCCTTCCTACAATGGAGCCGCCAAAGAAACACGACAGTGAGTAATTTAAAAAAAAAATCAAAATGAGCAATGCTTTTACAGATGGGGGACTTTGAACATTGATAAAAAAAAATTAGTGAAGCCGCTGAAATTGAAAATCCAGCCCGACGAAAAATAAAGTGGCGCATACTCGTAGCCACACCGAAACTAGTGATTTTATTTTATATAATTGCTGTGGCCAAAAAGGGGAGAGCCATCAATTATATAAAATAAAATAGAGTGCGTATTGGTACAACTAGAGGTTTACACACACCTTAGGGATGATGTGCTTGCACAAACCCTCGAGCTCACTCTCTCGGGTTTATGAAGCATCTAACTTCGGTGTGTAAACTCGCAAAACACACCACCCCATACTTTATTCTCTATGTTACTGGGTATTTAAGTTTCAAAACAGTGGTTGATTTTTGCCACATCCGGATTCTACGTGCTAAGAGATGGACTCCCCTGCCCCCTCATAGTTAACTTGCTTTAAATTATTCAAAGCTTGGTAGACTTTCTCATCCATTATTTTCTGAATTTCTTTTTGGGTTTCCCTAATTTTGAGTTGCAACTCCCTATATAAAGTTTTGTAGACCCGAAGCAGATGCTGCAGGTTATTGAATTTGGCTTCTCGTTGTCACTTTTTCTTCACCGCATAGGCAGTAATGTCCCCCCTAATCACTGCCTTTACTGGGTCCCACATTATGGTCGCTGACACCCGGGAGGAGGCATTTTTCTGTCAAATTTGTGGAATGTGATCCTAAAGGAGCGTATTAAATTGTGGGTCCCTCAGCAATGAGGTATTAATCACCATAGGCATCTGCGCTCTGGCTTCCCTAGGTCCAATTTCATAAGTACCGGGTGATGATGTGATAAAAGGTGAGGGCCAATGGTTATGTCCTGAACGGAAGCAAAATGTTCACAAGCAACAAAGATATAATCCAGTCTTGAGTGGCTATTATGTCTTCCTTAATAATGTGTATATGCTTTTTGCCTGGGAACATCCTTCGCCATATGTCGACAACCGAGAGTTGATCAAATGTCAGTGCAGGTATCGCATGGCGTTGGAGACCCTGTGGGCAGAAGGATGAGAGGAATCAAGGCCTACAGAAAAAGTCTTGTTAAAATCTCCACCTATTGTAAGCCTGCCCTGCAGAAGTTCCATAACTTTGCTTAAAATGGTCCGAACCACCGGTACCAAGGTTTGCGGAGGGAGATATACATTTACCAGGGTAACTGCCTGTGCGTATAGAGTGTCTTGTAAGATAACATATCTCCCCTGGGGATCTTGACAGCATTACTGGACTTCAAGCTGTGTTGTGCTAGGAATTAAAATTGCAACCCCCAATTTTTGCCACTATTGTGTGAAGATGCAAATACCTCATACCACTGACTTCACCTCAACACCTCAACTTGGAATGTTCCTGGTCAAACATGTGAGTTTCCTGGATGAAATATAAGTCCGCTCTATTGTTACATAAATATTGTATAAATCTAGATCTTTTAATTAAGTTTTTCAGGCCATTGATACTCTGTGAAAATATCTTTACAGGGTCTACAGATACCATATTCCCACCAGATGGATGGATCACTGCCACAGAGGGAGGACCCCTCACCCATCACATCAATAATATCTTCCAGACAGGCCAGCCCTGAGAATGAGCTATCCTCCCTCATCCAGCTGTCCCAAGGGACCCAAAGCTGCAAGCTGGAGCCAGATGGAGAGTCATCCCACAGAAGGATCTTTACAGCCCTCTGGAGTATCCCATCATGTCTGACATTAGTTGGATTTTTTGCAAACATTGACTGTGTGTGTGCTTCATTGTTTTAGTACCCCTCCCCAAAAAAACAACAAAATATAACTAGGTAGAATTTGTTGTACACAGGAACTACAGACCTTGCTGACCCTCTAATTAACTACCCCTAAATATCCCCCTTCCCCTCCATTTAACAAGGCTTCTGAAACTAGGAGCCTACCCCAAAACAATTAGGATTTTAACCATAATCCTAAACCAATCCATAACTATATATAATGTGACTCCCAAATAGCAGGCTGACCTGCTACACCCCCGATAGAGAATTCTATCACCTGAATCCCCATCAGGGCAGGAGGTGTGAACCACTAAGTGTGGATACTAGACCTCCAATGGGATGTGAAGATCCCAACAAAAGAAAAAATCTGCCTTAAGAGCAAGTAAAAATCCAAATACTTGCTGTTCTTAGGTGCCAAATGCTGTTCATAGTCTTTCCTAGGGACTGTGGCAACATGCTTGGTCTCTGCCAAGCAGCAATAGTTGTGGACTCCAAAGTTGCAAAAATAAAGGCACGAATAATGAAGCTGCCAGAATCTCTAAAAATTCAAAGCCTTTTGTTTGTCAATATTAATGTGTTAGGAATTTGTTATTCCCATAATTGTTTCTGAACTGAGAGACAATATAATTGAATATTACGGTTATATCTTGAAACACTGATCGTTGGTTATTTGCTTTTGAAGGATGAGTCACCCTGGACTGAAAGGAGCCCCTACACTCTACGACTTATGTTTTTCAGCATCCCTTATGCTAGGTAACTGATGTGTAACATCATGTTGTAAGTGGCATCATGACATCATCATGCGGTGTACGTATGACACGCTGACGTCAGTAGCAGTAGGTGGCATAAATGGGAGCCTTTAGATGCCAGCCAGTATGGCTGCAGGCATGGCATCTGCACTACCCTTCTGAAATAGACCTCATCTGAAGCTGAGGACACTTTCTATGTCTTTATTTGACCAAGTACATTGTTAAATATTTATAATCTCCTTGGAAGTATAGCTGTTTCTGAGCCAGAGGCAGCACTATAAGAATTTATGTATTTAAAATGTTCTTAGTGTTTGCAGCATACAGTACCTAGATCCACTCTCCTTGACAATGCCGTACATGACAAGGATGAAACACTGGAGTGTAAAGTGGCCAGTTATGTAATGAAAATTAATTAAATGAAGATATTATGAAGATAACCAGCTTTTCTGGACTCTTACTCTGAGAGACTTTGTGAATTCTTGTCCTGTTACGAACCCAAAATATACTAACATATTATTTTCCAGAAGATTAGGCCTCACGGTCTATTGAGTCTGCTCGAACCTCAGATCCCTAGTTGGGTGCCGAGGCCCCCCCCCCTTGTGTTCCAGAAACCCCTATCATCCATTCCCACCCCCCCCTGGGCCAGGCCATCATCTGATACATCCACTTTCTGTGTCTGTCCCACCTCTCTGAAGCCCTCCACTGTGGATCTCTGAACCAGCTCGCTAGGCAGTGCATTCCAAGGGTCCACCACCCTCTCAGTGAAAACCTCCTCCCTTTTCCCCTCACCCTTCCACCTTCCAACTTCAAACCATGCCCTCTGGTGATACCTCCTGCTGAATCTAAAGATCCTCCATGTTTACCCTATTTATTCCTTGAGGTACTCAAGACCCTCAATCATGTCCCCCTGTCTCCCTCTCTCTCCTCTCCTCCAATGAAAACAGGCAGAGCTCCTCAAGTCTGTCCTCATACGTCAAATCCCTAGCCCTCGTGATCATCTTAGTTGCCCTCTTCTGTACCCTCTCCAGGAGCTGTATGTCCCTCTTCAAGTGTGGTCTCCAGTACTGTACACAGTACTCAAGGTGTGGTCTAACATCCATTGTACAGTGGCAGAATCACTTCCTTGCTCCTAGAGGTAATCCCCCTTATGATGCATCCCAACATCCTGTTTGCCTTGCTAGCTGCTCTCCTGCACTGCTCAGAGTTATTCATACATGCATCCGCCATTACCCCAGGTCTTTTTCCCCTATTGAGGCCTCCAGCGCCTCCCCTCCCAGGGTGTATCTGTGTTTAGGGTTTCCCTGCCCAAGATGCAACACCTTGCACTTGGTGATATTGAAATTTAATTTCCATGTGTGAGCCCAGCTTTCCAGGGTGTCCAGGTCCCCTTGCAGGGCCAACCTCCCCTCTTCTCCCTCAACTACTGCTCCCATCTTGGAGTCATCAGCGAAGAGACTCATTTCACACCCTATACCCTCCCTGATGTCCGATATGTATGCATTAAACAGGATCAGACCCAGGACCGAGGCCTCATGGGTACCCCTACTACCAATCTCTAGGGTTCGAGAGCTCCCCACAGACCACTACTCTCTGGGTGTGTCCAGCTAGCCAGTTTTCAATCCATCTGACCATCAAAGGCCTACTCCTAACCCCATCAGTTTCTCCACCAGACCATTGTGGGGACAGAGTCAAACGCCTTGCTGAAGTCCAAGAATAATACATCTACAGGCTTTCCCTGTCCAGTTCTGATGTTACCCATTCATTGGGACTCCACAAGATTGGTTTGACATGATCCTACCTGGCACAAACCCATGTTGCTGACTATCCAGACCTCCCACCTCCTCCAAGTACACCCCAATCGTTCCTTTAGTATACCCTCCATTTATTTTCTCACCACGAAGTCAAACTGATGGGTCTATAGTTACCTGGTACTTCGCCTCGACTTTGTGGATTGGCACCATGTGCCTCTCGCCAATCCATAGGTACCTCCCTGTCTCAAGTGACCTGTTGAAGAGCTCCACCAGGGTGCAGCCAGTATGTCCGCCAATTCCCATAGTACTCTCGGATGAAATGCCATCCGCCCAGGAGATTTGTTCTTCTTTAGGGCCTTGAGGGCTAACCACACCCTTTTGGCAGAGATAGCATCATCCGTCCCCTCCACCTTACTGGCCTTTTTATCCTTATCCAGATGTGACACCCCTGGGGTTCCTCTCCCTCCCTCTTGCTCCATTTATGTTAATATACACATTAACTATGGTTCTGAGAGTTTTAGGGAACTATTATTGAACTTCATCTCTAGCAACATAGAAAACATAGAAACATAGAATTTGACAGCAGATAAGGACCGCTTGGCCCACCTAGTCTGCCCATTTCCATACCTAATGGATAAGCTGCAGATCCTAGTTAACCAACAGCCTACTTCCTCCTTCCCCCTACTAGAATTGCCTTATGTCTGTCCCATGCATTCTTGAATTCCCCTACTGTTTTTGACTCTACGACCTCCTCAGGAAGGCTGTTTCATGCATCTACAACCCTCTCTGTGAAGAAATACTTCCTCACATTACCTCTGAGCCATCCCCTCTATCTTTAAATTATGCCCACTTGTTCTTGCACATCTCTTTTTTTGAAAGATGCTACCCTCTTGGACTTTGTTGATTCCCTTGAGGTATTTGAAAGTTTCTATCATGTCCCCCCTCTCCCTCCTTTCCTTGAGGCTATACATCTTAAGCTCCTTTAGTCGTTCTTCATATGTCTTCTGTTGCAGAGCCTGCACCATTTTGGTTGCCCTCCTCTGGACAGCCTCCACCCTATCTATGTCTTTGCAGAGATGGGGTCTCCAGAACTGTACACAGTACTCCAGATGTGGTCTTGCCAACTGTCTGTACAGAGGGCCAACAACTTCTTGTTTTCTACTGGTGATGCCTCTCCCTATGCATCCCAGTATCCCCCCAGCCCTCCTTACTGCCTTCTCATATTGCTGGCCCACCTTTAGGTCATCTGATATGACTACCCCCAGGTCCCTTTCCATTTCTGTTGTTGTCAGTATCTCATCCTCCATTGTGTACTCTTGCCCTGGGTTTTTGTTTCCCAGGTGCATTACTTTGCACTTCTTTGCGTTGAATCTAAGCTGCCATACATTTGACCATTCCTCTAACCTTGCCAAGTCCCTTCTCATCCTTTCCACCCCACCTTGTGTATCAACCCTGTTGCAGATCTTTGTGTCATCTGCAAAGAAACACCTTCCCCTCCAGTCCCTCCGCAATGTCACTTATAAAGACATTAAAAAGGACCGGCCCCAGTACTGAACCCTGCAGTACCCCACTAGTAACCCTCCTTTCTTCACTGAGGACTCCATTTACTATTACCCGCTGTGTCCTGCTGTCCAGCCAGTGTTTTACCCAGGCTACCACCCTAGGACCCACTCCCAGGCTAGCTAATTTGTTCATTAATCTTTTGTGCGGGACTGTGTCAAATGCCTTGCTAAAGTCTAGGTAGGCCATGTCCACAGCCCCTCCCTGGTCTACTATTTTGGTCACCCAGTCAAAGAAATCAATTAGGTTTGTCTGACATGACCTTCCTGCTATGAATCCATGCTGCCTTGGGTCCTGTGCCCAGTGGCCTCTAGGTACTCAACAATTCTTTTCTTCAGAAGTGATTCCATCATTTTCCCTACCACTGAGGTAAAACTGACAGGTCTGTAGTTTCCTGCCTTTGTCTTGTTCCCACTTTTGTGAAGGGGAATCACATCCGCCCTTCTCCAGTCAGCAGGTACCACACCATCCTCCCATGATTTATTAAAAAGGGTAGTCAGTGGTGTTACTAGTTCTTCCCTTAGTTCATTTAGAATTCTGGGGTGAATCCCATCAGGCCCTATTGCATTATCCACCTTCAGTTTTAAGAGTTCTTTCAGAACCCTTTCTTCTGTGAAAGGACTAATATCAACCCCCCTATCCAGAGTGCTTATATTGACTGGAATAGGTCTCTCCCCCTGCTTTTCCATTGTGAATACTGAGCAGAAACATTCACTCAGTATCCCTGCTTTTTCACTGTCGCTCTCTGCCCAACCACCTTCCTCTTTATTCAGCCTCAGTATCCCTGCCTTTGTCTTTCTTTGCTCCCTAATGTACCTATAAAAGGTTTTATCCCCTTCCTAACCGAGTTGGCTATCTTTTCCTCAGTTTGGGCCTTTGCTATTCTGACTGCCTTCCCTGCTTCCTTCTGCTTTAACTGGTACAGTTTTCTGTCCTGCTTCTTCTGTGTTTTCTTATACTTACTGAATGCTATCTTTTTCTCCCTTACCTTCCCCGCCACTTCTTTTGAGAACCATAGTGTTTTTTCTTTCATTTTGATTTGTTTATTTGCTTCACACAAAGGCTTGTTGCCTCTGTGATGGCAGTTTTGATGTTTCCCCATGTTGCTCCCCCACCTTCTTGCCTGTTTGCTAGTGCTTTTCTGAGGCACTCTCCCATTTTGACCAAATCAGCCCTCCTGAAGTCCAGTACCTTCACTTTTGTGTGGCTTGACTCTACAGCTAAGTTTATTGTGAACCACACTGTTTGGTGGTCACTTGTTCCTATATGGCTACCCACTTCAAGATCAGAGATCCTCTCTCCTTCCCCATTTGAGAGTACCAGGTCTAAGACTGCTCCCTCCCGAGTGGGTTCCAAAACTAGCTGTCTGAGGCATGCCTCCTGTAGGGCATCGAGAATGACTCTGCACTTGGATGTGGCTGCAGCAAAGGTGCTCCAGTTAACATCTGGCATATTCAGGTCCCCCATCAGCAATATCTCACCTTTCTCTGCCATTCCAAGGATGCCTCCCAATAGATTTTTCTTTGGAGGTATCTTTTCTTCCTCAGTCTCTAACTTGAGGACCTATTGGGTAGCCTTGATAAGGTTTTGGAGGTATAAAGTCTTCTGGCTGTGAACTAGAAAGGTAGATCATGAACTCTGTGCTCTCAGAGGACAGAAGACCCAGCATGTTCTCCCACTCCTCATCTTTATACTCAAATTTATGCTCATCTTCAAAATTTAGAATATCATATCCCGGAACTACTTTCTCATGATCCAGTGACGTGCAGCATCTTGGAGTGTCCACAAGTGACCATAGAGAGAGCCCTTTGTGCTGATGTGGTAGCAGGCGCACGCACAGGCACAGGGCTTTTAAAGACAGTCAATGACATGGTGACTGTCAAAAGGTATTGCTATAGGTTTTTCAATAGATTTGCACATATGCAATATTCACAGTGCCCTCTGTTTATAGGGATAGGAATGAGATACTGGAACCAAAGCCAAAATCTATGACAAAGCAACTGATGCTGACACTGGGGTTGGGTTGGTTATTGGTAATGATGCAGACGTTGTAGTTGACTCAACAGTGACTTCCCTGACAGCAGAATCTGGTGACGAAGTGTCAACTTTGTGAACCAATTGCTTTGAAGTAAGGTATCAAGAGTGGGTTCTAGAGAGTTGTCCATTTGACTTTCAAGGTGGATTTTGCCCTTTATCAGGAAAAAGACTAACTAGAGCTCTTATGTTTCTTTGTCTTTTCAGTGCTTCTTTCTGAATTGTTTAATGACAAATTCACATGACCTTTAAGCAATGTCATCCTAGGAGAGATTTCTTACCAGAAGACTTGGCTGGACCAAAGGAGGCCCTTTTACATACATGTGACTGGCTTTCCTCTTTTTAAAATAATCTTTAAAACAGCGTTTTTTTCCCTGTCCACCCTTGTGATGTTCTGGCATATGTCAGTTTTTCACATCATGATTAGGGCCTAAGCATGCAAAACAACTGTTGGGGGGATCTTTATTTGAAATTTTCTTCACATATTTGCAAAGCCTGAATGCGGTTTCCATCATTCCATCTTTTTAAAAAGTGTGTTTTAGTATGTACGATGGAATCTCAACAGTGCTGTATTACTAGATGAGTGTCTCACAGTGCATTAAGTTACCTTAATTATATGATATGTGTAACTGAAATAATGTTGTAATTTTGACCTTTGACCTGCATATTCAGATGAGATGTGTGGCAATCCCTGGATGCACTGCGCATCCCTGGACTTGCGCGGGCCGTCGGAGGGCATGGCCATATTCAAAGGCCACTGATGAGCTGCGCACCCCTGAATGTGCCACCATGCACAATACTGTGATGCAGCTATGCAAATGAGGGGTCCCTCATGCATGTGCCATGTATCACAATATAGAAACCCCCTAAGCGTAAAACTGGACGGCTGTGCCGGCGCATAGTTATGCTCATGAAAACCTACTTTAACTATGTGTGGGGTAGGTTGGTGCCCTGCATACAGTCTAGAGCCGGGTACATAATCTCCCACCCCCAGCCCTGTGGATGTACAATGAAAGACAGCCCTGGCATTCTGTGCCCCCCACAGCTCCAATCACAGTTATCATAAAAAACACCCGATACCCTTTCCCTGGTAGTCAATTGCCCCCAGCCCTGATCACAGTTATAATAAAATGCCTGATCCCTCTCCTAGTAGTCAAGTGGCCCCACCCGTTAGCCAGTGAACCACCACCCCACCCCAAACCCGACCAGAGCCAGCGACTGGCGCAGCCACCCCTAACACGCACCGGTCCAGCCACCGACTTGAGCTGTGCTGCACAGTATACAGTATACACCCATTGATTGACCGGTCAACCAATTGGAGTGTACTACATACTCTGCGTGTGGGCAGGGTATCTTGCTGTGGGGTTGGGCCGAGGATTGTTGCAGGCCTCTTAGGCACCAGCATGGCTGTCCGCTCCAGGAGGGAGCTCTGCGTGTGGGCAGGGTATCTTGCTGTGTGGTGGGCCGAGGATTGTTGTAGGCCTCTTAGGCACCCGCGTGGCTGTCCTCTCCAGGAGGGAGCTCTGCGTGTGGGCAGGGTATCTTACTCTTATCATTTGTGCCTACAGTACTGTTTCTGTTTGCGTTTCACTTTGCATCACCGTGCGCATTACCATTTGTGTTTGTGGCCACGTTTGCAGTTGTCTTTTGTTTTGAATCATCATTGTTGTTGCCATTACCATTTGCGTTTCCAATTGCGTTCCCGTGCACGTTACAGTTTGCATTTCCATACATGCTTGCATTTGCGTTTCTGTTTCCTTTGGCATTATTGTTGCTGTTACCATTACCATTTGCATTTACAATTGCAGTACCGTGACCGTGCGTGTAACGGTTTGCGTTTCTGTACGCGCTTGTGTCCGCATTTCCGTTTCTGTTTCCTTTGACGTTATTTTAGCTGTTACATTTACCATTTGCATTTCCAATTGTGGTACCATGACAGTGCGCATTACGGTTTGCGTTTCCGTAGGTGCTTGCATTTGTGTTTGTTTCCTTTGGCGTTACTGTTGCTGTTACAGTTACCATTTGCTTTTACAATTGCAGTACCATGACAGTGCAGGTTATGGTTTGTGTTTCCATACACGCTTGTGTTTGCCTTTCCATTCTGTGTCCTTTGGCATTATTTTTGCTGTTACCATTACCATTTGCATTTGCAATTGTGGTACCATGACCGTTATGCTTTGTGTTCTGTACGCGTTGAGTTTGTGTTTCCGTTCCCTTTGGCATTATTGTTGCTGTAACAGTTAACATTAGCATTTACAATAGTGGTACCATGACCATGCGCATTACCAGCTGCATTTCTGTATGTGCTTGCGTCTCCATTTGTGTCACTGTTTGCTCTGCGCTTGCGTTTCTATTAACGTTTGCTTTACCATTTACGTTTCCATCACCATGTGCAAAACCATTAGTGTTGTGTTTGCATTGCACTTACCATTACTATGTCAGAAGACATCATGTGGTGGGAGCGTAGGGCCCAAAGGGATCGCACTCCCACCACCGCATTCCATTCACTATTTATAGTCCTCATTCTCAAAAAGAAGGGACATTCATGGCCAAAAAATCAGTTTAATGCATCAGTTAGGGTTGTTCTACAGCGACAAAAGTGAATAAATTCACTGTTAGGGTTGAAAGCCCCCCTTGCACCCCCCAGCCCGTCCCCTCAACCGGCATCGGGGTGTACATTGGGGTCGTTGGTCCTAACTCTCACCCATTCTCTCATACCTCAGCTTATTTACACATGTGATGGGGTGAGAGTTGAAGCGGAAAGGAGGGGTGCAGGGGGCCAACCCTAACACTAGATTTCCTCGCTTTTTGTCGCTGTGGAACAACCCTAACTGATGCATTAAACAGATTTTTGCCATGAAAATATATATATATATTAGAGGCAAAAACTCCATTTAATGCATCAGTTAGGTTGTTCCACAGTGACAGCGAGGAAATTCGATGTTAGGGTTGAAACCCCTTTGCACCCCTCAGCCCACCCCAACTGAATAAAATTGTGCATTGGGTCATCAACCCTAAAGTTCACCCATCACATGTGGAAGAAGCTGAGGAATAGGAGAATGGGGTGACAGTTAGGACCGATGACCCCAATGCACACCCCGATTCCAGTTGGAGGGGTTGGCTGGAAGGGTGCAAATCTAAATCAATCCATGGAGCTAGCAAACTGTACTCATGGTATACAGGAATTGCTGCATATGGCAAAGCAATCACTAGGAAATGACTGCAACCAGATGCTCCAAAAATAGCTGACTTGGTTAGGATTGTGGAAGAAACTGCTAAAATGGAGAGGGTTACCTATCAAATTCAGGATAGACTGGAGAAATATGTGGAATGGTGAACCTGTTGGAGAATGTTTGTAGAGCCACAGAATAATTTAGAGTAATGGGGTTATTTAAATTTATAACCCTGAATTAGATCTTTTGGTTATTAGTCAGGCTGGCAGTATCACCTTTCTTTCTCCTTATTTTGGGGGGAACTTTTCCCTCCTTCTTTGGGGACTGTCGGAGTCCTTTCTTAAAAGGTAATAGTTTGCCAGTACGGTGGCACTGAGGGTTGAGGTGCTGGACACCACACCTTGTGCCACACCGGCAACCCTGGTTTGGGAACAATCTCAGGTTGCCAGCTTGGGGGGGGCTGGAGCAGTATTTCCCTTCCAGGGGTGGATGCCTGCCCCTCCGTAGTCCCACACCCATCAGGTGGAGGTCAGATGGGTGCGCAGGTGGCAGGAGTGGTGACATAAGTCTGGGGTGGAGATGAAGGGGTCACCGGATCCTGGAGGGTGCAGGTGCCTCCATGTGCATATACGCATGTGTACGCCGTGACCCCAGGAAGGGGAGAAAAAGGGAAAAAATGAAAAACTGTATATAGAGAAAAAAAGTGATAGTTTAGTGTATGTTGACGGATGGCCTTGCACGGGTTCGATAATTTGTTATTGGGTTGTAAATTTCAGGTTTTGATAATGGGGAGTTTTATTTGCAGACTTCATCCAAAAGAGTATCCTCAAACCTCTAATGGGGCTGAACCAAACTGATTATTGATTAATAAAAATGGTCGGTTCTTCTATCCTCGATCCCCCATACATACATATTTTTAATTATTCTTTGTGTCACAGTATTTTTCCTAAATGTTGGAAGACAGCTTCCATAAAACCTTTTTACAAATTGTGACCAAAGAATAGCGAGTAGAACTGCTAGTTTCCAGCTGCGTCCTGAATATATACATACTGTTGGATGTGCATACAGTGTCTGTATTATTGTACATGTATGTTCTGATGTTATCATTGTATTGTTGTTAGAATCCTGAATAAAATAAGTATAGAAAAAGAAAGCATAAGGAGACGCAGAGGGAGAAGGATAAGGAGGTGTATTGAGGGAAACAGAGGAAACAGGGAAAGCAATAAAGAGTGCAAAGATAAAAACTGAAGAGAGAACAGCCCAGGAGGTAACGAAAGGGGACAATACATTTTTTAGGTATCTAAGAGAAAAGAGGAAGCAAAGGGCTGGGACTGTAAGGTTAAAAAGGGGGAGGGAGACTGTGCAGAGGAGGACCAAGAAAAGGACATCATATACAAATACTTTTTGTTCAGTGTTCACAGCGGAAGGAGAAGAGGAGGCACCACAAAAAAGTAATAAAAGCTTTGGAGGGAGGGAGATGAACACTAGTCCTTTTTTGGAGGACAGAGTCCTGAAGGGACTTGCTAATCTGAAAGTGGACAAAGTAATTGGGCATACGGGGTGCATCCAAGGGTATTGAGGGAGCTCAGGGAAATACTGGCTGCACCTCTGATAGTTTTTTTAACAGCTGACTGGAAACAGGAGTGGTTTCGGAGGACCAATTAGTCCCACTACACAAAAGTGATAGCAGGGAGGAGGCTGGAAATTATAGACCGGTCAGCCTGACATTGGTGGTGGGCAAGTTAATGGAATCACTGCTGAGGGAAATGATTGTGGCATATCTTGAATCCAGTGGGTTACAAGACCCAAGGCAGCATGGTTTCATGACAGGATGCCATGTCAGATGAATCTGATATATTTCTTCGACTGACCAATGAACTAGAGCAGGGTGGAGTGGTGGACATGACCTACCTAGATTTCAGTAAGACATTTGACACAGTTTCACATAGGAGACTAGTAAGCAAGCTGGATAGCTTAGGAGTGGGTCCAAAGGTGGTGAACTGGGTAAGAAACTGGTTAGGAGATAGGTGACAGAGGGTGGTGGTAAATAGAGTTCACTCCAAGGAAGGGATGATGATCAGCGGAGTGCCTTAGGGATCAGTGCCGGGACTGGTCTTTTTTAAATGTCTTTATAAGTGACACTGCAGAGCTGGAAGGGAATGCCTGCCTCTTTGCCAATCACACCAAAATCTACAATAGGGTGGACACTCAAAAGGGGATGAAAAGGATAAGCAGAGACCTGAGAAAACTACAGGAGTAGTTAAGGGTATGGCAGCTGGGTTTCAATGTGAAGAATTGCAAAAAATTCACTTAGGGCACAGAAATCCAGGAGCAGAGTACAAAATGGGTGGAGTGGTACTGACAACAACCAAGCAGGGAAGAGACCCGGGGGTAATCATATCAGATGACCTAAAAGTGGCCAGGCAGTGCAACAAGGCAGCAGAGAGGGTGAGTGGGATGTTGGGGTGCATAGAGAGGGGTATCACCAGCAGAAAGAGAGAGAGGTGGTGCTGTCTCTGTATGGATCACTGGTAAGATCCATCAACTGTGTCCAGTTCTGGAGACCATATCTCCAGAAGGACATAGACTGGAGGCAGTCACAAGGAGGGCAGCTAAAATGGTGCAGGTCCTGCATCAAAAACCCTATGAGGAGAGACTAAAGGACCTCATTATGTACACCCTGCAACAGAACAGGGACGGGGAAGGGAGATGACAGGGACCTTTAAATACTTCACAGCAGTAAATAAGGTACAGCATTAAAAAATACAGCCAGTACTCCAGGTCCATTCAAGGAGAGTATTTTTTATTCAATACAAAAATTGGAAAAAAAAAACACTGTTGTAAGCAAAAAAACATCTGCAATGGTAAATACAAAATAAGGTAGAGGATGGAGTATTTTTCAGATGTGAAGGTGCTCAAGAACAAGGGGACATGCTATGTAGCTGGAGGGGGATAGATTGAGGAGAGATGTGTGGAACCACTTCTTCACATAAAGAATGGCGGATTCCTGGAACAGCTCTCCAATGGAGGTGGTGGATAGGAAAACAGTGGTCAGGTTCACGAATGCATAGAATAAGCGCAAGGGATTTATAGTGGAAAGAAAGGGGCAAGGGAGAAAGAGCTGTAGATCTGTCATGGTCTGTGGTAATAGTGTAAGTAGAGAGGAATGGGCAGACTGGATGGGCCAAGTGGTCCTTATCTGCTGGCAAATTCTACATTTCTATGTTGAAGCCAATCAAAGCAACAAAGACTACTCTACTGCAACTGTGTGTCTGGCTACAAACAACAAGTGAAAACAAACTCTGGCCAGAGTCAATAGGGTTGCAGGTGAGGAATTTGGGGTATAAATATTGAATATTACCAAAGTTACAAGCCTGCATTAGCAAAATGTAATGTAGGCTCATACATTTTTTTTGTAATATTTGTACACCAAATTTTCAACATTGCGTTGTTATGACCCTGCCTCATGAAGATGGGCAGAGAAAATGTTCAACTTCTGCTCAAAAAGGAATTTCACGCAGGGACCACAAAATCAACTTTCGGGATGCAAAAACACATTTTGAGTAAGATTTGAAAAATGACAGCTGTCACATTCATGAGGTGCAGTAAAGAGATGGCTATGTTGAAAATTTGGGGTAAAAGTATTGATTATTACCAAACTTATGAGCCTATGTGTGCAAAACACAATGTAGCTTCATAACATTGTTGTTTTATAATATTTTTACACCAGATTTCCAACACAGCCTTATTACGACCCCACCTTATGAACAAGGGCAGAGAATATTTTCAACTCCTGCCTGAAAGGTGATTTTGTGCGAGGCCGTGAAATCACCTTTTAGGTTGTAAAAAAAAGCATTTTGGCCAGGATTTGAAAAATGACAGCTGTAACATTCATGAGGTGCTGTAATGATACGGCTATGTTGTAAATTTGGGTAAAAATATTGAAAATTACCCAAAGTTACAAGTCTGCGTTCGAAAAATTCAATGTAGGTTCATAATGTTTTTTGAAACATTCTACACCAAATTTTCAACATAGCCTTCTTATGACCCCACCTCATAAACAAGGGCAGAGAAAATTGCTAACTCCTGCCCAAAAGGTGATTTTGTCCAGGGACTACAAAATCACCTTTCCGGATGTAGAAAAAATGTTTTGGCCAGGATTTGAAAAATGACATCTGTCACATTCATGAGGTGCTGTAAAGATATAGCAATGTTGTAATTTGGGGGTTAAAATATTGAAAACTGCCGAAGTTATGAGGCTACATTCACCAAATTTAATGTAGGCTCATAACTTTGTTGTTTTTTAATATTTTTACAGCAAATTTTCAGCATAGCCTTCTCATGACCCACCTCATGAACATGGGCATAGAAAATTTTCAACTCCTGCCCGAAAGGTGATTTTACACAGGGACCATAAAATCACTCACCATTTAGGAAAGATTTGCTCAACGACAGTGCCATTTGTCCATGAGGTGGGATCCCAAAGAAGGCACATTAAAAATTTGGGCCAAAAATATGCAAAAATGGCCAAGTTATGCATCTAGATTCAAAACCCCGTTGAAATACATTGAACCCATACCTGTTTCTTGAATTTGCAGTCTGGTTTTGAAGAGTGAAGATTTGGGTAAGTATGGGCTTGTGGGTGTGTGAGGTGGTGGATGCTGAGTGGGAGGGTAAGGTGGAGGGTCAGAAATGGCACAAAAGACATCGATGGATGGTTTTCTTTTTATAGGTTAAGAAACAAAAAGTAGCACCGAGGATAACCGATCTTGACATGGGGGGGTGGTTGGAGGGGAGAAAAATATTTTTTTTAAAAGGACCGGCATCAGGGGGAAACACGATTGCGACACTGAGGAGTTAGGCACGCCCAGTGTTATTGCTTTTTTTGGGGTGCTGAGAGGGAGGATTGGGTGTGGGGAATTTTTATAATAAAGAATTAAATAAAAAATTAAGATAGGTGGTCATAGTGGAACACGGCACTGTCCACTGTGACCAAGATAGCCGCCGCATGCTACTGTGCTGTGTGACTACTAGCACATGGGCCATAGAATGCAGTGACTATCTTGGAAATTGCAGAGTGTGCTGTGTCCTGCCATGACCGCTGGCACTGTAAAATTAGTGCAGTGATGCTTTAATAGAGACACCATGAGCGGAGGGCTTTGAAGACGTGGAGTCGACTGTGACGCAACCCCAACATGTTGTGAATTCACTGTGAATGTGCTCAGTCCTTTTCTCATAGCAAGAGGTCTGTAGGGCTCCACCCACTGCAGCCCTAAAAAATCAAAACCAGCACCAGACAACTGCACGCAAAAATATCCTTTCTTTAAATACAAAATATAAAATCATACTGTCAGCAGAACTGAGACGATCAACACCCTGAGTTTTCACTACGAAAGCATTTTTAACAGGACAAAACACTTTAGTAGTGAATCCAGTCTGGGTTTTGATTGTTCCAGTTCTGCTGGCAGTTTGATTTTATATTCTGTATTTAAATAAAGGATATTTCTGTGTGGTGTCGGCTTTGCTTTTTACCTATGCTGAAGTCAACAGCCTTCTCCATTAAGAGTATACAAATTATACATTTTAAAACAAAACCTGCATTTTTACAAGTGTAAAATCCACACAGTTCCCAGCTATACAATGCAAGCAAAGGTACAAAATGAATGTCAATTCAGGTGCATTGTATAACTCGGCTTCCTAGAGAAGTGCTATTGAATATTCCTTAACACAAATTGCTAACTTCAACAGACCTATTGGCGCAGTACCAGTGCTGCTACTCATAATGCCAGTGACTCAGATCTGGGAGAGAGTGGGGAGAGCTTCAAGGATCTCAGAGGATGCTCTTCTTCTCTGGGGTGGGAGATTATCTGCTCTCACCAAGCTACTGCCACCTAGAATACCACAGGTTGAAAAGCACATAAGACAGTTATGGGAGGGAGGAGACTCAATGGTTCTGTGCACAATCATTATGTGCAAATGCAGTAGCACATTGCCACTGACTTGGGGAATGAAGAAGAGTAGAGGAAAAAACTTTAACCCCAACAGGGTGATGCAGGACAACTACAGGCCTCACACCTCCAACAACTGGATTCAGCCTCCTGTGGGGTCTGGGCTGTCATGACAGTAGTTCAATGGAGGGTAAGCCATGGGGTTTTGAAGGAGATGAATTAATCCCCAGAGATAGATAAATGGCGATGGGGCTGCGGTGTACCACTGGAGGGGCCAGGGATCGAGCAGTAGGAGTATAAGAGCACAATTTTTATTTTTTTTAAAAAGTGTCTCAGTTTCAGTTGATAATTGCAAGAGAAATATTGCATCACCCCTCCCCCCCATACACACAAATACAAATCTCAAAGTCATTTCATTAGTCTTTGGTCTCATGGATTCAAACTGAAGCAAATGTTCAGACTCAGTGCTACATAAGGGCAACTCCTGTAATCAAGAAAGTACAGTTACGTAAGAACTTACCGTAACAGTAGATCTTCGAGAAGAACTCTTGCAGCAGGCTACACAATAAGGACTATGCCACCAGGCACTAGGACCCCATGGAAAACTTAAAGCCAGCAGACATCCACCAATGGTATAAAGGGGCGGTCCCCAGCCCCACCTCAGTTCTCCAGCTGGAGACACAGCAGATTGATAAAAAGGAGAAACAAGGAGGTTTTTAAAGTTCCCAACAAGGAAAAGACAGGACCAGGGGAAGGGAAAGCAGCACCTGCTGCAAGAGCTCTTCTCGAAGATGTACTGTTATGGTAAGTTGTTATGTAACTGTACTATCTTACTTCGAGTTGGAGGTTTTGCAGCAGGCTACACAATAAAGACGGAGTCCCAAGCAGTGCAAAAGGTAAAGATGCAGGAAGGAGGTGGGGAAGCTATCAAAGCCTCACAAAAGGAGGCCTTGAAGAACAGCTAGGCTGAATTCCGCTCTCCTCTTAGAGGATATGTCCAAACTGTAGTGTTTCACGAAGGTATGAACGGAGTTCCAAGTTGCTGCAGTGCAAATGTCAGCTGCTGAGACATTCCGTAAGGCAGCAAAAGAGGTGGTCACCCCCCCCCCCGGTGGAGTGTCCATTCACCGATCCCGGTAACGTCTTTTCATATTTCTCATAACAGAACGTAATGCAATTAACCAACCATTTGGATAATGTTTGCTTAGTAACTGATGCTCCCAGAGAGCTGAGAGCAAAGGTAACAACTATTCAGTTTTTATGGACCGAATGGGTGCAGTCTATATAATACCTGAGCACCCTGTGAACATCTAGAGTATGGAGAAGTGCCTCCCCCCGATATGAATACTCCGGGTAACAAACAGGAAGGTTGATGTCCTGATTCAGGGTAAGTTTGGACACCACCTTTGGAAGAAACTTAGGATTAGTTCTTAGAGATACACTATCTCTGTGAAAAACTAAGTAAGGCTCCTTACACATGAGGGCCTGGAGCTTGGAAATCCTTCAAGCAGAAGTGACAGCAATTAAAAAAATAACACTTTCCACAAAAGAAAGCATAGTTCACAGTCCATGGCTGGTTCAAAGGGAGGTAAAGTGAGTTTCTCTAGGATGAACAGAAGGTCCCATGAGGAACGAGATCCAGAATGAGTGGTTTCATGTGCAGTATACCCAGTAAGAAGGTACGGGACAGATCCAGTTGGGCGATAGCCCTTCCTTCCACTGGTGTTTGGTAAGCTGAGATGGCAGAAAGATGCACCTTGATGGATATTGGAGCCCTGCATCAGAAAGAGACAGCATATATTACTAGACAGAGTTCATCGGACAGGAAAACGGATCCAGAGAACGTGCTGATGCCCATAAGCAAAAGTACATCCACTTCATAACCTATGTAACGCATGTGGAAGGCTTGCAAGCCTCTACCAAGACCTCAGTGACTCTTTGAGAAACCCCATAGAGGGCAACCACTAAGTTTGTAGGAGCCATGCATGAAGCTGCAGGGATCTGAGGTCTGGGTGGACTGGGGTGCCCTGCTCCTGGGAGAGCAATTGTGAGAACAGGTGGAGAGGGACTGGAGGCTGCACTGCCAGCTGTTGGAGCAGGGGAAACCAAATCTGGCATGGCCAAAGCAGGCAACCAAAATCATGTCCGCTCCCTCCTCCTAAAGCTTCAGCATCACCCGCTGAAGCAGAGGAAAGGGAGGGAAATCATAGAGGAACATCCCTATCCAACAAACAGACAAAAACATCTCACCAGAAAACACCAGGCCCTGGATCAAGCAAGCAGAAATTGGGCAGTTTGGCATTGCACAGGTACGCAAAAAGGTGCAGTTCTGGATGACCCCACCTTTCGAAGAGGTTGTCTGCCACTTCCTGAAGCAGTTCCCACTCATGGTTTCTGGACCGGGATCTGCTGAGTCCGTTGGCTAAGACGTCTTTAGGACTCCTGGAACATGGACCGCAGTTAAGGTGAGACCATGATCTGTGGCCTAGTACCACACCCTCATTGCTTCTCGGCACAGAGGGTATGAATGCATCCCTCCCTTCTTGTTTATGTACAATACATGTCTGTCTGCACAAGCAAGGGTCCCTGGTTGAAGATAGACAGTCTACAATTCTAGCAGTATTTGGCAATTTAAAATCACAGCAATGTACTCTAGGCATTGATACAAAACAGGTAAAATGCTGAAATCTATGCAGTATACACAGCAGCAAAATCAAACCAATAATATAAAAAGTTAGTGCAAGGGAAGCAGCTTAGGGAGATGAAACCAGCTGGTAATAGGAAAGCAGGAGAAGGCCAAGTGTCCCCTTGAGGCACCATATCAAATTAATAGTTTTATTACCCGACTACTGGTAAAAATAGCCCAAACCTCTGTAGCGCATGGCATTATAACTAAACTTGAAAAGTTGTGGGTTAATGGCAGAGCTAGCAGTATTGCATCTATTTATCAGCTCCTGGGATCTCCTAAAGGGATACGTCAATAGTGCTGCAATTCATATAATTCAGTGTTGCATTTCTGTACTGCTCCCAGCTCTGGGTACTTATTCAGAAAAAGAGCTAAGAAAATAAAGAATAGAAAAGAGGACGACTTCATTCCTTGCCCTCTTTACCAGAAAACTCCTTTAGGCCCATCCATACCAGAAAACATGGAGAACAAAGCAGGTCCTGAATAACAATGAATATTCATTAGTTAGCTTTTAGATTATTAAATAAACTTTCCATTAATTCAGTCTAAAGAAATTGTTAAAGGGAAAGGAGGAGGGGGCCAGCAGAGGTGGTGGTGGGGGAAGTAAAATGAAAGAGCAGAGTTAATGAATTAACTCTCTACCTGTGTGCACAGGCTGGAACACATTGCACTTCTTACATTGAAAGTTACCAGTAGGTTTTGTAGGTAACCAGGTTCTGGCCTTTTCAGTTCTTGTATAAAACTGATTGTGGACTAGTTCGTCCTATAAATTAGCTGACCTCCTAAATGTTATTCTTGGATAGGCTGAAATAACATATCTTAATACTGGGTCACCTTTTAATATGTCCCAGCTGCTCCACACTGTGTTGCCTACCTCTCCAGCTACACAATTAAATTCTAGAGAGAATGTAATTTGCTTCTCTGAATCAATGCCTGTTTTCTTATTTCTTTGCTCAAGTCAGTTCACACTGGGTCATGCCCCTAACCCTTTCCAAAGCAGATTCTAGTAGTTGCACTTTATAACTTCTTTTCAGGAACCTGGCCTTTAATTCCTCTGCTTGATGCTCGAACTCCCTGTCATTAGTGCAGCTATGCCTTATTCTAATCAATTGTCCATATAGGATTGATTTTTTTAACTTGTAGGGATGGGAACTATCATTCCTTAATAGTTTGTTGAGGACAAAAGGATACAGGAAAAGCACCTCGACAAACTCACTGACAAGGAATGATGGTTCATCCCTACAAGTTAAAAAAATTAATCCCACATGGACAACTGATTAGAATCAGCTATGGAAATGGTTAGGGGCATGACCTAGAGTAAACTGAAAGTGCAATGTCTGCCAGCACATGCATACAGGTAGAAAGTTAATTTTATGCTGGCCCATCGGTGTAGCGTTTGGATTTCCGCTAGCGACGCCGGCAACCCAGGTTCGGGAACGGACCCGGGTCGCTGGAGGACCGGCCGGGGGAGAAGGATGGAGCATCCTATGGACAGCTCTCCTTCTCCAGGGGAGGGTGGGTATCTCGTCCGGCACTCAACGGACCCCTGGCGGAGGCTAGGGGGTGCCGCAGCTACCAACGAACAACAGCACCAAGGGGGCGGGGTTGGGCGGACGCAGGATGTCATTGCACATCCCCACCCTCAGTAAAAAATAGGGGAGAAAACTTCCCTCTGTCTCCCGCCTCCGTGAAGCCTGCCTTCAGCTTCAATTAGCCTCCCAACTGGCTCTCCCCAGTTAGATACCAGGATCATGGCTCTTGGCCAGTGCCACAACCCCACCCTCCAAGGGGTAAGTTGAGGGTTTCATGGGGAGGAGCACAGCGGGTAGGTGGAAGTCCGATGAAGACACCGTGACTAGGTGGATGATTGGCAGAGAGACAGAAGGGCAAAAAGAATAAAAACTGAAAAAAAAAAGTTAATTTTACCAGATGGCACTAGAATCAGTATTAAAGGGGACAGGAAATCTGTGTGAATTAGCAGATGTTAGTAATGTTACTACTAACAGAAATGAAAGACTTGCCTCCAAATGAGCCATACTGAACTGTACCTGAATAAACACGGATGTGAAAAATTGTGTTTTCAGTTGTTTCCTTTTTATGGACAACATTCTGCACAGTTCCCTTCATGGAACCAATAGTGTGGAGTGTTTACTATGTCATGGTTTGAGTACAGAATGCTAAACATGAGCTATTGTCCTATCAGAACCATGTTTAGAGTTCTGTGTTCAAACCCTGACATAGTTAAAATTCCAGATCACTGGTTCCACGAAGAGAACTATAACAGAATGGTGCCCATCAAAAAAAACAATGCAAAATGTACTTTTTTGCATCACTTTTTATGCAGGTACAGTTACAGACAGATCATTTAGGCTTAGATATAATTTCTACAACTAGAAACGTCATATACCACTACAGATTAGAAACAATTTCCTGTCCTCTTTAAGGATTTTGTGACATGTACTACTACTTTTCTAGTCCATATTCTGTGGTGTAGCTGTGGATTAAATTACATAGGTAAAACAATAAGACCACTAAAAGAAAGAATGCAGGGGCATTTACACTTGATTGTCAACCAAAGAAATGACACACCAGTAGGAAGACACTTCTTAATAGTGCATAATTCAGATCCGAGCAGTTTTAGATTCATGGGTATAGAGAATGTTCAGTGCCCACCAAGAGGGGGAGACAAATCTAATCTATTATTATGAAGAGAAAGTTTTGGGATATTAAAAGCCAATACTGTTAGGCCACGTGGTGTGAATGAAAGATGGGATCTTAAGCCTTTTTTGAAATACAAGAGATGATTGTTAACCATACATTATGTATGTTAGTACTTTAACTCTCTGTTCTTTCATTTTACTTCCCCTTCTTCCCCCCCCCCGCCAACCTTCCCCTTTAACAATTTCTTTAGACCAAATTAACAAAAAGTTTATTTAATAATCTAAAAGCTAATTAATGAATATTCATTCTCTTTCCAGGACCTGCTTTGTTCTCCATGTTTTCCGGTATGGATGGGCCCAAAGGAGTGTACCGGTAAGGAGGGCAAGGAATTATGTCTTCCTCTTTTCTATTCTTTATTTTATTCCCTCTTTTTCTGAATAAGTACCCAGAGCTGGGAGCAGCACAGAAATGCAACAGTGACTTGTATAAATAGCCAGCACTACTGGAGTATCCCTTTAGGAGATCCCAGGAGCTGATAAATAGATGCAGTACTGCTATCTCTGCCATTAGCACATAACTTTTCAGGTTTATACCTTTAAATTTCGTGATTCTTTTCTGCATATAATGAAAAGCTAAAGAGCAGAGTAATGTGATGACAGGAATGAATGCATTTGCATTTATTAAGGTGATTTTTTATAAATGTAATGATTTAAATGTGTGGTGAATGGTTAAGTACTTTGTGCACTTTTTTGATGATGTCATACCTCTGTGTCAGCATTTAAGTGAATTATGGAAGCTCGGATGTCAGCCAACGCCCCCTTGAAGGCACTAAGCCGAGGCACTAGGGGCTCACACAATATGGTGGAATAAAATTCAACTAATTGTTGTTTAAAACTCTGTGGTCACTTGCTTGATTGGTATTGAGTGCAGCACTTTACGATACTGTTTTTACCAGAAGCCAGGTAATAAAACGGTTAATTTGATATGGTGCCTCCCAAGGGGATCGGAGAGGTGAAGCCCCGATCTGTGCAGCAGTCAGGGCTTCACCTCTGCCCATAGAACTCCTTTAAAGGACAGTCATATTTCTGCTAGAAAATACATTGTGTTTGAAAAGCCCAGGTGCACCCAGTGCTTACACAGGGCATCACGCAGGATGATGTTAGTAACAATTGGTCATCATAACCTCCATCGAAGACTGAGTGGGTGAGAACACTGCAATCTAGTTGGTCACATTAATAGCTGTGAAAAACAAAACAAAAAAAACCTGGAAACATCTTCTATATCATTCATAATCTATCCCTTGAGTTGCAGCCCCTGGGAACTCCCACTTTGGGAACTTGGTCTGTGCTCTGAAATGCCAGAATGGATGACTGTGTCTGCACTGATGTTATATCCAGGATGCCTAAACAATAAAAACAGGGTGCTGCATCAGCATGCAGTCTGGAAACAAAACAAAATGGTAATATTACCGGTTTTGATCTTGACCCAAGTCGTTCTTCACCATTCATTACGTATGGGTCTAGCCGAAGGTCTGGACTCTGCTCAGCAGGAGAAAGAGTTTGTCTCTTTAAATTTTTCAGAGTTGGAATGGCTAACTTCGGGACAATGCCGCCCACAAGGCCTGCGTTCTATGTGGCACTCGTGGAGTGGCTAGTAACTGACGCCATTTCCTAGCCCTCAGTTCTCTTTCTCCCGCCACCGAGGAAGGATCTGCGAGGGAAGATTTCAGCATCCAGCTACGCAGTTTTCTGTTCCGCCTAGGCCTTTCAGTTCGTCGACGTCTTCTCAGCGCCATAAGTACTGGGTCCATTTTCTTCGGCTCTGGTTATTCTTTTTTTTCTTTTCCTTAGTATTTTATTGCTGTGATGGTATTTTCCCCTGGTTTTTGGTTATTTTTCTGCACAACCCCAATGTAGGGGTCAGGGCATAAAAAAATCTTAAAAAAGGGCGGGAGTTGCCCCCATGTGTCAGTGCCCCTGTGGCAACTCCATGACTGTGTTGGACCACCGCAATCGTTATTTTACTTGTCTGGGTCCCCGCCATGCAATGGATGCATGCTACGCCTACCTTTCCATGGACTATTGTACCTTAACTATCCACGCAGCGAGGTTGGGGAGAGACCCCCCCTCTGACCTTCGGCAGTCGCAGCATACTCAGGACACCAAGATGAGGTCTCTGGGCTCCACCCGAGCCCCCCAGCTTTATACGTGTTAGCGGGGACAGGACCCCCTCAGTTCCACAGCTTGCTTTGGCAAGGGGTCCCAGTGAGGAGTTGGTGGGGCAGTCGTCCGGGGGGGGCGACTGGTCACCCCTTGCAGTCCAGGGACTCCTCGGAGACACTGACAACCCTCAGTGTGGTGCTATAGCTATATGCTGGGTCTGCTCTGGTGGTCCCCTCAGTGTTGCAGCCCACCACTGCCAATGCTCCTGGCACCATGTCTGGTGCCAGTGAGTGGGGCAGCTCCAGTTGCGCATCTGGGCTCCACTTTGACAAAGCTCTCCATGCTGGGGGGGCCTAGAATCCAGGGGGTGGCTAAGCTAAGATCTCTCCGATCTCATCCTCCACTTCAGATGGTGATGATGGGGACGATCCTGATTGGCTGCCTGGGTCTGACGAGCCTTCGGATTCTGCCCGGGCCTTTCTGAGGCCTTCTGCGGATCCTCGGCCTGCAGCATCTTCAGTTCAATGCCACTAGTGGGCCACCTCTCCTGAGCTCTCCGGTGCCGGGGGCTCTAGTGGTGTCTCTCATGATACTCTGGGGGACGGTGGCACCGTGGCCAGTGCCAACACCATCTCTGGTGCAGAGTCAATACTTCTTGTGGGGACAACTTTGGCCGCTGGTGATGGTGCTCAGTGGGAGCCCACAGTCACTTCCACAGAGACTGGGCCTCTCCCTTCCTTGTCTGCTATTCCGGAGTCATCATCTAGGCTTTATCCAAGGGGCAGGCCTCGTTCCATGGGGGAAGAGGTTGTCAGAGCCTGGGTTGTGCAGCGGACTCTTCAGGGGGCCCCAGAAGGATTCGTAGTGCAGATGCAGTGCTGCCTTTCCTGCACCTGGAGAGGGTCCTACTGTTGATGGGGATGGGGCCTCCCGTTGGGCTCTATACAGCATTGTTCTCCTCATCAGGGCCCCAACCAGGACAATACCCTGGCTGCCCCTCAACTGTTGGGCACACTGAGGTGGGCAAGACAGGCAGCCCCCACCTTCAGGAGGAGTCCCCTGCACAGTCCTTGCAGAGGACCTTCTCTGGTTTGCCAGGCTATCCCTTCCTGTCATCCTCTCTCTCCCCACCCCTTCTTCCTGGTCTTCTGGGTTCAAGGAGCCCCATGACTTGGGAACAATATAGGGGATTGGCGGCTATGTTCCCCCAATAAAGGCACTCAACTAGCTCATTTTGTGCCGTCTGCCTCTGAATCAAGCTCATCTGCATCTTCTGACTTCCTCCACCGAGGATGCTTCCCTTCATTATTCAGCTGATGCAGACTTCACATCCTATCAGCACTTCCTAGCAGAGATGTTGGAGGAGCTTCACATCTACCATTTTGCCAGACATAACCCTGCCCTTATGACACTGTCATTCCTAGGGGGAATAGAGTGCTTGTTTTTTTTACTTTCCGCGTTTTATTTTGCAGTTTTTATTTTGTGTTGCCGCATATTGCATTGGTGGAGACTTTGATGTGCCTGGGGTTTAAGACGAGGATGGTGTTTTGGTTTGCGCCTGAAGTTGTGCCTCGCTATCCGCTACCCTCGCTACCCAAATTGGACTTAGAATGGACTTGGAACACCTGATACAGTTCGGGGGAACTTTGGCCCGGTAATCGAAATTTCCTCAGCTAAGACTTATCGGGACGAGGAGAGGAGAAGGAAGTCCTGGTGATTTATGTTCCACTGTTTGAAATGGATATTGATTTGGCGTAAAATGGATTGAGGGCTCCTTTGTGTATTGAGACATTACTGGACTCTATTTATTAGGATCCTTTGGGCTGTGGTACTATCTGGATTTTGCTTTGACTGAAACCCCCGCTGGGTAACTTGGCTGGAGCTCTGTGAAGGTTGGAGTAGCGGAGGAGAGAGTTGGGCCCTGGCAGTTCTTCCATTGGGACAGCAAGTATTATTGTTTCTTTCTTAGAAAACCTTTTTCTCTGTCCTGGCCCAACTCAGTGGTGTGCTGTGGGCCTTCTGCCGTAGGGCGGTTGGTACTGTAGTGCTTCCGTTTGTCAAACGGTAGCTGGTGGGCCGCCGTGGGACAGAACGGGTCTGGGGAAGGGCTTTGTGGCTGGGAAGCCCTGCTGAGATTATTTTGACATGACTCCGGTTGGAGTGAAGATGGTGAGACTGTGAGGGGACGTTGAACTCAGAAATGTGTATACTTGAATCTGTGGGGAAAGTACCCGTGGCGAGTCCGTTGTGCCTGGATTTGGAATTTGAGAAGGCGAGGAGCCCTGATCTTCCATTTCATGGAGGACTAATATTTTGGTTTGTGTTGCCTTGCCCAGGACCTAAGGTTTAAATTGTCTCGTGTGGCTTTTAATTTTAATGGATTATTTGATTCCCGCCTGTGATCTAATTTGATTCTCTCCCAGTGACTTTTTTGAGTTGGATAACGAGGTGGTGAGAGGACCTTGTGTCCATTTATTTTATTTATTTTATTTCCTCCATCTTCTGGTCGTGAGAGGACTGGCAGTAGGGGGTTGGGTTGTCTGTTAAGTGGGGATATATTCTACAGTGAGAGTGTAGAAATATATAAGTGCCCTCCAGTGGTGAGAGAGCTGGGGGGTGATTTTATTTATTATTTTATTTTCTCTTCTCCCCGATCGTGAGAGGGTTGGGAGAGAGGGGGAAGGGATGTGTTATTGTATATTTTGGTTTTTGATTTAATTTGGTTTATATTTATTTTATTTTATTTGTCGCTGGGATAGTCTTGACTTTTTTCTGGGGGGGATTAGAAAGTTATTGATTTAGTTTAGGTTATTTATTTATTGGATTTATTTTGGAGTTTATTTGAATTTTAGAGTTGCTGTGTTTTAGTATTTTTGCTGCGGCATGTGTCAGCTTACTACCCCCACGGTGGTGCGCTATTCATCCTCCCTGCTCCGCACCCTCCGCCCTTTTATCCTCCAGCCCTTGATGCGATATTTATCAGCGCTGTAGAGCGTTGCGGTGCCGGAGGAGATGGAGGAGGGCAGGGTGGAACAGGAGGATGGACGAGGGGTTTTGTGGGATTGTTAGATCTAGAAGGCGCCTGGGGTGAAATGGAACGCAGATCGTGGTTTACCATGTCTGGTGTCCATACCCAAGGGCTCTATGGAATTATGTAGACAGATGAGCTTGACGGCCTCCAAGGTTCGTTCAACTCGGGCGGTATTATGCAATGCTAGGTCCGTCAGAAACAAGACGGGCATTATAGCCGATCTTGTTAGTTCGGTGGACCTGGCTTGCATCACCGAGACCTGGCTGGAAGAAAATCCAGGCCCCACTTTGGAAGCTATGACTCCGGCCGGGTACTTGGTGATACATCGCCCGGGATTGGACCGCAGGGGTGGGGGGGTTGCAGTCTGTTTCAAGACAGAATTGGACATCACGAGTGTGGTTAAGGGAGAGGCTGAGTCCTTTGAGTGCACAGTGGTAGCGGGTGTTGGCGTTCGAATCGTACTCATCTACCGTCCACCAGGAGATGGAAAACAGTTCTTACAGGAAGTGGCAGACTTCATCGTCGACATGTCGTTCGAGTCGCCCAGATTGATGGTTCTGGGCGACTTCAATGCCTGGATCAATGATGAACTCTCGCAATTTGGTAATCACTTCCTCCAATTAATGATTTCCTTGGGCTTTACACAGGTGGTTTCCACTGCTACTCATAAATATGGGCACTCTTTGGACTTAGTCTTTCTCCTTAGGATTGATGCTTTCGATTTGGGGGTGGAACCAGTCGTTTGGTCAGACCACTACACAGTGAGGTTCAATTTTAGTACCCCCCTGAGAAGGCCTACCCCTGTGGAGATGGCGAGATACCGCTCTTTATGGGATATTACACCCCAGGGCCTTGTGGCGGTTCTCGACCTCTCGTCCCCTGCATTGGCGAGCAGTAGTCCGGAGACTGTGGTGACTGCCTATAATACGGCTATTACACTGGCTCTGGATACTATTGCTCCTGTTCGTGTACGCCCCCTCTCCCTTCGTCCCAAGGCACCCTGGTTTGATGGGATGCTGAGGAGATGAGGAGACAGAGGCGAAGATTAGAACATGCTGGCGCAGATCCTCCTTGATGCCGACCGCCTTGGATTGATGGACCATTATTCTGTCTATCAATCTGCAGTCTCCCATAAGAAGGCAAAATTCCTGTCCAGGGAGATTGCAGTAGCAGGAATCGACCGGCTCAGCTTTTTCGAACTGTGGACAGGCTGTGCAACCCAGCCTGTCTACAAGTTTGGAAGGCTTTTTCGCAATTAGAGTGCGAGGAGCTCACTCGATTCTTTGCTAGTAAGGTGGCTGACATCAGGATGGATTTGTGTCCGGTGGCTTCTAAGGGGGATGCCGTTGAACAGCATGAGTTCACAGTACCTCTGTCTTCTTGGTGTTCCTTCAGCAGGCCAGACTTTGTGGATGTCATGAGGATTATCCATGGTGTGCGCCCTATGAGCTGTAGTTTGGATCCTGGGCCGACTTCCCTAATATTGGGTTGTTGTGACATCATCGGCCCAATCCTTGTGCAAATAGTCTGGTGTTCCTTGGAATCAGGTGAGTTCCCTAGCTCCCTGAAAGAGGCGATGGTGACACCCCTCTTGAAAAAAGCTACCTTGGACCCCGACTGTTTCACAAACTACAGACCTATCTCAAACCTTCCCTTTATTGGGAAGGTGATTGAGAAAGTAGTGGAGTCCCAATTGGAGAATCACTTAGCCATCCATGGCATCTACGAACCCTTCCAATCAGGTTTTCGTAAAAGACACAGCACTAAGACTGTGCTGGTTCGGGTGCTTAATGATCTCTTGAGGGCGAGAGACCAGAAGAGACGTTCTATCTTAGTTCTTCTTGATCTCTCGTCAGCTTTTGACACTGTGGATCATGTGGTGTTGCTAGCACGCCTGAGGCAGATTTGTGGAATATCGGGAACCGTCCTTCGATGGTTTACCTCATTCCTCACTGGGAGATCACAAAGGGTTGTGTCGGGACTTTTCTCCTCTGGCCCTATACCTTTGTTATGTGGGGTGCCTCAGGGTTCTGTGCTGTCTCCCATGTTATTTGCAGTGTATATGCTGCCCCTCGGAGACATTATAAGACGGTATGAGCTGAGGTTTCATTGCTATGCAGATGATACCCAGCTATACCTGTCTTTTGCTCCTGACCAGGATAGAGCTATCTCAGTGCTTAACAGCTGTCTGAGAGAAATCCAGGGTTGGATGAATTCTAGCTGGCTGAAGTTGAACGCAGAAAAGACGGAGGTTTTGGTGGTGGACCCAGGCTGTCGGATAGAGGGGTCGCCTGTTGCACCATCAGGAATTTTTCTTGGGGGTGTTTCACTTCCGACCTCTGAACAGGTGCGTAACCTAGGGGTTATCTTGGATAACAGGCTGACACTGCATTCGCAGGTGTCAGCTGTCGTCAAGACTTCCTTTTACCATCTTAGGAATATCGCTAGAGTGAAACACCTTGTTCCGTCCGACATGTTACCTATGCTGGTCCACGTCTTTGTGTCCTCTCGTCTGGACTACTGCAACTCCCTGTATTTTGGGCTTTCTGGGGTTGAAATCTGCCGGCTTCAGCTAGTGCAGAACGCGGCAGCCCAGGTTTTGACGGGAACCAGTAGGTCTTGTCATATTACCCTGGTGCTGCGCGAACTGCACTGGCTTCCGGTTAGGTGGCGGATCACCTTTAAAGTCTGTTTATTGACTTTCAAAGCCCTACATGATCAGGGTCCAGCTTATCTGAAAGACCTTCTCATATCTTACTGCCCTGGCCGTTTGCTCCCTTTCGCCGACAAGGGTTGCTAGAGATTCCGAGTGTGTTTAAATTCATCTGGCTGTAGAGCCTTCTTATGCTGCCCCACTCTCTGGAATTCTCTACCCCATTGGTTACGGCAGTGACCTCGTGGGGAATTTAAGAGGGCCTTAAAACCCATTTGTATCACATGGCCTTTTATAGTATAATGCGATCTGTTTATAATATTGTGGTTTTATGAGTGTTTTATATTGTATTATAATGATAATTGTATGGTTTTTACTTTTTATATGATTGTACAGCGCTTTGAAATTTGAAAGGCGCTTTAAAAATAAAATTATTATTATTATTATTATTATTGTGAGGAAGCCTGGGAAGCCATTTGCCTCTCTGCACAGGGTCTGAAGCTGGCAAGACACCTTTCAAGGGCCGTGTATGATGCTAATGAGGTGGCATCCAGGCTGGTAGGAACTTCAGTCTGCATCAGACAGACAGCATGGCTTCACCTTTCGAGGTCGTCACCCTTGGCCCATCATAGGGTGCTGTCCTCACCCTTTTAGAGGGCCTGTTTTTTCTCTCAAAGGGCACAGAGTGCACTGCAGGGGCACCTTCTGCCTCCCGGGTCTCGGGAGCCTCATAGCCCGCAGGCCTTGCAGAGCCCTTGAAAGCCCTCTCTCCCATATTCATCCTGCACAGGAGGCTGGGAAGTTTTTCCCCATCAGGGTTTGCCATCTCAGCACTCTGACCCACTCGTAACGAATGGGGAAGATTGATTTGGGTAAGATATAAAAATTACGTACTCACCGTAATTCTTGATCTTCCCAAATAATCTTCACCATTCATTATGGCCCACTCTCCCTCCCTATGGTCAGGTGCTGGGCAGCACCTTTCCCCCTTTTCTGTCCTCTGTCTACTCCCTTGATTTTCAAGGGCAAGAGTTAAAGGGGGATGGTACTTTTATTAGGGGTCAACCCTGTTCCTTCGTGCCATTTGGTGTTTCTCCTGCCTCTCTTGGCCTACCCTACATTTCGAGGCTATTCTTAAGCCCTCAGTATTTAGGGAGTGAGAAGCTACCCTCTGGGTATTTCCTCTACCAGCCCTTCCTTTTCCGAGGTCCCCTTTCTAAATTAAAGGAAGCATCTTAGCTCTCCAATGTAGAGCGAGGGTACACACTCCTCATGTATTCTCCTCTTCCTCTGCATTGTTATTCTCTTCTCCACAAAGTTTCAAAAAAACCAAAAACACATGGAACATTCCCCTTATGTTCCTCAGCCCTTTGAAACCACTCTGGTTCTCCTCCTTGGAGACTTTTCCAGAGTTTTACATGGTAAAAAGGGAGAAAGCCCCTCTAGGTTCTTAACTGGTACCTCCTTTTCCTGGGAGCTACCTTAGTGTTTGGGCCCTTAAAGATCAAATGAACCATCTTTTTCATATTTTTAACCTTAGACTGCCAACAGAATTAGAGCATATTAGAGTTCTGGACTGATGTATCAGTCCATGGCCCTGCAAGGGTTAATAAAAGCTTGAATTCAAGTCCCTGTGTCACAATTAGTGTTTCCTGAAAATTTCATGCTGTTTGGTTTTGTGGTTTTCTTTAAATCAGCATCTGTTAATGTGCTCTGCAGTAACTGAAAACAGTGAAGATGTTTCTGTCCCTATCAGTGAGGCTTGCAGAGCGATGACACTATTTTGGTCTAGCATGCTGCTTCAGCAGTTAAGTCCCCGATTGACTAAAGAAGCTGTTGCACTTCTCAGTCAGAGCAGTCTGTAGAGCTAATTGTTTCCACTCCAAGTTTGTTACTAACCCATTTGGTTTGTGTTTAGACAGATGAGCTTAAAATCTATCATTCTTTTCTCATAAAAAGTTGATCATTTGAGTTTCAGTACTGAAGTGGTATAAATGTTCGTGAGAAATCATCTTATCTGTATCACAGCTGTCACTTCTTTCTAATCAAAACTGCATGGCTTTCTGGCTATGTAACAGGGTTGTTAAATGGATATAAAATCTACATTTTTTCATAAAAGCAGTGCGTCTTTGATGTAGCCTCCATAAATAGGTTCATGTGAGAACAATTTTGTTTTTATGTCAGACTGACAAACAGGTGTCTGCCACACTATTTCAGGAACATGTACTGTATGAACTCACAAAATTCAGTTCTTTGAGTGTTTCTGTGTGAAAATACATCATGTATGTGTATAACAAGAAATACCATATGACATCCTGCTGCCCGTCTCCTGCCCGACAGCTGAGGCAGCAGCACTACTATGCCTTGTCATACCCACAATCACCATTTTGTTTTCCAGATTCTTTTCTTATCTTGCTTATTATCACTTTTTCTCCTATAGCCCGCCCTTTTTCTTTCCCCACATATACTGTATATGTCTTATTTCCCCATACCACTCCACTAACTTTGCTTTTTTCTCTTTTACAAAATTCCTCAAGAAGACAAATGGTGGAAAATTAGTTGCATAATAACTTACCATCAACAGATCTTTGAGAGAATATCTTGCATCAGGCCAGACCTATGGCACCATAGCCATCAGGAGCTAGGACCACATGGAAGTTTTTTCCAGCTAGCAGTTTACAAGGGGCCACCCACAATGACATCAGATGCAAACGAAAGTCCTTCCCATATAAACATTAGCAGCAGCATGCCCTCCTCAGTTCTCCTGCCAGAGACTATGTACAGATGATCTCCTGCTGGGGAACCAAAGGAAGACAGAGGTTTTGGCCATAAAAAGAGGTGAAACAGAATGTGAACCACCCTGGAGAGAGACAAGCCACAGAAATCAATCAATCAAACTTGATTTAACCAGGCATAAACACCATTGAGCAAGCTCATTTTCAAAGTGGTCCTGGACAATAATAAAAATATACAGTCACAGATAAAATGGACAAAAACAAGGCACTGTACATGTGAAGGATAATATAGGCCTATACATACAGAGCTAACATAGGTAGCATCGGTTATAAATCATAACAGAAAGATGGAAAGGGGAAGAGGGGAGAGTATGTGAGGAGGGAGAGAGGGTAGAATGGTGAGGGCCTGGAGAAGTGTAGATGAGCTAATAAGTGCTGGGCATCCTCTATTGGTGAGGTGGGTTAAAAAAGTGCTAGGAACTCCCTAAGGGGGTTGTGAGTTGAGCTCTGTAATGAGGGATTCATGGCAGATACTCAAACTGCAGCACACAGTCATCTAAAACAGCTGCAGGTTTCTTTCAGGTACTTAGCTATTAGTGCTTTGAATGTGAATTGTCCTGGAAGGGATGAGAGCTTTAGAGAGCCTTGCATGGTGTTCCATAGGGATGGGAGTGAAAAGTTGATAGCAGCCAAGCCATGGGTTGTATTTACTCTGGGGGTCTGGAAGCAGAGTATGGAGAAGCATCTTAGACCATAAGATCCCTTCGCACGTGCAAAGAAGTTCGAGATGTAAGCAGGAAGTTTATAAGACAGCACTCTAAAGAACCAAAGGAGAGCTTTTCTTTTCCTCCTAGTCTAGAGGGCCATCCCATCTCTTGGTACAGGTGGCAATGGTGGGTGCGAGGAGGCAGATTAAGGATGAATCTTAAAGCCTGGTGATAAAGGGTGTCAAGTTTGTTGAGCGTTGTTAAGGGGCAATGGTTGTAGAGGAAGTCAACGTAGTCCAGTAAGGGTAGGAATGTGGTTTGCACTAGTCTCTTTCTAGCTTCTTTGGTAAGTAGATGCTTAATATGGTAGAATAAGCCTAACCGCTGCCTTAGTTTTTTCGATACCTCTTTCAGATGGCACAGAAAGTTAAGTTTGTTATCCAACCAGAACCCTAAGTATTTAAAGGTATCCACTATTTCAAGTGGTTCTCCCAAAAGCATTAAAATCTTAGGATGGTGAGTAGGTCCTGAGGCTGCCTTTGGGGAGAGGATCATGGGTTTAGTCTTTTTGGCATTGAGTAGAAGCTTGTGGCTGATAAGGTTGTATTGGAGAGAGAGAGAAAATCACGCTGTAAATCCTCATGGGCCAGGTCCAGGGATGAGTTTGAGGTGTACAGTACAGTATCGTCAGCAAATAAGTGCACATTAGCTGCATGCAGATGTGAGTTGAGGTTATTAATATAGATTGCGAATAGAATTGGACCTAAGATGGAGCCTTGGGGGACACCTCGAGGAAGTGATTTTAATGGAGACAATTCACCTGCAGCTTTGACTTGTTGTAGTCTGTTTGTAAGGTAGCTGGTGAACCATTTGATGGCAGAGCCATCGAGTCAGATATTGTGCAGTGCATCAAGCATAATATTGTGATCCACAGTGTCGAAAGCCTTACTAAGATCGAGGAAGAGGGCAAACATATGCTTTTTAACGTCCAAGGCAATTTGCCAATCAGTGGTCACTTTTGCCAGGGCAGATACTGTGCTATGTTTGGCTCTAAAACCAGACTGTACCGGGTTTAGTAGTTTTTGCGAGTCCAGATGCTCTCTAACTTGAGTGTTGACAACTTTTTCCAGGAGTTTTGATAGGATATGTAGTATGGAAATGGGTCGGCAGTTATTCAGGTCACTCGGATCCCCGGATTTGAACAAGGGTATGATGTGTGTAGTTTTCCACGACACAGGGAGCTCGCCCTGCGTTAGTGAGGTGTTGAATAAATGGGTAATAGGGGTGGTCAAGTAGTAATGGCCTAATTTAAGGAAGTAGGGTTCAATATTGTCGGCACTGGCACTCTTTCTTGTATCCAGTGCCAATAGGAGGTCCACTACTTGTTTAAACGTGACTGCGTGGAAGCTGAAGGAGGAGGAGGAGAGGGGTTGGTTAGAGCTGCAATTAGCAGTAGAGTCGGTAGTGGAGTCCCCTAACGGATTGAGCTTGTTGATAGGTGAGGTGTCATAGGCCAGTCCTGCTGTGGCAAAGTGTTCGTTAAGCTGTTCTAATATAGCAGCTCTGCCTGTGAGGGTAGATCCATTTGACACTATTTTGGCTGGAAGGGAGGTGTCAGAAGTATGACCTTCAACCTGAGGATATTCCAGAATTTGGAAGAGTTGTTCTTATTGTCTTCTAAAGCTGCTTGAAAATATTTAGACTTTTCAGACCTAATTAGTTTGGTGCAGGCATTTCTAGAAGTACGAAATGCTTGCCAATCAGCCTCCAGGTGTGATTTCCTCACTGTTTTCCACCAAGCATCTCTGTCCTTGAGTGCTTTCTTCAGGATAGGAGAGAACCAGCTGGGAGGTCTTATTTTCGTCTTGACCAGTCTTAGAGGGGCGTGTTTGTTCATTATGACCTCTAGGAGGCTATGAAAGATATTGAATGCCTCGTTGAGGAAAGGTGCTAGATAGAAGTCCTGCCATCTGATGTTACCCAGGTCTTTCAGGAAGGCATTCTGGCAACATTTTTTCAAACATCTTTTCAGTTTGAATTTAGGAGCCGACTTTATTTGGGCAGAATGTCTAATGCAGGCAGTGGTGCAATGATCACGTAGGTCGTTAGAGAACACTCCAGTATGCGAGATGTTATGAGGTTTGTTTACTAACATAAGGTCCAGTAGAGAGCTTCGCTCTGGGTTTTTTCTGTTGGGTCTGGTGACTGCGGGTGTCATTTGTGCCAATCCATTCACATCACAGAAGTCTTTTAGCTTCTTGGAGCTGTCATCATTCCAGTTATGGTTAAGATCCCCCATGGGAATACACTCGGTGGTAGTCGATTCGAAAAGGCTTTGGAGATGTAGTAGGAGGACCATGCCACCAGGAGGTGGTCTGTAGCATGCAGCAATAAGGAGTGCCTTGTCAGTGGAGAGGGATAATTTTAATACCAAGCATTCAAATTCTTTAGTCTTAGAGGTGCAATCAATGACTGTGACAACGAATTTGCTCTTAACATATATTATGACCCGTTGGTCTATCACATCGGTGGGTGCTGTATCCCAGTATGTTGATGGATTTGTCAAGGATCGAAGGCGTAAGCCAGGATTCCGATATCATAAAGAAATCAGGGGATGCATGTAGAGCCCAAGTCTGTATTAGGTCAAACTTATTTAGTAAGCTACAAACATTCATGTGCAGGAAGCTCATACCTTTGTATTGTGGGAGGTGCGCAGGGGTCATGAGTGTAACAGGTGGCCCGGGGTTAAGTTCAACGTCTCCAGAGCAGAGTAAGAGAAGTAGTAGTAGTTTCTTGAAGAGGTGTCATAGCCTGCTAAGTAGTTTCTTGTTGCTTCATCTGGCTTATGGACAGCAGCGTGAGTTAGAAAAAGTGCATAAATGACTGTTTTTGCTGATAGATTCAGGGGGTGCTTCAACGTGTTGTCTGGTTAATGCCTGATGAGAGGATGGACAAGACCAAAGGGGGGGATGTTCCCATTATGTGTTGCCATAGCCTACCAAGAAGGGGCATAGCTTGGTAGTCAACATGGGAGAAGCTTTGGCCATGAGGCAGGTAGGTAACTGGAATTCTGACTCGGGCATGGATTAGCAAGATGAGGCAGCTGAGCAAGAAAATATCCCCATGAGTCATTTTTTTTTTTTTAATGGGGAGTTATGTCCTAGAAGGGGGTAGCATTTTTGAGGTTAATAGGACCAACTGTGAGAGACTACTTGAGAAGGCAGGGCTAGCTGGAGGAGGGGGCCATAGTATAGGCGTGGCTAACAATGCTTAGTCCAATAGGTGTGTAGAGGGTTGGGCTTACTCTCAGTGGGAGAGCATTTAATAGAGGCCGGGGTCGGGGCAGGTGGTGTGGGAAGAAATTTCAGAGGAGGCTACAGCACCAAAAACAAGAGAGAAGTTTTGAAAAAAAAAAGCTGCAGAGAGCAGTCTCCAGGCGGCCAATCACAGGCAAAGCCGTACAGCGGCAGCCAATCAGAGGGATTCCCAGTGACTTGTTCACCAATCAAGGCTCCAAGCTGTTCCCCGAGGCTGTGCGGTAGCTTACCCGGCTTGCAGGGCTCACAGACGGGCAGGCTGAAAGGCGCGCGGCTGGATGGCTTCTCCAGCCGCAACCGCAGGTTCGTGGAGTCGGCAGCCCGATCAGGGCCTCGAAGAAAGCCCGAAGGCCAAGGGAGATGGGGGAGATGGCATGTCCTGATGCAAGAGATTCTCTTGAAGATCTACTGTTATGGCAAGTTCTTACGTAACTGTACTATCTTCTTCGAGGATATCTCTTGCAACAGGCCACACCTATGGAACAAGTCCCGAGCAGTTCTGACAGAGAACCAGTCTGGGTGACTGGAGGCCCCTGACCTAAGACAGGAGGCCTTGAAGCAAAGCCAGCCCATCTTCGAAAGACAATGTGCAGACTGTAGTATTTAGTGAAAGTGTGGACAGAACTCCAAGTTGAAGCAGCAATGAGCTCTGCAGCTGAAAACAATCCTGATACAAAGGCTGGAGTGGCCATGACCCTAGTGAAATGACCACAAACAATGCTAGGAAGTTTCTTACCATATTTCCTATACCAAAATGTAGTACACATGGCCAACCAGTTGGACAGGCACTGTTTATAAACTGGTACGCCCTCTTTCCCAGGAGCGAAAGAAACAAACAGCTACGAGGACAGCCTGCAGTTCTGTGTACAATGTGTATAGTAATGCAGAATTTTATGTACATCTAAGGAACGGAGCAATGCTTCCCCTGGAAAGGCATGCTCTGGATAACAAACAGTCAAGTGGATGGTTGGCTCAGACACCACCTAGGAAGAAGCGTAGGAACTGGATGCAAAGATAGCATATCTTTGCAGAAATTCAAATAAGGGGACTCACACATAAGAGCCTGAAGCTTAGAAATCATACTAGCCAAATTAATAAATAAAAAGAACGATTTCCACAACAGAAAGTGTGTCTTGCATGCTGCTGCTGGCTCAAAAGAAGCTAAAGTAGGTTTCGACAATAAAAAATTCAAGTCCCCAGGTAGGACTGGATTTCGGATGGGAGGCTTCATATGGAGAATGCCTCCCAACTCTAGTTGCACCACTTTACAGCCATCAACAGGCACACGGAAGGCTGAAACAGCTGACCAGAGCACCTTAAAGAGGAGTACTTCAGGCCAGACTCTGAAAGAGACAGCAAGTACAGTACAATCCCATTTATCGGAATGTTAGGAGGGACATGAAAAACATTTGGATAAACAGGGTTTGGAATAAACGGGAGAGCAAGAGTGAGTGCTAGATAACGCCAGTACGAGAGAAGTTAATGCTTCTGAACACAGCTCCACAATCAGTCTTTATTAGTTTAAAAATGATTGAAACTTTATGCTCTCAAAATAAATGTTAGAAAATAGAGCAACAAAGTATACAGTACACTATGTAGTGTCACTTAGCTGTCTTTTAGATTTCTTTCATTGTATGCTCCTTATTCACCACGCTGAAGAAATCTTTAATCCCCTTCTGTTTTTTAGCTTGGGATGCTTTAATTGCCTTTCCCTGTAGCTGGCTAAGTAGAAGAAAGTGCAGTGGGTCCATTTCAGGCTGACTTTTCATCTAGTGCATACATTGCTCGAACACCTGAACCACATCTGCATCTGTTGGTACGGACAGTTGGATCACGTCGTCTTCGTTGCTGCCGCCACTCTTGTCATCATCTTGTCTGAGTCAGCCAAACCACTTGTGACGATGCCTGTGTCAGACAACTCATGCCCTGGATGATCAAAATCAGGCAGGCAAGAGCCTAAGTCGATTTGAACCTGTTCTGCTAAAAGTGTGAGTTCTTCTTCCGCTTCTCTCACCTGGTTACTCTCCCCACTCGCAACTGACACAGAGGGAGTATCTGCAAATTGCTCAGCTGGAAGAAAGGTGGATATGTCCCAGAATTTTATCATAGTTTCTGCACAAATCTCAGACCAACTTTCTGCCAACGTACACAGCATCCTTTATAGTAAGCCCTTTGATGACTGTGCACAAATCGGAATGTTTTCGTCGTTCAGGATCTGGGTGAGCAACTTCTCTTGTACAGCCTTTTCAGCGAGGCCAGTATCCCTTGATCCATGGGCTGGATCTTCGCTGTGGTGTTTGCAGGAAGAAACTCACAAGTGGATGGAGCTATCTGGTGTTCTCCATGTTTCTGTGCTCAGGGGGGCTCTGGCATTGTCAATGAGAAGGCAGCATGAGCACAGACACCACGAGCATGGACACCGTTGGATTGCAGGTGAGAGAGAGAACACTGGGGACAAAACTGGTGAAAAATCAAGATCTCAGAATTCATCCAGGCACTTCTTTGTGCCTGATAAATTATGGGCAGACTGTTCATGTTGACATGTTTGAAGCACCTTGGCTTCTCCGATTTCCCAGTCACTAACAGGGGCAGTTTGTGGCTTCCAGTGGCATTGCCACAAGCCAACACAGTAAGTCTCTCTTTATTTTTCTTGTACCCATGGGTGTGTGTTTCTGAACCGGCAGCAAGGATTTTCTCCGGTAGTAACTTCCAGTATGTCCTGGTCTCGTCGGCGTTACAAATTAGCAGACAGGTGAAACCTTCTTTAAACATCAAGTCCTTTAACTTTTCCCTGAATGAATCAACTGACCCACAGGCAGAGGACAGACTCTCACTAGCAATGGACAGCTGGCGGATTCAGTGCCAGTGTTTAAACTGGTCAAGCCACCCTTCACTTGCAGCAAAGGCTGTCACCACCCATTTGCTGATGGAATTGTTTAGCCTTTTCTTTAACAAGTGTGCCAGAAATGGGGGTTCCTTTGGAAAGATTTTGAACAAACCACATGTACACAGCTTTGTCGTGGTTCTCGTCTCTGCAGGTATGCATAGTTTTCCTGACAGAGGCTTTGGCACTACAGTCCATTGTTGCAGCAAACTGTTTAATCTTGTCTTTTGCCCGACGTATGTCGCACACAGTGGCACTGTCGATACCATAACGTCGGGCAACATCAACAACCTTGTCACCCGCCTCAAGGGATTCCAAAACTCTTAGCTCCTGATTTATGTCCAAAACTGATTGCTTATGCTTAGCTATGTTGCTAAAACTGCTACAGTAATGTGGACTGCTATGTATAAACGACTATGATATAGTAGTTCAAACCTGACTAAGTGGTAGCACATGGTATTGTTGTTTGCTGATTCCAGTTACTTAATAATGACTGGCACTAAGTAGTTAAGTGGAAGCACTTAGAGCAAGACACGTTTTTAAGGGAATGTAACCGACACCTGATCTACAGTCAAGAAATAGCAGGGGGACATGACCGAGTTTCAGTTAACTGAGAGTTTTGGTTATCCAGGCTTCGGATAACCAGGGTTGTACTGTACTCTAGAAGCTGATCCACTGGACAAGTGAAGGGATCAAAGTGATAGGAAGCAGCCCACAGAGTAAGGTGCTTCCACTTCATGGAAGAAGTGGCCCTGGTGGAAGGCTTCCCAGTGGCCACCAGTCCCCTTTGGGACACCCCACAGCTAGCCATGGCTGTGTCTGCAGGAGCCAGGCATGGAGGTGCAGAGACTTGAGGTTCAGATGGACCAGGATGGCCTGCTCCTGTGACACACCATTACACAGGGAAAGAGGCAGTGGAGGTTCCACCTCCAACTGCTGCAACAAGGGGGAACGAAAGCTGATGAGGCCAGAAGGAGACAAAGAGGATCAGTGTGGCCCCTTCCATTTGGACCTTGATCAGTACTCTCCAGATAGTAGAGGGAAGAGAGGAAAGGTGTAGAGGAACCTCCATTTCCAAGAGAGGGTACAATGCATTTTGTCAGAAGACTCCAGCCTAGTAGTGAGCAAGCAGAAATGCAGCAGTTTAGCGTGGAGTGCAGAAGCAAAAAGGTCCAACTCTGGACGATCCCACCTGTCGAACAGGTCTTCTACAATGGAGGTCAGCAGCTTCCCCTCATGTACTGGAGACTGCCACCAGTTGAGCTCATGTACCAGGACATGCAAGACACCTAGAACATGAACGACCCACAGTGCTAGACCATGTTCTACAGCCCAGTACCACACCCTCATCGCTTCCTGTCACAGAGGGTGCACATGGGTCCCCCCTTTTCTGCTGTTGTAGTGCACTACACTGAAGTTGTCCATCTGCATCAGCAGATGGTCTGGGGACAGATGGGTCTGGAGTTCTTGTAAAGCATACGTAACAGCCCTCATCTCTAGGATGCTGATGTGATGGGCAGCCTCCACTCTAGTCCATGTCCTTCGAGTCTGATGAGACCCCAGATGAGCCCCCTCCCCCAGCCCTGAAGTATCTGAAGTGAGAATCTGCTAAGAAGGAAAGAGGAAGGTCTCTTGGATCTCAGATGGACCGTAAATTCCCAGTGGATTTGGAAGACCATAGAGGAGTGGGAATAGAACCCCCTATTCCTCTGATCCTTGGGGACAGGTTTCATAGCCCTTTTCTGCAGTAACAATGCAGAATTCCCCCAGCGGCACTGGAAAGAGCACTGGGGACCGACTTAGAGTTCACTCCTAAAGTTCCAAGGGGTGACCTTATACAAAGAGATACAGGACCCAAGCATCTGCTGAGATCTGGGCCACACTGTTGGGGCACAATAAACCCATCATGTGCTGGCAACCGAGTTAACAAAAATCTCCAGATGGCCCGTGGCAAGAAAGCTGACCTGTAGAAAGGTAGAACAACTTGCCCACCTTACTACATAAGGCGGGGAGCCAAGTGGAGTCCACTCGGGAGCCAAGTGGCCACCTCTACAATAAGTGGTAGGGGAGAAGATGGGAGGGACTATGGCGATCCACAATCCTCCACCAAGGGTCCCCAAGGAGGCCCCCTCAAGTATCAGCCCCCCGCTGCATCAGAGAGACAGAGCAGTATAGGGAAGACAAATGGGGGGCAAACAGGAGGGGGGCCCCTTAAACAAACAGGGTAGAGACCATACCCCATTGAAAAGAGGGAGTGCGAAATTGGTACTATACGCGGATGACATGCTATTGTTTATGAAGGATCCTAGATGATCGGTTCCCCCACTTCTGTCACTAATAGAGGAGTTTGGGAAATTTTCGGGTTATAAAATTAATCTGGGAAAGTCAGAAGTCATGTGGTCTAAGGGGGCAGGCGAGGAGATTAGACAATGGGGACTCAAAGTGGTGGGGGTGAGTATGACATATTTAGGGGTCCAGGTTGGTAGATCCCTGGGGTCCTATATAATCTAAATTAGGTTAAACTGATAAAAACTATAGAGGCTGACTTAAGAAGATGGACACAGCTGCCCGTGTCATGGTTGGGCAGAATTAATATAATAAAAATGAATGTGTTGCCTAGAATCCTGTACCTTTTACAAATGTTACACCTGGTTCTGTCCAAGGAGGATGTGATTAGGTTGGAGAAGGCCTTAACTGTCTTTATTTGGAAAGGAAACCGTCCGAGGGTAAGCCTGGGGAGGTTAAAGGCAGATAAGGGAAAAGGAGGTTTAAACTTCACAGACTTGGAAAACTACTTCTTGGCTATACAACAAAGATATGTGGCGGACTGGGTACATAAGCCTGAAGTGGCCAGATGGGTGGAATTGGAACAGGGAATGGCAGAGGGTAAACTAACGGCATATCTTCATAGTAGAGGGTTAAGGGCGTATAGGATGGGAAAGGAAGTTAATCCCATGGTAGTACAAGTATTGTTGGCCTGGAAGACATTAAAGAGGAAAGGAGACACTCGTAATGCCGGTGGCGGGGAATCCATATTTCTTGCCAGGAATGGAGGACACAGGCTATGGGAATTGGAAGCGAAAGGGGATAGGAAGTTTGGGACACTTATTAGTGAAAGGACAGTTCTGCTCATTACAGGAGTTACAGGAAGTGGTAGGAAGGGATAAGAGGGATAGATTCCGGTATTTCCAGACTAGGGCATATATGGGAAGCCTAGGAAAAGAAAACAAAGGGCTGTATGAGGCGGACCCGGTAGAGGTGATGATCTATGCAGCTCAAAAGCAAGAAAAGGGATTTATAGGCCGGGCGACTAAGAGAGGGAAGGCTATACTCCCCGATAGGACGGTAAGAACTAGGAAATTGTGGGAAAGGGACCTTGGGAGGAATATATCGGACCAGTATTGGACATTACTGCTCCAGATGTACTCCGGAATTATGGCATGCAATAATATAAGGAGGCATATTTTAAATTTATTCACAGAGTGTATCTCCCACCAGTAATTGTGCATAAGGCACACCCTGAAGTGTCACCCTTATGTGGAAGGTGTGGCTCTGAAAGGGGAACATATGTGCATTGTTTTTGGGAATGCCCAATACTGCAGAAATATTGGAGGGAGGTGGTGGATAGAGTGGGAAAGATTGCTGGGTGGGAGTTACCAATGGACCCTTTAGGATGTTTATTTGGGGTGGAGAATGGGGAGGAGAAGGAATGGATATTACTTCCTAGGTGGATCAGGGTACTATATGTCCTGGCTCGACATGGGATTCAGAACACAAGGGTCTCACGGATCGCACAGACAGTACAAAGGTGGTGGAGGATGGTGCTACAGACACTGGGGCTTGAGAGGCTAACATATGTGCTGGGAGGAAAAGAAGAAGGATTCAAAAGACATTGGGCCCCCTTTTTGGCCTCCTTGTCGGAGGAAGAGAGTTGGATGTTATGGGAGGGTACAGGAGGATAAAGAGATGGTTGAAGAGAGGAGGTACATAGAAAGTAGTAAGGATGAAGTGGCAAAGAAGGGGGAAGTGAACATGTTGGAGGAAGGCTAAGAGAGAGGATAATAATGAATGATAGAAAAGTATGGGAAAATACAGAAAGGAGTAAAAGACTGGATGTGTAAAGCATGAGTATATTGGCTGCACTTTTATTTCATTTTATTTTATGTTATTTTATCTAAACATAATTTAGCTTAATTTAATGTAATGTAACTTTGTAGAACTTGAATGAAACTAGAATGAAGTGAATAGACTGATCTCTACAAGATATACTGGTGACAGTTGAATGAATAAGTTATGTATTTGATTGTATGTTGTAGTTTGTTGGAAAAGCAAATAAAAATATTACACACAAAAAAAAAAAAAAAAAAAGAAAAGAGGGGGTGCAAACAAACTTGGTAGACTGGTTGCCCTCCACAGCTGCCTTTATCCTCAGCCACCTGAAAGAGGAGAGCAGGGTGGTATCTCTGAGTCCAGCCTATGGACCGTGAAGGCTGTAGAGAAGGAAGTAGAATGTTGATGCCCTGGAATGCTTCAGGCGTGGTGACGGAGCAGGTGGTGATGCAGGGCTGGGCAGAAAGATCCTGGCATCGTACTGCCTGATATAGGTGGCACGAGCCTTGCAAAAAGGAGAGGCTGGTGGGACAGTGACGGTGTGCAACCATAGAGGGTCCCTGGGGACACACTGTCAGCTGACCACGAGGGTACAAAAGGCAGAGCAGCAACATCAATGGGGGTATGCCTTGCAACACCAACGGGCCTGCGCCTGTGGTAGCAACACAGCCGGTGGAGCACAATACCTGGTCCAACCCAAAGGCAGCCAACAGTGGAGCTGGAGGAAGCATAACTGCCTGAGTGGTCGAAGGCACCACAGAGGCACCTTGAGATGCCAACAGGGGGTGAAAGTAGCCCAGACAGCAACAGCTTGCGCCATCCCTAGAAGAGACGGAAAAAGGCACTGCCAGCCAACAGTCAGAATAAAGAGGACACACTGTCAGGATCCACAGTGGTGATGGGGACGGATAATCCCTGCAGCAACATTCCATGCCGCCCCAGGAGGGGCGGCAGAAATCACTGCCAGCCACCCATCAGAGAGCAGAGTGCTGGGCAGCAGGAGCTGCAGTGGCAACGGGGGGGAAGCAGTCCCAATGTTGGTGAGCCTGCGCAGTTTCTCAGAGGAAAGGCAGGACTGACTGTCCAAGGTCTAGGCTGCAGAAGATGTAGCAGTGACGAGGAAACGGTAACCCAGATGTCGATGGGCTGGCACCATCCCTAGGAGGGGTGATAGGACTGGCTGCCAGTCAACTTTGATAGTACAGGGGCTCTGCAGCATTAACCACAGCATCACTGGGGGGAAACAGCAGCCCCTGATGTCGGTATGCCCCCGAAGGATGGCAGGACTCGCTGCCAGCCAACTGTGGATGACAGGGCTCTGGGCAGCAGGGTCGGAAACCTCAATGGTGGTGGAGGAGAGATAATAGTCCGGGTGTCAACGGGCCACAACTGGCCAAAAGGGAAGGCCGATGGAACCCACTGCCAGTCACAGGGAGGCAGAGAAGGGCCGATGCCGGCCAGGGAAGGCCGGTGAGAAGCACTTCTAGGCAAGAAGTGTTGACGGGGGTGCCTGCAGCTCTGGTGTCAATGATCCCTCATCGTCCGCGCTAATGGAGAATACTGGCCAAAGCCATACTTTGTGGGGAAGAAGATGTTGGATGGCAGGAGGCTTGCCACCGAAGCAGACAACGATGCAGCAGCGATCTGCGCCAGAGGAGCAGGGAGAATTCTGGGCAGAGGATGTCTCCCACAGAGATAGATGGCCTAAGGCTATCCATCAGCCCCTGAATGTCCTTAGGGGAGCTCAAGGAGAGGACCGGTGGAGCTCTTCCCTAGTCTGGCTCAGTTGCACAACCTGCAACAAAAGTTAAGGCAGGGCGTGCTGTAGAAGACACCAGGAGGCTTGATTGAAGATCAAGGCCAAAAAAAGCAGGCCTAACGGTCATGGGCCCGGAGGGATCCACTACTCCTGAAACAGAAGATATGGCAGACTGTGGTCGACGAACACAACTACCGAAGGAATGAAAATCACAAGAAACAAAGTGATTTTGAAGAAAATAAAAATTTTTGGCAGTCATGTCTCCACAGAGTCCGATGCGCAATGGTCGATGGTGGAAAAAGAACCGAGGTGGGCATGGGAGAAACGTCACCTGCGTCTGATGTCATCATGGGAGGCCCCTTGTAAACTGCTAGTTAGAGAAGTTTCTGTGTGTTTCTAGTGCCTGATGGCTACAGTTCCATAGGTGTGGCCTGATGCAAGAGATATCCTTGAAGATCATCAATTTTAACTCTGTTTTCTATTCTTCAGTGTGCATTTAATATCATTTTGTTTTATTTCCAGTGATGTTTATTGCTTAGCATAGCTGAGTTTGCTGCAGTATAAGAGTTTGTCCAACACCAAGGCCCAGCAGGGCTACAGTGCATCAAACACAGATTGCTGGTCCCCTGCCAATGTGCCACATATCTATGGAGAGTGACCTGGTTTAAGTAAGACCTCAGTTCAGCAGAATCCCACGCTGCAAGATGATGTGCTGAAACATTCCTGACTAACATCAGAGCTGTCCTGACTTGAATTAAGATGGTGGGTGCCTGTTAGTCCTTCCACACAATGGAAGGGTGACAACTGGGGGTGGATAAAAGAGCAGTTGATGCTTTAAGAACTTTAAAAATCATAACTGTTTAGACCAAATTCAGCTTATATTTCACTTGAGCTCAGTATTTCTCCTCCCAGTTATTTAGTTCTGAGGTTATCTGCATGAAAACAAGATTTTTCTGTTTACAATTCATCAGCTCCTGCTGCTTATTCCTCATCTAATGTTATAATATTCTGCTTGTGACATCCCAGTTATTCAGATAGCAACAGATTAGGATGTCACAACAGAAGCTTATGACTTCAAGTGGGGGGAATGAGCTGCTGGGACAGATGAACTCTAAATGTATAAAGGTCCTGTTTCCTCAGTGATAATGAGGTGAAATCTACAGAAAATATAAAAAATACAAGTCAAGTGGTGTCTATATATATATACAGGTTACTCATCTGTAACGGGAGTTCTAGGAGTGATATATGTTGTTCATCCACACTGTCTGGCAGGTTCCTTGCCGCTTTAATTCTTGCCGGATGGTCTTCAAGCTGGCACCTCCCACCAACCGGTGGTAAAACCTAGCTCCACTCCCAAGACACCAGATCTAGCCACGCTGGAAGCAGGTTGTGCCATTGAAGTCGAATGGAGGGGATGAACAACATATACCACTCTAGAACTCCTGTTAGCAGGTGAGTAACCTGTATTTCTAGGGACGTGGATATGTTGTTCAATCCACACTGTCTGGCAGACTCCTAGCAGTTCTCTGAGGGAGGGAGGCAAGGTCGCACCCCTACTTAGGGAATAAGGACTGAGAACCTAGGTCCCAAAACCAGCATCCCGGTGTGACTCTAGGTCAATGTGGTAATGAGAAATAAAGGGGTGTGCTGACTTCCAGGTAGCAGCCCTACAGATTTCCTGGATAGGAACGTCCCTAGCAGCAGCCACTGAAGCAGCGGTATGGCGGGTAGAATGAGCTCTTATCCCTTTGGGAGGTTCCATGCCCGCCAACCTATAGCAGAGATCTATGCAGGAGGCGATTCACCTGCTTATCGTCCGCTTGGCTGCAGGTCTGCCAGGTGCGGCTTCAGCGTAGGTGACAAACAGCTGGCGAACCTCTCCCCGAACTTCAGCCGTTCGCTCCTTATAATAAGCGAGCACTCTTCTAGGGTCCAAAGTATGGAGCCTATATTCAGCCTCCGAGGTGTGACTGGGGTAGAACACCGGCAGAGTCAACACCTGATTCAGGTGAAACTCAGACACCACCTTCGGAAGGAATTTCGGGTGGGGGGCGAAGGACAACCTTGTCCCTGTGGAAGACCAGATAAGGAGACTTGATGGAAAGCGCCTGGAGCTCTTCCATCCTTCTGGCTGACGTTATAGCCATCAAGAAGTCGGTCTTCCACGACAGGTGGGAGATATCGCACCTGTGCATCGGTTTGAATGGCTTGCCCATGAGCTTCGCCAATACCAGCAGTAGATCCCACAGAGGTGGAGGTTCTTGCACCAGAGGGGATATGTGATCAAGGCCTTTGAAAAAGCGCCTGACCACCTTCTCCTGCGCTACCGACTGCTTGCCGGCCCACGCCCAGTAAGCAGAGATGGCTGCCAGGTGCATCTTGAGGGTCGTCGACCGTAGACCTAGCTGAGAAAGGGACCACAGGTAGTCCAAAAGAAAAAATTACTCACCTTAGTAATGTTGTTTCTTCTAATGGAGTCTTGCTGTATTCTGACAGTAGCAGTGATGTCCAACCTTTGAACTGCCCCGGAGATGAAAGAGTTAACTTTCCATGCCAGGCATGGAACGCTGAGCTCGAGCTCGGTTGAGACTCTGTCTGTTGCTGTTTGAACTCAAACCGTCCGATCTTTACGAGCTATACTCACTGGGTGTCCTGTGTGGAAACTGTAAACTTACACTAGCCAACTGGCTACTAAATATAATAATAAGATTTTTTGGTCCCAAAACAAAGACTCAAGTCAGGAAACCCAAAATAAAAACAAAACACCACACCCACACACCCAAACTAAAGGGGTGAGAAAAGAAAGGGTGGGGCACCTCAAGTGCCAACACTGATATTGCCCACCCACATCCCAAAAACCAAGGTTCTGAAAGGAGGAGGGAGAGGTCAGAATACAGCAAGACTCCATTAGAAGAAACAACATTATTAAGGTGAGTAATTTTTTTCTAAACAACATGAAGTCTTGCTGTATTCTGACATATTACAGACTACCAAGCAGTACTTCCATGGAGGAGGGACAGAACCTACTTGGAAATAGGCTCTGAAGCACTGCTGTGCCAAACCGAGCATCACTCCTAGCCTGGATATCCAGAGAGTAATGCTTGGTAAAAGTGTGTACTGTTTTCCAGGTGGCTGCTTGACAAATCTAAGATAGAATATCCTGGCAGCAGCCAGGAAGCAGCTGTACCTCTGGTAGAATGAGCCCTCAGGCCTGAGGGTGGGATCCTACCTAGTTTTTCGTAGCAAAATTGAATGCAAAGAGACAATCCACTGGCAATAGATCTCTTAGTGGCAGGTTTTCCCTTACCAACCTCACCATAGGTGAGGAACAGTTGGAAGGAGTCAAACCTATGACCCTTGGTGCGCTCTATGTAGTATCTAAGGGCCCTTTTCACATCCAAACTGTGCAGCCTCCTCTACCCAGAGGAGGAATGGTCAGTGAAGAAAACAGGAAGAGACAGACTGGTTAAAGTGGAAATCTGAAATCACCTTAGGCAAAAACTTCCTATTAGTCCTGAGGACCACCTTATCTCTATGGAAAGAGATAAAATCAGGCTCCACTGACAGGGTCTGTAACTCACTTATGCGTCTGGCAGAAGTGATGGCTACCAAGAAAACAGTTTTCCAAGTCAAGTACTTAAGCTCTGCTGAGGACAAAGGCTCAAAAGAGGGTTGCATAAGCTGAGCAATGCAAACATTAAGGTCCCAAGCAGGAGCAGGGTCCCTGAAGGGAGGATTGGTATGAAGCAATCCCTTGAAAAATTTAGAAAATACAGGATGAGCTGAATGGGAAGAGTGCTTGCCTGCTGAGAGGAAGGCAGAGACAGCTTCCAGATGCACTCTTAGTGTAGCTGGTCTGCGTCCCAAGCTATTAAAATGAACCATATAGTCCAGGACTGTGGGAAGGCCAGCAGACTCTGGAGAAATATGCTTCCCAGAGCACCATATAGAAAATCTTTTCCATTTGGAGTTGTAGGTGTTTCTGGTGGAAGGCTTCCGAGAAGCCTTTAAGATATCCAGAACACCTTGAGAGAGGTGCAAATCAGCAAACTCTAACTCTTCAACAGCCAGGCCTTGAATTGAGAGATTTGAGATTCGGATACCAAACCCTCCCCTGAGCACATGTTAACAGGTTGTAATTCCTGGGAAGAGACAGGGGAAGGTGGACTGCTAAGGACAACAAGAGAGGGTACCAGGGCTGTCTGGCCTAGTCTGGAGCAATCAGAATCACCTTGCAAGGTTGAGACCTGATTTTGACTAGCACCTTGAACAGGAGAGGGAAGGGAGGGAAGCATACAGGAACTTCCCTTCCCAATTGAGAACTAGGGCATCCAGGGGGACTGAGCCCAACACTGGGGGCCTGCAGCAAAAAAGAGGAAGTTGGTGATTGTCTGGGGCTGCAAAAAGATCTATCTGTGGGGTGCCCCATCTGGAGAAGATCACCTTCAAAACCAGGGGATCCAGGGGCCATTCATGATGGCCCTGAGATATCCTGCTGAGAGCATCTGCCAGGACATTGTCCTTGCCTAGGAGGTGTACTGCTGTAAGAGAGGTGTTCAGGGAATAGGCCAGAGACCATAACTTCATTGTCTCTGTGCACAAGGCTGTAGACCGAGTGCCCCCTTGCTTGTTGATATACCACATTGTGGTGGTATTGTCTGTCCTGATCTGAACTACTTTGTTCTGAACAGACTTGGAAAAAGCTTGAAGTGCTAGAAACACTGCTCTGAGTTCTAATAGACTGATGTGAAGCAGAGATTCCTGAGGAGACCACAACCCTTGGGTGGTCAGGTCCCCCAAGTGGGCTCCCCACCCCAAGAGGGAGGCATCTGTAGTAAGGATTAGAGAATGAGACTGAGTGACAAAACGAACTCCCTGTCTTAGATTGTCCTGATCCTGCCACCACTGTAACGCCTGGATCAGGGTTTGAGTCACTGGAATTAGTTTGGTCAGAGGATCCTTTTTCTGAGACCAAAAGGCTCTCAAGTGGAACTGAATGTCCCTCATTTGGAATCTTGCTCCCTGAACCACTGCTGTAGAGGCAGCCATGTGTCCCAAGAGCTGCAGAAAATGCCTTGCTGGTCGAGCACCTGGAGGGTGAATGAAGCGGTCAGTGATATAAGGGTCCTTGCCCTGTCCAGGGGAAGGAAGGCTCTTGCCTTTACTGTATCCAGCTCTGCCCCTATGAAGGTGAGGAGCTGCACAGGTTCTAGAACTGACTTTGAAAGGTTCAGAAGGAAACCTAGAGAAGTGAGCAGTTGCTGAGTTATCTGTAGGTGTAACTTGACTTGTCTGAGACTGGCCTACTATGAGAGCCAGTCGTCCAGGTATGGAAAGATGGAGATCCTTTTTCTTCTTAGGAAGGCAACTACTACCGCCAGGCATTTTGTGAACACCCTTGGAGCAGAGGTTAGGCCGGAGGGCATTGCTCTGAATTGGTAATGGCCTGAGGGCAGCTTGAACCTGAGGTACTTTCGGTTGGAGCTTCTGATGAGAATATGGAAATAGGCATCCTTGAGGTCCAGGGAAACTAGCCAGTCCCTTGGTCTTACAGAGGGTAGAATTATTCCCAGAGTCACCATTTTGAACTTTGGCTTTAAAAGGTGCTTGTTTAAATATCTGAGATCCAGGATGGGCCGCCATTCTCCTGTCTTTTGGGGTTAGGAAGTACCTGGAGTACAATCCTTTTCCTCTGTGTAGGGTGGAACCTCTCTTGGCTCTCAGAGCCAAGAGGGAAGAGACTGCCTCTAAGGCAAGTGCCTCTGAAGGATTTGCAGGTGGAAAGGATCTGGTTCTCATCTCTGGAAATTTTTGAAGCTGAGAACCAGTCCCTGGCTTACTATTTCCAGGACCCATTTGTCTGATGTTAAAGACATCCAGTCCTGGACAAAGTAAGCCAGCCTGACCCCTACAGGTGGTGGAGAATCGGCCCTGGCAAACCCATCAGGGTGCCTGTTTGGCAGGAGCTTTAGGCTGAGGGGTGGAAGCAGGCCCACTTGTACCCCGTCTGCCTCTCCCTCTGAAGAACCCCCTTTGAGCAAAAGCAGAAGAGGAGGCCTGGGCTTGGTAGAAAGGCCTATGAAAAGGCCTGCCCCTGCCCCTGGAATGCTGCCTCTGGGGAGTGGCTTGCCTTGGCCTGAGCACTCCTATAGGTGGTCCTGTATTCATCCATTTTCTTCATGTAGTTCTCTGCTTGCTCCCCAAACAGAGAATTACCCACAACAGGAAAATCCATGGCCTTAGTCTGGGTATCCTGAGACAGGCTAGTACATCTGAGCCAAGCCATCCTACGAAGGGCCACAGATGTAGTCATGACTCTAGATGAAACATCATTGGAGTCCACTGCAGCATGGAATTGCACCTTGGATGCCTCAATACCATCCACAGCCACCTGCTCCAGCTCCTTGGCAAGCTGGCCAGGGACCTGTTTAACTAAGGCCGTTACAGTGTCCCATCTAGATTTCTGATATCTAGCTGTATAGGCCATATAATTAGCCTGCCTGAGTCCCAAGGATGCTGCCATGTACTGTTTCTTTGCCATGGCATCAATCCTCCTGGAGTCCTTATCTGGGGTGTGTGAAGCCAAGGGTATATTTGCCTTGTCACAGGCAGCAGCCTGCACTACCCCAATATGACTGCATTGCTGGGTAAGGAACTCCGTATCTGAGCCTGAGAGAGTATACCTCTTGCCCATTCTCTTGTCCACAGGAGGTATAGAATTAGAAGTCTTTAAAATTTTTATTGTCTGTTTCCCAAAGGACTTATGAAGGGGAATAGACAGCCTCCTGGACTCCGGGATATCCATCATTTCAACATAGTCAGGCTCCTCCTGGTCGTCCACAGCTTCTTCCAAGGGAAGCTGAAGAGTTTCAGTCACTTTTTTGTAGAACATAAAATGGGAAGGGACTCAGAAAGCTTAGGAGAGAAACCCTGAAGGTCTGTCTGGGGAGATGTCCGGGTCAATAGGCACATCCAGACTTTCGTAATCACCATCACTATCCTCATACTCTCCTTCCTCCTCCTCCGGCTCATAAAATTCTTCTAAATTATAATCTGGAACCGGGGGAACCGACCGAACAGAGCCCCTTCCTGATGGTGCTGGTTCGGTCGGAACTGGGGTTAGCGACTGAACAATCCTTATCGCTTTGGCTATTTCATCAGCGGTCGGAGAAATAATTTGTGGATCCGCACTGGCTGATTTATCCCTTCTTTTTCTTTTAACCGGAACTGACTCCTTGGAGTCGGCTCTCCTTTTGCCCGAAGAAGTCTCGCCCTGGTCAGAGGGCACTCCTGGTTCGGTTGGAACCGAACCGGGCTGGCCATCCGGGTCAGCGGACTTCTTGGGCTCCCCTTCCCTGAGCCTACCAACTCTCTTTTCCAGAGTAGCTGCAGGAAAATTTTTGCAAATCTGGCAGTCTGAATCGAGGTGGTCAAACCCAGACAATAAACACAGGTGGTGTGGGGATCAGCATTAGCAAGGCTTCCACACACACTACAGTGTTGAAACCCAGTGAGCCCGGTTTTCTTTTGGGTTTCTCAGACATGGCCAGTCCTAACAAAAACTTACCCTTTTTTCGGCAATCCGCCAGGCAAGACACCCTTATCGGTTCCTGACCGTGTTACGGGTCGTGGAAAAACGTAATGAAAATCCGTTTTTTTAAGAACCGATAAGGACCGGTTACCACACTCTAAAAGTAGAATAAACTTTTTTGAACAACCTGATCGGTTCAAACCAAACCGATCCCACGTTTACAAGTTTCACACAGAAAAACAAGAAAATAAACCTATCTAGTCCTCACGATACCACAGACAGAGACTGAACCGACAGGTTAACAGATTAATTTGGTCGAAAACCGAGAAAAACGGCACTTTAACCGACAAACTTGAACCGAGCAAAGGAGAAATCTCCAGAGCGACTGTTCAGTGAGGCAGAGTAAAGAATCTGACGGTTTGAGTTCAAACAGCAACAGACAGAGTCTCAACCGAGCTCGAGCTCAGCGTTCCATGCCTGGCATGGAAAGTTAACTCTTTCATCTCCGGGGCAGTTCAAAGGTTGGACATCACTGCAATATGTCAGAATACAGCAAGACTTCATGTTGTTTGAATACTAGCCATGGGACAGGAAGAGGGGTCCAACCCCTTGTCCTGACACCAAGTAGAGAATCTCTTCCATTTGAAGGCGTAGCATTTTCAGGTCGACTCATTATGGGACGCCTCAACGACGCTGAGGACCTCGTTGGAAAGACCCAAGGCCTGGAACTCTAGCCGCTCAGGAACCAGGCCGTCAGGCGCAGAGACTGAAGGTCCGGATGGAGAACCTTCTCCTAGTCTACTGAGATCAGGTCTGGGCAGGCTGGAAGCCACCTCGGGAGCCTGGAGCTGAGGCTGAGGAGATCTGGGTACCAGAACTGGCGAGGCCAGTCTGGGGCTACCAGAATCACCTGCGCCTTGTCCCTCTTCGCCTTGAGAAGCACCTTGTGGATCAAGGGAAATGGAGGGAAGGCGTAGAAGAGGTCCGGGGTCCACGGCCTCGAGAAGGCATCCCCTGCAGTGAGCCCTGCTGAGGGGGGCGGGCGTGAAACAGCCTTAACTTCGCATTTTCCCTGAAGGAAAACAGGGCCACCTGAGGGGTGCCCCAATGGGAGAACAGTTCTTGCACTACCTCTGGCAGGAGTGACCACTCGTGAGATGCAGCGCCTATCCGGCTGAGGGCATCGGCTAGACTGTTGGAGGCTCCTGCCACATGGATGGCTAGGAGATCCGCCTCCAGGCTGAGAACGAGAGACCAGATGCGGAGAGCCTCCTTGCACAGAGGCCAGGAGTGCGTTCCACCCTGACGGTTGAGTTAGTACATGGTCGTGGTGTTATTCGTCTGGACCTGAACCACCTGACCCCATACAAACGAAGCGTAAGCGGTGAGGGCTAGCCGAACCGCTCGAAGCTCCAGCAGGTTGATGTGGCATCAAGACTCGTGAGGGGACCAGAGGCCGTGGGCACGGAGATCCCCCAGATGGGCACCCCAACCCATCAGAGAGGAGGAGTCGTTAGCGTGACCATCGGCTGGGGTGGACAAGCGGGATACCCTCCTGCAGATGAGCTAGGATGAGCCATCACTGCAGGCTGTCCCACATCTCCTGGGTCACTGTCACAGGCTGGTCCAGAGGACCGGAGCTCTGAGACCACTGGCCGGCCAGCCCCCATTGCAGGGGACGCATATGCCAGTGCGCCCAATGGACCACGCTGGTACAGGCAGCCATGAGGCCCAGAAGGCACAGGAAGTCCCGGGCAGGGCACAATTGCCCAACCAGAAATGACTGGGCAAAGGAGGAAAGGACCTCGGCCCTGTCCACTGGGAGCCAAACTCTGGCTCGAAGAGAGTCGAGCTTTTCCCCAATGAACTGAATCACCTGTGATGGCATGAGTTCCGATTTGGCCTCGTTGATGAGGAGGCCAATCTGAGAGCAGACCTGGAGGGCCAGATCCCTGGACCGCTCCACCTCCAACCTGGAGGGGGCTGCAATCAGCCAGTCATCCAGGTAAGGGTACACCCGGACCCCTCAGCGCCACAGGAATGCCGTCACCACTGCCATGCATTTGGTGAAGACCCTGGGAGAGAGAGGCTGAAGGGCATGGCCCAGAACTTGTAAAGAGATCCCTCTGCTCTGAAGTGGAGGAGTCGCTGATGAGACGGACGGACTGGGAAGTGAAAGAACATGTTCTGGAGACCCAGAGAGCAGAACCACACGCCTAGTTCCAAGGATGGAATGATCTGAGCCAGAGTAGCCAGCCTGAAGGTGCGCGGCCTTAGGAACTTGTTCAGGTCGTGTAGGTCGAGAATGGGGTGCCAGCCCCCCCATCCGCTTTGGGACCAGGAAGTACCTGGACACAAACCCTGGGTCTGGAGGAGGGTCCACCACCTTGCTGAACACTTCCTTCTGGAGGAGCAGGGCAATGTCGGCTCGATGAGCTGACAGAGAGGCTGTGGAACTCGTTGCCCCTCCCCCCCGTGGAACGACGGCTTGATAGGGAGGGGACTGTTCAAACTCCAGAGGTAGACCCCTGCCGACCACTTCTGGCACCCAGCGGTCCGTGGTGATAGCTGACCAGGTGGAAAGGAAGTGGCGGAGCTGTCCCCCCACGGGGGAAACCTGGGGAGGAGTGACGAGGCTGAGGGCGACACCCCTCAACCCATCACTGGGCAGGCTTGGAGGAAGAGATGGCCGAGGGGCCTCCTGGACCCTTCCCTCCAAGCTTCCTACTGGAGGAAGTGGCAGACTTGGCCTTAGGGTGCCAAGTGTGAGCTGCTGGCCCTGTTGCTGGTGTTGCTGGGCCGGATGTGCCGCAGGAGTGGAAGGGCGAAAGGGCTTATGCTGCCGCAGGTGGCCTTTGTCCTTCTGGGCAGACGTGACAGAGTCCAAGGTGGAATTGGACTTCTCGATCCTCTGGAGATGACCTTCCACCCCTGGTCCGAACAAGTCTGTGCCCAGGAAGGGAACATCTGCCAGCTTGTGCTGGGTGTCTGCCGTGAAGGTGGAGATCCGCAGCCAAGTTATGCGGCGTATGGCTACTGCGGCCGCTACTGACCGGGCACAAGAGTCACCGATGTCCAAAGAAGTTTGGAGCTGCTGCTTAGCCACTGCCCTTCTCTGATCCCGCACCTGCTTGACCGTCGTCTGAAGGTCATCAGGGAGATGGGGAATCCTCTCTTCCAGGGAACCCATAAGGGCATGTGAGAAATGTGCCATCAGTACAGCCGAGCTAGTCTGTCGAAGGCCTAGGGAGAAAGCAGCATAAACCTTCCGCCCCGAGTAATCCAGCTTTTTGGATTCTTCATCGGGTGGTTTTTCCACGTCCCTAGCGTACCTGGAATGCCAGAAAACACTGTTGGTCACCAGCCCCTCCACAGAGGGGTGCTCCAAGAAACTGAACAGTGAACCAGTGGGGAACACGTACTTGCGAGCCATCCTGGCCGAAGGCACGGGACAAGAAGCAGGCCGCTACCACAACTCCAGGCCCGGGCCAACAATGGCTTCTGCCAACAGGAAGGCCCCCGTAGTGGAATCTCCTCGGTCCAGTATCTCCATGGGGGGATACCTGGCCCATTTCTGAATGGGTTAGAGCTGCATCCCAGTGGACTCTGAGATGAGTCGAAGTATACTCAAGAACAAGGATGGGCTTTCGTCCACCGACTGACCACCTGCAGATTACAGGTCAATGGGCTTGGAGTACAGGAAGGAGTCGTCGTCAGACTCCGAGGAGTCTGCAAACAGCTGCCGAGCACCTGAGCCACCCTCCACCTGCTGAGGTCAATCGGGAGTGAGGGTGACTGACAACCTGTGGGGCAAGCCTTGACCCAACCGAGAATCCTTGGTCGGGGCCCCAGTCTTCGGCTGAGGAGGCAGTGGTTCACCACAATGGGCGGAGCAGCCAGTTTTGGCCGAACAACCAGCGCCGGGGTCGGCTCCTCGATAACTATGAGGGGTTGCTTCGGTCTCTGTGGTGACAGCCACTTAACTGCCGGAGAAGGCGACGGAGTCGGTTTGCTACCAGTCAACAAGAGTTGCTGCCACATCATGTCCTCGTAGTGCCAGCGTAACTTACGTCGGAGCCTATCCTCCGAAGAGGACGAGCAGCGATGCCACTTTCCATGGTGCTAAGACCGAGACCGCCAATGTTGGTGGGACCTGCTCGACCTGGAAGAGGACCGAGACCTTCGGGGTCGCTGAGGGTGAGTCAAAAAGGGGGCGGGGGAAACCCGCTCATCCCCTGGTTCAGGGTCCTTTACCAGGGACTTTGGCACAGAAGGCACGGGCAAGTCCTCGGTTACCACCGGGGGAACCGGTGAAGAAGGGCTGTCGGCTTCTCGAGTTGACAAACTGTCCAACGGGTCAAGGAAAATCTCAACCGCGTCAATGGATATCTTGGCCGGCTGACCTGACGGGGACACTGTGAAGCCAGCGGCCTTAGCCGCAACCTCGACCAAAGTCGAGAGCAGACAGTCCGGTGAAGGGGATCTCTCCCACTCCCACGAACGTCGATGGCGGGACTTACTTTTTGGTTCTTTTTTCTTGGGCCTACTGGAATACCCCGATGGCCCTTCTCCCTTGGTGGAGAGGGACTGGCAAAGCTCTTTAAAAGAAGCAGTATAGGAGGAGCCCAAGGACAGTAGGATAAACACCGCAGCAGAGGAGGAAGATGAAGCGGCCTAGGCCGCCTCCTCCTCGAGGGCGATCAACTGCTTCAGCTGCTCCACGGAGCCTGCAGTCGCGGACACCGCCCAACGGGCCTCCTTTGACTTCATCAGTGGGTACCGTTTCTCGGGACGCCCAAGTTGCAGTCTGGCAGCGCGGTCCTCTAAAACCAAAGCAGAGAAGGACTTGCACAGATTGCAGGCCTGCAGATAGTGGGCAAGACCCAGACAGTAAACGCACGTGGAGTGCAGATCGGTCCGGGACATCATCTGTCCACAAGGGCACCAACGGAAGCTGGGAGTGGATTTGTCCATTGCAGCCATGAGGGAAAATGAAGACTGTAGTCTAGTAAACTTTAAAATAATTTTCGGAAAACCCGAAGAGTTTGGATCCAGGCCTAAAACGCAGAGCGCTAAGGAGGGAACCCGAGCTTCCAAGCGGTAAGGAAGATCTGGCGTCATGGGGCGGAGCTGAGGGTTTTATCACCCGGGTGGGTGGGAGGAGCCAACTTGAAGACCTTCTGGCAAGAATTAAAGCAGCAAGGAACCTGCCAGACAGTGTGGATTGAACAACATATCCTCGTCCCTAGAAATTATGGTTTTCCAAGTTCTTTCAGCAGCGTCAGCAGCTCTTTGAAGAGGACAAGAAATGAATGCTGATTTGCAGCTGCTTGTAATGCTCTTTTTTTCCAAAATGCTGTCCACAGCCTGCAAACGATTCCCATTAGATTACCTAAATAACAGCTGATACTGCCTGCCTAAAAGAGCTTATACACAAACTTTATTTTATTTTCTTTTTATGGACAGAATGTTGTAGCTTTTATTCAAGGAATTTGTAATTTTCACTAGATCACTGCTTGTGTATAGAATTCAATGTATGAAAGGCTGACCTACAGTATCAGCAGTGTTCAGAGATCTGTATGTGTACTGTGGAAAGCTGTTGAGAATTAAAATCCATACCTAGAATAGCTTCGTATTTGTGCTGCAATAGTAACATTGCAATGTTGTGCAGCACCGAGGACATCACTACTGCAGCACAACAGTATCGAACGGTAGTTACCACATGATAAGCCTGCTCAAGCCGCTGCTGTCACTGTTAGCATTGTGAAGTAATAGATGTCAATTTCAGTTACAATCACAATGTTAACAATCGTAAATATTGTGACTGCCGCCGCGCTTTCAAAATGTAGTTTGGTATCCATGGCAGACTTTGGTACTGGAGAGCTCAGCAGTGAACAAGAAAATATTGTTGCTTATTGCTATTAAGTCCCGACCCAGTCGTGAGACATTTTAAACCCCATTCTATAATCAAAATGACGCACCAGGTTTAGTGCTAAAGTGTAACTTAAATTCTGAATTTGGCACTTTTTGGGTACTTCTTCAAGCACTTTTAAAGGGAAAGTCCCCTCAACCTATTTTCTGTATACCTGTGTAGTCTGTAGGCATAAACAATGATTCTCTCTCTTGCATCCCCCTAATTTCTTCCTAATTTAAATATAAATGAGGTTGCTTCACTGTTTTGCCCTTGTGTGAAAACGTTTGTCTCTACTGCAAAGTTTATGTCTCCACTCATGCAAGGCATCATGAGAGTTGATGATGCATACCTGCACAAGCCAGCAGACATTATACTCAGATCTGTTACATGTCGTGAAGTCCCTGTATTCTCTAAAAGTATATTTTTCTAACTCAGATACACTTCACGGAAAACAGCAGGCACTTATAGAGCAACTCCCTATTATAACAAAAAGCTTAAAAACACTAGATTTTCACCAATTATGTTTTAACTTTATCTTTTTCCCAGTCATTTGTTGTTTTTGTTACTTTCCCCTGCTGTTGGTCTACTAAATATTGTAGATAATGCAGAAATTATTTATTTATTAAATTTTGTTAACCGGGTAAGCCCACTGGGCCCAGAAGGTCCCTTTTTCAGGGGCAACCTCGGAGTTAGTTACATAGAGTTTGCAAATACAGTGTAATACAGTGTTTGCAGGTAATACAGTGTAGGACAGAGCGTACAGGATTGCAATGATAGTATACTGTTTTCATGGAAGAGTGCAGTTAAGTACAGCACATTTACAGAATTCAACAGTGGCAGCAGAAAGATTTAGGGCACTAGACGCTTGAATACATCCAAGTTATACAGTGCAGGATTATACTGAGCCTTTCAAAATGCATCTCTCCCCTGCTAACCACACACTTGCTGTTTGTACAGTCTGTTTTCATGGTGAGCACTATAATGTTATAAACAAAGGCACTGTGAGGTAAACAGGGTAGAGGCAAATGTTTTTAAATGTTTTCTATACTGACTTTTTAGATGGACTACCTAGATGTGCTGTAAATATTGGAAATGGGTTACAAATGAAAAAAAATGTATTCTCTAGTATACGGTGACAGCTGAAACATCTTGTTTCTGAAAGCACATGCTGAAGTGCAGAGCTGCTCTTTAACTATGCCTTGAAAAGTTCCATGGCCAGCATACGACAAGAACACAGGGACTACAGAGGACAACCACTACACTGGCTAATACTGTATAACTACTGCAGGCTTTAGCATTAAAGCATCATAAGATTCTAGGATGTCTACATGAGGTGGGTCATGACCTTTGCAATGGAGTCAAGCAGGTTCTCACACCAGACTTTGTACCTTCATTTACATTTAAATCCTGGTGAAATTAGGAGGGTGCAAGAGAAGCAATCATTGTTCATGCCTACAAACTACATAGGTAAACAGAATAAAAGGCTGAGGGAACCTTCCCTTTAACAAAATATGGATGCTCCTACACTTTTAAAAATAATGTATGGGCATCCATATCCAGACAAACTGTGTCAGCGTCTTGAAGTTTCTATGGAGACCAGGAGACTCTAGCTTCAATCTTGAGGTTCTGGTTAACACAGAAAAGTACAGTTACGTAAGAAGTTACCGTAACAGTAGATCTTCGAAAAGAAAAAATTACTCACCTTAGTAATGTTGTTTCTTCTAATGGAGTCTTGCTATATTCTGACAGTAGCAGTGAGTCCCAACCTTCGAACTGCCCCGGAGATGAAAGAGTTAAGTTTCCATGCTAGGCATGGAGCGCTGAGCTCGAGCTCAGTTGAGACTCTGTCTGTTGCTGTTTAAACTCAAACCGTCAGATCTTTACGAGCTAAACTCACTAAGACCCTGTGTGGAAGCTATAAACCTACACTAGCCAACTGGCTACTAAACATAAAACACATTTTTTGGTCCCAAAACAAAGACTCAAGTCAGGAGACCCAAAAAATGAAAAACACAACACCAACTCACCCCAAAAAGAAGAGGGTGAAAACAAAAAAGTGGGCACCTACTGAGTGCCAACACTGCACTGCCCACCCACATCCCAAAAGCAGAGGTTCTGAGAGGGACAGGCGGTGGGGGGGGAGGTCAGAATATAGCAAGACTCCATTAGAAGAAACAACATTACTAAGATGAGTAATTTTTTCTTCAAACAACATGAAGTCTTGCTATATTCTGACAGTAGCAGACTACAAAGCAGTACCTCCATGGAGGAGGGACAGAACCTACTTAGGAAATAGGCTCTGAAGCACAGCTGTGCCAAACCGAGCATCAATCCTAGCCTGGATGTCCAGGGAGTAATGCTTGGTAAAAGTGTGAACTGTTTTCCAGGTAGCTGCTTGACATATCTCTAGAATAGGGATGTCCCTGGCAGCAGCCAGGGAAGCAGCTGTACCTCTGGTAGAGTGAGCCCTCAGGCCTGAGGGAGGAACCCTACCCAGTTTTTCATAACAAAATTGGATACAAGAGACCGATCTCACCATAAGTGAGGAAAAGTTGGAGGGAATCAAACCTGTGACCCTTGGTACGCTGTATGTAGTAGCTAAGGGCTCTTTTCACATCTAAACTGTGCAGCCTCCTCTCGCCAGAGGAGGAATGGTCAGTGAAGTACACTGGGAGAGACATAGCTCGATTAAGGTGGAAATCTGAAACCACCTTAGGCAAGAACTTCCTGTTAGTCCTGAGGACCACCTTATCTCTATGAAAGGAGATAAAATCAGGCTCCACTGACAAAGCTTGTAATTCACTTATGCGTCTGGCAGAAGTGATGGCTACCAGAAACACAGTCTTCCAAGTCAAGTACTTAAGCTCTGCTGAAGACAAAGGCTCATAAGGGGGTTGCATAAGCTGAGCAATGCAAACATTAAGGTCCCAGGCAGGGGCAGGGTCCCTGAATGGAGGGTTGGTGTGAAGCAATCCCTTGAAAAACTTGGAGAATACAGGATGAGCTGAAAGAGAAGAGGGCTTACCTGCTGAAATAAAAGCAGACACAGCTGCCAGATGCACTTTCAGTGTAGCTGGTCTCAGCCCCAAGCTATTTAAATGGACCATATAATCAAGGACTGTGGGCAGATCAGCAGATTCTGGGGAAATATGCTTCCCAGAGCACCATATGGAAAATATTTTCCATTTGGAATTATAAGTAGCCCTGGTAGAAGGTTTTCTAGAAGCCTTCAGGATATCCATTACACCTTGGGAGAGGTGTAAATCAGCAAACTCTAACTCTTCAAGAGCCATGCCTTGAGATTGAGAGATGTGAGGTTCGGGTACCAAACCCTCCCGAGCACAGGTTAACAGGTTGTAATTCCTGGGAAGACACAGGGGAAGATGGACAGTAGGAGTGGATACCAGGGCTGTCTGGCCCAGTCTGGAGCAATCAGGATCATCTTGCAGGGTTGAGATCTGATTTTGACTAGCACTTTGAACAGGAGAGGGAAGGGGGAAGCATAGAGAAACTTCCTTCCCAATTGAGAACCAAGGCATCCAGGGGGACTGAAACATAGAAACATAGAAGTTGACAGCAGATAAGGACCGCAAGGCCCATCCAGTCTGCCCATTTCTTTTTCTACCTTATAAATGTGCCATTGGCCTTTGCTCTGTCAGTGGCCTATCTATTCATGCAACAGGACTGCAACAAAAAAGGGGAAGTTGGTGATTGTCTGAGGCTGCAAAAAGATCTATCTGTGGGGTGCCCCATCTGGAAAATATCACCTCCAAGACCAGGGGGTCTAGTGACCATTCGTGATGGCCCTGGGAAATCCTGCTGAGAGCATCTGCCAGGACATTGTCCTTGCCTGGGAGGTGAACTGCAGTGAGGGAGGTGTTCAGGGAGTAGGCCAGAGACCACAACTTCATTGCTTCGGTGCACAAGGCCGTAGACCGAGTGCCTCCTTGCTTGTTGATGTACCACATTTGGTGGTGTCTGTTCTGACCTGTATAACTTTGTTCTGAACAGATCTGGAAAAAGCTTCAAGTGCTAGAAATACTGCTCTGAGTTCCAACAGATTGATGTGAAGCAGAGTTTCCTGAGGGGACCACAACCCCTGGGTGGTCAGGTCGCCCATGTGAGCCCCCCACCCCAAGAGGGAGGCATCTGTAGTAAGGATTAAAGAGTGAGACTGGGTGACAAAGGGAACCCTTTGTCTCAGGTTGTTCTGATCCTGCCACCACTGTAGGGCCTGGATCAGGGTTCGAGTTACTGGGATCAATTTGGTCAGATGGTCCTTCCTTCGAGACCAGAAGGTTCTTAAATGGAACTGAATGTCCCTCATCTGAAATCTTGCTCCCTGCACTACTGCTGTAGAAGCAGCCATGTGCCCCAGGAGCTGTAGAAAATGCCTTGCTGGTCGAGACACCTGCAGGGTGAATGAGGAGGCCAGAGAGACCAGGGTCCTTGCCCTGTCCAGGGGAAGGAAGGCTCTGGCCTTCTCTGTGTCTAGCTCTGCGCCTATGAAGGTGAGGAGCTGGACAGGCTCTAGAACTGACTTTGGAAGATTTAGAAGGAAACCCAAAGAAGTGAGTAGTTGCTGAGTTATCTGTAAGTGTAACTTGACTTAGTCTGGGGACTGGCCCACTATGAGCCAGTCGTCCAGGTAAGGGAAGACGGCAATCTTTTGCCTTCTTAGAGAAGCAACTACCATTGCCAGGCATTTTGTGAACACCCTTGGAGCAGAGGTGTGGACAAAGGGCATTGCTCTGAACTGGTAATGGCCTGAGGGCAGCTCGAACCTGAGGTACTTTCGATGGGAGCTTCTGATGAGAATATTGAAGTAGGCATCCTTGAGGTCCAGGGACACTAGCCAGTCCCCTGGCCTTATAGAGGGTAGAATAATTCCCAGAGTCACCATTTTGAATTTTGGTTTTAAAAGGTGCTTGTTTAAATATCTGACATCCAGGATGGGCCGCCATTCTCCTGTCTTTTTTGGGGTAAGGAAGTACCTGGAGTACAACCCTTTGTCCTGGTGTAGGGGTGGAACCCTTTCCACAGCTCTGAGAGCTAGGAGGAACGAGACCTCTGCCTCTAAGGCAAGTGTCTCTGATGGATTTGCAGGTGGAAAGGATCTGGTTCTCAGCTTTGGAAACTTTTTGAAGCTGAGAACCAGTCCCTGGCTTACTACTTCCAGGACCCATTTGTCTGATGTCAGAGACTCCCAGTCCTGGACAAAGTAAGCCAGCCTGCCCCCTACAGGTAGCTGAGAATCGGCCCTGGCAACCCCATCAGAGTGCCTGTTTGGCAGGGGCTTTAGGCTGAGGGGTGGAAGCAGGCCTACTTGTACCCCGTCTGCCTCTCCCTCTAGAGAACCTCCTCTGGGCATAAGCAGAACAGGAGGCCTGGGCTTGGTAAAAAAAACCTATGAAAAGGCCTGCCCCTACCCCTGGGAAGCTGCCTTTGAGGAGTGGCCTGCCTTTCCTTGGCTTGTGCACTCCTATAGGTGGTCCTATACTCATCCATTTTCTTCATGTAATTCTCTGTCTGCTCCCCAAACAGAGAATTACCCACAACAGGAAAATCCATGGCCTTAGTCTGGGTATCCTGTGATAGGATAGTACATCTGAGCCAAGCCATTCTTCGAAGTGCCACCATGTAGCCATGACTCTAGATGACACATCATTGGAGTCTACTGCAGCATGGAATTGCACCTTGGATGCCTCAATACCATCCACAGCCACCTGCTCCAGCTCCTTGGCAAGCTGGCCAGGGACCTGTTTTGCTAAAGCCATAAGTGTCCCATCTGTATTTTTGATACCTAGCAGTATAGGCCATATAATTGGCCTGTCTGAGTCCCAAGGATGCTGCCATGTACTGTTTCTTTGCCATGGCATCAATCCTCCTGGAGTCCTTGTCCAGGGGGTGTGAAGCCAAGGGAATGTTTGCCTTATCACAGGCTGTAGCCTGCACTACCCCAACATGGCTGCATTGTTGTGTAAGGAACTCCTGTTCGAGCCTCGACAATGTATACCTCTTGTCCATTCTTTATCCACAGGAGGTACAGTGGTTAGAGTCTTTAAAATCTTAAATGTCCGCTTCCCAAAAGATTTGTGCAAGGAATAGACAGCCTCCTAGACTCTGGGATATCCATCATTTCCACATAGTCAGGCTCCTCTTGGTCATCCACAGCTTCTTCCATAGGAAGCTGGAGGGTTTCAGCCACTTTTTATAAAACATGAAATGGGAAGGGACTCAGAAAGTTTAGGAGGAGACAATCCTGAAGGTCTGTCTGGGAGATGTCTGGGTCAATGGGCACATCCAGACTTTCAAATCCACATTCACTTTCCTCATACTCCTCTTCCTCCTCCTCCGGTTCATAAAATTCCTCTAAATCATACTCTTGAACTCGTGGAACCGGCCGAACTGAAGCCTGTTTGATGGTGCCGGTTCGGTTGAACCGGGAAAGCGACTGAACAATTTTGATCGCTTGGCTATTTCTTCAGCAGTTGGAGAGGAAAGTTTTGCTCCACACCAGCTGATTTTTCTTTTCTAGTTCTTTTTAGCGGAACAGACTCCTCAGAATCGGCTCTCCTTTGCCCAAAGAAGTCTACGCCCTGGTCAGAGGGCACTCCCTTCTGGTTCGGTTTGAACCAACCGGGCTGGCCATCTGTTCATGGACTTTTGGCCTCCTTTCCTGGAGCCTGCCAACTCTTTTCTAGGGTAGCTGCACGGAACTTTACAAATCTGGCAGTCTGCATTGAGGTGGTCAAACCCCAGACATAACACAGGTGGTGTGTGGGGTCAGCCTTGGCAAAGACTTCCACACACACTGCAGTGTTGAAACCCAGTGGGTCCGGTTTTCTTTGGGTTTCTCCGACATTGTGCCAGTCCTAACCAAACTTACCCTTTTATGGCAATCCGCCAGGCAAGACCCTCTTATCGGTTCCTAACCGTGTCACGGGTCGTGGAAAAAACCGTAATAAAATCCATTTTTTTTAGCACCGATAAGAACCGGTAACCACACTCTAAAAGTACAATTTAAGATTTTTTAACAACTTGATTGGTTCAAACCAAACCGATGAACCATTTACAAGTTCCACACAGAATAGAGTAAAATATAACCTATCTAGTACTCACAAATACCACAGACAGAGACTCAACCGACAGGTTACGGTTTAAATTCGGTCGAAAACCGAGAAAAGCGGTACTTTAACCGACAAATTGAACCGAGCAGAGGGAGAAATATCCGGAGCGACTGTTCAGTGAGGCGGAGTAAAGAATCTGACGGTTTGAGTTTAAACAGCAACAGAGTCTCAACCGAGCTTCGAGCTCAGCATTCCATGCCTGGCATGGAAACTTAACTTTTCATTTCTGGGGCAGTTCGAGGTTGGGACTCCTGCTACTGTCAGAATATAGCAAGACTTCATGTTGTTTGAACAGCTCTTGCAGCAGGTTACACCATTAGGACTGAAGCTGGCAGGCGCCAGGACCTCATGGAAATTTTCTAGCTAGCAGTCTTCAGCGGGGACAGCCTCCGACGTCAGTCCCGCCCCTGACGTCAGGTGTAGTACATAAGGAGGCAGTCCCCCCATAATCCTCAGTTCTCCTGCCGGAGACTCCCGGACGCTGGATGACATCAGAAGGGGAGACCGAGGATCTGCCATCAAATGGCAAAACAAGGAAACTGGAATGTCCCATCTAACGAGACGGGTGCTTGACTACAACCTACCTCTAGCGGGGATGGTGGGAGGGAAAGTACCTGCTGCAAGAGCTGTTCTCGAAGATCTACTGTTACGGTAAGTTCTTACGTAACTGTACTATCTTACTTTGAGATACAGCTCTTGCAGCAGGTTACACCATTAGGACTGATTTCCAAGCAGTAATGGCAATCATGCACCTTCGGGAGGAGGAAAGGTAGAGACCTCGAGGTAACTTGAGCCTAGGACAGAATTTCCTGAAGGACAGCTAGACCGAACCCCGCTCTTCGCCTCGATGCAATGTCCAGACTGTAATGCAGGATAAAGGTATGTACAGAGCTCCAAGTAGCTGCAGCACAAATAGCCGAGGTGGAGACATTCTTTAACGTCGCAAAAGGAAGTAGCCACCCCTCTAGTGGAATGACCCTTGACCGTGCCCGGTAAGAGTTTATTGCGCTTCTCATAACAGAAAGTAATGCACTGGATGAGCCACCTAGAAAGTGACTGTTTAGAGACAGGAGCTCCCTTCATCCTGTGGGCAAAGGAGATGAAAAGTTGGTCCGACTTTCGGTGCTGTTTGGTTCTGGTCAGGTAGTATCTGAGGCACCTGTGCACATCTAGGGTGTGCAGAAGGGCGTCTCCTTGATTCGAGTACCTTGGAAAATACACTGGTAGATCGATGTCCTGATTAACAGTGAGAGCTGAGACCACCTTAGGCAAAAATTTGGGGTTTGTCCTTAGGGATACCCTGTCCTGGTGGAAAACCAAATAAGGCTCTTTGCACATAAGAGTGTGCATTTCCGAAACTCTTCTGGCAGAAGTAACTGCAACTAAAAATAACGTTTTCCAAGAGAGAAAACGTAGCTCGCAATCCGTGGCTGGTTCAAAGCGTGGCAGCGTGAGCTGCTCCAGGACAAAAGGTAAGTCCCATGGAGGGATTGGATCTTTAATTGGAGGCCTAAGGTGGAGGATGCCCCTTAAAAAGGCACGAGTAGTGTTCAGCTGGGCCACCGTCTGATGGCCTACGGGGGCATGGTAGGCTGAAATGGCACAAAGGTGCACTTTAATCGAGGACTAAGCCAGTCCGGAGTGGAAAAGGGAAAGCAGGTAGTCCAGCACCAGCTTTTCTGGACAGTCTAACAGTGGAAAGCCGCATGCTTGAGCCCACAAGCAGAATCTACGCCATTTCATGGCGTAAGTTGCGTGGGTAGCCGGTTTTCTGGTGGCAGAGAGCACATCTGCCACTACTTGTGGGACCCCGTATCGCATCATGGCTATGTCTCTAGGAGCCAAACGTGCAGGTTCAATGAACGTAGGTCTGGATGGGCCAAGGAACCCGCCTACTGAGACAATAGATGGGAGCTGATTGGCAAAGGCACTGGAGGTTCCCGGGATAGCTGGTGCAAGAGAGGGAACCAGATCTGTCTGGGCCAGAAGGGTGTGATCAGAATGAGCGTCGCTTGCTCTCTGCGAAGTTTTAAAAGAACTCTCTGGATCAATGGGAAAGGAGGAAAGGCATAGAGGAATCTGTCCACCCAGGAGAGGGACAACGCGTCTCGCCAGAAAACACCAGGCCCTGGATCTAGCGAGCAAAAATTGGGCAGTTTTGCATTGGATGGGGACACGAAAAGGTCTAATTCTGGAGTACCCCGTCTGTGAAACAGATCCTCTGCCACCTCCTGCAGAAGTTCCAATTCATGGACTCTGGCCTGAGAGCGGCTCAGGCTGTCTGCGATGATATTGTCCACTCTGGGGACATGAACTGCAATTAGGTTTACGCCGTGTTGCAAGACCCACTCCCACACTCTCATGGCCTCCCTGCAAAGCGGGTAGGAGCGGGTGCCTCCTTGTTTGTTGAGGTAATACATCACCGCAGAATTGTCTGTTTGTAACAGAAGTGTACCCGGTGGAATCTCCGACTGGAAGGCCTGCAGAGCGTAAAGGACTGCCCTCATTTCTAGGATGCTGACGTGGAGATGAGACTCCTGGGCTGTCCATAGGCCCTGAGACCGAACACCATCGAGGTGTGCTCCCCACCCGAGCCCTGAGGCGTCTGTGGAGAGAGTCACAGTCGGGGACGGCGCTGTGAAGGGAACTCCCGCAGAGAGGTTCCCTGGATGTAGCCACCATTGCTAATCTCAAGTTATGGTTTTCGTGTTTCAGACTGGATGCTGCAGATGGTTTTGCCTTTGGTCCCATTGTACCCGTAACATCCACTGGGTTACCTGCACGTGAAGACGGGCTAGCGGGACTGTTGCAATGAGCACAGCCAAGTGTCCGAGCAGGCAAAGGACCAGTCTGGCTGGGACGGTCTTCTTCGCCGACAACTCCCTGATGAGGGATCTGATGTGTTCCGCTCTGTCCGTGGGAAGGAAAGCTTTCCCTCCGATGGTGTCCAGAACTGCTCCGATAAACTGCAGCTTCTGGGATGGAACCAGGTGTGACTTCTTGTAGTTGATGAGAATGCCCAGGGATTGAAACAGCGACTGGGTGCAGTGGATGGCAGTCATCAAGGCCTCCCTGGAGGGCGCCATGAGAAGCCTGTCATCCAGGTATAGGAACACGTAGTGGCCCCATCTCCTCAGAGACACGGCTACAACTGCCATGCACTTTGTGAACACACAAGGTGCCGATGACAGTCCGAAGGAAAGAGCTCGGAACCGATAATGGCGGCTCTGAAACTCGAAGCGCAGGAACCTCCGGTGCGCCTGAGCAATGCGAATGTGCAGGTAGGCGTCCTGCATGTCCAAAAACACCAGAAAGGCATCCTGCTTCAGCATGGGAATCAGGCTCGGAAGGGTCACCATACTGAAGCGTTTGTAAGCGACCGAAAGGTTAAGGTCGCGAAAGTCCAGTATTGGACGGAGGTCCCCTGTTTTCTTTGGAACCAGGAAGAAGTGGGAATAGTACCCTAGTCCTCTCTAGTTCTCTGGAACGTGCTCTAAGGCTTCCTTTTCCAGAAGCGCGAGCACTTCCTGCTGTATGAGCAGGGCATGCTGACCCGAATAACGGAAACGCAGGGGAGATCTTGTAGGTGGACCACCTACAAACTCTATATAATGGCCTTTTTTGACCAGCTGTCGGTGGTGATCGACTGCCACCCTGGAAAGTGGCGTGTGATGTGACCGACTTTCTTTTCCCGTTGATCCTGGGGAGGGGTGGGGGCTGGAAAGGAGTCATGCTGTGGCAGCGTTTGACCCTGCAGGCTGGGTCGACTTTGAAAATCACTGGCCTCTGCCTGGGGATGACTTGGCCTGGGCCTTGCGCATGAAAGTGCCCCTCTGCTGCTGACTGGAACGTTGCTGTTGCCTTTGTAGCTGGCCACAGAAACGGCTCTGGTTCCTATGAAATGAACTAGGCTGAGACCTGTACATAGCGTGTACAGCTCGGACTGCCTTCCCTGCGTCCTGGAGTTTAGTGATTACTCTTTCAGAGGCTTTACCAAACAGGACCTCGCCGTTATAAGGGACGTCTAGGATGTTTTTCTGGACGTCCGGGGTAAATCCGGAGACACGGAGCCAAGAGCGTCTCCGGAGACAAGTGCCTGAGGCTGCAGCTCTGGCTGAAGAGTCCGCAGAATCATATGCGGCTCTGAGCACTTGGGTCCCCACATCTGAACCCGTGCGGAGGAGGTTCAAGACCTCCTCCTTGTGTTTGCCATCGGGTATCTTCTCAACCAGGTCCTGGCCCTGTTCCCACAGGGCGTTCTGGAACTGAACCATATGGGTCAGATAGTTCAGTGACCTGATGGCTCAAGTAGCAGCCGCGTACGTGTGCCTTCCCAGGATGTCCAATTGCTTGGATTCTTGGTCCGGTGGCTGGGTGCTCAAATGCTGAGGTCTCTGAAACCGGTCATGCGAAGCAGTGATGACCAGGGAATCAGCTAGAGGATGGTTTGCCAAATACTGGTCCTCCCTAGGGGCCTTGTATAGGCGGTCAGCCTTCTTCGGCACCACGGGAGTGGAATGCGGATGTTTCCATGCAGCCTTGGTGACGTCCGCGAAGGTATCCACCAAGGGCGGCACTACCACAGGCTTCGGGTCTTTCTGCCTAAGGTAGTGGGCAAGGTGTTGTCGCTCGGGGTCAAGCTCCTTAGCATCCCACCCCATGTTCTCCTGGATGTGCCTCATGATCTCAGCGAAGGAGGGATCATCCGGAGGAGACCTGGGTAGGTCGTGTGGGTCAGGAGAGGGAATGCTGAGAGAAGAAGGTGATCTGGAACACCCTGAAATGTCTGACCTGGAATCCTCCCCCGACGGAGTGTACCGGCGTCATCTGGGTCTCTTGGGACTGGGTGACCCTGAGGAGGAGGAGGAGGAGGATCTGAAGGGAGGCCTTCTCCTTTCCGGAGATCTACCCCAGGAGGTGGTATCTGCTCCTTGGGGGATGGAGGTTGTCCTACGGGCCCCTTAGATGGGGGGCGTAGGCAGTGAAGGAGTAGGTGGAAGCGGAGTAGCAGGAGGAGGAGGACGTGCTGGGACCACATCTTTCTTGATGGTGTCCCACCAGAAGGTAAAAAGCTCCTTTATCTCTGCAAGATTCATACCCGACGACGGGCCTGGCATCCGTGGCCTGTCGCCGGGGTCGGGTCCCCAGGGGTCTCCCGCTCCGGGGAGGGTTCCCTTTGGAGCATGGGGTTTCCGATGTTGCCTGCCTGGTCTTCGGGCTGTGTGGCGTCCTCCTCGGTGGAGTCCCTCTGACCGGCGACGGGGGTGCAGTCCTCTTCTCCAGGGTAGCCGATGTCGGTCCCCTGGCCGTCTTGTGAGGCGAACGCCTCGCCGGCGATGGGTGTTGTCGACTCCTGTAAGCACCGGTGATATCTGGCCGACATCAGGTCCGACGTCCATTTGAGGGACGTCAGGTCTGTAGTTTTGCGGGGCACCGGATCCAAACCTCGGGGTGGCTGGGAGACTGACCTGGTGTCAGTGTCCCGGTGACGGGAGGAAGATTTATGGCACTCACCCGACATCGATGAGGCCTTGGAAGGTGTACAGGAGGCCGAGGGCCTCGAAGTCTTCAGAGGCTGGAGAGAGGAGGAACCGCTAGATGATCTGACCTGGACCGGGGGAGGTTGCGACCAAGCCCTGGAGGGAGAGCGGTCCGATTTGGAGCCGGAGCTTTGGGAGTCTGAGGCCCTAGCAGGAGACCTGGACCTGGCCTTTTCCGGGTGCTTGTCCCGGTGGTTATGGGTTTTGCTTGAAGGCTCTCCCCGGCAGGAAGGTTCCTGGTCCATGCTTTTTAGTTTCTCTTCCAGGAGAAATGCTTGAAGTGCCTTCTGGCGGCAGATCCTGGTGTGGCTGTTGAAGCCCTGGCAAAAGGAGCAAGCCTTGGTGTCATGATCCGGGCCTAGGCAGCGCACACAGGCCGAACAGGGATCCTTGAAGGGGATCTGTTTGCCACAGGCGCACTTCGTGTGGTGACCCTCTAAGGATGTAGTTGGAGAGGACATCAGTTGCTCAAATCCAAAAATAAGTCTAAAATCGCTGTAGTTCTACAGTCGCGATGCTAGAAAAGGAGACCGAGAGGCCAATACTGGCGAGTCGATGGCGGAAAAGAACTGGGGATTATGGGGAACCGCCTCTTATGTACTACACGCCCGGACGTCAGACTGACGCCGGAGGCGGGTCCCCGCTGAAGACTGCTAGCTAGAAAATTTCCGTGGGGTCCTGGTGCTTGCCGGCTTCAGTCCTAATGGTGTAACCTGCTGCAAAAGCTATATCTCGAAGTAAGATCCTCTTGATACAGACAAAGGCATGTTTGTGTATGGATGCCCAAGAGAATGCTAAATACAGTTTTTGGGTACAGTTAAATATGGATCATTTTCGGGTACAAACAATTTCTGAAAATAAGAATTTACAAACAGCTCCCAATTAGAAACAATTTGTTTTGTCTTCTTTAAAGGGAGGGGAAAGAGGCACACAGGATGTGGTGGGGCACACACACACTACCCAAGGAGGCACCCAGAACACCTAGTCGCTTATACAGGAAGCTCTTATCTGTCATACTTATAAACTTATCCATCCCACCAGGCTGCAGAATGCCCCACCTTCTGTGCTGAATGCTTCTAAACAAACTGTAATCTGGGTTTAGCTTGCACCAATGAGAAACAAACACATCGAAGATGGTGTGGGGTAAAGGGAAAGCTGCCTATCACCCCACCCATACTACTGAAATGAATGGGAAGCCAGCACGTACCTGAAGAGAGAGACGTTATTAATGGTCCACCTGCAGCAGGCCAGTCAAGACAGAGGACTCATGGTCACTGGAGCAGATTTTTGGATTTGGAAACTGACACAAGACCAGTTTAGTTACTAATGGGTTGTCCTACCTGAGAAACGCCCGTCCTATTATAAAGTCAGTTCCTTAGTGCAGGCTGGGCTTAGCAATTTTTTTCCAGTTTAATTTGTGGTTTACAAGCCATGACTTGCATGTTAAATTATTACCTGCCTTACACAAAGCATCCACAACTTTTGGGAATGACAGCTACATCCAGGATCTCAGAATGAAGCAAGCGCACACCAATGCTCCTTCCAACTAAGGTATAACCCTTCATGTATGTCAAGAATTTCTGCAGTGCCATAAGGGGGTGGGGTCCAAATATAAATAAAAATCAAACAAATTTTACATTTCCTATCCACACAAACTGTTGAAACAGGTAACCTTAGTTCTGATCTCAGAAGGGGCTTTTACATTATAAGCTACATAAAACAAATCACCTCGCAGGAACATTTTCTGGTACCTTCACCACACTGCTGCGTCCATGGGGGATGGGACTCTGTTAGACTTACTATATGACTGCTCATGGTGTCCGGGGAAGAGGGGGGCACACAACGCAGCACAAACTCCTCTCTCTGCTTTAGGTGATGGTGGGGACTGTCACATATGGACTCCTCTCCTGATGACTGCACTGTGCTCTTGTGGCTGAAATACAATTCCTCAAGCGATGCTCAACACACAGTTCTTAAATCTGAGCTGTCCAGACAGGCCAACTGACAGGGGGGTCAGGCATGCAGTGGAATCACTGGGGGTGACAGCCAAGACAAGAGGAGCCCTTCAGAGCCTCAGTGAGTGGGGTGGGGCCATGTGCGAAGTTGGGGAGAGAGAGAAATAGAGCAATGCCAGAAAGACCAAAAAAAAAAAAAAAGCTGACGTAAAGAGATGAATAATGCTGTGTTTCTTAAGAAACAGAAAACAGGATATCTACCAGGTATAGCTGAATAATCTTTATGCTTGCTTTCTACTCTATCCTCCTCACACTTACATTTCTTTGGATAAATACTAGCTGCAACACTCAGCAGTGTTGCTTATGTTACATGTCTAGAACTGCTTAGCTCTAGACATTCAGAAATAGAGTTCTTTGACTGGGTGACCAAAGAACTAGATCAGAGTAGAGCAGTGGACGTGGCCTACCTAGATTTCAGTAAGGCATTCAACACCGTTCCACATAAGAGATTAGTAAGCAAGCTGGGTAGCTTAGGAGTGGGTCCAAAGGTGGTAAAATGGATCAGCAATTGGTTAGGGGGATAGACAACAGAGGGTGGTGGTAAATGGAGCTCACGCCGAGGAAGGGAGGGTGACCAGTGGGGTGCCCCAGGTATCGCTGCTGGAACCAATCCTCTTTATTGTCTTTATAAGTGACAATCCAGAGGAGCTGGAAAGGAAGGTCTGCCTCTTTGCAGATGACACCAAAATCTGCAATAGAGTGGGGAAGGGGGGAGGGAGGATGAGCAGAGACCTGAGAAAACTAGAGGAGTGGTTAAGGGTATAGCAGCTGGGTTTCAATGCGAAAAAGTGCAGAGTAATGCACTTAGGGCACAGAAACCCAGGGGTGGAGTACAAAATGGGTGGAGAGACACTGATGATCACCAAACAGGAAAAAGACCTGGTGGGGAAGTATATCGGATGACCAAAAGGTGGCCAGGTGGTGCAAGCAGGATGCTGGGGTGAATATGGCGGGGTATCACCAGCAGAAAGAGGGAGATGGTGTTGCCTCTGTATAGATCGCTGGGGAAGACCCCACCTAGAGTACTGTGTCCAGTTCTGGAGACCACATCTCAGGAAGGACATAGACAGAGTGGAGGTAGTCCAGAGGAGGACAACTAAAATAGTACAGGGTCTCTGCATCAAAACTCCTACAAGGAGAGACTAAAGTACCTCAATATGTACACCCTAGAACAGAGGATTGAGAAGGGAGATATGACAGAGACCTTTAAGTACCTCACAGGGGTAAATAAGGTAAGGAGGGGAGTATTTTTCAGAAGAAAAGCTGCTCAAGAACAAGGGGACATGCTTTAAAACTGGAGGGGAGTAGATTCAGGAGAGACATGAGGAAGTACTTCTTCACAGAAAGAGTGGTGATTCCTGGAACAACCTTCCAGAGAAGGTGGTGAGGGCAAAAACATTGGTTGGGTTCATGGGATAAGCACAAAGGAATCATAGTGGTAAAGAAGGGAGGAGGGAGCAAGAGCTGTTGATCAGGCACGGTCCGATGTAATAGTGGTCCTTATCTGCTGTCAGATTCTATGTTTTTAAGTTTCTTTGCAGCTTAGAGTGACAGAGTACACTACTGCAAGCACCTGACGTTCAGATGGAATGACACCTGATATGGGCTGCTGTGTTTACAGCCCTTTCCTCTCTTTGGTTAGCCGACATGGATGGCACATATGTCAGATAGCAGATACCCTCCCTTCCCCTTCCCAAAGGCAGATAATTTCCCTTCCATGACAAGCTTGGCGCTAACATGGGAGTCTGGGGCTCACACATGAACCTCACTCTTCCCGAACCACAGTATGAAGTGATGCCGCTGCACAATTAGGCCAATCCCAGTGTGCATTGTTATAACAACCCACTGGTGCAGCCGCAACATTGCTAATCTCAACACCAGAGACCCAGGCTCGTGCCCAGAGCATCAAAGGGCAAGAAGGAAGAAGGATGCAAGTCCCTGCTGTGCTACCATCACCTGTACGATCTCAGGTGAAGGTGCAGCTAAGAGACTTTGTGCAGGAGGAATCCAGCTGTCTCTGCGTGGTGGACATGCTATATGGTGCACAGATTTTAGAGCCCTTGCCACTGGTGTCCTGGTGGGTGAGGCCTCCTTAGCAACAGAATATTGGTCCTGAGGCACTTTCAGGCTCCTATCATGTGATGGATCCTACTCTGGAGAGGACAAGGCTGACCCCAAAGACCCCATCAGATGTGTTAAGTTGCAGGGTTACTGGTCAGAGACAGGGTGGTTGGGACCGGGGGGGGAGGCCTGCTCCAGAGGGATCAAAACAGGGATGAAAGGGCTAAAAAGAAATAAGAAAAAAAAAAAGGTAATACATTGGGACAGCTAGTGTGCCTTTGTGATGTGCACATATAGGGGTTCCATTACTTGTAAGATGTGCAAGATTATGCATATCAATTCTGGCAGAGGGTATTCCCTTTGCACATGAGGGCAAGTAAAGCAGGTTCTAAGTTACTGGGGGAGAGTACTGCATGGCTCTAATGCTGAAGCCATGGAATGACAGTCATGCAATCTTGGCCCCCTGTCCAAGCTCTTAATATTCAGAGGCCTGCCACAGTCTCCTGGCCTCATCAATCCTACTCTGTTTATGACTACAGTACTGCACGGAGGCAGCTTAAGTCAACAACAAATCACACTGTGTGTCAGTAAACAGACCTCAGCTCAGAAATGCCACAGTATGAAGGGCAGACAAAACAAGCGTCGTGGTAGTGGGACACAAATTACCAAGGCCAACAGCCTGCACAACATCATCAGATCTCCCCTTCGGGAATTCGCCATCTGGCCAATTTAATAAAAGCTGCAGGCTTTATCCTCTGTGATCCCTGAATCACTGCTGTGTCAAAACACAACAGCCAGAATGCATACACCATGCACACAGCTGCTGTTAACGTCTTGGCAAGCCTCCCAGGTCCACCAACTTTTGCTTAAGAATCTGAGACAAAAGAGTGGGGGCAGGGGGAGGCACTTAATGCATCATAATTTTTGCCTCAACTTTTAAAATATACTTTGCTAACCATCACTGTCATATACAGATAAGACATTTTATTGAAATTAAGACTCCAATCATTTTTCATATACCCCTTGAAAAGTCAATAAAGGTGTTCCAGACTCGTCAAAACTGTCTTAAAAAAGCTCTATTGTATGTTTTTGGGCCTAAGCTTATTTTTGCATGGCACCACCCCCCTAAACCTTCTGACATTAAAATAAAATTCTGTTTCATTTGAACAAAACACACTGCAACTCAGAACTGCTCATGTTTTTCTCCCTTTACTGTATGTATATAACAGACAATCCACTACAGGGCGGGTGGTCATGTTGTTACATACGCACACCTTGGGTGTGTTGTGAGGCACGAGGGTGCAGGCCGAGTGCCTTCAGTTACACAAGGTGTGCATATATCAGAGCACGACCACCCACCTTGCAGTGGCTTATCAATCTCAAAAAATGTCCAGAAGATACTGAAGGCTGAAAAGAAGTGCAGAATGCAGTCGTGGTGGAATAAAGCACAGTCATGTGGTATGTTTTATCCAATCAGGAGTCTGGATTTTCACTGATTTTTTTTCTTGCCCATTTTAGAAATATATACACACTTATAGATATGAAGGAGGAGCTGTGTGATACATGATTTATCAATGCAAGCGAGTCTTGACCTCAGGTTTCCTTACGAGTGGTGTAAGCCATGAGTGAAGTGTCCTACGACAAACACCATGAGTATAGATAACTCACATATTACACCGGCCCCCCCTTGCATATTTCATTTATGCAATAAGAGAGGCCCTTGAGTATTTATCTTTTTACCATCTTTTCATTTTTTTTGATTTTGCATAAGCTGTAGGTGTTTCTGGGTGGAACTGTGCCTCTGTGCATCTTCTCCATACGGGTTGCTATGGGCATTGCTTAAGGACGCAGCATCAGAGCACTGCATTATCATAACATGCCCGCTGACTGGCTGAGACATCAGGTGTTCAAAAAATGAAGGGGAGAAACCGTGACTCTGCTAAGTGAGGGTGACGGGTTGGGGAAAGCAAGTGTAGGGATTGTTAAGGCGGCTGGTGGTTTGTGTTTTTCATTTTAAAATAAAAAAGGATCCAAGAGTCCTTCGATCTTGTTAGTGCCAGTAGTTGTGGGAGACTGCAGAATGATGGTGTGAGTGGAAAGGAAAAGACGAAGCGGACTGGCTGCTTCAGATCGGCATCTTTAGTGAAAGTAATCATTAAAAATAAAAAGAAGAAAAAAATGCTTTTGAATTGAAAAGTGTAAGTGAGACAACTGCTGCATTGTAGTTAAAAGCATATGCTTGTGTTCAGTGTGGTATGTTTCTCTGCAGCATAATAGGAGGAATGGAATAAAATGAAAGTACAATATGCGAATGAAAAAGTGCCATCAGGGGGTTGGGGCCAGGATGCATCTGATATGCTGTGTGCGTAAACAGCATTACATGTCTATTATGTGTATAAATATAATATTTTTTACACTCATAGCAGCTCAGATAAACAGATTTATCATACTCAGTTTATGTCCACCCCTATTACATATATATATTTATAAAATGGGTCAGGAGTTTTCTGTGTCTTGATTGGCTAAGAGGTACCTTTTGCCAAGTCCTTAGCGCATATTGTGGCAACTGGTACCTGTTCAGTCAGTCAGGACTTTTTACAAGACAGATCATTGTGCCAATCTGTACATTTTAGAAGTGAAGCTAGCTGGCCGAGCTGAAGAACACTCCCCGACACACACAGGTATTTATTACTGTACTTAAAGTAGAACAGACAAGTCCCAAATCACTTTGGACAGAAACATTTTAAAAGTAAATTCCGACCTGTGCTGGTCTGTTAAAGCTGACCGCAATCAAGCAACTGCCGCGCGTGCCGCCAGGACGCAGGTTTCAAATCCTGCTGCAGACACATTCTTCAGCACCAGCTTTTCAAATAAAAACCCAGAGCCGCTCCTCCCCTGGTAATTTTATCCATAAAGAAAACTATTCCAGCTTGTTCAATTATGAGATAGAGAGCGACCAGAGGTTACAATCGCAATCTCATAAGCGCTATGATGCCATAGGACACGCTCGCTCGCTCTCAGTAAAATCTGCTGCTCTGTGTCAGGCAAACAGCCACTCTGAGCGTCTGTAACTAGCAAAGACATCACAAAGCAAAATATGTGTGTGTATGTGTGTGTGTGTTGTTTGGGGGGGGGAGGGTCCAGTGGTAGTAAAACCAGCAGTGATGGGCACACAACTTGAGGAATACATATAATAGGAAGCCCTTTACTAGCAATGAAACACTTGGAAAAGAATTTTATAAGGGAGACTAGTTTTTACTATTTCAACTATTAAAACCTTTTTTAATCTATAATTTTTGACTTTTTTTCTTTTAAATAATTATCAGGGAACCCATTTTATAAGTGGAATAAGACACTCCGAGGTGCAGTTTATGGGTTGATAAGAACACTTCCCAGGTGCCTCATTATGCACCTGGGGTGTGCTCTTATCAGCCCATAAATCACACATCATGTCTCATTCCTTACATATATCTATGTTATATATATTTATAAAATGGGTGAGAAAAAAAATATTTAAAAATGCTCTCTCCTGATTGGATGAAACACATCACAGGAGCATGCATTACCTCACGATGACTGCACATCTTTCTATTGTTCACCCCCCTCCAAAACAATTCTGTACATTTTATAAGACAGATAATCCACTGCAGTTGTGCTCTGATATATGCACACCTTGGGTGGTTGAACGCACTCTGCTTGTGGTCTCGCGCCTCACAACACACACTAAGGCATGTGTTTATTAGAGTCAACCCAACACCCTGTAGTGGATTACCTGTCACATACAGATATATAGGTATATATATTTTATATATATATATATATCCCAAAACAAGATTACAGTGTATGAATATTATTTTCTTAGCTACACCCCGGCTTCGTGCTCATTACTGAAGTACAACAGGAAGCAGCGTCTCTCCTCAAATGGCCACAGTCTAATAATGTTGTCGTTTTGGTAAAGTATGGTAAGTTCAAAGGATCAATCAGTCCTATTGTCCCCAAGGCCCCACCCCCCAACCTAAGGTGGCTACTATATGGTAAACTATGGTAGGTAAGTCTGTAAACCAGTCTTTTTTTAATTCTGTTAATATGCAAGTCACTTGGTTTTAGCGACCCAAATAAAAGTCTTACATCGTGCATCAGGGTTGGAGGTGTGTCCTTCAGGGCGGGCACAGACAAAGAATTGCCTGCCACAGTTTGGACCCGCCTTCTTCACCGTGCGCAAGACGCAGGGCTCTTTGTGGCCAATGCAGTTGGGGGGCAGAGGCGGGCCCTTTAGTACAGACTTCCAGAACGCAGCTTGGGGCTTGCTCTGATCCTCTCTGGCCTGCCCCAACAGGTTACAAGGTACAGTCTCTGGGCTCAGACTATCGCTTATTTCTGTATTTTGGGCTGCATCTACTGCCTGCTGACCATCAGTCTCTATCTTCTGGACTTTATCCTCCAAGGGCTTTGAGCTCTTGTTCTGAATGCTGCTGGGTTTGAAGAAGCTGAGGAGAGTTCCACACCCAGACTGTAAGTCTGTCTTGCTTTTTTTGCTGTTCCGCCCTCCCTGGCTTGGCCCATTTCTTTTCTGCCTGAGCTGTTGTGGTTGCTTAGTTTTAGCAGGGGGTACCAGGTTCTCAGTCATTTCGGAGGAGTCTTGGGAACTTGGCAGTGTCCCCTCACTGGGAGAGCTTGCTTTGTTTCTATCAATTTTCACCACAAACTGCGAAAGTTTCTGTTGCCTCCCTGCAAACTCAGGCATGTATTTGGTGCAAAAGGCAGGGCACTTGAGGGCAGCAAGCCACCTGCAGTTCAACGAGGCCATGACAGGGCAATGGTCTGAACCTTCAATCTCTGGCATCAGAACAGAGTCTGTACATGCTTTTTCAACCAAGGCTCGGTCAGCCAGAATGTAGTCTATCCGAGTTCCATAATTAGTCTGCCGGGCACCAGTCACCGTTGACCAACAGGTGAAGGCATTTCTTTGTTCAGGGTGAAAATAGCGGAAGCTGTCCACAAAAAGGCCACTACTCCTTGACCGCCCACCCTCGCCAGCTTCCACCACAGCTTCATCTTGAGGGTTCTGGCACCCTTTGTCTGCCTCATCCTCGACTTTAAGTTGTTCAGGCATTTGCCAAAGGAAACTGTTAAGCCACTTGCGTCCCGGGTTCTCATCAAAGTGCTCCTGCACAGCACATAGAAAAAAGACATTATCAAGGAATGAAAACAAAAACAAGAATAAAAGAAAATACAGTACAAGTTTAGTGGAGTCACAATCAAATATATGCAAGGGAAAGGCGCAGTGTGCGGTGGGATATCTGGGTTAGTGCACAGTGCAAAGATGAGCAGCAATGAAAGCCACGGGTAAGACACCTTTTGTAAATGTAATGCAGACACAGATTTGGGATGATTCTGGGTGAGCCAGGGAAAAGCGGTAAGTATTAATGTCCTTAGCCACTTTTTATTTATAATTTCCCCCTGCGCCTTGCCCTATAATCATAGCACTGCAACAGCCTTCCTCCAGCCAAACTGGCAGGTGAGCAGCTGCCTTCACTGTCTGCACCAATGCCACTCCGTGATGTGGCAGCAAGGGGTGTGCGAATGCTGGGGGGACGGGTGTGGTGTACCTTCCTCCCAGTGGACCAAGTGCAGTTAACTTCTGCAGTGTACTGATTGCCAGTCACATCTTTTATTTCATTCACAATTTATATGAAATCATTTTTTTCTTGCTACATAAAACATGCTTTATATTAAGCCTACAGTAAGGTAAAAGATCAAATTAATCTGTTTCTTTTCAATGTTTCGACAAAATGCATACATTATGTTGCACTGATTGTTATTTTTAAATGTTATTGAGAACTCCGATCTCGGGTGTCCACTGTACTAGGAAATGTTATAACCTTTACCAGCACTGTATGTGAGTTCACTAGCATGGTCTGCTCCTTCACTGATTTGGTCTTGCATGGATTTTCCAATGTCAAAGCGTTGGCAAAGGACACAGTGTCTTTTACATAAGACACACGAGATCAGAATTCCCAGTAACGTTTATAACAACAGTGCAGCACAGTACAGAACTTTAAACTGGAAACGTCATTAAAGAGGCAATGTGGTCTAGTGGTTACAGCACTGGACTGAGAACCGGGAGATCGGCTCTAGCAGGGTTTTTACCTGCTAACACTCACTGTGTGACCTTGGGCAAGTCACTTAACCTCTCAGTGCTCCAGCCCCCCAGCAGTGGAAATGGGCAGAAGCAGGAATTCACTGGAAAACAAGATGCTGCATTTCACCTGAGCTAGCCTGGGTAAATTGTTTAAAAAAAATGTTTTAAATAATTTGAGAGGCGAGTACAGTATTATCCTTTACACAATGTTGAATTTCAAGATTGTGGAGTCCCCCACGTAAATGCACTAGACTGCTGCAGCACATGTGGCCCTGGGGTCAAAATGCACCTCTGAGGACCTAGTAACTTCCACTTGCAGTCTTTGTATATTTTGTTTCTTCTTGTTTTTAGTTTCAGTAACATGTTGATAAACAAATAAATAGATAAATCAATGTATGTTTTATTTTGTTTTATGTGTACATTTAATAATGTCTTGCTGGACATTTGCCACCTCGGGTCATTTTACAGTGGCCCTCGGCCTTGACTTAAGTTTTCAGTCTGGCCCTCCACAAACAAAAAGTTGTGCACCACTGCACTAGATTGAGCGCTTTTAATTCACTGTTAAAATATTGGAATTACACTTATGGTTTTGTTTTAATTTCAATTTTTCTCCCTTGGTTGTGAGCCTGACTCTTATCCACCCAGCTATAAGCAAGCTGCCAGACCCATCTCCCCCCCCCCCCCAAACTGAAGATCTGTACTACCCACTGCTTTCCCCTTGCAGTGGGGCCGTCGGGACAGGATCCCCTCCACAGACTGAATCCAATGAAGCCAGTGCATGTCCAAGAAGGCAGCAGACACATGGGTCGCAAGTACCTCCCTGCACCATATCATCTTGTCCAGCTGTTTTTCCCCTGTAATACCTTCCTCCATTCGCCAGCATAAACGTGCTCAGCAATTCATGCAATAGCCATATGCAGCAAAGCCGAACATCTTTTTGCTCCCTCAGCCGTCCTCCTTGCAGCACCACTTGTACCATGGGTCGTTCCAGCAGAGAGGGAACAGGCAGCCTCCCACGGCGGAGGAGGCCCTTCCCCCGCTGGCCCTACAGCTAGTTCCTGAACCTGGGGCACTGGCAATGTGAGCAGCTGTGCAACCACGGCACCATCAGCCTAGCCTTGGAATGATGTATATGCATTCACATGTGCCATGTGGATTTAGATAAAGTTATTCATACCGTACAAAAGCAATAAAGCTTAGAAGACTCCCAAATTTAGAATTAGTTACAGAGACATTCTTGATCAGTCCAACATTTACAGAATATATACAGCAAGCAGAGGAGTACAAACATTTATAGTATACAGTGAATTACAGCGAACCTCAGAAAGGACTTCAGTAACGAAGTCGGGAGAACTTTATCCATATGGATAACAGTATGCCTACCGGTGCCTTTTTTTTTTTTTAACCTAGCCAAAGTGTTTGATGGTGGGCCACACCCTTCTACTGGCTAAGCTTGGTGTTTCAGGTCTCTTCTCCTCATTCATTTCCTGGCTCTCCTCCTACCTCTGTGGTTACCCCCAGGTAGTCTCTATTGGTTTAGCCCTCGCAGGCCGAAGGAAAGTTAACATGGGTGTCCCCCTCATGGGGTTGTTCTTAGCCCGCTCCCTTTTAATGTATTCATAAATGACCTAAGTAGATGATGCAAAATCTCGTAACATCCAGATGTATGCGGGTGACACTATTTTACTGCTGGTAAAACTCCTACCATTATATCCGCTGCACTGCAGGCGGACTTTGATAGCCTTTTCCACTGGTTTTTAGCCAATAGATTAGCCCTCAATCACACAAAAATAATATCTAGGTTGTTTGGATCCAAAAATGTTTGGTGACTGCTCCTTCACTGGCTATAAATACTCCAGACAGTGGGACCCTGGAATCTGTAGCTGAGTAAAAAGTACACTGGCATTCAGTTTGACCAATCCCTGGATTTGGCCACTCACATTCACTCTCTGGTGTCCAAATCATTCAGAAAGCTTGAAGTTTTATACAGGATGGATGACTGCCTCTCCCAAAGCCTGCAAAAGTCATGCAGTTGAACGCCTGATTCTCCCGGTAACTGACTATAGTGATGTGGTCTATGGAACATAATTTTTTCACCTTCAACACCAGATAGTACCACCAAATTCAGGGTATGACTACAGGGGCAGCTCTTACGCCCTCATATGCCAACCTTTTGTAGGGGCTCAAAGTCAGCCACTCTCCAGTATACTGGCCCATAGCCTGTCTCTAGAGCGCTGTTTATGTGATGTGTCAGACATTGTGCAAGTATTTGTGCAACCTCCTTAAGCAACAAGGGGTTTAACTTCTCTGGCCCCAGGGATTTATCGACTTTCAGAGGCCTTAATCCCTCAGGTATCCTCTAAATTGATATTGGTCCTATGTTAATTCCTGAACCCCTCCTAGCCCTAGGCAGAGACCCCGCTCTGGTATCATCCCCTCTTGCTCCACTGTGAATACTGAACAGAAGTGTTCCTTCAGTATGTCAGCCTTCCTCTCCTATCATGCTCCACCCACTCCTCCCCTTTTTTATCCTGACCATTCCTTCTCTTCTTTCCCTCTTCTCAATGATGTAGTGAAGTATGGCCTCATCACCAGTTGACCCCCTCTGCAATCCCAAGTACTGTCCCCACCTTCATTTTCCTTATGATCCTATCGGCTTCCTTTAATCCGTCACAGTATAAATTCCTATTCCTTTCTGTCAGACTTGCTCTGTACCTCTTGAATGCGTCCTTTTCTTCCTCAGGTTGCCTTCGCCCCCCTACTTTGAAAACCACACAAGACTTCCTCTTCTTCCTCCTCTTCATTCCCACCTGTCTCAAGTCAGGAGTTTGTGATGCAGGCATTCCTTTATTATGCCCCATTTTCCTTCCACTCCCAGTGCCTCCCTAACACCCTTCAGCTCTCTAATATTAGCCCTCCTGAAGTCTAGGACCTTGGTCCTGTAGGTTCAGTACTTCACCTCTATTACAATATTGACTCATATCGAAAAATGGTCACTGTTGCCTAGAGGCTCCCCTGTCCTAATCTCTCCGGCCGAGTCACACTTGAGTAATGAGCCCAGAACTGCAAGCATCCCTTGTGGGTTCCCCGAGCCCCTGAACTAGAATGCAATCTTGGAATGCTTCCACTAGTGCTGGACTTCTGGAACTGGCTGCCACTGGGATACTACAGTCCACAAATGGCATACTGAAGTCTCCCACAAACACAGCCTTCATCTGAACTGATGCTCTTCTTTTTTCCTCCCTTAGTTTGTCCATCTCCCTCTTTTGTTGTGGTGGTCTGTAAACTACTCCCTTTTTATCCCCGTCCCATCTATATGTCACCAACTGGGCTCATACTAATTTGGTTTCAGCGCTCTTCCCCAGAGCCTAGTCTTCGGTTGCCTTAATACCGTCCCTCAAATATACGGGCCGCCCCCCTTATGCATATTCCTTCTGAAGACTGTTTGCAGAGAAACTGTGTTGCTCATGTGTCAGTAATGGCCACCAAGTCTAGCTGGGCTTCCATCACTACTGCTGGAAGACTGCACACTTTGTTTTTCAGGCTCTGGCCTTTACGCATATGGCTTTTAAGGATTTCTGCTGGATGCTCTGCTTTGGTCCATCCTACTCTCCTCCTTCCTGTTAATTTTCTCTACTGTGTGGACAGTAATTCCCCTACAGCTGGCTACCGGTGTCCATTATGCCCCCTTGGCAGCCCTGTACTTTCACCTTCATATTCCCTCGCCAAACTCTTTTAGATCCCAAGCCTTGTCTTAATCTGGGGGTAAGGGCTCATTCGGCTCTCTCCTTGATTCTGAATCCTGTGCCCCCAATGCAGCCCTCCACCTTGCTTAGTTTAAACACTATCTAATGAACCTAGCTAACTTCTTGCCTAGAATGCTGGTTCCCCCTCTGCTCAGATGCAGGCCATCCTTTGCAAACATGGCAATATCTTCCCAGACGTTTCCTAAGTCCCCCACATACCTGAACCCCTGCTCTGCACACCACCCTTTAGCCTCTCGTTAAACTCTAGGTTCTTGTCTTTACCTGTACAGCACCCAAGCTTTTTCCCCCTTAAATATATTTTTGTTTTACAAATTAAATTTGTACTCCTATACAGTTATACAACAATGTATAATTGTACATATCATTCAAAATATTTTAATCAATTCACAACAAATTACAGAATCTATAACCCACCACATATTGCTACCTTACTATCCGTACCTTATAACCATCTTTGCTACCTTAAATTGTAACATTATTCACTTCCTTGTTCAAACTCAGTTCATTTTTATGATTCAAATCTAGGTAAATTTAACATTCAGTTTCTCATTCTTATATCAAAATGTCATTACAAATCAGACTATTTTTCCTGTTTATTATACCTCTTAACATAATTTCAATAAGTATCATACAATGTGCCAGCCCAGTGGAATGGAGGGCTGAGGTGTCGAACGCCTTACCTCCTGCCTCACTGGTGACCCATGCTAGAGAATAAGCACGGGTTGCTGAGGGTCTGCAGATGGGAAAGAACTGAGTGTCCCAAGGAGAGCTCTCCTCTTCCGGACAAGGACGGCTACTGTATTGGCTTTTGACTGGCACTGGGTGGAGGCCTGGTGGCAGTGCAGGCAATGAGTGGCTAAGAGACAGGGCTGCAGATCTGCGGGATGTCCGCTCCTCAACACACATTTCAATATAGAGCCATGGCAGGGGTTTGGGCGAAATACTGAAAAAGGGATCCTGCCTCAGGATGAAGCCCTGTGCTCCTCCCTAGACCTACACTACCCATCTGGATGGCTGGAGCCAAACTGAACGTGTGTACTGGAGGGGAAGTCTCCTCTCTCCACCTCACCACAGGGGGAGGGGGGTGCAATCCATGGGGAACATGCTCTGGGTATGTACAGAAGAGGTGGGTGCTGGCCGGGGTGGGGAGGGAGGACAGCAGCTGAACAGCTTGCTGGCAGGAGTAAAAAGCTGTATGGGGTGGGGCAAATCATACAATATGGAGGTAATATTACAAAAGAGGGGGCCTGCGCACCGTGGTAGAAGTCTGATGTCTATATCAGATGTTTAAAATCAATTTCCAGGATTTGACTATGGGTTTTATAGCCTGTTACATGATGGCTGTGATAGCCATTCTATGCCAAAACAAATAAATAAATCATTTTCTCACTCATTTAAGGAAGGGAAGGGATTGTACCTGTTGCTGAACAGATGGCCACTCAATTCCCTTCCACTTCCCTGTTTACCGGCCCGTGCTCAGATGTTTTATGACGTTTAACCAGGTAAAGCGTGGGGGTGTGCCCATTGTGATCTTTGAGGGGGGGTGCTTTTTAAAAACATATTTTTAATTGTTTAAGCACCATTTGACATAAATGAAAGCCACTGCTCAACTGATAGGACCCCTATCAGCTGAGCAGTGGATTTCTTTAATGTCAAATGTTGCTTAAACATATAAAAATATGTTTTTAAAATACCCCACAGATTACAAAGTGCGTTCACAGCTCTCCCTAGTTAGGCGTCATAAAATGTCTGAACGCGGGGGCGGAGCCGGTGCACAGGGAAGTGGAAGGGAATGGGATGGTTCCTGTTCAGCAACAGGTGCGATCCCCTTCCCTTCCTTGAAAGACGGAGAAAAAATGAACATTTCTGCAAAGAATGACTGTCGCAGCCATCATGTAATGGGCTATAAAGCCCATAAGCTAATATTAAAATGTTGGAAATTTACAGAGTCTAGGGAAACCACAGTGGCAGTGAGAGGAAGAGGATCCTAACGAGTACTCCCCCCACATCTGGGAGCTTGTAGCAGTACAGTGGATACAGAGAGAGCTGTGGTTCTAACTGGACTAGGTGAAATGACAGCGAGGGAAACACTAAGGATGGAAACAAGAAGACAAACAAGGGTATGAGAGGGCAAGGAAAGCACAAGGGTAGTAGCAAAGCAGGATAGTACTGTTACGTAAGAACGTACCATAACAGTAGATCTTCGAGTGAAGCTCTTGCAGGCTATTACTATTAGGACTAATGCCACAGGCCTTAGGATCCACTGGAAAAATCTTAGCTAGCGGTATCCAGCAGGGGCCGCCCCCAGACGTCAGCTCTGCACTGTCAGTCACGATACTAAAGGGGGCTGCCCCCAGCTCCACCTCTGTTCACCCGCCGAGGACCCGGGAACAGGCCTCAGTAGACAAACCAGGCGAAGCCTGCCTATGCCATGCTGAACTCTCCAGGGGGAAGCAGGGCAGTAAAGCCTGATGCAAGAGCTCATCTAGAAGATCTACTGTTACGGAAGTTCTTACATAACTGTACTACCTTACTTTGAGTGGGAGCTCTTGAAGCAGGCTATTACCATTAGGACTGAATCCCAAGCAGACCCACATGAAGGAGGTGGTATGCCCCAGGAGGAGGAGGTTGAGAAACCAGCAGCACTGCCTACATAGGCAGAAGGTAAGAACGTCAGGAAAGCAGTCCCTGAAGGACCGCTAGGCTGAATCCCGCCCGGCGCCTGGAAGCTATGTCCAAGCTGCAATGCCTGACAAAGGTATGTACCGAACTCCAAGCAGCTGCAGCACGAATGTCTCCAATAGAGATATTTTTCAAGGAGACAAAGGAGGTAGAAACTCCCCTGGTAGAATGACCTCTGACTGATCCTGGGAGAGGCTTGTTGTACTTATTGTAACAGAAGACTATGCAGTGGACTAGCCACCTAGAAATAGTCTGTTTAGACACCAGATTGCACAGGTGTTGAGGCGCAAAGGCCACAAACAGGTTCTCCGATTTGCGGTGAGCCGCTGTACACTTTAGGTAATACCTCAGGGCCCTGTGGAAGTCCAAGGTGTATAGGGGAGCTTCCCCTCTGTTGGAAGGGGCAGGAAAATAAACTGGAAGGTCAACCGACTGGTTGAGGGTGAACTCTGAAACCACTTTAGGAAGAAACTTAGGATTTGCTGAGGGAAACCCTTTCCCTATGAAAAATTAAATACGGCTCCTTACGCATCAGGGTCCGAAGCTCGGAAACCCTTCGAGCTGAAGTAACAGCAACTAAGAAGGATACCTTTCAGGAGAGGTAACGCAGCTCACAGTCTGTTGCGGGTTCAAAAGGAGGTAGGGTAAGCTTCTCCAACACAAAAAGGAGGTCCTGGGGGGGTACTGGATCCCAGATGGGAGGCTTTATATGCAGTATGCTCCTTAGAAAGGTGTGGGACACGTCCAATTGGGCTAAAGTTCTGCCCTCTATTAGCACGTGATAGGCAGATATCACCAACATATGAAACATAGAAACATAGAATTTCACGGCAGATAAGGACCGCTTGGCCCACCCAGTCTGCCCATTTCCCTACCTGATGGATAAGCTGCAGATCCTAGTTAACCAGCAGCCTACTTCTTCCTACCCCCAACCCCTAGAATTGCCTTATGACTGTCCCATGCATGCTTGAATTCCACCACTGTTTTTGACTCCACAACCTCCTCTGGAAGGCCGTTCCATACATCCACAAGTTACAACCCTCTCTGTGAAAAAATACTTCCTTAAATTACCTCTGAGCCAACCCCTTTCTATCTTCAAATTGTGCCCCCTTGTTCTTGCACACCTCTTTTTTTTGAAAGATGCTACCCTCTTGGACTTTGTTGATTCCCTTAAGGTACTTGAAAGTTTCTATCATGTCCCCATTCTCCCTCCTTTCCTCGAGGCTATACATATTAAGCTCCTTAAGTCTCTCTTCATATGTCTTCCGGTGCAGACCCTGCACCATTTTAGTTCCCTCCTCTGGACAGCTTCCATCCTGTCTATGTCTTTGGAGATTGGGTCTCCAGAACTGCACTAATACTCCAGATGTGGTCTCACCAGCTGTCTGTACAGAGGGATAATAACTTCTTGTTTTCTACTGGTGATGCCTCTCCCTATGCATCCCAGTATCACCCCAGCCCTCCTTGCTGCCCTCTCACATTGCTTGCCCACCTTTAGGTCATCTGATATGACTACCCCCAGGTCCCTTTCCATTTTGTTGTTGTTAGTATCTCACCCCCCACTGTGTACTCTTCCCCTGGGTTTTTGTTTCCCAGGTGCATTACCTGCCTTCTTAGCACTGAATCTAAGCGCCATACATTTGACCATTCCTCTAACCTTGCCAAGTCCCTTCTATCCTTTCCACCCCACCTGTATATCAACTCTGTTGCAGATCTTTGTGTCATCTGCAAAGAGACATACTTTTCCTTCCAGTCCCTCTGCAATGTCGCTTATAAAGACATAGAGAGGACCGGTCTAATACTGAACCCGGGACCCCACTACTAACCCCTTTTTTCAGAGTGGACTCCATTTACTATTACCTCTGTGTCCTATTCTCCAGCCAATTCTTACCCAGGCTGCATCTTGGGACCCACTCCCAGGCTGGCTAACTTGTATATTAATCTTTGTGGGACTGTGTCAAATGCCTTGTTAAAGTCTAGGTAGGCCATGTCCACAGCCCTCCTTGATCAACTACTTTGGTCACCCAGTCAAAGAAATCTATCAGATTTGTCTGGCATGACCTTCCCGCTGTGAATCCATGCTGCCTTGGGTCCTGTGCCCCTCTGGCCTCTAGATACTCAACAATTCTTTCCTTCAGAAGTGATTCCATCATTTTCCCTACCACTGAGGTTAAACTAAATGGTCTGTAGTTTCCTGTTTCTGCCTTGCTCCCACTTTTGTGAAGGGGAATCACATCTGCCCTCCTTCAGTCCTCAGGTACCACCCCATCCTCCCATGATTTGTTAAAGAGGGTAGTCAATGGTGTCACTAGTTCTACCCTTAGTTCTTTTAGAATTCTGGGATGAATCCCATCAGGCCCCATTGCTTTGTCCACCTTCAGTTTTAAGAGCTCTTTCAGAACCCTTTCTTCTGTAATGGGCTGGTATCAACTTCTGTATCCAGAGTGTTTCTACTGTTTGTTTTAGGTACCTCCCTTGTAAATACTGAGCAAAAATATTTGTTTAGTATCTCTGCCTTTCACAGTCACCCTCTGCCCACCCTCCCCCTTATTAAGCCTCACTATCCCTCCCCTTGGTCTTCCCTTCGCTCCCTGATGTACCTATAAAAGGTTTTATCCCCCTTCTTAACTGAGTTGGCTATCTTTTCCTCAGTTTGGGCCTTTGCTGTTCTGACTGCCTTTCCAGCTTCCTTTTGCTTTAACTGATACAGTTCTCTGTCCTGTTCCTTCTGTGATTCCTTGTACTTCCTGAATGCTTTCTTTTTGTCTTGAACCTTCACTGCCACTTCCTTTGAGAACCATGCACCATATGCACCTTAATGGAGGAGTAGCTCAAGCCTTGGTTCAATAAGAAGCGGCGATACTGTAAGGCCGGGTTCACTGGACAGGTAAGGGGGTCCAGATGATGGGACGAAGCCCAAAGGCAGAAGCATTTCCACTTCATAGCACAAATGGACCTCGTAGAGGGCTTTCTTGCTGAAACGAGAACATCTGCCACCTCTTGGAAGACCCTGAACCTTGATTTAACTATGTCTGCATGAGGTGCAGGGACTTGAGATCTGGATGTACCAGCTTGCCCTGGTCTTGGGACAGTAACTGCGAGCACACTGGCAACGGAATTGGAGGTTCCAACGATAGCCGCTGAAGCAGTTGGAACCAAATCTGCCATGGCTATAATGGGGCAATTAGAATCATTCGTGCCCCCTCGGCCTGTAACTTTAAAAGAACCCTCTGGATTAGAGGGAAGGGAGGAAAAGCGTAAAGGAATCTCCCTGTCCAACAAAGGGACAATGTGTCTGGCCAAAAAACACCAGGCGTGTGCTCTCACAAGCAGAAACTTGGCAGTTTGGCATTGCGTGGGGACCCAAAGCGGTCCAGCTCTGGAAGACCCTATGTGTCAAAGAGCTGGTCCACTACTGACCGAAGTAGCTTCCACTCGTGCGCCTTGGACCGAGACCAACTTAGAGTGTCTGCCAAGGCATTTTGGACACCTGGAACATGCACTGTGGTCAGATTTATGTGGTGTTCCAGGGCCCAATAGCAAACTCTCACCACCTCCCTGCACAGAGAGTAGGAATGTGTTCCCCCTTGCTTGTTGATGTAGGAGACAACGGCCGTGTTGTCTGACTGAACGAGAAGACAGCCTGGCGTTAGGCCCTCTTGAAAAGCCCGTAAGGTGTTGAAGACCACTCGCAACTCTAGGACATTGATGTGGAGATTGCACTCTTCTGGGGATCAAATGCCCTGTGTCTGGCTGTCCTCCAGGTGTGCCCCCCAACCGAGGTCGGAGGCATCGGTTGTTAAGGTCTGGCTCTGAGGCTCCTGCCGAAAAGAGACCCCTTTCTCCAAGTTGGAAGGGTCTAACCATCAGAGAAGGGCCATTTTGACTGGCTCCGAAATCTAGACCAGATGGTCCAAACCGTCAAAGCTCTGGTCCCAATGCACCCTGAGCATCCACTGCAGGACCCTCATGTGGAAGTGAGCCAAGGGGATTACGGGAATGGTCGCCGCCATGTGCCCCAGAAGTCTGAGGAAAGTCCTGGCTTGGACTTGGGGGATAATCAGAACCGATAGGGCTACCTCTCCCAGGCGATCTCCCCTTTCCTGTGGGAGGAAAGCCATGCCCTGGACCGTGTCCAGGATTGCACCTATAAAGGAGAGTCTTTGGCTGGGCTCTGGGGATGACTTGGGAAGGTTCAGGGTGATCCCCAATTCTTGGAATAACGTATAGGTGTCTCCGACAGTGTGTAGGAGGCACGTCCTGGACGAGGCTGCTAGAAGCCAGTCATCCAGGTAAGGGAAGCCATAGTGACCCTCATACCATAGAGCTGCAGCTACCACTACTAGGCATTTGATGAAGACTCGAGGTGCTGAGGAGAGACCCGAACAGCAGAACCCAAAACTGGTAATGCTCCCCAGGAAGTGGAACCTCAAATACTTCCAGTGAGGAGGAAAGACCCCTATGTGCATGTATGCATGTTGCATATCCAGGGAGCAGGGCCAGTCCCCTCGGTGCAGCAGAGGAATTAGGCCTGGAAGGGTTACCATCCTGAACCTTTTGTATGCAATATAGCTGTTTACAGAGCTGAGGTCCAGGATGGGCCAAAGATTGTATGTCTTCTTTGGTACTAGGAGGAAGTGTGACTAGTACTCTTTTCCGCACTGCTCCCGAGGGACTGGTTCTATTGCCCTTTTGTGCAAGAGGGTCTGAATTTCTCCTTCAATAAGTGATATCAAATCAAATCAAATTTATTTCTAAAGCGCTTTTCAAAAAAACAAAGCGCATACACAATATAAAACAGACATTTAATCAGATAAAACATAAAATAAAAAGGCAGCAACAATAAAACGAGACATTATCCGCAAAATGCCAGGCCAAATAAATATGTTTTTAATGAGGATTTAAAGGTCTTGGTGGATGGGCACTCTCTAATCCGATGAGGTAGAGAGTTCCACAGGATTGGGGCTACAGAAGAAAAAGCCCTAGCATCTGATGTCTGAAGATGGACCCTGGGAACCTCTATCAATCCCTCATCGGCGGAGGGGGCAGTAAGGCCAAAGAAGGTCTTGCAAGTAACTCGGTCCCTGTCCGTGTAGGGTCTTATAGGTCAGCAACGCGACTTTGAAGGTGATCCTCCATCACACCGGCAGCCAGTGCAGTTCGTGCAGCACAGGAGTGACATGGCTAGTTCTTGACAACCCTGTCAACAACCTGGCCGCAGCGTTCTGGACAACCTGCAAGTGACTGAGATCTAGGCCCAGTAACCCTAGGTATGGAGCACTGCAGTAATCAAGACGAGAGGGCACAAAGGCGTGAACCAACGTAGGAAGGTCCTCGGGCGGAACAAGGTGCTTTATCCAGGCGATGTTCCTCAGATGATAAAATGAGGACTTGACAACTGCTGACACCTGTAATTTTAGCGTCAGTTTGTTATCAAGCACAACGCCCAGATTCCGCACCCGTTCAGAAGGTCTCAACTGGTTACCCCCTAGCACAAGGCCAGACAGTTGCCCAGGAGTCAACTTCTCTACCCGCTGACCTGGGTCCACCACCAAACACCTCAGTATTTTCCGGATTCAGTCTCAACCAGTTAGCACTCATCTAGTCCTGAATCTCAGCACGCAGTTGTTTAAGACTAAGATTGCACGGTTCTGTTCAGGTACAAAAGACAGGTAGAACGGAGTGTCATCTGCATAGCAGTGAAAACTCAGCCCATACCGCCTTATAATGTCTCCCAATGGTAACACGTACACTGTGAACAACATGGAGGATAGCACAGAACCCTGCAGCACCCCACAAGGCAGGGGGAAGGGGGCCCGAGGAAAAAATTCCCGACACCACCCTCTGAGTCTTGCCTGTGAGGAAAGAATGGAACCACCTGAGGACTGTCCCCGACAGTCCACAGAGTACCTGCAGGCGTTCAAGCAACACCCCTTGATCCACGGTGTCAAATGCTGCAGCGAGATCAAGGAGGACCAAGATTGAATGACTCCTCCGATCCCTCGCTATGAGATCATTAAGTACTCAAACTAACGCCATCTCGGTACTATGCCTCTTCCTGAAACCAGACTGGAGAGGATCGTAGACTTCGTGGGTGGTAAGAAAGTTCTCGAGCTGCAATGCGACTACCTTCTCAATAACTTTACCCAAAAAGGGCAGGTTAGAGACCAGTCTGTAGTTCGCAAGACAGTCTGGATCGCAGGAAGATTTCTTTAGAAGGGGTGTTACCACAGCCTCCTTTAGGGGGTCTGGAAACACCCCCTTGTCCAGCAAGCACCAGACTATCTCAGCAAGGATCGGTCTGATGACATCCATACACCCTACAAGGAGGCGGGTTGGACCAGGATCCAAACTATAGTAAGTCGGTCGCAAGCCCCGAACAATCTTTACGATATCCACGATCGCTGGCTGGTCGAAATCTGTCCAGACAGACCGGGGTGCCTGTGCCCTCACATCGACCGCCACCGTACTCATTTGAACGAGTCAAACAGATCTTTGATTTGATGGAGGACACCTTATCTGCAAAGAATTGAGCAAACTTATCACACTTAGATTGTGAAAAAGCGCTCCAAACCCGAAGGTAGGCTGGATTGCACAGCCTGTCCACGGTTCGAAAGAGCTGAGCTGGTTGATTCCTTGCTGCAGCAATCTCCCTGGACAGGAACTCTGCCTTCTTATGGGAGATTTCTGATTGATAGTCCACATAATGGGCTATCAATCCAAGTCTGTCCTCTTCCAGGCCAGATTTCTGCCAACAACGTTCCAACCTTCGCCCCACTCTCCTCAACTCCCTCAAAGTCCCATCGAGCCAAGGGGACTGAGGGCGGAGAGGGAGAGGGCGAACTCGGACAGGAGCTATGGAATCCAGGGCCCTCAGCACCACACTATTATAGTGCACTACTAGGTCTCCCGGATCCGAGCTGTCCAATGGCCTTCTCGATAGGTCCAGCACCGCCATCAGACCTTCAGGGGTGACACCCCTCAAAAGGCGGTACTGGACCATCTCCAAAGGGGCAGGTCTCACAGGGGGAGCCACAAAACTGAACCTTATAGAGTGATGGTCCAACCATCCAACTGGTTCCACCACCAAGTCAGCAGCCTCCATCTCCAGGAGGAACACTAGGTTCAAGGAGTGACCCTGAATATGGGTTGCAGCGGTAACCACCTGTGTGAAGCCCGAGATCATCAGCTGGAGGAAGTTCTGACCAAAATGCAAGAGTTCATCGTTGACCCAGGCACTGAAATCCCCCAGGACCAACCACCTGGAGGACTGCAACACCATGTCGACCATGAAGTCCGCAACTTCCTGCAAGAAAGCTTTATCATCTCCGGGTTGACGGTAAATGAGAAGAATCCTGTTACCCACACCTGCTCCTGTGATACACTTGAAGGATCTAGTGGTCCCCACTGGAACCTCTACAAGGCCCAGTTCAGTCTTAAAACAGATGGCTACACCCCCACCCCTACGATCCAATCTCGAGCGGTGTATCACAGAGTACCTGGCCAGAACCGCTGACTCCAATACTGGAACAGCAATCTCGTCCAGCCAGGTCTCGGTGATGCAAATCAGGTCAGATGTCAACAAGATTGCAATAATTGCTGTGTGTGAAGGAGGGTAGCTTGAGGACCCTTGGTGGTGTCTCTGGGGGGATTTATGTGAACTCCAGCATATATCCCCTCCTTATAATATCTAGGACCTAGAGATCAGAGGTGAGATTTTGCTCCAACCCTCTGAGTGAAGGGAGAAGCGACCCTCTACTGCCTCCCCTTGAGCCTCCTCTGGAGGAGGGGGGGTCGGCAGGGAGTTATTGGGAGGCTCCGGGAGTTGGAAAAGAGGGGTGGGAGGACTTTGGGCCTCGAAAGGTAGTGCCCCCAGGCTGCTGGGTTGCGGCCTTCATTTTGAAGCCTCACCTCTGCAATGTATGGTTGCCACGGGCAGGCTGACCTAAGGACTTACGAAATGTCCGTTTGTGGGCGCGCTTTTGGTCCCCTTGTATAACTGACAGATGGACCAAACTGACTTCCTGAACTCCTGGAGACGAGAAATTAGCTTCTCAGTCTCTTCCCCAAACAGAACACGGAACCTTGGAAGAGAAGGTCCTCGATTCCGGACTGCAGATCCTGGGAGAATCCAGAGACTCTTAGCCAGGTGTGGTGTCTCAGGCAGATGCCAGAAGCTGCCACCCTGACGCCGTATCTGCAGTATCGTACGAGGGACGCAGAACATGAGTGCCTATGTCCGAGCCCGATTTCTAAATCTCCAGAAGCTCTGTCTTCTGAGCAGAGTCTGGCAAGGCGTTGGCTACCTCCTGTCCCTTCTCACATAATACATTCTGGTATTGGACCATATGCATTAAGAAGTTCAGGTATCTTATAGAACAGGTGGATGCACCTTATTGCCACCTGATCCAAATAATGGGACTCTTGGTCGGGAGGCTGGGAACAAAGGTGCTTCGGTTGTCGAGACTTGTCATGAGCAGCTGCTATGACCATAGAGTCGGCCTGAGGGTGTTCTGCCAAAAAAGGCTCCTCCCTCAGTGCTCTATATGTGGCTGGATGCTTCCAGGTAGTCCTTGTAAGGTCCTGGAAAGTATCCACTAAAGGAGGCACTACCAAAGGCTTAGGCTCCTTCTGCCTCAGGTATTTTGCAAGCCTCCTGCGTTCCGGATCCAGGTCTTCCGTCTCCCATCCGTTGGAAGCCTGGATATGCCTCATGACATCCATAAAAGTTGGATCATCAGGGGTGAATGGGGTGTATCCTTGTCATCAGGAAAGCCTCTAGCTCCTGAGAGAGAGAATGGGCCGAGGAAGAGGAGGATGAACAAGACCGGCTCCTACTAGGATGGGGGCGAATCCTGCCTAGATGAGCTTTGTCCCCTGGACTGTTGGTCACTATCCGACCGGTGAAGGCTACGAGACAGATGGCTCGGGGACCGACAACAGAGTGAGGACCGGCGCCTGTCTCTAGAGCGGCGTCGGCTGTGAAAGCACCCGCACTATGACAGAGACCTGTGACGACTGCAGGACTTGCTCTTGGGCTGGGACTGGCAACGGCTTGTGGACCATGAATGGTGCTGACAATGGTCCCTGGACCTAGACCGGGATCTGATCACCGAGGGGGAGCGGGAATTTGAGACCTTGCACCGTTCATCTAGAGGCTTGGCTGGCGATTTGTTAGAAGGATCCGTGGTGTCCTCGATGTCCAGTCAGTCGGGAACCGGTGTCAGCTCCGGATTTGGGGACATCATGTCATTTTTTACTTGGCTCCACCAAAAGGAGAAGAGTTCCGTCAGCTCCTCTTTGTTAAAAATAGAAGCCGCAGCCCCCGCCAGGGGAATGGGAGAAGCTGGAGGGTCCAGGAGGGCCTTGGGAGAAGCATCCGTAGGTGCCCTCTGGAGTGGAAGACCTGCGGGCCGGTGACTGTACAGCAACCGGTGAGGTCTTTGCCGAAGGCTGATCGGCGCCGGGTCCGTAGTCTGCACCGTAGCTGGGGCCTTGGCTGTAGTCAGCTCCTGTTTCGCTGGTTTCGAAGGGCGGGAACCTGAAGGGGTCTTAGCCAATGGATCCCACTCCTTGGATGAGGTTTTACCCGGAGCCCCGGGTAAAACTGCAACTGGGGCCTTTTTCAGCAGCACCAAGACAAGGTCCGAAGTATCTCCTGAGGCCGATGGGGATGCAGGGGTGGACCTTGGTCTTTAGGAGTTTTCATGAGCACCTACCAGGGCCAGAGTTGGTGTCTCTACGGTGTGAAAGACCTGGTCCTTTCCATGGAGTGCTTGGAGTGGTGCCAACGGGTCGAACTGCCTCGAACCTGCAGGAGTGAAGCCTTCTTGTTGGGGGGACGGACCTGAACGCTGGTGGGACCAACCATGGTCCTTCTCTCGGGACTTGTGATGGGACTTATCCCGATGCTTAGGTTTTTCCCTGAGAGAGCTCTGCATGACTTGGACCTGTTTTTCCAAAAAGTGTACTTTCAGGGCCTTCAGGCGCAGGATCCTGGTCCTGCTGGTGAAGCCCTTGCAGATCTCACAAGCTAGAAGGTCATGGTCTAGGCCCAGGCAGAAAACGCAGGCCTCGTGGCCATCTTTCGAAGGGATCTGGTGGCCGCAGGGACACTTGCGTCTTCTTGGGCCTGGAGGACAAGACAGAGGACGGAGAAGACATGCGACGGTAGGAAGACAATCACTGATGACGGGTGGATTCAAAAACTTTGCTGAGAACTGCCGAAAAATTAAGCTAAGGCTTCCCGTTGAGAGCAGGTCTGCAGCGGGGAAAGAACTGAGGTGGAGCTGGGGACCGCACCCTTTTGTATCGTGACTGATGTCGGGACGGAGCCAACGTCAGGGGGCGGCCCCTGCTGGATACTGCTAGCTAAGATTTTTCCGGTGGGTCCTAAGGCCTGCGACATTAGTCCTAATGGTAATAGCCTGTTGCAAGAGCTCCCACTCGAAGTAAAATCAGGAGGTATGATTTAACACCAGGAGCCTAAGTAACAAATGCAGTGAGCTCCAGGCACTGATGGCAGATGCTGAGGTGGACCTTGTGGCCATCACAGAAACGTGGGCTTTGGAAAATAACCATTGGGAATTGATGACCCCTGGTTACTCATGTTCAGGAGGGATACAGGAACAGGCAGAGTGGGAAGAATAGCCCTTTTTATCAAAGATGGCATCGAGGTGGCAGAAGATGGCTGCATCAGGTGTATTATTAAGGAGACAACACTCACTGGGGGTGCAACTCACAGCAGCCTCAGGAAGAAAACTGCGCTTGGACCGGCCCAGTGGCGCTGAGGGATGAGGCGCCGGACACCTTACCTCACGCTGCATCTGCAACCCAGGTTCAGGAATGACCTCGGGTCACCGGCATGGGGGGTGGGAGAGCAGGATTGAGAAGGCACTCCTCTCCCGGGGGTTCACCATCAGTAGTCCAGCCATCACCAGATGGAGGTCCAGTGATAGGCGCAGGCGTCAGCGATGCGACAGGTAGGGTGGAGGTGCGTCCGTGGGCGTTGTATGCATGCCTCCTGCGCGTCGTCACGCACGTCGGGGATGTGCGGGAGTGGGGAGAAAAAGCCAAGAAAGTACTTATGGAAAAAAAAAGAAAACTGCGCTTGGGTGTTATCTATAGAGCTCCGGGGAAAGGGGAGGAAAGGGGGAGAGAGAGAGAGTGCTCAGGCAGAACTTGAAAGAGAGGTGGCAAGGGGGAAGTAGTAGTGGTGAGTAAGCTGAACCTGCTGGACATCAACTGGGATGTTTCAGTGGCCAGGAGCTCCAGATGTGAGGCCTTGCAGGATGTGTTCCAAAACTGCCTACTGGTAGAGCTAGTTAAGGAACCCACCCACCAGGCAGATCACAGTTCTCGATGTGGTGCTCACCAACTCTGAGGAGGTAAGAGCTGTGGGAGTTGGGGAGCCACTGTGCAACAGCAACCATAACTATTTGGTTCAAACTGGCCCTCAGGTCCGTTAAACCACAACTGAGAACTGAACTCCTTGATATTTGAAGGGTGGACTTCAATAGGCACAGAGAGCTGGTCAGGGAAAAGTTAGCAGGGGTAGATAACATAAGTGGAGTGGAAGAGAGATGGGGCAATTAAGGGAGTCATTCTCGGGGCATCTAAGGTATGCATGAGAACAGTAATCAAAAAGAACAGGTTCAAGAGACCATTATAGTTCTCAGCAAGGGTTAGGGAAGCAGAGAAGGCCAAGAAAAAGGCCTTCTAAAAGCATAAAGAAAAGCAGAGGGAGGAAGAATGAGGAGAATACTGAAAAACAGGGAGGCAGAGAGGGTGGTTAGAGGGGTAAAAGCAGACACAGAACTGCGTATTGTGGAGGAGGTAAAGAATGGAGAAAAACAGTTATTCAGACATATTACAGAAAAAAGAAAGAAAGGAGGGAATCATTAGAATATTGGAGGGGTAGGATGATAGAGGAGGATGGGCAAAAGGCCACTGTCATTGACAATTACTGTTGCTCAGTTTTCATTAAGGAGAATGGGGGGCCTGTGCTACAGAGTGCCATCAAAGCAGCCACTAAGGGGGTCTCGGAGATAAGATAGCCAATATTTACTAGCGAAAGGGTCCTGAAAGGTATGGCTGGCCTGAAGATGGATAAGGCCCCAGGACAAGATGGGCTGCTTCTGAGGATACTCAAGGAACTGGCTGAACCTCTGGCAGGTCTATTCAAGAGCTGACTAAGGACAGCGGTAGTTCTGAAGGACTGGAGGGTGTCAGACATAGTTCCGTTCCACTGGGGGGGGGGGATAAGACAAGGAACAGGTGAGGAACTACAGACCTGTCAGTCTTACCTCTATCGTAGGGAAGCTGATGGAATTACTGGTCAAAGAGGACCTCGTGGAGTACAACGGTCTCCAGGACAGTAAACAGCATAGATTCTTGGCAGGGAGGTCTTGTCAGACCAACCTGATGATTTTCTTTGACTGGGTGACAAGGTAATTAGAATAGGGTCACACTCTGGATTTGCTCTACTTCGGCTTCAGCAAGGCTTTCAACTTGGTGCCTCACAGACGCTTGAAGACGATGGAGAATCTGGATACAGCTAAGGTCATAGTAAACTGGGTACGTAACTGGCTAAAGGAAAGACAGCAGAGAGTTCTGGTCAATGGGGTTAAACTGAAGAGAGGGAGGTCAAGAGTGACATACCACAATCCCGGGTCTCGTCCTCTTCAATATGTCCATCAGCAATCCTGGTGAAGGAATATGAGCAGGTTGTGTCTCTCTGCAGATGATACCAAGCATTGTGGGAGGGTGGATAATGACAACGGAATACAGGAAATGCAGAGTGACCTACAAAAGCTAGAGGGGTGGTCTAAGGTTTGGCAGTTGAAATTCAATGCCAAAAAGTGCAAGATAATTCACCTGGGGAACAAGAGCCCCAGGACGGAGTACTGGATGGGTGGGGTGAGACTTAGCACTATAGCTGAGGAACAAGACCTTGGAGTTATCATCAGTGACTCCTTAAGGAACTCCAGTCAGTACAACAAGGCATACAGCAAGACAAATAGAATGCTTGGATGTATGGGAAGAGGTAATGATAGCATAAAGGAAGAAGCAATTCTTCCCCTATATAGTTCCTTAGTGAGGCCTCATCTGGAGAACTGCACCCAGTTCTGATGTCCTCACCTCAGGAAAGACAGGGATAGGCTGGAGATGTTGCAGTGCAGGGTAATAAATATGATTCAGGACCAACAGGGCAGATCCTATGAGGAGCACCTCAAGGCACTGAACATGTACTCACTGGAGACTGGAAGGGAGATATGACAGAGACCTTCAAGTTCCTAAAAGGAATTAATAAGGAGAACTATTTAGCTTGAACACTGGCTCATGGTCACATGGACATGAGTAGAAACTAACAGGAGGGAGATTCAAGAGGGAAACGAGGAAGTACTACCGTACAGAAAGGGTGGTGGAGCCGTGACAGAGTCTGCCAGCTGAAGTGGTGGGTGCAAAAACCGTTGGTGGTTTCAAGCTCAGTTGGGACAAAATGAAGGGTATAGTGGATGCTTGGGGTGACAGAAACACAGAAGAGAATACAACGGTGGGGGGGAGAGATGGGGAGGGCTAGGACCCTTGAGAGACACTAGGTTGCAGAGCTACAGGGAACTCAGGCGAACTGGATGATCACTGATCTTTTTCTGTCATCATTGTAAGATGAGTACGTTAGGCTCAGGGGGGAAGAACACAAGGGCCAAAGTGCCCAGCTGGTTCAGTTCTGGGGTTGCCTAGGCAGTAAGGGAAAACAGGTTGGCCTACAGAAAATTCAGGAAGACCAAGAGAGAGGTGGATAGGGAAAACTACCTAAGGTTGGCTAGTGAGGCAAGTAAGGAAGTCCGGCGAGCAAAGGCACAGAAGGAACTGCAAATAGCTGAAGGAATTAAGAAGGGGGAGAAGGCTTTCTTTTGCTATGTAAGTGAGAAAAGGGACAGGAAGGAAGGGATTGTTAGGCTCAAGAAAGGGGTGGAGTGAGTGGAGGATAATGGGGGAAAAAGCAGAGATACTAAATGAATACAGCTGTTCTGTCTTCACCAGGGAGAAGGATGGACCAGTGCCTTCAGGAGGGAAAAGAGGAGTAGGGAGGGAAGGGAACACAGATGTAGTGATAGAGAAGGATAGAGTGAGGGAGGGGCTGCTGGCATTGAAGGTGGACAAATCATCAGGCCCAGACAGAGTACATCCAAGGGTACTAAAAGAACTGGCTGAGGATCTGGCAGGGCCACTGGCAGATCTATTTAATAGTTCACTAGAGTCATGTATGGTACCGCAGAACTGGAAAACAGCACATGTAGTGCCCCTTCGCAAAAGTGGTCCCAAGGATGACCCAGGGAATTACAGACCAGTCAGTCTGACCTCCATTGTGGGCAAGCTCATGGAGACCATACTAAAGGAAAGGCTGGTGGACTATCTAGAGGAGCATGGTCTCCAGGATGCGAGGTAGCATGGGTTCATGTGGGGGAGATTGTGTCAAACAAATCTGATTGACTTCAACTGTGTCACTATGGCAGTAGACAGGGGCCAAGCGGTAGACATCCTCTATCTTGATTTCAGCAAGGCCTTTGACTCTGTGCCCCACAAAACGTTGATCAGGAAGTTGGTGGATCTTGGAGATGGGTGGAAAACTTGCTAAGGGGCAGAACCCAGAGGGTGGTTGTGGGGGGAAGAGTTACTTGGCACCAGAATGGTAACCAGTGGGGTCATGCAGGGCTCAGTGCTGGGGCCGGTGTTGTTCAATGTCTTCATCAATGACACTGGGGATGGCATTAAGGGCAAAATGTGCCTGTTCGCAGAGGACACCGAGCTCTGCGGGAGAGTGGACACAGCTGAAGGGATATAGGACCTACGGGAAGATCTGGAAAAGCTGGGGAGGTGGTCCAGGATCTGGCAGCTTGGCTTCAACGCCAAGAAATGCAAAGTTATGCATATTGGAGCAAAGAATCCTAGGGCAGAGTACTACCTGGGTGGAGTCCGAGCATCTGCATCACAGGAGGAGAAGGACCTGGGAGTGATGATCACTAGTGACGTGAAGTACTCCACGCAGTGCAAGAAAGCAACAACAAGGCAAACAAAATGCTGGGATGCATATCTAGGGGGATCAGTAGTAGGAGAGAGGAGGTTATACTGCCCTTGTACAGGTCACTGGTAGGGCCCCATCTAGAGTATGGAGTTCAGTACAGGTGCCCACACCTCAAAAAGGACATTAACCTGTTGGAGAAGGTCCAGAGAAGGGCTACAAAGATGATAGCTGGTCAGCAGGGTAAGGCATACAAAGAGAGGTTGAAGGCACTGAACATGTACTCCCTGGAAAACAGGAGAGAGAGAGGGGACATGATTGGGACCTTCAAGTACTTGAAAGGAATAAATAAGGTTAATAAGGAGAGTCTCTTTAAGCTGAGTGGCAATCATAACACCAGGAATCATAGTCTTAAGCTGGAAGGTGGGAAGTTTAGGAGGTAGGTCAGGAAATACAGGTTACTCACCTGTAACAGGAGTTCTAGGAATGGTATATGTTGTTCATCCACACTTATTGGCAGGTATCCTTGCCGCTTTAAATCTTGCCGGAAGGTCTTCAAGCTGGCTCCTCCCACCCACCCGGGTGGTATAACTCTCGGCTCCGCCCCATGACGCCAGATCTGGCCCGCTGGAAGCTCAGGTTGCGTCGAGCCGGAGGTCGTAGGGTCGTGGTGGATGAACAATATATACCATTCCTAGAACTCCTGTTACAGGTGAGTAACCTGTATTTCTAGGGACATGGATATGTTGTTCATCCACACTTATTGGCAGACTCCTAGCAGTTCTCCCGGGAGGAGGCAAGACGCACACCCCCAATACTTACTTGGGAAAGAGAGACTGGAGAACCGAGGCCCCAAAACCAGCATCCCGGCGTGACTCAAGGTCGATGTGGTAATGGGTAATGAAGGTGTTTGCTGACTTCCAGGTAGCAGCCCTGCAGATTTCCTGGATAGGGACGTCCCTGGAAGCAGCCACCGATGCAGCAGTATGGCGGGTAGAATGAGCTCTTATCCCTCTGGGAGGCTCCATGCCCGTCAACTTATAGCAGAGATCTATGCAGGAGGTGACCCACCTGCTTATCGTCCGCTTGGCTGCAGGTCTGCCAGATGCGGCTTCAGCGTAGGTGACAAACAGCTGGCGAACCTCTCCCCGAATTTCAGCCGTACGCTCTTTGTAATAGGCGCCCTTCTAGGGTCCAAAGTATGGAGCCTATATTCGGCCTCCGAGGTGTGATTGAGGTAGAACACCGGCAGAGTCAGCACCTGGTTAGGTGAAACTCCGACACCACCTTCGGAAGGAATTTCGGGTGGGGGCGGAGACAACTTTGTCCCTGTGGAAGACCAGGTAAGGAGACTCGATGGAAAGCGCCTGGAGCTCTCCCATCCTTCTGGCTGGCGTGATAGCCACCAAGAAGCGGTCTTCCACGACAGGTGAGAGAGAGCACACCTGTGCATGAGTTCGAATGAAACGCCCCATGAGCTTGCCAGTACCAGCAGTAGATCCTAACGGAGGTGGAGGTTCTCGCACTGAGGGGAAATGTGATCAAGGCCTTTGAAAAAGCACCAGACCACCTTCTCCCGCGCCATCGACTGCTTCCCGCCCGCTACCGTAAGCAGAGATGGCTGCCAGGTGCACCCTTAGGGTCGCCGACTAAGCCCTCTGATTAGAAAGGGACCATAAATAGTCCAAGATGCTTGCCAAGGAACAGGAGGAAGGGTCCAAGCCCTTGTTCTGACACCAAATGGAAAACCTTTTCCATTTGAAGGCACAGCATTTTCTGGTCGACTCATACGGGACGCCTCAACTACATTGAGGACCTCGTCGGAAAGACCTAAGGCCTGGAACTCTAGCGCTCAGGAACCAGGCCGTCAGGTGCAGGGATTGAAGGTCGGATGGAACACCTTCCCTGACTGACTGAAGAGCAGGTCAGGCGAGCTGGAAGCTGCCGCGGAGTCCTGGAGCTGAGACTGAGGAGATCTGGTACCAGAACTGGCGAGGCCAGTCTGGGGCTATCAGAATCACTGCGCCTTGTCCCTCCTCGCCTGAGAAGCACCTTGTGGATCAAGGAAATGGGGGAAAGGCGTAGAAGAGGCCCGGGGTCCACTGCCTCGAGAAGGCATCCCCCTGCAGCGAGCCCTGCTGAGGGGGGCGGGCATGGAACAGTCTCAGCTTCGCGTTCTCCCTGGAGGCAAACAGGTCCACCTGAGGTGTGCCCCAATGGGAGAACAGATGCTGTACTACCTCCGGCAGGAGAGACCACTCGTGGGATGCAGCCCCTATCCGGCTCAGGGCATCGGCCAGGGTGTTGGAGGCTCCTGCCACATGAATGGCTAGGAGATCCGCCTCCAGGCTGCAGACAGTGACCAAATCTGGAGCTTCCTTGCATAGAAGCATGGAGCTCCCCCCTGGCGGTTTAGATAGTACATGGTCGTGGTGTTCTCCGTCTGGACTCGGACCACTTGACCCGAGGACGGAGCAGAAGGCGGTGAGAGCTAGGCGGACGCTGGAGCTCCAGCAGGTTGATGTGGCATCGGGACTCCTGGGGACCAGAGGCCGTGGGCCCGTGTTCCCCAGATGGGCACCCCAACCCATCAGAGAGGCATCGGTCGATAGAGACTGTCGGCTCGGGGCGGGACGAACGGGATGCCCTCCTGCAAATGACCTGGAACGATCCACCACTGGAGAGCGTTCCCACATCCCCTATATCACCGACACAAGCTGGTCCAAAGGATGCTGGCGTTGTGACCACTGGCTGGCCAGTCCCCATTGAAGGGACGCGTGTTCCAGCTAGCCCAGCGGACCACGCTGGTGCAGGCGCCATGAGACCCAGGAGCGCAGGAAGTCCCGGGCAGGCGCATTGCCCCCAGAAATGATTGGGCAAGGGAGGAAAGAACCTCGGCCCTGTCCGCAGGGCAGCTCTGGCTCGAAGAGAGTCGAGCTGCGCCCGATGAACAGAATCACCTGCTTGCTCGAGGTCCGACTTGGCCTCGTTGATAAGGAGGCCTAGTTGAGAGCAGACCTGGAGGGCCAGATCTCTGGACCACTCCACCTCCTGCCTGGAGGAGCTGCTATCAGCCAGTCGTCCAGATAGGGTACACCCGGACCTCGGTGCCCGCAGAATGCTGTCACCACTGCCATGCATTTGGTGAAGACCCTGGGAGCTGGAGACAAACCGAAGGGCATGGCTTGGAACTCGAAAGGATCCTTCCGCTCGGGCGAAGGAATCTCTGGTGAGACAGACGGATAGGGACGTGGAAAAGCGCGTCCTGCAAGTCAGAAGCAGAACCACACGCGTTCCAAGGATGGTATTATCTGAGCCAGAGTGACCATCCTGAAGGTTCGAGACCTTAGGAACTTGTTTAGGTCGTGAGGTAGAGAATGGGGCGCCAGCCCGTCCGTTCGGAACCAGGAAGTACCTGGACACAGACCCTGGGTCTGAAGGAGATCCTCCACCTCTTATCACCTCCTTCTGGAGGAGGAGGAAGCGATGTTGGCTCGACGAGCCAGCCAGGCTGGGACCCAGAAGCCCCGAGGCGGCGGCTCTGAAGGGCGGTGCCTGCTCGAATTCTAGAGGCAGGCCTCTTCCATCACCTCCAAACCCACCTGTCCGTGGTAACAGAGGACCAGGACGGGAAGTGCGGAGCCGTCCCCACGGGGGACCCAGGTAGGTAGCGGGGATGGGGCGACACCCTCAGCCCGTCACTGGGCAGGCTTGGAGGAGGGACCGGCGAGGGACCTCCTGGGCCTTTCCTCCCTGCCTCCTGTTAGAGAAGCCGGCGGCTGGGTTTGGGATGCCAGGCCGAGCCTGCTGGCCTGACGTTGCTGGGCAGGCGCCCGGGCGCAGAAGGACGAAAGGGCTTAGGCTGTGGTTTACGCCTTTGTCCTTCTGAGCGGAAGACAGAGTCCAAGGTAGCATTGACTTCGATCCTCTGCAGGTGACCTTCCACCCCAGGGCCGAAGAGGTCAGTCCCCAAAAAGGGAACATCCGCCAACTTGTGCTGGGTATCCGAAGTAAAGGTGGATATCCTCAGCCAAGCCCGCCGACGCATAGCCACTGCGGCCGCCACCGACCTGGCACATGAGTCCCCAATATCCAAAGCAGTCTGGAGCTGCTGTTTGGCCACTGCCCTGCCCTGGTCCCGCACCTGCTTGACCGTAGTCTGCAGATCCATGGGGAGATGAGGAATGACCTCATCCAGGGAGCCCAACAGGGCATGAGAAAAATGTGCCATGAGGACGGCCGAACTGGCTGGCCGAAGGCAAGAAGGGCACTGGCATAGACTTTTAGCCCGACATAATCCAATTTCTTGGATTCCTTGTCAGGAGGTTTGTCCACATCCCTGGGCGGTGCGTGGCGCGGAAGCGCTGTCGATGCTCAACCCCTCAGCAGAGGGTGCTCGAAAAACCCGGACAGGGGAACGGTAGGGACCGCATCTTCCACTAGCCATCCTGGCCGGCGCAGGACAGGAAGCAGGGTGCTGCCAAAGCTCCAGGGCGGACCCACTATGGCCTCGGCCACGGAAGGCCTCAGTTGGAGAATCCTCGGTCCAGAATCTCAGTGAGAAGATACCTGGCCCGTTTGCAAACGGGTTCGAGCTTCATCCCGGTGGACTCTGAGATGAGCCGAAGCAGTCCTAGGAAGGACGACGGGCTATCGTCCATTGACTGTCCTCCTGAGGACTCCAAGTCCAGTCGCTTGGAGAAAAAGGAGGAATTATCCTCGGACTCGGACGAGTCCTCGAAGAGCTGCCTCTGGCCTGAGCCACCCTCTACCTGCCGAGGTCGGTCGGGAGTGAGGGTAACCGACAGCCGATGGGGTAGACCCTTAGCTGACCGAGAATCCCTGGTCGGAGCCCTAAATAGTGGCTGTGGAGACAGAGGTTCCACCGGAATCGGTGGAGCAGCTGGTTTTGGCGAACAACGGCCTGGGTACAGGCTCTCCCGGAGTAAGTCGAGGGGTTGTGTCGGCCGCTCAGTGACAACCACTTAATGGCGGGGAAGCGGGCATAGCCGGCTACTCCAGTCAGGAAACTGTTGCCATGAGGTCCTCGTGCCGTCCCGGCGTAACTGCGCGGAAGCCTCCCTCGTCCGAGGAGGAGGGGCGAGGGCAGCCGGCGCCGCTTACTATGATGCCGAGACGAGACCGCCTATGGCGAGCAAGGATCGGCTGGACATAAAGAAGTCCGAGACTGAGGCTCGGCTCTTCGAGGCCGGTGCGGAGGAAGTGTCGGCAGGACTAGCACTCCCACTTGGCTGGAGGGTTCATCGAGGCTCGGACACGAGCACAAAGCAAGCCACGGGATCTCAATTCCCCAGGAGACAAGAGGAATCTGAAGCTACTATGGCGACACCGATCAGCAGGTCGAGAAAATCTGGAAACCGTCTACAGGAGTCTCAGTCAACTGACTAATGCCCAGGGAGCACCCGTGAGGCCAGTGGCCGAAGCGGCGGTCGAGCGAAGTCGGCGATCGACGACTGGGGAGAGGACCTTTCCCGCTCCCAAGAGCGTCGACGGAGTTATGTTGTCCCTCTTTTGGGCCGAAAAAGGTCCAGCAGGCGTTGGCCCTTCTCCCTAGTGGAGAGGACAGACAAAACTCACTTAAATGAAGCTGTGTAGGAAGAACCCAGAGAGAAGCGGGATAAATACGCGGCCGAGGAAGGCTCTGACCCAGCGCCGCCCTCCTCTTAAAGGCGATCATCTGCTCGAGCTGATCCGCCGAAACCCGCCGCCCGCGGACACATGACAGACCCGCCTCATAGACTTCACGGAGAAGCGCTTCTCGGGGCGGCCCAGTTGCAATGGGCAGCCACGGTCTTCGAGGGGCGTGAGCCGAGAAGGAAGAGCTGGAGTCGCAGTCCTGCGGGTGGTACTCAAGGCCTAAACAGTGAACCTGCGTGGAGTGGGATCCGTCCAGACATCTTCTGCCCGCGAGCATCTCGAAAACAGAAGTCGATTTATCGCCATCGCTCGACGGGGATCGAAGACAGGTCTTTGCAAAACTTTCAAATTACATAAAATGGAAAATAGGAACCAGTGCATGAGCGCGGAAGCGTTAAGGAGAACCTGAGCTAGCGGTGGGAAGATCTGGCGTCATGGGGGCGGGCTGAGAGTTATACCACCGGGTGGGTGGGAGGAGCCAACTTGAAGACCTTCGGCAAGATTAAGCGGCAAGGATACCTGCCAATAAGTGTGGATGAACAACATATCCATGTCCTAGAAATACAGGTTACTCACCTGTAACAGGAGTTCTAGGAATGGTATAGTGTTCATCACCCAATCAGGTTCCTTGCTGCTGAAGTCTTGCGAGATCTCAGCTAACTCCTCACTCACCAGTGTGTAACTCGGCTCCATATGCCAGATCTAACCACTGGAAGCTAGGTTGTGCGTCGAGCCGGGTGGGTGGGGTGGATGAACAGCATATACCATTCCTAGAACTCCTGTACAGGTGAGTAATCTGTATTTCTCACGGACATGGATATGTTTGTTCATCCACACCTATCTCAACGAACTCTAGCAGTTCTCCGGAGGAGGCAGGCGCACCCCTCTACTTGAGAGATAATGAGCTACAGAGGGCCGGGGCCCCCAGCCAGCATCCCGGCATGGCTCAAGGTCGTGTGGTAGTGGGTAATGAAGGTGTGCTGACTTCAGGTAGCAGCCAGCAGATTTCCTGGATAAGGGGCGTCCTGGAGAGCCACACAATGCAGCAGTATGGCCGGGTAGAATGAGCTCTTATCCCTCTGGGAGGCTTCATGCCCGCCAACCTATATGATCTATACAGGAGTGACCCACCTGCCTATACGTCCGCTTGGCTGCAGAGTCTGCCAGGTGTGGCTTCAGCGTGAGTGACAAACAGTGGCGAACCTCTCCCAGACTTCAGCCGTCGCTCCTTGTAATAAGCGGCGCTCTTCTAGGGTCCAAAGTATGAAGCCTATATTCAGCCTCCGAGTGTGACTGGGGTAGAACACTGTCAGAGTCAACACTATGTTAAGGTGAAACTCCGGCACCACCACCTTGGGAAGGAATTTCGGGTGGGGGCGCGGAGACAACCTTGTCTATGGAGAGAGACCAGATAAGGGAGACTGATGGGCATAGACTCTCCCATCCTTCTACAGCTGATGTAGTAGCAGCCACTAAAGGCGGTCTTCCACGACAGGTGAAGAGTGCACCTGTGCATCCAGTTCGAATAAGCGCCCATGAACCAAACAATACCAGCAATAGATCATGGAGGTGAATTCTACGCACGAGGAGGATATGTGATCAAGGCCTTTGAAAAAAGCACCCAACCACCTTCTCCTGCGCCACCGACTGCTTCCAGCCCGTGCCAGTGGCAGAGATGGCTACCAGGTGCACCTTAAGTGCCGACCCGAAGCCCCTGCTGAGAAAGGACCACGGAAGTAGTCCAGAATGTTTGCCCAGGAACAGGAGGAAGGGTCCAGGCCCTTGCCCTGACACCAAATGGAGAATCTCTTCCATTTAAAGGCGTAGCATTTCCTGGTCGACTCCTTACGGGACGCCTCAACAACATTGAGGACCTCGTCAGAAAGACCCAAGGCCTGGAACTCTAGCAGCTCAGAAACCAGGCTGTCAGGTGCAGGGATTAAGGTCTGGAAGGAATACCTTCCCTGATTGACTGAGATCAGGTCCCGAGCGAGCTGGATACGCCTAGGGAGCCTGGAGCTAAGACTGAGGAGATCTGGATACCAGAACTGGCGGGGCCAGTCTGGGGCTACAGAATCACCTGTGCCTTGTCCCTCCTCCGCCTTGAGAAGCACCTTGTGGATCAAGGGAAATGGGGAAAAGCGTGAAGAGGCTCGGGGTCCACGGCCTCGAGAAGGCATCCCTGCAGCTGAGCCCTGCTGAGGGGCAGGCATGAAACAGTCTCAGCTTCGCATTCTCCCTGGAGGCATGCCCCAGTGGGAGAAGAGATCTTGTACTACCTCCGGCAGGAGAGACCACTCGTGGAATGCAGCCCCTATCCGGCTTAGGGCATCGGCCAGAATATTGGAGGCTCCTGCCACATGGATGGCAAGGAGATCCACCTCCAGGCTGCACACGAGGGACCAAATGCGGAGAGCTTCCCTGCACAGAGGCATGGAGCGCGTCCCACCCTGGCGGTTAGGTAGTACACGGTCATGGTATTGTCCATCTGGACCCTAGACACTTGACCCGTACAAGCGAATTAGGCGGTGAGGCTGGGCAACCACTCGAAGCTCCGGCAGGTTGATGTGGCATCAGGACTCCCGAGGGGACCAGAGGCCGTGCGCTCTGTGCTCCCCCAGATGGGCACCCCAACCCATCAGAGAGGCATTGGTCGAGAGAGAGACCGTCGGCTCAGGGCGGACGAACAGGATGCCCTCCTGCATATGTGCTGGAATGGTCCACCACTGGAGGGTGTTCCACATCCCCTGGGTCACTGTCACTAGCTGAACCAAGGGATCGGAGCGCTGTGACCATTGGCTGGCCAGCCCCCACTGTAGGGGACACATGTACCAACAGGCCCAACGGACCATGCTGGTTCAGGCCGCCATGAGGCCCAGGAGGCGCAGGAAGTCCCGGGCAGGGCGCAGTGCCCAACCTGAAATGATTGGGCAAGGGGAAGAACCTCGGCCCTGTCCACGGGGCCGTGCTCTGGCTCGTGAGAGTGAGCTCTGCCCCAATGAATTGTATCACCTGCTTTGGCATGAGTTCGACTTGGCCTCGTTGATAGGGAGGCCAACCTGAAAGCAAACCTGGAGGCCAGATCCTGGACCGCTCACCTCCATGGAGGAGGCTGCAATCAGCCAATCGTCCAGGTGAGGTACACCGGACCTTCGGCGTCACAGGAATGCTGTCACCACTGCCATGCATTTGGTGAAGACCCTGGGATCTGGGGAAAGGCCGAAGGGCATGGCCCAGAACTCGTAGAGGGATCCCTCTGCCCTGAAGCGGAGGAATCTCTGGTGGGACGGACGGATTGGGACGTGAAAACGCGTCCTGGAGGTCCAGAGAACAGAACCACACGCCTCGTTCCAAGGATGGAATGATCTGAGCCAGAGTGACCATCCTGAAGGTTCGAGACCTTAGGAACCTGTTCAGGTCGTGCAGGTCTAGAATGGGGCGCCAGCCCCCCGTCCGTTTTGGGACCAGGAAGTACCTGGACACAAACCCTGGGTCTGGTGGAGGATCCGCTTCCATGATCACCTCTTTTAGAGAGCAGGGCAATGTCGACAGGCGAGCCAACAGAGAGGCTCACGGACCCCGTAGCCCCGGGGGCGGACGGCTCGGAAGGGCAGAGCCTGCTCGAACTCCAGAGGCAGGCCCTTTCCTACCACCTCCAACCCCAGCAGTCCGTGGTGATAGCGGACCAGGCGGAAAGGAGTGGCGGGCTGTCCCACAGGGGGAACCCAGGGGGGAGTGACGAGGCTGGGGGCGACACCCCTCAACCCGTCACTGGGCAGGCTTGGAGGAGGGGCTGGCCGAGGGACCTCCTGGGCCTTTTCCTCCCTGCTTCTTATTAGAGGAAGCTGCAGGCTTGGCTTTGGGATGCCAAGCGTGAGCCTCCTGGCCCTGATGCTGGTGTTGCTGGGCGGGAATTGCCGCAGGCGCAGAAGGACGAAAGGACTTATGTTGCTGACGACGGCCCTTGTCCTTCTGGGCGGAGGTGACCGAGTCCAGGGTAGCGTTGGACTTTTCGATCCGCTGGAGGTGGCCTTCCACTCCAGGGCCAAACAGGTCAGTCCCCAAGAAGGGGACGTCCGCCAATTTATGCTGGGTATCCGTCGTGAAGGTTGATATCCTCAGCCATGCTCTGCAGCGCATGGCCACTGCGGCCGCTACTGATCGGGCACAGGAGTCTCCAATGTCTAGAGCCGTTTGGAGCTGCTGTTTCGCCACCGCCCTTCCCTGATCCCACACCTGCTTGACCGTGGTCTGCAGGTCGGCCGGGAGATGAGGGATCACCTCATCCAGGGAGTCCATGAGGGCATGGGAGATGTGTACCATCAGCACGGCCGAGCTGGCCTGGCGGAGGCCTAGGGAGGACGCAGCGTACACCTTGCACCCGGCATAGTCCAGCTTTTTGGACTCCTTGTCGGGGGGCTTATCCACATCCCTAGCGTTCCCGGAATGCCGGAAAACGCTATCAGTGACCAACCCCTCCACAGAGGGGTGCTCCGAAAAAACGGACAAAGAGCCGATAGGGACCACATACTTCCTGGCCGGAGGCGCAGGGCAGGAAGCCGGCTGCTACCAAAGCTCCAAGGCTGGGCCAACAATGGCTTCAGCCACCGGAAAAGCCTCCGTGGGCGAATCCCCTCGGTCCAGTATCTCCGTCAGGGAACACTTGGCCCGCTTGGATACAGGCTCGAGCTGCATCCCGGTGGACTCCGAGATGAGCCGAAGCAGACCCATGAACAACGGTGGGCTCTAGTCCATCGACTGACCCCCGGAGGACTCCAGGTGAAGGGGCCTGGAAAACAGGGAGGAGTCATCGTCAGACTCTGAGGAGTCTGCGAAGAGCTGCCTGGGGCCTGAGCCACCCTCCACCTGCCGAGGACGGTCGAGAGTGAGGGTGACCAACAACCGGTGGGGCAGACCCTGACCCGACCAAGAGTCCTTGGTCGGCGCCCCCGATTTCGGTTGTGGAGGCGGACGGAGGTTCCACCACAATCGGTGGGGCAGCTGGTTTTGGCCAAACAACCGGCCCAGGCTTGGGCACCTCGACAACCGCGAGGGGTTGTTTCGGCCTTTCGGGTGACAGCCACTTAATGGCCGGGGAAGGCGACGGCGTCGATTTGTTCCTGGACAAAAGGAGCTGCTGCCACATTAAGTCCTCGTAGCGTCGACGCAATCTGCGCCGAAGCCTCTCCTCTTCCGAAGAGGAAGACAAGGACGAGCGGCGCCACCGCTTTCCTCGGTGCCGAGACCGAGACCGCCCGGTATCGGCCAGGGGCGGCTTGAACCAGACAGGTCCGAGACCAAGACCCACAGTGTTTCGAGGCGGGTCTGGGAGGAGTGGGGACACCCGCTCTTCCCTCGGCTCGAAGCCTTGACCGGGGACTCCGGCACAGGAGACGCAGACAAGTCCTCTGTTTCCACCGGGGGAACCGGTGAAGAAGGGTTGTCGACTTCCCCAGTCGACAGCCCATCCGATGGGTCGCGTCAATGGGTGTCTCGGCCGGCTGACCTGACAGGGACACCGTGAAGCCAATGGCCTTGGTCGCAACCTTGACCGAAGTCGAGTGTCGACTGTCCGGGGAAGGGGACCTCTCCCACTCCCACGAACATCGACGGTGGGACTTACCCTTCGAGTCCTCCTTTTTCAACCGAGAAGAGTGTCCCGATGGCCCCTCTCCCTTCGTGGAAAGGGATTGGCAAAGCTCCTTAAAAGAAGCAGTGTAGAAGGATCCCAGAGAGAGCGGGATAAATGCCGTGACCGAGGAGGATGCGGCCTGAGCCACCTCCTCCTCCTCGAGGGCGAACATCTGCTCGAGTTGCTCAGCCGAGCCAGTCGCCGGACACCGCCTAACGGGCCTCCTTGGACTTCACTGGCAGGTAGCGCTTCTCTGGGCGCCCAGCTGTAACCGAGCAGCCAGCGGTCTTCCAGGGCGTTGGTGAAAAACGATCGACATAACTCGCAGGCCTCGAGTCATGATCAAGGCCGAGGCAGTAGACGCACGTGGAGTGCGGGTCCGTCCTGGACATCATCTGCCCGCATGAGCACCGCTGAAATCCGGGAGTCGATTTGTCTATCGCAGCCACGAGGGAGTAATTTGACCGAAGTCTTGAGAACTTTAGAACTATTTTCGGGCGAACCGAAGAATTAGGATCCAGTCTATATGCAGAGCGTTAAGGAAGGAACCTGAGCTTCCAAGTGGTAAGGAAGATCTGGCATCATGGGGCGGAGCCGAGAGTTTTACCACCCGGGTGGGTGGGAGGAGCCAGCTTGAAGACCTTCTGGCAAGATTTAAAGTGGCAAGGAACCTGCCAGACAGTGTGGATGAACAACATATCCATGTCCCTAGAACTACCATTTGCCATGTATAGATGCTGTTTTAAAAAGTCCCAGATTAGGTGTCTTTATCATACCCCCTAAGGGTAGCTTATCTACCCAGGAGTTTGTAAGTCCACTTTTCAGAAATTTTTTTTGCATTGTTTTTGAAGGGGGAGAGATTGTAAATTCTGCTTGTCTGCCCAATCCCATCCCTTCCTGGTTACTAGTTACTAGCACTCCTCCTCTGTACCACCCCCACGCACTGACATTTTGTAAGGCGCTAGTTTGTAGAGTGCAGGGACATGCTTCACTGATTTCAGTGGAAGCAGAATTTCAACGATGCTTTTTATTATTTTTGAGGGTCACTGGGGTCAAATCACAGCCATCACACGACTAACAAAGGCCCTGTTAGTTGAGTCATGGCTTTGATTCGACTACAGCAACCCTCTAAAATATTAAAAAGCATCATTGAAACTCCACTCCCATTGAAATCAATGGAATACGCCTCACGCTCTACACAGTAATAACTCACAAAACGTCGGAGTGTGGGGGCAGTAAGGAAGAGGAGCGCTAGTGGACAGTAACCAGGCGGGGGAAGGGAATGGGCAGACAAGCAGAATTTATAATCCCTTTCTCTTCAAAAACAATGAAAAAAAATTCTGAAAAGTGGACCGAAAGTCCTGGGTAGGTAAGCTACCTCTGGGGGGTATGAGGGAGTGTTTCAAAAGGAGCACAGTTCTTGTTCTTTAATGCTATCATATGTGATGGTATCGCAGAAAATCACTCCGATGTTTTTAGACCAGCTGGCAGACGCTTGGATGAGTGCTGATGTCATTCAGGCAATAATGACATCATCTTTCTCCAGGTCCTGGCAGCTCAGCCAAAATACATATATACATATTTATATAACAGGGGCGAGTGGTAAATGAGTGAGATAAAACAGTGCATCATCCAATGCAGTGTGATATTTTTACCCTCTGCTCTACAGTGACGATATCAGCCATATATACAGTAGGGGGTGAATGGTAAATGAGTGAGATAAAATAGTGTATCATCCACTGCAGTGTGATATTTTTATCCTCTGCTCTACTGTGATGATATCAGCCATTTACACACACAGGTCACAAAAGGTCATCACTCTAGGCAGCTTTCCCCTCAGCATGCAAGAAACACCTGTGCTGTTACCATAGACACAAATGCAGAACTACTTCAGAGGTCTCACTGCTGCCTACAGCTAAGTCAGTGAGCATTACAAAACACACCTATCTCCCCCCACCACCACCACCAACTTCCAGCTCATTACTGTGACTGCAGCCAGAATTCTAAACAGCACAGCTTCACAGAAGTCTAAACTACTGCCTGCAGCTAACTCAACTACCACTGAAACACACACTCACTTGTTCCTCAAACTCTGATTCTCACCCATTACAATTACTGTGATACTATCAGCTTGACTACAGCCAGAATCCTAAACAGCACAATTTCACAGAACACTCTGCCTGCAGTTAACTTAATTACCACTGAAAACATTATCAGCTGTTCTGACACTCTGCCTCTCAGCTCATTACAATTACTGTGATGCTCTCAGCTTCACTGCAGCCAGACATCTAAACAATACAGCCTCACAAAAGTATGTTTCTCACTCCTACCTAAAACTAACTCATTTAGCATTGCGAAACACACTCATGTGTCTCCCAGAGTTTATAACACTGCCAGCCCAATCAGAAAAGCTCACACACAGAATGAGCAAACACATAAACAGGAACAGAACACAACAGAGCATAACAGAACTGCTAAAACTCTTGACCCTATTGCATACATTGAATACATGATGGTCAGATCGTGTGCTACGGCAAATATTGACACTCCTGCATCGTGAGCTCTGGATATCTCACTCCGCAGGGAGTGACAATATTGCCATATCACACTCATGCCCATCAGGTATCTATCCCCTATTTGCACACACAGGTCACTGATATCATCACTCTAGGCAGCTTTCCCTCAGCATACAAGAAAAACCTGTGCTGTTACCATAGAAACAAATACAGAAGTACAATGCTTTCACCTGAAACACAGCTGCTGCTCCTAAGAAAGCATGACTCTCCATCAAGGACTCCTTCACAAAACAGGCACAAAGTAACAAGTTACAAAGGATAAGATAACCCTGTACTGGGTTGTTTCTCTTTCTCCTGGTCCCCACTGCAAGCAGACGCACAGAAAGTAGGCCACAGTACTTGAATCAGACTCCAACACACATCAAACAAGCAACATATCATTGTGAGGAGCAACATTTATAACAATTCAACTTGTAAAACCACTAAAAAATAACTCTAGTTACCTTATATTATAAGTTGCAAAATACAATAAACAGCAGAAGTGAAACCGCTTCTATAATTTGAAAGTGAAACATCCAGTTTGGCTGAATGGAACCAACATGAGCAGGAGAAAAATAAGTTAAAACAGTCACACAAGCAGTACACTAAAGCTGTAAGAAACACACTAAAAAAATGCTCACAAACACAGAAATCTAAGAAAATAAAAGAAAGTTTTGATCAAATCCCATTCCCCGACGCTAGCCTAAATCCCGCCCACCAAGGCACAACTTCCAATGAAACATAACACAGCCACAACATGCAGCCAAGCACACATCAGCAACACATACATCATCCAGTCAGAACAGCACAAAACATACACCCAGCCCCAATAACAAAAGAAAACTCCACAGCCCAAAAACCCATCCACAAACTAAATACATAAAACCCTGTCACTCATTTACCACTCACCCCTATTGTATAAATCGCACACATGATGTGCAGATTGTGTGCTATGGAAAATATTCTCACTCCTGCATCGTGAGCTCTGGATATCTCACTTGCTAGAGCTGACTCTGTAGGAGTGAGAATATTTTCCATATCACACTCCTGCCCATCATGTATCCCCTATTTGTTCATATATATATATATATACACACACACACACACACTGTAAATCAGACTGTAAAATGGCAAAAACTCATGTTTACTTTCAATTGTCTGAGGATCTTTGCCTACTTAATTTTATCAACACAGCATTACAGATAAATATTCAGTTACTTTCATAGACTAATCAGCATTTCTTGGGGAGGGGGTGGGCAATACTAAAAAGAATGGGTGCCCAAATCCATCAGGTCATGTAAATTGTGTTTCCTGTAGCTCTCTGCTTCTGTATACTAGTCTGATTCACCCCTTTTTCTCAGTTCTCCCACATTCCTGAAATCCATGCATCTGATCTGTAATGGGTTCTCCTCACAGTCTGTACCACTGCCCTTGTAACCCTTCTAAAACATGTACTTCTGCTCTGCACCTCTTCCTAATTTAGAATTCTGCCAATCTTGCCAGTTGTTAGGCCTCTATCTAATCCTCTTTCCCCAAATGTACATCCTCATCTATGCAGCCTTTCACGTATGTTTGCCTTTACCCCTTCTTCTCTCAAATGTTGCCCTTTTTACCACTGCCTCCTTCAAATACAAACCCTTCTTCTGCACCCCTCCCTAAACTTGTACTTTTACTCCACACCTCTTAAAAAAGTGTGTGCCTTTAGTCATGCACACCTTCAAAAAAGTTCCTTATACCCCCTCCACAAACTGAACCTGTACCCTGCACTTCTTCTGAATTTGGCATCCCTCTCCCTGTATTTCTCCCGAACTTTATATCCCTACAATCTCACCCTTTCAAATCTATTTTTCCTCTCAAAATGTGCACCCTCTACACCTTCCCAAAATACACCCCCCTTATCCCACTCCCAATATCAGTACTTTTTCCCTTTCTCTACTTCCAAAAGGCAAACATGCCCAAATTCATATCTCACCTCCACATACTTACTAAAATGTGCATCCCACCTCTGCTTCCCTCCTACTACTATTAGAACAAATTTTGAATGTTGCAGGGGCTGAGGGTTGGTAAGAGGTCCATATTTTGGGACTTACCGATCTGCAAGTATTAAAATGGAGGTATATATTTTGTTAAGTCATGTAGTATAGTGGTGCATATTGGTGGAGGGGCAAAAAAGTAGGAGTGCAAATTCTGTGAATGATAAAGAAACACGGGGTAGAAATGTTGGGAGAACTTGGGCTTGAGATATGGAATTTCAGAAAAGTGGAAGAATGAGTATAACCACGAGATAAGGACAGGAGTAAGGGTGCAGATTCTGTAGGAAGTTCTTAGGGGTACAAACAGGAAGAGAGTTGCAAACTTTGGGAGTATAACAGGGTTATGAGGTGTAAACTTCCAGGGGTGCAAAGACAGAGGTAGTCATTTTGGGTGGTGTGCATATTTGGGGAGTGGTGGAGTAGAGATACAATCGTATGAGTTGTGTGGGGCAAGGGTTATAGATTTTTGGAGGGGTGTAGTGATATGGGTGTACATTTTGAGGAGGTATGGTGCACATTTTGTGAAGGGTGCAAATCTTTGGAGTGGCATGGGGCTGGATTATAAAGGTTTAAGTCTCTGGAGGTGTGTGTACATGGTATAAGCTTTGTGGCAGTATTGGGTTTAAGCTACAAATCATGTGAGGAGTACAGGAATGAGGTATAACTTTGGGATGAGATGCAGATTTGGAAAGTAGCACAGGGAAGGTACAACTTGCTGGAGTAGCTCTGGAAAAGTTTATTCATTCGTGGAAGGGTGTAGTGCAAGCGTGTAAACCACAGGGGTGGTACAAAAGAGAGGACTTTTGGCATGGGGTAAAATTGTTGAGAAAGTGTACAGACTATGGTATGACTTCTGGGAGGGGTACAAGAGAAGGATGCAAATCTTGGGGAATGTGGGGCTAAGAGTAACTTTGTAGAGATCTGGTAGGATTTCAGAGGCAGGGGTGACTATTTTGGAGGGGGAGCAGGACAGGAGGTGCAGATTTTGTGATAAGTAGGGTGCCACCAATTTGGGTGCATTTTGCAGATTTGGGAAGTAATGTTAAGGAGGTACAAATTTCAGGAGTTGTGGGGTCAGGTGTACAAATATTAAAAGGGGTTTGTAAATGGCAATATAAATATGGGATGTGTACAGAAGTGCAAGCAAACTGCAGGAGTGGGGATAGGTACACAATTAGGAAGAATGGATAGGGGTACAACTTTTGGGAGGTTGTGTAAATTTTGGTAGAGCTGCAGAGCAGGACTGCAAATTTGTAAGTGTCTCAAGGTCACAGATTTAGGGAGAGGTGAGTACAAATTTTGGAGGGTTATAATTCCATGTATAAATCTGAGGAGGTATGTGAGAGAAGGAAATTATAGAAGAGTGACGCTAAGGTACAGCTAGAAACTTAGGAGAGGTATATGGACACATAAACCAATTGAAAGGAGAGGCAGAGTGGGTTGTACATTTTGTGGGATCGTAAATTTGGGCAGGAGTACAGGGCTAGTGGTAAATATTTTGTTAGTGTTGCAGAACCTCCACAAAGAGGATGAGTTTGAAATAAGGAGGGGCTGTGGGGCTGCATTCAGGGCTGAAGAGAACAAAGGAAACAAAATACATGTCTGTTCATGTTAAGAACTGGTCAGGTTGTTGTTTTTAGTGGAGAGGAGTGATACTGAGCATGAAGTGTTGGTGATCAGCTCAGGAAACTGATATTTATTCATGACATTTACTGTAATAATTAGATTAATACATGCCTCATCAGAAAATTGGAAGCAAAGACTGATTTTTGAATGTCATAATCTGATGTCATCTATATATAGCGGAGGACACACATGGGTGAGAAACTGTTTGGAAGGGAGACAGCAGAGGGTTGTGGTTAATCAAATCAAATCAGAAGAGAGGGAGTTCACCAGTGAGGTGCCACAAGGATCAGTTTTATACCCAGTCCTTTTCAGTATGTTCATCAGCAACATGGGGGAAGGAATCCAGGGCCAGTTGAGTCTCTGCAGATGACACACAGATTTGTGGCAGGGTAGACAGCGAGGAGGAAGTTAGGGAGATGTAAAAGCTAGAGACATGATGAAAGATTTGGCAGTTGAATTTCAACACCAGAAAGTGCAAGGTGATGCACATAGTGAACAAGAACCAGAGAACAGGGATGGGGGTAAGTTGGACACAACCTCTGAGGAAGAGAGAACCAGGGTTCATCAACAGGTGACTCCCTAAAACAATCAAACCAGTGTAACAAGGCTTACAGTAAGTCAAACAGGATGCTGTGGTGTATAGGAAGGGGTAATGACAGCACCAGGAAGGAGGTACTATTACCGCTCTACGGATCACTAATGAGGTCCTACCTGGAGAGTACTGTGCCCAATTCTGGAATCCTCACCTGAGAAAGATAAGGACAGGCAGGAGACTGTGCAATGTAGGGGGTGACCAGCTCATCATGCTGTTCTTGGTAAAACTTTTGAAATAAATATTCTTGTCCCCCTCTGGGGAGTTACGAACCATATAGGTTCCTGAGGGGGCTATAGAAGTCTATCCCAGAATGGGAGTTTTGGTCCCCTTACAAATAGTAACGTGAGGGTATCCAGTGATAACAGCAACCGAATATGGGTGACCATCAAAACGTTAACTCCATATTCGGCGCTACTGGGATAAGCGACCCGCAAGGGTAGCAACTACTGCTACTGCAAGGGTAGGGGAAGGCGACCGGAATGAGGGAATGGCGAGGGAATGGGAGGGATAGGAGGAGGATTATCCAGAGGAACTGTGCCTGCTGGTGTCGAGCCAGCCGTGAGGTGTGGTGGTGAGGGCTGGCTCCAGCACAGCAGGTACTGGGTTCGGGGCTGGGACTGGGAAGGTCTGAATTTTGCCACTACCTGCAGCTCCTGGACTTAATTTTTTTTGTAGCGAATTTGTGCCTCCGACCACCTCCCTGGAGTTAAGAATCTTAATTGGGGCAGCCTCACAAAAACACTGGGGGTGTTGATCGCCGTAAGTGTATATCGGCCGATTTGCTTTTCAGCGATATACTCTCACCATAATAGCAATCACCATTCCGTGTCCGCAATTATGACATAGAACCTAATGTAAGTTACTGTGGACTATGTAAGCATACCCAGATAGGAAGTAAGGCCCCTTTTTATACTGCTGCAAGTGTATTGGGGTACTATATAGGCCTAGTACAGACAAGGAATTATGTTTGAGGGCTAGCACATTAAAGAGGAATTGGGATTCCTTACTGGTAATTTTGGCTATACATAGGCTCTGTACATGGGCAGTCTAATGGTATGGGCAGGCCTCCCCTACTAGCAGGGACAGGTTGTAAACAGTCAGAGAAGTCTCAGGACATGCTCCTCCCCAGACTGCCTCAGTTCAACCTTCTGATCAACTCTGAAAAATAAGACTCCAATGAAGCCTAATCATTACTAAACTGCTACCAGATAACAATAGGAACTATATTCAATATAATACAGATGATACACTGAATATACAGCACTGGAATCTGGGAGAGCCTGACTGCCCATGGAAGGAGCTCAAACACAACTGGAATTACCAGTATGTGATTACAATTCCTCTTTGTATGTTGGCTCCTATGAGCAGTCCGATAGCATGGGCCCTAATAAGCAGTACCTCGATGGGAAGGATCAGTGCTGTATTACCAAACTAAACACCCATCTGCCGAACACAGCATCTGTAGAGCTGACTGCTTTATGGTGGTAATGCCTAGTGAACGTGTGTACAGAAGCCCATGTTGCTGCCCTATAGATATCCTCGAAAGAGGTTAAAGCATGTTTGGCATAACAGGCTGTCATGGCTCCAGTAGCATGGGCCCTGATACCAGGAGGGACAGTCTACCCCCCTTGAAAGGTAGGCTATCTTTATAGAATGACACAGCCAATTAGCTATAGCCCATTTGACTGGGTCAGTGGCCTTTTTCCCCCCAGGCCCAGCATGACAAAAATGCCTGCCCATTTTGTGGAAAGGCTTGGTATACCTAAGGTATAGCTTTTTAACTCATACTTTATTGTTTTTGTAATTAAACTCATAAAGCAGCACTCGCATAAGACACAATCATATAATGCAGTATCCAAGGGTGTCTAGCAGATTAATATATTACATCAGTGACAGTAGCTGTATATGGCATTTGTTGCATGTGTAAACTGTTTTTCTATTGAATACTTCTCTGACGTACAGGTACTCTGTGAAGAAATGTCTGCAGTTGGTCCTGGTTGTCTCCTGAGTGTCACGACTGAAAAAGGGCTTGGTTCCCAGTGGGCTTACCTGGTGACCAAAAAACAAATAACTACAGAGCAGGAGGGGTAAAGCAGCATATATCATGCACAGGTTGATGCTAATCACAGTAAAGGTTTGTCTGTGCATCACTTTTTTTTCCCCCTTGTCATGATGGACTGTCAGGGCTGTCAATCCTTCCAAAACACAAGGTGCGCTTTCATTGCAATTAGCCTGCAAATGAAGGAAATGTCCCTCTTTTTAAAATTTCCTCCTTAACAACTAACATATGTAATTATTCCCTACTAACAAAGTGGAGCAATACAGAAATAAAGATTATAATACATGACAGCCCACCAACAACAGTGGAAAAAACTGAATGCTAATGAGTCAGTTAAGTCAATGTAGCGTAGCAGCCATGGCCTCTTGCATCCTCTTAACTTTACAGATTAATTCAGATATAGAATTAACTTTACATCGGAGCCCGAGCACCTGTAATTTGACATTGTAAATGTGATCGGATAACTATTTTAATTATAGAGGGGAAGACCATAGACCTGTATCCAGCACCATGATTACAGAGCTTCCATTGAGAATAAATGGGTTAAAAAATGCCATCTAGTGGTTCAAGTCCCATATGGTATACAAAGTCTCTGAACTTACAGGATAAAGTCAGACCAAGCCTAAACACACCTGTAAGAACAATCCCTCCTTTGACTAGATCAAGTCATTTGTCTATGAGAGGAAAAAGCTCATTTCCTCCTATCCAAAAAATGGATATGGTACAATATGTATATAAAACACATTTACTCTAACGTGTGTGTTAAAACAGATAACTTACTTGACTTTAGCAACAGACCAAATCTACATAGCAGGCATCAATGTCCCAAATAAAACAGTTTGCTTCTCCCAGTCTTCAGAATCCTCATGCTCCCTAATCTAAAATTCGGCATTCCTCGCATCCTTAGCGTTTGTATACACAAATGTGTTTCCTCCATAAGCAATGCGAGGATGTGCTGGCATCAATAGGGAATGGACCACCCCCAAACTACGCAGTTCCTGCCGTACTCCATCAATACTTTTCTCTGTAGCTTGTGGCAAAAGACAACCCCAGAAATATATGCAGGCTCTGCAAAAATGGATGGTGCTCTCTTGCTTCTCTCTACAACACATCCTTGAGTCCAATCAACCTGTGACCAGTAATATGGCACATGGAGAGATTCCTGCAGCTGCTGCCCATTTGGTATTCACCTCGTAAAACTTTTTATTCTAGCGTCAAGAGCTCCTGGGGGTAGGTGAAGCAATGGTGGGAGCCAAGTGAGCGAAGAACTCAAGAGATCGTCCCCCTACTCTCCCTCTGCCAGCCCAACGATTCTCAAGTTGCTGCCTGGTTTGTATTCCCTAGAGCCTGCACATGATAGTGCAGCTGGGCAAGTGTCCTGGATCAGCTTCACTGTTGCATTTAATGCTGCTGACAAAATGTTGTCAGCAGATTTTGCTAAACTCGTGGTCGCTGTCATTTTTCTATCTTGGGCACCTATAAATTCCAGTATGGATTTTATTTTTTAAGGCCATGGCCCACATCTTGATTAGCATCGTCTGCAAAGGTGGTTCAGAAGAAGCATATGTTGTTTTACCAAGACGTGCCGCTCCACAAGCCCCAGAGGCTAATGCGGTTGTTTCTGCTGATCTACTTGCCCTCCCCCGACACCATTTGTAAGTTTGACTCAACTATCACACTTTCTCTAACAAGAGCTGTAAAAAGTTCTATCATTAAAATAGTTAAAATATAGCTTTTGATTAAAGGGGACATAAACATTGCAGTTGTCATGCAAATTGTGAAAGCCCATGAAAAGATCTTTCAAACAAGGTACTGGGCATGTCTGAAGGTGTCAGGAGTCCTGAGATATAAATATCTAAACCATTTGTAAATCAAAACAAAGCAGCAGCCATTTCATGGAATCTTGAGACAGAAAGTGATGTCACTGAGGGGCAAGCCGTAATTAACAACATGCAGCTTGCCCATCAGAGACATCACTTTCTGTCTCAGGATTCCATGAAATGGCTGTTGCCTTGTTTTGATTTACAAATGATTTAGATATTCATATCACAGAACTCCTGACACCTAAAAGAAAGTGCAATACCTCGTTTGAAAGATCTCTTCATGGGCTTTCATAATTTGAGTAAACCTGCAGTGTTTACTTCTCCTTTAAATTTGCAAAACCTTCAGAAAGCTCTGCTGAAGTGCACCCATTTTGTATGGGGCACTCTACCCCTCCCACCCAAGTTATATCTTGAGGATCCATCTGACATCCAAGGAGTGCAGCCACTCCTCACTGGAGTTAGCTGGATTGGGGTAGAGAGGGGGTAGGGCCATTTCTTGGTTTTGATGGAAGTCTGAGATAACATTAGGAAGGAAGGAGAGCACCGTACAAAGGATGGCCTTCTCCCTGTGGAAGATGAGGCAGGGATGCTGGTGGTACAGGGCTTGCAGCTCACAAATGTGGCGAGTCGAGCAGATGGCTATTAGGAACAGGACCCTAAGGGATATGTGTCAGAGTGATACCTTCTAAAGATGCTTAAAATGGGGATCCATAAGAGACTCAAGTACCACGTTTAACTTTTTAAGGTGGGAGAATCTGCCTCGGCCTTGGGCAGATCCTGTGGCATGCCTTCAGGAAATGAACGATGTCTAGATGGTGCCCTAAGGACTGCTACCCCAGTTTACTCTACACAGATGAACGGGCCACCACCTGGACCCTAAGGGAGCTAACAGAGAGACCCTTGCTTAAGCCCTGCTGCAGAAGTTCCAAGACAAAGGAGTGGCCAAGGGCTAGATATGAAGTGGTGAGTACCAGTGTTTGAAGGGGTCCAATATTGTTCTGTATGGTTGGTTAGTTGAAGTCTTTCTGAATTACAGCAAAGTCAGGATGACCCTTGCTGACCATCATGCCTTCATGAATCTCCTGTGTTCTGCAGTCATGCTGACAATTAGAACTTGTCTGGATCAAGATGAAGCATTGGGTACTGATGTAGTAGGTCTGGGCTGGGCTGCAGAAGTTGCCTGCCGAGAGCTGATTTAGATCATAGTATCAGGAATAGCGTGGCAAAGAGAATTCACATCGAGGGTTCCCTGCCTAACTTCTGAAGAACTTTTTGGATCAATAAGCAAGCAGCAAAGGCATAAAGGAGTGTGTCCAGCCATGCCAGACACACACAATCTATTCCTACTGACTGTAGCTCCTGGTAACTGCTGAGGTACCGTGAGATCAATGCGCTGGTCTTTACTGCCATGGGGTCTATGAGCAGTATCCTCCACCTGTTGCAAAGTAAGTGAAACACTACTAGTAGAGTTCCCATCACCCAGTTGCAGCTTCTGCCAGCTTAGACAGTCGCTCTGACAATTCAGAGCACCTGCCAGATGAACTGCAGTGAGGGACTGGTTGTCCCTTGTATTCTTCTCTCAACATGGATTTGCTCTTAATACTAAGCCACCATGACCACACTGCCCAATCTGATCAGGATGTGCTAACTGTGCAGTCGTCCTTGGAATGACAATTGTACTAAGAGTACAGTTTACAATTGCAGAATGTTGATGGGAAGCTTTCGTTTTACTAACCTCCATGCTCCTTGATCTGGGCCATGCCTAGGGCTACTCCCCAGCCAGAGAGACTGGCATCTGTCATAGGGGTTATGTGGTTCACACCCCATAGGGTCACTCCCTTAAGTCTGCCGGCACAGTCCACCAATGAAGAGATACTAGTATGGCTGGCAGAACAAATATCTTGGTCAACAGGGCTTACATCTGCAGGTTCCAATGTTGGAGAAGGTAGAGCTGCAGCAGTTGGGAGTGGAGTCTGGCTCACTGGACAAGATCTAAGCTTGTGGCCATCATACCAAAGTCACGAAGGATTGTCAGGGTGATGTCCCTATCTACCTTGCGAATCTCTCCCAGGCTTGTGCCAGGTTTTGTATTCTGTTGACTGCAAGTGCGACCATGGTTTGAGATGTGCTGAAGGCTACACCTAGGTGCTGCAAGCACTGTGTCAGGCCAGTGCACTGTTTGTGATTTATTATTTAGCCAGTGATACTGTATAGTCTGGATCACCTCTAAAATCACCATCTGTGCCAACCTCAAACTCTGCCCTCATCAGTCACTATATTATTTCTCCCCAGAAAGTTACTTCTGCCCACCGTAGCACTCTGGGTGCTTCTGCTAACATGCTTCTGGTACCCTCTCACCATTTATGTATGCTGCAGTGATGGCACTCTGCGACCCCAACTCCACGGCCCAGGACCGAACCCTGTTCTGAAAATGAAGCAGAGCAAGATACACTGCTCTCATTTCCAACATATTTATCTGAAGTTCCTGCAGGCTCCAGACTCCCTGAACTGGGATCTGATCTAGGACTGCTCCCCAGCGGGACAGGCTGGTATCTGTCGTCAAAATCAGTTCCAGTGGGGCTCCTTGTAGTGCTTCTTGGGCTTCTCCCACCATGCAAGCAACTGCAAAAACCATCCACGGCAGTGGACTCAAGAGTCTGGCAATCCTCAGACACTGGGCAAAAAAAACTGCAGCATACAGTTCTAGGAGACCACATGTGAAACCATACCCACGGCACTAGTTCTATCGCCACTGCTATCAGGCCCAGACTCTGAAGTAGTCTGTCAGCAGAGTCTATGTATTAGGCTTTCAGCTACTGAACCTCTTGGACCAAGGTCTCCTTCCTGGATGAAGAGACGAACACCCTTTTCTCATCTGTTCTGAACACCCCCTCCCCCGAAGTGTTCCAGCCTCTGAGATGGCCTCAATGAGCTTTCCACCTGATGATGATCCAGCCATGTGTTTCCAGGACTGCCAAGGCCCTTGCACTAACATCTATGCTATCCTCACAGCTGGATCTCTGATGCGCAAAATGTGCACATAGGGGTATACGTGATGACTCTCCTGCCTCATCTGCATCACCAACACCATCAGTATCTTTGAGAGTACCCTGGGCGCTGTTGTTAGACCAAAGGGGAGAGTCTGGTACTGCAAACACTATCCCTGAATCTCAACCCTCAAAAATTCCCAGTGTGACTGATGGATTGGGATGTAGAGGTAGGCATCCTTCTGATTTATGGATGCCAGGAAGTCCCCCAGTTGAACTGCCTGAAAGATGGATTGCAAGGACTCCATCTTGAAGGTTGTGTGCCGGACAAACCTATTTTTTTTTTTTTACACCTCCCAGCCCCCAAGCGGTGACTTCTTCGGGCCACCTAGGGTCCCCTACCCGCCACATATCCCCATCACTATTCTCGCTGCCCTCCCTTAAGCCGTGACCACAACTGACCAGACGTATCCCTTCGTCGAGCCCCCCCCCCCCGATGGGGGACTAATCCAGGAGGGGAGACTTGCAACTAGTCTTCATTCTACACTGAGTCCTCATAACGAGAGAATGGCTCAGACACTTCCAGGCTTTGTGGCAAGCGGGGACCAGCTGGCATCATCCCGTCGGCCGAGCAGGCATTTTCCATTTTCTCCCCTGTCCCACTCATCACCCACACATCAGGTCAGCCGCAGCGGCATCCTGGGGATGTTCAGTGGCATGTCGACGTTGCACGCTGCCAAGAATGCCAACCACAAACCACCACCAGGGGCCACTTAGCAGTCTAAGACCCTCCCACGAGGAGGGAAGAGTCTGAGAGGTGCTCTGAACTCCCTCCCCGCCAGACTCCGCTCCGGAGATCCGGGCTCAGGGCTCGAACCCAGATCATCAGTGTGCCATGCGAACACCCAGTGCTCGGTGCCATGGAGCCAGCCCTGGACAAACCTATTTAAATGTTTCAGATCATGAACAGGCCAAAATCTCCCCGACTTCTTGGGAACTATGAAATAAATCGAGTACACACACAGACCCTCCTCATTCGATGGAACTGGGACAACTGCCTTGATCTGTTGCAAGTGATTCAAGGTCTGAATCAAAGTCAGCCATTTCCTTTGATTTTGGGGCACCACAGACTGTAGGAAACAACCTTTTATGGATATCAGAAAAAGCTATGGCATAGCCCACAACCAGAATTTCTAGAACCCACACATACAACGTAAGTTGGGCCCATCCCTGGTAAAATCTTTGTAGTCTTCCACCAAGAGAAAGTGAGCAGAGTTTGACCCACATACCTTCATTGAGAGGATCCTCTCGTTCCAGTATCTCCATTTTGTCTGCATGTGAAGAAGCTTCTGTTACAGTTACCCTTGAAACTGGAATAGGCTCCTGTATTCCTATGGTGCAAACCGCCTCACTACTCTCACTGCAGGCCAAACCCCCAGCCTCTTGAGGCCGAGTGTGCCTTCTGTTACTGTCTGGACACCAGTAACTGCCTTTCTTCTCCTGAACATCCTTCACAATACTGTCCAGTTCTGGCCTGAATAACAATTCCCAGGCAAAGGACATATTGAACATATTTGCCATGGCTGCCTGATCTGCAACCCAGAGGTGAAGCCACACGCTCTGCACAGCTGTCACAATATGATAAGCAAAGTAAGCCAACATCAACAAACTGTCCATTGCCGCATCCCCAAGGAAGGAGGATGTCATGAACACAAGCTGTGAAATATGTGTCCCTTCTGACACTTCAGGAACAAATCTACTTAAGGTGGTAACCCATGAGTTAAACGCTCTGGAAAAAACAATGATGCATATGTCGTCCGAAGGTTTGCCCCATTCGATGAACACTTTATCGTTTGTATCAGACAGGGTTGGCAAACCTTCGAGAGGCACAGCTGTGTACTTGATCATATTGCACACTGCCTTATCTGCCTTTAGAGGATTTCCCACATCTTGTAACTCCTCCAGAAAAGGGTAGCATCTCATTCTTGGTCTAGGAAGCGGTTTTCATTTCTCCACCTTGGTCCATTCCTGCTCAATAATCTGTTCCCAGTACTGGAAGTTTGAAAAACGCTTTGGGCTGATGTCGAGGAGGACAGAAAGGGATTCACATCCAAGGTCTCTGAGTCCTGAACCTCCTTTAGCTGCAACGTTGCATGCTTCAGTTATAAGACAGCGACTTCACATCAAGTGAGGGAGGGGGAATGGAATCTTTTTCCTAGATTCCATCCACATCTCCTCAGAGGGACACTCTTCTTCATCTTATGGTACCAGATCCATCGGGTCAGGATTTTCCCCATGACCCCCTGCAGTTAAGTTAGAGGATCACCTGCAAATCTGGGTGTGCATAATCGTTCTGCTCTAGCACACCTAGACGTGCCTGTATGGCCCCCCCCCCTCCTGACCTCAAGGGATCTGCCTTGGGTTTGGGTGCATTAATGGGGATGGCCAGCAGGACACTGGAATTCAGCAACTCATTTAAGAGGAACAAAAAGGACTTGCACAACTCAGCCTTACCACTGCCAGTTGGTTATCACAGGTGCACCCCCCCAAGCTCAAGGGTTGGGGGCCCCCCACCCGATAAACACCTGTTAAGATTAGGTTAAACAATTGGGACGGTACAACCCCAAAGGAAAGGGTCTTGTCATTCTCCTGCAGGTCTTCTATCTTTTAAATATTACTGGTCTTTAACAAGCCATGGTGCCACCAAAAAACGCTGAACTGACCCAAAACGGCAGTCAGATATGCAATACTCTGATCTGCCCACAGTCGTATCCCTTGCTGTGGGAACCATCCTATTCTACTACAGGGTCCTTTACTTGCTAACTACACAAGAGGTGAAACTCTACCGGCCACCATGGCTGTCTCATGACCACTATAGTCTCCCCTCCCCCAGCTGACTACAATCATTGCTGGCTGGCTTTCTAGAAGTGCCAGGGGTCTGCAACTGGTTGCATGTGGTTGCAAAATGATGTCACGACTTTACACAGGAATCAAGCACACAAGAGGAGCATGTCAGTGACATAATGGACGTGCTAACAGTTACTCTGCGTGGTTCCGCAGTGCAACATGTACTCACTGAACCAAGCAAGAAGATGTCAGGCTTACCTATACAACTCGGTTAAATGATAACTACAGGTTATCAATGGTGTCGTAATTGTTGACCGACTCCTCGATACTAAATCCTGCATACGGAACGGTTGCTCTAGTGGGCGATAGTTTATCCAGTGATTTAAACGACTTTATGATGCCTCGAAAAAAATATCCAAAGAAGGCGGCTGGTAAAACATCCATACTCAAACAGGTGAAATCGAATGCAAATATAAATGGCTCTTCTTCTGTATCTCCCACAGTGATGCAGAAAGAACTAAAGGGTCCACAAACAGTTTTGCCATCAAGTCCGGACACTCAAAATGCAGGAAGTACATCGCAAGGAACTATTATGATAACTGGTACTAAGCATAATACCCAAATGGTACAGACTGCTGCAATTTTTTTTAAAAAGGTACAGCATCTAACTCCTTGCAGACTTGCTAGTAGCCTGGGAGCTCCGATGGATCTGAGCCTCATCCACAACAGGAAATGGCACAAAAGGAAAAATTACTCACCTTAGTAATTGCTTTTCTTCTCATGGAGTCTTGCTATATTATGACTAATTCAGTTAGCCACTGCACTTGAACTGCCCCGGAGAGGAAAGAGTTAACTCCAGGGAGTCTGGAGTTCTACAGCGCGAGAGCGCTTATGCCAAAGCTCTATCTGGGCAGTTTCAAATGAAACTGTCAGATCTTTATGAAGCTAATACTAAGCAACAAGTCTGTGTGGAAAGCTCTACACTAGCCAAATGGCTACCTACTAGTAGAAATAACAACAATATAAACAACAATAACAATAATAACAATGAATAATAGTATTATTAGTTACCCCCCTGACAAGCACCATTAGGACCCCCCCTTCCCCCAAAGACTCAAGTCCAGGAAGGGGGCCAATATATACCTAAATAAAATAACCTAGTTCCCTAACCCTAAATAAAAGAAGGTAAGGGAAAAACTACAATGGCATGACACAGTGCTTGCACTAATTTGCCACCCTACCCAAGTAGAAGTTCTGAGAGGGGCAGGAGGGAGGGTGGTTAGACATAGCAAGACTCCATGAGAAGAAAAGCAATTACTAAGGTGAGTAATTTTTTCTTCAAACACCATGAAGTCTTGCTATATTATGACTAATGCAGATTACACAGCAGTACCTCCATGGAGGAGGGTCAGAACCTACTTAGGAAATAGGCTCTGAAGCACAGCTGTGCCAAAACGAGCATCTCTCCTGGACTGAATATCCAGGGAATAATGCTTGGTAAAAGTGTGAACTGTTTTCCAAGTAGCAGCTTGACAGATTTCCAGAATGGGAATATCTCTAGCAGCCGCTAGAGATACAGCTGTACCCCTGGTGGAGTGAGCACTCAGTCCTGAGGGGGGTTCTCTACCTAGTTTTTGATAACAAAATTGGATACAAGAGACAATCCACCTTGCAATTGTCCTCTTAGTGGCAGGTTTCCCTTGCCAGCCCCCATAGGTAAGGAAGAGTTGGAGGGATTCGAATCCTGTGACTCTTGGAGCTGTTCCAAATAGTAGCTTAAGGCTCTTTTGACGTCCAAGCTGTGCAGTCTCCTCTCACCTGAGGAAGGATGCTCAGTGAAAAATACTGGAAGAGATATGGATTGGTTCAGGTAGAAATCTGAAACCACTTTAGGCAAAAAAACTTTCTGTTAGTCCTGAGGATACCTTATGTCTGTGGGAAGAGATAAAATCTTCTTCCACTGACAGGGCTGTAGTTCACTTACGGCCTGGCAGAAGTGATAGCCACTAGGAAAACAGTTTTCCAAGTTAGAAACTTGAGCTCTGCTGAGGACAGAGGCTCAAAGGGAGGTTGCATTAACTGAGCAATGCAAACATTCGGTCCCAGGCGGAGCTGGTTCTCAAAAGGAGGGTTAGTGTGAAGTAACCCTTTAAAAACTTGGAAAACACAGGGTGAGAAGAAAGGAAGCAGGCTTCCTGCTGACACAAAAACAGAGACAGCTGCCAGATGAACCCTTTAAGGTAGCTGGCCTAAGGAATTTAAATGGACCAAACAGTCCAGTAAATGGGCAGATCAGCAGATTCTGGGATAATCTGCTTCTCAGAGCACCAGATGGAAAACCTTTTCCACTTAGAATTGTAAGTGGGCCTAGTGGAAGGTTTCCTTGAAGCCTTTAAAATATCCAGAACACCTTGAGAAAGGTGTAAGTCAGCAAATTCTAACTCCTCAAGAGCCATGCCTTGAGATGGAGGGATTTGAGGTCCGGATACCACACTCTCCCCTGTGCACAGGCCAGCAAGTCATGGACTCTGGGCAAGCTCAGGGCAGGGTGGACTGTCAAGGACAGAAGCAGTGGGTACCAGGGCTGTCTGGCCCAATCTGGGGCAATCAGAATCACTTTGCAGGGCTGAGATCTGATTTTTACTAGTACCCTGAAAAGAAGAGGAAAGGGGGGAAAGGCATACAGGAACTTCCCTTTCCAATCCAACTGAAAGGCGTCCAGGGGGACTGAGCCCAGCACTGGAGGCCTGCAACAAAACAGAGGAAGTTGGTGGTTGTCTGGGGCTGCGAAAAGATCTATCTGAGGGGTGCCCCATCTGGCAAAGACCGACCCCAGCACCTGAGGATTCAGAGCCCATTCGTGATGGCCCTGAGAAATCCTGCTGAGGGCATCCGCTAGGACATTGTCCTTCCCTGGAAGGTGAACTGCTATCAGGGAGGTGTTCAGGAGTAAGCCAGAGACCACAACTTCATTGCTTCGTGCACAAGGCTGATGACCGAGTGCCCCTTGCTTGTTGATGTACCACATTGTTGTGGTGTTGTCTGTCCTGACTTGAACTACTTTGTTCTGGACAGAAGCTGAAAACGCCTGAAGAGCTAGAAAGACAGCTCTGAGTTCCAAAAGGTTGATGTGGAGCAGAGATTCCTGAGGAGACCACACTCCTGAGTGGACAGGTCGCCAGTGAGCTCCCCACCCTAACAGGGAAGCATCCGTGGTGAGGGTGAGGGAGGGAGACGGAATGAAAGGAACCCCTTGTTTTAGATTGCTTTGATCCTGCCACCAGTGTAGAGCCAGGATCAGAGTTTGAGTCACTGGAACCAATTTGGAAAGGGGTCCCTCCTTTGAGACCAATAGGCCCTCAAATGGAACTGAATGTCCCTCATCTGGAATCTTGCTCCTGCACTACCGCTGTGGAAGCAGCCATGTGCCCTAGGAGTTGCAGAAAATGCCTTGCTGGTCGAGAAACCCGAGGGTAAAGGAGGATGCCAGGGCAATGAGCCTGTCTACCCTTTCCGAGGGAAGAAATGCCCTGGCTAACTTTGTGTTCAATTCTGCACCTATGAAAGTTAGTACCTGAACTGGTTCCAGAACTGACTTTGGTAAATTCAACAGGAATCCCAGGAAGTGAGAAGCTGCTGGGTGACTTGCAAGTGGGATTTACCTGATCTGGGGACTGACCCACTATGAGCCAGTCGTCCAGGTAGGGAAACACAGCAATCCTTGCCTTCTTAAATGAGCCACTACCACAGCTAGACATTTTGTGAATACCCTTGGCGCAGAGGCAAGGCCGAAGGGCATTGCCCTGAACTGGTAGTGGCCTGAGGGCAGTTCGAACCTGAGGTACTTACGGTGAGAAGGCCTGATCAGAACATGAAAATAGGCATCCTTGAGGTCCAGGGAAGCCAGCCAGTCCCCTGGCCTCAGGGAAGGCAAAATCATTGCCAGAGTTAACATTTTGAACTTTGGTTTCAAAAGATGCTTGTTCAGGTACCTTAAATCTAGGATGGGCCGCCATTCTCCTGTCTTTTTTGGGGTAAGAAAGTATCTTGAGTACAGCCCCTTGCCCTGATGGCAAGGAGGGACCCTTTCTACTGCTTTGCAGTCCAGAAGAGAAGAAACCTCTGCTTCCAAAGCAAGGGCTTCTGTAGGATTTGCAGGTGGAAATGTCTGGCCCTCATCTTTGGAAACTGTTTGAAGCTGAGAACCAGACCCTGGTTTATTACCTCCAGAACCCATCTGTCCGAGGTTAGGGACACCCAGTTCTGGCTGAAATAAACCAACCTGCCCCCCACTGGTACAGGAGAATCGGCCCTGGGCACCCCATCAGGGTGCCTGCTTGGCAGTAGCCTTAGGCTGAGGGGAGGGGGACGGTTTACTTGTGCCCCGTCTATCTCTGCCTCTGAAGAAACCCTTCTGTGCAAACGCAGAGGAGGCCTGAGATTGGTAAAAAGGCCTGTGGAAAGGCCTGCCCCTACCTCTGGGAGCGTGCCTCTGTGGAGTGGCATGCCTCTCCTTAGCCTGGGCACTTTTGTAGGTAGTTCTGTATTCATCCATCTTTTTTATAGTTTTCTGTTTGTTCCCCAAACAGAGAATTACCCACTACAGGAAAATCCATAGCCTTTGACTGAGTATCTTGGGACAGATTAGTGCATCTGAGCCATGCCAACTCACGGAAAGCTACAGAAGTGGCCATGACCCTTGAGGAAACATCATTAACATCAACAGCAGTATGAAATTGAACTTTAGAGGCTTCAATGCCATCAGCAGCCACCTGTTCCAACTCACTAGCCAGCTGGCCATGTGCCTGCTTGGCTAACTGCAATATTGTGTCCCATCTAGATTTCTGATATCTAGCTACATAAGCCATATAATTTGCCTGCCTGAGTCCCAAAGAAGCTGCCATATACTGTTTTTTCGCCATGGCATCAATCCTCCTGGAATCCTTATCAGGACGATGTGAGGCCAGGGGAATATTAGCCTTGTCACAGGCTGCAGCTTGAACCACACCTACATGACTACACTACTCAGTGAGGAAGTCTGTATCAGAGCCTGACAAAGTATACCTTCTGTCCATTTTTTTATCTACAGGAGGGACAGAATGAGGATTTTTTTTAAATCTTTGTTGTTTGCTTCCTAAATGACTTATGCAAAGGAATAGACAACCTCCTAGACTCTGGTATATCCAACGTAATCAGGCTCCTCTTGCTCATCCACAGCCTCTAAAGGAAGCTGGAGGGTTTCTGCAACCTTTTGTAAAACATAAAATGAGAAGGGGACTCAGACAGAATAGGAGAAGATTCTAAAGGTCTGTCTGGAGAAATGTCCGTTCAATGGGCACGTCCAGACCCTCCCAGCCACATATATATTGATCAAATTCCTCCTCCCCCTCCTGTGGTTCATAAAATTCCTCAACATCATACTCCTGAACCACTGGAACTGAACGAACCAACCCTTTACCAACTGATGGTGGTTCGACAGGACCCTGAGACAGTGACTGGACAATCTGTATGGCTTTAGCTATTTCTGCAGCAGTTGGAGAGACAATTTTGGACTCCAAACCTACTGATTTCTTTGTCTTTTTCACTGGGACTGGTTCCTCTGAACCAGCCTTCCTTTTGCCCGAGGAAGTCTCGCCCTGGTCAGAGGGCACTCCCTCTGGTCCAGTGGGTGCTGGACCGGGCTGGCCATCCGGGTCAGCGGACTTTTTGGCCTCTCGTTCCCTGAGCCGGCCCAATCTCTTTTCCAGGGTGGCTGCAGGGAAATTTTTACACACCTGGCAGTCTGACAGGAGGTGGTCAGCCCCCAGACAATAAACACAAATGGTGTGTGGGTCAGCCTTGGCAAAGGCTTCCTCACAGACATCACAGTGTTGAAACCCAGTGGGCCCGGTTTTTCTTTTGGGTTTCTCAGACATAATGCCAGCCTAACCAAAAACTTGCCCTTTTGATGGCAGTGCCAGGCAAGACACCCTTATCGGTTCCTAACCGTGTCACGGGTATTTGAAAAAACCTAATTTTAAAGCAAGGTTTTTTTAGAACCGATAAGAACCGGAACCGCACTCTAAAAGCCCAACCAACACTTTAAAACGTTAATTTCAGCAAACCGTTCAAAACCGAACCAATAATTGAATTTCCACACAGACTTTAATTTTATACTTACGGTTTACCAGATAGAGCTTTTAACGAAATGCGGTAAAATAAATACTTTTGCGGTTCAAATGAACGAAAATACTAAACGAACGAGAAATGAACCGAGCTGAAGGAGCTGATCTCCGGAGCGACTGTTCAGTGAAGCGAGATAAAGAATCTGACAGTTTCATTTGAAACTGCCCAGATAGAGCTTTTGGCATAAGCGCCTGCTCTGTAGAACTCCAGACTCCTGGAGTTAACTCTTCCTCTCCGGCAGTTCAAGTGCAGTGGCTAACTGCATTATTCATAATATAGCAAGACTTCATGGTGTTTGAATAACCACATAAACCAGAGAACCTAAAGAATAGGAGGGAATCATGCGAGACAATGCTAAGGGAAAAATACAAACAACAACATATTCCAACAGTCCCCCAGCCTAATTCACTGACTGACTGAGCAACGCCTCCCCCGAGAATTTAATGTTACTAACCTGAAGCACCAGAAATACTAGCAGAGACGCTGTTAAACACCCTACAAGCAAGTGGTCCTTTTCCAGGCACTATAGGCACTGAATGAGAGTTTTGCTAGCAGGTTAGTCAATTTCAAAGCTACAGCTGAAGCTGTCTATTCCACCCTCCTGCCCCAGCAACACTTACCCTCCGGTTAAGCTTTCAATGAGCAGTTGTAGTGTTTTTCTGCACTGCAACATACATTATTTTAACTTTAAAAATTACACTCAGGCGGCGAGGCAGGAAGTTCTTATTATCTGTAAGGTGGCGACGCACCACTCGCTCAGTACTTTGCATTGAAGTGAGCGGTGTCACAGTACCTTTACAGATAATGGAGCCCCCACGCCGCGCCATACTTCTGCGTTGCACATTTTTGAAAGTTAAAATAATGTATGTTGCGGCGCAAGAAAAACACCACAACATACATTAAAAGTTTAACTGGAGGGTAAGCATTGCTGCAGCGGGAGGGTGGAATAAGGACAGTTTTTCCTTTAACATGCATAATTTCTAAATTTGACAGTGCTCCCTGTCATCAGGTAGCCCTAGCCAGCCTCAAGCTGCTTAATCAGAACTACAAATTAACAAATATTAGTCAAATAGCTTTTTTTCTTTAAGAGAGCTCTATGCAGTCTACCACTCAGTGGTACACCAAAGACTAAGTGAATGCTGCTTTTCTGAATCCTCATGCCTCCATGGTTCTACGCACGATTGACAGCCTTTGGGCTGTATTACTATCACATATGCTAAGCTTATTATCTATATAATGTATGGGCAAGAGTTGTTAGGGATGGAATTCAGTGAATTACTATCCTTGTTATGCCATCGTTGTGACATCAAGAGGTTGTTATACCCTCGAGTATGTCACAAAAATAGCATAACAACATGAACGGCTTTGCGCATCTCTGGAACCATTGGCTTACGGTGAACGGCCGTGACGGTGACAGCTGGCCCTGAAGGAGAGTGGCACTAAGTAAAAATCGTAAAGTTAGGACAAATTTCATTTAACTGGTGCCTATACACTATAAAAGACAATGGATGGGCACCAGTTAACAACAATGCAGAGTTCCATCTCGAAGTCATCATGCCAATTGTAAACCTCTTGAGCTTCGTTCGAGGTTTATTAGGTTGTCATGACAACCTCTATATGCAAACACGGTGTTGTTACTAACTGGTGCCCATCCATTATCCTCTATAATACTAACTCCCCCTATTGTCAACGTGGAGCAATACAGAAAGCCCACACCAGCAGTTGCTGCCATTTGAAAAGAAATCACCGCGACCGCAGACTGGAAGAGCAGAAAGTGGTGTTAATCCAAGGTTATAGCAAAATGTTGCTAGGATCTTTGGTCCCTCCCGGAAGAAAACAGGGCCTCACTGCAAATCAGAAGCATTATGACACAAGGGCTAAATGTACCCATAACCATGGGAGCACTGTGCTCAAATACACATGAGCTATGAGCACCCTGGCCCACCAGGGGCACAAGCGCCCTGATACACAAGGTCAAGTAGCAACAGCCTGTAGTCAGAAGATGTGACCTAGACATTCATGGGCCGTGGGACACAAGACAGAGAAAACGGTACGGAGTAAAGCAGCAGTACAATAACCGAGAAACGTTTTTTTTTAAGCCAGCCTGTCACTGCAGCATTAGCACTACCACTTCTGATTCTGGTGACCCAGGTCCAGAAACAGACTTGGGTCAATGGGCAGCCAGTCGAAAGGGATAAGGATCACGAGTCCCAGAGCATGGTTTCCTCTTTGGCACTCTTCTCCTTCAGCGCAGGTGAGAAATAAGCTCCCCTGTACTACCACCCCTGAGTAACCACAGACGGAAATGCATGCAAAAACCACTTGGGGAGTAAGAACACTGCCCGATGTCAAAGCAAGTACACACAGGTAGCTTTCCCTTGCAGATTGCCAACCCTGTGGAACTTCCTCTCTCCCCCCCGTCATGGTGATCGCTTAAGAGTCTGTTCCAGGAGCTGCTTTGCACTTCAAAGTCTGCTACACGAGCTATGTGAGACACCAGCCTGGCGTCTCCTGACCACACAGTGTGCATTCTAGAATGAGAGTACTCTCCTGCATGTTGCCATGAATCAATGCACTTATTACACAGAAAACAAAAAAGAACCAGCACAGAAGTAGTAGAAAAAATTACTTCATTGAACAAAAGTATAACACAGACTGGCACTCCTGCACTTCTAGGCATCCTGCCTCTTCCGAAGGGAATAAATTACTAGACTGGGGTCTCTCTGCTCTCATTCTCTGCCCTCTTGCCTAGGAAGTGAAGGTCTCCCCGGTAGCATTTTAGGCCCTCACCCTGGCCAACCTGTCCTTATGTCTTGGATGCAACTGGGCACTGGTCTACTCACTGCTGCTTTAGCACATCTTTATCTGTGGCTGCATTTTTTGCACATGGTTTACTATTTTTTATTTATTTACTCTATCTTTCATTGCCTCATATTTGTACCACTGTTCCCTAACGATGCACCAGGAAACCAGTTGTTGCAGCTCAGTGCAGTTTTCCTGGCCATCTCTTTTATAAAAGTAAATGCCAAGGCTTGCAGCAGGCAGAAGTCTTCCCTCAATGATGTAGGACAGCGAACAGCAGTTCCTAAAGCATGAACCATTGCCATTCAGGCTTTTTTTTTTTTTTTTACACAGCTGCTTACCATGGGGACTACATGGCACAGAGAGCTATCTGCAGTTTATGAACCCCTTCACCTCTAAGTCAAAGGTTCAAATCCAGCTAAATAAGTAGTCTCCCAAAACACTATAATCTGATGGCTATACAGGGACCATTGTACTATAAATACTGTACTCACAGGGATTCTCAGTCAATTTCCTGAGGATATTATAATTGGTATCCTTGTTAGCACTCTGCCATGAGAGGCCAAGGACTAAATGTGCATGGAGTCCAAACATCTCTCCCTATGTGGTGGTCTAGCCATGACTGGGTTAAGGTACACTGGCAGTATAGTGCAAAGAAGCTTGCACTACAGTCACCCATGCTGTACATGTCATTTGAATAAATTCAGATTTCAGTCTCCGATGTTTTCAATCGGACACTTTTCACAGGAACTAAAATTCAGTACTTTTTTTTTTTTATTATTATTCATTAAGAACCACTTACCAGTTCATCAGGGTCACAGTGGTCTATGGGTCTGTGTGATGTGTTGATGTCTCCTAATATAATCACATGGCTAGAAACAAAGCAGAATAAAAAAAAAAAAAAAGGATGAAAAACAGATCCCAATTCTGGGTTGCTTATCTTGCATGCCCTCCCCATCATGGGCTGCTCCACTGGCTAAGGCCTCCCATTCCAGTTGCTCATTGGTGAGGCTCCCTTTTCTGGGCTGCTATATTCACTGGGCTACTCTCCATTCTTTTCCCTGCTCTGACTGGGCTACCCCTATTTTGGGCCGCTCCACCTTGCTAGGATCCCCAATTTGGGATGTTTCACTGGCTGGGCTCCTCCCATTTCTGGCTGCTGTAATGGCATGGCTCCTTAACTCTGGATGTGCCACTAAAATGCCCCACCCCATTCCAGGCTGCTCCACTGGTATGTCCATCCACCCATTTTGGGCTGCTCCACTGAGTGAGGTCCCCCATCATGGGCTGCTTAGGCTCCCTCCATTCTAGCCTGCTGCACTGGCTGGGCTCCCTCATTCTAGGGAGCTCCATATACTGGCTTACCTCCCATTCTGGTTTGCTCCACTGGCAGGCCCCCACCACTGTTTCACTGGCATTTCTTCCCCATGTTTTTGTAACATATTTTCGGTTTCTGTACTCCTGCTAAAATGTCTCCCAACAATATACACCTCCTCCCCAGGTCGCACCTGGAAATGAGCCTCGGCTTCGTGAGCCTTTCCCAGTAACCAATATTTTAAATAAATTCTGAGCCACTCCATTGACAATGCACCCCCATTATTGGCTACTGCACTGGATGAGCTCCCCATTCCGGGCTGCTCCACTGGCATGGCTGACCCCCATTATAGCTCTCCACTGACAAGGCTCACCCATTTAGAGGTGCTCCATTAGCGGAGTTCCCCCATTCTGGGTCGCTCTGTTGGTTGAGGTCCCACATTCTCGGCTCTTCCCATTCTGTGATGCTCCACTGGCTGTGCTAAAATACTGAGCTTCTCGGTGGCTGGGCTCCATCCATTCTGGATTGCTCTACTGGCCGAGCACACCCAGTCTGGGTTTCTCACTGGCTGCTCTTCCCTAGTTCTGAGTTTCTCAACTGGTATGGCTCCCACTCCCCCCCTCCAATATTCTGGTCTGCTCCACTGGTATGTTTACCCCAACTGACTAAGCTCCCCATCCATTCTGGGCTGCTCCACTGGCTCAGCTCACCCCTCATCTATTCTGGGCTGCTCTACTGGCATGGATTCCCCATTCTAGGATGTTTAAATGGATGGGTAACCCCATTCCAGTTTTGGGCTGCTCTACTGACTGGGCTCCTCCATTCCAAGTTGCTCCATTTGCTAGGCATCCCACATTCTGGGTTGGTCTATTGGCTGTCCCCCATTTTGGGCTGCTCTATTGGGTGAGTTCCCTCTATTTTGTGCTGCTCCACTGACTATGTTTCACCCCATTCTGGGTTGCTCTAAAGGCTGGTTTATCTATTCTGGGCTGCTCTATCAGCTAGGCTACCCTCATTCTAGGCAGTTCACTGGTGCCCCCTCCCCAACTCATTCTGTTTCCCAACTGGCTGGACTCCCTCATTCTGGGCTTATCCATGGCCCAGTTCCTCCATTCTGGGCTACTCACTAACAGTTCTTCCCCCCATTCTGGGTTGCCCATTGACTGTTCTCCACCATTCTGGGAATTTCAATTGGCCATTCCAGTTCTGGGTTGCTCTGCGAGGTCCCTCCCCCCAACATTTGGGGATGTGCTATCTGCTGTTCTCCCCAATCTGGGCTGATCTACCGGCTGGGCACCACTCCCACCAGCACCATTATTCTGGGATGCTCCACTGGCAGTTCTATCTCCATTCTGGGATGCTCCATTGGCTGTCCCCGGCCCCCATTCTGGGTTCTACTGGCAAAGGTTCTCTTTTCTGGGATGTTTGTTGGCTGGGCTACTTCCATTCAGGGCTGCTCCAATGGTTGTGCTACTCCCATTCAGGGCTGCTCCAATGGTTGTGCTACTCCCATTCAGGGCTGTCCCAATGGCTGGGCTACTCCCATTCAGGGCTGCTCCAATGACTGGGCTACTCCAATGACTGGACTGCTCCCATTCAGGGCTGCTCCAATGACTGGGCTACTCCCATTCAGGCTGCTCACTAGCTGGACTCCTCCCATTGGCTGCTCACTTGCTGGACTCCCAGTTTGGCTGTCCCTGGCTGGACTCCTCCAATTAAGGTTGTCCACTGGCTGGACACCTACCATTTAGGGCTGCTCAACAAGCTATTCTCCCCCCATTTGGGGTGGCTTCATCGCCTCCTCCCATTATGGGTTGCATCATTGGCAGAGGCCCTCCATTCTGGACTGGCCCTTTGACTGCTCTCCACCCATTCTAGGCTTCTCCATTAACTAACCTCCTCCCATTCTGGGTTGCTCGGTTACTGGGCTCTGCCCATTCTGAGTTGCTCCACTTACTGTAATTCCTCTCTAGTGCTGTTCTGCTAGCCTGGTAACTACTGGCAATGACTGTATCGGATATCTTGGAAACCACAGAGCTTTAGTTTTCAACTTTGCAAGTTCTTGACTACTCTCAGTATAGCTTAATGACACAAACATGTAAACCGCCTCACTAACCTTCCACCCTGTAGAATGGCCTCAGCTCTTGCCTGAAGGAGCTGGTAAAAGCGCAGTTTGTAGATTCCACGTTCTGGCTTCTCTGGGTCTGCACGGGGGCAGTATACGTTAATAACTGTCAGCCTTTCTTCCTTCTCATCAGAGGTACTAATAGGAGAAAGGACATCATTTGGATCCATTTTTTTTTCCAGTTCTCTTCCTCACCCCTGGCTGGTATCCAGGGATATACCTCATCTGTCCCATGTGAAGCACCCCAGCCTTGTCACCCCACTTTCCCCAGGGACTTATCTGCCTCCCTAAGAGACAGTGGCTTGCCCCCACACTGCCCCCCCCCACCCAAGATCAGAGGTTAATCCCGAGGGGGCTGAGATGCTAATCTAGGAAGGCCTACCCCAGATCGGTGGGTGCAGGGCTTGCAGGTGTTCACAATGCCATGCTGTACAGCTCTGCGGTGGGGGTTCTCCTTGTCTTTTCGCCCAATCCTCTAAGTCGGTGCCACTGTGGCTGTCAAGGCAGCTATGCACACTGATCGGGTGCTGCAATGACAAGATACAGCCTCTCTCTTCCATACTGCTGGCGCCGGCATTGCGAGCTGTATCGCTACTGCTGCACTGACAAGCCAGCTACATGGATCCATTTTCAACCCCACCCACATTTTAGGTTCAAATATGCTGAGCTTCCATCCTTCTCTTCCTCACTTGCAGCCAAAAATTTCAGTAACATGGCTGTGACAGAACTCAAGTGCCTAAACAATTATGAAAAAAAACTAGCACTATAGAATGTTTTTATTTCTGTTTTCCACTTTTAAATTAGAAACTCAACTACGCTTTCATTTACAACTCAAATAACTGGTAAAACTACTACATTTTGATTTAAAACAGATCAAAACAAGTCTATTACAGACACTACATAATAAGGGCATCATGATAGTAAGAACATTTATTACGCTCCCATCTGTAATTGTTAAAGGGAATGTCCCTTCAACCTATTTCAATAAACCTATGTAGTTTGTAGGCACGAACAATTATTCCCTCGCTTGCATCCCCCTAATTTCATCCTAATTTAAATACAAATGAAGTTGCTTCACTCTGTTTTGCCTTGGTGTGAAAACCTGTTTGTCCTCTATTCCAAAGATCATGATTCCACTCATGCAAGGCGTGCTATGGGAGCCGTATGATGTGTACATGCACAAGCCAGCAGAAGCTACACTTCATTCATTAGTTCTGTTTACATGTCTTATGAAATCCCTATATCCTCTAAAAGCATTTTTCTAACTCAGATACACTTTAAACTACAGAAAACAGCAAGGCATTTACTATGCCATGACAAGTTTTATGGCAAGATAAGACAAGAACATAGGATTGTAGAGGACAACAGCAGCACTAACTAATACAGTATAACTGCTGCAGGTTTTAGCACCAAAATATTATAAATTCCAGGATGCCTTATATGATTCAGGTCATGACTTCTACACTGGTATTTGGCAGGTTTTCACACTAGACTCAAGTACCTTCATTTACATTTAAATCCTGATTAAATTAGGAGGGTGCAATACAGACAATCATTGTACATACCTACAAACTACACAGGCAAACAGAATAAATGGTTGGGGGACCTTCCCTTTAGAGTACTGTGCAGAGAAACATAGAAAATGTTGGCAGAAAAAGACCACTGGTCCATCCAGTCTGCCTTTTTTCACCATGTTCTACCCAGGGACTTAATGTCTAGTCTGGATAATTGCCCTTAGCCCCTCCATCCGGCCCATGCTCTACTGCCTTCCCCCTGGGCAACTACTGCTTTTTGCTCTGCTCCAACTGTGTTTCAAACCTTTAGTAGTTCTCGCACCTCCAGCTCCACTGGCAGGCTATTCCAAGATTCAACTTCTCTCGCCTGTAAACAAAAAAGTACAGCTGCATAAGAACTTACTGTAACAGTAGATCTTCAAGTATCTCTTGCAGCAGATCATAACAAGTAAGTTTCAGCCGCAACGCCTCTCCTTGGATGATTTCACAACAGTCAACCCTAGGACCGCTTCAGCACCACCACGTGTCATACACCTGGCAGGTATAAGGGAGGAGGTCCCAAGCATTCCTCTGTTCTTTTCCCATCCTGGTGACCGTATGTTTAACCATATCTGACAGCTCCAAGGGACCTCGAGAAGGAACAAAATAAAGGCAGCAGCTCAGGAAGTATTAGAGACAGGAGCAAGTAACCCTTTGTGAAGCAACAGTAAGGAGGGTGGGGCTAGATATGCTGTAAGAGATATTTCCTAAGATCTACTGTTACAGTAAGTTCTTAGCAACTGTACTATCTTCTTCATGGCAATCTCTTGCAGCAGTTCATAACAAGTGGGAAGATTCCCAGTTGTAAAACCCAGTGGAAGGATGGCAGTGAAACATGAGTGATTAGGACAGAAAGCCATGTAGGACGAATCATCCAAAAGCGGTGCACCTCTTAGAAGCGATGTCCAGACTGTAATGCCTAGTAAAGGTACATACAGTGGACCATGTGGCGGCTTCACAGATATCCAAGGATGAAATGCCTCGGAAACAGGCCATTGAGGCGGCCATGCCTCTAAGAGAGTGTAGCCTGACAACCCCTGTGAGAGAGATGTGGTATTTAGCATAAATAAATGTAATGCAGTTGTCCAACAATGTGGACAAGCACTGCTTGGAAACACCGACGCCTTAGCAGCCTGGGGCGAAAGAAACAAAAAGCTGGTGCAATTGTAGCAACTGTGAATTGCGGGGGAGGTAAATACTCAATGTTCTATGCACATCGAGTGTATGAAGCAAGGCTTCCCTTGGATTCTGAGGGTCTGCAAAGTAAACTGGCAATTGAATGATCTAATTAAAAGTAAAAGCAGAAACAACCTTAGGCAAAAACGACAGGTTAGTGCGTAAAGACACCCGGTCGTTATGAAACTGAATATACGGGGTTTGCACATCAGGGTGTGCACCTCTGAGACCCGTCTGCCAGACATAATAGTTATTAAAAACATAGTCTTCCAAGAGAGATATCGGAGAGCGTTCGATTCAGCGGGCTCAGAAGGACTCAAGGTCTACTCTTCAAGCACAACATTCAAATCACAGACAGGGACTGGATCCCTAATAGGGGGATGTAGGTGCAGAATACTTTTTAAAAAGGTTTGAATAAATGGCAACAAGAACAAAAGGAATAGTGCCCATAGGCACATGAAATATAGCAATAGCCGAAAGGTAGACTTTCACAGAGGAATATTGCAGTCCACCGTCTGACAAGTAGAGCAAATAATCTAGGATGCACTGAGGGGGAACACTCTTAAGGATCCAAGGCTTGAGACAATGCCTAAGTAGAGAAGCGTTTCCACTTCAAAGAATAGGTAGACCGAGTAGACGGCTTCCTAGCAGCCCGGAGAACCTCCGCCACCTGTGGTGCTACCCGAAGCGCGAGGGGACTACGCCCCTCAGGAGCCAGTGTGCAGGTGGAAGAAGTGAAGGCCCAGGTGTAACAGGGAGCCCTGTGCCTGGGACAGCAAGGCTCGCAAACAGGCAAAGGGATTGGTTCCATGTCTGAGAGCTGTAGTAGCAGAGGGAACCATATCTGTCTCGGCCAGAATGGTGCTATGAAGAATCACAGACAGTCTGTCCTGGACCAGTTTGAGTAGTAGTCTCTGAACAAGTGGAAAGGTGGGACAGCATACAGAAATCTTCCTGTCCAGGAAAGAGATAATGTGTTCCACACACAGTTCCAGGACCGCACACGAGACAGCAATAAAGTGGCAGTTTTATGGAGAGGCAAACAGGTTCAACTCCGGTCGGCCCCAGACGTGGAAGACATCATAGAGAACATCGGGTAAGATTTCCCCATGGACTGGGCAGAGGATCTGCTCAGGGCATCCGCCAGGGTGTTGACACCCCGGATGTGTACCTCCAGAAGATGTATACATCTATGGAGCACCCAACACCACACCCTTATTGATTCTCTGCAGAGAGGGTAGGAATGGGTGCCACCTTGTTTGTTTATGTAGTGAACTACCGTAGAATTGTCCGATTGCACCTGCAGGCAACCTGAAGGGAGGTGAGCCTCTAACGCTTGCAAGGCATACAGGACTGCCCACAATTCCAAGACACTGATGTGGAGGCGAGCCTCCACTGACGTCCAAGATCCTTGTGATCAGACATGCATGAGTTAAGCACCTCACCCAATCAAGGAGGCATCTGTCGTCAGAATGAGACCTGGGATGGAAGAACGAAAAGGCATACCCCGGTGGAGATTGTCCTTTGACTTCCACCATTGCAAGGCTCAAAGAGCAGGGGAAGACAGCAGGACCGGGGCATCAAAATCCTCCAGATACTGGTCCCACTGGACCCCGGTGGACCACTGCAAGATCCTCAGGTTCAACCTGGCATTAGGGACCATCGGAATTGTGGCCGCCAAATGTCCCAGGAGACAGAGATAGTCTCTTGCAGAGATCAGATTGCAGGATTTCAAACCGAAAGCTAAGTGATAAGGGTGTCCTTCATGATGGGGAGATATTCCTGGTCCCACAGAGGAGTCCCACAGCTCCTATATAGTGGAGGCGCTGAGTAGAGTCCATTTTGGACTTCCAATAATTTACTGCAATCCCTACTTGGGTGAACAACTGCAGGGTGCGAGAAAGCGTGTGAGACAACTGGAGTCTAGAGGACACTTTCAGGAGTCAGTCGTCCAGGTAGGGGAAGACACAGAGGCCTTCCGGACGGAAGGCTGCAGCGATCACCACAAGGCATTTTGTAAAGACTCTCAGGGCCAAGGATAGACCAACAGGGAGGACTCTGAACTGGTAATGACAACCTTGACCAGGAAACGGAGAAACTGTCTCGTGAGCGGAGTATCATGATATGAAGGTATGCATCCTTCATATCCAGAGAGCACAGCCAATCACCCTTGTTCAGCAAAGGAAGATGTGCGGAAGGGACACCATGCAGAATTTTTGGTAAACAATGTAAAGGTTGAGGGCCCTCAAATCCAAAATGGGGTGTAAATCCCCCGTCCATCTAGGGACCAGAAAGAAGTGGGAGTAAAATCCTGTCCCCTTCTGAGGAAGGAGAACGGTTCGATAGCCCTTTTTGATAGTAAGGCAGCGATATCGGTCCCTAGGACCAGTGCCTGGTCTGGGGGGTTAGTGAGAGACCCTGGGTGGCGATGAAAGAAGCATCTCCCTGAACTCTAGTGTGTGTCCCGTATCGATCAGTTGCAGTAGCCACTGGTCAGAGGAGACAGCCTTGCCACCCTGGTAGGTGCAGGGAAAACCTGCCCCGACGGCCGTGGGTAGGGCCTCCAGACCTACAACTGGAGGAAGACCTTCAGGCAGAAGGCTCGCCCCGCTGAGGGGCAGCAGGGATGTACCAGGGCCTAGGGGCAGTTCTCAGGCCTGGCAATTGTAACTGAGGTTTCCTTTTACTGACAGGCAGCCGACTGAATGAGGGACAGCCTCAGTAAGGCGGACCCTGAAGGAACCCCTAAAGGGTTGTTTGGCCTTAGGGCGGTAGAGGAGCCGTACCAACTGCAGGGTATTACCAGAGTCCTGAAGGTCTTTTAAGATGTCCTGCATCTGTGGGCTGAACAGTTGCACACCTTTAAAGGGAGCATTCAAAACGGACTGCTGGATGTCCTGGGGAAAAAACAGATACTCTAAGCCAGGTGTGATGCCTGAGACATATACCAGCATAGGACGTACAAGCCGTGGTATCCACGGAATCATATGTAGCCCTGAGCACGTTTCAGCCTACTGCCACTGCCGTGGAAAGTTTCACAGTCAGGTCGTCTTGGATGGCACGGGGTCAAAATGTCGCAAGACATTATGCCGCATGACAAAATCATGCTACCAATACAGCGCAATCTCTGCCATGCGGCATATCTCTTTTTTTCGGATCTCCACCCCAAACACCCGTTGGGGGCCAAATATAGATTCTCAACGTCGGGGTGGGGTTCAAGTCAGGTAGCGAACAAAGTAAAAAAAAAAAGTTTCTGGGACCAGGAATCAAACCCGTCCCAGAAGCACTGCTCAGCCTCTGCTGCTGTGGCTCAGTCCGTTGAGCCACAGCAGCTGGTCGGCGGAATTCCATTCCCAGCAGAGGTCTTATCCTCTGCCTGAGAGAGTGAGAATGGTGCAATAACTGCGTACAGCAGTATACACAGTATTGCACCATTCGCCACTGGTGTAGCGCTGTACTGGTTAGCCATACGTTGTACACTATTAAGCTTGCAACATTATGACCCGTGTACCATCTTTGTACAGCACCTGCCGGGGAGGGGAACTGGACCGTGGCCTGGGAGGCTTTAAGAATTTCCTCCTGATATTTAAGAAAGTACATTTATGTATTAATTACATTTATGTATCGCTTATTGCATTTTATGGCTAGCATAATGGAGCCATAAGGTTCCAGACTATATTGCTGGATTGTTCAAGCCTAGGGAGTTTGGAAGGAATTGAGGACCTCACATGGTGCCCAATTTTGTCTTCCTATCTGTAATTTGAATATTGGAAGATCTTCCATTCCTTTAGAGGAGTTTCCTATGGAATTATTCCCTCTGCATTTAAGACATCCAGGCGCCAAAATTAATGTTTTGGAATTTAAGTGGTGTACTACTTGGACCAAGAATGTTAACATCTGCAATCACTGTATGCACTTTAAAGACTGACTTGAAGTCCCTAATTGTTGTATTGTCTTATTGTAAGTAATGTCATTACTTGTCATTTATTATGCTGTATGTATGTTATATGTGGAACCTTAGCACCTTACTTGACCCTGGGAACTTCACTGAAAATGAGCTGTGCTCAACTGAATGTTTTCCATTATTCTCTGAATAAAAATGATTTACTACTACTAAGGTGTCCCATGTAATGAAGTACCCAAGGGACAAGGCGGCCGAGGAAAAAACTAATTTCCCCACAGTGTCTAACTTCTTAAAACTCCACATCCGGGGGCTGTGCACTCATATGCTGAGGCCTGGAGGACCCATCATGTGCAGCCTTAATCACCACATAGTCTACCGGAGGCGGAGACGTGAAATAGGGGCGAGCCACCAGAGCCTGATAAAACCTTCCCCTGGATTGGAGGGAATCTTGAATGGCCTCTTCCAGTTGGCCATAATAGCCTCTTTAAAGGCGTTCACCAATGGGAAGAAAACCAGAGTACAGCATTCAGGTATACCCAGGTACTGAGCCAATATCTTGCGAGAAGACTCCTCCACTGAGCCCTGGAGCCCAAAAGTTTTCTGGAGGTGGAGCATGATGTCTGCAAACGTCAGGTCATCCGGCGGGGAACAAGGGAGGCCAGGGGTAATGTCCTCCTGAAAGGGTCACTGTCAATACCGTGCAAACGTAATAGTGTGGTTGACTATAGCACCGGCAACTCAGTGCATGGCAAATGTAGCGCTTGTGAAAAATGCTCAGTGCATAAAAAGCACTTAATGTATGGCCACGCTCGGATTAATGCCTGGTGTCGTTGTGCAGCCTGCAGGAACTAGTCCTATGCAATATTTTAAGAGGTGGGGGAACCGAATTCCAGTACAATTTAACCCAAGCTGTTTAAATATGACCACACTACTCCTTTCAATATTTACCCTACTCCAGCAAAGGTAAGGAAAAATCCTTCCTTCTGCAAAAAAGTGGGGCGGAGGTTAACAGGTTCTGCCAGACCCCTTGTTCACTCTCCAAATTCTATCAGGAACGAGCTGTGCAACTGTGCCGTCAATGCACAGAGGCTAAGAAATGGGACGCGAAGAGAACGGGCAGGGGAGAAGTGGAGGACTGCGAGATCACATGCTGCTACTTCCTACATGTGGGTGTTCCAAGTCCATCCGACATTGCATATTTACCCAAAAAAAGGTAGGCATATTTTTTCTGCCTTTTAATGCCTCCATTATGTCACATCACATATGGGCACATTTTTAACAGTCTATCATATCCTACACAGTATGTTGACAACGATTACAGTACAGAGAGTGCAGACTTGAGCAAGAAAGTGAATTGTTAGGGGTATAATAAGGAGGAGTACTGAGATATGTCTACAGGGCACAGCTGCCAATTATGACAACTGTGACACCCAGGACCCCTTCTTGCCCTAACAGCACTGAGGTGGTGACACTGGGTTGCGCGAGGAACTGTAACTGAAAAAGAAGCAAATTAAACAAGTAAAGCTTCACATTCCTCTCGCGGCAAATATGTACAGCGCTAATATATACCATGCTATTAAGTATGCCTGTTAAATACTCGTGCTATTTTTGTTGAACTATTATCACCAGATCTCCTCCTGCACAGAGGAGGTGGCAGAGGAGGACTGAAGGGATTCCTCCTGGTCCATGCTGTCTCCCTCTTCCCTGTTCTCTAGAATCCAGTCCTGCTGGAAAGTGTCCTCCATGACCACGTTCTGGGTATACAGACCCAGGGAGACAGGGGAAGAGATGGCTGTCCATTGGGCCGAAGGGGGCTGAGACGGAGCAGTGAGGAGCGGTGACCCTTCCCTGGGGGGCACTGGGTCTGAGTGAGGTCCAGGATGGATTTAACCAGAGCCTGGATGTCAATCATGGCCATCTGTCCAGAGGTGGTAGACCTAGCTGAGCAAACGGGCACCACAAATGGAATAGCGGCCAGCAGAGGGACCAAATGAGCAGCCTTCGATGAGGGGGGCATACAGGACCTCAAAGACATCGAGAGCGGTGCTAGGCTGTGGCACCTGTCAATGTGTTCTCAGTCCCAGACGTCAACAAGAACATGTCAATGGAGGCGGCAGTGACAGAACGCTGAGTATTGTTGATGGGCCATGGTACAGGGCTGGCGACGGGTCAAGAAGCAGAGCCGTCGACAAGAGAGTCATCAACGGGCTATGTTGCAGGGCCATCAATGAGAGGGTCATCGACAAGCCAAAGGCCATGAGTGATGAACAAAAGCTATGCAGCAGTGATAGCGGGCAGCACTGGCAGCTGCAAAACAATCATAGAGGTGTCGATGGTAGTGAAGACTATATGAGAGGGGCTACCTCCACCAATATTTGTAGAGGGCGACACGGGGTGGTAGAGACATGCTTGGTTTTAGAAGCATGCTTCCTACCCAGACCCTGTGCCAAGGTGGAGGGGCCTCCCATGGAGTAGTGAGACCCTGATGAGGACACCCGAGGAACCCTGGGGGCGTTTGTGCTGCTGTTGCTCCAAGAAGGCTACCTTCTGTTCCATGAGATACTCACAGAGCTGTTGCAATCTTCAGCGCTTTGTGGCTCTGTTGAAATTCAGAAAGAAGACACACCCCACAGTGTCATGCTCAGGACCCAGGTAACCACCACAGACTGCGGAAATCTTCCTTTGCAATACTGTATTGTGAAGAACAACTTCGAATAAAGGATCCGAAGGTATTAATTATGGTTAAAAACAAAAAACAATGAAAGCCATTGGTTTAGGGGTTTAGAACTTTTCTAAAGATGACTGCGAAGCGAACTCCGAAGGAGGACTTGTTGCAAGCAGGTTGTGGTTGAAAAGAACTGAGGAGTGCCTGGGACCTCCCTCTTATACAGCAGGTATATGACACGTGGTGGTGCTGGGAGGTCCCAGGGTCGACGGCTGTGAAATCATCCAAAGGCAAGGGTGCCTGAAACCCACTTGTTATGACTGCTGCAGAGATTGCCTCAAGAAGATCAAAAGTCTCGCATCCCTGTTGAATCTCCCTGCCAGCTTCCACTCATGTCCACATGTTTTTAATTCGCCAGTCTTGTTAAATATTTCCTCACAATCTACCTTGTTCATTCTTTTAGGAACTTGAAGGTCTCCATCTCGTCTCCCCTTTCCTTTCTGGTCTCCGGGCAGTACATGTTCAAAGTCTTAAGCTGATCCTCATAGGATCTGCTCTTTTTTCCCCTGAATTATTTTGCTAACCCTATGCTGTACCATCTCTAATTATTTTTCTTAGGTGGGGACTCTAAAACTGGGAACAGTATTCCATGAGAGCAACCTGTATATTAAGGACACCTTCCTATTAAGGGCAAATTATTTGGCTCAATGGTATATTTAATAAACTGGATAAATCATACTTCTAATTCCAAAACAACACAACCAAAAAAAAGGCAACATCAGCCACCTGGGGTCCCTATGAACATGAAGTAACCAGGCTTTCCTTGGCAAGGAGGGAGTTCTGGATGTCCAACTCCTGCATGGACTGTAATAAGGGGTTAGATTATGCCTCATGTCATAAAAACAACAGGCAAGCTTTGCTATTGCCCACTAAAACTTGAATCTGTGCATCTGAACTTTAAGATTTAAAACATAAACAAATACTCATGCTGGAATGAAAACTGCAGCTGGAATGCTGTGGGTTACTAGCGATGGAATTACACTACCCAGATACGAATGTTTAGTTGCTGCTGAACTGAAAACACCACTGTCCAATTAGCAAGAAAATGCAGAGAGCAAGAGACAGAGTCAGTCCCTGTCTAAGGAGAGATAAGCTGAGTCATCAAGGGACAAATTCAGTCCAGTCTAAGGAGAGGCAACTTGTGTCACCAAGGAACACGCCCATCCTCAATCCAAACAGAGAAGTTGTGTCACCAAAGGGCAAATTCATTCCCAGTACAGAAGCTGTTCTATAGATCCAGGTCTCTCAACAAGTGTAAAGAAACATTTGTATCTTTTTTTTTCTTTCTGGTTTTAATCCTGCTTTACCACCTCCACTCCATTTCCTATTATGCCCAATGCTGGGGGCCCATTATAATTTTTCCTCTTCCCTTCATAACTCCTTCTTGTACACATGGCAGTTGACCTCCCCATGCTTCAGCTCTCCTCAGCTGTAAAACTGGGTAGAAGCAGAGGCACCCCCCACCCCAAACACACACACACAAAATGAAATGCTGCATCTCAGATAGGCTTACTGAGGAAGTAAACGGCAAGATATAACAAAGGGGCTTCCCTGGCAAATTTGGATGCCACAGTATGTCCCTTTTCAGATAGTACTTGTCATGCACTCATTCACTCACTCACACTGCCACTATCCACTCTGAGTCACTGGCACTTCTTACAGGATTCGGTGCTGTGTGATGACAGCCCTCCCTTCACTGTCCAACGACTGAAGCTCTTCTTCCAAAAAGGCATCTGTGTTACCATAGCAACCAACAGCTCCACTGTGATTGGTCAGCAAGCCCGAGAGGCCTCCCTCCGCAGCGAATGGCGTGGCGCAGTCCTTGCAGAAGGTGCATGCACCCCTAAGGAAGGTCATACACCAAGAACCATTTAACATCCTACGTATTAGTCATGTGTACTAAACTTCCAAGTACAACTGCATTGCAAAACGCACACTTTATACTTCCCCACCCTCATCACACTCCGTCAATTACAAGGGCAGGCGAGTTCCTGCATTCACAGGCAAAGCCAAAGCTGCTCAGTGGTCAGTCAGTAGGGAGCCCATGAGCACCAGGCAGCCTGCACCATCCCTTCCCTTGCAGACAGCGCCTCCCACGCACATTGCACCTGTTAGTCTCCTGGTCCCAGGGCGGGAATCATGAGTCTGTTTGTGAACTCAAGTCTCCCAGGTGGCCCCATTATTAGGCCAACAACTGGCATAAAGAATAAACATTTTATGAAGCTGCAAGTTAAATGCAAGGCAACAGTTTTCCACTGAAACAATAAAATGTTTGTGTACTTATTTATTGAAAATTTCATAGAAAACCTTTGAGCAAAGTGTTCTTTACAAAGGTTCCACAACAATGACAGCTTAAAAGTCAACATAACAAATACTATAGATCAAGGGCGCTTGACCAATTTGAGTGCTCCTTCACCAGTGTTTGACACTCATTCTGTGGAGAGCACCATGCTAAGATGCCCTGAAATGGGCACATTCTGGGACAGTTTGATTTGCTACATAACCTTGATCTATATTATATAGAGAGTGTCTCTGTCACCACTCATTACTGTATTAGAGTGGTTTCACTTGCATTCTATCTCCAGCCAGAACAGCTCAACTTCGATTCGCTGCTCTCTCTCAAGCAGAACATGCAAAAAAAAAAAAAAAACACTCTTATTCCGCAACGAGTGGCTCCAGGGGACATACAAATACAGTATACACAATATAACTGAAATCAAACAAGTACAAATACACAGGCTACAATGTAACTACTCTGAGTTTTGTACCCCACCACCTAGACTCGTTACACCAAACTAGCTACTCTCTCCCAGAAAGGAGCTGAGCACCTGTCCAACTACCAGCCCCTATGGGGACTCAGTGTTTCAGCATTTCTTTGTACAAAGTCCCCTAAGACTGGCAAGGTGATTCCTCAATGGGTATTAGTCATTCCTGGGCTACCTCAAAATGTTGCTATATCACCTCCACTCTAACCATGAAAAACTATGCCCCTGGAGTGGCTGACACAGAGTGCCTTGGACTGTACTAACATCTGTGAGAAAATATTTGAGCACACACTGGAGCTGAAGGTGGCACACTTGTCTTGTGCAGAGGGAAGACATGGGCTGTGTGGCATTCATGAACGCCCCTGCCAGCCAACCTCGGAGCAATACTGGCACCAGCTATGAAGGCAGCAGGACGCCTTCAGTCCCTTCTGGTAGGTGTGCTGCCCCCTGTGAGATTGGAGTGTGTGTGCACACTAGAGCCAGAGGCAGGGCAGTGGGCTTCCAGGGAGGGAGGACACAGGCTGGCTAGCATTTGTGCCCCTCCTGCCGTTCACCCTCAGAGCAACCCTGGCGCCAACTATAAAGGCGACTGCATGCCTACTCTTCCTGCAGCGGTGGTGACCGTGTGTGTGGTGGTAGTGGGGGGGAATACCACTGAGAAACACCCATTTATAACCTACAAGTTCGAACCTTAAGAGCACACTGGTTGCTGAGGTTTCTGACTACTGGGGGGAAGGGGAGGTGGCCCTCTGCTAGACCAATTAAACCCATGGCTCAAACAGCATGAAGTGTGAGGCAACTACTAGCATGGTTGTTGTGCCTCACCTCTACACACTCTTTACTTCCCTATGGCCCATTGTTTTATCTAGCTGGCGACGACCCTTCTGCAGTTCTTTCTCGCACTTCTGGTGTTAGAACTGCACTGGTATGGAGGTGCTTTACTAACAAGTTTTTACATTTTGGAGGCTCTCTCAATTGTACATTATGTGACTTCATGTAATTTGCTGATGTACTAAGAAAAAGTACAAGGTTAGTATTTTCAGTATAAATACTGGGGCACATTTCTTCAGCTGGAACTTGAAAGGCACCTAGTACATCCCTAAACCTCATTATTCCATTTGAGAAACTGCTCCCACCCCTGTAAAATTATCTAAATACGAAATTTGCCAGCAGATAAAGGCTTAGAGGTCTATCAAGTCTGCTCGAATGTGCAGCTAGCACCCCTTACTCTGCAGCTGCCCCTCCCTTCCACCCTTCCCCTTCATTGACCCTCCCCCTTGTCCTGTTCAATCCCCTTTTGAAGCAGTCCACTGTTCTACTGGATACCACTTCTGCAGGTAATGCATTCCGCCCAGCCACCACCCTCTCTGCGCAAAAAAGTGTCTCCTCATCTCCCTCCTGAACCCTCCTCCCTCCAGTCTCATATCATAGCCCCTGGTGTCCCTCCCATCCCTTACTTTGAACAGCCCCTCTGTACCTGTTTTGTTTATTCCTTTCATGTACGTAAAGGTTTCAATCATGTCCCCCCCGTCCCTCCTCTCCTCCAGCGAGTACATGTTCAACTCCCTCAGCCTCCTCTCGTATGATAAGTCCCTCAGCCCTTTGATCATCTTTGTCGCCTGCACTGCACCCTCCAGTAACTTAATGTCCTCTTCAGATATGGGAACCAGTACTGCACACAGTACCCAGGTGTGGTCTAACTAATGACCTATACAGTGGCAGAATCACCTCCTCTCTCGAGGATATACCCTTGCAATACAACCCAGCATTCTGTTGGCCTTGCAGCTGCCTTCCACATTGTGCCGAGTTGTTCACTGGCCCTGTAATGAGCACCCCCAGATCCTTCCTCCTCCTCTGTCTGGGCTAGTTGCACTCTTGCCTCGTAACTCCTCCTTGGGTTCTTCATCCCAAATGCAGCACCTTGCACTTTTGGCATTAAACTCCAGTTGCAGGTGCCTGACCAGATTTTAGTAGTCTCTATGCCAAGGACAGACTACACTTGAGTGAAAAGGGAAAGAAAGTGTTGAAACAAGAGAATGGCGGAGTACATAGAGGACGTTGGAATCCATATGAGCTTACCCCATAACAGTGACAAAGGACAAATGGCAAGTACTAAATCTCACCCTCAGACCTATTCTGGGGTCTCTGTCCTCTCCCTAAACCTATCTCCTCTTTTCTCCACCCACCATTTACCATGCCACTCCTACCCCTTGTCTGCCTCTCTCCTATTTCTCCCCCTGGCATCTCCCCCTTCTTCTCCCATCCTTACCCACCATCCCCCTCTTAGCCCCCCACCACCACCACCTCCTATCAGCCTCCACTACTACACTACTCCTGGCGCTCTGCAGCAGGCATCCACTGGACTTGGATCCTAGTTGCCCTCCCTTCTGCACTGTCTTCCTAAACAGCTACACATATACCTCAATCTTTTCAGTCACACCTGTCTCTTCACTCTGTCTCAGAGATGGTTAGCCATACTCACAAGTTACTTATCACGTTATTGCTTCTCACTTCTGGAGACATCGAGCCTAACCCTGCTCCCCCCCACCCAAACTACCAAAAGGGCTAAGACTCCTAACACCTGAATATCAGCAGCCTACTCCCCAAAATTGACCTTTTGCAGCCACTTATGGCTCAGCTTAAACCCTCTGTACTCATTTTATCAGTGTCATGGCTCAGACCCAAAATTACTGAGTCAGCTATCCCATCCCTGGTTACTCCCCATCTGCCAGGATCATAAGTCCAGGGGAGGTGGTGTAGCCATGTATATATCCACATCCATCAAGTACTCTGTCTGCCTCTCTGTGACATCTCCCTCTGCCTATGAAATACTACTAACTAAACTCTCTCCCCTTCTCCCTTCCCATCTTTGTAGGCAGTATTTATTGCTGCCCTAACCTCCCCACTTCCTCTCTCTTCTCCATTTCTGATCTTCTCTCCACCATCTCCTCACTTGCCACTCCTGACGAATTATTAATTCTAGGGGACTTCAATATAAACTGGCAGTCCAACTCGCAGTCAAAAATCTGCAACCATGTCTCATCACTAAACCTAACTCTACTTATTTCCAACCCAACTTGTCAATCATAAATCAGCAAAGCATACCCTAATCGACTGGGTACTGACCTCTCACCCCCACCGTGTCATATCCTCTGGTATTCTCCCAGACGCACTTGGTGATCATCGTATGATCTACTGCATACGTAAAATTCACCATGCAAAGTCCCCTCCAGTCATTCTTAACTTCCGCTCCTTCCGGTCCCTAGATTTATCCACACTACATAATGATATGTCTAACATCGATTGGTCACTAACAACCACTGCCCCCTCCATCAACTTAGCCCTGACCTTTTTTAGCTCACAGTTGCTGAACGTCTGAGACCGTCATGCACCATTCAGGAAGGCAAGGGTCCGCGGGAATCACCTTCCCTGGGTCACTGCTGAACTCGCAGCGTGCCAACATGCAAGAGACCAAGCATGGGCTACCTATAAAACTTGTAGGTCCCCCATGACCTTTAGCGCTACTGCTCACTCCGCAACTCTTTCACCAAGGCCATCCGCCTCGCTAAAGCGGAGTACTTCCAATCCTCCTCCCAAGAAAACATCAGTAATCCTTCTAAATTCTGGAATGTAATCCACGCCTGTTCTCCCCAGCCCACCCACTCCCTTCCCCATCCTCAAAATTGCTCCCTGCAGTTGAAGATCCTCCTCACTGGCCATTGAATTCAACAACTACTTCACTACTTGTATTTTCCCTTCTTGCATCGCTTCCCTATGCTGCTCCAAGTCCCTACAGATCCCCCTTTGCCCCCCACCCATATAAACACCAGGATTCTCTTTCAAGCCCATTCTCCTGGATGACACCCTATGTGTTTTACTTGCTCTGAACCCACTCAAGGAAAAAGCCCTGACGACCTTGACCCCATGCTCTCCACCTTTCAATACTCTGTTGATTATCCTTGACTAATCTTCTGAACCTCCTTTGCACTCCACAGTGCCTGATGCCTGGAAGTCTGCCACCGTGATCCCCCACCCTAAAGATGGAGACACCTCCGACCCTTGTAACTTCCACCCCATCTCCCTACTCTGGCTAAACTTCAGGAGCATCTGGCCCTGGAACAACTCTCCTCTTTCCTCGACTTATCCTCCTTTTTCACCCCTTTCCAGTTTGGGTTTGGAAAAAAACTCTCCACCACTACCTCCCCTCCTTCGGCTCACTGACTCCATTCTCTCAAGCATGGATCAGGGCTGCATCACCCCTGCCATCTTTGTCGACTTGGACAAAGCCTTTGACACAGTCTCCCACTCCCTTCTCCTCAGCAAGCTTTCTGCAGACGGCCTCTCTGACTCGGCCACCAGCTGGTTCCGGTTCTACCTCATCAGCCGGTCTCAGTCCGTCAGAGTAGGCAACTCCCTCTCCCTATCAGCACCTGTGTCGTCCAAGGCTCAGTACTTGGTCCAAACTTATTTTCTATATTCCTGAATGACCTCCCAATGTCTACACATCCTCACATATATACATGTACACAGACGATAACTGTTATTCTCCTCCGGGAACTTCCTTCTGAGGTAGACTCCAGCCTTCAGCAGGATTTCAACAATGTTCAACACTGGTTTAATGCAAACCAACTCTCTATGAATGCTAAAACTGTATCTATGACCTTCGGCTCAAGACAAAAACTGGCCAGGCTGGACTCCTCTCCAACCTTCCACACCCTCACTGGCACAACGCTGGACAATGTACCCACATTTAAGTACCTTGGTTTATGGCTTGACAAGAATTTTGACTTTGGGGTACACATCGACGCAATCCACAATAAACTACTCGCTATGCTCAATGCTCTGTACAGACATCACAACTGCCTCCCACAGCAAGCCAGGAGAGAAACTGTCCAAAAGATGATTCTCCCTGTCCTTGATTTTGGGGACATAGTATACAGCCCCACCCCTAAAACCACCCTATCCAGACTAGACACTCTTCAACTCCTTCTGCCATTACATCCTCAGCTGCTCCCCATGTACTCATCACTGTGACCCATACTCCTCATTCTCTTTTCCCTTTCTCCATGTCAGACGCCTATTACACATCATTAATTTAGTTGGGAAGTCCTGGCTCGGTTCTCTGCCACCCTCTTTGTCCTCCCTCTTAGCAACCCCACTCCCATCCGGCTCCACCCCCCGTGCCTCCACCCACAGACCTCTCGCCCTCCCACCCTGGCACACTATATCAGGTTGCTCCGCCTTCTCATACAAGTTTCCCGTTACCTGAACTCTCTACCACTAGAAATTACCTCAGCACATTCCTGCCTTTCACTCTTATTCCTTCTCTGCAAGCACACTGTTCATTCCTGTAACTTCACCAAACCACACCTCATCTCTCTTCTCTTTCTACTTTTCAGGGCAGTCCTGTCCCTTGCAGGCTCTCCACATCCTGTGGGATATAGTCCTTAGCTCTTCCTACCCAGACACCTCCCTACTCACCTCCCCCTCTCCCCTTTCTCCTTTTGCTAGATCCAGTCCCCTTGCAGGGTTCCCAACATTCTGGAGGGGAAACAGTTCTTGTCTTGCAACCCCCGTCCCACCCTCCACTGTTCCCCCTCCCCCTTTTCTGCTGGGACCTGTCCCATTGCAGGGTTCTCAGCATCCTGAAGAATAGTTCTTGGCCTGCCTCCTCCCTTCCCTCTCTCTCTTTTCTCCCTTTCTGCCTGGTCCTGTTTCCTTGATGGGTCAACAGCAGCCTGAGGGGGAATAGTTTCTCAGGTTTCCCCTTTTCCCTCCCACCCTCCCTCCCTCCCTTCCTCCCATATCTGCCAGGCCCTGTCCCTTGCAGGGTTCTCGACATCCTGAAGGGATCTAGTTCTTGACCTCTCTCCTCCCCCACTTTTCTCCCTTCTCCCAGATCCTGCTCTCATGGTTCCTAGCACCCTGAAGGGAATTAGCTCTTGGTTTGCCTCTCTCTCTCTCTCCTTCCTCCTCCCACCACCTCCACTTCTCATGCTTCAACTCCACTCTTCTAAATCCTTCTTTAGCACTCAAGTTACCTCTAGATCTAACTGCATTAGGAATTTGTGTGCTCAGCCTGATACTTTTTGCTCTCCTGACCTTTACCATACAGGCTACCTTTTTAGGATTGCTACCTTATATGTTACACCAGTACATTTTCCTGTTTACTCGTTATGTCACACCCACTGTCTCTGGCTTTTCATTTTGCTCTATAAGTCTTCAACACAATATGGTCTCCTGCCTAAAATTGTGATTTATTGCATTAGTTATCTCACTTCTTATGTATTTGAATTTTGCACTACAAGTATTTTATTTTATTACGTTTTTGCTTTTTCTACTCTTATGTAACGTTCCCCTCAGGATACTTCTGGAAACGAGCTGTCAACAACACATGTTGTCTTTCCTGGTGAAACCTTTTCAAATAAAAAATAAATAAATAAGGCGTGGAGATAATTCCTGCCACAATATTTACCCTGCCATATCATATTGTGCCGTAACCAAGAAGTGACCGAGAGCCCAGATTTCAGTGCTGGAGGTCAGCCACTGAAGCTCAGAAAACTGAAAAAAGGCATGAAGGTTCGAATCCCCCAACAGCCACTGGTTCTCAGAGTGCCCCAGGCAAATCGCCTGATCTCCTTCTTCTGCTTATATTCTCTATCTCATGTAGAACTGGGTATGAAAAGGGATGTTGCAGCTCCATTGGGTTATACTTGCATATCTTTTTTACCAAAAACTATTAAAATCTCCTGACCAGGTGCATTTGTTACCTCAGTGTCCTCAGCCCAAAAGTATTGTACACTTGTTATATTAGTTACCAGAGTATCCGCTCCTTCCCCGACTGAAGCTGAAGTAGGAACTGTAACCATCTACGATGGCCATGGGCTCATCCAGAAGGTCCCCTGGAGAATGAACACAAAATTCTTTCAGCGCAACTCCAAGGCACAGCACAGGTGAGTTACTCATGGAGACCCAAGACTGCTCCTGGACAAGAAATTAAGGACATACTACTAGAAAGATATTCATCTCACAATTATAACAGGGTTCAGCAGCTGTGGTTAATATGATTTCTTTCTCTGCTAGCACTGTTTTCTTAAGCCACCAGCCACTGGCTACAGACTAATTTTTTATTTTCCTTTCCATGGCCCAAATCCCCTCCCATCACTGGGGCTCCCACAGCCAAACCTTGTCCTCCAGCTGGGCCAGAGAGAGGCTACTTTTGCAGCCAGCTGCAATATAGCTACATAAAATATCAATAAGGGATGCCCACAAACTGTGCAGAATTTACCTCCGTGACAGTCTTTGTCTGCCAGTCTCAGGCAGGAAAGGGCTTCAACCGGTCTCAAAACAGCACTGACACAGTAGGACATGTTTTTTCACCTATCTGTTTCTACAAACCCAGACAGCTGGCCTCCACCTTCTAACCAGGACATGTATTCTGTCAGCATCAGCAATATGAGACTGCTGTTATAGCGTGTCAAAACAGGCCTCTATATTCCTTCTATATTGTATTGCCCCCCCTTTTTTTTGCTGTCCCAACCCCTCACTCCCTTCATTCTGCCCCTTTCCAATTACAGCCACATTAGCCCCTCCCTGGGTAGCTCTCTCGCCTTCCTCCATTCTACTCTAGCCTGTACTGACAATAGCCCCTCCAAGTAGCTCTACCGCCCCTTCATTCTGCCCTGTATTTCCCACATTATCCCCACCCAGGAACAGCACCCCACTCCCTCTCTTCATTCACGGTACTGTAAACCAGATTTGAGGTATATAAAGGTAAAGAGCTTTATTTAAACTCATACGGGGGCAGCATGGGTCACAGCACCCTTAGTCACCTGGTGGAGGATGCCGAACAGCCTCTCCCCCTCCAATCAGGGCATAATGGGCTGAGGTCCAGATGAGAGGTACAGGAACAGGGGTAGGCAGGTGGGACTGGGAGCGGGGGTGGGGTAGACAGACCAGAGGGAGAGACTTGAGCCATGGTGGATGGTAGTGCCTCTGTGCAAGGAGCCTAGGGAACAAAGTGGCTGAGTTGCAATCACTGGTGGCCGAAGGAGAGGTGGACATGGAAGCTATCACAGAGGCATGGCCACGCCGAATCATAACTAGGGTCGCTCCGCCCCCCGGGTATAAGCTGTATAGGAGCGACATGGGTGTGGGAAGAAGAGGGTGAATGGCTCTGTATATGAGGGAAGGGATAACCTGTACTAGGGAGGAGGAGGAGGCAAATGGAAGGATAGAAGTGTTGCTGGTACAGGTTCAATCCACAAAAGGTAGAAAGCTTAAGACAGGTGTGGTGTACAGGCCATCAAACTGATGAAGAGAAATCATACAAGGAACTGGGGTCCATAATTGTGGCGATGACCATGGGAGGGTGATTAGGGCACTTCAATCTGCCCAGGGCAGACAGCAAGATCCCAGCTACCACCTGTACCAGGACTAAGGCGCTGCTGGATGCATCCCAAAGTGGGTTCCTGTTGTCCTGGAGCCAGTGTTCCCATTCACACAGAGATGTATGTGAAACATGCAAGGAATTACAAGTGCAAGTACATCCCCAAGCCTCTTGGGTACGTGCATGCAAGAAAATCACTGGCTCCACCATACTTAACCCAAGAGAGATGGCTTCAGTCACAAACTGTACCCTCCAAAACAGCCATGGAGAGTAGACAGCACCCCCAAAAAGGCAGGACATTATGGAACTCTGCCTGAAGTCCACCAGGGAGAGGGCCATACTGGGTCTGGTCCTGTCCAATGGTGTTCACGTCCAAGAGGTAAAAGTGGAGGCACCACTTGCGGAAGTGAGCACCACATTATGTGGTTTCATCTGGACATGAGCAGTGAGAGGATTAAGACCACAACAAGGGTTCTTGACTTTAGGAGAACAGACTACAGTAGGATGGGAGACGGAAGGGCACCATGCTGAGAATCATAAATGAGATGGAGGTGGACCCGAAATGGGCTAATCAAGGAAGGGCTGTTGGCAGCCACCAACTCATGTGCCAAACCTCAACAGAAAATCTCTAAAGCTAACCGCCTGGTGGCGCTGAGGGCTGAGTCACTGGATGCCACACTGGCCACGCTGGTGACCCAGATTCAGGAACGACCAGTCGGGTCAACAGGGTGGGATCGGAGGGAGGAGCAGAATTGAGCTGCCTACTGGCAGCTCTCCTCCCCTGGGGTGGATGCCATCCCGCCCATAGTCCCGTCACCACCGGGTGGAGGTCCGGTGGTGGTGCAGGAGGGCAGAGACGGCTGGTAGGGTGGGGCATCCTGTAGGGCGTGACGTATGCATGCCTTCACACATGTGCGGCATGTCAGGGACGCGCAGGATTGGGAGAAAAAAAAATGGTAAAGGTACTAATTCAAAAAAAAAATACAAATCTAAAGCCAAAGAGCCCAGCTGGTGTGATTGGGAGGTAGTCAGGGAAGTAAAGGAAAAGAGGTCAGCCTTCAGGAAGTACAACTGCACCCAGAAAGATGACAGAGGAGTACGGTACCAAGACAAGGGAGGCGGGCAGGGCAGTTCAACTGCCCAAGGCCAAGCGAAAGTTACAGCTGACAGAGGAGGAGAAATCTGGAGAGAAAGCTTTCTTTCCATTATATCAGGAGAAGAGAAATATGTAGGATAGAACAGTCAAGTTGAGAAGTGAGGGAGGGCAGGTGGAGGGAAATAAACAGAAAGCAGAAATACTTAACAAGTACTTCTGTTCAGCCTTCACCATGGAAAAAGATGGTCCAGTACCTCAAGGAAGGAGTGGGGCAATGAGGTGGGTGCTGATACAGACAGGGAGACTGAGGCTGACATGGCGAGTAAGGGCTTAAAGGCCCTGAAGGTAGACAAATCCCCGGGACTGGATGGCATACATCAGGTGTTGAGAGAGCTGTTGGAACTGCTGGCAGGTCCCCTTGCAGACCTATTTAACACCGCACTGGAGTCGGGGAAAGAATCCCTGGAATGGAGAACTGCAAGTATAGTGCCACTCCATAAAAGCAGGCCAAGGGCAACCCTGACAGCCACAGACTGGTCAGTCTGACCTCGACAGTGTGGGGAAACTCATGGAAACCATACTGAAAGCATGGTAAGTGTTCTGGAAGAAGCTGGGCTACAGGATGAAAAGCAGCACAGGTCTATGTCAGGGCAGTCCTACTAGACCAATCTGATTGATTTCTGTGACTGGGAAACCAGGAGAGTGGACAGGGGCCAATCAGTGGACATCCTGTATCCGCATTTCAGTAAGGCCTTTGACTTTGTTCACTAAAGTAGATTAATCAGGACGCTGAAGGACCTGGGGGTAGGGGGGAGGAAAACTAGTTACGTGGGATGAAAACAGACTACAGGCCAAGTCAGAGGGTGGTGGTCAAGGGGAAGCGTTCCTGGGGGCTCTCCAGTTAGTTGGGTCCAACAGGGCTGTGTCAGTCTTGTGTTAACATCTTCATCAACAATACTGTAGACAGGATGAAGGGTAAAATACGCCTGTTTGTGGATGACACAAAGTTCTGTGAGGGAGCAGATATGGAGAAAGAAGACAGAACAACAAGGAGGAACTGGCTAAGCTTGATGAACAGTCAGGTATCAGCAAGCAGGGAGAAGCAGATAATGGGGAGGGGGTGTATCTCTCAGGAGACACTGTGAGGTCTGCAAACTCAAGCAGACATAGACAGCAAGGTCTTTTCCTGAAGGCTCATTTCTATGTATGTATTCTGCAACACCAGCACATCCTGAATTAGCCCATTCTTGGGGCAGTTTCCCCGACTCCTGTTATTCTGACCCCCAGTACTAACCACATTAACCACTCCCTAGGGCTGCCCCCCCCCCCCGCACAGCCCACACTGGAAGCCTCTTTGTTATCTGTTCCACTGACTCAAGCCCCTTCTTCATCCCTCACTTTTAAGACTTCTGTGGGTCAAATGGCCTTCTCCTCTCACCAACCCCCAATGTGGAATAATCTTCCACTCTCCTCCCTTTCTTTTAAACAATTTCATGACCCATCTACAGATTCCTGCTTCTAGCCCCTTCTTTTAGATCTTGATATCCTTGTTCTCAATCTTTGGTCTGGCACCACTTCGCTCCTCTGTGGGCAGCCATCTTTGTATATACTGCTGATTCAGCATTGCTTTGACAGACCATAGTGTCCTAGGTATTAAACAAGCCAAAAAAATGATCAGCAGTTTCACATGAAAGTGATACCTACTGTGAAAAAGCAAAGCACCTGGCACAGATTGAGTAGCAAACTTTAAAAAGAAAATGTTATTCATGTAACCTTGTATGCCATGGACTCACTTAAAACAACAGGCAGTCTGCTAGCCATTTCAGTGAAATGGTTCATGTACTCCAGTAGGGGTAACATTTTGCTATGCTATTTACCAGCTATTTAAAACCCTGGTGTCCCATTAGTATTTATTTTACAGTTTAACCTAATGAGTGTTTTGCATATTTATCTCATTTTGTCTCTGTATTATTCTGTAGCCTGTTACATTTTTGTTCCAAAACTCTAAAGCTGACCCTGCACACCAAGAGAAATTACCTTCTATAGGGCCCAATGTGCAGAACTGATGGATCTTTGGGGCTCGATATTCAAAGAAGGTGCCTGTGCTTGCCCTTGTGCCCCAAGATGCTATATTCAATGGAATAGCATACCAGTGCCATTTGACTGAATATAGGCCATGTCAGCCAGCGCCAAGCCAGATGAGCTGGGTGGACATGACTCCCAAACAGGACATTGCTGTAATGGCTGGGCGCCTGCACTAAATTTCTGATATTCAAATGGACCCATGCTAATGAGCCCATTGGGCATGGAAGGTGCTAAGTGGCCATTTGCATGGGAATGAGGCTGAACTGCGTGGCGCCACCCCAATGCCTGGTCCCAGAGGGCTATCCCTGGTGCTTGTGGTGCCCTGCCGCGTGCCGACCGATAGTAAAAGTAAACTTTCCCTAGTGCTACTGGCCCTCCTCACAATCACTGGCCCAAAGGTCATAAAGTAAACCTTCCCTGGTGGTAGTGGTCCCGTCCCCCCGCCAATCGTCGGCCCGATGTTAAACATAAATCTTTCCCTGCTGTTCACTAGTCCCTCTCCCAAACCACACCCATGCCTGATGTTTCAATAATTAGTCTCTCGTGTTCAGAGGCCCCCCACCACCACCCATGACCAATGTTTCAATAACTGGTCCCTGGTGTCCAGTGGTCCTTCCCCCCCACCTGCAGCCATGCCCAATGTTTCAATAATTAGTCCCTGGCGTCCACTGCCTCCCCCCATCTTGAATTTAATGGTATTCCACACTGTTTTGCATACCAGTTTTCAAGGCAGAATACCATTTTCATCATCCTGGTATTCCAAATGGAATCCCACTCCTCCATACAGTCACTCTGCAGTTTAATCTATAGCATGCTCTTTTTGGATAGGCGGAATACATGACTTTGAGACGGATTACCAAATTTAGGTTTTTAGTATTCTGCCTCCCACATCAGAGTATTTTCTTAATTTTTAACCCTGTATAATACTGTAACGCCATTCCCTGGTGTCTAGCAGACCCCCCCCAACCCTGAGCTGGCGACTAGCACAGCCCTCCCCTCTCCACCACATACAGAAGACTGAGCTGTCAATGAGTGCATACTGTACAAGCACGTTACAGTACACGCTGACAGCTCTGTCAGCAGCCAGCCATGGTGGACAGCGGAGAGCTGTGCTGGTTGCCGGCTCAGGATGAGGGGGGAGCTGGGTGGTGGGGCACCACTTGCCAGGGTGGGGGTCCGCTATACATCAGGAACGCGTTAAGTAATTATACAGGTGATGGAGGATAGGAGGGGGGCCACTACACACCAGGGAATGGTTTCACATTATTTTATGGGAGATCAGGATGGAGGGAACCACTGGTCACCAGGAATATTAAAAGGTCATAGCGGGCAAGGCACTGGGTGGGGGGAGGGACCACTAGCACCGTGACTAATTACTGAAACATCAGGCATGGGTGCAGGTGGGGGAGGGACCTGGACACCAGGGACTAATTACTGGAACATCAGGCGGGTGCCAGTGGGGAGGCACCACTGGACACCAGGAACCAATTATTGAAACACTGGGCATGGGCGAGGTGGGTGAGGGACCACTGGACACCGGGGATTTATGTGCAACAAACTGGCGACTGCCGGGGGGGTGGGATATCACTAGCACCAAGAAAAGTTTATTTTGTAACACTGGCCCAGCAACTGGCAGCAGGGAAAGTCTACTTTGTAACATCAGGGCGGAGATTGGCGGGGGATGGATCACTAGCACTTGGGAAAGTTTACTTTTTAACATTGGGCTGGCGATCGGTGGGAGGGGGGCACCACTGAACACCAGGATCTACTGTGTTAGGGGTCGTGGGAGCCGAGGCACTTACTCCACCAACCACTAGGGCTGCATGGGAGTAAGTCGTGCTCTGAATCAACAGTATTTGTGCCGTGCAAAACACCCTTGCACAGCGCAAATACTCCAAATATCAAACCCGCCTTCATCAGCATTGTGCCCTCCTCCGATCACACAGGCACAAACCCTGTTTGCCCATGCTAACCGCTTTGAATATGAGATAGGCCATATTGAAGTCAGGTTTGCATGCACAAAGTAGGCTTTGTGCCTGAGCAAACTTATGAATATCTGGACCCTGATCTTTTCTGCCATTGCTATGTTTCTGTGATGCCATAAGCGGTATGGGATCTTTAGCTTCCACCTGGACAGCCATCAGAGATAGCCATAAAGAACCTCTAGCGCCACCACCACCACTGTTTAAAATGGGCCATGTCCCTTTGGGACAGTTGAATTGACATACAGTCATGAGTGTTTGTATTGCTTTGTATGGTCTGAATACTTTGCACCTTCGCAGTCTGGATGTCTGCTCCTATACTTGTGTTTGCAGCTGAAATGTACTACACTTGGACAGTAACAGTACTGTATTTTATTGACCTGCACCCTTACTGGGTTGCGCTGTACAATTACTCTGCACCTCACTGTATTTTGTTTACCACTGCACTATTGTGCCGTATACTTCATCACCCTCCCCAAGACGCAGCTAGAAACGAACAGTTACCAGCTCAGTATATTTTCTGGTGAAACTTTTGAAAGAAATAAATAACCCCTCCCTCGTAGTAGGTAGAGATCTCTCACTGCCTTCATTCTGCGTGGTGCTGCCCACATTTACACACACATTTCCCATCAGGTCGGCTGCCGCACTCACTGGTCACTTTGGTCTCCTGCAGGCAGATAACTTCCGCCCCGAGCGAGTCGAGCAGCTCCTTCATGCCAGTCTTGGTGGCACGGATGCCATTAATGTTCCAGCTCAGGATTTTCATCCTCACTGTTACCAAGATGCCACCACTGCCCGCCAAACTTTCCCCAACTTCAGCCTGCTGGCGCCGCTTTACTACGTCACTTCCCATCCACTAAGCGCCTTTTAGCAGTGCTGTACGTTTTATGTGAGGGGTAGTATGGAGTTCAACAGTCCCACAGCAGAATAGGGCGCTGTGCTGTCAAAGCAGGGGAGCATCTCTCTGAACCTGTCTCCCAGTGTAAGACACTGGGAACATTTGGGACTCTGACCCTCAGAATGTGGGTCGGACATCAAACACGGATATAATGCTCTCACGACGGGCAGAGTGAGACATTTCCTATAGGTGTATCCATGGAAACGGAATGTGACGCGGCTAAGTGCCGCTGGGCCCATACCTCTCAACTGTCCCTGATTTTGCCTCACAATTTTCCTCTGTCCCTCATAAAATTTGAGGTTTTTGTGACAGAACCATGGGATTAAAATCACAAAATAATGTCAAACATTAAAGTTATAGACTTGTTCTTCTTCAGAACATGCATCTTAACTGGCTGGGCAGCAGGACGCAGAGGGTGGTGGTAAATGGCTGTCACTCCACAGAGGGAAGAGTGACCAGTGGGGTACCACAGGGATCAGTGCTGGGACTGGTGCTATTCAATATCTTCATCAGTGACATTGCGCAGGACCTAGAAGGCAGAATTTCACTGTTCGCTGATGACACAAAGCTCTGTAACAGAGTAGACACACCAGAGGGTGTAGACAGAATGAGAAGGACCTGCAGAAACTTGAAGAATGGTCAGGGTTTGGCAGTTGAAATTCAATGCAAGGAAGTGCAAGATAATGCATTTGGGGCACAAAAACCTGGCACAATATATCAGTTGGGGGGTGAGGATATAGCATGCACCAAGCAGGAAAGGGATCTTGGGTTATCATCTCTGATGACCTCAAGGCAGGAAACAGTGTGTGACAAGGCAGCAGGTAAAGCAAATAGGATGCTGGGATGCATAGGCAGGGGCATCACCAGCAGGAAAAGGGAGGTCATAATTCCACCATACAAGACACTAGTGAGGCGCACCTGGAGTACACTGTGCAGTTCTGGAGACCTTACCTACATAAGGACATAGACAGGGTAGAGAAGGTTCAGAGGAGGGCAACAAAGATGGTGCATGGATTGCATCACAAGTCCTATGAGGACAGGTTGAAGGCACTGAACATGTACTCCCTGGAGGAGAGGAGGGAGAGAGGGGATATGATAGAGACATACAAGTATCTTACAGGGAGGAACAGGGTTCAGGAATGCACTATTTTTAAGCGAAAAAGATGTTCCAGGACTAGAGGGCATGGGATGAAGTTGGAGGAGGATGATTCAGAGGAAACGTGAGGAAGAATTTCTTCACAGAACGGTGGTAGACAAGTGGAACACCCTGCCAGAGGAAGTGGTGGGGCTGAACAATCAGGATTTAAGAATGCATGGGATAGACATAAAGGAATTCTGGAGGTCAGGGGTAAGGGCAACAGACTTCCTGGAAAACATAAACTGAACTTACAAACTTAAATGGGCAGACTGGGTGGGCCATAGGCCCTTATCTGCCGACACTGTCTATGTATCTATGTAACACATATCCTTTTATTATATCAGTTTTCTGAGTGAATAGTACCAATTTTTAAGATGTGTCCCTGATTTGGGGTCTTTGTCCCTGATTTTTTTAAGCCTTGTCCCTGGTTCATGAGGCAAGAGGTTGAGAGGTATGAGTCTGCCTATTTTTGTTAACTTTCGTTTTCTTTTTATTGTTACTGCAGACCCTATTTGGTCTACGGTGCAAACTCTTGGAAATAAAATGTAAGTATGGGTCAGAGGTGGTTGGTGCCCCCAAAACTCTAAAGCCGACAGGAGAAATTACCTGCTATGGTGTCACAAGTGCATGCTGTATTTATGACATTATAATATGCCATATTTTTCTGTCTTCTGCCTGACAAATCAGGATCTCATTATGGTCAAAATCAGAGATTCATCTGAACTATTAATAATGAGAACTAGCAGTATTTTATTATTCAAATCCATACAGTGACAGAAATGTCAAAATGTGGGACAGTTGGGAGATAATGTTTGAGCTGATGCATTTTAGGAAACGCCCTCTAGGGAGTAAGAAGCTTAAAATGGGAAGGTTGTTCCCCCTGATTCCACTCCCCCAGCATCTGCTGCTAGTCTAAGTACCTTCTGCAGGTTTAATTATTTGCAACAGCAGTAGCTGACCCATCACAGTCGAGAGCAATGGCCAGTGCTGCCGCCTGCCCCACCCACCTCATAGCAGTAGCCGCTTTTTATGTTTGGGGAGGTCGAGTCCACTTTCTGCAGCCCCCCATCTAGGAGAAACTCCATTTTCTTTAGTAAGCCATGGGAGTTCTAACAGCTGGCACCCATCACTGGAGAATGCTAGCACATGACATGACTTTCAAAAGAAAGGGCCGGTGGCTGGTTGTGACCCTGGCGGTGGCACTTTCACTAATGAGTGGTACTCCTCCTCATCTGTCAAATCAAGGAAAAGGGTATGTTTAGAATTAGCAGCAATATGGGATAAGTAGGGGTACTTATTTTCAATAAGTGCAGACAAGCATGGGTACCACTTTATATTTTGGGTATCCCATTAGGTGGGCGCATGGGGAAGGGCGCTGTCTGTAACGGCGACTCCTTCCCAGCGCAATCCCTCACAGCGATGGGGTAGGGCGACTGGATGAGGGGGGTGGGCGACAGGATGTCGCTATGTGTATGTGTGCACGGGGGTGGGGAGTGAGCATGGGCTGGGCGGGGGCGGAGGAGCTGCAGGGGGTGGTGCTGTGGTGAATTGCCGAGCTGCGTCGGGGCATCAGGGGTTGGCTTGTGATTGGGGTGGGTGAGGTTCCGGGTTCAGGTCTGGGCGCTGGTGCGATTTTATTGCGCCCGGACTGAACATTTATTTTTTAATGCTTTCACCCCCCCCCCCGACATGCACCCCCCCTGGAGTTGAGACTCCTTTAGTAGGGGGATGCGGGGGTCCCAGCGCCATTGTCCTGTGCACCGAGGGTGTCAGAGTGCCGAAAACATGACTGCGCGATAATGGTGATCGCCTTTAGGCTTTTGCCATTATCACATAGAACCTATATTTTGAGTGCCAACACCAGGGTTGTGACCATACCTCTCAACTGCTGTGAATTTCACGTAGCACTATGATTTTTACACTCAAATATACCCTTGCTCTGCAAAGGTTTACTGACATCCTTAATGATGTTAGAACTGTACCCGGATACACAGACACAGGTGGCGGAAGGGTCTGAAAAGTGGTAGGGCCAAGCATGTAAGCAGTAAATTCTCTCCCCACCCCCCCCACTGCATTTAGTGGGTTCACCTGCACCCATATTTTGTTGTTGTTATGTTTGTTCTCGTTTATGGTCTTACCAAATTTGTAATATATGGAGTAACACCCCACCTCTACTGCCCCCACCAACTGACAGCATCACCCTGTGCCTACTCCCTGATGCCCCTCATAAGGCCTGTCCCTTCATGTTCCTTTTAAACTTTGATCACTGTGCCTGACTTAGTAGGCCATGGCCTTGGCCTACCCTGCAAGCCAGAAAGGGAGTAATTAGTAACATAGAAACATAGAATTTGATGGCAGATAAGGACCGCTTGGCCCACCCAGTCTGCCCATTTCCCTACCTACTGGATAAGCTTCAGATCCCAGTTAACCAGCAGCCTACTTCTTCCTACCCCCACCCCCCAGAATTGCCTTATGACTATCTTATACATGCTTGAATTCCACCACTGATTTTGACTCCACAACCTCCTCCGGAAGGCCGCTTCCATGCATCCACAACCCTCTGTGAAAAAATACTTCCTTAAATTACCTCCTGAGCCCCGCCCCAGCCTTCAAATTGTGCCTCTGTTCTTGCACACCTCTTTTTGAAAGATGCTACCCTCTTGGACTTTGTTGATTCCCTTGAGGTACTTGAAAGTTTCTATCATGTCCCCTCTCTCTCCTTTCCTCGAGGCTACATATTAAGCTCATGATCTCTCTTCATAATGTCTTCGGTTGCAGACCCTGCACCATTTAGCCCTCCTCTGGACAGCTTCCATCCTGTCTATGTCTTTCGGAGATTGGGTCTCCAGAACTGCACACAGTACTCAGATGGGGTCTCACCAGCTGTCTGTACAGAGGATAATAACTTCTGTTTTCTACTGGTGATGCCTCCCATGCATCCCAGTATCCCCCAGCCCTCCTTGCCCCTCTCACATTGCTTGCCCATCTTTAGGTCATCTGATATGACTACCCCCAGGTCCCTTTCCATTTTGTTGTTGTTAGTATCTCACCCCCATTGTGTACTCTTCCCTGGGTTTTGTTTCCCAGGTGCATTACCTTGCACTTCTTAGCATTGAATCTAAGCTTCCATACATTTGACCATTCCTCTAACCTTGCCAAGTCCCTTCTCATCCTTTCCACCCCACCCTGTGCATCAACTCTGTTGCAGATCTTAGTGTCATCTGCAAAGAGACACATTTCTTCTCTTCCAGTCCTTCTGGCAGTGTCGCTTATAAAGACATTGAAGAGGACCAGTCCTAATATCAACCTCATGTACCCCACTAGAAAGCTCCTTTCTTCTGAGTCAACCCATTTACTATTACCTCTGTGTCCTATTCTCCAGCCAATTCTTTACCCAGGCTGTCATCTTGGGACCCACTCCCAGGCTGGCTAACTTGTATATTAATCTTTTGTGTGGGACTGTGTCAAATGCCTTGCTAAAGTCTAGGTAGGCCATGTCCACAGCCCTCCCTGATCTACTACTTTGGTCACCCAGTCAAAGAAATCTATCAGATCTGTCTGGCATGACCTTCCTGCTGTGAATCCATGCTGCCTAGGGTCCTGTGCCCTCTGGCCTCTAGATACTGACAATTCTTTCCTTTAGAAGTGATTCCATCATTTTCCTATCACTGAGGTTAAACTAACAGGTCTATAGTTTCCTGCTTCTGCCTTGCTCCCACTTTTGTGAAGGGGAATCACATCTGCCCTCCTCCAGTCCTCGGGTACCACCCCATCCTCCCATGATTTGTTAAACAGGGTAGTCAGTGGTGTCACTAGTTCTACCCTTAGTTCTTTTAGAATTCTGGGATGAATCCCATCAGGCCCCATTGCTTTGTCCACCTTCAGTTTTAAGAGTTCTTTCAGAACCCTTTCTTCTGTAAATGGGCCGGTATCAACTTCTGTATCCAGAGTGTTACTACTGTTTGTTTTATGTACCTCCCCCTCTTCCTTTGTAAATACTGAGCAAAAATATTTGTTTAGTATCTCTGCCTTTCACAGTCTCCCTCTGCCCACCCTCCTCCCCTTTATTAAGCCTCACTATCCCTCCCTTGGTCTTCCTTCCAGCTCCCTGATGTACCTATAAAAGGTTTTATCCCCCTTCTTAACTGAGTTGGCTATAGAAACATAGAAACATAGAAGTTGACGGCAGATAAGGACCGCAAGGCCCATCCAGTCTGCCCATTTCTTTTTCTACCTTATAAATGTACCATCGGCCTTTGCTCTGTCAGTGACCTATCTATTCATAGTCATTTGTATTGCTCCCTTATGCCTATCCCATGCCTGTTTGAAGCCCTGCACTGTATTCATAGCCACCACTTCTTGTGGTAAGCCATTCCATGCATCTACCACCCTTTCTGTGAAAAAGAATTTCTCACATTCCCCTTAATCGGCCTCCTCTAATCTCATGCTGTGTCCTTGTCCTGCTATTTTTCTTATATTTAAACATGTTAGACTCTTTCACCTTGTTTATGCCCTTAAGGTGTTTAAATGTCTCGATCATATCACCTCTCTCCCTCCTTTGCTCAAGGGTATACATATTGAGCTCCGTTAATCTGTCCTTATATGTCTTCTGATGCAGTCCCTGCACCATTTTGCTGCCCTTCTCTGGACTGCCTCAATTTGGTTAATGTCCTTGTGAAGGTGTGGCCTCCAATACTGCACGCAGTACTCAGATGGGCCTAACCAATGTCTTGTACAGGGATTATTACCTCTACTGACTTGTGATACCCCTACTAATACACCCTAACACCCCTAGCCTTACCTACTACTTTAGAGGTCTGCTTGGATGATTTTAGGTCATCAGTGATGATGATGCCCAAGTCTCTTTCTTCCTTTGTGACTGCTAGCAACTCCTCCCAGCCTATAAGTGGCTTCAGGGTTTCTCTTCCCTATGTGCATGATTTTGCACTTCTTTGCATTAAATCCCAGTTGCCACTCTTCTGACCATTCTGCTAGTTTATCCAGATCTCTTCTCATTCTGCCCACCCCATCTGGATCATCTACTCTGTTGCAGATCTTGGTGTCATCTGCAAACAGACAAGCCTTACCCTCTAGTCCATCTGCGAGGTCACTTAATGAAGATGTTGAATAGGACTGGCCCCAGGACTGATCCCTGAGGTACCCCACTTGTGACTTGCATCTCTTCTGACTGTATACCATTTACCACCACTCTCTGTTTTCTGCCAGTCAACCAGTTTGCCACCCAGTTGACCAACTTCTGACCCACCCGAGCCTACCTAGCTTATTTATCAATCTTCTATGTGGAACAGTGTCAAGCTTTGCTGAAGTCAAGGTAGGCGACATCAACTGCTCCCCTTGGTCCACCACTCTGGTTACCCAGTCAAAGAAATCTATGAGATTAGTTTGACAGGACCTTCCTTTGTAAACCCATGCTGTCTTGGATCCTGTGCCCTATGGATTCCAGGTGTTGCACTATCCTTTCCTTAAGGAGTGCCTCCATAATCTTGCCCACTACTGAGGTAAGACTGACCGGTCTGTAGTTCCCCGCCTCCTCCTGCTACCACTCTTGTGGAGTGGGATCACATGAGCCTTTCTCCAGTCTTCTGGGACCTCCTGTGCTCAGAGACTCACTAAACAATTCTGCTAATGGCTCTGCTAGTTCCTCCTTTAGCTCCTTAAGTACCCTGGGATGTATGCCATCAGGTCCCATTGCCTTATCCACCTGAGCTTGGCAAGCTCTTGTAGGACCCTTTCTTTTGTGAAGGGAGTAGCTCACCTCCCTCCCCCTGTGTCCATGATGCTGAGCTGTGGGCCCTGCCTACCTTCTCTTCAGTAAATACTGAGCAAAGTATCTATTTAGGATAGATGCCTTTACAGGTCCTCCTCCTCACATGCTCCTTTTCTCCATTAAGCTTAGCAATACCCCTCTGGACTTTCTCCTTTCACTAATGTATCTATAGAAAGTCTTGTCACCTTCTTTTACTGTTCGTGCTAGTGTTTCCTCAGTTTGGGACTTTGCCTGCCTTACTGCCTTACCTGCTTCCCTTAGGCAGTTTGGTATGCCTCCCTATCTTCATCCCGCTGTGTTCCTTATATTTTCTGAAGGCCAGCCTTTGGCTCTGACCTTTCTGCTACTATATTTGAGAACCAAAGTGGTTTCCTTCTTCTTTGCACTTCCTTTTCTGTCTAACACAATGGGATGTTGCTTCAAGTATTGTATCCTTAATGCTTGCCCACTTTGCCTGTACCTCCTCACCTGTGTTTCTTTTTGCCAGGGCTAGCTTAACTCTGTTGGCCATCTTATCAAAGTCAGCTCCTCTGAAGTCCCATATTTTTGCCTGGAATGGGATGATTTAGATGTAGTAGCCAAATTGAACCATACCATGTGATGGTCACTGGCCCCAGGTGACCTTCTACCTGGAGATCTGTGATCCCTTCTTTGTTAGTCAGTACTAGATCTAGGATAGCCCTGTCTCTTGTGGGTTGCTGTACCAGTTGTTTGAGGCCCTCCCTGCAGGGAATCCACTATGAGTCTAGTTCTGGCAGATGTTCCTGCTGGTATTGACCAATCTGTATCTGGCATGTTGAAGTCTCCATTATCAGAACCTCCCTTTAGCTGTCATGTTTTGTATATCTTCTAACAGTAATGTGTCTATGTCCTCCCTCTGGTCTGGGGCCTGTAGACAACCCAGTTCTTATGGCTGTCCCATTACCTGTTTCCAGGGTGACCCACAGTTCTTCTGGCTCCTTATGTGTATTCTGAATTTCTGTAGCTTTGATATTTTCATTAACATACAGGGCCACCCTCCCCTTTGCACCTCGGTCTCTTCTGAACAATACATATCCAGGTACTGAAGTCTCCCAAGTGTGGTTACTGGTAAACCACGTCTCACTAATTGCTACTATGTCCAGTTTAGCCTCTGACATTATTGCCTGCAGGTCTGGGATCTTATTTCCCAGGCTGTGAGCATTTGTATACATGATTTTCCATTGGCCAGATTTTGGTGTGTTAGTTGTTGGGTGAAGTTTGGCATTACCCTGTGCATCGTATGGGAGACAAACTTTTTTCTTACCTGGTGATGCAAATGAATGGCAAACACGCTGAATTCCTGTTTGACCACTAGCTGAGGGGAGGGGTGTTCTTCCCATTCGGACGTATGGGGTGCTGCACCTCTCCCATTTGCTAGTTTAAATATTCTGCAAAGACGTCAAACTTCTGCCCCAATGCACTGACTCCTCTTAGTCAGATGCAGTCCATCAAATTTAAAGAACTTTCGCTCCCAGAACTGTTGCCAGTTCCCTACAAATCTGTGTCCTTTTTCCTGGCACCAGTCCTTGAGCCACGTGTTTAGCTCCCCTATCTCCCCTTCTCTGACCTTCCGTCCATCTGCTCCCTTCTCCCAGACTGGCAGGATCTCAGAGAAGGAGATGCTGGACGAAATAGATGATAGTTTGTCACCCAGCCTAGTCAGGTGTTCCTTGGTCTCCACAACTGACCGGCTGGCGAGATCATTAGTCCCTATGTGTACTAGGACATCAATGTTTTCTCCTGCTTTGTGAACAATTTTAGCAATGCGGTCAGTGTCTCTCCATGCTGATGTACCTGGGAGACATCTGACCATCACCCTGGCTGGAGATGGGTATCAACTCCCGAATCATGGAGTCTCCTATGATCAGAGTTTTTGGATTTCCTTTCTGCTTGTTTAGTTTTGGTTCCTGATTTGGGTGAGTATTGTTGTGTTAGCTCCTGTGCCGAGTGTCCTGCTCTGCAGTGTCTTCTGCCTCTTTATTTGATTTCAGAGATAGAGGCAGATACCTGTTTGTAGTGTTTATATGGTTTTTGGAGGTAATGTTTGGAGAGCAGAGGTGATGGGGCACCTGATTTGCTCCTCCCAACCACCTGCCAACCTCCTGGACCAACTACCCTCTGCGGTCGAGGTTTTTCTGTTGGATGCTGGGGAAATGGCGGGTGGTTCTTATAATGTATTTCCTCTTCAATATGAAATTTGAGGCGTGCAATCTCTGCCCATGCTGCCCGGAGCTGAGACCTTCGGCTATCTTTTCCTCGGTTTGGGCCTTTGTTGTTCTGACTGCCTTCCCAGCCTCCTTTTGCTTTAACTCATACAGTTCTCTGTCCTGCTCCTCTCATGATTCCTTGTACTTCCTGAATGCTTTCTTTTCTTGAACCTTCACTTCCTTTGAGAACCATAGTGGTTTCTTACATTGTCTTGTTTTGTTTATTTGCTTCACACAAGGCTCGATACCTCTGTGATGGCAGTTTTATTATTCCCATTGTTCTTCCACCCTCCTTCCTGCCCATTTGCTAGTGCATTCCTTAGGCACTCACCCATTTTGCAAAGTCAGCCCTCCTAAAGTCCAGTACTTTTGTCTTTGTATGGCTTGACTCTATTGCTGTGTTTATTGTGAACCATACTGTTCGATGGTCGCTAGTTCCCAGATGGCTACCCACTTCTACATCTGTGATCCTCTCTCCATCTCCATTTGAGAGTATCAAGTCTAATATTGCTCCCTCTCGGGAGTGGCCTGTACTAGTTGTTCAAGGCATGCCCCTGTAGGGCATCTAGAATAACTGCATCTTCAAGTGGCAGCTGCAACTGCACTCCAGTTAACATCTGGCATATTCAGATCACCCATCAGCAATATCTCCTCTTTTCTGCCATTCTAAGTATACTTTCTATCATTTCCTTGTCCATTTCCTCCTGAGAAGGGTCTGTATACAACCCCTGTGCAGATTGTGGTGCCATTGCCTGTCTCCAAATTTACCCACAATGCTTCTTCTCCTCCCTGTTTACCCTTTTGTTCTGTTGCTTTTATTCCTTCCCTTATGTAAAGAACTCCTCCTCCTCCTCTTTTACCCTCCCTGTCCCTCCTGTAAATAACACCGTTTACAGCACACACCGCATTTCAAAGGTACAGCATTCCACAGTAATAAATTAACATAGAAACATAGACTTTGATGGCAGATAAGGACTGCTAGGCCCACCCAGTCTGCCCATTTCCCTACCTATTGGATAAGCTGCAGATCCTAGTTAACCAACAGCCTACTTACTCCTACCCCCCCACTATAATTGCCTTATGTCTGTCCCATGCATTCTTGAATTCCCCCAGTTTTTGACGTCACAACCTCTTCAGGAAGGCCATTCCATGCATCCACCACCCTTTCTATGAAAAAATACTTCCTCACATTGCCCTGAGCCGTCCCTCCTCTATCTTCAAACTGTGCCCCCTTGTTCTTGCACATCACTTTTTCTGAAAGATGCTACCCTCTTAGACTTTGTTGATTCCCTTGAGGTACTTAAAAGTTTCTATCATGTCCTCCCTCTCCTTCTTCTCGAGGGTATACATATTAAGCTTCTTTAGACTCTCTTTGATGGTTTCTGTGCAGACCCTGCACCATTTTAGTTGTTCTCCTCTGGACTGTCTCCATCCTGTCTTATGTCCTTGTGGAGATGGGGTCTCCAGAACTGCATGCAGTACTCAGATAGGGTCTCACCATCTGTCTGTATGGAGGGACGACAACTTCCTGTTTTCTAATTGTGATGCCTCCTATGCATCCCAGTATCCCCCAGTCCTCCTTATTGCCTTCTCCATTACCTGCCTACCTTTAGGTCATCTGATATGACTACCCTCAGGTCCGTTTCTATTTTTGTTGTTGTTAGTACCCCCCCCCCATTGTGTACTCTTCCCTGGGTTTTTTCCCCAAGTGCATTACTTTGCAATTCTTTGCATTGAATCTAAGCTGCAATACTTTTGACCATTCCTCCAACCTTGACAAGTCTCTTCCCATCCTTTCCATCTCCCCCTTGTGTATCAACCCTGTTGCAGATCTTTGCGTCATCTGCAAAGAAGCATACTTTCCCTTCCAGTCCCTCTGCAATGTTATTTATAAAGACATTAAAGAGGACCGGCCCCAATACTGAACCCTGTGGTACCCTGCTAGTAACCCCCCTTTCTTTGAAGTGGACTCCATTTACTATTACCCTCTGCATCCTGTTGTCCAGCCAATTTTTTAACTAGGCTACCACCCTGGGACCCACTCCCAGGCTGGCTAACTTGTTTATTAATCTTTTGTGTGGAACTGTGTCAGATGCCTTGCTAAAGTCTAGGTAGGCCATGTCCACTGCCCCTCACTGGTCTACTACTTTGGTCACCCAGTCAAAGAAATCTATTAGATTCGTCTGACATGACCTCCCCACTGTGAGTCCATACTGCATTGGGTCCTGTGCCCCACTGGCCTGTAGATACTCAACAATTATTTCTTTCAGAAGTGATTCCATCATTTTCCCTACCACTGAGGTCAAACTAACAGGTCTGTAGTTTCCTGCCTCTGCCTTGCTCCCACGTTTGTCCTCCAGTCCTCAGGTACCACACCATCCTTCCATGATTTGTTAAAAAGGGTAGTCAGTGATATCACTAGTTCTCCCCTTAGTTCTTTTAGAATTCTGGGGTGAATCCCATCAGGCCCCATTGCCTTGTCCACCTGGAGTTTTAGGAGTTCTTTCAGGACCCTTTCTTCTGTGAATGGACAGGTATCGACCCCCTATCCAGAGTGCTTCTGTTGTTTGGTTTAGGTACGTCCCCCTCCTCTTCTTTTGTGAATACTGAACAAAAGTATTCATTCAATATCTCTGCGTTTTCACTGTCACCCTCTGCCCACTTCCCCTCTTCTTTTTTAAGCTTCACTATCCCTCCTTTGGTCTTTCTTCACTCACTAATGTACCTATAAAAGGTTTTATCCCCCCTTCTTAACTGAGTTGGCTATCTTTTCCTTGGTTTGGACCTTTGCTATTCTGACTGCCTTCCCCGCTTCCTTCTGTTTTAACTGATAGAATTCTCTTTCCTACTCCTTCTGTAATTTTTTATACTTTTTGAATGCTATCTTTTTCTTCCTAACCTTCTCCACCACCTCTTTTGAGAACCATAGTATTTTTTTCCTTCATTTTGTTTATTTACTTCACACAAAGACTTATTGCCTCTGTGATGGCAGTTTTGATTTTGCTCCATTGTTCCTCCACCCCTCCTTCCTGCCCTTTTGCTAGTGCATTCCTTAGGCACTCTTCCATTCTGCCAAAGTCAGCCCTCCGAAAGTCCAGTATCCTTGATTTTGTATGGCTTGACTCTATGGTTGTGTTATTGTGAACCACATTGGTGGTTGATTGTTCCCAGATGGCTACCCACTTCTAAATCTGAGATCCTGTCACCATCCCCATTTGAGAGTACCAGATCTAAGACTGCTGCCTCCTGAGTGGGTTCAGCACTAGCTGCCTGAGGCATGCCCCCTGTAGGGCATTGAGAATGACTCTGCTCTTGGATGTGGCTGCAGCAAATGTGCTCCATTTAACATCTGGCAGTTCAGGTCCCTTATCAACAATAGCTCCCCTTTTCTGCCATGAATGCAGAACTAATAGGGTCATGTCCATAGTGCCCCCACCCCTTTCTAGCACCTATGCACAAGCTACTAAATCATTGAACTAACATGATAGAAACATTCCTTAACACTAAATATATGAAGCCCACTATTTATAGATGTATTTTCTGTAAAATAGTTAAGTGCTACAATTCTGGCCTTTTGCTCTGAATTTTGAAGCCCAGTGCTATGATTTTTAATGTTGAGAGGTAGAGAGGGATGGTTGTGATGTCACACCCTTGATTTGCATAACGAATCAGCTTCACCCCTTTCTCCAGCCAGGGTAGCCACACTTCCTTCAAGCTGTGTAGAAGAAAGCTGCCAGTTTGGTTGAAGGTCAGTTCAGCAGTTTGGGAGGGGAGGAGAAGGAGTCCGTAGAGGGGACCAGTGTCAGAAGAACTGTGGAAGCAGAGTGTCTGAAGGGAGCTGCGGCCAGCTGTTGGGGTAGGGTGCTGCAGCAGATAGAGTCCTGTATGCCTGGCTGACTTCTTGAGGGATCAGTGAGCAGTAATGCTTAGTGAATTTGGGCAGCTGGCAGTGAAAGCTGGCTTCATCAAGCAACTCTCCCAATTCCTCTTCATGCTCCCAGGAGGCTTGACTGGCGGGCTGGCAGTGGAGGCACCACACTCTACTCGGGTGGTCCCAATAGGGAGTCCTGGAGGAGGATCCACTGAGAGAGCTGCAGTTGGCATCCAGGTGAGCACTGCTGAAGGAGTCATGCCTGATCACCTTCAATGGATGAGGCTTGCTATGTTGTAAGTGTGACAGGGTAGAATAGGACCCTGTCCCATTTGTTATGGAGATAGTGTTTAAATGCAAGGATTTTCCTTTTCTGTCTCTTCTGTCGGGTTGCGCAACCCGATTTTCCTGTGAGACCTCGGACTTGATCAACCCGAACAGTTTTGCAATTCTTTGCCTCTTACTGTTTGTCAGTTTTCCCTTGCTGTCTGTTTTTCTCCCTTGCATATCTTGATCTGCTAATATAAAAATATGTGCAAATCGATGTATGGAATGAAACTGAAAAGGGGATCACTTTTGTTTCGAAAATATTTAGGGTTGTTGAAATGTATATTAAATGTATTTTGACATGTCTTGAAAAAGCTGGAGGCTACTTGAGTGCAAATGCTTGAGTCTTTTGTAAAAGCTGGAGGGGCCTCACGAAGCTCACTGTTCTAGCAGTTCCTGATATTTACGAGAACAGAACATTCTGCAAAAATAGGATGCTTGTTAAGGTGAAGGTGTTATATAAAAGAGTTAAACTGAACTGCAATTAGGATTTTTACAAGAAAATTTTATTTTACCTGTGCATATAGTTTTTATGAACAAGTGTATATATATTTTTTTTATGTTAGTGCTACAATTAACGTAGTTTTGGTGAATTTTAAAACTGCTCCTGGGTTTTCCCTATGCTTCCTGACCTGTGCCTCAATGACAGATGGTGTCAGGCTAAATGGCATTTAAGTTGTGGCATGGGTACTGGACCTAGTACCAGGGAAGCACAGAGGAAGGTATGGATTTTGCAGCAGAAGTCCAGTCTGAGATTGTAAAGCCAGCACAAGTTATGGAAAAAGAACAGGCAGTGACAGAACTTGAAAGCTTGATGGACTTTTTTCAAATGGTGGGCTACACAACAAAAAGAGACTGAGAAGCAGAGAGAAAAAGAGATTCAGCATTTACAAGCACAAAGGAGAGAAGAGATGCAGTGGCAGAAGCAGCAGATGATAGAAGAGATGCAGTGATTGGAGCAGCGATGGCTGGATGCCTTGCAAGCTGTCGAAGGCAAAAGATCCAGCACAAATCCAGACGAGCAACAAAATGCAAGCAACTTAAAGGTCATTAAACTTGCAAAGTTGTGTCCCTTAGATGATATTGAGGCATAACTGACAACCTTTGAAAGAGTTGCTACAGCCTGCCAGTGGCCAAAGCAGTAATGGACAATCAGACTGGTACCCTACCTGCCAGGGAAAGCCCAACTTGCCTAAAACAGTAGGACACTGCACAGTCAGAAAACTATGACCTGGTGAAAAGCAAAATCCTGAAAAGGTATGACTTCTCTTGAGAGACCTACAGGCAGAGATTTCGATCTCTAAGGTACAGCTCGGTCAACAATCCTCAAGAAGCCTTCTCCAACTCATAGAACTCCTGATAAAATGGATCCAACCAGAGAGCAAAACAGTCCCAGAGATCATCGACACATTTGCCATGGAGTAATTCATCAGCATCTTGCCTACAGATGTGCAGCTGTGGGTAAAGGAACACCAACCAGAGAATGGGGAAAAAGCTGTTTCTTTGGCTGAAGACTATCAAATGTCCAGACAGACGCCACAGCAGCAAGATAACAGCAATGCAGTGGTAAGAAACTCTTTTTCCCATTTAAACTCCAAGCCTGATAAGAACTCTGATGGGTGTAACAAATCTGTGCCCAAAGACGTTATCTGCTATAACTGTAATAAGCCAGGCCATTTTGCAAGAAACTGCCGTAGTAAGGAGAGTGGCACTGGAGCAGATCTGTCCTTGGCAAATTGGGGCAAGTACTTAATAGATGTGAAGGTGGGGGATAAGACTGTGAAGGGACTCATTGATTTGGTAAGCAGACAGACCCTAGTGCATCTTAAAGTGCTGGGAAAACACTGTGCAAAGGGACTGGGTACTGGTGTCATCTGCATCCATGGGGACACTTGATACTATCCCATCACCCAAGTGACTCTGACCATTAAGGGTGTGTCGAGCCAAATGAAAGTGGGGGTAGTACCTAAGTTACCTGTACCTGTGATTATTGGAAATGTTTCCAGGGTTTACTGAGTTGATCAAAGAGGGAGTAAATCCTGATGTTTCGCAGCTGTGGTGATGAGCTCAGGCAAAGAAAATTTCAGATGGTGGGGACACTTTTCCTTTCAGTGATTTTGATTCGGACTTGTTTGAGCACAGCTCCAAGATCTGGAAATCCAAGAAAGACTAAGCCTGAAGAAACTATGGCCACAAATGACTGATGGACATGAAGGGTTAAAATATGAAAATGCTGAAACTAAATTGATAACTGATTGTGATTTTCTTTCAGAACACGCTAACAATGTTTCTCTCCAGGTTTATTTTAAGCAGCTGGGGGTGAAACCAAAACAGGGTGGACCAATGTTTAAAAAATGTAATGGGTTACTGTAAAGAGTTTGGGTTAAGCCTCAGACACAGGAAAAGACAGAACAATTGGTTATACCGCAGAAATAAAATAGAGAATAATGGATGGGGAAGGGTTTGATATGATAATTTAATGCACACCGAGTTGTAGGATGCTACATAGAACCGAAAGCGAAGCCCGAGGGGTTATCAAGCATCCTACTTGAAGGTAATGCATTAAGCTCTCATATGAAAAACCCTCCCCATCTTTTATTTTATAATAACAGACCAGCAATTTTTCTCCAGCAATTTGTGAGACTGGCCCCGCCCACATACAGAATGTTGGCCAATGAGGCAGCAGCATAGTTTGACTGGCATGGCTCATGAATGTCATGGAAAATATCAACCTGGTCAGTACATTGAGAGAATTTGCCGACCAGTTATTATGAATAGAATTATTACAGATTGCACATGATAATCCTATGGCTGGTCACTCAGGGAGGGATCACACCCTTGCCAGATTGCTGTATAGATTTTGCTGGCCTGGAATTCATGAAGATGTTGCTACCTATTTTAATTCCTGTGCTGAGTGTCAGAAAGTAGCCCCAGTCACTAGAAAAGACAAGGTGCCCCTAGTGCCCCTACCCTTAATAGATGTGCCTTTTGAGAGAATTGCAATGGATGTGGTTGGTTCTTTAGACAAAAGTAAAAAGGGTAATAGATGTATCCTGGTAGTGTGCGACTATGCTACTTGATACCCAGAAGCAGTTCCAGTGTGTACTGTTACAGCCCCAAAAGTGGCAGCAGAGCTTGCCAAGATTTTCAGCAGAGTGGGCATACCTAAAGAAATTATTACTGATTAGGGTAGTAATTTTGTTGCTGTACTGCTTAAGGAGCTGTACAGACTGCTAGGTATCACTGCCATAAGAACCTCCCCCGATCATCCTCAGACAGACGGTCTTGTTGAGCGTTTTAATCAAACTCTCAAATGCATGTTAAAAAGATTTGTAAAAGGGGAAGGGAAAGATTGGGACCAATACTTACCTTACCTACTTTTTGCTTACAGAGAAGTGCCACATGCATCAACAGGGTTTTCGCCATTTGAAGTGCTGTCTGGTAGGCAGCCAAGAGGGCCACTGGATGTGATAAAAGAAACGTGGGAAGATAACCTCACTCAGATGCAATCTATATCTTCTTAAATGCGTGCTGTAAGAAAGAAGCTAGCAAAATATGTTGAAATTGCCCATAGTAATCAGGAAGAGGCTCAAAACCAGCACAAGATATATTATGACCATTGGGTAAAATAAAAAGTTTTCGAGCCAGGTGAAAAGGTTTTGCTACTGTTACCTACAACAGAAAATAAGCTGTTAATGAAGTGGCAAGGGCCTTATAAAGTTCTTAGATGTACTGGCACTGTTAACTATAAGATTGAGATGCCTGACAGGAAAAATCCAACTAAGATGTACCATGCTAACCTCCTCAAGAAATGGGTTTAAAAAATGCCAAAAGCTGCTTTGCTAGTTTTACCAGAAACTGATAAGGAAGGTGTTGATGTAGCTTATGATAAACTAGAACAAACTGTAAATGCTGATGCTATAAAGGTGAATGTTTCCTTAACCTCAGAACAAACTGCAGACATTCATAATGTGCTAAAGACATTTAACAGTATTGTTACCACAGTACCAGGCCGAGCAAAAGGGGTTGAGCACATGATAGGGACTAAGAATGCTTGTCTTATTAAGCAAAAGTCATACAGGTTGCCAGAGCAGTTAAGAACTAATGTGGTTAAGGAAATACAAAAAATGAAAGAATTGGGTGTCATAGAGGAGTCGAGGAGTGCTTGGTCATCATCTCCCATGGTAATTGTAAACAAAAAAGAAGGGGGTGTTAGAATCTGCCTTGATTTCTGGAAACTTAATCAAGTGTCAGAATTTGACAGTTATCCTATGCTCAGGATAAATGATTTGGTGGACAGACGGGGAGTGCAAATTATATCAGTACCCTTGATCTCACCGAGGGTTACTGGCAAATCCCTTTAGCTAAAGAATCCAGAGATAATACTGCATTTGCCACCCCTATAGGATTCTGTCAGTTCACCACTATGTTCTTTGGTTTGCATGGTGCGCCAGCTACATTCCAGCAGTACATGGATGTGATTTTATCCCCTCACACTGGTTATTGTGCTGCGTACTTGGATGATCTTGTGGTGTACAGTCCAGACTGGAAAAGCCACCTAGAACACCTACGAGCAGTTATCCAAACTATCAGAAATGCAGGTCTGACAATTAATCCTACTAAATGTGCACTGGGCATGCAGGAAACCAGATATTTGTGCTATGTGTTGGGAAATGGAGAAGTTAAGCCAGAGATTTCTAAAATAGAAGGTGTTGCTAACAACCCTGTACCTAAAACAAAGAAATGTGTCAGGTCATTTTTAAGGCTGGCTGGTTATTGTTGAAGATTTGTTCCCAACTTTGCAGTTAGCTACTTCCCTCACTGAACTCACAAAGAAATGGTACCCAAATAATGTGAAATGGACTCCAGAGTGTGATGAAGCTTTTCAGGCCATTAAGGCCGCTTTATGTTCAGCACCTGTTTTAAGAAGCCCAGACTTTGAGAAACCATTTCTGCTACAAACAGATGCATCTGAGGTACACCTAGGTGCTGTCCTAAGTCAAAATATAGATGGGAAGGAACATCCTATTCTGTATACAAGTAGGAAAGTGCATGACAGAGAGAAAAGGTACTCCACTATCGAAAAGGAGTGCTTAGCAGCAAAGTGGTCCATGGAGTCCCTTCAATTTTATTTACTAGGAACTGAATTTGTTCTTGTAACTGATCACAATCCTCTCTGTTGGCTTAACCAGATGAAAGATAAAAATTCCAGAATCACAAGGTGGTACCTGGCACTGCAGCCATTTAAATTCACGGTGATTCACAAATCTGGTAAAGAGAATAGTAATGCTGATTTTCTGTCAAGATATGGATTAGGAATTGAGGGTCTCGAAGTTTGAAAAAAACCAAAACAAATGTATGAGTTTGAACTGTACTGTTTGCTGTACTGTTAAAAAGAAAAAAAAACCTGAATGCACATGTGCTTAATGTCTGAAAGCAGCAAATGTTATTAGAGAATAGAAAGTGTTGGAAATCTATTTTTGCAAAACAGGTTCCCTCTTAAGGAGGGGGATGTATGTGACAGAGTAGAATGAGATCCTGTCCCATTTGTTATGGAGATAGTGTTTAAATGGAAGGATCTTTCCTTTTTCTGTCTTTTCTCTGGTTGCACAACCAAATTTTCCTCTGAGACCTCGGACTTGATCAACCCGAACAAACTCACAATTCTTTGCCTCTCACTGTCTCTCAGTTTTCTCTTGCTGTCTGTTTTTCTCCCTTGCATATCTAGATCTGATAATATAAAAATATATGCAAATCAATGTATGGAGTGAAACTGATAATAGGATCACTTTTGTTTAGAAAATATTTAGTATTACTGTTGAAATGTATATTAATTGTATTTTGACATGTCTTGAAAAAGCCAGAGGTTGCTTGAGTGCAAATGCTTGAGTCTTTTACAAAAGCTGGAGGGGCCTCAGGAAGCTCACTGTTCTAGCATCTCCTGATATTTACGAGAACAGAACATTTTGCAAAAACAGGATGCTTGCTAAGATAGGGGTGGAAAAGACTTATATAAAAGAGCTAAGCTGAGCTGCAATTAGGATTTTTACAAGAAAGATTTTATTTTACCTGTGTATATAGTTATTATGAACAAGTTTATATTTTTTTTATGTTCGTGATACTATAAATAAAGTTTTGGTGAATTTTATAACTGCTCCTGGGTTTTCCCTATGCTTCCTGACTTGTGCCTCGACGACTGTGAGGCCATGTAAGGCAGCGCACTCTGGGGGTTGGCACCAGCAGGCAGCTTACTCCAGAGCTTTGCAAGCTCGCTACGGGATCGGCTGGCAGGTCACCCAGGGCCAAAAAGGGGTGCAGAGCCCAGACTGTGGCCCCAGGAAGGTGGCTGGTGGTCATCTGCAACTGGGTACCCCAAGGCCAGTATTGACTCTGCTGGTAAGAGTGGCATAGAAACAGAATAAGGACCACTTGATCTAGTTTGTCTCTTTTTTCCCCTGACTGTTCTGCCACTGCAGACCCTACCTGATCTCTGGCCACCTCCCCACTACCTTGATACCAGTTTTCCTTTATACTTATCCCATGCATGCTTGAAGCCCGCCACTGTTTCATCCCCCCCCCACCCGTGCTGGAAGGATTTGTTGCGGGCATCCACCACCACCTCAGTGAAGAAATACTTCCTCACATCCCTCCAAATCTTCCCCCCTCCAGCTTCATTTCATGTCTAGTTATTGTACTCATTCTTTTCTGAAAAGTGCTCCTTTCCTATACCCTGTTCACCCCCATGAGGTATTTAAAGGTCTCTATCATGTCCCCCCCCACTCCCTCCTCTCTTTTAGGGTGTGCATATTTAGATCCATCAGTCCCTCCTATTAGGACTTTTGGTACAGCCCCTGCACAATTCTTGTTGACTTTTGGATGGCCTCTGCCCTGTCTGTGTCCTTTCAGAGGTGTAAGCTCCAGAACTGGACACAGTACTCCAGGTGTGGTCTCACCAATGACTAATACAGTGGCAACACCACCTCCCTCTTTCTGCTGGTGAGACCCTTCCCTGTGCACCCCAGCATCCCACTGGCTTTCCCTACAGCTTTGTTGCATTGCCTTACCACCTTACAATCATCTGTTATGATTACCCCTGGTTTCCATTGCCTGTTTAGTGACCGTCAATGACCCCCATTCTGTACTTTCCCTCATGGTTTCTGTGCCCGAGGCGCATAATGATTTTGCACTTTTTTTGCATTGAAACCCAGTTGCCATACCCTTGGCCATTCCTCAAGCTTTCTCAGGTCTCTATTCATTCTCTCCACCCCCTCGGGGTGTCCACCCTATTGCAGCTCTTGGTGTCATCTGCAAAGAGGCACACCTTTTCCTGTTCTTCTATAGTGTCACTTATAAAGACATTAATGAGGACTGGACCTAGTACTAAGCCCTGAGAAACCACACAGATCACTCTCCCTTCTGCTGAGCAAGTGCCATTAGCCATCACCCTCTATCACATGGACAGTGATTCCAAAGGGTGAAGATTGGGACATCGACCTAGCAGAGGCAGGCCCCAGATAAATTTGTCAGGCAAGTCGGCCCTCATTCACTAAAAAAAATGCCACCAGCCAGCCTGGTGGCACTGAGGGCTGAGGCACTGGACACCTTGTCTCGCGCCATGCCGGCAACCCATGTTCAGGAGCAAGCACGGGCCACTGGGGGTCGGCAGGGGAGAAGGATTGAGCATCTGTTGGACTGCTGTCCTTTTCCGGGAAGGGGGATCACAAGCTCTCGGTGTTCTACTGGCTCCTGGCAGTGGCTGGGGAGCAATGCGCCAAGAACTCAGAAAGGGGGAGGAGATGGGGCAGATGCTTGGAGGAGCACGTGCGGACACGTGCGCACCCTCTCTGCCAGCATCACTGCACACCGCACCTCCTAGGGGAACAAGAAAACTGAAATAGGTGCTGGCCGGGCCAAATGAAGCTGTCCCTGCAGGTGCCGCCCCCGAGAAGGCATTTCCGTGGTCGGATCCGTGTTGGTTGGGTCGAGTCGCTCCCCACCACTCTGCCACAAAGAGTAAGTCATGAGGACTCAAGGGAGGGGGTCTGATCCTCGGGGGACAGCTCCGGGAGATGGTGAATAGGGATTAGGATTGCCAGCTAGCACCACAGAGAAATACCACATCAAAAAAAAAAATACCACAAACAGCTTAATCTGGTTCAAGGTCAGTTGGCATTCATCTGTATCCCTCTGTTCTGGGTCGTGCCTGAAAATAGTGCACTTACCCAGTCAACAAAAACTAAATAATTAAAGTAAAGGGCAGAACCCAACTGGGGTGGCCATGAGGCGAGAGAGAGAGAGAGAGCCAAGGACATTCGGCTAACAAGTCAGCAAGTGTTGAGAGAGTGGAGCCCAAGTGGGGTGGCCCAGAGGTGAGCGAGACAAACAGAATTGACTGGTATATCAGCCAGTGGTAGGGGTGTCAGCCTAGCAGAGGTAGACCCCAGGCAGGATCAACTGGTAGGTCAACCAACAGTGAAGGTTGTGCCTGCCACCAGGTACCCGTGGTAAAGAAAACTCGGCTAGCAGGTTAGTTAATAGTGCCAAAATTCTGCTAGCAGTTAGGAGCAGCAGAGACTCAGCTAGTGGTCAGGAGCAGCGTAGACTCTGCTAGTAGGTCAGCTAGTGGTGTACAATATCTACAAATGCTTGTATCCTTTACAAAACTAGCAGTAGCCTACCCCTGGTGAGGGAGGCATGGCCCACATTGAGAGAGTCCTGGGGAGACTTTGTGGTGTATTGGGTTACATTAATTAAGTGCCCTAATCTTAGTGCTGAGGTGGGCTAGCAGGGGCACCCCTTGCCTGGTTAATTGGCTACTGGGGCCAGAGTTGCCATGGTGGGTCTGATCCCTCAGAAAAGCTGCTATCAGGGCTAGTAATTACCTGCAGTCACTAGGGGTAGCCTTTTGTTTCATGGGCCAATAGGCATAAGACCAGCCATTTTTCTATCCTTGTGTGGGCTTTGTGAGATGTCCTCAGTTTCACTAGCTCAATTGCTAACTGCATCATTTTAATTACCAGTTGCACTGTATTTACTGTTTACAACCTGCATTTATTGAACTGTTTGTTGATTGCTATTTATTTAGTTAGTAAAGTCTTAATTTCTTAAGAGTTCTGTGTGCCAGTGGTTATTTCTTAGTTAGCCTTGGTGCCCCCCCTTTTTGTCTGTTACTCTGGGTAGTGGCAGCAGCAGTACCATATCCGAGGAGTAGTGTCCCCTTCCCCATTTAGCCATTTTTCATTCACACCAGTGACTGGCTCCGCACCACATTTGGACATACGGCCATCAAGCCAAACAACTAGACACTGTCACCTCAGTCAGTTTAAGCTGGCTCCCCGTGGCTGAGGGCAGCACTGCCAAGAATGCAATCTTCATGGCATCATAATGTATGATGAATGTCTGTGCAGATGTTTTAGTGTGAAACAGAGCATTTCTCCAGTAAAATGAGGGATGTGGCCATCACAGAAACTTGGGCCACAGAGAATAATGACTGGGACTTGTCAGTCCCAGGTTACACAGTGTTTAGACAGGATCGAAGGGAAGGCAAAGGGGGGCATAGCTGCATATGTCAGGGAGGGCATAGAGGCTGCGGAGGATGGACTTACCAGGGGAAGCAAAGGAGAAACAGAGTCAATGTGGGTTCACCTCATGGCACCCTCAGACAAGAAAATATGGGTGGGGTGATCTGTAGACCACCAGGACAAGAGGAAGAAAGAGATAAGTTGGCAAGGGGAAAGAAGAATAGAGAAGTTGTGGGTGATCTGAACCTGCTGAATATCAACCGGAACATTCCATTGGCCAGGTGCACCAGACGTTAGGACCTGTTGGATACGTCGCAGGACAGGTAGTCATTCTCAACTTGATGCTCACCAACTTGGAAATGGTGCGTGGAGTGAGGTGTGACAGAAATGGGAAGGAAAGAGTTAATGGTTTGGATTCTGTAGGTGCCTTATTTTTAGCAGTGTGAAAAAAATACACTGAGGCTGAAATCCTCCAACAGCATCCAGCTTGTGGAATTCCTAGCTGCTAGAAAAGAGCTGGGTTATAAATCTCGAGTGGACATCTCCAGACACACACAGACCTTGCAGACACAGACACAGGGCAGTTTGAATGGATTGGATCATTCAAATATAAACGTAAGGTGAAAAGGGAATATAATTGGTCACCGATAGGTGTTCACTCTGATTGGGACAATTAAATACATACATGTTAGTTGGTTGGTGCATTTAAAAGGAGAATAGGAATGACCTAGTCTCCATAAAGTATATAAGCTTCTGTAAGACAGAGAACTCTCTCTTGCCTTTGGAAAGCTGGGAGGGGAAACATAAGCTTGGAGCCTACCTTGTAGTTATGTCCGAGGGAGCTGGCAGTTAGAACAGGGTCCAGTGTCTCTTGTAAGGACAGGCAAGGGTAAGTTTAGTGATAGCATATTTCAGTAATAGCCTTATTCTTTTGCTATCTGTTATTTAAAAACATTTGTTTACTTTTCCTGTATGAGTGTTATTCTCTTGTGTTGTAAATACATATCCTGTAAACACTCATTGCACTTTCTGTTAAGTAAAAGCTATTTATTTGCTCAACAGTTGTGACTGTGATGTCATTTTTCTAAGGTAATATTTGGTTTTCCACTGGCTAAGGTAAACTCTGTGTAGCATCCGCCACCTGAAAGAGACACACTACCAGACTTTAACTTGTGCAATTGCACATTTGATCATTCAAGTTTGTACACCTGAAAGAGGTGCCGGAAGGAAAGTCCGGCTGGTGGCAGCGAATACCCGAGGACACACACCTCTCTAAAGGCTGTTTCAGCCCGGAGGGAGAGGTGGGTTGTCACATGAGGGTAGGGAAGCCACTGGGGTTCAGTTACAATAACTCTGTTTGGTTCAGGCTGGCCCCCAGGACCAGAATGCCCCTAGCAGAAAGTGAAGTCCTACATTTCAGAAGAGCAGACTTCAGCTGGGTGAGGGAACTGCTTCAAGACAAATTGACCAGGGTGGATTGTATCAGAGGTGTAGAGGAAAGATGGGGGGCAGTCAAGGGGACCATTCTCGGGGCAACAAAGTCACGCATGAGAATTGTTACGAAACAAAACCGGTGTAAGAGACCACTATGGTTCTCGGAAAGCATCAGCGAAGCAGTGAGAGACAAGAAAAATACTTTCACCGGGTACGAGGAAAAGCAGAGGGAGAAGGACGGGGGAGAGCACCACGTGAAAACTAGGCAAGCAAAGTGGATGGTCAGGGAGGCACAGGTGGGGCACCAAGCTGTGTACTGCGGAGGAGATCAAGGGTGGGGAAACATTTTTCAGATGTATTAAGGGAAAAAGGAAGTGGGAGGGGGTATTGTTAGGCTATGGGGGGTACTAGAGGAAGATGAACAAAAAGCAGTCATCCTTAACAATTACTTCTGCTCTATCTTGACAGAGGAAGATAGTGAGCCCGTGCCTGAAAGTGGCATCAAGGTGGTTATCAGGGGCATTCCTGAAATGAGGCAGCCAGTATTCACCAGAGAAAGGGACCTGATGCAGCTTGAAGCCCTAAAGGTAGATAAAGCCCCAGTGCCAGATGTGATGCCCCCACAGGTGCTCAAGGAATTGGCTGTGAAACTGGCTGAAACCCTAGTAGTACTATTCAGTAACTCAGTTCTGACAGTGTAGTTAAGTATTTAAGAAAGACTGGAGGGTAGCGGACTTAGTCCCACTACATTGGGGGGGCAAGAAGCTATCTGGGAATTACAGGCATGTTAGCCTTACCTCTGCAGTGGGTAAATTGATGGTGTCACTGATCAAAGAGAACCTTGTGGACTACCTAGAGAGCACCGGTGTGCAGAACAGTAAACAGTATAGGTTTGTGGCAAGGAGGTCTTGGCAGACTAACTTGATAGTTTCTTTTAACTGGTTAGGAAAGGTAGCTGATAAGGGCCACGCTTTGGATTTACTCTACTTTGATTTCAGCAAGGCTTTCAACTCAGTGCGACACAGAAGATTGTTAAATGGACAGGAAACTGGTCGAAGGAGAGACAGCAGAGGGTTAAGTCATGAGTGGGGTGCTACAGGGATCTGTCCTGGGTCCTGTCCTCTTCAATATGTTCTTCAGTGACATTGGGGAGGGTATCTGGGGCAAGCTGTGTCTCTTCGCAGATGAGACAAAACTCTGTGGTATGGTAGATAAAAATGAAGGTTTCAGGGAGATGTAGAGGAATCTATAATGGTTAGAGACAAGGTTTGGCAGTTGAAATCAAATGCCAAAGAAATTCAGAGTTATGCACCTAGGGAAAAAAACAGGACAGAAGACTGGCTAGAAGAGGTCAAACTGAGCACTACGGCAGAGGAAAGGGACCTGGGAGTCATCAATAGTGTCTGCCTTAAAAAAATCAAGTAAGTGTAACAAAGCCTGTACTAAGGCTAATAGGATGCTGAGTATATCGGAAGGGGGTGTTACAGGAGAATGGAGGTACTACTAACTCTACATAGGTCACTGCTGAGGCTGCATCTGGAATACTGTGTCAGTTTTGTTGTCCTCATCTAAGAAAAAACAGGGACAGGCTGGAAACAGTGCAACGCAGGGTGGCTAAGATGAATCAGGGCCAACAAGGCAGATTTTACAAAGATCATCTTAAGGCACTAAACATACTCACTGGAGACTGGGTAATAGAGGGAGAATATGATAGAGACCTTCAAGTTCCTGAAAGGAATAAACAAGATGAACCATAGGGAACTATTTAGCAGGAGTACAGAGTCAAGAACCTGAGGTCATGAATAGAAACTGGCGGGGAGAAGGTTTAAGAGGGATTTGAGGAAGTTCTGTTATATGAAATTGTGGGAAAGCCATGCAGCAGTATGCCAGCAGAGGTGGTGGGCACCAAGACTATAGATGGTTTCATGCATGGCTGGACAGGAGAAAAGGATTTGGTGGTTGCTCAGGTTGGTAGGCAGCAGGAGCGGGGGGGGTGCTGGGAGGGATAAAACCCTGTATTGACAATAGCTCCCAGGGCAGACAGGGAACTTCAGACAGACTAGATGGACTATTGATCTTTTTTTGCCATCATTGTCAATGTTTCTATGATGCCCCTCTTAGGACATTTGAGAGATATACAGAGAAAGAGTGTGGGATGGGCAGCAGCAGGAGGGAGAGCTGCCAATGGGGGAAGGGGCACATGTCTAAGCCACACTGTACCTCTTAATCATCCCAATTATTGTTCACTTTAATACCCCCCCCCGAATTGCTTTGTTTTAAATGGAAAAGGGGCTATACACAGAGAAGATACTGTAAACTCAGAAGAAATTCATAATACTCTCTTAGTGTGCTTATCTCCAGGGCTACCCTCTGGAGACAGGGACACTGTCCCATTTGCAAGACCATTGGGGAGTGCCTTGTACAACTGGTAGCAGCAAGGGAGGAGATAACTCCGCTGCATCACCAGCTGAGCTGGCTGCTATGCCTCACTCCCTAGAGGCTTAAGTGGCCAAGGGGCTGAAGGGGAAGGGAGATGGGGCAGTCACAAGGTGGTCATCCAAGCAGGGGGGCCATTTCAGCATTCAATTGGGGGGCAACAACTGGTCAGAGGGGCTGTGGGATGGAGCCAAGGGCTGAAAAAAAACAACAACAATGGCATGCAATGTGGGGGGGCACTGCCCCCCCAACTGGTGCCCCTGCATCCAAGCCTACAGAATATCAACAGCAAATCCCTTTGTCACCTGAGGAACATCGCCAGGGTCAAGCACCTAGTTCTTTCCGCCGACCTTTCTACGCTGATCCACGCCTTTGTGACCTCGCCCCTTGATTACTGTAACTCACTTTACCTAGGGCTACCGGGGGTTGATATCCGCTGCTTGCTGCTAGTCCAGAACGCTGTAACCCAGTTGTTGACGGGATCCCTCAGGCTTGTCGCAACACACCAGTGATGCACAAAGTGCACTGGCTGCCTATTCAGTGGCAGATCTCCTTCAGGGTCGGGCTTCTGACCTATAAAGCCCCACATGGACAGGGCCCAGACTACCTGAAAGAGCTCCTGTTCCCTTACTGCCTCGGGTGACAACTCCGCTCAGCTGATGAGGGGTTGCTAGAGATTCCAAGGGTATCTTTAAAGTCATTGGTGGCCCGTGCATTTATGCATGCGGCTCCAGCCTTGTGGAATTCTCTACCCTGCCAGCTATGGGAATGCACGGCCATGGAGGGCTTCAAGCAGGCCCTAAAGACCCATCTGTGGCACCAAGCCTACCCAAATTGATTTAAGCTATACCTGTATCTGTTTTTATTGTTTTATCTATTTTGTATGTTAAGCGCCTTGGCAATTTGAAAGGCACTCTACAAATAAAGATTATTATTATCATTAAGAAACAGATACCTGAATGTGTCGGGGGGCGGACCCAGTCTGGAAGGCTAAGCAAGATGACATGGTGGTATGCGGGGATGAGAACAGGAGGAAGATAGCAAGTATGGTTTTAGCAATAAGGGACTTCATGGTTACAGGGGTTGAGAAGATTGAGGGGAGGTGGAAGGGGGTTGGTCAGATGCCTTCTTCATGTGTCATCTATCCTTGATATGGATAGGATTGTAGAGGAGATGGAGAGGGAGTTGGGGGAGCTGGTACATTTTGGAACCAGCGATCTGGCAACCAGCCTATTGAAACAGTAAAGCACAACTTTCTGAAGCTGGACGAGAGATAGAAGCCATACTTGACTTCCTTAGCCTTAGAGAAAAGGAAGTGCAAAAGAAGAAGGAAACCACTTTGGTTCTCAAAAACAGTAGCAGAAAAGGTCAGAGCCAAAAGTCTGGCCTTCAGGAAATATAAGAGAATGCAGCGGGATGAAGATAGGGAGGCATACCAAACTTCCCTAAGGGAAGCAGGGTAGGCAGTAAGGCAGGCAAAGGCCCAAACTGAGGAAACACTAGCACAAACAGTAAAAGACGGTGACAAGACTTTCTATGGATACATTAGTGAAAGGAGAATATCCAGAGGGGTTATTGCTAAGATCAAAGGAGATAAGGGTGTGGGTGAGGAGGAGAACCATGTAAAAGCATCTATCCTAAATAGATACTTCTGCTCAGTATTTACTGAAGAGAAGGCAGGGCAGGGCCCACAGCTCAGTGCCATGCACACGGAGAGGGAGGTGAGCACTGGTCCCTTCACAAAAGAAAGGGTCCTACAAAAGCTCAATAAGCTCAGGATGGACAAGAAGACATAGAAGATTGATTAATAAGCTGGGTAGGCTCGGGGTGGGTCAGAAGTTGGTCAATGGGGTGGCAAACTGGTTGATGGGCAGAAAACAGAGAGCGGTGGTAAACGGTATACAGTCAGAAGAGATGCAAATCATAAGTGGGGTACCTCAGGGATCAGTCCTGGGGCTAGTCCTTTTCAATATCTTCATCAGTGACATTGCAGATGGACTGGAGGGTAAGGTTTGTCTGTTTGCAAATGACACCAAGATCTGCAACAGAGTAGATGATCCTGATGGGGTGGGCAGAATGAGAAGAGATCTGGATAAACTAGCAAAATGGTTGGAAGAGTGGCAACTGGGGTTTAATGCAAAGAAGTGCAAGATCTTACACATAGGGAAGAGAAACCCTAAAGCCACCTATAGGCTGGGAGGAGGGTTGCTGGCAGTCACAAGGGAAGAAAGAGACTTGGGCATCATCATCACCGATGACCTGAAATCATCCAAGCAGACTACTAAAGCAGTAGGTAAGGCTAGGGGGATGTTAGAGTGTATTAGTAGGGGTATCACAAGTTGGAAGAGGGAGGTAATAATCCCTCTTTACAAGACACTGGTTAGGCCCCATCCGGAGTACTGCGTGCAGTACTGGAGGCCACATCTTCACAAGGACATTAACCAAATTGAGGCAATCCAGAGAAGGGCTACCAAAATGGTGCAGGGTCAGCATCAGAAAACAAATGAGGACAGATTAACAGAACTCAATATGTATACCCTAGAGCAAAGGAGGGAGAGTGGGGATATGATTGAAACATTCAAACACCTTAAGGGCATTAACAAGGTGAAAGAGTCTAATATGTTTTAATATAAGAAAAATAGAAGGAAAAGAAGACACAGCATGAGATTAGAGGGAGGCCGATTAAGGGGTAAGGTGAGGAAGTTCTTTTTCACAGAAAGGGTGGTGGATGCATGGAACGGCCTACCTCAGGAAGTGGTGGATATGAATACAGTGCAGGGCTTCAAACAGGCATGAAATAGGCATAAGGGAGCAATACAGATGAGGATGAGTATGAATAGATAAGGACATTGACAGAGCAAAGGCTGATGGCACATTTATAAGGTAGAAAAAGAAATGGGCCTTGCGGTCCTTATCTGCCATCAACTTCTATGTTCTATGTTTTTCCAAGGTCCTCCCTCTTTGAGGAAGGGAGAATGGGAAGAACAGAGTTAGGAAGAAGACTGAGGAGTTTAAGGGGTTGTCAAAGGGCTGGTGTCAGGAGGAGGGGCACTGTTTTGTAGGGCACTGGGGGGGCTTCTGGTAGAGGACAATCTTCAAGGATGATGGCCTTCACCTAACAAGAGAGGAGACCAGTGTGCTGGGGCTGAAGTTTGATGTCTGCATTGGTGGACAGTTAATCTGACTGTGGGCTAGGCTGAGGCTGGTAGAACCACTGAGAAAGGAGAGCAAATGGGAAACCTAGCTAAGGCTCCCCCAGAAATGGGGGACAGGAACACTGCAGAGAGAGACAGCAAAACAGGAGTTCCTTATAGCCTACGAAAAGAAACCAGAGAGTGAGGGCTCACTAAGCTGGTAAAAAAAACAGGAAAATAAGGAGGTTGAAGTAGGATAAAGGGGAGGATCTATAAAAGGGGAAGGGGTTCAGTACAAGATGGAAGGCGGTCTGCCTTAATGCCAGGAGCCTGAGAAACAAAATTAGTGAGTTCCAGGCAATGGTAGCAGACACAGAGCTGGACCCTATAGCTGTTACAAATATTTGGGTCATGTGAAATAACATCTGGGACCTGGTAGTCTCAGGCTACACAATGTTTGGGGGAGATAGGGTTAAGATAAAAAAGATGGGGTAGCTTGCTTTGTCAGGAAAGGCAGGCTGGCAGTAGAGGATGGGTCCATCAGGGGAGAGAATGGAGAAACAAAATTGCTGTGAGTTCAGCTCGCGACATCAGGTAAGACATTGGGCATTGTGGTGGTCTATAGACTGTGGGGACAGAGAGATGAGAGTGATAGGGAACTTGAGGCAGAAATAAAAGTGGGGCCGCAAAGGGGGAGGTAGTGGTAGTGGGGGATCCCAACTTGCCTGGGATTGTTTGGGACATTCCAGCAGCTAGAAGTACTGGAAGTCAAATCCTGCTGGATATGTTGCAGGACTGCCTGCTGGTACAACAGGTCACTGAACCCACAAGGCAGGCTGCCATTCTCAATGTGGTGCTCACCAACTCGAAAATGGCAGGCAGAATGCGGGTGTGGGAAATCACTAGGGCCTGTGACCACAGCACTATATGGTTTGAACTGGCCCTTGGCACCAGTATACCCTCACCAAAGGCTGAAGTCCTGGATTTCAAAAGAGCAGACTTTAACCATATGAGGGAATTAATCCAGGATAGGTTGGTTGGAGTGGGCAAAATCAGGGGTATGGAGGAAAAGTGTGGCGTAATTAAAGGGGCCATTCTTGAAGCACCAAAGTCATGACTGTGACTAATCTCGTTCTCCAAGAAGGTCAGAAAGGCAGTGAGGGCAAAAGAAAAAGGCCTTCATCAGATACAAGAAGAAGCAGGGGTATGAAGAATGGAGTGAGTGCCAAGTAAAATCAAGGGAAGCCAAGAGGGCAGTAAGGGATGCAAAAACAGACACAGAGCTGCATAGTTTGGAAGGGATCAAGGGTCGGGAAAAACAGTTTTTCAGCTATATTAGGGAAAAAAAGATGGAAGAAATAATTGTTAGGTTGGTTGGCGGGGCAGGGAGATAATAGAGGAAGACATGCAGAAGGCAGCCATTCTAAATGACTGGCGTCTGCTCAGTTTTCACAGTGGAGGACAGCGGGACCTTTGCTGGAAAATGGCATGAAGGTTACTGAAAGGAGATTCAAGAAATGGAGCAGAAGGAATTTACAAGTGAAAAGGTCAAAAAGGGCGTGCAGCCCTGATGACAGACGGGATGCATCAGAGGGTTCTCGGAACTGGCATCAGAGCTATATCAGCCCCTTACAGGGCTATTTAGTAGCTCAGTTCAGTGGTTCCAAAAGACTGGAGGGCAGAATACTTAATTCTGCTCCATAAAGGTAAGGAGTAACTGGGTCACTACAAGCCTGTTAGCCTCACTGCAGTTGTGGGTAAACTGATGGAGACATTACTCAAAGAGGACCTAGTTGACTATCCAGAGATGAATGGGCTCCATGATAGTGAACAGCCTGGGTACGTGATGGGAAGATCTTGTCAGACCAACCGAGTACTATTCTTTGACAGGGTAACTAGGGCAGTACATAAGAGACAAGCAGTAGATGCTCTGTACTCTGACTATAGCAAGGCATTCAACTAGGTGCCACACCGAAACTTGCTGAAGAAGTTAGAGGATCTAGGTGTGGCAAATTTATTTATTTGAAAATTGGTAATAATCACAAGATAGTGTGAAAAAATGGCTATGTTGAAACATTGATGTCAAAATATTGCAAATTACCAAAGTTACGAGCATGCATTGATAAAGGTGTCTCTGGACATCCCATTTTCCAGTTGTCTTGGTGGCACAGCTAGTAGTATGACTGGAACAGTATTCTGAGTGGCCTGGGTTCACATCCTAGCTAAGGCACTTGTTTCTCACTTCTGTTTGTATAGATTCCATAAATGTGCACACCTCACTCTTGTGATTGAAAATGTAATTTTCTATGCAGTACCAGGTTGTGCATTAGAGAAAGATGCATCTGAACATCCCAATTTCCAGATGCCTTTGTGGTGCAGCCAAAACGATATTCCAGGTGGCCTGGGTTCAAGTCCCAGCTGAGACTCTTATTTATTTCTCTGTTCTGATTGTATGGGTTCCATAAATATGCACACCACACTTCTGTGATTGAGAAAAGACCCCACATAGCCTTGTTATGTCCCCACCTCATGAACAAAGGCAGAGAAAATTTTCAAATCCTGCCTAAAAGGTGATTTTGTGCCACAAGTGCAAAAACATGTTTTATCCAGGATCTGAAAAATGACATTTGTCAAATTCATGAGGTGGTATGAAAAATGGCTATGTTGAAATTTTGGGGTGACAACTTTGAAAATGATCAAAGTTGTGAGCATGTGTTGAAAAATTTCAACATATGGTCATAACTTTGTTGTTTTGAAATATTTTTACCCCAAATTTTCAACATTGTCTTCTTTTAACTCCACCTCATGAAAACATTTTCATTTCCTGCCTGAGAGGTGATTTCTTGCAGCGACATGAAATCATCTCCCCCAGTGTCGCTGTCGTCATGTAAAAAAAACTCCCTCGTCATTTTTTTCTTTAACTCTATAAAAAGGAAAACAGTCCATCGATGTCTGTTGTTGCTGCCACTTCTGTAATTGTCCTGCCCACCCACCCAACCATCCCTCCCTCCTCTTAGGACATACTATCCCCCTACCACAAATATAACACTGATGCTGGGGATGCCCAATCCCCCAGTGTCAGTACCTAGTAAGTGAACCCCCACAATCTGCACCGGTATACTGCTCCACTCCCAGTGCGCGGTCACTTGTATCTTGCTGCCGCCTCTGTAACTGTCCCACCCACCTGACCCTCCCTCTCAGTACCCGCCATCCCACACCCTCCACAAATATAATACAGACACTGGGGTGCCCAATCCCCAGTATCACTGTCACTATGTGAAATATATAAATGTCTCATCATTTTTTTTTTTAATCCTGTAAAGAAAACAGTCTAGCGGTGTGTGTCCCCCCACCCAACCCTTCCACTCAGCACCCACCACCCCACATCCCCCTCAAGCCCTTACATCCCCACTGGGGGTCCAACACCGTAATCCTCTGTGGACTACAGACACATCTTTACTCTTCAAAGCTGGACCACGAACTAAGGAAATTAGGTATACGGTTCAATGTATTTCAGTGAAGTTTTGAACTTAGTGACATAACTTGACCATTTTTGCATATTTTTGTCCCAAATTTTCAACATGCTTTTTTTGGGAGCCACCTCATGAACAGTTATAGTGAAATTAGGCAAATCTTTCCTAAAAGGTGATATTGCGGTCACTGCGCGAAATCACCTTTTGGGCAGAAATTGACAGTTTTCTCTGCCCTTGTTCATAAGGTGGAGTCATAAGAAGGCTATGTTGAAAATTTGGCATCAAAATATTAAAAAGCAAAAACACAGGCTTGTAACTTTGATCATTTTCAATATTTTTACCCCAGATTTTTAGCATAGCCATTTCTTTGCAGAACCTCATGAATGTGACAGCTGTCATTTTTCAAATCCTGGCCAAAATGTGTTTTTGCGTCCCAAAAAGTGATTTTGCAGTCCCTGTACGAAATCACCTTTCAGGCAGGAGTTGACAATTTTCTCTGCACATGTTCATGAGGTGGGGTCATAAGAAGGCTATGTTGACAATAGTTCTCACTTAAAGAAAGACAAAGACAGGCTGGAAATGGTGCAGCGTAGAGTAACCAGAATGATTCATGGCCTACAAGACATATCCCTAGGAGATCTGGCTTAGGGTATTGAACAGGTACTGTATGTGCAGGAGGCCAGCAGGGAGAGGGGCACTATAACAGAGGCCTTCAAGTTCCAGAAAGGAATGCACATGGTAAGTTGCATGGAACTGCTCACCAGGAACAGCTGAGCTGGAATACAGGGACTTGAATGGAAGCTTGTGGGAGGGACAGAAAGGACGGACATGAGGATGTTCTATTTTGCGGAGACAGTGGTTGAACCATGGAACAGCCTTCCTGCTGAGGTGGTGGGTTCCAAATCTATCAACTGCTTCAAACATGGTTTGGGTAGAGTTAAGTGTTCAGTAGTAACCCAGGGGGTAGCAGTATGGCAGAAAACAAGTGTGGGGTGGGGGATAGCATGAGCAAAAATCCCTTAGATACAAGGTCTTGAGATAGATTAGAGTTTATGGGCAGACCAGATGGACCAATGGGGTTTCTTCTGCCATCATTTTCTATGTTTCTATGATGGTAAAGTAAAATTAAACTTGACACAAATAAAGACAACCGTTTCCACAGTGCATGAGCTTGTATGTTTATGTTAGATGCTGTGTCTGACACATTGAGGGCCAGTGTCCCATTTCAGTGACAAAAGATTGTGGGGATGCCCCTTACTGTAACATCCAGAGGCCCCAAAGATGCTGCCGTTAGTTACCTGCTGTACCACAATAAGCTCAGCCACTGTTGGCTTTCCTTTCTGTCTCACTCACTGTTACACCATTGTTTCTCCTCCTCACACTACAAGTGATGGGAAAATAAGTTACTTCCTTTGGCTCCCCTCTGAAGGGCAGAGCCACACTGTAGCCTGGCAAGTGATTTCATGACCCTAGGATGCCACACCAGGAAGTTCTGCTCATACCAGTCATTGTTTTTTGATTATGCAAGCACTGCAAAAAATAATATTTTATAAACTTGTGACCTGAACCAAACGAATTCACTCAGGCCTGCCCACCGGGCTTCTATCCTGCATTTGTTATGTAGATCAGTGGTAGTACTCTTATCCCTGACCAGGAAGATCGGAAGGCCATGTGTTCATGTCCTGCACCAGGCACAGGGGTACTCATTTGTAACATGGCAAAAATAACAGTATGGGAAATAAGGAATACAATTGGTTGAAGTGGGTCAGCTGGTACAAGGGCAACACGGCATTATGGCACAATAATGCCATGTTGCTATTGAAGTACCTCGCACAACCACGGAGCACAGAGCAGCAGTGACGAGAAATACACACAGGGCAGAAGAGACACTGGAATATGGGGAAATATAGAGCGGGAGCCAGCAGTGACGTGGACGAGGAGACAGGAGCAACCGTGGAGAAATATCCCGAGCAGAACGCACCCTCAGAGGCATGAGAAGGGGGAATATAGTGTAATGGAAATCTGTAGGCTCTATAGTGTAGGAGACAGAGAAGGGAAATCGTAGGTCCGGGAAATGCATGTAGGGCAGTCAAAAGATCTGCAAGTGACTCAGCAAAGCTGTGAACAAGTCAGAAAATGACAGGCATAAAATGGGTAATGTAGCAAGACTGGCGCCATGGGGAGACACACACACACACACACACACACAGGAGGCCAGATAATATGTAAAGCAGAGAGACTGGCAGATAGCGAAATGGACAAAGCAACATATAATAGACCTCCTAGCGTCGCAAATAAAATAAAAGCCAGTCAGATTGGAGAAATGTTGTGAAATATTTGTTCAGAGATAGTGTCCTGATAGTTATGGTTGGTGTAGTTTTCACAACATCAGGAAAAAAATAGGTGTCTCTTCAATGTTCACAAAGTGCAAGATAGAAATGTAAACGGTGCAAAATGTGGCAGACTTCTCTTATTCACAGCATCAAAATAACAGTGACAGTACACAGTTTGTCATAGAAGCCATGTTACAAGTGCAATAATCCACTCCGGAGGTGGCATCTAATGAGGAGTTAATGCATGGTTGGGCCATTGTAGGCACCCGGCCTGTGGCCTCGGGCCACAACGGTCCCAACCATGCATTAACTCCTCATTAGATGCCACCTTCATCATGGATTAATACTTACCTGACTGCAGTGAACACTTGGAGTTGCATCTTTCAAATAACACATTAAACTGAGGTTTCGAACCATCTTTGGTGGCTGTCCAGGTAAGGGAAAAAAACACTGATAATTATCCCCATTGTCCTGGCCAGCATTCTCTTCCTCTTTCAATAATGTACAGTGGATTCTAATGCAGTGCAGCTTTGAGTGTGGTATTACTGCGCTTAATTACTGCTACATCCACATTCAGTCTCTATGTTACCAGTATCTTACTATCTTCATTATTTGTAAAGCACTTTGGGATATAGTGTTTATGAAAGGCCCTGTATAAAATTAAATTATATTTTACAGAAGGGAGCTAGTTTAGAACACAGGAGAAATATTTCATGAGTACAGAGCATCCAAATTTGAGAGGAATACATTTTCTGTGGCTTAATTCCTGGAGAAACAGTCTCACTTATTATTGTATCCTCTTTAACTCATTGGGCTGGATATTCAAAAGGGTTGCGCCATGCGCAATCGGGTTGCACTTGCTCAAGTCCGAAATTGCGCCATTCTGCCATATTCAGCAGGAGGCAGTTGCACCTCCCAAGTCAAGCTGAGCAACAGCGCAATGCTAATGAAGGCATGCTGAACCGGAGGGGGAGGAACCATGCATAAACTGCACAGCCCGATATTCAGCGTGCTGTGCAGAGTTGTGCAGGCGCAACCCCCAACCTGCACCTGCACAACTTTCAGCAAAATAAAAAAGGAGTAAGTCGAGGGCCACCCACAGGTGAGCTGCCACATTGCAGGGTGCAACACAGCAGCTGCCACCTGTGGGTGGCCGTCAACGTACTCCCTGTGCCCCCCCCACAGCCCAATCGCGGGCATATAGTAACCCCCCACCCCGGCTGGCCCGGGATCGAGGGCATAAGTTAAAAATCCCCCACCTCTCGACTGGCCCGACATAGCGGGCAAGTTAAACCCCCACCCCTCGACTGGGCTCCGATCGTGGCATAAGTGAAAATAAACCCCCACTCCCCAACTAGCCCGACCGCAGGGCAGCAAAGAGTCAACCCCTGCAAGAACATATCCCTGGTGGTCCAGTGGACTGCAAGCCCGATTGTGGGCAGCAAAGTGTTCAAACCCCCAAGGACCACCTACCCTGGTGATCTAGTAGCCCCACCCACGAAGCCCCACCACCCGCTCCCCTCCGTCAGCCGCGGCACGGTATCATGATCTAGTGGCCCCCACCCCACCCACCCACAAAGCCCCTCCACCCCGCTCCCCGTCAGCCGGGCGGGTGGCAGCATCCCACCTGCCTGCCGCTCGGCCGATTGACTGCTCAGGATGCACGCCCATTGGTTCAGGAGCAAGAGCCAATGGGCGTGCAGCCCATACCGTACAAGGCAGTCCAGATATGTGAATGAATTGGCACGTTTGATTGGTCGTTACCTGTGCATTAGATCCATCTAATGCACAGGTAAAAACAGGTACAGGGCAGTAGTAGGCAATAAGTCCCTGTTGATATAAATGCTCATTTGGAATGTTGACATTTCAAATAGCAGCCATTTTTTGCCTCAGCTGACTTCTGTCATCTCACTAGCCATGAACACCAATCTTGCAGTCAACTTTGATGTAAACTTAACCAAACAAATGGAAAACAGCTTCTCAACAGAACAAGACTCTGAAAAAAAGCAACCAATAGCAGAACTGACTGAAATTACAAACACAGTGAGTAAAAGGTATGCCAACCTATCAGCCACAGAAATAGACAGCATACAAGAGGGCATAAATGAGAGTAACACTGTTAAAACTATAGCCTGGGCTCTCAAAGTGTTCAATGACTGGATATCTGCCAGAAATATAACTCTAGATTGGAAGGCAACCCCTGTAGAAGAGTTAAATAATATTTTTAGACGTTTTTGTGCTGAGGTCCGCACTTCCACGGGTTCAGAATATGCCCTCAGTAGTTTCTCAGGGATCCGCGCAGCTTTAAACAGGCACCTAAACTCACTGGCAGTTGGTAGAAATATCAATATTATCAGCAACCCTCAGTTTAAGTCAAGTAACACTGTATTTGTGGCAATAATGAAGCGTTATCGTTAAAATCGAAAAGACACATCCAAACACCATGGTGCCATCACTAAAACAGACCTTGACTTTATCAGAAATTCCTCAGTCCTGTCGCCGAACATCGCTCCTGGCCTGGTCCGCAAAGTCTGGCTGGACATCCAGCTCTATATGGCCAGGCACGGTAGGGAGGGACTGCAAGAAATGAAGGTGGACAGCATAGTAATTAAAAAAGATGAGTCCAGCCTCGAGTATGCCACGTTGTCACACAACGAGCATACAGAAAACCACTGCAACCCCAATGAAATAAAGAAACATACCGTGGCTGTATGTATGAAATTCCTGGATCTCCTCTGTGCCCTGTCTCCAGCCTCCGAAAATATATACAAAAACTGCCTCCCGATGCTCCTTCTTTCTATTGCCACTCAGAACGTTTGCCCCAACATTTCCTGAATACAACAACCACCTGGTATTCAAAAGAGCCGATGGGCGTTAATTTCTTATCAACTATGATGGCCCGAATTTGTAGAGAAGCCGCACTGCCGAACCACTACAGCAACCATAGTGTACGAGCTACGGCCATTCAGTTGATGTCCGATGTGGGGCTCGAAAACAGGGAGATCATGTCCGTTATCAGACATAGAAGCGAGGCTAGTCTCCGATCCTACTGGGCCCCATCAACGGACGACCGAAAACGTTGGAGCAGGATACTTGCACTAAGAAGCGAGCAACCGAAAGAAATTCCCACTCCTGTTGCCCGAAATGCAGACATCACAACGCAGCCTGCATTCACAGTGCTACCTGCCATTCAAGCTTCTGGGAATACACAGGGCGCTTTCAACCTGATGTACTGCACATTCAATGGGACAATAAACTCCATAAACCATGAAGCAAGTAAGTAATTATTACGCATTACTGCTGGGCTGTTTTCTATGTATTTAAATGATTTCTAAGTGGTACATTTCTATCTCTCTTACTGTAGCTATCCATCCCAGTCCTCCAGCACCTATTCAGCCCACTGAGAACTCTCCAAGCAGCTCATCCTAATGAACCCTGATGACATTTCCAGGCATCCCTCTGCAAAAGACTATTAAAACTAGATAACTGTTACCTACTTAAATATCTTATAATAATGTATTTTTTCCTCTCTCACATGCAGATCTATGAACTACTTTATGCAGTGGAAGGATATTTATTAAATAAAGCTATTTAAATGTAAAAAAAAAATGTATGAAACTATTTTTTTATAAAGATGTAAGTGCAGTTACCCATTTTATAAGTGCAATAAGACACTCCGGGGGTGTGCATTAGACATTTCTAATGCACGGTCAGGGGCTGAAGGCACTCTGCCTCCGGCCTCATGCCTCACAATGCACCTGACTGTGCATTAGAAATGTCTAATGCATACCCCCTCATGTCTTATTGCTTACGTATGTAAAGCACTTATAATTTGTTATCCTGTTAAGTTTCTGCATGTCTGTATTTGTCAATGCCAGATGTTCACCATGTGCATTGCAGTTGTACTGGGTCTTGCTTATGCACATTTTCTACTATATGTTTACCCAGGAGAGACCAGAAGAGATGCAATATCTCATTTTCAGTGATGCCCTGCTTTTACATGTGTTTAGATTGTATTTATGCAAGATAGACCAGCTAAGAGACAATATCTCATTTTCAGTGGGCTCCCACATTTTGACCCCAAATTTCCAACATTCTTTTTATGACCTGATGTTATGATGAAGACTGGTGGAATTTTTTTAAATGCCACCTGAAAGGTGATTTTGTAGTGCCACTGTGAAAACAAGTTTTGGAGGGGAGTTGAAAAATAACTCCTTTCATGTTCAGGAGGTAGGGTAACACAAGGGATTTGCTACATGAATAATGCCTGACAGGGTGGGTGTTATGCTGGGATAACATCCCACCTCGGGTGGTTGTGCCCAAGGCCACTGGCCGAGGGCGACCAACACCCGAGAAGGGATGTTATCCCAGCATAACACTCACCCTGGAGGGCATTATTCCTGTTATACAATGGCTTGTTATTTTATACAGAACAAAAAATTATTTTAAAGAATGTTTTTGTTAGTCTGAAAAAATATTTTTGTTTCTTAGAGAAGATGCAAAAAAAGAGTAACTAATGGTCATCATGGTCATCCTAATCATCAGCAGGGATGTTATGCCAGGATAACAGCCCTGCTGTGATGGCCAACTGACCAATCAGAATCCAGGATTCTTTCTTGCCATTGTATAATAAATATTAGGGGTCAAAATCTACAAAAATAAAGTTATGAGTAAATGTTGGAATAATTCAACATTTGTTCATAACATAGTTATTGTTTTTTTCCACATTTTAACCCCCAGATTTCAACATAGTCTTTTTATGATCACTCCTTCTGAACACGACAGGTGTCATTTATGAAAACAATGGCCAAAACATCATTTTGTGACACGAATGTGAAAATACATTATGGCCAGGATTTGAAAAATAACAGCTGTTACATTCATTAGATAGTATGAAAAAATGGCTTTGTTGAAACATTGGTGTCAAAATATTGCAAATTACCAAAGTTACAAGCGTGCATTGATAAAGGTGCCTCTGAACATCCCAGTTGTCTTGGTGGCACAGCTGGTAGTATGACCGAAACAGTATTCTGAGTGGCCTGGTTTTACATCCTAGCTAAGGCACTTATTTCATTCTCTTTTCTGTTTGTATAGATTTCATAAATGTGCACACTTGTGATTGAAAATGAAATCATCTGTGCAGCACCAGATAGTTTGTTTGTTTAAAAGAGATTTACCAGGAAAGACATACTGAGATGTGAAGCTCATTTCCAGATGCGTCCGGGAGGGATAAGTACAAACAAGAAGAAGCACAACAATACGCAGTATGTACAATAATATCCATTACCAGAAGAAATAATAATGCAGGTTAAACATCAGAATTGCGAAGTACCCGGCACATACAAGAAAATAACATCACAAATATAACATATGAACATACGAAGAAGCCAGCAGAAGAAGGCCATTTGGTCCATCAAGTCTACTCATGTTGCAGGGTCCACAGCTTGAGCTACTGTCCCTGCCCCCCTCCCCACTCCTCCCATCCTCCCTACCCATGACCCTTACCTTCCCCCATACCTGTTCCCAGCCTCTTTTAAAGCTGCTCACTGTCTTCAATGAGATTACCTCTTCTGGCAGTGCATTCCAAGTGTCCACCACCATCTCTGTGAAGATGTGCTTCCTGACCTCCCTCCTAAACCTCCCACCCTCCAGCTTAAGAGTGTGCCCCTCATGTTATGGTTGCCACTCAGCTTAAAGAGACTCTTCTTATCAACCTTATTTATCCCTTTCAGGTACTTGAAGGTCCCAATCATGTCCCCCCATCTCTCTCTCTCTCTCTCTCTCTCTCTCCTGTCTTCCAGGGAGTACATGTTCAGTGCCCTCAACCTCTCCTCGTATGCCTTACAGTGCTAACCAGCTATCATCTTTGTAGCCCTCCTCTGGACCTTCTCCAGCAGGTTAATGTCCTTTTTGAGGTGTGGGTAACAGTACTGAACTCCATATTCTAGGTGCGGCCTTACCAGTGACCTGTACAAGAGCAGTGTAACCTCCTCTCTCCTACTACTGATCCCCCTAAATATGCATCCCAGCATCTTGTTTGCCTTTGCTGCTGCTTTCTTGCACTGGGAGCTCTTGCAGCAGGTTATAACCATTAGGACTAATGCCACAGGCATTAGGACCCACCGGAAAACATCTCAGCCAGCATTACCCAGCAGGGACCACCCCCCCCCAACGTCGGCTCCACCCTGATGTCGGCCACGGTATAAAAGAGGGCGGATCCAACTCCACCCCAGTTTTTCCCGCTGCGACCCACTCATATTGGGGAAGATCTTGGCTTGCCAGTTGGCAGCAAAAAAATTTGATTTTTCACCTTTTTCTCTTAACTGTTTCGACGATTTTTCATCTGACGCATGTCATCCCCATCATCGGTCTCTTCCTCGGGATGTGATCAGAACAAGTGCAGTTGTGGCAGTCAGGTACCATCGAAAGATGGCCACACTGTGTGTCTTCTGCCTGGGGCATAACCACAACACCGTGGCCTATTCCACCTGTAAGGGCTTCACAAGCAGGACTAGGATCTGCCGTTTGAAGGCTCTTAAGGCATTCCTTTTGGAACAGAAGATGGACCTGCACACCTCTGTGGAGAAGGCCAAGCACAAGGACAAGTCCAAGTAGTCCCAGGACAAGGACCATAGTCGGTCCTGCCACCAGTCCAGGTCCCGATCTCATTCTCTGTCCTCCCCCAAGAAGCCTCGCTCTTCCTCGGGCTCTGGAGAGCATCACTCCAAAAAGGATTCCACTCTTGGCAAAAAGACCCAGGCTAAAGCAGGTTCATCAGGGGAGAAACCTGCTAGGCCCAAGGTGATGCCACTCAGGGTCACCCCCTAAGACCTCTGGGGCACAAGTTTCGGCCCTGCCCACCAAGGTCCTGGCTTCACCCGATAAGGGTACGCCTCTGGAGTCAGGGGACCCTCCATCGCCCCCCCGCAGGAAACCATCGTCGGTCCCAGTACCGATGCCGGTATAAGGGGCAAAGGAAACTGATGCTACCTAAGAAGGGGCAGCGTCTGCTTCTCCCAAGTCCTCCTCTCCATGGGGCTGTCCAGGATGCTCCCCCTCGGGGCTGCTGGACACTCAAATCCCATAGTCTCCTTTCTGGGGACTGCAGCCTCGGTGTTTTCCAAGGAGGAGCACCAGGAACTTTTTTCCTTTTGGTGAAGTCATGTCAAAAAACAGACTCCCCCCCCCAAAAAAGCCGACCCCGTCACCGGTACCAGACCCATTGGGCAAACCACAACTGGAGGGTGTTCCTTCACCCAAGAAGACCCCCGAGAGGCCACTGCCTCGCTTATCCTCCAGGGCCCATTCCCGATCTTGGTCCATAGACAGATGCCGGCGCTCACTGAGGTCAGGTAGCTGATGCTGGTTCAGGTCTCACTGTAGGAGCCATTCCTGTTCAGATGGGTGGGCCCTCTCCCAACGTCGGTCCCCAGACTGACGCCCATCATCACTCTGTCATCGGTCTCGTGACCGACGTTGGTCCTTGGACCGACATCAGTTGAAGAGCCACCAATGTTCGAGTGGGGCCAGTCATAGGGGCAGGTCCGGCTACTCCTCACCTAGTAGCTGGTCATCCTCTTCCTCCTCCTCCTCCTCCTCTTCCCTCTTGGGGATTGGGGGTTTCCCGGGAGAAAAGGACCAGCCCTGCTTGCCTTCTGATGATCTAACCTTTATGGACGTCATGAGGCACATCCAGACCTCCAATGAATGGGATACGGAGGACCTGGATCCAGAATGCCATCAACCAGCCAAGTACCTGAGGCAAAAGGAGGCCAAGCCTCTTGTGGTGCCTCCTTTAGTGGACATCTTCCAGGATCTTACCAGAACTACCTGGAAGCATCCAGCTTCGGTCCCGACAGTTCCCAAAAAGTCAGATAGGCTGTACAGAGCCCTATGGGATAAGCCTTTCATGGCAGAGCACCCTCAGGCAAACTCCTCTGTGATCACGGCTGCTCATGATAAGTCTAAGCAGCTGAAACATGTTAGCTCCCAGCCTCCTGACCCAGAGTCTCACTATTTGGACCAGGTGGGCAAGAAGGTCTATTCTGCCTCCACCTGCTCCATTAGGTCCCTTAAATTCCTGATGTATATGGTTCAGTACCAGAATGCACTCTGGGAAAGGGCACAGGAGCTTGTTAATGCCTTGCCAGACTCCGCACAGAAGACAGAGATTCTGGATGTCCTTAAGTTGGGCTCGGACGTAGGCACGCATGTTCTCCATGCCTCATATAACACTGCAGACACGGCGGCTAGAGTGGCAGCAGCAGGGGTCTGTCTCTGGTGCCATGCTTGGTTGAGGGTCTCTGGCTTTCACAAAGATCTGCAGTCCAGAATCCGGGACCTTCTATTCCAAGGTTCTGACTTGTTTGGGCAGAAGACAGAATCACTTATCTCTTGTCTCCAGGAGTCGGGGAAATCCATCTGGTCTGTCTGTCAGATGTACAGAGGAGACCAGAGGAAAGCGAAGAAACTGCCATTTCGGAAGCCTTCAGGTGCCCCAGCCTGTGTCAGCCAACAAGGCCAGAGAGGTGGCTTTAAAAGGACAGCCAGCAACCAGCAGCCTAGGGGCACTCCTTTTCATGGCCCCAAGTCCTCCCAAGCTTTTCTGCCCACTCCTGGCTCTGCCCAATGACTCCCACCCGCCCCCCTCCTCTGGAGGAGGTTCCAGGGAGGCAGTAGAGTCGCTTCTCCCTTTATCTGAAGGGCTGGAGCTCTATTACTGCGGACCAGTGGGTCTTCGATATCATAAGGAGGGGACATACGCTGGAGTTCACCGAGATCCCCCCAGATACTCCACCAAGGTCCTCGAGGTATCCTCCTTCTCACATTCCACTCATGGAAGGAGAGATTCAGGCCCTCTTGTGGAAAAGGGTGATAGAGCCAGTTCCTCTGCAGCAGCAGGGAAAAGGGTATTACTCCCATTTCTTCCTGGTTCCAAAGAAGACCCAAGATCTACGTCCCATTCTGGACCTCAGTTCTTTAAACTACTACATAGACTACAGAAGGTTCTGGATGGTGACTCTTCCAGGACTACTTAGTCTGCTGCATCAGGGAGACTGGCTCTGCTCTCTAGACATGCAAGATGCATACATGCACATAGGGGTCTCCCCCCCCCACAGGAAGTACCTGAGGTTACACTTCCAGGGGGTGCATTATCAGCTTTGGGTTTTCCCATTCAGCCTCTCCTCTGCTCCTCAAGTCTTCACAAACTGCTTGGCAGTAGTGGCTGTGGCTCTAAGGCACCAGAACATTATGTCTTCCCTTACCTTGACGATTGGCTGCTTGCGGCCCCGTCAAGGTCACGCCTTCTTCAGGCTCTTGGAGACACCTATACTCTATTCCGAGAGCTCAGGATCACCCTGAATCTTCCAAAGTCTTCCCCAGAGCCCAGCCAAAGACTCGTCTTCTTAGGAGCGGTCTTGGATTCAGTCCGGGGCATGGCTTTTCTACCCCCAGAGAGGGGCAATCGCTTGCAGGAGATTGCTGAATCAGCCCTTGTAACCCATCAGGTCCAGGCCAGGACCTTCCTCAGACTTCTGGGGCACATGGCGGTGGCCATTCTTGTCACTCCTCTGGCTCGCCTCCCATAAGAATCCCACAATGGATGCTCAGGGTGCAGTGGGATCAAGGCTCAGACGATCTAGACCACATGGTCAGGATCACAGAGCCAGTAAAGAGGATGCTTCTTTGGTGGTTGGACCCTCTAAATTTAGAAAAAGGGGTCCATTTCTGTCCAGAGCCCCCAAATCAGACTCTAACAATGGACGCCTCAGATTGGGTTGGGGGGTGCACCTGGGGGCCCACCAATCGCAGAGAATCTGGACCCCCATGGAGCACGACCTCCACATCAATGTCTTGGAATTGTGAGTGGTCCTCAATGCGCTACATGCCTTTCAAGAGGACCTCGTCCCGGGCTCTCTCCTTGTTCAGACATACTACATAACGGTCATCTTCTACATCAACAAGCAAGGGGGCATCCACTCCTACCCCCTGTGCAGGGAGGCGATGACAGTCTGGTACTGGGCAATGGAGCGGCACATCTCTCTGTCCGCGGTGCACGTTCCAGGCATCCTAAACGACTTGGCCAACAGCCTAAGCAAGTCTCAGTCCAAGGTGCATGAGTGGGAGCTACTGCAGTCATTAGCGGATCAGCTGTTCGACACATGGGGTTGTCCAGAGCTGGACCTCTTTGCATCACCATGCAATGCCAAACTGCCAATTTTCTGCTCGCGAGAGCCTGCACCTGGTGTTTTCTGGCCAGATGCGTTGTCCCTTTGTTGGGCAGGGAGGTTTCTTTATGCCTTTCCTCCCTTTCCTCTCATTCAGAGAGTTCTCTTGAAGGTACAGGCCAAAGAGGCTCGGATGATTCTAATTGCTGCTCTACGGCCTCGGCAGATTTGGCTCCCACTACTTCAGCAGTTGTCCACAGAACCTCCAATCCCGCTGCCCATATGCTCGCAGCTACTGTCCCAGGATCAGGGCTCACTGGTCCATCCTGATCTCAGATCTTTGCATCTTCATGCTTGGCTCCTTCGGACGTAGCAAAGTCCAGGCACAGGATCTCCTAAGAGGTGGCGGATGGCCTCGTATTGGCCAGAAAGCCCTCTACTCGCTCCACTTACGCTATGAAGTGGAAGCACTTCTGCTTATGGGCATTGTCTCACCATCTGGACCCCTTTACCTGTCTGGTGAACTCAGCATTGCAGTATCTCCTCTCCTTACACCAACAAGGCTTGAGCTACTCCTCCATAAAGGTGCACATGTTGGCCATCTCTGCATATCACACCCTTTTGAGGGACAAAACCTTAGCCCAATTGGATGTGGCCTGCACCTTTTTAAGGGGGATTCTACACATGAGACCTCCCATTAGGGATCCTATCCCTCCCTGGGACCTCCTGTTTGTGTTAGAGAAGCTTACTCTTCCACCTTGTGAACCCACAGCCGACTGTGAGCTGCATTATCTTTCCTGGAAGGTTTGTTTTTTAGTTGCTGTTACTTCAGCTCGAAGAGTTTCCAAGCTTCAGGCTCTGATGTGTAAGGAGCCATATTTAATTTTCCACAGGGAAAGGGTTTTCCTCAGAACAAATCCTAAATTCCTTCCTAAAGTGGTCTCAGAATTGACCCTCAACCAGTCAGTTGACCTTCCTGTTTATTTTTCTTCTCCCTCTAATAGAGGAGAAGCTCTCCTTCACAGTCTGGATGTTCACAGGGTGCTGAGGTATTACCTTAAGTGCACAGCTGCATACCATAAATTGGAGCAACTGTTTGTGGCCTTCACGCCACAGCATTTGGGTAAACTGGTGTTCAAGCAAACGATTTCCAAGTGGCTTGTCAACTGCATTATAGTTTGCTATGAGAAGCACAATAAACCCCTTCCGGGCCGGTCAGAGGTCACTCCACCAGAGGAGTCTCTGCCTCCTTTGCCACCCTGTGGAATGTCTCCATCAGGGACATATGTGCAGCTGCTACCTGGAACTTTGTGCACACTTTCGTGAAGCACGATACCCTGGACATTGCATCCAGACGCCGTGCTGGCTTCAGCCTGGCAGTTCTTCAGGGACATCTGTCTTGACTTGCTGTTTCAGCATCATACCATCTTCCACTTCCTGGAGTTAGGCACCTCCTTGGTGTGGGACTGCTTGGAACTCAGTCCTAATGGTTATAGCCTGCTGCAAGAGCTCCCACTCGAAGTAAGATAGTACAGTTCCGTAAGAACTTACTGTAACAGTAGATCTTCGAGAGGAGCTCTTGCAGCACGCATTGCTTTCTCGCCCTCCATCCCCTGAATGAGGTGTATAGATCATCATCTTCAGGCTTTGCCTCCTTCTCTCGTCAGGGCCCGTTCGTGGGTCTTGGCGGGGGAACTGGGGTGGAGCTGGGTCCGCCCCCTTTTATACCTTGGCCGACGTCGGGGTGGAGCTGACGTCGGGGGGTGGTCCCTGCTGGGTACTACTGGCTGAAAAGTTTTCCGGTTGATCCTAATGCCTGCGGCGTAAGTCCTAATGGTTATAGCCTGCTGCAAGAGCTCTTCTTGAAGATCTACTGTTACGGTAAGTTCTTACGTAACTTTACTGTCCTTCTCCTCACCTGATGCAGATACTTAGACTCCACCCAGGTAGTACTCTGTCCTAGAATTCTTGATTCCAGTATACATAACTTTGCATTTCTGGCATTGAAGCCAAGCTGCCAGATCCTGGACCACCTCCCTAGCTTTTCCAGATCTTCCTGTAGATCCTGTATCCCTTCAGCTGTGTCCACTCTCCCACAGAGCTTGTTGCCATCCATAAATAGGCACATTTTGCCCTTGATGCCATCTCCACTGTCATTGATGAAGACATTGAACAACACTAGCTACAGTATCGAGCCCTGCGGGACCCCACTGGTTACCTATCTTGTGCCAGATAACTCTCCACCCCACAACCACCCTCTAGGTTCTATCCTTTGGCAAGTTTTCCACCCATCTGGCCATCTTTTCCCCAACCCTGAGATCCACCAACTTCCTGATCAACCTTTTGTGGGATGCAGAGTCAAAGGCCTTGCTGAAATCAAGACAGTGGATGTCTACTGCTTGGCTCCTGTCTACTGTCTTAGTGACACAGTCAAAGAAGTCAATCAGATTTGTTTGACATGCTCTCCTCCCCAATGAACCCATGCTGCCTCACACTCTGGAGACCATGCTCCTCTAGATATTCCACCAGCCTTTCCTTTAGTATGGTCTTCACAAGCTTGCCCACAATGGATACCAGACTGATTGTTCATCCTTGGGACCGCTTTTGTGGAGTGGCACTACATGTGCTGTTCTCCAGTCCTGCGGTACTATGTCTGTCTGCAGTGAACTATTAAATAGGTCTGCCAGTGGCCTGCCAGCTTCTCAGCCAGTTCCTTTAGTACCCTTGGATGTATGCTGTCCGGGCCTTGTGATTTGTCCACCTTCAATGCCAGCAGCCCCTCCCTCACTCTGTCTTCCTCTATCACTACACCTCTGTCCCCCCCCGCTCCTCTTCTCCCTCCTGAAGGCACTGGTCCGTCCTTCTTCCTGGTGAAGACAGAACAGAAGTATTCATTTCGTATCTCTGCTTTTCCCCCATTATCCTCCACCCCTTTCTTAAGCCTAACAATACCTTCCTTCTTGTCCCTTTTCTCACTTACATAGTGAAAGAAAGCCTTCTCCCCTTCTTAATTCCTTCAGCTATCTGCAGCTCATTCTGTGCCTTTGCTTGTCTGACTTTCTTACTTGCCTCACTAGCCAATCTTATGTAATTTTCCCTATCCACCTCTCTCTTAATCTTCCTGAATTTTCTATAAGCCAACCTCTTTTTCCTTACTGTCTGAGCAACCTCAGAACTGAACCAGCTGGGTGCTTTGGCCCTTGTGTTCTTACCCCTGAGCCTAATGCACTCATCTGTGGCAACCAGTATTCCTTCCTTAAAAATGGACTACATTTGGTCCACCCCTGTATCTGCTCTGATGCCCACCAGATGGCTTCTTAGCACTTTGTCCATTTTCCTGAAGTCCACCCTCCTGAAATCCAAGATTTTGGTTTTAGTCGGGATGCTTTCTCTGCCCATATTCAACTGAAACCACACTGTGCAGTGGTCACTTCTTTCTAGTGGCTCCCTGACCATTATTTCCTGTACATGCTCCCCATTTGTGAGCACCAGCTCAAGAAAGGCCTCAGCTCTTGTTGGTTCAGTGATGCCCTGAGTCAGGAACCCACTCTGCAGTTCTCCCAGGATCACCTGACTCCTAGTGCATGTCGTGGAGGGTATGCTCCAGTCCATCTTGGGCAGGCTGAAGTCTCCCACAATTACCACCTCTCCTTTCCCCGCAGCTTCCAATATTTGTGAGCTTAGTTCCCTGTCCCTATCCTCATCCTGACTGGGCGGTCTATAAACCACCCCCAACCTCACCTTTCTCCTTCTGTTGGACCTTAACTGAACCCATAATGCCTCCACCTCCCCTTCCTCCGACTCCTCACTCATGCATATTATTCTCTCATTGATATAAACTGCCACCCATCCCCCCTTTCCGACTACCCTGTCCCTCCTGTATAGTTTATATCCAGGGATCGCAAGGTCCCAGTCATTGTGTGATGTTGCCCAAGTCTCAGTCACTGCAGCTATGTCCACCCTTCTGTCCGCTAATAGTGCCTGCAGGTCTTCCATCTTGTTTCCAAGACTCCGTGCATTCAGAGACACCACTCTTCACCTAAACTCTGACCTTCCTTCTGTTCCCTCTATTCTTCTATTCACATTTATCCTCTCTGTGTGCACCCCTCCATGTACCCTTCTTATGTGTTCCTCACCCCTCCACCCTTTGCCAACTGTGTTCTTGCCCCTTCTACCTCCTCCCTCCAGACCTCTTCCATCACTGTGAGGGGGTGGTTCACTGACCTCCTCTTCCTCTCGGAGTCTGTGGGCCAGGATGCCCACTGTCCCCCACCCCCAGTAGTTTCAATTAAGTGTAGTGGTTATGTATTTCCCCAGTTTGTTCCCAAGTACCCTCAAACCCTCCCTACTGAGGTGTAGCCTGTCTGATGAAAAGAGTGCTTTGTTTGACCAGGTCTCCTCCCAGTCACCATAACAGATGAACATCTCCTCCCTGCACCATTTCCTCAGCCAGTCATTGAAATCCTCTGTTCTTCTTTTCCTGGCTGTGCTGGCCCTTGGTAATGGTATCACCTATGAGAAGGCCAGTGATCTTCCTTCCTTCCTTCCTCCCTGCAGATCTTCCCTAACTCCCTGAACCTATTTTGCACTACCTCCACCTCCTGCCCAGCTAGGTTGTTGGTTCTCAAATGTATAACTAAATTAGGTTTTCCTCCAACCTCCCTCTCTATTTTCCTTATTCTTGAGCCCACCTTCCCTGATGTCATCCTTGACATACAAACCACCCTCCTGCTTGTATGTGGGTCCTCTTTCCTTCCCCAGTGAATGCCCCTAATTATGGCATCCCCTATGACTGCCAGCCTTCCATCCCCTGCATTCGTGCTCCTCATCCTTCCTTTCTTACCTTTGGTACCAGCTGCTTCCCTGCCTAACTGCTCCCTCTGCACCCTTGTAAACTTATCTCCACATCCACAATTTATTCCCTTAACTGTTTTTCCATCTCCCAATCTGCTCCTCCCCTTTTGACTATCTGTATCTGCTTTCAGTTTTCCCTCCCCTCTTCCTTTCCTCTTTTCTTCCCCCCTTCCTCCACTTTGTTTTGCCTGCCTCCTCTTCCCTGCCCACCCTGATTAATTCCCTCCCCCCTCCTCCCCTGTACTCCTACTCTAAACCATGGCTCAAGTTGACCTCCTACCTCACCTCCTGCTGCCCCTCCCTCCTTCCAGACAGTGGTGCAAATCTATTCAATAAAGGCACCCCTTTAGAATTTCCCACCCCTGATGATACTCTCACATTTCCACCCCTTCCCTTCACTACTTGCCATTTCTCCACCCTGGGCTCCCTGTTCCTCTGAGGAAGAGCTACTCCTGTATACTGGGTGCTCCTCCCCACTCCTATCCCCTGCCTGATGCCGTCACTCCCCTGGGCATCACCCCTCTGCCTTTCCCTCCACTGCTCTGCTCCTCTGACTTCCCACACCATCCTCCCCAGCTCCCATCTGAGCAGCCCTATTTCAGGACATATATATATATATATATATATATATATATATATATATATATATATAAAATATATAGGAATATAGGAAAGGGTAGGAGAGAAAGTAGAGGAGGGTGAGAAAGAGAGGCAGGGTGAAAAGGTAAAGTGGGGGGAGTAAGAGAGAGAGGAGAAGGGAACCCATTATGGTGGGCGAGGTGGGGGAGTAGAGTGTTAAGGATGGGGAAGAGATAGAAAGTTGTGCATTAGAGAAAGAGCAGGTGCCTTTGGACATTCTGGTTTCCAGATGCCCTAGTGGTGCAGCTGGTAGTGCAGCTGGAATGAAATTCTGAGTGGTTTGGGTTCAAGTCCTAGCTGGGACACTTATTTCTTTGTCCTGTTTGTATGGGTTCCATAAATATGCACACTGCACCTTCGTGATTGAAAAAATACTCCAGTAGCTTTGTCATGGCCCCACCCCAAGAACAAGGGCAGAGAAAATTTTCAAATCCTGACTGAAAGGTGATTTTTTTGCCACAAGTGCGAAAACCCATTTTGGCCAGTATTTGAAAAGTTACAGCTGTCACATTCATGAGGTGGTGTGAAAAATAGCTATGTTGAAAATTTGGGGTCAAAACATTGAAAATTATCGAAGTTACAAGCATATGTTGAAAAATGTCAATGTATGCTCATAACTTTGCTGTTTTTTAATATTTTTACCCCAGATTTTCAACATAGCCTTCTTATGAGCCCGCATAGTCTTTTTATGATCCCACCTCATGAACAAGGGCAGAGAACATTTTCAAAACCTGCCCAAAAGATGATTTTGCACCGCAAGTGCAAAAACATGTTTTCACCAGGATTTGAAGAATGGCAGCTGTCACATTTACGAGGTGGTGTGAAAAAATGGCTGTGTTGAAATTTTGGGGTAAAAATAATGAAAATGATCAAAGTTATGAGCGTGCATTGAAAAAGTTAACGTATGGTCATAACTTTGTTGTTTTTAAATATTTTACCCCACATTTTCAACATAATCTTCTTGTGCCCCAACCTCATAAACAAGAGTGGAGAAAATGTTCAATTTTTTATCCCAGGAGTCCTTTAACATCAGTAACATTTTTGCACTTAGCTGGCTAGGTGCAACTGTAACTGGACCTAGTACTAGTGCCTCAATACCACCAACAGACCGCAAGGCTGGTGCAATAACTATTGCATCTCTTAACATATGCAGTCTGCTAGCAACATTTGATGCTGTCCAGGTATGGATGGCCCAACATAAACCAGATGTCATCTCAGTCGTGGAGACCTGGCTCACTCCTAGACCCCCTGACTCTGCTATCCAGCTTGAGGGCTACACAAGTTTCAGGGTGGACAGGCGAGGGAAATGAGGGGGAGGATGTGTCATTTATGTTAATGACTCAATTCAGTGCAGGGCACTTCCCATCCCACCCCAGGGTGGAAGATCACAAATTCTCTCCGTCCAGGTTCAACTTGGATCCCAGGGCAAGTGTTTAACTATAATCTCGGTGTACATACCCCCTAAAGATCAAGAGGCTGGTTTCAAACTAGCATTTGATTATTTATCTAGTAATTGCCATCAATCTGATACCATAATGTTAGGGGACTTTAATATAAATTGGTTATCCCCAGATGCTGCACCTTACCAGGATGCAATAGTGGCCATAGACATGGTCCAACTCATTCAATCCCCCACTCATGTAAACTATTGCACCAGTTCATGTACTCTCATAGACTGGGTACTAACCAACTGGCCACAAAGAATAACTAGAACCACTGTGCTAGCCGACTCTTATCAGTGACCACTCGCCAGTCTTATGCTCCTGGACAAACAAAACCCTGACCCCCCCAAAAAAAAACAATAACCTCCAGAATTGTAAAAGCTAAACATCTTGCCTCACTAAAATCCTACTCCACCAACTAGACTTGGAGGGGGTCTACGCTGCCGCCAATGTGAATGCTGCTCTTTAGTGCTTTATCGACAAGTTTAACTCAGCCCGCAACATATTTGCCCCTCTAAAAATGAGGAAAATCAAAGGAACCAGCAAATCATGGTTCACACCACAGTTCTTTGAGCTCATGGGGGTCAGGGATAACTTGTGGCAGAGGGCTAAGAGCACTGGGTCCCCCTCTGACATACAGAAACACAAAGCAGTACGTAATAAGTGCACTCAAGCCATCCGCCTTGCAAAAAGATTTCACTTTAAAAGTGAACTGGACAACTCTTGGCATGACAGCCACATATTCTGGGACAATATAAAAACCCTAACTAGCAGAGCAAGTAAATCACCACCATCGCAAATAAACTTTGAGGGTGTGATTACCCAGGATCCTAAAGCTATCGCAGATAGCTTCAATAAGGCCTTCACAGACCTAAGTGGGGTCCTTCCTCCAGACTATCTCTGACCTGTGCCTAGCTGTGCCATTAGTTGTACTGACATCCCTCCAACACACACAGCACCTCCCTTCTACCTGAAGGTAATCTCTACAACTGAGGAAAAAAATACTTTGAAAAAGTTCTCGGGAACACTAGATCCAGTGGGGACTTGCTTGACCTAAAGATTGTGGCTCACACCCTGGATGTGTTACTCTCCCCTCTAACCTGGATCCTAAATCTCTCACTAACCGCTGGCACTTTCCCTCAGTGAAGGAAAGATGCAGTGGTCACCCCGGTCTTTAAAAGCGGGGACAGAACTTGCCTGGCCAACTACAGGCCAATCTCAATTCTGCCTCCCCTCTCCAAGGCACCAGAGAGGATCGTATATGATCAGTTAGGTATATACTTTGATAAGTACAACCTTCAATGCCAGGAACAGCATGACTTTCAGAAGGCACATAGTACTTCAATGGCATTGGTTGAGTTTACCAGTCATATCCATGAAGCACTTGACCGAGGGCTTTTGGTGGGGGCCACTTTCTTCGACCTCACCAAGGCCTTCGACACGGTCAACCATGACTTGCTTCTCATACAACTCTCTAACATTGGTATATCCTCTGTCTTTCTAGGCTGGTTCCAGAGTTGCCTCTCTAACAAGACCCAGCAGGTCAAGATATTTGACGTTCTATCCGACCATTGGCATGTCAACACAGGGGTGCCCCAAGGTTCCATTTTGGGCCCCCTGCTGTTCAGCCTGTTTCTAAATGAACTCCCCAAAGTCTGCCAGAATGAGATCCTTCGATATGCAGATGATGCTGTTCTCTACATGTGTCACGCTACTCTGGAAGAGCTGGAAAAAGGCATGCAAGATGACTTTACTGCTGTGGAAAAATGGTTCCTTCAGTCTAAGCTCTTGTTGAACTACACTAAGACTAAAACAATGTTGTTTGCTTCCCATCAAAACCATCATAAGTCTCATCACCTCAATATCTACAATAACAAGTTTGATACACTCAAAATGGTCACCACCTTTAAGTACCTTGGTATCTACCTTGACAGCTCTCTCTCTCCTACAGCCGGCAAATAGACAATGTTGCCAAGGCAGCTAGTGCCAGACTTGGTCAGCTCTACTGGCATAGGTAGTGCCTCACCAAAAGTGCCATCACTATGGCAGTTAACAGTTCCATGCTCTCTATCATAGATTATGGACTGGTAGTCTACGGATCTAGTACTGATACAGCACTTATGCAAATCAAGATTGTCTTAAACAAAGCCTGCAGACTATTCCTGGGTGTGGACCATTTAACTCACACTTGTGAACTATACTCAAGCACTGGTTGGTTAAACTTGAATAGCAGAATTTAGTACCAAGTCTGTCTAAAAAAATCCACCCTAGGTCTTGCTCCTCCTGGAGTGAGGCAATTGCTAAGAAACTCCACTTCCTCCAGACTAACTAGGGGGTCGAGTAAAACTGCTGTCGTTATCCCGTTCCATTGGACCTCACTAGGGCAATGGTCCTTCGAATACAGGGCCGCCTGCTGGCTAAATTCCCTTAACTCTGAGCTGATTGAGGAAACTAAACTGCACCCATTTAAGACCAAGCTGCTGCAGTTCCTGGCCACTCTTAGTAACTGCGACTGCGTCACTTGTGCATAATCCTACTGTTATTGATAGCTTATCTGTCCTGCATAGCACCCATCTCCCCCACTTCCTTCCCTGCCTGGTGTGACCCCACTGAGCACTTACCCCACATCCCCTCTTTATCTCCCACCTTCCTTCTTTCTCTTCACAAATATTAATCCCCCAATTTTTACCCTCCCCCGGTTCCCCTCACCTTGCCCCCACTTTAAAACCCTTTCCCTTATCCCTCTCTCCCCCAAACACCCAGCCCCTGCCCTATCACCTACTTATGTAACCCTGGGTAGATTCCTATCCAGTCCCACCCTCTGACTACTCAACCCCTTATTCTGTCACCCTTTGTCTCTGCCCCCACCCTCCCCTGCTCTCATCTATTCTGTCCTCCCCTCCTTTGGTCACCACCACTTCTGACCCTCCATAACTCTACCTGCATGCTCTAAAGCTCAGCTACCACTACAAATTGCTTGTTCACCTTACGTATGCTCTTAGTACTGTTGCAATAAAGTTTACCTCTCCTACCTGATGTATTTTAACTGTACTTGCTTGAAAATGTATCTGTATGTACCATAATGTACTTGCCTGCTGTATATACCCTTATCTGTTTTGTAATGTCTACATACCTTGTCTATTGCCTTACGATGTGGAGCCTTTGTAAATGAACTTTTAGCTCAAAGGTGTTATCCAAGATTCCAATAAATAAACTGCCCTGGAGGTGTGCCTTTAAGAGATATTTAAATGAGCTTAGGGCCAAGCCAATCAGAAATCAAGAAAGAGGGTGAGCTGAAAGAGAGCTGTTGAAGGCTTCAGAATTTTTTCTCCACTGGACTAAGCAACATTACCCCTAAGGTGCCTCTCAACTTTCCTTGTTGACAGCCTCCTAGTGCTTGTCTGGGTGAAGTTTTCCTCATATTTTATTTCTATTAGTGTGCTGAGTGAAAGTTTCACTTTTTCATTAGCACTGTGCAACATTTTTATTCTCAGCCAACTGCGCTCTTTTGATTTTATTTTTACCGTGACTATTCATTTTAAACCCTAATTTTATTGCAGGTACTTATTTTCGATGGTTCCCTTCATTTTTGGGCAAATTCTTGTGGGAACTGTCGAATTAGAGACAGTTGCCTTGTTTTTTACCTCAGACCTAGTGGGGTTTACCACGAGGCACCTGCAGTAGATTTCAAATCTAAACAGTGCCTGGGGGTTTCTCTCTAGATTGAAAATTACGAGAAACCTTTTTTATTATATTGCTTGACCTTGGTATCATTTGTCACAGGACTGTCCATAAGGGTCCAGCAGCCACCTATGTGCAGTTGACCAGTACTACTGGGTTTCTATTAAGATTGGCACTGGTCTAGATTCCAGTTCTACAACCAAAAAAAAAAAGGCACTAGTAATAGACATAGTTCATTAACTGGGGCAGGACTGGCCGGAGGCATTTTCACAGAACCCTGCATTCAGTTTGTAGGTCCAGGACTGGTTTGCTTTGCTTAAATTGGCAAAGCATAGCAGACAAATCTTTGATCATTATGGCTGAGGACAAATCAAAGGCTTCTGACGAAAGGCCATCCAAAAGTACTAATACTAATAATAAAAGCAGAGGTGCTGAGGAACCCTCCAGATCCTAGCCAAACAAGCATTTGTCAATGCCGAATGTTGTCTCACTGGCATTGGCTTTGGTAGTGCCAGAGGTAGAGATGCATAATAGGAATGGCAGTGAAGTACTGAAGTGATGCCAACCCCACCATCACCCTGTAGAGAGCAACAGGTATTGGGGTGTGCCTTTGGGTCGTAGCTATAACGCTCATGACATTGTATGTCACCCTACCCTGTAGACACTGACAAGTGTTGTGGTGTACTTTGGGGTCTTTGGGCATTATACTTACCCCATTCCATAAGGAAATACACTGATGTGGGTGCAGCATAGGAGAATGGAGTGAATTTTGTGGCCGAACAGTGCAAGGCACACCATGATGCCTGTCAGTGGCTGCAGGGTGGGAGTGGGGGTGCAATGGCATGAGCATCACATCCGGTGATCCCAAGACACAGCCCTGGCACCTGTCAGTCTGTACTGGGAGGGGGTGCCACAGTTAGAAACCCTAACATCGTAGGGGTGCAGTGCTATTTTATCTCCAGATTTTCAACATGGGCTGTTTGTGAGGCCACCTCATGAGAAGTGGCACAATCAGTTTGTGAGCTGAAAGGTGGTTTTGCACAGCAGCTATGCCATTTGGCGGCGCAGGGATGAAAACACATTTTGGGCAGGATGTGGAGAATGGCAACTGTACTGTTCATGAGGAAGCGTAAAAAAATGGCAACGCTGAAAATCTGGAATGAAAATATGAAAAACTGGTGAAGTTATTAGTATGCATAGAAACTGTGCAACACACGGCCGTAACTCAATTATTTGTGGGAGCTTGCTAGCTACATTTTTAACATAAGCATTTTGGGACCTCCCCTCATGAACATTGACGCTGTGATTTTGTTAATCAGTCCCAAAAGTTGATTTCCCACAGCGACCACTCCATTGTGGGCCACACGTGCAGAAACACATTTTGGGCAGGATGTGAATAATGACAGCTGTATTGTTGATAAGGAGGTGTGAAAAATGCTAGTGTCAAAAATCTGGCATGAAAATATTGCAAATTTGTGAAGTTACAAGGGTGCGTGGAAACTGCGCAATGCATGCTTACAACACAGTCATTTTATGGACTTTCGTCAGCAAATTTTCAACATAGGCATTTTAGGACCTCTGCTCATGAACAGTGTCATCATCATTTCCTCACACTGTCCCGAAAACTGATTTCACACAGTGATCGTGCACTTCTGCACCAGACATGCGAAAATACATTTCGGCCAGGATATGTAAAATGACAGCTGTACTGTTTATAAGGAGGTGGGGAAAAATGCCAATTTTGAAAATCTTGAGTGAACATATTACAAATTTACGAAGTTACGAGCGTGGATGCAAACTGCGCAATGCACACTTGGAAAACACTCATTTTATGGACTTTCATCACCAAATTTTCAACATAGGCATTTTAGGACCTCTGCTAATGAACAGTGTCACTGTCATTTTCATAATGTGTCTTGAACATGGATTTCCCATAGCGACCACGCTATTCTGCACCGGAAGTGCGAAAACACATTTTGGCCAGGAGGTGAAAAATTACAGCTGCACTGTTCATAAGGAGGTGCAGAACAATGGCAATGTTGGAAATCTGGAGTGAAAATATTATAAATGTGTGAATTTACGAGTGTGCGTGCAAACTGCATAATGCACGCTTGTAACACAGTCATTTTATGGAGTATCATCACCAAATTTTCACCATAGGCATTTTAGGACCTCTGCTCATGAACAGTGCCACTGTCATTTTCATAATCTGTCCCAAACATTGAATTCCCACAGTGAACACGCTATTGTGTGCCGGGAGTGCGAAAACACATTTCGGCCAGGATGTGAAAAATGACGGCTGTACTGTTCACAAGGAGTTGTGGAAAAATGCCAGTGTTGAAAATCTGGCATCAAAATATTTCAAATTTGCGAAGTTACAAGCGTGTGTAGAAACTGAGCAATGCACGCTTGTAAAACAGTCATTTTTTTTATTTTTCCCAGCAAATTTGCAACATAGGCTTTTTGAGAGCCCACTTCATGAATTCTGGCACTGTCATGGCGTTAATCGGTCCCGAAAGGTGATTCTGCGCAGTGACCGCAAAATCACCTTTCTGGACCGATTAATGCTATGACAGTGAAATAATTCATGAGGAGGTGTCCCAAAAACCCCCATGTTGATAATTTGGTGCCAAAATTCCAAAAAATGTCCGAGATATGTGTCAAAGTTGAAAAAACCCTATTTATTCCATCATACAGCTTAGCGGCATTTCCTTAGTTTGCGGTCGGCTTTGAAGAGTGCAGGCGTGTTCCGAGTCCACCAAAGATCATCACACTGGACTCCGTAAGTAAGTATGGGGTGGGTGGGGGTGGTGTGGGGAGGCAGGTGCGCAGTGGGTGGGTGCGGGTTGTGGGAGGGGGCAGGAGATGGCGAAGGACTGTTTTTGTTTTACTGGGTTTTTAAAAAAGACGTTGTGGGACAGTTTTCATTTTTCAGGTGGGATTTCCCCAGCGTGCCACCTCAGTGTTTGTGGGTGGGGGGGGTGCTTTAGCTGACAGGGGACTGAGTACCCTTGTCAGCACATAACAAATGGGGGGAAGGTGCATGGTACAGGTGGTAAAAGCCGACAGGGATTGGGCCCCCCATCGGCAAAGAAAAACTGTTGGGGGGGTGCATCATGCCGAGGGGGATTGGGCACCCCCCTTGGCAATCAACAAAAGAGGGGGAGACACATTATGCTGATGGGGAGTGGGCTCCCCTGTCAGCATTGTGACAGGCAGCAGCAGTGGCAATCACTGCCGCCATGTTGCCTGCACCATGGGAGGCGTGTAATGGTCATGCTGCATGAGAGCTTTGCTCTCATTGCAATGGGCCTTTGCTTTGTTGTCATGGCCACATTAGGCATGCATGAGGTCAGTGCCTCCAGCTGCCTGATTGGGGAATGAGGGATGCACCTTTTGATGTGTATCCTGCATTCGCCCAGCAGTGACTGCACCTCCAAATCTGCTAGTACTGCAATATGTTGGCTGCGCAAGTGTGAGCCAACATAAAAATAAAGCTTCCAGAGATGTAGATCCTCACAAATTGAAAAATAATAAGAGTGATGAAAAAAGGATGCTTCATCAAGCCTCTGATGAAGTGGTTAAAAAGAAGCTCTGTCAAGGCAAATACGCTCCCATTGCTCCTGGGAAAGCCACCAGCGAGACAACAGGCCAGTTTAAAGCATACAGAAAAAAACAACGCTTACAAACTGTGCAGGTTCTTCTATCAGTGCAAGATATGGAAAAAGCGTGGCAACTGTTTCCGACCCTTCAAAAGATGATTCCTTTGTTTACTGGGGCTTGCAAGCACTCTTCCACAGTTTATTCTTCTGCAGACTGTGAGGGTGACGCAGATGATGGAGAGCAATTTTATGATGCCTCTGACATGGATTTTGAGGGTCTTAAGCCCCAGGAGTCCCTGGACACTCATCTTGGGGATCCCCCGGGTGACCAGGAGGATCCCTCCTCTATATTTACTTTTATACAAAATATGCTGGACACCCTGAACCTCCCTTCGCAGGAGTCCAACCAGGATATTGATGAAGATTATAGGGTGATGAGAGGTCCTTCAACCCCAAAGACCCTGGTCGCCCCTATCTATAATGCATTTAGAAAAAATACCATGAAACTGCTTCAACACCCCACTTCAGTATCAGGGATTGATAAGCAGCTTGAGAGAAAATGTAAATTGTCTAATAATGGTACCGAGTTCCTGTCTGCACACCATAGCCACGAGAGTGTAGTGCAGCAGGCAGCTTGTAAGAAAGCTGGAGTCTCCTTGTCCCCCTCTCCCCCGGACAAGGATTCCAAGAGAACTGACTTTATTGCAAAGAAAATGTATGCCACAGCTTCCCTGCTGCTCAAACTTTCTTCATACATGGCGTTCACAGCCAAATATCAGAAAACCCTTTGGAAATCTGTCCTGGCTATTGCCCACAATGGATCAGATTCTATGGTGCAGGAGCTGGTGGATACATCAAAAACTGCCCTGGAAGCTACTATGTACCAATTCCACATGGCAGATGACAACAGTGATGCAACCTCTAGGGCGATGGCCCATGCCATCTTTCTGAGATGCTTCACCTGGCTTAGAACAACCAGTCTAACCACAGACACTTAGAACAAGGCCATGGATTTTCCCTGTGATCAAAATATGTTGTTTGATTACAGAACCACTGACTACTTGAAAAAAGTCGATGAGTACAAGGCCTTCTGGCAGAGCCAATCATCCAAACCTAAGCCCACCAACCCTCAGAGATCCCATCCCAGGGGTGGTAGGGGCAGAAGTTTTGTTCCCAGGCCTTACAGTCCCTATCCCCAGTCTGACTTTGGTCAGTACAGGGGGTCTTTCAGAGGCAGGGACAGTATGGGGCAAAGAAGAACCACCTCTACCCAGCCATCTGCCTGTCAGTCTAAGTCCTGATGTGAGTGTCCAGGTCGCCTCCCCACTTCCAGTAGGAGGCAGACTCTCCCACTATCTTTAGCACTGGTCCCTCATCACGTCGGACAAGTGGGTTCTGGAGATAGTGGAGAAGGGTCTGCTACTACAACTCAAGCAGATGCCAGGCCTCAAGCATTCTCGGGTATCAAGACCTCTGTCCCCAACACAGATCCCACAGTTGGAATTGGAGGTACAAAACCTTCTGGCTCTATGAGCAGTGGAGAGGTTCCCTGCCCACAAGAAGGGCAAGTGCCTCTACTCTAGGAATTTTCTAACACAAAAGAAAACTGGGGAGTGGCGACCTATCTTAGATCTCAGATATTTAAACAAACATTTGAAAAAATCCAAATTCAAAATGGTCATTCTGTCACTGGTCATACAGTCCTTACAGCATGGAGACTGGCTAGCCTCCCTAGACTTAAAGGACGCCTACTTCCACATACCTATAAGGAGATCTCACAGGAAGTTTCTCAGGTTCAGACCTCTTTCGGGTCACTATCAGTTTGCCACAATGCCCTTTGGGCTGTTCTCGGACCCAAGAGTCTTTACCAAGTGTCTCACAGTCGTAGCAGCACATCTCTGTAGACTGGGTGTCACTCTCTACCCCTATCTGGATGACTGGCTCATAGTAGCAAAGTCTCCTTGCCAGGCCAAGGAATCTCTTCCCCTCACAGAACACACTCTGGAGTCTCAGGGTTTCCTGGTAAATCTAAAGAAATCGCACCCGGACCCCAGCCAGCTGCTCACCTTCATAGGGGCCCAGCTGGACACTCAGAAGTTATATGCTTTCCTCCCGCAGGAAAGAATTCAGAATTTCCTTTCAGTGGCAGATTCTTTCATTCAGGGACAGCCACGACCATCCAGACATTTCTTCAAACATCTGTAACATATGGCCACTATGACTGCAGTAGTCCCAGGAGTCAGGTACAGGATGCATCTCCTGCAAGCCTACCTCAGAGCTTGCTGGTCTCAGAGAAGCAACAACTTTTCAAAGTTGATACCTGTGGCAGAGCAGTTCCTCCAAAACTTACTGTGGTGGAAGAACCCTGCAAATCTGCAGGCAGGGGTTCCCTTTCAAGCTCCTCTTCCCACAAGGGTGATCACCACAGATGCCTTCCTTTTGGACTGGGGAGCACATCTAGACAGTGCCTCAGTGAGCAGAAACTGGACTCCCAAAGAGTCACAGTTGCACATAAATCTTTTTGAACTCTGAGCAGTCTTTCTAGTTCTCAAAGCTTTCGCTACCAGAATAGAAGGGCAGGCGGTTCAAATTTGAATGCACACCACTGCAATGTTTTACATCAAGCAGGGTGGTACCAGATCAGGAATACTCTGTTCGGAAGCTCTGAACCACTGGTGTCTAGCATTCTCCCTGGGAGTCAGCCTCTCAGCTATTCACCTCCCAGGCAAACTCAATATTGTGGCGGATGCTCTAAGCCGCATCAGTCAAGGCCAGAGTGAATGGACGCTGAAGAAGCAAGTACTAGCCACAGTGTTCAGGCAGTGGGGTACATCCGACGTGGATCTGTTTGCCTCTCCCCTCAATTTTCAGCTTCCTCAGTACTGTTGTATGCCCCCAATCCTGGGAACTCTTCCTCTGGATGCTCTGATCCTGGACTGGTCAGGGAGGTTTCTATATGCATTTCCTCCCTTTCCCCTGATATTCAGGGTTTTGCTGAAACTCAGACAGCAGCCTGCATCAATGATCCTAGTGGCTCTGGACTGGCCCAGGCAAGTCTGGTACCCTCTTCTTCTCTATGTCCTGCAGCTGGCCCATTCACCTGCCTCCAACTCACTCCCTGCTGACCCTGCCTCAGATGGAAGTGCAGTACCCAGACATACACTTTCTTCACCTCAAGGTCTGGTTCTTGAGGAGTTAATAGTTTCCATCCTCACAGTACTCTGAACAGGTCCTAAGGTACTGAGGATGGCTAAAAAAATGAACACTAAGAAGACTTATGCAGCCAAATGGAAAAGGTTTTCCCTCTGGTGCAAGAGCAAAAAGGATGAACCCCTATCAGCCTCAGACCCTCAGCTGCTAGACTACCTGGTACACTTACAGGCGTCAGGCTTGAAACCTTTCTACCTCAAGCTACACCTGGTGGCAATTTTGGCCTACCTTTCGGTGGGAAAGAAAAAAATCTTTTTTTTCCCACAACATTTTTAAACAGTTTTCAAAGGCCTCTTGCACCTCCAGCCTCCATTCCGGGAGCCTGTTCCTCCTTGGAGCCTGAACCTTTGCATAGATGGGCTCATGAATCCACCCTTCGAGCCTATGTCCATGGCCCACATCAAGTTTGTAACTTTAAAGGCAGTCTTCCTGGTAGCCATTACCCCTGCCAGGAGGATTTCCGAGCAACAGGCCCTGTGCACTGAACCTAATTACGTCATCCCTCACAACGATAAAGTTGAGCTCAGGACAAATAGGAAATTTCTGCCAAAGGTGGTTTTCAGAGTTTCATGTGAATCGGTCTACTCCTGGCGAGCAAAAGCTCCACAGCTTGGATGCCATTTTTCACTACCTAGAGCATACTATACAGTCCAGAGGCTCTTCTACTCAGTTGTTCCTCACCTATGGAGATGTAGGCAGAGGAAGACCAGCTACCAAGAGAACTATTTCTCATTGGTTGGTCTCTTGTATTAGATTCTGGTATGAGAAAGCTGGTCACCAACCTCCAGTGGGGCTCAGGGCCCACTCCACCAGGGCACTGCAGCCTCACTTGCAGTAGCAAGGGATATTCCCCTACTGGACGTCTGCAAAGCAGCTACCTGGAAAACTGTGCACACCTTTGTGAAACACTACAGTCTGGATGTGCAGACCTGATCTGATGCCAAATTTGGCAGGGTGGTTCTGCAGAGCCTCTTTCCTAAGTAGGTTCTGTGCCCACCTCCCACTTGGTACTGCTCAGTAGTCTGCAAAAAAGTTACCGATGCTAAAGGACTCCTGGGGTAAGAAGAAAAAATTACTCACCACAGTAATCTTCTTTCTTTCAAGGGGTCCTTTAGCATCAGTAAGCTCCCAACCTCCCTTCCCAGTTCACCTGTCGGAGAAGGGCTCTTTAATTCACCTTTTACCAAATTTGGAGTTTCTTATTGATGAGTTTTTAGCTCGTGTCGCTGTTTCTATTTCCACTTTTTGTGGACATTTGCATGTTTTGAATCCTGTTGATTCTTTTTTAAGGCAATTGCCCTTGTTTTTCTTTGAAAAAATTCTGAAGCCTTCAACAGCTGTCATTCAGCTCACCCCTTTCCTGACTTCTGATTGGCTTGGCTCTAAGCTCATTTAAATATCTCTTAAATGCACACCTCTGGGGCAGGTGTACCTAGTCAGCTAAGTGCAAAAACGTTACTGATGCTAAAGAAAGAAGATTACTGTGGTGAGTAATTTTTTTCTTCCTGCCCGAGAGGTAATTACTCACAGCGATGCAAAATCACCTCCCTCAGTGTCACTGTCGCCATGTAAAAAAAATATAAGCTCCCTTGTCGTTTTTTTTTTTCTTTAACCCTGTAAAAAAGAGAATGGTCCATCCATGTCTGCTGTTGCTGCCAACCCTGTAACTGTTCCACCCACCACCCTCCCTCTCAGAACCCCCCACCCTACAAACATAAGACTGACACTGGGGTGCCCAATCCCCAGTGTTGCCACCTAGTGCGAAATCCCCGCGGTCCACGTGAGGTGTACTGCACCACTCCCAGTGTGCACTTACTTATATATTGCTGCTGCCCCTGTAACTCTCCCACCCACCTGACCCTCCTCAGTGTTGCTGTTACTGTAAAATAAATAAATACTCCCATGTCATTTTTTTAACTCTGTAAAAGAAACAGGCCACAGATGTCTGCTGTGCCATTAGTCCCCCACCCACCCAACCTCCCACTCAGTGCCCACCACCCCGCACACCCCAAGCCCTTACTTACCCACTGAGGTCCAACGCCGTAATCCTCTGTGGACCACTTCAGTCTTCAAAGTCAGACCCTGAACTGAGGAAATCAGGTATGCAGTTCAATGTATTTCAGTGGGATTTTGAACTTAGCGGCATAACTTGGTATATTTTTGCATATTTTTGTCCCAAATTTTCAGCATGCCTTTTTTGGGACCCCACCTCATGAACAATTGCAGTGAAATTAGGCAAATCTGTCGCCAAAGGTGATTTTGCAGTTGCTGCCCCTTTCAGGCAGGAGTTGAACATTTCCTCTGCCCTTGTTCGTGAGATGTGGTTATAACCCCATGTTGAAAAATATATAAAAAAAAAAAACAAGTTATGAGCTCATATTGAAATTTGTGAACACAGGCTCGTAACTTAGGTAATTTTCAATATTTCTATCCACATTTTCAACATAGTAATTTTTTTATGGCACCTCATGAATGTAACAGCTATCATTTTTCAAATCCTTTCCAAAATGTGTTTGTGCATCCCGAAAGGTGATTTCACAGTCACTGTGCAAAATCACCTTTCAGGAGGGAGTTGAAAAGGTTCTCTGCACTTGTTCATGAGGTGGGTCATAAGAAGGCTATGTTGACAATTTTGGGCAAAAATATGAAAACACAACAAAGTTATGAGCCTGCGTTGAAATTTACAAATGCAGGCTCCTAACATTTGTCATACATAACCCACAAAGTGCACCACAATGCATCTAGTACCCCAGTGCTTCCATACCAGTGGTAAATATCTGGCATTGACAAATGCTTGTTTCTTCGTGGGCTTTCATTCTTTTAGCAAAAAGTTTCACTTTGTACTGCCAATTTCTTTTTGATTGGTTCCAATTTGATTTGATTTGAAATATTTGTCTGTGTGTTACCATTTCCGTAAAGCTTTCATATTTGTCCTGTTTTCCACTGTTCCCAGTTCTGACCTCCCTTTCTAACCTCTTAAGTGACTCCTCTATTTCTTTAACTTTCCTCTGTTTGTTTTTCCATAAAACAAAATTGATGATCCACCCTCACCCACTTAATGTAGCCTTAACTACCTCACATACTTTTATGGTATTGTTACCCTCAAAATTGTTATTGTCCCAAAATTCTTTTACTTCCTTTCCAGTTCTTTCATCAAACTGTTTGCCTTTTAGCCAGTCATTGTTAAATTTCCAAAGTCTTGGTTTGGTTATGATTGTATTGAAGTAAAATTGAACATAAATGAGATTATGATCAGACAATGACACATCTCTATAACAGAGGAAATGCAAGAACTTTCTACCATTAAGGTTTTAGAACACAGTGTATAATCTAATCTAGCTGATGTTTTATGTTTCCTTGATTGGTGTTTATAATCTGCAGAATATTTGTGCTGAACCCTCCAGGCACCAACAAGTAATTAGTTTCTATGAAACTATTGAGAATTATGGCTTTGTAGCCCAATCCCAGCTCAAAAATCTTGCAGATTTTTCCGGTGTGTTCCCTTGTGCACAATTCATGTCTCCTCCTAAAATTATGAATTCACTATTTCAATCAATCATTTACACTTGAAAAAAAAAACTGCTAAATTCTTGAAGGGGGAATACACCAAGCCCAGTATTACAGAAATACCTCCCAGATCAGCTTTAAGTAATAACATTCTCCCTTCTGTATCTGTTTTGATTTCCATAATTTTCCTGTCAGAATGTTTATAGACTAAAATCATAACTCCTTTACTGTGTTTTTTATTAACAAAATACTCGATTGATCCGTGGTCTTTTCAATTTTTGTACCTCTGTTGTGTTTTACATAGAATCATAGAATCTGTCGGCAGATAAGGACCATACAGCCCACCTAGTCTGCCCATTTCCCTACTGGGTTTGGCAATCCCTACTCTTATCTGGACTGCCTTTCCCCTGCTCTGCTGTACAGCAGGGTGCCTTTATGCTTATCCCATGCACTTTTGAATCCCTGTACTGTTTTCACTTCCACTACTTCCGCTGGTAGGCTGTTCCACGGATCCATCATGCTCTTTGTGAAAAAATACTTCCTATCATTCCCCCCAAGCCTCCCTCCCTCCAGCCTCATGTTATGTCCCCTTGTCCTTGTGCACTTTCTTCTCTGAAATATGCTCCCCTCCTGTACCCTGTTTATTTCTCTAAGGTATTCGAAAGTCTCTATCATATCTCCTCTCTCCCTTCTCTTGTCCAGTGAATAGATGTTTAGCTCCTTGAGTCTTTCCTCATAAGGCTTGTGGTGCAGTCCATGTGTCATTATTGTTGCTGTTCTCTGGACTGCTTCCATTCTGTCTATGTCCTTCCTGAGATGTTTCAATATGTTTCCTGTAGAAAGGTAACAGAAATTATTTTTTTACATATTTTAATCATCTTGCTCTTTTAATCAGAGAGGATATTTTATTAAACATTTAGGGTTGCACTCTTAATCCACATCCTCATTTTCCTCTTTTTTCCTTGCCCTGAGAGTTGCTAGTTAATTCCAAGAACACCATATTTACCAAAAATTCATGTATCACATTATGAAAACGTCCTGTGTGCACACTCCTTTTTTTTAATGCACACCCATGTGCCGCCACACTACCACTACCACCTTTCCTATATCTCCCCCTTTGTATGTACCTTGGAATTCCCCTGTACGCCTCCCTACTTGACTTGGTACACTTTTCATGTTGTACATTATTCTGCTCCACACTTAAAGTCTTAATATATAGTTATCTATGACCCTTTATATTGTACCTAACTGTATGTAACTCCTCTTACCTCTCCTACTATACAACCCCCCTACAAAGTCCCATATAAATTTCGTTAAATTAACAAAATAAAGACTTCGCTAGCCACACCCTAAACCTGGGATTCCAGGAATGGCTAGCTCTATTCCTGTTCATATAAGATTCACAAAACTGGTTGGTAGTCTTAATTTTGGGTCTCTCAAATTATCCTTTCTTGTTTCATAAAGCAAAACTTGATTATTAAGAAAGACTGTCAGTTTTGCCAGTATACCAAGTTCGTCTTAAACTTTTCTTTCCGTAATAGTTGTTGAACTGTGGAAAAGGACTTTTTGAAATAACGCATAAGAGTAATCTTGCTTAAAGTAAATGGACAGGTCCATAAATTTTAAGTCCCTCTATTGTACTGCTGCAGAGAGGATGTGATATCATCAGATTTTAACAGCTTTATTATTAAGGGTCTAGGACCTTCACCATCATTTGTTTTTCCCATCCAATCTATTCTATTTCTGCTTCTTGGATAACGTTATTTTTCAATACCTGTTGAAATATTTCATTTGCCAGCTGGGTTAAAGTGGAACCACTTTCACTGTACTGGTAAACTCAAAACAATCTTATTTTTTGCCTTATAAATCTGTTTTCCAAATCTTCTTGTCTGGTCATGAAATGGTTCTATTGTTGTTTTAAAAGGTTAATATCAGCTAAAACTGGGGTGAGTATGTCCTCAATGGTTGACTGCCTTTGTTCCGGCTCTGATATCCATGCTGTCTCTTTGTTAATTGCAGTTTCCAGAACCTCAGTTTTATTTTTTAATTCTTGAATGCTTCCAGGAATATTTTTAAGTTGAGTTACAGTTTCCTGTATGCAGTTTGCACTGCCTATTAGCTTAACCACCAACATCAGCAGTGTACCTTGTGGAGATTCCTGTCTTAGTACTGCTTTCTGAGATAAATTTGACTTCTTCTGTTCAGCAGAAGATGCATAGACCTGTATGTCAGTTGTACTCTTTTTTTCACATGTTCCTTGTTGCAGTGTCTGCACTACACTCATTTAATTCCCCTGGGGTTTCCCTTCTGTTGCTGGTAGTAGGGAGTTCATGAACAGTCTTATCTGTATAACTATCAGTTGAGGACACCATGATGTTGCCATGTCACTATTAGTTAAGGATGCCATGATGTGATCATGATTCTATCCATTGAGGATGCCATGATGTTATTATGTCACTATCCATTGAGGACGCCATGATGTTATGTCATTATCAGTTGAGGACACCATGATGTTATCATGTCACTATCAGCTGAGGATACCATGATGTTATTATGTCACTATCGGTTCAGGATACCATGATGTTATTGTGTCACTATCAGTTGAGGATGCCATGATGTTATCATGTCACTATCAGTTGAGGATGCCATGATGTTATCGTGTCACTATCAGTTGAAGATGCCATGATGTTACTATGTCACTTTCCATTGAGGAGGCCATGATGTTATTGTGTCACTGTCCATTGAGGAGGCCATGATGTTATTGTGTCACTATCAGTTGAGGATACCATGATGTTATTGTGTCACTATCAGTTGAGGATGCCATGACGTTATTGTGTCACTATCCATTGAGGATGCCATGATGTTATGTCACTGTCCATTGAGGATGCCATGATGTTATTATGTCACTGTCCATTGAGGATGCCATGATGTTATCATGCCACTAACAGTTGATGATGCCATGATGTTATTATGTCACTATCAGTTGAGGATGCCATGATGTTATTATGTCACTATCAGTTGAGGATGCCATGATGTTATCATGTCACTATCCACTGAGGATGCCATGATGTTATTAAGTCACTATCAGTTGAGGATGCCATGATGTTATTATGTCACTATCAGTTGAGGATGCCATGATGTTATCGTGTCACTATCCATTGAGGATGCCATGATGTTATTATGTCATTATCAGTTGAAGATTCCATGATGTTATCATGTCACTATCCATTGAGGATGCCATGATGTTATTATGTCACTATCAGTTGAGGATGCCATGATGTTATTATGTCACTTTCCATTGAGGATGCCATGATGTTATCGTGTCACTATCCATTGAGGATGCCATGATGTTATTATGTCACTATCAGTTGAGGATGCCATGATGTTATCGTGTCACTATCCATTGAGGATGCCATGATGTTATCGTGTCACTATCCATTGAGGATGCCATGATGTTATTATGTCACTATCAGTTGATCATGCCATGATGTTATTGTGTCACTATCCATTGAGGATGCCATGATGTTATCATGTCACTATCCTTTGAGGATGCCATGATGTTATTATGTCACTATCAATTGAGGATGCCATGATGTTATTGTGTCACTATCCATTGAGGATGCCATGATGCTATGTCATTATCAGTTGAGGATTCCATGATGTTATCGTGTCACTATCCATTGAGGATGCTATAATGTTATTATGTCATTATCAGTTGAGGATGCCATGATGTTATTGTGTCACTATCCATTGAGGATGCCATGATATTATCATGTCACTATCAGTTGAGGATGCTGTGATGTTATTATGTCACTATCCGTTGAGGATGCCATGGTGTTATTGTGTCACTATCAGTTGAGAATGCCATGGTGTTATTATGTCACTATCAGTTGAGAATACCATGGTGTTATTATGTCATTATCAGTTGAGGATGCCATGATGTTATTGTGTCACTATCTGTTGAGGATGCCATGATGTTATCATGTCGCTATCCATTGAGGATGCCATGATGTTATTATGTCACTATCAGTTGAGGATGCCATGATGTTATTATGTCACTATCAGTTGAGGATGTCATGATGTTATTATGTCACTATCAGTTGAGGATGCCATGATGTTATTATGTCACTATCAGTTGAGGATGCCATGATGTTATCGTGTCACTATCCATTGAGGATGCCATGATGTTATTATGTCACTATCAGTTGAGGATGCCATGATGTTATTGTGTCACTATCCATTGAGGATGCCATGATGTTATCATGTCACTATCCATTGAGGATGCCATGATGTTATTGTGTCACTATCCATTGAGGATGCCATGATGTTATGTCACTGTCCATTGAGGATGCCATGATGTTATTATGTCACTGTCCATTGAGGATGCCATGATGTTATCATGTCACTATCAGTTGAGGATGCCATGATGTTATTGTGTCACTATCAGTTGAGGATGCCATGATGTTATTGTGTCACTATCAGTTGAGGATGCCATGATGTTATTATGTCACTATTAGTTGAGAATGCCATGGTGTTATTATGTCACTATCAGTTGAGGATGCTGTGATGTTATTATGTCACTAGCCATTGAGGATGCCATGATGTTATCATGCCACTATCAGTTGAGGATGCCATCATGTTATTATGTCACTATCAGTTGAGAATGCCATGGTGTTATTATGTCACTATCTGTTGAGAATGCCATGATGTTATCTGATTCAGGAATGCCAAAGTTATGCTTCGTTTGTGTGAAACTGCCCTTACTTTTTATCTGCCCTTTTTCAAGTTTGGCAGGTTTCCCAGAATCATTTTGTTGTGTGGAATTATCTTTCTTTTTCCGAGACCTTCTAATCAGTTTACTTAATCTTTCACTTTCCATTTGTTCTGGTGGCATGTTTAATTTATATGCAGTTTTAGCATTCTTCTCAGCACTGGTCTTACTCGAAATGGCTTATTTCTGCATTAGAATTCTTTTAAGTATATCATTTTTTTAATTTTTGTTGTATCACTTAATCCATCCTTGAGGGAGGGTAATTGACATTGTGTGCTACTAATAGACTACCGCTATTGCCAACATAAACTGATATGTTCATGTTAAATATGAAACAGGTGTTATTATAATTTTAACAAGAAGGCTGCTGTAAATATGCCCGTGGGCTACCCAGACTTACGTAACATCCTTAAGCAGTATTCCCAAGTCCTTGCTCGCATTGCTTTGGGTGTTCTGACTCAAACACACTCCTGTGATGGATATTTGTGATCCACTTCACTTTCCTTGTCAGCCGGGCTCTCAGTTGTTTGGAAAGGAAAAAAGTTAGCTGGTTGCTGATAAGAGCGCACTGAAATGCAATGGTCTGCTTGTGAATGTCTGATCACTCCAACTTTACTTTTCCATGGGAGCCTGTTTTAATACACCCAACCCACACTGATAACCATTCTGCTTTCTTACAGCTGTTCTCTTAAACTGTAGCACCACTATTAAAAAATGCATTCTGAGCTTTCAGAGTGTAAAAAGAAAGCCAGACATTGCCGTTTCTCTACCAACCATGGCCCAACCATCCAACACGGCAATATTAGAAGAACGTAGAGCCTTCCACTTGGAAGTGTGGGAATTTAAACAAGACCTGAAAGCTGACCTGGTCAAAATAGAAATGCAGGTTCAGTCATTGGAAGCCCAAGCAAGTTCCACTGACACCAGAGTGGACCATCTGGAACGAGTCATGGATCACACACTTTAGGAATACCAGCAATTGCAGGGCAAATGTGAGGATCTCAAAAATAGATCCCACTGCAATAATATATGCATATATGGTATCCCTGAAAACTCAGAGGGCCGGCACATGGGGGCTTTTGTAAAGGGCCTGCTCCGAGGCCTTTTACAATTGGACCCAGGCTACCCTATCGATATAGAGAGGGCCCACCAAGCACTTCAACCAAAACCACAACAGCCTATGAATCGACCACACTAAGTAATAATTAAGTTCCTGAGCTACAGCACTAAGCAAGACCTTCTTCTCCAAGCGTAGCAGATGAGACAGATTACCTACCTCAATACAAGACTGTATTTCAACAATGATTACTTGCTGGGGGTGATGGCCAGAAGAAGAGCCTATTCTCCAAGTCCTTCAGTCTCACCAGCTCAAGTTCCAGACCCCATACCCATCCTGCCTGGTGATGATGTTTTCAGACTGCCCTCAGGCCTTCTCCACTCCAGTGGCTGCCACTAAGTAATGCTTGCCAAGGGAATGGAGGTCTCCCTCCCACAACAACTGCAGGACCACACTGAAGCAACCACTCTGCAAAGTAACCTCTGGTTACAGCACCCACCGGAGATGACCATCGGTGACAGGGCCTTGGAACCATAGAAGAAGTCCGGCAATTGCTCCAAACATTTGATAGGCCTCCACCACTCTGAACTCAAGTAAGAGACTCCCTTCCGAGTGCCAACATTTGTGTGTAGATGGACTAGATGGGCACTGTGGAGAGAAACTAGAGGGGAGTGGAATAAATAAGTGGGATATTGAGAGAAAAGAAAACCTGGAACCCCAGCACCATTAAATGGGATGGCTTAAATGACAGGGATAAGCTTACAGGAATGAACTGTAATATTGATAGTATGGAAAATATATAACAGCTCTAAGGAATGTGTTTTGTAGGCATGATTATATTGCTGTGTATTTAAACATGTAATGTACTGTAATGTTAATGATATGATGTACCCTTGAATGTCAATAAACTTGAATAAAAAGAAACAAGAGATTCCTATCTGTGCTGACGCCTCATGGTGCATTGGTGAGAGCCAGACACATATTTTAACTGTTCAGCTCTGGCAAGCAAACTCCCCAGCTCTCATATGAGTCTCTGTATCATGCTATTCATGGAGACAGTGCTTTCTTATTACCCATCAGGACAAAAGTTTTGGGCATTGAATCCATTAATCTCTGCCTCCCATCCTCATTTGATTGCGGACGCACTGGGCTAGCAGTTATGTCGATGTGCCGTTGTATCATTTATGCCGTGTTTGCTTGCTTTTGTACCATTTATGCCATGTTTGCTTACTTGCTTGCTCATTTTTGAGCTCATTCAACGTCTTCTAGCATCTTCCAGTGCCTCTCAACATTTTATTGTTAATGCTGGTTTTATTTTTGTTAGCTTTATTTCAACAGTTATAAGTTACTGTTGCTTTAGCAGTCCTATTGTCAGTCCTATCTGGGGATCCCTTTAACTGGATTTAGACTGTGTACAGAGCCTACAGACAGCATGTAGCATCTCCCGGATGGTATCAGTGACCAGGACTTTGCTTTTTGAGGAAATCTTTTTTCTTTTTTGTGGAGCTTGATCGATTCTGTAGTGGTCAGTGTCATTTTGGACTAAAAATCGAAGACCCGAGGAGTGGATTCCGATTGGAGTGCTGGACCTATGTGGTTGGGATTATCGGAGTGTCTGGAAGGAGAAGTCGGCTCTGCTGATCTCTACTGATCCTTTGGTGTGGTGAGATCTTCCAAAGCAGACAGAGGAGTTTGTCTTTGTTTCCTTGATGTATTCCTGACTGTTTGCTGTTTTGGAATTTAGATGTAGGAGTGTGTTTTGGAGCAAGAACTTTGGGGTGAGCTGCCGAGGTGGTTGCTGCAGTTGGCTGGGTTCAGGGCAGACAGCGTCGGTCTCGGGCCTGTTGAAGGATGGCCCGAGTAACTGGTGTCCCCTAGGTTTACTGGGGAGACCCGCTGGTGAGTGGATTCTGTGCCGGGGGGCCGTTGCTGCGGACCTGACTGAGGGCAGTGACCTCCTGGGGAGGTGGTTATTTCCCCTTATGCTGCAAATTAGAATTAACAGTGCTCCTGGTTTTGGAATTTGCACCTATGACTTTTTCTTAAAAACTTTCAGCTCCTGAGAATGCTGTCTTTTCCTGAACTGCTCTACAATTTTTTTGTACTCTCTTTTGGACTCTTGGTGAGAGCAGAGTCTGACAGTGAGTTTTGGTCTGGTCAGGAGAAGTGAGAGATCTCTTGGCCCCTCAATAAAACTAATGCTGGATTTAGACTGATATGTGCTAGACTCTTGATACTGCATTGAATTTGAGTAATACTGAACTGCATGGATTGTAATAGATTGAAACCTCTATAGGACTTAAATTAGACTGTAATTGAAATAATTTGTTTACTCACTTTAGTTAGATTGTTTATCTGGGTGATAATTATTTGTGTGATATTAGTGATTTGAATGGTGTTGTGGTATGTGAATGGTTGATAGGATTTCTATGGGGTGTATGGTTGTGTGAGACGTGCCTCGTTGGAGGTGCGTGTATATGTGTGGTAATAATAATTATAGTGTGGTATTGTAATCTTAAAATGTTTGGGTTTATTTAATTTAATTACTTTGGTTGAGATGTGCTGGGGGGGTGTTAAGATGGTCAGGCATTATTCCCTCACTGTGCTCCATGATCTACGCCCCTTTCACAGTCCCCCATTATCGGCCGAAATTTATAGGAGATGTTGGGCGTTAGGGATAGTGAGGAGGCGATTAGAAACAAAGAAATATAGAAACACAGACTTTGATGGCAGATAAGGACCGCTTGGCCCATCTAGTCTGCCCATTTCCCTACCTACAGGATAGGCCACAGATCCTAATTAACCAACAGCCTATTTCTTCCTACCCTCCACAAGAATTGCCTTATGAATGTCCCATGCATTCTTGAATTCTCCCACAGTTTTAGGCCCCACAACCTCCTCAGGAAGGCTGTTCCATGCATCCACTACCCTCTCTGTGAAATAATACTTCCTCACTTTGCCCCTGAAATGCCCTCCTTCTATCTTTAAATTGTGTCCCCTTGTTCTTGCAAGTCTCTTTTTCTGAAAGATGCTACCCTCTTGGACTTTGTTGATTCCACTGAGGTACTTAAAGTTTCTATCATGTCCCCTCTCCCTTCTTTCCTCAAGGGGTATACATATTAAGCTCCTTTAGTCTCTCCTCATATGGCTTCACTTGCAGACCCTGCACCATTTAGTTGCCCTCCTCTGGACTACCTCTATCCTGTCTATGTCCTTGTGGAGATGGGGTCTCCAGAACTGGACACAGTACTCCAGATGGGGTCTCACCAACTGTCTGTACAGAGGGATAACAACTTCCTGTTTTCTGCTGCTGATGCTCTCCCTATACATCCCAGTATACCCCAGCCCTCCCTACTGCCTTCTCACATTGCTTGCTAACCTAAGGTCATCTGATATGATTACCCCAGGTCCTTTCCTTTTTTGTTGTTACTACCTCCCCAACCATTGTGTATTCTTCCCCTGGCTTCTTGTGTCCCAGGTGCATTATTTTGCACTTCTTTGCATTGAATCCTAGCTGCCATACTTCTGACCATTCCTCCAACCTTGCCAAGTCCCTTTTCATCCTTTCCACGCCTCCTTGTGTATTAACCCTGTTGCAGATCTTTGTGCCATCTGCATAAAGGCATACCTTTCCTTCAGTCCCTCTGCAATGTCACTGAGTAGAGACATTAAAAGGACTGGACCCAATACTGAACCCTCGGTACCCACTAGTAACCCCTCTTTCTTCAGAGTGGACTCCATTTACAATTACCTTCTGTGTCCTGTTGTGCAGCCAATGTTTTACCCAGGCTACCACCCTGGGACCCAGTCCAAGGCTGGTTAATTTGACTATTAATCTTTTTTATGTGGGACTGTGTCAAATGTCTTGCTAAAGTCTAGGTAGGCCATGTCCACAGCCCTCCCTGGTCTACTACTTTGGTCACCCAGTCAAAGAAATCTATTAGATTCGACTGACATGACCTTCCCGCTGTGAACCCATGCTGCCTTGGGTCCTGTGCTCCACTGGCCTCTAGGTACTCAACTATTCTTTCCTTCAAGTGACTCCATCACTTTCCCTACCACAGAGGTCAGACTGACAGGTCTGTAGTTTCCTGCCTCTGTCTTGGTCCCACTTTTGTGAAGGGGAATCACATCCGCCTTCCTCTAGTCCTCGGGTACCACACCATCCTCCATGATTTATTAAAAGAGTAGCCAGTGGTTTCACTAGTTCCTCCTTAATTCTTTTAGAATTCTGGGGTGAATTCCATCAGGACCCATTGCTTTGTCCACCTTCAGTTTTAGGAGTTCTTGCAGAACCCTTTCTTCTGTGAAAGGACTGGGATCAACCCCTATCAAGAGTGCTTCTGTTATTGGATGGGCACTTCCCCTCCTCTTTTGTGAATACTGAGCAGAAATATTCGTTCAGTATCCCTGCTTTTTCACTGTCCCCCTCTGCCCACCCACCGTTCATTCTATTCAGCCTCATTATCCCTCCCTTTGTCTTTCTACGCTCGCTGATGTACCTATAAAATGTTTTATCCCCCTTCTTAACTAAGTTGGCTATCTTTTCCTCAGTTTGAGCCTTTGCTATTCTGACTTCCCTCCCTGCTTCCTTCTGCCTTAACTGGTACAGCTCTCTGTCCCACTCCTTCTGTGTTTCCTCATACTTCCGGAATGCTATCTTTTTCTTCCTGACTTTCACAGCCACCTCTTTTGAGAACCATAGTGGCTTTTCTTTCATTTTGATTTGTTTATTTGCTTCACACAAGGCTTGTTGCCTCTGTGATGGCAGTTTGATGATTCCCCATTGATGCTCCACACCTCCTTCTAGCCTGTTTGCTAGTGCTTTTTCGAGGCACTCTCCCATCTTGCCAAGTCAGCCCTCCTGAAGTCCAGTACCCTCACTTTGTATGGCTTGACTCTGTAGCTGAGTTTAACGTGAACCACACTGTTTGATGGTCACTTGCCCCAGATGGCAACCCACTCTAGATCTGAGATCTTCTCACTGCCGCCGTTTGAGATGCTAGGGTCTAAGATTGCTCCCTCACGAGTGGGTTCTGAAACTAGCTGTCTAAGGTCTGCCACCTGTAGGGCATCAAGAATGGCCCCGTTCTCTTGGATGTGGCTGCAGCAAATGTGCTCCAGTTAACATCTGCATATTCAGATCTCCATCAACAGTATCTCCCCTTTCTCTGCCATTCTAAGAATGCCTTCTATCATATCCTTGTCCATTCCCTCCCCTGACATGGGGTCTGTACACAATGCCTGTGCGGTTGTGGTGTCCTTCCAGTCTCAAGGTGACCCACAGTGCCTCCCTCTTCTCTGTTTACTCTTTTGTTCAGTTACTTTTTATCCCTTCCTTTACATGAAAGCTACTTCTCCCCTCTTCTCCCCTGCCTGTCTCTCCTGTAGGTTATGTTCCTGGTATGTTAACATCCCAGTCATGTTTCTCTGTGTACCATGTTTCTGTAACTGCTACAATATCCAGGCATCCTCTTCCATCAAGGCCACCAGCTCAGGGAGCTTGTTGCCCAGACTATGGGCATTGGTACTCATTACCCTCCATTTCCTGATGGCCTTACTCCCTTTGCCCCATCCCTGTCCTTCTTGCCTTTGTCACTTTCTCCATTTACCCTGCCTTCTCCCTATCAACACCTCTATGTTGGTGTTTGCCGTGCTTACTACCGTGATTATTTGGGGGCTAGGATTTCCTCCTCCTTTCCAGTGCCTCTCCCTTGGCTAGTTTAAATGCTTGCCAATGAGCATTTAAACCTATCACCTAGGATCCTGGTTCCCCTCCGGACAGATGCAGCCCATCATGCCAGTATAGGCTTGCATCACTCCAGGTGGACCCCAGTCCCCAATGAAGCCAAATCCTGAGGCTTCACCAGTTTTTCAACCACTGATTGAATCCCATGGTGCGGAACACCCTAGCCTCTCCTATGCCATAGATGGGCAGCACCTCCGAGAAGGTTACCGTGCGTGCTACTTGACTAAGGCCCCTCCCCAATTCCACAAACTCCTTCTGCACTTCTCTAATCCCTTTCTTAGCCAGGTCATTTGTCCCTAGGTGGACAATGACATCCAGCTCCCTCCCCTGTGCAGCTCCTCCGGCAATCCTGAGGATTCGCTCCCTGTCCCTCCAAGCCATGGCGCCAGGCAGGCACCTACCTCCCTCTCCCCTTCCTCCCCCAGTTCGACCTTCCTAACAATGGAGTCCCCCACCAGGAGTTGTTTCCTTCCCCTGCAGGGTCCCCTGCCACCCTCCTGTGGGTCTCCTTTGTGGAGGTTCCCAGCATCCTCTTTGGTCTCCACTTCGGGTGCCTCCATAGAGGAACTACACTTTCCCAGAATGGCATAGGAATTGTGGAGAGGTACAACTGGAAGGATGCGCCTCTGTTCCACCACCCTCACCCTCCCTGAGCCCACTGTGGTCCAACCGCTCATCTTTCTTGGCAACCTCTGAGGCAACGGCAGTGGCACTGGTGGTCCGTGGATAGAAGAGGAGGTCCCACAAATCCTGGCCAACTCAGCCTGGAGATGAGCAACCTACTCCCTCAGCCCAGAGAGGTGCCTGCAGATGGGACAACACCACATCCTCCAGAACGTGTCCCGGAAGACTGCTGCTCCACAGCCACTGCACTGCACCACTCCAATCATGTCTTATTTCTGGTCCCTTAACTGTTTGCAATCCTTACTCTTTCCTCTGTTGTTTTTTTTCTCTCTCTCCTTACTTTCTGCCTGTGTGCCCTTTAAGCTCCTGATTGTCCTGTTCTGAGACAAGAATATCCTATATTTCTTAGTAGACCACTTACTTGCTCAGAGGCAGACCTCCAGCAGCTAGATGGGGCCACAGAGCTACTCTTACCCTTCTAGGATGGTGGGTCTTTGGTGGTTCTGTGATCACTCACTTTCTGCTCCCAAACAGGAAGTTCCTGTTGTCAGTCAAATCCTGTGCCTATAAAAATAGAACTAGCTTTGGGTGGGGGATGGAGGGGAGGGAAGGAGGGCAATATTGTCCCAGCAGAGAAGTCTAGTCACACAGCAGTCCTTTCTCCTGGTGTATTCTGCCAAGCTAGTAGCTGAATCTTTCTAAGGCAGTCTTTAAATGTAGCTTTCTTCTAGCTAAGCCACTCCCCCTACTTACTAGATCTTTCTACAAGTAATTTAAATCTCACAGATATTAAGTCCTTTCAATCACCTGAGATCTACACCTAGATAACTGTTCAGATACCCATTCAGTTCAGTTAACCCAGACAAACACACACTTTTTTTTGTTTTGTTTGTTAGTTTTTTTGACCCTAAATTAAAGGTCCAAGTACAAAAGTTCTTCTTCTTTAGTCCCAGCAGAGAAGTCCAGTCACACAGCAATCCTTTCTCCTGGTGTCTTTTGCCAAGCTATTTGAAGGGTATGTGGACTGGGAACAGTGGAGGAATAGAGATGGGTGGGTGGATAGAGGTAGTGAGGACTAGGAGACGCCATGTGGTGAAATGGGTCAGGAAAGGGGTGTTCCCTGCCTGATTCCCATACCCAAGGGCTCCACAAATTGTGGGCAGGTCCTGGGATCCTCCTTGAAAACCCATCCAACCCTGGCGGTGTTGTGTAATGCCAGGCCAATTAGGAACAAGACCGCTATTATAGCTGATCTTGTTACAACATCTGATCTGGCATGCATGACCGAGGCCTGGCTGGATGAGAATGCAGGCCCTATTTTGGCATCTGCTGATCCAGCTGGGTTCTCGGTGATATACCGCCCGAGGTTGGGTCGTAAGGACAGGGGTGTGGCCATTTTCTTTAAAATGGAGTTGGGCCTTGTGGATGTGCCAGTGGGTTGCACTTGATCTTTTAAGTGTATCCTGGGAGCAGGTGTAGGGTTCAGGATTATCCTCATCTACCATCCACTCCAGGATGGCGGAGAATTCCTGAAGGAGTTTGCAGACTTCATTATCGACGTTGCATTGGAGTAGCCCAGATGATTAATCCTGGGTGACTTCAATGCCTGGATCGATGGTAAACTCTCGCAGTTTAGGAATAATCTCCTCCAGCTTATGACTATGTTGGGCCTTACACAGTTGGTTACCTCTGCTACCCATATAGGGGGTCACTCACTATATCTTGTGTTTCTCCTGGAGATGGAGATCATGGGATTGGGGGTGGAACCAAACAGTTGGTCAGACCATCACACCATAAGATTCTGCTTCGGGGCACCCCCAATTAGGCCTGCCCCTACGGAGATGGTCCAGTATCGCCTTTTGAGGGGGGATTACCCCAGAGGGCATGTCAGCTGTGCTGGACCTATCGGGTGTATCAAGTGAGTGCATGAGTCCAGAGGATCTTGTACTTGCCTATAATAAGGTGGTGGGTGATGCCCTGGACTTAATTTCTCCTGTTCATGTTCACCCACTCACTTTGCGCCCAAGGACCCCTTGGTTTGATGGGTCTTTGAAGGAGCTGAGGAGAGTGGGGCTAAGGCTAGAGAGGGCTTGGCGGAAATCTGGCCTTGATGCTGTCAAGCTTAGGTTGATGGACCACTATGTGGCCTATCAATCAACAATCACCCGTAAGAAGGCAGAGTTCCTGTCTGGGGAGATTGCTGCTGCGCGGAACCAACCAGCTCAACTGTTCCGGACTGTTGACAGACAGTGCAATCCAGTCTGTCTGCAGCCTGGAAGAGATTTTTCACAAATAAAGTGTGATGAGCTTGCTCGATTCTTCACAGATAAGATTGGCAGCATTAGATTGGGTATCGGCCTAGCTATCTCTCTAAGGGATTGCAGAGATCGGTGGGAGGTGGTGAGCGCCCATGTTGCCTGGTTTGACTTTAGCAGGCCGGAGTTCATGGACATTGTGAGGATTGTCCAGACTGTACAATCAACCAGCTGTAGTTTGGATCCGGGCACTACACCACTATTAGTAGGTTGTATAGATATTATCTGCCCGATCCTTGCTGAAATTGTCTGGAAGTCCTTGGAGCAGGGGGTTTTTCCCGATCCCCTCAAGGAGGCAGTCATTTGACCACTACTTATAAAATCCTTCTTGGATCCAGACTGCTTAGCTAACTATAGACCTGTCTCTAACCTGCGCTTTGTGAGTTAAGGTTATTGAAAAGGTGGTTGCTCTGCAGCTGGATGACCGTCTTACAAATCACAATGTCTATGATGTTCTCCAATCTGGGCTTAGGAAAAGACATAGCACTGAGACTGCCCTGGTCTGGGTTCTAAATGATCTCCTAATTGTGAGAGATCGAAAGACCCACACTATTCTAGTCCTTCTTGATCTCTCTGCGGCATTTGATACTGTAGACCATGGTGTGCTTTTGGAGCACCTGTGGCTTTTTTGTGGACTGTCTGGAACAGTTCTATATTGGTTTCGATCCTTCCTTACAGGCAGGACACAGAGAGTCGTCACTGGAATTTATTCCTCTGACACCTTCTCCCTGCCTTGTGGGGTGCTGCAGGGTTCCATTTTGGCACCCATGTTGTTCGCTGTTTATATGCTGCCATTAGGAGAGATCATTAGGCGACACAGTTTGGGTTTTCACTGCTATGCAGAAGATACCCAACTGTATCTGTCCTTTATTCCCAGACAAGATGATGCATTCTCTGTGCTTAACAGCTGCCTAGCCGAGATAAGAGATTGGATGAGCACTAGTTGGCTGAGGTTAAATCCAGATAAGACTGAGGTGTTGGTTGTGAACCCTGGTCACCTTGAGGTGGGTCCTAGGGCTGGGCTCCCATCAGGCTTATGGCTTGATGGTGCCCAGCTCTTGACCTCAGACCGCGTGCATAACCTGGATGATATTTTTGATGACAGTTTGACCCTGAAATCACAAGTATCTGCCATTGTCAAATCTTCCTTTTATCATCTTAGGAATATCACTTGGGTGAAACACCTGGTTCCTCTGGCTGACCTTCCCATATTGGTCCACGCCTTCATGACCTCTCGCCTTGATTACTGCAATGCCCTTTACCTAGGGCTGCTGGGGGTTGATATCCGCTGCTTGCAGCTAGTGCAGAACGCGGCAGCCAGGCTTTTGACTGGTACATCTAGGTCTAGTCATATTACGCCTGTGCTGAATGGACTGCAGTGGCTGCCGGTTCAGTGGCTGATCACCTTTAAGGTCGGGTTGCTGACCTATAAAGCCCTACATGAACAGGGACCCCAGTACCTACAAGATCTTCTTACTGCCTACTGCCCCTCCCGCTCACTCCGATCCACCAACGAGGGATTGCTAGAGATTCCCAGGGTTCGGTTAAAGACATTTGGGGCATGTGCGTTCTCCTATGCTGCCCCCTCCCTGTGGAATTCTCTACCTCGTCAGATGAGAGAATGCCTGACTATCTCAAGTTTTAAATCTGAGCTCAAAATGTATTTGTTTTTTAAAGCTTACTCCGAAGGATTTAAGAATGCTTATGATTGTTTAATGTAATTTAACCGTATGGTTTTAATGTGTTTGTATAGTGCTTTGGTTTTGAAAAGTGCTTAAAAATAAAGTTTTACTTACTTAAACTGTTTGGGGGATGTCAGTTACTGTTAGTTAAAGGGGCACTGTCAACCCCCTTAGGCCTCAACGTGTCCCAAGTTTAAAGAACACATGTTATGATTGTTCAGTTCTGTAGAGACTGCTGATGTAGCTGGTTGATTGATTCTGATTCTTTTTTCCTTTTAAAAAGAGAAAAATGGACTACCCACCATACTGGCGTTACTACACAAAAACAGTTTTTTTACATTCCTTGATCAACTCTCACTGCATCTTTCTTAGACCTGGAAATGCCTCCAACACAGTCTAACCACTCATTATATTTCATACCCTTTATAGTACTCCACAGTCAAAAACCTGTGGTATTCCTCATCCATCCTATAGGTTGATGCACGATCCAATCAAATCAAAGTGGGTGAGGACATACCTCTGTGCTCATTCGAATATCTCCAGTTTACTTCGTGCATTAAGATAGGTTGGTCACATCCTAACTGCTCCCAACAGCCTTTCAACTTCAACAACTTTCTCACATCATTACAGGTACAGTTCTTTTTATTTACAAATAATCAAGCAGCCTGGTAGCCAGTAGCTCAAATTACTGCTAACTGCATGCAGTCCTCTATAAGCAGCGTCTATTTTTGCTTCGGGAATCTTCAGTTTTATGAACTTCAGAGTTAGACAGAAGCAGCTAGATTAACAGATTCTGTGTAATTTCCTATGCAACGCTCTGCAGGGGACATGGATCCCCTCCTGTAGCGGGCCCCTGAAACCACAGCAGTTACCAGCTCCCATTTGTACTACTTAGGGCTGGGGTCCCTCCCGTAGTGACCCTTTCCCACTGAGCATTCCAAACTCACCACTTGGAGAGGCCCCTCCAGCAGCGACCTCCTCATATATTTGCCAGATAACCAGAAGCTGTATCAAAGAGAAGAAAATGCGGTAGAGGCCTCCTGGAGCCCCCCACCCAACCACAAGGCACTGGAGACATTTTTAAGTGTGGCAGCAAGCAGCCTACCTGATATCTGGGGCAGCACTACAGCTCTACAATATACCTGGCAGTATGCGAGCAGAAAAACAACAAGGTCGCCCCCCCCCCATTACCCACTGAATTTTCACGCACTGATTCACACCAATTTGGGACTCTCCCTGCTGTCCCTATGATTCAGTTTTGCCTAAGGGCAGAAAACAAAGGGGCAGGGGCCCCTCCAGTAGCGTCCCAGCCCCTCCCTACCATTCATGCCATTTGCCAGACATACACAGCTAAACAGATGACTTGTGGGCTCCCTCCAGTAGCATCTCACAGAGTTTCCGCCAGCACACGACTTAACACCAGAAACAGAGAGTCACAAGGCTGGGGACCTCCCGTAGCTCCCACAACCTAGATGACACACCATAAGCATCACACAACCCCCTCTTTTTACCTTAAGCACCAGTTTGAGCCAGATCCTTAACAGCTGTTCTTCCCTTGATACTGCAGCTATTGGAGAATGACTTTCCGCCCACCAAGGCAATCAGCAGCCATTTTCTGGGGGGTGCACACACCCCCTGGCAGTACTCTTAGTCCACACTTGCCTCAAGAACCATTATTCCCTGCCAATGCTGGACAGCACTTCTCCGCCCACCGAGGCGATCTGAGCCATCTTGGACATTTAAATCCCACACTGGCACTCCCAGAAGTCCCGCAAGCTTCGCAACATTGTAGCTGTGCCACAGCTAATGCAAGGCTTGCAAATCTCATTGGCAAGTCCTGTGACACTCCAGCATCCATCTTGGCTTGGACCTCACAATGCAGGAAATAGGGCGGTCCCAAACCACTCCCCTCTGTCGGGGGTTGGGGAGATATCCAGCAGCCTTTTTACCTAGGAGAAATCAACACATGCTTTCCTGCAGCACTAGGGGATGGATGAAAGCAAAGGGAGACTCGCTGCAACTCCCACGGGAAATTATTGCAGCGGCTGTGGCATTAGGATTAGCTACTCCTGCCACCCCTTCCAAGCCTTTTGATCTTAAAGGTCAACCTGGCCAGAGATCTTTCGTCATGTTCTAAATAATTGGATCAAACTAAACATGCAAATGCCAGTACATCTGAGCTGGAATTAGCTTAATGACCCAGAAAGACAGTGAAATAAGATTTAAAATGTAAATCACAAAGAAAGGGGTGCCATATCCCCAGAAGTGGACAAGGAGGACACCACTGGCTGGCAGTATATTGGGCTGGCATTATAGCCTAGAGGTTAGAGGAACGAGGTGTGAACGAACTTGATACATCCAGCAGACCAGACCTGAGTTCAATTCTCACAACCTTCACTTGCATACTGTGTGACTCTCAGTAAGTCACTTAACCACCCAGTGCTCCCAGGTCGCCCCTGAAAACAGACACTTGTGCCTAGTGGGCCTTACCCGGTTACCAAAGACAAAAAAACTTATGCAGTCCTGATTATCACAGAGTAAGGACCCCTAAAGCATAAAGGAGCCAGACTCTGAACTAGCAGCTGTCCACCATGAGCAGTCCCACTGGTCCTAGATGCCGGTGAAGTGAGAATACTACTTCAACTCCTTGGGAATCTGAAAACTGGAATTCCTTGCCCCAACGAGGAATTTCACTTATGACTCAGCAGTGGATGGACCCTTCCTCCCCCTCCCAACCCTGCCAGGCTCCCAGCTGAGCCCGAGACAGAGGGGCTGCACAACCTCAGGAGAAAATGCAATGGAGTGAGTATCCAAGAACTAATTAACATAGCAAGAGGGACTCTCGGAACAGTGAAAGAACCTCGTGACATCCTAGATCCACTCACACTGATGAGTCAACCAATCAGACAACATACCTTACAACTTGTCAGGCAAATGGACACTATCCTCAATAAAGAGTTAGTCACTCTTGGCAGCACCAGAAGGCCGGAGAGAATGTCAGTTACGAAGGAACAATAGTCAAAACTACAGAGGAACACTTAAGTAGATACATGAGGCATCAGGGTTGCCATGCTCTGCACATGAGGCCATATGACCACCAGAAGAGCACCACTAAGATGGACAGTCTCCACTAACTCCATTCCAGAGGCTTCACCAGAAGCAGGTGCAGCAGAATGCGTACCGAAGGGCAATAGGATGTGTCACTGATGCACCTTCCAGCATACTGAGATTCAGTCCTACAATAACTGCCTGGCAAATAGAGCCAGACGGGCACTCTGTACAAGGTTCAGGAAGGTGGGCAACATACCACAGAGCGCTGTGTCAGCACCTTTTATAAAAGGAACACTGTTTGACCAAGGTCTTACCCCACTTAAATATGTATAGGCTGTACGGTCTAGTGGTTAGAACATGGCCATGGGAACCAGGAGATTGCTGGTTCAAACCTAACTAAAACCAGATACTCACTGTGTGTTCCGTGATCCTGGGCAAATCAATTGACATCCAGTACTCCTATCCACCCAGCTGTGGAAATGGGTAGAAGCAGGACTCCACGGCAAAGGAAATATTTATTCTCTCAGGTATCAAATTACGTTTAACACCCAAGTTCCCACTCCAGTCACATGCGATCATAAAAAGAAACCAAATACATCTTTAGTCAGTGAGAACTACAATCACATCACAACTTGAGGCAAATCACAAAGAAATAATGAGATCATGGGGGCCCAGGCAAACCCACCCCCATTTGTAGGGAGGCTATAGTGATTTCCTTCAATATTAGCCACACAGCCCCTGTTCAATAGGTGAGGGATGTCATCATGTTAGGTTACACTGTCGAACTACATTGAGATTCAATATCATCCCGAATCATTGCTTCTCCTATCCAGGACTACTGACTTCAATATTAAAGCGAGCCATTTACCTCGCAATGGCAGACCTGACTAAAAACAGGGATATTTATTTAGTCTCGCGGGATGAGCCACTGGGGTCTACTCCACATTCTCCATTGCCCCACTGAAGACAGAGAGAATTCGCACCGTGCTGGACGCAAAGACCAAAACAGGCTGGTAGTTCACAAAAGTTCAAGAGGGAGACACTATGCTCCATCCTACTAATCATGCAACTAGGATACTACCACCCCGATTCACCATAAACGGTGAACACTAACTATACACTCGACTACCCTCGCAGACTTGTCCCAGCTCCCCGGGTCTTCACCAAGGCTCTAGCAGACCTAGCAGCATTCCTACACAGAAAGGGCATACATCTCATCCCTATCTGGATGACTGACTTCTCTGACCTTAAACATGGCATTTAGCGCAGCACAATACAAACCTGGCATGTCAAGACCTATAGGATCTTGGTGGGCCTATCAACTGGAGGAAGAACCAACTTTCACCAACACAGTCCATCCTCCACATGAGGGCATCCATACAGAAGCTAACATATCGAGTTAGCTTTAAAGAAGACAAGGTGCACAACATAGGTACAATGACAACCGAAATCACTCAGTGACCCAGCAGAGCTGTGTTATACCACTCTGCAGACCCTGGGGCTCAGGATGACAACATGAGACACAGTCCCCAAGAAACAGACTACTCATACGATGTACCACAGAGATACCTGAGAGACACACAGGAATAAACATCTCTCAACCTCTAATCCTGTATCAGTCCACCTACCAAGTCCCTCAACAGTTCATATTGGTGGTCATAGGAAGTAAACGTACTGCAAAGGTGAACACCATCCCAACCAAGCACAATGGCGACCATCAGGGATGGCAGTCTAACAGGATGCGGGAGGGAGTAGGACAGCCATGTAACACAAATGTTTGACACCTAAGGGACTCAGCCCTACTGAGACACAAGCAGTGATGCACGCACTGTAGTTTCCTTCACATCCTGATCACCAATCAGAAAATTCTAGTGGGATCCAACAACCCACCATGGTAGACACCCTCTCAGCTCCAGGGACCCTCGGACAAGCCTGGGTGTTCTCACTTCTTCCAGTGCTATCCAATGCCATTCACACAGTTCTTCGAGCCGGGACATCAGTATGAGGGTAGCACGTATCCCGCAATGGAGCAGTGGTTTCTACTCCTCACCCAGGAGACAGGTCCTTGTGTCTTTAGACAAAACCCTCCACCAAACCCACCCAGCCTGGATCTGACATCCTTGCTGCTGAAAGGGATAGACTGTGGAGCATAGGCTATCAGACAAAAGTTATAAACTGACTGTTACCATCCCGGAGACAAATGAACTAACAACACTTGCCAGACAATGACAACTCTTTCATGAATAGTGCGAGGAGAGGCAAACCTCACCATCTGAGGCAGGATTACCACAACTCCTGGATTTGTTTAGAAGAAGGGACAACTAAGGGCATAAGCCCCACATCACCCAGAGCCCAGACATTGGCAATCTCCCCCACAATGGGTCCACTTCCAGGGATAGGGCACTTTGGCTCACACCTAGACACCTTCTTGATTACAGCTATAACAGTAGCATCGCCAAGGATAAAACAAAGACATCCACAGAGATGGCTCAATACAATACTGGATGCCTTACAATCTCCCTCTCTCTCTCCCCATTGAGACTTCCTTCACTGGTGTACAATCAAAACAACCTCCTGATAACAGTCTGCTCTACTAGGAGGATTGGCGAGCTACAGGACTCATTCATGTAGAGAATCTCATCATAACTCTTCATACCGACAGGGCCATTCTTAGAACTGGCCCTTCCTACCAAAGATGATAACCACACATCACAGGGGCCAGGACATACTATGAACCTACATAGAGGTAGGCTATATCACAGACAAGACATACTCTCATCAGTTACATGTGAGTCATCAACTGGGAGAGAGAGAGAGAGAGAGAGAGGGACTGTGTCAATACCAGACATTTACTCAGCAGCCACCTGGTCACCAATACTTTCATTCACCAGACATTATCGGCTAGAGATAGTGTACACCAAAAGGACAGCTTTTTTGGCTAAAATGGTAATGAGAATAGGAGCTCAGTCCATATCACAGCATACTAATCTGCCTTCTCTTATCCCACCCAAGAGTAATCATTATTCTCTATATACACTGCTACTAAAGTCCCACAGGTTTTTGACTGCGGAGTACATAGAAACATAGAATTTGACGGCAGATAAGGACCGCTTGGCCCACCTAGTCTGCCCATTTTCCTACCTAACAGATAAGCTGCAGATCCTAGTTAACCAACAGCTTACTTCCTCCTACCCCTCACTAGGACTGCCTTATGTCTGTCCCATGTATTCTTGAATTCCCCCACTGTTCTTGACTCCACAACCTCCTCAGGGAGGCTGTTCCATGCATCCACAACCCTCTCTGTGAAAAAATACTTCCTCACATTACCTCTGAGCTGTCCCCCCTCTATCTTCAAATTGTGCCCCCTTGTTCTTGCACATCTCTTTTTCGGAAAGATGTTATCCTCTTGGACTTTGTTGATTCCCCTGAGGTACTTGAAAGTTTCTAACATGTCCCCTCTCTCTCTTCTTTCCTCAAGGGTATACATATTAAGCTCCTTTAGTCTTTCTTTGTATGTCTTCTGGTGCAGACCCTGCACCATTTTGGTTGCCCTCCTCTCAACAGCCTCCACTCTGTCTATATCTTTGTGGAGATGGGGTCTCCAGAACTGCACACTGTACTCTAGATGGGGTCTCACCGACTGTCTGTACAGAGGGATAACAACTTCCTGTTTTCTACTATTGATGCCTCTTCCTATGCATCCCAGTATCCCCCCAGCCTTCCTTACTGCCTTCTCACATTGCTTGCCCACCTTTAGGTCATCTGATATAATTCCCAGGTCCTTTCCATTTTTACTGTTGTCAGTATCTCACCTCCCATTGTGTACTCTTCCCTGGGTTTTGTTTCCCATGTGCATTACCTTACACTTTGCATTGAATCTGAGCTGCCATACATTTGACCATTCCTCCAACCTTGCCAAGCCCCTTCTCATCCTTTCCACTCCATCTTGTGTATCAACCCTATTGCAGATCTTTGTGTCATCTGCAAAGAGACATGCTTTTCCTTCCAGTTCCTCTGCAATGCCACTTATAAAGACATTATAAAGGACCAGTCCTGGTACTGAACCCTGCGGTACCCCTCTAGTAACCCTCCTTTCTTCACCGTGTACTCCATTTATACTACCCTTTGCGTCCTGTTGTCTAGCCAGTTTTTTATCCAGGCTACCACCTTGGGACCCACTCCAAGGCTGGCTAACTTGTGTATTAATCTTTGTGGGACTGTATCAAATGCCTTGCAAAATCTAGGTAGGCCATGTCCACAGCCCCTCCCTGGTCTACTACTTTGGTCACCCAGTCAAAGAAATCTATTACATCTGCCTGACATGACCTTCCCATTGTGAATCCATGCTGCCTTGGGTCCTGTGCCCCACTGGCCTCTAGGTACTCAACAATTCTTTCCTTCAGAAGTTATTCCATCATTTTCCCTACCACTAAGGTCAAACTAACTGGTCTGTAGTTTTCTGCCTCTGTCCTGCTCCCACTTTTGTGAAGAGGAATCACATCTGCCCTCCTCCAGTCCTTAGGTACCATCCCATCCTCCCATGATTTGTTAAAGAGAGTAGTCAGCGGTGTCACTAGTTCTACCCTTAGTGCTTTCAGAATTCTTGGGTGAATCCCATCAGGCCCCACTGCTTTGTCCACCTTCAATTTTATTAGTTCATTCGGAACCCTTTCTTCTGTAAATGGACTGGTATTGACCCCTGTCTTCAGAGTGTTTCTCTTGTTTGGTTTAGGTACCTCCTCTTCCTTTGTGAATACTGAGCAGAAATATTCGTTCAGTATCCCTGCTTTTTCACTGTCACCCTCTACCCACATTCCCTTCCCTTTATTAAGCCTCAGTATCCCTCCTTTGGTCTTTCTTCACTCCTTAATGTACCTATAAAAGGTCTTATCCCCCTTCTTAACAGAATTGGCTATCCTTTCCTCGGTTTGGGCATTTGCTATTCTGACTGCCTTCCCAGCCTCTTTCTGCTTTAACTAATAAAGTTCTCTGTCCTGCTCCTTCTGTGTTTCCTTATATTTCCTGAATGCTATCCTTTTCTCCTTAACCTTCCCTGTCACCTCTTTTGAGAACCATAGCGTTTTTTTCCTTCATTGGGTTTTGTTGATTTGCTTTACACAAAGGCTTGTTGCCTCTGTGATGGCTGTTTTGATTACTCCCCATTGTTCCTCCACCCCTCCTTCTTGCCTGTTTGCTAGTGCTTTTCTGAGGCACTTTCTCATTTTCCCAAAGTCAGCCCTCCTAAAGTCCAGTACTCTTGCTTTTGTATGGCTTGATTGTATGGCTATGTTTATCGTGAACCACACTGTTTGGTGATCGCTTGTTCCCAGATGGCTACCCACTTCTAAATCTGAGATTCTTTCTCCGTCCCCATTTGAGAGTACCAGGTCTAAGACTGCTCCTTCCCGAGTGGGTTCCAATACTAGCTGTCTGAGGTATGCCCCTATAAAGGGTACGAAATATAATGGGATTTACTCACCTGGTAAAGGTGATTGTATGAGTACCCTTTATAGTACTCCGCAGCCCCACCCGGGACGAAAGATTATTCCAGGGAGTGGATTAATAAAGGGCACTAAAGTCACTTCACCTGCAGTCTCGGATCTTATCAGTGAAGTACAGCAACTGTTAGGTGTTTAAGCCTATGTCATGCAGCCTATAAGAATCATGTTATAGCAAGAAACAATGGCTGCCCATTGTGATGCAATGCAGCATTGCTACAAAAACAGTGTGAGTACTGATCAACTCCTAAATAGGCTTCTATTCCCTCCTACTCCATAGTAAGGGCTACCAGGCACTAGCTAGAGAGGACACCCCTCAAGAAAGAGATCATCTGTCTCGTGACAGTTTTTCCACTGTTTATCCTCTTCCGGCTTGTATGTCTGTGTTTTTTCCCACAGTATGGCTAGGGAAGACTCACACTGGAGATATTCGAATGAGCATAGAAGTATGTCCTCACCCACTTTGATTTGATTGGATCGTGCATCAACCTATAGGATGGATGAGGAATACCACAGGTTTTTGACTGTGGAGTACTGTAAAGGGTACTCATACAATCACCTTTATCAGGTGAATAAATCCCATTATGCAGTGGGAGTTTAGGAAGCTATTGCATCATGAGTGACTGCACTGTTTGGGGGTGTTTTTAATGTTCAGAAAGTACTCAGTAAGAATAGACTAAGGATTTGAAACAAAACAGGGTTGTTTATAACTATACATTAGCATGCATTTCAGTTCTAAGCAAGGAGGCAGACATAACAACTAGCAACATCAATGAATTTTAGAGAAGGTAAGCAATCATAAAATGTGGGTTTTCACCTATAAGCAATATGATGCAAAATTGGTTGACAGTGTCCCCTTTAAGTGATGCCGGAAAGTGGGCTAAGGTTTAAATGTTCATCCCCTCCAATTGTTTATCTCTGTTATTCATTAGAGTGGCTAAGAATTCTTGTGCCCCCCCCATTCATGTTAGATTTATTTTCAAAGACTTTCAACCACGTATCTTACCACGTAACGGAGTGTATTAGGCCTTACTTGGGACCCCAGGAAGCAGATCCCATCGAGTTGTTCCCCTAATCTCTTGTATGAGCCGAAGCCACTTGTGAGGGGTGGATTGGTAACTTAGAGTCTGAGCTGCTAGTGACTCTATATACCTGCTCCAGCATGCCCGTTTCACTAGTCTGACTTCGGCCGCTCCTTGTACAACTATGCCTTGGGGCTGCTTCGCTACTCACTTCTCCTTGTTCGAGGGGAATCTGATGCAAAGAGTGGCTGTAGGACTTCCCCTGGTGGGGGTGGGGGGATACTTACTTTGCAGGACTCATTGGGTAATCAATGCTCAATCTGGCAGGTGGACCTCTAGCTTTGTAAAATAAATGCCACTTGCTGATCGGGTTTGAGCCCCGAGCCTGCCATGAGACCCAACCATACCGTGTCCCCCCACCTCCCCCCCCCAAGGAATTCAAAGAGGTCTGGTGGTAAAGTCTCCTTACCTCTTTGAGGTGTCTCTGGTTTCATGTGTTGTAGCCTGCTGCTTAATAGTTCGAAAACTGGCTCCATGCATATCTGCCCTCATCCAGTTATAGACTTTCAATGAGATTGAGGGAGGGCGCCTCTCCTGCAAGGTAATTACCTCTTCGTTTGTTTCCTTCTCAGGACCCTCTTTTGTAGGGCTCCTGAGATCAAGTCATGAAAATAAAAAGTTTCTTCTTTATTACAAGATCTTTCATGTAGTTTATTAACAAGCTGATGCTGCCCTCTGGTGGTCAAGTTTGGTAACTGCAATGTTGTATTCTCAATGTCTAAAATGCTAAGCAGAAAACTGTTTTGTGGGGGGGGACTCATTCACAATGTAATACACGGTATATAGTTCTGAACTACCCCATCACTAATGGCCCTTGCTAAATGGAACAGAATAGGCTGTGCTGTTGCAGTCCCAGTACTTTAGCTCAGAGAACTGGATATCTGTAATTATTTTGCCCCCCCCCCCACCTTCTACAGGAGAAGAATAGATGTTGTCTGGAAGCCCTAAATTTCTCTCAGAGAGGTCACCTACGGGAACTTGGGGCAGAGCGACTGCAGTCGCAGAGATTGTAATACCTAAGCCTTCTCTAATTATTTGGGCAGACTACCTGGCCCAGACCATCTCCCGACTGCACTTGCTCTCTAAGACGAAAGCTATACATATCCCCAGGGATAAGGTCCATATAGCTTCATTTTGTTCCCACCTAACTATTCTACAGTGGGAATAGGGGGCACCTAGTTGCCCCAACACTTTAAAAAATGTTATTGGATGACACTCCCCCTTTTAAGTCACAGCGGGACCTCAAGTGGTGCTTCTCTTCCCACTCCAGAGACTGCTTTATCTGAGCTTCAGGTCCTGGTTGGGGAGAGAAGGGATATGAATTCCTCCATGACCACATGATGGTGCTGGCCAGGCATACAAGCAATTCGTTGTTGTAGCTGGTGTCTCCTGTTTACGGGGGTGGGGGGCAATGATCCCCTACGTAACAAGCCAGGGTATCTCAGTCAAATATTGGTTTCTGCCTGCTGCTCTGCCCCCCCCCATGCCTCAAGTCCATCTCTGGATATTTAGATGGAGTATGGGTCCCCAGAGCCCATAGGTTTACAATCCCTTTAGTACCGGCCCAACGCAAAGTTGACAACAGGTGAGGATCAGAGATCTTTACCTCCCTTTGCTATGGGGGCCCACGGCCGAGGCCATGACTTAACCCCCGAAGGATAAGTCAGCTATCCCTGTATAGGGGAGTTTTCTCTCCCTGCCCAGGAAGCCACCCATTGCTTTACTCATTCCCTTTGAGTGGACATCAGTGAAGCACTATGGGTTTGTTTGTCATTTCTCAGGTTGACTGTTGTACCCAGTTGGCAATTTGGTTATTCTGTATGTTCATATATGTTGTCACCAATGCATATTTCTTCCACAGCTACAACACCTATGTTTGAGTTCACATGGTTACTTATTCCTCTTTTGCTCTCTCCTATACTTCTTTATTCTTCTCTTGACCCAACTTCTGCAACCCTATACCTACTGTATTTCAGTCTTCTTTCAAGTTCCAGCATATGCCAGCTTGGTGGTGTTGAGGTTTGAGGTGCTGGATGCCACACCTTGAGCCATGCTGGTGACCTGGGTTTGGGAGCAGACTTAGGCCGTTGAGGGTTTTTGTAAGGGGATGAGAGGATTGAGCGTCTGGAGGACTGCTCTCCTGTTCTGGTGTGGGATCTGGAGCTTCCCTGCTTTGTAGCAGCTCCTGGTGGAGACTGGGAGCACTACATTCAAGTGGGGATGTGGAAGGAGAAGGCAGCGGCAGACGTCTGCGGGAGAGGGTAGGTATGCACTCGCCACGCGTCGATGTCATTTCACGTCCCCTGCCTCAGGGGAAACAAACAAGATGGTGGAAAACTCCAGTTGCTAGGAGGATGAAGGTGATCCCCAGGGGGCAGCGCACACGTCCACCGCTGACTCTACCGGGTCCTCTCCTTTCAGGGCAGCAATGGAGAGGACTCTGTCCCTGATTCCTTGGCCAGATGGTAGCGTCATTCAAGTGGGTCTCGCCTGAGGGGGCCCTAGCGACCAGTGACAGGAGCAAAGAAAGTTCACAAGTTCCATTGTACGCCCATCTTGCAACCACTGTTCTACAACTAGCTCCTCAACAGGCCGTTCAACACTCTCTGTGGAGGGAGGGGTCTGACCCTTCCTGCACCTAGACTCAATCTTACCAGTTTCTCATGGCTAAGTTTTCCAAAGTGGTATAATTTAATATCAATGGCATACATAGCCCTGTTAAACGATACCAACTGCTCTGGCAGCTTACAAAAGATTGGGCAGAGGTAGTATGCTTTCAAGAGACACACCTCTCTTCCATAGAGCACGATCAGTTCTCCATGCTTGATACCATACAGTCATAGCCTCCTTCCACCTGCCTGGGATAAGACCTAGAGCAGCATTTTAATACCTAGGCGAATACCGTTTGTACTTGAAGACCAGAAGATAGACCCAGAAGGCCACTTTGCCATAGCTACTGGCCTACTATATAATAATCCTGTCACCTGGGCCTCTGTATATTTCCCATCAGGTGCCAAAAAAGCAATAGCACAACATTTCTTTAACACCCTGTTACTGATTATGAAAGGTCAGCTCATTCTGGGAGGTAATTTAAATGTCACACTTTCACCTGAGCTGGATACCTCCAACCCTTTGGCGCACTGCACATCCCCGCTTCAGAAATACTTAAGGCACACACTGACATATTAAGGGATCATCGACTTATGGAGACACTTCTTCACCACTTCCACATGATATTCCCATTATTCCCCCCGCACAGGGACAGCATGTCGCTTAGATTATAAATTTACCATCACAGAACACATGGATATGGTCCAGGATATCTTTCATTGCACCTCGCTTCTATCTGAGCATGCACCAGACTTTGCGATGTTTGACTTAGGTAAGCCATCTTGTACCAGTTCGTGGCGGCTCAACCTAATGCACCTCAAGGACCCGAATTCAGAGAGATGGTCCAGGATGCCATCACTTGCATCCATATGGATAATTTGAATCCAGATATCTTGCTGTCTATCCTCTAGGACACCCTTAAGGTGGTTTTGTGGGGGGGGGGGGATTATATCTTATACATCCTGGAAAAAAACATGAAAGGGATAAAAAAAAAAAAAAATGAATTCTGAGCCGGCCCGGTGGTGCTGAGGGTTGAGGCACTGGACGCCACACCTTGCGCTACACTGGTGACCTTGGTTCAGGTATGAGCCCAGGATGCTGGGAGTCAGCTGAGGGGGGCTGAATTGAGTCACCGATTGGCAACTCTCCTCTTCTGGGCTGGGTCAGGCACCTCACCAACTAGTGGGTGGTGTCAGGAGTGGAGGACGTTGTTGGGCAAGTGGCAGAAGCCATGCCTCACCGCGGCTTACCACTTGGACACTGGTCCTGTTTACCGGTGTCCTCGGTTATGGGACAAACTAGCTACCTAAACAAAAAATCCTGACCCATGGCTGTGCAGAGTGATCCCTGATTGGGGGAGAAGGAGCTCCGGATGGTGGTATGCCACCACCAAGCCCTAGCCGAAGTGGGCTTAAATAGATAATATACAGAAAAAAATGTATTCTGTCCAGGAGGAAATGCACACCCTCCAAAGATGTTTTCTCCAGGGGGGGCCAGTCAATCAAGGCTCAATTACAGAGAGTGAAGGAAGAGCTCTAGATCTCCATGATTAAGGAATAGAGCAGCAACTTTCATACCTCTAGCCTTTCCATTATGAGAGAGGCCCCAGAGGAACCTGAAACCTGGCCCGCCGGATTTGAAACTACAAAGCACAAGTGTACATCACGCACATGCATGACCCAGCATCGGCTACCACCCTGACCAGCCCAAGCGAAATTAGGAACGCTATGGTGGCTTATTACCAGCACCTCTACATAGCTGACACCTGAGCCCCAGTGACCCATATGGTAGTAGTGGTAGTAGTAGTAAAAATATTTATTCATAAAAGAAATTTATGAATTAGGATAACATTTGATTGAGTCACAGACTCATTTACAATGAGGTCCTCTCAAGATGTTACAAAGTTAGTTCATACATATGTACAAAGGTTAACCATTACCAAAGATAAAATCAGAGATCCTTACGTTTCACTTGGTGACTTCATACACACATACAGAGATTTAACAATTACAAAAAATGAAGTTCAAGTGCCCATACGTTTCACTTAGCATCTTCATATGGGCCCTTTCTCTAGTTAATTAACAGGGTCGGCACATAGTATTCCATATCTGGGCTAGTGACAGCATTGTCCCATTTTTTTTATCAGAGCTCTTCAACCAGATTTTAATAAGAATCCAAGTTTTTATCTGTGCTGAATCTCTTAGGTCAAATGGGATTTTATTCCATAGAAGTGCACCTTGGTAGTATAGTATACCGTTTGACGGCCCACTTCCAGGTTACATACTGATAGCACCAAATCCAATGCTGTAGCAGATCATAATGAAGCAACTTTGTCCCTTTTTATGTTTGCGTGCACATGTGCAAGAAACATTTCAGCACAGCTTAGGAGAGAAGCGGGGTTTTGGAGCTGCGGCACTGTGGGGGCCAATGGCCCCAGAGCCTTTTAAGGCTTGGCCCGCTTTCCCCAATGCGCTGGCATGCTGCTGCTGCTGCTGACACCAGATCAGCCAGCATGCCACCATTTGAAACATTTTCACCACTGCAATTAGGGGCCGCCTCTTTCATTGTAGCATCAGCCATTCCGCTGCAATGAGGGAGCAACCTGTCATTTCAGGGCCGTACCTTGCTGTCCGCATGCCCCCGACCTAGTTCATTTACTGACGGGGAGTCCAGTCCCTGTCGGCATAATGTCCCCACACCCAAATTTCTGTTGTATGCCGAGGGGTGCCCAGTCCGCCTCGGCATCAAGTGCCCCCCCCAACAGTCTTTCTTTGCTGACGGGGCACCCAATCCCCATCGGCTTCAGTCCCCCATTCCCAGTTCAATTTGCCAACAGGGGAGCCTACTCCCCATCAGCATAATGACCCCCCTAGTTTGTTGTCTGCTGAGGGGGGTGCCCAATCCCCCTCGGCTCTTGCCCCCCACTTGGTATTTGCCGACAGGATTGCCCAATCCCCCGTCGGCTACAGCCCCCCACCAAAACACTCAGGTGGCAACCTGGGAGCCCACCCCAGCATGCCAAATGTCCCTGAAAAAAAACAGTCCTGCAATGTTTTTTTTAACCCTGTAAAACAGAAAACGGTCCCTCGTTGAGTCTGTGGCCCCTCCCCCAACTCGCCCACCCTTTGCGCACCCTTCCTCCCCACACATCCCTCACCCCATACTTACCTCCAGAGCCCAGCGCGATGATCTTCGGTAGACCAGGAACGCTTCTGCACTCTTGAAAGCCAACCGCGATCTGAAGAAATGCAGGTAAGCTGTATAATGGCATAAATAGTTTTTTTTCAACTTTGGTGCATATCTCAGGCATTTTTGGGAATGTTGGCACCAAATTTTCAACATGGGGTTATTGGGACCCCTTCTCATGAATCCAGCCACTGTAATGGTGTTATTCAGTCCCGAAAGGTGATTTTGCGGTCACTGCATGGACTCACCTTTTGGGACTCATTAACGAAATGACAGTGCCAGTGTTCATGAGGTGGGCTGTCAAAAAGCCTATGTTGCAAATTTGGTGGAAAAAATAACAACAAGCATTTGTCAATGCCGAATGTTTGCTTGCTGGCATTGGCAGTGATAGTGTAGAAGTTACAGAGCTGCGTAATAGTAATGGCAGTGAAGTACTGAACTGAAGCCAACCCCACCACCACCCTGCAGAGAGTGACAGGCATTGGGGTGTGCCTTTGGGTCGTCAGCATAACGTGCAGCCATTTCAGTACACCCCACCCTGCAGACACTGGCAAGTGTCACAGTGTCCCTTGGGGTCTATGATCTTATGCGCAGCGCCATTCCATTAGGGAAATACAGTGGATGGGTGCAATATAGGAGAATGGGTGAACTTTAAATAAGAGACCAAGGCATACCTCAATGCTTCTCACTGGCTGCAGGGTGTGGAATGGCATGAGCATTACAGGCAAGAATCCCAAGTCACACCCCTGATACCTGTCATCCTCTACAGGGTTATGGCGTTACGTTGGAAACCCTAATACCTCAGGCATTCTGCTGGTATTTTCACCCAAATGTTCAACATGTTTTTTTTGTGACCCCACCTTCATGAAGAGGGGAATATCAGCTTCTTAGCCAAAAGCTGCTTATGCACAGCGACTACAGCATTTAGCACCACAGGTGCAAAAACATTCCGAACAGGATGTAAAAAATGACAGCTGTACCGTTCATGGGGAGGAGTAAAAAATGGCAATGTTATAAATCTGCAGTAAAAATATTCAAAAAAATGGTGAAGTCATGAGCGTTCATAGAAACTGTGCAACGCACACCCATAGTATAATTAGGTTGGGGATTTTTTTACAGCAGATTGTTAACTCAGGCATTTTGGTGCCTCTGATCATGAACAGTGTCACTGTGATTTTCTTTATCTGTCCCGAACAATAATTTCCCACAGGGACCACGCATCTCTGCACTGAAAGTGTGAAAACACACTTCCGCCATGTTGTGAAAAATGACAGCTGTACTGTAAATAAGGCAGTGTGGAAAAATGCCATTGGTGAAAATCTGGACTTAAAATATTACAAAGTCATGAACTTACGAGGGTGCGTGGAAACTGCGCAATGCTCACTCGTAACACAGTCATTTTGTGGGCTTTTGTCACCAAATTTTCAACATAGCCATTTTAAGACCTCTGCTCATGAACAGTGTAACTGTGATTTTCTTAATCTGTCCTAAACATTGCTTTCACACACCAACAGCACCATTGTGCGCTACATGTGCAAAAACACATTTTGGGCGGCATATGAAAAATGGCAGCTGTACTGTTCATAAGGAAGTGTAATAACATGGCAATGTTGAAAATCTGGAGTGAAAATATTAAATTGCAAACTTATGAGCATGCATAGGAACTGCACAACGCACGCTCATAAAACAGTCATTTTTGGGAATTTTTTCACCAAATTTTCAACATAGCCATTTTAAGACCTCTGCTCATGAACAGTGTCACTGTGATTTTCTTAATTTGTCCCATATATTGATTTAGCACACCGACTGCGCCATTGTGCGCTACATGGGCAGAAACACGTTTTGGGTGAGATGTGAAAAATGACAGCTGTACTGCTTATAAGAAGGTGTGGTAAAATGGCAATGTTGAAAATCTGGAGTGAAAATATTGAAAATTTGTGAACTTACGAGCGTGCGTAGGAACTGCGAACGCACACTTCAAACAGTCGCTTTTTGAAATATTCCACCAAATTTTCAAAATAGGCTTCTTGAGAGCCCACCTTATGAACACTGGCAGTGTCATTTCATTAATCGTCCCGAAGCAGATTTCACGCAGTGATCTGTAAATCACCTCAGGCCTGAATAATGCCATGACAGTGACATCATTCATGAGAAGGGTCCCAAAACCCAATGTTGAAAATTTGGTGCAAAAATTCCAAAAATGCCTGAGATCTGCAACAAAGTTGAAAACCCCTATCTAGTCCATTATACAGCCACGCATTTCTCAGTTTGCGGTCGGCTTTGAAAAGTGCAGACGTGATCCCTGGTCCATCAAGATCATCACGCCGAGTCTGGAGGCATGGGGTGGAGGTGGGGAGGCAGCGCAGTGGGTGGGTGCAGGTTGTGGGAGGGGGGCCAGGGAGACTACGTGGGACCGTTTTTTCTTCACAGGTGTTCATTTTGTTTCCAATGACAACGCGGGATGTTTGCCATGCTGGGATGGGCTCCCAGCATGGCACAAGGACAGTTGGGGGGCATTCAGCCAATGGGGGATTGGGCACCCCTGTCGCCCAAAGCATCGATTGCCATGCTGGGGTGGGTTCCCAGCTTGGCACCCAGTGCTTGGGGGGGTGAGGACAGTGGAGCTGATGGGGGATTGGGCACCCCTGGCTATATCATGAGTTGCCATGCTGGGGTGAGCACCCAGCGTGGCATTTGGAAGGCTTTGGGGTGGGGGAGCGAGCACAGCTGACGGGGATTGGGCACCCCGCCAGCTATAAGCAGTGTGTGCGCAAGGGGCGGGGGGTGCGCACGCCTGCATGTGCGTGTGTGTGTGTGTGGGGGGGAAGCTGTGCATGAGCAAGCGATATCTTATCGCTGCTCACTGAAGCGTAGCTCCCCCTTTGAACTGTATGCCACTGCATTTTGGAGCTTGTCATAGACAGCTCCATCATGCATTGACTTACAGGGGCCGTGCCTGCCAACACACTGATTGAATCGGAAGAGTGGGTAACACACCTCCAAAATCTCAGATGATGGCACTCTGTATCTTGCACATGCGTGCAAGCAAACATAACAAACATAATAAATGTATCGTAATTTTTGAAGACCTTTTTTTTTTTTTTGTGCGTGCATATGTGACATATGAATGAGGGATCCACTCACTGTAGATAAAGGGAGGATGTGAAATGGTGCAGGTACATGGGGAGGTGAACAAAGTGGTAGACAGTAAGCCCTACCAGAGCTTTAGGCTGATGTAGCACAGCAATATATGGGGTGAACAAAGTGGTAGACAGTAAGCCCTATCAGAGCTTCAGGTTGATGTAGCACAGCTGGACTAAGGCAAGGGAGGATGTGAAATGGTACAGGTACATGAGGGGGTGAACAAAGTGGTAGACAGTAAGCCCTACAGGTAGTACAGTACGCTCAAGTTCGTTTGCATAGGTTTTAGCAGCAGGGAGTTCACATTGACAGAGTCTAGTAAGAGAAAACGCTTGGAATTACACATACAATGAAGTCTGAGTTTTCACATCAAATGCTGAGGTTTTTTTTCTGGAAGATTAGAACCCATGGAGTCCATGAAGGTGTGCTTTGTAGAGCTGGCATGTGTAAGGACTGTTAGGCACCCAATATTTTGGTAGTCCTGCTTTGCAGGAACAGTTTATTAAAGTAATGATGTGTGGCTTGTCTCTAAGCCAGACAAGACTACACCATCCTATCAGGCAACTGACACAGTTGATCTGTGTGTGTGTGGGGGGGGGGAGCTGCTCACTGAAGCGTAGCTCCCTCTTTCAACTGTATGTCACTGCATTTTCAACTGCTGTCATAGACAGCTCCAGCAGTGATTCGAGAACTGTGACCACGCCTGCAAACACACTGACTGAATTGGAAGATGCTGACATACCTCTGAAAAACTCAGATGATGGCACTATGTTTCTTGCACATGCGTGCAAGCAAACATAAAAATTACTGTTTTATGAGTGTGCGTTACGCAGTTTCAATGCATGCTTGTACCTTCGCGAATTTGTAATATTTTCACTCCAGATTTTCAACACTGGCATTTTTCCACACCTCCTTATGAACAGTACAGCTGTCATTTTTCACACCTTGACCGAAATGTGTTTTCACACTTCCGGCGCAGAATAGTGCAGTCACTGTGGTAAATCAGTGTTTTGGACACATTTAGAAAATCACAGTGACACTGCTCGTGAGCAGAGGTCCTAAAATGCCTATGTTGAAAATTTGGTGATGAAAGTCCATAAAATGACTGTGTTTTGAGCATGTGTTGTGCAGTTTCCATGCATGCTCATAACTTTGCGAACTTGTAATATTTTCACTCCAGATTTTCAACATTGCCATTTTCCACACCTGCTTATGAACAGTACAGCTATCATTTTTCACATCCTGGCCAAACTGTGTTTTTGCACTTTCGGCGCAGAATAGCGTGGTCGCTGTGGGAAATCAGTGTTCGGGACAGATTTGAAAAAATCATAGTGACAGTGTTCATGAGCAGAGGACCAAAAATGCCTATGTTGAAAATTTGGTGACAAAAGTCCATAAAATGACTGTGTTACATGCGTGTATTGTGCAGTTTCCACGTATGCTCGGAAGTGTGCAAATTTGTAATATTTTCACTCTGCATTTTCAACATTGGCATTTTGCCACACTTCCTTATGAACAGTACAGTTGTCATTTTTCATATCCTGCCTGAAATATGCGTTTGCACATCTGCCGTGCATTGGCGAGGTCGCTGTGGGAAATAAATGTTTTGGACAGATTAAGAAAACCGTAGTGACAGTGTTCATGAGCAGAAGTCACAAAGAAAAAATTACTTACCTTAGTAATGTTGTTTCTTCTAATGGAGTCTTGCTATATTATGACAATTGCAGTATGACCGCAGGTTAGAACTGCTCCAGAGGTGAAATAGTTAACTTTCCATGCAGGCATGGAACTTAGAGTGCGAGCTCAGTTGAAAACTCTGTCTGTTGTTCTTCAACGAAACTGTCAGATCTTTTATGAGCTAAAACTCACTAAGGTTCTGTGTGGAAGCTGTAAACCTACACTAGCCAACTGGCTACTAACATAAACACTCATTTTGGCCTAAAACAAAGACTCAAGTCAGGAGACCCAAAATGCAAAACATAACACCAATTCACCCAAAAGGTAGGTGAAAACAACAAGGTGGGCATAAAAAGTGCTAATCTCTGTACTGCCCACCCACATCTCCAAAACAGAGGTTCTGAGAGGGCAGGTAGGAGGGAGGTCATAATATAGCAAGACTCCATTAGAAGAAACAACATTACTAAGGTGAGTAATTTTTTCTTCAAACAACATGAAGTCTTGCTATATTATGACAATTGCAGACTACACAGCAGTACCCCATGGAGGAGGGACAGAACCTACCTAGGAAATAGACCATGAAGCACGGTTGTTAAGAACCGAGCATCACTCCCAGCCTGGATGTCCAGGGAGTAATGCTTGGTAAAAGTGTGAACTGCTTCCAGGTAGCTGCTTGACATATTTCTAGAATAGGAATGTCTCTGCAGCAGCCAGAGAAGCAGCTGTACCTCTGGTAGAGTGAGCTCAGGCCTGAGGGGAACTTTACCCAACTTCTCATAGCAGAATTGGATACAAGAGACAATCCACCTGGCAATGGATCTTTTAGTGGCTGGCTTCCTTACCAACTTCGCCATAGGTGAGGAAACAGTTGAGGGAGTCAAACCTATGACCCTTGGTACGCTCTATGTAGTAACTAAGGGCTCTTCACATCTAGGCTGTGCAGCATCCCTCCCAAGAGGAGGAGTGGTCAGTGAAGTACACTGGAAGAGAAATAGATTGATTAAGGTGGAAATCTGAAACCACCTTAGGCAGGAACTTTCTGTTAGTCCGAAGGACCACCTTATCTCTGTGAAAAGAGATAAACTCCTGCTCCACTGACAACGCTTGTAATTCACTTATGTGTCTGACAGAGGTGATGGCTACCAAAAACACAGTTTTCCAAGTCAAGTACTTGAGCTCAGCTGAAGACAAGGGCTCAAAGGGCGGTTGCATAAGCTGAGCAATGCAAACATTAAGATCCCAGGCAGGGGCAGGATCCCTGAATGGAGGGTTGGTGTGAAACAACCCCCTTAAAAAACTTGGAAAATACAGGATGAGCTGAAAGGGAAGAGGATTTACCTGCTGAAATAAAAGCAGACACAGCTGCCAAGTGCACCTTCATGTAGCTAGTCTCAGCCCCAAAGAATTCAGGTGGACCATATAATCCAGGACTGTGGGTAGATCAGCAGAGACTGGGAAATATGCTTTTCCGAGCACCATATGGAAAACCTTTTCCATTTGGAATTGTAAGTAGCCCTGGTGGAAGGCTTCCTTGCGGCCTTCAATATATCCATTACACCTTGGGAAAGGTGTAAATCAGCAAACTCTAACTATTCAAGAACCAAGCCTTGAGATTGAGAGATTTGAGATTCGGGTACCAGACCCTTCCCTGGGCACAGGTTAACAGATTGTGATTCCTGGGAAGGGACAGGGAAGGATGGACTGCTAAGGACAGCAGGAGTGGATACCAGGGCTGTCTGGCCCAATCCGGAGCTATCAGAATGACTTTGCATGATTGGGATCTGATTTTGACTAGCACTTTGAAGAGGAGAGGAAAGGGAGGGAAGGCATAGAGAAACTTGCCCTCCCAACTGAGGGCTAAGGCATCCAGGGGGAGTGAGCCCAACACTGGGGGCCTGCAGCAAAAAAGAGGAAGTTAGTGATTGTCTGGGGCTGCAAAAAGATCTATCTGCTGGGTGCCCCATCTGGCAAATACTACTCCCAAAACCAGGGGATCCAGTGACCATTCATGGTGGCCCTGGGAAATCCTGCTGAGAGCATCTGCCAGGACATTGTCCTTGCCTGGGAGGTGAACTGCCGTAAGGGAGGTGTTCAGGGAGTAAGCCAGAGACCACAACTTCATCACTTCAGTGCACAAACCGAGTGCCCCCTTGCTTGTTGATGTGCCACATTGTAGTGGTGTTGTCTGTTCTGACCTGAATATTCTTGTTCTGAACAGATTTGGAAAAAGCTTGAAGTGCTAGAAAAATTGCTCTGAGCTCCAACAGGTTAATGTGGAGCAGAGATTCCTGGGGAGACCACAGACCCTGGGTGGTGAGGTCGCCCATGTGAGCCCCAGCCCAAGAGGGATGCATCTGTAGTAAGGATTAGAGAATGAGACTGAGTGACAAAAGGAACCCATTGTCTCAGGTTGCCTGATCCTGCCACCACTGTAGGGCTTGGATCAGGGTTCGAGTTACTGGGATCAGCTTGGTAAGAGGATCCTTTCTGAGACCAAAAGCTCTCAAATGGAACTGGATGTCCTCATCTGAAATCTTGCCTGCACAACTGCTGTGGAAGCAGCCATGTGTCCTAGGAGCTGCAGAAAATGCCTTGCTGGCTGGGAGACCTGCAGGGTAAATGAGGAGGCCAGGGAGACTAGGGTCTTTGCCCTGTCCAGGGGAGGAAGGCCCTGGCTTCCTGTGTGTTCAGTTCTGCGCCTATGAAGGTAAGAAGCTGGACCGCCTCTAGAACTGACTTTGAGAGATTCAGAAGGAAACCTAGAGAGGTAAGCAGTTGCTGCGTTATCTGAAGGTGTAAATTGACCTGATCTGGGGACTGGCCTACTAAGAGCCAATCGTCCAGGTAAGGAAAGATGGTAATCCTTTGCCTTCTTAGTTAGGCAACTGCTACAGCCAGGCATTTGGTGAATACCCTTGGGGTAGAAGTGAGGCCGAAGGGCATTGCTCTGAACTGGTAGTGGCCTGAGGGCAGCTCGAACCTGAGGTACTTTTGATGGGAGCTTCTGATGGGAATATGGAAGTAGGCATCCTTGAGATCCAGGAAAGCTAGCCAGTCCCCTGGCCTTAGAGAGGGTAGGATAATTCCCAGAGTCACAATTTTGAACTTTGGCTTTAAAAGGTGCTTGTTAAATATCTGAGATCCAGGATGGGCCGCCATTCTCCTGCCTTTTTTGGGGTAAGGAAGTACCTGGAGTACAAACCTTTGCCCTGGTGTAGGGGAGGGACCCTTTCCACAGCTCTGAGAGCCAGGAGGGTAGAGACCTCTGCCTCTAGGGCGAGTGCCTCTGATGGAGTTGTGGTGGAAAGATCTGGTTCTCAGCTTTGGAAATTTTTGAAGCTGAGAACCAGTCCCTGGCTTACTACTTCCAGGACCCACTTGTCTGATGTTAAAGACTTCCAGTCCTGGACAAAGTAAGCCAGCCTGCCCCCTACAGGTAGAGAGGAACTGCCCTGGCAATCCCACCAGGGTGCCTGCTTGGCAGGGTCTTTGGGCTGAGGGGTGGAAGCAGACCTGCTTGTCACCCTGCCTGCTCTCCTCTAAAGAACCCCTCTGAGCATAGGTGGAGGAGGAAGCTTGGCTTGGTAAAAGGCCTATGAAAAGGCCTGCCCCTGCCTCTAGGAAGCTGCTTTTGAGGAGTGGCCTGCCTTTCCTTGGCCTGTGCACTCCTATAGGTGGTCCTATATTCATCCATTTTCTTCATGCAATTCTCTGTTTGCTCCCCAAATAGAGAATTTCCCACAACAGGAAAATCCATGGCCTTAGACTGGGTATCCTGAGACAGGGTAGTACATCTAAGCCAAGCCATCCTGTGAAGTGCCACAGATGTAGCCATGACTCTTGATGAAACATCATTAGAGTCCACTGCAGCATGAAATTGCACCTTGGATGCCTCAATACCATCCATAGCCACCTGTTCCAGCTCCCTGGTAAGCTGGTCAGGGACTTGTTTTGCTAGGGCCAGCACAGTATCCCATCTGGATTTCTGGTACCTAGCAGCATAAGCCATAGTTTGCTTGTCTGAGTCCCAAAGATGCTGTCATGTACTGTTTTTGCCATAGCATCAATCTTCCTGGAGTCCTTCTCAGGGGTGTGAAGCTAGGGAATATTAGCCTTGTCACAGGCTGCAGCCTGCACTACCCCACATGGCTGCATTGTTGAGTGAGGAAATCAGTGTCGGAGCCTGATAAGGTATACTTTATCTATCCTTTATCCACAGGAGGTATGGTGTGAGGAGTTTTAAAACTTTTACTGTCTGTTTCCGAAAGATTTATGCAAAGGAATAGACAGTCTCTAGACTCTGGAATATCCATCATTTCTACATAGTCTGGCTCCTCTTGGTCATCAACAGCTTCCTCAACAGGGAGCTGGAGAGTTTCAGCAACTTTTTATAAAACATGAAATGAGAAGGGACTCAGAAAGCTTGGAGGAGAAACCCTAGGGTCTATCTGAGAGATGTCCGATCAATGGGCACATCCAGATCTTCAAACCATATTCACTCTCCTCATATTCCTCTTCCCCCCAGTTCATAAAAATCCTCAAAATCATGATCTTGAACCGTGGAACCGGCCGAATCAACGCTTTTACCTGATGGTGCTGGTTCGAATGAACCAAGAGAGACTGGACAATTTGAATTGCTTTAGCTATTTCCTCAGCAGTTGGGGAGATAACTTTTGGCTCTACACTAGCTGACTTTCTAGTCCTTTTTGCTGGAACCGGCTCCTCAGAACCGGTTCTTCGTTTGCCCCAGGAAGTATCGCCCTGGTCAGAGGGCACTCCCTCCGGTTCGGTTGGCACTGAACCGGGCTGGCCGTCCGGGTCAGCAGACTTTTTGACCTCCCTTTCCCTGAGCCTACCAACTCTCTATCTATGGTGGCAGCAGGGAAATTGTGACAAATCTGGCAGTCTGAATTGAGGTGGTCAAACCACAGACAATAGACACATGTGGTGTGTGGGTCAGCCTTAGCAAAAGCTTCCCCACAAACACTACAGTGTTGAAACCCAGTGGGTCCGGTTTTTCCTTTGGGTTTCTCAGACATAATGCCAGCCTAACCAACTTGCCTGTTTATGGCAATCCACCAAGCAAGACACCCTTATCAGTTCCCAACCGTGTCACGGGTTGTGGAAAAAACCATAATGAAATCCGTTTTTTTTAGAACCGATAAGAACCGGGAACCGCACACTCAAAAAGGACTAGTAGATTTTAAATACAACCTGATCAGTTCAAACCGAACTGATAAAGAATTACAAGGTCCACACAGAAAAAATAAATGTAAAACCTATCTATTACTTACATTACCACAGACAGAGCTTGAACTGACCGGTTATGGTTTAATTTCGCTAAAACGAAAATAATACTTTTAAACCGACAAAATGAACTGAGCAGAAGGAGAAATTCCAGAGCGACTGTTCAGTGAGGCGGAGTAAAGAATCTGACAGTTTGGCTTGAAGCACAACAGACAGAGTTTCAATCAGCTTGCTCTAAGTTCCATGCCTGCATGGAAAGTTAACTATTTCTGATTCGAGCAGTTTTAACCTGCGGTCATACTGCAATTGTCATAATATAGCAAGACTTCATGTTGTTTGAAATGCCTATGTTGAAAATTTGGTGAAGTAATTCCACTAAATGACTGCGGTACAAGCATGTGTTGCGCAGTTTCCACGTACACTCGGAACTTCGAGCATTTTTAATATTTTCACTACAGATTTTCAACATTGCCATCTCTTCACACCTCCCTATGGATGGTACAGCTGTCATTCTTCACATCCTACCTGATCTGTGTTTTCACACATCTGGCACAGAATGGCAAGGTTGCTGTGGGAACTTGAAGTTCGGGACACATTAACAAAATCACACTGCCACTGTTCATGAGAAGAGGTCCCAAATGCTTTCATGAGGTGGGGGGTCACAAAAAGGCCATGTTGAAATTTGTAGTGCAAATACCAACACACACCCGGGGCATTAGGGTTTTTAACCATAACGTCCCACCCTGTACAGACTGACAGGCATCAGAGGTGTAACTTTGGATCACTGGCTGTATGGCTCATACCATCCCACCCCCACCCTGAAGCCAGTGACAGGCATCAAGGTGTGCCTTGCACTCTTTAGCCACAAACTTCACCCCATTCTCCTGTACTGCACCCATTTCAGCGTATGTCCTTATGAAATGGGGTGACTGTGAAGCCGGACACCCCCAAGGCACACCTCAACACTTGTCAGTGTCTACAGGATAGGGTGAGGTGAAATGCCGTGAGCATTATGGGCAACGACCCACAGGCACACCCCAATGCCTGTCCATCTATGCAGGGTGGAGGTGGGATTGGCGTGAGTTCAGTACTTCACTGCCATTCCTATTCTATATCTGTCTAACTGCTCCACGTCAAATGCTAATATCAGCAAGCAAACATTCATCATTGACAAATGCTTGTTATTAACTGAGAAGCTATATATGGGGGAAGGTTACCGACCATCCCTTTATGGATGAAGGCAAGTAAGTGTTCCTGCCTTCTCTCCTGGCGAGTCCTCCAATCTAATCTACTGTACAGCTAACACCTATGAGATTGTCGAGGGGTGTCTAAAATAAATCTGGCCAGTCTGCCATGATATGTATCTAATCTCTCTAAGTTTCTTTTTAAACCATTCACGTATAAGATATTTCCATAATCAAGTAAGGGTATAATCATGGAGTTTACCAATTTCTTTTTTTATGCCTGCTGTCAAACAAGATCTGATTCTATATAGAGCCTCTATTCATTTTCCTGTGTTCTTTGACAAGTTATCTATGTGGACATCCCACTTCAGAAAGCCGTCCTACCATAGCCCCAAATAGTTATAGGACCGTACCTGTTGAATTGGGAACCCCCCCCAGGGTAACCACTCTGGTTACTGGACTGGATGCCTTCCTCAACTGTAATCCTTTGCCCTGCCTAAATGAAACACAAGCAAATAACCTTTTTGCCCCGATTACAGCCTCAGAGCTCGCTGTGGTCCTCCACAAAGCCAAGACTAAAAAAGCACCAGGACCAGATGGCTACCTGGTTGAATTCTACCAGACCTTGTGGGAACCCTTCATACCCCACCTGATGTCGGCACTTCGGGGAGTGCAGGAAGGTGACCCCCCATCATAGAAATATGCTACCCTTACAGTCCTTCTAAAACCACAGAAAGACCCTTGCCACCCTGCCTCATACAGGCCTATCTCCATGTTAAATATGGACTGTAAAATCCCTATGTCCATAATGGTAACATGCCTTGAACCCCTCCTTCCTCTTTTAATTAACTCGGACCAGGTGGGATTTATCCATTCACATCAGGCACATGATAGCATCTGCCAGAACCTCTTGTTCATTGATTTTGTGACTACCAGATACCCCTGGCATTGCTTAGTTTAGATGCCGAGAAGGTGTTTGACAGGGTGGCTTGGCCATTACATTTGAGGGCCTTTTCTCATTTTGGATTACCCCACCAGTTTATACAAATTCTCCAGGCAGTCTACACTCTCACCCAAACCTATCTCAAGCTCAATGGCTTCCATTCAGAACCATTTCCCTTGTCAAGAGGCACTCACCAGGGCTGTCCCCTCTCCCCACTTTTATTCACCCTCTATTTAGAGCCCCTAGCAGAAGCAGCTAGACACAGGAGCGTCGGAGGGCAGAACACAGGGTTTGGGCTCAACTGCTTTATTTTTCTCTGACTAAAATTGTTTTTTGCAGGGTATATTTTCTGTTAAATTGTTGTGCAGGTTGTCTTGCTGAAAAGAAGGAAAGCACTCACCAGGGTGGTGGGTCAGAGCTGTAGCTGATTGTTTCTGGAGAGCACGGGCTTGGTCCTACCCACCCAAGAGCATCATTTCCTTTATTCCAGGGGTTCTGATATCACTTCCCCAAAAGGGCAAAAGACATATACCTGTCATATCCTTTACAGCACAACATGCTGCATAGGGGGTAAACGCACACATTGACAAAATTAAAATTTAAACAGAAAGGGAGAGAGAAATGTGGGGAGTGGTGCGATGCACTGGATGTGGGGCAGCAGTATTTCAGGAGATGTTCTGGAGGCTGTGATGCTGCCCTATTTTCAGGCACCTCTCTGGTCTGAGGGAGGAGGCTGCCTGTCCCAAGGCTGACCTTGCGAGGATCTGGGAAACCTCCTGTCCCACCCAGGGACCACCAGGGCTGCCGCCGCTGCCTCCGAGGTTGCCTAGAAAGAGGAGAAGTTGGACCATGGTGGGCTACGGGAGGGTGAGGGTGGTAGAACAGAGGTGCATCGCTCCAGTTGTGCCTCATCACAATTAATACACCATTCTGGTGGAGCATGGTTCCTCTGTGGAGGCACTCATAGTGGCGATCAAGGAAGATGCTGGGAACCTCCACAAAGGAGACCCACAGGAGAGTGGCACAGGATCCCACATGGGAAGGAAACAACTCCTGGTGGGGGACTCAGTCATTGGGGGGTAGAACTGGGGGAGGGAGGGAAGAGAGAGGTAAGGTGCCTGCCCAGTGCCATGGCTTGGAGGGACAGAAAGTGAATCCTCAGGATGGCGGGAGCAGCAGCATGGGAGAGGGAGCTGGATGTCACTGTCTACATAGGGAAAAATGTCCTGGCTTGGAATGGGATCAGAGCAGTGTAGGAGGAGGAGTTTGTGGAGTTGGGGAGGGGCCTTAGACAAGTAGCATGCACGGTAACCTTCTTGGAGGTGCTGCCTGTCTATGGCATGGGTGAGGCTAGGGTACGCCACATCATTGGATTCAGTGAATGGTTAAAAAACTGGTGTGGCGCTCAGGGTTTTGACTTCATTAGGGACTGGGGGTCCACCTGGAGGGATACAGACCTATACTGGCACTATGGTCTGTATTTTTTCAAGAGGGGAACCAGGATCCTAGGTGATAGGTTTAAATAAATGCTTCATCGGCAAGCATTTAAACTAGCCAAGGGGGGAAGTTCTGAAAAGGAGCAGGGCAATCTCAGTGCCCTCCTCACAAAACCGGGTAGTTAGCAAGGTAAACAAGGTAGAGAAGACGATAGGGAGCAGAACAGGGGTAAATGGAGAAAAAAGCAAAGGCAGTAAGGACAGGGATGGGGCTAAAAGGGGTAAGGCCATCAAAAAATGGAGGGTGATGAGTACCAATGCCCGTAGTCTGAGTTACAAGCTCTCTGAACTAGTGGCCTTGATGGAAGATGGATGCCTGGATATCACAGCAGTCACAGAAACATGATACACAGAGAACCATGACTGGGATGTCAACATACCACAGTACACAATCTACAGGAGGGATAGGGAGGGTTAAAGAGGAGGAGGAGGAGCAGCTCTCTATGTAAGGGAAGGGATCAAAGCAACAGAACTAAAGGGTAAACAGGGAGGAGAGGAGGCACCGAGGGTCACCCTGGAGATAGGAAATGGCACCAAAACCCACACAGAAGTTGTATGCAGATCCTCATCTCAGGGGGAGAGAAAATGGACAAGGAAATTATAGAAGGCATCCTTAGAATGGCAGAAAAGGGGGAGACATTGTTGATGGGGGACCTGAATATGCCAGATGTTAACTGGAGCACCTTTGCTGCAGCCACATTAAAGAGCAGGGTCATTCTCGATGTCCTACAGGGGCATGCCTCAGACAGCTAAAGCTGGAATCCACTCGGGAGGGAGCAATCTTAGGCCTAGTACTCTCAAATGGAGATGGAGAGAGGATCTCAGATTTCAAAGTGGGTAACCATCTGGGAACAGGTGACCACCAAACAGTGTTAGTGGCTCAGCAGGTTGCACACTCGCCTCTAAGGCTGAAAGATCAGAAGGCTGTGAATTCTGTCCCCACACCAGGCACTTGGGTTAAATCCCAGTACTGACACTGTAGTGCAGAATAATGGGGGTGCTGCACTCCTGAGGTGCTGTCTTTCAGATGAGATGTTAAAACTGTGGTCCCATTTGCCTGTTCAGGTGGATGTTAAAGATCCCATAGCACTTCTCAAAAAGAGTAGGGGAATTTTTTTTCTGATAAAGAAACTATAACATCCTTCAACAGAGAATTAACAGTTAAAAAATCCATCTCAACTTAAAAAACAAGGTCAATCATGAAAATAAATTTCAGTGTAACCCACTGATCAGTAAATGATTAAGGAAAATCTAATTTTATCAAGAAAGATAAATAATACAAAAAGTAAATTTAGGTTTTTCTCCCCTCCTTACAATCTTTACAAGATAAACCCCCCCTTTTTTTAAAGGTTAGACTAAAATCCATAACTTTGTTGGAGTACATAGTTCATAAATCTTCAAAACTCACAACAGTAGAACATAAAATCATGCACTCTCATATCTAACCTACAGTATTACAAACTATAATCCATGTAACCCATTAAATAAAAACCCTGGTTTTCAAACCAGTAACTGAAGGGTCCATTATATTTCAACAAATATTTTTTTTTCCTTTTTTCCACCTTCCAAAATGTTATATTTACTGCCCTTGATCATGACAGAAATAAAGTTCTGATGAGTCTGGTCTCACAAAACAAGCTGCAGAGCATCTGTGTTGCACCAGAAGATCATCATCATCCCATTTATTTTTCCACTTGGGCACCAGAAAGGTCTCTCGAGGTTGCTAGCTGGAGACAAATGGAATGAGGTAATTGGGTCCCGGTGACGCAATAGATGGTTTTCTCAGACTCGGCGAGTGCAGACACTTCTTCAGAGCAGAACAAGAATGGGGAATCTTGGTCTTCTAACACACAGCAGACAACCCAAAAGGAGCCGTCATCGCACAGAAATCCGGATACAAATCAATAGCAGATCAGGAACAATTCAAGTAAGGTGACTATGTCTAATATATCTGGAAAAGCATTTGATACAGTTACAGCTGAAGTACATACTACGGGGAGGGTAACAATGTTCAAACTGGGGATGCTGCTGAGATAAGGGGAAGTATGAATGTGGAGACACCCCCAGCTATAAATAAAAATTTGTCTGAGAATTTTCATACAGGTGAAGCAATACTCTGCATCTACATCCAGGGCTGAATCAGAGGATGAATCTCTCCCCCCCCCAGGTGACAGTACTAGGCCCTCAGGTAGAAGGGGACCGGCTTTGTCTTAACTGTTTCAACACAAGTTATCTCAGGCACCATGGAAGAATGCAGTTTGCTTGAGATACAGGGGAAGATTACAAGAACACCCAGATAGGGTGTATGTGGCCCCGTAAACTACCAAAAGATTCTGTGTTGTTTCAACCAGCTGATGTTTATGCTGTCATACATGTATCCGGAGAGGATACATTTGAGATTAACTTCAGGCAGCATGCAAGTCTGGAGAAATTCTGGACTAAATACAACATGCTTCGGTCCACACCCTTGTGGTCCAATGTTATAGCTATTCCTTTAACAAAGCCATTAATGAAAACAGTCACAATAATATTTTGCAATGAGGGCATCAACATCAATGACATTCTATTCTGGTTGAAGAAAAGATGCTCTGTGCAGTCAGCCAGAAGCCATTATTGACTCTGGGGGGATTTGGACTGGGGGTGACGATTCCGAATCAAATTGTTGCAGAATGAATCTGTGATACAGCACATCCCTAACAGCTTTTTTTAGGCCGTGATTGGGGTGTATGTTTTTATGCAGGTCAGCCTAGGACCTGCTACAAATGTGGAGCACGCACACACACCTGAGCAGTTTGTATGATTGCATGAGGTGTGCGTTGTGTGGTGAATTTGGCCATGCTAGTATGGTATGCACCAACATTTACAAGTGCAGTTTGTGTGATGAGGAAGGTCATGTTTACCATCAGTATCTCTTGCCAGGGCAAAATAGAACTAATGGCATGAATCAGGAAAATTGCATAAATATTGCACAGAATAGCATGAGACCCCCACCGCCCCACTGCTCCACAGTCCCCTGAACAGTCCTCAACTGCTCCTTCTAATAGCTCACAGGGCCAACGCAGGGCTACAACTGCAGTAGTTCTTTCTCAAGAACATCAACAACAAGATTTGACGGATGCCACAACTCTTCATAAAGAAGGTCTAACCACTCCCCTAGGTGAAGAACCTGTACAAGAAACTACATCACATGACACAGGTTCTGCAGCCACCTCAGATATGGCCCTATATCTGATTTTCAGATGCCTAAACCAAGAAGATTTACTAGATCCTCCTTGAAACAGATGTCAGCACCCCGTCCCCACCCCCACATTCAGGTACAAAACTCTTTTCAGCTACTTTAATACAATAGGGAAGAGGAATCAGAGCTCGTCGGATAGATCATCTAGATCAGGACACATCAGACATGGAAGAGGATTCTGGTGATAAACTGCTTGAGTTTAAGAAAAAGAAAGGAAAAAAAAAATTAAAGGGTACTCCCACAGATGCTAACCCCAAATAGTTACCCTCCTACGGTTTTCTAAGTTAAATGGCAGCCCTACAACTGGCTTTACTTTATGTATGTAGTATGAAGCATTACAAGAAATGTATGACTGTTCTTTCCTATTTTCCACATGCTGCATACAATATCATCTTTTTACAAGAAACCAGGTTAAATTCATTATTCCACACTAACCAGGCTAAGACAAGCTGGATGTGGAGTCCATCTTTTTGGATGTTTGGGATGGATGTTGTAGATGGGTTGGGAATTCTGTTTAAAGGATCAGATTTTACCTTACACAAGATAGTGATATTCTCCCAGGCAGGGCATTTTTATTAAGACTGTCATTATAGGCATATTTCTCTTAGACTTATTGGTCCAGATGTTCCAAACTTTGCCCCTGGGCTAAATTAGCACTGCCCGGTGGGCAAACTTAGCCTGGAGCACAAAGCAAGCTATATACAGAAGGAATTGCCCAGGGCAAACAGCTTCTGAATATAGAATGGGAATGAGGCCAGGCAAACTGGGCTGGGAGTGCAGGGCAAACTGAGCCCTAGAATAAGATAGCTCTGACTATAGTGACCAGGAAGTGCAGACCACAACAGCAACACAGTGCACAGCGATGTGAAGGTAGCTAGAGGCGACTTATGTGGCCAATGTGTGTTACAACAAATGCGTGGACCCAGTACAGCTGCAGGGAGCAGCCTATGAGAAGGTACAGTGTGCAAAACAGCATAATATTCCCGAATCATTTGCGCAAAGCTAACGCATTTGCGAGAGATTAGCACGGAGCTAAGCTGTTTGCCCGGTGCAAAGTTGATTGCCCAGTGCTAAACATTGCCATATTCAAAAGTGACATGCAAATGAGCCTACTCAGGTAGTCTCTGGGCAAACATCCAGATTAGCATCTCATTATGCCCTGATTTGCATGCAGTTTGCCCAGCATTACTGCAGGGTCCCACAGAGCCACCTGTAGGTCAGTCTGGAAGTACAGGTGCTAGCCAGGTTTGACCACAGCTCCACCTGTAGGTCTGTCTGGCAGTGCACGATGATAGCTGCAGGCTACATGTACACAGTGCAGCATAGCATATTGTACCCCTGGGGACAACACAGCAAGGCACAGGTGGTGGTGGTGCTGCATGCAACTGTAACACCATAGGGCATGCTAAAGTGCACAGCAGACACTACAGTAGCAAAGGGGCCAATAGTGTGTGGGACACAGCACTGCCTATGGTGTGTAGGGCAGTGACGCTGACTGCACTGTACACTGTGACAGGCCCAACCTGCAGGTGTTTCCTGATAGTGGACATTACTATTACGCTGTTGTGTGATCCACAGAAGCTGCACCTGTGGCATGGGATGCACACAGTGACATATACATGACCGGCTGTGTGTGCTGTGGCATCTGTACAGTTGTGCTGTATGTGGCTGGTTGGGCACGTAGGATCCGACAGGCACACAGGCAGTGGGGTATTCCCACTACTGGCCCATGTGCACTGTGTGCTGTGTCCCAGTCCGGTGGCCACACCTGGGCTGTGGTGAGGTTTGGCTACCCATACACCCTCCCCTCAATGGCCACCATGCCCACAGTGCTGCCTGTGTGTGCTGGCATGTGTTGGGCACCACGGCTGTATGGTCTGCAGGTGTGTGCTGTATGGCCACACTACCATGATGTCCCCTGTGGGCCTGATCACCCCTTACTGCCTGTGCATGGCTGGGGCCTCTGGCAGCCGTTGGCATCATGGTGGTGCCATCAGTGAGCAGCATGTGTCCTCCATGTCTGGCAGTTTCTAAGTGTCATACTCATATGTTAGGGTCATGCAAGCTGCACTAATGCCACGCTAACACCACGCAAAGCAACAATGTCGTGCAAAGCTGTTTGCCCACGGTTAAGACCAGCTTTTCCTGGGCAGTAATTTGTACCGTGCTATGGGTCACATTAAGTCACACTAAACACCTTAGTGCGGCGCTAGTCGCTGAATAACTCATTGCGCCTGTATTCATGTTCACATTGTCCCTTGCATATAATTATGGTTTGCCCGGCGCTAATGCAGTTTGCCTGCACTATTTGGCCTTTTGAATATAGCAGACCAGCGCTAATCCTGCGCAAACTATTTTTGCCAGGCGTAAAGCTTTGAATATCTGGCACATTAACATTTATGTGCCTCAAACTAAGGTGGCCAGAGTGGAACTATTTGAACTGATATGCCCTTATCTATATAGTAATAAACATATTATATGGGGAGGGGATATGAATTATGGACTTGATATAAAGGTGAAAGATAATATACAGAGGAAAGTGAAGTGTGTCTCAAATTCACTACATCATATGGTACATACAGCTAATTTATTTATTTATTTAATTTATTTATTTTTTGTTGACTGGGTAAGTGCACTAGACAAATACTGCCTATTTTCAGGTACAACCTGGGGGAAGGGGATACAGATGAATGCCAACTGACTTTGAACCAAATGAAACTATTGGTGGTATTTTTTTTTAGTGAATGAGGGAAATTTGGCCAGGACACCTGGGGAATTCCCCTGCTCTGCTGGTGCTCTGTGGCCAGTAGAGGGCTGAGATGATTCTGCATCATGGCAGAAGCTCTGCACTCCTGCGAGAAGATGGACGCTAGTGAGGACGCTCCCACTAGCAATGCTTCTGTATGTTTTTTGGAGGATACCGTTGCGACTATGAGCACTATAGATACGGACCTGGAGAAGGCATCTGCTGTCCCGGAGGTGATCGGTTCGCTACCGACTCGGGAGCTCTTTCACACTGCATCTGCTGACCCTGTGTGCCTTGCGTCTGCCTTGAGGCCTTTGGATTCTGCACTCCCTGTTTCCACTACGGACAATTTTCAGCAACGTACACTTCTGGTTGCACTGGCAGAAGGTCCGACAGTACTGGAGCCCCATGCTGCACCCGAGAGAATCTCTACCGCCTCGCAAGCTCTGAAACACCAATTTGGTTTGCAAACTCAGGACTCTCATGATTTCAAGGACTGGTCAGAGGAAGATTCCTTACTTAATGCTGGCTAGACACAAAACGCTTCAGGAACTTGGGTGCCTGACCCTACTTGGAAGCCTGTTTCCTATCTTTCACCTAAGCATGCCACCTCCCTGAGCTCAGGTATAGACATTGCTCCTTCTGTTGTTACTAATGTTGCTGGTGCGCACCCATCGTTAAAGGACACTGAGGCTGCTTGTAGCCCCAGTATGTCTTTGGGGGGGGGACTTAAGGTTACTGCTGCAGCAAATGATGGGTTTGGCTCCTGCAAGGGGCCCTGAAAACCCTCCTCGCGTCCCTATGGTAGACCTGTTCAAACACAAACTTGAACAGGCTCCCAGGAGGAATGCTGTTCGACTAAGATATAGAGGGGGTTTAAATGCTCATCCAGATAGATATTATATTACCAACACTTTGCTTAGGGGTTCCATGTCTTTTCTCCCTTCAGACCTCTTTGCACTTATTCATGTTTCAGGAGAGGATTCCTTTGATGTAAGCTTCAGACTTAATCATAGTCTGGAAAAAATTTGGGAAAAATACTCTGTTCTCAAAACTACCCCTTTATGGCTTCCCTTTTTAGCCACTCCTCTGACTAGGCCACAAATTAGGTATATCACTGTTAGGTTCAGAAATGAAGGGGTGAATGTCAGTGACATTTACCATTGGCTGCAGAAGTGTTGTGATATCCTTGGACCCCCTAAAGCTTTATTAGATTTAGAGGGTATTTGGACTGGGGCTGGAAATTTAAAGTTAAACTGTTTCAAGTGAATTCTGATATAGTGCATCTCCCAAATAGTTTTTTTCTAGGAAAGGACAGGGGGGTATGCTTTTATAATGGTCAGCCCCGAGCTTGCTATAAATGCGGTTCACGCACTCACATTAGTAGTTCTTGTGACATGATGAAATGTTCACTTTGTGGGGGGTATGGACATTCAATGGACCTGTGTCAGAATGTTTTCCAGTGTAACCTGTGTGATGAAAAGGGGCATGCCTTTTATCAATGCCCCTGGGCCAAGCGCAATAGAACCGAGGGATGGGATCATGATGATTTAGTACTCCAAGCTCAGGATAAATTGCATGATCCTGATCCACCTGTATCGACTGTACCGAAACCTGTACCTTTGGTGGATACCTCTGGCCTTTCTTCTACTATGCTCCAGGCCTCTGAGCCAGAGAATGTGCCTGACAGGCCTACAATGCCCCCCACCTTTGAGACTGTGAAAGGCCGGAGATTTACAATATCTTCTCTGAAACTACCCACTCCCTGCCCTATTCCAACTTCTAATATTTTTTTACCCCTACAAGAAGACTTGGGAGATTCAGACTTAGAATCTGATACATCCCATAGATCTGAGATAGTCACAGAAGTTGAAGAAAGTAGATCTACAGAATTGACAAAGGAAAAGAAAGGGAAAAAGGAAAAAAAAAGGCGCTAGTTGTGTTCCCATGGTTAATGGATATTTTGGTACAGAGTTACCTATATCGATTGGGGTAAGGCAGGGTTGCCCATTAAGCCCACTTTTGTATTCTTTTGTTTTGGACCCTGTTGTTAGACAGATTGTCTGGGACACGAATATTATTGGATTATCACCTTCCTCTACTTTACCAGTTGAAAAAATAACTGCTTACGTGGATGATATCACTTTATTACTTAAAGATATTCGTTCTTTACTTAATGCATTACACATTTTCTCTATTTTTGAGGCACTTTCCGGAGCCCAGATTAACATGCATAAGAGCTTTATTTTTATATTACAGTCTACACATCTAGACCCTTCTGAAATTGCAGGTATTTCGGTGGCTTCTTCTCTTCATAAGATTTTGGGCATTTGGTTTGGAGCAGGACAGTTAGCCACCTATAATTGGAAAAAAACAATTATACATCGGAGAATTTAAAATACACCGATGGAAAGGGTGGAAATTTGGATAGGACAAAAGGGCTGCAATTATTAAAAAATTTGTGTTGCCAGTGTTTTTATACTTGAGTTATGTGTTTCCACCTCCTCTTCATCTGGAGACTAGACTATTAAGTATTTTTTTTCAGATGTTATGGGTCAATAGACTGAACCCAGTGCGCAGAGATATTACTTATCTTCCCATTAATAAGGGTGGATTAGACATGATTAACCCCATTGTTTTTTATCACTCTTTTTTTTTTGTTTGAATCTTTTTCTTATATTTGGTCTTCTACTACTATGTCCTGGCAATTTTGGTCCAATTTTTTGTGGTCCACATATTTAAATAAATGGTCACTATTACCCCCTAAAATATTATTATCCGAATCCTTGCCATCTTATGGTATTGCTACTTTTAAGAAATTACAGCAGTGGAAAATATCGTTTCCACATTTGTTCACTCTTTCTAGAAAAACCTTTTATAAGTTTGTTGTGTTTGAGGTGCAGAAATGTGTTTCTCTCTTCCCAGAATGTATACCCTCTAAATTGTTTTTTTCTTTTAGGAAACTGATGGATTTTAGGATTCCCCCACATATCTGGGATATTGTATGGCTTTCTATACAGGGTAGGTTAGGGGTTCGAGGTAACTTGAAATACAAACACGCTACGGAAAGATTTTGCTTATGGCTCGCCTGTATTAATTGCGAAGAAACTATGGTTAATTTTTTTGTTACATGCCCTTTTAGTCAAACATTTTGGCAGGACGCTGCTCTACATTGGAACCTCCCCTTTTTAGTCACCATTATCTATCAGACCATAATTTTGGGTAATTATACTGGGATATGCCGCCAATACCATAGAAGTAACTTGAATGTGTTTTTTGGTTTTATACAATATTATCTTTGGCAAGCTTGTTGCGAATTTATTTTTCAGCAACAAACAGTTTTGTCTAACACCATGTTTGTACAAATTGAGAATGGCTTAACCTCTGTTAAAGCCAGAGATTTGGATAAATTCTCCAAACCTAAAGTTGATCTCTTCTGGTGAAATTTTATACCGGTATAACGAGTTGTTAGAATGTGTTTCTTTTGGATGTCCTTTTTCTTTTTCTGAATTACTTTTGTTTTTTTATTTAATATGGTGTTTTGCCTATGCTTGTAATTTCTTTTTGTGATGTTATGTTTTTCTTTAATAAAACTACCCCTACTCTTTTCAATAAGTGCCATGGGATCTTTAACATCCACCTGAACTACCATCAATCCAGGCAGATGGAACCTCGGTTTAATGTCTCATTTGAAAGACAGCACCTCAGAAGTGCAGCATCCCTCTCATGCTGCACTGTATTGTCAGTACTGGGATATTAACCCAAGTGCCAAATGTGGAAACTGAAACCACAGCCCTGTGATCTCCCAGCCTCAGAAGCGAGTGTGCTACCTACTGAGCCACTGACACTGACGAATTTAATGGATGCCTACAAGACAATACATAAGGATGCAGGATATACATATTATACAAATAGATTTGCCACCAGAATAGATTTAATTTTCTGTTCCAGAATGCTCACTCCCCAAAAATTCCAACTAATACCTAGTGAATTTTCAGACCATGTGTTATTAGATTGTTCACTAAGTCTGTCTAACATCCCCCCAGATTTTTTCTTCTCCCCAACAATGGAGAATGAACACTTCTCTGTTAGATCAGGATGAAGTTAAAATTAAGATACTATACCTCTTAGAGGTCAGGAAATCAGTCCGTTGTATGTATGAGAACATCTGGCAGTGGTGGAAAAACACAAAATTTGACATTAAAGGGAAACACTGGAAAAGGCGTAACTTTACCCAGGCACTACAAACATTACTGATTAGTGCTTTCAGACAGCAAAAAAAGGTTTTTTAATTCCTCTAATTGCTTTTGTAGTGATTTAAACAGTGGCCTTCAGCTTTCACTTCTGTTGCTGGCAGTAGCCATTTCATGAGCAGCAGAGAGCTTCCTGAGCTCACCTTATGCTAATATGACCTGCTAACGAATAGCAGAGGTCAAACAGGCATATTAGCATACAGTGAGCTCAGGAAGCTCACTGCTGCTCATGAAATGGCTACTGCCAGCAACAGAAGTGGAAGTTGTTGGTAGCAGTTCTAAATAATTTAAAAAAATTATTACTGTCTGAAAGAACTAATTGAGAGTTCCTGTAGCGTCTGAGGAAAGCTGTGTCTTTTCCATTGTTTTCCTTTAAAACTCTTTTCTGTCACATTGGCAGGGAAATGTAAAATATTGAATATCTTACTTATTTAGGTCACGGAAACAAAGTATACAAGTATATGTCTTTAGCTAATGAAGACAGACCACTGCATCAGCAAGACATAACTACACTTACAAATAATATGTTTCAGTGTCAGTATAACAGAGTAGCTACACTAGAGACAGAAATGCGATATGTAACTGAGAAACAACCCCACGCAGACCCTTTCGTGGCATGCAAACACAGGTTGGACCATACCCTAATGACAGAACTAATGGATGAAAATGGAAACATTTCCACACATGATAGGGATATGTTGAAAGTAGTACATGATCACATGCTACATAATTTTGAGAAAGCTTTTATATTGCAAGAAACACAAACAGATTGTATACAGTCACCAGGGATTGTTTTCACAGAAACACACAAAATTGAAATAAATAACCCTATAAAGGCTCAGGAAGTAAAATATGCAATAGGAAAACTCAGTGCTGGCTCTTCCCCAGGTCCAGATGGCATCCCTATCATTTTTTACAAACTTTTTGCTCAGGAATTAATAAAAGCATTAACAGACTTATTTAACACATTCACTGACTTGTCCATGGAACAAACAAGGGTTTGGTGAAGGAATCATGATTTTTTTTATACAAAAAAGGAAATAAGTCAATACTTGCTAACTGGAGACCCATCAGTTTATTAAATACGGATTATAAGATTTTGTCACATATTTTACATCTTAGAACACAAAACATTTCTGAACTATTAGTACACCCAGCACAAACTTGCTCGATACATGGGAGGAACATTGCATCTAACTTGGCTCTGTTACATGACATTTTTGAATTGGGAAGGCAAAATAGACTACAAGGCTTTGTCTTATCTATAGACCAAGCCAAGGCATTTGATAAAAATTCACACAAATATTTATTTCATATTTTGGAATTATATGGATTTAAATGGGAATCTATTGAAATGGTTAAAAGTCTTTACAATGAGGCAGTTATAATTCCTTCAGTCAACGGTATCTAAGATACACCAGTCCCTATGAAGACAGGAGTAAGGCAGGGTTGTCCGATCAGCCCCTTGGTATATACCTATGCACTAGATCCATTAATACTATTTATAATCGCTAATCAGAACATTGTAGGAATTACTCCAGACAAGAGCCTGCCTGCAGAAAAGGTGGCAGCGTACACTGATGATTTATGTATTTTTTACACAACAGAGAATCAGGTAAAGAAGTACAGCAAGCACTACTGTCATATTTACAGTTGTCGAGGGCTAATATAAATCATGCTAAAAGTAAGGCTATACAAATTGGACATCACAGTGATCTAGAACCAGATCAAAATATAGCAGGACTCTCTATTACACAGATGCCTATTCAGATTGTGTATTACCTTTGGTCAAGAAGATCTGCAATAGCTAAACTGGAGGGCTATTTCCTATGAATTGTAGGTCCAGATTTGGAAAACCTGGAAATTCTCCAAAAAAAAAATAGAATTTTAACCATAAAAACATTTCTTCTTCCTATGTTTACATGTTTAAGTTTTATTTACCCATCTATTTCTGGTTTGGACACCAGACATCTTAGTTGTTTCTTTCAGATATTATGGGGCAGCCGCCTTATTCCAGTTAAAAGAGAATATACTTACATTTCAGAAAAATTAGGAGGTTTAGGTATAATTAACCCTTTAGTTTATTTTTTTCATTCATTTTTTATAAAATATATGGTAAGATTGTGCTGGGAAGGGTCTCCTTCACCTTGGCAAGAATGGACTATTTTGCTCTTTAAATCTTATTGTTCTAATTGGGAGGTTTGTGCTCCTAAAATCCTCCACACTTTAAATATTCCAGGTTATGCAGACTCACCCTTACAAAAAATCAGACAATGATTGGGGTAAAGGTTAACCTGAAACATAAAGCTTTGGAAGAAAGATATTGTCCTAGGAGAGAATGTTATCAGGTATAAGAGACCCAAACACATGTCCTGAAATGGTACAGATCCAGAAGCAAATGATCTGATACCTTTTAATGGACCAACATAGATGTAACAACAAGAACAAAGTGCTCTAGCTTTCGGACCAACCAGTCCTTCTTCAGAAGCTAATGGCAGTTGTTTAGAAAATACAATACTTTTAACAGCTAGATCATGCAGAAAAAAACAGAAAAAAATCCCCATTGGTTTAAAATACTCATTTAAAAAATACAGAGGATGATGTCAGAGAAGTTTAGCAGTACCATACTGCCTTCAGCCAGGAGGGTCCCCGGGTCAAAGGTGCTTGGTGGAACACACATACAAAGAATACTACTGCATATAAATTTAATTGACATAAGATAATACTGCTGGAGCAGATGACTCTAAATCAAGCTATGGGTGTCACAGCTTATATAAGGATGTGATTACTGAAAGGCAACCCCCACCCAGATTAAAGACATACTAAGATTGACTTAGGGCTCCAAGAAGTTTCACTGCCTGCATTATAGACAAGACATTACCAGTAGAGTTGTCTTAAAAACATCAGTGCACACTGTATGATGTGTAAAACCTAGCTGGACCTGTCACCCAGCTGTACTCTCAAGCTAGACATAAGGCCCAATAAATTTCAAAAACCTCTAGTGTAGTGACAGGACTTTATAAATGATAATTGAAATATAAATTGACAGTATTAGTGTCAAACAAAAAACTCTAGTCAAGGAACATTAAGAAATTAAGACCATGTAGCCTGATATGCATGTCTAAGGAATCTGAAAAAAAGATTCAAATTTAATTTCTCTCCTCCTCTTCACACAAACAATACACCCTACCCCACCCCACATCATCATAATGTGTGTGTGTGTGGGGGGGATACCTAGCTTTAAGGAGATGCTGTCTCTCTCTCTCACTTACTCAGACACACACACACACACACACACACACACACACACACACACACACACACACACACACACACACACACACACATGCACTCTCCTAGTGAACCTTTATTCACATCAGTCACTGCAGTTGTTCCCCAAAGGAATTCAACTTGTCATGAAATCCTAAGTAAAAGGGCTCATGTTATCCTAATACCTACAGAGCAAAAATGTGACACTATTCAACCATACTACTACCTACGTAGTAACATTTCCAAGGATTCTGGATAGAACTACCATGAAGTAAAATTGCCACCCTCCCCAGGATAAGGTAACTAGAAGTAAATATAAAGTATGCGTGTAAGACCAGAGGTCCAACATACCTACATATCCACAAATTACTACAATATTAGCCTAATGTAAAAAGATCTATCCAGGACCCCCATGCAAATGAAATCACGCACCCCAATATGTACAGAGTTAAAAAAATATGTGACAGTCTATGATAACACTCCTGTATGTACAGTAATAGGCTAGGTAATCTGAATATGGTGCAATGGAATCAATCCCACTCCCGAGCAAAGATAAAAAGTAAGGAGGAATTAATATTCATTATATGTGTGAAGTAAGAATAGTAACACACTATAACTCCATGTATCTAAATAGAGGCCTACCTTAATGTGACAGCAAGCCCCACACCTGTTATATCACGTACCTCACAACACATACCCACACACATTCATACATACACACACGCACCCACATCCCACACATGCTGAAGTCCTATAATATGCCTGTCTGAATAAGAAAAGATCTGTGGATGTCAGTTTCTGTAGTGTCTCATAAAACCAAGATCAACATTCATCCCATCTGCTACCATATTGAAATGTAAAATAAGTTTAATCTCAAAAGCTCGTCTGAAATGGTACAGATTTTCACCTTTTTAGCCACTAGATGGCTGTGGCCATAGTTAAAGTCTCTCACATATGAGAAAGTAATATTAGGAGATTATACAGGATATCTGAAATATTATCATCCAAGTCCTCTTAATGTCATCTTTGCCACTCTAAAGTTTTATATCTGGCAAGCCAGGTGCCAATCTGTGACGCAGAAACTGCACACAAATCCAATCACTAATGCTCATATGATAGAAAGAATGCTGAAACAGGTCAAAGCACAGGATTGTAGAAGATTGCCTAAACCAAGGGCTGACACCCTCGGGAGAAGAATAGCTTAGGTGGAATAAATGAAAGTGTTAAGATAAGAGATGGTAGGCCAATACAGGTACTATGATTTATTAGAGCCGTAATAGAAATGTATAACAAACTATGAGACATTAACTGTTATTTGTTAGAACTTTATTTTTGTCGTGATCAAGGGTAGTAAATATAAAATTTTAGAAGGTGGAAAAAAGAAAGAAGAATATTTGTTGAAATATAATGGACACTTCAGTTACTGGTTTGAATACTAGGGTTTTTATTTAATGGGTTACATGGATTATAGTTTGTAATACTATGGGTTAGATATGATAGTGCATGATTTTCTGTTGTACTGTTGTGATTTTTGAAGGTTTATGAATAAAACATACTCCAACAAAGTTGTGGATTTTAATCTAACATTTAAAATTTATTTTCATGATTGACCTTTTTTGTTGAGGTTTGTTGAACTGATAATTCTCTGTTGAAAGATGTTGTAGTTTCCTTATCATAATAAAAATTCCCCTACTCTTTTCGAGAAGTGCCATGGGATTTTTAACATCCACCTGAACAGGCAGGTGGGACCTCGGTTTAATGTCTCATCTGAAAGACGACACCTCAGGAGTGCAGCACCCCCATCATACTGCACTACATTGTCAGTATTAGGATTTAACCCAAGTGCCAGGTGTGGGGATAGAACCCACAGCCTTCTGATCTTTCAGCCTCAGAGGTGAGCGTGCAACCTGCTGAGCCACTGACACTACTTGGTAGTCGTCTGTTCCCAGATGGCTACCCACTTCTAAATCTGAGATCCTCTCTCCATCCCTGTTTGAGAGTACTAGGCCTAAGATTACTCCCTCCCGAGTGGGTTCCAGAACTAGCTGTCTGAGACATTCCCCTGTAGGACATCGTGAATGACTCTGCTCTTTAATGTGGCTGCAACAAAGGTGCTCCAGTTAACATCTGGCATATTCAGGTCCCCCATCAACAATATCTCCCCCTTTTCTGCCATTCTAAGGATGCCTTCTATCATTTCCTTGTCCATTTCCTTCCCCCGAGACGGGGATCTGCATACAACCCCTGTGCGGGTTGTGGTGCCATTTCCTGTCTCCAGGGTGACCCACAGTGCCTCCTCTCCTCCCTGTTTACACTTTAGTTCTGTTGCTTTGATCCCTTCCCTTACATAGAGAGCTGCTCCTCCTCCTCTTTTACCGTCCCTGTCTCTTCTGTAGATTGTGTACCCTGGTATGTTGACATCCCAGTCATGGTTCTCTGTGTACCATATTTCTGTGACTGTTGTGATATCCAGGCATCCATCTTCCATCAAGGCCACTAGTTCAGGGAGCTTGTAACCCAGACTACAGGCATTGGTACTCATCACCCTCCATTTTTTGATGGCCTTACTCCTTTTAGCCCCATCTCTGTCCTTACTGACTTTGCCTTTTTCTCCATTTACCCCTGTCCTGCTTCCTATCGACTTCTCTACCTTGGCATTTACCTCACTAACCACCCTGTTTTGTTGGGGGGGGCTGGGATTTCCCTGCTCCTTATCAGTGCCTTCCCCTTGGCTAGTTTAAATGCTTGCTAATGAAGCATTTATTTAAACCTATCACCTAGGATCCTGGTTTCCTTCCAGGACAGATGCAGACCATCACGCCAGTATAGGCCTGTATCCCTCCAGCTGGACCCCCAGTCCCCAATGAAGCCAAAACCCTGAGCTCTGCACCAGTTTTTTAATGATTCACTGAATCCCATGGTGCGGAGTACCCTAGCTTCACCCATGCCATAAACAGGCAGCACCTCCAAGAAGGTTACCGTGTGTGCTACTTGTCTGAGGCCCCTTCCCAACTCCACAAACTCCTCCTGCACTGCTCTGATCCAATTCCCAGCCAGGACATTTGTCCCTAGGTGGACAATGATGTACAGCTCCCTCTTCTGTGCTGCTGCTCCCACGATCCTGAGGATTCACTTCCTGTCCCTCCAAGCCATGGCGCTGGGGAGGCACCTTACCTCCCTCTTCCTTCCCTCCCCCAGTTCTACCCCCCAATGACTGAGTCCCCCACCAGGAGTTGTTTCCTTCCCCTGTGGGGTCCCATGCCATCCTCCTGTAAGTCTCCTTTGTGGAGGTTCCTAGCATCCTTCTTGATCTCCACTGTGGGTGCCTCCACAGAGGAACCACGCTTTCCCATAACGGTGTATTAATTGTGAAGAGGTACAACTGGAGTGATGTGCCTCTGTTCCACCACCCTTACCCTCCCTGAGCCCACCATGGTCCAACTGCTCCTCTTTCTTGGCAAACTCTGAGGCAGTGGCAGTGGCCCTGGTGATCCCTGGATGGGAGAGGAGGTTTCCTGAATCCTCGCCAGGTTGGCCTGGAGACAGGCAACCTCCTCCCTTAGACAAGAGAGGTACCTGCAAATAGGGCAGCATTGCAGCCTCTGGAATGTCTTCTGGAAGACTGCTGCCCCACAGCCAGTGCATCGCACCACTCCCCACATGTCTCTCTCCCTTGCTGTTTAAATCTTTTTTTGTTAGTGTGTGCGAGCGTGTGTGTGCATTTACCCCCTACACAGTGTGCTGTGCTTTTAAGGATATAGCAGGTGTATGTCCTTTGCTCTTTTGGGGAAGTGATGTCAGAACCCCTGGTATAAAGGAAATTATGCTCTTGAGGTGGGTAGGACCAAGCCTATGCTCTCCAGAAACAATCAGCTACAGCTGTGACCCACCACGCCAGTGACTGCTTTCCTTGCTTTCAGCAAGACAACCTGCACAACAATTTAACAGAAAATATACCCTGCAAAAAACAATTTCAGTCAGAGAAAAATAAAGCAGTTGAGCCCAATCCCTGTGTTCTGCCCTCCGACGCACCTGCATCTAGCGGCTTCTGCTAGGGGCTCTAAATAGAGGGTGAATAAAATTGGGGAGAGGGGACAGCCCTGGCGAGTGCCTCTTGACAAGGGGAATGGTTCTGAAAGGGAGTCATTGAGCTTGAGATAGGTTTGGGCCAGAGTGTAGATTGCCTGGAGAATTTGTATAAACTACTGGGGTAGTCCAAAATGAGACAAGGCCCTCCAATGGAATGGTGAAGCCACCTTGTCAGACACCTTGTCAGTATCTAAACTAAGCAATGCCAGGGGTATCTGTCTGGTAGTCTCAAAATCAATGAACAGGAGGTTTCGACTGACGCTATCATGTGCCTGATGTCAACGGATGAATCCCACCTGGTCTGGGTTAATTAAAAGAGGAAGGAGGGGTTCAAGGCATCTTGCCATTATGGACATATAGATTTTATAGTCCATATTTAACATGGAGATAGGCCTATATGCGACAGGGTGGCAAGGTTCTTTTTTATGGTTTTAGGAGGGCTGTAAGGGTGGTATATTTCCATGATGATGGGGGAAGGATCACCCTCCTGCACTCCCTGAAATGCCAACATCAGTGGGGTATGAGGGTTTCCGGGAAGGCCCAGTAGAATTCAACTGGGTCACCATCTGGTCCCCGTGCTTTTTATATTGGCTCGTGCTTGCATGCCAGTCAACATATTGAGTTAGTAGCAGATTTGTAGGCGCGGTCACTGTTGAGTGAATGCAGGGCACGCATCAGTAGGTGCATCTCTCATTCCCCAATAAACCAGCATGCAGGCGCCATACCAGGAATACATCATGTGCGAGCACATCTAAGGAAAGATCCATTACAATGAGAGCAAAGCTCGTCATACGCCGCGGCACCTCCTGACATGCCTTCCCTGGTGAAACATTAGCCTAAACATGGACGACACACTGCCTGCCCCAGTGTCAACTTTGGGGGTCCCCAACCCCCCTGTCGGCATGTTCTGAGCAAGTTTATGTGCTAACGGAGGAGCCCACTCCCTGTCAGCAAAATGCACCCCCCCCAATTTTTTATGTGCTAAGGGGGGTGCCAAATCCCCCATCAGCCAACCACCCCAAACACTCAGGTGGTACACTGGGAGCCCACCCCAGTGTGCCAAATGCCTCTGTAAAAAAAAAAAAAAAGTCCCATGATGTTTGTTTTTAACTTGCAAAGAAAAGCGGTCTCCGTGAGTTTGTCCAGATCCCTGATCCAACCTGCACTCACCTCTGTGCACCCTGCCTCCCTGACACCCCCACCCATACTTACCTCCGAGTCTGGCGTGATGATCTTTGATGGACCGGGAACACGCTCTGCACTCTTCAAAGCTGACCGCAAACTGAAGAAATGCCGGTAAGCTATATAATGGCATAAATAGGTTTTTTTCAACTTTGGTGCATATCTTGGGCATTTTTTGGAATTTTTGCACCAAATTTTCAACATGGGGTTATTGGGCCCATCTCATGAATTCAGTCACTGTCATGGCATTACTCGGTCCTGAAAGGTGATTTTGCAGTCACCGCGGAATTATCTTTTGGGACTAATTAACGAAATGACAGTGCCACTGTTCATGAGGGGGCTCTCAAAAGCCTATGTTGCAAATTTGTGAAAAATCCAAAAAATGACTGTTTTACGAGCGTCTGTTGTGCTGTTTCCACGCTCGCTCGTAACTTCGTGAATTTGTAATATTTTCACTCCAGATCTTCAAAATTGGCATTTTTCCACACCTCCTTATGAACAGCATAGCTGTCATTTTACATATCCTGGCTGAAATGTGTTTTTGCATGTCTGGCGCAGAATAGCACGGTCGCTGTGCTAAATCAGTTTTTGGGACAGTTTGAGAAAATAACGGTGATACTGATCATGAGCAGAAGTCCTAAAACGCCTATGTTGAAAATCTGGTGAGAAAAGTCCATAAAATGACTGTGTTACAAGCGTGCATTGCGCAGTTTCCACACACCCTTGTAACCTCGCAAATTTGCAATATTTTCATGCCAGATTTTCAACACTGGCATTTTTTCACACCTCCTTATGAACAGTATAGCTGTCATTTTTCACAGCTGGCCCGAAATGTGTTTCCACACCGGTGGCGCACAATGGCGTGGTAGCTGTGGGAAATCAATTTTTGGGACAGATTAACAAAATCACAGTGACACTGTTCATGAGGGGAGGTCCCAAAATATCTATCTTGAAATTGTGGCTAAAAAAATTCCAAAAATAATTGGGTTATGGATGTGTGTTTCTGCAGTTTCTATGCATGCTCATGACTTCACCACTTTTCCAGATTTTCTCTCCAGATTTTCAACGTTGCCATTTTTTTATGCCTCCTCATGAACAATACAGTTGTCATTTTCCACATCCTGCCCAAAATGTGTTTTCATCCCTGTGTCGCCAAATGGTATAGCCACTGTGCAAAACCACCTTTCAGCTAACAAACTGATTATGCCGCTCTTCATGAGGTGGGGTCACAAAACGCCTATGTTGAAAATTTGGAGTGAAAATACCAACAAACTCCTACAGTGTTAGGGTTTTCAACTGTAACACCCCACCCTGTATAGACTGCCAGGTGTCAGGGGTGTGACTTGGGATCATTGGCTGTAATGCTCATGCCATTCCACCCCACCCCCACCCTGCAGCCAGTGGCAGGCATCGAGGTGTGCCTTGGACTGTTTGGCCCTAAAGTTCACCCCATTCTCCTATACTGCACCCGTCTCAGTGTATTTCCTTATGGAATGGGGTAAGTATAATGCCCAAAGACCCCAAAGCACACCACAGCACTTGTCAGTGTCTACAGGGTAGGGTGATGCCCATTCTCCTATACTGCACCGTATCAGTGTATTTCCTTATGGAGTTAGGTAAGTATAAGGCCCAAAGACCCCAAAGCACACCACAGCACTTGTCAGTGTCTACAGGGTAGGGTGAGGTAAAATGGCATGAGTGTTATAGCTGACAGCCTAAAGGCACACCCCAGCACCTGTCAGCCTCTGCAGGGTGGGGGTTGGGTTGGCATCAGTTCCATACTTCACTGCCATTCTTATTATGCATCTCTAACTCCTGCAGTACCAATGCCAATGCCACCGAGACAACATTCGGCATTGACAAATGCTTGTGTAGTCTTGGATTTGCGGAGGACCACAGTGAACTCTGAGGCTGTAATCAGGGCAAAAAGGCTATTTGCTTGTGTTTCATTTTGGTGGGACAAAGGATTACAGTTGAGGAAGACATCCATATGGGTCACTGGGGCTCGGGTGTCTGCCGTGTAGAGATGCTGGTATTAAGCCGCCATAGTCTTCCTATTTTCATTTGGGCTGGTCAGGGTTTTAGCCGATGTTGGGTCATGCATGTGAGTGACGTACGCTTGTGCTTTGTAGTTTTAAATATGGCGGGCCAAATTTTGGTTTCCTCTGAGGCCTCCCTCATAATGGAAATGTCCGAGGTATAAAAGTTGCTGCTCTGTTCTTTAAACATGGAGCATCTGGAGCTCTTCTTTCCGTCTCTATAATTGGGCCTTGATTGACTTGTCCCCCTTGAGAAGAAAGCTTTGGAGGGTGTGCATTTCCTCCTGGACAGAATACATTTTATTTTGTATATTATCTATTTAAGGCCACTCCGGCTAGGACTTGGTGGTGGCATACCACCATTCGGAGCTCCTTCTCCCCCGATCAGGGATCACTCTGCACAGCCATGGGTCAGGATTTTTTGTTTAGGTAGCTAGTTTATCCCATCCCCGAGAACTCCGGTTAACAGGACCAGTGTCCAAATGGTAAGCCGCGGTGAGGCATAGCTTCCGCCACTTGCCTAACAATGTCCTCCACTCCTGACACCACCCACTAGTTGGTGCGGTGCCTGACCCAGCCCAGGAGAGGATAGCTGCCAATTGGTGACTCAATCCGGTTCCCCCAGCTGACCCCTGGCATCCTGGGCTCGTTCCTGAACCTAGGTCACCAGTGTAGTGCAAGGTGTGGTGTCCAGTGCTTCAATGCTCAGCTCCACCGGGCTGGCTCAGAAATTATTTTTTTTATCCCTTTCTTGTTTTTTCCGGTATGTATAAGATATGATCTTCCACTCGAAAAAAACACCTTAAGGATGTCCCAGAGAATAGACGGCAAGATGTCCAGATTCAGATTATCCATATGGATGCGAGTGATGGTTTCCTGGACCATCTCTCTGAATCCAAGGTCCTTGAGATGCATTAGGTTGAGCCACCACGAATTGGCACAAGACGGCTTTCCTAAGTCAAACACTGCAAAGACTGGTGCATGGTTGGATAGAAGTGAGGTGCTATGAAAGATATCCTGAACCATATCCAAGTGTTCTGTCATGGTAAATTTATAATCTAAGTGAGATGCTGTTCCTGTGCAGGGGGCATAATTGGAATATTGTGTGGAGGTGGGGAAGAAGTGTCTCCATAAGTTCATGATCCCTAAATGTGTTAATGTGTGCCTTAAGTATTTCTGAAGTGGGGATGTGCGGTGCGCCGAAGGGTTGGAGGCATCCAGCTCAGGTGAAAGTGTGACATTTAAATTACCTCCCAGAATGAGCTGTCCTTTCATAATCAGTAACAGGGTGTTAAATAAATGTGCTATTGCTTTTTAGGCACCTGGTGGGAATTATACAGAGGCCAAGGTGACAGGATTATTATATATTAGGCCAGGTGCTATGGCAAAGTGGCCTTCTGGGTCCATCTTCTGGTCTTCGAGTACAAACAGTATCCTCCTAGGTATTAAAATGGCTGCTCCACGTCTTTTCCCAGACAGATGGGAGGAGGCTATGACACTGTGGTAGCCATGCATGGAGAACTTATCATGCTTGAAAGAGTACCACCTCTGCCCGATCTTTTTCAAGTTGCCGGAGTGGTTGGTATCGTTTAGCAGGGCTATGTTGTGACAGGGAGCTCCTGACACTCTTGAGGACTGACCTTTTCTTAAATCTGTTGTAACAGTTCTTCTGTTTCTTAATCTATTCTGTCCTTTACTGTTTCTAGTCCATAAGGTTTGCCACCTATGGGCACCCCCTTCCCTTTCTTCACTATGCTATAGTGTCCTCTTTGATTTTCCTTTTCCCTCTCAGGTCCTCGTACAGGGAGGTTATTGTTGTGACCTCCAAGCATATGTAAAACAGGTTGTGTTTATCATTGTTGGATGTAGTATGTAATATCACTATGTCATAATATACCTTATGTTTATGAAACATGTAAATGTTGAAAATACCATGGCACTAGGTATTTTTGACAACAGTAAAAAGTACTAGGTGACTATTATAGAAATTAAGTTAGTTGTGCTTATTAAAATGCATGTAAATTACTGTAAACTGAACAAGTCTGAAATGTCATGGTGATTTGCATATATCCCACGATGCTTTGCATTATGGACGTATGTATGATGTTGTATTTCTTTGAAACTTAATTTGTTGCTTATTCCCTTTGGGGTAACTCTTTTTTCAGTGTTTCTGCACTGAGTTTCTTTGTTTTTAGCTTGTTTTTTTTTTCTTTTTGAGCCCCCACTACCCAAGCAAATGGGGCCCACACAAGGATGAAGGGTTTTCACTGAAAAGTGGTTAGATTAGAGATCAGTGTCAGTAGGTGCTGGCTAAGTGCAGAGAAAGGACATACATAGTCTGTTGCTGCAAACTGATGTACTGAAGAAGGAATATGGCATTGCAGAAGCTTATTTCCTGTATTTTGAATAAACATCACACAGAGATTGTGTGTTGAACCTGAAGTTTGGTGTCTGATCCATCTGTTATCCCACAACCCCTCCACATATGTATGTCATTAATATTAAATTATACCACTTTGGAAAACTTAGCCATAAGGAATTGCTAAGAGTGGGTCTAGATGCAGGAATGGTCGGACCATCCTTCCACAGAAAGTGTTGAATGGCCTGTTGAGGAGTTACTTGTAAAATAGTGGTTGCAAGATGGGTGAATGATGGAACTTTTTTGTGAACTTTCTTTGCTTCCGTCACCGGTCACTAGTGCCCCCCCCCTCAGGTGAGTCTCACTCGAACGGTGCAACTGTCTGGCCTGAATCCCATCCAGCTGAGAAATTGGGGACAGAGTCCTCTCCACTGCTGCCCTGAGAGGACAGGACCCCAGGAGAGTCAACTGCTGTGTTGTCTCTTTAATCTTTCCTTGTATTCTTGCCATTTTCCCTCTGATTAGAAACTGGCTAGAGTTGTGCCAATCCCTAAAAAGGCTCATGCAGCTTTGCTTGAAGTTGTCCATCTCATTTCTATTCTTAATCCTCTAAGCAAGATGCTTGAAAACATTGTTGCTAATCAAATTAATGAATACCTTTCTAGTTATGGATTACTTTCACCCCATTAACATGGTTTTCATAAGAATTATGGAACTGGGACTGCCTTGGTCAGGTTCACAAACTCCAACCTAAGGGGCTTTGAGAAAGGCCTTATGATTGGGGCAGTGTTTGTGGACCTGACCAAGGCATTCAGTTTAATTGAGCATGATTTGGCAAGCTCAAAGTTAAACACTTTGGGTTTTTGTGAAGCTGCCGTTTCTTGGATAGGGTACTATTTAATAAATCACACAGAATTTGTTAGTATTGGTTCAGATGTGTCTGACACATCTGTGATTAGTTGTGGTGTTCCCCAGGGGTCCATTTTGGGCCCCTTATTATTTTCTATTTTTATTAATGAACTCCCCTTTTTTTGTAAAACATGTGAAACCATCCTTTATGTGGATGATTTGATTTTTCTTTTCTCAAGGTAGTTCTCTTTCTGAGTTAACGGCAGCCCTAAATCTTGACTTACAGGGAGTTAGTAAATGGTTTTTGGATATTTCACTGGTTTTGAATTAAAATAAAAATCCTTGATCTTTGGCACTCCCCTCATGCTTAGTGACAAGCCATCCTTATGTTTGTATGATTTAAATGGTTTGATTATTGAACAGGTATATCAGTTTAAACACCTGACTTTCTTGCTACAGGTCCAAGCAGTTGTTCACACTATAAACCAAAGGTTTGGTTTGCTGTACAAATAGAAAAATTATTTTTCTCTTGAAGTCAGAAGATCAGTAGCAGTTGGATCATTACCTCACTTTGATTATGTTTCTTATATTTATTTGAATCTTGAGAGCAAGGAGTTGCATTCTCTAAAGGTTTTTTTATAATAATATTTGTTCATTTGTTCTTCAGGTGCCCATACAGACTCACCACTGTGTTTTGCATTCTCATGTTCTACATTTCTATTAGGGATCTAATAAATCATAGTACCTGTATTGACCTACCATCTCTTATCTTAACTCTTTCATTTATTCCACCAAAGCTATTCTCCAGAGGGCATCAACCCTTGGTTCAGACAATCTTCTAAAATCCTGTGCTTTGACCTGTTTCAGCATTCTTTCTCTCATAAGAGCAGTAGTTATTTAATTTGTGTGCAATTTCTACATCAAACATTGGCATCTGGCTTGCCAGATATAAAACTTTAGAGAGGCAAAGATGACATTAAGAGTACTTGGATGATAATATTTCGGATATCCTGTATAATATCCTAATATTAAGTTCTCATATGTGAGAGAGTATAAATATGGCCACTGCCATCTAGTGGCTAAAAAAGGTGAAAATCTGTACCATTTCAGGACATTCTAAGAAAAAATGTGTTTGGGTCTCTTCTACCTGATAACATTCTCTCCTAGGACAATATCTTTCTTCCAAAGCGTTATGTTTCAGGTTAGCCTTTACCCCCAATCTTCCATGACAACTAAGCCAAGTAACATCTCAAGTATTCACTAATAACCCCCAATCATTTAACATACGTAAAACCAAAGTATATTTAGAAGGAAAACAGAAGGGGAATGTGGCAGATAAAGCAAACTGTGTAGACATTATGTGAGTATATAACTGTTTCTTTTGCATGGTGGATATATTCATTTTGCCTACTTTCCATTGTCTCGATTTTTTTGTAAGGCTGAGTATGCATAACCTAGAATATTTAAAATGTAGAGGATTTTAGCAGCATAAACCTCCCATTTAGAACAATAAGATTTAAAAAGGAAACTAGTCCATTCTTGCCATGGTGAAGGAAACTATTTCCAGCACAATCTTGCCATAGATTTTATAAAAAATGAATGAAAAAAACTAGCAGGTTAATCATACATAAACCTCCTAATTTTTCTGAAATATAAGTATATTCTCTTTTAACCGATTAAGGTGGCTGCCCCATAACATCTGAAAGAAACAATTAAGAAGTCTGGTGTCCAAACCAGATGGAGGTGAGTAAATAAAACTTAAACATGTAAACATAGGAAGAATTGTTTTTATGGTTAAAATTCTAATTTTTTAGAGAATTTTCAAGTTTTCCAAATCTAGACCGTCGATTCATAAGAAATGATTTTTTCCCCCAGTTTGGCTGTTGCAGATCTCCTTGACCAAAGGTAATACCTCAAATCAGAATAGGCATCTATGTAACAGAGATTCCTGCTATATCATGATCTCACTCTAAATCACTGTGATGTCCAATTTGTATAGCCTTACTTTTAGCATGATTTATATTAGCCCCCAACAATTGTGAATATGACAGTAGTGCTTGCTGTGCTTCTTTGTCTGATTCTCTGTTGTGTAAAAAAACTGCATAAATCATCAGCATTTGCTGCCACCTTTTGTGCAGGCAGGATCCTCTCTGGAGTAATTCCTACAATGTTGTGATTAGCGATTATAAATAGTATTAATGGATCTGGTGGATAAGTATATAGCAAGTTGCTGATCGGACAACCCAGCATTACTCCTGTCTTCACAGGGACTAGTGTACCTAAGATACTGTTGACTGAAGGAATTATAACTGCCTCATTGTAGAGACTTTTTAAGCATTTTAATATATTCCCTTTAAATCCATCTAATTCCAAAATGTGAAATTTTATCAAATGTCTTGGCTTGGTCTATAGATAAGATAAAGCCTTTTAGTCTATTTTGCCTTCCCAATTCAAAAATGTCATGTAACAGAGCCAAGTTAGATGCAATGTTCCTCCCATGTATCGAGCAAGTTTGTGCTGGGTGTACTAATAGTTTAGAAATGTTTTGCATTCAAAGATGTAAAATATGTAACAAAATCTTGTAATCTGTATTTAATAAACTGATGGGTCTCCAGTTAGCAAGTATTGACTTAGTTCCTTTTTTGTATAAAAAAAATCATGATTCCTTCACCAAACCCTTGTTTGTTCATGGACAAATCAGTGAATTTGTTAAATATGTCTGTGAATGGTTTTATTAATTCCTGAAGAGGTTTGTAAAAAAATGCTAGGGTTGCCATCTGGACCTGGGAAGAGCCAGCACTGAGTTTCCCTATTGCATATTCTACTTCCTGGGCCTTTATAGGGCTATTTATTTCAATTCTGTGTGCTTCTGTAAAAGCAACCCCTTGTGACTGTATAACATCTGTTTGTGTTTCTTGCAATATAAAAGCTTTCCCAAAATTATGTAGCATGTGATCATGTACTACTTTCAAAATATCCCTATCATGTGTGGAAATGTTTCCATTTTCATCCATTAGTTCTGTCATTAGGGTATGGTCCAACCAGTGTTTGCATGCCACGAAAGGGTCTGCGTGGGGTTGTTTCTCAGTTACATATCGCATTTCTGTCTCTAGTGTAGCTACTCTGTTATATTGACACTGAAACATATTATTTGTGAGTGTAGTTATGTCTTGCTGATGCTGTGGTCTGTCTTCATTAGCTAAAGACATATACTTGTATACTTTGTTTCCGTGACCTAAATAAGTAAGATATTCAACATTTGACATTTCCCTGCCAATGTGACAGAAAAGAGTTTTAATGTAAAATTTAGTGTCTTTCTATCACTCCCAGATGTTCTCATACATACACCGGACTGATTTCCAGACCTCTAAGAGGTAGAGCATCTCAGTTTTAACTTCATCCTGATCTAACAGAGAAGTGTTCATTCTCCACCATTGGGGAGAAGAAAAAAAAATCTGGTGGGATGTTAGACAGATTCAGTGAGCAATCCAATAATACGTGGTCTGAAAATTCACTAGGTATTAGTTGGAATTTTTTGAGAGTAAGCATTCTGGAACGGCAAATAAAATCTATTCTGGTGGCAAGTCTGTTTCTTTTTTTTTTTTTTTTATTATGCTTTTTTTGCCAGCCTAGTGCTGAACTCAGCCCTAGTCATGACCCCCACCGCCTTCTGCACCCACATGAGCTACGCTCCCCCTATGCCCCCTGGCTTACCCCCCCCCAGGGTGGGGTCACGGCACTTACCCGTGTCGCGAATTTCGGTTTGGGTTTTCAGGGGAGCCAGCCTGGAAGCACATTGAAGGTGGTGAAGAGGGCACCACAGAGGCGCTTGGCTGGGGATTTATTTGTCCCTGAAAGGATGTTATTTTTTCCTCAGGGGCAGGGATGTGCAATGGCATCCCACGTCCTCCCCGCCCCCTTCTAACATCCAGATGCCGGTTGCAGCGGAGCCCCTGGCCTCCACTAGGGGTCCGTGGTGCACCGGACATTCATTCCCCCTCCCCCCAGAGAAGGAGAGCAGTCCAGAGGATGCTCCATCCATCTCCCCCTGGCTGGCCCTCCAGTGACCCAGGTCTGTTCCCGAACCCAGGTCGCCGGTGTCACAAGTGGAAACACCAACCGCTGCGCCGATGGGCCAGCTAGTCCATTTCTATAATATGAATATCCTGCATCCTTATGTATTGTCTTATAGGCATCCATTAAATTAGCTGTATGTACTATATGATGTAGTGAATTTCAATCACAATACGCTTTCCTCTGTATATAATCTTTCACATTTATATCACGTTCACAGTTCACATCCCCTTCCCATATAATATGTTTATTAGTATATAGATAAGGGCATATCAGTTCAAATAGTTCCACTCTGGCTGCCTTAGTTTGAGGCACATAAGTGTTAGTAAGTCTAAGAGAAATATGCCTATAATGACAGTCTAAAAGTAATGCCCTGCCTGGGAAAATATCACTATCTTGTGTAAGGTAAAATCTGATCCTTTAAGCAGAATTCCCAACCCATCTACAACATTCATCCCAAACATCCAAAAAGATGGACTCCACATCCAGCTTGTCTTAGCCTGGTTAGTATGGAATAATGAATTTAACCTGGTTTCTTGTAAAAAGATATTGCATGCAACATGTTGAAAATAGGAAAGACCATTCATACGTTTCTTGTAATTCTTCATACTACATACATTAAGTGAAGCCAGTTGTAGTGCTGCCATTTAGCTTAGAAAACCGTAGGATGGTAACTATTTGGGGTTAGCATCTGTGGAAGGACCCTTTCGTTTTTTTCCTTTTTCTTTCTTAGACTCAAACAATTTACCACTAGAATCCTCTTCTATGTCTGATAAGTGTCCTGATCTAGATGATCTATCTGACTAGCTCTGATTCCTCTTCTCTATAGTCTTAAAGTAACTGAAAAGAGTTTTGTACCTGAATGTGGGGGTGGGGCTGCTGACATCTACTTCAAGGAGGATCTAGTAAATCATCTTGGTTTAGGCATCTGAAAATCAGATAGGGGACCATATCTGAGGTGGCTCTAGAACCTGTGTCATGTGATGTAGTTTCTTGTACAGGTTCTTCACTTAGGGGAGAGGTTAGACCTTCTTTATGAAGAGTTGTGGCATCTGCCAAATCTTGTTGTTGATGTTCTTGAGAAAGAACTACTGCAGTTGTAGCCCTGTGTTGGCCCTATGTGCTATTAGAAGGAGCGGTTGAGGGCTGTTCAGGGGGCTGTGGGGGTCTCGTGCTATCCTGTGCATTGCTTACGACATTTTCCTGATTCATACCATCAGTTCTATGTTGCCCTGCCCAGGGACACTGATGGTAAGCGTGACCTTCCTCATCACACAGCTTGCACTTGTAAATATTGGTGCATGCCATACTAACATGACTGAATTTGCCACACGATGCACACCTCATGCGATCACACAAACTGCTCAGGTGTATGCATGCTCCACATTTGTAGCAGGCCCTAGGCTGGCCTTCGTAAAAACATGCACCCTGATCATGGCCTAAAAAATACCTGTTAGGGATGTGCTGCATCACAGATTCATTTTGCAATAATTTGACTCAGAATCGCCACCTTCCAGTCCAAATCCCCTCAGAGTCTATAATAGCTTCTGACTGACTCTGCACAGAGCATCTTTTCTTCAATCAGAATAGAATGCCATTGATGTTGACCCTCTCATTGTGAAACATTATTGTGAGTGTTTTCATTAATGGCTTTGTTAAAGGAATAGCCATAAAATTGGACCACAAGGGTGTATACCGAAGCATGTTGTATTTAGTCCAGAATTTCTCCAGACTTGCATGCTGCCTGAAGATAATCTCAAATGCATCCTCTCCGGATACATGTATGACAGCATAAACATCAGCTGGTTGAAACAACATGGATTCTTTCAGTAGTTTGCGGGCCACATACACGCTATCTTAGTGTTCTTGTAATCCTACCCTGTATCTCAAGCAAGCCACATTCTTCCATGGTACCTGAGATAATTTGTGTTGAAACAGTTCAGAGAAAGTCGGTCCTCTTCTACCTGAGAGCCTAGTACTGTCACCTTGGCTGAGGGGGGTTCATCCTCTGATTCAGCCATGGATGTAGATGTAGAGGATACAGCTTCACCTGTATGAAAATTCTCAGACAAATTTGTATTTATAGCTGGGGGTGTCTCCACATTCATACTTTCCCTTATCTCAGTAGCATCCCCAGTTTGAACATTGTTACCCTCCCCTGTAGTATGTACTTCAACTGTAACTGTATCAAATGCTTTTCCAGATATATTAAACATAGTCACCTTACTTAAATTGTTCCTGGTCTGCTGTTGATTTGTATCCGGATTTCTGTGCAATGAAGGCTCCATTTGGGTTGTCTGCTGTGTGTTAGAAGACCCAGATTCCCCATTCTTGTTCTGCTCTGAAGAAATGTCTGCACTCACCGAGTCTGGGAAATCCATCTATTGCATCACCGGGACCCAATTAACTCATTCTGTTTGTCTCCAGCCAGCTACATCGAGAGACTTTTCTGGTGACCAAGTGGAAAAATCAATGAGACGGTCTTCTTCTGGTGCAGTATAGGTACTCTGCGACTTGTTTTGTGAGACCTTACTCTTCATGTTCTGAACTGCTTGGAAATTGTTTGGCCCAGTAGCTTTAGCATGGCAACTGTTTTGAGCTCTGGCTGCTCCTGAGTTCACTCATAGTGGAACGCTTTTGACTCCTGTAGGCTGAGAAGTCCCTGAAGTTGATCCTGCCACTGCAGCTGCCCCAGCTGCGATCTGCTGCTGAGCGTATTCCACACTTGGTTCCTCAGTTGGTCTGTGTTCCGGACCATATGCTACATCAGTAAGCTCGCTTCCTAGCTCCTGTTGCAAATAATCAGTATCTTGTGCACCAGTCTCCATTACAGTGTCCTGAGAAAAATCACTAGTAGAAACAAAGCTTTCTATGTCCGTAGGGTGTTCACCAGCTTGGTGATACACCTCCTCCTTCCCCTCCAACTCTGAATCCTCCCTCTTGGATTTGGGAGCCTACAGCGCCGCCTGCCAAGAGTAGGGGAATTTCCCTTGTGTCCTGGCCAAATTTCCCCCATTCACTAAAAATACCACCAACAGCTTAATTTAGTTCAGTTTCAGTTGACATCTGTCTGTATCTCCCCCCTCCCCGGGATGAGGCTGAAAAAGGCAGAATTGTCTAGCCCTCCTTTCCCAGTCAACAAAACAAAATAAATAAATAAAAACAGTGTGGTTCATGATAAACACAACCATAGAGTCAAGCCATACAAAAGCAAGGGTATTGGACTTTAGGAGGGTTGACTTTGGCAAAATGGCAGAGTGCCTCAGAAAAGCACTAGCAAACAGGCAAGAATGAGGGGAGGAGAAACAATGGAGAAAAGTCAAAACAGCCATCACAGAAGGAGCAGGACAGAGAACTGTACCAGATGAAGCAGAAGGAAGCAGGGAAGGCAGTCAGAATAGCAAAGGCCCAAAGGAAGGAAAAGATGGCCAACTCAGTTAAAAAGGGGGAATAAAACCTTTTATAGGTACATTAGGGAGTGAAGAAAGACCAACGGAGGGATGGAATATATTTGAAATCCTGAAACTCAGTCTCCCGAACTCTATAAGCCCACGTCCAGAGACTGAATTTCAGAAGACCAAAAGGGTATTACATGCAATGCAAGGGGCTTTGCCCTCACCCCCCGTAACTTGAATAACCAGCTCTGAGGGGGAGCAGACCTTGGAGTTAAAAGAAAAAACAAAGTTACAGGGGGCAGAATGGTGGGGATAAAAAGTTGCCGGGAACAGAACCCAGATCCATGTGGCCATGCTGGCTGAGCTGCCAGTAACCTAGCTCTCCATGCCACATGAGCAGCTTGGCCAGCTCCTGCATTCAGGGGTTTGTTGTGATGTCTGACAAGGGGTAGGGTAGAAGTTTGTCACATCCACTACCTTACCACTGTCTGCATCAAGTTTCCTCTTGTCAGGCAAGTGTGTATCAGGATACTGAACTTGGTGCCATGAGTTTTGGGATTCTGAGTTTCAGTGTCCTAAATAGATACCCAAGTGATAGTGAAGCTTAATAAAGGGGAAGGGGAATGGCAGAAGGATACAGTGAAAAAGTAGGGATACTGAATGACTACTTCTGCTCAGTAGTCACAGAAGAATAGGAGGGGAGGTACCTAAACCAAACAATAGAAGCACTTTGGATAGGGAGGGTCGATACCAGTCCATTCACAGAAGAAAGGGTCCTGAAAAAACTCCTAAAACTGAAGGTGGACAAAGCAATGGGGCTTGATGGGATTAACCCTAGAATTGTAAAAGAACTAAGGGGAGAACTAGTGACATCACTAACTACCCTTTTTAGCAAATCATGGGAGGATGGCATGGTACCTGAGGACTGGAGGAGGGTGGCTGTGATTCCCCTTCACAAAAGTGGAAGCAGGGCAGAGGCAGGAAACTACAGACCTGTTAGTTTGACCTCAGTGGTAGGGGAAAATGATGGAATCACTTCTGAAATAAAGAATTGTTGAGTACCTAGAGGCCAGCGGGGCACAGGACCCAAGGCAGTATGGATTCACAGCAGGAAGGTCATGTCAGATTAAAAGATTTCCTTAATTGGGTGACCAAAGTAGTAGACCAGGGACAGGCTGTGGACATAGCCTACCTAGACTTTAGCTAGGCATTTGACACAGTCCCACCCAAAAGATTAATAAACAAGTTATCCAGCCTGGGAGTGAGTTCCAGGGTGGTAGCCTGGGTAAAGATTTGGCTGGACAACGGGACACAGAGGGTATTAGTAAACGGAGCCCACTCCGAAGAAAGGGGGGTTACTAGTGGGGGTACCACAGGGTTCAGTACTGGGACCGATTCTCTTTAATGTCTTTATAGGGGACATTGCAGAGGGACTGGAAAGAAAATTATGCCTCTTTGCAGATGACACAAAGATCTGCAACAGGGTAGATACACAAGGGGAGAGTGGAAAGGATGGGAATGGACTTGGCAAGGTTGGAAGAATTGTCAAAAGTATGAGAGCTTAGATTCAATGCTAAGAAGTGCAAAGTAATGCATCTGGGAAACAAAAACTGAGGAGAAGAGGGCTGACTGAAGAGTACACAGTGGGGGGGAGGTACTAACAACAACAAAAATAGAAAGGTATCTGGGTGTAGTCATATCAGATGACCTAAAGGTAGACAAGCAATGTGAGAAGGCAGTAAGGAGGTCTGGGGGATACCGGGATGCATAGGAGAGGCATCACCAGTAGACAACAGGAAATTGTTATCCTTCTGTACAGACAGTTGGTGAGACCCCATCTAGAGCACTGCAGTTCTGGAGACCCCATCTCTGCAAGGACATAGACAGGATGGAGGCAGTCCAGAGGAGGGAAACTAAAATGGTGCAGGGTCTGCACATGAAGCCATATGAAGAGGGACTAAAGCAGCTTAATATGTATACACATGGTACACAGAGAACCAGGACTGGGGTGTCAACATACCAGGGTACACAATCTACAGGAGGGACATGGAAGGTTGAAGAGGAGGAGGAGGAGGAGGAGTAGCTCTCTATGTAAGGGAAGGGATCAAAGCAACAGAACTAAAGGGTAAACAGGGAGGAGAGGAGGCACTTTGGGTCACGCTGGAGACTGAAAATGGCACCACAATCCACACAGGTGTTGTATACAGACCCCAGTCTCAGGGGAAGGAAATGGACAAGGAAATGATAGAAGTCATCCTTAGGATGTCAGAAAAATAGGAGATATTGTTTATGGGGGACCTGAATATGCCAGATGTTAACTGGAGTGCCTTTGCTGCAGCCACATCCAAGAGCAGGGTCATTCTCAATGCCCTACAGGGGGCATGCCTCAGACAGCAAGTGTTGGAACCCACTTGGGAGAGGGAGCAATCTTAGACCTGGTATTCTCAAACATGGATGGAGAGAGGATCTCAGGTCTAGAAATGGGTAGCCATCTGGGAACAAGTGACCACCAAACAGTGTGATTCACAATAATCACAGCTGCAGAGTCAAGCTATACAAAAGTGAGGGTACTGGACTTTTGGAGGGCTGACTTTGTCAAAATGGGAGAGTGCCTCAGAAAAGCACTACAAACAGGCAAGAAGGAGAGTGGAGGAACAATGAGGAAATGTCAGAACTGCCATCACAGAGGCAACACGCCTTTGTGTGAAGCAAACAAACAAATCAACACAAAAGAAAAAAACACTATGGTTCTCAAAAGAGGTGGTGGGGAAGGTTAGGGAGAAAAAGATAGCATTCAGGAAGTATGAGGAAACACAGAAGGAGCAGGATAGAGAACTGTGCCAGTTAAAGCAGAAGGATGCAGGGAAGGCAGTCAGAATAGCAAAGGCCCAAACCAAGGAAAAGATAGCCAACTCGGTTAAGAAGGGGATAAAACCTTTTATAGGTACATTAGGGAATGAAGAAAGACCAATGGAGGGACAGTGAGGCTTAATAAGGGGAAGGTGAGTGGGCAGAGAGGGACAGTGAAAAAGCAGGGATACTGAATGAATACCTCTGCTCAGTATTCACAAAAGAAAAGGAGGGGGAGGTACCTAATCCAATCAATAGAAGCACTCTGGATGGGGGGGGTTGATACCAGTCCTTTCACAGAAGAAAGGGATCTGAAAGAACTCCTAAAACTGAAGGTGGGCAAAGCAATGGGGCCTGATCGGATTCACCCAGGAATTCAAAAAGAACTAAGGGGAGAACTAGTGACTCCACTAGCTACCCTTTTTAGCAAATCATGGGAGGATGGGGTGGTACCTGAGGACTGGAGGAGGGTGGATGTTATCCCTCTTCACAAAAGTGGAAGCAGGGCAGAGGCAGGATACTACAGACCTATTAGTTTGACCTCAGTGGTAGGGAAAATGATGGAATCACTTCTGAAAGAAATAAATGTTCTGTACCTAGAGGCCAGCAGGGCACAGGACCCAAGGCAGCATGGATTCACAGCAGGAAGGTCATGTCAGATGAATCTAATAGACTTCTTTAATTGGATGACCAAAGTAGTAGACCACGGAAGGGCTGTGAACATTGCCTACCTAGACTTTAGCAAGGCATTTGACACAGTCCCACACAAAAGATTAATAAACAAGTTGGCCAGCATGGGAGTGGGTCCCAGGGTTGTAGCCTGGGTAAAAAAAATTGACTGGACAACAGGATGCAGAGGGTAATAGTAAACGAGCCCACTCTGAAGAAAAGGGGGTTTCTAGTGGGGCAACACAAGGTTTGGTACTGGGATCGGTCCTCTGTAATGTCTATAGGTGACATTGCGGAGGGACTGGAAGGAAAAGTATGCCTCTTTGCAGATGATACAAAGATCTGCAATTGGGTGGCACACAAGGGGTGGGGGTGGAAATGATGAAAAGGGACTTGGCAAGGTTGGAGGAATGGTCAGACATATGGGAGCTTAGATTCAATGCTAAGAAGTACAAAGTAACGCACCTGGGAAACAAAAAAACAAAGGGAAGAGTGCTGACTGAAGAGAACACAGTTGGGGGGGTACTAACAACAACAAAAATGGAAAGGGACCTGGGGATAGTCATATCAGATGACCTTAAGGTAGGCAAACAACGTGAGAAGGTAGTGAGGAGGGCTGGGGTGATACTGGGTTGCATAGGGAGAAGCATCACCAGTTGAAAACAGGAAGGTGTTATCCCTCTGTACAGACAGTTGATGAGACCCTATCTGAAGTACTGCAGTTCTGGAGGCCCATCTCTGCAAAGACATAGACAAAATGGAGGCAGTCCAGAGGAGGCAACTAAAATGGTGCAGAGTCTGCACATGAAGCCATATGAAGAGAGACTAAAGGAGTTTAATATGTATACAACCATGACTGGGATGCCAACATCCAAGGGTCACACAATCTGCAGGAGGGACATGGAGGTTGGAAATAAAAGCTCTCTCGTGAGAAGGGATCAAAGCAATGGAACTAAGGGTAAGCGGCTGGTAAGGAGGCACTGTGGTCACGCTGGACACGGAAATGGCACCACAATCCACACAGGATTATATACAGACTCCCATCTCAGGGAGAAAATGGAAAGGAAATGATAGAAGGCATCTCTAGAATGGCAGAAAAAGGGCAGATAGAGTTTATGGGAGACCTGAATATGCCAGATGTTAACTGGAGCACCTTTGCTGCAGCCAAATCCAAGAGCAAGGTCATTCTCGATGCCCTACAGGGGGGCATGCCTCAGATAGCTAGTGTTGGAACCCACCCAGGAGGGAGCAATCTTAGAGCTGGTATTCTCAAATGTGGACGGAGAGAGGATCTCAGGTCTAGAAGTGGGTAGCCATCTGGGAACAAGTGACCACCAAACAGTGTGGTTCACAATAATCACAGCTGCAGAGTCAAGCTATACAAAAGTGAGGGTACTGGACTTTGGGAGGGCTGACTTTGTCAAAATGGGAGAGTGCCTCAGAAAAGCACTAGCAAACAGGCAAGAAGGAGGAGTGGAGGAACAATGAGGAAATGTCAGAACTGCCATCACAGAGGCAACAAGCCTTTGTGTGAAGCAAACAAACAAATCAACACAAAAGAAAAAAAACACTATGGTTCTCAAAAGAGGTGGTGGGGAAGGTTAGGGAGAAAAAGATAGCATTCAGGAAGTATAAGGAAACACAAAGGAGCAGGATAGAGAACTGTGCCAGTTAAAGCAGAAGGAAGCAGGGAAGGCAGTCAGAATAGCAAAGGCCCAAACCGAGGAAAAGATAGCCAACTCGGTTAAGAAGGAGGATAAAACCTTTTATAGGTACATTAGGGATTGAAGAAAGACCAAGGGAGGGATAGTGAGGCTTAATAAAGGGAGGTGGGTGGGCAGAGAGGGACAGTGAAAAAGCAGGGATACTGAATGAATACTTCTGCTCAGTATTCACAAAAGAAAAGGAGGGGGAGGTACCTAATCCAATCAATAGAAGCACTCTGGATGGGGGGTTGATACCAGTCCTTTCACAGAAGAAAGGGGTCTGAAAGAACTCCTAAAACTGAAGGTGGGCAAAGCAATGGGGCCTGATCGGATTCACCCCAGAATTCAAAAAGAACTAAGGGGAGAACTAGTGACACCACTAGCTACCTTTTTTAGCAAATCATGGGAGGATGGGGTGGTACCTGAGGACTGGAGGAGAGTGGATGTTATCCCTCTTCACAAAAGTGGAAGCAGGGCAGAGGCAGGAAACCACAGACCTATTAGTTTGACCTCAGTGGTAGGCAAAATGATGGAATCACTTCTGAAAGAAAGAAATGTTCTGTACCTAGAGGCCAGCAGGGCACAGGACCCAAGGCAGCATGGATTCACAGCGGGAAGGTCATGTCAGATGAATCTAATAGACTTCTTTAATTGGTTGACCAAAGTAGTAGACCACAGAGGGGCTGTGAACATTGCCTACCTAGACTTTAGCAAGGCATTTGACACAGTCCCACACAAAAGATTAATAAACAAGTTGGCCAGCATGGGAGTGGGTCCCAGGGTTGTAGCCTGGGTAAAAAAATTGACTGGACAACAGGATGCAGAGGGTAATAGTAAACGAGCCCACTCTGAAGAAAAGGGGGTTTCTAGCGGGGCAACGCAAGGTTTGGTACTGGGATCGGTCCTCTGTAATGTCTATAGGTGACATTGCAGAGGGACTGGAAGGAAAAGTATGCCTCTTTTCAGATGATACAAAGATCTGCAATAGGGTGGCACAGGGTGGGGGTGGAAATGATGAAAAGGGACTTGGCAAGGTTGGAGGAATGGTCAGACGTATGGGAGCTTAGATTCAATACTAAGAAGTACAAAGTAACGCACCTGGAAACAAAAACAAAGGGAAGAGTGCTGACTGAAGATGCACAGTTGGGGTACTAACAACAAAAATGGAAAGGGACCTGGGGATAGTCATATCAGATGACCTTAAGGTAGGCAAACAACGTGAGAAGGTAGTGAGGAGGGCTGGGGTGATACTGGGTTGCATAGGGAGAAGCATCACCAGTAGAAAACAGGAAGGTGTCATCCCTCTGTACAGACAGTTGATGAGACCCTATCTGAAGTACTGCAGTTCTGGAGGCCCCATCTCTGCAAAGACATAGACAAAATGGAGGCAGTCCAGAGGAGGGCAACTAAAATGGTGCAGGGTCTGCACATGAAGCCATATGAAGAGAGACTAAAGGAGTTTAATATGTATACAACCATGACTGGGATGTCAACATACCAGGGTACACAATCTGCAGGAGGGACATGGAGGGTTGAAGAGGAATAGCTCTCTACGTAAGGAAAGGGATCAAAGCAATGGAACTAAAGGGTAAACAGCTAGTAGAGGAGGCACTGTGGGTCACGCTGGAGACCGGAAATGGCACCACAATCCACACAGGTTATATACAGACTCCATCTCAGGGAGAAATGGACAAGGAAATGATAGAAGCATCTCTAGAATGGCAGAAAAAGGGCAGATAGAGTTTATGGGGACCTGAATATGCCAGATGTTAACTGGAGCACCTTTGCTGCAGCCAATCAAGAGCAGGTCATTCTCGATGCCCTACAGAGGGCATGCCTCAGATAGCTAGTGTTGGAACCCACCCAGGAGGGAGCAATCTTAGAGCTGGTATTCTCAAATGTGGACGGAGAGAGGATCTCAGGTCTAGAAGTGGGTAGCCATCTGGGAACAAGTGACCACCAAACAGTGTGGTTCACAATAATCACAGCTGCAGAGTCAAGCTATACAAAAGTGAGGGTACTGGACTTTAGGAGGGCTGACTTTGTCAAAATGGGAGAGTGCCTCAGAAAAGCACTAGCAAACAGGCAAGAAGGAGGAGTGGAGGAACAATGAGGAAACATCAGAACTGCCATCACAGAGGCAACAAGCCTTTGTGTGAAGCAAACAAACAAATCAACACAAAAGAAAAAAAACACTGTGGTTCTCAAAAGAGGTGGTGGGGAAGGTTAGGGAGAAAAAGATAGCATTCAGGAAGTATAAGGAAACACAGAAGGAGCAGGATAGAGAACTGTGCCAGTTAAAGCAGAAGGAAGCAGGGAAGGCAGTCAGAATAGCAAAGGCCCAAACCGAGGAAAAGATAGCCAACTCGGTTAAGAAGGAGGATAAAACCTTTATAGGTACATTAGGGATTGAAGAAAGACCAAGGGAGGGATAGTGAGAGCTTAATAAAGGGGAGGGTGGGTGGGCAGAGGACAGTGAAAAGCAGTGATACTGAATGAATACTTCTGCTCAGTATTCACAAAAGAAAAGGAGGGAGGTACTAATCCAATCAATAGAGCACTCTGGATGGGGGGTTGATACCAGTCCTTTCAGAGAAGAAAGGTCTGAAAGAACTCCTAAAACTGAAGGTGGGCAAAGCAATGGGGCCTGATCGGATTCACCCCAGAATTCAAAAGAACTAAGGGAGAACTAGTGACACCACTAGCTACCTTTTTTAGCAAATCATGGGAGGATGGGGTGGTACCTGAGGACTGGAGGAGAGTGGATGTTATCCCTCTTCACAAAAGTGGAAGCAGGGCAGAGGCAGGAAACTACAGACCTATTAGTTTGACCTCAGTGGTAGGCAAAATGATGGAATCACTTCTGAAAGAAAGAAATGTTCTGTACCTAGAGGCCAGCAGGGCACAGGACCCAAGGCAGCATGGATTCACAGCGGGAAGGTCATGTCAGATGAATCTAATAGACTTCTTTAATTGGTTGACCAAAGTAGTAGACCACAGAGGGGCTGTGAACATTGCCTACCTAGACTTTAGCAAGGCATTTGACACAGTCCCACAAAAGATTAATAAACAAGTTGGCCAGCATGGGAGGGTCCCAGGGTTGTAGCCTGTAAAAAAATTGACTGGACAACAGGATGCAGAGGGTATAGTAAGCGAGCCACCTCTGAAGAAAAGGGGTTTCTAGCGGGCAACGAAGGTTTGTATTGGGATCGGTCCTCTGTAATGTCTATAGGTGACATTGCAGAGGGACTGGAAGGAAAAGTATGCCTCTTTTCAGATGATACAAAGATCTGCAATAGGGTGGCACACAAGGGGTGGGGGTGGAAATGATGAAAAGGGACTTGGCAAGGTTGGAGGAATGGTCAGACGTATGGGAGCTTAGATTCAATACTAAGAAGTACAAAGTAACGCACCTGGGAAACAAAAAACAAAGGGAAGAGTGCTGACTGAAGAGTACACAGTTGGGGGGTACTAACAACAACAAAAATGGAAAGGGACCTGGGGATAGTCATATCAGATGACCTTAAGGTAGGCAAACAACGTGAGAAGGTAGTGAGGAGGGCTGGGGTGATACTGGGTTGCATAGGGAGAAGCATCACCAGTAGAAAACAGGAAGGTGTCATCCCTCTGTACAGACAGTTGATGAGACCCTATCTGAAGTACTGCAGTTCTGGAAGCCCCATCTCTGCAAAGACATAGACAAAATGGAGGCAGTCCAGAGGAGGGCAACTAAAATGGTGCAGGGTCTGCACATGAAGCCATATGAAGAGAGACTAAAGGAGTTTAATATGTATACAACCATGACTGGGATGTCAACATACCAGGGTACACAATCTGCAGGAGGGACATGGAGGGTTGAAGAGGAATAGCTCTCTACGTAAGGAAAGGGATCAAAGCAATGGAACTAAAGGGTAAACAGCTAGTAGAGGAGGCACTGTGGGTCACGCTGGAGACCGGAAATGGCACCACAATCCACACAGGGGTTATATACAGACTCCCATCTCAGGGAGAAAATGGACAAGGAAATGATAGAAGGCATCTCTACAATGGCAGAAAAAGGGCAGATAGAGTTTATGGGGGACCTGAATATGCCAGATGTTAACTGGAGCACCTTTGCTGCAGCCAAATCCAAGAGCAAGGTCATTCTCGATGCCCTACAGAGGGCATGCCTCAGATAGCTAGTGTTGGAACCCACCCAGGAGGGAGCAATCTTAGAGCTGGTATTCTCAAATGTGGACGGAGAGAGGATCTCAGGTCTAGAAGTGGGTAGCCATCTGGGAACAAGTGACCACCAAACAGTGTGGTTCACAATAATCACAGCTGCAGAGTCAAGCTATACAAAAGTGAGGGTACTGGACTTTAGGAGGGCTGACTTTGTCAAAATGGGAGAGTGCCTCAGAAAAGCACTAGCAAACAGGCAAGAAGGAGGAGTGGAGGAACAATGAGGAAACATCAGAACTGCCATCACAGAGGCAACAAGCCTTTGTGTGAAGCAAACAAACAAATCAACACAAAAGAAAAAAAACACTGTGGTTCTCAAAAGAGGTGGTGGGGAAGGTTAGGGAGAAAAAGATAGCATTCAGGAAGTATAAGGAAACACAGAAGGAGCAGGATAGAGAACTGTGCCAGTTAAAGCAGAAGGAAGCAGGGAAGGCAGTCAGAATAGCAAAGGCCCAAACCGAGGAAAAGATAGCCAACTCGGTTAAGAAGGAGGATAAAACCTTTTATAGGTACATTAGGATTGAAGAAAGACCAAGGAGGATAGTGAGGCTTAATAAAGGGAGGGTGGGTGGGCAGAGAGGGACAGTGAAAAAGCAGTGATACTGAATGAATACTTCTGCTCAGTATTCACAAAAGAAAAGGAGGGGGAGGTACCTAATCCAATCAATAGAGCACTCTGGATGGGGGGTTGATACCAGTCCTTTCAGAGAAGAAAGGGGTCTGAAAGAACTCCTAAAACTGAAGGTGGACAAAGCAATGGGGCCTGATCGGATTCACCCCAGAATTCAAAAAGAACTAAGGGGAGAACTAGTGACACCACTAGCTACCCTTTTTAGCAAATCATGGGAGGATGGGGTGGTACCTGAGGACTGGACGAGGGTGGATGTTATCCCTCTTCACAAAAGTGGAAGCAGGGCAGAGGCAGGAAACTACAGACCTATTAGTTTGACCTCAGTGGTAGGGAAAATGATGGAATCACTTCTGAAAGAAATAAATGTACTGTACCTAGAGGCCAGCAGGGCACAGGACCCAAGGCAGCATGGATTCACAGCAGGAAGGTCATGTCAGATGAATCTAATAGACTTCTTTAATTGGATGACCAAAGTAGTAGACCACGGAGGGGCTGTGAACATTGCCTACCTAGACTTTAGCAAGGCATTTGACACAGTCCCACACAAAAGATTAATAAACAAGTTGGCCAGCATGGGAGGGTCCCAGGGTTGTAGCCTGGGTATAAAAATTGACTGGACAACAGGATGCAGAGGGTTATAGTAAACGAGCCCACTCTGAAGAAAAGGAGGTTTCTAGCAGGGTAACGCAAGGTTTGGTACTGGGATCGGTCCTCTGTAATGTCTATAGGTGACATTGCGGAGGGACTGGAAGAAAAAGTATGCCTCTTTGCAGATGATACAAAGATCTGCAATAGGGTGACACACAAGGGATGGGGGTGGAAATGATGAAAAGGGACTTGGCAAGGTTGGAGGAATGGTCAGACGTATGGGAGCATAGATTCAATGCTAAGAAGTACAAAGTAACGCACCTGGGAAACAAAAAACAAAGGGAAGAGTGCTGACTGAAGAGTACACAGTTGGGGGGGGGTACTAACAACAACAAAAATGGAAAGGGACCTGGGGATAGTCATATCAGATGACCTTAAGGTAGGCAAACAATGTGAGAAGGTAGTGAGGAGGGCTGGGGTGATACTGGGTTGCACAGGGAGAAGCATCACCAGTAGAAAACAGGAAGGTGTTATCCCTCTGTACAGACAGTTGATGAGACCCTATCTGAAGTACTGCAGTTCTGGAGGCCCCATCTCTGCAAAGACATAGACAAAATGGAGGCAGTCCAGAGGAGGGCAACTAAAATGGTGCAGGGTCTGCACATGAAGCCATATGAAGCCATATGAAGAGAGACTAAAGGAGTTTAATATGTATACAACCATGACTGGGATGTCAACATACCAGGGTACACAATCTACAGGAGGGACATGAAGGGTTAAAGAGGAATAGCTCTCTACGTAAGGAAAGGGATCAAAGCAATGGAACTAAAGGGTAAACAGCTAGTGGAGGAGGCACTGTGGGTCACGCTGGAGACTGGAAATGGCACCACAATCCACACAGGGGTTGTATACAGACTCCCATCTCAGGGAGAAAATGGAAAAGGAAATGATAGAAGGCATCTCTAGAATGGCAGAAAAAGGGCAGATAGAGTTTATGGGGGACCTGAATATGCCAGATGTTAACTGGAGCACCTTTGCTGCAGCCAAATCCAAGAGCAAGGTCATTCTCGATGCCCTACAGGGGGCATGCCTCAGATAGCTAGTGTTGGAACCCACCCAGGAGGGAGCAATCTTAGAGTTGGTATTCTCAAATGTGGACGGAGAGAGGATCTCAGGTCTAGAAGTGGGTAATCATCTGGGAACAAGTGATCAACAAACAGTGTGGTTCATGATAAACACAGCTGCAGAGTCAAGCCATACAAAAGTGAGGGTACTGGACTTTAGGAGGGCTAACTTTGTCAAAATGGGACAGTGCCTCAGAAAAGCACTAGCCAACAGGCAAGAAGGAGTGGTGGAGGAACAATATGGAAACATCAAAACTGCCATCACAGAGGTAACGAGCCTTTGTGTGAAGCAAATAAACAAATCAAAATGAAAGAAAAAACCGCTATGGTTCTCAAAAGAGGTGGCGGGGAAGGTCAGGGAGAAGAAGATAGCATTCAGAAAGTATAAGGAAACACAGAAGGAGCAGGATAGAGAACCGTACCAGTTAAAGCAGAAGGAAACGGGAAAGACAGTCAGGATAGAAAGGTGCAAACCAAGGAAAAAACAGCCAACTCGGTTAAGAAGGGGGATAAAACCTTTTATAGGTACATAGGAATGAAGAAAGACAGGGAGGAGGATAGTGAGGCTTAATAAAGGGAGGTGGGTGGGCAGAGAGGGACAGTGAAAAAGCAGGGATACTGAATAAATACTTCTGCTCAGTATTCACAAAAGAAAAGGAGGGGGACGTACCTAATCCAATCAATAGAAGCACTCTGGATGGGGGGGGGGAGTTGATACCATCCTTTCACAGAAGAAAGGGTTCTGAAAGAACTCCTAAAACTGAAGGTGGACAAAGCAATGTGGCATGACGGGATTCACCCCAGAATTCTAAAAGAACTAAGGGGAGAACTAGCGACACCACTAAGTACCCTTTTTAACAAATCATGGGAGGATGGTGTGGTACCTAAGGACTGGAGGAGGGTGGATGTGATTCCCCTTCACAAAAGTGGGAGCAAAACAGAGGCAGGAAACTACAGACCTGTTAGCTTGACCTCAGTGGTAGGGAAAATGATGGAATCACTTCTGAAAGAAAGAATTGTTGAGTACCTAGAGGACAGCGGGCACAGGACCCAAGGCAGCATTGATTCAATGGGAAGGTCATGTCAGACAAATCTAATAGATTTCTTTAACTGGGTGACCAAAGTAGTAGATCAGAGAGGGCTGTGGAAATGGCCTACCTAGACTCTTTAGCAATGCATTTGACACAGTCCCACACAAAAGATTAATAAACAAGTTATCCAGCCTGGGAGGTCCCAGGGTGGTAGCCAGGGTAAAAAATTGACTGAACAATAGGACACAGAGGGTAATAGCAAATGGAGTACACTCTGAAGAAAGGGGGGTTTCTAGTGGGGTACCACCGGGTTCAGTATTGGGTCTGGTCCTTTTTAATGTCTTTATAAGTGACATTGCAGAGGGACTGGAAGGAAAAGTATGCCTCTTTGCAGATGACACAAAGATCTGCAACAGGATTGATACACAAAGGGGTGGAAAGGATGAGAAGGGACTTGGCAATGTTGGAGGAATAAGGGACTTGGAAATGTTGGAGGAATGGTCAAAAGTATGGCAGCTTAGATTCAATGCAAAGAAGTGCAAAATAATGCACCTATGAAACAAATACCCAGGGAAGTGTACACAATGGGGAGGTGAACAACAACAAAATGGAAAGGGACCTGGGCGTAGTCATATCAGATGACTTAAAGGTAAGCAAACAATGTAAGAAGGTAGTAATGATGGCTGGGGGGATACTGGAATATATAGGGAGAGACATCACCAGTAGAAAACATGAAGTTGTTATCCTTCTGTACAGACAGTTGGTGAAACCCCATCTGGAGTATTGCATGCAGTTTTGGAGACCCTATCTCCACAAGGACTTAGACAGATGGAGGCAGTCCAGAGGAGGGCAACTAAAATGGTGCAGGGTCTGCAACAGAAGCCATACGAGGAGAGACTAAAGGAGCTTAATATGTATACCCCTGAGGAAAGGAGGGAGAGGGGGACATGATAGAAACTTTCAAGTACCTCAAGGGAATCAATAAAGTCCAAGAGGGTAGCATCTTTCAGAAAAGGAGATGTGAAAGAACTAGGGAACACAATCTGAAGACAGAGGGGAGACGGCTCAGGGGCAATGCAAGGAAGTATTTTTTCACAGAGAGGGTGGTGGATGCATGGAACAGACTTCCTGAGGAGGTTGTGAGGTCAAAAACTGTGGGGGAATTCAAGAATGCATGGGACAGACATAAGGCAATTCTGGTGCTGGGGTAGGAAGAAGTAGGCTGTTGGTTAACTAGGATCTGCAGCTTATCCAATAGGTAGGGAAATGGGCAGACTAGGTGGGCCAAGGAGTCTTCATCTGCCATCAAAGTCTGTGTTTCTATGTATACCCCACGAGGAAAGGAGGGAGAGGAGGGACATTATAGAAACTTTCAAGTACCTCAAAGGAATCAACAAAGTTCAAGTGGGTAGCACCTTTCAGAAAAAGAGATGTGCAAGAACAAGGGGGCACAATTTGAAGATAGAGGGGGGACAGCTCAGGGGCAACATGAGGAAGTATTATTTCATGGACAGGGTGGTGGGTGCATGGAACGGCCTTCTTGAGGAGGTTGTGGGGGAATTCAAGAATGCATGGCACAGACATAAGGCAATTTTAGAGGCGGGTAGGAGGAAGTAGGTTATTGGTTAACTAGTATCTGCTGCTTATCCAATAGGTGGGGAAATGGGCAGACTGGGTGGGCCATGCAGTCCTTATCTGCCATCAAAGTCTATGTTTGTATGACCCCTGAGTGGAGGGCCATCTCATTGGGGGATGACAATACAAAATATCTCTATTCGCAGATGATGTATTGCTCACACTAACCTCCTCCGAAGAATCCATCACAGCAGTGTGGAAGCACCTGCAGGAATTTGACTCCGTAGCAGGCTACAAACTTAATACTGCCAAAACAGAAGTCCTACTATACAATTATACCCCCCCCCACACTGAAACAAGCTTTTTCCTTTAAATGGCACAAGCAAGCCATCCGATACCTGGGCATCAAACTTACCAAGAACCTGGATCATCTTGAACTCCTCAGTTATGAGCCCTTACACTGCAAATCATGGCTGATCTATCTAAATAGACCTGTTTGACCCTTGGCCTTTTCCATAGAATAGAGATAATTCGGTTAAACATTTTGCCATGTATATTATATTTTCTCCAGACGCTCCCCCTCATGCCAGATAAGCTATATTTTAAAACTTGGGATAAAGCCATTTTACGATCTATATGGCAGGGCAAATTCCCACGAATAAGGTACTCTGTACTGGAGCTGCCTAAGGATAAAGGAGGGGTCAACCTCAACTTTTTTGTGTATGCGATGGCAACACATCTACACATCATGTGTCTTTGGGTCAACCCTCACTATCAGTCGTACTGGAAAACAATAGAATTCACACCGAATGATGTATCAGACCAAGCCCAATGTGTATTTAGATACCCTCTGGCTTGTATCGCTATGGGCAAATTCAACAGATTTATGGCTGAAACGTACAAATGTTGGCTATTTATTAGGAGCCACTGCCTTACTCCCATAGACCTATTTTATCTCAGGTTGTTAGCTCACGACCAAGACTTTCCCCCTAATAAATTGGATAAGGCCCTGCAGAAGTGGCATCAATCTGGCCTTACCTATGTGTTCCAACTGATCTCCCCATCAGGGATCCTAGCCTTTGTCTCTGTCTAGGCCTCTTACCATCTCCCACAATCGGCTTTTCATAAATACATGCAAATTCACTCATATCTTCGATCTAAAAAAGAGGCATTAGCCCATATAGCTGGAAAAAAAAACATTACTGGTTCCACTGGTTAACAAGATGGGTAGTGTGGGTATGGGGCACAAGGTGGTAAACTGGGTTAGAAACTGGCTAATGGACACGAGGCAGATGGTGGTGGTAAATGGGATAGAGTCTGGGGAGAGAGAGAGAGTGACCAGTGGGGTACCTCAGGAATCAGTCCTTGGGCCAGTCCTGTTCAATGTCCTCATTAGTGACATTGCAGAAGGACTGCAGGGGAAAGATCTGTCTGTCTGCATATGACACCAAGATCTGCAACAGGGTGGATACTCCAGATGGGGTGGAGAGACCTGGGGAAGCTTGAAAAATGGTCGGAGGTGTGGCAATTGAGGTTCAATTTAAAGAAGTGCAAAATCATGCACCTGGGAAGAGGGAACCCTGGGGAGAGCTATAGGATTGGGGGAAGGGGAGTTTCTGACAATCACCAAGGAAGAAAGAGACCTAGGGGGTTATAATTTCAGATGACCTAAAAGTGTCCAAGTAGAGTACAAAGGCTGCAGAGAAGACCAGTGATATGCTGGGGTGCATTGGTGGGAGTATCACTAGCAGAAGGTGGGAGGTAGTGATGTCATTGTATAAAACGCTGGTGAGGCCTCACCAGGAGTACTGTGTGCAGTTCTGGATGTCGCACCTTTGTAAGGACATTGACAGGGTGGAGGCGGTCCGGAGAAGGGTGATTAAGATCGCACAAGACTTGCACCAGAAACAATATGTACTCGCTTGAGGACAGGAGGGATCGGGGGGACATGATAGAAACATTCAGGTACCTTAAGGGCATAACCAAGGTGCAGGGGGAGTCATCTTCCAATATATAAGGAGTATAAGAACAAGGTGACATGATAAGAAATTGGAAGGGGGCATGTTAAGGGGAAATGTGAGGAAGTTTTTTTCTTCACAGAGGGTGGTGGACACATGGAACAGTCTGCCACTGGAGATCGTGGGAGCGAGCACAGTGGAGGGATTTAAACATGCCTGGGACAGGCATAAGGTGGGAAAGAGGAGTGAAAAATGATTGACCAGGCAGAGTCAAAGGCCACAAACTAGTGTAGGGCTTATGGGCAGACTGGATGGGCCTAGCGGTCCTTATCTGCCAACAATTTCTATGTTTCTATGATTCTATGATGCTTACTTCTTAAATTACACATAATGGAAGACACTGTCCTACATTTAATTAGCAACCTATACAAAGCTCTCCAAGCTACCATGATGATCTCCACTCAGTCAATCCTCTCCAGATGGAATTCAGAATTGAATGCTACTCTTAGTCTTAAGCAATGGCACAAATTTAACCCTCCAGCATTCAGAGTAACGGCAGCTCTGTACCGGAGAGAATATGCCTGGAAGTGTCATTTGAGGTACTTCTGTACCCCAGCAGTTATAGCTAAGTTTGCAGGGCCCCAGACAGATAGTTGCTGGCGACTTTGTGGAGCCATCCTGGCAGACCACACCCATATAATGGTAACATGCCCTCTTCTCCAGATGTTCTGGCAGGGGGTTATCCAAGAATTCAAAGCTATCTTCGATTGCGTAGGCATGATAAATACCACATTCATTCTAATCGCTATCCCACCTCCTCATTCGACTACCTCCCTCTCCACCATAAAACTAATAAACCTCATACTCCTCACAGCCAAAAAGGCCATAATCCATCTCTGGTGATTGGAAGGGTCCCGAACCCTGAAATGTGGAGAGTCCTTAATTATGAGATTTACACTCTTGAGAGACTATCGGCATGCACTAGCAACCGCGTCTCCTCCTACGACAATAAATGGAGAAGGTGGGTCTTATACCAGCTTGACAACTACACAGATTTTTTACCAAAAGGTGTCACATCCCCTTCCTTCCCCTTTCTTCTCTTCCCTTTTTCTCCTTCCCTCCTTCTTTTCCCTCTCAATGGAACTTTTTGGGAAACTCTCCCCTAAAGAACCATGTTACTGTCATAGTTATTAATATATTTTACCTAGGGGTTGGAATCTCCCTCAGGGATTCTTGCTCTCTTCTGTGCCCTCCTCCTCCCCTTCCTTTTCTTTTTTCCCCTTCCTAAGTTTCCTTCTTCCTATTCCAACCCACACACCATTTCATACAGGTGTCCTCCATCTACCTGACTCAGGCAATGGTCTACCTTAGAAGTAAGCAAGAACACTATTTATTTATTTATTTGCTTTTGGTAACCGGGTGGGTGCACTAGGCATAGAGATGCCTATTTTCAGGCATGACCCGGGAGGGTACAAATCAAATACATTGGTAAGAACAACAATGTGACGCAGCACATAGAAGAGGTCAGTCGTAAAACACAGACAAATTTGCAAAACAGTAAGTACAGTTATACAGAGTCAGAAAATTAGCAAAATACTGCTAGGAGGTATTCAAAATATAAACAAGTGCTGTACAAGTACAGAATGGCATGATCAGCTATAAAGTACACTATACAGTAAGTGCTGTTAACAAAGCAGGTAAACATAGAGAGAAAGTGAGGGGAGAGGAGTGCAGAGAGAAGGGTGAGGGTAGACGAACGAATGCAGAGGAAGAGGGGAGGGTAAGTAAGATAACGAAGCATGTGAGACAGATAGAAAATGGATGAACTAAGGTGGGCGGAAACACGTGCAGGGATTTGATGCTAGTCGATATTCACGGTGAAGTTTCTTGAAGCCAGCATGTGTAGGGGCTAGGCTAATAGTTTGAGGGATAGCATTTCAATACTTGGGGCAGTAAAAGAGAAGATGGGTAGGTCTTCATATATTGCAGTTTCTTAAACTATAATGCCAATCTAGACTAACCACCCTTGAAGTGGTTACATTAGGCCGGGTTTAGAGCATTCACCAGGACTTCGGAACGATTCATCATGAAAGACAGGGGTATTTAAATCCCCAAAGCAATCATATTTCCTTCAGGATTTCACCGAGAAGACAGGCTGTGCCCTGGCCATGATAACTTTATCTGACTTTGTACTTCACTGCTCTGTAACAATCTTATTTTAAGGTGATGTGGATTTGTACACTTGGGGCTCGATATTCAGAATTGCGCCTGGCAGTGGTGCAAGTGGTTGCGCAGCGCAGCTGAGTTGCTCTGGAGCAACAAAGGGGTATATTCAAAAGAGATGTGCCATGGCACATTTCTTCTGAATAGAACAAAGAATGCACGCGGCACAAATACAGTGCTCCGGCACATCCCTCAGACAGGCCTGCATACCTGGAATGGGAATGCGCCAGTGCAACTGGAGCTGAGCCAGGCACAATTTCCAGATATTCATACCTGGATATGCAAATGGCGCCATTATGCAGGCAAGGTGCAAATGGGACCATTTGCATGTCATTATGGCCCCATTTGCATGTGTTGTGCAGGACTGACCAGTGAAATGTGCCTGGTACCCTGCACAGCATGCGGTCTCTGTATCAGCGACTGCAGTAGTACCCCCTCCCCATCCCGTACCACCGATCGCCCATTGTGAATAAAATATACTGCCCTGGTAGTCCAGTGGTACCCTCCTCTCCCTGCCCATAACCCCGATTGCCCATTTATAATAAAATATACTGCCTGGTAGTCTAGTGGTTCCCCCCTCCCCCCATAACACCGATTGCCGTAATAATATTGTTTCAAGATTCCTGGTGGCCCAGTGGTTCCCCCCTCCCCATCCCACACCACTGATTGCCCAAAATAAATGCTTATATATTCCCTGGTAGTCTAGTGGTAACCCCCCACACATACACACACACTCGAAATCCCGATCACTGAAACACATGACCAAAATCTGTCCCTGGTAGTCTAGTGGTCCTCCCACCCACACAGGACCCCCAGCTCTACCCATCTGCCCCTCCCCAGTCATCAGCGGGGAGCATACCCACCTGCATACCTCCATGACTGCCTATCGAATGACCGCTTACAGTATGTGCTGCAAGCTCTTTGGTCTACATTGTGGACCTATGAACTTGCAGCACATACTGTAAGCTGTCATTCAATGGGCAGCCATGGAGGTATGCGGTTAGGTATGAAGCTCACTAATGACCATGGGGGGGGGAGCTGTGTGGGCTGGGGGTCCTGTGTGGGTAGGGTGACCACTAGACTACCAGGGACTGATTTTGGTCATGTGTTTTGGTGATCGGGGTCATGAGCAAGGAGGAGGGTTACCACTAGGCTACCAGGGAATATCTAAGCATTTATTTTGGGTGATCGGTGGTATGGGATGGGGAGAGGAGGACCACTGGACCACCAGGGATTTATGTGGGTGCTTGTGCACGGTGTTCTGGGGGGGGAGCCACCCACAGCTGGTGGCTGCTGTGTTGCGCCCTGCACTACAGTGGCCTGCCTGTGGGTGGCTACCAGTTGAGCCATTATTTACAGGCTCAAGTTTGTGCCCAGGTATGTGGCACACCTCTGGAATGTGCCAGCAGATGCGCCGCACATCCCAGGCTGAATATCGGGATGTGCCGATATGCATGGGCACGCCCCAGAGATGTGCCCGACACATTATCTTTGCATCAGGGCACATCGGAATTGCTCAGCAATAATTTCATTTGAATATTGCCCCGGGCACATTAATTTTTGAATATCTCGGCCATAATGTACCTTTAATGTACTTGACTTAAAACTTTAATAAATTTTTTTCTTATGAAAAAAAAGAAATGGTACTAAGATTCCTGCAGCACAAGTATTATGATGGAGGCTCTAAGGCGACTAAAGTCCTAGCATATTGTCTCAGACAAAAAGTGGCACAAAACACAGTGATGTAGGTGAAACACCCAATCACACAGAACATGACCACAGACCCTGAAGCTATTTTTACAGGCATTTCATGCATATTATTCATATCTATACCAGACTAAAATACACCCTACATCTCTTGATACAGCCAAATATTTAAACCCATGGTTACCTACATTACCCCTACCACAATGACATGCTTTAATAGCTCAGATTGGAACAGCCAAATGGTAATGATCATAAAAACTTAAACATTTTTTTTTTATTTATTTATTCGTAAGTTAACTGGGTAAGGACACTGGACCAAACGCCCTTTTTCATACCCAACCTGGAGCCAAGGACAAAAATTTACATATAAAACAATACATTTACATAAAAACAATTACAAAGAGCAGCTGCAAGAAGATTTCAACAATAAATATTCTTAAGCGTCCCGGTGGCGCTGAGGGTTGAGGTGCTGGATGCCACAACTCGTGCCATGCTGGTGACCCGAGCTCAGGAACGGACTCGGGTCATTGGGGGTCATTTGGGACAGGAAAGGATGGGGCATCTGGAGGACTGCTTTCCTTTCCTGGGTGAGGGTGGGTTCACTTGCTGCAGTTTAAGCAGTTCCTGGTGGTGGCTGGGGGATACTGCAACTTGCAGCATGATTGCAGGGGTAGAGCAGCAGTGGACACCTTACGCACAGGTGCAGGAGTGCACCCGTGGTGTGCAGGGTGTCATTGCATGTCCATGCTCATGGGAACCAGAACAAGGAAAAGGCCGTATCCCCAGGTAGGTGAAGGTGGGTCCGGGGATGATACACCCACGCCCAGTGCCGGGTCCTCTGTGCCACCTCTGGTGTTCTGATATAGCCTGGATGCCCCACTAGATTCATAGATAGAGCACCAGGGAGTGAAGGTGATCCCACCCCGGAGGACTCAGAGCCGGATGGTCGGGCGGACAGGGTGAAGGCAGAAGAGGGCCACATTGGAGCAGCAATAGCAGACTTCAGGTGGGCGGGAGAAGGTGTCATTGTGTGACCACATCAGATAGAGTCCTGGCGATAGACAGGTAGGAGGTTAAAACAAAGTTGGCAAAAAATAAAACAATAAATATTCTTTCAATTTTGCCTTAAAGCCAGGTAAAGATGAAGCCTGTCATACAGGTAAAGGTAATACATTCCAATATTGAGGGGCAGCTATAGAGAAAGCATGAGATGCTAGTTTTTTTTTGAAATTTAAGTTTTATTAAGTTTTATAAAACCAAAAATACATGAAATAGAGGTTATCTGACATGCTATACATGGATCAAGTATGAAAACACTTAATGAAGTGTACAAAACCTCACAAAATTTAGTGGAATACAATAGAAAAGAAACACACTCAACCCAAACCCTTCCAACTCCCCACCTCCCCACCCCCTCCATCGTCTTGGAGAGTGCCATAGCAAAAGGGGATACTGGGGCTTGAGAGAGGAGAACTAGGAAACAACACTTAACTAGTCATGACTGCTCAGCAGAGGCATATTACAACATTAAATATCAAAAGGGTCTTCCCCTATGGAGATTATTTCAGGTAGAGCGCATATAATTTGCCCCATTTCCGATTGGAAGAAGCCAGCCGATATCTGGAGCTAGCTATTAATTTCTTGGTGTTGAAACAGTGGGACATCTCATTGAGCCATTCCTGGTATGTGATAGAGTCTTGATCCAGCCAGTGTCTGAGGACCAGCTTTTTGACAATTATAGAAATCAGAGCCATGTGGTACTTGCGTTCCTTCACCTCAATGTTGGAGTAAATTCCTAGAATACAGACTTCTATGGTGAAGAACTCTCTAAGCCCCAAAAGTGGATCTAGACTGTCACGTATTGTATTCCAGAGGGGTGCCACTTTGTTACAGTCCCAGAGGATATGCAGCAGATTCCCTTCAGCGACCCCGCATCACGTGCAGTTAGCCGATTTAAGTTTGCCAAATTTAGCTAATTTTACTGGGGTATAATAAAGATTATTTAGAATATGGTATTGGATTAGTCTACGATTGTCCTGGGAAAGATATCTGTACAAATCTTTCCAAATCAGTTCCCATAAGAGGGGGAGGCCCAAGGTAGGAGATGACCAGATTGTGGAACCCTCCAGGGTATTAGGAAACAGGGCGTCCAACAGTTTGTTATATATGTTAGCTATTCCATGGGGATTACTGGCAGCTTCATGGATTTTCTCCAAGAAAGGCCTTGTTTTAGAAGGAAAGTATACAGGCCCAACTATTTTGTGTATTAAGTGTCTCAATTGAAAGACTTTGAAGATATATTTCTGCGAAATATTGAAGGAGACTAAAATTCTATCCGACGGGAGGAGTGAACCTTGCACATATAGAGACTCCACAAGTGAGTTGTGTATTTGTGGGAGCCACTGAGGTCAACCAACTACCTCAATTTTAATATTGGGATTTAAAGTGAGAGGTTGTGCCAGATCCCTGGTCTAGGATATATTAAAGTTCCAACATTGGGAAAAAATTTTGATAGAGAGACCAATAGCGGATTCCTGTATGGCTACAGGTAATGTGGAGAAGGGGTAACAGAAGATACGGGGGAGGTTGTATTGGTCCATTAGACTAAGCTCCAGTTGTAACCAGATTGGTTGAGGTGGTTTAGGCTGAGTAATGGACCATTTCCCTATTTTATATAGGTGACTAGCCCAATAATATAGTAAGAAATTAGGTAGACGAAGGCCCCCTTTATCTCTAGCTGCACTAAGTTTAAGAAAGGCTCATCGAGGCTGTTTCCCTTTCCAGATAAAATTGGATACCAAAGAATGTATTTGACTAAAATACTGTCTAGGGAGGCAAATATTAAGAAGATTTAGGGGGTAAAATATCCGGGGTAAGACATTCATTTTGATAATGTTGATACGCCCCATAGGGATATTGGTAATTTTTGCCATCGGTCAAGATCTCCCTGAATCCTTGTTAACGTATCATCTAGGTTAAGCTTCCTAATCGTTTCCACCTCACGAGCCAAATGGATGCCCAAGTATTTAAGCGAGGCCGGGGACCACTTCATACCAAACTGTGTGAAGCTCGCTTGAAAGGCAATAGAGTTTAATGGAAAAATAACTGATTTAGAAACATTTAACCTGTAATTAGACACCTGACCAAAACAGTCAATGATTTGTAGTACTTGTGATAAGGATGTTTCTGGGTTGGTAAGGTGTAACAGAATATCATCTGCAAAAACTGACAGAGTTAGGGGGAATTGAGAAATGACACAGCCTGTAACTCGTGGTGAAGCTTTAATACTCATTAGTAAAGGCTTTAGGTATAAATTAAAAAGATAAGCGGAAAGAGGACAGCCTTGACGTGTACCAGCACATAAAGGAAATCGGGAGGAGAAAACCCCGTTACAGTAGACTTTTGCCGAGGGAGCCTTATAGATCGTCATGATCCAGTGGATAAAGGTGTCAGAGAAGCCCATTCTCTTCAAAGTAGCCCACAAAAAGTCCCAGTTCACCCTGTCAAAGGCTTTTTCTGCGTCAAGTGCAACTAAGACCATGGGAGATTGTGAAGGTTGGGCCATTTGGAAGATATGAGACAGGGTTCTCAAGTGATCATCTGAAGACCTGCCTTGGACAAAGCCAACCTGTTCCAGGCTCAGTAAATGCTGCCAGATCTTTTTGATTCTGAGCGAGAGAATTTTGGATAATATTTTGATGTCATAGTTTAGGAGTGAAATTGGTCGGTAACCGGCTGGATCCAATAAAGATTTATCAGGTTTGGGATTTTAAATTATTGAGGCCTCTAAAAGGGAGGGGTCAAGCCTTTCTGAGGAGAATATGTATTCGTATAGTTTAAGAAGTAGCAGGGACACTTCTTTGCAAAAGACTTTACAAAAGTTTGAAGGGAAGCCGTCAGGCCCAGGGGCCTTATCCAATGGCAAATCATTAATTGCCTCTTCTACTTCAATTAAGGTGACAGGAGCTGATAGAATGTCACAGTGATGTACCTGGAGGGAAGGGAGATTGACCCCATCTAGAAATTGCTCTATCATGTGAGGGTGTAATTGAGGGGAACATTTGCTATATATCTCTTTATAGAAAGATTCGAAAATTTGTGCAATATCTCTAGGCAGCGTCTTGGTGGTGCCATCGTGGGAGTTTAAAGCCAGGATTACTCGAGAGCTCTCCAACTCTTTCAGTCTGAGATCTAGCATTCTTCCAGGTTTTTCTCCCTGGTCCAGATAACGGGTCTTAGTTTTATGCATAGTGTATTCTGCTTTTTCTCTTGTTAGATCATTGTATTCACTCCTGAGTTTAACTAGAGCTGCCAGGTTTTGTGAAGAATTGGAATGGAGAAGATTATCTTCGGCTGTCCTGAGCTGTTTAGTTAGTAAGATAATTTTGGACTCTCTTATCTTTTTCCTACTGGAAGCAGCCTTGATAAATTCCCTCCTAATAAAACAAAGAGGGAGCACCACAGTATGTCGTCCCTATGGACAGACCCTTGATTAAGATCTAGATAAGATAGAATCTTGTCTTTAATTTGGGAAACTGTATGTTCATCCTTTAAGATTTGTGTATTTAATTTACATGAAGTGTCCCTTTGTCCCTGCAGACCCAGGTAAACTGTGATCCACACCAGAGAGTGGTCCGAGATAACTATTGGTTCTATACCTACTTGATGTGTATTACTCAATAGGGTAGAACTAAATAAAATGTAGTCAATTCTTGACCATGTTTGGTGTACCTGACAGTAGAAGGAGAAGAGGCAGTTATCAGGATTAAGAAGGTGCAAGGGATCACATAGCCCTAGCAGGTGTATAAAGTTGGTGAGAGCCTGTTGGGCAGGGGACGCAGGTTTTAACGGCCTATAGGTTTTATCCAAATCATTGGATGGAGCTATATTTCAGTCACCCCCAAGGATGAGAAGGAAAGGCAGACATCTGCTCAGATTGTCTGCTAAGGACATCAGAAAATACGGGTCTTCTCCCACTGGAGCATATACTGCCCCAAGTACCACATTGCTGTTGTTAAGCTGGCCCTTAACCAACACAAACCTACCATCCTGATCGGTAATACTATCTTCCACTACAAACCTGACATGTTGTTTAAATAGTATGGCTACCCTCCTGCTGGCACACGAGCCAGTAGCTGTGAAAATTTGGATGAACCCTCGCCTACATAATCCTTTAGCTTCTGAGGCTGCCAAATGTGTTTCCTGCATGAAAACCATATCCACGTTTAATAGGAAACAATCATGAAAAACCTGATGTCTTTTAAGGTGGTCCTTGACGCCTCTGACATTCCAACATGCGAATTTAATCGGCCTCACAGACATATTGATGATTGGTACTATATTTAAGAGGAATTGAGATCCATAACTCCTCTAGTGTGATTGAAGACGTGTAACGTTCTCCAAGACACCTCTCCGCTATCCCAATCCGAAACACTTGGCACTCTCCGAGGCTCCCTTCCCCCCCAAAACCCCACAAAAGGTAGCATTTAAGAACTGGCCATTCCACCAACAAAATTATATGTAATTGTGCAGTGTAAAATCTATACCTAGAGAGAGATATCTTAATGTTAACTGGTTCCGAGACTAAGGTATACCACCCCTTCCCACCCCCTAATTATTGTATTCCCTTAATAAAACTGAAACCCCCATGAACTATATACAAACAATCCTTTAAATCCAGAGGAACATATCTGGACCAAACCTGTATCCTGGATAGGATCGACCCCAGGCTAGCAGACCCAAGCATAACTATAGAAATCACTTGCTTGTTGCAACTTCTAACACAGTACAGTAAAGTAAACACAAACAGCCCAAGGCGCGGGAGGAACAAAAGCCTGAGTACTGCTGCCCACACCCCCCATCGCCGGCTACGAGGCAGCTCTCCCACGGCTAGCCAATCATGGCACCCCCCCCACCCAGCACAAAACTTTGGAAATTTCAGCTTCTAGGCATTAAATAATCCTACCAGACATTGTAGAAAAAACAAACGAACTCACTGTGCTGGGGTGGTAACATCCCTGGGTTGGTACCAGTAGTGCTCAAACGGGCCGTTCCTTGGCAGGATCAGAAGTGTGAGGAGCAAAAAGCTCCGTACGGAAAGAAAGGCCATCGCATAGCAGGAAGAGGGAGGGGAACACAAATTGGTTGGGACCAACTGGTCCGTCGGGGAACTAACTGACGGAAACCATTAGTGGGAGAAAAGTACCTATCCCCCCCTTCAGGCCGAAAGAAGGGCAGCAGCCACACGGCCTGATAACCAGGCCACAATCGAAACCCTAGCAATCACCACCGCCCTGGACAACTGAAGAAGCCCCTCCAGCCAGCCACCCGATCAATTAGACCGCTTCCTACAAAAAGACAAAAAAATAAAGAAACAACACTCAAATCATACGTCTCAGGTAGGCAGTCATTGACACTGTAATTGGAGTTCACAGTTCAGCCAATTTTAAACAAGTTAGGCAATCTCTGGGACAGTTCTCCTTTGGCTTGATCCGGCTTCTCGAATGAATGCCACGCTCCATCGAGTTGCACTTGCAGCCTAGCTGGATAGTTCATTCGAAATCTAATGCCGGCAGCTATCAGCTTGGTCACTATCAGGTGAAAAGCTTTTCTCTTTTGTCGGGTTTCAAAGGGAAGATCTTGGGTGAATCTCAGAGTGTGATTTTCCCATAGGACCGTTTGCAGATCTTTAACTTTGCTTAGGATGTGTTGTCTTTCCAGATAGCTGAGCATCTTAATTATTATAGGCCTCGGAGGGGTACCAGGAGGTGGCTTTGGCTTTAGAGACCTGTGTGTCTGCTCAATATGGTAGCGAGGATTGCTAGGAGAGGGACCCACTATCTTGGTCAAGAGCTTTTGAATGAAGATCAGGATATCTGGAACCTCCTCCACCTCTGGTAAATCCAGAATTAAAATATTGTTCCTCCTGCTGCGTCCCTCGAGATCTCCTGTTTTCAACTGCAGTTTGGAGATTTGCTGCTTGAGAAAAACAATTTCAGGTTTGGTTTTAACCCTCCAAGACTCCAGGGAACAGGTTCTGGCTTCAGTGTCTCTGACTCTGGTAGTCAGCGAGGCGAGGTCATTGCGCATGGATTTTAGCTCCATTGATATATCCTGCAGAGTTTCCCAAAACGGAATTAGCTCCTGGAGAAAATGGTCCTCTGTAAGAGGGTTAGAGGGAGAACCAGAGGAGCCAGATTTAGCACCGGAACCCATATTCTGAGTTCTTGATTTTTTAGGTGCTTTCTCCAGGGTATTCGGTGGTGTGTGCCTGGCTCCGACAGGCTTCATTTCGGCCTCCATAATCTTCACCCTAGCGTCCCGGTTTAAAATTCGTTCGTACGCCGATGAAAGTACGTTGTTGACCTTCTAAGAACTTTGACAGATGGTTAGACGATGAGAAAAGGTGGCCACAAAGCTGGTAAATGCTAAATTTAGCTGGTTGGTAGGAGAGAGCTAAAGATTATGCTGCCATTAGGATCGCTGCATCACGTGACTTCCCCACGAGATGCTAGTTTAAGTTTAGATAAGACTATGTCTAATAAGATACCATTTGAAGAGTGTAAACTGGGAAGGATGGTTCATAACTTTACAAGATTGTATAATGGAAACAAGGATTTAAATAAAACACATTTAAAGATTACACAACCCCAAAAATATTCAATTCTGGCAATTGGAGCCAACCAACCTAACTGCCAATACAAAACACAATGGTGAGTCCGTATGGGCACCTGAAGAACAAATCAACAAATATTATAAACAACCTTTAGAGAATGCAACTCCTTACTCCCAAGATTCAAATAAATACAAGAAACATAATCAAAGTGAGGTAACAATGATCCAACTGCAACTGATTTTCTGACTTAAAGAGAAAAATAATTTTTCAATTTGTACAGCAAACCTAACCTTTGATTTATAGTGCGAACAACTGCTTGGACCTGTAGCAAGAAAGTCAGGTACTTAAACTGGTATACCTGTTCAATAATCAAGCCATTCAAATTATACGAACATAAGGATGGTTTGTCACTAAGCATGAGGGGATTGCCGAAGATCATGGTTTTCCTTTTTTTATTCAAAACCAGTGAATTATCCAAAAACCATTTACAAACTCCCTCAAAGTCAAGATTTAGGGCTGCCATTAACTCAGAAAGAGAACCACCCTGAGAAAAAAGAATCAGGTCATCCACATAAAGGATGGTTTCACATGTTTTACAAGAAAAGGGGAGTTCATTAACAAAAACAAAAAATAATAATGGGCCCAAAATGGACCCCTGGGGAACACCACAACTAATCACAGATGTGTCAGACACAACTGAACCAAAACTAACAAATTCTATGCAATTTATTAAGCAGTTCCCTATCCAAGAAATGGCAGCTTCACAAAAACCCAAAGCATTTAACTTTGAGGATGTCAAATCATGATCAATTAAATCAAATGCCTTGGTCAGGTCCACAAACACCGCCCCAGTCATAAGGCCTTTCTCAAAGCCCCTTAGGATGGAGTTTTTGAACCTGATCAAGGCAGTCCCAGTTCCATAATTCTTACGAAAACCATGTTAATGGGGTGAAAGTAATCCATAACTAGAAAGGTATTCATTAATTTGATTAGCCATAATTTTTTCAAGCATCTTGCTTAGAGGATTAAGAATAGAATTGGGATGGAAATCTTCGAACAAAGCTGCATGAGCCTTTTTAAGGATTGGCACAACTCTAGCCAGTTTCCAATCAGAGGGAAACTGACAAGATTCCAAAGAAAGATTAAAGAGACAACAGAGGGGTTTGACTATAAATGGAGTGGCCAACCTTAGAAATCGGCCATCCATCCCACCCCCACAATTACTGCATCTATTGGGAAGAGTACTTAACAATTTATACACGTCCATCTCAGGGACCTTCTTAAACATGAATTCAGGTCTATCTTATACAGCGAAAACATGATTAGAGCCCCCAGTTCCCATTTGTGACTCTGTTCCATGATAATTAGACAAATCAGAAAACTTCGTATTAAGAAAATTAGCAATTTCAACAGGATCAACGACATCGACATAATTTACCAACACATTTTTAACTGTAGAGGTTGACTGAGGAGAAAGCAAAGAATTTACATTTTCCCAGAATTTTTTGGGTCAGACCAATTTGACTGAGATTTAGTTTTATAAAAATCCCTTTTGGTTTTTCGCACCAAATCAGAAACCCTGTTCCTAATGCAGCAATAATTATCAAGAAGTGAGACCGAAGGATTCTTTTTGTAAGCTCCCCAGGCAGCTCTCCAATCAGTGCCTTAATACTAAGGATTAGGCCCCCCTAAACTCATGGTATATATTGAAAATAAAGTGTCCTGAATGGGAAGAAGTTGGTTATAAAAAAAATTCCACAGCAGAGTCTCTATCTGGAATACATTCCCAATATGACCAATCGATCTGAGGTAGAGAAGCATAGAGAATGTCTAGCTTTACATTTTTAAATGAGTGAACTTGAACCAAATGAGGAGGAACTTTCTTATAACCAAAACTCAACATTGCAAATATGGTCACGAGGTCACTTACTGCATTGGGTAAAACACCTGAGGCAGTTATACAACTCATTCTGCTGGTAATGCCCCAGTCCAGAACAGTATGGTTTAATGTATGTGAATTTAGACAGGTTGGCTCAATAATATGTTGTGATAAATCATAGGCAGCTAGTAGTAGGCTCCAATCCCAGTTCTGTCCTTTGGGACCAATTCAAATTTATGTCCCCAACCAGTGCAAAACCATGCTGCTGTATATGGTTACAGCAATTTCAAGATATTGCTGTAACCCATTGAATCCCCAGTTAGGTGGAGGTTCCATGTCGTAGCGATCGCTATTATGGCGAGTGTATGCTCCTTGAAAAAGCAAATCGACATTATGCACTTAAAAGCGACCCTGATATCTGGATTGAAAAAACAGTGTTTTTAGGGGCTTTTTCCACACCAGCCTGAAATAGATTCTCAACTCGGGGTTGCATATCAGGAGGGGCAAAATCTGGATTTTGGGCAAAATATAAGTGTCACAGCTTGTGGCTGCGGTAAAATGTACTCACTCCAGGTCTCAAATCCAGTACCTGCTGTGCCAGAGCTAGCCACCCACACCACCATGCCACATGGCTAGCATGGCAGCAGCAGGTACATCAGTGCCTGAAAACCCCTTCCTTGTCCCTCTCCTTTCTCTCATTATTCCCCCCATCCATTCACCCTTTCCCATTGTCGCTATCCCATACCCTCGCTATTGCGCAGGGTAGCCCATGATAACAGTGCCCAAAATAAGTCGCTATTTTTATAGTCACTCATTTTGGGTCACTATTATTACATGATACCTAGGTGGATTATATAAACATCCTACAATTAAATGTTTTACTCCTCCCAACAATACCGGAAGCAATAACCAATCAGTCTGAAATGACCCATCACTACTAATTTTTACAACGCTTATCTGAAAATTATTTTTATAATACACTGCCACCCCACCCCCCTTCTTTTTACCCTTCCTGTCAGCTCTAAGAAAATTATGCCCAGAAATGGAACAAGAATTATCCGGTACAACAGGCTTTAACCATGTTTTGGATAGGGCAAGCAAATCGGGTTTGTAAATTTCCACACTATGTTCTATGTCTGCTAATTTAGGAACCAGACTTCTTACATTAGGATGTAATATCTTAAACCCATGGGCAGTGGAGCAAACTTTAGATGAACAATTTCCTGGGAAACCTACTACACTGTAACAACTTGGTGGTCCTGGGTTTCTTTCAATATCACTAGCTTGTAGCAACAATAAGGCCAGTTTCAATTCCTGCACTACTTTCCGAAGTAGTACATGGACATTGTAAGAGAAACCATTTTACCCCAGATAGCCACATATTCTGAGTAGACATGCTGTTGTAATAACTGTCCAGATGCCACTGGTATCCTGGTGTGTTTCAACAAACTGGACATTATGAAGTCACGAGGACCATGATCACTGGTCTCCTGTTGTTTACTATAATCTGGTTCTACCCCATCACAAACAAGTAACCCACCCAGTAATAGTGCAACCCATCCTAAAAATATGTAATCCTTACCTATAATCGTTAACCATCTATTCTTTGAATAAGACAATGAAAAGAATCATCAATGGGTCCACACTCCCACAGTCTCCCATGGACTCCCGCTGACTCCCTTACCAATGCACTTTACCGCACTTCACCACCTCGATCCGCCACTGTAGACACCACCGCATATAAGCACTGGTGGCTTTTAAATCCCAGCACTCCACCAAACTGGACTGCCACTGCCAATTGGTGGGAGGGGGTGTGGCTTGAACAGTTTCAGGAACTGTGGACAGGTGCTCTAAACTAAGCACCGGTGGGGCTAGTGTACTGTTTCCTGGCAATAGGAGCTGCAAGCAGTTTAGCAATCATTTCAGACTCAGAACATTTTAACAGAGCAAGTTCAAGGCAAAGCAAATAGTAGCACTCTTGCAGCAGGTAAAAATTTGATCAATTTAATAAAAGTCACCACCCAGAATGCCAACAGTTCAGCTTGCTCATCAGCTTAACATTCATTATAGAAGAAGCATAAAATATTTGGCAAACAGCTTTCTTTATGCAGTACCCAGCAAAATCCAGGAGTGCAGTTCCAATTAGGACTTCTAGAGCAAGCGCTCACAGCCTGACTCACAGAGCAGCATAACAGGCACAGCAAATAGTCATTTAACACAGCATAGCACTTAAGCAGCGCACAGTTCAGTGCACAAGGAAATTTATACTGAGCTGTAAGAACTCTGCAGTAAGCTGTATTCTGTATGGGTAAAAGTCCCAGATAATAAGAGTGGAATATCCCCACTGCTTATCTCTTCACCCGGCTTGTTTGCACACAAATCTTTCAGGGAGGGAAGGGAACAGTGGGGTCTGCCGCCTCCCACTGATTCCCTTACCAGTGCTCTTTACTGCACTTCACGGCCTCAAGCTACCACTGTAGTCCAGGTCCAGATGGCTACACAGGTAAATTTTACAAGGCCTTCAGGGACTCTTTGGGTATACCACTGTCCTGTGCCTACATAGGGTCCAAAGGGGAAACCTTACACAATCGACCTGGAAACAAGCAACCAATTTTAGCTATCCCAAAACCTGGGAATGATAAAAATCTGTATTCCTCTTATCGGCCTATTTCAGTCCTTAATGTGGACTACAAGATATCTGTCTCCATAATGGCTAAATGCCTGGAACCTGTTTTGTCCCCCCTGATAAATAAAGACCAAACCAGTTTTGTAACTAATCGCCAAACACAAGACAATATTAAGAGGACCCTTTAGAAACTCCACCACAACATACCTCTCGACTCTCCCTGATTTTCAGGGATGTCCCTGCCTTTGCCTCAAAATATTCCTCTGTTCCTTGTAAAATGTGTATTCTTGTGACTGAACAGTTGGGATTTTAAGCACAAAATAAGGAGTCAGGCAGGGCTGTATCCTTGCCCCACTCGTATTTAATATTTTCATAAATAACCTGTTAATAAAATATACCCAAGTATACACTGACTCCCCAAAAATTGGAAAGGATTGTTGCTCCGCACTGACATATGCCAATGACTTGGTTTTATTTGTGCTTTCTAAGTCAGGTTAACAGACTAAACTGAACATGCTCATGTCCTTTGCTAAAGAGCATAGGTTAAAGATCACTGAAATAAAAAGTCAAGTAATGATGTTTGGCTCAAACAATTCAAAATTAAAATGGAAAATAGGTGATAGGCTATTAAATACAGTGGATGAATGTGTATACTTGGGTCCAACCCTGACAAATAATGGTAAATGGTACAGACATATAAACAAACTTAAAATAAAACTTAAGCAAACTGCAGACTCTTTCATGAGCTTTCATTTCAAATGTGGGGGTAATTCAATATTACCATTGTTAACTGATCTCAAAGCTAAATACTTTTCACAATTGATATATCAGAGTGAAGTCTGGGATACGACAAAAATTGACATCCTTGAAATTCCTCTAAACAAACTATATAAAGTGTCATTGGGACTAAGCTCATTGGTACTGGCTGCATTGGTAAGAGCAGAACGAGGCATGTACAGCCCCAAGGCATTGATGGATGCCAAAACAATTACGTATTGGATAAAAATTCTAAGAATGCAAAATAACAGAATACCACTAATTTTCTTGGAGGAAAAATTAAAATGGCAAGAACTGGACTCTAGTCAATCAAACCGGTTAAAAAACATGGAAAACTGCTTAATAAATACAGTTTACAATTTTTCAAACATTATACAAACAAAGGTATTCAAATAAGTCTAAAATACAACAGATATATAATTAATAAGATAATAAGCTTTTACAAATCAAAGGATATAGATAAAATACGTAGATTAAACATCTCACCATGGTTAACAACATATGATTTAAGGCATGATTACAGGTACTATCTGGATGTATTAACAGATCAGGTTAAAAGACAATTGTACACAAAATATCGCTTTGAACATTTTCAAAGTAAAATCACAAAAGCTTGTTTTTCAAAATCAACAAATCCAGCAGATAAAGTCTGTGACTGCAAAAAACCTGAACTAGAAAACTTATTCCATGATATGTTCAATTGCACATTGTATGAGATCGCAAGGAAATATTGGCTCCAACCAGTTTGGGATCTGATCCAAACCACAGATTTTGCGTCATTATTGGCTGTTATGTTTACTACTCAGGGTGAGTACATAATTAATAAATTGGCCTCATATTGGAAAGCCATAACATTAATCTGCTTAAAGCACTCCTAAAAATATAAAGTACAAAGACATGCATTATCATGAATTCACTGTAGAATCTATAATGTGTAACCTTGGAATGACGAGGCAGGATTAGCTGCTTGAAAAATTATGTTTGATCTATATAATGTATCGGTATTGTATTTTTATACTGTTTCTTAACTTGTAAAAGGTGTATATTGTATTTGAATATATTTAAAATGTGAAACTTTTTAATGGTCTATGACCGAACAATTAAACAACATAGAGTGCAAAATAACGTCATATGTTACAGACTTGTTCTTCAGAAAATGTATCTTACACTAATCCCCTTATTCCATCAGCTTTCTGAGTGAATATTACCAATTTCTAAGATGTGTTCCTGATTTTTGGTCTTTGCCCCCGATTTTTTTAAACCTTGTCCCTGATTTGGGAGACAAGAAGTTGAGAAGTGGTCCCAAACTCCTTTTCTGCTATTAAGCCTGGGTAGCCCGTGACATGGGTGTCGGCGATTGAGCACTTGCAATAACGGTGACTCAATCCCTGTGCATATTGACGGGGCTACTGCTGAGGAAGGGTGACCAGATGGGGGAGGTGGGCGCTTATAGCTGCAGGATGATGCTATATGTGTACGCGTGTGGAGGGGAGAGTGTGATGGAAGTGAGGAAGGGTTGGCCTGGTGTGGTTGGCACGAGACTGCCAAGCTGGCCCCATAATGTGGTGGGTCAGTGGAAGCCTAAAGCTGCAAGGGTTCCAGGTTTGGATCCGAATGCACCTACATTTTTGTGCGCCCGGCCCCAAATTATTTTTCTATCCAGATTTTGTACCCCCTCCCCACATGCACCCACCGGGAGTTAAGAATCCTTTAGTAGGGAGGTATGGGGGGGCACCCACACATACAATTAAAATCTAAGTCCCCAGCCAGCCCGGTGGCACAGAGGGCTGAGGCGCTGGACGTCTCACCTTGCGGCACGCCGGTGACCCGGGTTCGGGTGTGAGCCTGAGTCATCGGAGTTTGGCACGGGGGGAGGGCAGAGCTGAATGGAGCAGCCAACAGGCAGCTCTCCTCTCCAGGGTGGGTGGAATGGCATCCCTCTGTCAATGGCTGCCCCCTGGTGGAGATCAGGAGGCTGTGCAGGCAGGGGGCCCGGCGTTAGGCCAGTGGGGTGGCCAGAAGGGGGTCTTTACCAGGGCTGCAAGGGGCCTTCCTTCTCCTGTGGCCCTCAGGAGAAAATCAGTGGACAAAATACCGGTGGCAGGATGATGACCAACTCCCCGCAGGCACTGCTTCCAGACCAGGCATAAGGTAAGCCCCAGTAATTCCGGGTGACAGGAACTAGGGGAGTCAATTAGATGGGGGCTGTATGGGGCACAAAAATAGAATTACAAAAAAATCGAAGTCCCTGGTGCTGTTTTCATGTGTGCCAGGGGTGTACATCACCAAAATAGATTTTTGGCAATGTACACTCACCCTGCCACCGATCGCGATTCCGCTTTCGCCCATCGCATAAATCCCACACCTGGATGCTGGGAAGACATTTGACTTGATGACGTGGCCCTTTTTATTTCATGCACTGAAACATTTGGGGATCCTACTAGAATATGTTGCAATAGAAGAGGCAGTATATGACTACCCCATGACGTATGTCAAGGTTAATGGCAAAGTCTCCTTATTGTTTCAGTTGGAGCGTGGTATGAGGCAGGGATGTCCCCTGTCACCTTATTGTTTGTTCTTTATCTAGAACCCCTAGCCCAAACCTTGAGACAATATCAGCCGATCACTGGCATTCCTTGAAGTCACAGAGAACAAAAAATGTGCCTATACACTGATGATTTGTTAATATATTTTACAAACCTAGACCAATCCCTGCCCTACCTTTGGCATACACTGTCCCAATTTGGCCAACTAGTGGGATACTGCCTTAATACTACCAAAACAGAAACCCTGCAGATAAATTACACTCCAGCTCCCAATATACAAAGGCATTTTAAGTTCAAATTGGACATGCCCAATTTAAAATACTTAGGAGTTATTTTCAGGAATGACCCCAACACCATATTAGATAAATTATGATGCACTATCTCAAAGCTTTGGAGAGACCTTGAGATATGGCACACCTTCCCACTCCCACTAATTTAGCAGGTGTATAGTGTTTGTATGACTCTTCTACCTAGAATATTATATCTGGCACAGACCATACAATGCATGCCTGCAACAGCCTGTTTTAAACAATGGAATAAGTTGATCTCTGGATATCTTTGGCAGGGAAAAAGACCTGGTATCCTCCTGTTGGTATTGAAGCTTCCCGAATCACAGGGTGGTCTTTCACTTCCCAGTCTGCATCTATATTACTTGGTGGCCCAACTGCATACAGCCTATTATTAGCAGATGCCGGCATACAGTGTTCACTGGAAAAGCATAGAACGTATAGAAGAGCTCCTTGATCTCTTCAAATGTTTATTGGCATCCACCTTGGGTGGCTTGCAAGTGTAGACAGACAGTCCATATACACGTGCTACACTTGCAGTCTGGTTCAAAGCCCTTAATGCTAGACAATTAACTCTACATCGATTACTCATCACCCCCCCCCCCCATATACACACTTCTAGATAACTACACACTAGGTCATTCCTTCACCCCTTACAGAATAAATGGTCAGAACAAGAAGACACAGGCTTATTAATGCAATTGATTATATAGACATTGAAAGGGATGGGCTTTACCAAACATCTTTATTTCCCATCTCTATCAGATCTTACTACACCGGCAGGGTCATTCTGCCCTACATGTTGATACAGCTTTGGGAAAGGACCTAGGTAATCTTACTACTGACCAACAGTGGACTGTCTAAAAAATTTTCACACTGTCACCTCCTTTTACATTTGGCAGGAGTTTTGGAAAACAGGGGACCTTGACCTTACAGATATCCTGTATCTATTCTTAGATGTCATGGTAAGCTATAGGGCACTAGATATGAGAAAATTGTTAATTATAACTATCACAGTAGCTGAAAAGGCAGTCACTTTATGGCTCTTGCAAACCATCCCAACAACAAGAAACTGGAGAGGTATGATGTGTCGGATTTACTTAATAGAAAAACTGAGAGCACAGTTAAACAATAGATATCCGGCATTTGAAATCAGATGGAGAAGGTGGATCATTCATATAATGGCACATTAATCAGAGTTTATTCCTTAAGCAAAATACAGTGGATGTAATCAGCAATTGAACACTCCGATTCTGGTATATTGAACTACTCAGGCATGCTGCAGTTAAATATTTCACCCAAAGAGGTATATGGCACTGTGAGCTGTTAATCAGTAATGCCAGATGTTGTTAATAAACAGCTGATAAGTCCAAGGTGCTTTCTCTACATAAGGTGATGTTTCTGAACTGCAGCATTGTTTCCTGCTCCCTGTAATTATTCTGTCTTTTGTTGTACCTGTGAAACACAAAGAGATTTGCAAAAATAAAAAGACAGTTCCCAACCTTTCTACATTTGAAAGAATGGTCACCAAACCCTTCGAACACAGCACATCTATATTTAAATCTGGAAACATAAAACTCTTGAGTAACTGTATTTACATGCAATATTTACTGTAATCTTAATCATGTATCATTGTCTGTGTAACTGACAGACATCTTGGGCAGGACTGGATTTTAAAGGGACTGTCAACCTGTTTTTCATCATATTATTCCTAGTTAAAAACCTATATTTTATGATTGCTTACCTTCTCCAAGATTCATTGATGTTGCTCTTTGTTTTGTCTGCCTCCTTGTTTAGTAGAACTGAAATGCATGCTAATGCATAGTTATAAACAACCTTGTTTTGTTTACAGTCCTGGATCTGTTCTTACTGCATACCTCTTGAGCAATACAAACACACCCAAACAGTGCAGTCACTCATGATTCATCATGCTTCTTTCCTCCCACTGCATCACGAGTAGCTAGACTGTGTTGTGGGTGTTCCCAAGTCCAGGAAAGTTGCAGTTGGAGCTGATCAAGAATTGTAAACAAACCTGTTTTTGTGTGGTAACACCAGTATGGTGGGCAGTCTGTTTTTCACTTTTTTAAAGAAAAAGTGTCAGAATCAAACTACCAGCTACATCAGCAGTCTTTACAGAATGTTGAAAATGATAAAATATGTTTTTTAAACTAGGGAGACTTTGAGGCCTAAGGGGGTAGACAGAGTCTCTTTAAACCAACTTTCAGACCTCAGAGGCTATCTTATACATACATATATAAATAAATAAATAAATAAATAAATAAACAAACAAATAAATCATATTGTTTCTAGCCTGAGTCTATGTTACAAACAATTACTCCTACATCACTGGTTCGAATCTTGGTCAGGTAGGCAGACGCTGAAAGTCATTATCATCTGGTGACTGGTGGCTTACAATGTGTGAACTGAAATATAGGGCTCAGTTTTCAAAGGGAGGTAAGCCCAACGTGCCACGGACCCTGCCCTGGATTTTGATACAAAACCGGTCATAGAGGCAAAATTCCTAAAGCTGCCACTAGCAGACCTGTGTGTCACACAGAAGGTGCACTGGAGTGGTATGATGGAGGCTGCGGCAGAGCTGATTGTCAGTGCACCCACTGAATTCCATAGCCAATGGAGGGCACAATAGTCTCCACTGTAGGAAACATGCAAGAGAAAATGGCCACAAAGACAGAGAAGCATGTAAATACAGTGAAGAGAGGACTATAGAGGTCAAGGTGAGTAAATGAAAAAGGAATGTCAGCAGCATCAGTGGGGTCTGTTACAGGACACTATGATGACACTGAATTCAAAGGTACACTGGGCACTAGTAATGCTTGGTACACATCCTGCTAGAAGTATCATAGATGCTAGCTGATGCTTGGAGAGTGGGATCACACATGTCAAAACCTGGTGTGAAGGGGGACTGCAGAGTATAGGAGCACCGGGATAGGACCAAAATCCAATAAGTGCCACTTCCATCCCAAAATGGCCAAGCGCAATGCAATGAATAACAAGGACTGAAGCAAGTACTGTTATCAGAGTGTAGGAAAGACTAAGGCCCCCGGCCGAGCTGGTAGCCCCACTACAGCATACCCTGAACAGCCGGGATGGTGGGTGGTAGGACACGGCCCTGCATGGGATGACATGACACACAAATGAGCCTCCCAGGCAAGTGGCACACCGGGGTGACAGTCCCTTTAAGTAACACAGAATCTAACATGGACCATGCAAGTACGGGCTACTGACACTCCTATGTGGGTGTCTGCCATCATTTCCAAGATGTACACCTCAGCGGTTGCCATGGTGCTTAGCAATAACAAACATGAGAGCTGTATCTGTAAAGAATGCAGGCTTTCGACAGGGCATTGGCACCATGCAGCTGAGAGGTACAATGCATTATGTGGATTACCACATAGTAAAGACATATTGACATGGTATGTGGCCTGTCTTGCTAGAATGGTGGCTGTTGTGAGCATGCATCAGCAGTCCCTCTGCATAGTCCTGGCTGGGCATCCGGAGCCATGGGTTGCTGGTTGGTGTGGCAGTGTTCGTGGTCCGCATAACAAAGATACGGCATGGGTTGTGGGGCCCCTAAAGCATGGTGCCATTACTGTAGCCTTTGTACGTGGTACTAGTTGACCCATGTTTCCAACTGTGTGATGGTGGATGTCCATAGTGGAGTGTAGCCATGTTGCCCTATCTGTCATGCCTACTGAGGACAGTGGTGTTGGCACACAGGGCCATTACACCAGCTCTCGCTGACTTAAGCACTGGTGGGCCCTGTGGGCATCCAAAATCCAAAAAAGGGGATGGTGCAGCTGTGTTGTGGTGCAAGTCCACTGTCCACCATGGCGCACCCTGTGGCTGGCTGCAAGCCACTTTGGCACAGGCAACCCCCCTGTCGCGCAAGCTGCATTTGAAAATTGGACTTGCCACATAGTTTGACACAGCTTGCTTCTTGTGTCAGTCTTTTTGTGCCACAAGCACAGTGCATCATTCTCGCAGCTTTGAAACTCAAGCCCATAGTTCTTAGACCATTTCCTAGTGGGCTGGCACCCTTGTTAGCAATCTCACATAACAGGTTTACTGAATAGGCATGGAAAGAATCCAAGCAGCACTCACACTCATTAGAGGTGGTCTCTCTCCATGACAGGGTGGAAGCCATTGGCCACTGACAGGGTGACCTTGGACTTGAGCAAGTCACTTACCTTTCCAGTGCTCTACCACTGCCCACTATATTAAGCTGGGGCATGAAGCAGGAACGCCAATGGAAATTAACTCAGCTCAGTTGGCCTAAAGAAATAAACTGTAATGTAAACATTTACTTTAGAAATGGTTAAGGGGTTGCATTTTAACAGCACAGCTTATGTCATGTTACTCTTGCACTGTTTCAGAACAAGCTATATTTAGTATATGTTTACATAGGTAACTAAGTCCACAGTCCTTCTCTTACTGTTGAGCTCATGACCACTCGCTGATCCCCACGCTCCACCACCCTCTGGTCTCAGATGACCATCAGAGATGAGTGCAATCAGGTCATTTTGAGAAAGTCAGCAGTGCTACAGCATCTGTGACACACACATGCCTGTAAACTCTGATCGGCACAGGTGTACAGACTGAAGCAAGAGCAAGATGTCCACTGTGCACCAAGAACTGACACAGACACCACTACAAAAGATCTGGATCCCACCAAGGAGTAACCGCCTGCAGCAGCGCCGGGGGTGTAAGTGGGAGTTTTTATCTTTACTGGGGAGGAGAAAGGTGTTTTCTGCTGTCCTGGCACAGAGTTTGCTCAGAAATCTTCTACAGTGGAAGGATGTCAGGAACTCTACTGCAGCTTTCCAATTTATATTGCTTATTATTTATATTATATTATACTGCCGGAGGTGGTGGTATCATTGAAAACAGTGGGAAGTTTTAAAGGGGGATGGGACAGGGCAGAAAGGAGAGTGGGAATGGGAGGGCAGAAGAGGAGGGGGGAGAGAGGGGGGGAGATAACTCGGGGGCATGGGGACAGGGGCAACTCTAGTGAAATAAACAGCTGCACACTCAAGCAGACTTGACAGATCAGTACAGCCTGTTTCTGCTGCCAATTTTCATATGTTTGTATATTAACAGGAATCAACTAGGGCAACCTCTTGAACTCAAAGGTCTCATCCCTTTTTAGGAGTTTACTGGCATTTAAATGGGGGCAGTCTCCATCCTTTATGCATGTATATGAGTATGGGGGTTCTTCATGTCTTTCTGTACTGTGGGGTTAATCTTGGGGTATCTTCATTTCTCAGCAGGGTGGGGTCTTCATCTCTCTGTGTGGGGGTTAACTGTGTGTGAGTGCATGTGTTTCCTAGTGTGTGTGTGTGTGTCTATGTGTGTGGTTTCTTCCATCACCTACAAGCCCCTTAGACATTTCACACACTAGCAAACCAGAGTTACAAGGCTCCCAGACCTCAGTGCAGTGATGAGGAGAAGAGTCTGTTCTCCTTCTTCCACCTATATTTCACAGCACATCTAAATGCTAGAAAACAAAGATGTCAGCCTCAGACCAAAAGTGCATCACACTCACCTAGCATGGTGAATCCACAAATTATTTCAGGAATCTGTGGTCCCGTGGAGGGCTGTTGTGTTACTGAGCTAATAATTTAGTGGTTAGTTTGTTATTGTCATTGGATGGCTAGTGCGTTACTGAAATTGCCATACATCATGCATTGTAACTGTGTTATTGATAAGGGGCTAATTTAGCTGCTTTAACGCAACATGAAAAGTGGCAATCACTGGCCCTTTAAGCACAACCTGATGGACACACAATTGATGTATTCCACCTTCAATAATGTGCTGGCCCTTGGGGTTTATAGGAGGCATTGGAAAAAAATTAAATCTCTTTTAAATTTTATAAATGTCCATTCATCTATGGGCAGGTAAGTAAACAGAAGAAGAACATTTATAAATATGAGCATGCTTATTTTGGTGATGAGAGAGGGACATGTGGCTCAAGCAACTCAAAGAGACATGCTGCCTGTTATAGCGACAGCATAGATGTCCAAGCCCCTTTGCACCAGATTGACTACCACTGGTACACATTCCTCAATAAGTACAGTACATCCACTCCCCAGCCCCCACATACCTCACATCTTTCATCTCCTGTGTCACTGACCCCCCCGGGCTGGTCATCCGGAGTCATGGGTTGCTGGTTGGTGTAACAGTGTTCCTGGTCCACATAACAAAGATACGGCATGGGTTGTGGGGCCCCTAAAGCATGGTGCCATTACTGTATCCTTTGTACACGATACTGGTTGACCCATGTTTCCAACTGTGGGATAGTGGATGTCCAGAGTGGAGTGTAGCCATGTTGCCCTATCTGTCATGCCTACTGTTGGCAGTGGTGTCAGTGCACAGGGCCATTACACCAGCTCTTGTTGACTTAAGCACTGGTGGGCCCTGTGGGCACCCAAAATCCAAAAAAGAGGATGGTGCAGCTGTGTTGCGGTGCAAGTCCACTGTCCACCATGGCGCACCCTGTGGCTGGCTACAAGCCACTTTGGCACAGGCAACCCCTCTGTCGCGCAAGCTGCATTTGAAAATTGGACTTGCCACATAGTTTGACACAACTTGCTTCTTGTGTCAGTCCTTTTTGTGCCACAAGCACAGTGCATCATTCTCGCAGCTTTGAAACTCAAGCCCATAGTTCTTAGACCATTTCCTAGTGGGCTGGCACCCTTGTTAGCAATCTCACATAACAGGTTTATTGAATAGGCATGGAAAGAATCCAAGCAGCACTCACACTCATTAGAAGCGGTCTCTCTCCATGACAGGGTGGAAGCCATTGGCCACTGACAGGGTGACCTTGGACTTGAGCAAGTCACTTACCTTTCCAGTGCTCTGCCACTGCCCACTATTAAGCTGGGGGAAGAAGCAGGAACGCCAATGGAAATTAACTCAGCTCAGTTGGCCTACAGAAATAAACTGTAATGTAAACATTTACTTTAGAAATGGTTAAGGGGTTGCATTTTAACAGCACAGCTTATGTCATGTTACTCTTGCACTGTTTCAGAACAAGCTATATTTAGTATATGTTTACACAGGTAACTAAGTCCACAGTCCTTCTCTTACTGTTGAGCTCATGACCACTCGCTGATCCACACGCTTCACCACCCTCTGGTCTCAGATGACCATCAGAGATGAGTGCAATCAGGTCATTTTGAGAAAGTCAGCAATGCTACAGCATCTGTGACACACACATGCCTGTAAACTCTGATTGGCACAGGTGTACAGCCTGAAACAAGAGCAAGATGTCCACTGTGCACCAAGAACTGACGCAGACACCACTACAAAAGATCTGGATCCCACCTAGAGTCACCGCCTGCAGCAGCGCGGGAGGTGTAAGTGGGAGTTTTTATCTTTACTGGGGAGGAGAAAGGTGTTTTCTGCTGTCCTGGCACAGAGTTTGCTCAGAAATCATCTACAGTGGAAGGATGTCAGGAACTCTACTGCAGCATTCCATTTATATTGCTTATTATTTATATTATATTATACTGCCGGAGGTGGTGGTATCATTGAAAACAGTGGGAAGTTTTAAAGGGGATGGGACAGGGCAGAAAGGAGAGCGGGAATGGGAGGGCAGAAGAGGAGGGGGAAGGGGGAGATAACTTGGGGCATGGGGACAGGGGGCAACTTGGTGAAATAAACAGCTGCACACTCAAGCAGACTTGATAGATCAGTACAGCCTGTTTCTGCTGCCAATTTTCATATGTTTGTATATTAACAGGAATCAACTAGGGCAACCTCTTGAACTCAAAGGTCTCATCCTTTTTAGGAGTTTATTGGCATTTAAATGGGGGCAGTCTCCTTCCTTTGTGCATGTATATGAGTATGGGGGTTCTTCATGTCTTCCTGTACTGTGGGGGGGGGTTAATCTTGGGGTATCTTCATTTCTCAGCAGGGTGGGGTCTTCATCTCTCTGTGTTGGGGTTAACTGTGTGTGAGTGCATGTGTTTCCTAGTGTGTGTGTGTGTGCGTGTGTGTGTGTGTGTGTGTGTATGTGTGTGTCTATCTATGTGTGTGGTTTCTTCCCTCACCTACAAGCCCCTTAGACATTTCACATATTAGCAAACCAGAGTTACAATGCTCCCAGACCTCAGTGCAGTGATGAGGAGAAGAGTCTTTTCTCCTTCTTCCACTTATATTTCACAGCACATCTAAATGCTAGAAAACAAAGATGTCAGCCTCAGACCAAAAGTGCAGCACACTCACCTAGCATGGTGAATCCACAAATTATTTCAGGAATCTGTGGTCCCGTGGAGGGCTGTTGTGTTACTGAGCTAATAATTTAGTGGTTAGTTTGTTATTGTCATTGGATGGCTAGTGTGTTACTGAAATTGCCATACATCATGCATTGCAACTGTGTTATTGATAAGGGGCTAATTTAGCTGCTTTAACACAACATGAAAAGTGGCAGTCACTGGCCCTTTAAGCACAACCTGATGGACACACAATTGATGTATTCCAGCTTCAATAATGTGCTGGCCCTTGGGGTTTATAGGAGGCGCTGGAAAAAAATTAAATCTCTTTTAAATTTTATAAATGTCCATTCATCTATGGGCAGGTAATAAAGAAAGAAGAACATTTATAAATATGAGCATGCTTATTTTGGTGATGAGAGAGGGACATGTGGCTCAAGCAACTCAAAGAGACATGCTGCCTGTTATAGCGCCAGCATAGATGTCCAAGCCCCTCTGCACCATATTGACTTCCACTGGTACACATTCCTCAATAAGTACAGTACATCCACTCCCCAGCCCCCACATACCTCACATCTTTCATCTCCTGTGTCACTGCCCCCCCTGGGCTGGGCATCCGGAACCATGGGTTGCTGGTTGGTGTGGCAGTGTTCCTGGTCCGCATAACAAAAATACGGCATGGGTTGTGGGGCCCCTAAAGCATGGTGCCATTACTGTAGCCTTTGTACACGATACTGGTTGACCCATGTTTCCAACTGTGGGATAGTGGATGTCCAGAGTGGAGTGTAGCCATGTTGGCCTATCTGTCATGCCTACTGTTGGCAGTGGTGTTGGTGCACAGGGCCATTACACCAGCTCTGGTTGACGTAAGCACTGGTGGGCCCTGTGGGCACCCAAAATCCCAAAAAGGGGATGGTGCAGCTGTGTTGCGGTGCGAGTCCACTGTCCACCATGGCACACCCTGTGGCTGGCTGGCTGAGAGCCACTTTGGCACAGGCAACCCCCCTGTCGCACAAGCTGCATTTGAAAATTGGACTTGCCATATTGTTTGATACAGCTTGCTTCTTGTGTCAGTCTTTTTGTGCCACAAGCACAGTGCATCATTCTCACAGCTTTGAAACTCAAGCCCATAGTTCTTAGACCATTTTCTAGTGGGCTGGCACCCTTGTTAGCAATCTCACATAACAGGTTTACTGAATAGGCATGGAAAGAATCCAAGCAGCACTCACACTCATTAGAGGTGGTCTCTCTCCATGACAGGGTGGAAGCCATTGGCCACTGACAGGGTGACCTTGGACTTGAGCAAGTCACTTACCTTTCCAGTGCTCTGCCACTGCCCACTATTAAGCTGGGGGAAGAAGCAGGAACGCCAATGGAAATTAACTCAGCTTAGTTGGCCTAACGAAATAAACTGCAATGTAAACATTTACTTTAGAAATGGTTAAGGGGTTGCATTTAACAGCACAGCTTATGTCATGTTACTCTTGCACTGTTTCAGAACAAGCTATATTTAGTATATGTTTACACAGGTAACTAAGTCCACAGTCCTTCTCTTACTGTTGAGCTCATGACCACTCACTGATCCCCACGCTCCACCACCCTCTGGTCTCAGACGATCATCAGAGGTGAGTGCAATCAGTTCATTTTGAGAAAGTCAGCAGTGCTACAGCATCTGTGACACACACATGCCTGTAAACTCTGATAGGCACAGGTGTACAGCCTGAAACAAGAGCAAGATGTCCACTGTGCACCAAGAACTGACGCAGACACCACTACAAAAGATCTGGATCCCACCAAGGAGTCACCGCCTGCAGCAGCGCCGGAGGTGTAAGTGGGAGTTTTTATCTTTACTGGGGAGGAGAAAGGTGTTTTCTGCTGTCCTGGCACAGAGTTTGCTCAGAAATCTTCTACAGTGGAAGGATGTCAGGAACTCTACTGCAGCATTCCATTTTATATTGCTTATTATTTATATTATATTATACTGCCGGAGGTGGTGGTATCATTGAAAACAGTGGGAAGTTTTAAAGGAGGATGGGACAGGGCAGAAAGGAGAGTGGGAATGGGAGGGCAGAAGAGGAGGGGGGAAGAGAGGGTGGGGGAGATAACTTGGGGGGCATTTGGACAGGGGCAACTCTAGTGAAATAAACAGCTGCACACTCAAGCAGACTTGATAGATCAGTACAGCCTGTTTCTGCTGCCAATTTTCATATGTTTGTATATTAACAGGAATCAACTAGGGCAACCTCTTGAACTCAAAGGTCTCATCCCTTTTTAGGAGTTTATTGGCATTTAAATGGGGCCAGTCTCCATCCTCTGTGCATGTATATGAGTATGGGGGTTCTTCATGTCTTTCTGTACTGTGGGGGGGGGTTAATCTTGGGGTATCTTCATTTCTCAGCAGGGTGGGGTCTTCATCTCTCTGTGTTGGGGTTAACTGTGTGTGAGTGCACGTGTTTCCTGGTGTGTGTGTGTGTGTATGTGTGTGTCTGTCTATGTGTGTGGTTTCTTCCCTCACCTACAAGCCCCTTAGACATTTCACACACTAGCAAACCAGAGTTACAAGGCTCCCAGACCTCAGTGCAGTGATGAGGAGAAGAGTCTGTTCTCTTTCTCCCACCTATATTTCACAGCACATCTAAATGCTAGAAAACAAAGATGTCAGCCTCAGACCAAAAGTGCATCACACTCACCTAGCATGGTGAATCCACAAATTATTTCAGGAATCTGTGGTCCCGTGGAGGGCTGTTGTGTTACTGAGCTAATAATTTAGTGGTTAGTTTGTTATTGTCATTGGATGGCTAGTGTGTTACTGAAATTGTCATACATCATGTATTGCAACTGTGTTATTGATAAGGGGCTAATTTAGCTGCTTTAACACAACATGAAAAGTGGCAGTCACTGGCCCTTTAAGCACAACCTGATGGACACACAATTGATGCATTCCAGCTTCAATAATGTGCTGGCCCTTGGGGTTTATAGGAGGCGCTGGAAAAAATTAAATCTCTTTTAAATTTTATAAATGTCCATTCATCTATGGGCAGGTAAGTAAACAGAAGAAGAACATTTATAAATATGAGCATGCTTATTTTGGTGATGAGAGAGGGACATGTGGCTCAAGCAACTCAAAGAGACATGCTGCCTGTTATAGCGCCAGCATAGATGTCCAAGCCCCTCCGCACCATATTGACTACCACTGGTACACATTCCTCAATAAGTACAGTACATCCACTCCCCAGTCCCCACATGCCTCACATCTTTCATCTCCTGTGTCACTGCCCCCCCCCCCCGGGCTGGGCATCCGGAGCCATGGGTTGCTGGTTGGTGTGGCAGTGTTCCTGGTCTGCATAACAAAGATACGGCATGGGTTGTGGGGCCCCTAAAGCATGGTGCCATTACTGTAGCCGATGCTGGGTTGACCATGTTTCCAACTGTGGGATGGTGGATGTCCAAGTGGAGTGTAGCCATGTTGCCCTATCTGTCATGCCTACTGTTGGCAGTGGTGTCGGCGCACAGGGCCATTACACAAGCTCTGGTTGACGTAAGCACTGGTGGGCCCTGTGGGCACCCAAAATCCAAAAAAGGGGATGGTGCAGCTGTGTTGCGGTGCAAGTCCACTGTCCACCATGGCACACCCTGTGGCTGGCTGAGAGCCACTTTGGCACAGGCAACCCCCCTGTCATGCAAGCTGCATTTGAAAATTGGACTTGCCACATAGTTTGACACAGCTTGCTTCTTGTGTCAGTCTTTTTGTGCCACAAGCACAGTGCATCATTCTCGCAGCTTTGAAACTCAAGCCCATAATTCTTAGACCATTTCCTAGTGGGCTGGCACCCTTGTTAGCAATCTCACATAACAGGTTTACTGAACAGGCATGGAAAGAATCCAAGCAGCACTCACACTCATTAGAGGCGGTCTCGCTCCATGACAGGGTGGAAGCCATTGGCCACTGATAGGGTGACCTTGGACTTGAGCAAGTCACTTACCTTTCCAGTGTTCTGCCACTGCCCACTATTAAGCTGGGGGAAGGAGCAGGAATGCCAATGGAAATTAACTCAGCTCAGTTGGCCTAAAGAAATAAACTGTAATGTAAACATTTACTTTAGAAATGGTTATGGGGTTGCATTTTAACAGCACAGCTTATGTCATTGTCAATGTCAGTGGCTCAGTAGGTAGCACACTCGCCTCTGAGGCCGGGAGATCAGAGGGCTGTGGGTTCAGTTCCCACATCTGGCACTTGGGTTAATATCCTAGTACTGACACTGTAATGCAGCATGAGAAGGGTGCTGCATTTCTGAGGTGCCGTCTTTCGGATGAGACGTTAAACCGAGGTCCCATCTGCCTGGATTGGTGGTAATTCAGGTGGGTGTTAAAGATCCCATGGCACTTATTGAAAAGAGTAGGGGAATTTTATTTAGAAAGTTGGGCTTCATTACAAAAATAAACAACATCCTATACAATATGAACTAATGCCATATAACAAAATAAACAAATATAAGCAAAATATCAACAATTGTAAAAGAAAAAATAATTTTGCCACAATAAGGTGAAACTTAGAACTGGAAAAGGTTTGGAAATCACAAGCTTAATTGAGCTCAAAAGCTTGACAAATATTACTGATGACTTCTTTTATATTAGTTACTTTTTGGTGTAAAACTAACATACATCCAAAGCTTGCCATATGTAATATCTAATGACAACGAAAACAATATACAAAGGTATCAATATGATATTTGGTGTTTAAAATATCATTAGTACAAAACATAATCTGATCATAGGTTAAATGAAGAAATAAAGGTTCAGACCATAGATCAACTAGACTAGACCATAAATCTCCAGAAAAAGGACAGTCAAGAAACAAATGTTGTTGGGATTCAAAAACATCATGGCAGGACTCTCTAGGACAAAAACGTGCATTTAAAGCCTTATGTTTATGATTTCCTTTAACTCCCAGTCTACCGTAATTACTTAGCCATACCATATCCCAAACATAAGGAGGAAGACCGGATTACTAAGCTGTTGAATAACCCAAGCAATACGATTTACAGGACAGCTAGGAAAAATAATCGTATCCAGAGCCTCACCCTCAAATCTTCTCTATATATCATTTTCCTGGTTAAAATACAAAAAATCTTGTGGGGAGAAACCCCAAGATAAGGCCATTTAAAACATTCTTTCCCATATACTGGAATGGTTAAGGAGCGAAAGGAAATTCTTTTGTTCAGGGTTCAATGAACTAGACAGGATGAAAACCACAACATAAAGTATGGTTTCCAAATAGTTTCCCCAGGTTTAATAGCCTTACTAAAATTATAACTAAAAATAAACTATAGAAAAACCAATAGGATGGATCATGTTAGCCCCACCCTCTCGGATGGGTCTATATGTTATGTTCCGCTTGATTGGGTTGAGCCGAGACCCAAAACCCTGAAAAACACCCATATAATTTAGAAAAAGCACAAGAGGAGGTGGAAAAACATAACTAAGATACAAAAATTGGTATCACCAAGGTTTTAAGCAGAACTACTCTCTTTTTCTTGCCAATCAAAGCAGATTTCCAACTTGCAATCAAACCTTCAGCCTTTTTTAGAGCAATAAGCCAATTATAAGAAGGCATGTCACCTGACCCAAAAAAAAACCTAAATATTTAAAGGAATCAATTATTATAGTAATTCCAGCATAAGTACCATTCATCGGGAGAGAGGTGTGACCTAAAGGTACACCCGTACTTTTATCGAAATTAACTTTCAAACCAGAAACAGACGAAAAGGTTTGAAGGACCTGAACCAGGGCTTCCTCCTTAGAATTTTTATCCACCACCATGACTAAATCATCAGCATAAGCTAACAATTTGATAGTAGGTAAAGAGGAAGTTCCCTTCAATCCAATAATCTGAGGGCAAAGTAGTATAGCCCGTATCAATGTGTCAATGTAAAAGTCATAAAGAATTGGGCTTAAAGGGCATCCCTGCCTAACCCCACGAGCAAGTAAAACTGAATTCCCTAACCAGCCATTAACATTAGGGATAATGATGGCGTCCTTATACAACGTCTGTATCCAGAAAAGAAACTTAACTGGAAATCCAAAAGCTTGTAATACAGAGAACAAAAAATCATGAAGCACTCTGTCAAAGGCTTTTTCTTGATCTATACCCAAAACCCATCCGGACACAACATTCCTATCCCCCAGCACAAATAATTCCCGTAGTAATATTAAATTATCGTGCTGGTGCCTGCCAGGAATACCACAAGTCTGAAAGGGACTTAAATGGAATGCAACTTTGAGCAATCTAAGTAAAAGAATTTTAGCTAATATTTTATAATCAACATTTAATAGACTAAGTGGTCTCCAATTGTTTAAATCCGTAACATCGCCCTTTTTAAAAATCAAAATTAGAAAAGCCTCCTTCATTGCTTTGGTCAAAACACCAGAGGTCAAAATCTCATTATATAGCAAAGTTAAGGTTGGAGCCAAGTTAGACGAAAAAGTTTTTAAAAATCTTGCCATGAGGCCATCAGAACCAGGAGCAGATTGTAAACACAGTTTATCAATAGCCTGTATAACTTCAACTTCTGTAATGTCAACCTGTAGCATCTCTTGATCAGAACTAGAAAGTTGAGGGAGATGCAGGGATTCCAAAAAAAGTCTGGCGGACTCACATTCTGGCTTGCTACCCAGCATGTCAAAAACATGTTGCTCAACAATTTGTACCAAGGATTCGGGTGATGTAACTAATTTACCGGAGGGAGACCTCAGACATTGAATTAATTTGGAATTAACACGATTTTTACATGCCTTAAAGGGATCCAATCCCTTTTTATCTATTTTAGTCCCAAATCTGGCTTCTTGTCCTAGTGTACTAGCCCTATCATACTGCAATTTCCTCATCTGAGCACAGATAACAGAAATTTGATTGCTATAATCATGTCGAGTAGTATCAGCTAGTGAAATTAAATGCTGTAACTGCTGCCTAAGAGATAAATATTTCAAATATTTCTTATTTTGAGAAGCAGCAGCCTTAGCCTGAAAAATTTGTTTCCATCGGGATTCTGAATCTTCCCACCAGTCAGCGACAGTATCATATAATTCCAACACAGATAACCTGGCTGCCCATTCTTTATGCCATAATTTCAAAAAGGAGGGATCCTCCAAAAGGGAATCATTAAAACGCCAACGTTTTTTTTTACAACGTGGTGCAGATTCCCAAGAAAATGATGCACATAGGCAGCATGATCTGAAAACTCTATCCCAACAGTAACAAGAACGGATACGTAAGATTTGGACAAAAAATAAAATCTATACGAGTCCGAAGGGCCCTTTAAAAAGTAAACCTCCCTTAGCATGACAATGCCTGTAGGCATCAGTAAGCTGGGCTGTGGTTACGATATCCTTTAGGGCCACAGAATCACAGAACATTTTGGGAGTTTTAAACCCTGTCCTCTTGTTGCAAGCCACAATTAAAATCACCTACCCAAAGGGAGTAATCTAGAAGTATGTAGAAAGGTCTAATTAAATTGAAAAGAGACCGTTGGGCCTTGGATTGTGGAGCATAAACCAACAAAAGCGGCTCAAAAATATGTAAAGTCTAACAGTAATGCTCTCCCTGGCAAAACATCTACTAATCTAGAGACATAAAATTAGGATTTGAGAATAAAATACCTATGCCATCACAAGTGTCAGGGCCAGAGGACCAAAAGGAAGGCCCGTTAGTCCAGGCCTTAGAAGCCTGTTGCAGCTCGTTATGGGACTTAAGCCTGGTATCCACCAAACAAACAATATCACAATTAAGGTCATTAACAGTCAAAAAGATACCCCCTAATCTCTTTTGACCTTTAATACTATTAACATTAAGGGAACAAATTGACAACAAGGCCATTTTAAGTGCCAGTAGGAGATTTACTCCTTTGGCTTTGTCTAGTTCGCTTGGCTATAGGATCTAATTCTTTGCTACTTTCGGTATCAGGACAGGACCGGATGGAGGAGGTGTCTGTATCATCCCCTCCAGAGTCCTTATCTGAAAGATCAGCAGCTAGAATGGCAAATTTATTAGTAGATTGCCAGGTACGAGCTACTACATCTTTACCACGACTGACCACTGCTTGACCTTTCCTAGTCCTTTTATGGGTCACTTGAGTAAACCCAGAGGAATTCTAAATCAGAAACTGGTTGTAAGGGGAGGGGCATCTCAATATCTGGCCCATTACTTACAGCAGGCTTTAAGGGGTATCCGAGATAGTTGGGGAACCCTTCAGCAGGGGTAACTATTTCAGAGGACAAATCAGGATTCTCAAGGCCCAACACTAAAGGGTCCTTTTGTACTACAGCAGTAGTATCTTTTCCAAGTCACGGCAGCAGCTTTTGCTTGCATTTGTTGTGCAATGGTAATTAAGCCATCATGTGAGGACAGTCAATTCTATTATGGGATGCCCATGGACAACGCCATAAAGCATGGCGGTGCCATCACATAAATTACATTTAAAGGGATTGGAGCAGGCACTAGAAGAGTGGCCAAACTCAAAACAATGGCTACACTTCATAATGTCACAAGCCGAACTTAGGTGTTCGTGAACCACACTTAAAGCATGATTTAGGCTGACCAGCGTAATAAATAAGACCTTGTCCTTACCCAAATAAAAAAACTAGGTAAGTGTCTAGGCCCAGTATTAGTTGAAAATACTTAACTCTGACTCTCCAGCTACCATCCCAAATTTGCTCACTATCTAACATAGGAGTAGGTCTATTAAGCACCTCACATCTTTTATTTAACCAGAACAGGATATCCTCCACGTTAACCCCTTCATTCTTAAAAATAATTGTAATATTCCTAACAGCAGGTTTAGTCAATGGGATAGCCTGAAAAGGTGACCAGAGGGGAGAAGTCTGAAGTGTAGCATACTGTGCCCCAAATTTATCCAAACCAGAGACCTGTTTAAAACTAATATCGAAATTTGAATTGCCAATATTAATTAAGGCAAATATTTCTGAAGCAAAAAATTTCATGGACCCTTTAAGCAATGTTTTTGCAATATATACTCGATCCGGGGGTTCCTCTAATCCACCCTTATAAAGCAATCGTACTGCATTACGCCTAGGGGCTGGTTCACCTTTAGAATTAAATAAATCTGTCAACTTAAACCCATCAGGTTTACCTATGTGAGACTGTCCATGGATTTGCAGTACAGGATTAGATATAGGACTTAAATCAACAGTGTCTCCCGGGGGTAGAACATAGGACACATCCCTATGAATCTTATTATCCTCACTATTAATTTGAGGCAACAGAGGATTAACAGAAAACTTCCCAACATTATTATCAGTACGTACAGTAGTTGGATTAGAATTCAAAAGTTCACAGTTTGAATGAATACCCCGGGGTTCGTTGGAGCTCAAAGAAGTGCCAGATGTTGCAGTAGTGGTTGCATTCTGCAGCATTTTTAAATACGTGGGGTCTTGGGAGTCTGGGTCCAAACACCCCTTTCCCCTTTCTCCCAACCAGCGTTTTCAAGGGCATTATCCAGAGACCAAGACGATTTAAGAAGAGGTTTAGACAAAGTTTTGGTGGAAGATTTAGCACCCTTAACAGATACCCCACCTCGCTTGCTCCATCCAGGAGCTTTGTCAGCAGAAAAAAAAAAATACCTCCGTATCCTTAGTCTGTTGCATTGACGTTGTGGCTCGGTTAAGTAATGAGGCTTCCTCACTGAGTCCTGGAATGGTTTCACAATTTTGCACCTGGTCAGAATGCGGTGGTACCGTCTCAGGCTGTAGGCACACCGAGATGTGAGTCGGAAAACTGCCAGCCTCTACAGAATCAGCCGCTAATGCGGAAGTGAGCACTGAGTTCGTCGCCCTTTCGGCGTCAGCAGGGGGCTTGCCTACTGCAGCATCTCCAAGTAAAGCTGATTCCTTAGACGTCCTAGTACATGCCGCTATTTTAGTATCCAACTGCTGTATTCGTAGCAGTAGCGCCTCTCGTTTATCTTCCAGGGCAGAGCGAGAATAGTTCTCCACAAACGAACCGGTAACCTCATTCTTGCTTTCCGAACACAATCTTTCAACTGTAGTAGCTTCTGTAATGGTGCTAGTACTATTGTCAGCAATAACTAGTTCCTCATCTATGGCCTCTGAAGCTTCAAGCACAGGAGAGGGAGGCCCACTCCCCTGTACTTCCTACGTCCATCTCCTCCAGGGATTCGTGCACACTGGCCATCTTGCCGCCAGTAGCATAGGCTCCACCTACACAGAGTAGGGGAATTTCCCTGGTGTCCTGGCCAAATTTCCCTCATTCACTAAAAATACCACCAACAGCTTAATCTGGTTCAAGGTCAGTTGGCATTCATCTGTATCCCCCTCCCCCGGGTCATGCCTAAAAATAGGCAGGATTTGTCTAGTACACTTACCCGGTCAACAAAATCTAAATAATAAATAAATAAATAAATGTCATGTTACTCTTGCACTGTTTCAGAACAAGCTATATTTAGTATATGTTTACATAGGTAACTAAGTCCACAGTCCTTCTCTTACTGTTGAGCTCATGACTACTCGCTGATCCCCACGCTTCCAAAACCCTCTGGTCTCAGATGACCATCAGAGATGACTGCAATCAGGTCATTTTGAGAAAGTCAGCAGTGCTACAGCATCTGTGACACACACATGCCTGTAAACTCTGATAGGCACATGTGTACAGCCTGAAACAAGAGCAAGATGTCCACTGTGCACCAAGAACTGACACAGACACCACTACAAAAGATCTGGATCCCACCAAGGAGTAACCGCCTGCAGCAGCGCCGGAGCTGTAAGTAGGAGTTTTTATCTTTACTGGGGAGGAGAAAGGTGTTTTCTGCTGTCCTGGCACAGAGTTTGCTCAGAAATCTTCTACAGTGGAAGGTTGTCAGGAACTCTACTGCAGCATTCCATTTTATATTGCTTATTATTTATATTATATTATACTGCCGGAGGTGGTGGTATCATTGAAAACAGTGGGACGTTTTAAAGGGGATGGGACAGGGCAGAAAGGAGAGTGGGAATGGGAGGGCAGAAGAGGAGGGGAGAGAGGTGGGGAGATAACTCGGGGGCATGGGGACAGGGGCAACTCTAGTGAAATAAACAGCTGCACCTCAAGCAGACTTGATAGATCAGTACAGCCTGTTTCTGCTTCCAATTTTTGAATATGTTTGTATATTAACAGGAATCAACTAGGGCAACCTCTTGAACTCAAAGGTCTCATCCCTTTTAGGAGTTTATTGGCATTTAAATGGGGCAGTCTCCATCCTCTGTGCATGTATATATGAATATGGGGTTCTTCATGTCTTTCTGTACTGTGGGGGGTTAATCTTGGGGTATCTTTATTTCTCAGCAGGTGGGTCTTCAACTCTCTGTGTTGCGGTTAACTGTGTGTGAGTGCATGAGTTTCCTGGGGGGGTGTGTGTGTGTCTATGTGTGGTTTCTTCCTCACCTACAAGCCCTTTAGACATTTCACACTAGCAAACCAGAGTTACAAGGCTCCCAGACCTCAGTGCAGTGATGAGGAGAAGAGTCTGTTCTCCTTCTTCCACCTATATTTCACAGCACATCTAAATGCTAGAAAACAAAGATGTCAGCCTCAGACCAAAAGTGCATCACACTCACCTAGCATGGTGAATCCACAAATTATTTCAGGAATCTGTGGTCCCGTGGAGGGCTGTTGTGTTACTGAGCTAATAATTTAGTGGTTAGTTTGTTATTGTCATTGGATGGCTAGTGTGTTACTGAAATTGTCATACATCATGTATTGCAACTGTGTTTTTGATAAGGGGCTAATTTAGCTGCTTTAACACAACATGAAAAGTGGCAATCACTGGCCCTTTAAGCACAACCTGATGGACACACAATTGATGTATTCCACCTTCAATAATGTGCTGGCCCTTGGGGTTTATAGGAGGCATTGGCAAAATTTAAATCTCTTTTAAATTTTATAAATGTCCATTCATCTATGGGCAGGTAAGTAAACAGAAGAAGAACATTTATAAATATGAGCATGCTTATTTTGGTGATGAGAGAGGGACATGTGGCCCAAGCAGCTCAAAGAAACATGCTGCCTGTTATAGCACCAGCATAGATGTCCAAGCCCCTCCGCACCATATTGACTTCCACTGGTACACATTCCTCAATAAGTACAGTACATCCACTCCCCAGCCCCCACATACCTCACATCTTTCATCTCCTGTGTCACTGCCCCTTCACAGTTCTCAAAGATCAACTGAGGCAACTAACTAGTTAGCAACCAAGTACCAAAACACCTGCAGCAGACTTCTCCTCCTCGGGCCCTGCAGAATGGAACCATGTTCCAGACCCCTCCCACTGTAAACAACTAGCCTTCACACATTCTGAATGTTATTGTATGAGTAGCTCAGGTATCTATATACATGCCCCGCCACCTGATCCCTCCTAAAACATTTACTGATTTGTGCAGCACACACTAGCACTCTTTCCAACTATCAGCAGTATCTGTGTGTATAAAGGGGCAACCCTCAACCTCAGCAACAGTCACCCCCTACCTGGTGTAGCCCAGGCATCGTGTGCCAGTGGTCTACTACCCCTGCTGGCTAACTACTATACAGGTTAAGGGGCCTGGGTTCTGTTTTGATGGTAATTGGGGGTTCCTTCCCAGAATAGAAATAAATTAATGTGGTGCCTCCACCAGATTTAAATGACAGTGGGCCAGGTGTTGGAGTAGTACAACCCCCGGGGATGCTGTACCTACCCCACTTCCCCTTCCAGCCATCCCATACACACTGTATACCACTTTGTTTGGCAATGCTGTAAAATACATACACTTAATGGCTATAACTAATAATATGCTCACAACACAGAAATTGCAAAGAACAAAACACAGCCATCTCCCTGGACTTACCTTCCGCCACCAGAGTGCACCTTGGATTATCCCCAGGGTGGGCCATCGGGGAAGGGCCCCATACTCCCCGAATGGAGATTGGTAGTGATCCGGGAGAATGCCTTGGTCAGCTCCATGGAGTCTGGTGGAGGGTGGGTGTTTTCCCACTCAGCTGGTGATTTTTGTTGTGTGCAGTCCCCAGGGAGGCATGGCATACGATAATGTAGTGGCACTAACCACCATATGTCGGGCATGCCTCCCGAAGTTCCTCAAGTTCCAGCTGTCTATGTGCTTTCTAAGATTTGGTCTCCAGAACTGGACACAGTACTCTAGGTGGGGTCTTACCAGTGATCTATGCAGAGGCAACACCACCTCCCTCTTTCTGCTGGTGATACCCCTCCCTGTGCATCCCTGCATCCCACACTCGCCCTCCCAGTTGCCTTGCCGCACTGCCTGTCTACCTTTAAGCCATCCGATATGATCACCCTTTGGTCTCTTTCCTCCTTGGTGGTCATCAGTACCACCTTCCCCCCATTTTGTACTCCATCCCTCTTTTTCTGTGCTCAAAGTGCATTATTTTGCATGTTTTTGCATGCACACCCATCTGCCAAACCCTTGACCACTGCTTGAGTTTTCTCAGGTCACTGCTCATCCTTTCCACCCCCTGGAGTGTCCACCCTATTGCAGTTTGGTGTCATCTGCAGAGAGTCAGACCTTCCCCTTCCAGCTCCTCTGCAACATCACTTTAAAGACATTGTAGAGGACCAGACCCACCACTGATCCCTGAGGCACCTTGCTGCTCACCCTCCCTTCCTGTGAGTGAACTCTGTTTACCACCACCCTCTGCCACCTATCCCTTAACCAGTTTCTTACCCAGTTTACCACCTTTGGAGTCACTCCTAAGCTACCCAGCTTGCTTAATAGTCTCTGATGTGAGCTCTTACTGAAATCTAGGTAGACTACATTCATTGCTCTACCCTAATCTAGTTTCTTGATCTCCCAGTCGAAGAAACCCATTAGATTCATTTGACATGACCTTACCCCCCAGAATCCATGTTGCCATGGGTCTTGTACCCATTGGATTCAAGATATTCCACAATCCTTTCTTTCAGCAGTGAATCCATTAACTTTCCCACCACCGATGTCAGGCTGACTGGCCTATAATTGCCAGCCTCTTCCTTGCTACCACTTTTGTGAAGTGGGACTATATCTGCCCTCTTCCAGTCCTTCAGGACCACTCCTGTTTCCAATGAGCTGTTAAACAGGACCATCAGAGGTATAGCCTGTACCTCCCTGAGCTCCCTCGATACCCTTGGGTGGACCCTGTCTGGTCCTATTGCTTTGTCCACTTTCAGATCTGTGAGTCCCTTCGGGCCTCTCTCTCTTCTGAAAACAAACTAGTGTCCACCTGTCTCCCTCCAATGCTTCTTACATTTTAATGGCCCCATCCCATCTCTTTTCTCTGTGAACATTGAACAAAAGTATTTGCTCAGAATGTCTGACTTTTCCTGTTCCTCCTCTGCATAGTCCCACCCATCCCTTCTTAACCTTACAATCTCACCCCAGGCTTCCTTTTTTCACTTGCATACCAAAAAAAATCATGTCCCTTTTTGTTACTGCCCTTGTTATTCTCACTTCAGTTTGTGCCTTTACATTGCTTACTGCTCTCCCTGCTCCCCTATGTTTCTCTTGATACTCCTCTCCTCCTCTTACCACTGCATCTCCTTGTACCTTTTGAATTCCTGTCTCTTAGCTTTTACCCTTTCCACCACCTCCTTCAAAAACTATAGTGGTCTGTTTTTCCTCTTTCTTTTGCTCCCTTGCTTGCACTTTTTAGTTTCCCCCACTATTCCTCCACCCCATGCAGCTCATCCCCCCCCCCGACAGATCATCCTTGAGACATTCACCCATCTTTTTAAAATCTTCCCTCCTGAAGACCAGTACCCTCGCCCTTGTGTGGTTTGATTCCACAGTCAACCTTATGTTGAACTACACAGTACAGTAATCACTGGTCCCCACGTGGACTCCCACACTGAGGTCTGCAATACTGCCCCTGTTGGTGAGTACCAGGTCCAGTATTGCCCCATCACAATTGGGTTCACTGACTAGTTGCCTGTGGAATACTCCCTGTAGGAAATTCAAGATTTCCTTCCTTCTAGCTGAAGCTGCAACTGGGAGGCTCCAATCTACATTCGGAAGATTGAAGTCTCTCACCAACAGCACCTTCCCCTTTTCTGCCGTCTTGCTAGTGGCTTCCATTACTACCTTATCTAACTCCTCCCACTGTGCTGGAGGTTTGTAAATCTCAGCAGTGTGAACAGAGGCTCCATTTCCCTATCTCTGGGGTGACCCACAGTGCCTCTCCCCCCCCCCATATTTCCTGTATCTCTGCCACTTCAGTGCCCTCCCTCACATAGTACCACCACACACCCTCCTTCCTTTCCCACCCTGTCCTTCCTGCCATGTCCCAGTCATGGTTTTCAGTGCATTCATGACTCAGGAATGGCCACTATATCCAGGTCGGCCTCTGCCATTATGGCCTCTAGGTTTGGAATTTTATTTCTTGGACTTCTAGCATTCACACACACATATGGCTTTCCAAGTTTTGTTATCACTTTGTTTGTTTCCTTACTTTTTTCTTTTTGCCTTTCCTCTTTCCTTCTTTTCTTTTTAATGCAATTGCTTCCATGTCCTTCATTTCTTCCACCTTGTTTTCCTTATTAATTTGCATCCCAGGGGATTCCACCCTTTGGGTTCTCCCTATGCTCAACTTTAGCCTTGGTGGGGGCAGTTTCTGCCTCCTGATCTCTTCTGCCACCCTTCTTGGTTAGTTTAAATGTTCATCAAAGTAGCATTTAAACCATCCACTGAGGACTGAGGTTCCTGTCCCAGATGAATGCAGGCCATCACCCCTGTATATGCCCTTATCCTCCAGGTGGATCCCTAGTCCCCACTGTAGCCTGGTCCCGCCTATCTGCACCATTCCTTCAGCCATGAGCTGAAGCTCCGGGTGCAGAGATCCCTCTCGCCCCCCCGTCATAGACAGGCAGCACCTCAGTGAAAGCCACTAAGCATGTTACCTGTGTAAGACCCCTCCCCAGCTCCCTAAACTCCCCCTGCACTATCCCAGCCCTGTCCCTAGCCAGATCATTAGTCTTCAGGTGGACATTGACATCCAGCTGTGTCTCCTGTCCAGCTGCCATAGCTATCCTTAGGATCCGCTTCCCATTCCTCCAGGCTGCGGTGCCACATAGGCGCCTAACCTCCCTCTGTCCTCCCTTTCCTATTCCCAAATCTATCCCCCTCTCAAACAACTCCCCCACTAGAAGTTGCTTCTTCATCCTCTGGGGTCCTCTTAAACAATTCTTGGGGGGTCTTCACTACAATGGACCCCTCCACTTTCTCCCTGGCCTCTAGTATGGGTGTATCTTCCTGGCTCTCCTGACTTGCCAGGGCAGTGTAAGAATCACATAGAGGTACTGGTTCAGTAATGTGCCATTGACTCACCACCCCCACCCTTCCTGAGCACACCACAGTCCAGCTGTTCCTCCTCCCTGGCATCCTCTGAGGCAACGGTGGCAGACTTGGTAGCCCCTGGGTGGTGGAGGAGATTGCCCGAGTCCCAGTCAACTGAGCCTGGAGTCTAGCGACCTCCTCCCTCAACCCAGAGAGGTGCATGCAGATGGGGTGGCATCGCAGTCTGCAGATGTTCTCTCTCTGAAAACTGCCACCCTACAGCCACTGCACTGCGCCACTCCCAGCATTCCCAATTTCTATTTTCCCGGTGTTACTGGAAACTACTTATGTACCCTTACCCCTGATAGGATGTTTGTAGGTTATCTTTTTTTGTTTGTTTGTTGCTACTTGTGTTTCCCTGGTGCCTTATTTAAATCTCTTTATACTCCTACCCTAGGTTTTATTCTATTTCTTAAGTTTGACCCCCTTTTTACCTTCTACCCTTCCCAGTGATGACTGTTACACAGTAGTGGACAGGTGCCTTACCCTTGTCTCCTATATCTCAATCCCAGCCTCCCTCGACTCAAAGTCCACTGTAGGCAGTTACAGCACCACTATTTGTTAGTCGGCAAACAAAATGTCATCACATAGCGTTGTTGCTTTTATTAGCAAAAATATATTTCTGACATCCGTAGATTCATTCTCAGTATCTTTCTAATGTTCTCAGATATTTTTAAAACAGCTTCTGTAGTTAATTTTGTAATGTCTCACAACATTCAGAATGGCCACCACTCACAGTTTTCAAAAATCTCCTCCACTGAGGGTGCCTGTTGAATGTAAATACAAGATTCATACTGTGGATGCATTAAGAGGGTGCTGTCACATGCTTCTGATGGTAAAAAGCACTGTACCAAGATATTCCGTTTTCTAGTGGTGGACATGGCACAGGAACAGGAACTTCCACTTCAAAACCCCATATCTTAGTTCAGGAATGAAAGATAAATAAAAGAAAAAATGGATATGTGTATGTTTTTGACAGCAAAACCTTACTGCTAAAAAAAATACATGGTGACTAACAAACACTGCTGCTTTAAAGTCTTTAGATTCACCCTGACAGGAGCAGGGTCCATTGTTCCTAATTCACAATTTCCGGGACTTCACTTTGTGAGAGAGAAAGACTTTTAGATGTCACAGTGAAACAGTTCTGGTCGAGGCCATTCTGCAGTCTGCACTGCACAGTAATTACAAAAAGGCTGGAAAGTATGGTCAGAGCCCTTGACATATTTATGTACGCTTTGTATCCCCCACTGCGTCACCACATTTCAGCATCTGCCTTGCACTTGGGAGGGATCCCCTTGGGATATGACCCTCAATTAAGGAACATTGTTCCTCCAACCCGTCATGATGCCACCACTGCCACGCCACTCCCATCAAGCATGGCCCCTCACCTTAAGACTGGAACAACGGGGGAAGTTACAGGGTCTCAACCCTCCCTTCAACTCGCATTTAGGAGAGGCTAGGGGTTTAGGTGGTCACCAAAAATGTGGGACGCCGTCCGGGGATTAGAATTTAGGATTAAAACTACAATTTTTAATTTTTAAAATTTTTGATGAAACAGGCATTCTTTTGGTGTGCCTCGGACACCTATAATTTGCAGTAATTTCAGAACACAGATGCTAAATTCTTAGGGTTGAATGGCAGACCATGGAGTACAGGCAGTCTTCACCTACTCAGAATTTAGGTAGCTCTCGGCTGTGGCTGGGCTAAAATACTCTGGTTCCCCTGTGGCACACTGTTCTCATTTAAGACATCTTCTAAGGTTACCCACACAGGTTTTAGCCCCTGCACAGATACTTTAGCACTTGGAAAGAAATGTTAGCTCCAACCCTCACCATAGCCGACAGCTGCTCAGAGAAATGGGTCACTAACTTACCTTGGTACCACCATCCCCACAAGTGTCCTGGAGTTGGGATCCATCCTGGGCACACGGGGTCTGGAGGCAGAGTGTCAGTACCCACACACCAGCTCCCTAGCAGATGCAACACAGTGGGCTACGAACACCACATATGTAGGAAGCCCTCCCTAAATCCCTGGAGAGGGGAAGCTGAGTTTAACACAGAGAGTCAAGATGGGCTCATCAGTGCTGTGATAGCACTACTGCTCATAACACCATTGACTTGAGTTTAGGTGCACGCTTCAGTTGCTGGGGGTGGCTGGAGGGAGGGAGGAGGAGGATTGAGTGTCCCACAGGATGCACTCCCCCCTCCGGGGAGGGATGGTTGCCATACCTGATGCTATACTGCCACCTAGGTGACCACGGGTGTTAGTGCAGCTGGGGACATCAGGGGAGGGAAGGATACCAGCCGGGATCCAGGTGCAACAGCACACCTATGGCATGCATGGATTCATTAATCTCCTATGTGTGCTGACATCCTCAGGATCAGGAGAAATACCAAAAACTGGACCCCTGTACTCGAGGAAGAAGGACCGCCCGACAAGCACAATGGATCCTCCCACCTCGGGCCTGCCACTCCAGTCTCCTAATCAATAAGATAGTGCGAGGGTAAGCCCCTTCACCTCATCCCTCCTGGGGGGAACAACCAAGACTCTATGGGGGAGGACTGGACCTGCCAGCAACAGGGTAAGGGGGATGAAGTTGGCTTGAGCTGGCAGAGTCTGGAAGGAGTTTGAGTGCAGGGTGGAAAGGTGGCATAAATAGAAAGTTAACAAAACAAAAACAAGGAGTCAAACACTTATACTTGTCCCTCTCACAGTCAAGTACTTTATTGTCTCTGCCATAGAAAGATGTTCTTTTCCTCTGTCAAAAATGACTCAGATAAAGGAGGCAGGGGTGCACAATCTGGAGGAAAATAATTCCCACAATTCTTAATTAATTTTCCTAGGCATACCAGGCCCTGAACATTTGTGAAACCTTCATACACAGTACCTTCTAGGTTGAAACAGAGTCTTTTCTAGGGGTGGGCCAATACCTTCTATCAAATATGAGGCCGAATATCTATATTTGGGTCTCCAAATATTCTGAATTCTGTATTCTTTATTCTTGTCTCTATGGGGGGGGTTAATAACAGTCCTCCACCCTCCTCCCCACCCCAACATACACTACCACCATTCCCCACCCAGCACCCACTATTTATGTTTAAAAACCAGTCCCGCGATGGGTGACTGACACGACCCTCCCGCCTCCACAGTCGGCAACCGTCTCTTGTAGCACTAATGTTTCTTTTAGGTCCTCTTTCAAAGTAATCAATAATCTCCCCACTCCATCACCCTGGCAGCAGCACCCAACTACCAACCTCCTCCCCCTCAGCACCCACATTTCCTTATTGAAGCAAGCACCCCAAGGCACGGGAAGGCAACCAACACATACCACCCTCCACCATAACTGGCCATCTTCTTCTGAATGAAAGCACCCCTGTGCTTGCTTGCATAGTAAAACAGCTGATCACATGAGCTGATCCCATGATCAGCTGTTTTACTATGTGAGCAAGCACTGGAGTGCTTTCATTCACAAGAAGGTGGCCAGCTGTGGTGGAGGGCGGGTTGTGTTGTTCGCCTTCCTACGCCTGGGAGGAGGGCTTGCTTCAATAAGGAAATGTGGGTGCAGAGGGGGAGGAGGTTGGAAGTTGGGTGCTGTCCCCAGGGTGGTGGGGTGGGGGGATTATTGATTACTTTGAAAGAAGACCTAATATAAAAAGAAACATAAGCACTACAAGAGACAGTGGTCGGCCATGGAGGCAGGCGGGTTTGCAAGCTGCCCACCGTGGGATCAGTTTTGAAACTTAAATTATGAGTGCTGGGTGGGTGAGAGGATGGGGAGTTTTGTATGCTTAAACAGGTGGGCTGGGAAGAAAGGTGGGGGCTGTTCTTTACTTTTTTAAAGTATTTCCCGACAGTGAATAACAGTGCCCTTATTTGTTATAGCTGAATAATGAATAGCACATTATTTGTGGTATTCAGGAAATGGTGTTCGTCCCTCACACACCCCTACTCTTTTCCTCTCAGAAACGTCATCTGGCTATTAACCACGGTTACCACAGGAGGAAGTATCTCTGGGCAGGCTGTGCCCTACCTGGTTCTGGTGTTAAAAATGCTGCTGCCACGTACTTCTGATTTGCTGATGTTTTCCTCTCACACAGAAACAGGAACTGTGGTAGGGCAGTGAGATGTTGACTGCTCAGTGCCCTCTCACCAACCACCGCAGACAGCTAGAGCAGTAATTATGCTGCCGCAGCAAGCCCCATCCCTTCAGTGACACACGCTGGAGCTCTGAAGAGCTAAATGTTTATAGTCTGGAATCGCCAGTCTTACATAAAAAAGGAACAGGATTCTGGGGGGCTACATTTTGGAACCAGCACTTGTGTGTCCTATAGTACTGCACTAAAAACAAAACACTTTTTGTACCTGCTGTATCCATATTGCATTTACTGTAGCCACCCTGCCATCTGATGCAGATTTAAATTAAATAGGGAATATATCATGGCCTGGTTCAAAATATGCATTTTATTTTTAAGTGTGAGGGGGCAGGAACATAACTTACAAGTGACAGAGCGATGAGAGAGTTATGAAAGGCAAAGTCCTGCCCCCTTACAAATGACAATATACTGCATATTTTGAATCTTTCTGACCATTGGGTATTCGATTTACACAACATCGTGCTATACTTTGAGTTTACGAGACAGTAGCAGACGATAACATCCATTTGCTGCTGTCTCTAAATTAATCATTTAAGTAACCCCTATCCATGAATTCATCTAATCTGTTTTAAGAATTTGAGTATTACTGCTGTACTTGTGATTACGTCTTCTGGTAATGAACTCCATATATGTATGATTCTTTTGTGAATAAAACACTCCCTGTTATTTGTTTTGAAGTTGCCATTTTGTGTTTGCTTTATGTGGCTTCTGGTATGATTCTAAATTTTCTACTAAAAGTTGATGACACAATTTTGATCCCTGTGCGTATATCTTTGAGTTGGGCTATTCCATGCACTGGCAGGACTTTTATCTAGCTAAATCAGTGGACTCAGCATATGACATTTTCCAAAATAGAACATTTTGTTAGGAGCCCTTAATAGGCATGCACCTCTAGTGAAAGTCTGAGTCAGAAACAAATCTTGCAAATGGTTTACAGAGGAGCTGAAGGAAACCCTGTGGAATAAGGATATGCTTTGGAAAATCCCCCCCAAAAAACTAAACTCACGAATGATTGGATTTCTTTCAGGAGGATGAGAAACCTTTGCACTAAGAAGGTCAGAGAAGCAAAGGTTAACTTTTACTGTTCACAACTCCATCTTTTGGCCAATTGTCCCTCCAAATTCTGGAGAGTAATTAAAGATGTAAATAGCCACTCTACCGAGAATTCCTTGCCTACCAGAATCTCGATGGTTACTACCACCACACTCACTGATAAACCGTCAATCCTTGATGCTTTTAATAATCACTTTGCTACAGCAGGACTAGCCTTCGATACTTCCCCAGCCAGTAACCTTCAAACACAACTTGGGTTTGATAATCAAGGCCCCTCCTTCTCCAGCCCAACCTTCTCACTTCAACCTACATCTCTGAAAGAGGCTGAAAATATATAAATCTATATACATATATATTTATCAGGGGCCTTGGCCATCAGGCAGGCACACATTTCAAGCCTGTGTCAATACCAAAGTAACTATGGTAGTCGGCCCCTGCTCTGTCAGCCAAGGGCCAGACTACCCTGTCAGGTGACCCAGCTGAAACAGCTAAATTAGGTTTGAGAGCAGAAAAAGCACAGGTCCTTGTTTTTTTTTGTTAACTTTCTATTTATGCCATATTTCCTAAAGGTGGGCTACAGGGACTTAGCTGCGCCTATTACACCCCTGTTCAACCTATCCCTGTCACAAGGCGACCTTCCTCCCATCTGGAAAATCGAACACATCATCCCTTTGTTTAAGTCAGGAAACCCCTGTGACCTCAACAACTATAGGTCGATTTGCCTTCTCCCTATCCTGTCTAAATTGTTGGAAAAAATCGTGAACACCCAGCTCAGGAACCATCTGGACTCATCAAAGCTTCTCAACCCATTACAATCAGGGTTCAGAGCACAATACAGCACAATTTCTGCATTGGCCAAGGTTACTAATGATTTGCAGCGTGAACTGGACAATAAGAACTATGTTTGCACAGTATTCCTGGGCCTAAGTAAGGCTTTCGATACCATCAATCATAGCCTGCTCCTCACATCCCTTCAAACTATCAGTTTGGATGCCCTTTTTCTTAGATGGTTCGGTAACTATCTCTCAGGCCGTTCACAGCAAGTAAAAGTGGATGGCGAAGTTTAACCTCTGAAACCCCTTCAGAGGTGCGTAACTCAAGGCTCCATTCTGGGTCCCCTGCTTTTTGCAATCAGTATCAATACAATCGATGCCACCATCAAAAAGGACCAAATACACCTATTTGTGAATGATACAGTGCTTTACTCTAGCAGATATTGCCCTCTAATGGCATGCTCAGGACTCCAGGATGATTTCAACCTGCTGCAGATCCAGCTCCTAAATCAGAAGTTGCTCCTAAATGCAAAGAAAACAAAAGCTATGTTCTAGTCACCCTTTCGTAACTCAGCAAATCCGACCATGGCTGGGTTACTCCCCTCAGTCACCACTATTCTGGGTTAACAGTTGGAGTATGTATCAAAATTTAAATATTTAGTGGTTTGGTTCGATACCAGACCCTCCTTCCTTGGTCATATATGAGAGCTGATAAAGAAACTTAGAATGAGACTTGGTCTGTTGTATAGGATAAAAAATCTCCTCCCTAGGGATGCAAAATTGAGGCTAGTCCAAATTACCTTTCTCTCCTTATTAGACTACGCCGACTTCCTCTACAGTCCTGCAGGTGCTGTCTACAAACTTGATACACTCTACCATAGAGCTCTAAGGTTTATAACGGGCTTTCCCTAGTTCACCCATCATTGCCCTTTGTACACAGCAGTAGGTTGGTCATCTCTTAGCTTTAGGTGCCAGAGAAACACTGCTATCTGGACCTACAAAGTTATCTTAAACAAACTGCAAGATTACATCTCGGACTGTTTACCGTTCTTACCAATAAGTAAGTATGCCTTGAGAAGTGCTTCTTACATTTCGCTGAAGGTTTCCAAGGCCAAATCTTGGTTTGGTGGGGAATCTATTAGTCATGTATTGCCCCTTTTGTGGAACAAGATACAAAAACAACTAAAAATGAATCACCCCATTAGTCTAGCAGCCAGCAAATCTTTATATTCACTCCACATTAAAGAATCTTGTATTTGTTCCCCCTGACTCTAGGTACACCTATCCCTTACAGAGTTTCCTGCACAGATCTCTGACTCTGTCTCTGCCTCCTCATGGTCTTAGGTCACCCTCTGTTCTTAGACTCCATTTACTGCTGTCCCCATGCCTACCTTCGCCATTCCCCTGCCCTCACCGTATCGTTCCCCTTAATAGCTTATACCTCATATCCTCTTATCTGTGACTCCTCAACCTCTTTTTTTGTCTTTTTTCTGTTCTTCCTCCTACTCCCCCCCACCCCGCTTTGAACTCATCTCGCTGCTGTGTACCTCTGGGTGCCAATTGGATCATCCTTACTTGCACCTACTCCATACCTACTGTCTGCCTGTATGTTTCTATGTTTCTCCAATTCTGTCTGTGCTGTATACATTGCCTGTTTGTAAAATAATGTTGTATATTAATCTGCACTTTTTACGTGTATTTGTAGTGCCTATGCCCAATTGCTGTACATGAAATTGTATTTGTATTGTTGTTCTTTACCAAAATTGTATCCACCTATTTGTATGTCCCAGGTCCACCTCGAAAATGAGCTTGCTCAACGGTGTCTGCCTGGTTAAATAAATATTTTTGATTTGATTTGCTTTGTCTCAGCTCAGAAGGTTATGTTTGGGTCCCTTAGCAATTCATCATCCTTCTGTAAACTACAAATCAGGAAATCCACTGTTATCTATCTCCTGGGAAAGGCTAAAAAAGGGATAGGCTTATGAGCAGACTAGACAGGCCTGGCGGTCCTTATCTGCCCACAATTTCTATGTTTCTACGTTTCCTGTGTAAACTATGCCATGATAGAATTTCTAATCACATATCATATGACATGTTGTTCATGCCTTCCATCTTCTTTGTTGCCTTACACTGCATCCTTTCTAACATACATTTGTCCCTAGGTTTACCACACCCCCCCCAACACAGCTGGGAGCAGTAATCTGTAATCAACTGATTTTATGAATTATGTATCATAGAATCATAGAAACTGTTGGCAGAAAAGGATCCCTCAGCCCATCCGGTCTGCCTATAACCCTACCTCCCTCCCTCCCTAGGAAGCCCACCCTCTCTTACCAGCCTGCCCCCTTTCCTATTAGGCCATGTACCTATCCCAAGCTTTTCTGAAGCTGCCCACTGTATCCACCCCCATCGTGCATTCTGGCAGATTGTTCCATGGCCTTACCACCCTCTCGGTAAATAACTTCCCCCAATATCCCTCTGAATCTCCCCCCCACCTCAAGTTTGTAGGCATGCCCTCTAGTGAAATTGTTCTTTCTCATTCTGAAGATGCTGTCAACCCTCACCTTGTTCATGCCCCTCAAATACTTGAATACCTCCACCATATCCCCCTTCTCCCTCCTCTCCTCCAGCGTGTACAGGTCCAGCTCTTCCAGCCTCTCTTCGTAAGACTTCCCCTGCAGACCCTTCACCATCTTGGTTGTTCTTCTCTGGACCCTTTCCAGTCTGTCCTTGTCCCCTTGTAGGTATGGTCTCCAGAACTGGACCCCATATTCCATGTGTGGTCTGATCATGGTTTTGTATAGTGGCAGGATCATCTCCCTCCTCCTGCGTGTGAATCCCCTTCCTATGCATGCCAGCATTCTGAGTGACTTTCCTGCAGCTCTGTCACACTGATTCTGGACTTTCAGGTTTTCTGAAATAGTGATCCCCAGGTCTCTTTCCTGTTCTGTTACCTCCAGTTCGTCCCCCCAAGCCGGTACTTCACCTTTGGGTTATTTCGCCCTATGTGCATAATTTTGCACTTTTTGATATTGAACTGTAGCTGCCACTTTTCTGACCACTCCCCCAACCTAACCAAATCCTCCCTCATATCTTCCACCCTCCCACGCCGTATCAGCCTTATTGCTACATATCTTCATGTCATCAGCAAATAGGCACAATTTTCCTAAAAACTCTCCGTGATGCCCCCGATGTATATGTTGAAACAGGAAATGATACTTCCCTCGATCTATGGCTAAAATGTCTTCTGATGTTATTCAGGAGATAATCTGCTGTTTTTGTTTTTTAATTGCATTTTATCAAGTACGTGACTTGCAACATTCTGAGCAGGTTCAGTAAAGCTACTTCAGTTATACAGGATCAGTTATTTATTCAACATCTCATTCACATGTTCTTTAGGTTTCAGGTCTGCTGCTACCTTCACCTCCAGGTCTTTTTCTATTGTTGAAGTTTTAAGTTTTATACCATTCATATAATTTCTCTGTGGGCTGTTTTCTCCTAAGCACATAGCTGTGCATTTCTCCTCACTGGACCTCTTACTCCAAGTGTCAGCCCAGTTTTACATTTTAGTTAGATCATTCTGTGTGTTTCAGAGTTCATCGAGGGTATGTACCATGCCACCTATGTTTATGTTGTCTTCAACCTTGTTGCACCAGTTTGTGGCATTCGCTCCTAGGCAGTAAACAAGCCAAAACGTGCCAGCCCCAGCGCTTCACCGGAGGGAACCCACTCATGACACCTCCACCCTCAGACAAAAAGACATTCAGCTTTACCCTCTGCATTCTCCCAGACCGCCAGCTCGCAACCCGTTACCCATCTCAAAATGTTTCTATTTCTGGAGGCTGTGTTAGTATTTTCCTGATAGGCTTTTGATAGGGGACCACATTGAATGCCTTACTTAGGTCTAAATATATTAAATCCACTATGTACCCTTCATCTAAGGCTTTACTGACCAGTTCATAAAAACGTATTGTATTTGTGTTATGTGACCTCCCCTTCCATTTGTCTATGATTCCTAGTGTGTTGAATTCATTTACAAATACATCCTTTATCATTTTTCCATTATTTCTCCTGCCACTGAGGTGATACTTACAGGTCTTACAGATCTATAGTTCTGTGGGTTATTTACACTGCCTCTTTATAGATCTGTACCGCCTCTGTGTTCCTCTGATCATCCGCCATCATTCCTGAGTTCAATGATTTGCTAAAAATGAGGGTTAGGGGAAACAGCAATACTATTGGCTAGTTCTTTAAGGATATAAGCAAGATCTCATCTGATACACCAGACTTATCTTTTATTATGTTTTTTAGGGTTAATAGCACATCTGATTGTTTTATTAGATATAATCCTCCTCCAGATGTGTATATATATATATATATATATATATATATATATCTATAAAGACAAAAGAACCTCTGTCATAAGCACTGAGGCAAGAGTTACCCAAAGGGCATTTGGCTGGGAAGCCAAATTTCAAAGAATACAAAATCACACATGACCCCACAATGCAAAGCATCATGGGCTGCATATGCAAATCACCACAGAATATTATGCTGGTTCAACTTTAAGCAGAAATGCATGGTGCCGAAAGGCCTCTCACACAGTTTGCAAAGGGTGCCAACAAAGACATAGACACGTGTTCCATCCTACCAGGACTCATCAGTATGCTTCGTCTGTCTGACACCCCAGTGGAATGAACCAGCTACCCTAAGATTGTCTATATATAAGCAATAACCCACAACAGGGTGTGGGGTTGTAGGCATTTAATCCATGCCTGGGGTGCGTTATGAGGCATGAGACCACAGGTCGAGTGTCCTCACAGCATCCCAGGTGTGGATTAAATGCCTATAACCCCACACCCTGTAGTGGGTTATTGCGCTTATAACATGGCTTGTGTGTAAAACAAAGGAAGAACCTCAGAAAGGGTTTCTTCCTCTGTTTAAATCCCAAGAAAGTTAGTGTATCCTACCACCTTGTAAAATAGAACCTAAGAAATACTGCATATCTCAGTGTAGTTATGCACGTAGAAATGTCACACATACAGTACTGACATGCTGTGTGACATTTCTTATGCATAATATTGCTTTCTACACTGCCTACAAGGTCTACTTTGCCCCCCCTCCATACACACACACACACACAGTACCTTGCTACTCACTCTCCGTGTCTCTCTGCCTCTGTCACACACTCTGTCCCAGAAGCACGGTTCAACAGCACACTCAATTGCACAGATATTCACAAAGACAGGGAGATAGTATAGCACAGTGGTTTAAGGCTCTGAGCTGCAAATCTGGAGACCTGAGTTTGAATCCCACAGCCCCCACTTGCATACTGTGTGACCCTGAGCAAGTCACTTAACTTCCCTGTGCTCCCAGGTCGCACCTGTAAACAAGCTTTCAGCTTAGTGTGCCTTTCCTGGTTAAACAACCGAAAAAAAAAAGACAGGGAGACATATGATAGGACTGTCTGAGCTGTTGGCTCCTAACCCACTGTCTTCTGGTCATGTCTCTCACTCTCTCTGACACGCTTCCTGTCCCCAGAGCTCAGTTCAACAGAAGACAGACTCGCATTGCATAGTTCGAGAGAGAGAGAGAGAGACACACACACACACACACATACACACATATACACACACACACACACACAAAGGAAAGTACATCACTGCAGAATGAAATGTTCCAATGTGTGTCTCTCTCTCCTTGTTATAGGACTGACCGCTGTCTCTCTCTCTCTCTCTCTCTCTCTCTCTGCAACTGAGAGTAAGCACAGTGTCTCTGCCTCTCTTTGGCGCTGTGCTAGGAACACTTTCAAGATGATCGTAATAACAGTATGTATCGCCGAGGGGGGGGGGGGGGAATCTGGCTCCCGCATTCAACACACATTACTTGCTAAGGGATGGAGAACAAGCACAAACTATTTCCCACTAGGGTGAGCAACAGAGTAAGTGCAGTGTCTCCGACTCTCTCTCTCTGTCACTGGTGCTACAGACACTTTCAATCATGAGCACAGTCTGTAACGCGGAGGTGGGGACACAATCTGGCTGCTAGATTCAAAACACATACTTGCAAGGGACGGAGAACAAGCAGTATGTATTTAGTATTTCCCACTGGGGTGAGCTGCCATTATCAGTTGAGGGGGGCATTCGCAACCACAACTCTGTCTAGCTCTTTCTTTGGGTTGCACTGAGTGCAAGTGTATGGCTCCCATTTTTGCTTTGTCAGGTGCAAGGGATGCAGGAATGTCACCACGGGGACAGCCAGTGGTGCAGCTCAGTGCACTCTACTCACTTCCCGTTACTTTCAGTCCCGCTTCGGCAGTGGTCAGAACAGCACGGAACTTGGATACAGCACTAACAGGCTCGCAGTTTTTCATGGCTGCCTGTCAGTGCTAAGTTTCTCTATAGATAAGTCCCACACTGTTCATGGATGTTGCTGGCTGGGCATCTCACATCAACTGTGTATTAAATAGTGAATTTAATCCACAGTCGGGTGATGGTGTTTGGCCAATAATCTTCCCCTTTTCTTCAAGCCATGTTATAAATGTATATATTCTTGGCAAAGAACTTCATTAATGCATCAGTTAGGGTTCCCACCATCAAAAGTTGGGAAATGTGGTGTTAAGATTTCCAACCCTAACACCCCACTCCACTCACACCATCCATGCACCAACAGGTGTTGTGGGTATGCCTTGCAATTGTCACCCTAATGCTCACTCCATGCCATGTATAAGGAAGCTGAGATGGTACAGCATAGGAGAATGAGGTGAGCGTTAGGGTGTCAATGGCAAGGCACCTCCCTATACCTCTTGGTGTGTGGAGGATGGGGATCGGGTGTTTGGGTTGGAAACCCTAACATCACATTTCCCAACTTCTGATGGTGAGAATCCTAGCTGATGCATCAATGAAGTTTTTTCAAAGAATTTCCTTACTTTTTGAGAAAATATAATCGCAGCCTTATTTGCTTATGGGAGTGCAGGACCCCCTGGACCCTGTGCTGCCATGTATTCATAAGTGTACAGAGATTATGATTGACCCACATTCCCCTGTGAGAGCACAGGGCTGTCTGGGCCCTGTGCTGCCATCACTCCATAATGGTATCCATATATCCTGCCCTGTGCTCTCACGCATTCATATTGTAACTGTCCCTCATTTATGTGTGGGAGTGCAGGGCCCTCTGGGTTCTGCTCTCCCATCAGTTCATAATGGTATCCTTGTGTAGGGGGGTGAAGTAAGCCTTAAGCCTTACTCCACCCCAACATTGCAGTAACACACGGTGCCTCATGCCTTATTTGACCCCCCCAGAAGCATAGTAAGGGTCAAGGATCTGTTTTCTGGGGGAGTACTCACCATACAACATACACCTAATTGTAGGCAATGCAGTACAGCTCACACATTGTGAATGCATCCCACAGTACCACAATCACCTTAGTTCCATTCATTACAATTCACCCGCAGTTTTAAACGAGGCCTATAAACATGCAAATTGGCATACCTAAAGGTGTAGTAAGCCACGAGTCCATATTTCAAAGTGTATTTCAGATATACTGTAGCTGCCAAAATGCACCTTGACCATTACAATGTTATCCTATGGGAAATGACTAAACTTCAAATTCTTATAACTATGGAACAAATGAAAGTTTTCTCACCAAACCAGCAAAAGGCACATCTTGAGGCAATGCTGGTTTTACCCCCAAATATTTCTTACCAAAATTCCCAACCATTTCAGACATACGGCTGGACAAATAATTGCCTAAATGCCAATGTTATCCTATGAGAAAATAACTGAAATGTAAATTGTTTATAACTATGTAGCACAGTAATGTATTTTCTCCAAACCTACAAAAGTCACATCTGTGAGGCAAGCTTATACTACTCTGAAAATTTCAGCTCAAAATTCCAAACCGTTCCTGTGCTATGAAGTGACAAAGAAACAGCTACATAAAAACCCTCTTTTGCAAATTGCAGAAGAAGAATCCTCTTTCGCATTAATACGAAATCCTTTTCTGCACTTTGTGAAAGAGGATGCATCTTTCACGGAAAAGGACTCCATGGTTCATGCAAGAAGAATTCAGTGGATTAAAATAAACACTTTTCTTTAGTAGGGCACTACCACTTAGGGTCTTATTGGGACATTAGCCTTATATTTGTAATTCTCTCTTGGTAACTATAGTTCCGGCCCTGAAGTGGCTTATAGCTCCTTGATAACACCAGGTATACTGTTTGGGGTCTATATTATGCTGTTCAACTGTTAACAATGTTTTCTCGCTCTTGATTGGTTTATGCCTGTTCATTATTATTAACCAGTACCAGCTGCAGAGTAATAAGGGTAGCTTACTGCTCCAGAATTGCATAATACTCTGCATGATTATTCTTTGCTCTAATTTATATGCCCTTGGCTTTTCAGCTGAGGGAAATGTGAAAGCATCTCTTTTTCTCTTCACTGTGTGATTGCACTTTTAGTGCATTAACTTGTAGAAGGAAAGTGGTGGTACCCTCCCACCCTGGTAGCAGAGGAGGACTAAGGGGACTTTTACTTTATCTATGAACTTTAACCACGCAGCTCTTGGACTCATTTATAGCATCTATTTGGAATGTGTTGATAATGATAACATTTTCTGTTTCTCCCCCCTATGGTGTAGCTAAAGGAATCTGACTAATTGTAATGCATGTATTAAGAGGAGTGGCATCCTCAAGGTTCGTATCACACTGCACCGTGGTTTCACTGCTTGCAATCAAACTGTATGTTTGTTCTCAAAATAATAAACATAACATTTAAAAAAAAAACATTTCTGGGCTTTATTTTAAAAACTCTGACCCCAGAATCAGGGCCAGATTAAGGCACCGGCAACATGGCATGTGCCTTGGGGCCCTGCTTGCCTGGGGGCCTACAGCAGTCTCCAACATATACAGTATTTACTATGCAACATTTTCGTCTACCTGAGATGCATTTTTTTTTTATAAAGGACTCAACTGCTAGATAACTTGAGCAAGCCAGGGACTGAACTATGACATAGCACAAGCACTGTCTCACTTGGATGCTCTTAGACTAGCCATCAACAGCTCCATCCTTTTTGTCACAGACTATGGCTTGATCATCTGTGGTGCTGCTAGCCCCACCACCCTCCGCAGATTATTAGTTGCACTGAACAAGGTCTGCAGGCTGCTCACAGGAGCTGAACGTCTCACCCATACCTATGACCTCTATGCTCAAAAGGGCTGGCTCCAACTCAGTGGGAGGTTATACTACCAAACCTGCTTGCTGGCCAAAAAGGCTCTACTTGGTATTCTTCCCCATGGCATAGCAAACCTACTTCAGCCACACAGCAACAACTCACAATGGACAAGAAGTGCAAGCACTCACCTCTTCCATGTTCCTCATCTTTGAACGATACAGGGTCAATGCTTCTTTGTCTACAGAGCACCCCTCTGGTGTAATGCCCTCAGCCAGGCCATCTCCACTCAACTTACTCTGGGCCTCTTCAAGAGACTACTACGCCAGCAGCTTTCCTCATCCAGCACCTGTGACTGCTTCCACTAGTCCCCCTGCCAGTTGACTCTGACCTGCCTCTTTACAGCTCCCAATATTGGCATAGTCCCATACCACCTCTACCCTCCCCCTACACTCCCTCACCTAACTACCTTGCCACATGGAGGCTCACAACTCTGGCTTGGCCACTCACCGCCTCCAACCACCTCCCACCCCCCCACACCTTCTCCCTTGACAAGGTCTGTGACTGCTACAACTCACTGTCTCTCACCTCACCACCTCCCCCTGCCCACTGTCATTGCAGCCCTCTCTTCCCTACCTTCTACTATTCTAACTGCTAACTATTCTCTCTGCTAACTTTCTCCCTACCTTCGACTATCCTCTCCACTAACTTATTCTATACGCAAACCGAGGGTATCTTCCCTCTATTGTTTTGTCTTGTATGTATAAACCTGCTTGTATAAACCACTGTAATTATTGAACATGTCTGATACCCGATGTTGTTTAATCCTTTGTAATACTGTCTTCCCTCCCACTGACGTGGAACCTTTATAAACGAGCTCTCAGCTCAAAGGTGTTTAATCCTAGATCTTAATAAATAAATAAATAAATAAAAATGATTCTCACCTAAGTGATTAGGTGTTAAGTGTAGCTGATTGCTTCGGGGTCCATGGCCAGGTTGACCTGTAAGGTGTGAATATGCCCATTTCCTTTGCTTTGTTTCTCCCTCCCACTTAGAATCTCCACTTAAGTTTTACTCTTAAATATAGAAGATTAACAGTACAATTCAACATGTATGCCTTGTCTTTTGAGAACATATGCCTTCTTCAACTGAACAAACTGACACAACAATGGGCTTTGGAGAAATGGCCACAGCCACGTGTTTATTGATAACACCAATTATCCATATATACAATTGCTTCAACTTGCTGAGCGCAGCTAGGTATCCTTGGAAAGAATCTAGCTCCCCATGGAGCACTAGATCGTTGATGGTCAACCCTCCCTCCCAGGAGAGGGCCGCCTCACCATCAACCCAGACCCTGCGAGGGACAACAACCTCCAGGGCATGAGGGATGGCTCTGGGACTGGCTGCAGCTAGCTCCTCCCCCGTCAGAGGATCCATCATGCCACAGGACACTGCCTGAAGAGGGTGCCCTCCAGACTCCATCCGTCAGGCCTGTCCTCCTGTCAGCCTCAGGGAGATCTGGCTGGTCAAGACACGTGATCCTCCTGTTGCCCCCCCACAGCGTTCCAAGACTACCAAGCCGCTACTTATATGTTTATGACTGTGACACCTACCTATCTGCTCCCTAGCCTACTCTAACTAGAATGACTCCCCCCCTTGCTGAAGAAGGAAAAAACCAGGAAAACCCAGTGGGAAAAAAATGGGAAATTCCTTCTTGACCTCTAAGGCGATCCCCCTTAATGGGACAGCAAGTTCCCTGTACCCTGCCACGATCCCCCCTGCTTTTACGAGGGTGAGGTTTGGGTGGGATGTGACCTGGAACAAGGAGGAATGAGGAATAATTCCTCCTGTGCAGCCCCTCTTAAGGGGGATGGCTTCTTCCTGTTAATGGCCGAAAGTTCCCTTCCCCTGGGAACCCTATCCTCCCAACCCCTTATGGGCAGTCCTACCTGGGTCCCTATTGTTGTTCAGGTATCTCTGGCCCTGCCCCAGACAAAGCCCTGCCTGGTGTGATACCTTGCAGGCTCCTCCATTGTCTTTGGAGGGCACATGCCTTCTTCACCTGAACAAACTGACAGAGGATCCGCCATGCCGCGGGACACTGCCGGAAGAGGGTGCCCTCCAGACTCCATCTGTTAGGCCTGCCCCCCCGTCAGCCTCAGGGAGATCTGGCTGGTCAAGAGCCATGATCTCCTGTTACCCCCTCCCACAGTGTTCCAAGACTACCAACTGCCACAAGGTGAGTTTCACCACTCACCCTCCACAAGCACCTCAAGCCAATACTCTCGTCACTGGCCATTGCATGTCATTCAAAAACAAGTCTAATCCTTTCTCTGATAGATGTACACCATGTCTGCTATACAGATCAGGCTTTTTCACAGACACTCCTAGGTGCGCTGCTATGGACACCCCTCCATGGAGTCCCTAATTGGTCTCATGGCAGCATTCTGCAGTACCGGCGCACCTTCTCTATTGCCCTAATGTTCTGGGTGTGCCACCACTGCTGCAGCTGAGCCATATCAGACCAAATTATATGCACCTGGGGCCACCATTGCTTCACTCTTGCCAGGTCCTGCCTGACCGTCTCCTTAAGCTCCCTTGCATACATAGCCCCTAAATCAATTCCCCCCAGATGAAGGACTAAAACTTCTGGCTGCCACCTCTCCTGGGCTTTTCCTTGCAGTGTTGCAATGAACTCATTCCATTGCATCCCGCGCCACCTCAATCAATGCACCTCTGCCCTCTTGGATGCCAGGAACAAGTTTTCTCCTATGGGACACTATCTCGCCCTGTGGACCACCCACTGGATGAATGAGATGCCAAAAATCCAGATCTGCTCTGCTTGGGCCACAACACCTGTCCAAACAAAGCAAAAGAGAGTTATAAAATGTGTGGCATTATGTATCTTTCAAAAGCCTGCAACTTCCATCTACGCAACGCCTGTATTGTCCCATCTGCTAAGCCCTCCACCCTGGCATGTGATGCTGCTCCAATCCTAAAGGAGTGCAAGTTGTAGTGTTCTGCCGGGATGCCCAGCTGTCGTAAGGTCTTTTGCAACATGTGTCTAAACTGGTACACCATTAGGGGGCCACCCCCTCCATGACGGAAGAAGGCCCAACCCCATTGCCGGGAGCTGAGTTATATAATCCTGTACCCATGCTCCCACATCCCACTGGAGCCCATGGGGCACCACTAGTTGGCACCACCGCCCGTGGGCAAGCTGGGCGGTCTTGCTTTTCTGGATGCAGATGAAGACTCCAGACATTTTGACCTCCACGTTCGCCTCTGCCACTGCTACTGGTCTCCTGGTAGTCTTGCTGGGCTGCATGAGCTGCGACACCTGGAATGCCCTGCAAAATTCTGCCAAGTATGCTGTTCCGGAACAGCCTTGTCTCATCAGGGGATGAGCATACCTTAGGCAACTCAACCCAGATCTGCTTGAATATGGCAGGGCTGATAGGGCGTCTGTTATCCGTACCTCTCGGGGTTGCCTGTGCCCAACCTGCCAACATCTTCTGAAGGGCAAATGCTCTTGTAGAGTCAGAGAAGCCTCTGACTTTCTGGAACCAGGCAATGCCAGCAATGTACTGCTTGACTGTTGCCTGGGTGACCCCAGCATGTTTTTTGATCAGTACATATTCACACAGCTGTGTAACTTGGATCAGCCATGTCGTTGCCCACCCTTGTGCATATTGCACTTCCAGAAAACAGTTGACTCCCCTCTGGTATACTATATGTGTCCTAGGTGCAAGGGCCTTCTCAATCAACTCACAGGCCTCTGGGTTATCAACTTTCAAAGGAATGGTGGGACTTCCCTGGGCTGTTGGTCTGCCACTGGTGTCAATTCTCAGAACCTCTGCCACTGTAAATGAGAAAGAGCATCAGCGATGCCATTTTCAATACCTGGTACATGCACTGCCCTAAAGGTAATATTCAACATCAGACACTTGAGGACAAACACCCGCATGAGGTTGCCCATTGGGCCCTTGCCCCCCAACTGTTTGTTTATGGCATACACCACTCTGGTGTTGTCCGACCTGAATGTAATGTGCTTGTCCCACAGCACATCCACCCAGACCATCAATGCTATGACAATGGGGAAAAATTCCATCACCGTTATCTGCCTCATGATGCCTCGTCTGATCCACTCTGAAGGCCACTGCCCTGCACACCATTTCCCTTGCAAGTAAGCCCCGAAGCCCAGGCCATCGAGGCATCTGTGAAGAGTTCCAGTTCTTTACTGGACACCGGAACCAGCCACATTGACACCCCATTGAAGCATTGCAGAAATGTCTGCCAAATGCCTAGGTCCTCCCACGTCGCCACTGTGACCCAGATTCTATGGTGCGATTTTGTACAGCCCACCACAATGCCCACCAGGAACCTCATGAATGTCCTGCCCATGGGCATTACCCAGCAGCCAAAACTGAGATTTCCCACTCATTGCTGGAGCTCTCATAATGTGACTTTTCGTGCCCTCATCACAGCGTCCAGCTGGGTGCGCAAGGTCACTAGCTTGTCTTAGGGAAGCAGGAACACTTGCTCCCTTGTGTCATTCTCGATCCCCAGGAAGAAAAATCTTGTGCATGGCCCCTCCATCTTGTCCTGGGCCAATGGAACACCTGGCTTGGCGCACACCTCGTGGAATGCCGCCATGCTATGCATGCATTGCCCCAAGCCGACCTTCCCCACAAACAGAAAGTTGTCCAAATAATGAACCATGTGGTCGACTTTGGCTTTCTGTGCTGTGGCCCAGTGCAGAAATATGTGAACTGCTCAAAAACTACAAATGCCACCGCACACCCCATGGGCATGCAGTTGTCCATATAGTAGTACCCACCAAACTTCATGCCCAGTAGCTCCCTATCTGCTGGGAACAGTCGGAATGCTGATTCTGTATCAGCCTTCTCTAGCAATGCCCCTGTCGAATGATGTGTAATACACCACAGTGTCGACTGGGTAAATGTAGGCATTGACTGAATCCCCTTCTGGGTACGGCAGGTGGTTTATCATTCGGAACTCACCTGGCACCTTTTTGGGGATTATGCCAATGGGTGACACCCTGAACCGTGGGCAGGGGGAGAGGAGAAGGGGCCTCTGATCTGACCCGCGGCCAGCTCCTTCTGTAGCTTGAACCGCATGACCTCCGGTCACTCCTTGGCAGAACACAGGTAGTCAGCCTTGTATGCCCTCCTTGGGCCTTGGTAAGGTATATGGAACCACTCCCTGAAACCTTCTGCCAAAGAGTGAGCGGCCACCCTGTCTGGGTAGTTGACCAACCACCCTTCAATATTTTTGGCCTTGACCAGTGTTAGCAGCCTTTGTCCCTCCCTTCTGAAAGGGACGAAAATTGTTTGCCTTTCCTGCCCCCGCCTCTGTCACCTTCCCACACTGTTGAAACGAGTGTGGTTTCCCGTATGCCATACACTTGTGCTTGTATCTACAATGCTTGGTCTTGCACGATCCCTGGTTGTAGCTGAAACAATGCCCTTGGGACAAGGAGGAATGAGGGAGAATTCCCCCTGTGCAGCCCATCTTAAGGGGGCTGGCTCCTCCCTGTTCCTGGCCATAAGCTCCCTCTCCCCTGGGAACCCTATTCCTCCCCAGCCCCTTCTGGGCAGTCCTACCTGGATCCCTATTGTTGTTTAGGTGTCTCTGGCCCTGCCCCCAGGCAAAGCCCTGCCTGCTGTGATTCCTTGCAGGCTCCTCCATTACATTTGAAGAACCTCTGAGAGCATTAGGAAAACTTTAAAAAAGTAAGATTTATAATCGGCTCCATTCCATTTTCTTTATTATTTCAAATATTTTAAGTAATAAATTCTCAGTTTTCTTTATGGCTGAAAACAGTTGCATGAAAACAAAATCCCTCTCCAGTAGACTAGTTCACGCTTCCAGTTTCTTGCAGGAATAACTCCAATGATCAGGCTCATTCACAAGTAGGTCCTGAGAACATAGATCAGGAACGTATACAGACAAAAGGCAGGTAAAAAACGTGGAGTACTAGCCACAAATAAAATGGAGTAAATAATGTTGAATTAATACATGAGGAATACAATATTTACAGAGCAACACCTTGAAAATATGTTACAGAATATTGAAATGGTCAGACATGGGAATTATACCTACTCTGGCTGCTTCTCCACATATTGCATCACAATCTTCTATTTTTTTTAATTTTTTTTATTTTAGTCTTTGCTAACCAGGTAAGGCCCACTAGGCAGAAGTGCCTGTTTTCAGGGGCGACCTGGGAGCACTGGGTGGTTAAGTGACTTGCTCAGAGTCGCACAGTATGCGAATGGAGGTTGTGAGAATCAGACTCAGGTCTGGTCTGCTGGATATATCAAGCTTGTTCACACCTCGTTCCTCTAACCTCTAAGCTATACTGCCAGCCCCTATTTATGATAACATAAATATCTTCACAGCAACATATTTTAATGTTACAATTAGATGTCAGGTGTAGACAGGCAGCCAGAGCTAAAAAGGGCAGAGATACTGTATTCTTGTAAATACCAGTAGTAATAAAACATAAAATATGAGCTACATCTATGCCCGAGTGTTAAATTTTTTCGATGTTATCTCATCTGTGTCAGGAACTGTTTAATCTCACTCCTAATATCCAGAAATCTATAATTCATTTTAATTGTACTGTTAAACATTTTACTTTTTTTTATACCTTCATCCCACTCATTTTCAAGTTCTGGTGCTGATGTAGTCCTGTTTTCAGGGTGAACCACTGAATATATTTCCAGCATCCCATCAATAAATCTTCCCGTTATTTGATCCTGGCTTATTATGAATAAGATCAATGTTTGATCCCTGAAATGATTTATTCCAACAATCACTCACTTTTCAACATAATCTCTTTAATTCATCAAGATTCCTTTAGTAAACCACCAGTTTAACTCCTATACCACCCAGGACCTATGCTTTTTTAGAGATGGGCCCTACCCTACCCTATAAAACTCCCAAATCCAGGTTCATACCACCTAACAGGACAAAATGGTTACACCCACACTGTGAGTCCACATAATTCTGTGTGTGGGTTTGGGGGGGTTCAGAAATGCAAATCAAGACATTTCACACCCAGCTGGCCCAGTAGCATTGAAGGCTGAGGTGCTGGTCACCTTACCTCATGCAACGCTGGTGACCCATGTTCAGAAACAAGCACAGGTTGCCCAGAGATCAGCAGAGAGGAGAAGGATCGCACATCTGTTGGACTACTCTTCTTCTCTGGGGAGGGGGATACAAGACGGTCAGTGCCTGATTGCCTCCTGGCGGAGGCTGGAGGGCTAGGCACTGCATAGCAATATCAGGGAGGAGCTGGGAGCAGACACCAGGAGGGGGCATGTGTGGACATGTGCGAGCTCCCCTCCACTAGCGTCATTGCATGCCTCTGCTCTGGGAAGAAAAACACAGAAAAAGTGGAGTCCTCATGGTCAGGTGGCTTGATGGCTGTCTCACAGTGCACCAGCTATGGGGAGGTTGCCTAACTGGATCCAGATAGGTGGGTGAGTGAGGGGGCTCCCCACCACTGGGCTGTGGGGGGTAAGTCACAGGGGAACAGGAAAGGACCCTATGGAGCACAGGTGAGGTCAGACAGTGGCCAGAATCCCTAAGGGTTGCCAGGGAACAGGGAGCAGACCGGGTAGGGACAAGCAGAAAGAGAGAAAAAAAATTAAAAAAAGACATTTCATACCCCAAACAATATTTGTACCACGCCAATTAGAAAATCATTTTCTCTAAATGAGCAAAACTAGGACTGATGTTTTTTTCATAGTGATATTATTAGTTTAAATGATTTTGAAGCATTTTAGTTAGGTTATTTAGGTTTTATGCCACTTTTTAGAGACAGTAAGAAAATATGTTTTAAAAATGTCAGTAACTGATATTCGATCACCAAAGAGTATGGTCACAATGAAGGGGTACTGGTGTGGTGAGGGGTGCCCTCCGATTTCTCCTGGGCCTAGGGCTCCAGGTTGCATTAATCTGGCCCTGCCTAGAATCTGATTCCTCAAGTCCCAATTAGGTAAATACAAGTGTTGGTGTTTACCGAGTACCACAGGTTTTTTCATTATTTAAGTTTTTCTGCCTTGCTAACTGAAAACAAGATGGGAGAATCTTGATTGAGAATTCCACAGTTATGGAAGAGAATAACACTTCCACAAATGAGAAACACACTTTCACATGGGACATCTAACTTTTCCTATGGTAAATAATGAGAAACTTTAAATTTTTATTACTTTTGAATAGATTCATATTTTTTCACCAAACTTTCAAAAGGCACATCTGTGACCCAAACCTGATATGCCATAAAAAATTCAGATCAAATCCTCAAGCTGTTTCTGAGCAACAGCATGGCAAAGAATTTACACAAAAGTGGCAATTTTCACATTTTGTGACACTGCATCTCCATACCCACACATCTGATCACAACTAAATTGGCCGTTGGTTAACTAGGATCTGCAGCTTATCCAGTAGATAGGGAAATGAGCAGACTAGGTGGGTCAAGCGGTCCTTATCTGCCATCAAAGTCTATGTTTCTATGTTGCCACATCAAGAGATCTTTGGTCCCCGATGGTGCATGCAAACTTTCATGCAAATTGGTTGAATGGTTGCAAAGTTATTAAAGTGAAAAATTTGGGGTTTAACATAGAAGTGACCATTGAATCCTAACTATAGGGCACAACCATGCAGATATATATATATATATATATATATATGTGTGTGTATATATATATATATATATATATATATATATATATATATATACACACATATGTTATACTGCATGGTAGTACCAGTATAGTTAGGGCTCAATGTTAATTAGGGCTTAACGTTCTATATTAAACCCCAAATTTTGCACTTTAATAACTTTGCAACTGTATGACCAATGTGTGCAAAATTGTTCATGCGCCATCAGGTACAGTACCATAGATCTCTTGATGTGGGAAGTTTTGATCTAGTCAGATGTGCAGTTGCAGAGATGCATAGTGTTGAAAAATGTAAAAATTACTATTTTGGTGCAACTCTTTTGCCGTTCCACGACTCCGAAAAGGTTTGGTGGTATGATCTGAAATTGTTAGGGTATATGGAGTCTGGGTTGTAGATCTGCATTTTGAAGGTTTTGTGAAAAAATATTAATCAGTTTAAAAGTTATTAAACTTTTAAGTTTCCCATTATAGCCTATGGGAAAAAAATATATGTTCCATGCGAAAGCAGGTTTTCCTACCGCAAAAGCACTTTTTCCTGTCTCAAATGGTTTCAGTAGTGTCATGTTGGTGCCATCTTGTTTTCAGTTAGTGATGGGGGAAATATGCTGTAATTCAAATAATACTGCCCCTTGGTAAACATCAACAGTTGTGTTTACCTAATCAGGGCTCGAGGAACATGATTCTGCCCTTAGTTTTTAAATATAGTGGCTGGAAATATTTTTGTAGATATAACGTTAATGCACCAATTAGGGTTCCACTTAATGCCGCAAAAGTAGGGAAATATGGCATTAGGGTTTCCAACCCTAACTCCCCACCCCCAAAACAGCAGAAGGAAAAAACATTAGGGTTTAGGGTCTTAAGAGTCTTGTCAAATTAGTGGTGGGGTTTTCCTTGGGGTTGCCAACCCTAATGCCCACCCCATTCCATGAGCAAACAACTTCAGACATCATCTCCTTTCTCCACATGGGGCCTGCAGACATCACATCATGCTTCTGCATTTGTGTCATCTGAAAACAGGGCATGTTTGTCTTACCTGATGGGTGTGCATATGTGGTATTGTCCTTTTGCTGCTTGAGGGGTGTGGAGTGTTAGGGTTGGGAACCCTAATGCCATAGTTTGCTATTCTTGTGGTGTTAAATAGAGCGCTAACTGGTGCATTAACGCAGTTTTTTTGCAATGAATGTCCTTTCTTTTGAGATAGTGGAATTGTATCCTCACCACCCAAGTCTCTTCATTAATGGATGCAAACGCACAGGGTCATCTTTGCCCTGCACCAAGGAAAGAGTCCATATGCAAGCTGAAGTGTCCATCTGTCTGCTGGCTATGAATGCAAAGAATCTGTGGGACTGTTTGGGGGCTATGGAACCATGGGGGCCCTCTGGTTCCTGTGATTCCAGGTAGCTACAGATGCAGATGTACAGGACCAAAACTAATTCTGGCTGTGGAAGCGCAGGGCCTTCAAGGCCCTGTGCCTCCATGCATCTAATGGTGCAAAGGTGCTGGGCCCGCTGGGCCCTGTGCAAAATAGAAGACTTACCTTCACTATATGGTTACTTGGAATGTGTAAGTGTAGACTGAGATTCAGAATGAGAGCTACAGAACAAAGGGGACTTTTGCTGGGGGACAAGAGGACATTCTTGCCTGCTAGCAGTAACTGCATTCACTGAGGACTGCTTTCAGTTTGAACTGAAAAAATTTGGTTTGCAAGTCCTAATTTACAATTTGAACCAAAATTTTCAGTTTGCTAACCAAACTTTTTGGTTCACACTGAAATTTTTTGTTTGCACCAGACTTTTCAGTTTCTGAGATGAAATGTTTGGTTCACACCAAAATTTTCAGTTCGTGAACTGAAATTTTTGGTTTGAACCAAAAGAAGTCTGAAAACCCAAAAAACACATTAACTCATTCTTTCCTGATGACGCCATATGGCGTCATAAAAAAGCATACCTCTTTTTCCTGATGACGCCATATGGCGTCCTAAATCATTTGCTGTAGTGCCTGATGACGCCAATTGGCGTCCATATCTTTCTCTTGGTGCAGCTCAAGCATTTGTTTACATTTGATGAATTGAGTTGTACCAGCTAATAGGGGACATCGTACCCTTACTGATTTTACCTAATATAATATGTGTTCCCATTGGCTATTTTTGAGAAAACAAGCCTTAATACATAAATAAATAAATTTACTATTTTTTGCATGTGCTGTGAAAAATGTATTATGTTCATTCTGCCATTAGTTTGTATCGTAACAACAAATCATTTTGTTTTAGTGTAACATGTTAAGCTGATCAGGTTTACACTATAATTAATTTCATAATTTATTTATTTATTTTTTTATTCGAGCAATCCGATTGGCCGTCACCACTTTGGTGTATTTTTTTGTCTTTTGGGGTATTTTTCTACAATAACATGTTATCACTGATATCATGATTGTTATAACTATTAGTCCATTTATACCACTAAGTGAGCTGAATATTTCTGTATTTAAAAATCGAGCTCTGTGATTGGTCAGATTTTCTGACATCATCAATTCTGAATTTAACTGTATAAAGGGATTGTCTTAGATGCAGGCACCATCCCCCTGACGAAGCCTTAGTTGTCGAAGCACCAGGGAACCTGCACACAGATCTTTTGTTGTGTCTTCCACTATTCTATTCAATGTGTGTGCCTGAAACGTTAGACTAAATCCTTATTTAGCATTCAAGCAAGGACTCATATTTTTTTACAACTGTCACTGGAGGGAAAGTGGCTCTCTGGGCTCTGGAGTGTACAGTGATTTTTTTTGATGTTTCAGTTAGGGGTGACATCCCTCACCTACACCCGCCCTAGCTTTGTAGTGCGTCACCATTTGGTCATATTGATCCTCACTGTTGCCATGCTTGCTCTATGCTTATTGTACATGTCACTATTTCCATTAACCAGTCAGAGCGCACACTGGTGCAGGAAGAACATGGTGACTAGAAACTTAGTTTCAAGATGGAGGTGCTGCTCTTATCCTAAAATACTCACTTCATGTTGTTGCCAAAACCTCGATTTGTAATCTGTATTTACTTTATTTGTTTTTATTTTTATTTTTGATAAAAGTTTTCATAGTTGTTACTTTGTTCATTTTGGGATAATTTCTGGTCATCCTGTGTGATCACATCTTATGGATCCGGCTGGCATTCCTGATGGGAGAGAGTGTTTCTTGTGCATGTACTAGATGAGGTCACATGAATTCAGCACCTTTTGTTACTTTTTAAAGAGTTTATGTTCGGATTATGGCTATATTAAAATCTATGTGGCATGTTGCTCCCTGCGTTATGGATGATAAGTGGGTTAGGGTCAGTAGCATGTTTGTCTCATGCTCTGCACTTGAGTTTTCTCCCTAATACGCAGTTGCTGATTGTTTAAAATGAAAAAAATAATGGTGTTGCCTTCAACTTATCTGGCATCAGTCCAGCCCCAATCTCTGATACATTGTAAAGGCCAAATCAGTTTTGAATCCCTCCACAGTCACTGGTGTTGTCCATCGACTTGTATGACGTCAGTCCACACTCAACCTCTGATGCACTGTAAAGTGTTCTTCAGATTAAAATCCCTCCACAGCCACTTGTAAGATCTCGCTCCTTACCATGCATCAGTCGAGCCCCAAACTGTAGTGAACAGTGAAGTGCATTTCAGGTTCAGATCCCTCCTGAACTGATGGTGTTGTCCATCAACTTACCATGCATCAGTCCAGACCAATCCCATAATGCACTGTGAAGTGCATTTCATGTTCAAACCCTCCACATCCACTGGTGTAGTCCATCAGTTCAGCCCCAATCTGTGATGCACTGTAAAGTATTCTTCAGGTTCAAATCCCTCCACAGCCACTTGTAAGATCTGTCTCCTTATCATGTGTCATTCAAGCCCCAAACTGTAGTGAATACTGAAGTGCATTTCAGGATCAGATCCCTCCACAGCTGATGGTGTTGTCCATCGACTTACCATGTATCAGTCCAGACCAATCCCATAATGCACTGTGAAGTTCATTTGATGTTCAAAACCCTCTACATCCACTGGTGTAGCCCATCAATTCATATGACATCAGTTCAGCCCCAATCTCTGATGCACCATAAAGTATTCTTCAGGCTCAAATCCCTCCACAGCCACTTGTAAAATCTATCTCCTTATCATGCATCCATCGAGCTCCAAACTGTAGTGAACAGTGAAGTGCATTTCAGGTTCAGATCTCTCCACAGCCAATGGTGTTGTCCATTGACTGATCTGGTGTCAGTCCAGCCCCAACCTCTACTGCACTGTAAAGTGCTGTTCAGGTTCAAATCCCACCAGAGTCACTGATTTAGTCCATCTGTTCATCAGTCTTCAGTCCAACATTTATCTCTGACAATCTGTGAGTGCATTACTGATATGGATCCTCCTCAGTCACCATGGTGTAGTCCATTGTGCACATCAAGATTCATTCCAACACTACCCTCAGATGCACTGCAATGTTCTATTCAAGTTCGAATCGCTCCACAACCACTGTAGTCCCTTGTGCTCATAATGCTTCAGACCATCCCTTACCTCTGATGCACTGTGATGTGATCAGTGCCAGTGTATGACGTGTACAGTCCATTCAAATGAAACATAGCACACAGTACACATATGCACCAAAGAGCATCACTCCATGGTGCAGGGACACCCACACTCCTTCCCACCCACACAGTGCACCATACTGAATGTTGCAACATATTACATGTGTATGCAGGCAAACCATGTGACATAGCACAGAGTACACAACCTTTACAGATGTACATATCACCCTGTATGTGTACCCACAATGTCTCTGCACGGCATATGGACACCATTACCAGGTGCAGGCAGCCCCACCTGCTTCCCTACAACTGAGTATACCCCAAGGACAGCTGCCAAGTCATGAAGCAAAATGACTGCAGTTCCTATGAGCATCATTCCTTGGTACAGGCACACCCACCCCCTTCCCCATGACACAGTATACCCCAAATTACCAGTGCCTTTTCAGTAATTTCATCATCCTATACGTATACCATAATGTATCTACAGTGTCTGTTAGCACCATTATTACAGGCATACAGCCCCTCTCATTTCCCCAGAACATATGAAGTGCATCTGAGCCTGTATTATGAATGCAGGACCCCCCCGGCCCCTCCCCCCGCCACTAACACACAGTGCTTCATCATACAATTATTCCCTCACCTTAAACCATCCCATAATACAACCCCAAAAAAATAAACTATGCCAGGAAATTAAATAATACACAGATTTATGTAACATGATGTTTACTGAAAGACTGTGAACCTTTACGTGAACAGCATCCTGCTTCATTTACAGTATGATAAAGCAAACAGCACAAATAAAATACAGTTTCCAATACTTATCATGGGATTTTATTGCAAAAATAAAATAAAATAGTTTATTTCAATGAAGTTATATATTTTAACTACAGCAAATATGCTATTAATCATAGAGAGACCTCCAGCACTAACAAATGTCTCCATTTCCTGTGTCAGCTCACTGACCTACACTGGAAGTGTTCTTCCTGTTTACATCACTTGACCTCACAAAGCACTTCCTTCCTGCATCACTTCCTGATATGTCCTTCTAAGGTAATGTGTAAATATGTTCTTACTAAACTAGGGGGAAAAACAAAAAAATTGATAATCAGATTCATAAACTAAAATCAGTGGGTAGGAAGAATTGAATACTGCAAAATTCCAACCAGTGGAGTGGAATAAAATACTCAAACTGTAATAGCAAGAGATTAAGATATTGATTTCTGACTAAAAAAAATGGTAAAAAACTTGCAAAATTTATATTTAGACAATGACAGATGTTTATTGTATATTTTTAACAATTTTAATCAACAATTTTACAGAAATTTAATATTTTTGCATGACTAACAAAACAGCATAATTATATTTAGATAAAATCATCAGAATTTATTAAAATATGAAAACAACCTTACACAACAATAAATCCAGTTAAATGGACATTACCAAACCTCGCTCATTTTCAAAACTTTTGTCCTGAAAAACTTTTCTTTTACAGTTTTAAAATTGGATGTATGGTTTTTAAGATATGTAGATTTAAGCACAGTGTGTTTGTATGAATGCTGCAGATCTAAAACCCCTTCAGGCACACAGGAGTTCTAGCAGCAGGCAGAGGGAACCTGAACATTCTAAGTGACAATAGGATAGAATGAGTTAAGACAATCCCAAAGTCTGAAAATACTATTTCTGGCTTGTCTTGAAAAAACAAACATCAGAATCTTTCTTAGAAGGTCCCATTTGGCAAGATTCATGTTTTTGTTTTTCTAAAAGTGTCCATTTATTTGTGTTTTCATATTTTTTATGGTAACTGAAGTGAAGAAACAAGATGTCAGCTGTCACAAACTTAAAAAAAAATTCAGTTTGTGAGGAGTGTTTCCAGTTTGTGACACTTAAGTGATATGAACCAAAGACAGTGTCACACACCAGATAGCTATCCAAAGCCAAACTTTAAATCCTTATAACTCTGGAACTGTTTTATAATTTTTTCACAAAACCTTTGAAAGGCACTACCTCAGCACAGGCAGCTTTAACCCTGACAGTGTTGTGGAGAAATTCTGTACCATCTAGGCTGTACATGAGAGCAAAAAAAACAAAACAAAACGATGTTATGTATAGCAAAAACATGACTCTTTTGCAAAATAAGGGGTATACAGAAATCAGAAACTGCACAAGGTGCCATCATGAAACTTCCACATCCTGAGACTATGGCAGTGTGACCACGCAAACAAATTTTGGGGCTATTCTGTTGAACATTGCTAAAGTTATTAAGGTACAAAATTAGGGGTTTAGCATTGAGAACCATTCTCAACCCTAATTATAGGGGTGCTACTGAGCCTCTATATTAAGCAGCTTTATATATAGTATTTACTCTGAGTATTTAGTGAGAATACCACAGAACTATAAATGTTAGCCAAAGTATACCAGTCTCACCCTTCTTCTGCAGTGTAAGAGTTCTAGGAGATCACTTCACTACTGGACTCCTGTAGCCAAAGCCGAGAAGCTTTAGGGCTGGGTTACCTGAGCAGTGGAAAAGATGAACGTTTTCCCACTTGGCAGTATCTGTGAGGTGGCAATGACCATCCTAGTCTGCAGTGCTGCAATATGTTTCCTTTTACCAGTGCAGTTTGTCTCAAGGTGAGATCAACGCTTTAGATAAGGTAAAGTATCCCTGAAAAAGAGAAGTCAAGCAGAGGGAAAATGGAAGCAAGAGCAGAGACAGAACATAACCCACTTGTTAAGCTGTACATCCCTTTAAAGTGCCTCTGACACCACAAGGACAACACTAAATAGAGAATAATACATAGGAAGGTGTGTATAATGAGAATTGTAAACACATATGAGGTGCAGTATGCTACATAAACTCCAAGAACAAAGCTTGAGGGGTTTATAGAAGACCACACTTTGAGGATGTATGTAAAATTCAAGTTTTACACACCTCCCCATGTTCTGTTTTGTTTTATATAATTGCTGGATAGCATTTTCTCACCTTGAAAAGACTACCCAACAATTATAGACAACAGTATGTCCAGTGGTTCCAGTAGTGCTAGTTCAATAGCTTAGTCAGGCTGAAACATAGAAACATAGATTTTGATGGCAGATAAGGGCCGCTTGGCCCACCTAGTCTGCCCATTTCCCTACCTACAGGATAGGCCACAGATCCTAGTTAACCAACAGCCTAGCATGTGCGCAACGGAAGCAGTGTGGGCATGCAAGGAGCCAATCAATCACAACTTTATTTAACCAGGCATAACACCATTGCGCAAGCTAATTTTCAATGTGGTCCTGGACAGGAGGGACAAATACACGATAAAACAAATAATAATACAAAAAAAACAATAGGCATGAAAAACATTATACATCAAATATAGTGTCTTAAGGAATACATTGCTAAATTACTGTACATCTACAGCAAGTCTAGCACATTAGCACGCCACCAGAGTAAATAAATCTAAAAAGCCTCTGGTGTGTGCCCTAGAGTAGAGACATACAACAACCCCAAGCCACCTCGCTCAGACGAACCTCCTAAAAAAGTAATCAAAGGAAAGTACCTGGGAGTGGAAGAAGGAGCAAAAAGGGGAGAGGATAGCTATTATAGCCGTAAAAAAATTGCAGTTGAAGAAAAGTGCTAGTGTTGTAATGGGCAAGGTTAAGGTTGTAAGGAGCTAAAAGAGCAAAGCGTGGTCTACATGAGGTCACCTGCAACAGTTACAGGATTCCCTCAGGCAACCTGCAGTCAGAGATTTGAAAGTAGAGGGACCTGGAATAGTGGGGATCCTTAGGGTTCTTTGCATAGCGTTCCACAGAGAGGAGAGAGAGAGAAGTTAATAGCAGCTGAACCATGCCACGTCTTTATCCAAGGTACATTAAAAGTGATTAATGTGAAATGTCTCAAACCATATGACCCCTTGGCATGCTCATATAGACTAGAGATATAGGCTGGCATTTTATCAGTTAGTGCCATGTAAAACCAAAGAAGAGTATTTCTTTGCCTCCTCAATGTAAGGGAAAACCAGCCCAATGCCTCATACAGAAGGCAGTGGTGGGTGCATTGGGGTGAATTCAAGATAAAGCTCAAGGCACGATGATATAGGGTGTCAAGTTTACTTAGCGTTGAATTAGGACAGTGGCTGTAAAGAAAGTCAGCATAGTCAAGTAGCGGCAAAAAGGTTGTTTGGACTAACCTCTTCCTGGCTTCTAGAGTAAGAAGGTGCCTATTGTGGAAGAATACACCTAGCCGTTGTCTTAATTTTTTTGTTAGTTCGTTCAGATGAACCATAAAACTGAGCCTGTTGTCCAGCTAGAATCCCAGGTATTTGAAATCATCCACAATTTCCAGTGATTCACCGAGTAAGATGTAGATCTGATGGCTACTTGACGATCTGTGGGCTGGGGAGGTATGTGGTGAAATAATCACAGCTTTAGTCTTCTTGACATTAAGAAGAAGCTTAAGCTTTAGGAGGTTATGCTGAAGGATGACAAAATCATGCTGTAGTTCATTGTGAGCTAATTCCAGCATTGGATTGGTGGTGTAAATGACCATATTGTCTGCGAATAAATGTACGTTAGCTGTAAGTATGTGTGAATCAATATTGTTAATGTAGATTGCAAAGAGTATAGGGCCCAGGATGGAGCCGTGTGGTACACCTTGAGATAAGATTTTTAGCGGGTACTGGCCTCCTAAGGCTTTAATTTGTTGCATTCTATTAGTGAGATAGCATTTAAACCATTCTATGGCAGTGCTATCTAAGCCAAGGCTACTCAAGGCATCCAGCAGAAGGCTATGGTCCACAGTATCAAAGGCCTTGCTAAGTTCTAGGAAGAGTGCATACACATTTTTTTTGTGCCCAAAGTGTTTTGCCAGTCCATAGACACTTTAGCTAGGGTGGATACCATGCTGTGTTTTGGTCTAAAACCCGACTGGACTGGGTTTAGGAGGTTTTCAGTTTCGAGGTACACTCTAAGCTGGGAGTTAACAATTTTTTCCAGAAGTTTTGAAAGAATAGGAAGTAAAGAAATTGGCTGGTAATTACTCAGATCTCTAGGGTCACCAGAGTTGAAGAGGGGAATAATGTGTGTGATTTTCCAGAGCAGCGGTATCATGCCTTGTTCCAATGAGGTATTGAATAAATGTGTGAGGGTGCAGTCAGATAATAACAACCTGTTTTCAGAAAGAATGGTTCTAGGTAGTCTGCACTGGCATTCTTTTTAGTATCCAGTGACAGTAAGAGGCCCTCCACTTATTTAAAGGTTACTGGGTGAAAACTGAATGAGGAGGATCTCAGTTTGGAGCCAGTGCTAGAGCTTAAGCCATCTCTAACATCACCATGTGAGCTTAGCTTACTGACAAGAGAGACATCAAATGCAAGGCCTGCTGTAGCAAAATGATTATTGAGTTGTTCCACGATGTCTGCCCTATCTGTATATGTAGCAGCTTCAGACACTATCTTAGCAGGCAAGGGAGAGGCAGGTAAATGACCCTCAACCTCTCTGAGGATGTTCCAAAACTTGGCAGAACTCTTTTTATTTTCTTCAAGGGCTGCTTGGAAATAGCAGGCTTTTTCCTGTTCTAACTAGTTTAGTCCAAGCATTTCTTGTTACGTGAAAAGCAAACCAATCAGCGTCTAACTTTGACTTCCTTGCCCTTTTCCATAATACGTCTCTATCCCTGACAGCTTTCTTTAAGGAAGGAGAGAACCAGTTGGGGTGAACTTTTCCTAGTCTTGATCTTCCTAATTGGGGCATGTTTATCTATCAGACCTGATATTAGCCAATGAAAAATAGTGAACACCCCCGTGACAGAAGGGGCTAGATAGAAATCCTGCCATGTAATATTGTCAAGGCCAGTCAAAAAGGCAGTCTGGCAGAAATTTTTCAGACATCTTTTTAGCTTGAAGGTAGAAGACAAAGTTAGATGAGGAGAGTGCCTAATGCAAGCCACAGCACAGTGGTCACTTAGGTCATTATGAAAGACCCCTGCATGGGTGACATTATGCGGCTTGTTAACAAGTATAAGATCCAGTAGCATGCTATGGTCCAGGTTTTTCCTGTTGAGGCGGGTGACATTAGGAGTAATCTGTATTAGCCCATGTGTGTCACAGAACTCCTTAAGGTTTTTGGAACACTTGTTCTGCCAGTTAAGATTGAAGTCACCCATTATTATGCATTCAGAACTCGCCTTTTCTAGCAGTTCATGAAGGTGAGGTAATATGCTGAGCACAGCAGAGGGAGGTCTGTAGCATACAGTTATTAAGAAGGCCACTACAGGTGATAGTGATACCTTTAGGGCAAGGCATTCAAATTATTTGTGAATAGAGGTTCTATCAATAACTGTAACTATGAATTTGCTCTTGATGTAAATTGCCCCCATCCCCACCCCGGTAGATCTGTCACACCTAAAAACATTATATCCAGGAATATTAATGGTTTTGTCCGGAGTCGTGTTCATAAGCCAAGTCTCCGAGACCATAAAGATGTCTGGCGGCACATGTAGTGCCCATGCCTGGATCATGTCAAGTTTCTTAAGTAACCTGTAAACATTCAGGTGCAGAAAACTGATGCCCTTAAGATGTGAGAGGTCCGAAGGGGCATCTTGAGCAGCGGGTGGGCCAAGGTTTAGTTCAACATTCCCTGAACAAAGTAAAAGAAGAACTAGCAGTTTTCTAAGACAACTTATAATAATTTTGAGTATGCGTGTATTATGACGCTTGGTATGTAACATTTTTTGAGAAGTTATACTAGGTACAGCAAGGTGACAGGTGAGAGACAGTGCATATAATACAATGTTTACCAGCAGGAGGAGAGGTGTTTTATTATAGATGGTAGGCATGGGCTGAGGAAAAGGCATACTAAACGTGTTGGGATCAGTGCCCACTGTATGAACCAAAGTCCTGTTTTGATTAAGCATTGGCTGGGCTAGATCCAGGTAGTTGGATGGATACTGGTGCAGAGGAACAACTTCCACTTTGGTAGTAGTGTTGAATAACAGGAAAATGCAGCTGAAAAAAGGGCAGCTTCCATAGGTGCCATTGAACTTATAGTAGCTTACAAAGCTGGTGAAAAAGGCCTAAGCTTGGGTGTGGGATTGACTAACAAAGGGGAGCTAGTTATACGAGGGCTGAGAGTGGTGGAGAGAGGGGTTGCTTTAAGACAAGGCTGCCAGAAATTATGACCAATAGCCAAAAAGGGGGAGGGGTTTGCTCCTCATAAAGAGCATTTAATAGAGGCCAGGGTCGGGGCGAGTAGGTGGGACAAAAAATAACAGTGTAACAGGGTCAGGGCAGGTGGGTGGGAAAAAAAAATATAGCAATGTAACAAAGTTAGAGGGCACAGAAACAAGGTGGAGATAAGGAAAAAAGCTGTACTAGTAAATTAAATTAAAGTGTCCAATCCATACAAAAGTCATAAAGGCAGCAGCCACTCAGGCTGGAGTTCAGCAGTTCAGTAGCCAATCAGAGCCCCAAGAGTGTGGTCCCAGTGGAAACAGCAGGCTTACCCAGGCAAGGGTGCTTGAGGGCAGGCGGAGGAAAGTGTACATCCAGCTAGTTTCTCCAACCGCAGCCACTGGCCAGAGAGAGCTGTCCGCCCAGTCAAGGGCACCTGAAAGAGAAGAAGAATATTAGCTTAAGAAGGGGACTAGACAAAAGCATAGCCGAGGGGCTAAATTAGAGGACAGGGAGAGGGGAAAGGAAGACAAAAGATGAAAAAAGCTAGGCGAGGAGGGAGGGGGGGCAGCAGCTAGGTAGTTTAGGTCTGGCGCCATGAAAGAAACTCAAATAATAGAAAATCAGAAAAGTTGGGGAGGGGGAGGAGGCAGGGCTAGGATAGGTGAGAAATGTAGCTAGAAATGGCAGTGGTAAAAGGCACACAAATACAGTAGCTGATAGTATAACCATCTCCTAGCACATTTTTAAAATTCTTGCACCCCCCCAGGTATAACATTACACAATTCAGTGCAGGTCCCTAAGTCAAAATATAACAATGTAACAAAGTTAGAGGGCACAGAAACAAGGCGGAGATAAGGAAAAAAGCCATACTAGTAAATGAAATTAGAGTGTCCAATCCCTGCAAAAGCCATAAAGGCATCAGCCAGTCAAACTAGAGCTCAACAGTTCAATGGACAATCAGAGCCCCAAGAGTGTGGTTCTGGTGGAAATAGCAGGCTTACCCTAGCAAGGGTGCTTGAGGGTGGGCAGAGGAAAGCACATGGCTGTCTGGCTTCTCCAGCTGCAACCGCTGGTCGGTGAGAGCTGTCCGCCCAGTCAAGGGCACCCAGGCAAGGATGCCTGACAGCAGGCGGAGGAAGGCACGCGGCTGGCTGGCTTCTTCAAGCCGCAGCTACTGGTCAGTGAGAACTGTCTGCCTGGTCAAGGGCACCTAGGCAAGGGTGCTTGAGGGCTAGGGAATCCCAGCATATGTTTGCCATTAAAACTAGCTGGTTATAATGACAAATTGTAACCAGGTTGCCCTATGGGAGAAAACACTCCTCAGTTATTATATATAATTAGTACACACAGTGTAGCATATATTTCATACTTACCTCCTTCTCATATTTTATTACTCATGAAATTTTCATGTAAACAGGTTCTTGGCCACCTGTTCTTCATCTGCTCTTTTTGTTTGCTACAAGTGACATCGTCATTATGGCATCAAAATCCTCTGCTTGTGATATCGCAACTGGTTGACGTAGAAATTATGTCACAAGTGGAGTATTATAATGTCACTTCTAGACAAGTAGTAGGAGCAGAAGAAGATCAACTGACAGACAAACATAGATACATAGAAACTGTCAGCAGATAAGGGCTTGTGGCCCACCCAGTCTGCCCATCTGAGCTTGTAAGTTCACTTTATGTTTCTCTAGAAGTCTGTTGCCCCTGGGGCAGATACACAGTCATAGTTGTTGGGGGTGCAATTTCATGGTGCAGATATTTCCCTGTCATGCTACCACCACAAACTGCCATAAGCAAAGGAAAACTTACTCATGGAGAGGTAGGAGTCTCCAATAAAGGTCACCAGATGTTAATGCTTGCAAATAGGATTTCAGGCCACTAACACCTGAGTTGTGACAACCACAGAAGACTGCATGGCTTAGCAACAGTTGCATGGTACACTTGTCACTGTAAACTGAATGTGCCGCAAATGATGTACTTTCTTTATAGATGCCATTGTTCTGTTTGGTGTTTGTTTTCTCATCTCTGTATTTTGTAACACAATGTAGTTCTACTTTATTTTCTTGGTTGTAATCTCCTGGGTCACACTTGAAAATATGCATTCGGTTGCCTAGTGTGCTCACCTGGTAAACAAAAACTACATAAAAAATCAATGTCCTCGGCATCCAGTGGTACCCACCATTTCTCACCCTGTTCCCCATGCCAACTGTTGTAACTGAAGTCTGTCAATGGTCTCCGTCCCTGCTAGAGCCTCTGTTGGCTGCTATAGTAGTGCAACAACTACTGCCAGACGTTAGGAGTTCTAAAGACGGGGGGGTATCACACAACTCTGCAGCAGTCAGTCACAATGTGGGTTGCCATACTCTGAGTCTAGGCCTGCAGGCCATTTGCATAGTGACACCTGCTCCTTTCCCCACATGGCTGCAGAGTAATGTGGGACCATGCATTGATGGCTTGCAACCTCATTTGCACGTGTCACAATGCGGGCAAGTTGAGAGACTAGTGCTATTTCTTCTCTCAGGCAAATAGCGCCAGTCCCTTAGGGGCTATGTATGAGGTCCCTGTTTTCAAGCAAATGTCAGTAATAAAAAAATGAATGGTAACTACAGAAACTATCTGACTGATGTGATGAACTTTTTCAACATATTATGTTTTTCAGTGTAATCAGCCTCTCTCCCCCACACCCAAGTTCAAATACAGTTACTAAAAGATTAACAGGGTTGCTGAAATCCCAAGGTCTAGACTTCAACATGTCTGCCACCAGACTGCTGAAGTAATTGACAGGTAGGACGTGTGCCTGTGTATATGTAGATAGGTGCATACTGTTCTACTGTCTGCCTATAAAGGAAGGAGACAGGAAATGCAAGTTCAGTTTGAAGAGTTCAGAGGAGCTCTGTGGGATAGGAAGGGTGAGTATGCTGGAAGATGGTAGAACGGACAGAGACCGAAGCAATGTTGGACCTAGGATTTTAAAAAGGTCCTGCGGTACTGATGAATGGAGCAGACTAAAAGGGGATGGGCTGTCATCAAGCAGGCAGAAAACTTCTGCTTCCATTACCTTGTACTGAACATGATAACGATTAATAGTGGGCCATACTGCAATTAATTTTGGTTTTGTTGAAAGTATTTTAAGTTGGGTTGGTTCTATTCCATGCAAAGGTCAAATAAGGGTCCTGCTACTGTAGGATCTTCATTAATGCTGGATCTGCCACTAGACTGAAAGGGCCCATATGTTTCCACATATCCAAAAGAAGAAGAAAAAAAGACTGAAGAGGCGAAGAGTTCCTTTCAAGGGTGTTGCTCAAGGAGAAATCCAGTGGCAGCCATTGAGCTTCTCTAGCTGTGGGGGCACACATATGTGTGCTAAGCTCCATTGATCAGTCATGTTTCTGTTGCCGAGAAGAGGTCCAAAAAAGTTTGCTCTACTGCGTGCTGAGAATTAGAGTAGAATGCATGGGGCCCTGCTTTAGATATTTTTGGATATAACATCAGCCTCTTCAGGAAACCGGAGTGGGGAAGACTGCAGCATCTGTAAAGAGGATGGGTGGTGTAACATTATAGTTTATAGCCCACCAGATTATGTCTGAGTTGTGTGCCCACTGTGCCCCCACATCTGAGTTATGTCTTTGGAGAAGCGGGGACAGACACTGTGTAAAGAGGGTGCACTAGTGAGGGACACTGTGTGTCCCCGAAGCAAAGAGACCCCCTGTGTTTGTATTTGTGTTGTCTCCCTAGAGAGACACCCTGTATAATGGTGTGACTAATAAATTACCCCTGCTGCATGATCCTTCAGTACTGGTATTGACAATTAATTTGTAAAGGTCATTTGGAAAGTTATATTAAGTCATTTGGCTTGAGGAACCCTCTAGCCCAGCCCCTAGTACTTGAACACTTATAACATCTCTGGCCAGCTCTCCTCACTTGTGGAGGGCCCATAGCACCCGACATCCAAGGGTGTGGTTACACATATTTTCCTGATGATGTCAGAGACTTTTTAAAGTGGAACTGTACTGAGCCTGCAAACCTGTGATTTCTGTAGAAGCTGTGTTCCAAATACTGGTTGACATTTTATTACTGTTCCAGCCTTACTGGCCTTCGATAATTTCAGTGGCTATTTCTGATTTACTCTCCAGTGGTTAGGATCAATTTGGAATTGTATAACTAAGCAATAAGTCACAATGGGGTGTACATTAAAGGATTAGCAATGAACACCCCAGGGGTGTAGTAAGGCACAAGGCCAAAGGCCAAGTGTCCTTACACCCATGGGAAGTGCATCCATAATCCTTTACTGCACACCCTAGAGTGCCTAATTATGCTTATAGAATGGCTTGTTGTAGGTAATGAGTTTTTCCAGCCTTTGTAATGAGATCCAGTTTCTGATCATGCATTATTAGTATTTTTTTTATACTTTGTATTTATTATATTTTCATTCGCAAAAACATAGAGTTTTTACAGTGTATAAATTAAGACAGCATAAAATTACATCAGTCAGGTATGTAGCAGTACATTAGCCAAAGGTCTTAGGACAACTTACATAATTTACAAAGCAGTTCATATAATGAGCGCTAAGACATTTACAGAAACCATCATCAAGATCAATATATTTCTAAGGTACAAAAGTAGGATCTAAGGATGAAATATATAGAATCCATTTCCTCCATTTAAGCTCAAAGGTGGGCCATTTATCTGTACTTTTGGCTATTAATCTCTCTAATACATAAATGTCTCACATTATTCCCCGCCAGCTCTGAATGTTTGGGAGCATCTTCTTTCCCCAATTTCTAGTAATTGCTTTTTTAGCTGCCAGTATATAAGTGACCCTCTGGATATTGGGAGATCTTCTGGTGGAACTGAGAGTAATACTAGCACAGGTGTCAATACAGCTTCCATATCTACCAATTCTTTTAATGCCTCCAAAATATCTCTCCAATAACCTGCTAACTGTGGGCAGGCCCAAAAAACATGGAACTGATCTGCAGACATTTCTCCACAATCTCTCCAGCAATAACTTGGTGTTCCCAATGAGAAGTTGGCCAGCTTTTCTGGTGTGTAGAAAAACCTATTTCTAGCTTTCCAGGCAAATTCTCACCAATAGGGGGATCCTAAAAGTCCCATCAAGAATTTAGTATATTTTTCCCAATCCTCCTTTGATACCTGGAGTGGAAGTTCTCTATTCCAGGCATTCAAAATTCCCTGAGTTGAATTTTTTATCATTCTTGCATACCCTTATATATTAGTCCCACAAAGTGGGGCCAGAGCTGTCCTCTCCCTGTGGTCATAGCTAAGGTAAGCAATGGGGGGGGGACCTGGAAGCCTACTATAGGCTGGTCCCCTTTGTTCAACACTTTCTCTTAAGCTTGTATATATTGAAAAGTCTTGTTGTGGAAGATTGTAAGTTTCTTGGAGTTTAGTAAATGAGAGGACCCCTCTGGCATCCACCAAGTGGAATATAAATTTTAAACCCTTTTGCCTCCATTGAGCCAAAGTACCCTCCTGTTCCAGTGAAGGAAATTGGATTCCGAAATTTAATAGATTAAAATAGGTACCTACTGGTTCCAGCTTTCTTAAATGGATGAGTTTCCTCCAAGTCTCTATAGTAGAGTTTGTACAATAAATAAGTCTAGGTCTCTTGTTAGCTGGGGCATATATGAATTGTAGAAGGTTGCCCCCTTCCTTTACTCCATTAAGGGTAAACTCCAGATTCTTCCAGGGTATGTCATACATTGGGTTGTTCCAATTAAAAACTCTAGCTTTAACAGTAGAGTATGCATACATCTGAAGATCAGGCAAATTTAAACCTCCCTTATTTTTTGGTAGCATTAATGTAGACCACTTAATTCAGGTTTTTTTTCCCAGCCCAGACAAATCTCGCCAAAGACTTATTCCAGGATGGAAAGTACATTCTACCTGGTATCACCGGTATGGTCTGAAAAAGGTATAGCAGCCATGGAAGGATATTGATCCTAATAAGATCCACCTTAGAATATAATGTTAAATGAAGCTGAGACCACTGATGTAGATCAGACTCTATTTTTTGTGTAAGAGGTTCATAGTTTACCATAGTGAGATGCATTAACTGGTTTGGTAAATGTATGCCTAGATATTTTATTTTGATGCTGTTTCAATGCAGAGGTATTCTGCCTTTCAATGTTCGTGAGGGGGAGAAATGGAAGGGAAGAACCTCTGTTTTAGAGGAATTTATTTTGTATCCAGAGAACTGAGCGAATTGCTCAGGTACCTCCCATATTGCTGGAATAGAGGACTCTGGATCTGACACTGACAGTAGAATGTCATCTGTATATAAAGCTAATTTCCAAGATTGATTGCCCACCTGAATGCCCTCAATCGTTTCTGAATTTCTAAGCATCATAGCTAAAGGCAGAATATATATGGCGAATAACAAAGGGGATAAGGGACATACTTGTCTAGTGCCTTTTTGTAACATGATATGGGGTGTGATACCACCATTAAGTTTTATATATGCCCTTGGTTCCAAATATATTTGCTCCAGCCAATTCACAAATTCCCTCGGAAACCCAAATGACATTAATGTTCCCCATAGAAATCTCCAGGACACCCTATCGAAGGCTTTACAAGCATCTAAACTTACTAAAGCTGAGGGGGTAGCTGAATTAGCCATACAATCCATCAAATGGATTGTTCTTTGTACATTATCTGCAGTCTGGTGCATGTGCAGAAATTCTGCCTGATCTGAGTGTATCAGGGTGGGTAATAAAGTCTCCAACCTGTGTGCCCATATTGCCATGTATAGCTTATCAATATTTAAAACTGAGATGGGTCTGTATGACTCTAAATTTAGTGAATCTTTACCTGGTTTCAAGATAGCTGATATGACCGCATATGACCATAAGGGTGGGGGGGCACCTCCAAGAAAGTCTTTTGCATCGGCTGGAGCAATTTTGGAAGAAATGTCTTATACCATTTGGCTTCAAAGCTGTGTGGGCCAGGGCTTTTTAAGGGTTTAGAATTTTTAACTGTTCTCTGAATCCTTATAGTGGAGACAGGGCGTAAAAATGAAGCCTGCTGGGACTCAGACAAGTGTGGAAAGTTAAGGGGGGACAAAAATGTTTTTATATCCTCCAGGGAGGGGGGTATGGGATCAGAGTACACATCTGCATAATATTGCTGGAATGCCTTTAGAACTGCAGGAGTTTTATTAAGAATGTCTTCTGTTAAGGGGTCTCTAATCTTTGTGATAGTGGCCGTCTGCTTAAATCCTCTAGTACACCTAGCTAAATTTATTGCACCTTTAGGGCCTCCCTCATAACAGAATCTTTTAAGATACAATAAAGACGTTTGAGTCTTATAGTCTAAAATAGATTGTAATTCCGATTGAATTTGTCTAAGCTCAAGTTGTGTAACTTGTTCCCCTCTGTCTGTCATCTGCTGTAGTTCTTGCAACTTAACTTGTAATAATTTGTATCTGGATTCTCTCTGTTTATTTAGTCTGGAAGAATTAGAGATGATCTCTCCTCTAATCACAACCTTCAGAGTATTCCAGAGTATAGTAGTTGAAATAGAGGGGTCTGCATTCTCTAGGATTTGTGTGATACAGTCTGCAATTCTGGCCTTAAACACTGGATCCTTCAAAAGAGAAAGATTCAATCTCCATAAGGTTGTTTTATGGGTTTTGTTTAATTCCACCTTGATTAAGAGAGGTATATGATCTGAGAGGAGGCGAGCTTCCAGAGACATATCTTGGACCATACCCAAGTGCTCTGTAGATGTAAAAAAAATAATTTATTCTAGCTGATGTGTGATATCTAGGGGAGACAAACATGTGTCCCTCCACAGAAGGATAGAAATAGTGCCAAATATCTGTAAGACCCATCTTAGGTATCTGGGTTTTTAAAAGTTTTTGAGTGGGAGTAAACCTGTGTTGTTTAGAAGAAGTGGAGTCTTTCTGTGAGGACATTATTAGGCTGAAGTCGCCTCCTATCAGCATTACCCCTTTTTGCTTTTCAAGCAGTCTATTAAAAAACTGTCTTAACAATGAGGGAGATGCTCCCAGCGGCAGATACACACTTGCCATTGTTACTTCAGTCTCATACAAACGCCCTTTTACTATGACAAAATGCCCATTATTATCTGAACATACCTCCCCCTTAGTGAATGTAGTAGTAGCAGGAATCAAAATTGCCACTCCACGCCTTTTCCCAGACTTACTAGAAGAAGAGAAAACAGTGTATCTGCCACCTGCAGCAAGCTTAACATGTTCTCCTTGCGACAAATGTGTCACCTGTAAATAGATGCAATCTGCGTTCTGCTTCCGCAGATACTGTTGTAGCCTAGCTCTTTTTATGGGATGGTTAATGCCATTAATATTTAATGACAATATTCTAGTTGTTTCTAATACCATATTAGGCTTTCATTTGGTAAAGTATCACTGATTATTGCAATTTCTGCCTTCCATAACTCCCCCCAGATTGCCATAAGGATCCATAAAGTCTCTTGAATGTCCTAACAATGGTTCTACCAGAAAATGTCCTACTTTGTCTTAAATATCCTGTCATCTGACCAATGCTTCGTAATCTAACTAAAATTTCTCCCGTCTCTTACCAACCAAGTATAACTTATTATCTCATACATTACAATAATTTGCCACTGTAAAATGCAAATATAAGTGGTATATCCACTAATCTGGGAAACTAGCTCACAGTAGTGATTAACAATGAGTCATAAACATATGTACATAAGAGTATTGCTATTAGTAATATTCTATACTGTAGAATCCTTAGGACTTCCAAATGTGGGGAGAGGAATTAAAAACTCCAGATTTCCAGTAGAAACTGCTCCTGGAGCATCTGAACTTAGCCTGAAAGTGAAGAGAATCCCTTAACATTGTTGTAATGGGCCTTCGCAGAGCCAGTAAACTGTTCCCCTTTAAATAAGGTAAAATCAACAGAGAAAAGGAGTAGATAACTCCAAAGAAAAAATTTAGGGATATCCCCCAAAAGCAGCATAGAGCTCAAAGACTGCTCCTTTCCCCATTCCCCGAGCTTTCTGAAAATTTCCCCCTTATGTTACAGCAGATATCGAAGGGAGCAGACAAAGCCAGCAATTAGCATAATCAAATAATTATATCTAGAAACATAGAATTTGACGGCAGATAAGGACTGCTTGGCCCACCTAGTCTGCCCATTTTCCTACCTAACAGATAAGCTGCAGGTCCTAGTTAACCAACAGCTTACTTCCTCCTACCCCCCACTAGGACTGCCTTATGTCTGTCCTATGCATTCTTGAATTCCTCCACTGTTCTTGACTCCACGACCTCCTCAGGGAGGCTGTTCCATGCATCCACAACCCTGTCTGTGAAAAAATACTTCCTCACATTACCTCTGAGCCGTCCCTCCTCTATCTTCAAATTATGCCCCCTTGTTCAGCTCTTTTTCTGAAAGATGCTACCCTCTTGGACTTTGTTGATTCCCTTGAGGTACTTGAAAGTTTCTATCATGTCCCCTCTCTCCCTTCTTTCCTCAAGGGTATACATATTAAGCTCCTTTAGCTTTTCTTCGTATGTCTTCTGGTGCAGACCCTGCACCATTTTGGTTGCCCTCCTCTGGACAGCCTCCACTCTATGTCTTTGTGGAGATGGGGTCTCCAGAACTGCACACAGTACTCTAGATGGGGTCTCATCAACTGTCTGTACAGAGGAATAACAACTTCCTGTTTTCTACTATTGATGCCTTTTCCTATGCATCACAGTATCCCCCCAGCCTTCCTTACTGCCTTCTCACATTGCTTGCCCACCTTTAGGTCATCTGATATAATTACCCCCAGGTCCCTTTCCATTTTACTGTTGTCAGCATCTCACCCCCATTGTGCAACTTCCCTGGGTTTTGTTTCCCATGTGCATTACCTTGGCGTCTTTGCATTGAGTCTGAGCTGCCATACATTTGACCATTCCTCCAACCTTGCCAAGTCCCTTCTCATCCTTTCCACTCCATCTTGTGTATCAACCCTGTTGCAGATCTTTGTGTCGTCTGCAGAGACATACTTTTCCTTCCAGTTCCTCTGCAATGTCACTTATAAAGACATTAAAAAGGACCGGTCCCAGTACTAAACCCTGCGGTACCCCACTAGTAACCCTCCTTTCTTCACTGTGTACTCCATTTACTACTACCCTTTGCATCATGTTGTCTAGCCAATTTTTCATCCAGGCTACCACCTTGGGGCCCACTCCAAGGTTGGCTAACTTGTGTATTAATCTTTTGTGTGGGACTGTATCAAATGCCTTGCTAAAATCTAGGTAGGCTATGTCCACAGCTCCTCCCTGGTCTATTACTTTGGTCATCCAGTCAAAGAAATCTATTAGATTCATCTGACACGACCTTCCCATCATGAATCCATGCTGCCTTGGGTCCTGTGCCCCACTGGCCTCTAGGTACTCAACAATTCTTTCTTTCAGAAGTGATTCCATCATTTTCCGTACCACTGAGGTCAGCCTAATTGGTCTGTAGTTTCCTGCCTCTGTCCTGCTCCCACTTTTGTGAAGAGGAATCACATCTGCCTTCCTCCAGTACCACCCCATCCTCCCAAGATTTGTTAAAGAGAGTAGTCAGCAGTGTCACTAGTTTTACCCTTAGTTCTTTTAGAATTCTTGGGTGAATCCCATATAGCTTCCAGTCCAAACTATAGAAGGCACTTAGGTTATTTAGGTACTAGCTGTTACTTATCTAGCAATTCGTGTAAGGTAGTGTCTTTTCATTGTGCGATCGCCTATTCTAGGCTCAGAGTGGCTCATTAATATAGAGAGCACCCTTCAGGCCCAAAAAACAGATGACGCAGCATAGATTTTCAGACTCTCTCACTTCTGCTCACTTAGCTGAACAAGCTTTTCTGTAAGTTCAAGTATTGTCACTTTTTGCCTCCCTTTGGTAAACTGCTAAAGCAGATATGACTGTTCCCAATTCTTGCTGTTTTCCCTGTCGTCTGTTCAAATTAGACTGCCGGCCAACTTGGCATTTTTTCAGATTATTGCTTCCCAGACCTCATTCGGGAAAGTGCAGGCCCATTTTTGTAAGTTCTTCTTTTGCCTCTTGAGCTGTGGAGAACTCCCTCTTTCCAGAAGGCAGATGAACAATTAACCAAGCTGGGTATGGGGTAATAAATTCATGTCCTGCTGCTTTCAGTACTGGAAGTAAAGGTAGATAAGCACGTTGCAGCCGAGTAGTTTTTGGTGCGTAGTCATGATCGAGATATATGCGAGTTGGGCCATAAAAAACTTTCTGGCGCTGCCATGCTATAAGCAGAATGTGTTCTTTTATTGCATAACTGTTGAAACGAAGAATTACTAACCTTAGCGGCATGTTTGCAGAGGTTGGTTCCGGTGCCAATGCCCTGTGCACTCTCTCTAGATGGAGGTTGAAATCTTTTGGCAATTCTAAGGCTGTGTACAGCAAAGCTTCAACAAATTCCTTAATGTTAGTCCCCTCAGAATCCTTTGGCAGGCAATGAATTCTGATGTTTTTGCGATGTACTCTGTTCTCAAAATCTACTTGGTGATCAATTATTTGTTCTTGCATCTTTTTCATCTGCTGTACCATTTGTTCCAGCTCATCTACTCTGTTCTCAGTTAATGTTGCAGTTCTCTCTTGTTCATCTACTCTCTGCTCCAATTGTATCACATCTCTTTGTAACTCACTGTACATTTCTTTAATTTCTGCATGGAAAGTAAGTATCTCTTAATAAATTAAGTCTAGTTTTGCCTTCTTCGCTTTGGCTTTTGGTTGTTTCTGCTGAGATTTAATTGGGCCCCTTTTGAGATCTGCAGAGTTGTGCTTATCTGATGCGACTGAGTCCTCTGATTCGGATCCATCCGCTATCTCCTCCATCGTGCTGTGTGTTGTTGCTTAATTCAGTCCCTCTAATACTCTGCACTTTCCGCTGATTCTATAATGAGAAATCTGTATGAAAATTGTGGAGAAATTGCAGCTGAAGCGTAGTTTTTTAGCTTGAGGTAGACACAGTTCTTTCTCTAGGTTGCCATTACTCGGGGGGCAGAACCGGAAGTCCATCATTAGTATTTTAATGCATGGTCATATGACAGCTGTCATCCAATAAGGTCTCTGGATTTATCCTTGCCATTTTATAATATAGTTTATGTCCTTGTTGAGCTCTCACACACAGTTTTCACAATACCTGTGTTCTACTGTAGAACTCTGCGGCTGAAAGGGGCATAAACTGCATTATACAGTTCTGTAATCATTTTCATCACCAGTGTGTAAATCAGGATCAACCAATGAGTTAGTTAAAAGGCCACTAACAACTGAACAATAACATAATGCAACCTATTATTTATCAAACATCTTCTACAGAAAATATTACTGACAGATTAAATGCAGTTTTCCCTTAAAGACCTGTTGTGGAGACCTCTGTATGTGAAAGGCCTTGGACTCTGTAATATGGCACCGTTTGCTGATTAAACATAGGAGAGATTACTACTGGCCTTCTCTACTGTGGCACAGCAGTTACAACACTTTCAATTTTTAAACCCTCCTCACAGAAACCCAGTGTAACTTGATTTTAAATTGCCCCAGCACCTAACCCAGGAATACAGCAATTTCTGGGGTATGGTTAATAAATAGAGAATACTGGATGGGCAACTATGCACAACCAGTTTGTTCTGCCACAGAGGAGTTCTGATTCCCTATGATCTCAAGAGTGAAGCTTAAGAAGTCCAAGGGAAAAAGAACCCCGAGGTGGCAGAACACACTAGTTGTGCATAAAGTTGCTCATCCCATATTTTTATAGTGTATAGTATTATGTGAAATGTGCACACAATAGTTCTTTGGCTTTCAGAATGCAACTGACTTGTGCGGTCTCTAGAGGTTCCAGAATGCTGTTGTACCACAGAAGAGTACAATCACATTCCCCAGCCTTTGAACTGTGGAACAACAGCATTTTGAAAGAGATAGACTCCTATACAGAACAGTGCTCTACTATATACTATATCTTGCATTGCAGTCAACAGCCTACATTCAGGGTGCAAAGTGGTAAACTCTGATGGGACTGTTTTTTTTTTAGAACATGTGATTATGATTTACATTTTTCCATGGCTGCTAGCTGCTAGCCTTCACCCAACCAGCCTCTGCCCCTATCTATATACTATCCCAAGAGCCCCCACCACCACTACAGCTGGACTTTTTGTGGTGGCAGAGACCCTGGTCAAGTCAATGAACTGAGTGACCCCAAAACATTCTAGGATTTGTAGCATTCTCGTATCTTTGGAAGGCTTACCAATTTCTTCCTGATTATTGAGCCTGCCTATCCTTCTGGACACCGATTGCAGGGAGGGAATGACAGTCCTTAGCCAAAAGGGCTCTGAGCGGAACTGACTGGTGGAAGAAAACCATTAAAGCCCCCAGAAATTTGGGAAGGGTGATGCCTTTGAACACATACAGTTTTGGAGGTGGAGTTTCAAAATTCTCACTGGTTTTAGTCAAACCACTGCTAATACTGATATTGACAAGCTCTAGTAAGAGCCGATATGGCTGAGGAGACCTTTTGAGATGCTATTACCCATAATTTCTCATGAATTTGCATATCTACTGAGATGCAGTTTCAATGTGGTTTCTTTTTATACATTTTTACAATGTATTTTCCTAGAATATGCCTACTGATTGCTATATATTTAGCCTGGATAGTTCACAGAAGAAATGGCATCTTATTTTTGGGTGGTGGAACACTAGCAGTAGAATGCTGGAATGTGTCATACATAGGCACAAGCTGTGTGCAGGCGATAATGCCCAGTGGCCATACACCTCAGGCATTTGCATGCAGATCCATCGTCCCGGTGCCATTCCACTGCTCAGTGCTGGTGAAAGCCAATGCTGTACTCACTCACACAGGTCCCAGAACAGGTATGTTACAGCCGACCTCCCATTTGTTTGTACAATCTGGGAACCACATAATCCATAGCCTGGAGCATACACTACAAATGGCACTGCAGGATACCGCACCCCATGGCACCCAGGATACCTTAGCAGTCCAGAGGGTGGCATGTTGACATGTTACACAGGGGAATGGGGGAGAGTGTATGACAGCAGAAAGATACAGCATCAACAAGATATTCATTGGAGGTATGTCAAGTCCCTCTTACGGTTTTCCAGGGACATACACACAGCTACATACACTGGTGGGTCCACAGCTTGTGTAGTGCCCACATGTATGGTATAGCCACTTGGGTCATTCTGGAGTGCAGGTCCCCGGCCCGGGTCCGGTGCAGTCAGCAGCTGGCTGTGGCAGGGTGTGGAGGGCAGTGCCAGTCTCCGCAACAGGTCAGGTATGGGGGGAGGGGGTTGTCTATCTACCAAGGTGGTGGGTGGGGTTCCTCTTGTGTGACTGGGTCCAGGGGGGCCCTACACTATCGAGCTCTTCGGGGATGGAGTTGGATCAATCAGGGATGGGAAGGGGTACCTCTAGTCCACCAGGGCTGTCAGGCTGCTGTGCACCTGGGTGCACTTCTGCAGCCCGCCTCTGGGTGGCTGGCTGGATTAGGCCAGCTATCCATGGCTTAGCTATGGGTCGCGCTGCTCTGGACTGTGAGGGGTGAATTTCCCACTGAGTATGCCGCAGTGTGGCATATGCATGGAAATGCACCCTTGACTTCCATGGCATACTATTTGTGTACACTCTGGCCCATTCCCTTGCAGTAGGTGCATCCCGCACAATTGAATATCACACTGCGGTGCATTGTCAGAGTTTCACAGCACATCTCCCTTCCCTCCAGAATGTACTGCGCATCTCCTTTGAAAATGGGGCCCTGGACTAGGCTACCCTGAAGAAATATATTATTAAAATGGGAAAATCATGACCCCACTGAAAATAAGATATTGCATCTAAATCTGGAACAGCCTTGCGTATCCTAATGGCAACACAAATATTTACTTGTAACAATCACACAGGAGTGTGGTGTGCATATTTTATGGAACACATACAAGCAGAGGTGAGTAACAATAAGTGCCTCAGCTGGGACTTGAACCTAGGCCGCCCAGAATACTGTTCTGATTGAGCTAACCAGCTGCACCACTGAGACAACTGGAACTTGGGCCATCCCCAAGCACATTATTCTTTCTCATATGTACAACCTAATGGCAACACAAATATTTACTTGTAACAATCACATAGGAGTGTGGTGTGCATATTTTATGGAACACATACAAACAGAGGTGAGAAACAATAAGTGCCTCAGCTGGTACTTGAACCCAGGCCACCCAGCAGTATTGTGGCCACGAGGATGGTATATAGCGTCTGTGTGTGTACAAAATATAGTATAAGAAATAGTTAAAAGAAATCTACTCTAAGCTGAACTTTATGGTGTCCATTGATATAAACAGTTTCTTTATAACATTAGAATGCAATGTTTATTTTGAATGTTGTGGCCATGAGGATGGTGTGTACAGTGTGTGTGTGTGTTGCTGTAGCTCAATATATTTTCCCCAAAAGCATAGTAGAAAATGGCTTCTGGTTGTTACATATTTAGTCTAAGCAGTTCACTGAAGACCTGGCATATGTCTGAGATGGTGCTCATCAGATGATGTTTGTAGAGGTTAAACAAACAGTGTAAATCATGGATTTACTGGGAAAGGGTGGCATTTATGAGGTATGAATCTTTCTTGAAAGACACTTCATTGCCAAGTGAAACTAGTATTAAGAAGCTGTTTAAATGCTAACTATTTAAATGTGCAGTTTGCTGCATTCTGAAGTGGGTAAACAAATCTCCAGTTTAATATGCACCAATATTTAACAAATATTTAACAAGCTGTTTCAGTTTTATAATGACATCTCATAAGTAGCTTGGAATTATGTCTTCAACATTCTTAACAGAAAGAAGGAAATATTTTATTTCAGTTGGCACGGAAGGGTACATTGAAAAGTCCAAAACATGTGTCCCACGATACTCCATTTTCCAGCTACAGATAGCAAGATGGCTGTAGGCTCCACCCACAGCCATAAAAATGAGTTTCAGCCTGACCTGGTGACACTGGAGGTAATACAGTGAGCTATTGTGTGGGGGACCTAGGTTCACGTCCTGAGTTTGACTCCCACACAAGATCCATGGAGTGCTGGACATCCTGCAGAGCTAGCGTGCTCAGACTCCAGGAGGAGGGAGATGCTTACAGCATGAGACATTTCTTTAGCAGAATTAGCCCTAACGTCATAGGTCACCATGCAGTGTCGAACCTTCCCAGAAGGTCAGGTGTAGCAGTGTGACCATATAAAGAGAAGATTGGAAGGGGACACTAAAAGTGACACAAATAGCGAGGAGCACGGCAGTATGATGATATCCAATCACCCATGCCCCCATGGCCTGTCACCCATTCTGGAAGTCCCTGCTCCCATAGGATCCTGGAGAGAGGGTGGGGGGCAGGTACAGAGACATTAAGGGGCCGCGTCAGAGGAATGACTATAGCATTGATGGTGCCACAGTGGGAGTTGGGACTAAGAAGCAGAGGTAAGAATTCACCCAAACAAAAGTACAGTAGTAGCCACAGACAATGCCAGCTATTTCCCGAAATTTCTGTGATATTTCTAGAGAAATCTCCTGCTTTCTGCATTTCCACAGTAGGGACAGCAGAGAGAAACTCTTTAGAAATTTTGCGAAATAGCTGGCAATGTCTGTGGCTACTACTGTAGGTTCTGTTATGGGTTGAGCTTGAGCCTATGACCAGCCCATTATGTTCACTTTCAGGTGGGCAGTTGACTCTGAAACAGTGATAATGGTTGAGCGATGTCAGTAAAGCAACATTTACAGACCAGGCTGAGATAACACCCCACAATTCCTCACAAATCAGAAAAGGTTCAGATCTTTATGGATTCAGAGAAAGGTCTACTGCTGAATTTTGCCCTTTGTTTCTGTTCCTTTCCAGCCTCAGTCCCCCAGTTCACGAACTCTCCGACCTTGATAGTAATGGTGGGGCTTCCTGCACGGGGCAAGACTTACATATCCACAAAGCTGACCAGGTACCTGAACTGGATTGGGGTCCCTACAAAAGGTGAGGCTGTTCACAAACTGCATGCATAGTAACTACACTTAAGGGAATGTGATGCCAGTATCTCACTTTGTACTTTTGAGTGGTATCTACTTCACCCTCCCTCAGTGCAGCAGGGTACCCTTTTTTTTTTTTCCATATAGCTTTTTTGCCATTGGGGTCCAAGGCAGGCAAGCTGTGGTCCTCCCTCAGAGGATCTCAATCCACCCTGTCTCAGGGCTTCATTGTGCCTGCCCCAGTGCCCCATTTTCTGTTTTCTCCCCCATTATCCTGGGACCCCAGAACACAGTGGCACATGTGTGTGGAGGCATGCATGTGCTCCATGGCTGTCATGATGGCCCCTTACTCCCACCTGGCCTAGTACCTGGCTCCCTTTTTGGCTTGGCACTGACACCTAGCTTCCACCTGGTGGCAGCCAAGAGCCACAGAAGCCCATGTCCCTCCCCAGGAGAGGAGAGCTGTCTTGCAATAGCTCAATCCAGCTCCCCCCCCCAGCTGACCACCGGTGACTCTGGCTCATTCCCAAACTCAGGTCACCAGCATGAGAGGAGGTAAGGCATCCAGCGCCTCAGCCCTCCATGCCACTGGGCCGGCTGTGTACCCTTTTCTGATCTGCAGCATTTATTATCTTCCGAAGCCTGTGAAAACAGAAAAGATACAGGATTACTGGTCACTACATGAAGACATTTGCAATTTTAGCAACTTGATTGCAGTACTTTGGAGAGGAGTTAGGGGTATACACATCGGCTGAATATTATTTTTGTGGGTCTGAATGTAAACAAAAAATAAGTTACATAGTGAAAAAAAAGATTTAAGAATTGTCAGATGGAATATACATTGCTCTACTTGAAATTGTATCAATATACTTGCTCAGTTGGTAGCACATCCACCTCTGGGTCCAGAAGGTCATGAGTTCTAATCCCACACTGGGACTGGCTAATACCATAGATGCTGGCACCTGAGTGCAGTGCTGAGGGGATGCTGTACTGTTGAGATGTGCCATCCTTTGGATAAGATGTTAAACCGAGACCCTGTTTGCCTTTTCTGGTGGCTGTTCAGGTGGAGGCTTGAGATCCCATGGTGCTTCTTGAAAAGAGTATGAGAATTTCCCTGATGTCCTGGTCAGATTTCCCCATTCACTAAAAAATATCACCAATAGCTTAATCCGGTTCAGTTTCAGTTGATTTGGCATTTGAAGTTTATTTATATTTCAACAGGATTGGGTACTAGGCAAAAACCTGTCTTCAGGACCGCCTTGTGTTCGAACAGATGAGGTTACAATAAAATAGTATAACAACATACACAATAAAATAATATGCACAACAAATATTCAAGTACAGTCACATACAAGCATAGACCACTTTGTAAAAATTACTTTATGACTGTTGTAGATGGGTGAATTTCATATTTTTGGAGGCAGTGAGTTCTATGCTGTTGTTACAATAAAATTAAATGACATTTTTACCATATCTTGATCTTGTTTTTAGGGTTTGCATCTGTATCCTCCCCCCCCCCCTTTACAGGACAAGGCCGAAAATAGGCAGTATCACCTAGAACCTCCTTTCCCAGTCCACAAAAGCTAAACTACTGTACAGCAATATACTCTTAAACTGTATCCATATACTTTTAAACTGTATTAATAAACTTTAAAACTGTATTGATATTATTTTAATGTATTGACACATGAAAACTATATTGCTAGAACCTATCTATATTGACCTTGTTACAAGCTTTCATTGAGAAAAAAAGTTAGGTTTCTAGCCCTAACAGTTCAGGATTTAATCCTTTTCAAAGAACTTGGGCTGAATTTTCTGAACCATTGCTCCTGGTGCTGTTCCCATATATGGGATGCACCTGTGACATTCTAAATGCAGCACAACATATGAATACTGTTTAAACATTATGCCAAATTTACAACACGTGCCTACCTAGCAAAAAATAATGATGCATGCATCATATATTCTGGCCTATGCATCACTATAAGGCACCCGAGCCACCTTTTAGGTGGTCTAATTTATGACTGCATGCATCGAGGATGCAGGACAATCATGCCACATGCCCCTGACGTGGCTTTGAAAATCCAGGCCATTATCTTTAAAAAAGGCTAACTTTGACACAATTAGGACTAGAACTTACTTTTTTAAAATAAAAGCTTGGAGTGAGGCTGACCTTTTCTTCCCTTCTCTGAATATCCATTGCCTCTCTCCCTGCCCCTCATTCCTGTCTAAATACTGTCTCCCCTGCTTCCCTCCTCTCCCTTCCATCCCTGCTTCCTACTGTTCTCTTTTTGCCCCCGTGATCCTTACCCTTTTCACATCCCTTGCTGCAAATCCTCTGCAGCAGTCTGCCTTTTTACTCCACCTCCTTGCTCCCTAGAACATCTTTCCTCCATTCCACTAGACTCTCAACCTCTTTCCACTCTTTCAGACCACTTCTGCTGTCTTACCTCTCTCAGCTCAACTCTTGTGATTAGCTGTCCTCCCCTGCCTTCCTATCCTTTATGACTTTTTGTGGTTTCACTGCCTCCTTGATATGAGTTTGCAATATATCTTTTTTTTTCATTATGTGCTTGTATGCTGTCTTCACCATTTTTATTTACATAATTTCTGCTCCACTTAATTGGAAACACAGAAACATAGACCATGATGGCAGAAAAAGAACAGAGGTCCATCCAGTCTGGCCATATTCCCTATAATCCCTGGAACCAATTGTTCCTCCACAGTACTAACCCCCCCCTTCCTATCCACATTCTCTTCCCTGGTCTTGTTGCCCCGGGCAAACACTACTCCCTTCATTCTATCCCATGCCTGCTTGAATCACCTGACGGTGTTTGCACCCACCACCTTGGCCAACAGATTGTTCCAAAGTTCCTCTGCCTTTTCCTTAAAGAAGTACTTCCTCACATCCCTCCTCAGCCTCCTTCCTGTTAATTTCCGCTTGTGACCATGTGACCGCCCTGAATCATTTTTGTTACTCCGTGCTGCACCATTTCCAACCTATCCCTGTCCTTTCTGAGGTGAGGGCTCCAGAATGGGACACAGTACTCCAGGTGAGGCCTCACCAGGGATCTGTATAGGAGAAGTATTACCTCTTTTCTTCTGCCATTACTGCCCCTCCCAATATATCCCAGCATCCTGTTAGCCTTGCTATAGACCTTGTTGCACTGGCTCATTTGTTTAAGGGAGTTAATGATAACTGAGATCCCATTCCTCTTGTGTGGTGCCAAGTCTCACCCCACCCATCCAGTACTTCGTCTTGGGGTTCCTTTCCCCAGGTGTATTACCTTGCACCTTTTGGCATTGAATTTTAACCGCAACACATTTGACCACCCCTCTAGTTTTTGTAGGTCCCTCTGCATATCCCTTATTCTGTCATCACTACCCACCCTCCCACATAGCTTTGTGTCATCTGTGAAGAGACACAACCTACCCTGGATTCCCTCACCAATGTCACTAACGAGCATGTTTAAGAGGACTGGACCCAGGACAGATCCCTGCTCGTAACTTCCCTTTCCTCTGATTTAACCCCAGTGACCACCCCCTCTGCTGCCTCCCTTCTAGCCAGCTACCCACCCAGTTCACTATGGTTTTAGCTGCACCCAGGTCTTCCATCTTTTTGAGCAACCTTTTGTGCAGTACCGAATCAAAAACCTTGCTGAAGTCAAAGTACAGTAGATCTACAGCATAGCCCTTGTCTACTTCCTTGGTCACCCAAAGAAAAACATCAAGATAGTCTGACAGGACCTTTCACCCATGAAACAATGTTGGTTACTATCCTGGAGCCCATTGCTCTCTAGGTGGTTCACAGGGTCCTCTTTGATTAGTGATTCTACCAGCTTCCCAACAATGGAGGTCAGACTGACAGGCCTGTAGTTCCCTGGTTGTTCCCTGTCCCTCCCCTTATGAAGTGGTACAATGTCTACTATTCTTCAATCCCTTGGAACTTCCCCAGACCTAATTATTGATTATTATTGATGCAATTATTTATGTTCTTTCACTTTGGGTGTTTTTGTTTGCACTTCCCCCTTGTCCCCTCCCCATGGTCATACCTTGAAATGAGTTCCACTTCAGTGTGCCTTTTTCTGATCAACAAATTTTAAAGAAATAAATAATAAAATGCTGTAGAAATGCTTTATTTATTTGAATTTGGGTGACCAGGTAAGCCCACTGAGACAGGATTGTCCCTTTTTCATGGGTGACTTGGAATTAGTTACATACATTAAATGAGAAGCTAATACACAACCTTTTCAGAGTAGAAAAATAAAATATAAGATAAGTCATCATATGTTACAAGGTAAAGCATATTAGTTACAATCAGGATAATCAAGAAATATACATATATAAATTGTTCTCAGGATAGAACAGGCAATATTGGAGATGTCCAGGATCTATCAGGAAGACTTGTAAACATCCAGACCTGGCCCAGAGAAATAATTCAGGTGAGGATGGCACTGGTCATCGATTGTACTTGCAAGGCATCACTCCACTGGAGAAGGCTTTAAGACTGTTTTCAAACTGCGAAAGAGTAGGGCAGCTAAGAATCTCATATGGATGTGAGTTCCAAAGAGAGGGGGAAATGAATGAAAAGGATCTCCTATGAGATGTTGTTTGTACCTTGGGAATTTCTAGTATTGGATGAGTAGTGGATCTTAGGTGCCTTACATGCTGCTTTACTCTGATTATTCCATTAAGGCTTTGGGGAGAAGTAAGTTTTGGCAGCTTGAAGGTAAGGCAGTGCGCTGGGTTAAGGAGTCTTGATTTAAAAGTGGGCCAGTGGAGTGCAGTGAACACCCTGCAGTGATGGACTCTGGAGTGGGCACCAGCTGCAAATCATCCAATTCTATTATATAGTATTTTTAACCTGCACAGTTCTTTTTTGAAATTCAACATCTTTATTAATTTATAATGTAACAAAGAACATATGGCATACAGAACAATGGACCACACTACAGTGACCACAAAATAGCTTGAAAATGGAATGATACCGAAACATCATTGAGACAGAATATACCTAAACACTAATAACAAAATAATGACCATCCATTCCCCCACCCCACGACCCTCCCCACCTCCCTCCCCTGGAGTGTGCCAAGTCAAAAGGCAGATAGAAAAGAAACAAAAAAGCAAAGAGTACTCCAGCAATGACAAACATCCCAAGGGAAATAAAACAAACTGAAACAGTCAGAGGTCAGCATTGAGTGGATCTTGATTCAAATATAAAGCATATAGTTTACCCCATTTCTGGTTGAAGCAGGCCATGCGATTCCGGGAGCTTGCTATTAACCTTACGGTGTTAAAACAAAGAGACATTTCTTTTAGCCATTCAGGATATGAAATGACCCGATGATCCATCCAGTGTTTGAGAACCAGCCTTTTGACTGCTATGGAGATTAAAGCCATATGAAACCTATGCTCCCGGACTCCAATACTGGAGAACATCCCTAGCACACATATCTCTATGGTAAACAGCTCCCCCAGTCCTAGGAGGGGGTCTAACTTGGTTTGGATTGTGCTCCATAACGACGCCACCTTGTCACAGTGCCAAAAAATGTGTATCAGGTTCCCATCAGCTGCTCCATACCGTGTACAGGTAGCCGAAGGCAGTCTGCCAAGTTTGGCCAGCTTAACTGGTGTATAGTACAGATTATTTAGAATATGGAATTGAATTAGCCTGTGCCTGTCTTGAGTGAGATATCTATGCATGTCAACCCAAATCTGATTCCAGGGCAGGAGAGAATCTGGCAAGAGAGAAGCCTAAATCTTAGAGCCGATAAGGGCGTTAGGATATTTGATACCCAGTAGAAAGGAATAGATCCTGGAAATTCCATGGGGTTTATTTGTGTATTCCTGTATCTGTTCTAGAAAGGGCCTAGTTTGGGACAGTGTAAATGTGGTCCCAAAAGTGGAGACCAAGAGGTGTCTCAATTGAAAAACCTTAAATATATATTTCTGAGGGATATTTAATTTGGTTATTATGTCGGTTGAGGAAAGAAGAGAACCCTGAGAGTACAGGTTTTCCACTAAAACATCCTGTAATTGTGGAAGCCAGTCAGGGATCAGCGGAGAACTACCTATTTTGATATTAGGGTGTAAAATGAGAGGTTGCGCTGTATCCCTTTTAGATGAAATGTTAAAGAAATTCCAGCATTGGAACAGGACTTTTATGGAAAGCCCTACAGCCGAACATTGTACAGTATCCGGTGTCTGGAGAAGGTGTAATAAAAATTCTGGGTGAACAGAGATTGAACATGTCCAACAGGTTAATCTCCAACTGTATAAGTAGGAAGATATGCATCAGGCTGGACTTCTAACCATCGCCTCACTTTTGGATAGATGACTAGCCAATAATATAACATAAAAATTAGGGAGGCTAAGTCCTACTCTCTCCTTGCAAATTAAGCTTCTTAAGAAGGTCTGCCTAGGATGTTTGCCCCGCCAAATGAAATTGAGAGAGCAGAGGGAAGTTGTTGAAAAATAAGACCCTTGGGAGCTAGAAGTTTAATAAATTTAAGGGTAAAAATGCGGGGTAAAACATTCATTTTAATAATACTGATGCAACCCCATAAGGACAACCGGAGGTTGCCCCATCTATGGAGATCCTTCTGAATTTTCGTCACCAAGTCGTCCAAATTAAGTCTCTTGAGAACTTCTGGGTCTCGAGCGAGATGGATGCCTAGGTATTTGAGTGAGACAGGAGACCATCTCATACCAAACTGGGTAAAATTGGCTTGGAACGTGGAAGGATTTAATGGAAATATAACTGATTTGGATAAGTTCAACTTACAGTTAGCTACTTGACCAAACTGATCAATAATTTGTAAAACATGTGCTAAAGAGGATTCAGGATTGGTAAGATGCAGAAGAATATCATCTGCATAAACTGAAAGAGTCAGAGGTTGCTGGTATATTAAGCAACCTGTGACCTGGGGCGAGTTCTTGATACTCAGTATCAAGGGTTCCAGATATAGGTTAAACAAATAGGGAGACAGGGGACAACCTTGCCGAGTACCGGTGTACAGGGGAAACCGAGATGAAAAAAAAAAACCATTACAATAGATTCCAGCAGTGGGTGACCTGTAAACTGTCCGAATCCACTGAATAAAGGTTTCCGGAAAGCCCATTCTCCTAAGGGTGGACCAAAGAAAGTCCCAGTTTACTCTATCGAAGGCTTTTTTGGCATCTAACGCGATTAACGCCATGGGGGCCTGGGAGTCTTGGGCAGCCTGAAAGATATGTGAGAGGGTTCTCAAATGGTCGGCAGCAGATCTGTCTTGAACAAACCCCACCTGTTCGGGACTCAGTAGTTGATGCCAAATCCATTTGATTCTGAGAGATAGGATTTTGGTTAGAATTTTAATGTTGTAATTTAATAGTGAAATTGGACGGTAACTGGCTGGCTCTGGCTGGGGTTTATCTGGTTTCGGAATCAGTACTATCGTGGCCTCTAACAAAGTGGGGTCAAGGGAATCTGAGGTGAATATATACTAAAATAATTTCCGGAGAAGGGGAGATATCTCCTTACAAAAGACCTTATAAAAATTGGAGGGGAAACCATCGGGACCTGGGGATTTGTCCAGAGTTAGCCCATTTATCACCTCCTCCACTTCAGCCAGGGTAATAGTGTCGTAGCGCAAGTGTATGTGGGCAATTAAGTCACGTGACAGCATAGCAATATGTTATATGCTTCATATGTTTATTAAATAACAGAGAAGTTCTTCGTATTAGCAGAGGGCATTTTCTGTCAATAATCATCAGTAACGCTCCAAAACAGACTGAAGACAATCATTTCATAGCAAGCTTCCTCATCTGATACTGGATTCCAGGTCTCAGTCACATTTTATCTTCATAGAATCAAGATCTGTACCTTTAATCTTCCATCTAGTAATACGTACAGTCTCACTCCTGAGAGCACTTCCCATAGGCACTTTAGTAGCATTGCCCGGAGTTCACCTCCAGACCCAAAGTTAATCTAATCTAACTGAACCATAAGTTCAACCTTTATACCCAGAAGGGGTCAGGTGACCTTAAAACCCCACCTCTTCCTGAGATCTTTAACTATATTTCTTTAAACTCTAATTATTTATTCTATTTAAAGAAATTATATCCTTTTAAATTCATATAATAACATACTCTCCCACTCAGAAGTGATTTATATCCTTTCTAAACATTTTCAACTTCATTTCTGGCAACAGGGAAGCACCACCCCTTCCTAATAATATTTAAGAATGAAAAGAATGGCCGGCCAGCTCTTAAGAGCAAGCTACAGCCACAACTGAAGGAATTCTAGACTTCCAAAATGCCTAGAAGACACCGCAAATCCCTTGTTTTATGCCCAACACCGGATTAACTTCACACCACAAGAATTCGCCTCCGGAGGGTAAGAAGTACAATCCTATCTGTTTAAACAAACAAAGGGTTCAAGTTTCTATAAACTAAAGGGCTAAATACCCTTGCGATTATACACACTAACGAGAAGAAACAGCCACTTGAGTACTCATACTTACACATTTAATCTGCGGCCAAAAACCAGCTCTCACAGCCGCACAGCCCCAAACAAAACATCCTACAGATATGCCACAGCATATCTCAATTAATAACCCGAGGACATTAAATATATATATTCTTTTATATGAGAATCCACCGTAATTTTATTCTGTTTAGCAAACCTAAAAGCCGGAAAGCCGGAAACTATTCATTAGGAGGAGGTCCCTTTTTCTGCAACCAAAATCAACACAAAAAGATGCCCTCACAAAGGTGTACACACCAGCATAACAATCTCACCGGCAATTCACATTGCTGCTCGAAACCCTAGCAGTTCTCCCATGTACAGACAACCACCCTCCTCTATGTTCTTACCAATACCAACAATTAAATAATTGGAAGGCTACCTACGCACTTTCAGGGATTCCATAAATGCTTTCTTTTGCTGGCATAATTCCATATTATCCGAATTCTGCTTACAGCGCTCTGCGCCTGGCCCCACATAGCCCCCCACCAAGAACAATGTTCAAACCATCCAAACTTACGATTTTAGGGGGGATATTTACCTTTAGGACCCAAAGGAAAAGCTACTGCTTGTAAACCTAAAAACCGGAATATTTTAAACTGCACGAACGTGCGCACAGACATGCTGTTTTACCGATCTTTCAGAAAACAAGAAAAATTACTCGCAGGGGCCAGATAAATAAAAAACCTACTCTGACACCTCCCAAGGACCACACCAAGGGATCTTATTCTATAAATAAGAGGAAAACAATTCTACCAGCTCCAAACTTATCTAAAGGGGGGGTTCTCCCTTATTACCCTTCAAATATGACTTTCTTTCTTAAAGGGGGAGCTTCCCAATACTCCAACACCAAAAAGATAACTAAACGCTAGCCTCATATATTATTATGACAATAATCACAGAGCCACTCTGTGACAAATAGGAGAGGCCAAGATCTCGCACTGGTGGGCCTGTAGGGAAGGGAGACTAATGCTATCCAGAAAATGTTCAGTACTGGAGTGGGAAGGCTGAGAAGTACCCTTGCCATATAAGTCCCTGTAAAAAGATTTGAAGATGCAGGAAATATCCCGAGGGGAGGTTTTAATAGAACCGTCGGGGGAACCCAGTGCAGGAATCAGTCTTGAACTTTCTATCTCCCACAATCTAAGAGCTAACATTCTGCCTGGTTTCTTGCCTTGGTCAAAACAACGAACTTTAGTTTTAAGGATGGTGTACTCCGCCTTTTCCATTAATAGGTCTTCTTACTCATTCCTAAACCTCCATAAGGCCTCCAGATCAGCTTGTGAAGATGAGGAGGACAAATTATTTTCTGCTATCCTTATTTGATTTGACAATGAAATAATTTTAGCCTCTCTCTGCTTTTTCCTTCTAGAAGCTAACTTTATAAACTCACCTCTAATAAAACACTTAAAAGAGCACCAGATCAGGTCCTCTCTGCATGTAGAACCCGTGTTGAAATCTATGAAGAAAGAGATCAATGGTTTAATGTGAGAAATTATTCGATCTTCTTTTAGAAGTTGCGTGTTTAATTTCTACGAAGTGTCCCTTTGACCATGCGGATCAGGGGAAATCGAAATTCATGCCAGAGAGTGATCAGATATGACAATTGGTTCAATACCTGTTTGGTGAATACCCACCAGGAGAGTATTGCTGATTAGAATAAAGTCAATTCTGGACCACGACTGGTGTACTTGTGAATAAAAGGAGAAGAGCCGGCCAGAGGGGTTCAGCAGATGCCATGGACCACATAAACCCAATAAGTCCATGAAATCCTTCAGGGCTATCTGAGAAGGGGAAAGGGATTTTAATGGCCTGTGGGTTTTATCAAGGTCTTGTGACAGAGCAATGTTCCAGTCTCCCCCCCCCCAATATTAGTAAGGAGGGGAGAAATCCACTCAATTTGTCAGCCAAATTCATGAGGAATTTCAGATCCCCTCCTACTGGCCCATAAATTGCCCCTAACCCTACCCCGACATTACTGAACAGCCCTTTAACAATAACAAATCTGCCCTCTTGATCTGTTAGACTTTCCTCTACCACAAATGATATGTGTCTTATGACCAGTATAGCCACCCTTCTGCTAGCTGATGACCCCCCAGACACTAAAACCTGGGAGAAACCTTGCCGGTGTAGCCCATTAGCTTCTGAAGCCGATAAATGGGTTTCCTGCATGAGAAGAATATCAATATTTAAAAGGGAGCAGTTTTTAAGAACCTGATATCTCTTAGACACGCTCTGACGCCTGACATTCAGGTAGCAATTTAATAGGCACCATAACCATGTAACTTTTTGTTAAAAGTAAAGGAAACATGGACCATTAACCTTCCGACCAACCCAAGGCACACTCCAAACCCACCTCCCTCCCCAACAGCCCCAATATCAAAAATTAGAAAACAGAGATTTCCATCCCAAGAATTTCATAAATAGTACAGATATTAATAGGATAAGTAATATTAACGTACCAATGCTAGAACACAAATGGGACAGTGACCCAGAACCCTCCTCCCCCAACCCCTCAACACAGATAACCGAACAAGAAACCCAAAACAAATAGTTCAGCCTCCTCCCCCATCCCCACCAACCCCTGCAAGAGAATGTTAGCAAAATGGACAATTTTCCCCTAAAAGCTTGATAAAACTTGTGTAATGTTATTACTGCGAGTAATAATAATCTACCTATTATGGACTTGGACAAAACATCCGGTAATAAAGGCATCCAATCTGTGTCACCCCCCTCCCAACCCACCTCAAACTATATACAAACGATCCCTGAGTGATTAAGGAGACAAATTTGGGGTTCTTTAGATCTAATGGCGAGGACCGACCTCCATAAGCTGCAATCCCAAGAGAGATCAACACTAAGCTAAAGTGAATTGAAATACCCTGATCCAATTTAGTGAAATTTGACAGTAAAATCAAGTCTTATTCTGATCTCTCAGCCTCTCGGGAGATGCACCTTCCCCCCCATCTCTGGACCGCGAAGCAGTTCTCCCTAAGCTTGCTCCATCCCGAAGCCCTCCACCCACAGAACCCTTCAGGAAAACTTACATACTTTAGCCCTAAACTGAAGTAATAACCATCGAACTTGTAAAAGGCTTAGCAAGTGAGAGTACATTGTGAGAACTCCAAAACAGAGAAACAGCATTTGCCACTCTGACCTAACAAAACAGAGGTCTATTAACTCAGTAAGTTTCGTTGGAGGCCTGCTTACCCAATAAATGTAAATCCGGAGGGCGACTTCCAAAAAGCTCTAATTAAATTCTTCCTCTATTCCCCACCACGGGACCTTCCGGCCTCCGGAGCGGGAGTAGCCGAGGATCCAGAACCCAGTAGGACCAGTTGGTCCATTGCAGCTAAGGGCGTCCGAAACACTCTCTACACTCTAGGTTCTGCCACCTCGAGCACCGGACAAGCCTCTCTGAAGTTTACTCAGGCCCGCTAGGCTTGCAACTACAATCTGCCATCCCACCCAGCCAGCCCCCGAATGACAGAACAAAAGAAGAAAACGAGGAACATCTGACAGGTACAAATCTAATTCCCTCCTCACGATAGGAAAAGCCTAATAGTCCTTAGCTACCGAAACCAGAGTTCATCTTGGTTTAAAAAGATTAGGTAGTTTAGAGGTGAGGTCTGTGGCTGCTTGCTCCGGGGTTTTGTAGGAATGCCAAACACCATCTATTGCCACCTGTAACTTAGTGGGGTAGTTCATTTTGAATCGTACTCCTGCAGCAATAAGCTTACTAACAGTAGGGTGGAAGGCAGCTCTCTTCTGCCACGTCTCAAAAGGAAGGTCCTGGGCTAATCTCAGCTTGGCATTTCCCCACAGGATGGCTTGGAGCTCCTTCGATTTAGCTAACACATGTTGTTTTTCTAAGAAGCTTAGGAATTTCACTATTGTGGGTCTTGAAGGTGCCCCAGGAGGGGGTTTTGGCTTCAGGGAGCGGTGGGCATGCTCAATGTGATACTGTGGGTTAAGGGGGGAAGGACCCACAATCTTGATGAAGAATTTCTGCAAGAACGCGATGGTGTCCGCTCCCTGCTCCACCTCAGGTAGGCCCAAGATCAACATGTTATTCCTTCTACTTCTTCACTCCAGATCTTCCGTTTTCAATTGGAGTTTGTTGATATGCTGTCTTAGATGAACGATCTCTGGATCGATTTTCTCTTTCCATTTTTCTAAAGAAGAGGTTCTCACCTCCAAGTCTCCCACTCTCAAAGATAGTGAGCTAAGGTCTCCATGGATAGATTTTAACTCCGCAGAGATGTCTTCCAGGGTTTCTCTGAACGGCAATAATTCCTGGAGGAAGCGATCCTCAGTTAATGGATTCGCTGGGGAACCAGAGGGGCTTTGCTTAGGAGTATGCCCTGAGCTTTGATGCTTAGACTTCTTAGACGATTTTTCTGGAGTGGTCGGCGGGGTGTGTTTAATGCCGGCCTGCTTCATCTCCGCTTCCATGATAACTGCAGCACAAATTACACTACTGCAATCCAGTAAAAAGCTTCCACTGTAGTCCAGACTACTAAAATAGCATATAATAGTGTCTAGATCGCCACTTTTGATGCTATTAGGGCAAAAAAAGGAGTTAATAGCGGTCGGTAGGCAGGAGCTCCAGATTAGTGCTGCTTCTAGGTGCTCTGCATCACGTGACTCCCCAACCTGCACAGTTCTGAGTCGCAAATGGACTGTAATATGGAGTGCCATAGAAGACTGAAGGCATTAGTATGCCTCTAGCAATGGCTAGTTGAGCCTCCTTAGAAATATATGGGATAAGTCTGTAGAGAAGTTCAAACTTTTGATGCATCATTTTAACGGTGTCAACATGAGGAGCAAAGGTCATGTTTTGGACTAGCACCACCCCCAAGGAATTTAAGTGACTCCACCACTTCAAGATGAATGCCACCAGTGCTGCACAACTTGAGAAGGTGTTGCTGCTCAATGCTTAGCTTCCTGTTTCCAAAGAGCATAACTTTGGTCTTATTAATATTGAGTACAAGTTTGTTTGTCAGGAACCAGTTTTCTAATTGCTGGAAGTCACTCTCCAGATTAATGTTTATCCAATCAATGTCTGCCGAGGATCTGTATAGAATGGCATTGTCTGCATATATCATTAAAAATTATTTGGCTAAAAAGCCTTTAACAAATTAAAATACATAGAATAAATATTTTGTTACACTGGTTAAGTAACATACTTATCTAATACATATTCACTTTAGGATCATAAATATAATAAAAGACATATCCATCTAGCCTTCTCAGTATGTGCATAATTTCATAGAGCATTTAATGTCATAGTCAGATTCACTAAATAACCATTGTATCCATTGTGAATACTTGTTTATACATTAAAGTTTATTGCTTAACAGCCTTTTCTTGACTTTGTTTATTGCCATAAAAAACTTAGCCAGCCTTTCAATGGTCCAAGAATCTCCAGTGTGGATCAATATAAATGTCAAAGTTATGTGATTTAATGTGTACACTGGGTTCAAAAAAGGACCTAACCAATAGGTTATTTCTTTTACATACCATGTGCATTTCCATATTACATGGAGTAAATCCTCATTTCCCCCTGCCAAGCAGGTACAGGCTTCAGACTCAATAGTTGTTTTATTATGACGAAATTGCAATATATTAATGGGAAAGCATTAAAATTAGTATCTTATAAAACTTCTCTGCAATTCAGGGTCTGTCAAAAGATCCAGATATGATTTAAATCCAAAGAAATAATTATTTTTTACAAACCATCTTGAGTATGACATTTCATTTTCTTTTTTAGGTCCTCTTCATTCCAAATAATATTAATCCTTTTAGCGATATATTTTTATATTTACTACTTAATGTGATTCCCTTGTCTGCACATATCTTAAGAGTCAATAGCTTGTACCTGCTTAAAAGGGCCATTACCAATGTGTACCAGAAATTATATCGATACCCTAACTTGTACCGGCTTTCCTTTTCTAATAAACAATAGTACGAAAGTGTGGATGAGGGTAATTTAATTAATCTCAACCAAAAGTTGTCTTCTGGTGCCAGTTAGTGCATTTACATTAGTTATGCTTAATCCAGCTCTTATATAAGCAGTAGGGCAAGAAAGGCCCAGTCCCAAGACAGTTTTCAACATCTTAAATACTGTAGTTGCACTGTTAGCTTATTTTTAACTTTGTTCTCCCAAATTTCAGCACAATAAAGAAGTTGTGCCTGAAACTTGACATTAAGTGCCTGAACCAAGGTTCTAATGGTTGTCCCTCTAAATCTATAGTTAAATTATATAAGACCCAGTATTGTTTTTTTTTTCCAAAGTCATGTTAAAATGTATATTCCATAGGCAGTTTGCATCAGATGCAATCTCCAAATCGACATAATTTGAGACCTTTTCTATTTTTTGTGACCCAATAGATCACTTTCCCTTGAGTTTTCTTTCCCCAAAGATTACAATTTTTGTTTTCGTAAAGTTAATTTTAAGCTGTAATTCCATAGATTTTTTATACAGGAAATCCAGTTTCTTCTGTAAACCTTTTTTTGAAAGTGAGAACAAAACAAAGTCATCTGTGTATGCCAGCACTGTGTAGAACAATTGTTTTTTTAGGGGAATCTGATAGGACTTAGTCTAACTCTTAGCATTTGATCAACATATAGGGAAAAGAGCATAGGTGCCAGGACGCAGCCCTGTCGCACTACCTTGTTGATTTGAAAGGGGGCTAGAGAGTTGTCCACTAGTTCCTAATCTTACCTTAGCCCATGTATTATAATACAATCTGTACATTATGTACGCCAGGTTCTAATCTATGTCTCTATTTAGCAATTGTTCCCATAAATATCTCCTTGATATGAAGTAAAAGGCAGATGAGTAATCAATAAAAATTGTATATAATTTTTGTTTTCATAAAAATACATATTTTTCAATAAGATGTGTGTGTGTGTGTATATATATATATATATATATAGTCTAGTGTTGAATAATTGGTTCTAAAACCAGCCTGCAAATTGGAAATGACCCAGTTAGGTTCACTTGATCTTTCAGTTCTTCCAATATAATTTTGGTAAAGATTTTTAAATTGATATCAAGTAAGCTAATAGGGCGGTACATAGCCAGGTTTGCAGTATTGCCCTTTTTATGGATGGGTATAATATTTGCCCCACACCACGCTGAGGGAAATCGATTTTCACTGATATATTTGGCAACGATAAACCTCAGCAGATATATAATCAGGGCCCAAAGCTTTATGTGTTTTTAATATATTTATAGCGAAGTACACCTCTTCATGTGTGACAGGTGGTAAACTAGTGTTATTATGCCATTTTGAGGAAAACACCATGCTAGCCTCAGAATCATAAAAAATATGGGTGAAAAATTCCACCCATTTATTTTCAGATATATAAGTATCTATTGTTGATTTATGAGTGTCTGCCTCTTTTCCAACTAAAAGCCGAAACTTTTTACTGTTTCTTGAACTTATGGCTTCCAGCATCAGTTTCCACTGCTTACCATAATAAACTTTTTTGTCCATTGTTCTTGTTTGTCAAAGTGGCCAATAAGGCATGTTTCCAAATTTAAGTTTCCTCTTAGCCAGGAGATGTTGTAAAGTAAGCGCCCGATATTACTCCATAAATGTTGTACTCCTGCACAGTGCCAGAACATGTGTAAAAGATTTTCATTTGCCACCTCTCATTTATTACAGCTAGATGTAATTCGGAGGCCTATTTTATGCAGATGCAAAGGAGTGCAGTACAGATTATGTAACAATCTGAACTGCACAAGCTTCATGTTAACTGATTTGAACGTTTTCAATGAGGTGGTCCATATTCTAGCCCAGTTCCTATTTTCAAAATGATTCTTCACAAATGGATAGAGGATAAGCCTTCTTTGCAGGAGTGGAAAAATTAATGTTTAAAAATACTAAGGCTGAAAGAGTGGCCCATTTTATGCTAGATCAAGGGCATAGCTTTGAATCAAAATGGGGCATCATTTACACGTTTTTCACTTGGCTTTGACCAATGATCTAGTATCATTATTCTAGGCATATCTTTGGTTAAAGTTATGTTAATCTACCTTATTTGAGAGTTATTTGGAGGTCATAATTTTCGCTAATGGCTAATTGACCTAGATTCATTATCCTACAGTTCTCTCTCTCTCTCTCCATTTACTTTTTGAGTACATTAGTATCTTGGTATTTTGTGGGTTTTTTTGTTTTGTTTTTTAGTATCAGAGAAACAGGAAAATTATAACATGATTATGGAAAGCTAGTGGAATGTATCAGTCTCTAAAAGGGCAGTGTAAAAAGAAATATGCTTTGATTGTGTATTTGTTAGATCTTTATTTTTTGTTGTTCACTTACAGTGCTAGTTCTGCAGAAATGTTAAGGGATGATTGTTTACTATTGTATGTTAAGAGTTTTTAAAGTTATGTATCTTTGATTTATGACATACTTTAATAAAACTTTTATTGATAAAAAAGGAAAGTTAACTGACTGGTTTAAGTGGAATTGTGACACCATAGGTAGGCATTTCCTATTGGTCCTAAGGACTACCTTGTCCCTGTGGAAGATTATGAAATCTGGAGCTGTACAAAGGGCTTGCAGTTCTCTTGCCCTCCTGGCATCAGGAAAACTGTTTTCCATTTGGCATACTTTAAATCCACTGTAACCATACGCTCAAATGAGCTTCCATCAGCTCGTCAAGACAGATATTTAGGTCCCATGGAGGGACTGGTTCCTTTGCAGGGGGATACAGATGGTTGAGGCACATAAAAAACAAAACTTTTAAAAACACATTGTTAGGCCAAGGACCTTTCTTTGCCTGTTGATGTGTAGGCTGACACAGCTGCCAGGTGTACCTTCAGGGTTGAAGGTCTCAGACCTAAGGACTGTAAGTGTACCAGGTAGTCCAGAACTGTAGATAGCCATAGCTGCATTGAGATTATCTTTCTGGGGGCCCACCAGTACGAAACTCTCTTCCACGGAGAGGAATATGCTTTTTTTGTTGGTTTTCTGGAAACCTTCAAAACCCTTAGCACTTCCTCTGACAGATTCAAGCTAGAGAATTCTAGCTCTTCAAGAACCAGGCCCTCAGTGTTCTGAGGTCTGGGAATGTTATCCTGTCCTGAGACAGTGTCCGTAAGTTATATCTCAGTGGTAAGATGATTTGAATCCTGCTGGACAGGGTCAGCAGGACTGAGTACCAAGCCTGCCTGGCCCAGTTGGGGACTATCAGGATCACTGTTGCTGGCTCCCTCCTGGAGCTTTATTAACACTCTCTGTATGAGTGGAAATCATGAGAGGGCATATAGGAACAACCCTGTTCAGTCCAGGGCTAGGGTATTCTCTGGGACTGTGCCCCTGACTGGTGGCCTGTAACAACATTTTGGAAGCTGTTTCTACAAGAGGCAAACAGCTCTATTTCTGGGGTACCCTATCTCCCGAAGACTGAAGCCAGCACCTGCTGGTTCAAGGTCCATTCAGGATTTTCCTGCCTGATTCTGCTTGGTAAGTCTGCCAGCACACTGTCCATGCCCGGCACATGGATTGCAGAAATCTGTGTCTAGGACGTAAGCCAGATTCCAGAACCTCATAGTTTCTGTGTAGTTTTGAGGAACTTGTTTCTCCCTATTTGTTTATGTAGTACATTGCTGTGGTATTGTCTGTCCAAATTTAGATTGACTGACCTTGTAGCTGGGAGGAAAAAAGACTGCATTGCTTGCAGTACTGCCCTGAGCTCAAGGAGATTTATGTGCTCCTGAGTCTTCTGAGATTTCTAGCTGCCACTTACTGTGAGATCCTCCACATGGGCTCCCCAACCTAAGAGTGAAGCATCTGTTGTGAGCACCTTTGTTGGGGACTGCTGGAGGAAGAGAATACCCTCTCTGAGGTGACTTTCCTCTTTCCTCCAGTATAATGCTTGTACAAAGCTTTTTTGTGACTGGCTGTAGCATGGACAGAGTCCAACCTTTGGAACCTGTGACCTCTTAGATGGTATTGAATATCCCTCATTTGACATCTGTCCCCTGGCACCACAGCTATGGATGAGACAATGTGGCCTAGTAGTTGCAGAACATGCCTTGCAGGCCTTGAATGACTCACTGTAAAGGATTCTGCACTGGGAATCAGATTTGTACCCTCCCCTGCAGGGTATCTAGCTCTGCTCCTATGAAATTCAGAACCTGTACTGGTTCTGTCTGGGACTTCTACAGATTTATTAGAAATTCCAGGTTCTGTAAGGGACTTCTTAGCTGTTGTATGGAGCACATTGTTCAGGTATCTTAAATCTAAAATGGGTCTCCACTCATTTTTCTTGTGGGTTAGGAGGAATTTTGAAAACAGATCCTTGCCCTAATGTGAGGCAGGGACCTTTGTTACTGCTTTTGTCTGTAGTAGTTTATTTACTTCCAGTTCTAAAATAATTTCTGTTGGTGAATGAACTGGGAAGCTTTTATTGCAGGGACAATCCCTGATCCACTACTTCCAGGACTCAAGTGTGTGGTAATTTTTTCCCATTCCTGGAAGTAGTGGGCCAGCCTCCAGCACTGACAATGGTTGGCTGGCGGCCTGAGCAAAATTGTTAGAGGTTTTGTTTTGGATGTGGCTTAGGGGCTGATACTGCAGTATGCCAGGAGCCCCTCCTGCCTCTGTAGTACCTCTTTGAGGTTCGTACTCATAGGCAGCGTAGGGTCTTGGATAGTAATAACTGATGCTACCTCCCCTTCCACATGGGCCATATGGAAGTGGAGGTCTTTTCTTTCTCAGTGGAACTCTTAAAAGTTTTTTATTCATCCACTTTTTCATGTATGCCTCTGTTTTGTCACTAAATAGGGAATTTTCCTTAAAGGGGAAATCAGTGGCTTTAGCCTGAGTGCCCTGGGTATGGGTGGTAGCCCTTAGCCAGGCAAACCTCCTCAATGTCATTACATGAACCAAGACTCATGAACAGAGTTCTTAGTGTCTACAGCCATGTGGAATTGCTTTTTAGTGGCATCTGTGGCTGACTTTGCTGTGGCAGCCAGATTCCGTGCCACCTCACTATCTGCCTTATCACTTAGGGCCAGCACTGGGCTATATATGCCGAGTAAGCCCCCTGCCTTAGCAGCAGGGAGGCTGCTTAGTAGATGTTTTTGGTTATGGTATCCAGTTTACTGGAGTCCTTCTCAGGAGGCTGTATGGAGAGAGAGGCACCTTGGCCCTCTCACAAGCAGCTGCCTGTACCACTCTTTCATGATTAGGGTGGAAATACAGGTATTCCATCCACTGTTTGTTGCCTGATACTTTTTTCAGTTTTTTATCAATGCCAGCAGCTGAATTAGTTGCTGACATGATTTTTGATTTGGCCTCTTGGAGGGACTTATGGATGGGGGCTAGTAGTCTCCTTCTAGGGGCTAGCCCCATTGTGTTCATGAGCTCCATTTTCTCTTCATCCTCCTCTGTTTCATGAGAGGGGATATTGAGGATGTTTACCATCTGTTTGATGAACATGGAATAAGAGGTATAATCCTCTGTAGGCCTAGGAGGGGAGTCAAACTCTTGGTCAAGCAAGCCATCAGGTTCTCTTGGTTCACCTTCCTCCTCCTCTTCTTAATACATGCCCCTCCTCTGCAGGTGAGTGGCTTGCAACCAGAGCCTGGGGAGGAGGGACAGGTATATTAAAAAATTCCTATAGCATGGAAGGCTTGTAAAACCTGCCATGGCTTAGTCATGTCCTCTGTTGAGGGGGTTCCATGTCATAATAGCAACGAGAATAGCTTATCACATATGTATGGTGTATATAATCGAAAAGCAAATCAGCTATATACGCTTTCAGGCGCCTAACATCCGGAATGCAAAGAAGGATTTTTGTCTGCACCCCCTGAATATGGATGATTAACTCAGGGGTGCATGTTGGGGAAGGGGAAAAACCCTGTATTGCACAAAAAATTAAGTGCTAGAGCCGCAGGCAGCAGCAAAGGTTTTACACACCCAGTCCCGGTCCCAAACGCTATACCTGCTGCACCACAGCTAGCCACCCACACCACCACACAGCTAGCTCGGAGACAGCAGGTACACCCGTCCCTCACAACCCCTTCCCTGTTCCACCTCTTCTCCTCACTATCCCTCCTTCCTGTCGCCATCCACTACCATTGCAGTCGTGTACAGTCGCTACCCTTAAAGGGTAGCCCAAGAGTATAGCACCCAATATGAGTCACCTTTTTGACGTGGCAACCATATTCGGTTGCTATACTCATGGTATACAGTTGAGGGCATTTGTCACAGATCCACTGCCTGCTCCTTTTCTTTTGAAGGAGGAGTGGCATGGATGTTTTTTTCTTCTCGTTTTTTCTTGGCAGGTACTGGTTTCAGTACCTGATCAGAGGGTCTTTTATTTGTATTTGTTCCATCGCTGGAGTCAAGGCTCCCCTTTCAGACACCCTGCTGTCTTTACCATCTTTACTATGCCTATCTGATGGCTAAGTTGCTTTATCTTTTTTTGTCTGTCCCCTTTGACATGGACTGTTGCTTATGAGGAGAACCCTCTGATACATGCTTTCCACCATCATTGGGCGCTCCATCTGAGCTTTTATTGTGCGTAGCTGACATAGAGGCAGACTGAGAAAACATAAGTTCTTCTCTTTTCAAAGCCCTTTTCTTTTGGGTTTTAGGGCAAAACATTTTAAAAAGTTCACAATAAAATTGTGATCTGCACCCAGGCACTTTTGACAAAGCTCATGGTAGTCTGCCTTTACCAGAAGCCGAAAACACTTCACACAATTTTTAAAAGCTGTGGGTACTGTTCTATTTTTAGGCTATCAGTCTTGCCAAACACTGACAGAACCTGAAATTAAGTGCTTGGTTCCCAGTAACAAATATGGTAAACCAAGAGCAGTTTTGTAAAAAAAAAAAAAAAAAAAAAATTAAAACCGCTGTTAAAATGATTACAAATGTAAGTGATTTAACACTGGCCCACCAGCGCAGTGGCAGCACTACTGCTCACGATTTTGGTGCCTTGAGTTTGATAGCGATCTCAGGTCGTTAGAAGAACGGTTGGGGGAGAGAAGGATTGAGTGTCCAGAGGACCGCTCTCCTCCTCCAAGGGAGAGGGATTGCAGAGCCTGGCATACGCCTGGCTCTGAGCTGTAAGCTAGGGGAAAGGCACCTGGGACTGCTACAGAATGAGCAGGGGGTTGGCAGATGCTGACGCATGGTCATGGGTGCACGGGTCATGCTTCATGGTGTCATTGCACGCTGCACCCCTCGGGAGGAGAAAACAGAAAAATCTTTGGCAGCAGGATGGTGCTTGGACCCTCACAGGCCCTGTGCCTGACTAGCTGGGCTCACACTGGTCCAGCTACCAGATTCAGTTCATGGTGGTGGATTGGAACACTCCACTGGGGGGGGGGGGCAAGCCCTGGGGGTACTGGCTGGCAGTTAGTCCCGGTGGACGTCGAGGTGACGGGGCTGGGGTTCCAGGCAGATGGGAACTGTCCGAGGCATGGGAGAAATAAAAAAGTAAGCAATTTTTGAGTTTCAAACAAAATGCAGTCAGTTTCCTCAGGCAAGAACTGCTTTATCAAGCAGCCTTCTTTGATTCCTGGGAATGGATTGGGAACTGGAGAAACCATAAAAAAATAACAGATTATTAAAGTAAACACCCTAACTAATGCAGAATAATTCAAAAAACTAACAAAGAACAGCAATAAATTCAACTGAAAAGAAGACCAGGAGAACTGGCCTATTGGTGTGGCGGGCTGAGGCACTGAATGCCTTACTATCTGCCATGTTGGTGACCCGTGTTCAGGAATGAGTATGGGTTGCCAGGGGTCAGCGGGGTGGGAGAGGATTTAGTGTCCCAAGAACTGCGCTCCACTCCTATGGAGAGGTGGTCAGCCAACTCGGCCCTTGACTGCCATCGAGTGGAGGCTTGATGACAATACAAGCCAAGCAGCTCAAAGGGAGGGGCTGTGATCCCACAGAGCACGCATGGCTCCACATGCATATCCTGACATGCAGTCATGCCGGGGAACAAGGAAGAAAACCAGACCCAACAGTGGATCACCATTCCTTGCACTTCCCCGGATCCGCACCACCACCTGGACACCCGGAGTGACTCTGAATGTGAACTATGGGGGAGGACGGCCATCCCTCTCCAACACTGCCACAGGGGCAATCTGTGGGGGTCTGGCTCCAAATAGGACCAGGGGATATATGCGTAGAGCGGGGTGAAGTGGGGATGGAATCTGGATCACCCAAGGGTAAAAGCTATATGAAACCCAAAAAAGGCTGGAGATGACTTTGTGGCAACTTCTCTCCTCAAGTGGAGAAACAAATCTGATATTTGAACAGCAGGGGGAGTGTGACCAAAGTGCACAGTTTGAGCTTGTATTCTAAATTCCAAAATTAACATGAAGTTCCACTGTCGGGGGAGCACCCTCCTGTGGACTGATGCCATTTGGAAGGCATCTTATCGATGGATGCCTATTGTTTGAATAACCCAGTGGGGTAATGCCTCATTTATTTAGAGATTGTTTCCCAGGAATAACACATGGGACAATGCCCTATTTAATTATCTTTTGATTACCAGGAATAAGCTATAGGGCAATACCCTGTTTACACAACTGACCAAGAAGAAAGTAGGCAGTAGCATATAAACAAGCAGTCATGTTTTTTTTCAACTACTGCAGTTTCATAATGACAGCAGATATATTCATGTACACAGTGGCAGTGTAAATAAAAAGTTACAAATATCAGTTTTTCACCACACGAGTGATAAGACCTATAAGGCAGGAGGCAGTATAGAGCAGTGGGTTAAGCCTCCGAGCTGCAGATGTGGAGAGCTGGGTTTGAATCCCACAGCTGCCTAGATGCATACTGTGTGATCCTGAGCAAGTCACTTTACTTCCTTGTGCTCCCAGGTCACATCTGGAAAGAAGCTTCGACTTAGTGTGCTACTCCTGGTTAAACAATGTTCCCTTTCCGTAAGTCGCTAGTGGAGAAAAATGTGTTATTCCTCTGCAACACAGTAGGTATTCCTGTGATGTCAAGGTGTAGTTGACCACTCATAAAAAATATCAGGCATATTTTTACTAGGTCCATGCCGTATCCTCTATTTAGAAATTCACACAGCAGAGTAACCCCATTTAGGTAGAACATCAAGTTGGCACAAGGGTCTGGGGACCAATATCAGTGAATATATTACATTTGAGCAATTGATACAGACATAAATGTACAGTATGCATTTAGATCCTAAGTTTACACTGCCACTTTCAAATAACTAATCATATACATGTCCAACATATACAGTATGTTACAACAGTATTTTCAAGCAAGTAAACTTTGCTAATGGAAATAACTCACCACTCCATTAAGGTCAGCTGGCCACTGGCCACTCCATCAGGGACAACATATTACAGTAGTTTGTTCCCATTGGGATCTGCAGCCTGATACAGTTTGTCACTGGAGTCAGCTGCCCATTGCCTTTAGCCCAATGGTTGGTAGCTGTAGCAATTGATATTTAATCTAACTCATCAGTTCCTTTTCCCTAGTTTTCAATCTAGGGCAGTACCGCCGAGCAGCTGTGAAAACCTACCAAAGTTATGAATTCTTCAGGTCTGAAAATGAAGAGGCCATGAAGATCCGGAGGTGAGTCTTTGATGATTTAACTTCTTCTCCCTCTCTTTCTCGCTGTCACTCTCTTGTCCCTCCACTTTCTTCTCTATCTCTGACTGAATTGTGACTTTTTTTTTCTATATATATTTTTGCCCCCTGGTCGCCCTTGGCTCATCTCCTTCTGTCCAGTCTTCCCAGCCCCGTCACCTAGCTTCTTTGGGATTTACCTTCATGCCAACATCCGGCTTTCTGGATTGTGTCAAGGTGCCCAGTCACTGATGTGGGGCTTGTGAAGGACCGGTATTCATCCTACAGCCAAGGAGGTTTTCCACCTTGATTGTAGGTTCCCCTAGGGCCCGGACTGTGCAATGTGTGGGTAGGTGTGCTCTGTCTCTATGGAGATGTCCTAACATGTCTAGCCTTGGCCCTACATACAGATGCAGCCAGACCTACCCTGCCACCTGGACATCTCCAGGTGTTAATATTGCAGCGGGTCATAGTAACCCCCTCCACTGTGGGAGAAGAGTTGTCCCTGGGATGCTCAATCCTCCACCCCCTCCCGGCTGACCCCCAAGTGACCTGCGTCCATTCCCAAACTGGGTCACTGGCGTGGCAGGAGGTAAGGTGCCAGTGCTTCTGCCCTCCATGCCACTGGGCAAGAATTGTGTCTTTTGTTTATAGAAATCTCATCTTTGCCTTTCTTAGATTCTTGTGCATTTTTTCTCTTTCAGACAGTGTGCACTCTCAGCACTGGAAGATGTTTACAACTACCTCTTCTTGGAGGGTGCACAAGTCGCGGTAAGATAACTGGTCTCCGAAAGCAATGAAAACTGCAAAGGAATCCCTTGTCACTGTGCTCCTAACTGGTACTGCAGCCAATTGAGAGCAGCTTGCCATGTCATATTTGTTTTGAGAGCCATGAATGGCATGACAGGATGACTGAAGGTGGATCTGGTGTCCCATGAGAGGATCTCCTTCTTAGGTGGGATGGGTGGGAGTCTCTGCTGAGGCAGAGATGCCGAGAGCATTTGGAGGCTATGTGGGCATGGATTTAGGATTCTGCATGGGAAGGAAGGCAGAGAGTGGAAAGGGAGGGGTAAGTATGCAAGGATGAGGCAGCTGCACCCCTTTTGTCCATCAGGGGGGCTTAGTCATGTGTGGGAAGAGTACACTGCACCCTTTGAGATCCTGAGCTATGGCAGGTAGACCCAATAAAACTGAACCCCACAACAGAGGTGGTGTGTGTAAGCCAAAGGAGCCTTACAGGAGGTTAGCAGTAGCCCTCAGCTTGGCAGAGAGGGTCACTTCAGATAGGACTTAAGCAAGTGACTGGATGCAAGTGAGCACAGACACCCCAAAGCAAAGAGGTATAAAAGGCAAAAGTGGTGTCCCTTGTCACCTTCCTTACAGGCTCAGCCCACTCCTCCTAGTCACAATTGGTCATTATTCTATTTATTTATTTATGTGAATTTTGGTAACTGGGTAAGCCCACTGAGACCATGCGGTCCCTTTTTCAGGGGTGACCTGGGGGAGGGTACATAAGGCAATTAGTTTACAACAATGAGATACAGTAATATACAAAATTGATCATAACAATAAAATTAATATATGAAGGAGGCATAATAAGTCACCCACTTTTGCTGTCATAGACTGATTGGGGGGGTGCTATACTTGGGTGATGCTGGTGAATTTGTGAATGGGTGAAAACTAGAACTGATCTGAAACTGGACTATGTCTGGATGTGGAATGATTTTTCCTATTAGCACCATAATGCCTCCTGACCTGCTGAAATGACCACCCAACCAGTTACAATGGCTAGCACAACCCACAGAAATGCCCACCCCAGCAGAATCCTACCCGTCTCACTGGAGGAGCTGTCTCAACCTGCCAGAATGGCCACCATGACCTGCTGGAACACCCATCATGACCTGCCAGAATAACCAGCCTAACCTGCTGGAATGACCACTATGTCCTGCCAGAATGCCCACTCGAGGGGAATACACACCAGACTCACAAAACTTGCTGCTATGACTCACTGTAATGCCCACCTCACTGGAATGGCCACCCTGACCTGCCAGGGCAGACATTCTGGGGGAGCTGGACATTCTAATGGGTCGCTGCCAATTCCATTGGGTTGTGGCAGCCATTTTGGTGAGTTGAGTTGGCATTCTGATAAAGTGGGCATTCTGGTTGGTCAGGAGACTGTTTAGGTGTGTTGGGTGGGCATTCCACCAGTTTGTAACAGTCATTCTATCAGTTTGGGACAGCCGTTCTAGCAGCTCAGGATCATTACAATTTGTGCCAACAGGAAAACAAACCAGAATCATTCTGATTCTGGGTTCAGTTCTGTGTCGATTCCAATTTTCACCAACTCTCTGAAAGGAAAACTGCTAGTACAATCAAAATGCGTAGTTGTGTAAAAATACCTCAGATACCTGAAGGAGTTTGGGGCAATTCCTAGTCCTGTCAAGATCGGAGTTTGTGTAAAATCCCCCAGTCACATAGGGGAGTTGAGGCCTGGGTCTTTAAATACCTATTGGTACATACTGTGGCTTACAGACCATTGTGCATGTATGTCTCTTTATGTCTTTATATACAGTATGTATGCAAACTGTACTTTCTCCATCACAGAGTAAAGGGCATCTGCAAAACAATGGGACAGATAGTCGCAATATTTGCATGTGTACATTAGTTTTATTTGTCCAGCAAATTGTGAAAATATTTGATTTTGGCAAGAAAAAATACAGACCTAGAATTTCTAGGAACACCACCAGAACGTAATAGTTATACGATCTGGTGATGTCCCCAAAACAGCAAACAGACATTTTTTTTCAGCCAAAACAAACATGATTTAAAATATGCATGTGTGGAAAAGTTTTGAATATGAAGCCCCAGTCATTAAAGGTGAACGCTGCTCTACCAAAAAAAATTACATTTCACAATAGCTGACCAAACATAACCTTCTTTACCAAGCGTTTTCCCTTATATGCTGCTCAGCTGAGGAGGCTGTTTATACCATTCTACCATCGGGCTGCCATTAGCTGTCTCCCTTGCAATGACATCATAATGATGCAACAATCTGTATTTTTCTAATACATGTGGTCTCATCATGGTGATGTCATCATGGTGGGAACCTGAAACCAATGGCATCATATATTATAGTGGTGTTAGCAGACAATATGTCCTAAATGAGTAGCCCATAGCTGGGAAGTGCTGGGAAAGGATTTATCTTTACAAAATGTGATCATTTTTGATAAAACAGTCTTCCCCATCAGCTTTCAGATTCTCTGTGGGCAATAACACATGCCAAGATACTGGCACTCCTTTGGTGTGTGTGTGTGCTGATGAGGCACAAGGCCATAGGCCGTGTGTTCCTCAGCACACACCAGCGGAATGCCTATAACTTCCAATGAATGCAGCACACTGAAATGTGTTATTGCACTTACAAAATTGACTGGTATTAACAATTTTTGCTTACAAAAAGGCAGTACTATGCTTTCATGAGTACATATAGGTAGCGCTATACCTGCTCCCCGAGACATCATCTCTAAGATGAACCTTCCCATCTTTGACTATGGCGACATTGTCCACAGTGCTGTACCTAAGACCACTTTGGCCAGACTGGCCCCCCTTTTCCACACCTTCTGCCATTTTGCCTTGGCCTGCCTTCCCCATACTTACCACTGTTCTCTATACTCTGCTTCCCCCCCGGAAGATCGCTGCCTCACCCACTGTGCCTCCTTCATTTCTAAATTCTGTCTGACTTAACGTCCTCCTTATCTCAGCTCGCTTCTCTCCCCATGCCTCCCTCCTCTTACTCTCTCCATAAATCAGCCTATCGCTCCCTACTGCTACCCCCTCATAAATCTCTTGGTTGACAGAATGCCTTCTTATCTACTTTCCTAATATCTGGAACTTTCTTCCCCTAACTACTCACTCTGCCTCCTCCAAATGCTCTCTTTGATCGGTACTCCACGCCCACACTGCTCCCTCCTGCATATGCCCATAGCCCTGTGTCCTGCCTCCCCCCTTTCTTCTCTTTTTCCCTACACTGTACTTATCCCAATCTCCTACACCTATTTTCACCTCCCATTACCCACTATTCATGTATTCTAACCTCTACACTCATCATCTCCTCCACCTCAACCCCTCCCTTCCTCTCCCCATCCTAACCCTACCATCCCTCCCTCCTACCCTCTCCCTCTCTATCACCTCCCCCTCCTCACTCCCCTTCATGCTACCATAACCCCATCCCCATTATTCCTGCATTCATTTCCTCCTCCCCACTACCTTCTCCTCTCTCCTCCCCTTCCCTTATCCTATTCCCATCATTTTGTTCCCCCTCCCCAACACTATACTTGCTATTCCCAAACCTAATCCATCTCTCCACTTCTCTTCTATCCCTACACCTGTCTTCCTCTCCTTTCTTCCCTTCCCCATCTCCTATCTCTCTACCCTCCTTCCTCTCTTTCCTCTCTCATGTACCATTCCTGTTGTTACACCCTGTGGCCCCTTCCTGTATAGTTAGGGGAGATTTAATGACCACTTCCTACCCTGTCCTGTTTCCGGGTGTACAGCCCGAGAGTGCCTGGTACCTCCCACTCCTGATGTTCTCAGTTGAATTGTTATTAATTATGCCTATACGATACTGTGCATTCTGTACATTGCTGCACGTTATTGCTTTATCAGATTACTGCACTTTTTACTTGTTATTATGTACTTATCCCCTTTCCCTTCCCCCAGGACACATCTGGAAATGAGCTTTATGGCTCGGTATGTCTTTCCTGGTAAATCTCTTTTAAATAAATAAATAAATAAGAGCATGGACCAGGTTTGGTCAATGAGATAGCAGCATATGTGTGCCTTTTTTTTTCCACCTTGTGTTTATGCCTCCTTTTTCCCTCTGGCCCTCTTCAGCTTCCTGTCTGACCAGCCCATCGCTCACCATCTCTAGAATTTACCTGGCCTCCAACAATCCCCTCGCGGATTGTCCTCCATGGCGGGGCTGGGGGAAGGAGGTTCGCCCCCCCCCCCGTGACCAGATCCAGATGGGAAGACAGGGCCCAGTCGGTGGTGTGGGGTCTGTGACAGGAGCTTCATTTTGCTGGCAGTGTCCTAGATTATCTCTTTATCTAGCCCTGCCCACCTCCCTGACATCGGGCCTGCCTCATCAGACCTCGCGCACTCTAGCATACACCTGTGGGAGAGGCATGCTCCCTGGCCCACCTCTGGGGTTGCTAGTGTGGCAAATCCCAATGACATTCCTCTCTGGCTGACAGCACTGCCAAGTGACAGCATCTCCCCAGCCCTCAGTTTCCCGGGCTCACTTCTGAACCTGCATCATTGACTTGGAAACATGCAGCGCCACCCACTGGGCTATCAGGCAGCCCCGATGTGGCACCCATCTTTAGCCATTTTTGAAATCGCTATAACTGGTTTTATATCTATGTATTTACTAGGTATATTGTATATACTGTATATATGTGTGATGTTATTGCTTTGTCTGCTTATAGGTTTTTGATGCCACCAACACAGTCCGCGAGAGGCGAGAACTTATTCTTAATTTTGCTAAGCAGAATGGATATAAGGTACTATTACTTACCTGCTGGGGACAGTATGACAAAGAGTGCAGACAAGTGACAGCCTACTATGATAACTTACTAACTATGCACGTTTTAAGATGTGCTGTTCTATGCATTATTGTGTGAGCAACTTTTTTTAATCAATAAGCTATACATTTCAGAATTGTACACTGTGCTGCCTTGCCTAGCATTAGTCATGTGTTCTGAACTGTGGAGCATAACACAAAGAAGAAATGCATGACAAGTTTATTTAAAATGAGCAGACAAGAGATTGCTGGGTTAGTCTGTAAGCGTGCACTGGTTGTGGCTCCAGGAATTAAGGGTGACTGGGATACAGGCAGGGTACACACACCTTGTAACCGCACACTTTGGCAGAACTTAAATCTGGATTTGTTGGCAGCTGTGTCACTGCTAGTGCACAGTAGATTTTTTACCAGGGCATGTGCTCTGTTGGGTCTAGGTTGGGAGCCCCCACTGATGTGCACAGGACCATTAGGTAAGTGATTCCACATGCACAGGGCTGGTGGAGAGGGGTAGAAAGGATTGTATGCGTACAGGGCTGGTAAAAAATAAGTAAGTGATTTTAATGGAAATTTTTTTCCCCCACTTGTTTAACCAAGTGAGACACACTAAGCTGAAAGCTTGTTTAGAGGTGCAACCTGGGAGCACAGGGAAGTAAAGTGACTTGCTCAGGATCACACAGTATGTAAACAGAGCTGTGGGATTCAAACCCAGGTTTCTAGATTTGCAGCTCAGAGCCTTACACCACTGCACTATACGCCTCCCCAGTATGAAAATTCTCCATTTGCAGTACCTCCTGGAATGTACTGTCATCCCATGTAGTATCTCTGTTTTAATCTCTGTAACACTCTTTTTGAGTTTCATCCCCTTTATATGATTTATTCTTCCTTTATTATTTTGATTTGCAGGTGTTTTTTGTGGAGTCAGTGTGTGACGATCCAGATGTCATCGCTACTAACATCATGGTAAGCGCAAGAGAGGGTGAGAAAGGTCTCTGAGTGGTAAGGTGAAGCATTTCCTCCTTTTTTTGTTTTTTTACTTTCTGTTCATTCTGCCTTTCATGGCTGGCATCTGGCCCCACCTTCAGGCCCCTGCACCTTCCTGACCTCATCACCTTCTCCTGGGGACTTACCTCTCCCACTTTTCCCTCTTGACTTTCCATGATGGGGTCCTCAGGCTGGCCGAGGTTCTTCAGAAACTTCATTTAGCATCATCGAGAGAGCCAGGTTGTCAGATGTGGGGTCTGCAGGGGAGCAGGGCCATCATTCTCTCTGCCAAAGGTCCTTTTTCCCCTTTTTCTCTCCTCCCCATCGAAGTACCATCTGAGATCTGGTGTGCGCATGTAGATGGCAGTCACATGGTGCATAGGTGGTGGTCACATGGCAGTAGTGGTCTCCCTTCCTTCCCAGAGGAGGAGAGCATCCTTTGGGATGCACATTCCTTCTTCTCTCGGCCGACCCCTGATGACTCGGGCTCACTACCAAACCCTGGTCACCAGTGTCGCAAGTTGTAGTGCTACCACTGTGCCAACGGCTGGCTATTTCCTTTTTTTTTTTTTTTTGAAGAGGACACACATGCATGCACCCTTCCAATTGCTATATCTTCTACCCTAAGTATTTATACCATATTAGCAGCTCTCTGTTGAATTCTATGCCCTCTGTCAGGCTTGACGCATTCCTTAGACTCTCAGGCTGCATAAACAAGAGTTTGGCAAACTTCACTCAAAAACTGTTGCACGCTATACAGATAAGTGGTGTCTAGCCTTGCCCACATGCAAAGATATTGTGGCTGAAATGTTGCTCCATATCCAGGAATTTGGAGATGTAATCTTTGTAACTAATGATACCTTGATGTCTGCTATATCTGTGAATTTTACCAATAAACAAAGTGTTAAAAAAATATACTTTTTAAGACTGTCTGTTAAACCCAATTTGACAGATTTTATGTTGACTACAGCTCTCTATGCAGGTTCTTTTAAAATAAAATGTTTTCATAGTCATCCATAATAGCCATTGTCTGGAGCTATGCATCAGAACTCTTTCTCTAAAACCCACACTTTTTCAGATTCACACATGAAGACATGAAAAAAAAAAATTTTCAAGACAGCAAAAGAGGAAAACAAAAGTCATCCTCTTCTAAGGAATACAACTCACCTGCAAGGAAATGGCTGATGGAACACTTTATGTACTGTAATGGACCCGCGCTGGTGTACAGGCTTCTGCATCCCCCCTCCAACTGCAAGAACTCCTGGAGGCATCTTGGGAAAGGAGGGTCTCTAGAGTCTGTCATCTTTTCCTGGTACTGGGTCAATACCGCGCATGTAAGACAGTGCAGTATTAACCACGCTGTACATGCAGCACTTTAAATCACAGCAACAGGGGTGGAATAGCGATAGGGATTTGCCGCTACCCCTGTCACTGCACAATGATGTAAGGAGAGGAGAAGGTACCATGTGCTGGGTGTCTGGTCGAGCTGCTCCCATGGTGGAGTGGCTAGGGCACCAGCACATGGTGCAGTTGGAAGACCAGGGACCGTGATTCAGTCCCCCCCCCCCCGGTCTCCCCTGCTGCAACATTTGCCGGCATGTTGTTGTTTTTTTTTAATCAAACTTCCCTCTCACGAGTTTCTCCCCACTCCTGAAGTCTGCCCCCCCCCAGAGTTTGTTATTTAAGTTCCAGGGAGTGGGGGGTGCTGGGGGCGAAGACCCCCTGCAAAAAAAACATAAAGACCCATTGTTGTCAAGGAGTGTGGTGCATGGAACAGGTCAGTGGTTTGCCCCGACTCTGTTTTTGTGTGGCACTGTTTTGCTGCAGCATTTTCATCTGCGCAGTTTTGTCATATGGCGGTATGACCCTCTGCCTCTTTTCCTTGGCTTGTGGCCTGTCCAGTGCGCTGAATGACAGCCCAAGGCACCAATGGGTGTGGTCTCCAAACTGTGCCTATAAAGGGGGGACTGTACTGGAGGCAGATAGATCTGAGGGAGATCTCGTGGTGTTAAGACCTGCTGTTCTGAGAGTGGGTGCAAGCTTCACCAGCCTAGTGTCATCGAGGCACAGGTCAGGAAGCATAGGAAAACCAGGAGCAGTTATAGAATTAGCAAGTAGCGTTTTATTGTCAATAACAGTAAAATAAAAAAGTACTAATTGTTCAGTATAACTATTTTTTTTTTAAGTCTTTGGTAACCGGGTAAAGCCCATTAGGCACAAGTTCCTGCTTTCAGGGGTTACCTGAGAGCACTGGAGAGGTTAAGTGAGTTGCTCAAAGTCACACAGTATGCAAGTGGAGGTTGTGGGAATCAAACCCAGGTCTGCAGGATGTACTAAGCTCATTTACAGCTCATTACTCTAACCTCTAGGCTATACTGCCAACCCCAAAGTCCCCCCATTTACAAAGGCAGTACAAACAGAGAAACAAAGTCCTTTGTCTGAGGGTATCTCTAATTCCAAATTTCAGTCTCAGGTCACATGACCTGTTCCTATTAGTTTCCATCCCCACCCCACCCCCTTAGTTCTTCTCACACATCCTGTTTTTATTACTTTGCAACTTATACAGACTTTTATCTCAGGGCTTTATTGCTCTGTGTTCCTTTCACATTTCAAAGCTTCACACTTCCTGTCACTCTATCCGTCCTGTAATTCTCTTCAATTATTTTTATACATTGCTTCACAGTGTAAATAAATACTGCTTATGTTGCTCAGTTTTGTTACTTACCTGAAGAAGGGACCTGTGAGGCCCTGAAAGCTTGTGTATAATTCCATCTTTGTACAACACACTTCCTCAAACCTTCCAGTGTCTCCTGTTTTCCAAGGACCAATATGACTAGAATCTCTTTTTACAAAATAATGGAAGATACCACAATTCACTATCGGAAATGGCAACTCTGTAACATGAAGAAAAAGGAAGCTAAACTTGATAGTGACATCTATTTTCTAAGTGCATGCAAAAGACAGAACATTATACTTAAAGGACTTCAGATCTACAACTCACTGCGAACTACATAAAATTCAAGGCATGCAGAATAGCTATGTCGTAGGACATCTGAGAAACTCAGGAATCACCTTACTCATCAGATATATGTTAGAAAATCTCACCTTAAAAATATAACTTCTGAACTTTTACGCACCCTTCAAGGAAATAACAACAATGTACTACCAGGATTTAGCTGTGATCTCCGAACATGTTACCAAAACACTCTCAAGGCAGCCATTTCACAGAAGAGGAGAAAACGCCACCTTCATATCTGCTAAATGTTATTTGTTTCCATGTCAATAGACAACTCTTTTCATGTAGCTGTTAAGGATGTATGCAAATGTTTTAGTCTGTTTTTACAGTTCATACTAGGCTTTATGACTGCCCTGGGTGTCTCCATTTCATGGCTGTTGAAATCACATTGTCCCTGAGAGCTGCATTAGCACATGAGAACATGATGTCAGATCATCCATTTATACTATGTATCTTTATGCTGAAAGAACAAATAATCTGCAAAAACTCTCTGGAAACTCATAAACTGAGGAAAAGTTTAAAGGGAAAAAAATCTGCATTATAAATCAGACAGTTTGCAATGCTCACTGAAGGTGAATGTGGTATTCCACACCTTTTTGCAGCTTGTTTCTTTTAAGACTAATTAAGCAGGCAGGCATACTGGGGAGTTTAAAGGGTGATTATGTATCATGTTCTCATATGCTAATGCAGCTCTTAGGGACAATGAGATTTCAACAACCATGAAATGGAGACTCCTAGGGCAGGCAAAGGGCCTAGTATGAACTGGAAAAACAGACTAAAACATCTGCATACATCCTTAACAGCTACATGAAAAGAGTTGTCTATTGACATGGAAACAAACAATATTTAGAAGATATGAGGGTGGAGTTTTCCTTTAAAAAACTACAAGACAGCAGCCAGAACAGCACCTTGACTCATCCAGGTGAAGTAAACCACAGCATCAATGTTGTGGAACAAAATAATATACTTTATAACCTGGGTTCCTAAAATACTGTTTTCCGATTCATCCATACAGGTCACCTGACCATTGATTAATCCCTGATATACCCACTGTTGCATGTTCACAGGGCTTTATTTTACTATTTCTTTAGGTGAACCTCTAACATAACATTACCCATGTTATAAGAGGATTAACTTACTCCAGGGTATGGGTTTACTGAGCATTAATCAATGCCTGGGTGGTTGAAGTCACTCAGCTTCGCCTCGTGACTCCAGCCCCCCCCAGGCATGGATTAATGTTCAGTATACCCATACCCTGTCATGGGTTAATCCCTCCACAACAACTGCTAGTGATCAACCTATCTGCTAAAGAACTTACAGCAGCTGAAGCATCTGTATTATCCAAGGGCTTAACTTTCTGCCCCATACAGGAATTTGATAATGTTAGATTCTGTGGTGAGATTAGGGATATTTTAGATGGCTTCATCTAAAAGAGTACTCTTTTGATAAGAAGAACAACACAAAAACAACACAGTACGACAGCACAAAGAAAAAAATCAGACTGGACCCCTCGAAGCAGATGCAACCCCAAACTGGATGCCTACATTGACTGCTTCTGAGGAAGAATAAACTCCCAGATCCTAAGCAAACAGCAGAAACCCCTGTATAGTATCACACCACTGGAAAAGAGGGTAATACAAACACAGAAAAACAACCATGACATCATAATAAAACAAGCTGACAAAGGTGGAGCTGTGGTTATGATGAACACAGAGGATTACACTAAAGAGGCACACAGACAGCTGTCAGATACAGCTTATTATAGAGAACTCATAGAAGACCACACTACAAATATACAAAAAAACTCTGACAGATCATCATGTCTCTACTGAACAACACCCAAGAACACCTGAATAAACTCATTCCTAACAACCGTACTCCAGGGACATTCTATATGCTGCCTAAGGTACACAAACCCGGGAATCCAAGACAACCCATCATCTCTGGAACCGGCACACTCACTGAGAACATTTCAGGACTCATTGAATCCATTTTAAAACCCCTCATAAGAGCTACTAGCAGTTTTATTCAGGACACCACAGATTTCCTCAGAAAACTGAAGCAAATTGGACAACTACTGCCCAACACTATCCTAGCCATAATGGATGTTACTGCCCTCCACAATAATATCCCACATGAAGATGGCATATCAGCGTGTCAGAAATTTTTACAGGAAAACATGTCTACAACAGACACTCCAGGAGCCACCATCAGCACCCTGATAAAATTAATTCTGACACATATCACGTTTAATGGCAAGCACTTTTTACAGATCATGGGGACAGTCATGGACGCAAAAATGGCACCACAATATGCCAATCTTTTCATGGCCTTTCTAGAAGATTTTTTTAAAACCACCCTTATAAACCATCAGTTTATGTCCAAATTCATAAATGCAGGGGTTAAATTGAGGAGGTGGAACTCTAGTTCCTGGAAAAGGGCTCAAAGTGTGCATTGCATTGCATGTCACATGTAGCGCAACAATATTAGTAACCCAAAAAGGTTGTATTGTGACATTGTGTATAACATTTTATTAAAAACTACTAAAAGAAATAAAATTAAACTTTTTTAACCATTGAAAAACTATTTAACTAAAGTCATAAAGTAAAATTAAACATCTGCAACCACCAAAACAAAAAATAAATTACAAAAAAAAAAGGTTTACCACAGTTTAACACAGATTAACTGTACCACACAAATGATAACTGTGAAAATAAATACTTATGACCAAAACAAAAACCACTTTGCCATTGAAATCAGAGTCCAATGTATGTGCAATGTGCAGTGAAGTGTCACTTGACATCTGACAGGACTTTCCAAATATGTTCATAGCTCTGCTGAACATCCTTGTCCTCTCTAGCCTTGCATGCAGTGTGACCTGCTGAGCATCTAAAAATAAGCCACTTCTTTTCAAATGGTGTGGGGTCCCATTGTTTTACTGGTGGACCAATCAGTGACAGGTACATCAGTGAGGAGAGGTGTTTAACTGTGAGGCTAGTTTTCAGGGGTGTGCATGTATCATTCATCTCACTGAACCCCCTTTCACACTCAGCAATGCTCACTGCAGTTGTGTTAACAACATGCACAATCTGTAGTAGGACACACCTAGAAATAAGCTGTACTAGCTTAGTGTACCTTTCCTGGTCAAAAATTACAAATAAATGACAACAAATTAAAAAAATATATATATTTATGGTGCTGCCAGCATAGCCTAGAGATTAGAGTGATGAGCTGTGAATGACCTTGGTGCAACCAGTGAACATGGGTTTGATTCCCACAACCTCCACTTGCATACTCTGTGCGACTCTGAACAAGTCAGTTAACCACACCAGTGCTCCCAGGTTTCCCCTGAAAACAGGCACTTGTACCTAGTGGGCCTTACCTGGTTACCAAAAAGAATACAAAAATAAATAGAAAATACCAGCAGCGGCTTCAAGTTATAGTTAAAAAATTACAACATACCAGCTGATTAGCTGCATACATATACCATCGACAGCATGCATGGTTTGCAAGTTTATGGTTTTTTTTTGGGGGGGGGGGTGCGATCCTAGGACCTGATTGTTAAATTTGGTTGCTCCCACTGCCTAACTGCACTGTTCCTCTACCTTATAGCCACAGTGCAAGGAAAACTGTTTTCCCCCCCACAAAGTTAGTTTCAGTTATAATTCATAAAACAATATTAGCATACCTATCAAATCTACTTTTAGGTACCTATTATGCTGCACATTGTGAGTTTTCTTTTCTTTTCTTTTGATCCTGACCCTTACCAGGTTTGCAATGTGCAAGGCAGCCATTTTGTTTCTGTATTAACTGGGTAATGCCCACTAGTCCTAGGCATGCATGCCTGCCTCTTTTCAGGGGTGACCAAGGACACAGGAGAAGTTAAATGACTTGCTCAGAGTCAGACAACATGCAAGTGGAGGTTGTGGGAATTAAATCCAGGTCTGCTGGATGGATGTACCAAGCTCATTCACAGCTCTGTACTCTAACCTCTGGGCTATACTGCAGTGCCCCCAAAACCACACACACACACTGTAGGAAAAAAAAACTACACTAAAACATTTATAAAAACTCATCTGTTTGCGGAAAGATAACATTTACCCCAAATAAAACTGAACAATGCTTGTCATCTTTTGCAGCGAAAAAATGAAAGGGTCAAAGTTTTGCCCAGTTTCATTGCACTGCTGCTTTAACTGCCTCTGGTTTTCAAGGATGTCAATCTATCTGATTGTCTGTCAGTCAGTCATTCTGTCTGTCTATCTATCTATCTGTTTTCATGATGCAGAGAAAATGTATCATTTGCAAAGATCTGACATTTTTAAAGGGGCACTGTCAGCCTTGACCCTCGTTTTAAGAGAATTACATCAGTGTGCCTCTATGCACACACTGATCCCCTATGATGCACACAACCACCATATACATACTTTACAATAGTATTCTTACCAGTATTCATTATTTTTATGAATTTCCACTTTCCTTCGGGTCCGTTGCAAGTACCCTATCCCCTGGAAGCATAAGGTAGCCAAGAGAGTGCATCTGACACTGAGCGCTGGCACGGACATTGATTTTACCCATGCCCATGCTGACAAACTAAATACAGCATGCATCTTCTATTGCTGTATTAGAACTGCCCATTTTAAAATAAAACCGAGCACTTGAAAAGTTAAAAAAAGCTTTTCTATGGTGATTTGCATACGTAGCCCATGATGCTTTGCATTATGGGGGCATGTGCGATTTTGTATTTATTACTCTGTGTTCCTTTCACCACTTCTAAGCTTCACACTTCCTGCCACTCTACCTTTTCTGTAATTCTCTTCAATTATTTTTATACATTGTTTCACAGTGTATATAAATACTGCTTATGTTGCTCAGTTTTGTCATTCACCTGAAGAAGGGATCTATGAGGCCTTGAAAGCTTGTGTATAATTCCATCTTTGTACAAGACACTTGTTGGTCCAATAAAAGGTATCAAATCTTCTAGCGTCTCCAGTCTCTCCCCAACAAAGATTGATGCTCTTTTTACAATAAGTCTTTGCTTGGTAATTAACTTCTGCAACATCTGCTCATTAACGGGCATCCTGTTTCTCATAAAATGTATTAGAACTTTGTAAATTTCCTTTCAGGTGTGACAAAATAGAACATGGTGTCCCAGAACTGACCTCCTGTTGACAGCTCTGCAAAAGAGTTTGTGCTTCATCGCAAGGTTAACCCCTTGAGTTCCAAATAGCTTTTTGCAATCATTTCAACAGTATAACTATATACAGTTTCAAACAAAGGGATCCCAGTATCACTTACAGTGTCACACAAAGATTCACATATATTTTTTATAACCAAAGATATGCAAGGAGGAAGAAAAAACAGAAACAACAAGTGAAGGCAGAGAGATAGCGAGAGGCAGTGAATTGTGAGACTGTCAGAGTGGCCAATTCCTAGGTCTCACAAGAACATTTAGTTGCACAACCAGACAGACAAGAGACAGAAAAGGAGAAGATAGAACAGATCCTTGTATTTTACTCTTTCTGTATAACAAATGGGATAGGACCTTAATCAATCCTGTCATGCCTAGTTCTACAGTATGGGGAACAAACTGTAAAGAGAGTTCTCATTCTGGTGAGGACAGCAGTATTCATGTGCTAGCCTGCACAAGACATGACGTTGGAGGGACAGTGTGGAGCAGAGAAGCTAAGCCCAGATCTGCTAGTCCAGGACTGTAGCAAAGCATAGAAAGAGAGACTCTGAAAAGGGAGCCTTCCTTCCTCTGAGATACCCTGTGAGAGCAAAGATTCAGTTGCCTGCTGAGTCAGGCGGAGCCATTCATTCCCAGGAACTATGAGTACACCGTAGGGCATCCCTGTCTTTGAAGAAAGATTATCTGTTGACCAATGTGTTTGCAAGTTGGCAACTAGGCCAGATTACAGATACTCCATTTTAAGTGGTTCTTCTGTGTCATTTAAGCAATTGCATGGCCTTTGAGGGAAATGTTAAATTGAGCATGTTGCTCTGTGAATGAAAATGCATTAACACTGGCCAGTCTATTCTATTCTTAAGGTACCTTGGGACTGAGCAAAAAGGAAGATCCCCTGTGGGAAGATTATAGTAAATCCTGGTACCAGGTGGGAGGGAGTCAATATTCAGAGCGTGAATGCTGTAAAAGTCTTTTTTGTTTTGTTTTGGATGTTGCCTTGTCACATTCAGTTCCTCCTACTTCTTACTTCCTTCTTCCTTTGTTCACCATCAATAGCCTAATTCCATTGTGCCAAAATTCAGAGTGTAAGTCTTCTCTTTACCCCCTTATTTTTAAAAGGGGACTTCTGAAAGTACTTTTTGGTACCCCTTTAAGCAGTTCAATTGCTCATGATGCTGATAAGGGAAGTACATTCCCAGTCTTAGTACATCTCCATATTGCTGGTAAGGTGAGAACACCAGTGTTCTTCATCTTGAATTTAAGGAGAGGGACATAGTTGCCAAGGTCTGCACCTCCATGCATTGCTGTCTGAACCCCAGTATGTATGTATTTAGCCATTTAGTTAAGCAGATCTGGACCAGAACTATGGAACAACAGGATTCAATCACCCAGGTGATAAAGGTGATCAACACTCACCCTTGCTACAGTAAACATTTGCAGTCTCCTCTACCTCTCACACTAACCATTCAAGCTCAATACCAGCAACCTGGCACCATGGCAAATCCTTCCTACCCTCACTTGTGGCACCCTCCTACAAAAGACTGGGTGAAAATGACAGCTCACGCCACTGGAAAGTTGACAAATTGACACCTGCTCCTAGCCATTACCCTATGCTGGGACCCTAAATGACTACACTGTACTCAAACTAACAAGAAACAGAGGCATTACACGTCATACTATGAGCTACGGCAGATGTCCCTTAAACTCCTGCTCCTCCTCCTTCTGATGTCAGGAAGTGTCCATCCAAACCCTGGCCCTGTTTCTACCAGGGTAACAAATCTAGCAAAAATGGAGGGGGGGGGTCTCACCTTCGCCACCTTAAATATCTGTAGCCTCCTTTCAAAACTGGCATCTCTTCAAGTCTTTGCCAGTCAACACAATCCCGACATACTAGCCATTGTTGAAACCTGGCTGACACCAAGCACTCCAGACCATGCCATCTCACTACAAGGCTACAATATTTTCAGACTGGACAGGACTAATAAAAGGGGGTTGTGCTATTTACATTAAGGACAACCTCTCTAGCCACCCTGTCTGCTTTTCCACCACTAACTCCTCTGTGCAATTTCTCCCTGTCAAGCTACTACTTGGTGCCCAAAATAAAGTGCTTACTGTGGCTGCTGTCTATATCCCTCCTAAAGATCCAGGGTCCGGCCTCCAGACTGTTCTTGAATTTGTAAGATCACAACCACCTGACACTGAGTGCCTTCTCCTTGGTGAGTTTAATATAAATTGGCTCGCATCAGACGTTGGGTCCCTCAAGGATGGTATCCTAGTAGCTAACCTAACGCAGATGGTGAGCTCCCCCACTAGAAAAAAACTACAAAACTGGAACTTGCACTCTCATTGACTGGATCCTTGCTAGCCACCCAGCCCACATAAAAATCACAGTTGTTCTCCCGGACTCTCTCAGTGACCACTCCCCTGTGATCTGTACCTGGACAAATAAGTTCCAAAAACCACCTCCAAAAAACATCTCAAGCAGAGTGCTACCCCATGGAAACCTTACTAAGCTCAAGACCTGTCTTTTACAGAAGATTGGTCCCCAATATACAATACTCTAGATGTTGACGCAGCCCTAGATTATTTTATCACAACTTTCAACACTGCCTGTGACACCTGCGCACCAGTAAAAAGCATAAAATCAAAAGCGCTCTCAAATCCCTGGCTCACAGCCAAACTACTGGCTAGCATAAAGCTCAGGGACCACCTCTGGGCCATAGACAGAGCACCAGGTCCTTGACAGATATCCAGAAGTATAAAGAGGCACGAAACCAATGTACCAAACAAATCCGACTAATGAAGAGCTCCTACTTCAAAAATGCCCTCGCAAACTCCTGAGGTGACGGGAGATCATTCTGGGACAACATCAGAAATATCACGGGTAAGCAGTCCAAATCCTCTCCCACTATAATGTCTGTCGATGGAACCACTACCCTAGACCCAATGGCCATGGCAAAGGCCTTAAATAAAACTTTCACTGACCTCAGTGGGGTCCTCCCGCCGGACTTCTTCTCTGACACGGACTCGCCAAAACCAACATCTCCTACTGCCTCACCAGACCAACTGCTTTTACACTTCAAAATAGTTAAGGCACATGAAGTCCACAAATATATAAAAAAGGCTATCTCTAAATCCAGAGCAAGCAGTGATACTATTGATCTTAAAATTCTGTCCCTTACCCTGGAAGAGGTGGTGCACCCACTCACCAAAATTTTCAATCTCTCCCTCTGCCTTAGTCAATTTCCAAGCAAATGGAAGTCTGCTACAGTCACACCAGTGTTCAAAAGTGGCAGCAAGTCTCTACAGGGAAACTATCGGCCTATATCTGCTTCCACCTCTCCAAGGCCTCGACGCATTGTGGCTGACCAACTCTCAGACTACCTGCATAAGTATAACATACTCTGCTTGCAGCAACATGGATTTAGGAAAGGACACAGTACATCGACCGCTACTGGAATTCTCAGGAGAAATTCACACTGCCTTGGACAAAGGATATCAAACCGGAGTTGTTTTCATTGACCTAACAAAGGCTTTTGATACTGTTCACCATTGCTTACTTATCACACAACTACACAGTCTTGGGCTCTTGGAAGGACCAGGTGCCTGGGTTAAAAGTTACCTGGCCCAACACTCTCAATCAGTAAAAATCTCAGAAGTTCTCTCAGTCTCAAAACTGGTCCTCTCAGGTGTTCCACAGGGGTCAATCCTAGGCCCCCTCCTTTTCAGTCTTTTCCTAAACTCTCTCCCCAAATCCTGCCCGGAACAAATAATCCTTTATGCTGACGATGCCGTGATTCTCTCCTCTCATAAGGACCCGAAACCCTTACTCCAGAGCCTGCAACTTGCTTTCTCCAATGTTGAAAAGTGGTTCTTAGATCACAAGCTGGTCCTAAATCACAAAAAAACAAAATCCATGCTTTTCTCCAGTCCACCAAACAGAAAAAGACAAATTCCACTTACTATCAAAACATACCCAGGAAATACCCTTGAATAAGTGTCAACATTTAAATACCTTGGAATCATCTTTGATCAAGGTCTTACCTTTGCGACCCACATTAATAACACAGCGAAAATGGTGAACCAGCGCATTGTTATCCTGTTCTGAAACCGGCAATTCCTTACCCAAGCTGCGCTGAGGATTGCTATCCAAAGCTCTGTCATTTCAGTCATAGACTATGGCTTAATTATCTATGGCTCTGCCACTACCACCGCACTAAGGCACATCACAACCACCCTAAACAAGGCCTGTCAGCTGCTCACTGGAGCACAAAGATGTACTCATACATGTGAGCTCTACACTGAAACAGGATGGTTGCAACTCTCAAATCGCATAAGGTACCTCACATGCTTGATGGCAAAAAAATCTATCTTGGGCCGCGACTACTGCATCCAAGACCTTTTTTGTCTAATACCAGCATCTGTCCCACCAGAAGATCGGAACACCAGCCTCTCCAGGTCCCCAGATGCCGGACCACACAGGGCCAAAGATCTTTTGCCTATCGTGCCCCCAGCTGGTACAATGCCCTGAGCTCGCTCATTACATCCTCCACGTCACTAGGAGCTTTCAAATCTATGCTTTACTCTCACCCCTCAGCCTCTAGCTCCTGTGACTGCCTTGACTAATGATTCTTCCCTCATGGCTGTTGTTACTGTTTTTCGTCCTCCTCTTCTGCTCCTTTCTTGACAAAGGCATCTGAGCACCTCTAGCTACTCAAAGTCTGCTACCCTCCCCCATATCTCCTCCTACCCTTCCCACCTTGACCATTCCTCCAATGTTTTGTTTTTTTCCTGTGATGTACTGTATTATACTGGCTTACTGAAACCTTTATAATTTGCTGACCATTCTATGTAACATGTCTTGTTCATTTGTACATTGATGACGTGGAACCTTTGTAAAAGAGCCATTGGCTCAAAGGTAATAATTCCTAGAACAATAAACTAAACTAAACTAAAAGGCCCCAAAAAGGCAATACAAAGCAGGAACTAAATTGTTAGGGACAACCTGTTCAATAAAACTTCACTATGACCCCCCCCAAAAAAATTAAGTTGAGTACTTACCTTTGCTGATAGGACGCACAGTGTTACCCGACAATCAGAAACATCTGGATCTGGTTTGATTGGTCATCATTATTGCACAATGAAACTTTCCATGGCATCTACACTAATAAGTTATCCTCCTCATAATGGAATTCACATTTTCGGTATTGTACTTCCATATCACTTAATGCAATTTTATATTATCCAACTAACAACATATAACATCCTTCATTTTTTTTAACTGGATCTGGGACAGAACTATGTAGCAACATGATTCAATCACCTTGGTGATAAAGTACCTGAAAAGACAATAAGCATTTTTCAATGCCGAATGTTTGCTTGCTGGCATTAGCAGTGGAAGTGCAGGAATTAGACAGATGCAGTATAAGGATGGCACTGAAGTACTGAACTGATGCCAACTCCACCTTTACCCTGCAGAGATGGACAGGCATTGGGGGTGTGCCTTTGGGTCATCACCCATGACAGTCATGACATTTCACCTCATCCTACCCTTCAGACACTGACAAGTGTCAAGGTGTGCCTTGGGGTGTTTGGGATTTACATTCACCTCATTCCATAAGGAAATATGCTGAAATGGGTGCAGTATAGGAGAATGGGGTGAACTCTGGGACCAAAGGGTCCAAGGCACACCTCGATGCCTGTTACCGGCTGCAGGGTGGGGGTGGGGGTGGAATGCCATGAGCATTACTGTTGACAATCCCAAGTCACACCCCTGATGCCTGTCAGTCCCTACAGGGTAGGGTGTTATGGTTGAAAACCCTAATGTCCTGGGTGTTTCTTGGTATTTTTACTCCAAGTTTTCAACATGGGCTTTTTGTGACCCCACCTCATGAACAGTGACACTATCAGTTTGTTAGGCTAAAGGTGATTTTGCACAGCGACTGCGCCATTTGGCGCCACAGGCACAAAAACACATTTCAAACAGGATGTGAAAAATGACAGCTGTACTGTTTATGAGGAGGTGTAAAAAATGACATTGTTGAAAATCTGGAGTGAAAATATAGAAAAACTGGTGAAGTCACAAGCATGCGTAGAAACTGCGCAACATACACCTGTAATGTAATTAGTTTGGGGGAATTTTTACAGCAGATTTTCAGCATAGGCATTCTGGGACCTCCGCTCAGGAACAGTGTCACTGTGATTTTCTTAATCTGTCCCGAACACTGATTTCCCGCAGCGACTGTGCTATTCTGCACCGGAAGTGTGAAAACACATTTCGGCCAGTGTGTGAAAAATGACAGCTGAACTGTTCATAAGGAGGTGTGGAAAAATGTCAATGTTGAAAATCTGGACTGAAACTATTACAGATTCATGAAATTATGAGGGTGCGTAGAAATTGCGCAATGCACGATCATAACACAGTCATTTTTTTATGACTTTTGTCACCAAATTTTCAACATAGCCATTTTAACACCTCTGCTCATGAACAGTGTCTCTGTGATTTTCTTAATCTGTCCCAAACATTGATTTTGCACACCATCGGCGCCATTGTGTGCTACATGTGCAAAAACCCATTTTGAGTGAGATGTGAAATATGACAGCTATACTGTTCATAAGGGATGTAGTAAAATGGCAATGTTGAAATCTGAATAAATATAAAAATTCTCAAAGTTATGGCGTGTAGGAACTGCTGCTTGCGTGCATCAACCAGTCATTTGGGGACTTTTTCACCAAATTTTTGACATAGGGTTTTGAGGGCCTACCATGAATTGCACTGTCATTTCGTTAATCAGTCCCGGAAGGTGGTTCCACGCAGTGACCATGAAATCACCTTTCAGGATGGTAATAACAAAATGACAGTGACCGAGTTCATGAGGTGGCATCCCAAGAACACGATGTTGAAAATTTGATGAAAAAATTCCCAAAAACGGCTGAGATATGCACCAAAGTTGAAAAAAAAAATTTATGCCATTATACAGCTTACCGGCATTACTTCAGTTTGCGGTTGGCTTTGAAGAGTGCAGATGTGTTCCTGATCCACCGAAGATCATCACGCCAGCCTCTGGAGGTAAGTGTGGGGTGAAGTGGAGGTGTGGGGAGGTGGGGTACGCAGAGGGTGTGCGTGGGTTGGGGAGGGACAAGAGAGTCAATGAGGGACCATTTTTTCTTATAGGTGTTTTTTTTTTTTTTTTTACAAAGATGCGGGACTTTTGCCACGCTGGGGTGGGCTCCCAGCATGGCACCTGGAAGTCTGTCTGGGGGGCAGTGGAGCTGACGGGGATTGGGCACCCCCGTCAGCCTGGACTTTGCCACGCCTAGGTGAGCCCCAGCGTGGCACCTGGAAGTCTGTTTGGGGTTGTGGTGCTGATGGGGATTGAGCACCCCATCAGCTGTAGCAGATTTCTGCCATGCTGGGGTGGGCACCCAGCATGACACCTGGAAGTCTGTTTGGGGGCAGTGGAACTGACGGGGATTGGGCACCCCCATCAGCCATATGGACTTTTGCCACGCTGGGGTGAGCTCCCAGTGTGGCACCTGGAAGTCTGTTTGAGGGGGCAGTAGAGCTGATGGGGGATTGAGCACCCCCATCGGCTATACAGACTTTTGCCATGCTGGGATGGGCTCCCAGCATGATACCTGAAAGTCTGTTTGGGGGGCAGTGGAGCCAACGGGGGATTGGGCACCCCTGTTGGCCATACGGACTTTTGCCATGCTGGGGTGAGCTCCCAGCATGGCACCTGAAGTCTGTTTGGGGCAATGGAGCCAAAGGGGATTGGGCATCCCTGTCGGCCATACAATGTGCGGGGTGGGGAGCACATGAGCACACTGGGGTAGGATCCCAGTGTGCTATCGAGTGTTTGTTGGAGGGCACTGGAGATGGCCAGGGGTCACAAGAAAAATGGAACTGTCTATGACAGCAGTTCAGATGCAGTGCTGACGTGTAGGCAGTTTGCATACTGCCGACGGCAGTATACAAATTGCTTGACAACGGCAGTATGCAAATTGCCTACACATTACCACCACTGGTTGTAGCGATCTTTTCCTTTGAACTGTGCGCCACTGCATCTAAACTGCTGTCATAGACAGCTCAGACATTTATTGGTGCGGTGAGGCCGCGCCTGCAAAAAGGAGCAGAGCTTTGGAAGCGGGGGTGGCACACCTACGAAAACTCATATGGTGGCACTATGTTTCTTGCACATGCGTACAAGCAAATATAAAAAGGAGTAGTAGTAGCTTTATTTATTTATGGCACCCTTCCCTGGAGGTCCAGGGTGCTATTACAAAAAATAAAGTACATCAGCACTCATCTCCTACATAAAATAGAATAACATTCACACCACAAACAGTCAGGTAACTAAAATCAATTAGATATACAATAAAACCAAATATGGACATCAAACATAAAATGCACAGATATTAATTAAATAATAATGAACTCAAATCAAAAGTCCATAGTAGAGCTGAAAGCTTGGGCAAAGAGGTAGGTTTTAAGGTTCTTTTTAAATATTTAATCTAATGGAGCCTCTCTCAGAGCCCTTGGTAATGAGTTCCAGAGTGTTGGACCAGCCACCTCGAAGGCTTTGTCCCCAGATGTTTTTAATCGAGTTTTGGAGATTATCACGAGGCCCTCATCGAAATAACGAAGAAGGCGAGCAGGGCAGTACAGGTGCAAGAGATCATGCAGGTGGCCAGGACCCAGGCCATGCAGGGCCTTGTATGTTAATAATCCACTCTTATAAGAGATGCATGACTTCACTGGTAGCCAGTGCAGATCCTGCAGTTCAGGGGTGCTATGACTTGATCTAGACAGTAGTGTAAGCTGTCTGTTCCCCTTTCCAACCCGGCAAAACATCAGTACTTCAGTTTTTTCAGGACTGATCCACAAACAGCTCGAGGACATCCAGACCTGGTAACAGTCTCGCAGCTGCATTCTGTACTAGCTGCAGGCGTTGTAGTACTCCTCCACTGACCCTGAGGTAGATGGCACTGCAGGAGTTGAGGCACGACACCAAGAAGGCCTGTACTAGTGAAAGCAGCTCCTCAGTAGAAATAAGGGAACGAGTCTGGTTGATATTTCTGAGATGACAGAAACAAATCCAGAAGACTGCTGACACTTGAGCCTCCAGTGTTAGCCCTTCATCCAGAATGAAGCCTAGATTCTTCACCTGATAGACAGCATCAAGCATAGAGGCACCCAGACAATGGTTTGGTAACCCCTCAGATGCTGTCTGTTCCCCTTTCCAACCCGGCAAAACATCAGTACTTCAGTTTTTTCAGGACTGATCCTCAAACAGCTCGAGGACATCCAGCCCTGGATTTCAGTCAAACATTTGTTCAGTATGTCCACTGCCCCAGGTCCTGAGGCGCAAAAGACAGATAGAGTTGAGTATCATCTGCATAACAGTGAAACCCAACTCCATATTGCCTAATAATCTTGCCCAAGGGTAGCATGTACACCAAAAATGACATGGGTGAAAGGACCAATCCCTGGGGAACCCCACAGTGCAATTCCCCTGGGCCCGACGAGAATTTTACCCATCACCACCCTTTGAGACCTGCCCTGAAGGAAGGACTCAAACCAGCACAAAACTGTGCTGGTGAGTCCCACATATTCCCTTAGATGATCCAAAAGTAGCCCATGGCCAACAGTGTCAAATGCAGGGGAGAGATCTAGGAGTAGGAGAATTGAGCTCTCTCCCGGGTCCAGTGTGTGTCCAATTGGTGAGTACCAGTAGCAACTGCTTGTGCCAGGCCCAGAGCCAACATGCTCTGGAGATACTCCTGTCCAAAATCACCAAGGATAATCTACCTCAGTGACTCAAACAACCGGTCGGTGAACTCCATTATCTCCTGCAGAAAGTCCCCCTCACACCTAGGTGGATGATAAATGAGGAGCACCCTGCATCCAGCAACTGGACCACCACAGACAGACACTAATTAGAAGGTTGATGTGCAGAACAGGAGCAGAAAATGGTTAGAGCCAGACTGTTCAATGAGACTTCACTAATACCCCCACAATAAATGTAAATACAGAAGTACAGTAAAATCCCGTTTATCCAAACTGCTTGGGGGACATCCAATTCGTTCGGATAAATGGAAGTCTGGATGATCAGGATCACCACGGTTTTATAATAGGAACGAGTAAATACAAGTAAATAAAAGCACTTTATTTTTATTGGTGTATTTCTCATTAAAAACACAGCACTGCACTTGCATAAACTTTTGTTTGTCCTCCCTTATAAAGTGCTACAGTACACTGCCTTATACAGTACATTGCCTTATCAAGTGCTACAGTGCGGAATGTGGCTGCTTAAGTGCTGGCAATAAAGTGTAGTGTGCGATATGTGCCAACAGTAAAGTGCAGTGCACGATATGTACCAAAAGTGCAAGAATTAAAGAGCAAAGCGCAACTTAAAGTGCAGAGTGTAAGATTTAAAGTACACGATTTAAAAGGCGACTTTATTCACTTTAAAGTACTTACAGCTAAGTGTAGAGTGTACTGTACTGTGCTGTAAACTAAGGATACAAATGCTAGCAGGCACTGAAAAAGTCAGTTACAGTTTTCTGTTTCATTCCTGAAAGTTTTTTTTTACCTGCCCGAACGTGTAAGTTTCTGATGATCATGAGTTCAACTGCGGCTGTGTCCGGCTACCTCTCCATGTAGTGCAGACATCATTCGAAACAGGACGCTACTTCTGCGTGTTAAACGGGTGGTTCCTTCATCGCATCCTCTTTGGTATCTTCTTCCTCACCCTAAGATTCGCTGCCTGCAGTCCGGGATCTCACAAAGTTGACAATGCTGTCCTCATCCAAAACTTCGTACCCCTCCTCATCCTGGTCACATGTGATCCATTCATCCAATTTGGTTGCGGAAATTGGATTTCCAAGAAGTGCAGCAGCAATCGCACTGAGCTCTGCTTCTTCATTCTCAATAACCGCAGTAGCATCTTCTGTCTCCCCCTCCTACTCCTCCACAGTGTCATCCCATGGAAATGTAATCCCGGATTAACCTGAAGATTTTTGTATTGTTTCTGTGTGAACTAAATCCCAAGCATCAGCCAGCATGTAGCACACATCTTTGAGCATGATCCGCTTAATGATATCAAGGGAGATATGCTGATAGTCATCTGATAGCACAGTTTGTAAAAGTTTTTTCTGTCATTTCTTTTCAGAATCTCCAGTATCCTCTGATCACATGGCTGGATTTTTGATGTGGTGCTAGGTGGAAGAAAATGCATTGGATTTAAACATTTCTTTTTTTTTTTTATTCAATACACTTTATTGACTTTTAGAAGCAGCATACGTACAAAAGAAACCAGCTCCATGAAATAGCCAGGAAGTTGCTGAACAAGAACAACAAATACATAAACACAAGTACACAATACAATACAACAAAACACAAAAAACAAACCAAACATAATCCCCCTCCCCCATCTCTGCATAAAACTTGTGGGGATAAGGAAGACAGAAAATCACAACAGAATTAACAAGTGGGTTATGGTAGCCAAAGGGAAAGCAAAGTCAAAAGGGGTTTCCAAGTAGCTTGAAAGGCCCGGGGTCTGTGGCGTATATACAATATGTTTTTCTAACTGAATGGCCAGTAGTGCCTCCCAGTACCACTCCAGAACTGAGGGCAGGGTGTCCTCTTTCCAGTGCTTGAGCATCACTAGTTTTGCTGTGGAAGCCACTAATGCAAGATGAGCTCACCTTATCTGGGGTGTACCATGCGGAAAGAAGGATAACAGACAGCACTGTGGAGTAAACAAAGATTCCAGGCCTAAAAGGGGATCTAAGACATTTTTAATTGCATTCTAAAAGGCCTGAGTGTGGGAACAAGACCAGAGTAGATGAAAGAGAGCACCCGGAGCCTGCTTACAACGGGAACAAAGGAGAGCTACAAGGTGACCAATTCTATGTAGTCTGATTGGGGTGTAGTATAGATTATGCATGACGTTGAACTGAATCAAATGCAGCCTATCCTGCTTGATAAATTTATAGATTCCCTTCCAGATTTTCCTCCAAAATTCAACCTCTGTGGGAAGAGATAGTGTATGCACCCAGTAAAAACAGACCCCTGTGGGGAGATGTGGGTCCAAGGTTTGTATTTGTTTGTACATACCAGAGACCACGTGTGGCTGATCTGCAGCAGCGAACACTGCAGCCAAGCCTTCTGGGGATGCAAAACCCATGGCTTGGGACCCAATAAAGCAAGAATCGCACTCTTGATCTGGAGAAACTTAAAAATGTCCCTCTCTTGAAGGTGAAATCAGTCCTGGAGGGCCGGAAATGGGGCTAGGTCATCACCCTGAAAGAAATCCATCAATGTGGCATGCCTCAGTTGAGGTAAAAAGGAGAGGGGAATAGGGTGATTGCCTATCCGGAAATGGGGATTGTTAAGAAGGGGTTGAATTGGAGACTGATCCCAGGCCACAGACAGATGGAGCTGCAACTTGTGGAAGGCTCCAAGAGGCCAAGCAAGAGGAGATCCCTTGAGTGCATGGGAGAGTTGAGAGGGCCGTAGGTAACCCAGGGTCGATAGGTAACAGGCTGACTTACAAGCCAGATCTCTCTCTCTTTCTCTCTCTCTCTCTCTCTCTGTCTAACCATATAGGGGAATATGCATTAGACTGGGAGAGAGTCCAGTTTAAACCAGAGGGTTATCCTGCTCATGTGTTGGGCAACATAATAAGTGAAAAGGGATGGAAGGGCCAGAGCCCCCTCGGGCTTCTGGGGCCACTAACTTTAGGTATGCCCTATGGAACATCTTATTTTTCCATAAGAAGGCGTTGAAGAGTTGCTGCAGTCTCGCAAACCAAGACTTGGGGAGAAAAACACCCAACATCTCCAAAGGGTATAGTAACCTTGGTAACACATTCATTTTAAGAATACTGATGCGCCCCCAAAGAGAGAGAGGAAGTGTACCCTATCTATCTAAATCTGACTTTAAAACCTGTAAAAGGTTGGTGAGGCTTCTTTTAACCATAGTGGGGAAGTCTCTAGCAATACTTATACCCAGATATGTAATAATTTTTGGTTCCCAGGCCAAGACAAAAACATCACGATCTGCCTTAGTCATGCGCTGTTGAGAGGGAGTATCTTCAACTTAGAGAGGTTCAATTTATAAAACAAGACTGCAGCAAAATCTTTCAATTCCGCCAACAAGCTGTGAATGAAAATTCCAGGGTCTTCAATATGCAGGAGGATGTCATCCACATATGTCGATACGGCGTACCTCTTCTGCCCCCACTTGAATGCCCTTTATGGATGGAGAATTAAGGATTCTGTGTATTAGGGGCTCAAGATAGAAATTAAAAAGAAGAGGGGAGAGTGGGTAACCTTGACGGGTACCTCTTTGGAGAGGGAAAGGTTGTGAAAGACATCTGTTGCACCAAATCCGTGCCGATGGAGAGCAATATAGGAGCTTAACCCAATTAATAAAATCAGCAGGAACCCCAAAGTGCTCAAGGGAGGTAAACAGAAAATGCCAAAAAACTCTGTTGAAGGCTTTTTCAGCGTCTAGGGAAACTAAGGCCGCTGGTGCCTCCGATTCCCCAGACGCCAAAATTAAATGAAGGAGCTTTCTTGTTTGGTCACTCGAGTGACGGCCCACCATAAAATCCACCTGCTCACGACCTATAATCTCTTTCATCAATCCAGACAGATGATTGGCGAGGATTTTAACTAACACTTTTACATCGGTATTCAATAGGGAGATTGGATGATAGTTCTCCGGTTGTAGGGTATCTCTGCCCAGCTTGGGGATTAGTGTTATCAAAACCTCCAAAAAGGTAGGGTCCTTAATACCCTCCTTGAACCAGAGGTTGAAGACTTTGGCCAAGAGGGATGATAGCTAGGGAAGACAGGCCTTATATAAATTACTCGGTAGGCCGTCCAGCCCAGGGGCTTTGTCTAGAGATAGGTGCCTTATAACTTGCTCCACTTCACCTGAAGAGACTGGAGTCCCTAAAATGTTCTATGAAGGGAGCAGACAGAGTGGGAAGGGCGGCAGAAGCCAAACAGTCTACTATTTCCTGCACTGTGGGAATGTTTGTCTGATTGAGAGAATAAAGCTCCTGGTAAAAATCTCTGAAGATTCTCTCTGAAGATTGAGACAATATCTCTGGGGACGCTCGCAATCCAAGGATCATCCTCGTAGTTTCTGCCTGCTGTAATCTAAGGGCTAGAAGCTTCCCTGCCTTCTGCCCTGTTTCTAGATAGGTAAGCTTAGTGCGGTGGAAGGCAAGTTCTTCTTTCTGGGCCTTGATACCCGCATACTGGGACTGCAGGCAATGTAAATGTGCCCAATAGGAGTCCGGGGAGGAACGGTTAATGGAGTGTTCTAACTGGTGGATTTCCCCCAGGAGAACATCTAAGGAGTGCCTGTTCTTCTGGGATCGGATAGTGGCAATGCAAATAAATTCACCTCTAGGGCACACTTAAGGGCAGCCCAAACTGTGTCAATCCTATCCACTGAGCCTCAATTATTCAGGAGAAAATTGGAGATAAACTTCTGGATAAGAGTCAAAGTAGAGGGGTTTTGCAAGAGTTGGGTATTAAGGCACCAGAGGAAGTCCTTGTGGCCTCCCAGGCTCAACATGTAGGTGACGCTCACCGGGGAGTGATCCAATAGCACTCGGGGGTGGATAGTAGCATCAATGATACCAGGGAGAGCTGAGGAAGTAACCAGGAAGTAATCTATATGGGACATAGTACCATGTGGTGGGGAAAATTATGTATACTGTCTTTCTAAGGGGTGCAAGATATGCCAAACGTCAACTGCCACCAGGCTGGACATGAGGTCTCTTAACGCTCTTTGGGCTGGGGTGAGTCCTACTCGACTACTATCTGACCGGTCTATATCTGATTGAGGAGCTAAATTCCAATCGCCCCCTAAGACAGTCAGAATAGGAGGGTCAGAAACCAATAATGAGAACAGGTGGGTAAAAAAGAGGGGTGAATTGGTGTTTGGACCATAAACAGAACCCACTATAAATGGGGACGATTCAAGGGTGCCTTGGAGAATAGTAAAATTCCCTGATGGGTCCCACCATTCATGGGTCATTACAAACGGGACAGATTTGGCAATTAAAATAATTGTACCCCCACGCTTGGAGGAGGCACCGGAACCGAAAACTTGTCCTACCCATAGTCTACGAAAGAGGGGTATGTCCTCTCACTTTAAATGGGTCTCCTGCAGGCAAGCTATGCTGGCCTGTAAATGCTGGAGATGTTTCAGAATCATCAGATGTTTCTTCTTTTCTTGGGCCCCTTTGATGTGCCAGCTAATCAAGTTGTAAAGCTCCCATTCTTAGGGCGATCTGTTACTTTCGATATTAAATCCTGATGACCAGCAATCACCCCACATAATAATCAGGTTAAACAAAAGTGTCTCCAATATGTAGAGATTTATTTATTGAATTTTGTTGACCCAGTAAGCCCACTGGGCCTAGAAGTCCCTTTTTCAGGGGCGACCGGGGGAGATGGGATACAGATGGTAAGCAATGGAAATTGCTGTTTGTGGTATTTTTAGTGAATGGCAGGAATTTGGCCAGGACACTGGGGAAATTCCCCTACTCTTTTTTGATAAGTGCCATGGGATCTTTAGCATCCACCTGAACTACCACCAATCCAGGCAGATGGGACCTCAGTTTAACGTCTCATCCAAAAGACGGCACCTCAGAAGTGCAGCACCACAGTGTCAATATTGGGATATTAACCCAAGTGCCAGGTGTGGGAACTGAACCCACAGCCCTCTGATCTCCCAGCTTCAGCGGTGAGCGTGCTACCTACTGAGCCACTGACACTGCTAGTCCCATCCTCCTACCTACATCGCTATTCAGTGAGTAGATCAGGTCAAGAATGTATAGATAAACCCACAAAAAACCCACACATGCAAGGGGCCCCAACCCCTACCCTCCTCCCTGCAGACGTCAAAATAGTTAAACTCTAACAAGAAACAGTTAAACCCTCCCTTCCCATCTCCTAAAACTGAACAACAAATACTACAAGTCCTACCCCTAGTTCTAAAAACCGTACTCCTAGTATGTCTCATCAGGTGAATGCTCCATCTAGCTACCCGCATACAAGCATTCCCATCTGCCTCCCTCTCCCCACCACCCCGCAACAATATCAAACAGGTTAACAAATATAATGCTCCATCTAGGCCTAAGTGAACACCAAAAACAGGCATAAAACTGTTTAGGCAGATCCTGTAGTGGAAGTTTCTAGGCATAAACAGTCCATAGGGGAGTTGTGTTGAAAGTCCTTAGGAATGGCCTTCTGCTCCCTTAAGATACTGAGAGTCTATTATGAGAGGAAGTTCACTGATTCTCTTCCCATAGATCTGATCCGAAAACTGGGTATGGACCGCCAAGCACCCTCAATACAGATCTTATAATGTAAGACTATCAGAACCAGGCCACTTACCCCCATAGCAAAGAACAGAAAAAAACAACCTCAGATGTAAGGTAAACCTCAATAAACATTTTTTTTTTTTTTTGCAGTTATTTCTTTTTTTTTCTTCCTGCCGCTGGCTTACATCTGGAGGACGTCCCCAGCCCCGTCCCCCGGAGTCCACCAACCAACGCTGACCTAGCCCCAGGGCTTACCCCCCAGCGGGGTCGGCAAGGAGTCAAACTCCCCCATTGAGGACTGGATTAGGTGGCCAGCACCGTGGCTAGCCAGGGGCGGAGCCTGCGAGGCGCCCTCTGCCATCCTGCTCAGCGGTGTCCTTTTTCTCCTGTTTTCCCAGGAGTCGGGACCATGCCATGACGTCAGCGGAGTGGAGCATACATGCATCCGCACGCACTCCTTCCAGATGTCTGGCCCAACTCCTCTCCTACTTGTGGTGTGGCGCCCTGCCCTCCAGCCTCTGCTGGGGGGCGAGCAAGGCGCCGACCATCGAGAACCCCTCTCCCCGGAGAAGGAGAGCGGTCCATCGGATGCTCAATCCTTCTCCTCCCCTGCTAACTCCCGATGGCTGTGCTCGTTCCCGAACATGGGTCGCCGGCGTAGCACGAGGTAAGGCGCCAGCGCCTCAGTGCCACCAGGCTGGCAACCTCAATAAACATTTAAGCTCTAGTCCAACTGAAGGTGATAAAAATCACCAAAATCAAGCAGATTAGGTAGATTCATTTGAAGAGCTCTGTCAGTAACATCTGAAGGTCCAAGGCCGCTTGCGATGGAGTGTGAAAAGTTTTCCACGGCTCAGCGTGCTTCATCTGCAAAATAGCGGGGTAGCGGACTTTGTAAGGTATTCCTGCCATAGTCAACTTTGAAACAATGGGGTGAAATTCCTGCCTTTTAACCCAGACTGAGTGTGGCAAGTCTTGGGCTACTCTAAGATGGTGCCCCTCCCACTTCAGCTCCTGAATTTCTCCAATTTTAGCCAAAATGTGTTGCTTATCTTGGAAATTAAGCAACTTAAAGATAAGGGGGCATGGAGGAGAACCTGCCGGGGGAAGGGGGGCGCAGCGATCGATGGGCCCACTCCACAATGTAAACAGAATTGTGGGGGGAAGGGCCAGCCAAGTGTTTGCATAACTTTTGCACAAATTTAATTGGGTTTGGCCCTTCTTTTTTGGGCAACCCAAAGAGAACCAAGTTATTGCACCGACTGCGCCCCTCAAGGTCCTCAAGTTTGTCTTCCATTTTGATCAACTTCTGGTGTAACAGATTGAAGTCTGAGTCTATTTTCCCCCTCCACTTCTCAGTAGAGACAATTCTGGCTTCTGCATCACTTATCCTGGTAGCTAGTGAGTTGATAGAGGAACTCATTTTTCGTAAGTCCCCAGGCATCTCGACTAAAGGAGCCTGCATTGGCTTCATTAATTCAATAACGCGCTCCTCCGAGATTGCGGAGCCTGCCGACAAAGGCTTACTCAAGCTGACTGACTGGAGTTTAGGCTTTTCAGAGGCCTTCTCATTCTCGGGCATCTGCGATGGAGTGTGGCGCGTTGGTGAGTCCATCCAACTGTTGCTCTGACTTGTGTACTGGACAGGGAGAGTGGTCATGTTTATGCGCTTAAAGCACCTTGGTTCACTTGATTTGCCAATCAGTAAAGGGCACAGTTTGTGACTGCCACTTGCATTTGTGCAGCCGAGGATAGTGACATGCTCCTTTTGTTTTTAAACCAGGAGCATTTTTCTCTGCCCCATGAGAGTGTTTTATCGGGTAAGCAGCGCCAAAAAAGACCGGTCTCGTCAGCATTGTAGACCTGATGTGCTGCGACACCCTCGTTCACTACGATTTCATTGATTCTTTTTATGAATGGAGCTATCCTATCCACTGCTGCACTCAACTTCTCCCCACACAATTTTAGCTGACGGATACCGTGCCTTTTTTTAAACCGGTCCAACCACCCATCACTGGCAGTAAAAGGTGCAGTATGCCCTAACTTCTGGTGAAACTGTAAAGCTTTTTATTTGAGCAGTGGATCTGATACAGGGGTGCCTTTCTCCTGGCATGGGGTCATAATGTCGCAAGACATTATGCTGCATGCAGATAGCGCACTGCCAATACAGCATGATTTCTTGTATGCGGAATAAGTCTTTTTTTCTTCGGCTGCACCTCCAATTCTCCAACTAAGATAACTAACTCGGGGTTAGCAAATATCACACAAAGCGCGAAAACAATTTTTTTACATGAGTCTGGGAATCGAACCCAGTCCCAAACATTCTGCTTCTGTCTTTTGCTGTTAGTGGCTCATCTCATCAAGCCACAGCAGCTGCTTGGTAGAAGCCTATTCCAACAGAGGTCTTATCCTCTGCCTGGTACAGTGAGAGGATGCAGTATCATGCATAGAACCATTCACGGTATTGCACCCTCTCGCTGTTATGTACTGCACTGTTTCTGTTAAGCGCTTCTGTTGTACGCTATTAAACATACAACATATTGACCCGGTAGCCTTTCTCCCTCTCCTGTCAGAACCAGACGTAAATTGTGGCATCTCTTTCATCATCTGCACATGACTGCATGTTTTTTCTGCCACCTCCACCTGAAGCAGTTTCCATTGTGATGGCAAAATTCCTTACCTTTTGCTTTGCCTCACAAATATCAAAAATTGTGGACTCCCCAACACCATATTCTGCAGCCAGCAAAACTGATTTTTTGCCATTCTCTAAGCACTTCACTATTCGGAGCTTCTGTGCTATTGTAAGCACTGTTCTTTTTTTTTTTTTTAAACCAGGATAGACACACTAAGCTGAAAGCTTGTTTACAAGTGTGACCTAGGAGCACAAGAAGTTAAGTGACTTACTCAGGGTCACACAGTATGTAAGTGGGGGCTGTAGGATTCAAACCCAGGTCTTTAGGTTTGCAGTTCTGAGCTTTAAACCACTGCACTATACTGCCTTCCAAAATTATGCCCAAGGCTTTTGCATTTAAACATGGGACTAGTCTGCTAAAATTCAGTCTGCAATGTTGGAGCACAGAGGCAAAAATGAATGTGGGACCACTCAATGCTACTGCATTTAAATCACTCATTAACTGTTACCAATTAACACAGGATCCGTACAGTAAGTGATAACGAGTTAGCCGTCATTGTTAATGGGCTGCAGTCACACAACCGAGCGGAGGAGCGTCATTCAGGGCTGCGGTTACTTTAGATTGTCTGAGGTGGCATTAGCTATGGGGATCATGTCCTAAGTCCATTAGATAGGGAGTTCTGTATATGGGGGTTCAGATAAATGGGATTCTATTGTACTTGCCTTTGCCGATAGGACACACAGGGCTAGATATTCAAATATGGGAAAAAGCGGAGTGCAAAGGTTTTCACTGAGCTTGCCCCTGCACCTGACACAGAGGTTGCTGTATTCGGTTGGATAGCATACCAGTGAGGTGAAAGGAAGCCATGCTGGTCACCATCTTGGACTCCCCAAGTGGCACAGATACTTTGGTATATGTGGGTTGGCGGCTTGGTGGTATGTTTGGTGCGGACAGTGTAGGGGGGCCACAAGACACCAGGGCATATGCATTGTACAAAGGGACAGGTGATCAGAGGGTGCGGGGGCAGTGTCACTGGACACCAGGTGAAGCAGTATTAATATAGCAGTGGGTGATCAGAGCATGGGGGTACCACTGGACACTGAGAAATCTGTATTAATACGGTGGTGGGAGAAAGGAGGGTTGGGGTGTCACTAGACACTGGGAACTACTAGGATCACTTGGGGATAGGTGATTGGAGGGCAGGGGTGTCACTAGATACCAGGGAATACTCAATGCTTACAGGGACAGGTGATTGGAGGGTAGTGGTGCCACTAGACACCAGGGCATACTGTACACATCCAGGGACAGGTGATCAGAGGGTGGAGGATGCCACTGGACACTAGGGCATCCATTGTTTACACAGGCCGGGATTTGGGGAATGGGGAGGCAGGCAGCTGCAGTACCACTGCCTGCCACCAGGACCTTACACTCTGTTTAGCTGAGGTTTGCAAAAGCAGTAACTTGTGCTCCTTGGGTAACATTTACCACCTGTGCAAATCTCTGAATTTGTTACTGCACCCATATCCAGAGGAGGACCACCTCATTTGCATGGGCACAGCAGCAAATTAGCCCTCAGGCGTGGCACTGTAGGGGTGTCTGAATAAAGACCCACCCCCACGAATCTGGTGCAAACCCCAGTTAGTGTGGGCAAACACCCATTAGAACCTGGGCTAAATTTTCAATAAATGGCATACTGTCTTATTTGCAGATCAGAAACATTCAGGTCTGCTTTGATTGGTCATCACTAATATTAAAAATTCATCCCTAATATTCCATGCAGTTTGGACATGGTAGCTGGTAATGGTGCTGGTCTGGACTGGAGTGACTCATTATCATCATCATCATCATAACTGGCTTATTTTGGGAGTTGAAACACTTGGAGACTGGTGGTACTGGTAGGCAAAGTAGCTGGCTTATTTCAGGAGTTGAAATACTTGGAGGCTGGTGGCACTGGTGGGCTTATTAGCTGGCTTATTTCAGGAGTTGAAACACTTGGAGACTGATGGTACTGGTGGGCTTAGTAGCTGGCTTATTTCAGGAGTTGAAACACTTGGAGACTGATGGTACTGGTGGGCTTAGTAGCTGGCTTATTTCATGAGTTGAAACACTTGGAGAGTGGTGGCATTTGTGGGCATAGTAGCTGGCTTATTTCATGAGTTGAAACACTTGGAGACTGGTGGCATTTGTGGGCATAGTAGCTGGCTTATTTCAGGAGTTGAAATACTTGGGAGACTGGTGGGCACAGTAGCTGGCTTATTTCAGGAGTTGAAACACTTGGAGACTGGTGGCATTTGTGGGCATAGTAGCTGGCTTATTTCAGGAGTTGAAATACTTGGAGACTGGTAGCACTGGTGGGCTTAGTAGCTGGCTTATTTCAGGAGTTGAAATACTTGGAGACTGGTGGCACTGGTGGGCTTAGTAGCTGGCTTATTTCAGGAGTTGAATTCTGGAGACTGGTGGCACTGCTGGGCTTAGTAGCTGGCTTATTTCATGAGTTGAAACACTTGGAGACTGGTGGCATTTGTGGGCATAGTAGCTGGCTTATTTCAGGAGTTGAAATACTTGGAGACTGGTGGCACTGGTGCGTATAGTAGCTGGCTTATTTCAAGAGTTGAAACACTTGGAGACCGGTAGTACTGGTGGGTATAATAGCTGGCTCATTTCATGAGTTGAAACATTTGGAGACTGGTGGCATTGGTGGGCATAGTAGCTGGCTTATTTCATGAGTTGAAACACTTGGAGACTGGTGGCATTGGTGGACATGGTAGCTGGCTTATTTCAGGAGTTGAAATACTTGGAGACTGGTGGCACTGGTGGGCACAGTAGCTGGCTTATTTCAGGAGCTGAAACACTTGGAGACTGGTTGCATTTGTAAGCTTAGTAGCTGGCTTATTTCAGGAGCTGAAACACTTGGAGACTGGTGGCATTGGTGGGCATGGTAGCTAGCTTCACACTGTGGTTCATAGTATGATGGTACTGGGAGCAAAAAGGCAGATGCCCATTAAAGCTCCCTTCTATTTACCGTTAACAAATAGGTATATCTGAGTGCATGACCCATCAGTGTAATTTAGTTTTGAATGTACTTTTGTTATCGCTTGATATTATTACCTCTAACAGCAAAGCATTCTAGACTTCATCTATTCTGTATGAAAAAAAAATATATTCAAACAACATGAAGTCTTGCTGTATTCTGACTATTGCAGTTAGCCCCAGCACTCAAACTGCCCCAGAGAGTAGATGCTTAATTTTCTATGCAGAACATAGAACATTGAGCTCGAGCTCGGTTCAAACCTCTGTCTGCTGTACTTTGAAGCGCAACTGTCGGATTCTTTACTCCGCCTAACTGAACGGCTGCTCCGGATATTTCTCCTTTGCTCACGGTTCATAAGTCGGTTAAAGTCCTCAGTTTTACCAATTATTTTTCGCAAGTTTCGGTTCAGATCTCTGTCTGTGGTACAGTAAGTACTAGGTAGTGAACTAGACACAGTAAACTTGTGGAAATTGTAAAATAGATTTTTTGAACAGTCTGGCTGAACTGGCCGTTTAGTGATTTATATATTCTGTCTGTTTTTAAACTTAAGAGTGTGGTTACCGGTCCTCATTGATTTTAAAAAAAACTGCATTTTCTTGTGTGTTTTTTCCAATACCCGTGACACGGTTAGAAACTGATAAGGGTGTCTTGCCTGGTTGTTTTCCATAAAAAGGGTAAGTTTGTGGTTAGGATGGCTATGTCTGAGAAACCCAAAAGAAAAACCGGGCCCACTGGGTTTCAGCACTGCAGTGTGTGTGGGGAGGCCTTTGCTAAGGCTGATCCCCACACCACCTGTGTTTATTGTCTGGAGTTTGACCACCTCGATTCAGACTGCCAAATCTGTAAAAATTTCCCTAAGTCTACCCTGGAAAAAAGATTAGGTAGGCTCAGGAATAAGGAGGCTGTGAAGTCCGCTGACCCAGATGGCCAACCCAGTTCGGTTCTGACCGAACCTAAGGGAGTGCCCTCTGACCAGGGCGATATTTCTTCAGGCAAAAGGAGAGCCGATCCTGAGGGATCGGTTCCTACAAACAGAAAAAGAAAAGAAAATTGGCCGGTTCGGTTCCAGAGACCCATTTTCCGACTGCCGAAGAGATTGCCAATGCAATAAGGATTGTAGAATTGCTTCATCCAGTTCCGTCTGATCCGGTGCCCTCTGGCAGGCGCTCGGTTCGGTCGGTTCCTCCGGTTCAAGATTATGACCCTGAAGATTTCTATGAACTGGATTTGGAGGGGGTTGAAGATTATGATGACGACGATGGTGTGGGAGGTCTGGATGAGCCCATTGAACTGGACATCTCCCCAGACAGGCCTTCTGGTGTTTCCCCTCCTAGGTTTTCTGAGTCTCTTTCCCACTACATGTTTTACAGGAAAGTGGCAGAAACCCTCCAGCTCCCTGTAGAAGAAGCTGTAGAGGAACAAGAGGAACCTGATTATGTGGAGATGATGGACATCCCAGAGTCCACAAGACTGTCTATTCCCCTTCATAAGTCTTTTGGGAAACAGACACAAAATGTTTTAAAAACTTCAAATTCTGTACCTCCTGTCGACAGAAGAATGGACAAAAGGTACACTTTATCAGGTTCTGGTACAGAGTACTTGTATCAACAATGCAGCCATGTTGGGGTTGTGCAGGCTGCAGCCTGTGATGAGGCTAATATACCTTTGGCTTCACACCCCCCAGATAAAGATTCTAGGAAGCTGGATGCCATGACAAAGAAACAGTACATAGCATCCACCTTGGGACTCAGGCAGGCTAATTATATGGCCTATGCAGCCAGGTACCAGAAGTCCAGGTGGGACACTATACTGGCACTGGCTAAGCAGATCTCCCCCCAGCTAGCCTCGGAGCTGGAGGGGGTGGCTGCTGATGGGATCGAGGCATCTAAGGTACAGTTCCATGCTGCTGTGGACTCCAATGATGTGTTCTCTAGAGTCATGGCTACATTTGTGGCTCTTCGGAGAATGGCTTGGCTCAGATGTACTAGTCTCTCACAGGACACCCAGGCTAAAGCCATGGATTTCCCTATGGTGGGTAATTCTCTGTTTGGGGAGCAGACAGAGAATTAGATGAAAACGATGGATGAGTATAGGACCACCTATAGGAGTGCACAGGCTAAGGAAAGGCAGGCAACTCCTCAAAGGCAGCAGGCTAGGGGCAGGGGCAGGCCTTTTCACAGGCCTTTCTACCAAGCACAGGCCTCTCCTCGTTTTCCTCAGAGGGGGTTCTTCAGAGGGAGAGGCAGAAGGGGGATGAGCAGGGCTGCATCCATCCCTTAACCTAAGGCTCCTGCAAAGCAGACACCCTGATGTGCCAGCCCGGGGCGACTCCCCCATTCCTGTAGGAGGCAGGCTGGCTTAGTTCGCCCAGGACTGGATGTCTGTTACCTCAGACAAGTGGGTCCTGGAGGTGGTAAGCCAGGGGCTGGTTCTCAGTTTCAAGAAATTTCCAAAGCTGAGGGCCAGATCTTTTCCACCTGCAAGCATCTCTGAAACCACTGCCCTAGAGGTAGAGGTTTCATCTCTACTGGCTCTAAAGGCTGTAGAGACAGTTCCTACATTGCACAGGGGCAAAGGTCTGTACTCCAGGTACTTCCTTACCTCAAAAAAAGACAGGGGAGTGACGACCCATCCTAGACTTAAGATACCTGAACAAACATCTTTTAAAACCAAAATTCAAAATGGTGACTCTGGGAATAATCCTTCCCTCTCTAAGGCCAGGGGACTGGCTAGCCTCCCTGGACTTAAAAGATGCCTATTTTCACATTCCCATTAGGTGATCCCACAGAAAGTACCTCAGGTTTGAATTGCCTTCAGGCCATTATCAGTTCAAAGATATGCCCTTCGGCCTGACATCAGCTCCAAGGGTATTCACAAAATGCCTAGCAGTAGTAGTGGCCTTTTTAAGAAGGAAAAATATTTCGATATTTCCATACCTGGACGACTGGATCCAAGTCAAGTCAGACCTTCAAGTGACTCAGCAAGTGCTCACTTCCCTAGGATTCCTTCTCAATCTTCTCAATTCAGTTCTCGAGCCTGTACAGCTCCTCACCTTCATAGGGGCAGAGTTGGATACAGTCAAAGCAAGAGCTTTTCTTCCACTGGAAAGGGCAAGGGCTATTGTAGAGCTGGCTTCTTCATTCCACCTTCTGGTCTCTTGGCCAGCAAGGCACTTCTTTCAACTTCTGGGCCACATGGCAGCTTCTATGGCAGTGGTCCAAGGGGCCAGATTTCAGATGAGGGACATTCAGTTTCACCTGAGGGCCTTTTGGTCTCAGAAGAAAGATTCTCTAACCAAACTAGTTCCTGTGACCCAGACTGTGATCCAGGCTCTCCAATGGTGGCTGGATCAGGGCAACCTCAGGCAAGGAGTCCCATTCATCACTCAGTCTCACTCTGTGGTCCTAACCATGGACGCTTCTCTATTGGGGTGGGGAGCCCATCTAGGGGCTCTCACAGCCCAGGGACTGTGGTCCCCTCAGGAATCCCTTCTTCATATCAATCTCTTGGAACTCAGGGCGGTCTTTCTGGCCCTGCAAGCTTTCTGTCAGTCAGTGCAGAACAAGCTGGTTCAGGTCAGGACAGACAACACCACCACCATGTGGTACATCAACAAGCAGGGAGACACTTGGTCCACAGCCTTGTGCACAGAAGCCATGAAATTGTGGTCCCTAGCTTATTCTCTGCAGATCTCTCTGATAGCAGTCCACCTTCCAGGGAAGGACAATGTACTAGCAGATGCATTGAGCAGGATCTCCTAGGACCATCACGAATGGTCCCTGGACCCTCTGGTGTTGAAAGTAATATTTTCAAGGTGGGGCACTCCAGAGATAGATCTCTTTGCAGCCCCAGGCAATCATCAACTTCCTCTGTTTTGTTGCAGACCCCCAGTATTGGGCTCAGTCCCCTCTGGATGCTCTGATTTTGAACTGGGAAGGGAAATTTCTATATGCCTTCTCTCCCTTTCCTGTACTGTTCAAGGTTCTGGTCAAGGTAAGGACACAACCTTGCAAAGTGACTCTGATTGCTCCAGACTGGGCCAGGCAGCCTTGGTACCCCCTGCTGCTGTCCCTAGCAGTTCATTTCCCCTGTCTTTTCCCAGGAATTACAACCTGTTAACCCCCTCTCAGGGGAGGATTTGGTACCCCAATCTTCGGTTGCTCAATCTCAAAGCATGGCTCTTGAAGAGTTAGAGTATGCAGATTTGCATCTGTCCCAAGGGGTTCTGGATATTCTCAAAGCCTCTCGAAAGCCTGCCATCAGAAAAAACTTACAACTCCAAATAGAAAAGATTCAGCATTTGGTGTTCCAAGAAGCATATATCCCCAGACACTGCTGAATTGTCTACAGTTCTGGATTATATGGTTCATCTTAATGGCCTAGGCCTCAGACCAGCTACTCTCAAAGTACATTTGTCAGCTGTTTCTGTTTTTCTGTCAGCGGGAAAGCCTTCCTCACTGTCATCTCACCCTGTATTCTGTAAATTTTTCAAGGGATTGATTCATACCAATCCCCCCTTTAGGGATCCTACCCCCGCTTGGGATCTTAATGTTTGCATTGCTCAGCTTATTCAGCCCCCCTTTTGAGCCTTTGTCTTCAGAAGAGCTTAAGTACTTGACCTGAAAAACTGTGTTCCTAGTAGCTATTACCTCTGCCAGGCGTATCAGTGAATTGAAAGCTCTGTCAGTGGAGCCTGATTTTATCTCATTCCATAGAGATAAGGTGGTCCTTAGAACTAATAGGAAGTTTTTACCTAAAGTGGTTTCAGATTTTCATCTGAACCAATCTATGCCTCTCCCTGTGTTCTTCACTGATCATTCTTCTTCAGGAGAAAGACGTTTACACAGTTTGGATGTTAAAAGAGCCCTTAGTTACTACATTGAGCGTACTAAGGCTCACAGGTGTGACTCCCTTCAGTTGTTTCTCACTTATGGGGAAGTGGTTAAGGGCAAACCTGCCACTAAGAGAACTACTGCCAGGTGGATTGTCTCTTGTATTCAATTCTGCTATGAGAATCTAGGCAAAATACCTCCCTCAGGCCTGAGGGCTCATTCGACTAGAGGTACAGCTGCTTCCCTGGCTGCGGCCAGGGATATTCCTTTGCTAGAGATATGTAAAGCAGCCACCTGGGAAACAGTCCATACATTTACCAAGCATTACTCCCTGGACATCCAGGCTAGGAGTGATGCTCGGTTTGGTACAGCAGTACTGCAGAGCCTATTCCCAGGATAGGTTTGATTCCATCCTCCATGGAGGTACTGCTTGGTAGTCTGCAATAGTCAGAATACAGCAAGACTTCATGTTGTTTGAAGAAAAAATTACTCACCTTAGTAATTATGGTTCTTCTAATGGAGTCTTGCTGTATTCTGACCTCCTCCCTACCTCCCCTCTCAGAACCTGTTTTTGGGAAGTGGCTATAGATGTAGTGTTGCAATCAGGGTGTATTTGGGTACTCCTCCTTTAGAGAGGGAAGTGGGTTATATTATTAATTTAACAGTCTTAAGTTGTTCACTACCTGGTTTTGATTTTGGATTTTTTGACTTGAGTCTTTTGGGGATCTAAAATATTTGGTTGCCATTTGGCTGGTAAAAATTTTTACAATTTATGCATAGTAGTTAGTTAGTATTACCTCGTAAGAATCTGACAATTGCGCTTCTAAGTGTAGCAGACAAAGGTTTGAACCGAGCTTGAGCTCAACGTTCTATGCTCCGCATAGAAAATTAACCATCTACTCTCCGGGGCAGTTTGAGTGCTGGGGCTAACTGCAATAGTCAGAATACAGCAAGACTCCATTAGAAGAAACATAATTACTAAGGTGAGTAATTTTTTCTTTTCTTCTGTTGGTATTCTGTTTCAGACATCTAAGTTGTAGAGGATCACCCCAGTTTCAACTATATTGTGTTTAAATACGAAACCCAGCTCATTAAATAAATATGTATCATTCACAATATCTCTCATGAGGAGCAGGTCGCCTCGTAATCTTTTCTCCAAAGGCATCAAATTTAAATTTCGTAATCTTTCATTATAACTTATGTCATGCATTCCATTAATAAGCTTTGTATATTTTCTTTGTACCCTTTCGAGTTGGTCAATTTCCTGTTTTAAATAAGGACACTAGAGCTGGGATTCATAGTCCAGATTGGGACAGACATAAGACCTCAAAAGAGGTAACAACATGCTTGATGTTCTTGAACTAATGGGATTATGAATTGACCAAATGATTTTATTTGCATTGCCAATAATTTTATCGAGTTGTCCTTTGCTAGAAAAATCACTAGAGACAAATATTCCCAAGTCTTTTTCTGTTTTTGTTATTTCTCAATATGTGTCACATAAGGTATACTTATATTTAATGTTATTTGAACCCAAATGCATAACTTTACTTTTGTCCAAATTGAATTGCATGTTCAATTTAGTTGCCCATGCCGACAATATGGATAAGTCATCTTGTACCTTTTTGCAATCTTTGTCAGTCTTGCTGATTCCACCAATTTTAGTGTCATCATCATACTTGATTGACCAACTATTCAGGTCTTTAGATAGGTCGGTAATAAATATGTTAGAAATAACTGGTCCCAATACAAACACTGCGGGACTCCACTCAAATGTGCACCACTAGATGAGGATTTGCCATCAATAACAGTCCATTGGGTCCTACCCACCAACCAGTTAGAAATCCATTTAATTAATACGGGGTTTAGTCCGCTGTTTATAAGCTTGCTAATGATTACATAATGAGGGCATAAATCAAAAGCTTTACTAAAATCTAAAAAAAAAAATGACACCTAAAGGAATACCTAGATCTAGGCTTCTGCTAACTCTTGCATAGAACACAGGTAGGTAACATACAGTAGGTAATATACGAGCACAGTGAGGAGAAAGCACGTGACTGCTCGCTCATTCTTAATAATGGTAGCCCAGAATATTGTTATCCTTACAATGTTCATCTAATTTGGATTTGAACTCATTCATTGTACTACTACCCACCACCTCATGTAGAAGAGAATTCCATAGTGTTACTATTCATTGGTTAAACTATGCACACCTTTTCTCTGTATTATTTCTATCACCTTTTAGCTGAAGTGCATGTGCTGTAGTTAGTACAGTGAATTTGGTTCCTCAGTTGAGTCCAAGGCACTCTCATAAATTATTGTCAACTAATGCCTTGTATAACAAACACAATTCACCCCTCATGAAGCATAAAAGGTTTGTGATACAGGAGCGTCCCATAGCAAACCCCTGCTGTTCTTGGTCTATACTTTCAATGATTTATGTTATTTTATATTTGATAATACTTTATAATATTTTACAAATTATGAAAGTAAGACTGATGGGATGGTAATTCTCTGTTAACGGTTCCCTTTTTCATACAAAGGAATCATCACAGTTGCTGTTTTCCATTCATTGGGCACTTCTGCAGAATTTAGACTTTTTTCAAATAATATTTTTAATGGATGTAATAAGTCACTGCCATCCTCTCTATCATGGTACCTGTAATTAAATATGTCCTTGGGGAACAGTCAGCTTTTAATTTATCTATTTTGTCTCTTAGTTCACTTTTAAGAATTACAATGGGATTTTCCTTGCAGGATTCTACCTGAACATTCTGATTTTATTAAAAACACCACAGAAGTATGTATTAAACATATCTGCCATATCGACTAAGATAATAATAATAATATTGTCACCATGCTGGAGACTGGTAGCACAGGTGGGTGTAATAACTGGCTTATTTCAGGAGTTAAAACACTTAGAGACTGGTGGCACTGGTGGGTATAGTAGCTGGCTTATTTAAAGAGCTGAAACACTTAGACTGGTGTGGGGTGCTTGTGTGTTGGTTGTTAGTGTTTTTATTTGATGGGAGAGATGGAATAGATGCTTTTACATTTGTGACTGGGCAGCAGTTATGCTCAGAGAAATATATTTTGGGCAAACATTATCATCATGCTTGTTTTATGAGAATGCACAGTTGGAGAAAAAGAACAGCAAGTGAGACTCACAGGGCAAGGTCACAACCTTTCTTATAAGAATGTTATAGTATTAAAAAATAAATAAAACACCATTGCAGATTTAAATATCAGCAGTGATTGACACAAAAAGCCTGGCTTCCTGTAAGTGAATTCAACCATTTGGAGTAGTGTTATATTTTGCTGTTATAAGATTATTTCACGGATAGCATTGTTATGATTAACAGATTAATGACTTCACTTATATGCAGGACAAACAAATATGCACAGTATCCCCAAAACGTTACTTTATTATGAAGTACAACAACTGTGAAATGCAAAACATAGGAAACAAAGTTGAACCCATCATAATAGGAACAGGGGAACCAACTGTCCACTAGAGGTGAGAGCATCACCACTCATGGGATGGCTATGACACCAACACATCTGAGTAGGGCGAAATCCAAAGCACACATATGGTGGGGGGGACACTACAAATCCAGTAGAGGGAAGAGCATCACCAGTCCTGGGGTGGGTGTGAAAACAGCATTCTTATATGAAGTGAAATCCACAGCATTCTTGTGGTGGGGACATCTCAACTAGTTATGGGAGGATGATGCAATGCCAGTCTTGGGTGGTGAGATGGTGTAACAGCTGTCATATGTGGTGGGCATCAACAATCCCGATGATATATGCAGAATTCAAAACATGAGATAAGGAGAGATTCATCAGGGATTCTCAAAGGCACTGCATGTGATGCAACAGCACAGGCAACATTTGACTTCACTTGCTACTGCTTGTAATGCAAATCTGGGTGTGGTAAAGTCAACTTCATGAACACAAGTCACTGAACATGTTCCAAACCTAAAGCTGATCTGTAAGGCTGGACCACATCCTCTGCTGTGCTAAACAACCTCTCCACTGGCATGTGGGTCAGGGGCAGCTGAGGTATTTGATGGACAGCTGTGCTAAGTAATGGGATGATGTATGCTTTTTATACCAGTAGTCCAGGAGATTTGCAGATATACACTCCAGAGTCTCTGTAAAAAAGCAATTTTAGCAAATTGTAGGCAAAAAGTGGCTGCTGCACAGTTCTCTTCCTTTGCTCCACCTGCAAGGATGAACTGAGCTATGCCCAGCAGTCGATTTCCTACTCACTGGCATCCTTGTCATGTTGATCTTCTTGAGATGGCTCAATAGGTGTCACACCCTGCCCATGCGTACTAAAGTTGAGCATGGAGCACAGCTGCTTCATCGAGTGTGCAGGCATTTTAAAGTGCAATACCTCGCACTTGAACCTCAGGTCCAGCATTGTGGAGAAAGTCTATGGCTTACTGCCATGCATATCCATAAATCTGTCGTCTGCTTCAAGGCTGAGGTTCTCCACAAGGTCCCTCACTGCATGTGAAGGAAACCTTGGGTGATCTGGAAACGTGGGCATTGGATAAAAAAAATGACCTTTAATAATGATAAATGTGTTATGCATTTTGGGAGATCAAATGGTAACATGACATATGTACTTGGTGGACAGACACTAAACACAATGGAGCAACAAAGCGATTTGGGTATCATGATAACAAAAGACTTATCTTTTAAGACACATTGTAACCGGGTCATTATGAAATCCAGTGGTATTCTACACTGTATTATTAAACTTATAAAATGTAGAAATAGGGATGTGATGTTGCCCCTGTATACCTCCTTGGTGAGACCACATTTGGAGTATTGCACCCAGTTTTGGTCTCCTGAAGGGAAAACTGAAATAGACACACTTGAGAGAGTACAGCGTAGGGCTACTTGTAATATAGTGGAGGTAAAAGGACAGGACTACAAAACTAGATTAAATATTTTGGGCCTTTATTCATTGGAATATAGGCGACTAAGGGATGATATGTGCTTGATTTTTAAATCCCTTATAGACCCTGGGTTATGGGAACTACTGGGGCTAAACTTTAGGAAATTAACATACAGCACAAGGGCCCATCCCTCCAACTAGAAGTGGAATGTCCAAGATTAAGGAAAAGGAAATCCTGGCTAACTCTGAGAATAACTAGTATTTGGAACATGCTTCCATTGGAGGTAGTGGCTAGAGATAGCATGAACACATTTAAGAGCAGATTGGACAACTATCTCATTGAGCATAAAATAACAGGATATTCTTGATATGACGAGCAAAAGGACTTTTGTCTATTAAAGCTCTGTACCTACCTATGAAACCTATGTGTGCTATGCCTAGGATCTCTACCAGCCTGATTTGAGAATCGCTGCAGCACTTATTGTAGGATCTGCACTGCAGGGATGATCTGACTGAGTAGAGCAGATCCAGGACTAAGGTCTTGTGTGTTTCACTCAAAAGGTGCAAGCGCCTTTACTATGTTTTCTATGACAGCCTAGTTCTTGTGGCCGAGAGCACCCCCAATGTCTGTCTCCATACTCAGCCCATGTAGTGCCCTCCTCTACTCCAGTAGCCTTTCTAGCATAAAGCAGGTGGAATTCCACTGGATGAGATGACCTGAATATGCCTGTTCTATTGAATCTGAAAGCAGCATTGCAGTTGGCGCAGTTGGGTCTGGCCAAATGGAATGGTGAAAATGCTCACAAATACTTCCTGTGGTTTTTACCATTTGTGCCACTTCTGTTGTCTTGCTAAGGGACTTGTCACTACAAGGCTCAAACTGTGGGCAAAACAACAGAACCTTTCAAAGTGCCCATCCTGCAAGGCCTTGATCATATTTGAAGCATTTTCAGTGACCACGGGGCTAACTTGCAACTGACTATCCTGAGTCCACACACTTAGTCTATCTTGGAAGAATGTAAGCATGTTCATGGCCAGGCGATCCTTATGCATAACTTTATTGTAATATTTTCTTAGAACACCATGATCCCCTAGGTACACCCAACGTTTCACCCAACCCTGGGCTTCCTCAGGGACTTAGGATCTATTAGGGTATACAAATACTGTATGAGTATTACTATCATACTAAAATACTAAAATCATTTTGATAACAAAGATTTTTTTATGAAAAAAACATTTTTTCACGATTGGGACAGTGCCAAAACTGACCACTATATATTTTAAGTGCCCAAGATCAATACCATTAAAAATCTGACATGGCATACCGCATTGTGTGAAGTGCACCTGTGGACTTCTTTTTATCATTAAGAATGAAATAAAACTTTTAAGATATTATTTGCATAAATTCGCACTCATTTATCACAAATACAAATGGATTCTTTTACCTTATGTTCCTAAATAAATTATTTCATTATTGGCATTAGAACAACTAGAATTCAATTTTCTGTAAAAATTATAAATGAAATTTGCAAAAAAAAAAAAAAGAAAAGAAAAGGCAAGCCTGCCATTTCTATTGCTGATCAACGTTTGTTACTGACCAAAAACAAGCCTGTGGCTAAAAACAAACAAACAAAAACTTTTTTGGGCAGCTTGAAGGTATTAGAAGTATTGCAGAGCAAGCTCTCCGAATGACTGTCTTCTGTCTTCTAAACCTCTACCAAGTCAGAGTGAGGAGATCACTGTCCCTGGCCCTGAGCTCCAGAAACAGCATTCGATTGGCCAATGAAGCTCTGTGAGACTTTGAAATCTCACTGAATAATGCTTCCTGAATAGCTGCCAAATAGTGAACTATTCAGGACATCCATCCGAATGTTTGGGAAGCCTATGATTCGGGTATTCGGGAAATAATATTTGGTCTATGCATAACCCTAGTAAGTATCATAGAGAATAAAGTATGGGGTGGTGTGTTGTGTTGACATTCTCAAGGGGTTAGATGCTCATAAACCCCGGGAGAGTTGAGTCTCTCGAGGGGTTTAGTCAGCACTCAATTTCGAGGGTGTGTGTAAACTTCGAGTTTACACACACCACCCAACATTTTATTTTATATACCGTATATACTCATGATAAGCTGACTCGTATAAGCTACTTCCCGATTCAATCAGCTGATTTTACAAACAACACTGACTCGCATATAAGCCAGTGCATAACTCTTTATAAACCAAAATGTGTACAAACACTGAATTAATTTCCAGTCACCACAGTGATCACCATATGCGAGTATATACGGCACTTAACTTTCCCCCTTAAAATGTTTGTTCCTGTTACACATTTAAGCAGTTGCTGGTATTATTTGTTTTACTTTATTATTACCGGTATTTCTTTTTTCGGCAGTCGCTGAAACAGTTTCCCTGAGGGCAGAAGCATGACGATTATGAGCTCCGATCGTAACCACTTTGCAGATCTCTCCATTTATTTGAAATAACGGGCTATCATGGCCATAGCTAAGGTCACCAGGTCCCTCTTAGCAAGCAGGGACCACTGAACTGTATTTTTGTTCAACCGCAAACTGAGAAGTCGCAACTTCAAAGGCGTCGCATTGCACCTGTGTGATTCCCCACTTCACTGGTGTGCATTTACAGTGCACAAGATCACTGTTTTACTTTTTGGAGCCCCAAAGGGCTAAAATTACACTGGGGCTTTTCTTTGGGCACCAAGAGCACAGCAAGACTGGGGCACACAGAGAAAAATAGCTGTCATTTGTAGGCACCATAGGGAGGGGAGCAAACTGGAGCTAAAGGGCCAAACGTAAGCACCCAAATTGGGGGACTGGTTTATTATCGTGTTACTGTACCAATTACCAGTAACCAAAATTGAAGAACCACTTTTACCATTTCTACTGCATGACTCGCGTATAAGCCGAGGACTACGATATAACGCTTCATTTTGGGTCAAACAAAATTCGGCTTATACACGAGTATATATGGTAATTGCTGGGCTTCCCTTTTTTGCCTCAGCAATTATATAAAATAAAGACCTTGCAGTGCAGCCGCCATTCGGCTTACTGTTAGTCCAGTGCCCAAATGGGAATCTGCATCCTTTAAAAATTGCTTCTGTTTTTTTTGTGTGAGTGTTTTTACAGGGTTCCGAAGTCTGTGGTATATATTGGGGGGAAAAATAAAACAAAAAACTTACCACCGAGTTCTTGTGGCGTGGCTGTTTGTGGTGAGACGGAAGCAGAGAGCGGTGTGGAACAGTTGCCCTGCTACGTGGGCATGTGTACAGACAGGGAAATCGTGCATGTTTGCCATTATAAACATTCCTTTATAACGGCAAAGTATGCCACGGTTTCTCTGAGAAAAAGGGGAAGCCAGTTATTATAGTACAATTATGGATTTAGCCTCTGACATGCATCTGTTTCTTATAAGTTGAATTGGTCCATGACACATTATGTGCAACAATCAATTATTAATAATAATTAGCCATAATTATGACACCATTAATAACAGTCTGATTTAATTTTTATTTCAAATGTGGAGCCATTATAATTAAAGCACCTTTTAAGATTTTGACTAGTTTACCAAAACTCGTGTAGGAAAGTTTCCTTTTTTAGTATAATAATGCACAACTATGTACACAGGTCTACTTAAGTAGCAATTGTTAGTCTGTATGATCTTATATGAACATATGAAGAAGCCAGCAGAAGGACATTTGGTGTATCGAGTCTGCTCATACTGCAGGGTACACAGCTTGAGCTAATGTCCCTGTCTTCCCTCCCCACTCCTCCCATCCTCTCTACCCATGATCCTTACCTTCCCCCTATGCCTATCTCAGCCTCTCTTAAAGCCGCCCACTGTCTTCAATGAGATGACCTCTTCCAGCAGCACATTCAAAGTGTCCACCACCCTGTCTGTGAAAAAGTGCTTCCTGACCTCCCTCCTAAACCTCCTACCCTCCAGCTTAAGACTGTGCCCCCTCGTGTTATGGTTGCCACTCCGTTTAAAGAGACTCTCCTTATCAACGTTATTTATTCCTTTCAAGTACTTGAAGGTCCCAATCATGTCCCCTCTCTCTCTCTCTCCTGTCTTCCAGAGAGTACGTGTCCTGTGCCCTCAGTCTCTCCTTGTATGCCTTACCCTGCTGATCTGCTATCATCTTTGTAGCCCTCCTCTGGACCTTCTCCAGCAGGTTGATGTCCTTTTTGAGGTGTGGGCACCAGTACTGAACTCCATACTCTAGATGCAGCCTTACCAGTGACCTGTACAAGGGCAGTATAACCTCTTGTCTCCTACTACTGATCCCCCTAGATATGCATCCCAGCATCTTGTTTGCCTTTGCTGCTGCTTTCTTGCACTACGTGGAGTGCTTCAGGTCACTAGTGATCATCACTCCTAGGTCCTTCTTCTCCTCTGATGCAGATACTCAGACTCCACCCAGGTAGTACTCTGTCCTGGGATTCTTGGCTCCAATATGCATAACTTTGCATTTCTTGGCATTGAAGCCAAGCTGCCGGATCCTGGAACACTTCCCCAGCTTTTCCAGATCTTTTTGTAGGTCCTGTATCCCTTCAGCTGTGTCCACTATTCAACAGAGCTTGATGTCATCTGCGAATAGGCACATTTTGTTCTTAATGCCATCTCCAATGTCATTGATAAAGACACTGAATAACACTGGCCCCAGCATGCAGGACCCCACTGGTTACCTCTCTAGTGCCAGATATCTCTCCCCCCCACAACCACCCTCTGGGTTCTGTCCCTCAGCCAGTTTTCTACCCATCTGGCCATCTTTCCCCCAACCTCGAGATCCACCAACTCCCTGATCAACCTGTTGTGGAGCACAGAGTCAAGGGCCTTGCTGAAATCAAGATAGAGGATGTCTACCGTTGGCCTCTGTATACTGTCAGTGACAGAGTCAAAGAGGTCAATCAGATTTGTTTGACAGGATCTCTCCCCATGAACCCATGCTGCCTCGCAGCCTGAAGACCATGCTCTTCTAGATATTCCACCAACCTTTCCTTTAGTATGGTCTCATAGATACATAGACAATGTCGGCAGATAAGGGCCTATGGCCCATCCAGTCTGCCCATTTGAGCTTGTAAGTTCAGTTTATGTTTTCCTAGAAGTCTGTTGCCCCTTACCCCTGACCTCCAGAATTCCTTTATGTCTATCCCATGCATTCTTAAATCCCGTGATTGTTTCAGCCCCCACCACTTCCTCTGGCAGGGTGTTCCACTTGTCCACCACGTTCTGTGAAGAAATACTTCCTCATGTTTCTCTGAATCGTCCTCCCTCCAACTTCATCCCATGCCCTCTAGTCCTGGAACATCTTTTTCGCTTAAAATAGTGTATTCCTGCACCCTGTTCCCCCTGTGAGATACTTGTATGTCTCTATCATATCCCTCTCTCCCTCCTCTCCTCCAGGGAGTACATGTTCAGTTCCTTCAACCTGTCTTCATAGGGACTTGTGATGCAATCCATACCATCTTTGTTGCCCTCCTCTGAACCTTCTCTACCCTGTCTATGTCCTTACGTAGGTATGGTCTCCAGAACTGTACATTGTACTCAGGTGGGGCCTCACTAGTGTCTTGTATAGCGAATTATGACTCCTCTTTTCCTGCTGGTGATGCCCCTGCCTACATCCCAGCATCCTATTTGCTTTACCTGCTGCCTTGTCACACTGTTTCCCTACCTTGAGGTCATCAGAGATGATAACCCCAAGATCCCTTTCCTGCTTGGTGCATGCTATATCCTCACCCCCAACTGATATATTGTGCCAGGGTTTTGTGCCCCATATGCATTATCTTGCACTTCTTTGCACTGAATTTCAACTGCCAATCCCTGACCATTCTTCAAGTTTCTGCAGGTCCTTCTCATTCTGTCTACACCTCTGGTGTGTCTACTCTGTTACAGAGCTTTGTGTCATCAGCGAACAGTGAAATTCTGCCTTCTAGGTCCTGTGCAATGTCACTGATGAAGATGTTGAATAGGACCGGTCCCAGCACTGATCCCTGTGGTACCCACTGGTCACTCTTCCCTCTGTGGGTGACAGCCATTTACCACCACCCTCTGTGTCCTGCCACCCAGCCAGTTACCTACCCACCACACTACTGTCCTGCCCACACTCATATTCCCAGTTTGTATAGTAGTCTTCTATGGTACAGTGTCAAAGGCCTTGCTGAAGTCCAGATAGGCCATGTCCACTGCCCTCCCTGATCCACCTCTCTAGTCACCCAGTCAAAAATTCAACGAGGTTGGTCTGACATGACCTCCCCTGGTGAAACCATGCTGCCTTGGGTCCTGTAGTCCATTGACAACCAGATGTTCCACCAATCTCTCCTTCAGTAGTGCTTCCATGATCTTCCCACTACCGAGGTGAGGCTGACTGGTCTGTAGTTTCCTGCTTCCTCTTTGTTCCGCTTTTGTATAAGGGACTACATCTGCTGTCCTCCAGTCTTTGGTACCTCCCTGTTTCCAGTGATCGCTAAACAGGATAGCCAGAGGTTCAGCCACCACCTCTCTTAGTTCTTTAAGGACCTGGGGTGCACCCCATCTGGCCCCATTGCTTTATCAACTCTTATTACTTCCAGTTCCTTCAGGACCCTTTCTCGAGTAAGGGACTTGTGTCCATTTGTGCACCATTCTCACCCCTTGTACTCCCTTCAGACCCATTACCCTCCTCTTCCTCAGTAAAGACTGAGCAGAAATACCTGTTCAATATGTCAGCTTTACTGTTGTCATCCTCCACGCGGCCCCCATCCTCTCCCTTCAGTCTCACTATCACTCCCTTTGTCTTTCTTTTTTTGCTTATGTACCTGTAAAAGGTTTTGTCTCCTCTACCCACTGATTTTGCAACGTGTTCTTCTGTCTGAGCTTTGGCTTCCCTTACTGACCTCCCTGCCTTCTCCTGGTACTTCTCCCTATCCCCTTCTGCCTGTGTCTTTTTGTATTGCCTGAATGCAGTCTTTTTGGCTTTCACTTTCTTTGCTACCTCTTTGGAAAACCATAATGGTCTCCTCTTCCTTTTGCTAACCTGCTTAATGCATAATTCTGTTCTTGTAATCCCCATTTTAAATACTTCCCACTGTTGCTCAACCCCTGATTCCTGTCCCATTCCCCTTAATGCCTCTTTCAAGTATCTCCCCATTTTCCTAAAGTCTGCCCCCCTAAAATCCAGGATACATGTTTTTGTGTGGTTTGGTTCTGCTCTTTCTGTGATTTCAAACCACAATGACTGGTGGTCACTGTTCCCAGGTGCTCCCCACTGTTACCCCATCACACTGTCCCTGTTTGTGAGCACAAGGTCCATTATTGCCTTCTGCCGAGTTGGTTCCATGACCAGTTGCTTGAGGAAGGCACCCTGAAGGGAGTCCAGGATAAATCTGCTCCTAGTCGATGCTGCTGCTGCTGGGATGCTCCAGTCCACGTCTGGAATACTGAAGTCTCCAACCAGTACTACCTCACCCTTGTCTGCCATCCTTTGGATGGCTAGCATCAGCTCCCTATCTGTTTCTTCCTCCTGGGCTGGTGGTCTATAGACCACACCTGTCGGATGGCTGTTCCCATTTTCCTTTCCAGCTTAACCCACAGTATCTCTTCCCCATTTTGTTCCTCCTGGATCTCTGTGGCCCTTATGTCATTTTTCACATACAGTGCCACTCCTCCTCCCTTCCTGCCTGCTCTGTCTCTTCTGAATATGTTGTAGCCAGGTATGGCCATCTCCCAGTCGTTGTTATCATTACCCCAGTCTCCATGAGCTTGCCCAAAATGGAGGTCAGACTGACTAGTCTGTAATTCCCTGGGTCATCCTTGGGACCGCTTTTGTGGAGGGGCACTACATGTGCTGTTCTCCAGTCCTGCGATACCACTCCTGAGTCCAGTGAACCATTAAATAGGTTTGCCAGTGGCCCTGCCAGCTCCTCAGCCAGTTCCTTTAGTACCCTTGGATGTACTCTGTCTGGGCCTGGTGATTTGTCCACCTTCAGTGCCAGCAGCCTCTCCCTCACTCTATCCTCCTCTATCACTACATCTGTGCCCTCCTCCCCCCACTCCTCTTTTCCCTCCTGAAGGCACTGGTCCATCCTTCTTCCTGGTGAAGACAGAATAGAAGTATTCATTTAGTATATCTGCTTTCCCCCATTACTCTCCACCCACTCCAACCCTTTCTTAAGCCTAACAATCCCTTCCTTCTTGTCCCTTTTCTCACTAATGCACTCATCTGTGGCAACCAGTATTCCCTCCTTAATGATGAACCATCTTTGGTCCATCATTAAGGTTTACATGGCACGTTGGCATCATGAATAGTGCCCATTATCTTTTGGATGTGCCTTTTTTGTTGTTGTTGTTTAGTGCACCTGCTTTGTGTTCATCTGCTCTGAAGTGTACCCTTAAAATTCCTTTTTTTCATATCATTCTCTTTCATCAATTTTCCCCTGTTCACCCTGTAACCCACTACATCCCTGCCTGCACCTATCTGCTCCATAGAGGGAGCCCTGCTAGGCTTCACAGGTCCTGCTATCCATAACTGTGCCCATTAAGTCAGGCAACACACAGATGATGGCTCCCCAAGTGCCTGTAATGTGCTGCCGAGCCACTGAAGAGGACTGGTCCCATCCCCTCTTGGTGCCATTTCTGGGAATATGTGTTGAGTGGCAGGGAACCACAGAATGAAGAGGGAACTCTCTGTAATGGTCAAGTTGTGATCTCTCTGAGGATATCTCCGAGCTCACCATATGTGTAGCAGTGTCAGGGTTGGACCTAATGTCAGTGCCTTTATGCCCTCCAACCAGTGGGTCCCTATACTGTGCTCAGCACTTGGAATGGAAGGCAGAACTAGATGTAGTTCCTTGTGGAATGGTCACTACCTCCCAGTGCCAATAGGGACTGACTGTTCCATGAGGAGTGGAGGGGGCCCTCCTTAAAGTAGAATGAAGGACAGCTCCAATTAACTCTGCCACACTCAGTTGGGATTACAGGCGCAGTACTGAACCCACAGTTCCTCATAGTGCACAGCAAATGCCTGAACCTCTAAGTCATCGAGGCTGCCAAGTTACCATCTTTGATGGCATTAGTCAAAAGGTTAATACTCTGACATTTTGGTTTGGGTCTTTCCTACCTCTGTGAGATGCTGACATCCCTACCATGCAGACAGAACCCTTAGTTTTAGGGATCAGGAGCTGCTAAGTGTCTCCCTGTCATCAAGGCACAGGTCAGGAAGCATAGGAAAACCAGGAGCAGTTTTAAAATTCACAAGAAGTGATTTATTATTAATAACAGTAAAATAAAAAAATTAAATTGTTCAGTTTAACTATTTACAAAGGCAGTATAAACAGAGAAAGTCCATCTGGGTTTCTTCTCAATTTCCAGCCTCAGTCTGTGTGTTTCTCTCTTACAAGAAATTGCAGCTTTGTTTTTATAAGTCTTTGCAACCCCCACTCATTAAGAAAACAGCATGCTTCTCCCACAGTGTTCTTGTAAGTTTCAACAAGTGCAACAAAAAGAACATTGTGACCCAGAACTGACCTCTTGATTACAGGTTCTCAGAGAGTTTGCAAACAGGTTAACCGCTTGAGTTCCATACAGCTTTTTCCAATCATTTCAACAGTATAACGATATACATTTCAACAGTATAATTATATACATTTCTAAACGAAGGGATCCCAATATCAGTTACATTTCCACATAATGATTCACAAATATGTTTATACCTGCACATATGCAAGGGGGGGGTACAGAACAGCAAGTGAGGGTAGAGCAATAGCAAGAGGCAGAGAAGTGCAAGACCGTCAGGGTGATAAAGTCCTAGGTCTCACAAGAAAATTTGGTTGCACAATCAGACACAGAAGAGACAGAAAAGGGGAGACTAGAACAGAACCTTGCATTTAAACTCTTTCTCCAGAACAACTGAGACAAGGCCCTATTCAACCCTGTCACACTCCCCACTCAACTCTAAGATCTATGGTGTCCCATGTCCTTTAGACCTTCCTGCCACCAACGCAAAGGTCAGAAGTGACTCCTCAACCTACCTGCCCTGGCCTAAGCTCCTAGTCCTTTTGACTCTGTCAGAAATCACCTGGATACTGTTATTTATATTCTGATTGGTTAATAGTGTGACTTATTTATTAACTGCAATTTATTCAAGATGTGGTTTTATTTTGTTTGCTATGTGCAACATGTAAAGTGCTCTGAGTTCTAAGGAGGTCACAATAGAAAAATAAAATCCTATCCCTATCCCTTTATGCTGTGAATAAAGTTCTGTGGGCTTAATGTCTACTTAATTGTAATCTAATTGTGTTACAGTTTTATACATAAAATCTCAATCCCCCATTGCCACACTGCCTCTTTTTGTTTTTAAATGTTTACAGAATGTTATTCTTTACAGAGAATAACTTTTAATTACCAGTGAAATACAAGAATGTAAACTACATAGCATTCGTTCACTTGTTTATACAATTGTTAAGTCCAATGAACAACATTAACTAGAGTCTGGTGGTCACACATGTGCATAGTCTCTTCAGTTAATAAGACATGCATGATTCACATTTACCAAACATAAACCCAAAATGAGAAGAAGCAAAACATGGGAAAGATTAAGAAAAAGGGAAGAAAGATAAAAAAATCTAATTAACAAAATCAGAACTATGCATTACACATGAAAACATTCTACATTGTCTTAGAATTACAACTTAGACCTACAGAAAATTTACATCTAAGTTACATTGCAGGAATTTGCTATACCCAGCGTAGCACAGCTGTCAGCCTCTCAGAAGTAGAGGAGGGAAATAAAAAAAAAAAAAAAAAAAAAAAAAAAAAAAGGCTCCCAGACCTGGTAGAATTTGTTTAGCATTTATCAGTGAGCTACTTGATTGGCTAAGGAGTTATCATATCAAAATATTTTGTTTGTTTTCTTTATTCCCCATTCCCAGTATTCCAACGATAAGTGCTGCTGTGGCTGCACCCTCCGAATGTCCTGTCGAAAAGGGCTGCTGTGGTTGCACCCTTCCAATGTCCTGAAGATAAGGGCTGTTGTGGTTGCACCCTGCCCATGTCCTGTCGATAAGGGCTGCTGTGGCTGCACCCTCCCAATGTCCCATCAGTAAGGGCTGCAGTGGCTGCACCCTCCCAGTGTCCCAACAATAAGGGCATCTGTGACTGCATCCTTTAAATGTTCTGAGGATAAGGGCTACTGTGGTTCCACCCTCCGAATGTCCTGTCGATAAGGGATGCTGTGGTTGCACCCTGCCCATGTTCTGTCGATAAGGGCTGCTGTGGCTGCACCCTCCCAGTGCCTCAACGATAAGGACTGTTGTGGCTGCACCCTCCCAATGTCCTGACAATAAGGGCTGCTGTGGCTGCACCGTCCCAATATCCTGACAATAAGGGCTGCTGTGGCTGCACCCTCCCAATGTCCTGTCAATAAGGGCTGCTGTGGCTGCACCCTCCCAATGTCCTGTCAATAAGGGCTGCTGTGGCTGCACCCTCCCAATGTCCTGTCAATAAGGGCTGCTGTGGCTGCACCCTCCCAATGTCCTGACAATAAGGGCTGCTGTGGCTGCACCCTCCCAATGTCCTGTCAATAAGGGCTGCTGTGGCTACACCCTCCCAATGTCCCATCAGTAAGGGCTGCAGTGGCTGCACCCTCCCAGTGTCCCAACAATAAGGGCAACTGTGACTGCACCCTTTAAATGTTCTGAAGATAAGGGCTACTGTGGTTCCACCCTCTGAATGTCCTGTCGATAAGGGCTGCTGTGGCTGCACCCTCCCAGTGCCTCAACGATAAGGACTGTTGTGTCTGCACCCTCCCAATGTCCTGACAATAAGGGCTGCTGTGGCTGAACCCTCCCAATGTCCTGACAATAAGGGCTGCTGTGGCTGAACCCTCCCAATGTCCTGACAATAAGGGCTGCTGTAGCTGCACCCTACCAATGTCCCATCAGTAAGGGCTGCAGTGGCTGCACCCTCCCAATGTCCTGTAAATAAGGGCTGCTGTGGCTGCACCCTCCTAATGTCCCATCAGTAAGGGCTGCAGTGGCTGCACCCTCCCAGTGTCCCAACAATAAGGGCTGCTGTGACTGCATCCTTTAAATGTTCTGAGAATAAGGGCTACTGTGGTTCCACCCTCCGAATGGCCTGATAAGGGCTGCTGTGGCTGCAGCCTCCCAATGTCCTGTCGTTAGGGGCTGCAGTGGCTGCACCCTCCCAATGTCCTGTCAAGGGCTGCAATGGCTGCACCCTCCCAGTGTCTCAACGATAAGGACTGCTGTGGCTGCACCCTCCCAATGTCCTGTCGGTAGGGGCTGCTGTGGCTGCACCCTCCCAATGATGATAGGGGCGATTGGGGCTGCATTGTCCCATTGTCCAAACAATAGGAACACACAGTTCCATGTGCTCAGCAGTGAAAGGGTGCTAGCCGTATCCAAGTTAAGACAAACTAAACACAATTTTGGCAACACTGTTGCAGAAAAACAAATAAAGCAAGTCCAATCTCTGAGGCAAATATATTTATTTTTCAACAGCTTGAGAGCATGGCACTAAGCTTAGTGTCGTGCTCTCAAGCTGTTAAAAAATAAATATATTTGCCTCAGAGATTTGACTTGCTTTATTTGTTTTTCTGCAAGAGTTCTGCTGAAATTGTGTTTGCTTTGCCTTAACTTGGATACGGCTAGCACCCAGCTACTGTGGCTCTGCCCCCCAATGTTCAAGCAGTGGGGGCTGCACTCTCCAAATGTCTCAACAATAGGGGCAGTTGGGGCTGCACCTTCCCAATATTGCAATGATACAGCTGCTGTGGTTGTACCCTCTGAATGTCCCTATGGCAGGGGCTGCACCCTCCCAATGTCCTGACGATAGAGGTGGCTGGGGTTGCACCCTCCCAATGGGCAACTGATAGTGGCTGCTGTGACTTCATCCTCTTAGTATCCTGAAGATAGGGAAGAACGGGGCTGTACCATCCAAATGTCCTGATGATAGTGGCTGTACCCTCCCAATGTCTCGACAACAGGGGTTGCTGCACCCTACCAGTGTCTCATTGATACAGACTTCTGTGGCTGAATCCTTCATCTGGCCAGGAAAGCCACAGCTTTGCTTCTTAATTGGCTGACTAACAGTGCATGTGTAAAATGTCAGGTCATCCACGCCATCCTAATCTCCCTGGAAACTAAGTATCTCACCTCCATGATACTTGCTTGCTAATCTGTCGCCAGTGTAACAATTATGGGTGATAAGATTCTGTTTTCAGGATTCTGAAACTTCAGATTCTGATCCTAAAATTAGGATTTAGGATTTTCAGATTTGGTTCCCATAAACCTCAAATCCTAATCATTAGAATTCTGACTGGATTCAGACTCCAAAATCAGAAATTTACAGTTGCACTTGGAAGTTGATACGCTCAAATCAGAACTAGATATCTGATTAAGATTATCTGAAAATCTAGAAATGGACTGAGGGATCAGATTTTGAGACATCCGATCACCCATAGTGACAATGTGATGCATTACCACAGCACCACAAGGCAAGCTGTCTAAAACATGGAAAACAAAAGAACCTTGCACTTATACGACAGGAAGCAAAAAATGCCAGAAGATGCTGTGAATTTGCTTTTTTTTCCCCCCTAGTGTAGTACACAGGCTGCAGGCTGCTTAGCACTAACAGGAGCTCTCAGAAGTGTGAGTGACATTTTTTTCTATTTTCCACTTGGACAACCTTTAACCGATGCACCCGTGGGACTCTTGAGCTGCCTTTCCCTCCCCGTCTAAAAAATGTGTGCATCTTTTACTCCTCGATTTTGCATCCTCCCAGGTTTCTGGTGGGGGTTCACAGCCCAGGTGAACCCCCATTTCTGTCTGCCACCATGGGAACAATTTGCCGTAATTTGGGGACTTAGAAAAACCAACAAAAACAGGAGTCACCCCTATGGTAAGCTAGCAGTATCCTACACTGGCCAAATTAAAGTCCAGGTGGCTACGGTGACCAAAAGGGTTGTCATGTAGACCACTGGGGGGATGAGTGATCACAGGTTTATAAGTGGATGTGTCCTAAGTAAAGCTGGAGGCCAAGTCAGATGTGGAGATACAGGGGTAGAGTATGCAAAACCTTAATAAGAACCAAATGACCCAAAGGGCCTAGAGTCCCTGCCAAAATAACATTTCTGCTAGGTTAACAATGATTCCTCCACTTCTTTGGTGAGTCTGTGTACCGTTATGTGGGTGACACAATTAGGGCACTGCAATTAGAGCAACGGGAATAGGTCATGAGTGACAGAGGCTTTCTAGATTTTTCAGCGCCTTGCACTCACAACTGTTTCCACCGCTGATACTGTTCTCCTCTGTTCTACTCATGCCCGGACCCAGAGGAGGTTATGTTTAGTATCGGGGGGTGCAGGGGGAAGATCCCCACCGCAAAAACCAACTGTTCTCCCAGTCACCCTGCTTGGGTTGCAGCAGAATGCACAGGCATGGTAGTTGCAGGCAACATGTTTCTGGCACCCTAATTTATGGTGACCAGATTCATGTCACCATGACAGGGGTGAACCAGGTGAGACTTCAGGGCATGGCCAGCTCTCTGTCAGTACCAAGGAAGGGAGTTTATTAGGTCTCAGAGTGTCAGACATACGGGGCTTCATTTCCAATTTTTAGGGGACAGTTACATATGGCACAAAAAGGCAAGAAAGAACAATAAAAATGGTTTGTTTTGAGCAGAAATGAGTTGCTGCACAAAGCAAGAGACACTGGTAATTTCTCACTTTGACTGTCAAAAACATTGGGCCTTATCCGTGAAGGTGCAGAATGGGTATGCGCCATTTAACCCTGCTGCATAGCCCACTCTGCACCCACCAAAACCTCGCCCCCTGCATGGTATTCCCATTGTGCCAGGCCCCCACACACGGATCCCCGGCAGAGTGCAGACCCATGGGCTGGGGTGGACCGGGCTAGGTGCAGAGGGCATGCCAGAACTCCATGGGATGCACGACTGTGCGGAATGCCGGGCACAGGTGTCAGCTCCTCCACCACGTTGGGGCACCCGTAAAGGCAGGGGGGGCCAGTTACGCAGCACCCCGGGAGTTACAGCCGCGGGCTGTGGCATAGATGTGAGGTCATGTGCACCTCCACCAAGGAAGCGATGGCATGTGGGGCACACTAGGAGGCCAGCGGGTGGTCGATCGGGTATCCAACCCCCACACCGCATGTGAAGCTTTATACGCTGGCAACCATCCCAGTGCCCACAGGCACAAGTGATCCACTGTGGGATCTGGGTCAGGCAGCTGATTGGCCATCCACCCAGATCCATAGCTCTGCACTCAACTGCCCTCGTGGGGCTGCATACCGGGGGGGTGGGGCCACATACAGAAGTTACACAATGGCCACCGTTCGTGCGGTATGGCCAAGCATGGATCTCAGCAGTTGCATAGCTATAGCCGGTGGTGGTGTGAGCCTCAGGCACGTATTACCTGCCCTTTTGTGCATAGGGGTCATTATCACTAGAGTGTATGACTCCAATCTGAATGTGAAGTGCAGAAAAGAATACACTAAATTAGAAGCAACTTAGAGTAAACAATACTGCATGAAAATACTGTAATTGAAAAAAGAGTGCTCAAAAAATTTAGAGTGGTCTCTGTTTATCTTCTCCTGTGCTTTTTCTATATCATTGCCTGGATTTTAACACCTCCCCAAAACTTTAACCAGTGACTCAAAGAGAGGAACATAGCACACCTTGCTTAACTTGGGGGTAAAGACTGTCAAGTGTGGGTGCTTTGATTTTTGGGGGCTCCTCTTATTTATTTTTTTTGTCCACCTGCAGCAGGTGAAGCTGACTGGTCCTGACTACAAGGACTGCAACCAGGAGGAAGTGGCTGAAGACTTCCTGAAGAGGATTGAGTGCTATCAGAAAACATATGAGCCTCTGGATGAAGAGCTGGATGGGTAAGAGCTTCCCCCTTAGAAATGGGTCCCATCTTTTATGTGTTCCTATAAGATGTCCTTTCCTTTATACTGCTATAAACCTACAGGAATAAGACAAATTATAAAATCAAACTGGAAATGCTAACACCTAAATAAACAAAAACACTTCATACTCCTTTATAATAAATGTGCAGTCCCTACACCGCTACTAATTACACAGGTCTTGGGGATGAATTACTCAGAAAACTATCCCAACATCACTGCCAGCTGCATAGGTCCTGGGGTCAACGTACCAAGAAACTATCCTAATATCACCACCAGCTGCAGAGGTCCTGGTAATAAAGTACCCATAAACTATCCCAACGTCTCTGCCAATGGCCCATGTCCTGGTAATAACATAACAAGAAACTATTACAATGCCACCACCCACTGCACAGGTCCAGGTGGCAAAGTACCCAGAAACTGTTCTGACACCACTGTCCACAGCATGGGCCCCGCTGACAACATAACAAGAAACTGTCTCAATGCCACTACCAACTGCATAGGTTCTTGGACATAAGGTACCCATAAACTGTCGAAACACTGTTGCCCAGTGTAAGGGTCCCAGTGACAACATAAGAAACTATCCCAACATCACTGCTCACTGCACAGATCCCAGTGATAAAGTATCCATAAACTGTCCCAACGCCACTACCAACCGCACAAATCCCAGTGATAAAGTACGCAGAAATGATTCCAACATCACATGTCCCTGTGACAACATAACAAAAGACTATCCTAATGCCGCTATCCACTTCACAGTTCCTGGCTATAAAGTACTCAGACACTATCCTAACACCACTGTCCACTGCATGTGTCCTGGTGACAACATAACAAGAAACTATCCCATCAACACTGCATACAGCACGTGTACTGGCGACACCAGAAAAAAAATCCCAACAACACTGAAAACAGCATGTGTCCTGGTGACAACATAACAAGAATCTATCCTAACAACACTGAAAACAGCATGTGTCGTGGTGACAACATAACAAGAAACTATCCCAACAACACTGAAAACAGCATGTGTCGTGGTGACAACATAACAAGAAACTATCCCACCAACACTGCATACAGCATGTGTACCGGTGACAACACAAAAAACTATCTCAACAACACTGAAAACAGCATGTGTCCTGGTGGCAACATAATAAGAAACTATTCCAACACTAAAAACAGCATGTGTCCTGTGACAACATGACAAGAAACTATCCCAACAGCACTGAAAACAGCATGTGCCCTGGTGACAACATAACAAGAAACTATCCCAACAACACTGAAAACAGCGTGGGTGGGATAGTCAAAAATTCTTTATGGCACAACAGGGGTGCTACCATCGCAGCCCACCACTCACCCGCACGATATTCAAAGGGAGGGTTGCACTGGGCAACCTCCGACACGCTGGGGCGCACCAGTAATGTGTGGCGGCGCGGGGGCGTGCTCCATGCATATAATGGGCACATCCTGATATTCAGCCCGGGATGTGCTTGGCACAACCCTACCTGCGCCGTACGCTGGTGCTCAAAGTTGAGCTGTAAAATATAGGCTCAAAGACTGGCCACCCGTGGGTGGCTGTATTCCTGGGTGCAACACAGCAGCCGCCTGCCGTGGGTGGCCACCCGACCTCCCAAAACACTGGCCTCATGCCCCCTGGCCAGGGAGTGTTGTGCCCTCCGCTCCGTCACCCGATCGTGGGCATCTGTAAAGGGACACCCTGGTGGTCCGGTGAACTGCTATCCCTTGCCCGATCACGGGCACATGTTGAACCATTCCCTGGTGGTCCAGTGGACTCTACCCCTTGCCCGATTGTGGGTATAAGAAGAACATCCTTCTTGTGGTCCAGTGGACCAATCCCCAGTGCCTGATCGCGGGCATAGGTTACTATCCCTGGTGGTCCAGTGGTACCCCTTCCCCACCTGCCCATGTAGTCCCCCACCACCCTGCACCCCGGTCAGCAGTGGGTGGCAGCTCCTCACCTGCAAGCTGCCTGGCAGCCCGCCGACTGACAGCGTACAGTAGGGCTGTACGCCTATTGGTCCACTGCGTGGGCCAATGGGCTTTCAGACCATACCGTACTACAAAGTTCTGAAATGTGAATGAGCATTCATTCACAGTTTGGGACTGTGTAGTACACTATGGTCTGCGCCCGATAGCCCATGCAGTGGACCAATGAAGCCCTGTACAGTCGATGCGACGGTGACCGGTGACTGCGGTGAAGCCACCCTGCAGTACGGTGCAAGTGATGGGCTATGGGGGGATGGAAGGGGTACCACTGGACCACAGAAGCTATAACGAATGCCCGCGAGCGGGTGATGGTACTCAGTCTGCTGGACCACCAGGGATTAGTCCTTTCAATGCCCACAATCGGGCACCTGGGAACGGTCCACTGGACCACCAGGGATTAGTCCTTTCAATGCCCGCGCTCGGGCGCTGGGGAATGGTCCACTGGACTACCAGGGTGATATTATTATGCCTGTGATCAGGTGATGGGGTAGGGTCCACTGGACCACCGGGGTCTTTATAAACATGCGCCTGCGATCGGGCAAAGGGGAACGGTCCACTGAACCACCAGGGTGATATTATTATGCCTATGATCGGGTGACAGGGTAGGGTCCATTGGACCACCAGGGTTTTTATAAACATATGCCCGTGATTGGGCAATGGGGATCGGGCTACTGGACCACCAGGGATATGTAGACGTATGCCCACGACTGGGCGATATGAAGCGGTCCACTGGACCACCAGGAATTATATTTCTACATGCCCATGACTGGGGTGAACAGGACTGGAGCCCGCTGAGGGGCAGCAGGGTATTGGTCCCTGATGGCTGCAGCATGGCAGGGCGCCAGGCGCAAGTCACCGGGGATTGGTGCACCGCATGCAAATGGGGCCATAATGATATGCTAATGGCCCCATTTGCCCCTTGCATGCATAATGGTCTCATTTGCATACCCAGTGCTGAATATAGCGGTTGTTGCACCTAGCGCAACCGCACTTGCACTGGCGCATCCCCGGCTCCCCTCATACCACTTGCGCTGGTGCAGTACCACTGCGCTGTGCACAGTGCATGTGCCCTCAGTGCCATATTCATCGGTGCTCAGCCATGGCGCAGCACCATTGAATATCGCATGGTCCATGCCCTTGCACAGCCTTGTTGAGCTGCACACAGGCTTGTGCCCCTGTCTGGCACAGTCTGAATATCCCACCCCATGTGTTCTGGTGACACCATAACAAGAAACTATCCCACCAACACTGCATACAGCATGTGTACTGGTGACAACACAAACAACCATCCCAACAACACTGAAAACAGCATGTGTCCTAGTGACAACATAACAAGAAACTATCCCAAAAACACCGAAAACAGCATGTGTCTGGGTGACAACATAACAAGAAACTATCCCAGTAACACTGAAAACAGCATGTGTCCTGGTGACAATATAACAAGAAACTATCCCAATAACACCGAAAACAGCATGTGTCCTGGTGACAACATAACAATAAACTATCCCAGTAACACTGAAAACAGCATGTGTCCTGGTGACAACATAACAAGAAACTATCCCAACTACACTGTAAACAGCATGTGTCCTGGTGACAACATAACAAGAAACTATCCCAGTAACACTGAAAACAGCATGTGTCCTGGTGACAACATAACAAGAAACTATCCCACCAACACTGCATACAGCATGTGTCCTGGTGACAACATAACAAGAAACTATCCCAGTAACACTGAAAACAGCATGTGTCCTGGTGACAACATAACAAGAAACTATCCCACCAACACTGCATACAGCATGTGTACTGGTGACAACACAAACAACCATCCCAAAAACACTGAAAACAGCATGTGTCCTGGTGACAACATAACAAGAAACTATTCCAACAACACTGAAAACAGCATGTGTCCTGGTGACAACATAACAAGAAACTATCCCAGTAACACTGAAAACAGCGTGTGTCCTGGTGGCAATGTGATAAAAAAGTATCCCATCATTGCAAACAGAATGTGTCCAAGTGACAACATAGAGAGTACTGGATGGGCAACTATGCACAACCAGTGTGTTCTGCCACAGAGGGGTTCTGATTCCCTCCGACCTCGCGAGCGAAGTCCATGGGAATCAGAACCCTGAGGTGGCAACCAGACAACACACTGGTTATGCATAAATTTGTTCATCCTGTATTTTTTATAGTGTATAGTTTTATGTGAAATGTGTGCATTGTGGGTTTTTTCTTTCAGAATAAGACTTTGTGCAGTCTCTAGATGTTCTAGAATTTTGTTCTACCACAGAAGGACACAATCACATTCCATGACCTTTGAACTTTTGGTACAACAGCATTTTGAAAAGGATGGATTTCTATACTGAACAATACTCTACTATACATTACACAACAAGAAAATATCCCACCAACACCGCAAACAGCATGTGTGCTAATGAAAACATGACAAGAAACTAACCCAAATGCCACTGCAAACAGCATATGTCCTGGTGACAACAGAACTAAAAACTATCCCAACAACACTGCAAACAGCATGTGTACTGGTAACAACATAACCAGAAACTGTCCCAACAACACTGTAAACAGCATGTGTAGCAGTGACAACATAACTAAAAACTATCACAATGCCACTGCAAACAGAACGTGTCCAGGTGACAGCATAACAAAAAACCATCCCAACACCACTGCAAACAGCACGTGTCCTGGTGACAACATAACAAAAAACCATCCCAACACCACTGCAAACAGCACGTGTCCGGGTGACAACATAACAAGAAACTTTCCCAACAACACTGCAAACAGCATGTGTACTGGTAACAACATAACTAAAAGCTATCCCAACACCACTGCAAACAACATGTGTCCTGGCCCAAGAAACTATCCCAATGCCACTGCAAACAGCATGTGTCCTGGTGACAACATGACAAGAAACTATCCCGACAACACTGCAAACATCACGTGTCCTGTTAACAACATAACAAGAAACTATCCCAACACCACTGCAAACAGCATGTCTCCTGGTGACAACATAACAAGAAACCATCCCAACACCACTGCAAACAGCACGTGTCCTGCTGACAACATAACAAGAAACTATCCAAACGTCACTGCAAACAGCATGTGCCCTGGTGACAACATAACAGGAAACGATCCCAATGCCACTGCAAACAGCATGTGTCCTGGTGACAAAATAACAAGAAACTATCCCAAAGCCACTGCAAACAGCAGGTGTCCTGGTGACAAAATAACAAGAAACTATCCCAAAGCCACTGCAAACAGCAGGTGTCCTGGTGACAACATAACAAGAAACTATCCCAAAGCAACTGCAAATAGCATGGGTCGAGATGACAACATCCCAATAAACTATCCCAATGCCACTGCAAACAGCTTGTGTCCTGGTGACAACATAACAGGAAACTATCCCAACGCCACTGCAAACAGCACGTGTCCGGGTGACAACATAACAAGAAACTTTCCCAACAACACTGCAAACAGCATGTGTACTGGTGACAACATAACTAAAAGCTATCCCAACACCACTGCAAACAACATGTGTCCTGGCCCAAGAAACTATCCCCACGCCACTGCAAACAGCATGTGTCCTGGTGACAACATGACAAGAAACTATCCCGACAACACTGTAAACATCACGTGTCCTGTTAACAACATAAGAAGAAACTATCCCAACACCACTGTAAACAGCATGTGTCCGGCTGAGAACATAATAAGAAACTATCCAAACAACACTGCAAACAGCATGTGTACCGGTGACAACATAACAGGAAACTATCCCAACGCCACTGCAAACAGCATGTGTCCTGGTGGCAATATAACAAGAAACTATTCCAACGCCACTGCAAACAGCATGTGTCCTGGTGACAACATCCCAATAAACTATCCCAATGCCACTGCAAACAGCTGTCCTGGTGACAACATAGCTAGAAATGATTTCAACAACACTGCAAACAGCACATGTCCTGGTGACAACATATCAAGAAACTATTCCAACAACACTGCAAACAGCATGTGTCCTGGTGACAACATAACTAAAAGCTATCCCAACGCCACTGCAAACAACATGTGTCTTGGCCCAAGAAACTATCCCAACACCACTGCAAACAGCGTGTGTCCTGGTGACAACATGACAAGAAACTATCCCGACAACACTGCAAACAGCATGTGTCCTGGTGACAACATAGCTAGAAATGATTTCAACAACACTGCAAACAGCACATGTCCTGGTGACAACATATCAAGAAACTATTCCAACAACACTACAAACAGCATGTGTACTGGTGACAACATAACTAAAAGCTATCCCAATGCCACTGCAAACAGCTCGTGTCCTGGTGGCAACATAACAAGAAACTATCCCAATAACACTGCAAACAGCACATGTCCTGGTAACAACATATCAAGAAACTATTCCAACAACACTACAAACAGCATGTGTACTGGTGACAACATAACTAAAAGCTATCCCAATGCCACTGCAAACAGCTCGTGTCCTGGTGGCAACATAACAAGAAACTATCCCAACAACATTGCAAACAGCATGTGCCCCGGTGACAACATAACTACCCAGAGGGAAGTGAAGTGTTCAAACAGTCACTATATGGTGTTATTTTCAATGTTACAGTAGCAGTGTACACTTCCTGTACACTTCATTTCATAATGCAGTCCATCAGTGTTTAATCAGTGCATCTTCAGGTCTCTTTTGGTGTACATGCAGTGCTGATACAGTGTGTGCGAATTATGTTAATCAGCACTGTAATCACACTGCAAAAGTACTGCAATTAGCAGTGTTGCATTGCTTTTTCAGTGTGTGTGAATTATGTTAATTAGCACTGCATCAACACCTGTAGTGCACTTCAGTGTGCAATGTGATTTTGGTAGCAGTCCTGTCAGCAGTGTTGTAGTTCTGTTTCAGTGTATTAGGCTGCATTAAAGATGGCATCACATAAAATTCAACAAAAACAAAACAGTATTCATCTGCAAGTATCTGCAACCTCAGCAGAGGAAGCTTTGTTTAAGGGTTCCTGAGTGAGAAAGTCATCTGTGAATTCCAAAGAAGATGGAGATCTTGGGGGCTATGTCTATAGGAGGTACTAAAGTCTGTTACCCCATGTTTGACTCAAAGTCACAAGGAAGGGGGTGGACATTTAGGTAAGGGAATGACCAACAATCGTTCTGGTTTGCAGAAAATGGTATGGGAGCCTCCCTGATATGCAGGTCCTCACCAGTATTTCCAGGTGTATCTTCAAAAGGAGAAGAGAGCCTCTTCGGACTGGGAGCACATGCACGGTGTGGAAAATTATTTTCGGTATCATGGGGCTGTTAGAGTGATGTGTGTGTCTATATATATATATATACACATACATATCTCTCTCTCTCTCTATATATATATATATATATATATATATAATTATAATCACATTGAACAAACACCATTAGGTGACTGTGTGTATATCGTAGTGCAACCACACACCTGCACTTTTACTCCCCTCAAAACAATTTTGCCATTTATAAGATAGATAACCCACTGTGTGGTGTGTGGAAGCGCAGTGATATACACACTGTTTGGGTGGTTGATGCACTCAGCCTGCGGCCTCATGTGCAACAACACACACCAAGGTGTGCATATATCACAGCGTGACCGCACACCCTACAGTGGGTTATTACACACACACACACACACACACTACTTGTTGCAAAACAAAAACATTACATTAATGCAGGCATTAGAATGCAAAGCACACAAAGCAGAACATGAAAACAGGGTTTGAGCCTCACAAGTCTTGGCAAATTGATTGTGTGGCGTTCCCTGGAGTTCTCAACCTTGATGCCCATCCCATACCCCCCACCAGCCCATAGTCTCCTTTCTAAAGCACAAGGTACAGCTCCAACCCAGTGCCTCCATAGCAGCCAATTCGTACCTGTAAAACAAGAACAGCAATGGCCCCCAAAGGATCTGCAGCTCGTTATGAACTATTATCACGACAAACAATGTAGGGTAAACAAAAAACAATACTTATCTGATACAAATGGTCAGTGTCCTCCTACTCCCAGTCAATGTCCTGTCAGACCTGTAGATATAAAAGGAAAATGGGTCAGTATGAAAAATAAAAATACTGATCAGCTGGGTCAGTTGGGAAGGCTCTGTAGAGGTTAAAATAAAAAAGTGGGTTGGGGGAGATACAGACCTATGCACACACCATCAACCTGGCTTTTAGAATGGACTCGGTCACTCAGGGATGTCATGGTTGGGGAGGAGAGGTAGGACTCCTTGCCCGTGCCCCTAGAACTGATCTTTTTGGGGGGTAGGCAGTCATGTTGCTCCACACATCAACCAACACAGGGTAGGATAAAGACACCAAGGAACAGATATTCAAGGCACAATGAATTGTTCCCTGGTGGTGTAGTGGATCCCCCCTCCCTTTTCCCAATCTGCCTGTAGAATACACAGGAACACAGGTATGTGATGGCAGAAAGGGACCGCAAGCCCACCTAGTCTGCCCAATTTGCCTAGATATCCACTAGGCCTTTTCTGTAGTCCTCCCCCCTCCCCGCCAGTTGCCCTCTGTGCTTATCCCATGCCCTCGTGAACCCTCCCACCATTTCTCTCAGCAGCCCATTCCAGTTGTCCACCACCCTCTTAGTGAAGAAGTACTTCCTAATCCTTCCTCTAGGTCCCCCCCCCAACCAATTTGGAATTTCCAACTACCATCCATCGCAGTATAGCACACCGCAGCAGGCCAACTGTGCCATCTCTAGGCAGATATATGCAGACACAACCAGTCCCAGAACTCCCTGCAGCTGGCAACAGGCAATAGAAGTTCCAATAGCTTGCAGTGCACATTTGAGCCTACACAATCTCTTATCAGATGTTTTCCCTCTGCTCTTCTCCAGAGGATAAGTCAGTCTGTGACAGAACTTAGCTCAGGGAGTTCAGTGGGGCCAGTAAACCAAAACTGAGAGCCTATATAAATTCTTAACATGCACTGTAGGACAATCTCCCTACCAAAGAACTCCAGGATCTGCTGTAAAGGCTGTCAGAGCAGAATCCTGCAAAACCAGTCATCATAATCCACTACACTACAGCATACAGCAGGCAAACCAAAATGTTTCCACATGCAAAGTGCACATTGGCACCAGACCCACACTTATGTGGGACCCTTGACACTAAACAGCCAGTGGATATTGTGGTAAGGAGGACAAAACCTTTTACATGCAGGTACATCAGGAGAAAAGGAAGGCAAGGGAGATATTGAGTGTCTGAAAAGGGTGGATGGAGGGGTAAAGATGACCGCCAAAAAGCAGAAATACTGAACAAATACTTCTGTTCGGTTTTTACAAAGGAAGGGGCAGGAAATGGGCCAGCATTAATAAAGGATGGAGAGATCATAGAAAAGGGCACAGCTCCCTTTGCAAAAGAAAGGATCCTCATGGAAATGGCAGCAATAAGGCTATGGGCCAGACAGATGCATCCCTGGACACGGAGGGAGCTAAGGGAGGTGTTAGTAGGGCCTCCGACTACCCTGTTCACCCTATCTTTGTAAACTGGTGACATGCCCAGGGATTGGAGAAGGGCTGATGTGGTCCCACTATACAAAAGTGTTAACAGGGAGGATGCAGGAACTACATACTGGTCAGCCTGACCACAACAGTGGGAAAAGTAATGGAAATACTGCTGAAGGAAAGAATAGTGGAGCACCTGGTTGTCAATGGTCTATAGGGGAGGTGGGGGAAGGGAACATTGTTTAAGCAGGAGTAGCACACTAATCTGAAGCTTGTTTCCAGTTGCAACCTGGAGCACAAAGAAGTTAAGTAACTTGTTCAGAATCACACAGTATGCACTTAGACGGCTGTTGGACTCAAACCCAGGTCTCCAGATCTGTAGATCAGAGCCTTTACCCAATGTGCTATAGTGCCTCCAGGACCCAAGGTAGTTTGGGTTTATGGGAGACAGGTTGTGCCCAACAAACTTAACAGAGTTTTTTGACTGGGTAACAAGGAAGGTGGATGGAGGAGGATGTGGCCTACCCAGATTTCAGCAATGCCTTTGACACTCTGCCACATAGAAGGCTGGTAAATGAGCTGGAAGGCTTAGGGGTGGAACAGAAAATAACACGGTGGGTGGAGAACTGGTTCAAAGACTGAAACCAGAGGGTGGTGGTAAGGCAAATGGGGTGCATTCCAGGGTGGCAGTAGTGTGCCCCAGGGGTTGGTGCTGGGACCCATCCTTTTTTAATATCTATAGCAACGATTAGCCCAGTTCCAATCAGGGGAGGAGAGCTGTTCTTTCCAGACCGGGGCTTGTTGCTGGAAGTGGTCTGGGCAGGCATTCTGGGGCTACATCGGCAGTGGGAGAAGATGGGATCACATTGGTGATCGACAAGGAACCTCTTGCTAGCGGGGGACAGGAAATGCATACCGGGTGCACATCAGCCACAACTTGCAAGCCGGGCTCAGGAAGGCGGCCAATCAGTGAATAAGGCGAGAACCTTTGACTGTGTGACTGGGCCATAAAGGCAAATAGTCCAGTCCCAATCAGAGGAGGAGAGTTGTTCTTTGTTCCACCACCTACCTGGCTTGACCTCTATTAAATGGTTGGTGAGGCGGGAGCCTTGGAGAGAGACAAGTCTAGATTGGGCAAACTGGAACACTAGGAAGCTGGATTGTTTGAATTGGGAAAAAGGGTCCTGTACACTGTGCTACGTAGGCACTTTGACTACTACCAGGAAGGGCATAATGAAGCAGACTGTATAAATGACTGTGTATGCCAACTACATCTGAGGAGTAGGCAAACTGTGTGAATCGATTACTGCTAGGGTCTTTGGGTTGGCTAGTGTTGTGGTGGGCTAATTTTACTGTGAACCGTCTACTGCTAGAGCTAGAAAACTGGCTACTGTCATGAAAGAGGAAAATTGCTGTAATCGGAGGGGCAAACTGCTTGGGTTTTAGTGCAACACTACTGAATTATTTCTGTTGGGGTGCATTGCTCACCTAAAATGAGGGTAGACTTGAGGTGTGGCCAGCGGGCACCTTGGTAGAGTGATTGGGATGTACAGGGTGCGGGGGCAATAGTATTAAATTGGGCAAGGAGGTTCAGAGGGTGCCCAGTGTGTTTTCAGTTGGCAGGTCTTAGGGAGGAAGTAGAGGGATCAGAAGGCAGCTGGAAGGCGGAGAAGGTGTGGAAAGGACCTCCATGAGAGTACACGAGGCCAATATGGCATAGCAGGGGAACAGGTAGACAAGGATCATATAGTTACTCATGAGGGGTGGGGCACAGAACAAGCAATGCACAGAAACCACTTAAGTGGGAGGTGGCTGACCAGAAGGAGGGTGGACAGGAGAGAGCAGGTCGGGGGCAAGCATCACACTTACTAATCTATTCGCTTTGCTGTATCACGGAGATGAGGTGGAGAGGCTGGCGGGAGGAGGGGAGCAGGCAGACAGAGAGGGTTTGGTCAGTAAGCTGGGGGAGATGGGGCAGGAGAGAGAGCCAGATCCACAGAAGGGGAGGGGAGGGAAGAGACATTAGCCTAGGTGGGATGAAGGTGGGGAGGAAAGGGGAGTGCAGAGTGAAGCCAGGGTGGGAGGAGGGAGGACTAGGGTTGGGCAAGCATCCAGGTTAGGGAAGTCAACCAAGGATAAGGAATACTCTAGATAGGCCAGCTTCAAGGGCAGGAGAAATCAGATGAGGTGGAGGGGGGAAAAGGCGGGGGTAGGAGAAACACAGCAGATGGGGTGAAGGATGCAGAACTTGGGAGGGAGGCAAGGAGGAAGCAGTAGAGGGAGCCTGGGTGGGGAATCTGAGGATACAGCCCAGAAAGAGTCCACAGGAGATCTGGGTGGGGGGCAATCTGTGCCACCCAGGAGGTTGGGGGCAAGGAGCAAGCAGGAGCTACAGGCAGAAGAATGAGCATGGTAGGGCAAGCACAGGCTTGTGATCCCCAAGGCAGGGGACAAGAGAAGTAAGCTGGGGTTGATGACAGAAGGAAGAGCCTGGATGGAATCTAATGGGCCAGTAAAGTGGGGGGTGGAGAAGGTGATCCTGCTGGGTGACTCCATGACCTGGGGCATCCAGTGGGAGGGGGCAGGGGAGGGAAAAAGCAGCCCAGTCAAGGCTAAATGTATCCCAAGCCTAGCTGTACACAAGGCCAAATTCCAGCTATACTCAATAGCATCGGAAGGCGGGTAATCCCCAGACGAAACATCTGGGAACAAATGACTTAGAGGGGAACCGTGAACTAGAAATCCAGGCAAGATTCCGAGAACTAGCGAGGGTTTACCACTCTACGAAGCGAAATCTCCTTCTTTGAGATTCTGCCAGTACCTAGGGTGTCCAGGGAGACCAAACATAAACTTAGAGGTGTGAACCAGTGGCTCAGGGACTGGCGCAGGGCAGAAGGGTATGGGCTGGTGAGGGACTGGGGGATACATGGGAGGACAAGGGGTAATATGCCAGGGATAGGCTACACCTCAACTTGGAGGGGAGGGAGATCTTGAAACTAAATCTTGCTGGATTCATAGTCGAGAGGTGGAGTTTAAACTTGTAAAGGGGAGGTTAAGTAAAAGAGTGGCTCCAGGAGGGCTGCTCGAGGGTCCAGGTCCAGGGCATGAAAAGAAGGCAGGTAACTGCAATCTAAATCCAACCAGAGCTGTGCAAGAAAGAGCATCTAGGGACTGCTCAGGGTCGAGATGACTGGAGAAGGGAGAGGGGTCAGGATGGAGGACAGCCCTGATCAACGATAGGAGCATGGGCAACAAAATGCCCAAGCTCCAGGTGATGCTGGTTGAGGGATCAGTGAATGCGGCAGCAATTACTGAGACATGGGCCACTCAGAAAAATGACTGGGACCTAAATTTGGTGGGCTACAAAATATTCAGGAAGGATGAGGAGAGGAAGGGAGGGTGTAGCACTGATAGTCAAAATGACATAGCAGTTAGTGGAGTGGAGGAGGCTGTAGGGAGGTGGAGGAGATCTGGGTAACCCTACAAAAGAGGGGAAGTAAAAGTCTGAAAATAGGGGTGGTGTACAGAACCCCCAACGATGGAAGAGGCCCTGGAGGACAAACTAGTTGAGAACATCAAGGGGCACTGTGACCGTGGAAAGGGAATGATGGTGATCATGGGTGACCTTAATATGCTGGGGACAGACTGGGACACTATGGCATCTTCTGTGGCCAGGGAACAGAGACTGATGGATATGTTGCAATATGCCTTCCTAGTCCAGCAGGTGGGGGAACCTACTAGGGAGGAGCGGGTACTGGATTGTGTCCTAGCAGACAGTGACCAGATAAAGGGCCTGGAGGTGTGCAGCCCGCTGGCAGGTGGTGATCACACTACAGTCTGGTTTCTGCTGTATCTGGGTGGAGGGAGGATAACCATTCTAATACAGTAGTAGTGGACTTCAGGGGAGCGGACTTCGTGGGCATGGGCAGGATTCTACAGGGGAGCTTGGACAAGATTAGGCCGGACATGGATGCTGGCAGCTTGTGGGAGGCCTTTAAGAGGGGGATGCAGGAGACTACTAACTCCTGTACAAAGGTGAGGCGTAAGCATGGTAGAGCCAACAAGCTGTGTTGGTGGACCAGGGAGGTGCAGGAGGCAGTGAGCGATAAAAAGGCTGCCTATGCATGTTTTAAGCGCTCTAGGCGGGATAAGGAGAGGGGTATGAGTCGATGGCTAGAAGGGTCACCACAGTGGTGAGGGGAGCCAAGGCGAGGAGGGAGCAAAACCTGGCTAGGGATATCCGAAGGAGGGAAGGGATTCTATAGATACACAAGGGAGAAGAGAAAAGGGAGGGCACAGATCAGCATGATTAGGACTGAGGAGGGATGGACTCAGGAGGCAGGGGAAATCAGGCAGAGGTGCTAAATGAGTACTCTGCCTTGATATTTATGGAGGGAGGCAGGGGATCCCTCCAGCCCAATGGGAAGGAAGGGGAGCCAGCAGAGTTGAGAGGTCAGATGGAGTCGAGAGGACTGAAAGAAGTTGGGGTACAGGCTGGGCCAAGTCTAGAAGGGGATGGGTGGTTAAATGAGGGGGTGGACTGGGAAGGAGGGAGAAATCAGTGGAAAGGGAGAAGGAGGCCCTTCGGACACTAAAAACTGATAAGGCACCGGGGCCAGATTGGCTGCATCCGAGGGTTATGAAGGAATTGGCCAATGAGCTAGCAGCACCACTGGCAGCACTCTAACACCTCTCTGCTGACAGGATGGGTGCTTCAAGACTGGAGGGTGGCTCATGTGGTGCCTATCCACTAATGGGGGTCTAGAGAGGAGATGGGAATTATAGGCTTGTCAGCCTAACGTCTGTGGTGGCCAAAGTAATGGAGGGCATTATCAAGGATAGGCTCAGGAGGCAGCTGGAAGATTGGGGCAACTGGATGACAAACAGTATGGTTTCATCCCGGGAGATCGTGTTAGACCAACCCGTGCGATTTTTTATGACTGGGACCCTGGGCGGCATGAGCCGGAGGACATCCTATTCCTGGATTTCAGTAAGGCATTTGATTGGTACCCCAAAATGGGCTGCTACTAAAGCTGGGGATGGGAGGACAGTTGCTCAGATTGGGAGGGTGGGGGTGAGAGGACAGTTGCTCAGATGGGTAGAAAATTGGCTAACAGAGGCTGAATACAGAGGTAGTGGTGGGTGGTCTCCTCCCCACGAAGGTCAACGAGTGGGTCCCCAAAGTTCGGTACTGGGGCCACTCCTGTTCAATGCCTATGTCTTCGATATGGGGAGGGCGGTTAAGAGTAGGATGAGTCTCTTTGCGGATTACTTAAAACTGGGAGCACTGGCGGACAGAGAAGAAGTATGAGAGACAGTCCAGAGGGACATGGATACCCTGGAGGGGTGGTCAAGGAGGTGGGGACTGAGGTTTAATGCAGGGAAATGTTGGGTGCTGCATCCGAGGGTCAGAAACCTGGGCCATGTATACACCCGGGGGTGTCATACTGCAAGCCATAACGAGTGAGCGGGATCTAGGGGTGGTGGTAGACGTCAAAATGAACAACCCTAAAAACTGCAGAAGAACTGTGGCCAAAGCAAACTGGATACTGTATGTAGCCAGGGGATTACGTCCAGGAAGAGGGAGGTGATCCTCCCTCTGTATAATGCCTTGGTCAGACCACATCTCGAGTACTGCATGCAGTTCTGGAGACCTCACCTCAAGGATGACGCAACACTGCTGGAGGGTGTCCAGAGGAGGGCAACCAGGATGCTTCAGAGCATGGGAGGAAGGCCCTATGGGGAAAGGCTGGAAGAGCTTGGGCTGTACTAGCTGGAGGAGAGGAGAGACAGGGGGGACATGATAGGGGTCTTCAAATATGTAAAAGGAATAAACAGGGCAGTGCCAAAGAGATGTTCAGACTAAAGAAGGTGGGAAACAACCAGCTGACATGAGTGGAAGCTAGAGGAGGGAAATTACAGGGGGGATGCAGGAGACCTTACTTCATTGAGAGGGTGGTGGGGCCCTGGAATGCACTGTCCAGGAATCTGGTGGAGGAGGGCACAGTGGAGGGCTTGAAGAGGGAGTGGGACAGGTTCAAGGGTAAACTGAAGAAGAGGTAGGGTTGCCACCTTTGGATGGGGCAAAAAACGGATCCTAAGCTCCGCCCCTAGCCCCACCCCTTTTCATGACTCATCATGCATTGTTTCTCCTAGAAGGCCATTTGTTATATCAATAAAGGACAACACTTAAAGCAGCAGTTCAACAAAAATTTTAAGATGCTGTACTGTACATGTTAAAGTTACTTTCCTAGGTTCTTCCTAGTCATCCATTTACTTATGTATTTATTTATTGACATTGGTTTACCAAATAAACATACAGAGATAAAAGAAATATCATTTACGGATATGATCTGGGGGGAGACAAGGGAAATACTGTAAATAGCATACAACAGTATACATGGTATACAATAATACATAAGAAGTTGTTTCCTGTAATGTGTACTTTATATCTTTTTCTGGTACCTTTCCCTGTTCAATGATGTCCACAGTACTATTTCAAAGCCAAAGAAGTGACCATACCATTTTCTTGAGAAAAAAAAAATAATTTAAAACATTTAAAAATGTCTACATGCTGTTAGAGATGAAAATGTTTACCAGCAAATGAAACTAGAAGACAACTGGCTCTCTAACTGTTACAAAAGGTGGGGGCAGTTGCAGTGCTCTGCCACTTTAAGGTGTAGAGGAAAAGATTAGGTAAAGGAAGCGCTAATGGTGTTAATGGCCTTACTTGACACCTCCCAGGCTGACTGCTTTCACAAACAAAGGGCTATACTGACAAGAGAACTTGTCTGTAACCTGGATATGTAGCTGAAACAATGAATGATATGACAAAATCTGTTTCAAAAGTATGTGAGCACCCAAAATGGCTCAAAAACCTGACCAGCACAGAGCAAAACCGGATTACCTGATGGGGACCCTGAAAACCTGATCACCAGGTAAAAAACCTGACAGGTGGCAACCCTAAGAAGAGGATGACCCTCTCTGGGGCTGGGTGGGAAAGAAAGAACCCACTAGGAGCTGGCTACCGAGCAGACACAACAGACCACCCGGCCCATTCTGATGGCTTTTAGTATGTTAGATATAGTGGAGGAACTGCAGGGAAGGTGTGCCTATTTGTAGATGATACGAAGATCTGCAATAGGGTGAGCACCCTGGTAGGAGGTGGAGGCAGTGAGGAGGGCCTAAAGATTCTGGAGAGGTGGTGGAAACTAGGCAGCTGAAATTTAATGCCAAAAGTGCACAGTAATGCACATGGGTGTAATAACCTGTAAACCATTTTACACGGAGAGTGAGGAAACTCAGCAGGACAGAGATCTGGGGATTATAATTTCAGATAACCTGAAGGCGGAGAACCAGTGCAGCACAGTGGTGGGCAAAGTGAATAGAATGCTGTGTGCATACGGAGGGGTATAAAACAGAAAAAGGGAGGTGCTGATGCGCCTTTATAAATCCATGGTGAGGCCTCACCTTGAGTATGGGGTTTAGTTCTGGAGGCCTCACCTACACAAGGATATAAGACAGGATTGAAAGGGTTCAGACAAGGGCAACCAAGATGGTGCACGCTATGCATAGGCAGCCCTATGAGGAGAGGTGGAGGGAATCTGATCTGTACCCACTGGAGACTAGTAAGCTTATTTGCAAGGAAAATAAGTGCTAGAACTAGGGATCATAAACTAAGATTAGAAGGAGGAAGGTTTAGGGGCAATGTGGGGCATTACACCACTAAGGAAGGTGGTGGAGTCCAGGAACTGAATACCAGAAGAGGTGGTGTCGTAAAAATGGTGAAAAGTTCGAGGGGCATGGGACAGACACCAGGAGCTGACCAGTGGGCAGAGTGGGGTGTCTTTGACAAAAGATGATGATTGGGGTGGGGTAAGGGCAGACCTGACTGGCCAAAATGGTCCTTTCTGTCACCAGATTTCTCGATTCTAAGGCAGTTAAGTAATTAGGACTTACCTGTTCCATCAGAGTAGGGGAGTCCAGAGTTGGGGTGTCCTTGGTTTGGGGTATTCTGGTAGGACCTGAAAGAGAAGAACAGAGAATGTTGAAGGGACACAAAGGTTTGGAGGTGCTAGAGGAGAGATTAGAGTGTTAGAATTAAACAAAGATACTTATCTGATTGGTATGTTTGGCCAGACCTGTAGAAATAAAGGGGAAAATAGATCAGTATGGGGAAGTTATAGTAGCAAGAGTAGAGAGATACAAAAATGGTATATAGCACAGGAGTAAAGGAAGAGAAGTTTCAGAGGAAGAGACAAACTATAGGCCAAAGTAAGGAAACTAGAGATGGAATAAAAAAAAAATGCAGACAGCTAAGAACAGAGAATAAAGTGGTATTTGGGACTCGGCAACCCCCTCCCCCCCAATTAGCGCCCCTAGGTGACCTGCAGGTAGCCAGTAAATTTAAGAAGTAGTCCAGATGGGCAGGTGGGAATGCATTTGGGCTAGTGGCCCCTATATTATTTAAAAAAAGGGGACACTGGTGGTTCAGGAGTCTTGAGTTGTCCCAGGAGGCCAGTGGTTTGAAAGGTATAGCTCTGGTGATATAATGGGTCACTCCCTCATGGACAGCGGCAATTTTTTTTTTATATTATCTTCCCCTGGATCCTAATGTGGGGGGGTGATGTCCTTGGGCCCAGACTGTATGCAGCAGGCAGGAGGCTGTTCAGAAAACTGCTGACCAAAAATGCTACGGCTGTTGATAGGCAGACAGTTTAGTGCTACTGAACTACAGTGACAGTAATGGCAGGCACTTTCAACTGCTAATCCAGAGGAGGGCAACTAAAATAGTGAAGGGTCTGCACCAGAAGCCATACAAAGAGAGACAAGCTGAATATGTATGCCCTTGACGAAAAGGGCCGGGGAGACAGGACAGAAAATTTCAAGCACCTCAAGGGAATCAACAAAGTCGAAAAGAGCAGCATCTTTCAGAAAAAGAGATGTGCAAGAACAAAGGGCCAAATTTGAAGATAGAGGAGACGGCTCAGGGGCAACATGAGGAAGTATTTTTTCACAGAGAGGGTCGTGAACACATGGAATGACCTTCCTAAGGAGGTTGTGGGGTCAAAAATAGTGGGGGACTTCAAGAATACATGGGACAGACGTGAGCCAATTCTATTGGTGGGTAGGAGGAAGTCAGCTGTTGGATAACTAGGATCAGCAGCTTATCCACTAGGTAGGGAAATGGGCCGACTGAGTGGGCCAAGCAGTCCTTATCTGTCATCAAGGTCTATGTGTCTATGATTCAGCCCACAGAGCTCAGGCTGTAACCTGCTCCATGTGTGTGGGAATGAAGATGGGATATTTTTGGGAGGGGGAAAGAGACTAGAGCAAATAGAGGTAATGGTCTGCTTCCATCCGGGACGGGAACCACTGTCCTCAATGAATGGTTTTAATGTTACAGTACTTTGATGAACATTTAAACTAGCTGCGGGAGTGGTGGAAGAAAAAGAGAGTCACAAACTGCCCTCCCACAGAGCTGAGATTGAGAGTAGGAGATCCTGAAGGAGAGACTCCCAACAGGATTCAAGTTAATGAAAGAAGCAGGACAATCGAAGAAGGAAGAGGAAAAGGAGCATATGTCTCCTCTACCCATCAGCCACAAAGTGGCATGATGTGAAGACCCCTACAGGAAGAGGGTCTGGAGGGTGGGCAGCCTGCCAGCAGTAGGTGGCAGGAACCTTTAACTAAGCCACATGGTGGCAGACTGTAGGTGCCCTGAGGGCCTGGTAGAAAGTGACTGGGAGGCAAATGCAAGATAGGGACCACAAGGAAAATCCACGGTGCAGCTGAAGGGCAATGCCTGAACTTGACTTAAAAGTAGCTGTGGTGGGAGGCAAGCGGAAATCAGTGGGCTCCCTGACAGGACCATAAGCAGCAACAATACATAGTAAGTCGCTCTGGCAGCTAATGTCAAAGTACCAGGGGTAACAAGAGAGTTTGGGAGGAAAAAAAAAAAACAACATAAGGTCCAGGACAACTCACAATTAAAAACACAGAGCACTAAAGAGAAAGAGCCCTGATGGGTTATAAATATTAAGTAAATTTATGCAATAGAAGTGGACATAAATGGAGTGTGATAAATCCATTTTATCAGAGCATGTACGTGTATACATGCAGAATCTTACATTTACACATATATTTTGGTCATCCTCGATTAATGTGCATGGTGAATTGTCACACATCTATCCCTCACCCCGTTGCTTGACCCTGCTTACTGGAATCTTGCTTTTAGTTTTGTTTCTTCAGGTTGCCCGTCCCTCAGCATACTCCTGCCAGTAGTCAATTCTCCTCAGTCTTCCCACTATCATACAGGGATCATTTGTTTCTGTTTTAATGGTTTTTTGCTTTTCACCAAACCTTTTTCAACTGGCTGCTCCGAGCTGTCGCACTCCTCTGCATTCTGTTGCCGTGTCCTCGCCACACCCTCTCGATATAAAAAAACAGAATTTTTTTTTTTTTAACACTGCTTCCTCAAAACTGACAAGCCTTCACTCTTACTCTTCCACTCTGGTTTCCCCATCCTTTCAACTGCCTCCAGAGCTCCCCAGCATGGAAACTGTCAGATTTTTTTCCTTAACTGCTTGCTCAAACCCACTGCTGATGGGCCCTCACTCTAGGTCACACTCGCTGTGGTTTCCAGACCGCTACAACTGCAACCATAGGCTCCTGTGGAGTCCTTCTCTATAAACTCTAAGTAGTCTCTTGTTGTACTGTATGGCCCTCCTTCTTCCTTGACTTATTTGCTGAGATTTCCCTATGTCTATATACCACACGTTTTAAAGCCCCCCACCACATTTCACCCTGACCTCCAACACAGCGTCAGTCTGTTCCTGTGTGTCTACTACCCTTTCAGTGAAGTAGTAATTCCTCACATCCATCTTACCCCCACCATAAGCTTCATCATGTCCCATGGTCCTTTTCCTATTTGAAGGAGCCCCCAGCACCCTGTTCATCCTTGTAAGGTACTTGTGGGTCCATCATGTCCCCTCTCTTTCAGGTTTTATATATTAGTCAGTCCTCCCAGGAGCTTTTACCACAGCCCATGTACAATTTTAGTGCCCTTTATACTGCCTACACCCTATGACGCTTTCTGTGGTGGCCCAAACCTGACACAGGACTTAGGCCTGTCACACTACCTCTGTATTACAGGTGCCCAAATCGTTACGCGAATGGTTTGTTCCCCGTAACGCACAGAAGGAGTTTTCACTGCGTTTAATTCATGTGGTTTCAACAACAGATATTAAACCGGTACGCCGGTAACGTATTGCATAGGGACGCTGGCACTGGTCCCCTAGTGCAGCACCCAGCTGCATTGTGATTGGGTGCCACAGTAATGGTCGCCTGAAGCCCGGCAGGGAGCGGTGGTGTCGGTCCCGCAATGGACACTGCGGCAGTGTTGACACACTGTACCACCACGGTTGTAATGGTTTCTATCTGTTCCTAGGTCTGAGGTGCAGTGTGGATGGGGCCTTAGCTGGATCTCACCTACAAAGGATTGCTTGCATTACCACCACCTCCCTCCTCCTCCTGCTGAAGATGCCTCCCTATGCAGCCCCAGCATCCTTCTAGCCCTACCCACTGCTTTTGTCCTGGCTCAGCAACTTTAAAGAGACTTACCAAGGTAAGGTAATGAAGTCAGCCCTGCACCATGCCCATCGGTGCCGCAGAGATCTTCACTCGAAAGTTAATATGTCCCCAAATCTTTAAGTCGTTGAAAGTTCTATCTTCGTAAAAATATACAAACCAGGTCCCAAGAACTTCCCAGTTGAAGCTTGCTGCCCCAAGTCTGCTCCCATTTTCTAGTAGGATGACGAGATGCCAGTGAAGATCTGGGCGCCGTTTGTATCTGAATGGCGGCAGCTTTTCTGTGATTTTAAATGATTTAGTGACCACCTGGCAATGAAAACAAGGCCCTTGTTAGTTGAACAGTGCCTCACATTTTATTGCCAGGTAGCCACTATATAGTTTAAAAATCAATGAAATGCTGTCACCATTACATATAATGGAGTGCTCTCACTTACTGGCATCTCGCCATCCTGCTAGTGAGTATGGGTGGAGCTTTCAGTAGCAGCAGAAAAAAAAAAAACAGGGAAGTCCTTGGGATCCAGTTTGTATATTTTTAGGGACAGAACTTTTTGGCTTATAATTGAGGACATATTAACTCCTTGGATTCTTCTGGCAAGGGACCGCCATGGTAAGGAAAGAGGGCAGTATCTGCAAGTCTTTAAGATCATAATAACTCAAGGTCCCCCCGCTTAGTGATAATCAGTACCAACCCTATAAAGCAGCTCCTGGTTTCTATGCCTAGGTGCACAATTCTGCACTTTGTCATTGAACCCCAACTGCCCCAATCTTGACCACTTTCGAGTTTCTCCAAGAGGCATGTGCATGTCTCTGCCCTTCTTAGTGCCCACCTTACAAATTCTTGGTATGGTTTGCAAAAAGGCATTCTCTTTGCCAGTTTTTCTGCAACGTCATGGCGACTACACTGAAGAGGATCTGCGCCAGTGCTGAGCTGAGCTGCTCACTGTCCCGTCTACTGTAATAAGTGCCATTAGCCATCACCCTCTGACACCTTAACTCCCACCCCCAACTACTACTCCGTTTTCCAACCTGTACTTCTGGTCCCCCCCTTCTGTTCAGCTACCATGAACACCATCACTCTGGCATCTGCCAGGACTTGTTCCACCACAGAATGAATCAATATGTGGAGCAGCTGCCTAGGTAGTCAGGATCGTTTACATGTTCTTCCATTCCCTAGGACATAAGCGGCAGGGTGCACAAACACATACTGACATGTGGACAGCACAGTCAAGGTCTTCCACCATGGGCTGCTCCCACCTGCACTGCCACTTGTGGTCACTCAGTTGGCAGTACTACAGCTGAGCTGGCTGTCCTCCTTCCCCAGAAGAGAGCCTCTTGTATAACAGTTGATCCTCCTCCTCTCCCCAGAGAGCCCCTGACGCGAGCTCACTCCTGAACTAAGGTCACCTCCACTGCAGGTCATAGTGCTACTGTTAAGCTGAAGGGCACACATGTTAACCAGTTTTAATTAATTTTACCACTTTAGATCCCTCCTAGGCTGATCAATCTCTTTAGCCTCGCCCCCCCCCCCAAAATAGTCAACCACCCTCCTCTCTGCTAGATCACCCTTCCAGGCACCAGACTATCCTCCATGCAGCTGGACAACCCTTCTAGCACCAGCCTTTCACATAGTGAGCACTGGAGCTAGGAGCACACACTGGCTCTGGGTCAGCTGCTACCCAGCCAGCCACCCTCCCTACATCTGGGCCAGCCTCCAACTACATTCTATACAACCTCCATGTTGCTGGAGCACCACCCCAAACATCCACTCTAACAGACCACATATCTGAAGCTGTCCCTTCAAGCCCATGGGCCAGCAGTCCCCCACCTAACCACTCAACCTACAGCTAAATCCACCAGAAGCCCCATACCACCCTCACCATCCAACCACCCACCCCGCAGCTAAATCTCACTTCCAACCTTGAACTAGCCCCACCACCACCAGCCACCCTCCCTGCTGCTGGTTCACTCTTTCATGCCCTGGACTAGCCTCCCCCAGCAGACAATCCTCCCTGCAGCTAGACCCCTGGGTTCATTCCCACCCACAGACCAGCTCTCCTCCCTCTGCAGGTTGAGTAACTCCCCAGAGCTGGACGCCCTTTCCAAAGCTGGACACCCACAGTCCAGAGCAGAACCTCCTCACACCTAGACCCCCAATCACCCTTCCTCAACCGTGGACCCCATACTCCTCAAAGTAGTATTTAAAAAAAAAAAAAAATTTATGTGACACTAACATATTGCATTTTAAGTGTCAGTGGCTCGGCAGGTAGCACACTCGCCTCCGAGGCTGGGAGATCAGAAGGCAGTCGGTTCTATTCCCATGCCAGGCACTTATGTTAATATCCCAATACTGATGCTGCAGTGCAGCATGAGGGGGATGGCTGCACTCCTGAGGCATTGTCTTTCAGATGAGACGTTAAACCGAAGGTCCCATCTGCCTGTTCTGGTGGATGTTAAAGATCCCATGGCACTTCTCGGAAAAAGCAGGAAATTTTCTCCAGTGCCCTGGCCATATTCCCCCCCCCAATTCGCTAAAAATACCACCAACAACTTAATCTGGTTCAAGGTCAGTTGGCTTTCATCTGTATTCCTCTCCCTCCGGGTCGTGCCTGAAAATAGGCAAGAATCTGTCTACTGCACTTAGCCAGTCAACAAAAAAGGGAAATTGTTTAACCAGGAAAGGCATACTAAGCCAGAGCTTGTTTCCAGGTGCGACCTGGGAGCACAAGGAAATTAAGTGACTTGCTCAAGGTTACACAGTATGCAAGAGGAAGCTGTGGGATTCAAACCCAGGTCTAGTCTGCTGGATGTCACCAGATTGCAGCTCAGAGCCTTAGACCACTGTGCTATGCTGCCTGCCATAAAAATGAAATAAAATATAAATTAATGCAGTCTTCAGCAAAAGAAGAAAAAAATACACTGATCCCCAGATTACAAAATGGATTAACACATTCAACTGTTAAAAACAAATATTAAACGAAAAAAAACAGTTCCCCCACAAACACACTCAAATATCTGCAGTAAATAATTCTTCCTTTAGGGTAACTTGAGATTTTCTCAAATTAAAAAAGTTGTAATCTTTTCTCTATGCATTCTGAATTTGCTCAGTTATCTTCCAGCTGTTCATTCTCCTGCCACCACCAACACTACTTTAAAGTAACTAAATCAGCAAAAATTCCACAAATAACATGTAATCTAGAGGCACAATGCATCCTAAACACTTCATGGGGGTGATTGAAAATAAAATGTGTATTTCAAAGTTTAGCCAAGAGTTCAGAGAAGAGAAAATGTTTACAAGACAAAACATTGAAAGTGAAACCTGCACAGCATTTCATTTTGAAAAAAAAAAAAAACACCTGAGTGATAATTCCTTTACTATATTTAACATTTTAGGGAGTTAAAAAAGATGTACTTTTGAAACATAAGCTCTTACCTTAACATGTAAATCTTAGCTATAGGAAACTTCAGTTGTTCAAAAATGGAGACCACAGAGCACTCGTGCAGTTTCATCAGACTGCAGGGAACAGACAGGAAGAGAGCTGGGAAATGTAGGCCTCTAACTGAGTAGACTTATGGGAAAAGTAGTTTTAGAATGCACTTAATAAAGGGACACTGCCAACTTTTTTTGCACCTTACTATTTCCTGGTAAAAATCCACATTTTATTATTGCTTACCTTCTGTAAAATTCATTGGTGTTGCTAGTTTTATCTGTCTCCTTGCTTAGTAGAACTGAAATGCACGTAATGTACCCAGCCTTGATTGGCTAATTTAAATCCTAAAACTATTCGCGGACTGTAATCTTCATTTATGATTCAGTTGTATTAAAAAAATGTACTTTTAAGAGCTTTTAGATCTATTTCTAATCCTCATTTAGCAATAACTTACTCTTGAACAACTAGTCTGCTTGAAATACTTCTTAGAATTTAGTATTCTTAGCGGTTGTATTTTGAATGATGTTTAAAGATTATTAAAATTACTAAAATTAGTCTTTGAAGGCAAATTAATGAATGCTTTAATACTAAATTTAGTATTTGACTTCAGTGAGGGTTCCCAAGTACAGCCCTTTGGGCCTGCACCTCCTATGACCACTCACATCTTGAACACCCCCTGCCCAGATGACCACCCAGCTGGACAACCATATCAACATCCCAATAGACCTCTCCCAAGCTGTGCACCTTGCCTGCAGCTAGTCCACCCTACAAACCCCAAACCAGCCTCTCCCCATCAACTATCACCCACCCTGTAGCTGGCTGCTCCAGGCCATCCTTCCTACCCTCAGACACGATCCCCTGCAGATGGAACCCTCCAGACCTGCCTCCCAACTTCAGTAGACCACCTCCCTGCAGCTGGACCAACCTCCCGTCTCACCAAACAAAGCACCCTCCTTAGAGCTGGACCAGCACCTTCTAGATAACAACTCTTTCTGCAGCTGGACCTACCCCCACTACCCATCTTGCCCAGATACCAGTTGCCCATCCCACCACTGACCACTCTGTTTGCACACAGAAAACCCTGCCCTGCTAGGTACCCTTTTATAATCCCAACGCTTATTAGTCTGACATGCTGCATCCCACACACAGCAACCCAACAGCCCCAGCAGTCCAACACACAGTGGCCTGACCTAGGACAGTGCCTGACAGTCAGGCCAGAGGAGGTTTGGATGCTGTGCGGCTGTTGAGTGGATTTTCCACAAACACATGAAGCACCCAATCCCGACCTATGCCACCCATCCCAGGACCTGAGACACTACTGAACAGCACGGACAATGTCAAAACACCACCCCTATTGGTGCACCCTCCAAGGACACACTGACCTGAACACGGACCCCTGTAAGGATGACTGTTTCACCATCCGTGAGACAGGGATGAAACAAATAGCCGTGCATGCCCCAGTGTGTTGACCAGCCATCCCAGGCAGCATGGTGGATTGTCCTTGCATCCCTGCATGCATGATTATGTCAGCTGACAGCCAGCCAGCTGGGCATGCATGAAGGAGTTGAAATACCATGCCTGTTGGTCGGTGCATGCATGACACTGCAGGCACACAGCACAGTGGCACAGCGAGAGCATGGATAGCTGCACCAGGAAAAGGTCCACAGCAACACCACATGTGGATGGCAGGACACAGAACAGCATGCCATCGCACCAACTGTGCAATGTGCGCATGTGGCCGTGTCATGCTAGCCCACTATGGGCCTGCAGTAACCACACAGAAAAAAGTCTGGAGGTGTTTGGGGGGGCCTGTGCCACAGGAGCCCACTGTGGCATGAAGGCTGCCAGGTGTGTTGTGGGGGTTCCACAAGGCCCATTGTGGGAATGCATTACCACACAGTTGCACAGCTGGAAGGATTGGTGGCACTCACACAGCTTCAGACCTGTGCGACATGCGACACACAGTGCAGATGTGACAGTGTGCAGTGGGCTGCTTGGTGATACCCAGCAGTGTTGTGATGAGACATCACCACCAGGCTGGGGTGCATGTTAAATGCGGGGGTGAAACTTTATTCAACAGTAGGGGACCACAGTGGTGACCTGGTGGCTGTGCATGATGTGTACTGTGAGTGTACAACTGTCAGGTGCCAAGTCACCATGGAACCCTACAGGGTGGTGTTGGGTGCCATGCCACAGAGGAACTTCAGCAGCTTGCCCTTGTCCTTGGATGCTAGTACCAACCTTATCCACTCCTCATAGCTCTTTTTGGGTGGTGTCCATGGCAGTCCACAACAAATGCCTTCCCTGGTGACATAGGTCCATTGCTGTTCCCTGTGGAGTTCTGCTAGCATTACAGAGGACCTACATGCACCTTCCGGGCAGGGCATGGAGATGGCAGTGCAGGTCTCAACATTGCTTTGGGTCCACGGCATACTGGCTGCTGAGATCTGCAACCAACCACAGCTGAGTGGGAACATGGGTCGTATCTCATGGGCACCTTGGTCACCCTACTGTACAGCCATATCCTGCCCAGCACATGTGTCTGCTCGAAACAATAGAAGAGTGTGGTGGCATTGGGCGGAATGGTTGACTTCAGGAGGCTGAATGCTGCTGGAATCTCCTGTGCCAGGAGATGGGCGAGGGCCACGAGTTCATGGATCTTCAGGCTGAAGTCTGGGTCACTTCTGTATTGTGGTGCAAGGCCAAAGCTTTGGACCTTCCACCACACAATCTGCCCAAAGTGGAACAGGTGTCCCTTGTTTATGGTTTGTGGAAATTCCATCTTACAGGCATTGATCACAGCCTGCTCAAAGTCAGTGATGATCGTAGGTGGTTTGAGGGTGCAGGAATGTATACTGGTATATTTATTCAGCTCCTGGAACAAGGTGCAGTAACATTGCAGGCTCTTTGTCGTCATCAGTGTATACACCAATGACATAATGAGGTTGTTAGGGTCCATCCCCATGGGTGCATGGATGGTGTACAATGAGTGAAGAGGTGTGGCACAGTCTTGAACGTACCATCCATCATCCAGAAGGGTGCCTGTGCCAGGTCCCTGATGTTGTCCTCTGTGATGAGTAGAAGGACCTGGTGGGTGGCGCTGCCGGTGATCCTGCTGTACCATGGCAATCCAGTCACCGTCTGTAGCTGCTTGGGGATAGTGAGGTCAGCCAGTGTCACTGGTTCTGATTAGAGGTCCTTGCGGCAGGTCCTGTTCACAATCTGCAGCAAGGCCCTCTTGCTTGGCAACTGTTGCCACAGCTCAGTGGTCATTGCAGTTGCTTCACTCTGCAGTAGCTATGCGGGGCTAGCCACGGTGCTGTGTGCCTTCTACTTGATGCCTGCCAACACCTGTGCTGGTAGAGCATCTGTCACCTCCAGAGCATGACTGTGCTCATTCTTTTTCTTTAGGTGGTGCTGGCCATCCTGGAGCAGTGTGATGGCCTGGCCAAGGCAGGACTTGGACTTAAGGTGGTGGCAGCACTGTTACACTGTCTCATGCCATCCTGGTGGTGCTGAGGGTTGAGGGCGCTGGATGCCATACCTTGTGTCACGCCAGTGACCCGGGTTCAGGATTGAGCCTGGGCCATCGGGGGTCAGCAGGGGAGGACTGGGATTGAACATCCATAGACTGCTTTCCCAGTCCTGGGGTGGGCTGGGGAATTTCAACGTGCTGTAGCAGCCCCCTGGGGATGCTCAGGGGCACTACTAGTGTCAGTGACACTAGATGGGAAGCACAGCAGATATCGGCACGTTGCATCTGGACATCATTGAACATCTGTGATACTGGGGCCAATCGAAGGAAAATGGCTGGGCATGACTTTTCAGCCTGATGGCTGTGCTCAGAGCCACCCGGAGGACTTTGGTGGAGTCCTGTTGAGGAGGATCTGGGGCTGTCCTGGCTGGTAGAGGCAGAGGGGGAGCTCTCCAGCAAGATGGCATGATGGCCGTCCCTGATCCTCCTGGGTGCAGTTTGAGCTACCCAGCTCTCCAGGTGGGTGGAGCTGGTTGCTGGATGCCCCAAGCTGGAGTGTGTGCTGCAGCAGGTGAAAAATATGATATGTTAAAAAAAACAGTACACTGTCTCACTGCATGTCCATTCATGGACCAGGAGGTAGCCATTCACATTTAGCTTGGACTTTCCCTTCCTGGATGGTACCACCTCACAGATTGTCCATGTTGTTGGGGTTGCAGTTGAGCACCCTGGCCCCTCCATGGCTTCCACACTGTCCTCCGTTGTGCCAGAGGACTGTGCTACACTGACCGGCTTTGGTTCCAGCTCAGGCATTCGAGTGTGATTGCACTTCGTTTGCACATCACACTCCATGGGCCACACCTGTGGCAGTTGCTACTTGTCTGTGGGTGGTTTGTGCCAGTACTGTAGTGCCACTGTCTGCCCACAGTCCCAGTGCTTCAAGGCTGTGCTGTGCACCATGGTCACATTCAAGTTCTGTGTCCACAATGTCCTGTGCCCCTATCAGCTACTGTGCTGCAGTGGGGCTATGCTCCATGGTACACTTCCCTGCTGTCCAGCATGCAGGGATGCAGGGGTCCCTGTGTGTTGTGCACTCTGCCTACAGGTCAGTGTCCACCCACCTAAGCTGGCCTTTGCACCCCCCAGCATTGGCATCCTTAGTTCCCATGCATGCCTTCATGAGTCCATGTCTGTCCGCTGCCCCCATGCATCATTTTCTGATGCCTACCTGTTCTCTATGTTCTCTTCAGCAGTAGTTCCCTGACCTGAGACTTCTCCAGTAAATGATCTATTGTAGCCCTCACTGTGCTCTTTCCTATGGGGCTTGCATTTTCTGCCCCTCTGCCAGTTTGTTTGTCAGAGTTTCAGTTCACCTGCTTTGTTTACTAACCACTCTCCCTGCATCTGAAATGGGCCCTACCCAGCCAACCACTCTCCCTGCAGCTGAACCACCCTTTTGGCCCCTGGAGAAACCTTCCCCAAGGAAAGCACTGTCCATGGACCATTTCACAGTTACAAGGAGGGAGGAAGAGGCCCCCAGCTGAGTAGGAAGCAACTGCTGGTAGGGGACTTAATTAGGGGGATAGACTTGCAAGCAGGGTGGGGTCAAGGAGAGGGAGGTGAAATACCTGAGAGGTACTTTGGCTTGGAGGGATGAGAGCAGATACAGTGGATCATTAGGCAGCAGGAGATGAGAGGGAGCTAGATGTCATTGTCCACCTGGGGACAAATGACCTAGCAAGGGACGGGGTAGGGGTAGTGCAGGGAAATTTCAGGGATGGGGGAGGGTCCTCAAGCATGCATGGTGGCTTTTGCCAAAAGGTTGCCTATGTACATCTTGGGAGAAGATAGGACTCTCCACACGGCTGTGAACAGTTGGTTAAAGGCATGGTGCAGGGTGGGGCTCAGTACTAGCAGTGAGCCTCTTCAGTGTCTTCATAAGTGAAATTGCAGAAGAACTGAATGGGAAGGTATGTCTTTTTGCAGATGCCACCAAAACCTGTTATAGGGTTGACACTCAGGAGGGTGTGGAGAAAGGGTTCACCCATGCTGGTGTGACAGCCATGTTGCTGATGCCGATTACAGCACAGGCCACATTACAGCACCAGGCAAAATGTATCCTGGGAGTTACACCACCAAAGAGCCCTCCTGGGAAACAGTCTCCATTGGGCCCCCTTCCCTAATTATCCCACAGGCCCAGGTTCTTAATTTACCTGTTCTCCAGTCCTACCCCATCCTACAATCACCCCGCAGGTATGCAGTAGATTGTTACTATCCCTGATGTTCAGTGGTTCCCATTTATTTATTTATTCATTCATTTGTTTACCGGTAGGTGCACTGGTCCGAGAACCATTTTCAGGCATGACCTGGGCCATTGAGGATGGCACAGGAATAAAAGCAAGTACAAAGGAGGCTGGGACAAGGCATACAATAGACAGTAATAAAAATATACAGGATATTTATATGAAGATATATAAACTTGCAGCGTAATGGATAAATAACATTTATGACAATAGCAGGCACAGTAGTAGCCAAGTTGTAATACAAATTAGGCATGATCTGAGATGAGTAAAGGAAAAAGTGCATCATGGCAGTGTAGGTATGGACCAAGAAGGAAAAGAAGGGAAGGGAAGTAGAGGCATGTTAATAAGTTGGGAGGGCAGGAGCAAGTAGCGGAGGACAGAAGGTGAGATCCAAGGAGAGAGTGGAAGAGTCCTGGAGAGTCAGTGGTGCTAAGTGGAGTGGGCAGGTTGTTCCAAAGGAAAGGGGCTGCAGATGAGAATGCACATTTACCTATACGGTGGAGACTAGGGGGCACTCAAGCATGGGGCCAGCAGTGAGGCAGAGCTCTAGAACAAACACTTTTGGCCAAAGAAGGTGGGATTGCGGAGAGGTAGCTTGGTTTTGGATGGCCTTATTGACTGTGCTGGCCAGGAGATAGGTCTGTTGGGCTGATGGGGAAGCCAGCCCAGGGTCTGATAGAGCAGTGGTGTGTTGAGTGAAAGTCCTTGCCCTCTGTATATCCAAAGTCCCCACCATGACCCAGTTAGTTCTTACAGCAAATACCACCCCCTGGTCCCCAGCCTTACTATATATTTGACAGCCTTCCACGTGTGGCACAGACCATCCTCTCAGCTCCTTGATCAGGCACAAAATGGATGATAGTTCACAATCATGTGCTAACTGTACACAGCTGTTTATACAATAGGCACATGAGAGCAAAACTGGCGTTCTGTCCTCAGTTGGTCAGAGAGGTTGGCAGAGTGTCTGTGCCAATTGCCACTGTGGGGAGTGTGCGTAAAAATATGGTGGGGGCCATGAATGGAGCGAGCGGTGGGACTGGGTGGGCAGGTAGTTATTGGCAGTTTCCAATGTATGGAATGGACAGCAGCACCACTGAACACCAAGGAAGTGTGATATTACTGATGGTGGGAGCTCAAAGGGCAGTGGTAGGAGGCAGAGGTGATACTACCTGGTTTAGGGAGGCAACATCTTTTAGAGCCATTTACCAACTGGTCAGAGACTCACTAATTATGCTATTCAAGATATCATTTTGTGAACCTACCCTGTTTTTGGGGTGCAAAGTGTTTTTTGAGAGTCACTTACCCATTTAGCGATCGCAAATGCTCTTTGAATGTTCTGGTCTATGTGACCAATAACAGTCCATTACCAGTAAGATAAAGACAAGTGAACAAATACAAATATGGAATTGAGAGCTGTTCTCCATGAGGTTGATAATGTAATTTATCTTAACAATGCGTTAGAGTACAGAGTATGATGAGATTAATACTGGTACCACTGTGCTACCACATGGGTCTAGGGTTGCTGTGAGAGGTACCAAATACTGAAATGTCAAAATAACGCAGTACCATTGTGCTACCAGTGTACCAGTACTTGTGGGAGCCGACAAAAATCTCAAAATTTCGTGATACCATTGTATTACCAGTGTATGTGTGAGAGACAGAGAAAATGGTAAAAAATGCCATAGGGATACCATTCTGCCAGTGCACTACCAATGCACAGAGGAAAATCTATATATCACCTACCACTGTGATACCAGAGTACCACTGGGTAGTACTATTCTGGATTTTTCAGCTGACCACAGTATTGCGATTGCTATACCACTATAATGCCATTGTGACAAATTCAGTAAGGGTAACCAGATTGCTGAGACAATGCAGTGCTAAAGAAGTGTGATAGAAATTATAAAGTGTTGCCAGTACCACTGCAGTGTGCAGCAAAAATTTGTGAAGGAAATACAGTGCTAAAGAAGTGTGCATGAAAATCTAAGAATTATTTGCAGTGCTCTTACAGTCTGCATCAAAAAATAAGAAAGATCGAGCAGTGCTACTGCAGTGTGCAGCAAAAATTAGTGAAGGAAATACAGTGCTAAAGAAGTGTGCATGAAAATCTAATAATTATTTGCAGTGCTCTTACAGTGTGCATCAAAACATAAGAAAGATTGAGCAGTGGTACACAGTGTAGCAGAAAGTTAGTGCAGTGTATTAACAGTGCACTGATGAAAAGCAGTGCTTTGTCAGTCTGGACTGAAATAACACTGAAATAAGACTGAAGATGGAAGTGTACACTCCACTTCCCTCTGGGTAGAAACGATTTCAACAACACTGCAAACAGCACGAGTCCTGGTGACAACATAACAAGAAACTATCCCGACAACACTGCAAACAGCATGACAGCATAACTAAAAACTATCCCACCAAACTGCAAACAGCTTGTGTCCTGGTGACAACATCCCAAGAAACTATCCCAATGCCACAGCCAACAGCATGTGTCCTGGTGACAACATGACAAGAAACTATCCCAACACTGCAAACAGCATGTGTCCTGGTGACGACATAACAAGAAACTATCCCAACAACACTGCAAACAGCATATATAACGGTGACAACATAATTAGAAATTATTCCAACACCACTGCCACCTGCACAAGTCCAGGTGATAAAGTGCCAAGAAACTATTGTTAACACCACTACCATTGCCAACAGCTTGGGTCCCCATGAAAATGTCACTGAAAACAGGAGTCTGCAAAAAGACAATGAAAAGATGACTGATGGCAGCAGCTGGGTTATACTAAAACTAAGTAAAAAAATTGTTTGTTTATAAAAAGTGTGCCAGAAAAAGGACACTGAGCTGTGGCTTGTTTCCAGGTGCAACCTGTTTTTTGTTTATACACAAAATACTGTAGTTAAAACCTAGTTTTACTGTCACTGTTACTGTCACTGCTCTGTTGTGGGCATAATTCTGCCAGGTTAAAGAGAAATTACCTAGTTGTCCCTATCCCTTATGTGAGGTGGCTCTTTTATGGATCAGTGCCAAAAGTAGCTGAGATAGCTGGCTCCCTTTATGGATCAGTGCCAAGGGTAGCAGAGATAGCTGGCTCCCTTAAGAGCTCAGTGTTAGGCAGCTGTGAAAGCTGGCTCCCTTTACAGATCTGTTGCACAGGCTGCTGTGAGAGTCCCCTCCTCTTACGGATGAGTTCCAAAGGCAGCTGTGACAGCCTGCTCCCTTTACAGATCAGTGCCAAAGGTAGCTGTGATGGCTAGCTTCCTTTGCTTGCAGCTCAGTGCTAAAGGTAGCCATGAGCATTTGTTTATTGATTACTGCCAAAAGCAGTTTTTAGCGCCAGCTTCCTTTATGGATCAGTGCTGAAGGTAAGCATGATAGCTTTCTTTCTTTTTGTTTCTGTGCCAATGGCAACTATGAAGACCAGATCTGATGTCAGGGGTCTCTCTTGCAGCAGGCCACACCTATGGAACTACCATTGTCAGGCACTAGGACCACCTGGAAACTTTTCTAGCTAGCAGTCTATCTGAGGGACACTCACTTTGACGTCAGCCTCTGACACCTGTCAGCCCTATAAGAGTGGGCAGCCCCCACTCCATCCTCAGTTCTTTTCTCATCATTGACCAATGTATAATGCACCTCCAGAGACCACTACAAGCTTCAGTTGACCGCCATTTTCTCTCAGATTTTCTTTTGTTTGCTTATCCTAGTTTTTTGTGTTTTCTTCTATTCTTTTTGTATGTTGGATCCATCTTCGTCCTTCGATTGGGCCTCCAGGATGAAGTGTGCTTGAGGGAAGCAGCTGCTGGAGAAGGACAGCCACTCTGCTTGCGTCTGCTGCCTCAAGCCTACTTACGACACTCAGGCCTGTGGCATCTGCAAAGGCTTCAACCAAGCCACTCAACACCATCACCAGCAAGCTCTAGAAGAATTCCTCCTGCAGCAGAAGTTCACCAACATGGAATGGGAGCTGCAGGCCAGAAGCTGTTCCTCCTCCCTGGCCCTGTCTTTGGGGTCAAAACCCTCCTTCTCCAGGGGGAAATCCAGTGGCAAGTACAAGCACCAGGACAAGTACTGTCAAAAATATCAGCCCTACTCCTGTTTGCAGTCACCACATAAGCCTAAGGCCATGATGGGATCGACCGCCTCCTTAGGAGCGGCCACTTCTGCCTCACATGCTCTCTCCTCGAAAGGGCTACCATTGGCAGTGCTGCCTACCAACCTCTCCTTATCTGGCAGTGGCTCCTCAGGGGTATGATCCTCCCAGTCCCCCCAGCCCCTGCTGTTCAGGCCCCTTCTGGTGGCAGGGGTGCAGTCAGGAGGCTTCACCAGTTCTACCCAGTCTGGTGTGGGTACGGTGAGCTCAGGATCTCCTTCTGCAACCCGTCCACCATCCTCTTCCATGCACATGACCTCCTCCACGGCCACAGACCCTATGACTTCCCTGGCATCCCCTCTGGCAGTCCCACAGTTCCCTCACTGGCTTCCAAGGTGCCTACTACCAACGTTTCTCTCCCTATCGGGAGTGAACTCAGGTGTTTTGGCCCAGTGGTTAAAGCAGACATTTATAACAGGGGGAACTCTACTCCTACTACTACTACTATACCCCTAATGTTTATCATGAAGGGGCACAGGGGAACTAGTCCCCCCCCCGAGTTTCTCTCCAACAGATACTGGCCTCTCCTCACCTGGCACCAGCACCTGTCAGGCCTCTCCCTTCTCCAATGCCTGTTTGGCCTCAGTCAGTGCCTTCACCAGCTCCTCAACCAACACTGGCGCTGGCTCCTCAACCAATGTCAGTACCAATTCTTCCTCAACCTATGCTGGGACCTATTCTCCTACCACCGATGCCAGAGCTGGTTCCTCCCCAGCCAATGCCCCAAGGCTACCTGACGATGAAGACTGTAGACTTTCAGTCTATGCTGACTTCCCTTTGAGATTTCATGAAGATGCAGCTTGTCCTGCCACAGGACCCGGCCCCATGTGGGCCTGCACATCCTGACCTGACGTCCCCAGGGACCCGCTCCCTGCCCCATGTCTGCCAGTCTGCCAGTGCCATATATGCCTCCTGTTCACCGAGGAGATATCACTTGGACCTCAACCTCCTGAAGAGTCTGAGGAGTCTTGTGATGACAGGAATGAGGGTCCTTCCCCTTCCCTGCCACAGTTTCTTATGACAGTGATGAGACCCCGAAATACATATCCTAGTCTCCCCCAGATGACCCATCTTTCTCGAGGGTCATGCGTCAGATCCAGTCACCCATGGGATTCGAAACTAAAAACTGGACCCCTACCTCAAACTGCTGGACTTGTCCCCTCTGGTGGTTCTACCATTGATTGACACCTTTGAGGATGCCACCATGGCCAACTGGCATTGCCCAACTTTAATAATGGCTATGTCTAGGAAGGTGTATCAATTATACCAGGCTCCAGTAGGTAAGCCTTTCTTTGGGGAACAGCCACAGGTGGACTCATTAGTCATCAACGTGGTGCACAATCACTATTAAAGCAAGGAGGAACTCGGGGGGGGGGACTAGTTCCCCTGTGCCCCTTCATGATAAACATTAGGGGTATAGTAGTAGTAGTAGGAGTAGAGTTCCCCCTGTTATAAATGTCTGCTTTAACCACTGGGCCAAAACACCTGAGTTCACTCCCCCCCCCCCCGATAGGGAATTTCGCAGGTTGGACCTCTTTGGCAAGCGTAATTTTGCCTTTGCCACCTTGGCCATTAGGACCATCAACTATATGGCCCACGTGATCCACTACCAGGATGTTCTATGGAAAGAAAACATGGAGATGGTCAAGTCTCTACCTGAAGGGCCAACTACCCAACAGCTCCTTGAGGCCATGAATTCTGGGGTATACATCAGCTCCCCAGGGACCCGCTCTCCCCCCATGTTGGCCAACGCCATATATGCCTCTGTTCGCCTAGGAGAAGAGGGAGGATATCACCCAGTCCTCAACCTCCTAAAGAGTCTGAGGAGTCTGGTGATGACAGGGATGAGGGGCCTGCCCCTCCCCTTCCACAGTTTCTTCTGATGGAGATGAGACCCGAAATACATACCCTGGTATCCCCCAGATGACACATCTTTCTCAGGGGCTATGCGTCAGATCCAGTCGACCATGGGGTTCAAAACTAAAGAACTGGACCCCTCCCAAAGTCAGCTGTCCACCTACCTCAAGCTGCTGAACTCGTCCCCTCCGGTGGTTCTCCCATTGATTGACACCTTTGAGGATGCCACTATGGCCAACTGGCATCGCCCTAATTTAATACTGGCTATGTCTAGGAAAGTGGATAAATTATACAAGGCTCCAGTGGGTAAGCCTTTCTTTGGGGAACAGCTGTAGGCGGACTCATTAGTCATCAACCTAGCACACAATTGCTCTAAGAGGCCAAAACACTTGAGTTCACATCCCCCAATAGGGAATTTCACAGGTTGGACCTCTTTGGCAAATGTACTTTTGCCTTGGCCACCTTGGCCATTAGGACCATCGACTCTATGGCCTATGTGATCCACTATCAAGATGTTCTGTGGGAACAAACCATGGAGATGGTCAAGTCTCTGCCTAAAGGGCCAACAGCTCCTTGAGGCCCTGAAGTCTGGGGTGGACATCAGCTGCCACCTCCTATGTTTGGCCTATGATGCGGTAGATATTTAAGCCCAGGCGGCGGCAGTGGGAATATACCTTCGTCAGCACTCCTGACTGAGGGTGTCAGGGTTTGCTAATAATGTTCAGATATCCATCCTGATTGCTCCCTTCAGGGGTTATAAATTGTTTGGGGCTGATATCCAGGATATTCTATCCAATTTACAAACCTCCAGATGCACCCTATAGTTGATATATTTGATGTACCATACTCAACCGAAGAATGCCCAATGGGTGCCCTTCATCCGGCTACCCACAGACCATGGCCAGTCTCCAAGCCAACCAAACATAAAGCTGCTTCAGCCCTGTCAACCCCCTCCTCCTCATCCAGCAAGTGTTCTGGGGGGAGGAGGGGCAGCACCAGACCCTGACCCTGCCTCAGCCGGACCCCTTGCCCACCCCCCCATCCAGTGGATCTGGTGGAGGCAGTAGGGGGTCAGTTCTCCTTGCACCAAGACACGTGGGCAGAGATCACAAGCAACAGCTTGATGTTGTAGCTCATAAGCCACAGCCACACTCTGGAACTCATAGAGTGAAAAACAGTACCTGAACACCGGCACCCACCACAGGCCTGGAGTACAACTTCCAGAAAACTCCTCAAGCAATTCCTTGTTCTTACTTCTTCAAATAATAATCCAAATTGGAGGCAGTTTAAAATGCAAAAAACATTTCTTTAATAATTCACTCGTGCCATAAGAAGTAAAATCGGAATAAGTACAAATGCTCAGCCACAATCCAAAGCAAGCTTAATGGCTGACATGTTTTGCACACACTCATGCTTTTTCAAAGCCTGTTAACTCCGCTTGTGTCCAGTGGTAATATAGTCCCTTTACCTGGGAAACAAGAACCCAAGGGAAGAATACACAATGGGGGGGGGGTAGTAACAACAACAAAAAAAGAAAGGGACCTGGGGATAATTATATAAGATGACCTTAAGGTTAGCAAGCAATGTGAGAAGGCAGTAGGGAGGGCAGGGTGTATACTGGGATGCATAGGGAGAGGCATCAGCAGCAGAAAATAGGAAGTTGTTATCCCTCTGTACAGACAGTTGGTGAGACCCCATCTGGAGTACTGTGTCCAGTTCTGGAGACCTCATCTCCACAAGGACATAGACAGGATAGAGGCAGTCCAGAGGAGGGCAACTAAAATGGTGCAGGGTCTGCAAGAGAAGGCGTATGAGGAGAGACTAAAGGAGCTTAATATGTATAGCCTTGAGGAAAGAAGGGAGAGGGGGACATGATAGAAACTTTTAAGTACCTCAGTGGAATCAACAAAGTCCAAGAGGGTAGCATCTTTCAGAAAAAGAGACGTGCAAGAACAAGGGGACACAATTTAAAGATAGAGGGGGGCAGTTCAGGGGCAATGTGAGGAAGTATTATTTCACAGAGAGGGTAGTGGATGCATGGAACAGCCTTCCTGAGGAGGTTATGGGGTCTAAAACTATGGGAGAATTCAAGAATGCATGGGACAGACATAAGGCAATTCTTGTTGGGGGTAGGAAGAAATAGGCTGTTGGTTAACTAGGATCTGCGGCCTAACCTGTAGGTAGGGAAATGGGCAGACTAGATGGGCCAAGCGGCCCTTATCTGCCGTCAAAGTCAAAGTCTATGTAAAGCAATAGCACCCATTAAAACACATATGTATTGAGTTTACAGTATCACAAGTTCTGTACATCTGCTGCTTACTTAAAAACATACAGGATGACTTCCGGTGATGCCGCGTACATGGTGGACTAATTGCTCAGCAGCTTCCCTGAGCCTTCGCATAAATCTGCTCTGATTCCTCCCCCCAAAGGTGGCTACCAGAGGCAAACAATGGCATTTGGATGAAATTATGCTGCAGACTCGCCAGAAGATGAAGGAACTGGAAGCGAACACCCTGCATAATGCTGAAAAATCTGACTCAGTGCTTACATCACTGGAGGCCTGCGATATGCCTGGGCGCTCGGATTCCCCAGGTTCCGGCTTGGCAGATGAGAGCAGCTCAGATGAAGAATCGGCATTTACAATTACTTCAAAGTGTCTCTTTAAAGAACTTAGACGCTTGGGAGACACTATGGCAAATATCCTAACAGAGCTAAAGGAGATCCGCTTCGAACAAAGTATACAAGGGCAAAAGATAGCGGATCTGGAGCAGCAGGCCACGGAGGCATCTGGGGCTATCGATTTGCATAATGGTGCAATTCTCCAGCTGCACGACAGGGAGGTCTGTATACAACAAAAGCTTGAGAACCTAGAGAATCGTTCTAGATGAGCAAACATCTGTATCCATGGCCTCCCTGAACAGACAGAATCTGGGGAAATGACAAGTTTTATGGAGAACCTTATCAAGGAACTTTTGAACTTGCCCTCAGATTATGCATTAAATTTGATCAGAGCTCATTGCTCCTTGGGTCCTAGACCTTTGGACCCTAAAGCCCATCCGAAGTCGATCATCATTGCTTTCCTGGACTACAGAGTTAAAGCAGACATCCTGGGAAAGGTGTGGGCTAAAAAAGAAATTAATTTCAGGGACACTCATCTGTTCTTTGAACATGATTACGCCCCCATAACTATGGATCGCAGATGTAAGCTACTTCCCATTTTAAAACAGCTTTGGGCAAAAGGAGTGAAAGCCTGCTTGGATTACCCAGCAGTGCTCAGGATTACACAGATTCTGGCGTGCATACTTTTCCAGTTATTTCAGAAGCAGCCAAGTTCCTTCAGCAGTGGGACATAACTCTAACAGATATTCTAGAGGCTGATACTATAAAAGAGCTGGAGTACCGCCATTGGTATGTAGTTTGAAACACACGCGGGACAAAGAGCCAGACCAAAGAGAAAATTACAGAAGATTCCTCCTTGAAAAAGTTGGCAGTGAAATCGGGCACCCCTTCCCCGCTCTCAGGCCCTCGCCCCCAATGTTCTACAAGAGGGAAAAGGAAAAATTGAGCGCCCAAAGTAGGTCGAGTGACAACAGCATGAGAGCAGTAGGGCACTTGAAAGCAGATTTGGAAAGGCTGACTCCAGGCTAGAATGAAGCGGTCTGGGACTTATTAAGTGCTCTCTATTTCCCTTTTTCTCTTCTTCTCTTCCTCACTTTGAAGGAAGGGGGAGATCTTTTTTCCTAGGCTACTTGGGCTCATACCAAACATTGACACTGTTTCTTCAACTTTAAACCAGGGAAGTGATATCTAACATGGGCAATGCCAGGAGAATCATAAAAAGTTAAGTTGGGTTTAATTCTGGGGCATAATTTGTACTACAAGTCAGCAAGGTATTTGGATACATGTTATCAGTAGTTCTTAATCAAGTGGGGGAGCGAGGGGGCTCGGAGGGATTTATGGATGCTGTTACGGGTAGTCAAGAAGTGTTCGATGGAGATATCACCTAATACTGTGGCTGAATCCAGACTCAGTTTGGCACAACCCTTATTAGTTGTTCCAGCCCCCTCCTCAAAAACTTGGATAGTTTGGGGAGGGGAGATGGTGGTACAATTGGAAATACTAGAAAGGTTTACAGTTCTGGGGCCAAGGGTTTGGCCTCCTCATTGTATAAAGTTTCATGTTAACTGTTTAATTTGGTTACTTTTTCTTATTGGTTGGCCTGATGGTATGTGGATGTTGGGGGCACATTGGGAGGTGAGTTGGGGACACAATATATCAATCATTTCTTAAAACTTTATTACTAATGGAACTGAATCGTATGTCATATAATGTGAAAGGATTAAATTGACCCATCAAGAGGGCTAGAATTTTACAAGAACTGCAGAGACATCAAAATAGTGTAGCTCTGCTACAAGAGTCGCACCTAAACGAAATTGAACATTCTAAATTAGGGCGCTCCTGGGTGAGGGAGGTCTACATAGCCAGCTGCTTGGACCGCCCCCACCGGAGGGGAGTAGCAATTTTGTTTAGGCGAGATCTTCCTGTCCAGGTGATCTCTCAGGTCCGGGATCCCTTGGGACATTTTGTTAGGCTCCATCTACTTATTTTTAATATTAAATGTGTGTTGGTTTGTCTGTATGCACCTAATGAGTTGAAGGAGAATAGAATTTTTTTGAAACAACTGTTACTGGAGACCATACAGGACCCAGATACCCTATGTATCTTTAGGGGAGATTTTAATAGAGTGGTCTCAGTTCTATGTGACAGAGCACACTCAGGCGGGGGTGGGTCAGCTCCCAAAATGATAGCTTTTTGAAGAAGTTGATGGGGGAGGTTGGCATTGCAGATGCCTAGAGGGAGAGTCATGGCCGGGGTGCACCAAGACTATACCTTTTTCTCCCATAGGCACAGGACGTACTCAAGGATAGATATGTTTCTTGTGTCAGGGGAGAAAATACATTTGGTACAGAGCTGCGAAATCCTACCAATGTCATGGTCTGATCACTCTCCACTACCCCTTAGGTTACAATTCTTTCCCTTTGTCAGAAATTCTAATTGGAGATTAAATGTGGACCTCTTAAACTCGGTAGATTTTAAATCTACACTTAAAGAACAGCTCTCTGCCTATCTGGATACTAATGATCCAGACTCAACCTCTCCCTCAGTAAGATGGGGTGCCCTTAAAGCCTACATCTGGGGTCAAATCATTTCATATAGTTCCCGGCCAAAGCTACAGTGACAGACTATGTTAGAGAGGCTGGAGAAGGATCTTGGGGCAGCGGAGTTTCGACATAAACTGATCCTTACCCTGAGGATAAGGCCCTGTGGCAGAAAAAGAAGAGGGAAGTAGAGCAACAACTAGCATATCATGTGGAAGGGGCCATTAGGAGAACTCAATGTAGATACTATGCGGAGGGAAACAGGGTGGGCAAACTTCTGGCCTTCGCATTCTGTAAACAGCTCACAAACAGGGCAGTGTTGAGGGTGGAGGACCCAGAGGCAACTGGGGAGCTTATTATGGACCCCCCAGGTATTACAGGGGCATTTGCTAGATATTCTAACAAATTATATAGCCAAGAACATGGGCATAATGCAACACAACAAACAATGGAATTTATAAACTTCCTGACTCTTCAGACCCTTGCTCAAGAGGACCGAGACTTATTGGAGAGCCCAATCATTCAGGGGGAGGTAATCACTAAGATTAAAAGCCTTAAGCAGGGCAAGTCCCCAGGCCTAGATGGCCTGCCGTCAGAGTTTTACAAGGTATTACAGGAGTCCCTGGTTCACCCCTTAGTCCTGTGCTATCATCATAGTCAGGCGGGAGGGGAGGTCCCGGAATCTTGGCGTTCCACCCTAATCTCGGTTATCCCTAAGGAAGGGAAAGATCATACCCAGTGCAGGTCATATCACCCAATCTCAGTACTTAATGTGGATTTAAAAATTGTTATGGGGATCCTGGTGGACCGCATGCAGCGGGTGGCCCCGAGACTTGTACATCGAGACCAGATGGGATTTATAGCTGGCAGATACTTACAAGATAATGTGAGGCATTTGCTTAACATCATATCTGCTCAATGGGAACTGGGAACCTTCCAGCTGGCCAGCTCCATGGATGCTGAAAAAGCATTTGATAGGGTTAATTGGAACTTTCTAAATGCAACCATGGAGAAAATGCAATTCAGCCCCAAATTCTTAGAAATAATAACAAATCTGTATGCTTCCCCACAAGCACAGGTTAGGGTAAATGGGATAAATTCAGGGTACTTTCCAATTAGTAGGGAAACCGGGCAAGGCTGCCCCCTGTCACCACTTCTTTTTGCCTTGTTTTTTGGAGCCCCTCGAGGAGTCGCGGCGGCAGTTCACCAGGATTGTGTGATAGAAGGGATTATGGCGGGGGGGTGGTGGAGAACAAAGTAGCTCTGTATGCAGAAGATTCCATATTCTTCATTAGGTGGCCCAAAACCTCCCTACCACGACTGCAGACTTTACTTGGGTGGTTCGGGTCCATCTCTGGCTACAAGATTAATTACTACAAGTCAGAGGCCATGATTCTGAGTGGGAGCTGCCCCTCATCAAGACAATGGGATTTTCCTTTTGCATAATCCAAACATAACCAAATACCGTATTTAGTTATTCAGATCACCACAGTGCACAATGAATTATTTGAAGTCAATTATAATCACTTTTGGAATACCATCCAGAATGATTTGACGAGGTGGATATTGCAACCCCTTTCACTGGCAGGCCGAGTTGAGTCCATTAAAATTAATGTACTACCTAGATTTATCTTCTTGTTCTCTATCTTGCCTATCCGGATCCCAATCCAGTACTGGGGAAAAGTTCTGAAGGGCATAACTCAATTTATTTCTGGAGGCCGTAGACCGAGGGTGGCTAGGAAGATCCTATACCAGCCAAAAGATGGAGGAGAACTGGGACTTCCGGACTTATATACACACTATCTGGCATGTCAGATGACCCCAGTGTGTTCCTGGGCCAAACAACGGCTAGAATCCGGCTGGTATGAGATAGAGGAGGGTGCTGGCCTTTCAAGGCCATTGTTCACTTTTGCATGTCTTGATCAACACCCCCGGGCTGATCGGTAATATTTGGACTAGATACTCCCTCAGAATCTTGCGTAGGGTCCAGAGAGAATTAGCCTCATCACCTTCTCTGGCCCCCCCCAACTCTCATAAAGCACCACATTAATTTTGTCCCCCCAGGACTAGACCTGGGATACAGAACATGGGAGACCAGAGGGCTTACTAGATTTTCCCAACTCATTGAGAGAGGTACCTGTATGTCCTTCGATAGACTGAAAGAGAAATTCAGTTTAGGTAACTCAGAATTTTTTAGGTATTTATAGGTCAGACACTTCCCAATGAGTGGAGACACAATATTACTTTTGCAACGACAAAAGACAATGTGGGAAGACTTTATTTATGGGGTTGCCACTCTGAAGATCAAGATGAGATATATCTCAGTGATATACAGGATGCTGGGGGAAAGGGGCCTAGAACCTTTAAATTCAATAAAGACTGTCTGGGAAGGTGAGCTCTCCATCATCGTCCCACAAGAAATTTAGGAGAAGAGATTTAGGATCGGGTGGAGGGTGACTGCCTCCCCAGACTGGAGGGAATATTTTGGAAGATAATCATTAGATTCTTCTGCATGCCCGTAGTTGCAAAACATTTTAGGACCACTTTCTCAGACCAGTGCTGGCGGAGGTGTGGTCTCACAGAATATCACATGCATATTCTCTGGGAGTGTCCGGTTATTAAGAACTTTTGGGAGGACGTCAAGACAAAAGTAAATCAGATTTTAAAGGTGAACATACCCTCAGACTTCCTAAATTGGGTTTTGGGGTTTCCGGTGGTTTTGGGCCTCTTCCCTATCCAGAGAAAGTTGAGATTAGTTTTTATTGTTGCAGCCTTAAAATGTCTCTCCTCAAGGTGGCTTCAACAGGAAGTCCCCACAGTGGGTGAATGGCTTACTCGTGTAGGCCAAATCCATGAACGAGAGAAGCTCACTGCCAGAATACACTTGAGGGAGGAAAAGTTTCTTGAAATATGGAATCCATGGCTGACATGGTCTGGAGCTGGTCTCTAGGGTGGAGAAAGTCAGTCGATGGATAGTGACATTCAGGATGGGATTCTATCTTACTTTGTCTTGACTTCCCCCTGCTCTTTCCTCCTCTTAAGTGCCCCCAACAGAATACAGAATGCAGATACATTGGTAACTAAATAGTTACAAAAGACAGTTGCTTGATTTATTAGGTAGAATGAGATAAACAGGTCACCTAATTCTTTATTATCTAACTTGAATTATATGTTTGTGACATGCTGCCATAGGCCAAGAAGTGAACGCAGTTAACTTCTTTTCTTCCTTTTTTTCTATATATACACTAAGGCCCAGATATTCAAACTGCACCAGGCTGTGGTGCAAGCCTGTACGCTGCTCAAATTTGTTGCGCAGGGGTGTGGCCAGGGTGATATTCAACAGAGTTGCGCTATGGCGCAACTGCTTTGAATATCACACCCTGGCCACCCCCACTGTGCATGGTGCAGTGAAACTGCACCAGTGCAAGTGGTCAGAGTGGAGCATTGAGATGCGGTGGCGCAAGTGCCATTGCGCCATGCACAGCACCCGCGATATTCAAAGGGTGACATGCAAATGGGGCCATAATTTATGCAAGGTGCACGGGGGGCCATTTGCATCTGATTACGGCCCTATTTGCATGCCATTAGCATGCAGGTGCGCCGATCCCCGATGACTTGCGCTTGGCGCCGCCAGGCAGCAGCGCCGGAGATCAACGCCCCTGCAGCCCGATCAAGGGGACATCCTGTAAGGGACAAAGATGTCTCCTATCCCTGGTGGTCCAGTGGACCATGATTAGCCCAATAGCAGGCATCAGTATCCCACTGGACCACCAGGGATATTGGACTTTTGGGGGGGATACTGATGCCCGCGATCAGGCTGCTCACGGTCCACTGGACCACCAGGGATATTGGACTTGGGGGGGGATACTGATGCCCGCAATCGGGGCATGGGGGGCACCGCCAGGTGCGGCGGGAACAGCCGATGGCCACCCACAGGTGGCAGCTGCTGTGTTGTGCCCTGCAATGCGGCAGCTCACCTGTGGGTTGCCCTCAACTTGTTCCTGGTTTTTTCAGGTGTAACTTTGTGCAGACGCAGGTAGGGGTTGCGCCTGCATAACTCTGCATGCCCAGGCTGAATATCAGGCTGTGCAGTTTATGCATGGGCACAGCCCCCCTACCTGTGCCTGCATACATTACTGATGCGCCCCAGTGCATCGGGATTTGTGCGGCAAACTTTTCCGTTTTAAATATTGCACCAGGGCGCATCAGTGGGTTGTGCATGGCGCAACACCGTTGCACCATGCGCAACCCTTTTGAATATCTGGGCCTAAGTGTTTTACTATATGAGTTGTATAACAAGTTTGCAGTGTTGAATTTTGACTTTGAATGTATTGCCTCAAAAGAGCTTTTGTTGGAAATTAAGCAAAGGGGAGCATTATGCAAGAAGGGGCCACCATATATAAGGAGACAATGAGTGGAATCTGGACATTTGGACCACCCTAAAGCCCCTTTGGAGTGATATTTTGTTTGAAAGAAATGTTGACTCTCATTGCTTAATATGTACTGTAATTCAAACTTTTGAATAAAATTGAGTTACAAAAAAAAAAATATACAGGATAAAAGTTTTTTTTTACAGGCATGCTGGCGTTCACTGGCATAGAAAGGCCAGTGGTGCCATGTAGAGGAGGTAATTTTAATGATGTACTCCTTAGAAGGGAGCAATACTGGATTTACACAATGAATGCCATGGAATTGCCAGGTCTGAATGGCAGAATAGAGATCAAACCTTTTTTAAAGAAACAGAGATGAAAAGTGGCACAAATAAGGAATGTTGTACAGTAAATGCACTAGTTTTTGTATGTTATGCAATATTATATATTATTGTTTCTATTTTTCAGGTCTGCACCAGCCATCTTGGGAATGGAAGCTGTCTCTGTTAAAAAATGTAGTATGAGTATTGTACATATAATGATTCTGTGGGTCAGGTGCCACTATAATTAAGTTTGAACACAGTTCCTATCAGCATGCCTGTAGAAAAAAAACTTTTCTCTTGTATGTTTTTAAGTAAGCAGCAGATGTAGAGAACTTGTGATACTGCAAACTCAATACATAGGTGTTTTAATTGGTGCTATTGCTTTAAGGGGCTATATAACTACTGGACACAAGGGGAGCTAACAGGTTTTGAAAAAGCATGAGTGTGTGTGTGAAACATGTCAGCTGTTTAGCTTGCTTTGGATTGTGGCTGAGCATTTGTACTTGTTCCAATTTTACTTCTTATGGCACAAGTGAATTATTAAAATAATATTTTTTGCACTTTAAACTGCCTCCATTTCAGATTATTATCTGAAGAAGTAAGAACTAGGAATTGCTTAAAGAGTTTTCTGGAAGTTGTACTCCAATCTGGGGTGGGTGCCGGTGTTTAGGTACTGTTTATCTTTTCAAATTGCTTTGCCGGGCACTACCAGTATCCTTGGTGCAGTCGCAACTTCTGCCTTTCAACTCATAGAGTGGCCACCAGAGAGGCCTTCAGACCCCTCCTTTTACCTTCCTGCCCATATTCCCATTCTTTGGGAGGAGATACAGTTCCTACTCAGGAAAAGAGCAGTAGAACCCATAACAGAAACCCAGCAGGGCATAGGGTTCTACACCCATTTCTTCCTGGTCCTAAAATGCTCAGGTGACCTCTAGCCCACCTGGACCTCAGGGAGTTAAATCTTCTCATCCTGTACAAGAAGTTCCAGATGGTAACCCTTCAGGGGTTGTTGCCCCTCCAGAACAAAGGGGATTGGATATGCTCCCTTGAGATGCAGGACATGTATCTTTACATCAAGATATGTGCCCTTCCACAGTCAATATCTCAGATTTCATTTTCAGGGGGCACAGTTCCAGTTCTGGGCCTTGTCCTTTGGCTTGTCCTCAGCTCCTTGAGTGTTTACTAAGTGCCTAGCAGTGGTTGCGGCTACCCTCAGGAGACAGGGATTCTATGTCTTCTCCTATCTGGATGATTGGCTGCTCAAAGCTTCATCCAGGGACAGCCTCGTCTGGACCCTGAAACATATCATTCATCTGTTCCAGGACCTAGGCATTACAGTCAACTTACCTAAGTCCATCCTAACACCCAGTCAGTGACTCCAGTACATTGGGGCAGTCCTGGACACGGCTCAGGGCAAGGCCTTCCTTCCCCAGGACAGAGCAGATTGTCTAATAGCCCAAGCCAGGCTGCTGTTCCATAGCCACTGTGTTTCTGCCAGAGACTTTTTCTGGCTCCTGGGTATGATGGCAGCGGCCATAGCCATGGTGCCTCTGGCCAGATTGCATATGAGGATCCCCCCAATAGACATTGAGAGTCCAATGGGACCAACATACAGATGACCTGGAACAGGAGGTCCTGGTCTCTTCCCCAGTAAAAGGAGTTCTCCTCTACTGGATGGAACCCACTAATCTTCTCAGGGGGATTCCCTTTGCTGTTCCCTCCCTTCAGCAGATCTTGACCACAGATATCTCAGGGATGGGCTGGGGAGCTCATCTGGGCTCAGACCAGACACAAGGGATGTGGTTCCGGCTGGAGTACTCTCTCCATATGAATGTTCTGGAGATGACAGTGGTGCTGTATGCCCCTCCAGGCCTTTCAGACTCAACTGTCCCCAGGCCTTCTGCTAGTGCAGATGGACAGTATGACTGTTGTCCACTACATCAACAAGCATGGAGGTACCCACTCATATCCCCTCAGCAGGAAAGTGATGAGAGTGTGGTACTGGGCTCTGGACAATGGCCTAGAAGTGTCAGCTGTTCATGTCCCAGGTGTCCATAATGCCCTGGTGGACTATCTAAGCCGGTCAGAGTCAAAGATGCATGAATAGGAGCTCCTAACCTTGGTCATAAAAGATCTCTTTAACAGATGAGGTCATCCACAGTTGGACCTTTTTGCATCCCCACTCAATGCAAAATTGGCGCATTTTTGCTCACTAGATCCAGGGCCTGGAGTTTTCTGGTGAGACGCATTGTTCCTCTCCTGGAAAGGGAGGTTTCTGTCCACCTTCCCTCCCTTCCTGATGCTTCAGAGGGTGCTAATCAAGCTACAGATGGAAGGGGCCATGATGATCCTCATCACTCCCTTTTGGCATCATCAGATCTGGTTCCTCTTATTCCAGCAGCTAGTAGTGGAACCTCCAGCACCTCTCCCTCTATGCACTGGCTTGCTCTCCCAGAACTGGGGCACTGTAGTCCATCTGGACCTCAAGTCCCTGCACCTTCACGCCTGGTTCCTGAGGACATAGCAGTGGTCCAGTTTTTGGTGTCACCTAAAGTGTCTGATGTCCTGGTGGCACCCAGAAAGCCTTCCACCAGGGCCACTTATTCCATGAAGTTGAAGCATTTTATGCTATGGACTGCTTCATGCCAGCTGGACCCTTTCACATGTCCTGTGAATCAAATTTTGTAGTACTTGCTGTCCCTTTTGGACTCAGACTCTCTTAAGATGCGCATGTCTGCCATCTTTGCTTTCCATTTGCCCATTTATGGCCATACAGTGGCACAGTTGGAAGTGTCATGTACTTTTTTGAGAGGCATCCTTCACCTGAAGCCTCCTGTCCACAATCCCGTCCCTCCATGGAACTTGACTTTTGTGTTGGAAAAACTTTCTTTGGCTCCTTTTGAGCCTGCTGTGACTTGCAAGCTACATTTCTGTCATGGAAAGCATTATTTTTGGTTGCCATTACTTCTGCACAAAGGATTTCCGAGCTACAAGCACTCATGTGGAAGCAGCCTTATTTTGGTTTCTGACCCTACGTTTCTTCCTAAGGTGGTGTCTGAGTTTACTTTAAATCAATCCAGCCACCTTCCTGTTTATTACCCAGAGCATGCCAATCTGGGGGAGCATTGCTCTAGACTATAACAGTACATAGAATTCTTCATTACTATACACACTGTATGAAGGACTGTAGGAAGTCAAAACAATTGTTTCTTTTGCCCCTGGGAAAGAGGGTGCCCCTGTTTCTAAGCAGAGTTTGTCCAAATGGTTGGCCTACTGCATTTTTTTGTTACAGAAAGTACAGCAAGCAACTTCCTGGTGCTGTCAAGGGCCATTCCACCAGGGGTATGGCAGCTTCTGCCGCCTGTTTCAGGAACATCTCAGCTGCCGAGTTTTGGGCAGTGGATACTTGGAGTTCTGTCCACACCTTTACCAAGCACTACAGTCTGGACATTGCCTCTAGGTGCAGGGTCAATTTCAGCCTAGCTGTTCTACAGGGTCTACTTTCTTAGGTGCTTGGTTCCAACCACCCAGACTGGCTATTCCAATGTTAGAACTGCTTGGGACTTGTTCCATAGGTGTGGCCTGCTACTAGAGATACCTTCTACATAAGCTAGTACAGTTACATAAGGACGTACTGTAACAGTAGATCTGCCAGGGGATCTCTTACAGCAAGCCATGCCTTCCCTCCCTCCTTCCCCATAGCTCTGATAGACATTGCTGTTGCACTGTGGATTCTTCCTGTTTCCATGTTGGTGGGACTCTTCAGTACCTCCTCAGTTCCACAGCAGGAGTCTCTTTGCTCTGGTCTCCAGCAGGAGAACTGAGGAGGGAGTGGGGGCCTCCCAGTCTTACAGGGTTGGCCAACATCAGAGGGTGACATTGGAGTGGGCAGCCCCCAGATAGACTGCTAGCTAGAAAAGTTTCCAGTTGCTATTTGTGCCTGACGGTGGTAGTTCCATAGGCATGGCCTGCTGCAAGAGATCCCCTTGCAGATCTACTGTTATGCTAACTTCTTACTTAACTGTACTCTTCCTTTATGCATCAGTGCTGAAGGAAGCTGTGTGAGGATGCCGCCTTTATAAATCAATGCTGAAGTTAGCATTGAGATCCAGCTCCCTTTACAAATCAGTGCTGAAGTTAGCTGTGAAGCCTTCCTTTACAGATCAGTGCTGAGGATAGCTCTGAGAACAGGCTGCCTTCACTGATCAGTGCTAAAGTCATGAGATCAGTGTTAAAATCATGAGAAGAGTTGGCTTCCTTTACAGATCAGTGTCAAAATAATCCATGAGAGCCAGCTTCCATTACTTGTGGATTGGTGTCAAATGTAGCAGTGAACGCCGTGTCCCTTTACAGATCAGTGTTACAGTCAGTTGTGAAAGCTAGTTTTCTTTATGGATCCATGAGGCATCTGTGAGAGCTACTTCACTCTACAGAGAGTCAGTTGTGCATTACTTCAGTGTTCTTTCTGGGTACAGTTTACTTACATAACAAAGCTTATTAGAAAAAGTGTTAGGGAGCCAATGTTTTGTAGGGGCTCCAGACTGTCCCATGTGAGCTCAGTTACCATTAGGTACAACTGTTATCAATGCCGCCAAAGAACACAAGTTATTTATGGGTCTCAGCAATCAGAATAAAATATGTTCAATGGGCCTATGCAACCAGAGTAGTGTTATGTTTGTGCAACCGTTATAACTGTTAGGCTGTTCACACTTTCTGTTCCATGGGAAATTACCACCCTGTATGGGTAACTAAGGCAAGGAACCCTCAAAGAGGGTTCCATCCCTAGAGGTGTTGTGGTAAAGATTCACTTGGATAAAGGTAACTTAGGAAGGAGCCACCTGAGGAGGGAGGGAGGCATGCCACTGGAAGAGGAGGGGAGGATCATGGGGCAAAGAAAAAAATGCTTCAGAAGGAAGCTGGGAGCAACTGCTTATATAGCTCAGGAAGGGGGCATGGCTGGTTGCTCACCCCATTGAACTACAGGCATAGCCTTTCAATTCAATGGGCCTATGTAACCAGAGTAGTGTTATGCTTGTGCAACTGTGATAACTGTTTGGCCATTCGCACTCTCTGTTCCATGGAGAATTACCACCCTGTAGGGGTACCAAAGGCAAGGAACCTTCGAAGAGGGTTCCACTCCTATAAATGCCATTGGAAAGATTCCCTTAGCTAAAGTTACCTTAGGGAGGAGCCCCAAAAAGAATATTAAGCAGTAAACATTGACTATGAGGTTGAGAAGCAGATTGACAGCAACGAGACAGCTGAAAAAACACAACAAGATGTGCAGGTTGTCAGGATTGCACTGATAAAATGGATTGCACTGATAATATAAGGGCTTCCTAAGGAGACAGAGAATGGCGAGTAGGGACACCATCCATCTCCATCCAACAGTGGAACCTACCTAAGGAAACTAGGAAGTATACTATTAACAGCTAACTACATATGACCTTAGGCACAGAGGAGAGGAAAAAAACCCTTTTAAAGGAGGAAACCTCTGAGAATCCAAGGCCTAGGTCACCTTCCCTCCGTGCTTTAGGGTATTTTGGTTAGTGATGGCTCTACTGCTGCAATTTAGAAGACCAATCCAGGGGGGTAGAAAATATTCCAATTTGTGGGGCAACTCTCGCTCTATCCCTCTAACGGGAACACCTTGAAGGATTGTGAGATACCTCTGCAACATGGGATACACTGACACAGTACCACCTCCAAGGCAGGAGGAGGAGGAGGAGGAGGAGGAGAGTGACAAACGTTGAGGCACTTAGCCAACCTACTGATCTAAGAACAAACTGGGTGAACCAGAGTCGGTTGTAGGGAGAATAGCTTAGAAAGTGCATTTGAATTCGCTCAGCTAGCTAAAGGGGCCCGACTGATGATGCCCCACCCCTTGCAGCTGAAGTCTTAAATTCTACACCAAGAGGTGCCACCAATGAGTTAGATGACTGAAGGTCCACCTGGAGTGAGGACATTCCCACTATGGGACAGATGAGAAGAACCTCGCCCTGAGTTTTACATGCTTAAGATGTGGACTTCATGGGTGTAGAGCAAGACTGTTGGCTGCCGAGCAAACCCTGAGCTAGAAAAGGTAATGATCATGGTTGGTATGCCTCTGATTTATGAGTGACAGCATGAATCAACTTTGATGTGCCAGATAGGAGGAGGCTGGGCGAAGCTGGTGGCTGTAGATTAAGTAGCAGGTTATTGATAAGGAGGCTGGGTGAAGCCAGTGGCTATAGATTAGGTAGCAGGTTAGTGATGAGGAGGCTGGGCAAAGCCAGTAGCCTGGGAGAGGTAGGAGGCTGCAGTATGAGCCATTTGATAGCAGTAGTAGCCAGCAGAAAGCAAGGCAGCCAGTTTTATTAAGGACGCTAAATTAATGGTGACATAAAAGGTAAGTGTTTAGGTAGTGAAATTCTGTGATGCCAGTGATTGAATCAATGATCAATGAGGTTTAGCATAAATGAATCAATGAGATTTATCAGACAATTGCTGTGGTTCCAGCATCAATAGTGAATTGATATGATTGGCATGAATACCTTAAATGAAATAAAGGCAGAGTTAGGCTATTCCTGTAAGGAGCATTTGCAAGGCAGTAAGTATTTTAAATGCAGTAATGAAATACAATGAATATCTTGAAAGTCATGTAGGCTGTGAGGTAAATATATTTATGCATGGGTAACTAAAAACCCATGTAGGCAAAGGAGCAGGGCAAAATTATATAGCTTACATAAAAGCATGCTCCTGCTACTTGGAACCACAGTGCCCTGCTGTGGCATCACAGTCCCCTGCCATGGGACTAACAGAGAAGCCACAAGCTGAACACCATGAGACCAAACAGCAACTGTAATGTTGGTAGGGTAGGATCCCCAGCAATAGAGGTGCTTTTACAAGCAAGGTCCTGGTTAATGACAGAGCCATATGATAGAAAGCTTCCAGTGTAATGTGAACAAGTTGAAGCAAAATAATGACTGAAAGGTTCAGAATAATTAAATTCAGACATGTACTGCTAAAATGCCTGCAGCTGTAATCCATGTAGTATAGTAATACAGCAACATGAATATACTAGAGCAGTGCAAAATTGAAAGTTGGCAGTAGTAGCTGCCTGACTGAGCTAATACTGAATGAATTGAGCACAGCACACTGAATACCAATACTGAAAGAATTGAGTAGAGCTACTGAGAACCAACCTAGCACATCAGGGAGTGCTGAGCAACAAACATAGCACAGCAGGGAGTGGCAGCTAGCTGGGAGCAGGATGAAGCCTGGACCAGGTGTAATGTAAACAATGAAGGTGGAAAAGCAAAGAGACAGCAGAGACAGGGAAAACAGCAGTTTGAGCTGAAGCATACAGATAACGATTGTAGGTAAACTGAGGGATTGCTAAAAATGAAAAATAAATGGAACACTAGAAAAACTGGAAAGCCCAAAGGAAACAAAAGCAAACACAGCACAGGAGCTGGAGGGAGCAGAAACAAACAACTGAGAGGGAAGCACAGACAGACCGCAGCTAGAGGCAAATACTGGCCTAGAGCAGGAGAAGCACAAAACAGGCAGATAGCCCAGCGCAAGCCAGCAAAAATCCAAGCACAAGGGAAGGTAGGAGACAAATGCAGAAGAAAGGGGGGATACAGAGCACAGGGGATGTCAGGCAGAGCCTCCGGCCACAAAGAAAAAATGCTTCGGAAGGAGGCTGGCGACTGGACCACTGGTGCAACGGTATCACTACCGCTTGAGATGCCGACAACCCGGGTTCAGGAAAGAGCCCAGGGAGTTGAAGGGCCAGCTGGGGGAGGAGGCTGAGCATCCCAGGGACTGCTTGCCTTCTCTGGGTGGGGGCAGAGGCTTGGCGCTCGACTGGTCCCAGATGGAGGCCTTGGGTACAGCAAGCACCGAGCCAGTACAGGGGGAGGGACACAATGGATGTCAGTGGTTATGCCTTGATGTCAGGGCGCACGTCATGTCCAGACAGAAAAATGAGGAAAATAGCTCTCCAGGCACCAGGAAGATGGAGCGCTTGGTACAGAACCCACAGCTCACACCTGCCTGTCCCAGCTGGACCCGATGAAAAACAAGAAAGTTTGTGGTCTACAGGCCCCACCTTGGTCCTACCTGGGGAAGAACCTTGGCTCCATAGGGTACCAGAGGGCTCCAGGTAGTTGCAAGAAGCAGGGGCAGACCCCATAAGTGACTCCCAATGGTGTGGTGCTTAGAGGGCTAGGGTGAGGAAAAAATGCAAGTAAAAAAAAAGAAGGAGGCTGGGAGAAACTGCTTATATAACTCAGAAAGGGGGCATGGCTGGTTGCTCACCCCATTGAACTACAGGCATAGCCTTCCAAGTGTAAGCACCCTTCCCAGTCTAGGGGTTCAGATGATACAGTTTGTTTTCAGGACGAGGAAAACATCCAACCACTTACTTGACCTTCTAAGCATGTAGTGACCTCCCAGGAGTGTGGATTTCTTTAGGCTGGTGCAGGGCTGCAATCAGCTGGAGTTAACAAACAACATTTCTTCTGAAATAATTGTCCACCACAAAGATAAATGTGCAACCAGATGTTTATTGATGTCACTTTCATGAGCATATTATCACATCACTGTTACACTTATGCAAAATGCAGGAAACCAACTGGAATTCAGATATTAGCAGTTCAACTTTGGCTAATTCACTCTTCCATGGGTAAAAAATGATTCTTGACTGGGGGTGTTATTCCCATCAAGCTCAAGTGCTTTAGTTAAGATTGAGGCCACAGGCAACCCAGAATCCAAACTTTTTCTGTGTAGTATTCTGGGAAGGGAAGGGGTACATCTGTTAATTACTTTGTCTGCTTTTCCAAGAACTACCTTTACTGTCTTTCAAACAGCCACCTAACTTATCCAACCTGATTGTCAGGAGCACACTTATACATGACCAGAACAACAAAACACTAAGAGGCACTAAACCCTGTAATATTCCTAAATGTAAGACACGTGAGCACATTTCCACTTCAGACTTTATCAACACCCTACCGCCCAAAACAATTCAAGATATAGGGGAATTATACTGTACATGTGTATCCCAGAATGTTGTATACTACATCCAGCGGAAGAAGTGTCCAAGTAGAGGCAATGTGGGGGAAACTAGTCAACCTCTTTGAACCCAAATGAACTCACACAGACACAACATAAAAATGAAAAATACTGTAAAATCAGTGAGACAACATTTCTCTCAGTTTGATCACTCCATATCTGAGCTCTCTGTCCTGGTTCTCAAAGGACACTTCAGAAATACGCAAGGAAGGTGGGCTTTTGAGGTCAGACTTTTTTTTCTCAATACCTTAAATGATGGAATGATTGTGGACCTCAGTTTCATGACCCATTATAGAATTTAAGCTGACAACTACCCTTTCTTGTCTCAGCTACAGTACATTGGTAGTTCATGTGCATATTTTATTATATATTTCTAAAATGGGTGATAGATAAATGGTCATTTCCAGCAACAGCATTGGACAAGCACCATCAAGTGACCATGTGTATATTAGAGCGTGACTGTACACCTGCACTTTTACCCCCTTAAAAATAATTTTGACATTTTATAAGATAGATAAACCACTCTGAGGTGTGCGGTCTCGCTCTGATATATGCACACCTTGGGCAGTTGATGCACTTGGCCTGCGGCCTTGTGCATACAATGCACACCAAGGCGTGCATATATCACAGCATGACCGCACACCTCAGAGTGGCTTATTTAGTGTCATATTTGTCACATATATATTTTTAGTGTGCTTTTATATATTAATATGGTTCTATTTATATGTTTGATCATACTTTGTGTCTGCTGCTTTTATACACTTTGGATTTATTTTTTTTGTTTGTTTATTTATTTATTTGAAATATCAGATTTCCAGACCTTTGAGTCAAAGACTTATTTACAAAGGCACCTCGTCATAGACAACAAAGACACTCAATTTACATAGATCAATACACAGCAATGGTTACAGGTTTCAAACAATAGTTACAAGGTATAACAGTTGACACAGTAGGACAACACACAGTGATACAGGAGATTTAACAATTTGGCAGTGTACAGAGACTCGGGTGTCTGGTTAGCCGTGCTGAGAGGTACTGAGCAAGCACACAATGGAGCTCAGAGTCAACAGAAGACATGGGTGTGCAAACAAAAGAGCCCTGTGAGAGACAGTAGTATATGTTGCAGGATGGGGGAACGGACTTGTGGAAAGGTATTGGTTTAGAAAACAGCAGTCTGAGGACCTTGTCATGATCTGGAGTGGATTGGCCATTGTGCTTGGTAGATTAAGCCCCACAGGCAGGGTCCAGAGGGGAGAAGAGCCTGTAGTTAGGTACACTTACAGCAGCGGGTTGCGAATAGGTGGTTATACACATATAAGTGCTTCTGAGGTCACACACACACACACACACACACACACACACACACACACACATCTACTGTTTGTTTTCAGGGAGGCAGTTAAGCAATTGACAATTTATAGACCGCCTGCTGTCACATTCCATCTTTGGAGAGGATCTGATTTATACCCAACTAGGATTTCAAAGTCTTTTTTTTTTTTGTCTGCGTACATCCAGTTATCCTCCTTCTTTATTAACAGAGCTGTCACATCTATGTGTACATTTTTTTTACCAGTTTTTCCCGACGTACATAAAGTAGATTCTTTGTATAGTTTGCATTCTTCTGATGAAGAGCTCTATGTAGCTCAAAAGCTTAAAATTCTGGAAATCTCTTGTTGGTCCAGTAAAAGGTACCAAATCACCCACTTTGTCCATCTGCTTTTCACAGAAACCTGTCCTACATTCAGATCTTCAATGTGGGGAAACGCTACTTGGTGAACCAAGTTCAGGACCACATCCAGAGCCGGATTGTGTACTACCTGATGAATATCCACATTGCACCTCGCACCATCTACATCTGCCGCCATGGCGAAAGTGAGCTGAATGTCAAGCAAAGGATTGGGGGTGACTCAGGTCTGTCTAAGGGCGGCATGAAGGTAACTAATTACAGAACAGTGCACTTGTAACTGAAGTTAGGTATAACAGAATGATCAAGTGCTAGTGAGGTTACTGCACAGTGTTAGGGTTTGTGACTGAGCTTAGGTACAAGAGAATGACACAGTGTTAGTGAGATAACTGCACAGCACATGCATTTGTGATTAAGATCAAGTGCAAAAGAATGGTTGCATTTTAGTGAGGTTACTGCACAAAGCTGGGTTTGTGACTGAGCTCAGGTACAAGAGAATGGTCGCGTGTTAGTGCCATTACTGCACAGCACTAATGTAACCCCTAGATGGCGCTATCCCAGGGGCTACTACCCCTGCCTGATTTGCCACTAACAGGTTGAGGGGCCTGGATCCAATGGCGGGTGCCTCCACCCAGAGGTCAGGGTTTGCAATAGTTAAACTAACTTGGTCACAGCCCTCTGGGACACTGCAACCCCCTTTCTTCCCACTAGTGGCCCACAAATATATCAGAATTACTTTCACAGTATACACTTACCCCAGGTCTGTTCCGCACTGGGACCTCCTGTGAAATGAGATACAGTGCAACAATCACAGTACAGTACTTTAACATAACAAATACCTCAGGCAGTATAACTTTGCTGAAACAAGCAGCTCTGATTTATTTAGGGGATATAACAAGGACAGGGAAATCAGGTTAATTAGCTTATCACTCTAATAATCTACCTATGGCTCTGTGCACGGGCCTATCCCTATCAGTTACTGTCCTGGGTACCCAAGCCCTAGTGGCTAGTCCAAACCGTGGCAGCTGGTAGGGCCCTTTCACACAGAGAAAGGAGAATTAAACAGTCAGCAGTACAGTAATTCCATTTGGATTTAATGTGGCAATTCAACAGGGAGCAACCCTGAATTAGTACTCACGACCTCCAAATAAGATAGGGTCCTTCAATGTCAGCAGGGCTCACTTGAGGTACACAAACCTCTTCACACATCCATATAAAAGAAAGTACTATACCAGGCAGGCTGCATCTGTATCCCGATCGCAATTACTGCACAATACCGGAGAACACACAGCAGATTCAGTTCCTGACAGACCGAGTGCAATTTTCAGCAATTCTTCCAGTCTTCTACAGGGTGAGCCTGGTTCTACTCCTTCAGAGATCCTTTGATTCTTTTCACAGGACGGATTCAGTCCTAACAAGCTGTTACACAAGCTGCAGACCGAACTCTGGGCCTTACACACGTTTTGACTAAAACTGCACACTGAAAAAGCACAGGGCTCCTTCCTTCTTCACTGCCAAAGCTCAACTCAAACTCCAACCGACAAAACTGGCTCTTCCTTTGAGTTCCTCCCAGTTCTTGACTGGATTGGCTGTCACTCACAATAGACTGCTGCTGTTGGTCCAAAAAGGCACTGAAGTCTAAACTACATCTCTAGAGTCACTGCCCATACAATCCTCTTGTGGCTGGCTCAGATTATGAGTCCAAGTTCTGATTCGTCCAAGGCACCATTTTAGAGCTAGCTTACCCCACACTGATTGGTCCAGTTCAGCAGTTCAAAACTAGAATGGGGAACTAGCAGACACAGTTCTGACTGCAAAGAAAGCAGGTTAGACAAACTGTAATTTCATTATTACTCTAATAATTTCTGGCAAACAGTTACATCTTTCAGATAGGTTCCCTTTGCACTCTAGTGACTGCAAAATGAAGTGAATTGGCAGCAGCTCGAGTGGTACTCAGAGAAGCACACAGTCCCCCATACAACTAATTATGTCTGCAAGCAGACAGCTCTTAAAGAGACAGTACCAGAGGCTCTAAAAACACTCACTGATAAATGGCTTAAATGCCAAACACCATTCAGGCTTGGAGCATTCAAGCAAGCTCCTGGAAGTCTTTTGGGAACCCCATTTGCAGGGGTTACACCTTCCTGGTCTGGGAAAGCTTGACGTCTGATCAAGCAAGTACCCCATAAGTTTCAACTGCAACCATATACATTTGCATTAGGCTCGCATATGTAATCATCAGTCAATATATCATTTTACCAAGAACACATTTCTGAAACATTGCAGTACGTCACTCTTTACACAGTATTACATACACATTGTACCATAACTCAAGTTATACTCTTGTACATGAAACCTGAAGAGAGGGGCCTTCCTATCAGTTACCTTGGGGCTGGATGGGGCAAGGCACCATACTTAGAGGGCAACACAAGTAACTTGAGTTAGCACTGATGCTCAGTTTGGGCAATGAGCTCTGGGACACATACACTCCTTTATGGACAACATTGAGAGGCAAGTCCACAGGCCTCCCAAGTGAATCATAACTGAGGTGCACCACAGGCTTTACAGCTCGACCAGTCTTTCTGGGGGAACTGTTATAGTCTCTGCACTCTGAGCCTCATTTTCAGCATTGTCCTCACTTGTCAGGGGAGTCTCCATGGGGTAGAGAGGCTAGAACCTGGGGCACTTTCAGCTCCAGGAGTTACAGTTTCTGAGTCCACAACATTTGGCTCGCATGGAGAGCTTTCGGACACTGGCAGTGGACTGTCAGGCACTCAAAATACTCTTCTTGTTCGGTGTATCACCAGTCTGCCCCAATCTATCATTTTCTCCCTGAAAGCTCAAACAGTTCAACCATGCACAATGATTCCATTTCATCTGATCTGATGCTTTGCACTTCACTTTCTGAGAGCATTGGCTCCAGGGATGAAGCTGGGGCTTAGACAGTCCAGAAGGCCCAGCTTTGTCTCCAGTATTGACTAGGGATTGCCCTAAACAATTGACTCAGTTCGAAGAAGGATAGTATTCAAAGTCACTCTCACTTTCTTCCGATATGGACTGACAGTCATGCTCAACTGGACTTGTGGAGGGAACACTTTAACTTTGCTTCTGTAGTGCAGACTTTCTTGATCTTTTCTTAGCAGCAGCTCTAGTCACTGGTCCAGAGGCATCTTCTAGGGCTCAGACTCAATTAAGATTTGTCCAATGGGCAGTAAATGATTTCTATGCATTGTTTTTACATCTTTGAATTATTCTCAGGCCTTACTTTGTACACTGGCAGATCATCTAGTTTGCCCACTACAATGTGAGGGAGATGGTGCCATCTGTCAGCAATCTTGTGCTTGCCATGCAGTCCCAGATTTCTTAGCAATACCCGATCTCCCTCCTGAGTTCCTGTGCTTTCACCTTTTATCATACCTTTCTTTGTTGGCAGATTTCTTTTGGCAGCCATGGTTTGAGCCAGTTAGTACACTTTATGAGTTAGCTGGGCCTTTAACTTTGCACATACTGTAAATAGTTGTCAGCTTGAACCCCATCAGGAGAGACCCCAAAACACACATCTACTGGTAGTCGACTTCTCTTCCAAACATCAGGCGGTAGGGGAGAATCCAGTGGCATCACTTTGGTGCAGTTATAAGCATGTACCAGGGTGCTAATTTGTTGGCTCCATCTAGGCTTGTCCTTTGGGTGCAGGGTGCCTAGCATATCTAGCAAAGTGCGGTTGAAAGCGTTCAGGCTGTGGGTTCCCCTGGGGGTGGTAAGGAGTGGTTCTGGACTTTCGCCTCCCCACAGAGAAAGCATCTCTTTGATCAGGCGACTCTCAAAGTCTCTCCCTTGATCAGAATGGATTCTTTGTGGAGCCCCATAGTGAACAAAAAGTTTTCTACAAGTACTTTGGCTACAGTGGATGCTTTCTGGTCTTTGGTGGGAAAGCTTGGGCATATCTCGTGAAATGGTCAGTGACCACCAGCACATTACTGATATTTCTTTGATCTGACTCCAAACTTAGAAAATCAATACAGACCAGCTCCATGGGTGCACTGGTGGTTATGTTAACAAGGGGCAGCCCTCTGGGGCAAGCTTTCCTCTGTAAGCAGCGACTACAAGTTCGAATGTGTTGCTCCACATCAGCCCCCATCTTAGGCCAATAGAATCTGGATCTCACCAAGTCAAGTGTTCTGTCTATACCAAGGTGCCCTATGTGGTTGTGCAAGGACCTCAATACTGAGTCTCGAAAGGCAGTGGGCAGCACCAGTTGTTGTTTGTCTACTTGTCCCCTCTGTCTACTGTTTCTCTGTATAACAGTTTATTGATCAGTTTCAACTTAGGACCTTCTTTGTATAACAGTGCAGTTCTCAAATCAGTGGGCGTAATTTGGACACATCTTTTCCTGCATAGAGGGCTTCTAAAGCTGCTTTGATCATGGGATCGCGAGTTTGAAACCCGCCGAATACTGTCATTGTCCAGCTGAGGCAGTGCCAATGTCTATCAGAAAAGTGGCAATAAGCAGCAGGTATGCAATTCTCAGAGGCTCCCAAGCAATCCACCATGCAGTCCACTGCGTCCGTGGACATTTGTTCCTCCTGTCAAACTTCCGGCAGAGTGCCCGAATGTCAGGTTCTGCCAGTCGGACCCAATCATTCTGGGGAACAGGCCTCCGGGAGAGAGCATCAGCATCTATGTGGTTCAGACCTGCTCGTATTCGAGAGCATAGTCATATGTAGATAATGCAGAAAGCCACCTATGGCCAGTGGCATCCAACTTAGCTGAGGTCTGCACATAGGTCAAAGGATTATTGTCAGTTTTACTAGTATTTTAGCCCCATACAAGTACTCATGGAATTGGTCAACAATAGCCCACTTCAAAGCTAGGAACTCTAACTTATGTACAGGATAGTTCTTTTCGGATGGGGTCAGGCTTCTACTGGCAAGGCCACTGGTCTCAGGCCATTCTCGTGCTCTTGGTACAACACAGCCCCAACCCTTGCAAGCTAGCATCAGTGTGCAGGACGTAAGGTTTTCTTGGATCGGCATAGGCCAGCACTGGAGCATGGGTAAGTTGATATATGATCTCATGAAAACAGTCTCACAATCAGGAGTCCAGCGGGCCCCAAATACTACTCTCGGATGAAAATAACTCTTTCAGTCTTGAGGACGCTGACTTTGGTATTTTTGTGGGTTGGGGATACCTTGAGTAAGGTTAAGTAAAGGCGGATCACTCTTGAATAGTCCTTGATGAAGCGCCGATAACAACCACAGAATCCAGGAATCTTTGCAGTTCTTTTTAGATTTTGGGCTGTAGCCAGGTGGTCAAGGCCTCAACTTTACTTGGGTCGGTCTCTATTCCCTCGGTGGATACTATGTGTCCCACATACTTTACTGATGTTTGAAAGAATTGACACTTATCAATGGACAGTTAAGGCCAAAGTCCTCCAGTCGGTCCAATACCTTAAATAATCTGCTCTCATGTTCCTCCAGTGAGCTGCCAAACACAATAACATCATCTAGGTATACAGGCACTCTAGTAAGTTCATGTCCCCACTGCACGCTCCATCAATCGTTGAAAAGTGGCTGGGGCACCTGAAATCCTTGAGGCATCCTCATGAATTCATAGAAGCCAAGCGGACAGATAAAGGCCGTCTTCTCACGGTCCTCTGGGGCCATCAGGATCTGGTAGTACCCACTGCGGAGATCCAGCACAGAGAACCACTTGTCCGCTTAGGCAGTCCAAAGCATCCTGAATGCGGGCATTGTGTACTGATCAGGATAGTCCACGGTTTAAGGTGCGATAATCCACACATCCTTACTGTTCCATTCTTTTTCCTCCTACCACAATGGGGAAGCATAAGGCTTCTGGATTCTTGTATTACACCACAGCTAACATCTCTTGCAGATGCCGCCTCACATCATCTATGTCAGCAGGTGCCAGGCGTCGAGACCTCTCACTGAAATGGTCTTTTCGTCATGCAGCCGGATATTGCTCAGCCCGCACGCATCCTACATCCCATTCCTTTAAAGAAAACACCTGGTCTCTCTGGGCAAGCTTCTCACTGATCCTCACTTTCCATTCAGCTGGCAGCGAGAGTCGCCGAAATCAAACAAGTCAGCGTTACTCTGTCATTCTTCCTTGAACTCTTGCTGCTGGGTAGCACTGCAGTGTCTGCACAATGCACATTAGCCAGGATGCAACCTCTGTTTACTCGAATGTCTCTTTTCAGACACATTATGAACTTGGACCATTACCTTCTGGCATAAGCATGGGCTCTAGCGGGCAAAATACTAGGCTTGACCAGCAGTCCCTCTGGCAATTTTCCATCGCTGGTGCATCCAACATTAATATTTTATTCTTAACATCCTTTCTGATACGGACCTCTCCTGTAAGGTACACTGGGCATTTGGCGCCAGGATCAGAGACTCAGGATCCTTCTTCCATACAATTCCGACCGGTTCCTCTGGTTCTGTTTTTCAGCATCTCTGTGCCTCATAGGCCTTCTTAATTAAAGCCGGAACTCTTAAAGCTCTACTAGTCTTTGACCCCTGTTTTTCATAACACAACTGTAGCCTTCCCGAACATATGAGCATTTGTTCCAATCAACAAAGGGACACCATCATACAGTCCAGTGGGGGACACACTAAGGCTAGGGTCTCTACTTGTTCGCCACTCCAGCCACGGAGGTGGGAAAGACAGCCAAATTCAGATATACCCGAATAGGGGTAGGCCTTCTCACTTAACCCCATACATGCAGTCCTTCTAATGGTTGTAAGGGTATGTCTGACAAATGCTTCTGATACCAATCTTGGAACATAATTGTCACTTGGGAGCCACTGTCAATATAGCTCTTGTAGACACTGCTCACCTTACAGTGGTCTCCATGGAGGACCCACTATTCTGGACCAGTCTGGAGAGGCGGTAGGGGGCCTGGGCAACTGACCTTGCCACAAAAGGACGTGAATTAGCATTTTGGTGCCCTCACTGGGATCATGTGCGCACCTCTTAACCACTGATTTCTTCTCCGAAGCTCTCCTTGTAGCCTATATGCAACTTTGTCAGTGTCTTTTGGGACTGGCATTCCTTTTCATGTGCCCATCTTTCCCACAATTATAGCAAAACATACTTTCTGGAGTTTGAGCTGGCCGAGGCGCCACACTGGGAGCCAGAGGCGGGGTATTACTAACTGGAAACCTTGGTGCCATCTCTGTCTGCGGCGTGATAAGCATTTGGAGACATCTCGTCAGTTTCTCCACTTCCATGGTCAAGGAATCGAGTTCGAGCTGTTATCAGCAGGAGATACATGGGTGGGTACCCCACCCCATAGCAGATGCAGTCGGATATAGGTCAGGGCCTGTATTGCAGGCGTGGCCTTCATAAAGGGACTGTTTTGAATTCCGGATCTCTCTCAACAGTTAGCCCCATTGTGACATATCTTTTCCTTGTCAGAGCACTCATTGACTGCCAACCTCTGCCCCTGAACTTCACTTGATGGGTCACCCTCAGTCACTCGGGTAGTAGCCGCAGCTATTGGTGCAGGTCCCTCCCGAGGTCGCTTTTCTCAACTCCTCAATTTCTCTCATTAACTCATCATAGGAGGTGGGATTCCAGTCGATCTGCCAGGTGTAACTGAAGCAACAACAGTTCTGAGAGGGGCAGACTTAAGGATCCTGTCCAGCCTGGTTCGGGTCCAGTTCAATCGCTGGCAAACTACCTTTTTCTGAGGCATTCTTGCAACAATTTTTCAGCCGAGATACATACACAGACAACAACTCCCTTGGTACTGTTGTGCATCTCTTACTCTCCACCATAGGTCCTCATCAGAATCTGGGCTCCCATACACATTCTCCAAGGCCTCAAGATAGGCCTGTGCAGTCGCTCAGGGTTACTGGCCCGGTTGCTAGCGGATGGTAGCCAGGGCAGGACCTCGGAGCTCTCACTAACCCTCTTCGCCACCTTCCGAGCATTGCCATTCTAGCACTTGGGGCAAACATAGTTCATCCAGGTCTCCCAGTCATCCTCCCTTGGGGTGGGAGGTGCCAGAGAAGATCCTCAACCTTCGGTAAGAGTCGTGACTAATGGCAGGTGCAGAAATAGAGTCTGCATTGGTTCAGCCACCATTACGGGCACTGGAGCAGGAGAGGGTGTTGGGGAGGAACACCCCAGGTGGAAAGAATAGTTTCTTCAAGTCCTCACAGTTTTCCTCTCCCAGCAACCATTCAGCAAATTTCTCCTCAAAAGTTTCAGATAGTGGTGGGGCTGATTCCCCCGGGTCTTACTGTCCTTAGTTATCACTCTCCAAGCAGTGAGGGCTCCCTCTGGGGTAATGGTCTGTGGCACTTTGGAGCTATCTATGGGATCCTTAAACTCTACTAGGGCCAGGAAAGTGTGGGTGAGCAGATTAGCATGCCGACCCACCACCACAGGGTTTTGTAAACCTTCCACCTGGAAAGTACTCCTGCACAGTGTCCGTATTGATACCCAGGGGATGTCCAGGATAAGATAGCATTTGGGGTCGATCTCCTCCCCAGTACACCACTCCACCAGCCGGTGCACAGCCACTTCTGTCGGGTACCCATTTTTTCTTAACAGTGGTTCAGAATGACCACTAGAGGACACACAATCCCAGCGGTGAGCCTCCAAGATGTAACCCCTAGATGGCGCTATCCCAGGGCTACTACCCCTGCCTGATTTGCCACTAACAGGTTGAGGCCTGGATCCAATGGCGGGTGCCTCCACCCAGAGGTCAGGGTTTGCAATAGTTAAACTAACTTGGTCACAGCCCTCTGGGACACTGCAACCCCCTTCTTCCCACTAGTGGCCCACACAATATATCAGAATTACCTTCACAGTATACACTTACCCCAGGTCTGGTTCCGCACTGGGACCTCCTGTGAAATGAGATACAGTGCAACAATCACAGTACAGTACTTTAACATAGACAAATACCTCAGGCAGTATAACTTTGCTGAAACAAGCAGCTCTGATTTATTTAGGGATATAACAAGGACAGGGGAAATCAGGTTAATTAGCTTATCACTCTAATAATCTACCTATGGCTCTGTGCACAGGCCTATCCCTATCAGTTACTGTCCCTGGGTACCCAAGCCCTAGTGGCTAGTCCAAACTCGGGTAGCTGGTAGGGCCCTTTCACACAGAGAAAAGGAGAATTAAACAGTCAGCAGTACAGTAATTCCATTTGGATTTAATGTGGCAATTCAACAGGGAGCAACCCTGAATTAGTACTCACGACCTCCAAATAAGATAGGGTCCTTCAATGTCAGCAGGGCTCACTTGAGGTACACAAACCTCTTCACACATCCATATAAAAGAAAGTACTATACCAGGCAGGCTGCATCTGTATCCCGATCGTAATTACTGCACAATACCGGAGAACACACAGCAGATTCAGTTCCTGACAGACCGAGTGCAATTTTCAGCAATTCTTCCAGTCTTCTACAGGGTGAGCCTGGTTTCTACTCTTCAGAGATCCTTTGATTCTTTTCACAGGGCCGGATTCAGTCCTAACAAGCTGTTACACAAGCTGCAGACCGGAACTCTGGGCCTTACACACGTTTTTGACTAAAACTGCACACTGAAAAAGCACAGGGCTCCTTCCTTCTTCACTGCCAAAGCTCAACTCAAACTCCAACCGACAAAACCGGGCTCTTCCTTTGAGTTCCTCCCAGTTCTTGACTGGATTGGCTGTCACTCACAATAGACTGCTGCTGTTGGTCCAAAAGGCACTGAAGTCTAAACTACATCTCCCAGAGTCACTGCCCATACAATCCTCTTGTGGCTGGCTCAGATTATGAGTCCAAGTTCTGATTCGTCCAAGGCACCATTTTAGAGCTAGCTTACCCCACACTGATTGGTCCAGTTCAGCAGTTCAAAACTAGAATGGGGAACTAGCAGACACAGTTCTGACTGCAAAGAAAGCAGGTTAGACAAACTGTAATTTCATTATTACTCTAAATAATTTCTGGCAAACAGTTACATCTTTCAGATAGGTTCCTTTGCACTCCTAGTGACTGCAAAATGAAGTGAATTGGCAGCAGCTCGAGTGGTACTCAGAGAAGCACACAGTCCCCCCATACAAACTAATTATGTCTGCAAGCAGACAGCTCTTAAAGAGACAGTACCAGAGGCTCTAAAAACACTCACTGATAAATGGCTTAAATGCCAAACACCATTCAGGCTTGGAGCATTCAAGCAAGCTCCTGGAAGTCTTTTGGGAACCCCCATTTGCAGGGGGGTTACACTAAGGTTTGTGACTGAGGTCAAGTACAAGAAAATGGGCAACTGTTAGTGAGGTTACTGCACAGCACTGAGGTTTGTGACTAAGGTAGAGTATGACAAAATGACCGAGCGTTAGTACAGTTACTGCACAGTTTTGGGGTTTGTGGCTGAGCTTGGGTGCGAAGAAATGGCCAAAGGTTTGTGAATTTACTGCACAGTGCTGGGGTTTGTGACTGAGGCTGAGTATGAGAGAATAACAAAGTGTTAGTAAGGTTACTGCACAGTGTTGGGGTTTGTGACTGAGGTTGGGTACAAGAGAATGGCTGAATGTTATTGAAGTTACTGCACAGCACAGAGGTTTGTGATTAAACTTGAGTATGACAGAATCATTGAGTGTTAGTATATATATTTTCAGTGAATACACATTTGTTTTTGTCTTTTGAGCAGTACATCACTCTGAACACTTGAGGATAGGGTGCTATATATAATATAACGTATTGCCTTGCTTAGTGAGGTTACTGCATTTTGCTGGGGTTTGTAACTAAGGTTGGGTATGACAACGTGATAGAGTGTTAGAGGTTACTGCACAGTGTTGGGGTTTGTGACTATGGTTGTGTACTAAGAATAATTATGTATTAGTGAGGTTACTACACAGTACTGGGTTTGTGACGAGGTTGTGTACTAAAAACAACTGTGCATTAGTGAGGTTACAGTGCAGTGCTAGGATTTGGGACTGAGATTGGGGTACTAAAGAATAACTTGGCATTAGTTAGGTTACAGCACAGTGCTGGGGTTTGTGACTGGTTGAGTATCAAGAATGACTAGGTATTAGTGAGGTTACAGCACAGTGCTGGGGTTTGTGACTGGGGCCATGTACCTAGAATCACTGCATATTCATTAGGTTATTACACAGTGCAGGAATTAGTGACAAAGGTTGGGTATGAGAGAATGAATGAATGTTTGAGTGGTTACAGCACAGTGCTCAAATTTATGACTGAGGCTGGGTATGAGAGAGTGACCAAATGTTAATGAAGTTACTGCACATTGTTGGAGTTTGTGACTGAGGTACTGTGAAAGACAATGACATTTAGTGATGTAGTAGTAGTAGATTTTATTTATTTAAGGCACCCTTTCCCGAAGGTTCTGGGTGCCCTTACAACATATAGACATAATAAGCATCACAATAATATCAATTCATATACTTAACGTCCATAAACATAATAAATATTTTATTCATTTATTTATTGCAATCTGTTCTTTTACAAAAGTTTCATGTCCTACAAGCAAGATAAGTACCAGTATACAGAGACAACTAACATAAAGATCATTGCCTTCAGAGAGGGTTGGGTTACAATATAGTTACTACTGTAGTTTTTAAGAAACAACTTAAGGTAAAATGGAAATTAGTGAGCAGCCCAAACACAGGCCTTGTTAATCAAAAAATATATATATACTAAATACAAATGTAATAAATTAATATAATATTTAAGCTGAGTGGCAACCATAACATGAGGGGAGCACAGTCTTAAGCTGGAGAGTGGGAGATTGGGAGGGAGGTCAGGAAGCACTTCTTCACAGAGAGGGTGGTGGGCACTTGGAAATCACTGCAGGAAGAGGTAATCTTGTTGAAGACAGTGGGAAGCTTTAAGAAAGGCTTGGATAGGCATAGGAGGAAGGTATGGATCATGGGAAGGGAGGATGGGAGGAGGGGGAGGGAGGGCGAGGACATTAGCTCAAGCTGTGGACCCTGCAATATGAGCAGACTTGATAGATCAAATGGCCGTCTCCTGCTGGCTTCTTCGTATGTTCATAATAAAAATATAATAAATAATCTAATATGTAATATGTTCACTTTACTCTAAGAAACAATAACAGTAATCAGCACTAGTAACCCTGAAAGACGTGTCGAAACAAGAACATTTTCAGTTGTCTTTTAAATATTTCTACAGAAGTGGCCTCTCTCAGGTACTCAGGTAATGAATTCCAGAAAATCAGTGCTGCCACCTAAAAAGACCGATCCCTTGAAGATTTCAGTCGGGCCCTGGGCACTTCTAGGAGGCCCACCCCCACTGACCGGAGAGAGCCTCTTGGATTGTAGGGATATAGGAGCTCCACCAAGTAACCTGGATCCAGCCTGTACAGGGCCTTATAGGTCAACAGACCTATTTTAAAGGTGATTCACCAGGGCACCAGCAGCCAGTGCAGTTTGTGCAGCATCAGCAAAACATGACAGGACCTTGGAAGACCCATCAATTGCCGTGCCACAGTGTTCTACAGCAGCTGCAGACGCTGCAGCGCAATCCCCTTGACCCCGAGGTAGAGCACATCACAGTAATCAAGCCTTGAGGTAACAAACACATGTATCAGTGTGGCCAGGTCATCAGGAGAGACAAGGGATTTTGCCCTTATGCAACAACTGGGCACCCTTCTGTGTCTAGGGATATATGGTGGCACTTCTCATCAGAAGGGCACTCACCTTCAATCTTGACACCAGTACCACTTTCCTTTACCAAGCCACCATGGGTCAAGACAAATGGGGACCTGGGGCAACCAAGCATATTTTAAGGCATACCAGTAACAGGAGCCTGCACACAGATAATTGTTCATGCTGGGAGCTGGGATCAAGCAGGATGCCCATTTATTGCTGCTGTGTTGTTACACAGCTTAGAAGGGCATTACACATGCCTGATTCAGTTCATTACGTAGCCTTACTTCTTTGTCACTGGCATGATTAATCACTGTTAAGCATATTCAGTCATGGCCCTGTGGCGCTGAGGGTTGAGATGCTGGATGCCACACCTCGTGCTACACTGGCGACCCAGGTTCAGATGCGAGCCCGGGTTGTCAGGGGTTGGCAGTGGAGGGATAGGATTGAGCATCTGGAGGACTGTTCTCCTATCTTGGGAAGGGATGTGGGCTTCTACCGCTCTGCAGTGGCCCCTGGTGATGACCGGGGGCACTGCTAGAGTCGGTGCAGCAAGGGAAGGATGCAGCGGACGTCAGCACATTGGTGCGCTGATGTCCTTGCACGTCTGCACTCTGGGGACAAAGCAAGGAGGAAAATGGCAGCATTGACTGCAGCAGCTTGATAGCCGCAGATTCCTGAGCCCAGCAGGGCTCGGTGTGTGCACCACATGCCAGTATTAGTTCCTGACTTGGCACGGGGACTGAGGGGGGGTCCCTTTCGCAGGTATAGCTGCATATGCTAGCTGGTGTGGGGATGTACCTCTGGGGTCATTCGCGGGAAGCAGAGCGGTGGCTGGATTCACAGCAGGTCAGCGGCTGCAGGAGGAAAAACATAGTCGTGTTAAAAAAAAAAGTATATTCAGTCACCATGGGGAATGTCCTATGCCCACTACACTACACTGTAGAGTACTTTAATCCAGGTTTTCAACCATTTGCTGTAAATCAGCTCTGCTGCCACATTTGTTAGAATTAACCCTACCTCCCATTTTTGGGGTCCCTGGAGCCCTAGGGTATGCCTCCCCAACAGTGACACCAACACAGCGACCTATGTCGCTGTTGGCAAAGTTGACAGTTTGCCGACAGATTGCACAGGACTGCAAGACAATCGGGATTTATGTCAACTACAACTTGAGGGTGACATAAATCCCATCGCTCTGATGCTGGTCGACAAAAGTGTTGTCGATCTGGCATCATAGAGCTGAGCCCTAGTGCTCTCAAGACTATTTGCACAGTGGCACTTTCCAGGTAGGACGAGCCTTAGCCAGGGAAGATGGGCCAGCATGGTTCTTCTGTGCCAGCTGGTTGCATTACAGTGGTTAAATACATCAGCATTTATAATTTACTCCTAAATAGTGCATATAATTGGTCCGGCCATGTGTGCCTCCTTTCCAGCATCACACTGATAGCCCTAGTGGCCCAACCAAAGCAGGCTCCCATGCGTGCCCTATCCTAGGGACTTGCCAACCACAACCCTTGTCAGGTCCCCTCCTCCCGATGATCATTACCAATGACATTACTTCAGTTCCAGGGGGTTACTAATTACTTTACTGTCTAGGCTATTCCTCCTGCAGAGCAATTCAGTGAATAGGCACATACGTACAGGGATGGACTGACTAGTCCGGCTACCAGGCGCAGACCGAGGGCCACGCGCTGCCAGGGGGTGGCTCCCCGCCCAGCCTCCCGAGATGCCAGCATTTATTTTATTTATTTATTTATTGTTTTTCTGTTTGTCAGAGCATGACCCAGGAGAAGCCAGAACACTGACAGACTAAAAAGGCCATGGAGAGGAGGGGAGCCAAGTCTAGAAAGAGAGAAAGGACCATCATCCAACCCGAGCACACATGTCACCATCACGTGGAGACTTTGGAGAAGAAGAGAGCATCAGCGCGTGCTGCTGCTGTGGAGACTACTATGCGGATGGTGATCAGGACTGCCAGCCCAATCAATAGAACTGGAAAGGGAGCTAGCGGAGCAAATAATGAGGGTGTGTAGAAAGGGGAGTGTGGTGATTGTGGGGGATTTCAGTCTGCTGGGGGTAGATTGGAGCACCCCTGACACCTCCAGTGCCAGGGAACAAGTGCTCCTGGACATGATCCAGGATGGTCTCCTCACACAGCTGGTCAGTGGGCCAGCATGACTAGGTAACACACTGAACTTGGTGCTGTCAAATGAGGAGGCAATGAGGGAACTAAGGGTGAAAAACCCACTAGCTGGTAGTGACCACCAAACAGTATGATTCACTCTCAAGTTAGACAGGGAGTCTGAAGGCACAGTAACAGAGGTGGTGGTTTTAGGAAGGCGGACTTCGGGAGGGTGAGAGAAATACTGCAAGGGAGACTTCAGGGTATTAGGCCAGAGATGGATGCACAGCAGAATTGGGAAATTATTAAAACTGTTCTAACAGAGGCTACAGAAGCTTGCACCAGGACTAGGAGCAAGACTTGCAGAGCCAGGAAACCATGCTGGCTGAACAGAGAAGTGCTGGAGGGGGTGAGGGTGAAGAGAGTTGCATACCAGAAGTTCAGGAGAATGAGGAAGGAAGATGACAAGGAGGCTTCTGTGAGTTGGTCCAAGGAGGTGACCAAGTGAGTGAGAGTAGCCAAGGTCTCCAAGGAGTTAAGATTAGTGCAGGGCATCAAGGGAGGAGAGAAGGACTTTTTAAGATATGTCAGGGAAAACAGGAAGTGCAGAGACCATATAGTGAAGATAAAGTGGGGAAGGGAGTGGGTGGAAAATGGAGAGGAACAAGCAGAAGTACTAAATGAATACTGTTGCTCTGTTTTCATGAAGGAGAAGGATGGTCCACTACCACCATGAACTGGGAGGGTGGGGGGTAGGAGCTGATGGATGGAATGATCGAGGGGAGTAGAGTACTAGAATGTCTGAGGGCATTAAAGGTAGACAAGGCACTAGGTCCTGATGGCATTCACCCCAGGGTGCTGAGGGAGATGGTGGAGGTGTTGGCTGAGCCACTGGCAGACCTGTTCAGCACCTCCCTGGACACAGGATGGGTGCCTCAGGTGGCCATGTGGTGCCCATACACAATCGTGGTCCTAGTGATGAGCCAGGAAATTATTGGTCTGTCAGTCTCACTTCCATAGTGGGTAAACTTATGGAGATGATACTGAAGGAGAGGCTGGTGTCGTTCCTCGAGGGTAATTACCTCCAGGATGGGCGGCAGCACAGGTTCATCTCAGGGAGGTCTTGTCAGACCAAGCTAATAGAATATTACGACTGGGTAACAAAAGAGCTGGATATGGGTCATGCTGTGGATGTCCCGTACTTAGACCTCAGCAAGGCCTTCAATTCAGTGCCTCATGGGAGGCTGGGGGGAGCTGACTGCTGCGGGGTGGGAAGAAGCTGACAAACTGGATAAGATACTGGCTGCAGGAAGGCTGCAATGGGTGGTAGTTGGGGGGGGGGCTCTTGACATCTAGACCAGTGACGAGCAGTATGCCGCAGGGCTCGGTGCTGGGCCCGGTGCTATTTGGGCTCTTTATCTCTGGTGTTGCACACATAGTTGGGATCAGGGTTAGTCTGTTCGCAGATTATACCAAAATGGGGGCAGTGGTGGACGAACAGGATGGATGGAAACAACTACAAGGGGACCTAACCAAACTGGAGGTATGATCGGAGAAGTGGCAGGTGGGATTCAATGTGAAAAAGTGCAAGGTTATGCACTTCAGGGCAAAGAGCCCAAGGAGGGACTGTTGGTTGTGAGGGGTGAGGCTGGGGATCACTGAGGAAGAGAAGGACCTAGGGGTGTTGGTAACAGGGAGCATGAACATCTCTTCCCAATGCAGGAAAGCAGCAGCTAAGGTGAACAGGATGCTGGGCTGTATCACAAGAGGTTTCTCGTCCAGGCATAGGGAGGTGATCCTGCCCCTCTACAGATCTTTGGTCAGGCCACACTTGAAGTACTGTGTACAGTACTGGTGCCCGTATCTGAAGAGGGATATTAATTTACTGGAAGGTGTGCAATGGAGGGCAACAAAAATGTTACAGGGGATGGAGGGCAAGGCCTATGTGGACAGGCTGAATGAGCTGAATATGTACACGCTGGAGGAGAGGAGGGATGGGGGATATGATTGAAACATTCAAGTGTTTGAGGGGGTTAACCAAAGCTAGCACTGAAGGGGTGTTTAAACTGAGGAAGGATAGGCACCACGGAGCACAGACTAAGATTGGAGGGCGGAAGATATAGGAAGGAGATGAGGAGGAACTACTTCACGTAGAGGGTGGTGTCTAAATGGAATGCTCTACCAGAGGGATGGTATCATGCAAGACAGTAGGAAGTTTTAAGAGGGAGTTGGACAAAGCAAAAGGGAAGGTCTGGGTGGAGGGGGCTGAGGCCGTCATGGGAATGACAGACGGTGAGGGGGTTGGGGCAGCTGCAATCTAGGGTGCTAGCTGCACACTTGGGCAACAATTGATAGATTGGGTGATCTGTTTCTGCTGGCAGATTCGTATGTTTGTATGTTCGTATGGGATGGTCAGTCTGGTCAACTTTGTAAGGCGGGCTCTTCTCTTGTGTGCGAACCCGGTGGCCCAGTTCCTTTGTTACATTTTTAGTTCCAGTCTCGAGGGAGATGGTCGGGTCATCAGGAAGAAGAAGAAACAAGTTCTACTGTCCACTGCTGCCACCAGTGCCTGCCCGAGCAAGCCATTCTGTGGGGCTGTACTGACTGGGAGACAGATTACTTGTGTGGCTGGCTCTGGTTGAGCTGATTACTAGAGAGAGCAGCTTACAAGAGGGGGACTGATTACTTGGTGGGGTCATACTGTCTGTGAGGCAGGGGGATTACTAGTGAGCCTGGGAAGATTACTGGAGAGAAATATAGAAACATAGAAGTTGTCGACAGATGGGGACCGTACGATCCATCAAGTCTGCCCTTGGCTTCCTACCCCCCCCCCACTTAGCTGCCTGCTTGTGTATCCCACAGTGTCTGTCCCATGCCCGCTTGAATTCCCCCACTGTCTTGGCTCCCACCATCCCCTCCGGCAGGCTATTCCATGGTTCCACAACACACTCTGTGAAGAAGAATTTCCTCATATTGCTTCTGAACTTTCCTTTCTTAAGTCAAAGGTTGTGCCCTCTAGTCCTGCTGTAGTCCTTTACCTAAAAGAGTTCTGCACGTGCACCCTGTTGTTGCCTTTAAGATATTTGAATGTTTCTATCATGTCCCCACGGTTCCTGCATTGTTCTAGGGGGTATAATTTGAGGTCATCCAGCCTTGACTCGTACAGTTTCTGATGCAAGCCCTGCCCCATATTTGTTGCTCTTCTCTGTACCGTCTCCAGCCTATCTATGTCCTTCCTGAGGTGTGGACTCCAGAATTGGACACAGTACTCCAGGTGAGGCCTGACCAGGGACCAATACAGGGGCATGATTACTTCATACCTTCTGCTCGTGATGCCCCTCCCCTTTGCATCCCAGGATACCACTAGCCTTTAGTGCTGCCTTTTCACATTGTCTACTGACCTTGAGGTCATCTGATATGATCACCCCTAGGTCTCGCTCCTGCCTGGTAGCCACAAGCTGCTCCCCTCCCACTGAGTACAGTTTCCCTGGGTTAGCCTTTCCCAGGTGCATGAGCTTGCATTTTTGGGTATTGAATTTCAATTGCCAAGTCTTGAACCACTCCTCCAGTTTTCGGAGATCAGCTTCCATGCTTTGCTGTTCCTCTGTTGTGCCTATCCTGTTGCCGATTTTGGTGTCATCTGCAAACAGGCACACCTTTCTCTCTAGTTCATCTGCAATGTTGCTGATGAATATGTTGATGAGGATCAGCCCCAGAACTGAGCCCTGCGGGACCCCGCTAGTGACCCTCCCCCTCCACAGACAGAGTGCCATTTACTAATACTCTCTGAGTTCTCCCATGTAACCAGTTTCTGACCCAGGGTGTAACCTCAGGACCAATTCCCATGTTCTCAGTTTTTTGACTAGTCTCCTGTGCGGAACGGAGTTAAAAGCTTTGCTGAAGTCCAGGTAAACCATATCCACTGCCCCACCCGGATCCACTGTTTTGGTGACCCAACTGAAAAAATCAACCAGGTTTGTCTGGCAGGACCTCCCTGCTGTGAAACCATGTTGATTTTTGTCAAGCTGACCAGTTTGCTCCAAAAAAGCTGATTCTTTCCTTCAGCAGGGTCTCCATCAGTTTTCCCACGATTGACTTTAGACTAACTGGACGGTAGTTCCCTGGCTGTTCCTTGCTTCCACTCTTGTGGAGTGGTACTACTGTTGCACTCTTCCAATCCTCCAGCACCTCCCCGCTCCTTAATGATTTGTTGAAGAGCACTGCTAAGGGGGCTGCCAGTTCCTTCCCTAGTTCTTTCAATATTCTTGGATGTATCCCATCTGGCCCCATAGCTGTATCTACCTTTAACTTGTCTATTTCCTCCAGGACCCTTTCATCTGTGAAGGGACCTGTGTCAAGCATAAAGGAGGTGTGAATAACTTGCTGGGATCATACTATCATGTTTGGGGTCTGTCTGATATGCGGGGGGATTTTTGGATGGAGTTGATACTGATTTCAGAGGGCTGATTACTGGCTGAGGTGGATGATACTGGTGGTGATGGGGCAGAGGGCTGACTGATACTGGCTGTGGGGAGCTTATGGCAGTGTGAGATGAACCCAACCAGATGGCTGATACTACAAAGGCAGTGCGAATGGCTGATACTGGCAGTGGGGAAGTAGGGGGCTAGTATGGGATGTTGTGCACACTGTGGAGTAGTGGTGGGGGATGATACTGGCTGGCTGTGGGGGGTTGCTATTAACAGATGGAGGCTGATTAATTGGGGTAGTGGGTGTGTGTGTGTGTGTATTTATTTGTGAGTGGGGGGGTGGCTGGGTGTGTATGGGTGGGGGCGGTTGGTGTTCTTCACAGGCAGTAGTGGCCCAATAAGACTGTATGCATGAATGCTAGTATGAATGGATCTCTTTCAGGCTGGCTACCTTGATGTGTGTTTGGGTGCAGGGAGGATGGCTCGGTGTGTATGGGTGGGGGTGGGTGCACTTCACAGACCAGAGTGACCCCATCAGTCTGCATGCATGAGTGCTGGTGTCATCTCCGAACGGGGTTGGGAGTCACCAGGCAAACATTCCCTTCCAACCCTTCTGCAATGTCACCATTGAAGACATTAAAAGGGGACTGGCAACAGAACTGATCGGAGCTGTCACTGTCAGTATCTGAATCAAAGGCAGCTTGAGCACCCTCACTAGGACTATCACTAGATGCTAGAGGTTCAAATTGGTATGGTTGGATACCAATATCAAAGTTTAGATCAATGTCCTCCACATCTTCAAATTCTTCAACTTCGAACATTGTAGATAGTGATCACAGGCACACTGAAAGCTTGGTAAACCAAGCATTTTTTAATACAGCCATTCACAACATGTGCCAATGATTCAGGTCAGTGTGACATCACAGGAGATCTCTGGGGTGGGGCTGAACTCAGTTTTCCTGAATAAGAAAAGGAATATCAACAGACAAACAAATTCTTTTTTGTGTACTTTGGAAGCGGAACTCAAACATAAAAGTAAGTTTTTTGGTTACAAAAGCCTATAAACTATCATAATCTACCCTCAAGTAAGGCAAAATAGAACTTTTAAATGAGCATGGGTCATTAAATAAAATAGGAAAATAGGCAGGATTTGTCTAGTGCACTTACCCAGTCAACAAAAACTAACTAAATAAATAAATAAAATAAAATAAATTAATTAACTTGGAGAGCCATAAATAGAGTGTGACAGAGTGAGTGCCATGTTATTGGAGATGGTGATAAACTTTTGAGCTGTGCTTGTTTGGAGGATCTGTTTGGGCTACCATTTAGCCCAGGGAGAATTTTTTTCCCTCCTGTCAACAGGAACATTGTTGTGAGGCAGTAGAACTGCATTTACATATGAAAAAAAATAATTGCAAGAGCTCCTTGTTGTAAAAAAAAACAACATTCAGTTTTTTGGTTTTTTTTCCTGCATTTTATGAATGTGGTATACTTGACAGCATTGTAAAGGAGATGGTCAGCTCTAAAACTGTTGGCAATTCGGTGATAGTGGAGAGCATCGAACCAGCAACAGACCTACGCTATTAGTGTGGGAGCAAGTTACGCTACTGTCTTCAATCAGTCGTTGGGTTATTTTGAGTTGGTGGGCTTCAGTCCCAACACCCCCCCATTAAAAAACAAAACAAAACAAGGGGGTTGTGGGGGGCAAAGCCCTCCAACTCAAACAAACTGACACATCATCAACAGTAAGCGCAAGCACGCATTGTATTCACAAATGTTTTACGCGACTAGCGCAGCGCTGGTCTGATACTCTCCACTATCGCCGGCAATTCTGGGGATGGGGCTGAGCTCAGTTTTCATGAATAACAAAGGGAATGTCAACAGAGAATCTCTTTTTTGATACTTTGGAAGCTGAATTTAAACATAAAAAAAGTTTGTTTTTGTTACAAAAGCCTATAAACTATCAAAATCTACCCTCAATTCAGGCAAAATAGAACTTTTAAATGAGCTGTGTTTAAGTGTCCTTGGGTCATTAACTTGGAGAGTAGTAACTAGAGTGTGAATCTAGAGACACAGAGTGGCATGTTACTGGAGATGGTGATAAACATTTGAGCTGTGCTTATTTGGAGGATCTGTTTGGCTGCCATTTAGACCAGGGAGAAATGTTTTTCTCCTGTCAAAAGGAACATTGTTGTGAGATAGTAGAACTGCACTTATATATGAAATAAATCATTGCCAGAGCTCCTCACTGTAAAAAGAAACACTATTCATTTTTTTTTTTTTTTTTTGCATTTTATCGCTGTGGTATACTTGACAGCACTGTAAAAGAGATGGTCAGCTCTAACACTGTAGGCAATGCAGGCTTCACTTTCTCCTCCCCCATGGGAGGAACGCTACCTCCCATGCACACAGTTCCACCTCTTTCCGCTCCCACAACCCTTACATTGCTGGTACTGCTCCCTCCCACATAAAAAGTCCCAGATCTCTTCCCTCCCACGGACCTAACAAAATATGCCTGTGCCAACATTGAGATCCATGCTAAACATAGGCTCACATTGATTTCAGTGCAGGATCACAATAATGGTGAACTCAACTATTGCGTTCCACAAAAGGTAATTTATGCAGGGAGTCCTTTTCTCAGCAAAACATCTGCAGGCTACGCCTACTGCAGCCGTAAAAAGTAGGTCTTCAGGCCCCCTTTAAATGCCTCCCTCAAAGATTTTGGCAGTGAGTTCCAAAGCGCCGGGCCAACCACCTCAAAGGAACAATCCCCCAAGGTTTTCAGCCTGGCCCTCGGAACCACCAGGAGGCCCTCATGGAGGAGCGAAGGGAACGTACTGGGGCGGCTGGAGTAAGGAGGTCAGACAGGTAACCACGGCCCAGGCCATATAGAGCCTTATAGGTGAGAAAGCTCACCTTGAAGATGATCCTTCACTGGACCAGCAGCCAGTGCAGGTCACACAGGACCACGGTCATGTGGCAGAACCTCGGGAGGCCCACCAGCATCCTCGTCACCGCATTCTGCACTATCTGCAGCTGGCGGAGGATCCTGCCATTAACCCTAAATTACAGAGTGTTACAGTAGTCCAGCCTAGAAAACACAAAGGCATGTACCAGTGATGGCAAGTCTTCTGGCGAAATCAGGGGTTTAATTCAGGTAACATTCCTTAAGTGGTAGAACCCACTTTTGACAACAGATGACACCTGGGCTTCCATGGTCAAGGATGATGCCCAAATTCCTCACCCTGGGGGAAACCATCAATGGAGTTGACCCCAGGACCAGCTTGGTTGCCACTCTGGAGGCATCCCCATCACGCCATTGACCAAGCTCAATCACTAGTACCTCCTGTGGCAGGGGGAACTCCCTGTCACGGTAATGGACCATCTTTTCTCCTTTCCCAAAACTTCTATTGCAACAGTTCTCTCATTTCTCCTTTTATTCTGTCTCTGCATTTTCTAGTCTAAAAGGCTGTCCACCTTTAGGCGCCCCCCCCCTTTCTCTTAGCTATCACCCACTATTATTTCCTCTTTCCTCAAGCTATTGGGAGGTTAAGAAAGTGACCTCTGCAACATTTTGATAAAAGAAGCCCATGTGGGGTTTATAAGGAAAAGTACTGGTACCAGTAATGAAATGCCCTGAGCAACAGTGCACTCAGGCCAGGAATGTATAAACCGTTATTTGCCAGAGCAAATGGCTCAGACATTTGGTTAATGGAGCACCCCCCTTTTATGTTTCTGCATCCCTTTAGTTTTCCTGCTGCCTCATAGTATTATGTATAAAACTGCTGAGATATTAAACCGAGTCCTGGCTGAGGAGAGATGCAGCTGTTGGATCCTGGTTAAGTACAATGGCTTTCTGTGCATATTAACCTAAAACAAAACTAAGATATACGAATAACAAAAGCTTGTGTCTGTTTCCTTAAGATGTAAGCTGCCCCCTTCTAAAATATCTTTTGCAGCAGACAGCATGTTCCTACAGGAGAATTTGGGAGTACAAAATGTTCTGACCGCGCGGGTCTGACCTTTCCCAGTGTTGTAAACAAACCTGTAGGTGCCAACTGAACTGTTCTCTATGGATCAACAGTGGCCCCTAGTGGCTAATTTTATGTTATGTCTGATGGCAATCACAGGGGAGTGGAAGTTTACTAACTTCTAGAGAGCCTATAAAAGCTCTAATTCAGTTCTGAAATGAATTTTTAGACTGAGAGAGATAAGGTCAGTTCCTGCTGGCTGGTGTAGGTAGAGGACTGAGAGGAGTCCTATACTACTGCTGAGTGGAAGCTGAGAGAAGTTTTCCACATCCTAAGAACGTTATCTGTGTTCATTTTCTGTTTATTATTTTTTATGAAGTCTCTCTTTTGCATCAGCCTTGAAGAAATGTTTATGAAGCAATAAACATCACAGTAGACAAAGTATGTTAACCTTATAAGAACTGTGTTGTGTCCATCTGTTATCCTACTCTCCTACACCTCATCTTATCTGGATTCAGCCTCAGCCAGCTCGAGGGCATCCAGTCCTGAATCATGGCCAGACATTTATTTAGCACTTCAATGGCACTTCCAGTTCCAGGGTCAAATGTCATGTACAGCTGGGTATCATCTGCATAACAGTGAAAACCCAGACTGTATTGTCTGATGAGCTCTCCTGGGGGCTGCATGTACACCACAAACAACATTGTCAAAAGGATTGACCCTTGAGGTACACCACAAGACAGGGGCTTTGAGGAGGAGGAGAAATCCCCATCACCAGTTGTTGCTTCCTGTCAGAGAGATAGGACTCAAACCATTTGATAACTATTCCGGTGAGCCCACCATACACTCTAAGGTGAACCAACAGCACGATGTGGTGCATGGTATCAAATGCTGATGAACGATCAAGGAGAATGAGAACTGACCATTCCCCTTGACCACGTACCCTGAGGAGGTCATTTTGCACCCAAACTAGTGCCATCTCTCTGCTATGAGTAGCTCTAAAACCAGACTGGAAAGGCTCATAGATGTCAAAGGCTGCAAGGTGTGCCTCGAGCTGCAGAGCCACTACATTCTCAACAACCTTTCCTAAAAATGGGAGGTTGAAGATAGGTCTATAATTCGTCAGGATGTCAAGCTCGAGTGATGGTTTCTTCAGAAGAAGCTTCAAAAACACCTCCTTTGAGGTGTCGGGGAAGTCCCCCCTCTGAGAGTGAACACCGAACTATCCTGGCAAACACTGGACCAGTGAACTCAGCCCCTCCTACTAGGAGATGAATCGGGCCAGGGTCCAGTTCACAGCATGTGGGCCACAGCTTCAAAATCACCCTGACGGCCTCAACCTGCCGAAACTCCCCCCATGTAATAGGAGTGCCTCTGCTTTGACCAGGCTGACCATTGCAGGGCAAATATTGTCCCGTTGGGGAGATCTCTGCCTGAATTGAGGACACCATGTCTGAGAAGAACAGAGCAAATTCTTTGCACAATGCAGTTGAAAATGCTCTTTTTTCAGCTGTAGACAGGTTGGATGTAACAACATGTCTACAGTCCAAAATAGCTGAGCTGGTCTGTTCCTCCCAGCAGCAATCTCCCTGGACAGGAACGATGCCTTCTTATGGTTGATAGCCCCCTGATAATCATTATAATGATTTCTCAGGGCCAGTCTGTCCTCCATGGACTGGGTCCTCTGACAACAATGCTCCAACTTCTGACCCTTAGTCTTCTCCTTGAGAGCCCCATCAAATCATGGGGGTCTCAAGCAAGAAGACATGGGTCATATATGGACTTGTGTGATGGTATCTAATGTCTTGGTTATGGCCTCATTATAGACCACCACCACCTCACTCATGCGAACCGCATGAAGCACTCAACGCCAGAAAAGTCTACTACCACCAGCAGTCATCCTTCTGGGAACAATCCCCTTAAAGGGTGGTAGCGGACCATCTCAACAGAGGAGGGACTATCAGGGGGGGTGCCCCAAACCAGAACCTCACCATGCAGTGATCAGATCAAATGACCTGATCAATCTTGATGTCAGTCACATAAAGCCCCAGTGAGAATACCAAGTCCATGTTGTGGCCGTGCTGATGAGTTGCAGAGGCAATTACCTGTGTCAGGCCCAGAGACGTCATTTTCTGGAGGAGGTCATAACCGAAAAGTGAGGATTCATCGTCGACTCAAACATTGAAATCCCCCAGAATTAACCACCTAGGGGATTCCAACACCCTGTCAGCAATGAACTCCACTACCTCCTGCAGGAAATCTCCCCCCTCCACCATTCCAGAGGGCGGTAAATGAACAGAATCCTGCAACCTGCACCTGGACCCACACACACTGCCACACATTCAAACCACGAGGTAGTATTCACTGGGTGCACTGAGAAGTTCAGGCTGGATCTAAAACAGATGGCCACTCCCCCCGCCCCTGCATTCCCTTCTTGGGCAGCACACCACTAAGTACCCGTCAGGGACTGATGCCTCCAATACAGGACCAGCATCATCCCCCAGCCAGATCTCAGTGATGCAAGCCAGGTTGACCAAGAAGATCAAGTCCGCCATAATGGCGGTCTTGTTCCTCATTGACCTGGTATTGCATAGCACTGTTAGATTGGAGTTCACATGTGTGAAGTCACTGCAAGGTCATAGAAGTCCACAAATACATTACTTACATTAATTTTAACAATACAATGCTAGGGGATCACAAGTTTGCAACAGCAGTAAAACATTTTAGGCAAGTCAGAGTCAAGGCAAACAGTTATCGAACTAAGAGAAGGCCTCAGCAAAAACACATACACTGGCAGCTTACAAGAAACAGATCTTTGAGGGAGGATTTAAATGCCTTGAAACTGGAGCAGGCCTGGACATCAGCTGGGAGGCTGTTCCATAGTCTAGGAGTAACTAAGGCATAGGATCTTCTGCCATATGCTGAGAGGGTTCTAGGGATTCTTAGGAGCATATGGAAGGACAACAAACAGTCTGTTATGCTGGGTTTTATCTCCAGGATAAAGGTTAGATTGGGGAGAGTGCAAAACCTTACGTGCAAGGCAGAGAACAGGGTAGCGGAGCTTCCCTTCAAGAGGGGACCAATCTAAGGTGGAAAGAACCTTACAGTGGTGTTCCCTCCTACAAGCACTAGCTGCAAAATGAGCAATCTGGTGGTACAGGGCCTTGGTTTAGAGAGCTTGGTATCTTTCAAAGAGGGTAGGACCAGGACACCATATAATAAGACAGGGAGCAAACCACTGTTAGCTATGGACAGCCTAGCTTCGGCAGCAAGGTGGGAGTTTAGCTGACAAAATAGTCCTATTTTTTGGTTGACTGACTTGGTCACCAAATCAGCATGTGGCTAGAATGAGAGTCCTTGGTCCAGTAAGACTCCCAAATATTTATAATATTTAAGGTGTATAAGGAGAGTCTCTTTAAGATGAGTGGCAACCATAACACAAGGGGGCACAGTCTTAAGCTGGAGGGTGGTAGGTTTAGGAGGGAGATCAGGAAGTACTTCTTCACAGAGAGGATGGTGGACACTTGGAATGCACTGCTGGAAGAGATGATCTCGTTGAAGACAGTGGGCAGCTTTAAGAGAGGCTGTAATAGGCATAGGGGAAGGTAAGGATCACGGATAGGGAGGAAGAGAGGTGTGGGGAGGGAGGGCAACGACAGTAGCTCAAGCTGTGTACCCTGCAATACGAGCAGACTAGATAGACCAAATGGCCTTCTTCTGCTGGCTTCTTTGTATGTTTGTATGTATGTAACACTCCCAATGGTGTCATCTTTGTGTGTGCAGATTTTTAGAAGTTAGTTCGCTTTGATCTTGTCTGCGCCTATGATGGCCAAAATGGACAAACTTTGTTTTTTTAGCATTTAAAAGGAGTTTGTTGGCCCTAAACCATGATTTCAAAAGATAGAAGCCCTCTTTGAGCCCTGCTTCAATAGCCACATGGTCTGAGTGACACCTATGTAGCACAGTGTCATCCGCATACAACAGGGACTTGGAGCCCCTACAATGTGTAGGAAGGTTGTTAATAAACAGGGAGAACAATAAAGGTTCCAGGACTGGCCCCTGAGGGACCCCATCTGTGATCTTCCTCATGGAGGAGAAACTACCCCCCCCACTTGACTAGTTTCTTCTGCTCAGACAGATAGTTATTAAACAGGTATAAGACGTTTTATTTAGACCCAGACCCTTTCATTTAAGCAGGAGCACTTTTGAGATTGATCAAGTCGAATGCCTTAGGTCAATGAAGACTGCACCAGTAGCTTTTCCAGTTTCCAGGGCATTGAGAAGGCCTGTTGTGAGCTGTACTAGGGCTATGTCTGTACCATGGTTCTTCCTGAAGCCATGCTGGGTGACAGTTAGAAGAGAGTGCCATTAAATGTAAGTTTGGAGCTGGTTATAAACCAGTCTTTTCAGAATTTTGGCCAGAGTACCGAGAATGGAGATGGGCCTGTATTACTCAGCTAGGACCTTCACACCTCGTTTGTGAACAGGTACAACATGAGCAACTTTCCAGATGCTCAGGAGGTTGGTTTGCAGAAGGGACAAGTAGAAAAGGGCTGTAACGGGGGGGGGGAGGTGAGGATGTGGGCACCTAGCTTAAGCAGCCTAGCTTAATCTAGCTGGTACAACTGCCTTCTGTATAGCCCGTTCTTGTACACTCACAATTTGTTTTTCAATTTCATTTTTACCCTGCCTCCAACTCACTTGTCAAGCTCTTGAAATCACTGTAACCCTACCACATGTAGTTTACTCATTTTGTTGCTGTTACAATCTCTGTACCTGCTGTTACCCCCCGAGTCGCACCTGGAAACAAGCCCTGCTCAGTCTACCTTTTCTGGTTAACAAAGTTTTTATTAATTAATTAATTAAATAAAAGTTTGTCATGGCCAACAGAACCTATGGGCTTTGTCTTGAGTAGCTGGTCTAACACCTCCTACCTTGAGAATAATTTGAAATGGAATCAGGGACACGTTGACAGAGAGGAGGTGGGAGGATCAGAGGAAGTGTCATGATGGGGTTCCTAAAACTGCTTAGGATTTGTAAAGAATCTATTGAAGGCATCCACCACAAGGGCAGGGTCACTAGTAGTTTTGTCCTTGTAGATGATATGTTTTTTTTTTTTGGGGAGGCACTTCCTTTATCCTTGAGAAGGCTGTTTATTTGTACCCAGAACGGTCTGGGGTTTTGTAAGTTGGAGGACTGCAATTTTGTTACGTAAGTCACCTTAGCAGTCTTAAGGCTGGCCTTGCACAGGGTTTCTTAGTGACTGGTAGCTGAGACAGTCGTTATGCAACCCAGTAGCCCTCAAGGTATACTATGCCTTATCCCTCTGCTTCATGAGCTTACAAAGGTTGCCCACAAAACACTTTAGGCACAAGCTCATGACTTGTCTCTGAATCAAGGGAGCATGTCTATTAAAGACCCTTAGGAGGCTGGTAATCAGGAAGTCCAGGGCCTTTTTAACATTATCAGTACTTCGAATTTTAACCCATTTGACTACCAGAGTAAGGAATGCATCCTGGTATGAACACTGGATCCAGATTCTAAACTATAAGGGGTAACTGTAAGTCTGCAAGACGTACCATAAAAAATCATGAGAAACCAGGTCAAATGCCTTGCACTTGTCCAACGATAGCAGAAATCCTTGTAATCTATTTGAAATGACCCCTTCCTACTACCTCACACAGGGGTATCAGGTGAGACCGTGTTGTCCTACCAGGGACCAAACTAGCTTGCGATGGGGTTGCCAGATGCCCAACCACTTGCATTAATCTGGATGTTAAAATTTTAGAGATAATTTTTAAATCAGTATTGAGAAGGCTAATAAGTCTCCAGTTATTTACGTCACTCTCCTCTCCAGCTTTATGCAAACACATTAACATGCCTTCATTCATTCCTTGCCGAAAGAAGGGTGAATCAGTAAAAACAAGCATTTGTCAATGCCGAATGTTTGCTTGCTGGCATTGGCAGTGGTAGTGTAGAAGTTACAGAGCTGCGTAATAGTAATGGCAGTGAAGTATTGAACTGAAGCCAACCCCACCACCACCCTGCAGAGAGTGACAGGCATTGGGGTGTGCCTTTGGGTCGTCAGGCATAACGGCCATGCCATTTCAGTACGCCCCACCCTGCAGACACTGGCAAGTGTCACGGTGTTCCTTGGGGTCTTTGGTGCTTATGCGCACCCCATTCCATTAGGAAATACAGTGAGATGGGTGCGATATAAGAGAATGGGGTGAACTTTGGGGCCGAAGAGTCCAAGGCATACCTCGATGCTTCTCACTGGCTGCAGGGTGTGGAATGGTATGAGCATTACAGGCAAGAATCCCAAGTCACACCCCTGATGCCTGTCATTCTCTACAGGGTTGGGCGTTATGGTTGGAAACCCTAATACCTCAGGCATTCGTTGGTATTTTCACTCCAAATGTTCAACATGGTTTTTTTGTGACCCCACCTCATGAACAGGGGGAATATCAGTTTAGCCGAAAGCTGCTTATGCACAGCGACTACGGCATTTAGCACCACAGGTGCAAAAACATTCCAAACAGGATGTAAAAAATGACAGCTGTACTGTTCATGGGGAGGTGTAAAAAATGGCAATGTTGCAAATCTGCAGTAAAAATATTTAAAAAAATGGTGAAGTCATGAGCGTACATAGAAACTGTGCAACGCACACCTGTAATATAATTAGGTTGGGCATTTTTACAGCAGATTGTCAACTCAGGCATTTTGGTGCCTCCGATCATGAACAGTGTCACTGTGATTTTCTTTATCTGTCCCGAACAATAATTTCCCACAGCGACCACAAGATCTCTGCGCTTGAAAGTGTGAAAACACACTTCAGCCATGTTAGAAAATGACAGCTGTACTGTAATAAGGCAGAGTGGAAAATGCCACTGGTGAAAATCTGACTGAAAATATTACAAAGTCATGAACTTCATTAGGTGCGTGGAAACTGCGCTAATGCTCACTTGTAACACAGTCATTTTTATGGACTTTTGTCACCAAATTTTCAACATAGCCATTTTAAGACCTCTGCTCATGAACAGTGTAACTGTGATTTTCTTAATCTGTCCCAAACATTGCTTCGCACACCAACAGCACCATTGTGCGCCACATGTGCGAAAACACATTTTGGGCGGCATATGAAAAATGGCAGCTGTACTGTTCATAAGGAAGTGCAATAAAATGGCAATGTTGAAAATCTGGAGTGAAAATATTAAATTTGCAAACTTATGAGCATGCATAGGAACTGCGCAACGCATGCTCGTAAAAGTCATTTTTAGAAATTTTTTCACCAAATTTTCAACATAGCCATTTTAAGACCTCTGCTCATGAACAGTGTCACTGTGATTTTCTTAATTTGTCCCATACATTGATTTGCTTACACGACTGTACATTTACTAAGCTAAATGGGCGGAAACACATTTTGGGTGAGATTGAAAAATGACGCTGTACTGCTTATAAGAAGGTGTGGTAAAATGGCAATGTTGAAAATCTGGGTGAAAATATTGAAAATTTGCGAACTTACGGCGATGCGTAGGGAACTGCGAAACACACGCTGTAAAACAAGTTTTGAAATTTTTCCACCATTTTCAATAGGCTTCTTGAGAGCCCACCTTATGAACACTGGCAGTGTCATTTCGTTAATCAGTCCTGAAAGGTGATTTTATGAGTGATCTGCGTAAATCACCCTTCGGGTCTAATAACGCCATGACAGTGACATCAGTCATGAGAAGGGTCCCAAAACCCATGTTGAAAATTTGGTGCAAAAATTCCAAAAATGCCTGAGATATGCAACAAAGTTTAAAACCCCTATCTAGCCCATTATACAGCTTACAGGCATTTCTCAGTTCGCGGTCGGCTTTGAAGAGTGCAGACGTGTTCCCGGTCCACCAAGACTGCCGCGCCGAGGTCCGGAGGTAAGTATGGGTGAGGGGGTGGGGAGCAGGGTGCGCAGGTGGGTGCGGGTTGTGGAGAGGGCCAGGAGACTACGTGAGACCGTTTTTCTTTACAGGTGTTCTTTTTGTTTCCAATGACGACGTGAACATTTGCCATGCTGGGGTGGGCTTCAGCGTGGCACAAGGACGGTTGGGGTGTTCAGCCGATGGGGATTGGGCACCTATCACCCAAAGCATCGATTGCCACGCTGGGGTGGGCTCCCAGCGTGCACCCAGTACTCTGGGGGTGAGGACAGTGGAGCCAACGGGATTGGGCACCCCTGTCGGGTTATATCATGAGTTGCCACGCTGGGGTGGCACACCAGTGTGGCATTTGGAAGGCTTTGGGGGTGGGGAGCTGCAGCACAGCCGATGGGGGATTGGGCACTCCGTCGGCTATACAGTGTGGCGTGCGGGGGCGCACACTGCACGAATGTGTGTGTGTGGGAGCTGCGCATGAGCAAGCGATATCGCTGCTCACTGAAGCATAGCTCCCCCTTTGAACTGTATGCCACTGCATTTTGGAGCTTGTCATAGACAGCTCCAGCATGCATTGGCTTACAGGGGCGGCGCCTGCCAACACACTGACTGAATTGGAAGAGGGGGTGACACACCTCCGAAATCTCGGATGATGGCACTATGTTTCTTGCACATGCGTGCAAGCAAACATAACAAACATAATAAATGTATCTTAATTTTTGAAGACTGTTTTTTTTTTTGTGCGTGCTTATGTGACGTATGAATGAGGGATCCACTAATCGTAGATCAAGGGAGGATGTGAAATGGTGCAGGTACATGGTGGGGGGTGAACAAAGTGGTAGACAGTAAGCCCTACCAGAGCTTCAGGCTGATGTAGCACAGTGATACATGGGGGGGGGGTGAACAAAGTGGCAGACAGTAAGCCCTACCAGAGCTTCAGACTGATGTAGCACAGCTGGACTAAGGCAAGGGAGGATGTGAAATGGTACAGGTACATGGGGGGGTGAACAAAGTGGTAGACAGTAAGCCCTACCTGAGCTTTAGGCTGATTTTGCACAGCTGGACTAAGGCACAAGCACCCACGGCATGTTCTTATAGTCCCCATTTATATGTCCATTTATGTTCTTACAGCGCTGATTGCCTAACTGAGCCAAGATGTAAAACACATACTAAAATGTCAGGTTTATTTCAGGTCACCAGGATCATAGTGGGGAGAGGGGGCAAGTGAAACAATGTCCTGAGAATGTGCTTAAACTTATTAACCATTGCTGTGCCACAGAGTGATACACCGGTCCAGAATCCCTATACGTTCAAATTCTGTTTGCAGCCTAAAGGTGCTTAGGTGGATTGGCATTTACATTACTCAGCGGCAAATCTTTTTCATACTTTTTGTGATCATCGGTTAAGATATAACCACTAACTGATGACAGACACTTGGGGGCATGAAACTGTACAACCAGCAAAGTTGCATTTGCAAAGCCCTGAATATTTATCTGTTGGCAATGAAATGAAAACTGTCAGCTGATAACATTCAGCCACTGTCCATTGCACAGAATAGACATCTCACTGATAGATCTGGAGCAAAGGGACATGCACTTGCCAATAACACCATTACAGCTCCAGACACTGAAGAAAGAAGTTCATGCATTTTCATGACTGTTAGCTTTTTCAGTATTTTAAAACAGTTACTTAGCATCTGCACTAAGATGTTACACGTCGCTGAACTGAATTGTGACACCAGAATCCCTGCGATCAACATTTGTCAGCAATCGTGAATTGAAAAAAATCAATAGATGTATAAAATGGTATGTGACATGAGTCAATAACAACAAATCTGCACGTAATACTTGGCTTAAAATTTGAGTACCACCATATTCCGCACCACAGCGTCAAACTGGGATGCCATTTATAATTCAGCTAATGTCAAGCAGTTTTCGAGCCATAAAAAGAATTACTGTATCAGTATGGTGGCAGCAACAGGATCAGGAAATTATGAATAAATGCAACAGCACCCCGTCAGCCATATGTTGTATGCGGGTGGAGGAGTGCATGAGCACCGGGTGGGCTGTTAGGCAGCTTCAGATTCACTGGAGAAAAGGGTGGATCTGATTGTGAGCTACGGTTGAATTTGTGTTTTCTTTTCATACCTAGTTTTCGCTATTTTGTTAGGGCACATGTCCAACCCTAAGATGTTTAGGGTCACAAGGTGATGTGACTTCATTGAGCATCTGATTTGAGAAAGAGCTGTGTGATTCTATCTAAATGCCAGCTCACGGCAATTCAGAGAAAAAAAAAATATTTTGAAGCTGCATTACCAGACTAAGTGTGCAGTTTAGTGAATTACCACACAGGGGTGTGTATATGGCAGCACTAAAAGGCGCATTAAAGTGCTTCAGTCATGAAAACCTCCCCCACTGGCTGCTGCTGAAATGCATAGCAGTATGTTCTCCTTTGTGCATTCTGGCTGTTCTTTGCTTCAGCTGCAGGTAGTACAGTAGGCTCAAGTTCGTTTGCATAGGTTTTAGCAGTGGGAGTTCACATTGACAGAGTCTAGTAAGAGAACGCTTGGAATTACACATACAACGAAGTCTGAGCTACATCAAATGCTGAGGTATTTTTTCTGGAGGATTACAACCCATGGAGTCCATGAAGGTGTGCTTTGGAGAGCTGGCGGTGTAAGGACTGTTAGGCATCCACACATTTGGTGGTCCTGCTGTGGCAGGGAACAGTTTATTAAAGTAATGATGTGTGGCTTGTCTCTCTCAGCTAGACAAGACTACACCATCCTATCAGGTAACCAACACAGTTGATCTGTGTGTGTGTGGGGGGGAGGAGCTGCACACTGAAGCGTAGCTCACTCTGTCAACTGTATGCCACTGCATTTTCAACTGCTGACATAGACAGCTCCAGCAGTGATTGGAGAACTGTGACCATGCCTGCAAACACACTGACTGAATTGGAAGATGCTAATACACCTCTGAAAAACTCAGATGATGGCACTATGTTTCTTGCACATGCGTGCAAGCAAACATAAAAATGAAAACCAAAGACAGCTCTTCGATCAGTACAGGGACTACTAATTTACAGAATTCACTAGTCAAACCATCAGATCCAGGGGTAGTGTCATTTTTTAAAGAGTGAACTGCAGTAGAAATTTTGCTAGTGAAAATAACATCCTGAAGGGAAAAAACATCATCTGGAATATGGGATAAATTAAAGATCTGAAAAAAGCATATCTTCCTGAGTGAGTAGAAAATCAGAATCAAACAAATTCCCCACAAAGTTAACAAAGAAACATAGGATATGATGGCAGATAAGGAACGCTTAGCCTACCTAGTCTGCCCATGTTCCCTACCTACTGTCACACCATAGACACTACTTGATCTCTGGCTTCCCCCCCCTTTCCTTGCTTCTAAGGTTTCCTTATTCCTATCCCATGCCTTCTTAAATCACATTACAGTTTTTGCTCCCACCACCTCCTCAGGGAGCTGTTCCAGGCATCCATCACCTTTTCTGTCAAGAACTGTTTCCTTACTTTTCCCCCGATTCTAACCCCCCTCCCGTTTCATCTCATGACCCCTTGTTTTTGTGCATCCTTTTCCCTCTTGAACCTTATTCATAACTTCGAGTTATTTGAAAATCTCTATTATATCTCCCTCTCCCTCCTTTCCTCCAGTCTGTACATATTGAGGTCCTTCAGTCTCTCCACATAGGGCCTTTGATGCAGATCCTGCACCAGTTTAGTTGCCCGCCTCTGGACTGCATCAACTCTGTCTATGTCCTTCTGGAGAAGAGGACTCCAGAACTGGACACAGTACTCTAGGTGGGGTTTCACCCAGAGACTGATACAGAGGTATCACCACCTCCCTCTGTCTGTTGGTGATAGCCCTCCTTATGTACCCTAGCATCCCACTGGCTCGCCCCACTGCCTTGACACACTGTTTGGCCACCTTTACATCAAAATATATAATGGAAGTAGAAGCAGTTAGCAATAGAATCTTGCATTCAATGTTTCCCATAGTGAAGGAGACCATTTTCATCCATAACACCCGGAAAAAAACCTTATATTCTATTAATTTTTACAGGCTTCAAAGGGGTACAAAGAAGTAAATTTCCTCTGCATCCCATACTTTTGTTCCCTCTGTAAAGCTTGGGATCTACGTAAATGGTACAAAAAATTTTGTTTTCTCAAATTATCTATTTGAAGGTCATAACGCTGTTTCCAGAGTTAAAGACTGAAGCTTTTCTAAATGGGCCCTATTTGTTACTTACTGAAAATAATAAGATTTGCTACACTGCTACACTGCTTTCCCCATTTCAGAAAGATTTCTTTAAATGCCTTGGTATCTTAGAAACATAGAAACATAGACTTTGATTGCAGATAAGGACTGCTTGGCCCACCTAGTCTGCCCATTTCCCTACCAATTAGATAAGACGCAGAACCTAGTTAACCAACAGCCTATTTCTTCCTACCCCCCACAAGAATAGCCTTGTGTCTGTCCCATGTATTCTTGAATTCTCCCACAGTTTTAGACCCCACAACCTCCTCAGGAAGGTGGTTCCATGCATCCACCACCCTCTCTGTGAAAAAATACTTCCTCACATTGCCCCTGAGCCGTCCCCCTCTGTCTTCAAATTGTGTCCCCTTGTTCTTGCACATCTCTTTTTCAGAAAGATGCTATCCTCTTGGACTTTGTTGATACCACTGAGATACTTAAAAGTTTCAATCATGTCCCACCTCGCCCTCCTTTCCTCAAGGATATACATATTAAGCTCCTTTAGTCTCTCCTCGTATGGCTTCTCTTGCAGACCCTGCACCATTTTATTTGCCCTCCTGTGGACTGCCTCCATCCTGTCTACATCCTTGTGGAGATGGGGTCTCCAGAATTGAATGCAGTACTCCAGATTGGGTCTTACCAACTGTCTGTACAGAGGGATAACAACTTCAGGTTTTCTGCTGGTGATGCCTCTCTCTATACATCCCAGTATCCCCCCAGCCCTCTCTACTGCCTTCTCACATTGCTTGCTAACCTTAAGGTCATCTGATATGATTACCCCAGGTCTCTTTCCATTTTTGTTGTTGTTACTACCTCCGCCCCCATTGTGTACTCTTCCCCTTGGTTTTTGTTTCCCAGGTGCATTATTTTGCAGTTCTTTGCATTGAATCCAAGCTGCCATACTTGACCATTCCTTCAACCTTGCCAAGTCCCTTCTCATCCTTACACCCTCCTTGTGTATTAACTCTGTTGCAGATCTTTGTGTCATCTGCAAAGAGGCATACTTTTCCTTCCAGTCTCTCTACAATGTCACTTATAAAGACATTAAAAAGGACTGGACCCAGTACTGAACCCTGCGGTACCCCACTAGTAACCCCCTTTTCTTCAGAGTGTACTCTGTTTACTATTACCTTCTGTGTCCTGTTGTCCAGCCAATGTTTTACCCAGGCTACCACCCGGGGACCCACTCCCAGGCTGGCTAATTTGTTAATTAATCTTTTGTGTGGGACTGTGTCAAATGCCTTTCTAAAGTCTAGGTAGGCCATGTCCACAGCCCCTCCCTGGTCTACTACTTTGGTCACCCAGTCAAAGAAATCGATCAGGTTCATCTGCCATGACCTTCCCACTGTGAATCCATGCTGCCTTGGGTCCTGTGCCCCACTGGCCTCTAGGTACTCAACAATTCTTTCCTACAGAAGTGATTCCATCATTTACCCTACCACATAGGTCAAACTGACAGGTATGTAGTTTCCTGCCTCTGTCTTGCTCTCACTTTGGTGAAGGGGAATCACATCCGCCCTCCTCCAGTCCTCAGGTACCACACCATCCTCCCATGATTTGTTAAAAAGGGTAGTCACTGGTGTCACTAGTTCTCCCCTTAATTCTTTTAGAATTCTGGGGTGAATCTCGTCAGGCCCCATTGTTTTGTCCACTTTCAGTTTTAGGAGTTCCTTCAAAACCCTTTCTTCTGAGAAAGGACTGGGATCGACCCCCCCTATCCAGAGTGATTCTGTTAATTGGATTAGGTACCTCCCCTCCTCCTCTTTTGTGAATACTGAGCAGAAGTATTTGTTCAGTATCCCTGCTTTTTCACTATCCATCTCTGCCCACCCACTGTCCATTCTATTTAGCCTCACTATCCCTCCCTTTGTCTTTCTACACTCACTGATGAACCTATAAAAGTTTTATCCCTCTTCTTAATGGAGTTGGCTATCTTTTCCTCGGTTTGGGCCTTTGCTTTTCTGACTGTCTTTCCTGCTTCCTTCTGCCTTAACTGGTACAGTTCTGTGTCCTGCTCCTTCTGTGTTTCCTTATACTTCCTAAATGCTATCTTTTTCTCCTAACCTTCCCCACCACCTCATTTAAGAACCATAGTGGCTTTTTTCTTTCATTTTGATTTGTTTATTTGCTTCACATAAAGGCTTGTTGCCTCTGTAATGGCAGTTTTGATGTTTCCCCATTGTTGCTCCACCCCTCCTTCTAGCCTGTTTGCTAGTGCTTTTCTAAGGCACTGTCCCATTTTGACAAAGTCAGGCCTCCTGAAGTCCAGTACCCTCACTTTTGTATGGCTTGACTCTGCAGCTGAGTTTATCGTGAACCACACTGTTTGGTGGTCACTTGTTCCCCGATGGCTACACACTTCTAGATCAGAGATCTTCTCTCCATCCACATTTGTGAGTATGAGGTCTAAGATTGCTCCCTCCCGAGTGGGTTCCAACACTAGCTGTCTGAGGCATGCCCCCTGTAGGGCAGCGAGAATGGCACTGCTCTTGGATGTGGCTGCAGCAAAGGTGCTCCAGTTAACATCTGGCATCTTCCCACCAAAGGAAGTGGTTATCATAGCAAATAAAAACAGGCTTCCTAATGGATGTGAAAATGAAATCACCTGGCGCTTCTTTGACCTCACCCTCTGCCAATAAAGAATGGTTCAATTTCCAAACCCCAGGGCCATGTAATATTTTAGGGGTTTAACCTAAGCCAATTTTTAACAACCTGTACTCTGAAAATTCCATAGGGCATGTGTTGGCTGTTGTTTGCTGAAGAGAAGGGGAAACAAAGAAAAAATTGATATGAGTGGTTAGTTGCCCCCTAAAATATGTAGGATCCCTGGAGTCTGTAACTTTAAGATGGGCATCTGCTAACCCCGCTGTGTGCACCAGAGACATCAAAAAGTACATATAACAAAATTGCTTCTTTGTTCTGGTTTGTGTACCATGCTCCAGATGAGAGAGACCACTATTAAAATCCCCTCCAAAAGTTATAGGTATAGTAGTAAAATGTTATAGCTGAATTACCTTTAAAAGATCTATTCTGCCAGTTCTGGACTGAGGTGAAGAATAATTAGTTGAAAAAGTTTGCCATGCATTCTAATATCTAATAATAATATCCTACCAGGACAAAGGTCTAGGAGCCTCACACATCAATTTCCATAGTATATAACAGAATCCATACTCCTCTACAAGGTTCAGTGTCCATGGACCAAAAAGACCCTTTGTATCAGGCCTTTTTAGTGAGGGATACCTCAGCTAGAGAATGCAACCTGGTGTAAAATAGTAACCTCATCATCCAACAGCTGGAAATGTGAAATGGCTATATGCCTGCAAGTAGAATTTGTAATGCTATTAAGGTTAACTGAGGGAAAAGCAAGGCTATGTAAGGACATTAGGATCTAAGGGAGAAAAGAAAAGAAAAAGAAAACTCTCATAACTAGTGATTATTCTTTCTTCAGTGAACCCCTTCTCTTAGTCTTGCTTTTTCTGTTTTTCCCACTGGATTCATCCACAGTGAAATTCTCAGTCTCTGAGGAAGGGTCAGGTTGTGAGAAGGGCAAGGAGGAGGCATCAGAGTCCTTCTCCATCTCCCCTGGTTCCCTCGGGACTGCAGTGTCTCAGAATGATTGACATGGCGATTAAATATGTTTTCTGGATCTTGGGCTTAGGCTGGTTGCAAGCCCCTGACGTCTTGTGACCATCTAGTCAGTCTGTATCTGGAGTAGAGGGAAGGGATATTATGGCCATCTGGTCATCCACAACAGGGGTCTTTGTAGATGACAGAGGATCTGTGGTGACTCTTTTTTTTTTATAAGTTCTATTTTTGCTCCCCTACCTTCGGGGCATCTCTCAGGGTCCCGTATTCTGCCCACAGCTCAACTGCCAGTCTGAATCTTCCTTCACTGACTGCATCAGGTAAGCGAGGGCTCCAGGCTCTCCAGCCCCATGGAGAGGCTCCAGAAGCCTCAGGGAGTTGCAGAGAGAATGTCCAACTCTGGATGTGGCTGGCTACCGATGATTTGCCGCTTCACACTTTTGTGTAGAGTTTTTTTTCACTTGGTGTACAGCCCCGAGAACTCAGACATGCAATGACATCCTGCTCGGCATAAGCATGCTCCCGTGCGTACCCGAAAGATGTCCGCTGCAGTTCAACCCCCTTTACAGTCGGCCAGGCATTGCGCTACCCCCCCAGTCTCCACCAGGGGCTGCTGCTGCACCGGCATGGGTAAACCCTCCCTCCCCGAGGAAGGAGAGTTGTCTCTGGGACACTCAATCCTTCCTCAACCCCACTGATCCCTGACAACCCATGCTTGCTCCTGAACCTGGGTCACCAGCGTGGCATGAGGTGTTGTGTCCAGCACCTCAACCCTCAGTGCCACTGGGCCGGCCGATCTCTAGTGACTTTTGTTGGAGTGGAACAGTTACAGTGCCTGTTTGGGGATCCATCCCACCAGTCAGGGGAGGCAAGATAGAAGTTGGGGCAGGTAGAGCAGAAGATGGGTCCTTTGGCTGGGAACTCTGCAGATTTGTAACCCCAGATCATGCATGTGTAGAAAGTGGTCTCCTTAAATTTGTTCCATGGTACCGCTGAGCCATAGACACATAAGCATTCTGCTCAAGCTGGTCCTCCTGAACAGGTTGATTGTGTGCTGCCCAAGAACAGCTTCAGTAGGAGTGCCCCAGCTCCTTACAGAGGTTACATCTCATCACATTTTTGCAGAGCAGACTGGTGTGACACATTCCATCACACAATTTGCATTTGACTTGATCATAGGCAGCTTTCAAGTGATCACGGGAGCCACACCTGCAACATGCCTTAGGTTGACTGGCATGGAACAGGACCCACCACCCAACAAAAACCTATTGGGCAGATGTTGCAACCCAGAAGCTGACTGCCTGAAAATTACCTGGACTTTCCATCCCCCAGTCCATATGCCCTCTGAATCAATTATGGCCTTAGGGTCCCCCAAAACTGTACGTTCTGTTTAAACCAGAATATCACATGAGTTACTGAAACCCCTTCATTGTGGAATAGAATCATAACAGCCTTATGGGCCAGCTTTGTTAGGGATATGGTCAAGAAACGGGACCACAATGGGGTATGTTTCATGGAATGATATTGCAGCCAAAAAAGTTCCAATTCCTGCGATGTCTTACAGCAAATGTCAAACAGCAGCTCCCCACTCATATGGATAAGGGCATAGATGTCACTGGCTGCAAATGTCATGGATTCCTTTACCACAAACACCCTGTCAGGAGCCACATCCATGCCCCCCCATATTTGAGAGGAACGGCATTATGCCATGTGGCAGGAAGCACTGGAGCATGGAAGAGAGATGCGTACATATATCCTCAACCTCTCTGGATTAATTGAGAACGCAGAGGGATCCTGTGGGGCAACCAAATTCACAGCCCAGCTTGTAGAAGGAACCTGTTCCTCTCTAGAATCTGCCAGAATTTGTGGCAATGGGGCAGAAGAAAGCTGAAGTACAAAGACATCCATAGGTAGTGTGCTTGGTGCTTTTGGAGGGATAAGTGGTGTCTCTCCTGTCATCAGCATCTGTGCCATACTGAGGGTAGGAACATCTAGTCTATTAGAATCTGACTCAGTGAGTATATACAATAGGTCAGAGCCTGAAGGACTGGATTTTGGGTGAGGACAAATTCAGGAGGCAGTTCTAAATGTGGAGGCACAATCAGAGGTCCTCCCACCCCAACAGAAGTATTCATGGCAGGTTTAGAGTGAAATTCAGTACTTGCATCTTGTGGTGTTTTTACAGGTGGGTCTCCAGTTTGTGGGATATGAACTGGCAAGGAGCCAGAGACCCATGTACTATCCATGTCAGACAGCTCCCAACCAGCTGCCAGAAGTGCTTGTCCCATAGACTAAACCTCAGAAGAACTACATGAGGTGCCAGGATGTGGTCTCAGCAGCCATAATTCAGATCCGCCACCAGTTATCAAGTTTCCTACCTCTCTTGGAATTGATGCTGTTTTTTCCCAGTGACTGCTCATCATGCTGCATTCCATCCAGGTGGTCTGACGTTATGACTCAGAAATGCCAACAGCCTCCTGCTGAATCCTGATACTATGGAATGTTGTGGTCTGTTGCAGTGTTCCTGTTAGCTGTGCAATCAGCTGAGACCAGTTTGAAATACCACCAGCTAGAGCTGCCAAATTCATGCAATGCTGCACTGGAGCTCCCAGTCCTATGTCACCATCAAGCAGATTAGTACTTACAGTCCTTTAGTTTATGTCTCGCTATTTTAAAACAGGTTTCCTCCTCAGCTATGCTGGGTCCATTACTCTTCAACATATTCATCAGTGATACTGCAGAGGAATTGTAGGGAAAGGCATGCCTGTTTGCAGATGATATAAAGCTCTGCAACAGGGTGGACACACAGGAGGGGGCACAAGCATGGTGGCCGAACTCAGGAAACTAGAGGAGTGGTCAAAACTATGACAGTTAAAGTTTAACGCCAAGAAATGCAAGGTTGTGCACCTAGCAAAGCAAAACCTAGAAGTAAAGTACACACTGGATGAGCACCAATTGGAGGTAACAAAGATGGAAAGGGACCTGGGTGTACTCTTCACCAATGACTTAAAAGTCACAAAACAGTGTGAAAAAGCTGCACTGAGAGCAAGTGGCATCCTAGGATGTATAGATAGGGGCAATACAAGCAGAAAGCAAGAAGTAATCTTGCCACTGTACAGATCCTTGGTGAGGCCACACCTGAAGTACTGTGTCCAGTTCTGGAGGCCACACCTGAAAAAGGACAAAGACAGATTATAGACAGCCCTAGAATTCTGCGGCCGCAGAATTTTGCGCAGAACTTGCAATCTACCGCAGAACTTCTGAGGTGCCGCAGAATTCACTCTTCTTGGTGATTTTTTATTAATATTTCTGTTTATACATAAAATCTGTTTCCCTTCCCCTCTTTTTATATCCAAAATCCCCCTATATGTTCAGAATGTGATGTTATCATTGCTATAACATCATACATTAGCTAATGAAATAGCTGCATTCTGCAACAGAAATGAACAGTCACTTATCTACCACAGCTCCCACTGCCAGACACGGTGGCACAGCACATCATGCATGGTGATATTTGCTCAACCTGCACTACAGCCTAATACAATTTTCAGTCTTACATTGTTGCACTAGGGCCAACTTAAACAAAACCTTGTCAATAGCACAGACCTTTTTAAGTCCACTCCTCACTTTGTACAAACCTATTTGTGCCTTTAAGGTATTGAGACGCTATCTGAAATGAATAACTGGTAAATAAATTTAACTGTCTAAATTTTTAAGAAAAATAAAGTAATTATGCCCAGAAAAGTGAAATATAATAATGTGTAGACCTGTTGAAAGAATAGACCTGTTAAATAAATAATTGCACTGGACGCATTTTTTGCCAGGGTTATTGATTACATATTGTCATTGATTGATAGAATCACCTAAAAGTTATTGAGAAATGTTGTGTGCAGGGACAGCTGTTGGGCCAGAGGGTAGCATGCTGTGTTTCCGTGCCGGCAACTCAGGTTCAGAGATTAGCTCTGGGAGCTGGCTGGGCAGCACAAGGATTGGTGGAACACATCACTGCTTGGAGCCTGGAAAGGTATGGTGCAGTGTTCTGTCACATGGTGGACACATTGTGATGGGCTGTAGAGCTGTATCTCACAATTGGTTCACATGCATGTCATGGCCTGATGGTGTTACGCAGTGTGTCAGGGAAAGCAGGTTGACATGAAAAATGAGTTTTGCAATAACTCCTGTATTCCATTTCCAATGGGACCTGTATGAATGAGGATGCAAGTTAATGGAAATAAAAAAATATATATAACATACTGTATACACACACACACACACACACACGTATACAGTATCTTTGTCTCTTACACACACACACACACACACGCATATTTGTATGTATGTTACAGACTGCATATAAATATATAAGTGATACACAGTGGGAACCTCATGAGTGGTGTAGAAAGCACACACAAATATATAAGTGATTGACAGTGGAGACCTCATTAGTGGGATAGATAGCATGCATATAGAAATACCTTATTTATCACATAAGATCCCCTCTGCATATATAATTTATGCAACAGGCTAGGACCTTAAGAGAGAGAGACATTTGTTTTGCTTTTTTAAGCATAAAATTATTTTTATAAGTCTGTTATTTTTTGAACTAGTGTTACTGTGCTTTCCAGCATCGTGATTGCTATAATCACTGCCATGAAAGTGAAGTCAGGATGACAGGCTGACACTGTGATGTGGTAGTTTGTTAGTGCCGCAGAACTTCCGCAGAAATTACAAACCACCGCCGCAGAAGTTCTGCGGCAAATGGTAGTCTTGCCACAGAACTTGGTCCCACTGTGCCGAAGAAAAGTAGGGGCCCTGATTATAGACAATGCAGAGAAGGGCCACTAAAATGGTGCAGGGGCTGCACCATGAGTCATATGAAACTAGGCTCAAGGAACAAGGTGTACTCATTAGAACAGAGAAGAAACAAAGGTGACTTGATAGAAATGTTCAAATACGTCAAGGGAATAAACAAGATGGAGAACCTCTTCCAAGAAAACAAGGGAACTCGGACAAGGGGGCACAACTTATGTCTGGTGGGAGGCAAGTTCAGGAGCAACTATAGAAAGCACTTCTTCATGGAGAGGGTGCTAGAGCCATGGAACAGCCTGCCAGTACAGATGGTGGCAGCTAAAACAATAAGAGAATTAAGCTAGCGTGGGGCAGACAGTGTGGACAGCTTGTCTGGAGCAATTAAAGGGGAGGGGTGTAGCCACCTTGGGCAGACTAGATGGATAAAGTGGTCCCCATCTGCCGACACCATTCTTATGTTCTTATGTTCTTATTGAGAGTAAGTACTCTCACTTCTCCTACAGTGGCTATTTTCTCCTCCTCCATAGCCACCTTAGTGAACAGCAGGTCATGAAGCTTATCAAAAGTAATATCCAACATTTCTCAACTTGCTGGAGTGGTTGTCATCACGACTTCCATCTCCTCCAAAACTGATTGTGGGCAAAGCAGCAGGGGTTTTCTCAATGCACCGTGTGGGGAGGGAAGCAGTCTTCTCCACCCAAGCGATCATGTCCGTCTCCCACAAGAAGTGAACAGTGGCCCCCTAGGAAGAGTAGGGCAATTTCCCCACTGTCCTAGCCAAATTAAGAAATACATATGAGGTCAGGGTAAGAGAGAATGACTGAGAGTGTAAGTGAGGTTACTGCACAGTGCTGGAGTTTGTGAATGAGAGAACCACTGTGTGTTAGTGTCGTTACTGCACAGTGCTGGGGTTTGGAACTGTGGTTGCATATGAAAGAATAACCAAATGTTAGCATGGTAATTGTACAGTGTTGGGGTTTGTTACTGAAGTGGTTTGCCTGTCTGTCTCTCCCTCTCTCTTTCAGTTTGCCTCTGAATTGGCCAACTTTATCAGAGATCAGAACATCAAAAACTTAAAGGTGTGGACAAGCCACATGAAGCGAACCATCCAAACAGCCGAAGCCCTGGGAGTACCATATGAGCAGTGGAAGGCACTGAATGAGATCAATGCTGTAAGATCATTTAGCATTTACTGGGTCTGGCAACAGCCCAGTATGGTGGACCACTAGTGTGGTACACAAATAATCTTCACATGTGTCTCAGGCAGTACATTTTTGCAAACAGTGTACTCATTAAGAATGCAGACAAATGAAGAGAGCATGTGCTTCCAGGAGTCCACATACTAACTGTGTGAGCGTGTGCTCCCAGGGTCACAGGCCAATAGTAACAGCCCATGCTCCTGATGATCAACAGAACAATGGTGAGTGTGGGCTCCCAGTGATCAGGAAGCTAATGGTAAGAAACTGTGCATCTAGGTTCAACAGATCAAGAATGATAGAGCATGTGCCCAGGGATCAACATGTCAGTGGTGAGAGAGTATGCTCCCAGGGGTCACAGGCCAAAGGTATGTGTGAAAGAGAGAGAGAGAAACACACACAAACACACACTCGCTAGTGCACACACACACACACACACACATAGAGACAAAGAGAGAGAGAGTGAGAAAGAAGTGATCCTAGAATCAAAGGGCCAATAGTAAGAAAGTTTGCATCCAGGGTTAAGAATCCAATGCTGGCCTGCTTGATGACATAGCAGCAGAGCTACAGCTTGCGGTGCTGATGACCCAGGTTTGGGAGCAAGGTCTGGACATCGGAGGGTTTGTCGGGAGGAGGAGGATTATTAAGTGTTCATGGGACTGCTTTCTTTCTTAGGAGGTGGGTGGGTCATGGAGCCATGCACATGTCTAGCCCCTGGTGGAGGTTGGGGGAAGGCAGTTCAGGACTGTCAGTGTGGAGGGAGGAGTGGCAGCCATTGATGCATGTTATGCGAGAACACGTGACACGTGTCGTGATGTTACTGCACGTCCACTTCTCCAAGCGGGGGGAAATCAGTAAATCCCAACCAGCAGGATTATTCCAGTTATTTGATGGCCCCGCACCCAGTGACCAAAGCCAGCAACTGTGAAACTGGATTCTGTGCAGGTGGGATTGGGGAACCCTATCAACCCCATGGCGGGGCCTGGGGGCAGACTTGTGGATAAGTACTAGGGGATGTCAGGGTGACCAGAGGATGGTTGTTGCTCAGAATGTGGGGGAACATGTGTGTGTGGGGGGAATAATAACAACAACAAAAAAAAGAGTCCAATAGTGATAAAGTATGCTTCCAATGTGAGCAGGTCAGTAGCGAGAAATCATGCTTCCAGGGTTGTAAGGCAAATGGTAAGAAAGCCTGCTCCTATGATCAAATGCCAAAGGTGAGAGAGCATGAGTACAATGGTTCAGTAGGCCAATGGTGGGGTAGTCTGCTCCCAGGATTAACAGCCCAACTCTGGAAGTGTATCCTGTTATGGTCATCAGACCAATAGTGAAGGAGCATGCTTCCAGGGGTCTCAGGCCAATGGTGGGAGTACGTGAACCCAGGGTCAACAGATCATTTGGGGTAGAGTATGCTTTCATGGGTCAACAGGCAAATGATGAGAGTGTGTGCTCCCAAGGGTTAACAGACCACTGGTTAGCATGCTTCCAGGGGTAAATGAGCTACTAATTAGAGCGCCTGCTTCCAGGGGTACGCAGTTCAATGGTGAGAGCACATGTCCCCTGTAGTAAACAGGTCAATATTGAGAGAGCATGCTCCTATGGTTTATCAGACCAGTGGTAGAGTGCATGCTTCCAGAGGTTAACGGGCCAACTGTAAGAGTGCGTGTTCCCAGGGGTCAAAGGCATTGACTTTTGGTGATAGAGCATTCTCCCAAGGTAAACAGGCCAAGAGAAAGAACACACTTTCCAAGTGGTCAAAAGACCAATGAATAGAGCATTTAGAGATCAAAAGCCAATGGTAAGAGAAAGTGCTTGTAGTGTCGTAGGCCATTAGTAAGAGAGTTATGATCCCACAGGTCAACAGGCACATGGTTCAAAAACCTGTTCCTAGGGGTCAGTAGGGGCAATAGTGAGGGTGTGTACTCCAAGAAATAAACTGGTCAATGGTGAGAGCGCATGGTCATAGATCAATGGTGAAAGTGTGTACTTCCAAGGGTAAAGAAACAATGATGTGAGAGCATACTCCCTTGGGTCAACAGGCCAATAACAATAGAATGTGCTTGCAAGCCTCAATGGGCTAATGATGAGAAAGCATGCTCCCAGGATAAATATGCCACTTGTGGGAGTACCTGCCTTAAGGGTCTACAGGCCAATGGTATGAGCGTATGCTCCTAAGGTTCAACAGGCCAATGTTGGAAGGACGTGTTTCCTGGGTTCAACAGGCTAATGGTAAGAAAGGTGCTCCTAGGGTTTAGTAGGCCAGTGGCAAGAAAGAATACTCCCAGGATCGACAGGCCAATTGTGGGAGTTCCTGCTCCCAGGGTCTGCAGGCCTGTGGTGAGAGCGCATGTTGCCAGTGTTAAACAGGTCAATGGTGAGAGTGGGTTTTCCTGGGATCAACAGGCCAATTGTAGGAGCACCTGCTTCCTTGGTCTATGCGCCAATAGTGAGAGTGCATGCTCACAGAGTTTAACAGGCCAGTGGTGAAAGATCATGCTCCAGTGGTTAAAAGGCTGCTAGGAAAAGAGGACATGACTCCCTGGATTAACAGGATAATGCAGAGAAAGGGAACGTCACCTTGTATTAGTCCAATGGTGAGGACTGAATGTGCAACCAAGTAAATAGGACATAGAGAGAGAGCATGTACTCCCTGCTTACCAGGCAATGATGATGACAGAATGTGCTCCTGTGGTCAGTAGGGCAGTTGTGAGAAGGAAATATACTTTCTATGTTAACAGGACAATGGCAACAGGGCATGTACTTTTTTGAGTGAAAGGCCAGTTGTGACAGAGCACATGCTGTACCTGGGTTAACAGGTCAATGAGAGATGAAAACATGTGCTTTCGAATTGAACAGGTCAGTAATGAAAGAAAACATGTGCTTGCTGGGTTAACAGGCTCGTTGGCTACACCCAGGTGTGTGCCCTGAGCCCAGGACATCAGGAGTGGAGGCAATGGGGGAGCATTACAGAACACCCTTGGGATGATCTTCTCCCCTGAGGGAGGGACAAGACACTACTGCAACAATCCTGCCTCCTGGTGGTGGCATGGTATTGGTTCACTAGGCAGTGGGGGTGACAGTGCACAACCAGGTACCCACCCCAGCTTCATCAGCACATGGCTGAGTGTATATGCAGGAAGCAGGTGTGGACAGCAAGTAGGAAACATGTCACGAGCACACTGGATGCCCTTCCCATACCACCTGATCCTCTAGTGGGCTGCCACCAGCTATCATCTTCAATAAATATATGCCACTTCCTTTCTGGTGGCAGCTGGATGGCCTCCTGGAAGGGACAGGCCAGAGTCTTATGATCAGAAGGATTCCATAGGATCTGGGGGTGGAGTTTCAGCAGTGCAGGGTGAGTCCAGCTGGAGGAAAGAGTGCAATTTGGGGATGACTGAAGGAGTGATGGGTGGCAGAAGGAATCAGGGAGGCAGAAACTAGCCCCCCCCCCCCACAGGCTGAAGTAGAGAGTAAGGAGAACCGTAGGAGAGAGGAATCCCCCAGGGTGCAAATTCATAAAGGAAGCAGGGTGTAAGAGATAAAGGGAAGGGAGCGAGAGCATTAAAAGGAGAGTGGAAAGGAGGAGGGAGGAGGGCAGAAAAGAAAAAAAGAGGGGCAACAAGCTGAGTGGAAACAAAATCTTGAAGACCATATGTGTGAATGCTCGAAGTCTAGGAAATAAGATTCCGGACCTAGATGCCATCATGGCAGAGGCCAACCTGGATACTGTGGTCACTACTGAGTTATGGTGCACAGAAAACCATGACTGGGACATGACCATACCAGGCTATATTCTGTTCAGGAAGGACTGAATGGGAAGAAAAGGAGTTGGTGTGGTGCTTTATGTGAGGGAAAGCATAAAAATAACAGAGATTCAGGGAATACGAGGGAGAGGCAGAGGTACTGTGGGTCACCCAGGAGATGGAGAATGGAGACACTATTCGCACTGGAGTGATCTACAGACCTCCAGCACAGGGAGAGGAATTAGATAAGGTACTGGTGGAAGCCATTGGCAGAAAAAGGGGCAGTGCTGCAGGTGGGGGACTTCAACCTGCTAGATGTAGATTCGAGCCTTCCAGCAGTGGCTTCAGCTAACATAGAAACATAGACTTTGACGGCAGATAAGGACCGCTTGGCCCACATAGTCTGATCATTTCCCTACCTACTGGATAAGCTGCAGATCCTAGTTAACCAACAGCCTATTTCTTCCTAGCCCCCATAAGAAATGCTTTAAGTCTGTCCCATGTTCCCGAAACAATTCTATTCAGTAATAAGCAAGAAAATATCACAATATATCTGGGGGTTACAAAAACCGAGAATCAGACAAACAATCTTACAACTGCCTAAAGAAGAAGGGGGTCTCTCTCTCCCAAACTTCAGGTACTACCATATGGCAGCCCAACTATGCACAGTTATATACTGGCTCCATCCCTTGTATAAGGCCAAGTGGAAAGAGATTGAGTTGAAAGAGGAGGATATCAGGAACCACAGAAAATTTTACTCAGATGAGAGAGACAAGGATAGAGAGAGAAAACCCACTCACTTAGCAACTCTGGGGTCCTGGAAACAGGTATGGGGCTCCCAAAGAATGATCCCATGGAGACCATTGTTTTGGTCCATCGTATATTCAGGAAAGTTCATGCCAGCTAAAATGGATACTGGTTACAAGACCTGGGAAAGGAAAGGAATACATATAATATTCCAATTTCTGAAAGAAGGAAACATGATAACGTTTTCATAACTGGAAGAAAAATATGGTATAACACATAGAGACAGGTTCCGATACTTCCAAGTGAGAGATTTTATTAAAAAAATAAATAATGAACAGTGGGGTAGAGATACCAGGCTGCAACTTATTGAAATTATCCAGAAAGCCCTGGAAGGTCAAGCAAATCTTATACATATATTAACCTACCTATATGGGGCAATTAGATCATTTGAGGGAGACACGGTAGAATCCATTAAAAAAGCATGGGAAAGAGATCTGAGGTTCGAAATCACAGAAGAGATCTGACGAAATCATTTATCACATATACACTCAGGTACAGCAGCACCCCAATGGAGAGAATTTGCTTGGAAAAACACGGTTAGATTTTTTTAGAACACCGGCTATACAGGTAAAATATAGAAATGAAAGGAAGGCTTCTTGCTGGAGGCAATGTGGGGATCAATCAGCTACCCATGGGCATTTGTTTTGGGAGTGTCCAAAGATTCAACCATACCTAGAAGAAATACGGATGGCTATAAGTTATATTGTGAACCGATGGTCTTTTTGGACCCTTCTTTGTATTTCCTGTCTACCTTTCCTGAGGGTTGTGAAGACTCCAAAACTAAGAAGCTACTATTGTTATTAATACTAGCTATCAAGAAAACGATAACCAAGAATTGGTTGTCTCCTAATCCCCCCCACATTGCTCAATGGCAAGATACAGTAACAGATATCTATCAAATGGAGAAATTAACTGCAATGTTAAATAAGAAATATACACAGTTCGAAAATATTTGTAGGAGGTGGGTTATGTACATCACCCCTTTGAGGGGAAATATAGTTATATAGGAACAGGGCTAGTTTCACATGAAGAAAGATCAGCCAGAGTCTTTTGCTATGAATAATGATATACACATTTGGCTATATAAATTCACAAACGCATGAACCTCTTATCTGTCTCTGTATAAGCAATACATGACACTCTTGTGACATCTGTATAAGAGCTTGGGTTTAGAGAATATATAGATTACCTCCTATGCATGTAAATAGTTAAGGATGGTATGATATGTGTCTAAAAGGAACAAAATAAAGAAAGTAATAAAAAAAAGTCTGTCCCATGCATTCTTGAATTCTCCCACAGTTTTAGATCCCACAACCTCCTCAGGAAGGTGGTTCCATGCGTCCATCACCCTCTCTGTGAAAAATTACTTCCTCACATTGCCCCTGAGCCGTCTGCCCTCTGTCTTCAAATTGTGTCCTCTTGTTCTTGCACATCTCTTTTTCTGAAAGATGCTATCCTCTTGGACTTTGTTGATTCCACTGAGGTACTTAAAAGTTTCAATCACGTCCCCCCTCTCCCTCCTTTCCTCAAGGGTATACATATTAAGCTCCTTTAGTCTCTCCTCGTATGGCTTCTCTTGCAGACCGTGCACCATTTTAGTTCTCTCCTCTGGACTGCCTCCATCCTGTTTATGTCCTTGCGAAGATGGGGTCTCCAGAACTGGATGCAGTACTCCAGAACAGAGCTAGAAGCAGGGGCATCCTGGACTCTCTGCAGGGGGCATTCCTCAGGCAACTACTCATGGACTTCAGGAGGGAAGATTTTATAAACATGAGTGAATGCTTCCGAGATGACCTGGTGGGGGGATGGCCTGGGGGGGGTGGAGGAAGAGTGGGTGAAGCTAAAAGGGAGCATAGTAAAGGCAACAAAGCTCTGTCAGACAAGTGAGCAAAAGCAAGAAGAAAAAGAGATTGCTATGGTTCTCGAAGTAGGTGACTGAAAAGGTAAACGCTAAAAGGGTGGCATTCAGAAGGTATAAGGACATGCAGAGGAAGAAGGATAGGGAGGTGTATCAGGAAACAGAGGGAAGCAGGGAAAGCAGTAAAGAGCGCAAAGGTGCAAACATAAGAGAGAATAACCCAGGCGGTAACGAAAGGGGACAAGACATTTTTTAGATATGTAAGTAAAAAGAGGAAGACCAGAGCTGGGATTGTAAGGTTAAAAGGGTAAGGTGGGACTGCTCAGGGGAAGACTAGGAAAAGGCAGGCATCTGAACAAATACTTCTTTTCAGTGTTCAAAGAGGAAGGAGAAAGGGAAGGGCCACAAAAAAGTAACAGAAGGTTTGGACCGGGGGAGGTGGACACTAGTCCTTTTTTTATTGGAGAGATTCCTGAAGGGACGTGCAAATCTAAAGGTGGGCAAAGCAATGGGGCTAGAGGGGGTGCATCCAAGGGTATTGAGGGAGCTCAGGGAAATACTAGCTACACCTCTGACAGTTCTTTTTAACAGCTCAGTGGAAACAGGTTTGGTTTTGGAGGACTGTGGATGCAGTCCCACTACACAAATGTGGTAGCAGGGAGGAGGTTGGCAATTATAAGCCTGTCAACCTGATAATGGTGGTGAGAAAGTTAATGGAATCACCGCTGAAGGAAAGAATTGTGGAATATCTTGAATCCAATGGGTTATAAGACCCGAGGCAGCATTGTTTCACAGGGGAGAGGTCATGTCAAACGAATCTGATAGACTTCTTTGACTGGGTGACAAAGGAATTAGATAAGGGTGGAGTGGTGGACATGGTCTACCTAGAGTTCAGTAAGGCTTTCGACACTGTTCCAGATAAGAGACTAGTAGGCAAGCTGGGTAGCTTAGGAGTGGGTTCAAAGGTGGTAAACTGGATAAGAAATTAGTTAGGGGATAGGCGACAGAGAATGGTGGTAAACAAAGTTTACTCAGAGGAACAGTGAGTTACCAGCGAGGTTCCTCAGGAATCAGTGCTGGGGCCAATCGTCTTTTATGTCTTTATAGCCATGTTTACACGGCTGCAGCGCTTCCTATTTTCTGCCACTCCTTTTGTGCTGCAAAGATGTTCCTGGAGCAGGGCTAGAGTTTACACTGCCCGGCTCTTGCTGCGCTGCCGGTCATGCCATAGAAGAGGCTGGACATTCCAGAAGCTGGGTTTCATCATCTGGGAGACTGGCTTCAAAGCAGATCAAGAACATTAGAGAGTTTACAAAGCAGCTTAATGCGTTCAATCCAATTGAGGTACCCACTCCTGCGTCGGGGCAAAAATTGGATCTGGAGCACACTTAATATGTTCCAGTAAGTGTCTATACTGCTACCTTTGCAGCGCATCAACCGGTACGCATGGCTTGATGTGCAGCAAAGATGGCAGTATAAACAGGGCTTTTACGTGACATTGTAGAGGAGCTGGAAAGGCAGATATGTCTCTTTGCGGATGGCACCAAAATCTGCAATAGGGTGGACAATCGGGGGTGGGGGTGGAAAGGATGAGCAGAGACCTGAGAGTGTGGTCAAAGGTATGGCAGCTGGGTTTAGATAAGAAAAAGTGCAAAATAATGCACTTGGGGCAAAGAAACCTGGGGCAGAGTACAAAATGGGTGGAGTGGTATCAATTACCACCAAGCAGGACAGAGACCTGGGGTACTCATATCAGAAGACCTAAAGGTGACCAGGCAGTGTGACAAAGCAGTTGGGAGGACTAGTGGGATGTTTGTGGTGCATAGGAATGAGTATCACCAGCAGAAGAAAGGAGGTGGTGTTGCCTCTGTATAGATTACTGATAAGACCCCACCTGGAGAACTATGTCCAGTTCTGGAGACCACATCTCCAAAGGGACATAGAGCGGAGGCAGTCCAGAGGAGGGCAACCAAAATGGTACAGGATCAGCATCAAAAGCCTGTGAGGAAAGACTAGAGGTCCTCAATATGTACACCCTGGAACAGAAGAGGAAATATCCCACAGGGTAAATAAGGTACAGGAGGGAAGTATTTTTCAGAAGAAAAGGTGCACATGAACAAGGGGACATGGTATGAAGCTTTGGGGCTAGATTCAGGAGAGATGTGAGGAAGTACTTCTTCACAGAAAGAATGGTGGATTCCTGAAACAGTCTTCCAGCAGAGGTGGTGGGGGCGAAAACAGTGGTGGGGTTCAAGAATGCATGGGATAAGCCCAATGGAATCATAGTGGAAAGGAAGGGGAGAGTAAGAACTGTAGATCAGGTACTGTGTGTGATAACAGAGTGGGTATAGGAGGAATAGGCAGACTGGATGGGCCAAATGGTCCTTATCTGCCATCAAATTCTATTTCTATGTTTCTAGAGTATGATACCAGTGCAGGGAAGGAAGACAAATAAAGCACGAAGGCAAAAAAAAAAAAAACCCCAAAAAAGGTAGGTGGTGAGAAGAGAACATGTGCTGTCTGGGTAAACGGGTCAATGGCGATAGAAAACATGTGCTTTTTGGGTTAATAGGTAAACGGAGAGCAAGCATGCTCCCAGGTTCAATGGGCTGACCTCAGTTTCTGCTGTAGGTTCCTGTTCTATTGCCCTCAGTGAACTAGGTGAAAAAAGCTATGTGGCATGCAGCATTAAGTGGAAACCTTTTCTACAACAGAAGCCGTATCATTTGTCGGAGGGGATAGAAATCCTAAACTGTTTCACCATTTTCAAGAAACCAGTTTTCATAGAGACTGGGTGACGCTGATCCAGGATGCTTTCACACACTATTGCTTCCGAGGTTGGATTGAAAACCTGGACAGCAGGGCATCAAAGCTATACTTCTGGTCACGTTGCAAATCCAACTTGTGTGTTACCTCCAGTTTTTCTTTTGTTTTTGTTCAGTAATCTGGTATGCCTTTCCACTCCATATCCCAAACTCTCTTTTGTGCCAACAAAAAAATATCGTTTTCAACTGTTTTCTTCATTCTTGGGATGCTTTGGCAGTTGTTAGACAAGAGTTTTATTCATTTCACCTAGCCTCAGTCTTCAGGGAGTACTCATTTACTGTATTTTCCACTGTACCATATATCAGGCCACCAGAAATACAGATTATGGGGTGGGGGGGTTCTGCCTTTCCATTTTCTTGTGATAGACTGTTACTGCAAGAACAGTTATGCTGTAAACCTCTGATTCTCAAGGTTCAAAGCCTGACGGCTGCAAAGTGTGGCCACTGGATCTACTTGTGTGGCTGCAAATGGTGGGGACACTGTATTTTCTTGGTGGCTACTAAGTATGTTCTGCTGGGACTTATTGTTAACCCCTTATTTGTTTCACCCCAGACTTACTACTACAAGCCTCTTCTTATCCCCTTAAAGAGCAACACTTTATTACAATAAAAAGCTTAAAAAACTAGATTTACACCAATTATAACTTAACTTTACTATGTTCTAGTTATTTGCTATTTTCTTTACTTTCTCCTGCTGTTGGTCTACTAAATATTGTAGATAATGCAGCAATTATTCCACTGAGTCTTTCCAAACGTGTCTGACTCGTCCCTGCTCACCATACAATTGCTGTTTGTGACATCACAGTCTATTGTCATGGTGAGCACTATAATGTCATAAACCAAGGCACTGTGAGGCTAGCAGGGGACAGGCACATTTTTTATATGTTTTTTATACCAACTTTGTAGCTGGACTTTTATTTATTTATTTATTTATTATTTTAGTTTTTGTTGACCGGGTAAGTGCACTAGACAAATTCTACCTATTTTCAGGCATGACCCGGGGGAGGGGGACACACATGAATGCAAACTGACCTTGAACCAGATTAAACTGTTGGTGGTATTTTTAGTGAATGGGGGAAATTTGGCCAGGGCACCGTGGAAATTCCCCTACTCTTTTCGAGAAGTGCCATGGGACTACCAAGATGTGCTATACATCTTGGAAACGATCACTGAAAATGAAACAAGCATTTGTCAATGCTGAATGTTGCTTGCTTCTATGTGCTGTTTAGGTATTTGTAAGTCATTGGAGTATAAATATTGAAAATTTGCGAACTTACGAGCGTGCGTAGGAACTGAGCAAAGCATAACGCTCGTCAAAAACAGTCATTTTTGGGAATTTTTTACGCAAATTTTCAACATAGCCATTTTAAGACCTCTGCTCATGAACAGTGTCTCTGTGATTTTGTTAATGTGTCCCATACATTGAGTTTGCACACCGACTGCGCCATTGTGCGCTACATGGGTGGAAACACGTTTTGGGCAGGATGTGAAAAATGACAGCTGTACTGCTCATAAGGAGGTGTGGTAAAATGGCAATGTTGAAAATCTGGAGTGAAAATATTGAAAATTTGCGAACTTACGAGCCTGCGTAGGAACTGCGCAACGCACGCTCATAAAACAGTCAGTTTTAGGAATTTTTTCACCAAATTTTCAACATAGCCATTTTAAGACCTCTGCTCATGAACAGTGTCACTGTGATTTTCTTAATTTGTCCCAAACATTGATTTCACACACCGACTGCGCCATTCTGCGCTAGATGGGCGGAAACACATTTTGGATAAGATGTGAAAAATGACAGCTGTACTACTCATAAGAAGGTATGGTAAAATGGCAATGTTGAAAATCTGGAGTGAAAATATTGAAATGTCGCTAACTTCACGAGCCCTGCGAGGGAACTGCTAACCGACACCTTAAAACAGTCATTATTTGGAATTTTGAAAAACAAATTTTCAACATGGGGTTTTGGGACCCTTCTTATGAATGATGTCACTGTCATGGCGGTATTCAGGCCTGAAGGGTGATTTCACAGTCACTGCACAGTCACTGCGCGAAATCACCCTTCGGGCCTGAATAACGCCATGACAGTGACATCATTCATGAGAAGGGGTCCCAAAAACCCCATGTTGAAAATTTGGTGCAAAAGTTCCCAAAAATGCCTGAAATATGCAACAAAGTTGAAACCCCCTATCTAGCCCATTATACAGCTTACCGGCATTTCCTCAGTTCGCGGTCGGCTTTGAATAGTGCAGACGTGTTCCCGTCCACTGAAGATCGCCGCTCCGAGTCCGGAGGTAAGTATGGGGTGAGGGGGCGCGGGAGGCTGGGTGCAGTGGTGGGTGCGGGTTGTGGGGGCATGAGACGCTGGCGGGACCGCTTTTTGTTTTAGAAAAAAAAAGATGTTAGGATTGCTTGCCACGCTGGGTGGGCCCCAGCATGGCACAAGGACGTTGGAGAGTGCTCAGCCGACGGGGATTGGGCACCCGCCGCCAAAGGATCGGATTGCCACGCTGGGGTGGGCTCCCAGCGCGGCACCTACAACTGGGACGAGCTCAGCCGACGGGATTGGGCACTCGCCAGCTACACAATACGCATGGGGCACGCACGCCTGCGTGTGGGGGAGCTACGCTTTATCGGTGCTCACTGGAAGCGAGCTCCCCTTTCAATTGAGACCACTGCATTTTGAGCGTGTCACTAGACAGCTCCAAAATGCATTGGCTTACAGGGGCCGCGCCTGCCAGCTCACTGACTGAATTGGAGGAGGAGGTGACACACCTCCGAAATCTCCGATGATGGCACTATGTTTCTTGCACATGTGTGCAAGCAACATAAAAATGTATTCTCTAATAAATTGTAATAGTTGACATATTTTATTTATGAAAGCAGATGCTGAAGTGCAGAGTTGCTCTTTAATATGATTGCACCTCTGCTGCCTGCTGATCCCATGAAAATTATCTCTCATGGTTTGAGAATATAAAACTGGAGGTTCCTTTGCATTTCAATTAAGAATCAAATGGACATTTGTCACAATTAAAATCATACCAGTGGCCAGATTTGGAAAGCACTTGTCCAAATGAAGGTTTCAGCCATCTGGAATACTCAAATTAATGAAGGCATCTTGGCTTGAAAAAGGTGGTATGTGATAATGACCCTGCTCCCCGAATGTGTGACTTCATGCTCAGAAATATCCTACTGTCAGTCACAGATCTCTCTAACCAGCCTCAAGTTATTGCTGTGGGTTTCTTTCTCTCTCTCCCCTCCCCCTCAACCTTTTAGGGAGTCTGTGAAGAGATGACTTATGAAGAAATCCAGGAGAAATATCCACGGGAGTTTGCGCTGCGAAACCGTGACAAATATCGATACCGCTATGCCAAAGGAGAGGTGAGCACAGAACTCCTTGTTGTAAATATAGTGTAGTGGTTGGGGGGGGGCCAATACGGACCCATTACACACACACATGCACACGCACACACATTCAACACAACAGATGGGTAAACAGGACTCTCTACATGACTGGCCAAAAAGAAATAAAATAAAAATAAAATGAAAGATATTCATTACCAAACACATTGTTTAAGTTTGCAACTTTTGTTAACAAGAGTTTTCCTTTCCTTTTACTAGTCCTATGAAGATCTAGTTCAGCGACTGGAGCCTGTGATCATGGAACTGGAGAGGCAAGAGAATGTATTGGTCATCTGTCACCAGGCTGTCATGCGTTGCCTCCTTGCTTACTTCCTCGATAAAACTGCAGGTATACTGCTCTGACCACACACACACAGCTCAAAATGATAGCCAAAGGCCATGTAAACCAGGGAATATTGTCTACAGGCTAGAAGCCCAGCAGGTAACCTGGGGCCACACCCTAGTGGCAAAGGGTCCTATAGACTGTGGCTTTACCCCATCAGACCATTATCTGAGGGACCCTGTAAACAAGAACCCTTCCCTGGCACATACTGGGCAGGGAACCTACAGTATATATAGTGGACTTCTCCCTGAATGATAAAAAGATATATGCATGTATTTGTTAACATCTTAGATGGGTTTCAAATGTAGTTCCGTGAATACACAGACATGTTATATTTTATTGGTAAACCTCCATGTGAACAAAGCTTTAGATGGTTCCATGTCAGAATGGCAACTGTGGAATGACAAACCATCACAACGGCACCAAACCCACAGCGTGAATGATTTTGCAAATGTATTTTCTTATGGGGGGCTCTGCCCCCCCCCTTAATTTAGATTCTAGCTCCAGAGGGCATAACTCAGGGATGGGGGGAACTGGGATCACGCAAAAGTGTTGGCGCCGTGGTTCAGTTGCTGTTATGACAGTTCACCATTCCACAGTCACCCTCTTCATGGGTTACCGCTTTAGAAATGCCACCATATTACACATGATATCCTCACTGAACCCCTATTATCTCTGCCCAGGTCAAAAGGGTCCAGTTTGCGACTAGGTTCGGCCCACACCACACCGCTACGCCTGCAACGGATGCAATCCGCTACGGCCGCCGCTGGAGCAGTGCAGTGTGTCCACACTCGGCGTGTGTCTGTTATGGGACCGCACAGCCGGTCCACACATTGGATCTGGGCAACCATTACAGCGGCCCCGATCCCACAATGCAGCTCGGCGCTGCATCTTTGTGCCTGCAGGGGACCATTACCGGCAGTCCACACTACCGCCAGTAGCGGTCCCAGGGGCGGGACCAGTGAAACCACTCATAGGTGGTTTCCACAACGGTTACGAAAACGCCTCCTGTAACGTTACCAGTGTAAATGCACGGCGTTACCAATGCGGTTTACACCCTCTGTAACGTTACAGAAGGGTTTTTGGCTTGCAGTGTGGACAGGGCCTTAGTCAGGAGTTGATCCATGTTAAACTGCACTGAACTTGTCAAGTTATTGTTTCCTGTAGAAGCTGTTTTTTTTTTCAAGGAGCTAGTGCACTGGCCAGTCTGATAGCACAGCGACTGCTCTGCCACTCAGTATGCCATTGACCTGGGCTTGGAAGTGGACTCGAGTCACTCTTGGGCAGGCCGGGAGAGGGAGGACTGAGCGCCCCAAGGACACCTTTTCTTCCTCTGGCAAGGGAAGGATCATGCATCTCACTGTTAGTCTGCCACCCAGTGGAGGAGTTGGATGATGCCTGGGGCTCACACACCCCACACTACCAACAAGGCCCATCTGCAGCATCTGGAATGTGTTTAGGTGGGGATCAGCCAACACCTCCAGCCTCACCATGGGGGGGGGCATGGGGGACCTTACAGAGAAGTAATTCCTAGAGATGGTGGGTAACAGGGCTGTGGGGATCCAAGGCTGATGGGGGTGAGTGGGCAACAAGGGGGCACAACAACATGAACTAGTACACTGCCGGAAATTAATGTTAACATCTTTTTTATAACCAACTATCACATTTTGTATCTGAAGTACTGTTTCTTTTCCATTTTGTAAAAAAAGAGAGATGTGGTAGCCGTGTTAGCCCAGTCAACAATGCAGAGAAAAAAATACAGCAAATATGTTGCAGGTGATACCTTTTATTGGACTAACAAAATTATTTTTAAGACTAGCTTTCGAGAGGTGAAAGTCTCTTCCTCAGGTCAAAAGTGAAAACAGCTGAGCAGTGTGACAGATATAAATGCTGGATGTGGATTCGAAGCCTAGACTAGCAGGTTACAGATCAAAGCACTGCAGTCAATTTGCACCTCTTACAAACAGGAAGACTAATTTTCACTGAAGTGTGTCTGTTGGAGAGAACAACTTGTAAGATCAAAAGGCTGCCTAATTTTACTCTGACTCTGGACCATTAACATTTCTAAAAAGTCAAGGCATAAAGAAAATACATACCATTGTCTTAAGAAGGTACTGTACCTGTTAAAACAACCAGAGGGTGCTATTGTGAGGGTTTAAAAAGAAACTCTGAAGCACTGCTTTAAGCATAATTACTGGTGGTGTATTAAACAAGCATTTGTCAGTCCCGAATGTTTGCTTGCTGGCATTGGCAGTGGTAGTGTAGAAGTTACAGAGCTGCGTAATAGGAATGGCAGTGAAGTATTGAACTGAAGCCAACCCCACCACTACCCTGCAGAGAATGACAGGCATTGGGGTGTGCGTTTGGGTCATTTTTAAGAATTTTTCACCAAATTTTTAACATAGCCATTTTAAGACCTCTGCTCATGAATAGTGTCACTGAGATTTTCCTAATTTGTCCTGTACATTGATTTCGCACACCGACAGCGCCATTGTGCGCTACATGGGCGGAAACATGTTTTGGGTGAGATGTGAAAAATGACAGCTGTACTACTCATAAGAAGGTGTGGTAAAATGGCAATGTTGAAAATCTAGAGTGAAAATATTGAAAGTTCGCGAACTTACAAGTGTGCGTAGGAACTGTACAACGCATGCTCGTAAAACAGTAATTTTTTGGCATTTTTTCACCAAATTTTCAACATAGCCATTTTAAGACCTCAGCTCATGAACAGTGTCACTGTGATTTTCTTAATTTGTCCCATACATTGATCTCGCACACCGACTGCGCCACTGTGCGCTACATGGGCGGAAACACGCTTTGGGTGAGATGTGAAAATGACAGCTATACTACTCATAAGAAGGTGTGGTAAAATGGCAATGTTGAAAATCTGGAGTGAAAATATTGAAAATTCGCGAACTTACGAGCTCATGGAGGAACCGCGCAACACACGCCAGAAAACATTTTTGAATTTTGTACCAAATTTTCAACAGAGTTTTGTGCCCTCTCATGAATGATTCACTGGTCATGGCGTTATTTGGCTCCAAAGGGTGATTTCGCAGTCACTGCACGAAATCACCCTTCGGGCCCGAATAACGCCATGACAGTGACATCATTCATGAGAAGGGGTCCCAAAAACCCCATGTTGAAAATTTGGTGCAAAAATTCCAAAAAATGCCTGAGATATGCAATAAAGTTGAAACCCCTTTATCTAGCCCATTATACAGCTTACCGGCATTTCCTCAGTTCGCGGTCGGCTTTGAAGAGTGCAGACGTGTTCCCGGTCCACCGAAGATCATCGCGCCGAGGTCCGGAGGTAAGTATGGGGTGAGGGGGTTGAGGGGTGGGGAGGCAGGGTGCGCAGGGTGGGGCGGTTGTGGAGGGTGTGTTGGGAGACTACGGGACCGCTTTATTTTCTAGGTTTAAAAAAATTGACGACGTGGATCGCTTGCCATGCTGGGGTGGGCTCCTCAGCATGGCACAAGGACGGTGGGGGGTCTTCAGCTGACGAGGATTGGGCACCCCGCCGGCCATGATGTTGTGCCACGCTTGGGTGGACTCCCAGCGTGGCACCTTGTACTGGGGAAGAAGTCGACGGGGATTGGGCACCCCTGTCGGCTATAGTATGATGGGGAGACAGTTGTCGATGGTATTGGGCACCCCGCCAGCTAATGCGGTGTGCGGGAGGGGGGAGTTTGTGTGTGTGTGTGTGTAGGGGGAGCTGCGCATGAGCAGGCGATATCTTATCGCTGCTCACTCAAGCATAGCTTCCCCTTTCAACTGTATGCCACTGCATTTTGGAGCTTGTCATAGACAGCTCCAGCATGCATTGGCTTACAGGGGCCTCGCCTGCCAACACACTGACTGAATTGGAGGAGGGGGTGACACACCTTCGAAATCTCGGATGATGGCACTATGTTTCTTGCACATGCGTGCAAGCAAACATAAAAACCAACACCTTTATTAAGTCCATTTTCTTTAGTCCAATAAAAGGTATCACCTGCAACATATTTGTTGTATTTTTTCTCTACATTTTCCATTTTGCAAATCAGAAGATTTTGTATGAGGCAGTACTGTGACTGCTGGGCAGACTAGCACACTACCTGGAGGATAACACATCTAGTTCTATTAATTTTCCCATCATACCTCATCAGCACTAGGACTTCACGGACTGGGTATTCACAGCCAACAAGAGTAAGGACACAATGCTGAAGAGATAATAAAGGAGAACTGCACTACATATGTCATCTTCCTGGAAGGGTGCTGTTCCACATATCACACCTCATGCTCTCAGTACTCTCAAGCAGAAAGCTTTCTAATGGACAAAAGGAAATACATCCGAAATAAAACATAACAAATGGCTACTTTTGAACATTAATAGTAGTTTCTGCCTGTTGTTTCTGGTGCTAGTAGTGCTTTAAAATATAGACTCCAGTTGGTATTTTTTTCAGCTGTACTGGCCTTTTAGTAAACTCAGTGGATATTTCTGATTGTGCAGTTGGGCTTAAGAACCCACTAACCTGATTGGTTTACAACATTCTTCATCCGTGTCCAAATCCCAGGAGTAAAAACTAGTCCATTTAACCACAGATTCTTTACATTTATTAACATATCACTATATACCCAAGAACACCTACTGTTGACAGAACAGCTCCCACCTACTGGCTAAAGTATAAATAACAGCAGTCTTTTTTAATAAGTACAGTTAAACGTTAAAAAAACTATAACAATCTTGAAAAACATTCTTTAAAATTTTCATTTAATTCAGAAATGTTCTGTCACATAACCACAATAATACTGTCAAGGATTTGGGATATGATGGGGTATCGCCACCTCTCAGGTGCATAAGGTCAACCCCTGAAGTGCCAGGGTTCATGAAAGAACGATTGAGGTGCGTTCTTCGTGGTTGTTGATTTTTTCCTTTTGCTTTTCATTTTTTGTGGTCTTTACATAGTACTCTACATTGTTGTTATTGGTGGTGAATGTACCTGTTTCTACTACCTTGCTATTTTTGTTGTCAACATCATTTTTATGTTGTCTTGCACATGCGCAAGCAACATCTTGTGGTAGTAGCAGAAATGCAGAGGTGTGTCAGTGTTGGCGAATGCAGGGCATGCTTTAGTAGGTGTGTTCCTCAATCCAAAATTAGCCAGCATGCTAGCGCTGACACAAGAATTATGTAAAGTGCCACCAACTTGAAAGAAATGCACGGTTGCAATCAGAGACAAGCTCGTTATGCAACGGCACAGATGACACGCCTCCCATACATGCCTTTCTTGGTGAAACATTTCAGTAAACATGGCGGTGGCTTCTGCCACTGCCACACAATCCCCAAAGAAAGCTAACGTTGGGGGTGCAGTCCCCGTGTTGGCATGTCCACCACCACCCCCCCACAGTGTGTGGCACACTGGGAGCCTACCTTAGTGTGCTGCCGCTCACAAAAAGCTGACCACATCGGCATGTTCCTGCCCCCCCCACTGTGTGGCACACTGGAAGCCCACCCCAGTGTGGCCAACATCACACCCCAAAAGTCATAGGGCACACTGGGAGCCCACCTCAATGTGCCCAACATTTGTTTTTTGTTTTACCTGTAAAGAAAGAAAATGGTCCCATGATGTTCTTTTTTTTTTTTGTACCTAAAAAAAGGAAGTGGTCCCTCGTTGTCCACGATGCCCCCCTCCCCCCCCCCACACACCCACCCTCTGCACACCCCACATCCCCACACCCCCCTCACCTTATACTTACCTCCAGAGGAGTGGCACTGTGATCTTCGATGGAGCGGGAACACATCTGGACTCTTCACAGCGAACCGCAAAATGAAGAAATGCCGGTAAGCTGTATAATGGCATCAATTGGGTGGGGGCGGGTCAACTTAGGTGGACATCTCAGATGTTTTTATGTTGGCTTGCATGGGTACGTAAGCAACATCTTGTGCTAGCAACACATTTCAGAGGTGTGTCAGTGTTGGTGAATGCAGGGCACACTTTAGTAGGTGCGTCCCTCATTCACCAGTAAGCCAGCACGCTAGCGCTGACAGAAGTTGTATGTAAAGTGGATACAACTTGTAAGAAAAGTGCCGCTGCAATCAGAGACAAGCTCGTCATGCAGCGGCACAGTTGACACGCCTCCCGATGTGCCTTTCCTGGTGAAACATTTAAACAAACATGGTGGCGTCTGCCGCCATCTGCCACATAATTCCCAGAAAGTCGTCTTTGGGGGGTGCCCAATCCCGCTGTTGGCATGTCCAACACCCTTCCCAGATTGTGTGGCATACTGAGAGCCCACCCCAGTGTGCATCCATTTAAGGAAAGCCAACCGTGTCAGCATGTTCCTGCCCCACCACCATTGTGTGGCACACTGGGAGCCCACCCCAGTGTGGCCAACATCACCCCTCCAGAAAGTCATGAGGCACACTGGGAGCCCACTCTAGTGTGCCCAACATTTGTTTTCTTTCACCTGTAAAAAAAGAAAACTGTCCGCAGTGTTTTGTTTTTTTCTCTGTACCTGAAAAAAAGAAAACGGTCCCTCACTGTCGGCGGCACCCCCTTCCCCAACCCACACCCACCCTCTGCACACCTCACCTCCCTACACCCCCACCCCATACTTACCTTCAGAGGTCTGGTGCTGCAATCTTCGTGAGGCGGAACACGCTCATGCTTCTTCAAAGCTGACCGTGAACTGAAGAAACCGTAAGCTGTATAATGGACAATTGGGAGGGGGGGGTTCAACTTAGGTGGATATCTCAGGCATTTTTTTTAATTTTGCCTCAAAATTTTCAACATGAGGTTCTTGGGACCCCACCTCATGAATACATGCACTGTCATCTTGTTATTCGGTCCCAAAAGGTCATTTCGCGGTCACTGCATGGAATCACCTATCAGGACAGATTAACAAAATGGCAGTGCCACTGCTCATAAGGTGGGGTCCCAAAAAGCCTATCTTGCAAATCTGGTGGAAAAATTCCAAAAAATGACTGTGTTATGAGTGTGCATTGTGCAGTTTCCACACAAGCTCGTAACTTCTACAATTTTTTATATTTTACCTCCGGATTTTCAACATTGCCATTTTTTCACACCTCCCTATAAACAGTACAGCTGTCATTTTTCACAACCTGCCCGAAATTTGTTTTCGCGCACGTGGCGTACAATGGCACGGTTGCTGTGCAAAATCAACATTCAGGATACATTAACAAAATCACAGTGACACTGTTCATGAGCAGAGGTCCCAAAATGCCTATGTTGAAAATTTGGTTAAAAAAAATTCCCAGAATAATTGCGTTATGGGCATGCATTGCACAGTTTCTACGCACATTCGTGACTTCACCAGTTTTTCATATTTTCACTCCAGATTTTCAACATTGCCATTTTTTACACCTCCTTATGAACAGTACAGCTGTCATTTTTCATATCCTGTCTGAAATGTGTTTTCGCAAATGTGGCACACGATGGCGCAGTCGCTGTGGGAAATCAATGTTCGGGACAGATTAACAAAATCACAGTGACACTGTTCATGAGCAGAGTTCCCAAAATGCCCATGTTGAAAATTTGGTTAAAAAAAAATCTCCCAAATAATTGTGTTACAGGCGTGTTGCACAGTTTCTACGCACGCTTGTGACTTCACCAATTTTTCATATTTTCACTCCAGATTTTCAAAATTGCCATTTTTTACACCTCCTCATGAACAGTAGAGCTGTCATTTTTCACATCCTGCCCAAAATGTGTTTTTGCACCTGTGGCACCAAATGGCACAGTCACTGTGCAAAATCATCTTTCCGCTAACAAACTCATAGTGCCACTGTTCATGAGGTAGGGTCACAAAAAGCCCATGTTAAAAATCTGGAGTGAAAATACCAAACACCCAGGGCGTTAGGGTTTCCAACCGTAATGTCCCACCCTGTACAGACTGACAGGTGTCAGGGGTGTGACTTGGGATTGTCGTCTGTAATGCTCACTCCATTCTATCCCCACCCCCACCCTGCAGACAGTGACAGGCATTGAGGCGTGCCTTGGACTCTTCGGCCCCAAAGTTTGCCCCATTCTCCTATACTGCACCCATCTCAGCATATTTTCTTATGGAATGGGTTGAGTGCCTGGAGTGAGCATAAGGCCCGAAGACCCCAAGACACACCGTGACACTTGCCAGTGTCTGCAGGGTTGGGTGAGGTGAAATGGCGTGAGTGTTTTGGCTGATGACCTAAAGGCTCACCCCAATGCCTGTCCATCTCTGCCGGGTGGGGGTGGGGTCAGCATCAGTTCACTACTTCACTGCCATTCCTATTATGCATCTCTCTAACTCTTGCACTACCAATGCCAATGCCAGCAAGCCAACATTCGGCATTGACAAATGCTTGTTTTGAATTGTGGCTCGAAATTTTTAAAAATGGGGTTCTTGGTAAGTAAGTAAGCAAGTAAATCTTTATTTGTATAGTGCCTTTCCACAACCAAGGCACTTCTCATTTAAAATTCAATATACTAACATAAAATTAACATTAAAACAATAAATATGATAATACATTTAAAATTTGTCTGGGAATGCTAAATTAAAAAGAAATGTCTTTAACTCAATCTTAAATTGTCGACAATCAGGCATTCTTTTAACCGATGAGGTAGAGAATTCCACAGTGTGGGTGCCGCACAAGAAAAAGCATGGGCACTAGATGTTTTTAAACGAACCCTGGGAATCTCTAGCAATCCCTCATTGGCAGATCGAAGAAGAAGGAGGGGGCAGTAGGAAGTTAGGAGATCTTGCAGGTAGCCAGATCTCTGTTCATGCAGGGCTTTGAACGTTAGCAAGCCAACCTTAAAGGTGATCTGCTACTGAACAGGCAGTCAGTGCAGTCGGCGCAGCACAGGTGTAATATGACTGGTACTCAATGTGCCAGTCAAAAACCTGGCTGCAGCATTCTGCAATAGCTGAAAGTGGCGGATATCAACCCAAGGAAGCCCTAGGTAGAGGGCATTGCAGTAGTCAAGGTGGGTGGTGATGAAGGCATGTACCAGTGTTGGAAGGTCATCTGGGGGAACCAGGTGTTTCACCCGGGTGATATTCCTCAGATGGTAAAATGAGGATTTAATCACAGCCAACAACTGGGATTTCAGGGTCAGGCCATCATCAAAAATAACACCCAGGCTAAGCATCTGGTCTGAGGTGGTGAGCTGAACATCATCAAGCCACAAGCCTGATGTCTGTCCAGCCCCCATACCCGCCCCCGTATGACCTGGGTCCACTACCAACACTTCAGTCTTGTCAGGATTCAGTCTCAGCCTGCTGGTGCTTATCCAGTCCCTGATCTCGGCGAGACAGTTGTTAAGCAGAGAGACTGCATCAACCTGCCCAGGTAGAAAGGACATATACAGCTGAGTATCATCTGGATAGCAGTGAAAACTCAAACAACATCGCCTAATGATATCTCCCAATGGCAGCATATACACTGCAAACAACATGGAGCCCTGCGGTGCCCCGCAGGACAGGTGGAAGATGTCGGAGGAATAAATTCCAGTGACCACCGTCTGAGACTTGTCCGCGAGGAAGGATCAAAACCATTCGAGGACTGTACCCGACAGCCCACAAAGAAGCCACAAGCACTCCAAAAGCACACCATGGTCCACAGTGTCAAATGCTGCTGAGAGGTCAAGAAGGACCAAGATGGTACTAGCCTTTCGATCTCTCACTATCAGGAGATCATTCAATACCCAGACAAGCACAGTCTTTGTGCTATGTCTCTTTCTAAATCCAGATTGGAGAGCTTCATAGACATTGTAGGTCACAAGATGAATGTCCATTTGCAGCGCAACCACCTTCTCAATAACCTTACCTACCAATGGCTGGTTAGAGACAGGCCAATAGTTGGCTGGACAGTCTGGTTCCAAGGAGGGTTTTTTTAAGGAGTGGTTGTACAACCGCCTCCTTAAGAGGATCAGGAAAAAAATCCTCTCCAAGGAACTCCAGACAATTTTCACTAGGATCGGGCAGATAACATCTACACAACCCACTAAAAAGGGTGTAGGGCCCGGATCCAAACTACAACTGGTTGGGCGCAGAGTCTGGACAATCTTCACAATGTCTGTGAATTCCGGCCATCTAAAGTCCATTCAGACTAACCGAGTGCTCACCACCTGTCGCCGACCTCCACAGTCCCTCATAGGGAGAGCCGGGCTGATGCTGGACCTGATGATGGCAACCTTACCCGCAAAGAATCAAGCAAACTCCTCACATTTAAGCTGAGAAAAAGCTCCCCCGGGCTGGAGACAGAGTGGATTGCACAATCTGTCAACAGTCCAGACGGAACAGCTGAGCTGGTCGATTCTGTGCAGCAGAAATCTCCCTGGACAGGAATTCTGCCTTATTATGGGTGATTTCTGATTGATAGTACTTGTAATATTCCATCAATCTAAGCCTGTCAACATCCAGGCTGGACCTCCACCATGCTCTCTCCATCCTTCCGATCAACTCGCCTCAACTCCTTCAAGGAACCATCAAACCAAGGGGTCCTTGAGTGAAGAGTGAGTGGTCGAACATGAACAGGAGCAATCATATCCAGGGCATCTCCCACCGCCTTGTTATAGGCGAGTACAAGATCCCCTGGATTCATGCATTCACCTGACAATCCCAATAGGTCCAGCACTGCCGATAGACCATCTGGGGGTAACCCCCCCTTAAAGGGTGGTACTGGACCATCTCCATAGGGGCAGGCCTGGGGGAGCCCCAAAACTGAACATTATGGTGTGATGGTCGGACCAACTGACTGGTTCCACCCCTAAATCAGAGATCTTCATCCCCAGGAGGAACACCAGATCCAACGAGTGACCTCCTAAATGGGTAATGGAGGTAACCACCTGTGTGAGGCCCAGCATTCTCATTAGCGGGAGGAGATTTTGACCAAATTGCGAGAGTTCATCGTCGACCCAGGCATTGAAGTCTTGGGACCTCACCTCATGAACACATGCACTGTCATCTCGTTATTCAGTCCTGAAAGGTAATTTCGAGGTCACTGAGCGGAATACCGTTTTGGGAATGATTAACAAAATGACAGTGCCACTGTTCATGAGGTAGGGTCCCAAAAAGCCTATGTTGCAAATTTGGTGAAAAATTTAAAAAAATGTCTTTGTTACAAGCATGCATTGCGCATTTTCCACACACACTGGTAACGTCAACGATTTTTAATATTTTCACTCCAGATTTTCAACATTGCCATTTTTTCACACCTCCTTATGAACAGTACAGATGTCATTTTTCCCATCCTGCCCAAAATGTGTTTTCTTGGCACATGTGTCGCACAATGGCGTGGTTGCTATTGGAAATCAGCGTTCGGGACAGATTAACAAAATCACAGTGCCACTGTTCGTGATCGGAGGTTGCAAAATGCCTGTGTTGAAAATTTGGTTAAAAAAAATCCCAAACATAATTGCGTTACAGGCGTGCGTTGTGCAGTTTCTATGCACACTTGTGACTTCACTAATGTTTCATATTTTCACTCCAGATTTTCAACATTGTCATTTACACCTCCTCATGAACAGTAGAGCTGTCATTTTTCACATCCTGCCCAAAATGTGTTTTCACATCTGTGGTGCCAAATGGCACTGTCGCTGTGCAAAATCACCTTTTGGCTAACAAACTCATAGTGCCACTGTTCATGAGGTGGCGTCACAAAAAGCCCATGTTGAAAATTTGGAGTGAAAATACCAACAAATGCCCAGGGCGTTAGGGTTTCCAACTGTAACGTTTCACCCTATACAGACTGACAGGTGTCAGGGGTGTGACTTGGGATTGTCGGCTCTAATGCTCATGCCATTCCACCCCCACCCTGCAGCCAGTGACAGGCATCGAGGTGTGCCTTTGGACTCTTCCACCCGAATCGCCCCATTCTCCTATACTGCACCCATCTCAGCGTATTTCCTTATGGAATGGGGTTAGCGTAAGGCCCGGAGACCCCAAGGCACACCGCAACACTTGTCAGTGTCTGCAGAGTAGGGTGAGGTGAAATGGTGTGAGCGTTATGGCCGATGACCCAAAGGCACACCCCAATGCCTGTCAGTCTCTGCAGGGTGGGGTTGGCATCAGTTCAATACTTCACTGCCATTCCTATTACGCATCTCTCTAACTCCTGCACTACAAATGCCAGTGCCAGTAAGACAACATTCAGCATTGACAAATGCTTGTTTAATAACCGAACACCCTGTGTGAGTTGTGAGGCACAAGGTACAGACAAGGTCTTTTAACTTATGAACATATAAACATACAAAAAAGTCAACAGAATAAAGCCATTCAGTTTATCAAGTCTGGTCATATTACAGGGTCCTCAGGTTACACTACTGCCCCTGCCCCCAGTCCTCCCATCCTTTCCATCTGCACCCCATTACCCATACTTTCTCCTTATGCCTATCCTAGCCTCTCTTGAAGCTGCCCACCAACTTCATCAGAACCACTTCCTCCGGCAGCACATTCCAACCTGCAACCACCCTCTCTGTGAAGAAGTGCTTCCTAATCTCTCTCCTACATCTCCCTCCCTCCAGTTTTAGACTGTGTCCCCTCGTGGTTTATCTGCCACTTAACTTAAACAGACTGTCCTTATCAACCCTATTTATCCCTTTCAAGTACTTGAAGGTCTCTCTCATGTCCCCTGTCTCCCTCCTCTCCTCCAGGGAGTACATATTCAGGGCCCCAACCTTTCTTCATGTTTCATCATGCAGACCCACAGTCATCTTAGTTGCCCTCCTCTAGATCATCTTCAGCCATTTGCTGGCTTTCTTAAGGTGTGGGCACAAGTATCTTATGCCATACTCTAAGTGTAGCCTCACAAGTGACCTATACAAGGGTAGTATAACCTCCTTCCATGTACTGCTGATTCCTCTCGCTATGCACCTCATCATCTTGTTTGCCCTTGCAGCTGCTTTTTTTGCACTACATGGAGTGCTTCAGTTCGCTAGTGATCATCACTCCCAGATCCTTTTCCTACTCTGTTGCTGCTGCCTTGTCCCCTTCCAGGTTGTACTCTGTCCTTGTATTCCTGGCTCCAGTGTGCATAGCTTTGCATTTCTTGGCATTGAAGCCAAGCTGCCAAATCCCAAACTCTCAAGTTTTCTAAGGTCTTCTTGCAGGTCTTATACCCTTTTGACTGTGTCCACCCTCCAACAGAGCTTTGTGTCATCCACAAAGAGGCACATTTTGCCATTAATACCATCCCCAATATCCCAATGTCATTGATGAAGACATTGAACAACACTGGCCCCAGCACTGAGTACCCTACTGGTGACTTCCCTGGTGCTAGATAAATCTTTCCCCCACCACCACCCTCTGGGTCCTGTTCCTCAGTCAACTTTCTACTCACCTGGTTATCTTCTCCCCAGCCCCAAGATCCACCAACGTTCCGATCAACCTCTTGTGAGGTGCAGAGTCAAAGGCCTTTCTGAAGTCCAAAGAAAGGATGTTCACCACCTGGCCCCTATCCACTAGCTTAGTGACCCAGTCAAAGAAGTCAGTTAGATTCATTGGACATGATGTCCCTCCCACAAACCTGTGCTGCCTCTTATCCTGGAGACCATTTTTCTCTAGATACCCTACCAACCTTTCCTTAAGTATGGTCTCAATGAGCTTGCATACGATTAAGGCCAAACTGACCAGTCTGTAATTCCCAGGGTCATTCTTGGAACTGCTGTTATGGAGGGGCACCCCATTCTATTGAACAGGCTCACCAGTGGCCCCACATACTGACCTGACAACTCCCTCTCTATCCTTGGGTGTATGCCATCCAGGCCTGGTGATTTGTCCACTTTCAATGCTAGCAGACCCTCCCTCACTCTATCCTCCTCTACCACCACATCCATGCTCCCTTCCCCCCTGCTCCCCTTCTCCCTCTGTAGTCACTGGTCTGTCTTTTTTCCTGGTGAAGACGGAGCAGAAGTATTGATTCAGTACTTCAGCTTTTCCCCATCCTTCTTGTCCCTTTTCTTCCTTATGTAGCAAAAGAAGGCCTTCTCCTCCTTTTTGATTCCCTCAGCTATCTGCAGTTCTTTTTGTGCCTTAGCCTGCTGGACTACCTTGCTTACCACATTAGCCGACCTTAGGTAATATAACCCTTATCCACCTCTCTCTTGGTCTTTCTGTATCTCTTACAGGCTGACCTCTTGTCCCTCACCACTTGGACAACCTCAGAGCTGAACCAGCTGAGTGCTTTGGCTCTTGTGTCTTCCCCATGAGCCTAACACATTCCTCTGTGGCAACTATTATTCCATCCCTAATGTTGGACCATTTTTGGTTCACCCCCAAATCCACTCTGATGCCCACCAGGGGCCTCTTTAGGACCTCATCCATCTTCGTGAAGTCCACCCTTCTAAAATCAAGGATTTGGGTCTTAGCAGGGATGCTTTCCCTGCCCATATCCAACCTGAACCACACTGTGTGATGGTCACTACCACCAGGGCTTTTTGACCATTATTTCTTGTATGTGCTCTCCATTTGTGAGCACTAGATCAAGGATTGCCCCTTCCCTGGTGGGTTCTGTGATGCCCTGAGTCAGGAACCCACTCTCCCATGCCTTTCACCTGACTCCTGGCACAGTTTGCGGATGTTACGCTCCAGTCACGCTCCAGTCCACCTTGGGCAGGTTAAAATCTTTCACTATCACCACCTCTCCCTTCTCTGCAGCTTCCAACATTTGTGAACTCCGATCCCTGTCCCTTTCCTCTTCTCGGTTGAGTAGTCTGTAGACCACCCCAACCTTACCTTTCTCCCTCTATTTTACTATAACTGAACCCACAATGTTTCCACTCTCCCCATCTCCAACTCCTCCCTCGTGCATGTTATACCCTCCCTGATATAAACCGCCACTCCCCCTTACCTATCGCCCTGTTTCTCCTATATAGTTTGAATCTAGGGATTGAGAGATCCCAGTCATTGTGTGGTGTGGCCTAGATCATGTTTATTGCTGCTGTGTCCACCTTCCCCTTGGCTAATAGTGCATGCAGGTCTTCCATCTTGTTCCCAACTACTCAGGAAGTGAGGTTATTGCCATTTTCATGCACACCCAGATGGAATTATTACACTTATAACATAAAAAAAAAGTCAAAAGTGTTATAAGTACCATTTTACCACTGTGTGATGTAGTTTCTGCCCTTTTGAACCACAGAGTTCAATAGTAGAACACTGATGCATTGTTATAACAATGTAAGAGCTTATCAAGGACATAAACTACATCATACAGTTCTAAAATGAGCCTTATCACCCATACATAGATCAGAAACACTCACTATGTTTACTAAAAGGTCACTACGGTTTGACCCATCAGTGCAAAGCCATGGCTGCCCTTCACAAAAAATGGTGACCTGAGTTTGGGACTCCTGGGAGTGCACTAAGGAGGTCAGGGGCTGGCTAGAAGCAGGGTTGGACTTTCTTGACACTAGTTTTCTCTGTGCAGGGAGGGTAAGAATTCTCCACTGCAGTACTGCCATGATGGAAGCCATGGGTGGCAGTGCAGTAGCTTGCTCATGAGAGGGTTGTCGCTGATGTCAGGGGGGCAGGCATGCTTCTTGTGCATGTGCCCACCCTGACATCCATATGTGTGAAATCCCACGGAGCTGGAAAAAATGGAGGAAACACCCCAGCTATGGCAGGATGACGCACTCTCCCCCTCTCCAACAAGCACCACACTGTCGACTGTGGTGCCCATCCTCGCAGTCTGGCTATGAAATGACTCAAAGGCTTTGTCCAGTCCTGGTAAAGGAGCCCCAGAGTGGGTAGTAAGCCATGGGGGCAGAATAAGACTAGGTATAGTATGTCCCAGGGAAGACAGGTGATGGAGCTTGAGGATGGAGGCAGATAAAAGTGACATGCCTGTGAGAAGGGAGCATAAATATAGTTAAAAAGGCAAAAGTCACTATGGATGGAATAATGGAATGTTAACCAGTATTTGAAACACTGCAGCTACAGGAAAAAAAGTAGTTTAAAGGTTCAGCACAGTTCTCCCTTCAGCATCAACAACTCCAACAATGGAGCTTGTGGTCTCCCTTCAGCCCTGGAGCTTGTGCTTCCCTTCAGCCCCAACATGGGATCTGACAGTGTCCCTTCCGTCTTACTGCTCTTCTTCCTGCATGCAGTGCCCCTGTTACTTGCAAAGCTGTGGTACTGACAGAGAGCTGGGAAAAAAATATAATTTTCTTCTTCCTAATCTCCACAGAAGAACTGCCATACTTAAAGTGTCCTCTTCACACTGTCCTCAAACTCACACCTGTGGCTTACGGTAAGTGACTCTGAGATGACACTGTCTGACTCTCACCCCATCTCAGCCACCATCTCTCAAACAGTCAGAGAGTCAGCTGGGCACAAACCAGTAAGGCTGGCTCTCTAGCATATTCTTGTTCCTCCAGAAGTTACACAGTGGAACCTATTAGAAATTATACAATGGCAAGAAAAAATGTAAGAAGCTGATTGGCTGCTGACCCATTGAGACAGTGATGTTATTTAAGCAATAAGGCATGACCAAGGGTTATGTTAATGGTTTGTTAATCACCTTCTAGGGGTGTACTGTGTCACGAGGTGTAGCCGAGTGCCACATGCCCCTAGAGGGTGATTAACTCACCATTAACATAATTCCTGGGAGTGCCTTATTGCTATTATGACAAAAAATGTTTTAAAACAGTGTTAAATCTTGTTCACCATATGGTTACGCTCTACATGTATGTTAATAAAAGATTAACATAAGGCTGTTAGAATGTTTGCAGCCAATCAGAAAGCTCCATTTCTCAACCCCTTTTTATAATACACAATAACATCACTGTAACACCACGGGTCTAGTTTCAATACTGTGAACCTCTTGACTGATTGTTTGGATTTGCATTCGCATTGTTAGCATCTTCTCTTAAAGGGACACTGTCAGTTTTATCTCTCCGTTTTCATTAATCTCTGTGCAGTGTGCCTTTTGGCACACACCTAAGTAATTATCACTGCAGAATAACCCCATGGACTTAGAAATTCAGCAAATACCTTATATATGAGTAGTTAGTGAAGTTCGCCTTTCCCTCGGGTCCTCCAAAACTTCATTGACGCCGGAAGCATAACCACATTGAGGACTCATGCCAGGATTCTACTTGCGGTCACAAAGTGGCATTTATGCCAAGCCGTCTTAAGAACATGCCCATTTAAGTGTCTCGTCGCGAACTGCTCCTAGTAATTTAAAATTAACGAGGCCCTCGTGGCTCGAATTTACTTTTAAAACCGATGCCGAACCCCGGCGCAAGATGCGCTAGGCGGCATGATCTTCGCATGCACGGGATCTCCACACATCTTTATTGCAAGCATGCACAGGATTTTGGCATTGGTTTCAAGAAGTAAATTGCGAGCCACACGGGGCTCGGTTTTAATTTTAAATTACTAGGAGCAGTTTGTGAGGTAGAAGTTTATATGGGCAGTGTGTTCTTAAAGCAGGATTGGCATAAAATGCTACTTTGTGACCACGCTCGGTCCTGGTGTGCGTCCTCAATGGGGTTATGCTTCTGGTGTCAGAGTCGTTATGGACAGCCAGAGGGAAGGACGAACTTCACTAAATATTTATAAATCAGGTATCTGTACTTAATTTCTACGTCCTTAGGGTTATTCTGCAGTGCTAATCATATAGGTGTGTGCCAAAAGGCACACTGCGTGGAGATTAATAAAAATGGAAGGGTAAAGATGACAGTGCCCCTTTAAGAAACAAAAATATTTTTCCACACTAACAAGAATATTCTTTAAAATTATTTTTTTATTCTGTTATAACAACAAGCCATTGTATAATACGAATAATGCACTCCAGGGTGTGTGTTATTGAGTAATAGTGTCACTCCTGGGGTGGTGGAAGCACTTGGCTTTGCCTTGTGCTTCAACCCACCCCAGGAGTGACATTTTTGAATTAAGAGTAGGAAACTATAGCATTTTTGGAGTATTTAATCTGCCTTAAACTATTTAAGTGTTAACAAAGTTTGAAGTTAAAAACTGCTTGGTCTAATTGCTGAATCACTGTTTCCCCTTTCTGCAACCCCCCCCCCCGCTTTCCTTTCCTCTGTATACTGATGACGCTGCTGGTGCCTAATACCAGCCACTCCCAGAGCCATTCTCTCCCTCCCTGGCTAATTAAGCATCCGTAATTTCTCACCTTGTTACTGAATTCTTTTGTCTCCTTACTTCCCCCACCTCCCAGATTCGGAGGCCTTTGTCCTGTCAGGATTCCCTGAGGGGGTTCCATCTTCTGCGCTAGCGGTATGGCGCTGAACACAGCCACCACAGAGTGCTCGCCCAGCCTGCCCTCAAGGGCAAGGATCCAAGTACACTTCGGGAAAGCAGCTCCAGCCCAGCTTGCCAGCCGTGAACTCAGTTGGTGGATGGTGCCTGAATTTGGGTCTACTATAGGCTGATTCAGCACTCAGTCTCTCCCTGATTGGCTTCAGCTCCTGGGGATTTTAACTGCCTGGCACCATCCCCTGGAGCTCATCTCTCTGCTGCCTAAATTGTTATTTTTTTTTCTTTTTTTTCTTTTGCTGACTTTTCCATTAGCAGATTATATCTTCTAGCAACTAGAGGGCTGTACAGTGCTGAATGACTTTTTCATTAGCAGATTATATCTTCTAACCACTGGAGGGCTGTACAGTGCAGAATTTACTCTATTAGTTCATTCCTCCATCTGCACGTTATGCAACTCTGCCACTAGAGGACTTTGATAACCACACCAAAGTTGCTAAGATTTACATAGTGTCTGCTCGCTCCTACACCAAAATTGCTGACCCTATAAAGTGGATCTACTTTAATGTCTCTGGGCTTAATCCAAAGGCACTACTAAGACAAAAGTTGCTAAACTTTATAAAGTTTCTGTTCACCCCGAACCCTAAATTGTTAGCCTTATAAAAGTGAAGCTGATTGCAGGACCCTTGCTCTAACACCTTTTTATGTTGATTGCGTGCATGCGCAAGAAACATATTGTGGAAGCTTTCCTCCAGAAGCAGGTTGTGGAGGCGCGGCACTGTTGTGGCCAATGCCCCCACAGCCTTTAAAGGCTTGGCTGCCTTTTCCCCAATGTTGCAGGTCGCTGGTTGCTGACACTAATTCAGTCAGCGTGCCACCAACTTAAAATGTTTTAGCCGCTGCAATCAGGGGCTGCCTCATCATTGCAGCGTCATCTGCTGCAATGAGGAAGTGACCCCTCATTGCAGGGCTGTTGCTGGCAGGTAGCCCAGTCTCCGTCAGCATGTCCCCCCCGCTAATTTTTGTGTTTGCCGACACGGGTGCCCAGTCCCCGTCAGCATATTCCCCCCCTCATTTCTTGTGTGCCGACGGGATGCCCAATCCCCATTGGCAAGATGTGCTCCCTTTAGTTGTGTGTGCCAATGGGGTGTCTAATCCCCCGCTTCGGCTGCAGCTGCCCCCAAAGAGAGTCCGTTGGCACACTGGGAGCCCACTCCAGCGTGCCACATTCCTGAAAGGCAAAACGGTCCTGCGATGTCTTTTATTTTTTTTGTCCCTGTAAACAAAAACGGTCCCTCGCTGTCTCCCTGCCCCACACAACCCGCGACCCACCCACTGAGCACCCTGCCCCCCGCACTCCCCACCTCACCCCATACTTCTACCTCCGGAGCTCGGTGCGACGATCTTTGGTGGACCGAACATGTCTGCACTCTTCAAAGCCGTCCATGAACTGAGGAAATGCCGGTAAGCTGTATAATGTAATAAATAGTTTTTTTTTTCAACTTTGATGCATATCGCGGGCATTTTTCAGAATTTTGGCACCAAATTTTCAACATGAGGTTTTTGGGACCCCTCCTCATGAATTCTTTCACTGTCATGGCGTTAATCGGTCCTGAAAGGTGATTTTGCGTTCACTGCGTGGAATCACCTTTCGGGACCAATTAATGAAATGACAGTGCCAGTGTTCATGAGGTGGCCTCTCAAAAAGCCTATGTTGCAAATTTGGTCGAAAAAATCCAAAAAAATGACTGTTTCACGAGTGTGCGTTGCGCAGTTGCTATGCACGCCCGTAACTTCGCGAATTTGCAATATTTTCACACCAGATTTTCAACATTGCCGTTTTTCCACACCTTATTGTGAACAGTACAGCTGTCATTTTTCACATCATGGCCAAAATGTGCTTTCGCACTTCCGGCGCAGAATAGCATGGTCGCTGTGGGAAATCAGTGTTCGGAACAGATTACAAAAATGACAGTGACACCGTTCATGAGCAGAGGTCCTAAAATGCCTATGTTGAAAATTTGGTGCTGATACTCCATAAAATGACTGTGTTACGAGTATGCTATGCGAGTTTCCACGCACGCATACCTTTCGCAACTTTGCAATATTTTCACTCCAGATTTTCAACATTGCCATTTTTACACACCTCCTTATGAACAGTGCAGCTGTCATTTTTCACATCCTGGCCGAAATGTGTTTTCGCTCTTCCAGCGCACAATAGCGCGGTCGCTGTCAGAAATCAGTGTTTGGGACACATTAGAAAATCACACTGACACTGTTCATGAGCACAGGTCCTAAAATGGCAATGCTGAAAATTTTCTGATGAAACTCCATAAAATGACTGTTACGAGCGTGTGTTGTGCAGTTTCCATGCACCCTTGTAACTTCACAAATTAGTAATATTTTCGTGCCACATTCTCAACAGTGGCATTTTCCCACATCTCCTCATGAAAAGTACAGCTGTCATTTTTCACATCCTGGCCGAAATGTGTTTTCGCGCTTCCAGCACAGAATACCGCAGTCGCTGTCGGAAATCATTGTTTGGGACAATTTAGGATTGAGCGAGTGGGGGGGTGGTGGAGTGACTGAGCTCAACTGAGCTCTGTCAGGACTGCTGCAGATTTCTTTGTGGGCAGGAAAAGACACCAACGAAGGCAGGAGCCCAGTACAAAAGGGCAGACTGCAGCGCCGGGAGACACAGAACGAGCGAGTGAGGGAGCAGGAGTGCGTGAGGTCAGCAGTGCTCTGTTGGGACTGCTGCAGATTTCTTTGTGGGCAGGAAAAGGCAGCAATGCATGCAGGGGCCCAGTACAAAAGGCCAGCCTGCAGCAGCGGGAGAAACAGAATGAGTGACTGAGAGGGGGGGAGTGAGCGAGCTCAACGGAGCTCTATCGTGACTGCTGCGGATTTCTTTGTGGGCAGAAAAGGGCAGCACTGCAGGCAGGAGCCCAGTACAAAAGGGCAGGCTGCAGCGCTGGCAGAAATGGAACGAGTGAGTGAGAGAGGGGGAGTGAGTAAGGTCAACGGAACTCTGTCGGGACTGCTGCAGATTTCTTTGTGGCTAGAAAAAGGTGCCAACAGAGACAGGAACCCAGTACAAAAGGGCAGCCTGCAGCACCAGGACAAACAGAATGAGCGCATGAGACAGGGGGAGTGAGCGACCTCAACGGAGCTATGTCGGGACAGCTGCAGATTTCTTTGTGGGCAGAAAAAGGTGCCAACACAGGCAGGAGCCCAGTACAAAAGGGCAACCTGCAGCACTGGGAGAAACACAATGAGCGAGTGAGAGGGGGGAGTGAGCGGCACAACGGAGCTGTGTCAGGACTGCTGCGGATTTCTTTGTGGACAGGAAAAGGCAGCAATGCACGCAGGGGCACAGTACAAAAGGCTAGCCTACAGCAGCAGGAGAAACACAACGAGCAAGTGAGAGAGGGGGAGTGAGCGAGCTAAACAGAGCTCTATCATGAGTGCTGTAGATTTCTTTGTGCGCAGAAGAAGGAGACAACACAGGCAGGAGCCCAGTACAAAAGGGCAGCCTGTAGTGGTAACAGAAATGGGATGAGCAACTGAGAGTGGGTGAGAGAATGAGCTCACAGGAGCTCTGGCGGGACTGCTGCAGATTTCTTTGTGGGCAGAAAAAGCCCCCAATGCAAGCAGGAGCGCAGTACAAAAGGGCAGGCTGCAGCAGCGGGAGATGAGCCCAGTACAAAAGGGCAGGCTGCAGCAGCGGGAGACACAGAACGAGTGAGTGAGGGATGGGGAGTGAGTGAGCTCAACGGAGCTCTGTCGGGACTGCTGCTGATTTCTTTGTGGGCAGAAGAAGGTGGCAACACAGGCAGGAACCCTGTACAAAAGGCCAGCCTGCAGTGCCGGCAGAAACGGAACGAGCAAGTGAGAGAGGCGGAGTGAGCGAGCTCAACGGAGCTGAGTTGGGACTGCTGCAGACTTCTTTTGTGGTTAGAATAGGAAGAAATACACACAGGGGCCCAGTACAAAAGGGCAGCCTGCAGCACCGGCAGAAATGGAACGAGCGAGTGAGAGATGGGGAGGGAGTGAGCAAGCTCAATGGAGCTCTGTCAGGGCTGCTGCAGATTTCTTTGTGGCCAGAAAAAGGTGCCAACTGAGGCATGAGCCCAGTACAAAAGGACAGCCTGCAGTGCCAGGACAAACAGAATGAGAGAGTGACACAGGGGGAGTGAGCAACCTTGATGGAGCTCTCTCAGGAGAGTTGTGGATTTCTTTGTGGGCAGAAAAAGGTGCCAATGCAGGCAGGAACCCAGTGCAAAAGGCCACCCTGCAGCGCTGGGAGAAACACAATGAGCAAGTGAGAGAGGGGGAGTGAGTGAGCTCAACGGAGCTGAGATGGGACTGCTACAGATTTCTTTGTGGGCAGAAAAAGCACCCAATGCAAGCAGGAGCCCAATACAAGAGGGCAGGCTTCAGCAGTGGGAGATGAGCCCAGTACAAATGGGCAGGCTGCAGTGCTGGTAGAAACGGGATGAGTGAGTGAGATGGGGGAGTGAGCAAACTCAATGGAAGTCTATTATGACTGCTGCAGATTTCTTTGTGGACAGAAAAAGGCAGCAGTGAACGCAGGTGCCCAGTACAAAGGCCAGCCTGCAGCAGTGGGAGGAACAGAATGAGCAAGTGAGAGAGAGGGGGAGTGAGCGAGCTCAACGGAGCTGTATCATGACTGCTGCACATTTCTTTGTGGGCAGAAGAAGGCGGCAACACAGGCAGGAGCCCAGTTCAAAAGGCCAGCCTGCTGCGCCAGCAGAAACGGAACGAGCAAGTGAGAAAAATGGAGTGAGCTCAACGGAGCTGTGTCGGGACTGCTGCAGATTTCTTTGTGGGCAGAAAAGGAAGCAATGCACACAGGGGCCCAGTACAAAAGGGCAGCCTGCAACAGTGGGAGAAACAGAATGACCGAGTGAGAGAAGGGGAGTGAGCGAGCTCAATGGAGCTCTATCGTGACTGCTGCAGATTTCTTTGTGGGCAGAAAAAGCCACCAACACAGGCAGGATCCCAGTACAAAAGGCCAGCCTGCAGTGCCCGAAGAAACAGAATGAGCGAGTGACACGGGGGGAGTAAGCCACCTCAACGGACCTCTGTTGGGACAGCTGCGGATTTCTTTCTGGACAGAAAATGGGGCCAATGCAGGAAGGAGCCCAGTACAAAACAGCAGCCTGCAGCACCGGGAGAAACAGAACAAGCGAGTGACAGAGGAGCAGTGAGTGAATTCAACGGACCAACGCAATCAACATTCGGCATTGACAAATACTTGTTTCTGTTTGTTTTAAACTAATGATTCCCAGTCAAGCCCTGTTAGTGCTGACTCTCAGCCTGGTTCTACTATCCCTGAGCGTACTCACAATCGATGTTTCACCGAACCTATATCTGCAAGGGAGTATAGACACTGATGACTTCACTTACTCAAATATCATAATCCAGCCTGATAGGTACATTGAGGCTACCCCAGCACCCCTCCCAGGATTCCTTATCTATGCCATAGCAGCATCAGTAGCAAAACGGTGGCATCTCCATGGTTATCTAATCCCTTCTTTTTTGCCTCGTAATGTATGGTATCTGGTATTATTAGCCCTTATGCTGTCTGGCGACATTGAGCTAAACCCAGGTCCTATACCCAGTCACGTATCCATAAGCATCGCTGGTTATGGCACTAAGGGTCTGTGCATAGTTCACCTAAATGTTAGAAGTCTGCTCCACAACCATGCAGAACTTGATGCTTAGGTTGACAGCTACCAGCCTGCTGTCCTATGTATATCAAAGACATGGCTAAAGCCCTCGATACCTGATACTTGCTGCCTACTCTCTAATTACAACTTCCTAAGGTGGGATAGGCCACCCCTAAACGTGCTGGGGGGGGTGGTCTATTTCAAAAAAACACATTAACCTATCCGTAGTGACTGATAACTGCACTTCTACATGTTTCACATTATATGTGCTTACAATCCTCCCAAAGGTGGACAATCTGGCCTGGAGGATTTACTGAACCACAGTGCCTCAACAGCTAGGCAGAATGAACTACTCATCCTCGGGGACATGAATATAAATTGGTGGAGTAAATCCCATGGTACCCTTCAATCCCTGGTGTAGAGTTACAATTTACAACAGGTTATAGCTGACCCAACAAGAGTGTCACAAAATAATGGTTCTAGCACCCTCATTGATTGGGTCATGATGAATCACGTAGATAATGTTGCTGCTGTGGGCACTCTGACAGACACAATAAGTGATCACTTCCCAGTCTTCTATGTATGGAGTCACCCAGTAATTCACATATCTCCCCCAGGCTATACATCATACAGGAACTATGCAGATCTAAACCAGGCTCACTTTCTACATGACATCGCTATGATTGACTGGTCCCCTATCTACTGAGCCCACACCACTCATGTCACTCTCAACCTTTTTCTAAGTGAGTTTTTATCGCTTCAGGATAAGCATACCCCTATTCACACTCACCGGGTAAGCAGTAAGCCATCCAAATGGTTGCACAAGGACTTACTCACATCACTCAAAGCTAGGGACAAATGTTCTATAGGGAACAGCACATGAAGTGCAAGAAGCAAATCAGGCTTGCAAAAAGCCAACACTGCAAGGGATTATTGGTGAATATGGCTGGTGACCCCAGGAAATTTTGGTCACACATTAAACCTTCCTCGGATCCAAGCAATCCCACACTACAAATGACATGATACTAAATGGAGTTCACTGCTCAGATCCAGACACAATAGCAAATGCTTTCAACAATCACTTCTCAGACCTCTCCAAATATACTGCTGCTTTTCCCGCTGCACCCTCTTCTGATATCTCCTCCCCAAAAGGTATGCCAGTGGGACAGCCATTCTACATTAAAGTTGTCTCCAAAACAGATGCACTCAAGTTACTCAATGCCATATCGGACTGCATTGCGGTTGGGTCGGACTGCCTAGAACCTAAGCTCCTCAAGCTGGCTGCCCCCTTCATTGCAGGGCCATTATCTAAACTCTTCACTATGTCCCTTAGTGAAGGAGTAGTGCCAGACATCTGGAAAATGGCTAGAGTAACACCGGTCTTTAAAAAAGGTGACAAGAAGGATTTAGCGAACTATAGACCAATAGCAATTTAAATATATGAATCATGAAAATAATATAGCAGAAATGCATACAAAAAATTCTCCATAATAGTATCACTCCCAAAGTGATAATACTAGACTTCAGGAGTGATAATACCATTGTTCAGGTGCCGTAATACTATCGTTCGGGACCTGAACGATAGTATTATCACCAAAACACAACAGCGTATGCGCTAGTCTTGCTCTCAATGTCTTTCAAAATGTGCATTCCAATTGGCCACTTTTCCTGTTAGGGCGGGCAGAACAGTTCAAAAAACATGGCGGCCACTGTCTCGCTTACCGAGAGTGTTTCTGAACTTGAACATTTTGGAGCTTTTTTGTTTTAAAAAGGTGAAAAATAAAGATGTCCAGTTGATCCTGCATTCCCTAGACATGGAAAAGGTAGGCTGTCCATAGTAAAACAAAAAAAATAACACCGAGCAGTGAGGCAGTGTGGCATGTGGCCAGGACGGACAGACTTGTTCACTGCTGTGGCCAACCGCCTGAGAGAAATGAACAAAAATCAGAAAATCACATCCATATATTAAAAAAAATAAAAAATAGGTTCCTGTGCATCACAAGGTAGTAATTCCATCTCGAGGTTCTGGGGACTTGGAACCTCTGGAGCTTCGGTCTCGAGGTTCCCAATCTCCCATTGTCCCCAGAACCTCTCGATGGAATTACTACCTTGTAATGCACAGAAACCTATCTATTATTCTATTTATTATCTGTCTTAAACAAAATCCTGGAGAAGCTCATCACAAGACCGGTAACAGAGCACCTCACCAAGTATAACCTCATGTTTACAAATCAACATGGCTTTAGAAAGGGTCACAGCACCCAAACTGCCCTGCTACAGCTAATCAATGATACACAACATGTTATGGATCAGGGTCTTCTAACAGGAGCAGTTTTAATAGATCTCATGAATGTGTTTGAGCTGGTTGATCACCCCCTCCTGCTAGCTAATCTCCTATCCCTGGGTTTCTCGGCACAGTCTGTGAACTGGTTTAATGGCTACCTATCCAACAGGACACAAGTTGTAAAGTTCAACTCTGCAGCCTCTGACCAAACAGTCATTGACATTGGGGTACCACAAGGATCCATCCTAGGACCTCTCCTCCTCTCCATCTTCATTAATAACATAACAAGAAATGCCTCCTCCTGCTCATCGCTTCTGGACACTGATGACCTCATTCTCTATACCAGCTCTGATAACGTGCTTACTCTCAACCACAATCTATCGGGGGACTTCCTAAATGTACAATCCTGGATCACTAGCCATAGGCTGGTTCTCAGCATTAGCAAGACTCAGGCTATGCTTTTTGGCTCGCCTGCCAAACTGAAAAATAGTCATGATCTCTTCAAAATAGTAAGTGTGAGTGGTACCCTTTTGGAATTGATAAACTCATTTAAATACCGGGGGGGTTCTACTCGATGGATCCCTTAACTATGAGATCCATATTACTACCGTGTGTAAGGCAGTCAATACTAAGCTAAATTTAGCCTACAGAACTAGTCACATTCTCATCCCTTCCCCGAGCTTGGCCATTGCCAGAGGACTTCTTCTCCCATCCCTTGCATACGGAACTTCAGTCTACGGCAATGCATCTAAAACCTCCCTACACAAATGGGACATAATCTATAATAATATACGTCTTTATGCCTCTGCATTCCCTAAGTTAAAACATCACTGCCTGCTCTATGCAGACCTTAATTGGCCCTCTCCTATCGTGCACCGGCTCCTTGCTCTTGGGGCCCTTCTGGATGGAATCCAGAGGTCCAGTATGCCTAGCTCTCTCGCCGCTGCGCTCACCCTGCAGACCACTTCCTATGGTCACTGTTCTGCTGATCTTTCCTTACTCCACATTCCCAGATGTAACACTTCCATAGGGAAAACAGGTTTTTCCTACGTGGCCCCCAATTACTGGAACTCACTGACCCTTGAAATACACCAGTCACCTAGCCATGCCTCATTTAAAAAGAGGCATCGCTCTCTGCTTATTGAGCGTACACAGTGCAATTGTTTTAAACCACCCTAGATTCCTGACTCCCTATGCTTTCACTGTCTCGGTGTCCTCCTCTGGTACTTATACCTCATAGTTTCTACTTGTCTTACCACCCCTTTCCTACCCCACCTCTTTCACATCTCCCCCACTTTCTGCCGGCGAGGGCTTACTACCTCAATCCTTCCTACCTACTTGCTCCCTCTTTGGTGTCATATTCTTTATGTTTCAGCCAGTTTTGTAGAATAGAGTTGATGCCTAGATTGACAATCAACTGTTATATGTGCACTTACCTTCATTGTGCTTTGATATGTGAAATGTCTGTATTGTCTCCTCGTTACACCAATTGCTCAAACCGTTATCCATTTTTACTATATCCTTAAATGCCATAGTATAATATGCACTTACTTTCACTTCTGATATAAAGTACATCGGAATGTTTCTCCCATCACCTCAAATTGTTCAAACCGTTATCCATTTTAATTGTATCCCTAATATGTTGTACTCCTATATTGTACTGTATCATCACTGTTTTTTCCTGCTGCTGTTGTAACCTCCCAGGTCGTGCCTGAAAATAGTCACTTTTATGTCTAGTGCACTTACCCGGTTATCAAAAACTAAATAAAAATAAAACACAATTACACAACAACACACACCCTGTTGTGCCTTATTGCTTAACTATAACACTCAGGGACCACTATGTTGCTCATCACACAAATAAAACAACAGAATATCACTGATCAACATACAAAGGATACATACAAATGTTTACAGTAATAAGTTGGTAACCCTAGCAATTAAATATTGGATTGTTATAGAAAACTGTTCATTAAACAAGTGTTCATTTTCCTTTTTTGAGCTGTGGGTAGAGCCTACAGCACTACTTCAATCTCTCAGTAGCTCTAAAAAATGGCTGATCGTGGAACCTTCTGTTGGACTTTTGGATGCATCCTTCCGAAAGCCTAATGGAACTTGAACCCCTTCGCCATGATCGGCCGCTATGGAATAACAGCCACACTATTTTGACTGTTACTTCTGCATTCCGGAGGCATGAACTGCACATGCATGACCCACGCACATACCTAGTTCTGCTGACGTCATCATGTATGGCAAAATGCCATTCACCACAACTGTGCATGCACGACTGCCATGCATGTGCAGTTGCATTGCTGCCACCATTCTGTGGCCCCCAAAACTCATGTGGCACACTGGGAGTCCACCCCAGTGTGCCCAAATCTTTTACTTTTACCCAATCCCCATGTCGGCCACTGCCAGCTCCCCGGCATTCTGTGCCCCCCAAACTTATGTGGCACACTGGGAGCCCACCCTAGTGTGCCTTACTTTTTCTTTCTCCCCTCCTCCCACCGCCATCGACATCAGGGTGCCCAGTCCCCATGTCAGCATTATGTACACCCCCCAGTCATGTGGCACACTTGGAGCTGACTCCAGTGTGCCCAAATGTTTTTTTCTGTAAAACAGAAAACGGTCCCTTGTCGTTGCTCCAGTCTTTTTTTTTCTCGCTGTAAAAATGAAAACGGTCCCTCATCGCTCAAGTCCCTCTCCCCCATCCCCACTCTCCCACTGAGCACCCACCTCTCCACCTCCCTTAGCCCATACTTACCTCCAGAGGTCGGTGCTGTCATCTTCTCTGGACCGGGACACGTCTACACTCTTCAAAGCCGAACCGTGAACTAAAGAATCAAAGGTAAGTGTGCTACACTGTCATTCAATGGGGTTTTCAACATATGCTGGTATTTCAACCATTTTTTGGAATTCTTGCCCCAAATTTTCAACATGGGGTTCTTGGGAACCCAGCTCATGAAAACTGCCACTGTCATTTTATTGCTCAGTCCCGAGAGGTGATTTCATGGTCACTGCATGAAATCACCTCTCGGGACTGATTCATGAATTGACAATAACTCTGTTCATAAGGTGGGGTCCCAAAAAGCCCATGTTGTGAATTTGGTAAAACAATTCCAAAAAATGACTGCATTATGAGTGTGTATTATGCAGTTTCTACACACGCTCCTAACTTCGCCAATTTTTAATATTTTCACTCCACATTTTCAGCGTTCCCATTTTTACACACCTCCTTCAAAACAGTAGACCTGTCATTTTCCACAACCTGCCCAAAATGTGTTTTCGCACCTGTGGTGCAGAATAGTGCATTTGCTCTGCGAAATCACTTTTCGGGACAAGTGAACAAAATGACACTGGCACTCTTCATGTTGAGGGGTCCAAAAAAGGGCATGTGGAAAATGTGCTGCAATACCTCCAAAAAATTGCCAAGTTATACCCAGGCATTGAATGATTTCTACGCACGTGTAACTTTGGTCACTTGGTAGCTCTTCACAGCCTTATCGGCTCTGGCTAGAGCTTGTGTTTAATGTAAGCCCCCACCCCTTCCCGGTGTCAAGGGGTGTCCAGGTGGTAAAAGGTGGGAGGGCCGCACTGTACAACCCAGATAAACACAGTCCAGAATAAAACAGAGAAACAGTACCTGGATTTCATCTGGTGTTGCAGGTGATAGATTAGCTCTATTGGGGAGTGCCCATGGACCTTTTGAGTAGTGAACAGGAACACTGGAGGGAGCAAAGACTGTTGTTGCTTCACCTGCCTGGCCTTGCCAGCTTTGCCATGGCAGCTTTTGGAGACAATCTTCATTGGGCAGGCCTCTCGACGACTTCCTCTCGGTGTTGCAGTGGTTCTTCGGGATCACCCAGGAACACACTGGAAATAGGCTGTGGAGGCAAATTTCTTTTAGCAACAAAACAGTTTCTCCAACAGATGAGGCAAAGACCAAAACTGCAGAATACAGGAGATCCCATTTAATGAACAGTTAATCAAAAAGGAACAGTTACTCCACGGAGCAATCAATCACAATTCAGTTGCTTGGGAACATTCAGTCCACATCTCGGCTAGTGGTGCTCTGGACTGTGGAGTGTGAGCCAGTTAGTTGAGGCAGCCACCCATAGCCTAGGTAGCTAAAGTCCAAATGCAGGCAGCAAAACTTGTGGCCGAACAGGCCCTAAAAAATAGCAGGCAGCAAAACCCTTTCCCTTCCTCCAGTTCCTCTCAAAGCTCTCAGCGAGGAGCAAGGACCTCTGCGGGGTTGGCCCATCTGGCAAAGGCCACCCTCTTGGTCCGTTACTACCTCAAAGTTCACTTGAGTCCATAACTTTAGAGAGATGACTGCTACAGCATCACAGCCACCCAAAGAATAGGCTCCATAAGGGCACAGGGCCCAGAAATGAAAATTCCCCAAAAGAGGGGCCGAATAGGATCAGGGGGTGCACAGATCCCCTGGCCCCCTACTATACCCCGCCTCACCTCATGTCCTGGTCCCTTCCTTGGTGCTCCCTTACAGGCAACAAACTTTTCTTTTCTCCCATAACTAAGGACCAAATGAGCAGACTAACCCTAGACAAGGCTCACAACATAACAGCCATCACCATGTCCTTGTCCCTGAATTACTCTTTTGCTCAAAAAAAAAAAAAATACTAGCTGCATGGTCAAGGGGGCAATCAGCCCCTCTCTGACCACTCTCTCTTTTCTCTCTCCCCCCTGGATGAATCTCTCTTCTGGCCCCAAAATAGTCCCTTTTATTTCTATTTCCAAAGGTGCCAAAAAAACACAAAGGTCCAATCAGCACCAACTCACTAGGAGAACTCACTGTGTTCCCCAATGACTTCTGGGACCTGAAATCCCCACTAACTATTTACACTGTCCCTAACCACGGCACCAGCCGGCACCACAAACTATACTCCCTGCATGGAGCTACCTCTCCTTTAAATTTTTCCCTTCAGGTGGCCGTGCATGCCCAGTAGCATGGACCACAAAAAATATTTACAATTATCTATTTTATTTATTTCAATTTTCCAAAATACCCTAGCTGGTCCCTAGCCTGGCCAACCACAAAAAAACAGACCCAGGACTCAGAGCAGCTGCTCCGCCAAGCCTCTCCCTCCCCACGGCAGCCGTGTATGCCCAGTAAGGTGTGGCCCCCATTTATATTTACAAACTGTGTTCCTGTTGCCACAGCAACCCTCTGGGACCAAGAAACCACCGCAAACACACACCCGAGGACACAGAAACACCAGTGTGGTGCCTGAATCGCAAATGGCCTCCTGAGGACTGAAACAGATCCCAGTCCTCACACAGCCACTGACTGACCCCAAAACACAAGAGGAGCCACTGAGCAGGAGCTCCTACAAAGTAAGCCCATTTTGGGGGGGGGGGTTACATAATGGTAATTTTTACCTCTTTATCCACATTATGGAGTGTGCTGCACATCCAGTAGTTGGACTTTCCGGCTCTTGCATCCCCTCTGGAAACAGAACCCTCTGGCTTTGTCAGCTCTCCAGCAGCTGAACACTCCAACTGTGACATCCTCTCCTGCAGCTGGATCCTCCAGTTGCGACATCACTTTCGACAGCTGAACCTTTCAGGAACTGGACCCTTTGATGCCAACATCCCTTCCGACAACTGTCTTTCTCATGTCCTCTCTATGGCACAGCATCTCTGTGCAGAAAAATAGCCCCAATCTGAAATCTACCCTCACTTTAAAGTCCCTATCACCTAAGGTCACTCAGGAAAGCTAGGTCCCTAACCAATGCCTAACATAAGGAAAATGTGGGTGCGCGGCACCAAGGTTACTGGATGTGGCTCCCTTTGAACTTTGTGAAATAAGTAAAGTCACAAACAAAAACTGATTTGGTTCTTTGTACTGACAACATCTTTTTTGTCAGCAGCATATTTAAAAACAAAACTGAAAAGACTTCGGGTCAGAATTACAGTCTTTCCAAATTCCAAAGTGGGTTTTAGACAAACTTCAGATACTAGCACAGTTTACAGACAGCAGGCTTCTGGAGCTTCATCTTCATGTTACCAAAGGGTTCTGAACTCAGCCCAGGACACATACAAAACAAACTGGCCACTTTGTAAAGCATACGTACACTGGCCAATTCGACAAGCAATAGTGCCACTTTCCAAGGATACTACTACCACTACACTAGGGCAGCCCTCACCTAGGCTCACAATCCTGTCCCTTGGGAGTTTAAGCCAAGTTTTTCTTTAAAATGATTCTGCCAAAGTGCTCCTTCTGGTACAGTAAGTGTTGTACAATCTGTCATTTACTTTAACAGAATGACAGTGGCTTTTCAAGAATTAAGTTCCACAGCAGACCCCTTTAAAAACCATACCCCAGCAAAATAAAAAGTTAACGTAATAAGATTTTTAACCCTTGGGAACTAGGAACAACTGATAAACTGAGCACAATCCACACCCTGCTGCTGATACAAGCAGTGCCGTAGTTTATTTAAAAGGTGGTAGTGGGGAAAGGCACACTGAGCCAAGGCTCATTTCAAAAGAGACAGAAAAGTGTCAGTCTCCTCCACTGAGCCACACTCTTTGATCTCAGGGTTGTAGGCACGTAGTGCCCTGCAGGGCCCGGAAACCTTTAGAGAAGCACCGTTATTTGCACAGCATCAATGCAGAGCACTACATGCTCTATGGTATAAAAGACAGTGATGACCCCAACTGCCTCTGTTCCAGTTTTTGCCACCACAGTAGTTGCACAGCTTCTTACATGTACTACAACTTCATTTAGGCCCTCAGTGCATTAGCAGTGAATATACTGCAGAACTTGACATTTTTACTGTCAAATAAGTTTCACTATTTTTGTTTAAGAACCAATTTGCATAAAAATAAATTTGTGCAAGCACTTTTTCCATTACAGTGAATGTGGTGATTGTGACTTAGTGCTAAAAAAAAAATTATGCAATTATGGTTGCATTTGTGTTTGCGCTAAATTTACTTTGCGTGAAAATAAGCAGTTTTACAGTAGGCCTTGATACCCATTCCTTTCTTTCTTTTTCTTTCTACTGTATCTATCATGCCTCCATTTAAAATGTGTTGGTGCGAAAACCAAATTGAAAGTTTACACCTACACTCCGTCTTCTTCACCTGCTTTGGAGTGAACCACGATGTTGTAAATAACCCACTGTGTCAAGCAATCATGTACTGCACTGTCAAAATTGGACCCACCATCTTAATGTTCCAGGTGAGTCTTTCAGTTGATACCTCTGCTAGGGCACTACTGAGATCCTTTCAGGCTTTTTTGTCTTTTTCCTCACCAGTGAGGGAGACACGGTGCTATATTTCACCCCATCACGTGGCTTCAAGATTTAGCCGTAGTGCTGCAGGTTAGCAAGAGATTTCAGACATGCTAGAAAGACAGACAGACAGACTCAGAGATGGCTTTGCCCCCAATAGTTTTGTCTGTTTGCCCAACCAAAGCTGTGCCTTTTCAGGCCTCAATCTGACACTGTACTCGGCATGTTCTGTTGACCCTATGGTACCATTTTTTGCACTGATAGCAGTGTTGTGGGACATGTCACTCACTCTTCTCCCACTGGATCTCAACATTGTGCCATCAGCGGGAGCCTTGGGACCATTCTTGGCCTGAACCCTGAAATGCATGACATCAAAATCAGTGCCAACCATTCACAAGGTACTGTCATTGGCAATGACATGGCACCACGTGGTGCCATTGCCACCCACTATTGGTACTGGCCAGGTGCCATACTCATTACCATTTATCCCCTCAAAGGTGCTATCTCCTGCAGGACTGTTGCTTCCAAAGCAGCCTTTTCCTTCACTGACTTGAGAAAAGTCATTGCCATTGATGTCACCTCTTGGTTTCACCCCATCAAGCCATAGCCAGTGTTGTCCCTCATGATGGGCTTTGGCCCTTGGCTCATGCCAGTACTGGTTTCAAGTCCCATGGTCTCTTTGGCTCTTGCACTTGAGCGTTTAAAATGCCCCTCCTTATGGCAGTCAGACACATCCTGAGGTACACGTGCAGACAGCTCCACAGCACCTTCTACAGCCCTTATGCTCTGATCTGGATTCAACAGTTTAGCAGGCTGTATCAGCTGCTCAGGCCACTGGGATTCTGGGGAAGGACTCGAAGGCTCCATTCTCTGTCCATCTAATTCCACCATCCCTGTTCACACCTTGTGAAAACATCCTGCAGAGTTTCTCTACCTCCCTCCCTCCCTCTGGAAGCCAGCTTTCATTATCTTTCACCTCTAAGACAGGAGGGCTTTTTGGCTAATCTAAAAGTGAGGGTGTTACTCCATAAACATATATACAGATGCACTGTTGTTCTCTCCTTGGCCAAAGAATCATGTAGACTTGACAAGCTGGGCAAACACATGTATTTAGAAACATAGAAACACAGATGATGATGGCAGAAAAAGACTAATGTGGTAGTGAGGTTCATGAGATTCCTGTGCGGTGCTCCTAACTTTCTGTTGGCAAGACAGACAATATTATCAACATGAGGAGAGGAATGATAATGTGTCATCCAAGGTAACACCTTAAAGACTTAAAAGACTGCCTGTTCTAAACTGATCCCCTTATTACTGAGGATAAGTAGGGGAGTTTAAAACCAGTTTATTGTATGTAAAACTTTTCTCCAGGGACTCAAAGTTGTTTTGAAGGTCAGTGCAGATTTTATCCTGGTGTTTACTGCTGAGGTATATGATGGTATTTTCAACACAGAGGAGCACCTTAGGTGTCTGGCAGGCCTCCAGGAGGCTGTTTATGAACAGCTCAAATAAGCCCAAATAAGAGGGGGTCAAGTATTGAACCTTGTGGCACACCTAGAGAGACACTTCTGGCAACTGAGAGGGAGCCATCAATCTTTACTCACTGTGAACTGTCGGTGAGGTAGTTATGAAACCAGCCTACCATGTCCTAAGAGAGGCCAAGAGAGAAGAGCTTGCCAAGGAGAAGCATACAGTTGAAAAGGTCAAAAGCTTTCAACAAGTCAGTGTAGATGGCTCCCAGCATGAGACCAGCATAAAGAGCCTTTTTAGGTAGTTGGTTACTTTATAAAGGCAGTGCTAGTGCTGTGGAGCTTCCAGAATCAATATTATTGTCTGCATTGTATATTATGTTTATCTAAATATGTGACAAGTTGGTCCAGCACGATTTGTTCGAAGGCCTTGGACAGGGAAGAGGATTGATATTGGTCTGCAATTAGCCAGGTTGGAGTGGTCACTGTTTTAAAAGACTGGCGTGATCAGTACAGTTTTCCAGACTCCAGTGAACTGACAATACTGTAGGGAAGAGTTGAATAGTTTAATTATGGGAAGGGTAAGTTCCTCGAGGACCCGAGCCAGTAGCTTCATGTTTATCATGTCACCCCCCCACACACTAGTTTTGCCTATGATGCTTTTAACATATTTAGTGGTATCTTTTGATGAAATAGTCTAGAAATAGACCTTGGGGTACCCCGGGTCTTGGTTAGATCTGCCATCTAGTCCAGTGACGTCACTGTCACCTGTCCCTAACACAGGACTGGGAGGGAAGACAGAGCTGAGGTCCATGATATACTTTAATCTATAACAATATATACACATAATGTAGTTTTCTATTACATTATCTTATTCATGATTTTCATGTTTTATATATATATATATATATAATACAGTTTTCTATTATGTTATCTTATTCATGAGAAACACAGGTAGTCTGAGAGCCACAGCTGTGGTTTTCTGACGAACCCGACCTGCCAGACTGCCACCCGCAGTCCAAGTGTGAAGCCACCAGCCCCTCGCAGAAACACAGGTAGTCTGAGAGCCACAGCCGTGGTTCTCTGATAAATCCGACCTGCCAGACTGCCACCCGCAGTCCAGGTGTGAAGCCACCAGCCCCTCACAGAAGCACAGGTAGTCTGAGAGCCACAGCCGTGGTTCTCTGATGAACCCAACCTGCCAGACTGCCACCCGCAGTCCAGGTGTGAAGTCACCAGCCCCTCATAGAAATGCAGATAGTCTGAGAGCCACAGCTGTGGTTCTCTGATGAACCTGACCTGCTAGACTGCCACCCGCAGTCCAGGTGTGAAGCCACCAGCTCCTCACAGAAACCCAGGTATGGACTTGTCCTCAGGGACTGATTACCTCCACGAAGGGAGCCCTAGCTGCCAATTTTTGCTTTCTTCACATGAGGACAGTTGTCTCTTGGTTTAAATCCAGAGTCTTTTACTGCTGTGGCCCACTGGCTGCAGTCAGCCCCAGGAGCACTCCGATTGGCTCCATATAGCTCTGCACTGTTAATGTTTGATTATATTGTACTAGATTATGTTTTCTGTTAAAACTGTCTTGTTTGTATTTTATAGCTGAAGTTTTCTGATTTAATGCAAATGCCTGCATTGTGTTCCTCATAAGACCAGTAGTGATCTCAGCTCAGGCCTTTGAAACCCCCCCTTCACCTTTTTTATGCTAGTATTGTGTTTTAAATTGCCCTGTTATTGCTCACTCAGACTTGGAGGTACTTGCCTAACATTTTGGTCTGCAACACCCCCGTTTAAGCTAGTCTGCATTTCTTTTTAGCTCCACGAGCAGCCCCACCCCCTCTGACTTTCTTATTTAATTCTACTCTGCCTTCTCCTTCCAGGTAGTCTGAGAGCCACAGCCATGTTTCTCTGATGAACCCGACCTGCCAGACTGCCACCTGCAGTCCAGCTGTGAAGCCACCAGCCCCTCACAGAAATGCAGGTGCGGACTTACCCTCAGGGACTGATTACCTCCAGGAAGGGAGCCCTAGCTGCCAATTTTTTCTCCCACCCACTCACCCCCCCGGTCCTGATTAAATACACATAAACCCTGCCCCGGCTTTCTAGCTCACTCCTACTGGCTATTGCCAGCCACGCCGCACTGGTTATCTAGGCCTTAATTTTCACTGGTCCCCCATCCTCCCACGACAACCACTCATTTCCCTGGCCCTCTCACGGAACTGTTGCAAATCCTGTATTTATTACTGGTAAAAGGAAATATCTCCACGTTAAGAATGTCAACTGCGCCTATCCTTCTCTATTGTTGCCTTATATTACTAAGTTATGCTGTACCCAAAATTTCAATTTGCAACTCGGGCAAAGGCCAGTTTCCCTCCTCTATCATCTACCAAGATATAGCCTCCCACATTAGACCATGGCATCCTACATCAGAGACGTCTCCTCTATGGTCATGCCCCTCCTCCCACCAGGCCATAACTATAGAACACATGCAATTCCCAAGGATGGTATCGGCCCTATCAGTTCTCTTTGTTTTATCCCTAGCAAATAGCAATCCTGCCCTTAACACAGCCACCGCTAAACCAATGTGTGCTAGAAGGAGTAACAAAAGACTATCTAGCAGGCTAAGACACCACCTTCAAAAACTACTACTGCTTCTCCTACTCTGTTCGGGAAATGTTGACTTAAACCCAGGCCCACCTATTTCTCTGGATGCCCCTGCGGACCTCCCTCAATATAAAGGGATTAGCTTTCTCCATATCAATGTCTGTAGTTTGCTAAAGAAGATTGAATCTATACAGACCTGGGCTCTACATGCATCTCCTGATTTCTTCATGATAACTGAATCCTGGCTCACCCTCGACCCGGACAAATCTATCAACGACCTGGATATATCATCTACCGCTGTGATAGACTGACTAGAGGGGAGGGTTGCAAATATGTCAAAACAAATTCACAGTCACAGTCTTTGACTGTACCTCAAAAGGCTAAGGAATTTGAATGCCTGGCTCTAAAATTATCACTTTCAGAGAAATCACTCCTTATGGCAGCATGCTACCGACTGCCGTCTGGTGGCTGGGCACTTCTGCCACACCTTCAAAACCTTTTTCACTCTGCTTATACTGAGTGTATTCTAATGGGGGATTTCAATCTAAATTGGAATGATGACAGCTCTAAGAAATTGAAGGATCTATGCGATATTAATGGTCTGTTACAAATGGCGACTGCTATAACCAGACCTAACAGAAAAAACCCTGAGCACAGCACCCTCCTGGACCTTATGCTAGTAAACAAACCTCACAATATCTCGCATACTGGAGTATTCTTCAATTATATAAGCGACCATTGTGCTACTGCCTGCATCAGACAGCCTTCCCAAATAAAAATGGCCTCCAAATTCAAACTGAAAAGATGCCTGAAAAGTTCTGCCAGTACACTTTCCTGAAAGATCTAAGCAACATTCTTTGGCAGGATTTCTATCTAGCCCCCACCTTTAACTGAGGCATTGACATCTTTCACAGCCTGTTATTGGGGCTAATAGACAAACACGCCCCACTAAGACTGATCAAATCAAAAAAGAAAACTCCTGACTGGTTCTCTCCCATCCTGAAGAAGGCACTTAGGGATAGGGGCTACTGGTGGAAAAAAGCAAGGAAATCCCACCTGAAGGCCGATTGGTTAACATTCTCTACCACTAGGAATACTTGTACCAAGCTAATTAGGTCAGAAAAAGCTAGGTACTTCCAAAAAGAACTAGAAGATAATAAAAACAACTCTGCCAAATTTTGGAACATCCTCAAAGAAGTCGAAAGTCAGTCCACTGCAACACCTCTTCCAAACAAAATTGTGTCTGATGGTACCACCTATGCAGACAAAGCTGATATGCTAGAGAAGTTTAATGATCACTTTGCCACTGCAGGGCTTGCCTTTGACACCTCACCTATCAGCAAACTTAGCCCGACAAGAGACTACACTGTTGACTTCACTGACAACCACAACCATAACCAACCGCATCCCACCCCCTTCAGCTTCCTCACAATTACGTTCAAGCAAGTGGAGGACCGCCTCCTTTCTCTGGATACAAAAAAGAGTGCGGGTGCAGATAATAGTGAACCTTACTTCCTATAACTTGGCCATACCTATCTGACTGCCCCCATTACACGCTTATTCAACACCTCTCTGATTCAAGGTGAGCTACCTGTCTCGTGGAAAACTGCCCACATCCTACCATTATTCAAGACTGGGGTTCCGAGTCATCTGAACAATTACCAGCCTATTTCTATACTATCCGTCCTCTCTAAATTACTTGAAAAAATTGTCAACATCCAACTTAGAGAACATTTGGATTCGCAAAAGTTGCTAAACCCGGCTCAGTCCGGCTTCAGATCCAAACACAGGACAGTATTGGCTTTTGCCAAAGTAACTATAGACTGGCAAATGGCCTTGGACTCTAAGAAGCATGTATTTTCCCTCTTCCTTGATCTAAGTAAGGCCTTCGATACTGTGAATCATACCATCATGCTTACTGCACTGAGTAACATCAGACTTGATAGTTCTGCCATTAAATGATTCACCAGCGACCTAACCAATAGGTTACAACAAGTCAAAGCCATAGGAGATCTGTCCCCACAAAAATCCTTGTTACGAGGAGTCCCACAAGGCTCCATCCTGGGCCTATCCTCTTTGCAATATACATCAATAATCTGGACTCACAGCTGGGCACAGCCAATGTGCACTTATTCGCAGATGATACTGTACTCTGTATCACAAATTCATCCTTGGATCTGGCCCATGAGTACTTACAAAAAGACTTTGTCACCCTCCAATACAACCTTATCACTCATAAGTTGCTCCTCAACGTCAAAAAGACTAAAGCAATGATTCTCTCACCAAAGTCTACTTCCAGATGTCCACACATCACACAGATCCGAACACTCTTAGATGAACCTCTTGAAGTAGTTGATACCTTTAAATACATAGGTTTCTGGCTAGATAACAAGCTCAACTTTCTATACCACTTAAATGAAACCTCGCAGAAACTAAGACAGCAAATAGGTATATTCTAGCGCATTAAACACTTACTTATGTTAGAAGCCAGAATGAGACTAGTACAAACTACATTCCTACCTATACTGGACTATGCTGACTTCCTTTACAGTCATTGCCCATCAACGATGCTAAACAAACTAGACACCCATTACCACCGGGCTTTAAGATTTATCCCAAATCTACCCCGTGGTACACATATCTGTCATCTATACCAGGTTTCAGGATGGACCTCACTCTCAGCTAGGAGTAAAAGGAATGCTCTCCTCTGTTTTTTTAGAGCATTTTCTGATGACCTCCCTGCATGCATCTCGAACCTCTTCAAATGGGCTAAAGGTTCCTATGGCTTGAGATGCTCCTCCATAATCTGTTTTCAGATTCCTAGAGTGAAAACTACCCTTGACTTGGCAGCAATCTACTTCTCACTTCCATCACTTTGGAACACTATGCAAGACTCATTAAAATTATCCTCACTTTCAAGCATTTTCACATTCAAAGCTCTATTAACAGATTATCTGAAGGAATCATGCAATTGTTTCAGACGCCTATAACTCCTAAGCCCCAGGTGCCACTCTCAAATCCTATACCTAAGTATCTCATCCACCCCACATTCCTAACAACAGAAACCTAGGACCTACAAGCCTAATTCCCTTAATCCGAGATGGCCTTGCCTATTCTCTACCTTTTACCTGTTCTGGCCTCCCTCTTGGCTGCCTACTCTTTCATCCCAATTTCTACTCTATTCCTTAATACCTCCTTATTTTTTATCATTTAGGTATGAGCTCTTACTTAGCAGAGGCTATATGAGATTGTTGTCTCTTGTCATTCCAGTAAAGCTTATCATTATGTACCTTTTCATGTTAATTATGTTGACAGGTATGTATAGGCCCATATTAACCGGCAACTTCAAAATGTTTTTTTTTTTTTTTTGCACCGCTGTCCACCATAATTGTACTCTTATGAAGTGTACTGTATTGTATTAATGCCCAGGACCACCTTGAAAATGAACTTGCTCAATGGTGTTTATGCCTGGTTAAATAAAGTGATTGATTGATATTGTGCAAAACACTGTGTTAATGCTCTAGTTAGGGTCAAAGCCATAAAAGTAAGGAAACATGGTGTTAGGTTTTTCAGAGCTAACACCCCACACCCACCCTGCACACACCAACAAGGAACATATTGGAAATCCCAAAACTTGATCTCCCAAACTCTATAAACTCGATTCCAGCAGACAGAATTTTGAAGACTGAAAGAGTCTTAAATGCAATGCAGGGGGCTTTGCCCCCTATGACCCCACTGTAACTAAAATAACCAACTTCAAGTGGGAGTAGGCCTCGGAGTAGCCCTCAACGCCATGGGAGCAGCTCAGACCCTCTCTTGTGGTGCCTGACTTGGGGTAGGGTAGGGTAGCGGTTCGTCACATCCTCTACCTTACCCTTGTTGGCACCAGCTTCCCCCTTGTTGGTCTTGTACATGCCAGAATACTGAAATCAGACCCCTGAGTTTTGGGATTCTAAGTTTCAGTATCCTAAATAGATACCACCAACAGGCATCGGAGGTGTGCCTTGGGGTCATTGACCCTAACACTCACCCTGTTCCATAAATAAGCTAAGATGGGTACAGTATAGGAGAATGGGGTAAGCGTTAGAGCTGATAACCCCAAGACACACCCCCAACACCTATTGGTGTGTGCGGGGTGGGTGTAGGGAGTTAGCTTTGAAAACTCTAACACCACATTTCCCTACTTTTGTGGCTTTGACCATAACTAGAACATTAACACAGTTTTTTTGCAACTCATTTCCTTACTTTTTGAGATAGTACAATAGTATCTTTATTTTACCGTGGGAGTGCAGGGTCCTTTGGACCTGCGCTCCCATCCCTCCATAGATGTGTGCATATGTATGTAACTGTGGAAGCACAGGGCCCTTATTGGATAATAGTGACCAAATTGTCAGCATAGACACCTTATTACTCCACCGCATGTACCCAGTACAGAAAAATTTGAATTCCTGCCAAAACGTAATTCTGCGCAACTGTAACGCCATTTCCCACGGCAGGTGCAAAAACACTTTTTTGTCAGGATTTGAAAAATGACAGCTATGACATACATGAGATGTGGTAACAAGAAGGCTATGTTGTAAATCTGGGGTAAAAATATTTAATATTTCTGAAGTTACGAGTGGGCATAGCGAAATTACAATTAATGGTCATAACTTTGGCATTTCTTCATATTTTGACCCCAAATTTTCAACATAGTCTTTTTATGACCCCGTCTCATAAACCCCATAGGTGGAAATGTTCATATCTGTGCCAAAATGCCATTCCATGCCACAGGTGTGTAAGCATGTTTCGGACAGGATGTGAAAAATGACAACTGTATTGTTCATGAGGTGGTGAGAAAAGATGACTATGCTGAAAATTTGGGGTGAAAATAATGAAAATTGCCAAATCTGAAAAATGTCAACACACACACATAACTCACCAATTATTTGGAATATTTTCACCACATTTTCAACATGGCCTTTTTGGGACACTGGTGGTGACATTTTTATTTGGTCCCAAAAGGTGATTTCACACAGCGACTGCAAAATCCCTTTCTGGGCTCGATTAATGAAACAATAGTTACAGTGTTCATGAGGTGGGGTCCCAAAAGGGCCATGTTGAAAATCTGGTGAAAAAATTCAAAACAAATGGCAAAGTTTTGAACATAAGTTCAAAATGCCATTGAAATACATTATACAGCACTTACCTTTATTCCTTATTTTGCGGTTCCACTTTGAAGAGTGCAGACATGTCCCAATCTCCAGAAGATGACAGCAGATGACCTCCAGAGATAAGTATAGGGTAAGGGGGTGTGTGGGGTGGTGGGTGCTCAGTGGGAGGGTCAGGATGGGGGAGGGGATGGCGGGGGATGATGAGGGACTGTTTTCTTTTTCTCAGGGAAAAAAAAAGACATTGGGGACAGCTTTCTTCTTTACCTCGAAAACAAACAAGCATTTGTCAATGCCCGGATGGTTGCTACTGGTATTAGTGTTGTACCTGGTCAAAGTGCAGCTCCTGGGCCATGCCAGAAGACTAAGGGTTGGACCTGGGGGGGCAGTTATGGTGGGGCAACAACTGACAAACTGAAAGGAATTTAAAATAATAAAACATTCAATTTTCACCATTCTTTGCTTAAAGTGGGGGCTCGGCTTTCATTGTAGAGATTCCTCTGCAGCAGTGCTGCTGTAGTCTGGTGTACGTGGGTGATTTCAGAAAGGAATGTGGCTTCTATTCCCACCAGTCTGGTGTGAGAACATCATAAAACTGAACTGCAAGCTGTGATAGAGCTGTGCTCTATGTTAGGAATAACTGGAGCACCCGGGGACATATTTTTCTAATCTCTCCCCTTTTCTGTCTTAGTAGTCTGCTGCAGCAGTGCCATTTTCCTATCCTATTTATTTCTCATTTTATGCCTCGGTAGATTGGCCCCCTACTGAGGTAGTCTCCCCTCTCACTGTTCTTTCTCTTACAATTTTTTATGTTGTCTTGCGCATGCGCAAGCAACATTTTGTGGCAGTAGGAGATGGTAGTAGGAGAAATGCAGAGGTGTGTCAGTTTTGGTGAATGCAGGGCACGATTTAGAAGGTGTATCCCTCATTCACCAATTAGCAAGCATGCTAGCCGTGACACAAGTTTTATGCAGTGCCACCAACTTGAAACAAACTTGCCGCTGCAATCAGAGACAAGCTCATCATGCAGTGGCATAGATGATATGCCTCCCCTACATGCCTTTCTTGGTGAAACATTTGAATCGACATGGTGGTGGTGGCAGCAGCAGGAGAGAAAATCTTGTAACCTCTCCACCTTGCCAACCAACCAGTCCCTGCCTGAATGGTGAGAGGAGGCATTTTCCTCACCTGCCACCTCCACATCCCGCTGTATCCGGGCTGTAAAGTTTCTCCCAGCCATGCAGAGCAGACCATAGCCTAAGCTCCATACAGGCTTGGAGTATTAAGTGCCTGAAGGCACTTGTACTGTAAGCGTGATCCTGATCGCGCTGGTGGACCCCCCACCTGGTGAAATGGGGGTGCTTAATGACCTCCCCAAACATCCTTTAGTGTGGCACACTGGGAGCCCACCCCAGTGTGCCAAGCCCTGCTGTTGTGTTTCTGACACTGGGATGCTCACTCCCGGTGTCGGATGCCCCCCCCACGCACACATATCTCCTGACCTCGAGATGCCCAGTCCCTGGGTTGGCACTGATCCCCCCAGTATTGTGGCACATTGGGAGCCCACCCCAGTGTGCCGACATCCAGGTTTCCCTGAAAAACAAGAAAACAGTCCCTTGTCATTGCCACCTGCCCCTTCCCCAACCTGCACCCCTCCTCTGCATACCCCTCCTCCCTGCACCCCCCTAACCCATACTTAGCTGCAGAAGTTGGGATCAGCGATCTTCAGTGGACTGGAAACACGTCTGCACTCTTCAAACGCTGACCGCAAACTGAAGAAATGATGGTAAGTCCTATAATGGCAATCAATGGGGGGATTCAATTTAGGTGGATATCTCTGCCATTTTTGGAAGTTTTGGTCCCACATTTTCAACATGGGGTTCTTGGCACCCCACCTCATGAACACAGTCACTGTCATTTCATTATTTGGTCCCAAAAGGTCATTTCGCAGTCACTGCGCAGAATCACCTTTTGGGACCAATTAACAAAATGACAGTATCACTGTTCATGAGGTGGGCTCCACAAAAGCCTATGTTGCAAATTTGGTGAAAACATTTCAAAAGATGACTGTGTTACGAGCATGCATTGCACAGTTTCCATGTACACTCATAACTTTGGCAGTTTTTAATATTTTCACTCCAGATTTTCAACACTGACATTTTTTCACATCCCCTTATAAACGGTACAGCTGCCATTTTTCACATCCTGCCCAAAATGTGTTTTAGCACACGTGGTACAAAATGGCGCGGTCGCTGTGGGAAATCAATGTTCGGGACACATTAACAAAATCACAGTGACACTCTTCATGAGCGGAGGTCCCAAAATCCCTATGTTGAAAATTTGGTTAAAAAAATCCTCAAAATAATTGCACTACTGGCATGCGTTGTGCAGCTTCTAGGCACACTCATGACTTCACCAATTTTTCATAGTTTCACTCCAGATTTTTTAGCATTGCCATTTTTCACACCTCCTCATGAACAGCACAGTTGTCATCTTTCACATTGTGCCCAAAATGTGTTTTCACACCTGTGAAACATAGAAACATAGAAGTTGATGGCAGACAAGGACCACAAGGCCCATCCATTCTGCTCATTTATTTTTCTACCTTATAAATGTGCCATCAGCCTTTGCTCTGTCAGTGGCCTATCTATTCATATTCATCTGTTTTGCTCCCTTATACCTATCCCATGCCTGTTTGAAGCCCTGCACTGTATTCATATCCATCACTTTCTGAGGTAGGCCATTCCATGCATCTGTCACCCTTTTTTGTGAAAAAGAACTTCCTCACATTACCCTAATCTCTAATATCATGCTGTGTCCTCTTGTCCTGCAATTTTTTTTTATATTGAAACATGTTAGACTCTTTCACCTTGTTAATGCCCTTAAGGTGTTTGAATGTTTCGATCATATCACCTCTCTCTCCCTGCTTTGCTCTAGGGTATACATATTGAGCTCCGTTAATCTGTCCTCATATGTTTTCTGATGCAGTCCCTGCACCATTTTGGTTACCCTTCTCTGGACTGCCCAATTTGGTTAATGTCCTTGTGAAGGTGTGGCCTGTAGTACTGCATGCAGTACTCCAGATGGGGCCTAACCAGTGTCTTGTAAAGAGGGATTATTACCTCCCTCTTACAACTTGTGATACCGCTACTAATACACCCTAACATCCCCCTAGCCTTACCTGCTGCTTTAGTGGTCTGCTTGGATGATTTCAGGTCATCGGTGATGATGATGGCCCAAGTCTCTTTCTTCCCTTGTGACTGCCAGCAACTTCCCTCCCAGCCTATAGGTGGCTTCAGGGTCTCTCTTCCCTATGTGCATGATCTTGCACTTCTTTGCATTAAAGCCCAGTTGCCACTCTTTCGACCATTTTGCTAGTTTATCCAGATCTATTCTCATTCTGCCCACCCCATCTGGATCATCTACTCCGTTGCAGATCTTGGTGTCATCTGCAAACAGACAAACCTTACCCTCTAGTCCATCTGCAATGTCACTGATGAAGATATTGAAGAGGACTGGCCCCAGGACTGATCCCTGAGGTACCCCACTTGTGACTTGCATCTCTTCTGACTGTATACCGTTTACCACCCCCTCTCTGTTTTCTGCCTGTCAACCAGTTTGCCACCCAGTTGACAAACTTCTGACCCACCCAAGCCTACCTAGCTTATTAATCAATCTTCTATGTGGAACAGTATTGAAAGCTTTGCTGAAGTCAAGGTAGGTGACATCAACTGCTCCCCCTTGGTCCACCACTCTGGTTACTCAGTCAAAGAAATATATGAGATTAGTTTGACAGGACCTTTCTTTTATAAACCCATGCTGTCTTGGATCCTGTGCTCCTATGGATTCCAGGTGTTGCACTATCCTTTCCTTAAGGAGTGCCTCCATAATCTTGCCCACTACTGAGATAAGACTGACTGGTCTGTAGTTCCCTGCCTCCTCCCTGCTACCACTCTTGTGGAGCGGGATCATGTGAGCCATTCTCCAGTCTTCTGGGACCTCTCCTGTGCTCAGAGACTTACTAAACAGTTCTGATAATGGCTCTGCTAGTTCTACCCTTAGCTTCTTTAGTACCCTGGGATGTATTGTATGCCATCAGATCCCATTGCCTTGTCCACCCTGAGCTTATCAAGCTCTTGTAGGACCCTTTCTTTTGTGAAGGGACTAGTGCTCACCTCCCTCCCCCTGTGTCCATGGTGCTGAACTGTGGGCCCTGCCCTACCTTCTCTTCAGTAAATACTGAGCAGAAGTATCTATTTAGGATAGATGCTTTTACATGGTCCCCCTCCTCACACGCCCCCTCATCTCCTTTGATCTTAGCAATACCCTCTCTGGACTTTCTCTCCTTTCACTAATGTATCTATAGAAAGTCTTGTCACCTTCTTTTACTTTTTGTGATAGTGTTTCCTCAGTTTGGGCCTTTGCCTACCCTACTTCCTTCCCTGCTTCCCTTAGGGAAGTTTGGTATGCCTCCCTATCTTCATCCTGCTGTGTTCCCTTATATTTTCTGAAGGCCAGCCTTTTGGCTCTGACCTTTTCTGCTACTGTTTTTGAGAACCAAAGTGGTTTCCTTCTTCTTTTGCACTTCCTTTTCTCTCTAACACAATGGGATGCTGCTTCCAGTATTGCATCCTTAATGCTTGCCCACCTTGCCTGTACCCCTCACCTGCATTTTTTTTTGCCAGGGCTAGCTTAACTCTGTTGACCATCTTATCAAAGTCAGCTCCTCTGAAGTCCCATATTTGTGTCTTGGAATGGGATGATTTAGTTGTAGTGGCCAAATTGAACCATACCATGTAATGGTCACTGGCCCCCAGGTGACCTTCTACCTGGGGATCTGTGATCCTTTCCCTGTTAGTCAGTACTAGACCTAGGATAGCCCTGTCTCTTGTGGGTTGTTGTACCAGTTGTTTGAGGCCTTCCCCCTGCAGGGAATCCACCATGTGTCTAGTTCTGGCAGATGTTCCTGCTGGTATTGACCAGTCTGTATCTGTATCAGTCACTGTGCAAAATCACCTTTCAGCTAACGAACCAATAGTGCCACTGTTCATGAGGTGGGGTCACAAAAAGCCCATGTTAAAAATCTGGAGTGCAAATACCAACAAACACCTGGGGCATTAGGGTTTCCAACCGTAATGTCCCACCCTGTAGAGACTGACAGGCATCTGGGGTGTGACTTGGAAGTGTGGCTCTAATGCTCATGCTCATTCCGTTCTTCATTTCTCTTCACCCTTGCAGCCAGTGACAGGTATTGAGGTGTGCCTTGGGCTCTTTGGTCTCTGTCTACCCCATTCTCCTATACAGCACCCATTTCAGCATATTTCCTTATGGAATGGGGTGAGCAAAAGGACCGAAGACCCCAAGGCACACCACAACACTTGTCGGTGTCTGCAGGGTAGGGTGAGGTGAAATGGCATGAGCATTATGGCCAACAACCCAAAGGCACATCTCAATGCCAGTCAGTCTCTGCAGGGTGGGGGTGGAGTTGACATCAGTTCCATACTTCACTGCCATTCCTATTATGCATCTCTGTAACTCCTGCACTACCAGTGCCAATGCCAGCAAGACAACATTCGGCATTGACAAATGCTTATTTTCTTTTCTGTCCATATGTGGCGCTAAAGTGCCTGCTGTGCTAAATAAAATATTTAATATGCATATGAATAAGAAAAACTGCCTAAGAAAGTGCTTATAGTGCTTTAGCAGTCATAATGTGTCAAGCATGTTTGCTGGCTGTTGATATAAAGTGCAGAGGGTACTTTGTAAAGCCTTTATATGTTGTTTGAAATCCTGCAGTGCTTGAATTTAAACAGCCTAGCTGCAAGAAAGTTGAAACTTAATGAAAAGAATGTGCATGATAAAAGATAAGTCATTGTATGACACAGGCATCCTTTCCCTGCTCTGACACAGAGAATGAGATCAGCTGTGTTTGCTGAAGGAGCTGATTTATGAATGTGTCTGTTGGCACAATGCTTTGAAGTCCAAGCAGTTCATGCCTCAGCAGTGCCATTATCAGACTGGCCATTTATTGGTCAAGCCCCTTGTAGACTCTCCTGCATTGGATCACTGCGACACACCTCTCAGAGACTGGTATCATACCAAAATGCTTTGCCTAGCGGCAAGCATAAAATCAATATTTTGGGACACTGAGAGTTGGCTCCCCAGTGTCTCACACTGCTGGTGGGGTCACAAGTGCAATACACTACCAAATGTATATGTACCCCCCCTACAAATGGAAGTCCCTATAATGTCTGCCTGGGCTTATCTGCCTCCCTGTGGCTCTGTCTCCTCCTGCTCTCTTCACAGGCATCTCCCGATCCAGCAAGCATTTTTTTTTCTTTCCTCAGGTCCTGTTCTGTCTGTCTGGTTTCCTGCCATGCAGCTCAAGTCCATAATCCAGCCCTGCGAGGCTCAAAAACGTCCACCACGATCTCCCGTTTGTTGTTCTGCCCTCGGGGCAGTGGGAATCACACAGGCATGAGCGGTGCCTTTGATCTATGACCGATTAAGATTTTGATCATTCCAGGGTGTGTTCCATTGGTCTCAGGATCCCCATCACCTTGGTGGGACCCGGTGACCACAGACAGGCCACTGAGAGGCCGCTCCTCCCTAATTTAACAAATTTCCCCAAGGTGTTCGGTCGGAACTCAGCATATTCATGAGCCTGAGCCCCAATCTAGTGAATATTCATGAGAGCCTGTCTGCCCTCAGGGCAGTTATATCTTGGCTATGGCCGAGAAAGAAAAAAAGGAAAATATTTTGAATATTGTAACTGCTGCTGTATGTTTGGGGGAAGTGTGGCAGAAGGGGGTGTTTAAAAATAAATGCTCTGCTTCTGGCTTCTCTAGACAATTTGGGGACTTAGAGTCTTTGCCTGTCTGCTGCTGCAAGGCATCCTTAAACACTGGCAGCAGTGACAGGAAAACGGGCTGAGCAAAATCCTTTCTCTGTGCAGCGACAGCAAGTACTCAGCCTGGGCTAAAGAACTGTGGGGCATTGGACCAAATATTTGTGTATCCCTGGCTGCACCAGAACTTTTATTCAGGACTGTATCTGATCTGCTAAAATGACAGTGGGTTGAGCAGCCATTGCAAGCAGCCACAGCCAATGGAAAACCAGGAGAACAAAGCCAGGACTTGTGGGATTTTCACAAAAGCTCATGGGTAAATGCCAAGTGCTCATGGGGTCTTACAGGGACCTAATTCTAGGCACCAAAACAGCAGACCAACAGTGCATTGAGTGAGGCTCATGCATTATTAATTTCTGTGATTGACAGGTCCCCAGTCAATTGGAGGTCCTGCAGCCATAAGCCACCATTAATCAGGAGCCTCAGAAAAGCCCTATAAGAGACAGTGTTTGTCAGAGTGAGAACCAGACTCCAGCCTGCAGATTCGAGTTGGAGCCCCCAACAGCGGTGGGGGCTCAGACCCCTATCATGCTTCTGGGCCTGGGCAGTCCATACATGCCCCTACATCCAGGAGGGGTTGTTGTTGTTTTATTTAAGTTCAAAGTAACCTAGGTAAGTTTTGTTTCACCTGCTAGCCTGGAGGTTGCCACTTCTGGGAAAGATGTGGACCGAAGACCAGATGACACCAAGCAGCAGTGAGAGTGCTGGCGAGAACCCAATCATGAGAGGACTAAAGACACCAGGATGTCTTCTATAGCGGATATCAACCATGGAGGACTTACATGCATACCCCTGTACCCCCTGGTACAAGGGAGAAATGTCTTGCAAGCTAACCTATGGGCCTGCCAGCCCTTGTAGTTGTTCTGTGCCAAGAAAGAGGAACTAAGTAACCTGGGCTGACATGTCCTCTTTCTTCTTAGTTGTGAGAGACTGTGAAAGTAATTAGTCTGGGCTGCTTTGCCCACAAGAGACTGTTACCTCTAGTAGTTGTTTTGTTCGCACCTTGCCTGCCACCCAGCTGGCCCAGTGCAGGAGTATCTTTGAGACTGTGTCGTGTAAAGTGCCGCTGTTGCTGGGGGTACCCAAGAGAGTTCAAACAGCGTGCACTTAGGCAAAACTATATAAATGTGCTGACATCTATCTGTACCCTCTATTGGTCAAGATTGCCCTGTTAGAGCTGCCTGCCATAGTCACATTGCCACTTCAAAGGACATGAGCCCTAGAGCTTGTTGTAACTGAGCTTACACCTGGAAATAACATATTTTCACTTTGTCAAATTTTGTCTGAGACCACAGACGTGCTTGAGAAGTAGTGGTATATGAGTGTACTGGATGTGACAATATATTAGTGCTGAATATTCAGGATTTGCGAATCCAAGATGTAGCCAAGGTAACCCAGACCAGCTGCCTTTTCTGGAATGTTCAGTCTGTGACCTGCAGGGCAATCCCTACTATTCTGCAACAAGTAGGACAGTCCCTGCTACTCTGCCAAAAGCAGGGCAACCCCCGCACCTTCAACAAAGAATCAACAGCCATTGTTGTACGTTTGTTCTCCAAGTTAGCCCCTTCCTTTCAAATCAAAGCCAGCTGACTCGACCAGCTGCAACACCTTCCAAGCCTGCAACTTCCAGGACTTTGGTATATGGGTACCCAGGGTATAGTGTGAGATTTCAGGGTTTCAACTGTATTTGGGACTGGTACCAGTGAGGGGAAAATGGTATATGTAACATCTGATTTAGTCAGCAGCTTAGATAGCCAGGGCTCTGTGGTATCATGTCTGGTTGGACAATTGTGATTGTCTTTTCTGTTAATCTAGTAGCCACCCAGCTGGAGGGTTCACCAGCACAAAATCAAAACCTGTGTACATTTTGTAAATAGTGATCAGTATAACCTCTGTTCCTCCTGTTTCCCCATCCTAACTCCTATGTCCCACAAATAAATCTTATTACTGTTTTTGCAAATCATCATATGTGAGCCTATTATTAGAGAGTCACTAATTGCACAATGTCTAAAATGTGGGGAAATGCCTAGTGGTTCATATCTGGGGGTGGTAAATGGTATTTGTGGGTAGTATAACATCTCGGGGGGGGTTATACTAGGTAATAGCTAGCTCATGTAATATGTACTCTGAGTAGAGGCACTGCGCAGTGTTTTAGACTTGATATAAGTTAATGAACCCAGACCAATCAGCCTAGCTCATAAGTAGTAGGCAGAGGTGTAATACTAGGAGTAGCACCCCCTAGGGGTTACACATATTACTGAGAACCTTTTGAAATGTCTCTCCCCAGCTCAGAGGACAGAGCAATTGCAATGTTGAGAAGGGGTACATATATGTTCTGCCGGATGAAAGCATGTGTATGAAGCCCAAGTTATTCAAAACTAAGCTGACCAGTGTTACACATCTTTCATTTGTTCCTCTCCCAATCCATCAGTGCAGGAGCAGAAGTCAGAGAGAGTGAACCTTGTGTTGGTCAGGGGTACCACCAAGCAAATACTGACGAAGTGTCAATCATTTACAACTAACGCAGCAATGGTGGCCCACAGCAGATGACAAGCATGTCTGAATTTCAGCACTGGAAGCTGACTAGCTTTGTGGCTGAGTACTGTCTGCAGTTTTCAATACTCTGGCTTGTGTAATTTATCGTGGCTTACCCCATTATATGCATGTGGCCCAGCAGCAGGTAGCTCAGCCTCTCCACTCCATTCAAAATTTTACATTTCACTGTGGTCATCTACAACCACACACACCACCCCAACCCTCTTTCCTGATGACCAGTGAGTCACCCACTAAATCTTCCAACCTGCCTGGCACCGGTAACATCTGTATTTCTGTACGGCTGACTGAAGGGCAATGAAATACTGTGCTTTTCAGGATCTGGAGCCCACAGTGCACAATGTGATATTTCATATTAGATTACCTGTACACCGCATGAACATCTACATCGAATCAAATACACTTCCTGCCACCAGTGCACAGGAGGAAAAAAAAAAAAGGCAACGAGAGTAATCCAGCAAACCAAAGTTCTGCATGAGATTGGGCATCACACATAGCCTACAATGCACAATCAGACCACATAGCAGAACCTGTGCAACATGCACTGACACATCTCAGCATACCCTACAACGGTACCCAGCCACTATTCAAACGCAGTAGCCAGCAGGGTAAGGCAACCAGAGCAGGTGGATGTGCTTGTACCCTCGACAAGAAGCCTTGATACTTTAGAGCTAACACATCAGAAAGTGGAGATAACATAGTGGACTCTGACATGGGAAATAAATAAAAATAATAATAATATAAGGTGTGGGTGAGTTAGGACGGTAGGTCTCAAAGTCAGATTAGCTGCACTGTTCCAAATTGGACTTACACTGATCAAGGTTAGAATGGTGCATATGCAATAAACTTGGAGTCAGCTACTGAGAGTCGGCATCGACTAAAAGGAGTGCGGTAGCCACAGTGTCTGGAGATGGCTTGGTAGGTGGGGTGGGAGGGGGAATGTGCGTGATGGCAAGAGGAATCTGTGAACGTGTAGTAGACTACATGCGATTTCAGGAGACACCAGGTACCAAGCAACAAGTATTTTTCACCGCCTGCACAGACCTCTCATGGGCAAATGTTAGCATGTAATTTCCCTCAATGCACTGGCAGGTGGGATGAGTTCAGGGAGGTTATTCATTGCACTAGGGCCTGTCATATCTAAGTGTTTCTGCAGAAGGGAATGCAGGCACACCAACATGACAGATCTCTGAGTGCATGGTATGCTCCAGTTCACAGCAAGGTCCCTCAATGGCCACAAATGGGTAAATGGACACAGTGTCAGACATGAATAGATATTACAGATAAATATAATACTCAGCATGATATTAAGAACTGCATATTGTATCAAGTAAATCAGTAAAACTAAATTACCATTCTTCCAGACTAGCTGTCACATTGCTGTCATCAGAGGATTCCCCAACATCGCTTGCTTCGGAGGATGAATTTCCACCCATTGCTGCATCGAATTGCACAACTATGGATTCATAGTTATAGGGTTCAATGCTGGTATTAAAGCTACTAAAGAAAGAAATTGGTGGTGGGGGGTGCCACTAGACACCAGGGAAACAGCAACTCTCAGATCACACTGCAGCCAGCAGCATGATTTACAACTGTGGCTGCAGAAGTCAAGAAAATCCCACTGTTCTCACACAGAGAACGCGGGAGTGGCGTTCCTCTCACTGAACTGGGCACCTGGGATTCTGAGTGCCCAGAAAAGCATTTGTGGACCTAAAGTTAAAAAAAAATCAGAATCTAGCTAAATGTGTCCCATTTAGCTAGGTTCTGATGTTTGTATTGAAATCAGTGCATTTTTGTGTTTTTCCAGGTTTGTCAGTTTGTGGAAGAAAACAAGATGGCAGTTAGCATGGCATCAAAAATGTTCGGTGCCCTGTCAATTCAGTGCCGTGAAAACAAAGAAAAAGCATTTGCGGCATCAAATACTTACTTTCGCCAAGCAATGTTACCACAAAACCCCTACTGCACATGCACAAATCGGAAAACACTAAAATTTAAAACCTTATAACTCTGAAACCATTTTATATTTTTTCACCAGACCTGTGAAAGACAGAACTACCTTGGGACATAACACATGTCCCCTGCAAGTTTTGGGCAACTGACTCCTTTCCATGTAGGCTGTAGGTGAGAACAAAAAAAAAATAATGTCAAGTATAGGTTCAATGGGCCTACACAACCAGAGTAGTGCTATGCTTGTGCAACTGTAATTACTCTTTGGCCATTCGCAGTTTCTATTCCATGGGGAATTACCACCCTGTATGGGGTACCAAAGGTAAGGAACCCTCGAAAAGGGTTCCACCCCTAGAGGTGCAGCAGGACGATTCCCTTGGCTGAAGGTACTTTAGAAAGGAGTCCCAAAAAGGAGCAGTGAGCAGTTATACATTGACTATGAGACTGAAAAGCATGTTGTCAGCTACAAGACAAATTGAGAATACAAAGGAGATATATATGTTGTTAAGACTGCACTGATGACATGAGGGCTTCTTCAGGAGAGAGGGAACAGCGAGTAGGGTCACCATCCACCTCCACCCAACAGTGGAACCTACCTAAGTGAACTAGGGAATACCACTGAAAACTAATTACGTTTATGAACTTTGGCTCAGAAGAGAGGTAAAAAAAACCTATGAGGAGTAAATCTCTGAGATCCAAGGCCTAGGTCACCTTCCTTCCAGGCTTGGGGTATTTTATTTAGTGATAGCTTGGCTGCTGCAATTTAGAGATCGAATTGGTAGGAAAGTGGAAAATATTCCAATTTAGAGGAAGCGCTCACTCATTCCCTCTAACGGGAATGCTTTGAAGGTTGTGAGGCAAGTCTCTGAAACAAGTTCAGCAAAGACAGGAGGAGGAGAGAACGACTACTGAGGTGCTGCCTGACCTACCGACTGTCCCAATCAAGCGAACTGAAAGTAGTCATAGGGAGAATGCATTGAAGGTGCCAATGGTAATAAATTAATACTACAGCCAAAGGAGATCGCGTTTAACCACCCTTCACAGCTAATCATAATTATTACATTATGAGCCTCTGTCAGAACAGTTGAAGCTATGCACGGAGCAAGGACAGTCCCACTATGGGCCAGATGAGAAGGACGCCACCCCTGGTGTAATATGCTCAAGATGCAGACTTCAGTGCTTAGTGAGACAGTCGACTACAGGGGGCCAGAGCCAGAGAAGGTAATGATCATGGTTGTCAAGCCTCTGATTTATAAAGGAGAGAACAAGGATAACTATGAAGTGCCACTATGAGGGGCCGGGCGAAACCAGCAGCCGTCGGGTAGGTATTGGTACATGGTATGATTGTCTGAGATGATTTGATTGATACCATGGATTGAAACGAATGGCTGATAAAACTGATGAATGGGAAGGTTCATGATGGAAGGAAGGTTGAAAATGATTGAGTGATATAAGCAAAGTCAGTGAAAGCAAGCCAGCCAAATCCATTACGGAGCCAATTAATGGGGATATAAATACTCTGAGGATTTTAGTGGCAAAGACAGAATTCAAACATGAGGTTTTTGAACCACATGGGGCCACGATGCTCCACCACAACCCCCCAGTCCCTCAAAATAGGAAAAACAAAGACGCCACAGTAAAGTGTCATGATCTACATGCAGATTTTAAAACTAGTTTACAGTGACAGCTGTAGCTGAGCTTACCTCCAGAGTATAGGAAGTGTAAGGAAAGACAATGCTCTGAAAACAACTGCAATTGCTTGGTATAATTGCATGTAAGCAGGTTTGAATCCCATGGAGAGTATATAGAGATGCAGGAGACTCAGATTTGAGTCCCACCAAGTCTGTGATATAGAAGGTAGGTATGTAGGCAGTGAGAGACTATGATGCCAGTGGTTGAAGCCATGAGATTGGAATGCCAGGGATTGAGATTTAGCATAATTGAATCTATGAGGTTTAGCAGATGATTGCTATGGTTTCAGCAGGAATACTGAATTGAATGAGAAGCATGATACCGTAAATGCCTTTAAGGCAGAGTTAGTGCATTGTAAGGCAGTAAAACAGGGATTATGCAATGGGCACAAAAAAATGGACAGAATACTGCATTTTGATTGGTTGGCTGGCACCTTTTCAGCGTTGTAAATCCTCCAGTGTACCCACTGGAAAAGGTGCCAGCCACCACTCAGCCTCATCAGGAACTCCCTGGCAAATCCCTCCTTTCATCGCAAACACACCACTGCCAAGCACACGGATGGACGGCGAGATTACCTAGTCGTTAACCTGACATCCGATACTCCGTCACTAGCCTTAAAACTTCAAAAAACTGCTGCACCATTCAGGAAATGTGACGCACCTGAAAGAAAAAAAGAAAAGAAAATGCAGTTCATTCTCTCGACGGCAAAGTGGCTGAAATAATTTGTAACGTAGTGGTGGCAATCAGCGATCCTCTGGCACATGCGCAGAACTCGCAAAAAACATCCGAGCAGTGTGTCCGTAGTAAAAAACAAACCAGCAGCAACTTTCAAAAGGAACTGATGTTTTAACTTTTTTTTCTCTGTACAAAAACAAACAGGGCCTTTGTATAATAGCAATATACCCCTCCAGGGAGTGGGTATACTGGCAGATTTACCACTTCTGGTGTGGTTAATTCCCTCAGCTGCACCTCGTGACCGAACCACACCAGCCATGGTAAATCCTCCAGTATACCCACACCCTGTTGAGGTTTATTGCTTAAGTAGTTGTTAGCTAGGCAGCAGAGCCATGAACCAGGTGTAATCAATTAAGTGGAGCACGAGGCAGTAAACTGCAGAGTGAGCTGAAACATACAATAACAAGTGCAGGAAAACTGAGGTTTGGTAGGAGCTGGAACATAGGCAGATGAACACAGAACAAACAAAGGACAACAAGACATTAGGAAAACTAAACCCCCCAAAAGAAATACAAGATAAAATACAGACACAGGAGAATCGAAAAACAAGCACACAGCACAGTCAGAGGCACAATAATACAAACCAGAAGGAGGAGAACACAAACAACAGAAGTCCAGCACAAACCAAACAAAGTCCAAGCATGGCAACATGGGGGAAGGGGACAAGGCCCCAGCAGGCTCCAGGGAAAAGGCAGATCGACAGAGCCTCCGGATGCTAAGAAAAAGTGCTTCAGAGAGATGCTGGGAGGAACTACTTATATAGCTCAGGAAGGGGGTGTGGCTGGTTGCTTGCCCCATTTGACTACAGGCATAGCCTTCCAAAAAAAATAGTTTTTTTCTTAAAATGACACATACAGATCTCAGAAACCACACAAGCTGCCATCACAAAAATTTCCACACAACAAAACTTTGCCTACTAGACAGCACATACAAAATTGCAGCTCATTCCATCAAAGAGAGTGAAAGATATTAAGGAAAAAAGCAATAAGGCACAACAGGATGTGGGTTAGTGTGTAGTAATATCATGCCTTAGGTGGTGGAAGCACAAGTGCATTCAACACCTGAGAAGTGACATTGTTATACAAAATGACCCACACCCCTGGAGTGCCTTGTTGCTATTATACAATGACTCATTTTTATTAAAAATAAAAAAATACAGTAAACAAATTTTAAAACATATTTGTAGGTGGTTTTGTACAGTGGAAGCACACTTGTTTAAAAAAAGGTCCTGTTTTCCATGTCTCCACTAGATGGTGGTGTTGTTTGCTGTACTGTGGTTTATGTCATGTGGCTCTCATCTTAGTGATTCAGTCGTCTGCCACCCCCCCAACCCCGAAGCTGACCCATAGCTGTATGCGTGTGTGGTTTTTCATCAGTGTTCCTGGTCCTGCTGCCTGCTTTGGGACTGGAAAAACTTGCTGTTTAATGGAGATATATGTTTACAGGGAGCTAAAGTAGGATCACAATCCGTGATTGAGCCAACTACCACTGCTGTGGAGACTTCTGGTTCTGGAGAGCAATCAGGTGACTTGTTTCACAATTGGTACATTTTGGCATGAGCAAATGGTAGGAACTTTTGAATGATTTGTTCTTTTGAACAAAAGTCAGTCAGAATCGAATGCTGTGTGTGCTTTGTAAAAGAATGGTCAGGCGAGCGCGAGCATCCCTTAAGTCTGCTATTTGAATGATGGAGCCGCACGCAGTGGCAGTTACAGGTACAACTTGCAGTTTTAGATAGCCACAGGTAGTGGCGTTTCAGGAAGAACTTGTGGTGTTGCCTGAAGTTGGGGTGATAAAAATAGAATGAGATTTGGGGAAGGGCTGGTGATTTCACTGTGAGCTGCTAGAAAGCAGGAATCAGGAGGAGGCTTGCAGATGTAGAGAAGAGCTAGCTCAGCCTTGGGGTAGTCCAGCAGGGAAGGATATCCATTACTGTAGTGTGGTCATCTTTGTGCCTGCCATAGATACAGTGATGTTACTGTGTAATAACATCACTGTCTCAAGGGGTCAGCAGCTAATCAGCTTCTTAGATTTTTTCTTGCCATTATATATATATTTATACATATAATATATATCTATATCTATATCTATATCTATATCTATATCTATCTATCTATCTATCTATCTATATATATATATACATATATATATTATACCGGCCCAATAGGGCTGGTATAGTTAAAGTTGCGTAGCCACTTCTGTGTTAAACCCCAAATTTTGTACTTTAATAACTTTGTAACTGTTTGTCCGATTTGCCTGAAATTTTGCAGGTGCAGTATGGTGCCATAGATCTCTGGATCTGGACATTTTTATTATGGTCAGATATTTGGTTGTGGAGCTGCAGAGCATCGAAAAATGTGAGAAATCCTCAACTTTTTTAAATTATTTCCTCTCCTCTACAGCCCGAACAGTTTGTCCAACTGGTCTGGCATTTTCAGGGTATATGGGGACTGGGTCAAGGAAGTGCCTTTTAAAGATTTGGTGAAAAAATATTAATCCATTCAAAAGTTATGAAAGTTCGAGGTTTCCCATTATAGCCTATGGAAACCTTAAATGTTCAGCCTGAAAGCTTTTTTAACTTTCGTGATAGCTAAAAAAGCTTTCACGCTATGCCAATAAGCTTTTGAGCTGCCGCCATCTTGTTTGCAGTTAGCAGCAGACAAAAATGGTCGAAATTCAAAAATGACTGCCCCTAGGTAAACACTGTCAGTTGTGTTTACCTAAACAGGGGCTGAGGAACACACTGGGGGCATCAGATTTTCAACCTCACCCACAGAAATGCCATTTTCATGATCGGTCCCCATAGTGTCAGAAATTGAGGAAGAAACGGATCCGGCACTTTCACAAAAGTGAGGCACCCGCTTCTTCTGCAAATTCCAACATTAGGATTGAGAAAATGTTTTTTCTGGGGGTCAGATTGATAATCTGATGCCCCCAGTGTGTTCCTGAGCCCCCTAATAGGTAAACACAACTGACAGTGATTACCTAGGGGCAATAAATAAAGAAAACCATCCCTCGACATCTTTTAGCTTCGATACAGAATCCTGCATCAAAATTTATTGAACTTGTGCAGTCACCAACAACGTGGTGCCCAATCCCCCTATTGGTATGTCTCCCCCCTCCAGACACTTATGTGGCACACTGGAAGCCCACCTCAGTGTGCCCAGACCATTGTTTTAAACTTTGTGTTTTCCGATACCAGGAAGTCCCATCTCCCGGCATCTGATATCCCCCTCCTACCAACTTTCTTGCCGACGGGGTACCCAGTCTCCCTGTTGGCAGCATGCATCCCCAGAAAGCTCGTGGTGGCACACTGGGGCCCACCCAGTGTGCTACTTTGTTAATATTATCTTTCCGACACCGGGATGTCCCCCCTTCAGGTGTCAGATGCCCTCCCTCCAACGTCTGTTCTTTTTATCCCAACATCAGGGTGCCCAATCCCCGAGTTGGGTAGTGTGCCCCCCCAACTACTGTGGCACACTGGAAGCTCACCCCAGTGTGCCAAATGTTTTGTTTAGCTGTAAATAAAGAAAACCATCCTACTATGTCTTTTTAATTTTTTAATACTGCAAAAAAGAAAACAGTCCCTCATTGTCTCCCCAGTTCCCCCTTCCCGATCCCAACCTCCATCTGCTGTACCCACCTCCCTGCACCCCCCCACCCATACTTACCCTCTGGAGGTTGGGATTAGCGATATTCTCTGGACTGGCCTGGACACATTTGTACTCTTCAAAGCTAAACTGCGATCTGAGGAATCAAGGTAAGCCGTATAATGGGAGTCTATTGGAGGAGGTTCAACTTATGTTGATAACTCAGCCAGTTTTAGGAATTTTGGACCCACATTTTCAACGTGGGGTTTTTGGGTCCCCACCTCATGAACACAGCCACTGTCATTTTGTTACTCGGTCCCAAAAGGTGATTTTGCGGTCAGTGTGCAGAATCACCTTTTGAGACTGATTAGCGAAATGACAGTGCCTGTGCACAAAATTCCAAAAATGACTGCATTATGAGCATGAGTTGCATAGTTTGTATGCACGCTCGTAATGTTACCAGATTTTTATATTTTCTTTCCAGATTTTCAGCATTGCCATTTTTTTACATGTCCATATGAACAGTGCAACTGTAATTTTTCACATCCTGCCCAAAATGTGTTTTCACACCTGTGGCACATAATGGTGCAGTCGCTGTGCGGAAGCAACTTTCAGGATGGATTAACAATATTACAGTGCCACTGTTCATGCGGGGAGGTTTCAAAAAGCCCATGTTGAAAATGTGAAAAAAAATTCCAAAAAATGAACGCGTTACAGGCGTGTGTTACGCCGTTCCTACACACTCTTGTAACTTCACCAATTTTTAACATTTTCACTACAGATTTTCAACATTGCCATTTTTCACACCTCCTTATGAACAGCACAGCTGTAATTTTTTACATCCTTTCTAAAAAAATTTTTTGCACCTGCGACACAGAATGGCTTGGTAGCTGTGCGAAATCAACTTTCGGGATGGATTAATGAAATCGCAGTGTCAGTATTCATGATGTGAGGTCCCAAAAAGCCCTTGTTGAAAATGTGGTTCAAAAATTCAAAACATTCGCTGTGTTATGAGTGTCCATAAATAGTACTGAGATTTTGGCATCCTCGCCACCTTTCGGCGTTCGTATCTTGAAAGTGGGTGAGGAAAGCACCAGTAGAGTTGCAACACTACCTTTAGTTTTGCAAAAGTACCAGTAGTGTTGCAACACTACTTTTAGTGTTGTGAAAGCACCAGTAGTGTTGTAACACAACTTTTAGTTTCACAAAAGTACCAGTAGTGTTGCAACACTACCTTTAGGTTTGCAAAAGTATCAGTAGTGTTGCGACACTACCTTTAGTTTCACAAAAGTAGCAGTAGTGCTGCGACACTACCTTTAGTTTCACAAATGTACCAGTAGTGTTGCAACACTACCTTTAGTTTTGTGAAAGTTCCAGTAGTGTTAAAACACTACCTTTAGTTTCAAAAAGGTACCAATAATGTTGCAACACTACCTTTACTTTTGCAAAAGTATCAGTAGTGTTGCGACAGTACCGTTAGTTTCACAAAAGTAGCAATAGTGTTGTGACACTACCTTTAGTTTTGCGAAAATACCAGTAGTGTTGCGACACTACCTTTAGTTTCACAAAAGTAGCAATAGTGTTGCAACACTACCTTTAATTTTGCAAAAGTACCAGTAGTGTTACGACACTATCTTTAGTTTTACGAAAGTACCAGTAGTGTTGAAACAGTGCCTTTAGTTTTATGAAAGCATCAGTAGTGTTGCAACACTACTTTTTAGTTTTGCGAAAGTACCCTATGTTGACCTATGAGAGTTTTGTGAAAGTGGGTCCATGCTCTCACATACACATACCGTTACGCAAAAAAATGGGCAATGTGAAGGGAGCGCAGGGTCCGGAGAGCCCGCGCTCGTACAAACACATACCACTAATCACTTACATTACACTTTCTCAAAAAGAGGGGAAATTCAATGCAAAAAACTCCATTAATGCATCAGTTAGGGTTGAGAGTACACTAACAAAAGTTTGGAAATTCAGTGTTAGGGTTACACCAACCCTACCCATTCCACCCACCCTCCTCACACCGCTTGGGTGACCGGTGTGCGTTGAGGTCGTTGGGCTAACTCTTCACCCCATTCTCCTATACTGTACTACCTCAGCTTGTTTACACATGGAATGGGGAGGGAGTTGAGCCCGACAACAACAACGCACACCCCTATGGTGTGGTGAAAAAAGAGAACGGGATAAGTATTGGGGGTTGGTAGCTGCCTAGCATGTCTTTACTACTAACCTAACTATATCACTATGTATATATATATATATATATATATATATATTCTTTACAAACAAATGTATTAATGTACCAGTTAGAGTAACTTGATGCCACAAAAATAGAAATGTGATGTTATGGTTTCCAACCCTAACCTCCTCCACCCAAAAGCAAAAGTAAAGTCCTGGCAAATCAGTTTTGGGACCAACAAATTTAAGAAAAGGGTTTCCTTTAATTTCCCCACCCCGATGTGAGGCTGATTGGCCTATAGTTGCTAGATTCCTCCCTACTGCTGCTCTTATCTAGAGGGACCATGTTTGTTCTCCTTCAGTCCCCTGAAACCACACCTGTTTCCAGTGGCTGTTGAATAAAGACATTACTGGGGCAGCTAGCACCTCCCTGAAACCTATGCCTTGTTGTGAGGTATGTTTAAAAAATTTAAATTTGTTTTATAGAAAAAGGTCTTATTTTCAGTTAATTAGGTTGTTGCCAGGTAAATTACTTTAGGTTAGTTACTACCTGTGTGTTCACTGGGAACTAATGAATGGTCACATGATGTATTTACACCAATGAAGTTGTTATAATTCTAAATCACATATTATAACCATATTTATATGTGACAGGGGACATCCCTGCCACTGGATTTGGACCTTTGTATTTTCTCTTTCTTGGTTGCAATCATTCGGTCTTTTCTACTATCTATCCTTTTCAGTCTTGAAGGCAGGCCACCTTAAGATGACCTCCCCCCTTTGTTTTGATCTGTCACCCTCTATGTTTCCTGTATCCTTCTGCAGGTCCATATTATGGGAGGTCAAGTGCAGTGTGACCTCCACATCTCAAACTGGTTGTCAGGCACTAAGTGGGCTTAAAGGCTGCTTGCCTGTTAGAAATGTGTAATGCCAACATCTGAAGCTGTATAGCCAGCTATATTAGGACTTGGGTCACTCTATGAAAGTTGATAAGGCTAGTCACCTTATTGAGGAAGACACACAGAAAGTGCTGCAAACTGTATGGCATGAAATGCAGCCCCAAACTGTGAACAAAGTGCATTAGTGCATTTAAAAGGATATATAAAATGCTAAAATCTGCATTGTATAAAACATAGTACTGCAGTGCTTTGGGCTAAATTAACTTGGTACCACTGTTTGGGAAGAAGAAAAGTTCCCTTACAATGTTAACTGAACCAGTGTGGACCACCAGCTAAGTGCCGGAGCCTGTGCAGCCACAGAAACACACTGTTGACAGCCAAGAAAACCTACATTAAAGTAGAATTCACCTTACAACCCCCACTCCGCAACTGCTCCATGTTGGAAATGTGTGGCCCTGGTGTCCTTTGTTGGGGTGTGGCACTGAATTTACAAAGGATTTGCATGTTTAGTTTAGTTTATTGTTCTAGGAATTACTACCTTTGAGCCAGAGGCTCTTTTACAAAGGTTCCACGTCAATTAGGTACAGTACAAAAGGTTACATAGATAACACAGCAATTTGTGTTGTGTCAAGAGCAAGAAAACATATAAAAATACATATCAAATCACTTGTGCAAAAGGACATGAGATATCAATAATCACATTATTATTACAAGAAAGAGGTCATGCCAGATTAGGAGAAACAAATAGGGAAAAAGTCCAGAACAGAGAGGTTAAGTGAAAGGTGTGGGGAGCAGACAATAGCAGGAGAAAAGGTTTCCCAAACATGTCTTTGTCAAATAACGGAACAGGGTGGGTAGTGAGAAAATAGGAGGTTTAATCAGGGCAGTCACAGGAGATGGAGGTGGCAAGATGAGAGAAAAGCCATGATTTGAAAATACCTAGAGAGATGGAGGCAGTAATATGAGTGCTAAGGGCATTTAGCCAGCTGGGGGCACAATAGGCAAATGATCTTTGTCCCTGGGAAGTCCGGCATCGGGGGACTTGGAGAGGCTGGTGTTCTGATCTTCTGGTAAAACAGGTGCTAGAGCTCGGGCATAACAGGTCTTGGATACAGGGTGGAGTGAGGCCCAGAGTGGATTTTTTCGCCATCAGGCAGGTAAGGTACTTTATCCGGTTTGAGAGTTGCAACCAACCTGGGTCAGCATAGAGTTCACATGTGTGGGTACGTCGATGTGCACCAGTGAGTAGCTGACAGGCCTTATTTAGGGATGTTATAATGCGACTAAGTGCTGTAGTAGTGGCAGATCCATATATAACTAAGCCATAGTCAACGACTGAGATGATAGAAGATTGGATGGCAATCCTCAGTGCAGAATGGGTAAGAAGCTGTCGGTTCCAATACTGAATCCCAATTCGCTGATTAATAGTTTTTGCTGTACTATCAATGTGAGTTGCAAAGGTTAGGCCTTGATCAAAGTTGATTCCAAGATATTTAAAAATTGGCACTTGTTCAAGGGTATTTCCCAGGTATGTATTAATGGTGAGTGGGACTTTCCGTTTCTTGTTTTGCGGGTTAGAGAGAGCATGGATTTATTTTTTTGTGGTTTAGAACCAGCTTATGTTCAAGGAACCACATCTCAACTTTGGAAAAGCATGCTGAAGGTTGAGCGTGAGATTGGGATCTTTGAGGTGGCAAGAATCACGGCATCATCGGCATAGAGGATTAATTGTTCAGGGCAGGATTTGGGGAGGAGTTTGGAAAAGGCTGAAAAGGAGGGGCCCAGGATGGATCCCTGGGGAACTCCTGAGCGAACCAGTTTTGAGTCTGAGAGAACACCAGCTACTTTTACAGATTGAGAGCGCTGAGCAAGGTAATTTTTTATCCAGTCACCAGGACCCTGCGAGAGCCCTAGGGATAGAAGCTGTTTGATAAGTAGGCCATGGTGAACTGTATCAAATGCCTTGGTTAAGTCAATGTAGACTGCTCCAGTTAGGTTTCTTTTGTCCATGGCATTGTGGATTGCTCCTGAGAATTCAAGTAGGGCAGTCGATGTGCTGTGCCTTTCCTAAATCCATGCTGCTGAGTGCATAGGATGTTGTGCTTTTCAGGTAGTCTGAAAGTTGGTCCGCCACCAAGCGTTCAAGGGCCTTAGAGAGAGGTGGTAGTATTGATATCGGGCGATAGTTACCAGGCAGTGACTTATCACCACTTTTGTGCACCGGAGTGACAACTGCAGCCTTCCATTTCCTAGGGAATTGGCTGTAGCAGAGGGAGAGATTGAAAATTTTTGTGAGGGGGAGCAGTACTTCCTCCAGAGTGAGGGACAGAAGTTTAAGGTCAATACTGTCGCTGCTTGCTCGGGACTTAGAAATGGCCTTCTTTACATATTTATAGACTTCATGTGCCTTTACTAATTTGAAATGGAATGGTGGTTTGGTTGGAGAGGCAGTAGTAGAAGTAGAAATTGGAGGGTCAGCATCAGTAAAGAAATCAGATGAGAGGACACCACTAAGGTCCGTGAAGGTATCATTTAGGGTGTTTGCAATGATCTCTGGGTCTAATGTATTGGTTCCATCCACATTCATTATTGTAGGAGAGGTATTTAAGCTACGGTGGGTGCAGGTTTAAAATAAAAAGGTTGAGGCACACCCATAGCTGCTCCCGGTTCCAAGGACTTGTCTGCTCCTGTAGAAGTGTTTAAATAATAAACTTAGAGCTGGCACCTGCAGTCAGGAACCATGCCAAGCTTCACACTATAATAAAAGAATGTAAAATAATTAGTTCAGGCCCCCTGGTCTCTTTTTAATGTGGAGGTCTGCCTGAATTGTTTTTAAGACCGGCTCCTGGGCAAAAAGGGCCAAAAAAGTGAAATAAATGCCGACAGCTTAATTTTCAGCCAACGGTACTGGAAAAGCTAAACTTATTAAAGGTATACTTTGCAGTCCTGCTGTTTCAGGAATGGAATACACAGCGGTGCTTGCCATGTAACATTTTGTACTGGATGTTAGTTATAAAATAAATAAGAATTAAATAAAGAATTAATACAGTTGAATTACTTATGCTACATAAATTGGTAAAAACTGTCAAGACAAAGGATTGACGGGCAGAAAACAGAGAGTGGTGGAAAATGGTATACAGTCAGAAGAGATGCAAGTCACAAGTAGGGTACCTCAGGGATCAGTCCTGGGATCAGTCCTGGGGCCAGTCCTCTTCAATATCTTCATCAGTGACATTGCAGATGGACTGGAGGGTAAGGTTTGTCTGTTTGCAGATGACACCAAGATCTGCAACAGAGTAGATGATCCAGATGGGGTGGGCAGAATGAGAAGAGATCTGGATAAACTGGCAAAATGGTCAGAAGAGTGGCAAATGGGGTTTAACGGAAAGAAGTGCAAGATCATACACATAGGGAAGAGAAACCCTGAAGCCACCTATAGATTGGGAGGGGAGTTGCTGGCAATCACAAGGGAAGAAAGAGACTTGGGCATCATCATCACAGATGACCTGAAATCAACCAAGCAGACCACTAAAGTAGTAGGTAAGGCTAGAGGGATGTTGGGGTGTATTAGTAGGGGTATCACAAGTCATAAGAGGGAGGTAATAATCCCTCTTTACAAGACACTGGTTAGGCCCCATCTGGAGTACTGTGTGCAGTACTGGAGGCCACACCTTCACAAGGACATTAACCAAATTGAGGCAGTCCAGAGAAGGGCCACCAAAATGGTGCAGGGACTGTATCAGAAAACATATGAGGACAGATTAATGGAGCTCCATATGTATACACTACAGCAAAAGAGGGAGAACGGTAATATGATCAAAACATTCAAACATCTTAAGGCATTAACAAGGTGAAAGAGGATAACGTGTTTCAATATAAGAAAAATAGCAGGACAAGAGGACACAGCATGAGATTAGAGGGAGGCCGATTAAGGGGGAGATTAGAGGGAGGCCGATTAAGGGGGGGAATGTGAGGAAGTTATTTTTCACAGAAAGGGTGGTGAATGCTTGGAACGGCCTACCTCAGGATGTGTGGAGATGAATACAATGCAGGGCTTCAAACAGGCATGGGATAGGCAGAAGGGAGCAATAAAGATGAGTATGAATAGATAGGCCATTGACAGAGCAAAGGTCGAAGGTAGAAAAAATGAGCAGACTGGATGGGCCTAGCGGTCCTTATCTGCTGTCAGCTTCTATGTTTCTATGTTTCTATTCCATAGAAAAGGAGAAGATGATAAAGAACCTCAGGTCTTTTCTGAAATACATAAATATAAAAGGCTCTTACCAGTGTTTGCAGATCTCCACAGCAGAGCAGAAAGCTAAATTTCTTTTTAGAGAGACTGCTGCTTTGCTGCAAACCTGAAGGAGCTAAGGATGTAAATGGACAAGAACATCCCTGTGAAACCACACAGCGTAAAATGGTGGCAACCTTCAGTATAGTAGTGGGTTGCAACTTTAAAGAATGAAAATGCACAAATGAAATAAAAAAAATAAAGCTAACATGTATAAAAAGACACCCAGATCTCTGTAAAATCCCCCACCCAGTTTCTCTAAGCTGCATGAGTGTACACAAGTGAAGAGGGTTGGAAACAAAATATGTCTGGAGGAAAACTGGGTGACTCTCCCTGTGGGATCTTTTAAAACAGATAAAACAGACCTTGGTTGTCGAAGGGACGTGTGTGGCAAGTGTAATGGCCAGTACACTGCTTAATGACTGGGAGAAGTTACAGGCAGGGGATACTGAGATAACCAGCTTTCATGCACATGTTTCTGTATGGGAGGGTTGGATGATGAATGGGGGTGTGGGAACAAAATTGTAGTGGTATGAATTGCAGAAGTGTGTTCTTCATCACATGAAGCTCAATCCCCGTTTCATAAGTTTCATAAGTTAAGTCAAGCTTCGGAACTTTCGTCCATAATGCTCGCCATTTTTTTTTTTTTTTTTTTTTTTTAAAACGTAGTAGTCTTATCATAAAGACATTTATCAAGTCGGGATTTGAACATGTCCATGCTAGTACTCCCTACCACATTTATCGGCAAGCAATTCCATGCAGACACCGCCCTTGTAGTGAACCAGTGCTTCGTTAAGTTGGTATTCCATTTAGGCAGTTCTAGTTGCATACAGTGCTTACGAACGCTAGACCAGCCTGCTCTATATGACATCTTTAGATCTTCTCTTAGTGTAGCATCTTGTGATATCCTAAACATCATACAAAGATCTCCTCTTAGTCTTCTATAGCCCAAGGTATATAAATTGAGTTTAGTTAATCTCTCATTGTAGGACAGATTTTTTAAGGTTAACACTGATCTTGTCGCTCTATGGTGAACACTTTCAATTCTCACAATATCCTCTCTGTACTGAGGTGACCACAGTTGCCCACAGTACTCGAGGTGCGGCCTCACCAATGCACCATACAAAGGAATGATCACGTTTTCATGTCTGCTAGAAATATGTCTCAGAATACAGTTTAAACTCTGATTAGCCCTTTTAACTTGTTTGCAATGTGATCTAAACTTTAAATCTGGTGTAATTTTGATACCTAAATCGTTGTCTTCTACTGTTATTGCCAAGATATTATTCCCAATATAATATATATGTTTATTGTTGTTACGACCCATATGCATAATTTTACATTTGGAAATATTGAGTTCCAGTTTGGAAGTTCTAGTCCACTCAGAAATTTCATTTATGGCGTGTTGCAGGGAAAGTGCCTCTGTTGTTGAAATCACAGATGTTCCCAGTCTGCAATCATCAGCAAACTTAGAAATCCATATATGAGGATTGCTGAGCTGCAATGATGAAATGTAGATGTTGAAGAGGCATGGACCCAACACCAAACCCTGAGGCACACCACTAGTGACCTCAGACCAATCAGACTTCACACCCCCAACCACCACTCTCTGCTTTCTACCCGTCAGTCATTTAGCTATCGAATTAATAATTTTGTTGTTAATTTCAGATTTAATCAGAGTTTGTATTTATTCCTTGTGAGGTAATTTATCGAACGCTTTTGCAAAATCCATAAAAACCACATCCACCGGTTTGCCTTTGTCCAATTTTTCGTTAACATTTCCATAAAAGGATAATAACTTTGACATGATCTAGATTTAATAAAGCCGTGTTGTACAGGATCAGATAAATTGTTTGTTGTTATATAGTCAACTATAATATCCTTTAAAATACCCTCCATAACTTTATCTAATAGTGATGTCAAACTAATAGGCCTAAAATTGGCTGGGTCAGATCTTGATCTTTTTTTATGGAGAGGAACTACCAAGGCATTTCTCCAGGCTTGAGGGACTTCACCTCTATCTAAGGATGCTTGATATAAAAAGCTTAGTGGTTCTGCCAGATGATCAGCAAGTTGTTGTAAAATTCTAGGGTTAATATTATCAGGGCCTGGGGATTTATTGATGTCTAGTTTACTTAATCTGTTCTTTACCTCTGTGGATGTTATTTTAATATTTTCAACTAAGGGAGTTAAAGTGTCAAAAGTAAGAGGTGTATTACCAGGATTAAAAATAGAGCAAAAATAATTTTTTCGTATGTTGACTGTTTCTTGTTCATTAAGTAGACCACCATTATTGTCTTTAAAAGGTCCCAGTAATGAATGATGAATCTTTTTACTATTGATATGAGCAAAAAAAGATTTTTTATTATCTTTGATTTTGTTGGCCAAGGTAAATTCTTGCTGGGTTTTTGCTTTTTTAATAGATGACTTGAGTAATTTAGTATGCATGTTATATGCTAAATAATTCTTCTGTGTTTTATCTTTCATATATTTCTTGAATAGTCTGTCCTTTTTATTGATTAAACGTTTAATTTGTTTGTTTAACCATCTAGGATTAGATTTTTTACCATTCATTTGTTTAGATTTAATGGTTGGAATATATTTGGTAATTAACTGATTAAGCTAGTTAAGGAACACAGACCACATGTCCTCAGTGTTTTTACCATCAAAAGCCTCAAACCATTCCCACAATGCCAGATCTTGCCCAAAACTCGTGAAGTTTGTTTTTGCTAAATTTAATTTAATTGCTCCTTCAAATTTGGTACATGAATTCTGAGTCTACTCCACTGCTCCTATTATACACTGGACTTTAGAATGGTCGCTGTTACCCAGAGGTGATAGAATTTGTATCTTGTTAATCAGATCACTTGTATTTGTTTGTCAAGTGGATGCCAGGATAGTGGTGCCCATTGCATATAGAAAGTATGTGCTGGAGACTGTTTGCTCCAGGCACTCTAGACCTTTAAGCCATGGGGAAATCCTGAACAAAATAACATCAAGATATTATTGGCCAGGAATGTACCAGCAAGTGTCTGCCTATTTGGAAAACAGGGCTGTGTGCCAGGAGGTATCTGACAGACCCATAGGAGGTGGAACCCAAAGGTGGGAGGGCCAAAAGAGATGGCACCCATGGAAAAGGGGAAGGCTCTCACGTAAGGCAGGAGGTACCAGGTGGTAGCCAGCATCTGACCATGTTCTGCTACTGAAATATGTTCATAGAGCAAAAGACCCCAGAAAGCTGTGGTAGATACCTATCTGTCGGAATATGGGCATGGGTACTGTGTAATTTGCTTCCCTATTTTTCTCTGTATATTAGCCCTAGCCCTCTCTATATTAGCCCTAGCCCTAGAACAACAGCCCTGAGTGGGCTTCTCAGCACCTGCAACCCCAGCAGTGACTCATGCCAGCTGCTTCTGCTTGCCTCTGCCAGCTGTCTACCCAATAAGCCTCCCAGCAACATCCCTGAGTGGGTTTCTCTGTGTCTGCAGCCCTGATGGTGACTCATGCCAGCTGCTTCTGCTTGTCTCTGCCAGCTGCCCACCCAAGAAGCCTCCCAGGTACGAACGAGAATTTGGGCTCTGAAGCTACAAACTTGATTGGCTCCCAGGTCTCCAGCCAGCCAATCACCATGATTTCAATTATTTTCACACACACTACAGCTCGGACTGATCAGTTTAATTGGTTTTTAGTGTGTTATTCAGCCTAATTTTGTAGTTGTGGCTCTCTTTCTACCTGAGTTTTGTCTCACCCACCCTCCCAGGCCCCAACCTCTATTAAATGGTCTTGCCTCAGTGTTAGCCACTGCCCCTGTCTTTGAATTGGTTACCTTCCTCTTTCCAGCACTGCCCTTGTTTAACTGTCTCACACCCTGTAAAGTCTTGCATTTAGGAGTCCTTTCCTACCTGAGTGCACAGCTGCCTGTTCCTGAATAAAGTGCACTGTAAAGTTTTGTTCTTTGAAGTCCTCTCCTATCTGAGTGCACAACTATCTGCATCTGGGTAGTGTGTTGGATCCGGTGAACTGCCAGACTATTAATCTAGTGAGAGGATACTGGCGAGTGCCTCCCTCCAGCACCCCCTCGGAGTGACTTTACTCATACCTTCTGCAACCCCTCATACCAGGCGTTGTATCTTTTCCCTCTGAAAACACGTCTTCCAGCTCTCGGTTTGGGTGAGGATAAGTGTTCAAGGTGCATTCTACTCCACTTGTGCTAATCTCTGTCCTACTTATAGATGTCTACCATGTCTAACCATACTACTATACTCACTTGGGGTGCCATACTACTAGTGCTGCTCTCTTAATCAGGATTCCTCCTTGGTAACCTGGCAACACCAATTCCTGTGACTATCCCAACTGAATTTATTAATGCTTATGGCTCTACCACCTCCTATCTCACCTCAGCCATTGAGTTTACACTTGCCCCTATGCATCCATACCATTCAAATTGGCAACTCCCCCTGCCACTCAACCTGACGCTTGTCCACAGACTTTTTGTTCTGGAACTGGACCTACATGATGCTCACCTCCAGCAGTAGGAAGCATATCCTCTCCAACAAACTGCTTAAGGACTACATCAGAATACTACTACTACTACTACTACTGCTGCTGCTGCTGCTGCTGTCAGGTAATGTTCACCCCAACCCTGGACCACCCCTAAACAGAACCAGCTCTGGGAACACACTGGGGACACTTACTCTGGCATCTATAATATCTGCAGCCTTATTCCTAAACTAGACAGCCTGCAGGTGTGGGTCACCCAGCATAACTCTGACATAATTTCTGTTGTTGAAACTTTTCTTTCACTAAAAATACCTGATGCAGCGATTTTGTTCCCTGGCTATAGTGTCTTCAGACAGGACCAGTCATGTAAGAGAGGTGGAGGTTGTGCTACTTATATAAAAGACAACTTGCAGGGTCTTGTTATTCCCTTACATAATAGGGATAACCTCACACAAATGCTCGCTATCATACTGCTCCTTGGGGCTCATAACAAAGCACTAACTGTACTCTCAGTTTATATTCCTCCAAAGCATTCTGCCACTGGCTTTGAATCATTCCTGTAGGGAATTAGCAGTTTGAGCCTACACTCAGAAATAGTAATGTTAGGTGACTTCAGCATCAACTGGGAACTCCCTTTCAGCCATCCACTTCTCACAGCTTGTTGAGGCCCCAACAAGGGTGAACTATCAAACCAGGACAAGTATGTTATTGGACTGGGTGCTAATTAACCATCCGGAACATATCTCGGATACCTCTGTTCTCCCAGACAGCCTAAGCAACCACTCCCCCATCAAGTATTGTTGGTCTAATAAATTCTGCAAACCCCCAGCCAGAACTCTTACTAGCCAAGTCTCATAGACAAACATCTTGAGCAAATGAAAGTGGACCTATTACAACATGACTGGTCCAAACTCTATGTGACTAGAGATGTTGACACAGCTCTGGATAGCTTCATCAGCCAATTCAATGCAATCTGTTACAAACATGTCCCTGTAAAAGTACAAAAAATTAAAGGTCATTACAGTCCATGAATAACACCTGACCTGATTGAGTGCATGAAGTTAAGGGACCATCTTTGGTGCAAGGCACGGGCCTCGGGCACTCATTCCAACATCCAGTGCTATAAAAAAGCTAGGAATGAATGTACTTGGGCAATTCATACTGCAAAGAGTCAATACTACAAAGATGCCCTCACTTACTCCTGGAATAACTCTAGGTCCTTCTGGAAAAACATTGCAGATATCACTGGTAAAGGACCCTAAATCTTCTCCCAATATGCTTAATATTGATGGTAATATGACTCTGGACCCAAAAGTCATTGCTGATACTTTTAACAAAGCATTCTCTGATCTCAGCAATGTACTCCCCCTTACTACTTCAATTATACTTCAGATTTTGCCACCAACACATACACTGGTCCACCCAGTAGCTACCCACCTTTCTACTTCAGGAAAGTCTCAGAGGACGAAGTAAGACACTACCTCATCAAGATACAGTGGGGATACAGTGGATCCCAAAATCGTCAGCCTTACACTGGAGGAAATCCTGCCACTTATTGCCCAGATCTTCAACCTCTTGCTCAGCCTTTCTCAATTCCCGGAGAAATGGAAATCAGCTATGGTGACCCCTGTGCACAAGAGTGGGACTCTGTATGGGAACCACCTCACAATTTCCATTCTCTCTTCAGTCTCAAAAGCCCTGGAGCATATTGTGGTGGATCAGATTGTCGATTATCTGGATAAATATCAGTTGCAATGTGCCCAACAGCATGGCTTCAGACATGGACACAAGACCACCACAGCTCTTTTGGAATTCACGGGATATATTCATAACTCATTGGATCAAGGTATTCTGGTTGGTGCAATATTCATTGACTTAACCAAGGCCTTTGATACCGTGAATCATGCCCCACTAAGTAACCGATTAACTGATATTGGTCTCTCCATAGACACAACTAAAAGGTTCATGAGCTACCTCAGTAACCATTTCCAACAAGTAAAAATTGGTAATGTCCAGTCTGATAGGTGCCCAGTAAGTTTAGGCGTACCACAATGCTCTATTTTGGGGCCCCCTCCTATTTAGTCTTTTTCTTAATAAACTCCTGGTTTCATGTCACTGTCGTATCCTTCTTTATGCTGATGTTGACATGATCTTGGCAAATAGCCCCCATCCCAAACTCCTAGAAGATTAACTTAAACAAGGTTTTACAACTGTGGAGAAATGGTTCCATGACCACAAGCTTATCATGAATTACAAGAAGATGAAGACCATGTTGTTCTCCAACCCACAAAGCAAACATAAGGCATTCTTCCTCACCATCACTAATAATGAGGGTTCCCCCTTTGGAACTGGAACAGCATTTCAGATACCTGGGCATAACCCTCAACTCTTCGCTGTCCTAATCGCACCATATTGACAACATTGCCAGGGCAATCAGCTTGCGCATTGGGATGCATTACAGGCATAAATACAGTTTGACCCCAGAAGCCTTTAACTTGGCAGTACACAGCTCTGTTGCTTCACTGGCTGAATATGGCTTCATTATTTATGGTGCAGCCCAGACACCACCCTCTGCCACATCAAAACTGCCTTAAACAAGGTCTGTCGCCTTCTGACTGGAGCTGGGCACCTGACTCACACATGCGATCTTTATGAGCAGGCTAACTGGCTGCAACTCAGTAGCAGACTTCGATACCCAGACATGTGTGCTTGCCAAAGAGGCCAGCCTAGGAATGCTACCATCTGGAGTCACAAACCTACTCACACCATCCTTAAAACAATGAAGTACCAGAAACATTGACTCCTAGCTGTCTCGCACTCCTTGGTGCCGCATCTTCCTTGGAGAATGAGTATTCACCTACAGAGCCCCTCACTGGATCAACTCTCTTCCAGCTGACATAAACAAGGGAAATATTTGCACTCATGCATAGTGACCTCTGGTAATATCACTTGTGGCTCCGCTATGCTCCACCACTTGTGATATTACTGGAGGTCACTATGCACTCATGCAAATATTTCCCATATTTCACACTTGGCCATCATGTATCCCCTATTTATACCCGCTTGTGAGGCTAATACCTTCATAACACACTTTTGGCTTTGCCACTCATGAGCAATGGGTCTTATCCTCACATATGGTGATAAACATGTGTATCCCACTGCAGTCCATTACATTACCTATGTATCCTATATAAAGCATGCTTGTTCTGCTCCCTAGTAATCCCTGTCTCCCTCTTGGACTGCCAGGTCTACTATCTTTCTTTCTATTGCTTAGTAGTTGCCCTCTCCTCAGTAAGAAAGGTACTGAGGTGGTTGATGGTGGCACTGCATTTTACAATATAGAGTGCATGGTGCCATACCTCAGTGACACTGACAAATGTTTCTGGTTCCTGTGGGGTCCTAGTGTCTCCAGTCATAATACCAAGAAGTGTGGCTATATGGAGGAGATACTCTAGAAGATTATGAGTTATGTGTAAGTAACTTTCTCTTTACAGTATTCTATACTGGATTTTAGGACAAAGGAAGGCATGTTGCCCATGAGAACCATCCTGCACTTCTTAGTGGTTATAACCTCAATTTTTGCTTCCGTCAGTCATGTATTTATCTGGTGAGGAATGAAAGGAGCTTGAGCTAATGGCTCTCAGTCTGCCCTCGACACTCAATCAATCAATCAGTCAATCACTTTATTTAACCAGGCATAAACACCATTGAGCAAGTTCATTTTCAAGGGGGTCCTGGGCATTAATACAATACAGTACACTTCATAAGATTACAATTATGGTGAACAGCGGTGCAAAAAACCCCAAAAAACATTGTGAAGGTGCCAGTCAATATGGGCCTATACATACTGGTCAACATAATTAACATGCAAAGGTACATAATGATAAGCTTTACTGGAATGAGAAGAGACAACAATCCCATATAGTCTCTGCTAAGTAAGAGCTCATACCCAAATGATAAATAATAAGGAGGTATTAAGGAATAGGGTAGAAACTGGGGTGAAAGAGTAGGTAGCCAAGAGGGAGGCCAGAATAGGTAAAAGGTAGAGAATAGGCAGGGCCATCTCGGATTAAGGGAACTAGGCTTATAGGTCCTAGGTTTCTATTGTTAGGAATCTGGGGTAGATGAGATACTTAGGCGTAGGATTTGAGAGTGGCACCCGGGGCTTAGGGGTCATAGGCGTCTGAAACAGTTGCATGATTCCTTCAGATAATCCGTTAATAGAGCTTTAAATGTGAAAATGCTTGGAAGTGAGGATAATTTTAATGAGTCTTACATCATGTTCCAAAGTGATGGAAGTGAGAAGTTGATTGCTGCCAAGCCAAGGGTAGTTTTCACTCTAGGAAGCAGATTATGGAGAAGCGTCTCAGGTCATAGGAACCTTTAGCACATTTGAAGAGGTTCAAGATGTATGCAGGGAGGTTATCAGATAATGCTCTAAAAAACCAGAGGACAGCATTCCTTTTTCTCCTAGTTGAGAGTGAGGTCCATCCTGAAACCTGGTATAGACGACAGTGATGTGTACCACAGGGTAGATTTAGGATAAATCTTAAAGCCCGGTGGTAAAGGATGTCCAGTTTGTTTAGCATCATTGATGAACAATGACTGTAAAGGAAGTCAGCATAGTCCAGTATAGGTAGGAATGTAGTTTGTACTAGTCTCATTCTGGCTTCTAACGTCAGTAAGTGTTTAATGCGATAGAATAAACCTAATCGCTGTCTTAGTTTCTTCGAGGTTCCATTTAAGTTGCACAGAAAGTTAAGCTTGTTATCCAGCCAGAACCCTAGGTATTTAAAGGTATCAACTACTTCAAGGGGTTCATCTAGGAGTTTTTGGATCTGTGTGATATGTGGACATCTGGAAGTAGACTTTGGTGAGAGAATCATTGCTTTAGTCTTTTTGGCATTGAGGAGGAGCTTATGAGTGATAAGGTTGTATTGGAGGGTGACCAAGTCTTTCTGTAAGTACTCAATAGGCCAAATCCAAGGATGAATTTGTGGTATAGGGTACAGTATCATCTGCGAATAAGTGCCCATTGGCTGTGCCCAGCTGCAAGTCCAGATTATTGATGTATATTGCAAAGAGGATAGGGCCCAGGATGGAGCCTTGTGGGACTCCTTGTAGCAAGGATTTTTGTGGGGACAGATCTCCTATGGCTTTGACTTGTTGTAACCTATTGGTTAGGTAGCTGGTGAACCATTTAATGGCAGAACTACCAAGTCCGATGTTATTCAGTGCAGTAAGCATGATGGTATGATCCACAGTATGAAAAACCTTACTTAGATCAAGGAAGAGGGCAAATACATGCTTCTTAGAGTCCAAGGCCATTTGCCAGTCTGTAGTTACTTTGGCAAGAGCCGATACTGTACTGTGTTTGGCTATGAAGCCGGACTGAGCCAGGTTTAGCAACTTTTGTGAATCTAAATGTTCTCTAAGTTGCATGTTGACAATTTTTTCAAGTAATTTAGAGAGAATGGATAGTACAGAAATAGGCCGGTAATTGTTCAGATCACTCGGATCCCCAGTCTTGAATAATTGTAGGATGTGGGCAGTTTTCCATGAGACAGGTAGCTCACCTTGAATCAGAGAGGTGTTGAATAAGTGTGTAATGGGGGCAGTCAGATAGGTATGGCCAAGTTTTAGGAAGTAAAGTTCAATATTATCTGCACCTGCACTCTTTTTGTATCCAGAGAAAGGAGGATGTCCTCCACTTGCTTGAACGTAATTGTGAGGAAGCTGAAGGGGGTGGGATGCGGTTGGTAATGGTTGTGGTTATCAGTGAAGCCAACAGTGTAGTCTCTTGCTGGGCTAAGTTTGCTGATAGGTGAGGTGTCAAAGGCAAGCCGTGCAGTGGCAAGGTGATCATTAAATTTCTGTAGTATATAAGCTTTGTCCATATAGGTGGTACCATCAGACACAATTTTGTTTGGAAGGGGTGTTGCAGTGGACTGACCTTCAACTTCTTTGAGGATGTTCCAAAATTTGGCAGAGTTGTTTTTATTGTCTTCTAGTTCTTTTTGGAAGTACCTAGCTTTTTCTGACCTAATTAGCTTGGTACAAGCATTCCTAGTGGTACAGAATGCTGACCAATCGGCCTCCCAGGTGGGATTTCCTCACTTTTTTCCACCAGTAGTCCCGATCCCTAAGTGCTTTCTTCAGGATGGGAGAGAACCAGCCAAGAGTTTTATTTTTTGATTTGATCAGTCTTAGTGGGGCATGTTTGTCCTTTAGCCCCAGTAAGAGGCTGTGAAAGATGTTAAATGCCTCGTTAAAGGTTGGGGCTAGATAGTAATCCTGCCAACGAATGTTGCTTAGATCTTTCAGGAAAGTGTACTGGCAGAACTTTTTCAGGCATCTTTTCAGTTTGAATTTGGAGGCTGTTTTTTATTTGGGAAGGATGTCTGATGCAGGCAGTAGTGCAATGATCGTTATATCATTGAAGAATACTCCAGCATGCGAGATATTGTGAGGTTTGTTTACTAGCAAAAGGTCCAGGAGGGTGCTGCGCTCAGGATTTTTTCTGTTAGGTCTGGTTATGGCAGTCGCCATTTGTAACAGACCATTAACATCGCATAGATCCTTCAATTTCTTAGAGCTGTCATCATTCCAATTTAGATTGAAATCCCCCATTAGAATACACTCAGTATTAGCAGAGTCAAGAAGGTTTTGAAGGTGTGGCAGAAGTGCCTAGCCACCAGACGACGGTCGGTAGCATGCTGCCATAAGGAGTGATTTCTCGCTGCATGTGTGTGGACGTTAACTTTCTTTAGCATGAGCTGAGGTTAAAGAGACCCACTAAGATTGGCCCCTGCACTGGATGTATAGATGCCTTACCTCCACAGCAGTAGTATGATTTGAAGCTGCACCCAAAGAATTAATCTGCAAAAAAGTGTTTTTACTCATAAAAATCACTAAACCAGGTCCCAAGGACTTCCTATTTTTTTCAGCCACCCCGCTCCACCCCTGAACTCACTAGCATGATGACAAGATGCTAGGGAGCGTGAGGGGGGGGGCATGCTCCAGTATAGTCAATGGGCGCCAGCTTTTGGATTGATTTTTAATATTAGAATGGCCACTGTGTAATAAAACATGGGCACCAGTCAAATAACAAGGCCCTTGTTAGTCGACTGGTGCCCACATTTCATTACAAAGTGGCCGTCCTAATATTAAAAATCAATCCAAAAGCTGGCACCCATTGACTATAATGAGGTGCGCCCCCCTGCACTCTCCCTAGCATCTAGTCATCACACTAGTGAGCACAGGGGCAGAGCGTGGTGACCGATAAAAAAAGTGATTTTTATGAGTAAAATAACTTTTTTGCAGATTAATTCTTTGGGTGCAGCTTCAAATCATACTACTGCTGTTGAGGTAAGGCACCTATACATCCGGTGCAGGGGCACTGGAAGGTGTATTGGTGGATCTCTTTAATTCGTTATTCTTTTTTGGTTCCTTTGAGATTTTGTACCAGCTTTCAGCCTTTTATGCTACAGTTTGATTAGTTTCCTGAAGCCAGAGCTGACAAAAAAAGAGAAAAAACCTTTCTTGGCGTTCAGGATGAAGACACCCACCAAGAAAGGAACCAAGATGCTGGTAGCTAAAAAAACGGGTTTAAGAACTGCCAAATCCTCATCAAACCCAGAGAAAATGCTAGACTTTTTTACTGTAAAAATATCTGTGAATTCAAGACTTGCGGCAAAGAGAATGAGATCCGGTGAAGGAAATAAAATTGACCCACCGGGTGAACCCATTGCTGATTGCAAGGCTCAATATTCAGACACCATAAAACCAGTGGTGCTTCAAGAAGAAGGCAAAAACAAAAGACACTTACACAGGGCCGGTCTCCTCAAGATCTGAACTACCTTCTACTTCGGTGGCCAGTCCATAATTGAATTCAAAGGATTTGAGGTGTTTGGACGAGGAAGTAGAGGAGGAGGTGGATGATTCCACAGAGGGCCTGGCTTGTAATGTGCAGGATAGCAAAGGAGCTACCAATGGAATAGTAAATTTTGGAATTGATACACAGAGACAAGATACTATAAATGGTTCTCGAGTGGAAATAGGTGATCCATCTCAGCAAGTGCCAGATGAACGTACACAGGTGAGGTTGATACTGAATGAGTCCAATGGTGGCAGCGTACCTGGGAATATCTATATGGAGCAACCGGCAGTAAGAGGTGATGTGGAAAAAATGGGAGGATTTACAGATGGTGTTTCCCCAGAACTATCCATAGGAGTTTCAACAAATATCCATCAAGCCCATGGTAACTAAAGAATTGATGGGAAAAGTAGTGCAAAAGCAAAGGGTGAACAAAGGCTGACAGACCCCCCCCCCTTGCAGGAAGCTACTTAGCGACTCAGCTCCAGAGCAGTCAAGGATCAGATAAGTAACCCTTTAATTTCATTTATGGTACTATTTATTTATTTAGTTAGTTTTTGTTGACCGGGTAAGTGCACTAGACAAATCCTGCCTATTTTCAGGCATGACCAGGGGGAGGGGGATACAGATGAATGCCAACTGACCTTGAACCAGATTAAGCTGTTGGTGGTATTTTGAGAGAATTTTGGCCAGGACACCGGTGAAATTCCCCTACTGCATTGCTGGCAGTAGGGGGAGGTGTTGGTGTTTGTCTGCTGCTTGGCAGACTGTGCTCAACCTTTCATGGAGCAGGATGCCTTGCTGAGCACTACGGAGCATGTTATGGATATGACTTGATTATCTGAAGGTTCATTTCCACTGGTTATGGAGGAGGCTGTGTCTACAGTTATTATCCCAGGAATCTCAACAGAATTTGCAGGGGGACTACTGGTATGAATCCAGTAATGGAGAGTATGGCAAAATCTATATGACTTGATGCTGTGACTGAGTTACCAATGGAACTTTCAACACCGCAGCCAGTTTCTCCAGACTCTGCAAAGGGTAACCTGCTTTTGGAAGGGGCTAACCTTACTGTAATGAAGGAACTTCCGGGTGCTGTATGAGATGAGCGGCAGGACAGGGATGTTGCTAATGCTTGGGCTCTTCCTCCAAGGTCAACTTGCACCACGTTGCAAGCTCTGCGATGACAGTTTGGATTGTCTACGGCTTCTGCTGAATTTTTGGGCCAGGACTGGTCAGCTGATGTTGCCCTTAGTAACTTGGGCTGGACATGGAAATCTTTAGGACAGTGGATCCCCGATCTGGACTGGCAGGATTATTCTTCAAGCAACTTGGCCACAACGAAGCTTGCCATCACGGACAGAAACCTGAGCTCAGGTAATCAATTACCTCATTATTGGAAGGCCTTTTCTGTTAATGCTGCGCAGCAGGTAGAGGAGCGAACTGCAGCCTTGTCTAGGCCGAGCACGCCCTCAGAAGGGGATGGGGATCATATGAAAAATCAGGCAGGCTTTGAGAGGGCGACTTTTGAAAAGGATACTAATCAGAATAATAAACGTGTACCTATGTCAGAACTTTTTAAAAATAAATTAGAGCAAGCACCTAGAAGAAATGCAGTTCGACTGCAGTATAAGAGAGGGCTCGCTGAGCACCCAGAAAGATAATACATTGCTAAACAACTCTTAAGGACATCTATGCAATTTTTTCCTGCAGATATTTATGCATTAATTCATATTTCAGGGGAGGATTCCTTTGACATAAGCTTTAAAACCACGCATGGTCTGGAAAGGTTTTGTGATAAATATTCGAATCTGAAATCTACCCCTCTGTGGACTCCTTTTTACTCGATTCCCCTCACTAAACCACAAATTAGGTATATTACCATTATATTTTGAAATGAAGGGGTTAACTTCAGTGATATTTCTCACTGGCTACAAAACCGTTGTGACATTCTAGGGCCCCCCTGAAGCCATTCTGGATTTGGAGGGGATTTGGACAGGGGGATGGAGGTTTAAGGTGAAATTGTTTCAGGTTAATAGTGACATCATTCATCGCCCCAATAGTTTTTTTTTTGAGTAAAGACAGAGGGGTTTGTTTTTATGGGGGACAGCCCAGAGCATGCTATAAATGTGGAGCAAAGACTCATATTAGCAGCTCCTGTGACCTATTGAAATGTTCATTATGTGGAGGATATGGGCACTCTGTAGATCTCTGTGAAAATATCTTTCAGTGTAACCTCTGTGATGAAAAAGGACATGCCTTTCATCAATGTCCCTGGGCTAAACAAAATAGAACTGAGGGATGGGATCAAGATGATTTGGTTAATAAAGCCCAAGAAAAAAGAAGGGACTCTAGCCCCCTAGCCCTTCTGCACCACAAGAAGAGGACACACATTAGGAGGATACTTTAATTCCACACAACCCCACTGCAGGTAGAATACCACCTCTAGTAGATGAGCCTCATTCTCAGCAGGAACAAGGGGAGGCTCCCCCTACTGAAGTTTCTCCTGCCATTACGACACCACCCGCTACTACATCAATGCCCCTCCTTTGTTTGAGACTATCAAAAATCAACGGTTTACTAGGGCCTCTCTTGGAGAAACTGCTCCTGGCCCTATACCCACAGAGAATTTTTTTTCACCTTTACAAGAGGACTGTGGAGACTCAGATTTAGAATCTGATACTTCTCACAGGTCTGAAATGGTAACTGAGGATGAAGATTTTAGGGCTACTGAATTAGCTAAAGAGAAAAAAGAAAAAAAGAAAAGCAAGTCTTAGTCAAAAACGGGGGTCTTGACTTTAAATTTTGATGGCTACCTTGCGATTCACCTCATACAATGTCTGCAGTCTTAAAAACTTTAAGAAATGGCTTTCTCTTTTTTCCTTTTTTGATTCTTTTCAAGTGGATATTATATTTGTCCAAGAAACTAGATTATCTTCTCTTTCTGAAATAGATCAGGGTAAGAGACAGTGGATTTGGGGCCCTTCTTTTTGGACGTTTGGCTCTGATTCAGCTGATGGGATTGGGATCCTGTTTAAAACTACTACTTTTAGAATCTCCAAACTTGTAGATATTAGTTCAGGATGAGCTTTATTGCTTGACTGTTCCCTTGGGGATTTTGAATTCCGTATTATTAATATCTATGCCCCATAAGTGAAAACTGCCAGAACTGAGCTGTTTGAGGAAATAAAGCCATTCCTATATACCAGGAAACTTGTTATTTGGGGAAGGGATTTTAATTGTGACATAGATTTAAAATTTGCAGGAGATGTACAGAAAAAATGTATTGTGATGCTTATGCATTGAAACAAATTGTCTTAGATGCAGGCTTATCTGATGCCTATAGATTCTTAAACATTTCTGGTGGACATTTATGATTGGTGGCTGGATACTAAAACCGAGCTGAAATCATTTCTACTTAGTGTAGGAAGGCAGAAAGCTAATTCTAATTATTTAAAATACTTACAATTTAGGAATCAGTTGTATAAATTAATGTCCTTTCCTCCACATGACAAGGTGAAATTTAAGTCACAAATTTTTGAACTTAAAAAACAAATGCAGCTTTATCAATATAATACAGCTAAGTCGTTAGACATGGAATTTATATATGGGATGAAAACTCAACCGGCATCTGACCCATATAAAGCATGCAAGCAAAGATTAGATAAAACCCTGATGTCTAGCTTACTAGACCCTAATGGTACTATTGTTTCTACAGATCTAGATATGTTACTGGTAGTACAGTGATTTGTTATAGATATGTTTAGTGATGGTACAAGGACTACTGAGGTTCTGCCAGATACTTTCATGGCATCACTTTCCCAAGTAGATGAGTCTATTAAATAATTTTTGACAGAGCCCATCTCCTCACAAGAAGTGGAAGAGGCGATAAAAACTTTGAATATGAGGACGTCTCCAGGGCTGGATGGTATACCCAACGAATTTTATAAAAACTACCTCCCATATATGAGCTATTTTTTACCTTTGATATTTAATTTTATGTTATCTTCAGATCTGCAGTTTACTGATTTTAGTACTTCTCTGCTTAAATTTATTCATAAAAAGGAAGACAAGAATTTGCTTTTTAATTGGAGACCTATTAGTCTACTTAACAGTGATTATAAAATCTTATCCAAAATTATTAATAACAGATTATTGCAGGTTGCTGATGCTCTTATTCATTCAGCACAGATGTGTGCTATTCCCCATCACAAGATTCAACATAATCTCTATATCTTAAGAGAAGTATTTGAGGCCAGTAACTTAGGGCATGGGTCAGGTTATGTGGTTGCTTTAGTTCAGGCTAAGGCATTTGATCAGGTTTGGCATGGATATCTTTTTGATTTATTATTGAAATATGGTATTCCTTCTCAATTTGTACAGTGGATTATTATGTTATACACTAACGCTAAGATAATTCCCACTGTTAATGGCTTGTTTGGGTCTGACATTAAGCTCGGTAAAGGTGTTAGGCAGGGATGTCCCGTAAGTCCCCTATTATACACTTTTGCCCTTGATCTAGTTATTAGACAGATTCAATGGGACCACCGTATCATTGGTATAGCCCCCAATTCTTCGTTAACACGAGAGAAAATTGTGGCATATGCTGATGATGTAACATTATTAATACAGGATGTTGCTTAACTTACACATGCCCTTGAAGTATTTCAATGTTGTGGGCATTCCTCAGGAGCACAAATTAATACAGAAAAAAGTTTTGTGCCAGCCCGGTGGCGCTGAGGGTTGAAGTGCTGGACGCCACACCTCGCCCACGCCGGTGACCCGGTTCGGGAGCGAGCTCTGACTGCCGGGGTCAGTCGGGGAGACAGGCTGAGCCGCCCGAGACAGCTCGCCTTCTCCGGGGAGGGGGATTCTATACCGCGAGCGGCGACCCCTGGTGGAGTGGGGGGAGCGACGGCAAGCCGGGTCTCAAGGGGCTCGATTGGTTGCTAGCGTAGGCCGGCAGCCTATCAGCCCCAGAGGCTGCTCCTTCGTGGGAGGAGTGGGGGGGTACGCTGCTGACACCAGCGGATGCCTGGACGCGTAGGCATGCAGCAGGGAGAGAAAATGGAAAAAATGGATCCCCCACAGAGCCTGGATGAAGGAGCACCAAGCTGGGGTCCTAATGTGCCAGCACCCATCCACAACCCAGGACCTGAACAAGATCCCAAGATTTCGGGGGCACCCAGACCCGCCCCCGCCCGGAGGGTATTCCGTGGCTCGATGAAGGGACCTGAGGTGAGTAGGAAGGGCACTGTCAGGGGCAGGGCTTCATGGGTGCTCCAGAAGGAATGGCTCTGTGAGGGCAGGAGGGGGTAGAAACAGAAATTTCAAAAAAAAAAAAAGGAAAAAGTTTTATTTTTGCCATAGATCATAACTAGGCACATAATTTGGATTTCATTGGAATTCCTCTGGCTGTTGCCCCTCAAAAAATTTTTGGGCATTTGGTTTGGGCCAAGGGATACAGCTACCTTTAGTTGAGAACAGAAATTAAGGTTTGGGGAAAGCAAAGTTACTATGTGGAAACAATGGAAATTTGGGAAGAAACAATGTGTTATGGTTATTAAGACATTTTTGTTACCCATTTTTCTTTATTTAAGTAATCTTTACCCTCCTCCAGTTAGTCTAGAAACAAAACTTTTCAGTGTATTTTTTCAGAAGCTATGGGGTGACAGATTGAATCCAGTGAAAAGGAATATTACATATTTACCTGTGGAACAGGGTGGGTTACACATGCTAAATCCTGTTGTTATTTATCATTCTATATTCTTGTTCAACTCCTTTAGTTACTTGTCGGGAACAGCCACTTTGTCATGGCAATTGTGGTCACAATTTATTTGGACTCCTTATTTCCAAAAGTGGATACTTTTGCCTCCTAAAATATTAGCTCATGATCATCTGCCAAGTTATGGTATTCCTACTATTAAAAAAATATAGCAATGGAAGCTGTTATTTCAAAAACTGATTTCATTGAATAGAAAATCATTTTATTTATACATAGTTTATGATGTGCAGTGAGTTTTTCTTCTTTTTCCAGAATGTGTCCCTTCTAAAATAAATTTTGCTCTCCATAAATTAACAGATTTTAGACTCCCTGCTTCTGTGTGGGACATCGCTTGGATGTTTACCCAAGGGAGGTCGGGTGTGAGGGGAAACCTTAAGTATAAACCACTAATGGGCAGATATTGTCCAAGAATTTTGTGTCATAATGAAGAAGAAAGTCTATTACATTTTTATATTAACTGTTCTTTTAGTAAGAATTTTTGGAGTGACGCAGCGATTCACTGGAATATGTCCTTTCTCACACTTATGACATATAATACTTTAATATTAGGAGATTATACTGGGGTATGGAACAATTATCATAAAAGTACTTTGAAAATTTTTTTTTCATTTCTTCAATTTTATTTATGGCAAGCTCAATGTCAATATGTTTTCCAGCAACAAGTGTTGAATGTTACTATTTTTTCACAGATAGAGGCAGGACTGCTACAAGTTAAAGAAAAAGACAGTCATAGATTTTCTCAGGATGAAGTTCTTCAGCTTTAGAAAAAAAAATTCTCTAATAGAATAACAGATATTTGAACTTTTATATTATATTCCTGTATATTTTTGTAATTTTTGTGATTTTTTGTGTTAAATTTGCATAATTTGTTTGTTGCACTTGGAATTATTCTTTGATGTTATGTTTCTTTTGTTTAATAAACTTCCCCTACTCTTTTTGATAAGTGCCATGGGATCTTTAACATCCACCTAAACTACCACCAATCCAGGCAGATGGGACCTCAGTTTAATGTCTCATCTGAAAGACGGACTACTAACTCTAAAGGATAATGACTGCTCTAATGTTTTATATATGGTGGAAAACAATTTAAACACAAGAGTTAATTTAGTGACCCATAAGTCAGTGGGAGTTTAGAAAGATCTTGTGAATACACTGCCTAGTCAATCTACTCCCATAAATGTGTTATTTGAGGGCATGCCACCATGGGTTAAATATTTGTTCAAACAAATACAGAATATTGATGCTAAAATAAGTAATTTGATACTGCTAGAACAATGTATTAATGCCTTGCAAACCTCAATAAATAGATTACTAGCAGAGAACTAAACTCTCAAAATTCAGGGCCAAAATAACCAAAAGAAAATAACAGAGCTAGAACAGCAATGTACTCCAATTTTTCGACAAATTAAGTCTATGGAGATCCAAAATAAAACCTTGCAAGAAAAGTTAATTGATTATGAGACCGGATCATGGTGAAAGAACATAAGAATTGTGGAAGTAGCTGAGACATGGGATGCAACAAATACACTGAGAGATTCCTTTCAGAAGGTGGTCACTGCTTACTTGGAGATTGATCCAACTGAGGTACAAATGGAGGTTGATCCTATCCACTGGCCTTTAAGACAAAAAACAGAGGATGGCCATCCCCCAAGACCTAGAGTGGTGAAATTTATGAGGTCACAAGATAAAGACAATCTAATGACACAGGTTTATAAAAAAAGAAAAATTGAATTAATGGGAAGTAGCATTGCCATCTATCATGACCTACCCTCAGAAATAATGGAAGAAAGAAAGAAATTTAACTGGTTGAGAACTAAACTCTGGGGTAAAGGGGTGCGTTCATCCTTTTTCTTTCCAGCAAAATTGAAGGGGGTACTGGATGGTGAGAGGATGGTGTTTTCAACAGTGGAAGGTGCAACTAAAGTTTTAAAAGAGAAATTTCCAGACATTCTAAACTAAAAAAAAAGTTCTATAGAACATATTGAAATTTTCTTGTGTCCTCTTTTGTACTTTTTTGCTTCAGCTCAAATAATGGTTACCTAATTTGTTTATTAGCATCCTATAGAGGACAGATTAGGCTATATACACAATTATGGTAGGCTATTATTTGTTGCCAAGAAATGTTCATTTTGGGGTATTTTTCTTTTCATTTCTTGGGAGGGGATTTGTTTGGGGTCAAGAACAAAGTTTTTTACAGGTTCCATGTTAATGATTTTTTTTAAGTACTACAACTATGAACATGGCTAAAATGTATATTAAATGTGCCACTTTAAATGTAAATGGTTTGAATTCACCTATCGAATGCTCTAGGGTTCTTACAAAGTTTAAAGTTCTAGCAGACATAGTTGCCTTACAGGAAACACATTTGTGCATATTGGAATCAAAAAACTACAAAGAAACTGGGTACACCAATCATTTTTATCAGTGGGAACAAAAGAAAAGTGCAGGGGTTTCACTATTATTTAGGAAAAATGTAAATATTAGGTTTGGAGATAAATGGACTGACAATCAAAGCAGGATATGCCTGATTAATGTAATTATCAACCAATTACCCATCACAGTAGGTTCAGTTTATGGCCCCTTTGTTGATTACCATATTTTTCTTGCAAAAATAACAAAAGGGCTAGTCTCCCTTAAAGCCCAACACATTATCCTTAATGGTCTACTACACCCAAGATTGGATAAGTCATCAATCTCTAATTACCATAATAAAAAACTACTAGTTTTCTATTACATTTTCTACAAACACATGACTTAGTATATATATATATATATATATATATATGGAGAACTAATCACCCTGTTGAAAAAGAATATATGCATTATAATAAAAAAAAATAAAGTCTTCACCAGAATTGACTATATCTTTGTTTCCAAAACTATAATTCCATATTTTGATAAAAGTTCAAAAAGGTCAATTTTGATCTCTGACCATGCAATGGTTGAAGTAACTCTGAATGGTATCAAACTAGACCCTAAAAAAGTTAGACGGTGGAGATTTGATAACACTCTTTTAAGAGATGAGTTGTTCAGAGAAAAAATACATCAAGCAATCAGTGAGTTTTTTTATTATAATTATGTTGGACAATGTCCAATTGCAACTTTATGGGATCCACTAAAAGTTGTATTAAGGGGATTTTGTATTTCATACCAAGCATGGAAGAGAAAACAGGAAAACCTGGCGGAAAGTACAGTTATGTAAGAACTTACCATAACAGTAGATCTTTTAGATAGGCTCTTGCAGTAGGTATTCACATATAGGACTGACTCACCAGGCATTAGGACCCCACGGAAAAATTTCTAGCTAGCAGTCTCTGGCAGGGGACCGCACCCCCATGTCAGGTAACTGGCATCATATGACATCAGTATAAAGGGACGGTCCCCCATGCCCGCCTTCCAGTTCTTTCCTGCCAAGGGCCAAAAGAGGCACAATGAGAGAGAAGAGGATATTTCCCCTCATGGAAAGGAGCCAAAAAAGCTTAGGAGGATGGAGGGTGGGAAGGCAATACCTACTACAAGAGCCTCTCTCAAACATCTACTGTTACGGTAAGTTCTTATGGAACTGTACTATCTTACTTCGAGAGGGCTCTTGCAGTAGGTATTCACATATAGGACTGAGTCCCAAGCAGTCTGGTACAAGGCAAAGCACTTGGGAGGAGGAAAGTTATCCATAGCATGGAACCTCAGGCTGAACGGGTCTCATGAGAGGAGACCTTAAAGCACAGACAACCCAAAGCCTGCTCTACAGCGAGGGGCAATGTCCAAACTGTAGTGTTTTGTAAAGGTATGTACAGAAGTCCAAGTTGCCGCTGCATAGATGTCTGCCACTGACACATTCTTAAAACAAGCTGCAGAGGCAGCTACTCCTCTGATGGAGTGACCTCTAACTTGACCCGGCAGGGTCTTCTTCTACTTGTCGTAACAGAAAGTGATACAATGAGCCAACCATTTTGATAGACATTGTCTAGAAACAGCATTGCCTTCTCTTTTGTGAGCAAAAGAGACAAAAAGCTGATCAGTTTTCCTGAGATCCTTATTCTGAGTGGTGTAGTATCTCAGTATTCTGTGACAATCCAAAGTATGCAAGAGGTACTTCCCTTGATTGGAGTGTTGCATAAAGAAAGCCAGTAGCTCAATGGATTGATTCAGCATAGATTCAGCCACCACCTTAGGAAGAAACTTAGGGTTGGTGCGTAGAGCCACACGTTCCTTGTGGAAAATCAAGTAAGAGATTTTGCACGTCAAGGCCTGAAGCTCGGAAATGTGCCAAAGACGTAATGGCCACTAGAAAGAGCATCTTCCCAGACAGGAACTTTAAATCTGCTGTAGCTGATGGCTTGAAGGGAGGCAGGGTAAGCTTCTCAAGAATGAAATTCAAGTCCCATGGAGGGGCAGGAATGCGGATGGGGGGTCTCAAATGGAGAACCCTCTGAGGAAAGTCTTGGAGACTTCCAACTGAGCAAAAGTCTTGTCCCTGAAGGGAATATGGTAGGCTGAAATAGCGGCCATGTGGACCTTTAATGAGGAATGGCTGGGACTCAGATCGAAGAGGTGACACATGTAGTCCAGGACTTTATTGGCTGGGCATGAGAAAGGTTCAAAGTCTTTTGAAGTGGCCCAAATAGAAAACCGTTTCCACTTCATGATGCAGGTGGACTTGGTGGAAGGCTTTCTGACCTCTACCAAGATGTCCACTATGAGTGGAGAAACTCTAAAGCGGGCTTTTGCTATGTCTGCAGGAGCAATGCACGTAAATGAAGGGATTTGAGACCTGGATGAACAAGGGTCCCCTGATCCTGGGTCAACAATTGTTGCAACAGAGGAAGAGGAAGAGGAAGAGGAGGGTCCCCTGAAAACTGTTGCGGAAGAGAGAACCAAACTTGCCTGGGCCAGAAGGGTGTGATGAGAATCATTAGAACTCCCTCCAATCTGAGTTTGTTCAGGACCCTCAGAATTAAGGGAATAGGAGGGAATGCATAAACGTATCTGTCCCTCCAAGTGAGAGACAGAGTGTCCCACCAAAAAATGTCTCGCCCTGGAGCGAGCAAGCAGAAAGTGGGAAGTTTTGCGTTGTGGGCAGAAGCGAAGAGGTCTATCTGAGCTGTTTCCCATTACTGAAAGATGACGTTTATGACTTCTTGATCCAATTCCCATTCATAGGACCTGGCTGAGGACCGAATGAGTTGGTCCGCCAGCATGATTTCCACTCCCAGAACATGAATTGCAGTCAAGTGAAGGTGATGCTGGGTTGCCCAAAGCCAGACTCTCATTGCTTCCAAGCACAGTGGGTAGGAACGTGTTCCTCCCTGCTTGTTGAGATAACAGATTATGCATATGTTGTCTGATTGTATGAGGAGATGACTGGGAAGGATAATGGAGTATAGAGCCTGAAGGGCATAAAGGACTGCTCTCAGTTTGAGCACATTTATGTGCAGGTCTTGTTTGAACTTGGACCAGGTGCCCTGAGTCCTGTGAGACCTGAGATGGGCTCCCCAGCCTTCTCCCAACACATCTGTCATCAACGTCTGGAAGAGGAGTTCGATACTGAAGTGAACTCCCAGGCATAGGTTCCCCTGCACCATCCACCGTTGTAAGTCCCTGGTCATGGGACCAGAAACTAGCAACTCTGGTTCTAGATTGTCCATGGTCTGATCCCATTGTGACCAAAGCGTCCATTCAGAGATCCTTATATGGAGCCGAGCACGTGGGACTATCAGAATGGCAGCCGCCATTAGCCTGAGGAGATGAAGGACTGACCTGGCTCCAACCTTCCTGTGACTGGACAGAAGACAGACCTGAGTCTGAAGGGTGTCCACCCTGTCTGGAGGCAAAAAGGCTTTGCTGATGGTCATGTCCAGAATCACCCCTATAAATTGGAGGCATTGGCAAGGGACCAAATGGGACTTTTCCTGTTTGATGGTGATACCCAAGCTTGTGAAAACTTGCAGGGTAAGAGAGAGGGAGTGCAGGAGGTCCTCCATGAATGGTGCCACCAGGAGCCAATTGTTCAGGTACGGGAATACCTGAACTCCCTGGGCACACAAGTGGGCTGCCACCACAGACAGGCATTTGGTAAAAACTTGGGGGGGGCTGAGGAAAGAGCAAATTGAAGGGCTTGAATTGGTAGTGATCTCCTGAAAGCAAAAACAAAGGAATTTGCAGAGGGAAGGGCAAATAGGGATATGCAGGTAGGCATTCTGCATGTCCAGAGCGCATAGCCACTGTCCCTGCTGAAGGCTCTGCAAAGAGAGCATTCTGAAGTGTTTGTACTCCACGAACATATTCAGGGAGCTGAGGTCTAGGATAAGCCTCACATCTCCCATCTTCTTTGGAACTAGGAAGAAATGGAAATAGTAACCTGTCCCCCAAAGATGGTTGGGGAATGGTTCTATCGCCGCCTCTGTGAGAAGGGAGATGATTTCCTCTAGGACTAGAGGAAGATGTTGCAGGGAGTAAGACAACTGGGGGGGGTCTTCAGGGTGGATTCTGCAGAAACTCAATTGAGTGTCTTGCTGATATCAACTGGAGCACCCCAGCATCTGATGTTATCCTCTCCCAACCCGGCAGATGGAAGGAGAATCTCCCCCCTACTGGTTCCTCTGGATCATCTGGAGGCAATGGGAGAGGTAGGGAGTCAGAAGGTGTGGGGCAGCACAGCAGCTGAGGCTCCCATGGCTTTTTTGCTGGGCGGAGTCTTGGTTACTGGAGGGGCCCGAAGTTTGTTGGCCCATTTGCCCTGTGGTTTTTGTCATTGTCGGTTTTGCCTATGAAAAGGATGCCACTGCCCTTGAGGGGGCCTGTGCATAGAGTTGACAGACTTGAGTGCAGTGCCCTTCTCTTGCTGTTCGGTGATGATGTCCTTGACATCACCCCCGAACAGCACCGAACCCCTGAAGGTAGCATCTTGGATGGCGGATTGCTCTTCGGGGACCAAACCTGACACGTGGAGCCAGGCATGACACCGTAGGCCTATGGTGAAAGCCAAGTTCCTTACAGCTGTGTCCACTGCATCGTAAGTGGCATGAAGCACGTGCTGACTGGCCAAATGAGCAGAATGGACAAGATCCGCCACTTCCTGCTTAGTCTGAGACTCAGAAAGGGAGTCTCATTTGGATTCCACCTGACTAAGGATGGTCTTCTGGAAATCCCCCATATGTGCCACTTAATTTAGGGCCCTAATACCCAAGGTAGAAGAGGAACATATCTTCCTCCCATATTGGTCCAGAAGCCAGGATTCCTTATCAGGCGGAGATGAGCTGAGGTGTTTTGGATTTGCAGAGCAGCTGTGAGCGGCACTGATGATGACCGAGTCCATCTTGGGGTGTAGGTTAAGGAAATCTGCACCCTCAGGAGGGTATAGCATATCCGCCTTCCTCGGAAGGGGGGCTAACGAAGAAGGTTGTTTCCAAATGGTGGAAACAAGATCCGTGTGAGGCTCTATCCAGGGTAGAATCAGTGTAGGAGCTGTCTCTAGCAGATCCAGATGAGTAGCGAACTTCTTATGCTGCGGGTCTGGCTCCAGTGATTGCCACTGATGGACTTTCCTGGATGTTCCTCAATAACTCCAGAAAGGAGGGATCCTCCGAAGGAGACTTTGGAGGGGTCCTTGGCCTGGAGCAATCTGAAGTATGGGGCTCATCTTCAGGACTGGAGTGTCCCATCTCTGAATCTGAGTCAGATGTGTCTGATGATGAGGAGGAAGACTGTTCCCTATGAGGGGAAAGAACGGCCCCTTTGGGAAATTCCCTTGGGCGCATATCCTCCCCTCCTCAGGTGCCAGAGGGCTGTCCTCTGGTGTTGGGAAGGGGAGAGGGAGTCTCCTGTTTCTGACGTAGGGGATCCTGTGTAGGGTCTGACATCGGCAGCTGACTCTTGACCTCTCTAATGAGTTGAGCCTTGGCCTCAGCCCACCAGGAGGCCAGTGTCTCCTTCAGATCCACAGGTGGCTGGGGAGTGGGCAGTGGAGGTGGAGGAGGAGGAGGATATGGATATTGAGGATATCTGTAGAAGGAGTATCCTTAACCTGATGACGGGTAACCTGGTGTTGGGTATTGGGGCGTCAGGTACTGCGGCATCGGATACTGCAGCACCAGGTACTGAGGTGATGGATACTGTGGAGTTGGGTATTGTGGCACCGGATATTGTGGTTTCAGATACCTGGGTGCCAGGGGCTCTGACGGAGGAGAGGGACCTGGCAGAGGCCCAGCTGGCGGGCCAGGTGGTGGTAATGCTGGCCCCATGGGCATCAGGCCTGGCATAGGAACACCTTCGACAGGGTCTGAAGGACCTGAAGGTAAGGGGCACCGGATGGCGTCGGGTATGCCGGCGTCGGGACCGGCATCTGAGGTTCTGTCATCAGAGTATCGGGCTCCAAAGGAGGGTTCCATGATGGCAGCATCTCAGTACCCCCCATGATGACTGGGGAAGGAGGATTAAAATCCTCAGGGGTCAGCTGAGAAGACACAGGGACCTCAGAAGGCAATGTAACACATTGCGGAGAGGCTGAGGCATTGGACTGATCCTTAGGGTCTGTTGCAGGCTTCTTGGTCGGGCGGGCATCGGTGGGACTGGTGTCCAACTTATCAGCTGAATCCAGGTGGGCATCGGAGGAGCTGACATCTGACTTATTGGACTCCCTGCCTGAGGAAGGCTGCGCTGGGAATGTGGCCTTGTCGGGCAAAGATTGGGCCGGGCATCCCCCAAAGGGGTAAGTGACTTATCAGCCTTGTCCGGACAGGCAACGGTGGGACCGATGTCTGACTTACTGCACCCACTCTTACTGAAGGCTGCATGCCTTCCCAGAAGTGGAGGCCTCCTATGCCCTGAAGGCTCCCGAAGGGCCTGAGCACAATCCAGATGGGAGGGGTGATGCCTTCTTGGTCACCCACAAAACAGCCGTCGTGGAGCGAATCCCTGGAGGGGACATTACCTTAAGTACCGTGACTCTGGCTGGAGTCTTGGCTGCTAGGAAGCCGTTTCCTACCCCCGGTGCTTCTCCTTGTCACGCTTCTTCTTGTGACATTCAAGGGAAGTGGATGCCTGCCTGAGTTTCTTTATCTCTTTTTCCATGGAGGCCATTTTTTTCTTTAGGATATGGGCTTCCAAGGACTGCTGCCTTCTTTTGCGGGTAGCGGAGTTAAATTTCTGTCAGTGCTGGCACTTCTCCACCGGGGTGGTCTGGGCCCAGACAGAAGATGCACAAGTGGTCAGTTCTGTGTGGAAGTTGAGAGTCAATGGCTTTATGCGATCGGAGGGCGCTGGGACAACATACATAGTGAATCATGAGAAGAACTTGAAAAACTGAGAAATTAGGTCAAAAAGTTCAAAAACTAATGGACAGACGAAAGACTGATTCTACCACGAGGAACTTTCACAAGCTGACGGAGGGAAAGAACTGGAAGATGGGCATGGGGGACCGCCCCTTTATACTGACGTCATATGATGCCGGTCACCTGATGTGGGGGCAGTCCCCCGCCAGAGTCTGCTAGCCAGGAATTTTTTTGTGGGGTCCTCACGCCTGGCAGGTCAGTCCTATATGTGAATACCTACTGCAAGAGCCCTCTCGAAGTAAGATCTCAAATTAAGGGAGAGATTAAAAGAACTAGATACATTGGTATTAAAAGAACCTAAAAAGTACTCTAAAGAATGGACATCTGTTAAGACTTCACTACAGAATTTGATCTATCAGGAAACAGAGAAAAATATTTAAAAAATGTAAAATGGGCTCATTATTTTCAGGGTGATAAAACCGGTAGGTTATTGGCTAATTTAATTAAAAAACAACAACAACAGAACTTAATTATCAACTTAAAAAACAATCAAGGGGAAGCAATAACCTATATAATTGACATCCAAGAGATAATACTTAAATTTTATACAGAAATTTATCAAAAACCGGATAATCTGGATAAGGTAGCACTACAATTATATTTACAGGAGTTACATCTTCCCAAAATGGCTATTAAACAGTCATAATCTACACTGAGTGAAATAACAGAAACAAAACAAACATTACCCAAAAATAAAAGTCAGGGTATAGATGGATTCTTTAATGAATTTTTCTAAGCCTTTATGGAAGAGCTTAGCCTATGGTTGTTACTAATGATTCAGGAAGTCCAACAAGGTAAAACTGATTTACCTAGTACAATGAATCAGGCAAAAGTAGTCTTAATTTACAAGGAAGGTAAGCCAAAGAATTCTCCAGATGGATATAGGTCTACAGCATTGTTAAATTCTGACTACAAACTCATTAGTAAATTATTGGCAAATAGATTAAAGAAATACCAAAAGTAATACATAATAGCCAATGCGGTTTTGTACCAGGAAGAAAGAAAGATATCAGATATCCTTAAACAAACCCAGTATTTGTTTCAATATGCACAAACATTATCAGACAAGTATTTTACTTAATCAATTGATTCTAATAAAGCATTTGATTTAATTAATAGGAAGTTTATGAGTATGATATTGGCATTTTGTGGTCTACAAGAACCAGTTATTAGATTAATTCAACAACTCTATAGAGTGCCTACAGCTAGATTTATAATTAATGGGACTTTAACATCTGAATTACAGATGAAAAATGGTGTGTGACAAGGGTGTCCCCTCGCACTCTTAATATTCTTATTAGTTATTGAACCACTATTAGAACCACTTCTAGGAAATTGGGATATTAAGGGCATAATGGTAGACCAGCAAGAAATTAAATTAAACACATTTGCGGATGATACAGTGTTAATCTTTCATGACATTTCTACATCTATACCAGCTATTTTACTAGACATTAAAAACGTTGCCAGATCCTCTGGATATCAAGTCAACCAGAATAAATCTAAATTATTTCGGATTACTCAGGGATCTATAGATGTGGAATATTCTAATATAAATATTTTTTTCTAAAACAGATACATTAAAATATTTGGGAATTGTTCTGACTAATACTTTAGAGCAGAATATTATTATTATTAGTAATTCTGGTAACCTGAAAGAGAAGATAAAGAATAGTCTATTGAACTGGCAAAATCTTTCACTCTCCCTGTGGGGATAGATTAAAGTATTAAAAATGATGCTACTTCCTTAAATTACATTTGTTTTACAGATTTCTGTAGGTGCTCCTAACTATAAATGGTTTTCTGAACTAAAACAAAGTTTCAAGATTTTTTTGTGGATGGGGGGACCCAAGAAGTGCATGGAGTTATTTAATAACTCCAAGGAATTGTGGGGGGGTGGACTGCCCAGACCTATTATTGTACAATTTTAGTATTATAATGGTAAACATATGGGAATGGACTTTTTTTCCCCTAAACAAATACATGATATATTACAAAAATGATTAATTAAAAATAATTCTTCTGTAGACATTAAAGAGCTATTATTTCAGACCAATTATAATGAGGCTAAGAACAATAAAATTTTATATTGATGAGTTAAATTTTTAGCTATCGCAAAAAAGAAAGTAGGTCTAATTAATATTCCTTGGCTATATGGGAACATTCTTTACAAAAAATGAACTTAATGTGTCAAACTTGCATAAAAATTCTTGGAAATGAATGGAACTAAGAAATGGCAAGATCCATTGTACGAAGGATACTTAATGCAATATGTGAAATTTAGAGAACTTACAGGTAATAGCCCTTGCACTAATTATTTGCTCTATAGAGCTTTGAGGTAGAAATTTCTTAAAATCAGTTCCTTCTATGGAGATATAGTTAATAACTATGAAAAGAAAAGAAAAAAAGACAGAAGGAACTTGCAGGTATTACCACTAAGAAACTTTTTGCAAAATTCTATAATAAAATGATAGCAAATATGAGAGACACATGTACTGCAATTAATCTGGAGTGGGACAGAGAAATGGGGGTTACCCTAACAGATCAGGAATGGTAGAAAATAAGAATTTATGCTAACAAGGGGGTCTGTGCTGCTAAGAATAAAACTATTCAGCAAAAGATTAATAATAGGGCATATACTGTATAACACCAATATTGCTTAATCAAATAACCCATAGTTATGATGGAAAATGTTTGCATAATTGTGGTTAAAAAGCTAATTTATTTCATTGCCTATGGCAATGTCCAGAAATACTAAAATTATGGTCTATCACTGCCACACAGGTTTCTAGCTTTATAGGACAACAAATTCACTATGAACCAGAAATATTTTTGTTTAACCATACAGTTAAATTGGATGCAAATAAAAACCAAAGAAAATTAGCCTCTATTGCAACTAAAATATTTATTTTGAAACATTGGAAAAGCTCATTCCTCCTGGATAACTTTATATTTGAATGGTGTATCATATTAAGAGAAACAATTGCTTTTTGAAAAATTGTGGTACAATTGTGAAAATATTAATGATAGTTGGACACTGTATGGAAGTAACTGAAAAATATATTTCCCCCTTTGTTAAGATGTTGCTATAAGGAGGGTGGGGTGGGGAGCAATTAGATTATGCTCTTGATTGGTTTGTTTCTATGTATTTGGTGAATATAAAACTTTTTTACTTGTTATGGACAATATATTATATTTATGATATTAAGTAAAAAAAAGAACAAATATTTTCAAAAAAATAAAAAGTCATGTATTTATCTGGTTTTCCTTAAAGGTATCCACTGTGCTAGTTGTCAATACCTCTTCTGGTAGACCATTCCAAATTCCCACTACCCTTTGGGTAAAAAAGGAACCTCTACTATTTTTCTTATAGTGCTTGAGGACTAGCTGTAGTCTGTGTCCTCTTAGGTTGTGTGGGTTTGTTTTGATGCTCAGACTCTGCTTCCTCATTAGATCTTCATCTGATAATATTTTATAGAGTTGAAGTAGATCACCTCTCATTGTAAGTCTCTCCAGTGTGTATAAACCCTATCTGTTTATGTAGGCCTTAGTAGATACATGTTTAAGCTTTAGTTATCCTACAGTATACCTTCTTCAGTACTGCAGTATCCCTTTTATGTTTGGGGTTCCAAAAGGGCAAACAGTAATCAGGTATTGGCCTTGTATGTTTTGTACAGGGGTAAGACAGTATTTTCTGTTTTGTTAAATGCTTTCATTATACATTGCAGTTGATAATTTCCCTTACCAAAAGGATTCTGATTCCTGAAGTCATTGTTAATAATGATACCTAGGTTTCTTTTTGAGTACACTACATTGAATTTGCTACCACTGAGAAAGGAGGTCTAACTGCTGTTGCCTAGTCCAAGATGCAGCACAATGCTTTTCATTAAATTTCATCTATTTTTTGAGTGCCTGCATTGCCACAGTTTTAAAGTCATTTGGTAACTGTAGTCTATCGCTTTCAATTTCTACTACTCCTCTCAGCTTTGTATCGTCTGCTAATTTTAATAGCCAGTTTCTCAAATCACCACCCATACCATGTACAGAAAGGGAAAAGAGGGTTTGTCCTAACATTGAGCTTTGTCAGACAACATTGGTGACCTCACCAGTATCTGACAATAGACCATTTATTTGCACCTCCTGGGTTCTATTTGCTAGCCTACAGCTTATGCATCTTACCATTATAGGATTTATGGCTGGATCTACTGTTTTGCTAGTTAGTGTGGTGTGTGGGACTGTATCAAAGGCCTTTTGATAGTTGAAAAATATTATATTCACTGGTTTACCATTGTCCAATTTTGCACCAACCTTCTCATAAAACAATAATAGGTTGTTTTTTTGTGACTCCATTCTTGCTAGCATCTAATACTTTATTTAAACTCATTTAATCAAATAAACTATCCTTGATTAGTCCTTCCAGAATTTTCCCTCTTATTGGCATTAGGTCTATTGGCTTATAGTTTCCTTGGGATTTCTTATCCCTTTTCTTGTGGATGGGCACAATTATTACCTTCCTTCAGTCCCCTGGCACTTCCCAAAGATGGATAGTAAATTAAAAATGAAGGATACATAGAAATATAGAGGTTGACGGCAGATAAGGACCGCAAGGCCCATCCAGTCTACCCATTTCTTTTTCTACCTTGTAAATGTGCCATCGGCCTTTGCTCTGTCAGTGGCCTATCTATTCATACTCATCTGTATTGCTCCCTTATGCCTATCCCATGCCTATTTGAAGCCCTTCACTGTATTCATAGCCACCACTTCCTGAGGTAGGCCGTTCCATGCATCCATCACTCTTTCTGTGAAAAAGAATTTCCTCATTCCCCCTTAATCGACCTCTCTCTAATCTCATGTTGTGTCCTCTTGTCCTGCTATTTTTCTTATATTTAAACATGTTAGACTCTTTCACCTTGTTAATGCCCTTAAGGTGTTTGAATGTTTCGATCATATCACCTCTCACCCTCCTTTGCTGAAGGGTATACATACTGAGTTCTGTTAATCTGTCCTCATATGTCTTCTGATGTAGTCCCTGCACCATTTTGGTTGCCTTCTCTGGACTGCCTCAATTTGGTTAATGTCCTTGTGAAGGTGTGGCCTCCAGTACTATGCATGAGTACTCAGATGGGGCTTCAACCAGTGTCTTGTAAAGAGGGATTATTACCTCCCTCTTACAACTTGTGATACCCCTAGTAATACACCCTAACATCCCCTAGCCTTACCTATTGCTTTAGAGGTCTGCTTGGATGATTTCAGGTCATCGGTGATGATAATGCCCAAGTCTCTTTCTTCCTTTGTGACTGCCAGCTACTCCCCTCCCAGCCTATAGGTGGCTTCAGGGTTTCTCTTCCCTATGTGCATGATCTTGCACTTCTTTGCATTAAATGCCAGTTGCCACTCTTCTGACCAATACCTGCCAATGACATCTAAGGTTTCTTTAAGTAGCCTTGGATAAAGGTTATCAGGTCTGGACGATTTATTAGTATCAAAGCATTTAACCTTTTCCTTGACATGTTCTGAATAATGTGTGCCTGTTGTCTCCTCCGATTCTGTTGTGCCATGGTATTGGACAGTATCCTCCATTCTTTATGTTTTAGTTAATAGAGCACAAATATTCGTTAATGGCTTTAGCTATCTCCTTTGGTGTGGTGTATTGCCTGCCATTGTCTGCATTGGTATGCACCTCCTGCCTCCTGCTGAGAAACCCCTACAGTGACATACGCCTCTGCTGACAACAGTACCATGTTGCTGTAGGGGTTGCCCCCGGGACCTAGCAACACTTTCCCCCCATCTTGCATCCCCTCTCCGAACCAACTCCGACTCAAAGTTGGTATACATAGTGACAGTGGGCACGGGGGGCAGAGCCCCCCCACATTGGGGGTTCAAGGGGCAAAGCCCCCCGAAGAAAAAATCAGACCCTGCTGTGCATGGCTCCCTGATGACTGCAAATTGCAGTCGACAGGGAGCCTGGCTCTGTGATGCCGGTCGATGAGTTCATTGTCAACTTGGCATCGTAGAGCTGTCTACATTAAGCACCAGCTAACCTATTGATTTGTCTATGGCCATTTACATAGTCATAAAGAGATATTAAATTATTTTTTCATGGGCCAATCTAAATTCCAATCTTCTTATTTCAATCCTTATGACTTCTTTTATAGCATCTTAATGCTGATCTGTACCTTTTGATGTTATTGTCTGTTTCAGATTTTTTGAGTCTACAGTAAGCTCTCTTTTTTAAAACAATTGCTCTCCTGACCCTAGGTGTGAACCACATTGTTGTTTTTTTCTCTTATTTATTGTAATGTACCTTGGTAGGGATACATTTGTCCTCCATTTGCAGTAACTTATTGTGTTCACTTGCACTTGCGCAAGGAACGTCTTGCTACTATATGGCATTTTAGAGGTGTGTCACTACCAAGCCAATTACAGATGAAACTGCAATGGGCTTGGCAGTGTACACCAATGATCAGGCACTCTAGTCATGACAGTAGTTTTTCTTGCTAACATGGCATGTCCTCTACTTGAAAGAAATGAACTGCTCCAATGAGATATCATCTAATTTCTCTCAGTAGCCATAACTCTGGGCATGCACATTACAGTTGACACTAATGCACATGACCGGAGTTACAGTTCTTGTTGGCTCCCACCACCTACCACACTCTCTCTCCCCGGTCCTTGCTCCTCTGCCCCCCTGGCTTTGTGCTGCCAGCCATGGAGTCAGGATTGAAGCACCACTTGACCTTGGTGTGTGGTGGCACCACTCCCATTTATGCTGCCCCCTCGCCATTAACATGGGACACTGAGGAGCCCACTCCCAGTATCCCTATTTATGTATTCCCCCCATGCAGACAACACTGGGGAGCCCACTCCCAGTGTCCCTTGTCATGTATCCCCACCCTTCAGTGTGGGACACTGGGGAGCCCAGTCCTAGTATCTCCAGTCATGTTCCCCACAGCTTGCACTATGGGATACTGGGGAACCCACTCTCAGTGTCCCAAAACATCAATTAGCGTTACACCCCATTTCCCTGTGGGACACTAGGGAGCCCACTCCCAGTGTCCCCTGATGTGTACCCTCCCAAAACACTAGGACACTGGGGAGCTCACTCCCAGTGTCCTGGAATATTTAGTAAAAAACCTGAAAAAAAGAAAACAGTCCCTCAACTTGTTTTAACCTGTAAAAAATAAAACAGTCCTTCATTGTCTCCTTCCCCATCCCGACCCACCCACTGAGCACCCACATCCCCACACCCCTCACCCCATAGTTACCTCCAGAGGTCATGTGCTGTCATCTGCTGTGTACTGGGACATGTCTGCACTCTTCAAAGCCGAACCGCAAACAGAAGAATTAAGGTAGGTGCCATATAATGGCTGTTAATGGCATTTTGAACTTATGTTGATATCTCGGCCATGTTTTGGTATTTTTGCACCACATTTTCAACAAGGGTTTTTTTGGGTCTCCACCTCATGAAAGCTGGCACTGCCATTTCATTACTTTGTCCCAAAAGGTGATATCATGGTTGCTGTGCGCAATCACCTTTTGGGACCGAGTAACGAAACAACAGTACCACTGTTCGTGAGTTGGAGTCCCTAAAAGCCCATGTTGAAAATGAGGTGCAAAATTACTAAAAACATCCGAGTTATGGACGGTTGTTGAAATTTTTCTATGCACGCTCAGAACTTTAGCAGTTTTGAATACTTTCATTCCAGATTTTCAACACTGCCATTTTTTCACACCACCTCATGAACAGTATAGCTGTTATTCTTCACATCATGCCTGAAATGTGTTTTCACACCTGTGGTGCAGAACAGTGCAGTTGTTGTGCAAAATCACCTTTTTGGACCAATGAACAAAATGATAGTGGCCAGTGTTCATGAGGTGGGGTCCCAAAAAGGTCATTTTGAAAATCTGGTAAAAAAAAAACCTCCTTAAAGTGGTAGAGTTATGAGTGGTCATTGAAACTTTTCTATGCATGTGCATAACTCTGGTCATTTTCAATATTTCCACTCAAATTTTTCAGTATAGCCATTTTATCACACCACCTCATGAACAATACAGCAGTCATTTTTCACATCCTGCCCAGAATGTGTTTTCATACCTGTGGTGCAGAATGGTGTTTTTCCATGGATTTACAAATGTTTACCTACAGGGTTCATGAGGTGGGGTGATAAGAAAATTATGTTCAAAATTTGGGATCAAAATATTAAAAAATTACAAACTTATGCTCATTTGTTGCAATTTCAATATGCACCCTCATAACTGCAGAAATCTTACATATCTTCACCCCAGATTTTCAGCTTAGCCTTCTTATTACCTAAGCTTATGTATGTCACAGCTGTCATTTTTCAAATCCTGTCCAAAATGTGTGTTTCCACCTATGGCACAGAATGGCGGTCTACTTGCACAGAATTATGTTTTGGCATGAATTTGAAAATGTTATCTACTGTCTACATGTGCTGGGGTAATAAGGTGGCTATGCTGATAATTTGGTCACACATCAATGGAGGGATGGGTGTGCAGGGTCCAAAGGATCCTGCACTGCCACAAGAAATTAAGGAACATGACAGAGAATGGGAACTCAGGTCCTGAACAAACTAATGGCATTTTAGAGGTGTGTCAATGCTGAGCCAATCACAGCTGAAACTGCAAAGGCCTAGGCAGTGTAGACCAATGACTAGGCCTACAGGTCATAATGTTGCATGTAATAGTGTACAACATTATGGCTAACTATTACAATGTAATGTGTTAGCATTACTGGTGCAACTACGTCGTTCTCAAGCTGCATGTATTGCACCAGTAGGCTGCTCAGGCAGAGGATAAAACCTCTGCTGGGAGCGGGTTCTGTTGAGCAGCTTCCATGGCTCAAAGGACTGAGCCACAGCAGTAGAACCCAGGCGCAGTGTCTGGGACCGGGTTTGATTCCTGGCCCAGACATTTTATTTTTCCATTTAGTGCACTCCCAAGGTAACCCCCACAGGTTGAGAATCCTTAGTGGGGTTTGAGATGCAGCCCTGTAATGGAGGGTGTGAGGGGCAGAGCCCCCCACAGAAAAAAGACTTATGCCTCATGGTAGAAATCGCACTGTATTGGCAGCGTGATTTTGCGATGAGGTTGAATGTCTTGCGACATTATAACCCCATGCCATGACCAGGCACTCTGGTTATGACAGTAGTTCTGCTTGCTGACATGACATGTTTTGTAGTTGAAAGAAATGAACTACTTCAATGAGAGAGTGCTTCATTACTTTCTGTAGCCATAACTCCAGCCATGCGCATTACAGTTGACACTGATGTGCATGGCCAGAGTAATGGTTACTGTTGGCTCCTACCGCCTGCCACACTCTCTCTCCCCCAGTCCTTGCTTGTCCACCCCCTCCCATGGCTTCTACATTAGCTGCAATGTGGCTTCACTTATTGGCGGCTCATGCCACTTGGTGCACTCCTCCCGTCCACGGCCAGCAGGACCAGCTTCTCTGACTAGCAGCTCCTTGCTGCATTTACGATGCAGCTTCCACCATGAGCCACCCACTGCTCTCACTGCTGCCTCCACAATCCTCTGAAGCCAGTACTAGTACCACACATCACTGTAAATACCTGCAAGTGAATGTTCAGCATTGACAAATGCTTGTTTTTAAAAGTAGTTCAGCAAGTTTCTAAATCCAAACCTGTTAGTTCTCTTTCATGGTTCCAGTTTTGGAATTCCCTGCAGATGCTTTAAAGTTTGGCTTGTTGTTGTTTTTAACCTCAGTAGATTCATTGGGTATATTATGGGCTTTGGCCATTTCAGGTTGGATCATCTCATGATCACTATCGCTTAAATGCTCGGGAAACTTGACGCTAGTGAGTTAATTTGGTATTGATGGTAATACCAAGTCTAATACATTGTTTTCCCTTGTTAGGTCTGGAACAAAGTGCATGAAATTATAACTCGCAGCCAGAGCTGATTAAATCACATTCAATGCTATTGCTTTCTTGCCTTTTTCTCTAGTCAACTCCTGAAGTGTTAAAGTCACCTACTATAAAAGCTTCCCTGTTATCCAGGATGTATTCCAATTCCTCAGTTATGTGGCTATTAGTTTCCTTATTATTACTCATTGGTCTATAGCAGATGCCTAGGGTAAACCTGCTACATCAGGTGTTATTGTTGATGATTGAGATTTTTCTGCGTTACTGTCCACCTGCTTATTTTCAGTTACGTGTGTAAACTCAATGTCTGTTTTAATGTAGAGTGCAACTCCCTCGCCTCTTTTTTCACTCCTGTCTTTGTTTAACAGGTGGTATTCCAGTATTTGTTTTGATGAGTCACAACTGTTGTTCCACCACGTTTCTGTGATGGTGATGGCTATGATATCTATTTTCTCTGTGAACATTATAGTCTTGAGCTCTGATCTTTTTGGAGCATCCAAACCCCAAGCATTTTCCCAGATCCTTTAAATCATGTTTGTTCTGTTGGATTTAGGATTGCGACCTTTATGTTTTGTGGGTCTGTCATCCATGTTAATGGTCTCCTGAGTCCCCTTAGTATTCAGTTTAAAAGCTGATCATGATGAGTAATAGTGCCCATTCATTCTTTAAATGGCAGCTTACTGTCCATAACTTGCCTTGGGAATGGGTAAATATCATTTCCCACTTCATGTATTCTCTAGGGACTTGAAATCATTTTTGATTTTTTCATCTGACTTTCTGTTCATGCTGTTTGTACCTTTATGCTCAATAACTGCTGGGTTTTGCCCTGTTCCTTTAAGAAGATTATTAATCATATGTAAATTCTTGGTTTTGTCCCCTGTAAAACAGCTTATTGTCCTATTATCATTATCTTTACTGCAAATGTGCTTATCCACATATTTAATTGTGGAGCCACCTTTGATTAGAAGTAGTTTAGTTCCTGACATTTCTTCCTGTGTAGAAACCTAGAAACATAGAAATTGATGGCAGATAAGGACCATTAGACCCATCCAGTTTGCCCATTTTCCCTACTCATTGCAAAAACCATAGACCTTCCTTGGTCTCCAGCTTCACCTACTCATTCCTATCGCTAGTGTTCCCCTATGCCTGTCCCATGCATTTTTGAATCCCCCTACTGTGTTTCCCCCCACCACCTCTGCTGGGAGTCTATTTCAGGCATCCACCACCCTTTCAAAGAAGAAATACTTCCTTGTGTTACCCCTTAGTCTACCTTCTTCCAACCTCATGTCATGCCCCCTCATTCCTGAACATCTCCTTTTCTGAAAGATGCTACCCTCTGGTGCCCTATTTATGCCCTTTAGATATCTGTAGGTTTCTATCATATCTCCCCTGTCTCTCCTCTCCTCCAGGGTATACAAATTGAGGTCTCCCAGTCTCTCCTCATATGACTTTTGGTGCAGGCCCTGCACCATCTTTATTGCCCTTCTTTGAACTGCCTCCACCCAAATTCAGATTTTATTGATCAACCACAATGGGCAAACATTATGGGTTTTACAACATATAGCATACACATACAAATTAAACATATTATAAAATCTTAAAACCATACAGTTTTCCTATGTTGTTAAAAAGAGTCATATCATATCAGTCAAGTATCCACCCATCATTCATCAAACCCCACGATCAATTTAATTAATAAAGACAAACATAACTTTATTATTAACGTTGTATAGTTAACCTTCTGGATCTATATCTTTTCTTTTTTAGTTTTGTAACTGATGCCAGAAATTTAGCAATTAATTCAACATCTTCAATATATCTTGGATGGAGGAGTATAAAAACCAGGTCATAATTAACTTGTGCATAGGCTGACAAAGTATTCAATAAATATTGAGTTCTTGCTTTAGAGTATAATGGGCAGAGAGTAATAATATGTTGTATGGTCTCCTGAAACCCGTTATTGCAAGAGCACGTTATTCATTTGCTTTATTCTGTGCTTCAATTTGTTTATTATATAATATATATATATATATATATATATATATATATATATATATATATATATATATATATATATATTTAGATGTCATTAATTCAAATCTGGCCCAATTTATAAGCCTTCTATATTCAGGTTGAGAAAAAATTATCAAATATTCTTCCAAGGAGTGACCCATTTTGTTTTCTTCGTACCATTAGGCACATTTAAGTTTCTTTATTGTGTCCATATCACTTTCCTTAGCCACGTTAAAAGTTTATTTTTTATTATTTTACCATATTGTATTGTTATATTTATATTTCTATTTAAATCTGTCCATGGGCCGGCCCCATGGCACCAAGCAATGGAGGATCCCCTGGCATGCTGGTGACCCAGGTTTTCACCCCAAACCCAGGATGGCAGGAGTGGAGGGCAGTGGGGAGGGCTCAAGAGCATCCTCCAGATGCTTGCCTCCCGGGGGGAGGGTTAAGTAGACATGGCCCTGTGGTGGCTTCTAGTGGCCGGTTTTGGCATTGCACATTGCAGTTACACTGCATGTGCGATTAGGCTAGGATGCCATGGTGTGCCTACAAGTGGGAGGGGGGAAGCCTAACTGAAATAAAATGGCTGCCTAGCCATCTGGATGATGGTGTCTGCCCTCCCATCTCCACGACAGTCCCAGATTTGCCATGCTGCACCCTTGACACCCCTGGTGAGGGTGGAAGAAGTGCCCTCAGAGCATGAACAGTCTCCCCCCAGTCATGACCACATGTGGGGGGGCCTGCCCAACAAAGGGATTCATCAGGTCAGTCAGGGTGGCAGGATGAAGGGCAGCAGATGGTAGACAGGAGGAGCACGGAGGCGGGCCTGGCCACCTGAAGGAGTGGATGGCTAGGCTGGGGGGATTTAATAAAAAAAAAATCTGTCCATAAATGCTAGATTTTTTTTTTTAAAAAACATCATGCAACATTTTTAACCATTTGGAGTCATAGCCCTCTCGTGACCATTTTCTTTTCTTGGTGAGAGATCGCTTTGGAAGGTAATTATGTGCTTTGTTAATTATTCTTAACCAATATGTTGCTAGCCTTAACCCTTTTATTGTTTTTATCGTAATTCTGCTGAGTTCAGCCCTTACCATTACATTAGCTGTCAAACTAGGGACTACCAGTAGAGTTTTATAATAATATGACAGAGTGCTCTCTGAATTATCGATCTCATAGGAGCCCCATTCTTCAGCCCCATAAAGTAAAATTGGGTTTATTTTTGCCTCCCCAGCATTTATAGTAGGAAAAATAGTGTTTCCCCCAAATTGATAATTACATTTTAATAAGCATTTTGCTGCTATTTTAGTTTTGATGTTTTGCTCTTTTATATGCTGAGCCCACCCAGTATTTGAGCTGAATTTGATACCCAAATAACAATATTCTTTAACAGTTTCAATTCTCTTATTTCCTAGAAATATTTTACAGTTATTAATTTCTTTTTTGATTTTTGTCCTAACACTGTTACATATGTCTTCTTTAAATGTATTTCTAATTCCAGCAGGGAACATTTACAATAGAAGTAATTCAGTTTTCTTTGTAATCCACTTCTTGACAATGATAGTAATACTACATTGTCTGCATAAGTTAGTGCTTGTAAATTACTTTTATTTATTTTTGGTGAATCATACTGCCATTTTTCCTCAAATTCCAACGAAGTATTTACATAGATATTGAAAAGGAATGAAGCCAACAGACAACCTTGTTTTACTCCTCTTCTAGAATTAAAAGATGTTGTTCAATTCCCGTTATTATTGCATCTTACCATTGTTGAAGTATTGTTATATAATAAAACAATAGGTAACAGTAGGGACTGATCAATACCCTTTCTAATTAATATCTCCCATAGAGTGCTTCTGTTTATAAAATCAAAAGCTGCCTTAAAAATCTATGTTCAAAGCAAATAACTTAATTCTTCTGAAATCTACATAGTTTTCAATTATATGAGAGAGCGACAATATAGATTATCGATAGTTAAAACTCTGTGTCTAAAACTAGCTTGAGTCTGAGATAGCAAGGCAGTTTCATCTCATAATTTTCTTAATTTATTCAACATTATTTGTGCAAAAATCTTAGGGCTGATATGTAATAGACTTATTGGTCTAAAATTAGCTGCATGATGTACTGATCCCTTTTTGTGAATAGGGGCTATTATGTTCTTGGTCCATGATATTGGAATGTATTTTTGCACTAAACAAATATTTAAAAAGCAGGTTAAAAGAGGTATCTAGAAATCCCTGTATTGTTTGTACATTTCTGATGGAATAAAAACCGGGCCTGGTGCTTTATCATGTTTTAGTTTGTCAACAGCAATCTCTACCTCATTTTACATGAATACTAATGGAACATAGTCATTATCACTGATTATTTTTCATATTAATGTACCCGGTTCTAATAAATCTATTTTTATAAACATTGTTGAAAATCATGCCACCCATGTTTCTCTGTGTACATATACAGCCACAGTGGGTTAATATTCATCTGATCCTTTAGCTACTAATGTCCAGAAGTGTTTGATATCTTTATCCTGAATAATTTGAAGCCTCTGTCCCCATTGCTTATGTTGAAATTCTATCTTTTTTGCATCCAGTAATTTTGTTGATTGTTTCCTGGTTTTATTTAGATTAACAAAATTGCTTCATGAAGGGTTCTTCTTTAATCCATTTTATTAGCTGATTTAGGTCCTTCTTGTCTTTTTTACACTTAGCATCACACCAGGTGTTATTGGCATCTCATTTTTCCTGATTGTTGCATACGTATATCTTATTTTTTATTGCAACATGTAAAGATCCTAGTTTATGTTCAAAAGTGACAGCAGAAATTGTATTTGGATCTTCGTGGAACTCAAAATTAACCTTCCAATTATTTAAATTGTTTATCAGTGCATTTCTATTAATTTATGCTCTGTTCAATCCCCCACTGCTGAGTGTGGAGAAAGGATTAGGTAATGCATCTTCATTGGGAATATTATTTCTAGTTATAACTTCCAGCATCAACTTCCAGCATCAAAGAGGCATGGTCACTATCTGGCCTCTTTACAATGGTTAAGTTATTAAATAAATTATAATTTTCAGGATTGCACAGTACATAATCCATTATGCTCTGTCCATTTGGTGAAAAATATGCTGTTTCCATGAAGGTCTCTCGATCTCCTACCGTTCCGAATAAGGAGTGTATTTTCTTCCACTAGCTTCTGTAATTCCTATCCATGATTATTACTCAATTTATCAAGACTTTTTCTTTTCCTACAGTCCCCCATATCCTTCTGAGTTATCAACAGTTCAATATTATCATAATCCGTGATCCTTGAATTAAAGTCACCAGTTGCTATCATTTTACCATCTGGACATTTTTTAACCATCATATCTATCTCTTGTGAGAGGTTTTCCCATATTTTTTGTGTTTGTGTTTCTTGTTATTAGGGGATATATAAACATTTGCAATTATAAATAGCCGTTTATTCCAATTAATAACTAGAATAATATAGTTCTGTTCTATTTTGGCTATCTCAATTACTTTTATTTTCCTCCCAATCCTTAAATATATTGCTAATCCTCCTATAGATCTACCAAACCTCTAAGGCTTGACAGCTAGTGAAAAAAAATGCTTGGAATCTGTTTATGTTTACAGGTTCAGTTGCCCAAGTCTCTTGTAACATAATTATCGCAAACTTTTCTACAAAGACTCTCCAGTCCTAGTACTCCAGATGAGACCTCACCAATGATCTGTACAGTGGCATCACCGCCTCTTTTCTTCTGCTGTCTCACAACTGACCATCCTGTTCCTAAGAATGATTCTTTGTTTACTGATAGATCAATCATCAAAGTTATTTTGCATTTTTTATAAACAAAGCCCTTGGTTCTTCTTCTTTAGTGTATTTCCTTTGTTTTCCCACTTTCTTCCATTTGTCCTCTATGTTAGCTCATAGGTTTCATAGGTTACTCTGAGCTCTATAAAGACAGAAGTCCATTTTAGCTCGCCATCGATATCTACTATTACCCCATGATGTTCTTACTATTCATGTAGCAGTTAAGAGAATGCTTGAAAGCTGCCACAGTTTTACTTCCTATCATCTCAATTGGCAGTTCATTCTAAATTGTAACTACTCTTACTGAGAACCAGTGCTCTCTCTCTTTTTCTGGATGACTGCAGACTTTCTGTTATTTTATTTTTTTATTATTTATTTATTTAAAGTCTAGAAATTACAACCCTTTGAGTCAGGGACTCATTTACAAAGGCTCCACATCACACAAAGAATGAAGACAAATACAGAGGATGACAGTACATAGATTAAATACAGTGTCAATGTACGGAGCTACTACATCAAGTGTTTCCGATGTGTGTATGGTACAATCAAAATAGATTGTAATTTTAATTACTTTTTATTAATTACTATTTATTAATTTTAATTTTAAAATTACAATTTTAATATTTAGATCCTCCAGGAAAGCTGAGACCTCCCCCTTATTATTTGATTTGTTCATAGATTGATCAACAAAGAGTTTTGACTCATGAAGAGTTTTAATTCACTACACTTCCTTTTCTAGGTACTCAATTTTTTTATTTATTCTTGTATAATCTGACATGGTAGTTGTTGAACCTAGCAGTTCTAGTTCAAAAGGGTTCCAAATGGAATGTTCAGTGATCAAGATTCTCAAAGCACCCAGTAGTATCTAACTATTTCAGAAAAGCTAGCTTTAAAATAAAAGCACATTAAAGATAAGGTCATAGCATCATCTGCTTCACACCAGATTTTAGGGGAAGGGGGTTAAGATTCCATTAATAAAATCAAGCAAGGTGCAAATTAATTTTTATTAAATATGTGTAAGCTGGTCACTAAACCACTTGTACCACTCTGCACTGGCGTTGAGTGGCACCGAATTCCAAAACACTAGTAAACAGAGCCACTCAGTATTTAAAGATATTGTGTAAAGTCTTTGTTAGTAACTCCAATCTGTATCTTATTTAACTTACAGGGATCTTCTTTTGTTCCAGGTTGTCAAGTAGAGTCCTTTCCTATATGTGAAGGAGCTGTTGACACACACAGGGAGAAGCCAGATGTAAGTAGTTTTGTAATCCAGAGGAAAACAGAATCTGACACTTGTAGAGGCAGATGAGCCATTGGTGCTGTACTATGTCAGGAAATTAGTTTTCATGGCACTACATTCTGGCATCAAGTCTGAAAAAGAATGCAAATCATAGGCTGGATTCAGAAAGGTTTGCAGCAAGCTGCAGCAATGGCAGCTTGCGGCGATCATCCCTGCAACCTGGCCCATGCAACTGATTCAGTATCAGAGCAGGTGCAGCGGTCTGCATCCTGTGGCTTGCAGTAGCTGCGCAAGGTAGGGCACAGCACCTGGCAAAGCTGCAGGTCACAGGACAGGGTAGATGGCAGTTGAGCTGGTCGAGGGCTGCCATGGCACCCCATGCCCACCTCCAAGACTCCAATATGGTGTGGGCTCCAGCCCCAAGCCCCCTTGCCATGGACCCCCCCAGATCAAGGACCCTTACCTGCCCTGATGGCCCAGTGGTCACCCACACCCCAACACACACACACGCGCACACACACACACCCCCGGCAGGTGAGTTGGCAACTGGCCCTTGTGGTGAAGGAGGGCTGTGCCAGCTGCTGGTGGGATATTGTGAGTGTGGGGGGCTCACACTGTGGGGTGGGGGGTCACTAGACTACCAGGGGGTTACAGGGATGGCAGGGAGGGATCATGCCCCAGGGCATGTGGGAGGCAGCCTCGACATGTGTGTGTGTGTGTGTGGGGGGGTCTGGCCAGTGGGGGGTGTGCCACACATACAGCCTGGCATGGTGCGTGTGTTGCCTGGGACCTGGAGCCCATGGGGGGTCTGTAACCCACAGGGGTGGTGGGGCTGGGGCACAGTGGCAACCTCCATTAAACAACAAACACCAGTTAGACCACCTTTTGTTGGCATAACTGGTCTTTGACAGATGTTCACTGGTGGTTGTCTCTGAATCCCATTTGTGGACGTAGTGGCCACCCTACCTAAATAGGGTGCAAATGCTGCCAGAAACACCCTTAAGCCATGTCACAAGGGGGTTTTCAGGCATATAGGTGCAGTTGGTTGCAGGCAGCCTGCTGCATGTCACAGGCTGCCGATCTGAATCCCGCCAGGATGCAACGCAAGACGCAAGTGCGACTTGCACCATTTTTTCTGATGCAAGTTGCCTTGCGTCCTGCTTTGGCTTCTTTGAATCCGACCCACCTAAGTTCTGCTTCTACCACACTATGTCAACAGTGAGCAAAGAGACTAAGCAAACGGATATTAGAGAAACACCTGGGGAGAAAAGTTGTACCTGATTATATTGCCCCTTTGTGCAGTGGGTAAAGATAATCAGGATGACTGTCCTCCTGTGTTTTCTGTATTATTTTCAAACTTTACTGGTGGCCCTGACCTCTGCTGACTTTATGAATTAGAACAAACATATCCCTTGCTTTCTTTGAGCAGAGAGGGGGGGTAGGCCAAGGGTGAAGTATAAAATACTTCATTTAGCTAATGGACAGGAGTGGCTGGGCCTGCCAAATATGGAATTCCATTTTAGAAATCAGCGCAGTTACATACTCTCTATTCACTTTCTGATAATTATGGGGTCACTGGAAGACTCTAGAGCTGTTGCGAGAAGGGATCACTCCACTCTCTCTGCTGTTATTTTCTAATCCCTCGCAAATGAAATTACTTCATACTTTAAACCTTATACAGCTCTGACATCGGGTATCTGATTTGAGTTATTGTGAAAAAGAGAGGTAAAGAAGCAGAGGAGGTATTTGATAGCTAGAGCATATGACTCTCACTTCCCTCCTGCACAGAATGCCCACAGATATGAAGAATGGGCTAAGAAAGGCCTCATATATTTTCAGCAATAATTTGAAGATGAATAACTAATGTCCTTTTTCCTTATCATAAGATAGGTTCAATTTAGTTGGAGCAGACTTCTACAGGTATCTCCAGCTTAGGTATTATGTTACCCAAGAATTTTCAGGGGAGATTTCTGAAGGGGTCTCGAGTTATGTACAGGGTATGGTGTTAGGCAGGGGTGTAGTGATGTTTTGCCAGATTTTTAGCAACTCCTCCTGGCCCTCCCCCACCCAGGCACTGTCATACTAACACATTTTAAATACCTAAATCAAGGCATTCCTAGTAGGCTGAGAAGAGGGGAAGATGCTGCCTGACTGGGCAAATACCAGTGGATTTATGAAATACACTAGCCACACCAGTGATATTGGGCACCTGAAAACTGAATGGAGGTGGAGTGTAGACTGACAGGTGCAGCTGACCATATATAAAATTTAATTAGAGGACAGGACATTATTTCTAATTGGAAGCTATTTATAATGTTCCCATTTACAAAAAATGATATCCATAAGCCTAAATTATTCATCTGTAACTATACTTGAATAAAAAGTGATGCAAAAAACTGCATTTTGCATTGTTTTGTTTTAATGGACAGTATTATGTTACAGTTCTCTTCATGGAATCAGTGATCTAGAGTTTTAACTATGTCATGGTTTGTGCATAGAACTCTGAGCATAGTTCTGATAGGTCAGCAGCTCATGCTTAGCATTCTGTACACAAACCATGACATGGTAAACACTTCAAATTACTGCTTCAATGAAGAAAATTGTGCAGAATGTTGTCCATTAAACTACTGAAAACACAGTTTTCACATCAGTGTTTATTCAGGTACAGTTAAATATGGCTCAGCTGGCGGTAATGTCATTTCTGTTATTAAAGAACTTTACTCACTGCAGACAATTAGCACAAATTTCCTGTCCCCTTTAACTAATATTTGACATCAACAACACACAGAAAAAGGGCTGGAAGACCCAGTTTCTTGCCACTAACAATCATGAAAGAGGTTACCCACAAGCAGCAGCAGTAGACCCAATCCATAATAGCAGTGGACCCTTGCCCTCCCTGTGGAGGGGTTGTGAGATAACATGGCCCAGACACCAAACTTCAAGTTCAACACACAATCTCTATGTGATGTTTATTCAAAATGCAGGAGATAACCTTTAGCAAAGGCATATACCTTCTTCAGTACATCAGTTTGTAGCAACAGACTATGCAAGTCTTTCCTCTACACTTAGCCAGCACCTACTGACTCACTGATCTCTGATTTAACATAGCAGTTGAGATTCAAACTCTACCCCATACGGGTCTTATTTGCTTCGGTGGTGGGGGTTCAAATAAAAAATAAAAAAAAAAAAGCTAAAAACAAAGAACCACAGTGCAGACGCACTGAAACAAGTGTTACCCTAAAAGGTATTGACAATAAGCCAAGTTTCAAAGAAACAAAATATCACACATACTTCCATAATGCAAAGCATCATGGGATATATGCAAATCAACATGACATTTCAGATTGTCTCAGTTTACAACAATTTACATACGTTTTAAATAGCACAGCTAAACTTAATTTTTATAATACAGTCAACTAGTACTTTTTACCTTTATCAAAAACATCTAGTGCCATGGTATTTTCAATTTTTACAGGTTTCATACACATAAGGTAGATACATTAAAGTATTTTATGGCATACTGCTATTACATACTAAATTCAACAATGATAAACACAGCCTGTTGTTTTACATATGCTCGGAGGTTACCACAATAACCTCCCAGTATGAGGACCTGAGAGGGAAAAGGAAAATTAAAGAGGTGGCCGATCTTATGGACTAGAAATTGTAAAGGCTAGATTAGGCTAAGAAATAGAAGAACTGTTGCAACAGATTTAAGGAAAGATTGGTCCTTAAGAGTGGCAGGAGCTCCCTGTCACACTCCCCATTTTGCAGCATCCTCAACAGCAGTGGACCCCAACCCCAACAGCAGTAGACTTCATCTGTCCCCAACACATCCACAGCAGTTTACTTACAGTACCTTGCTGAAGTCTGGCAACCTAGGTGATCCAGGCAGGTCTCGGGGCTTACTTCTTTACTTGTACTCTCTGAATCCAGTTCTTTCCTTGACTTATTTAGTTATTTATTCATTTGTTAACCAGGTAAGGGACACTGGACCATTGGCCCTTTTTCAGGTCCAACCCTGTTGACAGACCAATGCCTGGGGAAAGATCACCACCAACAGATGACAGCCACCACTGTGACCTGACCAGCCTGAAAAGGTCCTCCATAATGCTGCACATTACCCACAGTGCTGACAACATGCCTTCACGAAGGGCCCTGGGCCCCTGCGGCATAGTGCCACACACAGGCACTCAGGCAGCAGGTGTGTTGACTTGGTCTCAAGTTCCTCTTAGTCCTGACCAATTCCTTGGTTTCTCTCTCACATACAGTGCACCATCTGTACAGCATACATTGCTGACTTGCTTCTAGTAGGCTTGTTAGCAAGATGGACTTTCCTGAGTTCAGAAAGCCATAAACAAACTAGGAGGGTGTTTACTGCTGAAGTGCGCATTTTTGCTGACTCATTTCATCAATGAGTGTACCCCTTGGATCAGCGAGGACACGCAGGAGCATCAGCACTGGGATAAAGGTCAGACCAACTGCTAAGTATTTTTTGCAAAATTAATCCATCCAGGTACAGTTTCATGGAATCCAGAGACATATTTGCATTCTGTGAGAACTACTGTTACTAAAATAGTCAGAGATAAAATAACATATAAAAACTCACTAAGTCACAAAATAGGTGACAGTGTCCCGTTAACTGATTCTCACTGAGTTCAGAAGCTGGTCTCAGGGCAGCACAAGGCTATTATGACGTGATCAGCATTTTGAAAGCTCCTCTCTGGTTAGTTCTTCGGTTGAAAATAGTCATTTTGACGTAGTTAACTTCCAGATAAATGTTTATCTGGGTGTTAGTGAGATAAACAAACTTATCAATGAAAATGTATCACCACTAGTGTTGTATAACTAAGGGCTATTCCATAGGGCATGCAGAAAGAAAAATAATTACTCACCTGTAGCAATGTTGTTTCTTCCAAGGAATCCCTGACTAGGTTTAACAACAGATTCAGTCCCATGGCTAGAACTTGCCCCGGAGTTTAGAACATTATGCAAATTAAAGAACACAGAATGAAGTGCAGACTCTGCAGTGTGGTCACACTCACCTCTGCCCTGTAATAATGGATTTATTTCTCAAACTGAGGTGAGCAGTGACCACTAAAGCGAACTAAATGACTAATAAAAAGTACCCACAAGAGAAAAAAAGTTTGGGAAAAAAGTCTTTGAAAAAACTTCCACTACGGCAGAAAAATAATAAACTGTCACAACCATAGAATATCAGTTGTAAACAATGCAATGCAGGAGGCCCTCCCAGAGCAGCATTTCAGGAGTTGGGTGCATGGAAAAGCTAAGGGACCACAGTGAGCTACCAGAGCCCCCCCTTCCCAGTCTATGCAAGCTGCAGACATGCAGCAGCAGGAGGCCCTCCTGGAGCAGTGTTTCAGCGGTCGGGAGCATGGAAGAGCTAAGGTAGTACCTCACCTCAGACAACTTCCTGGACTGTGCTGGAAAAAGACATTTTTGTGTTTAATTTGACTCAGTTATCTGTTAACCAAGGGCTAAAGATAGTTTTTGACTTTTTTGGAACTGCCTTTGTGCATGGAGTCTTGCCCGTTTTCTGGGGGTACTTTAACAGGGCTGAGCAGGTTGTAGTAGACAAAGGGCCTAAGCGACTGCCATCAATGTTAATTGTAGGGGATATTTGTAGAGAATTGTTAAGACTTATACCATTTTTGTAAGTTTGCAGGGGCACTGTGGATTCTATTTAAGGAACAGACTTTACGCATGCGCAGTCTCTTCCCACCAGTAAATTGAGCTTCTCTTTGTTCTCCCCAGGGACCACAGTGAGCTACCAGAGCAGCCCCCCTAGTCTAGACAAGCTTCAGGCATGCAGCCCTCCTGGAGCAGCATTTCTGCAGTCAGGAGCATGGAACAGCTTCCCATCAAACAACTACCTGGACTGTGCTAGCCTGTCGACACTTTGCGTTGACTGCCCCCCCACCCACCTCCTGCAAATTATTGGTGTTCATGGTCATGTGACTTAGTCACATGACTGGCAGATCAACTTACTAAGTCCCCATTTTACAATCTGCAGGTTATACTAGTTGGCCACTGGGAGGTGCTAGTGAGCCAACCTATTACAATGTAACCATCTGCAGTTTCTGGCCTCTTCCTGACATTTTCCTGTCACATATCAATAGAATTGTGGATCCAAACTCAGTTTTTCTAGGCAATTCAGAGATATCTCACCTGGGGATTGAACCTAGGACCTTCTGCACTGAGGGCAGGAACACTAACCATTTCCCCCAACTCAACAGTCCTGCTCTTAACTGGTGCATCATAATATTTATTCTACGTCTGATACACAGGCAGTAGATTGGGTCTCAGGGAAGTCCTCCTTGAGACCTCAGACCCTCGTTAACAGGACACATACTCCACTGCCTTCTCTATTTGGAGTATAAGACATAGTGGTTTATCATAAACTGGAACACATGGAGGGAAATCATTGGTGAAAGAGGGATCGTGGATGGCAGTCAGGCCCCCAAACAGCAAGTACAGTGGGCATTTTTGGCAGGGTGGTGGGGTGTACTGGGTGTGGGTCGGCCATGGTACTACACATGGCTTGGAGGTTAGGGGTTGTATGGTGTGCAAGCAATTGGCACAACTTAGGGAGGAAGTAAGGAATTTGTGCTGGACAACTGAAGCCCAAGAATGGAGCAGGGGTGCTAGAAGTGGCTGGAGGAATATTAAGGGGGGTCTGGGTAGAAAGGAAGATGGTGGGGAACAACAATTTGGGGTACATGGGAGCAAAAGATCAGCGAGCAGCACGGGGAGAGGGAAGAGTTGGCCGGGGTCAGTAGGCAACAATAAAAGAGAGGGGTGGGATGAGGGGAAATGGAGGGACATAGCAGGAGAAGGGACGATAGCAAGCCCAATGAAGCTTCAAGGAAACAGGGATGGAAGCTAGTGAGGGGCAAGGGGAGTCAGAGAAATTTCATAGAGCAACAGTAAGGGGTGCCCCCTGTGGAAGAAGGGAAGTTTGGGGACATAGTGCACAAAAATAGGTTTGCTGAGCTGCAGATGCTGGATGAAGATGGGAATGAGGAAGTTTGTGGGAAGGGTACTCAGGATAGGGCAAACAGGATGCCCCAGGTAGAGGGGAATTCAGGGGTTCTTCCCCTTGAAAAGGAAGGATGGGGTGTTGGCAGACAGTAAGTATGGAAGTACAAGGAGAAAGTCAACCCAGGACAGCAGCAGCAGTCAGAAGGGACATCAGGAGCCAGAGATAAGGAACATGGAAGCACAAGGGGGAAGTTACCAGAGAGTAGCTGTGATCAGGAAGGAGCTTTGGGTGCCTGGGATAACTTAAGGGAGCAAGTCCAGAAAGGCAAGGAGATTGGTACCTGGTGTCAGGGTTATCTAGAACCAAGAGAAGCAATGGAGGTCAGAATAGTTCCACAAGTGGGGCAGGTAAAATGAGCAAAGATAAAGAGGCAAGGCAAGGGCAGATGGGTAAGGTAGTTGTGGCCCAGTTGATAGACCTCACCAGTACTGCAACAATCTCAGAAGTAAAGGGGGAGAGGGAGGAGGAGGAATTCAGAAACCCAACTACTAGACAGGAGAGGGCACAACAGAGACAAGTAAAGGAACTTACGGCAAGATAGCGGGAGGGAGGACAGTCAAAGGTGCTGGCCACAGAAAATGGAATTGGGAGGAGGGAGGGAAGCACAGGGCCTGGGGGCACTGAGAATACAGGGATGGGACCAGGGTCTAGCCCCTGGAGAGGACAAAATATGGGGTCAAGGAAGAAGGAAATCAAGCCAGCGGAGGGAGGCACAGGGGAGAGGGAGATCGGAGGCAGGGAGGACAAGGGGAGAGGTGACAAGAGAGCCGCTGCAGGTATGAGAAGGTGGATGACAAGATTCTAACTGTTGAGGACTCCATTGTAAGGGCATTAGCTGGGGAGGGACGGGGGCAAGGTCTGGGTTAGTTGTTTGCCAGGCATGACAGCAGCTGAGGTGATTCATCACATCCCATCCAGAGGGTAACTGCAAATTGACAGAACCCACCTGGGGTTCCACTGGGGAACAAATGACCTTGCAGGGCAGAGCTGGATGGAGGTGCAAGCTAGGTTTGAAGCTTTAGCAAGGTTCTGTCATAACCTGAATTTTAGGTCAGTGGCATTCTCTGAGGTGCTGTCTGTTCCAAGAGCTATCTCAGAGAGGAAGCAAAGGATAACAGAATTTAATAGCTGGCTCTTTGGATGGTGTGCTCGGAAAGGCTTTGGGCTAGTGGAGGACTGGGGGGCCACCTGGCAGGATGAAAGCCTGTTCTCCCCAGATAGGCTACACTTAAACAGGGAGGGTAAAGAAGTGCTGAGGTGGAAAATCTAAGAGTTCATTGAACAATGCTACAATTTAAACTGAGTCGGGGTGTTGCAAGCAAAACCAAAAACAGTGCAGCTGACATGGGGGGAACTCGCCCCCCCCCCCAGAAAATGAGACACCCAGTGGGGGCTATAGAAGGGAGGGTCAGGATGGTGAGAAATGTTAGGACGGGAGAAAACTGGGGTGGCTGAAGTTTGGAAGGCCATGTGCACAAACGCCAGGAGCCTGGGGTTTAAGGTCCCAGACCTGGCACCAGTCATGGCAGAAGCAAACTTAGACCTGGTGGGAATCACTGAGACTTGGTGCCATGGAGGGCAGGATTGGGACATGAATATACCAGGGTATATGCTATTTAGGAGAGACAGGGTCGGGGGGGGAGTAGAGATTTACATGAAGGAGGAGATTCAGGCAATGGAGGTACAGGGCAGGTGGGGGGACATAGAAGTATTATGGGTTTCGTTGACCATGAGGAGGGGCAAGGTGGTCCACACAGGGGTGGTCTGACGGCCACCAGGGCAGCAAGAAGAAGTGGACAACCAGATAATGGAGTAAATTCTGAGGATGTCAACAAAGGGGGAGGTGCTGCTGATGGGGGACCTCAACCTGCTGGACGTGGCATGGGACATGTTGTCAGCAGCATCCTCCAGAAGCAGGGCGATACTGGATTCCCTTCAAGCTGCCTTACTCAGGCAGATGGCTCGTGAACCAACTAGGGATGGGGCAGTGTTAGATGTCGTACTAACAAACAGTGACAGGGTAGGGGAAATATCTGTTGGGGATAACCTTGGTACCAGTGACCATAGTACAGTGTTGTTCATGATACGCATGTTGACCACCTTATACCAGACCAAGGTGAAGGTTCTCAACTTCAGACAAGTGGATTTTAGGAAGATGGGGGGATATGTTAAACAAGCTTTAGAAGGAGTGGGGAAGCATGGGGGGTAGAAGACATGTGGGACTCAATAAAGGAGGCCATAGTGGGAGCCACAGACCTCTGCGTGAGGAGGGTGAGCAAAAGCAGGAGGAAAAGGAAGCCACTGTGGTTCAACAAGGAAGTTGAGGGTAGCATCGGGGCTAAGATGAGAGCCTTTCAGTGGTTCAAAATGATGCAGGGGGAAGAGAATTGGGAAGAATATCAGGTTAGGCAGAGGGAGGTGGCAGGATAGGCAGGCGAGCAAAGGCAAGGATGGAGGAGAGCATTGCCAAGGTGGTCAAGAAGGGTGACAAGACCTTTTTTAGGTATATAGGCAAAAGGAGAAAAACAGAGAAAGGGATTCCCAGCCTGAAAAATGGGGCAGGGGTGAGGGTGGTGGGGGACAAAGAGAAGGCTGCACTGCTGAATAGTTACTTCTGTTCAGCATTCATGAAGGAAGAAGAATGAAACGGGGGCAACTCTAGGGTAGTCGAGATCACAGGGGAGGGAGTGAACATGAGCCTGTTTTGGGAAGAGGAGATACTAAGGGAGCTTAGGGACTTGATAGTTGACAAAGTCATGGGGCCAGATGGGGTATATTCAAGGATTTTGAGGGAACTGAGGGAGGTACTGGCTGCTCCCTTGACTACCCTATTCAGCAACTCCTTAAGATCAGGGGTCATACCTAAGGATTGGAACCGTGCAGATGTAATACCCCTTCACAAGGGAAGGGGATGGAAGAGATGAGTAACTACAGTCCAGTAAGCTTGACATCTGTGGCTGGCAAGGTCATGGAAAAATTGCTCAAGAACAGAATTAGCAGCTACCTGGAGGTAAATGGACTTCCGAACCTGGGGCAGCATTGGTTCACCGAGGGCAGATCCTGTCAAATGAACTTGATAGAGTTCTCTGACTGGGTCACCAGGGTGGTGGATCGGGGGGGGGGGCCTCGGTGGACGTGGCCTACCTTGATTTCAGAAAAGTATTTGACTCAGTGCCGCATAGGAGGCTATTGCACAAAATGGCCTGATGGGGGCTAGGGGAGGTGCTAATAAGGTGGGTTGAGAACTGGTTGGAGGGAAGAACACAAAAGGTATTAGTCAATGGGGCACCCTCAGTGGAGTCTGAGGTCATCAGTGGGGTTCCCCAAGGGTCAGTGCTAGGGTCTCTTCTGTATAATGTCTTTATAGGGGATATAGCAGTAGGTCTGGAAGGGAGGATGAGTCTCTTTGCAGATGACGTGAAAGTCTGCAATAGAGTGGACATGCAGGAGGGGGTGGAGATGATGCATAGGGATCTGGAGAGGCTGGAGGAATGGTCCAAAGAGTGGCAATTGTCATTCAATACAGCTAAGTGTAAGATCATGCATTTAGGCAAAAAAAAAAAAAACGGGAGAGCAGAGTACTGGTTGGGAGGAAGATCACTGCAGGTAACTGAAGAAGAAAGGGACTTAGGCATCATCATTTCATAAGACCTGAAGGTGGGAAAGCAGTGTGGAGGGGCAGTGGCAAGAGCAAGCAGAATATTAGGTTGCATAGGGAGAGGGCTCTCCAGCAGGAGGAGAGAGGTTATAGTACCCCGGTACACCCAGCTGGTCAGGCCACACCTGGAGTATGGGGTCCAGTTCTGGAGGCCATACCTCAGGCAGGATGTGGAGAGGGTGGAACGAGTTCAGAGGAGAGCGACAAGGATGGTGAGGGGCTAGAGCATTTACCATAGGAGGGGAGATTGAATGAGCTGGGCATGTACTCTCTGGAGCAGAGGAGGGAGAGGGGAGACATGATCAAGACATTTAAATACTTCAAGGGTATCAATAAGGTGCCTCTGGAGAGCCTTTTCCAACTGAAAGGCAGAGAGACCTAGGGTGAGGGGACAGGAACATCAGATCAAGGGGGAGGGATTTAGGGGTAACATCAGGAAGTACTTCTTCACTGAGAGGGTGGTGGACAACTGGAATGGGCTGCCGAAGGACGTGATGGTGGAGAAGATAGTAGGGGGTTCAAATAAACACAAGGGGTTGTTGGGGGGGAGGACTACAGCAAAGGCCTAGTGGAATTCTAGGTGCACCGGGCAGACTGGTTGGGCCTGGCGGTCCTTTTCTGCCGTCACATTCCTATGTTTCTGTTTTCCTACTGCTCAAGCAATCAAAGAAACTGATTCTTGTATGAACCTTTTTCCAGGTTCTGGAAGGGGAGGAAAGGATGAGATTGTTAAATCTAGTGAGGAAGCCCTTGGAAGAAACAACATTACAGTGGAATCCGCTTAAATGCACACCCATTTTGCATGGAGAAAATGTGCATTTAAGTGGAATGTGCATTTATCCTAAATTGCCATTTTACAGCTGGATTAAAGAGCCAGGGACACGTTTATAGCATTGACATTTTATTTGCCATAAAAACCGTTAAGATTGTTAAAAAGATTGAAATTTTAATACCTATAAATTTTCTTTCTCTGATGGCCGGTCTCCAGGCTTCCTTACTCCTGGGCTACACCTCCTGATGTTGACAGGAAGGCAGGAATCAGACCTCTGCAGCAGGGGACATCCGGCCCTCCATTTCCTGTCTCCCTCAATTCTTCCTAAAGCAGTCCAAATGCAGCAATACTACAAGAACTTGGAAACAAAAAACAAGAATGTTAAGGCATATATGGCCGTGAGGCCAGCCAACAATATACAATCTGGGAGGGAATCCAAAGCCCGGAGACCAGCCGTCAGAGAAAGAAAATTTACAGGTATTCAAATTTCGATTTCTCTCTCCTAAGCTGGTCTTCAGGCTTCCTTACTCCTGGGATATACAAAAGCAGTACATCCCCAAATGTCCTGGGTGGGAAGAATGTTAAGTGCCCATAAGTGTCCACAACTATCTGAAGCACAAGAATGCCTCCACTGAGGCCATCACATCCAACTTATAAAATTTTGTAATCATTGGAATGAATGACCAATCAGCCGCTCTGTATAAGTCTACTGAAATGCTTATATGAAGTACACCCAAGAAGGGGCCATAGCTCTGATGGAATGGGGTCTTACTGGGCCAAGCAAGGTTATTCCAGCCTGATCATAAGCCTTGGGAGGTGAAGGATAGAATCTGTCTGACTAGAGAGCCTTTTTAATCCATGTTACTCTTAATTTTGGCCGGTAGTTGAAATGGACAACTTGAAGTTTTGTGAAAGCCTCCTTCCTCTTAATATACATTTTCAACACTCGTCTCGGGTCTAGTGGATGAAAATTCCCTTTCCTTATAGTTTCTTGGAAGTGGGCAGAAGGAAGGAAAAATGAACCCTTATTTATAATGGAAGGTAGACCTAACTTTTGGCAAAAAAGGAAAAAATCTGGATCTGTTCAGAGTACCACAGAGCCTGATAAAAGACCGTGTACAGCTCTTGGGTGAACAATGCTCCTAGGTCACTGAATCTCCTGGCTGAAGTAACAGCTATCAGAGAAAAGCAGCCTTCATTCTGAGATGCCTGAGGGATGTCTCCTGGAGAGGCTCAAAAGGAGCTTTGGCCCCAGCCTTGAGAACCAGACTAAGACTCTGAGGTGGTGTTGTTGGTTGATTGGAGGGTGTTTTAATGTTGCTGCCTTTAGAAACCTCCAGATATGGGGATGTAAGCCCAACGATTTCCCTGAATCCGACAACAAGTGTGCCCCCAGTGCAGAAACCTGAACTCTTAAGGTGGATGGCTGCAGTCCTTTTACCAACCCATCTTAAAGGATCTGCAGTAGTACAGGTGATTATATTGGATGATTTTGCATGTGATTGGAATGAAGCCAGAACCGGAATTTCCTCCAGGTTCCACAGTACACCTTAGAGGAAGAAGGGCCACATGAGTTCCCCATCATTTCAATAACAAGAGCTGTGTAGCCTAGCTCCTAGGAGTTTTCCAGCTCAATCTTCAGCAAAGAGCGACAGGTTGTTCAAACTGGGATGCCGAACCAGACCTTGATGGATAAGGTCCATGCTGAACTTGAAGGTTAAGAGGTGGTCACCTTGATATATGAATGAGAAGCGGGAACCATGTGCAGAAAATCCATAAGGGACAGACTACCATCATGTGTGCCCTGTCCAGGGCCACTTTGTGGAGGACTCTTGATAGAAGCGGTATTGGAGATAAGGCATATTGGAGAATGAACTGACCCCAGTCTAGGGAAAAGGTGTCCTGAGCAACTGCTGATTTGTTCTTGGCCAGGGAGCAGAATTGCTTTACCCTGGAGTTCCGCCAGCAGGCGAAAAAATCTGTCTAAGGATTGCCCCGCTGTTCTGTTAGGATGTGGAAGGCACTGTCCTTCAGCTCCCATTCCCCTGGTTGAACATCCTTGCGACTGAGCCAGTCTGATGTGACATTTTCCTGTCCTTGAATATATATTGCTCCGTGGTGCACAGCCCACTGAAAGAGAAGAAGGAAGTCCCTTAGCAGTTTTGCACTTCTTATACCACCCTGATGGCTGATGTATGCCAATATTATCCTATTGTCAGTTGAAATCAGTCCACCCTGATTGAGGAATTGCTGTTCAGAGTGCCTCGGGACAAGGCATACTGTGCTCATCATGAGAATGTTTATGCTGTACCTTGTATCTAACAGCAGCCACCTGCCCTGTGCTGACAGCTGATGCAGGAGAGCTCCCCAGCTCCTGAGGCTTGCATTGGTAGTGATTTGGGTTTGGTGTGGATGGCCCAACTTGCGACCCATCATAACCTTTGTCCTCCAAGACCGTCACTGGAGGGAGGGTTTAAACTGCCCCAGTTAGCTGCATGAAAACATGAGCAGGCAGCTGAGGAGCTGTGTGAAAATCCTTGATGAGCTTTAGCCAATCCTTGCACTTAGCTTCCGGGGGAAAGACCTTTTGGCTTGTGTCCTGATGTCTGCTCCCAGGAGCATTTAGGTCTGGCTTGGAGTTAGGGAACTCTTTCTCCAATTAATGAGAAATCCTGGAGGATTTACACCTGGCATGGAGTTAGGGAGCTCTTTCTCCAATTAATGAGAAATTCATGTGCCAACAGGCCCACGACTACCTCTGCCCCTGCGTGTACTGTTTGGTTGAGCTGTGGGGCCTTAATGTGGACTATTCCCGCAACTGGCATCTTTAATAATGTCCGTGGGCCTGAGGGATACCCAAATGGCCGAGTTTTGAATTGAAGAACTGCTCCCCTACCTTGAACCTGAGATAGTGCTTGTGTAGTTCCTGAATGGGAATATGCCGATGGACATCTTGCAAATCGATGGATGCTGGAAAACACCCCTTTTTGCAGTTCCACGATGTTTGATGACCAGATTTCCACCTTGAAGGGTCTGCGTCGAATAAAACTGTTCAGGAGTTTGAGAAGTAGGAGGGGCCTGAATTCCCCTGTGCATTTTTGCACTATGAAGAATAGGAAGTAACCCCTTAATTGATCTCTGTGGGAGAACTTTGCCCAATATCCCCTGTCTGTAGAAGGTTTGTAATGGTTTGTAATATCGCCTGTCTTTTGGATGGGTTACCGGAGATAGGGGAGGGCACCACACGAGGTAGTGGGGACTTGCTGGTGATGGTTACATGCCTGTTATTGATGGGTTTGTAAAACTCTGATGTATTGTTTTGTACTTTTCTGTAACTTGTATTGTTATAAATGTATAGTTGTAATAATTTTGCATAATGTAAACAGGTAAGCCTTGTGAACAGGGATTTTCGGAACCCTAAAGGCTGTATCACTGTATAAATAAAATTTTACCATACCATACCACCATGTGTAGGACCCATCTAACTGACTTGGTTTGGACCCATTCCTTGAGAAAATTTGAAAGTCTTCTCCCTACTCGAGGATAGGCCCAAATAGCTTGTAACTACTAGTGGTTGATCCCTGTGTCTGTGGTGCCACCTTCCCTACTGGATTTGGCCCCTCTGAGGTTATACTGGCTACACAAGGAGAACCATACTCATTTTCCCCTAGAAGTTAAGAGTTTGACCCTAGTTATAAGCTCGGTCATGAAATTTGCGCCTGGGGCCTCAGGACCATGAATTGCCCCAGCCCTTGACTAGGGCATGTGCGCCTTAGCCATCTCCCCTGATTATTTTGCTGCCTCCTTCAGGGCTCACCCAAACATGGAGAAACTTTCAGGGTGCATTAGCAAGCATCTCTTTGAAGAGATTCCTGCCTGTTAGGGCCAAATTCAGAGGTTGTGGCGAGCCGAGGTTTGAACATCGCCCCGGACAGCCTCCCCTGACACATCTGCTGCCTAAGCAAAGCATCTACTTTCTTGTCCAATGACTATCTGTTTGGTTAGGTTTGAAATCAGAGGGTAGCTTCTATGGCAGTTTAACCACTTTTCCAGTTGCTTTTTGTCAAACCTGAGAAGTTTAGAAGTCTGCTAGGGCACTGGATAGATGAAAAGCTTAGAGATCTGCCGCTCCTCCTCCTTCATCCATTTCCCTTATGGTAGGAGGAATAGGAAAAGCTGTTGCCGGTTTGGAAGTAGATGTCAGGCGAAAAACCTGTTTCGGTTGTGAGGGAGCCGCCAGTTGAGATCCAAGGGAAATCTCAACTGTGATCTTTTTTTTTTTTTAATGAAAACTCTAGGTCCTCCCGGTCAAGGTTTCACCTACTGGCTCCCCCTTCAAGAGAAGATAAACTGGAGTCTTAAGAGTCCAAGAAATGCACCCTGCAATGCTTTCCTTTAAGAGTGCCCCTAGATTTCCTTCTAGAAGCAGATCTTATCTTTCTCCTGTGATGTGAGGAATGTTGATTCTCCTAGGACAACTGCCTCTCGGGAGTGAGGCTAGGGATGGTCCTCTTTCTTGTGCCTTCTTGTGAGGGCTTACATCTGGTGATCCCAGGTTGTCAGTCAAAGCATACTGGATCCAGAGCAAGGCCCTATTTAAGTGGTTTATGAGGTCTGGTGCTAGAGGGGGCTGTGGACTGCTGGGTCTCTCTGGTGGCTGCCGCTTATTCTGACCTTTTGGCTATCAGACTGAGCCAAGGAAAGGTCTGCCTCCATCACATCTTTCCCATTCACAGACGCTGCCCTTCAGACATTTCAGGCAAAGTGACCCAGCCAAGGTGAAATAGTAGTGAGGGACTTGCAGCGCGGGCCTTTCCTGCACCTGGAAGGTTTGTGTGAGTCCATAACACCAAAAAAGGCACTACTTCCCTTTAGTTCAGCTTACTCTCCCCCCCCCCCCCGTAGGCTTCCTGATGTTATGTTGCTGAAGCTGTGCTGGGTCTTTAAGAGTTATGCTGGTCCTGTAAGGGCAAAATACTGAGTTGTCCCCTGTGTAATCCATACTTGTATTTTATTCCTAACAGACTATGCAGGAATCCAGCATCTTGGGAACCTATGCAGACAACCCTCTAGACATCACTTCTTGCGGGTTTGGTGAGGGGGGGCGAAAAACGATGAGCAAAAGCTCTGAATTAGAGCTTCTCCTGCGCTGCAGCGCTCATCAATGGAATTCCTGTTCATCGATGAGCCGCTATAGCTGCACTGCAGGTCCACCGTTGATGAGCGGCTGAGGTCATCAGATTGCTAGCCGTTGACGGGTTGCCTCTGATTTTGACTCCTTATGCCCCTTAATGCTCGTCGACAAAGAGTCCCCTTGCTGTGCTCATCGAGGAGTTCTCTTGCTCCAGATTAGGGCTCCTCATACCCTGCAGTACTCATCGACAAGAGCTCCCTGTACATCGATGAGCTGCCATGTCATGCTGCCAGCCCACCATCGACGAGCAGCTGATACAAGCAGAATGCTGGTCGTTGATGGAAAAATATTGGGCTGCCGTATGAGGGGTGATATATTCTCCCTAAGCCCTCCGGTGCTGTTTTTATTCCACTACCTGGACTTTCACTGCACTGAGGGAATGGATCCTTCCTAAGCAGTCCAGTGCTGTTTTAATTCCCCTAAACAGACTTTCACTGCAGTGAAAAAGCATTCCAGATTGAATGCAGAAAGCGCGGGAAAAAAACAACACTGTGAAATGGGGCCAGTCATCCTTCCTAAGCACTCCAGTGTCCTTTTAATGCCCCTAAACAGACTTTAACCAGGCTTTCACTGCACTGAAGGTGCATTCCAGGCCGAGTGCAGAAAGTGCAGAGAAAAACAACGCAGTGAAATGAGGCCAGTCTGCGCAGCTTGCAAGGCTGAGACTGGAACCCACACTGGAGTTCTTAAACACAACTGTGATCCCTCCAATATCCAAATTAAATCAGAATTGTTTGACTTACAGTCTGCTGTCTTCGTCTCTGCCACATGGCAGAGCTCTGCTTGCAGAGTACCTGCCAGACTGAAGGCAGGAAGTAAACTGAGGGAAACAGGAAGTGGAGGGTTGGATGTCCTCTGCTGCAGAGGTCTGATTCCTGCCTTCCTGTCAGCATCAGGAGTGTAACCCAGGAGTAAGAAAGCCCGGAGACCAGCTTAGGAGAGAGAGAAAGGCAGTGTGTATCACAAGTTAATTAGAAGTTCAAAAACAATCACGAAGCTTGCACTGCAACATAAATTAAATAATAAATAATAGAGTGCTGGAATGTCTTAAACCCATTTTATACTTTTGTTACAGTTTCATCCCCCCCGTATTTGCAGCCCAAACAAATGCAGCTATTTTACTTTGCTTGCGACTTTTATGAGCAAGCTGTGTCGCCCACTCAGCTAACAACCTTTCTTTGCTTAGCACTATTGTAGCAATCATGGATACATCTACACTGAACTCTGCAACCACATCTATGCCTTTTACATTCGGGAGTTCTAAGTGCTGGAGCTCAGATACTTTCTGACTAAGTGTGAGCATTACTTTTTTTCGATCCAGGCTGCTGACTGCTGGCAATATTGAATGGCGGTAGGAAGGGTGTTAAATACAGCTGTAACACTCCATTAAAAGTTATTAAAAAAACTGTGTATTTAACAGGTGTTTATTGCATTAGCAGAGATGTGTTAATGGATTGAGATGTTGTGTACTTAGCCGAAATGTGCTCTTATCCGATGTGCATTTAAGCGGCATATTTAACGTTAAGTATATAGGGGAAAAAATTGGGAACAAGAACATTGTCCATAAAACCAGAATATGCATTACTCCAAAGTGCACTTAAATGGAATCCACTGTACTACAGGTGAGTAATTTTTTCTTCAAACCCCAGGAATCCCTCACTAGCTGTTTAATAACAGCAGACTCCATAGCAGTACCTTGGGAGACTGGGTACAGAACCTATTTAGGGAAAAGGTTCTGCAAGACAGCGGCACTGATGTTGGCATCCCTTCTGGACTGAATGTTCAGACAGTAGTGCTTTGTAAAGGTGTGTGTTGTCTTCCCGGTAGCTGCTTTACAAACCTCCTGAATGGAGACACTTCTTGGTGCTGCCACCGTGGCAGAGGTGCCTCTCATAGAATGGGCCTTCAAGCCCCTCTGGCAGACGCTTGCCAGCTTTGCCATAACAGAAATGAATACAGGATACTATCCTGAAAGAAGTGGTTCTCCTGGAAGTCAGCTAACGTTGTCCTGCCTCACTGTAGGTAACAAATAACTAGGAATTTGTGGACCTGACATCCTTTGTGCAGTCCAAGTAGTACTCCAGAGCTCTGTTAGCATCCAGACTGTGGAGCTTTTGCTTCCCTGGAGTGGAGTGCTCCGTAAAAAACACTAGAAGAGTGATCAACTGATTCAGGTGAAATTTAGATACCACTTTGGGGAGGAATTTTCTGTTAGTCCTCAATTCTACCTTGTGCCTGTGAAATATGATATAGTTGGGATCTGTACAAAGGGCTTGGAGTTTGCTCATCCTCCTAGCTGAGGTAGGTGCCACCTGGAAAATTGTTTTCCAGGTGACATATTTCAGAGCAGCAGATGCCATAGGTTTGAATGAAAGCTCCATCGGCTGTGCAATGCACAGATTCAGGTCCTAAGGAGGGACTGGTTCCCTAAAAAGAGGATTTAGGTGAATTAGGCCTTTAAAGAACCTCTTAAAAATGGTTTGTGAAGCTAGGCATGTCAGCCAAAACCTCTGCTGACATTGCTGCCAAATGTACCTTCAGGGTTGAGGGCCGGAGACCCAGGGACTGCAGGTGGATCAAATAGTCCAAACCAATGGACAAGCACACCTCAAAAGGGTTGATCTGTCTGGAAAAGCACCACTGTGAGAATCTTTTCCACTTGGAAGCATAGGTCTTCCTAGTTGCTGGCTTCCTGGAAACCTTGAGCGTATGTAAGACCTCTTCTGGGAAGTCTAGTCTAGAGAACTCTATTCAAGTACCATGCTTGGAGACGCAGGGTTCTTGGTCCTGGGAATGCTATCCTGCCCTGAGACAGAGTCAGCAAACAGTGACTCTGGGGAAGGAGGATTGGTGGTCTGGAGGAGAAAGACAAAAGCAAGGAGTAACATGTCTGCCTGGCCTAATCTGGCACAATCAGAATCATCATTGCCGGCTCCCTCCTGAGTTTCAGTAGCAGTCTCAGCAGAAGTGGAAAAGGAGGGATTGCACAAAAAAATGACCCTGTCCATGAGAGGACTAGTGCATCCTCTGGGAATATTCACACTGAGAGATGTCTACAGCAGAATTTGGAGAGCTGGTAGTTTTCCCAGGATGCAAATAGGTCCACCTCTGGTGTGCCTCATCTTTTGAACACTGCAGAGCGTACCTGCTTGTTCAGAGCCCATTCATGATTTCCTTGATTGATTCTGCTTAGAGAATCTGCCAAGATGTCCTTGCCTGGCAGATGGACTGCAGACAGTTGCACTTGCAGAGAGTTAGCTAGACTCCAGACTGTCATTGCTTCTGTGCTCAGTTTGGAAGATCTTGTTCCTCACTGTTTGCTGGTGTAGTACACAGTGGTGATATTTTCTGTCCTTAACTGGACAGACTGGCCCCTGATGTGGGAGGAAAAGGCTTTCATTGTCAGATATACCATCCTGAGTTCCAAGAGGTTTATATGCTCGTGAGACTCTAGTGGGGTCCATACCCCACTTATGGTGAGATCTTCTAGGTGGCCTCTCCCCCCAGGAGGGAGGCAACTGTGGTGAGTACCTCCGTGGGCAACCACCAGAAGAAGGGAACTCCTTCCCAAAGGTTTCCTCCTCCTCCTTCCACCACTACAGCACCCCTATTAGGCACTTTGATAAGAGTACTAACTTCTACATAGGGTCCCACTTTTGGAATCTAAACTTCACCAACACCTAACTGCACTTTGCAGCTGTGGCTGCCAGTCTTAATTAGCATTACCCCCAACTCCTCCCTGCATCATTGTCCCACCTACGCCTATCCCCTCTATTTCCGCCCCTTATTCTCATCCTCCCCCTACCCTACCTGCCACTATCTCCTCTCCATCCCCTCCTGCCACCATCTGCTTCCCAAATCCCCCTGTCACCACTACTTCCTCCACCCCTTCACTACCCTCCCTTGCCTCCATGCCTTACCTCCCCATCACCCACCCCTTAACCAGACTAGGTCAACTCTGACTGATTCTCTTCTGCTTGAAATAATGCTGTAAAATGTGCAAATGCTGCTCACGTTGTTTGACTCTCTGTGTACCAGTTTATCTGATGTTCTCTTGTATTTTTTGAAACCAGACAAGGTCAACTCAGACTGCTTTACTTCTGCCTGTCATATTCAGCAAAATATGCCTATTCCTCTGTATGACAAATGTTTTGATTCTCTTATTTGTATTGTTTGTCAGATTGCTGTAGTTATGATGTGAAACCTTTGTAAATGAGTTTTCAGCTCAAAGGACTTCAATCCAAGAAGTAAATAAATAAATAAATAAATAAACCAGTGGTACCGGACATCTCTCTTCTGGAATCTGGCACCTGGCACCACTGCTGTGGAGGAAGCCATGTGCCCCAGCAACTGCAGGAAGTCCCTGGCAGGTCTTTGCTGCCATATTTTGAAGGACTTTGCCAGTTCTATCAGGTTGGCCATCCTCTCCCGAGCAGTATTCCCTGAACAGTATTCAGCCCTGCTCCTGTAAAGTCCAACACTTGTACTGGTTCTAGTTGAGACTTTGTGAGTTTCACTAAGAAACCCAACTGCTCTAGACTGTGTTTGGTGAGGAAGAGAAAGATCTTGGCCTCTTGGTAAGACTGTCCTGAAACCAAACAATCGTCAGGTAGGAGAGGACCACAACCTATAGTCTCCTCAAATGTGCCGTTACTACTGCTAGGCACTTTGTGAAGAGTCCAGGTGCTGATGAAAGGCTGAAGGGAAGGGCTGTAAACTGGCAGTGACCATTCCTCACTCTGAACCGCTGGTATTTCATGTGAGAGGGTCTTACTGGAATGTAAAAGTAGGCATCCTTCAGATCCCGTCACCCCAACCAATGAACTTGTTGCAAGGACTGAATAATTGTTTTTAATGTTACCATCTTGAACTTTTCCTTCTTTAAACATTTTTTTCAGAAATCTGAGTTCTAAAATGGGTTGCCACACCATTTTTCTTGTGGGTGAGGAAATGTCTGGATTATAGTCCCCCCCAATGGGGGGGGGGGGGCTACTGTTTCCACGGCATTTTCTAGTACCACCTTTTTCACCTTTAACTCCAGCAGAATTTTCTCCACTGGGGTATAAGGGAGAAAGGCTGTGTAAGTCTGCAGCTTTGGAAACCTCTTGAACTGCAGAGAGAGACCCTGACCAACTATTTCCAGGACCCAGCTGTCTGTGGTAATATTTTTCCAAGCCTGTAGATGGTGGGGTAACCTTCCTCCCACTGGAAATATTTTGGTGACCTGGGCACACTTATCAGGGATTTTGTTTCATCTGAGCCGTGGGAGCTAGGGTGGCACTTCCACATTTGGAGCCCCTTCTGCCCCTACCTCTGAAGAAGTCCCTTTGGAAGGGGGGGCATAGTCGTAGGTCACATAAGCACTGGGGTAATAACCCCTGTCCCTACCTCTCCTACTGAAACATCTTTGGGGAGTGGAGACTTTTTTCTTCTCAGTATTGCTTATGTAAGTGGTTCTGTATTCATCCACCTTTTTTCATGTAACTCTGCCTTGTCGCTGAAAAGCCATTGCTTTGGTCTGAGTGTCCTGGAAAAGGTTTACAGTTTTGCGCTAAGCAAACCTTCTTTTTTTTTTTTTTATTGATTTTCAAGTACTTGACATGTAGAATGATCAAAAAATGCTAAAGAAAACAGTCTCTCAAGCCCAGCCCCTCTCCTCCAACCCTCCCAACCCTGTATCCCTCCCTGCCTTTGGCATCAGCAAACCTTGTACCTAAACCAAAGTCAAGGTCTAGACCAGGTGAACTATTGTTAGTAGTAGACTTGCAGAGTATACAGTGCAAGTAATTTCCCCCATATTTCTTTGTATCTATGGAGACGGTTGTGAATACTGGCTATCATTCTCTCAGTGCGGAGAGCCAAGCAAACCTTCTGAAGGACACTGCATGTGCCTTGACCCTGGAAGCAGTGTTGCTGGTGTCCACGACCATATGAAACTGGAACATGGTGGCGCTGTATCCGCCAGATCCCAAGCCAAATCCCCAGGAGCTTCCTCACTCATGTCCACTATAGAACTCCAAAGCACCTTTTGGTACTCAGCAGAGTAGGCTATACAAGCTGCCTGTCTGAGCAGCAAAGAAGCTGACGTGTAAGCTTTTTTTGCCCATACTGTCCAGTTTTCTGAAACTACGTTCTGGAGACTGAGAGGAATAGGGTATCTTAGCCTTGTTATGGGTAGCAGTTTGAACTACTCCTTCATGGTCAGGTGACTGTTTAAGTACTCAGCCCCCTGAATGTAAACCTGGTACTTCTCAATTTTTTTGTCAATGCCTGCAGCTGAAGTGGGGGCTGACAATACCTTAAAGGTGGCATTCTCTAGAGACTTGTGGATAGGCAAATGCAGTCTTTTTGTTGGGGCCAGACCCATCTTGACTGAAAATTCAACATTGTCCTCATCCTCTGCCTTCTCCTGAGGAGAGAGAGATTAAAGATATTTTCCATCTGTCCGCCAAATGTAAAATGGGAGGGATAGTCCTCTAAAGACCGAGGAAGGGAACCTAACTCCTGATCAGGGGAGCTATCTGGTTCCATAGGATCCCCTTCTTCTTCTTCCTCCTTCTCATCATAATACATTTCTGCCTCCTCCCCCACAGGCATCACTACAGGTATTGGGGCCTGGGGGGTTGGCATGGCCATACAGGTTCCCATAACTTGGAAAGCCTGGAAAAATTGCTATGCTTTAGTCATATCCTCAAATAAGGGAAAGTTAGATTTGTTCACTGGTGTCTCCTTTGCCCTTTCAGAAGGAGGGGCAGTGACATGCGTTGGGTACTGTATCTAATGCCTGTTTACTGTCCACTGGCATCTCCTTTGCCTGTTCAGCAGGAGGGGCAGTGGTATGTTTTTTTATGTGAGTTTTTGAAGGCACTGTTTCAAATGCCTGCCTACTATCAAATTATGTCTCCTTTGCTCTTTCAGCAGGAGAGGCAGTGACATGTTTTTCTTTGTTTTTTCTTAGCAGGCACTACCTCCAGTGCCTGTTCTGTGACTCTTTTAACTTTTGTAGTATCAGAACTCCCCCTTTCAGACATCCTGATTGACGAGACCTTACTCTGAGAGGCTGGACCCTCACCCAAGCATTGCTGCAGCGAGGAGTCATCAAATGAGGCCACATCCCTTTAGGTTTGAGCCCTCAGAACAAAACAAAGTCCAATGTAAAGCAAAGTACAACTGTAAGGTGTTTGGGGCCCTGGCACCTGAATACAAATTGTGGTGATCTATTATCACTCCAATTTGTTTTTTGTTTTTTTTTTGCCTGTGGGTCCTGAGATACTTAGTGCATGGTTTCTACTAAAACAACCAATGTGCTTGGCTCCTAAAACTGAGCTGATACAATAGAATAAGGGCCACAAGAAAAATGCCCCATTCCCAAGACAGCTCACCAACCCCCATCTCCAATTCCCCAGAACCACAAAAAAAAAAAGGGGAATTGAAGACACACCTAGAGCAACAACAACAACCTTAGCTAGTGCAGAGTAGACAAAACTGACTAAAATAATGAGAATAAAGTAAAAGAAAACGTGTTATTAAGTCACTGAAATGGAGCAACTTCAGAGCGATGCTTCTTTCTCAGGCGGAGAAATAAATCTGCCATTACGGAGCAGAGTGAGACTGACCACACCGCAGAGTTTGAATGTCATTCGGTGTTCTCTAATTTACATAACATTCTAAACTCCAGGGCAAGCTCCAGCTGCAGGACTGAAGCTGTTGTTAAACAGCTGGTGAGGGATTCCTGGGGTTTGAATAAGCTTTCTATTGCAACAGTGCTGCCTAGCAATAAGTGGTGGAGTGAAGCAGAGCCCCAAGTTCTAGGTCAGCGATTATTTGCAACATTCTAGAGTGAATAAAAAGTTTATTTCTTCATGCCCTATGGAATGTCATATTTATACCATGGAACACTGAATGCCATTGTGATAAGACTACAGGGAAAATAACAGACTGCAGGGAAAATATAGAGGATTGTGTATGAGCAGGCATATACAACAAGGGTATGCTTGCATCGAGAGGTTTCCTTGGTGACAGTAGACCATGAGAGCGCAGCTCGAGGAGGTCTCCTGTCACCAAGGAAACCCTCACATGCACTCCTTGTCAGGTATGCCACTCACACACAATCTTTATAGTGTATGAGAAGGCACTCACATACAGCGGCATCGTGATTAGCAAGAATGCTTTTTTTTTTTTAAAATAAACAAGTAGCCTAGGGAGAGAGACACATAAAATTGTCTTATCTGTTGCTGTTTTCAAGACATCCACTCGGAGGTCTGCTTACTAGGCGACAGCTCCGGCAGCGGTCGGCATGACTGAGGAGATTTCAGTGTGAGCACTGATTCGATGTTGTTGTGCGTTAGTAGTAACGTCTTCAGTGAAGCACAACAGGAGTTTGATGTCACTACTAACATACAACAGACTGATTCCAGTCATCGATTTCTATACACAACAGCACTCTCTCATACACTATACGGTATATAATCACATTTACTCACTGCCTGTGAATTTCAGCTGACAGTCTCTGCCCTCCACCATCTGGACTGCAACACCATCCGCCTACCAAGTTACTCCCCTCTTCTTTCGCAACACTGCAACCACCCTCTGCCCTCTGAAGTGCGCCTCCTCCCACCCCCTAACTATACCCAACCCACCAACAAATCCAGGTCACAATCATCCCTTTTTCCTGTTGGCAAGGACTGCCTTCATTAGTGCCTTTTTTTATGCGAGCATGTGATTAGCTGTAGTGCTGCTAGGTGTAGCGCATGTGTCAGTTAGCTGATCAGTGCTGTTGTTGAATGATGTCACTACTACAGCAGAATTACTTTTTGCAGGTCACTGAAAACTATCATGAACAAGCATTCACCATTCACTATAACATTTTTATCACCCTGGAGGTGAATAAGGCAATTGTATAGATTATCAGACCACTGCTAATAGTGTAGCACAAGGCCATAGTGAATACAGTGTAGTTTTGTTGCGTGCTTGCTGTGATGTACTATAGCTGCGCTATGCTACTTCCACTGTGTGTTTGCTGTTGATTTCAGTTTTGCCAGTTTGCTTGAGTTGTGGGGCGGCTCTTCCCCCACAACCCTTGTCTTTTTAAAATGGGGGGTTGTAGGGGCAAAGCCCCCATCTCAAATAAATAAAAAATAACCAACAGATCAACATGGTGTAGAGAACATCATAGGTGAGGTTTTGTCAGTTTATTTGAGTTCGGAGGGGCTCTACCTCCCATTCCCCCTTGTTTTTTTAACATGAGGGAGTGTGGGGGCCAAGCCCCCCAACTCAAATAAACTAATAATAAATAACTGTAATTGCCATAAGTGGGCAAGTAGCGTAACTTGAGCACTACACTAATAGTGGAGGTCCAAAGGTGGTCTGACGTTACACAATCACCGTGGATAACATGGCTGAATAACCATTTTTATTCAGGAACTATGGTTTAATGTACGAAATTTTTTTTTTTTGCAATTCTTTCTTTAGGCCCCCTTGAGTCAACAGACTAGCCCCCTTCAGCTGCGACATCTTCCAGACCCATCCTGATCTTTCTCTAGCACTTAATCCTGGCACTAGGTCAGAATGCCCAGACAAAAACAGCACCATCAAGAACCGCCCAGCCAAAACAGCGCTAGCAAAAACAGCACCACTCCAAAACACCTGTGTGTCAAAACAGCACCAATGGTAGTGGTCCAAAACAACACCAATGACCACTACCACGGCTAAAAAACACAAAATGTATACTTTATTTTTGCAGGGGGCTCTGCCCCACGCATCCCACATAACTAAAGTAACCAACTCCGGTGGGGGGGGCGGAACTCAGGGATGGGTAGAAGCTTGGGGGGTACATCTGCTATGACACAAAAACACTTGTAGTTGGGGGGGAAGATGGAAAACGCAAGACTCGAGTGACAAGGAACAGAACCCTGGTCTCCCAATCTAGACTGTCCAAGCTGCTTGTGTCTTAACCCTCTCCACCACAGGAGCAGCTCAGACAGCCTTGTCACTTTTTTCCAACTTCTACTCTTCCTCCCATGACTTAACAGCTACAGGGGTAGCCATGGTATCTGCGTTCCACTATTCTATCCCTGCCACTGTTAAGTCAGTCGCGATTTTGACATTGCAGTTTTGACAGCGCTATTACACCCCTCTTAGTCACTAGGTACTTTACCTATCTAGCCATTTACTCACTGAAAAATTGCCCCTACTACCATGTACCTCTACCGCCTCCCTTTGTTCATCAGAAGTTATGGTTTCTTATCCTACTAGCCATCTTGCTAGCCGGTGATATCGAATCCAATCCAGGCCCCACAGCTCACTACTCTCACTCTGATGCTTCATGGATTAACTTAAAGGGCCTATTAACTGTTCACCTTAACATCAGAAGTCTCCTCCACAATCTCCCAGAACTTGAGGCCTGGTTAAATCTCTGTCATCCTGACCTTATCTGTCTATCAGAGACCTGGCTTAAACCCTCTATACCTAATTCTGTCTGCTTACTTGCCAACTACAATCTTAAGAGTGGCCCCAGGGATGAGCCAGGAAATTATCGGCCTGTCAGTCTCACTTCCATAGTGGGTAAACTTATGGAGATGATACTGAAGGAGAGGCTGGTGTCATTCCACAAGGGTAATGACCTCCAGGATGGGCAGCAGCACGGGTTTGTCTTGGAGAGGTCTTGTCAGACCAATCTAATAGAATATTATGACTGGGTAACAACAGAGCCGGATGTGGGTCATGCTATAGATGTCCTGTACTTGGACTTCAGCAAGGCCTTCAATTCAGTGCCTCATGGAAGGCTGGGGGGGAAGCTGACTGCTGCGGAGGTGGGGACGAAGCTGCTAAACTTGTTAAGGAACTGGCTGTAGGGGAGGCTGCAGCGGGTGGTAGTGGGGAAGGAGCTCACAACACTTAGACTGGTGATGAATGGTGTGCCACAGTGCTCGGTGCTGAGCCCAGTTCTATTTGGGCTCTTTATCTCAGATATTGCATACGGAGTTGGGAGCAGGGTTAGTCTGTTCACAGATGATACCAAAATGGGGGCAGTGGTGGATGAAGAGGATGGATGGAAACAACTACAAGAGAACCTAACCAAAGTGGAGGTATGGTCGGTGAAGTAGCAGCTGGGATTCAATATGGAAAAGTGCAAGGTTAAGCACTTCGGGGCAAAGAACCCAAGGAGAGACTGTTGGTTGTGAGGGGTGAGGCTGGGGATCACTGAGGAAGAGAAGGACCTAGGGGTGTTGGTAACAGGGAGCATGAATATCTCTGCCCAATGCAGGAAAGCAGCAGCTAAGGCAAACAGGATTCTGGGCTGTATCACAAGGGGTTTCTCGTCCAGGTATAGGGAGGTGATCCTGCCCCTCTACAGGTCTTTAGTCAGGCCACACTTGAGTACTGTGTGCAGTACTGGCAGCCGTATCTGAAGAGGGATATTAATTTACTGGAATGTGTGCAACGGAGGGCAACAAAAATGTTACAGGGGATGGAGGGCAAGGCCTACGAGGAAAGGCTAAATAAGCTGAATATGTACACACTAGAGGAGAGGAGGAATGGGGGATATGATTGAAACATTCAAGTATTTGAGGGGGATAAACAAAGCTAGCACTGAAAGGGTGTTTAAACTGAGGAAGGGTAGGGACATGAGGGGGCATGGACTAAGACTGGAGGGTGGAAGATTTAGAGGGAGATGAGGAGGCACTACTTCATGGAGAGGGTGGTGTCTAAATGGAACTCTCTACCAGAGGGGGAGGTATCATGTAAGACAGTAGGAAGTTTTAAGATTGCGTGGGACAGAGCACAAGACAGGGTCCGGGTGGAGAGGGCTGAGGCCATCATGGGAATGACAGATGGGGAGGGGGATGGGGCAGCTGCAATCTAGGGGGCTAGCTGCAAAGTCGGGCAGACATTGATAGACCAGGTGGCCTGTTTCTGCTGGCAGATTCGTATGTTTGTAGATATGTTCATATAACAGATGATCCTCGAAACGTGATGGTGGCACCACCATTTTCTATAAAACCCATCTCAACTTCTCCCTTTCTCGCCACCCCCACCCTCACTCAATGTGAATCCCTTCATACCACCCTTCTGTTGGGTTTGAAAAAACTCCATATTGTGTGTGTCTACAACCCACCCAAAAGTGGCAACACCAGTCTTATCGAACTCCTTGTCCAAACTAACCTGACTGTAGGTCACAATGAGGTCCTTATACTATGCGACCTGAACCTTGACTGGATGGGTAAAGCACACAATACACTTCTCTCCTTAGTTCAGGGACACAATCCTCAACAACTTGTAAATGATCCCATCAGGACTGCACCATGCTCCAACTCACAGTCCCTCATAGACTGGAAATTGACTAGCCGGAGAGATAGAATTGCAGCAGCTGGTACTCTTGCTGATGCTATCAGCGACCAATCCCCCATTTTGTTGTGCCTGGAGTCCATCACTTGGTCCTGCCCCACCACCTAAATACATCACCTTTTGTAATTTTGCTAATCTTGATCAGTCCAAGTCCTTGATGTTGCTTCTGTTGACAGTCTCTTCTATACCAAGCCCATGATGCCCACATTGCCCTCTCCTTTTTCATTAATCAATTTGGGGCCTTATAAGACAGGCCCACCCCTCTAACTACACGCCACATTCGGGGTAAGCATACCAGATGGCTCCATAAGGACTTGCTGGAGAAACTTAGGGCTAGAGACAAAAGCTGGCTGGTCTATAAATACTCGGGCCTACCATCTGATTTTAATAAATATAGTTCTCAGCGGGATGTTTGCAAAAAACTAATTCGGCAAGCAAAAAGCTCCTTTTGTAAATGGCTTCTATTAGACACTGTAACTGACCGTAGAAAATTCTGGTCACATGTAAAAACCCTCCTAGAGGCTAAACATTCCCAGTCGACTAATAACATGGTTCTACATGGGGTGCACTGCAATGACCCTACCACTACTGCAAACTTCTTCAACCTTCACTTCTCTGATCTTTCAAAATACACTTCTTCCTTCCCCCCCCCGCAAACTCCTCTTCACCTCACACCTCCTCAGACTCCTTTCCTGAATACCCACTTTTCTGCTTCAAGGCCATAACTAAGTCAAGCGTCCTAAAACTTTTAAATACCATCTTGGACAACACCAGTGTTGGCTCTGAAGGTCTTGAGCCCAGGCTTTTGAAAATTGCTGCTCCTTTTATAGCAGCTCCCCTGGCTAGAATATTCACACTATCTCTCTGCCATGGCCAAGTACCTGACATCTGGAAAATTGCTAGACTCACCCTATTATTCAAGAAAGGTGATCCTAAGGACATATCAAACTACCGGACTATTGCCATACTCTCAGTCTTTAGCAAGATTCTAGAAAAAACTAGTGGCTTCACAAACTATTGACTTCCTTGTCAACAATAACCTCCTCTCAGATAACCAGCATGGTTTCCGAAAGGGTCATAGCACCTCCACTGCCATTCTCAAGTTTACCAGTGACACCTACACTGCCATGGACAGTGGTCTCCTGATGGGTGTGGTCTTCATTGATTTAACTAAAGCATTTGATTCTCTTGATCACCCCCTCCTTCTCACCTCTCTACACTCCCTGGGTTTCTGTGTTCCAGCTGTGGCCTGGTTTCGTAGCTATCTATCTAATAGGAAGCAGGTTGTGAAATTCAACTCTGCCTTATATAACCAAACAACAACTAACATAGGAGTTCCTCAAGGCTCCATTCTGGGCCCCCTCCATTCCTCTGTGTTCATCAGTAATATTGCCCTTGCTACTCTTCCCTGCTCTTCCCTCCTCTATACGGATGATCTTGTCCTCTATACAAGCTCCAAATCCACATCTGATACAAATCTTTTTCTCTCGTCCACTTTCTCTCAGATCCAGTCTTGGCTTACTAAACATAAGCTTGTGCTAAACATAAGCACAACTGAAGCACCTAAGCTCAGGTCTATCCTTAATCAGCTCCTCATCTTAAAACCGTGAAGACTTTCAAATATCTTGGGGTATTACTACCTCAAATCGCATAGTCAGGAGGAAATATATTATAAGAACTGCCTGCCATTTATTTATTTATTTTATTTAGTTTTTGTTGACCGGGTAAGTGCATTAGACAAATCCTGCCTATTTCAGGCACGACCCATACAGATGAATGCCAGTTGACCTTGAATCAGATTAAGCTGTTGGTGGTATTTTTAGTGATGAGGGAAACTTGGCCAGGGCACTGGGGAAATTCCCCTGCTCTGTCAGTAGGGGGTGCTGCTGTCATGGAAGCTGACGTTATGGGGACTCATTCTGCTGGTGTACCTGAGGGAGAGCAATTCTCCCCTCCCTCAAGTCCAGCTCCAGAGACCGCTTTTGTTATGGAACATGATTTACAGAAAGAATCTAGTCCCTTGGATTTGGATACTGTTACACAAACGGAACTGGCTGGGCTATTTGGCAATGATACGACATGGTTAGATTCCATTATGAGACAAAACAGGAATTTACAGCTCAACAGTGAGGAAGCTGTTGCACAGAATACAATACCTGGAGAAGCGCTTTCCTCACCACCTACAATCAATTCAGTTCTGCTGAAGGACGCTGTTCTTATGATGCAAGCAGAGTTTTTGCACAATGTGGCTGACAAGCCTTCCCCGACGGAGTCAGTGAGTCAGCAGAGCGACGATCGCTCATCACAGGGCGATGGTCTGACTGGGCATATACCCAAACCGCCAGTTTCCACTACTTCTGCAGCACCGAACTCTCCTGGATTTTGTTTTGGCACTGTTTCAGAAACTATGAGTATGCCTCTTATTTCTTCACAACCTGACGAACTCCCGATTGCTACTCTGGGTATGCGGCAAGGCAGAGGAGCGGAATCTCCCCCTCTTGCCATTCGCAGATGCTGGATGTCTTCTTTGGAGCGAACATTACTGGGTGCAGGGTGGAAACATGGGGACTCAGGTGTATGGGTTCCTGACCCGGCCCATAGCCCTGTCCCTGGGCAACGGACAGAACTAGTGGCTGCCATTGAAGAATTAGAGACTGTGGCCTCTAAGTGTTTACCTATGAATGGTCACTTGCCTGCTGCAAGTACACAGTCTCCTGTTTGCAATTTGGCTCAACCTGTATCTCTTTCCTCAGATTCTGAGGATCCAAACTGTGTCCCTAAGACGTGGGGAGACATTGTCGACCAGAATCCAATACCTGATAACATTTCATCTGCCTTTTTACAAAAATCTAAATCTGCATGGGAATCCTTTTGACGGAATGATCCCTTTTCTGGTTCCCCTCACCATTACAGTGGTGGAATGCTGTTGGATTGGGGTATAAGGGGGGGTCTGGAGATTGCCCCAGACCGTGTATATGTAAGACGCATGTTATTGAAAAGTTCAATGTTTTGTTTTTTTTTCCAATGAGATTCATGCTTTGATACATGTTTCAGGTTCTTTAACTTATGATGTAAGCTTCTCTACTTCTCAGGGCTTAGATCACTTCTGGACTAAACTTGATTCCCTCAAATATACTGAACTTTGGATGCCATTTAAAATGATTTCCTTAACAAAGCCATCTGTTAGACTCATTACAGTACTGTTTCGCAATTAATCGGTTTTGGTTCATGATATCATTTACTGGTTGGGCAAGAAATGTGATGTATTTGATTTTCCAACCCCCATTTTTGATGAGGAGTTTATATGGAATGGAGGGTGGCAGATTAAGGTTCGTCTGCGGAATAATAGCCAGGGCCCAGTTCATTTACCTAACTGTATCTTTTTGGGGAATGAGAGGGGACACTGTTTCTATTCAGGGCAGCCCAGAGCATGCTTTAAGTGTGTATCCCTTACTCACCTAGGTATGGCCTGTGATAGACTGAGGTACAACTTTTGTTTGGAGTATGGACATAATAATTTAGATTGTCATGCAGAGTTAAAATGCAATTTATGTTTGGACATGGGGCATACGTAGAGGTCCTGCTCATGGGCTACCCATAATAGGACAGACAGAAGGAATCAGGATGTGATTATTCAGGAAGCCCAGAAGAAGGAAATGTCAAAGAGAAAAACTCAGCCCAAACACCCTTCTACTGCACCTCCTGATAACTGACCCCTACCCCCGCTGCCTTTCCCACACCACGACCATCCCCACCACCACCACCACCACCCAATAAAAGTCCTGCATTGATGGAGGATGCTTCTGCTGTGGTAATGACTGATATTGGAGTACAAGAAACTGAAACTATTGTAGGTCAGTGTACCCAGGACCCGGGTGATCTACTGGTTGTTTCTATTCAGAGCCCTTCTGAAACTTCCCCTTCCCTCTGAGTGGTTAAAAGTGTAGGGAAAAAACATAGCTTAAAACAGTCTACACCGAGACCTAAAGTGGCAAAAGCTACTAAAGCAGAGGAGGAGACTGTGGTGTTATTCAACAAATATGAGGTGTTATTGCTTCACTCTCAAGACTCAGAACCAGGAGGTGATTCTGAGGCCTCGTCTTTGGCTTCTCCCTCCTCAGATATGGACGGTGAAACTCAGACTACGTGTAGTGGCATAGTAAACGATCAGAGGGTTAAGTCAAAAATTTGCAGGAGAACACTGCTTAGGAAACCTCCCTGAGTCTCTATGTTGTTAAATGTTGCTAAATTTTGTCCCTCAACTGAGGATAGCTACCACAAATGTTAATAGTGTAAAAAATGCTAAAAGACGATCAGTAGCTTTTTCAGTTCTAAAGGATCTTGGTTGTGATATTTGTCTGTTACAGGATACTAGGCTGAACACGATTCCTTTAGTTAGATTGGCTCAAAAGTTGTGGCATTGGGGTCCATCTTTTTTTTCTTTTGGCATGGACGTCTGTGAAGGGGTCGATATATTGTTTAAGGGAGATAACTTCAGAGTGTCAAAGCTGGTAGAAATTGTTTTAGGTAGGGCACTTCTAATAGAGTTTCAGTATGGGGGGGGTGGCTGGAGAGTTATAAATGTGTATGCCCCTTAACAAAAAAAGGGAGAATTACATTTTTTGGTTTAATTCAACCCTTTTTTACTGACAACTAGGTTACTAATATGGGGTGGAGACTTTAATTGTGTGGTGGATGTTAATGATAGGGGTGGTAAGACTACTAAAATCTATTGTGATTCCAATTATCTACTAACTTTGCTATCCCAAAGTCAATTGCTAGACTTATCTAGAAGGTTTCATAAACATAATGGGAATACTTATTTTCAGGGTTCTCTATCCACTAGGATAGACTTTATTTTTACTAAGTCTACTATGGGGTAGAGAAAGTTCAGCTCAGTCCCTTAGAAACCTCTGACCATGTTATCTTGCAGGTTACCCTGAATAGTCCTGTTTATGGGAAGAGGTACTGGAAACTTAACACCACTGTTTTAAGAGACGAAATTCTTCAGAAGCAGGTCATTGATTTCCTTAGATCACGCATGTCTATAGCAGGCCTGGAAGATAATATGAGCACATGGTGGGAAAAATCTAAATACGGTTTACAGAAGCTTTTTCAGAGGTTTTCTATTAATAAGCAACAAGATTAGTACAAATAATATTTGCAATTTCGAATGCAACTAAATAAAATATACTCTAGCATCAACCTTTACCATATTCCTTGGACTGGACAGGCTCTGAATGTTAAGAAGGATATGTTTGCTTTGCAATATAATAGGGCTGCAGCAATGTTACACGAACACAAAATTTGTTCCCCAGGAAAACAGGGTCTAGGAGATGCTTTCAGACTTCTTTTCAGAGATCTGAAACCCGAGCGCTGCATTCAGTTCGATCTAGTACGGGTGTTCTTGTCCAAAATGGCCCTGGTATTATTGATACAGTAACTAAATATCTTACAGATATGTACTCTGCCTCTTTTTTGCCGGAAGTATCTAACACAGCATTTTCTCATATGAATATTCCTACTGTTCCTCCCGACTTATTAGACACCTTGCAAAAGCCTATTACCGTAATGGAATTGAAGCAAGCTATTGGTAGTTTAAAAAAGAATACAGCTCCTGGTATAGATGGTTTGCCAGCTGAATTTTATTATATGTTTATTGACTTGATGACACAAATCTTAGAAGTTGTATTTAATTGGGTCTTATTGACTTTACAGGTGGATTTTCATTTTTGTATTGCAATCCAAATTTTGATTTTCAAGCGTGGTGATAAAACTAATCTTGACAATTGGAGATCATTAAGTTTGCTCAATATGGACTATAAAATTCTGATGAAAATATTTAATTCCAGACTTTTGCTTTTATCACCATACCTGATTTCCTCAGCTCAGACATGTACAATTCCTAACCGTACTATTCAACATAATCTATTACTAATTAGAGAACTTGTGGAACAGGGTAAGGAGGGTAAACTCACTGGCTTCTTTATGTTATTGGACCAAGAGAAAGCATTTGATAGAGTTTCTCATTCATATATTTCTCAAATTTTATGGATGTATAGAATTCCAGAAAGGTTTATATGGTGGATAACTGTACTGTATGGGCATGTTAAAACACTCCCTTTGGTAAATGGACACTTAGGAGGCTATATTTCTGTTGCTAAAGGGGTGAGACAGGGGTGTCCCCTTAGCCCACTGCTTTATATATTTTGTCTAGATCCATTATTACATTTAATACAACAAGATTATGATATTCGAGGTATATGGCCAACAAGAGGCAGACAGGAGGTACGTGTTACAGCCTATGCAGATGACATCTGTGTTATTGTGGCTGATGCGCAGTGTGGGGATAGGGCACTACATTTACTTCATGACATATCCCTAGCTATAGGGGCACGATTAAACAAGAAGAAGAGTGTGATTTATGCCTTAGGAAAAACAACTTCACTACTGTCGAATTGGCACAGTATTGTAGTCTCTTGTGAGCCTTTTAAATATCTAGGGGTCTTTTTTGGGTCAGGAGACAATGGTATGGTTAATTGGACTAGACTATCGGATTCAGCTTCCACAAAGGTTGCTATCTGGAAAAAATGGAACCAAACTTAAAAGAAAAAAGTAATGATGGTTAAAACTTATTTATTACCATTTTTGTCTTTGTTAGTGCAGTTTACCCATTGCCCACAAAACTGGAATCCACACTTTTAGGATTGGTATTACAGATTATCTGGGGTAACAGGCTGAATCCCATTAAAAGAGAGATTCTGTATTTGCCAACTGATAAAGGAGGGTTAAATTTAATACATCCCATTGTATTTTATTTTACAAATTTTTTTAGACACAATTTGTTAGATCTGAACAAATCTCAATCCGCACTATGGATCCTGTTTGCAGAATATTGGATGCAACCTTTATATCAAACTTGGGATACACAGGGAGTTTTGAAAGCCCAAGTCAAAACAAAATGTGTTTTTTTAGACCAGCGTTAGGGAAACTAAAACAGTGGAGGTTGGGAATAGACATTTTACAATCTTCGATGAACAAGATTATGTATAACACAATGCAGAATGGGATTGCTGTAGCTCAGGTTGAATTTAAAGAGGTTGAGTCATGGAATGTATTTCATGTGTTAAATACATTAAAGGATGCTACCATCCCCCCTAGACTGTGGGATGTGACTTGGCTTTGTGCCCATGGGAGCTTACATGTAAAAGGAAATGCAAAGCATAAAATGAGGGAGGACAGAATGTGTCCGAGACAGTGTTGTATAGAACAGGAGGAATCCATGTTGCATTTCTTGATCCTTTGCCCTTTTGTACAAGAAGTATGGCAATTATTAACAATAAGGTGGAAACATACCCATTGGGGAAAACTGACTTATTCTGAGATTGTAGGGGTTATAGTACAATTGATATTGGTTTATCTGCCTCTCTCTTACGCCTTTTTCTTTCTTTTATTAAGTTTGTCTTATGGCAAGTTCAGTGTAAATTCATATTACAACAATTGATTCAGGATCCAGATACTGTTGTGAGACTTATTGAATGTGAAATAAGTAAACAATGTTTTTTTGAACAACAGCATATGATAAATTCAGTGTGGATCATCAGATGATCCATGGTCCCATTTTTAAAAGACAAGATTGGATGATTTCTTTTGTTTATTATTTAGACCATTGTTTTACTATGTTATTTTTTCTGAATGTTTGAAATTTAATTGCATGTATGGTAACTTTCTTTTGTTGTCAACTGATATTGTTGTCTATTTTGTTCAATTGTACTTCAATAAAATTTTCCCCTACTCTTTTCAATAAGTGCCATGGGATCTTTAACACCCACCTGAACTACCACCAATCCAGGCACATGGGACCTCGGTTTAACATCTCATCTGAAAGACGGCACCTCAGAAGTGCAGCACCCCTCTCATGCTTCACTACAGTGTCAATACTGGGATATTAACCCAAGTGCCAGATGTAGGAACTGAACCCACAGCCCTCTGATCTCCCAGCCTCAAAGGCGAGTGTGCTACTTACTGAGCCACTGACACTGTAAAATTTCCCCAACATCCAACTGAAACACCTCGACCGCAGAGGGTAGTTATTCTGGGAGGTTGGCAGGTGGTTAGGAGGGGTAAATCGGGTGCCCCATCACTCAGTGCTCTCCAGTGTATCACCTCCACAAAACATATAAAAACTACAAACAGGTATCTGCCTCTATCTCCAAAATCAAACAAAGGGGCAGAGAACACTGCAGAGCAGGAAACTGCAGCACAGGAGCTAGCACAACAAAACTCACCCAAAACAGGGACCAAAATAAAAAAAGCAAAAAGGAAATCCAAAATACTTCTGATCATAGGAGACTCCATGATTCGGGGAGTTGATACCTACCTCCAACCGGGGTAATGGTCAGATGTCTCCCAGGTACATCAGCGTGGAGAGACACTGACTGCATTGCTAAAATTGTGCAGGAAGCAGGAGAAAACATTGATGTCCTGGTACACATAGGGACTAACGATCTCGCCAGCCGGTCAGTTGTGGAGACCAAGGAATGCCTGACCAGGCTGGGAGACACACTGTAATCCATTTTATCTGGCATATCCTTCTCTGAGATCCTGCCAGTCTGGAAGAGAGGTGCAGACAGAGGGAAGGTCAGAGAAGGGGAGATAGGGGAGCTAAATATGTGGCTCAAGGGCTGGTGCCAGGAAAAAGGACACACATTTGTAGGTAACTGACAACCGTTTTGGGAGTGAAAGTTCTTTAAATTTGATGGACTGCATCTGACTAAGGAGGGAGTCAGTGCACTGGGGCAGAAGTTTGATGTCTTTGCAGAATATTTAAACTAGCAAATGGGGAGAGAGGAGCAGCACCTGCTACATCTAACGGAAAGAACACCCCTCCCCCCTCATCTAGTGATCAAACAGGAGTTCAGCATCACCAGGTAAGGCAAAAGGTCTGGTTTCCCTTATGACACGCAGGGGAAATGCTGGACCTCACCCAACAACTAACACACCAAAATGTGGCCAATGGAAAATCATGTACACAAATACCCGCAGTCTTGTAAACAAGATCCCAGATCTGCAAGCAACAATGACAGAGGCTAAACTGGACATAGTAGCCATTATCGAGACATGGTTCACCAGTAACCACACTTGGGAGACATCAGTACCCGGCTATGTACTGTTCAGAAGAGACCGAGGTGAAAAAAGAGGGGGTGGAGTGGCCCTTTATGTCAATGAAAATATCACAGCTACAGAAATTCAGAATACACATAAGGAGTCAGAAGAACTGTGGGTCACCCTGGAAACAGGAAATGGGACATCCATAGGACCTGGGGTTGTCTAGAGGCCTCCAGACCAGAGGGAGGACATAGACACATTACTGTTAGAAGATATATAAAACATGACAGCTAAAGGGGAGGTTCTGATAATGGGAGACTTCAACATGCCGGATTCAGATTGGTCAATACCAGCAGGCACATCTGCCAGAACTAGACACATGGTGGATTCCCTGCAAGGGGAAGGCCTCAAACAACTGGAACAACAACCCACAAGAGACAGGGCTATCCTAGATCTAGTACTGATTAATGGGGGAAGGATCACAGATCTCCAGGTAGAAGATCACCTGGGGGACAGTGACCATCACATGGTATGGTTCAATTTGACCACTAAATCATCCCATTCCAAGAGAAAAATATGGGACTTCAGGTGAGTTGACTTTGATAAGATGGTCAGCAGAGTTAAGGTAGCCCTGGCAAGAAGAAATACAAGTGAGAGGGTACAGGCAAAGTGGGCAAGCATTAAGAATGCAATACTTGAAGCAACATCCCATTGTATTAGAGAGAAAAGCAAGAGCAAAAGAAGGAGGAAACCACTTTGGTTCTCAAAAACAGTAGCAGAAAAGGAAGGCTAACCTTCAGGAAATTTAAGGGAACACAATGGGATGAAGATAGGGAGGCATACCAAACTTCCCTAAAGGAAGCAGAGAAGGCAGTAAGGCAGGCAAAGGCCCAAACTGAGGAAACATTAGCATGAACAGTAAAAGAAGGGGACATGACTTTCACATTAGTGAAAAGAAAAAGTCCAGAGGGGGTATTGCTAAGATCAAAGTGGATAAGGGGCAGTGTGTGGAGGAGCACCAAGAAAAGCATCTATCCTAAATAGATACTTCTGCTCAGTATTTACTGAGGAGAAGGTAGGGCAGTGCCCACAGCTCAGCACCATAGACACAGGGGGGAAGGAGGTGTGCACTAGTCCCTTCACAAAAGAAAGGATCCTACAAGTCCTCACTAAGCTCAGGGTGGACAAGGCAATGGGACCTGATGACATACATCCCAGGGCACCAAAGAGCCATTAGCAGAACTGTTTAGTGAGTCTCTGAGCACAGGAGAGGTCCCAGAAGACTGGAGAAGGGCTCATGTGATCCCGCTCCACAAGAGTGGTAGCAGGGAGGCAGGGAACCACAGACCAGTCAGTCTTACCTCAGTAGTGGGCAAAATTATGGAGGCACTCCTTAGTTTAGTTTTAGTTTAGTTTATTAGTCTAGGAATTAATACCTCTGAGCCAGGGCTCTTTTACAAAGGTTCCACGTCACAAAGAACATTTAACAAAGCACGATACACATCACAGGTAAAACTAGACAGGAAAGTTACATCATAAATTTGCTATTAACAGTTTAAGGCAGTAACGTTTTTAAGTTTCATAGAAAAACAAGCTATAACAGGTTCAAGCGAGTAGACAATTTCGAGGTTAAGGAAAACTTCAGGAGAGGGTGATCATTAGGCACCAAAAGGAGGCTAGAGAGGAGGAAAGGTGGTGGAGCCGGAGAGTAAGTGAGAGGGACAGGAAAAAGGGAGTGAGTTTGGGTGGGAGACAGGAAGTAGTAGAGGTACCAGAGGGTTCATTAGTCAGGGAGGAAGAGGCCTCAGATGTGAGGATGGACATGAGGAGTAGTAGTCTTTATCTAGCGCAATCACAGTTGCTAGTGGTGGTGAGGTGGGCATAGGCATGGATTTGAAAGCTTCAAGCGAGGTTGAGATAGAGTAGGTGGACTAAGCGCATTGAACCATGTCGGGGCCCTGTATGCGAAAGATCTTTGTCCCTTGCAGTCCGGCATCTCAGAACCAGGAAAGGTTGGCGCTCAGATCTGGTGGAGGGTCGTGAGCCAAGATTCAGTCAGAGTAGGTTTTGAATACATAATGGAGTCAGTCCTAAGATAGATTTTTTGCCATTGTGCAGGTGAGATAAATAAGATGATTTGATAGGTTCAACCAGCCTGATTCATAGTACAGATCACACGTGTGAGTCAGTCTTTGAGCCCCGTGAGGAGCCGCAGGCCTTATTTAGAGTGATTGAGATCGCCTTAGAGCAGTGGAGGTAGCTGAGCCATAAATAATAAGGCCATAGTCAATGATTGAGATTATGGAACTCTGTATAGCTATTCTCAATGCCGCTTGATTTAGAAATTGATGATTACGGAATAGTATTCCAAGCGTTGGTTCACTGTTTTCGCAGTGTTGTCAATGTGGGTTGCAAAGGTGAGCCCTTGGTCAAAAGTGATGCCAGGGTATTTGAAAGTATTTACTTGGTCCAGTGTAATTCCTGAGAGGTTTGCATGGTGAGTGGAGTATGCCTATTTTTGTTTTGGTGATTGGAGAAGAGCATGGCTTTTGTTTTATTGTGGTTTAGCACAAGTTTACTATCCAGGAACCACCTTCAACACTAGAGAAAGCAAGTTGCAGGCTTTTTCGTGAGGGTTTGGATCCTTGTGGAAGAGAGAATTACAGCATCATCAGCATATAAGATTATTTTCTCCTGGCAGATATCTGGGAGGGAGTTAGGAACAGGCTAAAGAGGAGCAGTCCAAGAATTGATCCCTGTGGTACACCGAGAGAACTGGTTTGAAGTCGAGAGATCATTAGAGATTTTACAACCTGTGACCGATTGGACAGGTAACTTTTACCCAAGCACAAGGACCTCGCCAGGCCTAGGCTAGAAAGTAGGGAGGTAAGAGGCCATGATGGACTGTGTGCTAAAGCTTTTGTAAGATCGATAAAGACTGCACCTGTTTGGCACCCTTTGTCCAAGGATAAGTGGACTTCTCCAGAGAAATCAAGTAAGGCTGTTGTTGTACTATGTCCTTTCCTAAAGCCGTGCTGTTGATTACAGAGTAGATTGTATTTGTCCAGGTAATCAGAGAGTTGGTCTGCCACTATTCGTTCAAGTGCTTTGGAGAGGGGAGGGAGTATTGATATTGGTCGATAGTTTCCTGTTGAGGTTTTGTCCCCCCCTTTGTGCACTGGCAGATTTCCATTTGTTAGGAAATTGACTTTGGCAAAGTGACAGATTAAGAATTTTTGCAAGGGGGTGAATTACTTCATCCAGGGTGAGAGACAGGATTTTTAGATCTAGCGTGTCACTACTTGTTCTGGATTTGGAGCAGGCCTTTCTTATGTACTTTGTGTGCTTGCACTTTGATTTTCTTGAAGTAAAATTGTGGTTTGTCACTTAAGGGTGTTTTTGTGATACTAGGCTAGGCACAGGTAAGTCCGAGAAGAAATCTGGGAGAGGACCCACTAAGGTCTGTGAATGTCTTATTAACACATCTGCAATAGACTTTGGGTCAAGAGTGGTGGATCCATCAACTTTCATAATGGTAAGTGACGATTTTGATTGTTTACCCATTATGTTTCGGATGTTGTCCCAAAAGCTCTTCCATCACCCCAGGTGGATTCAAGGGCATTTTTGAAATAGGCTCTTCATTTGCCTAATTTGTGAGGTACATCTATTTCATGCCTGCTTGTATTTTAGGTATCATGAGGTGAGCCTGTGTGTCTCTGGCAACTGCCCAGAGGTGGTCCAACCTTGAGCTCGGCAAGTAGTTTGGCAGTAATCCATGGATTTGATAGCACTTTGATTTACGTTTTTACTGGGGCGTATAAATGTACATGCAGAGTTGAAGATTTAATGAAGTATTCTAGTACGGTATTAATATCAGTTGATTCAAGGATTGGGCTCCAGTCCTGTTGTAGAAGATGGGTTTTCAACTTGATAAGATTCCCATAAGGCAATACTCTGCTTGTCATAACTTTGGGGTGGCTTGAGAAATTTATTAGACCAGTTACAGGACACTGGGAGTGGTCACTGAGGGAGTCAGGAGGACTTTAATGTTTTTTATCCGGTCAGGGTGATTTGTGAGAACCCAGTCAATAAGGGTGCTTGTACCAGTTTTGTAGTTTTTCTGGGTGGGGGAGGTTACCATCTGAGTCAGGTTTGCTGATAGGATGTCATCTTTGTAAGAGCCAGTGTCAGAGGCGAGCCAGTTTATGTTGAAATCCTTAATTTCCTTAAGAAAAGGATAGTGCAACACCTGGAATCCATAAGAGCGCAGGATCCAAGACACCATGGGTTTACAAAAGGATGGTCCTGTCAAACTAATCTCATAGATTTCTTTGACTGGGTAACCAGAGTGGTGGACCAAGGAGGTGCAGTTGATGTCCCCTACCTTGACTTCAGCGAAGCTTTCGATACTGGTCCATATAGAAGATTGATTAATAAATTGGGTAGGCTCAGGGTGGGTCAGAAGGTGGTCAACTGGGTGGCAAACTGGATGACGGGCAGAAAACAGAGAGTGGTGGTAAATGGTATACAATCAGAAGAGATGCAAGTCACTAGTGGGGTACCTCAGGGATCGGTCCTGGGGTCAGTCCTCTTCAATATCTTCATCAGTGACAATGCAGATGGACTGGAGGGTAAGGCTTGTCTGTTTGCAGATGACACCAAAATCTGCAACACAGTAGATGATGCAGATGGGGTAGGCAGAATGAGAAAAGATCAGGATAAACTGGCAAAATGGTCGGAAGAGTGGCAACTGGAGTTTAACGCAAAGAAGTGCAAGATCATGCACAGAGGGAAGAGAATCCCTGTAGCCACCTATAGGTTGGGAGGGGAGTTGCTGGCAATCACAAGAGAAGAAAGAGACTTGGGCATCATCATCACAGATGACCTGAAATCGTCCAAGCAGACCACTAAAGCAGTAGGTAAGGCTAGAGGGATGTTGGGGTGTATTAGTAGGGGTATCGCAAGTCGTAGATGGGAGGTAATAATCCCTCTTTACAAGACACTGGTTAGGCCCCAACTGGAGTACTGTGTGCAGTAGTGGAGGCCTCACCTGCACAAGGACATTAACAAAATGGAAGCAGTACAGAGAAGGGCAACCAAAATGGTGCAGGGACTGCATCAGAAAACATATGAGGACAGATTAATGATGCTCAATATGTATACCATAGAACAAAGGAGGGAGAGAGGTGATATGATTGAAACATTCAAACACCTTAAGGGCATTAACAAGGTGAATGAGTCTAACGTGTCAATACAAGAAAAATAGTAAGAGGACACAGCTTGAGATAAGAGAGCGGCCGATTAAGGGGTAATGTGAGGAAGTTCTTTTTCACAGAAAGGGTGGTGGATGCATGGAACAGCCTACCTCAAGAAGTGGTTATGAATACAGTGCAAGGCTTCAAACAGGCATGGGATAGGCATAAGGGAGCAATACAGATGAGTATGAATATATAGGCCATTGACAGAGTAAAGGCCTATGGTACATTCATAAGGTAGAAAAAATGGGCAAACTGGATGGGCCTTGTGGTCCTTATCTGCTGTCAACTTCTATGTTTCTATGTTTCTGCTGGATGGATCCCTTGACTTTGACCAGCATATCCTAGCCACCTGCAAATCAGTTAATGCTAAAATAGGGATCGCATATAAAACCAGTTATGTTTTAAACCCCTCAGCTAGGCTGGCCATTGCCCATGGCATCTTGCTTCCGTCACTCACTTATGCTGCAGTTATGTATGTCAGTGCTTCCAAAACTGCCCTTCACAAATGGGACACAACTTATAATAACTTTGCCTCTACATCCTTAGAGTGATTTTCTGAGGTTTGCCATGACAAATGGGAGTAGTAACCTGTAGGAGTTGTGATTCAATCTTCTACCATTCAAACTGCCAAAAAGTGTTGTTTTCCAACAAAAAAAAAAAAGGTTTTATTTCTGTACTCTACTTCATTTGCATAACCTGCCCCTTTTTTATGTTGTCTTGCACATGCGCAAGCAACATCTTGTGGTAAGAGAAATGCAGAGGTGTGTCAGTTTTGATGAATGCAGGGCACGCTTTAGTAGGTACCTCCCTCATTCCACAATTAGCCAGCATGCTAGCACTGACACAAGAATTACTGTATGTAAAGTGCCACCAACTTGAAAGAAATGTGCCGCTGCAATCAGAGACAAGCTTGTCATGCAGCGGCACAGATGACACACCTCCTGTATGTGCCTTTCCTGGTGAAATATTTCAATAAACATGGTGGCGGCAGGAGAGCAAACAACTGTTTGCATTGTGACATCTCCGCCTTGCCACCCCACTGGTCCCTGCCTGAAAGGTGGGAGGAGATGCTTTCCTCACCTGCCTCCTCCATATCCCACTGTGTCCGGCTCAAATGTTTCTCCCACCCGTGCAGAGCAGGCCACAGTCTAAACTCCGTACAGGCTGGGAGTATTCAGTGCCCAAAGGCACTTTTACTCTAAGCGCGATCAATCACGCTCGCGGACCCCCCTTCCCTGCCTGCCAACATTGGGGTGCTTAATCCCCGTGGCAGCCTGTATCCCCCCATCCTTTAATGTGGCACACTGGGAGCCCACTCCAGTGTGTCAAAACCTGCTGTGGTGTTTCCAACACTGAGATGCTCACTCCCAGTGTCGGATGCGCCCCAACATGTCCTCTGACCTCAGGGTGCCCAATCCCCAATTCGGAATTTACCCCTCCTTGATCCCCCCAAGTACTCTGGAACACTAGGAGCCCACTCCAGTGTGCCAAAATCCAGTTTCCCTGTAAAAAAAGAAAACAGACCCACAACATCTTTTTTTTTTAAACCTGAAAAAAAGAAAATGGTCCCTTGTCATTGCTGCCGGTCCCCCTCTCCAAACCTGCACCCTCTCTCTGCGCACCCTCCCTCACCCATACTTACCTGCGGAGGTCAGGAGCAGCAATCTTCAGTGGACCCGGGAATATGTCTGCACTCTTCAAAAAGTCGACCACAAACTGAAGAAATTACGGTGAGTCCTATAATGGCATTGAATAGGAGGTTTTCAATTTAGGTTGATATTTCAGCCACTTTTGGGAGTTTTGGTCCCAAGTTTTCAACATGGGATTCTTGGGACCACACCTCATGAACACAGTCACTGTCATTTCGTTATTCAGTCCTGAAAGGTCATTTTGTGGTCACTGCACATAATCGCCTTTCAGGACTGATTAACAAAATGATAGTGCCACTGTTCATGAGGTGGGCTCCCAAAAAGCCTATGTTGCAAATTTGGTGAAAAATTTTCAAACAAGCATTTGTCAATGCCGAATGTTTGCTTGCTGGCATTGGCATTGGTAGTGTAGGAGTTACAGAGCTGCATAATAGGAATGGCAGTGAAGTATTGAACTGAAGCCAACCCCATCACCACCCTGCAGATAGTGACAGGCATTGGGGTGTGCCTTTGGGTTGTCAGGCATAACGGCCATGCCATTTCACCACACCCTACCCTGCAGACACCGACAAGGGTCACGGTGTGCCTTGGGGTCTTTGGCCCTTATGCGCACCCCATTCCATCAGGAAATATGCTGAGATGGGTGCGGTATAGGAGAATGGGGTGAACTTTGGGGCCGAAGAGTCCAAGGCACACCTCGATGCCTGTCACAGGCTGCAGGGTGTGGGTGGGGGTGGAATAGTATGAGCACTGCAGGTGACAATCCCAAGTCACAGCCCAGATGCCTGCCATTCTCTACAGGATGGGGCGTTATGGTCGGAAACCCTAACGCCTCAGGCATTTGTTGGTATTTTCATTCTAAATTTTCAACATGTTTTTTTGTGATCCCCCACCACATGAACAGTGACAATATCAGTTTGTTAGCCAAAAGCTGCTTTTGCACAGCGACTACGGCATTTGGCACCACAGGTGCAAAAACACATTCCCAACAGGATGTGAAAAATGACAGCTGTACTGTTAATGAGGAGGTGTAAAAAAATGGCAATGTTGAAAATCTGCAGTGAAAATATAAAAAAAAATGGTGAAGTCACGAGCGTGCATAGAAACTGTGCAACGTACACCTGTAATATAATTAGTTTGGGGATTTTTACAGCAGATTGTCAACACAGGCATTTTGGGACCTCTAATCATGAACAGTGTCACTGTGATTTTCTTTATCTGTCCCGAACAATAATTTCCCACAGCGACCACGCATTTTTGCGCTGAAAGTGTGAAAACACATTTCAGCCATGTTGTGAAAAATGACAGCTGTACTGTTCAAAAGGAAGTGTGGAAAAATGCCACTGGTGAAAATCTAGACTGAAAATATTACAAATTCATGAACTTACAAGGAAACTGCACAATGCTCACTCGTAACACAGTCATTTTATGGACTTTTGTCACCAAATTTTCAACATAGCCATTTTAAGACCCCTGCTCATGAACAGTGTCACTGTGATTTTCTTAATCTGTCCCAAACATTGCTTTCGCACACTAACTGCACCATTGTGCACTACATGTGCGGAAACACATTTTGGGCAAGATGTGAAAAATGGCAGTTGTACTGCTCATAAGGAAATGTGGTAAAATGGCAATGTCGAAGATCTGGCGTGCAAATATTAAAAATTCACAAACTTGTAAGCAAGCGTGCATAGGAACTGCACAACGTGTGCTCTTAAAACAGTCATTTTGGGGAATTTTTTCACCAAATTTTCAACATAGCCATTTCAAGACCTCTGCTCATGAACAGTGTCATTGTTATTTTCTTAATGTGTCCTAAACATTGATTGCACACACCGACTGCGCCATTGTGTGCTACATGCACGGAAACACTTTTTGGGCAACATGTGAAAAATGACAGCTGTACTGCTCATAAGGAGGTGTGGTAAAATGGCAATGTTGAATATCTGAAGTGCAAATATTTAAAATTGGCAAACTTACGGGCGTGCGTAGGAACTGCGCAATGCAGGCTTGTAAAACGGTCATTGCTAGGAATTTTTTCACCAAATTTCAAAATAGCCATTTTAAGACCTCTGCTCATGAACAGTGTCACTGTGATTTTCTTAATGTATCCAATACATTGATTTCGTACACCGACTGCGCCATTGTGCGCTACATGCACGGAAACACATTTTGGGTGAGATGTAAAAATGACAGCTGTACTGCTCATAAGAAGGTGTGTAAAATGGCAATGTTAAAAATCAGGTAAGAAAATATTAAAAATTCACCGAATTTAAAATTAATGCGTAGGAACTGCATATCGCACGCTCGTAAATGGTCATTTTTAGGAAATTTTTCACCAAATTTGCAGCATAGGCTTTTTGACAGCCCACCTTATGAACACTGGCACTGTCATTAAGTTAATCCGTCCCAAAAGGTGATTTTGCCCAGTGACCATGAAATAACCCTTCGGGCATGATTAACGCCATGACAGTTCAGAATTCATGAGGAGAGGTCCCAAAAACCCCATGTTGAAAATTTGGTCCCAAAATTCCAAAAAATGCCTGAGATATGCATCAAAGTTGAAAAAACCCTATTTATTTACATTATACAGCTTGCCTGCATTTCCTCAGTTCGCGGTCGGCTTTAAAGAGTGCAGACGTGTTCCCGGTCCCCCGAAGATCGTCGCGCCAGACTCCGGAGGTAAGTATGGGGTGAGGTGGGGGTGAGGGGCGGCAGAGTGCACAGATGGTGGGTGTGGGTGGGCAGGGAGACCACCAAGGGAATGTTTTTTTGTTTACAGGTTGTTTTTTTTTCAGGAAGACGACGTGGGACGTTTGCCACGCTGGGGTGGGCTCCCAGCGTGGCAGTTGGAAGGCTGTTTTGGGGGGCCTGGAGCTGATGGGGGATTGGGCACCCCCGTCGGCCATAACAGTTTTTGCCATGGTGGGGTGGGCTCCCAGCGTGGCACCTGGAAAGCTTTTGGGGGGGGCACAGCAGAGCTGACAGGGGATTGGGCACCCCTGTCAGCCATACATTGTATGCATGGGGGCAGCGCATGAGCATGCAATATGCATATGTGCGTGTGTGTGTGGGGGGAGCGCTGCTCACTGAAGTGGAACTCTCCCTTTCAACTGTAGGGCACTGCATTTTCAACTGCTGTCGTAGACAGCTGCAGTATTCATTGGAGAACTGCGTCCGTGCCTGCAAACACACTGACTGAATTGGAAGGCGGGTGCCACACCTCCGAAAACTCAGATGATGGCACCATGTTTCTTGCACATGCATGCAAGCAAACATAAAAATGACTGTGTTACGAGCGTGCATTGTGCAGTTTCCAAGCACGCTCATAACTCTGACAATTTTTAATATTTTCACTCCAGATTTCCAACATTACCATTTTTTTATACCTCCTTATGAACAGTACAGCTGTCATTTTTCACATCCTGAGGGAAATCAATGTTTCAGGACAGATTAACAAAATCACAGTGCCACTGTTCATGAGCAGAGGTCCCAAAATGCCCATGTTGAAAATTTGGTTAAAAAAATCCCAAAAATAATTGTGTTATGGGCGTGCGTTGTGCATTTTCTAAGCATGCGTGAGACTTCACCAATTTTTCATATTTTCATTCCAGATTTTCAACATTACCATTTTTTTATACCTCCTCATGAACAGTACAGCTGTCATTTTTCACATCCTGCCCAAAATGTGTTTTCACACCTGTGGTGCCAAATGGCACAGTTGCTGTGCAAAATCACCTTTTGGCTAATAAACTGATAGTGCTTCTGTTCATGAGGTGGAGTCACAAAAAGCCCATGTTGAAAATTTGGAGTAAAAATGCCAACAAACGCTCAGGGTGTTACGGTTTCCAACCATAACATCCCACCCTGTAGAGACTGACAGGCATCAGGGTGTGACTTGGGATTGGCGGCTGTAATGCTCATGCCATTCCACCCCCACCCCCACCCTGCAGCCAGTGACAAGCATTGAGGTGTGCCTTGGACTCTTCGGACCCAAAGTTCACCCCATTCTCCTATACTGCACCCATCTCAGCATATTTCCTTATGGAATGGGGTGAGCGTAAGGCCCAAAGACCCCAAGGCACACCGTGACACTTGTCAGTGTCTGCAGGGTAGGGTGAGGTGAAATGGTGTGAGCGTTATGGCAGACGACCCAAAAGCACACCCCAATACCTGTTAGTCTCTGCAGGGTGGGGGTGGGGTTGGCATCAGTTCAATACTTCACTGACATTCCTATTATGCAGCTCTATAACTCCTGCACTACCAATGCCAACACCAGCAAGCAAACATTCAGCATTGACAAATGCTTGTTTTTTCTCAGTGCTGCAACCCCCAAACATGACATCATGCAAGGGAAACAAAGCTTTTAAAGAGAAAATACTTAGTATGAGTGTATATCATAAATAATGAAAGTCTGGAGCTTTTAGATGCCTCTGCAGTCATTCAGTTTGCTTTTATTTGTTTCTTTACTTACTTTTTCATCACTTTATTTGTATATAATTACCAGGTAGTGCTTTTTCCCATAGGAAAACAGGGTTATAATTTGCCATTATAACCACAAGCATGCACCAGGTTTCCCTTGGAACAGCCATCCCTCAGTCGCTGTTCTCTGACATTCACGTTCCATGAAGCAATCCCATGGCACAGCACACTTCATGGTCCCTCATATTCGGCTGTTATGTACTTTTATAAAAAAAAAAAAAAGAACTCTTTTTCTGAACTAAATCACTTGAAAACAGAAGCAAAATAAAAGAAAAACCTGCACCGTGTTTTACTGTCAGCCTGACATCGCAGTCGAGTCCATGCCACAGACTGCCCCTGCCTCTCGAAGCCCGGAAGGACACTGCAGCCACCACTCGGTGGTAAGTTTATATTCAAACAAAAATCAAAGTTTCTACACGTTTTTTAATAAAATATCCTCTTCCTTTTCCTCCAATGAGTGCAGCAGTATAACTAGTAAGACTGTGCAAAATGCAGACTGGTCTGCAGCTTCCTGAATGCTAATCTGTTAGCTTATTTTATGTTTTATAATTGCTGACCGGAAAAAGCGCACTCCTGCAATTATAACAAATAAAATATGGGGTGGTGTGTTTAAAACTCGATTTTGCACACACCCTCATTGTGGGATGTTTTTTATAAACCCGGAGGGCGAAAGCATCCCACAACTCGGGTGTGTGTAAAATCTCGTTAAACACACCACCCCATATATTATTCTCTATTTTGCCAACTGCTAGGGAGAAAAGAATCCAACGGAATCCCTGTATTATGATGTCAGAACTCTATACTGGCAAGGCTGCCAGAGTATTTCAATGGGAAACTGCAAATCTGTTTCTAGATTTCTATGGAGAAATAACACTTCCTGCTACAAAAATATTATATATTTAATAGAAATATGTGATTTTTGATAATGTGATCTTTTGTTATAATTTAGTAGGTGATATTTTCTTCATAACTGGATTTTACTGGGAAAGAAGAAAAGAGAAACTAATTATTGTTTTTAGAAACATAAAATCATACAGAGGGCGCACAATAGTGCAAACACATAAAAGGCAAAGTTTGTTGATGGAATAAGTATCATTTTCTTTTGAAAAGGATAGAAGAATATATTTAGTTTCCCATAGAAATACATTGGGCTTAGCTGGCCATTTCTGACATCACAATACCAGAATTCTACTGAATTATTTAATTACTAGCAGTGTGAGAAGCAAAGGTGAAAATCCACTTGTTTCACTGCACTAACAAATATTATACAATGGCAAGAAAGAATACTAGGCTCTGATTGGTCCGTCTGGGAATGGACCCATGATGTTATCCTAGCATAACATCAAGGATCTAGTACCAGACACATATGACTACATCACATATGACAGCATTAAAATGAATCACTGCCACTGCCCAGAAGCTGCACTGCCCCAGCGATTCTACGAGTGTCTCCAGAGCTCAAAAGTGCCATGCTCGCTCCTCAAACAATGGCCGCATTTGAATGAACATGAAGGAAAAGAAATCCCCCACCCCTAAATACATATAAATATTATTTTTCTCCTAGCATTTGTATTCTATGTAATTCAGCTGAACTGCAGTAAGAGCCAATCTGTGTGAGCGGCTTCACTGTGAACGAGTAAGCATGTCTTGAAACAGCCATCATGTGACTCTCACTCGCACGCTCGCTTTTTACTTTACTCACTTTTTTACTTTAAATCCAACTGTAAAACAGTTCACAAATATTCTCCCTACCTCCTCCTTGCATCCTTTCCTCTCATTATGCAGAGAGCCATCTTCACCTCATTATGAGCAGCTTCATGGCAATCCTGCTCTCTCTCTGTCCACTGCATAGTAAAGTTAGTGCTCAAGTCAGACCACGCACTTCACTTACCTCATCGCTGTTTTCTGCCTTTTGTGAAGGATGGAGCACAGATTTGCCAAAGGCACTGTCACAGTCCCCATCACAGAAATTGTACACTTTTATTGTCTACTTTTCATGTTTGCCACCCCAGAAAAAGAATAAATGAGCAGCCCAAGCGGTGTCCGTAACACTGGAGATGCACCCCCCCCCACCGTGATACTCTTGCTTCTCCCTTTATCTGTTGTTTTTTTCCTTCTATTTTCTCTTAAATGCTCAACAGTGATTCTGTGTTGCAATGGTCTGAAAGTTTTACCCACATAGACATGTGGCCATATAACAACAGATTCTGTACTAAAAGTAATTAGTCACACAGTACACTACAGCAGTTCCACCTATTGGATAAACAAATAATCAGCACTATTTTTTTACTAAGTATTCCTACCCTTTCAAAAAAAAGACAAAAAATGTAGTTTAATTAAAACTTTTAATATTTTTTCTTACTGTTTTTTAAATGAGCCATTGTATAATAGGAATAATGTACTCCAGGGTGTGTGTCGTGCTGGGATAATGTCACTTCTCAGGTGTTGGACGCATTTGGCCTGAGGCCTCATGCCCAATCACCTGAGGCATGACGTTATTCCAGCACGACACACACCATGTCATGCATTATTCCTTTATTTTATCATACAAGTAGAAAGTAATTACTAACACATAAAAATAAAATAAATAAAATCATTTTATATTTATTAGAAGTAAACACCAGCTTTTTGAGCACTGTTTTGAAACAGAGACCTCTGTAGGTCCGTCTTGGTATTGAAGACATCTACACTACTGAAATAGGAGACTGCTCTATACTGTACCCACAATGCCTCATTATGTAAATTAGTATACACAATGCCTTGTTTTGAAAATAAACATATGAGAGCTTGTATTGTTGAATGCACTACAGAAATATGAAACTGCACCTCACAGTAAGGAAATTGGAAAATTACTTCTTATTATACCCACAATGCCCTGCTATGCACATCTACATATTAGGGTGCATACATCACCACCAAAATAAGGGACTGCTCCTCTGAGCAATGAACATTTAAGTAAACTGAATAATTTACCCAGAATTCATTGTTGCTGTATGTAAAACATTCACAGATCCCTTGCATGACATCATTCTGTGGGTGTGGCTGCACACAGAAAACTGGAGGGTGGGCAACCAAAGTGCTGATAAAACATTAAAAAAAATGACTATGACATGTTTTTTTACAAAACAAATTGCAGCTTCAACATCTGAAGCATGAGTGGTATTGGCATACTATGTGAAAAAGGCCTCTTCAAAATCTCAGAAAATCACTCTAAGATACAAACATCATTGTCAACTCTGTGCTGCTCTGGTCTGGCCCTCTCTGTCCACTCACTGTCTGCTTGTCCTTGGCACTCTGACTGACTATATCATAAGGTCCAGCACCCCTGTGTCCCTGGCCTCTCTACTGACCCCTCAGTCCTCTTCCTATGGCCTTAGGTCTGCCGATCAAATCCCCCTCCATATCCTTCATTGTAATACCTCAAAAGGTTTGTGTGCACTTTCCCACTCTGCCCCTAAGTACTGGAACTCCCTTCCTCATAAGATACGGTGTGCACCTAGCCACGCCCTCTTCAAAAAGGAACACAACTCTCCTAACTAAATCCACTACCTGCACATGTTTCAATCCACCTTAGTCCTCCCCTTCTTCTACCTCCCCATCTCATATCTACTCCTGACTTTATACCCATTATCGACTCACTCTGCTTCACCCCTGCACCTCCCTTCTTCTCTTTTTTATACTCTGTCCCATGCCCCTCTTTGTCTCCCTTTTCCATACTCCTCCTGATTCCTTCACTATTCCTCCTGTTACCTCCTTGCTATTCTACCTCTACCCCTCCCCTGTTTTCACCTTGCACCTTTTTCTATCAACCTATCCACTCACTGCTATGTGTGGAGGTTTGGCATTGTAAATGTTACTATCACTGTGTCTCTCTTTTGACTAGCACTTACTTTGAGCTACCGTCAGTCTATTGTACCGTAGATTTATTTTTGGGTCAACCTTGGCTCAGATTGCTGCATTTTTGTTACTCTGGTCCTCCTTACCTGTTGCCGTCCCATCAAGAATTGTAGCTCCACCTTGCTTAAGTCATTTCTCTCTCTTTATTTGGTTTGTTCATGGTTTTATATTACTCATCTCATTATACTTTATACTTCTCTGTTTCAAGGTTTGGATCGATTTGTCCTGTTCCACTGCTGTATTTGTTCTATTAATATTGCTGTACCTGTTTTGTCTTGCTCTTTGTATGATGTAACCTCTCAGGTCATGTCTGAAAATGGGCATTCCTATGCCTTATGTACCTACTCGGTAAACAAAAACTAAATAAATAAAATAAATATATTATTGAAGCATTGTATTGACCGGGTACACTTATCCCTCTGTGCCCTCTGCTTGTCCCCCAAGGTAGGACCATTTAAGCTGACCTGACCTGTCTGGAGAGGTCTCTGATATGGAAGACCTCTTGACAGAGAAGACTAGTTGCAGCGGTGAGGTCTGAGAGTGCTAGCTTGTCATCCTGTTGCTGTCTCCCCCCCCCCTCCATTTTTTGGTGCTTCTCTGTCTTGAAGATATCAGCATGTAAAGAGCTCCTAGTGCATGCGTATGCAGACAGTGACAGTGCAGAGACTCACTGACATCATCGCTATCATACCTCCCCTGCACTGCCACCTGTGGTCACTGAGGTGGCAATCTCACTGTGCGGGCAGCGAACCTCTCTCCCCAAAGTGGGATGCTCAGTCCTTCTTCCCCAGGCCACCCCTCCTGCATCCTGGACTCATTCCTGAACCAAGTTACCTAGTGAGGGAGGCAGCCACCAGCAAAAAATGAATCAGTATTGTAATCAGCAGAACCCAACTGTGCTGCATTCCAAAAAAAAACCCTTAACCCCCCCCCCCATTCTTCATTGCTGAGGGGACCGACATGGAAACAAGAGCATTATCCCTTACAGTGAATCTACTGTGGAGGTTTAATCTGGAGCTGAAGTTATAGGCCCCCATATTCAAAAGTCCCTTACAAACTCATGCAAGTGCCTGCATCACGCATCTGAGATGTACCGATCCAAAATAATGAGATATTCAGAAGATGCAACATGAGATGTGCTTGAGCATGTCTGGCTAAATATCCTGAAGCTGTGCGATTGCGCAGTGGAAGATGCGTGGCACAGTCAGTGACCTGAGCCCCATGTGGAGCATGGGGAAATGTGCGATGCAAAGCCACTTGCACTGTGATCAAAGTTGAAATATTTGCCTGAATATGCAAATGACCTCATTGAACATTCCAAGCCCATCTCCCACTTGTGCAGCTCATTAGTGGAATATATTCAGGTCATTTACACACCCCAGGCAAGCTTACTTCCAGCTGTGCAGGACTGCCCCACCACTCCACAAAGGTGAACAGGAGGTGCTGCAGCCCATCAGGCAGGTGTGATGGACTGTTTATTGGTGGGTGGGTGCAATGCATTAGCCTGGCTACAGTGCTATTACCCATAGCCATGTACAGGGTCAGACTGGGGTACAGAGGTCCCACCTGGACATGCAACAGGGCAGGGCACAGGGTGACACAATCTGATCAGTATACCACATGCCTAGGATACACCAGCTCCATATGCTGCACACAGTCACCTGCAGTGCACCCCCCACTGTATGAGTGAAACATGGTGGTGACTGCAAGGAATGGCAGTGTGCAGAGGGTGACCAGGTACACTAGTGGGTGGGTCCCACTTGTGTGCACTTACAGTGTACCACCATGGCTGTGTGCCACTGGTCAGTCCCTGGCCTGTGCCAGGCTGCCACCCATCTACTAGGCTACTGGGGCACTATTGAACAAGATGGCACCCTGGGTGCATGCCACTGCCAGGTGGCACCCTGCAGGCCACATTTGTGCAGGCCATGGCCCCTGGTACATTTGCTGCATTGTGGATGTCCACTCCACTGGGGTGTCCAGGGGGCACCCAGCAGCACTGGCATGTGGGTGTCTACATCCAGGGTGTGGTGTAGGGGGTTGCTCCTTGGATGGTACCAATGGGGACATGGCACCTGTGGCTCAGGGTTCATCCATCCTAGCATGACTGCTGCATGTGGGTGCCTGAAGCATGTCTTTGGATGGCTTGCCTGCAGTTCTGCAGCCTGCCTGTGGGCAGCTGGCCATTTAGGCATGCTTTGTCCCTGCTTAACTTTGGGTGGCTCATCTCTGAGATGAGCAGCAGATGCACTGCACATTGTGGCTAAATATAGGGATGTGCGGCACATTCATGGGAACGCCCCCTCTACGTGCACTGCATACATTATAGATGCACGATGGCGCATCTGGAGATGCATGGTGCATCTCTACCTTTTGAATATTGTGGCTCCACTCATTTTCTGTGATGCACGGCACATCTGCACTTTGTGCCACACATTTCCTTTGAAAATGTGGGCCATAGCGCCCTGCTTGTGATATCAAAATCACATTCACAGCAACAGACTGACTTCACAAGCAGGGGTCAGGGCTTCAGTTAATCCCTTTTTGGGATTACTGACTTCCAAAAATAAGGAAAATACTTCCAAATTAAGGGGGAAGGAAGAATTTGACTTCCAAATGGGGGAAATATAATTATGTTACTTACTTTTTTTTTTTGTGTTAGGCATGGAAGTCAAAAATGGTTTGTTTTTCTGACCAAAAAGTTCATTTTACTAGTGAAATTTATATGAAATCCTAAAACGTTGGCTTCCAAAATCTGAGACCTGGGAAGTATTTTGACTCCCTAACACATTAAAAGACTTCCAGATTTGGAACCATGGAAGTTTTTGATTTCCAACAGGAAACATAATTAAACAAACCCCTGGCATACTGATTAGCACTTCAGCAGCTTTTGAATAACCCTGCAGTGTAGGTGGACTATAAGAGACCAGATTCCAGTTTCCATGTAGCTGTCCTAAATAACAAAGAAAAGGAAGAGTTGGAATTCCACTTTGGGGGAATGTTGTGTAACTGATCAGTTCTGATACCAGCTGTGAGTTTTTCTGGCTGGTGACTGGAAATGTGTTCCCAGTTTTCTACATTTCCTGTATTAACTGTCTTTTCCCATTGTATCTTTCTGAACAGGATGATGAGCTTTCCAGAGAAGTTGAAGAAGCTTTGTACATTGATCACAACTGCTTTTAAACAGTGACCAGTGATGACCATGCATTTACGAGCAAGTGTGCAATGACACTTTGCTTGTGACCCATTTCCTGGTGAAAATCAGTTGAATAAATGCTGCCTCACAGGTGTGCCATCAAGCGAAGGGATGTTACATTTCTGACAGCTTAGGGCATCCTTTTGCCCACACAGAGAGGGCAAAGTTCTGCACTCTATTCAGGATTTCAATTGTTAAGTAATTGGGATATTAGTGGTAAATCTGCTCATTAATTAAAGCTATAAAACTTGGATTATAGTGTGTGTACAGAATATGAATAGTTCAGGGACTGGGAGATCCCAGAATTCAACTTAAATTCCATAGAGGGCAAGAGGAGACAAAAGGAGGAGTTTATGAATAAAGTACTTATTCTAAATGATTCATCAATAAAATAGATATTGCAGTGCAGAATGGAAATGGTGTATAAAAAGCATCTCCTGGGATGACTGAGTTGACTGTCACCCTAAGTGCAACACATTATGACAATTTATTTCCCCAAGATAACTCAGCTGAGATGAAACACTGCACTTTCACTGGTGTCCTGCTTCAGTCCATTTTGTAGCTGGGTGGAGTGGACTGCAGCACAAGGAGGTTAAGTGACTTGCTCAGGGTACCATGGTAAGTGGCACTAGTAGAATTTAAACTATGGGATCACCTGTTTCACAGCTCTAGCTCAAACTACTGAGCAACATTGCCCGATTGGAATGAATTGGCCATTCTGGAACTCAATTTGTGAATCCAGATCATTACAAGATGCTTCGGCTGTAATACTTATTGCAAATCCAATGGTGTAGCATTTTTATACACAATTTCAATTAAGCTACCACATTTTGCAGTGGACTACTTAAAAGCAATAGTCTGTGTGTGTTGGGTGGGGGATTAAAAAAGAAACGCATCCCTGCAGCAGTTTAATTTTCAATGCATGCTTTCAGAGGCTGCACCAGTGGTATAGCTGGAGTGCATTGGGTGCAAACTCCAGAATCCCACATGGGGGTTGAGCACATTACAGATGTGAGGCCCCTCAGAAGAAGGGCATTAGATGCTAGGCATTTGTGCATCCTAAGCCAATCATTCATTCATTATGTTTGCTTGCACACATGTGCAAGAAGCATAGTGCGACGATCCAAAATGCAGTACCGTACAGTTGAAAGGGAGAGCACTGCTTGAGTGAGCAGAGCTATCCCTCCCCACACACACATGCGCGCATACGCACATTGCATACTCATGCACTCCTACCTCCCTCACACACACACTGTATGGCTGACGGGGGTGCCCAATCCCCCATCAGCTCTACTGTTCCACCCCACAGTCTGTATGGCCGACGGGGGTGCCTAATCCCTCGTCAGCTCTACTGTCCCCCCCGGCTATCGGGTGCCACACTGGGAGCCCACCTCAGCATGGCAACAGGTTCTAAGGCCGATGGGGGTGCCCTATCCCCCACTAGCTCCATTGCCCCCCCAACAACCTTCCAGCTGCCACGCTGGGAGCCCACCCCAGCGTGGCAAATGTCTTGCGTAGTCCAAATAAAAAAAAAAAACCTGAAAGAAAAAACCTTCCCTCGCTGCTGTCTTCACCTCCCACCCGCTCCCACCCACTGCGCACCCTGCCTCCCCACACCCCCACCTCACCCCATACTTACCTCCAGAGCTTGGCACAACGATCTTCGGTGGACCAGGAACACATCTGCACTCTTCAGAGCCGACTGCGAAGTGAGGAAATGCCGGTAAGCTGTGTAATGTAATGAATAGGGTTTTTTAAACTTTGCTGCATATCTCAGGCATTTTTTGGAATTTTGGCACCAAATTTTCAGCAAGGGGTTTTTGGGACCCCTCCGCATGAATTCTGTCATGGTCATGGCGTTAATCGGGCCCAAAAGGTGATTTCACAGTCACTGCGCAAAATCACCTTTTGGGACAGATTAATGAAATGACAGTGCCAGTGATCATAAGGTGGGCTAAAAACCTATGTTTAAATTTGGTGAAAAAATTCTAAAAATTACTATTTCTGATGTCGTTTTGTTCCTCATAAGTTCGTGGGATTCGCCCAATTTTCAATATTTTCACTCTGGATTTTTCAGCATTGCCATTTGACCACACTTCCTTATGAGTAGTACAGCTGTCATTTTTCACAACTCACCCAAAATGTGTTTCCATGCATGTAGCGCACAATGGTGCAGTCGGTGTGCGAAATCAATGTTCAGGACACATTAAGAAAATCACAGTGACACTGTTCATGAGCAGAGGTATTAAAATGGCTATGTTAAAAATTTGGTGAAAAAGTTCCCAAAAATTACTATTTTACAAGCATGCGTTGTGCTGTTCCTACGCACGCTCGTAAGTTCACAAATTTTCAATATTTACACTCCAGATTTTCAACATTGCCATTTTACCACACCTTCTTATAAGCAGTATAGGTATCATTTGTCACTTCTGACCCAAAATGTGTTTCCGAGCATGTAGCGCACAATAGCGCAGTCGGTGTGCGAACTCAATGTATGGGACACATTAAGAAAATCACAGTGACACTGTTCATGAGCAGAGGTATTAAAATGGCTATGTTAAACATTTGGTGAAACATTCCCAAAAATGACTGTTTTACGAGCGTTTGTTGCGCTGATCCTACGCACGCTCATAAGTTCGCAAATTTTCAATATTTTAACTCCAGACTTTCAACACTGCCATTTTACCACACCTCCTTATGAGCAGTACAGCTGTCATTTTTCACATCTCGCCCAAAACATGTTTCCGTGGATGTAGCGCACAATGGCGCAGTCGGTGTGTGAAATCAAGGTATGGGACGCATTAAGAAACTCACAATGACACCATTCATGAGCAGAGGTCTTAAAATGGCTATTTTGAAAATTTGGTGAAAAAATTCCAAAAAATGACTGTGTTACAAGTGAGCATTGCTCAGTTTTCATGCACCCTCGTAAGTTCATGCATTTGTAACATTTTCAGTCCAGATTTTCACCAGTGGCATTTTTCCACACTTCCTTATGAACAGTACAGCTGTCATTTTTCACAACATGGCCGAAATGTGTTTTCACATTTTCAGCACAGAAATGTGTGGTCGCTGTGGAAAATCATTGTTCAGGACAGATAAAGAAAATCACAGTGACACTGTTCATGACCAGAGGTCTCAAAATGCCTGTGTTGACAATCTGCTGCAAACAATTCCCAAACTAATTACATTACGGGTGCACGTTCCATAATTTCTATGCACACTTGTGACTGCGCCAGTTTTTTAAATATTTTCACTGCAGATTTTCAACATTGCCATTTTTTACACCTCCCCATGACCAGTACAGCTGTCATTTTTCACATCCTGTTCAGAATGTGTTTTTGCACCTGTGGTAACAAATGCCGTAGTTGCTGTGCAAAAGCAGCTTTCAGCTAACAAACTGATATTGCCACTGTTCATGAGGTGGGGGTCACAAAAAACCCATGTTGAAAATTTGGAGTGAAAATACCAACGAATGCCTGAGGCGTTAGGGTTTCCCACCATAACACCCCACCCTGTAGAGAATGACAGGCATCAGGACTGTGACTTGGGATTGTCACCTGCAATGCGCATACCATTCCACCCCCACCCACACCTTGCAGCCACTGAGAGGCATCAAGGTGTGCCTTGGACTCTTCGGCCCCAAAGTTCACCCCATTCTCCTATACTGCACCCATCTCACAATATTTCCTGATGGAATGGGGTGTGCATAGGGGCAAAAGACCCCAAGGCACACCGTGACACTTGATGGTGTCTGCATGGTAGGGTGCGCTGAAATGGCATGGCCATTATGCCTGATGACCCAAAGGCACACCCCAATGCCTGTCACTATCTGCAGGGTGGTGATGGGTTGGCTTCAGTTCAATACTTCATTGCCATTCCTATTATGCAGCTCTATAACTCCTACACTACCAGTGCCAATGCCAGCTAGCAAACATTCGGCATTGACAAATGCTTGTTTTGTTTACCAGGATGACACACTGAGCCGAAGGCCATTTTTCAGTTGCAGCCTGGAGCCGCAGGTCAAAGCAGCCACAGTTGGTAACATAATTTACAATTACAAATTCACATTTACGTGGTACAATAAATTACATCTTGCAATATGCAGGGTTAAAGATAAGATATGTCTCTGCAGTGCAGACAGTCAAAGGCCATTCATTCCAACATTCAGCAGCCTGACAGGAAAAAGCACACTGACCAATGTTAATAGAGACCTGTGAGCTAGAAAGAAGGTTTTAATTGGTTCTTAGGCTTCTATAGTAATTTTTAAAAGATAAAATCATTAATAATGGTGAGTCAGAGTTTCACCTTATTGTTTTATCCACCAGGCAGCAAAGAAAACAAATTCTAGCAACAGCCAATACGGCTGCAAAATAATAGTGCTCTGGGGAATGAGAAATGTGTAAATTAGCAATTTTTGCACCAACCACTGAGCCACCTAACTGCACTTTCTAATTGTTTTGATACATACACACTGACTAATACATATACACATACAAATTGCAAAAAAAACTATATTAATGCATTAGTTAGGGTTAAAGTGACAAAAGTAGGGAAATGTGGCACTAGGGTTTCCAACCCTAACACCCCACCCCCACCCTGCACAGACGAAGAGGGATGGGGGTGGCATTGGCATCTTCAGCCATAACACCCACCCCATTCCATTAGAAAATAAGTTGGGCAGGCACAGCATAGGAGAATGGGGTAAGTGTTAGCGATGAAGATACCAATGCCACCACCCCCCTATTCCTCTTCATCTGTGCAGGGTTGGGGTGAGATGTTAGGGTTGGAAACCCTAATGCCAGATTTCCCGACTTTTGTCACTTTAACCATAACTGATGCATTAAAAAAGGTTTTTGCAATTTATTTCCTTACTTTTTGAGATAGTATAATAGTATCTTTATTTTACTGTGGGACCCTGCGCTCCCATCCCTCCACAGATGTGCATAAGTATCTAGCTGTGGAAGTGTCTTTAGGAATGGGAGCACAAGCTCCTTTGAACCTTGTGCTCCCATCCCTCCATAGATGCGTATATGCATCAAGTTGAGAAAATGCAGGGACCTTCAGCCCCTGCACTTCCACGCATAAAGTTACGAGCAGGCATAGCAGAATTTCAACAAATAGTCAGAACTGTGCCATCTTAAATAATTTTCACCCCAAATGCTCAACATAACCTTCTTATCACCTCACCACATGTACCCAGTACAATGTTCAAGTCCCAGTCAAAACATAATTCTGCGTAACTGCAATGCCATTCTACGCCACAAGTGTGAAACCACTTTTTGGCCAGGATTTGAAAAATTACAGCTGTGACATTCATGATGTGGGGTACTAAGAAGTCTATTATTGAAAATATGGGGTGAAAATATTGCAGATTTCCAAAGTTACAAGTGTGTATTATGAGAATGCAATGAATGCCCATAACACAGTCATTTTTTGAAATTCTGACCCCAAATTTTCAACATGCCCTTTTTGGGACCTCACCTCATGAACACTGGTACTGCCATTTTGTTACTTGGTCCCAAAAGGTGATTTCGTGGAGCACCTGCACCATTCCACCCCACAGGTGTGAAAACACATTTCTAGCAGGATGTAAAAAATGACAGCTGTACTGTTCATAAGGTGGTGTGAACAAAATGGCTATGTTGAAAATGTGGAGTGAAAATATTAAAAATTGCCAACGTTACACACGTGCGTTGTAAAACTTCAATGACTGTGCATAACTTGGGTGTTTTTTGGTATTTTTAAAACAAATTTTCAACATGAACTTTTTGAAACCCCACCTCATGAACACTGGCACTGTCATTTTGTTAATAGGTCCCGAAAGGTGATTCCATGCAGTGACTGCGAAATCACCTTTTGAGTCCAAGTAACAAAATGACAGTGCCAGTGTTCATAAGGTAGGGTCTCAAAAAGCTCATGTAGAAAATTTGGTGCAGATATACCTAAAAATGACTGCGATATCAACATAAGGTCAAAACACCATTGGTAGCCATTATATGACACTTACCTTGATTCATCAGTTCACAGTTCGGTTTTGAAGAGTGCAGACATGTCCCGGTCCAGAGAAGATGACAGCCAGCGGTCTCCAGTGGGAAGCATAGGGCAAAGGGGGCTTTGGGGTGGTGGGTTGCTCAGTGAGAGAGAGTTAGGATGGAGGAGGGACAGATAATGAGGGACTGTTTTCTTTTTTTTACAGGTGCTGTACTACAAGCAATGGGACACTGGGGGCGGGCTCCCTAGTTTCCGACAATACTTTTGGAGGAATAGGACATAACTGGGGACACTGGAAGTGTGCTACCTGGTGTCCCACACTGAGGGGAGGGGCTACTGCCAATACATGGATTGAGCACCCCACTGTGGACAAAGTGTAAGGGAAAGGCAAGAGGGAAATTATTTAAAAAGGGGGGACTTAATTTGGGACACTGGGAGTGGGTTCCACAGTGTTCCCACACTGGCAGGTGGAGGTGGTGTTATGCTGCCGACATGAGTATGGGCACCCAAATGTTGACAGAGCTTTAAATATTTAATATTAATATTCCTCAGCCCCCTTCCTCTTAGAAGCAGTAAAGGGGGAAAAACAGGCATTCATTAGGTAAATACTGAGAGGTGTTTACTTAAACGGGAACCAAGGAATTGGATTCTGGAGTCTGTTTGCCAAAAAAATTAGCGGGGGCTATCATACAGATTACTACTGCAAATCCACTCCCCATACTGTTGAGCTTAAGGATGTTTCAGGATACTGCTGCAATTTGCAGCAGACACTACCAGCTGAAAAAAAACATATTTAGGGACACCATACAGAAAAAAAGTAATGCCAGAATCGTGTTCCTTGGGCCCCAATTAGGTAAACACAACTGTTGATGTTTACCTAGGGGCAGTATTTTTAAAAATATTTCACTTTTTCTTCCTCGCTAAATGAAAACAAGATGGCGGAATCTGGACTGAAAAGTTAAACAGTAAACAGTAATGTTCGAACAGTAAATGGCCATTTACCATTCAAACTTTACTGTTTGAACAGTAAATGGTATCTGCCATTTGAACAGTAAATTCTGTTTACTGTTTGAATAGTACAGTTTGAACAGTAAATGGCCATTTACCATTCGAACATTACAATTCGAACAGCAAATGTTATTTACAGTTCAAACAGCCTGTCCTGCATCTATCACAAAAATAGTTATAATTCAAAAATGGTAATATATTTTTTCACCAAACCATCTAAAAGCACACCCTTGGCACACACCCCATCATCCATAAAAATGTCAGAGAAAAATTTCATTCTGTGTGTGCTGTAGATGAGGACAAAAAGTCCCATGTTATGCTATGGGGAAAGAAGTCCATTTTTGCTTGTTTTATACCACTTTATATCTCAAAAACTATAAAAGCTGTCATCATGAAACTTTCCATATCTTGTGACACTGACAACATGACAGCACATACCAATTTTTGGTCAATTTCATTGAAAAATGCCAATGTTATTAAGGTGCAAAAATTGAGATTTAACATTGAAAGGCTGCACTAACCCTAACTATTGGGGCATTATCGTGCCCCTATAATATGCATACATATTCCAGTGTAACAAAGCAGTGTACTGTCTACACACATTTTTACAGATTGAAAAAAGACATTGAGGGACCTTTTTCTTCTTTTCAGGTTCCAAGGGACATCGGAGGGTGGGGGGGGGTTGCCACTAGACACCTTATTTAAATCAGCAATGACATGCATAATGCTGAAACTGATCTAGATAGTGGGGGAATGTAGACTAGCAATTTTTGCACTAACCACTGAGCCACTTAACTGCACTTTCTAATTGTTGTGATACACACACTGACAAATACATATACACATACGGTATATGCATATACAGTATATTCCAGTATAGCATAGTAGTGCACTGTCTACACACACACACACACACACACACACACTAACACACATACACTGCCTTATATGGCATTTATTTACTTATACATCTAACTCAGACTTTTACTGTATTTATGATAAGCACCGTGTTTTGCACTAACCCATTGTACTAATCTATGGCATGACGGGATAACTAAGGTAGAGGACCAGGGTGGTGCAGTGGATCTGGCCTATCTGGACTTTATTGGGGACATTGCAGAGGGACTGGAGGGGTAGGTGTGCCTCTTCACAGATGATACAAAGGTATGCAATAGGGTGGACATGCAAGGGGGGTTGAAAGAATGAGGGAAGACCTTGAAAAACTGGAGAAATGGCAGCTGGGATTCAATGCAAAGAAGTGCAGGTGTGATAATAAAATAAGTTTTGTGTAGACTGTGTCTTGATGGTAATATGAAAGAAATACATTGCAGAGTTGCAGTTAGATTGTATTAATGGAAGAGAGAAAACCGTATAGATAAGATATTCAGTTTTCAGTGCAACACAATGTAATAGACAGAATGTGTTTAAATAGCTCAAGCTTGAATATTCACAAATAATATTGACAAATGAACAAATAGTTACAGACAAAAACATGTTTACACAGTGCCAGCACTGAAAATGAAATTGCAGTGTGTCTTTCAGTTTCTCTAGTCTTACAGACTTCAACATTGGATGTTTTATGACCTTGTATATCTGCATAGCATTCCTTTTGTGGCTTTTGACCTTAACACTGCTACCTCTTATCTGTAGTGCTGTGCTTACCAGCTAATTATTTCTCTAAAACTGTGGCATTCATGTATAGAATTAAACTTTTTTTTCTTGAAAAGGCCTGCTATGAAATCACCTATTTCTTGCACCTCAGTGCAACACATGCAAGAGGAAAATGTTAGAAAGAGAGGGAGATATCAATCTCAATTACAGTTGAAAGGTTGGTTAAGTTGACATGTTTATGAGCTATGAATCTTTCTTGAAAGAGAACTCTACCAACATTGAACAAAACAGTGACTTCAAGACTGCTCAGCTCAAATGAACACATTAGACTGCTTGCTTCAATTAGCACAGCAATTCTGCAAAACCTCTACTTTTATCTAGTCTGTTGAGAATATGGAGCGCTCCCTTTCTCTACTGCCATAGCAAGACGTCTGCAGGGCTACACCCACTGCAGCCATCAAAATTGCCTGTTTAAATCCACCAACCAACTAAACTGGCTATAAAGTGCACAATGATGTGTTCTAAAAGGTGCATCAAGGATAAAATGACAAATGCTGTTTGAGACACCATTCAGATGGCTTAGGTCTGTTTGACATGGATTTGTGAAGACAAAAGAATTATAATTCATTATAGGGAGTAGGAGACCTTTGATAATTACTTGCCTAGTAACAGATGACAAACATTTCTTTGGTCTTAAAAGGACACCTAGCTTTTGATTAACTTGTTTACAAATCAAATTGATATTCAAAATGAAAGTAAGGTTTGGATCCAAGAAGACACCAAAGTATTCAAAGCTCTTAACTTGTTCTAACTGGACACCATGAATATCAAAAATAACAAAATATGCAGAATTGTTTGCTAGTTTGGGCTTAGATCCAGACAACATAAGTTTGGTCTTCTTGCTATTGAGAAAAAGGCAGTGTTTGATCAAACAAGAATTTAGCTTTGCAAAATCAAAATTTAAAACTGAGTTAATTTCATCAACAGAAGAACTGGTATAAATTATAATATAATTGGCATACAAAATGGAGCAATTTAAGTTATGAAAATCAAAACCAATAAGGGCCCAAGTACGGATCCTTGAGGTACGCCATCAGTTAGTAACCTCTCACTAGACCAGGTATCATGAAAATTAACCCTAAGTGGACATTTATACAGATCATTTCAAAATCTTAACAGTAAATAATAATTTTGAAACCAATTATATGTGGAGCTAGAAAAACCATGATTATTCAAAACATCAAGGAGCAATATGTGATTGACAAGGTAGAAGGCCTTGGACAGGTTCACACAGACCATGCCAGTGAGCATTCTCCCATCCACAGCCCAACTGATGCAGTTAGTAAACCTGGCCAAGGCCATCCCCATACTGTAATGTTTTCTAAACTCATGCTGCACCCTGGTTTGACAGTTGTACATTTGTAGATACATGGCAATTTGTTTATTAACAAGTTTCTACCACAACTTACTTAAAGGTGATAAATGGGCATTGAGGTAAGCAATAACCCACAACAGTGTATGGTGTTATTTTTTTTTTTAAGAACTCTAGTAATTTCTCCTATAGGTCCCTGCAGTAACCTCTCAGCTAAACCACTTCATAGGTTGCACCTTTGTTCCCTAATTAACTTAAAATCCAAGTTTGGATTATGTTGTTGGACCTGGCTCCACCATGCTTTTGTCCAGCCATTATCTCATAAGAGACCAGGGGCACATGTCTGCATTCTTTTTCTTTTGAACAGTACCATGACCCTGTCCCCTGACTTACAGGACTGTCAGGTTGGTGTGTGGGTATCAACAGGAGAGTGAGTCCTGTCATTGACTGTTAATACTGCAGCTTCTCTGAGAACCAAACACTGACATTGTCCCACTGCCCTGTGCAATTACCACCAAGTAGCATTGCGCCCCTTGCAAGATTTGGCCCTGGCTTGACCATGATCTCCCTCTGAGTGCACAGAATTACTTGATTGAGGAGTGCAGGTATCAGCAGAGGGAGGTACCTTTGACCATCAATACAATCGGCACCACCGAGCCAACAGACAGGACATAACAGCAGAGGCCCCTCTGCCCCCAAGGACCAACTGCTTTAACTTTGTGTTGTGACTTTTGTAGGGACTGGATTTACAACACCAGGCAGACTGTAAATGTATGCCAAAGGTTGATGTTAGATCAGATTTGTAAATTTCATTGGCAGTAAAGGAGGCAGAGGGTTATATGAGGAATCAATTACAGTTCACATGGTTAATCTGTCTAGACAGTGTCAAACTGCTCAAATGGGCAATGATGTGAGGGGGGGGAGGTTCATGCTCAAGTTGGAAATTGCCCAGTGGAAGGAGTGGTAGTCAACCAACTGAAGCTTTACAGTTTGGCACCATTTCTAGCAATTTGATGTAGTCTGTGGCTACTTCTCAAAGCATCCAGCTCCCTAGACACCCCAGCAAGTGTCCCAAATGCCACCCTGTCCTGCCTTTCTTACTAAATTCTAAAGAGCTAGTTTCAGGTGCCTTCCCAGAACAGAATTTGGGGTTTGGTTCAGATTGGTGCCTGGAGGGGGTATGAAGGACATGAGAGGAGCCCTTCTGATAAAATATGAGGTGGCTCATGGGAGCATACCCCCCTGCTCTTAAGTGGGTAAACCAAATATTGTAAGTGAACTGCATCCCACACCCTCGGTAACATCTTTTGGTGCTCACAGGGCTAGCACACAAGTGGTTGATTGTAGCATAAGTGCAAGTGGCAGTAGGGGAGGGGGATGGAGGTTGTGACCTTCTTGAATGGAGCTTGATGGGTTCAGCATTCTGCGGATTTAAACAAACAACTGAGCATGGCAGAAGATATGCTTTCCCATCAGCCATCTGTAACCAAGATTAGACTAGTGCTCACAAGTAATCTTGACTGCCAGTGGAAGGATTAAAGGAGGGTGGGATTATAGAGGGAAGGAACTTGGGAGCTAAGGAGTCAGTTCTATTAACACAGATGGGGTGTCAAATGGGAACCTAAGCCTTAATTACACCAACACACTGATGATGTGCAGAAGAGAGTTCTATGGAATAAATTCTCTTTCTTATGTTTAAAATGTTGCCATGTAATGAAACGTTAGTTCATCTAAATATCTCAAAACAGTTGCCAAGTACGGTGCCTCATGCCTCAGCTCCTAGCTAGACAGGAGTCAAAGAGTTACCTATGCAACTGTTATTTAATGAACTGTAATGTAGGTGTCTGTTGCACAGACTAACACATACAACTTAAGTGGGGTGCTGGATCAAGTGACAGTTTGCTTGCTCTTCGTGTGGGGGTGGTAAGCAAATGTGTTTGCTGAGTCTAATTGTATTAAGGCTGTTGGGAACTTGTTCTGGTCATGGGGGAATGGGGGGATTAAGAACTACAGAAACATAGAAAGTGACACCAGATGGGGACCAAAGGTCCATCTAGTCTGCCCAGATCCCACCCCCCTACTCAGATACTTTTTGTTACTATCTCCTTGTACTTATCCCAAGCTGATTTAAATTCCCATACTGTTTTGGATTCATTGACTTTGACAGGTAGGCCATTCCACGGATCAACCACCCTTTCTACGAAGAAAAACTTGTGCATATTTATTTATTTAAAATTTTGGTAACCGGGTAGGCCCACTGAGACCATTACAGTCCTTTTTTCAGGGGCAACCCGGAATTAATTACAGACTACAGGAGCATAAACAACAGGAACAACTCAAAGCAAATAGAGTAAACAGACCTTACAGTCAGGACATGTTGTACGGTTCACAGGCAGGTTAGGTACAATTGAAGATTATCATGAGGAGTAAAACAGTTTCACAAAAATGACAGTCACACATTGTTCATCGAAATGGAACAGTTTCACAAAAATTACAGTTTCAAATAGCTCCTCAAATGGTAAGGGATTGCCTCTGAATCTACCCCACCTCAGTTTCATGTTGTGGCCTCTTATTCTTGTGGAGTTGTTAATGGGAAAGAGCTCCTGGGTGGGTACCATGTTTATACCCTTTAAGGACTTGAATGTCTCAACCATGTCCCCCTAGCTCTGTGCTGCTCCAGAGAGTACATGTGTAGCTTCCTTAATCTGTGTTCATAAGGCAACTCATGGAGACCATGAATCACTTTAGTTGCCCTCCTCTGCACTTCTCCAGTCTGTCTATGTCCTTCCTGAGGTAAGACCTCCAGAACTGGATGCAGTACTCAAGGTGGGACCTCACCAGGGACCTGTACAGTGGCAGGATCACCTCCCTTCTTCTACTTGAGATGCCCCTACCTATGCATCCTAGCATTTTGCTGGCCTTTATTGCTGCTTTTTCACATTGGTTGCCCAGTTTTAAATAATTTGAAATGATGACTCCCAGATCTCCCTCCTGACAGGTGATTGCTAGGCCCCCCCCAGGTGGTAGTCAGGGTGGTAGTCAGTACCCAGATTGTTCTTACCCAGATGCATGACCTTCCATTTTTTTGCGTTGAATTTTAGCTGCCACATACTTGACCATTTTTTGAGCTTAAGATGGTTGTCACAAATTCATTCAGCAGATCAGGCCCTCTACTCCCAAAGTGCCAACCTCCAAGCACAGTCTTGTGAACAGTGTAACAGACAAGGTAACCCTCTTGTCTGTTTTTGTGAGTTCGGATCAACCTTTGGTCTCAGTTCTGGAGGGATTCAAACTGTTAACCTCTTGCTAGCATACCCAATACACAGGCTCAGATATATCTGTCTTCAGGGAGGCCAGATGTCTTTGCCTATGGGCACCTAACCAGGCATGCAGAAATGAACCCTTTAAAACTTTAATAAAGACCTCAGATTTAAAACACTTCTCTTTCCAGTTTGGTACCACCATACAAGCTATGTCTGCTGTCTGCTATAACCATAAATATTTCTCAGCAAAAGAAAGCAATTCAAAGACAGACCAGGTTTTCTCTAAAATTCGAGTTTTTACTAAAATATATAATAATACGTCAAACATACAATACAGAACTCTTATATCACAAGACATACATATCTTTAAACAAAACAAGGTTTAAAACAGTGCAATTCCTACAACAATATTTAGATTTTGTCTAGCTTTCTAAATACCTGTTTTCAGTGCTCAGGTGTTATCTTGGTCAGAGTCAGATAACAGTGTCTATGTAGTGAAACAAAATAATCTTTACAAGCTGTATCTGCCAACCCCTTTTGGATGAGGTCATCCAGCTCCTCCTCTGTCAAAATATCTAAAAAATATATATTTCTATACAACCACAGGATGTAATTTCAAGTATTAATTCTGCAACCTTAGCATAACTCAAGTTTCAAATGACACTTTCTTTGATCTCATGCTGTACCCTCCTCACACAGGCTTCATATGAGCACTTATGACCTCTCACCTCTGTGTAATAACCTGTGTTTTCTCTTCAATGTCATAAACCTTTTTTTATGATTTTCCCTCTTAACAAAGTTAACCCAAAACAACTCTGTAATTAACTCAGAGAAACAGGATCCTTGATTAAAGTCTTCCAGGTAACACATTGTCTCTAAAAACTGAGTGTGTGATACATGCTGTCAGCAGTTCTCTTGGCCTGCAGCTGTGAGCTGAAATCTGGGGGGGGGGATGAGTGAGGTCATTCCTAGAGCATTTTATTTTTCAGCAGAGACAGTCATTAATACATTTTATATAAAAAATATTATACAGCACTCAGAACGGGCTGTCTACATCACAATGGTCACTTCTCATTTGCTTCACCCCCCTGTGCCATATCCACTCTGTTGCAGAGCTTCATGTCATCTGCAAACAGACATACCTTCCCGCTCAACTCATCTGTGATGTCGTTGATGAACACATTGAAGAGCAAAGGTCCCAGGACAGACCCTTGTGGCACACTGCTGGTCACTTCCCTGGCTTCTGATGCTGCCCATTTACTATCACTGTTTGGATTAACTTTTGAAGCTAGCTTCCTACCCATGATACCACTTCCTTCCCTACTCCTGTATTATCAAGTTTATTTAGCAGCCTTCTAGGTAGATGACATCCACGGCACACCCCTGTTCCACCACCCTAGTAACCAAGTTGAAGAATTCAATCAAGTTTGTCTGGCAAAACATTGATTCTCATCAAAAGTGTATGCAGGGTCATGCAAGGCTGGGAGGGGACAACAGAGTGTTTGGGTCTGAGCAGAGGGAATGCTGTGTTCACACAATTGGGGTACAATCTTGGGGGAGGGAGGGAGGTTGGGTCTCTGGGAGTGTGAGATTGGGGGGACCACACTGGGGGTTAAAAAAGCAAGGTTACCATACAGTATTAATCAACCAATTCACACTGAGACATTGGGTGAGGCTGCTTCTTGGGGCGGAGGGCCACACAGAGCCTACCAATTATAATCTAGAATGGCTGACACCCTTAACATCACCACCTGGAATGTTAATGTTCTGAAAATGTGTGGTGAAGAGGAAGAGGGTAGTGACTCAAGTTAAAAAACTAAAAACTCACATTCTTTTGCTCCAAGAAATGCATATGACTGCAGCCGAGGCCACTCGCACTAGTGCTGGGTGGAAAGGCACTTGGCTTACATCCAGCTTCACTTCTAGGGCCAAAAGGAATGGCAATCTGGCTTAGACCAGGGTTCATAGGAGTAATCACTAGATCAACATGGAATCTGCAGGGCTGTTCCATTCTAATTTATGTGACACTTAATGATGGGACTAGTCTCTCAACTGGGGTGGTGTATAGGTCCAATGTTGAAGATGGTATCTTCTTTCAGAAGCTCACTTTAGAAATGTCACACTATTCAGGGCCATGGATTGTAGGTGGGGGCATGAACTGTGTGCGTGACAGTGTCCTCAATAAGTCCAACCCCAGTCTATCCAGAAGTCAAAAAATGCAAAGTGAATGGAGGAACTAATACAAACATTTACCCTGACTGAACTCTAGTGGCAGAAAAAAACCACGGGAAGAAAATATAGCTTCTTCTCCCACACCCATAAATCATGTGGATGCATAAATTTTCTCCTAGCTTCTGCTGCCTAGTACCTAAGGTAGGTACAGTTGACTACCTGACCCTGAAGTCTGATCATTCATCGTTCCATGACAGGATGGGAGTGAATGGCCTGTAACAACTCTCCAAACCATGGAGACTAGATCCTGGTCTCCTAAAGGATCAGAACTATTATGAGTAGATGAGGAAGGAAATACCAGAGTTTCTGTTGCACAGTAAACATAATGATACCTCTCACGCTGCTTGGGAGGAAGTTCTACAAGCTTACATCAGGGGGCAATAAATTGCATTTTCCAAATGTAAGCAGAGAGGGGAGGTCCAGGAGCTAGAGAAGCAGGAAAAAAAATTGCTGAAGTCGAGAAACAGCATATGGCAAATCCCACACCTAGACTGTACATTATACCATGGACATAAGTGAACAGCCAATGAAATCGTCAGACTGGCAGTTTGCCACCGGTTTAAATCCTCTGATAACCAACGTCTGTTGATGAGTATATAATCTATAATATCTGCAGCATAGGAATAAATGTAATAAAACTAAAAAAACAAATGAACCTCTTTAATATTTGTATTTTATTATAGTAATAAAAATGAACCTTGGTATAATCACAATAAGCCACTCAGCTACGCCTCTTGGGCAATCCACTCCAGCCATGGTAAATCCCCTGATAACCCACACCCCCTCGTGGCTTATTGCTTAAATCTCCTGCGAAAGCTTTTAAGTGGAAATTTAATACATTGGGTAGTACTACCACAGAAAAGACCATTCTCCTTAAAGGGACAATGTCAACCCCCTTAGGTCTAAGTGTCCCTAGTTTAAAAAACACATTTTATGATTGTTCACATTCTATAGAGACTATTGATGCAGCTGGTAGTTTGATTCAGATCCATTTATTTTTTCTTTTAAAAATTGAAAATCTGACTGCCCACCATACTGGTGTTACCACACCAAAACATGTTTGTTTACATTTCTTGACCAGCTCCCACTGCATCTCTACTGGACTCAGGAACACACCCAACACATTCTAGCCACTCATTATGCAGTGGGAGTAGAGGAGACTAGTGTATCATGAGTGGCTGCACTGCTTGAGGGTGTTTCTAATGTTCAGGAAGTGTGCACTAAGAGTAGTTCAATGATGTGAAGCAAAACAAAACTGGGCATAGCTATACATTACCATGTGTTTCAATTCTAATAAGCAAGGAGGCAGATAAAACAACCAGCAACATCAATGAATTTTAGAGAAGGTAAGCAATCAAAAAATGTGGGGGGTTACCTAGAAATAGTATGATGCAAAAAAGGTTGACAGTGTCCCTTTAATAAGGCTGAAGAATATTTTAACAATAACAGACACAGAAAACTGTTGGCATGGCAGCTTAGACGGAAAGTGGGGGAGAACAACAGCTCACATTTTCAAGGATCCTGAAAAGGGTTTGGTAACGTGCTAACCAGATGTTGGAGATGCATTCAACATCTTTCACAGAGTATTATAAAGACCACCCCCTCTGCAGAGAGTTACCAGGCTTTTCTTCAAAAGGCCCCTATCACACTCATTCATCCCTTTCAGATAGACAAGCTGGAACTGTCCCTTACAAAAACTGAGGTAAAAGCGGCCATTAAGTCCTTATGGGGGGAAATTCCCAGGACCGGATGGCCTACCCATCGACTTTCTGAAACAATTTTCAGTAGTGTTACTAGACGTTCTGTTCAGCATGACAGAGGAGTGTTTTAAATCTGGGACATTACCCCCATCTGCTCGAGTGGCAACCATTACCATTCTTCTGAAGTCAGCCAAGGATCCTGTGTACCGTGCATTTTACTGCCCCAACTCCTTGCTAATGTTAGACTATAAAATCACTGCAAGGGTCATTGCTGCCAAGCTGGAGAGGAGTCTACCACAATGCATCTATTTGGATCAGGCAGGATTTGTAAGGGGCGACAGGGCAATCACAACACCAGGTGCACACTTAACATTATTCATAAATGGGCAACGAATCCTGCTAGGCATGGAGTTGCGGTCCGTGCCCTTGATGCTGTAAAAGCATCAGACTGGGTGGAGTGGGGATATATGAAAGAAACTGTAAGACGGTTTAGTTTGAAAGAGCAGATGGTTAGGTGGATAGGTACCCTATGCAGGAACCCTTCCGCCAAAATCCAGGAAAATGGAGAGTGAAGTGGACTTACAAATTCAAAAGATCCTCGAGGGCTGCATTAGCAATTCGGTGCAGCAGAACCAGTTAGTGAGCTAGCTCTACCACTTTGCAGTTATACCTACTGTCTCTGTATGCAGCTTGCTGCCTTGAACATGTCCTTTTCCTAGTCTGAATAATTTTCAATATTAAGTACTGTATGTTTATTGACTGCCTGACAAATTAGAGCGCTGCAACGGCATACCAGAGGTCCGGAGTTCAAATCCCGGTGCGCCCACATTTTCCTTTCTCATTTCCATCCTTGGTTTAAAAAAAACTATATACCTTGCAGGGGTTAAACTGCACTGAGAAGTAGTGGAATTTCTAAATATTTCCAGTGGAATTTGCCTTGATTGTTTGGTCCTTGTTTTGAATGTAATAATGTAAGCTGATGTGAAACATTTGTGAAAAAAGCACTTGTGCCCAAAGGTATTGTCTGGTTTTTCGATAAATAAATTTCATTTTGCACAAACTTTTCAGTCAGACATGCATAGCAGTTGGGAGCTATTTACAAATACTCTCTCTTCAAAGATTTCTCTCAGACAAATCTGCTTTATTTTATGCAGAATTTCAGGGATCCAACTTCAGTGGCTAGCATCTCAAACATTACGCTAAATGCCTGGCTCTCAGTGGCTGTTACTTCCAGGGGAAAAGCCTGCATACAAGTCTTGATACAGCTTGCAAATCAGAGCTGTCTTGCAGAGCTGAACTGGTCTCCAAATTGATGTCAGTTTCACAGGGATAGGATGTACTAATTTCATTGTTTTGCACTATGTGCAGCTTTGAGAGCTGCCTCAAACTGAGCAACCTCCAAATGTGGGCTCCGCAACCCTGAAGGCAGTCCAGGGGCTGGCTGAGTGAAGCAAGGGTGCCAGAACATGGGGAAAAGTGTGTTTGTGTGTGGGGTGTAGTAATTACAAAACGTACCTAGATTGCTTCCCTTTTGACCTAGCATGCATTAAAAGGGGCACTTTGCATGCTTCTGGGCACACGTGGGGGGGCAGCTGCCACCACCCTCTCCCATAGGTTCCAGCATGCATGGACTGAAAAGAGGTGGTGGGGCACCGACCACAGTGAGAAGGGCACTGAACAAGCCCAGAGAAAATATAATAGTGTTCAGTCCAGCTCTGGGTCCTGCAGCTGCAGTCTGGACTAGGACCAGGATAAAGGAGTGGTGTAGGGGAAGGCACCAGCAGTGCTCTGGAGACAGCCAAAGATAAGTCCCCTTTTAGGAGTGGGTTACACTAAAAACAAAATGTTTAAATGCCACTGCTTGCAACTGAACTGGTTGGCTGTTTTTTATAAGCTCTGATCTTTTTTTCTGGTCCCATTGTCCTCCCGGGGCTAAGGACAGTCACAGAGAACTGTATTAGCTCTGTGAGAACAGTGGGACCAGCAAACATCTGATCTGAGTGGGACCAGCAAACATCTGATCTGATTCAATAGCCTGCAGTGCATGTTAGAGTTTTTATAAGTTCAGATCTGATCTGATATGAGCCTATAAAAGCTCTAGCATGCACTGCAGGCTATTGATTCTCCCACTTTTGCAGCCCTGCTCTGATGTCAGCTGCAGGGGATTCTGGGATTTCTGGTTACAGTAAATGTCAGCTTTGACGTCAGCAGAATCAGACTGATGCAATCTAGTATGCTGCAGTAAACAGTAATTAAAAAATGTTTTTGCTCACAAAGTGCGAAGTGGAACTGGCTGCATACGTGGGTGTGGAGCTCTTAGTGCAAACTGTTCCCCTTTAAAGGGAAGTCCTGGTGCAAGGTGGTAGATTGTAGCAGTCTACAGTACAGCAGTGCCATCACAGCACCTGTACTGAATTGGAGAGTGAGAATGGGCAAGAGTGGCTGCGCCTTGTTGGGCCTTGTTAGTGGCAACCAAGGTACCGACCATTGTGCCTCACCTTCTTAGGGCTTAACTAAGATGCGGCTTCAGTAATGGGTAGTAGTTTGGATTCCACTTACGAAGGCACTTAAGTGGGATCAAGTACCACTGGAGTTTGCTGTAACCATCCCGTCCTTGCAGGGGCCCATGGTGTTAAATAAAACTGTTTTGCTGTTTAAACTTGTCATTGTTACATGAACCAAGGAGGCAGTGTACCCATTTACGGCAGCCTGGTGGTGGTATAAGGTAGTGGCATCTTGCCCCCTAAGCCAATTGGGAGGGACACCCGCCCTATGAGGGCCTTACAAATGTATTTTTTGTGCTGTCTGATGGCCCAGTGGCAGTGTATCATGTTGCTGTGCTGGTAACTCAGGTTTGAGAGAAGACTTGGGACTGGCAGCAAAAGGCTTGGAGGGGCATTGACCATTGACAGTGCTTCTTAGTCTATGGAGGGCTGTGGCAGCTTCCACCATTGCAGTGACCCCCTGAAGGGCCAGTAAGACTGTGTAGAGGGATGAAGCTCTGGTGGAATGGGGTTTGTGTCTCCCTAAAATTTAGGATAGGCCAGACGAACTGGAAGGAGAGGAAGGAAGCTTACTTAGGGACCAAGATGCAAAAGGTTTATTTACAAGGGACAAGAAGAACAAGAGGAGAACTACTTTTCTACCATGATACAAGGTAATAGAGCAAGCAACAGAACAATACAATTGGGACCAGCAATTGGCAGAACCAATAACAGGGGTTAACCCTTTTCAGTCCAAGTCCTGTGTGCACTTTGCCGAGATGACAAGATAACTGACAAACCAAGCTTGGAATTTGTAATGTGTCGGCTGATCAGCAAGTGGGTATTGACCCCACAAAGCACTTTCTATAAACAGGCCATAATGGGGCAACCCCAGGATGAACATGGAACAAACAAGAACACTGCTAGTCAGATAATGAAGTATTTGGCAATCCTCTGTGACTCTTGGAGAGAAGCTGAAGTCTCCCGGTTGAATAGATGGTACTCTGGACGATCCACAGCAATGACCACTAGTAGGCTCCCAGCATCCAGGCCACCTCCCAATGGGATGACTACTGGCAATGCAATCCTCAGTGCAGCGTCTGTGAAGCAACACTGTTATGCACACAACTTGCTGGTGGGTGGCAAAATAAAAAAACTGTCATGCACTACGACAGCTGTGGTCCCTCACTCTTGTGCCAGGGTGGCTCCTAAGCTGTCAAATGAGTAAGGCTGCTCCAGTACCTGCTGTGCACAGACAAGGAAGATTCAGATCACTCAGCCCTGGGGCTAGGAGAAGTGTTTTCCACCGATTCTGAGCCAAGGAGCTGTAAGCATTTTGTGTTAAATAAATCTGGAACCTTGATTCAAATTTTCTGGTGCTGGTGCTGACTTCACTGAGCGATCGGGCTCCTAAACTGCCTCACTTCTGGATGCCTAACTGGAAGATCTCTGCAACTTACTGTCATGGGCCTGATGCTGGAACACTGTGGCAGAGATTTGAAGTGGGTCAGCATTGCTGGAGGCAGGTCTGCTGAAGATGGAGGAGTGTCCGGGGACCTCCCTAGGTCGGCGTCAGGTGCTGAAGCTCACTCCAGAAGGAGCCACAGAAAGGACATCACAGGACATGTTGCATGAACCACAGCTGAGCCAGAAACAATTGCCTCACTTGGTGTCATTATTGCCTCTAACCGCACATCACTGGAGCATAGGGCACATGGTTCACAAGAGACACAGTCTGATAACACAGTTCAGTTTGTAAGCAAGGCAGTTCAGTCCTTAAAAAGGTCCAGTCTCTAGGGGTACTGAACACCCTACAGCACCATTCCATTCATGTGGGGGCTCCAACACACCAGATATGGCTCAGTAGGCAACCTCAACCATTGGGCAACAATCCCGAGGATGCTGAGACTTTAAATATTTTCCCCTCTCCTGGCTGTGTCCATGGAGCCCCAGTGCCCTGGTCTCACCTTCCTTATAAATATTAATAAGGCCATCTGCTGCTGACCCTTTTCCTTTTGGGCCTCTATGCCCGGGTTCTACCTCCCTTATGCATATTAATAGGGGCTTCTGCTGCTAGCCCCGCCCCAGTGCTCATGATGCAAACAGAACACCAAGGGCTGCATGCCTACTGCACTTCTTCCCCAACCTTTCCTCACGCTGATGGATGCCACCAATATGCCTGTGCCCCCGTATCTTTGGCACTGCTGGCTCTCTCCTCTTTGTTTGCTGAATGCTCAACCCACCTCTTCATGACTGCACCCCTCTAATATAGTACTAGTTGTGAAGAAAACCAATCAGGGACCTGGCCTTCTAATCCCTGGCTTCGCCCTATCCCCAAAGCATCTGGTGCAGCTATAAAGAAAATCGGGCTCATTGCCCACTCACCGCCATGGCACAGGACTACTACTGCCATTGGAGGGTCCAGAGAGGTGGCTGGGAAGCCGCGCTCCTACCCAGCTTTCAGTACTGCTGCAGGAGGGCGAGGCAGAACCAAAAGGTCTAGGGTGCTGGTTTCCACTTGGGCCGATTTCAGTGTGGTATGCCTCCGTCCATCCCAAAAAGTCATCCCTCCACAGCCGATCTGGACTTGGGAGACAAGGATGGGGAACTGCTCACATCGGGGAGCCACCACTCCCACCCGACTACTGATGCTACCACCGCCGGACTCCAACTGGAGAGGAGCGACGCCGAAGGAGCCATGGGCCCACCAGAGGTATGTTCAGGCATCCGTGCTCCCTGAATCCTCCACCCTGCAAGCTGAGCCACTACTGCCCCCCTGAAGCGACTCCCCAGGCCCTTTTGTAGGACAGGGGAGGTCCTACCTGGCTGTTGCGGAGATTGGGCCTTCTGAGCCCTAAAGGGAGGGTCTCTGGCCAGGGCTGAGTCCTGCCCTCAACCCCCCCCATGCCAAAAGATTCAAATTGGGACAAGGGCTGGAGATGGGGGTCTGTGGAAATGGCAGGTGGGGTGGGGGAGGGAAGAACGTCAAAACAGAGAAAAAGAAGAAAAATCAAAATCCCTGGCTCGAGGAAGGGTCCCTTTTTTTTTCTTGTACCACCCAACTTTGGGGCACTACACCTGCCCCCCACCTCCAAGTGAAGGTGTGCGGCATTGTGAGGTTAACAGTCACAGATATGTACACCACATGGGTGGAGGAAGGGCTACAGGAGAAAACCAGGTGGAAAACCATGTTTTGGTCTTAATGACTGTTGCAGGCACTCTTGGTCTCCCCACTGCAGGGATTGCCGCTGGAGGGGTGGGAGGGTGATTCCAACCTAATGCCTGGGGAATGTACAACAAAGGAGAAAAAAGCTATATGAAGAACAAAAGGGCCCTATGATGCCAGTTCTACATGAATTTCGTCGACTGGCATGATCACAGTGACGGAATTTATGTCGACCACAAGTTCCGGTTGACATAAATCCCGGTGGACACTTTGTCTGTTTTTTTTTTCTTTTTTTTTTTTCTGTTTTAAATTTAGTTTGCTTTATTGGTATTTTTCCACATAAAACAAACATTACAATAAACACTGGGAGTACATCATCATACAATAGCAGATAGGATAAAGTGAATTTTCCATGTCAACAATACACAGGGTCATTTAGCAGGATATAAATAAATTAATTAACTTAATATAACATATAAAGTAAAATCTAAAAGCATATTGAAACTTAATTAAAACTTAAAATCACCTCAAATCTCCCCACCCTCATTCCCCTCCTAACCCATCCCCCCCTCCCTTGGAGACCAAACTTGAGAGAAATCATGTTAATTGGTGCCATAGGTGGGGTAGGAACATCTACTGATCTACAGGTACCACCATGATCGTATACCCAACTGTAGTGGATTGAAAAATAACTCATTTTAGGCAACAAATAGGGAATGAGGTAGATTCACCTATGACTTAGACTGATTTAATGAGTTGATTATTAAATATGAAATATTAAGTATTAGGGGACAGTGGAAGTTAGCAATAAAGTTTCCAACTTACTCCATCTCTTATTATAGCATCTTGGGCAATTCCTTATACTAGCTATTGTTTTTTCCACTCTTAATGAAATAATATTTCATTTAAGCATTCTGTATAGGTAATAGCTTCTTGGTCAAGCCAATGGCGCAGTATAACCCTTTTAATGGACATTGAGACTAGGGATATATGGAACCTCCTTTCTTTAACAGGGATGTCAGCCATATTTCCTAGTATACATACCTCCAAGGAAAAACAATCCTGTTGCCCCAACAATGGATCCAGATTGGATTTAAATGTGTCCCACAAAGGGGCAGCCTTAGGGCAATTCCATAATATATGATAGAGATTACTCTCTGCTGAGTTACACCTTGTGCATTGAGCCAAAGGCAATCTACCCATCTTGTACAAATGAAGTGGGGTATAGTACACGTTGTACAATATATAGAATTGGTTTAGCCTTAGTTTGTCATTGGCCACATACTGATACAAATCTTTCTATAAGTTAGACCATACCACCGGAGAGGAGGGCATAGTATATTACCAATAGTGCAGTTCACCTGAAATCTTAGGGTATAACTGCATGAATAACAGGGCCACTAAATGAGATACTGCATGGGGCTGTTCAGCTAGGTTTATAATGCTAGTAATAAAACTATTATTATCAGTGTTCCATGTAGAGTTTCCAAACCACATGACCAGCAGATGCCTCCGTTGAAAAATGCGAAAGACATGTCTTATGGGCAAATTAAGTGAGGTTAGCAGATCTCTGCTACTGAGAATCTGCCCATCCTCCAACAGGTCAAAAATACATTTGCCATGCAATTCTGGGAAATTTGAGGCATTCAGCATAGCCCCACCCAATTTAAAATTAGGATTGCCCAAGAGTGGCTGGTGTACATCTAACAGATTATTATATTGCATGGATCTACATAATTGGGAATGAACTCGCACAGAAATCCTAATGACTGAGTTGTTAAAACTACTCGGCAATGCCTTGGAAGAGATATAGAGCAAGCTGCTAGGTGTTATCCTCTGTGCCTGAAAGTGATTCTTCTCAATGGAGAGCCAAATTGGTGCATACACCAGCTCTTGGGTGGTGTTTGTCAGCCATCTGGCATATTTTGTCATATGGCTAGCCAAGTAGTAAAGGTACAAATTAGGTAACTTAAGTCCCCCCAAATTATTTGGTGCACTTAGATTAAAATAAGCTTTTCAAGGTGTTTTTCCTTTCCAAATGAACTAATTGATTACAGAGTGGACTTTCTGGAACCATTTCAGGAGAAGATATATATTTAAGAGATTAAGTGGGTAAAATATGAGTGGGAGGATATTAATTTTTATAACATTGATCCGGGCTTGCAGAGACAAGGAAAGGGAGGACCATCTGTGGAGATCTAACTTTATAGTTTCCACTATCTTATCCAGGTTTTGTGTTTTCATTGCTAGTTGGTTTACTGATATGTAAATGCCTAGATATTTTAGCTCTTTTGCCCGTGCAATTCCAGGAAGAACATATTCAGTAAGGTTAGGCCTACCATTTAAAGGCATCATGGTAATTTTGTCAAGATTGAGTTTATAACCTGAGTGTTTCCCAGAGTTAAGGATAAGCTGCAAGACCTCTGGTATTGAGGAGGGTAGTCGAGATAAATGAAGCAGTATATCATCTGCATAGACAGATAGTCTCAGCTCAAGGTTTCCAATTGGTATAACAAAAATGTGTGTGGAGGTTTTTACGTTATATATTAGGGGTTTTAAATACAAGTTAAGTAATAAAGGGGATAAGGGGCATCCTTGCCTTGTACCCGAGTTTAATTTTATGCTCTTTGACAACACTCCATTACAATAAACTTTGGCCGTTGGATTAGAGTACAGTGTCCGAATCCATTTTAGAAAAGGATTAGGGAATCCAAACTTCTCAAGTACCATAAATAACAAGTTCCACCGGACTCTGTCCAAGGCCTTCTCTGTGTCCAGAGAGACCAAAGCCATAGGGTGGTCAGTCTCTCTGTATGCAGAGAAAACATGTGCCAACTTCCTGAGGTGGTCAGCTGAGGTTCTGCCCATCATGAAGCCTACTTGTTCAGAACTAATTAACCTCTCCCACACCTGCATAATTCTAAAAGAAAGGATTTTAGTGAAAATGTTCATATCGTTGTTCATGAGAGAGATAGGGTGGTAATTGGAATCCTTATCACTGGACTTGCCTGGCTTGGGTAGTACAATAATTAGGGCCTCTAGGAGTGAATGATCTGTGATCCCCTCCTGAACAAAAAAGGAAAAAGGTTGTAGCAAAATAGGCACAAATTCTTTGGACAGGAGTTTGTAAAACTTTGGGGGGATATCATCTGGTCCGGGGGCCTTATCATAAGATAGGGAATTTATAGCAGCCTGAACTTCTGAAGCTGATCTAGGGCATTCTAAGTAGGCTCTTTGATCCAATGTCAGGGTAGGTAGGGTAATGGTCCTGAGATATGCTTGGGTTTCTTCGAATGTAGGCAGGATTGTCTCTGAAATTATATAACTGAGCGTAAAAAAGTTCAAATTCTTGAACTATATCACTTGGAGATGTTTTGAGAGAACCATGTATCTGGGAGAAGATAGCTGGTACCACTCTAGATGAGTCTAGCTGCTTCAGTCGTAAGGCTAAAAGGTGTCTGGCTTTATCCCCCTGGTCTATATAATTAGAGTGGGTTTTAAGGATGGCATATTCTGCCCGCTCTCTTAAAATTCCTGCGTATTGGTGTCTTGCCTTAGAGAGGGCATTCTTTTTAATTTTGATGAGTCTAATATAGGGTCTTGCTCCAAGGCTTTGATTCTCAACAGCAGGGATTGTAAGGTCATTTCTTGTTTTTGTTCCTTGGTAGTTGCTATTCTAATAAATTCACCTCGCAGTGCACATTTTAATGTACACCAGATTTTATCCACATTGGGTATGGAACCAGTGTTCTGTTCCATAAAGTGGTTAATAAAAAGCTTGATAACCTCAATAGTCTAAGAGTCTTTCAGTAGTTGCACGTTTAATTTCCAAATAAAATCCCATTTAATATTTGGTAAGAAGGTGAGCTCCATCCATGCAGGGGAGTGGTCTGAAAGAACCCTGGAAGAGATACCTACATTTGTTACCCCCGGGAAAGAGTTAACACTTAGTAGAAAATAGTCCAACCTAGACTAGGATTTGTGGACTGAGGAGTAAAATGTATACTGATGCTCTTTTGGGTACAGAATCCTCAATGGGTCGCATAGGTCCCCCAGATCTAGTAGCTCATGAAGAGCCAGTTGCGTAGGAGATAAGGTCCTAGATCGCTGTCCTGATCTGAATTTAGGGTTATATTCCAGTCCCCGGCCAGCAGTACTGGCATTCTGATATATGGGGCCAACATAGTAGCCAGTGAAGAAAAAAATTCTGGGGATTGTATATTAGGGCCATAAATACATCCTAGCAGCATTTCCGTCTGATCTAAAATGCCATGCAACAATAGGTATCTGCCTGCCGGGTCTGAAATGCAGTGTGTTAGAGAAAAATTTATACTTTTGAAAAATAATCCTACTGTCACTATTGTCACTATTGCAATAAGGAGCTCAAGAAGGCTTTCACCCATAATTGCTCCTTTTCTTTAATAATATTGTAATTTAATACTATTTTGTATGAGATTATCAAGACCTCGATTAAATATGTCTCTGCTACCACTCTGTACCAAGTCTTCAGGCAAACTATTCCATAATTTTACCACTCTCTCAGTATAAAAATACTTCCGTTTATTAGTTTTTACTCTGTTTCCCTGTACTTGCAGTGAGTGACCTCGTGGGTGGGATATTAAGAGTGCGCCAGGCAGGGGTGCAAGCCTGGGCACAGCGCAACTGGGATGCGCCAGAGAGTGTGCTGGGTGATATTCAATGGTGCTGCACCATGGCTCAGCACCATTGAATATGGCAACATGGCCTCTCGCATTGTGCATGGCGCAGCGGCACTGCGCCAGCGCAAGTGGCAAGAGAGGAGCAGGGGGATGCGACCAGTGCAAGTGAGGTTGCGCTAGGTGCAGGAACTGTGATATTCAGCAGTGGATATGCAAATAGGGCCATAATGCATGCAAGGTGCAACTGGGGCCATTAGAAAGTCATTATGGCCCCATTTTCATGCAGGTGCGCTGATCCCCAGAGACTTGCACCTGTCGCCCTGCGAGGCTGCAGCCGTCAGGGACCGATGCCCCCTGCACATCGCGGCAAACTGCCCCAATGCCCGATCACAGACATAAGTATAAAGAAATACACGTCCCATATCCCTGGATTTTTTTCCTCTTTTGGGCATGAAGACACATGTCCTTGATTACTTGAGTCAGTATATACTGAACCAAAATGTCTATTAAACAACTCTGCTACTTGTACTGGTTCACTGATTATTTCATTATTATCCATCATTGCAGTTAACCCACTTGTAGCATTTTTTAATGAGTTTATATACCCATAGAACTGTTTACTATTTCCTTTATTTGCCATTTGTGCTAGTCTTAGTTCCATTGCTTTTTTTAACCTGTTATAGCATTCTTACACAATTTTTGATTTGTTTTATATTTATTCCAAATAAGACCTTTTTTTGTATATTACATATGATCTTTTTGTTTTGTTTAATCAGTTTTATGATAGTTCTGTTCATCCATTTTGGTTTTAACCCCTTTTTATTACATTTTTTTATTCTTTTTATATGTCTAATGCGAGTATTTAACAATACTTCCTTAATACTTAACCAAATTTCTTCTCAACTCTTGTCCTTACATATTTTATGCCAATCAATTTTACCAATATCGTTGTTTATCATCCTTTCATTTGCTGTCTTGTACAGAAAAATCTCTGTTTGCCCATGTAATTTATTCTGTAAACATTGTATGTCCTAGCCTCTTCCTTTCTGGCACTCTTTCATTTGAAGTTATCAGGGAGTAAAGCACTTGTCCCTTTTCTCTCTCGCCATGCTATCCCAAACTTGCCTATTTTCCCCACTCAGTCCTCGCACTTTTATCTCCCTTTCTAATATTTCCTCATAATCTCCCTAGTCTGACAATATGTTATTAGCCTGTTTATTAAAATGCCTCTGTATATCTTGTCTCTAGGATAGCACTTACATGGTTAGCTGTAACTAACCTGCATATAACTATTTGCTTGTATTCTATTGTCTACTATGCCTATCACCTTGTTCTATAGTGTATACTTGTTTAACTATGTAATAGTATCTTATGTTTGTTGTATTTGCTCTGTTTGTACTGTATCCTCCCGGGTCGTGCCTGAAAATAGTCGTTGCTATGGCTAGTGCACTTACCCGGTAAACAAAAACTAAATAAAAAAAAAAAATGTTACAGTACTGTGGTCACTGTCTCCCAAGGGAGACGCCACCAAACAGTCTGTAATGGTCACACATTCTGAAGTTAGGACTAAATCTAAAATGTTTTTATCCCATGTAGGTTCCATAACATTCTGATGTAAGCTATGCTCATTACAAGTTTGTAGAAACATCATACTTTCTCTACGACTAGCACTATTATTCTGCCAATTGATGTCCACCAGGTTAAAATCACCTGTCAATATCAGTGATCCCATTTCTGCAGCAATGTTTATTTCTTCTAAAAGTTTTAAATAAATCTCTTCTTTCATATTTGGTGGTCTGTAACACAATCCAAGTATATAGGTTTTCTTTGTGTTAAAGGTTAAATGAATCCATAGCGTTTCAGTCTCTAATTCATGCTTTTTAATTGGAGATGTTATATCCGCGGCTACTATCTGTTCATTTATAAAAATAGTGATTCCTCCCCCTATTTTATTTTTTCTGTCCAACCTGAACAGATTATACTCAGGTAAATCACTACCCCATTCATCGGTGTTTTTCCACCATGTCTCCGTTATTAAAAAAATATCATCATTCAGGTCCAGTGCAGCAAAAGCCTGAAGCTTGTTCATTTTGTTTTTAAGGCTTCTAGCATTATACATCATACATTTTAAGTGATCTTTACTACTTTTTTTGTTTCACTTCCTGCATTTTGCATTGATCGTCCTTTAAAAATCTCTTGTTTCTCTAAGGTGAGTACCACGTTTCCCTGGGTACTTTAAAGGAGGAGCCTCCATATAATTTTTTATTAACCTCACTAATATGTCAGTCCCGTTATCATTTACTGTAGATGTAACCCATCCTTTTTGTAAAGATGAGCTCTGTTTTTAAAGTGCAACCATGAATCAATAAACTGGATATTTTCGCTTTCAGTCCAGTTCTTCAAATGAGTATTAATTCTATATATTGTGTAATTTTTTTCCTTCTGTGCAAGTAGTATTCCTGAAATTATCACTTCTGCCCCAGATTGCTTCAGTGTTCTTGCAACATCCATTAATTCATGGCAGATGTCCTTTTCATGGTTATGCCCTATGTCGTTTGACCCTACATGCAATGTAATGATTGAGTTACTTTTGTTAGATCTTAATACAGCTGGTGCCATTTGTGCAATATCTCTAACTTTAGCTCCAGGATAACATAGCAACATTCTATGTTCTTTTTTCTCTTCACAAATCACAGTGTCACATTTTCTGATTAAGGAGTCTCCCATCACTATAATTTCTTTATTATCCATTTTCTTTGATGTGTTAAACTCATCATTCTCCATTTCTAAATCTACTAATGTTTCAAATCTGTTGTGTGTCGTTAATATATTTGCTTCTGCCCTTCTACCCTTTTTTACTTTCTTACCATAATTAACCCTCTGCCACTGATCTCTGTCTCCATTACCTTCTTTGTCTTTTCCCTTTTTTGTTAGTCTGAGATTATGCTCTGTACCACTACAGTCTAGATCTTCAGATTGCCCCCTTTTCCCTTTTTGTCTATTATTTTCTACTGTGGTCAGTGTTAAAGTCATGTTCTGCTCTTTTCCTGTCTGCAAATCTGCTATTTTCTTTTCTAGTTCATTTAGCTTAGCTTGAAGCGTAAGGTATGCCTTACATTTTATGCAAGCGAATGACCTCGTACTTAGCTTTGATGTTTCTGTGCACATTTTACATTTCTGGCAATGAATTAAAGTACTTTCCTGACATAATAGTACAAGTAGTTCCTCCGCTGGGTCTTTTCTATCCATTATGTTCGGATCCCTTTTATTACTTTTCTGTTATCTCTTATCTCACTGGTTCAGTTTAGGCAGCTTATAACACTGGGTACAGTCCTACATTGCTCCCCCATCTCCCTCGGCGGACGCCGGCAGATGCCGCTGGCCTCTGCGCGCGTCACCTCTGCTCCATGCTCAACTCCGCTCACTAGAGCTGAACGTGATATATCCCCCACTGATGACGTTGCGGATGACTCCTAGTTACCACCTAGCAACCGTGTTGGTGTCTGTCAGGCAACGAGGGTAACCTGCCTTTAAAAGAACAAGTTATAGCCTGCAAGGCAGCCAAACTGGCTTCTCCAAAACACCGAGTGTCTGCCCAAAGTCCTGAGATTCTCAAGAAGTGGTCCTGGTCCATTTTTCTATCAGGAGTCTTTGCCCCCCCCAAACCTCTCATGCAGGGGCTTCTGCCCCACGCACCCCTGTTCTAATTATAATCAACTCTGAGTCTGAGTTTATTCGGGGAGGGGGTGCAGGACTAGGAGACAGTGTGCCCCTGTCTCTGGCACACCAATACAATGACCTGTTGAGGAACTGTCAATTTTGTCGGCAGCGATGTAGGTCACTGTATTGGTGTCACTGTCGGGGGGGAGTATACCGAACAAGGGTATGCCTTTTCAAAATAACAGTGTTTCGGCTAGAGGATCATGTTCCAGACTCTAGGTGTGTTGACTGTGTTCATGTCCATGCTGCGCAGGTGGACCTGCTCATGCTGAGCCTGAGGCTGTGGGGCTGTGGGTTGAGCCTGCTGTCTAAGAAGACAGAGTCAGACTCAAGTCAGTCAGTGCTAAAAAGTATGGTGGAGACCAGGAAGTAGTTAATGACTTCAGTGCAGCTGATGGTGAGGAAGGACTAGGAAGCAGCAGCAGTGGCCTGCTGCTGCTGGTTGGGACGGGCGGCTCATCAGCTGACCTCACAGTACTTTTTGAATTGCTAAATACATTTTATGCCATTGAGATTCTTGTTCCTGGCAATGTGATATTTTGTTTCCTCATTCTTGAGTGCATTGAGCTTTTGGTTCTTGCACTATTGATTTACGAACTAGCCAGTCCTCTGAACGCACTGCCCCATTTTTTTCCCATTTGTGCATATTCACATTTCTGGTGTATGACCTCACTGTACTGCACTGCTGCAGACACAGTTTGCCTCCTTGGTGCATGCTGAGGATATTCTCTTCTGGGTACATCATGATCAGTGAGCAGTGGCAGTATGGGTCAGACAGGTGCTGCCACTCTTCCAGTGTGCATGCCGTCTGCTTAACTTTGACTCAGTAAAAAGCAATCAAGTCAGTGGAGCAGAGCAGAGCCAAAACTGGGACTGGGAGGGATTGGGGGGGATGACTAACTGACTGCCTGAGAAAAAAGGATGGATTACTTTATGTTTTAGAGTCAGCCTGCATTTTGCCAAACCATCCAAGCTCCACAGAGGGCAGCCCACAGTGCCTATAGGAGGAGTAGACTGGAGGTTGGTCATGGCTAGCTGATTGGTTGTATGCTGACTTGTGGCACACTGGCTGGTGGCACTTTGTTCAGGGGCATGTGGTTGATCCAAGGAGTGACACTACAGGTGAAGCGTGGAATGGAGTGGTGATTCTCTCTTGCTGCTGGCTAGGCTGTGTGTCATTAGGTTATTTTTAGATGCATTCACAGCACTTGACACACTGTTACCCGGCATCCACAACTGTCCCATGTCTCTTCACTATCATCCATTTGTTTGTCTGCTAGTCATTGTCCTATTCTGCGTCCGCACCACTATCACCACCTGCTGCAGCCTTTGTACCCCATCCCCAATTCACCTCGGTGTGACAGCTATCAGGCTATTCAGTGAGAGATTCCATGATGTGAACTGAGTGATGGTCACAAATGTGCTCATCGACCAGCCACTGACTGCAGAAGAGCTTCCTCCTGCTCTGTACCTGTAACCGCCATCAGCTTGAGGGAGCAACATTAGTCAGTCCCCCACCCCATACCATGGTTGTCCTTAATCATTTCATATGCCACCTGAAAGCAGCCACCACATGACAGTGCATGGACTGAACAAGAAAGGAGTGGACTGACGATGTCTGTATACAGGCAGAGCTGAACAGAGCTCACCTCACAGGGACCAGCTGGTCCAGGAGAGGCAGAAAAATAGAAGACAGAGGCCAGCTCAGTAAATAAGAAGCACTGGGGATGGGGTGGACAGGAGGCTGAAAGGTTGTTGGAGATTAGTAATACATCGTACATGGAAATTGGGGTGTCTTATTTTACATTTTCAGTGTGGTCTGGTCTTTACAATTTAGCCATGGCAGCATGCCTTAGACTTTGGATGGTGCCTGTGTAGAGAAAGAGAGAGAGAGAGAGACTGCTGTCCTGAACAAAGACAGAGATTAAATTAAAACAAAGGAATAACAAAAATAATAAACAGGTAAGAAAAAGATAACTGCAGCTGAGTAATGGAAATGGGTTAGAGTGGCTGTTCAGTGCCTTGTCAGAGTGGGGTCAGTGAGTGGGATTTCAGAGCAGAGAATGAGGGAAGAGGATTTCTCACTTCTTTGGGGATCAGAGTAGGGGGAGTGAAGGGATTACAGAGCTGCAGGGAATGTGCAGTGGGAATTTTGCACTTCCTTTGGGGCCCCAAATGCAACATTTTGGATGAAAAATTCAAATATATTTCCAGATAGAATGCTTCTGGTCCTCCCTACAAAAAGTAAAAATGTAAGGGACATTTATTTGCATGATACAGCTGATAACCCTGTTTAGGGGTCAGGCTGTCCCAAACACAAATTCCTAACTCCACCCATGATCAAGACGAGGATACTGACAGTGAAAATGACACGGAAGATTGTGTACTCTATCTACCTTCGTATAATGTGAGGCTTTATCTAGTACTCTGACAGCATATAACATTAGAAGTCATTTGTCTTATGTAACCCCCCCCTACAAATGGGGGTTCCCAAAAAGTCTTCCTTGAGCTTGCCTAAATGCTCACTGCCAGGCTGGTGTCCTGTGTTTTAGCAGTTTAAATGTGATTACCAGAGCCTGAATAGCCTCTGTGTACTGTCTCTTTAAGAGCTGCTTGATTACAGCACAAGTAATCTGAGAGGGAGCTCTGTTGAAAAATGTAACTATTTGCTGAAAATCATTTAGAGTGATAATGATAATGTAGTTTGTCTAACCTGCATTCTTTGTAGCAAGGACTGTTTTGTTTGTCTCCACTATCTTGGTCCTGGACTGCAAATTGGACTAATCAGTTCTGGTGGGACCTAAAATGTAGCCGGACTACAGGAGCTGTCTGAAGTCAAAATCTGTAGGAATTGTAGTTTTGAACTTTTTGCGCCTTTTTTGCAACTGAAGGGGGAGCTCTTGCTTTGACTAACAGCCAAATCAGCCAACCAAATCTTTTGGATCTGGGGGAAAGTCCCAGGCTTGCTGGCAGTTGAGGCAGATCTAAGCTGGAAGCTAAAGAAGAAGGAGCTGAAGTGATTCTGAGCAGCAATCCTGAGTGGATTCGTAGGGGGGAACTGTGAAAAGGCTGAGAGTTTGGCTTGCATGTCTGCCAGCTGCTCCTGAGAGGGACAGAAGAGAATTATTTTGGACTAAATCCAAGTTTGTATGACTAAAGTAAGCTACTGAAGCAGGCCAGGCTCAACCTGAAGAAGACCGAAGATTTTGTTGAATACGATCAGCCTGTCAGGAGTTCCAGCTACCCCTAAGCTCCCGGTGTGTGCAGAGACTTTGTGATTGTGACCGGGGAGTGCTTTGCCTGGTACAGTAGAATTTCTGTACATGTAAATGTGCTATAAGCTGCTAGTGGGTTGTGAGTTAGTTCCCCACTGTGTGAACTGTGTTCTGCTTGCTGGAAGCTGTATCTAGCCCAAAATGGACTGCATCCGAATTTGTCTCCATGCGGTCTGGGCCTTGCCAGACTGGCCCAGCCAGACTACCCACTGCACAGAAAAGCCATCGACGAAAGACCTGCCTGGGGATCAGCCCCCTTGCTCCAAGCTTGAACAGGAACGACGCCTCTGCGACTCATGTGGGCCCTGTTTCTCCTGGCATTCCAGATCAACCACCTGCAGTCTCGATTTTCATCCAGCCTGTGTCCAGTCTTAGGTATCATGAGTAAATACCGAGGTAGCTCCCTGCAACAACAGCTTAATCTGAGTGTGTCATCTGATTGTCTTGTTGTTTCGTTTCCTTTACGAACTGAGCCCTCTGGCTCCGGATTACAAATATTGTGTACTGTGCATGTTGTGTTTTCCATCACAGGGCCCCAACCAGCTGCAACTCTGGGCAACAGTCCTGGCTAGCCCATCTTTTCTCCACCTGGGTACCCAGAGGTGTGACTGTTTGGGGGGACTCAAAGCTCATGCATTACTGCTTGATTGATATAACCTCTAAGCTAATTAACCTGATTTTGCCCCTTCCTTGCTCAAGTCCCCTGAATAAATCAGATCTAACATTTTCTGCATGTAATCTGACTGTGGTTCCAGTTTGTGCTCAAAGTATTGTACTGTTGCTATTTGCTGTGCATAACCTTGTTTTACGGGGGGTTCCCAGGGTTGAGCCAGAGGAACCAGCCCTGGAGGTAAGTGCAGACAGTGTGGATACATGTGTGGTGTACCAGGGGTGCCAGGGGTAGTGTGAAAGTGATTATTGTACAGTATTCAGGCCACTAGAGGGGAAGAGGGGGGTTACAGTGTCCCGGAGGGCTGTGTCCAGGTTAGCTTGACCACTACCAACCCTAACCTCCAGGTGGAGGCACCCATTTCAGAACTCAGGCCCCTTAACCTGCTACTAGCCAAGCAGGCAGGGGTAGTAGCCCTTGGGATAAAGCCGCCTAGGGGTTACACTTGGTTATTGCTGGCTGCAGTAATTACTCTTTTTCAGGACAGTATCCTGTTGTTCTGCTTTCTCATTATATGCTCAAATAACCCATGAGGTGCAGTAGTTACAAATTTATCAGCTCCTACACTGAAATGACCTTCTGGTTTACAGCATTAAATTCCTGGAATAATGTTCGAGTCAAACATCGCTCCTTAAAAGTGGCTAGGACTTGTTTTTGATTCTGCAAAGTACCACGAGTTTAATATTAGATGCCGATGCAATAAATGAATGCTGTAAAACATTGATACACTGACTACCCTTAGAACTGCATGCCGTTACTTGTGTTCTTATAACACATAAAATCCTCTGACTGTAACCTATACTTGCATTTTATCCTTTGTATTATATTTGTTATATATCACTATGTATTTCTATATCATAACTTTGTAATTCAGTCTTTTGTGGTAATACAGGTCTGCTTTGAAAGTAGAATAAGATCTTGTCCTGATGTAGATGTTAACCTGTATAAAAATAAACTTTTACTACCACATATGAGTAGTACCTCAGACTATTTGTAATTTTATAAGACACCTCACTGCTTGACAAATATAATACCTATACTATACTGCAACAGTGGTTTATTTCTAAGTTGGGTTTTTACAGATGTAGCCATTTTGCTTCAGGAGGGGGGGGGGGGCTATACTCTCCTGCAATACAGTTCTTGAGTATTGTCTGGAATTGGACATTTCCTCTAAATTCAATCTTTTCTGACCTCTAGTGGTCTTACTTGAACCAGTACATAACCAAAGGGTAGCTCCACAGAATGTTTCTCGATTCCGAACTCAAATGTCCATGTGTTCCCCCATACTATTCTTTCCACCCTGTAAGCAAAGATGCCAGAACGGGGGGGGCCGGGATATGACCATGGCCCTATCACTTTCAAGTGGTAGGGCCAGGCCCTATCAGTTTTTGTAGTCATATTGTAAGCCCCCCTCCAACCTGTGTCTAGGGGGCCTGATGTTAAAAAAGGGTACGGAGGGGGATACAAGCCCTGTAAAACATCCAGAATCAAAAGATAAAGATGGACATACCTGAAAGATGTAACATGGGTTCACAGACTGCAGGCTTGATAGCAGACAGGCCAACTTCAAGCTGCGGGGGAGGGGGATGAGTACCGAATCTGGAAATCCCAGCTGGGAGCAATAGCCAGTTAGAAAGCAGCACAATTCTTTTTAGCAGTGAGGGACCACACCAATTAAAAAACTAAACTCATTTATTTTAAAACTGAAACAACAACTCCCAGGAGCTGGGGGCACGTACTGGGGACAGGCACGCAAAGCAGTGGCTAATAGCCACGGCACATAACTTAAGGTCAAGAAGGCCTGTGAGCTGGACCTCTGAAACAGAGCCAGGAGGCTCTAAAAGACGGGCATCAGAAACCAAGAGTAGGCCACAGGACCCCGCGTTACAAACACTGTGGCCTATCCAAAACCAACAGCAACTCGACTACTAAACCTGCTCAGCACCAGAAGTAGAGGACAAAAATGGCTTTATTCTCTCTTTCCCTCCTACCTGCAACACAGGGCCTTAGAGCAGTTCCCCGGCCATTTCTGGACCTAGACAAGCACAGGGAACCAGGGCCCAACCAGCTCTTTTTCTGTCTCTTCCCCCGCAGGCTGTCAAAATCAAGGCAGAGTGCCACACCAGGTATGGGGCTGGAGGGTTGCCACCACCTCCACACCCCACACCGCAGGCTGCCACCACTTTAACGTACCCACTGCTTACCAGCTTACATACTCCAGACCAGGCTCGGCCTGCCTCAGTGCCATGGAGCACAAGGTGGGCCCCCCCCGCATTGACTCCTATAACAGACAGGCCGCAGCTCCCAAATCAGGCTCAGTCCCACCGACACAAGGCCCTACACCACCCACAACCTGAGTGGAGCACTTACTGTCACCAAGGCTCGAATCCCAGGCCGGGGTTCAAACCCCAGCCCACTGCAATGGTAACTATCTCCCAGACAGCTTCCCCCACCACTCTAAAACACTGCCTAATATACCAAAAAGGACTAGCTCAAAATTCCACCCAAGGGCAGAGGTCCGGCCTACACGGACCATAAAAGGCGCAGTGGGTGGAGAGCGTCGCTATAGTAATCCCTCCCCAGAAGGAGTCTTGCACTCTCCCCCCTTTAAACTATTCCCCTCCTGGGGAATGTAACACCCGGTGATCCCACAGGGGAAGGCCAGTGGGATATGCCCACTCTTCCACCAGTTCACCCCCCCCGCCCCCGGGAAGGAGATGCCAGGACAAAACAAAATACAGGGACCCAAAGCAAAATCCAACATCAAGTTGCTGCTGCCCAAGGAAGCCCAGCTATGACTGCACCTAACCCAGCACGGCTTCCCCAGACAATTAATAAAATACCTTAAAAGAGAAACGCATGCCAGGACCAATACAACTGAACAATACAGTCTCTTTATTTTGCTTTTTTTTTTTTCAGTTAATTCCCTCTCACATACATACACACACACACACACACACACACACACACACACACACCCCTTACAGCACGCAGCCAAACCAAGCAGGCACTACCAACCACCCTGCATTCAGTCACACCCTCAGTCACTCTCTGCTATGCACTCCCTTCTGCAAAGACAGGGACATTTAGTTGTTATTAGAGTCCAAAAAAGCAAAGTCTGACTTTAAACTTGTAAGGCATTTAAGTCCCAAAAAATGTTCATGACCAGGTACAGTCCAAAGCTCAGGCCAGTGACAAAACAGGCACAGTTCCTCTTCTCGTTTTGTTTTTCTAGCAAGCACCAACCATAGTAAGAGCATAACAGTGGTAACCATCAAACAGAACAAAACAGCTCACCCAATAACAATAGTCTCAAAAGAGAAGAACAGCAGTCCAGGCATAGGAATCAATGTCCGGAGGGTTCACCCTTTACAAGGTGGGTCCACCACCAATGGGGTAGTAATACTGAGGCTCCAGTTTGGTGGTTTCTCCCCCAAAGGAGTCTGTGGCTACCACATAAAACTTCATCCTCTTGCCAGAGATGTCTTAGATCATGGCGAAATGTTTGAATAGTGTAAGGCCTGCCCAAACAGCAGAGTGGCACAGCAAGTAGGCTGTAGACATACTCTGCTCTGAAAGGGGTCCAAATTTGTTGGTTCACATCTGGAGTTTATTAATGGCAACTCTGAAGACCCAATCCGCTCATTTTTCTTCAATGACATCCCCAAGACGTTGTGGAATAGATGGGTATTCCGGTTTGGTGGTTTCTCCCCTGAAGGAGTCTGTGGCTACCACATAATACTTCATCCTCTTGCCAGAGATGTCTTAGATCATGGCGAAATGCTTGAATAGCGTGAGGCCTGTCCAAACAGCAGAGTGGCACAGCAAGTGAGCTCTAGAAATACTCTTTTCCAAAGGGGGTCCGAACTGGTTAGTTCACATCTGGAGTTTATTAATAGCACCTCTGAAGACCCAATCTGCTCGTTTTTCTTCAATGGCATCCCCAAGACATTGTGGAATAGATGGGTATTCTGCCTGTGGGTACTCAATGTGAATGTGAGGTCATACCCACTGTTCTGCTTGTGACCACTCAGTTATACTTTGGATGCCAGTTCTCCGGGCGTGGCCCTCTTCAAGCCAGACCCCCGAGTGGTACCTCACATTTAAGGGGTCATCAGAGAATAATTTGTCCATCCGATTCCCTGAGGGCCACAGACACCTCCGGGAGGCGTGGAATGTTGTCAGGCAAAGTCAGCGTAGGCCTCCTTGAAGGCTACGGTATAGCATAGAAGATTTCCTGGTCCTGGAAGACCAAAGATTTTTCAGCTTGCCAAGGGGGCAACATGGGAGGTTCCACATATGCAGGCCCACTGGGTTCGCTCCTCTCTTCTTTGATACTGGGGACTCCTTGCCCAAGGCATCACCCCTTTTTCTGAGACATTGTTGCCCCGGCAGGCAAGGAAGCATGCTCTTATCCCCTGGGCCCTGGGTGATCAGCAGATTTCACCGGCTTTCCCCACCCTCTCCCTCTGCCATGGGGAGGCTCTGCAGGCAGTAATGGAGAAGGGCTGGGCAGACATTTGTGCCCTTCCTCACGGTACAGGTTTTTCTCTTCTTTGGTTTTCACATGGCCTCAGGAGCAGTGGGCTCCAAGGGAGTGGTCACAGATCTCATTTCTTCCCAGGTGTCTAAACTTCCCACCGACAGTACAGATGTCATCCCTGAGGAGGGAACAGGTGGCCAGGACCATTCAGGGGTGTAAGGTGGCAAGGTGTAGATGTTTGCAGTCGGAGGCACCCCACGGCGGGCACAAGACGAGCAAAGAGAAAGGAGCACCACCCCAACGCCATGATAGCTGCAGCGAACACACTGGTCTGATGGAGCTCCATGACCAGTGTTGGACCACAACCAGGACAACAAAGAAGCCGGTACCAGGACCTGTGGCTTGCTCTCGGGGGTTCTCAGCTCTGTTGCTCTCCTAACACCACGTAGCTGCTCATCTCCTTTCCTCAGATAGTGCATTCTCTCTTCTCCACCCAGGATGCCGTGCTTTTCCCCTAACCAATCAGGGACCTTGCCAGGCTCATTAGCATAAGATTTAATATGTAATGATCGAGTTCACGATGGTGCAGAGCAGGCAAGGCGCAAAACCTCCCAACATGGCGACACCAACTAATGGCGCAGACACAATTTAAAACGGGACCCCCGATTGCTGCCAAGCCCAGAAGAGTCCAGGTACAGTCCAGTTCCCCCCAAAACCAGATCCCGGATAAGCCCCCACATTTGTACGCCCCCTCCAACCTGTGTCTAGGGGCCTGATGTTACAAAAGGCTACCAAGGGGGGTACAAGCCCTATAGACCATCCAGAATCAAAAGATAAAGATGGACATCTCTGAAAGATGTAACACGGGTTCACAGACTGCAGGCTTTTTTTTTTCTATTTAGTATACTTTATTGACATTTCCAATTTTGTTAGCACTCAGTATAAGAACAGCACAGTGGAAACAGTTCTGGTACATCTGGGGTAGTCTGAGATGTTATATAGCCAGGTAGTATAAACTGGACAGGATGTTCCACGGTGGATGTTGTATAGTGACAACAAAAACACCAATGTCCCCCACCCCCTCCTCCCTCCCAATCCCCCCCTGAGGTTGCACCACAAATAGTAGAGATGTCCAATGGGACCCAGTATGACCTAAATTAGACTAGTCTTCAAAAGAGCAACAGGGACTATAGGGTGAGCAGCGTGTGAAGAGGGGCCCATATAAGATCTTGATCCAAAGAATAAACTGAGGAGGAAAATTATATTTCGGTAACAGATAGAAAAGATAATCCCAGGACACCCTATCAAAGGCTTTCTCTGTGTCCAGGGATGCCAACATGGCAGGGGTGCTGGAACCCCTGGATGCAGAGATGAGATGGGAGAGTTTTCAAAGATGGTCTGCAGAAAGGTGACTGGTGACAAAACCGATCTGTTCCGGTCTTATCAAGTGGTGCCAAACCTTGTTGAGTCGGTTGGCGAGGACTTTAGCTAGAATTTTAAAATTTACATTTATTAAGGAGATGGGTCAGTAATTAGATGCTAAAAGGGGATCCCTGATGGATTTGGGGAGGACCACAACTGTAGCTTCGGTCAGGGATAAGTCAGAAAGGCCATGCTCATATATGTAGGAGTAGGTGTCAAGCAGAGTGGGGATCACAAACTGCAGGCTTGATAGCAGACAGACCAAATTCACGCTACAGGGAAACGACTACAGAACCTGGAAATCCCTGCTGGGGGGCAACAGCCAGTTAGAAAGCAGCACAATTAATTTCAGCAGTGAGGGACTACACTGATTTAAAAAACGAAATTATTTATTTTAAAACTGAAACAACAGCTCCCAGGAGCTGGGGGCACGTAATGGGGACAGGCACGTAAAGCAGTGGCTAATAGCCACGGCACATAACTTAAGGCTGAGAAGGCCTGTGAGCTGGACCTCTGAAACAGAGCTGGGAGGCTCAAAAAGATGGGCAGCAGAAACCAAGAGTAGGCCACAGGACCTGTATTACAATCACCACGGCCTACCACAAACCAGCAGCAGCTTGACTGCTAACTCGCTCAGCACCAGAAGCAGAGGGCACAAATGGCTGCATTCTCTCTTTCCATCCAACCTGCAACACAGGGCCTTAGTGCAGGTCTCCAGCCTTCCCCGGACCTAGACAAACACTGGGAACCGGGGTGCAACCAGCTGTTTTTCTCCCTCCCCCACATGATGTCAAAATCAAGGTGGGGTGCCACACCAGGTACAGAGCTGGAGGGATGCCACCACCTCCACATCCCATGTCACAGGCTGCCACCACTGTCACGTCCCCACTGCCTACCAGTCTACATACTCTAGACCAGGCCCAGTCCACCTTGGTGCTGTGGAGCACAAGGCGTGCTCCCCCTGCATCAACTCCTATAATCGACGGGCAGCGGTTCACATATTAGACCCAGTCCCAACGCCGCAAGGCCCTACACCATCCACACCCAAGCAGAGTACTTACAGTCGCCGAGTCACCAAGGCCCAAATCCCAGGCTGGGGTTCAAACCTCAGCCCACTGCAACGGTAACTATCTCCTGGACACTCTCCCCCTGCCACTCCAAAACACTGCATAATATACCCAAAAGGCCCAGCTCAAAACTCCACCCAAGGGCAGAGATGTGGCCTACATGGACCATAAAAGTCAAAACAGAAGGAGAGGGTCACTACAGTAAGCCCTCCCCGGGGGGAGGGTGCTTACAGTATTAATACAGAGTACTATGCCTTTAAAATGCAGCACATGCAGTAAACAGGGTTATTAATCACTATCATTTTATCTAATCACTCCATTTGTGGTTTGCCAGGTGTCAGCAGAATTTTGGAAAGTGAATGCCTAGGTAGCGATGATGAGGGTGGGCTGGGTTCATGCCCTTCTGAGTTACGGCCTTGTGGTCAAACTTTAAAAATGAAAAGGAAGGGTCAGTCATTCAGGTGCAATCAGCAAACTAGGCACAAGAAGTTGCTGTCTGTTGGGGGGGGGGAGGTTACTCTACAGATTTCAAATTTGAGTGAGAAATAAAACTGATGCAATGAGTGATCACACTCAGTAGTGGAGGTTAGAAGAATTCACCTGTTACATCCTTGGCCCCACCACTTTTCAGACTGTTCTGTCACCTGTGCCTCAGGCTGGGAGTTCCTATTATCTCTGTCATCCTGGCTAAATAATTGTAAAAAAAAAAAACCTCCAAGTGACAGCTCCCATCTTTTCGGGAGTGACCGAATTCACACTTTTACTGTTTTACAGATTTGCCACAGAAAATGTTACTTTTTTAGATGTTTGTAACCCCTAAGGGGCACTATCCCAAGGGCTACTACCCCTGCCTGCTTGGCTAGTAGCAGGTTAAAGGGCCTGGGTAATGAAACGGGTGCCTCCACCTGGAGGTCAGGGTTGTTAGTGTTCAAGCTAACCTCGGCACAGCCCTCCGGGACACTGTAACCCCCCTCTTTCCCTTCTAGTGGCCAGAACAACATACAATAATTACTTTCACAATTACCCTTATTCACCAGGCAATTACCCACACTGTTTACACTTACCACCAGGGCTGGTTCCTCTAGCTTGACCCTGGAGAACCCCTGTAAAACAAGGTTAAGCACAGCAAATAGCAACAGTACAATACTTTTGGCACACACTGGAACCACAGTTAGATTAAATGCAAACAAAGTTAAATCTGATTTATTCAGGGGAGAGTTCTGTCAATACCAAGGTGCCCCATGTGATTGTGGAGGGACCTCAGTACCAAATCTTTAAAGGCCGTGGGCAGGACCAATTGCTGCTTGTCTACTCAACCACTGTGATCCACTGTCTCTCTGTATAACAACTGATTGTGTAACTTCAACCTGGGGCCTTCTTTAAGCAATAGGGCAATTCGCAAGTCAGGGGAACGCAACTAGGACACATCTTTCCCCACGTGCAGGGCATTAAGTGCTGGCTGAATCATAGAATCTTGGGATTGAGCCCACTGGATGCTCTCATTGTCAAACTGAGGTAATGAACTAATATCTAGAGCAGAGAAATGGCAATAGGCAGCCGATATGCAGGTATCAGGAGGGCCTAAGCAATCTACTAAACAGTCCTCTGTGTCCGTAGACATCTGTTCATCTCTATAAAACTTTTGGCACAATGCTCAGATGTCAGGTTCAGACAACCTGACCCAATCACTCTTGGAGACTGGCCTTCGTGACAGGGCATCAGCATCCATAATGTTCAGTCCTGGCCTGTATTCGATAGCATAATCATAGGCAGAGAGCCACCAGTGCCCAGTGGCGTCCAACTTAGCTGAAATCTGTACATAGGTTAACGGGTTATTGTCGGTCCTCACCAATATCTTTGCCCCATAGAGGTACTCATGAAACTGGTCAACAGTGGCCCATTTTAGGGCAAGGAACTCCAGCTTGTGCACAGGATAGTTTCATTCTGATGGGGTCAAGCTCCTGCTGGCAAAAGCCACTGGTCTCAAACCATCCTCATGATCTTGATACAGCACAGCTCCTAGGTCCCGCAGACTAGTGTCCGTATGCAGCACATAGGGCTTGGTAGGGTCAGCACAGGTGAGGATGGGGGTGTGGGTGAGCTGGTATATGACTTCGTGGAAGGCTGCTTCACATTCGGGTGTCCAGCAGGGCCCAAAAGGTTCACCTGTTTGGAAGTATACTTTCTCGGGTTCTTTGACAGCCCCTTTCTTGTATTTACGGTTGGTAGGGGGTAACCCTGGGTGAGATTCAGGAGCGGGTGAATCACCTTGGAATAGTCTTTTATGAACCTGCAGTAGTAGCCACAGAACCCCAGGAAACGTAGTTCTTTCAAGTTATGGGGCTCGGGCCAAGTAGTCAGTGACTCGACCTTACTGGGATCGGTATCTATCCCTTCTGCAGATACTATGTGCCCCACATACTTCACAGAGGTTTGAAAAAACTGGCACTTGTCAATGGACAGCTTGAGGCCGAAGTCTTCCTATCGGTCTAGGACTTTAAACAGTCAGGTCTCATGTTCCTCCAATGTGCGTCCGAACACAATGACATCATCTAGGTACACTAGGCATTCCAGCAAGTTCATATCTCCCACCGCACGTTCCATCAGTTGCTGAAAGGTGGCCTGGGCACCTGAAATCCCCTGTGGCATTCTCAGGAATTTGTAGAACCCCAAAGGTCAGATGAAGGCGGTTTCCTCATGGTCCTCCGTGACCATCGGAATCTGGTAATATCCGCTGCGAAGATTTAATACTGAGAACCATTTGCTCCTATTCAAGCAATCCAGGGCATCTTGTATACAGGGCATGGTGTATTGATCTGGGACAGTCCACCGGTTCAGGGTTCGATAATCAACACACATCCTCACCAACCCATTCTTCTTACACACAACCACAATGGGAGAGGCATATGGGCTTCTTGATTTCTGCATCATGCCAGCAGCGAGCATTTCCTGCAGGTGTCTTCTCACATCATCTATGTCTGCTGGGGCGAAGCGTCGGGATCTCTCTCAAAATGGCCGGTCATTATGCAGGCATATATGATGCGCTGCACCCTGGACACACCCTACATCCCATTCTTTTAACGGAAACACTCGGTCTCTCTGGACGAGTTTCTTGTTAATCCTAGCCTTCCATTCAGCTGGCAACAGGGAATCACCAAAGTCAAATAAGTCCAGGGTCACTCTCTCCTTTTGGCCAGAGTACTTGTTATTGGGTAATACTTCAGTGTCTGCACAGTGTGCTGTAGCTAGAGTGCACCCTCTGTTCACCTGGACATACCCGATCTAACACATTTTGAATATGGACCATCACTCGTCGTGCATAGGCATGGGCATGGGCAGGCAAGATGCTGGGTTTAATCGATAATCTTTCTGGCAACTTTCCATCACATGGTGCATCCAACATTAATATTTTGTTCTTTACGTTTCTCTTTAGGTGGACTTCTCCAGGAATTGTGCACTGGGTATTGGGGGCCAATACCAAGGAGTCAGGTTCCTTTTTCCACACTATCCCCACTGGCTCATCTGGGTCCTGTTCCTTGGGTTTCTGTTGTAAGTCATGTGCCCTTTTTACTAAGGCTGGAATTCTTAGGGCCCGTCCAGTCAGTTGCCCTTGTTTCTCATGGTAGAGTTGTGCTAGTCTCCCAAACATGTGGGCATTTGTTTCAGTTATGGGGGAACCCCATCATACAGTACGGTGGGGGGACACACTAGGGCCAGTGTCTCTACTTGCTCCTCTACACCAGTTACAGTTGCAGGAAAATACAACCAGAGGCAGACATATCCTAGGTAGGGATAAGACTTGTCGCTCAACCCCCACACATGTAGGCCTTCCAGGGATTGTAATGGCACATCAGATAAGTGTTTGTCACACCAGTCCTAAAATACAATGGTCACTTGTGACCCACTGTGAAGCACAGCCTGAGTAGGAATACCATTCGCAGCCACAGTAGTCTTCATTGAAGGGCCCACTATTTTGGACCAGTCTGGAGGGACAACAGCAGGGGCCTAGACAGACGATTTAGCCACAGAGGGGTTTGAATTAGGATGGCCGAAGCCTTCACTGCAGTCATTTCGTGCACCCCTTGACCACTGACTCATTTTTCGAAGCTCTCCTTGAAGCCGGTTCACCACTTTCTCTAAGTCCTTCTGAGACCGGCATTCCCTCTTCATATGGCCATCCTTGCCGCAACTGTGACAAATGACAGACTCTCGGGGCATCTTTGGGGAAAACATAGCAGGGGATGCTGGAGCATCGATGGGAGATTGTGATCTGACTTCTGCTGGTAGTGTACTATGCCTGAAAAGTTCATTTAGGGTGGCAGTCAATTCCTTGAGCTCAGCCGAGAAGCCACCCTCAGTAGAGGGTGCCTGAAGGTGCACCCCCACCCTCATAACAGTCACATCCTCACAGAGGCCAGGATCTCTGTCAGCAAGGGATACCTCAGTGAATGCACCCAGTTGTACTTTTCTGACTTCCTTCAGCAACTCTTCCCCCCGTCGTTTAGCCCACAGCGGGACACTCGTAGTGGTCTCCATTTCGGAAGGGCCTTCCAGTGCCATGATCACTTGGGGTGCATTCACCCCATAATTACAATCTCCCTATTCACCTTCTACCTCCCGGAGTTCTTTTATCAAGTCACAGTAGTCAGGTGGGTTACCTCTCCTATCCTGGAGCCTTAACTGGATCATCTGCAGTTTAGAATGCTTGGCATGTAGCAGTATGTGCCCCAATCTCACACAGTTCAAATCACTGGCGGCTACCCCACCTTTCCGGTAAGTTTTCTGCAGAGCTCTTTCTAGCCGAGTAACATACACAGACAAACTTTCCCCCTTCCATTGTTTGGTACCTTGGAATTTCCACATCAAAGTCTTCCCTGACTCAAAGCTCCCAAAATTGCCTTCAAGTACAGATAGGTACTTCTGAGCAGATGCCTCAGGGTTCGTGGACCTCAAAAATTTAATGGCTTCAAGGGCGGTCCCTCAAACTTTCTATGATTCTTTTCTGCTTCTCAGCCTCCGCACACTGCCACTCGGGTACCAAGGGGGCAACATAGTTGATCCAGGTCTCCCAGTCATCCTCCCCCTGGGGGGTGGGGAGGGTGCCTGAGAAGATTCTCAGCCTTCGGTAGCAGTCGTGACTAATGGCGGGTACAGATATTGGGGCCAGCATTGGCACGGGCACAGAAGGCAGGGCAGTAACAGGTGCTGGAGTGGGAGAGGGTGTTGGGGAAGGAACACCCCCAGGTGGCAGGAATAGTTTCTTAAAGTCCTCTATGGTTTTCCCTTCCTCCAGCAACAACTTAGCAAATTTCTCCTCAAAAGTCTCAGATAATGGTGGAAGCTCATCCTCCCCAGGGTCTTTACTGTCTTTTGTTATCACTCTCCAGGCAGCTAGGACCCCTTCTGAGGCAACAGTCTGTGGCACTTTAGAGCTGTCCACGAGGTCACTATACTCTACCAAGGCTATGAAAGTTTGGGCGATCAAATCAGCCTGTTGACCCACCACCGCAGGGTTTTTTAAACATTCAACTTTGGAGAGTGCTCCCTCTACAGTGTCCTTACTGGTACCCAGGGTAATATCCAGCATAAGTACAGCATTTTGGGGGTCGATCTCCTGCTCAGTACACCACCCTACCAACTGGTGTACAGCTATTTCTACTGGGGTAGCCATTAATCTTTAACAATAATTCATAATTTTTGGCCACTTGAAGGCACAAAATCCCAGCGGTGAGCCTCCAAGATGTAACCCCTAGGGTACCCCTGCCTGCTTGGCTAGTAGCAGGTTAAGGGGCCTGGGTAATGAAATAGGTGCCTCCACCCGGAGGTCAGGATCGTTAGTGGTCAAGCTAATCTGGGCACAGCCCTCCGGGACACTGTAACCCCCCTCTTTCCCTTCTAGTGGCCTGAACAATATACAATAATTACTTTCACAATGACCCTTATTCACCAGGCAATTACTCACACTGTTTGCACTTACCACTAGGGCTGGTTCCTCTAGCTTGACCCTGGGGACCCCTGTAAAACAAAGTTAAGCACAGGAAGTAGCAACAGTACAATACTTTTGGCACAAACTGGAAACACAGTCATGTTAAATGCAAACAAAGTTAAATCTGTTTTATTCAGGGGACTTGAACAAGGGAGGGGCATAATCAGTTTGATTTGCTTAAAAATTATATTAATCAGACAGTTATGCATGCAGTTCAGAGTCCCTACACAGTCACACACTCTGGGTACCCATGTAGGAAAACGGTGGGCTAGCCAGGAATGTTGCAGCTGGTTGGGGCCTTGTGATGGAAGAAAGCAACATGCACAGCACACATTATTTGTAATACGGAGCCAGAGGGCTTAGTACGTGAAAGAAAAAGTAACAAGACAATCAGATGACAACACTTTTAGATTTATCTGTTGCTGCAGGGAGCTACCCTGATGTTTACTCACAATACCCAATACTGAACACTGGCAGGATGAAATAGAGACTACAGGCTGTTGAGCTGGAGTGCCCGGAGAAACAAGGCCCATACGAATCACCGAGAGGCGTCGTTCCTGTTCAAGGTGTTGAGCAGGGGGCTGATCCCCAGGCTGGTCTTTTGTCGATGACTTTCTTTGCGTAGCAGGTATTCAGGCTGTGCCCGTGTAGCAGTTCCCAGGCAAACAGAAATGGATACAGATTCAGTCCATGGAGCTGGATACAGCCTCCAGCAAGCAAAACACAGTTCAGACACACAGTGGGGAACCAAATCACGACCCACTATAAGCACACAGCACATTCACATGTAAGGAAATTCCACTGTACCAGGCAAATGGCTCTCCCGGTCACAATTACAGAGTCTCAACACAATCCGGGAGTTCAGAGGTAGCTGGAAGTCCTGACAGGCCGATCGCATTCAGCAAATCTTTGGTCTTCGTCAGGTTAAAGCCTGGTGACAATTCAGTGGTTTAATTCACTCTCCAAATTCAGATTCAGTCTGAAAAAAGCACAAGTTCCCTCTCAGGAACATCAGGCAGGCATAAAGGCCAAACTCAGGCCTTTCCACAGTTCTCCCAGGTGAATCCACTATGGATTGCTGCTCGAACTATCTTGAGCTGTTACTTCTTCACTTCCCAACTCAGATCTAACTGAAACTACAAGCAGTGTGGGACTTTCCCCAAGATCCAAAAGGTTCAGTTGGCTGATCTGTCTGTCAGTCACAACAAGGGCTCCTCCTCCAGGTTATTTTAGGCACCAAAAGCCCAAAACTACAATTCCTACATGTTTTGGACCCACCAAGCCCCCTGTAGCAGGCTCCATTTTAGAGTCCCAAATGTACTGATTGGTCCATTCTGACAGTCCAGGACCAAGATGATGGAAACAAACAGAACTGTCCATGCTGCAAAAGAAGGTAGGTTAGAATAAATTGCAATATTATTACTACCCTAGCAAATGATCAGCAAGCAAGTACATCTTCTAACAGAGCTCCATCTCAGACTAATTATGACTGCAATCCAGGCTGCTCTTAAAGAGACAGTTCACAGAGGCTTACAGGCACTCTCTGGCAATACATTTAAACTGCTAAAATGCAGAACACCAGCCTGGCAGTGAGCATTTAGGCAAGCTCAAGGAAGACTTTTTGGGAACCCCCATTTGAAGGGGGGGTTACATGTTTATTATATTAAGGTGTGTTTTGTCCTCTGGTATGAGCTTTCCCCTGTGTTACTGTATAATGTTTAAATGCTCATCAGTGAAGCATTTGAACCATTCATTGAGGGCTGCTTTCCCCTTTATGGACAGATGCAGCCCATTCCCACTGTACAGGGCCACATCATTCCAGGTAGGACCCCAGTCCCCAATGAAGCCATACCCCTTCTCGCTGCATCAGGCCTTCAACCATGAGTTGACATTACTAATGCAGAGATTCCTATCCTCCTCCTCCCTGCCATAGACTGGCAACACCTCTGAAAATGTCATGGAGCTTTCTACTTTCCCCAGGCTCCCTCCTCTTTCACCTGTGCCAAGCTAGCCTTGTCCTTGGATAGGTCATTTGTTCCCAGATGGACAATGACCTCCAGCCCCCAACCCCAGCCACTGCTTCAGCAATCCTCTGGATCTTCTTCCCCTCTCTCCGAGCTGTGCCTCCTAGAAGGCACTTGACCTCCCTTTCCTCCCTCCTATCTGTGCCCAGATCCATTCCCCGAGAGTATAAACTAGCCAGGGAAGGGGGCCAACAAGAACAGGAAAACTCTAGCAGCCTACCCCCACATGATAGACACCTGAATGATGTTGTCAAGGTCACCTGGATCAGGCAGAAGAGGAGAAGCAAAGGAATCGGGACACATGTTAAAGTTAACAGGGAGGGGAGGACACTGCAGCGGACCAAAACCAGGAGTGGAGGGAGGACAGGCAGTAATACTTGGAAGGCCATGGTGACAAATGCCCGCAGCCTGGGAAATAAAATCCCAGACATGGAGGCTGTGATAACTGAGGCAGACCTGGACATAGTAGCAATAACTGAAACCTGGCACACTGCCAATCATGGGTGGGAAGTAAATATACCAGGTTATACTCTGTTCAGCGGGATAGGGGAGGCAAAATAGGTGGAGGAATTGCCCTGTATGTCAAGGATGGTATAAAGGCAGCACAGATACAGGGTAGGCAGGCGGAGGCCGAGGCACTGTGGGTCATCCTTGAATCAGGAAATGGCACAGCAATATGCACAGAAGTAATATACAGGCCTCCAGGTCAAGGGGGGAAATGTGGACAGGGACCTTGAGGATGAAATACACAAAATAGCAATGAAAGGTGAGATTCTGCTGCTGGGGATTTCAATATGCCAGACGTGGACTGGACCACCCAGGCAGCTGCTTCAGCCAGAAGCAGAGGCATCCTGGATTCCCTACAAGGGTCAGGACTCAGGCAGCTGGTTCTTGATCCCACCAGAGGCAGGAAGATTCTTGATCTAGTAATGACCTACAGGGAAAGAATCACTGATGTCAGGGTGGAGGGGCAACTAGGATCCAGTGATCACTACATAGTGTGGTTTAGCATACAGGCAGGGATTCAGTCAAGACACACTAGAGCGAAGATTTTCGAATTTCAAAAATGCAGACTTGCTGAAATGGGGAAGAGTTATTAAAAGTGCCCTGGAGAATAGGAGGACAGGAGATGGGGTGGAAGAGCAGTGGGAGAACCCAAAAGGAGCCATAGTGGAAGTAACAAACAAATGCATCAGATTGGTATCAAACGGCGAGAGAAGGAAAAGGCCACTATGGTTCTCAAAAGAGGTAGCAGAAAAGATAAGGGTTAAGAGGGCAGGGTTCTGGAAATATAAGGAGACCCAAAGTGAGGAGGACAGAGAGGTGTACCAAGAGTGACTATAGGAAGCAGGGAGGGCAGTGAGGAGAGCAAAGGCACAGACTGAGGAAAGTTTAGTGCAGACAGTAAAGAAAGGGGACAAGACATTCTACAGGTACATCAGTGAAAGAAGGAAAACCATAGGGGAATTGTAAAACTTAAAGGGGAGGAAGAGGAGTGTAAGGAGGGAGACATGGATAAGGCAGAAATACTAAATAAATACTTCTGTTCACTATTCACAGAAGAGTGGGAGGGACAGAGACCACAGCCAAGCATCCAATGCCATGGGGGGAAGAGGTGGACAACAGTCCATTCATGGGGGAGAGAGTCCTGCAGGTACTCACTAAATTTAAGGTGGACAAAGCAATGGGACCAGACAGCATACACCCAAGGATACTACGGGAGCTGTGAAGAGAGCTAGCAGAACCTCTGGCAGCATTGTTCACTGAGTCACTTAACACAGGAGTGGTGCCATAGGATTGGAGAAGGGCACATGTCATCCCTCTACACAAATCAGGCAGTAGGGAGGAGGCAGGCAACTATAGGGTGGTCAGCCTCCCTCACTAGTGGGGAAGATCATGGAGGCACTGCTGGCGAAAGGATAGTGGAGCGCCGGGCGGGCGCTGAGGGATGAGGCGCTGGACGCCACACCTCAAGGCCAGCGCGCCGGGCGCACCCGTCCAGGAACGGACTTGGCACCGGGGCCTGGCAGGGGAAGGGTTGAGGACTGAGCACCTGTGTGGTGCTTTCCTCCCCAGAAGGGGAAGGGATGGCCCGGCGAGCCAGAGACCTCCGGTGGAGACCAGGGGTACTGCAGCAAGCCAGGCAAGCATGTACTAGCGTGGCCGATGCAGGCAGGGTTGCCGTGCATCATAAACATCACGGCATGCCCACACATGGGGAGGGAGGACCACAGAACACAGAAAAACCTGGTCCTAGAGGTAGGCAATGGCACCAATCCCCATGCCCACTGCCGGGTCCGCCCTAGCCGACCTTCAAGGATCCTCTGCCCGGGGCCCACATCTGCAGCTGGAGACTATGTGTGCAAGAGCACCCAAGGTAGGAGGGGTGGCCTCACCCTGGAGAGGTTAAGCCGGGGGTGCCAGCTCGGTGGGGCGGGGAGACGAAGGTCGGCTGGGGGACTGTAGCAGTGGCGAAACCCAGGCTGATGCCTGAGAGAGCTCCCAGGACCGTGATCAGGAGGGAAAAGAATAAAAAAAAAAGAGGAAAGGATAGTGGGACATCTAGAAGCCATCAGTGCCCAGGACCTTAGGCAACATGGGTTCACAGCGGGCAGGTTATATCAGATAAATCTCATTGACTTCTTCCACTGGGTAACAAAGGAAGTAAATTGGGGGGGTGAACATCGCCCACCTCTATTTCAGCAAAATCTTTGACTCCGTCCCACATAGGAGGCTGATTAACAAGATGGGTAGTCTGGGCATGGAAGACAAGGTGGTAAACTGGGTTATGAACTGGCTAATGAATAGGAGACAGAGGGTGGTGGTAAATGGATTACAATCTGGGGAGAGGAGGGTGACCAGCGGAGTATCTCAGGGATCAGTCTTTGGACCAGTTCTGTTCAATGTCTTCATCAGTAACATTGCAGGGGGCTGGAAGGAAAGGTCTGCCTGTTTGCAGATGTCACAAAGAGCTATAACAGGGTGGATACTCCTGAAGGGGTGGGGAAAATGAGGAGGGACCTGGTGAAGCTTGCGAAATTGTCTGCAGAGTGGCAACTGAGGTTTAATTCAAAAAAGTGCAAAATTATGCACCTGGGATGTAGTAACCCTTGGGAGAGCTAAAGGACTGTGGGGAGTTGCTGACAGTCACCAAAGAGGAAAGAGACCTGGGGGTTACTATTCCAGATGACCTGAAAATGTCAAAGCAGAGTACAAAGGCAGCAGGGAGGGCCAGTGGCATGCTGGGGTGCATAGCAAGGGGTAGCACCGGTAGAAGGTGTGAGGTCATGATGCCGTTATACAAAACTCTGGTCAGGCCTCACATGGAGTACTGTGTGCAGCTCTGGAGGATGCAAATTTGAAAGAACATTAACAGGCTAAAGGTGGTCCAGAGAAGGGTGACTAAGATGGTACAGGGCTTGCACTACAAGACTTACGAGGAGAAATTAAGAAACCTCAATACGTACTTACTGGGGGAGGGAGAAAGGGGACATGATAGAAACATTCAGGTACCTCAGGGGCATAAACAGGGTGCGGGGGGGGATCTTCCAAAACAGGAGGAGTAGAAGAACTAGGGGGCATGACATGAAATTGGAAGGTAGCAGGTTAAGAGGGAATGTGAGGAAGTTTTTCTTTACAGAGAAGGTGTTGGACACTTGGAATGGTCTATCACAGGAGGTGGTGGGAGCGAGCACTGTGATTGGATTTAAACATGCATGGGATAGGCGTAGGGGAACCATCGAGGTTAAGTGGAGGAAGGGTCAAAAGCTATAATCAAGTACAGGATTTACGGGCAGACTGGAGGGGCCTAACGGTCCTTATCTGCCGACAATTTCTATGTTTCTATGTTCTTGCATCCTATATTTTGAAAAAAAAACAATGAAAATAAAATAAAGGGGACAGCCCTATTTATTTTTTTTAATCACATGGGCATATTTATGGAATACTTACAAACACAGGAGAGAAAGAAGTAAGTGCCTCAGCTGGGACTTGAACCCAGGCCACCTGGAATACTGTTCTGGTCACACTAACCAGCTGCACCACCAAGGCAACTGGAACCTGAGCCATCCTGGAGCACCCATTAATCTTTCTCTAATGCACAACCTAGTCATGCCCAAATAATTACTTCCTTTTATTTATTTATTTATTTATTTATGTAACACCCCCCCCCTACAAATGGGGGTTCCCAGAAAGTCTTCCTTGAGCTTGTCTAAATGCTCACTGTCAGGCTGGTGTTCTGCATTTTTGCAGTTTAAATGTGATTGCCAGAGAGTGCCTATATAGCCTCTGTGTACTGTCTCTTTAAGAGCTGCCTGGATTGCAGCCATAATTAATCTAAAAGGGATCTCTGTTAGAAGATGTGCTTGTTTGCTGATCATTTAGTAATACTATTGCAGTTTGTTCTAACCTACCTTCTTTGCAGCATGGACGGCTCTGTTTATTTCCATCATCTTGGTCCTGGACTGCTGAAATGGGCCAATCAGTACATTTGGGATTCTAAAATGGAGCCTGCCTGCAGGGGCTTGGTGGGGTCAAAACTTGTAGGAATTGTAGTTTTTGCATTTTGGTGCCTAAAATAACCTGGAGGGGGAGTCCTTGTTGTCACTGACAGACAGATCAGCCAACCAAACCTTTTGGATCTTGGGGAAATTCCCAAGCTGCTTGCAGCTAGTTTCAGTTCTGAGCTGGGAAGTGAAGAGATAACAGCTTGAATGATTCAAGCAGCAGCCCCGGAGTAGATTCACATGGGAGAACTGCTTGAGATAGTTCAAGCAGCAATCCATAGTGGATTCGTATGGGAAAACTGTGGAAAGGCCTGAGTTTGGCCTGCATGCCTGCCTGCTGTTCCTGTGATGCAACTTGTGCTTTTTTCAGACTGAATCCGAATTTGGAGAGCGAACTAAGCCACTGAATTGTGACCAGGCTTTAATCTGAAGAAGACCGAAGATTTGTTGAATGCGATCGGCCTGTCTGGACTTCCAGCCACCTATGAACTCCCAGATTGTGCAGAGACTCTGTAATAGCGACCGGAGAGCCTTTTGCCTGGTACAGTGGAATTTCCTTACATGTGAATGTGTTGTGTGCTTATAGTGGGTCGTGATTTGGTTCCCCACTGTGTGTCTGAATTATATTCTGCTTGCTGGAAGCTGCATTAGAATTTTCTTACATGTAAATGTGCTGTGTGCTGCTAGTGGGTCGCGATTTGGTTCCCCACTGTGGTTTGAACTGTATTCTGCTTGCAGAAAGCTGCATCCAGCACCACGGACTGAATCCAAAATCATCTCCATTGGGCCTGGGCCTTACCACACTGGCCCAGCCCGACTACCCGCTGCACAAGGAAAGCCATCGATGAGAGACCTGCCTGGGGATCAGCCCCTGCTCAACACTTGAACAGGAACGACGCCTCAGTGATTCGTGTGGGCCCCGCTTCTCCGGGCACTCCAGCTCAAAAACCTGCAGTCTCAATTTCATCCTGCCTGTGTCCAGTATTGGGTATCGTGAGTAAACATCAGAGTAGCTCCCTGCAACAACAGCTAAATCTAAAGTGTTGTCATCTGATTGTCTTGTTGCATTTTCTTTCACGAACGGAGTCTTTGGCTCCAGATTGCAAATAGCGTGTGTTGTGCATGTTGCTTTCTTCCATCACAGAGCCCCAACCAGCTGCAACATTCCTGGCTAGCCCACCATTTTCCTACCTGGGTACCCAGAGTGTGTGACTGTGGGGGGACTTAAAGCGCATGCATAACTGTTTGATTAATATAGCCTTTAAGCCAATCAACCTGATTATGCCCCTTCCTTGTCCAAATCCCCTGAATAAATCAGATCTGACTTTTTTGCTGCATTTAACCTGACTGTGGTTCTAGTTTGTGTATTTCAGAAAGAAATCACTGTTTAAAAAGTAAAACCAGGACTCAGCACATGCCCTACGGCACCGGCGCTAGTGCACATGCGCTGAGTCTTGGTTTTACTTTTTGAACAGCAATTTCTTTCTGAAATACCCCTCGGTTCAAAAAAGTAAAGGTGTTTCCTAAATCAGCACTGTTTGGTTAATACTGACAGCTGTTCTGTTGGTTTGCCACAAAAATCACCCAACTTGTTCATGCACGAGTTCGGCAGGATTCAGCATCGGCTCTCTATCAGGGACGCTTGGGAAGGAGCATGCGGCACTCATACTGTAAAGTCGGGATGAGTGAAATACATGTTTTATAAAAATGATGTGTACAAGAAGATAAAATACCCTGGGCCGGGTGGCGGCCTTTGATCTCTGGTGGAGAAAATGGGTAACCTATCAACTGGAGCATTATGCAGACTTTGTTCCCTGATTTACAATCTGAGGTGACAATGTAATGGCAGGATGTGAAGATGGAGGAGTCATTTGGAAGGCCATGGCCCCTTGCTTTGTGGGAGCTCTCTGTCTGGTCACTCACTCACTTACCCCCTCAGATCTGGAGGGGGGTGCGGCAGCGGTCTCCCTCCTCTCCACCCCCTCAGAGGAAAGTTATGGAATCACTCTGTCATTAAAAAACCCCATATTAGCATTTTTATTCACAATCAGTAATCTTGCATGCTAGCCACTCCCAATGACCCATTGGGCCCCTGGAAGAATTCAGCTGGATGGTGCTATTTGCATCCCATGATCTGAAAAGAACACATTTCTCAGAGTACGAATGGAACTAGGCCTGGTCTTGCAGAGGACACTAATTGCCTTATGGACATGCAAGTTCTTAAGCTTTAAACTACGTAAAAAAAACTAGCAAGAGATGTGACTACCTCTGTTAGTACATCCATCATGTAAGTCTGATTAATTTGCTTTGTGTGTCATAAACTTTTTTTTGTTTCCATGTATCAATAAAAACTGAATTAAAAAAAAAAGAAAGAAACTAAAATACCCTTTGACTATACTGACAGAAATTGCATTTGGAGTGCTGTTTAGAGGCACAAACAGAGGAGGGGTCATTAAATTTGCTCAAAAGTTGACAGTGTCCCTTCAAGCACCTCAACCACACCCATTCTGGAGTAGGATAGGAACTGCAGGTGAAAAGTCAGAGATAAGGAAAACAAGAGTGGGGGAGGGGAAGGGAAGGAGTTTCAGCTGATGCCTGAGGGAGCCTGGGGAGGCAGTGAAGCTGAGGGATGTAGGCAGCTTGTTCCAGAGGGTGGGAAGACAACAGGAAAAGGCTGATTGCCCAGAAGAGGAACAGGGATGAGGATTGGTGAAGGTGAGAGGATCCCTGGAGCAGAGGAAGCATGAAACAGAGGAGATGACAGAGAGGAGTGATGAAAGGTAAAAGGAACGGTATCCAGACCAGTATTTGGATATGAAGGAGGCGCAATGGCTCTGGCGATGTAAGGGTAGGGGGAGAATGGATAAGGAGGAGTAAAGTGAACAATGATGAGTACGAGGGGAGAGTTGGTAGCAAAGCAACAAAAGGAGTTGCAGAGGGTGTCCAGTCTGGCCAAGGAAGTGAAGAGTGTGGTGCCATAGACAACATCCGCACAGTTGAAGATCAAGAGCACCATTTTGGTAACAAGCCCTTGGCAGACCTGCAGAGACAAACAACCTTTATTGCAGTACAAGGCACCAGTTTAGTGTGGAGCTTGGCATGGATGGCATCAATGTGGGCAGAGAAGGCAAGCTTGCTGTATAGTCACATACTGAGGTACTTGAAGGATTGAACCACTTGTAGAGGGGAGCCATCTAAGGTGAAGAAGATGGTAGAGTAGGGAGTCTGGCCAGTCTCTGGCTGGTACCAAAGGTCATGGACACAGCTTTTTTTGTGTTGACCTGGAACTGGTTGGATTGGAAACAGCACAAGACATTGTGAAAGTCTTGCTGGAACAGATCTTCCAAGGCTGTAGTAGAAGGACTGGAGGTGTAGATGACTGTGTCATCTGCATATATGTGAATATGCAAATTGACACAAGCAGAGGGGCGGTTTTTACAAAAATGGACAACAGTATGGGACCCAGGATGGAGCCCTGTGGGACCACAGCCTGGAGGGGAAGTGGGGGTGACAGGGTGCTACCAACCTGTACCAACTGCAGATAGCCAGTGAGGTAAGAGTGGAAACGGTTGACAGTGGGAGGCCAGCAGAACTCAAGTTATCCAGGAGTGGGTAGGATACCGAATCAAAGGCTTGGCCAGATTGATGAAGATGGCAGCTGTGATGTGCCCTTGATCCATCCCTGAGAAGACAGAATCAGTTACACATAGTAAAGAGGAGATGGTGGAGTGATGCTTCTGGAAGCCAGACTGGAATGGGAAGAGGAAACTGATGGAGGAGGGGAAATTGGACAGTCTGGTGAAGACATGTTTCTCTTGAAGCTTAGCAAGAGAAGAAAGGAGGAAGATTTGCCAGAAGTTACCAGGGGAGGAAGGCTTAAGAAGTGGAAGAACTTTGGCCAACTTCCAGGACTGAGGAACAGCACTGAGGGAGAAGGATAGGTTGAGTAGGTGAGTCAGAGGATGCTATAGCAGGAGCAGAGATGCAGAAGAGTTTAGGATCCAGCCCATCAAGACTGGACTTGTACAGGTTGAGGGAGGAAAGGGCAGTCAGAGTTTCCTGGGTAGCAATGGGGGAGTGGTAGAGGAAACTCTGGGAGGGGAAGGGAGTGGAGGAGAGGGAACATGAGATGGAGTGGAGGAGGCTAGAGAGGGAGTCCAAGTGAGAGTACAAGTGGTGAAGAACTCATTGAAATGAGCATGAACAGAGGAGGAGTCACACATAGATGAACCATTTCCCAATAGGACTGGGTGGGAGGGTCAAAAGGGAGTGAATTATCTTCCAGAACTTAAATGGAGCATTAAGGTTGTTCTGAAGGTTGGCCTTGAAATAGTGTGATTTCATAGCTCAGACAGCCTTTGTGCAGGAGTTTCTGCTAGTCCTATGGAGCAGGCACACTGGAAGGGAGTGTGATCATTTGTAGCATGCCCAGGCAAGATCACGGGACTTGCACTGGTCAATGATTTGGGGGCAATCCAGGGGATGGTGAGTTTTGACCCTGAATTTTTCAAGTGGGGTGTGCTTGTCCCACCAAGGAGAAATTAAAGTGAAACAGGGAGAGCGCAATGTCAATATCAGTGGCAGAGGGGATGGCTGTCCAATCTGTAGCAGCAAGGTCACTCAGGAGACCATTGGTATTGAGCGACTGGAGGGATATGGTCCCCATGTATTTTGGGGTGGGATCATGTAAGGTGGACACCCGAGTTTCCTGATGCAGAACATCATGCAGTAGTCACTGAAAGTATCTGGCAAGATACCTACTGCAACAGTGGGGTGGAGGGGGAGGGGGAGGAGAAGAGTACCCAGTCCAAGAGGGGATAGTTGTGGAGCAGGGGTTGAGTTGAGTGGGTTCGGTTAAAATTTGTGAGAGATTAAGGAACTCAGTCTTGTGGATGATTAGCCTGGAGGTTGGGGAGAGCCACTTGATACTGAAATGCCCAAGTAGGATGACTTCCCCAGCAGAGGAATGAGAGATAATGGTAGAGAGGGAATCAACTAAGGTGGAGGTAGAGATTCTGGATGAGGCATATAAAACCTCAGTGAAGATGGGCATAGAGCAGGGGAATGACAGCCTGATGAGAAGAAACTCAAGGGAGGAGGGTGCAGCCTCTTTGATAGTCATGGTGTAAGAAAGGTTCAGATGGACATAGATGGCAACAACAACACCACATTTCTACTGTCTTGCCTGAAGAGATGATAAGAAGGGTCAGGCTAGAGGTTGGAATCCTGGAGGAGAGCCAGGATTCCGAGGTACAGAGGATGCCAGGAGAGTATTTTGAAACCCAGACAGACGAGGTAGAGTTTTGAGAGAAGACACCAAGCACTGAGGGGATAGATGCTCAAGCCTTTGGTAGCTGTGGAGGTGGAGAAGGAGGAAGGAGCGGGACCGGGGTTGGACTCCATATCGCCAAACAGAAGGAGCAGGGAAAGGAGCAAAAGGATGGAGTAGGATTTCCACCCCTTTGAGTGGGGGGAGGAGTGGGGGGAGAGGGAAGGAGAGGAGGGCACAATAGAGAAAATCCAGGTTAAGGGAGGGGGAAGAGAGGTCACCAAGGTGGATAGGAAGGAAGGAGGGAGGGTAAAGGGGAGGAGTGAAGGCTGGATGGGTGAAGGGGGAAAGGAGGGAAGGTTGGTAGGATGAGGGATGGAGAAGGAGGGGGAGATAGGAGCAGGAGGGCACAGTACATTGTAGTCAGCAGGTGAGATGTGATAGCTATCGATTATGCAGTATATTAACTAAGTGTATGAATAAACATTTGTTCAAATACATATATGACTGTAACTTGGTAACAGGCCTAAGCAGTAACTACAAAAGTAAAACAAGAGGCAGGTAAAAGATGCAAAACAGATGAACATACAAGTTGCTGCCTAAACTCAGCGAATGCAATTAGCTGGGAGTTGCACTGATAAGTAAACTGTTCATCTCCCTGTAAATGAAAACAGATGCAGAATGATGCAAGATGTGGGTGCACCCAGATAGGGTAATTCAAGGAGTCAGCAACAAAATGGCAATTTAAATTAGAGGCAGCAAGAAACAAGATGGGCGACTAGCTACAAGACTATCATTGCATACACCACAAGCCCCAAACCCTTAGACTAGGTTTGCTGGCAAAAAGCACCTAGCTTCACCTGAATTTTGTTTTTTCTAGGTTTGCTTGAAAGGACAGAGCAAGGAGCAACATTCACAGAGCAAGGAGAAACACTGAGGCTTCTTTTGGCTAATCTTGTTACCGTTTTATTTTGTACTTACATGTTTTGTTACTGTTTTGTGCTTACAGGTTTTGCAGTTTACTGCTTTATATTTCTCTGATTAAAACTGTTTTTGACAGGGTATATTTTCTGTTAAATTGTTACAGGTTGTGCTTACAGGTTTTGTTACTGTTTTTTGCTTATAGGTTTTACAGTTTACTGCTTTATTTTTCTCTGATTGAAAGTGTTATTGGCAGGGTATATTTTCTGTTAAATTGTTGTGCAGGTTGTCTTGCTGAAAGGAAGGAAAGCACACACTGGGTAGTGGGTCAGAGCTGTAGCAGATTGCTTCTGGAAGGATTGGTCTCACCCACTCTGCCCCTACCCCACCCACCCCAAGTGCATCATTTCCTTTATACCAGGGGTTCTGACTTCACTTACCCAAAAAGGGCAAAGGACATACACCTGTCATAACCTTAAGAGCTCAGTTCACTCCATAGGGGGTAAAGGCATGCACACACTCGCATACACTAACAAAAAGGGGGAAAATTTTAAACAGGAAGGGAGAGAGACATGTGGGGAGTGGTACAATGTACTGGCTGTGGGGCAGTAGTCTTCCAGGAGAAGTTCTGGAGGCTACGATGCTGCCCTATTTGCAGGCGCCTCTCTGGTCTGAGGGAGGAGGTTGCCCATCTCCAGGCTGTCCTGAAGAGGATTTGGGAAACTCCTCCTCCACCCAGAGACCACCAGGGCCACGGCCACTGCCTCAGAGGTTGCCAAGAAAGAGGAGTGGTTGGACCACAGTGGGTTCAGGGAGAGTGAGGGTCATGGAACAGAGGCGCATCCCTACAGTTGTACCTCTCCACAATTCATACACCATTGGCAGAGTGTGGTTCTTTTATGGAGACACCCACAGTAGATACCAAGGAGGATACTGGGACCCTCCAAAGGAGACCCACAGGAGGGTAGCATGGCACTCCACAGGGGAAGGAAACAACTCCTGGTGGGGGATTCAATCATTAAGGGGGTAGAAGTGGGGGAGGGAGCTGAGAAGGAGGTAAGGTGCTTGCCCGGCACCATGGCTTGGAGGGACAGGATGTGAATCCACAGGATCATGACAGCAGCTGCATGGGAAAGGGAGATGAACATCATTGTCCACTTAGGGACAAATGACTTGGCTGGAAATGGGATCAGAGCAGTGCAGGAGGAGTTTGTTGAGTTGGGAGGGGGCCTTAGACAAGTAGCATGCACGGTAACTTTCTCGGAGGTGCGACCTGTCTATGGCATGGGTGAGGCTAGGATACTCTGCACCATGGGATTCAATCAATGGTTGAAAAACTGGTGCAGAGTTCAGGGTTTTGGCTTCATTGGGGACTGGGGGTCTACCTAGAGGGATACAGACCTATACTGGCGTGATGGTCTGCATCTGCCTGGGAGGGGAACCAGAATCCTAGGTGATAGGTTTAAATGCTTCATTGGCAAGTATTTAAACTAGCCAAGGCAGGAGGCACTGAAAGGAGCACGGAAATCCCAGCCCCACACAAAACAGGGCAGTTAGTGAGGTAAACACCAAGGTAGAGAAGTCGATAGGAGCGGACAGGCAAATGGAGAAAAGGCAAAAAGCAGTAAGGACAGGGATGGGGCTAAAGGGGTAAGGCCATTAAAAATGGAGGGCGATGAGTACCAATGCTCATAGACTGGGTAACAAGCTCCCTAAACCAGTGGCCTAAAAATCATGGCAGTCACAGAAACATGGTACACAGAGAACCATGGCTGGGATGTCACCATACCAGGGTACACAAGCTACAGAAGGGACAGGGAGGGTAAAAGAGGAAGAGGAGGAGTAGCACTCTACGTAAGGGAAGGGATCAAAGCAACAAAACTAAAGGGCAAATGGGGAGGAGAGGAGGCACTGTGGGTCACCCTGGAGATAGGAAATGGCACCACAATCCACATGGGGGTTATATACAGACTCCCATCTCAGGGGTTGGGGATGGACAAGGAAATTATAAAAGACATCCTTAGAATAGCAGAAAAAGGGTTGATATTGTTGATGGGGGACCTGAATATGCCAGATGTTAACTGGAGCACCTTTGCTGCAGCCACATCCAAGAGCAGGGTCATTCTCAATGCCCTACAGGGGCCATGCCTCAGACAGCTAATGTTGGAACCCACTCGGGAGGGAGCAATCTTAGAACTGGTACTCTCAAATGGGGTCGAAGAGAGGATCTCAGATTTAGAACTGGGTCACCATCTGGGAACAAGCAACCTCCAAACAGTGTGATTCATGATAAACATAGCTGCAGAGTCAAGCCATACAAAAGCGAGTGTAACCCCCCCTCTGGTGGCTTACCTGGCATTTCCCCATTTCTTCCCTGTTTTTCTTGGTGCCCCTGGTCCCCCACGATTCTTTCACCACCAGTGTGTTGTTTTTCTGCCCTTTCGGGCATAGGTTCTTGGCCGAGAGCTGCCAGCGTGCTTGTTTTGGCTGGAACGCGCACATGCGCTCTCAGTGCTTTGATGTGGTGACTGCCATTGCAGTCTGAAAACAGGAAGTTTATCTGTGGTCCCAGTGCCCCTCCTTGTGTCCTTGGGGACTGGAGCCTGAAGGGGATTGGACAGAAGCCCGTAACTGTGTTAAATTGAGAGTTACACAGTGGGGACTCCCGAGGGTCATGCATATTAATGCATGACTCCAAGAATATTAATGAGGTTGCTGCCTGCCACCTAGGGGGACTGAGTTTCAGCAACAGTGACAGGAGAATCCCTGGGATCAAAAGGACGAGAGTGGGCTTGTTTGACAGGGGGAAGTTGGGGCTACGATCTGGTGGAGGGTGTGATTACATAAGGTATTCTGTTGGGCTGCATTCACCTTATAAATTTGGGGGAACAGTATGGACTCCACAGAACTGAATGGGAGCTGACATGTTTGTGACACTTAACCCAGTCCTTGCAGCCAATCGGTGATCTAGGTGCCTAAAACTTGGACACAAGGACTCCTGGGAAAAGGAGGGGACTAATTCAGGTGCCTAGATCATGCCCCAATAAATAAGCAGGAAATATTGATCTCCATTGTTATTGATTATTGATGGGCTTCAACTGCCAATCAGAACTCTGGATTTTCGGATGAAACTGTGTGGACTTTCTGGGATTTCTTTGGTCTGTTCCCGGGCTCTGTATGAATCAGGACTATTCTGTGAGAGTGGACTTTGAACTTCAGGGGCTTACCCAGGCTCCATTTGGAGATTTGCTGTTTGGCAGAAGTGGATTAGAAAGGGGGAAGAAGGAAAAGAGACTGAGCTGTGCTTCTCATTCTCCAGGTGCTTGCTGCAGGACTGAATTGAGAAGGGGAAAGACAGGAAGAGACTGAACTGTGAATCTGTTTCTCCAGGTATTGAGAAGTTGCTTAACTATTGTTGGAAGAAATGAAATGCTGCAGAAATCCTGCACTAGGAAGCTGAACTAGCTGAGAGGACTGTGAGGATCATCAGAGTGCTACAATTATTGCTCAGAGGTCGTTTGCTTGTGTGGGACTGTAATTGAAATTCTGAAGAGGCAACACGTCTCTGGACATCGGGGTGCTAGCCAGGTGCTATATGTGTCCTGAGTGAACTGGTTAAAGTGGCTGAGAGCTGAGCCCCAACTGCAATTGAAGAAAAGGTTGTAGACACTGTTAAACTGGAAAGTGTGAACTGGTGTGCAGGGGTTTGTTGTTCTGAGATTCCTGTGTTGGACTGCACCTACGCCCCTTGGAACTAAGGCTAGCACCCATTCCTATTAGCACTGGACTTTACTCAAAATAACTGCTGTGGACTTTGCCTTGTTTCAAACTCAGTGTAGGGACTGCAGGAATACCACCACCGTTCTGGAGTTCTCACCCAGAGCCAGGGAGGAACCTGCTAACCCCTTCCAAGTGGGACTCACTGTTTCAGGAGGTCACCAGCACTTGCTGAGGTGCTCAGGAAGCTGGGCTGTAAAGTCACTCCCAGGTCTGGGCCATCTGGGGTTGGTGTTGTCCTTCCACAGTGCTCTGCAACAGGCCAGAAGTGGCTGAAGGTGACAAGCGGCCAAAACTACAATTATGATGACCAGCTGCAAGTTCCATCCAGTCAGAGGGATCCTGGCCGGCCTGCCTCTGCTTTGATGCTCCATACCCAAGGTGCTGAGGTCAACAAACCGTGAGTACCCAGGACCTGGCTCCTGAAAAGGAAAAAGGGGAATTGGTCTGGTTTTCTCAATCTACATTTTCTACAATATTTCAGGGCCCCAACAGCCAGCCAACATATGGCACCCATCAGGCCTGCATGTAGTGGGTACCCTGAGAGACAACTTTGGGACACTGGTACCAGTGGGGGTGGGCTTGGTCTGTGGGCTCAAAGGTTTATTGTTGTTGCCTATCTCACTAACCTGTTTTCTTTTCACAGCCATCCTTCATCCTGGTATCCCTTCCCTAGTCCTTACCCCCTTGAATAAAGCTGTGAATTTGTTTGTTGAAACTGTTGTGTTAGTGAACTTCATTGCATGTGCTTATTGCTGAGATAAATGGTTTATGGTGGAACAAGGTATTGGGAACACAGTGTGCAGAGTGGTTGGTTGGGGAGGTGGGTAGGTACAGTATCCCAGGGGGCTATACCAAGTGGATACCTGGCCCACTAATACTTTACTCTGGGTGGAGGCACCACATTATTATCACTATTTCTGGGAACAAACCCCAACTGTCACTGTAGCAGGACCCAAGCCCCTTGCCTCGTACCAGGGACAGCAGGCAAGGAGGGTAGCCCACTGGCATACAGCGCCGGGGCTACATGAGGGTATTGGACTTTAGGAGGGCTGACTTTGGCAAAATAGGAGAGTGCCTCAGAAAAGCACTAGCAAATGGGCAAGAAGGAGGGGTAGATGAACAATGAGGAAAAATTAAAACTGCCATCACAGAGGCAACAAGCCTTTGTGTGAAGCAAATAAAACAAAATGAAGAGAAAAAACACCATGGTTCTCAAAAGAGGTGGCAGGGAAGGTTAGGGAGAAAAATACAGCATCCAGGAAGTATAAGGAAACACAGGAGGAGCAGGACAGAGAACTGTACCAGTTAAAGCAGAAGGAAGCAAGGAAGGCAGTCAGAATAGCAAAGGCCCAAATGGAGGAAAAGATAGGCAACTCAGTTAAGAAAGGGGAGAAAACCTTTTACAAGTACACTAGGGAGCATAGAAAGACCAACTGAGGGATAGTGAGGCTTAATAAAGGGGAAGGGGTGGGCAGAGGGTACAGTGAAAAAGGAGGGATACTGAAAGAATACTTTTTTTTTTTTTTTTTTTAGTTTTTGTTGACCGGGTAAGTGACTAGACAAATTCTGCCTATTTTCAGGCACAATCCGGAGGAGGGGGATACAGATGAATGCCAACTGACCTTGAACCAGGTTAAGCTGTTGGTGGTATTTTTAGTGAATGAGGGAAATTTGGCCAGGACACCAGGGAAATTCCCCTACTCTTTTTCGATAAGTGCCATGGGATCTTTAACATCCACCTGAACTACCACCAATCTAGGCAGATGGGACCTCGGTTTAACGTCTCATCCAAAAGACAGCACCTCAGAAGTGCAGCACCCCTCTCATGCTGCACTACAGTGTCAGTACTGTCCATTCACAGAATAAAGGGTCCTGAAAGAAATCCTGAAACTGAAGGTAGACAAAGCAATGGGATCTGGTTGGATTCACTCCAGAATTCTAAAAGAACTAAGGGGAGAACTAGTGTCACCACTGACTACCCTTTTTAGCAACTCATGGGAGAATAGTGTGGTACCTCAGGACTGGAGGAGGGCGAATGTGATTCCCCTTCACAAGAGTGGGAGCAAGGCAGAGGCAGGAAACTACAGACATGTTAGTTTGACCTCAGTGGTAGGGAAAATGATGGAATCACTTCTGAAAGAAAGAATTGTTGAGTACCCAGAGGCCAGCGGGGCACAGGACCCAAGGCAGCATGGATTCCCAGTAGGAAGTTCATGTCAGATGAATCTAATAGATTTCTTTGACTGGGTGACCAAAGTAGTAGACCAGGGAGGGACTGTGGACATGGCCTACCTAAACTTTAGCAAGACATTTGACACAGTCCTACACAAAAGATTAATAAACAAGTTAGTCAGCCTGGGAGTGGGTCCCAGGGTGGCAACCTGGGTACAAAATTGGCTGGACAACAGGACACAGAGGGTAATAGTAAATGGAGTCCACTCCAAAGAAAGGGGGGGGTTACTAGCGGGGTACCACCTGGTTCAGTACTGGGACCGGTCCTCTTTAATGTCTTTACAGGTGACATTGCAGAGGGACTGGAAGGAAAAGTATGTCTCTTTGCAGATGACACAAAGACATGCAACAAGGTTGATACACAAGGGGAGGTGGAAAGGATGAGAATGGACTTGGCAAGGTTGGAGGAATGGTTAAAATCATGGCAGCTTAGATGCAATGCAAAGAAGTGCCAAGTAATGTACCTGGGAAATAAAAACCCAGGGGAAGAGTACACAATGGGGGAGGGTATTAACAACAATAAAAATGGAAACGGACATGTGGGTAGTCATATCAGATGACCTAAAGGTAGGCAAGCAACGTGAGAAGGCAGTAAGGAGGGCTGGGGGGGATACTGGGATGCACATGGAGAGGCATCATCAGTAGAAAACAGGAAGTTGTTATCCCTCTGTACAGACAGTTGGTGAGACCCCATCTAGACTACTGCATGCAGTTCAGGAGACCCCATCTCTGCAAAGACATAGACAGGATGGAGGCAGTCCAGAGAAGGCAACTAAAATGGTGCAGGGTCCGCACCAGAAGCCATGCGAAGAGAGAGACTAAAAGAGCTTAATCTGTATATCCTCGAGGAAAGGAGGGAGGGGGGACATGATAGAAACTTTCAAGTACTTCAAGGGAATCAACAAAGTCCAAGAGGGTAGCATCTTTCAGAAAAAGAGATGTGCAAGAACAAGGGGGAGCAATTTGAAGATAGAGAGGGGACGGCTCAGGGGCACTGTGAGGAAGTATTTTTTCATGGAGAGGGTGGTGGACACATGGAACGGCCTTCCTGAGTAGGTCATGGGGTCAGAAACAGTGGGGGAATTTAATGCATGGGCCAGACATATGGCAATTCTAGTGGGTGTAGGAGGAAGTAGGCTGTTGGTTAACTAGGATCTGCAGCCTATCCAATAGGTAGGGAAATTGGCAGACTGGGTGGGCCAAACGGTCCTTATCTGCTGTCAAAGCCTATGTTTCTATCATATAACCTACTGCACTGTAGCCAGCCACCCTCACCACCACACCACATGGCCAGCTCGGCAACACCACCCCGCAGTACCTCCCACATCCTTTCTTCCTTATCCTTCCCCTTCCAAGCAACGTCCTATATCATCACTCTTCTTCCGTCACTAATGCATATCCTATCTCTCTTCCTCCCTCGCTACCCTGCCAGGGTTGTTCACATAACGGGTGCTGAAATTGAGTCGTGCATATCTGAATTGTTCAATTTCAATTGCCCATATCACAGGATACCCTGCTTGAGACACCTGCCACTCCAACCCCTGAAAGGACTTTCCTTGTGGGGACTAAGTGCCACAAGCTATCCCTATGATGGTTACTGTCTTGTGCAATTTGGTTTCCCCAGAATGGGCAGGGAAGGGCCATGCAGAATTGATGCCTTAGTGCTCATCTGTCTGGAGTCAAAAGCCATGGATAATACCCCTGTGCTGATTGGCACCAACGCAGACATGTTTGGTAGGTTGACCCAAATGTGCCATGAGAGAGAAGCAGCTCAAACTTACTAAGTACCTCTTTACAAGTAGTGAAGTGAGTGAGTCTGAAACTTTCTGACCCTGCAACTGTGCCAACAGACAAACCCAGCTGAGTAATTTGCAGAGTTGCTGGTAAAGCTCTAGTCTTGTCGCCCAATTCGCTGTGCCGAGTAGTTGGTTTTGCAGAGTTCATGCATCAGCCAGCTGGACCAGCACCCATCATTGATGCTCCCCTGGACATAGTTTGCCAGAGGGATTGATGGTCCAGAGAGGAGTGATGCCCCCTCCTGATACTCCCTGGGCCAGGCATGTGACTGTAAGGGTGAAGAATGAAACTGAGAAACTCATCACTATAAGGAAAGTGTGAGCGCTGGCATGCATCTTCCATGTCGACAGTGCAATAGAAGTGGATCCTACTTTAGCTATTGATGCTGAAATAGATCCTGCCTTATTTACCTTTGGAGAATCGCCCATACCAGACCACAACTGGTGGAGCCTGAGTCAGAAGTTAGCTAAACGGCGAAAGGTATTCTCTGCACAAGTGGGACATGGGATGCATCCGTGGAGAGGAGCACCATATTTGGCTGAAAAACAACAACACTTTTTGAGCGAGGTCTCGGAGACTGGTCCCTAGAGACATCAAGGCTATCCAGCGCCATCTTCAGCAACTATTGGCAGCAGAGATCATAAAGGACTCAAGGAGCCCTGATGCATCACCTATAATGGTGGCCTGAAAGAAGAATGGTGCCGTCAGGATGTGCATTGACTATGGTACCCTCAATCAACAAGAAGACCATGCTTGCTCTGTATACTGTGCCTCGAGTAGAAGATGCCCTAGCTAACCTGTCAGGGAGCTGATGGTTTTCAGTACTGGATCTGCACAGTGGTTATTACCAGATCCCCATGGCAGAGGAGAATAAAGAAAAGACAGCCTTCATCTGCCCTTTGAGGTTTTACCAGTTCAAGAGGATGCCCCAGGGAATATTGGGGGCCCCCTGCTACTTTTCAGAGACTAATGGAGAAAGAAGTGGGTGATATGAACCTACTGGATGTGATTTTGTACCTAGATGACTTGATCGTATTTGGAAGAACTCTGGAAGAACACAAAGCCTGTCTTATGAAAGTGCTGGACAGGTTGGAGGAGTCTGAGTTGAAAGCGTCTATTGACAAATGCCATAAGGGTATAGAACTTACTCTCCCTAAAGTTAATACACTTCTTGGAATGAAACATCTATACTACAATGGCCCCAGACTTTGGAATACTCTCCCTGTAAATCTCAGGTACAAAGGTAAACCCATATGTATTAAAGCAATAAAATGCTGGTATGTAACTGAAGCAAAAATTAGAACTGAATTTGCTCAATAAAATGTGTCACCTTATAATATCTTTAGGTGCATTTAAATAATGTTTTGCTGCTGATGCTGAAGCAATATTTTTAACAACTGATGTGTATTGATTGTTATTTATATAAATGTTGCCAAAGTAGATATTTGTTGTGTAAAATGTGAGTATGAATTTGTTGACGTTGTTGAGTTTCATTTTAAGTGATATTTTATAACTAATTGTAACTCTTTTGTTCACTGATTGCAATTTTGTACAAAGGACCTCACTGTAAAATGAGCTAGTCTCAGCTGAGCTGTCCTATTCAACATTGTATAAAAGTTTAAATGAATGAAATTAAATTTTTGCCAGCTCTCAGTGAAGAATGTTGGCCACATTGTCTCAGCTGATGGTATACAGACGGACCCAGCCAAAGTGGAGGCCTTTACTACCTGGCCCAGGCCTCACAATGTTAAAGCTCTGCAGTCATTCCTCGGATTTTGTGGATACTACAGACATTTTGTAAAAGATTACTTGATGACTGTTCATCCTCTGAGCTCACCCGAGGGTACCCGCCTACCAACCAAAAGAGATCCCGGTCCGGGGGGAACCTTCTTCAAAAAGAGTACTTGAACGTGAATGAGCTGTTTGGTGATCAATGAACCGAGCAATGTGAAACTGCTTTTAGAGAGATCATCAAACATCTTAGTGAAACAGCCGTGTTAGCCTTTGCAGACTCTACCAAGCCATATATGTTGGATACAGATGCCAGTCTGAGTGGTTTTAGACCTGTCCTGTACCAAGAGCACCCAGAAGGACTTCATCTTGTAGTATTTGCTAATTGCAGTCTGTCCCCTTCTGAGAAACAGTATCCTGTGCACAGCCTTGAGTTCGTAGCCCTCAAATGGGCAGTAACTGAAATGTTTCACAACTACCTATATGGCATCCACTTCACTGTCCACGCAGACAACAACCCACTCATATGTGTGAATACCACTGCCAAGTTAGATGTAGCTGGACACCGGTGGTTGGCTGCTATATCAACATACAACTACAGCTTGGAGTTCTGGAGTGGCAAGAGCAATATTGATGCTGACGTCCTGTCCAGACACCCTCACCCTAAGCAGCCAGAATCCAGAAAACAGCCAGATTCAAGTGTGCAGCTTTCCAGTACAACAGTAATGGCCATGTGTTTGAAGTTTGATATTACTGATAGTGCAGCCCCGGCAAATTCCAAAAGGGCCATCAACATGTTGGGAGCCTCTCCTAATGCAATTCTGGCCACGTATCTTAATTTCACTGATCTGGACTTGTCATCTTTGCCCCAGCTGAGCAAGCCTGAATTGAAACGTGCCCAAAGGGAAAACTGTGTATTAAGGGGAGTAATTCTTGCACTGGAGAAAGGACTTGATGCTAACCAAGTATGTATAACTCACCCTGATGTATTCTTGTTACTGAGGGAGTGGAGCAAGTTGTCATTAAAGGACAGACTTTTGATATGCACTAGCCATGACAGTGCCCATCCAGAATTCCCAAGAAAACAACTGGTACTGCCCTGGAAGTACCAGAAAGCAGTCCTCACGTCATCACATGTTGATATGGGTCACTTGGGGTTTGATCACAATCTAGACTTAGCGAGAGGCCTCTGTTGTTATTCCCTTGCATAAAGGTGGGGATAAAACCTTGGCAAAGAATTACTGCCCAATTTTCTTGCTCCCTGTCACTTTCAGATTCATGGAAAAAATTGTTCTTAGTTATCTGGCCACTTATCAGGTTCTTTTTAACTTTCAGTCCAGTTTTAAATCCAGTAACTCTACCCAAATAGCATTGATTGATTTTTATGAGTCTATTTCCAGAGCTTTAGATAAGGGTCACTTTGTTGGCACTGTGTTTATCGACTTATCTAAAGCTTTTGATGTGATTAACCATCAATTGCTTTTGACCCGCTTACTTTCGTATGGTTTTTCTGCTAACGTAGTCACCTGGTTCTCCTTCTACTTACACAGTAGAACTCAGTCTGTTCTTTGGAATGGTTATCTTTCTTCTCCTTTTACCACTCTCACTGGGGTGCCTCAGGGGTCTATACTTGGTCCTATTCTTTTTAATCTTTTTGTAGATCCCTTGCCTTCTGTAGTTGATAGTTGCTTGGTTCAACTTTACGCCGATGATACAATTCTTATTTATGGTCACAATAATCTTTCCTGTCTTTCCACAACTCTTCAGGGTGACTTTGATAAAACTGTTCATTGGTTTTCCAACAATCTCCTTCTTTTAAACAAACAAAAAGAAAACAAAACATGCTGTTTGGGCTTCAGCCTGCCATGACCCAGGCAAATCCTTCCTTTTCTTTTTTTTTTTCCTTTTCTTTTTTCTCCCCCCGGCATACACAGGCAGCTATCTTAACTTGCCTTGTCACCTAAGTCTGTCCACCACTCCCCTGGTACGACCAAGCCTCTCATACCCCCATGGATTACTCCTGTGGCAGGGCTGGGAAGGGGAAGGCCATCCTCCCCCCCCACCCAGGACATCCAATACAGTTCTGGGGCCTCCAGTGGTCCAGCAACACAGCAGGATGCCAGTTTGCAGGCAAGGCTTCACGGAGCCTGTGGATGCCATCATTTTCCATTTTTCTGTCCCTCTCCTTCATATCTGTGAGCATGCACATACAGAGGCATGTGCATGCCATGTTGCCATGTTCTTGTGTCTCTCTGGCTCCTAGCATTGCCATCTGCCTTCCACCTGGAGGTAGCCAGGGAGCGAGATGGCCATTCCTCTCTCCCTCCCTGGGAGAGGAGAGCAGTCCATTGGACACTCAATTTTTTCTCTCCCCTGCTGACCCCTGAGAACCCAAGCCCTCTCCCACGCCCGGGTCACCGGCATGGCACAAGGTGTGGCACCCAGCGCCTCAACCCTCAGTGCCACTGGGCCAGCTAAATCTCTCCTTTTCTATTACTTTAAACAATAGCCCTTTGGAACCTGTAAATGAATTCAAGTACCTCGGTATCACTTTTGATTCATCCCTCACATTCAAACCACATATTGACAAAACCATCCTAAAAGTTCGCCAGTGCCAGGGTCACTTAAGACGGGCTAGGCACTGCCTGTCAATACTGGATTGCAAACTAATTGTTGTTAAAGTTATTCTGCCTATATTAGACTATGGCGACATGATTTACCACCATGCCAACACCTCAAGCCTTTCTTTACTGAATACCATCTATTATCAGCTCTTATGGTTAATTTTAAAATCTAAATGGAACGAACACCACTGTGCCTTACTGTCTCAGCTAAACTGGTTATCCCCTGTATCCAGAAAAACTTTTCATTTGCTATCCCTAATCTATAAAACTGTGAATTAACAAACCCCAACCTAGCTAACTGACAGGCTCATATTTCCCACCCACAACCACAGTCTTTGGGATGTGACATATTGAGCCTTTCTCTGCCAAGGTTCCAAACCCTCTTTGGGAAAGAATGTTTTTCTTATGATGCCTCACTCTCATGGAACAGACTCCCCCCTCAGTTCAGAAATTCACAATCTCCTTACATTTTTAAACATAACTGGGAAAGTCTTTTTGCAGACTTAAACATGGAGCAATGTTGGGAGTTATTTAAATCACTTATTGGAGAACTAGAGAAACTATACGTCCCTATTACAAAAACTCATAATAAAAAAGGTAAAATACCACCATGGTTAACTAAAGCAATTAGGCTGCAAATCTATAAAAAATAAAAAGCTTTCGAAAATATGAAAAAACACCCCATTCATTCAAACTGTTGCCAATACAAACATGAACTTAAAGTAACTAAACAATTAATTAGTAAGGAAAGATGGAAAATTTGAATTTAAATTAGCGGTCACCAAAAACTCAAAAGCATATTTTTCATATATACATAAAAACAAAAATCAGGGTCATAGTATTGAAAAACTAACTGACAGTGGGAAAATACATAACAAACAGCTTGGACATGGCCAACAAATTGAATTCATTCTTTGCTTCTGTATTCAACAAACAGGAAAATATAATATGTAAAAAAAATCCAACAACCAAGAGCCAAGGAGATCAGTGAAGATGAGGTCTTAAAAGCCTTAAACATGATACAATCCAGTACAGCCCCTGGACCAGATGGCATAAATCCAAATCTTTTGATAAATATCACTCAATCAATTTGTACTCCCCTCACACTAATTTTTAATACCTCCATGCAACAAGGGGAAATACCTATGGAATGGAAATCAGCAGTAGTTATTCCCATTCATAAAAAAGGGAGTAAAAAAGACATCGGAAACTACTGCCCCATAAGCCTAACTTCAGTCATCTGTAAAACAATGGAACGCATACCGAAAAATAGAATTGATTCAGAATTGGAAAGCAAGGGATTAAAAGACTTAAATCAGCATGGTTTTATGAAAAATAGATCCTGCACTACCAACCTCATCAGTTTCTATGAGAAAGTTAGTAAGCCCCTGGACCAGAGTACTCCAGTTGATACCATATTCCTCAACTTCAAGAAAGCGTTCGATAAAGTTCCACATAAAATTCTCATATAAAAAATGCAAAGTATGAATATGGTTCCATATATAATAATGTGGGTCACAACATGGCTATCAAACAGAATACAGGTGGTTAAAATTCTGGATACTTATTCTGACCCTGCTGCAGTCACTAGTGGGGTTCCCTAGGGCTCTGTCCTGGGGCCTGCTTTGTTTGTCATTTTCATACCAGATCTACATACAGGGATAAAAGGGCATATTAGCAAGTTTGCTGATGACACTAAGTTATGCAGTGAAGTGAATTCCATAGATAAAGTCACAGCATTACAAAATGATATCACCACACTAGAGAGATGGACTAAACACAACTAAATGGAATTTATGATGAAAAATGTATTATTATGCACTCGGGCCCAAAAATCAACATGCAAAATACTACTTAAATGGCAAAGAGTTACAACATGTTAAAATTGAAAGGGACCTAGGAATCTTAATAAATGATCAATTAGCACCGGGAGAACATTGCAGACATATTGCACAAATGACTAATTGAATATTAGCAGCTATTAAAAGGACCCTTTCCTTTAGACAGGAAGCCTATGTCTTACCTCTGTATAACTCATTCATCAGACCACACCTCGACTATGGTGCAGCCTTTTGGGCACAATACCTTACAAAGCACAAGAAGCTGCTTGAGATTGTCCAATGGAAAACAACTAAGCTTATTCCTAGATTAAAAAACATCCACATGAGGACAGGTATTAGGAACTAAAATTGTATGATTTAGAAGCTAGGAGAAATAGGGGTGACCTTCTATTACTGTTTAACATTCTACAAGATAAAAACTTAATGGAGGAATGTGAAATAAAATATGCAAACAAACCTAACACACTAAGATGTAATAATAAACAGTTATATGTACCCAGGGTGTCAAAAAACAAAAGAAAGCATTTATTTACTATCAGGGCTATTAAACTTTGGAATAAGCTCCCACAAACTATAGTAGATGCAACAACATTTGACCAATTCAAGGGATATTTAGATAGGTACTTTTTTGGGGGTCCTAACCCTATTCTCCCACATGATGTGGGGAGGTAGACTCGATGGGTCATTTAACTTTCTTCTACCCATGAAAACTGAGTAAACCGAGTAAACTTACAAGAGCTGTTACTGCATGAACAACATAAATGCACTTGCTTTAACTGATGTTGTCTAGGACAGTTTTGCATTTATTGTTATTGTATTTTAGTAACTTATACAGCGTGTTTGCAATGACTCTATATATGTACCAGTCTCCATATGCATCTGCTTAATTATTGTTGTTTATACTAACTTGTGTTAACATTGTTTTAATGACTTGCGACATTCTGTAAACGTGAATTGTTTCTCATAGAACCTATCCTGTAACCTACTTAACTTTTAAATAAAATAAAAAATATTCTATTGGCCACAAATGAAGAAAGATATTGAGAAACATTGTAGAACCTGCATTAAATGCATAAAAAGAAAGACACTTCCTAGGAGAGCTGCACCATTTGTGAACATCAAAACAACTGGGCCATTGGAGTTGGTATGCATGGACTTTCTTTCTTTCTTTAGAGCCAGACAGAAAAAACATGTCCAAGATCCTGGTAGTAACATACCACTACACACGTCACACCCAGGTACACCTCACAAAAGATCAGGAACTGGAGTCACAAAACTTTGCCCCATCACAAACCCAGTTTGCGCCATGCAAACTAGGGTTTGCCCCAATGTGGTATTCAAAAAAGCCCAGTTTGCACCCGCAAACTGTTTGCGATGGGGCAAAGTTTTGAGGGGGCTGCAATACAAATGAGGGGGAGGAGACCTGCATATGGGCACAGTCCTATTCACCAAAGATATTCTCCATGCAAGAGCCATTCGTGGGGCACCCTTGCATGGAGAAAATACTGCCGACAAAGACCTGGAGGTATTCTGCAAATTATTTGTGGCTGACGGAGGTACTGCCGAGCCCCGACCCTGTCATAATAATAAGAAACTGTCATTGGTGGTGTAGTGATCCCTCCCCTGTCCCCAATTGCTGTTCCTGTATATAAAAAAAAAAATAACTACCCTGGTAGTCTAGTGGTCACTCCCTGTTTTCCGATCACCATCCCATAGGTTTAATATATGTTTCTCTGGCAGTCTAGTGGTTCCCTCCCCCCACCCCATTCTCTGATTGCCATCCCATTGGTTTAATATATGGTCCCTGGCAGTCTAGTGGTTCCCTCCCCCACCCATTCTCCGATCGCTATCCTGATAGTTTCAGATATGTTTCTCTGGCGGTCTAGTGGCCCCTCCCCAATCCCCAAGTGCCATGCCCATAACATAATAAAGATCCCCCTGGTAGTCCATTGGTCCCCCCACACTATCCCCAATACCTCCCTGCCATACAGTGTCACATTACCCTGGTGGTCTAGCGGTCCCCCCACCCATCCCTGATCTGCCGTATATGGTACTGTATAGCTTTTCCTGGTGTCTAGTGGTCCCCCATCTACCCACCCTATGAGGGATTGCCCACCACCTCACCCCCAGCCTGACCCCTGGCTGGTGACCAGCACAGCCCTCCTCACACCTCCATGGCTAGCCACCAACTGAGCTCTTAATCAGTGTGTACTGTCTACAGTACATGCTCATTGACAGTGAGCTGTCAATCATTGTCAATTAGCACATACTGTTGACAGTACGCACTCATTGAGAGCTCAATCGGCAGCTAAACATAACTGTAAATTGTCCTCCTGTTTCAAAATGTTCTGCCATTGCTGTCTTCATGTTTGCTGTGGTGTGTTGATTGCCATGTATTGTTTTGGCAAAATGTAGCCACTGTAGTGTAAGTCGCCGAAATATTTTCACTATTATGACATGAAACCCAAGAACAGATGTGATAAAAGAGTCAGACATCATGTACTACAAATGGGAGATTGTGTCCTTCTGAGGAACATACATCTGCAATGGAAGCATAAGACACAGAATTGTTGGGTGCCCAAAACGTATGTAGTAGTGGAACAAATGCCAGACATACCGGTCTACAAGATTCACCCAGAATGCAGTAAGGGCCTAGAAAAGACTGTACATAGAAACCATATTCTGCCCATTGGAGAAATTGTGCCTGACCCTGCACCAGACAATGAATGACCGGTGGCAAGCAGACCAAAGACCAGGAGTCAAACCTCCTAACAGTGGGCTGAGAGGACCCAGCATGATGCAAGTACCCCAACTACCGAGCCTACACCAGAGTCCATGTTTGAACCATCAGATGATAGTGATGATGATGTCTCCTACTGCCCACAAGTGACTAATCTGACACAATGTGCGCATAACCTGCAAAGGGACTGAAGAAACTCAATGACAAGTACTACCCCTTTTGATGACTTTGTACCTATAGAACTGCCACATCAATTGAACCCTGAAGCTATCCCTTTTGTACCAGAGGAAAGGCCCATTGAGCAAATTGCAGAGCCTATGATGGACAATGAAACAGACTTCATTTGTGATCAGCAAATTCTAGAGACAATGCAATTGCTGTGATTCATGACAATGCCCCTGTGCTGGACACAAAGCTGGAAGAGGTTGAGGGCTACCTGTTCCTAGGGAAGATGCAATATTACCCAGAAGGTCTGGACATGAACTCAAGCTCCTCAGCAAGCTCACTTATGACACCCTTGGTGCCTCCTCTCATACCCCCACTTCATGTGGTTCACAAGCACATTGTCCCTGTAATATACCTGCTAATGTGTTGCAATATGGATAGGGTGAGAAAGTGTAAATGTCTGTAACCTAATTACTGTCATTAGATAGTTACCAATTGTCTAGACAGCAAATGTTTATGGTAGATGTGTGTGTAAATAATCTGGATAGTTAGGCATTAGGTGATTGTAAAGGTATATAATGTGTTCTGAAATGTATTCTTGTGCCAAATGGACTATATGGGTAATGACTTGTCAAGAAAACCAAGAATTTGACAAGGGGAGTGTGTAAGCACCCCCATATCTTGGCTTTACTTGAGTGTACTACAGCTCTGTCTGTGCCCCCTATGTCCCTGTTCTGCCTCTGGTCCCCTGGACTGTAAATCAGGACTGGAGGGCTTCACTGAGCTCCGCAGCTGCGGCCACTGTCTTTGCTGTTTCTCAGCCCCATAGAAAGAGGGGTCCAAGGTCTGATGGGCTGATTTGTGCCTCTGAGCACTGGGAATGTGTGCTGGCAGGTACAGGGTAACATATACCAGACCTGGGGAATGTAAACAAATATTGCCACATATACTGTAACTGCTCATGCACAGCCTGGAGTCTTAAAGGGACCATGGCTCAAAAAAATTTATTTTATTGTGGATACTGGTGAAAATGGCATTCCCAGCTCCAGAGCAGGCAGCAGAGCTGGGAATCAAGTTGCGGAAGCCTCTGGACACAGAAAATGGGAAATGTGCTTCTTGATGGGATGTATATTAAAAGATAAAAGCTGCACAACTAATGCAGCATTATATAAACAATTATGGCAGCCCATTAGTTTCCCTGCAGAAGAGTTGAAAGGTCACCCTTCTATGCCAGGGAAAAGGTTTACCAGTCAGGTGGGGAGCTAGGAGCTGGGATAAAAAGAGACTGAGCCTGTAAACAAGGGGGAGTTCAGCACGAATCGAGCTAGGAAGGGCTGCACCAGCCTGCCTGGGTGCACTGAGGCTCCTTTGAGCCCAAAAGAGAAGTTTTTCCCAGATCGCTTATGAGCTGTTTAAGCCAACAGGGAAAAAGTGGACTGCTAACTACATTCCTATGGGGAATTATCCAATTAACGGTTGTGTAGAATGTCAGCTTGTAAATCTAGAGACTGCTTGAATGGCTGTCCCAATCAAAAAGAAAAGTATTTGGGCTGCATCAGAAACTGTTTGAACCATTTTCTCAGTCTGAAAGAAAAGTATCTGGGCTGGGGCAAAGACTATATAGAGCCCAGCTGTGTTTCAGTGCCAGAGAAAGTTGTGTGTCCAGTTGGATGTCCTGGGTGACTCCATGCCTGCCCAGACACCCTGGACTGATGAAAGGCCAGAAGAGGCAAAGATGATGAAAGACTTTAAAGATGAAAATGGTGAAAAGGCCACTAGAAGCAAAGATGATGAAAGACCTTAGAGGTCAAGATGACGAAAGGCCTGTCAGATGAATGGCCCAGATGTTGGTGTGCCCAGAGCAATTCCGCTAAATTGTGTGCCTCTTCAACACCCCCTGAAGCAAGAAGGTAGCTTGGACAAGGAGTTCTCTAGCCTCCTGGGTTAGTGAGTGCTTGATCCTGAAGAAAATACTGAGCCTTTGACAAAGTTTCTTAATGAGTTCTTCAATGTGGTCAGTGAAGGACAATTTGTAGTCAATCCAGAAACCCAGGTATTTGAACTGTTCCATGAACTCCAGAGCTTCTCCCAAAAGGGTGCTTATGTGAGGAACCTTATCTGTTGTTTTTTTTTTGAGATGAGGGGCCAGTGGAGAGAAAATCATGGCCTCAGTTTTTTTGGCATTGAGCACGAGTTTCAAGTTGAGTAGATTTTTTTGGAGGATATCAAAATCATTCTGGAGATCCAAAATGGCTTGATCTGGAGTTGATCTGTAAAGTATAACACTGTATCATCAGCAAAGAGATGGATACTAGATTACTTTAGGCCAGTGTCGATTTGATTAATATAAATGGCAAAGAGAAATGGACCAAGTATGGATCCTTGGGGGACACCTCTAAGGAGTATTTTTTTTGGTGATAGGTCTTCTTCAGCCTTGACCTGCTGCTCTCTGTCCACAGGATAGTTTCCAAACCAACTTAGGGCCAGGTATTCCACCCCAGCTTTCTTCAGGGTCACCAGGAGTAAATCATGGTCCACCGTGTCGAAAGCCTTGCTAAGGTCCAGAAACAAGGCGCATATATATTGCTTGTTATCAAGTGTGGACTGCCAGTCATTTACAACCTTGGCAAGGGCAGTGGAGGTACTATGCACTGGACAGAAACTGGATTGAAATTGGGTTTAGTAGATTAAAACTTTCCAGATGAGCTCTGAGCTGTTCATTTACTACCTTCTCCAATAGTTTTGACAAGGCCGGGAGCAAGGAGATTGGGCAGTAATTATTTAGGTCGCAGGGGTCCCCTGATTTGAATAGAGAGATGACATGGGCTGTCTTCCAGACCTTGGGGAAGGAGCCCTGCTTGAGAGACAAATCGAAAAGGTGGGTAATTGGGGGACCAAAATATAGTAGGCCAACTTTAAGAAGAAAGGCTCAATCATATCCGCACCCACACATTTCTTGGTATCAGGTTGAAGAAGAAGATCCTCAACTTGTTTGAAGGTGATCAGACAGAAGGAGAAAAAGTGGTAAGGGTCAATAGATTCTGCATCATGGCAATCAGATGACTGACTAAGGAACTATGCCCTGATGGCATTTGCTGGGGAGGTATCAAAACCCATCCCTGATGTGGCAAAGTGATTCTTAAAGAGATCAAGGATCTCATTTTTATATGTAGTGTGGGTACCGCCAGTCTAAATTTTGTGGGGAAGTGTGCCAGCACTGTTATGGCCTTCTACTTCCCTTAAAGATTTCCAAAACTTAGTAGCAGAGTTAGTGGATGCATTAAGCTCAGAGCGGAAATAACTAGACTTCGCTGCTCTGGTAGTTTTCTTGCAGAAATTCCTTGCAGTTCAGAAAGCAGACCAGTCTGTGGCCAATTTAGACTTTCTGGCTCTTTTCCAAAGAGCATCCCTATGACATAAGGCAGTTTTTAAGTTATCCGTGAACCAGGGACAGGATTTTCTTTTGGTTCTCCTTTTGGTAACTGGGGCATGGAGGTCTAGGGTTCCAGTGAGTATTTCATGAAGTACCTCATGTGCCTCTTCCACAGAATATGCAAGGCAAAATTTCTGCCAGTTAGCATACTGGAGATCATAGAGAAAAGCATCTGGGCAGAAGTTTCAGGAGCCCCGGTGGGATTCAGGCCTGGGTTCCCCCTCCCCCCAATCTAAGTAGCTACGGCTGGAGTTCTGTGTTTTTCAGCCCCAAAGTGGGAGCAGGGCTCAGGTCCAGGTGCTGTTTGCACCTCTGGTCACTGGGAGAGACAACTGACCAGTTCGGTGTGCAGTATAAGGCCAAACCGGGAATGTAAACAAATATGGCCACATGCGAGTAAATGCTTGTGTGTGGCCAAAAGTCTTAAAGGAGCTGCTGCTCTTGGGAGTGAGTTTGGATGGGCGCCACAATTTAAAAGTATCCCCAGCTCCAGGTCAAGCAGCAGAGCTGGGGGCCAGTGGGAAGTGCCTCCAAGCATGAAGGTGGTGGGCTTAGCCCCTAAAGAGGGCATATAATAAATAATAGGAGCTGCCTAGGCAAGGCAGCAAAACATAAAGAAATCTGGTGGCCCCCATTAGTTTCCCTGCAACAGGGGCCACTGGGAAATGTGAAAGGGCACCATTGAGAGCCTGGGAAAGAACCGGCCAATCAGATGGGAGTTTTGGTCTGCTATAAAAGAAAGAGCAGAGCCCATGAAAGGGGGAGATCCTCAGAGAGATTCGAGAAGGGAGAGTGGGGAAGGACTGTGCCAGCACAAAGGCACGTCTGGGTGCCTTAATGTCCCTCTGAGCCACAAAAGACAAATCCAGGCAGATCACCTACAAGATTCATTTAGTAGCTGGGGTTAAAGTAGACTGTAGATTTGTTTCCCCGAGTGAGAATTGAACCTGCAATGCTGCTCTGTAGTTTACAGTATTAAATATTGTGAGATTGTTAAACTATGTGATGGTCTGGAAGAAAAAAGTTATTCATGCTGGGTCTCGAGACTGTTAGGAGGCCATCTGTGTTTTAGTGCCAGAGAAAGCTGAGTGTCCAATTGGACATCCAGGGTGACTACCAGCCTACCCAGACTCCCTGGATCAATGAAAGGCCAGAAGAGGCAAAGACAATGACAGGCCTGTCAGGCAAAGATGACAAAAGGCTCAGAAGCAAAGCCGAGGAAGGGCCTGACAGGTGAAGGTCCAGATTGCTGCATATCTATATATGGCTGATGTGGTGCACCACAAGACTGTCTACTGATACTGGAACAGTAGTGCTAAACTGTGCTTTCTAACACCCCCCTTGAAGCCTTTGGAGACTGTAAGTACCTCTGGACTGTGGCCCAGAGAAGTTCTGCTGCATTCTAGTTAGTTAGTTAGTTAGGTAGCTCAAAAGGGGTGAAGTCCTGGGCAGACCTCTGAAATATGCAGAATAAGCCCAAGCAGAAAACTGGAAAAAGTTCGGCTGTGTTGTTTGAATCTTTTGGGGGCTTGCCAAATTCTGCCTTTCAAGTTCAGACTGCTACCCCCTTTGCAGCCCAACAGCCACAGTGCACAGTCCCTGCATCCTCTGGTTGGCCACAGCAACTCAGTGAGGTACCCACCGCAATAGACTGTTACTATCAATGCAGCCATAGGAGGGAAGCCAGGTGCACCTGTATGGTGGTACTGGGACTGTTGGGGAACACCTGTTGAACAAAGTTTGGTTTATGCTGGTTTATGCTGGTTTAATTCCCTTTTACCCTTCTGTAATAAATCTGAGGTTAGTTTGTGCTTTGATACTAACTCACTGGTTATTGCTTGGTGTGTATTACTATTGTGTGTGGGGAAAGTCACTGTGTGTGAGAAGGAACTAATACTTGTTCCTCGGGGGTGGTAACCTTGTGTTTTATATGCAACGTACTCCATACCATTACCCCAGGTGGAGGTACTTCGCCATTCCAATCCAGTGTAGCACACACATTAGTGAACCCAGGCCAACCCCCTCAGGAGGTTTACAGGAGACCCCAAATGCCCCAGAACAGCCAAGTGGTAAATCGGGGGCTGTCACAGGTGTTACTAGGATTAGTACAAATTGTGACTGGTTTAACAAATACAAGTAAGCAGGAGGCCCACGGTCTTTCAATGAGTACTCACTGTTCAATCAAGAGTTGAGACAGGGTTGGTAGGAGGTAAGCCTGTGGTGCTGCATGATTGGCCAATGGCTGACTTATGGCTGACTCCAAGCAGACCCCTTCCCTGCCCTTTGTGCTATGGTCCTTAGTGCAGAAGGCCGAAGCAAAGAGGGCCACTTGTAGCAGTTATTGCAGAAGGAAGTTGAAGTCCTACCCATGAACCACCCGAATGGTGATAAAATGCTGTAAGCAGCTGGAGGGGTCCAAAGTGCAAGCAGAGCATGTGGAGTGGGGTCAGGGAGAGCCTAGAGATGTAGGTTTAGCTCATGCTCATCCCCCTGAGTGTCCAAAGTCCAAGTGTAGGTTGGAAGTCCTCATGGCAGGCTAAACGCTTTGAAAATTGTGCTTTTGGCTGAGGTCCCACCCATGAGCCACCCAACTAGTGGTAAAATTTTGCAAACAGCTGGGGGTGTCCAGAATGCAGGCAGAGAATGTGGAGCATTGGGAGGAAGAGCCTAGAAATGTAAGTTTGGCTCCCACTCATCTCCATATATGTTTAGATAGGCTAAACTACCAAACATAGGGATCTCCTAGGTTGAGAATTAGCATCAGTTCAGCAAGTACTATTAAACAATGCAGTTATAAAGTAAATGCAGTGAGATAATGTCTTGACCAAGAGACCAAAAATCAAAGGATGAAAAAGTTTTGCCCCATGCTGAATTTAAGGAATTGATTTCCTGGACAATCCTCCCACAAGGAATGGAAAGAGTACTGCAGCAGGTGATAATAGCCTCAGGCACAATCAAGTCACTGGCCTTTGATGCTAGCCAGGTTATATAACCAAGGTGTGTGGATCCAGAAGTATCCAATAAGGTTAGTAAAAAGCCCTTTCGGCAGCCTGGGGCACAGCAAAAGGTTTTAAAATCACAACTCTAGGATGCAAGCTTGGAGATGTAGCTTTGATCTACTGTCCTTGAGTTCATGTGGTGTTGTGAGTTCCAAAGCTGTTAAATTCTCTCAGAGGGCCATTAGAGCCAAGCCAGAGAAGACTGTATATTCAGAAAATTGTAACATAAAGCTAGCCAGCCAATGTGTTTTCTCTGAGCTCATCAGCACCTTGTAATAATCAAATAAATTAATCTATATTATTTTACCTTGTGCAAATTGCACTGTACTGTGATTCAGCTTTGCATATTACCTGTCCTATTATTCTCTCCAATGTACCTGTCCTCTGGGGCACACTTGGAAACAAGCCTAGGCTCAGTGTGCCTTTTCTGCTCATCTACATTTTAATTAACAAATAAATAAAATTATTGGGGTGTGGGGGACGTGACCAGCAAGCCAAGAGTTAGAGATGCATTACCCAGGAGCTCCTGACTGCTTCTACCAAATAACTGTTTTTTTCTGCTGTAATCCCCTTGTTCCCAGGGTTACTAGAATCCCACTTAGAACCAGTGGCAGGCAGGGAAAGGCAGCTTGTGGGATACCAGTTAAATGGGTTTCACACTGTCTCACTCTGTTCTCACTTTCAGCTGAGCTGGAGTGATGATGTCACCATAGAATTCTCGCAGCAGCATAAGCCATAATGGAATGCTGACTGCAGGGGTTGGCTGTAGAACTGGGGAATTCAAGTCAGTTTCCAGTGAGACTCGAGAGGGAGAGGAGTGCTGCTGTGTGCAGCTCCTCACAGCCAAGCTCTGATATAGAGCTACCAGAGAAAGAAAGGGGCTGTGTGTTCTCACCCTAGAGAGGAACACAGAAGAGACCAGAAGAAAGTGGTAGAGACTGCTCCTAGAGTTGTTGCAGTGCCCCATCCCTGGAGGGATGGGGGGGAATTCCAGGAATTCAGGGGCAATCCCCTGTGCCAGACTGGACAGGGAGAAGCTGCCTGAGAATCGAGTTGTTTGTGAGTACCTGAGACATTTGTGGGAAGAAGCCCTGGGGAACCTACATACCTTGAGTGAGTTCTACTCTGATATAGAGACAATGTTCACTGAAACAGAGTTTAATGTAAAAGTATCTGCCTACTTTGGGGTCACAGGAAGACTTGCCAAGTACAGAACTTTTAATTTGTGTATGGCTTAGAAGCATCTGCAACAGTGTGGGGGGGTCTAGATTAAAGACAGAGCCACTTACAGTACTTTTAAAGTCAGAACACCTCCAGAGATGCAGAACGTTGAATTTGTAAACATTTTGAGATAGCATCTACAACCAGTAGTTCAAAGAAAGTTGTTGTATCCAAATGAATGGCCGAGTATAGATTTGGGAGCAAGAGGTGGGAGATCCCCTATCTGGAGTAACCTGGTTTACCTCTCCGGGTTCAGTTTGGGCACCTATGGCTTTCTCTCAGGCACTTGGCCAGTGTCTAAAGAAAGCACCCAGACATGGGATTGTGGAATTTTTCCCTTTAGAGCTAAAAAGTGCTCATGTCTGGTTTAGGGAGCCACCATCAACCTCCATGCCATATGGAAAAGTGTCCAAGTACTGGCCGAGGTGCCATGTCCATCTTTGCTTTGTTATTCTCTGTGTTACGTAAATAAAAGCCACACTCTAGAATTCCATTCCATTTCAGTTATTGCTTCCAGTGTCTGGATTTACTTGGGTGCCCCATCCAGAAGTACAAATCTAGCACAATGCTGAGCAACCGCTTTCTCCCAAGGACCCAGGTTTATGGCCATGCTAAATGGTCCCCCCTAGGTGTGAACCAGGTAGTTGTCACACTTGGTTTGCCTGTCTGAAGGATGGCAGGCTCAGTAGTTGAAGTAATGGGTTTACGTCACAGAGTTTCTGCAAAAGATAAATTTAATAGTGACTACCCCCACCCCTCTCGGTGGCACCTAGATATGAGAGGAGCAGCCCTGCTGACAGAGACAAAAAAGGGGGCCGGTGGGGGGTAGGTTACAAAATGAAGGCATTGCTGGGATTTTTTTTGATTTGGGGAGAAAACACCACAAAGGTTTGCTCAGATTGTGGCTAGCGTTTTGTCTGTCTGGCAGTAAGTAGCCCAAAAAATCAGAAGCATTGCCATCCAAGTGTGCCGCTATGTGCTGCTGTTCATGTCCTGCTGTAATTGTGCCACCAGTTTACCAAGGAGCAGTAAAGCCAGATTGTGTGTGCCCCTTGTCCTGCATCAAATATAACGTTTGCCAACTTTTAAAATTTCAAGTTGTGACAAGAAAAAGTATGGAAAACTGTGGGAAACAAAGAGAGATTTGTACCCTAGAAGTTAAAGTGCTTGTTGTATAGACCGGGGAAGTCGCTGAGGAAAATACCACGAAAAATGGTGAAAATGGTGCTCCCGAAGAGGAGTCACAGTTGAAAAAAAAAAAGTTGCTTGCAGTTTAAATTTTGCCTGCTTGACGATTGCCGTGGAGGAGACGAGCACGAGAAGACAGAGAGGCTCATTTGCATGGCGTCAAGTAATTGGTGAGACTGCAACCAGGCCAGCCCCCAAACCAGCTTCAGAGTGCTGCACAGTGTTCAAGAAGGAGCGAGAGAGTGGTGTGTGAGCTGGCTTGCCAGGAGGAGCATCACAGTGACTGAAAACATTGAAGAAGTAATAAAATCAGACTTTTCAGTTTAAAATCAGCCTCAACCCTCATTTTGATCGTCTGGGAAGAAAATGTGGTGTTTGTAGGGATAATTAGCAGGACTGCAAGCCAGCTTCAATACAGAGGCCTCCAAGATTTGCTGTAGGCCGAAATTTCCATCGCAAATCCAGCTACTGATTCGGTGAGTACCATCCAGAGAAACAGCTCAAACTGTGTGTGATTTTTACTAAAGCCAGCTGGATCTGTGTGTAAACAGTGTGATCGTTCTTGCAAAGAAGGACTGTGTCAAGTTAATCAAACTAAGCAAGAATTCTGAGTATTAGACTGTGAGCATAATTATGGGTTCAGCAACTATGTGATTTTCTAAGCAAAGTGAGAGTCTGTGGGTTGTATGAGAGATGCAACAAAAACAGGCAATCCCTAGCACGAAATACTGTGGCTTTAGGGACTTTAAGCAAGAACAGTGATTTAAAGTGAATGAAAAGTCTTGTAAAAATCATATAGATGTGCTGAGAGAACAAAACAGTGCAGTCGGTGCAGTTTGAGTGAACTTGATCAGTAAAGCATGTAAATCGGATGCACAGTGGCTTGAGTCAGAAACAGAATGTTGATGCGCCAGGAGTGCTGCCACCGCCATGACAGGGTGGGGTAGTAATGTGAACACAGCAGCAGGCGAGTCATTTTGTAAGACTTTTCCAACCAAAGTGAGATATGAGATAACAGTGAACCTTTGTTTTCTTCTCTGCAGTCATGGCATCGGGATCATCCCGCTACCTGGATCATGCCCGGGCTATGATAGTGGAAGAAGTTAACAAGCTGAAAGACATTGAGAGATGTTACTACGGGGGACATTTGCCTCCTCATGTGGCGATTCCTGGATATCCAGTTAGAGTATGCCTAATGTGCTTAAAGGCTGGAAGGGACGTTTTCATGATTCCTCACTGTTCTGGCTGCCTTGAGAAGCAAGGCCTAACTAATGCACCCAAGATTCATTTGGCTCCCACGTAGACAAAGCTTCAAGATTCTGCAAGTGGCAGCAAACAACACCAGGTGGAGCGTGTTGGGGGAAGCCCAGCAGAGTGTGGCACAAAGGAAGACGGTGTGGATGTACAGGCACAGCAGAGTGTTGATGATGTCTCCAACTCTGGGTCACAGAGAGACAGTGCAGAGGGAGCATCAGCGGATCCGTGGAGAGAGGGGCCAAGCCCTAGTCTCATAGGAGAGAATGAGATGAGACAGACTCTGGAATGGGAGGTGTTGACCTCTGTGCCCAGTGAAGAGTGGACAGTCTCAGGAGTGAGGATGACGCCTCACTCCTGGGCTCAGGTTATCAATGAGGAAGAGGAGGAGAGGAAGCTAGGTATCCTTACGAAGAAGGTGCTCATCCACAGCCTCGGGTTCTTGCCTCAGAGGAGCAAGAAGAAGAGATTAGAGACTCCACAGCTCTGTCCCCACAAGGAGGAGTCAGAGATCCATTTTACGTAGCACTGAGTATGCGTCACTGGTAGAACCAGGACTGGCCATCCCCAAGCCAGGCCAGTGGTCTTGAACTGACCAAGTGCAGTAAAGAGGAAAGACTGGTTCGTAGGAAGGCAAATGAGATCTATGGGATATCCTTTCCTACCTTTCCTCGGAGAGTCTGGCAGAAGATAGAGAGAAACAGGAAAGCCTGTATAGTGGAAGAAGCAACAAAATATGTGCATCCAGGTGCAAGTCGATTTGTCAGAGACAAAGTGATCAAAGAAAAATTCAAGTACAGTAGAAGCCGCTTAAAGGGGACACCTCCGTGGACAACCAATCATCCCCTTTAAGCAGCCGTCCCAATTAACAGAAGCTTGTATTTTTGCAGTCTTGATATGCACTACAGACTTCTCTGCTTCCCCATGAACGCACTAAATGAAAAAGTACTGCTTCAGGCATCATTGGGGATAGGAATGCAATTTACTTGACTTTTACCTGCATCAGGCAGCATGCCAGTGTCGGTTTTGAGAGGTATAGGAGAAGTACGGGGAGAGGACAATAGATCAGGCAGCAGTTGGCAGCTTGTAGTGTCGATGGTGAGATGTACGGGAGAAGTACAGGAAGAGAACAGCAGTCCTGGTATGCACTACCGACTTCTCTGCTACCCCACGGATGCGCTAAATGAAAAAGGTATGGGGAAAGGACAACAGAGATCAGGCGGCAGTCGGCAGCATGCTAGCATCGGCGAGGAGAGAACTGTAAGTTACTTTACCTTGTTGCCTGTCTTTTGCTACCACACCGCTGCAAAGTTGTACAGGAGGAGTACGGGAGAGAGGAACAGGGGATTGGATGGCATCAGATGGCAATGGTGCATGGGAGAAGTATGGGGAAAGGTCTGTAAGTTACTCTACCTCACCGCCTGTCTTTTGCTACCACACTGCCGCAACGTTGGACGGGAGGAGTACAGGAGAGAGGAACGGGGGATTGGATGGCATGAGGAAGCAAGCCTGTATCGTGGAGGACATAAGAGGAAAGGACTGTGATTGAAGTACAAGGAGAGGTATGGGGAAACAACAGCTAGCAGTTAACAGCTCCAGTAACATCCCTCTTCCAGTTAATAGCTGCGATTCACACCTAATCAGTGGGTGCTTAAGGGGGATTAGCACATCCAAGTGAAGGCAAGGCTGTCTGTAATCATCCCCATTAGGTGGCGGGAGCATCCCTTTTAAACAGCAGATGTCTCCATAGGATAATATAGCCACTTAATCGGTGCCCTGGGGATCGTCCCAATTAAGCAGACATCCCCTTTAACTGCGTCCCCTTTAAGCGGCGTCTACTGTATTGGAAAGTGGGCAGGACACTGTTCATAGATACTGTATGGATCATGGATGGAGAGGGCCAAGAGACTTTCTTCAATGTGAATTATGAGCACCCAGACGGGGTAATAATTCTCACACCTGACCCATTGTGGTACTTTCTTCAATGCAACCAACTTCCTGCAAATGTGCCGATGCCTACCAAGTGGAAAGCAGAGCAGTGGTAGCCAGTGCTGCCATCCAGCTGTTGCCGTACCTATGTTGTTCTGCCAGTCTGGTGTTCCAGGATCCAAAGGTGCTTTCAGATTCGTCAGCCTTGCAGTGTGCCTCCCAGTTCCATCACCTGGCCTTGCAGATGACATCAACCAGAGAGGACACCAGCCCAGCCGTATCTTGATTCATCGCCTGGGATTTCGGATGACTTCAGACCAGCTGTTGCTTTCCTCTTCCAAGGTTCCATCTCCAGATGACATCAGCCAACAATTACATCAGCCCAGCAGTTTCCAGATGTGCCATCCTATCATTTCCAGAAGATTTCCGCCCAGCTGTATCTGAAAAATGCTGCCAGGGAGAGTCTTTGGCTGGAGAGCCAGGTGCCATACCATTTTCGCTCTTCAAGGGACTGGTAAGTCCAGAGTTTTCTTATCTTATTGACATTGCAATACACATCCTACACCTGGCAGACTACAGACTGTATAAACTATCCCCAAAGACTCTCCCCTTCGGGATTACAGTCCTACAAAAACTGTGCTTCATCGTGCTCTGGCCCAGGAGAGACTCTTTCTTGGACTTGCCTTTGGGTACTGTTGTCACTAGTGGGACATTTAGGGCATTCCATTCCCAAAATGTATATTGTATATAATGTTAATGTTTTTCTACTATTTCTATTGTTTTCTACTTTTCTAAAAAATATTTTTGGGGGGATTCTTCAGTGTTTTGATGGTAATGGTTATGATAGTGTACTGTGTTTGCAGATTAGGGGTGTGTTTTTGTTTTTCTCTTTCAGATGGTTCCTGACGAAGACAGAAGAGAAGACAAGAAGAGGAGTGGAGGGACTCATCAGAGTTCCTCATGTGCTTTAAAGTGTTGTGTTTAAAGTATAGTGTTGTTGTTAACATTTGTTAACTTTTCCTTCCACAGGTGTGGTTGTGGGGGAGTGTGGGAGTGTAATGCTTCAGTGTAGTGTTAGCTCCTTGGTTTGGTATGCAGGTGTCCAGGGATGGAAGGAGGTTCCCTTGTCATGGGTAGTTTTGTTTCTGATCAGATAGGTTTTCCCTAGGGGGTTAGGGGGATAGACAGGCTGTGGTCCTGACCAGCTGTAGGGACCACAGCGTTGGTCTATTAGGGCTATGCTCTGGACAGTTATTCCAGGGCCACTAGTTATCCATAGTAAGATCATAGTGTAGGGGCTGATGTGTCAGCCAATGGCCTCTGGGCCCTTAATGTTGCCTGCCTGTGCCTGGCACATGGTAGGCGAGGTCCTGACCACCCCTCTCCGTAGGTAACAGATAGGGTAGAATGGTCTGGTGCCCGGTAAGTAATGACTGCGGACTGTCATTTTCCTGGCCAAGGGTGGGTGTAACCCCCTTGTTCCCAGGGTTACTAAAAACCCACTTAGAATCAGTGGCAGGCAGGGAAAGGCAGCTTGTGGGATACCAGTTAAATGGGTTTCACACTGTCTCACTCTGTTCTCACTTTCAGCTGAGCTGGAGTGATGATGTCACCATAGAATTCTCGCAGCAGCATAAGCCACAATGAAATGCTGACTGCAGGGGTTAGCTGTAGAACATTGGGGAATTCAAGTCAGTTTCCAGTGAGACCCGAGAGGGAGAGGTGTGCTGCTGTGTGCAGCTCCTCACAGCCTAGCTCTGATATAGAGCTACCAAAGAAAGAAGTGGGTTGTGTGTTCTCACCCTAGGGGGGAACACAGAAGGGACCAGAAGAAAATGGTAGAGACCGTTCCTAGAGTTGTTCCAGTGCCCCTTCCCCGGAGGGATGGGGGGAATTCCAGGAATTCAGGGGCAATCCCCTGTGCCAGTCTGGACAGGGAGAAGCTGCCTGAGAATCAAGTTGTTTGTGAGTACCTGAGACATTTGTGGGAAGAAGCCCTGGGGCACCTGCATACCTTGGGTGAGTTCTACTCTGACATAGAGATAATGTTTACTGAGACAGAGTTTAGTGTAAAAGTGTCTGCCTACTGTGGGGTTGAAAGATGACTTACCAAGTACAGAACTTTTAATTTGTGTATGGCTTAGAAGCATCTGCAACAGTGGGGGTCTAGGTTAAAGACAGAGCCACTCACAGTACTTTTAAAGTCAGGACACCTCCAGAAATGTAGAATGCTAAATTTGCTAAACATTTTGAGATAGCATCTACAACCAGTAGTTCGAAGAAAGGTGTTGTATCCAAATGAATGGCCAAGTATAGATTTGGGACCAAGAGGTGGGAGACCCCCCCATCTGGAGTAACCAGGTTTACCTCTCCGGGTTCAGTTTGGGCACTTATGGCTTTCACTCAGGCACTTGGCCAGTGTCTGAAGAAAGCACCCAGATGTGGGATTGTGGAATTTTTCCCTTTAGAGCTAGAAAGTGCTCATGGGTGGTTTAGGGAGCCACCATCAACTTCCATGCCATATAGAAAAGTATCCTAGTACTGGCCGAGGTGCCATGTCAAGGAATAGAAGAAGTGTACCAGTTTGGGCCATGTGTACCCAGATCTGTTCAGAACCTGAGGATTAGTAGTGAAGAAGTGTGCTCTGTACCTCTGTAATCTGCATTACCAGCAACTGTAGCTCTGTGGGGGTCCATCTTTGCTTTGTTATTCTCTGTGTTATGTGAATAAAAAACGCACTCTAGAATCCCAGTCCTGGTTTGGACATTTCAGTTATTGCTTCCAGTGTCTGGATTTACTTGGGTGCCCCTGTCCAGAAGTACAAACCTAGCACAATTCTGAGCAACCGCTTTCTCCCAAGGACTCAGGTTTATGGCCATGCTAAATGGTCCCCCCCCAGGTGTGAGCCAGGTAGTTGCCACACTTGGTTTGCCTGTCTCAAGGATGGCAGGCTCAGTAGTTGAAGTAATGGGTCCACACCACAGAGTTTCTGCAAAAGATAAATTTAATAGTGACTACCCCAACCCCCTCTCAGTGGCGCCTAGATGTGAGAGGAGCAGCCCCACTGACAGAGACAAAAAGGGAGTCCGGTGGGGGGAGGTTACACTGCTATTTTGCTGATGCTGTGGGAGGAATTCAACTTTGGATCCACTTTCCCTGTCATCCTTTACACCACTGAACTTTATTTTGTGACATTTAAAGTTTAAAAAAAACAATTTTGGCAATGGGATGACCCAAGAACATGTCGCAACGGGGCCCCATGTCAGGCACTGATGGTGAACCTTCAAATGCCACGGTGCCTAAAGTTGTAAAGGAGCTGGAAGTTTTTGTGAAGGAGCTTGACAAAAAATGGATAACTTTACTTCCAGGGCTTCCATTATGGAAACAAAAGTGGACCAAGAGGCTATAGAATCTCAACAATCACAAGCTGTGGCAGAGAAGGCTGTTACCACCACGGCAGGACTGGTCCAGGAGAACAAACTGTTATGGCTCTGCTTGGAACATTTGGAGAATGGTTCTTGGTCAGGAAACATCTGCTTACAGAGGAACGAAAGGGCCAGGATTTGTTGGTGTTTGGGTCATCTGTTTTCCACCTTACTTGGTTTTTCTGGTATCTTAGAGCCTATCGGGTGAATCGCCGAAGATGACCTGTGGAGGAGGAAATGCCAAGAGCGATCCTTATTGTGACATCTGGTCAACAGATAAAGGAGCAGATTCTACAAGCTGCAAAATGACAACTACAGCTTCTGGATGGCATTTGTATTTTCTGCTTCCCTGACCTCTCATATGCAATGCAACAATGGAGAAAATCTTTTGAGACAGTATAATCTGAATTAAGGCAGTTTGGGATTTCTCATGCCCTACTGTTCCCCTCAAAACTTCAGATCCCTTACGCTGGGAAAATATACCTATTTACAGATGCTGCAGAGGTGGGGAAGTGGTTCCTTAAAATTAAGGCAGATTTTGGTGCCCGAAATGCTGGAGAGGATGTCGAGGGCAAGGAAGCTGATCCGTCTGGAGAACAGTGACTCTTTTTTTAGCTGCTTTCTATAGCTGTTTTATTACTGTGTTCGAGTTTTGCTGGACCGTTAATACGTTTCTGACTCGAGTGGTGGTTGAGTGATGCCAGGTTGGTGCTATATATTTTTGTCTTTTTGGAGGCCTGTAGTTTGGAGTTCTCAAGAGAGATGAAGACTCCAAAATGGCGCCGACCATGTGGTCATTTTATTCTGAGCGCAGAGCATTTCACTTTTATTGATCCTGCACATAGCCGACTGAGCACTCGCCATCCACTGCTAGGTTATTAAGTTACTTTCATTTACCGTTTCACCATTTCACTGTTTGTATTGCTTGTCTAGAGATTACTTATTACTCAGGATATTGCCTGTATTCACCATATTGACTGCTTTAGAGTGGCCTTTTTCTTTTAACTCCCATTATTAACATTTGGAAGTTGCAGGTGGAGTCTGAGGAAATGTTGTCTTATTTCACTTCTTGAGAACTTTTCCAATTTATATGGACTTCTGAGAGGTCTCTGACTGGTTCAAAAGTTTTATACACAGGGAATTATTGGTATAATTGTTTCAGGATTCAAGTCCATGGCCATGGCGCAATAGGCCATTTCAAGTACTTTACAGATATTGAAGTTATGATACTTTGAACAATAATGTTTTGACTCCCTCCCCCCCCCATGTTGCAACAAAGGGAGAGGAGAGTCCTAATCCTAAAACATAGACATTCTTGTACTTACTTGTTACATCTTTTAACTTTGGATGTATACCTTGAATGTGTTGATTTATGGCATACTTAATGAACATAAAATTAAAAATCTAAATAAAAAAGAATTAGATATATTGTATCTGTAGCTCCTTTAGAGTGACCTCACCAACCTATTGTAGTTTGGTGTGTTGGGAACAAAGATCATGATCAGAAAATAATTTACAAAATCTAAGAGTGGTGCAGCTGTGGCTTCAGGTGCAGGACAACATGGCACGCCCATACATTCTATAGCCTCAACACCTTAGGAGGATGGTGAGCCTGCAACTGAAATGGTCTTACAGGTGTAAATCCAACTACAAATGGGGAGTTCCCAAAAAGTCTTCCTCAAGCTTGCCTAAATGCTTACTGCCAGACTGGTGTCCTGCGTTTTAGCAATTTAAATGTGATTGCCAGAGAGTGCCTGTATAGCCTTTGTGTACTGTCTCTTTAAGAGCTGCCTGGATTGCAGTCTTAAGTAATCTGAGAGGGAGCTCTGTTGAAAGATGTAACTATTTGCTGAAAATCATTTAGAGTGATAATGATAATGTAGTTTGTCTAACCTGCCTTCTTTGCAGCAAGGACTGTTTTGTTTATCTCCACTATCTTGGTCCTGGACTGTGAATTGGAAAAATCAGTACTGGTGGGGCCTAAAATAGAGCTGTCTGGAGTCAAAATCTGTAGGAATTGTAGTTTTGGACTTTTTGTGCCTTTTTGCACCTGAAGGGGGAACCTTTGTTGTGACTGACAGGAGGATCAGCCAACCAGCCCTTTTGGATCTTGGGGAATTTCCCAGACTGCAGCAGCTAGTTTCAGTTTTGAGCTGAGAAGTGAAGAAGTAACAGCTCAAGTGATTTTTGAGCTGCAGTTCTGTGTAGTTTTGCATGGGAGAACTGTGAAAGGGCTGCGTTTTGGCCTGCTTGTCTGCCTGCTGTCCCTGAGAGGGAAAATAGAGTTTATTTAGACTGAATCCAAGTTGTGAGGACTATTTAAGTCACTGGACTATGACCAGGCTTTAACCTGAAGAAGACCAAAGATTTTCTGAATGCAATTGGCCTGTCAGGATTTCCAGCTGCTTTTGAATCCCTGGTTTGTGCAGAGACTTTGCAATCGTGACCAGAGAGCGGTTTGCCTGGTACAGTAGAATTTCCTTACATGTAAATGTGCTGTGTATTGAAAGTGGGTCGTGATTTGGTTCCCCACTGTGTGAACTGTGTTCTGCTTGCTGGAAGCTTTATCCAGCCACATTGGACTGAATCCGGGTTCATCTCCATTCGGCCTGGGCTATGCCACACTGGCCCTGCCAGACTACCCCACTGCACAGAGAAAGCCACCAATGAGAGACCTGCCTGGGGATCAGCCCCCTGCTCCATGCTTGAACAAGAACTATTTTGTAGTTACTGCTTAGGCCTGTTAACGGGTTCCAGTCATATATGTATTTGAACAAACATTTATTCATACGCTTAGCTACTATACTACATAATCGATAGCTATCACGTCTCACCTGCTGACTACAATGTACTGTGCCCTCCTGCTCCTATCTTGAACTTATGCACAAGGTAGTTTCATTCAGATGGGGTCAAGCTCCTGCTGACGAAAGCTACTGGTCTCCGGCCATCCTCATGATCTTGATACAGCACCGCTCCTAGACCCTGCAGACTAGTGTCCGTATGCAGCAGATATAGTTTGGTGGGGTCAGCATAGGCAAGGATGGGGGTGTGGGTGAGCTGGTATATGATCTCATGGAAGGTTGCTTCACAGCCGGGCGTTCAGCGGGCCCTGAAGAGTTCACCTGGGCGGAAGTATGCTTTTACTGGTTTTATGGCTCCTTTTTTGTATTTAAGATTGGCAGGAGGGTAACCCTGGGTAAGGTTCAAGAGTGGGCGAATCACCTTGGAATAGTCTTTTATGAACCTGCAGTGGTAGCCACGAACCCCAGGAAATGTCATAGTTCTTTCAGGTTATGGGGCTGGGGCCAAGCAGTCAGTGCTTCAACCTTACTGGGATCAGTCTCTTTCCCTTTTGTAGATACTATGTGCCCCACATACTTCATGGAGGTTTGAATAAACTGACACTTGTCAATGAACAGCTTGAGGCTGAAGTCTTCCAGTCAGTCTAGGACTTTAAACAGTTGGTTCTCATGCTCCTCTAAGGTGCTCCCAAACACAATGACATCGTCCAAGTACACCAGGCATTCCAGCAAATTCATATCTCCCACCACACTTTCCATCAGTCGCTGAAAGGTGGCCGGGGTGCCTAATATCCCCTGTGGCATCCTCAGAAACTCATAGAACCCCAATGGACAGATGAAGGCTGTTTTTCTCATGGTCTTCCGGGGCCATCGGGACCTGGTAGTATCCTCTGCGAAGATCCAACACCGAGTACCATTCGCTGTCATTCAAGCAGTCCGGGGCATCTTACATATGAGGCAAAGTATATTGGTCTGGGATGGTCCACCAGTTCAGGGTTCGATAATCAACACATATACTCACAGACCCATTCTTCTTATGCACAACCACAATGAGACAGGCATATGGGCTCCTCGGTTCTTGTATCACACCAGCAGCAAGCATTTCCTGCAGGTGTCCTCTCACATCATCTGTCTGCTGGGGCTAGGCATCGGGACCGCTCTCAAAATGACCATTCATTGTGCAGGCATATATGATGCTCCATACCCTGGACACATCCCACATCCCATTCCTTCAATGAAAACACTTGTTCTCTCTGGGCAAGTCTCTTGCTAATTCTAGCTTACCATTCAGCTGGCAATGGGGAGTCACCAAAGTCAAACAAGTCTGGGTTCACTCTCTCCTTCTCACCAGGGTGCTTGTTGCTGGGCAATACTGCAGTGTCTGTGCAGTGTACCATAGCTAGGGTGCACACTCTGTTCACCTGGATCTCCTGATCTGACACATTGTGAATCTGGACCATCACTCATCGTGCATTGGCATGGGCATGAGCAGGCAAGATGCTGGGCTTGACCAATAATCCTTTTGGCAATTTTCCATCGCCTGTCACATCCAACATCAGTATTTTGTTCTTGACATCTTTCTGGAGGTGGACCTCCCCGTGAATGGTTCACTGGGCGTTAGGGGCCAGTACCATTGAATCGGGATCCTTCTTCCACACAATCCCCATCGGTTCATCCTGGTCTACTTCCTCCGGTTTCTGTTGCAAATCATAGGCCCTCTTGATCAGAGCCAGAATTCTCAGGGCCCTCCCAGTCCGTTGCCCTTGTTTCTTGTGACAGAGTTGCGCCAGTCTCCCAAACATATTGGCGTTTGTCCTAATTAACAGGGGGACCCCATCATACAGTCCGCTGGGGTGACACACCAGGACCAATCCCTCTACTCGCTCCTCTATACCAGTTACAGTTTCAGGAAAAGACAACCAGAGGCAGACATACCCTAGGTAGGGATAAGGCTTGTCACTCAGGCCCCACACATGTAGGCCTTCCAGGGATTGCAAACGCACATCAGGTAAGTGTTTGTCATACCAGTCCTGGAATACAATGGTCACTTACGACCCACTATCGAGCACAGCCCGAGCATGGATAACATTGACAGTCACAGAGGTCTCCGTCGAAGGGTCCACTATTCTGAACCAGTCTGGAGAGGCAGTAGCAGAGGCCTGGACAGATGATTTAGCCACAAATAAATTTGAGTTAGTATTTCTTGAACCCTCACTGCGGTTATTGCAGGCACTCCTCAGCCATTGATTTGCTTTTTGGAGCTCCCTTTGGAGTCTGTTTGCTACCTTTTCTAAGTCTTTCTGAGACTTGCACTCTCTCTTCATATGGCCATCCTTCCCACAGTTGTGACAAATAATAGACTCCTGGGTCATCCTTGGAGAGAACATTGCATGAGGGGACTGAGGCAGTAACAAGGGATCGGGGCCCAATATCTGCTTGCAGTGGTGAGAGTGGTGCAATGTATCTTAACAGTTCCTTTAGGGTGGCAGTCAATTCTTGGATTTCAGCCTGGGAGCTACCCTCGGTAGAGGATGCCTGAGGGCACACCCCCACCCCCATGACAGTCACGTCCTGAGAAGCACCAGAATCTTGTTCCATGGGGAAAACCCTTGCAGAGGCACCCCTCTTCAACTCTCTGACTTCTTTTAGTAGCTTGTCTTTCCAATGCTGGACCCTGGGCGAGAAGTCCTTAGCATTCTCAGAGTGCTCATTAAGTGCCGACTTTTGCCCCCCTGAGCCTCACTTGGCTGATCACTCTCGGTCACTTGAGCAGCAGCAGCAGATATAGGTGCAATTCCCCCACAGGGTCACCTTTGCTCAACCCCCCCCCCCGAAATTCTTTCATTAGCTTGTCATAGGAGGGGGTGATTCCAGTCAGGTGGCAAGGCGCAACTGAAGCAGTACCGATTCTGAAAATAGAACAGACTTAAGGATCTGGTCCAGCCTAGTTCGATCTAATTCATTTGACGGCAAACTACCCTTTCTGAGACACTCGTAGCAGCTTTTCAAGCCGAGGTACATACACAGCCAATGGCTCCCCTAGGTACTGCTGAGCATTTCTTAGTCTCCACCACAGATTCTCATCCGAATCTGGGCTCCGATACACATTTTCCAATGCATCAAGCTGGTCCTGTGCAGTTGCTTCGGGGTTATTGGCCCACTTGGCACAGATGGTAGCCAGGGCAGGACCTCAGAGGCTCTCACTCAACCTCTTTCATTTCTCTGCTTCTGAGAATTGCCATTCAAGTACTAGAGGGGCAACATAGTCTATTCATGTCTCCCAGTCATCCTCCCCCTGGGGGGTGGGGAAGGTGCCCGAGAAGATTCTCAGCCTTCGGTAGGAGTTGTGACTAATGGCAGGTACAGATATAGGGGCCATCATTGGCATGGGCACAGAAGGCGGGGCAGTAACAGGTGCTGGAGCAGGAGGGGGTGTTGGGGAAGGAACACCCCCAGGTGGCAGGAATAGTTTCTTAAAGTCCTCAATGGTTTTCCCTTCCTCTAGCAACAACTTAGCAAATTTCTCCTCAAAAGTCTCAGATAATGGTGAGATCTCATTCTCCCTGGGGTCTTTACTGTCTTTTGTTATCGCTCTCCAGGCAGCTGTAACCCCTTCTGGGGCAATAGTCTGCGTCACTTTAGAGCTGTCCACGAGGTCACTACACTCTACCAAGGCTATGGAAGTTTGGGTGATCAAATCAACCTGTCGCCCCGCCACCACAGGGTTTTTTAAACATTCATCTTTGGAGAGTGCTTCCTCTACAGTGTCTTTACTGGTACCCAGGGGAATACCCAGTATAAGTAGAACATTTTGGGAGTCAATCTCCTTCCCAGTACACCACCCCACCAACTGGTGTACAGCCATTTCTACTGGGGTAACCATTAATCTTTAACAGTAATTCATAATTTTTGGCCACTGGAAGGCACAAAATCCCAGCGGTGAGCCTCCAAAATGTAACCCCTAGGTGGCACTATCCCAAGGGCTACTACCCCTGCCTGCTTGGCTAGTAACATAGAAACATATAAGTTGATGGCAGATAAGGACCACAAGACCCATCCAGTCTGCCCATTTGTTTTTCTACCTTATGGATGTGCCATAGGCCTTTGCTCTGTCAATGGCCTATCTATTCATACTCATCTGTAGTGCTCCCTTATGCCTATCCCATGCCTATTTGAAGCCCTGCACTGTATTCATATCCACCACTTCCTGAGGTAGGCCATTCCATGCATCCACCACCCTTTCTGTGAAAAAGAACTTCCTCACATTACCCCTTAATCGGCCTCCCTGTAATCTCATGTTGTGTCCTCTTGTCCTGCTATTTTTCTTATATTGAAACATGTTAGACTCTTTCACCTTGTTAATGCCCTTAAGGTGTTTGAATGTTTCAATCATATCACCTCTCTCCCTCCTTTGCTCTAGGGTATACATATTGAGTTCAGTTAATCTGTCCTCATATGTTTTCTGATGCAGTCCCTGCACCATTTTGGTTGCCCTTCTCTGGACTGCCTCAATTTGGTTAATGTCCTTGTGAAGGTGTGGCCTCCAGTACTGCACGCAGTACTCCAGGGCCTAACCAGTGTCTTGTAAAGAGGGATATTACCTCCCTCTTCTGACTTGTGATATCCCTACTAATACACCCCAACATCCCCCTAGCCTTACCTACTGCTTTAGTGGTCTGCTTAGATGATTTCAGGTCATCGGTGATGATGACGCCCAAGTCTCTTTCTTCCCTTGTGACTGCCAGCAACTCCCCTCCCAGCCTATAGGTGGCTTCAGGGTTTCTTTTTCTCGATGTGCATGATCTTGCACTTCTGTGCATTAAACCCCAGTTGCCACTCTTCTGACCATTTTGCTAGTTTATCCAGATCTCTTCTCATTCTGCCCACACCATCTGGATCATCTATTCTGTTGCAGATCTTGGTGTCATCTGCAAACAGACAAACCTTACCCTCCAGTCCATCTGCAATGTCACTGATGAAGATATTGAAGAGGACTGGCCCCAGAACTGATCCTGAGGTACCCACTTGTGACCTGCATCTCTTCTTACTGTATACCATTTACCACCTCTCTGTTTCTGCCCATCAACCAGTTTGCCACCCAGTGGACCAACGTCTGACCCACCCTGAGCCTACTCAGCTTATTAATCAATCTTCTATGTGGAACAGTATCGAAAGCTTTGCTGAAGTCAAGGTAGGCAACATCAACTGCTCCCCCTTGGTCCACCACTATGGTTACCCAGTCAAAGAAATCTATGAGATTAGTTTGACAGGACCTTCCTTTTGTAAACCCATGCTGTCTTGGATCCTGTGCTCTTATGGATTCCAGGTGTTGCAATATCCTTTCCTTAAGGAGTGTCTCCATAATCTTGCCCACTACTGAGGTAAGACTGACTGGTCTGTAGTTCCCTGCCTCCTCCCTGCTACCACTCTTGTGGAGTGGGTAGTAGCAGGTTAAAGGACCTGAGTTCTGAAATGGGTGTCTCCACCCAGAGGTCAGGGTTGGTAGTGGTCAAGCTAACCTGGGCACAGCCCTCCGAGACACTGCAACCTTCCTCTTTCCTTACTAGTGTAACCCCCCCCCACAAATGGGAGTTCCCAAAAAGTCTTACATGGGCTTGCCTAAATGCTCACTGCCAAGCTGGTATCCTGCATTTAGCAATTAATTGTTATTACCAAAGAGTGCCTGTGTAGCCTCAATGTACTGTCGCTGAAAGAGCTGCCCAGATTGCAGTAATAATTAATCTGGGAGGGGGCTGAGTGTTGTCATGCTCGAGTCCTGCCCGGGCTGCAGGATAATCGCCCCGGTTCTGCCATTGCTAATTGTGCAGAGAAAGCCCTGTTAATAGATGTAACTGTTTGCTGATCATTCATTACAGTAGTAATAATAATAATGTAGTTTGTCTAACCTGCCTTCTTTGCAGCAAGGACTGTTTTGTTTATCCTCACCATTTTGACCCAGAACTGCCAAATTGGACCAATCAGTCTGGTGGGACCTAAAATGGAGCTGGACTACAGGAGCTATCTGGAGTCAAAATCTGTAGGAATTCTACACTGCAGTATTGCCCAGCAACAAGCACCCTGGTGAGAAGGAGAAAGTGACCCCAGACTTGTTTGACTTTGGTGACTCCCTGTTGCCAGCAGAATGGAAGGCTAGAGTTAGCAAGAGACTTGCCCAGAGAGACCAATTGTTTTCATTGAAGTAATGGGATGTGAGATGTGTCCAGGGTGTGGAGCATCACATATGCCTGCACGATGAGCAGCCATTTCGCGAGAGGTCCTGACGCCTAGCCCCAGCAGACATAGATGATGTGAGAAGACACCTGCAGGGAATGCTTGCTGCTTGCATGATACAAGAATCCAGGAGCCCATACGCCTCTCTCATTGTGGTTGTGCATAAGAAGAATAGGTCTCTGAGGATGTGTGTTGATTATCGAACCCTGAACTGGCGGACCATCCCAGACCGATACACTATGCCTCGTATACAAGATGCCCTGGACTGCTTGAATGGGAGCAAATGGTTCTCAGTGTTGGATCTTCGTAGCAGTTACTACCAGAGCCCAAACTTTGTGAAAGAAAATTATGCACTGCACTCCAGAAACACAATTATAAACAGCAACCATGATAACTTCACGTTGATGTAGTTTATTGCTGAGCCTACTTGCTCTGCAATTAAAGGTTGGTCAATTACACAGGCACAAAAAAACCCCAGCACTTCTCCTTCTCCTTAAGGCTTCATGAGGGGGTTCTACATGTTTCTGAGGATGCCACATGGGATATCAGGTGCCCCGGCCACCTTTCAGAGACTGATGGAACATGCGGTGGGAGATATGAATTTGCCGGAATGTCTGGTGTTCTTAGATGATGTCATTGTGTTTGGGAGCACCTTAGAGGAGCATGAGAACTGACTGTTTAAAATCCTAGACCGACTGGAATACTTTGGCCTCAAGCTATCCATTGACAAGTGCCAGTTTTTCCAAACCTCCGTGAAGTATGTGGGGCACATAGTATCTGCAAAAGGGATAGAGACTGATCCCAGTAAGGTTGAAGCACTGACTACTTGGCCCCAGCCCCATAATCTGAAAGAACTACAACATTTTCTGGGGTTCTGTGGCTATTACCGCAGGTTCATAAAAGACTATTCCAAGGTGATTCTCCCTCTCTTGAACCTTACCCAGGGTTACCCTCCTTCCAGTCATAAATACAAAAAAGGAGCCGTTAAAAAACAGAAAAAGTATACTTCCACCCAGGTAAACTCTTCGAGCCCCGCTGGATGCCCGACTGTGAAACAGCCTTCCATGAGATCATATACCAGCTCACCCACACCCCCATCCTCACCTATGCTGACCCCACCAAACCCTATGTGCTGCATACAGATGCTAGTCCACAGGATCTAAGAGCAGTGCTGTATCAAGACCATGAGGATGGCTTGAGATCAGTAGCTTTCACCAGTAGGAGCTTGACCCCATCTGCACAAAACTACCCTGTGCATAAGTTGGAGTTCCTTGTGCTAAAATGGGCCATCGTTGACCAGTTTCATGAATACCTCTATGGGGCAAAGATATTGGTGAAAACTAACAATAACCCATTGACCTATATACAGACTTCAGCTAAGTTAGACGCCTCTGGGCACCGGTGGCTTTCTGCATTATCAACCTATGATTATGCTGTCAAATGCAGACCGGGCCTGAACCATAGTGATTTTATTTATTTATTTATTTATTTAGCTTTTGTTGACCGGGTAAGTGCACTAGACAAATCCTGCCTATTTTCAGGCATGACCTGGGGGAGGTGGATACAGATGAATGCCAACTGACCTTGAACCAGATTAAGCTGTAGGTGGTATTTTTAGTGAATGAGGGAAATTTGGCCAGGACACCGGGGAAATTCCCCTACTCTTTTCGATAAGTGCCATGGGATCTTTAACATCCACCTGAACTACCACCAATCCAGGCAGATGATGCTGTAATATTCAGTGATCATCATCATCATCATCAGTGATGCTGACGCCCTATGACGAAGGCCCACTTCCAAGAGTGATTGGGTCAGGCTGTCTGAACCTGACATTTGAGCTTTGTGCCAAAAGTTTGATAGAAATGAACAGATGTCTGCGGACACAGTGAACTGTTTAGTAGATTGCTTGGGCCCTTCTGACACCTGCATACCAGCTGCTTATTGCCACTTCTCTGCTCTAGATATTAGTGCACTACCTCAATTTGACAATGTTAGCATTCAGTAGGCTCAATCCCAAGATCCTATGATTCAGCCAGCACTTGATGCCCTGCGTGTGGCGAAAGATGTGTCTAAGTTACGTTCCACTGACTTGCGAACTGCTTTATTGTTTAAAGAAGGCCCCAGATTGAAGTTGCTCAATCAGTTGTTGTATAGAGAGACAGTAGATCATAGTAGCAAAGTAGACAAGCAACAATTGGTTCTGCCCATGGCCTTTAAAGATTTGGTACTGAGGTCCCTCCACAATCACATGGGGCACCTCGGTATTGACAGAACCCTTGACCTGGTACGATCTCACTTCTACTAGCCCAAAATGGGGGCCGATGTTGAGCACCATGTAAAGACTTGTAGTTGCTGCCTGAAAAGAAAAGCCCTGCCTCAGAGGGCTGTCCCCCTTGTTAATATTACTACCAGTGCCGCCATGGAACTAGTCTGCATAGACTTCTTGTGTTTAGAACCTGATCGTGGAACATTGGCAATGTGTTAGTGGTTACGGATCATTTCACATGGTATGCACAAGCTTTTCACACCAAAGATCAAAAGGCATCTACCACGGCCAAGGTGCTAGTGGAAAATTTCTTCGTCCACTATGGTGCCCCCTCAGTGGATTCATTCTGATCAAGACAGAGACTTTGAGAGTCAGTTAATCAAAGAAATGCTCTCTCAATGGGGGCTGGGAAAGTCAAGAACCACCCCCTATCACCTGCAGGGAGACCCTCAACCAGAATGTTTTAACTGCACCATTCTAGACATGCTGGGCACCCTCCACCCAAAAGACGAGCATAAATGGAGCCAGCAGATTACCACCTTGGTACACTCATATAGTTGCATGAAAAATGATGCTACTAGGTTCTCCTCCTTCTGCCTCATGTTCAGGAGAGAGGCCCGGCTGCCAGTTGATGTCTGTTTTGGGGTCTCTCCAGAAGTGGTCCGAGCCGAAAACTACTTGCAATATGTACAAAAACTGAAAGCTTAATTGAACCATGCCTATCAACTGGCCCAGACAATGGCCGCCAAGAAAAATCTAGCCAACAATGAGAGACATGATAAAAAAGTAAGGCTCAAGAGCTTCGACCTGGAGACCGTGTGTTGTTACGCAATATGGGACTGCATGTTAAACACAAAATTGCTGATCGGTGGCATCATCTTCCCCAAGTAGTAGTTGGAAAGTTGGATGATTCACCTGTGTACAACGTGCGCCCAGAGAACAACTCCAAAGCTGTCAAGACCATGCACCGTAACCACTTGCTACCTATCGGTCAAGTCATGATTGAGGCTGAACCCTCAGAAGTTGAGCCCCACAGGCCGGTGACTCATGCTGCTGCAAGAAAGAGACAGAATCAACATACCCCAGTGGTCACAGATTTAAAATTTCCTCCGCAGCAGGCCCAGAATGATAGTGACTGTCAGTCCACTTCTGACGAAAGTGAATACGACCATGCCTATTACCGCTCTTGTGAACTGATTCAGCTGTTTTGAGGTAACCCCCTGATAAATTGTGGGGATGAAGCTGGGCCTTCTGGACTGCCTTACCCCCCAGCTTCGTCCTTGGAGCCAATGCTCCCAGAAAGTGAAGTGCAAAGTATCACATATGAAGATGTTGAGTCTCTGTGTATTGTGGAACTGTAGGATTTGCCTGAAGAAGGGGCTGAGGGTTTAAGTCTTTCTGGTGACATACCAGAACTTGAAGAACACTATGAGAGTGCTGACCATCCCCCTTCAGTGTCTCAAAGCTTGATTGTGTCTGTGCCTTCGCAAAATGAGTCAAGTGTTGTAGAAACAGACCCTGCAGAGCAAGGAGCCAACAGTGCCCCAAGATTGGACGTTCTCACCCATGCAGAGGCACCCCTCACTAGTGATGAGATTCCCCAGACCAGTACTAAGAATACAGAGACTGTAGTTGTCCCCCTCAGAAAGACTGGCCAAGCTGTCAAGCCAGTAGTATGCCTCAGTTATGATTCTCCTGAGAGGCCTGTGGACTTGCCTCTTCATGTAGTTCACAAAGGTGCTTATGTTTCACCAAGCTTACTGCCCAAATTGAGCTTGACGGCCTATTCCAGGTTACTTGTTCTACCCTCTCACCATGGTGCCCCTGCCCCATCCAGCCCCAAGTTAGCTGATAGGGAAGGGCCCCCTCTTGCATTGTTCAAGGTACAAGAAGTTATTACCTGATTTAGTATAGTAATGTTCAACTGATTTGTGTGAAATATGCCTAATGTATTGTCAGAATGGACAAAGTACTGGGAAATGTAGTGAATATGTATAGTAAAGTAATAAGTTTATGTTAACTGATGATTGATGGTACAGACCTGATGCAGATGCCAAGTTTTCTCCAGGCAAGGAAGGGTGTAACCCCCCTACAAATGGGGGTTCCTGAAAAGTCTTCCTTGAGCTTGCCTAAATGCTCACTGCTAGGCTGGTGTCTTGCATTTTAGCAGTTTAAATGTGATTGCCAGAGAGTGCCTGTATGGCCTCTGTGTACTGTCTCTTTAAGAGCTGCCTGGACTGCAGTCATAAGTAATTTGAGAGGGAGCTCTGTTGAAAGATGTAACTATTTGCTGAAAATCATTTAGAGTGATAATGATAATGTAGTTTGTCTAACCTGCCTTCTTTGCAGCAAGGACTATTTTGTTTATCTCCACTATCTTGGTCCTGGACTGTGAATTGGAAAAATCAGTACTGGTGGGGCCGAAAATGGAGCCAGACTACAGGAGCTGTCTGGAGTCAAAATCTGTAGGAATTGTAGTTTTGGGCTTTTTGTGCCTTTTTGCACCTGAAGGGGGACCTTTTGTTGTGACTGACAGGAAGATCAGCCAACCAAACCTTTTGGATCTTGGGGAATTTCCCAGGCTGCTGCAGCTAGTTTCAGTTTTTGAGCTGAGAAGTGAAGAAGTAACAGCTCAAGTGAGTTTTGAGCAGCAATTCTGTGTAGTTTTGCATGGGAGAACTATGAAAGGGCTGTGTTTTGGCCTGCTTGTTTGCCTGCTGTCCCTGAGAGGGAAAATAGAGTTTATTCGGTCTGAATCCAAGTTGTGAGGACTATTTAAGCCACTGGACTGTGACCAGGCTTTAACCTGAAGAAGACCGAAGATTTGCTGAATGCAATTGGCCTGTCAGGATTTCCAGCTGCTTTTGAATCCCCGGTTTGTGCAGAGACTTTGTGATCGTGACCGGAGAGCGGTTTGCCTGGTACAGTAGAATTTCCTTACATGTAAATGTGTTGTGTATTGAAAGTGGGTCATAATTTGGTTCCCCACTGTGTGAACTGTGTTCTGCTTGCTGGTACTGTAGAATCCTATATATGTAAATGTGCTGTGTATTGAAAGTGGGTTGTGATTTGGTTCCTCACTGAGTGAACTGTGTTCTTCTTGCTGGAAATTTTATCCAGCCTAATCGGACTGAATCTGCGTTCATCTCCATTCGGCCTGGGCCATGCCATGCTGGCCCTGCCAGACTACCCCACTGCACAGAGAAAGCTACTGATGAGAGACCTGCCTGGGGATCAGCCCCCTGCTCCACACTTGAACAGGAACGATGCCTCGGCAAATCGTGTGTGGCCTGCTCCTCCTGGCACTCCAGATTAACCACCTGCTGTCTCGATTTTCCTCCAGCCTGTGTCCAGTCTTGGGTATCGTGAGTAATCATCAGGGTAGCTCCCTGCAACAACAGCCTAATCTGAAAGTGTGTCATCTGTTTGTCTTGTTGTTTTCTTTTCACGAACTGAGCCCTCCAGCTCCGGATTACAAATAGTGTGTGTTGTGCATGTTGTTTTCTTTCATCACAGGGCCCCAACCTGTTCCCACGTTCCTGGCTAGCCCACCATTCTCCATCTGGGTACCCAGAGTGTGTGACTGTTTATGGACCCTGAAGTGCATGCATAACTGTTTGATTGATAGAGCCTTTAAGCAAATTAACCTGATTACGCCCCTCCCTTGTTCAAGCCCCTTAAATAAATCAGATCTAACTCTTTTGCATTTACTCTGACTGTGGTTCCAGTTTGTGCAAGAGTACTGTACTGCTGTTATTTGCTGTGTATAACCTTGTTTTACAGGGGGACCCCAGGGCCAGGCCAGAGAAAAGCCCTGAAGTGCAAACAGTGTGGGTACTTGTGTGGTGTATCAGGAGTACATGTATTGTGAAAGTGATTATTGTGTATTGTTCCAGCCACTAGTAAGGAAAGAGGGGGTTACAGTGTCCCAGAGGGCTGTGCCCAGGTTAGCTTCACCACTACCAACCCTGACCTCCGGGAGGAGAAACCCGTTTCAGAACTCAGGCCCCTTAACCTGCTACTAGCCAAGCAGGCAGGGGTAGTAGCCCTTGGGATAGCACTACCTAGGGGTTACACAGGTAGCAGCCATTCTGTTGGCACAGCATTAGCACTGCTGCTCATGACACTGGCAACTCGGGTTCAGGAACAAGCCTGAGTCGCTGAAGGGTGGATAAGTGGAGAGGGTTTAAGCATTCCAGCAGACACTCATCCTCTCTGGGAGTGGGTGGTTGTTCATTTCACCATGCAAACACCTCCTGTGGTAGCACAGGAAGTGCAGCATGCACCAGACAGTAGTGGAAGGATGAGTCGGCTGGCTATGTGTCTGCACACGTCCATTGCATGCATTTAAATGTGCATTCATGCAAAGGAGTCAAGTGCAGGCAGAAAGAAAAGTTAAATACTCACGGTAACTAAATATCTTCCAGACTCTTTCCTATGGAGTGCCACTCTTGGGTCTAAGTCAGAGATGCTAGGACCCTGCAGGAGCAAGTCTTTTGGCCAGGGGGCCAGCAGCAGCCATTGGCCTGTGGCACCTGCATGACACTGCATGGTGACACATGCCTGACAATAACTGCTGCTGGCTCCCTTGCCCATCTCAGTTCTGCTTGCCAGGAGAGTGAGAAAAGTGGAACAAGCTATGCTTGCAGGATGGATATGATAAAGGGATTAGAAAAGGATATAGGAAAAGAAAATGCTTGTGGAGAGCACGCCTGTAATTCCAGTGCATGGACAAAGGTTACTGGTCCAGCGTTGCTACCTCAGACACAAACCTTGTCTGGAAATACAAGGAGAAGCAGGCATGACTTTCAGATGCAACCAAAGAGTTTCTTTAAAGGGAAGAAAAACAAGTGTCACGTCACCAAAACTTACACCACATAGTAGTTCTGCTGCAACTACAACAGATTCCAGAAGGGCATCCCAATTTAAATAAACTTTTGATACTCTGTGTAGCTACTTACACCCTGAAAAGGCTCATACTCTATTTGAAGAGACTTATGCTATGCACAGTGTCTTATATTCTATGTAAATGCTGAGACTCTAGGTGAGTTTACATGGCTGTTCTGCTTGCAAATTCAGACCGCAATTGTGCTGCCCCAAACTTCCATGCCAACTCTGATCTCTGTTTACACTGCCCCCCTCCGTGCTGATGCAAGTTGTAATGTAGAGAGGCAGTGCATGGGACAATTGCCATCTTCTCAAGCTGGGGGAAGAAGTCCAGCTTAGCTGTGCGCTGGAGTGAGCAGCTCAGGCTGTCCACATGGCTGCTTCAGCTGCTTGCTTCAGAACACATCACCACTCCTGTGCCAACTCTGAGAGAGGATGAGAGGATGGCATAGCACACTACAATAAGTGTCCACATGCCCACTTTTGCACCGCTGCAACCTGTGCGATTGAATTGCTGCAGTGCAAAGGCGGCAGTGTAAACACACCTTCTAAGCAATGAAGCTTAAGCTCCATCAGAATTCTTACACGTTATGGAACCTTATGCTCTACCGGAATTCTTTTATACTTTAAACAAGGAATTTTACATTCTATCAGAATTCTTATACTTTAAGTAAGGAATCTTAATGATCTATCAATATTCTTATTTAAGCAAAGAATTTTAAGCTATAGTCCCTACTGGATCCAGCATACAAATCAATGGGCATTCAGAACTTGAATGACTGTATATGGTATTCCAGCTCCTTCTTAGCACTTTTGTGAGCAACAGGGGTTAACTGAGAAATCTACAGACAAGACCCCAGGCACTGGCCTGGCAGTCACACCTGGACTACCAGCTGGACCTAAAGAAAGCAAATTGAAGCACTTGATTCTCTGGTGCTAGCTTAGAGGTCACATCCTGGACTGCCAGACAGAAACTGAAGAAAGCAAACTGTAACAACTGCATCCTCTGGCATCAGCATGAAAGTCACACCCAGACCACTGGACAGAATTTTGATGAAAGAATCAGACTGAAGAAACTGTATCCTCTGGTGCTAGCCAGAAGGTCATACCTGGGCCACCAGACAGGATCTGAAGAAAGTGAACTATAGCAACTGTATCATCTGACACTGGCATGGAAGTCACACCAGGACCATCAGACAGGATTTCAAAGAAAGTAATCTGGAGAAACATTATCCTCTGGCACCAGCCTGAAGGTCACTTTTGACCACCAGACAGAATCTGAAGAAAGAAGCAGGCAGACGAAAATAGACTGAACATTGCTGGAGATCCTCTTCTGTAACATTTAGTTCTGGAGCTGGAGATTCTCTTCTGTAACATTTAGTTCTGGAGCTGGAGATTCTCTTCTATAATGTTTAGTTCTGGAGCTGAAGATTCTCTTCTGTAACATTTAGTTCTGGAGCTGGAGATTCTCTTCTGTAAGTTTAGTTATGGGGCTGGAGATTCTCTTCTGTAATGTTTACTGCTGGTGCTGGAGATTCTCTTCTGTAATGTTTAGTGCTGGAAAGTACAGTTACATAAGAACTTACTGTAATAGTAGATCTTAGAGAGGAGCTCTTGCAGCAGGCAATACTGGTAGGACTGAAGCTGCCAAGCATGAGGACCACATGGAAAACTTTTAGCTAGCAGTGTACCATGGGGGATCGCCCCCAATGTCAGCATGCTGAGGTCCTCCTATCCCATAAAGGGGGTTCTCCCCCACACCTACCTCAGTTCTCCTGCCAGAGATCCCAAACAGGTGGTGAAATGGAGAACCGAGGCAGATCCTCAGAGCCAAGGAGAAATCATAAGTGGAGCAAAGGAGAAGAAACTATCAGGGGGAAGGAGGGAGGTAACACAGTGCCTGCTTCAAGAGCTCCTCTCGAAGATCTACTGTTACGGTAAGTTCTTATGTAACTGTACTATCTTACTTTGAAGGGGCTCTTGCAGCAGGCAACACCGGTAGGACTGAGTCCCAAGCAGTACAATAACTGATCAAAAAGGCAGCCAGGAGGAGGCTGAAGGCAACAGCAGAAGGTTTAGAAAAGAAAGCCCTAAAGGACAGTGAGCCCGAAACTGGCCCTGCACCTAGAGGCAATGTTCAGACTGTAGTGCCGAATGGAAGTATGGACAGAACTCCAGGTGGCAGCTGCACAGATGTTTCCAGCAGACACATTTCTGAAGCAAGCGGTAAAGGTGGCCATACCTCTGGTAGAGTGATCTTTTACTGCCTCAGGCAAGGACCCGTTGTGCTTACGGTAGCAGTAAACAATGCAATTAGCCAATCATTTCGACAAACACTGTTTCGAAACAGGTGCCCCTTCTCTCTTGGGGGCAAATGAAATAAACAATTGGTCAGTTTTCCTCACAGGCTGGGTGCGGGTTGTATAATACTGAAGCACCCTATGAACGTCCAAAGTACAGAGTAAGGTCTCTCCCTGATTAGAATACTCAGGGAAATAAACTGGTAGGTGGTTTGATTGATTTATTTCTTTTTATACTTCTTTATTGATGTTATGACAGACGATCAGTTTACATCTTAAAGTTGCATCAGATTTACATGACACAGTACATGATATTTAGGAGTAACAAGTTATAAAATATACAGTACTGACTTTATCTTTTCATAATTTCCACAGTAGTGAAGTCAATCCAAAAGGTCTTTCAGTTTATAGCACTCCTATTGAACTTCTTTAGGTAATCAGAGATTTTGTATAGGTACTATAGACTTTAGAATAACTTATACCTCCAAATAGGAGGTTTTTCAGTTCTACAGTAAAAATGACGACATATTTATAATTTAAAAATAAAGTGAAATAAAATCAAATCAAAACAGAATAGGGTCTCAAAGTCATGCTAGCTGTTCTTATCCAAGGACCTCTAATTCTATTAAAGTTTATACAACTTATTAAGATTTATTTCCTTATATAAGAGGTACAGAAATATGCACACTGCTTATGGATGGGTTTCAATCATTTTTAAGTCTGTGATGCACACTTAAAGTAACCCCCATCGAGTCCAGCTCTCAGCATTGCTAGACTTGGGGGACGAGTACACCACTAACTGTTTTCCTTATTATGTGATTTTATTAAGTTTTCTTTAATAGGGGTGAAGATCTGGAGCATACACCTTGGGGGGGGAGGGAGGAAGGGGGAGGTGAGGGGGGAAATCCCATACAGTTATCTCACACATTGCTATCAGCCTCTTGTCCCAACCAAATGGTCCATCTGGTCCATCTATTCAGGTGGGCTGGGGATCTCTGGTTTAATCTAAATGTTAACTCCTCAAGTTGTCTAATCTGTGCAACCACCTCTAACCAATCCTGTGTTATTTGAGAGGTTGGTTGTAACCATCTTCTGGTTATTGTTTTCAGGGCTGCCACCAGTAGGATCTGCCAGAGGTATATAGCTTCCTTCCCCGAATCTCCCCTGGAACCCTCCCTAAAACCATAAATTCCAGTCCTAACTGGTTCTGGAGCTGAAATATCTGCTTCAGCGAGGTGGACACTTCCTTCCAAAAGTTTGAAATGTTTGGGCAAGTCCAAAAAATATGAGTGTGGGTGGCTGTTCTCTCATCGCAGTTTCTCCAACAACCAGAGGAGGTTCCTGTTTGTAGTTTGGAGACTACCAATGGTATCCTAAAGTATCTGATCCTAATTTTCCAAAGGAATTCCCTCCAGGATGGAGAAGAGGACATCCTCCAAATACCACTCCAACCCCTTACCCACTCCCCATTCAAAATGGTTATACCCGACTCTCATTCCCAGGCATGTTTAACGTACTCTAGGTTACAGGTGTTCCGCTGTAGATTTCTTTTATATAACAGGAATATGGCTCCTTGTGCGTTCTCTGAATTCCAAATTTGTTCAAACATCTGTTCTGTAATCCCCCTTATCTCTGTACACCGTTCTTGTTTAATTTTTGTATTAATGAAGCTACAGATTTGTAAATATCCCATTCTGTCTGCTGGGGATAGACCGAAATGTCTCTGGGCCACCTCACAGGACAACACTCCTCCCTCTGCTAAAAGTTGCCAAGGTACATGCAGCCCCTCTTTAGCTCTTGCCAAGAACCATTTGTCCCATAATGCTGGTCCAAAAGTTGGATCAAAAGCCCACCAACCATATCTCCAATGACCCCCATGTCTCGTCTCCCTCAATGTCCCCCTTCTCCACCCCACTAACACAGAACGAACACAGCCCCGTATTAACAACGCTGCAGGTGAGAGCTGTACTCAGCATGAGGGCATCCATAAGGAGCTGCGATTGCTGTTGGGGGATGTCTGTGTTGGAAAAGGACTGCTGACTTTTAAAACTGCTGCCTCTAAGAACTGCCTTCCATTCATTGTGCCTACTATAATATCTGCTGATTTATCCGAAGTACTGTTTGGCTGAGGGGTGCGTCGGCGCCAGTGCAATTGCAAACAGCTGGGGGTGGGGTGATTGTCCATATTAAAAGCCTCAAGGCCACAAGGCGTGGAACGTGGTGTGCAGAGACGTGGTGGCGCGAGCGCCACCCTGCACAGAAAAGTGGATAGTCGGTTGCAAGGGACTGGTATATGACGACAGGTAAAGTAGTTATTCTGGGTTTAAATTATATAATCCAGTGGTATGCTCTTGATGGTATTTTAAGTAGGGTTAAATGACATATACAAGGAAAATGTTTTTTAGACTGTTCATATCTAGTGTTGTATTGTTGGGTTGGGGTTTTTGGGTTCGTGGAGATGGAGGTTATGACTGGGAGGGATATAGAGCTATGCAGGAACATGCTATGTATAGATCAAACACACTGCGTGTTAGTAAAATACATGTAGATAGACACATCATTGTTGGGGTGCACTTATGGTCAAATAGCTTTAATAGTGCCCTATATAAGGTGTATTATTTCCTGAGTAGTGTAAAACCTGAAAGGATAATAAAGTTAAATGGGATAAGTTGGTTAATTAAAACTCTGAGGGGGACTTATTATAAAAGTAAATTTACTAGAGTTATTAAGTCACTCTTAATAATGTGGTTAATGTTGTGTGGCGATATACACCCAAACCCAGGACCTTTGTATATACAACAAGCCTCCTTATATACTATGAATCAGGACTTTGGGGAAATGTTAACGAAAGATTTGACTGTTAATCAAAATGATGCTTCTTATATTAAACAAGGTTTGGGACTAATACATTTAAATGCAAGCATTATGATTAAAAAAATGGACTTAATTGGTCCGTGGGTGCTTGATCATGACCCTGAGATTGTGATAATTTCTGAAACTTGGTTAAATCATAGAATAGAGGATAGTTATTTAAACATACAAGGATACAATATATGGCAAAATGATAGGAATAAAAAAGGGGAGGTCTTTTGGTTTATGGGAAATCTAGTCTAAATTTGACCCAATTGGAAATGAAAATAGATATGGGGGGGTTGGAGGTACTGGCTTTAGAGTTAAAAATGCCCTATTTAAAGAAAATGCTGATAGTAGGGATATATTGTCCCCCTAAGATAAAAGCCCAGGTTGTTAACTGTTTACAGGATTGGCTGTTCAATTATAAAGATAGCCATGAAATAGTGATGGCGGGTGATTTTAACTTTAATTGGCAAAATTTAAATGGATCACACCCTTTGATTGAGTTGCAGAATAATTTAGGTTTAATTCAGTTAATCAAAGAACCTACAAGAATTAATATGGTATCAGTTTCCACTTCTTCAATTTTGGATTTGATTTTCACTAATGTTGTTGATAATATTATTGATAGTGGGGTTCTTCCAGATGCAATATCAGACCATCAATTTGTTTTCTGTAACAAGGCCTATTCTACCAAATTAGTTGAGAAAAGGAAAGTTAGTTGGCGCCGTTTTAAGGACTTTGACTATATTGAATTTATGTTAGATCTGGGTTTTATTGATTGGGAACGTATGTATCTAATTCCTTTGGTAGATGATGTATGGAATTATTTTTTGGGAGAGTTTATGTTAATTTGTAATAAACATGCCCCAATTAAAACCAGATTTACGAAACAAAATTCTAAGTTATGGTACTCAAAAGAGCTTAGAAAGTTAAAATTGTTAAGGGATAAGGCATGGTTTTTGGCTAAAAAAAGGGTGAGTAAGCAGGATTGGGATAGATTTAAAATGTTAAGGAATAAATATGTAAAAGAGGTCCGGAGGAAAAAACAATGCCATTATACTCATTGCTTGGATACAAATATCTTAAAAAACCCTAAAGATTTTTGGAAAACAATAAATACTTTAGTCAAGGGTCATGGCTGCGATGATATAAAAGCACTAAATGTGGATGGTCAAGTGATACCAATATCACAGAATGTGCTGGATAGATTGAATGCAAATTTGATGGTAGCACCAGGCTTGTCTAGACCTTATTGTTCCCCTGGAGTTAGAAATCAAAGTTTACTCAGAAGTCAAGGGACTTGATAATTTATTGGCATTTTGAAGAAATAACAGTGGAATCTGTGAAAAACGAATTATTAAAACTAAATATTGCTAAAGCCAGTGGATTGGATAATGTTTCACCTAAATTATTAAAATACGCTGCTCCAATTATTGCTTACCCCTTAACGTATTTATTTAATACATCTTTAAATACAGGTGAATATCCATTGGCCTGGAAACAGTCCAAGGTTATACCTATTTTTAAGGGAAGAAGTAGAACAGATATGAATAATTACAGACCCATCTCTCTTTTGTCTCATGTATCCAAAGTATTTGAAAGATTAGTGGTAGTACAACTGAAGAGACATTTGGACTCCTCCAGGTTAATGAATGACATGCAGTCTGGCTTTCGGAAATCATATAGTACAACCTCAGCACTTGCTAAAGTGGTGGGGATGTGCAGTAGCCCTGGACAGGAGGACACTCATGGGCCATCTTTGTGGACTTGTCTAAAGCTTTGATTCTTTGGACCACGGTGTCCTCCTGTCAGGGCTGCATCCATGGGGTGGTGGGTTTGAGTGGAAAATGGTTGGAATCATATTTGTTGAATAGAGTCAAAGGGTGTCATTGGGGGCCAGGACTCTAGTTCTTTGCCTGTTGGGTCGGGGTCCCCAGGGTTCCATCCTAGGGCCTTTGTTGTTTAATATGTATATAAATGGACTGTCTTTTGGATCCAGAAATAAAGTATCACTTATATGCTGATGATACTATTATTTACACCTCACATGAATCCATTAAGGTGATTCAAAAAAGGCTCCAGCTTGCCTTTGATGATTTGCAAACTTTTTTGAAAGACAGCAGGTTAACTCTGAACATGAAGAAGACACAGTCCATGTTGATACATCGGAAAAGCGAACAACTGGGAGACATGGCCCTGGGATTGGTTATCCTTGGAGGGGCCCCAATCCAGCAGACAAATATGTACAAATATTTGGGTCTTTGGATATATGCCTCCTTGTGTTGGAATATACATATTGAGAAACTAGTTGAGAACTTAAATAAAAGAATAGGGGCTCTTTATAGGGCTCGATCATTAATGAGTAAGGAAGTAAGGGAAAAAGTAGTAAATACAATGGTTATCCCCATGATTGATTATGGGGATATATTTTATTCTTGTGGGAGAAAGCAGGATTTGAGGAAGTTGGAAGTAAGTTATAATAATTTGGCCAGATTTATATTGGGGGTTCCTAGATTAACACATAGCTGTGTGCTTTATGACCAATTGAATTGGTTGACACTTTATGAACGTAGTAGTGAACATGTGTTAGCTTTTATTTATAAATGATTGCAGGGGAAATATCCACAGTATGTGGTAGAAAATTTGAAAAATAGGGATAAACTGGCTTCCTTGAGGAATTGTAAAGTACCTAGTTTGGAATTGCCTAATTGTAATTTAGAGATAGGACGACAATCCTTGTATTATAGAGGAGCCATGAGCTGGAATGAAATTTCTAAATCTGTGTTTATGCTGCATAAGAACAATTATTGGTCTCTGATTCAACGTTGGTATCGTACCAGTTCTCGACAAAAAAGGCAATGTTGTGATTTATAAAGGATTTTTATGTCCTAGGAGGATATTATTTATCATCTATATTGTGTAACTTAAAGATGCATGTATGTACTTGTGAGATGTATGGAAAATTTGTATTGTATGTGATGTAACATTTTCCTTTTTTAATGTATATTAATGTTGGGACCTCATTGAAAATTAGCTATGCTCAATCGAGATTATCCTTTATTCATTTTTTGAATAAAAACATTTTACTACTACTACTACTACTACTACTAAAGTAGTGCGAGTTGCAGAGAGTAACCTTTCAGATATTCTGTATTGGTCTTTTGTCTGGAACAGTATTGGTGACAGCAGGGGGGGATGAACAACTTCCCAACTCAATTTCTTTCCAAGTGGCCTTATACCGCAAGTGTCCCCGAGCAGAGCTATTCTCATTTGGGCAGCCTCCCAGTAACCCTCCATGTGTGGTACCCTGAGACTGCCTTGTTCTATGGGTAAAAAGAGGGAACTCTCAGGGCTCTTCATATATAAAAGCACATCATCCACATATAAAGATATCTTATGCTGACGGCCAGCAATCCAGATTCCCTTGATCTCTTCATCCCTTCTTATGCATTCAGCCAGGGGGTCTATATATAATGCAAATAGAAGGGGGGAAGTGGGCACCCCTGTCTGGTTCCCCTTTCTAATTGAAACCTCGGTGCATGGTGACCATTTACTCTGATATAGGCTGCTGGTATGTTATAGAGTTTTGAAATCAAAGTTTGAAAAGACTCCCCCAATCCAAAAGAAGCCAAGGATTCCTCCAAAAGCCTCCATGAAACTTTATCGAATGCCTTTTCAGAGTCAACACTAACCAAGAGAGCTATCTTTTTGGTGTCATTTAAATGGTCAATTATGTGCACATTCTTCCTAAGGTTATCCTGAGCCTGACGCCCCAGTATGAAACCAGTCTGATCCAGGTTGATTATCTGAGGGATCAGTATCTGAAGCCTCCTAGTCATAACCGAAGCCATAATTTTGTAATCAATATTTAAAATTGAGATGGGACGATATGAAGAGCATAATAAGGGGTCTTTTCCTTGCTTGGGTATCACTGATATTATTGCCTGTGACCAAGAGGGGAGTATCTTCCCACTGTCAGCCTGTATCTAACGGAAGAATCTACCTAAATTGGGGGTAACATTACTTCTAAATAACTTGTAAAATTCTCCAGGGAGATCATCAGTCCCTGGACACTTTAAGGACTTTAAGTTCCTAATTACCACTCCCACTTCAGCATCTCCAGTTGGTCGGTTCAATTGCGCGGCCTGCTCTTGAGAGACTGAGGGTAAGTGTATTCCCTGCAAAAATTCCCTAATCCGGGCACTAGATGGTTGGATCCCCTATTTCTATAGCATAGAATAATAATCCCAGAAGGAATTTGCTATTCCCATTGTTTCTTTCTCTACTTTATTTGTGGCTGGATGTAGCACTGCCTGTACTGTTGCTCTACTCCGCTGAGCCCTTAGTCTCCCTGCCAAAAGTCTTAAGGACCTAGGTCCCCCTTCGTAGTACTTTTGCCTCAGAAATAATCATTTTTGTTCTATGGCATAGTCAAATATGTTCGATAGACTCGCTTTCAGTTTTTTTTAAATCCCCGTCCTTTCCTTATTCACTTTAATTTGTTGTTGTGCTTCAAAGTGTTTAATCTTAATTAACAATTGGGTTTTTTTAGCATCTCTTTCTTTTTTTTTCCTACTTGACCATTCGATAAATCTCCCTCTAAGGACTGCCTTTAAGGTGTCCCAAAGAATAGCGGGTGAGGTCTCAGGTTGGTCATTTTCCTTTATGGTTTGGTCCATCATCTGTATAATTGACTCCACCACCTCTTTATCCCAAAGTAAAGATAGGTTTAATCTCCAAAAGGTGTTCCTTCTCACCTCTCCAAAATGAAAGGTCATGAAAATCGGGGCATGATCTGAGAGCAAAAACTCACCAATTGAGACCTTCTGTACCTGACCCACTGATTCCTTGGGGACCATAAAATAATCTAACCTAGTGTACACTTGGTGCACTGCTGAGTAAAAGGTGTATTCCCTATTTTTCCCCTCAAGGTGGTGCCAAACATCTACATATCATAACTCGTTCAATAACCTTTTTACTCTTTTGGCTGTCCCCTGATCTTTTTTCGGGGTCTGGGTGGTGGAATCCAATGTAGGGTTAAATATTAGGTTCATGTCACCTCCCCATATCACATCACCTTGAGTCCATTCTTGTAAGGTGGTGAGAAACTTCAAGTAAAGTGCTGAGTATGAGCTCGGGGGAAAGTACACCAAAGCCAATGTTAGTGGTTGGCCCTGGAATGTCCCATGCATCAGAATGTACCTCCCCTTTGTCAGCTAGTTCATCTTGTTTTATGAAAGGAGTATGTTTAGAGATCAAGATTGCTACCCCCCTCTGCCCCCCTCCCATATGAGGCTGTTGCACTACTACCAAATCCCATATTACATAACTTAGAGTACTCCTGTGGGGATAGGTGTGTCTCCTGTAAAAAAATGAAATCCACCTCCATCTTCCTCATATACCCTAATATTTTAGCACGTTTAACTGGGCTGGAAAGGCCATGCACATTGTATGAACAGAACTTCCTATCCCTAGCCATTGTCTTGTCTTAATTCTCCTTTAAATCTATTCCCCTCGAACCCTCCCACCCGCTGTCCCCTGCCTCCCCCCCGTCCGCAAGTGTGCACCATCAACCTCCTGTAAGAGACCCTCTAGAATTACAAAACTGTCTGTCAACAGGGCAGTAACCAATATCAGACAGCTGTAATAATAACTGTACTTCCTAGGTAGGAAACCAGCATCAGATAGCATCAAATCCCCCTCCCCCCGAACTTCCTTAATTTACTGGCCCTTTAGATTTTTCACATGACTCAGAAGACATTATGCTTATTATTTACTATACTTTAAAAGTCCAATATTAAACCCCTCTATTGTATTTCTTATTATAGGGGTTCTTCCATTTGTGATAGAAGGGAATTACAACCCTCGCACGCCGGTTGCTCTCCTCTCCCTTCCAAACGGCTTGTAGGAAGTGGTGGTGGCACAGTTGGGGACCCAGCCAAAAGGCCTTGCAAAGTAAAGAAAAGGGAAAAAAAGAACAGCGAACAGTTCTCAAATTGCTTGGCCACTACTCAATGATGTTAGATGTACCCGACACCAAACGTTGACAACCCAAATAGATGTAACTACAGCGCTTGTAAACCAGACCTCATGGACAGTTCAGTCTCAAGTTCTTAATCATGTCTGGTCAACTTAATTTTATCCTGCTGTATGCATCACTCGGTCCCCTCCCCACCTCCCAAACCTGGCTAGTGAAGTTTACCGATATCTTCTTCCCGAAAGAACTCAGCCTAAGGATGTCAATGCCTCCTGATTTAAGTCCCGATCTGTTCTGCTCATAAGCTTCTTCCTGGCTACCTTCTCCAAGGTCGCCCTAACTGCCTCCAACATTGCTCTAAATCTCTTTTGTCCTGCAACCAAATGCCACTCCGACTGCTCCGCTATCTTCCTTTTAGGATGTTCTAGGTCTGAGTTAGGAGGAGGGATACCCTTTTCAGCCAATATTTTATTCAATTCCTCTGAAGAATTGTAGCGTTTCACACCGTCTGCCCAAAAGACTCAGAATCTCGCAGGGTAGGGTGTCTGAAGTTGAAGCTGTTGTTCCCTGCATATTTTGAAGTATGGCACCCAACGCTGTCTAGCTTGTTGAATTTCTGGTTGAAAGTCCTGATCTAAGGTCAGTCGAGAGTCCAGATATTTAAGTTCTTTTTTTTGCCATGCTCATTTTAGGATGTCTTCCTTGTTACAATAGCTTGGGAACTTAATTATTATTGAGTGAGGCCTAGCAGTAGGATCCGAGGGTTTAGGGACTAACGACCTGTGCGCTCTCTCCACTCTAAGCTGGTAATCTTGTGGTAGGCCCAGTACATCTTTTAGTAGATCTTCAATGAACAAAGACATCAGCTGTATTTCAGCTCCCTCCGTAAGACCATACAAACAAAGGTTGTTCCTTCTAGACCTACCCTCTAGGTCCGTATATTTAGCTTGGAGTGCCAAAGTATGTTGTAGGAGCGAACCCATGGCCTGTGTTAAAATTTCTCCGGTACTCTCCACGTCAGCAATTCTTTGTTCAGCCCCCTCTATTCAGTGTTCCATTTTATTTAGTTTAGCATTTAGGTTTTGAAACTCTTTTTTATTTTCAGTGCGAGAATCCTGAATTTCATGCAGGAGCTTTTCAAAGCAGGATCTTTGCCCATACCTCATTCTCTCCTTCAGTATCGTAACCAGAACCATGATGGCTGGTAGGAGAAGCACTCCGACTGCGGGTCTGATGATTTTCTGACAATTCACTGCGATCAGGCTTTTTAGTTGTTGTTTTTTGATGTTTTTTGTCTCCTTTGTCTTGTTTGATACCTCTGGGTGGCATATTTTGCAGTTTTAGATAGAGATTCAATGTTTAGGAGGTTTTTAAGTTCTTCTCGGGGAGGGAGCTTAACTCTCAAGCTGTTGTTGGAGCCGTGACATCACCGGAAGTCTGGATGGATTGATTTAAAGTAAATTCAGACACTGCCTTAGGCAAAAACTTAGGATTAGTACACAAAGACACCCTGTAAGGCACTTTACACATCAGAGCCTGAAGCTTGGAGATTCTCAGAGTAGAGGTAACGGCAACCAGAAAGAGTGCTTTCCATGACAGAAAGCTCAGCTTGCAACTCGTAGCCAGTTCAAAGGGAGGCATAATGAGCTTTTTCAGCATGAAAAGAAGGTCCTATGGAGGGACAGAATCCTGAATGGGGGGCTTCAAATGTAGGATACCTCACAACAATGTGCAGGATACCTCCAGCTGGGTAACAGATTTGCCCTCAGTGGGTGCATGGTACACAGAAAGATGCATCTTAAGAGAGGTTTACCCATCTGAAAGGGAGAGCAGCAACACCAAAATCAAATTCACTGGACAGGTGAAGAGATCCAGGTGGCAAGCAGTGACCCAGAGTGAGAATTGCTTCCACTTTAACACATAGGTGGCTCTGGTGGAAGGTTTTCTAGCAGCCACCGGGACATCAGCAACCCTTGAGTAAACCCCAAAGCGGGTGATAGCTAAGTCTGCCGGAGCCACACATGTAAATACAAAGACTTGAGGTCTGGATGAATCAGGGTGCCTGTTCCTGGGAGAGCAAGCCTGTGCACAGGGGCAAGGATACTAGCAGTTCCATCGCCAGCTGCTGCAGCAGAGGAAACCAAATCTGACACGGCCAATAGGGGGTTATGAGGATCATCTCTGCCCTCTCCGACTGAAGTTTGAGAGTATCAGCGGGAAGGGAGAGAAGGCATACAGGAACCTCCTTTTCCAGGAGAGGAACAACGTGTCGCACCAGAAAACTCCAGGCCCTGGATCAAGCAAGCAGAAAAGCGGCAGCTTTGTGTTGAGTGGGGACACAAAAAGGTCAAACTCTGGATGGCTCTTCCCTCACCAATCAAAGAGATCTTCGACCACCGAGGGCAACAGTTCCCACTCGTGAGGCCTCGATCTGGACCGGCTGAGATTGTTGGCCAGGGCAGTTTTGGTAATCTGGAACATGAATGGCCGAGAGCAGCAGGTTGCTTGATGGCCCAATTTCAGACTCTCATTGCTTCCCGACAAAGGGGGTAGGGATGCATGCCCCCCTGCTTGTTGATGTACAGTAGTACACTATGGATATGTTGTCCATCTCTACCAGCAGCGAGCCAGGAAGAATGTGGGTCTGGAAGGCCTGCAGGGCATAAAGAACTGCCTGCATCTCCAGCACATTGATGTGGAGATGCTGCTCCACCTCAGGCCAGGTCTCCTGGGTCTGACAGTCAGCCAAGTGAGCACCCCAGCCCAGACCCGAGGCATCCATCCTGAGGATCTGCTGAGGGGACACAGCCCAAAAGGGGACTCCCTCCGCAGGAGATTGGTAGGGTTCTTCCACCACTCCAAGGTCCTCCTCACTGGATCAGAGACCATCACCCGCTGATCCTGGTTGTTGGTACATTGGTCCCATTAAACCTGAAGGGTCCAATGGGAAACCCTCATATGCAAGCAGGCCAGGGGTACCATGGCTATGGCAGCCACCATGTGCCCCAACATGCATAGGAATGCCCTGGCTGGGATCTGTCAACTGTAGGAGACAAAACAGGCCTGCTCTATCAAGTGTTCTGCCCTGTCCGCTGGCAGGAAAGCTCTGCCATGGGAAGAGTCCAGGACTGCCCCAATATATTGAAGGAGCTGGCATGGATAGAGACAAGAATTTGGTAGATTGATTGTGATCCCTAAGGCCTGAAAAAGCCGGAAGGTGCATTCCAAGATCTGCAGCAAGAAATCCCTGGAAGGGGTTGTCAGCAGTCAGTCATCCAGTTAGGGGAACACATAAAAGCCCTGTCTCCTCAGAGCTGCAGCCACCACTGCCAGGCACTTAGTAAAAACCAGAGGTGCTGAAGAAAGGCCACAAGGGAGGGCCAGGAAATGAAAATGGTCCTCCTGGAAACAAAAATGGAGGAAGCGGTGGTAGGCTAGGAAGACCTGGATATGAAGATAGGCATCCTGCATGTCCAGGGAGCCAGTCCCCCTGGTGAAGGAGGGCAGCAATCCTTGGAGGGTAACCATCCTGAAGCATTTGTATTCTATGCATATGTTCAGGTGGCTGAGGTCCAGGATCAGCCTCAGGTCCCCTGTCTTCTTGGATACGAGGAATAAGTGGGAGTAGAACCCCCTTCCTCTTTGAGCCAGAGGGACAAGCTTTATGGCCCTTTTGAGCAGAAGTGCATAAATCTAAGAAGGCATTATAATCCACTGGTGGGGGTGCGTTATAGACTAGAGGATACGGGAACTGAGGAGGGAGTACAGGTACAATAGCAGGGGAACCGGCATGGGGTACCCCGGCGTAGGTCCACCTGGTGCTGGCTGTGGATCCTGAGGAGGACTGGCAGGTGTTGGCTGTGACACCAGCTGAGGCAATGACGATTGAGGGGTCATCAGCAGAGGCATCTGAAGGGCTGGTGTCAGCCTAAGGGGTGAAGACTGGTGCCAGTACAATGAAGTAGCCGACATCAGCCCTAATGGAGAGAGCCTGGTCTGCATGAAAGGGCCCCAAGGCAAGGGCAGAGATCTCACCTGCATGAAAGAGGAGGTAAGCGCTTGCTTCAGGCAATCCCTGGAAGGACTAGTGCTGGTGCCAGAGTCAGGGACCAACAAAGGCAGCACTTTGTCCGGGGGGGGGTGATGGGCAAAGACCCACCGCTGGAGAAGCCAAGCTCGGCCGAGCCACCTGGCTGAGAGCCCATGGGTGCTAAAGATCTGAGCATCAGGGGCTTTGTCCCCTGCCCAGGTTAACCACCACCCAAAATAGAGATGAAGGTGGGCAGTTGCACCACCGGCAGCCCAGAGGAGGCAAGGGCTGATGGGGCAGGAGGGACCGACCTCCCATAGGAGAAAGACCCAGAGGCAGTAACCAATCTGTACAGTGATCACAAGTGAGTGGCTGACCAAGCTGGTCCTGGTGCTTGTCCCGCTGTTTGTGCTTCCTTCTAGATTTCTTCTCTTTCTGGGAAGAAGAAGAAGCCCCAGAGGATTGAGCCAGGGAAGTGGAAGAACTTTTGGCCTGAAGCTCCTTCTCCATTGCAGCCAAGTTCTAATTGAGTAGGTAACTTTCCAGGGTCTTCAAACGGCATCTCTGTGTGGCCTGGTTGAAGTCCTGGCAGTGCTGGCAGGCCTCAGTGTTGTGGTTTGGGTGTAAGCAAAGCAGGCAGGAAGAGTGACTGTTCTTGGAGGGAATCTGCTTGCTGCAGGCACACTTCTTTGGCCAATCGCAAGATGAGGCTGGAGAAGAAGACATAAACTTAGGTGAAAAAACACAGAAAATGTGATGTTTTAGCACTAAAAAAAAAAAAACTAAAAGCACTGGTTAAATGCCAGAAAATGGCATTCAGCTGAAGCTGGTGTCCTAGAAGGTCCCACATGTGCGGGTCGACAGCAGGAAAGAACTGGGGTGGGTGTGGGGGATCACCCTTTTACAGGATTGGCACATGTCAGCATGCCGACGTTGGTGGGTGTGGTCCCCCATGTTACACTGCTAGCTAGAAGTTTTCCATGTGGTCCTGGCACCTGACAGCTTCAGTCCTACTGGTGTTGCATGCTGCAAGAGCCCCCTCGAAGTAAGATCTGGAAAGCTTCTTCTGTAATGTTTAGTGCTGGAGCTGGAGATTCTCTTCTGTAATGATTAGTTCTGAACATGGAAATTCTCTTTGGCAATGTTTAGTGGTGGTGCTGGAGACCCTCTTCAGTAACTTCTAGTGCTGCAGGTGGAGATCCTCTTCTGTAACTTTTGGTGCTGCAACAATGCAACACTCTTCCCAACTCAGACTATCGATAACCTACACAGTGAACCAGGGCAGTTCCCTACATTACCTGTACTCCCTCGTCAGTACCCGTATCCTCCAGTCTATAAGTACTAGAAGAAGAAAAAATAAAAGCACTGGTTAAATGCAAGAAAATGGTGGTCGACTGAAGCTGGCATTCATGAAGGTCTGATGTGCCCAAGTCGATGGTGGAAAAGAACTGGGGTAGGTGTGGGTGACCACCCCCTTTGTAGGATAGGCAGATGTCAGCATGCTGACATTGATGGACACGGTCCCCCAAAGTACACTACAAGTTTTCTGTGTGGTCCCGGTGTCTGGCAGCTTCAGTCCTATTGGTGTTGCTTGCTGCAAGAGCCCCCTTGAAATAACGTCTGCAGATCCTCTTCTGTAACATTTAGTTCTGGTGCTGGAGCTCCTCTTCTGCAATGTTTAGTTCTAGAGCTGGAGATCCTCTTCTGTAATGTTTAGTGCTGGAGCTGGAGATCCTCTTTGGTAACATCTAGTGCTGGAGCTGGACAGCCTCTTCTGTAATGTTTAGTGCTGGAATTGGAGACCCTCTTCAGTAACTTCTAGTGCTGGAACTGGAGATCCTGTTCTGTAATGTTTAGTGCTGGAGCTGGAGAACTTCTTTGGTAACTTCTAGTGCTGGAGCTGGAGATCCTGTCTGGTAACTTCTAGTGTTGGAGCTGGAGATCCTCTTCTGTAATGTTTAACGCGGGAGCTGGAGATCCTTTTCAGTAACTTCTAGTGCTGGAGCTGGAGATCCTCTTCTGTAACTTTTATTGTTGGAGCAGATCCTCTTCTGTAACTTTTATTGCTGGAGCAGATCCTCTTCGGTAACTTCTAGTGCTGGAGCTGGAGAGCCTCTTCTGTAATGTTTAGTGCTAGAGCCGGAGATCTTCTTCAATAACTTCTAGTGCTGGAGCTGGAGATCCTCTTCAATAACTTCTAGTGCTGGAGCTGGAGATCCTTTTTTGTAACTTTTGGTGCTGCAACAATGCAATACCCTCCCCGACTCAGACTATCGATAACCTACACTGTGACCCGGGGCAGTCCCCTAGTTCCTTACATAATGCACTGGTGGGTTCTAAGAAGGAGTGACTGGAACAAACCCATTTCTGACTATTTAAATCCTATGCTAAACTGATGTGAACCCCTCTTTTTTTTCAACTCTCTTTTCTTGCCTTCCCAGCCGGAACTCTCTCGGGCTGCCTCTCTCACCATGACCACTCTACCGACCGCTGTGTTCCCCACCATCTTCAAGTTAGTTACGACCCTCCCAGAGGCTTGGGAGTGGGCTATGACCCCCAGGGAGGTGGAGGGGGCAGTGGTGAGGAACCAGCGTTGGTCGTGTGGTGGCATTGGCACTGGAGGAGCCATCGCCTATCCGGCGGGAGGGGGTTTTCTTCCCCTAGTTACACTCCAGATGTGGGACATACAATGCTGTTCAGCCTGTGATGTGGGTGTGCCTACTCACATCCGGAAGACAGCCTCCCATGTCTTCCCCAATTTTCCAAGCCCCTGTGCATCGCAGTGCCATCGGTCTCCACCGGGGGTCACTGCTGCACTGTCCTACCCCTGGATCCCTCCCTGAGAGAGGAGAGCAGTCCTCCAGATGCTCAATCCTCTCTCTCCCCTGCCGACCCCTGACGCTCCGGACTTGTTCCCGATCCCGGGTCGCTGGCATGGCACGAGGTGTGGCATCCAGCGCCTCAACCCTCAGCACCACCGGGCCAGCATGAACCCCTCTTTACATATGATGCAATGGAATGGGTGGTGACCAATGCTGAGGAACGTCTGTGATCATGGTCAGTACAGTTACATGCACTTTAAACAAGCTATGGTGAAGCAGTGTTGGTCAAATATGCCAAGCTCTCTCGCTCTCTTCACTTGCTGATCTTTTGGCTAATAGGCTGGGAATAGCTATGCCGGCACTGGGCAACAATACCACCTGTGCAGGAATTAGTTATCTGTGTGAAGCACAAACAGGTATCTGCCTCTATCTCCAAAATCAAACAAAGGGCCAGAGGACACTGCAGAGCAGGACACTGCAGCACAGGAGCTAGCGCTACAAAACTCACCCATAAAAGGGACCAAAACAAAAAAAGACAAAAAGCAAGTCCAAAATACTTTTGATCATAGAAGACTCTATGATTCGGGGAGTTGATACCTACCTTTGGCCGGGGGTAATGGTCAGATGTCTCCCAGGTACATCAGCATGGACAGACACTGACCACATTGCTAGAAGCAGCAGAAAACATTGATATCCTGGTACACATAGGGACTAATGATCTCACCAGCCAGTCAGTTGTGGAGACCAAGGAACACCTGACCAGGCTGGGAGACAAACTGTCATTCATTTCGTCCAGCATCTCCTTCTCTGAGGTCTTGCCAGTCTGGAAGAGGAGGGCAGATGCGCGGAAGGTAAGAGAAGGGGAGATAGGGGAGCTAAACATGTGGCTCAAGGGCTGGTGCCAGGAAAAAGGATACAAATTTGTAGGGAACTGGCAACAGTTTTGGGAGCGAAAGTTCTTTAAATTTGATGGACTGCACCTGACTAAGGAGGGAGTCATTGCATTGGGGCAGAAGTTTGATGTCTTTGCAGAATATTTAAACTAGTACATGGGGAGGGTGCAGCACCGATACATCAAATGGGAGGAGCACCTCCTCCTCTCCTCCCTCCTCAGCTAGTGATCAAACAGGAACTCAACATGTTTGTAGTTCATTTGCATCACCAGGTGAGGAAAAAGGTCCAGCTCTCCATACGACATGCAGGGGAAAAGCTGGACCTCGCCCCCACAGCTAATGCATCATAATCTGGCCAGTGGAAAACCATGTATGCAAATGCCCACAGTCTGTGAAACAAGATTCCAGACCTGGAGGCAACAATGAGAGGCTATACTAGACACAGTAGCCATTAGCAAGACATGGTTCACCAGTCACCACATTTGAGAGACTACAGTACCTGGCTAGGTACTATTCAGAAGAGACTGAGGTAAAAAAGGGGGGGAGTGGCCCGTCATGGCAATGAAAATATCAAAGCTACAGTAATTCAGAATACACATAAGGAGCCAGAAGAACTGTGGGTCATCCTAGAAACAGGAAATGGGACAGCCATAGGAACTGTGGTTGTCTACAGACCTCCAGACCAGGGGGAGGACATAGACACATTACTGTAAGAATATATACAAAACATGACAGCTAAAGGGGAGTTTCTGCTAATGAGAGACTTCAACATGCCAGATACAGATTGGTGAATACCAGCCTGAACATCCACCAGAACTAGACACATAGTGGATTCCCTGCAGGAGGAGAGCCTTAAACAATTGGTACAGTAACCCACAAGAGACAGGGCTATCCTGGATCTAGTGTTGACTAATGGGAAAAGGATCACAGATCTCCAGGTAGAAGGTCACCTGAGGGCCAGTGACCATCACATGGTATGGTTCAATTTGGCCACTAGAACTAACTCATCCCATTTCAAGGCAAAAATATGGAACTTCAGAGCTGCTGACTTTGATAAGATGGTCAACAGAGTTAAGCTAGCCCTGACAAGAAGAAATACAGGTGAGGGGGGTACAGGCAAAGTGGGCAAGCATTAAGGATGCAGTACTTGAAGTAACATCCCATTGTGTTAGGGAGAAAGGCAAGAGCAAAAGAAGGATGAAACCACTTTGGTTCTCAAAAACAGTAGTAGAAAAGGTCAGAGCCAAAAGGTTGGTCTTCAGGAATATAAGGGAAAACAGCGGGATGATAGGGAGGCATACCAAACTTCCCTAAGGGAAGCAGGGAAGGCAGTAAGGCAGGCAAAGGCCCAAACCTGGGAGGCAGTATAGCGCAGGGCTTTAAGGCTCTGAGCTACAAATCTGGAGATCTGGGTTTGAATCCCACAGCCCCTAGTTGTATACTGTGTGACCCTGAGCAAGCCACTTAACTTCCCAGTGCTCCCAGGTCGCACCTGTAAACAAACTTTCAGCTTAGTGTGCCACTCCTGGTTAAACAATTGGAAAAAAAAAACAAAAAACAAGGAAACACTAGCACGAACAGTAAAAGAAGGGGAAACGACTTTCTATAGATACATTAGTGAAAGGAATAGGTCCAAAGGGGGTATTGCTAAGATCAAAGGGGATAAGGGGGAGTGTGTGGAGGAGGACCATGAAAAAGCATCAATCCTAAATAAATACTTCTGCTCAATATTTACTGAGGAGAAGGTAGGGCAGGGCTCACAGCTCAGCACCATAGATATAGGGGGTAGGGAGGTATGCACAAGTCCCTACACAAAAGAAAGGGAACTATAAGAGCTCGCTAAGCTCAGGGTGGACAAGGCAATGAGACCTGATGGCATACATCCCAGGGTACTATAGAGGCTAAGGGTAGAACTAGCAGAGCCATTATCAGAACTGTTTAGTGAGTCTCTGAGCACAGGAGAGGTCCCGGAAGACTGGAGAAGGGCTTGTGTGATCCCGGTCCACAAGAGTGGCAGCAGGGAGGAGGCAGGGAACTACAGACCAGTCAGTCTTACCTCAGCAGTGGGCAAGATTATGGAGGCACTCCTTAAGAAAAGGTTAGTGCAACACCCGGAATCCATAGGAGCACAGGATCAAAGACAATAAGGGTTTACAAAAGGAAGGTCCTGTCAAACTAATCTCATAGATTTCTTTGTCTAGGTAACCAGAGTGGTGGACCAAGGGGGCACAGTTGATGTCACCTACCTTGACTTCAGCAAAGCTTTCGATACTGTTCCACATAGAATATTGATTAGTAAGCTGGATAGGCTTGGGGTGGGTCAGATGTTGGTCAACTGGGTGGCAAACTGGTTGGTGGGCAGAAAACAGAGAGTGGTGGTAAATGGTATACAGTCAGAAGAGATGCATATCACAAGTGGGACACCTCAGGGATCAGTTCTGGGGCCAGTCCACTTCAATATCTTCATCAGTGACATTGCAGATGGACTGGAGGGTAAGGTTTGCCTGTTTGCAGATGACACTAAGATCTGCAACCGAGTAGATGATCCAGATGGGATGGGCAGAATGAGAAGAGTTCTGGAAAAACTGGCAAAATGGTCTGAAAAGTGGCAACTGGGGTTTAATGCAAAGAAGTGCAAGATCATGCACATAGGGAAGAGAAACCCCAAAACTACCTATAGGTTGGGAGGGGAGTTGCTGGCAATCACAAGGGAAGAAAGAGACTTGGGTGTCATCATCACAGATGACCTGAAATCATCCAAGCAGACCACTAAAGCAGTAGAAAAGGCAAGAGGGATGTTGGGATGTATTAACAGGAGTATCGCAAGTCGTAAGAGGGAGGTAATACTCCCTCTTTACAAGACACTGGTTAGGCCCCATCTGGAGTACTGCTTGCAGTACTGGAGGCCGCACCTGCACAAGGACATTAACCAAATGGAGGCAGTCCAGAGATGGACAACCAAAACGGTGCAGTGACTCTGGAGCTCAATATGTATACCCTAGAGCAAAGGAGGGAGAGAGGTGATATGATCGAAACATTCAAATAATTTAAGGGCATTAACAAGTTGAAAAGTCTAACATGTTTCAATACAAGAAAAATAGCAGAACAAGTAGACACAGCATGAGATTAGAGGGAGGCAGATTAAGGGGTAATGTGAGGAAGTTCTTTTTCACAGAAAGGGTGGTGGATGCATGGAATGGCCTACCTCAGGAAGTGGTGGATATGAATACAGTACAGGGCTTCAAACAGGCATGGGATAAGCATAAGGGAGCAATACAGATCAGTATGACTAGATAGGCCATTGACAGAGTAAAGGCCTATGGCACATTCATAAGGTAGCAAAAATGGGCAGACTGGATGAGCCTTGCGGTCCTCATCTGCCGTCAACTTCTATGTTTCTATGTTAAACATTAAATGGTGACCAGTTAAAATGAACCATTCATGCAAATGTCAATTATTTGGTAATTTCTGTAGGCAGGTGGGACAATATGGGGAACAAACTGTTTTTCTTCAGACTTTGTTCACTTGTGGGTTAGCTACCCTAAACACAGCACCTTTCAGATTTCGGTCAGCCGGTCGCAGCACGTTTGTGTGATTTTCCGGGACAATATAGGGGTTTGACTGGTTTAGGCAATTCTGTTATTGCTGTCAAACTTGCGGTGTTCACTTCATGTAGTCTGTTACAAATGCTTAATCAATTCAGTTCACGTAAATATTAACTTGGCAGATTTCTGCAATCTTTAAATCACTGGGCAGTCTTAGCAGGTTTTAAAGGGAGCATACACCCAATGACAGTTCTGCGTATTTTGGGCACTCTGTGGGAGATATAGTGAGGAGCACCCCACACCTAGGGAAGTACTTGGAAAAGGGCTCTGAAGTATTAGGGGAAAGTCATTTCAGGAGGGGCACCAACACATCAGCAGAAGTCATTCATATAGGGCACTTCTGAGGTGGTTAAGCAGGTTCTTAGTCAGAACACTCTGTCACTTCAGATGGGTCTTGGCGGTAGGCTCATACACCATCAGTACATTGTCTTTTCCCGTACAGTTTACAGAAACAGGCTTGTACAATAAACAGCCCCAAAACAGCTTGTTTGCCCATAACAACATCTGGCTCCTGTAGTTTATTTTATCAATTTGCCCGGTGGGCGACACCTTTTACCCGAGTGTTTCTTTTATCCACCCTCGGGCAGCACAGGTGCTTAGTGGTGCCATCCCCCTCAGGCAGTGCTCCAGATAAGGCAAGTACTGGTTTATTTTACTCAACTTTTTTTAAGAAATACTCTTTAAAATACCGATACTCATTCCAATCCTTGTAAATGCTCCGTAAATACTTCAAAAAGAGCTGTTTTTCCTAGTTTAAAGCATTTTCACGCCTCAAAATTATATTTAACTCAGTGTCAAAAATGGTGAGTACGTTACCCTTGAATGCCAACATTGTCTGGAATATTGCCCTCAGGCCTTCTCCCTAGTCGAGCCTTAGTTTATTCTGCCCAGTCACTGGACAGTCCTAATATTCATTACTGTCCGCCACCACTCAGGCTTGCTCCTTGTGTAGCTTTGGATTTCTCCACCCTATGGGAAGTTTTTCAACTCCATCTAATTTGCCCCTGAAAGGCTCCTGCTGCCTATGCTGCCTCTATGGGTGGTCCTGTATCCAGGACCTACTCGCCCTCCCACACAGCCTCAGCGGCCACTTTTACTAGTACGCACTCAGTGGCACGGTTTATTTATTTAAAAAGTTTCTTTTTTTTTTGTTGATGGTAGTCAGCACTGTTTTTTTGTTGCAACACCCAGTCACCACTGCAAACTGAGCCTGAGGGGTCCTGGAGGGGAGGCATCTCTCCCAGGATGCTGTTGCTGGGAAGAGGACTGGAAGAGGAAGGCTGGCCACCAAACCCAACCGAAACTGATGCAACTGCTGCTTGACTGAAAGGAGGACTAGAGAACTCTCACTGCTGCAACCCGACTGCTGCTGCTTCTAGAGGGTGCTGACTGGAGGAAAGGCACGCTAGAGAGCTAACGGAGCCTGCTTCAACCTCTCAGGTAAGCCTCACTGGTTCCCATTGCTCTGTGTCTCCTGCTCCATCCCTGGTCCAACTTATTCTGCCTAACAGTCATGCAGACCAAACTCTTAGGCCCTGTTCTCACTAGAACTTTTGAAACGGTTCCCGGTGCTTGAACCGTTTCAACTGCATGCTAGTACGGATCACGTTCACACTAAACACGCTTGTAAACTGGAATTTTGGAAGCGTGCTCAAACCCTGAAGGGACCTGGGCTTAAGCACACTTCCAAAAATCTGTTTTAAGGCCTTGTTACTGCAGAGGCTCTTGAAATGGTTTAAGTGCCTTAGTGGTTTCAAGAGCCCATGCCTGGATTGAGCTCGCACTGTACATGGATCCAGACACGGTTTAAAGAACTGTGCTTAAGCCCTGGTGGGATGTAGGCTTGAGCATGACTGGAAAACCGTTTTTCCAATCGATGCATATTTACCTGTGGTGTGAACAGCTCCTGAATCGTTTAGGTCTGTCTTGCAAGTTGTCTGCTGCAATGTCGCAATGCATGATGGTAAGCAGGTCCTCTTAAAGCAGTGCTGGACAAAAGCAGAGATGGCACGTTTACCCAGACAGTGCGAATGCACTAAAAACGGATAATAAGCCATTTCTAAACATGCTTTCAGCAGTGCGGATGCTTAAGCACGGTAAATGCTGAAACGATTTTAAAAATGGATCCAAAAACATTTTAAAAATTGTATGTAGTGTGCACGGGGTGTAAAAAAGTAAAGCGAATTACCTACAGTGTGAACGCACCAGCTTGTATCCTTTCATGCATTTCAAGCGAGCGCGCAAAGCATCACAGTAAGCAGCTCTGCAAGTGTTGATGAATTGGGCTAATAGGGACAATGGATTATCTCTATAGTGAGAACGCTGAAGTCCACATTGCCAGAAACAGATTAGGGAAGCGGACTACAGTCTGAACGCTGCAGCATGGTAAACTTTAATCTGTTTTCAGGAGCGAATCGCTAATCCATGCTGCAGTGAGAATAGGGCCTTAAAGGCTCTGGGTACTATTGTGGAACCCCAAGCACGAGTCACCAATGTCTCTCATGTTTGAATTGTGCCCATGTGCTGGGCAGTCTCAATGCATGATTCACTCTTTATTCACACTGCCAGAGGGGCAATAGTGAAGGAAACCAGCAGAGAAAATAAGAGAAAATGTTCCACACACAGTCTAAAGTTAGGCTTTAGCAGGGAACTGGCAACAAGGAGAGGCTTACTGTCTTCAAGGTCTGTACTGGAGGGTAAACTGACTGCTACTGATGGTAGCTGGTTCCAAGGAAAGGATTATTGGTAGGAGGTTGGCTGGGGCTACAGCTGGCAACTGAAGAAACAGGACTAAGCTAGGGTAACTGGCTACTTTAGTGGGCAATATACCCTATTTAAAAATGTGTGTCCCCACAGCCACTGTTCCCTGGGGCGCCTGACACATTACTTCCCCCCTGGCCCTCTGAAGGGTCCTTGAGCCACACTGCTCTCCCACTCCACTAAGCCCCCTATGGGTCCCTAACACACACTGCTGTTCCCCTGTGGGTCCCTCTGGCACCTATACCTGAGCTTTGACCCACTGAGGGGACCCTACTGCATGGGCCCAAAGGGGTCCCTAAGTACCTACTGTGCTCTTCTCTGTACCCCAGGGATCTCACCCTAGTATCTTTGGAGGTCCCCTACATTGCGGGGGCATTATATAAACAAGGGAATGTAAACTGACTACCAAAACAGAAGAAGAAGAATAGGGAGCAAAGGCACACATACATATAATTACAGATATGAAGATATAGATGTAGATACATATGTAAGGATTCCCCCTGTTAGGGGCTAGTGGTAGACAGGAATACTAATGTGAGCCAGAGTCACCAAGGCATCTAGTTGTCCACCTTGCAGCAAAGATCCTTGCTAATCTACTGTAACACAATTACAACAAGGGGGGGATAACATGCTAGCAGTAGCCTCGTGATGATGCCAGCCCAGGCTCCAGCCAGGTCTAAAGTATGAAGTTATAAGAGAATTGTAGCAACCTCAGAAAGGGTTTGCCAACTTACAAATTTGTACGTGGTTTGAAAAAGGAAAACATGTTATTTTTTGTTTGAAGAGTATGAGAAAGCATCATGAGTTGTTCTCCATTAGGCAGAAAAGCAGCAAAATCAGCAGAACTGAGAGGTGTTAGGTAAACTGACTCCCAGAGCGAGCCTAGTCTGCATCTCTCTCTCTCTCTCTCTCTCTCTATATATATATATATATATATATATATATACTTCTTTTGTGTCCCTTACAAGTAAGGGGTACCACAGCCAATAGATACTGACAGAGGAGGAATAGCGTAGCAGGAATAAGGGAGAATGAGGCAGAAAGAGAGAAGGGGAGAGAGAGAGACCAGGAGATAACATGTCCTGTGCCTGCCACACGGGGTGGGCACAGGGAAAGATGAGCTACCCAGTGGCCCTGTCTCTAACACAGAGAGGGGGATGGGGGGCAGGTGGGCAGGTGAGTGGATATTCAGGCTGGCTGTGGAAATTTGTCCTGTCCCACTGGTGTCTCATCTGATGGCCTATGGATTTTCACATCATTTTACAAAATAAATTATACATTTCTTAAGTGTCTTGTTTTGGGCATTAATATAATTATGCTGTGGGCTATATGCCTGTTGAGGTTTTATGAGTGCTGGTCCTTTTTCTGCACATACTCTGGAAGTTCTTCAGTTAAGGTAAGTATGTAATTTTTCTATCTTCCCAGAATCAGTCTTCTCCATGAAGTCCACTCTTGGGATCAGTGCACCAAGCTGCCCCTTTAATGAGGGAGAAGCCTGCTTACCCATTTGCTATGGCAATATAGGCTCAGCCCTTTGCATAGGGGAGAACACCTGAGTGAAGGGGCTCTTCCCAGTCCAGAGGGACCAAGGATTGGTCAGGTTGAGGTGGTGGCTCTTGGTGCGCACGAGATGGAGAGTCCCCAAATATCTGCTGCCTCACCCACAGGGAAAAGAAATTAGCCCCTTGGTAGTGGGAATTTGGCACCTTATGCCAGGCCACAGATGCTAGTCATGATAGGTGAAGTCATGACATCTGTCTGATGCAAGCCATTGATCTAATGACTCTAGAAGTCACCTTGTTAGCATCGTATGATGCCTTCAATTGGTGCCATGCTGCCTCTAAGTCTCTTTCAGAAATGTGGACAGTTTGTCCAGCAACCTAATAGTCAGTCACTACAAATAGGAAGGAGCATATCTGCAGCTACAGGCAACACTGGTAAGCTGCCACGTACACCTGGTGTATTGAAATGGTAAAGAGAGACTATGCCAATGTAAAAACCTTTCCCCCTAGGGCATTAAAACCTGCTGAACTCAACCCAAAGGGTCAGTCATGTCTTAGGCACTGTGACCACAATTAGGTCTGAATAGCCTGAGGCCTCAAAGTGGGGTGAGGTATAGCACCCACAGATGCAGGGTATGTGCAGTACCTTGTTTGGAGGTCTCAGAGGGTGGGATATATGGCATGAGGTTATCTCCAAACAGCCCAAGTAGCCTCCTTCAGGACCATAGGTCAAGGAGGTATGATGCAGGGATCAGTGTTGGGAACTGCCAGGAGTTCAAAGGCAGGGTGATAGGGTCATGGCTTGTCAGGGCAGCAAGACCCAATGCCTGCAGCATCTCCATCATGAAACGCTGATACAGGACATATTCAGCAGATGAAGCCAAATGGAGGGAGGATTCATTGTCTTCTGATGAGGATGTCAAAAGAGATGAGGTAGAGGGACTGGTTGGGTTAGGCACCAAAGAAAGGATCTTGAACTGGCCCTATCAGTGTCCTGGTACCATAGCTCTATGGTGCCAACCCAGGCATGGTACTGGTCCCACACAAGAGGCCCAGGAGCCTGATGAATGAGGGTAACCTATCTATTCAGTCCCAAGGCACACTGGTCAGGGGAAGGGATACAGTCTTGCAGACTGGAGTACCCCTGTCTAGGGAAGGGTCTTGAGGCTTCTGTGACAACCTCACCCAAGGGGAGAATCAAGCAGAGACTCCCATTTCTGACACTCTTACGATAGAAGTGATGGCAGAACAGTGGCCTTGGGGGAAGATCCAGTATGACCAGGGAATTCCCTTGAGGACGAGGTTCCACTGGGAGACCAGATGCAGCTTGGTGTGAACATCAGAGCTGGGAAAAGGAGAAAACTCTGCACCAGGGACGGTGTCTGTCACAGAGTCAGCACTGCTCCTAGCACTGACCCTAGAGGGAACAACTTCCCTGGCACCAAGATCCTCCTCGGCGTCAACCTCAACATTAGCATTGATACCAGCTCTGGAACTAATGTTGGCATCAGGCCTGGTGCTGCCCTCCTTTGGTGTCACAGGTGACACTAAGGTCAGGAACAGCATCCCAGCTGGCACTGAAATTGGCCCCAACACTGGAGCCAGGCCCAACAATGATATCGCCAGTGGTGTCAGAATCAGGCCTGGTGCAGCCTTCAGTGTCACCATCAGAGCTGTCACTGCAAGCGTTGATAACAGCCTGGGTGACACCATCAACCAGCATCAAAGGGTTTACCAGAGTAGACAAAGTGAAAGGCCTCCACCCCAAGTTCAGGGATGTCCACCATTAGGGCAAGTGGATTGTTGTAGGTTCTCTGCCAGCCACCCAGAAGGAGCCAGTGCTGCACCTAACACTACCACTGAGGACTCAAACACAACGCCAGCATGGTGGGGGGAGGAGAGCCTCATACATCAGTCAACCCCAAAGGGCAGTGAGAGAACCCGGAAGGGGAAGGGTCCAATGTCCTCTCCTAGGACCTCCTGGAGTGATACCTATCTCTGAAAGTTGAGGACTGTCACCCCGACTTCCAATACCATATTTGGATTGTGCATTTGGCCATACTGAAGTAGGCATCACAGGAGTCCATATCATGGCCTTGTCCTAGGCAGGAGAGAAATAAGTGTGATGCTGGCCATTAATTCTCATTTTCTTACTCCACAAGCAAAGTTAAATGGATGACCCTGTTTGTCCCTCCTTTTCTTCGATTACTTAGGTATTGCAGGAAATAATAAAATAAGAAAAAAAAATGGTGACAAAGGCAGATGGTGGCAAACTGAGGCAATGATGACCTGCTCCCACGATGCCAGTCTGTGGTGGGAAAAACAGAACTGAATTTGGCAAGGCAGCAAGCAATGGTTACTGGCAGGCATGCGTCACCATGCCATGTCAAGCAGGTGCCATGGGTCAATTGCCATTGCTGGCCCCCTGGCCAAAAGACTTGCTCCACTAGGGTTCTAGTGCCTCTGACTTCCACTCAAGAATCAGACTCCAAAGAGAAGACTGATTCTGGGAAGATCAGGGAAAACTGCCAGCTGGGAAGATGAAACCTGCAACAGGCAGGCCTTGCACCCAATGACCAGGCTCCCATTCAATACGGCACAACCGTGATTATCCGAATGCTCTGGAAGACATCAGATTTGTTCAGATACTGAGAGTTGGATAATCGGGGTTCAGATAATCGAGGCTGTACTGTACATAGATATAGTCATCAACAGGAGGATTCCCTCCACCCTGAAGGCCTCACCACAGGAGGTACGCCATGCGGTTGCACAAAGCTCAAGGTAAGTCCTGGGGATGATGAGGCTGGAGGTGCAAACAAAGGGGACATGAGCTGGATCAGTCAGGGGCATAAACAGAAAATAACATTTAAACAATAGTCATGCATGACGTGCAAGACCTGGACAGAAAAGCTGAGGGTTTTTATGGACGTATGAAGGATAACCAAAGGGGCAGTAAATGGGGATAAGACTTTCTTCAGGTACATAAGTGAGAAGAGGAAAGCAAGAGAGGGATAGTGAGGATAAGGAGGGTGGTGGGGGAGACGGTGCAGAAGAGGACCAAGAAAAAGCTGCTATCCTGAATGGGGACTTCTGCTTAGTCTTCACAGTGGAGGTAGGGGTTATGGACCATCAGTGAGCTGCAGGAACAAAGGAGACATCCAAAGTGATGAACTGGGTTAGAAACTGGTTAACAGATAGGTGACAGAGGGTGGTGGTTAGGGCTGGGGGAACACAGTGAAGTTCTGATCCTTATTAAATAAGAACCGGAACATGGTGGCATTCTGATTGGTTCTGATTAGTTCTGATTATTTATAAATATTTGAAAAAAATGCATAAAAGTGGTCAAAGTCGGTCATATTCAACACAGAGGCTAAAATGAAATAATTTGATGAATGATTTGTTTACAAATTACAATAAAACTGCTAAATAAAAGCAATGACTGCTAGCTGCTTCATGGCTGGGTTGTACTGGTGGCATATCCTGCTTGGGCCCATGCTGGGGGAGAGAGAGAGAGAGACACGGAGGGAGACGGAGGGAGACAGACAGACAGACTGACAAATGCAAGCACTATTTTGCCTGCCTGCCCTGTACAGTGTACATACACACACCACAGCCACACTGAGGCCAAGATTAATTTATTTTTTGTGATTTCTGTGACTGTAAAATTTCTCTTTGGCCCCCAGTAGTATCTCTCACTCTCTTTCTTTTCTGGATGGCACAAGTCAAAGATTTATTTTGCCAGCCTGTTCTTGCCCTGTGCACACAAATAGCCACACTAGGGCCAAGAATAAACTTTATTTGTGATTTCTGTGACTATAAGATTTCTCTTTGGTCCCTAGTAGTCTCTCTCTCACTTTCTCCTCTGGCACAAGTCAACGATTAATTTTGCCAGCCTGCCCTTGCCTTGTACACAGCCAGCCACACTGGGACCAAGAATAAACTTTAGTTGTGATTTATGTGACTAAGATTTCTCTTTGACCCCCCAGTAGTCTCTCTCTCTCTCTCACTTTCTCCTCTGGCACAAGTCTATGATTTATTTTACCAGCCTGCCTTTGCCCAGGGCCTGTACACAACTCTCCTCTCCTCTCTTTCTGGTATTAATTCAATATTATTTCCAAACCCACATAGGATAGGCTACAGGACTAGTCAGGCAGTGTAAGGTACTACTTACTTACTAAGTCAATCTCCACTCCGAGAACAAAACCGACAACAAAGCTGACTGACGAACAACAGCAGCTGCAGCCCGCACTCAGACCTCCACTACACGTGACTGTGATGTCCTCCTGCTTCTGGGGTCAGCTCCACTCCTCTTCTCTACCTGTAAATCTGCAGTGCACAGCAATGGCATAGAAACTTGAGAGGGTGCCCGGGTGCCCAGGGCAGGGACAGGAATCCTATTAATAATATTATTACCCCTTCCCCCCATTGGGGCACCAGGCATGCAGAAAAAAGCTTTGCTTTCCACGGACCCAGAACTGGACTTCTGTGCAGAAGTCCATATTTATCCGGGTCTGTGGATTCAGGGTTCGATCCGGGGGTCTGGATTTCAGACATAACAGTCCACTCAGCCCTAGTGGTGGTTACCTCTCATTATGGGAGAGTGAACAGTGGGTGTCACAGGACTCAGTAGAGGAACCAGTCCTCTTCAATGTCTTCCTAAGTGACATTGCAGGAGAACTAGATGGGAAGGCATGCCTTTTTGCAGATGATACCAAAATCTGTAATAGGGTGAACAATCAGGAGGGCATGGAGAGAATGTGCAGGGATCTTGGGAAACTCGAGGTGTGGTCAAGAACATGGTACTTGGGGTTTAATGCCAAAAAGTACAAAATTATGATTCTAGGGCATAGGAACCCCGGAGCTAAGTATAGGATGGGTGGGTACGGACACTTACTAAGCAGGAAAGGGACCTGGGGGTTATCATAACAGATAAGTGGCACTGCAGTATGACAAAGCAGTGGGTAAGGCTAGTGGGAGGTTGGTGTGCATCAGGAGGAGTATCTCTGGAAGGAGGAGGGAGCTGGTATTGCCACTGTATCACTCTCTGGTGATACCCCACCTGGAGTACTGTGTCTGGTTCTGGAGGCCACACCTCATTAAGAACATAGATAGGGTGGAGGCAGTCCAGAGGAGGGCAACTAAAATGATGCAGGGGTTACACCAAAAGCCCTATGAGGAGAGACTGAGGGATCTCAACATGTACACCCTAGAGGAAAGGAGAGTGAGAGAAGATATGATAGAGACCTATAAGCACCTCACAGGGGTGAACAGGGTGTAGGAGGGGAGTTCTTACAAATGAGAAAGAGCGCCACGACCAAGGGGCATGTGATAAACCTGGAGGGGGGAATTTTAAGAGGGGTGTGAGGAGGTACTACTTCACTGAAAAGATGGAAGCTGGAGGGTGCAAGAGTGATGTGAGGAAATATTTCTTCACTGAAGCGTGGTAGATGTCTGTAACAGACTGCCAGTGGAAGTAGTGGGGTGACAACTGGGGGGCTTCAAGCCTTCAAGCATGCGTGGGATAGGCATATGGGAATATTAGCAAATAGGCTGGGGGGAGCATAGGTGCCGGAAAGCGGGGGTCACTAGGGCCATGGCCCTACCATTTTCATAAGTGGCTCTATCACTTTTTGCTATCATGGTAATATATATAATGGGGGAAAATTTACCCCTTACGTCCTTGGCCCTACCACTTTTCAAACCGTTCCGGCACCACTGGGGAGGAGGGAGGATCACCAGAAAACAGCTAGGGTTTGCAGAGACAGACTATGCAGAGAAGATCTGGGCAGATTGAGTGGGCCAATAAATTCTCTGTTTCTGTTTCAATGTGTGAGTCAGAGCTATGCTACTCCAGGGTAGGCAGTGGTGCCTGGCTTTTACAGAAAGTCATTAGTAACAAGCATTTGTCAATGCCGAATGTTTGTTTGCTGGCATTAGCAGTGAAAGTGCAGGAGTTAGACAGATGTAGTAGAGGAATGGCAGTGAAGTACTCAACTGATGCCAACTCCACCCCCACCCTGCAGAGATGGACAGGCATTGGGGTGTTGCTTTGGGTCGTCGCCCATGACGGTCACATTTCACCTCACCCTACCCTGCAGACACTGACAAGTGTCGAGGTGTGCCTTGGGGTGTTTGAGCTTTACATTCACCTCATTCGATAAGGAAATACGCTGAAATGGGTGCAGTACAGGAGAATGGGGTGAACTGTAGGACCAAAGGGTCCAAGGCGCACCTTGATGCCTGTCACTGGCTGCAGGGTGGGGGTGGGGTGGGAATGGCATGAGCATTACTGTCGACAGTCCCAAGTCATACCCCTGATGCCTGTCAGTCCCTACAGGGTAGGGTGTTGTGGTCGAAAACCCTAATGCCCTGGGCTTTTCTTGGGAGTTTTACTCAAAGTTTTCAACATGAGATTTTTGTGACCCCACCACATGAACAATGACACTACCAGTTTGTTAGCTGAAAAGTGCTTTTGCATAGTGACTGCGCCATTTGGCGCCACAGGTGCAGAAACACATTTCAAACAGGATGTGAAAAATGACAGCTGTACTGTTCATGAGAAAGTGTACAAAATGGAAATGTTGAAAATCTGGAGTGAAAATATAAAAAAACTGGTGAAGGCACGAACGTGCGTAGAAACTGCACAACGCACACCTGTAATGTAATTAGTTTGGGGATTTTTCAGCAGATTTTCAACACAGGCATTTTGGGACCTCCGCTCATGAACATTGTCACAGTGATTTTCTTAATGTGTCCCAAACACTGATTTCCCACAGCGACTACTTGGTCGCAACACATTTGACCAGGTGTGAAGACAATGACAGCTGTACTGTTCATAAGAAGGTGTGGAAAAATGGCAATGTTGAAAATCTGGAGTGAGAATATTACAAATTTGTGAATTTACGAGGGTGTATGGAAACTGCACAATGCACGCTTGTAACACAGACATTTTATGGACTTTTGTCACCAAACTTTCAACATACCCATTTTAAGACCTCTGCTCATGAACAGTGTCACTGTGATTTTCTTAATCTTTCCTGAACTTTGATTTCGCACACCAACCACGCCATTGTGCGCTACATGTGCGAAAACACATTTTGGGCAAGAGGTGAACAATGACAGCTGTACTGTTCATAGGGAGATGTGATAAAATGGCAATGTTGAAAATCTGGAGTGAAAATATTAAAAATTCTCGAAGTTATGAGCGTGCGTAGGAACTGCGCAATGCACCCTCGTAAAACAGTCATTTTTGGGGAATTTTTTCACCAAATTTTCAACATAGGGTTTTTGGGAGCCTATCTCATGAACTGTGACACTAACATACTAACATACTAATTGCCATCAGATTAGGCCTTATGGTCTATCGAGTCTGCTCAAACCTCAGATCCCTTGTTGGGTACCGAGGCCACCCCCAGTGTTCCGATACCCCTTTCTGTATCTGTCCCAACCTCTCTTGAAGCCCTCCACCGTGGAAATCTGGGCCAGGTCACCAGGTAACACGTTCCAAGGATCCACCACCCTCTCTGTGAAAAACCTCTTCCCCCCCATCCTTCCTCCTTCCAACTTTAAACCATGCCCTCTGGTGATACCTCCCTCCTTCAGTTTAAAGATCCTCTCTCTGTTTACCCTGTTTATTCCCTTGAGGTACTCGAAGAGCTTGATCATGTCCCCCCCCCCCGTCTCTCCTCTCCTCCAAAGTAAACAGGCCAAGCTCCTCAAGTCTATCTTCGTACGTCAACTCCTTCAGTCCTCAAATGATCCTAGTAGCCCTCCTCTGTACCCTCTCCAGAAGCTGTATGTTCCTCTTTAAGTGTGGTCTCCAGTACTGTACACAGTACTCGAGCTGTGGCCTCACCAGCCCATTGTACAGCACCAGAATCTCTTCCCTGCTCCTAGAGGTGATCCCCTTACAATGCATCCCAACATCCTGTTTGCTTTGCTAGCCGCTCTCCTGCACTGCTCAGAGTTATTCATACACGCATCCACCATGACCCCTAGGTCTTTTTCCCCAGATGAGGCCTCCAGCACCACCCCTCCCAGAGTGTACCTGTGTTTGGTGTTTCCCCACCCAAGATGTAACACCTTGCACTTGGTTATATTGAAATTTAACTTCCATGTGATAGCCCAACTTTCCAGGGTGTCCAGGTCCCCTTGCAGAGCCAACCTCCCCTCTTCCCCCTCAACTACTGTTCCCACCTTGGAATCATCAGTGAAGAGACTCATCTCACACCCTGTACCTACCCCGATGTCAGATATGTATGCATTAAACAGGATCGGTCCCAGGACTGAGCCCTGCAGAACTCCACTACCAACCCCTCTAGGGTTTGAGAGCTCCTCACCAATCACCAGTCTCTGTGCATGACCAGCTAGCCAGTTTCCTATCCATCTGACCATCAAAGGGCACACTTCCAACCCCATGAGTTTCTCCACCAGCCCATTGTGGGGAACAGAGTCAAACGCCTTGCAGAAGTCCAGGAATATTACATCCACAGGCTTCCGCCATCCAGTTCCGATGTTACCCATTCATAGTTATCCCATTCGGGATAAAAGCAACTGACCAAAAGAGCAAACAGGGAGGAGAGGAGGCACTGTGGGTCACCTTGGAGACTGGAAAGGGCACCACAATCCGCACAGGGGTTGTGTACAGACCCCCATGTCAGGGGGAGTGAATGGACAAGGATATGATGGAAGGCATTCTTAGAATGGCAGAGAAAGGGGAGATACTGTTGATGGGAGACCTGAATATGCCAGATGTTAACTGGAGCACATTTGCTGCAGCCACATCCAAGAGCAGGGCCATTCTTGATGCCCTACAGGTGGCAGGCCTCAGACAGCTACAGTAGTTTCGGAACTCACTCATGAGGAAGCAATCTTAGACCTCGTACTCTCAAACGGGGGTAGTGAGAGGATCTCAGATCTAGAAGTTGGTTGCCATCTGGGAACAAGTTACCATCAAACAGTGTGGTTCACGTTAAACTCAACTACAGAATCAAGCCATACAAAAGTGAGGGTATTGGACTTCAGGAGGGCTGACTTTGGCAAGATGGGAGAGTGCCTCAGAAAAGCACTAGCAAACAGGCTAGAAGGAGGTATGGAGCAACAATGGGGAATCATCAAAACTGCCATCACAGAGGCAACAAGCCTTTGTGTGAAGCAAATAAACAAATCAAAATGAAAGAAAAAGCCACTATGGTTCTCAAAAGAGGTGGCCGTGAAAGTCAGGAGGAAGAAAAAGATAGCATTCCGGAAGTATAAGGAAACACAGAAGGAGCAGGACAGAGAGCTGTACCAGTTAAGGCAGAAGGAAGCAGGGAGGGAAGTCAGAATAGCAAAGGCCAAAACTGAGGAAAAGATAGCCAACTCGGTTTAGAAGTGGGATAAAACCTTTTACAGGAACATCCACGAGCGTAGAAAGACAAAGGGAGGGATAGTGAGGTAGAATAGAATGAACAGTGGATGGGCAGAGGGGGACAGTGAAAAAGCAGGGATACTGAATGAATATTTCTGCTCAGTATTCACAAAAGAGGAGGGGGAAGTGCCTAATCCAATTAACAGAAACACTCTTGATAGAGGTGAGTCCCAGTCCTTTCACAGAAGAAGGGTTCTGCAAGAACTCCTAAAACTGAAGGTGGACAAAGCAATGGGGCTTGATGGAATTCACCCCAGAATTCTAAAAGAATTAAGAGGGGAACTAGCGAAACCACTGGCTACTATTTTTAATAAATCATGGGAGGCTGGTGTGGTACCCAAGGACTGGAGGAAGGCGGATATGATTCCTCTTCACAAAAGTGGGACCAAGACAGAGGCAGGAAACTACAGACCTGTCAGTTTGACCTCTGTGGTAGGGAAAGTAATGGAGTCACTTCTGAAGGAAAGAATAGCTGAGTACCTAGAGGCCAGTGGGGCACAGGACCCAAGGCAGCATGGGTTTGAAGTGGGAAGGTCATGTCAGACGAATCTAATAGATTTATTTGACTGGGTAAGTAGACCAGGGAGGGGCTGTGGACATGGCCTACCTAGACTTTAGCAAGACATTTGACACAGTCCCACACAAAAGATTAATAGTCAAATTAACCAGCCTACGAGTGGGTCCCAGGGTGGTAACATTGGCTGGACGACAGGACACAGAAGGTAATTGTAAATGGAGTCCACTCTGAAGAAAGAGGGGTTACTAGTGGGATACCACAGGGTTCAGTACTGGGTCCAGTCCTTTTGAATGTCTTCATAAGTGACATTGCAGACAGTCTGGAAGGAAAAGTATGCCTCTTTGCAGATGACACAAAGATCTGCAACAGGGTTGATACACAAGGAGGCGTGGAAAGAATGAGAAGGGACTTGGCAAGGTTGGAGGAATGGTCAGAAGTTTGGCAGCTAGGATTCAATGCAAAGAAGTGCAAAATAATGCACCTGGGAAACAAGAACCCAGGGGAAGAATACACAATGGGGGTAGTAACAACAACAACAAAAAAGAACGACCTCGGTAATCATATCAGATGACCTTAAGGTTAGCAAGCAATGTGAGAAGGCAGTAGGGAGGGCTGGGGTATACTGGGAAGCATAGGAGAGGCATCAGCAGCAGAAAACAGGAGTTGTTATCCCTCTGTACAGACAGTTGGTGAGACCCCATCTGAGTACTGCGTCCAGTTCTGGAGACCCCATCTCCAAGGGACATAGACAGGATAGAGGCAGTCCAGAGGAGGGCAACTAAAATGGTGCAGGGTCTGCAAGAGAAGCCTATGAGAAGAGACTAAAGGAGCTTAATATGTATACCCATGAGGAAAGAAGGGAGAGAGACATGGTAGAAACTTTTAAGTACCTCAGTGGAATCAACAAAGTCCAAGAGGGTAGCATCTTTCAGAAAAAGAGATGTGCAAGAACAAGGGGACACAATTTAAAGATAGAGGGGGGGCGGTTCAGGGGCAATGTGAGGAAGTATTATTTCACAGAGAGGGTAGTGGATGCATGGAACAGCCTTCCTGAGGAGGTTGTGGGGTCTAAAACTGTGGGAGAATTCAAGAATGCATGGGACAGACATAAGGCAATTGTTTTGGGGGGTAGGATGAAATAGGCTGTTGGTCAACTAGGATCTGCGGCCTATCCTGTAGGTAGGGAAATGGGCAGACTAGATGGGCCAAGTGGTCCTTATCTGCCATCAAAGTCTATGTTTCTATGTAGAACTCCACAAGGTTGGTTTGACATGATCTACCTGGCACAAACCCATGTTGCCTACTGTTCAGCCCTTCCTCCTCCTCCTCCAGGAACACCCCCAGTCATTCTTTCAGTATACTCTCCATTACTTTTCCCACTACCGAGGTCAAACTGATGGGTCTATAGTTACCTGGTACTTCTCTCGACCCCCCTTTATGGATTGGCACCACATGTGCCTCATGCCAGTCCCTAGCTACCATCCCCGACACTGTCTTTTCGTTAATCAGTCGCGAAGGTGGTTCCACGCAGTGACCGCAAAAATCACCTTTCAGGATGGAATAACCAGATGACAGTGACTGAGTTCATGAGATGGGGTCCCAAGAACCCCATGTTGAAAATTTGGTGCAAAAATTTTAAAAAATGACCGAGATATGAATCAAATTTGAAAAAACCCTATTTATGCCATAATACAGCTTACCGGCATTTCTTCAGTTCACACTAGGCTTTGAAGAGTGCAAACGTGTTCCCAGTCCACCAAAGATCATCAGGTCAGGCTCTGGAGGTACGTATGGGGTGAGAGGGGTGTGGGGAGGTGGGGCGTGCAGAGGGTGGGTGCTGGTTGGGGGGCAAAAGAGTCAACAAGGGCCCGTTTTCTTTTGTTACAGTTAATTTTTTTTTTTTAAAAGATGACGCGGGACTTTTGCCATGCTGGGGTGGGCTCCCAGCATGGCACCTGGAAGTTTGTATGGGAGGGCAGTGGAGCCAGGGGCGAGGCCGTGGAGCCAATGGGGGATTGGGCACCCCCGTTGGCCATACAGTGTGCCGTGGAGCACATGACAACGTGGGACTTTTGCCACGCTGGGGTAGGCTTCCAGTGTGGCACCTTGAAGTTTGTTTTTTTTGGAGGGCACTGGACTGGAGCTGACAGGGATTGGGCACCCCATCGGACATACAGTGTGCTTGGGGGGAGTGTGCATGTGCCAAGGGGAATTGGGCACCCCCTTAGCACACAAAAAATGGGGGTGGGCGCATCATGTGGGGAAATGCAGTGGCATACAGCTGAAAGAGAATGACTGCTATGGTGGTGACGTTTACGTAGTTTGCATACTGCTGATGGCACAGCAATATGCAAATTGCCTACATGTACCACCGCTGATTGTAGCGGTCTTTCTCTTTCAACTGTACACCACTGCATCTGAACTGCTGTCATAGACAGCTCGGACATTCATTGGTGCCCTGCTGCCATGCCTGCAAAAATGATCAGGGCATTGGAAGCGGGGTGCCACACCTATGAAAACTCCTATGGTGGCACTATGTTTCTTGCACATGAGTGCAAGCAAACATAAAAGCAAAACGCAACACTCACTTACTCCACTGGTGCAGACAGACCCGAAATCTCAACTGCTCACTTGGCACAGGTAGAACACCTCGGACAGAATGCAAGCATCCTTTCAAAGGTTCCTTTACTTCCAACATGAAAGTGCCACCTACTTAAGTGCAACAAGTGCTGTAATGGAGCAAATTAGCAACCAATAGCGTGGCAGGGGACTCCTAAAAAACTGAAGCTGCCGCTTGCTTTTTAATTTGTGCCATTACAGCACTTTTTGCACTTCAGTCTTTGGCACTTTTTTGATGGAAATAAAGAAGCCTTTGAAATGCGCTTTAATGCAAGACTCGCTACTGTGGAGGGTAAAGCTGAACAAGTCATGGCTAAGAGCAAAGAAACTGCGATCACTGTGTCCTAAGCATTGTTTTCTATAGCTGGGATTATAAAATTAAGTCAGCTTGCACCTCAAACAAGTGCAGAATTCGGCAGAGACATAAATAGCAGGCATTTCGGGATCCAGGAGGAGATGGAGGCGCCCTCACCTAAGGACTTTACTACCTAGCTTTTAACCATCAGCCTAAATTTGGATCCACCCACAAACTTACTGAAAGCCTCCCGATTTCTACCATGGTGGCACTCTTGGATAGCAATCTGCCCAGGACTTTGTTTCTGGTCATTGCAGACAACCCAAGTGGGACAGATTCCTTTGGCAGACAAGGAAGTGGGAAGATTAACCCTAAAGAACGGCACCCTTTTGCACATGTACCTGGACCTCAGCTATACTACCAACAAGCAAGGTACTTTACATTCTCAATCTGAGTTCAAGCATTATTAAGAGAACTCTGAATCAAACAGGAGAGGACCTTCCAGACACTGGTTGAACACATTGCTACATGTGGGCCTTTACCATGCTGCATCACAGACTGATTGAACTGTAAGTTTTGACCAATGCATTTATTAGATCCCCCATATCATGATGTAAAAATGGTGGGGCTGCAACTTATCCTATTGTGACATATGTTGAGCAAATCTCTGATGTATACTTATGCAGCAACCCCCTCCTACCAATAGGAGGTGTGGAGTTGTTCACCTCAAGATGCCTGGCCCAAGAATGGCACCATCTGATGCCAATTCTCAATGGTATAGGAGCTGGAAAAGTTTAGAAGATTAAAGGAGACTGGAGTCATCAAGGGTGATCTGGATCTGGATGTCATGTCAGACAGAAAGATGAAGACTCAAGTTAGGCCCAGGGAGCTGGGACCAATTTATCAGTGATCGCCCTAAAGTAGCAGTATGTTAAGGGACCACTGGGAGGGTGTGGGGACCATAAAGGGTTTTTCCCTTTAGGGGATCATCCTAATGGCTAGCTGGCCTGAGGAGAGTTCCTATAAAGCTAATGAAGGAGACTCTGGTGAGGGTGTGATAGGGATGGTGCCCATGCCATAGAAAAGGCGCACAAAGACACTGAGAGAAGTGCCTGGAGCAGAGGTACTGGTGGCAAGGTAGGAGGTGCTGCAATAGTCCAAGGAACCTGTGGCATCCCAGGGAAGAAGTTCCTAAATTGTGTGATCCCCTACACCTGGGGCAGGGAGAGGGCCCCAGTAGTGTGGGAAGGTGATCTGTTCAGTGCTAAAGTGGTCAGGTTGGGAGTAGCTGGGCACGGAATGCCTGGAATCTCACAAGTGGAGAGTTGGTGGGAGGTCAATGTGAGTAAGCATCGCATGCCCCATCTGCTTCGCTTTACATGCATCAGTGATGTATTCCTGCCAGGTTCCCGGATGCCCAGGAGGGATGCATCAAACTGATAAGGATCTTTATGATCACCTGTAAAAGCTTAGTCTGATAGACAGAGCAGATACATGAGCACGGGAAAACATGCAGTGTGACTTCTGGGAAAAAGCAGGGAGAAGTAGGGAATGTGAGAAAGTAAAAATGTATTCCGGGGCTCTCCCAAGGAACGAGACACAGAACTAAGCATCAATAATGTCATTGCTATTCGAGTCGTCATCAAGAGCAGCATCGACATCAGATGTTCAGACAGTCTGAGCATTAAGTTCCCCTCTGACGCCATCAGCTGCATTAACTCAGCATTGACTTAGACACTGTGCTTGATGCTGTCCTAAAGGGCTCGAGGGGTGTCTCCTCATCAGTTATACCAGCCATATGTCTGGTTGCTCGGTAAGGCTCCCTTCCCACTGCCTCACATGATAGTTCCCTCTGACTTGCTGGTGGACAAGGGTAGTGCAGGAGGGGGCGAGGAACAAAAGAATGGCCTACAGAATGTACAAATGTTCCCGCAGTGAGGCAGACTGGGATGAGTACCACAGGATCTCCAGGGACGTCAGCAGAACAGTTAGAGCTGCAAAGGCTCAGAAGGAGATTAGGTTAGCACAGGGGATTAGGGGAGGGGAGAAAGAATTTTTCAGATATGTCAGTGGGTGAAAAAAGGGTGGGGGCAGATCAGTAGGCTAAGGAAGGGGGGGGAAGGCTAGAGGAAGTAATAGAGCAGGAAATGACTACTTCAGCTTGGTATTTACAAGGGAAAGGGATGGGCCACTGCCTCAGGGAGGGAGTAGAGTTGGGGGCACAGGAGAGGAAGCACTCACTGATGGGGAAATAGAGGAAGGGAGGGTGAGGGAGGCCCTCAAGACATTGAGAGTGGATAAGGCCCCAGATCCAGACAGCATACATCCCATGGTTCTACGGGAACTGGCAGATGTACTGGCAGCCCCACTGGTGGATTTATTCAATTCCTTCCTCCAATCAGGTTGCGTTCCACATGATTGGAGGATGGTACACGTAGTGCCCCTGCACAAGAGTGGGCCTAGGGATGAACTGGGAAACTACAGACTGTTCAGCCTAACCTCCATAGTGGGGAAAGTGATAGAGACCATCTTAAAAGAAAGGATGGTGAAGTTTCTAGAGGCTTCTGGGGTGCAGGATGACAACCAACATGGGTTTTTCCAGGGGAGGTAGTGTCAAACAAACCTGATTGAATTCTTCGACTGGGTGACAAGATCCCGCAATAACACAAAGTCTGTTGATGTTCTGTATTTGGATTTCAGCAAGGCTTTCGACTTAGTTTCACACAGGAGGCTGATCTTGAAATTGAGAAACCTAGGGATGGGGAAAATTTGGTAGGGTGGGTGGCAAACTGGCTTCCAGACAGACAGCAAAGAGTGGTGGGGGGAGAGGCCTTGACCCACAGAAGGTCACCTGTGGGGTCCCACAGGGCTCAGTGTTGGGACCTATCCTCTTCAACTTGTACATTGCAGACAAAGGAGTGGGAGTAAGATGGGTTTGTCTGCTGATGATTTCAAGGTGAAGGCGGAGGTAGACAGTGAGGATGGTAGGAGGGCATTACAGGACAATTTAGTGAGGCTGGAAGAATGGGCACACACATGGCAACTGGGGTTTAATGTGCATAAATGCAGCATTCTGCATCTGGGGAATAAACATCCTCGGTATAGCTACCAGCTTGGGGGGGGGGTCAGTTGGCAGTCTCCTTGATGGAGACGGGTTTGGGGGTGATGATTGAGGCCAAAGGAAACAATTCTGAGCAGTGCAGGAGGGCAGCAGCTAAGGTGAGTAGAATATTAGGGTGTATATCTAGGGGTATAATATCCAGGAGCAGGGAGGTTATTTTTTTCCTGTACAACTCATTGGTGAGGCCACACATTGAGTACTGCATACAGTTCTGGCGGCCTCGCCTAAAGAGAGGCATTGCAATGCTGGAGAGAGTACAGAGAAGGGCTACAAAGATGATTAGTGGGTTGGGGGACATGGCATATGGCGATAGACTGAGTGAGCTGAACATGTATGCCCTGGAGGACAGGAGGGACATGATAAGAGACATTCAAATATCTGAAGGGAATCAACAGAGTGAAAACAGATGGTCTGATAAAACTGAAGGGGGAAGGGCCACGAGAGGACACAATCTAAAATTGGTAGGTGAACGGTATAGAGGGGAGGTGAGGGGGCATTACTTCATGGAGAGGGTAGTGGAACCCTGGAATGCACTTCCTGATGAGCTGGTAAAACTAGATACCATGGACAGGTTCAAGAGAGGATGGGACAGACACAAGGGCTTGGTGAAAGTGGAAGTTATGAAGAAGTGCAGGGACAGGCGGGAGGGTGATGGGTTAAAGAAGGGAGGTAGAGCAGCTGCCATACTTTATCAGTGAGCTGCGTTCAGGCAGATGTGATGACCATTTGGCCTGTTCTGCTGGCAACTATGTATGTAAAATCATGCCCAAAATATAGTTTCCAGCACAGCAAGTATGGCCCTATTTTTTTCGCAAAAAGTCCTTACGCATGCGCATTATGTTTTGTTTGGACTTAAAGTTTTTACCTTTTTTCTCACTCTCCAGATTGCTGTACAGAAGCATGTGGCCACTGGCCGAGGTCGGGAGAGGACTATACCAGTCTTCCACTGTGGTAAAGGTGGTTATGGGGGGGGGAGAAAGGTGGCATGTTTGATGGGGGGATAAGAGTAGGGTGCTTAATTGAATGTACTGAGCTGGGTGCACCACTGCTTGTAGGGACAAGAAAAAGGTGCTTACTACTAAGCAACTGTGTCCTAAATTCAGCCCTTAAATACAAACCCCCTTGTGATTTCCATCATTACAGCAGGGTTCATTGCCTGTTATTCTACAGTACATTTTGGATCAGTACTTTGTCGAACAACGCAAACTTCAAATCAATTTCTCTATTATACAATGGCAAGAAAAAATCCTGGACTCTGATTGATCAGTCTTGGGCTAGACCCGTGATGTTATCCCAGCATAACATCACGGGTGTGATGTTATCCAGCACAACAGCACGGGTCTAGTCTCAGCCTCACTGTGAACCTGTAGATGAGCTTGAGCATCTCATGGATTGTTTCATCTTCTCTTAAAAAACCAAAATATTTTTCCACACAAAAACATCTTTAAAATTATTTTTTTTATTCTGTATGACAACAGTGAGCCATTATATAATAGGAATAATGCACTCCAGGGTGTGTGTCATGCTGGGATAACGTCACTTCTGGGGTGATTGGTCGCACTCGGCCTTCGGCCTCGTGCCTAATCACCCCAGGCATGACGTTATCCCACCACAACATACACTCTGTCATGTATTATTCCTTTATTAAATAAGCATGCACAGAGCAAATAAAAAAAAGACATACATGCAGATAATATGCATTCTGACAATGCCAGGCTCTCCACAGGATTACACTTTCTTTTGATTCTGCCAAGGATGCACTGGTGTTGTTAGCACCTTCATGACATGTCTGCTCGTGCCCAACTGGGGGGTGATGGAATTACAGCCATGTATGCCACAGTGCATTATTCTACAGGTTAGGGACCAGCCAGGCAGTTGAGGAATGGAGGCTTTGGCATCTATGGATTGTGGAGCCATGGAACAAACTACCTGCGGAGGTGGCAGGAACTAGGACTGTATCAGCATTCAAAAGAGGTTGGGATAAGGAGTACGCTAAAAATCTGCAAGGGAATCTACCAGCTAGGACCCAGGATCACCTAGGATCTCAGGATCTCAAGGGCAGAGTTGATTTACCTTTGCTCTCCTTCTGCATCACCTTTCTGTGTTTGTATGGAGCAGTTGCTCCATGTGAACTGAAGCAGCAGCAGTGATTCTGTTATACTCAAGGCCAAACCTGGCTCCATTACAGCCATGGGGGGTGGGTCAGACAGAAATGGAAAATGCCCCATTGCTGAGGCATTTTCCCCACTGAAGGAAACACCAGTTTCCTTCCAAATTACCCTACCAGAGGTACACATGGAGCTCACACAGGCTCTGCATTCACAGTAACCCTCTGTAAATACAAGCTGGAAACATTTTTCTATTGCTCTTGAAGTTTAAATCATAAACTTTTTTTTTCTGTGAGAGGCCTTTTCACTTAATATGTGGTAACACTTTCCCCCAGAGGATTCCGCTTCTCAGGGCTTACTTGTTCAGCTTCAAAAAACACCTGAGGAAGAGGTCACCACCTTCTCAAACATCTCTGTGAGCCCCCATTTACACTGGATCTCAGCTAATTTCAACAGGGTTTGAAAGTGGTCACAGAACAGGGTCTGTATGAGTCATTCAACAAAGGCTCTGTTCTAACTAAGGTTGGGCAACTCCGGGAACACTTTGAACTCTGTGAGTATTTATTGAAAGAAGTCAAGCTGGATGCCGTGCCTTGCTTGTGAAAGTAGTGTAGCCAGAGACCGCATCCATGTAAACAGAAGGGCCTTTCATAGGGACAGCTGCAGCCTACAACCTGGTTCTAAGAACCTCTCTCTCATTCTTGACTTCATGCATGTAGCCTAATGGAAGGCTTTGTACATCTGCATGGTAAAAGCATCGCATACAAAAGTGGGAAAATGGAAGTTTAAATAAAAAGTCAGGATGGAGCTACCATCTCCTGTTTGTGACTTTCTACTTAGCAGCAAATTAAATGGAAGTCTAAATAGTAACCTTAAGAAACACTGTGCTCAGCTTCTGACTCAGGCAACCTCAGTGAAAGGTATACTTTCTGGCTAGTGTACCTGATTTCAAAGGTGCGAACTCTGACCCCATGACATACAGAAACCCACACCTCCATTTCTCATACAGAACCTGTGGGCAAATCTTCATCATGGCTAGCAAATTTAACACCGCCTCCTAAAGATGAACACTGACCCCTAGAAGTGTAAAATTCTATCCATGCTTTTTTTGAAAATAGAAAAGCACACTCAAAGCCCACATGTGAGGGATCACTCCACCTCACCATGTGTCCATCTCTGGGTATAGTGAGATCTCAAGAGTATCAGGGAAGGAGGAAGCAAGTGGTCTGTTGAGCTATGTGCACTAACATCAGGAGCCTGGAGAACAAAGCCTGTGACCTGCAGGCAATGGTGGAAGATTGGTTGCCACCTTCCTTGTTGTCTGTATTGAATGCTGGAAGATGCCCCTCAGTGGCAGTCACAGAGACATGGGCAACACAGCACCATGACTGGGACATGACCATTCCAGGTTATGCAATGTTTAGGAGGAACAAGGAACAAGGTGTGGGGGGTAGGATTATAGGTAAGTGAGGGTATCAAACAACAGAGGTCAATGAACTTGGGGAGCAAGGGTACGGAAATGGTGGACAAGGGCATGGAAACAGTGAGGGTGCAGGCAGCCACAGGGAGGAACATCAGGATTTGAGTGGTATATAGATTACCATTTCAGAGAGAGGCAACTGATAAAGAACTGGAGGAGGAGATTAGAAGGGCAGCAGAACAGAGGGATGTGCTGCTAATAGACTTCAACATGGACAGCTGTGGGTTGGAGCATCCGAGTGACAGCAAATGCAGTGAATAATTTGCTAGTAGAGGCATTTATGTTACAGAGAGATAAAGAAACTACAAGTGAAGGAGTCATACTTGACTTGGTCCTCACCAACAGGAACAGCACCAGGGATGTCACAGTTCAGGGCCCACTGGGAACCTGTGATCACCAGACCCTGATGTTCAACATTAAATTAGAGGTGAAGAGGAAGAAGTCACAAAGGTTCTGAACTTTAGAAGGGCAGATTTTGGTAGGATGCAAGAGCAGTTGAGAAAGAAACTGGAGGGGGGTGGGGGCAGTAGGGGGTGGACAGAAAGTGGAAAATTGAGAATGAGGTTTTAGGGGGCCACATGTCTCCATGTAAGGCAAGAATAAGTGAGGAAAGAAACCACTGTGATACAGAAGTGAGTTGGGAGAAGCTGTGTGGGAGAAAAAGAAGACCTTCAAAATATACAAAACCAGCCAGGCAAAGGAGGATAGGGTCATGTATCTTAAGAGGATGAAGGAGGCCAACAAGACAGTGAGAAGGGCAAAGTCAGATGCTGAGTTGAGAATAGCAGAGGGACTGAAGAAGGGGAACAAAAGGGGAATTATATTTCCTGACAGATAATTTGAGTTGTTTGTAGACTCCATCTATGGGCTGTCAGATGAATTGAGCTATCCAGCCCTGCCAGCTGGGGTAGATTGTAACAGTCTGAGACAAGTGTTAGGACATGCCCCTTCCCAGACTCCCTCAGTTCAGCCTTCAGTCCAGGTCTGTAGAAAACACTACATAGAGAGGTAAATACAACAGTTAAAGTCAAACAACATAATGTGATAAACCCCAAAGGAAAGTAAACGCAATACAGGACAGAAGATACACTGGACTATACTGCACAGAAACTGAAAGGGCCTGACTGCACATGGATGAAGCCTAGGCACAACTGGAATAATCGGCAGAGAAATATAATTCCCACTTGTGTGTCAGCTGCTATGGGAAGTCAGATGGATTGGGCCCTAATAAACAGTCCCTCGATGGGAGGAGTCAGTGCTGTACAACCAAGCTCAGCACCTGCCTTCCAAAAGCAGCATCCTCAGAGCTAGGAACATCTAGACAGTAATGTCTGGTGAATGTATGGATGCCCATGTAGGAGCCACGCATATATTCTCAACAGAGGCCAAAGCCTTTTTCACCATGGCTCTAGCGACTGTGCACTGATCCCTGAAACAGCAGATAGCCACCTGTATAAGTATGCCAGTTTGATGGAATGAATGACAGCTGCATTGCTAGTGTTCGCTTAGCTGGGGTTAACCATATCTTTGCCAAACCCATTCGAATGTAAAGGGGAATGGCTTTGTATTTTAAAGGCAAATTTTGATGGCTTGCCTAACATTTAGAGAATGGAGCCGTTCCTCCTTAGCATTCTTGGAATTTGAGACAAGTGAGGGTAGTTCTACAGTGGTGCCAGCCAGGATGTCGTTCAGTGCCTCGAGCCACTGCATGACAAAAGGGGTTAACTGCCACACAAATTGCCTTATTTACTGAAGTAATTCTACTACAGTATGCTACTTCCAGTACCTACTGGGTCAAGTTGTCGCATACATAACCGTGCATGAATACCGCACAGAACATATCATGCAGTGCACTAGCGTGATAGGGTACACAACCCCGCAAGACACATATGTTGCACGCAATTTTGTACCCTATCACGCATAGGTGGGGAGGAGGAGTTATGTGGAGGTGAAGACCTCCAATTGGGAGGTAGTCTGCTGAGCTGCTGCCATGGCTCGGTAGAATGAATCACGAGTGCAGGGGGTCACTGTGTGTCTGTGGACCAGGGCACGAATCCCGGTCCCAGACTTTTGCTAAACCATATTGTGCGAGGTTTCTTTTTTTGCTCCCCCACAGTGTTTCTTCCCATCCCCATGTTGAACCCCCCCTGGAGTTGATTATATTAATAAGGGGGGGTTTGGAGGGCACAGCCCCCCATAATGGAGGGTGTGGGAAGCTATGTTTAGCTTCCCAGGGACTTTAGGACGCATCTGTTGTCATGCTTTTAGAAAGGAGGTAATGTCTGGATGGTATTCCAGGGATTAGGACCCAATGTGACCTCAGGCAGCTGAGTGGACCTCCACTAGCACCAGCAAAGAAGTGACTAATCAATCCTTTGACTGGCCCTATTGCAACAATTTCAAGGCACTGGGCAGAGAAGCGGCTAAAGGCTTGATGTGAAGGGGTGCATCACTGACAGAATATATCCCAGACTCTGCTGTAGGCCTTGTTCCTGGAGACCTTCCTGGATTACATTAAAGTTTGAATGGCCCTTACCATGCATTTTGGCTTTAGCCTGCAGTTCAGAGGGGCAGCAAGTGACACTCATCACCCCCCGCCCCCGAGTAGTACATACACGGCATACGCCCAAGCATCCTTTAGATGCATGGATTTTTTTGTTGCTGTGTAGCTGCTCCTCTACTGCCCCACCTGTACCTCTGCTGCACAGCTGCTTCTCTGCCATCCCATCTCCTTCTCATTTGTTTGTTTTTCCTGGCCGTGTCTATTTTCTTCGTTCCCTATGTATGGGTCATGCTGGCTACCACCACCTCCTCTGTTATATCTGTTGTCTTCCTGTTGTGGCATCATCACTGTCTGCTGTCCGTCTGCATTTTGGGCCATCTTTGTGTGTGTTGTGTGTGTGTTTCTCTTTCGGTCCTCATTTCATTGTCCTCCTTCATTTGCTGTTTGTTGCAGTTTGTACCATAGCTGTTTACTGTTGTAGTGCTGTTGCCATACTCTGTTTGTTTACTGCTACCTTTCATTCATGACTTCATTTTTTTGTTGCTTGCACGCATGTGCAAGAAACATAGTGCCATCATCCGAGTCTTCGGAGGTGTGGCAGCCCTCTTCCAATTCAGTCAGCGTGTTTGCAGGCATGGCCACAGTTCTCCAATCACTGCTGGAGCTGTCTATGACAGCAGTCGAAAATGCAGTGGAGTACAGTTGAAAGGGGGAGCTACGCTTCAGTGAGCAGCGATAAGATATTGCCTGCTCATTCGTGCCCCCTCTACACACACACATACACATACACGCGTGCATACTGCATGCTCGCCCCCCCCCGCACACACTGTATAGCTGACGGGGGTGCCCAATCCCCCGTCGGCTCTGCTGCACTCCGCCCCCAAACAGAGTTGCGCATGCTATGCTGGGTGCCCACCCCAGCATGGCAACACATCGTATAGCCGACGGGGGTGTCCAATCCCCTGTCGGCTCCACTGCTCCCTCCGGGAGTACACAATGCCACGCTGGGAGCCCACCCCAGCATGGCAACAGATTCTATCGCCGGGGGGTGCCCAATCCCCCATCGGCTCCATGGCCCCCCCCAAACAGCCATCCTTGTGCCACGCTGGAGCCCACCCCAGCGTGGCAAATGTCAGCGTCGTCTCCTGTTTTTTACAAAAAAAAACCTGCAACACAAAACGGTCCCTCGCTGTCTGAGCCCCCCACCCGCCCCCACTGCGCAACCTGCCTCCCCCACACCCCACCCCATACTTACCTCCGGACTGGCAGCGATCTTGGTGAACCGGGAACACGTCTGCACTCTTCAAAGCGACCGTGAACTGAGGAAATGCCGGTAAGCTGTATAACGTAATAAATAGGGTTTTTCAACTTTGCTGCATATCTCAGGCATTTTTGATTTTTGCACAAATTTTCAACATGGGGTTTTGGGACCTTCTCATGAATGCTCTCACTGTCATGGCATTAATCGGGTCCGAAGGGTAATTTCGCAGTCACTCACTGGAAATCACCTTTCGGCACTGATTAACGAAATGACACTGCCAGTGTTCATAAGGTGGGCTCTCAAAAAGCCTATGTTTAAAATTTGGTGGAAAATTCTAAAAATGACTGTTTTATGAGCGTGTGTTGTGCAGTTCCTACGCACGCTCGTAAGTTCGCGAATTTTCAATATTTTCACTCCAGATTTTCAACATTGTCATTTTACCACCCCTCCTTATGAGCAGTACAGATGTCATTTTTCACATCTCGCCCAAAATGTGTTTCCGCCCATGTAGCGCACAATGGCGCAGTCGGTGTGCAAAATCACTGTATGGGACACATTAAGAAAATCACAGTGACACTGTTCATGAGCAGAGGTCTTAAAATGGCTATGTTGAAAATTTGGTGAAAAATTCCTAAAATGACTGTTTCAGCATGGCGTCGTTGTTGCAGTTCCTCGCTTACAACTCGTAAGTTTGCAAATTTTCAATATTTGCACTCCACTGACTTCCAAATACCTACACAGCACATACAAGCAAGCAACATTCGGCATTGACAAATGCTTGTTACCTTACGCTTTGCCTTTCTGAGTTGGACAGCTAATGTTTTACCCAATGTCACAGTGTTATCCTGCATCAGCCTGTCTGGCTCCTGACAGAACTGACCAGGAACATCGCGGACAGAATATCATGGAGATAATACCACAGAAAGAACAATGCAGGAAACAACACCGCAGCAGAGGGAGAAAAAAATCATGGTGAAAACATTGTCCCTGGAGAATGATGTGCACCGCACCATTGCAGCACATGTATGAGGTGCAGGATGGAGAAGACCTGAGCAGTGGAGTAGGAGCTGCCAGGGCGGAGGTATGGGTTCGGGCACAGAGAATGACATGAGCCGCACAGTCAGCCATGCATGAACTGGGCCAGGACAGAGAAGAACAAAGCGGTGGTGCAGGAGCCGCCAGGGCAACATAACAGGACCGGGAAACAGGCAGACCAGGAGGAGGCACCAGGCGCAAGCAACAGCATGAGGAAAACAACAGCCAGAGTGTGATGGACATCTGGACCGCTACACAGCACAGAGATACAGGCATTGGGGGAAGTGGTAGTGCTGAGAGACAGATTTGAAGCAGGGGCCATGCAACAGCGGGGAGGAAGGGAGGCAAGCACCACACTGTACAGGTCCATTGTGTCGTGACCCACAGTAATTGAGCACCCTGCCACCAGACCAATGTGTGCAAACCACTGTTCTGGAAGGCATCCCACCCCCATGAACGATCGTGACATATGGACAGCAGGCGTGGCCACAGTGCACTTATATAGTGCACACAGGCAATGCACCTGGCAGCAATGAGGGGGTTGGCCTGGCCAGGTGCGGTGCATCCAGCAATCACCAGTGAGCCTATGAAACACACCCACACACAGAGTGCAGGCAGTCTTGTGAGGGCCGACCTGCTGAATGCTGCACAACTGCTGTGTGAGAGGGTGTGCGTGAGACTGTATTGGTGATGCCACTACACTATGTGACCAGCCAGAAGGGGTAGACCCTCCTGCAGCAATAAGGTTTCTTGTACTACAAGAAGCGGGCTGCAGGGGGCAAAGTGTACTGGAAGTGCTCCGAGTACTACAAGGGGCACTGTTCAGGATGGGTGCACACCACAGGGGAGGAGGTGGTGAAGTCCCTGATCAGGGGCCATTGGCATCCGTGAGGTCATTATGGGCATGAAGGAGAGGTCAGCACAGTCCAACGAGACACGACACAAGGTGGTGGCAGCCTGCAGCAGCACCATTCCAACAGCTGTATGTGGTAGACTGCCCAGCGTGGACCTCCTGAAGCCAGGGTACGCTGTGTGCAGCTAGTCGCCCATCATCCCCCCCACCTACATCACTGCAGGACCTGTCTTTTCCAGAGGAGTTCTCATGGACACACACCAGCGCACCCTTCATGCTTCATGACAGTGGCAGTGCCGACAGTGTCCTGATATTCACCACTGACAGGAACTTGCAATACATAACGCAGTGCACAACCTGGTATGCAGATGGTACATTTAAGACTGCGTCCCCACAGTTTGAGCAGCTGTACACCATTCATGGGATTCAGTTTTGTTCAGTGATCCTCACCGTCTATATCCTGCATTCCAACAAGACGGGTGCAACATACACCCAGGCATTCACCACACTAAAGGGGCTGCATGTGGGCCTCAAACCAACCACCATTGTCACTAACTTTGAGCAGGCTGCCATGAAATCTTTCTCAACAGTGTTCCCAGATGCAAGCCAGCATGGATGTTTCTTCCACCTGTGCCATGCCTTGAGGCGGAAGAGCCAGGAGGTGCCCGAGGTCATGAGGCACTACGTCAATGAGGAGAACTTTGCTCTCCATGTCCACCTGCTGCCTGCCCTGGCATTCATGCCCCCTGGGGAGGCCATTGTCTTTGAGGCGATGCATTCCTGGGAGTTCTATGTCCAGCATGACGAGCTGCTGGCCCCAGTACTGGACTGCTTTGAGGACACCTGAGTCAGACTGCCCATTCACAGCTGTGTCTGCCACCATCCACTGTTCCCAGTTGAACCGTGGAGCTGCTATGAGGGCAGACAGACAGGAACAGCAAGAACCAACAATTCTGTGGAAGGCTGACATCGGGCTTTCAGCACACTCATAGGCACCTGTCACCCCAGCCTGTGGCACTTCATTGATGCCCTGAATGTGGAGCAGCAGATGAATAAACTGATAATTGAGCAGTGTGTGCAGGACAGTGTGTTCCACCCAGGTGGAAGAGGAACAGGCATGCTGGCAGTAGCATCCTACAGATCGTCTAGGACTATGGTGCCTGGAGCACACATGAATACCTGCGTGGCATTGCGCACAACTTTCAACTGCAGGTGAGAGAGGTCAAACAGCTGTCCACCTACTGTTCGCACTGGAACTGACACCCTGCCTCACTGTGTGGGGAGGGGGAGTGGCCATACCCTTGGCCCAGTGAGGATGTGGGTACCTGTGTCTGACTGGCACTGTTGGGGGTGGCACCTGGGGTTTTCTGCCTCTGATGGTGGAGGTGAGCAGGGGATGTCTGCCTCTGATGGGGGCGTGGGCAGGGTATGATTGCCTCTGATGGGGGGGGCAGGGCATGATTGCCTCTGATGGGGGGGCAGGAAATGGCTGCCTCTGATGGGGTTGCAGTGGTATGTCCAGCAATGGGAGTTATGGGGAGTGTCACAAACTGGGTGGTTCTGGGGTTTGTCACACACTGGGGGTTTAGGGGTGTGGCACAATCTAGGGAGGGTTCAGGGTATAGCACACACCAGGGGGGGCTGGGCTACTGGTGCACTGTGTGTTGGTGACATGTGTACACCCGTTAATAAAATGTGTTCCCTTGCAAGTCCCCTTGTCTGCTGTGTGATGTACATGTTGATTGCACACCAGTGCTTGCCTGCTGTGTTTGTCTGTGGGTAGTGGCGTGCATGTCATGATGGTCATGGCTGGACACTCACAGTATGCCTGTCTGACACTACCATGCATGGTCCTTGCCATGTCCCGGTCTCTGGCTGTCATTGTCACCTGTGCACCCATTGCCCACACCCTGTCCATGGTGGCCAGTGGTCCCTTCCCCACTGGGCACCCACGCCCGATTTGACAGGTCCCCAACAGCCCTGATTGCATGATGTCCATGATGCCGTGTCCATGGTGGTCTAGTGGCCCCCCTAGTGGTTGGTGTCCCACCCCTCCACCCGGGCAGCCATGCCAGTACAGTGCCCCCTGGGCCACCAGACCACACCAGCCTCCGTACCTTGGTGAACCAGGTGCCCCCCCAGGGACTGTGTTCCACCTCACCCCCACCCAACAGCTCATGCCATGGGAGGTCCACCTGCACACCACACTGCTCATCCCCACAAACTGGCAGACCTCTGTGTGATGTGTGCATGGGCGTGTGTGCACAGGCGCATGCACATCATGGCATATGCCAGTACATGCACAACACAGTGGGCTGCGAGCCATGGCGATGGGCGTTTGGGTGTGCTGGTGGACCACTCTTGTCACAAGCTGTTGGGGGTGAGGTGGAACACTGTCCTCAGAGGGGGCACCTGGGCCACCAGGATACAGGGTTGGCATGGTTTGGTGGTCTGAGGTGGGGGCCACTGTACTAGGCACAGCTGCTAGGGTGGGGGATGCGGGTACTGGCCCATGGGGGGGGTGTTCTGCTGGTGCAGGCAAGTCATGGTGAATTTCGCCACTGGTGGTATTGGTTCCCTGTGTGGGACACTTCATGTGATGATTCCTCCTGCGGTTATATTGTATGCTGACATTACAGGTGGCATTGTTATGCCCACGTTGCAATGTCTGGCGATGTTTTTGTACGCAATGTTCCTGGCCGGTTCCCCCTTGACATTGCTCAGTTATATCATTAATATTGCTGCATTAAGATCCATTACACTTTGTTGCTACTATACGCGACCAGTTGTATGTTATCGGGTCTAGGATTTCTAGTCCTCTAAGATTCCTAGGAGTAGTGATTAGTGCCTAAGCAATCCTTGGTTTTCCACCTCACCATAGAAATTTCAAAAACCTTCTTCTTCTTCTTAGATCACTAAACCATGACTGATTTGGGGAGCCACAAATATTTTGAAGAACATATATAAAATGAGGCATTATCATCATTTTGATAGTATCTACACAACACCATAAGGATATGGTAGATTTTGTCAGTTTTCTTATAATGATTTAATTTTAGTTTGGGCTTTATCATAATTTTTTTATTATTTTTTATTCATTCATTTATTTAGTTAGTTAGTCATTGTTTGGTAACCAGATAAGGCTCACTAGGCACAAGTGCCTGTTTTCAGGGGCAACACAGGAGCACAGGGGGGTTAAGTGACTTGCTTAGAGTCACACAGCATAAAAGTGTAGGTGGTGGGAATCAAACCCAGATCTGCTGGATGTACCAAGCTCATTCACAGTGTGTTTCTCGAACCTCTAGGCTATACTGTCAATAATTGATTTTGACATGTTTGTTGGATTATTATGTAAAGTAATACTGAAATACTTTAGACTTGTATCAATTTTGAAATCTTTTTCATGTTTTAATAAAGGTATAGGATTGCCCTCAGTTATCTGCATTATTACTGATTATCTGTGCTTAACCTGTATCCTGATATTCCAGAAAACATTTTCACTTCCTCAGAAAGTTTTACGATACAATGCATGTTTTTTATCAGTAAAAAACATCTGCAAAAAACATTCAGTTTAATGTGTTCTTCCCCGTTCTAGAATTCTCTGAATATCTTGGCTTAGTCTAATTATCTGAAGAAAGGGCTCTAAACATAGTGGCCTGGATATTCAAATCAGTTGCGTATGGCGCAACTGGGTTGCTCATGCACAACTGCGAAAGTGCGCCATGGAGCGATATTCAGCGGGAGCTATTGCACAGTGCAAGTAGCAGTGCGCCAGTGCGCACCATAATGAATGCATGCGCAAGGGCAGGGTGCATTCCCATGAATATGTGGCACAGTGCGATATTCAACCCCCGACCCATGGCGTAAGTGTTGAGCAACAGCCAGGTGCACCGAGCAGACTTGAACCTATAAAAACAGGGAGCAAGCAGGGTGACAGCACTTGCGTCAGAGGGATCGAGACAGAGAGAGAGACAGAGAAAGACAGAGAGAGACAGATAGACAGAGAGAGAGAGAGAGAGGCGCCACCAGATCCTGGAGGGAGCAACACAGGCATCCACAAGGGTGTGGGACAGGGGAGGCAGGTGTGAGCAAGCCAGGGGCAGATGTCACAAGAGGGAGCCCGGCAGATTGACAGGCACTGCCCCATGGTGGGAAGTGGACCATTGGAGCCGGATGCCCAGGGGGAGACAGGACAACAGGGGCCATGGCCAGTGCAGTCTTCCAGATGGAGGTCTTAATGAGGGTGTGTGAGGAGGCAGGAGGCAGAGTGACATGGCCATGAAAGGGCCCATCGGCGGTATGCCCAGAACAGGTGGTACCGTCCCCGCATCAGCTTTGAGAACCACACTGATACGGAGATCGTGGGCTGGTATCACCTGAACTGGGTAATTCTGAGGCAGCTCTGTGAGCTGTGCAGTGAGGAGATGCAGGCACCCACTAGATGGAGCCATGCCCTGACAGTGGAGACAAAGGTGACAGCCGTCATGTGTCTGCTTGCCACAGGCACCTTCCAGAGACCAACAGGGGACACCACAGGCATAACCCAGTCGGCCACGTCACGGCTCCTCACACAATTCCTCAATGTCCTGCTGCCACATGCTGCAGAATACATCCATTTCTCCTGCACACAGGCAGAGCGTACAGCAAACATGCAGGAGCTCTACTGGGTAACACGGATGCCTGGCATGCTAGGGGCCATCGACTGCACCCATGTCAGCATCTGCATGCCACCTGGCCCAGAGGGGGTAGCATACGTGAATAGGAAAGACTACCCTGGTGTCAACTGCCAGGTGGTGTTCAATGCCAGGGGGTGCATAACCAATGCTGTGCCAAACACCCCGGGAGTGAACAAGATTCATTCATCTGGTACAGCTCAGCACTTTGCAACAGGTTCGAGAGTGGGGAGATCCCCATGGGCCACCTAGTGGGTGAGTATGGGATGACCGTGGGCAGCTGGGAACAGCAGGGCATGGGACGGGGGTGGGCAGGGCAGCTGGCAGGAGTGCCAGGAATGGGCAAGGGGCATAGTGACAGAGGACACCAGGCTAACCATGTATCTATCCACACAGGTGACAGTGGCTACCCACTCAGGCCCTAGCTGCTCACCCCTTACCAGTGCCCGTCGTCCCCAGCAGAGTACCAGTACAATGAGGCACACGCAAGCAGCAGAACATCATTGAGTGTGTGTTTGGGATGCTGAAGGCATGATTCCATTGCCTAGACAGGTCTGGCAGTGCCCTACAGTACAGCCCCTTGAAGGCCTGTGGCCTATTCCTGGCCTGCTGCATGCTGCACAACATGGTCATTGACCGTGGGATAGCTGTCAAGGCTAAAGAGAGGGACAGCAGTGGGGACGACAAGGGCAATGGGCTGAGGGGAGGTGGGCAGCCCCCCGGGTGGAGGGATCCCCAGCTCCTCAGGATGGCATGCCAGCACCGGGACATGATTGCACAGGAGCACTTTGGCACACCCAGGTAGGTGGGGAAAAACCCATGTAATGAACAGACACAATGGCACAGCACACGGGCATGGGCAGGCATGGCTATGGGCATGTACAGACAGGCATGGGGCAGGGGCGTGGTGGCGGTGCCACACAGCCACATACAACACCATGCAGCACCGTACAGCAACACACGCACACACTGGCACATGCAAGCATGCACCCAGGTGCTAGCACGTGGCGTGGATCAGATGCAGGGTGCCAGTGCACAGGCGCAACCTGTGCTGTGCTGCTATCATCATGCACAGTGCCCAGGCAGTTGCGCACATGGGCAGCGTGTGGCACAACACACAGTTGCCATGACTGTGGCATGCACACACACTCATCTTCCATGTATACACAGGGCAGTGGCAGCAGACTGCAGACAGGGCGGCATGCACATCAGGTCCGCCGTGCAGATACACGGCTGTCACAGAACCAGGGCAGCCACGCCAGGGCCGGTCGGCAGCTACAGGCTGCTCAACAGCCATGGGGGGGTATGCAACTGCCCTCCAAGGGTCAAACTGCGGGAACATGACCAGTTCCTCGCAGGGGTCCATAGGCACCCAAACAGGCCTGCCCTAGGCATGCCTGTGATGCCAACAGCAGAGCCTGGCATTGACATTGAAAGTGTCACCCATTGCCGGGTCCCTGGGGGTGGACAGTGCACTCTACGGTGTCTGTGGCAGGTGACTACGCCCTGTGGCAGTCAGCGGCACAAGGCCGACCGAGGTTGCATTGGCAATGCGGTCTAGGGATGCAGTCGTGTTCTCCCGCAGGCGCTGTATAGCCTCCAGGAGCTGCGCGGTGCCCTCTCATGTTGCTCGGCTGCCTGGTGCACCTCTGCGTGGAGTGCATGCACCCCAGCTATGAACAGCACCTGTTGCTCCACGGAGGCCCACAGCAATCAGGTGTGCTCAGTCAATGGGTCGGCACCCAGGGGTGCATGGGCATTCCATCGTCCCACCGGTGGTGTATGACCACACTGCACGGCCCCCCCACTTAGGTGGATGCTGCACAGCGGGGTCCCCATGGGGTAGGTCAATGTCAGGTGCACCGGCAGTGGACACTGTGTCCGGCCGCCCAGCGTCCCCAGACGTGTGCTGCTGCTGCCCCTCCGGCCCCTGTGCACTGGCCAGCTCCTGGGCGGTTGCACCACCACCACCACCACCCAGCACCGCTGTGGCCATGCACACAGTGGCACCAGGGGCTGCGGCAGGCAGCTGTTCCACTGCCGACAGGCCATTGGCCGTGCTGCCAGTGATGGTAGTAGGTAAGGGTGTCTCCCCATGACACCATCCATGCTGTCCAGGATGATGGTCATGTTGTCATCAGTGTCAGACCCCAACCTGATCTGTGTCTCCACGCAGAGCATGCCATGGCTGGCATCCTGCTGGAACACAGCCAGGGCCTCGTCCGCCACCAAGCCCAGGACATCCGGCTGGATGGCGATGGTGTGTTGCAGCCAATCAGGCCCCCAGATGCCCATGGAGGTGGATGGCTGGTCCTCTGGGGCTGAGTCTGCCCCCACGGCAGATGCTGGTGCCCCTGCCACTGCATGCTGGCATGCCGGTGCTGTAAGGGAAGAAAGATGTGTTAGTGCCGCTATACCAGAACACCCTCCCACCATACATACCATGCAGTGATGGGCTCCTTCCATGGTGGCCGCCACCAGCTTCTCTTGCACTGTGAGCTGTGGCACAGCAGCTTGGCCCCCCACTAGTGGCTGTTCTGGCAGCCCATATGGCAGCCACCTTCTCTTTAATCTGGTGTTTGTCAGTGCCCACCTTCTTTCTGCACTCCTGCACAGACCACTGGTGGCTGCCCTGCTGGTTCACGGCTGCTGCCACCTCCACCCAGGCCACAGCCCTGGCCTGTGGTGTGCCAGTGGCGCCACTCAGCAATTGCTCCCTGTCAAGGTAGGCCTGAAACAGGGCATCGGCTTCTGCCTTCATAAAGTTGGGCCTGCATTTGCGGGCAAGCCCACGCTCCTCATTCCCCTCATGCTCAGATATGTTGCTACCTGTGGACTTGGACAAGTGGTTCCTGGCTGCAGCGGGCCCACCCCATCCACCCTGCTGTGCTGGCTGTTCCCATGGCAGGCACAACTTACCTCAGATGGTTGCAATACCGCTCCATGGCCTGTGCTGTTGTACAGTGCCTTTTATAGCGCATCACATGCAAATGAGCTGTTGCGCAACAGTAATGACATACTAATATTCCCATTGTGCCACGCATTGGCTGATGGGCTCATTAGCATGTGACGGCTGATTATCGTGCACTTGCTTCTTGTGCAATGGAATTGCTCTGGTGCATGTCATGGCGCAATGCCGTGACATGCGCAGTGCACTGCCCACAATACACATGCGTCGTGGCTTGTGCTCCCACCTATTGCACACAGTGCATAGAAGCTCTATAGGGGCCATAGTGCCTAATGCGCCATGGTCCCTATGGATCTCAGGCATTACAGGGCCCATGGCGCATGGTGTGCTATAGGGCCCATGGCGCTCAGGTGCTACAGGGCACATGGTGCGCTATAGGGCCCATGGCGCTCAGGCACTACAGGGCCCATGGCGCATGGTGCATTATAGGGTCCATGGTGCTCAGGTGCTACCGGGCCCATGGTGCATGGTGCGCTATAGGGCCCATGGCACCCAGATGCTATAGGGCCTATGGCGCACTATGCAAAATAGCCCCATAGCGCTCCTGCACACTTTGCGAAGGGTGACCCCTGACCCGACCCTATGCCCCCTTGGGACTCCAGCTCCACGTGCTGGGTGGGCCACGTCCATGCCACACATCCACGGCGATGCACAATTGGCAGACGCCGTGCAACCGTCCATGAGGTGCGCATACTGCACACGTTGTGCATGTGCGCTACCGGGTGCCATTTTGATTCACCACTTGCATAGGTAGCATGGTGCGGTGAGGGGTGCAATGTGCTTGCAACTGGAGTGAGATCGAGTTAGTGAACCTTGTGGCCCAGGTTGAGCCATATGCACCAGGCCTGTTCAGACAGGAGCCCCTGCAGCAGGCAGGCCATTGCTGCTGGCCTGGTCCAGGACACTGGGGTGCAGCACACTGGTGAGCAGTGCCACCACCGGTACTGTGACCTCATGCAGAGGGACCCTGAGAGGCTGAGGATGCTGCAGGCACATGTCCACAGGGGGGGGCCATGCCACAGCCAGGTAAGTCAGCACATGCTGCTTCTATGCTGAACTGCCGTACTATGGTGTTAGCTGAGCTGCCTGCCATCCCCTGGGGGGGGCACTGGCAGCATGTACCATGTGGTGTGGCATTGCCATACACTGGATGCGCTGCGCCACTGCCCTGCAGGTCAAGCCCAGCTGGGGCGCACACTGTGCACAGGGGTGGAGGCGGTGGGCTCATGCTGTGGCTGTGTTCTGTTGTGTGTCTGTCTGTGTTCCTTTCCTAGGGCCTGAGGATCATCACTGTGCCAGGGCGGCAGGGGTGCCTGGTGGGCCGCAGCAGGCTGCTGCCGGACAACTGGCTGAGGGTGCTGGCCCGAGTGGTGGAGGTGGAGTGGCTGCGGGACCGGCACGTGCTGCACTGCAGTGGGCAGGTAGGCACTGTTCTCTTCCGCTACTCCTTACTGGGTGGTCAGCAGGGGTGGGGTTGTGGCCATGGCCACCTGTGCCATGTGTCGTGTCAGCTGTGTGCAGCACACTGTGTGGTGTGCATGCCACTGTGGGGCACCCATTGTACGCGTGTGGCAGCTGTTGGTGGGATGGGTGTGCATCTGGCTGCCACCAGTGCTGCTGTGGTGCTGCTGCAGCACTGTGCCACCTGCCTGCCACTGAGCGGTCAGGTGGCTTTGGGTGGCGGTGTCCACCGCTGTGCACTGTCGTGGCATGCTGGGTTGTCGGCAGACAGTGGCCCAACCATTATGGGTGGCTGGGGTGCAACTCCAGGGGCAATGTGAGGAAGTATTTTTTTACAGAGAAGGTGGTGGACACATGAGGAGGTTGTTGGGTCTAAAACTGTGAGAGAATTCAAGAATGCATGGGACAGACATAAGGCAATTTTTGTGGGAGGTAGGAAGAAATAGACTGTTGGTTAAATAGGATCTGCAGCTTATCCTCTAGGTAGGGAAATGGGCAGACTAGGTGGGCCAAGCAGTCCTTATCTGCCATCAAAGTCTATGTTTCTGTGTTTCTATGTTTGTTCCCACTATCTGCTGCACACAGTGGGAGGGCTTGGTTTCTATGGACTTGCACTGTTCACCTGTCCATTCCTTTGTCATAAGCATCCGGAGGAGATTGCGGCTGCTGCTGTACTGCTGGCTCCTGCGGCAGATAATACGCATTTCGTCCACCACGATGGAAGTAGCCCAGCAAATGAGGAGGACGGTGCTGCGCGACAGGCAGCGTTGGAGATGCCAGGCGGCGGTGGGCCATGGCCGCCCATAGCAGACCTGTGCATTCTTCTTGCCCCTGCCTTCCCTTCCCCTGCCTTCCCCATCTCACTGTATAGTCCCTGTCCCCTGTCCCCATCCCTTACTCGCCTACCCTATCCCTCTGATTTTACTTGTACATAGTTCTTTAATACAGTTTACATGCTTACCCACCTGTGTTCATGTCTGCTTTGCAGCAGGCAAGAGGAGCCATGCTGCAGTGGCATGGTGGGTGTCTGTGTGATGTGCCTGTGTCATTGTGTGGGCCGTGCATGGTGGTATCCTGCCCCTCAGTCGGTGGCTGTGCCTTAGGGTGGCCATGGGCTGACTATACAGGTTGTGTGGCATGTGTGTTGGGCGCCGTGTACCAGGCTTGCCGTGGTCTGGGTGGGTGGGGGCTTGCCGTCCAGTGGGGGGGTTCCGGTGGCAGCTCACCTTAGGCCACTGGTGCCGCCTGTTCCTTGTGTCCACTGCCCTGGTGCTGGGAGAGGGCTGCCTGTGATGGTCACCTGTGGCCCACAGCTGGGCCTCCCTGCCACTATTCCCAGCCGGTTCCACTGCCTTCCTATGCCGCCCCCCCCCCGCCTTGCTCCCACCAGTGCCTGGGGCTGGTCCTTTTGTGCCTTGGCACATCTCTCTTTGCTCCCTTGCTCATCTCTGGTTGCGCTATGGCTCAGGTCAGCTTGCACCATGGTGCATCCCTGCGATATTCAGCCGTGTTGTGCTGGTGCATGTCGGCATGTGCAACCATTGACTATTGCAGTCACTGCGCCATGGCGCATTTCTATTGCACTGCGCCGGGGGTTGCGCCTGCCTTGGGCGCATTTCTGAATATCTGGCCCAATATAAAGAGAGTTGGTGTTAGTGGGCATCCTTGTCAAACTCCATTATACATATCAGACACTGGTGTCATGTAATTGTTTATCTGGGATTTCAGTAGTACAGCTATACAGAGAAGGTATTAATTTAAGTAGGAAATCTGGAATTTTCCATGCCTGCAAGGCCCTCAACATATATCTTCTATTTATTACATCAAAGACCTTGCTGACATCTAAGGCAACTGCAAAGAAACATTTTTCCAGGTTTATCACCCTGGAGATAGTTTGTACATTTTATATGATTAACGACATTAGTTGTATCCTGATTAATCAGGTTTTGCATTTTAATTTTTAGTTTGTCCTGTATATGAATGTGTGTGTCATGGTCTAATTAAATTAACATAATTGTTTTATTTTATTTATTTTTTTATTGTTTAATACATTGTTTCTTGATTTATGTTTTTGAATTTTGCTGCCTGATGCAATATTATAGCACTCCTTAATGTTGCTTTCATAGGGTCCCATAGATTAGATATTGGGCCTTGACCAGCATAATTATAGAATCAGTATTCACTAATAGTTGTTTTTATCATCTCAGTAAAATCATGTTCTCTTAGTAATTTGCTGTTAAATGTTCATAATCTAGTATATACATCTAGTATATATACATATACATACTAGGCCGGATATTCAAACTGCGCCCAAAAAGTGCGCAACAGCAGGAGCAAGCACAAGTCAAATGCGCATATGCGCAATAGACACGATATTCAAACATGGAGCAAGACAAATTGCGCAACCAGCCAACGTCTGAATATCGCACAACCTGCGCTATAGCACAACCAGGAAGGGGAAGCTGAGCAGAGACAATACGCCATAGCGCAACAAAGGCAGCCCAGCTGAGCGAGTCCAGAGGCGCCCATAGCGCAAGCAGAGAGACCCCCAGCAGCAGAGCAAGTTGGAACTGCACAACCAGGGAGGTAGGCAGGGGCCCACCACCTATGCCACAGATGGGCACAGGGACACGCTGCAGAACTAACAATGTACCCCCACACCCCAAGCACAGCATAACTGGAGGAGGGACGGAATATCCACCGGCCCATGGGGACAAGCAAACAAAGCACATCCCGGCCGTGTTACCCCAGCACACCCACTGGCAAGCTGAGACTGCCACACAAAGGGCGGACCACCCCAGTGTACATCAGCCCCTTGTGCACAGCACACCCTGCACTGTGACCCCAAGACACCACCCATGAGCAGTGACCATCACTGCAGGAATCCCCACGCATCCCCCGCCACACTGCAACGTCAGGCACCACAGAACCATACAAAGCCAGACCCACCATGAGCACCCAGCAGTGGGTGGCAGCACACGCAACATACTGACTGACAGCCACACCCACACCAGAGACGCCACCCCACACACACGCACACACATACCCATGACCATACCACCCAGATGCCATGCACACCACTGCAACTGAGCACCTATAGCCAGCTGCAAATCAGAGACCACCACAGTATTCATATCAAAATATATAATTGTAATAAACAAGAATAAGAAGAACAACAAATAGAACTATGTATATATATATACAAAGCGCGGGGGTATGGGTATAGGTGAGGGTGGGTAAGAGCAGGGTGAACAACCGGAGAGGGAAGGTTGGGGTGAGGTGATGGGCAGCTACCGCCTGCCAGCCTGCCCTCCTGCCGCCTGGTGCTGGGCCCAGGGCCTCCTTCTGCGCCTCACTCCATGATGCTGAAGATCCAACAGGATGGTGAGTGAATCAATGGCCACCTGTGTCAGCCGCTGCAGTGACCACTCCATGCGTCGCAGGATCTGGATACCTAGGACAAGGGATCAGAGTCAATGGCTGTGACTGTCCACATCCCTGAATCCCACCCATCATGCACGGCATACAGCCAAGTGCCCCGCTCCTGTGATGGACTGCACCCACCCACAGTGACCTGCACAGACATGCCCAACCAGGCAGCAACAGCCATGTGTACCACTGCACACACCGCCCATGTCCATCACAGCACAACCAAGGCTGTCCAGTGGCGTACGCGGTGGGATGCTAGTGCCACAGCCATGTGCCCAGTGCATGCATGGACCACCAGTGACGCATTCACAGACATGCAGTGCCACTGGACAGTAATGACTGTCACTTGTTGCGTGCATGGTAGTGTTGTCCATGGATGGTGGTTGTGCCCCCCCTCCCACAGCATGCAATAGCATCCATGATGTAATGACACTCACCCTCATCAAGCCGCTGCAGCTGCAGCTGCTGCTGCTGTGGCCCAAAACCTATGCCACTTCTGCCAGCCACCTCTGCACCACCATTCCTTGCCTCAGCCCGGGCCCGCCTCCGCTCCTCCACGCCTGTGGGAGACAAATGATGAGAAACAAGTCAGTGAGATCCCAAAGCAGACAACCCCCTGCCCCATTGAGTGTGCGTGCCCACACAGCCAGACCCATACATCACACACCTGCAAACACCGTCACAGCAAACCATAGCCCAACCCACCCCCATGCGCAGGTCACATTACACAGTGTCACCCATGCGGACAATACAGGTGCATAGACAGCACACCCACCTGGCCTAGGCACAATGCCCCTCCTGGCACGTGACCTGAGGCGCTCCAGCAGTTCCTGCTCCCTCCTGCGGAGGTCACGATACCGGTGCCTGCACTGCTCTGGAGTCCTCCGCCGCCCAGTGGCCTGCTCCAGATTGGTGGCCACCTGCTACCACACATGGGTGCGGGTCATGTGCAGGGGTTCTCCCCCAAACAGTGACCCATGGTGAGGCTCCACCACATCCACCAGGTTGGCCACCTCCAACGCACTCCACTGTGGAGCTCTTCTGCGTGCCATCCCTGCAGTTGTATAGTAGGCAATATGGCGCTCCGCAGCGCGGCAACCCCACGTGGAAATGTTGCGCAGTACAACTCCATCAGTCCCTATCGCGCTGTTCGTATAGCGCCATTGGTCCACATCACGCTGTTACCGAACAGCGCAATAGAGCCGTAGACATGCCAGACGTACAGCGCCAGGGGGCAAAGGTCATGCACAAGGTCATGGGTCTGTGGCGCAAGGCCACGCACAGCACCATCGGACATCTACACGTCCAGCGCGATTGGTCACCTGCGTGCCAGTGCCACAGTGGACTATTGCGCAGTTGTGCCACAGCGCTATGTGGTGACCAGCGCTGTAGCGCCACTGGCACAATGGTGGCCGTGTACTGAATTGCTGATCGCGCACAGCATGTCATCAGCACAGCAGACACCTGCGTAAGCTACCTGGGCATGCACAATGCGGTGTACTACGCAGTCACAGAAATGCGCCATTGGCTCAGCCGTATTGCACAAAGCGCAATAGCGCTATATTCAGCCGACATATGCAAATCATCTGATCAGCCATTCAAAGGTGCAGTGGCGTGATTTGCATCTCATTAAAGTTGCTCCACTCCTAATTTGCATGCATTGCACTATAAATGTGCAACAGTGATCTGTGGTGGCCAGAGTCGGTTACTGCAGGTGAGAGGTGAGTTGCATGCAGTGTGATGTTCTGGGCAATGGTCATGGGATAATGCTGCATACTGCACAGTGACAGGTGTCCATTTCCACCCATACAGACTGACATGGCCGAGCAAGGACTGGGTGAGGAGGATTATGGTGGGCGAAGGAGGAGGCCCAACTTCACGAAGTCCGAGACAGAGGCACTCTTCCAGGCCTACCTGGATGAGGGCCACTACTTAGTGGCGCGGGCACCCTCAGGCCCATGCTGCTGCATGGGAGGGTACTCACGCCGAAACCTGCAAGGAAGCCACCAGCCCATGCAGGAATGTAAGAAAAAGATTGGGACCGACAGGAGACGGATGAAAGAGAAGGTGGCAGCCCTCAGGGTGGCACGTGCTGCCACAGGTGGGGGCCAGCCAGAGGTGGTGCAGCTGACCCTGGTGGAGGACCGTCTGGCTGCATCCATGCAGTGCAGTGCAATTGAGGGCGTTCCAGGAGGTGGCTTCCAGACAGGTGGAAGCCCATCACTGCACGGTATGACATGGTGGTGGTGGTGGGGGGGGGTTGATCCCATGCACTAACATGTTCTCACTTTCTGTTACAGATCCTGTGTATCTGCAGGGGACAGTGGTGGTGGGATCATGCAGTGTGGACATCCAGCCAGAGTTGGAGGAGGGTCCATCCACCTCTGCTGCCAGCCGGCATGCATTGCACCAGTGTGCACACCTGGCTGCCATCTCCGATGTCGGTGAGTCAGGTGGGGGGGTGCCCATCCTGTGTCACAGCAGTCTGGCATGAAAGCATGCCAGCACGCTGTGACTATGGCTGTTGCACGAACCTGCACCATTGATGATGCAAGGACCGCAATGGGCAGTGACACATGTGTGTCTCATAACGGACACACAGCAGGACAGCACGTGCCCCTGGACCTAGCTGGCTCCAACGTATGTGCCAGCACGGCAGCACAGTCCCAGGCTGTGCCTGTCAGCACCGGTGGCTGTGCAAGTCTCTGGCATTGTTGCAGACACAGCAGTGGAACGACTGGTCCCTGGGGCACAGCAGCTGGAGGGGCAGCAGCAGCAGTCACCCACCAGGTCTGGGGGTACAGGGTTCAGCGGTGGCACATGCACACCGGCTGTTGACTTGCCCATACCTGGTCCTGGTGAACAGCGCCCACCCTCAAGGGGCATTGAGCATCAGGACATTCCATACCCTGGGGGACAGATTGCCGATGTGGCAGACGACCCATTTGATGAGCACACCCGCCTGCTGCGGGCATCAGTACAGGAGCAGATGCGGGTTGCAACGTCCATGGAGGCACTGTGCATGGCTGTGGAGCGGCACAGCAGGGACAATGCACTGATCCTTGCAGAGATGGTCCAAATGCGGATGGATGTGACCGCCGCCACTGACAGGCTGACCCAGGCTTTGGTCGCTGTTGTGGCCGCATTGGGCACACAGTCAGGTGCCCCTGTACCGCACACCCCACACAGTATGCTGTCCACTCCCCGTTCCCGGTGTCGTGCGACACCCAGCCTGTCGACGCCGGGTTCTGCTGTGGGTATCCAGAGCACACCTGGCAGGTATGTTCGTATGCTGCACTTCGTGTGCAGATAAGGTCACGCCGCGCAGTGGGACCCCTGGAGGTACATCGGTGCCACCCCATGTAGCCCTTGCTCAGCCTGTCAGTGCTGCTGGGTCGCGGTGGGGCTCAGCATCATCCGAGTGGCCATGGCACAGTGCCACCTGACTGACCTGTCTCCCAGTGCAGGCCCTGTCTGGTGCTGCCCTGTGTGCAATGTGTGTGTCGCGTAAGTGGGCAGTCGCACTGGTGGGTACCCTGCCCAACACGCGAACACAGACCACCTGCACGCCCACCCGACTGCTGTCCACAGGAGCGTGTGCATGATGATGCCTGCATTGTACTGTGATACCAAGGTGCAAGGGTGCCCAGCATCTGACAGCATCCACTTGGACAGTACAGGTGGTGAGGTTGATCCGTGGATCTCTGTGTTTCACATCTCTGTTCCTGCTCTGCTGTGCACCTGCCCATGTACACTTTGTGCCTGGTGTGTGTGTGTGTGTGTCCATATAGCATGTAACTATTCACCCCTCCCTGATGGTGTGTTTGTGCGCCTGGACCCTTCCACTCCTCTTTGCTGTCATGCACCCTGGTGTGTTACCCTGTGTGCCTGTGGGTTGCGCCTAGACAGTGTTGGTTGCACATGGCCCCATGACTTACCTGTGTCGTGCGAAATGCTCCTCCATGATGGTGTCCCAGTGCAGCTGGGCCTGCCGGATCAGTTGGGGGTCCCGCCGTCCATGGTGGGTCTGCTCATCCCCATCATCACCGGAGTCACCGGCGTCCCCATCGCTGTCCCCCTCCTTGACCTGTATGGCTATCCCACAGTCTTTGGCCATGTTGTGCAGGATACAACAGGCCAGGAATATCCCACAGGCCTTTGAGGGGCTGTACTGTAGGGCACCACCAGAGGTGTCTAGGCATCATAAGTGTGCCTTAAGCATCCCATACACCGCTCGATGATGTTGCATGTGGCGGCATGTGCCTCATTATAGCGTTGCTGCGATGGGGTCATGGGGCGCCGGTAGGGTGTGAGCAGCCAGGGATGGAGTGGGTATCCGCTGTCACCTGTGTGGAGATGAGTATCATATTCAGGTCCATATTGCCCTAGCCCTTGTGCTACTATCATGGCACCTGTGGCTTTCCCACTTTGCCCCAACTTTGCCATCTTTACATGCATACTCACCACTAGATGTCCTGTGGGGATGTCCCCTACTCTGGAGTCGATGGCACAGTGCAGATTGATACCATATGAAGGCATCATGTGCTCCGCCAGGGTGTCTGGCACAGACATTGATGATGCGCCCACTGGCATCACACACACCTGGCAGCTGACACTGGTGAACCTTCCGCTTCGGTGTATGCGTCCCTATCGGGACCAGGTGGCATAATAGCTACATGGGTGCAGTCTATCGCCTTAGTATGCCAGGGTATATGTGCCACCTGTGGAACTCCTGCATGTTTGCTGTACGCATCTGCCGCATTGCTGGAGAATGGATGTACTCTGCAGCATGTGGCAGCAGTGCGCTGAGGAATTGGGTGAGGATGCATGGCGTAGCCAACTGTGTTATGCCTGTGGTGTTCAGAAACATGCTGTGCAACAGCGCAATGCAATGAAGGCATGCACAACCTAAGGGGGTGGAACCATGCATAAAGAGCGAATGTGATATTTAAAGGTTTACAGCACCAATGAGCGGATCAGCCGAAGGTGCTACGATGAAGTGAAATGAGCCAAAGTGCGCTGGCTCAAGGAAGAGCAAGAAGCAGGAAGCCACATGAGGCAGGGAGATAAGGCGAGTGGGACAAAGAGGCAGCCAGGAGATCTGAGGACAAAATAGGGTGCGGAAGGTGGGGCCAGACTGCAGAGGCCAGTAGGTGTACCCAAAGTGCAAGTGGGAGGTAGCAGTCAGACAGTGGGGCCAGAGCAACAGCCGTGTGTCACGTCGTGACAGATAAGCCAGCTTCCCATGGAAGCTGTACGAGGGGTGAGAAGGCGCGCCGGTGGGGCGTACGGAAGGCCCGCGCAGTACGCCTCTGAACAGGCAGTACTGCGCCTACACTGGTTGGCACTGATGTTGAGATTGTGGAGGTACCACCTGAACAGGGTATACTGAGGCGGCTCTGTGAGCGTGTAGGATGGATGCAGGCACCACGACGGAGTCACGCTTGTCATGGAGACAAAGGTAACAGCCTGCATGCCTGCTCACCACGGTACTCTCCGCAGGCCAACAGATACCCAGGCATAAACACAGTCACAGCGTCACGGATCACCCAATTCCCAGCGCATTGCCGCCACATGCTGAGGAGTACATCCATTTCCCAGCAATGCGGCAGAGCGCATAGCAACATGTTGAGTTCCAGGGTAGCACGATGCCTGGCGGTTAGGGGGCTATAGCACCCATGTGGCTATTTCAGAGCACACCTGGCCCCGACATGGGGTCAGACACCGAAACCGAAGGGTTTCACTGGTGTCAACTGCCAGGTGGTGTGTTATGCCGAGGGCGGATTATCAACGCCTGTGCTCCTGCCACATCCTGGTGGAGCACATGATGCCTCTATGGTATCAACTGCACTGTGCTTATCGATTCAAGAGTGGGACATCCCCACAGGACATCTAGTGGGTGAGTATGCATGTAGGAGGGCAAGTTGGGGCAAGGGGTGGGAGTCACAGGTGCCATGGTAGTGGCACACAGGGCTACAACATGGACCTGAATATGATACTTATTCCACACAGGTGACAGAGGATACTCACTCCATCCCCTTCTTGCTCACACCCAGCACACCCCACAACCCCATCGTAATAACGTTTATAATGAGTACATGCCGCCATTGCCACGCACATCATCGAAAGCAGTGTATAGGATGCTGCGGCGCACGCTCGATGCCCAGACACTGCTCACAGTACAGCCCCTCAAAGGCCTGTGGGATATTCCTGGCCTGTTGTATCCTGCACAACATGGTCCAAAGACTGTGGGATAGCCGACAGGTCGAGGAGGGGACAGTGATGCGGGGACGCCGTGTGACGCTGGTGGATGATGGGGATGAGCAGACTTCTATGGACGGCGGAGGGACCCCGACTGATCCGCCGCAGGTCCAGCTGCACCGGGACACCATCATGGGAGGAGCATTTCATGACACAGGTAAGTCATGGAGCCATGTGCAACCAACACTGTCTAGGGCGCAACCCACAGGCACACAGTGGGTAACACACCAGGGGTGCATGACGGCAAGGGGAGTGGAAGGGTCCAGGCGCATAAAACACACCACCAGGAGGTGAATACTTACATGCTATATGGACACACACACACACACACACCAGGCACAAAGCGTAAGATGGCAGGCACAGCAGAGCAGGAACAGACAAGTGAAACACACAGATCCACGGACTACCCCACCACCTGTACTGTCCAAGTACATGTGTCAGATGCTGGGCACCCTTGCACCTTGGTGTACAGTACAATGCAGGCATCATCATGCACACGCACCTGTGGACAGCAGTCGGGTGGGTGTGCAGGTGGTCCATGTGTCTGCGTGTTGGGCAGGGCAGCCACCAGTGCACTGCCAACCATGACACACATTGCACACAGGGCAGCACCAGACAGGGCCTGCACTGGGAGACAGTTCAGTCAGATGGCACTGTGCCACAGCCACCTTGGATGCATGGGCAGCCCCACCTGACCCAGCAGCACTGGCAGGCTGAGCGGGGGCCACATGGGGTGGCACCAATGTACCACCAGGGGTCCCACTGCGCGAGTGCGACCTTGTCCGCACAGGGGTCTGCAGCATGCCGAACATACCTGCACCAGGTGTGCACGGGATGCCCACAGCAGAAACCGGCGTCGACAGGCTGGGTGTCACACAACGCTGGGAATGGGGAGTGGAGAGCGTACTGTGTGGGGCGTGCAGTACAGGGGCACCTGACTGTGTGCCCAATGCAGCCACGACAGCGACCAATGCCTGGGTCAGCCTGTCAATGGCGGCGGTCACATCCATCTGCATTTGGACCATCTCTGCAAGGATCAGTGCATTGTCCCTGCTGTGCCGCTCCACAGCCACGCACAGTGCCTCCACGGACGTTGCAACCCGCATCTGCTCCTGTACTGATGCCCGCGGCAGGCGGGTGTGCTCATCAAATGGGTCATCTGCCACATCGGCAATCTGTCCCCCAGGGTATGGAAAGTCCTGATGCTCAACGCCCCTTGAAGGTGGGCGCTGTTTACCAGGACCAGGTATGGGCAAGTCAACAGGCGGTGTGCATGTGCCATCACTGAACCCTGTACCCCCAGACCTGGTGGGTGACTGCCGCTGCTGCCCCTCCAACTGCTGTGCCTCAGGGACCAGCATTCCACTGCTGTGTCTGCAACAGTGCCAGAGACCTGCACAGCCACTGGTGCTGCCCAACCGGTGCCAACAGGCACAGCCTGGGACTGTGCTGATGTGCTGGCACACACGTTGGAACCAGCTAGGTCCAGGGGCACGTGCTGTCCTGCTGTGTGTCCGTTATGAGACAAACACGTGTCACTGCCCATTGTGGTCCTTGCATCATCAATGGTGCAGGTTCATTCAACAGCCACAGTCACAGCGTGCTGGCATGCTTGCATGCCAGACTGCTGTGACACAGGATGGGCACCCCCCACACCTGACTCACCGACATCGGAGATGGCAGCCAGGTGTGCACACTGGTGCAATGCATGCCGGCTGGCAGCAAAGGTGGATGGACCCTCCTCCAACTCTGGCTGGATGTCCACACTGCATGGTCCCACCACCACTGTCCCCTGCAGACACACAGGATCTGTAACAGAAAGTGAGAACATGTTAGTGCATGGGATCAACCCCCCCCCCACCACCACCACCATGTCATACCGTGCAGTGATGGGCTTCCACCTGTCTGGAAGCCACCTCCTGGAACGCCCTCGATTGCACTACACTGCATGGATGCAGCCAGATGGTCCTCCGCCGGGGTCAGCTGCACCACCTCTGGCTGGCCCCCGCCTGTGGCAGCGCGTGCTGCCCTGAGGGCTGCCACCTTCTCTTTCACCCGTCTCCTGTCGGTCCCAATCTTTTTCTTACATTCCTGCACGGAGCACTGGTGGCTTCCATGCAGGTTTACGGCGTGAGCTACCCCCTCCCATGCAGGAGCATGGGCCTGAGGGGTGCCCCGCCGTCCACTAAGTAGTGGCTCCTCATCCAGGTAGGCCTGGAAGAGTGCCTCTGTCTCGGACTTCGTGAAGTTGGGCCTCCTCCTTCGCCCACCATCATCCTCCTCACCCAGTCCTTGCTCGGCCATGTCTGTCTGTATGGGTGGAAGTGGACACCTGTCACTGTGCAGTATGCAGCATTATCCCATGACCATTGCCCAGAACATCACACAGCATGCAACTCACCTCTCACCTGCAGTAACCGACTCTGGCCACCGCAGATCACTGTCGCACATTTATAGCGCAATGCATGCAAATTAGGAGTGGAGCAACTTTAATGAGATGCAAATCGCGCCACTGCGCCTTTGAATGGCTGATCAGATGATTTGCATATGTCGGCTGAATATCGCGCTGTTGCGCTTTGCGCAATACGGTTGAGCCGGCTGAGCCAATGGCGCATTTCTGTGACTGCATAGTACACCGCATTGCGCATGCCCAGGTAGCTTATGCAGGCATCTGCCGCGCTGATGATGTGCTGTGCAGCGATCAGCAATTCAGGACACGGCCACCATTGTGCCAGTGGCGCTACAGCGCTGGTCACCACATAGCGCTGTGGCACAACTGTGCAATAGTCCACTAGTGGCACTGCACGCAGGTGACCGATCGCGCTGGGCGTGTAGATGTCCGATGGTGCTGTCGTGGCCTTCACCACAGACCCATGACCTTGTGCATGACCTTTGCCCCTGGTGCTGTCGTCTGGCATGTCTACGGCTCTATCGGCGCTGAGCTGGCGAACAGCGCAATGTGCCAACGAGGCGCTATCGAACAGCGATAGGGACTGATGGAGTTGTATTCGCAACATTTCCACGTGGGGTTGCTACGCCTGGAGTGCCATATTGCCTACTATACAACTGCAGGGATGGCACGCAGGAGAGCTCCACAGTGGAGTGCATTGGAGGTGGCCAACCTGGTGGATGTGGTGGAGCCTCACCATGGGTCACTGTTTGGGGGAGAACCCCTGCACATGGCCCGCACCCATGTGTGGCGGCAGGTGGCCACCGATCTGGAGCAGGCCACTGGGCAGTGGAGGACTCCAGAGCAGTGCAGGCACTGGTATGGTGACCTCCGCAGGAGAAAGCAGGAACTGCTGGAGCGCCTCAGGTCATGTGCCAGGAGGGGCATTGTGCCTAGGCCAGGTGGGTGTGCTGTCTATGCACCTGTATTGTCCGCATGGGTGACACTGTGTAATGTGACCTGTGCATGGGGGTGGGTTGGGCTATGGTTTGCTGTGACGGTGTTTGCAGGTGTGTGATGTATGGGTCTGGCTGTGTGGGCACGCACACTCAAAGGGGCAGGGGGCTGTCTGCTTTGGGATCTAACTGATGTGTTTCTCATCATTTGTCTCCCACAGGCGTGGAGGAGCGGAGGCGGGCCCGGGCTGAGGCAAGGAATGGCGGTGCAGAGGTGGCTGGCAGAGGTGGCATAGGTGTTGGGCCACAGCAGCAGCAGCAGCGGCTTGATGAGGGTGAGTGTCATTACATCATGGATGCTATTGCATGCTGTGGGGGCACGGCCACTATCCATGGACAACACTACCATGCACGCAACAAGTGACAGTCATTACTGTCCAGTGGCACTGCATGTCTGTGAGTGCGTCACTGGTGGTCCATGCATGCACTGGGCACATGGCTGTGGCACTAGCATCCCACCACATAGCCACGTCACTGGACAGCCTTGGTTGTGCTGTGATGGACATGGGCAGTGTGTGTGTGCATTGGTACACATGGCTGTTGCTGCCTGGTTGGGCATGTCTTGTGCACGGTCACTGTGGGTGGGTGCAGTCCATCACAGGAGCGGGGCACTTGGTTGTATGCCATGCATGATGGGTGGGATTCAGGGATATGGACAGTCACAGCCATTGACTCTGATCCCTTGTCCTAGGTATCCAGATCCTGCGACGCATGGAGCGGTCACTGCAGCGGCTGACACAGGTGGCCATTGATTCACTCACCATCCTGTTGGACCTTCAGCGTCATGGAGTGAGGCGCAGGAGGAGGCCCCTGGCCCAGCACCAGGCGGCAGGAGGGCAGGCGGTAGCTGCCCATCACCTCACCCCACCTTCCCTCTCCCGGTTGTTCACCCCTGCCCCTTACCCACCCCTACCTTATACCCATACCCCCCCTGCTTTGTATATATATATATGTACATAGTTCTATTTGTTGTTCTTCTTATTCTTGTTTATTACAATTATATATTTTGATATGAATACTGTGGTGGTCTCTGATTTGCAGCTGGCTATAGGTGCTTCAGTTGCAGTGGTGTGCATGGCATCTGGGGTGGTATGGTCATGGGTATGTGTGTGCGTGTGTGTGGGGTGGCGTCTCTGGTGTGAGTGTGGCTGTCAGTCAGTATTTCCGTGTGCTGCCACCACTGCTGGGTGCTCATGGTGGGTCTGGCTTGTTATGGTTCTGTTGGTACGAGGTTGCAGTGTGACAGGGGATGCGTGGGGATTCCTGCAGTGATGGTCACTGCTCATGGGTGGTGTCTTGGGGTCACAGTGCAGGGTGTGCTGTGCACAAGGGGGGGCTGATGTACACTGGGGTGGTCCGCCCCCTTTGTGTGGCAGTCTCTGCTTGCCAGTGGGTGTGCTGGGGTAACACGGCCGAGATGTGCTTTGTTTGCTTGTCCCCATGGGCTGGTGGATATTCCGTTCCTCCTCCAGTTATGCTGTGCTTGGGGTGTGGGGGTACATTGTTAGTTCTGCAGTGTGTCCCTGTGCCCATCTGTGGCATAGGTGGTGGGCCCCTGCCTACCTCCCTGGTTGTACAGTTCCATTGCTCTGCTGCTGGGGGGTCTCTCTGCTTGTGCTATGGCGCCTCTGGACTGCTCAGCTGGGCTGCCTTTGTTGCGTTATGGCGTATCGTCTCTGCTCAGCTTCCCCTTCCTGGTTGCGCTATAGCGCAGGTTGTGCGATATGCAGACGTTGGCTGGTTGCACAATTTGTCTTGCTCCATGTTTGAATATCGCGTCTATTGCGCATGTGCACAATTGACTTGTGCTTGCTCCTGCTGTTGCGCACTTTTTGGGCGCAATTTGAATATCCGGCTGAGTATATATATATCTCTGCTTTTATTTTCTAAGTCTGTTCAGCTAAGGGCCTGATCTGCAACAACAACAATGTCTATTTTAACCTTTGATACTGCATTCATTAATATTTTTGACACAAATATGTAATCAATTCTAGAGAGTACTTTATTTTTCTTGTAATGTGCGAAACTCTTCCTTCTACACTATCACTTTTACACACATCTTCAGTTCTGCTGATTGTATGAAGTGTATTAATTTGTTAGCAATATTAAAATCCCCTGGTAATGGTTTCATAGATTTGTTTAGATTAGGATTAATCATGGAATTTATATCTCTTAATAATACAATATTTTGTGCTGACAATTTCGCCAGCCTTTCGGGAACTTGAATAGATACATAGACACTGTTAGAAGATAAGGGCCTATGGCCCACCCAGTCTGGCCATTTGCATTTGTAAGTTCACTTATGTTTTCCTAGAAGTCTGTTGCCCCTTACCCCTGACCTCCAGAATTCCCTTATTTCTATCCCATGCATTCTTAAATCCTGTGATTGTTTCAGCCCCCACCACTTCCTCTGGCAGGGTGTTCCACTTGTCCACCACCCTTTCTATGAAGAAATTCTTCTTCACGTTTCCTCTGAATCACCCTCCCTCCAACTTCAACCCATGCCCGCTAGTCCTGGAACATATTTTTCACTAGAAAATAGTGTATTCCTGCACCCTGTTCCTCCCTGTAACTTAAGGTACTTGTATGTCTCTATCATATCCCCTCTCTCCTTCCTGTCCTCCAGGAAGTACATATTCAAGTCCTTCAGCCTGTCCTGATAGGACTTGTGATGCAATCCCTGTACCATCTTTGTTGTCCTCCTCCTCCTCTGAACCTGCTATACCCTGTCTATGTCCTTATGTAGGTAAGGTCTCCAGAACTGTGCACTTTACTCCAGGTGGGGCCTCACTAGTGTCTTGTATAGTGGAATTATGACCTCCCTTTTCCTGCTGGTGATGCCCCTGCCTATGCATCCCAGCCTCCTATTTGCTTTACCTGCTGCCTTGTCGCACTGTTTCCCTACCTTGAGGTCATCAGAGATAATAACCCCAAGGTCCCTTTCCTGCTTGGTGCATGATATATCCTCACCCCCAACTAATATGTTTTTCCAGGATTTTTGTGTTCCATATGCATTATCATTCTGTCTACACCCTCTGGTGCGTCCCCGCTGTTATAGAGCTTTGTGTCATCAGTGAGCAGGGAAATTCTGCCTTCTAGGTCCTGTGCAATGTCACTGATGAAGATGTTAAATAGGATCGGTACCAGCACTGATCCCTGTGGTAGCCCACTGGTCACTCTTCCCCTCTGTGGAGCGACAGCCATTTACCACTGCCCTTTATGTCCTGCCACCAAGCCAATTACCCACTCACCACATTACTGTCCTGCCCACTCCCATATTCCCCAGTTTGTTTAGTAGCCTTCTATGAGGTATAGTGTCAAAGAAGAAGGTGTCAAAGACCTTGCTGAAGTCCAGATAGGCCACATCCACTGCTCTCCTCTGATCCACCTCCCTTGTCACCCAGTTGAAAAATTCAATGAGGTTGGTCTGGCATGACCTCCCGCCAATGAAACCATGCTGCCTTGGGTCCTGTAGTCCATTGGCAACCAGATATACCACCAATCTCTCCTTCAGTAGTGTTTCCATGATCTTCCCCACTACTGAGGTCAGGCTGACTGGTCTGTAGTTCCCCACTTCCTCTTTCTTCCCTCTTTTGTATAAGGGGACTACATCTGCTGTCCTCCAGTCTTTGGGTACCTCCCCTGTTTCCAGTGATCGGCTAAATAGGGTTGCCAGAGGTTCATCCACCACCTCTCTTAGTTCCTTTAGGACCCTTGGTGCACCCCATCTGGCCCCATTGCTTTATCAACTCTTATTTCTTCCAGTTCCTTTAGGACCCTTTCCCATGTAAAGGGACTTGTGTCCATTTCTGCACTGTTCCCATCCCTTGTACTCCCTTCAGGTCCATTACCCTCCTCTTCCTCAGTAAAGACTGAGCAGAAATATCTGTTCAGTATGTCAGCTTTACTGTTGTCTTCCTCCACTCGGCCCCCATCCTCCCCGTTCAGCCTCACTATCCCTCCCTTTGTCTTTCTTTTTTCACTTACGTACCTGTAAAAGGTTTTGTCCCATTCTACCCACTGATTTTGCAATGCACTCTTCTGTCTAAGCTTTGGCTTCCCTTACTGATGTCCCTGCCTTCTTTGCTTTTCCTGGTACTTCTCCCTATCCCCTTCTGCCTGCACCTTTTTGTATTGCCTGAATGCAATCTTTTTGGCTTTCACTTTCGCCACTACCTCCTTGGAAAACCATAATGGCCTCCTCTTTCTTTTCCCCTTGTTAACTTGCTTAATGCATAATTCTGTTGCTCTTGTAATCCCTGTTTTAAGTATTGCCCACTATTCCTCCACCCCTGATTCCCTTCCCATTCCCATTAGTGCCTCTTTCAAGCATGTCCCCATTTTCCTAAAGTCTGCCCTCCTAAAATCCAGGATATGTGTTTTTGTGTGATTTGGTTCTGCTCCTTCTGTGATTTGAAACTACAGTGACCAGTGGTCACTGTTCTCCAGGTGCTCTCCACTGTTACCCCATCACACTGTCCCCGTTTGAGAGCACAAGGTCCAGTATTGCCTTCTGCTGAGTTGGTTCTGTGACCAGTTGCTTAAGAAAGACACCTTGAAGGGAGACCTGGATAAATCTGCTCTTGGTTGATGCTGCTGCTGACAGGCTCCAGTCCACGTCTGGAATACTGAAGTCTCCAACCAGCACCACCTTCCCCTTTTCTGCCATCCTTTGGATGGCTAGCATCAGCTCCCTGTCTGTTTCTTCCTCCTGGGCTGGTGATCTGTAGACCGCCCCTCTGCAGATGGCTGTCCCCATTTTCCTTTCCAGCTTAACTCACAGAATACCTCCCCCATTTTGCTCCTCCTGGATCTCTGTGGCCTTTATGCCATCTTTCACATCAAGTGCCACTCCTCCTCCCTTCCTGCCTGCCCTGTCGCTTCTGAATATGTTGTAGCCAGGTATGACCATCTCCCAGTCATGGTTATCATTACACCAGGTCTCTGTGATGGCCACAATGTCCAGGTCCAATTGCACCATGGCAGCCTCCAGATCCTCCATCTTGTTGCTAAGGCTCCTGGCATTGGAACACATGGCTTTCCATGGTGTGAACTCCCTGGACTGTTTAGCTGTTCTACTCCAGCCTCCTCACTGGTTATCCTTTATCCCTGGTTCTCCCTGCTGTCTGCCGTTCTGTTGAATTTTGCCCCCTTTCTGCCTAGCCACCCCTTGGATGCTTATCTCCATCTTTTGCACACTGCTTTGTAGAGATTTCTCCTCCTCCTGTTCACTGGTTCCACTGCCAGCTGTGGGGGGGTGGGCAATTAGGTACTCTATTTGCTGGTCTGCCACCCCCCTTGGCTAGTTTAAATGCTTGTCCATGTAGCATTTAAACTTATCATTGAGTGCTTGGATCCCCCTTCCAGGACAGATGCAGGCCATCAGGCTTGAACAAGCCCCCATCCCTCCACGTATTTTATAATTCAAACAGGTTTCATGCATGTTAAGAGGGGTGAGTAGGTGGCTCAGTCACAGTGACTAGTAGAAGATTTGTAAGGACTTAGAAGTACCATTTTCTTTTAAGTTGTGTTATTTGCATTTGTGATGGGATACATGTGCTGACCTACATGACAATGTCTAGACCTACCTATAAGCTGGGGGTAAAAGCTACCTTGAACTTCTAATAAGGCTGTGGTTTGCTAGTCTGTGAGTTCAACAGGAATTGGTAACTTAAGTTTAAGATTGAGTTGTGCAGTTTAATGTCCTATGCAGCCAGTATAGTGCTGTGCTTGTGCAAACGTGTTACTTTGGTTTTGGCCGTTTGCACTCTCTGTTCCAGAGGAATTACCACCCTGTAGGGGTACCAAAGGCAAGGAATCCTCGAAGAGGGTTCCACCCCTAGAGGTGCCACGGGCCGATTCCTGTGGTTAAAGGTATATTAGGAAGGACCCCAAGGAGAGAGGTGCTGCCGCTGGAGAAGGAGGAGGGGAGGATGGTGGAGCAAAGAAAAAGTGCTTCAGAAGGAGGCTGAGGGGAACTGCTTATACAGCTCAGGAAGTGGGAGTGGCTGGCTGCTTGTCCATTGAACTACAGGCTCAACCTTCCAATTATCTGTCATTTGTAGTGACACATGTATACTGATACTAACATACTAAAATGCCAGCAGAATAGGCCTAATGGTCTTTCACGTCTGCTCGTTTGGTCAGCCCCCACCCTGGGTGCTGATCTTGCTGCCCCCCTCGCCTTCTCTGGCTTCTCCCTTCCCAGTTCCGGATATTCTCACTGATGATGTAAACGAATGGAGACTAAATCATTGTGACTACTTGCTTGCCCCCATACTCTTCTAAAGTTTGCACTTGTGATAAAGTCAGCCATGCCCATAAGTGGGCTGTCACACATTTTAAAGGGAGTATACACCTCTTTTTTTTTTAAATAGAATTACAGATTTGGGCATGTGTGAAGTCTGTTTAATATCCCCAACATGGTTTGCTGCCTTTCACCTATGCCTCCTCCCCCGATTTCCCCAGGTCGCATCTGGAAATGAGTGGTTTCTCCACTCAGTATGCCTGCCTGGTTAAACTCTTAAATAAATAAATAAATAAATAAACATTATACCATTTTTGTGTGCTTGTTTTGAAACACTTTGTTTTTTTACCTTATGTAGGGTCCCTTGTTTATGCTGCCCTTTTCCTGCCCAGTTTTACTTTCATTCTCCTGCAAATATGCCTGAGACACAGGAGGTGTATTACAAACCTCACGTAATGCTTGGAGCTGCAGGCTGAGGTTTACAATATACTGTACCTTCTGCCAGAGCAATCAACAGGAAAGCCCTAACATGACCTACTTTTGACCCCACCTCATGAACCAGGTAGGTGAAATATTTAAAATCCCCTTGACACGTGTTTTCACAATCACTCTGCAAAATCGTGTTTCCAATGGGATTTAAGAAAATTTTGCCTGTTTTCATAATAAGATAGGATCATAAAATAACTATGTTGAATATTTTGACTTAGAATTTCAAAAACCAAAAAAAATTATGAAGACACATTGAAAGCCTTCAGTGTTTACACATAAGTTCTCTATTTTTCTAGAAATGTACCCCAAATTTTCAAGATAGTCTTTTATCCCACCTCATGAGCAAGACAGGTGTAATTTTTCAAATCCCTTCCAAAACATGTATAACCCCCCTACAAACGGGGATACCAAAAAGTCTTCCTTGAGCTTGCCTAAATGCTCACTGCCAGGCTGGTGTCCTATGTTTTAGCAGTTTAAATGTGATTGCCAGAGCCTGTGTGGCCTCCGTGCACTATCTCTTTAAGAGCTGCCTAATTGCAGTTTAAGTAATCTGAGAAGGAGCTCTGTTGAAAGATGTAACTATTTGCTGAAAATCATTTAGAGTGATAATGATAATGTAGTTTGTCTAACCTGCTTTCTTTGTAGCAAGGACTGTTTTGTTTGTCTCCACTATCTTGGTCCTGGACTGCAAATTGGACCAAACAGTACTGGTGGGACCTAAAATGTAGCTGGACTACAGGAGCTGTCTGAATTAAAAATCTGTAGGAACTGTAGTTTGGAGTTTTTTTGCACCTTTTTTGCAACTGAAGGGGGAGCTCTTGTTTTGACTGGCAGCCAAAACTGCCAACCGAATCTTTTGGATCTTGAGGAAGTCCTGGGCAGCTTGCTGTTTTCAGTTAATTCTAAGCTGGGAAGTGAAATGAAAGGAGCTGAAGTGATTCTGAGCAGCAATCCTGAGTGGATTCACATGGGAGAACTGTGAAAAGGCTGAGTTTTGGGCTTACATGTCTGCCTGCTGCTCCTGAGAGGGAGAGAAGAGAATTATTGTGGATTAAATCCAAGTTTGTGTGACTAACGTAAGCTACTGAAGTGGGCCAGGCTCAACCTGAAGAAGTTCGAAGATTTTGTTGAATGCAATCAGCCTGTCAGGAGTTCCAGCTACCCCTAAGCTCCCGGTGTGTGCATAGACTTTGAGATTGTGACCGGGGAGCGATTTGCCTGGTACAGTAGAATTCCCATACATGTAAATGTGCTATGGGCTGCTAGTGGGTTGTGAGTTAGTTCCCCACTGTGTGAACTGTGTTCTGCTTGCTGGAAGCTGTATCCAGCCCAAAATGGACTGCATCCGAATTTGTCTCCATGCGGTCTGGGCCTTGCCAGACTGGCCCAGCCAGACTACCTACTGCACAGAGAAGCCATCGACAAGAGACCTGCCTGGTGATCAGCCCCCTGCTCCATGCTTGAACAGGAATGACGCCTCTGCGACTCGTGTGGGCCCTGCTTCTCCTGGCATTCCAGATCAATCACCTGCAGTCTCGAATTTCGTCCAGCCTGTGTCCAGTCTTGGGTATCGTGAGTAAATACCAGGGTAGCTCCCTGCAACAACAGCTTAATCTGAGTGTGCCATCTGATTGTCTTGTTGTTTCGTTTCCTTTACGAACTGAGCCCTCTGGCTCCAGATTACAAATATTGTGTACTGTGCATGTTGTGTTTTCCATCACAAGGCTCCAACAGCTGCAACCCCAGACCATGGTCCTAGCTGGCCCATCTCTTCTCCACCTGGGTACCCAGGGTGGACTGTGTGGGATTCAAAGCGCATGCATAACTGCTTGATTGATATAACCTTTAAGCTAATTAACCTGATTTTGCCCTCCTTGTTCAAGTCCCTGAATAAATCAGATCTAACTTTTTCTGCATGTAATCTGACTGTGGTTCCAGTTTGTGCTCAAAGTACTGTACTGTTGCTATTTGCTGTGCATAACCTTGTTTTACAGGGGGTCCCCAGGGTCAAGCCAGAGGAACCAGCCCTGGTGGTAAGTGCAAACAGTGTGGGTACTTGTGTGGTATACCAGGAGTATTGTGAAAGTGACTATTGTACAGTGTTCAGGCCACTAGAGGGGAAAGAGGGGGGGTTACAGTGTCCCAGAGGGCTGTGCCCAGGTTAGCTTGACCACTACCAACCCTGACCGCTGGGTGGAGGTACCCGTTTCAGAACTCAGGCCCCTTAACCTGCTACTAGCCAAGCAGGCAGGGGCAGTAGCCCTTGGGATAGCACCACCTAGGGGTTACATCTTGGAGGCTCACTGCTGGGATTTTGTGTCTTCTAGTGGCCAAAACTACGAATTATTGTCAAACATAAATGGCTACCCCAACAGAAGTGGCTGTGCACCAGTTGGTGGGGTGGTGTACAGGGCAGGAGATTGACTCTCACAATGCCCTGCTTGTATTGGATATTCCCCTGAACATTGGTAAAGACGCTGTAGAAGGACTACTTTCCAAAGTTGCATGTTTAACAAACGCTGTGGTGGTGGGGCGACAGTCTGATTTGACCGCCCAGACTTTCATGGTGATAGTAGAGTGTAGTGACCCAGTGGACAGTTCCAAAGTGCCGTGGACTATTGCCCCAGAAGGGACCCCAGTCGTCTGGAGAGTGATAACTAGAGACAGTAAAAACCCCGCAGAGGATGAGCTCCCCCTATTGTCTGAGACTTTTGAGGAGAAATTTGCTAAGTTGTTGCTGGAGGAAGGGAAAACCATAAAGGACTTTAAGAAACTTTTCCTGCCACCTGGGGGGTGTTCCCTCTCCAACACCCCTTCCCACTCCAGCACCTGTTACTGCCCCACCTTCTGTGCCCGTGACAATGCTGACCCCTATATCTGTACCTCCCATTAGTCACGACTTCTACTGAAGGTTGAAAATCTCTCGGGCACCTTCCCCACCCCCAGGGGGAGGATGACGGGGAGACCTGGATAGACTATGTTGCCCCTCTAGTACTTGAATGGCGATGCTCAGAAGCAGAGAAATGAAAGAAGCTGAGAGAGAGCCTCCAAGGTCCTGCCCTGGCTACCATCCATGCCAAGTGGGCCAATAACCTCGAAGCATCTGCACAGGACTATCTTGATGCATTGGAGAATGTGTAGGGAGCCCAGATTCAGATGAGGATCTGTGTTGGAGTAAACGCAGCAGTACTCAGGAGCCATTGTCTGTGTATGTACCTCGCGAAAGCTGCTACAAGAGTGCCTCAGAAAGGGTAGTTTGCCATCAAATGGATTAGACCGAACTAAGCTGGACCGGATCCTTAAGTCTGCTCCATTTTCAGAATTGTTACTGCTTCAGTTGTGCCTCACCAACCGACTGGAATCGCCCCCCTCTTATGACAAGCTAATGAAAGAAATTCAGGGGGTTGAGCAATGGCGACCCCAGGGGGGAATTTCACCAATATCTGCTGCTACTGCGCGAGTGACAGAGAGTGATCATCCAAGTGTGGTTCAGGGGCAAACGTCAGCACCTAAAAAGCACTCTGAGAATGCAAAGGACTTCCTGCCCTGGGCCCAGTTTTTGAAAATTGAGCTATTAAAGGAAGTCTGAGAGTTGAAGGTGGGTGCCTCTGCAAGGATTCCCCCCCGTAGAACAAGATTCTGGTTCCTCTCAGGACGTGACTGCCATGGGGGTGGGGGTGCACCCTCAGGCATCCTCTACCAAGGATAGCTCCCAGGCTGAAATCAAAGAATTGACTGCCACCCTAAAGGAACTATTGAGACACAATGCACACCTCTCACCACTGCAAGCAGATATTGGACCCCGATCCCTTGCTACTACTTCAGTTCCTCATTCAATGTTCTCTCCAAGGATGACCCAGGAGTCTATCATTTGTCACCACTGTGGAAAGGATGGCCATATGAAGAGGGAATGCTGGTCTCAGAAGGACTTAGAGAAAGTGGTGAACCAGCTTCAAGGAGAGATTCGGAAAATTAATCAGTGGTCAAAAGGGGTGCACAAAATGACCGCAGTGAAGGTTTCAGACATCCTAACATAAACCCCTTTGTGGCTAAATCGTCCATCCAGGCCCCTGCTGCTGTCCCTCCAGACTGGTCGAAAATAGTGGGCCCTTCAATGGAGACTACCATGGCTGTGAATGGTATTCCTACTCGGGCTGTGCTGGACAGTGGGTCACAAGTGACCACTGTATTTAAGGACTGGTATGACAAACACTTATCTGCTGTGCCCTTACAATTCCTGGAAGGCCTACATGTGTGGGGGATGAGCGACAAGTCTTATCCCTACCTAGGATATGTTCACCTCTGGTTGTCATTTCCTGCAGTTGTAACTGGTGTAGAGGAGCAAGTCAAGACACTGGCCTTAGTGTGTCCCCCTGCTGGACTGTATGATGGGGTTCCCCTGTTAATTGGGACCAACGCCCATATGTTTGGGAGACTGGCACAACTCTATCACGAGAAACAAGCTCGACGGACTGGGAGGGCCCTAAGAATTCCCACTCTGATCAAGAGGGCCTATGATTTGCAACAGAACCCCAAGGGAGTGGACCAGGATGAACAGGTAGGGATCGTGTGGAAGAAGGATTCCAATTCAATGGTACTGGCCCCTAACGCCCAGTGTACCGTTCAAGGGGAGGTCTGCCTCTGCAAAGATGTTAAGAACAAAATACTGATGTTGGACACACCCAGTGATGGAAAATTGCTGGAAGGATTATTGGTTAAGCCCAGCATCTTGTCAGCTCGTGCTCATGCCTATGCATGACGAGTGATAGTCCAGATTCATAATGTGTCAGATCGGGAGATCCGGGTGAACAGAGGATGCACCCTAGCTACAGTACACTGTGCAGACACTGCAGTGTTGCCCAGCAACAAGCACCCTGGCGAGACAGATAGAGTGACTCCTGACTTGTTTGATTTTGGTGACTTCCTGTTGCCAGCTGAATGGAAGACTAGAATTAGCCAGAAACTTGCCCAGAGAGATCAAGTGTTTTCATTGAAGGAATGGGACGTGGGATGTGTCCAGGGAGCGGATCATCACATATGCCTGCATGATGAACAGCCATTTCGAGAGAGATCTCGACGCCTAGCCCCTGCAGACATAGACGATGTGAGAAGACACTTGCAGGAAATGCTCGCGGGCTGGTGTGATACTAGAATCCAGGAGCCCATATGCTTCTCCTATTGTGGTTGTGCATAAGAAGAATGGATCTGTGAGAATGTGTGTTGATTATCAAACTCTGAATCGGCGGACCATCCCCCGTTCAATACACCATGCCCCATATACAAGATGTTCTGGATTGTTTGAATGGGAGCAAATGGTTCTCGGTGTTGGATCTTCGCAGTGGATATTACCAGATTCCGATGGTTCCGGAGGACCATGAGAAGACAGCCTTCATCTGTCCTTTGGGGTTCTATGAATTCCTGAGAATGCCACAGGGGATATCGGGCACCCCAGCCACCTTCCAGCGACTGATGGAACGAGCGGTGGGAGACATGAATTTGCTGGAATGCCTGGTGTACTTGGATGTGTCATTGTGTTTGGGAGCTCCTTAGAGGAACATGAGAGTCGACTGTTCAAAGTACTAGACCGACTGGAAGATTTCGGCCTCAAGGTGTCCATTGACAAGTGCCAGTTTTTCCAAACCTCTGTGAAGTATGTGGGGCACATAGTGTCTACAGAGGGGATAGAGACTGACCCTAGTAAAGTTGAAGCCTTGATTACTTGGCTCCAGCCCCACAATTTGAAAGAACTACAATGTTTCCTGGGATTCTGTGGCTACTACTGCCAGTTCATAAAGGACTATTCCAAAGTGATTCGGCCACTCCTGAATCTTACCCAGGGTTACCCTCCTACCAATTTGAAATACAAAAAAGGGTCCGTCAAAGAACCAGATAAAGCATATTTCCACCCAGGTGAACTTTTCGGGTCCTGTTGGACGCCTTACTATGAAGCACCTTTCCACGAAGTCATATACCAGCTCACCCACGCCCCCATCCTCGCTTATGTTGATCCCCCCAAACCCTATGTGCTGCATACTAACGCCAGTCTGCAGGGTCTAGGAGCTGTACTGTATCAAGACCATGAGGATGGTTTGAGACCAGTGGCATTCACCAGTAGGAGCTTGACCCCATCAGAGCGAATCTACCCTGTGCACAAGTTGGAGTTCCTTGCATTAAAATGGGCCACTGTCGACCAGTTTCATGATTACCTCTATGGGGTAAAAATATTGGTGAGGACTGACAATAACCCATTGACCTATGTACAGACTTCAGCTAAGTTAGACACCATTGGGCACCAGTGGCTTTCTGCATTGTCAACATATGATTATGCTGTCGAATACAGACCAGGTCTGAATCATATTTATGCTGATGCCCTATCCTGGAGGCCCATTTTCAAGAGCGACTGGGTCAAGCTGTCTGAACCTGACATCCGAACAGTGTGCCAAAAGTTCGGTAAAAATGAACAGATGTTTACGGACACAGCAGACTGCTTAGTAGATTGCTTGGGCCCCTCTGACACCTGCATACCAGCTGCGTATTGCCACTTCTCTGCTCTAGATATTAGTGCATTACCTCAGTTTGACAATGACAGCATTCAGTGGTCTCAATCCGAGATCCTGTGATTCAACCAGCACTTGACGCCCTTCGTGCAGGAAAAGATATGTCCAAGTTGCGTTCCTCTGATCTGGGAACTGCTTTATTGTTTAAAGAAAGCCCCAGGTTGAAGCTGTTTAATCATTTGTTGTATAGAGAGACTGTAGATCGAGATGGTCAAATAGACAAGCAACAACTGGTCCTGCCCACAGCCTTCAAAGATTTGGTACTGCGGTCCCTCCACAATCATATGGGCCGCCTCAGTATCGACCGGGCCCTTGACCTAGTATGATCTCGATTCTACGGGCTCAAGATGGGGGCCGATGTTGAGCACCATCTAAGGACTTGTAGTTGCTGTCTGCAGAGAAAAGCCCTGCCTCAGAGGACTGCCCCCCTTGTCAACATTACTACCAGCACCCCAATTGAACTAGTCTGCATGGACTTCTTGAGTTTAGAGCCTGATCAGCGAAACATTGGCAATGTGTTAGTGGTTATGGACCATTTCACACGGTATGCACAGGCTTTTCCCACCAAAGATCAAAAAGCATCTACTGTGGCCAAGGTGCTAGTGGAAAATGTCTTCGTCCACTATGGTGCCCCCCAGCGAATTCACTCTGATCAGGGCCGGGACTTTGAGAGTCGACTAATCAAAGAAATGCTCTCTCTATGGGGGGGGGGTGAAAGTCAAGAACCACCCCTTATCACCCGCAGGGGGATTCTCAACCAGAACCCTACAAATGGGGGTTCCCAAAAAGTCATCCTTGAGCTTGCCTAAATGCTCACTGCCAGGCTGGTGTCCTGCGTTTTAGCAGTTTAAATGTGATTGCCAAAGTCTCTGTGGCCTCTGTCTACTGTCTCTTTAAGAGCTGCCTAATTGCAGCTTAAGTAATCTGAGAGGGAGCTCTGTTGAAAGATGTAACTATTTGCTGAAAATCATTTAGAGTGATAATGATAATGTAGTTTGTCTAACCTGCTTTCTTTGTAGCAAGGACTGTTTTGTTTGTCTCCACTATCTTGGTCCTGGATTGCAAATTGGACCAAACAGTACTGGTGGGACCTAAAATGTAGCCGGACTACAGGAGCTGTCTGAATTCAAAATCTGTAGGAACTGTAGTTTGGAGTTTTCTTTGCACCTTTTTTGCAACTGAAGGGGAGCTCTTGCTTTGACTGACAGCCAAATCAGCCAACCAAATATTTTGGATGTTGGGGAAGTCCAGGGCTGCTTGCAGTTTTCAGTTAGTTCTGAGCTGGGAAGTGAAATGAGAGAAGCTGAAGTGATTCTGAGCAGCAATCCTGAGTGGATTCGCATTGGAGAACTGTGAAAAGGCTGAGTTTTTTGACTTACATGTCTGCCTGCTGCTCCTGAGAGGGAGAGGAGAGAAGAGAATTATTGTGGACTAAATCCAAGTTTGTGTGACTAAAGTAAGCTATTGAAGTGGGCCAGGCTCAACCTGAAGAAGTCCAAAGATTTTGCTGAATGTGATCGGCCTGTCAGGAGTTCCAGCTACCCCTAAGCTCCCAGTGTGTACAGAGACTTTGCAATTGTGACTGGGGAACGATTTGCTTGGTACAGTAGAATTTCCGTATATGTAAATGTGCTATGAGCTGCTAGTGGGTTGTGAGTTAGTTCCCCACTGTGTGGACTGTGTTCTGCATGCTGGAAGCTGTATCCAGCCCAAAATGGACTGCATCCGAATTTGTCTCCATGCAGTCTGAGCCTTACCAGACTGGCCCAGCCAGACTACCCACTGCATAGAGAAGCCATCGACGAGAGACCTGCCTGGTGATCAGCCCCCTGCTCCATGCTTGAGCAGGAACGATGCCTCTGCGACTCATGTGGGCCCTGCTTCTCCTGACATTCCAGATCAACCACCTGCAGTCTCGATTTTCGTCTAGCCTGTGTCCAGTCTTGGGTATTGTGAGTAAATACCAGGGTAGCTCCCTGCAACAACAGCTTAATCTGAGTGTGTCATCTGATTGTCTTGTTGTTTTGTTTCCTTTTCGAACTGTACAAATATTGATAACTGTGCATGTTGTGTTTTCCATCACAGGGCCCCAACCAGCTGCAACCCCAGGCAACGGTCCTGGCTAGCCCTTCTCTTCTCCACCTGGGTACCCAGAGGTGGACTGTGTGGTGGGACTCAAAGCGCATGCATAACTGCTTGATTGATATAACCTTTAAGCTAATTAACCTGATTTTGCCCCTCCCTTGTTCAAGTCCCCTGAATAAATCAGATCTAACTTTTTCTGCATGTAATCTGACTGTGGTACCAGTCTGTGCTCAAAGTACTGTATTGTTGCTATTTGCTGTGCATAACCTTGTTTTACAGGGGGTCCCCAGGGTCGAGCCAGAATAACCAGCCCTGGTGGTAAGTGCAAACAGTGTGATTACTTGTGTGGTGTACCAGGGGTATTGTGAAAGTGATTATTGTACAGTGTTCAGGCCACTAGTGGGGAAAGAGGGGGGTTACAGTGTTCTGGATGGCTGTGCCCAGGTTAGCTTGACCACTACCAACCCTGACCTCCGGGTGGAGGCACCCGTTTCAGAACTCAGGCCCGTTAACCTGCTACTAGCCAAGCAGGCAGGGGTAGTAGCCCTTGGGATAGCGCCACCTAGGGGTTACACATGTTTTTGCAGTCTCTCCATGAAATCACCTTTTGGATGTGATTTCAAAAAATTCCCCTGTCTCGATTATAAGGTGCAGTTATAAAAAGACTATGTTGAAAATTCAGGATAAACAAACTGTCACAACATTTATTTATTTATTTATTTAAGAGATTTACCAGATAAGCATACTGAGTGGAATCCACTCGTTTCCAGATGCGACCTGGGGGATTACATATATACAATACAGTTGAAATAAAACAAAGGTTCAAACAGCAGGTACAGAGTGCATGCAAACAAACATTCAGCATTGACAAATGCTTGTTTATCCTAGTCTCAGTACTTAGCTGGGTCACATCCACCTACCTCTCAGTACCCAGCTGGGTTACATCCCTCTTCCTTCAAGGTACAGACACGGTTATACTCCACCAGAAAAAATGTAGAAAACTGGGCGGGGAACAGGTAAGGAACTGGGATCCAGGAGGGGGGAGCAAGCTGAGCTGGGTGTGGGGCAGGAAGTGCAGTCAGATCAGGGAGCATAGCAGGAGGCTGAAGATGTGACTAGGTTGAGGAGGAAGTGGGGGGAATAGTTTAGTATGTCGTCAGGACAGGACACTTTAATATGATGTAAATATAAACCGATATTACCATTCTACTGCAGTACTGAAGGATATACTCTCAACAATCGGTTTCCTGCTAGTACAATATTTGTAAGCAATGTTTCAGCCTTCTTATAAATACAAGTACCTTATGAAAATAAGGCTTCCCATCAATCTAGTTTAATTCTTCACTATTGTAACACACTCTATGTGGGCTTAGCTGCAAGCCAGGTCCATCCTTTGCAGATTGTGTAGAAAGCAGCAGTGAGGCTTTTAGCATGCACCAGTATGTTAGAAACAAACATCTGGGGCTCAATTATCAAAGCCCCATGAATGTAGCAAGCCCTTGGTGAACCAATCGGGTGGTACAGGGGAAAGGACGGGGCAAAGAAAAGAGGACAGACATGGCTCGGGGAAGGCACAGGGGTACCAAAGTGGGGGGGGGAGAGAGAAGGGGGAGATCAAGATAGGGGACAGAGGATTAGCGGGCAGCAGGAGGGTGAAAAGGATAAAGGAAGGAAGGTCATTATTCTGTGGAACTCGATACTCAGGGGTATAAGATGGGGGAAGGGTGCCAGGAATAGCAGCATTTGGGTGGAGTGCATGCCAGGCATGACAGCGTGGTACACCCTGGCACAAATGACCTGGAGGGCAGAAGGATAGAAGAGGTGTAGGACAGTTTCAGGGACTGGGGAAACTATGCAGTATAATTGGAAGGTCAGTAGCTTTCTCAGAAGTCCTATCAGTGCCAAGAGCAAGTGCAGCCAGGAAGCAGAGAATCACTGAATTCAATAGATGGCTGAAGAAATGGAGTGGGTCCATGGGGTATGGATTAATGGGGGGGGCAACAAGTGGGAGAACACAGACCTGTATGCAGAGGATAGGTTGCACCTTAGTAAGGAGGGCTCACAGGTACTGAAGCATACATTGGGGAGTTTATCAAAGAAAATTATAATTTAAACTAGGTAAGCAGGAGGCCAAAGGGGTCAGAATTAACCAAGGGGGGGGGTCCTTTGGACCTCCCCCCACAGCAAGGCAGGAGCCAGATTCAAATAGGAGGGGAAATGGAGGGGATGGAAAATGGGCAGAGCACAGTAGATCAAAATGGAGTGTGGTATCACTGAATGCTAGGAGCCTGGGGAACAAAATGGCAGAGTTGCAGACACTGATGGCAGAAGGGGAGGTGGACATAGCCACCGTCACTGAGATATGGGCAACCCAATACCATGACTGGGACCTAGCCATCCCAGGTTTCAAGCTATATGGGAGGGATAGGGAAAAGGGAAATGGGGGTGGGGTGGCCATCTATGTTAGGGAAGGGATAAGGTGTAATAGGGAGGAGGGGGAGAAAAGCAGGGGGGAGGCCATATGGGTGCAACTATACCACCTGAGGGGTAGCAAGGTTAGACTGGGGGTAGTTTATAGGCCTCTGACACAGAATGAGGAAATTGATAGGGAGTTGGGGGAGCAGCTAAAAAGGCTTAGCAGCAAAGGGAGCACTGGGATGGTGGGGGACTTTAATCTACCAGGGGTGGACTAGAGCATCCCGGCTAGCTCATGTGCCAGGGAGCAGATCCTCCTGGAAGCCTTCCAGGACAGCTTCTTGACACAGAGGGTAGCAGAACCAACTGGGGGATCCTGGACCTGGTGCTGGAGGATAGGGAGCAAGTCAGGGATGTTGGAGTAGAGGAATCCCTGGTGGGAAGTGACCACCATTCAGTGTGGTTCTCAATCAGTCTAGGTAAGGAGGTAGCCACTACAAGCACTAAGGTCCTGGATTTCAAAAGGGAAGACTTTGGCAGGATGGGTAGTATACTGGAAGGGCACATAGCTAGCATCCGCCTGAACATGGACACTGAACAAAAATGGGCAATCATCAAAAGGGGCCTGGCTGAGGCCACTAGCACATGAGTCAAGAGCCAGAGCAAGAAATCCAGGACCAAGAAGCCAAGCTGGATGAACAAGGAGGTAGGGGAGAGGGTGAGGGAAAAGAGAGCTGCATTTAGAACCTACAAAAGATCCAACCGGGAAGAGGACACGGAGGAATATGTGAGGAAATCCAGGGAATTGAGTAAAACAGTAAGGGCAGCCAAAGCATCGAGAGAACTGAGGCTGGCCCAGAGGATCAAAGAAGGTGAAAAGGATTTTTTCAGGTATATAAGGGAGAAGAGAAAGAGTAAGGATCAGATTGTAAGGATCAAGAATGGCAGTGGGTAGGTAGAAAAGGGGGCAGAGCAGTCAGAAGTACTCAATGAGTACTTCTGTTCGGTATTCACCAAGGAGAGGGATGGGCCCGTACCTAAGGGGACGGGCAGGGTGAGGGGGGAGTAGATCACGGATGGTGAAATCACAGAGGGAAGGGTGTTGGGGGGCCTTAACTCCCTGAGGGTTGATAAGGCACCTGAGCTGGACAGAATTCATCCTAGAGTACTGACAGAGTTGGCAGTAGTCCTGGCAGGGCTGTTGGCGGACCTGTTCAACACCTGTATGGAAACAGGATGCATACCCAGGGATTGGAGGGTGGCGCATGTGGTGCCCCTCCATTATTTATTTATTCATTCTTTGGTAACTGGGTAAGTGCACTGATCCTGGGGACCATTTTCAGGCACAATCCAGGCCAGTTGGTGGCAGTTAAAATACATAGGTACTGTATTTACAGGTAATAGTCACAATACAAGTACAATACAGGTAATAGGTACATACAGTAGTAGTCACTGTACAGGTACACACAGGTAATAATCACAATGTACATTAACATTATACAAGCAGAACGCTTGGCCGGCCGGTGCAGCTGTTAGGTTTGCACTTGCAACGCCGACGACCCGGATTCAGGAATGGACTCAGGGAGTCGGAGGGACGGCCGACAGAGAAGGATCAAGCATCCTGGGGACTGCTCTCCTTCTCCAAGGGAAGGGAGGAGAAAGAGTGTCCAGTGCTTGATGGACCCCTGGCGGAGGCCAGAAGCACCTCAGTGACCGATGCCAGTATGTTGGGGGGGCGGGGTGGACTCTGGACGTCATTGCACACCCCTACCCCCAGGGCAGCAAGCAACAAAAATGCCAGCCCCTTGGCATGATGGCCCACTCCACTCCACCGTCCACTGCCTCCGACACCTGCCTGGGGGGGGCCGCTCTCATGGCCCTGACTTGGGGGGGTAATCTGGGGCTTGCCCATGATGTTCATTAGGAATTTGGAAGCCCCCTCGGTGGCTCCGCCCAGGAGGGTAAGCCTGGGCATGCAGATGGGTCCTGATTAAGAGAAGGAATCAGACTCCCCCCACAAAAAAAAGATTATACAAGCAGATTCATTTTACATATAGGTAAATAGTGCATAACTTTGAGTAAGAGTTACAAAAGGAAATATACACTGTAAAAGATGTCTCCATTTGGAGGGCAGGACAAAGGGAAATAGGAAGAGCGAAATTGCCGTAGAACATTGCAGGCAGAGTGAGTGCTAGTAAGAGGGGCAGTTACAGTTGTATTTGTCCAGAAGCCAGGATTTGTGGCTGTGTTTGAAGATTTGATGAGAATCTGATATTCTAAGAGGAGTGGGCAATCCATTCCACAGGGAGAGGGCCACACTATATAGAGCTCTCCCACCTATAATGGTGAGGGTTTTAGGTACTTGGAGGGTGGGCGCCGTAGAGGAGTGTAGGTTCCTGATGAGGGTTCTGAAATTGAAGAGGGTAGAGATGAGAGACATTGCCACTTCTGGTGGCGGTATCCACTAGGCAGCCAAGGGTATAGTCAAATCACCCCTGCAGAGTGGGCCCAAGGATGAACCAGGGAACTATAAATCAGTCAGCCTAACCTCAATTGTGGGAAAGCTAATGGAGACTATCCTCAAGGAAAGGCTGGTAAAAGTTATGGAGGATAATGATCTCCAGGACAGCAGACAGCACAGGTTTGTCTCTGGTAGATCCTGCCAGATGAACCTGGTGGACTTTTTCAGTTGGGTGATGTGGACACTGGACAATGCTCATGCAGTTGACATCCTATACCTGGAATTCAGCAAGGCCTTTAATTCAGTGCCACATGGTAGGCTGTCCAGCAAGCTGAGCAACCTGGGAGCAGGGAGGAAACTGGTTAGATGGGTCAGGAGCTGGCTGCAGAATAGACAGCAGAAGGTAATAGTTGGGGGTGAGGTATCTGAGCCCAGGGTGGTAACAAGTGGGGTCCCACAGGGCTCAATGCTGGGACCAGTGCTGTTTAACGTTTTCATTGCCGACATCGCAGAAGGGATAAAGAGTAAGATCAGATTCTTCGACAATGACACCAAGATCTGTACAGAGGTTGATGGAGGAGAATGAGGTACAGTACTCCAGGAGGATTTGGCAAAACTAGAGGAATGGTCTAACACATGGCAACTTGAGTTCAATGCCAAGAAGTGCAAAGTCATGCACCTGGGAGCAAGGAACCCCGGAAATAGTTACTGGCTGGGGGGAGTGCAGTTATCCAGGTCAAAGGGAGAAGGATCTGGATGTACTAGTGACAGGGGAAATGAATCACTCAGCCCAGTGCAGGAAGGCAGCGGAAAAGACCAACAGAATGCTGGGGTTCATCACACGGGGAATTACCTCTAGGAGAAGGGAAGTCATGCTGCCCCTGTACAGGTCCCTGGTGAGGCCACACTTGGAGTACTGCATGCAGTTCTGATGCCCCTACTTGAAAAAGGACATCAAGCTATTGAAGAGGGTACAGCACCGGGCAATGAAAATGATCCTGGGGTTGGGAGATAAACCTTATGAGGAGAGACTGAGAGTTTTCAATGTATATTCCCTGGAGGATAGAAGGGACAGAAGGAATATGATTGAGACATTCAAGTACCTGAAGGGTGTGAACACCAGAAGTATTTTCAAATTAAAAGGTGGAAGGGAAACCAGGGGGCACAGTCTGAAGTTGGAAGGAGGCAGATTCAGGAGGGAAATGAGGAGGCACTATTTCACTGAAAGGTGGTGGCAGGGTGGAATGTGCTGCCAGAGGAGGTAATATCATTGAAGATGGTGGGCAGCTTCAAAAGGGGGTGGGACAGGTTTAGAGAGAGGGTTCAAACCGTGGCGGGGGCAAGGAGGTGGGAATGAAGGATACATGGGCAAAATCAATGGGGGGAGGCTAAGGAGGGCAGCTGCAGACTGAATGATTGAAGTGCAGCACAATCGAGCAGACTAGATAGATCAATAGCCTGTATCTGCTGGCAGTTTCGTATGTTCAATCATTTGCCAAACGGGGCTTGCCACATTCTCCCAGACAGCAATTCGGATTTTCAATCCCAAGCACCAAATGCTGCAAGTTAGACCAGCTTGTCTCTGGTCTAACATGCACCATTTGGGGGACCCCTTTTATGGGGCTTGTGCCAAATCTTTGGCGCATGCTTCTGTAAATTGAGGAAATTATTGCAACTGCGCCCAATGTACTGAAATTTGGTTCAGTTGCATCAAAAAAGTTTGGTGCAGCTGTACCAAAAAATGGGGTTTTCATAGATTCATAGAATGTATACAAGTTCAATAGGCATGATGCCTTTTAAAGAACTCGCCACCTTATTATAGGTGGTATATGTATTTTCTGTTCCCGATATGTACAGCTAGTCTAGTTTTAAAAGTGTCCATGGTCGGACTGGATACTACGTGTGCGGGCAGACTATTCCATATACTGACAACACTCTGAGTGAAAAATTTACTTCTTTTAGTAGTTTTTATGAATTCGCCTTTTATTTTAAGTCCATTATTTCTTGTATTGGCTATAGTATCACTCAGTGTCAGACCTATAGTTACTCCTAAATAACTATCTTTTATTGCTTTATACTGTATGTGAAGCAAAGGTCCCCACAAATGTGTCTATAACCTGCAGAGTATAGTTGTAAGTTTGTTAATCTTGTACTATAGACCAGTTTCTCTTGATTTCTTATCTTTTTTGTATATTTTTTCTGGACACCTTCAACCAGTCTACAGCTTCTTACAGAATGAGATTTATTAAACTGGGAGCAGTACTCAAGATGTGGTTGCACCAGACTAGAGTATAATGGCATTAATACCTTCTGCTCCCTACGTTTTATGTTTGCCAAAATGGTACCTATTATTTATGGCACTTTTTTACTTTTAAAGGGAAACACTGGAAAAGGTGTAGCTTTACCCAGGCACTACAAACATTCCTGATAAGTGCTTTCAAACAGTAAAAAATGTTTTTTTTAATTCCTCTAATTGATTTTTTAATGATTTAAACAGTGCCCTTCAGCTTTCACTTTCTGTTACTGGCAGCAGACATTTCATGAGTAGCAGAGAGCTTCCTGAGCTCACCTTATGCTAATATGACCTGCCAACCAATAGCAGAGGTCAAACAGGCATATTAGCAGACAATGAGCTCAGGAAGTTCACAGCTTCTCATGAAATGGCTGCTGCCAGTAACAGAAGGTAGAAGTTGTTGGTTGCAGTTCTAAATAATTTAAAAAAGTTATTACTGTCTGAAAGCACTAATTGAGAGTTTCTGTAGTGTCTGAGGAAAGCTGTGTCTTTTCCATTGTTTCCCTTTAAAGTAGTGTTTTTTTCAAAGTTAAGATCATTAGTTATTATAACGCCAAGGTCGTTCTCTTCAGATACAGACTGCAGTAAGGAATATCCTAAGTTATAACTATGACGTGGATTGTTCTTCCCAATATGCATAACTTTGCATTTTTCTACGTTAAACTGCATGTGCATACTTTTCCCCCACTCCATAAGTAGATCTAACTGTTTTTGTATATTGATCTTATCAATTATGGTAGTTACAAACCCCCCCAACTTGCAGTTGTCTGCATATTTGGCTAACCATACTCTGTCCAAAATTGGTATGGTTGCAACTAAAATATTAAAAAGGGATGGTCCCAAAACTGATCCCTGAGTGACACCACTAGTCACACTACTCCAAGATAAGTAATTCCCTACGACTGCAACCTTTTGGAATCTATTATTTAACCAGGAGTTGATCCAACTTACAATACTGAGTGATAATTCAATATTCAATAGTTCTTTTATTAATATGTGGTGGGATACTTTGTCAAATGCTTTAGCGAAATCAAGATAAATTACATCACTAGGAATACCCTTATCAAGTGCTTGACTTATGGGCTCAAAAAAGTTGAGTTGATTTTTCAAGCATGATCTCTTGGGAACAAATCCATGCTGACTGTGATCCGTTAATCCCTTTTTTATCAAATGTTCATTAATTCTCCTTTGTAATGATTTTTCCATGATTTTACCAACCACAGATGTCAGGCTAATTGGTCTGTAGTTCTTGGGTTCATCTCTTTTGCCTCCCTTGTGAATTGCAGTCACAGTTGCTACACGCAAATCGTTCAATGCTTTGCCGTCCTGTATAGATTTGTTATAAAAATAAGTAAGTGGTTCAATTATTACTGGGGCTAATTCTTGGATAAGTCTCAGAGATATACCATCTGGTCCAGGTGAACTATTAGTTTTGAGTAATAGTATTATGTCATAGCTTCTGAGCTACTGATACTAGGTAAATATGAGTTAGTCAAATCTATCTGTTGGATCTGAGACTCTTTTTTTTCATAAACACTGAGGAAATACATATTTAAGGTTTCTGCGATCTCCTCCTCACCTGTTATTATACCTTTATACATTTTTAGGGGCCCAATGGTATGTTGACTGCCTTTTAATGTACCAATGTAGTTATAAAACTGTTCTTTGTAGTCCTTAACCCCAGATGCTAACTTTAATTCTGTTTTCTTTAGCTCTTTTTATCAGTCATTTTATGTTTTTGTTACACAATTTAAGCTTGTTGAGTAGCTCTGTAGTATCTGATTTCTTAAATTTTTGGAATATTTTAATCTTTTTGCAAATCTGTTTTTTAATTTTATTATTCCACCATGGGGAATACGTCCATTTTTAGTGTATTTAACTCTGTTCAGCACATTTCTCAATACAATCTGTAAGCTGTAGTTTAATCAGTTCCCAGATGAGTTCAAGATCTTTACCTATAAGATCTTTTTCCCATTTCCATTTACCCAATTGATACCTCATTTTCTGATAGTCTACTTTGTGAAAGTCTCTTACGACAGTTTTTCCCTTAGTGTATTCAATATTATTTTTATAATAAGCAGTTACCATATTATGATCAGAATCACCGAGTGGTGGATACAGTCGAATATTATCTAGTTTTTCATCACAATTTGTTAAAATTAGATCTAGCGTGTTATTTCCCCTAGTTGGTACATGAACCAATTGTTCAAGGTTTAACAGAATAAATAGATCAATAATTTCTTTTTCTAATGCAACCTTACTATCCAATGAGGTCCAATTAATGTGAGGTAGATTAAAATCTCCTTTGAGCACATAGTCACCTATAATGTTCCTAGTTTCAATAATTTGTAATAGATTATTATTTTGTTCAGTAGTTAAGTTTGGAGGGTGGTAAACCAAGCCCACAGTCAAATTATTGTTGTTAAACAGAAATTTAACCCATATGCATTCACATTCATTTTCATTATCCTCAGTGTTTTTATAAAACCTGTTGTAGCCAATAATATCCATATTCCAAGCATTATTTGTGCCCCAAGTCTCAGTGATACCACAAATGATTATATTCTCCTCCTTGAGAAAATGTTGTAATTCGTCTGTTTTGGAGTGTAAACTTCTAGCATTCAGTAGCAACAAACCCAAACTCTGATCATGATTATTTTCTATTTTATTACTGCCATGTAACGATAGTGTGTTATTGGATGAATTTATATTATTCTTATTATTTTCAAGAGAGTAGTTCCTAAGACACCACTCCCCCCAGTCCTTTAGTTTAAATGTTTATTAATAATTTCATTGAGCTGTGTTCTCAAGACTTTGTTACCCCTTTTACTTAGGTGTAGATCATCATAAGAGTACAAGTTGGATACTCCATAACATTCTTCCCAATGTGTAACACATTTAATACTCTGTTTGACGCAGGGCTTGATACAAATCTTGCATCACCCTTTGAAAATCAAACCCCCCGCTGGGCTCCACAAGTTGCACTCACTGCCTCTATGGTGAAGGATCTGGCCTACAAAGCCCTGACTTGACTTGTTCCCCTTTACTTCTGAAACACCATGGGAACCTAGGTCCCTTTACAATCTTGTCAAGGCAGTTTGAGCTACAGCTTAGAGCATGGCCTTGGTAAACAGGAGATCAGAGGTTCAAACCCAAACAGAACCATATACTTACACTGTGTGACCCTGAACAAGTCATTTAACCTCCCAGTGCTCCAGTCCACCCAGCTTTGGAAATAGGCAGACACGGGATCCCACTGAAAGAGAGCTGTTGCATCTTGGGTTATCTTGGGTAAATAAATTGTAACAAAAAAAAGTCACGCCTTAGACCTAACCATTTTATTTCAAAAGAACATCGAGGACTCAGCTGCCATGTGGCTGTGCAGTATTGTTTGCCGCTATTTATTTTTGCCCTTGTTGGTAGTTTTCCTTGTGTGGTCAATTAAAAATTTCTGGAATGAAAGATTTTATAAAAAAAAAAAAGGTAGTGAGATTCAAAATGGCTACCACGCTGTCACTGTGTTCAGCAGAAGCTCTGCTGGACTTATTTCTGTTTTCTGCATTTAAGTGATGAGGAAAAGTGCATGTAAATCATCAAAGGCTAATAAGGAGAAAAAACTCACCAACTCGTGACTTGCATAAACCACTGAAGAAAAGGTCCTATACTTACACCCTGTGTTTTTTGTTGAACCAGACCTGGGAAGTGCAGCAGATGCTGCTATGGTGGCAGCAGCAGCAGTCCAAAGGCACAGTCCAGGAGTCAGGAAGCACCTCAGCTAAACGCTTCAATAGCAGCATCATTACCTTTCTTTGGCCTGATGGTTCCGCTTGCACAGCAGACCCCAGCTAATGGGCATTCCAGGAAAAAGCTGAGAGATGAACAAGAAATGAAGCAAAAATCTAAACTTTTTGACATAGCACCAGTGAATCACAACAAAACTAGATTTATTTTATTTTTTGCCACGAAAGTCATACCTAAATGGTACCAGCTAATTTCCAGGTGCATCCTGGAGAAATTTGTGGGCCCATCTATGCAAATGCATTTTAAATGCATCATTTATTGCCTTTAAATCATCATTGTCAGTGGCCCAGCAGGTTGCACACTTGTCTTTGAGACCAGAAGATTGAACATTTGTGTATTCTAGCCCTACACCAGAAACTTGGTGAATCCCAGGCGCTGAGGGGATGAACATCATCACCTTTATCCTGCCTAAAACTGCCAAACGGCCTAACTCTGGAGATACACCAGGCCTACCTCACTCTCTGCCCTAGACCACCACAGGGGGCCCAACCACACACACTTTCCTGATCAAGTTCCTACAATTCCAGGAGAAGGAGACAGTACTTCACACAGTGTGGAAGCAGGGGAATCGTCCAATATCAAAATCACCGAACCTTCCTGGAAAACGACTACTCACCAGAGATTATGTCCAGAAGAAAGGCATATATCCCTCTGATGAAAATGCTATGCGAGGCCAACATGCGGTTCTGCACATCCTATCCAGCGAAGATGACTATCTTCTTTACGGATGGCACACTACAATTCAACACGCCTGAAGTAGCATCCAAGGAACTGACCAGAAGGAAGACTGAACCCCTGAAGACCTCATCTATGACAACTCGATCCCTGTCTGTGAAACTTTCCCAACAACTGTGGCAGCATGGCTGGAGAGAGTCATTCAGAAAGCAGAGCTCCGACTCCCTCCAGCAAATCGTTGCGGGCCTCCGGAAGCAACAGAGTCTCCAAGCAACTAGTGCTACCTTAGACTGAAGGCCCTGGTAAGACTGTTCCTTGACCTTTTTTGCATTGATACAAACTTCTGGGCCTCCTCTGGGTCCTCAACCTGACTCTCCCGACTTTCTTCGTGCTCCGTGAAGCTGATTGGGACTTGGGCGGGGGGGGGAGAGGAAAGAAAGTGCTTTCCTGTTGTTTTTCCTGCCGAGGGCCATTTGTTCGTATCTGAGCCTAGAGAAATCTGCTCTGCCTCCTCCCATTGCTTCCCCCCATTTACTCCAATGGCGTGGTGACATGCATGGCATTGGAGGAACCCAGGACCGTAAATGAACTGGCTCGACTAAGCTAAGCAGCACTTAGAACTTGCTAAAAACCAGGAATAATATTGCCAAAAAAAAACCTTCCCCACTTTTTTTTCTTTTTAAATGTTTTCTAGTTGCATTAATTATGTGTGTTTTTCTTACTTTCCTTGCTTTCTGTTTTCTGTCTGACAGTGTGGAAGAGGACTCCGCAACACCCAGTCTGCACATTATGCGATGAATCAGCAGCAAGGGACTCTCAGACATTTCCTCCCTACCTAAAGGATCACTGGGTATTACTCCCAAGTCACAGGTACCTTATCCTATTGAACGTTTAAAAGCATTTGTGCCTGCCTTAAAGAACTGATAAAGTGATTTGTGTTTCTATGAGGGACTACACCTGGGGTGAGGGAGGGGGGATGCTGCATGCTGCATACAGTGAGGTCGAGTGAGAGACAGTGGACTCTCCATCAGATTATTGTCTGAGCGGCTGTCTAGCTAACTGCTTTCCCCACCTCTGGGACTCAATAAGGGGCTTTCACTCCAATGGAGCTGACTAGAGCTGGAAGTGAAGATTTCTATAGGAGACATCTGGTGATGGGTGCCGGGGGGGGGGCTAACTGTGAACTGGCCAGTGATTGAGATATATTGGTTGGGAGGACCGCAGGACAGAATACCACATGGTAATCCGAGTGGTGGGTGTAGGTCTCCCTTCAATGCTCCCAGGGACTCATAGCCACCCCAGATGAGAGGCAGGGGCCTCCCCCCCACTCTGGGTGGAAGGAGGCAGCCTCCCGCTGAAAATGAGGAGTGAATGTTTGGGATTTACAGAGCTTAGAGCCATTAGGTGGTGACATCATGCTCTGTTCTTCTACCCCTTCTTTTGTTTGTTCTTATCCCCAGGCCTGAATTAATGCTCGAATCAATTGCAGGGATCACTATCTCAGATAAGTGCCTGATTTATTTATTCATTTATTTTTTTTTTCTCTTTCTTTAAGATCAACCCAATATTATTCCCTGGTGAGTCCTATGGGGGGAGTAGTGATTAACGTTTACTGAAATGCTGTCCTCTTTTTCCTCCTCCCTATGATAGAGTTTGGCAGGCCCTCCATGTGTTCCAGACTGCGGCTTAATGTAGTGGCGACGAAGCTAAGGACAACATGGATTCATCTGCTAAAACACACTACTCAGGGGGAACCTCCCGATGATGACTCTGCAACCCAGGTACCACTTTTACTACTAAAATAAGTTAATAGTCTGCCCAGGCGACCCTGGGGAGAGTAGCGGTGCATGACCAGGGTGCCGGGTTTACCCGGGAAATAGCAGTTACGTAAGAACTTACCGTAACAGTAGATCTTTGAAAGAGGTTCCTGCAGTAGGTCTTCACATATAGGACTGTGTCCCCTGGTGTCAGGACCGCTCAGCAAACTTATAGCTAGCAATCGTCAATGGGGACCGCCCCCTGTCATCAGGCTACACAACGTCAGCATGACTATAAAAGGGGCAGTCCGGCGCCCGCCCTCCAGTTCTTTTCCACCAGAGACCTAGATAAAGAGAGCAGAAAAGAAGAGTAATAGACTCCTGATACCCTGAGCCCTGGAAGAGACAGGGTCCTGGGCATGGAACAAGGTAAAAACTCAGGAGCTGGGGGAAAGGTGGGTGGGAAACTATACCTACTGAAGGAACCTCTCTCAAAGATCTACTGTTACGGTAAGTTCTTACGTAACTGCTATATCTTACTTCGAGAGGGTTCCTGCAGTAGGTCTTCACATATAGGACTGAATAGTAAGCAGTCTAATGTAAACAAGCATTTGTCAATGCCGAATGTTTGCTTGCTGGCATTGGCATTGGTAGTGTAGAAGTTATAGAGCTGAATAATAGAAATGGCAGTGAAGTATTGAACTGAAGCCAACCCCACCACCACCCTGCAGAGAGTGATAGGCATTGGGGTGTGCCTTTGGGTCGTCAGGCATAATGGCCACGCCATTTCACCACACCCTACCCTGAAGACACTGACAAGTGTCATGGTGTGCCTTGGGGTCTTTGGCCCTTATGTGCACCCCATTCCATCAGGAAATACGGTGAGATGGGTGCGGTATAGGAGAATGGGGTGAACTTTGGGGCGGAAGATTCCAAGGCATACCTCGATGCCTCTCACTGGCTGCAGGATGTGGAATGGTATGAGCATTACAGGCAAGAATCCCAAGTCACATCCCTGATGCCTGTCATTCTCTACAGGGTGGGGCGTTATGGTTGAAAACCCTAACACCTCAGGCATTCATTGGTATTTTCACTCCAAATTTTCAACATGGTTTTTTTGTGACCCCCACCTCATGAACAGTGGCAATATTAGTTTGTTAGCCGAAAGCTGCTTATGCACAGTGACTACGGCATTTAGCACCACAGGTGCAAAAAACACATTCCGAACAGGATGTGAAAAATGACAGCTGTACTGTTCATGGGGAGGTGTAAAAAATGGCAATGTTGCAAATCTGCAGTCAAAATATTTAAAAAACTGGTGAAGTCACGAGCGTGCATAGAAACTGTGCAACGCACACCCATAATGTAATTAGGTTGGGAATTTTTTACAGCAGATTGTCAACACAGGCATTTTGGGACCTCCGATCATGAACAATGTCACTGTGATTTTCTTTATCTGTCCCAAACAATGATTTCCCTCAGCGACCACGCATCTCTGCTCTGAAAGTGTGAAAACACATTTCGGCCATGTTGTGAAAAATGACAGCTGTACTGTTCATAAAGAAGTGTGGAAAAATGCCACTGGAGAAAATCTGGACTGAAAATATTACAAAGTCATGAACTTACGGTGCGTGGAAACTGCACAATGCTCACTAGTAACACAATCATTTATGGACTTTTGTTCACCAAATTTTCAACATAGCCATTTTAAGACCTCTGCTTATGAACAGTGTCACTGTGATTTCCTTAATCAGTCCCAAACATTGCTTTCGCACATCGACTGCACCATTGTGCGCTACATGTGCGGAAACACATTTGGGGCAACATGTGAAGAATGGTAGCTGTACTGTTCAAAAGGAAGTGTAATAAAATGGCAATGTGGAAAATCTGGAGTGAAAATATTGAAAATTCGCAAACTTACTAGTGTCAAGTAGGAACTATAACTCGTAAACAGTAATTTTAGGGTGTAGCCATTTTAAGACCTCTGCTCATTAACAGTGTCACTGTGATTTTCTTAATGTGTCCCATACATTGATTTACACACCAACTGTACCATTGTATGCTACATGGGCAGAAACACGTTTTGGGCAAGATGTGAAAATGACAGCTGTACTGCTCATAAGGAGGTGTGGTAAAATGGCAATGTTGAAATCTGGGTGAAAATATTGAAAAATTCGCGAACTTACAGGCGTGCATAGGATGTCATAGCGCACACTAAATAAAACAGTCATTTTTAGGAATTTTTCCACCAAATTTTCAACATAGGCTTTTTGAGCCTTATGAACAGTGGCAGTGTTGTTTCGTTACTCAGTCCTGAAAGGTGATTTCGCGCAGTGACTGTGAAATCACCCTTCGGGCCTGATGAACACCATGACAGTGAGATCATTCATGAGAAGGGTCCCAAAACCCCATGTTGAAAATTTGGTGCAAAAAATCCAAAAATAGCTGAGATACAACAAAGTTGAAAAACCCTATTCATTACATTATACAGCTTACGGCATTTCCTCAGTTCGCGGTCGGCTTTGAAGAGTGCAGGCGTGTTCCCGGTCCACCGAAGATCATCGTGCGGGTCTGGAGGTAAGTATGGGGTGGGGGTGGGAGAGGCAGGGTGCGCAGTGGGTGGGTGTGGGTTGTGGGAGGGGCAGAGAAGCGCGAGGAACAGTTTTTATTTGCAGGTTTATTTTTTCTTTACATGATGGCGGGGACGTTTGCCACGCTGGGGTGGGCTCTGGCGTGGCACAAGAGCTAACTGGTGGGGAGGGGGCGTGGAGCCAGAGTTGGGCACCCTGTCGGCAATAACAGCTGTTGCCACGCTGGGGTGGGCTCTGGCGTGGCACCCTGTACTAGGGGGATCAGTGGAGCCGGCGGGGTTGGGCACCCGTCGACTATACAATGTGCGGCCATGCTTGGGTGGGCACCCAGCATGGCATATATAACTCTGCTGGGGGCGCACAGCCGGCGAGGGTTGTGCACCCGTCGGCTACATAATGTGTGCATGGGGGCGGGCTGCGTGCGTGTGTGTGTGTGTGTGTGTGTGTGTGTGTGTGGAGGGGCGCGCGCGGGCAGGCGATATCTGATCGTGCTCACTGAAGCATAGCTCCCCCACTCAGTTCTCCACTGCATTTTGGAGCTGTCATAGACAGCTCCAGCAGTCATTGGAGTATTGCGGCCGCATGTGCAAACACACTGACTGAACTGGAAGAGGGCTGCCACACCTCCGAAAACTTGGATGATGGCACTATGTTTCTTGCACATGCGTGCAAGCAAACATAAAAAGGAGCCGGAGATGAGATTCCTGGAGGAGGAAGATGTCTGCCAGCTAAGGGTTTGTTCAAGACAAAAGACTTTGCAAAACTGCAAGGCAGAAGCCAGCTCGACACCTAGAAGGAATGTCAAGACTGTAATGCTTAGTGAAGGTGTGGACAGAACACCTGCACAGACATCCACAGTGGACACATTCCTGAAAAAGGTGGTAGAAGTGGCCATACTCTCGGTGGCGTGGTCTTTGACCACCCCCAGAAGGGGGTTTTCATACTTCTGGTAAGTGTAACGAATACAGTTAGCCAACCACCTAGACAGAGTCTGTTTCATGATTGCCTTGCCCTGACACTGGGAGGCAAAGGCAACAAAAAGCTAGTTCGATTTTTGAACCTCTTTAGTCCGAGAGGTGTAATACCTCAAAATCCAGTGCACATCAAGAGTGTGCAGGACATATTCCTCCCTGTTGGAGTGCTCTGGGAAAAACACCAGCAATTCAACACTCTGATTTAGAGTAATTTCTGAAACAACTTTCAGAAGGAACTAAGGATTAGTCCGCAGGACCACCCGTTCCCTATGGAAAATTAAATAAGGCTCTCTACAAACTAGAGTCTGAAGCTCTGAAACTCTTTGAGATGAAGTGATAGCAACTAAAAAGAGCATTTTCCATGCTAAAAAATGCATATCACAGCTTGCTGCCAGTTCAAAAGGGGGCAAAGTAAGCTTTTCCAACATAAAATTGAGATCCCAGGGAGGAACAGGATTCTGGACTGGAGGTTTAATATGAAGGATCCTCTTCAGGAAAGTCTTAGAAACCTCTAGCTGAGCTATGGTTTTGCCCTCCACTGGAAGGTGGTAGGTGAACACCGCAGAGAGATGGACCTTCAGTGAGGAATAACTGATGCCTGACTCTGATAGATGCAAGAGGTACTCTTACACCTGGGAGGCCGAGCAAGAAAAAGGGTCCAAGCCTTTTGCGGTGGCCCAAATAGAGAATCTCTTCCATTTCATGGCATAGGTTGCTCTAGTAGAAAGCTTCCTAGCTTCCACTAAGACCTGAGCTACTCCACAGCAAGAATTCGCCATGTCCACAGGTGTCACGCATGAAGATGGAGAGACTTGAGGCTCAGATGTACCAGGGTGCCCTACTCCTGGGACAGAAGGTCATGAGAGAGAGGCAGAGGTACTGGGGGTTCCAGAGCAAGTTGCTGTAACAACGGGAACCATATCTGCCGAGGATCATGTGAGCCCCCTCTGCTGGGTGCTTCAGCAGAACCTTCTGCAATAGTGGAAAGGAAGGGAAAGCATACAGAAACTTCTCTATCCAGGATAGAGACAATGCGTCTCACCAAAAAGCACTATGCACGGGAACAAGCGACCAAAAGCTGCGTAGTTTTGCGTAGTTTTGCGTTGGATGGGGAGGTGAACAGATGTAGGTCTTTTCGACCCCATTGAAGAATCAGATCTTCTACTGCTTCCTGCTTTAGTGCCCACACGTGAGCCCTGGCAACTGATTGGCTGAGACTGTCTGCCAGAATGTTGTGAACACCCAGCACGTGGACTGCTGTCAAAGACAGGCCATGCTGAATTGCCCAGTACCACACCCTCATTGCCTCCCTGCAGAGAGGGTATGTTCGGGTGCCTCCCTTTTTGTTTAGATAGACAGTGTCCATGTTATCTGTTTGAATGAGGAGTGTTCCTGGAGTTAGAAGTGACTGGAAGGTCTGGAGAGCATAAAGTACTGCTCTCATCTCCAGAATATTGATGTGCAGGTTCTCCTCTGTGGGAGACCAGGAGCCTTGGGTCCTGTGGTCTACCAGATGCACTCCCCATCCCAAGTTTGAGGCATCTGAAGTGAGGATTTAAGAGGGAGATGGAGGGTGAAATGAGGCCCCTACCAACAGATTAGGGGGGTCCTTTCACCAGAGAAGATCCCTTTGAAGGCTACTGGAGACAAGGACTCTCTGGTCCATGTCGTCCAAGCGCTGATCCTACTGGACTCGGAAAGACCATTGGGTGACCCTCATATGCAGCCTGGCCAAAGGAACTATGGGTATAGCAGCCACCATCAGACCCAAAAGTCGTAGGACTGACCGAGCTGTGGTCCACCAAGAGGAAGCCACAAGTGTGGCTTGTGAGATTAAAGTCTCCACTCGGTCAACTGGAAGCAAGGCCTTGCTCTGGACCATGTCCAGCACCGCTCCAATGAATTGAAGGCGCTGGGAGGGTACTAGCTGGGATTTGGGGAGACTGATAGAAATTCCCAGACTGGAAAAGAGGCCCAGAGTGAAGGAGAGGGATTCCTTCAGGCTGTCAGGTGAGGGGGCTGAGACAAGCCAGTCGTCCAGGTACAGGAACACATAAATGCCCCTGTGGCGTAGAAATGTCACAACCACTGCTAAGCACTTGGTGAAAACCCAAGGTGCTGAGGAGAGACCAAATGGAAGGGCTCTGAACTGGAAATGATCCTCCAGAAAAGAGAATCTGAGGAAGCGGCGGTGGGCCGGTAGAATGGGGATATGGAGGTGAGCATCCTGCATATCCAGGGAGTACAGCCAAGTGTTTGGTAGGAACAGGGGTAACAGTCCCTGGAGATTCAGCATGCAAAATATCTTGTCTTCCACAAAGAGATTGAGCATGCTGAGATCTAAGATGGGTCTTAGATCCCCCGTCTTCTTTGGAACCAGGAACAAGCGGGGGTGGAATCCCCTTTCTGTCTGTTCTGGAGGAACAGGCTCTATAGCTGTCTTTTGTAGCAGAGCTTGTATTTCCTGCCTGACCAGTTGAAGTTGACCTGACGGGTAAAAGGACCTTCCCGGAGGGTTGGGAGGAGGTCTCTCCAGGAACTCTATTGAATGACCTCTTTCAATGAGTTGAAGAACCCATGCATCTGTGGTGATGGCCTTCCACCCATTCAGGTGGAGGCTGAACCTTCCCCCTACTGGTTCCTCCAAGGGAGTCAGAGGGAGCGGAAGGAGGGGAAAAGAGTCAGGACGTGGAGGGGAGTGGTGCCTTTCCTCCTGAGGTGGCTTTTGAAAACTTGGCCTGAGGAGTTTGGGTGCCAGAACCTGGGGCATGTTGTTTAGTTTGTCATTTTCCCTGGTTCTTGTTCCACTTCTGTTGGCAGCAAAAAGGCTGCTGCTGTTGTTTCTGACCAGAATGGTACATGGAGCGGACATCCCAGAGGGACTTGCCACTCTCCTGCAGCTCAATTATAATGTCTTTGACATCACTGCCAAACAGAACTGGACCCCTGAAAGGAGCATCCAGGAGAGACGACTGAACATCTTGTGCCAACCTCACCAGATGAAGCCAGGCTAAGCGTCTGAGACAAATCCCAGTGGCCACCCCCCGAGCCACAGAATCAACAGAGTCATACGTGGCGTTGAGGGCACATCGGCAGGATGACTTATTCATCCTGACTTTTTCCAGGAGTTTCTTCCTGAGCTGTTCATCAGGAATCTCCTGAAGGTCTTTCTCCAGCTCTGCTAAGGACTTCTGAAAGGCCACCATGTGTGCAACGTAGTTCAGGGACCTGATGGCACAGGTGGACGAGGCATAGATTTTTCTACTGTACTGGTCCAGCTGTTTGGAGTCCTTATCCAGTGGAGAGGCACTAAGGTGTTTAGGTTGGGCCGATCTGTCATGGGCAGCTGTAATGACCATGGAGTTGGCCTTGGGTTGAGCAGTCACATGAGAGACCCCTTCCAGGGGAAAATAAGTTTGGGCCGCTTTACATGACATATCCAGAATGGAAGAAGGCTGTTACTAAATAGTGGACGTCATGTGGTCCCATCCAAGGGGAAATGGGAAGGGGGTCCACACTGACCCGGTCCAGGTGCTCTGCAAGTCTCTTGTGTTGGGGGTCCAGCTCCTTGGAGGCCCATCTGCAAGATTTTTGTATGGTTCTAAGAAGCTTCCCAAAGGAGGGATCCTCGGGGAGGCTTCAGGAACTCCTTAGGTTGAGGCTCGACTCGGGAGTGAGGCTTGGACTGGCCTATATCCAAGTCCTCATCCGACTCCGAAGATTCCGACCTGCTGGGCAAATCCAGAACTTGGTCCCAGAGTCTGAGGCCTTTTGGGGGCAGAGCACCCGAGTCCCTGTCAGAAACATGGCTAGAGGGTACAGGACTAGGAGGGGGCACCCTGGCAGGAGAGGTGGCCCCGACCAAAGGCTGACCCAGCTCTAAAAGAAGCTGAGTTTTTGCATCCTTCCACCATGCAGGGAAGGATTCATGATTGGGCTGCAGTGGTGGAGGAGGCAGAGGTGAGTGTTGGTAACCCAGGTATCCCGTAAAGGGGGGTAGCTGGGGGTCTGGTACCAATAAGGATATTGGTAGATGGTCTGACCCCTGTAGCCTGGTGTAGGGTATCCTGGTGTTGGATATCCTGTCAGCAGGTGGCCCAGCATTGGGTATCCCAGTGTCGGATAGCCCGGCATGGGATAACCCAGCATCGTCGGGTTATAGCCCGGTGTCGGTGGGATGTAACCTGGTGATGGACCTCCCAGTGGCGGGTATTGGGGGACATGGGGTTCCCAAAAAAATCACCCGCGGGGCCCACAGGAGAAGCAGAGGGGCCTGCCAGTGGAGGTGCCGAGGGCCCGTTGGGAAGTGGAACTGGTGATGGGGTAGTCAGAGGGCCCAAAGGTACCGTGGGAGGAGGTTCCACGCCTTGCCCCTGAAGGTCCAGCGAGGGATCCACAGTAAGGAGGGGATCTGGTGGCAGAATTGAAGCCGGTAAGGGGGGAGTTCAGGCAAGTCCCCCAATGACAGGTCAAGTAGGGTATCTGACTGGAGAGAAAGATCGGGTACCTGTGGCGAATCCCTGGGGGTAAGAACCCGCGGGGATGAAGGTGTACCTGCGAGCGCACTCGTCCCAGCATCAGGGGCCACAAGGGAGCCCGATGGGAGAGTAGAGGTGTCCACACGGTCATCAGGGGAGCTGTCGACTGGCTTACTGGACACAGCCGGGCTGACCCAAGTAGAAGTACCCAGGTCAGACTGATCGGCCTGGGCCGGGCGCCCGGCGGCAAAGCTGGAGGGTGACTTATCGGCGGTGCTCAGAGCAGGAGACCTAACAGAAACCTCCAAAGAGGCAACCCCCGACTGCCCGCTCACCTCAGCGGGGGCAGGAGAGAAGGCGTCTGGTCTGCCGGAGTGGATGAAGGCCCTCCGGGTGGGGTACTCACTGAGGTGGAGGACCCACCCTGGTCGGCATCAGTTGTCTGGCTGGTCTTCCTCTGAGGAGAACAGCTCTGTTCACGGCGTCTCTTCTTGTCCTTTTTCTTCTTTTTCTTTTCTGGGGCTGGTGATGATGATCTTTCTCTCAGCTCCTGAAGCTCCTTTTCCATGGAAGCCAGCCTCTGAGTAAGCAGATGGGCTTCTAGGGTCCTCTTGCGATGGGTGCGTGTGGCCTGGTTGAAGCCCTGGCAGGTGGTACACTCAACTGAGTTGTGCCTAGACCCCAGGCAGAGGACGCACCAAGAGTGATCGTCCCCATGTGGGATCTGCACGCCGCACTTGGAGCACTTCTTTTTGGGCCGACTAGATGGCATACACTGTAATGGGCGATGAATAGAAATATCTGAGAACTGTTGAAGAAATCACTGAAAATACGCTTTAAAATGGTTGCCAACTGATACTGTTCTACCATGTTTGTCGAACGAACTGCACGACGGTGGGAAAGAACTGGAGGGCAGGCACGGGACTGCCTTTTTTATAGTCACGCTGATGTCGTGTCACCTAATGATGGGGAGCAGTCCCTGTTGATGATTGCTAGCTACAAGTTTGCTGTGTGGTCCTGATGCCAGGGGGCACAGTCCTACACGTGAAGACCTACTGCAGGAACCCTTTCGAAGTAAGATCTATATTTCTACCCCCCACTTTGAGTGTTGACCTGGTGGGAGGAGGAGGAGGAGAGAGGGATTGGACCCAGATCTATGCCATTTAGAGAGGCCTTTAGGGGCCTAGGGGATGACGGGGAGGGCCAGGGAGCTGCACAAATCCTGAGAGCTGGGGGCTTGGTCATTGTCTAAACCAGTAGCAAACCTGAACTTTGGGGGCCCCCTTCAGCCACCTCAGACTGTACCTGGAGGGAACTCCCGATGGGTGCAAAATTCACCCAATTATGGTCCAGCTTCTGGGGAGAAGGGAGACGTCACCCTCCTGATCATATTCCCCACTGGGAATTCATTTCCTATTTTATCTTGGCATTGATAATGTCAGAAGGCCCCTCAACTGATGCACTGCCTTCACTGCCCTGCCTTATGGATCTAGGAGTAGATCCCTAACTTTGGAAGTCACAAAACCAGTTTGATGGACAAGGGTCACCAGTTGGCACCCTTGGACCTTAGTTACAAATGGTTTAAAGTTATTGGTTTCCCCTGCCCCTTCTCAAGTAGCAAGTTGCACCCAGTTGGAGTGACAGCTACTGTCATACTGTTACAGGTTCAACAGAAAAAACATTGGTATTCAGTCAGTCAATTGAGGGTGACTGTACAGGAGAGGGCCTTCCCTAGAGAGAAATGGGCCAGGCGGCAACTCAATAGCATGCAAACTTATTTTTACATTGCAAATGTTGTCTATTGAAATGCATTTGTTCTCCATGAATGTGAATGGGTTGCCTACCCCAGTGTGCAGGTCTAGGGTCATGAGATCTGGAAAGCTAAAGCGGACATAGTCTTCTTACAGGAGACTCACTTGACGATGGGAGAGCACCTCAAATTAAAGAGTTTTGGGTACTCAGCGTTTTTTTCCTCCTCTATCAAGGGGGAAGGAAGCAAGCAGTGGCTATCCTGATCCCACAACATACCCCGTTTACTCTTGTTTCTATCTGGGAGAATCTTGAGGGTGCTTAGTTGTGGTGAGAGGACTCCTCAATGGTAAGGAAGTAGCACTAGCGAATGTGTACTTTCCCCTGGGTATGAATGTGGCAGCTACGCAACCACTCCTGGCAAAGTAGTACAACTAACCGGGGAGGACCCTAATTTTGGCAGAGAATTTCAACATTACCCTCAGCCCAAGCTGGGACTCCTCTAATCTATCCCCCCAGTGACAAATTACATCACAAAAATTCTTCAAATGTTTCATTAAAGAGGTTGGGTGGGTGGACACTTGGAGGCACACACATCAACGTACTAGGAATTACTCCCACTATTCTGCGGTCTATAAATCCTACTCCAGGATTGATCACTGCTACACTCAGATGAAGCAGCTTCACAGCCTGGTAGACTGCAGAATGGGGGATATACAGATCTCCAATCATGCCCCAGTCACCATTTCCTGGGATATGGGGCTCCAGCATAAAAATACCCTCTGGAGACTAAATACTTACTATCTCAAAACCCAGGAATTCAAAGATTTCCTAGTAGGAAAAATTGAGGCAATTAAGCAAGATAACCCGCAGGGTGGACACTACCTCAGCAATGTACTGGGATACCCTGAAGACAGTCCTTAAGGGACATATTATCCAGTACACAGCTAAACAAACCAAGATAAGAAAAGAAAAGCAAACTAAACTAGAAGAGATGTTACATTTCTTACAGATGGCCCACAAGCAGGGAAACTCCTCTGTGGCAGACCTTCTGAAACAGACTAAGGCAGACTTAGACACCCTAATGAAGCAGCAAACTGAAATCTCCCTCACTTACTTAAAGCAGCAGTTCTACAAGGTCGATTCAAGGGCTACCAGACTGCTCGCTTAACAAATCTAAGCTACAACGCCTCGCCACCATAACTAACATACAGCATCCAACTACCGGACAGAGACTATCTAAATAACATGACATAACTGAAGGGTTTAGTACTTATTACAGGGACCTATGTACTGTGGACCAAGCCGCTCTTCTGGATGCGGTTAAATCTTTCTACAATCCCTAAAGCTGCTGTGTCTTTCCCAGGACCAAGGTGAGCAGCTGATTGCCCCAATAAGCCTGATGGAGGTGTGGGTGGCAATTAGTCGTGCCAAAGCTCAGAAGGCACCGGGGCAGGATGGATATGTGGCTGAGTTCTACAAAGCTACAAAGGGAGTGATATGCTGTGATCTCCTGGGTGTTTATAACTCTACGTTGGAGGGGGAGCCGCTCCAATATCATGAGCTTACGTGACCATTTTGGTGATACTGAAACCAGGGAAGAACCCACAGGCCTGTAGCTCATACTGGCCAATATCAGTACTCAATAATTATTATAAGTTATTTATTAGTATCCTGGCCCAACGTATCGATCACCACTCCCTCAATTGATAGCACTGGACCAGATGGGGTTTCTTCAAGCCAGAACAACAGAGGACAATGTCATGGGAACAATCCCTGTAATACATGAGATGGGGACAGCCCAGGGACCTTCCGCCCTGATTAGCCTTGATGCCGAAAAGGCATTCGATCGGGTTTCCTGGCCATTCCTTTATTCAGTGATGAGGATGGGCTTTCCAACCCCAATCATAATGATCATACAGAATGTATACACATCCTCTAGGGCCTGTGTAAAAGCAAATGGCCATCACTCCCAGTACTTCTACCTACAAAGGGGCACCCGTCAGGGATGCCCGTTGTCCCCTCTCCTATTTGCCCTATATATAAAGCCACTAGTACAGAGGATTAGAGAATCAACACAGCTAACTGGCATTCTGGTTAGGGAAGAGGAGCACAGACTGGCCGTATATGCTGATGATGTCCTCCTCTATTTGTCAGACCCAGAGACTTCCATCCCGGCTATACACTGCATCCTGGAAGAGCTTGACCAGATGGTGGGTTACAAACTAAACACCTCTAAAACCAAGGTGCTTACCTTTAATTATCAGCCATCTCAACTAATAAGACATAGATTCCCATATCGGTGGGACCTGGAGAAGATGAAATACATGGGGATTTACCTCTCTCGGTCTCCCCAGTCTCGTTATAAAAATAACTACGGTAACTTTACCATTCAATTGAATGAGGACTTAACTCAGTGGAACACCCTGCTGTGATGCTTGGACAGCTGGTTCTGATCACTGTATCATTTTTTGTAATATAAAAATGGGTTATGGACTGTCTGTCATGAGAGATGTTGAGAAATCTGGTGCTCTTGGAGTGACCTCGCTCACCCCCCCCCCCGGTCTCAGCTGAAAGATGAAAGCCATGAGAAATGCTGAAACAGTATGTGAGATCACACATATACACACAGGTTTTAGATACAAGGTGTTACCTGGAAGGTCTGAAGCTAATTATTGAGTAGAACAGGCCTTGATCGAGGATCTCCTGTTTTATCTAAGTTAATTATAGCTGTAGTTGTTAAGATGGAAATCATAAAAAAGTTTATGATGTTAGAGGAGGAAACCAGGTTTAGCAAACTGGTGCGAAATCATAAATACTGATGTCTGTGTGAGAGGGGAAGCTGATCAATAGATCAAAGAAATGTCATTTGAAAGAGAAAATGAGTTGTGCTGAGGATTACAGAATTTAATACTTTGAAAATACATCCTGTTTTTGTATAGATATATTTTTTTATATATTCTGACAGAGGAGGAGCTAGGTGACCTCACACAAAGGGGTTGGCAAATGCAGTTTGCTTTAAGGAATATTCTGTTTTACTTCACAGAGACACTTTTATCTAGACTCGGACGAAGAAACACCCTTAAGCACTTTAAGCAGGTATTTAGAGAGAGACAAATCTAAGTACTGTAGTAGGAATTGTACTGTTTAAACCTTGTTCTTTTAAAAGATTTGTATGTCTTATGATATAATAGTTCTGTATTTTATATGTTACATATTTTTATCTATTTTAGTAAAAACTCTAATTTTAGAGCCTACTTGGTCTGTCTTTGAATTTCTTTCCTTTTGTAAGTGGAGTATATATGGTTACAGCAGACACTGTGCATAAGGTTGAATGGTGATACCAAACTGGAAAAAAGGTAAGAATAATCTGAGGTCTTTATTAAAGTATTAAGGGTTCATTTTTGTACACCTGGTTAGGTGCCTGTAGCAAAAATATCTGGCCCCGCGAAGACAGAAATATCTGAGCCTGTGCATTGGGTACACTAACAAGAGGTTCACAGTTTGAAACCCTCCAAGACTTGAGACCAAAAGTTGATTCAAACCCACAAAAACAGACAAGAGTGTTACCTTGTTCTGTTAACTGTGCACAAGACTATGCTCAGAGGTTGGCACTTTGGGAGTAGAGGGCTGACCTGCTGAGTGGGTTTGTGACAGATTGGTTGGCAGCAGTGGTATCACAAACTTTTATTGTTCAGCGTGTCAGCTTGAGACAGTAAGCTCACTTGCAAAGAAAGAAAAAGGCAGCGATTTATTTTAAAAAGGAAACAGAACTATATCACTTGGCATACAGTCAAGTTCCTACCCGTTTAATTTTTTTTTCTGAAGTGCAAGTCAGAGTAGCAGTAGTGAGGGAAGAAGATGGCTTACGACTACAGCAGGCACACTGTAGATTACTTAAAGCAGTTGTGCAGAGACAGAGGAGTCCCGTTCGAGGTGACAGCCAAAAAGCAGAACCTCATAGATGCCCTGATGGTAGCAGATACCCAGAGCAGCGAGTCACAGACTGTGACTGGAAAGGACCAAACCTCGAGTGTGGCAGGGCTAGCGGCCAGTGCAGTGTCCAGATCCGATGAGGAGGGCAACAGGGCCACTGTCAGTGAAGGGCCACAGCAGCAGGGGAAGGTCACCAGTATCCTGAATCCAGAGGTACTCAGGCTTGAGTTGTGCAGGATGGAGCTGGAGTTCCAGAGAGAGAGGGACCGTGAACAAAGGAAGGCAGAGGAGAAGAGGGAGTGAGAATGCCAAGAGGCAGAGCGAGAACAGAGAGATGCAGCGTGTGAGGAGTGTGAGTGCCAGTGAGCTGCAGAGGAGAAGAGGGAGTGAGAATGCCAAGACGCAGACCATGATAAGCAGGAGCGCCAGAGGCAACATGAACTGGAGAAGATATGACTCCGACCAGTGGCACCAGAGCAGGTAAGTGGCTTGGGTTTAACTCAGACTGCAGGACTGGGTTACAAATTGAACTCCAAATTAATAGCCGAATTTAAAGAGGGTGAGGATATGGATGCCTTTTTAAATACTTTTGAAAAAGTTTGTATTCAGGCTAAAATTCCTAAAGAGTCCTGGAGCTTCCAGCTATCCCCGCTACTTACCAGGAAAGCTCGGGATGCATTGGGTCAAATGGACAATGAGGACAGTAATGATTATAGCAAACTAAAAGCTGCACTGTTAAAAAAAATTGAATTAACTGCTGAATCATACAGAGCTAAATTCTGTAAGCTCAGGAGAAGCCCTGATATGAGCTACGAGGAGCTAGCCACGAAACAACGTCAGTTTTTAAAATGTTGGTGGGAAGGAATTGAGGCAAACTGTGTTGATAAAATTGAAAATGTGATTTTATTAGAACAGTTTTATTGGGCTTTCCCAGCAGAGCTAAAAACCTGGCTAGAGGACCGAGATCCCAAAACAGTGCAAGAGGCTGCTGAACTCTCGGACCGCTATGCCAAGAACAGACCTGCTCTGAGAGCAAACGGGGGAAGCGTGGCAGTGCAGAAAGGGAAAAGGGTACCTTCAGGGCAGCTAAAACCTCACTGCCTCCACCGAAACCAGTTAGCCCCAGGTTTCAGAGAAAAGATTTCTCTGAGAGAAGAAATGAATGTTGGTTGTGTAAAGAAACTGGGCATATTGCCAGACAGTGTCCCAAAAAGGTGAGCAATAATACACAACCAGGTGCTAGAAAAGAAGTGGGTTGTTTGTGTGTCCCTGGAAGCATGCCAGTGAACATGAGGGAACACATGCACCTAGTCATGGTGAATGGTGTACAAATGCAGGGGTTAAGGGACACAGGGGCATCCTTGACCTTGGTAAAGGGGCATCTAATAGAGCCTGGTCAGTTTATACCCAATAACTATGTCACTGTACAGGACTTTACTGGTGAGGCAAAAACATTGCCTCTCGCTAGTGCATCCTAGACTGGGGTGAAACAGGGGGAACTGTGCAACAGGTGGCTGTAGTCAAAACCTTAGCAGTGGATGTGATCCTGGACAACAATCTAAAACAGGGGATGGTATGTGCAGTTACCCATAGCCAAGCAGCCAGGGGAAATTGTAGTTCTCTGAACCCCACAGAAGCCATTGTGGAAACCACTGAGAGGCTGATTCCCCAGCCTGTGTCTCCTAATATGGAGATTAATGAAGAGGGGGTAGAAATATACCCAGTAGCAAGTAACCACACAGCTACAGAGGGTTACTCCAAAGAGTGAGGGGTGACCCATTGTCAGAGGGTTGGGATTGACAGTGATCCTGAGTGCCCTGACGCTAGTGCTAGGGACCCTAGTTTAGTGACTGAAGGGGACCTGTCCCATGCCTTGGGAATGTGTGAGGGGTTTGCAGCTGCTCAGAGAAGTGACCCTAGTTTAGAGAAGCTGAGGGCTTGGGCAGACTCTGATGTTGCACAGGGAGGTGACGGCAGACATAAGGTTTATTGGGAAAATAGGCTTATGTATACTCAGGCAGTACAGACAGAGGAAGGGATGCTAGGCAAGCAACTTGTCGTTCCCCAGGGGTATCATGAGCAGTTGCTCAAGATTGCACATGATATTCCCTTGTCTGGTCATCTGGGAATTGTGCACACTATGCAGCGGTTGGCCCAGAATTTCTACTGGCTAACTTCACCCAGCAGGTGAAGGAGTACTGCAGGTCTTGTCACCGGTGCCAAGAAATAGAAAGGCAGGCAAGAAACCCAAGCCGCCCTGATTCCATTGCCCATAGTGGAGGAGCCATTCCAGAGGGTGGGAATGGATATTGTGGGCCTTTAAATACCCCAGCTCCTCAGGGAAGAGATTCATCCTACGGTGGTGGATTATGCCACCCAGTACCCAGAGGCAGTCGCCCTATCCTCACTGAGGACAGACAAAGTGGCAGATGCCTTGCCAGGATTTTCTCCGTGTTGGGTTTCCGAGGAGGTAATCACCGATCAGAGGGTTCCTTTATGTCGGACCTGATGAAATGTTTATGGGAGAAGTGTGGGGTGGTGCAGAGATGCACAACACCGTATCACCCACAAGCCAATGGACTTGTGGAAAGATTCAATGGTACCCTAAAGTCAATGCTCTGGGCGTTTGCTGAACAGCATGGGAGGGACTGGGAGAAATACCTTCCCCACCTGTTGTTTGCATACAGGGAGGTGCCTCAAGAGTTGACAGGATTTTCCCCCTTCGAACTCTTATATGGACGCCAGGTACATTGGCCCCTAGACTTGATCCAGGAGGACTGGGAAGGTGAGCACACCACCCAGGGAACTCCCATTGTGGATTATGTCCTTAGGTTTGGGGGAAAGGCTGAAGGAGCTTATGGGGGCAGCCCAGAGCAACCTGGCAGCTGCCCAACAGAAACAAAAAGTGTGGTATGACTGCAGAGCCAGAGCTCGCTTGTACATGGTGGATCAGGAAATCATGGTCCTTATTCCGGTCTGGAAAGACAAGCTGCAGGCTGAGTGGGCAGGACCGTGCAAAGTGGTTAGGAAGGTAAATGACGTGAATGACATTGTAGAGTTACCTGACAGAAGACGGACAGAACGGATGTACCATGTCAACATGATGAAGCCATATGCAAATAGAGCTGGCATGGTGTTTGCAGTGTGTAGTCATGGGGAGGGAACAGATGAAGGAGACCCCCTTCTGGATTTACTGGAAGAGAGTAAGTGGGAGTCCTCTGTGGAGGCAGTAAAATTGTCTCCCCAGCTGGCCCTGGACCAGATCCAGAAAGTAAGGGAGGTTTTAGCAGCCTTTGCCCCATTGTTTAGTGCCAAGCCTGGACTAACCCCCTTAGCAACGCAAGATGTGGAGACAGAACACAGACGCCCATACGGCGGGCAGCATATCGGGTGTCAGAGGCTGTCCAAAAGGACATTAGGAGGGAAGTGGAGGAGATGCTGGATTTAGGAGTAATCCAGAGATCCCACAGCCCCTGGGCCTCACCCAAAGTCCTTGTGCCTAAGCCAGATGGCTCTACTCGTTTCTGTGTGGACTATCATGGACTGAATGCAGTCACGAAGTCAGACGCCCACCCAATGCCCCAGACGGACGAACTCCTGGACAAGTTGGGGGGGCGACCTACCTTACGACCATTGACCTGACAAAGAGGTATTGGCAGGTAGAGTTGACAGACAGAGCTAGGGAGAGGTCGGCCTTCATCACTCTGATAGGCTTATTTGAGTTTAAAGTAATGCCTTTCAGAATGAAGAATGCCCTGGCCACTTTCCAAAGGTTGGTGAACCAGGTGTTAAATGGTGCTTGAGGAGTACGTCATGGCATATCTGGATGACATTGCCATCTTTAGTACCAGCTGGGAGGAAGACCTATCCCACTTTAGGGAAGTGCTGGGCACAATACAGAGGGCTGGGCTCACTGTCCAAGCTGAGAAGTGCCAGGTGGCCATGGGAGAAGTGGCATACCTCGGGCATGTGGTAGGCCAGGGACAGCTCCATCCTAACCAAATAAAGATAGATGTAATTCAGGCGTGGCCCAGACCAGACCAGAAACACAGAAGCAAGTCAGGAGTTTTCTAGGGACAGCAGGGTACAACAGAAAATTTGTACCCATTTACAGTTCCCTGGCTGCTCCCCTATCTGACCTGACAAAGAAAAGGATGCCCAAGAAAATTACCTGGGACCCAGCCTGTGAGAAAGCTTTTACCAGATTAAAGGAGGCACTGTGCAGTGCTCCTGTTTTGACAAGTCCTGACTACAGAAAAACCTTTATAGTTCAGACTGATGCCTCAGATGCGGGTATTGGGGCAGTACTGAGTCAGACATCCAGCCAAGGAACAGATCACCCAGTAGCAAACCTGAGTAGGAAGTTACTTCCCAGGGAGCAAGCATACTCCAAGGAATGTCTTGCCATAGAGTGAGCCCTAAAGAAGTTGGAGCCATACTTGTATGGGCAGCATTTTTTGGTGCAGACTGACCACAATCCCCTGGTTTGGCTGACGCAGATGGGAAAGACAAATGGCAGATTGCTAAGATGGAGTCTTGCTTTGCAAGGGTATGATATGACAATTCTACATAGGGCTGGAGCCAAAAATCAGAACTCAGATGAGCTGTCTAGGATCAATGAGGAGTGAACTGATTTGGGAAGCTCATCCCATGTAGGGGATAGAGTCCCCAAATTCAGTCTAGGTGGGGAGGAATGTGATGCTTGGACAGCTGGTTCTGATTACTGTATCATTTTTTGTAATATAAAAATGGGTTATGGACTGTCTGTCACGAGAGATGTTGAGAAATCTGGTGCTCTTGGAGTGACCTCGCTCACCCCCCAGGTCTCAGCTGAAAGATGAAAGCCATGAGAAATGCTGAAACAGCATGTGAGATCACACACACACACACACACACACACACACACACACACACAGGTTTTAGATACAATGTGTTACCTGGAAGGCTTAAAGCTAATTATAGAGTAGAACAGGCCTTGAACAAGCATCTCTTGTTTTATCTAAGTTAATTATAGCTGTGGTTGTTAAGATGAAAATCATAAAAAAGTTTATGACGTTAGAGAAGGAAACCAGGTTTATCAAACTGGTGCGAAATCATAAATGCTGATGTCTGTGTGAGAAGGGAAGCTGATCAATAGATCAAAGAAATGTCATTTGAAAGGGAAAATGAGTTGTGCTGAGGATTACAGAATTTAATACTTTGAAAAGACATCCTGTTTTTGTATAGATATATTTTTATATATATTCTGACAGAGGAGGAGCTAGGTGATCTCACACAAAGGGGTTGGCAAATACAGTTTGCTTTAAGGAATATTCTGTTTAACTTCACAGAGACACTTGTATCTGGACTCGGACTAAGAAATATCCTTGAGCACTTTAACCAGGTATTTAGAGCTAGAGACAAATCTAAGTACTGTAGTAGGAATTGTACTATTTAAACCTTGTTCGTTTAAAAGATTTGTATGTCTTGTGATATAATAGTTCTGTATTTTATATGTTACATATTTTATCTATTTTAGTAAAAACTCTAATTTTAGAGCCTACTTGGTCTGTCTTTGGATTTCTTTCCTCTTGTAAGTGGAGTAGATATAGTTTCAGCAGACTCTGTGCATAAGTTTGAATGGTGGTACCAAACTGGAAAAAAGGTAAGAATAATCTGAGGTCTTCATTAAAGTTTTAAGGGTTCATTTTTATACACCTGGTTAGGTGCCCATAGGCAAAGATATCTGGCCCCCAGAAGACAGAAATATCTGAGCCTGTGCATTGGGTACACTAACAAGAGGTTCACAGTTTGAATCCCTCCAAGTCTTGAGACCAAAGGTTGATTCGAACCCACAAAAACAGACAAGAGGGTTATCTTGTTCTGTTAACTGTGCACAAGACTACGCTCAGAGGTTGGCACTTTGGGAGTAGAGGGCTGACCTGCTGAGTGGGTTTGTGACTTAGTCTAAAAAAACGAATAGACCTCATAAGGATGGTAGTGTTCCCCAGAGTACTATATCTGTTTCAGAACGTCCCTATATTCATTCCCCAGACTACATTTAGACAGTGGAATAGAAGCATATCAAGATTTATCTGGGCAGGAAAATGACCCCAAATAAAGTTTCAAATCATGTGTTTCACAAAAGCTAAAGGAGGACTTTCCCTCCGGCACTTGCAGGTGTACCATCTGGCAGTCCAGATGGGCCACGCATTGGCTAGACAACTAAGTTCAGTGAACTCCCGCTGATGCTCGATCAAACGGGCAATTGTGCCTGACACTGAGTATTTTAAATCCATCCTTTACCCAGGGTACTGCCTACTAGAGCTTCCAACAGATAACCCTTGGCTTCACCACAAACTGGGGGCCTGGGCAACAGCAAGGAAAATTCTGCACTTTACCCCCTTTTTGTTCTTGCTACGTTCCATATCCTTACTACCAGATTTCTTCCCTGCAGTGTTTGACCACAGGTTCAAGGAATGGGAACTACATTCCCTATGATATATCCCCTAACTCACTACACTAGAGATCTTTAAAACCTTTGAGACTCTACAGCAAGAGTTTAGACTGAGACATACAGATTTTTATTTTTAATTTTTTTTATTTTATTTATTTTAGTCTTTGGTAACCAGGTAAGGCCCACTAGGCACAAGTGCCTGTTTCAGGGGTGACCTGGAAGCACTGGGCGGTTAAGTGACTTGCTCAGACTCACACAGTATGCAAGTGGAGGTTGTGAGAATCAAACTCAGGTCTGGTCTGCTGGAAGTATCAAGCTCATTCACACCTCATTCCACTAACCTCTAGGCTATACTGCCAGCCCAGATTCCTGTAGTTAAGACACTATTACTCCCAACTGCCGAGGAGAGCCACTCAACCTGCCCTATACCAACCCATAATAACCTGCATACTGACACTCATTCGGGTTCAAAACATGGTGTCCATCCTCTACCAACCAATTTTGGCTTCTCTTGAGAAACTCACCACACCTATTTGAGAGAGTTGGGAGAGGGAGTTAGGGGCACCTATAACTGACGAACAGTGGTCGGAAGCTACACAATGGGTGTCCAGGGTCTCAAGCTCACACCAGTGGAGAGAATACTCCTAGAAACACTTGATGTGATTTTTTCATACCCCTGTCATGACTGGGCATTATTCCCCCTCATTGCACTCCAGCTGCTGGCACCACTGTGGTGAAGCCAGCGCACACCACACCCATGTGAAGTGGAAATGTCCGAAATTGAGACCTTTCTTCCAGCAGCTGCAGGCAGAGCTTGTAGACCTTTTCAGAAGAGAGCTCTCCCTCACACCAGAGTTATACTTACTATTACAGTTTACTAAACCTAATGGAGACCCTAACTCCAGTTATCTGTTGAGCATTCTGCTTACAGCAGCAAAAAAAGCAATCACAAGGGCTTGGTTCATGCCTAGGGTGCCTACAGTGGCAGAGTGGTGGGCAATAGTCAATCAAATTTATGCCATGGAAAAGATCATGCATAAGCTTAATGATCAGACTGAGAGGTGCTCCTCCCGCTGGAATGGGTGGTTACTGTACTACATGGCCAAAGATGGAGATTTTGTCCCCTGAGCAGCAATGAGTACTGGCATGGCAAATGGGTGAGAGTGAAGGGAGGGGAAGGAGGCTGAGTTTGGAATAACAGATGAGACTGGAAGGCTTGCACACTCTGGTCACCCCTCTATAAGTGACTGTCACATCCCTGCCCTCCACAGTCCACCAGAAAGGGGAATATTAGATCATATGATAACATTGAAAGTTAAACAGAAGGCTTGGTAGCTAAGTATACTGCAGGCTGGAACTTGCTCTCCTGCATGCAAGGGAGACAGCCTTGCTGTGGCAGGCATCCAGGATCCTAGGTGTAACCCCCTTGTTACCCGGGGTTACTAGAATCCCAGTAAGACCTAGTGGTAGGCAGGGAAGGCAGCTTGTGAAACTCCAGTTAAATGGATTTCACACTGTCTCACTCTGTTCTCAGTCTCAGCTGAGACTGAGGGATGACATCCCCATAGAACTGTCACAGCTGCATGAGCCACAATGGAATCTGCAGCAGGGAGTTGAAGTAGAATGTTGGGAGGTTTGAACAGTAGTCTGTAGGTCAGTTGGAGTTTGGAGCTTGTAGAGAGAGGAGCACAGCAGCTCTGTGTTAGGCTCTTGGAGCCTCAGCCCTGACATAGGGCTACAAGTAGGGAAAAGGTGTGTGTTTCCACCTAAAGAGAGACACAGTGAGCTATTTTAAAGTGGTGGAGACCACTGAATCGGGTCTCAGTGCCCCATCCCTGAGGGGATGGGGCAGGAAAGTGTTAGCCTGCATATTCCAGGGGCAACCCCCTGGCTACTACTAGTGAAGAAGCTGCCTTATTTTGTCCAAGAGTATGGGAAACAAGAAGATTTCATGATTCGCCTGTGGGGCACCTGCAACCGGAGGGTGAGTTTCTGCTCTTTCTAAAGGGCCCATGTTTCACCCTGGGACTTGTGTGACAGTGGGGATTGGACTACTGAAGTAGTGGGAGGCCTAGAGTAATAGGTTTAGCCAAAAGTAAAAGTATGTTCAAGTCCAGCACCTAAGGGAAGTCAAGACATGTAAAAGAGATGTGACATACATCTACCCAGTAATCTACATTGCCAAGCTTTCAGAAAAGAGTTGTTTAGTTTCCAGAGAAATGGCCGGGTATGGATTGTGGGAGCTGAAGGTGGGAGACCCCCCCCATCTTTAGTGACCAGGTCCACCTCTACGGATTTGCTCTGTGGATTTCTACTTTGCCTCATGCACTTGGCCAGTGATGAGGGAAGTACCCAGATGCGGGATGGAAGGAAAATTTCCCTCTAGGAGTCTAAGGCTCTAAAGTGGTTTGGGGAGCCACCACTAGGAAAACTGGTTCATTCCCATAATGGACAGCGGATCAAGTGACCGGCGGGGGCGCCAGGCCAGTGGGGAAAACCCAAGTAGTGTACAAGTTGGGCTGTGTACCCAAAGCTGCGTGCAAGTCCGGGCTGTGTGCCTGGTGGGTTCAGAGCCTGAGGGCTGAAATGTGAAGAAATGTTCTGTTGTCTCTAATCTGCATTACCAGGAATGTAGCCCTGTGGGGGTCCATCTATGCTTTGTTTGTTCAGTTTGGATGTGAATAAAAGCCACACTATAGAATCCCTTTCCTGGTTTTGGACATTACAGTTATTGCTTCCTGTGTTCGGATTTACTTGAGTGCCCCCTGTGCAGAGTAGCCAAACCTAGGCCCCCTGTGCCTAGTAATCTAGTCCTGCCCAAACCCAGTCCCCACCAGGTACTGTCAGCTTCAACAGCATGCCACCTGTCATTTTGCAAAAAAGGCAGGGGTGAGGGGTTACAAAAATGGAGGCACCGCTGGGATTTAATTCTGGGGAGGAAGGTGTTGGGCAAGGGGCTAGTGTTTTGGCTATCTGGCAGTGGGTAGCCCAAAGGTTGAAACAAGTTAACTATGTGTCGCTGTGTGCTGTGGATCTTATGCTGCTGTTTAAAATGCCAACAGTTTACCAAGGAGTAGTAAAGCTAAAAGAGTGTGCCCTTGTCCTGCATCAATTGTTTACAGCGTTTTTTGCCAGCTTGCAAAAGAACTGTGTGATAAGAAAAGTGTGGAAGACTAGGGGTAGCAACAGGAAAATTGTGCCCCGGACGTTGGAAATGCTTTTTGAATGAACTGAGAGACTTGCAGGTGTGAATGGCTGTGTTAAATGGCTGAAATGGGCTCCTGCCGTGGAGTCAGTTGAGAAAAAAAAATGCATTCTGCAGTTTAAATTTGCCTGCTCGACGATCGCCGTGAGGAGAAGAGCACTTGCGAGGAAGAAGAGGCTCATTTGCATGGCGTCATGTGATTGGTGAGGCTGCAATCAGTCCCGCCCCTCAGCCAGCTCTACAGTGACTGCCCCAGCATTCGAGAGGGAGTGTGAGTGGAGTGCTTGTACTGGCTTGTGGAGGAGCGCCTCGGAGTTTAGAAAGTGCTGTAAAACCTTCAAAAATAAACTGTTTTGTTTAAAATCGGGCTCAACCCGCTTATCGATCATCTAAATTGCACGTGTGGTGGTCGAGGAGACGATCGGCAGGACTGCCCACCCGTTTCTGTTCTGAGGCCTCCAACACTGGCTGCAGGCCATTTTTCCCCATCGCAGCTAACAGCTACTGATAACAGTAAGTACCAACAGTAAAATTGCTCAAACAGTGATTTTCTGCCAAAAGCCATCTAAATATGTGTGTAGCAGTGTAGTCGCTTTGCAAGTAATGACTGTGTCAAGTTCTACCAGCAAGTGCAAGTCTGCTAAGCTATTGACTGTGTGCACAGTTATGAGTTCAGCATCAGTTTAAAGTTTTAAAGCCAGAGAGAGACTGTGAGTTGTAGCCAAATGTGCTGCACTAGTTTACAGGCAATCCTGTGATTAAAAAACCTGAGGCTTTAAGAGACTGTGAGTTAAAGAAATGTTTCCAGCAAGTGAAGAGTCCATGGAAGATCATGTAAATGTGTTAGAAAAAGAACAGTGCAAGTTTGTGCAGTTTGAGCAAACGTTATCAGCAGTGTGTGTAAATCGGATGCGCAGTGGCTTGACCCAATTTCTGAATGTTGATGCACAGGAGTGCTGCCACTGCCATTACAGGGTGGGGGAGTAAAGTAAACACAGCAGCAGAGGAGCCATTTTAAAAAGTAAAGAAGGTGTTCAGTAAAGTGGGACTTTCAGTTACAGTGAGCTTTTGTTTGTTTTTTCTGCAGTTATGGCCTCAGGACCAGCTCTATACCCGGATCATGCCCGGGTTGCAGTAACAGCAGCAGTAAATAGACTAAGGGACATTGAAAAGTGATGCTATGGAAGACAACTGCCTCCTCATGTGGCGATTCCTGGATATATCAGTGCATGTGTGTCAAATTTGCTTAAACGCTGGAAGAGACGTCTTCATGACACCTCACTGTGCTGGATGCCTAGAAAAATATGGCTTGTATAAAGTGCCCCAGATTCATTTGGCTTCCACATGGACAAAGGTTCAGGAATCTGTAGTTGGCAGCACACAGCACCAGGCAGAGCCTGTTGAAGAAGGCCCCTCGGGGGGAATGTGGCACAAAGCTAGAGGTGCAGATTGAGAGACAGAACCAGATGTTGAAGTTTCAGATGCTGGATCTCAGAAGGAAAGTTCAGATAAAGCATCAGTAGACCCCTGGAGGGGGGGGCCTAGCCCAAGTCTCATAGGAGAAGATGAGATGCGGGAGGCCTTTGAATGGGAGGTGTTGACCTCCGCGCCTAGTGATGAGTGGATAGTCTCAGGAGAGAGGATGACTGCTCACTCCTGGGCTCAGATCCTCAGTGAGGAAGAAGATGAGGGGGAACCTATGTGGCCTTGTGAAAAAGGAACGGGTACACAGCCTCAAGCTCTTGCCTTGGAGGAATGCATGGAAGAGAGTGGGAGATGCCACTGCCCTGGCTATGCAAGAAGAAGAAGTCAGGGACCTGTTTTTAATCTCGTTAAGGATGCATAGCTGGCAGAACCAGGACTGCCCACCCCCAAGCCAGGCCAGCGGTCTCAGGTTGACCAAAGCTAGTAAAGAGGAGAGACTGGTTCGTAGAAAGGCGAATGAGATCTATGGGATGACCTTTCCTACCTTTCCTCGGAAAGTGTGGGAGGAGATTGAGAACAGCAGGAAATCCTGGATCTGAGCTGAAGCAATGAAATGTGTGTATCCTGTGCAAACAAGCACATCAAGAACAGACTGTTTCATGAGAAATATACCCAGTGGAAGAGAGGCAGGACACTGTTTATGGACAGAGTGCAAATAGTGGATGGAGAGGGATGTGAAATCTCCCACTGTGTGAATTATGTGTGCCCAGATGGGGTAATAATTCAAGCTCCTGACCCCCGGTACTATTGGCCTCAATGCAAGGACCTCCCAGCAAATGTGCCCATGCCTACTAAATGGAAAGCCGAGCAGTGGTAGTCAATACTGCCACACCAGCCTGTGAAGTGCCTTTATTGATCCGCCAGTATGGACATCCAGGACTCAGGTGCCCCACATTCATCAGTTCTACAGTGTACTGGCCTTTCCAGAATCCATCAACTGGCCCACCAGATGACTTCAGATCCAGAGAGGACACCAGCCCAGCTGTATCCTGATCCATCGCCTGGTAATCGGATGACGTCAGACCAGCTGTTTTCCTTTTTATTGTTCCTGTTCTAAGGTTCCATCTCCAGAGATGACATCATCCCAGCAGTTCCCAGATGTGCCCTCCTGTGGTTCCCGGAAGATGTCCTCCCAGCTGTATCGGAAGAAATGCTGCCAGGGAGAGTCTTCGGCTGAGGAGCAGGTCGGTTCAGATTTTTCGCTCTACAAGGGGCTGGTAAGTCCAGACTTTTCTATCTTTATGATATTGCAGTACACACCCTACACTAGCAGACTCCAAAATGTGTAAACTGTCCTCAAAGACTCTCCCCTTCGGGACTTTGGCCTGCTAGAACTGTGCTTCACCGGGCTCCGGCCCAGGAGAGACTCTTTAATGGACTAGCCTTCGGGCACTGTGGTCACTAGTTCAGACTTTAAGGGCACTCCACCCCCCCAAATGTGTATTGTAAATAATGTAATTGTTTTCTACTGTTTTCTAATGTATATACTGTTTTCTACCTTTTCTAAAAAAAATCTTTTTGGGATTCTTCAGTGTTTTGATGGTAGGGGTTTAGGTAGACTGTGTATGCAGATTAGGAGTGTGTGTTGTCTTTCTTTTTCTTGCAGGTGTTCCTGGAGAAGATAGAAGAGAAGACAAGAAAAGGAGGAGGGGCTCATCGGAGTTCCTCACTAGTACTTTAGGGTGTAGTAATTTAAAGTAATGTGGTTGTCATTGTTGTTGTTACTGTATTAACCCTTTCCTTCCACAGGTGTGGTTGTGGGGGTAGGGAGGAGGCAGTAATGTGATATAATAATGTGGTATTAGTTTCTTGGTGTGCAGTTGCAGGGTGCCCAAGGTCGGGGAGGTCCCCGGGTTGTTTTTGTTTTTGGGTGTTAAGTTAGAGGCAGATAGGTTTTCCCTAGAGGGCTAGGGGTGGTAGACAGGCTGTGGCCCTGATCTGCAGTAGGGATTGCAGTGCTGATCTTTTAGGGCTATGCTCTGGACAGTTCTACCAGAGCCACTAGGCGTCCATAGTAAGTGGGTAGAGTAGAGGCTGAAATGTCAGCTAAAGGCCTCTAGGCTCTTAGTGTTGCCTGCCTATGCTCACACATGGTAGGAGGGGGCCTGATCACCCCCCTCCGCAGGTAGCACAGAGGGTGGGATGGCCTAAGCTGGGTAAACAATGACTGCGGACAGTCATTTTCCTGGTCAAGGGCGAGTGTAACCCCCTTGTTACCCAGGGTTACTAGAATCCCAGTAAGACCTAGTGGTAGGCAGGGAAGGCAGCTTATGAAATTCCAGTTAAATGGATTTCACACTGTCTCACTCTGTTCTCAGTCTCAGCTGAGACTGAGGGATGACATCCCCATAGAACTGTCACAGCTGCATGAGCCACAATGGAATCTGCAGCAGGGAGTTGAGTAGAATGTTGGGAGGTTTGAACAGTAGTCTGTAGGTCAGTTGGAGTTTGGAGCTTGTAGAGAGGCACAGCAGCTCTGTGTTGGCTCTTGGAGCCTCAGCCCTGACATAGGGCTACAAGTAGGGAAAAGGTGTGTTTCCACCTAAGAGAGACACAGTGAGCTATTTTAAAGTGGTGGAGACCACTGAATGGATCTCAGTGCCCCATCCCTGAGGGATGGGCAGGAAAGACTAGCCTGCATATTCCAGGGGCAACCCCCTGGCTACTGCTAGTGAAGAAGCTGCCTTATTTTGTCCAAGAGTATGGGAAACAAGAAGATTTCGTGATTCGCCTGTGGGGCACCTGCAACCGGAGGATGTGTTTCTGCTCTTTCTAAAGGGCCCATGTTTCACCCTGGGACTTGTGTGATAGTGGGGATTGGACTACTGAAGTAGTGGGAGGCCTAGAGGCTTAGCCAAAAGTAAAAGTATGTTCAAGTCTAGCACCTAAGGGAAGTCAAGACATGTAGAGGAGATGTGACATACATCTACCCAGTAATCTACATTGCCAAGCTTTCAGAAAAGAGTTGTTTAGTTTCCAGAGAAATGGCCGGGTATGGATTGTGGGAGCTGAAGATGGGAGACCCCCCATCTTTAGTGACCAGGTCCACCTCTACGGATTTGCTCTGTGGATTTCTACTTTGCCTCATGCACTTGGCCAGTGATGAGAGAAGTACCCAGATGTGGGATGGAAGGAAAATTTCCCTCTAGGAGTCAAAGGCTCTAAGGTGGTTTGGGGAGCCACCACTAGGAAAACTGGTTCATTCCCATAATGGACCACGGATCAAGTGGCCAGCGGGGGAGCCGGGCCAGTGGGGAAAACCCAAGTAGTGTACAAGTCGGGCTGTGTACCCAAAGCTGCGTGCAAGTCCGGGCTATGTGCCTGGTGGGTTCAGAACCTGAGGGCTGAAATGTGAAGAAGTGTTCTGTTGTCTCTAATCTGCATTACCAGGAATGTAGCCCCGTGGGGGTCCATCTATGTTTTGTTTGTTCAGTTTGGATGTGAATAAAAGCCACACTGTAGAATCCCATTCCTGGTTTTGGACATTAAAGTTATTGCTTCCTGTGTTTGGATTTACTTGGGAGCCCCTGTGCAGAGTAGCCAAACCTAGGCCCCCTGTGCCGAGTAACTAGTCCTCCCCGAACCCAGTCCCCGCAGTACCGTCAGCTTCAGCATGCCACCTGTCATTTTGCAAAAAGGTAAGGGGTTACATAGGTGACAGGTTTAAATGTTTCAATGGCAAGCATTTAAACTAGCTAAGGGGGGAGGCACTGAAAAGGAGAAGGGAAATCCTAGCCCCCCAAAAAATCAGGGTAATTAGTGAGGTAAACACCAAGATAGAGCAGTTGATAGGGAGAAGGGCAGAGGTAAATGGAGAAAAAGACTAAGGCAGTAGGGACAGGGATGGGGCAAAAAGAAATAAAGCCATAAAAAAATGGAGTGTAATGAGTACCAATGCCCATAGTCTAGGTAAAAAGCTCCCCGAAATGGTGACCTTGATGGAAGAGGGATGCCTGGATATTGTGGCAGTCACAGAAACATGGTACACAGAGAACCATGACTGGGATGTCAACATACCAGGGTACACAATCTACAGGAGGGACAGGGAGGGAAGAAGAGGAGGAGTAGCTCTCTATGTGAGGAAGGGATCAAAGCAACAAATTAAAGGGTAAACAGTGCAGAGGAGGCACTGTGGGTCACCCTGGAGACTGAAACAGCTCACAATCCGCTTGGGGTTGTACAGACCCCGTCTCCAGGATGAGAAATGGACAAGGAAATGATAGAGGCATCCTTGGGATGGCAGAAAGGGAGATATTGCTGATGGGGACCTGAATATGCCAGATGTTGACTGGAGCACCTTTGCTGCAGCCACATCCAAGAGCAGGGCCATTCTCGATGCCCTACAGGGGGCATGCCTCAGACAGCTAGTTTTGGAACCCACTCAGGAGAGAGCAGTCTTAGACCAGATACTCTCAAATGGGGACGGAGAGAGGATCTCTGATCTTGAAGTGGGTAGCCACCTGGGAACAAGCGACCACCAAACAGTGTGGTTCATGATAAACTTAGCTGTAGAGTCAAGCCACACAAAAGTGAAGGTACTGGACTTCGGGAGGGCTGATTTTGTCAAAATGGGAGAGTGCCTCAGAAAAGCACTAGCAAACAGGCAAGAAGGTGGGTGGAGCAACAATGGGGAACATCAAAACTGCCATCACAGAAGCAATAAGCCTTTGTGTGAAGCAAATAAACAAATCAAAACAAAAGAAAAAATACTATGGTTCTCAAAAGAAGTGGCGGGGAAGGTAAGGGAGAAAAAGATAACATTCAGGAGTATAAGGAAACACAGAAGAAGCAGGGCAGAGAACTGTACCAGTTAAAGCAGAAGGGGCAGGTAAGGCAGTCAGAATAGCAAAGGCCCAAACCGAGGAAAGATAGCATTTCGGTTAAGAGGATAAAACCTTTTATAGGTACATTAGGGAGCAAAGAAAGACTAAGGCAGGGATACTGAGGTTGAACAAAGAGGAAGATGGTTGGGCAGAGAGCGACAGTGAAAAAGCAGGGATACTGAATGAATACTTCTGCTCAGTATTCACATGGGAAAAAAGGGGGAAATACCTAATCCAGTCAATAGAAGCACTCTGGATAGGGGGGGTTGATATTAGTCCTTTCACAGAAGAAAGGGTTCTGAAAGAACTCCTAAAACTGAAGGTGGATAAAGCAATGGGGCCTGATGGGATTCACCCCAGAATTCTAAAAGAACTAAGGGAAGAACTAGTAACACCACTGACTACCTTTTAATAAATCATGGAGGATGGTGTGGTACCTGAGAGACTGGAGGAGGCGGATGTGATTCCCATTCACAAAAGAGGAGCAAGACAGAGGCAGGAAACTACAGTCCTGTCAGTTTGACCTCAGTGGTAGGGAAAATGATGGAATCACTTCTGAAGGAAAGAATTGTTGAGTACCAAGAGGCCAGTGGGGCACAGGATCCAAGGCAGCATGGATTCACAGCGGGAAGGTCATGTCAGACAAATCTAATTGATGTCTTTGACTGGGCGACCAAAGCAGTAGACCAGGGAAGGACTGTGGACATGGCCTACCTAGACTTTAGCAAGGCATTTGACACAGTTCCGCACAAAAGATTAATAAACAAATTATCCAGCCTGGAGTGGGTCCCAGGATGGTAGCCTGGGTAAAACACTGGTTGGACAACAGGACACAGCGGGTAATAGTAAATGGAGTCCATAGCGAAGAAAGGAGGGTTACTAGTGGGCTACCACAGGGTTCAGTACTGGGGCAGGTCCTTTTTAATGTCTTTATAAGTGACATTGCAGAGGGACTGGAAGCGAAAGTATGTCTCTTTGCAGATGACACAAAGATCTGCAACAGAGTTGATATACAAGGTGGGGTGGAAAGGATGAAAAGAGACTTGGCAAGGTTGGAGGAATGTTCAAATGTATGGTAGCTTAGATTCAATGCAAAGAAGTGCAAAGTAATGCACCTGGGAAACAAAAGCCCAGGGGAAAAGTACACGATGGGGGGTGAGATACTGACAACAACAAAAATGGAAAGGGACCTGGGGTTAGTCATATCAGACGACCTAAAGGTGGGCCAGCAATGTGAGAAGGCAGTAAGGAGGGCTGGGGGGATACTGGGATGCATAGGGAGAGGCATCACCAGTAGAAAACAGGAAGTTGTTGGCCCTCTGTACAGACAGTTGGTAGGACCACATCTAAGTACTGTATACAGTTCTGGAGACCCCATCTCCACAAAGACATAGACAGGGTGGAGGCTGTCCAGAGGAGGGCAACCAAAATGATGCAGAGTCTGCATCAGAAGACATATGAAGAAAACTAAAGGAACTTAAGATGTATAGCCTCGAGGAAAGGAGGGAGAGGGGGGACATGATAGAAATGTTCAAATACCTCAAGGGAATCAACAAAGTCTAAGAGGGTAGCATCTTTCAGAAAAAAAGATGTGCAAGAACAAGGGGGCACAATTTGAAGATAGAGGGGGGACGGCTCAGAGGTAATGTGAGGAAGTATTTCTTCACAGAAAGGGTAGTGGATACATGGAACAGCCTTCCTGAGGGGGTCGTAGAGTAAAAAACAGTGGAAGAATTCAAGAATGCATGGGACAGACATAAGGCAATTCTAGTGGGGGGTTGGAGGAAGTAGGTTGTTGGTTAACTAGGATCTGCAGCTTATCCGTTAGGTAGGGAAATGGGCAGACTAGGTGGGCCAAGTGGTCCTTATCTGCTGTCAAATTCTATGCTTCTATGTTTCATCCAGAAGTATGGCCTGACTTGGAAGCGCCCTCTATAATCATAATTACTCTCATTGTCAATAATATTTCTGTGATGAATGTATTTTCCTGACTCGATTGTACCAATGTTGAAAATTGTTCAATAAAAAAGGAAATAAAAAAAAAAAAAGCAAAGGCCATGAACTTGTTGATGGGCAGCATGTTTACTTTTATACAAACTCTTGATAAAAACAAAAATTAATATTACAATGCAGAATGCAACCCCATTAGACCAGAAGTTTGAAAAGTTTGAGAAACAAAATACTGCAGGTATTTATCTCAAAAAACAATCAGGTGTAGACGCAGAAAGCATTAGCTGAAGTCAAAAATAAATAAGTAACGATTAAAGTCCTTTTGACTACCTACTGTAGATATTTAATTGCATTAAACAGGTGTATTGAACAGCTCGAAAATGTGCAAAGAATAAAGATTAAAAAATGTTAGCATTGTAGGCTTGCCTCTTAACCTGGCATTGACTTTGACAACAATGTGAGGAATTTGTTAAAAGCAATTTTTACTGACATGCTTTCATTACTGAAACAAAATTTGCCATTTGTAACTCAGGCATGTCGTCTCCTTATCAGGGAACTCGCAAGAGACCTGATCAGCATTTTCAAACTCCGCATGAAACACAAGCAATATTCAAAACCTACAGTAAGATGCTCCTTTGCTTTTGAAACTGAATGAAAGTTGTAAAATCAGCATGTTCCAGGGGAGCTCTTTATTTTCCATCAGTAAAGTTCCATGTGTTTCCAGACAGCAGCCCACTAACACTGGAACATAGGAACAAATTCTTACTTCATGGAGAAGGATTGCTAGAGCTGGGCGCCACTGTCCCACATTTCTATCCTGCAAAATGTGTGGTTACTCTTAATCAGTCAAACAGGTATTTTTTGACACTGAGCATGAGGCATCATTTATACCAAATAAACAGAAGGAAAATCAAGCAAAAAACAGAGACGAGCAGATGCAGTGAAAGAGTTACAAGATCTACAAGAGTTTGAAATGGACACAGCAAATATTTCTTCACTCCATTCCTAAGCTAAAATATAGATTAAAAACTCTTTTTTGAATATAGCACTTTAAATAACCATCATATAATTGATGAAGTACTCTGAATGTTTCTTTATTCTTTTCTTAATCTATTTTCACTAATATCTGGCCCCAATTAAATAAATATATTTACTTTTCTTTTACTTTTTCTCTTTTTTATTTTTGGGGCGAGTCGTGTAGCAGCTGAGATGGCCTGAAGGCAAGTATAATTAATGTTGCTGTAACAAGTTAAAAAAAAAAACTGATATTTGTGGCACAACACTCTTCAATTTATTAAATCTTTATTATCTTTATAAAGAAATAAATAGATACACAGAATTTGTCAGTAGAAAAGGACCACTTGGCCCAACCAGTCTGCCCAGATGTTCTTTGCCTATTTTGCCTCCACAGACCCTATGAGGTCTCCGGCGACCCTCCCACCTCCCTGTCTCCTATCTAATATACCCTTACATCTATCCCATGCATGCCTGAAGCCCCCCAATATTCCAGCCTCCACCACGTTCATCGGCAGTGTGTCTACAACCCTTTCAGTGCAGAAATATTTCCTCACATCACTCTTGAACTCCCTCCTCAGTTTACATGCCCCTGGCTCCGGTGCTCATTCTTATTTGAAAAAGACTCCCCACCTGCACCCTGTTCACCTGTTTAGGTATTTGTATCTTTCCATCATGTCACCGCTCTCCGCTCCTCTCTTCTCTTCCAGGGTGTACATGTTGAGATCTCTCATTCTCTCCTCATAGGGCTTCTTGTTCAAAACATGCACCATTTTAGTTGCCCTCCTCTGGACCATCTCCACCCTGTCAATGTCCCTTCTGAGGCGTGGTCTCCAAAACTGTGCAAAGTACTAACGATGTGGTTGCACCAGCGAGCAATACAGCAACAGCACCACCTCCCTCCTCTTGCTGGAGATACCTCTCCCCTCTGCACCCAGCATTCCATTAACCCTACCGACTGCCTTGTCAGACTGCCCAGCCACCTTGCAGTCTTCAGATATGATAACATCAAGATCCCTTTCCGGTCTAGTGATCATCAGTACCTCCCTCCCCCATCCTATGCTCAGCTCCTGGATTCCTATGCCCTAGATGTATGATTTTGCACTTTTTGGCATTGAACCCCAGCTGCCATGTTTCTGACCACTTCTCAAGTTTTCCACGCTCCCTGCATTGAAGAGAACTGGTCCCAGAACCAGGACGACTTGGGTTATTGGATCTCCTCAATTTGTAGAACAAAACTTATTCTTCTTTTGAAATTTCATTGATACGCTGTTTATATGAACAGTTTTACTGTTAATAACTTCATTTTTGAAACTTTTTATTGTATAAACATATGTAGAAATAAATAAATTAGAAAATGTCAATCCTTAGGTTTTTCTCAGCAAGTGCTACTGGGGGTTCCAAAATTGAAACTGGAAACAGCTGGATACCGAGTATTCTTGGGGCATACTCTGTTTTGGTACACACTGCCAGGTAACTCTGCTAACTCTTCTCTTTACAAATGATTCCTGCAAATGACCAAGTGTTCAAAAAATGCTGAGTCTTTCTTTATCTGCTATATGCAGTATGCATTTCATAGAATAACAGAAATGTGACAGAAGAAAAGGACTCTCTTGGCCCATCGAGTCTGACCCTTGCCCTCCTCCCTACTTTCCCTCCTTGCCCAGAGATCCCCCTCTCCACCCCTGGTCAGCTCCTTGTGTCTGTCCCATGACCTCTTGAACCCCTCCACTGTTTTGACCCCCACCACCTCTTCCGGCAGGCTGCTCCAGGGCTCCACCACTCTCTCCGTGAAGTAGCGCCCCCTCACATTTCCCTTAAACCTTCCACCCTCCACTTTCAGACCATGGCCCCCAGTCCTGGCACCTACCCTTCTTGTGAATAAGCTCTCCCCTACCTTATTCATCCTCTTTGTGTACTTAAACATTTCTATCATGTCCCCCCTCTCCCTTCTGATCTCTAGCTGGTACAAGTCCAAATCCCTCAACCTCTCCTCACAAGGCTTCCCACTCAACCCATGCACCATCTTAGTGGCCCTTCTCTGAACCCTTTCAATCCCATCTATATCCTTACATAGGTGAGAGCTCCAGAACTGAACCCGGTACTCCAGGTGAGGCCTCACCATAGTTTTGTAAAGAGGAATCAGCACCTCCCTCCTTCTACTTGTTATACCTCTCCCAATATATGCCAGCATTCTGTTCGCTTTGCCCACCGCCTTGTTACATTGGGTTCTCACCTTAAAGCCACCTGTGATTATGATCCCTAGATCCCTGTCCTGCTCAATTGCTTGCATTTCTCCCCCCCCCATGTGTAATTTGCTTATGGGTTATTCCTCTCCACGTGCATTACTATGCATTTCTTTGCACTGAACTTTAGCTGCCATGTTTCTGACCACCCCTCCAGCAACTTTAGATCTCCCTTCATAGCCTTCCACACCCTCAGGGGTGTCCACCCTATTGCAGATCTTCATGTCATCTGCAAATAGGCAGACCCTCCCCTGCATCACTGATATAGATGGACCCCAGCACTGACCCCTGGAGAACCCCACTCATCACCCCTACCTCCCTGGAATGCATCCCATTAACCACGACCCTCTGGCTTCTTCCCATCAGCCAGTTCTCCACTCACCTTTTTATTTTCTATCCCACCCCCAAACTTTCCAGCTTATTTACTAGCCTTCTGTGGGGAACAATGTCAAAGGCCTTCCTGAAGTTCAGCTAGGCAATATCCACTACCCCTCCTTGATCAAGCTCCCTCATCACCCAATTGAAGAACTTGATCAGATTCATCTGGCATGACCTTCCCTGTGTGAAGCCATGCTGATGGATGTCCTGCAGCCCACTTTTCACCAAGTAGTTGACCGCCCTTTCTTTTAATATTGCCTCCATCACCTTACCCACCACCGACGTGAGGCTGACCGGGTGATAATTGCCCGACTCCTCCCTGCTGCCATTCTTGTGAAGTGGCACCATGTCTGCCCTCTTCCAATCTTTTGGCACCCACCCTGTATCCGGGGACAAATTAAACAATCTTGCTAGGGGTGCCACTAGCTCCTCCCTTAGTTCCCGTAGTACCCTGGGATGCAGGGCATCTGGACCCATAGTTTTGTCTATCCTCAACTGACCTAATTCCACTCTGACCCTGTCCTCACTGATCAGGCTAGGATCCACCCTTATGTCATCCCTTCCCCCTCTCCCTTAACACCGGTCCCCTTCCTTCCCTTTCCACCGCGAAGACTGAGCTGAAGTACTTGTTTAATACCTCTGCCTTCTCGAAGTCCTCCTCCACTTGTACTCCCCCTCCCCCTCCCCCTTAATCCTTACTATCCCCTGTCTTGTTTTCCTCCTCTCTGCTATATACTGAAATAAGGTTTTATCACCCCATTTGGCATGCTTTGCAATTCTCTCCTCCGTTTCTGTTTTCGCTTTTCTTATCTTCTGGCCCGCCACCCTCAGCTTCTCCCTGTAAGTTCCTTGTCCTCATTCCCCTGTGTCCTGTTATATGCTCTGAACTCCCTTTTTGGTTCCATGTCATAATAGTGGTCACTATTATGGTGAATGTATATTGCCAAAAAGCAAATCGGTGATATACACTTGCCGGTGACCCGACATCTGGCAAAAGAAAAGGTGTTTTTGCAGGGGGGGGGCTGTGCCCCTCACCCCCCTCATGGGGGGCTTTGCCCCAGCACCCCCAAATAAAGATTACTAACTCCAGAGGGTGCATGTCGGGGAAGGGGCATAGCCCATATTTGTGGGAAAAATTAAGTGCTGCACCTGCAGGCAGCGGAAAATTGTAACCATCCCGGTCCCCAACCCTGAACCCCGTACCTGCTCAGCCAGAGCTAGCCACCCTCACCACCATGCCACAGGGCTAGCTCAGCTGGAGCAGGCACAGCAGTCCCCTATGGACCCTTCCCCTATCCCTCCCTTTCCCTTTGCTATCCCCTCCTTCTGGTTGCTCTTCCCTACAGTCACTTTCGCTGTAGGATCATTACCCTTGCAGGGTAGCCCTTGATGATATCGCTGAAAATGAGCCACTGGTTTTGCAGTCACTCATTTTCAGTTGCTATCATCACAGGATACCCCCTTTTTCTCCCCCCATTGCCCTCCTCACTTCCCCAGTGAACCACTGTGGCCTCCTACGTCTTTTGTTCTTTCTCACCTTCCTTATGTAGATTTCAGTGGCTTTTAGCAGCCTTCCCTTAATAGAATTCCATAATTCCTCCACTTCCCCTATTTTCTCATTCCCCTCAATTTCTTTCCTGAATATCTCCCTCAATCTGGCAAAATCCACCCTCCTGAAGTCCAGGACCTCTGTGATGGTTTGACTCACTTCGTTCCCCATCCTAACTCTGAAGCTCACTGTATTATGGTCGCTTGCACCTAAGTTGAACCCCACTCCCACTCCTCCTTCCACACCATCCTCATTGGTGAGGACCAAGTCGAGTATGATGCCACCCCTAGTGGGCTCCATAACCAGTTGTTGCAGGAAGGCTGCCTGGAGGGTTCCAAGGATTTCTCTGCTCCTGGCCAACCTAGCTGATGGGATACCCCAGTCCACATCTGGGAGATTCAGGTCACTCACCAGCAGGATCTCCCCCCCGAGTGCCATACTTTGAACCGCCTGCAACAACTGCCTGTCCACCTCCTCCCCCTGCACTGGAGGTCTGCAAGCCACCCCCAGCCTTATCGATACCCCAGACAGTCTTTCTAGCATGACCCACAATATTTCCACCTCCTCTTGCTCCTCCTACTCTTCTGTAACCTTAACATTTAATTGAACCCTCTCCTCTCCTGACTGGTACCAGTTGGTCCTTGTAAGTAATTCTTTCCTTGGGTCAGGTGGTCCCCAAGACTCTGTCCAGGATCCCATCCTATTCTTGTTTTTTTTTTTTTTTCCAATAACCTCCCCAAAGCTTGTCTTTTTGCACATTCACATGTACAGGGACAGCACAGTAATTTTCTTTAGTGGATCCTCGGCGTGTGAGCTAGAAACAGAGCTCCAGGGTGACTGATAATGTTCAGCACTGATTCAGAGCAATAAAGAAAGAAAAAGCAGTGATTACAGAGATATGGTTTACAGTGCTGCCCCAACATTTGTCCGGATCAGACCGAACCCATCTATCACTGCTTCTGCCACTTTGTCTTAAACTGCTGCCCATACCCACCACTAGGCTTTATACACTCTCCCTTCTCTTCCCTGGAGAGCAGAGTTCTCCTCCACTCTGCTTCATGTCTAAATTCTGGTTTGCTGCCCTCCTGCTACCTCATCTCCCTCTTCTCCCCACCCCCACCACCACACCTTCTGCCTTAGAAAGTTTTGTTTGTTCCATCCCATTCCATGCCCCCTTGTGTACCAGTCCTTCAGGTCTCACAGTCTCCTTGTTCTACCCATCAAACTGACCACTTGCTGTCAGATCCCACCTTCAGGCACACCTGGGGAGTGTCCATCCTCCACAGTTCTGGCTTATCCCTGTTAGGGGAGCCTTTCTACTCCCACCAGAGAGGAAACACTTCCTCAGGTGGTGTCGTGGGAGCACAGAGGGCAATTATCTGTCACACTCATGCAGGCTGTTTTTCTGTTTTCACCAACTCTCCACCTCACTGGGGTGTGTACGTTGCAATGCCCTGTGGGGGACAGGATGCACATCAGAGTGTGGTTACCCACACTGCCAAGTGTGCCTCTGCTGGGCCGCCACCATGAGACCCTCTAGAAGCTGTGTGCACCATACCATCCCTCCAGGGAGGAGAACACCTGCGCAGATACTACTCATCCCCCCACCCCTCTGTAATCTAGTGGTCCCAGGTGTGGGGCAGGCACTCTGGTTGCCAACATGTCCGTTTATGCCAACAAGCATTCATACCTGTATATTCCATATGGTATTGATTTTTTTTGCTCTTTTGTTGTTGTTCCCATTGCACTATGCAATATATTTGTATGATTATGGTGTACTAAGTGTCTTTTCTTACTCTTTCACAAGTGGTTCTTGCACTGGTTGGGCAAGAGGAACACTAAATGAAGCTGAGCAGTTCTGTTTGTCCAACCAGTGTGAGAGACACTTGTAGAACAGTAAGAAACACCACTTAGTATACCCATAATTACATTGTATGGCAACAGATCACCATGATATGATTATGGGTTTATTAAAAGTTGTTTTTTACGAGATCTGTACCTTATTAATTTTTGTGCGCCCTACAGTATGGCAATGGTTCGGCCCTTGTGAATGGACATGGTGTTATGGCATCTGTTGGAACTCTGCACAATGGTGTGGAGGCATTAGGACTCTCACTCTGACGTGGTGCATGGCTGTTGGATCACCTGATATAAATTTATATTTGGGGGAGTTTAACTCAGCCGATGCTATGATTCTGTGCTCTGCTGAGTGGAAAGACGGTGAAAGAGAGCATTTTTCCTCTTCAGCTTTTAAGACTGCAAAGTCAGGGATGTGTGCACTAGATACACTGCGTGAGGAGACGACTGTATGAAGAATGAGAGGTACAGCCATTCTCCTTGCAGATTGGCCAGAAAAGATCCCTTGCCATATAATATTTTGTATTTAATACGTATTACTATGTATACCCTATCATCCTGTCTTTGCATACCTTTGCACCCACCTCCCCCACAAATCACACATGGACGCAAGCTTTGTCTCATTGCGATTTTTTGGCCCAAACATGTAAATCAATCAAATTTCAAAGTCATTTCAGGATGGGTTGGCCCATCAGTGGAGTGGCAGCATTTCAGATAACAACGCTGGCAATCTGGAATCTGGGTTCAGACTTTGAACTCAGTGCACCTGTTGGACCCACAGGAGAAGGAGGACACTCTCTTACTTCGGGGGTGGGGGGGTTATAGCATCTCCCACTGTGCTACTGCCACCTAGGTGGCAAAAGCTGGCAATGCAAGTTAGGATTTAGTGGCATATGTATGTGGGTGTGGAGGGAATGCATTCTAGGTGTGTCATGCGTGCCAGTATTAATAGCCCTGCACTCCTCAGGGAGGTGGACTAACAGCAACAAATTGGTCCCTGGTTGAGCAGAAAATGCGTTGCTCACCCTCATGCTCACCTAAGGTCTCCAGGAATGGCTCTGGGATCCTCCGCCCCCACAGATGGAGATTTGATCCTGGATCACATGCCACAGAGTTGAAAGCAGGGCCCCACCTTGAGTGGGGAAGCTGAGTGGTGCCGTGGCTTTGTCAAGGTGTGGTGCCTGGGAGGACTGAAGAAGGAGGAGTCCCAAGGGTTTGCAGGAGGCACTGGCAGCAGCTGAAGCTGGACCTGGCCACACAGAACAAGAGAGGTAAACAAAGGGTTAAAAAAAGTCCTTTCAGGAGTCTTTGGTTCCATGGATTTAATAAAATGGTTACTCAGCCCCCCATTAAGGCAACTGTAGTAGAGGAGTCCTACCTCTCCCTAGCAAAGATCCAGGTATTTGGTTTTAAACAGGAACTCTTCAAACTAAGCCACCTAGGCTCCTTCCAGGAGATAAAACTTCAAGGAGGCTTCTTTGGGAGGTAATTAAGAAATGAAGGAGTACGTTTGCCAGTTCAAATATACCCAACCTGCCCTTAAAAATTGAGCCCAGATAAAGTATGTCCTGGGGCTTATACACAGACATTTTGTCTGGTGAGGACATGCACCCACAAAAACTGAAAACATTTCTTCAGACAGACGATGGTTAAAGGGACACTGTTAACCACCTTAGGTCTCAAAGTGTCTATAATTATAATAAAAAAAACACGTTGTATGATTGGTCACATTCTGCAGAGATTGCTGATGCATCTGGTAGTTTGATTAAGATTCCTTTTTTTTTTTTGTTTTAAGTGAAAAACAGACTGCCCACCATACTGTTGTTACCGCACAAAAATGTTGCTCAACCCTCACTGCAGCTTTTCTGGACTTGGGAACACGCCAAACACAGCCTTGCCACTCATGATGCAGTGAGAGGAGAGGAGACTATTACATCATGAGTGGCTGCACTCTTTGGGGTGTTTCTACTGTTTAGGAAGTATACAATCAGAGTAGATCAAGGATCTAAAACAAAACAATGTTGGGCAGAATTACACCATTAGCATGCCTTTCTGTTCTGCTGTAAAAGGAAGCAGATAAAGTAATCAGTAACATCAATGAATTTTAGAGAAGGCAAGTAATCAGAAAATGAGGGTTTTCAGCTGGAAATAATATGACGTAAAAAGGGCTGACAGTGTCCCTTTAACATGAGGAATAGCCTACCTGATGAGGTTGTGGAAGCTACTGCTCAGACCTCAAAGCAGGATCAAACAGATTCCTCAGGGAGACTGGCATGGGGGGTTACACGGCATGAGTAATGGTGGCAAGAAGCTTGGAAAGATGTGTAAAAATAGTCATACTTGATATGGCAGGAGGGAGTAGACAAGGTAAGACTCTCCTGTCCCCAGAGTACTATTTTACTGCTATACTGAAATGCCAAAAATATATCCTTTTAATAGTGCGACTAAAAATAACCAGAATGAGAAAGCTTGACATAGTGCCACAGCACTCTGCTGGTAACCCAGGTTCAGCACCAGACTCAGGCACCGGCCGGGCAGCCCAGGAAGACTTGGAGGTATTGCTGCATGGTAGCCCTACCAGTGTGGGAGGGTACGCATTGGGTTCCAGCACAAAAATGATCCCTGTGGAGGGTCAGATAGCTTATGTCACCACAGAGGACATCTGCATATGTGTAGGCCAACAGTTGGGAGGCAGTATAGCGCAGTGGTTTAAGGCTCTGAGCTGCAAATCTGGTGACATCCAGCAGACTAGATCTGGGTTTGAATCCCATGGCTTCCACTTACATACTGTGTGATCCTGACACTCCTGTAAAAAAGCTTTCAGCTTAGTGTGCTAATCTTGGTTAAACAACCAAAAAACAAACACAAAACAAGCAGTCAGCACTGTCAAGTGCCACAGGAGGAAGGAGAGATGCAAAAACCATTGAGTAAAAACCACAGTGTCATCAGGACGATGGCCAGTGGGACTCGGGGCCTGTACCATGGAACCCAACTGGCGTGAGCAGCAGGGATAGTGGGGGATGGGGCTGCGAGCTCCACTATGGGGTACCCTGCCCAGGCCCGAAGACTGGGTAGACTGGAGGAGAAAATGCTACATGACAAAATATCACTGTGCATGTGTACTAAGGGGTGCAGGGATGTGACCCGCCTGGGTATTGAGGGGTGCGGCAATATCCTGAAATGACTTTCAGACTTACTTTTGTGGCTGGCATGTTGGTGCAGCGGTACCCATGTTCAGAAACAAGCATGGATCCTCGGGACCAGCCAGAGGGAGAAGGACTGAGCATTCCAATGGATGGTCTCCTCCTCTGGGGTGGGAGGGCCACCATCATTGCTACTATATTGCCACCTGGGTGACCACAGGTAGCAGTGCAGCTGAGGACACGAGGGAGGAAGAGATGCAAGCTGGGAGCTGGAGTGATGCACACACTCTGCGTGCACACACAGCTAAGCTCTCCTAGCGTGCATGCATCTCAGGGGAGAAAACCAAGATAATGACTCCAGCTGAGCAGGAGGACTCGGCTGCTCCTACCACCAGCCCTGTTCCGCCGACAGACGCTGCTCCGGACAAGCACTAGATTGAGTTACCTCAAGGGATCTGAAGCCCCCCCTCAAACATGATAAAAGAGCCCTGCCATGGAAGGTATGCCATGGAGGTGTAAGAAACAGAACAGGTAAGTCCCAGAGAAGGCAGGTGTAAGGGATGGGATTGGAGATGGGGACGAAGGTAGCTGGAGGAAGGGAGTGCATAAAGAGAAAGTTAAAAAAAAAAAAAAGATCTGCTTTCGTGGGTATGTGTGATGCAGTATTTCTCTTGTGTTAATGACTTTTCATTAATTGTTTTATGGACGCGTTGCTTGTGTACGTTGAGGTAGCTTGGTTCCTATGCACTAGCTTAAATGGCTATTTATATTTCACCTTTCCTAAAGTACACTGCTACCGCTGGAACCAGCAGCACATGGAAGCTTTATCTCATCTGCAATAGCACTGATGACCCAGTAACACCAGTCTCTATAACACAGGGAACAGCACAAGCACACACCAAGAGGTAGTGAACCTCTACCCCCCCCCCCCCCGCCGGTAGGCAGATCACCAGCATCTTCTTCTTTTACTGGTGCATGTATATCAGAAGAAGCCAAAGCTATATAAAAACACCTCTTTTAGTTGATAACAACTAACACACATACAGAATTAGTACACATGCTGCAGGTCACCTGATGCCATTACATGCGTACAGTACATTAAAAGGCACAGTTGGGTGGGCCTGTTACAGCAGTGGCAGAACCGATGCTCACAACATCGGTGAGCTGGTTCTAGAATGAGCCTGGGTGGTCGGGACCTGGATGGGAGTGGAGGGGAAGGACTGAGCGTCCCAGTTGACACTTTTCTTCGAAGAGGGAGGGAGCGTGCCATGGCTGCCACAGCATTACCACCTGGGTGACCCCAGGTGGAGCTGTGGGTTGGCATGCATTTGGGGATGGGACAACAAGTGTGTTCACGCATGTGTGTCAGAGCGGCTGGCATCCTCAGGGTGGGGAAGAAAAAAAAAGGGGAAAAATGGCCCTCCATCTATGGATGGGCCCCAGAATATCCAGGCCACACCCTGCTGCCGTTCCATCTCCTTACACTGACTGCTTTCCACATTAATCCTCCCACCCCACCCTGTCTCTGACCGGGGGGTAAACAAAGGCTTGCAGTGTCAGGTAGATAGGAACAGTGCTCCAGGGGTACCTTGGAAGACCCTGAGCAAGTCAGGTGTCAGGGCCAGAGGATGAGGACACAAAGTACAAAAAACAAACATAAAAACCACAAAAATGGGCACCACTTTGGAATGTCGCTGTGTCACATGACTGCTGCAACAGGGCTGGCTTTATCTTCCAACCCTAGAGAGAGGGAGAACTATCCCAGTTGGGCAGTAACGTGTCCAGAGCAAAAATTCTGAAATCAATACCATTAGGAAACATTTGCTAAATATTGCCTGATTATTTGCTTAATATTGGAGTAGCAGTTCCCAAAAATACAGGAAAACCCCAGTTGCACTGTTAAAAATGCTGTTTGAAATGTTGTAAAAGCACAGTAATCCTGGTTCAAGTCTGTGATGTAACCATACTATTAGCAGTGTTAAACAAAGCCCCACCACCAACTCATCACGGCAGTGCCAGGCATCACATTCTAGAAATGCCATAATACAGTCCTGTTTTCTTTCAGTTCCAGTGCCGACCCGGATCATAGTGTCAGTGCTCGGCTAGTGTGATAAAACTGCATTGCAACAGTGATGGTGAGACATCACGGTGACTGAACAAAGGTAGCATCAATCAATCCACCATAATACTGCCAAGCTTGCTGTGGTATTACCAAAGAGTGGAACCCTGCCTCTAATGACCAAAATGTCATACACTGCCCACAGATTTTATAAAAAAAAAACCTGGTTACAAACTTCGTAACTGGGGCTGACTAAAGTCCTGCTAGGGTCAAAGGTCGATGAGCAGCGTCGCCACTGTGCACTAGATGGAGCTTTTCATTCGGCCTCAGTGCCTAGATTTTTTTTTTGTCCCATTCATGACACTTGTTTTTCCCCACAAAGTCAGTTTTTACCTGGGCCAGTCTTCATTCCATCTAAACAAATGGCAAAACGTTCACAAACGGAACAAATAGAAACATTTTAGAATTTTTGCTTTTGGGGGTTCAACAGTAACGAACCCGATGTGATTTTCCTTTATGATTTCTAGAGCAAGGAAGAGATTTTAGTGACTGTTGCTTATCCTTCCAATCAGGGGGTGGCTCATGATATATTTGGAGGTGCTCATTTAAATTTGCAGCAAATGAGACACGATGTAATCCTTGTACGTCCCATCAATGATCTTCTCTACGTCCCCCTTCTTCGCCTTCCAGCACTGAGACTCATGGGGATGTCGGAAAGAATCTTTCATCATTGTCTTCATTGTCAAGACAACAGGGATCTTGTTGCTCCTAGACCTTAGCTCTGCTGTCTCCTCCAGGTGGTGCTGCTCCGCACCTCTGCTGAGGTGAATATCAGCATGCTGAAATTGACCTACAAAATGGAAGAGTTAAAAAAAATGCAAGGGTGATAAAAATCTGATTTTTAGTACAAGCATGTTCTGATGAGGCAGTGCTGTAAGGTCGGGCAAATATAAGATTTCCCATAAGCCACTCCCTGAAAACTTTAAAACCTGAAGTATTTTATTTATTTATTTAGAGTCTAGGATTACAAGTACCTTTGAGCCAAGGCTCTTTTACAAAGGTTCCACGTCAATTGAGGTACAATACAAACACTACATAGAGTTGAGTAACAATGCAGAAATGGTGTTCAGACATTTTTTAGCAGCTGAAATACATCACATTTAGGAAAAGTGGGTACCAGAGGGGGCAGGGTAGACAGAGGTAGCTGAGGCTTGGAATGGACACAAAAAGAGCGATGCAGCCATGGGCATTTGTCATGCCTCAAAAAAGTGCTGAGGGTAGGGGGCAAAAACGGGGGGTAGGCTGTAGGATGAGGGAGAAAGGGGTTAGGAGTAGAAGTGCTGGGGGAGATCAGATTATGAGGGACAGTCGCAGGAGCTAGAGGCAGTTAGGTGGAGGCGAAGGTTGGCTTTGAATGGGCCTAGCTTTTGCAGAGAGGAGATGTCTGTTGAGTCTATTAATCCAGCTAGGAGCTCGGTGCACAAAGGATCTTTGGCCCAGTGTGGTGTGGCACCGAGGAATGTGCAGCATTTGATTTTCTGAAGCCCTGGTAAGGTGGGAGTTGCGTGCTATATGGAGAAGAGTTTGGACTCAAGGGGGAGCAAGCTCTAGCGTAAGTTTCTTAGCGATTAGACAAGTTTGGTACTTGATACGGTTTGATAACTGGAGCCACCCTGTTTGGGCATAGAGGTCACACGTATGGGTGAGACGATGGGATCCTGTTATGAGTCGGCAGGCTTTATTTAGGGCCACGTATAAGCACCTGAGGGCTGTGTCAGTTGCAGAGACGTAAATAATCAGACCATAGTTGATTAGCGAGACCACCGAGCTCTGAACTGCTATCCTCCAGTACAGAGCCAGTATGGTGGTGTGCAGAGCTGAGCCGCTGGGCACCTTACCTCCCACCACCCTGGCCACCTGGGTTCAGGAATGGACCTGGGTCACTTGGGGGCTGGTCCGGGAGGATAGATTGAGTGTCCATAAGACAGCTCTTCTCCCTCGGGGAGGGGGGGACTGCCCATCTCACAGCTTGCCTGCCAGCTAGAGGAACCTAGGTGAGAGCACCATGGGACAGCCAGAGAAGGAAACCCCATGTTCAGATGTCTAGGACATCTCCGCGGAGGAGGGAGTATGTACAATGCATTATTGCACACACGTGGGCCCTACTGTGGAGAAAATCAGAGAAAACCTCTCTGACCACAGCGTGGTGATGGAGTAGTCTATTGCAGGCCCCATACCAACAAGTGGGCCCCTTCAAATGTGGTAGGACCCAGAGGATATGGCAAGTCCCAGAGAAGTCGGGCGATGGGGCTGGGAAGATCGGTCCAGATATGAGCAGGTCGGGGAATCTAAGGAGCTAAACAGCTTTGCGGGGAGAAAAAAAACTGAAGTATGGGCTGGTCCACAAGTGCCATCTGGGAGACCAGGGTATACATAGGAGCTCGATATGAGTGGCAGGGCACTGATGTGTTCAGTTGCTTGGGGGCGGGTCTCAGTTTCTTGGAGAACAAATAACGAACCTTTTAAGGATGAATTCTGAATGATGCCCTAATTGTCCTAGAATGCTAAAAGAAAGTATGAGCTAAGGCTGGCATCCGAGGTTAAGGACAACTACGACATTTTCTGTAATTAAATAAACAATCAAGGAGGGGATAGAAACGTGAGACCTCTAGAAGATGATAAGGGCAACCTGGTCACAGAAGAGAAGGATATGGTTCAGTTATTGAATAACTATTTTTCCTAAGTGTTTAATGATAAAACAGGTGGCGCCACTGCAGTTCAGCTTGATGGGGAGGAGGGGCAGACACTGGAACATGTAGAGAGTGACATAAAGAAAAGGTTACAGCAAATGAACTCAAACAAGGTAACAGGGCCAGATAGGGTCCACCCTAGAGTGATATAGGAGCTAGCTAAGGAGTTAGCTGGACCAATCACAAAGCTTTTTCAAATATCCCTAAACAATGGCTCTGTGGTGGTTAGCTGGAGGAAAGCAACAGTTATCCCTATTCATAAAACAGACAGTAGGAAGGAATTAAAGAACTACCATCCATGCAGTCTGACATCTGTCCTGGGGAAGGTGTTTGAAAGCATAATAAAAGAAATTAGAAATGAGAGAAAGTTATTAGAGATTCCAGTGTAGTAGACTTTACACAGCATGGCTTTACCAGGGGCAAATCATGTCAGAAAACTTACTACAGTTTTTTGTTTGTTTTTTTTTTTATTTTTTTGCTCCTTTCCAGGCACCCCTGACCGGCCACTCATTTGGGTCTCGTAGGTGCACCCACTGCTGCTCCACCCCGCTGCCATCCACCATCCCAATATTGCAATGCCTCCGTGTAACCCTTCATCAGGTGGGTCCCTCCCTTCCGGGAGAGAAGCGCCTATAGGCACAAGTACGTATCCCAGGTGCTGCGGTGGGTCATTCCGGACAATTCTGGGGCTTTGGGGGGACAGGAGGCTGTCATCCAGTCGACCAGGGGTCAGATTTCAGTTTTTCTGCCCTCCCCACTGCCCCCCACCTTCAATGGGCTGGCTGTAATGGCAACCTTGGGCAGGGACATACAACAGTGTGTCGAGGCCTCATGCCACCTAGAACATTGCCCACGCCACCACCAGCGCCCCTCCCAGGAGAGAAGCATCCAATGGATGTCATAAACTCCGTGCCTGCCAGCCTCCACTCCTGACATCTGGGCCGAGGCATGAACCTGGATCACCAGTGTGCCAAGTGAATATCTTAACTTGGCACCACGGAGCCAGCCCTACAGTGTTTTAATGGCGTGAGTATGGCACTGGACAAGGGGTATCCTGTAGAGGTCTTATTTTTAGATTTCAGTATGGCGTTTGACACAGAGCCACATCAAGAATTAATCGAGGTCTTATGGAACTATGGTCTAAAGATTTATGTAGGGGCTTGGACTGGTTCCTGGTTGAGTGACAAAAAGCAACAGGTACACATTCATGGAATCACAGCCAAATGGGCAAGGGTTACCAGTGAAGTGCCTCAGGGATCACTGGAGAATGGCTATCAAAATTTGCAGACAACACTAAAAGGTAGCACATGAGGTGGATGCCTGAAAGACAGCGCCGTCCGAAACGGCAACGCGATGTGGGCAAAAGCCCAAAAGGTGAGGGGACAGGGGAGGCGACTGGATGTCGGGTTGTGGGTGACCCTAGCGACAGGATGTCGCTATATGCTATACACACACACACACGCACGCTGGGAGGGTGAGCACAGATGAAGCGCGCTGCCTGGGAGGGGGCAGAGGGTGGCGCCATGGTCAGCTGCCGAGCCGCGCCGGCATCAGGGGTTGGCCTCCACTTGTGGTGCGTGGGGTTCCGGTTCAGGTCCGGGCGCTACTGCATTTTGTTGCACCCAGCCCAAAACTTGTATTTATTTTGCTCCCCGACATGCAACCCCCTGGGTTGAGAATCTTTAAGTAGGAGGCGTGGGGCTAAGAAAGCAAAGTATTTAAATCCCCAGCACCGTTCTTCCGTGCGCCGAGGATGTCAGGGTGGCAAAATTGTCATCACGATAATGCGAGTTGCCGTCTGTCGCACGCGATTATCACATAGAACCCACTAAAATCGGTTCTGTTGTCAGTAGTCCTGAAGAGGTTAAAAATCTACAGAATGAGCTGTGCAACTTAGAAACTTGGTCCTAAAATATAAACTTAGGTTTAATGTGGATAAATGTGACATAATGCACTTAGGCAGGTCTAACACAATGGCCCAGTACCAACTAGATGGCAAGTCCCGTAAGGAAACAACAGAGGTGAAAGACTTGGGTATACTAGTGACAAATGACTTGTGATTTAAGCGGCACTGTCACTGTAGAGCAAAGCAGGCTAATGCAATCTTAAACTGCATTAGAAGACATATCAGAAGCAGAGACATGGGAGTGGTATTGCCTCTTGTATATTTCCCTTGTGAGACTCCACTTGGAATACTGTTCCCAGTTTTGGGCACCCAATACAAAAGCAGTGATAAGGACTCTGGATGAGATGCAGCGAAGAACTACCAGGATGGTGTCTGGTCTTAATGGCCTGAGCTATCAGGACAGGTTAAAGTCCCTGGGGTTGTATTCCCTGGAGTATAGAAGGCTGCAGGGAGATCTGTGCTTGCTTTTCGGATCCTTATCTAATAAATATCTATGGGAATGCCTGGGCTCTGAATTGAGGGAACACAGTTACAGGACAAGAGCCCATGATCTACAGCTTAGGGGTGAAACTTGCTCTACTAGGCGCAGAACCAACTGGTTGAACCAGAGGGGTAATCAGTGTCTGGAATAGCCTTCCGATGGAGGCAGTGGGTAGCAGTAATATGACAGAATTTAGACTCAGAATGTATGATTATTTTCTTAGGGAGGGCATATCAGGATATCCATTGTATAAAGGGTGAGCTTCTAATGGGTCTTTGCCTAAAATGGCTTGTAAATGACCTAAGAGACTTATGAGAATGGACCCAAAGCCAGAGCCCGATCCTATCAGTAAAGCCCCACCCAGTGCCCAAAGCAGCAGCAGTCACAGATCTGTTAAGGTAAGGGAGGGGGAACAGGGCTGGGGGAAGGGGAAAACTTTGTTTTTCTCACTGTTTATTATTGTAACTAAACAGGAAGTCACACTGGGATTGGGTGCTTGAAGATAAATTATACACAAGCATGAAATCTAGCACTCACCCCCCGTAAAACTATAAAGACACAGCTTACAGAAAATAATCAAAAAGTGCCAATATTTATTGAGGCGCCATCACTCTGAAAACATACCTTGATGCGTTTCAGATACTTCCTTTTCCAAAAAGCTTGTTTAGCCATGGAACCAAAGGTCCTTCATACATCAAGTATGATGTCATAACAACAGACAGCTGTAGTACTGCTGGCTTACTAATCTAGCGATGTGAATCACAAATAAAACAACATACAATATTATAAAAACATACAAACACACTTCAATAAAAAAACCCTCCTTTACATACAAATACAAAAATAACTTTAAAACTCTCATTCAAAACAGCATGGTCTCTAGAATGAGAGGCAGCATGCGTTCACGACGGGGGGAGAGATCATGTCAAACAAATCTGACTGACTTCTTTGACTGTGTCACTAAGACAGTAGACAGGGGCCAAGTGGCAGACATCCTCTATCTTGATTTCAGCAAGACCTTTGACTCTATGCCCCACAAAAGGTTGATCAGGAAGTTGGTGGATCTTGGGGTTGGGAAAAGATGGCCAGATCGGTGGAAAACTGGCTGAGGGACCGAACCCAGAAGGTGGTTGTGGGGGAGAGTTATGTAGCACCAGAGAGGTAACCAGTGGGGTTCCACAGGGCTCCATGCTGGGGCTGGTGTTGTTCAATGTCTTCATCAATGACATTGGGGATGGCATTAAGGGCAAAATGTGCCTATTTGCGGATGACACCAAGCTCTGTGGGAGAGTGGACACAGCTGAAGGGATAAGGGACGTACAGGAAGATCTGGAAAAGCTGCGGAGGTGGTCCAGGATCTGGCAGCTTGGCTTCAATACCAAGAAATGCAAAGTTATGCATACTGGAGTCAAGAATCCCAGGACAGAGTACTACCTGGGTGGAGTCCGAGTATCTGCATCAGAGCAGGAGAAGGACCTGGGAGTGATGATCACTAGTGACCTGAAGCACTGCCTTCAGTGCAAGAAAGCAGCAACAAGGCAAACAAGATGCTGGGATGCATAGTAGGAGAGAGAAGGTTATACTGCCCTTCTACAGGTCACTGGTAAGGATGCATCTAGAGTATGGAGTTCAGTACTGGTGCCCACACCTCAAAAAGGACATCAACCTGCTGGAGAAGGTCCAGAGGAGGGCTACAAAGATGATAGCCAGTCAGTAGGGTAAAGCATACGAGGAGAGGTTGAGGGCACAGAACATGTTCTCCCTGGAAGACAAGAGAGAAAGAGAGAGAGAGGACTTGACTGGGACCTTTGAGTACCTGAAAGGGATAAAAAAGGTTGATAAGGAGAGTCTCTTTAAGATGAGTGGCAACCATAACATGAGGAGGCACAGTCTTAAGCTACTGGGTGGAAGGTTTAGGAGGGAGGTCAGGAAGCACTTTTTCACAGAGAGGGTGGTGGATACTTGAACTGCGCTGCCGGAAGAGGTCATCTTGTTGAAGACAGTGGGCAGCTTTAAGAGAGGCTAGGATAGACATGGGGGAAGGTAAGGATCATGGGTAGGGAGGATGGGAGGAGTGGGGAGGGAGGGCAGGGACATTAGCTCAAGATATGGACCCTGCAATACGAGAAGATTTGATAGACCAAATGGCCTTCTTCTGCTGGCTTCTTCATATGTTCATATGTAGTAATAAATGGCAGTCTCTACTGAATGCTTTTTGCTTTTCGCTCTCAAGTGTAAAGGTTCAGTTTTCAGTGCTGATTCCTTTTTGCAGTTCAAGTCAACAAAAACCATAAGCTATCGCATATTAACATTACTGTTACATATTTCTTTAAAAAAACAACTACAGAAACTACAGAAATATCAGCAGTGTCAAGACTCAGATACAGATTACTTTTCTACATTATTTTTCATCTATAGATAGCAGTTTCTTATCATACCTTATATGTATGGAGTTACATCAGAGTTGCCATTTAGACCTGCTTGTATGCATGCTCTGAGGGTGTAAATCCAAAATCCAAACAAATTACAAAAATAAATAGTGGGACTCCCCCACGCATGACACACAGAAGGGCAGAAACTTTGGGGGGGTTGGCTAATCCATAGTAGACAGGTTAGGCAAACGTATGCTACTTGGTTGACTAACAGAAAAATTGGATACTTTACATGTAAATAGTGTGTCTCCTGCAAGGTTATTTCCACGGGGGATTCTTTTGAAAATCCACATGATGGAAAACAATACAGCATTAGATAATAATGTGCGAAAGCTCTGGAGTTGTGTATGCAGCTATATGTAAGTGTGGAGCATTTTTTATTGGCAAAACAAAACAGATATTCAAAACAAGGATAGCTGAGCATTATAGAGCGATCCACAATGGGGATATAAGATATGCTACGGCTTTCCATGTTATCCGCTGCAAAAACCAGGGCAAACATGGTTTTTCTTTTACAGTCATTGACAAGGTGTGTGCACATCCCAGAGGAGGTGATTTTGATAGACTGCTTTTTGCAACAAGAGGGATTTTAGATTTACACCCTCGGAGCATGCACACAACCAGGTCTAAACAGCAACTTTGACGTAACTCCATACTGTACAAATAGATCCCCAAATTCAGAGCCATCTGGATGCATGTGCATAACTGTGCATCATGCAAATAAATTGGACCAGCCAGCTCTAGCACAATATTCAAACAGAATGCGAGTTTGGAACAGAGTGCGTAATCTGTATGTTGGACCCTGGATACGCAGTGCACAGCAAGCTGCCGCCATGTATGGTGCACTACATCCAGGGTGAGGGGCTGAAGACCATCTATAGGGGAATGCGTGGTGCATACCTGTATGCGCTACAGCCCTCATGGGCAATATTCAGCCCAACTATGCAGATGAGCCCACTGGGCATGCAGAGCACAATGGGGCCATTTGCATGCCCATTATGGGCTCATCTGCATGACTGCGCCACTGTGTTGTGCGCCGGGCCAGCCCTCCCAGCCCCAATCACTGTACAAGTATTTGAAATCCACAGCTCCATTTCCATAGCGTAATTCCCCCACCTCCCCAGCCCCAATCACACATGTCAAAATAAAACATCCCTGATCTATAATCCCTGGTGGTCTAGTTGTTCCCCCCTCCCCAGCCTCAATCACACATGTAATAAAAAAAATCCACGATCTGTAATCCCTGGTAGTCTAGTGGTCCCCCCTTCCCCAGCTCCGATCACACATGTAATAAAAAAAATCCCTGGTAGTCTAGTGGTCCCCCCAGCCCAAATCACAGTTAATCTAATGAAGTCCACCCCTCTAACCCCTGAACCGTATAACAATACAACCGTCCCTCCCCTGGTAGTCAAAAGTCTTCACCCCCATGCCACCTTAGGCATGGACCCAGTAGGGTTTGAAAAGCATAACTATGCACTGGCGCAGCAGGCCATAGTTACACTTCAGAGGGTTTCAATATTGTGATACATGTCATATGCATGAGGGACCCCTCATTTGCATAGGCACATCACACTATTATGCGCGTCAGCACAGTCAGAGGTGCACGGTGCATTGGTGGCCTTTGACTATGGCCACACCCCCGATGACCCGTACAAGTCCAGAGATGCGTGGTGCATACAGAGATGCACCGCACTTCTCGTTTGAATATGTGGCCCATAAAGTATAATAAGAAATTGCTTTCTATAGATAAAAAATAATGTAGAAAAGTAATCTGTATCTAAGTCTTGACACTGCTGATTATATTTTATGGTTGGTTTTTAAAGGAATATATAACAGTAATTTTAATATGCAATAGCTTATGATGTTTATTGACTTGCACTGCAGATAGGAGTCGGCACCGAAAACTGAACCTTTCCACTGGATAGCCGAGACACAAAAAGCATTCAATACAGACTGCCATTTATTACTGTTTTGAATGAGAGTTTTAAAGTTATTTTTAAATTTGTATATAAAGGTGGAGGGTTTTTATTGAAGTGTGTTTATATGTTTTTATAATATTGCTTGTTATTTTATTTGTGATTCGCCTCACTAGATTAGTAAGCCACCAGTACTACAGCTGTCTGTTGTTATGGCATCATACTTTGATTTGTAACCAGGACCTCCTTGTAAATGAGCCTGCTTAATGGAGTTTTTCCTGCAATAAACTTGAACTGAATTGAATATTTGATGTACAAAGGACCTTTGGTCCTGTGGCTAAACATGCTTTTTGAAAAAGGAAGTATCTGAAATGCAACAGGGCATGTTTTCAGAGTGATGGCACCTCAATAAATATTGGCACGTTTTGATTATTTTCTGTAAGCTGCGTCTTTATAGTTTCACAGTGGTGAGTGCTGGATTTCATGCTTATGTCACTGTGTATTATGTACACCGGGTTGGGGGGGGGTTTAACTAAGAGTCAGATGCAGAACTGGAAGTTCAGATTCCAACTCCAGTGATTTAACTGGCATCAGAACGGAATGAGGGGCCTTGTGAGGGGAGTGTGTGGGGGCCCTGAGAAGCTACCCCTCAAGGGAAGTTCCTGGCAGCCTTGTGGCACAGGAGGGGTCCCCGTAGAAGAGACGAAGTTCCAGGGGCAGTTGCAGGTAAGTGCCCCCAGGAGTTGCTGCCAGTGGAGCTGCTTACGAAGAAACCTGCTGAGAGACAAGACTGCTGGCAAGGTGTGCAATGAGAAAGAGAGCGATCCCACGTTTGGGGTATATGCAAGCTGCTGTCACTGGATGATTAGCTGGACCAATGGTCAGCCATGGCCAGTGGGCAGGCTGGAACGTTATGCCGCCACATAGTTCCTTGCAGCCCCATCAGTAACACTATGCAGTTACACACCAACCATGGTGGTGACCTCCTGGCTCGGGGGGACTAACCTGGCATGAAGCATGTATGTCCTCACCTGGGGACCCAAAGACACCATAGCAGTGAACCTGTTCTATTTCTGGCTTAATGAAGACACGTACTGGGAGACTTCAGCTTGTGGAAAAAGCAGCCTTCATAGCTAAGTCAACACCCAGGTATCACACGTTGTAAATAGTTTAACCTGCAAGGAGCACATCATGAATTGTCCCTCCCACAGTGGAAGCTTCTTGAGCCACTCACTGACTAGGAACTATGTTGCTAATTTATGTAAATGCATAATAGTACAGCCTGAGCACAGTGGGATGTAAAATAAATGAATAAAGTAGATCTGGCTCTGACCCTAGGTATTACCTTATCCACTTGTGAACAGATCTGAGATGTGAAAAGGAGCAGAGGAAGTTGTGTACCTCCAATAGCATATTCAAGGCACAACATTATCCCTAAGGGGTTCCAAGGGTCCTGACATGTGTCCAGGGTGGTGGGTATTATATCTGCCTACACAGTGTCAACAAGGGGAATGACTGGGAACTGCTATTCCAGACTGTAATTGCTGACATGTTAGTAAGGCGTGACTACTGCTTAATTCACTGTGTCTGAGTGCATCCTTTCCTGGAAGAATAAAGATCTGAGCTTCACCTGCCACACAACTGGGGACCTGGGGTGTATAGTGACCAAGGGTGGTGTTGTAAGGAGACCCTTTGGCAAGAGACCATCTATACCACTAGGTATGGAGGGTTTCCTGGGCTATGCCCACCTTAGCTAGTGCCCAGTGAATGCAGGAGGCACAATAGAAGTTACATTCATATATGGTAAGATCCTGTTTCCTTGTTTCTGTGCCTTTGGGACTATCTCTCCTCTGCAGTAGGATACCATGAGGTCAAGGAGTGATGTGGGGCTGGGAACTGTGTGGGCCATCATCCTATGGCAATTTCAAGTGGTGGGGGTCAAGCTTCATAGCGACGGGCAGTGAAGATAGAGACGTGGCCAGCCTCTAAACTATTCAAAAACGTTGCTGGTCTACACACAGAGGAATTGAACTGAGGCAGTGTGCGGTGCAAACAAAGACCAGCTTACATAATTAGCAGCCTGAAAAATTCAGCATACATCTAAAGCATCTTTACAATGCATCCATTACACAGTGCAGCAAATGTCATTTAATAAAGTGCAAAACATACTTAACAGCTTCCCAATTACAAAATCATAGGAATGAGTGGGGCTCTAATGCCGCTGTGTGCAGACCATCATTGTTTGTGTTATCATTCTATGGCTAGCTTCTCTTCCCGCTGTGATTTGTCTCTCCCCCTGCCCCCCAGGACATCAACCGCATGGCTCTGAGCATGCACACACACTGGCATTTCCACATGGAGCACGTAAGCACCTTCTCATCAAATAAGGTGCCGTGCTAGTACTTTTCCCTAGAGGTACCAGTGGGTACTAGAAGTATTTGTGAACCTGCCCCCCTCTCCCCGGAGACTGGAAGTGCCTGCGTGCATGCCTTCCCTGCCTCCTGCTGACCTATAGTAATAACCTGGGCTCTGGGGGGGAACACATTCATGACACCAGCATGGCAAGCAGTTCCCCTAGCCACTGTGCTACTGGACCAGCCAATAAAATCATAATTAAAAAACACAGGGCTTCAGTCTGCCTTGCATTAGGGCCACTCCCTTCCCTGTGGGACAAGCAGTCCCCTGAATTACTTTCATTAACATAATTTCTGGGGTGGGGGGGGGCACTGTGGAGCCTGAGCAGGGAGGTAGCCTGAAAACAGAGCTCTGCATTTCTTTGCTTTATAATTGCAAAAATCAACATTTTATTGAACTTTTGAGGAACCATTTACGAGCTTCTGAAAGAGGGCATTGCCAGGAACATCAAGGTCAAGCCAAAATCAGCACAGCCAGCTGCAGAAACTAAAATGGAGCAACCAAAGTCGGAAGCAGCTGGGCCCAGCACTTGAAACTGGCCAGGAGGAAATGTTACAGTCCCTGGGTAATAAAATGAACAGCTCCTGGCATCGGTCTGGTCAATGAACACCAAATCTGACTCACTTGCTTCAAGAATGTCAGCTGTGGAAATGTCCATGTAGTGTATGAAAACGGAGGTAGAAGACATTACGAGGCAGATCGGCTTCTATAGTGTGGCATCAGCACACTATGCCAAGGAGCAGAACTTAACTCGCAACAGGCTTGAAATACTTGAAAACCAAATCAGCTCCATGATCGTCCAATTCCTCAACATTCCAGGGAAGTAAAGGTGACCACTTTCCACTGTTTTTAAAGGAGTGGCTGGGCAAGCAATTAAAAGAACACGGGCATGACAGAATGGCCCATAACAAAAGCTTATAGATTCAGACCTTGTGGCAGGCAAGACCGTGACATATTCTGCACAGACTTGGTAGTACTGAACTGGATGGCTACCACAGACAAATTGCTCGAGCTTGCTAAGAGACATCACTAATTACTATTCGAGGGCTACACCAATCTGGCTTTTCCAAACATTTGTTATGCTACCTGTCAACGTAAAAAGAAATGTGATATGGTCCGGTGTGTGCTCACAGACCTGGAGGTATCACAGACTCTATTGTTCCTGGCAAAGCTCTGCACTGTACATCAAGACAAGGTCTACATCTTTACAGACCCGTCAGATGCAGGGAAATGGGCAGCTAGTCTGCAGCAGTCACAACAGCAGCAGGAGGGAATGCAGGATGCAGTGAATGGAGAGCTGCGGAGGACTGAAGGACTCAACATATTTCTAATCCCGTAATTTCTCCCTGCCAGTGGAAGTCAGCCTCAGTTGCACCCATCACTAACCCACCTCCTACATCTATCCTTCACCTCAGGTACTGTTCTGCAAGCCTGGAAATCAGCATGCATAATTCCCCCTACACAAAGGCAGAGACCCCTCAATGCCTGGTAACTACAGGCCACTCTCCCTCCTCCTAGCCCTTGCCAAAGTGCAGGAATCACTTGTCCAAACCAGACTAACAAAGTACCTCACAGCAACCAAATTCCTTTCCCCCCTACCAGTCAGGCATCAGAAACAGCACTCCACAATCTCCGCACTGCTGCGTATCACAGAACACATCCACACTGCGTCTGACCAAGGCCATCTAACAACTGTTGTCTTTGTAGACCTGGCAAAAGCATCTGACTCAGTCTCCCACCCACTTCTTACAAAACTTGAGGCTGTAGGATTAGCCCCCATCACAGTTCAGTGGTTCCAATTCTACCTAAACAACAGGCTCCAATCAGTCAGAGTGGCCGACTTCGCCTCCCCCACTTCCAATTCTCACGGGTGTACCCCAAGGATCAATCCTCGGCCCCATCCTATTTTCAGTATTCATAAATGACATTCCCCCTGTTTGCACATGTAACCCCTCACCCCTGCCTTTTTGCCAAAATGACAGGTGGCATGCTGTTGAAGCTGACAGCAGTACCTGGTGGGGACCTGGGTTCAGGGAGGATGAGGTTACTCGGCACAGGGGGACCTAGGTTTCGCTACTCTGCACAAGGGCACCCAAGTAAATCTGAACACAGGAAACAATAACTGTAATGTCCAGAACCAGGAATGGGATTCTTCAGTGTGGCTTTTATTCGCATCCAAGCTGAACAAACAAAGCATAGACAGACCCCCATGGGGCTACATTTCCTGGTAATGCAGATTAGAGACAACAGAACACTTCATCACTATTTCCAGCCCTCAGGCTCTAAACCCACCAGGCACACAGCCCGGACTTGCACGCAGCTTTGGGTACACAGCCTGACTTGTACACACTTGGGTTTTCCCCACTGCCCGGCTCCTCCGCTGGCCACTTGATCCACAGTCCATTTGAGGAATGAACCAATTATCCTGTTGTGGCTCCCCAAGCCACACTAGAGTCTGTGACTCTTAAGAGAAAATTTTCCTTACAATCCCACATCTGGGTACTTCCCCCATCACCGGCCAAGTGCCTGAGGCAAAGTAAATCCACAGAAGAAATCCGTAGAGGTGGACCTGGTCACTAAAGATGGGGCCACCCACCTCCAGCTCCCACAGCCCATACCCGCCATTTCTCTGAAACTGAACAATTCCTGTACTGAACTTTTAAATGTAGATTAAGGTAGACGTCTGTCACATCACCTCTATATATTATTTGCATCCCAACAAACTCTGGAACTTGAAACTACTTTTACTTTGCTTAGCCCATTTCTCTAGGCTTCCCAATATTTAGTAGTTCAATCCCCACATTGTCACACAAGTCCCAGGGTGAAAAATATAGGCCCTTTTAGCCAGAGCAGACACTCACCCTCACGTTGCAGGTGCCCCACAGGCGACTCACAAATCTTGTTTTCTCCCAAATAAATACTAGAACAAACAGGCAGCTTTTCCTCCACAAGCAGAACTAGGGGGTTGCCCCAGGAATCTGCAGAGAAACCCTTTCATCCCCCCCCCGGAGGCAGGGGGCACTGAGACCCAAAACAGCAGTCTCCACCACTTCAGTACTCTTTTGTGTCTCTCTTTAAGGTGGAGACACACACCCTATTACTTAAAAGTAGCCCTCTTGCCAGGGCTGAGGCTCCTAGAGCCTTTACTGAGCTGCTTTACCAGCAAGCTCCCTACTGCACATTCACTCACTGAAGACCAACTGAAGACTCTCACTTCAAAACTCCCAGCGTTCTAACTAACTCCCTTTGCTGCAGATTCCAATGTGGCTCATGCAGCTGTGAAAGTTCTATTGGTGGTGTCATCCCTCAGTCTCAGCTGAGACTGAGAACAGAGTGAGACAGTGTGAAACCCACTTAACTGGAGTTTCACAAGCTGCCTTCCCTGCCTACCACTAGGTCTTACTGGGATTCTAGTAACCTCGGGTAACAGGGGGTTACACACAAATTTCCACATACATATGTATGCAGATGACACTATTCTTTTCACCTCTGGTCCTGTCCTAATCGATGTTCAATCAGCCCTTCAAAATGATTACCACAATATGCAGAGCTGGTTCAGAAATAACCAATTTAAAATGAATACCTCTAAAACAGTGTCAATGACGTTGGGAATAGTACAAAAACTTAACAGAGTTACCCCCTCCCCCCCCCATCACCTCGCTGGATGGGAAACTACTGGACTCTGTCACAAAATGCAAATACCTTGGTGAATGGCTGGACTCCCATATGACTTTCTTGAATCACATAGAAGCTATCACCTCTACATTACGGCACAAGCTAGGTATGCTCTACTGAAACAGGGACTCCCTTCCACTGCCAGTCAGATGTGAAATCCTAACTAAAATGATCACACTCTTTGACTATGCAAACGTGGTTTACAGCAATGCCCCTGCAACAACCTTATCCAGACTGGACATCTTCCTGAATGCATTCTGCGGCTTCACCACAAATTTCCGCCTTCAAAACACACCACTGCTCCACCTCTCCAGATATCACGCCACTATCCCATCAACACTGCATCCACTCTATTAATCTTATATCCAAATACTGGTTAAACTTGCTACCTTCCTGTCTCTCAGTGTGCCTTACCCCGGCAAAACACTCCCCTTATGGGCTGCGGTTCAGGGATTCCAGATCCTTCCCGCTGCCTCTACCATCATATTCATCAGATAAATTTGCCTCCTGCTATAGGCTCTACTGCCTGTGGAACAAACTGTGTCCTCCAATCAGAAACTCTCCCTTGCACTATTCTATCAAACAGCAGCTTCGCCTACTGCCTTGCCCCATGTGCTCCTACCAATCCAATGCCACAACTACTGCTCATCGCTGAAGGCTTTGCGACTCATTAAGCAACCATTGTAAATACAGACGTACACACTGCTGTGTAATAGTACTACTGGATGTTTCATGCTTGTTGTAAATACCTAACATTACATACTTTTATTTTATTGCCTCTACGTTACTATTTTTGTCTTAATTGTACTGTACCTATATGCAACAATCTGTACAATCTCCCAAGTGTATGTAACAATCAAATCAATCAATCAAATCTTTATTTAGCCAGGTGAAACACTACTGAGTGAGACTCATTTACAAAGTGGGCCTGGTCAGCACCACAACGCTGAGATATGACAATGAAGATAATACAAGACAAGGTACAAAATAGTATCAGTAACAACAACAGTGCAATATACAACCTTTTTACAATATTTACAGACTATACAGTTCATATTAGTCTATGCAACAGTACCCTAAAAGTAGTAAGGGGATAGAGCAGATAGGTATGGTGAGGGATAACAGCACACCAACATATGGTAATAGGGGATCGATGAGAGGATAGGAGGGGGAGGAGGAAGTAGTGCGGTAGAGATGATAGTTGTAAGATGGGGATATTGGTTGTGTTAACAGAAGTGTAGTCAGGATGAGGAGTAGGCAACATATCAGCTGAAGGAATAAATGTAATCACCTGGAAAGCTAAGTCGGGAGTTAGGAATAACAGTCGCAGGAATCTCTGATATATTGTCTTATCAAAGATTTAAAGGTAGCCAGTTTAACAAGAGTGGCCAGCTTCAGTGCTTTCTGGAGGTTGTTCCATAGGGCTAGCAGGGCATAGCTTAAGGATGAAAGCCTGAAACAAGAACTACATCTTGGGCTGTCAAGTGAGAGGTAGGAAAGCTTTCTAAGTGAGTTGCATCTTGGGGTACTAGTCAATATGTTTGAAATGTATACTTTTTCCCCTTCCCCGGGTTGCACCTGGAAACGAGCCCTGGCTCAGTGTGCCTTTCCCGGTAACCAAATGTTTAAATAAAAAAACAAATAAACTTGAACAGTTCTTTCATAATCTGTACGGGTCAGATGTGACCTTGCTATGTTATGTTCCTCTGAAAAGTAAGGTTCAAAATGTTAGGCAGTTTTCTTTAGGTACAGCGGGCCAGGGTAAGTATAGTAGACTTTATGATGACAGATGGGTGACTGGTAACTGCAGTTACTGATGGAACTTCCTATATTTGGGACATTTTAAAGTGACTCTGCAGAGCCTTGCACTAGGTTTGTCTTCTAGTAGTAACTGATATGTACTCCCAGTCCCAGCTGTTACTATCACTGTTAAAAACATGTTTTAACATAGTTGTTAAATCAGATAGGGATTTAACTGTGCCCCATGTTAATTAATTATCAGATTAGTTGAACAGTTTGTTTTCTTTCAGACTTACCATTCAAGCAACCTATTTTAGCTGGTAAGGAATTCACTTTACACTCTAGTTGTATACATGGCACCAAGCTCTTTTTTAAGGGCAGGCAAACTTGGATTTATAACTGGTCTTTTGAACTCTTTAGTAATTTAGACATGTGCTCTTGGGCTACAGTCTCACAGCAAATAATGTTTATTCTTACTGTGGTTTAATATATTGAATTGCTTCCATACTTGAGCCTAATTAGGAGATATACAATACCTATCCTGTATAGCGACAGTTTACATGTATCATCTAAGCTACATGTCCTATTGGTATTGATGCCAAGCTTAAAAAATATATATATATTGAGTTTGTAATGTTTATAAACATGTTGTGGACTCAGCGGGAGGATTTTGCAGTAAAATAATATTTTGTGCTACAATGGACAAAGCTTGGAACAAATGTGTGTTTGTCTGCAGCCAGAAAACCTTTAGGCAAATATTGCTAGCAATTTGGAGGTTGCAAGCAACATTGAAACACAATTCTGCATTTGTTTCCCACAAACCTCAACTGAGCTGACTGAAAATTCATTGTGGTGTATAGTTCTTGCTCCTTGGTGGAACGGTGCAGCTGTTTGAAAACCAAGAGTTAATTCCTGGGTTTTGATATACTGTATAATACATCGGCACTCTGTACAGTTACTTTTTCCTTGAGGTGTACAAACTGGGGCAGCACCCTGCTTGCTCAGAAGGAGCTCCTATTCACTTTCAGAATGAATGACATTTTCTTAGTTCAGGTCTAGTGAGATCTGAGCACATGGCATGTGTGAGGTGCTCAATTCCAGAGTGTTCCGCTTGGCACCCTAGCATCTCCTGACACTAGCTCTAGTTTCATAGAAAGTCAATTCCTCTGTTAGAGTACCAGTGCAGTCTTGGCGAACCCTAGAAAACAGGAATTGGGTCATAGAAAGGAAAAATACGGGCAGAATGAGTGAATGTCTTTTTTTTCCCTCACTGTTCTGCTGTACTGTTTTTTCCTTTTCTGCAGTTTGTGCACCTTCTCTTTTGAAAAAAACATGCACATTTACAGAGATCTGGTTATGTTAAATTGTGGTAGCCCACAACAACATCCAGTGATTATCTGCCTCAAGTCTGAAAACAGGTTACCCAATCTAGATGCTTACCTATCAAGCCATGAGCCCGTGGAGACAGTGCTGCCCAGTTGACCACGTAGAAACCCAAGTGGTCCAGCTGCAGGTAGGTGGGATGCACATAGTGGTGTACGATCACCAAGAACTCCAGTCCACCAGCAATCCTAATGGTGATGTTAGAGGAGTGAAAGATGGTTATTTCCAGCCCTGGCTTTTTGACAGTTTTGGTCTTGTGGCAGGACAGGGTGAGCTGAGCCTCCCCTTTTAAAGTGACAGCTTTCTGCGTGATGTTGATGATGTAATTCATCCTTGGTCTGTCTATGATGATGGTGATGATGTCAAAATAGGTGCGGAGCTGGTTCTCATGGCCAGTCCTGGAAGGAGCCCCAAGCAGGTGTCCGTTTACTGTCACCCCTAGAAGGAATGATACATCATGTTAGACACTGGCTCATTCCTAAGACCCTGCTCAAAATCCCTAATTACACACACTGTGCTGAGCATGCCCTTTCTAGAGCAATACTCTGTATCACAAGAACCACACAGAACACATCCTTTCTAGAACAATAGTCTACAAAACAAAAACCATGTTGAGCAAGCCCATTCTAGAACAGTTGTCAGTATTATGAAACATAGTATGTTCACTCTTTCTAGACCTGTGCTCAGTATCAGGAGAACTCAGCTGAGCAGACCTTTTAGGACAGTACCCCATATTACAAGAACCACACTAAGCACACCAATTTTTGGACGGTGTTCGGCAAGAACCACATTGAGCAAGTCCTTTCTAGAACAGTTCTTTGTATCACAACAACCGCATTTGGAATGCAATTTTCTGCCTCTTGTACTTTATGTGTTTGACTGTTTGAATGGTTGTTCTCTTTGGCTTATTGTTTTGATGTTCATTGTTAGATTTTATCTCTTTGCACCCCCCGATGTATCTTGAAATAAGCTGTATAGCTCAGGATGCTTTTCCTGGGGAAAAGTTCAATTAAAACAAGAATGCACTTAATAGAACTGTACTACGTAATACAAGAACCTCACTGAGCACTCCCTGTCGAGAACAGCATTCTATATCACAAGAGCCATACTGAACACGCTCTTCCTAATACAGTACACTTTATCACAATAAAGTACAGTTATGTAAGAACGTACCTTAACAGTAGATCTTTGAGAGGAGCGCTTGCAGCTGGCAGTCACCAGTAGAACTAAGCTGCCAGGCGCTAGGACCACATGGAAACCTTTCTAGCTAGCAGTGTACCATGGGGAACTGCTCACTGCCCACGTCACCCTGCTGATGTTGGCCTATCCTATGAAAAGCAGGCAGTCCCCCACACCCTCCTCAGTTCTCTTGCCAGAGACCCAGAAAGGGCAGTGGAAGAAGAAACTGAGGAGGTTTCCCAAGAGCCAGAACAAAGAAAAAAGAAAAAGGGAGCAGAAGACTCACATGAAAGAGGAGAAAAACAGACATAGAGCAGGGGGGAAGGAGGGAGAGAAAAACAGTGCCTGCTGCAAGAGCTGCTCTCGAAGATCTACTGTTACGGTAAGTTCTTATGTAACTGTACTATCTTACTTCGAGGGAGGCTCTTGCAGCAAAAAATAAGCAGTAGGACTAAGTCTCAAGCAGTTTCGGTAACCTAGGAAACCGCAGCGGGAGGAGGAAAAACAGCAGCCAGAGGTTCAAGAGAGAAGGCCCTGGAGAACAACCATGCCAAAGTTAACCCTACACCTAGAGGCAAAGTCCAGGCTGACGTCTTTGGCGAAGGTATGGACAGAGCTCCAAGTGGCAGCTGCACAGATGTCTGCAGCGTGCACACATTCCTGGAGCAAGCTGTGGAAGCAGCAACACCCCCGGTACAATGGCCCTTAACTCCTGGAAGTTCCTTGTTATACTTTCGGTAACAGAAAACAATGCAATTTGTTAACCACTTAGACAAACACTGAGTGCCTTCTCTTTTTGGGGCAAATGAAACAAACAATTGGTCAGACTTCCTCAAAGTCTTAGTCCAGTGTGTATAGTATCATAAGATTCTATTTACATTCAAAGTATGGAGAAAAGCATCCCCCTGATTAGAACGCTCTGGAAAATAAACTGGAAGGTGGCTGGATAGATTCAAAGTAAACTCCAACACCACCTTAGGAAGAAACTTAAGATTGGTACACAAAGTCACCCTGTCTTTGTGAAAACCAAATAAGGCTCCCTACACATCAGGGCCTGAAGCTCAGAAATCCTTCAGCAGAGGTAACAGCAACTAAAAAGAGCATTTTCTATGACATATAGTGCAGTTCGCAACTCTTGGCCGGTTCAAAGGGAATGTAACATGAGTTTCTCCAACACAAATTTAAGATCCCAAGGAGGGATTGGGTCCTGAAAGGGTGGTTTGCGATGCAAAATGCCTCACAGAAAGTTGCGAGACACATCGAGCTGGGTCACAGCTCTGCCCTTGACAGGTACATGGTATGCAAAGATGGCAGAAATGTGAACTTTAATGGAAGTGTACCTTAATCTGGAATCAGAAAGGGAGAGAAGATACTCCAATACCTGATCCACCCGGCAGGTGAAGGGATCCAACTGGTGGGAAGCAACCCAAAGGGTATAACACTTCCAATATATAGCATAGGTTGCCCTGGTGAAGGGCTTACAAGCAAGCAGCCACCAGAATATTAGTGACCCTAAGGGAGACTCTAAACCAGGTGATGGCTATGTCCTTAGGAGCAATGCATGAAGATGCAGATATTTGAGATCTGGATGGACCAGCATCCCCCCCTCCTGGGAGAGCAAGCACAGGGGCAAGGGCACTGGGGTTCCACCACCAGTGGTTGTAGCAAAGGGAACCAGATCTGACAAGGCCAGAAAGGACCTATGAGGATCATTTCAGGCCCCTCCATTTGAAGCTTCAGCAGAACCCACTGAAGGAGTGGGAAGGTGTACAGGAACCTTCCCTTGTAGTGGAGGGACAATGCATCTCACCAGAAAACTCCAGACCCAGGATCAAGCGAGCAGAAAAGTGGCAGGTTTGTGTTGATTGGGGACTCAAAAAGGCTCAACTCTGGGTGCCTGCACCTGTTCAAGAGGGACTTGTGAGCCCTGGAGCAGAAGTGGCTTAAGCTGTCTACCAGGATGTTTTGGATGCCTGGAACACGGACGGTGGAGAGCTCCAGACCATGCTCGATGTTCCAATAAACCATCATCACCTTCCTGCACAGGGGGTAAGAATGTGTTCCCCCTTGCTTGTTTATATAATAAACAATGCACACATTGTCCATCTACACTAAGAGCGGACCTGGGTGGAGATGAGTCTGGATGGCCTGGAGGGTGTACAAGACAGCCTGCATCTCCAAGACACTGATGTGGAGTCCCTGTTTCATGTCTGTCCACATGCCCTGGGTATCCCAGTCAAGACCTGAGGCATCAGTATCTGGCGGGGGCCGGCAGGCAAAGGGGATGCCCCCAAAAGAGGTTGGCCAGCTCTAGCCACCAGGATAGAACCCATTGGACTGGACTGGAGACTATGACTGGCTGGTCCAGGTCATTCATGCATTGATCCCATTGGACCCTCAACGTTCACTGGGGAATCCTCAAATGTAGCTGGGCTAGAGGAACTGTAGCAATGGCCACTGCCATGTGACCCAGAAGACAGAAAAACCTGGGCCAGGACCCGATGGCTGGAAGAGACCAGACAGGCCTGCCCCATCAAATGCTCTGCCCTGTCCGTGAGCAAGAATGCTATGCGCTGGGCTGTATCCAGGATAGCTCCTATGCACTGGAGCCACTGGCAGAGTAACAGATAGGACTTTGGCATGTTGACAGTGATCCACAGGGCCTGGAAGAGACTGAAAGTATGCTCCAGGGTCTGGAGAAGTCGTTCCCAGGATGGGGCCACTAGGAGTCAGTCATCCAGGTAGGGAAGAAAAAATTACTTATCATAGTAATTGTGTTTCTTCCCAGTGATGTTCAGATATTCTTAACTTTGTGCAGTGAGCCTGTAGCGTTGGACTGCTCGGAGAGATAGAACACATGCAAATGATGGAACACTTTGCACGTGAGCATCTTTCAAACACTGCCTCTACTAACTGCCTGTGTTCTAACCTCTTCAGATTTTATAAAGGAGCTTGAAAAGATGGTTCAGCATAATGCAATAACACTACTAAATTCTTATAATTAAAATTGGGTTTACCCAATAATCTGGATTTTACTAAAATAATTCTCCAACTGGAGGAAAGAAGTTTAAATAAGGTAGAACAACATGTCAGAAAAATTACCAAAAATAAACACAATGGGCTTTGTTCACCTACTTGTACAGGTGCAGAGGATAATGTTCCCCCAAGGGTGTAAAACGATAAGTGGCACCAGCATGCAGCATGCAGAGGCTGAGGTTCTGGAAGGGGAGGTAGGGAGGGAAGTTAAGAATATCTGAGCAACACTGGGAAGAAACACAATTACTATGGTAAGTAATTTGCTCTTCTAACCCCAGTAATGCTCAGTATATTTTTAACTTTGTGCAGACTACCAAGCAGTATCCCTGGGGGTGGGCATAGAACTTTATTTTGGAAACAGACTTTGCAGGACTGCTGTGCCAAACTTAGCATCACTTCTGGATAAAATATCCAGGTTGTAGTGCTTTGTGAAGGTGTGTACTGTTTTTCAGGTAGCTGCCTTACACATATCCACTAATGGGACATCCTTGGCTGCTGCTAGAGTAGCAGCTGTCTCTCTTGTAGAATGAGCCCTTAATCCTGATGGGGGCTGTCTGCCAGCACTAGTATAACAGAATTGGATACACTGGGCTATCCAACGAGAAATAGATCTTTTTGAGGCTGGATTGCCCTTTCCCACATCCCCATACGTCAGAAACAATTGCTTTCTAGCCTGTCTAAGATCCTTAGTGGCTGTCATGTAATAACTAAGGGTCCTCTTCTCATCTAAACTGTGCAGTCTCCTTTCACCAGAAGTGGAGTGCTCAGTGAAAAAGACAGGTAGAGTAATAGATTGATTTAAATGAAAATCAGAAACCACCATGGGGAGAAATTTCCTGTTTGTTCTGAGGACTATTTTATCCCTATGAAAGGAGATACAGTCCTGATCAATACAGAGAGCTTGAAGCTCACTGATTCTTCTCTTAGAAGTCATTGCCACTAGGAAAACTGTTTTCCAAGTGACATATTTAAGGTGAGCTGTAGCCATGGGTTCGAAGGGAGCAGCCATCAGCTTGGCTATACACACATTCAGATCCCAAACTGGGACTGGTGGCCTGTGAGGAGGATGCAGATGATTCAGGCCCTCAAAGAACCTTTTGAAAATAATGTTAGATGCCAATGTCACCTTTTTCCCAGCAGAGAGGTAAGCAGACACTACTGCAAGGTGAACCCTTAGAGAACTAGATTGTAGACCTAGGGAGTGTAAGTGAGTGAAATACTCCAATACCTCTGATAGGCCAGCTTTTGCTGTAACCAGAGTCCTGCCCGAACACCAGATAGAAAATCTCTTCCATTTGGAAGAGTAATTCTTTGTAGTTGATGGTTTTCTGTAACATCTTAGAACCTCTTAGAATGCTTAAGGCAGGCGCAGAAAGTTTTAAATCAGCGTATTCTAATTCCTCAAGAGCCAAGCTTTGAGATGGAGAGACCTGAGGTTCAGGTACAATAAGGTTCCCTGATTGGAGGTCAATAGGTTGTGCCTCCAAGGAAGATGTACTGGATTTTCAACAGACATTGAGAGCAGAAGAGAGTACCATGGCTGTCTCCGCCAGTCTGGAGCTATTAAGATCTGAGATGCTGTATGGGATCTGAGCTTGACCAGCACTCTGTAAATGAGAGGGAAAGCATAGAGGAGCCTCCCTGACCAGTCCAGACTGAGGGCATCCAGAGGGAAAGTTCCCTGATCCGGAGGTCTGCAACAATACTGTGGCAGATGGTGGTTCTAGTGGGATGCAAACAAGTTCATCTCTGGAGTACCCCACCTTCTGAAGATAACTTGAACCACTTGTCTGTTTAGTGTCCATTTGTGATGGGTCTGGTCTATTCGACTCAAGGCATCTGCCAGGGTATTGTCCTTCCCTGGCAAATGAATTGCTTGCAGAGATGCTTCTAAGGAATAGGCCAGAGTCCAAATCCTTATGGCCTCCGAGCAGAGGGGGGCCTGACCTTGTGCCTCCCTGCTTGGTAATACATTGTGGTGGTATTGTCTGTTCTGACCTGCACCACTTTGCCCTTGACCAGGTGAGTAAAGATTTTTAGAGCCAACAGCACTGCTCTGAGTTCCAGAAGATTTATGTGTTGAAGGGACTCTGAGGTTGAGCAGGTGCCCTGAGTTGTGTGATCCCTTATATGGGTGCCCCAGCCCAAAAGAGATGCATCTGTTGTGAGGATCACTGAATGATTCTCTTTTTTAAAGGGAACTCCTTGTCTTAAGTTGGATTCCTCCTTCCACCACAAGAGAGCCTGTAGCAGTAACCTTGTTACTGGGATCAGTTTTGAGAAGGAATCTTTCCTTTGAGACCAGTGGGACCTGAGATGGAACTGAATGTCCCCCATGTGAAATCTTACACCTAGGACTGTGCCCGTGAATGCAGCCATGTGGCCTAGCAACTGAAGAAACTGTCTTGCAGTTTTTGAATTGTGGAGATTGAAAGAGTTTGCCATTATCTGAACATTTTTTATCCTTTCCAGGTGCAGATAAGCTCTGGCCTGTAGGGTATTGATTTCTGCTCCTATGAACTGCAATACCTGCGTGGGGGTGAAAACTGACTTTTTGTGATTGATTGGAAATCCGAGGGACTCCAGGAGGTCCTGAGTGGCATTCAGGTGTTGCTGCACTTGCAGGGGAGATTTTCCCAAAACCAGCCAATCATCCAGGTAAGGGGAAAACAGTTATTCCCTGTCTGCAAAGATGTGCCACCACAGCTGCCAGGCACTTTGTGAACACCCTTGGGGCCAAGGAAAGGCCAAAAAGCAGGGTTGAAAACTGGTAGTGACCTGAAGGGAGTCTGAATCTGAGGTATTTTCTGTAAGACTCTTTTATGGGGATGTGAAAATAGGCATCTTTCAAGTCCAGTGATGCTAACCAGTCTGCCTTCTGAAGTGTCGGCAGGATCAGGGCCAAAGTTATCATCCTGAACTTTGATTTTCTTAAAAACTTGTTTAAAGCTCTTACATCCAGTATAGGCTGCCACTTCCCACTTTTCTTTGTGGTCAGAAAGTATCTGGGATAGAAACCTTTTCTCCTTTAAGAATTTGGAACTGGTTCCACTGCTTTTAGCTGCAGTAAGTTCTGAATCTCTGCCTCCAGGAGCACTTTTTCTGCTAGGGAGGGAGAGCTGAACACTCTTGATTTTGGAAAAAGAAAGGACTTGAACCCCAGAGACAGACCCTGTCTCACCACCTCCAACACCCACTTGTCTGTGGTGATTTTCAGCCAAGTTGGAAGAAAGTGGGAGAGTCTGCCTCCAACAGGTAGGGAGAAAGCGGCCTGCGGTTCAGGGGGTCTGTTTAGTTTTTGGCTGAGGCTGAGTATGAGACCTTTGCCTCAAGCCCCTTCTGCTCCTGCCCCTAGAGTAACTCTGCTGTGGGTACTGCTGGTACTGGGGTAATGCCACAGGTTGGAAGAAGGGCCTGGTGTAAAAGGACCTGCCCCATCCTCCCCTTCCATAAGGCCTGGTGGATGTAGAAGCTCTCTCTTTAGCAGAGTTGCTTCTGTAGGTGGCTTTATACTCATCCACCTTCTTCATATATGCTACAGTTTACTCCCCAAAGAGAGAGAATTTCCTTCTAGGAGAAAATCCAGGGCCTTTAGTTGTATATCCTGAGTAAGGTTTGTGGCCCTAAGCCAAGCAAACCTCCTCTGTGCCACTGTATTTGCCATGCACCTGGATGCAGTATCAGTAGTGTCAGCAGCCATTTGGAACTGGTATTTAGCTGCTCCAACCCAAACCTGGCAATTTCAGCCAGGTCGTCTGACAAGGGTGAGGGAGCTTTCTGAGACATGGCCAGGACTGACTGCCACAGGGATTTTTGGTACTGGGTAGCATATGCCTGGAAGGTAGCCTGATGCATAGCCAAAGAGGCTGATAGGTACCCTTTTTTGGCCATACTTTCAATTTTCCTAGAGTCCTTGTCCGGAGGGTGTGAGGACAGAGGGACCCTAGCCTTGTCACAGGCAGCCTGTTGTATAACCCCCTGGTGGTTGGGGTGGGAGAAGAGGAAATCAGTTCCTTCCCTTTCCAGCTGGTACTTCTTATCCATCCTCCTGTCTATGGGAGGGGTGGAATTTGGTATCTGTAAAATCTTTAGTGCATCCTTTTTAAAGAATTTATAGACAGGGAGGAGGAAAGCCTTTGTGGGTGTTAACCCCATCATTTCTAAATACTCCACCTCCTACTCCTCATCTTCAATTTGCTCAGTGGTGGAGAAAGGTGAAATGGGATGAAAAATCCTTAGACACCCTTGGGGGAGAACCAAAGTCCTGTTCAGGGGACACTTCTGGTTCTATTGGTCCCTCCTCCTCATCATAAACATCAGTGTCATCATCACCTAAAATTTCCCCACTTACTAGAGGAAGAGGATGCACATTGCAGCCAACCTGGGAACCCTGGGGGAGCAGGAGGCTGTTGAGGAGGGACTATTGCCTGTAAGGGCTGAATGATCTTAAAAGCCTGAGCAATCTCTAGGGCTGTAGGTACAGGCAAAGCAGCCACAGAAGTCTCCGGTTTGACAGGCGAGGGTTCTGTGTGTTTTAATTTCTTTCCTTTTTTTGCTGGAACCGGTGATCAGCCGGTTCAATTGCTCTTTTAGTTCCCTTTATGCCCGTCTCAGGGGCAGGAACTGAAGAAAGTGTGGTTTCAGCCACAATATTTTGAGGTATCAGCTGGTCAGAGCCAGCCAGACTCCTAGGAATTTTCTTCTTTAGCCTTTCAAGGCGTTGCTCAACAGTTTTCTCAGGGAATGTCTTGCATACTTCACATTCCTCACTTAAATGGTCAAAGCCCAGACAAAATACACAAAGTGTGTGTTTGTCTGTCTTTCCAAAGACCTCTCCACAATGGGTACAGTTTTTGAAACGGGGCTCACTGGTTTTCTTTTTGGGTTTTTCTGACATATTCAAAATGTTAGCACCCACTAAGAAAAAAAACAAATTTTTTTTTTAGCCATTTCAGGAACCGAAAAGGAACCAGAGAAACCAGACTGCTTGTTAAAATGGAACCAATATAGTGGTTCAATAACCGAGATTTATCGGTTTAAAATCCAAAACCGTTTAGTAAAATTAGAGAAAATAAAGGTGGTTCTTTAGTCAGAGAACCCCGATTTTAATACAAGACTATCCCGGTTCCTCCATGGTTATACTGAACCAAAAGGAACCGAGAAAAACAATTTTAACGTAAATAAGATTATCTAAACAAACAAATAGTAGAGGCAGTAAATGAAAATGAAAAGGTATACTTAAACAGTATCTGATGTTTTCTTCACGCAGGAGAAAGTGGACGAATGGGACTCCAAGCGACCAGACTTTTCAGGCAGAGAGAAAAATCTGAGCAGGTTAGAACACAGGCAGTTAGTAGAGGCAGTGTTTGAAAGATGCTCACGTGCAAAGTGTTCCATCATTTGCATGTGTTCCATCTCTCCGGGCAGTCCAACCTAACAGGCTCACTGGACAAAGTTAAGAATATACTGAGCATTACTGGGGTTAGAAAGACATAGAAACCCTGCCTCCTGAGAGCAACTGCCACCACTGCTAGGCACTTAGTAAAGACCCTGAGGGCAGAGGACAGGCCAGATGGGAGGGCCCAAAACTGAAAAGGGGCATCACAGAAATGGAAGCAGAGGAAGTGTCTGTGGGAAGGAAAGATCTTGATATGCAGGTAGGCATCATGCATGTCCAGAGAGCAGAGCCAATCCTCCTGGTGCAGGAGGGGCAGAAGCCCCTGAAGAGTGACCATCCAAAAGTGTTTGTATTCTATGAACAGATTCAGATTGCTCAAGTCTAGAATGGGCCTGAGGCCCCCAGTCTTTATGGGGACCAGAAAGAAGTGGGAGAATTACCTCTGCCCCACTGGGCCTGCAAGACGGGCTCTATGGCTTTTTTGCAGTACAGCTTGAATTTCCTCCCAGATAAGAGGCAGGCGATCTGGGGGGGTGTAAAAGGAGTTGTCCAGAGGGTTGTTGGGAGGCCACTCGAGGAGTTCTAGGGTGTGACCATGATCAGTAAGCTGCAGAACCTAAGCATCTGAGGCAATCTCCCACCACCTGTCGAGGTGGAGGGAGAAGAGACCCCCACCACCTCCCCCAGAGACTCTATTGGGGGGAGTCTGGCAAGGAGTCAGGAAGTAGGAGCAGGTACCGGGAAAGCTGGGGCAGCCACTCAGGGTGCCTTAGCGACAGCGGCTACTGGAAGTGATGCTTGGTTGTGTTTGCCATGGCCCTTAGCAGGAGGGTGGGACTGCCTGCGAGATGAGTAGTGGAAAGGTGTCCCCTGGCTAGACTTTGGCTGCGTATGGTGCAAGGAATGGACAGACCGGAGAGCCCTGCCCAATTCCTGGAGGGAGGAGATCAAGTCCTGCACATCTCCTTCAAAGAGGACAGAAATGGGGTGTCTAGGATTTTGAACTGGACATCCTGGGTGAAGCCAGACACCCTAAGCCAAGAGTGGCGTTGGAGACAAATGCCCGAGGCTGCCGCTCTGCCTGAGGCATTGACGGCATCACAGACAGCCCACAGGATGTGGTTGCCAACATACGAGCCCATTTTAAGCATCTGAGCAAGCTGTTTCTTAGAGGAATCATTGGGCAAAGCCTGAACTAAGTCTCTGGCCTGGTCCCACAAGACATTTAGCTACTGGACCATATGAGTCAGATAATTAATGACCTTGATGGCCACAGTAGCTGAGGAATAGACTCTCTTATCCTGTGATCCAACTGCCTGGACTCCTTGTCCAGTGGGAGAGCACTGAGGTGCTTTGGTTTCTTAGTGCAGTCATGGGTCACATTGATGACCACTGAGTCAGCCTTGGGTGCCCCAGAAGAAGAGTTTATCAGTAGGGCATGATAGAGGTGATCCGCCTTCTTGGGCACTGCGGGAATGGTGAAAGGATGGTTCCATGCTGCCCTAGTGACATCATCATATGAGTTGATTAAGGGGGGACCACCAGAAGGGGGACATCAGGCTGGCATAGGTAAATGACCAGCCAGTGATGCTCAGGGTCCTGTTCCTCTGTCTCCCAGCCCTTGGTGGTCTGGATGTGCCTCACGATGTCCAGGAAAGAGGGGACATCAGGAAGAGACTTGGGGACTGCCTTGGGTTGCTCCTCTTCCCAAGATGAGTCCCTTGCCAGAGAGGAAGAGTCTGAATAATCAGGGTCCTCTTCTTCATCATCCTCTGGCTCATTATCTGGAGACTGAGGCCGCTTCCGGTGTCTGCCCGAACTGGCATCCAACTTGATGCCCATGTCATGGTCATCACTGGGGCCCAGCCTAAAAGGGTCCAAAAGCAGCTGGGACCCAGGCTGGTGGCCAGGAGATGCCACCAGTGGACCCATAGGTGTCTTGTTCTGCCATTGCACTAGAGCCAACCAAGAACTGAACAGGGCATTGACATCCACCAGTGGAGTGGAGTGGTAGACCGGGGGATAAGGATAGGATGGCGCTGGATAAGGGTAATCCAGTGGCAAGGCCAGCCAGAGCCGGCATCAGGTACCCTGGCAAATGTCCCACACACGCTGGAGGAAGGGCCAGTGTAGGGAACTGCTGAGGCAGCACTGGTAGTAGCCTAGGTGGCGCTGGCCATGGGAGCCTGGGATGAGTGTCCACAGGCACCGTCAGAGGAGAGACCAGCATTGCCAGGGACAGAGGCCTCACAGGTGAAGGCTGAGGCATAACCAGGCATGGGGAGGCACCAGTAGCCTGCAGCAGGTGTTGCCTAGCAGGACTGGTGCTGGCTCCCAAGGAGGGGACCAATGCAGGCAGTGCCCTGGCCAGAGGGGCATCGGCTGAAGGACTAGCACCTGAAAAACCATCACCGGCCAAGCCACTTGGTTGAGAACCTGTGGAGGAGAAGGAATGGAGCATCAGGGGCTTGGGGCATGAGATGAAGTCCCCTGCCCAAAGGAGCTGCAGCTGGCCACTGAGATAAGAGTGGGCAGTGGGTCCACCAGTAGCCCAAAGGAATGAAGGGCTGGCAATGCCGACGAGGCCAGCCTCCCGTGAGAGGAAGACCCAGACGCGGTCGAAGGTTTGCGGGGAGACCATGAGCGGGAAGCAGACTGGTCCTGGTCTTTATCTTGGTGTTTGTGCTTCCCACTAGATTTTTTACTGGGAACTGAGGAAGAGGAAGCTCCAGAGGACTAAGAAGAAGTCAAAGAGCTCCTGGCCTGCTGCGAGCTTCTGCTTAAGGAGATGGCTCTCCAGAACTATCAGGTGACGTCTCTGTGTGGCCTGGTTACATTTCTGGCAAACCTAGTAGGCTTCAGTATCATGGCTGGGGTCTAGGTACAGGATACAAGCAGAATGTCTATCTTTTTTTGGAATCTGTTAGCTGCAGACACACTTCACAGAGTGGCCGGAAGGTGAGAAAGGTTGAGAAGACATAAACCTGAATCCAGTAAGACTGAAAAATCAATGTTAATACTTAAAAGTAAAGAAAAAGAAAAAAGGCGCAAAGCATGGGAAATGATGGTAGACTGTAACTGCGGCAGTGTCAGTGGTCCGACATGCACGGGTCGATGGCGGGAAAGCACTGAGGAGGGTGTCAGGGACTGCCCACCTTTATAGGATATGCTGATGTCAGCAGCATGACGTTGGTGGTGGGCGGGATATGCCTCCCCCAACAGCGACACCAACACAGCAACCTACCAACCTGTCGACGAAATTGACAGGTTGCTGACAGGTCACTGTGTTGGTGTGCCTGACACAGGAGCACACTGTCTCCCGGTCCTGCACCCCCACCCTGAATCAACTCCAACTGGGGATGATAATTCTAAATATGGGGGGGGCAGAGCTCCCCACATGGGGGATTCAGGAGGTGAAGCCCCCCCATGAAAACAGTGGACCAGGAGACAAGCGGGAATTATGTCAGCCACAACTACTTGATTAGACACTAATGCCTGTCGAGAGGGATGCCGATCGACAAAGTGTTGTCAAACCGGCATCGAGAACCAGTGGGCAGTCCCCCGTGGTACACTACTAGCTAGAAAGGTCTCCATGTGGTCCTGGCACCTGGTGGCTTAGTCCTACTGGTGACTGCTTGCTGCAAGAGCCTCCCTTGAAGCAAGATCCACATTTAGCAAGTTTTCTAGAAACAGCATTCTGTATCACAAGAACCACTTTGAGTGTGTCCTCCCTTGAACAAGTATCTGCATCACAAGGACAACATTGAAAAGGTCCCTTCCAGAACATTTCTCCATATCACAAGAACTACATGAATGCCTTTTCTAGAACATTACACTAGATTAAAAGAACTACATTGAGCTCACCCTTTCTAAAACAGCATTCTGTGTTGTGTTCTACTGGGACAAAAGAACTAGAACTCTACTACTGGGACCTTCAATTAGGGTAAAAAACAAACAAAAAAACATGAGTTAGTGTGCTTGTCTGAGTTGGGGGAAGGGAACTGTTATCTGTGCTGTTAGCTAGTTGAAGAGAAGAGCTGTAAATTAGAGTATGTGGCTTAGGCAACAGAAAGCCAAGTGTCTGTATTTAAAACTTCCCTAGTTAGCTTTTGACAGAGAACAGCAACATGAAGGAGACAGCTGCTAGAACTCTTCTACTGGGACTAAAGAACTAGATCTCTACTACTGGAACCTTCAATTAGGGTAAAAAACAAATAAAAAAACGAGTTAGTGTGATTGTCTGAGTTGGGGAAAGGGAACTGTTATCTGTGCTGTTAGCTAGATGAAGAGGAGAGCTGCAAATTAGGGTGTGTGGCTTAGGCAACAGAAAGCCAGGTGTCTGTATTTAAAATTTCCCTAGTTAGCTTTTGACAGAGAGCAGCAAGAGGAAGGAGGCAGCTGCTAAAGCTCCTCTACTGGGACTATATAGACCCCCCCCCTCCACTCTTAGCCAGTTCCACTTTAATAGGCACTGGATTTGACTGACAACAGGAACTTCCTGTTTTGGAGAAGGAAGGGAGTGATCACAGAGGCACAAAAGACTCACCATCCTAGAAGAAAAATAATATCTTTTCCTTGCCCCCCTAGCTGCTGGAGGTCTGTCTCTGAGCAAGTAAGAAGGAGACTACTGAGGAGTACAGGAACTTCCTGTCCCAGAACAGGAAAAGCAGGAGCTATAAAGGCACAGAGGCAGTAGGAAAGTAGGTAGAAAAAGAAAAAAAGTAAATGGAGAGAGGAAAGAGTAAGCATACAAAACAACAGTCGAGGGACCACAAATAAGACATGATGGGAGTGGTGCAGTGCAGTGGCTGTGGAGCGGCAGACTTCCAGGAAACGTTATGGAGGATGCGGTGTTGTCCTATCTGCAGGCACCTCTCTGGGCTGAGGGAGGAGGTTGTTCATGTCCAGGGCTGACTTGACCAGGATTTGGGGGACCTTCTCTCCCACCCAGGACCACCAGGGCCAACGCCACTGCCTCAGAGGTTGCCAAGAAAGGGGAGCGGTTGGACCATGGTGGTCTCAGAGCGGGTGAGGGTGTAGGAACAGAGGTGCATCCCTCCAGCTGTACCTCTCCATAATTCATACACCATTCTGGCAGAGTGTGGTTCCTCTATGGAGGCACTGACAGTGGAAACCAAGGAGGATGCTTGGAACCTCCACAAAGGAGACCCACAGGAGTGGCTCTGGACCCCACAGGGGAAGGAAACAACTCGTGGTGGGGGACTAAATTGTTAGTGGGGTAGAACTGAGGGAAGGAAGGGACAGAGAGGTAAGGTGCCTGCCCGGCACCATGGCTTGGAGGGACACAGAGCGACTCCTCAAGATCGTGGGAGCAGCTGCATAGGGGAGGGAGCTGGACATCATTGTCCACCTATAGACAAATGAACTGGCTGGGAATGGGATCAGAGCAGTGCAGGAGGACTTTGTGGATTTGGGGAGTGGCCTTAGACAAGTAGCACACATGGTAACCTTCTCTGAGGTGCTGCCTGTCTGTGGCATGGGTGAGACTAGGTTGCTCTGCTCCATGGGATTCAAGCAATGGTTGAAAAACTGGTGCTGAGCTCAGGGTATTGGCTTCATTGGGGGGGTACACCTGGAGGGATACAGGCCTATACTGGTGCAATGGTCTGCATCTGTCCTGGAGGGGAACCAGGATCCTAGGTGGTAGGTTTAAATGCTTCATTGGCAAGCATTTAAACTAGCCAAAGGGGGGAGATACTGAAATGGATCAGGGAAATCCCAGCCCCCCCACAAAAATGGGGGCGTTAGTGAGGAAAACACCAAGATAGAGAAATCGATAGGGAGAAGGGCAGAGGTAAATGGAGAAATAGACAAAGGCAGTAAGGACAGAGATGGGGCTAAAAGGGGTAAGGCCTTCAAAAAAATGGAGGGCAATGAGTACCAACGTCCGTAGTCTGGGTAACAAGTTCCCTGAACTAGTGGCCTTGATGGAAGAGGGACGTTGGGTATCGTGGAAGTCACAGAAACATAGTACACAGAGAACCATGACTGAGATGTCAACATACCAGGTTACACAGTCTACAGGATGGACAGGGAGGGTAGAAGAGGAGGAGGAGGAGGAGAAGCTGTCGATGTAAGGGAAGGGATCAAAGCAATGGAACTAAAGGGTAAACAGGGAGGAGAGGAGGCACTGTGGGTCACCCTGGAGACAGAAAATGGCACCACAATCTGCACGGGTGTTGCATACAGACCCCCCCATCTCAGGGGGAAAAAATGGACAAGAAAATGATAGAAGGCATCCTTAGGATGGCAGAAAAAGGGGAGATATTGTTGATGGGGGACCTGAATACACCAAATGTTAACTGGAGCACCCTTGCTGCAGCCACATCCAAAAGCAGGGTCATTCTCGATGCCCTACAGGGAGCATGCCTTGGACAGCTAGTGTTGGAACCTAGTCATGAGGGCAATCTTAGATCTGGTACTATCAAATGGGGATGGAGAGAGGATCTCAAATTTAGAAGTGGGTAGCCAGCTAGGAGCAAGTGACCATCAAACAGTGTGGATCATGATAAACACAGCCGTAGAGTCAAGCCATACAAAAGTGAGGGTACTGGACATATGGAGGGCTGACTTTGTCAAAATGGTACAGTGTCTCAGAAAAGCACTACCAAATGGGCAAGAAGGACGGGTGGGGCAACAATGGGGAAACATCAAAACTACCATCACAGAGGCAACAAGCCTTTGTGTGAAGCAAATAAACAAATCAAAATGAAGGAAAAACCCACTATGGTTCTCAAAGGAGGTGGCGGGGAAGGTTAGGGAGAAAAATATAGTATTCAGGGAAGTATAAGGAAACACAGTTAAAGCAGAAGGAAGTGGAGAAGGCAGTCAGAATAGCAAAGGCCCAAACTGAGGAAAAGATAGCCAATTTGGTTAAGAAGGGGGATAAAACTTTTTAAAGGTACTTTAGGGAGTGAAGAAAGATCAAGGGAGGGATAGTAGGCTTAATAAAGGGAGGGTGGGTGGGCAGAGGGTGACAGTGAAAAGCGGGAGACTGAACAAATACTTCTGCTCAGTATTCACATAGAAGAGGGGGTACCTAATCCAGTCAATAGAAGCACTCTGAATAGGGGAGTTGATACCAGTCCATTCATAGAAGAAAGGGTTCTGAAAGAACTCCTAAAACTGAAGGTGGCCAAAGCAATGTGCCCTGATAGGATTCACTTCAGAATTCTAAAAGTACTAAGGGGTGAACTAGTGACACCACTGACTACCCTTTTTAACAAATCATAGAAGGATGGTGTAGTACCTAAGGACCGGAGGAGAGCAGATGTGATTCCCCTTCACAAAAATGGGAGCAAAGCAGAGGCAGGAAATTACAGACCTGTTAGTATGACCTCAGTGGTAGAGAAAATGATGGAATCACTTCTGAAAGAAAGAACTGTTGAGTACCTAGAGGCCAGCGTGGCACAGGATCCAAGGCAGCGTGTATTCATAGCAGGAAGGTCATGTCAGACCAATCTAATAGATTTCTTTGACTGGGTGACTAAAGTAGTAGACCAAGAAGGGGCTGTGGACATGGTCTACCTAGATTTTAGCAAGGCATTTGACACAATCCCACAGAAAAGATAAACAAATTGGGATTTGGGGAGTGGGTCCCAGAGTGGTAGCCTGGATAAAAAATTGGCTGGACAAGACGGCATAGAGGGTAATAATAAATGGAGTGCACTCCAAAGAAAGGGGGTTACTAGCAGGGTACCGCAGGGTTCAGTACTGGGTCTGGTCATTTTTAATGTCTGTATGAGTGACATTGCAGAGGGACCAGAAGGTAAAGTATGCCTCTTTGCAGATGACACAAAGATCTGCAACAGGGTTGATACACAAGGGGGGTGGAAAAGGATGAAAAGTGGCTTGGCAAGGTTGGAGGAACGGTCGAAAGTATGGCAGCTTAGATTCAATGCCAAGAAGTGCAAAGTTATGCACCTGGGAAACAAAAACCCAGGGGAAGAGTACACAATGGGGGGTACTTACAACAACAAAAATGGAAAGGGACCTGAGGTAGTCATATCAGATGACCTAAAGGTAAGCAAGCAACATGAGAAGGCAGTAAGAAGGGCTGGGGGATACTGGGATGTATAGGAAGAGGCATCACCAGTAGAAAACAGGAGTTGTTATCCTTGGTACAGACAGTTGGTGAGACCCCATCTACACAAGGATATAGACAGGATGGAGGCAGTCCAGAGGAGGGCACTAAAATGGTGCAGGGTCTGCACCAGAAGTCATATGAAGAGAGAGACTAAAGAAGCTTAATATGTATACCCTCGAGGAAAGGAGGACTGGGGACAAGATAGAAACTTGAATACCTCAAGGAATCAACAAAGTCCAGGAGGGTAGTATCTTTCAGAAAAAGATGTGCAAGAACAAGGGGGCACAAATTGAAGATAGAGGGGGGACGGCTCAAGGGCAATATGAGGAAGTATTTTTTTCACAGAGGGTGGTGGATGCATGAAACGACCTTCCTGAGGAGGTTGTGGGGTCAAAAACAGTGGGGGATTTCAAGAACGTATGGGGCAGACATGAGGCAATTCTGGTGGGGGGTAGGAAGAAGTAGGCTGTTGGTTAACTAGGATTTGCAGCTTATCCAATAGGTTGGGAAATGGGCAGACTGGGTGGGCCAAGCAGTCCTTATCTGCTGTCAAAGTCTATGTTTCTATGTTACATAGACAGCATCTTTTCTAGAGCAATACTCTGCATAACAAGACTCACGAAAGAGGCCACTGTAGTAATGGGTCTGTCACTGCTCCCCAGGGGTCTCAGTGTGATGCATCTACAGTGCTCCCCAGACCTATCAGGCCCAGGGATGGGAATTGGGCTCAGGACCTGAGCCCAGCTCTCCGACATGGTGGCACAATACATTACCCAGGGTTAGTACACAACATGGATATGCAGAATTTCCCACACTGCTATAACTGTCTATTATGGTATTTTGTGGTTTTCAGGCTGCCCTGTACCCAATGTCAATGGGTCAGCATTCCTTCCCACACTAATCAGAAACTAATCATCCATTATATTTACTGATTAACTGTTGTGTCCATTCAGTGTCCCAAACTGGGATGGCTGTAACACTGTGAAATTGTATTTATTTATTTGATAACCAGATGAGTACAATGGACCAGAGGTCCATTTTCAGGTACATCCCATGTCAAACAGGCACAGAAACATGGTACAATACCTCAGAGGTACACAGAGGTCTATAGCAACATACAGGCTAAAGTGACAGATTTTTAACAAAGTGACAAGTGTGGGCAGAATAAACAAATCAGCATGTGCCACAGGGCTCAGTCCTGGCTCCTGTCCTCTTTAATATTTACATCTGCAACACAGGGATAGGAATTAACAGAAAGAGTTGTCTATTTGCAGATGATACAATGATTTGTGGAAGAGTGGACTGTGAGGAAGGCGTCAGAATGGTGAGGGAGGATTTGGAGAGACTGCAAAAATGGTCCGGAATATGGCAGTTGAAATTCAAAAAATGCCAAGAAATGCATATTGGGAGAAGAAATCCAAACATACAGTGTAAGATGGCGAGGTACTGTAGTCATGGAGAGAACAGGGGAAGAAAGGGATCAGGATGTCCTTTTTTCTGAATGCCTCAGATCATCTGCCCAGTGTAACAGAGTGGGAGGTAAACTAAATAAGATGTTAGGGTGTACTGGAAGAGGAATCAGCATCAGAAGAAGGCAGGTGACTGTGACGTGGACAGCCAGTTCTGAGTGCTGTATCATTTTTTTTGTTAAATATAAAAATGTATTACTGATTGTCTCTGTTGAGAAATCTGGTACTTGAAATCACCTCACCCCCATCCCCACCAGGTTTCAGCTGAAAGATGAAAGCCATGAGAAAGTGTTGATACAGCATGTGAGATCACACACACAGGTTTTAGAGACAATGTGTTACATGGAAGGCCATAATCAAGGATCTCCTGTTTGTCTAAGTTAATTACAGCTGTAGTTGCTAAGATGGAGGATCATATCCATTTTATGACGTTGGAGGGAAAACCCAGGTTATTACACAATAGTGCGAAATCATAAAGATGCTTTCATGTCCTGGAAGGGGGAAGCTTATTATGAGATCAAAGAAGTGTCATTTGAAGGACATGAGTCATGCTGAAGACTGCAAAATTTAATACTTTGAAAAGACATCAGCCCGGATATTCAAAAGGGTTGCGCCATGCGCAACAGGGTTGCGCATGCGCAAGTCCAAAAATGCGCCATTTTGCGATATTCAGAAAGAGGCAGTTAGCACGAAAACTATGCTGAGCAACAGGCGCAATGAAAATGAAGGCATGCGCAACACGAAGGGGTGGATCCATGCATAAAGAGTGCAATGCGATATTCAAAGACTTGCGCGATAGCATAATAGCGCACAGCGGAAATTGCATCTAGCGGAAATGAGCCAAAATAAAAAGGCTCAAGGAAGCGGCGCAAGAAGGCTACTAGGCTGCCAAGTGGGGGAGAGAGAGAGACAGACAGAGACAGGCTAGGGCAGGCAAGGCAAGCGTGGGCCATAGACTGTAGAGGCCAGCGGGGGTGGTGCCCGGTGCAGTGGAAGTAGCAGTGAGGACAGCGGGGGTAACACAGCAACACCAGCCAGGGGGGTCAGAAGCCAGGGAGATGGACAGTGGCAGCTTCCACATGGAAGCTGTAATGAGGGGGGTGAGAATGCATGCTGCAGGGGGACGTGGCCGTGGAAGGGCCCGTCGGCGGTATGCCCCCAACAGGCAGTACCGTGCCCACATCAGCTTTGAGCTGTACACAGATGTAGAGATTGTGGGCCGGTACTGCCTGAACAGGGCAATACTGAGATGGCTCTGTGAGCTGTGCAGTGATGTGATGCAGGCACCCTCACGACGGAGTCACGCTCTGTCGGTGGAGACCAAGGTGACAGCCTGCATGTGCCTGCTCGCCACGGGCACCTTCCAGAGGCCGACAGGGGACACCACAGGCATCACACAATCAGCCACATCACGCATCCTCACCCAATTCCTCAGCGCACTGCTGCCACATGCTGCAGAGTACATTCATTTCCCCAGCACCACGGCAGAGCGTACAGCAAACATGCAGGAGTTCCACAGGGTAGCACGTATGCCTGGCGTGCTAGGGGCCATAGACTGCACCCATGTGGCCATTCGCATGCCACCTGGCCCCGATGGGGTCGCGTATAGGAACAGAAAGGGCTTCTCCAGTGTCAACTGCCAGGTGGTGTATGATGCCACTGGGCGCATAATCAATGTCTGTGCCACACGCCCTGGCGGAGCACATGATGCCTTCATATGGTATCAGTCCACACTGTGCCATCAATTCGAGAGTGGGGACATCCCCACAGGACATCTAGTGGGTGAGTACACATGTATGGAATGCAAACTCGGGGCAAGGGTGGGAATGCCACAGGTGCCATGGTAGTGGCATACAGGGATATGGGCAATATGGACCTGAACATGAGACTGATCTCCACTATCTCCACACAGGTGACAGCGGATTACCCTCCGTCCCTGGCTGCTCACACGTGCAGGCCCCCCAGACCCCATTGCAGCAACGCTATAATGAGGCACATGTTTCCACACGCAACATCATAGAGTGGGTGTTTGGGATGCTCAAGGCACGCTTCCGATGCCTAGACACCTCCAGCGGTGCCCTACAGTACAGCCCCCAAAAGGCCTGTGGGATATTCCTGGCCTGTTGCATCCTGCACAACATGGCCAAAGACTATGGGATAGCCGTACAGGTTGAAGAGGGGGACAGCAATGGGGACGCCAGTGTCACGGTGTTGATGGTGATGAGCAGCCCCCAGGATGGCGGGACCCCGACTGATCCGGCAGGCCCAGCTGCACTGGGACACCATCACAGAGGAGCACTATGCAGAACACAGGTAAGTCAGGGGACATGTGCAGCCAACACTGTCCATGCCAAACCACAGGCACACAGGGTAACACCCAGGGGTGCATGGCCAGGGAGTGGAAGGGTCCAGGCATACAAACACGCCATCAGGAGGGGTGAGCACTCATATGGACACACACACACCAGGCACAGAGTGTACATGGGCACATGCACAGCACAGCAGAACCGACATTGCTAACACACAGCACCACCGACCACCCCACCACCTGTACTGTCCAAGTACGTGTGTCAGATGCTGGGCACCTTTGCACCTTGGTGTACAGTACAATGCAGGCATCATCATGCACATGCACCTGTGGACAGCAGTTGGGAGGGTGTGCAGGTGGTCCGTGTATCGGCATGTTGAGCAGACACCAGCAGTGCACTGCCCACCATGACACACATTGCACACATGGCAGCACCAGACAGGGCCCGCACTGGGAGACAGCTCAGTCATGTAGCACTGTCCCACGGCCACCACGGATGCATGGACGGCCCCACTGTGACCCAACAGCACTGGCAGGCTGGCAGGGTTGCCATGGGTGGTACTGTTGCACCACCAGGGGTCCCACTGCGCAAGCGACCTTGCCCACACAGGGTCTGCAGCATGCGAACAAACTTGCACAAGGGGTGCTCAGGGATGGCCACAGCAGAACCGGCGTCGACAGGCCTGGTGTCGCCACGACACCGGGAATGGGAGTGGAGAGTGAACTGTGTGGGGTGTGCAGTACAGGGCACCTGACTGTAGCTGTCCAATCGTCCTGACAGAGACACTGCCTGGGTCAGCCTGTCAATGGCGGTCACATCGATCGCGCTAGGTAACTCTGCATGGTCAGAGCACACTCCTGCTGCCGCTCCACAGCCACAGACAATGCCTCCACGGACATTGCAACCCGCCTCTGCAGCTGTGCTGATTACCAGCAGGTGGGTGTCTAGATCCAATGGGTACGGCCTTAACGACATCCTGTCCCCCAGGGTGTGGAAGGTCCTGATGCAGAACACCCTTGAGGTGGGCGTTTATTCTAAGGACCAGGGTGGGATCAAAGGCGGTGGACGTATGCCACCGCTTGACACTGTACCCCAGACCTGGTGGGTGACTGCTGCTGCTGCTGCCCGCCAACTGCTGTGCCCCAGGGTCCACTCGTTCCACCACTGTGCTAGCGGCGGTGCCAGACACCTGCACAGCCATCGGTGCTGCCCACCAGTGCTGACAGGCACAGCCTGGGACTGTGCCAGCATGCTGGTCACACACAAGTTGGAACCAGAAAGGCCCAGGGGCACGTGCTGGCCTGCTGTGTGTCCGTCCTGGGACACACCTATCACTGCCCATTGCAGTCCTTGCATCATCAATGGGTGCAGGTGGGTACTACAGCCATAGTGCACAGCATGCTGGCATGCTTGCATGCCAGACTGCTGGACTGGCTGTACCCCGCACCCAGATCACCGACACAAGGGTTGGCGGCCCAGCATGCATGCTGCACGGTGCCCGCTGGCTGGTGATAGAGAGTGGATGGACCCTTCTCCATGTCCAGCAGGTCATCATCACTGCCTGGACCCACCACCACCTCTCCTGAAGCAGAACAGGATCTGTAACAGAAGAGAGTACATGTGAGTGCATGTGAACAACCTTCCCCCAACCTCCCCAACACCACCACCATGTCATACCATGCAGTGATGGGCTTCCACCTGTCTGGAATCCACCTCTGGTATGCCCTCAATGCGCTCTGCTGCATTGATGCAACCAGTGTCTCCTCAACCGGGGTCAGCTCCAACACCACTGGCGGGCCCCGCCAGTGCCAGCTATGCAGCCCTGAAGGCTGCCACCTTCTCCAACCTCCTGCGTGCTGTCCCCATCTTCTTCTTGCATTCCTGCAGAGCGCTGGTGGCTTCCACGTGCAGGTTCACGGCCTGAGCTACCCCTCCCATGCAGCCACACGGGACTGAGGGGTGCCTCAAATCCTCCCAGTACTGGCTCTCATCCAGGTAGGCCTGGAAGGGGGCCTCTGTCTCTGCTGGGAGTAAAGTTGGGCCTCCTCTCCCCACGCCCACCGTCCTCACCTCACCTTAGCTCTGCTCGGTCATGGCGATCTGCATGGGGGCAAGTGGACACCTGTCACTGTGCAGTCTACAGCATTTCCATGACCATTGTCCAGAACATCACACAGCATGCAACTCACCTCTCACCTGCAGTAACCGAGATCTGGCAAGCGCGAGCCCAATATCGCAGTTATAGCGCTAATGCAAAGCACAAATTAGAGGGAGCAACTATAATGATGCAAATCACCACTGCGCCTTTGAATGGCTGATCAGATGATTTACGTGTCGAGCTGAATATCGCAATTTGGCGCCGCGAATACGGTTGAGTAGGTTGAGCCAATAGCGCAGATCTGTGACTGTGTGGTACACTGCATTGTGCATGCCCAGATAGCTTACACTGAAGTGCCGCCTGCTGATGTGCTGTGCGCGATCAGCAATTCAGGCCATGGCCACCATTGTGCCAGTGGGCGCTACAGCACTGGGCACTATACGGTGCTGTGGCACTACTGCAGAATAGTCCACTGTTGCACGGTATGCAGCTGGTCGGTCGCGCAGGATGCGTGATACGCCAGATGGCGCTGTGCGTGGCCTTGCCGCCATGGCCTATGACCTTGTGTCCGACCTTGCCCCCTGGCCCCGTTCGGCTGCCTATGTAGCGCCCTATTGGCGCTGGTCTGGTGACAGCGATGAAGTGACGGCGCTGTTCGAACAGTGCGATTGGAACCTGTGGTGGTCTATTGCGCAACATCTCCACGCAGGGTTACGGCGCAGCGGGCGATATTGCCTGCTGTAAAGTTGGTACCATGGCTCAGAAGAGCAGTTCAGTGGAGCCTAGTCAACTGGCCAACTTGGTGGCTCCTAGTGGAGCCCCCACTACGGGCACTTTATGGTGAGGTGCCCTCACCATTGCCAGGACGCAGGTGTGGCAGCAAGTGGCCACTGACCTGGTGGGGGTACTGGACAGTGCCGGTCAGCTGAGCAGTGCCGCACCGGTACAGTGGTACCTCTGCGGAGGGATCGGATCTTCTTGATCGGCTGTGGTCACGTGCCAGGCGGGCGTGTGGTGCCTAGGCCAGGTGGGTGTACCATCTATGCACCTGTATTCTCTGTAGGGGTGTGAGTGTGTTTTGGTGGCTGTGCATAGGTGATGGCTCTGCCATGGTTGGCTGTGTCAGTGTGTGCAGGTGTGAGATGCATGGGTCTGGCTGTGTGGGCAGGCACTCTCACTGGGGCAGGGGGCAGTCTGCTTTGGAGTCACACTGATGTTTGTCTCAACATATGTCTCCCACAGGCCAGGATGTGAGGATGCAGGCACAGGGTGAGGAGGGCTGTGCCAGAGCCCCGGTGCCAGTGGGTGTTGCACCCCAGCAGCAGCAGCAGCAGCAGCAGCATCAGCGGCAGACCCAGCTGCTTGAGGAGTGTGAGTATCATTACTTCATGGATGCTATTGCATGCTGGGGGGGGGCAAGACCACCAGCCATGCACAACACAACCATGCAGGAAAGGGGAGGTCATAATTCCACTGTACAAGACACTAATGAGGCCCCACCTGGAGTACAGTGTACAGTTCTGGAGACCATACCTACGTAAGGACATAGACTGGGTAGAGAATGTTCAGAGGAGGGCAACAAAGATGGTGCATGGATTGCATCACAAGTCCGATGAAGACAGGTTGAAGGAACTGAACATGTACTCCCTGGAGGAGAGGAGGGAGTGAGGAGATATGATAGAGACATACAAGTATCTTACAGGGAGGAACAGGGTGCAGGAAAACACTATTTTTAAGCGAAAAAGATGTTCCAGGACTAGAGGGCATGGGATGAAGTTGGAGGGAGGACGATTCAGAGGAAACATGAGAAAGAATTTCTTCACAGAACGGGTGGTGGACAAGTGGAACACCCTGCCAGAGGAAGTGGTGGGGGCTGAAACAATCACGGGATTTAAGAATGCACGGGATAGACATAAAGGAATTCTGGAGGTCAGGGGTAAGGTGCAACAGACTTATAGGAAAACAAAGTGAACTTACAAGCTCAAATGGCCAGACTGGGTGGGCCATAGGCCCTTATCTGCCGACACTGTCTATGTATCTATGTATGTATGCACGACACAGGTGACATGCATCACTGTCCAGTATCACAGCACGTCTGTGTATGCGTCACTGGTGGTCCATGCATGCACTGGGCACATAGTTGTGTAACTGGCATCGCACCACGTTGCCACGTCACTTGACAGCCTTGTTTGTGCTGTGATGGACATGGGCAGTGTGTGTATGCAGTGGTGCATATAGCTGGTGCCGCCTGTTTGTGATGGCCATGTGCATGTTCACTGTGGGTGGGTGCATGCCATCACAGGTGCGGGGACATTGGGCTATATGGCTTGCAGGTTGGGTGGTGTTCAGGGTTGTGGTCAGTCACAGCCATTGACTGTGTTCCCATATTCCTAGGCCTCGAAGTTCTCCGGAGGATACAGTCGGGACATCACGGGGCCTGACACAGGTGTCCCTGGATAACCAGGCCATCCTGGAGTCCATTAGGAGACATGGCCTGCGGAGGAGGCATCGCAGGGGACAGCAGAACCAGGCACAGGATGACCAGCCAGCTGGGCGCCTTAGGCCAATACACCTTCCCACTTGTCCCATCCCTACCACCCTGCCTTCCCTCTCCAAGTTGTTCATCCCTACCCTTGAACACCCCTACCTTGTACCCGTCCCCCCTTGTAAATAGTTCTTGTTTATTGTTTTGTTATTTACTATTTGAAAATTTGAAAATACATATTTATATTTTGATATGAATACTGTGTTGGTCTCTGATTTGCAGCTGACTATGGGTGCTCAGTTGCAGTGGTGTACATGCCATCTGGGGTGGTATGGTCCTGGTGTGTGTGTGTGTGTGTGTGTGTGTGTGTGTGCGTGTGTGTGCATGGGAGGTATCTCCGCATGGCAGTGACTTTCTGTTGATCTTGCCTTCTGCCCCACCACTGCTGGTGCACAAGGTGTGTCTGGCTTGTATGTGCTTCTGTGCTGCACGGGTTGGCGTGTGCTGGGGGGGATGCATGGTTTCCTCAGTGCCAGTCACTGCACATGGAGTGTCTTGGGTCACGGTGCAGGGTGTGTATTATGCGTCACGGGGGCTGATGTGCACTGTGGTTGTCAACCCCTGTGTGTGGCACTCTCAGCCTGCCAGTGGTTGTGCTTGGGTGTCATGGCTCTGCTGTGTTTTGTTGGCTTGTCCCCATGGGCCAGAGATAATCCGTCCACCCCCAGTGATGCTGTGCTTGGGTGTGCAGGTGTCTTGTTGGTTCTGCAGTGTGTTCCTGTGCCCATGTGTGGCATGGCTGGCGGTGGGCCCCAGCCTGCCTCCTGGATGTGCAGTTCCATTGCTCTGGGGGTGCTCTGCTTCTGCTATGGCACCTCTGAACTGCTCAGCTGGGCTGCCCTAGTTAGCTATAAGCGCAACATTTCTGCTCAGCTTCTCCTTCCTGGTTGTGCTATAAGCGCAGTTAGTGCGATATTCAGATGCTGGCTGCTTGCTAATTTGTTCTGCTCCATGTTTGAATATCGTACCTGTTGCGCATATGCGCAATTGGTTTGTGCTTGCTCCTGCTGTTGTGCACTTTTTGGGCGCAGTTTGAATATCCGGGCCATCCTGTTTTTTTCTATTAGATATATTTTTTATATATATTCTGACAGAGGAAGAACTAAGTGACCTCACACAAAAGGGGCTAGCAAATACAGTTTGCTTTAAGGAATATTCTGTTTTACTTCAACACACACTTTTTAGCTAGACTCTGACAACAAAACTTTAACAGGTATTTAGAAAGAGAGATGAATCTAAATATTGTTGTAGGAATTTGCACTGTTTAAACCTTGTTCTTTTAAAAGATTTGTATGTCTTGTGATATAACAGTTTTGTATTTTGTGTATTACATATTTTATCTATTTTAGTAAAATTATTTTTAGAGCATACTTGGTCTGTCTTTGAATTTCTTTTATTTGTAAGAAAAGTATATATGGTTATAGCAGACACTAGGCATAGCTTGAATGGTGACACCAAACTGGAAAGAGAAGCGTTTTAAATCTGAGGTCTTTATTAAAGTTTTTAAGGGTTCATCTCTGTATACCCGGTTAGGTGCGTGTAGACAAAGATATCTGGCCCCCCAAAGACAGAAATGTCTGAGTCTGTGAATTGGGTATGCTAGCAAGAGGTTCAGCTTGAACCCCTCCAAGACTTGAGACCAAAAGTTGATCCAAACTCACAAAACAGACAAGAGGGTTACCTTGTTCTGTTAAACTGTTCACAAGACTATGCTCTGAGGTTGGCACTTTGAGAGTAAAGAGCCTGACCTGCTGAGTGGGTTTGTGACAGTGATCATTCCTCTTTATAGGTCTCTGGTTCACTCACGCCTAGAGTATTGTACAAGATTCTGGAGCCCCCACCTTGTGACTGAGTGGAAGCAGTGCAGAGGAGGGCAACCCAGATGATCCAGGGGTTATGGGATAAATCATATGAGGAAAGGCTGAGAGACCTCAATATGTGTGCTTTGGCAGCAAAGACTGAGAAGGGAAGGAGAGACATGCTAGAAACATCTGCTGGTAAGTACCTCCACAGGAATAACAGAGTAAACGGGAATGAATCATTCACTTTAAATGTAAACAAGGACACAACGGGGAATCCTTTGAAGCTGGTTGGAGGAGAATTCAGGAGGGATGTCCAAAAGTACTTTTTCACTGAAAGAGTGGTGGACAGGTGGAACAAATTACCAAAACAGGTAATATATGCAAAAACAGTGGAGGGGTCAAACTGGGGTGTGACAGGCACAGTGATCTGATAAGATCAGTAAAGGGTAAGGTTGCCATTTGAGAAAGGGTATATGGTCAGCAGAGCCATTGCACAAGTATGAGGTAGGGTTGGGCAGGCTAGGTGGGCTGAATGGCCCTTTTCTGGCATCATATTCTGGTTCTTTGGGCACACTTACACTTACACTTACTTTAATTACTTATACATAGAAGATAAAACAAGTCCCTGAATTAGAGTTGGGTGCAGTTATTGCATCTTTAAAAAAGGGGACTTCGCCAGGATCTGATGGTTTACCAGGGGAATTGTATAGGGTCTTGTGGGACCTAATGCCTAAGGAGTTATTGGCTTTATACAATTCATTTTTGTTTGACATGTTGCTGCCTACCCAGATGTACAAGGGGTTGTTGATTTTCCTTTTTAAGAAGGGGAACCGGATGGATATTCGTCAATGGAGGCCTTTAACTCTCTTGAATGTTGATTTTAAGATTTTTTCTAAACTTTTAGGGAATAGATTGTCTCTTGTGATGCCTGCTCTGATTAATGAGCAACAATTTTGTGCAGTGTCCGGGAGGAAGCTGACGGATGCCTTGATTTTTCTTAGGGAAGTTACGTCTGCATGTGAGGATCTGGTGGGTGGTCCAGAGGGCTTCTTTGTCAGTTTGGATCAATCTAAGGCTTTTGATGAGGTGTCACATGACTATTTATGGGCATGTATGAAAGCGTTTGATTTGCCACTTCAGTTTGTAAATTGGGTGCAACTGTGTTATGCATTGGCTATTGTTGTTCCTTTGGAAAATGGGTGGAGGGGTCGTTCTCATAGTATTTTGAAAGGAGTTAGACAGGGATGTCCGCTTAGCCCCCTATTGTATGTCTTGGCTTTAGATCCATTGTTGCGGATTCTTTGTAAATCTCCTTTGATTAGGCCTATTGCCACGAATGTTTTTAGTTTCCCAAAATTGATTGCTTATGTGGATGATATATGTCTTCTGCTACCAGATAGTGCGGCTATAGAGCTGGCCTATGAGGTGCTTAGATCTTTGGGAGGGATTATGGGGGCTAAGATTAATGAAGAGAAAACGAAATGTGTTGCTATCTCAGGTTCCCCTACTAGTCTGTCTTTGGCTGGGCGATTTAGGGTGGAACGAGAACCTTGTAAGATTTTGGGTTTGTATTTTGGGGGTAAAGAGGGTGCTTTGGATAATTGGAAGAAGGCTTTATGGGAGGGCAATCTTAGAGTGCCCCAATGGAATAGACGTAGATTGTCAAAGAAAAAAACAATTTATTTGATTAAATCTTATCTCCTCCCTGTTTTTTATTTATAAGTAATGTTTATTTTATCCCTAAGTCATTGGAAATGCCTTTGATGTGGTGTTTTTTTAGTGGTATATGGGGTAGTCGTTTGAACCCCATTAAGAGAAATACGTTATATTTGGGGATTAAGGAGTGTGGGTTGGGGATGATTCATCCTGTAGTTTTTTTCTTTATGACTTTTTTGTATATGAATTTGGTTCCCGTGGTACGAAACGTTTTGAAATTATGGGTTTTACTGTTAACGTCCCGATTGCAGGGTGTGTTGGGTGAATGGAAAGAAGGTTGTTTTCTACATTTTAATAAATGCCATCCTCCATTGCTGGACTGCTGGAGGTCAGTGTTTGATAAGATTAAAGGGTGGGATATACGTTGGACGGTAGTAAAGAAGCTTAATAGACAAGCCTTGTTTACCTTGATTTTAGGGACCTTTTTTCGGATACTCATTTACTTCCCTTCCCGCTGCTGTAAGCTTGAATCTTGCTTCTTATTTAACAAATTTCTGTATTCCTCAGCAGATGTGAGATACTTTATGGTTGGGTATACATGGTAGGATTAATGTCCGCAGTAATCAAAAACATAAATCCATGCATGAGAGGTATTGCCCAAGGGATAAATGTATTGCCCTTTTGGAGACAATGGATCACCTGTATTTTGATTGCTTCTATGCTACAGAATTTTGGGATATTCTTAAAGAGCGGTGGAAACATTGTTTAGTTTAACCGCCTTTAAAGGTGAGTCTGTATTATGGCTTCTTTGCTACTGAACAGTAGGGGGACCGGTATGGGACCCTACAAGTTCTTCATGTTTATTTTTTATATTGGTTGTGGATTAACCATTGTAGACTTTTGTTGCAACAACAGTTTATCTCTCCATTAACTTTGATTATGATGATAGAAACTGAAGTAGAAAAATTGATGTTGGCAGAACGTGATTTATTTTCATTATCTAGGGGGGGTTCTTTTGGGGATGGTTTTGATTTTCTATGAATTTGTCCTTTGTGGATGTGTCATCCAGTGCTATTGTTTATTGGTGTTTAGCTTGAGAGAAGGAAAAGAAGAAAAAAAAAGTTATACTGCTACATAAGGTGATTGCTTGTATTGATTACAAGGGAAAACTTGACTTGTTTTATGTTTCTTATGATTGTTTGTTTGTATTTTCTGTTTTCTTTTGCTTTTTTTCCTTTCTGCAATTCTTTTTTGGTTGTACTTGTGTATGGATTGTATTATGCATGTCTCTGTGATGTTACTGTTTTGATTTAAATAAAAATTCCCATACTCTTTTCGATAAGTGCCATGGGATCTTTAACATCCACCTGAACTACCACCAATTCAGGCAGATGGGACCTCGGTTTAACATCTCATCCGAAAGACGGCACCTCAGAAGTGCAGCACCCCTTTCAAGCTGCACTACAGTGTCAGTACTGGGATACTGAATTTAGTATACCTGACTGTGGTCAGTGCAAACAGGCACTTGCCAGACATAGGTCTATCAGCGAAGTAAATAAATAAATAAATTTAGGAGTAAGGGGGCCCTAAAGTTAATTAGAGGGAGAAGCATTGTGATTTCTCCTCACTGACATTTCTATGACCCTCATACTGAGATGTGTGTAATGCAATGGTAGCGATGCAGCATGTCTAAACCTGTTTGATATGTATGCCTAGAAGTACTAAGTAGCGGGACAGTTCAGTTTCTCATCAAAAAATATATATTTGAAGAAATACAAAATCACACATAACCCATAATGTAAAACATCATGGGATATATACGCAAGTCACCATGATATTTTAGACAGGTTCAGCTTTAAGCAAGAATGCAACTTGCCAAAGGGCCTCTCACACAATCTACAAAGGGTGCAAACAGAAGACACAGACACACGGTTCCTCCTACCCAGGACTCATCAGTGTGCCTTGTTTGTCTGACGCCACAGGGGAAACAAACCAGCCCTAAGCTGGTCTTATGGGTTTCAGTCATGGTGATTCCGCCCCCCCAAAAAAAAGCTAAAAGACAAAGAACCTCAGTGAAAAACCACTGAGGCAAATATTACCTCAAAGGGCATTGGCCATAAAGCCAAGTTTCAAAGAAATACAAAATCACACATATTCCCATAATGCAACGCATCATGGGATGTATAATGCAAATCACCATGAACTTTTAAGCTGGTTCTTATACATCCCATGATGCTTTGCATTATGGGGTACGTGTAATTTTGTATTTCTTTGTAACTTGGTTTTATGGCCAATGCCCTTTAGGGGTAACCCTTGCCTCAGTGCTTTTACACTGAAGTTCTTTGTCTTTTACATTTTTGAAACCATTTCCAGCCCAGACTAATCGCAAACTAAGGCTGAAAAACTCCACCCTCTCCTACTGGATATAGTGGTATTGTTGCTGATGGAGGAAGGGCATGTAGATGACTAGTAGGCTTCTGAGCTGGAGCACTGGAATCTGCATTCAGTGTACCACTGAAGGCAACAGCTTCCAGACAAGAGGGGGACTGTTCACCAGACTACAACAGCTAGCAATTTGGTCTCAAACAGGGTGCTAAACAAGTTCACTTGTGAGACACAGCTGGGGAATGCTAAGACCCCAGTCATAGTTCTGTCTGCCTGCCCCAGTTACAAAACAGTTTGAGAACAGCTGGATCTACATGCATTCAGTTCTGAGTGGGTATTTTCCATGCATAGCTTGAGGCACTCCAATATGCCCACACTTTGTGCCTATGGAGTGTCCTTTCAATTCCTTGGCTTTGAAGATGCCCATTGTCATAGATGATTTTCTTACCAGAGTCAGTGTCCATGAGCAACCTCAAGATATCGTTGGGCCTTCCGTCAATTGTGAAGCATAGCCTCTCCTCTGAATTAGGCAGCTTAACCACAAAATGGGGGTCTCCATCAACTGGAAAACAGACAAAAGATAAGAGAGGGTAAATGTTGTTTGCAGCATGTGACTTCCAAAGTGCTCATCCAAGAGTTTAAATCCTAGCGCTAGTGACTCATCACACTTATACTCTGGTGTGGAGACCCTTTGTTACTACAGGGGTCCTGAGTTTGAATCCCACTGAAGTGACTTACCACATTAATGAACTAGTGTGAAGACCCTCTGATATGACAAGGGCCCTGAATTCAAACCCAGTTACTACTGGGGCCCTGAGTTTGAATCCCACCAGTGACTCACTACACTAGAGTGCTAGTGTGATAATCCTCTTTTACTACAAGGGTCCTGAGTTTGAATCCCACTGAAGTGACTTACCACACTAATGAACTAGTGTGAAGACCCTCTGGTAAGACAAGGGCCCTGAATTCAAACCCAGTTACTACTGGGGCCCTGAGTTGGAATCCCACCTGTGACTCACCACACTAGTGTACTTACAGTATGGAGATTCTCTATTACCAGAAGGGTCTTGAGTTTGAATCCTGCCACAGTGAATTACCACAGTAATAAACTGTTGTGGAGACCCTCTGCTATGACAAGGACCCTACACTCAAATCCCATTACTACAGGGGCTCTGAGCTTGAATCCCACCACTGACATACCACACCAGTGCACTGTTGTGAAGAGCCTCTGTTACTAAAGGTGCCCTGAGCTGGAATGCAACCAGTGACTCAGCACACTAGTGTGCTGGTGTAGAGGCCCCCTGTTACCATGGGGGCCTGAGTTTGAATCCCAGTGCAATGACTCACCACGCTAGTGCACTGGTGTGGAGATCCTCTGTTACTACAGGGGTCCTGAGTTTGCATCCCATCACAATGACGTACCACACTAGTGCACTGGTGCACAGACCCTTTATTACTGCAGAGGCCCTGAGTTCCAGTCCCACCAGTTACTCACCACATTAGTGCGCTGGTGTGGAGACACTCTGTTACTATAAGGGTCCTGAGTTTGAATGCCACCAAAGTGAATTACCACATTAATGAACTAGTGTGGGCCCTCTGCTATGACAAGGGCCCTGAATTCAAATCCAGGGGTTCGTGCCTCACCACACTAATACAGTGGTGTGGAGACCCTCTGTTACTACAAGGGCACAAAGTTTGAATCCTATTTCAGTGACTTGCCACACTAGTGCAATGGTGTGAAGAGTCAGTTACTAAAGGGACACTGAATTTGAATACCATTACAGTGACATGCCACACTAGTACAATGGTGTGAAGTCCTTCTGTTACTACAGGGGCCATAAATTTTAATCCCAGTGCAGTGACTCACCACACTATGAACAGGTGTCACAGGGTGTGGGATAAGGATAACACATGATGAACAGAAGTAAGGTCCAACACACTGCAGTGTGGTTTTATTTATATGAAAGTAAAATAATAAATAAAAATAAACTCCAAAAGAAAATAAACAATAGCCCAATGATATCCTAAATAAGGTAATCACAGTCTTAGATCAAGCACAATGCTTTCAGCTTTTCCTTCTGTGGTTTTCCCAACTTCAGGCTAATCTGAATGTGTCTGTTTTCTGAGGAGGCAGTGGTCTAAGGCTCTGAGCTGCAAATCTGGTGACATCCAGCAGACCAGACCTGGGTTTGAATCCCACAGCTTCCACTTGCATACTGTGTGACCCTGAGCAAGTCACTTAACTTCCTTGTGCTCCCAGGTCACACCTGGAAACAAGATCTGGCTTAGTATGCCTTTCCTGGTTAAACAATTTTTCCTTTCCCTAATTTACACTCCAACCATTTCACACAATTAATATATCTTAGGCTCATAACCAAACCTATACAAAAAAAAGTCTGTTTCTAATCCTTTGTTATATAAATAATAATTTTCTTTAAAATCAAGAAATATAAAACATAGTCTTGGTCAGTAAATGAGCTCTGTATACTTAATTACCATTAATGACTGTAAGCTCCTCCCTCTGGACAGTATAACTTGCATAATGTTTGATATTAATATAGGCCAGTAGGGGCCGCTGTCTCCCTATAGTGAGCAGTCTGCAGGATCCTTCTTGCAGATCAGTTCTACATTTCATTATAAGTTTGCTGGTATTTTTAGGGCTGCAGGTAGGCAGAGCCTGCAGCCCTCTTACATAAGCTCTAAAAAGGAGCTTACCGTGGAACTTCCTTTTTGGACTTTTGGAAGTATCCATCCACAACTCCAAAATGGCATGCTCTCCCTCTGATTTTTGCTATTTGCTACTCTGTCTTAAAGGCGGGAGGGATGCTACTGTGCCTCCCAACTTCTCAGGATATAAACAAACAAAAAACCTTTTGAAGCTGCTGTCATTCAACCCTTGCAAGGCTGCAGAATGAGCATCTGCCCAACTCAATCAAATAGATTCATTCTAGTTCTTTCAGCAGCCTAGGGGTTAACTCATTATCTTCTTACTTTGACTGAATGCTGACCCAGTAGCACATGGCTAATTATAATTAGACACATGTGTTATGTGGGAGACAGGGCAATATTGCAGCTAGCAGGAGGCAGGCTAGAAATTGATGGTCCATAATTACAGGCTTTGTTTATAAAAGTAAAAAAACAACATTTCAAATGTAGAAAATAGGGTTCAAATTTTTTTTAGTTTAATAGGAGTTATAAAAGTTTGTTTAATAAGTTGTTTTTGAAGTACTGATAAGTGGGCAGAATGGCACAGTGACATTCACAAGAATCTATTTGAATACATAACCCCTCACCATGCCTTCACTGTTGGACTGCTGGCTGTCCTTTCCAGGTAATCCCCCTCCCCACACACACACACACACACACACACACACACATAGGGACAGCAAACAAGATTTTATCAGTTGCTTGCTGTAAATGCTATTTGTTCCCCAGCCCTGAAACTGACCTGTGCCTGCAAAAGGTAATGTTGAACCAGGGAAACACAGAGACACATACACACAAACAAGGGAGAGGCACTGCAGAATTCCAACACTGTCTGTTATACGAGAGTGAACTGCCTACCCTTTGACACAGGATGCCTTATATATAAGAATATAGCCATGTAAGAAGTAGACCCAGACTACCCCGAATCCTCACATATGCTAATTTCTTCAGCCTTGAAGCTGGGAGTCATCATGTAGGAATTTTTACTGTCTACTGCTATCAACACTCCACGTGTCTAAGTTATGTAGTTCAAAAATAAATTAGATCTACGCAACCAGTCATACAGAAGGTATAATGACTTGAATAGTCTTTTTTTTTGTTTGTTTGTTTTCTATTACTGGTCCAAAATAGGCATCCGTTTATAAATGTATGAGCCCTGTTTGATAAATGAGTGCTCTGCTATGCTATGCAGCTCCAAATGTCAGTACTAGAACAATGTTATCAAGTCAGTCTCTTCTGTAACCAGTTATTCTTTTGGTAACGAGGTAAGTCCCACTAGGCCCAGGGCCTGTTTTCAGGGCTAACCTAAGGATACTATGACAGTTAAGTGACTTACTCAGGGTCACACAGTATGCAAGAAGAGGTTGTGGGTCTCAAACCCTATTCTGCTGGATGTATCAAACTCATTCATAGCTTATTACTCTAATGTCTAGGCTGTTCTGCCAGCCCTATGCTGTGATTTAACAGCCCCGCACAATCCCACTACACAATGCAATAACACAATAACCAAGCAATAAAAAACAGCATACAGGAGTGAAACACAAACAAGGGATATGGGATAAGGCAGGAACAAGGCTCTGCAGAAGGAAAGGGAAGAGTTAAAAAAAATAAACAAATAATTGGCAATCCCTGCAATCCCCTCTCCACCTCCTCCCTCACCCCTCATCCCTGTCAGTCCCTCACAGTGCCGGCTAACAGGCACAGCAATTATACTATACTAGGTAACACAGTTGTTGAATCATCATAGGCCCAATGTTTGATGTAGATGCAGCTATTTAACCTGCACAGTTATTATGTTTAAAATTAAAGGGATCACAATTTGTAATCAAAAACAAGGCCAAGTGGCCAAAATGCAGGTCTTCTACCTGGGCACTCCCAAAAGAGACAGTCCAGTCCTGCCTTAACTATCTAACTAAAAGGATTGGGACAAAGGTCTGATTCAGTACTCATGGTGTGCAGATCACATCAGACCCTGAAAGGTTTCAGATGTATAATGCTGGTCTCTCTGGTGTGCAGTAGCTGTAGATTGCATGCTGTGGCTCTTTACTGTATCACAGTGGACATAGTCACCTGAGAGGCTTGTAAGCCTGTAATGATTCAACAACTGTGGCACCCAGCAGAATATAGGGAAGCTCTTAGGGACAAGGGAGAGGGGAAAAAAAGGCTAGTGGTGGTGATTTACCCATAGGGCTGGGAGGGAATGGCCCCGCTGCAACCCCTGCAGGGCAAAAGCTTCCACTGGCTGAGGGAGTGAGAGAGACAGAGACAGAGACAGAGAGATACAGACAGAGACCGACTCAGCTATTTCGTGCTTTGAAGTGTGTGTGTGTGTGTGTGTGTGTGTCTCGCTCTCTCTTTTCACTTGCAGCAGCACCACTCAGGAAAGTCAATGTCAGCGAAGTGTTGCGAGTGGTGGATGTGGCTCTGTTATCTACCTCAAGGTATGTGGGCCACATAGACACAGAGGGAGCTCCTGTGAGACACACAAACACAGACATATACATTTGCACAGCAAAGGCAAGTATGCAAAGTACATGTTGTATATGATGTTGCAACTTCAAGGGCCTTTCTACCAAATTCCCACTTCCTCCACGTAATTAAAAAATATGGTCTTCTACTCTACTTGCTGTCACTGGACAAAGTTTAAGACTGAATCATCAGCTACAGGCCCTGACAGAAAAATAATTTTAATAGTATTTAGTCAATCAAATAATTAGCTGCAGCCAGTCAACACATTTAACTGGTGGTACACAAGTATGGTCATACTGTATTATAAACAGTCTTATCACTAAGGGTTAAAGAAGTAGGCCATTGGCAACTTCCATTTGGCTTTAAACCCATACATTTGGTTTGGCTTCCAGAATTCAGCAAAACTATTTCATCTACAAATACAGTAATTGTCATGGTGCAAGCTGACCACAAATAGGGGTTAATAAAGTCTTAAGGTCAGCAATCAATATGAATTATTATTGCTTACTAGTTGCAGGTGCTGTTGGCATTCATCTGCTGTGGATTGCTGTTTGTGGTGTTGTGACAGAGTCTGCAAATCCCACCAAGACAACCACAGCTCAGTGTGAGCTACCGTAATAGTTACTATTCATCGCCGACCTCAAGACATGCTATATACTTCCATGTAGTCTTCTTTACATGCATGCCACTTTCTATAATTTTTCTGTGTCTGGCTTCATTGATTTTTCAAATTATAAACATAACCCCACACACACACACACACACACACACACAGACACACACACACAAAACAAGTTATGCATCAAAAATTCTAAACATTTAAAGATATTAAATGTACGACATTACAATGCATGTGAGGGGTCTTCATTAACTGATACCAACTCTGTGTGCTGTGTTCTCAGTGGCACATCAGGTCATACACAGCTAGTTGGTGATGACAATCTGAAAGTTGTCAGCGTTGTCATCAGAGGAAGGAGTTGCCTCACTACTGCTGGGGTGGTATGCCAAACTATGGGACCAGTGCCAGGGGGAAAAGTCCAGATAGACTTGCCACCGGGAGATATAGGAGTGGGATTAGTAGTAGATGTTTAAGCAATAAGATATCACTGAGTGTTAGTCAGTGGGAAAGTGACCTGTGCCTCCTGTTGTGGTGTAGCATGAGGTGCAGCCATGTGCCCTAAACTACATAGGAAATGGGTAAATCCCTCAACAACCCTTGCCACGGAGTGCATTATCGTGATAATGAAATGGACCCAGTTGTGAAAAACACTAAAACACAAAATTAATCAATACATAATGATGTGATGCATCCACCAGTCAATAAAATAGTCCCTTAATGCAAATGTTTTGCACAGCTGAAAATAGATTATGTCACAGAAGCTGATTTCTCCTTTTCTACCTGATCCCAGTACATGTACTTTTATGAACTACAGAAGCTATTTTTAAAGCGCTTAGACTCTACCTTCCTTTCCCATCCTGTTTCTTTCCTCTTTCTTTCACCCATGCCAACAGGTTTGCACCTTTGGCAGAGCCTGGCAATGACAGGCAGGGGAAGAGGTTTAGCAACTGGGCAATCACACACCAAGAGACATGGATTCCACACTGGGATGCTTGAGTCTAGTGCTGGCTAGCATCAGGTTCTGGTGGTATGGGACTCAGTTTTTAGATTTACAGACTGGAAGATGTTCAGGCATTATCCAGAGAACTGCTTGTTTTGTTGTCTGCCAGGTGTTAGGGCTGTGAATCTCACTTCAAATTGCTGGTGGGGATAGAGGGAAAAACTGGTAGCTGCTGTTCGTATTGGGGAGCCTGTAACACCCATTTACAGGCCTACAGTAGGTGAAAAGATCAATATGGACCCTTTTTCTTTGGGAAAGCAAATACACATTTTTTGCAGGCAGGAAGCCACCTTAATTATAGCATCAGAGGTAGCTGTACCCACTCCCGTGGTCTTAATATAACAGGGTTGTGCTCCTACACACTTCTTTCCGTGGCAGTTCACAGGGAGTAAAAAATCATGCCAGTGTTTCTAGTTATTGAGCTTGACTCTACATAGTCATTTGTTTTAAAAAGTTTCCAATATTTATTTCTAATAATACTTTTTAGATTATTTTCTTATTAATAATTCAGTGTCACGTGTGAATATTCTGTCTTAGTTCCATAATTAACTGAATGGCTACTTTTTCATTTTTGATACATTCTAATAACTATATGCTTGTGACCACTGGTGAGTTCCCTTATATAGTCAGCATGCACAATACTACTTTAATACAGTACTTCTGCATTTACTTCCATATGTGCACGATAGACTCTGGCATGGCAAGAGCATGGCAACAGCTCTGAGTATTCTTCTACTCACCCTTACCACACTCCCCTCACTCTAAGCAGCTGTACTGGCTCTGACTAAAGCTTGTATATTTTTATAAACATCCCTCTGCTGCCACATTTTCATTTTACTACCTTTTGTCTTGCACTTTAGTCCACTCATTCCAAAAGTGTGTCATAATCGTGAACTGATTTACAAGACTCAACTCAAATCGAGATGTAAGATTTATTTGGGGGGTACAGTCCACCCTGTCATAGCTGACTAACCTTTGATGGGGGGCTGGGCTGAGGGTGATTAATCTTGTATACCAAGGTGCCTCCAGCAGGAGAATGAATTGTGATGGGTTACATGGTAGCGGGGTACACCCTCTGAGAAGCTGTTCTTATCCATTTCCCTCCCCAAGTAGCCCTCAACAGCAATACTACACCAGCGGATAAACAGACATTGGTAATACAAGGTGAGCAGGAACAAACACATTACCTTTTGGGCAGGAGTTGTATATCTGCTCTGCTCTTCTTCAAGAGACAGGGTCAGAACAAGGCTATGTTGAAAATCTGGTGTACAAATATTACAAAACAACAAATTCATGAGCCTACGTTACATTTTGCTAATGCAGGCTCGTAACTTTGGTAATTTTCAATATTTTTACACCAAATTCCTCACCTGCAGTCCTATGGGCTCTGGCCAGAGTTTGTTTTATATTTATTTTAGATATAGTTTTCTGTTTACACATATAGCCTTCTAAAACATTTTGTCAGGGCTCAAGACTAAGAGGGGCACCTTTAGAGACATTCCTTGTCTCTTTATTCTTGGTTTATTAAACCAGTTTTCCTTTTTTTGTTTATATGTTTGGGGAACCAGGAGCACAGGCTTATCACACTGGGGACGTTTCTGTCCCATTTTAGTAACCAGCGGCTCGATTTACTAGTGGAGCGGCTTTAGAATGAACAGAAAGTAAAAGTGCAGCCATTCCACATTTACTGCTCCACTGCTTTGGGGGGGAGAGAGAGAGAGAGAGAGAGAGGGAGGAGAGTGCACTCTTGTTTACCACTTCTCTGGCTCTCTCCCTCTCATACACAACAAATTGGCTTAATATTAATTTTTATTATTCCTTTGGCTAGCTATGCCTGTCTTCATTTAAACGATCTGCAGAGGCCAATGGGAAATGATTTCACTCATGGAGTAGCACTGAAAGGAAAAGTGGAAATACCAAAGCTGCTCCATGACAGATTCCCGTGTGGTCAAGGGTCTCTGTCTTACAACAGAGGTGCTTTCTACCAGTTTGACACTCTATTTAGATAAGGCACTGTTTTTTTCTTTACAAGAAGCTTATTTTCTTTTTAACAACACTTTAGAGGCAATCGGGAAACTTCTCAGTCATGGAGTGGCACTGAAAGGGAAAGTAAAAGCCGCTCCGTGACAAACTCTGTGATTTAATTAATTAAGGGTCTTTGCTACCCATCATTAGCTTAGGATACATCAAGACAGTTTTGTGCAACTTTCCCCCAAATAAAATAGAGTCCCATAGCCAAAACATCATGACAAATGGGGGATAATTCTCTAATTCAAAGGGCAGCAGAATAATGATACCCTCCCCCGTACTCACGTCACAGGACCTCCCTGTGAATGAGCTTGCTCAATGGAGTTTTCCTGCAATAAACTTGAACTTGAACTTGAACACATGTTTACAACACAAGCAAGGTTCTAAGCATCATTTCTATCATAAACAGATTTATTGCTTTCCTCAGTGCACCTACATATTATATTCTGCATTTAAATATGCACATGTGAACTTCTAACATATCTGTAAGCACTATCAGCACTTTATTCAGAACATAATTATTCTGGCCATAAAACAGTATGCAGTTTTATTTTATAAGGCATCTTATCTGCATTTATATGTGCACACATTATTTATTGTAAAGCACACAGCACTTTATTCATACATTGCCAGGATTTTATCATATCTATATAGCAAATTTAAATCAAGCACTTTATGTATGCCCTTATTACCCAGCTAACATATACGCTTGGTATTTTAAAGGCACCTAGCCATTGTTGTGCTTTCTCTTATATACAGCAAGGCTCTTGGATCAAATGGTGAGGGACTGAACAGTGAAAAGGAAATATAGTAAGATGAAAAAAGACTTAGAGAAAATAAGACAAGGCTGTCGTAGGTGGCCAACCTACTTCAAGTTTGGAAAAAGAACAGGATAGGTTTTAGGAAGTACTGTTGCACAACAGATTTAAAGATCAGAAAAAAAGAATATAGGAAAGTCATCCCTCTGCCCAGACATTATTTCAGGTATACCACAGTTCTACCACAGGAGGCCCTCTGTTACTACAGAGATCCTAAGTTTGAATCCCATTAAAGTGACTTACCACACTAGTGCCGTGGTGCAGAGTCCCTCTCTTACTACAGAAGCCATCAGTTTGAACCCTGCTGCAGTGACTCACCACACCAGTGCACACCCTCTGTTGCTACAGAGAGATCCTGAGTTTGAATCCCATCAAAGTGACTTACCATACTAGTGCACTGGTGTGGAAGCCCTGTGTTACTACATGGGCCCTTAGTTTGAATCCTGGGCTAGTGACTCACCACACTAGTATGCTGGTGCAGTAACCCTTTGTTACTGTAGGGACCTTGAATTTGAAACCCACCAAACTAATTAATTGCACTAGTGAGCTGCTGTGAAAACCCTCTGCTACAAGGGTTCTGTAGTTGTATTCTGGGGCTAGTGACAATATACTATTGTACTTGTGTGGAGACCATGTGCCACTACAGCGTCTGTGAGTTTAAATGCTGCTGCAAGTGGATCTCCACAGCAGTGATCTGGTGTGGAAATATTCCGCTGCTACAGGTCCCCGAGTTCAAATCTGGGGGCTAGTGATTCACCGCGTGTTTGCTAGTGTGGAGACCTTCTGTTACTACAGGGACCCTGGGTTTCACTTTCACCACACTGACTCCACAAACTAGTGTACCGGTATACAGCCACTGTTAGTGCTGGCACCCTTAGTTCAAATCTTTGGGTTACTGACTCACCTCACTAGAGCACTGGCATGGAGACCCTATGATACTACAGAGGCCTGAGTTTGAATTCTGCAACAGTTAACTCACCACACTAGTGCACTGGTGTGGAGACACTCTGTTACTCCAAGGGCCATGAGTTCAAAACCCACCACAGTGACTTACCACACTGATGCGCTGGTGCTGAGGCATGAACGTTACCAGTAATCATTGATCTTCTTGAGTATCTTTTCCATGGAGCTACAATCTTTGGTCTTAGACCACAGACACTACTACCCCATGGGAGCTAGAATGTTTGGGCCAGTAGCACCACATGCATTTCATCACCATAAATAGTGTCACCAGCCCCAAATGCCTTAGTGCCTTTTATACAGACTAGAAGAGAAGAAAAAAGTACAGTTACATAAGAACTTACCGTAAGAGTAGATCTTTGAGAGGATCTCTTGCAGCAGGCCATCACTGGTAGGACTAAGCTGTCAGGCACCTGGACCACAATGAAAAATTTTCTAGCTAGCAGTCTACCATAGGGGGCTGCCCACGTCTGACGTCAGTGCCTTATGTCAACCAGTCCTATAAAGGCGGGTGGCCCCCACCCCCCCTCAGTTCTCCCACTGGAAACCATAAGCAGGATGCCGGAAGAGAAGAACCGAGGAGGACTCCAAGGTATCCCAATAGCAAAGAAGAAATAAAAGCAGAGGCTCACCCTATGGAAGGGAGAGAGAGAGAGACACAGGAGAAGGGAAGGAGGGAGGGAGGAGGAAAGCAGAGCCTGCTGCAAGAGATCTCCTTGAAGATCTATTGTTACGGTAAGTTCTTATGTAACTGTACTATCTTACTTCAAAGGTATCTCTTGCAGCAGGCCATCACTGGTGGGCTAAGCTGTCAGGCACCTGAACCACACTGGAAACCTTTCTAGTAGCAATCTATCAGAGGGCCACATTATCAACGCTACCTGATGTCAGCCAATCCTATAAAGGCTGGTGGCCCCCACGCCCTCCTCAGTTCTCCCACTGGAAACCATAAGCAAGATGCCGGAAGAGAAGAACCGAGGAGGACTCCAAGGTATCCCAATAGCAAAGAAGAAATAAAAGCAGAAGGTCACCCCTATGGAAGGGGAGAGAGACACGGGAGAGGGGGAGGGAGGGAAAGTAGGGCCTGCTGCAAGAGATCTTCTTGAAGATCTACTGTTACAGTAAGTTCTTACATAACTATACTATCTTACTTCGAGGGTATCTCTTGCACCAGGCTGTCACTGGTAGGACTGAATCCTAAGCAGTTCTGGCACTACAGACAGACAGTCTGGGTGGTAGGCAAAATAAATAATAGCCTATGAAAGGAGACCTTGGAGGACAGCTAGGACGAAGTTTGCCCTATGCCTAGAGGCGATGTCCAGACTGTATTGCTTGGTAAAAGTGTGGACAGTGTTCCAGGTCACAGCAGCGCAAATTTCAGCTGCTGACACATTACGGAAACAAGCAACTGAAGCAGCCATACCCCTCATGGAATGGCCTTTAATCCCTCTAGGAAGTTCCTTGCTGTACTTCTGGTAACAATAAACAATGCAACTGGCTAACTATGTAGACAAACACTGTTTGGACAGCGGGGCACCCTCTTTTCCAGGGGTGAATGAAACAAACAACCAATTGGACTTCTGGGAGTCCCTAGTCTGGTGTGTATAGCACCTCAGAATTCTATGCACATTCAAGGTATGGAGCAATGCCTCGCCTTGACTGGAATGCTCCAGATAATAAACAGGCAGGTGGATGGATTGATTCAAAGTAAACTCTGACACCAGCTTAGGTAGAAACTTAGGATTTGTAGGCACAGACACCCTGTCTGTGTGAAAAAACAAATAAGGCTCCTTACACATGAGGGCCTGAAGCTCAGAAATCCCTCCAGCAGAAGTGATGGAAAATAAAAACAACGCTTTCCACAACAGAAAGCGTAGCTCACAAGATATGGCCCGGTTCAAAGGGAGGCAATGTAGGCTTTTCCAACACAAAATTAAGGTCCTAAGGTGGGACAGAGTCCCTGATTGGGGGCTTCAAGTACAAAATGCCCCACAAGAATGTGGGGGACACATCAAATTGGGCCACTGAGCGCCCATCCACAGGTACATGATATGCAGAGATGGCAGAGAGATGTACCTTAATAGAGACGTACTGCAAACCTGAGTCTGAGAGGGACAGAAGGTACTCCAAAACTTGTACCACTGGACAGGTGAAGGGATCTAAATGGTGTGGTGCAGCCCAAAGAGCATAGCGTTTCCATTTCATAGAGTAAGTGGCCCTGGTGGAGGGCTTCCTGGCTGCCACCAAGACACCTGCCACTCTGGGGGAGACCTGAAATCTGGCAATGGCTATGTCCTCAGGAGCCATGCATGCAGATGGAGAGACTTGAGATCCAGATGGACCAGGGTGCCCTGTTCCAGGGAGAGCAAGCCTGTGCACAGGGGCAGGGACAATGGAAGTTCCACTGCCAGCTGTGGCAGCAAGGAGAACCAGATTTGTTGAGGCCATAAGGGGCTATGAGGATCACTGTAGCCTCCCTCCATCTGGAGTTTGATCAGAACTCATTGAAGGAGTGGGAAGGGAGGGAAGGAATATAGAAATGTCCCTGTCCAGGAGAGTGACAATCGTCTCACCAAAAACTCCAGGCACTGGATATAGCAAGCAGAAAAGCAGCAGATTTGCGTTGTGTGGGGACGCAAAAAGGTCCAACTCAGGCCAACCCCATCTGTCAAACAGGTCTTCTACCGCTGAAGTCAGCAGTTCCCACTCATGGGCTCTGGATCGTGAGTAGCTTAGGTTGTCCGCAAGGACATTTTGGTTGCCAGTAACTTGAACGGCAGAGAGTTCCAGGACATGTTCTAAGGCCCAATATCAGACTCTCATCACCTCCCTGTGCAAGGGATAGGAATGAGTCCCCACCCCTTGCTTGTTTATGTAATAAACTATGCACGTGTTGTCCATGTGAACTAACAGCAGACCCGGGAAGAGATGAGTCTGAAAGGCCTGCAGGGCATACAGAACTGCTCGCATCTCCAGTATGTGGAGATGCCTTTCTATCTTGGACTATGTCCGTTGAGTTTGGTGGGTCCCCATGTGGGCATCCTAACCAAGGCTGGAGGCATCTGTCGTAAGGATCTGCTGAGGGGGAGATATGGAAAAGAGAACTCCCCCAAACAGGTTGCTGGGTTCCAGCCACCACAACAGCAACTTCTGGACTGGACCAGACACCAGCATTGGTTGATCCAGGGCATCCATGTGTTGGTCCCATTGGACCTGCAGTGTTCCCTGAGGGATTCGCATATGCAGCCTGGCCAGGGGAACTGTGGCAGTGGCTGAAGCCATGAGGCCTAAAAGCCTCAGAAAAACCCTCAGTGGAACATGATGGCTGGAGTAAAGGAGACGGGTCTGGTCCATCAGATGCTATGCTCCATCTGAGAGTAAGAAGGCCTTCCCCTGGGTGGTGTCCAGCACTGCCCCTAGGTACAGGAGTTGCTGGCAAGGGGTCAAGAAAGACTTTGGTAGATTGATAGTAATGCCCAAAGCTTGGAACAGGCTGCAGGTGTGAGAAAGTAGATGGTCCCTGGACAGGGCCACTAGCAGCCAATCATCCAGGTAGGGAAAAACGTAGAACTCCTGCCATCTCAAGGCAGCTGCCACCATTATCAGGCATTTGGTGAAGACCCTGGGGGTTGAGGACAAACCAAAATACAGAGCTCTGAACTGCTAGTACGCTCTCTGGAAGTGGAAGTGGAGAAAGCGCTGGTGGGAGGTGAAAACCCTGATATGCAGGTACGCATCCTGCATATCCAGGGAACAAAGACAGGCCCAACTGATCTAGCTAGGGCAGTAAACCCGGAAGGGTGACCATCCTGAACCATTTATACTCTATAAACAGGTTCAGTCGGCTTAGGTCCAGGATGGGCCAAAGGTCTCTCATCCTCTTGGGGATGAGGAAGAAGTAGAAGAAGTAGGAGTAGAACCACATTCCCTGCTGATGCCTTTGGGACTGGCTCTATGGCCTTTTTTCGAAGTAAGGCCTGTATTTCCTCCCAGATGAGAGGGGGATGGCCGAGAGGATAGGAGGACTTACCCAGAGGGTTTTCTGGAGGCAACTCTATGAACCCGAGAGTGTGTCCATGTTTGAAGAGTTGCAGTACCTAGTTGTCTGTGGTGATCTCCCTCCACCTGTCCAGGTGCAGAGAGAAGTAACTCTCAACTATTGCCTCCTGTGGAAGGACTGCAGAGGAAGGTCTGGCAAGGAGTTAGGAGGTGGGAGCAGCCACTGCTGGGGCTGCTGCTGCACCCTGAGTGCAGCGGGTGGCAGCTGCAGAGGGAGCAGGGAGAGATGCCCCTGCTTTCTGCTTGCCCTGTCTTTTGAGAGGGGGATGGGCTTGCCTGCAGGAGGAGTGACAAAAAGGAGCCCACTGTCCTGACTTCAGCTGGGTATGGTACATAGAGTGGATTGATTTGAGAACCCGTCCTGAGGTTTGGAGTTCCGAGATGATATCCTGAACATCTCCCCCAAAATGTTTGAACCCCTGAAAGGTGCATCCATAATGTTATACTGGACATCCTGCACGAAGCTGGAGACCTGAAGCCAGGAATGGTATCTCATAGAGATGCCGACAGCTGCCGCCCAGCCTGAAGCATCTACCGCATCATAAGCAACCCTGAGAATGTGGGTACCAATGTCCAAGCCTATTTTGAGGGCCTGGAGGGTCTGCTTGGAAGGGTCATCCGGCATGGCTAGGACAGCCTCCCTAGCCTGGTCCCAGAGCAGGTTCTGGTATTGTACCATATGAGTCAAATAGCTAACGGCTTGGACGGCCAGAGTGGCAGAGGTGAAAGCACACTTGCCCATCTGGTCTAGCTGGCAGGACTCCATGTCTGAGGGAAAGGAGCTTAGGTGCTTTGGTGCGGTCGTGCGCCACATTGATAATGACCAAATCGGTCTTGGGCTGTTCGCCAAAGTATAGCTTACCAGCCAGGGCATGGTAAAGCCTGTCAGTCTTTTTGGATACTGCCAGTATTTTATGGGGGCAGTTCCAAGCAGCCCAGGTAATGTCCTCATAGGAGTCGCTAATTGGAGGGACCACCAGAGATGGGGTATCTGGCTGATGTAAATATATGGCAAGCTGACACCGCTCTGTGTCCTGTTCTTCTGTCTCCCACCCATGGTGGCCTTAATGTGCCTCATGATGGTCATAAATGTGGGGTCATCTGGGGGGGACTTGGGGACGTTGCTGGGAGCCTCTTCCTCTTCAGAGGAATCTGAACCCATGGAGGAGGACTCACTGCTGAAGCTCTGGTTGGCATCGTCTGCATCATCGCCCCCATTTTCCTCAGGGCAACAATTGTCTGAGCGCCCGGCTGCCCTGGTGACAGACCCATCCTTGGGTGTGTGAGGAACACTAGGTCCTGGCCGAACTGTGACCGGGGTGTTGGGTCCCAAAGGGAGGCCATTAAGGGGTGGTTGGGTCTGGTACCCTTGGAGCCAGGACCTGTGTTTGCATAAAGGACCACAGGGCCGAGATCAGACCATGGTAATTCAAAGGAGCTGGTAGCGGTCCCACAAGCATGGGATAAGAGGGGATCAGCAATGGTCCCACAGGGGTCAGGTATGGGTAGCCCGGCATAGGACCCAGCATAGGACCCACTGGCACTGGATAGGGGTATACAGGTGCTGGACCAGCAGGGGCTGGCGTAGGGAACCCAGGCTTAGGTCCTGTGAGTGTGGGTTACGGCAGGACGGGCACTGGACCCACCGGAGTGGGTGGTAGGAGGATGGGTGACAGGCCCACAGGTGCCAGCTGAGGAGATGGTACTGGCTTGGGGCCCACAGGCTGCAGCAGAGGAAGAATGGATGCAGGTCCTGTGGGCACTGGCCAAGGCAATGCCGGAGGGGAGTCCACAGGCAAAGGTTGTGGGGAGACAGGCACTGGAGTTGAGGGCAACCCCTGGGCAAAGGCTAAGGAGACACTGGGCTCTGGGAGGTACCAGAGACCTGCAGCATCCGCCCGTGAGAAGGAGGGGCAGAACTGGTAGCAGTCCCAGAAGATGAGACTGGCATTGGTGGCATGGGTGTCAGGGGTTAGCAGCCGGGAGACTGGTGCCAAACGCACCAGCGTCGGCCGAACAGACTCCAGCCAAGCCACCTGACTGACAGCCTAAGGAAAACAAGGGCTGGAACAGCAGGGGCTGGTGGCAGGATACAGAGTACCCTGTGCAAAAGAGCCACTGCCCACAAGGGAGACCCGGGTGGGCGGTGGGACGACCAGTAACCCTGTGAAAGTAAGGGTGCACAGGGCCAAGGAGGTCAACCTCCCGAGAGAGGAGGACCATTTTGCGGTCAAAGACTCCTTGTGTGGGGATCGTGAGTGAGAGGCAGACTGGGGTCGGTCCCAGTCCTTGTCCCTATGCTTATGTTTCCCAGTAGATTTGTTCTGGGACTTCAAAGATAAAGACCTTGAGGACTGGGCTGGGGAACCAGAGGAGCTCCTGGCCTGCAGCTCCCATTCCATCGAGGCTACCTTCTGCTTAAGGAGGTGATTCTCCAGGATCTTCTGGTGACGTCTGTTGGTTAAATTTATTTATTTATTTATTTGAGAAATCATAGAAGACCTTTGAGCACAGGTGCTCATTTGCAAAGGTTCCACGTCAGGAGACAACCCGATATACTCAGCTCGACTGGAGCCCTGTCATGCAAGGACATTTTGCACAACAGATACATTAGAATAAATCCACAGTGATGTAAAACACATTTAACAGCATAGTATAGGTTTTCAGTTTATAGAGAGGATATATAGGGACCAAGGGAGTCATCACAGCAATAATATGACAGTCAAAATTGAGTAGGTGGTGAAATTCTGGTGCAGCGGTAAAGCAGAGGAAGAGGAAACAGTAGCGTGTAGTATACGGCCATTGCCTGTATGGGGGGGGGCCAGTTAACACAGATTATAGGTCAGATAAAGCAACAGCAGGTAGAGTTGAGGGTGAAGTAAAAACATCTGTCAGGCCTCACAGGCTTGGACGTCGTGGTCTGGGCCTAGACACAGGACGCAAGCAGAATGGCCATCCTTGTCCAGGACCTGTTTGCTGCAGGCACACTTCATGGAGCGGTTGGAAGATGAGATGGTTCTGAAGACATAAACTGTCCAGTGAGAACACCAAAAATTCAATGTCCTGAAGTAAAAATGAAAATAATAAAGTGCAGTTAAATATGGGAAAATGGTGGTTGACTGTAGTTGTGGCAGTATCAGAGGTCGGACATGTGTTGGTCGGTGGCCGGAAAGAACTGAGGAGGGTATGGGGGCTGCCTGTCTTTATAGGATTGGCTAACGTCAGGCGCTGACATCAGAGGTGGGTGGGCCCGCTCTGGTAGACTGCTAGCTAGAAAGGTTTCTGTGTGGTCCTGGCACCTGACAGCTTAGTCTTACCGGGGATGGCCTGCTGCAAGAGATACCCTCGAAGTAAGATCTACAGACCAATAATACATTAGCTGCAATCACAGACAAGCTCGTCATGCAGTGGCAGATGACACACCTTCCCAATGTGCCTTTCCTCTTGAGACTTTTCAATTAGCATGGCAGCTCTTGCTGTCCACCACACACAATCCCCATACCTACATCAGGGGTGGCCAATCCCCAGTGTCGGCATGTTCCTCCACACCACACACTTTCTTTAGCATTGACATGGAAATTATGGAAAGTGCCACCAAGTTGAAGGAAATCTGCCACTGCAATCAGAGACAAGCTCGTTATGCAGCAGTAGATGACACGCCTCCCCAACGTGCCTTTTCTGGTCACATTTTTCAATAAACATGACGGTTCCTGACGTCTGCCACACAAAATCCCCATACCAACGTCGAGGGTGGTCAATCCCCTATAATAGCATGTTCCCCTACCCTACACACTTTCTTTGCCAACTGGGCCCAATCTCCATCAGCATCAGCTCCCCCCAAACTCATGGGGCACACTGGGAGCCCACCCCAGTGAGCCCAACCCCCCCAAAACTCACGGGGCACACTGGGAGCCCACCTCAGTGTTCCCAACATTCCCACCCAAAAAAAAAACTCATGGTGCACACTGGGAGCCCACCCCAGTGTGCCCAACATCCTCCCCAAAGACATGGGGCACACTGGGAACCCACCCAGTGTGCCCACATTTTTTTTCACCTGTAAAGAAAGGAAACCATCCTTCAATGTCCATTTTTGGTTTCACTGTAAAAGAAAACGGTTCCTTATAGTCCCCGGCGCCTCCCCAATCCGCACCACCCTCTGCGCACCCCACCTCGCACCCCTCCCTCACTCCATACTTACCTCTGGAGGTCCGGCACTGTGATCATATGTGGAGCAGGACGCGTCTGGACTCTTCAAAGCTGAACTGCAAAATGAAGAAATGTCGGTAAGCTATATAATGGCATCGATGTGTGTGTGTGGGGGGGGTGATATCTCAGACATTTTTTTGAATATTGGCTCCAAATTTTCAACATGGGGTTCCTGGGACCCCACATCATGTACACATGCTCTCTCATCTCGTTATCGAGCACTGAAAGGTGATTTCACGGTCACTGTGACCGATTTGGTGAACATTTTTAAAAAAATGACTGCGTTACGAGCATGCATTGCACAGTTTCCACGTACGCTTGTAACTTTGACAATTTTTAATATTTTCACTCTGGATTTTCAACATTGCCATTTTTTCACACCTCCTTATGAACAGTACAGCCATCATTTTTCACATCCCGCCCAAAATGTGTTTTTGCACATCTGGCGCACAATGGCATGGTCGCTGTGGGAAATCAACTTTCTGGACAGATTAACAAAATCACAGTGCCACTGTTCATGAGTGGAGGTCCCAAAATGCCTATGTTGCAAATCTGGTTAAAATATCCCCTAAATAATTGTGTTATGAGTGTGCATTGTGCAGTTTCTACGCACGCTCATGACTTCACCAATTTTTCAGATTTTCACTCCAGATTTTCAACATTGCCATTTTTGCAGTACAGCTGTCATTTTTCACATCCTGCCTGAAATGGCGCAGTCGCTGTGCAAAAGTGACTGAATTCATGAGGTGGGGTCCCAAAAACCCCATGTTGAAAATTTGGTGCCAAAAGTCTCAAAAATGGCTGCAATATCCACCTAAGTTGAAAAAAACCCATTTATGCCATTATACAGCTTACTGGCATTTCAACACTTTGCGGTCTGCTTTGAAGAATGCAACCGTGTTCCCGCTCCACTGTAGATCATCGTGCCAGGCTCTGGAGGTAAGTATGGGGTGAAGGTGGTGTGGGAGGTGGGTGTGCAGAGGGTGGGTGCGGGTTGGGGGAAGGGGCCACCACAGACAACAAGGGACCGTTTTTTCTTTTACATGTAAAAAAAATTAAAAACACATCGCAGGAAGGCTTTAATTACAGGGACATTTGGCATGCTGGGGTGTACTGCCAGTGTGCCACCTGGGTGTTTTTTTTTCGGGGGGGACTGGAGCTGATGGGGATTGGGCACCCCATAGGCAAAAAAGAAAACTTGACCAACCGGAGGGTGAGCTGAGGAACAAGACAGCGGGGAGGACAGCACCAGAGGGAGGAAGCGGGAGAGATTTCTTTGCAGCCAGAGGGTGAACTGTAGAATGAGGGAGTGGGAAGGACAGCAGCAGAGGGAGGCAGTGCGAGGGATTTCATTGGCAGTGATGTGCATCACCTTTCGGCTAATGAACTGATAGTGTCACTGTTCATGAGGTGGGATAACAAAAAGCCCATGTTGAAAATTTGGAGTGAAAATACCAACAAATGCCTGGGGTGTCAGGGTTTCCAATCGTAATGCCCCACCCTGTAGAAGACTGACAAGCGTTAGGGGTGTGACTTGGGATCATTGGCTGTAATGCTCACGCCATTCCACCCCCACCCTGCAGCCAGCGATAGGCATCGAAGTGTGCCTTTGAGTCTTCAGCCCCAAAGTTCACCCCATTCTCCTAAACTGCACCCATCTCAGCATATTTCCTTATGGAATGGGGTTAGCGAAAGGCCCGAAGACACCAAGGCACACCGTGACACTTGTTGGTGTCTGCAGGGTAGGGTGAGGTGAAATGGCATGAGCGTTATGGCCAATGACTGAAAGACACACCCCATGCCTGTCAGTCTCTGCAGGGTGAAGTGGGATTGGCATCAGTTCAGTACTTCACTGCCATTCCTATTATGCATCTCTCTAACTCCTTCACTACCAATGCCAATGCCAGCAAGACAATATTTGGCATTGACAAATGCTTGTTTTAGAAGTCATTGCACCAAAAAACGTGGGAAAGAGCTTGGACCTTGGGGTACTAAGTGGGTCATGGGATGTTTTTATGTTTGCTTGCGTGCATGCACAAGAAACATATTGCGACCGTATGACTTTTTGGAGGTGTGCGACCCTCCTGTCCAATGCAGTGCTCCGTTTAGCAGGCACAACCGTACCACACCAATGGATGCGTGAGCTGTCTATGACAGCAGTTCAGCTGCAGTGGTCTTCAGTTCAAAGAAAACCATCACAGCAATCAGAGGTGGTAACGTATGTGTATTTAGTATATTGACATCACGCAATTTCTCCAGCCCTCCTGCACATCACTGCCAATGAAATCCCTCGCACTGCCTCCCTCTGCTGCTGTCCTCCCCACTCCCTCATTCTACAGTTCACCCTCTGGCTGCAAAGAAATCTCTCCCGCTTCCTCCCTCTGGTGCTGTCCTCCCAGCTCTCTTGTTCCTCAGCTCACCCTCCGGTTGGTCAAGTTTTCTTTTTTGCCTATGGGGTGCCCAATCCCCATCAGCTCCAGTCCCCGCCGAAAAAAAAACCACCCAGGTGGCACACTGGCAGCACACCCCAGCGTGCCAAATGTCCCTGTAATTAAAGCCTTCCTGTGATGTGTTTTTAATTTTTTTTACCTGTAAAAGAAAAAATGGTCCCTTGTTGTCTGTGGTGGCCCCTTCCCCCAACCCGCACCCACCCTCTGCACATCCCACCTCCCCACACCACCTTCACCCCATACTTACCTCCAGAGCCTGGCACGACGATCTACAGTGGAGCGGGAACACGTTTGCACTCTTCAAAGCAGACCGCAAAGTGTTGAAATGCCAGTAAGCTGTATAATGGCATAAATGGGTTTTTTTCAACTTAGGTGGATATTGCAGCCATTTTTGTGACTTTTGGCACCAAATTTTCAACATGGGGTTTTTGGGACCCCACCTCATGAATTCAGTCACTGTCATGTCGTTATTCAGTCCTGAAAGGTGATTTCGCGGTTGCTGTGCGAAATCACCTTGCAGGACTGATTAAGGAAACAACAGTGTCAGTGTTCATGAGGTGGGCTCTCAAAAAGCCTATGTTGCAAAATTGGTGGAAATGTTCAAAAAAATGACTGTGTTACGAGCATGCATTGTGCAGTTTCCACGCACGCTCATAACTTCGAGAATTTTTAATATTTTCACTCCAGATTTTCAATGTTGCCATTTTTCCACACCTCCTTATGAAAAGTACAGCTGTCATTTTTCACATCTTGCCCAAAATGTGTTTTCGCACATCCAGCGCACAATGCCGTGGTTGCTGTGGAAAATCAATGTTCGGGACAGATTAAGAAAATTACAGTGACACTGTTCATGAGTGGGGGGCCCAAAATGCCTATGTTGAAAATCTGGTAACAAAAGTCCACAAAATGACTATGTTACGAGCGTGTGGTGTGCAGTTTCCACATGCGCTCGTAACTTTGAGAATTTTTTACATTTTCAGTCCAGATTTTCAACATTGCCATTTTTGCACACCTCCTTATGAACAGTACAGCTGTCATTTTTCACATCCTGCCTGAAATGTGGTTTTGCACATCTGGTACACAATGGGTGCGATCGCTGTGCGAAATTAACATTCGGGAGAGATTAAGAAAATCACAGTGCCACTGTTTATGAGCAGAGGTCCCAAAATGCCAATGTTGAAAATGTGGTGTAAAGAATCCCCAAAATAATTGCATTATGGATGTGTGTTGCGCAGTTTCTACACACGCTCGTGGCTTCACCTTTTTTTTTTTATATTTTCACTCCAGGTTTTCAACACTACCATTTTTTTACACCTCCTCATGAACAATACAGCAGTCATTTTTTACATCCTGTTCGAAATGTGTTTTCACACCTGTGGCACCTAATGGCACAGTCGCTGTGCAAAATCACCTTTTGGCTAACGAACTGATTGTGTCACTGTTCGTGCAGTGAGGTCACAAAAAGCCCATGTTGAAAACTTGGAGTGAAAATACCAAGAAATGCCCAGGGCTTTAGGGTTTCTGACCATAACACCCTGCCCTGTAGGAAGTGACAGGCGTCAGGGATGTGAATTGGGATTGTCGACAGTAATGCTCACGTCATTCCACCCCAGCCCCACCCTGCAGCCAGTGACAGGCATCAAGGTGTGCACTGGACTCTTCGGCCCCAAAGTTCACCCCATTCTCCTATACTGCACCCATTTCAGCGTATTTCCTTATGGAATGGGGTGACTGTAAAGCCGAACACCCCAAGGCACACCTCAACACTTGTCTGTGTCTGCAGGATAGAGTGAGAAGAAATGGTGTGAGTGTCATGGGTGATGACCCAAAGGCACACCCCAATCCCTGTCCATCTCTGCAGGGTGAGGGTGGGGTTGGTGTCACTTCAATACTTCACTGCCATTCCTATTATACATCTGTCTAACTCCTGCACTTCCAATGCTAATACCAGCAAGCAAACATTCGGCATTGACAAATGCTTGTTTTCCTTTATTGTCAGTGCAGTAGGGGGATGGGGTAATCAGTGGATTGGGGAAGGGGGTATATCAGTTACTATTTTATTATTAGAATCATGAGAGGAGGATGATGGGAGCTGGGGTCCCTAAGTCGGTTAAGGGGAAGGAGGCCAAACAAAGCACTCTTTTCACCAGTCAGGCTACACCGCAATAGGGAGGGTTTGAGGGTACTTAGGGAAAAACTGGGGGAATGCATAACCACTACACTTAATTTAAACTACTGGGGGGGCAGCGGGCATGCAGGCCCACAGACTGCGAGAGGAGGAGGTCAGTGAACCTCCCCAATGATGGAAAAGGTCTGAAGGGAGGAGGTGGAAGGGGCGAGAACACAGTTAGCAAAGGGTGGAGGGGGTGAGGAACACATAAGAAGAGTACATGGAGGGGTTCACACAGAAGGGATAAATGTGAATAGAAGAATAGAAGGAAGAGAAGGAAGGTCAGATTTTAGGTGGAGGGTGGTGTCTCTGAATGTGCGGAGTCTTGGAAACAAGATGGATGACCTGCAGGCACTATTAGCAGACAGGAGGGTGGACATAGCTGCAGTAACTGAGACTTGGGCAACAGCACACCATGACTAGGACCTTGCGATCCCTGGATATAAACTATACAGGAGGAATGGAATAGTCGAGTAGGGGTGGCAGATTGTATCAGGAAGGGAATAACTTGCATGAGGGAGGAGTCAAAGGAAGGGGAGGTGGAGGCATTGTAGGTTCAATTAAGGTCCAATAGAGGGAGAAAGGTAAGGTTGGGGGTGGTTTACAGACCACCCAATCAAGTTGAGGAGAGGGACAGGGAACTGAGCTCACAAATATTGGAAGCAGTGGGGAAAGGAGAGGTGGCAATTGTGGGGGACTTCAACCTGCCCAAGGTGGACTGGAGCATACCATCCACAACATGTGCTAGAAGTCAGGTGATCCTGGAAGGACTGAAGAGTGGGTTCCTGACTCAGGGTGTCACTGAACCAACAAGTGCTGAAGCAATTTTTGATCTAGTGCTCACAAATGGGGAGCATGTGCAGGAAATAATGGTCAGGGTGGGAGTCACTGGGTGGAAGCGACCATTGCACAGTGTGGTTCCAGTTAGATATGGGCAGGGAAAGCATCACGTCTAAGACCAAAATCTTGGATTTCAGGAGGGCTGACTTCAGGAAAATAGACGAAATGCTAAGGAGCCATCTGGCGGGCATCAGAGCAGATATGGGGTGGATCAAAGGTGGTCCATCATTAAGGAAAGAATACTGGTTGCCACGGATGAGTGCGTTAGGCTCAGGGGGAAGAACACAAGGGCCAAAATGCCCAGCTGGTTCAGCTCTGGGGTTGCCCAGGCAGTAAGGGAAAATAGGTTAGCCTATAGAAAATTCAGGAAGACCGAGAGAGGTGGATAGGGAAAATTACCTAAGGTTGGCTAGTGAGGCAAGTAGGGAGGTCCAGTGAGAAAAGGCACAGAAGGAGCTGCAGATAGCTGAAGGAATTAAGAAGGAGGAGAATGTTTTCTTTTGCTATATAAGTGAGAAAAGGGACAAGAAGGAAGGGATTGTTAAGCTGAAGAAAGGGGTGAAGTGAGTGGAGGATAATGGGGGAAAAGCAGAGATACTGAATGAATACTTCTATTCTGTCTTCACCAGGGAGAAGGACGGACCAGTGCCTTCAGGAGGGAAAAGAGGAGCGGGGGGAGGGGAACACAGATGTAGTGATAGAGAAGGATAGAGTGAGGGAGGGGTTGCTGGGATTGAAGGTGTACAAATCACCAGGTCCGGATGGAGTACATCCAAGTGTACTGGAGGAACTGGTTTGAGGAGCTGGCGGGGCTACTGGCAGACCTATTTAATGGTTCACTGGGGTCAGGCGTATTACTGCAGGACTGGAAAAACAGCACAGGTAGTGCCCCTCCAAAAAAGCGGTCCCAAAGATGACCCAGAGAATTACAGACCAGTCAGTCTGACCTCCAATATGGGCAAGCTCATGGAGACCATGCTAAAGGAAAGGTTGGTGGAAAATCTAGAGGAGCATGGTCTTCAGGATGCAAGCCAGCATGGGTTCATGGGGAGGGAGATCATGTCAAATGAATCTGATTGACTTCTTTGACTGTGTCATTAAGACAGCAGACAGGCCAAGTGGTAGACATCCTCTATCTTGATTTCAGCAAGGCCTTTCACTCTGTGCCCCACAAAAGGTTGATCAGGAAGTTGGTGGATCTCGGGGTTGGGGAAAAGATGGCCAGATGGGTGGAAAACTTGCTAAGGGACAGAATCCAGAGGACAGTTGTGGGGGGACAGTTATTTGGCACCAGAGCGGTAACCAGTAGGGTCCCGCAGGGCTCGGTGCTGGGGCTGGTGTTGTTCAGTGTCTTCATCAATGACCTTGGGGATAGCATTAAGGGCAAAATGTGCCTATTCGTGGATGACACCAAGCGCTGTGGGAGAATGGACACAACTGAAGGGATACAGGACCTACAGGAAGATCTGGAAAAGCTGGGGAGGTGGTCCAGGATCTGGTAGCTTGGCTTCATTGCCAAGAAATGCAAAGTTATGCATATTAGAGTCAAGAATCCCAGGACAGAGTACTAACTGGCTGGAGTCCGACTATGTGCATCAGAGGAGGAGTAGAACCTGGGAGTGATGATCACTAGTGACCTGAAGCACTCCACGCAGTGCAAGAAAGCAGCAGCAAAGGCAAACAAGATACTGGGATGCATGTCTAGGGGGAACAGTAGCAGGAGAGAGGAGGTTATACTGCCCTTATACATGTCACTGGTAAGGCTGCATCTAGAGTATGGAGTTCAGTACTGGTGCCCACACCTCAAAAAGGACATTAACCTGCTGGAGAAGGTCCAGAGGAGGGCTACAAAGATGACAGCAGGTCAGCAGGGTAAGGCATACGAAGAGAGGTTGAGGGCACTGAACATGTACTCCCTGGAAGACAGGAGAGAGAGGGACATGATTGGGACTTTCAAGTACTTGAAAGGGATAAATAAGGTTGATAATGAGAGTCTCCTTAAGCTGAGTGGCAACCATAATACGAGGGGGCACAGTCTTAAGCTGGAGGGTGGGAGGTTTAGGAGGGAGGTCAGGAAGCACTTCTTCACAGAGAGGGAGATGGACACTTGGAACGTGCTATTGGAAGAGGTCATCTCATTGAAGACAGTGGGCAGCTTTAAGAGAGGCTGGGATAGGCACAGGGGGAAGGTAAGGATCATGGGTAGGGAGGATGGGAGGAGTGGGGAGGGAGGGCAGGGACAGTAGCTCAAGCTGTGGACCCAGCAATATGAACAGACTTGATAGACCAAATGGCCTTCTTCCACTGGCTTCTTCATATGTTCATATGTTCGTAACCCTGGCCATGCTTTCTCCAGACAGAGCACATCCATTCACAGCGTTACTTTCAGCACAGTGGCGAGGACAGGAGCCCCTAGGGAAGGCTTGTCTTGCCGGTTCATTACAGTAGTGACCATTAGAGAAAACCTGTTACCCTAATGGGGTAAGCAAGCACAGGGCTGGCACAATTGAGACTATCAGTTAAGCAAACTTCCAAAGTGCAGCCTACATGTGCAGGCCCCCCAGAAGTACGAAACACACACACACACACGAAAAAAAATCAAACAAGTAAGCTGGATCCCCAAAGTCAAAAATGGATTTACAAAAAAGTACAACTTAGAGCGGAGGAGAAGCACAACCAGTAGGTACCTTAGTCCTTTGCAGAACAAACTGCTTTGTCAGAGGGCATGGAGAAGCAAATAAGACAATACTCAGTTGCTTAAAGGTACTGTGTAAAAGTGCCAGGTGATTCCAGAGACCACTTTAAAAAGAAAATGAATTCTTGAATCATAAAGTTACACAAGATTCACAAACGCCGCAACTGATCACTCTAAGTGCTTTTCATTTACTACTTGTTTGAGCCTCCTATGAGAGCATGTTTTGCCCTTTTTGTCTTCCCAGAGGTATTGAAATGAACTGTGCCGGTCTTGAAGCCCAATATGCACTGCATGGAGTGTGCCAGAACCTGACATGCTAATCATACTCAAGGTCCTCTAATAAAGTCCTATGACAAAGGAAATTTGCCTTACAAGTGGGACCTCTGTACCGGGACCCAACAAGGGTTCCAAAAATTAGGAGAATTACAAATGATCAGAGGGTAGGACAGGCATTCTGGACTGGAACAACGGCAGTGAAGTATAGCAGACAAGCAGCAGTTCTTCAGTGCTGTTATGAGCAGCAGGTTTCCCTCTCCACCTGCCAGTCCTCAATTGTACCTCCAATCAAGGCAGTGGCAGTGCCCTGAGAGACGGACAGTCTTCCACAAAAAATCTGTGAGGTTCTGGAGCAGTAGCAAAGTGTGGCAGACAAGTGGACGAGATTCACACTATGAGTGGCAGTTCTGGCAAGTTCTCTTTCCCCACTATCCATGTTACCTGAGCACATGCTGTTTTTTTTTTTTTATTTAGTATACTTTATTAAGAAAGAATATCATACCAGCACAAAAACACAGCAAAACAGCAAACAATAATAAACTATACAGGTTATTACACACTACTATGAACACAGATAGACACAACATATCTCCCCCACCCATCACCCCAGGTGTGAGATCCATAGAAAGAAAAAGGACTAAAGGAAGCTAAAATACAAAAGAAATGCAAAGAGAGAGGATTGTACTAAAGAATAAACCATAATCAATGAATATAAAATGGGTATCCCTGTGTCCTGATTGGCTGAGACTTGGTTCTAGCCATAGCAGTAAGAGAGCACCACCAATGGCTGAAAACAGGTCCCTGCCAACCAGGGCAACTCACATAATTCATAAGACACTTAGTTCCTGATTCCATCACAAACATGGCTGCAACCTTTACTCATATATATATATATAAAAAAAAACTTCAACTAGGCCAAGGGCAACTCAAAGAATTCATAAGACACTTACTTCCTAATTTCCATCACAAACAAGGCTGCAACCTTTACTCATATATAAAAAAAAATATCAACTAGGCCCTAAAAATAAAAGTCCATTAAATTAAATGAAGTAAGTAAATAGTTAAATGTTTTTTTCATTCAAGAGCCTCTTTCCTACACACATACAGTACATACATTTAAAAAGTCAAGTACTATTGAGTTTCCATTGCTGTTGTTTCTTTGATGACCATGAAAAATCCCCCTCCTATCCCTACCAATCCACCAGAGAACTCCTTGTGCCTTACCTGGCAACAGATAAAATTGAGGTTCTGGCTCCACTTGAGGCCTGTGTAGTGTGTGTATGTGTGTGTGTGTGTGTGTGTGTGTGTGTGTGTGTATGGTAGTGGACTCTGAAGAATTTTGAATTCGCATATTCCATGCTACATTCCGTGTGTGTGTGTTGGGGAGGAGGCGCATTCTACTACTGGAATAATGCAGATCTGTGAATTCTTCTATTCCATGGTAAACAATCACACAATGTATTGAATGAGAAGAAAGACATATGACTGACGGGTGAAACACATTTGGGGAGGGCCTATTTTATATTATTTATCAACATTTTATTATATTTTGTGTGGCTCTGAAAACTTGTAATGTTCATTTTTTTAAAAATTGCCCATGGGCCCATTTTAAACAATAAGGCACTCTGGTGATATTGGTGGTACTAGGTTTAAACCATGGTCAGGGGTCTGAAGGCACTTGGCTTTGCCTCATGCCTCACTACGCCCCTGACCGTGGGGTAAACCTAGTACCACCAATGCCCCGTCGTGCCTTGTTACTTAAAGAAATTAAGACCCAACAACTTACACACTCACTGATATAGAAAATAGTACCGCATAAAATGATTCCCACCTAGAACTAAAGATGTCAGGACAATGTCAAAGGGAGACAATTTGCTTTTCTACATTGAGAGCTTGTAAAATCTCTTGGTGCCATTCTTTCCAGGAGGGAATCATCTCATCCATCCAGTGGCGAAGAATGACATGCTGTTTGTTTCAGTCCCTTTGCCTGTAGAATCTGCAGAGAGGCCTGATGCTGCCTACCAGTCAGCAAGTCCTCACTATCGTAAAGTACTGCCCTACGTGACTGAGTAGCTGTTTTTATTGGCATCACTCTCCTGGATGCTGATACCTGAAGTTCTTTGATGTTGTTGCACTGAGCAATGCTCAACCTGTCAGTCTTCAACTGAACCTCCAGACTGGGCAGTGGCAGTGCCCTGAGAGGCACAGCCAGTCCCACTTGAGCAGTGGCAAACAGTGGCAGCAAAGAGTAGAGGACAAGTGGACAAGAGTCACACAGGGAGTTACCCAGGGACAACTAGGACCTGGGCTAGTCACTCAGCTTGTTTGAGGACTCCAGGTCAGTAAGATTTTTTGTGCATTGTGCTTTTATTTTCACTTGGTCCTGGCATTAGTAAGTTATTATTAACGGTGCTGTTTACATGTATTAATCATGGCTTTAGTAGAACGGACCCCTAATTTGTGCAGGTTTGCTGCCCGTGTGCAGATGGTCATCTATGTAACTGTCATATTTTTAACAAAAGTACTACTATTTTTGAGATTCCATTTCCCCTTCCCTTATAAATTGGGTTTCAGCAGTAGATTTCAGTTATTTTGTTTTTTTATTCTTAACCTCCCCAAACGCAGATGATTTGAATGGCCTGCCAAGGGCTTTAAACATCCTCTTATTTTAATTTGGCTTTGGTTAATATTTATTATATTACTACTTCTCAGGGGATATTGGAACCAACCCTGGGCCTTCCCCTTCTGATGTTTCCATTTTTCATGTTAATGCTTGTAGTTACCTCTCCAATCAGGACCAGTTTCTTACCTGGACAGCTGTAACCTGTCCCTCCATTTTAACTGTATCTGAAACCTGGCGCGATCCATCTATTCCTGACAATGATGTTGCTTTGCCAAATTACGCACATTTTAGAGCAGACCACAATCGGCGGGGAGGTGGCCCAGCTATTTTTGTGCATGACTCATTTACTCTTATTAGTGCTGCTTTAATTTCTGTTACTCTAAAGAGTACAGGTAGCTTAGTTGCCAGTTGTTATTGTCCTCGGTGACTAAATCCTTGAAAGTTTGCATACATTTTTAATTCAGTTGATTCTTTGGATATCTATTCAAACATAATTTTGCTCAGTGACTTTAATGCCCCCCCAAGACTTGTTACAGGGGCTTGGCTTTCAGCAGTGTCAGTGGCTCAGTAGGAGGCATGCTTGCCTCTGGGGCCTAAAGATCAGCTGGTTGTGGGTTCTAGCCACTCCCCAGGAACTTAGAGTAATAGCTATAACTGACACGGTAGTGCAGTACAAGTGGGGTGCTGCCCTGCTGAGTGCCACCCTTTGGATGACACGTTAAACCGAGGCCCCTGATGCCCATCTCTAGCCACTGTCCAGGTGGAAGTAAAAGATCCCATGGCACTTATGAAAGAAGAGTAGGGGAATTTTATTTAAAATGAAACAAAATAAGAAATCAAAACATTTCTACACACAATTCATCTCATTTACTTTAAATATAACAAAAGAAACCAATATGCAAACAAAAAAAGGCAATGCAAATTAGTAAGGGCCAACTGACAGCAAACAAAACAACAACAACAACAAAAAGAAGTAAAACCCTCCCAAAAAGTGTATCATATAAAAATCCCCTCCCCAAGGGAAAACCCAAGACTTGTTTTTCCATAATCTGCCCATAGTTAAGGCAGACAAATAAGTGCCTTCTGAGGAATATATTTTCCGTATAGCTCCTAAATTCATATTCAGTAATTGACTTCCAACAACCTATCTCTGCTGCAAAACCCGTTGACATCTTACTTGCCAGACATAAAATTCAGAAACAGCAAGCCAAATGTTTAGGGAGCGAGTATTACAGTCCCTCCATTCTGCCCCATAAACACCCCAAACCACTGTTTCACAGGTGACTGACCTTAGTGCCAGTGTGCCTAACTCTGATGCTACCATGTCCATGCCAAAAAGAGATGATCCTGTGTATCGCATAGGTCCTCACAAGAATCCCTGGGACAGCATCTTTCTTCCATAGATTTATGTTTCTTATTATTTTTAACATTTAGCTTCCCATAACTGGCTAGCCATAATGCATCCCGCATTCTAGGTGGGATGCGCTTGTCATTAATCATTCTCAATGTGTCTGCTGTCCCTAGTCCTATCTGATGACCAAACAAAGGTTCTACAGGGAATGGCTGAACTTAAAACAGAGTAATATCACTCTTTCCTAGGTGACTGTCTGACAGTATCAAGTGAAATATCCCATTTCTTTATTTTTATGACAGTTTCCTGAGTATTAGTGGAGCACAGGTGATACAAACCTCCTTTTCTCAGTTTGTTTTATCCTCCCTACAGCTCATTCTTTCCTAAATGTTTCAAACCAATTTTTTGCCAATTTCTCCATGGCGGATCATAAGCCTGAAAAAGAGGCCCTATACTGCTATATAAAAAAACACTATACAGAAAGGCTACCAGGTGGATCATACCAATACCTCCTCTTTCACAACTAAATATGCTGTTCTTTTTTAGTGGATTCAGACGGCTCCCACAAAAATGCTAAAAAACAGTTCCATAAGATTTATCATTTAAATGTTGGTGACAGCTTGGCCTTACATTTATATACCAGTTCTTGGAAGCGACAAGGGCCATCTCGTTTGATGCACTGCAATGGACAGATGGGCTTACTGGCCGAGAACACTATAGGTACTTGCAAGTGCAGATATACGTTTTACATAAGCAGCAACATTATACCAAACTCCTGGAACCTAAGCCTTTTTTACTAGCCCTGTTAATGGATACTCACGATAGTAAGCCCTGGGTACATCTGATAAGATCATTTGTACTCAATTTTGAGAGACTCTTTGGGGGACTCTACGCAAACAATTTTAGAGAGTTGGAATAAGGAGTTTGGTCTCTCCATGAAATGGTCCCCCCCAGCCGGATCTCCTGCCTGTCTCGGATGCCTAGTGTGGCTCCAGAGGCGCCGCTCATAGCGCTGCTCCTCTCACTTCTCCACAGGACATAGTGCTGCTAGGCTGGGGGTCTGGCTGTTGACGGTAGTGCCGAAGCGGGCACGGCATATAAGCTAGGTTAATACCCACTTCGGCTGCCGTCTCATGACGCTGTTCCACCTATGGCTGCGCAGGATTACAGGCACAGTATTAATGCCATGTTACAAGTAAGCATTAAGCCACTCCGTCGGTGGCATCTAATGCGATTGATGCATGGGGGGTGGGGGGCCCTCGGCCAGTACACTTGGAGGCAGTATGGAAGAAGAAGAGCATTATGTGAAAAGGATGCAAAAGGAGAACTAACTCCCTTATTGTTTGGTTTCTGTATTTCTCTCTGGACCAGAAGACCAGCTCCCAAGTGCAGTACTAGGGGATGCTGTACTGTTAGGTGTGCTGTCTTTCGGATGAGATGTTAAATGGAGGTCCCATCTATCCATCTCTGGTGCTGTCCTAGTGGGTGTCTAGGCAGAAGTAAAAGAACCCAATGCATTTTTCACAAAAGTAGGAGGTTTCCCTGTGTCATGGCCAATATTCACTCCCCATAGAAAAATAAAACAAAAAAAACTCATGCAACTCTCCAAGGCTGTGTCTGGGGGTGTTGATGTGTGAAATGGCTGCCACTAGACGTTCAGTTACATCACTACCTGTCTCTCATTGTTTGTAAAGCACTTTGGGGGTACAATGTGTATGAAAAGCACTATATCAATGCTGATTCTTTTTATGCTATATACCATAAAGTGTCAAACCCAGCATAAAGCATCATGATTAGGTAAATCCTTTTTAATTGCTTCTGCGACTGCCATCCTGGTGCTCGTGCTACCTGCACCAGGACCCTGAACCTGCTTGGAGCTCTTTGGCTGCTGAACTGCCCAGTCCAGCCCTTCTCTGAGTTAGCTGCTCCACCAATCAGCTAGTAGGGACTACCCACCAATCAGGAGGATCCCGAAGGACAGGAGCGGCACCAATCAGGTGCATCCCTGGTCGAGCCTAAAACATACAAAAGGGCTGCCTCTCCCATGCAGGTCAGTGTGCATGGGCCCAGCATGAGTGGACCAGCAGGAGTGGGAGTCCTTTAGGGGAATCACCAGAGAGGAGATGCCAGGACACCAGAGCACTCTGCCCAACTTCTACCCTGAAAACTGTAAGTGTACATTGGCGTGTTATTGCCAGTTGCTTTATTATACTGCTGTTAGTTAAGTATCTGAATTGGACTCCAGTTGTGGTTTTACCATCTGTTGTGTTCTAGTATCCGTTGCTTATACTGAACTGCTAATAGTTAGTTATCTGTATTGGACTCCAATTGTGCTCTTGCAATCAGCTGTGTTTGCTGTACTGCCATGTGGGTTTAAACAAGAGTGCAATTTTCTAGAGGCTTATCTGCCTCCTGCCTGAGCTAGCCTCACAGAATAGCAGAGGCCTGCTGCTCATGTGCTGCATCCTCCCAGCCTACTTAGTTACCAGGGTGTATCATGAATTGTATGATTTAGTCTTTCTCCCTCCTCCCTCGGGTGTAGCCCACAGTCCCCTAATTAGTTACTAGCTTTCCTCCCTAACTGGGTGAAGCCTGCACTCCCCACACTTGTTTAATTTAAGCTTTCTCCCTATTTGGGTAATGCCAGCATATTGCATCCCCCAACTGTTTTATTGAACTTCCTCCCTACCTGGGGGAAGCCTCAGCTGTTACTGAATGTGTCAAGTGTATTCCTAACAAGTGCTTCCCTATCACACATAAGGTAGGCAAGCCTGGTTCTAGCATAAGGGTACTAGAGAAGAAGGGGAGAACTGGTTAGTATCAGAAGTCTATGGGTTATCATAAGGATCATTATAGGGATGATGTTCAGTGGGAGCTAGTCAGTTGCAGGAAACATGGGGTGATCTTCTTCAGAGTTATGCCTTAGAGGAGGGATTCTTGCTCCTTCTGCAAGAGTTTTGTAGAGCTCCATGCTCAGCTGGTAGCAGTGAGGAAAGAGATCTCTCTCCTATGGCACCGGCTCAGCTGAATCAACACCCACATGCCTACTCCCTCACAGGCCCACTGATCCAAGGGGAGTGTAGACAAGTGAGGAGGAGGAAGGGTGGCAAGAACAGCCACAAGGAGGTCAACTAGCCTCCCAGCATCCTGATGGCAATTCACTTTGGTCCCTTGGAGGAGACTCAGGTACCTGACTCCAACGGGGTGCGGGTGAACCGAGTCAGTTGGGGGAAATGAGTGATGACTTCTTGCACTCAGGAGAGGCAGTAAGAAAAAAGTACCTATGACAGTCTTAATGATCAGGGTTTCTATGATCAGAGGAGTAGAGACAGTTATAAGTCGGGGGAGGAGGGGATGGTCAGGTGCCTTCCTGGGGCATCAGCCATTCAGAACATAGGCAGAGTAAGGAGGATAACGGAGTGGAGGAGCTGGGGTACTGATACACTTGGCTATCAAGGATGTGGTGAACCAGCCTGTGGGGTAAGTGAAGTGGAACTTTCAGAGACTGGGGACAGAAGCACAATTGGCCTCTGTGGCCTTCTACCAAGGTTCTCCCTGTGGGGAGTAGGGGGAAGGGAATGATATAGTAAAGAGGGAAGAGACAGAGGAGTTAAATGGATGGTTAAAGGGATGGTGTCAGGAGAAAGGGTACCACTTTGTGAAAGACTGGGGAGACTTCTGGGTATGGAAGCTCTTCAAGGTTGACAGCCATCATCTAACGAGAGAGAGAGGACCAGCACACTGGGGCAGAAGTTTGACATCTACATTCGACAGTTAAACTGACTACAAAGGGCAATGAGGCTAGGGGAACCACAGTAAAGGGAGTGAGGGAAGGGAACCTAGCTAAAGTCCCCTATATGGAGGACAGGCAGCGGTAAGGTAGGTAGAAATAAGGTTGAGGTTCAAACAGGCGTACTGGAAGAGGCAAAGGAGGGAAGGCTCTCAAGGTGTATAAGCACTATGAAAAATAAGAAGGTACGAAGAATGGGAAGGAATGCAGGAGTAGGATTACAAAACAGGAAAATGGGATCTGGAGTTAGTTGGTAAGGGGTCTGCCTTAATGTAGGAGTCTGAGTAATAAAATATGTGCGATAGAGGCATTTGTGGCAAATACTGAGGAGGACCTCACAGCCATCACAGAAACTTGGGCCACAGAGAATAATGACTGGGACTTGTCAGTCCCAGGTTACCTAGTGTTTAGTACAACAAACTGGTCACTCTATAGCTGGAATGTGCTATAGTTAAGGTCAGAACTATGAACAGGAAAACCAGCACCAGTCACGTATACATGCTGGATAATTTATTTGAGATTCTGTGCATAAATGTGCAAATACACGCAGTGTAAAACTCACATCATCAGTAGCAACATAAAAGGAGGGCCAATACGTGAAAAAAACATGACCAGTTTCTCATAAGGCTTTGACAGAAAAGTACTCGTATGTTGCAACAACGTACATTTATGTGGTGGAAATTTAAAGTGACAGTAGTGCTCAGTGCAAATATCAATACAACATTCACAGAAAAAGATTACAATTGTTTCAAAAACCCATGATCCTATAATGCAGAGTAAATTTTTAAACAATAAATATAAGTAAGCAATAATACCCAACAGGGTGGCCAGTACTGGGTAATACCAGACTGATCAGAGGTGTAATAAGGCCCGAGGCCACAGGCGTAGGGCCTTAAAGCTCCTGGAAAGTCTGGCATTGCCAATACCCCCCCTGGATGGCATGATTGCTTTAAAAAATGAACTTTTATTAATTTTTTTTTTTACCCCTCTTGCCTCGCAACCCACCACTAGTTCAGGATACCTAGGTACCATCCACTTCGCCTGTCCCTTCCTGAGCTCTCCAGCCTCATATCGCAGCTGCCCCTAGGGTAACCCGGACGTAACCCTTTGCCGGGCGGGTCCCCCCCCCCCTCCGAAGGGGAAGGCACCAGGGGGCAACCAGCACATACTTGGCCCCAGGGTGCTGCTGAGGTGGAGAGTCTCTTTCAGGGAATCAGCGACAGTGGAGGACTGGCAGCCATCATCCACTCAGTCGCAAAGCGGATTTCTGCTTGTCTGTGTTGTCTTCCCCATGTGTCATCTTCTGCAGTGCTCCTGGTCTCCACAAGAGGCAGCTGCAGAGTGATGCCTACCCACTACCCACCCCAGGAGAGGAGAGCAGTCCCTATGGATGCTCAATCCTCTCCTTCCCCTGCCAGCCCCCAGCATCCCAAGTCCATTCCTGAACCCAGGTTGCCAGCGTGGAGCGAGGTGTGGCATCCAGCACCTTAACCCTCAGCACCACTGGGCCGGCTAATTATTATTATTTTTTTAATAATAATGATTTCACTAGTAAAAAGGTAACATTTTAATAAAAATGAATAGAAACAGTGGGCCAAATTCACAAAGATAGACACAAGGCTTGTGTCAAGCCTGTGTCCACTCCGGTGCTGTGCCAACCACTTTGGTGCACCATGCATCCAATTCACAAAGGCCTCATGCCTTTGCAACACTTCACTTCTCTTTACATTGGCTTGCTACAGACATGTGGTTCAAGCCCCATATTAAGGGAAGCAGTGGTAGACCAGCGAAAACCTTATTTAACATTGGGCCGGGGGTGCACTGGTTATGAATCCCAACTTTTGGTAATGGACAGCAGAAAGCCCCATGTGCCCTGAGTTCGGCGCACCCAGGGTTTGTGCCACTCCAAACCTTTTGTGAATTGAGTATCTTGTATAAAATAGTCCTTTCACTTGGCGAACTGCTACTAGAATCTACCACTACAGGGTGCTATTGCTTATGAGACTTTTGTTTAAACTGCAGAGTCACTCTTTAGTGACTCTTTGCTGTTATTACTTTTCCGTCCCCCCTCCCAACCATGTCAGACCTAGGAAATAAAGTTTTTTATGGTGGTAAATGTTGAATTTAAAGCAAAAGCAATAGTTTCTGTTGCCAGAGTGTGGAGGAAGTGGCTTAGTGGTGCAGTGAGAATTGCGCTACGTATTTTTGAAGCACCATCGGTCAGGGAACACTGAAGACTGAAGTCTGCAGATGAACTCTGAACTCTGGTAGTGGGATCCAGACCAAAAGAGGTACTTTGATTTGTTAGAAAAAAAATATCAATGGCAATGAAGTTGTTGGTGACTTGCATGTGGCTGACTGATTGGACTTAAGCGGTAGTGTGGGGCGGAACGGAGCGGAGCGGAGCAGAGTGTGGGGTGCCATTTGAGGGGAAATGTATGACGCACTGTCTGGAGCACATAGTTGTGAAAAAAAGTATCCGACTTTGAAACATGCTTCAACAGATAGTGCAAAGTGTTTTGTTTCTCTTTGGGCTCTGTGTACAGAGCAGGGGAAGTGATCTCTGTTCAGAGTGGGGTGGGAGGTGTGGTCATGTCCCTTGCTAAGTGAGTGGGAAAAAAATGGTGGTTTCTGTGTTTGAAAATGTGCACCGGCATTAGGATACCAGAGATGGGGGCATGCCTGGCACTTGTTTTTTGTAGGGCTTTAACTGCAAGTCATTGTACCCACCTGGCATGCCTGGCAGCCAATCAGATTCCTTACTTTTACTTACTTATTTTCTAATAGAGCATAATGTCATATGAGAAAATGGTTTACCTATAGTGCTACGTGTGCACGGATGCTGACATTCCTCACAGTGACAGACACAATGCCGAGTGTCGGCATTGTTCTATCAGGGATGTTGGCATGTTTTCATTGGGGGGTTGTGCCCCCCCAATCCTTGGTCTCTATATATACACAACTCTGAGTCAGGGTTGTCTCAGGTTGAAGTGCAACACCACCAGATGTACCACCAGTGTCTGCAGGGACCAGCACAGCACTGTGGGCGAATGCAGGGCATGCATCAGTAGATGAGGCCATCATTCTCCAATAAGACAGCACACAGGCACTGACACCAGGCATACGTAAAGTGGCAACCAGATATAACAAAAGTGCCACTGCAATGACAGGCAACCTCGTCATGCAGCGGCACAATAACACGCTTCCCCAAGTGCCGTTACTGGAGAAGTTTTCCAGTAAACATGGTGGCAGTGAGTGCTGCCGCACACAGTGCTGACTTCAGGGGTGCCCAATCCCCTGTCGGCATGCCCCAACCCACTTCATTTGCCGATGGGGGAGCCCACTCCACGTCGGCATAATGCCCCCCCCATTCCAATTGTGTGCCGAGGGGGTGCCCAATCCCCTTGGGCATCATGCGCCCCCCCCAACAGTCTTTCTTTGCTGATGGGAGGCCCAATCCTCATTGGTCCAGTACCCTGCCCAGTTCAATCTGCGATGGGAGGCCACTCCCGTCAGCATAATGTCCCACCCCGATTTGTGCTGTCTGCCCAGGGGTGTCAATCTATGGCATCATGCCCCCCTTTTTCTGCCGAGAGGGGCCCAATCTCATCAACTGCAGTCGCTCCCCAAATGCATGTGGTACACTTGGAGCCCACCCCAGTGTACCAAGCAACACCTGCAAAAAAAGAAAACCGACCCTTGTTGTCTTTTTTTTCTTTCCATGTGAAACAAGAAAATGGTCCCTCGCGGTCTCTCCCGCTCCCTCCCCCCACCCACATCCACCCTCTGTGTGTCCTGCCTCCCACACCCCCTCACCCCATACTTACCTCCGGAGCCTGGCGTGACAATCTTCGGTGGACCGGGAACATGTCTGCACTCTTCAAAGCTGACCACAAACTGAAGAAATGCTAGTAAGCTGTATAATGGCATAACTAGAGTTTTTTCAACTTTGGTGCATATCGCAGGCATTTTTGGGAATTTTGTCACCAAATTTTCAACATTGGGTTACTGGGACCCTTCCTCATGAATTCAGTCACTGTTATGGCGTTATTCGGTCCCGAAAGGTAATTTCGCAGTCACTGTGCAGAATCCCCTTTTGGGACCAAGTAATGAAACAACAGTGCCACTGTTCATGAGTTGGGCTCTCAAAAAGCCTATGTCGCAAATTTGGTGAAAAACATCCCAAAAATGATTGTTTTATGAGCATGTGTTGCGCAGTTTCCATGCACACTCGTAACTTCATGAATTTGTAATATTTTCACTCCAGATTTTCAACATTGGCATTTTCCCACATCTCCTTATGAACAGTAGAGCTGCCATTTTACATATGTTGGCCAAAATGTGTTTTCGCACTTCCGGCGCAGAATAGCACGGTAGCTGTGGGAAATCAGTTTTAGGGACAGATTAAGAAAATGACAGTGATGCTGTTCATGAACAGAGGTCCTAAAATGCCTATGTTGAAAATTTGGAGATGAAAGTCCATAAAATGACTGTGTTACAAGCATGTGTTGCGCAGTTTCCACGCACCCTTGTAACTTCGAAAATTTGCAATACTTTAATGCCAGATTTTCAACATTGGCATTTTTTCACACCTCCTTATGAACAGTACAGCTGTAATTTTTCACATCCGGCCCAAAATGTGTTTTCGCACCTGTGGCGCACAATGGCGTGATCGCTGTGGGAAATTAACTTTTGGGAAAGATTAACAAAATCACAGTGCCACTGTTCATGAGGAGAGATCCCAAAATGCCTATGTTGAAAATGTGGTTAAAAAAATCCCAAAAATAATTGGGTTACGGACTTGTGTTGCGCAGTTTCTATGCATACTCATGACTTCACCAATTTTACGTATTTTCACTCCAGATTTTCAACATTGCCATTTTTTCACACCTCCTCATGAACAATATAGTTGTCATTTTTCACATCCTGCCCAAAATGTGTTTCCGTACCTGTGGCGTGAAATGGCACAGTCGCTGTGCAAAATCACCTTTCGGCTAACAAACTAATAGTGCCGTTCTTCATGAGATGGGGTCACAAAAAGACCATGTTGATAATTTGGCCAGAAAATACCAAGAAACATCTATGGCGTTAGGGTTTCCAACTGTACAGACTGACAGGCATCAGGGGTGTGACTTGGGATCATCGGCTGTAATGCTTATGCCACTCCACCCCCCCCCACCCTGCAGCCAGTGACAGGCATCGAGGTGTGCCTTGGCGTACTCGGCCCCAAAGTTCACCCCATTCTCCTATACTGCACACATCTCAGCGTATTTCCTTATGGAATGGGGTAAGTATAAGGCCCAAAGACGCCAAAGCACACCAAGACACTAGGTGTCTATAGGGTAGGGTGCGATGAAATGGCATGAGCGTTATAGCTCACAACCCAAAGGCACACCCGCAATGCCTGTCAGTCTCTGCAGGGTGGGGGTGAGGGTTGACGTCAGTTTAATACTTCACTGCCATTCCTATTATGCATCTCTAACTCCTGCACTACCAAAGCCAATGCCAGTGAGACAATATTCGGCATTGACAAATGCTTGTTCATCCTGCTATATGTGCTTCATTTAATAAACGTCTTAATTAAAAAAAGAAAGAAAAGCTGTACCATTTTGTGTCTTTATTCAAGGAAGGGGCAATATAACTCAAAAAAAAAAAAGGCAACAAAAAGTGTCACACATATAAAATGCCTTTTTTTTAGACTTGCCATCATTTCCACTTATGCACCTTCTGTTGTCCTTCTTCCAATTTTGTGTCTCAATTATAAGATGCAGTATTTGTACACCCAAACCATATCTCAAAATATGAAACGGACAAGCACAAGTGGAATCCTGGCTATCATATTGTGCACTGACCCACGTTGACGGGCAAGCCCTGAACTTTCTCCCACATTAATATTCATACCAGCTGATTTAGAAAACTCACTAAGTCTGTACAGCACAGGCAGCTTACTGCACATTATTCAACATACTGCAGTTTGTTGGTGTGACTGCACCAGGGAGTAAAGCAATGCCTGGTCAAGGAAAATGTTATTGGGAACAAAACAAACCAGCACCTGCTTAAAAAGTGACACTATAATTGTGTATGCGCCAACACACTTTGTAACATGGCAAAAATAATAGGAGTGTAGGGAACAAAGCTGATAGGTGTAAGAGGGTCAGGTGGTAGAAGAGCAACATGGCATAATGAGACGATAATGCCGTGCTGAGCTCACGAATGCGCCCAGAAATCTCTTGAGAAATGTGGTCAGCAGTAGGTACATCGCTAGGTCGACCAAGCGGTGGCGTGATCAGCAGAGGAAAGCGCGAGTAATGGCACAGGAGTGCGAAGGAGGTCATAACCTATTAGTCAGAAATGAAGTATGTGTGTGGAGGAGATGCCCGACTGAGGTGTAGGTCACCGAGAGGTAGGCAGTAAAGAAAATAGATGTGGCAGCTGAAAGTGTGCAGTTTGCAGCAGAGGATGGGACCCGACACAAAGAGCAATACTGGCAGCACAATCGGATAGTAGAAGTGCAAGATCGTAAACACCAGGGTTGAAAAAAAGAGTAAAAGTGGTCTGCTGTTGGACTAGTGCCACCTGTTGGTCGGAAAGATCAGCAGAGCTGTAAACACTCAGGGTACAGAAGTGCTGATAGTGTCTCGGGACAGTAAACTATGCAGCCAACAGATAGTTCCCACAATGCACCAGGGTAGCAACATGAGTGGAAAATGAAGCATACGAGTAGAACAGCCGATCGGAACCGCGAGGTTTCTAATTAACAAAATAATGTTATCTGTATCTTGCAAAGTTAATGAAAGTCATAATGTGTCAGAAGTTGATACACACTATGGAATTGGATGTCGGCAGTGCAGCGTGCACGCGCATTGTAGCACCTACACAGAGAGTTACAAAGACTGAGATATAAAGCATAAATGAGTAAGTGAGATAATTACTAGCAGTGATGAGTGTGTAATAACAAGAAAAATAATAGCCACAGAACAGTAGCATAGCACAAGCCATGTTACAAGCGCATTAATCCACTCCGAAGGTGGCATCTAATGGGCAGTCAATGCATGGTTGGTCATTGTAGACACTCGGCCTGCGGTCTCGTGCCACAAAGGCTACAACCATGCATTAACTCCCCATTAGATGCCACCTTCATCGTGGATTAATGCTTACTTGTTAAGTAACCAGCCTGGATACAAATTCGATGCATAAATACTTTAATTCTTTTGTGCACAGCTAACACAGCAGATAAAAAGACTCACATATCATATCCAGAGTCAACAGCATATGCAAAGTTCATCCAGAGTTCACTTAAAAAGTCCATAAATAAATGTCCAGAGTGTTTTGAAAACAACAAGCCTAGAGACAGGCTGGCAAGGAACTTCTGTGGCAAGGCTGAGAGCCACTCCTATGTAATGTCACCTGATGTGTTTCGCAATTAGCTTTCTCAAAGCCTTTTGGACATTTATTTATGGACTTTTTAAATGGAAACTTTTTAAGCAGGTGCCAGTTTCTTTTGCTTCCAGTAACATTATTCAACAATAAAATAAACATAAAACATCTGAATATGGTAGTACAAAAGTATGAAAAAGCAGAATCCATGAGGACTGTACTCCAGTATTAAGCTTCGGTATTTAAGGATCTATGCACAGGGCATATAAGAGGGGAATAGTGTCGACACCCCTCCTCCCCCGTTTAACAGGAATACACTCACTCTTCCAACCGTTCACACTGAGATAAACACTCGCATGGTCATGACAGGTTGTAATTCAAGTACTAAAAATTCTAGGAAAACCGTATCATCACGATAAGAACAAGGTGCAGAAAAATAAGACTTGCACCAAAAAAATTTTTAGAACACTCCAAAAATGTCTCTGAGGTAGCCCTAGAATCACTCCTGCTCCGAGTACACATCCTCAGAGACTTCTTTCCCTAGTCTCCTTAGATTCAAAGGTAGTATCCTAATTATTAGAGGAAAAGGATTTTTGTGATGAGGAGATGGACGAGGCACCAGAAGCCTCTTAATTCGAATGCCCCCAATTTCTTATCCTACTTCAATTTAGAAAATTATTTTTGCACAGGGATGGGGTCCAGTTTCTGAATCTTAACCTTGGAATGGCTACCACCCAATCTAGAACTATGAGTCACTTTTTTCATACAGGTTTCAGGAGACTGGGGAAGGGCATATCTTCTATAGGCCCAGCAGCTGCAACCTCACAACCCCCCCTTACCTGTCCTCGCAGACCACACCTCATACCTTCCAGACCCCCTCCCCTTCCTCCCTTCTTCCCCCCCTTAACTTCTTGTACTAATCACCCATCACTTTTGGACCCTTCCCCTTCTGTTGTCACCTATCTTCAGGCTTTCTCTAACCTTCCTTACTGTTTCCTCATCCCACCCTCCACATTTCTGTTCTGACAAAGTCTTTCTGTCAGACTGCTAACCTTTCCCCTCACCTCTATCCCATCCTCCTCGCAGACCACACCTCATACCCCCTCCTCTCCCTCCCCTCCCCAACTTCTTGTAATCACCCATCACCATTAGCCCCCACCCCTTTCTGTTGCCACCTACCTTCATGCTTTCTCCAACCTTCCCCACTGTTTCATATCCCACCCCCCACTTTCTTTTTTGACAAAGTTTTCTACCAGACTGCTAACCTTTCCCCTCACCTCTACCCTTCTCCTCCCACTTGCCCCTGGTTGTCACTTGAACCTGTCTACACTCCTCACTGCCATGGATCAATTGTCTCCTTAACTATCTCCCTTCGTAAATTGTTACTGCTGCACCTCAGTGAACTGTTCGTTTATTATCATGTGCTGCATATTATGTATTTGAAACTATTTGTTTTTATTCTCTGACGTGGAATCTTTGTAAAAGAGCTTCTGCTCAAAGGTTGTTTCTGAGTAATTAATAAATAAAAATAAAATAAACCTGTATACAAGGGGGGAATATCTTTCTCATGGGTTGCATGACTCACAGCTTGTGTCAGCGCAAATGCAGATGTTTCTTGCTCAGAAAAATCCCTTAAACTCCCACAAATTGTCAGTATGTCTACCTTCAAAACACTGCTTCGTCATTGGTTGAAAGAAACTTTCAACTGTTTCCGCAAGCCATAGAACTCTAGCATACTCATTGGTTAAGCCCATCTGCCTCTCTATCCTTCTAGGTTAGACTGGAGTACTTAGTGAGCTTCATCTCCTCTTACCCTCTTCTCTTGCATTTCTAGGTAGGACTTGAGTCCCCAGTGACCCTCGTCTAGTCTTACACTCTCCTTGCCCCTTCCCCCTACCTCACCCCTCCCTTCCCCTCCTGGCTTCCCCTCTCCCAAGCACCACTTACTCGCTTGGTGTCTTCATCTGCCTCCTCTCCTCCTCCCCCCCCCATTAAATTGTTGCCCCCATACTTTCTTTTCTTTCCCTGTTTTTCCACCACGCTATGCTGTTTATATTGTACATATTGTTTATTGAATATCTCATGTTACATATTGTTTATTGTATATTTTATATTCTGGCTTCCTTGTATGTATTTATTTATTGTATATTATTTTCCTAATTTTGTTCTTTTCGACTTTCAATTTTATGTGCTTTGTCCACCCAGGACCGGGTAGTCTGTTTCTGCTGGCACATTCGTTTGTTCGTATGCATGCTCAAATGCCCAACATGGAACACAAACCATAATGCAACTGGTACAGTCTTTATCTGAATACATCTGTGACCCATACTTATAACAGGCCTTTGGCTGACCTGGATAAAACAGAATATCCCTATCACCACCTATAAATAAAATATTGGGCAGATGGCATATTCTAGTATCTATCTGATGTAATTTAACCTTAAATTTCCAGTCCTCGGTCCAAATGTGCTCATCATCAAATATTGGTTCAGGCCTGCCCAGTACCTCACACTTTTGTTGTGGCCAATACTGTATATCTGCCACCTGTACCCCCTCATTTCAGAATAAAACTGTGTAGGTCATGTAAGGAAGCTTTGTCAACGATATGGCTACAAAGGGTAACCACAAAGGTGTATTCTTTAATTCCCCATATTTTTTCCCAAAACCTGTAGAATAAGGCCATAGTCTTAAAACTAATATCAAAAATACTTTCCTCTGATATATGCATCAGGGTATATGTTTTGTATGCAAAAATTTTCAGGGAGTCCTTTAACAGAGTTCTTGCCACAGAAGTGCAGTCAGGCTGTGTTTCAAGGCCACCTTTATATCATAGCTGCACCTCATTTCATCTCTTTGCAGGTTCTGACCTATTTGCAGACAGGTCAGCCATCTTGATCCTGGGAGTGTCCTCCGATCATCCTCTTGCATGCTACCCACTGGCCCCAGGCCTGAACCCAGCTAGTCTGTGGACCACAGTTCTCTGTTTGAGCCTCGGAACCTCTTCTCGTCTCAGAGGCAACTGTATTCGGGACAACACCAAAGTCTCTTCTGCATTGTTCCTCCCCCAGCCTGCTCCCACCAGAGCAGGACTACCAGACGTAGGCTCCTGGGTCAGAGGTGCTGTCATTTGTAGTGGAGTACCCTCTGAAACCTTAGCAACATCCTTGATAGGTGCACCTACAATGTCCAGAATCTAAGTCATTCTTCAGCTTCACATCCCAGTTCCCTCAACAGCACTAAATTAGACAAGCAAAGTGGTGCCTTACCTGAAGAGGCTATCTGTGATGGATCCAGCACCATGTTTCGTAACAGTCCTTGTGCAGCAGCAGCATGCCGTATTCAGGCTTATTCCAAGATTACGTCCTTGAAAACAGACCCAGCTGTTTCCGAGTACCCGACTACTATTGTCACATTACTGACAAACATCCCAGGACTCGTACTAACAACCTCTGACTCCTGAGCATCAATGGGAGTCACCCCAGTAGCAGCCAGTACCGCCAACATTCCTGCAACTACTTCTCTAGTCCAAGCAGCCATATATCCTGGGGTTACAAGGTTCTTCATCAACACTGCTGTTCTTGCTACAGTGGCATTGATAATTGGACCCATCCTGATAGAATCCAGCACCTAGGTGTCAGCGGGAGTCCTCGCAGTGTCAAAATCAGCTGTCAGCATTTCCACAATGACTGTGCTGGGGAAGGCTCTGGATTTGCCAATCACACCCTTTGCAGCAATCCTAGTCAGCGTTTCCCTGAAGAAGAGGACCGACATGTTAGGGATCCACTCTCCAGTCTTGGGGCACTGTTTCCAGCCTACATCCACCATGATCCTTTTGGGAGACCAGCTGTTGGTATGTCCATGCTGTTATTGCATACCTTTACTATGTTAGGGGTGTTCAGAACCAGCTGTACTGATAGAAGCAGATTTTGCTAGTGGGGGAGGGGGCAGTCTCAGCTATGCCAGCCTGAACATTTCTTTTTTTAATTAATTTTTACTTCTTTCCTTCTCGGACTCCTCAGAGGCTATGACCTCTTTCCTCGGAGGGTTCATCCTCTGGTCCGATCCCCAGCTCATCCACCCCCTGAGGTTCCCCCATGGATTCCCCCTCCACAGCGGGGCCAGGTGGGGGGTGCCAGTGTACCCCCGCTACCCTGGTATGTCAAATCTGGTGGCAAGAGGTAGATTCCACGAAGAGATCGGACCATGATAGGTCCCGTGGAGCCTGAGGCATTTTCTGTTTTCTCCCACCCCTCCCTTCTGACATGAGGATGCTGGCCTCAAGCCTCCTGGACCATACTGCCCTACAGCCATCACCAGAGGGCAGTCAGTGAGCAGGATGACTAGTCCCCTTCCGCAAAGAGAGGAGAGCAGTCCTTCGGACACTCAATCCCCTCTCCCCCCTGCTGACCCTCGGCAGCCCAGGCTCGTTCCTGAACCCGAGTCGCCAGCGTGGTGTGAGGTGTGGTGTCCAGCGCCTCATCCCTCAGCACTGCCAGGCTGACAGCCTGAACATTTTTTGTCGTACATTCTGTGGGCTAATCAAAATCCTTTTCCTCTTCTTTTCTTCTTCCAGTCTATTTCTCTCTAGATTATATTTAGCCTCCTCCTCCATCATTCACAGCAATGGTCTCTTTTTCTCCTGCATTTCATCATGCAGTCTTTTTTCTTGAATAGCAATGTCATCCTTATGAATTAAATCCATAATTTCTATTTCTTCTACAACCTCTAAACCTCAGCAGCAAGGATTGCATATATTGTGGTTACGCTCTCCCTGTGCCCATGAATAGAACTTAAATGCGTAAATAGGGATTGCTCTGGCACCTTCCTGAATATGACCTCTGCCTAGCATTATGTGCCCTGAATCATTCAAGCTCTTTTGGACCTATCCTCGACTATAGGGATTTATATTTGGCTTATTTGTCCAGGACTTCTTGGTGGGGGACACCACCAGCTGGAACTGATAGAGATGTGGGTGGTACATTTATTTCCATTATCATTTCTGCCTGCTATGTTAGATGGTAATTTGGGCTCTCCTCTATTGGAAGCAGCCTGCGTAGTGGCCCCAGAATGATGGTGTGTGTGTGTGTGACCCCACTACAACCCCAGCTCTGTGGTCGCAGAGTATCTTGCAAGGGCTCACACCCAAGGGCAGGGAATATATAGTTACAATCCCCAACCTTCGAAGGGTTAACCATTTTTGGATGAACAGTTTGGTAGTCCAGTTGGCTCCTTTTGTATTGTTACAGTTTTCTTGAGGCAGTTATGTACTGCTGCATTGTGGTCTCCGGTGATGGGAAGGGGGTATGGGGAGTCAGCCTCCTGGCCCTCCTCCACAGGTGCAGTCTGTTGTATCTTTAATAGCATGACAATCCCCCCTGGCCAGAATACTCACCTTTAATGTCAACGGCCTGTCTAATCTGATTAAAAGAAATAAGCTCATGATGTATGTCCATCAGTCAAATGCAGACTTTGTCTTCTTGCAGGAGACACACCTTACAAAACCAGAGCACCAGAAGCTGTCCCAGTTTGGGTTCTGGGAAGTTCACTCTCCTCATATAAATCTGGACAGAGGAGGGATGTGGCTATCCTGGTCCCAAAGGGGGTGCCATTTGAAATGTCAGATGTTGTCAGGGATGGGGACGGGAGGTTGACTCAATCTCATCCAACCACACATAAAACTACACATCCGCCCATCATTGGTTCCTTTCAAACAAGCTCCTAGTCAATGAAAAAAATACTAAATCCATGCTGATCAGTTCCAAACCCTTCCTATCTAAAGCCACCAAAGCAAACTCCTACCTCCTAGTTCTCACCCCTGCTGGTCCGCCCCTTGAAATTGTCACATCCTTCAAATATCCAGATGTTACCCTTGACCCCTCCCTTTCTTTCTCAGAACATGTCAACCATATGGTGCACCAGATCCACCAGAAGCTAGGTGCCGCGTACCACCGCAAACATTACCTAGCTGCTGAAGCACACCTGGCCATTGCATGTGGCAACCTACTTCCCCTCCTTGTCTACTGCTCCCCAGTTTACTCACACCTATGCACCACTCTGCACAAGCGGCTAAACTCAACATATAACTCTGTCATTCGTCCTTCAAGTCCCTAACAGCTCCCACCACTGCTCACTCTACCAGTCACTTGGGTGGCTCACCCTACAAGGTTGCTTTGACTATGCAATGGGCTGACTGGTGGACAACTCCCTCAGGAACCAACATATGTCCCCTTATTGACCCCTCTTGACAGGTAGAGTGGTCCATAGGAATCTCAGGGCATCCTCAGTTCTCCCGCTAGAAGTACCCCATGCCTCCACCACCACGGGAAACCAAGCTTTCTCAGTCACAGCACCCTCCCTATGGAACCAGCTCCCCCTTTCTGTTCACGCATACCCCTCTCACCTAGCTTTTAAACATAGCCTGAAGACCTGGCTCCTCACTGCTGCATAATGTCACTGTTCAGTACAGCAACGTTAGGGTCTACAACTCGACTGTGCTCTAATAGCACTCAGACTTTCACCTGATGCCCTACAGCACTTATACCCCACTAGCCTGCCCCTTTTCCCACCTATCTCCTTCTTGCCCCACCCCCTAAGCCCACCCCTGCCCCCTTTCCTCCCATCTTGCCCTTTAATGTTATGAACTGTGATTGTTTTTCTATTTGAATTTTTATTACAGCAACTGTTTTTTCTCACTTGTGCTTGAATTGGACCATGCACCTGTATACCATTACTGTTGTGCCTTGCACCGTCTGTATTTTGGCTATGCTTATGTACATACTGATACAGCACTACCTGTCTACCATGTCTGCACATAGTCATTGCATTACCACTGTTCTCTCTCTCTCTCTCCACCCTTACCACCAGCTGTTGTGCACACATGTATTGTATCTTGTAATTGACTGTTTGTACCTCTACTTATTTTTGGCCACCTTGTGGCCCAGGTCATGACAGAAAATGGTCCTCTGGATCAATGCACCTACCCGGTCACCAAAGATATACATACATAAATAAATAAGATACATCATGATTAAGGGGCAGTTAAATGGCCAGACATTTATACTAGTTTCCATATGTGCCCCTCCAGGCTCAGACTATGCATTCTTCCAGAAATTGTTTACCCTAATAATGGAAACAACTGAAGGGGTGTTGATTTGTGGAAGGTGCCTGACCCTGACGTTTGTCCCATCAGTAGATAGCACCTCCCTGATACCTAGACAAGCCCATGTAGTGGCTAGAATGGTCAAGGCCCTCTGGATGAAACTGGGTCCACAAAATGTGTGGAGACACCTCTCTGGGTCAGCACAGGGGTTGATGTATTATTCCCATGTCCACCTAATATATTCCAGGCTCAGTGTTTTCCTTCTCTCAAGAGAGACGCTATCTAGACTTACACATTATGTGGGAGGCTCCTTGGCCCTCTCGGACCACACCCCACTTACTCTAGAACTCGATTTACAAGTGCAGCAGCGCTCCATATTTTGGAGGCTGAATGTCTCCCTCTTGCACAATAGGGAAGTTCGGGATCAGACTCCCCAACCCATTTCCAGAAAATTCTACCCCAGACGTCTGCCCCGGGATCCTATGGGACACAGTAAAATCCATTGTTAGGTGTAAGTTTACTGCCACTGCGGCAGCTAGAAGGAAGAAATGCAGAGAGCAGCAACCCCACTTAGAAAGTCAAACAAAATTGCTGGAAAGTCAGCAACAGATAAAACTATATCCCCATAGAGGAAAAGAGCTGCAGAAGCTCATAAAAGAGCTAAATACTATTTTAGATTATAAAGTTGAGCAAAATATAAAGTATCTCTGTCAACGCTATTATGAGGGGGACCCAGAGCTTTAAAATTAATAGCGTGTAGGCTGAAAGCATGAAAGACAAGGATCCATATGGTGAAAATTATTCATCGGGGTACAAATATAACCTCCCTGCAAATGGGGGTTCCCAAAAAGTATTCCAGGAGCTTGCTTGAATGCTCCAAGCCTGAATGGTGTTCGGCGTTTAAGCCATTTATCTGTGAGTGCTTTTAGATCCTCTGGTACTGTCTCTTTGAGAGCCGTATGCTTGCAGACATAATTAGTTTCTATCGGGTTACTGTGTGTTTCCCTGTTTGAGTCCCACTCGAGCAGCTGCCAAATCGCTCCGTTTCTGCCATCGCTAGGTGGGCAGAGTGAGCACTTTTCAAAGATGTAACTGTTTGCCAGAAATCATTTAGAGTAATAATGAAAATACAGTTTGTCTAACCTGCTTTTCTTTGCAGTCAGAACTGTGTTTGCCTAGTCCTCCATTCTGGTTTTCAACTGCTGAACTGGACCAATCAGTGTGGGGGGACCTTTGAAATAGAACCTGCTGCAGGCAAATCAGTACTTGGACTCTCATTGTGGAAACAGCCACCTATGTACTGTATGGCCAATGCCTCTGGGAATTGTAGTTTGGACTTCGGTGCCTTTTTGCACCAACAGGGGGAGTCTGAGTGTGAGTGACAGCCAAACCAGCCAACTGAACTGGGAGGAACTCAGAGGAAATGCCCGGCTCTGTCTACTGGAAAGATCAGATGAGGTGAGACAGTGAAGAGAAAAGGAGCTATGTGCTTCTGCGGTGTATAGTTTTTGCACGGTAAGCACGTGTAAGGCCCTGAGTTTTGGTCTGCAGCCTGTGCAAGCGCCTGTTTGGACTGAATCTGACCTGTGAAGAGAATCAAGGAGATCTGAAGAGCAGAAACCAGGCTCACCCTATAGAAGACTGGAGAAATTGCTGAATCGCGCTTGGTCTGTCAGGAACTGAATCTGCTGTGTGTTCTCCCGGGTATTGTGCAGTAATTGCAATCAGGATCGAGAAGCAGCCTGCCTGGTATAGTACTTTCCTTTTACATATAAATGTGTGTAGTGCTTGTAGGGGAATCGTGTTTCAGATCCCTGTACAGTGAATTGAGTGCATGAAGCTGGAAGTAAACCCAGCTTAATCAGACTACATCCATTTGCTCTAAACTGCAGTGGGGTCCAGTCACAAGGACCTTGTCCACATGGTCTGCTCCTCCTGGCAATCCAGGACAATCTGCCTTCCATCCAGTTCCCAGCATTGAGTTTGTGAGTACAAAGCAGGGTAGCTCTCTGCCATCTGTTTATCGAATTGCAAGTGTGTCATCTAATTGTTGCTTTTTTCATTTCTTCACGAACTGAGCCCTCTGGCTCCGGATTACAATTGGGTATTGTGCAAGTGTTTTTTCCATTACAGGGACCCAACCAGCTGCACCAATCCTGGCTAGCCCCCCCCCCCATCCTGGGTACCCAGTGAAAGTGACAATTTGGGACTCTGAATATGCGCACAGTACTGTGATTATTAATGTGTTTAACCTAATTAGCCTGATTTCCCCCTTCCTTGTTACAGCTCCTTAAATAAATCAGATCTGTTGGTTTTCAGCAAAGTTACACTGACTGAGGTATTAGTTTTTGTTAAAGTATTATACTGTGGTTTTTGCACCGTATCATCTTGTTTTACAGGGGGTACCCAGACTTCAGTCGACACAGCCAGTCCTGGGGGTAAGTGTACATTGTGAAGATATTCCTAATGCATTGTGTGGGCCACTAGTGGGAAGAAAGGGGGGTTACAGTGTCCCAGAGGGCTGTGACCAAGTTAGTTTAACTACTGCAAACTTTGACCTCTGGGTGGAGGCACCCGCCATTGGTCCTAGGCCCCTCAACCTGTTAGTAATTAAGCAGGCAGGGGTAGTAGCCCTTGGGATAGTGCCACCGAGGGGTTACACAAAGCAGCGGGGACCATGTTGGCAGACATAACAGAAGCCTTTAAATATTACTATGAGAAACTATACAACACCAAGCAGGGTAAACCCTGGACCAGGTAGATACATTTCTAATACAACTTATCCTTCCCCAAATTACACAAGAACAAAAGTATAGTTTCTGTGCACCAACTGCCTCAGAAGAGATTGAGTTGGTGATATCAAATAGTAAGACGGGCAAGTGCCCCAGATCAGATGGGTTTCCCACATAATTTTATAAAACAATTCAAAGAGGAAACAGTACACCTGCTAAAGCGGCATGTGAGGCTGCATTGGCCAAAGATGGCACGCTCCCCTTACTTGGAACCAGGCGGTCATCTTGGTGATACCCAAGCCTGACAAGGACCCTACTCTTTGTCCGTCATACAGACCGATTTCCATCTTCAAAGTCGATTATAAATTTCTGACTGCTATCTTGACCAAAAGGTTCAAGGGTATTATTACCTGAATAGCTAACATAGGTTAGACAGGATTTGTAATGGGCCATCACACTACAGATAATGTGAGATGCACGCTCCATATAATACACCATATGGACCACACTCACGCCCCTGCCATAGTGATCAGTTTGGAGACTGAGAAAGCATTAACCAAGTGAACTGGTCTTATTTATATATGGTCTTTGCTGGATTTGGGTTTTCCCAGCAGTTTATACAGTACATGAAGAACCTCTACACAGCACCTCAAGCATTTGCATGGGCTCTTGGGTATATCACAAGATTTTTCCCTGGGGTGGGTTGCCCCATATCCCTTGTATTATTCACCCTCTATATTGAGCCTCTGGTCAACAGATATCACTAGATCCTGAAATTACAGAAGTAACCCTCGACAGACGGGAGCACAGAATTGTGTTATATGCAGATGATGTGCTCTTGTATCTATCAGATCTGGAATCCTCCCTACCTCTTAAAGGAATTTTCTTCTATGGCAGGTTACATGCTTAACACTGCTAACTAAGATGGAGGCCTTCACATTGAATTATACACCTTCTAGACCAATACACACCCAATAGCAAAGAAATGGGCCCTGACCAAACTAAAGTATCTTGGCATTATTTTACGTGCTACCACCTCTCATCTATACCAAGATAATTACATTCCCCTGATCAAACAACTGCAAGATGATATTAAACAGTGGTCCCGACCCCTTACCATTTTATGCCAGGATTCAAGCAATTAAAATGAATGTATTGTCCAGATATCCCTATCTGTTTCAGTGTGCCCTGGTAACTCTGTCTAAACGCTGGATGGCAGAGATGCAAAGATAGGCCTTTAAATTTATATAGGGGAATGTTAGGCAACAAGTCAGAAGCACACTTCTCCTGTCCAAAAAACCCTGTAGTGGCTGGGCAGTGTCAGTCCTGGAAGATTACTTGGTAGCAAATTCGGGTGGTGTTCCTATGGAATAACCTATATTTCCAGGTGCACTGGAAATATATAGATGGAGAAGCCTCAGAGATTAGGTCTCTCATGTCCCTTCTTTTTAATCACAAGCCCTCAGAGACAGGAAATCACTTCCATATAGGGCACTAGAGGTGTCTACATATGAACATATGAACATATGAGTCTGCCAGCAGAAACAGGCCTCACAGTCTATCAAGTCTGCTTGAATGTGTAGCTAGCACCCTTACATTGCAGCTGCCCCATCCTCCTCTCCCCCATCACCTTTACCCCCCTCGTACCTTGTTCCATGTCTTTTTAAAACTGCCCACCATCCTACAGGATAACACCTCCTTGGATAGAGTGTTCCATTTCTCCACCACCCTCTCTGTGAAAAAATGCCTCCTCGTTTCTCTCCAATATCTTCCACCCTCAGACCATGCCCTCTCATGTCCCTTCCCCACCTCAGCTTAAATATCCCTTCTGTGCTTGATTTGTTAATCCTCTTCAAGTATTTAAAGGTCTCAGTCATATCCCCGATCCCTCCTCTCCTTCAGGGTATACATATTCAACTCAGTCGCCTGTCCTCATAGGTTTTGCCCTCCACCCCCTGGGTCATCTTAGTTGCCCTTCACTGCACCCCCTCCAGCAATCTGATATCCTTCTTCAGAAAGGGATGCCAGTACTGCACACAGTACTACAAATGTGGCCTGACTAGTGACCTGTACAGCGGCAAAATCACATCCTTATTTCTGGATGAAATTCCTCTCTCAATACACCCCAGCATCTTGTTGGCCTTAGCTGCCGCCTTCCTGCACTGAGCGGAGTTGTTCATGTTACCCATTATGATCACCCCAGGTCCTTCTCCTCCTCAGTGACCCATATCTGAACCTCTCCCAACTGGTAGTCCCTCCCCGGGTTCCTTGCTCCAAAGTGCATAACTTTGCACTTCTTTGCACTGAAGCCCAATTGCCACTTCTCCGACCACTACTCCAATTTGGTCATGTCCTCCAGTAGCCCCTGCCACCCCTCTAAGTCATCCAGCACCGCCCCTATCTTGGTATCATCTGCGAACAGACTGATCTTGCTCCTAATGCCATGTGAGATATCCGATATGAATAACCCAAACAACACCGGACCCAGCACTGAGCCCTGCGGCACCCCACTTGTCACCGCCCTTAGGGATGAGAGTCCCCACCACCACCACCACCACCCGTTGCTGCCTCCCCTTCAGCCAGTTCATAATCCAGTTCCCCATCTTTGTCCTTGCCCCCAAATATTGCAACTTACCCTCCTGCCGCCCAATGGGCACTGAATCAAAGGCCTTGCTGAAGTCTAAATACAGTACATCTACTGCATGGCCTTTATCCAGTTCACACGTCACCCAGTCATAGTACTCAATTAGGTTGGTCTGGCAGGATCTTCCTGAGACAAGCCCATGCTGCTGACCATCTTGGAGTCCATTTTCCTCCAAAAAGGTCACCAGTCTCTCTCTCTTTGAGGATTGCTTCCATAAGTTTTCCTACAATGGATGTGATGCTTACAGGTCTGTAATTGCCTGGATCATCCTTTGGGCCACTCTTGTGGAGGGGAACCCCATAAGCCATCCTCCAATCCTGTGGTACACATCCTGTGTCCAGGGAGGTATTGAACAGGTCTGCCAGCAGCCTCGCCAATACCTCCGCCAGCTCTTTCAGCACCCGGGTGTGAATGCCATCCACACCTGGTGCCTTATCCCCCCATAGTGCCTTCAGACCCTCCAGCATCCTGCCCTCCGTAATTGCCCCATCTGTCACCCTTCCCCCCCTTACCCATCCCCTGAGGTAGCTGTCCACCCTTCTCCTTGGTGAACACAGAACAGAAGTACTCGTTTAGTGCTTCTGCCTGTTCCGCCCCTTCTCCACCCACCCCCGTCCTTCCTAATCCTCATTATCTGGTCCCTGCAGCTCCTTCTCACCCATGTGTATCTGAAAAAGTCTTTCTCCCCTTCTCTGATGCCCTGTGCCAGCCTCAGCTCCCTGGAACCCTTGGCTGCCCTGTCCAATCTGGTTACCTCCTTGGACTTCTTTGCATACAGTTCTCTGTCCTCCCCTTTCCCAGACTTCTTGAACCTCTGAAAAGCTGCTTTTTTGCCCTGACCCCTTCCAGAACCTCCTTGCTCAGCCAGCTTGACTTCTTAGCCCTGCTCTTCTTGCTCAGCATTTTAATAGATAATCCAGTAGCCTCAATCAGCCCAAGTTTGATAATTTCCCACTCCTGATTTGCATCCATGTCAGGCCTAATTACTTCCAGGTGCCTTCCCAGAATGTCCTTCATCCTGTTAAAGTCTGCCCACCTTAAGTCAGCCACCCTGGGTCCTGTACCTAGTCTCCCTGCCCATGCTGAGCATGAACTACACCAACTGATGGTCACTCCCAGCTAGCGGGTCCTTCACCCTCAACCCCCTCACAGCCTCCCCATTAGTTAGCACTAGGTCCAGAGTTTTTTTCCATTTGAGTTGGCCCACTGACCATCTGCATCAGGAAACTATCCTGGAATGCGTCCAGTAGCACCTGCTCCCTTGCACTCAAGGTGGCTGGGGTTCCCCAGTCTACTCCTGGTAGATTGAAGTCCCCCACAATCACTGTGTTCCATTTCCTGCATACCCTTCTAATCTGCCCTGCTAACTCCCTGTCCAAGTCTTCTGTCTGAGCTGGTGGTCTGTACACCACCCCCAGCTGCAGTGTCCTACTTTTAGAATCAGTGAACTGCATCTATAATGCCTCTGTCTTACCCTCCACCCCCCCATCTATTCTACACCTTATCCCTTCTCTAGCGTAAATTTTCACCCTTCCCCCTCTCCCCTTTTCTCTGTTTTTTCCATATATCCTATACCCTGGGAACATCAGATCCCAGTCCTGGTATTGGGTGGCCCAAGCTGGGAAACAAAAACCCAAGGGAAGATTACACAATAGGGGGAGGTAGTAACAACAACAAAAATGGAAAGGGACCTGGGGGTGATCATATCAGATGACCTTAAGGTTGGCAAGCAATGCAAGAAGGTAGTAGGGAGGGCTGGAGGGATACTGGGATGTATAGGGAGAGGCATCACCAGCAGAAAACAGGAAGTTGTTATCCTCTTGTACAGACAGTTGGTGAGACCCCATCTGGAGTACTGCGTCCAGTTCTGGAGACCCCATCTCCGCAAGGACATAGACAGGATGGAGGCAGTTCAGAGGAGGGCAACTAAAATGGTGCAGGGTCTGCAAGAGAAGCCATACAAGGAGAGACTAAAGGAGCTTAATATGTATACCCTTGAGGAAAGGAGGGACATGATAGAAACGTTTAGGTACCTCAGTGGAATCAACAAAGTCCAAGAGGGTAGCATCTTTCAGAAAAAGAGATGTGCAAGAACAAGGGGAAACAATTTGAAGATAATGGGGGGACGGCTCAGAGGCAATGTGAGGAAGTATTTTTTCACAGAGAGGGTGGTGGTGGATGTATGGAACAGCCTTCCTGAGGAGGTTGTAGGGTCTAAAACTATGGGAGGATTCAAGAATGCATGGAACAGACATAAGGCAATTTTTGTGGGGGGTAGGAAGAAATAGGCTGTTGGTTAAATAGGATCTGCAGCTTATCCTCTAGGTAGGGAAATGGGCAGACTAGGTGGGCCAAGCGATCCTTATCTGCCGTCAAAGTCTATGTTTCTATTTTTCTATGTAACTCAGCTGTTTTGTTCCACAGGCTCCTTGCATTCAGGGAGACCACCCTCCACCCAGTTCCCTTCTTTACCTTAACCTGTTCTCCTCATCCTGACCTTCCCCCGGGGTCCTACCCTGGTACCATCCTTTTTAGCATGGGGGGGTTAGCTCGTTCGGCTCCCTTCTCTGGCAGCTCTGCATACCTGCTGCACCCTCACCACCCCCATACCTAGTTTAAATCCACCCTGGATGCCATGTACTCCCCCAGCCTTTGCTTCAAGACTCTCTGACCGCCTTACTCAAATGCATCTGTCATTCATGTACAGATCACTGTTGTCCCAGGTGATTCCCCAACCTCCCACCAGCCCATACCCTTGGGTTCGACACCACTCTCTCAGCCAAGAGTTGAATTCCTCTATCCTTTCTTTCCTCAACATGCTTGCCCTGGGTACTGGGAGCACTTCTGAGAAGGCCACTGAACTCCCTACCTTCAAACACAACTTCCCCAGTTCCTCAAACCTCTCCCTTACCAATTCAACCTTACTGACCCCAAGTCCTTTGTGCCCATGTGCACCACTACATGCGGTTTATCTCTTCCCCTCCTAACACACTTGAGCAAGGACTGTCCAGCCCTACCCACTGTCAATCCAGGTATTGATTCCACCCATATCCGACTATGCCATTCTCCCTTCCCTCCCCATCTAACCCCTTTTAGGATTGAGTCCCCTAGCACTAAGACCCCACCCCCCTTTCTCCCCACTGTTCCCCTGTATTGTCCTACTACCCCCTCCTTGAATGTCCACCATGTCTTGCACATTTGCAACTTGATCTGCCCCCCCAGTCAAGCCCACCCCATCCCGCCAAACTGACCATCCTGCTATGCTCACCGCCCTTCCCCTGTTGCCCATTGCTCCCCATATGACTCTCCCTGCCTTATCAACCTCCTTCCCATCTTCTCTGGTTCCCCTCTTCCCTTCTGACACCTCTTCCCTGCCCCCATGCCTTCCCTTCTATCCCTATCCATTTTCCCCTTTCTCCCACTGCCCCCCTCCACTGCCAGACAGTTTCCACCTGCGTTTTCGCTACTCTTTTTCCATCCTGCCCCTTCCTGGGGAGCCTCTCCCTCATCATCCACCACTGAAGCCAGTACCGCAAACCTATTTCCTGTACCTGAACATCTACTGAATGCATCTCCCCTAGTGCCAGCCTGAGGTTCCCCCTTATTGCTTCTAAACTTTTTCACCCCATCCCCTATCCTCCATAACACCACGGTCCCCCGAGGAAGTGGCCATCCTGCTCCATTGCTCTCCCTCCCTCCCCCCTTTAATCCTCCTTAACTTCCTCCCTAGCCACTGGACCTCTGCCTCCAGTCCCCTCAGCCTCAGGCAAATGGGACACCCCCTAGCTTCCACAGTGTGCCCATCCAGATAGCTGCCCCACAACCATTGTAGTTCACTAGTCTGTCTACCCTGGTATGTCTGTTGTCCTCTATTAAAGTCTGGGAAAGATCTGCCTGATACTGCCATGTAGCCAGGCAACTATGGTGGTTAAAGTGGCTAGCCTGGGACAAAGCATTCCCTCCCAGCAGACTGAACCCATGTTATTGCAGACATGCAAAGGATAGACACCTACGCTAATTTTTGTGGGGAAATGTAATAAAGACTTTTTGAGGACTGTAAACAAGAATTTGGGTGGCAAACTAGAGACAGATTTCAGTACTTCCAATTACAGCGCTATTTTCAGACACAGAGCGGATGCCGGGGGAGGAAGATCAACCCGAGGAGGATCTCTCTGAAAGTCAATTAATCACTACCAGAGATCACAGAGGAGCCATCTCCAGATGCTATCAATATATATCCCTGCCCAGACTTACTGCTGCATCACATCTTACAAGAAAGCGAGAAGGGAAGGCAGGCTTCACTCTTACAAACAAGCACTGGGTATGAGTGTAGGAAACTTCCTTTAAAATTTCTGCGTCCCCCTATTGGCAAGAATATTAGTAGAAAATGAAAACCAGGTATTTTTATTATCCCAAAATTAAAAGCCAAATAGGGTGGAGCAACCACATCGGCCTGCTAAAGAAATTGTGGGAAGGAGGATGCAACACACACATGTTTTTTACGATTGCCCCACCCTTCTGATATTTATTTATTTATTTTATTTATTGAATTGTTTCACCAGGAAAGATACACTCAAAAAAGCGTCACTCAAAAAATGAAGGAACTGTTCACATCAGGTAGCAAAGCTTCATTTTGTTTTGTAGCTGTAGGTTTATAACGTTTTTATCCTATAGTTTAGGATTGTTGTAGTTTCTTAATTGAAAAATGGATAGGAATGCAAGATGTATTAGTTCACAGAACAGTTGTGCTCCCTGCTTTGATGTACAAGATATTCCATTGGCTGTTGTACCTAGCTGTGACAGTGGATAACTGAACCAGTATTCCTCAATAAAGAAGGTATTAAAAAAAAAAAAAAAAAAAAATGAGCCCCAGGTCAGCTCTGTGATGCTGAGAGATGGGGCATCGTTCTGGCACATGGTTGAAATGGGTTCGTGCCCCAAGCCTGGGACGTCCAGAGTGGAAGCTAGCAGAGAGTCAGAGTATCCATCTGATGCTTCCCTCCTGCGGGGTGTCTGGCTGTGATCCGCTTTAGTAGTAGCTCCTGGTGGTGGCTTTGTGGCAGCGCTGTTGATGGCATGGTGACCACATGCTGCTGAGCATTCCTGCCTACATAATGCAGCTGCAGTTACAGACGAACAGGTGGTATGTCGGGGGCCTGAAAACCGAATAGGTTTGCACTGGGCACTCAAGGTGATGGCATCCCTGAAAGCCCCTCCCACACTACCAGGCCCCCAAAGCAAGCTAGCCCTTTCACTTCTGGCCCTCGCAGGCAGAATAAGGTGCTTCCTTCCTGGTGGCATCAGGAGGGCCCCTGACAGGGATAAGTTGGATCTGCCTAACAACTGAGGTACCAGAGGTCTGGGGAAGGGTACAGCAGCACAGGGTGAGCCCAGTAGGCAGCGGGGGTGTACCTTGTGGAGAGCCTGAAAGAGTGGGTGTCCAGGACAGTAGGAGCAAAAAAAAAAAAATAGAAATTTAGCCCCAAACAATCAAACATTTTACAGAGGAAAATTTTGGTGTGAAAAAAGTGACACAAACTAGGTCAGATGATGGCACCGAACCATGAGCACACCAAGAAACCATTGCAAATTGTACAGACAATGCTAGGTAAAAGAAAAAAGAATGATAATACTAATAAAAGATAGGCAAAGAAATATGACAAACTAGACAAAAAAAATAAAGTTTGGGTCTTCTGCGAGGTAGGCTGTGCTCTACAATGGTGGGAAAAAAAGGAACTGAAGCAGTTAGGACTGGCGGCAGTAAATATGGTGCAGACAGGTGTATGGCACCATGCACTGGTGCTGTACATCAGCACCGCTGGCACCAATAGCTCTGGTTCCAATGGGTCCTACCGCCTAAGCCTAAGGCCAAAGTGTAGCTCTGTATGGATGATATTTAAAGAAGATGCTCTGTTGCTACAGGGGTTCTGCTGGGATTGAAAAGAAATGCTCTGATAATTAGCTAAGGGCAGGTATCTGGAACATTTACAGAAATACATTTATTGGTACACTCTGAAAATTGAATTTTTGCAAATCTTGATATTAAGATAGAAATCAACGGGGGGGGCATGGTCAACAGCTGAGCTTGTAGTAGCTATTCAGCAGAGCTCCTCTTGAAGAAACCTATTTCTTTTATTTTATAAAGAACAATCTCTAATTTGCAGCTGTAATTGATATTGACTAAAAGCAGAACCATTAAGAAAGTGAACGCTCTTAGTTTGGAACCGTTGCTATTTCTAGATCCAAAGTTATGGGCAGAATTAACAGAACGGGAGCTGGAGGGGAGGGAGCCCGACCCAAAGACCTAAAGTCGGGTACAAGCAAGGACTCAAGTACAGGGATGGGAGAGGAATCGCTAACACAACTCTCAAACACAGTGCTCCTCAAAGCTATTCAGAGGCTTGACCAAAAGATGAAGGATTTTACATCCCAGTTCAAAATCTTGGACACTAAAGTGGGACTAATAGAGGAAACCGCCAAAGCAACATAAAAAAATGCTGAAATGGTATTAACCGTGATGACGGGCCTGCCAAAAGAAAATCTGGTGCTTCGTCGATGATTAGAAAATCTGAAGAACGCCTCACGAGCCACTCATGTCCAGATCCTAGGGATTCCAGAGGGTACTGAAGGAGAAGACCCTCGGACCTTCCTGACCACTTTCTTTCAAGACATTTTACAAATACAAGACTCGCTAACCATAATAAAGGCATACCAGATCAGTGTACGAGGTGGAGGAGGATGCAGAGCAACTAATCAACTGCAGGCCCATACTCTCCTCATGGTGATGGGAACTACAATGGACAGAGACATTATTATTAATCATGCCAAAAAATGGGGCCCTGTGAAATGGGAAGGTGCTAAGATACATCTTTTCCTGGACCTGAGTTACACAACTCGACAGTGCAGGAAAAGTTTTGACAGTGTCTGTGGTCGTTTGAGGCAACTGGAAGTGCATCACATCCTTCTCATGCCAGCTAGCCTGCGCATTACCTATGGAGAAAAAGTCTATCAATTTTCAGATCCTGGGGCAGCAACTAAACTGATGGAAAGGACTGAAAGAGAGTTTTGGCCAAAGGGAGAAGACTCCGAAGAGGAGTCTGAGGACTGTGAGTAATATCTTGCGGGACACAGGTGTTCATCTATTAACGGTGCTCCAATTTAATACATGAATCCTGTCTCAGGTATCCCTATAACTCTAGCCATGGAACATACTGTTAGAGTTTTTTTCAGGACAGTTTAGCAAGCTTTTCGGGACTTGGCTAGGGGATCGGGTTGGACTAAGATGGAAACCCTAAAAATGGTGTCCGCTGATGGCATACTTACTATTCAGACCCTACATTTTGATTTTGGCACCATTAAGATAGTGGACATTTTCTTTGTTCGGTTCTGGACATCCCAAGTCACAACTGGTAAAAGTGTTGTGGGAAATTTGTTTTCTTCCAGACATAAATGTACTGTTTTGATTTTGACTTTAATTATAAATACGGTCATACAATTACTGCTTTAAGGGATAAATTGGCTGATTCTTAGAAGGGAGTGACGTTGAATTAAATGATGTCACACTAAAGTGATTGTTTTGGGGATGTTTTACCCATATCATAGCGTGCCTGATAGTATAAGGAGCATTTACTGGTAGTCCCTGCTCATGGCAGTAAAAGGCCTTTTTGAACACCAAAGTTGGATATGGTATATACTATTTCATCAACCCCCTCAGTGATGTATCAACAGATAGGAGCATATCAACTCCTTACTGTAACACTAATGAATGCATTGTAATGCAATGTTCATGTTTTTTTCTGGCATGCCTACCTATAAGAGTAGTAAACTGTGCATCTTACACAGCTAAACTAATAAAAATAAATCTAAAAAAAAAGATAGGAATCAAATAAAATTGGTAGGGTAAGCCCACAATGTTATACCATTTTACGAAAACATTTTGATTATGTGTCTTAAACTTTAAAAAGTTCACAGAATCAATCTCTCACACTCACTAGGGGAAGGCACTCATTTTCTGTTTTGATCAGAGTCCAGACAAAAGTGCTTGCAATTCCCCAGTGACCAGTAAGAATTTGTTTTAGTTATCAGGGACAACAAATATTGCAGGTCGGACCACCTTGAACCCAGGTCCATTGATGTGTTTGATTCCTAGGCCTGAGCTTGAACCTGGTACTGCTAGTTAGATCTAAATAAAAACCTGCACTAAAAACTTGTAGTGAGTTTCAGGCCCTTGGAGCAGCTGGCAACAGGGTCACTTCTCCCAAAACAGTTCTTTCTGGGGAAGGGCTGGAAATACTACGGGGTATAGGGGTAGCCACAAGAGAGATCAGCAGCTGTTGTGTATACCACACCATCCTAGTCAGCAGGCACTGCAGTACATAAATCATGGTGAAGTATTTGTAGTTAGGTAATGAAAGTGCCCAGACCTTTGTTGGGTAAAATGGATCTCTACCAATTTCAGTACACCGCCCTTTTACTGCTAGGGTATATTACTGGTCAGGAGGTTTCTCCCAATCTCAGTACACCTTCCTTTTTCTGCTAGGAGTACAGTACTGGTAAGAAGGTCTCTCCCAATCCCAGTATACCTTCCTTTTACTGTTGGGGTACATTACTGGTCAGGGGGTCTCCCCCAATCCCAGTACAACTTCCTTTTTTTACTGGGAGTACATTACTGATCAGGAGGCCTCTCCCAATCCCAGTACAACTTCCTTTTACCATTGGGGTATACTACTGGTCAGAAGGTCTCCCCCAATCCCAGTACAACTTCCTTTTACCATTGGGGTATACTACTGGTCAGAAGGTATCCCCCAATCCCAGTACAACTTCCTTTTTTTGCTGGGAGTACAGTACTGGTTAGGAGGTCTCACCCAATCCCAGTATACCTTCCTTTTACTGTTGGGGTATATTACTGTTCAGGAGGTCTCTCCCAATCCCAGTTCATCTTGGCACACCGGCGCAGCAGTAGCAACACTGGTGACCTGGGTTCAAGAATGAGCCTGGAGCATCAGAGGGCTGGTCGGGGGGGGCTGAATGAGCATCCTAAGGACAGCTCTCCTCCTCCTCCTGGGTGGGAGGGCTGCAAGCTCCCGGCACATAAGTGACACCCAATGGAGACAGGGTGTACACCAGTGAAGACTGCGTACAGTAGGGGTGGAGGCACAGCTGATGTCCGCTTGCTACCATCAGTGCATGTCCACACCTCCAGGGGAAACCAAAAGTGAAAACCCTCGGGGACAGCAGCAGGATAACCCTCCCTGCACACCCTCCCGAATGATGCCCTAAGTGTAAACACCAGCTGGGGCCTCTGGTTGTTCTTGGTCTCTCCCACCAGGGGGAGCCCCACTCCAGTGGGCAAGCTGCAGGCCACCCAGTCTAGGCGGCTTGGGGAGGATACCAGGTGGGTTAGCTAAGGGTCGAACATGGGGTATATCCCCTGCCTGAACCGGAGAGATAAGTAGAGTTTATGACAGCCTGAAGCTCTGTTCCTGCTTAAAGATGATTATCATCTCACCTCTAACAAAAGTGAAATACACAGAATACCTGATTGGAAAGTTCTTCAGTAACTACAACACTGGGAATCCAGTGCAAACACTAAAACTGCTGATGGCAGCTGAATAGAGATGTAGGAGACAATCACCATGTGCCCAAGTGCAATCCCTTGCTTTGAAGGACTGGGAGACTGACAGTTTCAAAGCGGCAGAGATGGCAAACACCAGCATAGATTTCAGATATCTGCTTTGATGATGTATGAGGTCTGCATACAGTACATCAAATTCGATTTTTTTTTTACCACCAACAGAATTATGTTTGAACTATAAGGAGTGCAGGGCACCAAACCAAGAGAATTGTCAGAAACTTCATTTTACAGACTTTTGGATTTGATGTGCCCAAGCCACGTGCATCACCAGGTTTCTGGAACTCTTTGAATATAAGCAAATACTGTAGAAATACGTCGTCGGTGTTGTAACTCTAATGAGAGGTGCCGCGGCCTGCAGGATGTCTGTGTTATAACTTGTTTCCTATAATGTGTATGTTTTTCTCACCTCTCAGCTGATACTCTGTGACTGTATTTGTTTATTGAACAAAATGCAATAAAGAGAATAAAAAAAAAGGAACTGATCCAGTCATCGTGGCATCCACTTAGCAACTTAAGATCCAGGAAGGAGAAGCAGACACAGAGATCAGTCATGAATCGGAGGCATGGGGCAACTCCTGACCTCGTGAAATCATGAGCCGAGAAACCTGTCAGCCAAGAAACACAAGTCACCAGCAGACTGCATGCCACAACTCCCTCTCCCCACTGAGACCATGAGCAGGAAACTAGCTCACATACTGTAGGACTATGTTAACTGGCTGCTGACCACCTGGGGAACAGAGACTATTTTTGTTTCTTCTGTTATCTGTGCAGCAGCCTGTGGAAAAAGGAGCCCAAGGTCATTTTCTTGCCCTCAATGTCAACCTGAGGGAAGCACTGCCCCATGGGTTGTGTGTTCAACCCTCCCACTCTCCATGTGTATTAGTTGAATCATTCCACTCAGCTCTTGTTCCCATTGGTTAAAGAATGCTACAATACTATTGGGCAGGGACTCTGTGGTCTGCAGCGCTGCCCTGAGGGTACCTTGTTTCTTTTTTTTTGTGTGCAGCCATGCCGCCGTCCCTTTGCCTTGGTCACGGCACACTCCACTCCCACTCCCACATTAGCCACGACTCCAATACCCCCTGGCTTGCCCCCCCCCCCGGACAGGGCTATAGCACCAGCCCTAAGTGCCGCAATTGATGGAATAGGTCAGGGAGCTGGCCTGGGAGCTCATCAGAGTGGAGGGGCAGGCATCATCCAGGTGGCATGCAGCTGACTTCCCCCCCATATATGGGGGCAGGGACGTGCAATGACGACCAGCATCTGCCCTGCCCCACATATTATGTTAAGGTGTCGGTCGCTGTAGTTCCCCTGGCCTCTGCTAGGGAACTATGAAGCACTGGACACACTCCCCGCCCTCCCCCCAGAGATGGAGAGCAGTCCTTGGGATGCGCGATCCTTCTCCCCCCACCCGGCCCTCCGACAACCCGGGTCCGTTCCTGAACCTGGGTCACCAGCGTCACAAGCAGAAATCCAACCACTGCACCGACGGGCCGGCGTGGGTACCTCGTTTCTATGATTTCCATTATTCATACCTTGTTTCAGCTGTTTCTTCCCATTGTGTTTTCGCATATTTTTTTGCAGTATTGCTCATTGCTTTAACTTGTAATTTTCTAGATTTCTTTTGGATAAAGTTACCAACTTTCTGAAGCCTAAAACTGGGACAGGGCCCATCCTGACTGTGAACCTCCCCCAATGTCACTCACTCCTTCCCTCTGGTGCTGCTGCAAATGAGGCTGGGCACATCAATCAATTACATTTTGCTGCTTGCTGTGGCCTCACCGCCCCACAGTAACACCAGCAGCAAACATCTGGATTAAAGCAGTACATTATTCTGCTGCAACAAGTTCTGAATTGTGATGTACTGAAAGTTAATTAGAAGCAAACCTGCTTTAAACTGTGTTCAGACATTTGAGCAGCTTGCATTGCTCCACCTGACAGTCCCCTCCCAACCTGCTCACACTCACCTCCTTTGCTGAACAAACTTCAGTGACTCCCACCACCACACCGGATTGTTGTCACACACTCCCCTACAGCTGATCAGGTTCAGGTACCTTAGTTCACTGCTGCCAGTCTCTTCTCTCTGTGGAGTCCCTCTCAGCTGCTGGCAGGCGGACAGCCGCACGTGCTTGCTCACACTACTACCCAGTCTAATCTAACAGGAAGGAAGGTGCTTTACAGTGCTCACGCTGACCCACTTGCCTTCTGACTACCTAAGAATTTTCACATTCACCGCACAGCATAGGTGCAGGGGTAGAAGTTGCAAATTACTGTCCAGCTCGAGCAGAGCCACGGTGTGCTTAAAGAAATGTCACTCACGGCTCAGCAGTCCGCAAACAAAAAAATGGGACAAGTAAGCAAAGTCAGGACAAAAGTGACATTTTGCAAGATTTGTGGGGACACTGGGACATGCTACCTAATTTCTTTCAGTTTTTTAAAGCTCTTAAAGCTTTCAGCTCCCCCCCCAACTACATTGTGCTCATTATGACACTGCTTTCTACTACCAGCACTGCCATGTGGCTTGTACTGCTAACACTAGCCCCCCTCATTTTGCTAGGGGATGCTCCACATGACTCCCAACATGGTGAGCCAGAACCACCTCTCACCTGGCTTCTCACCTTAGCCCCACTCCCCCACCTCTACCAGTGAACTACCCCACTTACTCTACCAATGGACCATGCTCCCCCACCCACAACTCCCCCTATTGGTGCCACCATGGTACAGCAGTGGATCCTACCCTCCCTTGCCTCTCCCTTGCTATGGGACCTACCCATCCCCATCTCCATACGCTGCTGTTCCCCCTCCCAACTGGTGCCTAAGCTATTGAAGAGGCATCTAAAATTGGCATCCTTGCGCATCCTCCTGCTCCTCCTCCTCCTCTGGAGATGTCCACGCCAACCGGACCCACCCTCCCCACGTTACTGCTCCTAAGGATCTAATAATCGCCTCCCTTAATATATGTAGCCTCCTCAAGAAATTTGATTCATTTCAGGTCTGGGTTGCCCAGAATCGCCCTGATGTCATCTCGGTAGTTGAAACTTGGCTCAACGACCGCACCCCAGACTCCATGATCTCACTTCCCGATTTTAGGCTATAATGTGCTGATGGAAACTCAAAAGAAGGGGGTAGATGTGCACTGTATGTTCAGGACTCATTACAGTGTCTCGCCCTCCCATCCCCAACCCTCGAACATGGGGCCCAATCTCTCACTCAGAAGATCACTCTTGCCCCAAACAGAGACCCACTGTTCCTCTCCACCACATACATCCCTCCCCGAAATCAGAAGACTGCTTTCCACTCTGTCCTCACCCATCTCCAGACACTCCCTGACAGTGCTGACATCATTGCCCATGGGAACTTTAATATAAACTGGCTAGTTGATGCATCGGCCCCATTAGGGATGCTGCAGCCTCTCAAAACCTGTCCCAACTTGTGATCACTGCCACTAGAATCAACCAGAAGACTGGTACTGCCACCCTCCTTGATCTAGTGCTCACCCCCTCGTGGTATCACCTAGTCATTTGTTTCTGCCTTTAGGAAAGTGGTGCCCTGAAACCAGACTGGAAGGGTGAGAGGAAGCTGGAGGATGATAGGAAGTCAAGGAGTCTAAAATGGACCAGTTACTCTTGCAGCTTAGAGAGGGAGAGGAGAAGGGAGATGGGATAGAAGTTGTCAGGGGAGGAGGGGTCACCCCCTCTGTGAAGTGGAATAACATTTGGCCAGCTTCCAGGATTGAGGAATAGCAGTGAGGGAGAAGGAAAGAGTGAGTAGGTGAGTAAAGGGGAGCTACATGTCAGGGGCTGAGAGGCAGTGGAGCTTGAGGCCCAGACTGTCAGAGCTGGACTTTTATGGGTTGAGGGAGGAAAGGGCAAGTAGGGTTTCCTGGATGGTGACTGGTGAGAATGGAAACCCAGTGAGGGGCAGGGGCCACAGAAGGAGAAGGAGAAGGAGAGGAGCCAGGAGAGGGAGAGGAAGGGAGGCCATAGGTTGTGAAGAACTCATTGAAATGAGCAGCAGCAGAGGTAGAGTCAGACACAGGTGAACCATTAACCATGAGGACTGGGGGAGCGGACTGAGCAAGGAGGGTGAAAAGGAAGTGGATAACCTGCCAGAATTTAGCTTGGGAGTTAAGGTTTTTCTGTAAATTAGCCTTGAAATAATGTGCTTTTGTGGCCCAAACACCTTTGTGTAGCTGTTCCTCAGTACCCTGTAAGAGATGAGGTCAGGAGAGGAGTGGGATGATTTGTAACCAGCCCACGTGAGGTCTCAGGACTTGTACAGATCAATGACTTTGGTGGTAATCCAGGGGTGGTGGGAAGTTTTTACTCTGGATTTCCTGAGGGAGTATGTGTGTCCCAGATGTAGGAGAATCTAGAGTGGAGACAATGGCTGTCCAGTCTGTAGCAATGAAGTCACTCAGTAAAGCATTGATGTTTAGCAACCAGAGAAACCTGGACCAGATGTATTTTGGTGACGAGAGGGAACACTAGATTTTTCTGACACTGAATGTCATGCAGTGGTCGCTAAATGAATCCAGCAAAGTACCTGCAGCAACATATTAGTCTGTGGCAAGCAAATTAGTATGATATAATTTATTATACTACAGTAAACATTAAGAAAATAATGTTTTTGCACATTACATTCAAATTGGGACCAGCCTCATGCTTGGGTGTGGAGCTCTTAATGCTGACTGCTCCCCTACGTAAGCTCTGCCAGCTGTTGGGACTGTCCCTCCTCCCCCCCCGATCCCATGTGATCACAGTGAGAAATAAATCAGGGTGTTATCCAGTTAAGATAAAAGGCAGGAAACGAGAGCTCCACACACCTGGAATTATCTGGTGCAGCTGATGGCATGGAGCGGTATCGTAAGAGACATAGCAAGACAAGTGGCAAAGGGGCGTGTGATAGGAAAGTGTGATTGGACCCCATCTAGCATTAGCACGACAACTGGCACCACAGTGTGAAAGAGTCAATTCAAGCATAATCTGACCTGCAATGTATCTCACTTTTAAAATTGACCTGAGCATGTTGGGAGGTGGATGGGTGAGAGGTGGAACAACAAGGGTGGACAGTCAGAGGCAGGGTAAGATGTAGCCCCCGTTGGTAACAAGCTGGGGGCAGTCCAAGGAGTTTGCCTTATGAAATTTCAGAGCTGCCCACTTTCTTGCTACAGGAAGATTAGAAGACAGGCTAGTTCAGCATGTAGATGGTGGCTAATGCCTAGAACCTCCCCTTCTCATAAGCAGCTGCCCTACGTATGCTGATGGAAGAACATGAGTATCAGTTATATACTAAGAGATGTCCTACCTGACTTAGATTTACTGGACCCTCCCCCCAGCTTCCTGCCCCATAGGGCCACTCACCTAGCACTCTTAAATGCTTTGCTAAATAACGGTTAGGATGCACTGCCTGTATCCCTGCCCTCGGTATCCCTCGTGACCACTTGCTGGAGCAAAAGGCTAACTTTAAATTGGGCACTGCACCTAAGTTACTAGCAAGGTAATTTGGGGACCCTCAGAACTGCAGTCAGGGGTTGGGGCATCCCAAGTAATTTGGTGGACTCAAGGGACAAAAAGGTCCAAAAATAGATGGCAGGTAATCGTCCCAAATACTGACCACTATTAGCTCACATTTGTAGTTTGTATAGCGTCCTCTGTGGGTCAGAAAAAAACTATTTTACAGTCAGAGCTCAGAAGGCACTCAGCACTGGTTATAATGTAAAGTGCAATGGGAACACCACAGGATTTTAATTCATATTGTCCTCCTGACTCTCCAGCTCATTTGACCTCAGATCATGGAGAGGCATGATCATTCTTATGACATCGGAGTCAAGGATAGTCAGTATCACTATCTAACCTGGGGAAGGGGAAGGTTCCAAAGCCCTCCCCCCTCGCAGTACTCACCCAACACCAAAATACCACCTTGAGATTTTAGTGGTTCAGTGCTATCTAAACACCAAAGGACCACATTGGTCCATACAGTTCTGGTTCAGATTTGGTTCATATCTCAAATTGCTTTGCTTGGTTTTATTGGATGATATCATCTTATCTTTCTAAGGCAATACCATGTCACCAGTCCACTAGGAAATACCTTCCAGTGTTCCCAGCTCAGCAGCCACATTGAACTTCCTTGGGGGGACCCACACAAGGGATATGATAGGTAACCTGGAGGAGACAGAACAACTAGAGAAAGGGATAAGTCAGGGCTTTTGCAGCAGTTCCACAAGCGATGCCCAGAAGGGAGGAGCAGCATTAAACCACAGCCTAAGTTTGTAACTCCACAGCATTCTCACTCCATTCTTCCCACAACAGTTTCAGATCAGTGGTACTTTCTCTACTTGCTCCTAAAATGTTGAACTAAAAAATGTTTTCATACAGGGTCACACAGTGGAACACACAAATTAAACATGCAAAGATACCAGCAGAACTCAAACAGCATTTGCCTCCTGGAGTAGACACATTTATTGCTCACGGAGCACAAAAAACTTTAAAAGACTGGGTAGGACAAGTGCTGGTGTCCTTTCATCCTACAGCTAAAAGGGATGGGGAAACATGTCTAATAAAGCTTAACTTACCAATGCAAATTATCATTTGAAAACTAATCCAGGGAGCTGTCTAGTTGTAATCACTATATTACATGCAGGTACTCAAGTTACTCAACTGGTTTGCACTGAATGTGGACTCCCCTTCACATACGAAAAGCCTGTAGTCCCAAATTTCCAATTGAGGAAGGGCATCCTCATACGGGGAGATTTTAACTGTGTACCATCCCCAGGTCCTAGCGTAACACCACCACCACCACCACCAAACAAAAAGGAGCAAAAGCAGTAAACGCTCCTTATGATGAAGTGGGAGTAATGGATGTCTGGTGACACCAGCATAAAGGAGAATATGAACTACACCTTTTACCCTTAACTCAGTTGGACATAGTCTAAACTACACAGGTTTTACATGGACAAGAGTGAGCTACACAACATTTCATGTAGCAACATTCATAATATCACCTTATTGGACCATGACCCTGTGGTATTAATATTGATATTGTCCAGACTAGTGGTTGCCAATATTGACAGCAGGTCCAAAGGATTCTCGATCTGTAGGGCAAATAAATGTGTCCCTATGAAATGATGAACTATGATGCTCTAAGACAGAGAAATTAGTCAAGGACTACCTCGATAATAACGATGGCTCAGAGGTAGCCCTAAAGTACTTATGGAATGGCCTTAGAAACATGAAAGGAGAGATTATCTTTTACCCAGCTGCCAATAAGAAAACAGTTGTTTCAACAGATGCATGAGTTCACTCTCAGATGGTGACTGGCCAAGGTGGCTAGAGGAGGGGCTGTGCTACTCACCAATCAGGACCTGTGTGCAGAGTATAAACATTCAGAGGGGTGAGTCAGGCTGATGGGAGGTAGGTGATGTGTGGGTGGGCAGGGGCGCTTTTACAGTTAAAGGGTGGGGGGCATAGACTAACAGGAGCAGGTCTCTTTTTAATGTACAGAGTACCAATGGTGATCTGGTGTGGGAAGAGGGGTTCAGTAGACTATCACGGCAGGATTCTGTACAGGTCAGGATGGTGATCACGGGGGTGGGGACCACTAGACTACAAGAGCAGGATTCTGTACAGGTTGGAACAGCCATCAGGGGTGGCAGGACCACTAGACTACCACAGCAAGATTCTGTACAGGTCAGGATGGTGACTGGGGGGGGGTTGAGGAACCACCAGAGTACTAGGGCAGGATTCTGTACAGGTTGGAACAGTCACCAGGGGATGGGGGGACTACTAGACTGCCAAGGACAGCATAGGTAGGCAGGTCTCTGGCATGGAGGGCATAGGTGAGGCTCTGTACAATGCCTCCACGCATTTGTATGCTAAGGCATTGTGCAGCACTGCTAATGGCAACATAATGGCTTTCAAATGGCTTCACAGCACCATGTATACCATATGTGGTCATTAACATGCTGGCTGGTGAACTGCTCCCAGGAGCAATGGTGCTCTCCTATTTTGGGGACGCGCCCTCTCCCAACGCTCTTGAGAGTCTGTCGCCAGTGGGAAGCTGTGGTAGTGCTGGACAAAACATTAAGTGCAGTGCTGTCATGCCCCAATATTCATACAGGCAGCACAGCCTGGACAGGGCCCCCCTGTCTGTATATATATCACACCCTGGACTGCCATGCACTACATTTATCATGGTGCAGGGTTACAGCTGCACAACTGGCTTGCTCTGCATATGTGGCCCCGGGGCCACTGAAAAATGAAATATGAAAAAAGAAAGCATCACAGGTTTTAGTCATTGCACTGTTTGAGGTATTTCCTACCATGTCTTTATGCATAGCTTTGTTTTCTTAAGGCCACATGTACCAACACATATGGAAGCTGTTGTACAAAGGAATTGTACGATACATGCTTTTCTGCTTGTATTTTTTTCTCTGAATGAAATTCCCCAAAATTCAACTTTACAAAAAAGAGATAAACATATAAAGAGACCTACCTGAAGAAGTAAAACGGCTGCTGTAGGACGGGATAGGAGCAGCTTGCAACTGGGTGACTACTGCAACATGAACAGAGTCAAAATGAATCAGTCAGTAACAATCAGTTTCATAGTGCACAAATTATACATATGTTGCCCCTACACTACACACACACACACACACACTTACTTATGTAACACGAATACAGTAAAAATCATATATTCAATAAAGACTACTTCAATCAGAGCAAACAGAAATTAACTCTGTGTCCCCTATATAAATAGATACCCCCAATGTTCACTGCCACACACAAACAGAAACACATTGACGTACAACATAAACATGCTGATATCCCCCTACATACACTAATACACATGCAAACAGAAACACATTAACATGCAACAAACACTGATATGCACAGACATCCCCTACATACACTAATACACATGCAAATGGAAACAAATTGACATGCAGCATGCAGAGATACACACAGACACCCCCTACATACACAAATACACATGCAATCAGACACGTTGACATGCAACATACACAGATACTCACAGACATCCCCCGCATACAGTGATACACATGCAAACAGGAACACATTGGCATGCAACATACATAGATATGCACAAACATCCCACTACATTCTGGAAATTGAGACATACTGACATGCAACTTATTTATTTATTTATTTGTTTACCGGGTAGGTGCACTGATCCAATGGACCGTTTTCAGGCACTACTTGGGCCATACAGATGGCACATACAACAAGATAGTCAAAACATTACAAGTTCAGTTACATAGGACAGGTACAATAGGGTACAGGTTAGAGTACAGAGACACATGCAGACATCCCCTGCATAAACTAATACACATGCAAACAGAAACGCACTGACATGCAACATACACAGATACACACAGACTTACCTTGCATCAGCTGATACACATCCAGACAGAAACACTCTGACATGCAACATGTATAGATACATACAGGCTTACCTTGCATTCACTGATACACATCCAGACAGAAACATACTGACATGCAACATACACAGATACACACAGACTTACCTTGCATTCACTGATACACATCCAGACAGAAACACACAGACATGCAACATACACAGATACACACAGACTTACCTTGCATTCACTGATACACGTCCAGACAGAAACACACTGACATGCAACATACACAGATACACACAGACTTACCTTGCATTCACTGATACACATCCAGACAGAAACACACTGACATGCAACATACACAGATACACATAGACTTACCTTGCATTCGCTGATACACATCCAGACAGAAACACACTGACATGCAACATGTATAGATACATACAGACTTCTTCCTCATTCATTGATACATACATCCAAGACTCAGGTACTCACCACTACATATTGACTCCAGATTAAGCAGCGAAAGATTTATTAGACACACCAAAATAAAAAATGTGCCCACCTGATGTGTTTCGGATCCTTCGATCCTTTCTCAAAGGCTGGCTACTAATACAGACAATGACACTTAAATAGTCCATTACCTAATGCATCACTATGACATCACTAAAAATCTCTCATTTCATTGGTTGCAACATCTTTTTAAAATCAGTGAAGATATAGAGTAAAATCACCCACAAAATAAAAAAACTGTATAGACAGTCATTCAGGCGTAACAAACGTGAAAATATATCTAGCAGCACAGGCACCAAGCAACCATAAAATATATGAAAAAAGCATCTAGTCGTGGGGGGAAGGAAAGGAAAGAACATGAAGAGAACACAACGTTGTATATAAATGGTATTTCAATTAATCCCAACCACAAAGGCACACAATAATATGTATTAACTGCAATCCTATACATTTACACATATTTTTAAAAGGCAAGAGAATTTCAGATCTACCAAGACAGCCTACAGTTAGCAGTTTAGGGTCTCTAACAGAGACCCTGTCAAAATATTTGGACACTTTTTTTGGACACTTTTTTCAGACCTTTCGTAGAAACTCTACCATCATATATAAGAGACACTAAAGACATCTTGAATATCTTAAATGGTGCAAATTGAACTGAAAGTACTCTGCTAATAACACTCAATACAGAAGCACTTTACACCAACGTCCCCCATGAGAAGGCACTGAATGCTGCAGCTTATTTCCTCAACAACAGAAATGATTTGGTTTCACCACCGACAGAATTTTTGTTAAAGTTATTAGAATATGCGCTAAAATGTAACATGTTTACCTTTAACAGTTAGCTGTGTGTACAAACAAAGGGTATGGCCATGGGGGCCTATGTGCTCCCTTAGTGATCAACATGTTTGTAGGGTGGTGGGAGAAGGATTACATATACAACACTTTCCTGGGCCCAGTTCTCAAAGGGTTACGCCTGTCGTAAACTGACTTGTGCCAAAAGAAATAGTGCATGTTGCAGTTTATACCAGGAGTTGTGACATTTGGTATTCTGCATAGCAGCCTGCGACATGTTGCAGGCAGCTTGCGCCAAAGTGGATTTACGCCACCAGTTACACCATAAACTCCCTGCGACATGGCGCTAGTGGGTTTTTGGCAGTAGTTGCACCCTATTCTGGAAGGGCAGCCTCCAACTCCCTGAATTTGCTATTCTAAAACAACCCCCAGAAGACATCCATCAAAGTACAGTTACACCAGCAAATAGCTGGTGTAAGTGTACTTTGCATCCACCGGGGGTTGCACCAATGTGCCACCAGCCCCGATCCCCCTGTATAAGCAAGCCCCCAGCCTCATCCCCAAACCAGTAGTAAAAACTCCTCAGGGTTATTGAATCCCCCTACACAATCCCCCAATAATGATTTAGAAAAGCCCCGCAGGACTATAGGACCTCCTGCCCCCATCCCCCAATACTGTGCACATAAAAGCCCCGGAGCTAGTGCCTCCACCCGATCCCAAGAATTGAGATATGCGATAAAAATAAAGATAGCCCCCAATCTCCCTGGTAGTCTAGTGGCCCCCCCCACCCGGTAGTGCCAGTCCACCCAGCACCCCCCACCATCCCCAGCCAGTCATTGTTTGTATTAGTAGCCAGCCTTTGAGAAAACATCAAAGGATCTGTAACACGTCAGGCGGGTGCATTTTTTATTTTATTATGTTTAATGAATCTTTTGCTGCTCAATTTGGAGTCGTTACAATATGTGGTGGTGAGTGCTTGAGTCTTGGATGTATGTTTTATATGTTAATGTCAAGAGTACCACCGTCCTTGTGCATACTTTCTTTGTGTTTAAATTCTCTGACACACAAGCAAACAGAAACACACTGACGTAGCTGGCCGAGTGGCATGGAGGGCTGAGGTGTCCAGCACCTCACTTCCTGCCATGCTGACGAACTAGGTTCGGAAATGGACATGGGGTGTTAGCCAGGTGAGAGAGTATTGAGCATCTGTAGGACTGCTGTCCTTCCTCATGGGAAGGAGTTGCTTTGGCTTGCTGTCTGGCTGCCACTCGGTGGTGAATACTACTCTTTTTTTTAATATAGGTTTTTTAGCTCCTCAGCCAAGGCAGGCTAGTCTCCCATACATCCTATCCCCATCATCCCCCACCATCTACCACCCTCGTCAGGGCATACCTTCAGTCCGAAGCTTCCTTCCCGGTTCTGATGGGACCTGCACAACTTTATACATGCCCATATCGATGCCATTTTCCTCTGGTTTTCTCCCATCCAATGCTGGGATGCTCACATCAAGCACTGCAGGGTCCTGCAGCTCCCTCCCCACATTGCTGCTCCTATCCTGCACTACCCCAGGCCTCCACCTAATGGCAATGATTCTGTGCAGCCTGAAAACCACACCCCCCGTGAGATGAGAGCAGCCCATAAGACATTCGACCCTCTTCCCCTGGCCAGCTCCCAGGAACCTGAAATTGCTCCCGATCTTGGCTCGCCGGTGTGGCAGGCAGCAGTGCCACTGCTGCAGCACTGGGCCAGCCAGAATACCGCTCCCTTGAAAGCCACAAAAGATCTGGATAAAAAAAATGGATGACTAAACAATACATTTACCTTAATGGAAGCAAAACGCGCCTCGATCTCTACTGAAATACAAGCAGCAACCAAATCTGCCCAAAAGACAGTGACTGCAGTTATGGGCATCTTTCCTGAAAATAAACTAATGCAGCTCAGATTAGAGGACCTAGATCATGATGCCAGAATGGGAAACATCAGGCTTCCTAGTGTGCCAGAAAAACACAGCAGGAACAGACCTGCTTGGATTTGTAAAATCACTAGTTTAAGCCAGCTTGGGACTCTTGGTAGCATACCACTTAATAAACGCTTATAGAATAACAGCCCGATGCAAGTCTGACAATGCTGGATAATTCTGACCATAACAGCGGGACCCCACATCAAAGAAGTTATACTTTTGGCAGCAAAACAAAAGGCATAATTAACTGTTCAGGACAACTATCCAAATATATTACTTTCCTTGCTAAGTTTTGCAAAGAGACAGAGGAGAAAAAGTTTTGAGGCGGTGAGATCAGGACTGCACACGCTGGTCATTTCACATGCTTTACAATTCCTTGCCTCCTTAAGAATCACTTACGCAGGTAAAACTTATGAGTACTCTGACCAAACAGAAGCTGGTAAAAGACTAGATGTGATCAAGGGAGGATTTGACCAATGAGAGCTAGAAAATGTGTCTGAGGGAGAAGATTAACTTTTCTTTATAATATCCCTCATCTGTATACCACAAGACTTGTAGGGCTGTCTTCAAAGGTTGTTTGAGTTTAAATACTGTGCACTGTTAACACAGTGGGGGTCAGGAGCTTATTTAATATTATGGCCAACCTGGAGGAGAAGGATGCCTAGGCCCACTAAATCAAACAATAAACTTATTTCAGTCATTGCCACAAGGGACCATGTGGAAGACAAAGGTAGTCGAGCTTTTCAAGATGGCCCATGTGTGCCTTGAGGGTCAAAGGACACACAGCTCGACTAAGCAGCTCCTGACTCACAGGGCACCTTCTTAAATGTCTGCTCAATGACTTCACTCATAGAAAAGTGAGTTATGAAATTGCAATACTTGCTGCTAGAAAAATAATGTTACTTCAAGTGGCCATTCAATAATACACAGTGTTTCTCTTGTTCCATACTGTTTTATGAAGTAGTATAAATTGTAACTTCAGCTTTACCAGTTATCATTAACTTTTTGAAGGTTCTAGACTGAATGCATTGATGTGTAAGGAACATTCAAGCTAGCTGAAGATTTGTGAACAACCCCACCCAGGAGGTGTGCTGACTAAGCCTGAAGAAGGCAAAGGGCAGAGTCTGTTATGTCTTTAGGTGAATAGTGCCAGGGTTTGTGGTTAAAAATGGGCTCGGAAAGTGGCGTGGTGCCTCCACCTATGGGCATCCTTATGACAGAGTGCTGCCAGAGTGCTTCCCCATAGGAAATAAATGCAATTATACAATGGCAAGAAAGAATCCTGGCTTCTGATTGGTCAGTTGGCTATCACAGCAGGGATGTTATCCTGGCATAACATCCCTGCTGATTGTTTGGATGATTTCGATCCCCACCACCACCATGATGATCTCCTCTTTCTCTTAAGAAACAAAAATATGTTTTCACACTAACAAAAACATTCTTTAAAATTATTTTTTTATTATAAAACAACAAGCCATTGTATAATAGGAATAATGCCCTCCAGGGTGGGAGTTATGCTGGGATAACATCCCTTCTCGGGTGTTGGACGCCCTCGGCCGGTGGCCTCGGGCCCAACCACCCGAGGTGGGATGTTATCCCAGCATAACTCCCACCCTGTCAGGCATTATTCCTTTACCCCAACCCTCTGTGACAGAGAACACAATAACACAATCCCCTTTCCACTTAGTCTAAGCATGCAAGCAAACAGCAAGGCAATAATGTCAAAAGAAGTCAGCAGTTGTAAATAAATAAATAACTAATAGTTTGTTTGGGGGTGGAAGAACAAAGTAGGAGACAAGGGAAGCAAAGGTAACAATAAACAAAGACAGCAGTTTTTTATTCACCCCTACCACAAGGCTTGTCTCAGCACCTCTCCTTCCACTGGTGCACCGGTTAACCCCACAGTCCCTCTGGGACCTCCCAATTACAGACTGAGTGTGCACACAGATGCAGAGTTGCAGGTCTGTGACACTTGGACCTCGGTGCAGTACTGTGTAAATTCAGTTGTTGGCTGCAGCTACTGACTGGTAAATTACACAACTGGACAAACCGTAAAACAGTTGCTCTTGGCTATAAGCTGTAGCTGTGGGCTAGATTCTAATGCTCAATAGGAATGCCCAGAAAGTACTGTATCTAGCTAGTGGGTAAAACCCAGTACTCATGACCTTTAGATGACAGGTTTGTGCTGATTCCTTGGGGGCTTCTCCCCTGCTTCAGCAGAGGATTGCTGAATGGTCTTTTCTGTAGCTGAATACAGGTGTGGCAGACCAAATGTACTCACAGCGGCAAAGGGTGCGAACCGTGATGACTTTAGCTGATGGGAACTCTGTTCTGTAAGCTGGTTACAGGTGCAGACCCAATGCGCTTCCGGTGGTGAGGAGTGCAGGCTGTGATTCTCTGGATGACAATGATCCTACTCACCCCACAAGAGGACTTGCCTTCACCCATCCACACAGGCAGGCAGTCACTTGGTACCTCATCTGGTTCAATCCTGTCTGGATAAAATCCTAACAGCAGTAGAAGGCAGCAGCTCATCACCTTCCCAGATGCACACCAGCTTTCAAGGCAACTCCTGCTCTAATTCAGTGCTACAGCCCAGGCTTGGCACTCTAGCTGCAACAATCCACTTTTCCAAAGTCTGAAGTCTGCTTTAGACAAACTTTTCAGTCAGACAGAAATAGCAAGTCAGAGCTATCCACAAATGCCGTCCTCTCCACAGAGGTTTGGTTTCAGACAAAATCTGCTGTATTTACACGTCTCTCCCTTATGCAGAAACCCAGGGATTGAATATCAGTGGCTAGAATCTCATGCATTATTCATTACACTAAACCCTGGGCTCTCAGTGGCTGTCAGTTCCAGGGGGAAAGCACGCATACAAATCCTGAGCCAGCTTGCAATTCAGAGCTGTTTTGCAGAGCTCCATTCCAGATGTCAGTTTCAAATGGACAGGATCTACAGTACTAATTTAGTGGTTCTGTAGAGTTTAACAAGTCTCCAAAATTATGTCAGTTTCCCCGGGACAGGATGTACTAATTAAGTTGTTTTGCAGAGCTGAACTAGTCTCCAAAGTTCATGTTTCCAGGGGAGGAGTGGTTTTGCACTTTGTGCAGCTTTGATAGCTGTTTGCCAGTGAGCAGTGTCCTTGCTTTGGGATTCCCAACTATGAAGGCAGTCTAGGGGTTGGTTGAGCAAAGAAAAGAGGTGACACACCGGCCACAGTGAGAAGGCCACTGAACAAGTCTGCAGAACAATGAGAGTGTCCAATCCAACCCCAGGTCCTGTAGCTCAAATCTAGAAGGGACAGGGGTAAAGGAACAGTGCAAGGGAAAGCAGTAGCGCTGCTCCGGAGAGATCCAAAGGCAAGCCCCCTTTTATTTATTTATTGAGTGATTGATTGATTCCACATAAAACCCTTTAGACAGAGCCTATTTACAAAGGATTTACAGTTATCAGCAACAAAAACATCAGGTACAGGGTTTTGAAGTATATACAATACAATTCAAGGCAATGGGAAAAGTGAACAATTTAACAATACAGCACAATAAGGGTACAATTACGCAATCGTGAACAAAAGTAAAAACAACAGTACTTGCAGCCATTGCCAAAAGTGTGGGCAATACTTTGTGCAGATTTTGAGAGCTGCTTGAAAGTGAGCAGCCTTCTTGCTTTGGGCTCCCCAACCATGAAGGCACTCTAGGGGTTGGTTGAGCAAAGAAAGGAGGCGACACGCTGGCCACAGTGAGAATGCCACTGAGCAAGCCTGCAGAACAAATGACAGTGTCCAGTCCAACCCGGGTCCTGTAGCTTAAATCTGGAAGGGACAGGGGTAAAGGAGTAGTGCTAGGGAAGGCAGTAGGGCTGCTCCAGAGCGAGACACTGATATTTAATTCCTGGGTTTCTGCATAAGGGATAGATGTGTAAATACAGCAGAAACAAAACTTCCATGGAGAGGACAGCATTTGTGGATAGCTCTCACTTGCTATTTCTGTCTGACAAAAAAGTTTGTCTAAAGCAGACTTGAGACCCTGGAAAAGTGAATTGATGCAGCTAGACTGCCAAGCCTGGATGCCCCCCTGAATTCTTAAGGAACTGGGGCAGAAGAATTAGCAGCGCCTCTGGCACATCTACTCACAAAATCCTTGAAGAGCAATGTGGTACCCGAAGACTGGAAAAAGAAATAGTGGTTCCACTTCACAAATCAGGCAGTTGTGAGGAGGCTAGTAATTACAGACCAGTGAGCCTCACGTCTGTAGTAGGGAAACTAATGGAGACACTACTCAAACAGAGGATCATAGCATTCCTCGAAACTAGCGGCCAGTAAGACCCTAAACAGCATGGTTTCACATCAGGTATGTCATGAAAGACAAATCTGCTTGAGTTTTTTGACTACACTACAAAAATAGTGGACGACAGTGGGGCTGTAAATGTGGTCTGTCTAGACTTTAGTAAGGCCTTCTACTCAGTTCAACACAGAAGGCTAGTAAAGAAGCTTGACCACACAGGGGTTAGTCCAGAAGTAGTCAGATGGGTATAAAACTGGTTGCAAGGCAGAACCCAGAGGGTACAAGTTAATGGAACGCAATCGACAGAAGGCAGGGTGACCAGCGGGGTGCCCCAGGGCTCAGTGCTGGGCTGTCTGCTCTTCAATGTTTTTATAGCAGACATCGCTGATGATCTGGAAGGGAAGGTATGTCTGTTCTCAGATGACCCCAAGATATGTAACATGGTGGACGCCTCAAAAGGAGGGAGCAAAATGGAAGCTGGCCTCAAGAAACTAGAATGGTTTGGAGTGTGGCAGCTGAGATTTAACACCAAAAAGTGCAAGGTCATGCACATAGGAAAGAAAAATCCAAGAAAGGAGTATTACTTGGGAGGGGAAAGACTGGCAGCCTCAAACCAGGAACAAGATCTGGGAATCATAATCTCAGATGACTTAAAAGTTAGTAAGCAGCGGGAGGAGGCAACACTGATGGCCAACAGAATGCAGGTGCTGCATTGGGAGGGGAATCATGAGCAGGAGGAGAGAGGTGATACTACCGCTATATAGAACACTGGTCAGGCCTCACTTGGAATATGGAGTCCAATTCTGGAGGCCTCACCTCAAAAAGGACATTGATCGAGTGGAAACAGTACAGAGAAAGGCGACAAAAATGATTCAGAGTTTGCAGTACATATCCTATGAGGAAAGACTTAGGGAACTGAATATGTACTCCCTGGAGCAGAGAAAAGAGAGAGGGGACATGATTAAAACATTCAAGTACATAAAAGGCATTAACAAGGTACAGGCACAGGAACTTTTTCACTTCAAGAAGGGCTCCAGGACCAGGGGACAGGACCTCAGGCTGCAAGGAGGGAGGTTCTCTACCAACACCAGGAAGCTTTTCTTCACAGAAAGAGTGGTGGATGCCTGGAACAGCCTGCCTCAAGAGGTTGTGAGGGTCAACACTGTGGTGGAATTCAAGATGCATGGGATAGACACAAGGAAGCCCTGACTACAAAGGGCAGCTAGTGTTTCAAAATAGGTCTAAAACAAATGGGCAGACTAGATAGACCTAGCGGTCTCCTTTTGCCGTCGACTCCTATGTTTCTATGTAACAGATATACAAGCAGAGCTGCCACAGGCAAACATGGGTGTCAAAAGCATACAATTTAGGACAAGATTGGCTTCACAGTGTAGAGACAGGAAGGTCAGTGGGAGCTGTGGCAGGATCCTGATAGGGAGAGGGAGGAGAAGAGCTGTGACCTAAACAGGTTTAGAGAGCAATCCGTTTTTAGGGGAAGGGGGAGGTAGATTATTCCAAAGCTTAGCAAATCTGAAAGAGAAAGCTTGCTTTCTAAAGTGAGGTTTTCCTATAGGGGAGTAGCAGGTTGTGTTGCATCACCCCCCTAGTGGCATATGTTTGATCAACAAGACTGAAAAGGGTTTGGAGACCTGGGGAGAGTAGGCCATAAAGGGCTTTTCTGCCAGTGACAAGTGTGAGATAGCGCAGTCTAGCTTCGAGAATAAGCCAATTTAGACTGCTATACAGCTCACAGGTGTGAGTGTCATGTTTTGGGATTTTCACAATAGTCAGTTTCCTATAATAATGCACACATTTCTTTTTCTCCTCCCATGTCCCCCAGATCTGCCACTCCTTTGGGCTGCCTACGCCCCTCACCACCACCACCACGTCCTATCACCATCCGCTGCCCCTCACTGCCATACCCCCTGGGTAACCCAATGTAACCCTTCATCAGGTGGGTCCCCTCTCCAGGGGAGAAGTTCCCAGAGACACAGTGAAGTGTATCCCGGGGTGGCAGGGTCAGCTCAGACACTTCCTGGCTACTGTGGTGATGGGGACCAGCAGCTGTCATCTGGTTGGCCAGGGGGAAGATTTTCCCATTTTCTCCATGCTCCTTCCACCCAAAGCGATTGCAAGTGGCATCCTGGCATGGCACACAGGCATCACGTGGTCACCCATGCCACTACATGTGATGCTACCAGGAGCCACTCCAGAGTGGTGCAGACTCCCCTGGGAGGACAGCATCCAGTGGATGCTCTGCACCCTCCCTGTCAGCCTCTGCTCCTGGTGTCACAGGCTTGGGGTGCGACCCCGGGTCGCAGCTTGCCAGGCAATACCCTATCGCCCAGTGCCTTGGAGCCAGCCTAATACTGTACACATTTGATTACTGTGCTGTACCTCTGTATGACTGAAAATTGATAAAAACAAAACAAAAAAAAAATACACAGATATGCACAGATATTCCCCCTACATACACTGATACACAGACTAAAAGAAATACATTTACATGCAATATATAAAGATACACATATACATCTCCCTAAATGCACTGATACACATGCGGCCAGAAACACACTGACATGCAACATGCAGAGATACACAGACATCCACTAAATACAGTAATACACAAGCAAACAGAAATATATGGACATGCAACATACACAGATACACACAGAAATCCTCACATACACTAACACACATGCAAACTGAAACACATTGACATGCAACATACACAGATACACATAACTATCTTCTTCATGCACAGATCCAAATGCAATGAGAAACACACTGACATGCAGTGTACACAGATACACCAGTTTACATACATTAATACACATGGAAATGGAAACACATTGACATTCAACATACACAGATACAGACATCCCCCTACATTTACTGATAAACATGCAAACAGAAACACACTGAAATGCAACATACACAGATACAAACAGGTATCCCTTACATTTACCGATAAACATGCAAACAAACAGATTGACATGCAACATACACAACAGGTATCCCTTACATTTATTGATAAACATGCAAACAGAAACACACTGACATGCAACATACACAAACAGGTATCCCCTGCGTTCACTGACTGATACATATGCAAAGAGAAACAGAATGGCATGCAGCATACACAGATACACACAGACATCACTATATTCACAGATACACATGCAAACAAACACATTGACATGCAATATATTATACACAAACATGCACATACTTTCCCTACATACACTAGTATACATGAAAATAGAAACAGAATGACATGCAACATACACCGATACTCACAGACATCCTCCTACATACAATGATACACAGAAACACATTGACATGCAACATGCATAGGTGACCTGTGATATGGGCAATGCAATTTGAGCGCCTGAAAGAATACCGAAGTATAGAGAATAGCAAGAGTGTAAATGGAGTGAGGGGGGAAAGCGTGAGGAATACAGGAGTAAGGAAAGAGTGAGGAGATGCAGGATGTAGTGCAGATGCTGTGGGCTGCAAACATTGCTGCTGGCTTAGCATGGTGGGTAGAGTCACCACCTTCAAGTAGCTGGGTCATGCAGACAGAGCTGAGTTTAGTTCGCAGCTGGTATTTTTTTTTTTTTTTTTTTTATTTCTCCCCTTGGGAACATCTGCCCTCCCGAGTTTTTCCCACTCCCTGAGTTGGCCCCTCCTTGGAGATGGTTATTTTAGTTAGAGGGGTGTAGAGGCAACCCCACAGAAAGGGGTGTGGGGGGGGCGGAGCCTCCCTCAAAAATACAGTAAAGTACTTTGCTAATTTAGTAGTAGCTGTTGTGCTGATCGCTGTAGTTGTAGTCATGATTTTGTGTTCACCTTCTTGTGTCTGTGCCCTCTTTAATTCGCTGTTATTACATGGTACCCATAGAGACACATTGACATCCCAAAATACACTAATACACATCCAAACAGAAACACAATGACATGCAACATACAAAGATACAAACAGACACCCCCTACATACACTGATACACAACCAAAGAGAAACACATTGACATGCAACATACACAGCTACACACAAACATCCCCTACATGCACTGATACACATGCAGATGGAAACAAACTGACATGCAGCATACAGGGATACACACAGACATCCCCCTACATACACTAATACACATGCAGTCAGAAACACGTTGACATGCAACATACCCGGATATGCACAGACATCCCCCTACATATACTGATACACATGGAAACAGAAACACAGTGACATGCAACATACACAAATATGCACAGATATTCCCCTGCATGCAGTAATATGCATAAAAACACAAACACAATGACATGCAACATGTAAGCAATAAGACACGATTGGGTGTACGTTACGGTGTGATAACCACACTCCTAGGGGCATAGTTAGGTGCAAGGCTGAAGGCCAAGTGCCGGTCGTCTCTAGGAGTGCGGTTATCACACCGTAATGCACAACCCCGGAGTGTCTTATTGCGCTTATAAAATGGCCCCTTATTTTTAGAAGCAGTTTTTTTTATTTTAAAACACATTTTTAAATAAGTACAAATGTAAGTGAATCTGACCTGGCAGTCGAAGGTTTTGCTAATCGCCCTATGCCTTGTGGAGGAAGGTAGAGGGAGCAGAGAGATATTGCTCGTTATTTTTTTATTACAGGTATGCCACCGCTACCTCAAAGTTTATCTCCTTTCCAGTAAATCTTACTGCATACCTCCAGCATGTAGAGTCTCCTGGTGTGTTTGCTTGTTTTGTTGCAGGTGGATGAAAATCATTTTTTGTGGCGACAGACCGAATCGGGACCTTGCAACGGACAACGACCCTTCAGAATGGCAGAAAACGCTCTGTGAGGGGAAAACCTACCCATGGATCATAATCGGACATTCAATATATTTACTTCTAGGACTGACTATTCTCTTGTACTTTTAAGAGTGAAGTGAAGTGAGAAAATTTAGACAATATTGCGCTATTCTACTTTTACTCCTTCTTGTGCTACGCCTTGTGTTTTGTGCTTTTGTAGCATACTTGTAGTGATTTATTAACCGAACTGTTTTTACAGAGTTTTGCTCTTTTTGTTATTTTTAGGATTTTAGAATAAATATATTTAAAACTTAGAGATTTTAAGTGTTGCGCCATATGCAGTTTGGGTCATGTGACAGGGTTACATAGTTTCTCTGATACCCCCTTATTTAAAGTCTGTTGCAACAGCAATTCATCTCTCTTCCCTACTTTCTCTTTCTTGTTGATTGTCTCTTTTCCCCATTGGACTGGAAGGCCACCTGTCTAATGTTCTTTCTGTCACTGACACCTATTACCTTTGTTTCTGGTCTCTCCAATTTAAGCTATGTAAATCTCGAACAATCTCCCTCTCGAGCATGCGCATACTCGTCTACACGAACGCTTGCACTACATACTTCGCGATTGTGTGAACGTTGCGGTAGCGAGTCCGTGGTAAAAAAAAGAAAATGCAAAACCAAACCAAGTTAAAATTGAAAAAGAAAACACAGATTGCAAGATATAGACCCATCAGTTTGACCTCGGTGGTGGGAAAATTAATGGAGAGTATACTAAAGGAACGATTGGGGGTGTACTTGGAGGAGGTGGGAGGTCTGGATAGTCGGCAACATGGGTTTGTGCCAGGTAGATCATGTCAAACCAATCTTGTGGAGTTCTACAGATGGGTAACATCAGAACTGGACAGGGGAAAGCCTGTGGATGTATTATTCTTGGACTTCAGCAAGGTGTTTGACTCTGTCCCCCACAATGGTCTGGTGGAGAAACTGATGGGGTTAGGAGTAGGCCCTTTGATGGTCAGATGGATTGAAAACTGTCTAGCTGGACACACCCAGAGAGTAGTGGTCTGTGGGGAGCTCTCGAACCCTTGAGAGGCTGGTAGTGGGGTACTGCAGGGCTCGGTCCTGGGTCCGATCCTGTTTAATGCATATATATCGGACATCAGGGAGGGTATAGGGTGTGAAATGAGTCTCTTCATGGATGACTCAAAGTTGGGAGCAGTAGTTGAGGGAGAAGAGGGGAGGTTGGCCCTGCAACAGGACCTGGACACCCTGGAAAGCTGGGCTCACACATGGAAATTAAATTTCAATATCACCAAGTGCAAGGTGTTGCATCTTGGTCAGGGAAACCCTAAACACAGGTACACCCTGGGAGGGGCGCTGGAGGCCTCAATAGGGAAAAGACCTAGGGGTCATGGTGGATGCATGTATGAATAACTCTGAGCAGTGCAGGAGGCTAGCAAGGCAAACAGGATGTTGGGATGCATCGTGAGGGGATCACCTCTAGGAGCAAGGAAGTGATTCTGCCGTTGTACAATGGACTGGTTAGACCACACCTTGAGTACTGTGTACAGTACTGGAGACCACACTTGAAGAGGGACATACAGCTCCTGGAGAGGGTACAGAGGAGGGCAACTAAGATGATACGAGGGCTAGGGGATTTGATGTATGAGGACAGACTTGAGGAGCTCTGCCTGTTTTCATTGGAGGAGAGGAGAGACAGGGGGACATGATTGAGGTCTTCAAGTACCTCAAGGGAATAAATAGGGTAAACATGGAGGGGATCTTTAGACTAAAGCAGGGAGGTATCACCAGAGGGCATGGTTTGAAGTTGGAAGGTGGAAGGGTGAGGGGGGAAAAGAGGAGGAGGTTTTTCACTGAGAGGGTGAGGGACCCTTGGAATGCACTGCCTGGCGAGCTGGTTCAGAGATCCACAGTGGAGAGCTTCAAGAGAGGGTGGGACAGACACAGAAAGTGGATGTATCAGATGATAGCCTGTCCCAGGGGGTGGGATGGATGATAGGGGTTTCTGGAGCACAAGGGATGGGAGGGCCTCGGCACCCAACTAAGGATCTAAGGTTCGAGCAGACTCGATAGACCGTAAGGCCTAATCTGCTGGCAAATAGTATGTTAGTATGTTAGTAAATGGTTTAAATTGCTCTTTGGTGAGGGTATTTCTGCCTACTGTAGCAAGTACTCCTGCTCCCGAAAGGTAAATGCATGTCATGTCCTAAGCGAGGGGATTAAGCTATAATCAAACAGAGCCTGAAAACTGAAACGAACTGCTGCTTGAGTTTAGGAAATTATGCATTTGGAACAGACACCCTTTCTCCATTGAGACACTGTGCATAGAAAATCACTCTTGTTTTAGAAAAGGGGTCTGTTCAGTAGCGAGTGTTTTTTAACCGCACTATGTAGCTCTTCACCCCAGCGTAAAACGCCCGTTTAAGGAAATAAATATTTGAACAGGGAAAGCAAGAAAGAACCTTCAAGGGGACATATTGAGTGAATGCAAATAATTTACAGTTTGTTTCCTTCTACAATTCATACCTTTCCAGTATAGATGGCTCTGTGGAAAGGTTAGGACATACTTCCTCATGCCACCAGGACCCCCCTTAGTTTCTGACTGTTCTTCTTAAGAGCTGGCCAGCCGAATCAATGCTAAATTTATATCAAGAATCTGGAGGCAGAGCCTGTAGATCATGGAGACAGCCTACATTTCCATTAAAAAATTGTTTAAACCAAAAATAAATATGTTTAAGGATCCACAGCTTATTAAATATACTTATTCTTGGTATTTGATTATGAGAGATTAAAATGAAGCTTAGTTAATAGAGTTTTCATGTAAATATGCAAGAAGGGGAGGAGCTTCCCTCATCACATGATGATATAGCACTATAAATGAAGGGAAAGTGCTGCTATTATTCAGTTCGCTGTAGGGCTCAGCAGGGAGCTGACCCCAATTTCACCCTAATGTTTTCTAGTGGTTGTTTATTGCTTTGTTCTCTATAATTTATGTTCTTGATGTTTATTTGGATGATTTTATCCTCTTAATTTCTTTGTCAAACAGTTCGTTTATAGCTTTTTAATTTTTTCTGAATAAAAGCTAATTTAATTTGGTACTTCAACTGGTGTCTGAATCTGAATCCCACAAGTCTACCACAGGTCACATGACCGAGCAGTATATATACGCCACACGCCACAACTCCACATCGAATAGACCTCTTGCTGGTAATTAGAACTGCAACCTCCTCGCTACTTGTTATCTGCTTCTTGCTGCTGTTTGCTTGAGTTAGAGTTTTTTTTCTGGCATAAAAGATGGTGCTGCCTTTGTTCTTATTTTTTACTGCTGGGAGAGAGTCGGCATTTGAATAAGACACTTTGATGTTTTTGAGCTGATTTTTGAGTGGATGAAAGTCGACGAAATGCAGTAAAAGAGCAGTCTTTTTTGTGTCTTTTCCTGAGGAGTTGTGACGACTGCTAGTCCCCTTTGTGCATACAGCTGCACATACAGCTACATGAGTAACAAGAAATAAGGAAAAGTAAGTATCATTTCTTAGATGCTGATGCTGCTTAGGATACTGTTTTCACTTAGTTTAAAAAAAGAAACTGGCTGCTTATTACTGATAGCTGTTGATAGTGGTCAGTGTTTTTGTCTTTTTGGTGTTATTTGTATTCTTTTCTGCTTTTTATGATTTAGTGAGACTACTGGCCATAATACTGATAAGATTTCCCAATACCTTAATTCATTTCAGATGGGATTGGGACCGGTGCCATCGTCCGACTAGAAGAAAACATGCGGAACCATTTCAGTGAGAGATTGGGAGACCAAGGCTGAGAGATTTAGAGACTGAGACCTGTATTCCTCACCAAAAGGAGCAAGTTAATTTATTTCTTTTAGAAAAAGAACTGTAACGCATACTTGCATATTTAAGATAAAGGACAGCTGGCGTATATGGACATTAACATCTGGATTTATTTTTTTTTGGTTGCAGGTTACTGGATTCCTCCTTTTGATTTTTTTAATTTTTTGAATTTCCTGGTACTTGAGGGGGGTTAATTATCCCTGTCGTACCAGAAAAAAATCTCACTGGAATTAGTTAAATTTATCGATTAACCAGTTTATTTACTGTTACGCAGATGAACATGGTTTTTACTAGGAACCAATGTACCCTAATTAACAGTGATGCTGACCCAAATATTATGGGTAACACAGACCATCTTGAACCAATTTATGGTGCTAATTCTGATTCTCTGTCGGTTGCATCAGCTGTGGGTGCTAAAGATGTTATTGGTGATTCTCACCCTATCGATAGTGCTTTAATTGATGTTAATCTTGGTGCTAGACCTAAGGATAAAAGAGGAAGGGTTAAACAATCTGGTAATCAATCTGCTAAGAAATCTGTTTTTGCAGCTCCAGCTTTAAAAGTTAAATCAAAGAATGTTCCACCAAAACTGTAACTTAAGCAACAGATCCTTAATGAAGTATTTATTAAGGACAAGGCTAAATTAAACCAATATGGTGCTGATTTTCCTTTGAATTTTACTTCCACTCCCACACAGTCCTTAAAATCTTGTACATCTAGTCCCCATATATCTTTCTTCGATGCCCCTAATAATACAAAGGTTAGCACTGATGTTCCCTCTCCAGCTGTGGAAAATGTTACTAGTGTTTATGATACGAGTAGTGGTGTGCATAACGAACAACAAATTAAGGGTCAAGTTCTAGTAAATGGAAATATTACTGGTAAAGGAAGTTATTCAAGTTTTGAAACTCAGAGTGTGAAGAGTGTCCAGAACATAGGGATTGTGCAGATCCATCAGCAGAATGGATTCTGTGTTAATGGTGGGGTGGCCCAATATGGAATTGAGGAGGCTAATAGTGAGGCTAATTCCCCCCAAGATATATCCCAAGGTGGTAACTCAGTCCTAAATGAGGTTTTAAGCAAATTGGAAGTTATTATTCAGGGGCTTAAACAATTGGATGTAATACAAAAAAACAATTCTTCCTTTATCCAGCCAGCCCATTCTTGTATAGACTGGACACAAAATTTAAGAATAGTAAGTTCCTTGGATGATAGTATAAACAAACAGTTGCAAGACTTGGAGAATTCTAATCAATCCTTACCAAATGGAAGTGTTAGTGGTTCTAAACTAAACTGGCTAATGGGAAACAAAAAAAAGGGTAAACATAAAAACTACACAGGTAGTAAAAAGAAAGTGGCTAACAGGGAACTAAAAGGAGCAGAGTTTTGCAGTGGACAGGGGAAAAATAAGAAAAAAAAAACATGGGATGAGGAAAGCTAACAATTTACAAGCCCAGAAGGAAAAAATCATTGGAAGAGACAGTAAATAGTTCTTTGTCCAATTAAAGTGCTTTGTCCCTTAACTTACTGCAAAGGAATAAGAATTTGAGTAATACTGGCAATAATCATTATTTGTCAACCACCCCTTCGGTTACAACTTGGATTAGAATTTACGGACTTAGAATGGTTAAGGAAGATGCTTTGCTAGAACTGGTCCATAAACTATTTAGTGAAGAATTGGAATTGGACATTGCTGTTAACGATTTTTCCATAGTAAGGAGAAATGTGGATACTAATGAGAATTTTTCTACAGATAGTGTAGATGTGATTCTGGTCTCTGAACAATTGACATATTATGTTTGGAGAAATTTCTTAGGCATCCAAAGATTAAATCTTAATGCAGTGTTATTGGACAAAGACCTTAAGGTGATTGACTCTATTAACCAATATAAGGAGGGTTTCCCAGGAGGTAATAATGGGATGAGCAAGATAATTGATGTTAATCATGAGTTTGCACCAGTTACTTTGAGTCTTTTTAGACATAAGAAATTATACAAAGAAACAGATGATAAATTGGTAAGAGTTTTATACAATCTATTTACAAATTCTTTAAATATTAGACTGGGTCATAAAGGTGTATTAGGAGATTTTAGGCATCCAACTCTGTTGAATGGGGGACACATTGATATAACCTTTAAAAATCCTGCGATAGCTAGCAGAGTTTGGAAGGTAGCAGGAATGCTAGGTGCACTTGGTCTTCATTTGGTTGATCTCTCTGCTGAAGATGGAATTCCATTTTTTTAATCTGGTTTCAGTTATGCTCGTAAAGAAAATACATCTCATTTAGATGTTTATACAATTTCTATTTCAAATAGATTTATGGCTATTGCAGAATATGAAGAATGACTGTTAAACCCTACATTGGAGTTCGACCCCTCATTGGAGTTCGACCCCTCTGTATTAGGGACTCAGGTGGATGAATCCAGGGGTTTGCCTAGTTTGGGGTCTCAATCAGGTAATTTGTCCTCCATGTCTAAGGAAGGGAAAGCATCCTTCCTAATTTCATGGAATATAGCTGGCTTTAGGTCAAAGCTTCAGGATAGGGATTGGCTAGATTATATATGTTCCTTTTATATTATTTGTCTTTACGAATCTTGGGATAAGAAAGTGGATGAGTTAGATATTAATGGTTATACATTATTTCACATTCCAGATTTTAAGACTGGAAAGAAGGGTCATTTATCTGGTGGTATCTTAACATGCATCAAAATAGGGATCTTTAAGGGTGTTAAACAGTTGATATCAGAACAGAATTTTGTTGGGATTATATTTTCTGTTAACAAGACATTGTTTCTGGAGAGGGAGGCGTGGCCAGCAGCCGAGCTGTGAACAGCTTCCTAGCACAGCTCTGTGTCCAGAAGTTCATTTTTCCATTAAAACAAGGTTTTGAAGGTAAAAATCATTCTTGGCTGGTCTTGTATAAGAGATATCCCTCTAGGCCAATCAGAGGGCTAAAAATGTTAACAGTGCGCTTGTCAGCTGGACAATTATGGGTCACACAAATAAAGTGGGGTGCGGCTGCAGAGGGAACCCACCAGAAGGAAACCAGAGTGGGCAGCAGCAAAGACACTCATCTTGAGGCATCAGATCAGGAGGGCCCTCAACGTTCCAGTGCAGCGCTTTTGCAAGCAATTCAGGGACTGGACCGAAAGCTAGAAGAATTCAGATCTGATCTTAAGCAGCTCCACTCAAAAGTGGCTACTGTGGCTGAAGATACTAAAGGAATGACTCAGAAAGCCAAAAAAACTCTAACAGTAGCGGCGGGGCTTACCAAAGAAAATGGATTACTCTGCAAATGGCTGGAAAATTTGGAGAACATGGCCTGATCTACCTATGTCCATCTTATTGGACTACTGGAGGATTCAAAAGGGGAACATCCTTTGTTTTTCTTGCAGTCTTGGTTACAAGAACTGTTGAAGACTGAATTCCCATTCGAAGTGATCAAGGCCTACCGAGTTAACCCACATGGTGGCTTGCGTAAGACCGCAAATGTGATAGCACTATCGAGAACTCTAATGTTAGAAGTTAGCACTATGGCAGAAAGGGACATGCTTTTACAACAAGCCAACCATTTGAGCCCACTGTAGAATTCATCTGTTCCCAGACTTGAGTTACGTAACGAGGATGCACTGGAAAGGTTTTGATGGCATCCAAGGTCAGTTACAAGCCCTGGGGATTCACCATGTACTTCTGATGCCAGCCAGCTTATGCATTGTGTACGGTGGCAAAACATATCAGTTTTCAGAACCAGCAGAAGCATCCAAATTGTTGGAAACAATTGAAAGGGAATTTTCTGTTCATGAGAATGCAACCGATTCTGATGAGGAACAGGCAACTTGAATTTTATGTTTGTTAAATGTCCAAGTGAGGTTGAGAAGAGGGGAGAGAACAATGTCATGATAGAATTTAAATAAGATGTTAAATGGGGTTGGGGCTTCCTACCTCTGATGTCGTTTCTCAACAAAGTTAAATGTAGTTATATTATGGCTGGGAGAATTATTACATGGGGATGGACTGGGGTAGGAAACTAACACCTGAAATGTTGGTTTAGTTACTGTTTCTCTCTCTCTCTCTCTCTCTGCTATCCATGGTTTGATGGACAGACTAGATCATCGTTCAAGTAATACTTTTTTTCAAGTAAGACCTGCTTAAAAGTTATAATGATTTGTAATTTATTGAACTGGGACATGGAGATGTGTGGGGTGTAATGCTCTGTACTCATTATGCATTATCGATTATAAGATGGGGTGATTAACCTTCTGATAGGGTGTGAGATGTGGTTATATTTTTCTATTTGTATCCCTGCTCATGGCAGCATAGGCCTTTCTGGACATTTATTATTGAGTATCTGGACATTACTATGTGCTGTTCTAGCATGGACTCATCTGTTGGATTCATTTTGGTCAATGTATTTAGGCATTCCTCCATGTGTGATAACACTATTCAGGGGCATAGCAATTGATGTTACTGTAAAAATGTGATCTATCAGTTGTAAATCTGAATGCCTACCTGTTGATGATGGAATGTAATGCTAGGTATTACAGAAATTAATAAAACATAAGTTAAAAAAGACATTGTTTCTCTTGTTTAATTGTTACATTCCTCCTGCAAAGGATATAAAGTATTTGAATGAAATTTGGAATAGACATTGAATCAGTACAAATATACCAAATGGAATAACCTAATGCTTTCTTACTATTAATTGGTGATTTTAATGCCAGAATAGGTCATTTTGACAGATTGAGTGACAACTCAACACTGGGTTATTTGTTTCCGGATGTTCCTAGAATGAAGAGAATTTCTTCCAATTCAAAATTTAATTATAATGGTCATAAACTTATAAAATTTATGAATGATAATTTGGTATATCCCCATAATGGTTGAACACAGGGAGATCACTTAGGTTCACCTTCTTATTTCACAAAAACTGTTTTTTCAGTAATTGATTTGGCTCTCTGGCAAGGCCCACCCAATTACTGGAAGGATTTGGTAGTGATAAATAGAGTGGAAAGTGATCACTTTCCAGTCGCTTTTCACAAAATGATCCATGCAAATCATAAGATTTGTCCAACATCTGCACCAATTATAATTCGATATTCCAAAAAATTTGAACGGTCTTGGGATCTGCAATCTGGTGTGACATCTTTAATTATTTCTTTTTTTACTATTTGGGACAATTCAATCATGGATCCATTTTTGACCTATGAAAAGTTTAAACTGCTTTTTAGTACTCTGGAGCCTAATCTATATAAGACTATAACTAAATCAAACTTACAAATACCTATAGGATGGTTTGACTCTGACTGTAAGTTTAATAAAAAGCAGTTATGTAAAATATCTAGAAAAGCCAAGGTTAATCCAAGTCAGTCTAGTGCTATTAACTTGAAAACTGCAAAAACAATTACAGAAATTTAGTAAAAAAAAAAAAGAAAATATTTTTTGAACAGCAATGGGGAAGGATGTATGCAGCAGTCATGGATAATGACATTAAATCTTTCTGGTCTTTGGTTGCTAAAGGTTGTAAGGGGTGGTCCAACGAGTTAGAGCAACATATTGAACCATGTAGATGGTTTGAATTTTATGGTAATATGTTGGTGGATCCAAGTATGGCACCTGCTTGGGATTCAATAGATATGAATGTCATCAAAGACCAGTTTGTTCCATTTTCGAAAATAGAGGTGATTGAGGCAATTCAGAATACCAAATCTAACAAGGCATTGGACGCAGATAGGATACCGGGGAAGTCTTTTGTGTTTGCCTGAAGTCCGGGGAAATTTCTTGACTCCTTTTTTTAATCAATGTGTTTATACTAATTTTGTCCCTGAGTCATGGGTAGGAGCTATTATTTTTCCAATTTACAAAAAGAGACCAAAGGATGATCCTGCGATGTATCATCCCATAAGTTTGTTGAATGTTTTGGGTAAAATTTTTGCCAAATTATTACTGGTCAGACTCAGGGATGAGACAGAATCATTACGGGGACTTGCTGTCGCTCATGTGGGATTTCGGGAAGGTTATTCAACTCTTGATAACTGCTTTATACTCTCCCATTTGATTGAAAAACATGTTAATATAAGGAAACAAAAACTGTACGTAGTTTTTGTAGATTATAGTCACGTGGTATTTCTTCTGTCTTGCTTAATAGCATTATAAATTTATATTCCCACACCTGGGCTCAGATTTGCATCGGGAGTGTATTATCAGGTAGAATAAAAACAAATAAAGGCATCAGACAAGGATGCATTTTGTCACCTATGCTTTTTTCAATTTACTTGGATAATTTACTGATACAATTACAATCTTTAAATTCTGATTATCCTAGAATTGGTACACATGTATGCTCAGCACTTGCCTATGCTGATGATCTTGTTCTGTGCTCTCCTCTCTCTCAGTTTGAGGCCTTCAGAAAAAGTTAAATCTTCTGTTAACTGTATCTGAGTCTTTATCATTAAAAATCAACCTTGGTAAAATGAAAGTAATGATATTTGGTGCAAGAACCAATAAGTATAGGTGGAAATTAGCAGATGAGTATTTAGAAACAGTTTCATCATACATATACTTGGGCATATTATATTCTAATAATGGATCTTGGCATAGTCACCAGGATAATATACTCTCTAAAACTAATAAAACAATAGGGGCTTTGGCAAGATTCAACCATGCCTATGGTGGTTATTCACTTAGACCCCTTCTGTCTACCATACAGGCAAAGTATAATGCACAAACCCTGTATGGGGTAGAAATATGGGGGTTAAAATCTGTGGATCATTTAGAAATTCCAGCCATTAAACTTTTGAGGAAAGTCACTGGTTGTCAAAGATCTACACCACTTACTTTTTAAGAACAGAACTGGGAATTACAAATTTACAGGCATTGGCCGATTCCAGATTAATTAATTTCTTGATTAGGATTTTGCGATTACCAAATGGTAGATGGGCTCAGATATGTTTAATGGAGAAAGAAGTCTGGGTGCAACGTAGGCACAAACAGTCAAGCTGGCTTTCTCACTTGTGTAACTCACTTGAAAAATATCTGATGTCTTTCTTGTTGAAATATAGACATCAGTGTGTGAATATTAGTGAGAAATACAAGGCTTATGTGAAAAACAAAATGGAACGGTTCCATAGAGAATTGGACTTGGCACATATTGCTAATTCCAAATATTCCAAATGGTATTCTCATAGTGTTGATAATCATGAATACAGACTTCATCTCGATGTTTTGGAGAACCCAGATATTAGTAAAACATTTACAAGATTTAGGCTTGAATTGTTTAAATCTAATGTTAGAAATGCTTTATATAAGAATTCTAGTAATCCAGAGGATAAGTTCTGTGTATGTGAACAGGGAGAAAGGGAGGACATGGCCCATGTTTTTTTGAGGTGTCCTTGGTACACTGGTATTAGACGTAAGTGGTTATCTCCAGTAATTACTGGAATAGCAACATCCAATGATGTGGAACTTATTAGGGTTTTTCTTTCCTCTGAGGCTCATACTATTATACACGCTGTAGGGAAATTTGCATTCCTAACAAGGAATATTAGGAGACAGAAACTAAATGCCCCTAAGGTGTGATATTGGTGGCTTGGTGGTATTTTTTCCCTGTCAGTGGTACCCCATGGATTCATCCACCTGATCACTTATTGCCATTTTGTACACTAACTGTATTTTTGTGGTTGTTTATATTACTGGTCACTGTGTACTATATGTAATGTTAGATTGTATTTATTTGTCCTGTGCTACCTTATTTGTATGTATGTTAATGTTATTGTAATTTTCTATTTTGTGATAATCATTTTTAAGATTGAACAAATAAAACATTGAACTGAAATAATACACACAGAAAGAAAAACACATTGGGATGCAACATACAAAGATACATGCTCAGACATCTCCCTAAATACACTACTAATACACATGCAAATAGAAACACAATGACATGCAACGTCCACAGATACATGCTCAGACATCCCCTACATACACTGATGTACATGCAAACAGAAACACATTGACATACAACATATATAGGTATGTACAGACATCCAAACAAGAAAAACATCACCCCACTGACCAGGTGTGCACAGAAGAAAAGACAATGCAACCAGACAAAACTACAGCACTACCCACCAAAGAACAAAAATGGGCAAGCACAAAATAATGCTTCATTGCACTTTAATAAGACATAGAAACATGTAAAACAAAACAAACATACCAATCTGTGCCAAGACCCCTTTCAGGAACGTACCCAGTGAGACCTACAAGCCTCCTACCGGTTTTACATTACAGCATCAGGGAGTGTTCACCTGTTGTTACTACACACAATTTAACCTCCTGAATTAAAGTGATACACACACAGTCAAAAACCACAATAATGTGAAAAGTTCTATAACATGTAATACAACAGAACAGGAACAAAAGGCTGCACAGTGATGCTAAAGAAGCAAATAATTTGGTCAGATGCCTAAAAATCCATTATACCTGTATATAATATATTTAGTTCATGCAGTATACATAAACTACATTGGGATTAGGCAATACTGATTTATCTATAACATACAAAAAGTTTACATGCTGACCTACAAATCTCGATAATGGTTCCATGGGGGACCTAATCCCAGATACAACAGGGCATCCTGGGGGGATCTACCAGGGTTTTATGTATTTTCGGAAGGACATAGAGGGTCTGGCACATAGGATGGGGGACTTGCAGATACTCCAAAGATTTTTATGCTGGTTTAAAGATGAGCTTAACTCCTGTATTTAAACAAGACATTGATGATTATTTGATGCAGGCATTTGAGGAGGGACTTATTTCATGAGACACACTGGAGTATCGAGATTTGTAGATCAGCATGTAAACTTTTTAGTTATACAACTTCGGTGTTATGTGAGGGACGCAACCCACATATTGGGCATCCTGGGGGATGTAGAGCTGGAACCAGGTTGGTTATTAGTTACCATGGACACAGAGGTGCTCTACACCAATGTGCTGCATGACTGGGGATTTGCAGCATTACATTTTTGGCTGGAGTCAGCTATATCTTACAGTGTTGCTTTTTTAGACTTTTTGTGCGCACTTGCACAATTTGTCCTCACCAAAAACATGTTCCTTTTCCAGGACCAATATTTTTTACAGACAAAAGGCAAAGCAATAGAAACATAGAAGTTGACGGCAGATAAGGACCGCAAGGCCCATCCAGTCTGCCCATTTCTTTTTCTACCTTATAAATGTGCCATTGGCCTTTGTCAGTGACCTATCTATTCATAGTCATTTGTATTGCTCCCTTATGCCTATCCCATGCATGTTTGAAGCCCTGCACTGTATTCATAGCCACCACTTTTGTGGTAAGCCATTCCATGCATCTACCACCCTTTCTGTGAAAAGAATTCCTCACATTCCTCTTAATCGGCCTCCTCTAATCTCATGCTGTGTCCTCTTGTCCTGCTATTTTTCTTATATTTAAACATGTTAGACTCTTTCACCTTGTTTATGCCCTTAAGGTGTTTGAATGCCTCGATCATATCACCTCTCTCCTCCTTTGCTCAAGGGTATACATATTGAGCTCTGTTAATCTGTCCTCATATGTCTTCTGATGCAGTCCCTGCACCATTTTGGTTGCCCTTCTCTGGACTGCCTCAATTTTGAGTAATGTCCTTTGAAGTGTGGCCTCCAATACTACACGCGGTACTCCAGATGGAGGCCTAACCATATGCTTGTACAGAGGATTATTACCTCCTCTTACGACTTGTGATACCCCTACTAATACACCCTAACACCCCTAGCCTTACCTACTGCTTTAGAGGTCTGCTTGATGATTTCAGGTCATCAGTGATGATGATGCCCAAGTCTCTTTCTTCCTTTGTGACTGCTAGCAACTCCTCCCAGCCTATAAGTGGCTTCAGGGTTTCTCTTCTATGTGCATGATTTTGCTTCTTTGCATTAAATCCCAGTTGCCACTCTTCTGACCATTCTGCTAGTTTATCCAGATCTCTTCCCATTCTGCCCACCCCATCTGGATCATCTACTCTGTTGCAGATCTTGGTGTCATCTGCAAACAGACAAGCCTTTCCTCTAGTCCATCTGCGAGGTCACTAATGAAGATGTTGAATAGGACTGGCCCCAGGACTGATCCCTGAGGTACCCCATTGTGACTTGCATCTCTTCTGACTGTATACCATTTACCACCACCTCTGTTTTCTGCCAGTCAACCAGTTTGCCACCCAGTTGACCAACTTCTGACCCACCCCGAGCCTACCTAGCTTATTTATCAATCTTCTATGTGGAACAGTGTCAAAAGCTTTGCTAGTCAGGTAAGCGACATCAACTGCTCCCCTTGGTCCACCACTCTGGTTACCCAGTCAAAAGAAATCTATGAGATTAGTTTGACAGGACCTTCCTTTGTAAACCCATGCTGTCTTGGATCCTGTGCCCCTATGGATTCCAGGTGTTGCACTATCCTTTCCTTAAGGAGTGCCTCCATAATCTTGCCCACTACTGAGGTAAGACTAACCGGTCTGTAGTTCTCCACCTCCTCCCTGCTACCACTCTTGTGGAGTGGGATCACATGAGCCCTTCTACAGTCTTCTGGGACCTCTTCTGTGCTCAGAGACTCACTAAACAATTCTGCTAATGGCTCTGCTAGTTCCTCCTTTAGCTCCTTAAGTACCCTGGGATGTATGCCATCAGGTCCCATTGCCTTATCCACCCTGAGCTTAGCACGCTCTTGTAGGACCCTTTCTTTTGTGAAGGGAGTAGTGCTCACCTCTCTCCCCCCTGTGTCCATGATGCTGAGCTGTGGGCCCTGCCCTACCTTCTCTTCAGTAAATACTGAGCAAAAGTATCTATTTAGGATAGATGCCTTTACAGGGTCCTCCTCCTCACTTGCTCCCTTTTCTCCATTAAGCTTAGCATACCTCTCTGGACTTTCTCCTTTCACTAATGTATCTATAGAAAGTCTTGTCACCTTCTTTTACTGTTCGTAGCTAGTGTTTCCTCAGTTTGGGACTTTGCCTGCCTTACTGCCATGCCTGCTTCCCTTAGGGCAGTTTGGTATGCCTCCTATCTTCATCCCACTGTGTTCCCTTATATTTCCTGAAGGCCAGCCTTTGGCTCTGACCTTTTCTGCTACTGTATTTGAGAACCAAAGTGGTTTCCTTCTTCTTTTGCACTTCCTTTTCTGTCTAACACAATGGGATGTTGCTTCAAGTATTGCATCCTTAATGCTTGCCCACTTTGCCTGTACCTCCTCACCTGTGTTTCTTTTTGCCAGGGCTAGCTTAACTCTGTTGGCCATCTTATCAAAGTCAGCTCCTCTGAAGTCCCATATTTTTGCCTTGGAATGGGATGATTTAGATGTAGTAGCCAAATTGAACCATACCATGTGATGGTCACTGGCCCCCAGGTGACCTTCTACCTGGAGATCTGTGATCCCTTCTTTGTTAGTCAGTACTAGATCTAGGATAGCCCTGTCTCTTGTGGGTTGCTGTACCAGTTGTTTGAGGCCCTCCTGCAGGGAATCCACTATGAGTCTAGTTCTGGCAGATGTTCCTGCTGGTATTGACCAATCTGTATCTGGCATGTTGAAGTCTCCCATTATCAGAACCTCCCTTTAGCTGTCATGTTTTGTATATCTTCTAACAGTAATGTGTCTATGTCCTCCCCTGGTCTGGGGGCCTGTAGACAACCCCAGTTCTTATGGCTGTCCCATTTCCTGTTTCCAGGGTGACCCACAGTTCTTCTGGCTCCTTATGTGTATTCTGAATTTCTGTAGCTTTGATATTTTCATTGACATACAGGGCCCCTCCTCCCCTTTTTGCACCTTGGTCTCTTCTGAACAATACATAGCCAGGTACTGAAGTCTCCCAAGTGTGGTTACTGGTAAACCACGTCTCATTAATTGCTACTATGTCCAGTTTAGCCTCTGACATTATTGCCTGCAGGTCTGGGATCTTATTTCCAGGCTGTGAGCATTTGTGTACATGATTTTCCATTGGCCAGATTTTGGTGTGTTAGTTGTTGGGTGAAGTTTGGCATTACCCCTGTGCATCGTATGGGGAGACAAACCTTTTTTCTTACCTGGTGATGCAAATGAACAGCAAACACGCTGAATTCCTGTTTGACCACTAGCTGAGGGGGGAGGGGTGTTCTTCCCATTCGACGATTTGCCCCCACTTATGCCAATTTGTATCTTGACCACTGAGAAAGGGATACTATCTACAATCAAGATTGTAACCCCTTCTATGACTGTCTGGACTTGTGGTGCAGATATATTGATGATGTGTTGATGGTGTGACGTGGGGACACTGCTCAGTTGACAGTTTATACAGTACCTGGAAATGTCAAATCCACATTTGAAATTCACAGTGAACTTTAGCCATGACATGGTTAATTTTCTAACTATTAAGATCATTCAATTGAATGATGGCACTCTGCAGACTGACCTATTCAGGAAGCCCACTGATAGGAACAGCCTGCTGCTTGGCAGCAGTTGTCAAACACACCTCGCCATCAATAACATACCTAAATCGCAATTTATACGGATCAAAAGAATATGCTCAGATGTTACGGCTTGTTCAGACAGGACCTAGGAGTTGCAACAGAGGTTTGTAGTTCTGGAGCATAACCCCACCCTGGTCAGTGCTAAACTGGACTCAGCACAACATATACCAAGGGAACAGCATCTAACTTACAGGCAGAATGTTTCTGAGCCACCACAGGATGTCCTGTTTATAACTAAGTATTGTGCTAAAGGTTATGTTATTAGGCAAACACTTCAAAAGTTCTGGCACATTTTGGGGACAGAACCCGCCCTGAACTTATTGGCATCTAGGACACCCAAGATCACATATAGGCATGGGAGAAACTTATCAGATTTGTTAGTCCATAGTTTTATACCAACTAGGATTGTACAACATTAATTGCCATTGGCCCCTAGTGGCTGTTACCAGTGTGTCAGGTGTACTTATTGCAGCATTGTACAAAAGACTAAAAAGTTTACCTCTCCAAAATTGTAGTGTGGTATAAAACATCAAAGATGTCATTAACAGTAGCACCCCAGGAGTTATTTACTTAGCAAACTGTGATTGCAGTGCATTTTATGTAGGAAAAATGAAAAGGACTTTTAAACTGATGGTTGGCGAACATCTGAGTGAAATTAGAACAACTGATGTACACAGTGCACTATACTGCCACCTCAAAAAGTCAGCGGACAGTAGGCAGTATGGGTTTCATTTTTGTGGCATTTGAAAAGGTTAGGTTGAGCCCTAGGAGGGAAGACTTGGATTTATTCCTGGCCCAAAGAGAATCATTCTGGATTTATAAGCTCTGTGCTTTAATACCCCTGGGACTTAATGACAGTTTTGTGCTGCCTCCTTATCTTAAAAACAAAAGATGATTGGTTTGGTCATAGGTATTCATTCAATATTTTTTTTATTTTACCAAGAGTAGCACAATTGAGCAAGCTGATTAAATCTGACATGCAGTAAATCAAATATTAGTTTTTAACTAGACTCATTTATATTTTGGGAACTATTTGAAGACAGTGGTCAATATATCAGTGAATCTTCCCTTGTCTCTGATGTTTTTAGTAAATATTTTGGGAATGTTGATGATTACAGAACCGTCTTAGTTTCTGATATCAATCAAGTACCTAAAGAAGAATCCGTTTTAACTTACCCTAAATTCTACTTTAAACATATTACTCCCAATCAAATATGTTAATAAGCATGGACCTAGACCGTTTCTCAGTCATGATGGAGTTGACTTCAGAATTATTAAACTTGATATAAACCATTTTGCATATCCTTTATCATATATTTTTAATTTTTAACTTTGCCATAGTGTTTTCCCCAGTAGTTGGAAATTAGCTACAATTAAACCTGGTTTGAAAAATGGTAACCCAGCAATTAAATTAAATTATTGACCCATATCACTTCTTACACCTCTTTCGAAGATTCTGGAGATTATTTTGGACGAAACACTAGATGTTCTTGAAAAATACTCCTACTAACTAGTTATCAACACGGTTTCAAACCAAAACATAATACTTAGGTGGCCTTGGTGGGGTTCATGAGCAGCATGCAGTAAACCCTTGATAAAGGGCATTCTGGTGCTACTCTGTTTGTGGACCTCACCAAGGCCTTCGATTTAGTTGAACATGGTTTGCTTCCCCGGATTCTACGGAGATTTAATTTCTCTGAGGACGTTATGGGATGGTACGTGGATTATTTATCTAATAGGCATTGTAGAACTTTGATAGGAACTTCTATTCCTCAGTCCATTTCTGTCCACTGTGGTGTGCCCCAGGGTTCAATCCTGGGACCACTAATGTTTTCACTTTACATGGATTCAGACCCTAAAATATGCACTCACACTAGAATGACACTTTATACAGATGATGCTGTCATTTACAGTCTTGGCCTAGTCCTGATATAGTTCTCCAGAATCTTCAGAAAAATGTTTATCATTTTCAAGTCTAGCTTTCATCTAACCATATGGTATAGAATTCAGAAAAGACAAAAATGATGTTTTTGTGGAAAAAGCATGCTCTCACTGAACTTCCTCCCATTTCAGATAACAAGGGTACTATCATTGAGTATGTTGAAGTTTTTAAATATCTGGGAATTTTTTGGGATAGGGAACTGTGAAGCACACATTAAGCATGGGGCTTAATGTTAAGCTGCCACCCCTTTAAGAGCACTTAGAACCTGCACGTATCTAATTGTTGCACTGCGTGGCAGTGCCATGTATACCTGTCAGTCAGAGAAATTGTCAGTCTAGGGTTTGTCTCCATCTAGAGAACATCTACAGCACTTAATAAACCTGTATATTATATTTTATGCATCCATCCAGTTATTCGCATGGTCCAGATGGGGTCCTCACCAGCAGCAACAGATGACGGGGACGCAATGACGGTGTGCTTTTTCATATTTGGACCAAAGAAGGCAAGGGTCATTGCACGCATAGAACACATGTACAGCTAGTTGTGCCAGCCTCCTCTCTAATCAATCAAGTTCTTCTCTCCATGCATTCCTCTTCACTTTCTGGAGGTTATGTGGGAATCCCCAGAACTCTTGAAAAGCAAGGCTTCACTTTTTCTGGCCTCACATGAACAGAGACATTGTCTGATTTGTAAAATTCTGCCAGCCGTGCTCCCAAAGAAAGCCTCCTGCCAAAACAACAAAGGCAAACATCATTCCAATGCCTGTAGCCACTGAAACCTTCCAAAGAGTCAGCCCTGACATTCTTGGGCCCTCACCAACACGCTTCGACTCTGGCAACAAATACTGTACATCCTTGTTTCTGTGGACTACCTAATGAAGTATTTGGAACTCATCCCCCTAAAACATATTAAAGCTGCCACTGTGGCAAGGGGCCTTCCTCAACACAGGCATTTGTTGTCGTGGTACCCCATCATTCTTACATTCAGGCAGAGACACCAACTACCTTTCCACCATTGTCCAAGAAACATGCAAACTTCTCAACATAAAAAAAGACACATACCACAAGTTACCATCCACAATGCAATGGACAGAGTGAAAGAATGTCTACCATTCTCAGCACACTTTCCAAGTACCTGGATGAGACTCACGACACCTGGAACCATTTTGTTCCCTTTGTGCTGTTTGCCTACAATACCAGACATTGTGATGACAGTACCAAGTACACACCACTCTCCTTAGTTTTGTTTGTTTGTTTATTCAAGGTAAAACCATTGCGTATAAACTCATTTACAATGGTGACCTTACAAAAAATCCATTTCATGGACATCACCCAAGAACTCCACTGGACAGGGATCTCGCACTACTAGAGGTTCCTAAGTCAACTTCTTCTTTCATTATTCCAATGCTGGAACAGCTTGAACTTGACAGACATGTTGCAATTACCACATTGGGCCAAAGAAAATCTGCAATGCAGAAAATGCCAGCAGCCAAGCCGCACGAGCCTTCATTCTCTGTTGGGGACATTGTGTATTTGTATCAACCTGTCCTTGTTCTGGATGCCACCAAGAAATTGTTTCATCCCTGGACTGGTCCCTTCTACATCATAGAAAAGCTTCTTCCTGTCCACGTTCATCTGTGACGCAAGTCAGATGGAAAGTTGGTACACAACAAAGTCCACATATACCAACTGAAGCATAGGTACCTGAGTAACAACCTTCCAGATGACCCCAATCCACCCAACAATGAAACTGCCCTTGAGCCTACCATTCTCTCTGAAGCTGAGATCCCTCCAGACAATTTGCAACTAGTTCCTACACATCTTCCCACTCCTGACACTCTCCAGCCAGATTCTGTTTTGCCAGATGATTTGCCTGGGACTTCCTCTTCTTCTCAATCTTCTTCTCAGGACTCTCTTCTACACACACCAGTGTACCAGAATGAGAAGTTCTTAAGAAGGAAGTTTATCAATGGATCCTGGACTTATAAAGTCAAGTGGTATGGATTTGACAATGGGCATAACTCCTGGGTCGCTTTTAATGACCTGACCCCGTCCTGTCCGGAACTAGTGCAATCTACATATGCCTTCACTCCTACTGACCGGAAAAGTCGACGGAGGTCTTGAACTTTTTGAACTAAGTGTATTTTGAACTAATTCTTCTACTGTAATAATCTCTGTCTTTAATTGATTGCAGTAAATGTCTTGTGTACCTCTCTCCTTGCACCTGTTTCTATGTTACTACTTATCTGCATTAATGCTTCCCCCCCTTAGGAATGCCATTACACAGTTCCATGTGTTTGGTACTGTCTTGCAACTGTTAATAACGTTTTGGCCTGCATTCTGGGTATCCTCCTGCTGCTACCCTTCCCTCTCTTCTCTTTCCCTTCCCCCACATGTTAGCGCCTGTGACATGACCAAGCCTCAAGTACTAGTGTGTTCCCCTCTTTCTGGTGCTACTCTGACTGGCCCCCAGTGTAGTCTAACCACCCCCCCCGCAGTGGAGTACTGTTTTAAATGTAATGCCTTGAAATGCATGAACATGTTTTTACCTTCAGAACTTACTTAAAACTATTTCTTAGAAACTGTTATAGATTTATTGCTTGTTCAAGTGGTGCTCACATTCACTGTTCTGGCAGTGATGTGAAGCACATATTAAGCATGGTGCTTAATGTTAAGCTGCCGCCCTTTTAACAGCACTTAGAACCTGCATGTATCTAATTGTTGCACTGCCTGGTAGTGCCATGTATGCCCGTCAGTCGAAGAAATTTTCAGTCTGGGGCTTGTCTCCATGAAGAGAACATCTACAGCACTGAATAAACCTGTATATTATATTTTATGCGTACATCCTGTTATTTGCACGGTCCAGATGGGGTCCTCACCAGCAGCGACATATAGTCTGGTAGACTACAGAGAATGTAAGGGGTCCTTTAGTGGCAAACCAGATAACCAACAAGCATTTGTCAATGCCGAATGTTTGCTTGCTGGCATTTGCAGTGATAGCGTAGAAGTTACAGAGCTGCATAATAGGAATGGCAGTGAAGTATTGAACTGAAGCCAACCCCACCACCACCCTGCAGAGAGTGACAGGCATTGGGGTGTGCGTTTGGGTCATCAGGCATAACGGCCATGCCATTTCAACACACCCCACCCTGCAGACACTGACAAGTGTCACGGTGTTCCTTGGGGTCTTTGGCTCTTATGCACACCCCATTTCATTCAGAAATATGGTGAGATGGGTGCGATATAGGAGAATGGGGTGAAGTTTGGGGCCGAAGAGTCCAAGGCATACCTCGATGCCTCTCACTGACTGCAGGGTGTGGAATGGTATGAGCATCACAGGCAAGAATCCCAAGTCACACCCCTGATGCCTGTCATTCTCTACAGGGTTGGGCGTTATAGTTGGAAACCTTAATACCTCAGGCATTCGTTGGTATTTTCACTCCAAATCTTCAACATGTTTGTTTTGTGACCCCACCTCATGAACAGGGGAATATCACTTTGTTAGCAAGCTGCTTATGCACAGTGACTACGGCATTTAGCACCACAGGTGCAAAACATTCAACAGGATGTAAAATGACAGCTGTACTGTTCATGGGGAGGTGTAAAATGGCAATGTTGCAAATCTGTACTAAAATATTAAAAAATGGTGAAGTCAATGCAGTACATAGAAACTGTGCAACGTACACGTAATATAATTAGGTTGGGGATTTTTTACAGCAGATTGTCAACTCAGGCATTTTGGTGCCTCCGATCATGAACAGTGTCACTGTGTTTTTCTTTATCTGTGCCGAACAATGATTTCCCACAGCGACCACGCATCTCTGCGATGAAACTGTGAAAACACACTTCAGCCATGTTGTGAAAAAGGACAGCTGTACTGTTCATAAGGAAGTGTGGAAAAATGTCACTGGTGAAAATCTGGACTGAAAATATTACAAAAGTCATGAAGCAACGAGGGTGCGTGGAAACCGCTCAATGCTCACTCGTATCACAGTCATTTAATGGACTTTTGTCACCAAATTTTCAACATAGCCATTTTAAGACCTCTGCTCATGAACAGTGTAACTGTGATTTTCTTAATCTGTCCTCAACATTGTCAAGACACCAATAGCACCATTGCGCTACATGTGCGAAACACATTTTGGGCGATATATGAAAAATTGCAGCTGTACTGTTCATAAGGAAGTGTAATAAAATGGCAATGTTGAAAATCTGAAGTGAAAATATTGAAAATTTCGAACTTACAAGAGTGCGTGGGAACTGTACAAGCTACGTCTAGTAAAACAGTCAGTTTTGGAATTTTTTCACTAGAATTTTCAACATAGCCATTTAAGACCTTTGCTCATGAACAGCATCACTATGATTTTCTTAATTTACCCAGACATTGATTTCAAGATAATGACTGGCGCCATTGTGCGCCACATGGGCGGAAACATGTTTTGGGTGAGATGTGAAAATGACAGCTGTACTGCTCATAAGAAGGTGTGGTAAAATGGCAATGTTGAAAATCTGGAGGAAAATATTGAAAATTCACAAACTTGAGTGCATAGAACTGTACAACGACGCCATAAAACAGTCATTTTTGGAATTTTTCCACCAAATTTTCAACATAGCCATTTTAAGACCTCTGCTCATGAACAGTGTCACTGTGATTTTCTTAATTTGTCCCGGTGATTCCAATTCGCAGACACCGACTGCGCCATTGTGTGCTACATGGGCGGAAACACATTTTGGGTGAGATGTGAAAATGACAACTGTACTACTCATAAGAAGGTGTGGTAAAATGGCAATGTTGAAAATCTGGAGTGAAAATATTGAAAATTCGTGAACTTACGAGCCCTAACGTAGGAACTGCGCAATGCACGCTATAAACAGTCATTTTTTTGAATTTATCAAAATTCAACATGGGCTTAGACCCTTCTCATGAATGATGTTATTGTCATGGCATTGTTCAGGCCTGAAGGGTGATTTTGGGCAGTGACTGCGAAATCACCCTTCGGGCCCGAATAACGCCATGATAGTGACACCAATCAGGAGAAGGGGTCCCAAAAACCCCATGTTGAAAATTTGGTGCAAAAATTCCCAAAAATGCCTGAGATATGCAACAAAGTTGAAAGCCCCCTATCTAGCCCATTATATAGCTTACCGGCATTTCCTCAGTTCGCAGTCGGCTTTGAAGAGTGCAGACGTGTTCCCGGTCCACCAAAGATCGCCGTGCCGAGCCCGGAGGTAAATATGGGGTGGGGGGTGGGAGGCTGGGTGCAGTGGTGGGTGCGGGTTGTGGGGGAGGGAGACTAATGGGACCGCTTTTCTTTACGGGAAAAAAACGGACAACGTGGACATTTGCCACGCTGGGGTGGGCTCAGCATGGCACAAGGACGGTTGGGGAGTTCCAGCCGACGGGGATTGGGCACCGTCGGCCTTTATGATTTTGCCACGCTGGGGTGGCACCCAGCGGGCATTTCAGAAGGGTTTGGGGAGGCGGGGGAATAAAAGAGGCCGACGTGATTGGGCACCTGCCGCTATACAGTGCGTGCATGGGGCGCGACGCCCTGGGCGCGGCTTTCTGTCTGGGAGGCCATGAGCAGCCTTATCTTATCGCTGCTCACTCAACCAGTAGCCCCCTTTTCAATCGTATGCTACTGCATTTTGGAGCGCATTACAGACAGCTCCAGAATGCATTACTTAGGCCGCGCCAGCCAACACACTGACTGAATTGGAGGGGGGGGGTGACACACCTCCGAAATCTCCGATGATGGCACTATGTTTCTTGCACATGCGTGCAAGCAAACATAAAAATGCCACAGAGCTTACCTTTGAATCTCATATATAATACCTGAGCAAAATTCTACACCAAAGGTTGGGATTAAGTCTTCCTTGACCTTGCAATCTCAGAAATTGCTAACACATAGTTTTTATGTTTTTCTAGACTATGGGCTAGTAATTTATTCCTCTACTAGTAATCACACTTTAAATTGTTTAAAGGTCACTTACAATGCTGTGTTAAGATTCTGGTTAAATCTCCCTTTCCGTACCCACCATTGTTGTTTGTATGATCAATCTGCCTCATTATCTTTTGACAATAGGGTCCTTTACAGAATGGGAGTTTTCTCTATAAAATTATGAAGGTATTTTACCCTACACACACCCACACACACTTTCATTGATTTGTTTAACAGGTTTGTTAACTGCTTTCACTAGATCCCAGTTCAGGCATACTTTTATAATCCCATTTTTCAAAAAAGTATTTGGGCAAAGATCTCTCTGTTGTTTAGGGCTCTCACTTTTTTTAAATCTATTCCATCTGAAGTCGTTGCAAGTAGCACTATTTGGTGCTTTAAAACACGACTTAAACAATAGCTCTTAACACAAAATGAATGTACCTGTACGAAGCATTGATTAACGTTGATTGTAATTTATTGTCTTTTTACTGTTTGTATGTTAGACTTGTCACCTGTGAAAACAGGCATTTTGCTCATCTGGTCTACAAGTATAAAAAATAAAAATGAAAAATGTACATTATTTTGGCAGTTATGTGATAACTGAATGTTGAGACTTTTAGATATGGATCTTTACATATGTTAACAACTTTGCAATTTTGCATGGATTTTTGATCCTTATATTAGGTTTCATTCACAGTTATGCATGTTAGTGAAGCACGTGTGTGTGTATGTGTGTGTATAGATATATATATGTATATATATATATATATTCATATATATTCACCACAACATAACCCAGAGAGACCATCTTAGGGCAGCTGGTTCATTCCACTGGGGTGTCATATAAATGAGGCACATTGATGAGTCCTGGTAGAACGAAACACGTGTCTATGTCTTCTGTTGTCACCCTTTGCAAATTGTGTGAGAGGCCTTTCAGCATCATGCATTTCTGCTTAAAGTTGAACCAGCATAATATTCTGTGGTGATTTGCATAAACAGCCCATGATGCTTTGAATTGTGGGCATATGTGTGATTCTGTATTTCTTTGAAACCTGGCTTCCTGGCCAATGCCTTTTTGGTAACCATTGCGAGGTTCTTTGTCTTTTAACTTTTTTTGTTTTTATTGGGTTCACCACAACATAACCCAGAGAGGCCATCTTAGGGTAGCTGGTTCATTTCACTTTGGTGTCATACAAATGAGGCATACTGATGAGTTCTGGTAGGATGAAACACGTGTCTGTGTCTTCTGTTGGCACGCTTCGCAAACTGTGTGAGAGGCCTTTTGGCACTATGCATTTCTGCCTAAAGTTGAACCAGCATAATAGTCTGTGGTGATTTGCATATCCAGCCCATGATGCTTTGCATTGTGGGAGTATGTGTGATTTTGTATTTCTTTGAAACCTGGCTTCCCGGCCAATGCCCTTTGGGGCAACCATTGATTCATTGCTTGTGCACTGAGGTTCTTTGTGTGTGTGTGTGTGTGTGTGTGTGTGTGTATATATATATATATATATATATACAGTATATGCACACACATACACACACACACACTTATTGTATGCAGAGTGGTGCTATAACTCTTGGATATACTATTGATTGGTCAAATTAGATTGGGGATCTTTGTTCAATGTTCCTTCTACACACACACACAAAAGATTAATAGTCAAATTAACCAGCCTGGGAGTGGGTCCCAGGGTGGTAGCCTGGGTAAAACATTGGCTGGACAACAGGACACAGAAGGTAATTGTAAATGGAGTCCACTCTGAAGAAAGAGGGGTTACTAGTGGGGTACCGCAGGGTTCAGTACTGGGTCCAGTCCTTTCTAATGTCTTCATAAGTGACATTGCAGAGGGACTGGAAGGAAAAGTATGCCTCTTTGCAGATGACACAAAGATCTGCAACAGGGTTGATACACAAGGAGGCGTGGAAAGGATGATAAGGGACTTGGCAAGGTTGGAGGAATGGTTGGAAGTATGGTAGTTAGGATTCAATGCAAAGAAGTGCAAAATAATGCACCTGGGAAACAAGAACCCAGGGGAAGATTACACAATGGGGGGAGGTAGTAACAACAACAAAAAAGGAAAGGGACCTGGGGGTAATCATATCAGATAAACTTAAGGTTAGCAAGCAATGTGAGAAGGCAGTAGGGAGGGCTGGGGGTATACTGGGATGCAGAGGGAGAGGCATCACCAGCAGAAAACAGGAAGTTGTTAGCTCTCTGTACAGACAGTTGGTGAGACCCCATCTAGAGTACTGCGTCCAGTTCTGGAGACCCCATCTCCGCAAGGACATAGACAGGATAGAGGCAGGCCAGAGGAGGGCAACTAAAATGGTGCAGGGTCTGCAAGAGAAGCCGTACGAGGAGAGACTAAAGGAGCTTAATATGTATACCCTTGAAAGAAGGGAGAGGGGGGACATGATAGAAACGTTTAAGTACCTCAGTGGAATCAACAAAGTCCAAGAGGGTAGCATCTTTCAGAAAAAGAGATGTGCAAGAACAAGGGGACACAATTTAAAGATGGGGGGGTGGTTCAGGGGCAATGTGAGGAAGTATCTTTTCACAGAGAGGGTAGTGGATGCATTGAACAGCCTTCCTGAGGAGGTTGTGGGGTCTAAAACTGTGGGAGAATTCAAGAATGCATGGGACAGACATACGGCAATTCTTGTGGGGGGGTAGGAAGAAATAGGCTGTTGGTTAACTAGGATCTGCGGCCTATCCTGTAGGTAGGGAAATGGGCAGACTAGGTGGGCCAAGCGGTCCTTATCTGCCATCACAGTCTATGTTTCTCCGTTTTTATGTTACATTTACTAATTTTTTTTTTTACCGGAGTTGGAACCACATCCATGTTATTATTCATTATTTTTCATGTTTTGTGTAGATGTGAGGATCTTACTATATACTGAATTAATGTATGAATTTCTGAAAGTGTCCTTATAAGTTATATTTAGTTCTATTATACACTTCATGATTTTTTGCATGCAGTTTGGATCTTGGTCCTGTGGATATTTTACTAGCACTCAATATCTGATCCATATGGATGGTCTTGCTGATTCATGCCACTCTACATACATGGACTGTATGTCCAGTGACATTGTAAAACTGATAACATAATGCTTGGTTACATCTATGTTATGTATGAATCAGTACTGCCTAACCTCAATGGAGCTCATTTATACTCTATGAACTTAATATATTATATACAGATATAAAAAATCTTTAGGCATCTGACCAAATTATTTTCTTCTTTAGCATCACTGTGCAACCTTTTGTTCTTATTCTGCTATATTACATGTTATAGTACTTTTCATATTATTGTGTTCTTTTCAATCTTCTCCCCCTATCCAAAGTCCTGGAAAAAACAGTGGCGAACCAGATCCCTGACTATCTCCATAAGTACCAACTGCTGTGTCCACAACAGCATGGTTTTAGAAAGAACCGTAGTACCACCACAGCCCTGGTTAAATATATTGACTTTGTGCCTAGGGCGCTGGATGAAGGCAAACTGGTTGGGTCTATCTTTATAGATTTAACAAAGGCCTTTGATACAGTCAATCACCCCCTCCTCCTGGCACAATTACGATCCTGGGGGTGGCCCCCAATGCTGTTCGATGGTTTCATGACTACCTGTCAAACAGATTGCAGAAAGTTAAAACTAGCCATGTCATCTCAGAATCTAAAGTAGTGTCTCTGGGCATGCCACAAGGGTCTATCCTGGGGCCTCTGCTATTCAGTCTCTTTTTCAATTCCCTTCCTAATGCCTGTAACAGCAAAATCATCTTTTATGCTGATGATGCTGTCATACTCAGCAACAGCACCCACATTGTACCTTTGCAGCAGGAACTACAGTCTTCCTTCCACCAGCTGGAAAATCGATTCAGCACACATAAGCTCCTCCTAGATTATAAAAAAAACTATCAAGTGCATAGCTTAAGAGGAGATTCCTCGACCTTGACATCATTAACAATGTTAAGACTCCGTTGGAGCAGATTCGCAGCTTTAGGTATCTGGGGCTTACCATCGAAGACACGCTATCCTTTGTGCAACACATCAATTTGGTGGTTAAGGCTGTCAACGCCAAGCTTGGTGTACTATATAGACACTGAAAAAAACTCACACCAGCAGAGCTTCCTCTGTCGGTCACTAGTTAAATTTTGTTGACTATAGACTACGGCCTGGTTGTATATTTTATTTATTATCTTTTAGTAACCGGGTAAGTGCGCTAGGCAACAATCCTGCCTATTTTCAGGCACGACCCGGGAGAGCACAGGACAAAGGAACAAATATTCACAGTAGTACAACAAAATTAAAAGAAAAACATAAGGTTACAAGCAATAATTTAACATCATACACACTGGATAGGAACAACAAAACTGGTATGTCAGGATTCAAAACACATTAAAAGCAATATTGTAGCAAGAAATTGGAGTAGGTCCGGGCCTCAGGCCAGCGGTCAGGTGTAGTTATGTTATGAGCATTTGCAGTAACCAAGGGTGTGAAGGTGAGTGAACAGCGAGTTTTTAAAGACCCGTTGGGAGGCAGAATTTTTAACCTGTAGGGGGAGTGAGTTCCAGAACTTAGGGGCAAAGTAAGAGAATGCCTGTTCACCCATTTTTGTAGTGCAAGGTCTAATTGCGAGCAAAGGGACAGAGGAGGACCTGAGGGTACGGGATTGCAAAGCACGAGCCAGCAGGTTGGCCAGGGAGTCCAGGCTAGGAGGTCTAGTTAGGGAGTCAATAAAACACCCCAGGGAGTAGGCCCGGAGATCCTTGGGTGACAGCCAGTTTACACCGGAGTAGAGGAGGCAGTGATGAGTAAGGCAAGGGGCAGTTAAGGCGAATCTGCAGATATTGTTATCGGAAGTGTCCCACTTGCTGAGCACACTGGAGTTGGCAGAGTAAATAAGAGGTAGAGCATATTGGAGCTGAGGGAGAAGCACTCCTCTTGCTACAGATAATCTGGCAGATGGTGTGAGGGAGTGGCGCACTCGGTAGGCACCACCAATTTTTGCGTTAACAGCCCGACAAACCGCGTTGACATGTGTTGAAAAGTTGAGGGAGGGATCTAGTGTGACCCCCAGGTATTTGAAGGAGGACATGTTGGTGATAGAGGAACCATCCCGGCAGTGAACCAAGAGTTTAGGAGCCATGGAGGGCAGTTTTTTTGAGGAACCAAATAGCATGGCATGGGTTTTGTCCAGGTTTAGATATTGATGGCTGTTCAAGAGCCAATGCTGAAGGACTTGAAAATCATTTGAGAGAGTGAAGTTTATGTCCTCCATCGATTTAGATGCCGAGTAGAGAACCAGGTCGTCGGCGTACATGAGAGTGCAGCTGTGACAGGAAGGGTTGGGAATATCATTTAGGAAAAGGGAGAAAAGGAGAGGGCCGAGAGTGGATCCCTGTGGGACGCCACGGGTGATCTTTTTGGGGGAGGATAGAGCCTTGTGGAAAGCTACCGCCTGAGTGCGCTTGTCCGGGTAGCTACGGAACCATGATAGAGTGGGGTGAGCTGCACCAATGGATTGGAGCTTTGCCAGCATGAGTGGGCGATGAACCATGTCAAAAGCTTTGGACAGGTCAATGAAAACAGCACCAATGAGTAGGCCATTATCCATATTGCTTTTAATATCGCTGGTGAGTTGGGTCAGAGCCGTGGTGGTACTGTGTCCAGACCTAAAGCCATGTTGGCAGGAGGTTTGAAGATTGTACTTGGCGAAGTGTTCGGAGAGCTGACGATGGACTACTTTCTCAAGAAGCTTACTGAGAGTGGGGAGGAGAGAAATGCCTTGATAGTTGGGCATAAGTTTGACATCACCCTTTTTGAGAACTGGGATAGTTCTGGCCATTTTCCAGACAGATGGGACAGAGGAAGTACCGATAGAAAGGTTGAAAAGCCTGGTGACTGGCTTGGCCAGCCAGGGTGCAAACTGCCTGAGTATACCAGGATGGATGCCATCGGGGCCCGGGCCCCCTCGGGATGGAGCGGCTATGGACACGGCACTTAAATGGGTGGTGACTGCCCTAAACAAGGCATGCAGACTTACCATGGTGATGATCACCTTACTCACACCTACTGTCTATATACTCAGGCAAACTGGCTATTGCTTGGAAACAGACTAAAGTTCCAAGCCTGTCCCCTCACCCCCCCAATCTCTGATCTTTTCTCACTGTCCAGCTCTAAGTACGAGACTAGATGCAGCACTCAAGGAGTGCTCTCTGTCCCATTCCAAAGAACAGCACTTGGGCAAAGATCCTTCTCCTACAGGGCCCCCTCTGGCTCAATGAGACCATGGAGGTCTTGCACAATACACCAAGTCTACCAGACTTCAAATCCAAACTCAAACAGCAACTCCTCCTCAGGAACACTTGTGATTGTCGGGTGGGCACATGAAGGTCCCTCGTGGCAGCCTCCTGTCCTTTCAACCTTCCCATCATAGTTGTCTTATTCTTATTTAATTATGCCTCAGTCTCACTGCCTTCCCTCTGACCACCTCCCCCTCCCCTGACTGCCTACCCACTCTCTCCACTAACTTGACACCTCCACCACCCCCCAGAACCATGCCCCTCTCCACTTCCCCTCACCCTTTCAACTCCCTCCTACTTCCCCTCCTAGCCCCCACCCCCATACCCTGTCTCCTTTACACCCCATCCAACCTTTCTAACCTGATGACAAGGTCTCGCTTTGGGGCTGATTCCCCCCACTTCTGTCCCCTTATTTCACCCCCATCCAACCTTCCTACCTGACGACAAGGCCTCACCTTGAGGTGGATTTCTTTCTCTCTTCTCCTGCTCTCCCCCTCCCTGACAGGATTCTCCTTTAAGTTTATCTGCCTACATTGTTCTTTTTGCAAAGGTTTTGATGTAACCAGATCTAAATGTATCTGTGATTTGGAAGTCTGTACCCTGTATTATGTTGCTTGATGTGGAACCTTTGTAGAACAACTCTGGCTCAAAGGTTGTTTCCGAATGAATAAATAAATAAATAAATAAAATAAAAAGAAAAGCAGTGTAGTCTAGTGGTTAGAGAACTGATTTGGGAAACTGGAGATTGTATGTTCAAACCCGCTAGAGTAAAATAATCAATGTGTGACCTTGGGCAAGTCAGTGCTCCAGTCCACCCAGCTACAGAAATGGGTAGAAGCAGGACCCCACTGAAAATGAGATGTTGCATCTTAATTACACAGCAGGAAAAAGGAGGAAATTCACACAGAAATAAATAAATTAGCAAATGAGAAATCCCCAGTGCCTGGTGGACTATGAAACAAATGGCATTAACAACACAGAGAGGATTTAGACCTGATATATACTTTTGGTTCTGCCCACCATGCCTTAATGAGACTCATTGAATTTTTTGACTGGGTGACTAGGGAGGTGGATCAGGGGAGCGCAGTGGACATGGCCTATCTGGACTTCAGCAAGGCCTTTGACACTGTGCCACATAGAAGACTATTGCACAAACTGGGGAATATGGGTGTTTGCAGGACAGTAGTGCGGTGGGTAGGTAACTGGCTGGGCAGCAGGATACAAAGGGTGGTGGTAAATGGCTGTCACTCCACAGAGGGAAGAGTGACCAGTGGGGTACCACAGGGATCAGTGCTGGGACCGGTACTATTCAATATCTTCATCAGTGACATTGTGCAGGACCTAGAAGGCAGAATTTCACTGTTCGCTGATGACACAAAGCTCTGTAACAGAGCAGACACACCAGAGGGTGTAGACAGAATGAGAAGGACCTGCAGAAACTTGAAGAATGGTCAGGGTTTGGCAGTTGAAATTCAATGCAAGGAAGTGCAAGATAATGCATATAGGGCACAAAAACCCTGGCACAATATATCAGTTGGGGGTGAGGATATAGCATGCACCAAGCAGGAAAGGGATCTTGGAGTTATCATCTCTGATGACCTCAAGGCAGGGAAACAGTGTGACAAGGCAGCAGGTAAAGCAAATAGGATGCTGGGATGTATAGGCAGGGGCATCACCAGCAGGAAAAGGAGGTCATAATTCCACTATACAAGACACTAGTGAGGCCGCACCTGGAGTACACTGTGCAGTTCTGGAGACCTTACCTACGTAGGACATAGACAGGGTAGAGAAGGTTCAGAGGAAGGCAACAAAGATGGTGCATGGATTGCATCACAAGTCCTATGAGGACAGGTTGAAGGCACTGAACATGTACTCCTGGAGGAGAGGAGGAGAGAGGGATATGATAGAGACATACAAGTATCTTACAGGGAGGAACAGGGTGCAGGAATGCACTATTTTTAAGAGAAAAGATGTTCCAGGACTAGAGGGCATGGGATGAAGTTGGAGGAGGGACGATTCAGAGGAAACGTGAGGAAGAATTTCTTCACAGAACGGGTGGTGGACAAGTGGAACACCCTGCCAGAGGAAGTGGTGGGGGCTGAAACAATCACGGGATTTAAGAATGCATGGGATAAACATAAAGGAATTCTGGAGGTCAGGGGTAAGGGGCAACAGAGTTCCTGGAAAACATAAACTGAACTTACAAACTTAAATGGGCAGACTGGTTGGGCCATAGGCCCTTATCTGCCGACACTGTCTATGTATCTATGTATGTAACGCTCTGTGTGCCAGTTTGCATTGTCACAGCAGAAAATGAAATTAAAACTACCTTTTTATTTTGTACTTTCACCATTAACTAGCTGTCAGTGGTGGGAGGCAGTGTTAAGAAAAAAAATTACTCTCAAGGGGGACACAACTGAGAAAAACAGTGCCAGACTCCAAACTTGCTCCACTCAACCGCAATGTCAGAGGCCTCCAATCCACCAAATGCACTCATCCTGGCAGAGCTAAAAGATTTCTAAAAAACAAAATTCATCTCCTCTCTTCACAGTTCTGGCAGATCTCACAAAACTGCAAGCCAAACAAGCAGATCAATACCAGTCACTTAACGCGGTTACGGAAACAGACCATACTGTTGCATTGGCACTAGCATTATATAGGAAGATTCTCCATTTGGAGAAAAAGAACTGTGACTTAGAAGGTCACCTTCACAGAAAGAACCTCTGTATTCACAGAGTGCCTGAGGTCTTAGAGGGGGCAGACTTTTTATCATATATATAAACAATCTCCTACATACCTTGCTAGACCTCCCAGAGGAATTCTCCCTGCAGCTTGAGAGAATACATAGGGCCCTGGGACCAAAGTAAGACCCCAACCAGTGTCCCTAATCCATAGTGATACTGTTTCTGAGCCTTCGCATCAAAGAGAAGATTATGTCCATGACTTGGGGGGAAAAAAGCACTCTCAAGTGGGAACAGCATCGACTCTTCATCGACCATGATTACCCCCCCCGTACAATAAAAGCGACAAGCTTACTCCCCTTATCTCAGGGCACTTAAGCAGGTGAGTGGGAAATTTCAAACACCCTTCCCTGCAAAACTTCAGGCTCACTTATTGGATAGTATGGTGCTGTATCGTACAGCAGAAGAGGCCAAACTGGGCTTGGCTAGGAGAGGCATCCCAATCACCCTCCCTCAAAGTCCCACCAGCACACACACTCCCATTGGCAACAGGCCAGTGCTGATACCCTGTCCCAGGATCCTGCTCAAATACCACCATCTACAACTTCACTCGCTGTGATGGAAACCACAAAGACGTCTCAATCACAAGATGAGTGACAGGGGCATAAAATGTAAACTGCAAAAAGAAATGAATTTGTGATAGATAAAAATGACACATGGAAATATATGCTGCTTAAACACTGTTTTGAAAATCAATTGAAATAATTAAGGATGTAGCAAGCTCAACTTTAGCTCAACCACTGGTTTTAATCACATTTTTATATTTTTTTAATTTTGTGGAGGGGGTGTTATTGGTGTGTGGCCAGTGTCAGAAAAAACAATATCCAGTGCATCCCTTCCCAAGTGCTACTTAAAGGAGCCTGTGAATCAGTTTAAAGGTTTATATTTTCTTACTCATTTTCTTTCTTCATTCCTTAATTTTAAAAGGGGGTTCTTGGTTTCACACGTCACATTAGTTGGGATTAAGTCTAACCACCAATGACAGCAAGGTGCTCCATTCCACATAGAAAGCTAATAAGAAAAAGATGGGTGACCTAGAGGTAGGGGCAAACTGACCAGGGGGCTAGGGAACTGGCTTGTGGCAGGATGCAGAGGGTAAGAATCAATGGGGTGAACTCAGAGCCCAGGGGAGTCATAAGTGGGGTACTGCAGCGATTTGTTCTAGGACCAGTGTTCTACAGTATCTTCATTTGCGATATAGGAGCGGGAATCCAGAATGGGGTGTTTCTCTTTGCTGAGGACATGGAAAAGAGACCTGGGCATATGGGAAAAGTGGTCCAGATTACGGCAACTGAAGTTCAACAAAAAAAAGTGCAAAGTAATGCACACTGGTACAAAGACCCTAAAATGTACTACTGGATGGCGGTGGGAAGTAAGGGTGGCACAGACAGCTGAGGAGAGAGGCCTGGGGCTCATCACTAGTAATGGCCTCAAGTCCACTGCAAAGTGATGCACACTGGTGAAAAGACCCTAAAACGTACTACTGGATGGGTGGGGGGGTCGCAAGGGTGGTGCAGACAGCTGAGGAGAGGGACCTGGGGCTCATCACTAGTGATAACTTCAAGTCCACTGCACAATGCATCAAAGCCTATAAGAAGGCAAGGCAGATGCTGGCATGTACAGGAAGGGGCTTTGATAGTAGGAGGAAGGAGGTGATACAGTCTATTTACAGGTCCTTAGCAAGGCCACAGCTGGAGTACTGCAGGGGATTATGAAGTCCACACTTCAAGAAATACAGGAACTGCATAGATACCAAATAAGAGTAGCTTGCAAAGATTATCCGGGGCAGTTGGGGAGGTCAAATGTGGAAAGGTTAGCAGACCTCAACATGTATACACCAAAGGCCAGGAGGTAAAGGGAGGTTATGATTGTAAACATACAATTCTTGCAGGAAATCAACAGAGTGAATTGTAAGGACTTGTTTATAAGGTACTAGGGCACAGTAAGTAGAGGACATGGGTGGAGACTGGTGAAGGAAAATTCAGGAGAGAGAGGTGAGGAAGTCCTTCTTCATGGAGCAGGTGGTGGACGAGTGGACTAGACTGCCCAAAGAGATGGCTGAAGTCAAGACTGTGATGGGCTTAAACTTGGGTGACACAAGTATGTTGTGTAAAAACACTTGTTACCCCTTGCCCCAGGTAACACCTGGAAATGAGCCGCAGCACAGCGTGCCTTTCCTGGTTACCAAATGTTTAAATAAAAAAAAAGAATAAATAAAAAAAATATAAGGGAGCAGTGGGACTCACAGGCAGAAGAGGGGAAGGAATACCTGAGCAAGGGAGCAATGATCACCCACAAGGGCTATCAGATCTCTAAATCCAATCTAGCATTGGGCCTAATGGAGAGCCAGGAAGGGACATGAGCAGACTGGACGGGACTGTTCTACTGGCACAATCAATGTTCCTATATTTCAAATCATTTATTTTGTGGCAATCAGAGTAGAAATAATATATATTCACTGCCGCTGCATCAGCCCCTTCTACGATTATGTTTCATCATCCAGACCATCTAACCATTCTAGCCGGGTGATATCATTGTATAAATGACATATACCATGGGCTGCTTCAAAATAAAGGATTTATAATTTGTTTCAGGGTGGTTAACTGCACTCACTCACATGATGGGAGAGTGACCAATGGGGTGCTGCAGGCTCAATACTGGGACCAGTCCTCTTCAATGTCTTTATAAGTGACATTGCAGAAGAACTGAACGGGAGGGTATGCCTTTTTGCACATCATATTAAAATCTGTAACATGGTGGACACTCAGGAAGGGGTTCAGAGAATGTGTAGCATCTTGGGAAACTCAAGGAGTGGTCATGATCATGGTGGTTGGGGTTCAATGCCAAAATGCAGAATCATGCAACTATGGCATAGGAACCCCGGAGCTGAATATAGGATGGGAAGGAAGGACTGGCTATCACTAAGCAGGAGAGACACCTTGGGGTTATCATAACTGATGACCTCAGAATGCCATGGCAGTGTGACAAAGCAGTGAGTAGGGCTAGTGGGATGCTGGGGTACATGGGGAGGGATATCTCCAGCAGGAGAATGGAGGTGGTGTTTCCACTGTGTCGATCGCTGGTGAGACCCCACCTAAGGTATGGTGTCCAGTTCTGAAGGCCACACCTCAAAAAGGACATAGGCAGGGTGGAGGCAGTCCAGAGGAGGGCAACTAAAATGGTGCAGGAATTGCCACAAAATCCCTGTGTGAAGACTAAGGGATCTTAACATGTGCACCCTGGAAGAGAGGATAAGGAGATGGGACATGATAAAAACCTACAAGTATGTCAAGGGGGTGAACAGTGTGCAGCAAGGGAGTGTCTTATAAATGAGAAAGAGTGTCAGAACCAAGGGACATATGATTTGTTGTAGAAACCAAGTTGGAGGACAGGGGAAGTTTAAGAGGGCTGTGAGGAAGTACTACTTCACTGAAAGGGTGATATGTGCCTGGAACAGACTGCCAGCAGAAGTGGTGGAGGCATAAACAGTAGGGGACATCAAGCTTACATGGGCTAGATCTAGGGGAATATTAGTAAATAGGCAGGGAGGAGGGATGGTCACCAGAGACCAGTTAATGTATGTAGAGAAGGACTAGGCAGGTAACATCAGGACAGACTGGGTGGGCCAAGAGGTCCTTTTCTGCTGACAGATTCTGTGTTTTTATGTTTAACCCCTATAGAACTCACTCATGGCTCTACCACTTGTGAGGTCAACAGAGGTCAAAACCTGGAACAAAAATGAACCATTAATTTTGAGGCGGCCCATGGCATATCTCCTATATATAAGAAAACCTGGGAGAAATACAACCAATATAGAAACATTTTTTATAAATCCTGCTCGCATAATATATTAAGACAGCTTAAAGAAAGGGAAAAAGAATATGGGAACAGAACCAGATCAAGGAAGAAGGAAAGAAGGAAGGAAGAAAAAAAGGGGTGAATAGGCGGTACTATCACTTGAGAGTAATTTGTAAAGCTTTAATTACAATAAGAGAGCAAATAGGCACTATAAGAAGGAAACATGAGGGAGATGAACTAGTGTCAATGTAAATACACTATTAGTGTCTCTAGAAAACCCAATGAGCCGTTTTCAAGTATTAGTAGAACTGACCCCATAAAAAAGGAAACAATCATACCTATACACACACAGAAACACAGGTGCACACAAACACACAGATAGAAAGTCATGCAAACACAAGCACACGCACACAATCTACAAAGCTGACATGCTGATGCTCAGGTACACACACTCTTGCTAATAGACACATATTCTGAAACACACACACACACTTTTTTTTTTACATTATTTATTTATCCTACCTTTTCTCCTAGTTCTCCATTCCCCACCCATATAACTGGGGCTACCATGGCTGTGCACTTTTAGGAGGGTAGGCAAGTCGCTGTCTTTACTGCTGATGCCAGTGCTTCTCCATAGTGGGCTCGCAGGGGCCTGCACCCTCCCACATCAGGAGCCAAGTGCATCACCTTGGCATCGCACTCACCTCCCCCCAGATGCAATGCGGCATTCCGGAGCTCACCTCTGAAGGGCCATAGCAACATGCCACCGGGTCAATATACACACTATTTTCACAAGTTCTGAATCATTTGTTTGTGGTACACATTGGTGAAAGTCCATTCAATAGGGCTGCCTGCAATAATTAGTGTATTTTCTTACAGCCACATTCACTACAATGATGTCAAAGATCCATAAAGGGTTAAAATCTCTTACTGGGCTGCCTGATGGCCCAGGAACAGTACTTTATGCCGCTATGCTGGCAACTTGTATTCACGAGTGAACGCGGGTGATCGGGCATTGGGCAGCTTGAAGGAATGCTGCCTATAGCGTGTCCCAGTCTGGGGAGGGTGGACGGCATGCTCCACCATCATAACAAACCCTGACTGGGGGTAAGGTAGCTTGCTCCTTCCTTCAAGGGGGCTGCTGCATGCACACAAGATGACTGAGGCAATAATCAACACTGCAGGAGTTGGGAGGGTGAAAACCATAGACGGAAATGGTGGCTGCCAAGGATGATGGTTCTGGTGCACTCTGGCCCTCCAGCTCTCACCAAGCCCCCATGCCAGATCTTTACCCAGCTGGGGGGTGCCTCTCCACCAGCCTCGCCAAGGGGGACAACCCATGGAAGACTTTAGAGCCAGTAAGGCTGCTGATAGGGTTTGGGGCTACATGGCTGCTATCTGGAAAATCGGGGCTCAAATTCAAGCCCCAGAATCCCATGCTGGACCCACCCGAGGGCCAGAAATGTAGCAGAGATGAGGCTCTTGGTTCCAGCAGAGGGAAGGCAGGGGCTGCATGGCATTTTCTCACCCCGTCAGTCTATTACAGAACATCATTGGCACGGACTGTGAAGGCAGCAACTCATGCGCCCTCCTGGCCATAGAATTAATGTAGCTGTTGTGGCCCAGGTATTCAGGGGAGGGAGTTTAAAAAAGAACTGTATTTATTGTAATTATTTTACATTTTTTTACCTTGTGAATACGAGCTATCCAAATCTGTAGAAGAAACAAAAAAAGTGTAAATAGAAACTGCCCTTCAGTCTAGCAGACTTACAGCCCAGAGTTTCAAAATCACCATCACCCCCCCCCCAATTAGGAAAGCCCACCATCTATTTTCCTAATGACCACAATTGAGGATGCACTATTCTGCAATGAAAGTGGATGTTCCCATTCATGAATGGACTGGAGGGCTAGCTTTAATTTGTCACTTGGGCAGTAGCAATGAGGTTATGACAGAGCTCCAAGATCAATGCAATACTTTTCCTGGAGCCCAGGGATGATTTTCCTGCTGAAACACTGGGAGTCTGTGGGAATTCCTGACGCTGGGAGCTAGGGGTGGAAGCCCAGAGAAAGCATTTGTATGTTATTTTTTATCAGAAAAGACACACCGAGCTGTGACAATTCATTTCCAGGTGCATGCTGAGGGAGGGTTACAAAAATCTGTTTTATTAACAGGTGGAATGTTGACCAGGACATCATGGCATACTTTTTTAAAGTAACTCTATTGTCCCAGTCTGTGCTCACCAGAGGAGCAGGAGTCCTGCACACTGACTCCTGCCCAGGGTCTCTGGGTACTTCTGGAGTTACTTTCCATTGCACATCTGGTGCTCGCTTTGATCAACTAATCAGTACTTGGCTTTCCCCCCAAAACAGAGTTTCTGTTTCCTACCATGGTGCTCGGCATATAGGGACAGGCACGGATCACCCTGGGTCAATCGGAGGCCACAGGCAGGTGACAGCTGTTTCACATGCCCATTGGGTGTTGGCTGTGACTGGACTGGCCCCATCATGCTGATGCCAACCAGGGAGTTTCTCCCCCATGTAACATTCCCCCTACCTTCCTCTCACTATGTGTGTAAGCATGCAACAAGTCTTGGGGGGGGGGCTGGTAACATGTGGTCACCTGCATTGCCAAGGGCACTTCACCATGCCTCTTTCAGGTGTCATTCACTGCGTGGTGCGACACAGCCACTCAACCCTTGGGGGGGAGCATCCAAATGGACAATTTTAGCCCTCTGTGCCAGCTTCCATTCCTGACACCCCGGGTTCAGAGTGTGAACCCAGTCACCAATGTACCATAGTGGTACCCCACCACTCAATGCCAAGGAGCCGACCAGCTCCCCTACTCTTTCAAAAAAGTGACACTGAATCTTTAAATTCCACCAGGATGGCCACCAGCGATGGGCAGAAGGGAACTCAATTTAACACCTAATCTGCTGGGAAGTTACGTGACTTACACAGCGTCAGAAAGTGAGTATTTGGTTCTACTGGGGGTTTGAACCTGCTTTGTCCGTGTTCTCAAGCTGGTGCTCTAACCATTAGACCACACCAACTTTAAAGAAGAATATTTATTTTTAGAGGAACAATTGTGAGCCATGTCCACCACAGTTTGGAAACCCACAAAAAGCTCTTTTTAAATGAGGTATTGGGCTTATCTGTAGCTGGCAGCAATCTGGAGATATTGATGATTAAGTTTGTCCTATGGTGATATAACATTGCCGCCATATTTAGAACCTTGATACTGTATGTTATGGAGGGCAAAGCTACACAGCTTCACTCTGTGTTACATTACAAGGTTCTAAAAGCAGCAGTAGGGTAGTATCAATATAGCATAGACTTAGTCATCAATATCTCTGAACTGCCTTTAGCTACAGATAAGCCCAATACCTCATTTAAAAGAGCTTTTCATTAAGATGGGCACTGTTCATAAATGTTACTCTTTACAAAATATGCAGAAAATGTTTTTCCCATGAGGTATTGATAAAAAGCAATGTATGTCTATATGTGCAGGACCACTCTACCATCATCATAAGGGGTGCTCATCCTATGATGGTGGATGGGGAGAGTCTGTGGAGGTTAGAGAGGGTCCATGGAGGTCCCTGGGAGAGGAAAGTGGATACACTTAGGGAGGCGGTGCTCAGTGACAAGTTGTGTCATATCGACATATGTCTGTTGTCAATCAACAATTCCCATGAACTCCAGTTAGCAGTGGTCAATCTTGCCAATCTGAAATCTATTTAGCATATAGTGAGACCTGGAGTTATAATTAGTTACGACTAAATGCATTGTGATACAAGTATAACGATATGTTCAGTTATAGTGGAACCTAACACTAAGCACCTCTGTAATTGATATAGTGCTGAGCTGTGAACCTGGAGAAACCAGGTTTGAATCCCACTGTTGTCACGTACTCTCTGTGTGGCCCTGAGAAAAATCATTTGACCTCCCTGTGCTCAATCTCTCTGTAGTCTCTCTCTCTCTCTCTCTCTCTCTCTCTCATGCTCTTTGACTCTCCCTTTGTGCTGAAGACAGCAGCAACATTTGCTACCCTCCCTCTCCTGGACTGTAAGCACTTTGGGACACAGTTTAGATAAAAAGTGCTATATAAAACCCCTTTCCATTCCCTGAACAGGGGTTGACCTGCAGATGGCTGAAGGAGCCTAGTGGTTAAGCACAAAACTGTGAACTAGCCTAGATATATATATAAAATATTATACTGGCACGGTAGCACCAGTATATTAGGGTTGAATGTAAACTTCTATGATATGTATATATAGATAGATAGATATTATACTGGCATGGTAGCACCCGTATGTTAGGGTTGAGTGCAAACTTCTATAATATATATGCATACATATATATATATACATAAATATTTTACTGGCACAGTAGCACCAGTATGTTAGGGTTGAGTGTAAACTTCTATGATATGTATAGATAGATACCATAGTGTTGTATTTTGTGCAAATTACTTATTTTGCACAAAATAAAACAGTATCTTGTGCAAGTAATGTAATTTGCGCAAAATACAACAGTATCTTTCGCAAGTCGTAATTTTCGCAAAATACAACATGTTAAACCCGAATTGTTGAACCATAATAACTTTGGAATCGTGTTATGGATTTGCATGAAATTTGACATATGTAATCTCTAGATGAAGGTCTCCTGATGTGCCAAATTTTGTACAAATCGGTTTTGTGGTTTTTGGGACACAGAGCATCAAATAATCCTAAATTAACCAGTTTTTTTTTTACATTTCTTTGTCCACCTGTATCTCAGAAACAGCTTTAGGCTATGGTCTGAAATTTTCAGGGTAGAAAGCCTTTGCTTCACAGATTTGCCTTTTTGAAGGTTTAACTTGTTTGCATTATTTCCTACGGTGCAATTTATATATCAGGCAGGAAAGTTTTAATTTGCGCAAGTTACATAACTTTCACAAGATACTGTCAGGCACGAAAGTTGTAATTTGCACAAGTTAGATAACCTTTGCAAGATACTGCTGCATTTGGTGCAAATTATGTAATTTGCGCAAAATACAACAGTATCTTGTGCAAGTTATGCAATTTGCTCAAATGGGAGTGCAGGATCCAAATGGCCCTGTGCTCCCACATTACATAAGGATGCTGTTATACTGTCTCAGTGGAGGGATGGGAGCACAGGGTCCAAAGAACCCTGCGGTCCCAGCGTAACATAAAGATAATGTTATACTGTCTCAATGGAGAGATGGTAGCACAAGGTCCAAAGCACCCTGCTCTCCCACTGTAAAATAGGGATACTGTTATAGTGTCTCAAGGATACTGTTGTACTTTCTCAATAGAGGGATGGAACCCTGTGCTCACACTGTAAGATAAGGATACTATTATACTATCTGAAAAAGTAAGGAACTTCATTGCAAAAAACTTCATTAATGTACCATTAAGGTTGAAGCAGAAAAACTAAAGAAATGCGATCTTGGGGTACCCTCACCCTTGGCTTTCAACCCTAAGGTACACCTCCACCCTACATGCAGGAACAGGTGTGAGGGGGGTGTGCCTTGGGGTTGTGAACCCTAATGCTCACCCCATTTCAACAGTTAACAACCTGACATTGGTACAGAATAAAACAATGGGGTGAGCATTAGGGTTCACAGCCCCAAGGGACACCACTCACACCTGTTCCTGCATGCAGGGTGGAGGTGGGCCTTAGGGTTGGAAGCCAAGGGTGAGGGTGGGGTGTTCAGGTTGGAAGCTGAGGGTGGGGGCAGGGTGTTATACTTAGGAACACTAAGATCGCATTTCCCTACTATATATATATTCATTGCAAAACCTTTGTTTAATGCATCAGTTAGGGTTAAAGCATCAAAAGTGGAGAAATCAGACGTTAGGGTTGAGCCCCTAACCCCCACCACCCCATCCTCCACAGACTGACAGACACCGGGGTGTTCCATGGGGTTGCGAGGCCCAACTCTCACCCCATTCCATGTGTAAACAGATTGACATACTACAGTAAAAGAGAATGGGGTGAGAGTTAGGTCTCACAACCCAATGACACACCCTGGCATCTGTCAGTCTGTGGAGGATGGGGTGGTGCGGGGTTGGGGCTCACCCCTAATGTCTCATTTCCCCACTTTTGTCACTAACTCTAACTGATGCATTAAATGAAGTTTTTTTGCAATGAATGTCCTTACTTTTAGAAAAAGTGTAATATGACTAGTACATACAGTAACATGTGTTTGTGGGAGCATGGGGCCCGAAAAGCTGCCCATTTCTGCATAATGCTATGCGTCTATGGGTGCATGGGACCTCTGGGCCCTGCACTCCCATTTATACATAGCTACAGTGCAATGCAGCAGCCCTACAGGGCAAGGAACCCTTGTAACACTAATTTGCCAATATCTTGGGAACCGTTGCAATTAGGAAAATCATTTAAGTGTGGTAATCATAAGAGTGAGACGTCCACATGAGACAAATTGACCAAATCCATATCTCACATAGTTTATGAGATATGGGCACCGAAAAGCACTGAAAAGGCGCCCTTGGAACCCTTGTGACACTACTGTAATTTGCCAATATCGCAGTAACCGTTCAACCTACGAAAAAATTCCACTGCAGGTGTAGTCTGTGGTTTCCAGTCTTGCTTCTGTGGCTTAGATCACCAAAAGGTGATCTAAGCCACAAGTAGCGAAAACTGTGTATCTCACTTTGTTTTCGAGATATGGGCACCGAAAAGTGCAATGGGTGCCACAATTTTATCCTATGGGAAAAATCTTAACTTTGTGATGGCATATCTATGGAACTGCTTAACTTTCCAATACCTTAATAGCATAATTCACATCTGTAAGGCATCCCCTTAATACACTGAAAATTTCAAGTCAAAAGATCAGACCGTTAATTTACAATGCAGTGGGAAAGATTTTAAAAGTTTAAAAAATCCCTAGTTTGTGAGGTAGCAAAATCCCCGACCATCAGATCAATCCCCATTCGTGAGCTGTCAAAATTGCTGTCTGCGAGAAATCCTCAACTGTCAGATTTTGGTCATCTGGTCCCTAAGTGACAGGCAAGGATTTTGCTACCTCATGAAAGAGGATCGGGTGGCAGACTAGGATTTTGACAGTTTGCAGATTGCAATTTTGTCAACTGATGAAAGAGGATTCAAAAAAACAATCCCCTTTCTGTGAGCTGTCAAAATCCTAGTCCACTAGCCGATCCTCTTTCGCGAGGCAGCAAAATCCTCGACTGTCAGTCAATCCTTGTCCGTGAGAAGGGCCATCTGGTTCTTAAGTGATGATCAAGGATATTGCTACCTCACAAAGGGGATCAGCTAGCAGACTAGGATTCTTGACAGCTCGCGGACTGTGATTTTGTCAACTCACGAAAGAGGATTCAAAAAAACCAATCCCCTTTCACGAGCTGACAAAATCCCAGTCCGCCAGTGGATCCTCCTTTGTGAGGCAGCAAAATTGTTGACAGTCAACTCAATCCTCATCCCTGACAATGGCCATCTGGTTACAAAGTGATGGTCAAGGATTTTGCAGCCTCGCTTAAGAGGATCAGCTGACGGACTGGGATTTTGTCAATTCGCGAAAGAGAATCATAAGCGACTTGCGGTCAAAGAATTTTTAAATTTCAAAAGGCTATTTTTTGGACAAAACAAAGCAAACCAAAGGTATGGGTTTGTAGAGGGCATCACCCTGAACAAAATCCATGCCTCATTACAACAAAAAGTCATCCATGGAGAAAGCTACGACATTCTGTTTGGGGTAAAAAATGAAAACAAGATGGCAGCTCACGGACAAGTAATTTTTCTGATGGACAAGGATTTTTTTAAATCCTCGTCCGCGAGCTGACAAAATCCTTGACCGTGAGCCCAATCCTAGTTCAAAAAACATACATATAAATCTTGGAGTGAACTAAGAATGCTCAGAACCCCAAAATTAAGTAACTTTGGAATGGATCAATATTTTTTAACCAAGCTGGTGCTGAATCATTCTTTGACCCACACTCTTTTTATGTTCCACATTTCAGACCAAAGCATCAAATGGTGTGGTCTCAGTGCCATAGGGAAAAAAGTGGCAAAAGTGGCAAAAAATTAGTTTTTCAATGCTTTGTTGAGCAGAACCTGTAAGTCCAACTGAAACACAACTTGACAAATCAAGATATCTACCATTTGAATCTGCACATGCCAAATTTTGTGCAAATCCGTTGAACGGTTGCAAAGTTATTAACATGCAAAAATTGAGGTTTAAAATTAAAGTGCCTACTCAATCCTAACTATAGGGACGCGACTGCGTCCCTATAGTATATATATATTCTCCCTATTCCTGCTTATTCCCCAGAGATATATAGTACCATGTTCTTGGGGATATACTATGTTCAGGCAATGCTGTCATGCAAAAGTAGGAAAGTTATTCTCCTTGTTTCTCCCTTCCCACCCTCCCACCCTCCTCCCTCCTTCCCTTGGTGTGAGATGTGCCATTAAGCCTCGCACGTAGCATGTTCCTGCTGAAGGAAAAGCTCCCTGGACTACCTGCAGGGTACCTACATGCTGGAACATGCCGCCAAACCTCCCCAGCTGAGGAGAGCTGCCCCCTGGAAGCCTCCTATGAATTGGCCTTGCCTCTGATGTGACAACCAGAGTTTGCTCCTAAACTACAGTTGTCTGGCATGCAGCTGGGCCATTGTTGGTGGCCCCTAATATTGTTTAACCTCAAATGTCACTGGAGTGGTGCTCCGTGGTAGCATGGTGTTAGATCAGAAAACTGACTCTAAAACAAATTAAGTTCAAGAAAGAAACTGACCTCATAGCAGCTTACGTAGGTCAAGTCTATCTGAAGAAGGGAAGGTGTAGACTGCCCCAGCATTTGTGCACCTTCTGTCAGCAGATTACAGGGTAGAACTGGAACTGGCTGTGAAGACAGCTGCTTATCCACCTTCCCAATGGAGGAAGGGTGCAGCCAGGCAACCTCCAACCTTGGGTGGGAACCAGGGGAAACAATAAGGGGAAGGGGAAATGCAGAATCATAAAAAGAAAACTGATTTGGCTCTTTTTTGTGCTTCATGTAGTTCATATACTACATCATCATGATATCTGAACATTGATCCCAGTGGGTCTAAATTGTCTCCAACCCCCACCCCCCAGACATTGCTCAGCTCCTATGGTAATACAGGTAGTCTCGGTTAGTAAAGGATGAGCATTTTAAATAATATGAAATGCACTCACCAAAACTGTCTTCTTCCCCCCCAAGGACTTCTAAATTGGGAAAAGAAAACACAACAGTCAACTGAAAATGCCTGTAGCCCAGGAGGGCCCCACAGTCCCAGCATCAGACAGGTTTAGGGCAGACTGGATTCATTGCTGGGCCTTTATCTGCCACCATCTTCTATGTTTACATAACAGAGAGGTTTGCCCCCCTCCCCCAATGAAGGTCATTGTTTACTTTAGTGGGGGTGGGAAGGAAATGTCTGTCTGCACAGGACTCATCAAGAAAGCCATTATTTACTTTAGTGGGTGTTGGGGAGGCATAGTCACCATACTACCCATCAAGAAAGTCATTGTTTACTTTAGTGAGGGATCGGTGCCCTTTACCCCCCCACTGGTCTCCCACCCTCAAATTGGGATCACCATGGCTGCACCTTTACCTCTGGGCTGGAAGGTAGGCAAGTGGCAGACTTTGTTGCCAATGTAAGTATAGCCCACAGTCTCCCTCCCTCCCTCAGCCAAGCCTGGCCCACTGCCAGGCATCCAACTCCATTTAAACCCAGTTAACGCATGGTCAATGGGGGTGGGAGTGAATACTGGGCTGCCCATGTCAGCATCTCACCTTCATGACATGTCTGGCTCCCTGCCAGTCCCAGGTCGGGACACCTGAGTCTGCGTCGAAACCCAGGTCACCCAGATGGGTTGGCACAGGACTCATTTTTAATTTCAAGCAAGAGGGTCAGACTTGATCTCCTCACTGTAAGAGGGGGAGGATGTCAAAATTGAAGTCACTGTGAGAGGGGGATGTTGAACTCAGACTCCTCACTGTGAGAGGGGGATGTTGAACTCAAACTCCTCACCGTGAGGAAGGTACATGATTAACCTGGACTTCTCACAGTATGGAGGTTTGATGTCCTTAAAGTCTGTGTCCCCAGAGACTCATGCATTAATGTACCGAACGTTTGTAACACAACAGTACACATAAAGGATACAATCTCATACAGACTGATTGAATTTTAGCAAACAGGGACTGCACTCAGTGGGCTAGATTTTCAGCAACCCTGCAAGTCACGCGGCTATGGGGAAAAAAACTGGTGCAAGTGGATCACCACTTGCAGAGCCGCATTCCCGCATCCACCATATTTTCAAAAGTGGAGCCGGATTATGACTGGCTTCCCGATTTATGGCAGCTTGCAAATTTTTTTGGTGCAGCTGCGCTGAAATGTTATGCCTGGTGGGACCAGGCACAACATCCCCCGCAGCTGCTCCCACTTAAAATACGAATCTCCACAGATGCGGAGGTGTTACCCTGCAGCAATGGCTGTGGCGTGGGACTTGGTCCCCGAACATTTTGAAAACTAACCTGGTGTCTACAATGGTGTTTCAATCTGTATTTTATTGCAGAAGAAATACATTTTTGTGCTAACACTCATGCTGTGCTGACACCATTTCTTTATTTTTTTATTGAAATGCTCATTTAACACTACGTGGTACATATACATATACATATACATCCACAGATCTGCCTGTGCTTTACAAGGTCATTCCATTATACTATATGCATAACACATATCATTGTTTCCTAGTTGAGATACAGCATTTTAGCTTAGCTTGTGCTGGCACCATTTCTGTGGGGTTCCACAATTATGTTGTGTGCTCAGTGAACTGTATTATGTGCACTTCTGTTACCTGTTGTTAACAACTTTAAACAAACGAACAAAAGAACAAAAAGTAAAACTTTAGGACTGACCAGATGGCCCAAAGGAGGAGTATTACATTAACATCAACTAATAGTGCTTCCATCACCAGCTCCATTATAAGCCGCACTGGGAGCTGACACTGGCTACTGGTCACCAGGACTGCCATCACTGCTACAGCGTGAGCGGCACTGGGATCCAACTCTGGCTACTGGTTTCCTGCCAGCTACAGCATAAGCACTAAAAGGACGCAATGCCAATACTGGTCAGCAGAACTGCCATTTTCAGCTTCAGAATAAGCAGCGCTGTGAATCTACACTGGATACTGGTCAGCAGGATTACTGTAGCCAGCTCCAGTATAAACAACACTGGGAACCGATACTGTTTTTATTTCACCAGGACTGCTAGCACTATATTTAGTATAAGCAATACTGGGAACAAACACTGGGTACTGGTCAACAGGACTGCTGTTACCAGCTCCAGTATAAGTAACACTGGGGACTGACACTGGTCACCAGGCCTGCTGTTACCAGCTCCAGAATAAGTAACACTGGGGACTGACACTGGTCACCAGGCCTGCTGTTACCAGCTCCAGAATAAGTAACACTGGGGACTGACACTGGTCACCAGGCCTGCTGTTACCAGCTCCAGAATAAGTAACACTGGGGACTGACACTGGTCACCAGGCCTGCTGTTACCAGCTCCAGAATAAGTAACACTGGGGACTGACACTGGTCACCAGGCCTGCTGTTACCAGCTCCAGTATAAACAACACTGGGGACTGACACTTGTCACCAGGCCTGCTGTTACCAGCTCCAGTATAAGTAACACTGGGGAACTGACACTGGTCAACAGGCCTGACATTACCAGCTCCAGTATAAGTAACACTGGGGACTGACACTGGTCACCAGGCCTGCTGTTACCAGCTCCAGTATAAACAACACTGGGGACTGACACTGGTCACCAGGCCTGCTGTTACCAGCTCCAGTATAAGTAACACTGGGGACTGACACTGGTCACCAAGCCTGCTGTTACCAGCTCCAGTATAAGTAACACTGGGGACTGACACTGGTCACCAGGCCTGCTGTTACCATCACCAGTGTGAGCAATTTGGGGAGCTGATGCTGGCTACTGGTTGCCAGGAGTAACACTGTCGGCTTCAGTAAAAGCAGCTCTAGGAATCAATGCCTGTACTGCTCATCAGGATTGCATTTGTCACCTGCAGTGTCAGCACCCTTGAACACAGGTAGCACTGAACCTTCACAGTGACACAACTACAAGGCAGCTTCCTCTGTCCTGGTTTGCCCATCAAAGAAATGCTGCTGCTGCGTGTTGGGGGTGGTGGCATGGTGAGGTTGAGGGGCTACGAGGCACAATCAATAGACATTAATTCTTCCTTCAGAAACTCACCTAATAGCTGTGCTTCCATGTTCTCTGTCGTGTGCATAAGTAACGGCATCCCTGCAGGGCCACTTTTCAGGTTTGTGGTTGTAAGCATGGTTGGAAGAAATGTGGCCTGCACTGTTGTGAACAGGGAAGCTGCTTTTGTAGGTGTGGTGTTTGTAGTGCTGATGGTGTAATTAATTTCCCTTGTCAGGACTCCATCACTGCTTGACTGTGGGAGTCGTTCAGTTTGGGCAGGAAGAGTTGTTGCCATTGCACCCTCTGACTCAAAGGATAAACTAGAACTGGTGTTCTGAACCATGGCTGGTTGTACAGAGGTGTTGGCAAGAGCATCAGTTGAGTCTATGAGTGTTGCAGATGCAGTTGTTGTCATTGCTGTATGCTTAGTTTGTTCAGCTTTGGCTTGGGTTGTTGCTATAGCTTGTGTTTTTGCTATGGTGGGAGTCGGAAGCACCTTTTTTATAACGGACGCTGTTGTGGTTCTTGTGGTAGCAGTTGACGTTTTCTTGTCACGTGGCTGTGCAGTGATACGCATGGCTGAAGTCACTGTGGAAGTAGATGTTATGTTGTGCTTCCCTTTATCAGTATCCTCATCTTCTGGTTTCACAATGACCAGGGAAGTGACGGGAGTCACAAAGTTGTACTTGAGTGAAAGGTTGGTGGCCTTGTCAGTAAGCAGGTGACGGGCTGCTGCATCAGTGGCCTTAACTCTGGCCGTGAGAAGCTCTCTGATAGTGAAGTATGCCCAAAGTCGCTGTACAAAGCCTTGGATTCTGTCAGTATCTCCGGTACAGCCAAAGGTGGCCTCAGTGGCGTTAGCCTCAATGTCATTTTCTAGACTGATGAGCTTAGTTGAGTCTTTGGCTGTCATTTCAACATGGAGGCTCTGGACACCTGGCTTCACTTGACCAGCCACCACCAGCTCTGAGCCATCAAAGTAATTTGAAAATAGTGTTTGTGTCAGGTGCTCCACGTGGTTGTCCACGTAGTTGAGCTGCACGTCGTAAAGCAGGGGGCTCGCCACCTCATCGTAAAAACCCTTCAACTGTAACGCGGCATCTGAATCTTCATAGATTCTCCTGGCAACCCCTCGGTTTTCCAGGGAGAGGCGCTGCATTAAGCCAAAGTCAGCATCACTGCCAAAGGCCAGGCCAAAAAGTGAGATGGTGCCATTCAGGGCTTGCCTAGCATTGGCAAGGATGGTATTGGTTGAGGTCACGCCTGCTGTTGCCTCACCGTCAGTCAGGAATATAATCAGTGGCACTTTCTGTGATGTAGTTTTGCTCTTGTCTGCTGTGCCCTTGTCAAATATAGAAGCAGCTGCCAGCAAGGCCGCATTAATATCAGTCCCTGTAACAAATAATTTAGGATAGGTAAGGTTCCACCAGTGAAACTAGAATCTGTAGATTAAATGTAACGTACCCAAATAAGTCTGAAGTGACTCACTGGATGCTCTGGGTTTAAAGAGTAGATAACATTGAGAAAAACAAAATACAGATATAAATTCAGTTTATAGTTCACATACAGTACATACAGAAGTCTGCTTCCTTTATTCTTCACAACTAAGACCAATTAAAGGGAAATAAGACCTTTGTACCTTACAAGTAATAGTCGTCTGCTGCTTAGTTCCTTCTTAACGTCATAATCCTGTAATTATGACATCACAGTAATTTCTACAATAATGGATTCTGATGCCACAAACAGAGGATTTTTTATTTCTTCAGATGGGGACTAGTGGAATGGGGCAGATGAATCCTGACAGACTGTGATCCTGCTTTCATGCAGATGCCCTCATTTATCGTATGAAAAACAAGTGGAAGAGAACTATAGAGGGAATCTTAAAAGCTGACCCACAAGGCCTGCTTGAAATCAAAGTATTGATGTGCTGCTGCTGGTTTACATGTACTTTAGGTCCGACCTGCAGTACCTTTGCTGAATGTTACGTACGTGGTAATCTTTGTACTATATATGGACTATGAAAAATCAATAACAGCTGCTGGATTGTCTCAGTATTATGAATTTTCTACCAAGTTTCTCTTACTTTATACTAGTTTACAAATTTGCTTCAAAGTTTGAGCTCATTGGGAACTTACTATAAATCAAGGTTCAGTCAGCCCCGCCCATTAAGTTGGGGCTTGTCCCACCATCCACAGTCGACCATATGCTACTTGTGTAGTAAGTACTGCCCAATGCAGTTGACTCCACCCTTATACAGCCTACCCCGCTAAAGCACAGTTAACCCTACCCGCATGCAGTTGACACTGTCCCACCTCCTATAGTCTGCCCCATCCAGAGCAGGTGGCCTGTCCTATGCAATTGGCTCCAGCCCATGCCATCAGCTCCATCCCATACAGTCAGACCTATCCTGTGAAGTTAGACCAATCCCAGGGTACCAAAACCCATCCTGTGCAGTTTGACCCATTCTGTGCAGTTGGTCTTATTCATGCAGTCAGTCTTGCTTAATGCAGTAGGTCCATCCCATGCAACAGTCAGTCCCATCCCATGCAGACAGCCCCATCCAGTGTAGTCAGTCCTGTCCCATGTAGTCTGCATAATCCCATGCAAAGATCATATGTAGTTGTCCCCATCCAGGGCTGCAGTAATGGGGGGAAAAGTGGGGAAGTTGTCCGGGGCCCAAAGCTCAGGACGGGACCACATGAGGAGCTGGCATTACCGCTGGCATTATCTAGTTTGGGATACGAGGGCCCATTTCAAGTGACTTATCCAGGGCCCCAAAATTCATAGCTGCAGCTCTGTCCCTATCTCATGCAGCTGGCCCTGTCCTATGCAGTGACCCTGACTCATGTACATGGCCTCTGCCTTCTGCAGTCCACCCCATACAGTGCAGCTGTCTCTGCCCTGTTCAGTTAGCTCCATCTCATGCAGTCAAAATCTCACAGTACTATATAAGCAGCCCTGTGTCTTGAAGCTGGCACTGGTTATCCTGTGTAGTAGTTCCCATTGGTCCTCCACCTTTCCCTGTAGGAAAACAGTGCCTTCAGTATTAGCTGCATAGTGATTTATCTGCTGGTTCTCATAACCACATTTCAATAGTATCGACAAAAATCTAGGCAGTCATAATGTTAGTGCTGTCTGTCTTGTGGCATCATTCAAGTTCATGTCTCAGTCAAAGAATAACAAGCAACCCTTCTTTGAAAACAGAGAAGCGCTAAGGCTGTAAGTACACACATTTAACAGAGATGTAATAAATAAAATCACTAAATAACTTTTCTGCGCTTCAACTTCATCAGTGCTCCCCCATCCCCTTACCTCAGCCAAGGGACAAATGCCATGGACCTCTGATCACCTATGGTAGTCACCTTGGCTCTCCAGGCCTATGGTAGGGAAGAGTGTGCCCCACCCCTTTACTCAGCATCACAGTTTGTACAGATCCCTCCCCACTTTTTTAGTGTAAGCTTTTGCACAAGCAGCCTGAAAGGGGCTGTGAAATTGCTCATACAAACACCTCAAAATGGTTCTGTGACTGTCTCACCGAGGTGATACAGGGGCATACAACTTCTCACTCTCCCTCCACCCCTCCCCAGAGTTGGAGTACCTCACCTCGTTGACACACCCGAACTCCGTGGATCCCAGGTAGGGTTAGGGGTGGGTGGCCTTGAACTTTAACCTTGATACAAAGAGTTCAGCAAACCTCCCGGTTATAGTACTTTAGGAAATGTCTTGGGACACGACATACTTAGAGACACAGCAGAAACATTCGGGGCCACTATGAAAAGGTTGTAGTCCAGATAGTTGACTCAAACCCTGTAACCCACCTACTTCCCTGCCTCAACAAGGAAAAACAAGTTTAACAGAGAAAGACATGACAGAACATTACTGACAGCCCTCTGCTTTAAAGCTGTTCACATAGTCCTTAGCACTCTTGACATTCTGGGGTGTGGCAGGTATCGAGTGACCAGGCTTCCACGTGCGGATGTTGTTTGAAAACGTGATGATGTTGAAGTAGTCAGTGTTACGTAGGTCATTTAGAATGACATGCATGGCCTTTTTAGTCTGGAAATAAAAAAGAAAGCAAAGTGAAATCCTTGTCTTAATATATGCTGCTAGATAGATGCTAAGTTTCAGTATCATAAGGCTCTTATGTGTCACATCACTCAGAGCTGAGTTCTGATCTTAATTTTCTGAATGCCCTCGTGTGTTACATCCCTACAATGCACTGAGTTCTGATCCATGTGTCTGATCCTAGCAGAGGGAAGAATATCCCAGAATCACCGGTCTCTCTGAGGCATAGCTGGGGGTGGGTAGTGGTCCAGTCAGTAGGAGAATGTGCACCCCCTACTACTGCAAACAGTAGTCACAGCTATGAGTGTAGCTATGCCAGATAACAAAGCAGAGCTACCTACAGTATAAATGCTGTGGCCAAAGGAATAATTGAGTTGCTCTGAGCCACTGGAAGTTTTGGGTCCTGCCTAACTGACTATTTGTTACTGAAAGAACAGCGAAGATAAGCTACGAGCACACTTGATACCCTAAAGCAGGGCTGTAGTTTCAGCCTGATTTTGCTTACCTGAGTTATTTTGGTCCCATACATAGACCCGCTGACATCAATAACAAAAATTACGTTCTTGGGCACCACAGGGAGTCCTCGGGGGGCAAAATAGTGAACAAAATATCCATTGTAGATCTGAAAGAGACACAAGAGTGAGATCAGTAGAGTGGCATGCTGACGTGCACAATCCTGGGCTCCTTCCTGTGAGCATCTCTAACCCCTACCCTTGACATGGGGATGTAGAGCATGTACGCATTCATCATTTTCATTTTTATTTTATTCTTTGTTAACCTGGTAAAGACACTGGACGAAAGGTCCCTTTTCAGGCCCAACCCGGACAGAAAACAAATAACAGAACAAACATCGACATCAAAGATGCATATTACAAATAACAATTACAAACAGATTTGAACATTAAGTATTGCTTGAACTTCAGTTTAAAGTGAGGTAAGGAGGTGGCTTGTTGAATACCAACCGAAAGTGCATTCCAATAAATAGGGGCGGCCACCGAGAATGCTTATTGTCCAGTCTTAAGCCTATGTTGAGGAACATCGAATAGAATACCATTTGCTGACCTAAGATCATAGATTCAGAGCATGTGCTGTGCAGACATTTCAGCCCCTGTTTATTACCTGTATGTCTCCAATCAGGTCCTGTAAATTTACGTCATACTGAACCACAAAATCTCCCATGATTCCTGAGTTCGAGTAGGCAGTCTGCTCCTTTGGGGTCGGGGTGAACTTGATACAGGCACAGTTGGCAGTCTTCTCAATGGTAGTGGATGGGGGCATTGCCATGTCTCCTAGGAGGTGGTAAAACACAGCAGTGAGTGCTCAGTAATGGAGACAGTAAGTGGATAAAGCAGGATTTGTAAACTCTTGGTGGGGGGGGGGGTCAACACTTTACTGTTGTCTGCACTACATCTGGAAACTGAAATTGCAGCCTAAAGGGACTGCAAGTTATAGATAGATCATGTGGTTTGTGTCTTCTGTTTTCAGACTTTGCAGGTTGTGCGAGAGGCTATGCGACACACACTCTCTTACTTAAAGTAGAACCAGTCTACGTTCTTTCATGATGATGTGAATATTAATTTTGTACCCTAAGCTCTTAAATCTAAATAGCATACTAATGTTATATTTCCTTTAAAAAGAACAGTTACTCACCATAACAAAAGATCTTCGAGAGAATCTCCTCCATTGGGCCACACCTTTGGAACTGAAATCCAGTGTCAGGACCACTGAGAAACTTTTGCTGTCTGGGGGACACCCACAATGATGTGCTATGTGGGTGCCTATAAAAGGAGAACGGCCCCATGGCCCCTTAGTTCCCCACCGGAGATAAGCTCAGAGGGCCACTTACTACGAGGAACCAGGAGATCAAGTCAGTACCAGGCACCCTAGGAGAGGCATGAAACTGGAAAATACATAAGTCTCCCATGCAACAGCTGCAAGAACTCAATCCAAAAAGCTAAATGACTCCATTTCAAGAAACTCCAGATTGAGCATTTTAATAATCTGAAAGAATTCTGGCAACAAATTAACTCCCTTTTGAAGGGTAATACCTCTGAGACCCCCAGTTCACTTGATGCCCAGGGAGTCTCTCTCACTGACCCCCATCCATCGCATCTGGCTTCAATGAGTTCTTCACCAATCTCGACAGGTACACATCAGTATTTTCTAATTCATCCACTCCCTCCCAACCTGATCCCCTGCCATCAGTCAACTCTATGGACCAACCTGCCTTTCATCTAAAGCTTGCAACCCTTGCAGAGGTTCACAGTCTCCTGATGAACCTAAAGGCTGACAGCTCACCTGGCCATGACACTCTAGAGCCCAAATTCCTTAAGTTGGGAGCTGATGCCCTAGCCCGCCCTGTGCAAGATTTATTCAATTGACCCTTCCTTACTTGCACCGTCCCAGAAAAATGGAAAGTAGCAGTGGTCGTCCCCATCCACAAGGGTGGACCCAACTCGACAGTGGACAATTTCCGAACTATTTCAATACTTTGCCCTCTAGCAAAAAAACAAGAGTGGATAATCTATGAACACCTACAGGATTACCTTGACCTCCACCATCTGCTCTCAACCTCTCAGCATGGGTTTAGGAAAAAACACAGTACACTTACAGCTCTGATAAAAGTCATCTCTGACATATTCCATGAAATAGACCATGGCCAAGCCACTGGAGCAATTTTCGTAGACTTGACCAAGGCTTTTGACTTGGTTAACCATGGCCTTCTGTTACAACAACTGCATGTCTTTGGCCTTAATGCCACTGCCCTGTCCTGGTCCCAAAGTTGCCTTTACGGTCGTACCCAAAAAGTAAAATGAGCAGGTTCCCTATCTGATCTGAGGCCCATTACCCATGGTGTCCCCCAGGGCTCCATACTGGGCCCAATACTTTTTTCTCTGTATATTAATGACCTCCCTAATAGTTGTGGTGGGGCCTCTGTTCACCTATATGCAGATGATGCTATCACGTACTATTCTTCTCCTGATATCAGGTGGCCCAATTCAATGCTAGCCTCTGATTTTTACACTCTTGAGGACTGGTTCCTTCAGAAGCAGCTTGTCCTTAATACTAAAAAACAAAGAGCATGTTATTCTTCAACTCATCCACACCAACCCTCCCCCGGCTATCCTCTCACATACGGGGGACGCACTCGAATCGGTCAGGTCCTTCAAATACTTGGGAGTTACCTTAGATCCCTCACTTACCCTGGATACGTATGTTACAGCCATCACTAAAACTATAAACCAAAACATTGGTGTCCTCTTCCACATCCATCCGTTCCTTACATTGACCTTATGCCACAAGATTGCAGATGCCACACTCCTGCCCCTCCCTATGTATGGTGCTCCATTACTGCTCTCTGCTTCCACATCCATTCTATCATGCCTGTCATAGGCTTACCTTAGAGTTGGCAGGTTTGCTCTCAGAGCCAATGCTCGGCTCCATTACTGCAATGTCCTGTCTGCCTTAGAATGGCTACTTTATGAATTTAAATTACTCTATGCCACACTAAGCTTTATACATAAGCTTGTACATCGCTTCACTCCTCCCTACCTTGCTGATATTGTTCAATGCCGTCTCCCTCGACGTACCCTCAGATCTACCTCCTTGCCTCTTCTCTCAGTGCCAAACTTAAGACTCTCCATGGCTCGGAGATCATTTGCATTTTCTGCTGTGTTCCACTGGAACTCTCTACCTCCTTCTAAACTGGTCTGCACCTCCCTCTTTCAATTTCAAAGGTTGCTGTTAACTCACCTAACCACTCCACCTTGCTCCTGCTTCCACTGACTCCTAACCCCTGTTCACTTATTGCATGATTCTCCTAGCAAAACTCCTCTCTCTGTCTCTCTCCCTCTCTGTATCTCCTGCTCTTCAAGACAAAAAAAAATGTTAAATGATGTCTGAATATGTCTGAATGTATGCAAGGTTTTATTGACTGTGCTTTAAATTGCTTATTTTTGCATAACTGAGTGTAATTGATGTACTCTCTTACTGTACGACTGTTGACTGTGTTTTAGATTGCTTATTTTACATAACTGAATGTAATTGATGTACTCTCTTACTGTACTATTGTTGACTGTGCTTTAGATTGCTTATTTTACATAACTGAATGTAACTGATGTACTCTTTTACTGTATGACTATTCCTTGTCTAACCTCGTGTGTCAATGAATGCACTATCAATGTACTGCACTTCCACGGTCGCCCCTGAAAAAAGGGATTGTCTTGTCTCAGAGGGCCTACCCGGTTACCAAAACTCAATAAATAAATAAAATAAATAACTCATAGAAACCTCCAGCAAGGCAGTATAATATCCTGCCAGCATGTACCTCGGTAAGTGGAAGAAGGGCAGAGGCAGTGGAATATCCTGCCAACATATACTTCAGTAAGGGGAAGCAGTGTGGAGGCAGTGGAATATCCTTTCGGCATATACCTCAGTAAGGGGAAGCAGTGTGGAGGCAGTGGAATATCCTGCCAGCATATACCTCGGTATGGGGAAAGAGGGCAGAGGCAGTGGAATATCCTGCCAACATGTACCTCGGTAAGGGGAAAGAGGGTGGCGGCAGTGCAATATTCTGCCAGCATATACCTCAGTAAGGGGACGGAGGGTGGAAGCAGTAGAATATCCTGCCAGCATATACCTCGGTAAGGGGACGGAGGGTGGAAGCAGTAGAATATCCTGCCAGCATATACCTCGGTAAGGGGACGGAGGGCGGAGGCAGTGCAATATCCTTCCAGCATATACCTCAGTAAGGGGAAGCAGTGTAGAGGCAGTGGAATATCCTGCCAGCATATACCTCGGTAAGGGGAAGGAGGGTGGCGGCAGTGCAATATTCTGCCAGCATATACCTCAGTAAGGGGAAGGAGGGTGGAGGCAGTGGAATATCCTTCCAGCATTTACCTCAGTAAGGGGAAGCAGTGTGGAGGCAGTGGAATATCCTGCCAGCATATACCTCGGTAAGGGGAAGGAGGGCAGAGGCAATGGAATATCCTGCCAGCATGTACCTCGGTAAGGGGATGAAGGGTGGAAGCAGTAGAATATCCTGCCAGCATATACCTCGTTAAGGGGACGGAGGGCGGAGGCAGTGGAATATCCTGCCAGCATGTACCTCGGTAAGGGGAAGGAGGGCGAAGGCAGTGGAATATCATGCCAGCATATACCTCAGTAAGGGAAAGGAGGGCAGAGGCAGTGGAATATCCTGCCTGCATATACCTCAGTAAGGGGAAGGAAGGTGGAGGCAGTGGAATATCCTGCCAGCATATACCTCAGTAAGGGAAAGGAGAGCAGAGGCAGTGGAATATCCTGCCAGCATGTACCTCGGTAAGGGGAAAGAGGGTGGCGGCAGTGCAATATTCTGCCAGCATATACCTCAGTAAGGGGAAGGAGGGTGGAGGCAGTGGAATATCCTGCCAGCATATACCTCAGTAAGGGGAAGGAGGGTGGAGGCAGTGGAATATCCTGCCTGCATACTCCTCAGTAAGGGGAAGGAAGGTGGAGGCAGTGGAATATCCTGCCAGCATGTACCTCGGTAAGGGGAAAGAGGGTGGCGGCAGTGCAATATTCTGCCAGCATATACCTCAGTAAGGGGAAGGAGGGCAGAGGTAGTGGAATATCTTGCCAGCTTATACCTCAGTAAGGGTAAGGAGGGTGGAGGCAGTGGAATATCCTTCAAGCATGTACCTCGGTAAGGGGAAGGAGGGCAGAGGCAGTGGAATATCCTGCCAGCATGTACCTCGGTAAGGGGAAGGAGGGTGAAGGCAGTGAAATATCCTGCCAGCATATATCTATATAAGAATGCATGGGATAGACATAAAGGAATTCTGGAGGTCAGGGGTAAGGGGCAACAGACTTCTAGGAAAACAAACTGAACTTACGAGCTCAAATGGGCAGACTGGGTGGGCCATAGGCCCTTATCTGCTGACACTGTCTATGTATCTATGTATCTATGTACCTCAGTAAGGGGAAGGAAGGTGGAGGCAGTGGAATATCCTGCCTGCATATACCTCAGTAAGGGGAAGGAAGGTGGAGGCAGTGGAATATCCTGCCTGCATATACCTCAGTAAGGGGAAGGAGGGTGGAGGCAGTGGAATATCCTGCCAGCATATACACTACCTCATTAAGGGGAAGGAGGGTGAGGGCACTGTGGCCATGTGGATGAGATCTTTTTGAAGATCTACTGTTATGGTGAGTAACTGTTCTGTCTTCAACAAGGATATTGCTTACATTGGGCCACACTTTTGGAACGATTCCCAAGTAGTATAAACTACCCAGGCAGGATGGCAAAATCTGATATGTAATGAGGATAGAAGACCTTGCAGCACAGCATGGCCAAAGCCAGCCCATCTGTGTGAGATGATCTCAAGACTGCAGTGCTTAGTGAAAGTATGCAGAATTCTTCCTGTGGCAGCAGCACAAATGTCAGCTGCAGAAACATTCTGAAAACAGGCAACAGAAGTGGCCATACAAAGAAACATAGAATCTGATGGCAGATAAGGACCGCTTGGCCCACCTAGTCTGCCCATTTCCCTACCCAATGGATAAGCTGCAGATCCTAGTTAACCAACAGCCTGCTTCCTCCTACCCCCCACTAGAATTGCCTTATGTCTGTCCCATGCATTCTTGAATTCCCCCACTGTTTTTGACTCTATAACCTCTTCAGGAAGGCTATTCCATGCATCTGCAACCCTCTCTGTGAAGAAATACTTCCTCACATTACCTCTGAGCCGTCCCCCCTCTATCTTGGAATTGCGCCCCCTTGTTCTTGCACATCTCTTTTTCTGAAAGATGCTACCCTCTTGGACTTTGTTGATTTCCCTGAGGTATTTGAAAGTTTTTATCATCCTCCCCCCTTCCTTGGGGCTATACATCTTAAGCTCTTTAGTCTGTCTTCATATGCCTTCTGGTGCAGCCCTGCACCATTTTGGTTGCCCTCCTGAGGACAGCCTCCACCCTGTCTATGTGTAACCCCCAGGTGGTGCTAGCCCAAGGGCTACTACCCCTGTCTGCTTGACTACTAACAGGTTGAGGGGCCTAGGATCTATGGCGGGTGCCTCCACCCAGAGGTCAGGGTTTGTAGTGGTCAGACTAGCTTGGTTACAGCCCTCTGGGACACTGAGATCCCCTTTTATTCCCTCTAGAGGCTCGCACAGTACACAGGAGTTACAGTCCCAATACCCCACGTATACACACTGTTCACTCATAAGGTACCACTTACCCGCGAGACTGATTCTGCAGCACGTCTCTGAGGAGCCCCTGTAAAATAAGGTTAAACAACATACACAGCGAAATACAACACTGTTTCCATAAGTACCAACACCACAGACAGTATATAGTATAACAACAACAAATCTGATTTATTTAGGGGACAGTAACACGGGAGGGGGAAATCAGGTTAATTGGTGGCATTAAATCACAGTACTGTGCACACATACAGGGTCTGAAAAGTCACTCTCTGGGTACCCAGGTTGGGGGGGGGCTAGCCAGGTCCATTGCCCGGGGTTGGCCGGCAGGTGCAGATGGATAGGGCCCTGTAGAAGAAAATATATGCACAACACCCAATTGTAATCCGGAGCCGGATGGCTCAGTCCCTGAAGCAGTGGAACAACAAGAATTAGATGACACACTTGTGATTGAAAACAGGCTGCAGGGGAATACCCTGATTTGTACTCACGATACCCAAGCTGAGGACTGGATGGTGGATGTTCTTCTAGATTGTCAGAAACAGTAGGGCATGGAGACAAGGTCCTTGTAACTGGACCCTACTGCAGTTGATAGCAAACGGATTCAGTCCGAGACAAGCTGGAGTTTACTTCCTGCTTCAACACACAGCCCACAGCACAGGGGATTGGAAATAGCGATTCCCCACAAGCACTATGCACATTCATATGTAAAAGAAAAGTACTATACCAGGCAGGCTGCTCCTCGTCCCAATCGCACTTACTGCAAAATACCTGGGAGCACACACAGCAGCTTCAGTTCCTGACAGACCGAGCGCGATTCAGCAATTTCTCCAGTCTTCTACAGGGTGAGCCTAATTTCCACACTTCTGGTGCTTTTTTCTCCTCACACCTTGGATTCAGACCAAACTGGCACTCACAACGGCTGCAGGCCAAACCTCAGGGTCTCACACGCGCTTCCCATGCGAAACTACACACTGCAGAAGCACAGAGGTCCTTCTGTCTTTACTGTCACAACTGATCTGAGCTTTCCAGTAACAGAGCAGGGCATGTCCTCCAAATCCAAAAGGTTCCAATTGGTTGATCCTCCTTGTCAGTCACAACTATTGGTGTAAAAAGGTGCCAAGGTCCAAACTACATTTCCCAGAAGCTCTCTTCATAGAAACCCCTTGTGGCTGGCTCCTAGTGAGAGTCCCAGTTCTGATTTGCCCAAAAGTAAGCTCCAGTTCAAAGGTCCCAAATACTGATTGGTCCCATTCAGCAGTTCTGGACTAAAATGAGGTAGCAAGCAGACAGAGTTTGTGCTGTAACAAAAGGCAGGTCAGACAAACTGTATTTTCATTATCACTCTAACTAAGTTCTGGTAAACAGTTACATCTTTCAGAGGAGCTCCCTCTGCGTTCTTAGCGACTGCAGAAACGGAGCAATTTGGCAGTAGCTCGAGCGGGACTCAAGCAGGGAAACACACAGACCCCCATCTAAATTAATTATGTCTGCAGGCAGACAGCTCTTAAAGAGACAGTACATGGAGGCTCAAATAGCACTCACTTGGAACCACATTTAAACAGCTCAGACGTCGAACACCACGCAGACTTATGAACATATGAACATATGAAATTTGCCAGCAGATAAAGGCCTAGAGGTCTATCAAGTCTGCTTGAATGTGCAGCTAGCACCCCTTATTTTGCAGCTTCCCTCCTCCCACCCTTCCCCTCATTAACCCTCCCCTTGTCCTGTCCCATCCCCTTTTGAAGCAGTCCACTGTTCTACTGGATACCACTTCTGCAGGTAACGCATTCCACCCAACCACCACCCTCTCTGTAAAAAAGTGTCTCCTCATCTCCCTCCTGAACCCTTCTCCCTCTAGTCTCATATCAAGGCCCCTGGTGTCCCTCACCTCCCTTACTTTAAACAGCCCTTCTGTACCTGTCCTGTTTATTCATTTCATGTACTTAAAGGTTTCAAGTCATGTCCCCCCTGTCCCTCCTCTCCTCTCCTCTCCTCCAGTGAGTACATGTTCAACTCCCTCAACCTCCTCTCGTATGATAAGTCCCCCAGCCCCTTGATCATCTTTGTCACCCTGCGCTGCACCCCCTCCAGTAACTTAATGTCCCTCTTCAGATATGGGTGCCAGTACTGCACACAGATACTCAGGTGCTGGTCTAACTAATGACCTATACAGTGGCAGAACTCATATCCTCCCTCCCTCAGGATATACCACTGCAATACAACCCAGCATTTTGTTGGCTTGCAGCTGCTTTCCTACATTGTGCAGAGTTGTTCATTAACCCTGTAATGAGCACCCCAGATCCTTCTCCTCCTCTATCTGGGCTAGCTGCACTCCCCAGCTGGTAACTCCTCCTTGGGTTCTTCATCCCAAAATGCAGCACCCTTGCTTTCTGGCATTAAACCCCAGTTGCCAGGTGTCTGACCAGGTTTCAAGCTTTGCCAGATCATCCTGCAACCCCTGCCATCCCCCTAGGTCATCCACCACTGCTTCTACCTGGTATCATCAGCAAACAGACTGATCTTGCTCTTGATGTCCCATGATATGTCTGCAATGAATATCCCAAACAACACTGGTCCCAACACCGAGCGCTGTGGAACACCACTCGTCACTACCGTTGGGTGTGAGAGCTCCCCACCCACCACCACCTTTTGTTGCCTTCTCTGAAGCCAGTTTCCTACCCATCTCACCAGCTTTGTACCCGCCCTTGTGCCTATTAACTTACTTCCCAGCCTTCCATGTGGCACCAAGTCGAATGCCTTACTGAAGTCCAGATACAGGACATCCACTGCATGGCCCCTGTCCAGTTGCCTAGTTACCCAGTCATAGAACTCTACCAGGTTGGTTTGGCAGGATCTGCCCCACATGAAGCCATGCTGTCTGCTGTCCTGTAGACCTTTGGCCTCTAGGAGGGCCACCAGCCTCTCCTTCAGGATAGTCTCCATTAGCTTACCCATGATGGATGTGAGGCTCGCTGGTCTGTAGTTTCCCAGGTTCATCCTTGGGGCCACTCTTGTGGAGGGGCACCACAAGAGCTATCCTCCACTCCTGAGGTACACTCCCCGAATGTAGTGAGGCATTAAATAGGTCTGCCAAAGGTCCTGCAAGGACCTCTGCCAGCTCCTTCAGTACCCTGGGTAGATGCCATCTGGGCCTGGCGCCTTGTCCACCCTCAGTGCCTTCAAACCCTGCCGAACTCTGCCCTCCATGATTTTCCCATCTGTCACCCCTCCCCCCCGTTTCTGCCATTCCCCTTGAGTGTCAACCCCTCTTCTCTTTAGTAAATGCTGAGCAGAAGTACTCATTTGGGTGCTTCTGCCTTGTGTGGTTCCCCCAACCCCACCCCTTCCCTAATCCTTACTATGTGGCCCTTGGCTCCCTTTCCTCTGATGTGCCTAAAGAGTCTTTCTCCCCTTCTTAATGCCTTGTGCCAGCCTGACTTCCGTAGATGCTTTGGCTCTCCTTACTGCCCTTGTCACCTCCTTCGATTCTGTCAAGTACTCCTCCCCGTCTTCCCCCCTCCTGTTTTCTTGTACTTCCTAAAGCCAGCGCTTTTCCTCCTTACCTTTTCTATGACCTTCTTGCTCAACCAGCTTGGTTTCTTAGCCCTAGCCTTCTTGCTCTGGGCCTTGCAGCAGGTTTTGGTTGCCTCCACTATCCCCAGCTTTATAAGCTCCACCTCTGGTTAGTGTCCATACTAGATCAATTCTGGCCAGGTACCTTTTACCACTTCTCCCATCCTCCCAAAGTCAGTCCTCCTGAAGTCCAGCACTCTTGTGCCAGATTCCACTCCTTCCTTGCCCATATCCAATGTGAGCCATACTGAGTGGTGGTCACTCCCTGACAGCAGTTCCTCCACTGTAAGTTCTCTCACAAAGTCCCCATTTTCCAGCACAAGGTCAAGGGTATTCCCTAACCTGGTTGGTTCACTGACCATTTGCAGCAGGAAGCTGTCCTGGAAGGCATCCTGCAGTACCTGCTCCCTTATGTTCCTGGTTGTTGGGTACTCTAGTCCACTCCTGGCATGTTGAAGTCCCCCACAATCACCACACTACCCTTCTCGCAGGTCCTCCTGATCTGTCCCGCTAGTTTCCTGCCTAACTCCTCCATCTGAGATTGCGGCCTATACACCACTCCAATTTTAAGAATCCTATTCTTGGAATCCTGGATTTGCATCCAAAGTGACTCTGCACTACCCTCCTCCCCTTCCTCCTTTACACACTTCAGTCCCTCCTTTCCCAATCACCCTGTCCCTATGAAATAACCTGTACCCTGGTACAGACAGGTCCCAGTCATTGTATTGGGTGGCCCATGTTTCTGTGATGGCTGCAATGTCCACCTCTCCCTCTGCCATGAGCACCTGTAACTCTGCAGTTTTCCTCCCAAGGCTCCTAGCATTAAGGGTAACTGCCTTCCACCCTTCCCCCTCCCATCCTGCCCTCCTTTACTAGCATCACCAATAGTACTTGCCATTTGTCCTTTTGTCACTGTTATGGGGGTAGGCTCATGAGTTTCCCAACCTGTGGTCTCTGCATATCTCTTGCCCAATTGCCCCCCCACTCCTAGTTTAAATTCCCAACTTCCTCTATGTACTCCTCTATCCTCTGTTTCAACACTTTCTTTCCCTCCTCACTCAAGTGTAGTCTGTCCTTGGCATAGAGACTACTGTCCTCCCAGGTCCCTCCCCACCTGCCCCAACAGCCCATATCCTTTTGCACAACACCAGGTTCTTAGCCATCCGTTAAATTTCTCTGTTCTCAGCTTTCTTGTTGTGTTTGCCTTGGGCACTGGAAGTGTCTCTGAAAAAGTTACTGATCTTCCTGCCCCCTCACATAATTGTCCTAGTTCCTCAAACCTCCTCCGGACTATATCTACTGTATTGTAAGCCAGGTCGTTCGTCCCAAGATGTATAATTAAATGAGGCCTGTCGCTACGCCTTCTAGCATATTTCAGAACAGATTGCCCCACCCTTTCCGCTGTCATTCCTAGCATGGCCTCCACCCAAATGCGACTATGCCTCTCCCCCTTGCTACCCCACCTGACTCCTCTTAGTATTGAGTCCCCCAGCACTAAGATTCCACCACTCTTACTCCCTGCTTGCTTCCATTCATCTCTCACTTTCATTTCCAGCTCCTCTTCTTCCTCCTGCACATTATTTCCCCCTTTTGCTCCTGTTGCAATTCTCCCAGCAGAACTTCCCCCCGCTCCAGTTTGGTCCAGGCATTTATCAATTACTCCTCTAATTTCATCATTTCCCTCCTCCACCTTCTTCCTCTTTAGCAGTGCAAAACTATTTTCTGAAGACCCTTCACAAATGCCCGCTCCTTCTCTCTGCATAGTAACCTGTTCTCTCCTTTCCACTCCAAGACTTTTTCCACTTCTTCGCCTCCCCTCACAAGTCCCTATTTCCTCCTTCCATTTGTCTTTTGTCTCCTGACCTGGTTTCCCCAACAATCGTTCTTCCTGGCCTGGGTCCCTTTGTCTCTGCTTCCCTTCTTCTGACCCTCTTCTCGCCACTGTTGGCTTAAATCACCTCCCTCATCTCCCCTTCTTCCTCCCTCCAGTATTGGACTAAACCCACTCCCAATCTGCCTTGCCTGTCTTAGTTCTTCCTGCAGACCCTCAAACTCCTTTCTAAGTTTCTCTATGTGATTGCACACTAAACATCCTCCCACACTCCAGGCAATTTTTAGAAAGATTGGTGCACCACAGTTGTTGCAGCCTACCACCCTACCCATTGCTGTCATTGCCCACCAGTGACCCCCCTTCCAGATGCTGGATACAAACACTCTCCCAAGTCTCCCTCTCCCCTTCTATCAGAGCAAAACATTCTTTCTTTATTTCCTTACCCCTTTGTTGTACATGTTTAGATAGATTGAGCAACTGCTTTTTATATTCCTATCCTTCCTATCCACACTCAGAAAGAGACTTTAAGTAGCTATTGCACAACCTTCTTCAAACTCCTACTTCTCCTTTCCCCAGTGCAATAGCAATGCAAAGAAGTAACAGTGAAAGCTCCTAGATTTGCAGTTACTTCCCTTCCACTGAAATAGCAGTCACCTCTTCACTTTGCTGATGTTCCTTTCTTGGATGTCTGCTTCTGCTATGACAGGTGCATATCCTTTGCTCATTTGAGGAACTGATGTCAGAACCCCTGGTATAAAGGAAATAATGGACCAGGGGTGGGTGGGAGAGGGTTGTGGGGTGGGACCAGCCCAAGTCTTCCAGAAACAATCAGGTAGCTGAGGGCCCTGGTCAGACCATTAGCACCCTTCACCCACTCTGTACTAAACTTTGCAGCTAGTGAAGCCAGCAAAAATGAATCACAGTTCTACTCAAAGCCCCCAAAATAGGTTTGCTACCCAAAGAAACAGGACTCCAATTCAAACAGCTTCACCAAAAACACATCAAAATAGGCTTGAAATTAGAAGATATAGGTCTCCAATTAAAAGAAACAGACCCAGTTAAATCACACCAAATAGGTTTTAAATCAGAAGAAATAGGCCTCTACAAATGCAGCCTGCTACACAGTGAAACATCAAACAAATGAGCCCACTTATAGCCACCAAAACAGTTTTCAAAATTCCAATAGCCCCAAACAATACCCTGCTAGCCCCTTAGAAGTAGTAAGTAAGAAAGAAAAGAAATAACCTTCTACCAAGTAGAATCCACAAGAAACAATGTAAAAACAACAAGAAGCTACTGTACTGTAACAGATTTGATCCTGTCCCCACTCTAGTTCCTTCTGAGAAGCCAAACCAACCGACACCACTGACTTGGAGCATTCAGACAAGCTCCTGGAAGACTTTTGGGAACCCCCATTTGCAGGGGGGTTACATATGTCTTTGCGGAGATGGGGTCTCCACAACTGTACACAGTACTCCAGATGTGGTCTTACCAACTGTCTGTACAGAGGGACAACAACTTCTATTTTCTACTGGTGATGCCTCTCCCTATGCATTCCAGTATCCCCTAGTCCTCCTTACTGCCTTCTCACATTGCTGGCCCACCTTTAGGTCATCTGATATGACTACCCCCAGGTCTCTTTCTATTTTTGTTGTTGTTAGTATCACCCCCCATTGTGTAGTCTTCCCCTGGGTTTTTGTTCCCAGGTGCATTACTTTGCACTTCTTTGCATTGAATCTTAGCTGCCGTACATTTGACCATTCCTCCAACCTTGCCAAGTCTTTTTTCATCCTTTTCAACCCACCCTGTGTATCAACCCTGTTGCAGATTTTTGTGTTATCTGCAAAGAGACATACTTTTCCTTCTAGTCCTTCTGCAATTTTACTTATAAAGACATTAAAAAAAAACATGTGCAAAGTTGCCATGCAAAGCACCAGGAAGATCCTTACCATACTTCCTATAACAAAATTCAATGCAGTGAGTCAGCTCTTTGAACAGAAAACGTTTGGTGACCAGTACAACCTCACTCCCCGGAGTGAACAAGACAAATAGCTGGGAGGACTTTCTGCAGTCCTTCATACAATTAAGATAGAAATGTAGTGTTCTGTGTACACTGAGCACATGAAGCAATACTTCGCCTTGGTTAGCATGCTCAGGATAATGCACTAAAGATTTATGGTCTGATTCAATGTGAAGTCAAAGACCACTTTTGGTAAAAAATGTGGATTAGTATGCAAGGACACCCTATCCTTGTGAAAATCATGTAAGGGGTTTATGGACAAGTGCCTGAAGTTCAGAAATCCTTCGGACATAAATTAGAGCAACCAGAAAGGCAGCCTTGCATGAAAGAAAGCACATCTCACAAGTTGCAGCATGCTTAAATGGTGCAGCCAGAAGGGAGCAACTAGTATTAGGAAGGCCTGTTCTGCCTGTAGTTTGAGTAGAACCTTCTGAATGAGAGGGCTCAGATGGAATGCATAAAGGATCCTCCATTTCTAAGAGAGGGACAAGGCACCTCGTCAAAACACTCCAGGCCTTGGAGCAAGCGAGCAGAAATGTGGCAGTTTTGCATTGTGAGGTGACGCAAAAAGATTCAACTCTGGACAATCCCATCTTGCAAAGAGGTCATTTACTACAGAAGTCAGCAGTTACCACTCATGTACCCAAGATTGGGACCAACTTAGCCTGTATACCATAATGTTTTGGACTCCTGGGAGAAACACAACTGTCAAATGAAGGCCATGAAATAGAGCCCAGTACTATACTCTCTTGGAGTCTTTCTATAGAGGGTAAGAGTGAGTGCCCCTTGCTTGTTGATAGAGTACTTAACAATTGGGGGCCTTGATTGAGGTGTTCTGTGAAGGCTTAGAGAAAAGGCAGAACAGCCCTAACCTTTGGAACTTTGAAGTGGAGATCCCAGTCTAGGTCGTCCACCACCCCCGGGTCTGGAACTGGCCCAGGTGGGTGGGCACCTGAACCAGAAACAGAAGACCTGTACCCATGTTGGGGAGAAAAATGGGACACCTTGCATCAGTTGGAGTGGTTTTATACACCACAACACCACAACAGTGACTTGCAAACAGGAGCTGTGATGAGAATCATCTGTTCCAACTCATCTGTCAATTGATCCCACTGTAACCAAAATATCCATTGAGTGATTTGCATATGGAGGCAGGCCATGATTGTCTCATTAGGTACTTGGAGGACCAATCACAGTATGACTGGAACTGTCCTCTACAGTTAGTCACATGAGAAATTGAATATTTTGCTTGACTAACAAGAATAAGTATATTAACACACAGAAACTAAGCCTAAGAAATCATTACAGCAGAAAAAATAATTGTATTTACATCTGTGGGGAGGAATCTGTTACAGTACTACATAGAAATATACTGACAGAACATTTAAACTACTTCTAGGAAGAGGAATTCAGTTACATAAGAATACAGAAATGTTTCCATGTCTGACACATCAGAAGATACTACTGGAATTAGATACAGAAAATATTCCATCAAGAAGAACCACAACGTTTTTTCTACTTACAACAGGAAACAAAGAGACTGGCCATCTAGTGCAATGACAGAGTTACTGCTTGTCATCAAGAAGACCCAGGTTTGCATCTCGAACCCAGAGCGTCACAGGTCGAATGGTGAGGCAGAGTTCAGGCATCCCTTGGATGCCTCCTGCCTTGGGGAGAGAGGACACCTCCTTCCCTCGCACAACTGCCTCTTGGTGACCCAGGGGAAGGGGGTGTCATGTGGAAAGGAACAAGTGGTTACTCTGGGGTGCCCTTATGTCTGCATGTACCCACTCACCTGTCACGTGATGAGGAGGTGTAGCATGCCCAGAGTGGGACTGGCTAGGGATTACTGAAGGTAGAGCAGAGATCACCCGTTCTTCCTGTGGTACTAATAGGTGCATTGCTGGGGTAACCTCTCAGGACCAAACCCTGAGATGATATAAGGCGAGGGCTTAGCAGGGAAAAAGTCTCTTCAACTCCACCCTTGCCTCGCTGGGTCCATTTCATTGATCCTCAAGAGAAGTATTCTTCTCCTGGCTTGGGGAGGTCCTGCCATGCCCAAGCCGTGGGTTAAGGTCGGGGTATCTGGGGTGGTTGTCGAGCAAAGGCTGGTGGCAGGTTGAACCAATGAAGGATTTCTGCAGCAGGTAGAAGGGCTTGGGTTGGTGGTGGAGGTCCCAGTCAGTGGCGAGACAAAAATGGGGACAACAGAAGGTTAAAAAAAAAAAAAAGTAAAACAGAAAATGGCTGCATATGCGAAACAAAATAAGTATAGTATCTTATTGGAAGGCCAGTATAAATAGCCAGGTTTTCAGCAAAACAAGTTTGGGGAGTCTCTATAATACAAATGTCAATCAGCCCCAGTGGGTCTGGGGTAGACATGCCAATCATCCCCCATGGGAACTCTGGGATACAAATCTCAACCAGCTCTGGTGAGCACTCTGAGGTACAAATGCCAATCAGCCTCGATTAGCAATCTGGGAACAAATGTCAATCGGCACTGATCGTCAGTCTTTGGGGGGATTGGTTGGGGTAATGTGACTCAGCCAAAGTGGGCAGTCTGGGGTACAAATATCAATCAACCCTGGGGAGAATAGCCTGGTATACAAATGTTAGGAGGCCCCAGCTGGCAGGCTGGGGTACAAATGTTAATCTGCCCACGTGGGCAGTATAGGTTACAAATGTCAATCAGTCCTGAGTGCAATCTGGGGTACAAATGCCAATCAGCCCTGACTGCAGTCTGGGCTACAAATGTCAATCAGTGTTGAGTGCAATCAGGGGTACAAATGCCAATCAGTCCTGAGTGCAGTCTGGGCTACAAATGTCAATCAGTGCTGAGTGCAGTCTGGGGTACAAATGCCAATCAGCCTGAGTGCAGTCTGGGTACAAATGTCAATCAGTCCTGAGTGCAGTCTGGGGTACAAATGCCAATCAGCCCTGAGTGCAGTCTGGGGTACAAATGCCAATCAGTCCTGTGTGCAGTCTGGGGTACAAATGCCAATCAGCCCTGAGTGCAGTCTGGGGTACAAATGCCAATCTGTCCTGAGTGCAGTCTGGGGTAAAATGCCAATCAGCCCTGAGTGCAGTCTGGGGTACAAATGCCAATCTGTCCTGCGTGCAGGTTGGGGTACAAATGCCAATCAGCCCTGAGTACAATCTGGGGTACAAATGCCAATCAGTCCTGAGTGCTGCATGGGGTACAAATGCCAATCAACACAGAGTGCAGTCTGGGGTACAAATGCCAATCTGTCCTCCGTGCAAGCTGGAGTACAAATGCCAATTAGTGCTGAGTGCAGTCTGGGCTACAAATGCCAATCAGCCCTGACTGCAGTCTGGGCTACAAATGCCAGTCAGCCCTGAGTGCAATCTGAGGTACAAATGCCAATCAGTCCTGAGTGCAGTCTGGGGAACAAATGCCAATCAGTCTTGAATGCAGTCTGGGGTACAAATGCCAGTTCACCCTGAGTGCAGTCTGGGATAAAAATGCCAATCCATCCTGAGTGCATTCTGGGCTACAAATGCCAATCAGCTCTGAGTGCTGTATGGGGGTACAAATGCCAATCAGCCCTGAGTGCAGTCTGGGCTACAAATGCCAAGTCAGTGCTGAGTGCAATCTGGGGTACAATGCCAATCAGCCCTGAGTGCAGTCTGTGCTACAAATGTCAAGTCAGTGCTGAGTGCAATCTGGGGTACAATGCCAATCAGCCCTGAGTGCAGTCTGGGCTACAAATACCAATCAGTCCTGAGTGCAGTCTGGGGTACAAATGCCAATCAGCCCTGAATGCAGTCTGGGCTACAAATGCCAATCAGCCCTGAGTGCAGTCTGGGCTACAAATGTCAAACAGTGCTGAGTTCAGTCTGGAATACAAATGCCAATCAGTCCTGAGTGCAATCTGGGGTACAAATGTCAATCACTCCTGAGTTCAGTCTGGAATACAAATGCTAATCAGCCCTGAGTGCAGTCTGGGCTACAAATGCCAATCAGTCCTGAGTGCAATCTGGGATACAAATGCCAATCAGTCCTGAGTGCAGTCTGGGCTACAAATGTCAATCAGCACTGAGTGCAATCTGGGGTACAAATGCCAATCAGTCCTGAGTGCAATCTGGGATACAAATGCCAATCAGTCCTGAGTGCAGTCTGGGCTACAAATGTCAATCAGTGCTGAGTGCAATCTGGGGTACAAATGCCAGTCAGCCCTGAGTGCAATCTGGGGTACAAATGTCAATCAGTCCTGAGTACAGTCTGGGGTACAAATGTCAATCAGCCCTGAGTGCAGTCTGGGCTACAAATGTCAATCAGTGCTGAGTGCAATCTGGGGTACAAATGTCAATCAGTCCTGAGTGCAATCTGGGGTACAAATGTCAATCAGCCCTGACTGCAGTCTGGGCTACAAATGTCAATCAGTGCTGAGTGCAGTCTGGGGTACAAATGCCAATCAGCCCTTAGTGCAGTCTGGAGTACAAATACCAGTCAGCATTGAGTGCAGCCTGGCATACAAATGCCAATCCGTCCTGAGTGCAGTCTGGGGTACAAATGCCAATCAGTCCTGAGTGCAATCTAGGGTACAAATGTCAATCAGCCCTGAGTGCAGTCTCGGGTAGAAATGCCAATCCGCCCTGAGAGCATTCTGGGCTACAAATGCCAATCAGCCCCGAGTGCTGTATGGGGTACAAATGCCATTCAGCCCTGAGTGCAGTCTGGGGTACAAATGCCAATCAGTCCTGACTGCAGTCTGGGCTACAAATGCCAATCTGTCCTGAGTGCAGCCTGGGGTACAAATGCTAATCTTCCTTGAGTGCAGTCTGGGGTACAAATGCCAATCTTCCCTGAGTGCAGTCTGGAGTAGAAATGCCAGTCAGCATTGAGTGCAGTCTGGGGTACAAATGCCAATCAGCCCTGAGTGCAGTCTGGGCTACAAATGCCAATCAGTCCTGAGTGCAATCTGGGGTACAGATGCCAATCAGCCCTGACTGCAGTCTGGGTTACAAATGTCAATCAGTCCTGAGTGCAGTCTGGGGTACAAATGCCAATCTGTCCTGAGTGCAATCTGAGGTAAAGATGCCAACCAGCCCTGACTGCAGTCTGGGGTACAAATGCCAATCAGCCCTGAGTGCAGTCTGGGATACAAATGCCAATCTTCCCTGAGTGCAGTCTGGAGTACAAATGCCAGTCAGCATTGAGTGCAGCCTGGGGTACAAATGCCAGTCTGTCCTGACTGCAGTCTGGGGTACAAATGGCAATCAGCCATGAGTGCAGTCTGGGGTACAAATGCCAATCAGCTTTGAGTGCAATCTGAGGTGCAAATGTCAATCCATCCTGAGTGCAGTCTGGGGTACAAATGCCAATCAGCTTTGAGTGCAATCTGGGGTACAAATGTCAATCCATCCTGAGTGCAGTCTGGGGTACAAATGCTAATCAGCCCTGAATGCAGTCTGGGGCACAAATGCCAATTAGCCCTGAGTGTAGACTGGTGTACAGATGTCTATCATCCCTAATGGGCAGTCTGGCATACAAATCTCAGTTGGCCCCAATGGGAAGTGTAAGTTATAAATATCAATGAGCACTGAAGGTAGTGTGGAGTACAACTGTCAATCAGCCACGGTGTGCAGTCTGAGGGACAAATACTGATCAGCCCCAGTGAGCAGTCTGGAGTAAAAATACCAATCGGCCCCAGAGGCAGTCTAGAGTACAAATATCAACTGGCCCTTGCAGGCGATTTATGGTATCACTGTCAGCTCATACCGGTGGGCATTATGAGGCACAATTGTGAATCAGCTCCATGGGCATTTGGAATACAGATGTGAAGGCTGGCAATGCAGCCTAGAGGTTAGAGTAATGAGTTGTGAATGACCATAATTCATGCAGCTGATCTGGGTTTGATTCCCACAACCTCCTCTTGCATATTGTATGACACTGATCAAATTACTTAACCTGCCCAAAGCTCCTGGGTCATCCCTGAAAATGGGCTCTTGTGCCTAGTGGACCTTACCCGGTTAACAAAGAATGAATGAATAAATCAATCAATAAATAACTCAGCCATAGTGGGCAGTCTGGGATACAGATGTGGACTGGCCATAGTGGGCAGTCTGGGGTACAGATGTGGACTGGCCTCAATGGGCAGTCTGGGGTACAAATGTGGACTGGCCATAGTGGGCAGCCTGGGGTACAAATGTGGTCTGGCCTCAATGGGCAGTCTAGGGTACAAATGTGGACTGGCCATAGTGGGCAGTCTGGGGTACAAATGTGGACTGGCCATAGTGGGCAGCCTGGGGTAGAAATGTGGACTGGTCATAGTGGGCAGTCTGGGGTAGAAATGTGGACTTGCCATAGTAGGCAGTCTGGGTACCAATGTGGACTGGCCATAGTGGGCAGTCTGGGGTACAAATGTGGACTGGACTCAATGGGCAGTCTGGGGTACAAATGTGGACTGGCCATAGTGGGCAGTCTGGGGTACAAATGTGGGCTGGCCATAGTGGTCAGTCTGGGGTACAAATGTAGACTGGCCTCAATGGGCAGTCTGGGGTACAAATGTGGACTGGCCATAGTGGGCAGTCTGGGGTACAAATGTGGACTGGCCTCAAGGGGCAGTCTAGGGTACAAATGTGGACTGGCCATAGTGTGCTGTCTGGGGTACAAATGTGGACTGGCCATAGTGGGCAGTCTGGGGTAGAAATGTGGACTGGCCATAGTGGGCAGTCTGGGGTGCAAATGTGGACTGGCCATAGTGGGCAGTCTGGGGTACAAATGTGGACTGGCCTCAATAGGCAGTCTGGGGTACAAATGTGGACTGGTCACAATGGGCAGTCTGGGGAACAAATGTGGACTGGCCACAATGAGCAGTCTGGGGTACAAATGTGGACTGGCCACAGTGGGCAGTCTGGGGTACAAATGTGGGCTGGCCACAGTGGGCAGTCTGGGGGGGTACAAATGTGGACTGGCCACAGTGGGCAGTCTGGGGTACAAATGTGGACTGGTCACAATGGGCAGTCTGGGGAACAAATGTGGACTGGCCACAATGAGCAGTCTGGGGTACAAATGTGGACTGGCCACAATGGGCAGTCTGGGGTACAAATGTGGACTGGCCACAGTGGGAAGTCTGGGGTACAAATGTGGACTGGCCACAGTGGGCAGTCTGGGGTACAAATGTGGACTGGCCATGGTGGGCAGTCTGGGGTACAAATGTGGACTGCCACAATGGGTAGTCTGGGGTACAAATGTGGAGTGGCCCCAATGGGCACTCTGGGGTACAGATGTGGACTGGCCTCAATGAGCAGTCTGGGGTACAGATGTGGACTGGCCTCAATGGGCAGTCTGGGGTACAAATCTGGACTGGCCACAGTGGCAGTCTGGGGTACAAATGTGGACTGGCCACAGTGGGTAGTCTAGGGTACAAATGTGGACTGCCACAATGGGTAGTCTGGGGTACAAATGTGGAGCGGCCCCAATGGGCAGTCTGGGGTACAAATGTGGACTGGCCTCAATGGGCAGTCTGGGGTACAGATGTGGACTGGCCACAATGGGCAGTCTGTGGTACAAATGTGGACTGGCCACAATGGGCAGTCTGGGGTACAAATGTGGAATGGCCACAGTGGGAAGTCTGGGGTACAAATGTGGACTGGCCACAGTGGCAGTCTGGGGTACAAATGTGGACTGGCCATAGTGGGCAGTCTAGGGTACAAATGTGGACTGCCACAATGGGTAGTCTGGGGTACAAATGTGGACTGGCCCCAATGGGCAGTCTGGGGTACAAATGTGGACTGGCCTCAATGGGCAGTCTGGGGTACAGATGTGGACTGGCCTCAATGGGCAGTCTGGGGTACCAATGTGGACTGGCCACAATGGGCAGTCTGGGTTACAAATGTGGACTGGTCACAGTGGGCAGTCTGGGGTACAAATGTAGACTGGCCTCAATGGGCAGTCTGGGGTACAAATGTGTAGCTGTCACATACCTTTGACGCTGTTGATCAGCGGCCCTGCTGCTCTGTGTATGCTGCCTGTGTATACTGCTGTCACATACAGTATCTTTGACTTTGTTTGTCAGAGTCCTTGCAGCTCTGTATGTGGTGCTGTCATGTACATTTATTTTATTTATTTTCATTTTAACTTTGTTGACCGGGTGAGTGCACTGGCACAGCAGCCTTTTTCAGTCCCAACCTGGGTGCTTTAGCACATATAATGGGTAGGATATGGTACAATGGTTAAGGTACAAAATAGATGCAACGAGTACAATACAATATACAAAAAAGGTGAAAATACAACATGACAGTATAATACAACATCAGTGACTTGTGAATATGTACAGTAGTGTTTGATACTGGGTACGAGGGGAGCACTTCAGTGTAGCAGATAATTCAATTGGATATTGGAGTAAACAAACATTGCAGTAAACGATACATTTTATATAGATTGTCAGCAACTCTGCAGCTCTGTGTGTGTTGCTGTTACATACCTTTGACATTGTTGGTCAGTAGACGGCTGGTGCGAATAGGTATAACCTGGACATGTTCGATACCTGTTCGTTCCGAGATGGTGACCTCCACACTCAGGTTCTGGACCACCTGCTGTGGCCTGATGTTCAGGACAACCTCATACTTCCCTAGGCGTCTCTGCAGAAGCTCCTCATATGTCAGAGTGAAGCCGATCTGCTCGCCAGGTTTTACATTAACAGACACCTTAAATGTCTCTGCTTCCCGCTCCCTGCAAGATAATGGTTTCTTGTATTAATAATGTGTTTTTTTCCAGGCAACGGTCTCTTTCAAGACATGGAAATGGATCACTGAAAATAGGTGTCTCCTGCTATACACAGTACCAAGGTTACGTGACAATTACTGAAATCATCATGTAGCCAATACTTTGTAATGTCATTGTGGAATTCTACACCTCCAGGATCAGACTGCGATTGTACTGTAAAGTCACAGTGTTAGTTTTCAAATAGCTCCCCAACTGTAAAACAGGGTTTGTCGGTACAAATTGTTATGTGCATCCCCACAGATGTTCTGGAAATCCAATTAAAGGTCTGAGCGTGCTATGAAAGCAGGAAGGGCCAGGTGCATGGTTGCTGCCCTTGGTCTGCCATTGGGTGTCACAATAGAGCATTTTTTCTTCGCAGCTGCAAGGAAACCCAAGTTAGCAATAAAGTGCTGTGCTGCAGACCTAGGGAACATTTCTGGTTCGGTTGAGGTATTTTATTGGGGGAGGGTGATACCCACAGCATGTTGCACATGAAAAATTACAGAAAACAAATTAGTTCAAAGGGGTGTTATGAACCCTACATACATCATTTGGCTTGGGGTGAAAGAGGTGAGAATCCTAGGTGCACTCTATGGGTTATGATGGAGGCACATGTATTCTACACAATCCATGAGTGGTTAGGTGGAATGTATGGATTCTAGATGCACCTTTTGGGTTGGGGTGAGGGGTTTATGCATCCTAGAAGCATCTTATGGGTTGGAGTTGGGATGTATGGATCCTTTGTGCACTGTAGGGATAGGGGGATTGTATAGATTCTAGCTGCACCTTTTGGACTGGGTGGGGGATTGTGACTTCTAGTTCCATTCCCAGGGTTGGGGTGGTAGGGTAAGGATTGTAGGTCCACCCTATGTGGGGGTGTAGTGTGTATGTATTCTAGGTATACCCTATACCGTAGGTTGGAGTGGGGGGGGGGCTGTACTGATTCTAGGTGTACTTTTGGCAGTGGAGTGTATAGATCCTAGGTACAGCTTATGGGTTGGGGTATGCATTCTAGACTCACCCTGCAGGTTGGGGTGGGAGTGTATTGATCCTGGGTGCACTATATGGTGAATGAGGGAAGTATGGATTATAGGGAAAACCCTATAGGTGGGGGTTGTATGGGTTACAGGCACATCCTATGGGTTGGGATGTGGATGCATGGATCCTAGCTGCACCCAATAGGTGAGGAGTGTATCAGTTCTAGGCTCACCCAATAGTTTGAGTTGAGGGTGTATGGATCTTTCACTGTGGGTGACACAGATTATAAGGATCTTACTTGGTAGCAACATGCGCAGCTGTCTGTCCCTTCTTCCGTGCTGCATCATATATTTTCTTGGCCTGAGCTTTCTCCTTGACCTCGGCCACATACACCTTGTCTTTGTGTGTCCTGTGAAGAAATGGCAGAAGACGCTGAGATGAGAGACAATGAAATCAGGGTTTCTTGGCATTTGAAGTTACTATTTCTCAGCCAACACATTAGGTGGCACAGAACAACTGTGATGCTTGTGGCACTACAATGTTTGTAGTCCTCCTTGACCTTGTTCTCTGCAGTGGAGGTGGGGTCATCTGCAGTGTTATCCCTCGTGGAACTGGTTGTTGGCAGTGAGCACAACCAGGCAACCTTCCCCTAGTAATGGAAAAGACTAACCAGGACTAGGCAGTCAGGACCCAGAACTTCAAAAACGTAGACTTTGTCAAGATGAAGGACCTGGTGATCAAGGGTTTGGAGCAGCTGCATGCGCACATGTGTAGTTTGTGAAAAAGGTGATTGAAGCTGACTTGGAGGGCTGTAGCCTTGTGTAAACAATAACGGAAAAGGGGCAAAGGCCCCCCCTTTTTCTCCAAAGGGAACGAAGGAAACTGATCCAGAACAAAAACAGAACAAAACATTGCTGAGCATTTAAACTAGCCGAGAGGGAGACAAAAGGAAGGAGGGAGACACTAACTGTCCTCCCCCAAAAAACAAACTAGTCAGTAGAGAGAGTCCTAAGGGAGGGAAATCCTCAAGGGTACCTAATATCAGGAAAAACAAATTATTAGAAATGAAGAGGGATGGGAATGAAGGCAGAGTGGATAAGGAGAGTCAGAAAAAGCTAATAAAGGGGATTGACAGGGAGAGTGGCAACAGAATCTGGAAGGCCACGTGCGGAAATGTTAGAGGTCTGGAAAATAAGATCCCAGACCTAGTAGCCATGATGGCGGAGGCTGACATGGACACTGTCGTCATCACTGAGTCATGGTGCAATGAGAACCATGACTGGAATATAGGAATACTGGGGTATACTCTGTTCAGGAAGGACAGGGTGGGTAAGAAAGGTGGAGGAGTGGCTGTTTACGTGAGAGACAGCATTAAAACAATAGAGATGCAGGGAATATAGGGAGGGGCGGAAGTACTGTGGGTCACCCTAGAGACAGGGAATGAAGCAGCTATTTGCACTGGCATGATCTACAGACCTCCAGCACAGGGGAGGAGATGGATAAGGTTCTGGTGGAAGCCTTTCAAAAGATGGCAAAAAAGGGGAAGATGATGCTGATGGGAGACTTTAATCTGCCGGATATAGACTGCAGCATCCCAGCTGTGGCTTCAGCTGGGAGCAAGGACTTCCTGGACTCCCTGCAGGGGGCATTCCTCAGGCAACTAGTAGGAGAGCCCATTTGTGGGCAAGCATTATTGGACCATGTGCTCACCAATGGTGACAGTGTTGCAGACGCCATGGTGGGTGACCACCTAGGGACCAGTGATCACCGTACAGTGGTTCAATAAAAGACCTGTGGCAGAACTGAACCACACAAAAGCGAGGGTTCTGGACTTCAGAAGGGCACATTTTACAAAGATGGGAGAATGCCTTAGGGACACCCTGGCAGGGGAAGAATACCTGGATGGAGTGGAGGAGCAGTGGGCAAAACTAAAAGAGGCCATAGTGAAGGCAATAAACCTCTGCGTCAGGCAAGTAAGCAAAAGGAAAAAGAGACCGCTATGGTTTTCAAAGGAAGTGGCTGAAAAGGTAAGGGCTAAAAAGTTAGAATTCAAGAGGTACAAGGAGACTCAGAGGGAGGAAGATAGGGAGGTGTATCAGGAGAAGCAGACGGAGGCAGGGAAAGCAATCAGGAGCGCAAGGGCACAAAAACAGAGAAGAAAATAGCCCAGGCAGTAAAGAAAGGGGACAAGACATTTTTTTACATATGTAAGCAAAAGGAGAAAGACCATGGGAGGGATTGTAAGACTAAGGAAGGAAGGAAGGAGGGAAGGGGAGGAGTTGCATAAGGGAACCAGGAAAAAGCAGATGGTCCTGAACAAATACTTTTGTTCAGTGGTCACAGAGAAAGGGGAAGGCAAGGGACCACAGATAAGGGACAACAAAATTGAAGGAAGGGAGGTGGACACTAGTCCATTCACAGAGGAGAGAGTACTGAAGAAACTCACAAATCTGAAAGTGAACAAGGCATCGGGGCCAGACAGGATATATCCAAGGGTACTGAAGGAAATCAGGGAGGTGTTGGCTGCACCTCTGACAGTCCTGTTCAACCACTCACTGGAGACAGGAGTGGCTCCAGAGGACTGGAGGAGGGCAGATGTAGTCCCACTTCACAAAAGTGGTAGCAGGGAGGAGGCTGACAATTATAGGTTAGTCAGCCTGACATCAGTGGTGGGGAAATTAATGGAATCACTACTGATGGTAAGGATTGTGGAATATCTTGAATCCAGTGGGTTACAGGATCGGAGGCAGCACAGATTCTCTGAGTACAGATCATGTCAAACAAATCTGATTTCTTTGACTGGGTGACCACGGAATTAGATGAGAGTGGAGTGGTGGATGTGGCCTACCGAGATTTCAGTAAGGCCTTCAACGTCATTCCACATAGGAGACTCTCAAACAAGCTGGGCAGCCTGGGAGTGGGCTCAAAGGTGGTAAACTGGGTAAGAAATTGGTTGTGGGATAGGCAACAGAAGGTGGTGGTAAACGGAGTTCAATATGAGGAATGGAGGGTGACCAGTGGGGTGCCACAAGGATCAGTACTAGGACCGGTCCTCTTTAATGTCTTTATTATCGACATTAGAGAGGGGCTAGAAGGGAAGGTATGCCTTTTTGCAGATGACACTAAGATCTGCAATAGGGTAGATACTCCAGGTGGGGTGGAAATAATGAATAGTGATGTAAAAAAGCTTGAGGAGTGGTCAAAAGTGTGTCAACTAGGTTTCAATGCGAAGTGCAAAATCATGCACTTGGGGCACAGAAACACAGGGGCAGAGTACAAGATGGAAGGAGTGGTACTGATAACCACCAAGTAGGAAAGAGATCTGGGGATAATCATATGTGATGACCTGAAGGTGGTCAAACAGTGTGACAAGGCAGTGGGGAAAGCCAGTGGGCTGCTAGGGTGCATAGGGAGGGGTATCTCTAGTAGAAAGAAGGAGGTTGTGATACTGCTATATAAATCATTGGTGAGACCTCACCTAGAGTACTGTGTCCAGTTCTGGAGACCACATCTTTGGAAGGACATAAGCAGAGTAGTGGCAGTCCAAAGGAAGGCATCTAAAATGGTTCAGGGCCTGCATCCAAAGCCTTATGAAGAGAAACTGAAGGACCTCAATATGTACACCCTGGAGGAAAGGAGGAAGGGGGATATGATTGAGACCTTCAAATACTTCACTGGTATAAATAAGGTTCAAGAAGGAAGCATTTTTCAGAAAAAAAAAGATGCCCAAGAACAAGGGGTCATGCTATGAAGCTGGAGGGGGTAGATTCAGGGGAAATGTGAGGAAGTACTTCTTCACAGAAAGAGTGGTGGATGCATAAAACCCAGTGGAGGTGATCAGGGCAAAAACTGTATCGAGATTCAAGAACGCATGGGATAGGCATAAGAGAGCCTTAGTGGTTATGAAGGGGGGGGTAAAACAAGAGACCAAGTAGGGTCTGTGGTATTACAGTAGGTAGGGCAAATGGGCAGAATGAGTGGGCCAAGTGGTCCTTATCTGCCATCAGTTTCTATGTTTCTATGTAAAAAGAAGGTCCTGTGACCACTAGAAAGAGAGATGGACAGCCTTCAGGCCAGAAAAGAGTACAGAGCAGCACTGAGGAACTGCAAGACTAAAATTAAGAAGCCAAGGAGAGACTGAAAGAAAGAAGAGCAGTAGGAGCTGTGGACAGCACCAAAACCTTCTTGAGGTACACACAACCACATGAAAAATGCCAGCAGAAAAAGATTAAAGGTCTATCTTGTCTGCATGTAATGCATATTCCTGTGGGATTACTGAGGAGTTTGTCCCCCTTCCCATTAGGAATTTCCACTTCCCCGTTAGGAGTTCCCCCACATTTCCTTTTGTAATTGTAACCCTCCCCTTTACTTTATCTGAACCCCTCTTATACCTTTCCACTATCTTTAGGGATGCTGCCTCATTTGGCAACTCTTTCCACTTAGCCACCACCCTCTTGGTGAAAAAGTGCCTTCTATTTTCCCTCTTGATTTATCCTCCCACCAGCTTAAGGCAGTGCCCTCTAGTGGTTTTGTTACTGCTAAGGCTGCAGAGACCCTCAGACTTTACCTTGTTTATACAGTGAGGTATTTTTTATTTTTATTTATTTTTATTTATTAAACTCTAGGATTACAAATACCTTTGAGCAAGAACTGCTCATTTACAAAGGTTCCACGTCAGAGGATGGAGGGTAACATACATACAAAGGTACACAATGGTTTACGGTCTTAACACGTTTTACAGTTACAGTCATTAGTGTAGGGAGAATTCAGAAGGCAGCTTAAATGATGTCTCAGAGTAAAAAAACTACACAAGAAGGACAGTTGGGGTAAGCAAGGTAGGAGGGGAACGGAAGAGGTAGGCAAGCTGAGGGGCCTCTGTCAGAGTGATGGGTGGTTAGAAGTAGTGTAAGCAGAGTTGGAGATGAAGGGCAGATGTCTGAAAGGTGCAGCAGAGGAGGGAGGGGGTGTGAAAGATGGGGGAAGGGCAGGAGTGATGTAGTTGGGGGCATGAGTGGGGCAGGAAGAGCAGAAGCCCCAGTGCAGGTGGTTAGCTGCTAATGGTTACAGGTCGGAGGTTAGAAATGACCAGGTGGATGGAGAGCCAGACCCTTTAGGAGAAGCAGTCACATTGCGTGGTTGAGGTGAGGTAGAGTCGGAGATTATTTTTGAAGGGTCCAAGCAAAGCAGAAGAAAGTGTTTCTTTGTTGAGGGTATTTAAATATTTCAGTCGTGTCTCCCCTCTCCCTCCTATCCAGGGTGTACATGTTGAAGTCTCTGAGTCTCTCTTCGTACATCCTACCTTGCTCACCCTGGATCATTTTAGTTGCCCTCCTCTGGACTACCTCCAGAAGATGGATGTCTCTCGTTTGGTATGGGCACCAGTACTTCACACTGTATTCCAGGCACAGATGCACCAGGAATCTGTACAGTGGCAGAATGACTGCTGCCTTCCTGCTAGTTATTCCTCTGGCTATGCAGCCCAACATTATATTTGCTTTGGCTGCCACCTTCCTGCAATGCACAGGGTGTCTCAGTTCACTTATGATGATCACTCCCAAATCTTTCTTCTCCTCTGATTTGATAACCTGCATATCACTCAGACAATATTCAATCTTTGGATTCTTAGCCCCCCAGGTGCAAGACTTTTCACTTCTTAGCATTGAACCCCAGTTGACAAATACCTGACCACCTCTCAAGCCTGGATGGACCATTCCTGAGGTCCTGTATTCCATCCTCTGTGTGCACCTTCTCACAGAGCTTGGTATCATCTGCAAACAGACAGATCTTACCCTTTACTCCATCTGCTATGTCGTAATAAATATATTAAACAACACCGGAGCAAGCACCTAACCCTGAAGGGCCCAGCTAATGACTGTTCTAGCCCCTGAGAATTACCCTTTGACTCCTGTCCTACAACCAGTTTTTTTACGCAGGTCTTTGGCTTTACCCTACTCCCAGATCATCCAACTTCCTGGATAATTTCCTGTGGGAAATAATCAAAGGCCTTACTAAACTTCTGATACAGGATGCCCAGTGCCTGGCCCTTATTCTTTGTTTTGGTCACCCAATGGAAGAAATCAATCAGGTTTGTCTGGCAGGATGACCCTGCTACAAATTCTTTCTGCCTCTTGTTGTGGAGCCCGTTATCCTCTAGAAAGCACACCAGTCTTTCCTTTAGTATGGTCTTCATAAGCTTTCCTGTTACTGCAGTCAGACTAACTGGTCTGGGCCAGCCCGGTGGCGTGGAGGGTTGAGGCGCTGGATGCCACACCTCACGCTACGCCAGTGACTTGGGTTCGGTGATGGACTCGGGTTGCCAGGGGTCGGCAGGGGGGAGAGAGGGACTGAGCATCCATCGGCGGCTGTCCTCTCTGGGAAGGGTTGTACGCATAACCCGCTGCTTTACTGCCATCTCCCAGGTGAACAGTGGTATTGGCAGTGCAGTCGGGGCAGCAGTAAGAGAGAATGGAAGGGGCTGACATTGGCCGAGGGCCCTGGGTGGAGTCACGTTCCAGCACACTCCTGTCCCATTGGCCTTCCTTGTGTGCCAACACCAGCAGTGGGAGGTCACAAGAAAAAGTGGAAAATATCCCTTGTTGAGCCTAGGTGACGATCTCTCTGGCCACCCACCTACTACCAGACCAAGGGCAGACTTCGCTGTGCAGGCACTCCTCTGAAGTTGGAAAGGTAAGAGGGAGCCTTCTTTGCTCCACCTGGGGGGTTCATCCAGGCCTCTAGAACTGTACCGGAGCAGCCTAGCACTCTAAGAGCAGACACTGCGGTGGTAATATGGGTGTGAGAGATCTGAAAGAGTGGATTGACAGAGGAGGCAGTTAGGAGGGAAAAATAATAAGTTAAAAAACACTAACTGGTCTGTAGCTGCCAGGGTCATCCCTCTGCCCACTTTTCTGATGCAGCACTACGTGTATTGTTCTCTAGTCTAAGAGTACCTCCCTCCAACACCAGTGAGCTGTTAAACAGGTCCATCTGGGGACCCGCCAGCACATCTTCCAATTCCTACAGCACCTTCGAATGTATGCCATCCGGGCCCGGGGACTTGTCAACTTTCAGGACCCTCAAACCCTTCCTTACTCTGTCCTCACCAATATCCCTGTTGGTGTCACCTCTCACCCCATTGCCCACCCCATTCTTCCCTTGAGGTGTCGGACCATCCCTCTCTCTGGTGAAGACTGAGCAAAAATATTTATTTAGTACTTATGTCTTCTCTTCATTACCTCCCCCCCAAGCGTGACAATCCCATCACTCATATCCATTTTCTTCCTGATGTATTGGAGGAATGCCTTCTCCCCTTTTTCAGTCCTCTTTGCTAGTTGCAGCTCCTTTCTGGCCTTGGTCAACTGGACTCCTCTGCCTGTCTCTCTATCCTTAACACTATACTCTGCCCTGTCTTCCTCCTTTTGGGTCCTTTTGAATTTCTTGAAGGCCATCCTTTTGTCCCTCTCGGCCTGAACTACCTATCAGATTTTCTGGGCTTTTTGGCCATAGACTTTTTACTTTTCAATGCTGCACACTCATTAGTGGCTGCCACCAATCCCTCCTTGATGATGGCCCATTTCTGGTCCATCCCCATCTCTTCTATGATACCAGCAAGGTGCCCACGTAAAGTTTCTCCCAATCCTTTTGTAGTCTGCCTTCCTAAAATCTAATACTCTGGGTTTGGTGTTATTTTTCTCCCTACCCATGTCCAGACGCAGCCACACTGTGTGGTGGTTGCTCCCAACCAGGGGTTCCTCCGCTCTCACCTCCTGAGCATGTGCACCAGATCCAGACTGGATCTCTCCTTGGTGGGCTCTAGAACACACTGTGTCAGGAACTCACCTTGAAATGCATCCAGCATCACCTGCGACTTGGAACAGGAAGTAGTCTGGATTACCCAATCCACACTAAGTAGATTGAAGTCCCCATAATCTCAACCTCCCCCTTGCTCACCACCTCCATCATTTAGGACCCAAGCTCACTGTCCAGCTCCTCTTCCTGACTTGGCTACCTGTACACCACCCACAGCCTAGGTTTTCTCCCTTTTGTGAACTGTACCTGCACCCACAACACCCCAACTGTCCCCGTCTCCTCCCCTCTTGTACAGATTATTCCTTCCCTTACATACAGTGCAACTCCCCCACCTCTCCCCACCCCGTCCTGTCTATGTAGTTTGTACCCAGGGACGTGAGGTCCCAGTCATGTTCAGTGTGGCCAAAATCACTTTGATGGCTTCCATGACACCTCCCCCTCAGCCATTAGCACTTGTAACACAGCCATTTTGTTCCCTAGGCTCCATGCATTCAGGGATATCATGTTCCATCATGACTCTCTCCTGTCTTCCACCCCTCCCCCAGTCTGTTTGTCTCTCCCCCTATTTATTCTCACATACTCCACTGACCTTCCTATCTTACCCCCTGGCCCACTCCCACACTAAATTACCCTTCCTCTGTCCCTCCTCCTCATCCCCCCTGTCTTCCTTCCCTCTGGGAATCCCCTACCCTTACTATTGGTGCCCCTCCTCACCCCATAGGCTGACACCTCTAAAGCCTTTCTGACTGGGGGGGGTCTGTTGGCCTTCACCTCCTGACAACTTAGGGTGCTGAGACCATTTCTGCCCCACTTGTCAGTTTAAATTAAGGGCACCACCCATATAATCCCCAATTTTTCCCTTCAGCACCCTGTTGCTCTCCCTACTGAGATGCAGCATGTCTGGTGCATACAGAGTCTTATTTTCCCAGGTTCCTTCCAAGCTTTCTATACAGCCATATCCCTCCTCCCTGCACCACTCTCTCTCAGCCATATGTTGATGTCTGCAATCCTCCTTTTCCTGGTGGTACTAGCCCTGGGCACCAGCAGCATTTCAAAGAAGGCCACAGATATAGCCACCCCTTGCGTATTTTTTCCCACCTCCTTAAACATTTCTTGTACCACCCCCACCTCACATCCGGCAAGGTCGTCTGTCCTTAGATGGTCAATTACATGAGGTTCCTCCTCTTCCCTGTCTATGCTGACCTATCAGCAGGGCCACTGGAAAATTACGGAACATTTTACCTGAAAATGCGGGGACTTTTTTGCAAAAATTGCGGGAAAATTGCGGGTATTCACTATACATCACCACTGCCCCTTAATAAGTATTTTATTGTTTGCTGCAGCATGTATTGGTCACATAAATTGTTTAGATAAATGTATTGCCTCTTGTAAATGCTTTTGATGTGAAGAAAGGTGTGTGTTTTGAAGCACTGCAAATTAATCATACGTAGCATATCTTCTAAAACCAAGACATCTAAGTCATGCAGTGCTAACTAGATTTTATTTAGTAATTTACAGTTAGTCTATACTGAATGCATCCTGAAACAACATATTTTCCCAGTTTCTAGATGTTAAATAATGAAGCCTGTTTAAACTACTTGCTTTGGTGCAAGAAAAAAATAAACAGATAACCAGGGTGCCTAATAAAGGTCTAGTAAGAAAAATATTTATTTTGTTAAAATAATTACTGTTCTTAATCAGCACTGTAAGTACATGTTAAACTCACAAGATAAAAGTATCAAATCATAAGAGTAGCTTTTCATTACATCATACAATAGTTTTCAATACATGGTACTTTTGTTCTACTCGGTTTACAGTGATTTTACTTGGGTTGCAATTATTTTGTCTATTTGAAGGTAAATGTTTAACTATACTTAACCTGTTCAGTGTGTTTTCAGAAATGTTTGCTTTTTATATGCTTTGTATGTGAGTATGCAGTTGTGGCAGACTGACATGTAAGAATCCTGTCACCAACCCCTCAAAGCACATTCAGGTTTATAATTACAAGGCCATCCAAACTCTTGACACATTTGAATCAAAATCCTTTCAAATTGAAAGCATTTATACAAGGAAAATCTACCCAACCATTCAAAAACAAGCATTGTGGTCAAGGCTTCATTTAGGTGAATGGGGCACTTTGCACCTCTTCTCACAACTATTGTTTCAGTCTCTGTGTCAGCAAAAGTTCTCTTATAGTCTGCTTTCACAGATTTTAAAAGTGTTCAAGTCTACTATATGCATGACCAGAAGATTTGAAACCAAAGCAGGAAGGGAATCACATGAAAGCAGAGTCACATTTGACCCTTCTCACCTCACACTATACTGGTTTGGTCAAATCAAAGTCTGTGTACTAAATTGTTAACATATCTGAGTAGATTTCCTTGAGTATATAAATATTTTTATACAATTTTAGTCAAAAATTCCATAAATGTAAGAAATTGCAAGAAATTGCGGATTTTGTGCGGAGAAGGGTGAAAATTGCGGAAATTGCGGAAAAATTGCGCCTGCAATTTTCCAGTGGCCCTGCCTATCAGCAAGCCTTCCCATTCCACTGTCATCCACAGCACATACACACTACCTTCCTGTAAGTGAACTGATTCCCAATGATCCCCCACATCACCCTTTTTATAATGGAGTCTCCCAAAATCACCACTCCCGCCTTCCCCCCTCACTGTCAGCTTCCCTTGTGCCTTCTATCCTTCCAGGCATCTCTGCCCTTCCCTCCCTCCCTTCATCTGTTTCCTGCCCTTCCCCCTTCCTTTCTGCTTTCTCCCAAGACTCCTTGCTCTGCCAGCTCACCCTACTTCCTTCCTCCCTTTCCTTTCCTCTCCTCTCCAGTCATCCCCTCTCCTGATTTACCTGACTGCCCAACTTTCCCTAACCTCCCCCTTTCATGGCCTCTCACTTTCCCCTCCCTCGCCTACTCTGCCACCTCTAACCTCCCTTCTCATCCCCTTTTGACTGTCCTTCCTCATGCCATCTTCCTGCACTGGTTTCCCCCACCATACACTGGAATCCTTTGCATTGTCCCTAGTCAGTGGATGAAATCTATTCCACACCTGCACCTCTGGGGATGCTCCCACCTTAATCCTTTCCCCTCCTGCACCCCCCCTCCAATCACTGTCCACCTCCCCTCCCTTAGCCTCCTAACTCTCTGGGGGAGAAGTACCCAGGGAACCTGCATCATCTTTTCATCCATCCTTTTTCCATTTTTTGCCCCACTTCCTTGAACATAAAGTATATCCACTTCTCCCCTTCTTCTCTGTGTCTTCCTCCATCAAGTAGCACACCTATTTCCCATCAAAGATGCCTGACCTCTTCCCTCAACTGACCTAAGCTCCTACATCCTAGGAAATCCTCTAACTCCTATAGTGTACCCATGAACACTGCGGCCCCACACCATCTGCAACAAACAACCCTGCTTCCCAGAACGCCTTCTTCCCTAATCATAATGCTGCACTTTCCTTCCAACTTCTGCACTACTGACCCCTGACTAGACTTGTTACTATATTCTTGCCCCAGCTAGGGATTAGCTATGGACCTTTATAGAGCAACCTATTCATATCCCTACCCCAGACAGAGATTAGCTATGACCCCTTACAAAACTTGTATGTAGGTCTTCCCTAGATAGAGTATAACTGCAGTCCCTTTGTTAACCCTTTGTCAGACTCGAATACTTTACTTTAAATGACTCATTATCATGTTACCCTTAATTAAACACACTCAATCAAGCTGTTTTTATAAGCACCTCAACATCAATAATTCTGTACTATTGCATTACAAAACTAGTATTAATGTGAATCATTCTATCACTTAAGCAACTATACCAGATTTCCCTTTTAATCTCTTTTGCAAATTGAACTACCAGTTACCAACCCCTTAATTATAAATTGCATTATAGATTGCAGGAGCATCCCTGATCAGTCACAGCCCTCCCTTCAGTTGTGTGTGAGGTACTCTTATTACCGTAAGAGAACCTCACGCAGTGAGCCGCTGTAATGGGCTTCTTGCTTACTGCTCATACTGTCAGCATTTCAAATGAATTTTTATTCAATAAAGTTAGCAATCCATAAAAATGTTATGGGTCTGTTTGGAGGGCCTCTTATAGATTTCAGAGCGTAGCCTCTTGTGTCCTTAGGCACACAGAATTGCTCACCTTTGATTCGCAGTCCTCTGGTCCTAGGAACATGCAAGGTGACACTCTTTTATCCATAAGAGGCCTTCCAACTGGATCCATAAACATATACAAACTGCATGAATTAAGGCCGCTTCTTTACTTACTTTGCCACATGTATTGATGCTAGACGGAATACATAAATGGAAGGAGGAAGCTGAAGGTTGTTGGTGGACCACTAAAAACAGGGGAAAGTTGAGGAATATTTGAGAAGGTCAGGGAAGACAATGACAAAGATTAAAGCAAGGTGTCTTACCTTGGCAATTCCTTTTCTCCAAGGACAGCCATCTATAACTCCCGGTGTGTAAGCAGGTACCCCTCTGGGTATAGTTTACTTGACTGACTTATTTGGTACTTGCTCTACAGAACCCTGCTATAGCTATAGTCACCAGGCCTGGATTGTCTATCGCACAGTCCAGTCATAAACTTATGAAACAATGACAGGTACCTAAATTAACTGCTACACTGTGCAACTATATGCATACTCTGAGAAGGAGAGTGGAGGTGAAGCAGAAGTATAAACAGGTGGGATTGGAGTGATACAGTAGAGCTCCAGCTTTCAAAAGAGGAATTGCCAATGTAAGAAACCTTTATAGAGAGGGCATCAATCACTCCTTACAAGTGTGATGTAAACAGCAGTGTCTCAAGATGGTTGAAAAGACATATATATATATACAGTATATATATATATATTATGGTAGCACGGTAGTGCTACCATAGTTAGGGTTGAGGAGCCATTTCTATGTTAAACCCCAAAACTTTGCACCTTAATAACTTTGCAACCGTATGACAGATTTGGCTGACATTTGGCATACATGATCAAGAACCATAGGCCTTGGCATCTGCCAAGCTTTGTACCAGTTGGATACACGGCTGCGGAGTTATTAAGCGTGATTTGCGCACGCGTTTACGCTTTTTCTGGAATTCTACGGTCGCGCGTACAGGTTGCATGGTTTACGCGACCGACCCAAAATCTTCATGGAATGTGCGGCCAGGGTCCCTGATGTGTCTTTCGAAGATTTGGTGAAAAAATATTAAACGGTTCAAAAGTTATTCAAAAAACAAATTCCCATTATAAGTCAATGGGAAAAGTTAAGAAAAAGTTCGACAGTGTCACAAATGCATTTTTACTTTCGCAAACGGGCCTGCTACTTTCGCAAATCAGCCATTTTGTTTTCAGTTGGTGATCAGAAAAATGGTTGGCATTTAAATTTGGGACCCTCTAGCAACCTAATTCTTTTGTATTCACCCAGTCGGACCCTGAGGATGCTTGCCATGTCTTTATTTTGTGTAAACACCCCAGAAATATGTTTTCAAATTTCTGGAAAAGTACTTCAAAATTACTCGTTTTAACGTAAAGTTTCGAACTTTTAAAGAAAGTTTTGCAAATTGCGACAGTAGTTTTCCATCTGTGGGAAAGTGACAGCGATTCTTTGGCACTGCGCTGCAAAAGAACCGTTGGGAGTTTTGGGCTGAAATTTGGAGGGAACGGAGCCGACATCTCACAGATGTGCCTTTCAGTGTTGTATTGAAAAAATATTACACAGCGGCAAAGTTACGGCACTCCAAAGTTGACAGTTTTTCCCATAGGATAACATTACGGCACCCAACGCATTACAGAAATCCTTTGGATTCCTACTGCAAAATAACGGTTTGGTCTTTTTTCCTGAAATTTGGAGGGAAGACAGCCAACAGCCCACAGATGTGTCTTTCAGTGGTTTGGTAAAAAAATATTACAGGGAGGCAAAGTTATGGCACTCCGAACTTCTCTTTTTTTCCCATAGGATAACATTATGGCGTTCACCGCGCCTTTCAGGGCCCGTATCTCGGAAACAGTGTGAGATACGGACTTTTTGTCGGAACATTTCTTAGCCCCCTAACAGGGGTTAAGTACAAAATTAGCCAGGACAGTTGTAAATAATATGACTTTTAAATTTTTTTTCTACGTCGTATGGTTCCTGAGATATAACCTATTTAGTAATCCAAGTTCTCATTTTCTGCTCCGATACTCATTATTATGCATACATTATTTGTACTCACTGTCTTTCTCTATGCAGGTTTTGGAGAAAACCAGCCTGTGCGCTTACATTACTGTTACTGTTGCCCTTTCTGCTTGCGGTTCCGTACCCGTTTCACTTACCGTTGACGTTTGCGCCACCGTGTGCGTTATCCTTGGCGTTTTCATTTTCGGTTGCGTTTCTGTTATTTTTTGCCATTTGTGTCTACAGTACTGTTTCTCTTTCTGTTTTAGTTTGCGTCACCATGCCCATTGAAATTTCCGTTTGCAGGCACCATGTTACTATGTGACAACACATCACGTGGCAGACCGTTCCCGTCTACGCCACTGTGTGCGTTGCCCTTTCTGTTCTCATTCGCGCTTGCATTACCATGTGTGCCACTGTTAGCGCTTCTGTTTGCGTTGCTGTTCCTGTTACTATGCCTCAAGACATCCCGTGGCGGGCGTGGGGCCCCGAGGCCCAGCGCCCACTGCCTGTCCATTCACTACTACCGTTATCATTCTCAAAAGAAGGAAATTAGGGCAAAAAACTCCATTTAATGCATTAGTTAGGGTTGTTCCACAGTGACAAAAGTGAGGAAATTCGCTGTTAGGGTTGAAAACCCCCCTTGGACCCCCTGCCCACCCCCCCAACCGGCATTGGGGTGTGCATTGGTGTCGTCGGTCCTAACTCTCACCCCATTCTCCTATACTTCTGCTGCTTTACACATGTGATGGGGTGAGAGTTAGGGTTGACATTTACCATCACACCCCAATGCCGGTTGAGGGGTGGGCAGTGGGTCCAAGGGGGGTTTCAACCCCAACAGTGAATTTCTCACTTTTGTCGCGTGGAACAACCCAACTAATGCAATTAAATGGAGTTTTTTGCCTCTAATATATATATATATATATATATATATATATATACACACACTATAGAAGTTATAAGAGCAGATAGAACCTGCAATCTAAGAAACTGCTGCTTGTAAAATTCTTCTACCTAGGCCTTAACAGCCTTCCCTCACAAATCTGCCTCTCTCCCTCCTTCCCTGCTCTTGAGCATGCACTCAGATCAACCCCTAACATTACCTGCATCTGACTGCCTTTTAAGACCTCACTTACCTCAGTATGGCTTTCTCTGTTTTCTTTTTCTGTGACTCACTGTACATACCGATGTAAATATTATTTGTAGTTATTTGACTCCGTATTGTAATTACCAGTTGCCTGAGGGAAATGACATATGAGGAATGACTAGGGGAGCTCAACCTGTTCTCGCTGGAGGAGAGGAAGGACTGGGGGGACACGACTGAGGTCTTCAAGTACCTCAGGGGAGTAAATAAGGTAAGCCAAGATAGGATCTTTTGACTGAAGGAGGGTGGACTCACCAGAGGACACAGCTGGAAGATTGAGGATGGTAGGATTAATGGGGAAAGGAGGAGGAGGTACTTCACCGAAAGAGTGGTGGAACCATGGAATGCACTGCCCAGGGAGCTGGTACAGGCAGCTACATTGGAGGGATTCAAGAGAGGGTGGGACAGGTATAGGCAAGGGGTGAAGCAAAGGCCAGTTTGCCAGGGGGGCAGGACTGAGGGATGGAGTAACAGTGGAAGGAGACAGATAGAGGGCTACGGTACCCAATCAGGGTGCTGAAGCACAAGCACACTTGATTGACCAATAGGCCTTCTCTTCTGGCGTCTAGAATGTTAGTATGTATGTTAATGTATACTCTCTGTACGTTGTTGTACCTTTGCTGTATTTGCTTTCTCCTGTACCCCTTTCCTCCAGGACCATCTGGAAACTAGCTTCTGTTCATGGTGCTTTTCCCGGTTATCAACTTTTAAATAAAATAAATAAATAACAGCTAACAATGTTACATCCCACCTGTGGTATGTTGCAAAGGTATGAGGCACTGCCTAAATAGCTGCCTTACATAAATCTAAGGGGCCCCATCTATCCAGCGCTTAGTCTCTACACTTGCGGATGCTGGATTTGTGTCTGGAGTGAAGTAGGGCTGAACAGTGGGCATCCAATTGATGCCCATGCTGGCATCAGAGTGGATCCTTGCTCCATGCGGAGAAGCATACAGCAAGAGATTGGGGGATATGGTAGTGCTCCAAGGACTGCTGCATCCCCTAAAGAAAACATATATTACTAAAAAACAAACAGCTACAGTACATGGCCCTCAGTCATTCATGCCACCTCGGAGGGCTGGGGAAAGGTGTGTGTGTGTGGGGGGGGGATCAGGCCCTCTGATGACTCCTGGGGGCCATGTAGAGGGGCATGTAGCTGCTGCTGAAGGGCACCCCCTCCTGTAACATAAGTCACCTGCACTCTGAATCATGAAGTAAGGTGATATGCATTGTACAGATACATGTCCCCACCCTCTTGACTACTCCCTGCCACCTGCATAGCAGTGCAGGTTATAAGAATGAGGTGCAGAGGAGGTGCACAACACCTTCTGCAGTTTTCACAGAGTGTCAATGTCTGGGGCTCCTGAGATCTGTATTACTGATCCTACTGTTTGTCACTGTTTTGTAATTAAATTTGTTTTTTACACCAGTAATTCATGTTTCCACCAGGAGTACTTACAAGGCTGTCTGTGCACTGCTTCTTTATGCTGTTCTTGTTCTGCATGCTTGATTTGGGTGTTTAGGTCAGAATTTTCTGTGTAGATAGGTAGCTATCTTCTTGGCTTACCTACATCTCAGCCAATGGTCTAAGAGTTTCGTAGCTTTGATACCCCCTTTCTTGAATGTTTGTTTTAGGAAGATCAGTGCCTGTTGCTTTGTAAAGTGCATGTGTTCCTGTAGCTGGCGTCAAACAGTTAGCATGTTTCTAAGGAGTTGCCTGCTGTTTGTCTCTTGGTGTTGGCACTCCAGGCCTTTGAGACGTTGTTCTAGGTCTTGATACTACTGATTCCCTTCTTTTTTTTCTGGTGCAGGCGTCAGCTACTACTGTACCTCTAAATATGGGTTTATAGACAGCCCAGTGGTGCTGAGGGTTGAGGCGCTGGATGCCACACTTCGCGCCATGCCGGCGACCCATGTTCAGAAGCGAGTTCAGGTGCTGGGAATCGGCAGGGGCGGGTAGAGGATTGAGCACGCGCAGGGTGGCTCTCCTCCCTGGGGTAAGGGTGGGGGGATAGCCCGGAACACCAGCAGCTCCCGGTGGAGATCAGGAGCATTGCAGTGCATGGGCTGCACATCGTACAGCGTGGCTGACACAGACAGGGTTGCCATGCACTATTGCGTCAGGCATGCCCATGCAAGGGGGGGGAGATTGCCACCAGAAAAAGGAAAACACTGTCTCCATGGGACAGGCGACTGCACCTGTCCCCCATGCCCTCTGCCGGGTTCACCTCGACTGGCCTTCCAGTTCCTCCTCAGGGTCCTAACCTGCAGCCAGAGACTGACTTAGAAGAGCACCCAAGAGGAGAGGAGAGGGGCCCCACCCCGGATGGGTTAAACTGGGGGTGCTGGCTGCAGGGAGTGGGGGAGAGAGGAGGCACAGTCAGAGGGGACCTCAGGTGGGCAAGATACGGGCAGGATGCCTGAGAGAGGTTCCATGGGCCGTGACCAGAGGGAAATAAAGTCGTAAAAAAAAATATATATATATATATATATATATACACACAGTATATATATATATATATAGATTTTATAATGTAGAGGTTGGCAAGCCAGGAATGTTTCACCTAGAGTCAATCCAGAGCTGAGCCAAAGTCTGGTTTGATGCTACAAGCCAAGGCGCAAGCCAAGCCATGGCTACTGAAGGCTGTCTGCTATATTGCTAACACTGCCTCTCATGAGTTGCATGAGAGAAGCTGAACATTTTAGCCACTGCAATAACTGCTCAGGCTAACACAAATGCTTGCTTTGATCACAACTGGCTTGGCTTGGCCTTGGCTCTCAATTGCTTATAGAGATTGAGCGAAGTCGAGTCAGGCACTAGGCTTGAGTCTGCTCTGGCTCGTCCAGCTCAGTACCTCACAGTATAGCTGGAATTCTGTTTTGACCATCATTCAGCATAATAGATGTTTTCAATTCGTCTCTCAGGCGTTCCCAGAATTCATGGTTGTTCATGTGGGCTGCAATGATCGTTCAAAACAAGTTTTAGTTGGCAGTACCTAGAGAAATTTCCACATCAACACTGGGTGGTCTGAGAGGTGGATGGAAGATTTCAATGGGTGTTGTGCTCTGTAGAGGTGTTCTGTTTGTGTAAAATAATTCTTGAACATGCTTGGTGCAAAAGAGAGCAGTATGTGTACAGTCATTGGTTGAGGGGTACAGATGTCTCCAAATATCCTTTACTCCTAGTTATAGGGAATCCCATTCAGTTTGGTATGGATTTGCACAGCATACTTATCTCATCCCTGCTTATGAAACGGGGGCATGAAGTACATATGGGTCTCTTATGACCGTAAATTTGGCAGGGTTATTTGAGAGTGAAACCTTCATCTGCTGGGGATCAAGCTTTTACGGTGGCTGCCCCCTCTCTATGGAACCTGCTCCCATGGAGGTCTGTTTTGCTGGATCCCTAGATTCTAAACATCTCCAGACAATCATTTAGACTTATCTCTGGACTTGTGCATTTAATTATTTATTTATTGTGAAGTTTTCTTTCCCAATGTGTTGATTTAGTATGTATACTGATGTGTTTTGTGTTCTTGTTGTAAAGGCGCTCTTGACCACAAAAGTGTTCCAAAAATAAAATAACTCTACTACTACTTCTCTCAGGGGTCAAAATCGACACACACTTGCCTGTTCCCTGTGCAAGTGGAAACAGGCTAGCGCATGTAGTTTTCTCCCCTACTTGCACTGTGGTGAGAAAAAGTTAGCACCTTCAAGAAGAACCTGCATAGACTATTGGCCCAAATGAACCCTTGCGACTGCCTAACACACCACTAGCCATATGAAGACTACCTGCTAGCACCCCCCCTTCTCCCCCCCACCCTGTTTTTCCCCTCTCTTTCTCTGACAGTGCCCGCAATATGGCAGCTACTTTCAGGAACTCATAACACCACTTCATACCACAAATCATAACTAGTCCCTAAGCTCACTACCCCATTCTCCCTACCCCGGTCTCTCTTCCCTGCTCTAACTTTAACCTCTTTGATGAAATAAGTTGATTCTCATACTCCCTTTCGCCCTCCTCTGACAACACCTGTTCCTGGTAGCTACTTTTTTTCCTTCTTCCCCTAGTCCTTAATCTCTGTGCATTGCCCCTCAAAGGCTGCACGCCAAGAGTTTTATGAGTGGTGTCTTATTTATACAGGGTTAGTTGATAGTATTTCTGTGTTAGTTACTAGAACCCAGTTTGTCTTACCAATGTGTTGTGCATTACTGGTCTACTCTGACCTTTGTTTGTTTATGTATCTCCACTTGACATGAAACCTTTGTAAAAGAGCCTCTGTGCTCAATGGTATAAATCTGAACTGTTGAAATAAATAAAGAAAGAAAGAAATGTAAACTGTCAGTCTTGCAGACTGCATTATATGAAGCTGTCACATGGGGCATTCTTCTGCATTTGGCTGCCAGAGTTCAGGACTAATCAGACTGGATTTTGCTAGGCTAGGTAATTCCTCTCACCATGATCTATCAACTGCAGCTACCAGATAAAGTGCATGGGTAAGACGTCTGGTCACTGACATCAACATTGTCTGACAGCAAAAGGAGTGGATGGGTGCACGCTGCAGTGCCTGGGGGAGGGTCTAATGGATTTGGCAGGCAGCAGCTCATGTTGAGGCTGAATGGATCAGCCCGCCCCAAAAACCTATGGAAACAGCTGGCGACTAACAGCAGGTGGAGAAGGGAAAACAGGCCAGTGAGTTGGTTTAGTGCTACTAGCACTTTTTGTACATAATGCTGAGGTGGGGGGACTGGGAGGGGAAGAGAATCCAGAATCACTCTGTCGTAGTCTGCCCAGAATACCTGTTTACAATGTGCACAACATGTAGTCAATGAACCATGTGGTGTGTTTTTTCTGTAACCCACTGGTTCTCTAACCTTGGATAACACATGTGCAAGTTCAGGCAGCATACACAGTTCGCAGCTGCCTGTAGAGAGACGTCAGAGTAGCAGCACTGCCTGCTACTAACTAACCGTGTTTCTAACCTAGAAGAAAAAAAACAAAAATAAGAAGTCAGACTCAGAGTTTCATCAGTCTACATACTGACATTTGTCAGTTAAAACAATCAGTGACTGAGGCAGGCTGCAGCTGGAAAATGGAGATTAAAAAAAAAAGTCTCCTTTTGCATTGCAAAATTCTTTGGGATGAGACTTGCTCCCGGTGGCCATTTTGGGTCAGATCTAGCAATGAATGGTTCTGACGACATATGGCGTCTATGGGAACAAATGTGTTAACTGGAATGAACTTATATACTTAAATTTGAAATATTTATTAAAATGACTACTGTCACTTATTCAGCTTAAACTAAGAGAGACAGATTGCAGCCAGTAATAAGCTGCAGGGAAAAAAAGGTTGTTTCAGTCCCCTCCCTCACACTGATCACTTCAAAAAATCCTGCAGGCTGAACACATCTAGAAAAGGCTAACTAGCCTTTTTTGACCAGAGCATGTGACCTGACTCTGTGCATGTAACTTTTTTGCCACATGCACCACAGTGCAAGTACTAAAAAAAGTGAATTTCTATTCCTGACTTCTCTGCTCGACTACTTAAATTACTATGGGTCTGATCCAAAAAGGTACCTCAGATATGTGCAAATCACACGTATCTGGGGTGCATACCTCCGCACCCTCCAATGCCAGCATACATGTTGGCATTCACATCCCCGGGCCCCCATGAAGCACACATGGAGTGCAGTGCCGAGGGCTATGGTCAGATCAATGGGGAGGTGGCATGCTGGACATCAACCATCCAATAGGATTCCCGGGTTAGCTCCATAGTGTGGCCTGTGCCCTGCATTGAGCAGGGGGTGGTGGTTGAATCTGAGAGAGTTTTTTTTGTTAATATATTCTTGAGTGACTTTTCAAAGGTCATGACAGTACAGTTTAACTTAAATAAAGATTGTGGTACATTCTATGTTGGGTCTCTTCAGTTCATTTACTGTCACATTTTGGCTCCAAAAGTAGATGAGCTTTGGCACCTCTCCCCCAAAAAGGTACAGCACAGGAGAATGTGTGTAACCACTCTGAATTTATTATCTGGTGAATACCCAAGTGTGTGGCTACCGGGGGGGGGGCAAGGAAGGGCAGGCAGAGCAGTCATAATCATTTCTTTCCAATTGTAGGGCTATAGACATGCCTAGGGGCCACAGCATCCCTCACTGTAGTACAAGAGGCAGGGTAACAGGGGTGCTACAGTTAAGAGATTTAGGGAACAAATGTGGGGTCCTTGCTGATGGTGTGAAGCAGCCAAGTGTTCTAATGTAAGGTTGCATACGTCTGTACGATCACAGAGGGAGTGCATAATCTTTTCCATACGATATACCTGGTTGACCAGGGTTCTCCACATTGTCACATTCGGTATGGTAGGAGTTAGCCAACTCCTCGTTATGGCTTTGTTAGCACAGTCAGTAGTATACCTAGAAGATACCAGGAATTTGGGTCTCTGAGGCCTCTGGCGAATTGCAATAGTTTGTAAATGGAGGAGGTGATTAGGATGTCCCTGCCAAATACCTCCTGTACATCCATCTCTAGTGACTGAATGAAAGGCTGCAGATGAGGGCAGGACCATATTGTGAGTGTGTGTGTGGTGTGTGGCGAATGTGTGTGCACGCGCGCATGTGTGGCCTGTGCCTCCCCACAGTGCCTCCAACATCTCAAGCCTCAGGCAGTTAAAAAATGGGCTGTTATTATGGGGGTACGTAAGACTCTGGTAAATTACTTCTAGACATATTCTCCCCACTGGTAGGAACTACTGACCTTAGCTGATGCCTGGCTTGCCAACAACCAGGTCTCCTGTTCTACAGGAAGCTCAAGTCCCTCAGCCCACTTTGTGGTAATCTCCAGGGTGCCATTCCCTGAAGAAGTCTGTAATGTGAGATAGATTTGTGAAATCACGTGCAGGCTTTGAGTGATGATTGGGGGGCATCTCTCCAGCGAACAAGCACCAAGTGGGAGAGCTGCGATATAATGACGTAGCTGTAAGTATCTATAAAATTCAGAACTGCGTAAGTGATACTGCATCTGCATTTCTTGAAAACAGTGTATGTCTGGACCCCACAAATTTGATAAATATATTGAAGGGAGTGTCTTTCCCAGTTGTGGAAACTGTGGTCCATCAACCAGGGAGTGAAGTCTTCTAATTGCGCCATCAGGCAGAGCAAGGAAAGAAAGGGGGAAAGGTGAAAATGTTTTCTTATAGAATACCAGACATTGACTTGGTGCTGTAGCCAAGGAGTTAGTGTTCTCCTTCTTTCTGAGGCGCTGTATGATAATACATGCTTTGCACAAAAAAGCATTGGGAAATAACAGCATGCCACGTTCAATCTAAAGTCATGCAGTATGGATACTCCTGAGATAATGATAAAGTAAGAAGCACATATGTGCAGCCCAGTAATAACCAGGGAGGTAGTGGAGGGCTAAACTGCCTTTTGTTTTGGGCAGGAAGGGTTTCAGCAGTTTAATACGTGGTTTATGACCCACTCAGAAGAATCCTGAGAGCACTCTGTTCCATTCTCTCCAGCTACTGTCTGGTATCAATAGGGGTGCTTTTTGGAAAATATAGAGTGCTGTAGGTAGAGTGACCCTGCAAATCAGTCTCACCTACTTGGAGAGGGAGTGCAGCGGAGGCCTCCACCTCTGGAGATCATTAATCATTGCTTGGGTGAGCGAGGCATGGTTATCCTGGTAAGCTGAGGCGTGACTGTGGGCCATATATATTCTCAACTATTTCAATTTCTGTAAATCCCATCTGAATGGGTAAGCACTGCGTATAGTAGGTGAGGCATTAAAGTTAAAGCTCAGAGTTTCTGCTGGCCCAGTGGCATTGAGTGCTGGGGTGCTAGATGCCTTACCTCGCGCTATGCCGGTGACTCAGGTTCGGGAATGACCTCAGATTATCAGGGCGCTGGCACGGGGGGGGGAGCGTATTTGAGCAAGCTGGCAGGCTGCTCTCCTCTCCTCTCCCAGGGTGGTGGGGGAGGATTGTCGCACCCCCTTGTAGTTCCGCCCCCACTGGCTGGAGGTCCGGTGGGGTAGCATAGGTATGGAGGGGGCAGCAGTACGGGTGGGCAGACGGAGCTGAGCTGGCTTCTGGTGTGCGTGTGTGCCTCCACATGCACGTACAGCCATGTGCCAGGGCCTTGGGTGGGGGAAACAAAGTGGGAGAAAACCTACAAAAAAGCAGCATAAAAATCTCTCTACATAAAAAAAGCACAGAGTTTCTGTTTCCATGGTACTTAAGCAGTAGACTGATACGTCCTCAAATCACTGCAACAAATCAATAGCCCACGGGAGAGCTGCTTTAGGGTTGCTGAGATAAAACAGCACATCGTCAGCATAAAGCGCTATGCGGTGCTCTTCCCCCTCCACCTGTATTTCCTGGAAGGTGGCGGCCACAAGTATAGCCTGCGCCAAAGGTTCATTGTATATACTGAACAGGAGGAGAGACACGGGGCTGCCTTGATGTGTCCCTTTATGGAGCTGGAAATCTGGGGAGTGACGTCCACAGACTTTCATGCAGGCCTTAGGGGAACAATATATTCTTTGCAAGAGTTCATTGAAAGAGACCAGGAACCCCTGATACCCCAATACAGAGTATAGGAACTGCCAGGAGACCTGGTCAAAGGCCTTTTTGGTATCAAGACTCAGCAGGAAAGATGGGGTCTGTGAGTGTTGCATCTGATGGATGATAAGTAAGGTGTGGTGAATTTTATCTGTTGTTGTGCACATGTGTACAAAACCCATTTGGTCTCTCTCTCTCTCTCTCTATATATATATATATATAAGGGTAGGGAGAATTCTGTCTAGTCGTTTCACCATAATGGAAATGAATAGTTTATAACTGGTGTTAAACATCAAGATGGATTGAGAAGAGCTGGTCCAGTGGTGCTGAGGGTTGAGGCGCTGGATGCCACACCTCGCGTCATGCCAGCGACCCGAGTTTGGGAGTGAGCTTGAAGCACTGGGGGACAGCAGGGCGGGAAAGGATTGAGCACCCACAGGGCTGCTCTCCCTGCCGGAGGGGAGGTCGGGGAACGCTTGGTGCTTCAGCGGCTCCTGGTGGAGACCGGGAGTGCTGTAACTCGCTGAGCAGCACATAGCTGGTGTGCCCGACGCAGGCAGGGGTTGCCATGCGCTGTGCGTCGGGATGTGCACACGCATAGGAGGGAGGGGAGAAGAGCTCACCAGAACAGGGAAAACCCTGATCTGCGGAGTTGGTGACAGCACCTGCCCCCAAGCCCACAGCCGGGTCTTTCCTGTCTGGCTTTCCAGGTTCCTCCGCCCGGGTCCTCTGCCACATCGGAGCTGACTGTTGAGAGCGCCCAAAGAGGAGGGGCAGCCCCACCCCAGAGGGGTTAAGCTGGGGGTACTGATCATGGCTAGAGGAGGGGGAGAGAGGAGACACAGGTAGGAGGACTTCAGGCGGGGCAGGAGTAGGCAGGATGCCTGAGAGAGGCTCCGCAGACCATGACCAGAGGGAAAAAGAGCCCACAAAAAAAAAAAAAAACAGATGGAGCTATAAGATTGGCAGTGTAGAGGGTTTCTGTCAGCCTAGAGAATAATCATTACTGCTACATACAGTATGACCAGGAGGGTGGGGATTCACTGTCCTGCAGCAGCTCATTATAAGCAGCTAGCAGAGGTACTGTTGTTAGCTCTTTGCTGAGTTTATAAAATTTTGCTCTGTAGCCATCCAGCCCCAAAGCCTTCATAGTTTTAGATGTGCGGACTGTAAGATCCAGTTCTTCCAAAGTAAAAGGAGTTAAGAGACGTTCTGCTTTCTCAGGTAGCTGAAGAAGATGTAGGAAGGAGTCAGTGGACTCCTGAGGGGAGAATGACTGTGGTGTATAGTGGGATCCGTAGTAGCTCTGAAATGCCTTACTGGATAAGACAGCCTCCACTAGTGGGGTGCAATAGTCACATAATAGTGGTTATATTACGCTGCCTCCGAAGTTGGTACACCAGTACTCTAGTGGACCTGGTTCCCACCTCATAATAACACTGATGTAGAAAAGTGAGCGCTATTTCAGTCTGCTAGTGTATAAATTTATTGAGGTCTGCTTTTACCGTCTTGAGTTGCAGGGCGACCGAGTGATCGCCCTGTTGATGTCCTTGTTAAAGGAAGTGCAGGGTTTCCTCAAGGGTCTTCCTGTGTGCCTGCCTGCTTTTCTTCAGCCTAGATGAATACTGTATGAAATGGCCTCTCAAAACTGCCTTAATTGCATCCCAGTGAATCATCTGGGTAGTGTCTGTCTTTGGGTTATCCAGCAGAATCTCCTCATGCTTTTCCTTGAGATATGTATGAAGGGGGAGGACTTCAGGAGTAAGTAATTAAAGTGCCAGCAAGTGGCCTATTTCTCCAAACCAAAATCCCAGTGTGTACTGACCAGTGCATGGTCATAAAGATAGATATCGCCTGTAGTGCAATGCATTACTCTTGGGAGATGTTTGATCTGTGTGTAACAGTAATCGATCCTGGAATACATATCATGTACAACAGAGTAATGGCTATAACTGGGTTGTCTGAGGTTCAATGCCCTCCAGACATCCATCCAACCTATTTCATGGGACAACTTCTTAAGTAATGTACTTCTTAAGTAATATACTTCTTAAGTAAAGTACTAAAGTACTACTAATCATAGGTGGCTCCTGCCTGTTTTTGTAGCCAAAGACGTACAGTCAGAAGTGAAATTTAGTGACTCAGGTTTTTCGCCCTTGCCCCCCACCGCCTCCCAGACCGCCTTTAAATACACATTCACCCCACCCTCCTTACAGGAAGCTACTCACCATTGGCTACTACCATTAAAGGGTTTTTTTGGTCTGTTTTTTTGTGCTATAAACTTTTAAAGGCACACTTATCCATAAGACTGTGTGACTGCTTACCTTACAGGAAGCACATTCTCCTATGGAAATCCACCATTAGAGTTAATTTAGCAATTAAAATCTTAAAGGCACACACTTCTATTTTAAGACAGTGTACCTACTCAGCTACTCAGATAATTAAGCCCACCAACATAACCCTCACTGTGATTAATTGTCTCGGATGCCCTAGAATTTTCAGCTCCTCTACATATCTCCTTTGTTTCTAAATCACTCCTTCACCAGCCCCTTCTCTCCTTCTGGAAGTGGGCCGCTTCTCCCCCCTCCCCCCTGCCCTCTATTACATCTACATTTTTCTTGATAAGGAGATCCCCGTTAACCTCGAAATCTACTGCAAATCAGCTTTCTCCTCTACACCCTCGCTATTTGAAGAATTATATCTTCCTTGGTCTCACCACGCTACTGTGACTTTTCAGAAGTGAAGCTGCTAACAATCTCTATACCTGGCGGTTACTCTGTCAACTTTACTTGAGGTTTACAAATAATGCCAGGAGGCTTGGCCTCTAGAAGATTGTCCGTCATCATTGTCCTGTGTCAGGTTACAGTATGGCCAAGCTGGGCAGTGCTACTGCATTATTATTTATCTTATCCTTTTCTCTGCTCGATAGAATTATTGCACAGTGCCTAGCCCCCCTGCCTCAAGAATCCTCACCCCTCTATTCTAGCCAAACCAATGTCAACAATTCACCTGCCATTGAACTCACTCATCTCATGCAAAAAAAAGATGCCTACTACCTTGGGATATGTACCCAAACCTCCCTGCACTTGTTATGTAAGATTAGCATAAATACCGTAGGCCTACACTTCTTAAAGTTAACTCCTGGCCATACACTTGTCCTTACGCCTCCTTCTAGCTGGTGACACTGAAGTTAACCCTGGCCCTCAGAGTCCTCTATCTGCTTCTGCCCTTTACACGTTGAGGGAAAAAGGCATCAAAATCGCTCATTTAAATGCTCAAAGGCTCTGGCCTAAAATTGCTGAGATTCAGGCATGGGCAACTAATCTCAACCCGGGCATCCTTGGCATAACAGAAACTTGGTTGAAGCCCAGTATACAACAACATGAAACTGATCTGCCTGGCTACTCCTGCCACAGGCATGACCGTTTAGGTAGAAGGGGGGAGGTGTCTTAATATATGTTAAGTCTAAATTTCATGTCAGTTTGATCTCTTCTCCCCCTGACATGTTTACCAATGCAGAATATTTATTTATCTCACTAACTTTAGGCAATGTTAAGAAACTACTTATTGGATGTATTTACCTACCCCCGCGGGATGCCTCCAACAAACTGCCTTCCCTTTTGTCGGCACTGTCAGTTCTCCCCCCTCATGACACAGTAATCTGTGGAGATCTCAACGTTGATTGGCTGTCCCCCCACAAAAACATGGCCCAACGCTAGTCTCTGACACAAAGTTCACCCAACTTGTCTCCTTGCCCACAAGACATAACTCCAAAATAAGTACTGCAATGCTGTTGGATTGGTTACTATCTAATTGCCCACATAGGATCAAAACAGTCAGTGTTTTACCAGATTGTATTAGTGACCACTCTCCTACCTACTGTGTGTGGCGTAATAATTTTGATGCCCCACCACCCATAATACATGAATCCAGGAAAATGTCTCAGTTTAATGTAGACCATTTCTCAATGTCTGTTAGTAATGCTGATTGGACACCCATTACTCGCCTCCCCTCAATAGACCTGGCACTCGATTATTTTATCCTTACCTTTAAAAACATTATCAACAGACATGATCCACTTACTAGACATAGATCTAAGGGTGTTAAGGTACCCTGGCTCTCTACTGAAATCAGGACCCTCATGAAGAGTTGTGATGCAGCCTGGAAGACCTATTAGGGTTGCCACCTGTCAAGTTTTTTACCTGGTGATCAGGTTTTCAGGGTCCCTATCAGGTAATCTGGTGTTGCTCTGTGCTGGTCAGGTTTTTGGACCATTTTGAGTGCTCACACACTTTTGAAACAGATTTTATCATCTTATTCATTGTTTCAGCTACATGTCCAGGTTACAAACAAGTTCTGTTGTCAATATATCCTTTTGTTTGTGAAAGCTGTTATCCCGGGAGGTGTAAAGTATGACCATTAACGCCAATAGCACTTACTTAACCTAATCTTTTCCACTGCATCTTAAAGTGGCATAGCAGCAAAGCTGCCCCCACCTTTTGTAACAACACAGCCAGTTGTCTTCTATTTTCATACATTTTCATCTTCTTTTAAATGTTTTAAATTATTTTTTTTACTCAAGAAAAAAGTATGGTCACCACTTTGACTTTGAAATAGTACTGTGGACATGAAAAGAAAATGGAGATAAAAAATATATAAAGTACACACATTATAGGAAACAATTTCTTTATTATGTATTATTATATACCATGTGTACTGTTGTATACTAGTTACAGCATTCCCCTTGTCTCCCCCCAGATCATATCTGCAAATGGGATTTATTTTACCTCTGTATGTTTATCTGGTAAAACCAATGTCAATAAATAAATAAATACACACAGGCTCTGGTCCCCTGTCAGAAATCAGTCGTTTGTGTTAGGATCAGAGAGGCAGTGGAGTTTTCACCTCACAGATACACCAACAAATAATTCTTACAGCAGTCTCTGCTATCTGGGTTGCCAAATTCTAGGAAATTCAGTCAGGCTGAGGTAAATCCCCTTGTTTCTGGGATTTAGCAGGCAGTTGGCAACAAATTCTCCAGTTTGTTTTGGCACAAACTTTCAAGCTTCAGGCTGTGACAGCACAAGGAGCTGTCAAAATCAGATGCTTTCTCTTTAGAAGCTCACACAGACAGACCCAGGGTTAAACTGTCAACCCCAGAATGTTAGTTTTGAATACACAACATTTCATTAGCTGAAAGAAGTAACGAGCTCCACACCCTGATTGGACTACTGCAGCTACCAGTAGATTTCCTTGCTGTCTTCAGGCAGACCACATCCAATATGGCCACCCCATACAGTCTTTGCCTAATTCAGTCAAAAATAATAAAATGTAGAAAGTGTTGGCAGCATCTGGCTGCAGGGATAGGACCTTCTGGTCCCATCTGGTGGCTGCTAGGGCCAGGGGGCACACTGAGGGGATAGGAGCACCATCAGGAGCTCAGTTTTCAGTGCTCCCCAACAGGAGCTAATCTTGAAACAATAGCACTCAGCCACAAAGGTTCATGGGACTTGTAGTCCCCAGTTGCCATGTTGTCCCTAGTAAAATCTTTTTATTTTGTTTTATTTTGTTCCCCCAGCCCCCACTGGTGTCCAATGGGGCTGGGGAGAGGATCGGAAAAGCACTGCTTCTGCCACGGCTCTCAGGGAGCACTGGAGAGCCACTAAACAAACTACGGTCTTTTCTAGTGCTCCCCGCCTCGCTGTGCAGCAGTTTGAGGGGCAGGGAAGCAAACTGTCTGGCAGCTCACTGGCCACATTCTCTTCGGGTGCAATGAGGAGGCAAAACAATCTCAAGCACTCCCCGGCCCTGGCAGCAGTCCAGAAGTGGGCTGGGGGAGCGAGGAGGCAAGTGGCTCACTGGCTGCACTAAAATTAGGTGCACAAGGTGCTGCAACTAAGTTAATCTGCTCCCAGGCCCTGGTGCAGTCCAGGAGCAGGCCGGGGAGCAAAGTTGGCAAATGATGGCTGCAGGCTATGGAGCTACCAGGAGACAGGAAGATGCAGCATGCAGGACTACTCAGGGCCCCAGGTAAGCTACCGACTGGGAGGGGGTTACACGTGTGGAAACTAGGAACAGAGGGAAAACCTTGTACTCTGGAGAGAAGCTATCTGGGAGGACATAGAGCAATGTCATCCAACTGGGACTAAACTTCTGCATCAGTTTCCAAGATGGAGGCCAATCGCAACCATGGGGCAGATCTCTGTCCAGAGTTAAGGCCTCATGTGGAGGGGTCTCCTGCCAATATCAGCTCAGTGTGGGTGGTAGACAGTGACACATCATGTCCTCTGGGGAGGCCTCTGAAAAATAACCATGTGAGGCTTTTCCAGGGATCAGTTTACATAAGAAAAGGATGGGGGCTCCTAATAATGATTGACTTAGGTATGGCCAATGCCAAGTTGTCTCCCCGCCCCACAGTAATGACTGGGGAGGTAAGCAGGGGCCTTGTCTGGTGGTAGTTCACAAGATTCCTGAATCAGGGAGTGCATTTGTGACCTTGTTCAGGTCCTGGGGGGGCACCTGGGCTCACCCTAACAGACAATCAGTTCATAGACACATAGGGAGTGAGCTTAAAGATATTCTTGTGATCTAGGGAGAAAATGCACCTGGTACAGAGCTGCGAAAATGTTACCAGTGTCATGGTCTGATCATTCTCCACTGCTCCTTAGATTGCAATTCTTCCCCCTCAGTTAGAAACTCCAACTGGAGATTAAATGTGGACCTCCTGAATTCGGCAGATTTTAAATCTACACTTAAAGAACAGCTCATTGCCTATCTGGATGCCTGTGATCCAGATTCGACCTCCCCCTCAGTTAAATGAGATGCTCTTAAAGCATACATAAGGGGTCAAATCATCTCCTGTAGCTCCCGGTTGAAGAAACAACACCAGGCCACATTAGAAAGGCTGGAGAAAGAACTTAGGGAGGCAGAGTTTCAACACAAGCTGACCCTCCACCCTGGGGATAAGGCCCTTTGGCAAAACAAGAAGATGGAAGTAGAGCAACAATTGGCATACCAGGTGGAAGGGGCTATTAGGAGAACACAGTGTAGGCACTTTGCGGAGGAAAACAGGGCAGGCAGACTTCTGGTCTGCGCTCTTCATAAACAGCTCACTTGCAGAGCAGTTCTGAGAGTGGAGGATCCGGAGAACATAGGGGAATTTATTGCGGACCCCCCAGGCATCATGGGGGCATTCACTAGATATTACAGGGAATTATATAGTCATGAACACGCACATAATGAGGTGCAACAAACAGTGGAATTTCTAGACTCCCTGACTCTTCAGACCCTTACTCAGGAGGACCGGGATTTATTGGAGAGCCCAATCACTCAGGGGGGAGGTTATCACTAAGATCAAAAGCCTTAAATAGGGAAGTCCCCAGGCCTAGATGACCTGCCATCAGAATTTTATAAGGTCTAAGTCCCCAGGCCTAGATGACCTGCCATCAGAATTTTATAAGGTCTTACAGGAGTCCTTGGTTCATCCTTTGGTCCTATGCTACCGTCATATACAGGAGGAAGGGGAGGTCCTGGAATCTTGGTGCTCCACCCTAATCTCAGTCATCCCAAAAGAAGGGAAAGACCACACCCAATGCGGCTCATATCGCCCGATTTCATTACTTAATGTGGATTTAAACATTTTTACGGGGATCTTAGCGGACCGCGTGCAGCAGGTGGTTCTGAGACTTGTACAATCAAGATCAGACAGGATTTATAGCTGGCAGATATTTACAAGACAATGTGAGATGTTTGCTTAACATAATATCTGCACAGTGGGGACGGGGAACCTTCCAGCTTGCCATCTCCATGGATGCTGAAAAAGCATTTGATAGGGTTAATTGGAACTTTCTAAACGCAACCATGGAGAAAACGCAATTTGGCCCGAAATTCTTAGAGATAGTAACAGATCTGTGTGCTTCCCCACAAGCACAACTTACGGTAAATGGTGTAAATTTGGGGTATTTTCCAATTGGTAGGGGAACTAGGCAGGGATGCCCCCTATCCCCACTTCTCTTTGCCTTGTTTCTGGAGCCTCTCGCTGTGGTGGTTCACCAGGATCAGAGGATAGAGGGGATTATGGTGGGGGGGGTGGAGAATAAAGTCGCCCTGTATGCAGATGACTCCATATTCTTTTTTTGGGCAGCCTGAAACTTCCTTGCCATGACTGCTGACCTTGCTTGGGCAGTTTGGATCTGTCGCTGGTTACAAGATCAATTATTGCAAGTCAGAAGCCTTGGTTCTGAGTGGAAGCTGCCCCCCACCAATGCGGCAGGGTTTCCCTTTCTCATGGGCCAAACATAATCAAATATGTTACTGGGGCATTCAGATTACCACAGTGCATACTGCTTTATTTGAAGTTAATTATAATTGCCTTTGGAACATTAGCCACAATGATCTGGCGAGGTGGACATTGTTGCCCCTTTCACTGGTAGGCAGAGCTGAGTCCATTAAAATGAACGTACTACCTAGATTTCTCTTCCTGTTTTCTACCCTGCCCATCCTGGTCCCAACCCAGTTTTGGGGAAAAGTTCTGAAGGGTATAACTCAATTTATTTGGGGAGGCCACAGACCTAGGGTGGCCAGAAAAATTCTATATCAGCCAAAAGATGGGGGAGGATTGGGACTTTCTGACTTGCACAGATACTATCTGGTGTGCCAGATGACCCCGGTGTGTTCCTGGGCTAAACAGCAGACAGAATCCAGCTGGTATGAGATAGAGGAGGGTGTTGGCCTTTCAAGGCCGCTGTTTACTTTAGCATATCTTGACCAGCATATTCCCCCACCCCAGGGGCTGACCAGTAATATTTGGACTCGACACTCCCTTAAGGTCCTACATAAGATCTGGGGGAAATTGGCTTTGCCACCTTCCCTGGGCCCCCTGACTCTTATTAGGTACCACGCCAACTTTGCCCCTCAAGGACCAGACCCCAGATACAAAACATGGGAAGTCAGGGGTCTCACTAGATTTTCTCAGCTCATTGAGAGAGGTACCTGTATGTCCTTTGATAGATTGAAAGAGAAATTCCATTTAAGTAACTCAAAATTTTTTAGGTATTTACAGGTCAGACACTTCATTATGAGTGGTGACAGGATACTACTTTTGCAGCGATAAAAGACAACGTGGGAAGATTTAATTTACGGAGTTGCCACTCTGAGGGTCAGGATGAGATATATCTCGGTATTATATGGGATGCTGGGGGAGACTGGTCTAGAACCTTTAAACTCAGTAAAGACTGTCTGGGAGGGAGAACTGTCTATCATCACCCCACAGGACATATGGGAAAAGAGATTTAGGATTGGGTGGAGGGTGACCGCCTCCCCAGACTGGAGCGAATATTTTTGGAAGATCATCATTAGATTCTTCCGCACTTCCATAATTACAAAGTATTTTGGGACCACTTTTTCAGATCAGTGCTGGTGGAGGTGCGGTTTCAGAGGATCTCACACGCACATTCTCTGGGAGTGTCTGGTTATTAGGAACTTTTGGGATGAAGTCAAGATAAAAGTACAACCGATTTTAATGGTAATGGTACCCTCAGACTTCCGAAACTGGGTATTGGGGTTTCCGGTGGTTCTGGGCCTCTCCCCTATCCAGAGAAAGCTGGGACTAATTTTTATTATTGCAGCATTAAAATGTCTCTCCTCTAGGTGGCTGCAACAGGAAGCCCCAACGGTGGGCGAATGGCTTAACCGTGTAAGACATATTCAGGACCAAGAGAGGCTCATTGCCAGAATACAACTGAGGGAAGAAAAATTTCCAGAAATATGGAATCCCTGGTTGACGTGGCCTGGAACCAGTCTCTAGGGTGAAGAAGGTTAGTTGATAGACGGTGACATTTATGATGGGACTCTATCTCTGAGGAGGAGGAGGACCCCCCCCCACATTGTTACTGTTCTCCTTCCCTCTTCTTTGACTTCCCCTTGCTCTTTCCCCCTCCCTAAGTACCCCCAACAGAATTCAGATATATTGGTGACTGGACATGTGCAAAAGACAGTTGATTGATTTATTAAGTAGAATAAAATAAATGGGTCACCTAATTCTTTTTTTTTACTTGAACCATATGTCAATGATATACCACTATAGGCCAGGAAGTGAATGTATTTATTTTTATATTAAGTTTTTTCTTTATGAGTTGTACAACATGTTTGTAATGTTGAATTTTGATTTTGATTGTACCAGCTCAAGTGAGCTCTTGTTTAAGGTTAAGCAGAGGGGAGTAACTTGTAATAATGGGCCACTATATATGAGAAGATAACAGGTGGACTCTGGACATTTTGACCACCTTCAAGCTTCTTTGGACTGATATTTTGTTTGAATGAAATGTTGACCCTCATTGCTTAATATGTATTGAAATTCAAACTTTTGAATAAAATTGAGTTACAAAAAAAAAATGATATTCTTGTGGGCTTCTCAGCTTTGGCCAAGGGAAGACTGGTTCAGTATGAGAAAAGTTTGTTCCTGCAGCTTGTATGTCCCAGAGCGAAATCCAAACTCATCAAATGAATGGCTAAGGTGGAACAGAATGTCTATGTGGGACCAGAGCATGTTCAGAAAGTGGACCACCCCCTCCTATTCCTCAGTCAAAAAGTCCTCGGTATGCAACAAAGTCGTGATAAACAGACATCCTGCCACCAATGGTATCCCTTAAGTGTCCCAAGCCATGTAGGATTCTGCAAGGTTCAGGCACACTCAGCCTACTGATGTAGGTGGTGAACTTGCGCTCTCCCAAAGCCTGAACCCTTCCCCCCCCACCAAGTATCTCCTCTTTGCCTCCAAAGTCTGAGGACCAACAAAGCAAGACTAAGTTGTGTGGAAGTTACGTAATTAAGTATCACTGTGGAGATTTAAACTTCTGGCCTAGACACCTGTGCTGAGCTGTCCCCGAACCTTACCTACAGTGATGAAGGTCCTGCTGTTTTTCCAACCCCCCATGTTGCCCCACCGCCACCAAGACCGTGGCAGTGATGCTGCAAAACTCACCCAGCAAAGGATGATCTCATGGCTAAAAAAAAATTCAGGCTGTGGCTGTAGTTCTGCTCAGCCCCACATCCCTTTAGCTTTGAGTGGAGAGACGGATATACTGTATGTACTTATCTGTCCACACGCAGCTGCCAGAGTGTTCCACTCTGCATGGAGGCACACACACTGTAAACTCCCCTAGGACGTGGGCGCATCGCAGCCATGGCTTGAATATGTTGCGACCTGCAACACCATCCCCAGGACTTCCATGCATCCCCGGGAATCATGCCTACAGCAACCACACCTCAGTTAAGGCAGCAGTTTTAAAACACCAGCTGTCAATAATACATTGCAACAACCCTGTTGCTTGGGAAATGCCACCTTGAGTGGGGAGGGAGAAGAGAGAGGATGGAGACCCAACATTTGGGAGTAGCCTTTCTACTTATAAAGGACACAGGGCAGTCCCCAGCACAGGCACCAAATGGTAGCACTCACCACCAACAAAATAGTCAGTTAAGAAAATGCTAGCAGTCCCAAAAGCCCAGTAGGGGGAGATCCATGGTTCGGAAGGAGTGTAGGGCAACCAGATGGATATGAGCCACCTATCTGTGTCAGTTAATTTGGTTGAAGATTTCAATGCTCCGAGGTCGATGGGTCTGGTTCCTGGTTAAGATGCACTGCAGCTCCTTTTAGATGACCTACAATCTTCTGCATGGCCTCCACAGCTTGTCTTCAGTGCCGAGTCTGGCGAGGGGCTTGTCTGCCTTTGTCCATGCTCTTTGTGCTAACTTGGAAGCCAGAGTCTTTGATGATGACTGTTGACATGGTTGATCCGCAGGTATTTTTATGCCATGTTGTTGGAGCACTCTAATAGCCAACTCTGCTGACTCATACATTTGTGGGCCTTTGTCCAAGTATACAGTTAGTTGAGTGGGATATGAGATGCGAAATTTGATGTTCTGCTGTTTGAGTTACCACATTATTGGGATATAATAATTGGCTAGCATTTTTTCCCATAGGGAAACCCAGTTATAATTCACTGTTATAACCTGTGGGTTATAATGGTGAACACATGCTGGGTTTCCCTCGATCCACGCATGCACCAGCCACCACAGTTCCTTTGCTCTATGTCATTCCTTAGTGCCAAAGACTTCACTTCCAGTTGCACTCGGCAGTAAGTTACTTTAAAAAACATTAAGTGGGCTCTTTCTCCTGCTACACTTAAGCTTTAAAAAAAAAATGCGCGCCTGCCGGGCGAAAGGTTGGATTTCACAGGATGCCGGGCGACCCGGTTCGGAAACGGACTCGGGTCATCGGAGGGTTGGCCGGGAGAAGGGATCGAGAGGCCCCACGGACTGCCTCCTTCCGGGAGGGCTGGGGTGGCAGTCGGCACTGAGGGACCCCGGCGGAGGCTAGGGATCACCCACGCCGCCGCGCTCATGTCAGGGGTGGGAGCGAGGCGGGCAGACGCTAGCATCATTGCATGTCCTCACCTCCTCAGGTGTGGACTAATGGGGATAAAAAGCCACGCCCAGCGTCTATATGACGCTTAACTCCGGGATGCCCTGATTGGCCACCAGGAGCTGTTCCCCGACCAGTTATTAGTTCCGCGGTCCGATATCGGGGGTCGGAACCGCGGCCCCACTCTCTGGGGGGTAAGCCAGGGATGACTGGGGAGTCGGCAATGTCCGGTGGCCGGGGATCCCGGAGTTCCGTGACCAAGCTGAGGTTAGAACGAAGTGGGGCGTGGAAATAAAGAGCAGAATTTAAAAAAAAAAAAAAAAAAATGGGGAAAAAAAAAGGAAACGTTTTGTTTTGTCAGCCGCTTCTGTCCACAGAATTATCAAAGTAGATCTGGGTGTCTTGATATAAAACATTTTTCTGCTGCCAGGCTGGGTGCAAGACCCTCTCTTTTTCTGGGTAACATAGAAACTTGAGAATGATAGAGCAGGGTCAGTTATCTGAGGGAGACTTAGGCCACAGAGCTCGATGTGACCGCTCCATTTCTAGGGAGAGATCTGCTGGAAGGTGTGGAGCTGTATGGAGCATGGTAGTGAGAAATGCCACTATATCAGAGCCTCTTGCACATTATAAATCCTTAAGTTGTTGAGTTGTGCTCAGCATTCTGCATCCTCAGCACAGTTCTGTAGGGTCTGTATGGTGTCATGGAGTTACAGGGTAGCCTGCTCCATTGCATCCAGATAGCCATCCTGTTGTTAAAGCTGGTCATCAACTAAACTGAGCCATTTTTCTGTTCTGCCAATGTCTATTCGGAGGGCCACTGCTGTAGACTTCATCTACTGTCTGATGCTACAGAGCTCAGAAATCATCAGGTCCATTTGACGCTGTAAGGTGCAGTTGGAGAAAGCTGCAGCCTCCTTGCTTCCTCGTCATGTGGAACATGGCAGCAGGGAGCCCTCGCTGTTGGAGCATCCATGTCCATATTGGTCTTCATCCATGGACTCCACAGGGGAGGGAATTCTACTGGAATACCTCATCTGTGTCAGTAATCCCTGTTATTGTGAAATTAGATTTTTAGAGGTTTTGTCTTTGGTCACCCTCAGAGCAGTCCTAGCTTGCTGCTGACAGGATAATGATGTCACCAGAAGTCCAGTTTGAGAGAGTTAGAGGAGGAGAGGCTACTAGGGGAGAGAGGTAGTTCCAAAGAGTGGGAAGAACAGAGAAGACAGTCTGGCCAGCAGAGGTTTTACAGCCAAGAATGGAAAAGGACTGGGAGTTAAAGGATTACAGTGCATAAAAAGAAGGAATGAAGGAAGAGAAGGTCAGAGAGGTAGAAAGGGAGGAAGGAGAACCAACATTTTAAGAGGAAAGTGGCAATATGAGAGAGGCACCAAGATGCCAGAGAAAGAAAGGAGAAGCACAGGCAGAGGGAGCAGTGATGAATAAGGGGAGGAGGAGAATCAGAAGCAAAATGACAAAAAGAATGGAAGACCTGCTCTACTCTGGCCATGGTGGACTTCAGAGTACTGCCATAGACCACATCCTCATAGTCAAATGCCGGCAACACCATTCTAAGGATGAGCTAATAGTGGCTTAGAAGGGGCAGGCAGAACTTGGTCTGTACAGGGCTCTGAGGTTTGGGTGGCAAAGAGTTCCATTCACTAAAATGCAGAGGTACAGAGAGAGGTGAGAGGTGAGAGAGAGAAGCAGCTACATGCTGGACAGAAATGCTGCTCCCTAGCAGGAACCTAGAAACATGACTGCTCAAGATTTTTAAATGGTGTGCCACCGTTGCCTGTGTTTTTCTTGAAGTTCTACATTCTTACCAGAATATCTTGTGCTATGTGTCATTTGGTGTTGCTGCTCCTTTTCGCACTTGTTGCCTTTTAGGTACCTGGAGTCCTACAGTGGAGGAGCCGCCCTGGAGGAGAAGAATCAGGGGAGGTTCTGCGGAGAATTGCGCAAGGAGCCGGTGTTAATGCCAGATGGAGCAGTGAGGAGAAAACTGGATTAATCGCTACATTTGGAATTGACTTTTGGATTCTGAATGCCAACAAACCCAGATAGAGCTAAGATGGGGCGAAGATGGGCTGAAAATAGTGAATTCTGAATGCAAAATGCAGATCACTGAACGCTGAATGTTGAAAACCTGAACGGTTTTGTTTGGTTTTGTTTTTTTAGGGCTTGTTTGTAAAAGATTCGTGTTTCTGCAGTGAGTCCTCCTATTGAATAGCTGGAGGGGACATTTAAACCTGGATAAGCTCTTACTGGTAGTATTGGTAGAATGTATCTTGTGTCAAATGACATAGGGTCTGGCTTTTAAGACTGTGTTTTTTTTTTTTTGCAAACATAGCGTTTCACTGCTCTGGTTTGTTTTAATCATTTTTTCTACTCTCTCCCTTTTGCTTAGTTATCCTATGTAACTATACTACTTTGAGTAAATAAAGATACATTTTTATTATTGTTTTTTGAAGTTTACATTTTAAGTTTTATTTTTGCTTTATATTTCTTGCCACTTGGATCATGTGACCAATTGCCTAGAGTATTTACTGTGCATGTGCTGACGTTTCTAAAGTGTGGTTTCCATTCTTCAGGTAGCAAGCATGGTGCTGGTTCTGTGGCTTTGCCAAAGAGAGTTGGATGCTTTTTCTGAGAATTTTACAAGTTTTTTCCAGCATTTGTCATTGCTGCTACCAATGTTGTTGCTTATAGCCTGGTACAGAGACTTTTTTGCTTTCAATTGTCATTGGCTGTATGAGAACTTAAGCCATTTTTTGTTACTATGTTATCCTGAACTGTGGTTTAGCATTTGCTGGGAGACTGAGCTGCTGTTAGTTCTCTCAAGTTCTTTTTGGAAAATTTCTCTTGTGGTGGTTTTATATATTTAGATTATATAATGAGCCTGCTAGCTTTAATAGACATTAGCTTCATTTTATTGCTATTGCAGTATTTCTTGTTTTACTATTTAGTGTATCACTTATAGTTTTTATATTATCTTTTTACTAAATATTTGGATGCTTGATTGTATTTTCCTACACTTTGAGTCTGGACATTTGGTAGTTGGAAGAAAGCAAGGAGATTCGGCTGGCCTGCTTATGCAGAGGCATGGCAGCTGTCTGCAATGCCGATGGCCTGGGTTCAGGAACGGATCTGTGAGTTGGAGGGCCAGCCGGGGGAGTAGGTTGGAGCATCCATAGGATTGCTCTCCTGGGGGAGGTGGGGTAGAGTGTCTGAGACACTAGGGACCCCCAGCAGAGGCTAGGGATACCTTAGCAGTTGGTGCTGACATGTATGGGGGTGGGGTGGATGCAAGACATCATTGCACGTCCCCACCCCTGAGGGAATCAAAAACACATAGAAAAATGCCAGCCCCTGCTGATGAGCTGGCTCCAGTGCCTCCCCTCTGTCCATGACAGTTCCGCCACGGCAGCCCCACTCGGGAGGGGGCAATCCCATAGTATGAGGGGGACAGTTCCCTGAGCCAGGCAAGCCTATCTGTGGGGTTAGGGGGCCAGCAGGAAAAAGAATAATTATAAAAAAAAGCAAGGAGATTCAAGTCCAGACTACTACTGTCAATAAGGGAATCTATATATGGACTATTAAGGATTCATGAGGAGCCTAACAGAGTGGTAAGAGACATACTCTGAACTCCTGTCCTTTGTACTACATTAAGAAGAAAAATCTTTGAAGAAAAATCTGACTGTTTCATCGGGGGATAAAGTACTTGGTGATATTATTGACTTTTTTTGTCTATATCAAAGAAAATTCTGGATTTGCCATATTACTGGATTGGACTGGACAGTAGTATAAGTATACTAACTGCATCTATTGTGGTTATTGCACCAATCACATCGTAGTGCTGTCTGACTTTTTGGTTACTGTTCTCCCTTTTCTTTGATATTAATTTTATTTTATTTTTATTTATTTAGTTGTTTAACCAGGTATAGCACACTAAGCTGGAAGCTTTTTTACAGGAGCGACCTGGGAGCACAAGGAGGTCAAGTGACTTGCTCAGGGCCACACAGTATGCAAGTAGAAGCTGTGGGATTCAAACCCAGGTCTGGTCTGCTGGATGTCACCAGATTTGCAGCTCAGAGCCTTAGACCACTGCGCTATACTGCCCACTGCACATATAAGTGTTGTTGCTAAATTTTAGAAAATTATGGAGGTAACTACTACTGTGGATGTAATGATCCTTAGAAATGCTAAACTGATTAAGCCTGATGTTAAACAGAAAAAGAATAATGAAAAAAAAATTATGGATTTTATGGAAAAGGCCTGGGTTCAGGAACGGATCTGGGAGTTGGAGGGCCAGCCGGGGGGCTGAATAAGGCTGAAATAACCCCTATAACATCCTCGCCAAAACATAACATAATTACAAACCATGTGAGAGCAGAGGATAGCCATCCAGGGGAGTATTTTTTAAAAACAATTAAAGCACTTAAGACTTCAAATCAGGCAGTATGAAATAAGAATACCAAGTTGGAAGGAGCAATATCCAGACAACAAGGTGAAAGTCAAATTACTCAAGGTAATGATGATAGGAAAGAGGATTATCTTGCAGATTTTTAGAACTTTTTACCCCTTTTATGAACAGAGGGAAAAATGGGATAATGAATAAAAATAACACCTGTAATTAGTCATACACTGGATGAGAATTCCATGCATGTTAATCAGAATGTAGATCCATTAGAAGATTATAATGTACAAGCCAACATTTTAACTAGTAAGCAATTATCTAAAATAAAAATAGTTTTGGTCTGTACACATTTAGCAATGGGATCTATAATGAAAGATTTTGAAGAACAAAAAAACAACTGGAGGAAATTAAACTGACAGTTAATCAATTAATGATGGGAAAAACAAGGAAAAGTAATAGGGAAAAAAGAAGAACGAGTGAAAGAAAAAACTATTAAAGAAATTACAGCTGAAATTGCAGAAAGAGAGTATAAAGAAATACAGGAGCAAAAGTACAGGAAAGGACATGAGGAAAAAATAAATCTAAACAGAACACAGAAGCAGCAGAAGGTGAAAGATAAGGGAATACAGACTGCTCCCTATAAAGTGGATAGTATGAGTGCTCAAAGTGATAATAGGAGAAGAAAAGAGAATGGAAATAGTCAAGGAAATATAGGAAGTAAGCAAGGTGAAAAATTACCAACTGTCTACTTTAAGGGGATTCCAAAAACCAGGAGAGAAAATTATTTTCCCCTTAAAATAGCAGTATATAACATTATTTAACACAGCTAAAAAACAGGATCTCCTGGAAGGATCTTGTATCAGTCTACAAATATAGAACATCACCGGATAAGGGACTTGTATGCCTAGTACTTAAAAATCATAAGGGGCAACAATATGCATTGGGAATCAGAAATGAGATTAAAAAATCAGTTATGTATTTGGATATTACTACAATACAAACTTCTCTCAGTGCAGTTTAACCCCTGCAAGGTATATTTTTAATCAAGGATGGAAATGAGAAAGGAAAAGTGTGGTCCACTGGGAATTGAACCCAAGACCTTTACAATGGTCAAGGAACAGACAGGTCGGCAACATCATTTAGAGGATAGTAAGATGGAGAATGAGCCACAATATCAGCAGATGACAGTAAGCTATCTGCAGAAACCAGTGATATTTGAATATGAGATGAAAGGCTCACCAGAATATAATAGAATAATTAGGGATAAAAAAACAGAAGGGGCAAAGGATAAATAACAGCTTGGTCTTGGAAGAATCATGGGAACAAATCCCAAGTGAGGAAGGGAATGAGAAAAAGCATGAGTATAAAACAAGGGTAAATATCCCAGTCCACAATCAATTTGAATTATTGTCTCATTTAATAACTTATTCATTTGAATCAACAACAGATGATGCTATAACAGTCTTGTCAGACTGAAGTCAGAAAATCATCAAGGCCCCTTAAAAAAGAGGTGTAAGAATTCTGTCCTGGAATATAGCAGGTATAGGTGGGAAAATCAATGATGATATTTGGCAAACTCTGATTAGCAATCATGATTGATCTGGTGCTCACAAATGGGCAGCATATACAGGAAATAATGGTCAGGGAGCCACTGGGTGGAAGTGACCATTGCACAGTGTGGTTCCAGTTAGATATGGGCAGGGAAAGCATCCCGACTAAGACCAAAATCTTCGATTTCAGGAGGGCGGACTTCAGGAAAGTGGGTGAGGTGCTAAAGAGCCATCTAGGGGGCATCAGAGCAGATATGGGGGTGGACCAAAGGTGGTCCATCATTAAGGAAGAAATATTGGTTGCCACAGATGAGTGTGTTAGGCTCAGGGGGAAGAACACAAGGGCCAAAGCACCCAGCTGGTTCAGTTCTGAGGTTGCCAAGGAAGTAAGGGAAAAGAGGTTGGCCTATGGAAAATTCAAGAAGACCAAGAGAGAGGTGGATAGGGAAAATTACCTAAGGTTGGCTAGTGAGGCAAGTAAGGAAGTCCGGTGAGCAAAGGCACAGAAGGAGCTGCAGATAGCTGAAGGAATTAAAAAAGGGGAGAAGGCTTTCTTTCACTACATAAATGAGAAAAGAGACAAGAAGGAAGGGATTGTTAGGCTTAAGAAAGGGGTGGAGTGGGTGGAGGATAATGAGGGAAAAGTAGAGATACTAAATGACTACTTCTGTTCTGTCTTCACCTGGGAGAAGGATGGACCAGTGCCATCAGGAGGAAAAAGAGGAGCAGGGGGAAGGGGAACACAGATTTAGTGATAGAGGACAGAGTGAGGGAGGGTCTGCTGGCATTGAAAGTGGACAAATCACCAGGCCTGGACAGAGTACATCCAAGGGTACTAAAGGAACTGGCTAAGGAGCTGGCAAGGGCACTGGCAGACCTATTTAATAGTTCACTAGAGTCAAGTGTAGTACCACAGGACTGGAGAACAGCACACATAGTGCCCCTCCACAAAAGCAGTCCCAAAGATGATCCAGGGAATTACAGACCAGTCGGTCTGACCTCCATTGTGGGCAAGCTCATGGAGACCATACTAAAGGAAAGGTTGGTAGAATATATAGAGAAGCATGGTCTCCAGGATGAGAGGTAGCATGGGTTCATGGGGGGGGAGAGATCGTGTCAAACAAATCTGATTGACTTCTTTGACTGTGTCACTAAGACAGTAGACAGGGACCAAGTGGTAGACATCATCTATCTTAATTTCAGCAAGGCCTTTGACTCTGTGCCCCACAAAAGGTTGATCAGGAAGTTGGTGGATCTTGGAGTTGGGGAAAAGATGGCCAGATGGGTGAAATACTGGCTGAAGAACAGAACCTAGAGGGTGGTTGTGGGGGGAGAGTTATCTGGCATCAGAAAGGTAACCAGTGGGGTCCCACAGGGCTCCTTGCTGGGGCTGGTGTTGTTCAATCTCTTCATCAATGACATTGGGGATAGCATTAAAGGCAAAATGTGCCTATTCACGGATGACACCAAGCTCTGTGGGAGAGTGGATACAGCTGAAGGGATACAGAACCTACAGAAAGATCTGGAAAAGCTGGGGAGGCAGTCCAGGATCTTGCAGCATGGCTTCAGTGCCAAGAAATGCAAAGCTATGCATATTGGAGCCAAGAATCCCAGGACAGAGTACTACCTGGATTGAGTCTGAATATCTGCATCAGAGGAGAAGAAGTACCTGGGAGTGATGATCACTAGTAACCTGAAGCACTCCATGCAGTGCAAGAAAGCAGCAGCAAAGGCAAACAAGATGCTGGGATGCATATCTAGGGAGATCAGTAGTAGGAGACAAGAGGTTATACTGCCCTTGTACAGGTCACTGGTAAGGCCGCATCTAGAGTATGGAGTTCAGTACTGGTGCCCACACCTTAAAAAGGACATTAACCTGCTGGAGAAGGTCCAGAGGAGGGCCACAAAGATGATAGCCTGTCAGCAGGGCAAGACATATGGGGAGAGGTTGAGGGCAAGGAACATGTACTCCCTGGAAGAAAGGAAAGAGACAGGGGACATGATTGAGACCTTCAAGTACTTGAAAGGGATAAATAGGTTGATAAGGAGAGTCTCTTTAAGCTGAGTGGCAACCATAACATGAGGGGGCACAGTCTTCAGCTGAAGGGTGGGAGGTTTTGGAGGGAGGTCAGGAAGCACTTCTTCACAGAGAGGGTGGTGAACACTTGGAATGCGCTGCTGGAAGAGGTCATCTCATTGAAGACAGTGGGTGGCTTTAAGAGAGGCTGGGACAGACATAGGGGAAAGGTAAGGATCATGGATAGGGAGGATGGGAGGAGTGGGGAGGGAGGGCAGGGACATTAGCTCAAGCTGTGGACCCTGCAATACGAGCAGACTTGATAGACCAAATGGCATTCTTCTGCTGGCTTCTTCATATGTTCGTATGATATAATACTTTGAAACCTGGTTATATGCTAATGATCAAGTACATTTTAAAGGTTATAATAAAGTAACCATACCAGGGAAAATATATAATTCAAAAGGGAGATATAAAGGAGGCTTGATGGTTTTACTGGATACAAAAAATAAAATGAGTATTGTGAAAGTAGTAAACCCAACCAATGCAAGTTGGATATCCCTAGAAACTGGGACTGGGAATAGAAAAGTAATTGTGTTGGTAAATGTGTACTTGTCACCCTCATTGGATACTGCCAAATAGGAGATCCCATTAAATGATTTATCAAAGTTACTGGATGGATATTGTTACCACTTGGAATACAAACATATAATAATAATGGGAGACTGGAATGCACATCTGGGGAAATAAAATAAAATTTTCTTATTTAAAAACCTTAAGGATATGGGTCATTATTGTTATATACCTCTAAGAAATTCTAACAAACTTAGGAATGATAAAAAAAAGGTGACATGCTTCTCAAATTTATAGTTAACCATACCTTTGTGTGGTTAATGGAAGGACTAGGGAGGACAGATTAGGTAAAATTACCTTCCCTACAAAGAGTGGAGGCTCTGCATTAGACCTGGGTATAATAGATATCTCATTATTTAGGAATATTTGCACCTTTGAAGTGTTGACAGAAAGTGTATCTAATCACTTCCCTATTTCCCAAACATTGGATTTTGCACATTGCTACGAAGTCCATGTGTAACCCCACAGCGGCCCCTTCTTTAACCAGTAGGCACACCTCCCATAGATGAAATCACTTCTGAAGGAAAGAATTGTTGAGTACCTAGAGGCCAATGGGGCACAAGACCCAAGGCAGCATGGATTCACAGCGGGAAGGTCATGTCAGATAAATCTAATTGATTTCTTTGACTGGGTGACCAAAGCAGTAGACCAGGGAGGGGCTATGGACATGGTCTACCTAGACTTTAGCAAGGCATCTGACACAGTCCTGCACAAAAGATTAATAAACAAATTAGCCAGCCTGGGAGTGGGTCCCAGGGTGGTAACCTGGGTAAAACACTGACTGGACAACAGGACACAGCAGGTGATAGTAAATGGAGTCCACAGTGAAGAAAAGGAGGTTACTAGTGGGTGTCAGTGAGGATTCAGTGCGTATCTGGGTCCTTTTAATGTCTTTATAAGTGACATTGCAGAGAGACTGGAAGGAAAGTATGTCTCTTTGCAGATGACACAAAGATCTGCAACAGGGTTGATACACAAAGTGGGGTGGAAAGGATGCAAAGGGACTTGGCAAGGTTGGAGGAATGGTTAAATGTATGGCAGCTTAGATTCAGTGCAAATAAGTGCAAAGTAATGCACCTGGGAAACAAAAACCCAGGGGAAGAGTACACAATGGGGGGTGAGATACTGACAACAACAAAAATGGAAAGAAACCCAGGGGTGGTCATATCAGATGACCTAAAGGTGGGCCAGCAATGTGAGAAGGCAGTAAGGAGGGCTGGGGGGATACTGGGATGCATAGGGAGAGGCATCACCAGTAGAAAACAAGAAGTTGTTGGCCCTCTGTGCAAACAGTTGGTAAGTCCACATCTAGAGTACTGTGTACAGTTCTGGAGACCCCATCTCCGTAAAGACATAGACAGGGTGGAGGCTGTCCAGAGGAGGGCAGCCAAAATGATGCAGGGTCCGCATCAGAAGACATATGAAGAAAGACTAAAGGAACTAAAGATGTATAGCCTAGAGGAAAGGAGGGAGGGGGGGACATGATAGAAACTTTCAAATACCTCAAGGGAATCAACAAAGTCCAAGAGGGTAGCATCTTTCAGAAAAAGAGATGTGCAAAAACAAGGGTCACAATTTGAAGATAGAGTGGGGACGGCTCAGAGGTAATGTGAGGAAGTATTTCTTCACAGAGAGGGTTGTGGATACATGGAACAGCCTTTCTGAGGAGGTCATAGAGTCAAAAACAGTGGGGGAATTCAAGAATGCATGGGACAGACATAAGGCAATTCTAGTGGGGGGTAGGAGGAAGTAGGTTGTTGGTTAACTAGGATTTGCAGCTCATCCATTAGGTTGGGAAATGGGCAGACTAGGTGGGCCAAGCAGTCCTTATCTGCCATCAAATTCTATGTTTCTATGTTAGGGGAAAAGAGAGGGGTGGGTGTACAAAGCAATACAATTTGCAGATGTAGTAGAAAAACACAAGGTATGTGTGCATACTGACACAACCAGACCTATACCAAAACCCAGGTCCCGAAGAGAGAATGTTTGCTAAGGACTATGCTAGGTTTGCACTTCTGGACAGGGGTACCCAGTAAATCCACACAAGAAGCAGTTACTAGATTGTCCATACCAAGTTAGGATTCTTGAGTGTGGCTTTATTCTGAAACACAGTTGGAAACACAAAAGCAAAGATGGACCCCCAAGGGTTTACACTGGCACAAGGCAATGCAGAACACATCTGTAAAAACAGTAGTTGAACCTCCCATATAGCATAGGGTTAAAAATCTGGAACTGTGGAACTAGCCACACTGAACAGTCAAACTTCTCCTTAACATGGTACGAGGCCAGTACTTAGAACAGTTCCCATATGACATAGGATTAGACATCTGGAAAATTGTGAAACTAGCCTCTGTGAACACACACAAAATCTTCTGGAAAGGTGGCACTAGGCCAGTACTTGGTACATTTCTCATATGATATAGGATAGGAATGTGGCACACAGGCCATGACGGAGCACTCAAGGCCCAACACTTGCAAAACCCACATAGAAGGGGTGAACTTCTTCAGGCATTGGCCACAAGTACTGACAGAAAACAGGCACCCTTACAGAACCTGAAGTGCTGAACTGGTCACTCCAGATGTGAGGTCTGCCATCTTTTGCTTCCATGTCCATACCCAGCCATTCTTTCAGAGTTACACCTCATAAATACTGAAACGGTAGAAAATTATGCTATCTTGAAATGTTTATCACATTTAACATCAGGAACACCACTAGGGTGTAAGGTTAAAGTCCTGAACAAAGGGCAAGTCACACATGGGACGTCCACTTATTGTCAGCAATTTTAAAACACAAACTTCTTGAGGGAATCATCACAGACATGGGTGAAATTGTCCCTGTATCAGAGAGTCACCCCACAGAAAAAAGGCAGGTACATATCCTCGGTAACTCTCAGACAGAAATCTACTCACAGTTTGTACACACAGGCAGCTTCTCCAAAGTTCTAGGTTGGACCAGGGGATTGCTCCTAAAATCCTCAGCAGTTCCCTTCATCCCACATGGGATAAAGACACAGGAATCCCTGGAGATGGTTTCCACAACTTCACAAGTCTGGAAAAGCTGTCCTCCACTGGGGTGAGAAACATAGACACTACACTGTTCATTCTCTGAGCTCCTACCCTGAACTGACTTCAGATTTCTAAACTACTCCCCCTCTCACACAAGCTATGTGGCTTATGTTGCTGTGAGAGTTCTAAATGACATCACCTCTCGGCTCTCAGCTGAAACCGAGCAGCAGAGAGGGACAGAGTAAAAATCCATTTAACTAGATAATCACTAGCTGCCTTCCCTACCTAACACTGATACTGATGGGATCCTAGTAACCCCAAGGGGACTGGGGGTTACACATGATAGGGATATAGAAAGAGAGTTAAATCAACACTTGGCAATTACTAAAAAAAAAAAAAAAAAATACGATGGGATCCATTAGTGAAAGAAAAAATGGATAATCTGCAGTGCCAGGAGGAGATCTTGTTAATGAAGAAATTGCTTTTAGAAGCTACAGAAAATGATATTATTAAGAATTTTGAGAACTTAAACTTTTATGTGAAGGAAAAAATAAGATTAAATGCACGTGTTCATAGGCAGGACTAAAATGCACTTGGAAGATACCCTTGGTATGACATCCACTGTAGGAAGTGCAAAAAACTCCTAAATAAAATGGCTAGATTACATAGGAAAAATGCTGATGTTAATTAGAGTAGGGGCCTCATGTTTCTAAGAGGAGAATACAGAATGCTTATTAAAAAGAAAAAAATAATCATAATAAAAGGTTATGGGATTTATTGCAAATGACAATACGTGAAAAGAATACACAAGAATTCTGGAAACTAGTTACACATGCAGAACAAGGTTATAATGGAAACATAGATGAGAATATCCCTGAAAATGAGTGGACTGCATGTTTGAAAAAAAAATATTATGTAATTCTGAACAAATCTGTGTAGAGAAGTTTACTGTAGAATATATGTATATGGACTTTTCTCGTGCCTTCGACATGGTGTCACTTGGAAAGCTTTTGGCCACTCTTAAAAAATTAGGCATCGATTCCCACATACAACAATGGGTGGCATCCTGGCTGGATGGTAGGAGACAGAGGGTCATGGTGAGGGGTTCTTATTCAGATTGGATGGAGGTGATGAACAGTGTGCCACAGGGGTCAGTACTGAGACCCCTGTTATTTAACATACCAGTGACATCACTAACATGTGGTACTTCAGCATGGCTTAGTAAATTTGCAGATGACTTTAAGATAGGTGCACTTGTAAGTAACAAGGCTGATGTCTGAAATTTTCAAAATGAAATTAAGGGCTGTTGCAGACTGGGCTACTGATAAGGGGTTGGAATTTAACATCAGTAAATGCAAGATAATGCACTTTGGGAGGAGAAATATTGAGGGTGTACATTTCCTAAATGGAGAAAAACTGGAGCCATTTGAAGAGCAAAGGGATTTGGGTGTTATAATAACAAGGGATCTCAGATTCAATAGGCATTACAGAGAAGCAGTGAAGAAGGAGAATGAAATGATGAGTTGCATTGTGACAAATATAAAGAACAGAGACAAAAGGGTTATAATGTATGGTAGAACGCTGTTAACCTTAGGAAATCATCATTTCCTAAGGTTGTTAACCTATCGATGTGACGTAGACATGTTGTTAACCTATCGATGCTACGTCACATCGATAGGTTAACAACAGCGAATGGTCTGAGCATGTGCGCGCTTTTTTTTTTTCAGCGGGGAACCGACGGATGAACAGCGGTTAGGAAGGACTGAACAGCCGGCGGTGACTAGTTAGCAAAAGTAAGCAGCCTTTTAGTGGGACCATACACTATAAAAATAATGTATGGTCTCTTCTTCGCACCGGTCATCAGCACCATCTCGAGGTTGCCATGGCGACGAAACCTCTCGAGCCGCCTTCCTCAAGGTTTACACGTCACCCTGGCAACCTCTCGACAGTTAACTGACCGGTTACCGATAGAGGACCATACATTATCCTCTATATAGTGTATGGTGAGGGCTTGTTGTGTATGGAATTCAGTGACTTTCAAAATGTTGTAGTACTACAGTTCAAAAGGTCATTGAACGTGATTGTACCACACTGTACTACAACAACATTTTGAAAGCCTCTAGAGGCTGCACGCGCTCAGCTCATTTTAAAACTGGACCAGACACAGAAAAACTCGGAGCCAGCGGCACGATCATCCACCGAACCGATGACGAACAGGGCACCACGAAAAAAGGCAGGATTGACCAGATACTTTAAACTATTACAAAAAAATGCAGGATCAACCAGATATTTAAAACTACTCACATTAACAGGTGAATCATTTCACTCAAGCTTAGCGAGAGATACGTCCGCCATGGTTTTTTTCCTGGAATCCCTGCCCAAAGGGAACTGACAGCCAATGACAGACCACGCTACAGACGTAGGGACACTTGGTCCCTAACAACCACAGCACTAACCTTAGCAACCTGACGAATAACAGATTAAAATGTAGTAGAAAGAATTCCTTTTACGGCGTAAAAAAAAAATTAAATGCTCACTTAATTTATCGTAGGGGCACCATACACTATAAAAAATAATGGATGGGCAATGTTATGCCCAACGGTGAACTATGCCAGTTCGGGGTTCTGATTCCCACGGACCTCTCGAGTTTCGCTCTCGAGGTCATAGGGAATCAGAACCCTTCAGTGGCACAACATACCGGTTGTGCATACTTGCCCATCCACTATTCTCTATATTGTGCCACTGTATAGTGCCTTGGTCAGGCCGCATGTGGAGTACTCCATCCAGTTTTGAGCTCTGCATGGTAAACAGGACATGGATGGAGTGGAGATGCTGCAGAGGAGAGTGACGAGATTGGTGAGGGGCAATAAGGAATTAACACACCAGGATAGATTGGGGACATTGAACATGTTTTTGTTGGCATACAGAAGACTCCGTGGAGATTTGTGTTTGGTATTTAAAGCAACACAGAACAAGGATCTGTGAGAATGTTTGGCATTGGAAAGTAGGGAGGCAGACAGAAATACCAGGGGACACCATCTTAGACTAAAGGGTAAGCAGTTCAGGGGGAAACATCAGGAAACAATGGTTTAATCAAAGGGTAGTTGAAGAATGGAATAAGCTTCCTCTAGATGTTATACAAAGTGATAGTATGGGAGTGTTTAAGAACAAACTGGATGTACATATGACAAACAAAGGGCGTACAGATGTGAAGGGAGGTTAGGGATTGGTCGGGTCCTGAATGGCCTTTTAGGCTGTGGACTTGTAGTTTTTCCTATGATTTCTATGAAAGATATTCAACAGTGGATTGTATTTTTATTCTAGACCACCTGAACAGAAAATGTAAAGATAAGAAACAACCATTATTTCTGGCTTTTTTAGATATATACTCTGCCTTTGATAATGTGAATAGAAAAATTGTGTGGGATATCCTAGCTGCATGGTGCATAGATAGTAATTTGTTGGCCTTAATGAAATTGCACACTGATACACTAATTCAAATAAGATATTCAACAGATGGAAAATTGACACAACCGACCAACCCGGTGGCGCTGAGGGTAGAGGTGCTGGACGCCACACCTCACTCCACACTGGTGACCCAGGTTCAGGAATGAGCCCGGGTTGTCAGGGGTCAGCAAGGGAGGACTGGGATCGAGTGTCCGACAACTGCTCTCCCAGTCCTGGTGAAACGGCGGGATACACACCGCGCTCTGGCAGTCCCTGGGGATGCCCAGTGGTACTGCAGACGTGTGGGTGTCTGGAAGGGGGGAGCAAAGGCTGGGGGCGACCAAGCAGCTTGATGGCTGTGCCCTGCCATGTGGGGGAGGACTGTCATGGAATCGCGCTGGGGGGCTTCGGCGCCAGTCCAGCTGGTAGGGATGGGGGAGCCCTCCAGAAGATCAGCTATGCCATGCTGGACCCCCCCATCATGCAAGTGAGCCTACTGCTCTCCCCGTGGGCAGGGCCAGTGGCTGGATGCCCCCGCCGGTAAGGTGCTGCAGCAGTGGAGAAACAGAGCTGCGATAAAAAGAAAATTGACACAACCAATAAATATCAATAAGGGAGTCAAGCAGGGTTGTTTGATAGCCCCCTGCTCTTCAATCTATATAAAAATCAGATTGTGTATAGGCTGGATAAATGTAATACTGATGCTCCTAAGGTTGCCTATTTCAGTTTAAATATTATGTTATATGCAGATGACATTGTACTATTGTCAAAAACCACAAGTGGGCTCCAGCGAGCATTATCAAATGTGGTTGACACGTTGTCCAGTCTGCAGTTAACTATTAATGTGGATATAGCACAGATACTTGTAATAAATAGACCAAAAAAATTAAACTACAAATGAAAATTGAATAATACACTTGTAGAAGTCAGTAGCCATACATATCTAGGTGTTCAGTTACAGAATAAACAAATATGGAGGCCCCATGTGGTAGAAAATAAACAAGCATTTGTCAATGCCGAATGTTGCTTGCTTCTATGTGCTGTTTAGGTATTTGGAAGTCATTGGAGTGCAAATATTGAAAATTCGTGAACTTATGAGCGTGCGTGGGAACTGCGCAACGCACGCTCGTAAAACAGTCATTTTTAGGAATTTTTTCACCAAATTTTCAACATAGCCATTTTAAGACCTCTGCTCATGAACAGTGTCACTGTGATTTTCTTAATGTGTCCCATACATTGAGTTCGCACACCGACTGCGCCATTGTGCGCTACTAAAATGGCAATGTTGAAAATCTGGAGTGAAAATATTGAAAATATGCAAACTTACGAGCATGCGTAGGAACTGCTCAACGCACACTCGTAAAACAGTCATTTTTAGGAATTTTTTCACCAAATTTTCAACACAGCCATTTTAAGACCTCTGCTCATGAACAGTATCACTGTGATTTTCTTAATGTGTCCCATACATTGAGTTTGCACACCGACTGCGCCATTGTGCACTACATGGGCGGAAACACATTTTGGGCAAGATGTAAAAAATGACAGCTGTACTGCTCATAAGGAGGTGTGGTAAAATGGCAATGTTGAAAATCTGGAGTGAAAATATTGAAATTCATAAAATTTGGCTTAGTGTGTAGGAACTGCGAACGCACGCCGTAAAACAGTCATTTTAGGAATTTTTCACTAAATTTTCAACATAGCCATTTTAAGACCTCTGCTAATTAACAGTGTCACTGTGATTTTCTTAATGTATCCATGCATTGATTTACATGCAGACTGCTTTACTATTAAGCTACATGAAGTGAAAACATGTTTCAGACAGGATGTGAAAAATGACAGCTGTACTGCTCATAAGGAGGTGTGGTAAAATGGCAATGTTGAAAATCTGTAGTGAAAATATTGAAAATTCGCGAACTTATGAGCGGAGCGTTGGAACTGCCAACACATCGCCAGAAAACAGTCATTTTTAGAAGTTCCACCAAATTTTCAAAATAGGCTTTTGAGAGCCCACCTATGAATGCTGGCAGTGTCGTTTGTTAATCATTCCAGAAAGGTGATTTCATGCAATGACTGAAATCACCCGTCGGGCGAATAACGCCATGACAGTGACTGCATTCAGAGAAGGGGTCCCAAAACCCCATGTTGAAAATTTGGTGCAAAAATTTCAAAAATGCCTGAGATATGCAATAAAGTTGAAAAACCCTATCTATCCATTATACAGCTTACCGGCATTTCCTCAGTTGGAGTCGGCTTTGAAGAGTGCAGGCGTGTTCGGTCCACCATAATCGTCAGCGCTGAGCTCGGAGGTAAGTATGGGGTGGGAGGTGTGGGGAGGCAGGGTGCACTGTGGGTGGGTGCGAGTTGTGGGGAGGTTGGCAGGAGACTACGAGGACCGTTTTTATTCACAGGTTTTGTTTTAGAAGCGGCCTTGGGGCCGTTTGCCACGCTGGGGTGGGCTCCCAGCATGGCAGCAGGAAAAGCTGTTCAGGGGACATGGAGCGAAGGATTGGGCACCCCATCAGCCAAACAAGATTTGCCACGCTGGGGTGGACTCCCAGCGTGGCACGACTTTGGGGGCATGCAGCCTTGGAGCCGACAGGGATTTGGCACCCCCGTCAGCTATAACAGTTTTTACCACACTGCGGTGGGCTCCCAGCATGGCACCTGGACAGCTGTTGGGGGGGTGTGGAGCCGACGGGGGATTGGGCACCCCCATCGGCCATATAGTGTGTGTGTGGGAGGGGCATCAGCATGCTATATGCGTGCTTGCATGCAGGTGGGGGGAGCTCTGCTCACTGAAGCAGAGCTCTCTCTGAACTGGTATGCCACTTCATTTTCAGCTTGTCATAGACAGCTGCAGCAGTGATTGGGGAACTGGGGCCACGCCTGCAAGCACACTGACTGCATTGGAAGATGGGCTGACACACCTCCGAAAACTCGGATGATGGCACTATGTTTCTTGCACATGCGTGCAAGCAACATAAAAATGAGGGAGACAGATAGTGCTGGCTATAAATAAATTTGCAAAGCAATATATTAATAATTCTGGTGCAGCCTTGTTACAAATATTTCAAACAAAGGTAGGCTCTACTATGCTATATGCATCAGAAGTTTGGGGAACACAAAAATAAATAAATATGTTAGAACCAATTCAAAACTTTTATATTAGGTTAACACTAAACCTTCCTCAGTTTATTCCAGCAGAATTTGTTAAGGCAGAAACAGAGATCCTGTCCCTAAAAGCAAAAGTGCTGAGTGGTCAGGTAACATTTCTTATAAAACTGCACCAAAATAGAGATCTGAATCAAATGCCATATAACTGTTGGAAGGATAGCAAAATACGGGAGGCAAATGGAAATACACAACTCAAAAACTGGACGTGGACAAAAGAGTTAGATAATTTGTTTAGGAAAATTGGTTTACCTACTATTGTACAACTAGACATGATAGACAATATTAATAATATACAAACTATGATATTAGAAAGAGTATCCGATAATTGCTAAACAGGGTGAGCTTGAGCGTATTTCATCTATAACTAATTCTGGTAACTACAGGAAAATAAAAAATACACATATGAGAAAAGAGTAATTATTGAAATGTGAAAATGATATTCGCTATAAAGTATTAGCAAATTTGAGATTTGATGTTAATATGGGGCTCTCTACTGGATACATGGAATGGACAGTTTTCAATGAAGGGCTAGATTATAAGAGCAAATACTCAGGAAAGTGGTCAACAAGTCATATTTTACTAGACTGTGAGAATCCAGCAAGTCTAAGGGAAAAGTGTTTTTTGCCGTATCTGTTAAAAATAGGAAATATGAATAGGGAAGAAAAATTAATTTTTTTACTAAATACGAAGGATACAGCCATAATGCATAGCATAGCAAAATTTATGATTGCATCTATCACATTGTTAAAGATATGAATGCTCTTTATACTCTGTTTCCTGTATAACGATGTATGTTGTATTTATTTATTTTTTTACGTTCTGTCATTTGTGTGTTATACTGTAACTTTGTGAGACACATAGAAATGAACAAACTTGAAACTTGGCATTTCTTGGGGATGGTGTTGATGAGGGTGGATAAGCCCAAGTTTCAGTCCAGCTACATACCAAGGTACTTGAAGTGAGAGACCTCATCAAGGGTCTGGAAAACAGAAGTGGAGCTGAGCCTAGCAAGCTTTTTCTTAGTGCCAAAACATGACAGAAGTCTTTTGGGCATTCCGTGTGAGCTGGTCTGAGCCGAACCAGTGTTGGATATGAACTTTTCTAATTTATGTTGGAATCTGAGGCAACATGTAGAAAGAGCTTCAGGTTGGAGGATGCTCACAAGTCAACTTAGTTAAACAGGAATATTAACCTTAACATCATTGACAATATGTTAAAATTTCCAAAAGCGGTTCTGTTACAACAGAATCCAGGCATCCTAATTGGGGGTTGATTATAGAATCAGGCTTCATCCACCATGAAGGTTGTTCAGATGCCTGAGATCTAAATCTGGTAAACCTCACCTGTCTTCTTGGTATTAGGAAGTACTGTACCTGAAGTAAAACTCTTTGCCCATCTCCGCCTCTGGGACTTTCTCTATTGCCCTGTTATGTAATATCGTTGCCACTTAAAGTCACTCATGACACTCAGCAACCCTAAAATGAAGAACTGGAGCATGGTATACAATCCAGAGGGCATTATACCAGTTCCAGAAAGTAACCATCCCATATAAATTCCAGGACCCCAGGACTTCCGGTTTGGTTGAAATTCAAGATGACTACTTAAGTCCTTTACTCTCTGGGATGGGCTAAACTAAAAAAAAAAAAAAACATGAATCTCCAAATTGTTTTTTGGGTGGTAAAAGTGTAATTATTCATTAGCCCCAGTGAGGAAACAAAAAATACATAATTTGAGAGGGTCAATCGAGATTTTCCTGTCAGAAACCTCTTTTGAAATTTGTTCCTGTCATGACCAAGAAAGTGAGAAAGCAGAGTTCTTGTGTGACCACTGTTGATCCAGAGATAAGTCTTATGTTTGAAACATTCTCCAAGAGGTGTCGCGAGTTAAAAATGCAATAACATCCCAAGAAAGTAGAAAGGAGGACCTGTCACTATGAGTTTTTGATGTGAAGGGCACCCTAAAACACACTGGCATTCAAGCTAACAAAAGGGACAAAGAGATCTGCATGTTAAAGTCTGAGATCGCCTTACTGTGGGACAAGCTGAACAACTTAGAATGCAAGGGGCACAGAAATAATCTGTGGATCATTGGTGTCCCTGAGGGAGCTGAAGGAAAAAATGTATAAGCTTTTGTTGAGCATCTCCTGTCAGAATTACTTCAGCTAAAAAATGTCCTACTTGAGGTTCAGAGAGCCCATCAGTCCCTTGCACCTCACCCCTGAACCAGAGAAAAACCAAGACCAGTCCTGGCTCTTTTTCTTAGATATGCCATAAAGGAAAAGATAATTCAGCTAGCGAGAAAAGAAGGATCACTTATGTGGCATGGACACCATATTTATTTTTACCGAGATTATTCAGTCAAGCTGTATAAAAAAAAGAGCTACTTTTGCAGAAGTCAGGAAATCTCTGTTACAGATCGGGGTTCGATACAGGATGGTGTATCCAGCTATTTTTAAAATCGAGAGGAACGGAGCCTTCCATTACTTCACCAACCCCTTGAAGACAATGGCTTTTGTCCAGCGTACCTGGGGAGGGCGAGAATCCATTACTCCCCCTCGGACAGTTTGAAGTATGGGAGACAAGAACCAGATCAGACAGATGCCAGCAGCCATATATGGTCACTTCTTCGTATTCGCTGGTCCAATCAACGAGCAAAGCACCCCAGACCAATGGCAAAGGCAGAGTAGCCAGCAGAAGAAATTGCAGGGAGGCCATCAAAGTCTGACAGAAAGTCATGCCTCGCGCACCCATCACCACAGCAGAAGCCAGGGATCCAGACACTCTGCGGCAGACTCCTCTGCTTCAAACTCCTCCCCCCCCCCACTCCTGACAAGGACTCTCTACTGAAATTGCTGCCCAAGGAAAAGTTACCAATGGAGAAGAAGAACTACTGCGCTGCCAATATGCAGCTTGCACCTCAGCACCATTCAGTGTCCACTTGGGCGCAGGTAACCCAGGGACACAGAGACACCATAAATCAACTATATGAGTATGGACTGCCTAAATATTCCTCTTCTAGTATGCTAACTTAGCTGGGGCTACATGGCATGTACACAACATCATTTACACTGCTTATTTAGGGCTGTGAGGTGGTAATGTCCATATTTTATTCCAACTCCTCTCTTCTCCCTATTGGTTCTTAAAATAATAATACTAGTCCTGTTCAAGACATCAAACTGGCCTCAGGCCCCTCCCTTAACACCTCTGAGGCTGCCCACCCTTCCAACTAGCGGTATGCGACTTCTTGGTCCCTTCCTGATAGTCTGCTAACTGTGGGTAGGAAGCGAAGGTCTTGGCAGTGTGAGATGCCTCCCCAGATGCTGCACAGGGGCTGCACACATCATACCACTACTACCCTTTACCACATTATTATTACTGTATGTAACCCCCCTGCAAATGGGGGTTCCCAAAAGACTTCCAGGAGCTTGCTTGAATGCTCCAAGCCTGAATGGTGTTTGGCATTTAAGCCATTTATCAGTGAGTGTTTTTAGAACCTCTGGTACTGTCTCTTTAAGAGCTGTCTGCTTGCAGACATAATTAGTTTGTATGGGGGACTGTGTGTTTCTTTGATTGAGTACCACTCAAGCTACTGCCAATTCACTCCATTTTTGCAGTCACTAGGAGTGCAAAGGGAACCTATCTGAAAGATGTAACTGTTTGCCAGAAATTATTTAGAGTAATAATGAAATTACAGTTTGTCTAACCTGCTTTCTTTGCAGTCAGAACTGTGTCTGCTAGTTCCCCATTCTAGTTTTGAACTGCTGAACTGGACCAATCAGTGTGGGGGAAGCTAGCTCTAAAATGGTGCCTTGGACGAATCAGAACTTGGACTCATAATCTGAGCCAGCCACAAGAGGATTGTATGGGCAGTGACTCTGGGAGATGTAGTTTAGACTTCAGTGCCTTTTGGACCAACAGCAGCAGTCTATTGTGGTGACAGCCAATCCAGTCAAGAACTGGGAGGAACTCAAAGGAAGTGCCCGTTAGTTGGAGTTCAGTTGAGCTTTGGCAGTGAAGAAGGAAGGAGCCCTGTGCATTTTCAGTGCAGTTTTAGTCAAAAACGTGTGTAAGGCCCAGAGTTCCGTCTGCAGCTTGTGTAACAGCTTGTTAGGACTGAATCGTCCTGTGAAAAGAATCAAAGGATCTCTGAAGAGTAGAAACCAGGCTCACCCTGTAGAAGACTGGAAGAATTGCTGAAAAATTACTCGGTCTGTCCAGGAACTGAATCTGCTATGTGTTCTCCGGGTATTGCAGTAATTACGTCGGGATACAAGGAATGCAAGCCTGCCTAGTATAGTACTTTCTTTTATATGGATGTGTGAAGAGGTTTGTGTACCTCAAGTGAGCCCTGCTGACATTGAAGGACCCTATCTTATTTGGAGGTCGTGAGTACTAATTCAGGGTTGCTCCTGTTGAATTGCCACATTAAATCCAAATGGAATTACTGTACTGCTGACTGTTTAATTCTCCTTTTCTCTGTGTGAAAGGGCCCTACCAGCTGCCACAGTTTGGACTAGCCACTAGGGCTTGGGTACCCAGGGACAGTAACTGATAGGATAGGCCTGTGCACAGAGCCATAAGTAATTATTAGAGTGATAAGCTAATTAACCTGATTTCCCCTGTCCTTGTTATATCCCCTAAATAAATCAAGCTAGCTTGTTTCAGCAAAGTTATACTGCCTGAGGTATTTGTCTATGTTAAAGTACTGTACTGTGATTGTTGCACTGTATCTCATTTCACAGGAGGTCCCAGTGCGGAACCAGACCTGGGGGTAAGTGTATACTCGAAGGTAATTTGATATATTGTGGGGCCACTAGTGGGAAGAAAGGTGGCAGTGTCCCAGAGGCTGTGACCAAGTTAGTTTAACTATTGCAAACCCTGACCTCTGGGTGGAGGCACCCGCTATTGGATCCAGGCCCCTCAACCTGTTAGTGGCAAATCAGGCAGGGTAGTAGCCCCTGGGATAAGCGCCATCTAGGGGTTACATCTTGGAGGCACCGCTGGGATTGTGTGTCCTCTGGTGGCCATATTTCTGAACCACTGTTAAGAAAAAAAATGGGTACCCGACAGAAGTGGCTGTGCACCGCTGGTGGAGTGGTGTACTGGGAGGAGATCGACCCCAAAATGCTATGCTTATCCTGGACATCCCCCTGGGTATCATCACGGACACTGTGCAGGGAGTACTTTCCAAGGTGGAAGGTTTACAAAACCCTGTGGTGGTGGGTCGGCATGCTAATCTGCTCACCCACACTTTCCTGGCCCTAGTAGAGTTTAAGGATCCCATAGATAGCTCCAAAGTGCCACAGACCATTACCCCAGAGGGAGCCCTCACTGCTTGGAGAGTGATAACTAATGACAGTAAAGACCCGGGGGGGAATCAGCCCCCACCACTATCTGAAACTTTTGAGGAGAAATTTGCTGAATGGTTGCTGGGAGAGGGGAAAACTGTGGAGGACTTGAAGAAACTATTCTTGCCACCTGGGGGTGTTCCTCCCCAACACCCCTCTCCTGCTCCAGTGCCCGTGGTGGCTGAACCAATGCAGACTCTATTCTGCACCTGCCATTTAGTCACGACTCTTACCGAAGGTTGAGGATCTTCTGGCACCCTCCCCACTCCCTAAGGGGAGGGATGACTGGGAGACCTGGATAGACCATGTTGCCCCAAGTGCTAGAATGGCAATGCTCGGAAGGTGAAAAGCGAAGAGGGTTAGTGAGAGCCTCCGAGGTCCTGCCTGGCTACCATCCGTGCTAAACGGGCCAGTAACCCTGAGCGACTGCACAGGCCTATCTTGAGGCCTTGGAGAATGTGTATGGGAGCCCAGATTCTGATGAGGACCTATGGTGGAGAGTAAGAGATGCACAACAGTACCAAGGGGAGTTGTTGTCTGTGTATGTATCTCGCTGGAAAAATTGTTGCAAGAATGCCTCAGAAAAGGTAGTTTGCCAGCGATTGAACTGGACCGAACCAGGCTGGACCAGGATCCTTGAAGTCTGCCCCTTCTCAGAACTGCTGTTGCTTCAGTTACACCTGGCAGATCGACTGGAATCCCCACCCTCCTATGATGAGTTAATGAGAGAAATTCAGGAGTTGAGAAAGACGACCTCGGGAGGGACCTGCACCAATAGCTGCGGCTCACGACCCGAGTGACTGAGGGTGACCCATCAAGTGAAGTTCAGGGGCAGAGGTTGGCAGTCAATGAGTGCTCTGACAAGGAAAAAGATATGTCACAATGGGGCGAACTGTTGAGAGAGATCCGAAATTCAAAACAGTCCCTTTAGCGAAGGCCATCACCAGCACGGGCCCTGACCTATATCCGACTGCTATCTGCTATGGGGTGTGAAATTCACCATGTATCTCCTGCTGATAACAGCTCCGAACTCGATTCCTTGACCATGGAAGTGGAGAAACTGACGAGATGTCTCAAATGCTTATCACGCCGCAGACAGAGATGGCACCAAGGTTTCCAGTTAGTAATCCCGCCCTGGCTCCCAGTGTGGCGCCTCGGCCAGCTCAAACTCCAGAAAGTATGTTTTACTATAATTGTGGGAAAGATGGGCACATGAAAAGGGAATGCCAGTCCCCAAAAGACACTGACAAAGTTGCATATAGGCTACAAGGAGAGCTTCGGAGAAGAAATCAGTGGTTAAGAGGTGCACGACATGATCCCAGTGAGGGCACCAAAATGCTAATTCACGTCCTCTTGTGGCAAGGTCAGTTGCCCAGGCCCCACTACACGCCTCTCCAGACTGGTCCAGAATAGTGGGTCCCTCCATGGAGACCACTGTAAAGGTGAGCAGGTGTCTACAAGAGCTATATTAGACAGTGGCTCCCCAGTGACAATTATGTTCCAAGATTGGTATCAGAAGCATTTGTCAGACATACCCTACAACCATTAGAAGGACTGCATGTATGGGGTTAAGTGAGAAGCCTACCCTATTCGGGTATATCCGAATTTGGCTGTCTTTCCCCACCTCCGTGGGCTGGAGTGGCCGAACAAGTAGAGACCCTAGCCTTGGTGTGTCCCCACTGGACTGTATGATGGTGTCCCTTTGTTGATTGGAACAAATGCTCATATGTTAGGAAGAGGCTGGCACAGTTGTGTTATGAAAAACAGGGGTCAAAGACTAGTAGAGCTTTAAGAGTTCGGCTTTAATTAAGAAGGCCTATGAGGCACAGAGATGCTGAAAACAGAACCAGAGGAACCGGTCGAATTGTATGGAAGAAGGATCCTGAGTCTCTGATCCTGGCGCCAAATGCCAGTGTACCTTACAGGGAGAGGTCCGTATCAGAAAGGATGTTAAGAATAAAATATTAATGTTGGATGCACCAGGCGATGGAAAATTGCCAGAGGACTGCTGGTCAAGCTTAGTATTTTGCCCGCTAGAGCCCATGCTTATGCTCAGAAGGGTAATGGTCCAAGTTCATAATGTGTCTGAAAGAGACATTCGAGAAACAGAGGTTGCATCCTGGCTAATGCATTGTGCAGACACTGCAGTGCTACCCAGCAGCAAGAGTTCAAGGAAGAATGACAGAGTAACGCCTGACTTGTTTGATTTCTCACTCCCGCTGCCAGCTGAATGGAAAGTGAAGATCAGTGAGAAGCTTGCCCAGAGAGACCAGGTGTTTTCTTTAAAGGAATGGGATGTAGGATGCGTGCAAGGAGCTGGAGCACAATATCCGGCTGCATGACGTAAAAGACCATTTCCTGTGAGAGGTCTCACGCCTGGCACCTGCTGACATAGATGATGTGAGACGGCATCTGCAAGAGATGTTAGCTGCTGGTGTAATACAAGAATCCAGAAGCCCTTATGCTTCCCCATTGTGGTAGTGAGGAAAAAGAATGGAACAGTAAGGATGTGTGTGGATTATCGCACTTAAACCGGGCGGACTATCCCTGATCAGTACACAATGCCCGATTCAGGATGCTTTGGACCGCCTAAGCGGGAGCAAGTGGTTTCTGTGCTGGATCTCCGCAGTGGGTACTATCAGATCCCGATGGCCCCAGAGGACCGTGGAAAAGACAGCCTTTATCTGTCCGCTGGTTTCTATGAATTCATGAGGATGCCTCAAGGGATTTCAGGTGCCCCAGCCACTTTTCAACGATTGATGGAAGCGTGCAGTGGGGACATGAACTTACTAGAGTGCCTGGTATACCTAGATGATGTTATTGTGTTTGGCAGCTCACTGGAGGAACATGAGAGCAGATTATTTAAGGTATTGGACCGACTGGAGGACTTGGCCTTAAACTGTCCATTGATAAGGTCAATTTTCAAACATCAGTAAAGTATGTGGGACACATAGTATCCACCGAGGAATAGAGACCGACCAAGTAAAGTTGAGGCCTTGACCACCTGGCCACAGCCCAAAATCTAAAGAACTGCAAAGATTCCTGGGATTCTGTTTATTATCGGCGCTTCATCAAGGACTATTCAAGAGTGATCCGCCTTTACTTAACCTTACTCAAGGTATCCCCAACACACAAAAATACCAAAGTCAGCATCCCTCAAGACTGAAAGAGTGTATTTTCATCCGAGGAAGTATTTGGGGCCCGCTGGACTCCTGATTGTGAGACTGCTTTTCATGAGATCATATATCAACTTACCCATGCTCCAGTGCTGGCCTATGCCGATCCAAGAAAACCTTACGTCCTGCACACTGGATGCTAGCTTGCAAGGGTTGGGGCTGTGTTGTACCAAGAGCACGAGAATGGCCTGAGACCAGTGGCCTTTGCCAGTAGAAGCCTGACCCCATCCGAAAAGAACTATCCTGTACATAAGTTAGAGTTCCTAGCTTTGAAGTGGGCTATTGTTGACCAATTCCATGAGTACTTATATGGGGCTAAAATACTAGTAAAACTGACAATAATCCTTTGACCTATGTGCAGACCTCAGCTAAGTTGGATGCCACTGGCCATAGGTGGCTTTCTGCATTATCTACATATGACTATGCTCTCGAATACCGAGCAGGTCTGAACCACATAGATGCTGATGCTCTCTCCCGAGGCCTGTTCCCCAGAATGATTGGGTCCGACTGGCAGAACCTGACATTCGGCACTCTGCGGAAGTTTGACAGGGAGGAACAATGTCCACGGACGCAGTGGACTGCATGGTGGATTGCTTGGGAGCCTCTGAGAATTGCATACCTGCTGCTTATTGCCACTTTTCTGCAATAGACATTGGTGCACTGCCTCAGCTGGACAATGACAGTATTCGGGGGCTCAATCCCGCGATCCCATGATCAAAGCAGCTTTAGAAGCCCTCTATGCAGGAAAAGATGTCCAAATTACGCTCCACTGATTTGAGAACTGCACTGTTATACAAAGAAGGTCCTAAGTTGAAACTGATCAATAAACTGTTATACAGAGAAACAGTAGACAGAGGGGACAAGTAGACAAACAACAACTAGTGCTGCCCACTGCCTTTCGAGACTCAGTATTGAGGTCCTTGCACAACCACATGGGGCACCTTGGTATAGACAGAACACTTGACTTGGTGAGATCCAGATTCTATTGGCCTAAGATGGGGCTGATGTGGAGCAACACATTCGAACTTGTAGTCGCTGCTTACAGAGGAAAGCTTTGCCCAGAGGGGCTGCCCCTTGTTAACATAACCACCAGTGCACCCATGGAGCTGGTCTGTATTGATTTTCTAAGTTTGGAGTCAGATCAAAGAAATATCAGTAATGTGCTGGTGGTCACTGACCATTTCACGAGATATGCCCAAGCTTTCCCACCAAAGACCAGAAAGCATCCACTGTAGCCAAAGTACTTGTAGAAAACTTTTTGTTCACTATGGGCTCCACAAAGAATCCATTCTGATCAAGGGAGAGACTTTGAGAGTCGTCTGATCAAAGAGATGCTTTCTGTGGGGAGTGAAAGTCCAGAACCACTCCTTACCACCCCTGTGACCCACAGCCTGAACGCTTCAACCGCACTTTGCTAGATATGCTAGGCACCCTGCACCCAAAGGCAAGCTTAGATGGAGCCAACAAATTAGCACCCTGGTACATGCTTATAACTGCACCAAAGTGATGCCACTGGATTCTCCCCTACCGCCTGATGTTTGGAAGAAAGCTCGACTACCAGTAGATGGTGTTTGGGGTCTCTCCTGATGGGGTTCAAGCTGACAACTATTTACAGTATGTGCAAAAGTTAAAGGCCCAGCTAACTCATGCGTACAACTGCTCAAACCATGGCTGCCAAAAGAAATCGGCCAACAAAGAAAGGTATGATAAAAGGTGAAAGCACAGGAACTCCAGGAGGGAGATCGGGTATTGCTAGAAATCTGGGACTGCATGGCAAGCACAAGATTGCTGACAGATGGCACCATCTCCCTCACATTGTAGGGCAAACTAGATGATCTGCCAGTGTACAAAGTAAGGCCTGAGAATAATTCAAAAGATGTAAAAACAATGCATAGAAATCATTTACTGCCCATTGGACAAATCTTAATTGAGTCTGAGCCCCTAGAAGATGCCCCTCTGGACCAGTGACTAGAGCTGCTGCTAAGAAAAGATCAAGAAAGTCTGCACCTACAGAAGCAAAGTTAAAGTGTTCCCTCCACAAGTCCCAGTTGAGCATGACTGTCAGTCCATATCGGAAGAAAGTGAGAGGACTTTGAATACTATCCTTCTTACGAACTGAGTCAATTGTTTCGGGCAATCCTCTAGTCAATACTGGAGACAAAGCTGGGCCTTCTGGACTGTCTAAGCCCCCAGCTTCATCCCTGGAGCCAATGCTCCCAGAAAGTGAAGTGCAAAGCATCAGATCAGATGAAATGGAATCATTGTGCATGGTTGAACTGTTTGAGCTTTCAGGGAGGAAAATGATAGATTGGGGCAGACTGGTGATACACCGAACAAGAAGAGTATTTTGAGTGCTCTGACAGTCCACTGCCAGTGTCCGAAAGCTCTCCATGCGAGCCAAATGTTGTGGACTCAGAAACTGTAACTCCTGGAGCTGAAAGTGCCCCAAGTTCTGCAGCCTCTACCCCCATGGAGACCCCTGACAAGTGAGGACAATGCTGAAAATGAGGCTCAGAGTGCAGAGACTATAACAGTTCCCCTAGAAAGACTGGTCGAGCTGTAAAGCCTGTGGTGCACCTCAGTTATGATTCATGGGAGGCCCGTGGACTTGCCTCTCAATGTTGTCCATAAAGGAGTGTATGTGTCCCGAGCTCATTGCCCAAACTGAGCGTCAGTGCTAACTCCAAGTTACTTGTGTTGCCCTCTAATATGGTGCCCTTGCCCCATCCAGCCCCAAGGTAACTGATAGGAAGGGCCCCCTCTTCAAGTTTCATGTACAAGAGGTAATAACTGAGTTATGGTACAATGTGTATGTAATACTTGTAAAGAGGACGTACTGCAATGTTTCAGAAATGTGTTCTTGGTAAAATGATATATTGACTGATGATTACATGTGCGAGCCTAATGCAAATGTATATGGTTGCAGTTGAAACTTATGGGGTACTTGCTTGACGCGACGCCAAGCTTTCCCAAACCAGGAAGGTGTAACCCCTGCAAATGGGGGTTCCCAAAAGACTTCCAGGAGCTTGCTTTGAATGCTCCAAGCCTGAATGGTGTTTGGCATTTAAGCCATTTATCAGTGAGTGTTTTAGAACCCTCTGTACTGTCTCTTTAAGAGCTGTCTGCTTGCAGACATAATTAGTTTGTATGGGGACTGTGTGTTTCTTTGATTGAGTACCACTGCTACTGCCAATTCACTCCATTTTGCAGTCACTAGAGTGCAAAGGGAACCTATCTGAAAGATGTAACTGTTTGCCAGAAATTATTTAGAGTAATAATGAAATTACAGTTTGTCTAACCTGCTTTCTTTGCAGTCAGAACTGTGTCTGCTAGTTCCCCATTCTAGTTTTGAACTGCTGAACTGGACCAATCAGTGTGGGGTAAGCTAGCTCTAAAATGGTGCCTTGACTAATCAGAACTTGACTCATAATCTGAGCCAGCCACAAGAGGATTGTATGGGCAGTGACTCTGGGAGATGTAGTTTAGACTTCAGTGCCTTTTTGGACCAACAGCAGCAGTCTATTGTGAGTGACAGCCAATCCAGTCAAGAACTGGGAGGAACTCAAAGGAAGTGCCCGGTTTCGTCAGTTGGAGTTCAGTTGAGCTTGCAGTGAAGAAGAAGGAGCCCTGTGCATTTCAGTGTGCAGTTTTAGTCAAAAACGTGTGTAAGGCCCAGAGTTCCGGTCTGCAGCTTGTGTAACAGCTTGTTAGGACTGAATCCGTCCTGTGAAAAGAATCAAAGGATCTCTGAAGAGTAGAAACCAGGCTCACCCTGTAGAAGACTGGAAGAATTGCTGAAAATTGCACTCGGTCTGTCAGGAACTGAATCTCTGTGTGTTCTCCGGGTATTGTGCAGTAATTGCGATCGGGATACAGATGCAGCCTGCCTGGTATAGTACTTTCTTTATATGGATGTGTGAAGAGGTTTGTGTATACTCAAGTGAGCCCTGCTGACATTGAAGGACCCTATCTTATTTGGAGGTCGTAGTACTAATTCAGGGTTGCTCCCTGTTGAATTCCACATTAAATCCAAATGGAATTACTGTACTGCTGACTGTTTAATTCTCCTTTTCTCTGTGTGAAAGGGCCCCTACCAGCTGCCACGGTTTGGACTAGCCACTAGGGCTTGGGTACCCAGGGACAGTAACTGATAGGGATAGGCCTGTGCACAGAGCCATAGGTAATTATTAGAGTGATAAGCTAATTAACCTGATTTCCCCTGTCCTTGTTATATCCCCTAAATAAATCAGAGCTGCTTGTTTCAGCAAAGTTATACTGCCTGGAGGTATTTGTCTATGTTAAAGTACTGTACTGTGATTGTTGGCACTGTATCTCATTTCACAGGAGGTCCCAGTGCCGGAACCAGACCTGGGGGTAAGTGTATACTGTGAAGGTAATTCTGATATATTGTGTGGGCCACTAGTGGGAAGAAAGGGGGGTTGCAGTGTCCCAGAGGGCTGTGACCAAGTTAGTTTAACTATTGCAAACCCTGACCTCTGGGTGGAGGCACCCGCCATTGGATCCAGGCCCCTCAACCTGTTAGTGGCAAATCAGGCAGGGGTAGTAGCCCCTGGGATAGCGCCATCTAGGGGTTACATGTACATAACCAAAAAGGTGAGGGGGAGGGAATGGGAGGAATAGGTGGTTAGTCAGCCTGAAGATACAACTCACTAAACCGTCCATATTTTGGTGGCAGAATGGCTAAACTAGCATCAGGCCTTTTCCACCCATCCCTGTGAATAGATGCAGCACTGAATATGTACCCCCCTTCCCGCTTAAGGGTAGCCCACACTACTCAGTGCTGCAGCTCCCTAAGAGAAAATAGGGGCCTTTGCATATTGGACCCTGGTGCACTTGGTCACCTCCCTGTGTACACCCAAACATGTACTTTATGTACTTTATATTACCTAGTAAGATGGGAATCCTGCTTGAGGGAGCTTGAGGTTGTTGTCTGGTCTGCCACTTGACATCTGTAATAGGCTGCATGATGCCACCTGAATAGACCATTCACGCTACAGCCGCAAGCTGCCATTTGGAATTGGGTAAAGATGGTGGCAGAAAGTTGGTGGGGGAACCAAATTCCGGTACATAAAGCTGTTTGACACTAGAGACCCCCTGCTTGCCTGACTTAGCACCCACTAAGTTCTGGCCCCTGTATTTTGTATCTCGCAAGGCTGAGAGACCGGTATAGATGCCCAGTTCTATAAAACCGCTATGAGCCTGCTTCACTGGTGGGCAGAGATATGGTGTATGGTGACGGGTTAGTAAACAACCAAATATGTATCAGCAAGGAAAGAGGCCAAGCCACAAATGGTCTCTTCCTTATCACACAGCTGTGAAGGTATTGAGAAGGGATGGAGGCCCCCCCCTCCACGTCTGAAGCAGCCAGGGAGAATAGGGTATTCATATCCCATGAGGGCTTTCCCTTAAGGCTAGTGGCTGGTAGCTGCTTGTCCTCATAGGATTATGTATTCCCAATGGGTACCTTGGGGGCAGAGTTGACCTGGGATTTTCAGGGTAGAACACCCTGCGGCAGATAATCACTTAGGCAGGGACAGCTTCTTAAGAGGGAATCAGCACTAGGATTTCCATTTGAACTCTTTAGCAGAAGGGTATAGGTCTAGGGATGAATCCTAAATGTGTGTCACATCACCCTGCAATACCTAATGACAATGGTCGCAAGGGGCTCAAGGGCATAACCTACCTGGGCAGGCTTGGGGCCTAACCCTAGATCCATATCCAAACTTATGCCTCATTGACAGCTACTCTTGAGGCTATCCCATACAGATCGACTAGCACTCTCTCATGCACGAGGTAGTACAACCCATTACATGTCAGAATTACTGTCTTTCACCCATCTGTGGCACTAGGGAGATTCACATATCCTTTAAATGCCCCAGATCATTTTTTTTTGGCCTAGCTGAGATATATCGGACTTCGCTAGTGCTAAAGCTGTGCACTAGCTGGTTAAGAGACCTCTCTCCCCCCCTCTAGCTATACTGCTAGTCTTTCCCTTATTCAGGTTCTCTTGTATGCTTATTGTGACAGAGTGAGCCCTGTCTAAAGTAGATACCCATGAGTGAGGTATCCAAACCCCCCCCCCCATTCTTTTCTCTCTTTATTTCTTTAGACAGGGAGCGGTTGTCGAAAATGTTAATGTTAAAGTACTCACTTTCACCCTCTCTCTGCAGTGATAGTGAGACAACCACTTGCACTGGAAATGAAAAAGAAATAATTTGCTGTATGTTTGTCTATTTTAGGGTGTCACATTTAACGATTTAATGGAAATAAAAAGAAGAAAAAGATACGATGAGTTCCAAGGGTTGGCAGGAGAAGGGAGAAGAGGAGCGAACCCTCGTTCTCCCGTTCCCCTTGCAAACCCAGTGGAACCCTCATGGACTTACTATCTCATTAAAACTATCTATTGAGATGAAACAAAATGGAACCATAAAATCCCCTTAACATAAAACCCCCTTAACCAAGAAAAGAGGAGTTGAGTCTAGGCTAGAGAAGATAACATGTATGAACATGTATATCTTTACTGTTTGATGGGGAACTCCTGAGAATAAGAGGTTTATTCTGGTTTTAGCAAAAAGGGATGGATCACCTGACAGTGATGTCATCCATGAAAGGTATAAAAAACCCACCACTTGGAATAACACAGATAGATAGGGGAATCAGTTGAATACTGACTACCAAGTGAGGAGGACCTCAGAAGTGTGTGCTTGTTTCCACACTGTTCTATTTGCAAAGGCTGAAGCTAAGCCTCAGAAATTTTCAAAATTAGAAAGTTTGCTGGATACTGGGCATTAAATAACCTTTTGCTTTCTATACATTTATTATTTTTCTTTTTTTCTTTTCTGATTTGAATAAAATAATGCACATTTTCGTTTTTATTCACCTGACTTCTGGTTTGTTTTGTCTGTTTTATCCCACACTTTCACACTCCTAGCAAACTATGATAAAGAGAATGATCCCCTACAAGCCCCCATGATGTGCAAAATAAGTTTATAAAAATTGTCAGTAAGGCACAGGTTAAAGGGTGGATACGTTCCCAAGTGAAAGCTATTTCCTATGTGGATAGTTTTTCTCAGTCACTCTCAATCCAGTCTAGGGGTGTATAGCCAATTTACTGGTCCCCTGGCTATACTTTACCCTGGGCATCAGTGGCCCATATATTAGAGACATGATTTAGCATACTATACTAAGTCAGGACAAGGTTATCTAGTTACAATTCGAAACCGACCCCTGAAGGTGAAGGGGAAAAGAGGAACTGAACCTGATTCAGTTCCTGACTGGCAACAACCTATCTGTAGGCAAAAACAATGAATTACCAACTGCATAAATTTATCTTTTGGAACGTTTAAGATCTTAACTCCCCTATTAAATGGAAGCAAGCCTTGACACATCTTAAAAAGAATGCTGTGATGTCACATGTTTGCTGGAAACTCACCTGATGGCTGCAGAGACCCAGAAACTTGTGAGAGATCGGGTAGGGTTAATGGAGGATGCCTTCTGGTCGAAAAAAAAACAGGAGTAGCCATTTTATCCACAAAGACTGAATGCACAAGTTGTGGCAATGTCCCACTCTAGAGAAGGGAGATGGGCATTGGCCCGAGTCCGCATCAACTCTGAAATGCTCCTACTGGGAAGCATGTATGTACCCAACATAGACACAGAGGCCTTTTACCATGATCTTGCATAGGCCATAGCAGACATCCACTAACCTGGGGACAGGTTGCTACCAGCAGGGGACTTCAACAAAGTGCTGGATCCTATTGCAGACAGACTGCAGGGACCCCCTGAGTCTGTTACTAAAGCATGCTGTGCACTTGGTGACCTGGCCACAGAATACCAACCGGTTGACCCTTGGCACTGTATGCATCCCTCGGAAAGAGACTTCACCTTCCATTCATATCCCCATAATAACTCAAGCAGTCAAACTGAATTTTTCCTTATCCCACAGCAAGGCATCTCCCAAGTGGAGAGGACCTGGATTGGACCCATTGTTATCTCGGATCACGCCTGCATACACCTGGTCCTGGGTGTGGGCCCAGAATCTGCGTCGACCCCGTGCTGGAGGCTAGATACATTCTTGCTTTCCTGGCCAGACTTCAAAGAGTGGCTCACTCATGTAATACAATATTCTTTCTCCACAAATGATACCTCTGAAATCTCAAGGGCCACTTTACGGGACACTATGAAGGCCTACCTGAGGGGGAGAATAATAAGTTATGCCTCCCATCAGAAAAAAAACAGAGGGTGGAAAATCTTAAGGAGCTGGAACAGGCTCTCAAAGCAAAGGAACAACAATACAACTCTCTCCAGGCTCACTCCTGGAAATCCATTGGGAAATAATGTAGCTCAGGTTCCAGATCAATTCCCTAACTCTCACAGGGTCACAACGGGTGGTAGTATAGCCTAGACGTCAGAGAAACGAGGTGTGAATGAGCTTGCTACATCCAGCTGACCAGACCAGAGTTTTATTCTCACAACCTCCACTTGCACACTGCATGACTCTGAGCAAGTCACTTAACAGCTCAGCGCTCCCAGGTCGCCTATGAAAATAGGCACTTATGCCTAGTGGGCCTTACCTGGTTACCAAAGACTAAATAAAATTAAATAATATGCACGTCACACAAATATTGACAGTCAGGAGAGAAAGCAGAGCACCTTCTAGCTCATCATCTCAGAGTCGAATGGGAAGCTAAAGTGGAGAGTACCATCCGTACCCCTACAGGCCAAGTGCTCACCCGAGCTAAAGATATGTCTGAGGCCTTTCTCAGTTTTTGTAAGGAGCTCTGTTCATCCAAGCATACAGCTAGTTTACCTAACCTGAATGCTTTTTACAGGGCCTCTCCTTACCTCAAGTCTCGGCCCCTTAGGCACTATGACTGGACTCTCCCATTACGTTGCAGGAAGTTCAGTTTGCTATAAAAAGCCTCCCTAACCAGAAAATGCCCGGGATGGATGGACTCTCTGTTGAATTCTACCAGGCTTTCAATCTGGTAATTGAGCAAATGCTTCACTCCACACTCTTGGAAGCCCGGTTCTATGTGTTACAGCGAGTGTACATTGCCAAAAATGAATTTTGGTGATGCACAGTCACAGCGACTGGGAGAAGGGTGCCTGAGATCCATGAGTGTGTTTTTTAATGCAGGGGCTATGCCCCGCATCCCTACTAAAGGATTCTCAACTCCAGGGGTTGCATGTCAGGATACTTGGAAAAGAAAAAGCGGCTTCCGGCAAAGCAAAAAAAACAAAAAAAACACGTCACGCCGTACACACCCTCCCACCATGCTAGCAGACCAGCCTGGCAGCTGCCCACCACACCCCATCCCACATACCTTCCTCCCCTTCCTCTCCCCCCTGTACGTGTGCACATGCGTACGCGCATAGCTTCCTGTTGCCCTACCTCGCCCACCCCGGTATCTGGGTGGTACCCTGCCAGATAGCCCTGAACACAGGTGCTGTAACTGAGTCACCATTTTTGTAGGTGCTCAATTGCAGACGCTGTGTTCACTAGATACCTGGAAGCCCTATCTGTGTGAAACCTCCCCAATCCATGACAGAAGCTTTGAGTATCCTGCTCACTAAACTGGGTAAGGACCCACAACAGGTTGAGAACTACCACCCTATCCCCCTTCTTAATGTTGATGTCAAGATCCTGGCCAAAAGTATGGCAAATAGACTGAAGGAGTATGTCCCGCATCTTATTGGTCACCACCAGGCTGGCTTTGTACCTGGTTGCATGTCTATGGATAATATTACCGCTGCCATAAATGTTACCTGGACAGCACCCCAAGATAAAACCCCATCTCTACTCATCAGTGTAGATATAGAAAAGGCATTCCACTCAGTGGAGTGGGACTACTTATACAGGACTATGCACAGCATGGGCACAGGCCTGACATTTATCCAGATGGTCAGAACTTTATACGCTGCACCACCTCCACACCTGCTCACAAACAGGCTTATCTCTTCCTCTTCCCGTTTGGATAGAGGAATGCAGCAGTGATGCCCTTATCCTCCATTGCTATTCCTTATTACCATGGAACCTCTGCTGCTTAAGCTGAAAAATTGCTCGAAGGTACAGGGTATTGCCTGTGATGTGACCCTAGTCAAAACACTGGCATTTGCAGATGATTTGTTCCTGCCAGTAGCAAACCTGACAACTTCCCTTCCAACTGCTCTTGAGGTCCTAACAGAATTCAGTTAAATCTCAGGCTTCAGAGTGTACTGGTCCAAAACCAAAGTACTCCCTCTTAATTCCCACACCCTAGAAGCACCTATCATAATGCTGAGTCTCGAATGGGTGCCGCAACATATCAAATACCTGGGGGTTCTACTACCTGCTAAACTCAGTTCCCTAGTGGAGTTAAATTCAAAACCCCTTATGGCCTCCTTATCAGCCCAGTTTTGCAGATGGAAGAAGCTGAATCTTGCGTTTTATGGTAAAATTGTGGCCTATAAGATGATGGCATTACCCTCGCTTTACAATATTTTATAGGCCCCTGTACTAGCTAGGCTTCTGACTAAAAAAGTGGATAGCCCCTTTACTAGAGCCTCAACTCAAGCATGGCTTACTGTGTACACCCTGATACAACATCCCAACACCTTTTGGCCGGATGCCACCATCTGTCATGCCCTTTGGGAAAAATCCCTTATACTGGGGACAGTTAAGGGAATTCTGTCTGAGTGGGAGACTAAGGGCCTTGGACTTATGTCTGATTTGTATGAGGGGGATATTCTACTGTCCTATCAACAATTAGCTAACATTTTTAACTTACCCCCCACCAACTTCTTCATGTATTTGCAGATTGGAAACAGATTGGGTGAGGGGAGTGGCCATCAAGCCTTCCCTTCACCAAAATATTCCTCACTGAAGAAGGTGCTACTGTCCCCCCAATCAGCAAGTGACTCGGGCCCCTTGACCAGGTACTATAGAATTCTGCTGGAGGCCCTTCTGGATCCTCTGACAACCCTTCAAGCTAAATGTGAAGCAAACTTGGGTATACAGAGCCTGTCCGAGAATGAGTGGAGCAGAGCTCTAAAAAGGGGACTAGAATGTTTAGTTAACAACAGGCTGTGGTCTGTCTACTACAACATTCTCCACAGATCCTATTTTATTCTGAAATTGGCTAACAGAATTGATCCTGCACAACCGGATACATGCCCCAAACCTAAGGCTGCTGTGGGTTCCTTTTTCCATATGGTGTGGGCATGCCCCAAGATCTTCTGAGTCTGGCAAGCTATCTTAGACCTTCTTAATAAGATCTTGGGAGAGAACAGACCATTATGTGCAGGAGAGGTACTCCTGGTAATGCTAGAGGTTAGAGGTTCAAGTGGGGCTCGATACCACCCATTGAGAAGTTTGGGAATACTAGTAGGTAAACAGGTGTTGGCCCAACACTAGGAGATGGAGGAGGTGCTGTCAGTGGCGTTATAGATAAAGTTGCTTTTGCAAAACATGAAACTCAAAAATACACAATATTTAGCCAGAAACCATTTGGGCAGGTATAAAATATGGGACCCATGGCAGGAAACCTTAAATTATTCATGGTTCCCCACTTTTAAGGGGCAGCCTAACACAAACACAATTGCAGACTACAGAGAAAGATTAGCCTGGACCATTGATGTTCCAGTCCTGCTTCATTCATGTTTTATAGCTAATGATCTGACTGTACACTATATAGTTTATGGATGGAACAGCAGTTTCTCTTGTTCCATTCATTTATGTTGCACCAAACCAGGAAATATTCCTGTATTCCATGTAAGATACTCCCATTGACAGATATGGAGTTCTAATGTATGCTGTAAGACACTGTAAGTTCTTCCTGCTGAATTTTTAAAATAAAGTTTACCAAAAAAAAAAAAAAAAGATGATGGCTTTCCCACAAATACTGTTCTATCTCAACAACTTGGCAGTCCCTATCCCGAAAAAAATGTTCCACAGATTGAAATCACTCTTCGCATCCTTTTTGTGGAAGGGGACAAAGCCATGATTCAACATTCATAAACTCAGGGTGCCAGGAAAAAGGGGCAAGTGGGCAGTACCGTGGTTATGGGCCCACCACCAAGAGGCAGGTATTAACCATAACTTGGCCTGGCTCTTTTTTGGTATCCACAAGGGTCCACTCTGGTTGCAGATAGAAGCCAGTCGATTAGTTAAATCACCCTGTGCAGAATGTACATTGAGATGTCAGCTGTGTTTCTCTCCCTGGGCCTCACCCATCCAAGTGTACTCCAGCAGTACCTGGGCCTCACCCATCCAAGTGTACTCCAGCAGTACCTGGGCCTCACCCATCCAAGTGTACTCCAGCAGTACCTGGGCCTCACCCCTCCAAGTGTACTCCAGCAGTACCTGGGCCTCACCCATCCAAGTGTACTCCAGCAGTACCTGGGCCTCACCCATCCAAGTGTTCTCCAGCAGTACCTGGGCCACCTTCATTAAGAATTATTGGAAGGCTTCCTCCCTCAGGAGGTGGGAACCCCTCTGGCACAACCTCCACCTTCGGATTGAAAATGAAAACGTTTACTGGCCTGCCTGGCAAGCCAAAGGTATCCACACCATTAGGCATGCCTCTGACTCAAAACCTAGTCCTCTAGAGACCTTTGAAACTCTGGCTAACAAATTTAATCTGTCTAAATTTGATTTCTGGAAATACCTCTGAATCAGAAAGGCAATCAGGGCAAGGGGGTGCAAAGCTGGGTCAATGCCTGCAAGTAGCCTCCCAGTGCTGATCTTGCAGTGGGTGAAGCAGTCCAAGGGACCCACAGGCAAAATCTACAAGTACTTGCTTTCTCTCTATATATATCCCTAACCTAGCCCATAGCAGAACGGAATTGGAAGCTGACCTCAGCATAACCATTTTGCCAACCCAGTGGTTGTAGATGCTCTGCACGGCCCACTCCAGGTTTAGGGACCTGAGATATCAGCTAATACAAAAGAAGATCCTGCATAGGTGGTATCGCACCCATATGTTCTCAAACAGATGGGGATGCTGAGCATGGACCTTTGCTGGCATTGCCACCAAGAGATGGATTCACTTGTGCATGTACTGTGATCCTGTCCTGTTCTGTCCACCTTCCAATCTCAGGTAATTACTCACCATAGTAACGTTTTAGGAACCCAGGTCTGTTTGGACCCAGTTTTCTGGCTGCTGGGAGACATAACTATTGCTCGCCATCTATCCTACCATCAAGAGAAGTGACTACTACCAGCGTCACTGAAAGCAAAAAGGCAGATTCTCCTTAGGTGGTGAACCCCCTACCCCCAAGTCCACAAGACTGGCTGGCAGCCATGCATAAGCTAGCCAAGTATGAAAGGATATCACAACTATTGAGCCAAAGTTAAACAGATTTCATGAAATCTGGGGACCATTCCTCAACTACCCGGTTCAAAAGGACCAGAGGGTGACACAGTAAAGTCATAGTTCTTTTTCTTTTATTTATTATGGTGGTTTATAGTATTCTTCTAGTATTAAATAGACATTTTATGTATTAGATAGTATAATGGATGCTTTCATGACTGGGTTGTGAATAGCAGAAAAGCTGTAAAAGAAGGAGATATGTGAGTGATAGGAAAAGCTTTGTTCTTGCATGCTTATATGTTCTTATTTGAAATGGTCTGATGGTGCATTGTGTTTTTATGGTCATCATACTTACGTATTTCCTCATAAAATAGTTAAAAAAAAAATAGTCCAGGACCCACTTGTCCATGGTAATGGTTTCCTATTGCTGATAGAACAGGACCAGGCAGTGTCACCAGAACTTAATGGTGCACCATGGGTAGCTCAGGTGGACCCAGAGCTGACAACCCCTCAGAGGGTTCCACTTGGCACTTGTATCTGCTGTTCTCTTTTGATCTGTCTATGTCCGTAACGCCACGTGCGGTGTAAGTACAGAGAGCTTTTGAGAGAATACTGGAGCTTGTTGATCAAAGTTCCTCTGGCCACATCTGCCCCAAAATGACTGCTGGTGCTAATGGAAGATTTGTGCCTGCACCCCCTGTGAGGGTTGGCAAGGGTATTCTTCATGTCTTTCAGAGTAGATGTCATTAATCTCTTTGAGAATTATCTCTGTCTCTCTGGACTGCAGGATGAGGTAACCAGACTCAGAGCAGAAGTAAACTGGGTCAGGAGTACCATCACCCCTATCCAGAGACCACCCAGTCCAATGCCGCTGCCTCAAAGGATGCCTAGAATGAGGAGCACTTGGATGACAGTGGGCTCAGGGAGGGTTAGAGCAGTCAGGCAGAGACACATCCCAGATCCTATTCCACTCAAGAACTCATATCCACACTGGCAAACGGGGGCAACCAAATAGAAGTACCCAGAGAAGTGGAAGGAAAGGATGTGGAGGTTAGCCAAGGAGGTGGCTTCAGTGGGAAGAGCAATGGATCCCAGAGGAGGAGGAAGTGAATCCTAGTGGGGGACTCCATCATAAGAGGGATCTAGCTAGGAACATAGGAGGGGTAGGACAGGGAGTTGAGGTGCCTACCAGGTGCAATGGCATGGAGGGATGGGAGGAAGATCCTGGGGATTGCTGGGAAGGCAAGATGGGAGGGTGAGGTGGATGTCATTATCCACCTAGGTACTAATGACCTGGCAAATGGGGAGCCAAAGGAAGTTCAGGAAGAGTTTAGGAAATTGAGGAGGGGTCTCAAGCAAGTAGCTACTTCTGTCACCTTTTCGGAAGTACTATCTGCGCTAGGCATGGGAGAGCATAGGGGTGCATGCACCAGGAATTTTAACTCATGGTTGAAGAACTGGTGCTGTGAGGAAGGGTTTGGATTCATCAGTGACTGGGGACCCATCTGGAGGGATGGAGGTTTATTTAAGCCTGACGGCCTGCATCCATCCTGGAGGTGAATCCAAGCACTCAATGATAAATTTAAATGCTACATTGACAAGCATTTAAACTAGCCAAGGGGGGGTGGCAGACCAGCAAGGAGGGTACCTAACTGCCCATCCCCCACAGCTAGCAGTGGAACCAGTGAACTGGAGGAGTGGATATCTCTACAAAACAGTGTGCAAAAGATGGAGATAAGTGTCCAAGAGGTGGACAGGTAGAAAAGGGGCAAAATTCAACAGAAGGGAAGACAGCAAGGAGAACCAAGGATAAAGGACAACCAGGGTAGGGACTGGAGTACAACAGCTAAACAGTCTAGGGAGGTAAAATCATGGAAAGCCATGTGTGTGCCAATGCCAGCAGCTTTAGCAACAAGATGGAGGATCTGGAGGCTGTCATGGTGCAGTCAGACCTGGACATTGTGGCCATCACAGAAACCTGATGTAATGATAACCATGACTGGGAGATGACCATACCTGGCTACAACATATTCAGAAGAGACAGTGTAGGTCGGAAGGGAGGAAGAATGGCACTGTATCTGAAAAATGACATAACGGCCACAGAGATCCAGGAGGAACAAAATGGGGGAGAGATACTGTGGGTTGAGCTGGAAAGGAAAATGGGGCTAGCCATCGCACAGGTGTGGTCTATAGACCACCAGCCCAGGAGGAAGAAACAGATAGGGGAGCTGATGCTAGCCATCCAAAGGATGGCAGACAAGGGTGAGGTAGTGCTGGTTGGAGACCTCAATATTCCAGATGTAGACTGGAGCATCCCTGCAGCAGCATCAACTAGGAGCAGATTTATCCTGGACTCCCTTCAAGGTGCCTTCCTCAAGCAACTGGTCGTGAAACCAACTTGGCAGAAGGCAATACTGGACCTTGTGCTTATAAACAGGGACAGTGTGATGGGGGTAACAGTGGAGGAGCACCTGGGGATCAGTGACCACCAGTCATTGTGGTTTGAAATCACAGAAGGAGCAGAACCAAACCACACAAAAAAGAACGTATACTGGATTTTAGGGGGACAGACTTTGGAAAAATGGGGAGATGCTTGAAAGAGGCATTAAGGGGAATGGTGCAGGAATCAGAGGTTGAGGAACAATGGGCAGTATTTAAAATGGGGATTACAAGAACAACAGAATTATGCATTAAGCAGGTTAGCAAGGGGAAAAGGAAGAGGAGGCCATTATGGTTTCCAAGGAGGTAGCGGAGAAAGTGAAAGCCAGAAAGATTGCATTCAGGCAATACAAAAAGACACAGGCAGAAGGGGAGAGGGAGAAGTACCAGGAGAAGCAAAGGGAGGCAGGGAGGTCAGTAAGGGAAACCAAAGCTCAGGCAGGAGAGCACATGGCAAAATCAGTGGGTAGAGGGAACAAAACCTTTTACAGGTACATAAGTGAAAATAGAAAGACAAAGGGAGCAATAGTGAGACTGAAGGGGGGAGGATGGGGGCCACACGGAGGATAACAACAGTAAAGCTGACATATTGAACAGGTATTTCTACTCAGTCTTTACTGAGGAAGATGAGGGTAATGAGTCTGAGGGGAGTACAAAGGGTAGGAATGGTGCAGAAATGGACACAAGTCCCTTTACACGAGAAAGGGTCCTGAAGGAACTGAAAGTAATAAGAGTTGATAAAGCAATGGGGCCAGATGGGGTGCACCCCAGGGTCCTTAAAGAACTAAGAGAGGAGGTGGCTGAACCTCTGACAATCCTGTTTAGCCAATCACTGGAAGCAGGAGAGGTACCCAAAGACTGGAGGACAGCAGATGTAGTCCCCTTATACAAAAGTGGGAACAAAGAGAAGTGGGGAACTACAGACTAGTCAGCCTGACCTCAGTAGTGGGGAAGATCATGGAAGCACTACTGAAGGAGAGATTGGTGGAACATCTGGTTGTCAATGGACCACAGGACCCAAGGCAGCATGGTTTCACCAGGGGGAGGTCATGTCAGACCAAGCTCATTGAATTTTTCAACTGGGTGACTAGGGAAGTGGATCAGGGGAGGGCAGTGGACATGGCCTATCTGGACTTCAGCAAGGTCTTTGACACTGTGCCACACAGAAGACTATTACACAAACTGGGGAATATTGGTGTGGGCAGGACAGTAGTGCAGTGGGTAGGTAACTGGCTGGGTGGCAGGACACAGAGGGTGGTGGTAAATGGCTGTCACTCCACAGAGGGAAGAGTGACCAGTGGGGTACCACAGGGATCAGTGCTGAGACTGGTCCTATTCAACATCTTCATCAGTGACATTGCACAGGACCTAGAAGGCAGAATTTCCTTGTTTGCTGATGACACAAAGTCTGTAACAGAGTATACACACCAGAGGGAGTAGACAGAATGAGAAGGGACCTGCAGAAACTTAAAGAATGGTCAGGGGTTTGGCAGTTAAAATTCAATGCAAAGAGGTGTAAGATCATGCGTATGGGGCACAAAAACCCAGGCACAATATATCAGTTGGGGGATGAGGATATAGCATGCACCAAACAGGAAAGGGATCTTGGGGTTATCATCTCTGATGACCTCAAGGTAGGGAAACAGTGTGACAAGGCAGCAGATAAAGCAAATAGAATGCTGGGATGCACAGGCAGGGGCATCACCAGCAGGAAAAGGGAGGTCATAATTCCACTTGACAAGACACTAGTGAGGCCCCACCTGGAGTACAGTGTACAGTTCTGGAGACTTTACTTACGTGAGGACATAGACAGGGTAGAGAAGGTTCAGATGAGGGCAACAAAGATGGTACATGGATTGCATCACAAGTCCTATGAAGACAGGTTGAAGGAATTGAATATGTACTCCTTGGAGGAGAGGAGAGGAGAGGAGGGAGAGAGGGGATATGATAGAGACATACAAGTATCTTACAGGGAGGAACAGGGTACAGGAATACACTTTTTTAAGCAAAAATATGTTCCAGGACTAGAGGGCATGGGATGAAGTTGGAGGAGAATGATTCAGAGGAAACGTGAGGAAGAATTTCTTTACAGAACGGGTGGTGGACAAGTGGAACACCCTACCAGAGGAAGTGGTGGGGGCTGAAACAATCATGGAATTTAAGAATGCATGGGATAGACATAAAGGAATTCTGGAAGTCAGGGTTAAGGGGCAACAAACTTCTAGGAAAACATAATGTAAACTTACAAGCTCAAATGGGCAGACTGGGTGGGCCGTAGACCCTTATCTGCTGACACTATCCATGTATCTACGTATCTTTTGGTCAATGAAGGACAACCAAACATATATGTTCATAACTTTCTGCTTAACATCATTTGGGGCATCTACAATCCTGAGCCAGGAGTCCCTATAAATACAGATGCCCACCACTGCCACTCGGGCTGAGGTACCTGAGACATCAGTGGCTGTGTAGTGGTTGCTCATTTAAGCTTCTAAATGTGTAACCTAGCTGAAGTGGTTTTCTTTTTGGCCAAGAGCATGTAGTCATACTTGGTCATGTGAGAAGAATGTTCACCACCCTGAGACCTAAAGACACTGACACAAAAACTCTCTAACCTTGAATGTGAATCTTGCAAAACTCATGATCTGGTGACTGTGCAGAGACCTCTTTAGGCACACTGAACTTGCCATTAGCTGCTGTGATAACAACAGCATCTGCTTTAAGCTACACATAGTAACACTTCCTGTGCTTCAGTACCAGAAATACATTTTTGCCTTCTATCTTAGGGAATGCAGGCACTGAAGTGGCCATTCTCCAGGCTGCCATAGTACCTGTTTCAATGAAGGTTGCATTGGAGGCCCTGTAGAAATGAGCACTGTAATTAGGCTACAAAATTCCATCTGTACCTTCTTTGTCTTGCCTAAAGGCAGTGTCTCAAAATGCGGTGCTTTATGCATATTTGTGAGCTTGGTTTGAAAAGAGGATTCCACTTGTGGGACACACACTATGGCTACAGTAACTTGAGAAGGGGTGGTATCATCTTAAAGGACTCCATATTCATCATCCTCTGTTTCATCATCGATGTCGGGGTTATATTCAAATTTCTTTTCAACAATGTATTTGAGGTAGACAGAAGAGGTGCCAAAGCCAATGGAACTGATGACAGCACTGATGGCACCAACCTCAGTGATGGTACATCACCAGTGGTTCAAGCACTGTCTGCACCATGGTATACAAAAGGCTCTGTTTCATGAGGGCTGTCCACTTGTCAAACTGTTCATATGAAAGCTCACTGCTAGGAGCTGGAGATGACAGCACCAGGAAGGACAGTGTGGTTGGCACTGGCTTCATCAATGAAACCAGCAGCGATAAAGCCAGGGGATGGACAACAGTACTTTAGTCATGACATCCATGACTGGCAACCTAAAAATAGAATAGCTGGGTGTCAATGACCTAGAGGAATGGTGTCACTTTTTCTTTTCAGATGACAAGGTCAATGAGCAAGAAAGGTCCCTGTGAGAAGTTGACACTGATCATGACCAAGATCGATTCTTATTCTTGTGGCTCAGATCAACTGACCCTGTCTAACAAGTCTGTCCTTTCAGATCTATCTGGTCATTGCCTCAGTCAGTGCAGTGCAATGCTGAACATCATGGTCGGTATTGAGATACTCCAGACCTGAAAGCTTGTTGCTGCTGTAACAAGAGTTAAATGGATCCTTACCTGACATTATGGTCATTGAGTAAAGCTTATGGAAGGTTGCAGCAGCACAGAGACTGAAAAAATAATACTGACTGAAATTACAAAAAAATGAAAAAGGAGTCAAGAAACTTTGAAAGGAAGAAAATAATCCAAAAAACAAAGGTAAATAGGCAAAGAACTCTACAGGCTATCTATTAGAAGCAATATGGAATTCAGGTAACGATGAGGCAGACTGAGCTCTACAATGGCAGGAAACAAGGAGTTGAGGCAGCTGGAGCTGACACTGCTGTATATGCTGTGAGCACACAAATGGTGCCAAATGCCCATGCCATAGTCTGGCATCACTGGCCCAAATGTTCTGGTTCCTGTGGGATCCTACAGATTCGAACTTAAAGACCAAAAAGTGGGAATAAATGGAGATGTATTCTGGCCGAAGTAGAGAAGAAGCTGAGGTCAGTGGTGTATGCCCCCTGATGAAGGCCTAATTGTTGGGCTGAAGTGTGGAGAATGATGCCTCTAGCTTTGAGTTCTTTCTTTTTGTGTTATTTATTTATGCTCCTTACCCCAGCCCCTGGGCCACCACTCCTTCGGACTTGCATTGTTCCTTCTGCCCACCGGTCTCACCCCTGCTGCCACTCTTCACTGGTCATGCCCAGTGATGAAAGTGAGCCGGAACGCACAGGAACGCATGCTCAGCATTTTTCAGACTGAACGCTGCTCGCATTTCAACCACTCATTAGGTCAGTATAAACAGACCTGTCCCAGAACAATGCCATATTCTGTCTCTTCATAAAATATCATTAACATAACATGTTGCACAGTATTAACTGTTCATGTTCTGTGCCATAAACCCGATTAACTGGACGTTCCATTTGCTATGAAGTTTATATTCGTTATGTGACGAATATAAACTTCATATAAGTGTCCTTTTTTCGAAACTCGTAGAGGCTCAGACTAGGGAGTCAGAGAGTCCGTGGCTGATGAAAAAGATTGGTCAGTTAGGTAGGTAATTTCCACCAATCACGGATTGTGTTGTAGACACAACGCAGTATGTGATTGGTGGAAACTACCTGACCAATAGCCATTGGCAGAACGCAGAAGGCGGTTGACTAGTGCCGCGCGGCAAACAGTAACAGTACTGCGTTGTGCATTGTGTCTAGGCTGTCGTCGATGTTGTTTTCAGAAGAGCAACACAGCAACAACATTTGAGCTGGTGCTCAGCTTACCGTGTGTCCATGTCTCTGCTTCGAGGATTAAGTTTGGTCTCAGTGAGTACCCCTGGTGTAATAGGTAATAGGTTGGTTGGGTGCGGGCACCTCAGGGCTGTGTGAAGATTCCTGATCTTCTGTGAGGATATCTCCTCCATTAAGCCACAAACATTGGACTGCAAGCCATCACCAGAGATGCTGGAAAACTGCATCTGATTTTATTATGGAAATCTGCAGTTTTCACCATTCTCAGCAAAAACGGGCATTTACTGCAGTCTTGTAGTTTATTCAGTTTTTCCTCAAAGTGTGCAAAATTATTATAGTTTTCATCAAAAGACTGTCAAAACATACTGAGGATGTGACATGCAGACTAGTGTCTGGAAAAAGATACTGTGGGAGGGTTCTATGTGACACTGCTTTCATCTGGCTCACTGGTTTGGTTTAAAAATCCTCTGGCCAAGTATATGTACACTTAGACACTAAATGGCTGTGATGAAACAGTCTGTTGGAAAATGTTTCTGCCATCCAGACCCCAGTATTTCAACTCTTATACAAGTTACAACCACTGTTCAGTTATAAAACACAAATTTTACGAGGACAGAAAATGTGAGGCAAGATCAGGATATGCTGCGCAGTCTGTCGCCTCAATTAGTGATGGGTTACGCGTTCGCCGCCTTCATGGTGATAGAGTGTTAAATGACGGAGTTTATATTGTTTGGCCCTCTGGCTCATTAGACAGGATAACTTGTTGCTTCTTGCATCTCTCCACGTGTTTCTCCGTCTCGCCGCTTCCCACTAGACAGCGGAATGATAAATGCTCAGATTTGCGCTGCCCATCCTGTCTGGCGGCGTGGACCGCAGAGGCTCGGCTCCTTCCATCACTTCATGTGAAGGGTCGCTGCAAGCTGCTTCAATGGTAAGTTAAGAGAGGGGTGGAGTGTCAGAGTCGCTGAGCCGTTGTCAGGTGGGGTCATGTCATCCCAGGCGGTGCAGTGTCAGATCATCTTATTCTAACCTCATCAGCAACGCATGCGTAGCTGGGAGCACTGAGTGCAGTAAATCTGAGTGTCTTTTCCATAGGTGACTGTAACTTTCAAGAACTACTGTAGCAGCCTCTGGATCTCCTGTGTCGCTGTCTAGGTGTCTCCACTAATTTATAGAGGAGTGTTATTTACTGACACCTCACACCAAAGAAAAAATTGTACTCCAGGTATCTCGTCATTCCGAGAAAGGTTCTCTTACAAGTTTAGTCTGCAAATACTTTTGGGTCTAATTTTGTACAGCTAATCGTGCTTGTGCAACTTTATTATAGACAAAGCAAATATCCCAGTCTGACAGCTGATGACATTGCCAAACGCCTTGTCTGTCTTTTGTCAGCTGGACTCTGCCTATACAGTAATTAGGTACCCAGCTATTGTTGCTAACTGAAGTTATGTATTTCCTGGCAGTGGTCAGGATCTTAAGAAAATCATTTATTTATTTAAAAGAGATTTATCAGGAAAGACATACTGAGCTATAAAGCTTGTTTCCAGATGTGTGTGTGTGTGTGTTGGGGTGAGGTGGGGGGATAAGTACTTTAGGCACAGCAATACACAGTAAGGTACTGACATAATAACAAGTTAAATTGATTACAGCATGAGTGTGAGGTACCAGACACTCGCAGGTTGTAATGTCAGGAACAGGACATGAGAGGAAGTGGTCATTAATCAGGAAGGGGCTACAGGAAGGAACAACTGTAGAGTAAATGAGAGAGGAGGGAAGAGAAGAGGATAGGAGAGGGGAGGGAAGAGAGTGTTGGGATAGAAGAGAAGGAGGGAAGGATTAGGGATGGGAATAACAGGCATAGAAGTGTGGAGGGGGACAAAGTGATGGGGATAGGATAAGGGGAGGAGGAGAAGAGTGCAGAAGGCAGCGGAGGAGGAGGAAGTGGATGCTAGAACAATGGGAATGAGATAAGTAGCAGAGGAGGGGAGAGGAAGGGAGGAGTAGAGATGGGAGAAGATGAGTGTAGAGGTTGGAATACATTAATACTAGGAAATGGGAGGTGGATAAGTGTTGGAGCTAGGGAGCAGGTAGGGTAGGGAAAAGAGAAAAAGGAGGAGGCAGGACATTGGGCTATGGGCATTTGCAGGAGGGAGAAGTGTGGGCTTGGAGTAGTGAGGAAAGAGGGCATTTGGAGGAGGCAGAGCAAACTGTCAGGGGAAGAAAGTTTCAGATACTAGGAAAATGAAAAGAGAAAGCATTCTGTCCAGCAAGAGATTTACGAGGGGAACAATCGGGAGTGATAATTTGAGTTAGAGAGAGTAGGAGGAGGGAGGTATGGGAGAAAAGGAGCTGAGATAAGGGTGGAGTGAAGCCAGCCAGAATTCAGAAATGAAGGAGGGACAGTTGGTTAGACAGCTATCTACCAAGGAGGGATGGAGAGAGCAGATTATAGAGAACAGTGGTGAGTACGGGGGGCAAGCTAAATGGCAGAAGTAGAAGAGGGGTACAGTCAGGCCAAGGTTGACTTGGGTGTAGCACAGTGGACAATGTCGCCATTCGTCAAGATGAAGAGGATCATCTTAGAGATGATACCATGGTGAGCAGCTATCGGAATGCTGCTTTTGTTCCTATAAAGGGCACCAAGCATGGGGTGGAGTTTATTGTAAATGGTGTCTATGTGCTGAGAGAAGCCATGCTGCTGGTCAAGCCAGACCCCAGGATATTAAAATGAGGGTACGTCATCAGTTTTACCCCCATCTAGGGTGTGGAAGGTGGGGTAGGAGGAGAGCCTAGAAAGCCTCTGCCTAGTGTCAAGTACATGAGACCATTTTCTTAGTATTTAGGAATAACTGATTTGACTAAACCATTTCTAGGCAGAGTCAAAACGTTGAAGCCTGGATGTTAAAGGGACACTGTCAACCTGTTTTTCTTCATATTATTTCTAGTGTAAACCCCACATTTTATGATTGCCTACCTTTCTAAAGTTCACTGATGTTGCTGTTTGTTTTGTCTGTCTCCTTGTTTAGTAGAACTCAAATTCATGCTAATATATATTTATAAACAACCTTGTTTTGTTTACAGTCCTGGGTCTGTTCTTATTGCATACTTTCTGAGCATTAGAAACACACCCAAACAGTGCAGTCACTCATGAGGCAGTAGCCTCAAACTCCCACTGTATCATGAGGGGCTAGACTGTGTTGTAGTTGTTCCCAAACCAGGAAAGATGCAGTTGGATGATCAAGGAATTTAAACAAACCCGTGTTTATGTGATAGCACCAAAATGGTGGGAAGTGTTTTTCACTTTTTAAAGAAAAAATAGTCAGAATCAAACTACCAACTACATCAGCAATCTTTACAGAATGTTGGCAATTATAAAATGTGTTTTTAAACTAGGATACTTTGAGACCTAAGGGGTTGACAGTGTTCCTTTAACTCTGAGGACTGCAAACAGGACTGTGTCATCTGCATACATGTGGCTGGAAGCAGAGGAGCAGGGAGCAAGATTTCAGATGAGGGACATTCAGTTCCACTTGAACCTTCTGGTTTCAGAAAAGGACCCTCTGACCAAACTAATTCCAGTGACTCGAACCTGATCCAGGCATTACAGTGGTGGCAGGATCAGGACAATCTAAGACAGGGAGTTGCTTTGTCACTCAGTCTCATTCTCTAATCCTTGCCTCCCTGTTGGGGTGGGATCCCACTTGGGGACCTGACCACCCAAGGGTTGTGGTCTCCTCAGGAATCTCTGCTTCACATCAATCTATTAGAACTCAGAGCAGTGTTTCTAGCACTTCCAAGTCTGTTCAGAACAAAGTAGTTCAGATCAGGACAGACAATACCACCACAATGTGGTATATCAACAAACAAGGGGCACTCGGTCTCTGACCTTGTGCACAGAGGCAATGAAGTTATGGTCTCTGGCCTATTCCCTGAACACCTCTCTTACAGCAGTACACCTCCCAGGCAAGGACAATGTCCTGGCAGTTGCTCTCAGCAGGATATCTCAGGGCCATCACGATGGTCCCTGGATCCCTGGTTTTGAAGGTGATCTTCTCCAGATGGGGCACTCCACAGATGGATCTTTTGGAGCCCCAGACAATCGCCAACTTCCTCTCTTTTCTGCAGGCCCCAGTGTTGGGCTCAGTCCCCTGGATGCTCTAGTTCTCAATTGGGAAGGGAAGTTCCTGTATGCTTCCCTTCCCTCCTCCTGTTCAAGGTGTTAGGCAAAATCAGGTCTCAACCCTGCAAGGTGATTCTGATTGCTCCAGATTGGGCCAGACAGCTGGTACCCTCTCTTGTTGTCCTTAGCAGTCCACCTTCCCTGTCTCTTCCCAGGAATTACAACCTGTTAACATGTGTTCAGGGAGGGTTTGGTATCCGAATCTCAAATCTCTCAACATCAAGGCTTGGCTCTTGAAGAGTTAGAGTTTGTTGATTTACACCTCTCATAAGGTGTCCTGGATATCTTAAAGGCTTTTGTAAGCCTTCCACCAGAAGCACTTACAACTCCAAGTGGAAAAGATTTTCTATATGGTGCTCTGGGAAGCATATTTCTCCAGAATCTGCTGGCCTGCACACAGTCCTTGACTATATGGTTCATCTTAATAGCTTGGGATTCAGACCAGCTACACTAAGAGTGCACCTGGCAGCTGTCTCTGCCTTCCTTTCAGCAGGTAAACACTCTTCCCTTTCAGCTCATCCGTATTTTCAAAATTTTTCAAGGATTGCTTCATACCAATCCTCCCTTCAGGACCCTGCCCTGCTTGGGACCTTAATGTTTGCATTGCTCAGCTTATGCAACCCCCTTTTGAGCCTTTGTCCTCAGCAGAGCTTAAGTACTTGACTTGAAAAACTGTTTTCTTGGTGGCCATTACTTCTGCCAGACGCATAAGTGAGTTACAGGCCCTGTCAGTGGAGCCTGATTTTATCTCTTTCCATACAGATAAGGTGGTCCTCAGGATTAATAGGAAGTTTTTGCCTAAGGCAGTTTCAGATTTCCACCTTAACCAGTCTGTCTCTTCCTGTTTTTTTCACTGACCACTCTTCCTCTGAGGAGAGGAGGCTGCACAGTTTGGATGTGAAAAAGGCCCTTAGCTACTATATAGAGCGCACCAAGGGTCACAGGTTTGACTCCCTCCAACTGTTCCTCACTTATGGTGAGGTTGAGAGAAAACCTGCCACTAAGAGATCTATTGCCAGGTGGTTTGTCTCTTGCATTCAATTTTGCTATAAAAGCTAGGTAGGATACCACCCTCAGGCCTGAGGGCTCACTCTACCAGAGGTACAGCTGCTTCCCTGGGGATGTTCCTATCTTAGAGATTTGTCAAGCACACATGGAAAACGGTACACACTTTTCAAGCATTACTCTCTGGACATCCAGGCTAGGAGTGATGCTCGGTTTGCACAGCAGTGCTTCACAGCCTATTTTCTAAGTAGGTTCTGTCCCTCCTCCATGGAGGTACTGCTTGGTAGTCTGCAATATGTCAGAATACAGCAAGACTTAATGTTGTTTGAATAAAAAATTACTCACCTTAGTAATGTTTCTTCTAACAGAGTCTTGCTATATTCTGACCTCCCCCGCCTCCCCTCTCAGAACCTTGGTTTTTGGGATGTGGGTGGACAGTAGCAGTGTTGGCACTCGGGAGGTGTCTCTACCCCTTCTTCTTCTCTCACACCTTTAGTTTGGGTGTGTGGGTGTTGTGTTTTGTTTAATTTTTGGGTTTCTGACTTGAGTCTTTGTTTTGGGACAAAAAATCTTATTATATTTAGTAGCCAGTTGGCTAGTGTAAGTTTACAGTTTCCACACAGGACACGAGTAGTATAGCTCAGAATATCTGACAGTTTGAGTTCAAACAGCAACAGACAGAGTCTCAACTGAGCTCAAGCTCAGCGTCCATGCCTGGCATGGAAAGTTAACTCTTCATCTCTGGGGTAGTTCAAAGGTTGGACATCACTGCAACATGTCAGAAGACTCCAATAGAAGAAACAACATTACTAAAGTGAGTACTTTTTTCTTCCAGCTTAACTGGATTGAGGAAAGCAACTATGTGGCAGCATTCCAAGTTGTTATGCTGCAGTAGTGACATAGCTAGTGCAGCATAACAGCTGTGATGACATTGCTACTGCAGCATAACAACTCAATCCATAACAACATTCTACAATACACTATAATTGTACAATACTGTATGAAATATATGTATGTTTGATTCTTTTTGATTCTGATATGAAATTAACTCATGCAGTCTGTATAGGTACTTTCTTTTGTGAATGAATAAAATATATTTCTGATTAATTTTATGTTTCTGTATGATTTTTCAAGCTGGAAAATATGTCGTTTAATAAGTGCTATGTCACACTCCAGGAATAAATATACTGGGAACGATTGTTGTCCCTTGTGACTTACAACGCACCAGGTGCATGCATTAAGGCCTAGTCTACACATGATGTGTTGTGAGTTATATCTTAGTTAATATCTATCTCTTTGGTTCCCTATTATTTCTTAACTGTATTATGTATTAATCAGTCTTATGCCATATAAGGATACCCAGTGTGTGTACCAAAATGTGGGTGGAAGGAGTGCATATGATCTTGCAGACTGAAAATGTGAATCTTAAAACCCACTACATACATCCCATTTCATGTTAAATATGTTAAGTTATTAACCTAGATCAACTTTTTTTGAGAAAGACAGATTACTAAAATATAACTTGAAAGTTTTCAGTTTACAAAACAGATTGTGAACCAGAATTCTCTAAAATGCACCAAATCGACTCATTTTTTTGAAAATTTTTCCGGGGGAGCATGCCCCCGGACCCCCCTAGCAAGGCTCAGTTTTCGGACTTGAATACAGTTCCTGTACTTCTTTTGAACCACTTTCATCACTGGTCATGCCCTGTGCACCCTGCTACTGGGAGGTCCATCTCTAACCTTACCAGAAGGGACCTCCCCCCAAGTGGGTGAAGGGGAGGAGGAGAAGTTTGAATGCTACCCCTGGAGCAGATGCAGGGAATGGAGGTGGTGCCCTCTGGGGACCGCGGCATGGTGGAACCAGCAGCCATCATCTTGTGGGTCTAGAATAGCTGCAATTTCCATTTTTGTGGTCCCACTGTCCCACACAATCATGCGTGGTCACCCATGCAACATAGGACATCACCACTATCCACCTCCAGGAGCCGCTATGACAGCAGTGCACTGCAGCCCACCTCCCCACCCCCAGGAGGGAAGTGTCTGAAGGATGCTCTGAATTCCCTCCCTGCCGTCCTCTGCTCCTGATGTCCTGGCTCAGGGCATGAACTCAGGTCGCCAGCATACTGAGCGAGCACCCATCGCCCGGCACCACAAGGCCAGCTTTGAGTTCTTTCTTGATGCTGTAATAAAGGATTTGCTGATGCAATAAGCCAGAGTCCTTGAATTTTTGTAACTTGGAGTGCGTGAAACTTGTGCTTTTTGAGGTCAGTGGTACTGCAGGTTGGCTCATGCCACGAGGGCAAGGTCTATGACCAAATCACCCAAGGTAGAATCCCCAAACATGTAACTCAGTTTTACGAATGAAAGAGGCCTTACTGGGGCAGGAATCAAGTTGGCAGAGATGTGCCTGCTTAAATTCACAGTGTGGGGGCATACAAAGGCCATGCCACTGACTGATCCTCATAGTCGTATACTAACGACCACCTTTCACTTTGTTGTGCCATCATTTTATGTGTTAGTTACTAGCACACCATTCAATGCAGAGTTGGGTGAACAAGAACAGCCTCAGGCCACACAGCCTCACCTGTAAGTCTTATGGTGTGGCTGAGGGAAAAAAATCAGTAAGCGCTGTGGAGAAGCATAGCCAGAAACGGGCATTAAATCATTAAGGGAGGAGAACCTGCCTTGATCCCACTAATCCATGCTGCCGCAAGAAAAGAACTGGCCCCAATGGCTGCAGCGGGTTTACATGGGGAGACACCACCATCTTTATTAGGCCTGTCTACCATGCACAGAGAGGAGATACCCACTCATAAAGAGTAAGATGCATTCTCTGCACATGAGAATAAATACTTTGCTTTTGTGTTCCTTAAAGGGCCTCCAGCATGAGGGGAGGATGCTCACTGGAAGAACCTATGGCCTCAGAGGTACCCATGATGCAGCTTGCTGATATTACACTTGCCCTGCTGGCTGACTACTCAGAGAGGAGTAAGTCAGGTCAGTCCTAAGGGGAAGAGGGGGGATACACTCCAGGAACATAGTGAAGCCAAAGAAACAAGTGTCCCTTTAGGTGTATTGCTAAAGGACAAGAAAGTGGCCAGCATAGTCCCCATCTTCACTAAGGGGGCAAGATCAGATCCAAACAACTGTAGGCCAGTAGCCTAATATCAGTGCTGGGCAAGGACCTGGAAATCATTATTAAGGACAGAATAATGGAGCCCTTGGTTGGGGCCAAGGTTCTCGCCTCCTATCAGCATGGTTTTATGAAGGGCAGAGCATACCCAACCAAACTGATCACCCTCCTTGAGGGGCTGACTAGTGAGGCTGATGGGCAGGGTTGTAGATGTTGTCCATATGGACTTTAGCAAGGCCTTTGACTCTGATGCATGAGAAGCTTCCGGGCAAAGTTCACCAGTATACATGAATACATGAGGTATATACAAGAAGGATTACTAACTGTCTTCGGGTCAGGAAATGGAGAGTTGTAGGGGACTGACACTACTGTGAGTAGAGAGGGATACTCAGCAGCATATCTCAATGATCGATGCTGTGACTACTTCCGTCCAACATTTTTATCAATGGTCTGCAAGTTGGGGTCTCCAGCATTTTGCTTAAGTTCACAGATGACTAAGCTGGCCAGGGTGGATGACTCCACTGAGGATGAGGACAAATTTCAGAAGGACCCGAACAAGCTGGTCAATTGGTCAGACTCCTGGAGTTTCAAATTCAGTGTAGCCAACTAAACAATGCTACACTTGAGGTGGAAAAACGAAGGACATCTACACTGTGTGGGGCTGCCCCTTGCTGCTGTGGAAAAGCAAAGAACCTGGGTGTCACAAAAGACAAATGCTGGAAGCATGACAAGCAGTACACATCTGTTGTCAAGATGCCTGGAAAGATGCTAGGGGGTGCATTAAAAAAGGGGTGATCAGCAGGGCAGGGGAAGGAACCCTGCCACGTTACAAGGCACCAGCCAGGCCCCACCTTGACTGAACAAGCTGAAGTTTGGAGTTGGTGTGCACTTTAATAAATGTGAAATTTGTACTGAAAGAAGCGTCTCTGTCTACAGGTTAGCATGTGTAGGAAACTTTGTGCTTTTTCCTGACTCTGCTGTTTCCTAGCATGACATCCTTGTGCATACTCTATGGTTGTAGTTGCAGTGTACAGTTCCAGCTCCTCAACACATAAAGAACAGTGAGACAGTCAAGATAGGTGCAGTGCAGGGCCACTAGAAGGATCACAACTTGTTGGGGGGAAATAAGCCAGGAGGAGAGGCTGGTGGCATTAGCACCTTCACCTTGGAGAAAAGTTGGCTTAGAGTGGATGAGATCTCAGTCTTCTGCATTCTAAAGGGTGTTGACAACACTGAACCAAATATGTTTGGTCTGGTATTGTCCAGCTGGATGTGGGGACACATCTTGAAGCTTAGAGAGCACCTTTCCTACTGCTCATTACAAAAATTGTAGAGGTGCCTTACCTGTCAGTAAGTCCACTGGCACCATCAATAGAATTTTAATCTTGCTATATTTTGGAATGGAAGGGATCATAATTTGGCTGCATGGAGCCCAGCTGCTGATCCCTTTCACTTCCTTGATTGCAGTGCTAGGACCTACAGTGACATTTCAGGGGAAGTGTGTGGAGATGCACTCCATAGACTTCAATAGGGGCAGACTTTTATGTCTTCTATTTTACAGTTCACGTTTCCAATGGGGATAAAACAAAACCACCACTCAACTAACAAGGCTGTTGTTGGCCGGCCCAGTGGCATAGAGGGCTGAGGCAGCAATGCCTTACCTCCTGCCACGCCGGTGACCCATGTTCGCGGTGAAAGTGGGTTGCAAGGGGTCGGCCAGGAAGGGAGTGGATCGAACATCTGGAGGACAGCTCTCCTCTCACGGGGAGGGGTGGGGATGGAGTCCGCTGCATGACTGGCCCCTAGCGGTGAATGGGGGTCAGGGCAACTGAACCACACAAGGGGGCAGAGCTGAGCTCCATGCCTGGTGTGCCATGTGCGGAAGCGTGCGTGGCTCAGCCATTGGCGTCACTGCATGCATTGGCTCCACACTTGGGGGACAACAGGACAAAAAAAAACAGGAGGAGAAAAGAAGCAGGATGAAGCCGGTCTCCCCACCGCACCAGGCATGCTGGCATCTCAAATTGGTGAGAGGCGATGGCTAGCATGATGCCCGGTGGTGATAATGGGGGGGCCAGTGGAAGGTGGAAGGTTGGCGGGGGGATAAATAAATTTAAACAAAAAAAAAAAAAAAAAAGGCTTTTGTTAGTTGAGCAGTGGCCTTGATTCACCCCAATCATAACAATGAACTATAGAAAAAAGCATGTAAAAGTCAGCCCCTATTGAAGTCTATGGAGTGAGTCCCTGCACTCGCCATATAAATATGTCACACAGCAGGCTAGCGCAGGGATGGCACTGCAAACAAGGAAGTGGAAGGGATCGGCAGATTGGCTCCATGGAGCCAAATTATGATCCCTTCCTTGCCAAAATCTAGGAAGAATAAAATTCTACTTTTGGTGCCAGCGGACTTACTGACAGGTAAGGCACCTACAGAGTTTGTGGGGGAATTTTTTTAAATTGACATTAAAGGTGCTCTTCAGAGGTGGTAAATTCAGGGGTCATGTTAGGAGACATGTCTTCTCCCAAGAGGGTGGTGAACTTATAACCATCTGACTAGTTATACAGTGAATATAAAGACAGTACAGGACTTCAGATTAAGCCTGGAAACATTCCTACTTACCATGGGAATCCCTAAAAATGAACATTTTTTTTGCACAGAATACTTATTCATCCCGGTTTAAGCAGGGGGCTGGGTCAAATCTGATGGCTTTAGAGTCCCCTCTAACCCTAAATTACTATGCTACTATGTTATTCTTTCCCATCCCTATAACCACTGCCTCCTTTTTGCTTTTCCTTCTCTAAACACATGGCCCCTGCCCTTTCCCTTCTCTACACACTCAGTCCCCCCAAACCTTTCAATTATCTACACAAGCCTCCTCTCTGCCGCTTAATCTCTCCTGATGCACTATAAATCCATCCTGAGCTCGCTGAATGAGGCTCAAAGCCTTGCCTTATTCCCGCATACTGTGTGCTTTTTGGACTGTGTCCCAAAAGCAGGATTTTCTAAACGAACAGGGCAAGTTATTCATTCAGAGCATCTGAAGATATTTTAAGCAACAGAAAACTCATTATGCTTGTTTGTGATTAAAGCCATTGCAGCTTCATCAGCTTTAGAAGTGATGGGATTTAACCCCCCCCCCGTTATACTAATGAAGTGGTTTAAGCCCCCCAGCCATGCCACCAAGATTGTTTAACCCTCCAGTCATACTAACAAGGTGGTGAAATATTTTCTAGTCATACTAGTGTGGTGGTTTAATACACAAATCCAGTCACCTCTTTTTGTTATTTTGCTAGCTGTCCTGGCAAGGCTTGCTAACTTAATTGTTTCAAAAATGTGACCAGGAGGGCAGTCTTTTCTATGAGCTGCTCATTTCCAGGTGTGTCCTAGGGAGAGGTGTACATGGGAGATAAGGAAATAGAACAAAACATAACAATCAACAAGTGAAGAGTCATAAAGAGAAAATGAGACATACATTCAACAGTACAAGTTGTGCAAAGATTTGAAGGAGCACTCCCAAGCAATCAGAGTGTGCCTTTCCCTTGCAGGTGAGACACTCTTATTCAGTGAAGAGTGTCTCAAGCGTAGCTGCCCTGAAAATGGGCACATTTGGGTAGATTTAAAAAAAAAGTTAATTATTGATCAAGTTCGACCAATAAAAACAGGTTACACATCTGTAACAATAGTTCTAGGAGTGGTACAGTATATGATGTTCATCCACACTTTCTGGCAGTTGCCTTTCCCTTTAATTCTGACAGGAATTCTTCAAGCTGGGTTCTCCTACCCACCCAGGTGGCAACTCCCTCAGTTACACCCCATGATGCCAGATTCTGCCAGCTGGAAGCAGCATTGTGTGCCAAAGCCAGGGGAGGTTGGGTGGGTTCGAGTGGATGAACATCATATACCACTCCTAGAACTACAGCTACAGGTGAGTAACCTGTTTTTCTAGGGACTTGGAATATGATGTTCTAGCCACACTTTCTGGTAGATTCCTAGCAGTTCTCCAGGAGGAGGGGGCAAGACGCACACCCCCTACTTAGGGAACATAGATTGAAGAACTGGGGCCCCAAAACCAGCATCCTAGTGTGACTCTAAGTAAATGTGGTAATGGGAAATGAAGGGGTGTGCTGACCTCCAGGTAGCAGCCCTGCAGATTTCCTGGATAGGGACGTCCCTTGAAGCAGCTACTGAGGCAGTGGTATGACAGGTGGAATGAACCCTAAGTCCTACGGGAGGCTCCCTACCTGCCAACCTATAGCAGACGTCGATGCAAGACACAATCCACCTGCCAATCATCCGCTTAGCTGCTGGTCTGCCAGGTGCAGCTAGTGTAGGTGACAAATAGCTGGTGAACCTCTCTCTGAATTCTAGCCCTGTGTTCCTTATAATAGGCGAGCGCTTGCCATAGGTCGAAGGTATGGAGCCTGTGCTTGGCCTCTGAGGTGTGATTGGTGAAGTACACTAGGAAGTTAATCACCTGGATAAGGTGAAAATCAGACACACCCTTTGGAAGGAACTTCGGGTTGGGACACAGGAGAACCTTGTCCCTGTGGGAGACCAGGTATGGAGACTCCACCAAGCACACCTGGAGCTCGCTGATCCTTCTGGCTGACATGATGGCCACCAGGAAGGTGGTCTTCCACAACAGGTGTGACATCTCACACCTGTGCATCGGTTTGAATGGCTTGCCCATGAGCTTTGCCAAAACCAGCAACAGATCCCAAGATGGTGGTGGTTCATACATTGGGGGGAAATGTGATCCAAGCCCTTGAAAAAGTGCCAGACCACCTTCTCCTATGCCACCGACTGCTGACCAGCCCAAACTCGTTAAGCAGAGATGGCTGCCAGGTGCACCTTAAGGGTCATTGACTTGAGGCCCGACTGGGAGAGGGACCATAGATAATCAAGGATGCTAGCTACTGGAGAGGACAAAGGGTCCAACCCCTTGCTCTGACACCAAATAGAGAACCTCTTCTATTTGAAGGTGTGGCATTTCCTGGTTGATTCTTTCCAAGATGCCTCAACAATGCTGAGGACATCTTCAGAGAGACCCAAAGCCTGGAACTCTAGCCGCTCAGGAACCAGACTGTCAAGTGCAGGGACTGAAGGTCCAGGTGGAGTATCTTCCCCTTATTGATGGAGAGCAGCTCCAAATGGACAGGAAGATGCCTCAGGAGCCTACTGCTGAGACTGAGGAGATCGGGGTACCAGAACTGGCGGGGCCAGTCCAGAGTCACCGGGATCACCTGTGCCTTGTCCCTCCTGGCCTTGAGAAGCATCTTGTGGATCAAGGGAAGTGGAAGGAAGGCACAGAAGAGCCCTGGGGTCCACGGTCTTGAGAAGGCATCCCCCTGCAGCATTCCCTGCTGAGGAGGGGTGGGCACAAAACAGCCTCAGCTTTTTGTTCTCCCTGGAGGTGAACAGGTCCACCTGAGGGGTGCCCCACTGGGAGAACAGACTGTGTACTACCTCTGGGTGGAGATACCACTCATGAGACACCTTGCCCACCCAGCTGAGAGCATCTACCAGCTGGTTGGAGGCCCCTGCCACATGGATGGCTAGTAGATCGGTCTCCAGGCTGCGCACGAGGGTCCATACATGGAAAACTTCCTTGCACAGTGTCAGGGAGAGTGTTCTGCCCTGTTTGTTGTGGTAGTACATGGTCATGGTGTTGTACGCCTGGACCTGGACCACCTGATCTCAAATGTGAGGATCAAAGGCAGTCGGCACCAACCGAACTGCTCAGAGCTCCAGCAGGTTGATATAACATCGAGACTCCTCAGGGGTGCAGAGCCCATGGACTCTGTGTTCCCTCAGGTAGGCACCCCAGCCCATAAGAGAGGAATCAGTCATCAGGATGCCTGTTGGCTCTGGGCGGACAAACGGGATACCTTCCTGCAGATGCTCCAGGACTAACCATCACTGGAGAGCATCCCACATCCGCTGGATTCCAGCGACCAGCTGGTCAAAGTGACCCCTGCACTGAGACCACTGGCTGGCCAGCTCTCACTGCAGGGAGCGCATTCTCCAGTGGTCCCACCGGACCACACTGGTGCAGGCCACCATATATCCCAGCAGGCGCAGGAAGTCTTGGGCAGGGTGCAATTACCCAACCCGAAATGATTGGGCAAAGGTGGAGAGAGGCTCCGGCTCTGCAAGAGTTGAGCTCTGCCCCAATGAAGATGATCACCTGCAAAGATAAGAGTTCTGACTTTGCCTCATTGACCAGGAGGATAAGGGAGACACAGGTCTGGAGGGCCAGATCCCTGGACCACTCCACTCCACTTCCTGCCTGGAGGGACCTGCTTTCAGTCAGCCAACCAGGCAGGGGTAAACCCGGACCCCTCAGCACCTCAGGCAAGCTGCCAGCATTGCAATGCACTTGGTAAAGACCCTGGGAGCTCAGGACAGGCCGATTGGCATGACCTGGAACTTGTAGTGGGCTTGCTATGCTCAGAAGCGGAGGAACCTTCTGCAAGATGGATAGATTTGGATGTGAAAGAATATGTCCTGAAGATTCAGGGAGCAGAACCACATGTTTTGCTCTGGTGATGGTATGATCTGTGACATAGTTAGCATCCTGAAGGTGCATGACTTGAGGAACTTTTGTTCAGGTTGTGCAGATCTAGAATGGAGCACCAGCCCCCCATCCGTTTTGGCACCAGGAAGTACCTGGAGACAAATCCTGGGTGTTCTGGAGGATCCGCCACAGGAACCACAACCTCCTTGTGGAGGAGCCCGGCAATGTCATTCTGAAGAGCCAACAGGATGTCTGCAGATACCAAGTCCTCCCATGAGGCGCGGGCTCAGCAAGGAGGGTACTGCTCGAATTCCAGAGGCAGACCCTGACCCACTACCTCGAGGACCCACCTGTCCTTGGTGACAGCGGACCAGGTGGAAAGGAAATGGCAGAGTCAGCCCCCCACAGGAGGACCCAGAGGAGGTGTGATGGGCATGAGGGGGGTGCCCCCATCCTGTCACTGGGCAGGCTTGGAGGAGGGTCCAGCTGAGGAGCCACCAGATCCTCTCCCCCCAGGCTTATGGATGACCGAGGCCACCAACTTCAGCCGAGGTTGCCAGACATGAGGCTGCTGACCAGCCTGAGGCTGGGCTGGTTTGGCTATAGGAGTAGAGGTGGATCGAAAGGGCTTCCTTTTCTGCTGCTACTTAGAGCCCTTAGAATCCTTTTGGGCAGATGTCATGGAGTCCAATGTGGCACTGGACTTCTCGATGTGGGTAAGGTGGTCCTCAACCCCGGGCCCAAACAAGTCGGTACACAGGAAAGGAACATCTGCCAGCTTGTGTTGAGTGTCAGCCATGAAATTCAAGATCCTTAGCCAGGCCCTGTGGCGCATGGCCACTGCAGCCACCACAGAGCGGGCACAGGAGTCCCCAATGTCCATGACTGTCTGGAGTTGTTGTTTAGCTACAGTCCAGCCCTGGTCCCTGACCTGTTTGATCATGGTCTCGAGGTCCACTGGCAGATGAGGAAGTACCTCATCCAGGGTGCCCAGCAGGGCATGGGAAAAGGGGGTCAACAGGAGGGCCGAACTTGCCTGGTGAAGACCAAGGAAGGAGACAGCATAGACCTTTTTAGCTGCATGGTCCAACTTCTTGGACTATTAGTTGGGTGACTTGTCAACATCCCCATTGTTGCAAGAGCACCTGAACACAGAATCGGCCACCAGTCCCTCAGCCGAGGGGTGTTCTGTGAATCTCGACAGGGAACCGGTAGGTACCGCATACTTGCAGGCCATCCAGGCAGAGGGCGCAGGGCAAGAAGCGGGGTGCTGCCAAAACTACAAGGCAGGGCCAAGGATGACCTCTGCCACCAGGAAGGCCTCTCCAGGAGTATTTCCTCGATCGAGGAACTCAGTCAAAGGGTATCGAGCCCGTTTCTGGACAGGCTCCATTTTCATACCCATGGACTCAGAGATCAGGCAGAGAAGGCCCATAAAAGAAGCAGGGCCTTCATCCGTCGAGATATCCCCCACTAACTCCATGTCGACTGGGCAGGAGTGCAAGGAGGAACCCTCCTACTCCGAGGAGTTGTTAAAGAGGGGTCGCCTACCAGAGTCCCAGCTGATCCTCTGTGGATGGTCAGCGGTCAGGGGTAATGATGACCAACAGCTGATAAGGAAGCCTCTTGGCCAGCCTAGACTCCTTGGTTGGAGTGCCAGTTTTTGGCTGAACAGGTGTTGGCTCCACGGGAAATCGGTGAAGATGACAGGAGCGGCCGAGCCAGGACCGTCATAGGCAACTCCTGAGGCGGCGAAGGCGTCGGCCTGTCGGGCGAGAGTCAGTTGATGGCCAGCATAGGAGCCAGAACCGGCTTCATACCAGTGAACACCAGTTGTTGCCACATGATATCCTCGTAGCATTAATGCAATTTTCACCAAAGCCTCTCCTCACCCAAAGAGGAAGAGGAAGAAGAGTAGCAGTGGCACCACTTTCCGTAGCGTCCAAAGCAGGAGTGCCATCATTGGCAGGAACCACTTGACCTCTGGGAATAGAACCGAGACTGCGACCACCTGGGGGACCTGCAGTGGAGCTCAGATGGAGTCAGCGAACGTGGAGGCTCCTCTGGGTCTTGGTCGATGGCAGGTCAGCAGACTGATCCATCCCTGAAATGGTCTCGGTCAGGACCAGAGTCCTGGACAGAGAAGTGTAGGCCTCTTTGGTCAACAACTGGTCGATCAGCTCGAGAAAAGTCTCAGCTGGAAGATCAACCAGCATCTTGGCCAACTGGCCCAACAGGGCGACCTTTGCCAAGGATTCGACTGAAGTCAGATCCTGAGAAGCTCAGGAATCCAAAGCCATCGACCGAGAATGCTCCTGATCCCATGATCAACAGCAAGATAATTTTTTTGGCCTCTTTCTTTAACTTAGATTTGTGCCCGGAGATTTCCTGACCAAAGATCGGTAGAGCCTGGCACAGTTCTTTAAAATACCTCATAAATGGGGCACCCAGCTGGAGCGGTACAAAGGCTGAAGCTGAGGAGGTGTGAGCTGCGGCCTGGGCCACTGCTTCCTCCAACGCCACAAGCTGTTCAGTGGACCCCACAGACATGGAGACCATCTGACAGGCATCTTTGGATTTGACCAGAGGGTTCCATTCACTAAGTCACCCTAACTTCAGTCAGGCTAGATGGTCCTCCAGAACAGTAGGATGGAAAGTTTGACAAATGTCGCAGGTCTGGGGGTTGTGCTCGTGCTCCAGGCAGTAGACGCATGTGGTGTGCAAATCTGTTCAAGACATCTTCTGCCCACAAAGACACCGGTGAAACCTGAGAATGGACTTGTCATCGTTCATCACGATCGCAATCGATGATTGAGTTGAAGACAAAAGTTTTGAAAGTATTTAGGAAGTAAATCCAAAGATTTAAGTCACAAGGGCCTACTCAGTGCGAGAGCAGTAAGGAGGGAATCTGCTTCTTCCAAGCGGGAAGAAAGATCTGATGCCCCATGGGACAGAGCCAAGGGAGTTACCACCCGGGTGAGTGGGAGGAGCCAGCTTGAAGATGTTCTAGCCAGAATTAAAGGGAAAGGCCAGAAAGTGTGGCTAGAACATCATATCTATGTTCCTAGAATATATAAATACCACCGCCAGTTGTAAGATTGGTCTCACTTACATTCTTAGGGTATCAGAACCGCCTACATTCAGTTTGCGGTTTACCCGAAGATTGCACATGATACCACTCTTACAACTGTAAGAGTGGTCTCAATGGCAGTATGAACATACAACACTGAATACAGAAAAACACACAGTACTCTAACATGTGGCTGGCAGGGACTAGGACATTATAACAAAAATGATGTAGGGATGAGTGGAAAGGGGAAGGGGGACCGTATGAACTCAAGGAGGGGGGCACGTTAAGGCACAGAACAAGAACAAGGGAAAACCCAGTCCAGGCATTTAGTACGTCTACTAGGTCAGAGGGAAAAAACACTGGTAGACAGAGCAGGTCCCAGGCCTTCCTCTTCAGGGACCAGGATGAGGCACAGGACTGGAGGAGGGAGGAAGGGTGTTCCACAGTGAAGGGAGAATCTGGGAGTATGCAGCTTGACTGACCTACAGATGAAGTCTAGGAGTAAGGAAGGAAGAACTTGATCCGTAATAGCTGCTTATGAGGAGTTACTAGCCATGGGATAGTAGTTACCCTTTTATTTCCTGAATGTCCAGCCAAGACAGAGGGAGAGGCCATGAAGGCAGGGGTGTAGCCAGGGATTTCAGATCTGCACACCAAGTGGACTCACTGCTACACCTCTCCCTTGTTAGGGTGAGTTACCGCCCCCCCCCCCGGGTGTAGCCAAACAATATACAAATGTACACCAGGACCGTGTTTATTGCCTCATTTGGCACAATAAATACAACTTTTGTATCTCATTACAGTGGTTGTTGCCATGCATGGGTAAATGCAAATGCCATGCATTGTTCCCTAAGACACACACATACCAGCCCAGAGCATGTAAAGTTGTATTGTCCTTGGGATGCAAAGAGAGTATTAGTGACCAGTCCTTCTAGTTTTGACTCCTATGAATAAAATTGCAGAAAGGTTCAGTATTTTCTTTGTTAGTTTTCACGGAAAAAGGAAGCAGTTCAGAGCCTATTTGCTACCCCCCTTAAATAAAATTGCACACCATGGAGTGCTTGGAGTATGCCTGCCTACACCCATGCATGAAGGTACACTTACAGCGTGAAGTTTGAGATGAAAGCAGAGCTTGGGAGGCTGAATTCAAAAACGGCTTCTTCTGCCTTGGGGTGTGGGTTTTCCATCACAGAGTGTACCGTGGTAAAGGCATATCTGGACACTATGTTGGAGCGGATGGAAAAAGTAGTAATCTTCAGCTAAAGGAGAGACAGAAAAGAGAGCACAATGAGACACATCACACTGAAACATGAGGACAGTGCTTGTTCTCTGTTCCTAGAACTGCCCCACTCCCTGGCCCATTTAAAGGAAAGCTCTCGCTCCTGTTTAGTATAAAACACCAAGTAACCCTCTACCTAGTCCGTCTATTAGCCTGCTGTAACTGGAGAAGTTAGTTGGCCTCTTGGAATGCTAATGTGCTGCTAATGCATTTAAAAATTGCCAGAAATCTGAGTTCATGCCACAGAGGGCATGGACTGTAGCTAAAGGTAGCATCTGTTGCACTCCAACTTTAAAGCCAAGGGGACGGGGGAGAAAAAGAATTGCTGTCCCAATAACTGTCTTTCAGCTGACTGCGGCTTACTAGGAACACTGCCTTATCCCCTTTTCGTGTCCCCTACTGCAACACCTCTTTGGGGCAGAGATTGCTTACCTACAGATGTACCAAGCTTTTTAACAGTCTCCCCTTCCCCCACCAAGCTTGTTAGCAGCCCCTCCCTTGGCACCTTTAAGGTCATACTAAAGGAGCACCTACTCAATAAACCACCTTGTAACTGCCATAGGTAGCATATCTTAATTTTCCTACCACTGACCAGAGCAATCCTTAGGCCACTTGGTCAATTTTCAGTTAGAATTTTGTCCACTCTTTTCTCTTAACCCCTCTCTCTTGTCCACCTCACTGCTTCCATGTCTTTTTTTCCCTTCTGAGCTCTTTCAGAGTATTTCCCGCCTTATCCTGTGTATTTGTACATTTTTTTAGACTTGCTGATAATACTGTAGCTGCTGTGCATAAGCCGTTTTTGTATGTAACTGAAATTCCTGTATATGTTTTTGTCTTTGTATTTTGTGAACCATGCGTCTGTATAAAGTATATCTATCCATCACTGTAAAAACTCTATAATTGGACACTTGTGAAGACGGGCATTTTTGCTCACATGCCTTTCCAGTATAAAATAAAAATGAAATGAAATGAAAATGACTATTATGAGCTGAGGATTAGGACGGTGGCGGTCTTGAGACAGGAGCAAAGGAAATGGTAGACAAACAAGCATTTGTCACTGCCAAATGTTTGCTTGCTTGTATTTGCTGTGCAGGTGTTTGGCACTGACAGTGCAGAGGTGATAATTAACTAATTAACAACATAATATTGAAACAGTCATGATTCAGAAATGAAGAGGTTTACACATTAAAGTTGTTTTCTTAGATTGTGACCTTAAATGTTCAAAATACTAGGTTGTTGTTTTTTTGCCCCAGCATAGGAACATGACAGAGGTCATTCATGAAATGCAACCCAAAGCATTGTTTTGTGGAGTGACTGCAAAAATAGATATTGAAGGGAGGCTTGATAAAGACACCTGCCACATTCATTCGATGGGGGCAAAAAACATGAGCATGTTGAAAATGTGGGTTAGAAAGTACAAAATATTGCAAAGTTATGAATAAACATTGAAAAATGTCAACGTTTGTTCATAATATTGTTTGTTTTTTTTTCTGTTTTGACCTCAAATGTTTAACATAGTCTTTTATTACGCCACCTTATGAACGTGGTAGGTCTCATTTACAAAATCCTGTCCAAAATGTCATTTAGTGGCATAAATGTGAAAGACGTTTTAGACAAGATTTGAAAAATGGCATGTTCATGACACAGGGCATAAAAATGTCTTTGTTGAAAATGTGGGGTCACAGTCTATTAAAATAGCAAAGCTAGGAGTAAACCTTCATTCATTTCAAAATGTTCTCATCACTTTGTCATTTTATGAGAGCTTTACCCCAAATTTTCGGTATACCATTAGTACGACACCCCCACCCACAGCGAAACCATTACATTGACAACAACCCGTTCAACAGCCACAGTGTCGAACGAGTTGTTGTAGCGATGTAACCTTACTGATAGCCGCTCTCCCCAAGCCGTCCCCCCCCACCCAGAGTTGATTATATTTAAGTCCGGGGGGTGTGGGGTATCCCATCGCCGCAGGGGTCATCGACACATTTGCCGGGTGATGTGATCACTGTCGGCAAAATGTTGTCACTGTGAAGTTCGACGACAACAACTTGGTTTAACCAAAATTTTCATTATAGTCTTATTATGAGCCCACCTAATGATCAAGACAAGGGAATTTTTTTTTTTAAATCCCATCTGAGAGGTGATTCAAGGAGCGACAGTGAAAACATGTTTTGGAGGGAATTAGAAAAATTAGATATAGAAACAGAGAATTTTTTTTAATTCTCTTGTTCATGCCCCCTTTTGTACCACTGCCACAACTTCCTCAGGGTCCCCAAGGTACCTGGTTCAACCAAGCTCCGAACCTCTTCAGTGACCCACCTCTATGCTGACAGTATCAGACCTTCCCAGCTGGGGAAGGGGAGGCCCCAGTACCATGAATGATCCTTGTCAAAATGGCAGCTGAGGGTTTCCGAGTTGGTCTTTCAGTCCACTGGGGCCGTCATCTGTCAGGCAATGGGACCTTTTCTTGTGTTTCTCCAAATCCAAGGAAGCAAGCACATGAGAGATCCAAGTTGCATGTGCACACAAAAGCATGCTGCCACACCAGATCTCCAACCTGCGTCCCTCCCTCTCGTGATGCCCTCGTTTGCACACCCACCTGTGGTCACCCAAGTGGCAGTACTGCAGCGAGGGCGGTGACCCTCCCTCCCCAGAGGAGGAGAGCGTAACCCGGGATGCTCAATCCTCCTCTTCCCCAGCTGGCCCTGATGACCTGAGTTTGTTCCTGCACTTAGGTCACCAATGTCGTAAGCTGTAGTGCTGCTGCTGCACCAATAGGAAGGCTAAAAACAGAATCTGACAGCAGATAAGGACCACTTGGCCCACTCAATCTGCCCATTTTTCCCTGCATATCTTACCCAGTCACTGAAGACCCTACTTGACCTCCAGCTCCACCCACCCTCCCCTTGCTTCCCACCTAAGATTCCCTTGTGCCTATCCCATGCATGCTTTAAACCCACCACTAATTTCACCCCCACTACATCCACTGGAAAACTGTTCCATGCATCCATCACTCTTTCAGTGAAGTTCTTCCTCACATCTCTCCTACATTTACCGCCTTCCAGCTTCACTGCATGTCCCTTTGTTTTCGTGCACCTTTTCCTTGGAAAAATACTCCTCTCCTGTACCTTATTTAACCCCGTGGGGCATTTATAGGTCTCTATCATGTCCTTCCTCTCTCTTCTCCCTTCCAGGGTGTACATATATTTAGGTTCTTTAGTCTCTACTCATACAGCTTCTGGTGCAGCCCCTGTGCCATTTTAGTTGGCCTCCTCTGGACAAACTCCACCCTACTTAGGTCCTTTCTGAAATGTGGGCCCCAGAAATGAACACAATACTTCAGGTAGGGTCTTGCCAGCAATCTATACATTGGCAACACCTCCTCCCACTCTCTGCTGGCAATACACCTCCCTATGCACCTTCGCATTCCACTGGCTTTCCCACTGTCTTGTCACATTGTCTCGCCACCTTGATGTCATCAGGTATTATTACCCCCAGGTCCTTTTCCTGTCTGGTGACCATTAATAACCTCTTCTCCCATTTTCTACTCTGCCTCTGGGTTTCTGTGCCCTAAGCGCATAATTTTGCACTTCACATTGAAACCCAGCTGCCATGGCCTTGACCACGCCTTGAGATGTCTCTGGTCTCTGCACATTCTTTCCACTCCCTCTGGAGTGTCTATCCAGTTGCATACTTTAGTGTTATCTACAAAGACGCATACCTAACCTTCAAGTTCATCTGCAATGCCACCTATAAAGACATTGAAAAGGACTGGTCCCAGTGCTGAGCTCTAAGGCACCATGGTGGTCACACTCCCTTCCACAAAGTGAACTCTGTTTACCACCACCCTCTGTCACCTATCCATTAACCAATTTCTTACCCAGCTTACTACCTTAGGACCAACCTCTAAGCCACCCAGTTTCCTTATGAGTCTTATATGTGCTACGGTGTCGAATGCCTTACTAAAATCTAAGTAGGCCACGTTCACAGTCCCATGTTGATCTAATTCCCTGGTCTCCCAGTCAAAGAAATCTATCAGAACTGTCTGACATGGGCTGGCCCGGTGGCGCTGAGGGTTGAGGCACTGGACACCACACCTCGCGCCACACCGGTGGTTCGGGAACCAACCCGGGGCATCGGGGGTCGGCAGGGGAAGACTGGGATTGAGCATCCGTGGACTGCTCTCCTGGTCCTGGGGTGGGCTGGGGAATATCACTGCGCTGTAGCAGCCCCTGGGGATGCCCTGGAGCACTACCTGTGCTGGTGATACTGGAGGGGGGAGCACGGCCAATTGGAGGAAAATGGCTGGGAGTGACTATTCAGCTTGATGGCCATGCTCCAAGACACCTGGAGGACTTTGACGGAATCCTGTCGGGGAGGGTCCAGGGCTGTCCTGGCTGGTAGAGGCGGAGGGGGCCCTCCAGCAGGATGGCAAGACAGCCGTCCCAGATCCTCCTGGATGCAGTTTGAGCTACCCAGTTCTCCAGGTGGGCGGAGCCAGTGGCTGGATGCCCCAAGCCGGAGAGTGCCACAGCAGGGGAGAAAAGTATAATGTAGAACTGTCTGACATGCCGCCCTCCCCCACCTCCATGAATCCATGCTACCTTAGGTCCTGTAACCCACTGGATTCAAGATACTCCACAATTTTTTCCATTATCAGTGACTCTATTAACTTCCCCATCATTGATGTCAGACTGACCAACCTACAGTCACCAGCCTCCTCTCTGCTACCACTTTTACGAAGCAGGACTACATCTACCCTCCCCCCAGTTCTCCAAAACCACTCCTGTTTCCCCTGAGTTGTTGAATGGGGCTGTCAGAGATACAGCTACCTCCCTAAGCTTCCTCAGTACCTTGGGTATACCCGTCTGGCCCAATAGCTTTGCTCACTTTCAGATTTGCAAGTCCCTTCAGGACTCTCCTCTGTTAATGGGCTTGTGTGTACCTCCCTTCCCTCAGTGCTCTTGCTGCTTGTATATAACCCATCATCTTCCACTTCCTCTGTGAAGACTGAACAAAAGTACTTGTTCAGGATATCTGCTTTTTCCTGATCCGCCTCCGCACAATCCCTCATTTCCTCTTTTCATTTATGTACCTAAAAAGGTTTTGCCCCCTTTAGTTACCCCAACGTTGTTCTTTCCTCAGTTTATGCCTTTGCACTACTCACTGCTTTCCCTGCCTCCCTTTGCTTCTCCTGATACACCTCCCCATCCTCTTCCCTCTGCGTCTCTTTATATTTTCTGAATGTTATCCTCTTAGTCTTTACGTTCTCATCCACATCCTTTGAGAACCATAGTGGTCTCTTTTTTCTCCTGCTTTTGCTCACTTCCTTTGTGCAGAGGTTTGTTTCCTTCACTATGCCTTCTCTTAACTTAGCCCACTGCTCCTCCACCCTACTCAGGTCATCCCCCTAGCTACCTCATGTCTGAGGCATTTACCCATTTCTTAAAATCTGTCCTCCTGAAGTCCAGGACCCTCGTCCTTGTGTGGTTTGCTTCCACTGCTATCCTAATATTGAACCTTACTATACGGTGATCACTGGTCCAAAGATGGCCTCCCACCTTGACATCTGCAGCACTGTCCCTGTTTATCAGCACCAGGTCCAGTATTGCCCCATCAAGAGTGGGCTCCTTGAGTAGCTGCCTGAGAAATACCCCCTGCAGGGAGTCTAGGATGTCCCTACATCTAGCTGAAGCTGTGGCTGGGAGGCTCCACTCTATATTCAGCAGACTGAAGTCTCCATTTTTTCTGTCATTGTGCTAATGGCTTCCGCCAGTGCCCTATACAGTTTTTCCCATGTGCTGGAGGTCTGTAGATCACACCAGTGTGACTAGTGTCTCTGGTTCTTGTCTCCAGGGTAACAGACAGTGCCTCCAATCCCTCTATTCCCCTCTGGATTCCCTGTGTCTTTGTCGCCTTGATACCCTCTCTTATATACAGCACCACCACCCTTCCCACTCTGTCTTTTCTGAAGTGGCTATAGCCTGGTATGGCCATATCCCAGGTGTGGTTCTCTGTGCACCATGACTTGGTAATGGCCACAATATCTAGGTTTTTACCTCCACCGTTATGGCTTCTAGGTCTGAAATTTTGTCTTCTAGAATTCTTACGTTTGCACATATGGCCAGCCACACTTTGTTCTCAGTGTCTGATACCCCCTCTTTTCCCTTTTGCTCTGCCTCCTTTTCTCCTCTCTTTTTACAACTCTTGTTCCCATCCCCTTTGTTTTCTACCACATTTTTTTGTTTGTTTTGCACCGGGAGGGATTTTCCTCCCCTTGGGTCCTCCCTTCTCTCTGTTTCAGTCTCCGGGGGGGGGGGTGCAGATTATACCTCCCTTTTTATGTTGGCATGTGCTTGCGCGTCAGCCAACATATTGCACTAGTAGAAGATCTGGAGGTGCAGTCACTGTGGGCGAATGCAGAGCACGCATCAGTAGGTGTGGCCCTTATTCCCCAATAAGACAGCATGCAGGCACCACACCAGCAACATGTATTGTGGCGAGCACATCTAAGAAAAGGTCCGCTGCAATGAGAGCCAAGCTCATCATGCAGCGGCACCTCATGACATGCCTTTCCTGGTGAAGCATTCTAGTAAACATGGCAGCAGTGACTGCCACCACTGCCTGCCACAGTGCCGACTTCGGGCGTGACCAATCCCCCTGTCGGCATGCCCTGACCCAGTTCATGTGCCGATTGGGGAGCCCTCCCGTCGGCATAATCCCAATTTGTTGTGTGTGCCAAGGGGTGCCCCAATCCCCCTGGGATCTAGCCCACCCTTCAGTATATTGCCAGGGGTGCCCAATCCCCATCAGCTAGCGCCCCCAAACACTCAGGTAGCACACTGGGAGCCACCCCATCATGCCAAATGCCCGTAAAAAAAAAAAAAAGTCCCGCAATGTTTTTTTTTTTACCTGTAAAGAAGAAACGTCCTCATGATCTGTCCTGCTCCCTCAACCCATGCCCACCCTCTGTGCACCCTGCCCTCGCACACCCCCACAATTCCATACTTACCTCTGGAGTCTGGCACGATGATCTCAGTGGACCAGGAACACGCCTGCACCCTTCAAAGCCGACTCATAACTGAAGAAATGCCAGTAAGCTGTATAATGGCATAAATAGAGATTTTTCAACTTTGGTGCATATCTCGAGCATTTTTTGGAATTTTTTTACCAAATTTTCAACATGGGGTTATTGGAACCCCTCCTTATGAATTCAGTCACAGTCATGGCATTATTCGGTCCCAAAGGTGACTTAGCGGTCACTGTGCGGAATCACCTTCGGGACTGAGTCTAAACATGAACAGTGCCACTGTTCATGAGGGTGGGCTCTCAAAAGCCTATGTTGCAAATTTGGTGAAAAAAAAATCCAAAAAAATGACTGTTTTACGAGCGTGCATTGCTCAGTTTCCACGCACATTCGTAACTTTGTGAATTTGTAATATTTTCACTCCAGATTTTCAACATTGCCATTTTGCCACACCTCCTTACAAACAGTAAGCTGGCATTTTACATATCCTGGCCGAAATGTGTTTTCGCGCTTCCGGCGCAGAATAGCGCGGTCGCTGTGTGAAATCAGTTTTCGGGAAAGTTTGAGAAAATGACAGTGACACTGTTCATGAGCAGTGGTCCTAAAATGCATATGTTGAAAATTTTGTGATGAAAGTCCATAAAATGACTGTGTTACAAGCATGCGTTGTGCAATTGACTCCCTCAGTGACACCAACAAAGCTCTGGACCTATTTATCAAATGTTTCAACGAAGCCAGTGACATCTATGCACCAGTGAAAAAGATGAAGGTCAAAGGACAGACCAACCCCTGGGTTACTACTGACCTTTTAACTCTGCTCAAGCACAGAGACCACCTCTGGCATTGTGCTCGTGCAATTCCGACGCAAGTAAACACACAATTATACAAAGCAGCCGGAAATGATTGCACTCAAAAAATACGGAATGCTAAACGCAGCTATTACAAAGAGGCTCTGAGCAACTCTTGGGGCCAGGGAAAAAAATTCTGGAACAACATGAAAGAACTCACAGGCAAGGATCCTAAAGCACCACCCACTATGCTCAACCTTCATGGCACTCCTACACTCGACCTAGGTACCATCACCAGCACTTTTAATAATGCATTTACAAACCTGGACAGTGTCCTTCCAAATTTTTTCAATGACCTCCCCTCCAGCTCCTCCCAAGTTACCCCCAACTAGAATGTACAACCCCAGTTTTTTTTTAAGGAGGTCCAACCACAAGTAGCTAGAAAATACATTCAAAAGGCCATTGGCAAACAAGGGTACAGTGGTGACTCCCTTGACCTGAAACTGCTGGCACAAGTCCTCGATGAAATCTTAGAACCACTTACAAAGATCTTCAAACTCTCGCTTAGATTGGGCCATTTCCTCCTCCCTCTGGAAGAAAGCCACTGTCACACCAGTCCACAAAAGCAGAGATAGGATGCTCCACACTAATTACAGACCTATCTCACTCCTCCCCCCACTATCTAAAGCGTTGGAGCGAATAGTGCCGGACCAACTAGTTGAATTCCTGGATAAGTACAATGTACAGTGCCCAGAGCAGCATGGCTTCAGAAAAGGGCACAGCACCACCACTACTGGAATTTACAACCTTCATCCATGCCACGCTTGACAAAGGGAATTGTGGAGGGGCAGTATTTATAGACCTTACCAAGGCATTCGACACAGTTAACCACCCCCTACTGCTCAAGCAACTGTCCTCCATTGGGATCTCCAGCGATGCCCTTCCATGGTTCACCAGCTACCTTGATAATCGGATACAACGTGTAAGGATTGCAGGGATCTCTTCGGATGAGAAACCGTTCCGCTCTGGAGTCCCCCAGGGGTCTATTCTGGGCCCTCTACTCTTCTCTCTCTTCATCAACAATCTTCCCAGTGCCTGCCACCAAAAAATATTACTATATGCAGAAAATGCAGTCCTGTTTTCCAGCCACCATGACATTACAGTCCTTGAATCCCAGCTGCAGCGCAACTTCAAGCGCATCGAACACTGGTTCAATTCTCATAAACTTGTCCTGAACCACAGCAAGACTAAAGCCATGTCCTTCTGTAACCAACGGAGCAGGCACAACTTTCTGTCCTTCACCATCAAAAACCATGCTGGGAACCCACTCAAACATGTCAAGGAGCTCAAGTACCTTGGTATTACCCTGCATAGTACCCTCTCCTACACTCAGCATATTGACACTGTTGCCAAGACTGCCAATATACGGATTGGACTACTACACAAACACAAGCACTGTATGCCTGCGGATGCCCTTAAACTAGCCATCTACAGCTCTGTCACCTCTATCATTGACTTCTGACGCTTGCCATCTATGGCTCTGCCTCAGCAAGTGCCCTCCACAGGATCTCAGTTTCTCTCAACAAAGCCTGTAGACTACTAACAGGTGCGGCCCGACAAACTCCACCCTGTGACCTCTATGCACAGGCCAGCTGGCTACGCCTACTCAGCAGAATACAATACCAGACCTGCTTACTTACCAAAAAGATTCTCCTCGGTCTCATGCCACCTGGTGTTAGCTCACTCCTTACTACTTACAGTGGCACTCAACAAACACATGGTGCCCAATCTCTAACCTTTCAGGTTCCTAGATGTCATACCTCCATAGGTCAGCGGTTCTTTATCTATAGAGTCGCTCAATGGTTCAATTCCCTCAATAAAGAAGCACTTTCCTCTACTACATTTGGACCCTTCAAAAGGAATCTCAAACTTTACCTCACCTCTACCACTCAATGTGACTGCTTCTCTGAACAGAGATCTCTCTAAACACCTCCCAGCTCACTCATGTCTCACAGCCCGCCCTTTCCCAGTCTCATTCCCTCTGGCACCGGGCCTTCCTTGTGACTCCTTTCCTGCTTCGCATCTCCACTGGTACAAGACATTTTCCACCACCATCGGACAGTGGCCCATTAGCCTGCCAACTTCCTCTCCCGGTCGCACGCCTGCAATACTAACTGTCTATGGTGCCCTCCATCTCTTATTGTTACCACAGCCAGCTGCCTACTTAAGCTGCTCGTTATATTAATATTATCTCAAAGTATGTTATAACTGAGTATCTTCATTTTTTCTTTTAGTTGTTTTGGTTGTTTATTATGCATTCTTTTACTACCTCTGTATGTATGTTGACCCTCATCCTTTGACGTGGAACCTTTGTAAACGAGCAGTTTCTGCTCAAAGGTATTTGTAATCCGAGAATTTGATACATAAATAAATAAATAAATTTCCACGCACCCTTGTAACTTCACAAATTTGCAATATTTTCATATCAGATTTTCAACACTGGCATTTTTTCACACCTCCTTATGAACAGTACAGCTGTCATTTTTCACATCCTGACCAAAATGTGTTTTCGCACCTGTAGCGCAGAGTGGCGTGTTCGCTGTGGGAAATCAATTTTTGGGACAAATTAACAAAATCACAGTACCACTGTTCATGAGGGGAGGTCCCAAAATGCCTGTGTTGAAAATGTGCCTCTTCAGGGTGAGGATGAGGTTTGTGTCAGTCCAATACTTCACTACCATTCCTATTATGCATCTCTAACTCCTGCACTACCAATGCCAATGCCAGCAAGACAACATTCGGCATTGACAAATGATTGTTTATTCTGCCACTGTCCTCAGCATGTTTAAATGTTTATTAAAGTAACATTTAAACCATCCACTGAGGACTGTAGTTCCCCTACCAGATGGATGTAGGCCATCACCTCTGCATAGGCCCACATTGTAGCTGATCCCCTCTTCTCTGCACCATTCCTTCAATCATGAGCTGAAGTTTCTGGTGTGAAGAACTCTACCCTCCCCCCAGTCATAGACAGGCAACACCTCAGTGAAAGCCACCAAGCGTGATACCTGCCCAAGACCCCTCCCTGGTTCCCTAAAATCCCCATGACAATTCCAGCCCTGTCCCTATCAAAGTTATTAGTCCCCAGGTGGATAATGACATCCAGCTCCTCCTCCTGCCCCACCGCCTTAGCGATTTTTAGTATCCGTTTTCCATCCCTGCAATCCATGGTACCAGGTAGGCACCTCACCTACCACTTTCCCTACGTTTCTGTTCTGTTCATATATCTACCCCCCAAACAATCAAGTCCCCCACCAGAAGTTGCTTCCTCTGTTGCTGGGGCCCTTTACCTCCCACCTTGGGGCCTCCTCACAGAGGACCCCCACATCCTTCCTGGCTGCTACTATGGGTGCCCCCTCCTGGCAGTCCTGTTCCACCAGAGTGGCAAATGAGTTCTGTAGTGGCACAGGATGAGAAAATGTGCCCCTGACCTGCCACCTCCACCCATCCAGAGCCCACCACAGTCCAGCCAGCCCTACTTCTCCTAGGCATCTTCTGGGGTATTGGTGATACACTCGATGGCCCCTAGTTGGGGAAAGAGGTCTCCAAAATTCTAGCCAGCTTGGCCCGGAGTCCAGCGGCCACCTCCGTCAGCCCCGGGAGGTGTGTGCAGATGGAAAAACAACTCAGTTTCTAGAAGGTCTCTCTGAAAACTGCAGCTCCACATCCACTGCACCACTCCCCAAATTACCATTCCTTCACTCTCTACTTTTTACTGGAATTTACTCAGTAGTCTTACCCTAGATAAATAGGGTGTTTCTGCTTTTCCCCTTTCTTGCTTTACTTAACATCTTTACACCCTTACCCTAGATAGGTTGTTTTCCATTTTCTACTTTTTGGTTTTTATTTTATGACTGCCTTTTTCATGCAGTGGGGTTAAAAAATGCTATGTTGAAAATCTGGGGACAAAGTCTAGAAAAATAGCAAAGTTATGAGAAAACTTTAAAGAATTTCAGTGTTGCTTCATAACTTTTTTTTTTTTTTTTTTTAAGATTTTGACCCCAGATTTTCAACATAGTTTTTTATTACTTCATCTGATAATCAAGGCAAGTGGAATTTTTTAAATCCCATCCGAAAGGTGATTTTGCAGGGTGACTGTGAAAGCCTGTTTTGGAGGGGATTTGAAAAATTATACCTAACTTGTTCATGAGGTGAGGTAATTAAAAGGCTACATTGAAAATTTGGGATCAGAGTCTGGAAAAATAGCCAAGTTATGAGTAAACACTGAAGAATTTCAATGTTGCTTCATAACTTTGTTGTTTTTTGAGATTTTGACACCAAATGTTCAACATAGTCTTTTTATTACCCTAACTTATGATCAGGACAGGTGAAATGTTTAAAATGCCATCCAAAACGTGATTTTACATAGCGATTTGTGAAAACCCATTTTGGGGGTGATTTGAAAAATTTCACCTGCTTGGTTCATGAAGTGGGATTAAAAAAGACCACACTGAAAAGCTGGGTAAAAATATTAAGAAATTGCCGGCTCAGTGGTGCTGCGGGCTGAGGAGCTGACAAGCATTTTACCTCATGCCGTGTGGGTGACCCAAGTTCAGCTATGAGCTTGGGTTGCCAGGGGTTGGTGGGGGGAGGGCGGGAACAGGATTGAGCTAGCTGTCACACAGCTCTCCTATCCCAGGACAGCATGGTAAGTTGTCCCCATCTCAGCGCACACCTGGTGGAGGCTGGGTGCCAGAGTAAGGACATGGGGAGGCTGACATAATGTCAGGCCAGTGGATGGAGAAGTGGGCTGGGAAGGCATGCACACCTCCACGTGCATGCACTCACCACAAGCCATGACTCCAGGCTATGGGGGGAAAAGAACAGTGGAAAATGGGAGGTGCAGAGGGGATGTATGAAGCCCGCACACCACACTTCCACCCGCCACATCACCAGAGCCTGTAGCAATTACTGGATGTAGACTTTGGGGAGGGAGGACAGCCCTCCTCTCCTGATCCCACCATGGGGGGCAGTGCGTGGAGGTACTGAGCCATCAGGTAGCTGGGGGACTGAGGACAGTGTGAGGGGATGGTGATGCCGGCTGTTGGGAGCCTGCCCCCTCTATGGCCTAGGAGTATAAACAAAGGATGGCAAAAAAAATTAACAAATGACAAAGTTATGAGTAAAACTTCAAAACTTATTAAAAAGCCATTAACTGAACTTATCTTGTTTTCAATCACTTCCTGGTGAACTTCATATGAAGCAGGATGTTTGAAAAGGAGCAGCACAGTAAGTATGGGTTGTGGAGTGGTGAGTGCTAAAAGGGGGTTTGGGGTGGAGGGTGGGGGCATGGGTGCAGAAGTCATCGCTGGACCATTTTCTTGTTTTACAGGTTTACAGACAGGGAACAGGGAATGATCAGTAGGTGAGCAAGATACTTGGCAGTAGGAGGGTGTTTTATTTTTACAGATAAGGCACGGGAAAGGATCAGGAGGTCAGCAGGATTACGTGGAAGTGGGAAGGTGTTTATTTTTGTAGATGAGGCACCAGGGGAAGGATTAGGAGGTGGGCGGGATTCTTGGCAGTGGGAGAGTGTTTTATTTTTATGGATGGGGCACAAAGGGGAAGGACTGGGAGGTGGGCAGGATATTTGGCAGTGGGAGGGTGCTTTATTTTTACAGGCAGGGAAGCGGGGGAAGGAACAGGAGGTAGGTGGGCTACATGGCAGTGGGAGAGAGTTGTTTTTGCACGAATCCCTCTGTCTGCATAGCAGCAAGTGGAGGAAGGAGCTCAGAGTTGATTGTGACACCACTCAGCTGCTTGCTGGGTAGTGTCATGCAGATGAAAGGATCGAGCCACTGTATGATAAAAGCAGCTCACTCCTTTCAACTACACAAAGTTTACACCCTGCAAGCAGAGAACACTGTCATGATCAGCCTTGCTTATCACTGGGCTATCACTATCAAGACCCCTGCAGCCTGAGCTGTATTGGACCCAACAGAGACACACCTCTGAAACCCATTATTGTAACAATATATTTGCTTCAGGTATGCACAAGCAAATACAAAAATGGCTAAGAGTTCATGGTGTTTATCTCCCACCATCCAGGAAGCTGTAGCTTGTGATAAGCAACAGCTGTAGGCATTCTTTGATGGTGAGTGGTGCCGGTACATTTAATGGACTTTGGCATCAAAGAGAGGAAAACCACCAGTAGTAGAAATTGCTGGGAACCAGAGACCAACTGATCCACCACTTCCTTTCAGGCATGCTAATTCTACTATGAGGTATGCTCTTCTTGATATATACTTCTTGAGACAAAAAAAGGACCAAAGGTCCACCTAGCCCAGCCCCCTGCTATTCTGACAGTTATAGCCAGTAATACTCTCATCTCCCAGGTATTTGTCTAATCTGTGATTGAGACCCTGCATAATATTAGCTGTTACTGTATCCTCTGGCAGTTTGTTCTGAAAATTGATCACCCTATGTGCAAAGCAAAACTTCTTTATGCTGTGACCTTATTGATTCTGTGAGGTCACATGACCAACCTCTGATGTGATTGATGCCTTGGGTGTGTTTGCATGGGCTGGATAGATGTGCATTTGCCATCAGCTTGGGGACAATGTGAGAGTCAGGTGACAGGAGCTGGAATAGCTTTGCTGTTGCTCTCCTCAGGTAGAACAGTGAGTGTCAATTGTCTGGAGCAGTTACGACTGAATATGAAACAATCTAGTCCCCTTAATTCCAGCAGGGGCACCTTGTGGGGTCAAACGCCTACAAAATAAAGAAAGGGTTAATATGAGGTAACCTGACTTCACCAGCCCCACTGACACAACCGAGGCTCTCTGTGGAGCTGAACTACAGAATAAGGAAGGGACTGATGTAGGGTAACCTGCTGTCACTAGCCCCACGAACACCAGCAGAGTCCTTGTGGGGTTTAACTCCCATGGAATAGGGTAACCTGCTCTGACTAGCCCCATGAGCACCAGCAGAGTCCTTATGGGGTTTAACTCCCATGGAATAGGGTAACCTGCTCTGACTAGCCCCACGAGCACCAGCAGAGTCCTTATGGGGTTTAACTCCCATGGAATAGGGTAACCTGCTCTCACTAGCCCCACGAGCAACAGCAGAGTCCTTGTGGGGTTTAACTCCCATGGAATAGGGTAACCTGCCTCACTAGCCCCACGAGCACCAGCAGAGTCCTTGTGGGGTTTAACTCCCATGGAATAGGGTAACCTGCTCTCACTAGCCCCACGAGCACCAGCAGAGTCCTTGTGGGGTTTAACTCCCATGGAATAGGGTAACCTGCTCTCACTAGCCCCACGAGCACCAGCAGAGTCCTTGTGGGGTTTAACTCCCATGGAATAGGGTAACCTGCTCTCACTAGCCCCACGAGCACCAGCAGAGTCCTTATGGGGTTTAACTCCCATGGAATAGGGTAACCTGCTCTCACTAGCCCCACGAGCACAAGCAGAGTCCTTATGGGGTTTAACTCCCATGGAATAGGGTAACCTGCTCTCACTAGCCCCACGAACACCAGCAGAGTCCTTATGGGGTTTAACTCCCATGGAATAGGGTAACCTGCTCTCACTAGCCCCACGAGCACAAGCAGAGTCCTTATGGGGTTTAACTCCCATGGAATAGGGTAACCTGCTCTCACTAGCCCCACGAGCACAAGCAGAGTCCTTATGGGGTTTAACTCCCATGGAATAGGGTAACCTGCTCTCACAAGCCCCACAAACACCAGCAGAGTCCTTGTGGGGTTTAACTCCCATGGAATAGGGTAACCTGCTCTCACTAGCCCCACGAGCACCAGCAGAGTCCTTATGGGGTTTAACTCCCATGGAATAGGGTAACCTGCTCTCACTAGCCCCACGAGCACCAGCAGAGTCCTTATGGGGTTTAACTCCCATGGAATAGGGTAACCTGCTCTCACTAGCCCCACGAGCACCAGCAGAGTCCTTATGGGGTTTAACTCCCATGGAATAGGGTAACCTGCTCTCACTAGCCCCACGAGCACCAGCAGAGTCCTTGTGGGGTTTAACTCCCATGGAATAGGGTAACCTGCTCTCACTAGCCCCACGAGCACCAGCAGAGTCCTTGTGGGGTTTAACTCCCATGGAATAGGGTAACCTGCTCTCACTAGCCCCACGAGCACCAGCAGAAGTCCTTATGGGGTTTAACTCCCATGGAATAGGGTAACCTGCTCTCACTAGCCCCACGAGCACCAGCAGAGTCCTTATGGGGTTTAACTCCCATGGAATAGGGTAACCTGCTCTCACTAGCCCCATGAGCACCAGCAGAGTCCTTATGGGATTTAACTCCCATGGAATAGGGTAACCTGCTCTCACTAGCCCCACGAGCACCAGCAGAGTCCTTATGGGGTTTAACTCCTATGGAACAGGGAAAGCATTGAACTGGAATAAATCAAACTCATCAGCCCCACAGATACCAGAAGCATCATTGTTGGATTAAACTACTACAGAGTAGGGCTAAACTGGGGGAACTTGACCTTTTTAACTTCACTAAATTGGGATGTTCCCTGTATAGCTGATCTCCTACAGAACAAGGAAGGGGCTGAACTGCGGAAACCTTCCCTTATGAATCTGAAGCTGCTGCTCTGTGCCTACGTGACTCATGCATAAGAGATGCAGTGAGACAGTTCAAACAGAATAACAATTGGATTTATAGAGTGCCTCACTTTAATGAAGTATCTGAAACTCCTTTATAGTGAAAATAGTTAGATACTGGTAGTACAGAAACTGTCAGCAACCATGACTTCATTGTTTGACAATCAGTCTGGGGCTCCTGGCAGCGGCACAACTACTTCCATGGGCTACTGCATGGATGAAAATGGAGCAGTTCTTCAATGTGTACACATTTCAGCAAAGTAGCAGCACATGCAGCTGGTGATATGAGCATTTGTACACAAAGCGCCGAGGTTTTATGCCACTGGTCACTTTGCTTTTTTGCTTGAACGAATAAGATTTATACTTGGCAGACAACTTTCTTGTTTCATGCAACTTTGTTATGGGTATGTGTTGGGTACCTGCTAACGTACCATGAGTGCTTCTCCATTGTGCTTTTGGCTATAAACATTAGGAGCCATTGATTAACTCCAGCCAAGGATGTCACTGGTTGGAGCAATTATAAGAGCACACTAGGTGGCCTACAAACACAGCTGGTTTTAAAGACCAGGGAGACTTACTGTAAAACAAAAAAGACATATATAGAAAGAGAACAGGAGGCAAGTAGAGAGCACTTTGGACTGGTTCAATATTCCCTTCCCCTTTACTTTACTGTACTGCAGTGTCAGCACTGGGTATGATTCCTGGTGTTGGACTTGAACCAAAAACTTTCCGGTTTGGATCAGAAAGAGCTACCAAAATCTCTAGAAACAAACTTGATGATTTCAGTGGCTCTTGTAACAGGCACAAGGTGTAAATCATTACCATAATCCTTACAGGCCACCAGAGTCTTGTTTGCCCCACTGGCAACTAATACACCTTAAGACGAGTCTGCATTCTATAAAATGAAATATATAGAATTGATATTGCTGCAGTAAGCCATACCTGAGATTGGGCACCTGCTGCCTGACGACGATTTCTCTACAAAGGAAAAGAAAAGAAAGACGGTTAGTAAAATATATATACATATTTTTGTTGTACGGCGTTTTATTCCCAGACTGCTACAGCTGCTTGTCTTCAGACCTGTGTCCAGTGACATGCCAGCCCCATCAGCCACTCCACCGAACATGCAGGCAAGTAGCGATCCATGTGAAGTGGGATTGGAGAATACTGACCACCTAGGAGACATGGAGTTTTTTCTGTGTTTTGATGTCCCATCCTCTAGTCCTTCCCACCTCTTCAGGCCTTGCAGGCACACAGCAACACACCCAAGGAGGAATCACAGTGCCATCCCTCTCCAGCTCGGACTGCGTCCACACAGCACTGCCACCAAGCTCCCCGAGTGTGCTTCTGAACCTGGGTCACTAGTGTGAGAGCACAAGGTGCTACGCACTGGCCCATCGGGTGGCCCCAGTTACTAAATATACATATACAGTTTCAATATTCTTTATATTAAATATTTGTAGTTTTAAGAACAGACAGTACAGCGTGGGATACATATGCAGTATGTAGATAACACAGACAAATCATTATTATCAGGTAGTTAGTGTCACACACTTAGACTGTATATTTCATCACAATTAATTAGCTTAATCCCAAGAAAGAATGAGGAGGAAAAACAGCCCTGCAATCAGGTAGTGGTACCTGGAGATTGGAACCACAGCTGTGTACTAGAGTTGTCATATGCAAAGTGGCAGGTTCAGAATAAAAGATAGAGAGACTGAAGATAGAGAACTTTATAACTTAACCAACATAAAACACTTTAACCAGCTTACGTGGCATGCTTTTGCTGTACTAATTCATTTATTTAGTCCAATACAGACAAACTTAATTCCATATTTGAGTTATTTCTCACTATAAGAGCTACAGGGATGACTATTAGGGTGCTCCTCGAGAACAGAGGCAACTAATTTGTCTGTTCAGTAATCTCTGGTGACCCAAAGAGGGTGGGTCAGGTTATACGTTTCTGATTCTGGGAAGAATCGACTTAACCCCTCTTTTCCTTTTTTCTTGATTTGTCTATATCCCCCAACGTGCTCCAGTTCCCACCATTCCTTCAGACCACAATGGCCATGATTTACCTCCTACTATTCTCACTTGAGCTCTCCGTCCTCACATTGCAGCCATCCCTGAGGAAACCCATCGCAACCCTTCGCCGGGTGGGTCCCTCTCCTCCAAGGGGGAAGGCACCGGTGGAGTTTGCCAGCACACTCACTATTCGGCCCCAGGGTGCTGCTGAGGCAGACATGGCTCCCTGGAGGGCTTCAGTGGCATCAGAGACTGGCAGCCGTCATCCGGTGGATCCTGGAGATGTTTTTCCAGTTTCCTGTAGTTCTGAATCACACCGCTCATGCAGTGCCCCCAGTCTCCACCAGGGGCCATTGCCAAGTGATGCTTCCCCGCAACCCACCCAGGAGAGGAGTGGAGTCCTCCGGACGCTCAATCCTCTCCTCCCCCCCTGCCAAACCCTGACATCTGAGTCCGTTCCTGAACCTGGGTCGCCAGCACAGCGTGAGGTGAGACGTCCAGTGCCTCAGCCCTCTACGCCACCGGGCCAGCTTAGCTCCTCCTCTTAGTGAAATAGCTCCAGTTTTGTTAAAGGCAAAATATAATAGTCTCTCATTGGCAGCTAGTTTGGGCACATTCAGAGAAGTAACTTTGGTGTAATAGTTGGGGGGGATACAACTATAAAGGGATTTTACAGTAAGTTATTCAAGACTGCAATGATGAAACGTTGCCATCCCCCTAAAATTACTTTCCTGGGCATATTTCTCACCCACTGTTCTAGTGTAGGGGACAATAGTTGTCACCATTTGGACAGAATCAGACACTTTTTCCAAAGCAGGACTACCTGTACCCATTTCAATACTTTGGGGCCAAATTCTCTGGCTTTGCTGTTATCACCCAATATACAGAATGGAGAACATCAGGGGGCAGGTTTCTATAGTGATTCCTCATATGCCAGATTTACCCCACCATACTCTCCATTTTTATACAGTATCATATTATGTGACTCAGGTCAGCCCCCTCCTCCTGACACCTCTAGGACCTTGTGTGTGAAAGCAGGCCTAAGCGTTTCAATGCTACTACTTATGACATCACCTATGTAGTATTTTATACTGAATGTAGTGGCATTGCACCTCTCTACAGCTTTTATATGCAGTATGCCAACATGTGTTATCACTTATTTTGCACGGGAGTTTTGCTTTCCACTTCCCTTTCAGTGTTGCAGGGAAGGAATACATTCTGCCTCTAGCAGGTGATATAGCATATGCGAGATGCCTCCTCTGCCCATAACAAATGACCTTATTAATATGTCCCATTCTGCTGTTGGAGGAGGTCTGCAACCCTCTGTAGCAATAGTGGTTTAAGTCCAGATCTGATCTGGAGGTGTCTACAGTGCTGTTGGCATGGGAGGTTGCATTTCTGCGCTACCTGTGCAAATGACATCAGGATATTATTTCCTGGTCTTAAATATGTTGAGCCTCAAGTCAGCCTATAGAAACATGGAAACATAGACTCTGACAGCAGATAAGGACTGCTTGGCCCATTTCCCTACCTACAGGATAAGCTGCAGATCCTAGTTAACCAACAGCCTAGTTCTTCCTACCCCACCCCCCCAACAAGAATTGCCTTATGTCTGTCCCATGCATTCTTGAATTCTCCCACAGTTTCAGACCCCACAACCTCCTCAGGAAGGCTGTTCCATGCGTACACCACCCTCTCTGTGAAAAAATACTTCCTCACATTGCTTCTGAGCCATCACCCCTCTATCTTCAAATTGTGTCCCCTTGTTCTTGCACATCTCTTTTTCTGAAAGTTACTACCCTCTTGGACTTTGTTGAGTCCTCTGAGGTACTTAAAAGTTTCTATCATGTCCCCCCTCTCCCTCCTCTCCTCAAGTGTATACATATTAAGCTCCTTTAGTCTCTCCTCATATGGCTTCTCTTGCAGACCCTGCACTATTTTAGTCACCCTCTTCTGGACTGCCTCCATCCTGTCTATGTTCTTGCGGAGATGGGGTCTCCAGAACTGGACGCAGTACTCCAGATGGGGTCTCACCAACTGTCTGTACAGAGGGATAACAACTTTCTGTTTTCTGCTAGTGATGCCTCTCCCTATGCATCCCAGTATCCCCCTAGCCCTCCCTACTGCCATCTCACATTGCTTTCTAACCTTAAGGTCATCTGATATGATTACCCTCAGGTCCGTTTCCATTTGTATGTTGATTGCGTGCATGTGCAAGAAACATATTGTGGCAGCTTTCTCCAGAAGCAGGTTGTGGAGGCATGGCACTGTTGTGGCCAATGCCCCTACAGCCTTTAAAGGCTTGGCCCACTTCCCCCAATGCCATGGCACACTGCTGCTGACACTAGTTCAGCCAGTGTGCCACCAACTTGTAAAAATTTAGCCACTGCAATCAGGGGCCACCTCATCATTGTAGCATCAGTCATTTGCTGCAATGAGGGAGTGACCCATCATTGCAGGGTGGGATATTGAAACACTGATATTGTTTGTGAACATGGCAGCGGCTTGCTGCCATGTTCACAAACAATATTAACCCCCCCCACCGAGGGGGTGCCCAATCCCCCTCGGCAGCATGTGCCCCCCCGACCATGTTTATTTGCCAACGAGGGCCCCAATCCCTGTCGGCTTCAGTGCCGCAAGATTTATGTTGCCGACGGGGAGCCCACTCCTCATTGGCATTATGTACGCCCCTCACTTTTGTTGTCTGCCAGCGGGTGCCCAATCCCCACCGACATAATGTCACCCCCTTTTGTTGTGTGCTGTGAGGGCCCAATCCTGTCGGCATAATGTAATACCCACATTTGTGTACCGGCAGGGGTGCCCAATCTGCCGGCTATATCTTCTTCCCCCCAAAGAAAGTTTTTTTCACGGGCACGCTGGGGAGTCCACCCCAGCGTGCCATGCCCTGTGAAATAAAAAATGGTCCTGCGATGTCTTTTTATTTTAACCTGTAAAAGAAAATGGTCCCTCAGCATTTTCCTGCCCCTCCAACAACCCGTGCCTACCCACTGTGCACCCTACCTCCCCACACCTCCCTCACCCCATACTTACCTCCGGAGTCCAGCGCGACGTTCTTCGGTGGACCGGGAACACATCTGCACTCTTCAAAGCTGACCGCGAACTGAGGAAATGCCAGTAAGCTGTATAATGGAATAAATAGGGTTTTTTCGACTTTAATGCACATCTCAGACATTTTTTGGAATTTTGGCACCACATTTTCAACATGGGGTTTTTGGGACCCCTCCTTGTGAATTCTAGCACTGTCATGTCGTTATTCAGCCCCTAAAGGTGATTTCTCGGTCACTGCGCAGAATCCCCTTTCAGGACCAATTAACGAAATGACAGTGCCAGTGTTCATGAGGTGGGCTCTCAAAAGCCTATACTGCAAATATGGTGGGAAAAATAAAAAAAAATGACTGTTTTACGAGTGTGCATTGTGCAGTTGCTACGCATGCTCGTAACTTTGCGAATTTGCAATATTTTCACGCCAGATTTTCAACACTGGCATTTTTTCAGACCTCCTTGTGAACAGTACAGCTGTCATTTTCCACATCCTGGCTGAACTGTGTTTTCGCACTTCCGACGCAGAGATGCATGGTCGCTGTGGGAAATCAGTGTTCAGGACAAATTAAGAAAATGACAGTGGCACTGTTCAGGAGCAGAGGTCCTAAAATGCCTATGTTGAAAATTTGGTGATGAAAGTCCATAAAATGAGTGTGTTAAGAATGTGCATTGCGCAGTCTCCATGCACGCTCGTACATTCGCAACTTTGCAATATTTCACTCCAGATTTTCAGCATTGCCATTTTGCCACACATCCTTATGAACAGTGCAGCTGTCATTTTTCACATCCTGGCCAAAATGTGTTTTCGCTCTTCCGGCATACAATAGCGCAGTCGCTGTGGGAAATCAGTGTTCGAGACATATTAAGAAAATCACACAGACACTGTTCATGAGCAGAGGTCCTAAAATGCCTATGTTGAAAATTTTGTGATGAAACTCCATAAAATGACTGTGTTACCAGTGTGTGTTGTGCAGGTTCCACACACCCTTGTAAGTTTGCAAATTAGTAATATTTTCACACCAGATTTTCAACACTGGCATTTGTTCACACCTCCTTATGAACAGTACAGCTGTCATTTTTCACATCCTGGCCGAAATGTGTTTCTGCACCTCCGGCGCACAATACCGCAGTCAATGTCGGAAATCAGTGTTTGGGACAGATTAGGATTGAGCGACAGAGAGGGGGGAGTTACAGAGCTCAACTGAGCTCTGTCAGGACTGCTGTGGATTTCTTTGTGGGCAGGAAAAGGCGACAATGCAGGCAGGAGCCCAGTACAAAAGGGCAGGCTGCAGCGCTGGGAGATACAGAACGAGCAAGTGAGGGAGGAGGAGGAGTGAGTTGCTCAACGCAGCTCTGTTGGGACTGCTGCAGATTTCTTTGTGGGCAGGAAAAGGCAACAATGCATGCAGAGGTTGAGTACAAAAGGGCAGCCTGCAGTGGTGGGAGAAACAGAATGAGTGAGTGAGAGTGGGGGCGTGAGCGAGCTCACCGGAGCCCTATCATAACTGCTGCAGATTTTTTGTGGGCAGAAAGGGTGTATGACAGGGAGCCCAGTAAAAGGGCAGCCTGCAGCGCTGACGGAAACAGAATGAGCAAGTGAGACAGGGGGAGTGAGTGAAGCCAATGGAGCTTTGTCGGGACTGCTGCAAATTATTTGTGGGCAGAAAAAGATGCCAACAGAGGCAGGAGCCCAGTACAAAAGGGCAGCCTGCAGCACTGGCAGAAAAGAAATGAGTGACTGTGACAGGGAGAGTGAGTGAGCTCAACGGAGCTCCGTTGGGACTGCTGCAAATTTCTTTGTGGGCAGAAAAAGGCAGCAATGTATGCAGGGGCCCAGTACAAAAGGGCAGCCTGCAGCGGCGGGAGAAACAGAATGAACGAGTGAGAGAGGGGGAGTGAGTGAGCGTGCTCAACAGCACTCTATCGTCACTGCTGCAGATTTCTTTGTGGGCAGAAAAGTGCAGCAATGCAGGCAGGAGCCCAGTACAAAAGGGCAACCTGCAGTGCCGGCAGAAACAGAATGAGCGATTGAGACAGGGGGAGTGAGTGAGGCCAATGGAGCTCTGTCAGGACTGCTGCAGATTTCTTTGTGGGCAGAAAAAAATGCCAACAGAGGCAGAAGCCCAGTACAGAAGGGTGGCCTTCAGCGCCAGGAGAAACAGAATGAGAGAGTGAGACAGGGGTGAACGACCTCAACAAAGCTCTGTCGGGATAGCTGCTGATTTCTTTGTGGGCAGGAAAAGGTGCCAGCAGTAGGTAGGAACCCCACTACAAAAGGGGCAGCCTGCAGTGCTAGGAGGAAACAGGAATGAGAGGGGGGGTGAGCGAGCTCAGCAGAGGTCCATCGTGACTGCTGTGGATTTCTTTGTGGGCAGGAAAAGGCAGCAACGCAGGTGGTGAGCCCAGCATGCAAGGCCAGCCTGCAGCCCTGGCAGAAACGGAATGAGCGAGTGAAAGAGGGAGTGAGCTACCTCCAATGGAGCTGTGTTGGGACTGCTGCACATGTCTTTGTGGGCAGATAAAGCCTACCAACGTAGGCAGAACCAGTATAAAAGGGCAGCTGCAGCACCAGGAGAAACAAAATGAGCGTAGTGAGACAGGCAGAGTGAGCGACCTCAACAGAGCTCTGGCTGACACCTGCAGATTTCTTTGTGGGCAGAAAGAAGAAGCCTATGCAGGCAGGAGCCCAGTACAAAAGGCCAGCCTGCAGCGCCGGCAGAAATGGAATGAGCGAGTGTGAGAGAGGGGGAGTGAGCTAGCTCAACGGACCTGTGTCAGGACTGCTGCAGATTTCTTTGTGGGCAGAAAAAGTCACCAACAGAGGTGGGAGCCCAGTACAAAAGGGCAGCCTGCAGCGCCAGCAGAAACAGAATGAGAGAGTGAGAGAGGGGAAGTGACACACCTCAACATAGCTCTGTCAGGACACCTGCAGATTTCTTTGTGGGCAAAAAATGAGCCAACACAGGCTGGAGCCCAGTACAAAACAGCAGCCTGCAGCAGCGGGAGAAACAGAATGAGTGAGTGATACAGGGGCAGTGAGCGAGTTCAACGGACCAATGCAATCAACATTCGGCATTGACAAATGCTTGTTGTTGTTGTTACTACCTCCTCCCCATTGTGTAATCTTCCCGTGGTTTTTGTTTCCCAGGTGCATTATTTTGCACTTCTTTGCACTGAATCCAAGTTGCCATACTTCTGACCATTCTTCCAACCTTGCCAAGTCCCTTCTCATCCTTTCCACGCCTCCTTGTGTATGAACCCTGTTGCAGATCTTTGTATCATCTGCAAAGAGGCATACTTTTCCTTCCAGTCCCTCTGCAATGTCAGTTATAAAGACATTAAAAAGGACTGGACCCAGTACTGAACCCTGCAGTACCCCACTAGTAAACCCTCTTTCTTCAGAATGAACTCCATTTACGATTACCTTCTGTGTCCTGTTGTCCAGACAATGTTTTACCCAGGCTACCACCCTGGGACCCACTCCCAGGCTAGTTAATTTGATTATTAATTTTTTGTGTCGGACTGTGTCAAATGCCTTGCTAAAGTCTAGGTAGGCCATATCCACAGTCCCTCCCTGGTCTACTACTTTGGTCACCCAGTCAAAGAAATTGATTAGATCTTGCCTGACATGACCTTCCCGCTGTGAACCCATGCTGCCTTGGGTCCTGTGCCCCACTGGCCTCTAGGTACTCAACAATTCTTTCCTTCAGAAGTGATTCTATCACTTTCCCTACCACAGAGGTCAAACTGAGAGGTCTGTAGTTCCCTGCCTCTGTCTTGCCCCCACTTTTGTGAAGGGGAATCACATCGGCCTTCCTCCAGTCCTCAGGTGCCACACCATCCTCTCATGATTTGTTAAAAAGGGTAGTCAGTGGTGTCACTAATTCTCCCCTTAATTCTTTTAGAATTCTGGGGTGAATTCCATCAGGCCCCATTGCTTTGTCCACCTTCAGTTTTAGGAGTTCTTTCAGAACCCTTTCTTCTGTGAAAGGACTGGGATCGACACCCTATCCAGAGTGCTTCTGTTAATTGGATTAGAGCACCTCCCCTCCTCCTCTTTAGTGTATACTGAGCAGAAGTATTCGTTCCGTATCAATGCTTTTTTACTGTCCCTCTCTGCCCACCCACCGTACTTTCTATTCAGCCTCACTATCCATTCCTTTGTCTTTCTATGCTCCCTGATGTACCTATAAAAGGTTTTATCCCCCTTCTCAACTGAGTTGGCTCTTTTCCTCAGTTTGGGCCTTTGCTATTCTGACTTCCCTCCCTGCTTCCTTCTACCTTAACTGGTACAGTTCTCTGTCCTGCTCCTTCTGTGTTTCCCTATACTTCCTAAATGCTATATTTTTCTCCCTAACCTGCCACGCCACCTCCTTTGAGAACCATAGTGACTTTTTCTTTTTATTTATTTGCTTCACACAAAGGCTTGTTGCCTCTGTAATGGCACTTCTGATGTTTCCCCATTGTTGCTCCACCCCTTCTTCTAGCCTGTTTGCTACTGCTTTTCTAAGACACTCTCCCATCTTGCCAAAGTCAGCCCTCCTGAAGTCCAGTACCCTCACTTTTGTATGGCTTGACTCTGTAGCTGAGTTTATCATGAACCACACTGTTTGGTGGCCACTTGTTCCTAGATGGCTACCCACTTCTAGATCTGAGATCCTCTCACTGTCCTCATGTGAGAGTACAAGGTCTAAGATTGCTCCCTCACGAGTGGGTTCCAAAACTAGCTGTCTGAGGCATGCCACCTGTAGGGCATCAAGAATAGCCCTGCTCTTGGATGTGGCTGCAGCAAAGGTGCTCCAGTTAACATTTGGTATCATATATATCATATCATCTTTATTTATAAAGCGCCTTTCGAAACCAAGGCGCTGTACAATGATTCACATAAATATATAAATTAAAAGCTATAACTAGGATAAGCTAGACCAAATAAATATGTCTTTAAATCATTTTTAAATTTCTCGATGGTTGGACAATCTCTCAACCAACGAGGTAGAGAATTCCACAGGGTTGGTGCAGAAAAGGCAAAAGCACGAAATCCAGATGTTTTTAATCGAACCCTGGGAATCTCCAGCAATCCCTTATTGGCGGAGAGGACGGAGGGGGCAATAGGGTACCAGGAGATCTTTCAGGTAGCTGGGTCCCTGATCATGTAGGGCTTTAAAGGTTAGTAAACCAACCTAATAGGTAATCCACCACCTCACAGGCAGCCAGTGCAGTTCGCGGAGCACAGGTGTAATATGACTGGATCTAGAGATCCCAGTCAAAAGCCTTGCCGCGGCATTCTGCACCAACTGGAGGCAACAGATATTGACCCCAGATAGCTCTAGGTACAGGGAATTACAGTAGTCAAGAGGGTAGTGATAAAGGCATGGACCAACGCTGGCAGATCGCCCATTCGGGACCAGGTGTTTAATCCGGCTGATATTCCTCAGATGAAAAAAAGAGGATTTGACCACGGCTGACACCTGAGATTTTAAGGTCAAGCTGTCGTCAAAAATAACACCCAGATTTCGCACGTGATCGGAGGTAGTGAGCGACATGCCACCGAGCAATAAGCCCGGCGGTTGGCCAGCCCCCAAACCCATCACCGGGTGACCCGGATCCACTACCAACACCTCAGTCTTATCCAGATTCAGTCTCAACCAGCTAGAACTCATCCATAATCTGATCTCAATAAGGCAATTGTCTAGCTTGGAGAGAGCACCATCTTGCCCAGGCGGAAAGGACAGATACAGCTGAGTATCATCTGCGTAATAGTGAAAACCCAAGCTGTATCACCTGATGATATCTCTTAAAGGCAACATATACACTGCAAACAACATGGGCGCTAAAATGGAACCCTGCGGTACCCCACAAGGCAGAGAGTGAGCACCAGAGGAATAAATTCTAGTGGTAACTCTCTGAAACCTGTCTGTGAGGTAAGATTGAAACCATTTGAGGACTGTTCCAGACAGTCCACAATAAATCCACAGGTGCTCCAACAGCACACCATGGTCTGCAGTGTCAAATGCGGCAGAGAGATCGAGAAGGACCAGAATGGTACATGCCTTTCGATCTCTAGCCATTAGGAGGTCATTTAACACCCGGACAAGGGCAGTCTCCGTGCTACGCTTCTTCCTGAAACCAGATTGGAGAGTATCATAGACATTGTGAGTTGTAAGATGATCATCCAGTTGTAACGCAACCGCCTTCTCAATAACCTTCCCAACAAAAGGAAGGTTAGAGATAGGCTGGTAGTTAGCTAGACAGTCTTGATCCAAGTAGGTTTTTTATAGGAGTGGTCGAACTACCGCCTCCTTAAGGGGATCAGGAAAGACCCCCCCTCTCCAAGGATTTCCAGACAATGTCAGCAAGAATCGGGAAGATAACCTCTAAACATCCCACCAAGAGGGTTGTAGGACCCAGATCCAAACTACAACTGGTTGGCCGTAATGCTTGGATGATCTTCACAATGTCAGTGAACTCCAGCCGGCAAAAATCTGACCAGACAGACCGGGTCAATATCACTTCCCGTCGACAACTGCAGTCCCTTAAAGGAGGAGTCGGACCGATACCGGACCTGATGCTAGCAACCTTATCTGCAAAGAACCGAGCTAACTCCTTGCGTCTTAGCTGAGAAAAGGCTTCTCTGGGCTGGAGACAGATTGGATTGCACAATCTGTCAACAGTCCAGAAAAGCTGAGCCGGTCGATTCTGTGCAGCAGAAATCTCCCTGGATATTCAGGTCCCCCATCAACAGTATCTCCCCTTTCTCTGCCATCCTAAGGATGCCTTCTATCATATCCTTGTCCATTCCCTCTCCCTGACATGGGGGTCTGTATACAACCCAGTGCAGATTGTGGTGCTATTCCCAGTCTCTAAGATGACCCACAGTGCCTCCTCTCCTCCCTGTTTACTTTTTTGTTCTGTTGCTTTTATCCCTTCCCTTACATAGAGAGCTACTCCTCCCCCTCTTCTACCTTCTCTAGCTCTCCTGTAGTTTATGTACCCTGGTATGTTAACATACCAGTCATGGTTCTCTGTGTACCATGTTTCTCTGACTGCTGCAATATTCAGGCATCCCTCTTTCATCAAGGCCACAAGTTCAGGGAGCTTGTTGCCCAGACTATGGGCATTGGTACTCATTACCCTCCATTTCTTGATGGCGTTACCCCTTTTTGCCCCATCCCTGTCCTTATTGCCTTTGTAATTTTCTGCATTTACCCCTGCCCTTCTCCCTATCAACATCTCTATCTTGGTGTTTACCTCACTTACTACCCTGATTTTTTTGGGGGGGTTAGCATTTCCCTGCTCCTTTCCAGTGCCTCCCCCCTTGGCTAGTTTAAATGCTTGCCAATAAAGCATTTAAACCTATCACCTAGGATCCTGGTTCCCCTCCTGGACAGATGCAGGCCATCACACCAGTATAGGCCTGCATCACTCCAGGTGGAACCCCAGTCCCCAATGAAGCCAAATCCCTGAGCTCTGCACCAGTTTTTCAACCACTGATTGAATCCCATGGTGTGGGGCACCCTAGCCTCATCCATGCCATAGACAGGCAGCACCTCCAAGAAGGTTACCGTATGTGCTACTTGTCTAAGGCCCTTCCCCAACTCCACAAACTCTTCTGCTCTGATCTCTTTCTCAGCCAGGTTATTTGTCCCTAGGTGGACAATAACTTCCAGCTCCCTCCCCCGTGCAGCTGCTCCAGCGATCCTGAAGATTCGCTCCCTGTCCCTCCGAGCCATGGCACCAGCAGGCACCTTACCTCCCTCTCCCCTTCCTCCCCAAGTTCTACCTGCCTAACAATGGAGTCCCCCACCAGGAGTTGTTTCCTTCTCCTATGGGGTCCCATGCTAGCCTCCTGTGGGTATTCTTTGTGGAGGTTCCCCGCATTCTCCTTGGTCTCCACTGCGGGTGCCTCCATAGAGGAACCACACTTTGCCAGAAAGGCATATGAATTGTGTAGAGGTACAACTGGAGGGATGCACCTCTGTTCCACCACCCTCACCCTCCCTGAGCCCACTGTGGTCCAACCACTCCTCTTTCTTGGCAACCTCTGAGGCAACGGCAGTGGCCCTGGTGGTCCCTGAATGGGAGAGGAGGTCCCCCAAATCCTGGCCAACTTAGCCTGGAGACGAGCAACCTCCTCCTTCAGCCCAGAGAGGTGCCTGCAGATGGGACAACACTGCATCCTCCAGAACGTCTCCCGGAAGACTGTTGCTCCACAGCCACTGCACTGCACCTCTCCCATCATGTCTTATTTCTGGACCCTTAACTGTTGTTTGAAATGCTTACTCTTTCCTCTGTTTATTTTTTATTTATTTTTTATTTTTTCTCCCTACTTACTTACTGCCTCTGTGTCCTTTAAGCTCCTGATCTTCCTGTTCTAAGACAAGAAGTTCCTATATTTCTCAGTAGTCTTCTTACTTGCTCAGAGCCAGACCTCCTGCAGCTAAGGGAGGGACAGAGAGCTACTATTTTCCTTCTAGGATGGTGAGTCTTTTGTGGCTCTGTGATCACTCACTTCCTGCTCCCAAACAGGAAGTTCCTGTTGTCAGTCAAATCCTGTGCCTATAAAAGTAGAACTGGCTTAAGGTGGAGGGAAGGGAACAAGGGCAATATAGTCCCAATAGAGAAGTATAGTTACAACAGCAGCTCCTTCTTCTTGGTGTTCTGCTTGTTCTCTGGCAGAAGCTATCTGAGGCAGTTTTTAAATCTGGCTTTAACTTGGCTTCCTTCTAGCTAAACCACTCCCCCTACTTTACAGCTCTTTTTGCGCTTAGTTAATTGTACAGATAACAATTCCCTTCAGCCACCTGAGACAAACACCTAGATAACTGCACAGATAATTCACTTCAGCCAACTCAGACAACACACTTTTTTTTGTTTTGTTTTTACCCTAAATTGAAGGTCCCAGTAGTAGAGTTCTAGTTCTTTAGTCCTAGTAGAGAAGTATAGTTATAACAGCAGCTCCTTCTTCTTGGTGTTCTCTGCCTGTTCTCTGGCAGAAGCTATCTAGGGCAGTTTTTCAATCTGGCTTTAACCTGGCTTCCTTCTGGCTAAGCCACTCCTCCTACTTTACTGCTCTTTCTACACTTAGTTAATTGCACAGATAATTCCCTTCAGCCACATGAGAAACACCTAGATAACTGCACAGATAATTCACTTCAGCCAACTCAGACAAACACACTAACTTTGGTGTGGCGGGCTATGGCATTGAATGTCTTACCTCCTGTCATGCCAGTGACCCATGTTTGGGAACAAGCATGAGCTGCCAGGGGCTCGGTAGGGTGGGAGAGGATTCAGCACCCCAGGAACTGCTCTCCTCTCCTCTCCTGGGGAAGGGTGGCCTGCCATCTTGGCCTTACACTGCAACCATCTGGGGGCCCAGTGGTAGTGCAAGTTAGTGAGTGGCTCGAAGGGCAGGGATGCGGCTCTGCAGGATGTGCGCACCTTCACATGTACATACTGACATGTCACTGCTCAGGGCTCAGTACGGAAGAAAACCAGGAAAGTGGGGAGGAGAGACCTCATGAAGATCTGCTCACTCCTTCATGTCCTGTGCCTCCACTGGACTACTGGAGGCAATCTGAATACTTGACTGGGCAGGAGGTTGGCCCTCCTCCTCCCAGCTCCACCACGGGGGAAATCCATGTGGGACTTGGTCCCCAATACGATCGAGTGAGGCCAATGTCAGTCGTGGGGGTGATGACAAGGCTGAGAGATACCTACCTTCCCCAGAGGGACAAAAGCAATGTGAAAAAAAGAAGAAATAGAGATACATATGTAAGCCCCGGTGTCTAGGGCTATTCAGGATGATAACATAGGGAGAGGGGGGCAATTGCAGCCAGAAACACAGTCCCAGAAATTAAACTCGTTACCTGGGTTCCGATGAGAGGTCTTCAGGGGGTACAGGCATTTCTCAGCAGCGAGGGGTAACTGCAGTTGTGGGGGCAAGCTTAGTAATTGAAATTACAAAGTCCCATAATTAAGTCCATTGTCCCCTCAGGAGTAAAAGTATTAAAAAAATGATTTAATTGTGCAAATTTGATCAAGTCACTTCATGGAGCATGGGGTGCAAATCACACAGTGGGTAACCTTCTGGGCACAGAGCCTGATACAGTCTGCAGCAAACTTTCATTTCCCAAAATCTTCTCACTGCAGTGTTCCCTCTGAGCCGAAAGGGCTCCACGCATCCTGGCAGCAGCGATAGTGGGCTGAAACCCAGGCCACACAACATCTTTCCTCCCGCATCTCTCCAGTACAACAAACTTACTTCTCACCTCTCAATTTGATGCACACTAGCCACACATCGCATTCATAGCTACAGGATTTAGAGTAGCTGAAACACAAAGTGGTAACTCCCAGCGCTGGTGGTTCGAATCTGGAACTCTCCAATTTGATGGTCTGTCAAAACAGAAAACAAAGTCCCACAAAGAAACAGCAAGTCCCCCCTATATGAAGTCAGTGCAGCTCCAAGCATCCCAGGGCAACATTGACTCTGCAGGGCTCTGGTGATCCTAGAGACCCATGCTGCTCTTCGGCTGTATAGGCTTCCAGAATGCCTCCTAACCAGGCCGAAGTGCCACCAGAAAGGGAGACAGGCTACCACCACCATACTGCCCCAATGGCCTGCAGCAAGGCTTCTCTCACTCTTGCCCATCAGGTGAGGATACCAGAAACCCACCTGTGCCACCCCCCACCACAGTACCAGAGATCACGAGGTGGGCCACTACCTTGCTTCCCAGGCTCTGGCTCCCCAAATGGTGCAGGTGGTCCCAACATGATGCTCTGGACCCCACATGGACTTCCTGATTGCTACATTTGCCGCCAGTCTTCGAGGGCAGAGGGACGGGGTGGTAAGCAGCCCACCCCGGCACAAACCTCGGCCCTCATGGCTGAACACACACTATGGGCCATCTCTTCTAATCCTCTCTTCCAGGGGACTTCCCCTTCATGCCACAACCTTTCCTCTTATACCCTCTGGGCTGAGGCTTCCCCTGCCAGTAGGCAGAGCCCCAGCTCCAGACACCACAGCAATAAAAATGTAACTAGTAAGCTCCCAAAGGGGGCTTACATATATGTCCAAGGACATGTATGTCTTGTCTCTCCCACAGTCCACCCAACAGAACCTTTTTATCCACTTTTATCTGCGGGTTTGACCACAGGGGAATAAACTTATCTGGGAGAGGCCCCCATTTAGTCAGGAGCTCAGTCACCCTCCAAGCTCGTATGGTTGATAAACCAGAGGCATGTTCTTTTAAATACTCTGGGAGTGGTGCACACGAAAAATCATTACAAATATGGGTTCCCTTGATCTGTTTTAATTTGATATTATAGATGAGAATTTGGGTATCCAGGGGTCAGTAGCCACCCTTTGGATTGATAACATGATGCTGCTAGTGTGTATTATGTGATCCAGCGAAGGCCAAATCCACTTTCCAGTCAGTGAGATCCCAGCTTGGCTATGCTAAAGCGAGGCTGTTTTCCTTTCCATATGTAAGCCCCTCTCGCTCAGGGGGGCTTGCTAGATCATTCCCATGCTGATAGGGGAGTTTTGGCACCTTGGGAAGTGCCCGGCGCGTGCCTGTGAGGGGCAGCACCAGCTTGGTGTATATAAGGTGAGGCAGGAAGAGAGGAGGAGGAGGTAAGGAGATATCTCGGCGGGTTTGGAGGCACTCTGCAAGTTATGAAGACTTCGAAAGGTAAGGGGTCTCCAGCTATTATGCTTCTATCAGAGATGTCTGCATTTTTTCATCAGAGAGATGTTCAGGATGGCACTTTTGCTGTATGGCCCCCTTCCCCATTTTTCTTCCACCAGATATCCCTAGACAGGGGGAAGGGGGGCTTACAGATGTGGGGGCTCATCTGGGATTTTCTGTGCCCCAGCGGTGGACCCCCAAATTCAGACTCAGGAGGATCGCTGGCCCAGGCCTGCGAAGTTGTGGCGCAGTTTGTTTGGATGTGAGGCCTGCTGGTGGTGTTTAGTGTCACTCTCACTCTCTCTCTCTCTCTCTCTCTCTCACTCTCTCTGTCTCTCGGAGGGGTGATCATGTGCCTGCCATGAATGATTCTGATTGGTTGGACATTGGCTGTGCTGTGGGAGGACTGGCGTGGAGTTGCCATCTTGTAATAATCATGGGAGCAAGAGATAGAGGAGCAAAAGCAACAGGTAGAGACTTCAGTAGTTGAACAGTGGTACTGGGGAACCAGAAAATTAGAGAGAACTTGAGGTAAAGGTGTGGCCTGTGTTCAGAAACTGAGGATGGCAGAGGAATCTACACCAAAGGAGGAACCTCAGGCAATGGTTCCAGCCTCCCTGCTCACGTGGTTATGGAATTTGGCAAGGAGAGGGCAGGGAGACGAACATGGTGTTAGATGTGGATACCATGGAGAAGGTGTTGTAAGACTGCCCTTATGCACAATTTGCTCCAGTACTGTCCCTGGAGGCGTTTTTGGAGGCCCACCATTTACTTTTTCTTGGTAGTACCCTGTTAATATGTCCGCTGGCACTGCGTCACTGCTATCACAAAGCAGTGTGGGGATTGGTAATGGTGCCAGGCTGGAACTTCAGGAGAGAGTAGAGGCTGAAAAGGAGGTGAGAGAGGGGTTCCTAGAGGTTAAGATGGAGGCAGTGGAAGAAGTGATTGAGGGTGGAGAGGGGAAGCACAGCTATCTGCCCAGCTCCTCCTCCTCCCCAACTGTCCGCTACCCCAGTAGCAGATGGAGGGGTAGGGGCCTGCAAAAGTCATCGAGGGTTCTCCCAGGGCCCCAGGATTCTCTGGCACAGTTCCTGCTCATCAACAGTGCACCTGCTACCCCAGCTGTAGCAGAAGCCCCACCACCTGTGCGCACCTGCCGTGTGATACGGGTAAGAGCCTCTGGAGTAACTATAGAGCATGAGGAAATTCAAGAGGATCCAGAGCCAGATGTGACTGATGGACCCCCAAAGTGGTACCAACTCTTGGATCATGAGATCCAGCGGACTATACTTAGGCCCCATCACCACCCTGCTACCAAGTTGCCAGACAAGACCCCTCACCTGGCAGCGCAATCAAAAGCTTTAAGGCTGAGAATGGATGGGTTCTTAAATAATGATCCTGTGAATGCCATCTACAGAGCTGGGGTGTGGTTGGAGCCAGGCAATGCAAGGTGCACCAGTGTCAGGGACTTTCCCGAATGGTCACGGGCAGAAGGCTGGGTAAGGTGAAGATTGTGAGCGGAATATCCCCAGCTGGAGTACCCCTACTGTACATGTCAGAAAGGATGTGGGATGTTATTGAGGAGATGAGAGGTGACTGGGTATTCAAGGGGGGCACTAAATAAGCTGCGGTCCAGACCTGGAAGCTCTAGACACGCCTCTCAGCAACTCTTCCAAAAGGCGCAGGCTATGTGCCACACTGGGTCTTGGGAGGGTCTCACGCTTTTCAAACATTTTGTCCTGGTCCAAGATGTGGCTAGCTGTTCAGCAAAGTTTTATGTTATTGCCAAGGACTCTTTTGGAGACTTGACTACAAAGCCTGATCCAGATTACTATTTCCCTCTAGGTGGAGTTCCCGCCCTCTACAGCCCACCGAACAGAGCTGTGAACTGTGTCAGGGATGCAGAAAGCCTTCTGATACAGCAAAAGTTGTTTCTCTAAACTGCTCAAATTTGAGAAAGTTCTCTTTTGTTTGAAGTATTCGTGCCTAGGGACTGTGCTGAAATCAAGCTGGAGCAGAAGTACAGTCTGATACCCTGTGACTGTTTTTGCAAAAAAAAAAAAGAAGAGAGACAATTTTTTCCCTTTTCTTCATAATGTTAAAACTTAGTAGTCAGCAGTGATTTGCTTTCTGCAGGAAATGCTTAATAAAACTTTTAAATTGACTAAAAATACAACAGTTTATTAAATATTTTAGGAGCCGGGTGCAAGCCTAGCCCTGGGATGGTAGGTGTACGACTGTGTGAATGGGTGCGATTGTGGATTGTGATTTCTAAATTTCAAAAAGCTCTTAAAGATTTGAATGATTTAATAGTATAATGTGCATTGAAAAATGTTATATCTATTTTTTCAATATTATTAATTGCAGCCTGGCACAAATTGAACAATGTTATCCTAATTTTTAGAGTGTTGTTGTGTCAATGTAAGGGATGAGTAGAGGGTGGGGAGTGTGCGGTATGCCGGATGGACACTCGGGTGAGGCTGGGGAGTGCATATTACCCGGTTTAACCTGGGGGTCCACTTTGGTGTCTTTGCCCCCTTTTCCAGAAAGAAATGGGTTTTAAGTGGGGGAGACTATGAGCCCCCCTCCCTTGGGGGAGGGGCTTGCTAGCTCCTTGCGAACCTTTCCCCTCCCCTAGGTGCTGGTAGGGAGTTTTGGCACATTGGGAAATTGCTGGTGCTTGCCTGTAGGGGGAAGCACCAGCTTGGGAGTATATAAGGAAAGGTAGGCAGGAAAGAGAGGAGGAGGTAGGGGGGGTATCTCGGCGGTTAAGCAGGGCAGTCACTGGAGGGGCCCCCCCCCCACTCTTAGGGAGGTCGGCCTACAGTGGCAGTGCACCAATCCACTTTGGGTTCCATGGGAGGGAGCGAGTCAGGCAATAGCAGTCCTTGGGGTTTCAGGGGTAGCCCACCCCCCCAGGTAAGAGGCAGAGGAGGTGGGAGACCAGTTGGAGACATTTCAAAACGGCCTTGAAAACCCATGTTTCGTTTAGCTTTTCCTGATTCTAATGATAGTTAGCTTATCACAATTTTTTATTTGATTATTCTATGACTGTTTGATTTTAACTTTTACTTATTACTATTTACATGGTTTTATTGTTTATTGTACAGCGCTTTGATCTTTTTGGAACAGTGCTTTTAAATAAAGTTGATATGATACGATACGATACGATACATGACATCGGAACAGCAGAAGGCCGGTAGGAGTTGGGGACCCTGTAATCCGCTAAGGTATGGAGCACTGGGCCAGCGGGGCTGTTGCGGTGGTGGTAGGGCCACAACAGGGGCCGTCGGTTGGTGGTAGCAACAGTCTGCTCTTACCCATGAGGCATGCTGGCCCCAACAGTAAGGCTAATGGGAGGAACCTGGCCTGGGACTCAATGGGGCCTGCCATGCCCATGTCTGGGGCAGGTCCTGGGATCCACCATGTCTGATGGATCTTTAGGCCACTTAAGGGCTGTGGTTCTGTGGAAATAGGGATGAAAGGTATTGGAGCCACTGCATGGTTTGATTTTGAGCCTCTCGGCTCTGGTGGGCAACAATCAAAGTGGAAGAATTGGTTAGATCTGGGGCACCTGAAACACAGCCACAGAAGGGAATGAGGCAGAGAATTAACACTTTTGGGAGCAGCCGCAGAGGCTAAGCCACTCATTGCCCCAGGGACTGTTCTCCCTGGAGGCACTAGAGGAGTAAATCACTCCTCTGCGAGAAAACAAGGAATGGAAAGAAAATGTGGAAATGTGCAATATAATAAAAAAGAGTTTCTGTGGAAAAAGCTGAGTACTCACGTAAAGTGCAGGCTCTATCTGCTAGATCCTAAATTGCTGTGTAATCTGCTGCTTTGCTGATTGTAAAATTCGTGACTAAGTGCTGCCAATGTCTCCTCTCTTTTCTCCAAGTTTGTTAGTCCCATGGAGCTGTTTAAAGGTTTGAGAAGTTTAGCTCCTGGGTCCTACTATCATTATGGAGCCCTAGGAAATACATTTTCAAACAACATAAAGACTTGCTGTATTCTGACATATGCAGTGATGTCCAACCTTTGAACTACCCCGGAGAAGAAAGAAAGTTAACTTTCCATGCCAGGCATGGAACGCTGAGCTCGAGCTCAGTTGAGACTCTGTCTGTTGCTGTTTGAACTCAAACCGTCAGATTCTTTACTCCACCTCACTGAACAGTCGCTCCGGAGATTTCTACTTTGCTCGGTTAAATTTAGTCGGTTAAAGTGCCGTTTTCCTCGGTTTTCGACTGAATTTAATCCATTTAACCTGTCAGTTCAGTCTCTGTCTGTGGTATTGTGAGTACTAGATAGGTTTATTTTTGTTTCTTCTGTGTGGAACTTGTAAACATTGGATCGGTTCGGTTTGAACCGATCAGGTTTGTTCAAAAAAGTTTGTTCTACTTTTAGAGTATGGTAACCGGCCCTTATCAGTTCTAAAAAAACAGATTTCATTACGTTTTTTTCCACGACCTGTAACACGATTAGGAACCGATAAGGGTGTCTTGCCTGGCGGATTGCCGAAAAAAGGGTAAGTTTGGTTAGGACTGGCCATGTCTGAGAAACCCAAAAGAAAAACCAGGCCCACTGAGTTTCAACACTATAGTATGTGTGAGGAAGCCTTTGCCAAGGCTGACCCCCACACCACCTGTGTCTATTGTCTGGGGTTTGACCACTTCAATTCAGACTGCCAGATTTGCAAGAATTTTCCTGCAGCTACCCTGGAAAAGAGAGTTGGTAGGCTGAGGGAAAGGGAGGCCAAAAAGTCTGCTGATCCGGATGGCCAGCCCGGTTCGGTTCCAACCGAACAAGAAGGAGTGCCCTCTGACCAGGGCGAAACTTCTTCGGCCAAAAGGAGAACCGACTCTGAGGAGTCGGTTACGGTTACGGTTAAAAGAAAAAGAAGGGATAAATCAGCCAGTGCGGATCCACAAGTTCTTTCTCCGACCGCTGATGAAATAGCCAAAGCGATAAGGATTGTTCAATCGCTAATCCGGGTTCCGACCGAACCGGCACCATCGGTTAGGGGCTCGATTCGGTCAGTTCCCCCAGTTCCAGATTATAATTTAGAGGATTTTTATGAACCGGAGGAGGAGGAAGGAGAGTATGAGGATAGTGATGGTGATTACGAAAGTCTGGATGTGCCCATTGACCCAGACATCTCCCCAGACAGACCTTCAGGGGTTTCTCCTCCCAGGCTTTCTGAGACCCCTTCACATTTCATGTTTTACAAAAAAGTGGCTGAAACTCTTCAGCTTCCTATGGAAGAAGCTGTAGATGATCAGGAGGAGCCTGACTATGTTGAGATGATGGATATCCCAGAGTCCAGAAGGCTGTCTATTCCCCTTCATAAGTCTTTTGGGAAACAGACAATAAAAATTTTAAAGACTCCTAATTCTATACCTCCTGTGGACAAGAGAATGGACAAGAGGTATACTCTCTCAGGCTCAGATACGGAGTTCCTTACCCAGCAATGCAGCCATGTTGGGGTAGTGCAGGCTGCTGCCTATGATAAGGCAAATATACCCTTGGCTTCACACCCCCCAGACAAGGACTCCAGGAGGATTGATGCCATGGCAAAGAAACAGTACATGGCAGCATCTTTGGGACTCAGGCAGGCTAATTATATGGCCTACACAGCTAGATACCAGAAGTCTAGATGGGACACTGTAATGGCTCTGGCTAAACAAGTCCCTGGCCTGCTTGCCAAGGAGCTGGAGCAGGTGGCTGCAGATGGTATTGAGGCATCCAAGGTGCAATTCCATGCTGCAGTGGACTCCAATGATGTTTCATCTAGAGTAATGGCTACATCTGTGGCCCTTCGTAGGATGGCTTGGCTCAGATGTACTAGCCTGTCTCAGGATACCCAGACTAAGGCCACGGATTTTCCTGTTGTGGGTAATCCTCTGTTTGGGGAGCAAACAGAGAACTACATGAAGAAAATGGATGAATACAGGACCACCTATAGGAGTGCTCAGGCCAAGGAAAGGCAAGCCACTCCCCAGAGGCAGCATTCCAGGGGCAGGGGCAGGCCTTTTCATAGGCCTTTCTACCAAGCCCAGACCTCCTCTTCTGATTATGCTCATAGGGGGTTCTTCAGAGGGAGAGGCAGACGGGGTACAAGCAGGCCTGCTTCCACCCCTCAGCCTAAAGCCCCTGCCAAACAGGCACCCTGATGGGTTTGCCAGGGCCGATTCTCCACCACCTGTAGGGGGCAGGCTGGCTTACTTTGTCCAGGACTGGACGTCTTTAATATCAGACAAATGGGTCCTGGAAGTAGTGAGCCAGGGACTGGTTCTCAGCTTCAAAATATTTCCCAAGATAAGAACCAGATCCTTTACACCTGCAAATCCTTCAGAGGCACTTGCCCTAGAGGCAGAGGTCTCTTCCCTCTTGGCTCTGAGAGCCATAGAGAGGGTTCCACCCCTACACAGGGGAAAAGGATTGTACTCCAGGTACTTCCTAACCCCCAAAAGACAGGAGAATGGCAGCCCATCCTGGATCTCAGATATTTAAACAAGCACCTTTAAAGCCAAAGTTCAAATGGTGACTCTGGGAATAATTCTACCTCTCTAAGGCCAGGGACTGGCTAGTTTCCCTGGACCTCAAGGATGCCTATTTCCATATTCTCATCAGAAGCTCCCACCAGAAAGTACCTCAGGTTGAGCTGCCTTCAGGCCATTATCAATTCAGAGCAATGTCCTTTGGCCTAACTTCAGCTCCAAGGGTGTTCACAAAATGCCTGGCAGTAGTGGTTGCTTTCCTAAGGAGAAAAAAGATCTCCATCTTTCCATACCTGGACAACTGGCTCATAGTAGGTCAGTCTCCAGACCAAGTCAAGTCACACCTACAGATAACTCAGCAACTGCTCACTTCTCTAGGTTTCCTTCTGAATCTCTCAAAGTCAGTTCTAGAGCCTGTGCAGCTCCTCACCTTCATAGGGGCAAAGCTGGATACATTAAAGGCAAGAGTCTTCCTTCCCCTGGACAGGGCAAGGACCCTTGTCTCACTGGCCTCTTCATTCACTCTTCAGGTGTCTCGACCAGCAAGGCATTTTCTGCAGCTCCTGGGACACATGGCTGCCTCTACAGCAGTGGTCCAGGGAGCAAGATTTCAGATGAGGGACATTCAGTTCCACTTAAGAGCCTTCTGGTCTCAGAAAAAGGATCCTCTGACCAAACTAATCCCAGTGACTTGAACCCTGATCCAGGCTTTGCAATGGTGGCAGGATCAGGACAACCTAAGACAAGGAGTTCCCTTTGTCACTCAGTCTCATTCTCTAATCCTTACTACAGATGCCTCCCTCTTGGAATGGGGAGCCCACTTGGGGGACCTGACCACCCAAGGGTTGTGGTCACCTCAGGAATCTCTGCTTCACATCAATCTATTAGAACTCAAAGCAGTGTTTCTAGCACTTCAAGCTTTTCCAAGTCTGTTCAGAACAAAGTAGTTCAGATCAGGACAGACGATACCACCACAATGTGGTACATCAACAAGCAAGGGGGCACTTGGTCTACGGCCTTGTGCACAGAGGCAATGAAGTTGTGGTCTCTGGCCTATTCCCTGAACACCTCTCTTACAGCAGTGCACCTCCCAGGGAAGGACAATGTCCTGGCAGATGCTCTCAGCAGGATATCTCAGGGCCATCACGAATGGTCCCTGGATCCCCTGATTTTGAAGGTGATCTTCTCCCGATGGGGCACCCCACAGATAGATCTTTTTGCAGCTCCAGACAATCACCAACTTCCTCTCTTTTGCTGCAGGCCCCCAGTGTTGGGCTCAGTCCCCCTGGATGCCCTGGTTCTCAATTGGGAAGGAAGTTCCTGTATGCTTTTCCCCCCTTCCCTCTCCTGTTCAAGGTGCTAGTCAAAATCAGGTCTCAACCCTGCAAAGTGATTCTGATTGCTCCAGACTGGGCCAGACAGCCCTGGTACCCTCTCTTGTTGTCCTTAGCAGTCCAACTTCCCTGTCTCTTCCCAGGAATTACAACCTGTTAACATGTGCTCAGGGGAGGGTTTGGTATCCGAATCTCAAATCTCTCAATCTCAAGGCCTGGCTCTTGAAGAGTTAGAGTTTGCTGATTTACACCTCTCTCAAGGTGTTCTGGATATTTTAAAGGCTTCTCGAAAGCCTTCCACCAGAAAACACTTACAATTCCAAGTGGAAAAGATTTACTATATGGTGCTCTGAGAAGCATATTTCTCCAGAATCTGCTGGCCTGCCCACAGTCCTCAACTATATGGTTCATCTCAATAGCTTGGGACTCAGGCCAGCTACACTGTGAGTGCATCTGGCAGCTGTCTCTGCCTTCCTGTCAGCAGGCAAGCATTCTTCCCTTTCAGCTCATCCTGTATTCTGTAAATTTTTCAAGGGATTGCTGCATACCAGTCCTCCCTTCAGGGACCCTGCCCCTGCTTGGGACCTTTATGTTTGCATTGCTCAGCTTATGCAACTCCCTTTTGAGCCTTTGACCTCAGCAGAGCTTAAGTACTTGACTTGGAAAACTGTTTTCTTGGTGGCCATCACTTCTGCCAAACGCATAAGTGAGTTACAGGCCCTGTCAGTGGAGCCTGATTTTATCTCCTTCCATAGAGATAAGGTGGTCCTTAGGACTAATAGGAAGTTTTTGCCTAAGGTGGTTTCAGATTTCCACCTTAACCAGTCTGTCTCTTCCTGTTTTCTTCACTGACCATTCCTCCTCTGGGGAGAGGAGGCTGCACAGCTTGGATGTGAAAAGGGCCCTTAGCTACTACATAGAGTGCACCAAGGGTCACAGGTTCGACTCCCTCCAACTGTTCCTCACTCATGATGAGGTTGGTAAGGGAAACCCTGCCACTAAGAGATCTACTGCCAGGTGGACTGTCTCTTGCATACAATTTTGCTATGAAAATTAGGTAGGATCCCACCCTCAGGCCTGAGGGATCACTCTACCAGAGGTACAGCTGCTTCCCTGGCTGCTGCCAGGGATATTCCTATCTTAGAGATTTGTCAAGCAGCCAACTGGAAAACAGTACATACTTTAACCAAGCATTACTCTCTGGATATCCAGGCTAGGAGTGATGCTCGGTTTGTCACAGCAGTGCTTCAGAGCCTATTCCAGTAGGTTCTGTCCCTCCTCCATGGAGATACTGCTTGGTAGTCTGCATATGTCAGAATACAGCAAGACTTCATGTTGTTTGAAGAAAAAATTACTCACCTTAGTAATGTTGTTTCTTCTAATGGAGTCTTGCTGTATTCTGACCTCCCCTGCCTCCCCTCTCAGAACCTGGGTTTTTGGGATGTGGGTGGGCAGCAACAGTGTTGGCACTCGGGAGGTGCCCCCCTTTTTTTCTCACCCCCTTAGTTTGGGTGTGTGTATGTTGTGTCTTGTTTTATTTTTTGGGTTTCCTGACTTGAGTCTTTGCTTTGGGACAAAAAAAATATTTTTATTATATTTAGTAGCCAGTTGGCTAGTGTAAGTTTACAGTTTCCACACAGGACACCCAGTGAGTATAGCTCGTAAAGAGCTGACGGTTTGAGTTCAAATAGCAACAGACAGAGTCTCAACTGAGCTCGAGCTCAGCGTTCCATGCCTGGCATGGAAAGTTAACTCTTTCCTCTCCGGGGCAGTTCAAAGGTTGGACATCATTGCATATGTCAGAATACAGCAAGACTCTATTAGAAGAAACAACATTACTAAGGTGAGTAATGTTTTCTTCTTGTTCGGCTAATCTGGTGTCTATTTGCTGATTGCGATACATATCTCAAATGAATTAACCATTTTTTACTCTATTTAATAAATTTTCTTGTTCGGCTAATCTGGTGTCTGTTTGCTGATTGCGATGCACATCTCAAGTGAATTAATCATTTTTTACTCTATTTATCCAAAACTAATCAATTTCTTCATAGCTATTTGAGGGTCTCTAGTTTAACTCCATTTTGGTCCTTGATACTGGGTCCTGGAGCAGTGAGAAGGTGAGATCGGAAGCTCTGTTTTCTAGTTTCCTGGTAAGGGTGGAAAAGTTGGCATCCAGAGGGTTCGACGGCGCTCTGCAAGTTATGAAGACTTTGAAAGGTAGGGTGTCTCCAGCTATTGTGTTTTTGTCAGGGATGTCTGCATTTTTTCACTGGGGAGATGTTCAGGATGGCACTTTTGGTCTGTGGCCCCCTTCACCATTTTTCATCCACCAGATACCCCTAGACAGGGGGAAGGGGGGCTTACACATAAGTTTTAAACAGTTTATCTATTTGCAGGAAGGTTCTCTGAGAAATACTGACAGGGAGGTTAGCTAGGACATATAGGATTTTTGGGAGGCTCATCCTCTATAGTGTGCTGACTTTTCCCCAAGGGGACAGATTTAGGGATTTCCACCGGGAGCTGTTTCCAGCACTCTGAGTCCTGGAGCAGGGTTCATTCGGGTTATTTTTGATATTTGAACCAGGATTATAATGTCCAGTTATACAAGGCCTTTATCCACCCATTTTATTTGATATTTGTTTAAAATATTTTTAAAGCTGTTCCCCCTTACTTAAATGCAACCCGCGGGGTTAACAATAGACTTAAGGAAGTAGATGGGGCAATAGGTGTGGGTGGTTGCCAGGGGTAGCTGTAGCAGTGGCACAGGGTGGAAAATGCTGCAAATTAAAAAAAAAATTACCAAACAAGACTCAATATGCTTGAGGAAGGAGACATAGACAGTATTTCTCTCTGTAGCCCATATTCCCAGCCTGCTTACACAGACTTAGCTGCTTTCTCTCACCTGTAGTCAACTGTCAGTTAATTTTCATTCTCTGCCTCCACTTGACTCACTGTACCTTGTAGATCCTAGTCTCATTATCATATAATGCTTGTAATCACACCCTGCCTGCTCCTTATATTCCTCCCCATCACCTCCCTCCCCCCTTCTACCTGGACTCAACCCCTACCCTAATCCTGTGACCTAGCTACACATACGTTTTAACCCCCACACCTTTTCATCAGACCTGGTCACACTTTCCTTTCCCACCTAGTGCATCTCTCCTAGCAGTACCTAGCTCCTGTACCATATTGCGGCTACTAAAAATACATCTAACTTTCTCACATTTTCCCCCTCATATTCTCGTCCGCTCAAATCACAACCATGGTACAGGAGTTCCAAACATAACTACCTCATCGTAACGCTGTTACTCCTATCATCAGGTGACATTAATCCCAACCCTGGCCCTTCCCACTCCTCTGGCCCCCCCTTGTGGTGGCATTATACCCAACCCTGGCCCCTCCCTCTCCAACTCCTCTGACCTCCCTCATGGGCTTAAACTTCTTCATTTCAATGTAAGAAGCCTACTGCCGAAAATTGACCTACTACAAACTCTCACCATAATCCCTCACTCCTGACATACTTATCCTTACAGAATCTTGGCTCAATACTAAAATATTAGACACTACTATCTGTATTCCTGTTTTCGCCCTCTTTCGACAAGACCATGCAGGAAGGGGTGAAGGAGTGGCAATGTACATCTCCTCAATCCAATTTACAACCATTCTATCCACATCCCTTCCAGTAGCTTATGAGGTACTCTTAGCAAGGCTACCCCTTCCTTTCTCAGTCCCCATCGTTGTGGCTGGGGTCTACTGCCACCCTGGCTTCCCCACCTCCACTGTTGCCGGTCTCATAATCACTATTGTATCCTACACCTCCTCAGGAGACCTCTAAATAATGGGAGACTTCAACCAAAATTGGCTGTCCACTACCCTAAATAACCCGAAATGACATAGCTGCTCATAACTTATCACAACTGATTCAGGATCCCACCCAGCTAAATTCTAAAACACTAAATCATTCACTCATTGATTGGGCCCTTACTTCCCACCCACATCGAATCATCCAATCTGGCATCCTCCCTGATGCCTTAAGTGACCATCATATGATCTACGTGGTTCGTAAAGTACACAGGCCTAAGGCTCCACACAAAATCCTATTGACTAGATCGTAAAAATCCTTGGACCTTACCCCCCCTCCTCCTCCATGACCTGGCACTCACAAACTGGTCTCCTATCTCTTCAGTGATCTCAGTTGACGTAGCTCTGGATTATTTCCAAGATAAATTCCTCCACACCTGGAACCAATGTGCCCCACTTAGGCACTCCACAGTTCGTGGCCATCATCTCCCATGGGTGACTCCAGAATTACTGGCCTGCCAACATGCTCATGGCCAGGCTTGGAAGGTCCATAAAGCCTCTAAGTTGCCTTGTGACTTCCAAAGATACCGTACACTTTGAAACTCATGTACCAAGGCCATCAGGCTGACCAAGGCTGAATATTTCCAATCGACCTTTCAAACAGACATAAATAACCCTTCTAAATTCTGGAAGATAGTACATGCTTTGTTCTCCATTCCTACAAAACAGCCTACCCTTCTCCTTAAATCAAACAACTCTTTAATATCTGACCCCCCCACTGTCGCCTCTGAATTTAATTCCTATTTTACATACTGTGCCTCTACCCTTTTGTCTTCACTCCATTCTCATCCTTCCCCTCTTTCACTTTCCCCTAACTCAAACACAAGTGTATCCTGTAAACAGGACTCTTTCTCTACTGTATCACCCTCAGCCACTCTGGAAGCTCTCCTTGCCCTCAACCCCTCCAAAGGCAGCTCACCTGATAAGCTTCATCCCAAGCTCCTCTATCTACCTCTGCAATCTCCTCACTGCTGTCTTCCATTCTAGATCTCTTTCTCTTCTGCTTCTGTCCCAATTGCCTGGAAACATGCTATTGTCCTTCCACTACCAAAGGGTGGTGACCCCTCCTCACCTGAGAACTACTAACTTATATCTCTTCTCCCTATCCTCGTTAAACTACAGGAGCATATAGTGCTCTCTCAACTCTCCTCTTACCTCACTGACTCCTGCTTATTCACACCTTTCCAATCTGGGTTCTGGAAGTATCACTCCACCACAGCCTCCCTACTTAGGGTCACTGACTCCATCCTTTCAGGGATGGATCGTGGCCTAATCACATCCACAATTTTTGTTGACCTTGCTAAGGCTTTCAACATGGTCTCCCACCCCCTTCTTCTAAGCAATCTGCCTTTGGCAGGGCTATCTTTCTCAGCCACAAACTGGTTCAGATCCTACTTTGTAGGTAGGACACAATCAGAATTGCTGACTCCATACCCTCTCCTCTCCCTGCTAGTACTGGTGTGCCACAGGGCTCAGTGCTAGGTCCTCTACTATTCTTTATATTCCTCAATCACTTTCCTTTGGTCTGTACCTCAACTTCCATACACATCTATGCAGATGACATTGTCCTGTATACCCCCGGCCATTCTCCCACTGATGTAGCTTCCGGACTCCAGCATGACTTTGATAAGGTTCAGCACTGGCTAAGCTCACATCAACTCTAGTTTCAGACAGAAACCCATCTTCTTGAAGTTGTGTAACAGGGTGTGCTTTGAAACAACTGAGAGTTGCATGGGATATACTATATTGGACTAGAAATCTGCAACAAATCTCTCTCTCTTGCTTACACCTGAGGGAAGTTTTTCTTACTTTACAGTCTTACATTGGTATTGTTTTGTGTTTAATTATTTTAGTTTTTAAATCAGGAAGGAGTTTTTTAAAACTGCTTATCTTGTGAGCAACTTCAGAAGGGTTGAAATAACTGCATATTTGATTTTCCTTTGTGGGTAACTGGACTGTCTACTAGTATTCTGTGACAGTTTGCATCAAAATAGTTTGAAATAATTTACTGGTGGTGGCTGTGTACTTCTAATAGCAAAGGCTGCAGTTTGTAATTTGATGCCAGACAGAGCCTCAGGTGGGGGAAGTTGTCTTCTCTAGTCAGGGAGACCTGCATCATAGTCAGTTGTTCTGGGTGGAATATTCCAGCATTGATCAATTACTATAAACTACTGGTGTGATTCAGTTTCAGACAGAACCCCATCTTCTTGAAGTTGTGTAACAGGGTGTGCTTTGAAACAACTGAGAAGCTGCATGGGATATGTTATATTGGACTAGAAATCTGCAACAAATCTCTCTCTTGCTTACATCTGAGGGAAGTTTTCCTTACTTTACAGTCTTACATTGGTATTGCTTTGTGTTTAATTATTTTAGTTTTTAAATCAGGAAGGGGGTTTTCAAAACTGCTCATCTTGTGAGCAACTTTAGAAGGGTTGAAATAACTGCATATTTGATTTTCCTTTGTGGGTAACTGGACTGTCTGCTAGTATTCTGTGACAGTTTGCATCAAATTACTTTTAAATTAGTTTACAAATCAGTTACTGGAGGTTAGTTGAAATACTATAAAGGACAGTACTCACCAGGGTGGTGGAGCAGTGGTGTATTTGATTGTTTATAACAGTCACCAGTGGTTGTGGACTACCCACCCACCCTTCCCCACACCCCACACCCCAGGTGTGAAATTTCATTATAGCCAAAGTTCTGACATCACTTCCTCAACAGGTCTTGGGACAGAACTGTCATATTCTTAATAACCCAGCACAGTGCATAAAGGGTAAGTACACACCACAAAAGGAAAAAACAAAAAAAATATTTATATATATTGCATATTGTATATTATAAGGGAGAGGGACATGTTGGGAGTGGTGCAATGCACTGGCTATGGGGCAGCAGTACTCCGGGAGACATTCTGGAAACTGTGTTGCTGTCCTATTTGCAGGCAACTGTCAGCTCTGAGGGAGGAGGTTGCCCACCTCCAGGCTAAACTGGCAAGGACTAAGGAGGCCTCCCCCACCCAAACAGCACCACTGCCACAACCACTGCCTCAGAGGCTTCCAAGTATGAAGAACAGTTGGACCACAGTGGGTTCTTGGAGGGTGTGGGTGGTGGAACAGAGGTGAAGCCCCCTAGTTGTACCTCTACACAAACCATATGCCAGTCTTGCAGAGCAAGGTTCCTTTATGATGGCACCCTGAGTGGAGACCAAGAAGAATGCTGAGGACATCCACAAGGGAGACCCACAAAAGGGTGGCAAGGGACATCACAGGGGAAGGAAACAGCTTCTGATAGGGGACTCAATTGTTAGAGGGATAGACCTGGGGAAGGGAGAGGAGAGGGAAGTAAGGTACCTGCCTGGTACCATGCCTTGGAGGGACAAGAAGTGAATCCTCAGGATTGCAGAAGCAGCATCACAGGAGAGGGAACTAGATATCATTGTCCACCTTGGGACAAATGACCTAGCTAGGCATGGGATCAGTGCAGTGCAGGATGAAACTGTGGAGTTGGGGAGGGGCCTCAGACAGGTAGCAAGCACGGTTACCTTCTCAGAGGTGCTGCCAGTCCACGGCAGGGGTGAGGCTATGGTACTGCACACCATGCAGTTTAATGAATGGTTGCAAAACTGGTGCAGAGCACAGGGCGTTGGCTTCATTGGGGACTGGGGGTACACCTGGAGAGAAGAAGGTCTATACTGGCACGATGGTCTGCATCTGTCCATGAAGGGAACCAAGCTCTTAAGTGACAGGTTTAAATGCTTCCTTGGCAAGCCTTTAAACTAGCCATGGGGGAAGATGCTGATAAGAGGCAGGAAAGTTCAAGCCCCCCCCGCCCACAAAACATGTCATGTAGTAAGGTAAACACTGAGGTACAGTGCTCAACAAAGGGCAGAACAGGGGTAAATGGAAAAATAGACAAGGGCAATAAGAGCAGGCATGGGGCAAAAAAGGATAATGCCAACATTAAATAGAGGGCAATGAGTACCAATGCCCGTAGTCTGGGAAACAAGCTTCCTGAGCTAGTAGCCTTGATGGAAGATGAACAATTGGATATTGTGGCAGTCACAGAAACATGGTACATGGAGAACCATGACTGGGATGTCAACATACCAGGGTACACAGTCTACAGAAGGGACAGGGAGGGGAAAAGAGGAGGTGGAGTAGCTCTATACATAAGGAATGGATCAAAGCTACAGAACTAAAAAGTAAAGGGGAGGACAAGAGGCACTCTGGGTCACCTTGGAGACAGGGAATGGCATCACAATCCGCACAGGGGTTGTATACAGACCCCATCTCAAGGGGAGGAAATGGACAAGAAAATGATAGAGGACATTCTCAAAATGGCTGAAAAAGGGGAGATACTGTTGATGGGGGACCTGAATATGCCAGATGTTAACTGGATGACTTGTACTGCAGCCACATCCAAGAGCAGGGTCCTTCTCGATGTCCTGCAGGGGGCAGGCCTTAGACAGCTAGTGCTGAAACCCACTCGGGAGGGAGCAATACGAGACCTGGTACTCTCAAATGGAGAGAGAATCACAAATTTAGAAGTCAGTAGACATCTGGGAACAAGCGACCACTGCACAGTGTGCTTCACAATAAGCACAACCATGGAGACAAGCCATACAAAAACAAAGATACTGGACTTTAGAAGGGCTGACTTTGGCAAAATGGGTGAATACCTGAGTAATACACTAGCAAATGGCAAAAAGGAGGGGTGGAAGAACAATGGAGAAAAATCAAAACTGCCATCATACAGGCAACAAGCCTTTGTGTGAAACAAATAAAGGAAACAAAGCGAAGTAAAAAACACTATAGCTCTCAAAAGAGGCGGCAGGGAAGGTTAAGGAGAAAAAGGCTGTATTCAAAAAGCATAAGGAATCACAGAAGGAGCACAACAGGGAACTGTATCAATTAAAGCAGAAAGAAGTGGGGAAGGCAGTCAGAATAGCAAAAGCCCAAACCAAGGAAAAATAGCCAATTCAGTTAAGAAGGGGGATAAAACCTTTTATAGGTACATTAGGGACCATAGAAAGGTTAAGGGAGGAATAGTGAATATTAATAAGGGAGAGGGGAGGTGGGCAGAGGGAGACAGTGAAAAGGCAGAAATACTGAATGAATACTTTTGCTCAGTATTCACAAAAGAAGATGAGGAGGAGGAGTTACCTAAACCAGACAATAGAAGCACTCTGGGTAGGGGGGTTGACACCACTGCATTTACAGAAGAAAGAGTCCTGAAAGAACTCCTAAAACTCAAGGTGGACAAAGCAATGGGGCCTGACGGGATTCACCCCAGAATCCTAAAAGAACTAAGGAGGACCTAGTGACACCACTGACCACACTTTTAACAAATCATGGGAGGATGGGGTGTACCTGAAGACTGGAGGAGGGCAGATGTGATTCCCTCACAAAAGTGGAGCAAGGCAGAAGCAGGAAACTACAGACCTGTAAGTTTGACCTCAGTGGTAGGGAAAATGATGGAATCACTTCTGAAATAAAGAATTGTTGAGTACCTAGAGGCCAACGGGGCACATGACCCAAAGCAGCATGGATTTACAGCAGGAAGGTCATGTCAGACAAATCTAATTGATTTCTTTGACTGGGTGACCAAAGTAATAGACCAGAGAGGGGCTGAGGATATGGCCTACCTAGACTTTAGCAAGGCATTTGACACAGTCCCGCACAAAAGATTAATAATCAAGTTAGCCAACCTGGGAGTGGGTCTCAGGGTGGTAGCCTGGGTAGAAAACTGGCTGCACAACAGGACACAGAAGGTAATAGTGAATGGAACACATTCCAAAGAAAGGGGGGTTACTAGTGGAGTACCTCAGGGCTCAGTACTGGGTCCCTTCCTCTTTAACATCTTTATAGGTGACATTGCAGAGGGTCTGGAGGGAAAGGTACGCCTCTTTGCAGATGACACAAATATCTGTAACAGAGTTGATACACAAGGGGGTAGAAAGGATGAGAAGGGACTTGGCAAGGTTGGAGGAATGGTCAGACATATGGCAACTTAGATTCAATGCAAAGAAGTGCAAAGTAATGCACCTGGGAAACAAAACCCCAGGAGAAGAGTACACAATAGCAGGGGAGGTACTAACAACAACAGAAATGGAAAGGGACCTGGGGGTAGTCATATCAGATGATCTAAAGGTTGGTAAGCAATGTGGAGAAGTCAGTAAGGAGAGCTAGGATGCATAGGAAGGGGCATCACAAGTAGAAAAAGGGAAGTGGTTATCCCTCTGTACAGACAGTTGGTGAGACCCCATCTGGAGTACTGTGTGCAGTTTTGGAGACCTCATCTATGCAAGGACATAGACAGGATGGAAGCAGTCCAGAGGAGAGCAACTAAAATGGTGCAAGGTCTGCATCAGAAATCATATGAAGAGAGATTGAGAGAGCTTAATCTGTATACCCTTGATGAAAGGAGGGACAGCAGGGGACATGATAGAAACATTCAAGTACCTCAAGGGAATCAACAGAGTCCAGGAGGGTAGCATCTTTCAGAAAAAGAGATTTGTAAAAACAAGGGGGCACAATTTAAAGATAGAGAGGGGATGGCTCAGGGGTAATGTGATGACATTTTATTTCATGGAGAGAGTGGTGGATGCTTGGAACCGCCTTCCTGAGGAGATTGTTGAGTCTAAAACAGTGGGGGAATTCAAACACACATGGGACAGACATAAGGCAATTGTAGTGGGGGGTGGCAGGAAGTAAGCTGTTAGTTAACTAGAATCTGCAGCTTATCCAGTAGGTAGGGAAATGGGCAGACTGGGTGAGCCAAGTGGTCCTTATCTGCCGTCAAAGTCTATGTTTCTTTCTAAATGCCAGGAAGACTGTCTCCATAACCTTTGGCACAAGGCAGAGACTCTCTAGACTGCCCTCCATTCCCTCCTTCCACACCCTTGATGGGACTACCCTTGAGGACAACTCTTCTTTTAGATACCTTGGGATTTGGCTTGACCAACACCTCACCTTTTCTGGACATGTGGATGCCATCTTGAAAAAACTGTGCCCCAAGCTAGGCGCCCTGTACATGTACCGTAGTTGCATACCTCTATCAGCCAGGCAGGAACTCATCCAGAAAATGATACTACCGATTTTTGACTACAGTGATGTAGTTTATAGTGCCACTCCCAAGACTTCCCTAACTAGATTGGATACCCTCTTCAACTCCTTCTGCCGCTTCGCCTTGGACTCCCCTCCTGTCACTCACCACTGTGATCTCTACCATTCTCTCGCACTTCCGTCTCTTGAAAACAGGCGTCTTTCCCATAGTGCTAAATTTATATCCACATTTTGGTTCGGTTCCTTCCCCTCTTACCTCTCTCCTCTATAACTATCCCTCCCCCTCCCTCTCACTCATACCATGGTAGTCCCACGCCACTAAGTTGGTCAGGCTGCTTTCTCACACTACTTCCCTATGCTATTGAACTTTCTCCCACATCAAATTAAACACGCCTCTTCCCCTATGTCCATCTCTTCTTCTCTACATAACTTCTTCTCCCCAGTTGCACCTGCTTTTTTTCCCCATATACAATTAATTTGTTTACTGTTTTCTTCCCTTCCTGTGGTCACAGCATTCACATGCGTATATGCATGTGGAGGCATGTGCGCACGCACACCAGGATCCAGTGATCCCTTCCACCCCACCACAGACTTGCGACACTGCTCCTGCCTCCTGATGGGTGCAGGACTACTGAGGAGTGGGCGTCCACCCCTGGAGGGGAATCCTGCTCCAGCCCTCCTCCCAGCCAGCTCCCCGGTGACCCAAGGTCATTTCTGAACCCGGGTCGCTGGTGTGGTGCGAGGTAAGGCATCCAGCACCTCAACCCTCAGTGCCAACAGGTCAGCAGTTGCACCTGCTTTTAAAGTACTCCCTCCCCATGCAAATTCCCCTCTAGTGTTTTTCCATTGTATATTGAAACACTACCTGTCCTCTCTTTCCAATATCCAGTAAGGTCATCTCTGCATTTAACTTTATCTACATATATCTGATACTCATGATTAAGCACTTCTAATGTAATGTTCAAACTAAAGTTATTGTTTATGTAATCTTATATTCTAACTTGTATACCTAGTCAAAGTGTCAAGACTGTATGCTCTCCCAATCCCTTTCCCTATAGTTGTATAGTAATTCTTTGCTTTATTCTGGTTAATATGTAAGCACTTTAAATGTTAAGCTTCATACAAATGTATATACTGTTATCTTACCTAAATATGGATGTCCTTGACGAATGTCATGTAATGTATGTTGCTACTCCTATTCTCCTTTTCCTACAGGATGCACCTGGAAATGAGCACCTTGTTGCTCAGTGTGCCTTTCCTGGGAAAATTTTCAATAAATAAAATAAAAAATAAACAGTATCTTTTTACTTTAAATTCTGATTTGGAAGCCGGGCAGGCCAGTAGGAGAGAGAGGAATGAGCACGCCAAAGGATGCTCCCTTCCTCTGCGGAAGAACTGATGCCAGCTTCCACTGCAGTGTTGCCACCTTGGTGACCACAGATGGAGGTGCAGGCTGGTGTGGCAAGGGAGGAAAGGCAATTGCTGGCTCTCTGCATTGGCCAGCAAAAAGGTGCAGCCTGGTGTACTAAAACCCTTGCTGCTGACATCCGAGGGAGGGAGAAAAATGGAGTGGAAAACAGCCTGGTCCAAAGGATGATGCCCAGTACACCTGCGCCTCACACAGCAACCTGTAACCCTATACTCATACATGCCCAGAGGGAGCCTACCCCATAGGGACCACCTCAAGAGCAGCCTGGGACTCTGAAGGAGGGATGCAGGGAGGGGGGTGGTGGGGATGGAAGTTTGCCTACCGAAGATGGGAGCATGCTCAGAGAAGGGTTAAAAAGTATAGATAAATACGTTTGGATTTGGAAACTGTCAGTGTTTTTTTGGGACTCTGCTTTGTCAGCATCTTCCTTAGATTCAGAATTATATCCCTAGCTCCTGCATTTTTTTCCTCGGTTTCTGTCCCTCAGTGGGTTTGTGACAGAGCTACAGTATTTTACGCCATACCATTCCATACCCAGACTCAGTGACGGAGCCAGGTTTGGGAGCATCTGGGAGCCAGGGGGACCATTCAGTCAATAATGGGCTCCACAATGGGCACTAAGCAGTGAATAAAGATGGTGGTGGGGCACCACTACACACACACTGGGACAGCCAGGAGGGGTGACTGCCCCCCCAGCCCCCTTCTAGCTCCGCCACTGCGGCCAGACTGACAGACTCCCACAACAAAGAAGAGCTGCCATAACATATACCTTTCAAAATTCAAGTGGGAGATTGAAGTGCAAACAGGATTAGTTTCTGAGTAGAAATAACATGAAAGGATACAGCTGCTAAGATAGCAAGGAGATAAATTCAAGGGGCCACTGTTCTTCCTCCTTCCCCCTAAAATGTCTGCATGTCACTTTAAAAAAGTAATCGGTGCCACAGACAGTTCCCTGGGGCAGTGCTGTGTATACCACTCAAACAAGGAAGTTGATCTGCGCTCACCCGGTGCTAGTCAGCAGTGCTGCTGAGGGCATTAGCCTTACCCTATGAAGTACAAACAGAAGACAGGAACAAAGGAAAAAATAAAATTAACACATGGTGTGCAACTGCCAAAAATGGCAAAACTCAGGAGTCACTGACACTGCCAGGATAAGGCACCGGCACTTCAGCCTATGACCTTTGACGCAACAGGGCATTATCCTGGCAGTGTCAGTGATTCCTGAAATTTGCAATTTTTGGCAATTGCACACCATATGTTCACCTAATTTTTTTCCTTCTCGAGTGCGATGTTACTGTCTTGTGTCTGTGTACACCAGTACCTCACTAGTGCTGCAGTACTGTTGTGGTAAATTTTACTCTTTAAGGTATCAAAACAGTAAGGTAAAAGAAAATAAAGATAATAGTAATAAGTACATTTCAAGCTAAAAAGGCAGCTCTTCTTCAGGAACTGGGAAAGGCAAAATGAAGTAGGAAACTGCAAAGAAAGCCAGAGAGACAGACAGACAGACTGTGCACAATTGCACGCACTGCAGTCGAGTCACTGGGCCTTCAGAATCACCGCGGTGTTCTGCATCGGGGTATCAGTGTATCCGCTTGGCTCCAGTAGGCGACAGTGTGTATGTGATTGGGAGGCAAACACCAAAAACAGTGTTGCAGTACTGCTTTCACAGGCTGCATTCAGTACCACAGACAGCTCCTAGGAACAGTGCTTATACACCAGCACCTCACTAGTGTTGCTATACTGTAGCTTTTGCACTATGTTTAGCACCACAGCAGCTCCCAGGGCCAGTGCTGTGTGCACCAGTACCTCAGGGGTGTTGTACTGTACCTTTTGCAGCATTTACACAGTAACACAGACAGCTCCCAGGTGCAGTGCTGTGCAACAACAAAACAAATGGTGAAGCACCCACAAGCAAGGACACAAATGAAAGATAGTTTTTAAAACTTAATAGCTTTTTCTTTGTTCCCACAGTGCCCACTGGCACCCCATTCCTTCAGGCCCCTACACTGCCCCTCTTCTCTTGCTGGTCTCACCCCTCTGCACCACTCTAGGGCAGAGACAGGGGAAGCCACTGACCAGATAGAGTCAAGCATAGGGCTAACAGGCAGACTAGATGGGCCTTGCGATCCTTATCTGCTGACAATTTCTATGTTTCTATGTTTCCACTGGGATGTGCTTCTTCCCAGACCTCCAGATCCTTGTGGCTGGCTTGTTCCTGCCAGAGGCCTCCCCTGACCATCATCAGTGATTGTCACCTGAGAGCACCCATCCTGACTCCCCCTCTCCTTATTGGTGTCTTGTCCCTGCTGGAGACCATGCCTAGTGGAGGATCGCTCCATGTGGTTGGGGAGGGGGTGCAGCCATTGAGTGCTATGAGGATCCCGACATGAGGAGGTGCAGAGAGGCTGTCATTTGGTGTACCTGTGCACCCTTTTCTGTTCTTGTGCCCTGTTCACCCTCCTTCCCTTTTACTTGTGCATGCATGTGGCTTGCCTGGGAAGTGCCAGAAGGCACATGGTCACCCACGCCATCACTGGCACCTGCACAAGCCACCATCAGGAGATGCTGCAAGGCAGTGCTGTGAGTTCCTGCCCCCTCAGGAGGAGAGCAGCCAAAGGATGCTCCTAACCCTCCCTGCCAGTCTTCACTCCTGACAGCCTGGGTGCGGGGTGCAAAGCCAGATCAGCATGGTGCCAGAGCAATCTTCCATCACTCAGTGCCACACAGTCAGCTGCTTAACAACTTTTTTTTTTATACTTCTTTTATTTTCTCAATACATTCATTTTCTTTCACAGAATTCTGTTACAATAGTTCAAAATCTTGGATTTCGTACATACACATATTTCAAAGTTCCACCAACTTAATATACATTTCTCTGTTATTTTTTCCCAAATTTATACCAACATAATATACTTAAAATTGCTTAACAACTTTTAATGTCTCTCACCACAAATAACATGCCTGTGTCTAATTGCTAACAATGGAAAATGACTTCGACCAAATGCCTGGCACCTGCAACATAGCTCTTCCCAGAGGACTGTCGCACCTGTACTCCACTAGTGCTGCTGTACCTTTTGCAGTATGTAATGTGTAACAAATACAGCTCCAGTGGACAGTGCTGTGTGCACCAGTACCTCACTAGAACTGCTGCACTGTACCTTTCACAGTATGCATCCAGGGCCACAAACAAGTCCCTGAGCAATGCTGTATGTTTGTAGATCCCCCAGGAGCACTCTATAAGGAGGAGGAGGAGGAGTAAGAACGTCTAATGTTCCTCATAACTCAAGATTCCTGATGCCCAAAATAATTTTGCTCATCCTGGGCTATGTTTTCTCAGGTGGAATAATATCCTTCCTATACATACTGTAGATGGCCAGTACTGGACACCTCAATGGTTTTGAGGGCCAGTGGCTCAAATGCAATGTGCTGCATTGTAACATAAGATACAGGGGTTCTGAAACATAATAGCAATGAATGGTTTCAAAAGGACTGGCTTGCTCTGTACTCCATTCAGACCCTGCGTAATGAAATGCTTCCTGTAATTCCTCTGTTTGTAGAGCCCCCCCCCCAACACTCTGTCTTGTGAAGAATAAGGGCCTTGTTTATAGATAGGATGTCCTTTTTTGTCCCAAAGCAGCTGGAGGCTATAAATAAACTCTGTGAATGAGAAAAACATTAAGAGACCTAATTTCAGTGCCAAACTGTGGTGTTACAGCTGTGACTGATTAAACAAATAGCTATGTGTACCGATATATTACCAGCGTAACTGTGACCAATCTGCTGGCTTACTAGCCCAGTTCATATTAGGAAGACTAAGCTATTCTGTAAATGAATTACAGCTCCCATTGGCTGGTCTTGGGGTCACCAAGGAACCTTAACAGCCTCCATGCAGAAGCACTGACGTTATAGGGGGGCATTTAAGCCAACCTTAGAGCTACTGAGGAGACTTAGCAGCTTTTGTTTGCCAGACTTGTGGATTCTGAGGAGCTCACCAGCCTCTGCCATCTCGCCTTGGGGCTACCAAAGAAACTTACTAGCCTCTGCCTGACAGGCAGGAGATTACTGAGAAATCTTACTAACTTCCACCCATCGACCTCAGGATTTTCAATTTGCCAAGACTAAACTTTGAGAATTAAAATTCCCAGCCTTCAAGTCTACTATGTCCTACATAGTAATACACTAAGGCATTAGGATTGAAAATTGTAGTCTCTGAGTGCAGTAGGGTCAATACACAGATAAACACAATATAACAGTGTCACTGGTTCAGCATGTTGCACACTCACCTCTGAGTCCAGAAGACTGGAAGGTAACGTGGGATAAATTCCAATATTAACACTAGTGCTGCCTAAGGGAGCTGAAGCACTCCTAAGGTGCCATCTTTCAGATGAGACATTAAACCGATGTCTTGCCTGCCAGTTCATGTGCTTGGTCAAGTGGCTGTTAAAGATCCTATGGCACAAGCCAGCCCAGTGGTATGGAAGCCTGAAGTGCTGGTGCTTCCCCTGCCACCATATGAGCAGGCCAGATTCGGTGACGGATTCAGGCTGCTGAGGGCTGGCCGGAGTGGGAAAGGACTGAGCATTCAAAGAATCTCTCCTCTCCTGGGGAGGGGGTCTGTCACACCACTCAGGCACTGTCACCACATGGAGGCATGGTGGTAGGCCAGCAGGAGCACTGCACGCTTGGAGATTGGCTGGTGGTCAGCAGGTAGCGCATGTGCACCTCCAAGCACATGCATGATTGTGCATGCCCACCCACTCTCCCCTAATCCCACCCTCCCTTGAGTGCTCTTGCTCTATAGGCATGTAGCACCACTCACAACACCTGATAGGAGGTAGTAAGGTACAAAAAAAAAAAAAAACACCTCACTGTTCTGTTTTCTTTTTCGTCCACACTTCCTGCCAAGAAACAGGAATCAGCACTATCTCTCAACTAAAACAAAACAAAAAAAAAAAAAAAAAAATGGATCTTGTCAGTTGCGAAAACTGCAGTGCACTGTACAATAGGATTTACAAATGGCAACCAGGACCCTGCAGTGCGTGTTGCACCATAGCAGATCTTGCAGCCCAACTACAGGATGCTTGGACTATAACATGTGACCTCTAATACAGGGAACTCAATAACACACTTCCTCAACTCTCCCCCCCCCCACCACCAGTACCAGCATGTCAGCCAGGGGACAGGACTCGAGGCAGGGCCCAAAGACTGGCAGGTGGTAAGGAAAAAGAGGCAGCATAGGAGACCCAGGAAGGAAGCCAAAAACCAGGAGCATTTCCCAGCCATCCAAACAAAAAACAGGTTTGCTCCACTGCTACCAACCACAGACAAAGTACTAGAAGGTCAAGAAAATCAAACCACCTAAAAAGGTTAACATGCCAATTAAAACCAATACAAACTATGACAAAAACAAAAATATTAATACTCAAAATATAACCAACAATACCAAAACCAAATGCAACAACAACAAAAATACTAAAACTGCAAATAAAAATGCCACAAATATAAACAAAGGCAAAATTCTCATAATCGGGGATTCCATGATCCGAGGAGTGGAACACCACCTAACACAAAATGTTGAAAGTAACATCATGGTAAAGTGTCTACCAGGAACCTCTGTGAGCAGGAACACTAACTGCATAAAGGCAATTGTGCAGGAATCGGGGGATGTTACAGATATAACAATACACCTTGGTACCAATGACGGCAAATCACACAGTTCAGGAAGCCAAGAAACACTTTGAGGACCTGGGCAACAAACTTTCTTCCCTTCCGTCTAAAGTAGCCTTCTCAAAAGTGTTGCCAGTGTGGGGAAAAAGGAAAAAGCATCAAGCGAGTCAAAGAGATTGAAGTAGGTGAATTCAGCTCATGGCTGTGTGATTGGTGCCAAGACAATGGATACCACTACATAGAGAACTGGCACAACTTTTGGGAAAGAGCCTTTTGTTAAATACAATGGATTGCACCTAAACAGAGAAGGGGTGTGAGCACTCGGACAAAAATTCAATGTCTATACAGGTAGTTTAAACTAAATAAAGGGGAGTATGACACAGCTCACACACCTGCCATTGGTGGGCTGGTCACCACTCCCCAAAACACCAAATGCACACATACATCCTCAGAAAACAAATCAGAGTCAACATCCTTCCGAACCAGCAATGTCCATAATCTCTTGGCCGGAAAGAGCAACCTGGAGTAGTCCAAGAAGAGGATACAACCTCACACCAAAGAGGATGTACATTCCTGGAAGGCAATAGTTGCAAATACTAGGAGCCTAACCAACAAACTTCCCGAACTCACAGCCATCTTGGAAACAGAAAGGTTGGACTGGGTGGTTGTAACAGAAATGTGGTCCACGGAAAACCACGGATGGGATATGGCCATGCCCAGTTACAATCTGTTCAAGAAAGATAGGCAGGGCAAAAAAAAAAAGGGGGGGGAGGGTGTAGCCATTTACATTCGGGAGGAAATAAAAGTCACAGAAGTAAAAGGGCAACCTGGGGACTTTGAGTCACTGTGGCTAACAGTAGACACGGGCAAGGAAAAATCCTTTAGGATCGGCATCGTGTATAGGCTCCCAAATCAAAGAGATAAAGGAGACAATGACCTAATAGAGGAAATCTACAAAATGTCTGATAAAAAGCAAAAGTAATACTGGGGTGGGGGGACTTCGACCTACCAAATATTAACTGGAGCATGCTAAAAGCAGCAACAACAAGAAGTAGGGAATTCTTATTGTCACTACAAAGTGTGGGACTGTGCCAGCTTGTTAAAACCCCAACAAGGGGAGATGCCTTTCTTGATCTTGTCCTCACAAACTCAGAAAGAATCAAGGACATCAAAGTGGGATGCCATATGGGCAACAGTGACCATCGCATGGTAAACTTTAAGGTAAACATAACACAGGACACCAGCCACTCAAAGATAAGGGCGCTAGATTTCAGAAAGGCTGACTTCCAAAAAATGAGGAACAACATAAGTAGTCAGTTAATGGAAACAGAGGTTGAGGAGGTGGAGGTCATGTGGGGAAGACTCAAGAAAGCAATAAAGACTTCCACAGATCAATGTGCCAGATGGGTCAGCAAACCAAAAGGAAAAAGAAATCCTATATACTAGGAAACCAAAACTAAGAGAGACTGGGAGTCGTACAAGGAAAAAATGAGAGTCTAACAAACAAATTAGAAAGGCAAAAGCCCAGACAGAGGAAAAGATAGCAGAAGGGGCAAAGAGAGAAGATGAATAATTTTTTAGATACATTAGGGAATGTAGGAAGGCAAAGGGGGGGGGAGATAGTAAAGATTGCTACTGAAGAAGGGAAATGCACCAAACACGACCCAGAGAAAGATGAAAATCTCAACAAATACTTCTGCCGGTGTTTACCAAAGAGGACTCAGGAAATGGCCCAGCCCTGAAAAAAAACACAACACCCCAGGACCAGGGGTAAACACAAGTCCCCTTACAGAAGCTAAACTATGAGAGGTGCAAAATAAACTAAAAGCAGACAAACCCATGGGACCAGACAAGATGCACCCCCGAATCTTTAAGGAACTGGAGGCAGAATTAGCAGCCCCTCTGGCACTTCTATTCAAGAAATCCTTAAAGAGCGGTATGGTATCCGAAGACTGGAAAAACACAATAGTGGTTCCACTTCACAAACTGGGCAGTTGCGAAGATGCTAGTAATTACAGACCAGTGAGTCTCACATCTATAGTAGAGAAACTAATGGAGACACTTCTCAAACAGAGGATCATAGCATTCCTCAAAACTAGTGGCCAACAAGACATCAAACAGCATGGTTTCACAGCAGGTATGTCATGCCAGACAAATCTGCTCAAGTTTTTTGACTACGCTACAAAAATAGTGGACGATGGTGGGGCAGTAGATGTGGTTTACCTAACTCAGTTCCACACAGAAGGCTGGTAAAGAAGCTTGACCACACAGGGGTTGGTCCAGAAGTAGTCAGATGGGTACAGAACTCATTACAAGGCAGAACCCAGAGGGTACAGGTTAATGGAACGCAATCAATGGAAGGCAGGGTGACCAGCAGGGTGCCCCAGGGCTCAGTGCTGGGGCCTCTGCTCTTCAATGTTTTTATAGCAGACGTCACTGATGGACTAGAAGGGAAGGTGTGTCTGTTTGCAGACGACACCAAGAAATGTAACAGGGTGGACACCTCAGAAGGAGTGAGCAAGATTGAAGCTGACCTCAAGAAACTAGAAGAATGGTCTGGAGTGTGGCAGCTAAGATTTAACGCCAAAAAGTGCAAGGTCATGAAAATAGGAAAGAAAAATGCAAGAAAGGAGTATTACATAAGAGCCAAAAGACTGTGTGGCCTCAAACCAGGAATGAGATCTGGGAATCATAATCTCTGATGACTTGAAGGTTAGTAAGCAGTGTGAGAATGCAACATTGAAGGCCAACAGAATGCTGGGCTGCATTGGGAGGGGAATCATGAGCAGGAGGAGAGAGGTGATACTACCACTGTATAGATCGCTGGTCAGGCCTCACCTGGAATACGGAGTCCAGTTCTGGAGGTCTTACCTCAGGAAGGTCATTGACTGGGTGGAAACAGTACAGAGAAAGGCGACAAAAATGATTCAAGGTCTACAGTACATGTCCTACGAGAAAAGACTTAGGGAACTGAATATGTACTCCCTGGAACAGAGAAGAGAGATATGGGGGGGGGACATGATTGAAACATTCAAGTACATAAAAGGCATTAACAAGGTACAGGCACAGGAGCTTTTTCACTTCTAGAAGGGCTCCAGGACCAGGGGACATGACCTCGGGCTGCAAGGAGGGAGGTTCTCTACCAACACCAGGAAGTATTTCTTCACAGAAAGAGTGGTGGATGCCTAGAACAGCCTGCCCCAAGAGGTTGTGGGGGTCAACATTGTGAGGGGATTCAAGAATGTATGGGATAGACACAAGGGAGCCCTGACTACAAGGGACAACTAGAGTGTCTAAATAGGTCTAAAACAAATGGGCAGACTAGATGGACCTAGTGGTCTCCTTCTGCCGGCAACTTCTATGTTTCTATGACTGTGTCACCACGCTGCTGGCCAAAGGGAAGGAAACAGGAAAATCAGGGACTGGTGTATGAAGCCCCACTCGCCGCACTGGCCCATACTGAAGGACGGTCCTCCCACCTGCAGGGGGCAAGTCATGAGGGATGGTGAAGTGCAGGTGAGTCTCAGAGGAAGATGGCAGTCAGTCAGGGGATCAGCAGGGGCTGAAGATCCCTGTCAGTACCCAGAGGGGAAAGTTCTACAGAGAAAAAAAAAGATCCTGTGGCACTTCTTGAAAAGAGTAAGGGAATTTCCCTGGTGTACTGACCAGATTTCCCCCATTCACTATAAATACCACCACCAGCTTAACCTGGTTCAATATGTCAGTTTCCATTTGTAGTCATCCCCGGGACAAGGCTGAAAACAGGCAGAACTGCCTAGTCCTTTTTTCCTGGTCAAAAAAAACAAAATTAAATAAATATAATTTATTAACCAGAATACCTACTTAGTAAATTGGCTACAAACGGCTCGCCCATTGGCTCAACAGTAGTGTTACTACTCATGATGCCAGTGACCCAGATTCAGTAGCAAGCCCGAATCATCGGGGTCCAGCTGAAGGGAGGAGGGTCGAGTGTTCCAGAGGATGCACCCCTCCTCTGGGAAGGGGGGGAGAACACTGTCACTGTGCAACTGCCACCTGGGTGACTACAGGTGGCTGTGCAGGCGAGAGTGCCTGCAAGGGTGGACAAAGCACCAATTGGCTGGGAAGGGCTCATGCACTATGTAAACCTGCCAGCTCTCAGCCCAGCACTTCCATGGGGAGGGGAAGAAAAATGTAAAAAGACCCTCAGCAGAGCAGCATGACAGCCCTGCTCTCCCGCAGACCCCACACCCCCTGATCTGGCTCTCTCCGGGCAACGCTACCTGAAGTCTCCGAGAGACCTGGCTCAGGCTCGAGGACCCCATCATGGGGTAAGCTACAAGTAAATGCAGGAGTGTAAGATCAGGAAACAGGAGGTGATAGGGCTTCAGAGAGACGTAGAGCCTGATGGTGGGGCCAGATGCCAGTCAAGAGGAAGCAAAACCAGAAAGTATACAAGAATGGCTATTAATGGTTCAAAATACAATCTACAGAATGTAACAAGAAAGGGTCTTAAAGTCCCCAGGGCAAAAACTGTCCTTTGGATATAGGACTACAACTTTCTGGAATTCTGTCTCTCCTCAGATACAATATTTAATCACTTCTAGTATTTTTAGGAAAACAATTACGGAATGGTGTGTTTTTAAATGTGAATGCTTATAAAATTATGATCTCTTTGCATTTTGTCACATTTTTGCATATGAACTGTATGTAACTGAAAATGTGTGGAAAGTTCTTCCTGAAAACAGGCTTGCCTATTGACCATATCCAGGGTAAATACAATGCATTCAGATTCAAACAAATAAATCGATACACAGGTGTCATGTAGCGCTGAGATTTAAACTCACAGCCTCTGAGTGCAACAGGCCTATGCATTAGTTCACTAGGGCACTTGGACTGAAACTTACAGCATCCCAGCATTGTAGAATCAACAGCCTCCGAATACAATGATGTTAGTACACCGGTGCACTAATTTATTTTAGAGTTTTTTTGTTTGTTTGTTTTTTAAAAACTTGTCCAGAAAGGTACACTGAACTGAAACTCATTTCCAGGTGTGACACAGAGGAAGGTAGTGACTAAAACAGAGGTCAAATAGGGGCATAATTTCAATAAAATACTATCCAACAAGTATGATACAGTACAAAATTACAAGAAGAGTAGGAAATACATCCACATTTGCAATATTGCATGGAAAGACACATCTATATATCTACAGGATAAAACTGCAAAAGCAGACAGTTAACACCAGCAGTTGAAAGAGGGCAATTAAATGGCTCTCAGTAGTGTAGAGAGGCTTGTAGACCATGTGGTGGGGTAACAGGAGGAGGGGGTGAGGAGTAGGGAAAGGACTAGCTGCAGGAGCAGTGATGTGCAGTGAACTCACAGAGCTGATCTTTATGGGAAAAGGGAGAGTAGGAAAAATGAAGAGAAGAGGGAGATTATTTCAATAGAGGTGAAAGTGGTAAGAGAAGGCAGCCTGCCCATCTCAGGAATTACAGGAGTGGAGGTGAGGGACTGGGTATCAGAAGATATGATGGTGTAAGGGGAGAAGGGTAGGAATAATGAGTGAAGAGAGGTACTGGGGGGAGGGAACCAAACCAGAATTTAGTTATGAAGGAGGCTCAGTGTGGGAGGCACACTTCTGTCAGTGAAGGGAAAGAAAGACTAATGTAAGGGAAGCAGTGGTGAGGCAAGGAGGCCAGTTTAAGGTAAAAATAAGAGAACGCGTGAAAGGGGGCGTCCAGCCTGGCAAGAGAAGACTTGCAGCAGCAGCCACAGGTAAATCTGTAAAAGGGGGGACACTCAGGAAGGGGTGCAGAAAATGTACAGGGATCTTAGGAAACTGAAGTAGTGGTCAGTTGGAGTTCAATACCAAAAAGTGTAAATTCAGGCACCTAGAGCAAAGGAACTCCGGTGCTGAGTACAGGATGGGGGGAGCTACTGACAGGTACTAGACAGGAGAGGGACCTTGGGGTTATAATATCAGAGGACTTCAAGGTGACAGAGCAGTGACAGTGGGCAGAGCTAGTGGGATGCCAGTGTGCTTAGCAATGGGTATCTCCAGCAGGAGGAGAGAGGTGGTGTTGCACTGTATCACTTACTGTAGCAACCCCACCTGGAGTACTGTGCCCAGTTTTGGAGACCACACCTCAGAAAGGACACAGACTGGGTTGAAGCAGTCCAGAAGTGGGCAACCAAAATGATGCAGGGTTTGCACAGAAAGCCCGACAAAGAGAGAGACTGAGAGATCTCAACATGTCCACCCTGGAAAAGGGAAAAGAGAGAGGTGACATGATTGAGACCTACAAGCACCTCACAGGGGTGAAAAGGGTGCAGGTGGGGAGTGTCTATCAAATGAGAATGAACACCAGGACCAGGGACATGTAATGGAGCTAGAAGTGGGGAAGATCAAGAGAGGTATGAGGAAATATTTTTTCACTGAAAAGGTGGTAAATGTCTGGAATGGACTGCCAGTGGAAGTGGTGGAGACTAGAAGAGTGGGGGTGGGTTCATGTGTGCATTGGTGAACATAGAGGTACATTAGTACCGAGGCAGGGAGGCAGAAGGGTCACAGGAGACTGAATAGGGTCTGTGGAGGCAGAATAGGCAGGGATCACTTGAGCAGACTGGGTGGATCCAGCTGTCCTTTTCTGCCAACAAATTCTATGTTTCTATGACTTGGGGGCAGAAATGTAGACCACATCCTCACAGTCAAACAATGGAAAGATCATTTTGAGAATGAGCTCATGGTGGACAGGAAAGGGAGACAGAACTTGTTTTAGTGCAGTGCACCAAGCCTGAGAAAAGGGTTCCTATGGATTGTATCAATATGGTTAAAAAACTCAAAGTGACAGTCTAGCTATATGCCTCAGTATTGAAGTAGGAGACTTCCTCCTGAGGGAAGCCATCAAAAGTCTAGAAGACCAGGGTTGACAGGCCTGTAGATTCTCTGAATACTACCAAAGGTCATGGAGACCATTGTCTCAGCATTCAGAAAAGAGAGAGAGGTGGCTAGCATGGAACCAGCAATGAACATTGTTGAAGTGCACTGGAGTTCAGTTTCAGCTCATTTACTGAAGCGCAGCAGGTAAAAAAAATCAGTATTATCTGCATGCATGTGAATACATGCAGAGAGAAGCGTTGGGGAGGTTGTTGAGGAAGATCGAGAACAGCACAGGATCAGGACAGAACCCTGGGGACTCTGAAACCAATCAAAACAGGAGGCAAAATATCCCGATTCATCTGGAATAGCAAACATATCCGGATTAGATTATCGATCCTTCAACTTCCAAAAGAGAAAGGCGGAATAAACCTCCTGAACTTAGTACACTATGCTTTGGCAACACATTTACAAAATATCCTTACCTGGATCGCTCGTTCACTAAACCATATTGGAAACCAATCAAATTTGTGCTAAATGATCTCATAACTATGACCCGTACTCTATTTGGTAGCCCACCCCCCACCCCTGCATGCTCCCTCTATCTAAATTCTACCAATACACAGCTTCAACATTAAAAGAATGGTTGAACATTTTTAACTGATACTTCTCAGCTCATAGATTTTACCTATAAGCCCTGGCATATGACTCCTCATACGGACCAAACACATGGGATGGAGCCCTGTGGGGTTGGGCAAAACTGGGGATTCGATTTGTGTTCCAACTACTAGATAATTCGGGAACTGTACCTTTTGGCACTCTACAGGCAGAGTTTAACTCGCCAAGCAGACTTTAGTACCTCTCTAATTAAGATCTTACAGGGAAAGCCCTTGAACCACCGCAGCATACCACGTAAACTCCCTGCCCTCCCACAACTATTAATTTCCTACCTCCAGGGTCATACCCAAGACCATGTTTTTGGTTCTGCTTACAAAGCTATGCAAGAAACATCGCATGAAACCACAATGTCCATACTACAAAAATGGAACTCAGAACTTGGCCAGTCACACAACATTGAAACCTGGAATAAATTCACCACACTGGCCTACCATTTAACTACCTTGTCATACTGGAGAGGATTTGCATGGAAATGTCGCTATCGATATTTCTGCCCACCTGATATAGTGGCACAGTACAGGGACCAGTCGAAGGTAATATGCTGGAGAGGATGTGGCCACTGCAAGACAATCACAGTCCACATATTTTGGGACTGCTCACTTATCCAGCCATTCTGGCAAGAAGTTACAAAACACTTTAGAGAACATGTTGGATTGCCCAGGAGAGATCACTCCATCTCTGATGTTACTAGCAACCCCGCTAGAAGATACCACATTGGATCGTATCAGCATCAGATTACTTCTAGTAGCAGCCTTGGCTGCAAAGCAGGCAATTACCCGGCTCTGACATACCACTAAAACCCCCACCCTTAAAGCCTGCAGAAACATAATGCTAGACATTTATACAATAGAGAGAATGGCATACAGGGCTCAAGACAAAATTCCGTACTTCAGCATAAGGTGGAGGACATGGATGGCATTTCAATTAAAGGGGACAGGAAATAATTTCTAACTGGCAGCTCTTTATAAAGTTTGTTTTTTTCAGAAATGATTTGCATTTCCTTAAATTATGCATATTTAACTGTATGTGACTAAAAAGTGATATGAAAAGCTGTATTTACATTGTTTTGTTTTTATGGACAGCATCCTGTTACAGTTCTCTTCATGGAACCAGTTGTTTGGAGTTTTAATCATGTCACGGTTTGTGCACAGAATGCTAATTATGAGCTGCTGGCCTAGCAGAACCATGCTTAGAATTCTGTGCACAAACTGTGTCATAGTTAAAACTCCAAATTACTGTTTCCATGAAGAGAACTGTAACAGAATGCTGCCCATAAAAAACAAACAATGTAAAATACAGCTTTTTATGTCACTTTTTATTCACAGTGAAATATGGATAGTTTAGGGGAATGCGTGTCATTTCTTAGAATAAGAACTTTACAAACATCTGCCAATTAGAAATGATTGCCTGTCCTCTTTAAATCGCTACCCAGATTTCATGCCCTGAAAGGGTTGGCCTCAAACATTATCAACCATTACCCGTGATCTGAACCTATGATCTTTGACACATCTTTAATCACTCTTTCACCCTTTTCCACTTGGTCCCGTTGGGGTCTGGGGGAAAACCACTGAAGCGCAATGGTCCTCTCCAACTATGTAGTGGTGGTTGTGCCAGGTGGCCTTTATAGCACCCCAGTGGAACTCCTCTCTCTCTCTCTCTCTCTCTCCTGTTTTATCTTGCACTGTTCTTACCTACACCTGCTCCTTTCCAGAGGTCTGTCTCTTTCTACCTGTAAATGACGGGATATATAGAATGTCAGACTCCTAGTTGTCACTCACATAAAGGCATGAAATGTGAATGTAAGACCCCAAACTGGGTCTAGAACCCATAGAGCTCCTACCACCTGAAAGGAAGGTAATAGATAATGCTGTAAGAATATATGAACAACAAATAGGATGAAAGTAAAGCTATGCCAGTACAAATACAGACTCATATCTGTAACAAGTAATTTCCTGATGGCATTGTATGAAAGGGGCCAAGTCCCCATCACTGTAAATGGCAGCTATAAGTGAATTGTAAATTAGATGTATACCCATGTCTTTGTTATTGTTGGTATGGAAAAATTAATAAAATAAACAATTAAAAAAAAAGTGGCAAAATGCAAGGTAAATTTTATTTGTATGGCGCCCAATCCCAGAGGCTCTGGGTGCCAAACAGCAAAACAATATAAGCAGCAAGAGCAAGAAATAAATAATGAATAAAATCCAAAACACAGTTTAAACTATATCTGTCATCAATATCTCACCTGATCTCAAACAGTTGGGCAGGGGCAGTTAGTCTGAGTAGGCCAGGCAGAAAAGGTGGGTCTTTAGCCTCAGTTTGAATACCCTGATTGAAGGGTCCTCCTGGACTGCAAACTGTAGCAAGTTCTACAAGGTTGGCCCAGAGACACTGAAAGCATGATCACCCAATGTCTTAAGCCGGACCCTGGGAACATCCAGGAGACCCCTTGAAGAGGAGCGGAGGGAGCGGACAGGAGCTCAGTCATGTAGCCAGGACCCAGTCCGTATAGGACTTTAAAGGTGAACAAGCCCACCTTGAAAAAGACCCTCTACCTGACCGGCAGCCAGTGCAGAGCATGCAGTCACATGCCTGGACCTGAACAGGCTTGTCAGTAACTGGGTCGCTGCGTTCTGCACCAGCTGCAGTCTGCGGAGGGTCCGTCCCGTGACCCCAAAGTATAGAGAGTTACAGTAGTCGTGCCTAGTGGTAATGAAGGCATGCACCAGAGTCGGCAGATCTTCGAGCGGAATGAGGGGCTTTATCCTGGCAATGTTCCTCAAGTGGTAAAAACCACTTTTGACTATAGACGACATCTGATCTTCAAATGTCAGTCTGCTGTTGAGGATCACACCAAGATCACACACCCTCGAGGAAGCCATCAATGGAGCAGACCCCAGGAAATGACCTGTGTTACCTCCGGATAGCAACCCATCATGCCCATGACCCAGCTCGATCACTAGTACCTCCATTTTAGCCAGATAGGTGTTTAGCATGTCTACAACATCACCGTTCCCTGCTACTACCACCCTTTCTCCCCCCTCCCTCCATTTCTCTCTTCTAACTGTCTTCGCTTAGATTTGCTCTCTCGCTGGGTTCTCAGCATCCAGGAGGGGGCTAGTTCTAGGCAAGTTTTTCCTCCCCTCCTTGTTACTACCACCCTTTCTTCCACTCCTCTGTCTTCCCCCTCCCCTCTCTCCCTTCCCCTCATTCCAATTTCATTGGCACCATTCTGCCCCTGACAGTGCTCCCAGCTTCTGGTGGGTCAACTCTAGTTATGCCCAGTCTTTCCCTACCTATTTCTCCCTCCTCCCACCATCCCTATTTTTACCCCTCCACACTTACAGGAACCCCTAGCTCTTATATGCACTGAACTAATTTAATCACACTTTTGCTCTGTCCATGCTGGAACTTCAGCTCGCATCTAGTCCGGTTTACTCTGTTTCACAATACCAGCCCCAGCTATTGTTATTACTGGCATTGTCCTTGCTCCCCCATCTTACCTGCTTCTCCCTTCACAGCTGGCGTCCCCTGACCCTCTTGCTTGACCTTCCACTGCAACTCAATTAATATACTGAAACTGTAATTGTCTCCGCCAATCCAGCAGGGCATTGGTGAAAGTGTTGTTTTTTCTTTTATTTTACTGAATCCTAATTGACCACGTATGCTAATGTTACTGTATGTTTAATTTCAATGTTTTCACACCTAATTGTAGCCCCCCTCCCGGTCATACCAGGAGACGAGTAACTTGTTGCTCAGTGTGCCTTCCTGGTGAAACATTTCAACAAATAAATAAAATGTTCTGGGCGCAAATGACAGACACAGCTGAGTATCATCTGCATAGCAATGAAACTCCACCCTGAACTGTTGGATGATCTCGCCCAGGGGCACCACGTACATTACGAACAGCATCGGCGACAAGATCGAGCCCTGTGGCACTCCACATGATAGGGGCATTGGGGAGGACGACAAATTCCCCATCACCACCCGCTGCACCCTATGAGAGAGATAGGACTCAAACCATTTGATGACAACAACAGCAAGCCCACAATATTCACAGAGCTGATCGAGAAGCACAAAATGATCCACAGTGTCAAAAGCTGAAGAGAGAGAGATTGAGGAGCACAAGAATTGACTTGTCTCCTCTATCTCTAGCCCTGAGCTGATCATTGTGCACCCTAACTAATGCTGTCTCTGGCCTGAAAACCTGACTGAAATGGCTCACAGATGTCAAAGGACACGAGGTGGTCCTCGAGCTGTTGTGCCACAAGTTTCTCAACAACCTTGCTCAAAAAAGGCAGGTTGGAGATAGGACGGTAGTGCTTAGGACATCTGGGTTGAGAGATTGTTTCTTTAGGAGGGGTCTAACCAGTGCTCCTTTCAAAGCCAATGGGAAAACCCCCCTCTGCCATCGAGTACCTGGTGGCAATAAGGTCTGATTGTCACCAGGCAGACAAGTAGGAACAGAACCAGCTGACCCCAAAGCACTCCAGATAGTTTACTATCCTATTACAAGTGCTTTCTTCAAAAGTGGAGAATTAATTGAAAAGCCCACTAAATCAGATTTAAGCCTATGGATAGGGTATACTGCTTAAGGAATTCAGCGGCTCTCAAAAAGTTGTGGTGCAAGTTCTATCATCAAGTGCACCTGTGTCCCTGCTTGCACGGACTCTTACCAGGTAACCCACTTTCATTTTCACCAAGCGCTCTCGCTCTCTCTGTACTGGCACTCGGCAGCGCTCTCAGCTCTGCCTCGCTGTTAACCTCTACAAAGCCATATACAATAAAAAATAAAATAAGGGTGCCCATACACAACTCCCCTTGTGTTTCCATCCTGGGAGTTGAGATAACAGCATGGAACCCTCAAACTTTGCTCTCGAGGTCCATATGCTGTTATCTCTACCTCTCGATGGAAACACAGGCTCGTTTGTGGCCACCCCTATATTATTCTTTATATCTTAACAACAGATCATTCTTTTGTTTACTGAATATTGCACTGTTAAAATAGTTTCACTGTCTGGAGAGATTGCCTGATATAAATACCCTATTTCAAGTTATATTGCACTTTAATTATTGCACTACAAGACCATTTGTACAGTTCCCCAAAAGTAATACACAGTTTGTGAGGCAATGAATCAGAATCACGGTTCTCCTATCTCCTTTTCAAGCAATATGCAAAAATGGTGCAGCTGTGAAGAAACCAATTACTAATAACTGACGTTTGTTAGAATCTGCCCACAGCTCTAATATGACTACTGCAGAGCTAAGACTTCAGTACCTGAACACACCTTCCTTTACGCTTTTTACAGAGACACGCATTCTTCAGAGCTCTGAGGAAGGCATGTTTGTGTGCTGGAAACTTAGCTCTGCAAGAGCCACGACGCTCAAGAAGGGACTTTGCCTGCTTCAGTGTTGCAGTCCTTCAGTGTTAGAACGCATTTGTGGCAATGAATCAGTGATATTGCAGACTGTGGGTAACATTGATTTTTGCAACTCACCCTTTACCTTGACAGCATTTGGTTAGAGTGTTAGGCCATTGGGCCACACCGAATCATCGGCATTTCAGGAATTGTCAGCCATTCCCAGTCATTTTGCAGCGACAGCATCTTTGCACGTTTGTTAAACGATCTTTCACAGTTCTCTTCTAGCCCTTATAGCATTTGGTAAGACTGTCTGGCCTTTGGGCCATAATGAATTTTGAGTGCTTGCCAAGAAACTGCAGTTATTAGTAATTGGTCTCATTACTGCAGCAGTGCTTAGAGTACTGATAGAAAAGAAGGTAAGAAAAACGGTGATTCTGAATTAATGCCTCTCATGCCATGGATTCATTTTGGAGAAGTTTGCAATTTTTCTTAATGTTTAATAATAAATGGTGCAATAATTAAAGTGCATTACAATCTTTAAATAGGGTATTCATGTGAAGCTATTTCACGGGACAGTAAATTTCGTAGCACAGTGCAACATTTAGTCAAAAAAGAATTGGCCGTTATTGAATATGCTGCATCTGATTTTATAGCCTATTTGGCTTTTACTCTTTTTGTGTTCTGTACAGACATAGTTACTCTAACATCAGATACTAAAAACCATTCACATAGGTGTTCTTTTCGGAGAAAGACACAGTCAAAACGGGGAAATATGATACATTGTTCTCATTCTCCTTGTTGAAGCATAATATATAGCAAATACAGTTTGAGTTTCATATCAGCTAGGAGCTTGAGGGGACTTTGCCTGCTTCAGTGTTTTAGCACCATTATGGCAGTGAATCAGTGACATTGCAGACTATAGGTGGCACTGATTTTTAAAGTTCTCCCTTTGCCTTGACAGCATTACATTATAAAACTATGTTACATAAAACATAACTGTAGCCCATAAGGAAAACATTAGTAATTATTTTTGACTGTTTTCAATGCACTTCTGTGATATGCCATATATTAGGAAGCTTCATAGTTTTTCTAACCCCACAATATTCAGGTCTGCTTCAAGTCACATTCTGAAGTGCAGGAGTTAAATGAGAACGGCGCTGAATCTGTAAGTTATTTTTCCCAGTAAAAGTTGTTTTTTTAATGCCGCTTCAAATTCTGATTTTTTTGGTTTTTGTTTCTTTGCTTTTTAATTTATAAATTATTCTTATTATCACTGTCTTTCTGATTGACACACTGGTGATAAGTATCATGTAGACTATGTCCTTGCTTTGCTTGTCCATTGTTGTCACAATGTATCTGTGCTCTGCTATAGAACTCTGTGGTTGAAAGTGACATAAACTACATCACACAGTTCTAAAATGGTACTTACTATCAGTGAGCACATCAGAAACACCCATTTTGTGTTGCTAAAGGTCTGTGTAGATGGAACCATGACATAACTCTAACCAGTACTTAAAAATACAGCTTCAGAAGGACTGCGCCTATGTGCAACTCAGGAACAGGCATGCCTTCCAGAGTTCCAAACTCTGTAGTTACAAACTATGTGCACCCAAAACGTGAAAGAATAGCTGGGAAACAGAAAAAGGCAGTCCCTAAAGGAGCCATGGACACTTCCCTTGTGGCCATGAGTACTAGGAGTGCCTAAGCAACAAAGAAAAAAGATGGGTAGGGCTCAGCATCTAAGAAAGTGATCTAAACTGTGGTCCCAAGACATCAGACAGAACAATGGCAGCTTGAGGGAGCTGGTATATGAACAATTGTTAGCTGCACTTATGCCCAAGCTTGACAAAGTGTCCACCACCATTGATGCTCTAGCAAACAGGTACGAAGAGCAGGCTGGGAGGGTATCGGTTACTCCATCCTAAGGCTAGACAGAGCAGGCAGGGGTGGTGGAGTGGCCATGTATATCCACGCCTTCCTCCAATACTTCCCAGGCTTTTCTCCTCCTCCAACCCAGCAATCCATGACACCTTAGCCATCAATGTATCCATCTCTTTCTCACTCCCTATTTTTGTAGCCGGTATCTATTGCCGTCCAAATGTCCAGCCTGCTGTCTCCCTTAACCTCCTAACTTCCATTACTTCCCTCTCTCAATCTAGTGAGCTTTACATCCTTGGTGACCTCAATTTAAATTGGTTGTCCCCAACAACATCTACCACAAGAAATGCTATCAGTGCCCTCAACCTCACACAACTAATTACAGAACCCACCCGCCCTAATCACAGACCAAAAAATACTCCCTACTTGATTGGGCCCAAACTTCCCACCCCCCATAGAATCATCACCTCCCGCATCCTTCCGGATGCTCTCAACAACCACAGCCTGATTTTCCTGTTCAGAAAAGTTCACAGCCCTAAATCTCCACATAAAACCCTACAAATACAGACCTATAAATCCCTAGAATTGGAACCTCTCCTGCATAGCCTATTCCTCTCAGACTGGTCCCCCTAGCAGGCACCTCCTCGGTTGATAAAGCCCTAATCTATTTTAAAGACATCTTCCTAGCAAATTGGAATGCCTTTGCACCGCTAAAACAAACAAGGGTTAGAGGTCATCACCTCCCCTGAATTACTAGCCTGCCACAGAGCCAGAGATTGGGCCTGGAAACAGCACAAAATCTCTCAGCTTCCAAATGACCTTCTTATTTACTGAAAACTCTAATGCCTGCACCCGGGCTACCAGGCTAGCCAAAACAGAGTACTTCAAATCTACCGCCGCAACAAACATCAACTCCCCCTCCAAGTTCTGGAGAGTGGTCTACGCCCTCTTTACCACCCCATCCTGTCCACCCACCCCTATACTTAAGAAAAAAAGCCACCTTCTTTTCCGATCCAGTTGCAGTAGTTACTGAATTCAATTGAAAGACTTGCTCTGTAGTTCGGTGACCAAGCAGCCAGCCACTCCCACTTCCTGAGCTATGTAAGCAGTTTCTCTAAGCCTCACTGTGAAGCATTTTTTCTTTGCAGCTGAAGGCTCTGACGGTTTGTCCTCTGAGCTGGTTAGGCCTTCCTGGCTTGCTGGGGCCTGCCACCCCACCCCCCCCTCCTGCTTGTCTCTGCCGGGCTTCTGTGCTTATTTTTCTACTTCTGGTTTGTATTTTGCCTTTGGCTGTGTATGCTTCCTTCCTGTTTTTGGGGGGGGGCTTTATTTTTCAGCTTCTAGCATAATGCTACTCCGGAGCTTGTACTGCTTGCTTTTACTTACTCACAACTCAAATTACTTGCACAGCAACTCCTAGCATTCTGCTACGCAGAGCTCATGCTAGTGCTTTCAGTTATCTACAACTACAGCCACGGCTGCTGACTGTTTACCTTAATTATTAGTGTACCCAGTGCCTGTGTTTTAACACTGTGCTCACCACGCTCAAACTACTGCAATGCAACTGCATTCATTACCTGTGTGTTTCAGCTCAGCCATAGCTGCTTCATGTTGCATACTCAATTCTTTTCACCTAACACAGTTTACTCTGACCCTACCTGTGCTTCTCATTTTACTTGCAGCTTCACTGCACTGCCTGGCTACACCTGCTTTCAAGCGTTGTCTCCCTGTTTTATTGCACTTCTAACTCTGAGGTCAGCCACCTAGCTCCTGCTGAGGCTGTTAATATAGCTTGATATTAAACAATCTGTCTTCACCGCCGAAAATCCTCTGAGTCTGTCACCTTGATTTGGCTTTGTACTGTCTGTCTGGCTTGCTCCCAATTCATTGTTGTTTAATTGCTATACAAGTTTGATATGCTGGTTCACCTATCATGACTACTGCTTACTGACCTATGTGCAGGTCTACACATGCTTACACAGCTGTTACTTCTTGCTTACGCAATCCATTACTTCATGTGTACTGCCATCCCTTCGGCTTCAGCCTGGGATTCTGCTGCACTCAGTCTGCATTCGACCTTGCAAGGTCTCAGCACTCCATGCTCATTACGATCTCAGCACGCCGTGCTCATTCAGCTCACCAGCTTTCAGCTCTCAATCAATTTCTGGGGCATGTCAGACATTCTAATCCAGCACAGGGTTCCTGCAGCTGACCGGTCTCACTCTGTTCCAGGGAGTACAAGTTTAGGTCTTGGAGTTTAGACTCATAGGGTTTGTTATGGAGGCCCTGCACCATCTTTGTGGCCCTTCTGTGAATTGATTCCAAGCACTCTATGCCCTTCTTCAGGTGGGCCTCCAGAACTGGACACAGTACTCCAGGTGTAGCCTCACCAGGGATCTATAGCGTGGAATGATCACTTCTTTCCTGCTAGTTATTCCCCTGCCTATGCATCTGAGGATGCTGCTTGCTTTTCATGCCACTTTTTTGCATTGATTCCCTGCTTTAAAGTCGCCCGATACGATTACGCCTAAGTCCCATTCAGTTCTGGTCTCTTCAAGTTGATGCCCATCTAGAAAGTATTGAATTCTTGGGTTCTGTTTTCCTAGGCACATCACTTTGCATTTTTTAGCATTAAATCTAAGCTACCAGTCATTGGACCACTGTTTAAGTTTCTTGAGATCCTCCTTCATACTGGAGGCCCTCTCCCGAATTGTCCACCCTATTACATAGTTTTGTATCATCTGTGAACAGGCAGACTTTACCCTTAAGACCATCAGCAATGTCACTGATAAATATGTTGAAGAGGACTGGACCCAGCGCGATCCCTGAGGGACTCCGCTGGTCACAATACCCTCTTTGGACATGGCACAGTTTGTGACTTTCTGAGTTTTAGTCTGCAGCCAGTGTGCTACCCAGCTTACTATTTAATGACTGACACCTGTGTGTTCAGGTTTATTGATCAGCCTCCTGCGTGGGATGGTGTCAAAGGCCTTGCTGAAGTCCAGGTACACCACGTCCACTGTCCTCCAGTCCACTGCTTTGGTCACCCAATCAAAGAATTCAATCAGGTTAGTCTGACATGATCTACCTGCAGTAAATCCATGTTTTTGGGGTTGAGTTTTCCAGCCCCTTTTAAGAAGTCTACTATCCTTTCTTTAAGGAGTGTCTCCATGATTTTACCCACCACCGAGGTCAAGCTGACAGGGCACTAATTTCCTGCCTCCTCTCTGCTGCTACTTTTATGCAAGGGTACCATGGTAGCCCTCTTCCTGTCAAGCGGCACCTTGCCTACTTTTCAGAGATTCATTGTATAGCTCAGCTAATGGTGCAGCTATTTCTTCTCGAAGCTCTCTCTCAGTATTCTTGGTCGAATTCCATCCGGTCCCATGGCTTTGTCTGTTCTTAGTTTTTCTAGTTCTTTCAGCACCCTTTCCCTTGTGAAGGGGCTTGTGTCTGCCTCCCATGCAGGGTGCTCTGTTCTGTTTAGTGCTGGACCACTACCGTTGTGCTCATTTGTGAAGACTGAGCAAAAGAATACATTGAGTGCTTCAGCTTTGTCTTTGTCTTTTTCCACTATCTGACTGTTGCTTGTTGACATTCTGACTATCCCCCCTTTGCGCTTCCTTTTTTCGCTGATGTATCTAAAAAAGGTTTTGTCCCCCTTGATTCCCAGCGCTATTTTTTCCCTCCATTTGGGCTTTTGCTAACCTGATAGCCTTTCCAGCCTCCTTGAGCTTCTCCTTGTAGAGCTTCCTATCCCCTTCCCTCTAGGACTCCTTGAACTGCCTAAAGGCTTGTTTCTTTTCTCTAATCTTTAGTGACATTTCTCTAGTAAATCAGAAGGGGTTTCTCTTCCTTTTTAATTTAGTCACTAGCTTTGTGCAGTCTGCTGTTACCACGTTCAGTGAGTCTTAAGTTTTTCCAGTGAGTATCTACATCCCCTGCGAATCTGTCTCTCAGCAGTTCTTTAATGCTGGATCTCATTTTCTGGAAGTCAGCTTTTTTGAAGTCTATAACCTTTAGAATGGTGTGTCCTGGAACCCCCATATTATTGATTTGTAGCCAGACAGACTTATGATCGTTGGCTCCCAGATTGATGCCAACATGGACATTGGATATTCTGGGGCTATTAGTGGGAACTAGGTCCAGGATTGCTTTATCCCTGGTGGGTTAGTCCACTAGTTGGTTCATCTCAGCTTCCTTAAGAGTGATGAGAAATCCACTGCTCTTTTGTGTGGAAGCTGTGCACATGGACCAGTCTATGCCTGGTAGATTTAAGTCCCTGACCAGAAGCAACTCCCCTGGGCCCTTTGTCAGCCCTTGATCGAATGGTCTCAAGGAGCTCCTTGTCAACTTCAGAATCCTGCGCCAGGGGCCTATACATGACGCCCAGGTGGATAGGAGACATGCCCCCAGCTCCTAGAGTAACCCATAGGGCTTCTGCATTGCTGTGTTCCTGATGAATCTCTGTTGCCTTTATTCCTTCCTTGACATATACCACAACCCCCCCTTTCTTTTTCCAGTCCTTGCAGAAAAGGACTTTGTGAAGTTCTCCTGGACAAGGTTCTAGCCAAACTTGGACTAGATGTTTTTCTTCTATATCAGATGTGCAGGCACAGGCTTATGACAACAGACTTAAGAGACAAGGCCAATTAAAAAACGCAGGAAGAGATTAGTACAATGGCCTGCCACCCACCTACTGTGCACAAAATGTAGAAAGAGGACTTAAGAGCAGCATAAGACAAGCCCCCCTTTTATATGGGCTAAAATTGTGGCTACCTGCTGCTCTTAAGGTGACTCTGGGGCACTTCTCCCACTGGGTCTGGAGCTCCAGACAGGTGACACTGTCATGGGGGGGGCCATAAAGAAGTGACGTAAAGGACTGATGGTGGAAATATACACCAAGAGGTTACATTACTGGCAGCTCTGGACAGCATGAAATCTCTTGACAGACTGCTTGCTGCTTCACTAAGTGACTGTTTGGTTTATAGGGATAACTATGAGAAGCATCAATAATATCATATTCATTTTCTCTCCACGGGAGATGGGGACATGCAGCCTGTACTTAAGAGGAAGAACTATTGCTGGATTAATAATGGAGGGGAGAACCAAGCCCCGGTGGTTCGGAGGGGATGGGATGTGCACCAGAACCTGTTCCACGCACCTGTCACAGAGTAACTAAACTTGTGTGGTGGGGGGAGGTGGGTGCTATGACAGTTGTTAATAGTTAAAATGGTTGGGCAGGGAGGCTAAAGAGCTTCCATCTGTAAACTGGGAGACTGGAGTTGTGGTGGTTTCACTTCACTACTAAGGAGGGAAACTGAAATGCAGACCGTTATGTTCATGTTTCACTTGTTCTATGTTTTGTTATATGTTGCTGTTAGTAAGGCATCAGATGTTATAACTGCAGGCATGCACTATGGTAAGGAGATGGACTGTATATTGAGAAATGGCAGAAGAGGGACAAAGCTGAGAAGGGTCATGGCATTGCAATGTAGGATAGGAAGGAGTAGGTGGGTTCATGGAACCATCACAGGGATTGTTCTGGTGAGGAGTTCACTGTGTGGGGGCCTGGGTTAGAGTTTGGAAGGGGCTTGCACCTCCCACAGGGCACTGTCTCATGAGTCATAATGGTTAACAACATAGTGACATGCTCCTGGAATGACCAAGGGCTTTCCCTCACCAGTTAAAAGGAAAAACGTCTTGAAATTAGTGAAACAACATGAGGTTCAAATTGCTTCCTTATAGGAGCCCCATTTGAAGGAGGCACAGCACCAAACATTGGTCAGAGATTGGGTGAGCCAGTGTTATTACACCTCCTACAATGGGCACAGAAGGTATGTGGCAATATTAGTTAACAGAAGGCTAATTTTTGTCAAGGAGAGGTCTTTGGTGGACCCAACAGTGGCTGTTATGTTTTTGTTACAGACATAATACAGGGTGAAAAGATCACACTTGGCAACACTTACACAACTGCGACCTATGACCCTGTGTTCTTTGATCAGATATAAATCCTGCCACACAAGGAACAATTTCCAAGCTTAATACTTTGGGGGGGGGGGCCTTCAGTTGTGCACTAAACCTGGGGTTGGACTACTTGGGCTCATATATCAGAGAACAGAACCCAGGGTAGCTCGATGGGGGGAATAGACTGAGTGAGTTGGACTTAGTTTATGTCTGCAGAAAAGCCAACCCAGGTGTCACAGATTATTCATTCTACTCTAATCCGCACAAGACATGGTCTGTATAGATTATATTTTCCTCCCCAGGGACAAGTACAACTGAGCAGTAGAGACCAGCATCACGTCCATCACGCCACCTTCCCAAGTGCAAATGTTGTAAGCTTTAAGGCCCAAACCGGCACCACCACAGACAAGCTCCTGATGCTTCTCAGCATATACTGTATGCTTAAACAGGAAGCATTCAGGGAGTACTTGAAAGGATAATGGAAGTTATATGAAGATACCAACAGGGCTACTGCTCCTTGTAAGGCTATCTTCTGGGAGGCAGGGAAGGCTTACCTTAGTGAAGCTATTATAGCATTTCTGTCAGGGAAAAGAAGGCAGAAGAGAGAATGGCTTGCCACATTAGAAGCAAAAGTAAAAGACTTGGAAAAGAAGCCTATTCAAACACATCAGAAGAAACACAAGGTTTCTCAGGGTGGCCAGGGAAGCAGTAAATCTGATATTAATGCACGGAGTGAGTAGGTCTCTATTCTATGCAAAGAAGAAATTCTTTGAATGGGGCAATAAGTCGGAACCTCTCTTGGCTATACTGGTGAGTGGGCACAGGGGCTCCAACACTTGCAGCCATTATAGTTGGTAGTGGAGTATTAGCCAGTCAGAGTAAATCCATCAGTCATTCATAAATGTTTTCCACGTTGCACAAGGGGGAGTGTGCTGCAGGCTAAGAGACAATGTACAAGCTCCTAGACCAGCTTAACCTTCCACAGCCAAATAAAGAACAGGCAGAACTGCTGGGGAAACCCATCACTTTGGAGGAGGTTCATTTGGCTATAGCAGGACTGCAGCGGGCAAGACAGCAGGCCCTAATGAGCTGCCAGTGGAATTTTACAGGGCTATAGGGAAGCCTTGCCTAATAAGGCTATACTAAATGCTGACAGAAACTACAGAGGCTAGGCAACTACCTGGAGGGTGCAACCTAGCTACATCATGGTCATTCATAAAGCAGAAACACTCCCAAAGGTAAGGTGGGAAATGAACCTTGTTGAATCGCATACTGTGCCTCCGGTTCCCAAGGTGCCTTCATATGTCCACGAAAAAAATCTTTGTTTAGGAACCCAAAAATAACTTCTCCAGAGCCCAAAAATTTCTCTGTGATGATTTTTATTTCTGTTTATACTGCCACCTACGTTTTGCTCTGTATAAGAGCTTGTTCACGGGGTAGATCTGTTAAAGACAATGATAAAAAAAAAACATGTTTTAGTAGAACAATCCTTGAAACAAATATATTTATCTCCATTTTTTATGTTATAATATTGTATTAAAACATTGTGGAATTCTTGAATTAAACTAAATTTACCTAGCTCACAGCTACTGTTCTACATTTCACTTTCCTCCTGCTTACTTCATATTACAAAAAACAGCCATGCCATCTGTGAATTGATATAATGTGTTCTGTCAATTATTTTCAACAAACAAAGGCCCCATATATTTTATGTATTTGGTGAAACAGTGTTGCTTTCACATGTTTTTCAGGGTTTAAACCCAAGTGTTTGATTTGATTTTGAACACAACTGTGAATGAAGTGGAGCCTACAAGGAATGCTTTTGTGTATGCTATGAGGTAAATGGCCAAGTTATGGGGTTACAAGCTTTATGCAGTTGTTAAAATTAAGCTAATATGAGGCCTTTGTTTGTTGAAAATAATTGACAGAACACATTATGTCAATTCACAGATGGCATGGATGTTTTTTGTAATATGAAGTAAGCAGGAAGAAAGTGAAATATAGAACAGTAGCTGTGAGCTAGGTAAATTTAGTTTACTTCAAGAATTCCACAATGCTTTAACTTAACACAATATTATAACACAAAAAATGGAGATAAATATTTTTGTTTCAAGGATTGTTCTACTAAAACATGTTTTTTTTTTATCATTGTCTTTAACAGATGTACCCCATGAACAAGCTCTTATACAGAGTGAAACGTCGGGGGCAGTATAAACAGAAATAAAAATCATTACAGAGAAGTTTTTGGACTCTGGAGAAGTTATTTTTGAGTTCCTAAACAAAGATTGTTTTCATGGTCATTCATAAAGCAGGGAAGAATTCCAGGGAATGCATAGGATCCCGTCCTATTTCACTGCTGAATTGTGATGTTACTGTAATGGAGAGGGTCCTGACCACCTGATTGGAGAATGCACTGCCAGAGGTGGTCCATTTCGGACCAAACCAGTATCATAAAGAGCAGGCACTCCTTCCACAATGTTAGAAGGCTTCTGAACATAGTGGAGGGGGTAGTAGGTGTCCAGGGAGAGGCTTTGTGCTCTCCCTGGACTTCGAAAATGCCTTTGACAGAGCTGATTATCTCTACTTATTTGAAGTTCTGTCAATGTTCGGCCTAGGGGAGGCATATTTTAGCATGGCAAAAATACTTTACAAGGACCTGAGGGCTAACATCCTGATGAATGGAAGGGTGCCAGGAGTCTTTGCACTGGGTAGAGGTAATTGCCAGGGGTGCTCACTGTTGCCCCTGCTTTTTGCCCTAGCCATAGAACCCCTGGTGGGATGTATCCAGACTGGTAAAGAAGTGGTGGGACTACAGGGGGAATGAGGGCAGCCACACACAATTGCACTCTATGCACAGTGTGCTGCTGTTCTTGACACAGCCATGCAGGTCCATACTGGCAGTGACAAAAATACAGGAACAATTTGAGGCTTTCCTGGGATACACAATAAACAGAGGAAAGTCAGAACTGATGAAGATGGGAGGGGAACCACAGTTTGGAATTAAGACTGGGCACTGAAGTGCTACCTCTCACATCAAATATCTGGGTATATAGGTGGGTGGCACCCTACCAACACTCTATGAGCTTAATTATAAGCCAATATTGACAAATATTAGAGATAACTTGGAAAATGGCGTACCCTCCCTATCTCTTGGCTTGGCAGGATCAATTTAATAACGGCAAACATTCTGCCAAGGGTCTTATACCCAATCCAATGCTACCAATAGGCTTAGTGAAAAAGGATATAGAGACTGTAGAGGCAGTGTTCTGACTTTCTACAGAATCTCAAAAGATCCAGAGCTAGCCTTTTGAGACTGAAAGGAATGGTTGTGAAGGGAGGTCTTAACTTCCTTGATATTGTGAGATACCAACTAGCCGTACAAGTAAGACACATATGGGAACGGATGCTGGGATGGAGGGGTGGTTAGATGGGTATCGCTAGAGACCAGTGTGGGTGGGACACCTCTCTCCTCCTATACAAGCCAAGGAGGCCTCAGGGCATACAAAACTTAAGGGGAACACAGAAGCTGGCAACTCAAACACATAAGGCCTGGGAAAATGTTTGTGCCAGACTGGGTGATAAGAAGGCTGATTCCCTGCTTGTACCACTCCATGCTAACCTGGAATTCTTACCTGGCATGAAGGATGTGGGTTTTCTGTGATAGCAAGAAAGAGGGGTACAATGTATGGGCGATATGTTTAGTGGGAACACAATGAAATCCTTTCAAACCATTAAGGATGAAACAGACATCCCAGAAGCACACTTGTTTGGGTATCTGCAAGTAAGGAGGGCCGTACACAAATTGGAGAGAGAGGTGCCTCTGGAATCCCCGCTAGCAGGTATATACAACTTATAATGGCATCTAGAAGATACCATAGGAGACTGCTGGCAAGTGCGTACTCCAACCACAGAGACACATCTCCTGATTGGTCTCTAAAAACAAAACAACAGTGGGAAAGGGACATACAAGGCAGTATCAAAGATGAGGCATAGGGCACCATATGTGAGACTTACATGGGACTGACAATGTGCAGCCTATACAAGGAGGCACAATACAAGTTCATCAATAGGCTGTTCACACCCCTAAGCACAGTAAGCAAGTTTAATGCTGGGGTCTCCTCAATCTTAAGATTGCAGCCTATGAACTTGCCCTCATGTTGCCAGACTTATCAAGCTTTTCTTGTTCTCTGATGTGATGCCTCACCTGTGGAACAGCTCAAAGGCAGACACTGGCCTGGTGGTGTGAAGGGCTAAGGCATTGAATGTCTTACCTTCTGCCATGCCAGCGACCCTTGTTCAGGAATAAACATGGGTTGCCAGGGATCGGTGGGGTGAGAGAGGATTGAGCGTCCCAGGGACTGCTCTCCTGTCCCAGGATGGGGTGGTCAGCCAATTCTGCCTTTGACTGCCACTGGATGGAGGCCTGGTGGTAGTGAAGGCAAATGAGTGGTTTGAAGGGAGGAGCCATGGTTCTGCAGAGCGTGGGCACCTCCACATGTGCATTCTGATGTGTAGCTGTGGCAGGGGCACATGGGAGAAAAATGGAAAATGGGACCCAATGGCAGAACACTGTTCCGTGCATCTCCCTGGGCTCGTACCACCACCTGGATGTCTGGAGAGACTCTGGATTGTGACTTTGGGTGGAGGACAGCCCTCTTCCTCCTCCAACCCCACCACAGGGGACAATCGGTGGGGACTGGCTCTAGGTAAGTCTGGGGGACGTGTGTGCTAGCCAGGGGGAGGTGGGATAGAAGCGAGATCACCAGAGGGGTAAAAAGCTTGATGAAAACAAGAAAAAAGAAAATCTCAAATATAGTGCCTGTCTTTAAGAATAGAGACCATAAGCTGATCAAGAACTATAGGCCCATGGCCCTACTTCCAACTTGAAATAAAATCCTTGAGAAAATCACCTCCACCCAGTTTACCAATTATCGCACTGCCCATGATCTCCTCTCTCCAATGCAGCATGACTTCTATAAGGGGCAGAGCAAGCTTCTATAATGTGCAGAGCACTACTACTGCCCTGCTTACTCTCACCAATCACATTGTCACAGGCGTGGATGAGGCACCCTCACAGGAGTGGTTTTCACTGACCTAAGGCTTTTGACCTTGTCAACCACTCTTTTCTCTGTGACAAACTCGCCTGTCTAGGAATATCTCCAATTACACTCCCTTGGTTCAGAAATTATCTTTTTGGACAGACTGCAGAGACTTAAACGTGGATCCTCCATATCTGAACCTGCCCCCACACTGGTGGGGGTCCCACAAGGTTCTATTCTGGGTTCACTTCTACAGTATTTGCCTTTCATATATTTCATATACATTTAATCAACCAAAGCTTATCCCACTGCTCTGCTATGCTATACACAGACAACTAGATCCTACACACCAGCTCTAAAGATAGCATCATTATTATTTATTTATTTAAAGCTGGTAACCGGGAGAGGCACACTGAGCTGAGGCTCATTTCCAGGTGCAATCCGGTGGAAGGGGAGAGGGAGGAATATATACATTACAGGAGGCATGTCATTCAAAATTATACAATGGCAAGAAAAAATCTTGGACTGTGATTGGTCAGTCTGGTGCTGTACCCGTGGTGTTATCCCAGCATAACACCACGGGTCTAGTAGTCTCAGCACTGTGAATCTCTTGACTGATTGTTTGGATTTGCATTTGCATTGTTAGCATCTTCCCTTAAGAAACAAAAATATTTTTCCACACTAACGAAAACATTCTTTAAAATATTTTTTTTTTATTCTGTATATAACAACAAGCCATTGTATAATAGGAATAATGGACTCCAGGGTGTGTGTCGTGCTGGGATAATGCCATGCCTGGGGTGCTGGATGCACTTGGCCTGCGGCCTTTGTAACCAACCTCCCCCTTGTGTGGCATTATCCCAACACGACACACACCCTGTCATGCATTATTCCATTAGTAAAAAACAATAAGACTTGATTAGAGTTTGCATCAGTTTCATTTTCAATTTGGTTACAACAGTGGTGTCAAATTAAAGTGCAATATAGAGTGGGGTAGAGCAGCAATATATCTAGGAGTTTAGCTGAGGGGGAGAACAGCGAGTACTTGGAGGTATATGAGTGGTGAGAGTGGTTGGTTAGGGACTTAGCATGAGCAGGTGCCAGTGGCAGAAGAGTGTTCAGTGAGGGCCCTTTTGAGGGCACACGAGGAGGAGGAGGAGAAATGAATGGACTGAGGAAGAGAGTTCCAGAGAGAGGGGAGCCTAAAAGCAAAGGCAGCAGAGCTGGTGCCAGACATAGCAATGGAAGGGAGAAAGTGCAGTTATCCCTGGACTGGAGAGGGTAGGAGAGTTCAGTCTCTGTGGAGTGGAGTGGAGTGGAGTGGAGAGGAGAGGAGAGTGGAGAGGTAGCGGCGAAGAGAGCTAAGCCAGAATTTGGAGATGGAGAGAGGAGTGCAGCTTGCAATGACAGTGAAGTGAGGAGAGGAAGAGTGAGGAGTACAAAGTGTAGTGATGGGTGTGGGATGGGGCATTTAAAGCAAAGTTACAGAAAGCATTGTATAAGATGTCAAGCCTAACCAGAGTGGAGGCTGGGGCAGTACCGTAGATGTTGTTCGCATAGTCGAAGGCAGGTAGAATCATTTTAGTGAGAAGAGTGAAGCGAGTGTGCTGGGGGAGAGAGTCTTTGTTCCAATATAAATCCCCTAGTCTGGGGCATAGCTTTGAGTGGATGTACCCGATGTGTTTGGAGTAATCCAGATGGCAGTCAAGCCAGAATCCCAAGTATTTGTAGTAGAAGACTTCATCCAGTAGGGCACCATCCGGGGTTTAGAATTTGGGCAGGGAGGATAGATTTGTTTAATTTATGAGGGGAGCCAAAAGTCATTGAGACTGTTTTTTTGACCTTTACTTTGAGGTGGTTTACCTGAAACCAATTTAGGATGGAGTGAAAGTCGGCTTAGAGTCTAGAGTGAATAACAGGAGCAGAGGGACCGGAGACATAGAAAATGGTATCGTCAGCATACATTTGTATGTTTGATGCAGTGCAGGCTGATAGGAGAATGTTTAGAAATACAGAAAAGATGGAAAAGAGTATTGGCCCCAGGACTGAACCTTGAGGGACTCTGGCACTGATGAAGAGGGGATGGGAAGAGGTCACTTCCTACTCGTACTCGCTGGGAGCAGAAGGAGAAGTAGGATTTAAACCAGTTTACTGTTGGGGTGGCGAGGCAAGCAGAGCTGAGTTTGCTGAGTGGGAGGGTTGGGGGTTAGGTGGCCATTGTCCATAACCAGAAAGGATTGCGTTAGTGACAACAGAGAGAGGTGATAGTTGAGTGATTTGCTCAGAAGCCGGATTGGAAAGGGGAGAGATAGTTAGTGGAATTGAGGAAATCAGTAGGACGAGAGAGGACTAGTGTTTCTTGGAGTTTTGCCAGGGAAGGAAGAAGGGATATGGGGTGATAGTTACCCAGTGTGTGAGCATCTCCACCCGTGTGTAGTGTGATTGCTTTTGCAGATTTTCAGGCCAGGGAAACCTTGCTAAGGGAAAAAGAATGGTTCCGAAGATTGGTAATAGGGAGAGCGATGGCTGGTGCTGAGATGCGAAGGAGGGAAGGGTCAAGAATGTCTGGGCTGGATTTATTGGGGTTGAGGGCTAAGAGGGCATTAAAGACTTCAAGGCAGGAGACTGGGGGAAGTGTATCCAATTGGAGAGCTGGTGAGAGGGGAAGGGGATGGTGAAAGGGTTTGAGGGAAGAGCACCTGTTACGAAGAAGGAGTTTAGCTCTGAGGCTATGGAGACCAGGTCAGAGATTAGCGTGCCATCAGTGACAAGCATGGGTGAGGTTTTTGGGGTGGGTGGGTCTAAGAGGGAATGAGTTGTGCTCCAGAAATTTGCAGGGGAATTTTGGTTTAGGTGAAGCTGGGAACAGAAGTACACAGTTTTGGCGGACCTTATGGCTTTGATGCAAGTGTTTCTCAAGGTCCTGTAGACCTGCAGGTCGGAGGGGATGCAAGAGGCTTTGAGTCAGGCCCATGCTTGGTCACTTGACCAGCACAGGTGCAGGACATCGGCCGAGATCCAGGGCTGATAGTGAAGTTTTACTCTGTGCCGCCATAGTGAGACGTGATTGTTTCAGACGTCTAGGAAGAAATGCGTGAAGACTGACAGCGAGGAGTCTATGTCAGGAGCTGAGTACATTAGGGATCAGTCTATGGAGTAGAGATCATGTAGGAGGGCTTCAGGGATGAGGAATCTAAGGGAGTGAACCCATCTATAGGTTGGTGGAGCACAGAGAGTATGTAGTTTGCGACTGCAGATGATTACTAGGTGATCATTGAAAATGTCAGGGAGGGTGCCAGACACAACTATTATATGAGGGTGGGCGGAAAGAATCTAGTCAAGGAATGAGTGGTTTTGTGTGACTCGGTTAGGGTGAGTAGGCTCTTGGATTAGTTGGGTCAAGTATAGGGATTCAGTTTGCTCAGTGAAAGGCTTGAGCTTAGGTGAGAGCCAGTTTGCATTAAAATTACCCAGTAGAAGCTCAGCTGAAGAAGCATTTTCAGTTAGGGAGGAAATTAACTCTACTAGTGGGGGGGGTGTTGGATGAAGCGTAAAGTATGACATTGGAGAGGGGAGAGAGGATGGGAAATTTAGGGTGATTGTCAGGCACTCGTGTGAAGAGGAACTAGTCTCGTTGAAGGAAGCTTGACATGGTAGGCTGGACTGAGCATAGATTGTCACACCACCTGCGTATTTACCACGGGCTTGGTGGAATATGCTGTAGTTTGGGATGGATACTTGAGAGTCAGGGATGCATGATGACAGCCAGGTTTCAGTTATGCATGGGATGTCGGGGGAGTACTTAGTGACCCAAACTTGGACAGGGTCTATCTTTGGGAGAAGGCTTCTGGCATTTAAGTGACAGATTTTAAGGCCTTTGGGAAAATCTTGGAATGAGTGTGAGAGAGGGGCCCACGTTGGTGTGGATGTCACCAGAGAGAATAAGTAGGAGGAGAGGGAGGAGGAAGTAGTGCTTTAGTCTTAGGGACTTCCATTTAGGGGTGGGGGATTAAACAAGTGTGTTCAGGAGAGGGGAGGTAAGATGATAGAGGAGTTCAAGGCTGAGCGAGCAGGAAGCAAGGAGGCCTGAGTGAGTGAGGGAGGGAGGGGGACAGCCACTAACCAGCACTTCACCTCTGACCTACAGACTGTGCATAGCTGGCTGTCTCATAATAAGCTGATCCTCAATGTGACCAAAACGCAGTCTGTGTTATTTGGAATACCCTCCAGACTGAGACAGTGCCCAAGCTCATTCTCTATTGCATAACATGATGGCACTCCAGTCCTGTTAGTCACCTTTTTCTCCTACCTTAGCATCACCATTGATCTCTTTGTAGACTATTTGCTATATGTGATGGGTATCTGTAAAGCTGTCAACTTCATGCTGGGTGTCCCCTATAAAGCTGGCCGCAATCTGCACCCCCCGCCCAGCTTGAATAGCTATTGCCCATGAAATGCTCCTTTCTAAACTTCTCTATGGAACTCCTGTTTTTACTAAGGCCTCAACAACCAATCTCGTCAGATGGGAATTGGCTTGCAATAATATTTGTCACCTTGCAGTGGCATCCCATAGACTTACACATCACTGTTCCCTATATGACAAACTTGTTTGGCTTCCTCCATCAGAGTCTCATGACCTCTCCTTTGGGGGCACCATCTATGGCATCCTACACACAGTTGAATGCCACTATCCCTCGCCACCCTCCTCAATCCAGTGCATAATGTATACCCCCTAAGGTCTGGCAATAATGTGCCACTGATTACCCCAAACTTAAAGCCAGGTCTGAGGAATCCTCCTTTGCTTGTGCTGCCCCAGTGCTATGGGACTCCATGCTGCCTGATATTCAGCAATGTCCCATGGCTGCCTCATTCCATAACAGGTACCATGAACACCAATCTAAGGTGTCCAAGTGCTCCTGTCCTTGAATTTGTACTACTTGATTATTTATTGTTACCTGTTATGGTATGGAATAATCATGTAATCATGTGACGCTCAATGTGCATCGTCCCATGTACCATGTGGATATATTGCTATGGTTGCATTATTTCTCATTCTCTATTATGTATTTTAGTCCTACTCGTGTCCACCTATGCTTTAATGTTTGCTGGTAAGTTTCTACCTAAATTTGTTAGACTACTTGTATTTACCCTGTATTATACTCCATATTTTTATATGTAACCTCCCGGGTCATACCTGAAAATAGGTACTTGTTTGCCTAGTGCTCTTACCTGGTCAACATAAATGAAATAAATAAATGTGGCAGATGTAATGAAGACAGGAGGATATATCTGCATGATTTCTGAACAAGTTGAACATTGAGCCCTTCCCGGTCAGAGATAGGAAAGGAAATCTCCCAGATCACTGGTCTCCCCATAAGAGATTAAGTGACTTAAATGCTCCTACGGATTGAGGACATGACAGCAGAGGGCTGTGACCTTTCTCTGAGGACAATATGAATACTGATGCTAATGGCTGGGAACTGTATCCAAAACATGTGGGTGTCAACACAGCAGTCCACATCAGAGATGTGGCACCCCAGCATCCATGGAGTTGGCACCTATGCTTCGACTCTGAAAACACCACCACTAGAAAAGCTGACTTATGCAATGAAAGGCTGAATCAAAAAATGTGAAAGGCAGTAGACCCCTTATATTAACTCACCACTCCCACAGGAAGCAATGCTATTCCGTATGGGATGCAATTAAATGGCTCTCCCTAATATGCCATTAGTGACTGGTTAATTAAAGACACGAGACTGACTTAAAGCATGCCTTTATTGGAATATAAATGACAAGTTTTATGGAGTTGTTTGTTGTTCTCTAACAGGTCCAGCTCCTGCTGAGCTGACCACCATGCAATAATTTTAATGCTAGCGGTGCGTAATGTAAGGCTGGTGTACAATTACAGTAAGAGCGTTTAAGGAATATTGCACAACAGGGCATGTGCTGTTGTGGGATTTACACACGCCATGTGTGGTGTGTCACAAGGCGCAGTCAAGTGACTTTAATCTCACAAGACGTTTGTAAATCCCACTACTACAAATGCCCTAAAGTGCATTATTGTGATTATAAAATGAATCTGTTATACAAAAAAAAAATGAATTAGGTTAAAAGGAAGTAAACATTTGATCAGCAGGATCTTTACCAGTTGGTTATTGCAGGCTTTACACATGGTCATGTGACATGTTTTGACCAATGAGGCTACAGGATTTTCAAGACCCATTTTATAATATGTATTAATACAGAGAGATCCTTAAACTTGTTATTGTTTACATATACTGCCAATTCTCTTACACATCAACTCGACAGACTATGTTTGATGTTTGTAATGAATTGTATATTGTCCTTTTTAATGCTGAAAACACTAAAAATAATTTTCAAAACAAAAAACAACTTTTACGGCGGAAAAAGGACTTACAAGTTCAGTTCTGTTTTCCTTTAAGCTCTGGGCTTTGGCGTGTAAGGTTTAGAGTTCTGTTGCCACAAGTGGAGCAACTTTCATTAACAATTATATGATTAAAATATATGTTTCTTATTCTGTGATGTACATGCCTAAATTCAAGCAACTTTTTTGTGGGCTGCAAAAAATGGTTTTCAAGGGTCAATAATGTCTGTGTTGGTGCATTTGCCAGGGACTCTTACACATACACTAAAGCTATATGCCTCACCCTCACAGTCCATCATTTATCAGTCGCTAAAGTCTCAAGACTTATTCAGGGACCCTTCAGTGGTAACACAGCAAACATGATTCTCACTATCAGTGGTGCCGGAACGGTTTGAAAAGTGGTAGGGCCAAGGACGTAAGGGGTAAATTTTCCCTTATTATATATATTACCATGATAGCAAAAAGTGATAGGGCCACTTATGAAAGTGGTAGGGCCATGGCCCTAGTGGCCCCCCCTGTTCCGGCACCTATGCTCACTATAAAGTCTAACTACAGATGCTTAAATTCTAGCAATATATTTTACACACTAAATCAAGAGTTGGCTGGGACCTACTTTTTTTTTTTTGGCTTATTAGTCAGGGTCTATACATACATAGCACATATTGTCAAAAAAGTTGACTCATAGGCAGGTGCCTTGTTTCACAAATAATTTTCCTCAGTCAAAGGAACTGCCCTTGACTCAAACCTTGGTAGCCTGCTCCCTAAGTGTGTGACCTAACTTCTACACCACAGGAGTTTCATGTACTTCAGTATAGCTTGGTATCATGGCGGGTATGTCAGCAGTTTAGCATGTGTAACTGGTCCCCTGGACGCAGGGTACTACAGGCCCCACACTTCAGGGCAGGGAACCAGCGAGGGGTTTTATTTGTATCCAGGCACTGGGGGCTAACAGTGGGTTCCTAGGAGCTGCTACATAAAGCAATACAATATCCAAACACACAGATGCCATTGTCCATGCAGGGAAAGTAGAATGAAGCACAGATAAAATGTATTTACTCAACAAAAACACAGCAGGACAGTTGGTCCACCTAAAGGAGGACACTACACAAATACCGACATTAAAATCTTTCTGCAAACAATGTGTAAATCTATTCAGGCAATTAGAAAACAATTTGAGGAGTTTTTTTTGATTGTATGCAGAACGTCAGTCAAATGGATTCAGGACTCAGAAACATATAATTCGTCAGCAGGAAAGGACCACTTGGCCGACCCAGTCTACCCTGCCTAATCTGTCTCTGCAGACCCCTAACTAGTCTCCGGTGACCCTTCCTCCTCTGTGACTATTTACTATTGTAGATTGCAGGAGAGTCCCTGACCAGTCACAGCGCTTCCTTCAGTTGAGCATGAGATACTCTTATTACCGTAAGAGTACCTCAGGCATTGAGCCACTGTGAAGGGCTTCTCATTGATCACTCACGCCATCAGTATTTTAAATTTAAAAAAAAAAAGGATGTTTTTATTTTAAAAAGTCAGCAATCTATAATAATTTTATGAGTCAGTTTGGAGAGCCTCTTATGGATCTAAGAGTGTTGCCTCTTGCATCCTTAGGACCACAGAACTGCACACCTTCGGTTCGCAGTCCTCTGGTCCTAAGAAGGTGTGAAGCAACACTCATATCTATAAGAGTCCTTCAACTGAACCCATAAACTTATAATATACCCCTCTGTCTATCCTATGCATGCTTGAAACCCCCCAATGTTTTCACCTTCACCACTTCTGCTGGCAGTCTGTTCCAAGTGTCCACCACACTTTCAGTGAAGTAGCATTCCTCACATCCTTCTTAAATATCCACCCTCCAGCTTCATCATATGCCTCCTGATCCTGGTGCTCTTTCTCATTTGAAAGAGACATCTCTCTTGCACCCTGTTCACCCCTGTGAGGTACATGTAGCTCTCTATTAGGTCACCTCTCGCTCTTTTCTCTTCCAGGGTGTACATGTTGAGAGCCTTCAGTTTCTTCTCATATGGCTTCTCATGCAGCCCCAGTAACATTTTAGTTGCCCTCCTCTGTACTGTCTCCACCCAGTTTATGCCCCTTCTGAGGTGCAGCCTCCAGAACAGGAAACAGCACTCCAGGTGGGGTCTCACTAGTGAGCGATACAGTGGCAACAACATCTCCCTCTTATTGCTTGAGATACCCCTTCCTATGCATCCCAGCATCCCTCCCCACTGCTTTGTCACATTGTCCTGCCACTTTAAAGTCATCAGTTATGATAACCCCGAGGTCCCGTTCCTGCTTAGTGACTGTCAGTACCTCCCCACTACCCTATTCTCAGCTCTTGGGATCCTATGTCTTAGATGCATGATTATGCACTTTGTGGTATTAAACCCTAGCTGCCATGCCCTTGACCACTTCTCAAGTTTCCCAAGGTCCCTGTGCATTCTCTCCACCCTCTTCTGAGTGCCCACCTCATCACAGATTTTGGTATCATCTGCAAAAAGGAAGACCTTCCCTTTCAGCCACTGTTGTAATTACACTTTATGAACTTTGGGAGCTAGGGGACTCATAAGGGCCCTATCTTCAAACTGAGCCCCCCTTCTCATTATGTCAATGGCAGTGATGCCTGAGCTACAGTACCGATGTTCACTTCAGAGCTAGAGGGGCCCAGCCCTGGAAAGCCCACCAGTAATTCTAACACTGCTTCTGCAATGTCACTTATGAAGATATTGAAGAGGACTGATCCCAGTACAGAGTCCTGTGGCACCCCACTGGTCACTCCCATCATTAAAAGTTAGTGCCATTAACCACCACCTTCTGTCGTTTATCCGATAACCAGTTTCTAACACAATTCACCACTTTGGATCTCAACTCTAGGCTGCCTAACTTCCTTCTCAGTCTCTGAACAGTGTCAAAGGCCTTGCTAAAGTCTAGATAGGCCATGTCCACTGCCCTCCCAAGATCTAGTTCCCTGGTCACCCAGTCAAAGAAATTGATCCTATTCGTTTGCCAGGACTCCCCCTGTGAATCCATGCTGCCTATAGTCTTGCTGCCCATTGGATTCAAGATACTCTACCAGTCTTTCCTTTAGCAGGGTTTCCATTAAGTTCCTCACCACTGAAGTAATACTGAGCAGCCTAAAGTTGCTAGCTTCCTTCCAGCTGCCGCTGTTATGTAGATGGACCATGTCAGCTCTTCTCCAGTCTTCCAGAACCATGCCTGTTTTCAGTGAGCTGTTGAAGAAGGCTGTCAGTGGGGCAGCTAGCACCTCCCACTTCCTTGAGTTCTTTCAGTACCCTTGGGTGTATCACATCTGGTCCCAAAGCCTTGCACATCTGCAGAGCTGCAAGTCCCTTCAGGACTCTCTCCTCTGAAAATGGACTTGTGTCCTCCTCCCTACTGCCCCCAAATTTCCTGCAGCTTACCAATGGTCCATCACCCCGTCCCTCCACTGTGAAGACTGAGCAGAAGTCACCATTCAGGATGGCAGCTTTTTCTTGGTTCTCTTCTGCGCCGTCTCCCCCTGCCACCCTCCTTATCCTCACTATCCTTCCCCTTGATTTCCTCATCTCACTTATATATCTAAAAAAAGTCTTATCCCCTTTTGCGACCTCTTTGGCTATCCTTTCCTGTCTGCATCTTTGCTCCCCTCACTATCTTTCCTGCTTCCCACTGTTTTACTTGGTATACTTCCTTGTCTTTCTCCCTCTGTGTTTCCTTATACCTCCTGAATGCCACCTTTTTTCTTTCACCTCCCTTGCCACTTCCTTGGAGAAACATAATGGTTTCTTTTTCCTTCTGCTTTTACTCACTTCCATCATGCTCAGACTGGTTACCTTAATTATGCCCTCCTTTATTTTTCCCTACTATGCCTCTACTCTTCCTTGGCAATTCCCCCCCCCCACCATGAACCTACTGCTCCATCATCTGGGAGGAGGCAACTGGTGCCTCCCTTGGTTTTGCAGCCTCCCCCCAGCTAGAAAGCCAAGGGAGCAACAATTGGCTTCATGACAAAGTGGGAACACACTTGGCCCAGGCTGAAAAAGCAATGACAGCTACTTCTGGTGTGATCTTAGAGACCGCCCTGCTTAAAGGAGAGCTGCACTAAATCTATAAGTTATTTTTTTTTACAGTAGAAGCTGTTTTTTTTTTTTTTTAATACTGCTTTGAATTCTGTTATTGCTCAATCTATACAGGCTTTTCAGTTATCTTAGTGGGTGTTTATTATTTACATGCTGCTGGTAAGAGCCATTGTAGAACTGTATGATGTAGCTCATGTCCCTGTTCTGCTCTTCTATTGTTGTCACAATGCTTCCATGTTCTGCTGCAGAACTCTGAGGTTGTGAGGGACATAAATTACATCACACAGTTCTAAAATGGTACTTAACATCAGAGAGTAAATCAGAAATGCTCACTGAGGTTACTAATAGGCCCATATAGATGGAACAATAGCAGAATTTGAACCAGGACTTAAAACAAAAACAGCATCTGCTGGGAAAAATGACTTAGAGATTCAGTGCAGTTCTCCTATAAAAGACACTTAGAGGAGATAGGGACGTCTCTGAGCGAGAAGAACCATCCAGTGGTAGGGCTGCCAGAAATGTTTGAAGGTAAGAACTCGGTGGGATTCTTGGAGGCTCCACTCTCGCAGTTCTTACAGTGGAATGGTCCCCCAGCCACAGGTTTTGTTGGCAGCTTATCTGGTAAATCCTAGGATGGCACCAGCAAATTCTTACCAGCCATGCACAATTCTGATCATGCATACAAGGGCAAGTTTGAAAGATCGGGCCCTGGCATGCGACTGTCAGGTACAGGAGCTGCCAGGGGGAGAAGAGATAGTGCATCTACTGTATATCTGGGTTTCCTTTTCTATGAGGATGTGGAGGAAAGAGTCTGAGCAAAATATAAGACTTCAGAACCTTAAGATTCCTTTTGTACTACTACTCCTGGGCAGACTATAGCCCCTTTTACATGACAGGCTCTGCACCATGCAACGTTACCTTTCTTGGCAACCCACACCACATCTGAAGGGAGCATTTGCTGTCTTGGCGTTCCCTGTTTTTCGTGGTTCGCCATTGCGTTTCACCAGTTTGTGCTGCTCCATGATGCTGTCAACAAAGATGACGGTGCTTACATCGATTTGCTGACAGCCTTTCACGAGAGACTCCTCCATTTCCCAGGATGCACTTCCCTATATGCGGTCCTAAGGCTCATGCATTGAATATTGTGCCCAAGTTCAGCTAAATATATCCTGAGATACTAGAAAGAAAGCTGAACTCAGGAAACTTGTTACTTCCTGAAATGGGGGCTAAAAGCTACTTTAAAAGCACTCTGAAAGTGGAACCGTGATAGTGGACATGCGCTTATGCATATTCATATTCATATTCATGTGCATAAGCGCATGCCCAATATCATGACTCCACTTTCAGAGTGCTTTTAAAGTAGCTTTTAGCCCCCATTTCAGAAAAGTAACACGTTTCTTGAGTTCAGCTTTCTTTCTAGTATCTAAGGATATATTTAGCTGAACTGGGTACAAAATGCAAACTAAGCCACTCACCGATACCCCTCCCCCCCCATCTCAACATGGAAGTCATGCTTTTAGCCAGCCAGAAAGATGAAGAAAACACTGGCTGAGCCACGAGATTGGTGCAATTCTCTACAGTGTAGAGGCAAATGGTAGTGGTGCAGATGGAGCGGAGTGAGTGGTTGGGAACTGCTACAATGTCAGTACTGCTCCATGTAAAATGGGATTTTGCTTGGAGTTGAGGGAGGGCTAAGATCTTCTTGTTCTTGAACTTGCAGGATGCTAATAAACTGCTGGCTAAACTGGAATCTGAGCTATAACAATTGGACATGACTGTGAAGTCTGAAGAGGACTCGGACACTTAAAGCTCTCTCTCATGGTTGTGTTCCTTGCTGAATCTGGACACCCTTCTCCTTCACCTAAGAGCTAGATGATGCCAGTGGAGCTCTGTGCCTGAGCCATGGGAACTTTGGTTACATTTCTATTGTATTGAACTATATAATGGCTAAGCTTGGGCAAACTCATATTTTGTTTCTTTTACCTTCATGTTATTGCCAACTAGCTTGGAGACTGTCACTGTGGAGGAAGGGAAATGAAGGAGGGCAGGGGGCAGCATTTGTTTGGCCATGAAAGATCTAAGTGTAGTCAGCCCACTGGCACAGGGGCAGGGTGCCTGTCTGTGGCGCCAATGACCCGGGTTCAGGAACGGACTCGGGACATCGGAGGGCTAGCCGGGAGAGAAGGATTGAGTGTCCCAGGGACTGCTCTCCTTTTCTGGGTGTCGGGTTAGAGTATCTGGCACAACGTGGACCCCTGGCGGAGGCTGGGGGTACCTCCTTGCTGGCGCCATTCTGTGTGGGGTGGATGTGGGACGTCATTGCATGTCACGGCCCCCAGGGGAAAAACCATCAAAATCGCAGGCCGCCCATAATAATGTCCGCCCCTGGTCCCGATTGCTCCCTCCAGCTCTCCCTCCACCAACCAATCCGGCTCCAGCCAGCCTCAAACCCCACTCTGGGGGAAAAGCCAGGGAGGTAATGTCGGTGAGTGCCCCCCACTGACACCTTGCCCTGTCTCTGACAGGTCTACCTGGCACTGTGGCCCCACCCTGGGGGTTAAGTCAGGGAGTATCTGCGGGGAAGGTAAGTCCAGGGGAGCGGGGTGGGGGTCGGGAGTTTGGGCAGAGGAAGGGGGCAGCTTGCAAACAAAAAAAAAGGTTTGAATGATTTGTGACATAGTTTCTTGGCCCCATGTTTGAGGTTCTATCATTTGTTCAGAAAATATTACTCACTTTAAATAGCTTTTGGGGTGCAGTCTTTATGGTTATAATCCTGTATTAGTTTCCTTGCTTACCCTGCAACATTCTAACTGCATTGTTTTCTTATGTTACATGTTGGGATGTGGAAGGCATGGTTTGCGCCAGACGTCAGCCTGTAGCAGAGGTTGTGGCATCTATACCACTTAGGTAATTACTGTCTTGGAATTTTACGAGTGACATTTAGTAGTTTAGCTAAATTTATTAAGTACTGATATCATTATAACATTATGCTGGACTTAGTCATGTTTCCATGATGGCATATAGCTAGCTTGCATGCACTTTTTTTATTTATCGTGCACTAATAGGATGAACCCCCTCTGAGTGAGGTAACAAGTGTGCATTTACTGATAGATACTTAGGTAATGCAATTTCTCTATGCACAGAACTACCTAAGACATAGTATTATGCCTGTATGTCTTGTATTTTTGTGTTTTACATGAAATTAAATCAACACAAAAGTTAACAAGCATTTGTCAATGCCGAATGTTTGCTTGCTGGCATTGGCATTGGTAGTGTAGGAGTTAGAGAGATGCATAATAGGAATGGTAGTGAAGTATTGAACTGAAGCCAACCCCACCACCACCCCTCCCCCCCGCAGAGACTGACAGACATTGGGGTGTGCCTTTGGGTCGTCAGGTATAATGGCCATGCCATTTCACCACATCCTACCCTGCAGACACCGACAAGTGTCACAGTGTGCCTTGGAGTCTTTGGGTCTTATGCTCACCCCATTCCATAAGAAATACGGTGAGATGGGTGCAGTATAGGAGAATGGGGTGAACTCTGGGGCCAAAGAGTCCAAGGCACACCTCAATGCCTCTCACTGGCTGCAGGGTGTGGGTGGGGGTGGAATGGCAGGAGTATTACAGGTGACAATCCAAAGTCACACCCCTGATGCCTGTCAGTCTCTACAGGGTGGGGCATTATGGTCAGAAACCCTAACGTCCCAGGCGTTCGTTGGTATTTTCACTCCAAATTTTAAACATGGGTTTTAGGTGACCCCCACCTCATGAACAGTGGAAATATCAGTTCATTAGCAGAAAGCTGATTTTGTACAGCGACTATGCCATTTGGCACCACTGGTGCGAAAACGCATTTCAAACAGGGTGTGAAAAATGACAGCTGTACTGTTCATGGGGAGGTGTAAAAAATGGCAATATTGAAAATCTGGAGTGAAAATATAAAAAAACTGATGAAGTCACGAGCGTGCGTAGAAACTGCACAACGCACACCTGTAATGTAATTAGTTTGAGGATTTTTTTACAGCAGATTGTCAACACAGGCATTTTGGGACCTCCACTCCTGAACAGTGTCACTGTGATTTTCTTAATCTGCCCTGAACTCTGATTTCCCACAGAGACCACGCATTTCTGTGCTGGAAGTGCGAAAACACATTTCGGACAGGGTGTGAAAAATTACAGTTGTACTGTTCATGAGGAGATGTGAAAAAATGTCAGTGTTGAAAATCTGGACTGAAAATATTACAAATTCGTGAACTTACGAGGGTGCGTGGAAACTGTGCACTGCACACTCGTAACACAGTCATTTTATGGACTTTTGTTACCAAACCTTCAACATAGCCATTTTAAGACCTCTGCTCATGAACAGTGTCACTGTGATTTTCTTAATCTATCCTGAACATTGATTTCTCACACCGACTGCGCCATTGTGCGCTACATGCTCGAAAACACATTTTGGGAGAGACGTGAAAAATGACAGCTGCACTGCTCATAAGGAGGTGTGGTAAAATGGCAATGTTGAAAATCTGGAGTGAAAATAGTAAAAATTGGGGAAGTTCTGATAGGAACTGCACAACCTACTGGCTAAATAAAACAGTCATTTTGGGAATTTTTACCAAATTTTCAACATAAGGTTTTGGGGTCTACCTCATGTACTGTGACATTGTCTTTTGTTACTCAGTCCGAAGGTGGTTCCACACAGTGACCATGAAATCACCTTTTGGGACTAAATAACAAAATGACAGTGACTATGTTCATGGTGGAGCTAAAACCCATGTTAAAAGTGGCAAATCCAAAAGATGGTCGAGATATGCACCAAAGTTGAAAAAAAACATTTATGCCATTATACAGCTTACCGGCATTTCTTCAGTTTGTGGTCAGCTTTGAAGAGTGCAGATATGTTCCCGGTCCACAAGATCATTGCGCTGGGCTTCACAAGTAAGAATGGGGTGAGGTGGGGGTGTGAGGAGGTGGATGCACAGAGGGTGGGCGCGGGTTGGGGAGGGGCAAGATAGTCAACAAGGGACCATTTTTTGTTTACAAGTTTTTTTTTCTTTGAACAAGGCGAGCGCAGGACTTTTGCCATGCTGGGAGGGCTCCCAGCGTGCAGCTAGAAAATGTCTTTGGGGGCAGCAGGCGGATGTTTGCCACACTAGGGTAGGCTCCCAGTGTGGCACTTGAAAATGTGTTTGGGGGCAGCAGACGGACGTTTGCCACACTGGGGTGGGCTCCCAGTGTGGCACCTGGAAGTGTCTTGGCGGGGCAGCAGACGGACATTTGCCACACTGGGGTGGGCTCCCAGGGTGGCAACTAGAAATGTGTTTGGGGGCAGTGGAGCCGACAGGGGACTGGGCACTCCCATTTGGCCATATGGTGTGGGGGAGAGTGCATGAGCACGCTGGGGTGGGTTCCCAGCGTGCATGTATGTGTTCATGGGGAGAAGAACTGTCTATGACAGTTCAGATGCAGTGCCGACGTATGCAAATTTCCTGTGGCGGTGTTTTTCTTAGAACTGTACGCCACTGCATCTGAATGGCTGTCATAGACAGCTCGGACATTCATTGGTGCAGTGCAGCCATGCCTGCAAAAGGGAGAAGGGCATTGGAAGTGGGGGAGGCACACCTATGAAAACTCGTATGGTGGTACTATGTTTCTTGCACATGCGTGCAAGCAAACATAAAAAATGAAAGAAAATGTTACAAGAATTTAAACTTCCATATTGCAGCGTTAGAAGTATATATTAGTACTAGCATTTTCAATGGCTCCATGGTACTGAGCGATTGGGGAGTGCTCAGGCACGCTGGCAACCCGGGTTCACACCCCACACTGGGGACATCAGTAGTAGAGGTTAGCAGGGAGGGTGAAAGAGCATCCTATGGATGCTCTCCTCTTGGGGGAGGGAGGCTTGCAGCACCACGTTCTAGCAGCTCCTGGTGGAGGCTGGTGGAGGTGATAGCGTGGGTGACTATGCACTCTCAGGTACCCCTCAGGCCAGCCGCAAGTGCGTTCAACCAATAAGGAGAAGGGTGAGTGGGACATGAATTAGGAAAATGCCACATCAATACACCAGATGACAGCCTCTATGCCCCTCTCCATGCCTGGATCCTCCCTAATGCAATCAACACACATGTCCCCCTGGGCACTGCAATGACACTCCTCCACTAGGCCATGGCACAGTCCCCCAGCAGGGACGGGCTTGCCAATGCAGAGGGATAGTAAGGAGCTCTCAGGTGTATGTTCCATGATGATGGCCAGGGGAGGCCCCAGCAGGGAGAAGCTGTCCCCTAGGTGTCCAGAGGTCTGGAGTGGATGAGTGTCCCAGCAGAGTTCAGTCAGGGGGTACCTTGCATCTCCAAACCCCTTGCCTTTATCTTTAAGTTAGCTTTGACCACATCAACCAAGCCCACCTTATGGAACAATGCCAAAGTTATCCCAATCTTTAAGGCTGGTGACCCCCTATCCCCTGACAACTATAGGCCCATCTCCATCCTCCCCCACCTGAGCAAACTCCTGGAGAAAACTGTCCACCACCAGCTCACTGATCACATGGGAAAATACAACCTGCTCTGCTCACAACAACATAGGTTCCAGAAACACCACAGCACCACATCAGCCTTAGCCCATTTCACCAGCCACGTCCTCCAGAACATGGACAAGGGGACTGCCACTGGTGCCGTATTCATGGATCTGACAAAGGCCTTCAATCTTGTCGAACTCACCCTTCTCCACACAAAACTCCTGCACCTTGGTTGCTCGACTGAAACTTCATTGTGGTTCCAGAACTATCTCTCTGGCAGATGCCAACTGGTAAATATCGGTACAGCCACTTCCCCGGCCATGTCAGTTTCCACTGGTGTTCCTCAGGGCTCCATCCTGGGCCCTCTGTTGTTTTCCCTCTTTATAAACTCCCTTCCCATCAGGGCCGGTTTTAGGACTTTGGGGGCCTCCAGTACACTCGATGACTGGGCGCCAAAGACAAACCCCACCCCAGCCCTATTCCCCCCAATAATCGTCCACATATAATTTATATTTAAATCATTTAAAACAATGGTAAAAAAAACCTTCTTTAACTGCCACTAACAAAGAAACATAGAAGTTGATGGCAGATAAGGACCACAAGGCCCATCCAGTCTGCCCATTTCTTTTTCTACCTTATAAATGTGCCATCAGCCTTTGCTCTGTCAATGGCCTATCTATTCATACTCATCTGTATTGCTGCCTTATGCCTATCCCATGCCTGTTTGAAGCCCTGCACTGTATTCATATCCACCACTTCCTGAAGTAGGCCATTCCATGCATCCACCACCCTTTCTGTGAAAAAGAAGTTACTCACATTACCCCTTAATCGGCCTCCCTCTAATCTCATGCTGTGTCCTCTTGTCCTGCTGTTTTTCTTATATTGAAACATGTTAGACTCTTTCACCTTGTTAATGCCCTTAAGGTGTTTGAATGTTTCGATCATATCACCTCTCCCCTTTGCTCTAGGGTATACATATTGAGCTCCGTTAATCTGTCCTCATATGTTTTCTGATGCAGTCCCTGCACCATTTTGGTTGCCCTTCTCTGGACTGCCTCAATTTGGTTAATGTCCTTGTGAAGGTGTGGCCTCCAGTACTGCATGCAGTACTCCAGATGGGGCCTAACCAGTGTCTTGTAAAGAGGGATTATTACCTCCCTCTTCCGACTTGTGATACCCCTACTAATACACCCTAACATCCCCCTAGCCTTACCTACTGCTTTAGTGGTCTGCTTGGATGATTTCATGTCATCGGTGATGATGATGATGCCCAAGTCTCTTTCTTCCCTTGTGACTGCCAGCAGCTCCCCTCCCCTCCCAACCTATAGGTGGCTTCAGGGTTTCTCTTCCCTATGTGCATGATCATGCACTTCTTTGCATTAAGCCCCAGTTGCCACTCTTCCGACCATTTTGCTAGTTTATCCAGATCTCTTCTCATTCTGACCACCCCATCTGAATCATCTACTCTGTTGCAGATCTTGGTTTCATCTGAAAACAGACAAACCTTACCCTCCAGTCCATCTGTAATGGCACTGATGAAGATATTGAAGAGGACTGGCCCCAGGACTGATCCCTGAGGTACCCCACTTGTGATTTGCATCTCTTCTGACTGTATACCATTTACCACCACTCTCTGCTTTCTGCCCAGCAACCAGTTTGCCACCCAGTTGACCAACTTCTGACCTACCCTGAGCCTACCCAGCTTATTAATCAATCTTCTATGTGGAACAGTATTGAAAGCTTTGCTGAAGTCAAGGTAGGTGACATCAACTGCTCCCCCTTGGTCCACCACTCTGGTTACCCAGTCAAAGAAATCTATGAGATTAGTTTGACAGGACCTTCCTTGTGAAAACCCATGCTGTCTTGGATCCTGTGCTCCTATTGAGTCCAGGTGTTGCACTATCCTTTCTTTAAGGAGTGCCTCCATAATCTTGCCCACTACTGAGGTAAGACTGACTGGTCTGTAGTTTCCTGTCTCCTCCCTTCTACCACTCTTGTGGAGTGGGATCACATGAGCCCTTTTCCAGTCTTTTGGGACCTCTCCTGTGCTCAGAGACTCACTAAATAGTTCTGATAATGGCTCTGCTAGTTCCACCCTTAACTCCTTTAGTTCCCTGGGATGTATGCCATCAGGTCCCATTGCCTTGTCCACCCTGAGCCTATCAAGCTCTTGTAGGACCCTTTCTTTTGTGAAGGGACTAGTGCTCACCCCTCCCAACTACTGCACAAATAGTCAGACTCCGACATAAATAATTAATGACCTGAAGAGCAATACTGTCTAGAAATAATATAATTGCAAAAAAGGCTCCTCCAGCCCCTGCTGCTGCTTTTTTTATTTTGCCCCTGCTCCTCTCTACCTATGACATCTTCTCTCCAAACACCCACACTACTAGGACATTTATTTTACTATTAGTTCAAGTTATATGGTCCAGACCATCACATCTCCCATCCAATTTTGGTTATTACCTACCTAAAAGAAAATGAAGGCAGGCAAGGTGCTGGTCTCCAACTGTAGATTATCCCCTTCTCTGGGTCGCTCTGTCTCCTCGGGGCACTCTGCACAGACTGGCAATGCTCAGTGGATTGCTTGCTACTTCTGGCTGCCTAGTGCTTATGTTTTGTCTCTTTTTATTTAAAAAAAATGAATTACAGCAGCACTAACAGTAGCAGCAGGTTTGTGTCGGAGAGCCTGGAAGGCCTCTGGCTCCTTCTGAGCTAGTTGCGGTGTCCGGTGGTACTCTCTCCTCGCTGGCTGGTTCAACTTCTGTCAGGTTTCAGGGTAGCGGTTGGAATTGCAAATTCTCTTTGGTGCTCTGGAACTGGTCCTCAGCTGTATGTGGTTCCAAGGGCACCAGAGGGCTCATATTTATGCTGCAGACATAGACCTGTGGGGGGACAGAAATGTTAAGGTCCGAGTGGGAGGAGATGTGATAAACAGAAACGGACCTACTGGAGCCCTGTGACTGGTTTTAGTACAGCACCTCCTCCTCCAACGTCAACACATACTGTGCAGCACAATAGGGGAATGTGTGGGAACATCAAACAAAGCTGTCTGGAGACGGAGTTGAAGATAGTATAGGGCGTGGACAATGTGGTTTCGGCATTAACTTCAGGGAAATCAGGCTGCTGGCAGTCGCAAATGCAGACATTACCCACACACGAAAGGGCAACAGGTTCTGATCTGAATAGCCGTGTGTGTGCGTCCGGGACATTACATCGCATGTTGATGGGGAGCCAGAGAGGGCATGATGAAGGAAGGATTAACAAAGGTACGCAGGGGTTCGCCAGGCTATATAATGTATGTTGCTCAGCTATGTTGATTGGTGAGGGAGCCGGGAGAAAATAAATAGGTATTCTGCCGTGATGATCTGGACGGGGAGTGGGACTGACATAAAATATCATGCTGTTGTTAATGGTTTGCTGCTGATGACTGTACTGGGGCCCACCACCAGTATCTGGGGGCCTTCTGCAGCTGCAGGCTTGGCGGGTGCCTAACACCGGCCCTGCTTCCCATGGATAGCCTTACATGCGAGGCCTTACTGTACATGGATGATCTTGTATTATTTCATAGTGGTAAATCCCTAGCAAATCTATCTGCCACCCTTACCCTGAACTACGGTGCAGCCCACAAATGGTTTCTGTCAAACAGGCTCCTAGTCAATGAGAAAAAAAACAAGGCTATGCTCCCAGGGTCCAAATCTTACCTTTCAAATCTCACCAAGTCTAATTCCTCCCTAACAACACTTACTCCAGAAGGCCCCCCTCCCCTGCAGAATGTTCCCTGTTTTAAATACCTAGGCATCACCCTTTACCCTTCCCTTTCCTTCTCAGAACATATCAACAATACTGTGAGACAGGTCAACTAGAAACTAGGGGCTGGTTTTGAACTAATACACTATCTGATCCTGGAGGCACGCCTTCTCCCTCTATTGGCTTACTGTGCCCCAATTTACTCCCATGTATCTCCCTTGCTGCACTCCAAACTAATCATCATCTACAACAGTATTTGTAGGTTTGCACTCCTGTCACCCTTCTCCACCCATCACTACACCTTATACTGGTCCCTAGAGTGGCTCCCCCTCCAAGGACGTCATGACTTTGCCTGTGGCTACATCATTGAAAATGCCAATAGAGGGCGCAGACTGTCACCTTACTCATCCCTGATCAAACACAGGGTCACCCCTAGGTGCCTCTGTGAATCTTCAGTCCTGCCACTGGAAGTTCGCAGGATCTCCTCTGTTCTGGGACGCAAAGCCCTGTCCACCACGACCCCCGTGGAATAAACTCCCTGCTTCTCTCTGCTCACTAGACTCTCACCTTACTTTTAAAACTCACCTCAAAGCCTGGCTACCATCTGAAGCCCAATGTTCCTGCTTAACTGGCTAACATTTGGAAGAGAGTCATCTCCCTCACTCCAGGGCCCCTGCGCATCCCCTCCCTAACAAGGGTGCACCAAAGAATGTACCAAAATTACCCCGGCTCTTCTTCCACTTGCTTCTTCTTCTAGGCAGCTGTGCTTGTGTTATGCAACTGCATTTATGTACAGTACGGTATTTGTATCACAATTGTGTATCCTGCTATATCCATTGTATTTTGTACCTTTTCCAATGCCTGTGATCTAAGCTTTGTCAATATATTCTCGTGCTTGTGCATTTCACTGGCACCATTGTATGTTATGTAAATTGTACTTGTCTGTATTCACATGTGCCATCTTCATGGCCCAGGTTATGCCTGAAAACGGTCCTTTGGATCAGGCACCTATCCCGACAATAAATAAATAAATAAGTCTGGTGAGAAAGAGGTGGCACTGTGGGGGTCTAAAGGAGAGGGGTGCCAGTGGGCATGATGGAAGCAACAAAAAAATGAAATCCATAAAAATAATAGCATTTTCACTTGACTTATACATATAGGATTCAAACTTATACATACAGGATTCAAACTTGTACATATAGGATTCAAACCTGGATCTCCAACATAGCTGGCAGAGAACTTATCCCCAAACCACCAGGTGGCAGCTTAATGTGTAGCATTTCAATATGAAGCCTACCACTGCAGCCTTTGAGGTTTAGAGGAGATTAGGGAGGCAGCGCAGCCCAGAGGCACCAACTTGTTAACCTGGAGACCCAGCGGGAGTGGGTATGAATCCCACAACAGCCACATACATACTGTGTGACCCTGAGCAAGTTTATTTAACCTCCTTGTGCTTTCAGGTCATACCTGAAAATGAGCTTCAGTTCAGTAAGCCTTTCCCAGACAAAAATTCTAAATACATGACTAAATAAAAAGAGAGAGTGTAAATACAAAAATACAAGGTTCTTGCACATGGGCAGATCTGGAATGCACAGTTATGTTGAATGGCATACTGCCATTCCCAAGATGGTGGTACACAAGCGCAGTTCTAGTCCGCAATCCGGAAGTAGCAGCAGAAATAGTTCTGCCGTAGCTCTATAGTGAGCAACTGTGGCAGACTGTTTCAAGCTCTGTTGGACTTTTTGGAGGGATACTTACGAAAGTCCAATGGAAGCTGTGCCATGATTGTTCGTTTTTAGAGCGATCGCAAAATGGCTGTGGGCTCTGCCCACAGCCGTAAAAAGGGAAAGGCCCCAATGCACTGTTTTGTTCTGAGTTCCCAGAACACAGTGTCGGCCTGAAGTAAGAAGTGAGAGAGGGAGCGTAGCAGACAGACCAGCAGCTTCTCCCCTCCAGGGGAGAGGTGTTCCTAACGAAGGGCACTAAGCCTATAGAACAGAGAAAGAGGCGGGGATAAAATCCAGAGAAAAGAGTTGCAGAGAAAGAGCAAGAAAGAGACTTTAGTTGGATGCAGACTGCAGGGTTGAACAGCAACAGAGAAAGGAAGTGGGAGTATTGAGGCCACTCAGTCTCAGGAGTTCACTGGAAAAAAGGCTACAGAGGAGCAGTGGGGTCCTCCCCTCAAAGGAGTCACCAAGGATTCTGAGAACCCACATCATGTTTTGTGGTGGAGGTGGATAGCATCCTAGGCTATAAGGCAGAGTTGCAGGGTGTCAGAAGAAGTCCTCCACCCATCCCATCAGGGACACAAGCTCCAAGAGGCCACACATGTGTGTGCTGAGTGAGGCCTGTAATCATGGGTGTAGGCAGGCATACTCCATGTACTCCATGCTCTGCAATTTTATTTAAGAGGGGTAGCAAATAGGCTCTGAACTGCTTCCTTTTTCCATGGAAACTAACAAAGAAAATGCTGAACCTTTCTGTAATTTTATTCATAGGAGTCAAAACTAGAAGGACTGATCACTAATACTGTCTTTGCATCCCAAGGACAATACAACTTTACAGGCTCTGGGCTGGTATGTGGGTGTCTTAGGGAGAAATACATGGCATTTGTATTTACCCATGCATAAGAAGGCAACAACCATTGTCATGAGATACAAATGGGGTATTTATTGTGCCAAATGAGGCAACAAACGTGGCCCTGGTGTACATTTGTATATTGTCTGGCTACACGCCTGCCTGTAAGGTATGTGTCTGTGCACCAGGAGGCTCAAGAAAGTTTGCTTCTTGTGACCCGGAGCTGAGGGTGGTTTGCGAGGAAGCCTGGGAAGAGGTACTCTGTTACTGTTAGGCCTCCCAGGGGAGAGTAAATGCAATCTGATAGTGCACCAGAGGATAGCTATTTGTAAGACTAATAGCATCATGCCTCATTTATGTGGGTGCCAGCCCTGTGTAAATGATATGTTATGGTTGAGGGGCTCAGTATGTGTAGCCAGGGTTCCCTAATTTTATTATTTTTTATTTGTCATTTTTGACCAGAAAAGGTGCATTAAGCTGTGACAGCTTGTTCCCAGGTGCATCTTGGACAATGGGTTACATAGATCTCTTTTATTGATAGGGGATTCTATAGGCTTTATCTAGGGCCTCTATGTGGACACCCTCACCCCCCACCCCAAGCAAAGCGTTCCATAGAGTATCAAACAACGTAAGGGCTAAGAAGAGTGGGTAGAGGGCCCGGGCCTCTATGTGTGCAACCCCAAGCAAAGCATTCCATACAGTGTCTGAACAACCTAAGGTCTAAGAAAAGTGTGTAGAGGGCTCCCAGTAACTCAGGGACCCTACAGATGAGACCAAGGTTCTATGTGTCTGTATTTGTGTACTTGCATGTGGAACTGGTAAATAAATAAAAAAATGAATTTGAAGATAAGTACTGAGCTGAGTACAATTCCTCAGCTCTTTCTCTGCTTTCTAAAACATTCATTTAGGACCTTTCTCCTCTTGTACTATCTTTACTTTACAGGACCCACTGCTCAGGGCTCACTGACCAAATAGTTTCTGGTCACATAAACGGGCATTGACTACTGAACATCAGTAGCAAAGTCAGTCAGCCTAAGCCATGAATAGTAATGGAGACATATGCCAGAGGTAGCAGCACATGGGAAGCATTAGATTTGTCATATGCAGACCACAGAAGATGCTTCCCAGCATCCAGACCATGGGTGATAGTCTGTTGGACCTCCATTTTGTCGGTTCATCAGCCAGCTTGTCGACTACGGCCAAGATGGACTTCTACAGGCTATTCTGACATTGATCATGTAAGCCTAATAACTAGCAATCCAAAGGCCAAGAGTTGCCAAGGCACTGGTCTTCTTGCTCATAATGTCTGACTTTCTAGACTCCATGACAGGAGGAAGGGATCTCATATGGCGTGGTGCTTTAGACCCATCACAGACTTTCATTCTAACCACAGGATCAGTCTATGGCTGAGATGAGTAAAAGCCTTTAGTGGCTAGAGCCAAATATTGCTTGTCCAGCTTGCAGGGCACAGCAGGATGGGCACTAGCTTTATGCCAGACAGTCATATTGGCGTCCTCCAGAGCAGGGTGTAATATGATCACAGTAGGCACTGTAGGAAACTCCAGGAACTCATTCAGGTTCTGCTTGAAGGAGTCCTCCTCATTGGCTGTAAAGCCAAGGAAGTCCTGCATCAGCCTGAGGAGGGCATGAAATGAGGAATGCTTAGGAGAACATTGGGTACAGGCCACATTGTCCTCACTACAGAAGAACAGGGCAGAGCTGGAGCCAGTGACTTCGGGAAAGGCAGGTCACCCACATCCTCCACAATATCCTCCTCTATATACTGGAGGTCAGGATTTTACTCCTCCTACTCCTCATCATCAGGGATGGGCGGTTGTAAAGTTTCCTCCCCCTGATGAAGAGGCTGGTTCCTGCTCCCAGTTTTCTGTAGTTATGTTTTACAATTGCATCCTGAGCAAGATACCTGTATAATAAATAAAAATAAAAAAATAAACTACCTGCATATAGGTCCATGAGTGCTTCTTAACTTGTCAGTCCGCTGTTCAGCAGAACATTTCTCCAAGAAGGCACAAGGATTAGCTGTGAGCACTGCAACCAACCCTCAGGTAATCACTGTAAATGTTCCTTATAGGGAGGAAGCATCAACAGCAAAGGCTTCAATGGAGGAGGCATGGTGCCAATAATGGAGGCCAAATTCAAGGTCAATGGACTGGTCTGATGTATGCCTATGTCATTGATGGCAAGCCGTTAAGCAGAAGATGCATGAACAGAGCTGACCTTAAACATGGCCTGCGCAACAATGGCACCCATAACAGAGGACGACAATGACGAACCCATCAATGGGCAGAAGCCCAATGGCAGAATAGGCTGAGATCCGACATTAACAGAAGAACCAGTGCCAGACACGACCTTGGTGTCTCAAAGACAGACACGGGGTAGCAGAATCTGAGGTCACAGCCGCGGCCGGAGTATTGTTTGATTTACCTCTGTCTCCTGATATCTAGGGAGACTAGGAACAAGCAGGAGAAGTAGTAGGAAACCTTATGTTTCCCCTGGTGTCTCAAAGACAGTCAGTGGGGCAGCAGAACCCAAGGTCATAGCCCCAGCCTAGGTATGTTTAGACTCACCTTTGTCTCCTGATTTCAAAGGAGTCTGGAAATGGGCAGAAGTCATTGACCAGTAATCTTTATGCTTCCCCTCGTGTCAATGCTTCCTCATAACAGTAGAAGGCTTATCCTTCAATTTCTCCTTCAGTTTTGACATCTGTAGCAGAGATTTCACAGTCATCACCCATCGCCAAAGTGATCGATGGGACATCGAAGACACGGGGTCGGTAGGGTGGGCAGGCAAAAATAGCATTGAAGCTGCTGTCAAATGCTGTACGCTCTCCATTTCTTTGAGAAAAGTCTCTAAAGCCTTTCAATGACATCCTCTCATGCCCTGGTTAAAGTCTTGGCAAATGGTGCAGTTCTTAACATCATGCAAGAGGCCCAGGCAACAAACACAGAGTGTGTGACTGATGTCCATGTAAATTTTTACTTTGCTGCAACAACAAAGATGAAATATAGGCTCTTTATATTTTGACAGTGGCATGCAATAAACACTGAATATAAAAGTGAATTATGAAAAACACCTGCAAAGGCAACGCCAAGTTTCATCACTGATTCTCTGCAATCCAATGTGTGGTTGATGGCAGGAGTCACAACCGAGTAATTATGGTCCACCCACATTATATAGCCTGCATCAATGTACATTAACATGGACGGACCCAGATGGCAAAAGTTTACAACTGGTACTGATGCCGATGGCTTATGGTTCCATAGGTGTGGCTCAATGGAGGGAGATGTCATCAAAGAAGTTCTGTTAAACTGATGTATAAATTGAATATGCAATGGTCTAACTTAAAACGTGCAGTTTATCATCACTTGTGAGGGGGGCAGGACTTACATAAGTCACTTTTAGCTCCCTTACTCAATAGTTATTGTCCTGTCCCCTCACACTTGAAGATAAATTGCACATTTTGAGTCATGCCATTCCATATCCCTTATATCTCTGCTCTGCCCTCCATACACCTGCAGGATGTAATCAAAAGAGTAGATGAACACAATCTGGCCCCAGATGCATTGGAAGGATATACTTGGGTTACTTGGTAACTATGGACAAAAGAGAGCAAAAGATCATCGAGATTGTCCCCCACACATTGTGGGTCATATTCCTAAATCCAATTTGATTTTAACCATTTAGCCAGGCTTAATTTAAAGGGGGTGAAGGTGCTGCTGTCCACAAGTTCTTGTGGGAGCCTATTCCAAAGTCTAGGAGCTCTTACTGTGTAAAAATTCAATCTATTATTAGTTCTAGCCTTACTTGCATCAATTTGTTTGTTATGAAGTCTTGGTACTATCTGTCTCTTGGTAAAGGCTAGTCCACATTGTTGCATCTGATCCAGCGACTGATGGATTTTAAACAGAAAAAGGTGATATATGTATTTTATTGTGATTTGTTCAAAGGAGTACCATCTTTTTGCAATTATAAATCATGACACTGCCCTTAGCCAACCAGGATTGCTTATTTCTAAATGTAGTCCCTCTAAGGAAGCCCATTCCTTTGAGAGTGCCTACAGAGCTCTGGACATGTCTATGCTATTTGCCCATGGAGGACTGGGTCAGTTGGTCTTTCTTGGCATTCCATGGGTTAGAAGCCAGCAGATTGAGCTGGAGCACACAGACTGGTGATTGTCAGTTAGTGGGAGGCACGCTTCAGGTACACAGTGCCTGCTCCCAGTGCTGCACTTTTTCTCATAGATTCCAGCAATGGTTAAGTCCTGAGTCATGGCAGTTGCCATTTAAAGGTACCCTCAAAAGGGGGATCCCCCCTCCCCACTCCAGTTGAAGAACAAGGTAAAATGCAGAAGCCCAACATCTCAGGAAAGTGGAGAGAACTGGGATCATAGGGACTGAAGTGAAATTTACTTTATCTGACATTTAAAAGTGACTGCACTGGCACCATGGGTGCCCAGCCTCCCATTTAAGACAAGAGGGTGGTTAGAACTGCATTTGAAGAGGATTTGAATCCTGGTGCCTAAAGTAATTTCCCCAAGGTGCACCAGATGGGTGATCAGTGCCCGGAGACTCTGGGAAGCTTCTCTCAGGGCACAGAGTCAAATTTTCCCTGGGGGTGCTAGACGGACAAGTAGAGTCAAGAGCCTCAAGGAACCTCCTCGATGCAGCCCTGATGTGTTTGGGGGAAGCACAACTAACTCAATGGGACAAAAGGAAAAAGTATATATAGGCACCTCTGGAACACAGTCTATGCCTGTCAGCAGCTATCAGTGTGTGTGTAAGCTGGAGAGAAAGGCTGGATAGCCTAAGAGCTCTACATTCATGCTGCCTGGAATGTGGACCCTTGTGAGAAGTGAATCTTTGCCTGCACCGGGGCCAGTTATGCTAGGCTTGCTGCCCCCAGGGATGTCTGAACTGACACTTTTCTGTGATCACAAATGAACACTGTAAAAACTAATGAGTTGAGAGTAGGGGGAGAGGAGTGAAATCAGATACATGGAGACATCTGCTGTTACCGCCTGTGCTCATGAGTTTTGAGAAATAAATGGATCCTAGTTCTAGTTTTTTGAAACTGGTTTGGACCTTCAATCCTGTTATCTGTTCCTGTTCTGATAACCACCCTCCCCCCTTCATTTGCAGCCTTGATTGCCTTGTTGAGTGCCAGAGATGCCCTGGAGGTCAAGCTGCTGCCCAAAAGTCAAGTAAACGTATGTTGGTAATTGTGTGTGCCCCCTCCCTATAACTGCTTGTGTGCCACTGTAATAACCCTTAGGTCAGGGAGGAGGGCTTACATTAGGAGTTGTACAGGATTTGGGGCTCCACAGGGCCCCTGGCATGTTACAAGGCATTCAGATAGGTTGGAGGACTGTTACCTTTAAGATAATGAGTAGTGCTTATTGCCAAAGATGGTGCTTGCTGCACCACTGTGTTTGCACAAACTGCAGTGGCAGAAAGCCTGCGCCTTGCAGATTCGAGAATGAACAGACAGTGTGAGGAGCCTGTGAGGAGTGCATGTGCCACCCTCATGAATGTTCAGATAAGCTGGCCCGGTGGCGCTGAGGGTTGAGGTGGATCTTTTTCTCGCACCATACCCGGTGACCGGGTTAAGGAACTGACAGGTCACTCGGAGATCAGCAGGGGGATGATGGATTGAGCGTTCGTAGACAGCTCTACTTCCTCAGGGAGGGGGGACCACGTGGCGCACTGTAGACTGATGCCCAGCAGTGGCTGGATGTCGGCATAGGCACGTCGCGCAGACCAGGGGAGGGCACCCGTCCAGGGTGTATGGCTGCTACCATGGAGGCGGGGGCAGCTGCCTCACCCATTGCACAGTTCAGGTGCCTGGGGAGATGACCTGGCACGTTCAGGTCTGAGTACGAGTCCCTCTGAGGGAGGACCGGAGCAATGCATCGGCTCCACTGAGGAGCCATAAAGTATAAACAAAACAAAAAAATTAATGTTTAGATGAGCCGGAAATGTCTGTCTGTGGTTTGGCTCAACACCAAGATAGGGGTGTAGCCAGGGTCATGTGGCCAAGGAGCATGTGCTGACACTGAAGTCTGGGGCAGAGCTTGAAAGGAGTGGTGCGAGAGTCTGGATGCAGTGGTGTCTACCAAGTTAAACTGCTTCGCTTTAAGCAAAACAGTGCTACTATCTTGGATAATCAATTGCTCACTAAGTGTTTATTCTCCGCAATATAACAACATAGATTCATTGCTGACATACACTCTGAATCTAAGTTTCATGGTACTCCTACCACTTCCTCAGGATCAGTACATGTCTTAGGCACTCTCTATCTCTATTCCACCTTCATACTGCTGCTTAGCAATGCATACCCCTTTAAAAAACCATAGCTGCCATTTCCTTACACTATTATTGTATGTTCTTTATATTATGCAGCTCACCTGAAGCCGCTGACTTCTGTCTGTCCCAGACCCTCTGCCTTCTGATATTTCTATATTCTGAGATAGTCAGGAACCTGGGTCGCCAGTGTCATGAGCGGCTATTGCGAGTGGTAACCCTACTGCTGTGCTGATGGGACGGTCCCAGTGCCACCTTTTCATTTATATTTGCTGCACCTCAAACACAGTTGCAGCACCTTTCAGAACAAATAACCCTCTCTCTTAACACTTCTTCTAGTTTCCATAAATAATCATGCCTTGTGGATTCCGTGGCAGTCCCAAAAGTCAGAGCTAGCAAACTTAAAGCAAATTACTTACAGGGTATCCTGATACTCATCAGTAGAACTGGGATCCTTACATCCACTGTGCTACAAAGCAGACAGTATATGATCCGGGAAGTAGCTCCTCTCCCGGGTCCTTGTTCCTCTTTCATTGCCCCTGTCCCATAGCCCTGTTTTCTCTTGCATCTTTCCCCTGCCCCTCTTCTTTTGCACCCTTCTTCTGTGCTCCTGTTCTCCCCTGTCTCAGTACCCCCATGTGCCGGTTCTCTATGCCCCTATCTGTCATTTCTGTAACTTTTCTCCCCTGTGCCCTTATTCTCCCCCAAGATTTAGGATGGATGTCAAGATACATAAACCGGAATCAGTTTACAACAGTACAACATACTGTAACTGTGCAGCTTGCTGCTGACCCAGGTTCATGCCCGGAGCCTAGGATGACAAGAAAGGAGGCCAGCAGGAAAGGATCAGAGGATCTGTTTGAATGCCCCCCACCCCATCCACCCACCCAATGGCTAGGTGTGCTCGTTATAGCACTCCTACAGTGACATCTATTGGTGGGCTGTGGAAGTTCTGCTTCTGGAGTGGGTGACCATGCACTGCTAAAAGGTATGCTTTCTACTGATGAGTTTGACTTCTTGGGCAGGTAAGCACACTCAGGTAGGTCAAAGCAATATCACTGACTTGTGTTGGTTTAAGCTAACATCATGTCAGACATCGCCCAGCTCAGATCCTGGTTTTATAATGGTTGTGCTACATACCATGTGTGCTCTGTAAACAGCACATGCCCTCCGGGTGAGATCTGTAACTTTACATTTTCCGCATGCTTCAGTGATCGGCTGGGGGAGTATTGCTCTTTAAAAATAAATGGGAATTTTAAATGAACTTCGTGTTATTTTAACTGCAGAGGTATGTTTATAACAAATTATTCTTAATTTAAAAAATAAATAAAGTTGAAGTGGACCATTTAATTGCCACTGCCGTGAGCTCTCAGAGCCACACCATTCTGTGGGAAACTGTATGATATTATTTTAGTGTCAGCTCCGTTTCCCTCCTGCTAAACTTAATGCCTTGATACATAAAACTGAATCCTGGCACTATAAATGTATATCTTCTTATTTTTTTTAAAGAAAAACTTCTTATATAATGTTGGTGTATAAAAACATGACCAACCAAGGGCTAAAATGACAACATTAAAGTACTATAGTATGCAACTTTATAGAGAAGTGGCACTCACTACCTACTTAGGCCTGCAAAAAGTAGCAGTTTTAACCTAATTGAAACTTTTAATTAACAGATAACATTTTGCTCTTTTTTGGGGTAAAGTGCCAACCCTTTGATTCACTCACTGTTCAATATTTGTGCTTGTTTAGACTCCCTCACTGTGATTTTTAAGTTACCTCAGTGTAATTTGTGTAATTATCCTCGCTGTTTAATTACTGTGATACTTGCGATATACTCCCAAGTACTAGCTTGATTTTATTGTATCTGACCTGCCTAGATCTAGTTTGCCTTTGAACTGTTTTGTTGTGCTGCTTAGTCACTTGATAGGAAAAGCTGTTTTGTCTCTTAACACTACCCTGCCTACTCTGTCTATTCCCTCTGTGCTTTCACCTGCCTGCTCTGTCTAACTCACTGTGCTTTCACCTACGCTCTGCTGCCGATCCAAGCACTTAGTGATTCGAGGCTGCGCTGGGTCCCCCTCTTCTCTAAGTGCAATCTCTTGCCTCCCTGAGTGTTCACCTGCACACCCCTCCCCCCCCGCCACACTGTTCTGCAAAACTTGGCGTGCTAGCTCTCCTCTGCTCATTTAGCATTTCTTTTTTCACCCTTTGCCCTCTGTGATAATCTGTTTAATTCTTTTGGAGTTGCCAGTCTTCAGCATACCCCCCACATCTGTGTCTATTCCTCCTACCTTTTACACCTCCTCCTCCTTCCCTTTGTCTAATCTGTTTGCCCTCCCCCGCTGCTCTACGTAACGTCCTAACTCTTGCATCCCCCCCCCCAGGTCCAGCCCGTGTTCAGGGCTTACCCGTGCGACCGGGGTCACGCCAACATCCAGGCAGACAACTCGCTCCTCTTCAGCCCGTTCTTAGGGCAGCCTCCCCTGGCAGCTTCCAGGAATGTCTCCGCAACTCCCCGACTCCTATGGTTTGCATCTGGTTGGCTTTCCGCCCCTCTGCCTAGCGCTGATTGGACACTCCTGTCCCAGGACAATCCCGATTGGTGCATTCCAAGCCAGCTCTGTTGGCAGGCTCTCGCCCTGCTGTCTGCTGTTTAAACTCTATTAGCTTAGCAGTGCTCCCAGATCAGGCAAAGCATTTTCCTGTAGTGCACCCTAATTTTCCCTGTATTTTCCCTGTAAAACTGGGATGAAATTCCTATAGATTTTCCTGTATGCACAAATCAATGTAAGTATGCAATTGGTGTCATTGTGCCAGTCAATAAAATCACTAGGACAAATGTTCAGGCTGTTTTATGTGTTCTTATTTATTTTAAATATAAAAAAGCAACTACAACGTATCACACAACTACTCTACAACTATAAGAACTTTATATGTAACAATATAATACCATCTTGAGGTTCTGGGGAAATGCTGGAACCTATAAAGCTCAGTTCTCAAGGTACACATGTCTCCAGAACCTCCTGAAGGTATTATAACTTTGTAATAATACAGTCCCTCATACAGTATTCTATTTATAGTATGAAATGCCTTAACTTCAAATTTACCCTTTTAATCACAGACTGATACATTTTGTGTTCTGCTCACAATGCATGAAAGGGGCAAAGGGATGCACAAAATGCTCATACCCCACCCTTGCCCCTGCACCCCGCGGACAGGTGCACCCATACTGGCATTCACCAGTGCCGACCACCTATCCACGGCTCCTCCCACAATGCGCAGGACTCTGCAGGGTGGCCGGGGGGAGGAGTTGTCCCAGGCAGACATCCAATGGGATGCCCCCCTGGGACCCATAGTGGATCTTACACATAGGGTGGCATGGGTCTGGGACTGTGCATGCCGATAGCATACACCTGGACCAGCACAGCACCCTCCAGTCCCAGTGCTGCCTCACATAAACTTTCCGGGTGCTCACCCATCCAACTGCCCCTGCTGATTCCTGCTGCCCAGCAGTCGTGAGCAGCACAGTGTGCACTGTCCTGGTCCCCCAGTGACAGAATACCTGTGTTCATGGGGGCATGCTGTGGGTTATGGCAGGGTCTCCCTGGTGTGCGCTGCACCACCCTCTGCACCCATGCGGCCAGCACTACACGGGTTAGTGAATACACATGGTGCTGGCACACCCCCGGAACATCCCCATCGCGGAGCTGTCTGCAGACATGGGGGATCGGGTGCGGTGGGTCTGCATGTACCCCCTTCGTGCATGTGAGGGGGCACAGGGGTGTGGAGTAGCTACTCGCCCTAGATATGCGTGTATAGCCACTGCACACCAATCGTGCATTGGGCCTACAGCTCTGTGTACCTGTAGTGCTCCATTAATAAACATTGTTTCAGTGTATTGTTGTGTTTTTCATTGGCATGCTTAAGCATCCCCCTACACACACACACACACAGCTTTGTGCACTGAACTCTCAGAGGTAAAAACAAATATTCACTTTTTTTTTTTTCATTGATTTTACTAACCTTAGGCCAGACCAGGGTCTATGGGTCCCTTCTGATCTCACACATATAATTCATAACTCCTGCTTATCTTGATGAAGACACCCCCATAACCCTTCCCAGGCTCACAATTAAATAGAAACACTGTCTAATTTTTTTTCAAATAACCTCAACCTCTAGGCTGGTCAGAAGAAGTGCTGCCTTAGTGATCTTTTTAAAAACACAACTCTGCTCTGTGCACCAAACAAGCCAAGTAGCACTTAAGCACTCTTTGTGTCCCCGTCACCCTTTAAAGCCCACCATCATCGAGTCTCTTGTCTGGCTCGCTTTTTGCACTTCATGTGTTTAAAATAGACAAATTTGCAAAACTGAAGGTTTGTTTGCCTTGGTGGTTTGGGGCACTGCTTCCCTCAAGCACTCTTTCTTGCACCCCCCCCCCCAAAACATATCATCATCAAGTGGTCAGTCTTTTGTCTGACTCATTTTGCACTTAAAATGAGTTTAAAATAGACTAACCTGGAAGCTGCCCACAAGAAGGCTAGTTTATCTTCAGTGGCTTGGCTCTCTGCCAGTCCAGAACAGTGGCATTTGAGATGCAGCTCGGCTGACATAGCGGTGTTGCTGTTTTGAGGTGAGGCCACATGGCAGGTGTTTGGATCATGCAGCAGCTCACTGGTTCTTGATCAGAAATCTGAATTCATCCTCAGAAAGATGCACTGCCAACACATTACCTTACTACCCCAGAGAAACACAGGCTGCAAATGGACCAACAGAATTGCTTAGTGTAGCAAAGTCAGCAAACTGAGCACCAATTGGAGGGCTCTGTCTGGATCTTGGCAGCCATGAGACTCATAGTGGGCATTTTCCCGTAGTGTTTGCCCATTTCCCCATATATTTTAAAAATAAAAGATTTCCTTCCCGTATCCCGTTTTTGTAGTAAAAATCCCTTAAAATACAGGAATCCCTGTAGATCTGGGAGCACTGGCTTAAATTCACTCACTGTTCAATATTTGTGCTAGTTTAGACTCCCTCACTCTCTCCTGCCCACCCGCCCCAACCCTGACGGCTATTAAATACATCTTTCTCTCACTCCGCTCTGAAACCACTCCCCCCTCGCTGCCTCACTGGTTCCCCTCTCTCTCTTGACTTTACTTGATCGATTTCCCACTCAACTCCGCCAAGCCTGGCTTATCATACCTTCAGACTCACAGCAAGTTGTTCCCACTGTCCTTCCCACTCTACCTAAATAAAACTTGCCTCTGCAGTTAGCTCTTTCCTCCACACCTTATATTTTTGGTTCTTTCTTCTCTAGCCCTTCCATACACTCCTTCTGCAAATCCCCACCCACCCAGCAGGCACAGCTCGGCCTAACCCTTCCCCCCATTTCCAAGTATGTATCCACCAACTAGTTTAATGCCACTTGCTTGGCTCATGCCCATGCCCATACTCTTCATGCACACCGGCCTGCCCTGTACTGGCCCTATGCTGCCAGCCCTCCACATCCTGGGGCACACCTCCAGTTATGCCCATTGCACCATCACCCCAGTGCTTGACTCAGACCTGCCTCCCATCTGCAAGCCTCATGGCACTCTTTGGCACGCCTGGCTCTGGTCCCAATGGACCCGACCATGGTCCCCCCCATACTTCCAATCAAACTGGTACTGCTCACTGACAAAAACCCCTTTAGAATTTGCCCTAGGGAACAACACAAAGTCAGTGCTAAAACACCTCAAAAATTACTTGTTTAGACGTGCCTTCCTGCTGCTTTTACTTTCTGGAAACATACACCCCAACCCGGGCCCCCCTCACAACCGGGGGATGTGTGCCCAGAAGTTAGGCATGCTAACTATTGCCTCTCTAAATATTTGCAGTCCAGTAGCTAATTTTGATAACCTCCAGGCCTGGGTAGCCCTCCATAACCCTGATGTACTATCAATTGTAGAGACACGGCTCTCCCCTAGGATTCCTGATGCCGACATCAGCCTCCCTGGCTACAGGATTTCTAGGCAGAGCCGCTTGTCTAAAAGAGGTGGAGGCTGTGCATTCTACCTCAAGGACGGCGTTCAGGGCCTATTACATAATCTTCCCAGCCTTGGGACCTCTGCTCGGGTCCTTGCCATTAAGGTCCTCCTTGGGGCCCAAAGCAAGTCTCTAACACTGCTATCCATCTACATCCCCCCAAAGGACTCATCCCAGGGTCTCCAAGCTGTAATTGACTGCCTAAGTAGCCAAACTCTAAACTCTGAGGTTATACTGCTCGGTGACTTTAATATTAACTAGCTTACCCCTGAGGTAAACCACTTCAAGGATGCTGTCCAGGCTGTCCACTTCACACAGCTTGTTGAAGCCCCCATCCAGACTAACTACCAGACTGGGACTAGCACCCTGATTGACTGGGTGCTCACTAATCATCCAGAGCACACCTCCAATGCCTCTGTCCTCCCAGACAATATCAGCAAACCACTTCGCTGTTATGTTAAACTGGACCAATAAATTCACCAAACCACCTGCTAGAACAGTCACAAACAGAGTCCTCAGGCCCGGTCACGCTGACTGCCTAAGAGCTGATCTCCGTCATGCCAACTGATTAGCTGTTTATGGGGCACCTGACGTTGATAGTGTGCTGGACCACTTCATCCTCCAGTTCAGTACTATCTGTCATACCCACGGCCCCATAAAAAAGCGGAAAATCAAGGGCCATTACAACCCCTGGATGAGCCCTGACATCCTTGAACTTATGAAATACCGAGATCATCTCTGGCGCACAGCCAGAGCCATAGGGAAGCAGTCTGACACCTTAAATACAAACAAGCCAGAAATAGCTGCACCAGGGCCATCCATATAACCCCAAACCTCTACTACAAGGAGGTCCTGTCCAAACACTGGAATGATGACCGTAAATTCTGGGCAAACCTTAAAGAGGTTACTGGCAAGGTGCCCAAAACTGACCCCGACATGATCAGCAATAATGGCTCCCCTATCCTTGACCCAAAAACCATAGCCGACACCTTCAACCTAGCCTTTATGGACCTCAGTCATGTCCTCCCTTCCGACTTCTTCCACCCGAGCAACCTCGTCGTTGGCCCACAGTCCTCTGCGCATCCCCTCTTTCAGTTCAAAAACATATCAATTGGAGATGCTAGGAAATACCTTTGGAAGGTGCTCAGTAAAGGGAGATTCAGTGGTGACACCCTTGATCTGAATCTAATCTCTCTATCCCTGGAAGAAATCCTGGCTCTGCTCACCCACATCCTCAACATGTCACTTCAACTAGCTGTATTCCCTCATAAATAGAAAGCTGCAATAGTCGCTCCCATACACAAGAGTGGGGATCAAGCCCTTACAGAAAACTATAGACCCATCTCCTTGCTACCACCTCTATCGAAGGCCCTCAAATGAATAGTTGCAGACCAATTAGTCGAATATCTAAACAAGTACAAACTCCTCTGCCCCGAACAACATGACTTTAGAGCTGGGCACAGCACCACCACAGCTCTTCTAGAATTCACGGGATACATCCACAAATCACTTGATCATGGACAACTTACCAGAGCAATCTTTACTGACCTGACTAAGGCGCTCGATACTGTTAACCATGCCCTCCTAACTGAGCAACTTGCCTCAACGGGCCTGGCTCCCGAGGCAGTTTTGTGGTTCTGCAGCTACCTGGACCGTAGATCTCAGCAAGTTAGAATTGGTCCAACCCTCGCGGTTAGCAAACCTGTCTGCTCTGGTGTCCCGCAGGGGTCTATACTTTGTTCCCTCCTATTCAGCTTATTCCTGAATAGTCTCCCTCAAGCCAGCCAGTGCCACATTTTACTTTATGCTGACGACGCAGCCATCTTCACACATGGCTCAAATCCTGACATACTGGAGCATTAACTTCAAAGTGATTCCACCTGTCTTGAGAAGTGGTTCATAGATCATAAGCTAATTATGAACTATAAAAAACTAAAACCATGCTGTTCCCCAGCCCCCATAACAAGCATCGTAACTACCCTTTATCAATATGTAATATTGCTGGGGTCTCCCTGGAACTGGTCCAACATTTTAAATACCTTGGGATCACTATTGACAACCTGTTGTCCTACACTGTCCACATTGACAACACCGCCAAAGCAATTAACAAACATATTGGTCTGTTTTATCATCACAGGCACAGCCAGACCCCCGAAGCCCTTAAAATAGCAGTTCACAGCTCTGTGAGTTCCCTTGTTGACTACGGCCTGCCTATATATATGGCTCAATCACTGATACTGCCCTCTGGTGCTTAAAAACTGCTTTAAACAAAGCTTGCCGGCTAACCTTAGGGGTACCTAGGCTAACTCATACCTGCTATCTGTATACCAACGCGCATTGGCTCCCTCTCAATGCCTGACTAAAATTCTAATCCTGCCTTCTGGCAAAAAAGATCAGCCTTGGTACCATCCCACCTGGGGTTAGTCAACTTCTGGTGCCTTGTATTAATCCGTGGCACACATAGCTCTGAGCACCAGTCCTTCATTACGCCGAAATGCCGTACTTCCCAAGGTCAGAGGTCTTTTGTGCACCGTGCCCCGCTCTGGTTCAACTCTCTTCAGGAAGATCTTGTATGGCAGCTTACATTGGGTGCCTTCAAAGTCCACCTTAAGCGTCACTTGTTAAATGTAGCCCGTGTTACTGTCACCCATAGCTTTGCCTCCCCTCCTCCGACACTGATACTCCCTTGGCACCCTCCTCTCCCTTTTTCCCTCCCTCCCTCCTTCCTCGAGCCTTGTCCCCTCTTTCCACCCACTCACCTCTCACTCTTACCCCCTACTCCTTCCTGAACCTTCCCCTCCACTCCCTCCCTCTCACCTCTTACCCCTGCCCCCTACTCCTTCCTTGAGTCTGCTCCTCCCTTCTTGCCTCCTCTCCCCTCATCCTCATCAGCAGCCTTCACACACCCCTTCCCCCTCTCCCAGTTTAATTCTCACAGTATTGCCTGCTCACTTGGCACTTGGGGCTTCTCCCTTCCCCACCTTTCCACTTATCATCTCTCTACTAAACCTGTCACTGCAGACTACTTATTGGTACTCACCATCAGGCATCTAACACCTGTAAGTTTGTTATTAGCCTCCACTCCCCATATCCTGACTGTCTTGTTGCTCCATTATATAATTCCCTCTTCCAGTCCTCTGTAATGTTGTAGTACTCTGTTTTGTATTGTAAACTTGACATGGAACCTATGCAAAGAGCTCTGAGATCAAGTGGTGTAATCCGAGATTGTAATAAATAAAATAAATAAATAAATAAATAAAAACTGCTATCCCCTTGAAAAAGTTCCACTTCCACCCCCTTGCATTAAAGTATTATGTGCTTGAGAGATCAACAAAGGAGCATCACCAAAAAAGAACATGTCACAGCTTTATGGCAAGTCTCAGGAGCTATTTTTTTTTTAACTCAAACAAGTTTCTATTGTTAGTACACAGTACCTGTAAAAGTTAAAAAAATGGTTGGCCTGTCAGCACAGTGGCAGGGCTCACCATTCTTGCTGCCAGTGAAGAGCCTGGGCTGTTAGAGAACCAGCCAGAGGAGGAAGACTAAGCATCTTAGAGGACACTATCCTCCTCTTCCTCCTCCAAGTGGGGGGTGTTGGGGGTAGCTGCCTTCAATGCAGTGCTGCTACCTGGGTGATGACAGCTGGTAGCATATGTAACCCCCCTGCAAATGGGGGTTTCCAAAAGACTTCCAGGAGCTTGCTTGAATGCTCCAAGCCTGAATGGTGTTTGGCGTTTAAGCCATTTATCAGTGAGTGTTTTTAGAGCCTCTGGTACTATCTCTTTAAGAGCTGTCTGCTTGCAGACATAACTAGTTTGTATGGGGGGACTGTATGCTTCTCTGCTTGAGTACCACTCGAGCTGCTCAATTCACTCCATTTTGCAGTCACTAGGAGTGCAAGGGAACCTATCTGAAAGATGTAACTGTTTGCCAGAAGTCATTTAGAGTAATAATGAAAATACAGTTTGTCTAACCTGCTTTCTTTGCAGTCAGAACTGTGTTTGCCTAGTTCCCCATTCTAGTTTTGAACTGCTGAACTGGACCAATCAGTGTGGGTTAAGGTAGCTCTAAAATGGTGCCTTGGACGAACCAGAACCTGGACTCGTAATCTGAGCCAGCCACAAGAGGATTGTATGGGCAGTGACTCTGGGAGATGTAGTTTGGACTTCGGCGCCTTTTTGGACCAACAGGGGCAGTCTATTGTGAGTGACAGCCAATCCAGCCAAGAACTGGGAGGAAACCAGGTTAGGGAATACCCTTGACCTTGTGCTGGCAAATGGGGACTTTGTGAGAGAACTTACAGTGGAGGAACCGCTGTCAGGGAGTGACCACTACTCAGTATGGCTCACATTGGATATGGGCAAGGAAGGAGTGGAATCTGGCACAAGAGTGCTGGACTTCAGGAGGGCTGACTTTGGGAGGATGGGGGAAGTGGTAAAAGGGTACCTGGCCAGAATTCAATCTAGTATGGATACTAACCAGAGATGGGAGCTCATAAAGTTGGGGATAGTGGAGGCAACAAAACCTGCTGCAAAGCCAGAGCAAAAGGCTAGGGCTAAGAAACCGAGCTGGTTGAGCAAGGAGGTCATGGAAAAGGTAAGGAGGAAAAGAGCTGCCTTTAGGAAGTACAAGAAAACAGGGAGGGGAGGACAGGGAGGAGTACTTGACAGAATCGAAGGAGGTGACAAGGGCAGAAAGGGGAGCCAAAGCATCTACGGAACTCAGGCTGGCACAAGGCATTAAGAAGGGGGAGAAGGACTTCTTTAAGTACATCAGGGAGAAAAGGAGCTGTAAGGACCACATAGTAAGGATTAGGAAGGAGGGGGGTTGGGTGGAAGCAGGAGATCGATAAGGCAAAGCACTAAATGAGTACTTCTGCTCAGTATTTACTAAAGAGAAGAGGGGTGACACCCAAGATGGGAGAAATGGCAGACGCGGGGGAAGTGGTGACAGATGGGGAAATCATGGAGGCAGAGTTCGAGAGGGTTTGAAGGCACTGAGGGTGGACAAGGCACCAGGCCCAGATGGCATCCACCCCAGGGTACTGAAGGGAGCTGGCAGAGGTCCTTGCAGGACCTTTGGCAGACCTATTTAATGCCTCACTACATTCAGGGTGTACCTCAGGACTGGAGGATGGCTCATGTGGTGCCCCTCCACAAGAGTGGCCCAAGGATGAACCGGGAAACTACAGACCAGTGAGCCTCACATCCATCGTGGGTAAGCTAATGGAGACTATCCTGAAGGAGAGGCTGGTGGCCCTCTTAGAGGCCAAAGGACTACAGGACAGCAGACAGCATGGCTTCATCATTGGCCGATCCTGCCAAACCAACCTGGTCGAGTTCTATGACTGGGTAACTAGGCAACTGGACAGGGGACATGCAGTGGATGTCCTGTATTGGACTTCAGTAAGGCATTCGACTCAGTGCCACTGGAAGGCTGGAAAGGAAGTTAGTAGGCACAGGGGCAGGTGCAATGCTGGTGAGATGGGTAGGAAACTGGCTGCAGGGAAGGCAACAGAGGATGGTGGTGGGTGGGGAGCTCTCACACCCAAGGGCAGTGACGAGCGGTGTCCCACAGGGCTCGGTGTTGGGACCAGTGTTGTTTGGGATTTTCATTGCAGACATATCATGGGACATCAAGAGCAAGATCAGTCTGTTTGCTGATGATACCAAGGTTGGGCGGTGGTGGATGACCTAGGGGATGGCAGGGGTTGCAGGATGATCTGGCAAAGCTGAAACCTGGTCAGACACCTGGCAACTGGGCTTAATGCCAAAAGTGCAAGGTGATGCATTTTGGGATGAAGAACCAAGGAGGACTTACCAGCTAAGGGGTGCAGCTAGCCCAGACAGAGGAGGAGAAGGATCTGGGTGTGCTCATCACAGGGTCAATGAACAACTCGGCACAGTGTAGGAAGGCAGCTGCAAAGGCCAACAAAATGCTGGGTTGTATTGCAGGGTATATCCTCAAGGAGGAGGAGGTGATCCTGCCACTGTATAGGTCATTAGTTAGACCACACCTGGAGTACTGCGTGCAGTTCTGGCGTCCGTATCTGAAGAGGGACATTAAGTTACTGGAGGGAGTGCAGCGCAGGGCGACAAAGATGATCAAGGGTCTGGGGACTTATCATATGAGAGGAGGTTGAAGGAGTTGAACATGTACTCACTGGAGGAGAGGAGAGACAGGGGGACATGATTGAAACCTTTAAATACATGAAAGGAATAAACAAGACAGGTACAGAGGGCTGTTCAAAGTAAGGAGGGAGGGCCACCAGGGGCCATGATATGAGACTGGAGCGAGGAAGGTTCAGGAGGAGATGAGGAGACACTTTTTACAGAGGCGTGGTGGCTGGGTGGAATGCGTTACCTGCAGAAGTGGTATGCAGTGGGCAGTGGACTGCTTCAAACGAGGATGGGACAGGACAAGGGAGGGTTAATGAAGGGAAGGGTGGAAGGGAGGGGCAGCTGCAGGATAGGGGTGCTAGCTGCACATTCGAGCAGACTTGATAGACCTCTAGGCCTTTATCTGCTGGCAAATTTAGTATGTTAAGTAACTCAAAGGAAGTGCCGGTTTTGTCTGCTGGAGTTTCAGTTGAGCTCTGGCAGTGAAGAGGAAGGAGCCCTGTGCTTTTTCGTTGTGCAGTTTTAGTCGGAAACGTGTGTAAGACCCAGAGTTCGGTCTGCAGCTTGTGTAACTGCTTGTTAGGACTGAATCCGTCCTGTGAAGAGAATCAAAGGATATCTGAAGAGCAGAAACCAGGCTCACCCTGTAGAAGACTGGAGAAATTGCTGAATTGCACTCGGTCTGTCAGGAACTGAATCTGCTGTGTGTTCTCCCGGGTATTGTGCAGTAATTGCGATCGGGATAGAGAAGCAGCCTGCCTGGTATAGTACTTTCTTTTTACCATATAAATGTGTGAGGAGGCTTGTGTAGCTCAAGTGAATCCTGCTGCCATTAAAGGACTTTTGCCTATGACTGTTTACCATATAAATGTGTGAGGAGGCTTGTGTAGCTCAAGTGAATCCTGCTGCCATTAAAGGACTTTTGCCTGTTACTGTTTACCATATAAATGTGTGAGGAGGCTTGTGTAGCTCAAGTGAATCCTGCTGCCATTAAAGGACTTTTGCCTGTTGCAGTTTGCCATATAAATGTGTGAGGAGGCTTGTGTAGCTCAAGTGAATCCTGCTGCCATTAAAGGACTTTCGCCTGTTGCAGTTTGTCATATAAATGTGTGAGGAGTCTCGTGGAGCTCAAGAGTAGCCCTGCTGATGTTGAAGGACCCTATCTTGTTTGGAGGTCGTGAGTACTAATTCAGAGTCGCTCCCTGTTGAATTGCCACATTGAATCCAAATGGAATTACTGTACTGCTGACTGTTTAACTCATTTTCTTTTCTGTGTGAAGGGCCCCTACCAGCTGCCACGGTTTGGACTAGCCACTAGGGCTTGGGTACCCAGGGACAGTAACTGGTAGGGATAGGCCTGTGCACAGAGCCATAGTTAGATGAGTAAAGTGATAAGCTAATTAACCTGATTTCCCCCTGTCCTTGTTATATTCCCCTAAATAAATCAGAGCTGCTTGTTTCAGCAAAGTTATACTGCCTGAGGTATTTGTCTATGTTAAAGTATTGTACTGTGATTGTTGCACTGTATCTGCTTATTTTACAGGAGGTCCCAAAGCCTGAACCAGTCCTGGGGGTAAGTGTATACTGTGAAGGTAATTCTGATATACTGTGTGGGCCACTAGTGGGAAGAAAGGGGGGTTGCAGTGTCCCAGAGGGCTGTGACCAAGTTAGTTTAACTATTGCAAACCCTGACCTCTGGGTGGAGGCACCCGCCATCGGATCCAGGCCCCTCAACCTGTTAGTGGCAAATCAGGCAGGGGTAGTAGCCCCTGGGATAGCGCCATCTAGGGGTTACACATAGCACAAGACAGAATGGAAGTCTGAACATCAACCAGGCTTGCAGCAGATGCACTACTGTGTGTGCCTCCCCGCTGAGCCCCATGCAGGCTGACGTCCAAAGAGCTGGGATGAACTAGGAAAGTGGCCCCAGCATGGTGACGATGGACCATGGTACACCTGGGTCCTGCAACCACAACAACAGCACCTCATAATGATACCCAAGGCTTAGGGTTAAACACCCTCCACCCATCCCTGCCCAGTGAGTAAAGCCAAGGCTCCATGGAGGATGGCGCTAGCAGGTAGGAGTGTCATGGGTCATGTGGGCCTTGGGTGTTACCAAGAAAAGCAGGTGCTGGAGACTGGATGCAGGCAGAAAGAGGAAGTAAAATTACATAAATACATTTGAAAAAAACATATATTACATTTGCAATGATCTTTAATGTGTGATGACTACAGTTCCATAGTACAAATTGTAAATAAAAATGCAAGAAGAAGGCTGACTTTCAGTTTTTTGGGTGAAGGGGGGGTAGGCCATGGCAGTTGAAACATTACACCTTTTGTACCAGATCAAATACTATTTCATACATACTGGGGATATGGGTTACTAAGTTCATCTGAAGAATGTTTGAAGAAACGCCATGCCAACTGGAAAAAATAACAAACACACAGTGCATGCTCACAGAAAAACAGTCATTAGACAAGCAACAAAGGTACTGCAGGGGCCTTGGCGATCTCAAAAGCTTCATTTTGGCTCCTTGGATAGTAACACTATTGAGAAACAGCTTTGATTTGAAAATGGTAGTTAAAGGAGAACTGCACTGAACTTGATGTTCATTCCCCAGTAGGAGCTGTTTGATAAATATTGGTTCCAATTATTTTATTGTTTCATCTATATAAGCCAATTAGTTACCTCATTGGGTATTTCTAGTTTACACTCTGGTGTTAAGTGCTATTATGAAATGGGTAGAAGAATGCTGACTCCTGATTGGCCAAGAGCAGCTTTCCGCTGAGCCGTTATCCCAACTGACCCAACTGAAAGTAATGTGTTTAAAAAAGGTGGAAAATTTACAAAAAAATTACCCATTTCATAATCACAATAAGGCACTCCAGGGGTGCATTATGGTGGGCTAATAACCCATACTTGGTGGTGGAAACACTCGGCTATGCCTCGTGCTTAAGCACACCAAGGTGGGCCTTTATCCTGCGCACCAGTCTGCTATTCTGTTTTAGAACTATATGATGTAGTTCATGTCCCTACCAGTTACAGAATTCTATAGTAAAATATAAGGGACAGTGTCCTTCATGGGAGGGGAACAGCTCATGTCGACAAAAAGTGAGTGGAATTTAGGGGCCATCATTTCAGATGACATGAAGTTAAGCAAACAATGCGAAAAGGCATCACTAAAGGTTAGTGGAATCCTGGGCTGCATAGGGAGGGGACTCACTAGTAGAAGAAGGGAGGTAATCATGCCTCTGTATTGATCACTCATGAGGCCACATCTGGAGTACTGCGTCCAGTTCTAGAGGCCACATCTCAGGAAGGACATAGATGTATCGGAGATGGTACAGTGAAGGGCAACGAAAATGGTGCAAGGTGTGCATCAGCAACCATATGAGGTAAGGCTACATAGTCTAAACATGCGTTCCCTGGAGCAACGTAGGGATTGGGAGGGGGGGGACATGATAGAGACATTCAAATATCTGAAGGGTATCAACAAGGTTCAGACACAGAACCATTTTCAGGCAAGCACCTGTACCAGGACTAGAGAACACGATATGTGTCTCAAGGGAGGCGGATTCAGGAGTAATAGGAGAAAGTACTTTTTCACTGAGAGGGTGGTGAACCCATGGAATGGCTTACCCTAGGAGGTTGTGGGTGCAAACATGGTAACGGAATTTAGACTAGCACAGGACAGGCATAAGTGTACCCTCAAAAATAAAACAAACTAAGAGGGGGTAGGAGAAAAAGGGCAGACTAAATGGATCTTGCAGTCCCCATCTGCTAACACAGTCTGTGTTTCTCTATTTCTAGAATATGGATCCCTTGTGCCAACAATGGAATCGCTGAGCAAGGGACATAAACTACATCATACAGATCTTACATCGAGTGGGAGCTCTTGTAGCAGGCTATAACAATTAGGACTATGCCACAGCACTAGGACCCTCCGGAAACCTTTTCAGCCAGCAGTATACAGCAGGACCGCCCCAGACATCGGCCCCGCCCCGATGTCAGCCTTGGTACAAAAGGGGGCAGACCCAGCTCCACCTCAGTTCTCTTCCCGCCACGTCCTGCACATGAGAAGAAGGACTTCAGTTCCAGCTTGCCAGGAATGCACTCCTCCGAGGGAAAGCATAAGGAAAAAAACCAAGCGCCACGCAAGACTGTAGTCGGTCCCGGCACCGGTCCCGGTCGAGGTCCCGTTCTCGTTCGCGGCCCTCTCCCAAGAAGGCTCGTATTTCCTGCATCATAGACTTCTAAAATGGCACTTACTGTGTAAATCCAAAACATCCACTAGTACAACAAAAAGCCCTGTCGAGATGGAAAAGTAACAGAACTGGAACCAGTATTTAAAAATTAGCTTCTACAGGGGAAAATGACTTACAGCCTCAGTGCAGTTCTCCTTTAAATAAACACAGCCCCTCTCATGTTCCTTCTTTCTCCTTTCTTCTCTGTCTCACTAACCTTTTCTCTGTCCCCCTCACTTCCTTTTCATTTCTATATGTCTTCATTCCAATTTCCCTCGTTCTCTCTCTCAGTTTCTTTCCCTCCTTCTCTCCCCTCTCACTTAGTCTCCCGCCTTCCCTCTTCTCACTCTTTCTGCTCTTACTCCTTAACTTGCTCCCATAGTCCCACTGTTCCTCCCTCTCTCCCATTCTTGGTTCCTACTTTTCTCCACTCTCTATCTCACTTTCCTGCCTCACAATCTCTCTCCGTCTTAATCCCTCCCTCTCTTCCCTCTCCCTCTCCCTCTCTCCCTTTTACTCCATTCTTCTCTTCGTATTCTTTCTACTCCTCTCTCTCTTTGTCTCTCTTGCTTCTCCGTCTGTCTCTTCACCCTCTCTCCTTTCATCCATCCCCCAAAAAAAGAGCCAGCAGGCATGAACCTGATTTTGTCCACAAAATTACTCCTGTCCCTCCTTAAGCTGCTGTTTTTAATACTGTAGTACTGGACTGTCTACAGAACTGTTTAGTTCCCAACTATGCCCTTGGTATCCAATCATCTCATCTTTATTAATGTGGTTTGACATGATGTCCCAGCTTAAAGAATGTTAGTTAATTCTATGGCAGCTGCTTTCATTTGTCTGTCAGGGTTTGGTTAAGAATTTTTATAACAAGGAGTTAAATCTGCTTCCTGATTGGCTAAGCAAGTGCTGAGACTCACATCTTAATTCTCCAGAACTGTACAGGTCTGAACAACTTCCAAGGCATAAACTAAGTGGATTTGTGTAGCAATTTGCTATCCAAAAATGCTATTTGCTAATTAAGTGCAACTTTGGTTAGCAGAAGTTGCTAATCAACTAATTTGTTCCATTACCGTAAAAATTTCTGCATTGCAATAATTTTTATGTTGCTTTCACGCATGTGCAAGAAAGCGATGCCATCATCCGAGGTTTTAGGGTGTGGCACCCCTCCTCCAATTCAGTCAGTGAGTTTGCATGCGCAGTCAGTAGTTCTCAATGACTGCTGCAGCTGTCTATGACAGCAGTCAAAATGCAGTGGCATACAGTTGAAAGGAGAGCTCCACTTCAGTGAGCAGAGTCCCCCATGCACACACACACACGCAAGCATGCATATTGCATGCTGATGCGCTCCCACCCCCACGCACACACTGTATGGCCGGCAGGGAGTGCCCAATGCTCTGTCGGCTCCACCCCAGCAAAAGCTGTTCAGGTGCCACGCTGAGGGCCCACCCCAGCGTGGCAAATTATAGCTAGTGGGGTGCCCAATCCCCGTTGGCTCCACGGCTGCACGCCCCAAAAACTTTCAGGTGCCACGCTGTGTGCCCACCCCAGCGTGGCAAATCTTGTTATAGCCGGCGGGGTGCCCAATCCCCGTCAGCTCCAGCCCCTCAAACAGCCTTTCCAGCTGCCATGCTGGAGCCCACCCCAGCGTGGCAAACATCCCAGCGTCGTCTTAATTAAAAAAAAAAAACCTGTAAATAAAAGCGGTCCCTCACAGTCTCACTGCCCCCACCCACACACCCACTGCACCCTGCCTCCCACACACCTCACCCCCCTTTTACCTCTGGAACTCGGCGTCAGCGATCTTGGTGGACGGGAATCCGTCTGCACTCTTCAAAGCCGACCGCGAAATGAGGAAATGCCGGTAAGCTGTATAATGGAATAAATAGGGTGTTTTCAACTTTGTTGCATATCTCAGGCATTTTTTGGAATTTTGTGTCCAAATTTTCAACATGGGGTTTTTGGGACCCCTCCTCATGAATTCTTGCACTGTCATGGCGTTAATCGGGCCGAAGGTGATTTCGCCGTCACTGCGTGAAATCACCTTTTGGGGCCGATTAACAAAATGACACTGCCAGTGTTCATAAGGTGGGCTCTCAAAACCTATGTTGAAAATTTGGTGAAAAATTCCTAAAATGACTGTTTTACGAAAGACGCCATGTTCCTACAACACGCCAGAATTCGTAAATTTTCAATATTTTCACCAGATTTTCAACATTGTCATTTACCACACCTCCTTATGAGCAGTACAGCTGTCATTTTCCACATCCTACCCAAAACATGTTTCAGCCATGTAGCACATTGGTGCAGTCGTGCGCGAAATCAATATATGGGACACATTAGGAAAATCACAGTGACACTGTTCATGAGCAGAGGTCTTAAAATGGCTATGTTGAAAATTTGGTGAAAGAATTCTAAAAATGACTGTTTCTGACGTCGTTGCGCAGTTCACCATGCGGCGTGTAAATGCAATTTTCAATATTTTACTCAGATTTCCAACATTGCCATTCTACCACACCTCCTTATGAGCAGTACAGCTGTTATTTTTCACATCTTGCCCAAAATGTGTTTCCGCCCATGTAGCACACAATGGCGCAGTCAGTGTGCGAAATCCATGTATGGGACACATTAAGAAACTCACAGTGACACTCTTAAAATGGCTATGTTGAAAATGTGGTTAAAAAATTCCTAAAAATGACTGTTTTATGAGCGTGCGTTGCGCACTTCCTATGTACGCTCGTAAGTTCGCGAATTTTAAATATTTGCACTCCAATGACTTCCAAATACCTAAACAGCACATACAAGCAAGCAACATTCGGCATTGACAAATGCTTGTTTTTTTCCTGCAACTGTGGTGCAAAGTATATAATTGTGGAAATTGTTATTGCCATTTGACACTTTTTCTCCACAACTGCACTTTTCTGGACTATATCTTATAGATAAAAATAACCATTTAGTGAAACTGCTCCCCAGACATTACTGGTTGCTAATCAACATTCTGTTCATTAGCAAAGACTTTCAACCAAGTTCCCAAAACTAAGGCAGTGGGACTTGAAATCTGGGCAACTCACATGCAGAATTTATGAGCCACTTTATTAATTCCTGACTGCCATCACAAACATTGCTACCACCTTCACTCATATATAAAAACCATCAACTAAGCCCTATAAATAAAAATCCTTTAACTAAACAAGATAAATAAATAAATAAATAATTGAAATTTCCACTCATGAGCTCCTCCTTACACACATTAACAAGCTAAAAAAATCATGTACTCTTCAGTTTCTGTTTCTTGTGCTTCTTTGATAATCATGAAAAATCGCCCTTCTACCCTTACCAGTTTGCTAGAGAATTCTGCTCCTTACCCGGCAACAAATGAAATTGATCTTCTGCTTCCACTTGAGACGTGTGTGTGTGTGTGTGTGTGTGTGTGTGTGTGTGTGTGTGTGTGTGTGTGGCGTGTGCCAATGGAATTCTGCAACATTTTGACTGCAGGTATTCCATGTGTAGAGGGTGGGGTGAGAGGGGTCATTCTACTAGTGAAATACAGCAGAATTTTGAATCCTTGTCTTGTATTCCACAATAAACAAACATACCATGTATTGAATGTATATAAAGACAAATGACTGACAGGTGTAAACCATCTGTGGAGGGACTATTTTACATTTTGCAGCAATATTTTATTATTTTTGTGTCTTTTAAAACTTTTAGATTGTATTTTTAAAGATGTCTACCAATCTATTTTATAAGCACAATTAGATACTTTGGGGCAACGAAAGCAAGAGGCTGATGCACCCACCATCTGACTGGTAGATTTATTGTGCAAATTTCATAACAAGGAAAAAAGAACACCCCATGCTCATTTGCCTCTAGCAAGGCTTCATCAGGGCAGTGGTGTTCTACATTCACATGTGCTCTTAAATAATCTGTGACATCATACATTTCATTTAAACATGTTAATCAGTTATAAAAACACATGAATATAGATCAAAAACTCAAGTCCTATAACGTGCACTGTGCAGTGTTTTTTGCAATATGTGACACAGCTGGTTTGCAGTACCCTAACAAATCATTTAATTGAGTTAAAAACATAAATGAGTATAATTTAAAAGCCACACTTGCAATTTCACTGGTACAAAAAATGCAACTGAACCTACAGGCAACATCACATCACAGTGATAGTGAACTCCATTGTTTTAGAGTAAGCTTGGGGGGGGGTGAGAAAGACTGATTCAAAGGCAGTGACACAGGTCAGCCATTCCTTTTAACCACAAAATATGTGTACACAATTCTGACGTCACTGCCCATGCTCTACAACTAGGCTACGGAGAACTACAGATAAATGACTGCCGATATGCATGATAATATAAAAGCCTCCATAACAAAGCACTTTTACTTATTTATTTATGTATGTGTGTATTTAAAGTTGATGACCGGGAAAGGCATACTGAGCTGAAGCTCGTTTCCAGGTGCGACCCAGGGCAGGGGGTAAGGGAACAAGTACAAGTAAACATAATCAATAAACAATTAAATAATACAAATGGGAAGAACAGCGGGTGGTACGCAGGCATACATGAGAATAGACAGCAGTTACAGTACATACAGTTACAGCAGTTACAGTACATACAGTTACAGAATATACATGTAGTAAGGCCTAGTAGATTACCTAGTAACGTACAATTAAATAAGAGGAGCTAGTTGCACATTGGCTATAAATCACGATAAGGTGCTTTGTAGCAGATGAGAGTGCACAAGTGCAGTCGAGGTGGAGAACACGGTAATATGTAGTGGACAACAGGATAGGAATAGGAGCTGGAGTTGGCAGGATAATAGGAGAGAATGCTCAGTGTTGCTGGTGGTAGCTGGCATTAGGGAGGGTTGAGACACTGGCATGAAGGGGTGGAAGGCACTTAAAATAATTCTTTATGGAGAGCACTGTAGACAGGTTATGTACAGAGAAGGGGTAAGGGAGTTCCAGAGGGTAGGAAGACAATGGGCGAAAGCTATCTTACTGGCAAGTGTATGGGGTGTGGCCAGGGCGAAGGAATGGTGGTCACATGAGCATAGGGAGTAGCCAGTACTAAGAGCTGGGGTTAATAAGAAGGAGAGGTAGGAGGGAAGGGTATTGAACCAGAACTTAGCGATAAGGGTTGCACAATGAGCCAGGTGGCGATCAGCGAGAGAAGGCATAGAGACAGATTGGTAGAGGAGTTAGTGATGAGTGCAATATGGGAGATTTGAGGTGAATCTGCAGAAAGCATGGAATAGAGGGTCTAGTTTGACCAGAGAGGATTGCAGCACAGAACTATAGACCACATCTACGTAGTCAAACGAGGGAAGGATAAGTTTAGAAATTATTTCCTTCCTGGTAGGGAGGGATAGACTGTCCTTGTGCCTCTAAAGCACTCCTAATCTTCAACGCTGTTTGTTGTGGATGCTGTCTAGGTGTAGGGAGAAGTCCAGCTTGGGATCCAGCCACACTCCCAGGTATTTGTATGAGTCAACTGCTGTGATTTTGGAGCCATCTAGGTCATAGAGGGAGGGAGGGAGGAAATGTCATTTTAGTTAGTTTCTGGGTGGAACGAAAGACCATAGCAACCTTTTTTTGGTGTTGCATTTAAGCAATTTACCTTCAAGCCACCATAGGGTGTTCACGAAATCTGCTTGGTGGATGAGTTCAGCCTGGGCTAGAGAGGGACCAGAAGCGAAGATAACGGTATCATCAGCATACATTTGAACCTGGGATACTGAGCAGGTGGAGGGGAGGTTGTTTACAAAAATGGAGAATAGGGTAGGTCCAAGGATTGACCTCTGGGGAACACCTGCCAGAATAGGGAGTGGGGCTGATTTGGTTTCCCCAAGCTGGACGAATTGAAACCTATCTGTGAGGTATGCCTTGAACCATTCAGTAGACGACATGGCTAGTCTTATGACTGAAAGATCCTCAAGTAGTAGATAATGGGCCACAGAATCAAAGGCCGTGGCCAAATCTATAAAGATGGCTAGTGTCAGATGACCCTTATCCATGGCCGGGTGGATGAAGTTGGTGAGGCAGAGAAGAGAGGAGGAGGTGGGGTGGAGGCCATGGAAGCCAGACTGGTATGGTGTCAGAATGTCCATAGAGGCAAGGAAGGAGTTTAGTCTTTTAGAGATGAGGGATTCCAGGATTTTGGAGAGGGAGGGAGGGAAAGAGAGAGATAGGCATGTAGTTGTCAGAGATGGATGAGTCACCCCCTTTGTGAAGTGGGATGACTTTGGCTAATTTCCAGGCCTTAGGCAGGGAGCAGGTGGAGAGGGAGAAATTGAAGATATGAGTAATTGGAGGGACTATGGTGGGAGCAGAGATTTTCAAGAGTATGGGATTTATTCCATCCGGGCTTTGTTTGGAGGAGTTCAGAGATCTGCTGGCACAAAGTATCTCTAAAGGGGTGATATGGGGGGAAGGTGTGGTTGGGTAGGTGAGAGGAGGGTTTTGCACCTGTGCTGGTGGAAGGGTGGGGTTGGGGGATTTGATAACTAACTGGTCCCGGTGAGGGAACATACAGGTATCTACATGAAGGGGATAATGGTGTGGGGGTGTTGCCCTTCGGGTAAGGCACAGGTACTGAAGAAGTGGTTTATGGAAGAGGCTACTGCAACAGAGCCATCGTCGGCAGGGTCAGAGCAGGGGGGTGGAGCTTGTTGAGCAGAGTTGAGCAGGGAGTGGAGAGTTTTCCAGAAGGCAGCTGGGGTGGGGCAGCAGTCCTCAAGCTGTGACTTAAAGAATCCAGCTTTAGTGGAGCGCACAGCCAGCAACCCCAAAAACAGACTGGAACATACGTCTCAACTGCTATGAATTTCGCATAGCGCTATGATTTTTGCACTCAAGTTTATCCTTGCTCTACACAGGTTTACTGATGTTCTTAATAATGTTAGAACTATTTCTGGACACACAAACTGTTAAATCATTGAACTAACTTGATAGAAATATTTCTTAATACTAAATACAGAAGTTCAAAAGAACAGCACTCCAAGAAACACAGACAGAAATTTCAACTAGATTGTTGTTTAATAATTCACCATGGTGAGAGCCCCAATGCCACTGCCACAAGCCTTTAAGGTGGCATCCCCTTGAAAGTTTGTGGCAAGCTAAGGTGACTCACCGTGAGTACTATTAAACAACAATCGAGTTGAAATTTCTGTCTGTGTTTCTTGGAGCGCTGTTCTTTTGCACTTTTGCATTTGCTTGAGGCTGGTTGCCCTGTTACAGCGAACCGCCTTTCGAACTGAGCGCAAGAACTACCTGTTTGGACTGTTCTCTACATAATTAATATATCGGGCCCACAATTTGTAGACATATTATTCTTTAAAATAAGAAACTGCTACACATTCTGGCCATTTGCTATGAATTTTGAAGGCCAGTGCTATGAATTTTAATGTTGAGAGGTACGGACTAGGATGTGCTGGGGAAAAAAAACAGCTGCAGGGACAAAGGGAGAAGTGGTAGAAAAATGCTGACACTGCCCTCATGTGAAAGAAAGAATATAGTACCACTTTCAAATAATAATTTACATGTTAGCACTTTCAATATCAAGAGGCCCCAAAAAATGCTCTCCTCTTCCCACCTTGCAATATTATTTGTAAAAACGAACCTGCACAGCAATTCTGACTGAATAGTAGCTCCAGTACATATGGACATTAATTAATTAATGCACAAGCAACCTAACATAACGATCATAGAACAGACCAATAGGAGCAGAAGCAGGGACATCTGTAAGACGTCTATTTGAACTACTGGCTATATGACATAAAACAGGGGACCTGTCACCACCTAAAGGTATTGGCTGAGATCAGACATCTCATTCAGCCCTTCAGGGACTATAGCATCCAATGTGTACACCCATGCCAGTTCACTGCTGTCCAAACACTCCAGTCTATTCTCAACCCTTTTCCAATTTAGAGACAAATTCTAGGGGCTGACATTTTAATCTTTTCGGGTTACAGCCATATTTATCTCGAAGATGTTGCACCAGAACATTTTGACCATCCTTACTATTTATAACCCGGATGTGTTCTTGTATGCGGCATCTTAGTTGGCATTGTGTCCTGTCAACATACATGATTCTATAGTCACACCAGGCAACACAGACTGCATGGGTAGTTTTCAACTGGCACAGTGACTGAGCCCATGGACCTCTCCTGTTTTGATGTAAAATTCAGGTCCTGGGACAGTATACCTACAGACATTACAAGTAAAGCACTTTTGAAAGGTCTTGGTTAAACAGACCCACTTTTGGTTTGATTCACCTAGTGGCTCCTACTCACACTGTCAGAGATGATTTTTCCCTTTCTGTAGGTCGTCCTGGTTTTAGGTCCCACTAGGGCTGCTAAGTCAGGGGCCACCATAAGGACCTACTATGTTTTATGAATTACATTCTTAATCCCTCCTGCAACCGTCCATGGCCTCCCCCCCCCCCCCCGCACCAATAGTTGCCCTGGCAATCTGTTTCCTTTTTCACTATATTACATGAATCTGTTACACTGATTTGTCTTCAATTTTTGATTATGCTCCTTCATATATTGTATTTACTGTATATGATTTCCACTTCCCCTATTCCCCAGGACGCATCTGGAAATGTGTTATCAGCTCCACGTGTCTTTCTTTGTGAAACCGTTGAAATAGATCAAAAATACAATAAATAAATCCTGCGCAATTCTTGATGATAATCAGCGAGCAATGTAATCAGTTTCTCATTTACATTGACTTTCTGTGTTTTGGGGGACCAGCAGCTGTACCCTTTGTTTTTGTTTATCTTTACTATAGGTTTTGTTGTTCATCTTGCAGGAACAGCCCCTCTCCCTGAGCCTGGTTGACAGCATCCCTGCTTTTTCTTCAAAGACTTCATTAGCTGAGCAGTTTCTCCATATACGAAGAAACTGTCCATAGGGGATGTTGTCAACCAGAGTTCTGACATGGACACTCTTGGCTCGCAAGAGAATGTTGCCTGAAATGGGCTTTCTATATGGCTCAACCACCACAACCCCACTGTCACCTTTTTTGAGACAAATGTCTCATTCCACACTGACATTCAGAGTATTTTCCAGGGGCAGCGGCCTTGTGTCTTACTATGCCCCCGTCACATGTATTAAAACCAGCCTAATGACCCATCCTGTCTTATTGCTTACTGAGAGCTACGTATATAGTGCATTAATTAAGTCTTACCCCCACTGTAGGAGCATAGGGTCCCCAGATCGCTGGTGTGGTTTGTCACTGCAGTGGAACTCAAACAGTTCACTAGTGTGATGAGTTACTACACTGAGACTGAAACTCAGTTCACTAATGTGAATCACTGCACTTGGATTCAAACTCAGTTCACTAGTGTGAAGAGTCACTGCACTAAGATTCAAACTCAGATCCCTGTTGTAGTGAGTCACTGCTATGAAACTCAGGCTTAGTTCAGTGGTGTGGTCAGTTACTCACTGCCTTGAGATTAAAACTCAGTTCATTAATGTAGTAAGTCACGGCACTAATATTCAAACTTAGTTCACTAGTTTGATGATTCACTATACTTATTCAAACTCAGTTCACTATTGGGGTTAGTCACTGCACTGCTATTCACTCAGTTCACTAGTTTGGTGAGCCACTCACTACAAACATTCAAGTTCAGTTCAGTTCAGTAGTGTGGTCAGGGGTATAGCCAGGCATTTCAGATTTGTACACCAACCTGCCACACTGCTACCCCCTCCCCCACTGTTGTTCATGCCTGCCCCCCATGACCTGAGTCCAAGGTTCCTGGCTCCAGTCAGATGATTCTCACACTAGACCTGCTGTCTGTCTGTGCTGCTTGTGTGGCGCTTGCTGCCCGCTGATAAACGCCACTGACTGCACCACGAGTCCAAGACCATGGCAGAAATTTCTTCTCTCTCTCACCCTCCTCCCCCCACAGGTGGGCAGATTCACTCCACTTGCCACTCTACATGAAGTCTTCATTCTTTTAGCTGGCTCCGAGTCTGTTTTTTCATCTGCTGCTCCTCAGTTCTTCTACTGCTTCACTCCCTCCCAGTACAACTGAACTAATAATATGGCTTCTAACTTTGCTGGGGCATTTAAACTTGCTTCCCAAGACTTGCCACACATCCCACCAGATGCCGCAGCCAATCGCTATGCAGGCAGACCATGCAGACCTAACTGAGACTTTCAGCTTCAACATCCGTGGTCCATCCCCCAAAAAAAAAAAAACAAAGCTGAAAGAGAAAAGAAAAGGCCTGAAAATCAAACAAAGAAATTTAAATGTGATGGACTAGAGAGGGCAGACAATGCTGGCCTAGCTTGTTTGCTAGCCCCTGCTACTAAACTTGGTACGCCATGGCTTACTTGGAGTATCAGAAGCTACGCCCTTGAGTGTGGTCATTAAATTGGTATTCAAACCATTCACTAGTGTGGTGAGTAACTACACTAAGATTAACCCTTAGGCTACCGGAAGATTTAGAACGCATAGGTTTTTAGGACAAGATATTATGTTGGCGGCAGGCTAAGGGTTAAAGCTCACTAGTTTGGTGAGTCATTGTACTAGGATTCAAACTAAACCCCAAATCAGCAGTGGTCTCCAAACCAGCATGCTTATAGGTTAGTCACAGTACTGGGACTTGAACTACAGTACTGGGACTTGAACTCTGAGCCCCTCTGGTGCAGCCTTTTTTCTGTGGTCCCTATGAAGACAGCCCTGCAGTTTCTCAGTGTGCTGCACGCCCACCCCCAGCCCCACACCCAACCATCACCACCAGCTGGCTCTAACCTTTCAGTTCAGATGAAAACAACAATCTACCCTCTGCTATTAAAGCTGGGACCTACCTTCTGACATCAGTGCTAGGACAAGACTGTCTTCTGAAATCAAAGCTGGTACCTACCCTCTGAAAATCAGTGCTGAGACAGGCGCCTCTGACATTAGTGCCAGGACAGGGCTGCCCTCTGATATCTGTCCCAGGACAGACCTGCCCCTCTGACATTAGTGCTGGGACAAGGGTGCCCTCTGACATTGGTGCCAAGACAGGCCTGCTCTCTGACAACAGTGACATGACATCACTGCCCTCTGACATCAGTGCTGGGATAGCTCTGCCCTCTGACATCAGTGCCGTGACAAGCCTGCCTCTGACATCAGTGATGGGACAGACTTGCCCTCTGACATTAGTAGTCAGACTGACCTGCCCTCTGACAACAGTGCTATGACAGACCTGCCTACAGACATCAATGCTGGGACAGACCTGACCCTCTAACAGCAGTGCCAAGACAGGTCTGCCCTCTGATATCAGTGCTGTGACAGCCCTGACCTTTAACATCAGTGATGTCACAGTTCTGACCTATGACAGCAGTGCTATGACAGACCTGCCTACAGACATCAGTGCCGGGACAGACCTCGCCCTCTAACTACAGTGCTGAGAAAGGTCTGCCCTCTGATATCAGTGCTGTCACAGTTCTGATGTATGAAAGCAGTCCTATGACAGACCTGCCTACAGACCTCAGTGCTGGGACAGACCTGGAACTCTAACTACAGTGCTGAGACAGGACTGCCCTCTGACATTAGTACTCAGACTGACCTGCCCTCTGACATTAGTGCTACAACAGACCTGTCCACAGACATCAGTGCCGTGACAGACCTGGCTCTCTAACTACAGTGCTGAGAAAGGTCTGCCCTCTGATATCAGTGATGTGACAGCCCTGACCTTTAACATCAGTGCTGTCACAGTTCTGACCTATGACATCAGTGCTACGACAGACCTGCTCACAGACATCAGCACTGGGACAGATCTGGCCCTTTAACTACAGTGCTGAGACAGGTCTGCCCTCTGATATCAGTGCTGGGACAGCCCTGACCTCTGACATCAGTCCTGGGACAGACCTACCCTCTGACATTACTAACATAACAGCCCCGACCTCTGATATCAGTGCTGGAACACGAAGGCCCTCTGACATTCATGCCACAACAGGCTCCTCTGACATTAGTGCTGAGACAGGCCTGTCCTTTGCCAGAAGGGCTGGAACAGATCTGCCTTATGACATCAGTACTCTGACAGCCCTGCCCTTTGACATCAGAGCTGGGACAAGCCTGCCCACAGCATCAATGCAGGGACCTGCCCTCTAACATCAGTGCCAAGACAGGCTTGCCCTCTGACATTAGTACTGAGACAGGTCTGCCCCCTGACAACAGTGTGGGAACTTCTTTCTGATATCAGTGCTGAGACAGATCTGCCTTGTGACATCAGTACTCAGACAGCTCTGCCCTTTGACATCAGTACTTGGACAAACCTGCCCCCGACATCGATTCTGGGACCTGCCCTTTGAGATTAGTGCCGGGACCTGCTCCCTGACATCAGTGCTGTGACATGCATGCACACCTGATATCAATGCTGGGACAGGACTGCACTCTAACAACAGTGCAGGGACAGATCTGGGTTGTGACATCAGTGTTGGGACTTCTCTCTGTCATCAGTGCTGGGACAAATCTACCTTGTGACATCAATGCTCAGACAATCCTGACTTCTGGCATCAGTGTTGTGACAGCCCTGTCCATTGACATCAGTGCCATGACAAGCCTGCCTCTAACATCATTGATGGATAGGCCTGTCCTCTGACATCAGTGCTGTGACACTCCTAACCTCTGACATCAGTGCCGTGACAAGCCTGCCTCTAACATCAGTGATGGGACAGGCCTGCCCTCTGACATTAGTATTCAGACTGATCTGCCCTCTGACATTAGTGCTACAACAAACCTGCCTACAGACATCAGTGCTGGGACAGACCTGGCCCTCTAACTACAGTGCTGAGACAGGTCTTCCCTCTGATATCAGTACTGTGGCAGCCCTGACCTCTGACATCAGTGCTCCTATAGCCCTGACCTTTAACATCAGTGCTGTCACAGCTCTGACCTCTGACATCAGTCCTGGGACAGGCCTACCCTCTGATATTACTACCCAGGACATCCCCGACCTCTGATATCAGTGCCGGAACACGATGGCCCTCTAACATTAGTGCTGAGACAGGCTCCTCTGACATAAGTGCTGAGACAGGCCTGTCCTTTGCCAGAAGGGCTGGAACAGATTTGTCTTATGACATCAGTACTCTGACAGCCCTACCCTTTGACATCAGAGCTGGGACAAGCCTGCCAACGACATCAGTGCAGGGACCTGCCCTCTAACATCGGTGCCAAGACAGGCTTTTCCTCTGACATTAGTACTGAGACAGGCCTGCCCCCTGACAACAGTGTGGGAACTTCTTTCTGACATCAGTGATGAGACAGATCTGTCTTGTGACAGCAGTACTCAAACAGCCCTGCCCTTTGACATCAGTGCTTGGACAAACCTGCCCCCGACATCGATTCTGGGACCTGCCCTTTGAGATCAGTGCTGGGACCTGCTCCCTGACATCAGTGCTGTGACATGCATGCACCCCTGATATCAATGCTGGGACAGGCCTGCACTCTAACAACAGTGCAGGGACAGATCTGGGTTGTGACATCAGTGTTGGGACTTCTCTCTGTCATCAGTACTGGGACAAATCTACCTTGTGACATCAATGCTCAGACAATCCTGACTTCTGACATCAGTGTTGTGACAGCCCTGTCCTTTGACATCAGTGCTGTGACAACCCTGACCTCTGACATCAGTGTGGGATAGGCCTGCCCTTTGACATCTCTCTCTCAGAACTGGTCAGCCAGCTGACATCAATGCTGCGACAGATCTGCCTTGTGAAATCAGTACTCAGTTAGACCTGCCCGCTGACATCAATGCCTTGACAGCCCTAACCGCTGACATCAGTGCTGAGACAGGTATGCCCTCTGACTTCAGTGCTGTGACAGCCACAACCTTGGACATCAGTTCTGGGACAGCACTGACCTCTCACCTCAGTGCCAGGACAGATCTGACCTCTGACATCAGTGCCATGACAATCCTGATCTCTGACATCAGTGCTGGGATTGGCCTGTTCTCTAACAACAGTGCTGGAACTGGCCCACCCTCTGACATCAGTGTGGGGACAGGTCTGATCTCTGACATCAGTGCCATGGCAGCCCTGATCTCTGACATCTGTGCTGGGATAGGCCTGTCCTCTTACATCAGTGCTGCAACAGCCTTAACCTCTGACATCAGTGTCAGGACAAGCCTGCCCTCTGAGATCAGTGCTGTGGACTTGGCCCCCTCTAAGGAGCACTATGGGCAGAGTGGCAGAGGTGACTGTTCTGGGCCCAAGTGTACCAGCCGTTATCCTGCTGGCATGGATTTTTTCCTCTGATGTTCTCCCTAGGATGCCAGCAGTGGAGGTTTCAATTTGCAGGCACATGCTGCACAGAGCCAATGAACATCTGTACTCCTCAGTCACTCCAGCCTGCACATCTACTCGTGTTCACCCAGGAGGCAGTGCTGAGGTGGAACTCAGCAGTAACCCTTCCCCAGAGTAGGGAAGCTTCAACTGGGATACTCTGGCCTTCTCCCTTCACTGGACATCAGACAACTTAGATTCATTCCTGAACCTGAATCGCTCACTGCATCATGAGCACCAATGCTCCTGGCCCAACAGGACGGCACCATTTGTTCTATTTTTATAAAAGTAGGCTGGGATCTTTTGCTTAATGTTCAAAGGCTAATCATTTTGTAATTATTTTCATATATTGCATTAAAATATACATTAAGCTGGCTCCGTGGGGCCGGGCGATGGAGGATTGCCTGGCATTCTGGCGACCTGGGTTCACGCCCCAAGCCCAGGACGACAGCAGCCGAGGCCAGCAGGGAGGGCTTGGAGCATTCTTGGGACACTCTCATCCTCAGGAGGGTGGGTCTGTGCCTGCACTGCTCCAGAGCGGCTCCTAGCTGCCCATTGTGGTGGCACACGTTTGCATTGTGGGTGACCACGAGCATGTGGTCATACTGGGAGGGTGGGATAAAAAAAGAAAAATGGCCACCCGGCCGACTGGATTATGGTGGCCGGCCTCCTCATGTGCTGCAAAGCACAGAGGAAGTCCAAGCTGATCCCTGCTGGGCCCCATAAAGAATGGAGTGCCAGAAGGCAAGTCTCCCTTCCTAGTCATGACCACGGGAGGAAGGCTCCCCAACAAAGGGATACGTCTGGTTGATGGGGTGCCAGCAAATGTGAGGACAGCAAGACGGCAACAGGGGCAGTTCGGTGGCAGTGGGGGCCTAGGCCGCCCGAGAGAGTGGCTGGTCAGGAGGACTGTGGGAGGGGAGATAAAAAGAATAATAAAAAAAAATGTATATATACATATTTACACATTAAGTAGTGTATTTAATTAAGCAGTTCCAATGGGTCTTGCCACTGATTTGTCTCTGGCCTTGTGTCTGTGATACACTGAACTCTGGCCATGCATGGTGCACTTCTGCAGACTCATGACCTGTTTGCCAACTCTGTGGCATTTTTTCTTGCCAGAATCTGCATGGCTTTGCTGCTGGTGGTTACCTCTGTAATGGTAATAAAACTGATTTCCCTTTGCTTAGGGTGCTGGTTTCTGAGGGCCTTGCTGATGCCAACTTGATGATGAAGGATCACCTTGTGGTCAGGGATGTTCCACTGGAACCGGAGTAAGAGTCAATTTGAGAACCCCCCTTAACAGCTGAATAAATTGTTTCTTTGCTTCTTGTGCATTACTATTTATGTTCTGCCTTTCCTGATAGTCCTGTCTGGTCCTTTGCTGATTCCTCCTCAGCCCAGAAAACCAAGTCTCTGACCTTGGAATCCAATGACACCCACCCAAATATTTGACTATCCTCTGTGGCAAGTGCGGGTATTCACCCAGGAGTGGAGGATTCGGCATTCTGCTATGGGAAGGTAATCCTCCCTGTTTCCGCAGACCCCCAGGGGATGTTCATATCTAGGGGCTCCATTCGTGCACAGAATTCTGTCTCACTGCTCAGCTCATCAGCAGCCTCCAGACTTCATCATGCTGCTCCTGCAGGAGTGCTATCTGTGGTGCCAGGTGGCAATATTGCAGCAGAACCTGCACCCCCCCCCAGAGGAAGAGAGCATCTCCTAGGATGCTCAAGCCTCCTTCACCTGCCAGTTCTCTGATGTTCCGGGTGTGAACATGGTTCACTTGCAACGTGAGCTGCAATACTGATGCTGTGCTGATAGACAGTCCATGCTTTTTGTATTCTTTGCTACAAATGCACACAGGGACTTTGGGGCCAAATTTTCAAAACATTTGCGTATGTAGTTTGGTTGCTCTTAAAATAATTTTTATTTTTTTGCTCCTACTGTCTTGAACACCTTTCAGGTTCTCTGCATGGCAAACCCTCACTGCCTGCCAAACTCACCCTGCACTGCAGGACCTTTTTCCCAGGCCTTGATGCCTCCGTCATCAGGTGGTTCATCTGATTTATGCCTGTTGGGGGCTCTTCTGCTGCCAATAGGAAGGAAGTCCTGTGTTCTGTAACAACTGGAGGTGTGAGGGACGGCTCATTTCTGGGGCCCAGAGTGTGGGAGTGGCTGACAGAGAGGCTGCCACCTAGTGTTCCAAGTGCAATCCTTTTCATGTTCATGGTATTGCACACCACCTGGGTGCCCACTACTGCAGCAGGGTCCTGGAACGGGGGCACTCAGCAGCATGTGAACAACCAAGCTGCCAGAAGCACTCCGCGAACCCACCACCAGGAGCCACAACCAAAGCGGAGCGCAGCCACCCTCCCGACAGGAGGAAAGTGTCCAGTGGACACTCTGAATCCCTCCCTGCTGGCCTCCACTCCAGATGTCTCGGACTCAGAGCAGAACCCGGTTCACCAGCAAGCCAGAGCAATTCCCCATCACTCAGTACAACTGAGCTAGCTGTTCCAACAAATGTTGGAAACAGAAAAATGACTGTCTCCAGTAACATGGTCACTAACTGCTGCAAATCCTGGTGATGTCCCTAGAAATTCCGAGTACACAGTTTTCCGCCAAAAGAGGTGTTTGAAAATGTACTGGAGCAACCAAATCACATGAGAAAATGCTTTCAAAATCTGACTCCTGCTGTTTAACTTTCAGACACTCCTTTACACAAATTCAGTAAATTATTATTTTTGGAAATATGATTTGCAAAAACTCACCCCTCCCTGTTCCTTTGCTGTTGATTGAAAGTGTTGATGGTACCAGTCAGGTACTGTTTGGGTCACCCTCAAGAAACAAGTGAGGGTGACAACAATGACCCAGGTGACAGCGAGATGGTGATGCTCCATGCTGGATGTGTAGATCTGCCCCAAGTGCACACACACGTTTCTGGCCGGGAGAGCTATTCCCAGGAAGAGCATGGGCCGCCCTTTTCAAGCTCTCTGCTTGGCAGTGTAAATCCTCTCTTCATGCTGTTACAAGCCTGGATTGTCCGGAGCTGGGAGGCACTACTCAGCTGGATGTGATCCAACCACAACTGTTTTTCTTATTTCCTCCTTGCATAACACATGAAAAGCCTCCTATAATTTCGTCCAGGAATTCAGTTAGTGAATAAAAAACGTAGTTTTAAAGAGACACTGTCAACCCGTTTCGGTCTCAAAGAGTATATAGTTTAAAAAACACATTTAATGATTGGCCATGTTAGGCAGAGATTGCTAAAATAGCTGAGAGTTTGATTTGGATTCCTTTCTTCTTTTAGAATGTGAAAAACAGACTGCCAGTCACACTAGTGTTACCACACAAAAACATGTTTACATTTTTTGATCAACACTCAGTGCATCTTTCTTGGACTTGGGAACACCGCAACAGAGTCTAATCACTTATGATGCTGTGGGGGGAGAGGCAACCTCCATTGCAACATGAGTGGCTGCACTGTTTTGGGGTCTGCATAATGTTCAGGAAATATGCAAAACATGTCAATCAAAGATTTAAAAGAAAACAAGGTTGGGTATAATTACACCATTATGTATTTCAGTTCTACTAAGAAAGGCAACAGATAAAAAACACAATATCAATACATTTTAGAGAAGGAAAACAATTATAACGTGGGATTTCAACTAGAAATAATATAATGCAAAAAATGGTGTCCCTTTAACTGTGATAAGAGCAGTGTCTAATAAACTGGATTTTAATTCAAATTACACCATTCTGGTTAGTTCCTCACTTTTATCCCTGGGATTTCAATTGATTTTAGGCACTTGGAAATGTATTTTTTTTGCGCTTAAGATCCAACACCCAGTGTAACCAACACTGTGTAGGGTTTATTAGAGCTGGTTTTACTTAGGTTTTGGGTCCTCACTGGTAACAGGGACAAAGTGTCCAACTCTTGTACCCCCCACCCCCAATCCCTTGAAGCACAACCTCAATAATATCCAGGAGTAGCTGTTACTGGATGCCTGTGTGTGAAGTCCCCCGTCGTCCCCCCACCACCACACACACATACACCATTTTGTATTCACTTTCTAAAGAACAGGGATAGAGGCCCCGAAGGGGCATATCATTGGGAACAGCTTCAACAACATTCAACATATATAAAGTATTTGGCCCAGACATAAGTGATCATTGTTATGTGACCTGTATCAGACGTCATGTTAAAACATCCTTACCTGCCCGTATACTTGTTACACATTCCTTTAAGTTTTTAACAACCAGGCTTATTTACACGACGTTTCTAACATTGATTGGTCTTTGATCTACGAGTGCCCTGAACTACATACAGCTTGGAATTTTTTTTTTAAACATCTTTTTCAGAGGTAATATTATAATATATAAGCATGCCCCCTTTACTAAAAGAAGAGTACGAATATCAGAGACTCCTTGGTTTAACAGAAATATACATAGGATGTTGGTAGAAAAGGAAAAAGCTTGGTCTAGAGCTAGGACTACTAAAGAACCAAAAGGTTTCCAGACATCTAGGGTATTGCGAAATAGATGCACATTAGAAATAAAGAAGGCGAAAAGTGCTTATTACTCATATCAGTTTCAGGACTCCCTAGGTAACCCAAGGAAAACATGGGCTAATTTAAAAAAAATATGCATAGTAATGTATGTAGTTCTTCACTTCCAAATTCCTTCACTCACTTGGATGTAAACATATCTAATCCCAAGGAGCACATTTCAGCTTTTAATAGCTTCTTTGTGGAAGCAAGTTCAGCGTTTGACAAGGCACATCCAAACTTTCCACCTGTTACACGAGATCCTAATTTTTCAGTGAATTGAACAAGTGCCCTCTTTTTATTTTCTAATAGCAAGGAAGCTGATGTATACAAAGTTAGAAAGGATTAATGTTAATAGATGGGATGATGTGATTCTATCAACCCCATTTTTCTTAAGAAGGGTGCTCAAATTTTGGCAAAATACTTATTTGCAGAATTTCTTCTTACAAACTTCACAGGTTCCACTTGATTGGAAGACAGCACAAATAATATCAATCGTTAAAGGGAGTGCTGTGAATGATCCTAATTGCTATCGTCCTTTCTCAATACTTCTGTCTAAAATAAACATTTTTGAAAAACTAATCCATAGGCAAATTTATTCTTATCTTAGAAAATCAGGTATCTTAACAGAATATCAATCAGACTTTTGGAAGGCTTATAAAACTACTGATGTTGTTTCAAGAGTCACTAATGATATATGCGCCTCTTTTGACAATGGGTCTGTTTCACCTGCAATTTTTCTCGATTTATCTAAAGTGTTTGATACAGTGGATCACAATATATTACTGAACAGATGAAAATCTTCAGGCCTCTGTATCAGCGCATTGTTTTGGTTTTCCTCCTGTTTGACATTTTGTCAACAGTGTATGAAAACACCAGTACTACTAGCTAACCAGGAAGTGATTTTCACTTTTTTTTTCTGTCGCCTTACTGTACAGACAGTCCTCCAGTTATCAAATATTTGAATGTTTTCTGGATCCGCTACCTTGTTTTGTTTATTGAAACTAATGCATTTATGTGTTATAGATCTACAATAAATATGTCCTCCTCCATGTTTGCAGCGGTTCCATCAAGCCGCATCGACAGGAATTTTGTCGATCAGCATTACAGCAACGGCACAATGCTGGCTCAGGGGAAGCAAGTGTTTTTTGCTGGTGGCTTTGCCCTCCAGACCCACCACATTATAGATTATCAACTCTGAATCTGAGTTGTTTCAGGAAGGGGGAGAAATCCACAGAGAAAGCAGTGTTGGCAATACCTCGGACCATTACAGCAAACTGCCAATTTTGTCACTGTAATGGTCTTCACTGTATTTCCATTGCTGTGGCATCGGTATACAGTTTACAGCTCAATGCTCCCTGCATGTCTCCTCACTTCGTCTGTTTACTTCATGTTTTGCCTTGTGACTGCACATTCCCGAAACAAGTCAGTGCTGTAGCTAAGCAGGATGAATCAGGCCTATCCATATCTAATTACTCGTGCCAAGGTACAACTGCAACACTGTTAACTAATAAATAGTATGCAAAAATTAAAACAGTACCCTGCAGTTGTAATGAGCAAAGAGCAGAGAACACAGGCAGTAGTATAGTGCAGCATAATAACATATTTCAACACACAGGGAAAAACACATACTGTTATACTATAGACAATGCACACAGACGGTTATAAAAATGGAAACAAGAGTCACAGCTTGTAGCACATACATTAGAGCTACTGAATGTGCAGGATAAAGCAATGGTCAAATATAAAGGTATTGCCATTCAGCAGGGCACTAACTAGCTGAACAGAGGTCAGAAACAAGTGGATGGGTGAGAAATCGATCACAAAAGGCACCAGTAACATAAGCACGTTTCCCTATGATTACCCTTATCCAGGTAACACCTACGTGAAGACATCTCTGCACAATGTCAAGATGTGACTCACAATTTACACACCAAGAAGTCACTAACATGGCAGGTATTCAAAAGTGGCATACAACATTGGTGAAATATCCTGCATATGGACAACGAAGCAAGTATCTATGGCATTCATTTTCAGTTTCATTATACCGTTTGTACCCTGTTGAGAGAAATCAACTAATTGCATCATATCATCCCCCCCCCAAAAAAATCATCCCATTATCAAGCTTCGACCGGTGCCCCTTTCAGCATCACAGCAAAGATTTACTTTGACACTGATATGTGTCCATCTTATAAAAATTTAAGACGTGTTGGTTACGATATTATAGCATAGTATAATATGATGTTACATACACAGAACAATGTTTGCAGAAACTAGTGTTGAAATGGGCTTATAATGTAAGTGCTGTCATTCCTGAAAAGTCCTAATAAGTTCTACTGCTGGGACTTGACATCCAAGATATGATAAAGAAAACAGAGGTACCCCATACTTATCTGTGAGGCTGTCCTGGAAGGTGCCGGGAAATTAAAAAAATAATACTAGCATCATTGCATTAAGATTTATTAGGAACAAGCATGTTGAACAGCCTTTGTCAGAACTTATGGGCTGGAATGTAATTCAATGCTCTAATTCAGACCAAAAAAAGGTATTTGCCACATAGAGGATAATGGCTGGGGAGTGGGTGATAACCACACTGTAATCATCTCGAGTAGTTGCTAGGGCAACATGGTAAACCTTGAGAGCACAGCTCGAGAGGTTTACTGTAGCCCTAGCAACCACCAGAGGTGATTTCAGCGTGGTTGTCACCCGATCCCCAGCCATCATCTTTTATAGTGTGTGGTCAAAAAAACACTGTTTGCATTCTATGTGTGAGAATTATGGAACTCTGGTGCATTCTTTTTTGTTATGCCACTGTTTGGAAGTTCTGAAGTGTGGTTAACAACTTTTTAAATTCTAAACAATGCATAACAAAGCTGTCTATAAAAGCAAGTGTTGAGCAAAGGTGGTGGGGGCGGTGGGGCACCCGACGCAAAGCATCGGCGGGGCAAACTGGGACCCACCCGTGCCTACTGTGGTCCGCCATTTATCATACCTAAATTCTCTGGGCACGGGGCAGGTTCTCCGGTGGCTGAGGCATCCAGCTCACGGGAGGGCACTTCGGTCCAGACCTCGCGACCACCCGCAGAGGGGAGCCGGGGATGTTCTGCGGAGATTCAGAGAAAAATAGCTTCAATTAATACAGGTATGGGGGGAAAGCAGTTCAACTAGGGGGATGGGGGGACAAGCTGGGAAGGGCAGTCTACTTAATTTAAATTTTCTCTTTTTTTGTTTCTGCTCGCTCGCTCTTTCTCTCTCCCTCCCTCTCTTTCTCTCTCTCTCTCTCTCTCTCTCTCTCTCTCTCTCTCCCTGTCTCTCTCCTAACCTGGCTATACTTATCAAGTTACTGCAAGGTTGCAAGCTAAAAATGGCTGAAGAACTTTGGGGCTCCACACCACTGTAATCAGCGGAAATTACAATAAAATTGCAGTTATTAAACAATTCAGCAGCTCCTTTACTGTGACTGCAAGCTTGAGCTGATAGGGCTGGATAAAAACAGGGTTCCACGCTGCTCTGAACATCGAGGATCTCAGACTGGAGTTAACAATTTATCAGCGCCTGAGATGAGACAAATGCATCTTATTGTTTAGCACCTACTACTTCATACGAGTATTATATGGAGTTTACAATTTTAAAAACAGAGCAGGCTGATTCAAGTCCAGGTGATGGTGGAGTGGCCCTTATCTATCTGGCTGAGGTAATTCAGTGGCACAGCTCCCATCCAGTCATGGAGATTCAAATTTCAAAAAAGGCGCCAACAGTTCACTTTACCAAAAAGGAACCCACTTGCGCCTACTGCAGTCCACCGTTTATCATACCTGAATTCTCTGGGCAGGGGGCAGGTTCTCCGGCAGCTGAGGTGTCCAGCACAAGGGAGGGCACTTCAGTCCAGGCCCTCGAGACCACCCATGGAGGGGAGCCAGGGGTGTTCTGAATTCTCTGGGCAGGGGGCAGGTTCTCCGGCGGCTGAGGCATCCAGCTCAAGGGAGGGCACTTTGTTCCAGGCCCTCACGAACACCCGCAGAGGGGAGCCAGGGATGTTCTGAATTCTCTGGGCAGGGAGCAGGTTCTCTGGCAGCTGAGGCATCCAGCTCAAGGGAGGGCATTTCGGTCCAGGCCATCGTGACCACCCGTGGAGGGGAGCCAGGGATGTTCTGAATTCTCTGGGCAGTGGGCAGGTTCTCCAGCAGCTGAGGCATCCAGCTCAAGGGAGGGCACTTTGGTCCAGGCCCTCATGACCACCCACAGAGGGGAGCCAGGGATGTTCTGAATTTCCTGGGCAGGGGGCAGGTTCTCTGGTGGCTGAGGTGTCCAGCTCAATTGAGGGCACTTCGGTCCAGGTCCCTGCATAGCCACCATGAGAGGGGAGCCGGGATGTTCTGAATTCTCTGGGCAGGGGCAGGTTCTTGCTGAGGCGTCCAGCTCAAGGGAGGGCACTTTGGTCCAGGAATATAGTACCACTCTGAAATAATAATTTACATGTTAGCACTTTCAATATCAAGAGGCCCCAAAAAATGCTCTCCTGTTCCCACCTTGCAATATTATTTGTAAAAACGAACCTGCACAGCAATTCTGACTGAATAGTAGCTCCAGTGCATATGGACATTAATTAATTAATGCACAAGCAACCTAACATAACGATCATAGAACAGAACAATAGGAGCAGAAGCAGGGACATCTGTAAGGCGTCTATTTGAACTACTGGCTATATGACATAAAACAGGGGACCTGTCACCACCTAAAGGTATTGGCTGAGATCAGACATCTCATTCAGCCCTTCAGGGACTATAGCATCCAATGTGTACACCCATGCCAGTTCACGGCTGTCCAAACACTCCAGTCTATTTTCAACCCTTTTCCAATTTAGAGACAAATTCTAGGGGCTGACATTTTAATCTTTTTGAGTTACAGCCATATTTATCTCGAAGATGTTGCCCCAGAGCATTTTGACCATCCTTACTATTCATAACCCGGATGTGTTCTTGTATGCGGCATCTTAGTTGGCATTGTGTCCTGTCAACATACATGATTCTATAGTCACACCAGGCAACATAGACTGCATGGGTAGTTTTCCAACTGGCACAGTGACTGAGCCCATGGACCTCTCCTGTTTTGGATGTAAAATTCAGGTCCTGGGACAGTATACCTACAGACATTACAAGTAAAGCACTTTTGAAAGGTCTTGGTTAAAACAGACCCACTTTTGGTTTGATCCACCTAGTGGCTCCTACTCACACTGTCAGAGATGGTTTTTCCCTTTCTGTAGGTCGTCCTGGTTTTAGGTCCCACTAGGGCTGCTAAGTTAGGGTCTGCCATAAGGACCTACTATGTTTTATGAATTACATTCTTAATCCTCCTGCAACCTGTCCATGGCCTCCTCCCGCACCAATAGTTGCCCTGGCAATCTGTTTCCTTTTTTACTATATTACATGAATCTGTTACACTGATTTGTCTTCAATTTTTGATTATGCTCCTTCATATATTGTATTTACTGTATATGATTTCCACTCGCCCCTACCCACAGGATGCATCTGGAAATGCACTATCAGCTCCGTGTGTCTTTCTTTGTGAAACCGTTGAAATAAATCAAAAATACAATAAATAAATCCTGCGCAGTTCTTGATGATAATCAGCGAGGAATGTAATCTGTTTCTTATTTACATTGACTTTCTGTGTTTTGGGGGACCAGCAGCTGTACCCTTTGTTTTTGTTTATCTTTACTATAGGTTTTGTTGTTCATCTTGCAGGAACAGCCCCTCTCCCTAAGCCTGGTTGACAGCATCCCTGCTTTCTCTTCAAAGACTTCATTAGCTGAGCAGTTTCTCCATATACGAAGAAACTGTCCATAGGGGATGTTGTCAACCAGAGTTCTGACATGGACACCTTGGCTCCAAGAGAATGTTGCCCTGAATGGGCTTTCTATATGGCTCAACCACCACAACCCCACTGTCACCTTTTTGAGACAAATGTCTCATTCCACACTGACATTCAGAGTATTTTCCAGGGCAGCGGCCTTGTGTCTTACTATGCCCCCGTCACATGTATTAAAACCAGCCCAATGACCCATCCTGTCTTATTGCTTACTGAGAGCTACGTATATAGTGCATTACTTAAGTCTTACTCCCACTGTAGGAGCATAGGGTCCCCAGATTGCTGGTGTGGTGTGTCACTGCAGTGGAACTCAAACAGTTCACTAGTGTGATGAGTTACTACACTGAGACTGAAACTCAGTTCACTAATGTGAATCACTGCACTTGGATTCAAACTCAGTTCACTAGTGTGAAGAGTCACTGCACTAAGATTCAAACTCAGATCCCTGTTGTAGTGAGTCACTGCTATGAAACTCAGACTTAGTTCACTGGTGTGGTCAGTTACTCACTGCCTTGAGATTAAAACTCAGTTCATTAGTGTAGTAAGTCACTGCACTAATATTCAAACTTAGTTCACTAGTTTGATGATTCACTATACTTATTCAAACTCAGTTCACTATTGGGGTTAGTCACTGCACTGCTATTCACTCAGTTCACTAGTTTGGTGAGCCACTCACTACAAACATTCAAGTTCAGTTCAGTTCAGTAGTGTGGTCAGGGGTATAGCCAGGCATTTCAGATTTGTACACCAACCTGCCACACTGCTACCCCTTCCCCCACTGTTGCTCATGTCTGCCCCCCACAACCTGAGTCCAAGGTCCCTGGCTCCAGTCAGATGATTCCCACACTAGACCTGCTTGTGTGGTGCTTGCTGCCCGCTAAAAAACGCCACTGACTGCACCACAAGTCCAAGACCATGGCAGCAATTTCTTCCCCCCCCCCCCACAGGTGGGCAGATTGGCTCCACTTGCCACTCTAGATGAAGTATTCATTCTTTTAGCTGGCTCTGAGTCTGTTCTTCTGTCTGCTGCTCCTCAGTTATTCTACTGCTTCACTCCCTCCCAGTACAACTGAACTAATAGTATGGCTTCTAACTTTGCTGGGGCATTTAAACTTGCTTCCCAAGACTTGCCACACACCCCAACAGATGCTGCAGCCAATCACTATGCAGACAGACCATGCAGACCTAATTGAGACTTTCAGCTTCAACATCCGTGGTCCATTCTGCCCCCCACCCCCCCAAAAAAAAACAAAGCTGAAAGAGAAAAGGCCTGAGAAACCAACCAAAGGAAGTTAAACGTGATGGACTAGAGAGGGCAGAGCAATGCTGGCCAGCATGTTTGCTAGCCCCTGCTACTAAACTTGGTACGCCATGGCTTACTTAGAATATCAGTAGCTACACCCTTGAGTGTGGTCATTAAACTGGTATTCAAACCATTCACTAGTGTGGTGAGTAACTACACTAAGATTAAAGCTCACTAGTTTGGTGAGTCATTGTACTGGGATTCAAACTAAGCCCCAAAGCAGCAATGGTCTCCAAACCAGCATGCTTATATGGTTAGTTACAGTACTGGGACTTGAACTACAGTACTGGGACTTGAACTCTGAGCCCCTCTGGTGCAGTCTTTTTTCTGTGGTCCCTATGGAGACAGCCCTGCAGTTTCTCAGTGTGCGGCACGCCCACCCCCAACCATCACCACCAGCTGGCTCTAACTTTTCAGTTCAGATAAAAACAACAATCTACCTTCTGCTATTAAAGCTGGGACCTACCTTCTGACATCAGTGCTGGGACAAGACTGTCTTCTGAAATCAAAGCTGGTACCTACCCTCTGAAAATCAGTGCTGAGACAGGCTCCTCTGACATTAGTGCCAGGACAGGGCTGCCCTCTGATATCTGTCCCAGGACAGACCTGCCCCTCTGACATTAGTGCTGGGACAGGTGTGCCCTCTGACATTAGTGCCAAGACAGGCCTGCTCTCTGACAACAGTGACATGACATCACTGCCCTCTGACATCAGTGCTGGGATAGGTCAGCCCTCTGACATCAGTGCTGTGACAGTTCTAACCTCTGACATCAGTGTCATGACAAGCCTGCCTCTGACATCAGTGATGGTACAGACTTGCCCTCTGACATTAGTAGTCAGACTGACCTGCCCTCTGACATCAGTGCTATGACAGACCTGCCTAAAGACATCAATGCCGGAACAGACCTGGCCCTCTAACTGCAGTGCCAAGACAAGTCTGCCCTCTGATATCAGTGCTGTGACAGCCCTGACCTTTAACATCAGTGATGTCACAGTTCTGACCTATGACAGCAGTGCTATGACAGACCTGCCTACAGACCTCAGTGCTGGGACAGACCTGGCTCCCTAACTACAGTGCTGAGACAGGTCTGCCCTCTGACCTTAGTACTCAGACTGACCTGCCCTCTGACATTAGTGCTACAACAGACCTGTCCACAGACATCAGTGCCGTGACAGACCTGGCTCTCTAACTACAGTGCTGAAAAGGTCTGCCCTCTGATATCAGTGATGTGACAGCCCTGACCTTTAACATCAGTGCTGTCACAGTTCTGACCTATGACATCAGTGCTACAACAGACCTCCCCACAGACAAGGTCTGCCCTCTGATATCAGTGTTGGGACAGCCCTGCCCTATGACATCAGTGCTGTCACAGTTCTGACCTATGACATTAGTGCTATGACAGACCTACCTACAGACATCAGTGCCGGGACAGACCTGGCCCTCTAACTACAGTACTGAGACAGGTCTGCCCTCTCATATCAGTACTGTGACAGCCATGACCTCCAACATTAGTGCCCCTATAGCCCTGACCTTTAACATCAGTGCTGTCACAGCTCTGACCTCTGACATCAGTCCGAGGACAGGCCTACCCTCTGACATTATTAGATTAGTAGATTATTGTGATTGTAGTTACCTTTTGATGGTAAGGATAAAGAGGTGAGATAGAAGTGTATGTATTTTCAAATATTATAGTGGAACAGTGGCAGGATTTTTAGGACAGTAAATTAATAAAAAGGGAACTAGGAGAGCTTCAGTAGCAGACAAGTAGTGGAAAAGAAGTATAATTGCAGTATAATGTGGGGAGTGGTGCAATGCAGTGGCTGTGGGGCAGCCATATTCAGGCAGATCTTCTGGACACTGAGGTGCTGCCTATCTGCATGCATCTTTCTGGACTGTGGGATGAGGTAGCCAGACTCAGAGCGGAAGTAACTGGGTCAGGAGTACCATCACCCCATCCAGAGACCACTCAGTCCAATGCAGCTGCCTCAAAGGATGCAGAGAATGAGGAGTACTTGGATGACAGTGGGCTCAGGGAGGGTTAGACCAGTCAGGCAGAGGCACATCCCAGATCCTATTCCACTCAAGAACTCATATGCCACACTGCCAAACAAGGACAACCAAATAGAGGTACCCAGAGAAATGGAAGGAAAGGATGTGGAGGTTAGACAAGTGCAAAAGATGGAGATTAGCCCCAGGAGGTGGATAGGCAGAATAGGGCAAAATTCAGCAGAAGGGCAGACAGCAAGGTGAACCAGAGATAAAGGACAACCAAGGAAGGGCTGAGTAGAACAGCGAAACAGTCTAAGGAGATCAAATCATGGAAAGTCATATGTGCAAATGCCAGGAGCCTTAGCAGCAAGATGGAAGATCTGGAGGCTGTCATGGTGCAGTCAGACCTGGACATTGTGGCCATCACTGAAACCTGGTGTAATGATAACCACGACTGGGAGTTGCCATACCTGGCTACAACATATTCAGAAGAGACAGGGCAGGCAGGAAGGAGGAGGAGTGGCACGTGTGTGAAAAATGACACAAGGGCCACAGAGATCCAGGAGGAACAAATTGGGGAGAGATACTGTGGATTAAGCTGGAAAGGAAATGGGGCCAGCCATCCGCACAGGTGTGATCTATAGATCACCAGCCCAGGAGGAAGAAACAGATAGGGAGTTGATGCTAGCCATCCAGAGGATGGCAGACAAGGGTGAGTAGTACTGGTTGGAGACTTCAATATTCCAGACGTGGACTGGAGCATCCCAGCAGCAGCATCAACTAGGAGCAGATTTATCCTGGACCTCTTCAGGGTGCCTTCCTACAGCAACTGGTCATGGAACCAACTCGGAGAAGGCAATACTGGACCTGTGCTCACAAACAGGGACAGTGTGATGGGGGTAAGAGTGGGGAGCACCTGGGAACAGTGACCACCAGTCACTGTGGTTTGAAATCACAGAAAGAGCAGAACCAAACCACACAAAAACACGATCCTGGATTTTAGGGGGCAAACTTTGAGAAAATGGGGAGATACTTGAAAGAGGCATTAAGGAATGGGGCAGGAATCAGGGTTGAGGAACAGTGGGAAGTATTTAAAATGGGGATTACAAGAGCAACAGAATTATGTATTAAGCAGGTTAGCAAGAGGAAAAGGAAGAGGAGACCATTATGGTTTTCAAAGAGGTAGCAAAGAAAGTGAAAGCCAAAAAGATTGCATTCAGGCAATACAAAAAAAGACACAGGCAGAAGGAATAGGAGAAGTACCAGGAGAAGCAAAGGGAGGCAGGAGGTCAGTAAGGGAGCCAAAGCTCAGACAGAAGAACACATTGCAAAATCAGTGGGTAGAGGGGACAAAACCTTTTACAGGTACATAAGTGAAAAAAGAAAGGCAAAGGGAGGGATAGTGAGACTGAAGGGGGAGGATGGGGGCTGTGTGGAGGATGACAACAGTAAAGCTGACATATTGAACAGGTATTTCTGCTCAGTCTTTACTGAGGAAGAGGAGGGTAATGGGTCTGAATGGAGTACAAGGGGTGAGAATGGTGCAGAAATGGACACAAGTCCCTTTACACGAAAGGGTCCTGGAAGGAACTGGAAGTAATAAGAGTTGATAAAGCAATGGGGCCAGATGGGGTGCACCCAGGGTCCTTAAAGAACTAAGAGAGGTGGTGGCTGAACCTCTTGCTATCCTGTTTAGCCGATCACTAGAAACAGGAGGTACCCAAAGACTGGAGGATAGCAGATGTAGTCCCCTTATACAAAAGTGGGAACAAAGAGAAGTGGGGAACTACAGACCAGTCAGCCTCACCTCGGTAGTGGGGAAGATCATGGAAGCACTACTGAAGGAGAGATTGGTGGAACATCTGGTTGTCAACGGACTACAGGACCCAAGGCAGCATGGTTTCACCAAGGGAAAGTCATGTCAGACCAACCTCATTGAATTTTTTGACTGGGTGACTAGGGAGGTGGATCAGGGGAGGGCAGTAGACATGGCCTATCTGGACTTCAGCAAGGCCTTTGACACCGTGCCACATAGAAGACTATTGCACAAACTGGTGAATATGGGTGTGGGCAGGACAGTAGTACGGTGGGTAGGTAACTGGCTGGGCAGCAGGACACAGAGGGTGGTGGTAAATGGCTGTCACTCCACAGAGGGAAGAGTGACCATTGGGGTACCACAGGGATCAGTGCTGGGACCGGTAGTATTCAATATCTTCATCAGTGACATTGCGGAGGACCTAGAAGGCAGAATTTCACTGTTCGCTGATGACACAAAGCTCTGTAACAGAGTAGACACACCAGAGGGTGTAGACAGAATGAGAAGGGACCTGCAGAAACTTGAAGAATGGTCAGGGGTTTGGCAGTTGAAATTCAATGCAAGGAAGTGCAAGATAATGCATATGGGGCATAAAAACCCTGGCACAATATATCAGTTGGGGGGTGAGGATATAGCATGCACCAAGCAGGAAAGGGATCTTGGAGTTATCATCTCTGATGACCTCAAGGCAGGGAAACAGTGTGACAAGGCAGCAGGTAAAGCAAATAGGGATGCTGGGATGCATAGGCAGGGGCATCACCAGCAGGAAAGGAGCTCATAATTCCACTAAACAAGACACTAGTGAGGCCACACCTGGAGTACACTGTGCAGTTCTGGAGACCTTACCTACGTAAGGACATAGACAGGGTAGAGAAAGTTCAGAGGAGGGCAACAAAGATGGTGCATGGATTGCATCACAAGTCCTATGAGGACAGGTTGAAGGCACTGAACATGTACTCCCTGGAGGAGAGGAGGAGAGAGGGATATGATGGAGACATACAAGTATCTTACAGGGAGGAACAGGGTGCAGGAATGCACTATTTTTAAGCGAAAAGATGTTCCAGGACTAGAGGGCATGGGATGAAGTTGGAGGGAGGACGATTCAGAGGAAGCGTGAGGAAGAATTTCTTCACAGAACGGGTGGTGGACAAGTGGAACACCCTGCCAGAGGAAGTGGTGGGGCTGAAACAATCACGGGATTTAAGAATGCATGGGATAGACATAATGGAATTCTGGAGGTCAGGGGTAAGGGGCAACAGACTTCCTGGAAAACATAAACTGAACTTACAAACTTAAATGGGCAGACTGGGTGGGCCATAGGCCCTTATCTGCTGACACTGTCTATGTATCTATGTATTACTAACATAACAGCCCCAACCTCTGATATCAGTGCTGAAACACGACGGCCCTCTGACATTCATGCCACGACAGTCTCCTCTGACATTAGTGCTGAGACAGGCCTGTCCTCTGCCAGAAGGGCTGGAACAGATCTGCCTTATGACATCAGTACTCTGACAGCCCTGCCCTTTGACATCAGAGCTGGGACAAGCCTGCCAACGACATCAGTGCAGGGACCTGCCCTCTAACATCAGTGCCAAGACAGGCTTGCCCTCTGACATTAGTACTGAGACAGGTCTGCCCCCTGACAACAGTGTGGGAACTTCTTTCTGACATCAGTGCTGAGACAGATCTGCCTTGTGACATCAGTACTCAAACAGCCCTGCCCTTTGACATCAGTGCTTGGACAAACCTGCCCCCAACATCAATTCTGGGACCTGCCCTTTGAGATCAGTGCAGGGGCCTGCTCCCTGACATCAGTGCTGTGACATGCATCCACCCCTGATATCAATGCTGGGACAGGCCTGCACTCTAACAACAGTGCAGGGACAAATCTGGGTTGTGACATCAGTGTTGGGACGTCTCTCTGACATCAGTGCTGGGACAAATCTACTTTGTGACATCAATGCTCAGACAATCCTGACTTCTGGCGTCAGTGCTGGGATAGGCCTGTCCTCTGACATCAGTGCTGTGACAGTCCAAACCTCTGACATCAGTGCCATGACAAGCCTGCCTCTAACATCAGTGCTGTGACAACTCTGACCTCTGACATCAGTGCTGGGACAAATCTACCTTGTGACATCAATGCTCAGACAATCCTGACTTCTGGCATCAGTGTTGTGGCAGCCCTGTCCTTTGACATCAGTGCTGTGACAACCCTGACCTCTGACATCAGTGCTGGGATAGGCCTGTCCTCTGACATCAGTGCTGTGACACTCCTGACCTCTAACATCAGTGCCGTGACAAGCCTGCCTCTAACATCAGTGATGGGACAGGCCTGCCCTCTGACATTAGTAGTCGGACTGATCTGCCCTCTGACATTAGTGCTATGACAGACTTGCCCACAGACATCAGTGTCGGGACAGACCTGGCCCTCTAACTGCAGTGCTAAGCCAGATCTGCCCTCTGATATCAGTGCTGGGACAGGCCTGCCCTCTGACATTAGTAGTTGGACTGACCTGCCCTCTGACATCAGTGCTATGACAGACCTGCCCACAGACATCAGTGCTGGGACAGACCTGGCCCTCTAACTACAGTGCTAAGCCAGATCTACCCTCTGATATCAGTGCTGGGACAGGCCTGCCCTCTGACATTAGTAGCCAGACTGACCTGCCCTCTGACATCAGTGCTATGACAGACCTGCCCACAGACATCAGTGCCAGGACAGACCTGGCCCTCTAACTGCAGTGCTAAGCCAGATCTACCCTCTGAGATCAGTGCTGGGAGAGGCCTGCCCTCTGACATTAGTATTCAGACTGACCTGCCCTCTGACATTAGTGCTACAACAAACCTGCCCACAGACATCAGTGCCGGGACAGACCTGGCCCTCTAACTACAGTGCTAAGCCAGATCTACCCTCTGATATCAGTGCTGTGACAGCCCTGACATCTGACATTAGTACTCGGACTGACCTGCCCTCTGACATTAGTGCTACAACAGACCTGCCCACAGATATCAGTGCTGGGACAGACCTGGCCCTCTAACTGCAGTGCTAAGCCAGATCTACCCTCTGATATCAGTGCTGGAACAGGCCTGCCTGCTGACATTAGTATTCGGACTGATCTGCCCTCTGACATTACTGCTACGACAAACCTGCCTACAGACATCAGTGCTGGGACAGACCTGGCCCTCTAACTACAGTGCTGAGACAGGTCTGCCCTCTGATATCAGTGCTGGGACAGCCCTGACCTCTGACATTAGTGCCCCTATAGCCCTGACCTTTAACATCAGTGCTGTCACAGCTCTGACCTCTGACATCAGTCCTGGGACAGGCCTACCCTGTGACTTTACTACCATAACAGCCCCGACCTCTGATATCAGTGCCGAAACACGATGGCCCTCTGACATTAGTGCTGAGACAGGCTCCTCTGACATTAGTGCTGAGACAGGCCTGTCCTTTGCCAGAAGGGCTGGAACAGATCTGCCTTATGACATCAGTACTTTGACAACCCTGCCCTTTGATATCAGAGCTGGGACAAGCCTGCCAACGACATCAGTGCAGGGACCTGCCCTCTAACATCAGTGCCCAAGACAGGCTTGCCCTCTGACATTAGTACTGAGACAGACCTGCCTTATGACATCAGTACTCAAACAGCCCTGCCCTTTGACATCAGTGCTTGGACAAACCTGCCCCCAACATCGATTCTGGGACCTGCCCTTTGAGATCAGTGCCGGGACCTGCTCCCTTACATCAGTGCTGTGACATGCATGCACCCCCTGATATCAATGCTGGGACAGGTCTGCACTCTAACAACAGTGCAGGGACAGATCTGGGTTGTGACATCAGTGTTGAGACTTCTCTCTGACATCAGTGCTGGGACAAATCTACCTTGTGACATCAATGCTCAGACAATCCTGGCTTCCAGCATCAATGCTGGGATAGGCCTGTCCTCTGACATCAGTGCTGTGACAGTCCTAACCTCTGACATCAGTGCCGTGACAAGCCTGCCTCTAACATCAGTGCTGTGACAACCCTGACCTCTGACATCAGTGCTGGGATAGGCCTGCCTTTTGACATCTCTCTCTCAGAACTGGTCAGCCAGCTGACATCAATGCTGGGACAGATCTGCCTTGTGAAATCAGTACTCGGTTAGGCCTGCCCTCTGACATCAATGCCTTAACAGCTCTGACCACTGACATCAGTGCTGGGATTGGTCTGCCCTCTAACAACAGTGCTGGAACTGGCCCACCCTCCGACACTGGTGTTGGGACAGGTCTGATCTCTGACATCAGTGCCACGGCAGACCTGACCTCTGACATCTGTCCTGGGACAGGCCTGTCCTCATACCAGGGTACACAATCTACAGGAGGAACAGGGAGGGAAGAAGAGGAGGAGGAGGAGGAGGAGGAGTAGCTCTCTATGTAAGGGAAGAGATAAAAGCAACAGAACTAAAGGGTAAACTGGGAGGAGAGGAGGCACTGTGGGTCACCCTGGAGACTGGAAATGGCTCCACAATCCGCACAGGGGTTGTATACAGACCCCCGTCTCAGGGGGAGGAAATGGACAAGGAAATGATAGAAGGCATCCTTGGTATGGCAGAGAAAGGGGAGATATTGCTGATGGCAGACCTGAATATGCCAGATGTTGACTCGAGCACCTTTGCTGCAGTCACATCCAAGAGCAGGGCCATTCTCGATGCCCTACAGGGGGCATGCCTCAGACAGCTAGTTTTGCAACCCACTTGGGAGAGAGCAATCTTAGACCTGGTACTCTCAAATGGGGATGGAGAGAGGATCTCTGATCTTGAAGTGGGTAGCCATCTGGGAACAAGCGACCACCAAACAGTGTGGTTCACGATAAACTTAGCTGTAGAGTCAAGCCACACAAAAGTGAAGGTACTGGACTTTAGGAGGGCTGATTTTGTCAAAATGGGAGAGTGCCTCAGAAAAGCACTAGCAAACAGGCAAGAAGGTGTGGGGTGGAACAACAATGGGGAAACATCTAAACCGCCATCACAGAGGCAACAAGTCTTTGTGTGAAGCAAATAAACAAATCAAAATGAAAGAAAAAAACACTATGGTTCTCAAAAGAAGTGGCAGGGAAGGGAAGGGAAAAAAGATAGCATTCAGGAAGTACAAGGAAACACAGAAGGAGCAGGACAGAGAACTGTACCAGTTAAAGCAGAAGGAAGCGGGTAGGGCAGTCAGAATAGCAAAGGCCCAAACCGAGGAAAAGATAGCCAACTCAGTTAAGAAGGGGGGATAAAACCTTTTATAGGTACATTAGGGAGCAAAGAAAGACTAAGGCAGGGATGCTGAGGCTGAACAAAGAGAAAGGTGGTTGAGCAGAGAGCGACAGTGAAAAAGCAGGGATACTGAATGAATACTTCTGCTAGTATTCACAATGGAAAAGCGGGGGAAATACCTAGAAGCACTCCGGATAGGGAGGTTGATATTATTCCTTTCACAGAAGAAAGGGTTCTGAAAGAACTCTTAAAACTGAAGGTGGATAAAGCAATGGGGCCTGATGGGATTCACCTCAGAATTTTAAAAGAACTAAGGGAAGAACTAGTAACACCACTGACTACCCTTTTTAATAAATCATGGGAGGATGGTGTGGTACCTGAGAACTGGAGGAGGGCAGATGTGATTCCCCTTCACAAAAGTGGGAGCAAGACAGAGGCAGGAAACTACAGACCTGTCAGGTTGACCTCAGTGGTAGGGAAAATGATGGAATCACTTCTGAAGGAAAGAATTGTTGAGTACCTAGAGGCCAGTGGGGCACAGGACCCAAGGCAGCATGGATTCACAACGGGAAGGTCATGTCAGACAAATCCAATTGATTTCTTTGACTGGGTGACCAAAGCAGTAGATGATAGACCAGGGACGAGCTGTGGACATGGGCTACCTAGACTTTAGCAAGGCATTTGACACAGTCCCACACAAAAGATTAATAAACAAATTAGCCAGCCTGGGAGTGGGTCCTAGGGTGGTAGCCTGGGTAAAACACTGGTTGGACAACAGGACACAGCAGGTAATAGTAAATGGAGTCCACAGTGAAGAAAGAAGGGTTACTAGTGGGGTACCACAGGGTTCAGTACTGGGACCAGTCCTTTTTAATGTCTTTATAAGTGACATTGCAGAGGGATTGGAAGGGAAAGTATGTCTCTTTGCAGATGACACAAAGATCTGCAACAGGGTTGATACACAAGGTGGGGTGGAAAGGATGAAAAGGGACTTGGCAAGGTTGGAGGAATGGTCAAATGTATGACAGCTTAGATTCAATGTAAAGAAGTACAAAGTAATGTACCTGGGAAACAAAAACCCAGGGGAAGAGTACACAATGGGGGGTGAGATACTGACAACAAAAATTGAAAGGGACCCGGGGGTAGTCATATCAGATGACCTAAAGGTGGGCCAGCAATGTGAGAAGGCAGTAAGGAGGGCAGGGGGGATACTGGGATGCATTGGGAGAGGCATCACCAGTAGAAAACAGGAAGTTGTTGGCCCTCTGTACAGACAGTTGGTAAGACCACATCTGGAGTACTGTGTACAGTTCTGGAGACCCCATCTCCGCAAAGACATAGACAGGGTGGAGGCTGTCCAGAGGAGGGCAACCAAAATGATGCAGGGTCTGCATCAGAAGACATATGAAGAAAGACTAAAGGAACTAAAGATGTATAGCCTCGAGGAAAGGGGAGGGACATGATAGAAACTTTCAAATACCTCAAGGGAATCAACAAAGTCCAAGAGGGTAGCATCTTTCAGAAAAAGAGATGCGAAACAAGGAGGCACAATTTGAAGATAGAGGGGGACAGCTCAGAGGTAATGTAAGGAAGTATTTCTTCACAGAGAGGGTTGTGGATACATGGAACAGCCTTCCTGAGGAGGTCGTAGAGTCAAAAGCAGTGGGGGAATTCAAGAATGCATGGGATAGGCATAAGGCAATTCTAATGGGGGGTGGAAGAAGTAGGCTGTTGGTTAACTAGGATCTGCAGTTTATCCGTTAGGTAGAGAAATGGGCAGACTAGGTGGGCCAAGCCTTCCTTATCTGCCGTCAAATTCTATGTTTCTATGTTTCTATCAGTGCTGCAACAGCCCTAACCTCTGACATCAGTACTTCAACAGCCCTAAATTCTGACATCAGTGTCAGGACAAGTTGGCCCTCTGAGATCAGTGCTGTGGACTTGGCCCCCTCTAAGGAGCACTATGGGCAGAGTGGCACAGGTGACTGTTCTGGGCCCAAGTGTACCAGCCGTTATCCTGCTGGCATGGATTTTTTTCCTCTGATGTTCTCCCTAGGATGTCAGCAGTGGAGGTTTCAATTCGCAGGCACATGTTGCGCAGAGCCAATGAACATCTGTACTCCTCAGTCACTCCAGCCTGCACATCTACCCGTGTTCACCCAGGAGGCAGTGCTGAGGTGGAGCTCAGCAGTAATGCTTCCCCAGAGTAGGGAAGCTTCAACTGGGATACTCTGGCCTTCTCCCTTCACTGGACATCAGACAACTTAGATTCATTCCTGAACCTGAATCGCTCACTGCATCATGAGCACCAATGCTCCTGGCCCAACAGGACAGCACCATTTGTTCTATTTTTATAAAAGTAGGCTGGGATCTTTTGTTTAATGTTCAAAGACTAATCATTTTGTAATTATTTTCATATATTGTATTAAAATATACATTAAGCTGGCTCCGTGGGGCCGGGCGATGGAGGATTGCCTGGCATTCTGGTGACCTGGGTTCATGCCCCGAGCCCAGGACGACAGGAGCCGAGGCCAGCAAGGAGGGTTTGGAGCATTCTTGGAACACTCTCATCTTCAGGAGGGTGAGTCTGTGCCTGCACTGCTCCAGTGTGGCTCCTAGCTGCCCATTGTGGTGGCACATGTTTGCATTGTGGGTGACCACGAGCATGTGGTCATACTGGGAGGGTGGGGTAAAAAAAGAAAAATGGCCACCTGGCCGACTGGATGATGGTGGCCAGCCTCCCCATGTGCTGCAAAGCCTAGAGGAAGTCCGAGCTGATCCCTGCCGGGCCCCATAAAGAATGGAGTACCAGAAGGCAAGTCTCCCTTCCTAGTCATGACCACGGGAAGAAGGCCCCCCAACAAAGGGATACGTCTGGTTGATGGGGTGCCGGCAGATGTGGGGACAGCATAACAGCAGCAGGAGCAGTTCGGTGGCAGTAGGGGCCTAGGCTGCCCGAGAGAGTGGCTGGTCAGGAGGACTGTGGGAGGGGAGATAAAAAGAATAATAAAAAAAAATGTATATATACATATTTACACATTAAGTAGTGTATTTAATTAAGCAGTTCCAATGGGTCTTGCCACTGATTTGTCTCTGGCCTTGTGTCTGTGATACACTGAACTCTGGCCATGCATGGTGCACTTCTGCAGACTCATGACCTGTTTGCCAACTCTGTGGCATTTTTTCTTGCCAGAATCTGCATGGCTTTGCTGCTGGTGGTTACCTCTGTAATGGTAATAAAACTGATTTCCCTTTGCTTAGGATGCTGGTTTCTGAGGGCCTTGCTGATGCCAACTTTATGATGAAGGATCACCTTGTGGTCAGGGATGTTCCACTGGAACTGGAGTAAGAGTCAATTTGAGAACCCCCTTAACAGCTGAATAAATTGTTTCTTTGCTTCTTGTGCATTACTATTTATGTTCTGCCTTTCCTGATAGTCCTGTCTGGTCCTTTGCTGATTCCTCCTCAGCCCAGAAAACCAAGTCTCTGACCTTGGAATCCAATGACACCCACCCAAATATTTGACTATCCTCTGTGGCAAGTGCGGGTATTCACCCAGGAGTGGAGGATTCGGCATTCTGCTGTGGGAAGGTAATCCTCCCTGTTTCCGCAAACCCCCAGGGGATGTTCATATCTAGGGGCTCCATTCGTGCACAGAATTCTGTCTCGCTGCTCAGCTCATCAGCAGCCTCCAGACTTCATCATGCTGCTCCTGCAGGAGTGCTATCTGTGGTGCCAGGTGGCAATATTGCAGCAGAACCTGCACCCCCCCTCCCCAGAGGAAGAGAGCATCTCCTAGGATGCTCAAGCCTCCTTCACCTGCCAGTTCTCTGATGTTCCGGGTGTGAACATGGTTCACTTGCAATGTGAGCTGCAATACTGATACTGTGCTGATAGACAGTCTAAGCTTTTTGTATTCTTTGCTACAAATGCACACAGGGACTTGGGGGCCAAATTTTCAAAACATTTGCATATGTAATTTGGTTGCTCTTAAAATATATATTTTTTTTGCTCCTACTGTCTTGAACATCTTTCAGGTTCTCTGCATGGCAAACCCTCACTGCCTGCCAGACTCACCCTGCACTGCAGAACCCTTTCCCCAGACCTTGATGCCCCCATCATCAGGTGAGTCATCTGATTTATGTCTGTTGGGGGGCTCTCCTGCTGCCAATAGGAAGGAAGCCCAGTGTTCTGTAACAGCTGGAGGTGTGAGGGATGGCTCGTTTCTGGGGCCCAGAGTGTGTGAGTGGCTGACAGAGAGGCTGCCACCTAGTGTTCCAAGTGCAATCCTTTTCATGTTCATGGTATTGCACACCACCTGGGTGCCCACTACTGCAGCAGGGTCCGAACGGGGGCACTCAGCAGCATGTGAACAACCAAGCTGCCAGGAAGCACTCCAGACCCACCACCAGGAGCCACAACCAAAGCGGAGCGCAGCCACCCTCCCCGACAGGAGGGAAAGTGTCCAGTGGACACTCTGAATCCCTCCCTGCTGGCCTCCACTCCAGATGTCTCGGACTCAGAGCAGAACCCGGTTCACCAGCAAGCCAGAGCAATTCCCCATCACTCAGTACAACTGAGCTAGCTGTTCCAACAAATGTTGGAAACAGAAAAATGACTGTCTCCAGTAACATGGTCACTAACTGCTGCAAATCCTGGTGATGTCCCTAGAAATTCTGAGTACACAGTTTTCTGCCAAAAGAGGTGTTTGAAAATGTACTGGAGCAACCAAATCACATGAGAAAATACTTTCAAAATCTGACTCCTGCTGTTTAACTTTCAGACACTCCTTTACACAAATTCAATAAATTATTATGTTTGGAAATATGATTTGCAAAAACTCACCCCTCCCTGTTCCTTTGCTGCTGATTGAAAGTGTTGGTGATACCGATCAGGTTCTGTTTGGGTCAACCTCAAGAAACAAGTGAGGGTGACAACAATGACCCAGGTGAGGGAAAGATGGTGATGCTCCATGCTGGATGTGTAGATCTGCCCCAAGTGCACACACACGTTTCTGGCCGGGAGAGCTATTCCCAGGAAGAGCATGGGCTGCCCTTTTCAAGCTCTCTGCTTGGCAGTGTAAATGCTCTCTTCATGCTGTTACAGGCCTTGATTGTCCGGAGCTGGGAGGCACTACTCAGCTGGATGTGATCCAAGCACAACTGTTTTTCTTATTTCCTCCTTGCATAACACGTGAAAAGCCTCCTATAATTTGTGTCAGGAATTCAGTTACTGAATAAAAAGGGTCGTTTTTTTTTTTTTTTTGTTTAGGCCTTGCTGTTAATATTTTCTCATTGTAACTGTTATGGTTCCAAACCTGTTTTTCTTACCATTGTAAACGTTGTGTTAAATTATGACTATGTATACTGTCCAGGTCCATCTTAAAAATGAGCATTGCTCAACGGTGTTCGTCTGGTGAAATAAAGATTTAGATTTTTTTTTTTGATTGATTTTAAAGGGACACTGTCAACCCACTTAGGTCTCAAAGAGTATATAGTTTAAAAAACACATTTAATGATTGGCCATGTTTTGCAGAGATTGCTCAAGTAGCTGGGAGTTTGATTCTGATTCCTTTTTTCTTTTAGAATGTGAAAAACAGACTGCCAGTCACACTAGTGTTACCACACAAAAACATGTTTACATTTTTTGATCAACACTCAGTGCATCTTTCTTGGACTTGAGAACACCGCAACAGAGTCTAATCACTTATGATGCTGTGGGAGGAGAGGCAACCATTGCATCATGAGTGGCTGCACTGTTCTGGGGTCTTCATAATGTTCAGGAAATATGCAAAAAATGTAAATCAAAGATTGAAAACAAAACAAGGTTGGGTATAATTACACCATTATCATGTATTTCAGTTCTACTAAAAAAGGCAACAGATAAAAAACACAATATTAATACATTTTAGAAATGGTAAACAATCATAAAATGTGGGATTTCAACTAGAAATAATATAATACAAAAAATGTGATAAGAGCAGCACCTAATAAATTAGGTTTTAATTCAAATTACACCATTCCGCTTAGTTCCTCACTTTTAACCCTGGGATTTCAGTTGAGATTAGGCACTTGGAAATGTATTTTTTTGCACTTAAGATCCAACACCCAGTGTAGTCTACACTGTGTAGCGTATATTAGAGTTGGTTTTACTTAGGTTTTGGGTCCTCAGTGGTATCAGGGGCAAAGTATACAATTCTTGTACCCACCACCCCCACACCATTGAAGCACAACCTCAAAAATATCCAGGAGTAGCTGTTACTGGATGCCTGTGTGTGAAGTCCCCCGTCGTCCCCCCCCCCACACACACATACACATACACACACACCGTTTTTTTATTCACTTTCTAAAGAACAGGGATAGAGGCCCCAAAGGGGCATAGCATTGGGAACAGCTTCAACAACATTCAACATATGTAAAGTATTTGGCCCAGACATAAGTGATCATTGTTATGTGACCTGTATCAGACGTCATGTTAAAACATCCTTACCTGCCTGTATACGTGTTACACATTCCTTTAAGTTTTTCTTTTTTTTCTTAGTTGTTTAACCAGGAGTAGCACACTAAGCTGAAAGCTTTTTTGCAGGAGCAACCTGGGAGCACAGGGAAGTTAAGTGACTTACTCAGGGTCACACAGTATGCAAGTGGAAGCTGTGGGATTCAAACCCAGGTCTGGTCTGCTTATTTATTTATTAACCAGGCTTATTTACATGACCTTTCTAACATTAATTGGTCGTTGATCTACGAGTGCCCTGAAGTACATACAGCTTGGAATTTTTTTTAAACATCTTTTTTAGAGGTAATATATAGGCATGCCCCCTTTACTAAAAGAAGAGTACGAATGTCAGAGACTCCTTGGTTTAACAGAAATATACATAGGATGTTGGTAGACAAGGATAAAGCTTAGTCTAGAGCTAGGACTACTAAAGAACCAAAATATTTCCAAACATATAGGGTTTTACGAAATAGAAGCACATTAAAATAAAGAAAGCAAAACGTACTTATTACTCATATCAGTTTCAGGACTCCCTACGTAACCCAAGGAAAACATGGGTTAACTTAAAAAAAATGTAGAGTAATGTATGTAGTTCTTTACTTCCAAATTCCTTAACTCACTTGTATGTAAACATATCTAATCCCAAGAAGCAGGTTTCAGCTTGTAATAGCTTCTTTGTGGAAGCAAGTTTAGCATTTGACAAGGCACATCCAAATTTTCCACCTGTTATATGAGATCCTAATTTTTCAGTGAATAGAACAAGTGCCCTCTTTTTGTTTTCTAATATCAAGGGAGCTGATGTATACAAAGAGTTAGCAAGGAATATTGTTAATAAAGGGGACGGATGTGATTCTATCAATCCCATTTTTCTTTAGAAGGGTGCTCAGATTTTGGCAAAATATTTGCAGAATTTCTCCTTACAAACTTCACAGGTTCCACTTGATTGGAAGACAGCACAAATAATATCAATCATTAAAGGGAGTGCTGTGAACGATCCTAATTGCTATTGTCCTCTCGCAATACTTCCATCTATAATAAACATTTTTGAAAAACTAATCCATAGGCTTTGACTATTTCTAAAAATGTACTGTTACTGTTAGTTCCAGAAGTTTGTTTTGTATTCTCCCGGGTCGTGCCTGAAAATAGTCATTGTTATGGCTAGCGCACCTACCCGGTAAACAAAAACTAAATAAATAAATAGGCAAATTTATTCTTATCTTACAAAATCAGGTATCTTAACAGAATATCAATCAGACTTTTGGAAGGCTTATAATACTACTGATGTTGTTTCAAGAGTAACTAATGATATATGTGCCTCTTTTGACAATGGGTCTGTTTCACCTGCAATTTTTCTCGATTTATTTAAAGTGTTCGATACAGTGGATCACAATATATTACTGAATAGTGTAAAATCTTCAGGCCTCTTTATCAGCGCGTTGTTTTGGTTTTCCTCCTATTTGACATTTTGGCAACAGTGTATGAAAGCATCAGTACTACTAGCTAACCAGGAAGTGATTTTCAAATGTTTTTTTCTGTCTCCTTACTGTACAGACAGTCCTCTGGTTATCAAATATTTGAATGTTTTTTGGATCCGCTACCTTGTTTTGTTTATTGAAGCTAATGCATTTATGTGTTATAGATCTACAATAAATACGTCCTCCTCCATGTTTACAGTGGTTCCATCAAGCCGCATCGACAGGAATTTTGTCGATCAGCATTACAGCAATGGCACAATGCTGACTCAGGAGAAGCAAGTGTTTTTTGCTGGGAGCTTTGCCCCCCGCACCCACCACATTGTAGATTATCAACTCTGAGTCGGAGTTGTTTCAGGAAGGGGGAGAAATCCAGAGAAAGCAGTGTTGGCAATACTGCGGACCATTACAGCAAACTGCCGATTTTGTCACTGTAATGATCTTCACTGTATTTCCATTGCTGTGGCAACGGTATACAGTTTACAGCTCCGTGCTCCCTGCACGTCTCCTCGCATCATCTGTTTACTTCATGTTTTGCCCTGTGGCTGCACATTCCTGAGACAAATCAGTGCTGTAGCTGAGCAGGATGAATCAGGCCTATCCATATCTAATTACTCATGCCAAGGTACAAGTGCAACACTGTTAACTAGTAAATAGTGTGCAAAAATAAAACAGTACCCTGCAGTTGTAATGAGCAAAGAGCAGGGAACACAGGCAGTAGCATAGTGCAGCATCATAACATATTTCAACACACAGGGAAAAACACATACTGTTATACTATAGACAATGCACACAGACGGTTATAAAAATGGAAACAAGAGTCACTGCTTGTAGCACATACATTAGAGCTACTGTATGTGCAGGATAAAGCAATGGTCAAATATAAAGCTATTGCCATTCAGCAGGGCACTAACTAGCTGAACAGAGGTCAGAAACAAGTGGATGGGTGACGAATCGATCACAAAAGGCACCAGTAACATAAGCACATTTCCCTATGATTACCGTTATCCAGGTAACACCTATGTGAAGACATCGCTGTACAATGTCAAGATGTGACTCACAATTAACACACCAAGAAGTCATTAACATGACAGGTATTCAAAAGTGGCATACAACATTGGTAAAATACCCTGCATATGGACAATGAAGAAAGTATCATGGCATCTATTTTCAGTTTCATTATACCGTTTGTACCCTGTTGAGAGAAATCAACTAATTGCATCATATCATGCCCCCCCAAAAAAAAAAAAATCGTCCCATTATCAAGCTTCAACAGGTGCCCCTTTCAGCATCACAGCAGAGATTTACTTTGACACCGATGTGTGTCCATCTCATAAAAATGTAAGGTGGTGTTAGTTATGATATTACAGCATAGTATAATACGATGTCACATACACAGAACAATGTTTGCAGAAACTAGTGTTGAAATGGGCTTATAACATAAGTGCTGTCATTCCTGAAAAGTCCTAATAAGTTGTTCTACTGCAGGGACTTGACATCCAAGATAAGATAAAGAAAACAGAGGCACCCCCTACTTATCTGTGAGGCTGTCCTGGAAGGGTGCCAGGAAATCAAAAAAATAATACTGGAATCATTGCATTAAGATTTATTAGGAACAAGCATGTTGAACAGCTATTGTCAGAACTTATGGGTTGGAATGTAATTCAACGCTCTAATTCAGACCAAAAAAAGGTATTTGCCACAACCTCTTTTCAAGCGACACAACTTTTAACATGTCTAACCTTGCTAATAATAGGGTTGTGCATGAACAATTTTTTATAAGTATGTCCCAGAAACAATTAAATAATCGGCCTCTTGAAAAAGATAGGGTCACAAAACAAAGAAAACAAATTTCACACTAACTGAGACAGCTCCACATCGGAGCTCGACACGGCTGACCTGCTGGAACACTTTAAACCACGGCAAGTGCTATACTTGGGAGTGCGCCTGACCATAAGGAAGAAAAAAGTAGGGGGCAATGACAATACGCTTTATGCACATGCGCCTCACGCTGCTGAGCTGAAAATACAAAATGAAGGGCAGGAGAGAAGTGAACAAAAATACACCACAAATGGAACATTGCTGCAGCAACTGGATTGCCATACAACAAAACTATCAACAGGTACATACTCATGGGTGCACAGGCTATATGATCATGCAACTGATACTTTTTTTTCCTACTACTGCTCCTTTAAGGTAGGAGAGTATTGCTCTCAAACGGCCCTGGTTGATGGGGGTGTGTCCCGGGGGTCAGTATTGGGTCCCCTCTTATTTTTGATTTATATTAATTGTAACCCCTAGATGGCGCTATCCCAGGGGCTACTACCCCTGCCTGATTTGCCACTAACAGGTTGAGGGGCCTGGATCCAATGGCGGGTGCCTCCACCCAGAGGTCAGGGTTTGCAATAGTTAAACTAACTTGGTCACAGCCCTCTGGGACACTGCAACCCCCCTTTCTTCCCACTAGTGGCCCACACAATATATCAGAATTACCTTCACAGTATACACTTACCCCCAGGTCTGGTTCCGGCACTGGGACCTCCTGTGAAATGAGATACAGTGCAACAATCACAGTACAGTACTTTAACATAGACAAATACCTCAGGCAGTATAACTTTGCTGAAACAAGCAGCTCTGATTTATTTAGGGGGATATAACAAGGACAGGGGAAATCAGGTTAATTAGCTTATCACTCTAATAATCTACCTATGGCTCTGTGCACAGGCCTATCCCTATCGTTGACTGTCCCTGGGTACCCAAGCCCTAGTGGCTAGTCCAAACCGTGGCAGCTGGTAGGCCCTTCACACAGAGAAAAGGAGAATTAAACAGTCAGCAGTACAGTAATTCCATTTGGATTTAATGTGGCAATTAACAGGGAGCGACCCTGAATTAGTACTCACGACCTCCAAATAAGATAGGGTCCTTCAATGTCAGCAGGGCTCACTTGAGGTACACAAACCTCTTCACACATCCATATAAAAGAAAGCACTATACCAGGCAGGCTGCATCTGTATCCCGATCGCATTACTGCACAATACCCAGGAGAACACACACAGATTCAGTTCCTGACAGACCGAGTGTAATTTTCAGCAATTCCTCCAGTCTTCTACAGGGTGAGCCTGGTTTCTACTCTTCAGAGATCCTTTTGATTCTTTCACAGGACGGATTCAGTCCTAACAAGCTGCAGACCGGAACTCTGGGCCTTACACACGCTTTTTGACTAAAACTGCACACTGAAAAGTACAGGGCTCCTTCCTTCTTCACTGCCAAAGCTCAACAGAACTCCAACCGACAAAAACCGGCACTTCCTTTGAGTTCCTCCCAGTTCTTGACTGGATTGGCTGTCACTCACAATAGACTGCTGCTGTTGGTCCAAAAGGCACTGAAGTCTAAACTACATCTCCCAGAGTCACTGCCCATACAATCCTCTTGTGGCTGGCTCAGATTATGAGTCCAAGTTCTGATTCGGCCTAAGGCACCATTTTAGAGCTAGCTTACCCCACACTGATTGGTCCAGTTCAGCAGTTCAAAACTAGAATGGGGAACTAGCAGACACAGTTCTGACTGCAAAGAAAGCAGGTTAGACAAACTGTAATTTCATTATTACTCTAAATAATTTCTGGTAAACAGTTACATCTTTCAGATAGGTTCCCTTTGCACTCCTAGTGACTGCAAAAATTAAGTGAATTGGCAGCAGCTCGAGTGGTACTCAGAGAAGCACACAGTCCCCCCCATACAAACTAATTATGTCTGCAAGCAGACAGCTCTTAAAGAGACAGTACCAGAGGCTCTAAAAACACTCACTGATAAATGGCTTAAATGCCAAACACCATTCAGGCTTGGAGCATTCAAGCAAGCTCCTGGAAGTCTTTTGGGAACCCCCATTTGCAGGGGGGGTTACATAATGAACTCCCACAACATAGCTCTCACTCCTCAAATGTATTACTATATGCTGATGACACCATTCTGTACACTCACCATAAAAATCCGACAATAGCTATTGATATATTACAAAAGATTTTAATGCCATACAAACAGTGCTGAAGGATTTGAGACTGCTTCTAAATGCTAAAAAACAGTGGATGTTATTTAGCAAAAAAAATTATGAAAACCTGTAACATCTGTCCCTCTGTACAGCTGATTTTATAGTGCTAAAAATGGTTGGATCATATAAATATTTGGGCATCATTTTGGACAGTGGATTAACTTCTAATTCTCATATTCAATAAATCTGCCAAGTTAAAATGATTATTAGCTTTCATAAGTCTCATAAGTCAGATTTGAGACAATAGCTTACGCCAAAAAGTCTCATTTATTAGAATATTTAATGTCCCCATCTATATTATTTGATTAACACCATAAAAGACATCCAATAGTACAAACCTTTGCATAAGAGGAGTGAAGCTTGAACAAAGTCCTTACTATATCGTGTATGGGTTGTCTATACAATACAAAAGCAGCAGTGTATTCTGGAAGTGGAGGCTGCAGGGTGTTGTAGTTTCATGCTCCACTGGAGGGACTACAACCCTTTCTTTTATAAGGACAAGACTAAAGAACAGTTACGTAAGAACTTACCATAACAGTAGATCTTCGAGGGAATCTCTTTCATCAGGTCATACCTATGGAACTTAGCCATCAGGCGCTAGGAACACACGGAAGCTGTTTCTGAAGCAATCTACTAGGGAGTGTCCATGCTGTCATCATGTGCCGATTTCACAACCTTATATAAGCATGGGCAGCCGCGCTCCCTCCTCAGTTCTCTTCCCCCTGCCAGACACCAAGTGAGCTAGGCCTCCCCTAAGGGGCCGAGGGGAGAGAGAGAAGATGCCCAGCTATAAATAAAAGTCTGGAGCAACAAGGGAGACAGTGAGGAAACAGAGACACAAAGGGGATGGGGGGGTGGCATGACCTGATGAAAGAGATTCCCTCGAAGATCTACTGTTAAGGTAGGTTCTTATGTAAATGTTCCATCTTCTCTGGGGATATCTTTTTCATGGGGTCACACCTATGAAATGAGTCCCAAGCAGTTACAGAGAACAGACAGTCTAGGCAGCTGGAAGCTAAAGGCCCAATGAAGAAGGCCTGGGAGCACAGCTAGGCCAAGGCCTGCCCATCTGCTAGAGGCAATGTCCAGACTGTAGTGCTTGGTGAAGGTGTTGACAGGACTCCAAGTGGCAGCAGCACACATGTCCACAGCTGACACAGTTCTGGAACAGGCAACAGAAGTGGCCAGGCCTCTGGCAGAATGATCATGCACAACACCAGGAAGTTCCTTACTGTACTCCCTATAACAAAAAGTAAAACAGGTGGCCAACCATTGGGACCAAGCACTGTTTAGAAACTGGTATGCCCTCTTTCCCAGGGGCAAAAGAAACAAACAGCTGCGAGGGCTTCCCGCAGTCCTTCGTACAGTGTGAATAGGAACAAAAATGTATGTGCACAGCCAAAGTATGGAGCAATGCTTCACTTTGGATTGGCATGCTCAGGAAATGAACAGGAAGGTAGATGGAGTGATTTAAAGAGATGCCAGAAACCATCCAAGGAAGAAACTTAGGACTGGAATGAAAAGAGACCCTGTCCTTGTGGAAAAGTAAATAAGGCTGCACACATGAGAGCCTGTAGCACTGAAATCCTTCGCGCAGAAGTGATATCAACTGAAAATAACGCTGTCCACAGCAGAATGTGTAGCTCACAAGCCATGGCTAACTCACAAGGAGACAGGGTTAGAGCCTCTAGAACAAAAATCAGGTCCCAGGCCAGAACTGGAATACAAATTGGTGGCTTCAAATGGAGAATTCCACCCAGAGAAGTATGGGCTACATCCAACTGAGCCACAGTGTAGCCATCAATAGGCACATAGAAGGTAGAAATAGCTGACAGGTGCAGCTTAATAGAGGAGTATGAAAGACCCACAATAGATAAGGATAGGAGATATTCTAGAATGTGGCTCACCAGACAAGTAAGAGTCCAGAAGAGGGGAAGAGGCCTAAATAGCAAAACGCTTCACCATCATCAAATGGGTAGGTGGAGTCTTTTCTAGCAGCCACCAGGACGTTAAGCCACATTCTGAGACACCCCAAACTGGGTGATGGCTATGTCTTCAAGAGCCAGACATGCAGATGAAGGGACTTGAGGCCCAGATGTACTAGGATGCCCTATTCCTGTGTCAATAGGTCCCGACTTACACCAGCCCTATGGCACTGAGGGCTGAGGTGCTGGATGCCTTGCCTCATGCAACGCCTTACCTCATGTTCAGAAACAAGTACAGGCTGCCGAGGATTGGCAGGGACAGAGAAGGACTTGAGCGTCCGATGGACTGCTATCCTTCTCCAGGGAGGGGGGTTCCCAGTTGTCAGTGCCTGTCTGCTCCTAGCGGAGGCTGGGGGATACGGCTGCTGCACTGAAGACAGGGGAGAAGTTGGGGTGGATGCTGGAGAGAGTGCGTGTGATCGCATGCACGCTCCACTCCTCAGGCATCATTGCACACCTCGACTCCGCAGGAGAAAAAGCAGCAAGCAGAAGTAGTGCCACAGCAGAGTGAAGGAGGGTGCCTCGCAGACTCCACTCCTGGCCAGTCACGGCACTGGCCCCTTGAATCCGGTCTCTGGTGTGTGGGTTGGAGAACTCCGTGGCCCCGCCGGGGGGAGGGGTAAGCACTGGGGTCAGGTCAGTGCCAGATGGTGGACATCGGGGGACAGGGCTGGGGACTCCCTCAAGATGTAAGCCGGCAGTAGGGAAAAGTAATAACTGTAAAAAAAAAAAAAAACAGGTCCCGACAAAGGGGCAGGGGGAACTGTTGGCTCCACAGCTAACTGCTGCAGGAATGGAAACCAGATCTGATGGGGCCAGAATGGTACCACCAGAATCAGGGTAGAACCTGCCATCTGGAGCTTGACCAGCACCCTCTGGAGTAGAGGGAAGGGAGGAAAGGCATAGAGCAAAGTGCAGTTATGTAAGAACTTACCATAACAGTAGATTTTCGAGAGGATCTCTTGCAGTAGGCCACACCGGTAGGACCTAGTCACCAGGACCACACAGAAACTTTCTAGTTAGCAGTCTACCAGAGGGGAGTGCCCAAAACTGATGTCACTCACTGACGTCAGCCAACCTTATGAGAGTTGGTGACCCCCATAGCCTCCTCAGCTCTCCCGCTAGAGACCAAAAGCAGAACCTGCTAGCAGAACTGAGGAGGAAGCTGAGGTAACTGCATGAAAGAAAAGGAAGCAGAAGGGCCTCCTTCCCCAAGGAAGGGAAGAAGGAAGATCCAGAAAAAACATAGAGAGGGAGGAGAAGGGAGGGAAAGCAGGGCCTGCTGCAAGAGATCCTCTCGAATATCTACTATTATGGTAAGTTCTTACGTAACTGTACTGTCTTACTTCAAGGGTATCTCTTGCAGCAGGCCACACTAGTAGGACAAGTCCCAAGCAGTTCTGGCAATAACTGTCAGACAGTCCAGGTGGCTGGCCATACTACCCTAAAAGAGAAGGCCTTGTAGAACAGCCAGGCCAAAATTGGCCCTATGCCTAAAGGTGATGTCCACACTGTAGTGTTTGGTAAAGGTATGGATGGTGCTCCAAGTCCAGGCAAACAAAGATCTCCGTAGCTGAAACATTTCTGAAGCAGGCAATGGAAGGGGCCATACCCCAGGTTGAATGGCCACGAACCACACCAGGAAGTTCCATACCGTGCTTCCTGTAACAAAAAAAAAAAATACAATTGGCTAACCATTTGGATAAACACTGTTTGGACACTGGGACACCCTCTTTCCCAGGGCGAAGGAAACAAATAATTAGGAGGACTTGCTAGAGGCCTTTGTCCAGTGTGTATAGTATTTCAAAATTCTATGTATATCCAAAGTATGGAGCAATGTTTTCCCTGGATTGGCATGCTCTGGAAAATAAACAGGCAGGTGGATGGATTGATTCAAAGTAAACTGAGACACCACCTCAGGAAGAAACTTAAGATTGGTACACAAAGACACCCTGTCTTTGTGGAAAATCAAACAGGGCTGCTCACACATGAGCACCTGAAGCTTGAAAATTCTTCGAGCAAAAGTAATAGCAACTAAAAATAACGCTTTCCATGACAGATAACATGGCTCGCAACTCGTGGCCAGTTCAAACGGAGGCAGGATAAATTTCTCTAGCACAAAATTTAAGTCCCAAGCCAGGACAGGATTGCAGATTGGAGGCTTCAAGTGAAAGATGCCTCTCAAAAATGTGTGAGACATGTCAAGTTGCCCCACAGTGCAGCCATCGACAGGTACACATGGTAAGCAGAGATGGCTGAGAGATGCACCTTGATGGAGGAGTACTTGAGACCGGAGTCTGAGAGGGAGAGCAACTACTCCAAAATCTGATTCACCGGACAGGTGAAGGGGTCCAAGTGGTGATATGCCACCCATATGGCAAAACGCTTCCACTTCATGGAATATGTGGCCCAAGTGGAAGGTTTCCTAGCTGCCACCAAAATATCCACCATCTTAGAGGACACTGCAAACCTCGCAATGGCTATGTCTTCAGGGGCCAAGCATGAAGGTGGAGGGATCTGAGGTCCAGATGGACCAGGGTGCCCTGCTCCTGGGAGAGCAAGCCTGTGCATAGGGGCAGGGACACAGCAGGCTCCAGTGCCAGCTGCTGGAGTAAGGGAAACCAGATCTGATGAGGTCAGAAGGGGGCAATTAGCATCACAGTTGCCCCTTCCATCTGAAGTTTGATCAGAACCCTCTGAAGGAGCGGGAAGGGAGGGAAGGTATACAGAAATCTCCCTTTCCAAGAGAGGGACAACGCATCTCACCAGAAAACTCCAGGCCATGGAGCGAGCAAGCAGAAAAGTGGCAGTTTTACATTGAGTGGGGATGCAAAATGATCCAACTCTGGATGACCCCACTGGTTGAACAGATCTTGCACCATGGAGGTCAAAAGATCCCACCCATGAGCTCGTGATTGAGACCGGCTTAGGCTGTCCGCCAAGACACTTTGGATGCTGGGAACATGGATGGCTGAAAGTTCCAGGTCATGATCTATTGCCCAATACCAGACCCTCATCACTTCCCAACACAGGAGTAAGAGTGAGTCCCTCCCTGTTCATTGATATAGTGGACCATGCTGGAGTTGTCTGTCTGAATCAGCAGTGGACCCAGGGAGAGATGTGCCTGGAAGGTCTGTAGGGCACATAGAACTGCTCACCTCTCCAAAACATTGATGTGGTGGGCTGCCTCCACAGAGATCCACTTCCCCTGAGACTGGTGGGCACCCAGATGAGTCCCCAAGCCTAGATCTGAGGTGTCCATTGTGAGGATTTGTTACGGGGGTGGAATGAAAAATGGCACCCCTCTGAGGAGATTGCTGGGCTCCAGCCACTGCAACAGCACTCTCTTGACTGGATCTGAGACCAGGACTGGTTGCTTCAGGTCGTCCATGCACTGATCCCACTGGACCACCAGTGTCCATAAGGGAATCTTCATATGCAGCCTGGCTGGGCCGGGGGACTGTAACAATGGCTGTGGCCATGAGTCCCAGGAGGTGTAGGAAGACCTAGACTGAGACGTGACGGCTTTAGTAGAGCTGATGAGCCTGATCCATCAGATGCTCTGCTCTGTCCTGGGGATGTAAAGCCATTCCCTGGGCTGTATCTAACACTGCCCCAATGTATTGGAGTGAATAGGAGGGGGGTCAGTAAGGATTTGGGTAGGTTGATGGTGACCCCCAAATCCTGAAAGAGGCGGCAGAAAGAATCTAGGGTTTGGAGCAGGCGCTCCCGGGATGGAGCTGCTAGCAGCCAGTAATCCAGGTAAGGGAACACAAAGAACCCCTGCCATCTAAGGGCAGTTGCCACCACTGACAAGCATTTGGTAAACACCAGGGGGGCTTAGGATAAGCCAAATGGCAGTGTCCTGAACTGGAAATGGGTCCCCTGGAAAAGAAACCTGAGGAGGCGGTTATGGGAGGAGCACACCTTGATGTGCAGTTATGCATCCTGCATGTCTAGGGAGCAAATCTAGTCCCCATGGTGTAACAGGGGCAGCAGTCCTTGGAGGGTGATCATCCTGAACCTTTTGTACTGGATAAATAAGTTTAGTTCACTGAGGCCCAGGATGGGCCTGAGATCCACAGTGCATCTGGGGACCAGGGAGAAGCGGGAATACAACCCCTATCCTTGCTGGTATTTTGGGATGGTTTGTATGACCCTTTTGCAGAGTAGAGTGTAGATCTCCTCCTGAATTAGTAGAATGTGGTCAGAAGGGTAAAAGGACTGAACTGGGGGATTGTCTGGAGGCCACTGTTGAAGTTCTAGGGAGTGACCGTGTTCCATGACTTGTAGGACTCAACCGTCAGACATTATTTCCCTCCACCTGTCTAGATGGAAGGAGAAGTGGCCCCCTATAACCACCTCCTGTGTTACTGGAGGAAGGGGGTCTGGCAAAGAGTCAGTGAGCAGCCACAGCTGGGACTGTGGGGCCTCCACTTGAGCTTTTATTGGTGGAGGAGGTGGGGGCAGGCAGGGTGGATGCTGTCACCCTCTGCTTGCCTTGGGACTTGGCCAATGTCCTGGGCTGCCTAGTGGCAGTCCGGTGAAAGAAGGATCTCTGCTCAGATCTGAGCTGCATGTGATGCAAGGAATGAACAGATTTGATGGCCTGCCCCAAGGTCTAGAGCTTAGTGAGGATGTCCTCAATATCACCTCCAAACAGAAAGTTGCCCTGAAAGGAGCATTCAAGGTGGACAACTGGATGTCTTGGGCAAACCCAGACACAAATATTCAAGAGTACCAATGTAGGTATAAGCTGGTAGCCGACACCAGGGCTTACGCATCCACAATGTCGTAGGTCACCCTGAGCAGTTGGGTACTGATGTTGGAGGCCGATTTGAGGGTATCCAGGGCTTGCTGTTTGGTAGGGTCAGTGGGCAAGGACTGGACCACATTCCTGGCCTTATCCCACAGTGCATTCTGATACTGGAGCATGTGGGCTAGATAGTTAAGGGCACGGATTGCCAAAGTAGAGGAGGCGAACGTCCATTTCCCAAAAAGGTCCAGCTGACGGGATTCCTGGTCAGGAGGGAGGGAGCTCAAGTGATTTGGCTGCTTAGTGCGGTCATTGGCAACTTTAATAACTACCAAGTCCACGTGGACCTGCTCCCCCAGGAAAGGTTTGCCTGCCAGGGCATGATACAGTCAGTCAGTTTTACGAAACGTGGCTGAAACCAAATTTGGCCTATGTCAGACAGCCATAGTGACATCCTTGTAGGTACTGATGAAAGGGGGTACCACCAAAGGAGGGAAAGGAAGGGAGTCAGGCTGTTGAAGGCAGGTCGTGAGCCAGTGTCGCTCCTAGTCCTGTTCCTCAGTTTTGAACCCCATCACCTCCTGGGTATGGCACATGATGCCTGAGAAGGAGGGGCGGTCTGGAGGGGACTTAGGGACATTCCTCAGAGTCCATTCCCCTTCTGAGGAGCCCATGGAGGGGCTGGATGAGCCATTAATGTCCCCATCATCCCCCTCCAAGTTCGGGTCTTCCCGTTGTGAGTTAAAAGCAAGTCTGGGGGATCCTCATCCCCTGTCATTGGTTGGGTGACATGTGGTTTAATTCGGTCAAGGTGGAGGGGCTAGCCATGAATGACCTGGAGTGGAAGGCACTGGAGGTAGGTCCTGGGGGAGGGGGCACTTGAGGCATAGGGACCTGTGTCTGCAGAACACTCCAAAGGGAAGAAACAAGGGTTTGGATATCTACCAGGATGGGCAACGGTCCAGTGTGCCCTGGGTAAGGGTAGACCGGCGCCAGACCAACAGGCACTGGTGAAGGGCAAACCAGCAAAGGCCTGACAGAGATGGTTGAGGAAGGATAGGCTAAGGACCAGCAGGTATCAACTGACGATAGGCCAGCGTAGGCTGGGGATAGATGGGCATAGGTCCGATTGGTGCTGGGTATGGCAAGACCAGCAAAGGCCCAACTGGGGCTGGTTGAGGCAAAGTTGAAAGCTGTCCCCCTGGTGTGGGCTGAGGAGAAGCGGGCGTCGGTATGGGAGGAGTCTGGGTGAGTGACAGAGGAGGGGGACTCTGCTCAGGAGACAAGCCAGTGTCCCGCTGGGCCTTCAAAGGGGGGGCCGGTGGACCTAGTAGAGGAGCCCAATGTCAGAGAGGTGGGAGGTGGGCAAGGAGAGGAGGAAACCCTAGCAGCCACTAAACTCACGCTGGCTGAAGAAGTGCTGGCGAAGCCACCATGCTGTGTGCCCAACATGACAAGGAGCCTAAGCAGCAGGGGCTGAAGGGCAGGGGAAGAACCCTGGCCAGACAAGCCTCCACCTGAGATGGTAATAGAGGAAGGAGACGGGACCACTGGTAGCCCTGTAGAGGAAAAGGCATGCGGGGCCAGCAGGGCCGAACCCACCAGAGGAGGAGGAGTACCCCTGAGTGGTTGAATGACGGTGCAGTGACCATGAGCTGGAAGAGGGGATCAGGGCCTGTCATGGTCCTTATTCTAGTGTCTATGCTTCCCACTGGCCTTGTCCCAGGGCTTAGAAAAATGAGAGCCTGAGTACTGGGCCGGGGGGGGGCCAAGGAGCTCCTGGCCTGCAGTTCCCGTTCCATGAAGGTGACCTTCTGCTTCAGAAGAAAGCTCTCGAGTATCCGCTGGCAGCGTCACCGGGTGTCATGGTTGAACTTCTGGCTGTACTCGCAGGCTTGGACATCGTGGTCTGCACCTAGGCAGCCGACACAGGCAGAATTGCCATCCTTCGTGGAAATTTGCTGGCTGCAGGCACATTTTTACGGAATGCTCTGAGGACAACATTTGTTTAGAAAAACACAAATCGAAAGATGGAAAATAACTATGGTGAGAAAATAAGAAACACTGTAGAAAAAAGGCATGAAAATAGCGGTCAAGTGTAGCTGTGGCCTTTTCTAGAGATCTGACATGCATTGGTCGACAGTGGGAAAGAACTCAGGAGGCTGTGGGGGTCACCCACTCTTATAGAGTTCGCTGATGTCAGTGGGTGATGTTGGTAGTGGGCAGCCCCCTCTGTAGACTGCTAGCTAGAAAGTTTCTGAGTGATCCTGGTGCCTGGTGGCTAAGTCCTACTTGCTTGGCTTGCAGCAAGAGATACTTTTGAGGTAAGATCTTCCTGTTCCAAGAGAGAGACAATGTGTCTCACCAGAAAACTTCAGGCCCTGGAATTAGCAAGCAGAAATGCGGCAGTTTTACACTGAGTAGAGATGCAAAAAGGTCCAACTCTGGATGCCCCCACCTGTTGAACAGGACTTCGATGACTGAGGCCAGCAGTTGCCACTCATGCTTGCAAACTGCAACACTGAGACCATCTGCTAGGACATTTTGGTTGTCTGGAACATGGGCAGCCAAGGGTCTAGACCATGGGTTCCACCTAGCCGGTTCGAAAACAAAAACCGCAACGAACATCAGACCGACAACTTCACCCCAAAAGCCTGTACTCTGCCAGCCGATGGGAGCAAAACACCACCACAGCAAGAACGACCACTGATCAATGTGGGTGACTCCACCTCACACACCCCAGACTATAATATAATCACCTCCAGGTCAAAGGTGTATGGGGAAAGCACAAAACCCCTGGGGTGGCAAGACGGCCGGTGCTGCAAAATTCCAACTGATGGAATGACTGTTGATTGGGTTGCAGTGCAGACATTGCTGTTGCTGTAGGAGTTTTGCTGCAGTGACGGCACACCCTAGACCGTGTACTAGAGCCCAGTGCCAGACTCTCACTGCCTTCCGACACGGAAGGGGGGTAAGAGTGAGTTTCCTCTTGTTTGTAGATGTAGTAAATCATGTTGAGGTTGTCCAGCTGCATCAGCAGAGGACCCAGAGAGATAGATGTTACAGGAAGGCCTGCAAGATGTATTGAACTGCCCTCATGTCTAGAATGTTTATATGGAGGTGGACCTCCCTCCAGGACCAGGTCCCTTGGATCTGGAAGGGACCTAGGAGAGCCCCTGAACCTAGGGCCGAGGCATCCATCATGAGGACCTGGTGAGGGGAAGGAATGAGGAAAGGTACCCCTTTCAAAAGGGTACAAGGGTCCCTCCACCACTGAAGCACCTTTCGGACAGGTGAGGAGACAAGGCACCTGCTGATCTAGACTGGCTGTATACTGATCCCATGGGACTCTCATTTAGGGCTGGGAGAACTTGGTGAAGTTCTGACTCTAATTAAATAAGAACCAGAACACGTTGAAGTTCTGATTTGTTCTGATTAGTTCTGATTTACTGACAAATATTTGAAAAAATGCATAAAAGTGGCCAAAGCTGATCACATTTGACACAGAGGAAAAAAGGAAATAATTTCATGGATTATTTGTATAAAAATTAATGTAAAACTGCTAAACAAAAAAAGCAGTCAATCACTACTATCCCCTTCATGGCTGGCCTATAATGGGGCATATCTTGCTCGGGTCTGTGACATGAGTGTGCTGGGAGAGACAGAGAGAGATGGAGATAGAGAGAGACAGACAGACAGATGCAAATACCTATATCATAGCACCACCAAGCACTGCAGGCACTGCCAGGCAGCTAAGATTTTTATTTTTTTATTAATGGTGCTGTGTGGGTATTATTTTGATGGATGTTCCAGTCAGAGCCAAACAGGCCAAAGAAATGGATATGAATGAACAAATGAGCAGCACTAAGAGAGCTCACCACCCTGCCCATGTGAATGAAGTAACTGCTTTGCATACTCCGGTGTACTGTGATACATGGTAAACTACCTGGTCCAAGAGGTGGTAATGTTTTCTAGTACTACAACTACTTCTACTGAATCTGATCAACACACTGAATTCTTAAAGAAGAAAAGTGAAGGACATAGTGATTGCCACCACCCAGGCGGGCAGTCAGTCATACATTGCATCAGTCAAGTGCAGTGCAGTCATAAAAAAGTTTGCCACTGCCACCTGAAGACCTGATGACAGACACACAGCACAATTACATCCTTACTAGTTCCACAGCTGCTGCCAGCCACTGCCAAGTAATTTAAGTTTCAAAAATATAATACAGTAATATAATAATCCCAGTCCAGTTACTGTGAGATGTAACCAGGCTAGCATACCACATACACGCAAACAATAAAGAAATTATATGAATTTTCAGTTTAGTAGCATTTTTTTCTGTGAAGTAATTGCAGTCAAATATGGGGGACATGAGAAATATACAAAGAGTATTCTGTTTCTGGGTTTCAGGCTTCTGTTAAGCCCTGCACTGTGCGAAAATTAAAACAGTACAGTCAGGATCAGTTGCTGAGGGCAAAAAAGCGTCAAGTAGCAGTAGTAAGGACTGGAGTAAGGACAAAAAGGTATAAGTAGTAGTCATGACCCGTGAAGACAAAAAGTGATAGTAGTAGTAGACAACAGTACCCTACCTTCCAGATCAGATAGTGGTACCAGGTACCACCAAGTAAGTTTGTGACATGAAATGTAGTTGCTTGCTGTATTTGGACTCTGAATCCACTGACGTTTTTATTTTTTTTATGTTGTCTTGCACAAACAACATATTGTGGTAGCTTGGTGGAGTAGCAGGTTTTGGAGGTGCAGTCATGTTGTGGCCAATGGTGCCACTGCTTTTTCGGGCTGGCCTCTGTGGCACAAATGAAATAGTATGCTGTCTATGACAGCACTGCAAAAGCGTGCCACCAACTTGAAATAATTTCGCCGCTGCAATGAGGGAGCGACCCATCATTGCAGGTCGTGCCTTGCCTGGTGTAACATTTCAGTAAACATGGCAGCAGCTGTCAACCATCCACCTCTCACAATCCCCAGCAAGCCGACTTCGGGGGTGCCCAATCCCCCTGTTGGCATGCCCCTTCCCCAGTTCATTTGCCGATGGGGGAGCCCAGTCCCCATTGGCATAAAGTCCCCGAAGGTTTATTTGTTTGCCAAGGGGTTGCCCAATCCCCTCTGGCATCATGCCCCCAAACACAGAGACATTCTTTCTTACCGGGCGTGAGGCTCAACCCCATCGGCCTAGTCGCCAAAAACAGAGGTGGCACACTGGGAGCCCACCCCAGTGTACAAAAATGTCCTTCCCGCGATGTTCCCATTTTTTTTAACCTGTAAAACAGAAAATAGTCCCTCGTTGTCTGCAGTGCCCCTTCCCCCAACCCGCACACACCCTCTGTGTACCCCACCTCCCCGCACCTCTCCACCCCGTACTTACCTCTGGAGCCCAGCGCGGCAATCTTCGGTGGAGCGGGAACACATCTGCACTCTTCAAGGCCGACCACGAACGGAAGAAAATCACAGTAAGCTGTATAATGACATCAATGGGGGGGTTCAACTTAGGTGGATAGCTCAGCCATTTTTGCTCCAGATTTTCAACGTGGGGTTCTTGGGACCCCACCTCATGAAATCAGTCACTGTCATTTCATTATTCGGTCCCAAAAGGTGATTTCTCGGTCACTGCACAGAATCTCTTTTTGGGACTGAGTAATGAATCAACAGTGTCACTGTTCATGAGGTGGGCTCCCAGAAAGCCTATGTTGCAAATTTGGTAAAACTTCCAAAAACTAACTGTGTTACGAGCGTGAGCACTGCGCAGTTTCCATGCACACCGTAACTTCAAGAATTTTTAATATTTTCACTCCAGATTTTCAACATTGCCATTTTCCCACCTCCTTATGAACAGTATAGCTGTAATTTTCACATCCTGCCTGAAATGTGTTTTTGCACATCTGGCGCACAATGGCGCGATCGCTGTGGGAAATCAATGTTCAAGACAGATTAAGAAAATCACAGTGACACTGTTCATGAGCAGAGGTCCCAAAATGCCTATGTTGAAAATTTGGTGACAAAATTCCACAAAATGGCTGTGTATGAGTGTGCATTGCGCAGTTTCCACGCACGCTTGCAACTTCGAGAATTTTTAATATTTTCACTCCAGATTTTCAACATTGCCATTTCTTCACACCTCCTTATGAGTGGTACAGCTGTCATTTTTCACATCCTGCCCAAAATGTGTTTTCGCACATCTGGTGCAGAATGGCGCAGTCATTGTGGGAAATCAACGTTCAGGACAGATTAACAAAATCACAGTGCCACTGTTTATGAGCGGAGGTCCAAAATGCTTTCATGAGCTGGGGTCACAAAAAGACCATGCTGAAAATTTGCAGTGCAAATACCAACAAATGCCTGGGGCTTTAGGGTTGCTAGCCGTAACGTCCCACCCTGTACAGACTAACAGGCATCAGGGGTGTGTCTTTGGATTGTCGGCTGTAATGTTCACGCCATTCCACCCCAACCCCCACCCTGCAGCCAGTGACAGGCATTAAGGTGTGCCTTGGACTCTTTGGCCCCAAGTTCACCCCATTCTCCTATACTGCACTCATCTCAACATATTTCCTTATGGAATGGGGTGAGCGTAAGGCCCGATGACCCCAAGGCACAATGCGACACTTGTCAGAGTCTGCAGGGTATGGTGAGGTGAAATGGCATGAGCGTTATGGCCGATGACCCAAAGGCACACTTAAATGCCTGTCAGTCTCTGCAGGGTGGGGTGGGGTTGATGTCAGTTTCATACTTCACTGCCATTCCTATTATGCATTTCTTTAACTCCTGCACTATTCCTGCCAACACCAGCAAGACAACATTCGGCACTGACAAATGCTTGTTTCTTTTCTGTGCTGCTCATTCGATCATTCAAGTAATAGTGGCCTGGTCTAGTCCATCCTGACCTGACTTATTGCAATTAATTGCTACCTCATGTAGTAGACCCTATTCACAAAAGATTTTCACCACAGGCACAAATTCTTGAAAGTGTTTTGTTGATAGGGCCTGCTCAGAGCAGTTAGTGTATGTTTTATTCAAGTATCATATTTGAAATTAAAGTGAGGAATGCTGACTTTGAGAAATGTGAGGCGCTCAGCATTTCCCCGTGTCAAACAGGATTGTGTGTCAGTAATGATGTTACCAGCTGAACTAAACAATCGTTCTGAACAGACGCTAGTCGGAGGGCAATTCAAGTATTTCATTGTAATGTTTACTAAAGCAGGCCACATATTTTGTTTGGATTTCCAATATTGCAAACAATCAGCATTCCAGCTGATATTGGGCTCTGCCAGGTACATTTCAACTATGGTCTGTGCTGAGGCTGTGTTATGAGGTAGATGAAAATGATGTTACAATTATATCTTCTAAGTGACTCCAAAGACATGAAGCTGAACCAAGTGACTGTGGGACAGTGCTATGCTTGGCTGGTGGTGAAGAAGTAGATTTGACTGCAGTGGCTGAGGAGGAAGAGGGAGAAAATGCCGCAACAGTAGAGGATGAGTCACTTGATGCTGTGCTGTGCCGTGAAGAAGATTCTGAATGTGGTGCTGCTGTTGTACTCTGTTTCATGACAGCACGCAGTTCATCAATTATTTTTTGTTTGTTTCTCTCGAAACAAGTGTCATCATCACTCAATAGTTGCTTCGATTTGAATCATGGGTCCAAGATTCTTGCTTTAATGTAGTACTCAGAATGAAGCATTTTACATAGTTCGTCATCTTCTTCAACTTTTTGATTATACGTCTTGTTAGATCTTGTTGTATTCTGGAGGGCAACCTGCTGGTGCTGCTGACAGCCTGTGTGATCATGTGACTGTCTTGCTTCTCTAACTTTTCCCTAATCAGATTCAATCTGAATTTGAAAACTTTTATTAGGATTATCACCTGGTTGAAAGTTTCTGTGTTTGCACTAACCTCCCTGGTGATTTCTTCAAATGGCTGAAGCAGGAAAATTAGAAACTCCAACATGGCCCACTGTGGTGGAGTAATATAGACATCTGCATCACCAATTTTATTTTCCAAGATGTACTGCCTGACAGCTTTCTTTTGTTCTAGCAGCCTTTGGAACATATAAATGGTTGAATTCCATCGAGTAGAAATGTCTTGGATCAGTCTGTGCAAAGGTAAACTGTGTTCCTGCTGTATTTTTTTCAAACAAGTGACGGGCTTTGCTTGAGTGACTGAAATGACTGCATATTCTTTTAGTAGTGCCAATGAGAGCCTTAATCTCCCTGTCATCATTGAGAAAACCGTGAACTTATTAAATTTATGCAATGCGCAAAGCAGCGGATGTGAACAAAGCCCTCCCTCCTCCAAGGCCTTCCTTATGCTGGATCCATTGTCTGCAATTATAAAGCCAACTGACAGTCCTTGTGAAGTGAGCCATTGCTGTATTGGTTTTTGGAGCTCTTCACTGATGTTGTATGAGGTATGTTCAGATGGAAAATAAAACATTCTTAGAACAGTAAACTGTGATGTTTCACTGTCCCTAGTCCCACATGAATTATCAAAACATGCCCAATGTGCCATGACAGACATGAAGGGTTCAGGCTGACAGCTTGGCCAGATATCTGTTGTGAGATGCACCACCCTCCCAACAGCATTGCACAAGACGTGTCTTAATTTTTTACATACGGCATCGTAAAGATCTGGAATCCCTGTTGTCGGGAAGTATTTCAGTGATGGTATACTATATTGAGGTTCAAGGTACTCAAGCAGCCACCTGAATTCTATATGTTCAACTGTGTTATATGGTAGCAAATCAACAGCTATCATTTCTGAATTTTTTTTTTTGTTATTGTGAGAGCAACAGGGTAAGTCAAGGCATATTTGGCTTTACGCTTATATGTTTGATGGTAAGCTGTCTCCTTGAAGAAGGAGGGCTTTTGAACACATGGACACTTTCAGTAACATAAAAACATAAAAACATGGAATCTGTCGGCAGATAAGGACTATACAGCCCACCTAGTCTGCCCATTTCCCTACTTGGTTTGGCAACTCCTACTCTTATCTGGACTGCCTTTCCCCTGCTCCGCTGTACAGCAGGGTGCCTTTATGCTTATCCCATGCACTTTTGAATCCCTGTACTGTTTTTGCATCCACCACCTCTGCTGGTAGACTGTTCCACGGATCCACCACCCTATCTGTGAAAAAATACTTCCTAGCATTCCCCCTAAGCCCCCCTCCAGCCTCATGTTATGCCCCCTTGTCCTTGTGCACTTTCATCTCTGAAATAAGCTCCTCTCCTGTACCATGTTTATTCCTCTAAGGTATTTGAAAGTCTCTATCATATCTCTTCTCTCCCTTCTCTCCACCAGTGAACAGCTATTTAGTTCCTTGAGTCTTTCCTCATAAGGCTTGTGGTGCAGTCCATGTAATATTTTTATTGTTCTTCTCTGGACTGCTTCCATTCTGTTTATGTCCTTCCTGAGATGCGGTCTCCAGAATTGGACACAGTATTCAAGATGAGGCCTCACCAGTGATCTATACAGTGGCATCACTACTTCACCTCCTTTGTGTTGACACTGTTACAGATCTTGGTGTCATCTGCGAACAAGCATACTTTCCCCTCCAGTCCCTCTGTAATGTCGCTTATGAAGACACTGAATAGAACTGATCCCTGTGGAACCCCGCTGCTCACCTCCCCCTCTTCTGATTTTATTCCATTTACTACCACCCTTTGGGTCCTGCCTTTTAGCCAGTTACCACCCATTTTACCACTTTAGTGCCCACACCCAGATTCCCCAATTTGTTAAGCAATCTTCTATGAGGAACAGTGTTGTAGGCCTTACTGAAATCCAGGTAGGAGGCCAGCCCGGTGATGCTGAGGGTTGAGGCGCTGGATGCCACACCTCACGCCACAATGGCAACCCGGGTTCGGGAACGGACTCGGGATGCCAGGGGCTGGCAGGGGAAGGAGAGGACTGAGCATCCATAAGGACTGCTCTCCTCTCCTGGGGTGGGTAGTGGGTAGGCATCACTCTGCAGTGGCCTCTGGTGGAGACCAGGAGCACTGCAGAAGATGACGCAAGGGGAAACAACACAGAAAAGCGGAAATCCACTTCGCGACCGACCAGATGACAGCTGCCAGTCCTCCGCTGTCACAGATGCCCTGAAGGAGGCTCTCCACCTCAGCAGCACCTTGGGGACAAGTATGTGCTGGTTGGCCCCCTCCGGTGCCTTCCCCCTCAGAGGAGGGGGACGGGTTATGTCCAGGTTACCCTAAGGGCAGCTGCGATATGAGGCTGGAGGGCTCAGTAAGGGATAGGCGAAGCAGATGGGATCCAGGTAGCCTGAAGGAGTGGTGCGTCATGAGGCACAAGGGGATAAAAGAAATAATACAAAAAAAAAAAAGAAATCCAGGTAGGCCACATCCACTGCCCCTCCCTGATCCACCACCCTGGTCACCCAGTCAAAGAAGTCAATAAGATTAGTCTGACAGGACCTACCCTCAGTGAATCCATGCTACCTTTTGTCTTTTGCACCGCTTGACTCCAGAAACTTCACTACCCTCTCCTTAAGCAGGGACACCATCAGCTTCCCCACTGCGGTCAGGCTTGCAGGTCTGTAACTGCCTCCCTACTTCCAGTCTTGTGCAGGGGGACCATCTCCGCCCTCTTCCAGTCCCCAGGTACCTCCCCATCTCTAGTGATTGGTTGAATAGGGTAGTCAGTGGACATGCTAGGACTTCCCTGAGTTCCTTCAAAACTCTAGGGTGAATTCCATCTGGCCCCATTGCCTTGTCTGTCTTTACTTTTCCTAGTTCCTTCAAGACTCTAGCCACCGTAAATGGGCTGGTGTCCACCTCTCCCCCCCTTTGGCCCCTCCCCTGCCTTTTAATTGGTAAATATTGAGCAAAAATATTTCTTCAGCACCTCAGATTTTTCAAGGTCATCTTCCACCCACCCACCCTCTCCTTTCTTTAGCCTAACAATATCATTTCTGGTCTTCTTCCTCTCGCTAATATAATGGAAAAAGGTCTTGTTCCCCTTCTTAATAGCCTGTGCTATTCCTTCCTCCGTTCTTGCCTTAGCCCCTCTGACAGCTTTCCCAGCTTCTCTCTGCTTCTCCAGATATTTTAGTCTGTCTTCTTCTTTCTGCTTCTCTTGGTATTTCCCTGAATGCCTTACTTTTTTCTCGCACTTTCTCGGCTACTGATTTAGAAAACCACAGTGGCCGCTTCTTTCTTTTGCTTTTGCTAAGCAATCTGACACATTGACTTGTCACTCCTGCTATGGATCTCTTGATCCTAAGCCACTATTCTTCTTGTTCTACCTCTCCACCCAAATCTTCTGCTGCCAGGGCAATTTTGAGCTGTTCCCCCATCTCCATGAAGTTGGCCTTCCGGAAATCTAGGATTGTAATCTTTGAATGGCTTCTTCTGCCAATGTGTTGACTCCAAACCACACAGTTCTGTGGTCACTGGTACCGAGGGGACTGCCCACCTCAACATCCATGATTCTGTCCCCATTTGTCAGCACTAAGTCCAGTACAGCCCCCTCCTTGGTGGGCTCAACCACCAGCTGCCTTAGGTTTGCCCCATACATGGCAGATATGAGGTCCCTGCTCCTTGATGTACTTGCAGTCTGGGTATTCCCGTCTGCATCTGGCATGTTGAAGTCACCCATTAGTAGTACTTCCCCTTTGGCTGCCATATTATGGATGGCTTCCACTAATACAAGCTCTGTATCCTCCCCCTGTGCAGGTGTCCTGTAGACTACTCCAGCATGGATGATTGTTTTGTTCCCCGATTTCAGAGTGACCCACAATCCCTCTGCTTCTTCCCTGGATCCCTGAGCCTCCGTAGCTTTAATCCCTTCCTTTACATTAATAGCAACCCCTCCTCCCCTTTTAACCTCCCTGTCCTTTCTAAAAAGTGTATACCCTGGTATGGCTGCATCCCAGTCATGGTTCCCTGCATACCATGTCTCTGTAATAGCCACAATGTCCAGGTGTGTGTCTGCCATCAGTGCCATTAGGTCTGGGATTTTGTTTCCCAGACTGCGGGCATTTGTGCACATGACCTTCCACTCTGTGTACCCCCTTAATGTTCCTTGTTTATTGGTCTTTGCCCTGTGCTGCATTAGTGATGTACCTTCTGTTCTTTCCCCCGTTGTAACCATGGTAGTTTTACAGTTAGATATTGTGCTACTTATTGGGTCCTCACTGCTTTCAGTTATGTCCTGCAGAGGGGGCTATGATAATCCTCTTGACTGTCTATGCCTCCCCCCCTTGGCAGGTTTAAATGACCACTAAGGATGCACTTAAACTTCTCAGAGAGGATATCTTTGCCTCCTCTGGATAGATGCAGGCCATCTAGAGAATAAAGTCCTTCATCCCTCCAGGTGAGGTTCCAGTCCCCAGTGAAGCAGTAACAGTAGGAGGAGTACTTTGAATGGGAGGAAGTAGTGGTGGAGATGTTTCAGTAGTGCTGCGGGGCTGCCACTGATTCCATCTATGGGAGTTACCCCTGAGTGTAGTGAGCTATCACTGTCACTTTCTCTTTGAGACATACAACTATAATTCTCAGTAATGTTATGACATCTGTCTAGGTGACTTTTCAGTGCTGAAGTTTCCAATGCTCCTTTCTTTTTACCCCTGCTGATTGGCCGTTTACAACTAGCGCATGTTGCTACCAACTCCTTGAAAGCACTAATGGGGAAGTATGACCAAACAAAAGATTATATTTTGTTTTTGTTTTTTTTCCTAGGAAGGCACGGCACCTCAGTCACCTTTTCAGGCCACCCCCCTCCAGATTTTTCTTGGGCCTGTTCCTCTTGTGGTTTATTCTTACTGCCTCCTTTCCACAACCAAAGCATTTCTGTTTCTTCCTCATCTGCAATTTTCATCCCCACCAGTAAACCTTGTGCTGCCTGGTCATTCTCTTCATCTTTATTTTTATTACCCTCGTTGGGTTCATCCTCAGAAGAATCAGATGAGGGTGAGGGACTGGCAGCAGCACAGTATGCAATTGTTCCATATTATTGGGTGCCTCTGTGAGTGGTACCCACTAAGCCTTTAGTTTTTCAAACTACAGAACTTTTTTTTGACTTGGGACTGTTGATGATCAGAGACATTCACCTTTTTTGGATTCAAGCATTCGCTCGGAAGATGAAACCTTAGATGTGAAAAAAATCACTTTTTGGGGTTTGATTTTGTTTTCCCTTTTCAGGCTGATTGCTGTCTTTTGCAGTGCCACTGCCTACCTGAGAAATAGAATGCACCTCATCAACACTTTGATCCATTTTTTTTTATTTTTCTAACCTGTAAAACAAGCTCCCTCTAACTAACGTGATGTCCTTCTAATGACTCCCACTCACATGACAGGGACAAATTTACTATTGTGACTCATGACTGTACACAGCACACCGACAGGACAGCAGTCCACCACCACTTCCTTCCAAGATTACCTGACTGACTGACTCCTACAGTACAGTTAGTTACTGTTAAGTGACCAAATTCAGCAACTGTAAAGTGTGCCTCAGAATTTGAATTGGAGATGCAGATATATCTGGTGCATAGCCGCACACAGCACAGTTCTACACTGGGGACTGGTTAATGCTTATACGTAATGTAACATGATATACAATAAAACTAATGATAATAAGGAGGAATAATTGGGAATAAGTGATGATGTCACTTGTGTGTAAAGTAGTTGTACTTTACTTGTGTTGTAGTGTAAAGAGGCTGCTATGAGTCACAAAGACAGATTATCCCCTGGCCACCCACAGGCACATAAACTTGTATGTTGTTTGTCTGAATACTATTTTATATATATATATATATATATATATATATATTTATGAAACCGTGAATGAACATTTACAAGTGATCGTGATTGGATGGCATAAGTCAAAGATTTATTTAGCCAGCCTGCTACGCTTGCCCTGTACACACAGCCACACTGAAGCCGGAAAATAAAATTATTTGGGATTTCTGGGACTGTTGACTTTCTCTTGGGCCCCCCTGCAGTCTCTTTCTCTTTCCCCTCTGGATGGCCCAAGTCAACAATTTATTTTGCCAGCCTGCTGCCCTTGCCCTATACACACAGCCATGCTGAAGCCAGGAAAATATTTTTATTTGGGATTTCTGGGACTGTTAAATTTCTCATGAGCCCCCCGAAGTCTCTCTCTTTCTCTCTACCCTCTGGACAGCACAAAAAATTTATTTCGCCAGCCTGCTTCCCTTGCCCTGTAGACATAGCCATACTGAAGCCAGGAAAAAATAATATTTGGGATTTCTGGGACTGTTGAATTTTTCATGAACCCCCTGCAGTTTCTCTCTCTCTCTCTGTCTCTCCCCCCTTTGGATGTCACAAGTCAATGATTTATTTTGTCATCCTGGTGCCCCTGCCCTATACATACAGCCACACTGAAGCCAGGAAAAAACTTTCATTTGAGATTTTCTGTAACTGTAAAATTCTTGGGCCCCCAGTAGTCTCTCCCTCTCTCCTCTGGATCTGGATTTGGAATGGCACAAGTCAAAGATTTTGCCAACCTGCCCTCCCTTGCTCATGTACACACAGCTACACTGTCTGAGGCCAAGAAAGGAAAAAAACTTTCATTTGGGATTTTCTGTAACTGTAAAATTTCTTTTGGGCATCCAGTAGTCTCTCCCTCTCTCCTCTGGATCTTTATGCCACAAGTCAAAGATTTTGCCAGCCTGCCCTTGCTCATGTGCACAGTCACACTGCCACATTGCCTGCCTTTTGGCTCCCCCCCCAACAGCACCCAGGCCACCACTATCTCCCCAGTCCCTCTGGATTCTGCCTTTCTCCAGTCCCGACCCATCACCCTCCCCTGACAATCAGTTTCTCTCCTCCCCGCACCAGTAAATTTAAGTCCTTTCTCTCTCCTTTTCTCTTCCTTCCCCTCCAAAATGTGTGTATATATATATATATATATGTTTTTGTGTTTTTGGTTTTTTTTTGCTTTTTAGCAACTTCTTCTGGTAGCTGCTGCAGCGATAAGCAAGGTGCTACTTCAATCTGTCCTCCTCTCATCTGGGCCGCGTTGCACACTCAGCATGGTTATATACTGTGAGTGCATCATGTGACCATCTGTTGCCCAATTGGATGCAGCCAGTCGCCTGTATGTGGATTGAGAATGCCGATGGTATCCCCATGGCAACAATACACACAATGGAACAAATGGCACTTCCAGGGACCTGGAACTGGACTTCTGCATTGAAGTCTGTATTTATCCGGATCCATGGATTATGGGTTCGATCCAGGGGTCCAGATCTCCCACTGAACAGTTTACCCAGCTCTGCTCTCAATGTCCATTGGGGGATCAGCATGTGCAATCCATCCAGAGTCACAGTAACAATGGCCGTGACCTGAAAGCCCAGCAGCCTCAGAAAGGCCCTGGCAGTGACATACCAATTCTGTAACAAGGTGAACACTTCCTCCTGCAACACTGGAATGTGGTCTAGGGGATAGGAAGAGGGAACAAATGAAATTTCCAGAGGCTGTTCCAGAAGATCCCAAGTGTGACCTTGTTGGATTAACTGCAGTATCTAAGCATCTGAACTGATGGTTCTCCACTGCTCCAGTTGGAGGGAGAACTGACCCCCGATCACCACCTCCTGGCTTGGGGCAGGAGGAGGGGGAGTCAGCAAGGAGTCAGACTGAGGCAGGATCTGCCACTGAGGCTGCACCACCACCTCTGGGGCTCTTGGTGGAGGAAGCAGAAGACAGGACAGAACTGGCTGTGCGTTGACTGTGAGGACTGGTGCCTGAGCCTGACTTGTGCAAGATCTTATGAAAGGAAGGCTTGGGCCTACTCCTAGGCTGGGTGTGGTAGAGGGAATGGACAGACCCAATGGCTCTTCCAGAAATCTGTAAGTCATTAATGGCCAAAAAACTTGAAGCCCCCCAAAGGGCACATTCAAGACCTTCTGCTAAACATCAGTAGCAAAGCCCAAAACCCTCAGCCAGGAATGGTGCCTAGAGAAGATGCCAGTGGCAGAAGCCCTGGCAGTGGAATCTGCCACATTAGAGAGGGCTTTGAGGAGATGTGTACTACATCCTCTATAGTCTGAAGTGTCTTGAAGAGCTCCTGCCTCTGAGAGCCCTCAGGAAGGGCCTATGCACCCGCCTTGCCCTTCCTCCAGAGAATATTCGCTATTTAGCCATGTGAGGCAAATAAATGGCAAATCCAAGTCCTAAAGTTGCAAAAGCAAAGGTTCTCTTGTCCCAAAGATCTATCCTTCTAGATCCCCTATCAGGAGGAGTGAAGTAAGGTGACTGGGCACCTTAGATCTGTCATGGGCAGCCTTGATAACAACAGAATCTGGCTCAATCTGGGCTGCATAGAAGGGCAGTCCTTGAGGCATTTGGTAAAGCTTATCTATCTACCTGGGCAGAACTAGGACCAAGGTAGACCTGTGTCAGGCTGCTGCGGCTGCATCCTGTGGGGGAGGAAGCAATGGAGGAATGCCCTTGGGTGGAGGTTCTGGAATCTCCATGAAGTCCACCAGGTTTCTCCTGGTGAAGTCCCCTTCCACTGTCTGGATCCCCAGGGTAACAGACAAGTGCTCCATAATATTGTAAGAGGAGGGGTCCTTAGGAGAGGATCTGGGACAGGCTTCACTGAGTCCTCGTTCCTGGAAAAGACCGTGGACCCCTCTGAGGAGTCCTCTACCTCAATGTCCTTCTCTTCCTCATCAGTGAGGATCAGATCTGGGCAATATTCCTCCTCAAGGTCGACCAGTTCTGTGACTGGGGCCAACAACCAGGGTGCTGACAGCACCTGAGAGTGAGCAGGGCATGAAGGCCTGAGCAGTGATGATGAGGAGGGCCCAAGCCTGAGCATAAGCTACTGCACCAAGGCCATAGTAATTGAGATAAGCACAGAATTGAGGTTGATGGGTGGAATAGGTAGCACCGCCAACAGAAGGATCAATGGAGAAGGCAGAAAGCCGTACTCTGATGACAAGCTGCCCCCACAGGGCAAGCCCGAGGTGCCCAATGCCAGATGGTCCAGAGACTCTGAAGGCCATAGTGGTGGGATGAGGTTCAACAATCCAAGGACCAACGAACCTTCTCCAGCTGCAGAAATGCTGGTGGAGAGCATTGTTGTGATGGGCCCAATAGGAGTGCCATTGACAGCGGAATCGATGGAAAAGGCAGAAAGCCAATCTCCAATGATGAGCATCCCCCAGAGGGCAAGCCCAAGGCACCTAATGCTGGAGGGCCCAGAGACTCTGTAGGTCATAGAGGCGGAGCAGGGTATGATGACCCGGGGGCTGATGAACCTTCTCCAGCCACAGAAATGCAGACAGAGAGTGCTGTCATAAGTGGCCTGGTAGAAGCAAAGAACTGGACAACAAGAGGCGACAGAGCCGGAGCTACCGCTGCCACACTCCCGGAAGAGGAAGAAGGAGTTAGTGGGGAAAGAGAGCGTTCCCAGGGAGAGCGGTCTCTGGGATGGTCCTAGTCCCATTGATGGTGTTTCCCCATGATCTTGTCCAAGACCTTAGTGGCCTGACAGCCCGGTGAAGAATCCGGCAACTGGGGGGGGACCCCTGTTGCTCCTCTGCAGGGTTTTCTTGCATCATCGCCAGATCATTAGATTGAGCTTCAGGCACAACTCGTAGGCAAGAACGGAGAGGCTAGGCCTGAAGCAGCAAACGCTGAAATTGTAGTCGTCTATCAAGGAGATCTTCCAGAAGAAACAGTTCTCAACATAAACAGACTAAAGGAACCATTCTGAATAAAAGTAATCCCAATGAAGAGAAAAAACAAAATTAAGTAGAATTTTTTGCGGTCGACTGAACAACGAAGCTTCTACAGAGTCTGTGCAAAATGGTTGATGGCAGGAAAAGAACTGAGGAGGGAGTGGGGCCGCCCATGCTTATATAGGGCTGTGAAGTCGGCACATGACATCAGCATGGGCGGCCCCTAGTAGACTGCTATAGAAAAAGCATCTGTGGGATCCTAGTGCCTGATGGCTAAGTTCCATAGGTGTGACCTGATAAAAGAGATATCTTTGAAGAAGATCTTTAATTTTTCAATCCGCAAATTATTATGTCTCAACTTGATTACGAAGATTGTATATGGGAAAACTACATCCACTGTATTAAGTGCATTGGACCCATCATATCACAGTGTCCTTAAATTTCTCACTGGCCTCCCCTGGAAAACTTACCATTGTAAATGATATGCTATGATATGGCTGGGTGGACTTCTTTAGCAGTTAGAAGACAGTTTCACTGGTACGAATTTGTCTTGGGTCTAGTCCCTTCTTATTTATTGAAAGCATTACAAGTAAAGCCATGTAATAACCATAGACTAAGATCTGGAGCATGGTTCAACTATTTAGCACCAAAATCTTGTACACAATATGGAGAGCTTGCACCTGCTACATCTGTTCCATTGACCTGGGTAAAATTACAAAAACAGCTAAAATTGACAGCTCTGGTAACTATGTTTAGTTTTAAAATGGTTACACATAGATTGTTATATAAACATTGTGAATGTTACAGCTGAATCTTTTCTGTTTTATTCATGCTGAAGTATACCGCTTTTTAAATTGATCTGTAACTCTGTATGTTGTTTTATGTCATATTAGTGTGATTGATGTAATGGACGCAGTTGAAAAACAGAGTTTACTCTCAATTTCCTTTCCAATAAACATTGACTGATAAAGATATTAAACTGGTATACGCAGTGTAGTAACAGTATATTAACAGATATCATCAAAGTGCTATAACACTCTATTAAGCTGACATAACTACAGCACAATAACAATGAATTGATATAACCACATTCCTATTTCAGTCTAATAAAGGGACACTGTCCCCATAGGCTTCAACATGTCTCTAGACTAGAAAACAGAACAGCTACTTACATAACAGTAGACCTTCCTCCATTGGGCCACACCTTTGGAACTGTTAGCCATCGGCGTCAGGACCACTCCAAAACTTTTGCTAGCTGGGCGTAGCTCTCAGGGACATGGGTATCTGTGTCCTTTATGCACATTTTGTGCTTCGGGATGCGCGGTCTTTACCCCAGGAAGTACCTAAGATGGTCAACATTGTAGGCCCAGGAGTCCCAGTGGGCCATATTACCACACATGTGCGAAATGCACAAGTCTTTTTTTTTTCCCCTCTTTCCCCCTTAGTCACCTGGTTGATTTCCGTGCCATTCACACCAGGGTGGACCACTGGTAAAGTGGGGAGAGGGGAACACAGGGTGGATCTGGGAGCAAAGGAAAGAGGAAGAAGAGGCCCAGTGAGGGGACTGAATCATCCCCCTTCAACGAGCCAGCGTTGGTTCATCCCAAGAGGAGACACTGATTGTGGAAGGACAGAGCAGCCATTAGGTGCCGATGGCCGGAGACAGCAGGGTTGTAAACAACAAAAAAGCAAAACTGATTGTGACTGGGAAATCCTGCCACTCTTGAGGACTGACCTTTCTTAAATCTGTTGCAACAGTTCTTCTGTTTCATAGCCTAATCTATTCTTTACAAATTCTAGTCCATAAGGTTGGCTACCTATGGGCTCCCCTCCCCTTTCTTGACTATGCTAAAGTGTCCTCTTTAATTTTCCTTTTCCCTCTCAGGTCCTCATACAGGGAGGTTATTGTGGTGATCTCCGAGCTTACGTAAAACAACAGGCTGTGTTTATCATTGTTGGATTTAGTATGTAATAGGACTATGTCATAAAATACCTTGATGTATATACCTTGGGCTGGATATTCAAACTGTGCCCAAAAAGTGCGCAACAGCAGCAAGCGCCAAGTCACTGCGCACATGTGCAATAAACGGCGATATTCAAACATGGAGCAAGCCAAATTGCGCAACAAGCAAGCGCCTGAATATCGCAGCAACCTCGCGCAGCGAACCAGGAAGGAAGCTGAGCAGAGACGATGCGCTATGGCGCAACAAGGGCTGCCCAGCTGAGCAGCCCAGAGGTGCCATAGCGCAAGCAGGGAGCCCCCCAGCAGCAGAGCAATGGAACTGCACAACCAGGGAGGTAGGCAGGGGCCCACCACCCATGCCACAGATGGGCACAGGGACACACTGCAGAACCAACAATGTACCCCCACACCCCAAGCACAGCATAACTGGGGGAGGGATGGAACAGCCATCGGACCATGGGGACAAGCAAACAAAGCACAGCTGGGCCATGGTGCCCCAGCACACCCACCGGCAAGCTGAGACTGCCACACAAGGAGGGCGGACCACCCCATGGCACAGCAGCCCCCCCTGCACAGCACACCCTGCACCGTGACCCCAAGACACCCCCCATGAGCAGTGACCACCACTGAGGGAATCCCCATGCATACCACCACCCCTCCCACTGCCACACTGCAACCTCATGTACCACAGAACCACACAAGCCAGACCCACCATGAGCCACAGCAGCCTGCACAGATACCCACAGTGGTGTGTGGAAGCATGCAGCACACTGGATGCAACACAGTGCAGGGGCAAACACATACCCATACCCACAGGGACACTAACACAGGGGCGCAGTAGTGGCGCCAAGCCCCCAGTGTGGGCCTCATGAAAACTGTGCACACAGCCTGCAGTTCCTCACATGGCACAGGTGACACCCACCCTGTGCATGAACTGTGGTCTCTGTACGCCACCAGCAGATGCCTGATCACAAGTCACAGACAGTGGTGCACAGCCCCTGCACACACACAGGCCGCAGCATGGAGGTGGGACAGCAACATGGAGGCCATAGTGTCACCCGAGGCAAACATGCACCACACCATTGACAGGAGGCAACCCAGCATGGTGATGGTCACAGTGGATGACCTGCAGGGACAGCCACCACTGAGAAGGCAGCAGACCCTCGCAGGCCACAGACATGCAAGGGTGTCAGCTGCACAGGCCAGATGGGTTGACAGGGCACAATGAACACAGAGCAGGCACCATGGACCACTGCACACAGTAATGCAATGCACAGGGAACAACACACACACCACAAATACCGACTGATGGCCACTCCCACACCAGAGACACTTCCCCATGCACACACACACACATACCCATGACTGAACCACCCCAGATGCCATGCACACCACTGCAACTGAGCACCTATAGCCAGCTGCAAATCAGAGACCACCACAGTATTCATATCAAAATAACTGTATTCCAAAATATAACAACAACAACTATTTACAATTATGTACAAACATGGGGTTGAGGACAGGAACAAGGTGGGGGTGGGTAAGGGCAGGGTGAACATATGAGAGGGAGGCGGTGTGAGGGGTTGGCCAAGGGGAGGTTGTCCTCTCACTGGCGCCAGCCTGGTCCCTCTGCTGCATGGGGCTGTTGTCTGGGTCACCTCCTCCTCCTCACGCCATGCTGCTACGATCCGCAGGATGGCAAGGGACTCTTGCGCCACCCGCACAAGGTCCTGGATGGACCGCTGCATTCGCAGGAGTATCCGCACACCTAGGACAAGGGATCAGAGTCAATGGGTGTGACTGTCCATCCCCCTGCAGCCCACCCAGTATGCATGGCAGACAGCCATGTGCCACACTCCTGTGATGGTGTACGCCCACCCACAGTGACCGTGTCCACAAGACATGCCCAACCAGGCAGCAACAGCCATGTGTACCACTGCACACATCCACCACCCATGTCCAGCACAGCACAACCAAAGCCGTACAGTAACGTGGCTATGCGGTGGGCAGGCAGTGCCACAGCCATGTGCCCAGTGCACGCATGGACCACCATTGATGCACTCCCAGACATGCAGTGCCACTGGACAGTGCTGACTGTCACATGTCGCGTGCATGGCAGTGGTGTCCATGGATGGTGGCCATGCCCTGCCTCCCACCCTCTGTCACACAGCATGCAATAGCAATCATGGTGTCATGGCACTCACCCTCATCGGGATGCTGCTGGTGCTGTGGTTGTTCACTGCCACGATCCGTCCTGCAGCCACCACCTCCGCTGCTGCTCCAAATTTCTCCTCCCGCCAGCCGCGCCTGTGGGAGACAAAAGAGAGAAACACATCAGTACAAACCCAAAGCATATTCCCCCCGCTCCAATGTGCCCACCCACCCAGCCAGACCCACCCATCCCATACCCTGTAAACACCGCCACAGCCAACCCTAGACCATCCCTCCCCTATGTGCTGGACACATGAGACAGTGTTACCCATAGGGACCATACAAGTGTGTAGACGAATCACCCACCTGGACGAGGCACCACGCTCCTCCTGGCACGCGACCGCAGATGTGCCAGTAGCTCCGGCTCCCTCCGTCTCAGGTCCCCATACCGGTGCCTGCACTGTTCGGCGGTTCTCCTGCGGCCAGTGGCCACCTCCAGGTCAGTGGCCACCTCTTCCCAGACCTGGGTCCTGGCCCTTTCCAGTGGCACCTCACCAAAGAGTGGGCCATAGTGTGGCTCCACAGTGGCCACAAGGTTGGCCAGCTCAAGGGCATCCCACTGAGGGGCTCTCCTGCATGCCATCTCTAATGCTATAGTAGACAATATGGCACTCCGCAGCTCAGCAACCCCACGTGGAAGTGCTGCGCGGTACATCGCCACCATTCCCTATCGCGCTGTCGGTACAGCGCTGCCATTCCCTATTGCGCTGTCACCGAACAGCGCGATAGAGCCGTACACATGCTAGACATACAGCGCCAGGGGCCAAAGGTCGGCCACAAGGTCAGAGGTCAGTGGCGCAAGGCCACGCACAGTGCCATCAGACGTCTACACATCCTGCGCGAATGGTCACCTGCATGCCAGTGCAACAGTGGACTATTGCTCAGTTGTGGCACAGCGCCATTTGGTTCCCAGTGCTGTAGCGCCACTGGCACAATGGTGGCCATGTCCTGAATTGCTGATCGCGCACAGCACGTCATCAGCGCGGCAGACACCTGCGTAAGCCACCTGGGCATGCGCAATGTGGTGTACTACACAGTCACGGAAATGCGCCATTGGCTCAGCCGGCTCAACTGTGATTAGCGCAAGCTAACGGCGCGATATTCACGGTACATGCAAATCATCTGATCAGCCATTCAAAGGCACAGTGGTGTGATTTGCATCTCATTACAGTTGCTCCACTCCTAATTTGCATGCATTGCGCTATAAATGTGTGACATTGGGCTGCGCTGGCCAGATTCGGTTACTGCAGGTGAGAGGTGGGTTGCATGCTGTGTGATGTTCTGGACAACGGTCATGGGATAACGCTGTAGACTGCACAGTGACAGGTGTCCACTTCCACCCATACAGACCGACATGACCAAGCAGAGCCAAGGTGAGGGTGAGGATGGTGGGCGGAGGAGGAGGCCCAACTTCACCACGGCGGAGACAGAGGCCCTCCAGGCCTACCTGGAGGAGAGCCACTACTGAGTGGACGGCGGGGCACCCTCAGGCCCGTGTGGCTGCATGGGAGGGGTAGCTGGTCAGTGAACCTGCACGGAAGCCACCAGTGCTCCGTGCAGGAATGCAAAAAGAAGATGGGGACAGACCCGGGAGGGTGAAGGAGAAGGTGGCAGCCCTCAGGGCGGCACGTGCTGGCACAGGCGGGGCCAGCCAGCGGTGGCGGAGCTGACCCGGCTGAGGACCCGACTGGCTGCATCAATGCAGTAGAGTGCTGAGGGCGTACCAGGAGGTGGATTCCAGACAGGTGGAAGCCCATCACTGCACGGGCATGACATGGTGGTGGTGTTGGGGGAGGTTGTTCACATGCACTCACATGTCCTCACTTTCTGTTACAGATCCTGTTCGCCTTCAGGGGATGGTGGTGGTGGGTCCAGGCAGTGAGGAAGACCTGCCGGAGTTGGAGGAGGTCCATCTCCTCTGTCGCCAGCCAGCATGCACTGCACCAGCATGCACGCCTGGCTGCCAACTCTGTTGTCGGTGAGTCAGGTGTGGGGTGCACAGTCTGTGTCTCAGCAGTCTGGCATGCAAGCATGCCAGCACGCTGTGACTGTCCGTAGCATGTACCTGCACCATTGATGATGCAAGGACTGCAATGGGCAGTGACATGTGTGTGTCCATGACGGACACACAGCAGGCCAGCACATGCCCTGGGCCTAGCTGGTTCCAACGGTGTGCCAGCATGTCGGCACAGTCCCAGGCTTGTGCCTGTCAGCACCGTGGGGCAGCACCGTGGCTGTGCATTTGTCTGGCACTGTTGCGGCAGCAGTGGAACGAGTGGTCCCTGGGGCACAGCGGTTGGAGGGGCAGCAGCAGCAGTCACCCACCAGGTCTGGGGGTACAGTGTCCAGCGGTGGCACATGTCCGCCGCCCTTTGATATGCCCATTCCTGGTCCTGGTGAACAGCGCCCACCCTCAAGGGGTGTTGAGCATCAGGACCTTCCATACCCTGGGGGAACAGGATGCCGTTGTGGCACAGTACCCATTTGAAGAGCACACCCGCCTGCTGCGGGAATCAGTACAGCAGCAAAGGCGGGTTGCAACGTCCGTGGAGGCACTGTGCATGGCTGTGGAGTGGCATAGCAGGGACTGTGCTCTGATCCTTGCAGAGATGGTCCATATGCGGATGGATGTGACCGCCGCCATTGACAGGCAGACCCAGGCATTGGTCGCTGTTGTGGCTGCATTGGGCACACAAGCAGGTGCCCCTGTACCGCGCACCCCACACAGTACGCTCTCCACTCCCCGTTCCCAGCGTCATGCGACACCCAGCCTGTCAACGCCGGGTTCTGCTGTGGGCATCCCGAGCACCCCTGGTGCAGGTATGTTTGGCATACTACAGACCCCAGTGTGGACAAGGTCGCGATCGCGCAGTGGGACCCCTGGTGGTCCATCGGTGACACCCCATGTGGCCCCTGCTCAGCCTGCCAGTGCTGTTGGGTCATGGTGGGGCCGCCCACACATCCGCGGTGGCTGTGGAACAGTGCAACATGACTGATCTGTCTCCCAGTGCGGGCCCTGTCTGGTGCTGCCCTGTGTGCAATGTGCGTCATGGTGGGCAGTGCACTGGTGGGTGCCCTGCCCATCACGCTGACACACGGACCACCTGCACACCATCCCGACTGCTGTCCACAGGTGTGTGTGCATGATGATGCCTGCATTGTACTGTACACCAAGGTGCAAGGGTGCCCAGCATCTGGACACGTACTTGGACAGTACAGGTGGTGGGTGTGGTCTGTGGATCTGTGTGTTTGCCATGTCTGTTCCTGCTCTGCTGTGCACCTGCCCATGTACACTTTGTGCCTGGTGTGTGTGTGTGTGTGTGTCCATATGACTGTTCACCCCTCCCTGATGGTGTGTTTGTGTGCCTGGTCCCTTCCACTCCCCTTGCCGTCATGCACACCTGGTGTGTTACTCTGTGTGCCTGTGGGTTGCGCCAAGACAGTGTTGGTTGCACATGGCCCCTTGACTTACCTGTGTCGTGCATAATGCTCCTCCGTGATGGTGTCCCGGTGCAGCTGGGCCTGCCAGATCAGTCGGGGGTCCCGCCGTCCAAGGGGAGCTGCTCATCACCATCATCACCGGCGTCGCTGGTGTCCCCATCGCTGTCCCCCTCCTCGACCTGAATGGCTATCCCACAGTCTTTGGCCATGTTGTGCAGGATACAACAGGCCAGGAATATCCCACAGGCCTTTGAGGGGCTGTACTGTAGGGCACCGCCGGAGGTGTCTAGGCATCGGAAGCGTGCTTTGAGCATCCCAAACACCCGCTCGATGATGTTGCATGTGGCGGCATGCACCTCATTATAGCGTTGCTGCGATGGGGTCATGGGGTGCCGGTATGGTGTGAGCAGCCAGGGACGGAGTGGGTATCCACTGTCACCTCTGTGGAGATGGTGGAGATGAGTATCATGTTCAGGTCCATATTGCCAATATCCTTGTGTGCCACTACCATAGCACCTGTGGCATTCCCACCCTTGCCCCACGTTTGCAATTCCTACATGCATACTCACCCACTAGATGGCCTGTGGGGATGTCCCTACTCTCGAATCGATGGCACAGTGTGGACTGATACCATATGAAGGCATCATGTGCTCCACCAGGGTGTGTGGCACAGACATTGATTATGCGCCCAGTGGCATCACACACCACCTGGCAGTTGACACTGGAATAGCCCTTCCTGTTCCTATATGCAGCCCCATCGGGGCCAGGTGGCATGCGAATGGCCACATGGGTGCAGTCTATGGCCCCTAGCATGCCAGGCATACGTGCTACCCTGTGGAACTCCTGCATGTTTGCTGTGCGGCTCTGCCGCGGTGCTGGGGAAATGGATGTGCTCCGGCAGCATGTGGCAGCAGTTCACTGAGGAATTGGGTGAGGATGCATGACGTGGCTGACTGTGTGATGCCTGTGGTGTCCCCTGTCGGCCTCTGGAAGATGCCCGTGGCGAGCAGGCTCATGCAGGCTGTCACCTTGGTCTCCACCGACAGAGCATGAGTCCGTCGTGAGGGTGCCTGCATCACATCACTGCACAGCTCACAGAGCCACCTCAGTATTGCCCTGTTCAGGTGGTACTGGCCCACGATCTCTACATCTGTGTACAGCTCAAAGCTGATGCGGGCACGGTACTGCCTGTTGGGGGCGTACCACCGACGGACTCTTCCACGGCCATGTCCCCCTGCAGCATGCATTCTCACCCCCCTCATTACAGCTTCCATGTGGAAGCTGGCACTGTCCATCTCCCTGGCTTGTGACCTCCTGGCTGATGCTGCTCTGTCCTCGCCTGGCTCTGACTGCTACCTCCACTGCACCGGTACCCTCGCTGGCCTCTGCAGCCTATGGCCCACATAACTTCCCTTGCCTGCCCTGTTCTAGACTGTCGCTGTCTGTCTCTCTGTCTGTCTCGCTTGGCATCCCTGTAGCGTTCTTGCACCTCTTACTTGAGCCTTTTATTTTGGTCATTTCGTGGCACACCTTCCGTTGTTCCACTATTATGCATTGGTAATAAACTTTGAATATCGCGATTGCGCTTTTGCATGGATCCACACCCTTCAGTTGCGCATGCCTTCATTTGCATTGCGCTGTTGCTCAGCCTGTTTTCAATGGCGCAACTGCCTCCTGCTGAATATCGCAGAGTGGCGCAAATTCGGACTTTCGCATGTGCAACCCTATTGCGCATGGCACAACCCTTTTGAATATCCCACCCCTTATGTTTATGAAACCTGTAAATGTTGAAAATACCATGACACTAGGTGTTTTTGATGAAGGTAAAAAGTACTAGGTGACTGTATTATAGAAATTAAGTTGGTTGTGTTGTTAAATGCATGTAAATTGGTACCATGCATTGCTGCTCTAAACTGAGCCAATCTGAAATGCCATGCTGATCTGCATATATCCCATGATGCTTTGCATTATGGAAGTATGTGTGATGTTGTGTTTATTTGAAACTTGGCTTATTGTCATTGCCCTTGTGGTCATCCTTGTTTCAGTGTTTCTGCACTGAGGTTCTTTGTAGCTTGTTTTTTTTTTTTTTTTTTTGAGCCCCCACCACCCAAGCAAACAAGGCAACCATAGGGACGAAGGGTTTAAAAGTTTGGATCAGTTAGTCAGTAGGTGCTTACAAGTGCAGAAGAAGGATATACATAGTCTGTTGCTGCAAGCTGATGTATTGAAGAAGGAATATGCAATTGCTGAAGTTATCTCCTGTATTCTGAATAAACATCGCACAGAGATTGTGTGTTGAAATGGTAGTTCAGTGTCTGATCCATCTGTTATCCCACAACCCCTCCACACTGATTTTACTTAAAAAAGTTAAAAAAATAATTTGTTTGCCGGCCCGGTGGTGCTGAGGGTTGAGGCACTGGACGCCACACCTTGCGCCGCGCCGGTGAGCCAGGTTCTGGGGCAGACTCGGGCCACAGGGGGCTGGTAGGGGGAGGGAAGGATTGAGCATCCATGACTGCTCTCCTTCCTTTGCGGTGGGTGAGGGACACACACTGCGCACTGTAGTGACACCTGCAGAGGCTAGGTGCTCCACAGACGCGGGCACACACATTGCACGACTGGCTCCTTAGTGGGAAAAAATGGTGGAAAATCAGTGGGGCGATCTCAGTGGCTGATGGCAAGCCCTGTGCCCTTGGAGTCATGTGGTGTCTTCACCAGCCCTGTGCCACAGGTCCCTACGGGGGGGGATCCTGCCACTGGCCATACAATTGTGAGGGGGCATATAAATTCACACGCCTGACCAACTTCAAGGGGTACGAGTGCCGGTGGCCAGAGGTTGAAGGAGACTGCTCCGACCAAGGTGGATAAACTGTGGCATAAAAAAAAATTGTTTATCTGCTCAACCCAGGAGAACCGAATTGGGCTTTGGCCAGCAGATTGCACTGAAGGCAACAACTGACTTTTTGCAGGTAAAATTTAAAGTTTAATTATTTAGGCAGTTAGGGCATTGCACAACTATTTTGGCCGGTTTAGTGAGCTTAGGGTTTACTGCTGGTTTTTTTTTTTTTTTCTGTTTAGGGCTAAGCTGTAGTAGGTGCAGCAGGTGTGCAGCAAATTGCAGAGACTCAAGAGGGGAGGGAAAGTCAAGACCGCCTCGTGGTCAGTGGCAGACAGCAATGTCTTAACGAAGCCTTACTGATTACTTTGCTGGAGGAGAATCTTCAGCAGCAAAGGACAAGGAAACAACATCATCATCCTCTGAGTGTGACATTAACACATCTCAAGAGATTGTGAATGTTGAAACTGATAATGATAAGCAGTCTGATCAGACAGCATCATCTGCAGGTTCAGCTAAAAGCAGCAAGAAAAGGTTGTGGAGGGACAGCTGGGCAAACATATTTCCATAGCTTGTAAAGGAGGAAGTAGAGGGAAACATTGTTGGGAAGTGCAGTTGGTATAAAAAAGGTGGCAAAAACAATCCATTTGCCACAACTGGCACAACCATTCTGCAAGCGTCTGCTTTCTATAAATATGAAAGGAACAGAGAACATTTGCTGGTGCACACAGGAAAGAAAGCAGCAGAAAAACTGTCTCTATCAATGGCATTTGAGAAGCAGATCTTAGGTCTGAAGCAAAGGATGACAGTAAAGTTGCCCAGTTAATGACAATGTACTGCCTTACCAAACAAGGGCAATCACTGAACTAGTTTGAAACACTGATACCTCTACAGGTGAGGAATGGAATCTTTCAGACGGCCGGGGCACTCAGGCTGGGCTTTTGCTTCTGGAATGAAATCACTGATTGTGGTGTTTTACATCCACAGAAACAAAATGGCAGTCCAGCGTTTCAAGACAGTAGCACGATCTACTCTGGTTGGGATCCAAGATATGACATGCTGGACTCCATAAATGAAGTCATACAGGAAGAAATCAAAGCTCACTGAGCAGGTTCTCAGTTTCTTGGGGTAATAGTGAATGAAACCACTGATGTAACCATTCACAAAAAGCTGAATATACATGTGAAGTGCATACTCAATGCACAGGCCAAAATTCCTTTCACTGACTGGATCGCAATACCTGATGGGAGGGCAGAGACAACTGTAACAGAACTGTTAGATATGTGTTCTGCTAATGCAGTTGACCCTATGAAGATCATCACACTAGCAAGTGATGGTGCAAGCATCATGACTGGAATGCACAATGGGGTGGGTGCAAATTTAAAACAGCAAGTAAACCCAAGGCTGATTCAGATCCATTGTGTTGCCCACAGACTGGCACTGGCACTGGCAGCAGGACAAGCACGTCGGGACAACAGTGTATTCAATGAATATCAAATAACCATGAAAAATGTGTACAGGGGGCTGGCCCAGGGGCGCCGAGGGCTGAGGCTCTGGATGCCACACCTCACGCCATGCCAGCAGCCCGTATTCAGAAGCGAGCATGGGCTGCCAGGGCTGGGCAGGCAAGGAGAAGGATTGAGCATCCCAGGGACAGCTCTCCATTTCTGGGGAGGGGGGAGATCAGACATCGGTGCATGTCTGGCCCCTAGCGGTGGCTGAGGGCTGGCACTCCAATGCTGCATCTAGAGGGGTAGAGGCGGGTCAGATGCCTGATGGGGTGTGCATTTGAGAGCGTGTGTGGTGCTGTCACTGGCATCATTGCATGCTCCACCTCTGGGGACCATGCAGAACAAGGAAAAAGGGCTCCTGGTTGGGTAACATGAGCTTCCATCCTCCGCGGCCCAACCTCAAATGGGGCTTCTCCCAGTCTGGATCTGTTCAAGGTGAATTGAGTTCTGGGGGCTCCTCACCACCCTGCCACAGAGGACAAGCCATGGGGGATACGGGGAAAGTCAGCCTGATATTGGGGGTGCAGGCCGGGTGGATGGTCGGGATGTATAACCGACCAGGAGCCAGGGGAGAAAGTAGTAGCTAAAAAAACAAGCATTTGTCAATGCTGAATGTGTCTTGCTGGCATTGGCATTGGTAGTGCAGGGATTATAGAGATGCATAATAGGAATGGCAGTGAAGTATGGAACTGATGCCAACCCCACCCCATCCTGCAGAGACAGACAGGCATTGAGGTGTGCCTTTGGGTCATCAGCCGTAACACTCATGCAATTTCATCTCAACTCTACCCTGTAGACTCCAACAAGTGTCACATTGTGCCTTGGGATCGTCGAGTCTTATGCTCACCCCATTCCATAAGAAAATACGTTGAGATGGGTGCAGTATAGGAGAATGGGATGAACTTTTGGGCCAAGAGTCCAAGGCACACCTTGATGCCTGTCACTGGCTACAGGGTGGGGGTGGGGGTGGAATGGCGTGAACTTTACATGCGACAATCCAAAGTCACACCCCTGACGCCTGTCAGTATCTACAGGGTGGGAAGTTATGGTTAGAAACCCTAATGCCCTGGGTGTTTGTTGGTATTTGCACTCCAAATTTTCAACATGGGCATTTTGTGACCCCACCTCATGAAAGCAATTCGGACCTCCGCTCGTGAACAGTGGCACTGTGATTTTGTTAATCTGTCCTGAATGTTGATTTCCCACAGTGACCGCACCATTCTGTGCCAGACGTGCGAAAACACATTTTGGGCAGGATGTGAAAAATGACAGCTGTACCATTCATAAGGAGGCATGAAGATATGGCAATGTTGAAAATCTGGTGTGAAAATATTAAAAATTCTCGAAGTTACAAGCGTACGTAGAAACTGCACAATGCACGCTCGTAACACAGTCATTTTTTTGAATTTTTTCACCAAATTTCAACATAGGCATTTTGGGACCTCTGCTCATGAACAGTGTCACTGTGATTTTCTTAACCTGTCCCGAGCATTGATTTCCCACAGCGACCACGCCATTATGCACCAGATGTGCGAAAACACATTTCGGGCAGGATGTGAAAAATGACAGCTGTACTGTTCATAAGGAGATGTGAAAAAATGGCAATGTTGAAAATCTGGAGTGAAAATATTAAAAATTCTCGAAGTTATGAGTGTGCATAGAAACTGCGCAGTGCACGCTCGTAACAATCATTTTTTTGAATTTTTACACCAAATTTGCAACATAGGCTTTTTGGGAGCCACCTCATGAACAGTGGCACTGTCATTTCATTAATCAGTCCCAAAAGGTGATTCTGTGCAGTGACCACGAAATCACCTTTTGGGACCAAATAACGAAATGACAGTGACTGGTTTCATGAGGTGGGGTCCCAAGAACTCCATGTTGAAAATTTGGAGTCAAAAGTCAAAAAATGGCCGAGATATCCACCTAAGTTGAAAACCCCCCATTTATGCCATTATACAGCTTATCTGCATTTTTTCAGTTCATGGTCGGCTTTGAAGCTTGCAGACGTGTTCCCGCTCCACTGAAAATCGCAGTGCCAGACCTCTGGAGGTAAGTATGGGGTGAAGGGGGTGTGGGGAGGTGGGGTGCATAGAGGGTGGGTGCAGTTTGGGGGAGGGGCACCACAAACAGTGAGGAACTGTTTTCTTGTTTACAGGTCAAAACCCCCCCAAAAAAAAACACTTTGTGGAAGGTTTTCTTTAATTCAGGTAGTACATTGGGCATGCTGGGGTGGGCTCCCAGTGTGCCGCCTGGGTGTTTTGGGGGGGACTGGGGCTGACAGGGATTAGGCATCCCATCGGCAAAGAAAACGTGTCTGTGTTTGGGGGGGCATGATGCCGAGAGGGATTGGGCAGCCCCCTTGGCAGACATTAATGTAGGGAGACATTATGCCAATGGAGATTGGGCACCCCCATTGGCAAACAAATTGAACTGTGGAGGGAGCATGCCAACAGGGGGATTGTGCACCCCAGAAGTCATCTTGCTGGGGATTGTGAGAGGTGGACGGCGACAGCTTCTGCCATGTTTATTGAAATGTTTCAGCAGACAAGGCATGCCCTGCAATGATGGGGCACTCCCTCATTGTAGCAGTGAAATTCTTTCAGGTTGGTGGCACATTTCTGAGCTGCTGTCATAGACAGCATGCTCATTCATTGGTGCCACACAGACCAGCCCAAGAAAGCAGTGGTGCCATTGGCCACAACACGGCCGCACCTCCACAACCTGTTACTCCACCAAGCTGTCACAAAATATTGCTTGCGCTGCATGTGTAAGACAACATAAAAAAATAAGGTGTACAGGTACTGCAGCAACTCTGCAGTACGGTACAATGCCTTGCGTTTCATCCAAGAAACACTCAATGATGACAGTATCAGATATCTGTCTCTAAAAGAACCTGCAAGTTCAAGCAATTTACAGATCATACCCTGCACTGTTACAAGTCCTAGAGCATAACCTCTGATGAAGTTCCGCCCAGATGGAGCGAAACATAAGGTTTTGTAGCCAGAGGCATGTTGCCTTGGCTAAGTTGTGCATAGCATAATTTTAATGATCTCTTAGTCTATTGACTTGCTGTCTACGTGCTGCGATTTGTGAGTATTGTAATGAAAGCTGTTTGGAATGGAAGACATGATGTAAGTTATTAAAAAGTTTTTTATATTGGTGCAACCCCCAGACCCCTGCCTTTTAGCAAAATGACAGGTGGCATGCTGTTGAAGCTGACAGAAGTACCTGGTGGGGACTGGGTTCGGGGAGGATGAGGTTACTCAGCACAGGGGGCCTAGGTTTGGCTACTCTGCTCAGGGGCACCCAAGTAAATCCGAACACAGGAAGCAATAACTGTAATGTCCAGAACCAGGAATGGGATTCTACAGTGTGACTTTTATTCACATCCAAGCTGAACAAACAAAGCATAGATGAACCCCCACAGGGCTACATTCCTGGTAATGCAGATTAGAGACAACAGAACACTTCTTTACTATTTCCAGCCCTCAGGCTCTGAACCCACCAGGCACACAGCCTGGACTTGCACGCAGCTTTGGGTACACAGCCCGACTTGTACACTACTTGGGTTTTCCCTACTGGCCCGGCTCCCCCGCCGGCCACTTGATCCGCAGTCCATTTTGGGAAATGAACCAATTTTCCTGTTGTGGCTCCCCAAACCACCTTAGAGCCTTCGACTCCTAGAGGGAATATTCCTTCCAATCCCACGTCTGGGTACTTCCCTCATCACTGGCCAAGTGCATGAGGCAAAGTCGAAATCCACAGAGCAAATCCGTAGAGGTGGCCCTGGTCACTAAAGATGGGGGGTCTCCCACCTCCAGCTCCCACAATCCATACCCGGCCATTTCTCTGGAAACTAAACAACTCTTTTCTTAAAACTTGGCAATGTAGATCACTGGGTAGACGTATGTCACATCTCCTCTACATGTCTTTTGACTTCCCATAAGTGCTGGACTTGAACATACTTTCACTTTTTGGCTAAGCCTATTACTCTAGGCCTCCCACTATTTCAGTAGTCCAATCCCCACTATCACACAAGTCCAAGGGCGAAAAACATAGGCCCTTTAAGAAGAGCAGAAACTCACCCCCCGGTTACAGGTGCCCCACAGGCAATTCACTAATCTTCTTGTTTCCCAAAAACTCTGGAACAAATAGGCAGCTTCTCCACTAGTAGCAGAACCAGGGGGGTTGCCCCTGGAATATGCAGGAAACCCTTTCCTGCCCCCATCCCTGGAGGGAGGGGGCACTGAGACCCGAATCAGCGGTCTCCACCACTTACAAACTGCTTCTGTGTCTCTCTTAAGGTGGAGACACACACCTTTTCCAGAATGTAGCCCTATATCAGGGCTGGAGGCTCACAAGAGCCTAACACAGAGCTGCTGTGCTCCTCCTCAGCAAGCTCCAAACACCAACTGACCTACAGACTACTGTTCAAACCTCCCAACATTCTATTCCAACTCCCTGCTGCAGATTCCATTGTGGCTCATGCAGCTGCGATAATTCTATGGTGATGTCATCCCTCAGTCTCAGCTGAGACTGAGAACAGAGTGAGACAGTGTGAAATCCATTTAACTGGAGTTTCACAAGCTGCCTTCCCTGCCTACCACTAGGTCTTACTGGGATTCAAGTAATCCTGGGTAACAAGGGGGTTACACTCGCCCTTGACCAGGAAAATGACTGTCCGCAGTTAATGTTTACCTGGCTTTAGGCCATCCCACCCTATGTGGTACCTGTGAAGGGGGGTGATCAGGCCCCCTCCTACCATGTGCAAGCACAGGCAGTCAACACTAAGGGCCTAGAGGCCTTTAGCTGACATATCAGCCTCTACACTATCCACTTACTATGGACGCCTAGTGGCTCTGGTAGAACTGTCCAGAGCATAGTCCTAATAGATCAGCACTGCGGTCCCTATGGCCATTCAGGACCACAGCCTGTCTATCCCCCCTAACCCTCTAGGGAAAACCTATCTGCCTCTAAACTAATACCCCAAAACCAAAAACAACCCGGTGACCTTCCCGACCTTGAGCAACCTGCAACCACACACCAAGAATAATACCACATTGTTACACCATTTTACTGCCTCCTCCCTACCCCCACAACCACACCTGTGGAAGGAAAGGGTTAATACAGTAACAACAACAATAACAACACCACAGTACTTTAATTCACTACACACTAAAGTACTAATGAGGAACTCCAATGAGCCCCTCCTCCTCCTCTTCTTGTCTTCTCTTCTATCTTCTCCAGGAACACCTGCAAGAAAAAGAAAGACAACACACACTCCTAATCTGCATACACAGTCTACCTAAACCCCTACCATCAAAACACTGAAGAATCCCAAAAAAGGTTTTTGGTTTTTTTTAGAAAAAGGTAGAAAACAGTATATACATTAGAAAACAGTAGAAAACAAACAACATTATTTACAATACACATTTGGAGGGATGGAGTGCCCTAAAAGTCCCAACTAGTGACCACAGTGCCCGAAGGCTAGTCCATTAAAGAGTCTCTCCTGGGCCGGAGCCCGGTGAAGCACAGTTCTAACAGGCCAAAGTCCCGAAGGGGAGAGTCTTTGAGGACAGTTCACACATTTTGGAGTCTGCTAGTGTAGGGTGTGTACTGCAATGTCATAAAGATAGAAAAGTTTGGACTTACCAGCCCCTTGTAGAATGGAAAATTCTGAACCGACCTGCACCTCTGACGAAGACTCTCCCTGGCAGCATTTCTTCCGATACAGCTGGGCGGACACCTTCCGGGAACCACAGGAGGGCACATCTGGGAACTGCTGGAATGATGTCATCTCTGGAGATGGAACCTTAGAACAGGAACAAAAAGAAAACAGCTGGTCCGACATCATCTGATTACCAGGCGATGAAACAGGATACAGCTGGGATGGTGTCCTCTCTGGATCTGAAGTCATCTGGTGGGCCAGTCGATGGATTCTGGAAAGGCCAGTACACTGTAGAACTGATGAAAGTGGGGCACCTGAGTCCTGGATGTCCATACTGGTGGATCAATAAAGGCACTTCACAGGCTGGTGTGGCAGTATTGACTACCACTGCTCGGCTTTCCATTTAGTGGGCACGGGCACATTTGCTGGGAGGTCCTTGCACTGAGGCCAATAGTACCAGGGGTCAGGAGCTTGAATTATTACCCTGTCTGTGTGCACATAATTCACACAGTGGGAGATTTCACGTCCCTCTCCATCCACTATTCGCACTCTGTCCATAAACAGTGTCCTGCCTCTCTTCCACTGGGTATATTTCTCGTGAAACAGTCTGTTCTTCACATGCTTGTTTGCCCCAGGATGCACACCTTTCATTGCTTCGGCCCAGATCCAGGATTTCCTGCTGTTCTCAATCTCCTCTCAGACTTTCCAAGGAAAGGTAGGAAAGGTCATACCATAGATCTCATTTGCCTTTCTACGAACCAGTCTCTCCTCTTTACTAGCTTTGGTCAATCTGAGACCGCTGGCCTGGCTTGGGGGTGGCCAGTCCTGGTTCTGCCATCTTCGCATCCTTAAAGAAATTAAAAACGGATCCCTGACTTCTTCTTCTTCCTGCATAGCCAGGGCAGTGACATCACCACTCTCTTCCATGCATTCCTCCGAGGCAAGATCTTGAGGCTGTGTACCCATTCCTTTTTCACAAGGCCACTTAGGTTCCCCCTCATCTTCCTCTTCAATGAGGATCTGAGCCCAGGAGTGAGCAGTCGTTCTCACTCCTGAGACTATCCACTCATCACTAGGCGCGGAGGTCGACACCTCCCACTCAAAGGCCACCCGCATCTCATCTTCTCCTAAGAGACTTGGGCTAGGCCCCCCCCCCCAGGGGTCTACTGATGCTTTATCCAAACTTTCGTTCTGGGATCCAGCATCTGAAACTTTAACCTCTAGTTCCGTCTCTAACTCTGCACCCTCTAGCTTTGTGCCACACTCCCCCGAGGGGCCTTCCTCCACAGGCTCCACCTGGTGCTGTGTGCTGCCAACTGCAGATTCCTGAACCTTTGTCCATGTGGGAGCCAAACAAATTTGAGGCACTTTATACAAGCCATATTTTTCTAGGCATCCAGCACAGAGAGGAATCATGAAGACGTCCCTTCCAGCTCTCAAGCATATTTGACACACATGCACTGGAAAACCAGGAATCGCCACATGAAGAGGCAGTTGTCCTCCATAGCACCACTTTTCAATGTCCCTTAGTCTATTCACTGCTGCTGTTACTGCAACCCGGGCATGATCCGGATAGTGAGCTGGTTCTGAGGCCATAACTGCAGAAAAAACAAACAAAAGCTCACTGTAACTGAAAGTCCCACTTTACTGAACACTCTCTTTAGTTTTAAAATGGCTCCTCTGCTGCTGTGTTTACTTTACTACCCCACCCTGTAATGGCAGCGGCAGCACTCCTGTGCATCAACATTCAGAAATTGGGTCAAGCCACTGCGCACCCGATTTACACACACAACTGATAATTTTTTCTCAAACTGCACAAACTTGCACTGTTCTTGTTCTAAACGCATTTACATGATTTTCCATGTGCTTTTTACATGCTGGAAACATTTCTTTGACTCACAGTCCCTTAAAGCTTCAGGTTTTTAAGCACAGGATTGCCTGTAAAACTAGTGCTGCACATTTGGCTACAACTCACAGTCTCTCTCTGGCTTTAAACTTTGAACTGAGGCTGAACTTATTACTATGCACACAGTCAATGGCTTTACAGACTTTCACTTGCTGGTAGGACTTGCCACAGTCATTACTTGCAAAGCGACTACACTGCGGGACACACATTTATATGGCATAGGGCAGAAAATCACTGTTTGAGCAGTTTCAATGTTAGTACTTACGGTTATCAGTAGCAGTTTGCTGCGATGTGAAAAACAGCCTGCGGCCAGCTCTTGGAGGCCTCAGAACAGAAACGGGTGGGCAGTCCTGCCGATCGTCTCCTCGACCACCACTCTAGCAATTCAGACGATTGATTAGCAGGTTGAGCCCGATTTTAAACAAGAAAATCTATTTTTACAAGGTTTACAGCGATTTTAACACTCTGCGACGCTCCTCCACTAGCCAGTACACGCACTCCACTCACACTCCTTCTAGAATGCTGGGGCAGTCACTGTAGAGCTGGCTGAGGGGCGGGACAGATTGCAGCCTGACCAATCACATGACGCCATGCAAATGAGCCTCTTTATCCTCGCGAGTGCTCTTCTCCTCACGGCGATCGTCGAGCAGGCAAATTTAAACTGCAGAATGCAACTTTTTTTTCTCAAATGACTCCACAGCGGGAGCCTATTTCAGCCATTTAACATAGCCATTCACACCTGCAAGTCTCTCAGTTCATTCAGAAAGCATTTCCAATGTCCAGGGCACAATTTTCCTGTTGCTACCCCTAGTCTTCCACACTTTTCTTTACCACAGTTTATTTTAAAAGCATTTCCAACGTCCAGGGCACAATTTTCCTGTTGCTGCCCCTAATCTTCCACACTTTTCTTTACCACAGTTCATTTTAAAAGCATTTCCAACATCCAGGACACAATTTTCCTGTTGCTACCCCTAGTCTTCCACACTTTTCTTTACCACAGTTCTTTTTAAAAGCAGGCAAAACGCTGTAAACAATTGATGCAGAACAAGGGCACACTCTTTTAGCTTTACTGCTCCTTGGTAAACAGTTGGCATTTTTAACAGCAGCATAAGATCCACAGCACACAGCAACACACTAGTTAAATTGCTTCAGCTTTTTGGGCTACCCACTGCCAGATAGCCAAAACGCTAGCCCCTTACCCAAGCACCTTCCTCCCAGAATTAAAATCCAAAGCAGTGCCTCCATTTTTGCAACCCCCAGACCCCTGCCTTTTAGCAAAACGACAGGTGGCATGCAGTTGAAGCTAACAGCAGTACCTGGTGGGGACTGGGTTCGGGGAGGACTAGGTTACTCAGCACAGGGGGCCTAGGTTTGGCTACTCTGCACAGGGGCACCCAAGTAAATCCGAACACAGGAAGCAATAACTGTAATGTCCAGAACCAGGAATGGGATTCTACAGTGTGGCTTTTATTCACATCCAAGCTGAACAAACAAAGCATAGACGGACCCCAACAGGGCTACATTCCTGGTAATGCAGATTAGAGACAACAGAACACTTCTTTACTATTTCCAGCCCTCAGGCTCTGAACCCACAAGGCACACAGCCTGGACTTGCACCATAACTTTGGGTACACAGCCCGACTTGTACACTACTTGGGTTTTCCCTACTGGCCCGGCTCCCCCTGCCGCCACTTGATCCGCAGTCCATTTTGGGAAATGAACCAATTTTTCCTGTTGTGGCTCCCAAACCACCCTTAGAGCCTTCAACCCTAGAGGGAATTTTCTTCCAATCCAATGCCTGGGTATCTCCCCATCACTGGCCAAGTGTGTATGAGGCAAAGTAGAACCACAGAGCAAATTCAGAAGTGGATCTAGTCACTAAAGATGGGGGGTCTCCCACCTCCAGCTCCCACAATCCATACCCGGCCATTTCTCTGGAAACTAAACAACTCTTTTCTTAAAACTTGGCAATGTAGATCACTGGGTAGACGTATGTCACATCTCCTCTACATGTCTTTTGACTTCCCATAAGTGCTGAACTTGAACAAACTTTTACTTTTTGGCTAAGCCTATTACTCTAGGCCTCCCACTATTTCAGTAGTCCAATCCCCACTATCACACAAGTCCCAGGGTGAAAAACATGGGCCCTTTAAGAAGAGCAGAAACTCACCCTCCGGTTACAGGTGCCTCACAGGCGATTCACAAATCTTCTTGTTTCCCAAAAACTCTGGAACAAATAGGCAGCTTCTCCACTAGTAGCAGAACCAGGGGGGTTGCCCCTGGAATATGCAGGAAACCCTTTCCTGCCCCCATCCCCGGAGGGAGGGGGCACTGAGACCTGAATCAGCAGTCTCCACCACTTACAAACTGCTTCTGTGTCTCTCTTAAGGTGGAGACACACACCTTTTTTCCAGAATGTAGCCCTATATCAGGGCTGAGGCTCACAAGAGCCTAACACAGAGCTGCTGTGCTCCTCCCTCAGCAAGCTCCAAACACCAACTGACCTACAGACTACTGTTCAAACCTCCCAACATTCTATTTCAACTCCCTGCTGCAGACTCCATTGTGGCTCATGCAGCTGCGATAGTTCTATGGTGATGTCATCCCTCAGTCTCAGCTGAGACTGAGAACAGAGTGAGACAGTGTGAAATCCATTTAACTAGAGTTTCACAAGCTGCCTTCCCTGCCTACCACTAGGTCTTACTGGGATTCTAGTAACCCCAGGTAACAAGGGTGTTACATTGGAAAAGAAAACTTTTTCTCTTGGATCCATTCTTTAAGTACATGATTTGTCTAGGATAAAAAAGACAGTGTGCTTGATTTAAACTCACATAATTGAGTCTAGGAGTTGGTGCACCTTTTTTGGTATGGGAAAGTGTTTTATGTGATGGTGGCACAACTCGGTCTAATATAAACTCGAAGAGGAGCACCCAGACTTGTGGGACAGATTGCAGCAAAAGGTGTTCAAGAAGCAAAGGGCATTCACACAAAACTGAAATCAGTCTACTTTATCTTATGCACTTCTTTTTTCATGGATGTTTTAGACATGGTGAATAAACTGTCTCTTGTCATGCAGCGGGACAGTGTTGACATTTCAGTAGCCAGCAGCATGATAGAAGCCACAGTTACTAGACTGCAGCAGTTCAAAGAGCACAATGGGGTCGAGCGACAGAAGACACTTCAGGAACTTTACCAATGTCCTGGCATGTGGCAGGATCAAAACATGAATGACAGACCAGCACTGCATATGTAGTTCCAGATGGTATCTCAGGAATACCTGATGCACCTCATTGAAAACATTCACGCAAGATTTGAGACATCTTCAGTGGAGTTGCTGCATAACTTAAATGTTCTTCTAAATCCTACGTGTTTCCCTGATGACTCCAAGATAATGGACCATGGACTGTAGGAAATGAAGGATGTCTGCACTTATTTCCAAGACAACAACCTTCAAAGAAGAAACACTGCCAGCACTTATTGACCAAGAAAGGGGTGAGAAAGATTACGGACAATTCAAACTTGCTTCGAAATCTGAAACAGGACTGCCTTTGCTCATCAGAGTCGGCCAAGACTTAATTGAGAACTATTCAGATGTATTCTCAGATTTTGTCACAATGGTCAAGATTTTACTTGTGTCACCTGTTATATCAGTGGCATGTGAAAGAGGCTTTTCTGTACAAAACAAAATAACGAAAGGTAGACATTCTTCACTATAGGCTGACACTGTGAGCAAACTCATATGGATAGCCCAAGAAGGAGCTGCACTTGAAGACTATGACCCAGTGCTTAAGAAATTTAAGGCCTTTAGACTGTGCAGAAAATACAGTTTAAAATTGTCTTAAATTAGTCAGCCTGGTGGCACTGAGGGTTGCGGCACTGGACACCACACCTCACGCCACTCCAGCGACCCAGGTTCGGGAATGAGCCTGGGTCATCAGAGGTCGACGGGGGGGATGGATGCAAGCATCTGCTGACTGGCAGCCCTCAGACTCGGGAGGGAGAAATTGGTTTCCTCAGAGCTTGGCCACCCCCTGGTGGAGGCCAGAGTGACTGTATCACTCTGAGGAGTGCCGGTGCTAGGCCAAGGGAGGGTGGAAGAGGCTGGTACTGGAGCTGCAGTGCGCATGTGTGCCTCCACGTGCATGCGTCAACCACTTCCAGGGTCTCAGGAGTTGGACCAAAGGGGAGAAAACAGAGGAAATGTCAGGGGCCACTCAAGGATGAAGCCTCAGGGCTGGCTCTGGGGTTCTGCCATGGTGTGCAATGCACTACAAGTTCCCAAATGACCCAGAGTCCGGTAGGTTGGCAGATGACCAGGCAACCCCACCGAGGAGGATAAAGAAAGTTCAAAACAAAAATATGTTTTCTTAAATTGTGATTGTGTTTTTCAGTTTCAGACCCAGACTGACATGACCTAGAGACAAAAGATGTCTGTGATGGCAACTTGGGCACAGGAGAGAAGTAGATAAGTATTCTGTTCCCATTTATACAGTGGGGAGGAGTAATCGTAGCCCCAGTTCTGCTCTTGACACCATGGGTTTTTTGAGGAGCCACTGTCTAACAAATACACTACCTGAAGGGGTGGGGGTGGCCATAACAAGTGATAGCCCCCTTCTGCTCTTACTTTACTACACCATGGGTTTTTGGTGGGGGAGGATCATATGTCTAACAAATTACATTACCCCATGGGGAGGAGAGTGTCCATAACAAGTATAACACCCCATTCCGCTCTTATCTCACTGCATGGTTTTTGGTGGGGGAGGATCATATGTCTAACTGGTTCGGTCCCCCAAGGGGGTCAGGGTGGCCAAAGCAAATAATAGCCCCATGCTGCTCTTATCTCATGGGCATTTGGTGGGAGGTTACATATGTCTAATGCAACATTAACCCCTCTGCTCGTTCCACAGTCTGTCAACAGTGACTTTTTTACCATCATAAACCACACAGAACTGTTAAGAAATGTGCAGGAGAGCTATGTAGGAGAAGTTTATGGGTAGGAGTGCATTAGGAGAAGTTATGGGCAGGAGGGTGTAAGGAGAATATTATGCCAGGTCACAATGTCATGCCGTGAAAAAGAAATCAGAAGAAAAAAAAGCATGTCATGCAGACCATGCCACCAACCGCCAGATGTAGATTGTGCCACTTTTTTTAACCTGACAGATTGGGAGAGGGTGGGTGGGTTGGTGGGCAGGAGGGTGGCTTTTAGTCACTAGCCCCAGTGCTCTTTCCACAGTCTGACTGCACAACAGTGGCAAGTTCTTTCTCATCAAGAACCTGCCACACAGAACTGTTAAGAAATGTGCATTATGAAGCACACATTAAGCATGGGGCTTAATGTTAAGCTACTGTCCCTTTAAGAGCACTTAGAACTTGCATGTAACAATTTGTTGCACTGCCTGACAGTGCCATGTATGCCTGGCAGTCAGAGATTTTGTCAGTCTGGGGCTTGTCCTCATGAAGAGAACATCTGCAGCACAGGATAAACCTGCCTTATTATTGTATGCGTCCATCTAGTTATTTGCACGGTCCAGATGGGGTCCTCACCAGCAGCAACCGAAGGGTCTGGCAGACCACAGAGAAGGTAAGGGGTCTTTTAGTGGTGGACCAAATAACCAAAATGCCACAGCATTATAAAATGGCAGGACAAGCAAGGCATAAAACAAACAATACCATTGCTTAAACAGAACACGTGGCCATTGATTAATGCCTAGCATACCAGCACTTGCCATGCCAGATCTTGATCTGATGCCATGCAGAGCCAAATGTATTATGAGCACAATCAACATGTTTATGTTTTCACTTTCAGAAAGCGTCCATTTTAAAATCAGGCTAATCGAGTGAAATTAACAAACAAAAAAAATGTCCCCGCTATCCCTGATTGCCTAACTCCACTTGTGGGATTCGAGATGGTGTTCCGCTATCCCCAATTACCTGGCTAAAAAGGAAATGTTTAAGCAAAGTTTGCTTGGGATTTTACAAATTACAGGCATTTACCGATTTAATGAATGTTGTCTTTCGCATCTTGCCGAAAAAGCACGTTTATGTGTAGATTCACGTGACAGGTCATTCAGCGTCACACTGAAATTCCCAAGTAAGTGTACATTGATTTTGTCTTTGATGCAAATTGAGACTTCTTCATTAGTAAAAAAAAAAGGGGGGGAACAAATGGCCATTTGCATTTAGACTGATGTGACATGTCAGTACGTGTACGAATTTCAGTAGTTGATTTAACAACAAAACTGAGGTTGAATGTAAAGGCAAATACTGAATTATACTTAGAATAAAATCTCATTTTATGACACTATGTAAAAAATGTAAAAACACTTTTTTTTTAAAGTAAACTACTTTTTTCAGCGGACGGGCACAGAAAAAATAAAGACACTTTTAAGAGATTTAAAACTGAATTATTTTTTTCACGATGAGAATGTGTCATTTTATAAGTGCAATAACCCCCTCCAGGCCCATAGATATACTGGGCATTAATGCACTTCCCAGGTGGTTGGAGTCACTCGGGTTGCACCCTCGTGCCTCACAACTCACCTGGGCCATGCATTAATGCCCAGTATACCCATGCCCTGTCGTGGGTTATAGCTTATGGAGAGCAGGCTTAAGGAGAAGTTATGGGCAGGAGAGCATTAGGAGAGGTTATGGACATGAGGACATAAGGAGAGGATTATGCCAGGTCAGAATGTCAAGCCGTGAAAAAAGAAGTAAGAAGACAAGCAAGTCATGGCAGACCACCAACCACCAGATGTAGATTGTGCCACTGTCTTAATCTGCCAGACTGGGAGACAGTGGGTGGGTGGGCTGCTTTAGCCAGTAAAATATTTTAGCAAGACATGCTTGTAATTATAATGCAACTGAGATATGTGCAGAAGAGAAGACAGGAGAAGTATTGGGCAGGAGAGATGTCTGGGAGACATAGGTGACTGTCAGCATGACTGTTAGTCCCAATGAAATGTCTAGTGAACATGTTACTGGTATACTTTACTTTAACCTAATGGCCTTGACTTGTTTTGTAACCAGGTTGGCACAAATCTGCTTGAGGGCTGGGGATACTGCAGCATGATAGAATTTTCATGCTCGCACAGGCAGAAAATGACATAAAACTGTAAGCACAATGTTTTTTTCTCATTGTACTGTGACCCTACAACACACAGGTTGGTACAGGTGAAATTCTATTGCCATTTTTGTGACTGTGATCATAATGCTGTGGTTTTAGCCATCAGTTATGGCGCCTTTGTAAACCCTGCTGAGAAAAACACACTGTATGACAAAATTGTCATATCTGTATTCTTGACTCAGGAATAGCCTGAACAGTGTTACAAAATACATGGGGAAAATAAATGCATGCTGGAAATGCACTTATCCAGGCTAATTCCCTTCATTTCAATGGGGACCACCAAATATTTAATGGGACTCCCAAATTTGTGCTCAGGACCCCCCATTATTTTCAGGAAAGTCTGGGACTCCCAAACAAAAAAATAATATCTAGAACCCTGCCAGAGAATGCCTACAATGATGTGTAACGTCAGTGCCTATATAATCATGGGTGGCTCACTGCTCCTTAGTTCCCTGCCAGAGATAAGCTTGGAGGGCCACTTACCATGTGGAACCAGCAGACCAAACCAGTATCATGCATACAGAAAGAGGCATGGGACTTGAAAGTAATACCTTATGTTACTAATGGACATCACCACCAGACCAAGCAGTGAATGAAGAACAGCTGGCCTCTGTCACAGTAATGGGGAAGGAGGAATGGAGGGATGGAGGGATGTGGGACAATGGAGAAGGATCTCTCAAAGATCTACTACTACGGTAACTGTTTTATCTTCATTGAGGATATCTCCTCCATTGAGCCACACTTTTGGAATAATTTCCAAGCAGTACCCAGGTGTCCCAAGAGGATGGTGAGGGCTGGTATGTGTACAGGGTGAAATCTTATAGGGCCTTTCAGACTGAAAAAACACACCCATATGTCTACAAGAGATGACAGCTGAAGAGCAGTCTGATAGCATAAGCTATGCAGGTCACCTGCCGGGCAGTAATGTAACCAGTAGGTCCAGAAACAGCCAGGTTCATTAGGATACATGCCCCCTGCTGTAGTAGGAAGCACCACATCACACTTCCCATAACCTAAAGAAATATAGTTAACCAATGCTTAGGACAGGCCACAGGCAGAGCTGGACAGGGTGCCCAAACCTTATGGACAAGTGAAAGAGTCTGAGACGAATTTCTACAATCTGGTATGCAGTAGATATCACCTGGGTATGTGGCAAAAATGCCCCCTGATAAGCACTATTTATGGAAAAACACCAGACCCTGTACCCAGCGGGTAACTTGGGTAAAGGCACTGCCAGTGGTAACAGAACCCATAACTGGCTGTCCAGGAAAACTTGACCTCCTGGTAAAAATTGTTAAAGGTATCAGTTTGTATAGCGAACTATAAATATTTAACACAAACATGTCAGAAGGGCATAGTGCCCAAATAAACATATGATACCAGCTGCAGAAGGCTGAAGTGGAGCTACAGACTTACAGAAGAAAGATCAGTAAAATCAGAACCTAGAAATACTCTTTGGCAGTTTAATCCATCCTTACTCTGAGACCTTGAATTCAAAACACTGCTCCAGTCTTGCATCCTAACTAACCTAGAAGGCAACAACTAACAGTGTTCCAAGGTACTAGCACATGTTTTGTAACTAAATGCAAAAGGGAATGAGGAGAGAAATTATGATCACTACAGGAGACGCTCCAGTTTCTTCAAGTGGCACAAAGGCAGGGTGATCATTCCCTGCTAGACCTTATAAAATAAATTCAAGCCTCCACAAAAATATTAAAGAGCTAGTGAGGCCAAAACAGGCAGACAGGAACATAAACATTTTAAAAAGTAGTCTTTGTAATATATTGTGCTGATGATGTGTAGAACAGCTCCCAGCCTGGCAGCTGACAAATCTATCTCTAACACACACCCTCCCATACACACACACACACACACTAAATCATTAGCATTGTGATCTCACTAACAGTGACATCACAGGTGGCTGCCCTGGCAGCAACTGAGTTGCTGTTCTTAAGCAGCAGTGATGTCACAGTCACTGAGGTCACAATGCTGATGATGTAATTTTGGGGGGGGGGGTAGAGATCGACATGTCGGCTGCCAGGCAAAGTGCTGTCCCACACATCACACCCACTAACAGATCAGGCAAACAATCTTCTAATTAACTAAAGGGAAAAGGAGAAGTACCTGAGATATAAAAAATAAAGGTTGACTGCTTTAAAAAACTAATATTACTTCCAGGCAGCACCCAAGCTCTTCAAATTACCAGACAGAACAGACCTGCTGTGGCTTCATCAAACATGTTAAGAAGGGGTGGTGTGAGGGACACAGAGCTCTTGGCCTGCCACCTCAGACAAAAGTGAAAGGCATACACCATCACAAAATTGAAACACCCACAGAGAGGTCCACCCTGCCATAAAACCCAGGAACGTTTAGGTGCCCTGAGGTATTTCTATACTGCCACCTACAACAAAGAGGCACCCCCTAACACCAGACACCCTGAATGCGTTCTTTTAATAATTTAACCCCTCCCAAACTCACACGGGAGCAAAAGGAGGCATTACTACACTCAATTACCTCAGAGGAACTTACAATAGCAACTCAAGTTTTAAAAAATGGAAATAGCTCAGGTCTAGACTTATATAGGGTGGAATTTTATAAGGCAACACAAGCAGGCCCATAGCCAAGGTGGGGGGTAGGGGGGCTCGGACCCCCCCCAGCCTCTGCTAAGAAGCCGTTCTTGAGTTATTTAACCAAAAGGGGTTGTCTGACAGAACTTGAGACTACAGACATCATAAGAACGAGCCCAAGGCTGCCCGTAAGCTGCACAGGATGTGCATTAGTTGACTGCAGCTTTTTTGGCTGCTGCGTGTAGCCAAACCAAGGTGCCAGCAGGCAGTTTCTGTCTGTGCTGACCATTATAGTAGAATCAACAGGCAGTGAACATGGCGATGGATATATCTGTAATCAGAACAAATAAGACTGAAGAAGAACCAGAACCAAGCCCATCTGTAGTTAGAGCGTCGCCACCGCTATAGGACTTAAACACCAAAGAGCCTGACTGTCCTGTAAATGTTAGGTTTTCAAGAGATGAAAAACACAGGTATTTTCAAGCTGAGTGGTATAAATGCTTTGACTGGCTCGAATACTCACCCAAGAGATGTGGTGTTTTGTTTTGCTTGTCGCATATTTCTTCCCCATGGTTCAAAGAAAACTACTTTACAACTACAGGATTTTGAAACTGGAAACAAGCTTTGGGAAATAAAAATAAAGATTTCAAGCAGCATTTAGCATTGCCTGTGCATATAGCTGCCACGTAAAAATGGACTGAACAAAACCGTGCTGAAGCTGATAAAAGCATCTCAACCATGCTTTCAATTGATATTTTGGAAGAACAGGTACTATATAACATCTACTGCTGAAGTTGTTCAGTTTCTGGCTGTAAATTAGCTCACATTCCGTGGTGATGATAAAGAAACATCTGAGGGACTATTTATCAGAATGTTTCAGTATACCTTGAAAAGGATGCCCAATTCGCAAAAATTCACGAGCGAATGCCAAAAAATGCAATTATTTGTCTCGAGATATTCAAAATGAAATTATTGAGACTATGGCACAGCTAGTAAAGGAAAGTGTGGCTGAAGACATATAAAACGCCGATGTAGGCTGGAACACTTTACTTGAAGATGGAACTATAGACTTTAAAAACACTGAAAATATTTCCATTGGAATCAGATATGTAAAGGAAGGTAAAGTACATGAGTTTCTGTTAGATATGCCATCTCTTGGTTGTGATCAGTTGGACACCAAATCGATGGCTAATAAAACATTAATTAGTTTGTCAGATGCTAAACTTGACATCAACACGATGCTATCTCAGTGTTATGATGTTGCAAATGTCATGCAAGGGGAAAAAGGTGGCATTCAAGTGCATATACAATGTAAACTAGGCCACAAAATTCCATATCTGCATTGCTACAATCACCGCGTATACTTGGTGATTATTCACACAATTTCATCAGTTCCTATCCTTGGTCAATATTTCGACCAATGCAATTCCCTTTACGTAATTTTTTTCATCGGCGAAAAATGTTTACAGTGTACCAAGGCAGGCATCTGAAGTGTCTTCTTGAGTAGAGATGGCCAGGACACTTCAAAATGACTAAGACCATCATTCTGGAATACAAAGAAATTTTGGAGACTCTAAAAAAGATTTCATCAAGTACTGACATGGATGGCGATTTGGTCGCTGAAGCCAGGAGATATCTGGCTACTGTTTTGTATATCAGATTCACACTTTCTGCCAGTCTGATTAGCTTGATTCTCGGAATTATTCAACCTGTTGATAAAATACTTAAATTGCGTGTGATGGGATTGATGACTGCAATGGAATTGATTGACATTGTATACCAGGAAATTTCTAATCTCAGCATAAATGACAAATTTGATGAATGTAAAGCTAAGGCAGAATCACTGCTTAATAAGGACTCAAGTCCATCATCACCCAGACCGACCAAATCCAAAAGACCTTGCAAAAGGTCATCTCAAATAGTGAATTCCATAATCACAGAGACTTTGGGCCAAAGAAGATATTAAAATTCAAGTTCAATCTGCTTACTTTTCTACGATTGACCAAGTGTTGAGTGAAACGACTCTGTGATTCAAAAGCAATGATTGCTTATACTCTGTGATCAGTTCTGTCACCTTTAAAAGATGACTAGACTACTTGTCACTAGATGCTTTCAAGCCTCTCGAGGAATTTGGGATTGAACTTCCTCCGAAAGAGGGAATAATTGCTGTGAACAGGTATCTGAAAACCAGGTCAACAGAGCGGTCAACCTCAGCTCTTCTAAAAGCACTATGTTCTCAAACAGAAGCATTTCCATAAACATATTTTATTAATTTATTTAGTTTTTGATTACTGGGTAAGTGCTCTAGACAAAGAAATTGCCTGTTTTCAGTCACAACCCAGGAGAGTTACAGACACAGGTAAAAGCACATCACATCACAATGGTTACTATTACATAATACAGACTTGGGTCAAACACATTACAGTATAGACAGGCATGGTGATACCTACTGTGCAGGAGAAATTAAACATTACGCTAGGCTATCCATAAATACAGGGGAATACACAATACATGGACTAATAGCTACTCTGGCAATGTTGGGGTGCTCTACTGCCATATATTCATTTTCAACCCTATCAAGGATTGATCGACCATACAGGCGAAGCATGCTTCAGAAACATCAAGCTAATTTAACTCTTCTTGCTCTTGAGAAAAAGTGGGCCACAAAATTGGACATGGACAAATTCTAGCTTCGTTTTCTTAGAAGTCCCATCAAATTCAACTGTTCTGACATCCTGACAAGAATATTTTGTTTCCGAAAATTGCTCGTCTTCAATGAAAGGTAAGTGCATCTTTTATACACTGTTGATCTTTTAGGGAATGGTCTTGTGTACACAGTGTTTTTTATGAAATATACTTTTCTCTATCTTCAAAGTTGTTAAACACATTAACATTTTTTAGCGAGATAGCGAAATACCTGTTGCATTATTGTAATGTGATACACATGTAATACTTGTCCCCACCCCCAGGACCTTTTGGCATCCCTGCTGTCAGAGTCTGGCTACGGGCCTGAACACAAGAACTTCTCCATACCACCTTATTGCGATCTTTTAATGCCAGCTTTACAACAGCAGTTTGTCCCGACACCTAGCCTTAGACCACAGTCTCGGCCATACTTGAGCCTTCAAAGAATCCAACTTACTCTGAATCATACCACCCCATATCTGTCCTTCACACAGATTATAACATGTACGCCAACGTAACTGCCCAGAGACTTGCTAATCTTCTGCCTGTGTTAAATAATCAGGACCAGTCAGGCTTAATAAGGCCCCATTAAATTGCAGATAATATCAAACAAACTCTATATATTTTATTTATTTAAAATTTTGGTAATTGGAAAGGCACACTGAGCCAAGGCTCATTTAAAGGTGTGACCTGGGGCAAGGGGTAAGTTGAGATATACAGTACATCATATATATATACATAATGATTTGCTAAAACTGATGGACTTTACAGACTTGGGTTTGCTATCGGGTCATTCTGTTTCCGGAGATATGCATGGGAAGCCACTCTCAAATCCCCCCCCCCCAAGAAGACTTATTGCAGCTCCCTATGTAGCTCCCGTTTCCTGGGGACATACCTGGACTTGGACCAGGGATCAATACTAGTTTACTGCAGAAGTCCCCTCCCCAACTACAACATCTTGTCACTTCAGCTGGCGCTACTGAAGAGACTGGCTTTTCTGCTGGTAAGGAGTTTTTGCTTGCTTCTCCTAAAGCCACAGCCGCACTGACTACTGTTAATTCTGCTTCTCGTGAATCGACAACCTTGCTTGCTGGACTGCCAAATTTAGCCCTCTCTGGCTCGCCTTTACTTCCTTTACTACTGCAGCAGCCTGAGCCTAATAATCAGCTGCCGGGTGAACAGAATTTGGGATTAATAAAGACTGGCGCAGTGGCTCCTGTGGGAGCATCAGGGGTTACTGTCCTTTCCTCTTTGGATCTTCAAGATACAGTGACTGTGCAGCAACACCGTCTTGAGGGGCCAGTGGGCAGAGGCACTTAATCGACCAGTCACTGCATTTCTGTAGGCTCATTCAGTTTTGCTTCCCCCTCTCATTGCTCACCTCTTGCACCTGTTTTGGAAAAATCATCAGATGATCCTAGGACTACCCCAGTCCCTTCCTCAGGGACTCCCGTCTCTGTGCCTTGCTCAGACAGTGTTTTGTCACCTATAGAAGTATTTGAGGGAGTACTGCCACCCCTCCTCACCAGTTTGCAAACCACCCCACAACCTCCATGCCAGACTGGAGCCCACTTAAAACCCTTCAGAAAGTGGGCTGTATTATTGAGCCAAATAGATCCATTTCTTCTGTCTACCATATTGATACATGTGAAGTATCTTGCCCAGATTCCTTCAGGATCCAGGTCCCAAACTCCTGTTTCAGGTCAGCCTCCCTTGCAGTCGAACCTGAAGCCAGTCATTTCTCTGGAGTTATGCACCACTGCCTCCATTCCAGCTGCCTTGGTACACCCAGAAGCTTTTGGTTCTGCCTCTCAGGCTCCCACCTCGGCTCCTCCTGAGCCATCTAGAACTCCTCAGGATACCCCCTTTAAACTTTCAGATCTTTCCACTGTGCAGCATGCTGTTGCACCTCAGTGCAATGCGGTTCAGCTCAAATATATTGGAGCAGAGGATCTTCCCCCTGACCATTCCTTTCTGGTAGAAACATGTTTGATGGAATCCCTCGGTTTCGTGCCGGCTGATATCTTTGACATTATGTATGTCTCCAGATCCATTTTCTATGATGTCAGCTTTCAACTTCATTCTTCTTTGGACTGTTTTTGGACAAAGTATAATTCTTTTAGGTATTCAGCGCTCTGGTTGCTCTTCCTATCTATCCCTCTGTCCAGACCTACCACTCATACGGTGACGGTGATGTTCCACAACAAAGGGGTAGATGTTCAGAATGTCATTTACTGGCTGTAACAATGCTGTGGAGTGCTGGGCTGCCCAGAAACAATTCTGGACAAATGTGGGATTTGGACCGGAGGGTGGAAATATGAGGTACAGCTCTGGGCCACTGACTCTGACCTTACTCTCCTTCTTAATAGCTTTTTCTTGGGCTGAGACCATGGTGTGTGTTTCTGTTCAGGACAATTGAAGGCATGCTTCAAGTGTGGCTCCCTTTTCCATCTTAGCAATGTGTGGGACCAGAGGCTTGGTAGTCTCTGCCTGGAACATGGCCACATAGCCACTCAATGATCCAATCAGCTGAAATGCAATTTGTGTTGTATGGAAGGTAACTCTTTTCATAACTACCCCTGGGCAGCCCACAACAAACCAGCGGGTTCCCAACAGGAAGACCCAATCAATCCCATCCTGTTACACAGAGATAGCCTGATTTCAGACTTACCACTTCAGACACCTTCAGATATCTTGAACTCTACATTGTTTTCCTTGGAACAAGCCACACTGCCCGCATCTCATGTTGCTTCATCTTGACCATCTCCACAACTTGCTCCTACAGCTTCCACTTTGCCTGACATGCCTTCTGATACTACTTCTGAGGTTCTCACTCCATTGGTACAATCAAGCCTCCCTGATGCTTCTTCAATTCCTCCACCACCGACATTCACTGACATGCCTCATAGATGTTGCCTATGGAACTGAACGCTTCATGCTGGTCCCCAAGCGGCCTCCACTGGGCCTCTTCCCCTTCAGAATAGATTCAATCTTCTTGTCCCTCCAAGAACTGGGGAGATACTGATGCTGATATCGACTCCATTGTCTCCTTATTGATGTCAATGGAATTGTCTGGTTCTCCGAACAGCGAAGATGGCACCCCAAAACGAGTGAAACCTCGTAAAGGGAAAGAAAGACCCTCCCCTGGATCTAAACTTAAAATTAAAAAGAAGTGCACTCAACCCCTTAGCTCTGGCAATTGATCCACCAGATATTTTTGAATGTTCCTCCTTTTCCCCCATGCATAAGGGTCACATCGCTGAATGTTAACTGCATAAGCAACCTTCTTCACAGGAAGGTTGTTCTGCAAGTCATGAAGAATCCTTGCACTGACTTGATTTTCTTGCAGGATATTAGATTGCACACTTTAGCTGATACCACCACTACTCAGAGACTCTGAACTTTTGCTGTTTCTTTTTTTACATTATTTGTTTACTGATTTTGCAAGTAAAACTTACAAAGCAAAATTGTACATAGGAGGATAGTATAAAAGTTTACACTACAGACAATATATTCTTATAAAGATCTTGTGTACGACACCCCCCTTTTGTGGTACAACATGGGGGGAATTCCAAAATGAAAACATATACTAAATAATTTCACTCATCGCATGCAGCTAGGAAGACCAACAGGGAATCTTAATAGATTGAGCAAATAGGTTTTCCCTATTACCAAAGCGACTATAAAGTCTTACTGATTCACCCAATTCAGTCTATATATATATATATATATATATATTCCAATCTTATACCAAAACTCCCAGAGAAATAAAATATTAATTTCCCCTTTACTAGACAGATCCTGAGTCATTATAAAGCACCAGCAGCACTGAACAGGAATGAAGCAGAATATTTGTTTTAACCTTCAAGTGGCCCCTTTTACTCCCAACATGAAAAGAACAGCAATAGAAGAACTAGATATAACAACTCCCTCATTTTCTTATAACATATTAACCAAATGCAAGTGGAACTGAGCTTAACCCACTGTAATAACGGCCCCACATATAGTTACCCCAGAGGAGTGAAAACCAGTGGCATAATGTTAAATAGTAAAACGAATCAAAATTAGCTTAACAGCTGCATTTATCAGAAAGTGGGATCTGGATTACAGTCCAAAATAAACAGTCTGTACACGATGCTCTCAGTTCCAGAAACGGGCCGTTAACTACCACAGCCACAGTCTCCACAGTATGAGTCTACTTTACCCGAATACCCCAGATGATCAGTCACCGTCAGACGAGGTTCCTTCTTCTTCTACCCCCTCCAGCTCCAATTCAATTTTCTGGACCATCTTGCCAGCATCCTGCGGTTCATTAAATAAATACTGTTGCCTATTCCACATTAACCGGAGTTTAGCGAGGAGAAGTAGCTGGTGCTGCACTTTAATTTGACATAGCCAGCTCCTCAGCCAATCGAAGGCCTTGCGACATTGGCGGGTGCTGAATAAGAGGTCTGGAAAGAGCAAAACTTCCTCTTCACCATATTTCAGGACCTACGACGCTGGGCAATTGCAAGAGCCCGATCTCTGTCCCCAATTCTTGTGCACACTATTATGAAGGTTCTTGGAGTCGATGAATCTGCCGCAACTCTTCTAGGGGTAATTCTGTAAGCCTTTTCCAGGGATAGAGTAGGTTCAGTTTCATCAAGCCCCAGTATAGCCGGCAAAAACATTCTGGCAAAGATCAGGCTGTCCTCCCATTCAACATTCTCTGACAGTCCGATGACTCGTAAATTACACTCTCTTGCCTGGTTCTCTACTGTCTCCAGCCTTCGACGAAGGTGCAAGTTTTCTTTTATTAATTTAGTAGTGACATCTGTTGATTTTAGGATGGAGGATTCAGAGCATTGAACAATAGCTTCACACTGCTCCATTTTGGTTTCCAGAGTAGAGACTCTTGGAGTGAGAGTATCAAACTTTTTATCTAAGTCCTGCACTGTTTCACGAGCTGATGGAGTGTGGAAAGTATGGAAGCTAGTGAGGCTTCCTCCCATATCTTAGTCGAGCCCCCTGCTTCTCCATGCTGATCAGGCCTCTCCTCCTTGTTCTGCTTTTTAGGAGCAAAAAAGTTGCCAACTGGAGCCCCAGCCCCTTTAGTTTTGCCCATCTTGTCAATTACAGGTAATCCAAGCACTCTACAGCAATTTCTGGTATTTTAGAAAAGAATAGGTTTGAGGTTTAATAGTTTTTTAAAATTCTTCTCTTGGAGCTTCAGGAGTTTGTTGCTTCCTCTCAGCTGCTCAGCAGTGCCCCCCCCCGCCTTTTGGTGTTTCTTACTATCCTTTAGGCACTGAAACTTGCTTTGGGTTTGCCATCTTGTTTAACCATGTTTCTCCCACTGTTTCCATGGTACTTGATGTGCAACCAGGTTGGGCCTTATTACCTGATTGTTTGTTTGTTTTTTGTAGTTAATCTTCTTATTAGAATATTAAAAAAGACAGCATCTTCCACATGTAAGAGACAATATGAATAAACATGGTTACGGGTTATAACAGCATATTAGCAATTATACAATATCTTAAATAAATGAATTGACAGCTATATCATCTGTATTCTGTCATAAAGTTACAACACTGTGATTGAGTATATCTAAGTTAAACACTCGGGGATTAACATACAGTACAAGTCACATTAAACTGTTCCTCAAATGAGTCATTTTAGCATTTCTAATTGAGTTGCGTAAGTGTTGCTAGATCCAGTACAAAGCCCTGCACAAACTTGTTTCTTAAGAGTTAAAACTCAGTTTTGCATTGCTTTGTGATGGGACTGCTGATGCATTCCAAATGAGTTGCAAAAACATTTTACAAACATTGCTCTTGAGCTGGTTAAGCACTGAAAAACAATGCAGTATGAGTTGCCAATGCGTTGCCAACTGTAAAAAACAATGCTAAACCAACTCATTGGTGGAACAGTTTAATGTGACTTGTACTGTAGAAGTTACATTAAAGAGGGGAGAGAAAAGGGTGACATAGTATGATTATGCAACTGTATTGTTATAGAATCTTATCCTGTGGTGATTTGCATATGCAGCCCATGATGCTTTGCATTGTGGGGGCATGTGTGATTTTGTATTTTCTTGAAACTTGGCTTCCCAGCCAAATGCCCTTTGGGGTAACCCTTGCCTCAGTGTTTGCGCACAGAGGTTCTTTATCCTACAATGCTGTATATCATATATAAATGTAAGGACTGCAGAAGTAACAAGGCATTGAATAATGCCAGTGAACGAGAAGTTGAAAAGAAAAAACAGAGGACAGAAAAAGAAAGGGAAAACAACAACTAAGAGAGAGACAACAGCAATAATGAGTACCAGATGGTACTAAATAAGAGTAACCATTTATAACAATCCATACATTAAGTATTAGAAGTTTTTGAGGGTTCTAAATATTTGAAATAGTCCTGCCAACATCTATTATATGCATTAAGTCGGCCAGAAGAAATATGAGACATACGGTCTATGGAGGCGTATTGAGATAAATTCTTGAGTATGTCTGAGAGGTTGAGGATTATAACAGATTTCCAATGCATAAATATAAGGCGCTTAACTTGGAGAAATAATATAGTTAGCCATCTATTTTGAGCACGACACACTGCATTGTTATAGAAGCTGAAAATGCCCAATATAATATGCCTGCTGACTAATGTAAAAAAATGACCAATTACTTTGATTGCAAAGTGGTGAATGGTGCACCAAAGATTTTTTATAAGAGTGCATTGCCATAAAATATGGAGTAAGTCCCCATTAGGAGAGTTACAGCACCAACGGTTATTATTATTCATTAAACCCATTTGTTGTAATACCACGGGGTACTATACCATAAGTGAAGGATTTTGGTTTGTATAAGCGAACTGCGCACATCTTTAAATGTCATGTGGCAGGAAAGCCAACACCTTTGCCACTGTAAATCTGTTATATTGTAGTTTAAAAGCAGGCTCCATTTGCTTTTTGTAGTAAGAGATTGATCCGGAAGAATATCTCTCGTACTTTTGTAAATGGTACTGTTCAAATTAGATGTAGTACTGTATTAAGCCATTGTGAGATATATTGATCATGTAAATATTATTTGGATAAATGATGGAAATAAGAATTACATGTGGTAAGAAGCTGTAGATATTTCCAGAAATCATGCCTTGGAAGTTTCCAAAGGGTACAAAGATCAAGAAAGGATTTGAGCTTTAGATCATTTGGCTCAAGTATATCGTTTAAGATTACTTGATTGCTGTATTGATCACTCTGCATTCTGTTTGTTATTTACGCCCCTCAGTCCAAATTTGACAGGTTACTGTATTTAAGCTATTTCAACCTTACTTATGTACGTCTTGGACGACTGTTTTTGGAGTGGGGACTTTAACTGCCCTCTTCATCTCCAGGACAGAAGAGCTTCAACAATCAAGTTGTATTGTGATTCCCTTTATTTACATGCCATTTGTACAGAATCCCACCTGGTTGATGCATTTCATCCTACCGATGGTTTTACGTACCACCGGGTACAGTTTGCAACACGCATAGATTTTATTTTTGTTTCCCGTAGATGCTCCTCCCTTATGTATGCCACTACCTGTCATAGAAACATAGACTTTGATGGCAGATAAGGACTGCTTGGCCCACCTAGTCTGCCCATTTCCCTACCTACAGGATAGGCCGCAGATCCTAGATAACCAACAGCTTATTTCTTCCTACCTCCCACAAGAATTGCCTTATGTCTGTCCCATGCATTCTTGAATTCTCCCACAGTTTTAGACCCCACAACCTCCTCAGGAAGGCTGTTCCATGCATCCACTACCCCTCTGTGAAAAATACTTCCTCACATTGCCCCTGAACCGCCCCCATCTTTAAATTGTGTCCTCTTGTTCTTTCACGCCTCTTTTCTGAAAGATGCTACCTCTTGGACTTTGTTGATTCCACTGGAGGTACTTAAAAGTTTCTATCATGTCCCCTCTCCCTCCTTTCCTCAAGGGTATACATATTAAGCTCCTTTAGTCTCTCCTTGTATGGCTTCTTGCAGACCCTGTGCCATTTTAGTTGCCCTCCTCTGTACTGCCTCTATCCTGTCTATGTCCTTGTGGAGATGGGGTCTCCAGAACTGGACACAGTACTCAGATGGGGTCTCACCAACTGTCTGTACAGAGGGATAACAACTTCCTGTTTTCTGTTGGTGATACCTCTCCCTATGCATCCCAGTATACCCCCAGCCCTCCCTACTGCCTTCTCACATTGCTTGCTAACCTTAAGGTCATCTGATATGATTACCCCCAGGTCCCTTTCCTTTTTTGTTCTTGTTACTACCTCCCTTCCCCCACTGTGTAATCTTCCCCTGGGTTCTTGTTTCCCAGGTGCATTATTTTGCAATTCTTTGCATTGAATCCTAGTGCCATACTTCTGACCCTTTCCTCCAACCTTGCCAAGTCCCTTCTCATCCTTTCCACACCTCCTTGTGTATCAACCCTGTTGCAGATCTTTGATCATCTACAAAGAGGCATACTTTTCCCTCCAGTCCCTCTGCAATGTCACTTATAAAGACATTAAAAAGGACTGGACCCAGTACTGAACCCTGCGGTACCCCACTATTAACCCCTCTTTCTTCAGAGTGGACTACATTTACAATTACCTTCTGTGTCCTGTTGTCCAGCCAATGTTTTACCCAGGCTACCACCCTGGGACCCACTCCCAGGCTGGTTAATTTGACTTTTAATCTTTTGTGTGGAACTGTGTCAAATGCCTTGCTAAAGTCTAGGTAGGCCATGTCCACAGCCCCTCCCTGGTCTACTACTTTGGTCACCCAGTCAAAGAAATCTATTAGATTCGTCTGACATGACCTTCCTGCTGTGAACCCATGCTGCCTTGGGTCCTGTGCCCCACCGGTCTCTAGGTGTTCAACAATTCTTTCCTTCAGAAGTGACTCCATCACTTTCCCCTACCACAGAGGTCAAACTGACAGGTCTGTAGTTTCCTGCCTCTGTCTTGGTCCCACTTTTGTGAAGGGGAATCACATTCGCCTTCCTTCAGTCCTCGGGTACCACACCATCCTCCCATGATTTGTTAAAAAGAGTAGTCAGTGGTTTCACTAGTTCCCCCCTTAATTCTTTTAGAATTCTGGAGTGAATTCCATCAGGCCCCATTGCTTTGTCCACCTTCAGTTTTATGAGTTCTTGCAGAACCCTTTCTTCTGTGAAAGGACTGGGATCGACCCCCCTATCAAGAGTGCTTCTGTTAATTGGATTAGGCACTTCCCCCTCCTCTTTTGTGAATACTGAGCAGAAATATTCGTTCAGTATCCCTGCCTTTTCACTGTCCCCCTCTGCCCACCCACCGTTCATTCTATTCAGCCTCACTATCCCTCCCTTTGTCTTCCTACGCTCTCTGATGTACCTATATAAGGTGTTATCCCCCCTCTTAACTGAGTTGGCTATCTTTTCCTCAGTTTGGGCCTTTGCTATTCTGACTTTCCTCCTTGCTTCCTTCTGCCTTAACTGGCACAGCTCTCTGTCCTGCTCCTTCTGTGTTTCCTTATACTTCCTGAATGCTATCTTTTTCTCCCTGACTTTCCCAGCCACCTCTTTTGAGAACCATAGTGGCTTTTTCTTTTGTTTTGATTTTTTATTTGCTTCACACAAAGGCTTGTTGCCTCTGTGATGGCAGTTTTGATGATTCCCCATTGTTGCTACACCCCTCCTTCTAGCCTGTTTGCTAGTGCTTTTCTGAGCCACTCTCCCAACTTGCCAAAGTCAGCCCTCCTGAAGTCCAGTACCCTCACTTTTGTATGGCTTGACTCTGTAGCTGAGTTTAACGTGAACCACAGTGTTTGATGGTCACTTGTTCCCAGATGGCAACCCACTTCTAGATCTGAGATCCTCTCACTGCCCCCATTTGAGAGTATGAGGTCTAAGATTGCTCCCTCATGAGTGGGTTCCGAAACTAGCTGTCTGAGGCCTGCCACCTGTAAGGCATCGAGAATGGCCCTGCTCTTGGGTGTGGCTGCAGCAAATGTGCTCCATTTAACATCTGGCATATTCAGGTCTCCCATCAACAGTATCTCCCCTTTCTCTGCCATCCTCAGAATGTCTTCTATCATATCCTTGTCCATTCCCTCCCCCTGACATGGGGGTCTGTACACAACCCCTGTGCGGACTGTGGTGCCCTTTCCAGTCTCCAAGGTGACCCACAGTGCATCCTCTCCTCCGTTTACTCTTTTGTTCGGTTGCTTTTAGCCCTTCCTTTACATAGAGAGCTATTTCTCCCCCTCTTCTCCCCTGTAGGTTATGTACCCTGGTATGTTAACATCCCAGTCATGGTTCTCTGTGTACCATGTTTCTGTGACTGCTACAATGTCCAGGCATCCCTCTTCCATCAAGGCCACCAGTTCAGGGAGCTTGTTGCCCAGACTATGGGCATTGGTACTCATTACCCTCCATTTCCTAATGGCCCTACTCCTTTTTGCCCTATCCCTGTCCTTCTTGCCTTTGTCACTTTCCCCATTTACCCCTGCCCTTCTTCCTATCTACACTTCTACGTTGGTGTTTACCGCACTTACTACTGTAATTTTTTTGGGGGGCCTAGGGTTTCCCTGCTCCTTTCCAGTGCTTCCCCCCTTGGCTAGTTTAAATGCTTGCTAATGAAGCATTTAAACCTATCACCTAGGATCCTGGTTCCCCTCCTGGACAGATGCAGCCCATCATGCCAGTATAGGCTTGCATCACTCCAGGTGGACCCCCAGTCCCCAATGAAGCCAAATCCCTGAGCTCTGCACCAGTTTTTCAACCACTGATTGAATCCTATGGTGCAGAACACCCTAGCCTCTGATACGCCATAGATGGGCAGCACCTCAGAGAAGGTTACCGTGCATGCTACTTGTCTAAGGCCCCTCCCCAATTCCACAAACTCTTCCTGCACTGCTCTAATCCCTTTCTTAGCCAGGTCATTTGTCTCTAGGTGGACAGTGACATCCAGCTCCCTCCCCTGCACAACTGCTCCGGCAATCTTGAGGATTCGCTCCCTGTCCCTCCAAGCCATGGTGCCAGGCAGGCACCTTACCTCCCTCTGCCCTTCCTCCTCCCCCAGTTCTACCTTCCTAACAATGGAGTCCCCCACTAGGAGTTGTTTCCTTCCCCTGTGGGGTCCCATGCCACCCTCCTGTGGGTCTGCTTTGTGGAGGTTCCCAGCATCCTCTTTGGTCTCCACGTGCGCCTCCATAGAGGAACCACACTTTGCCAGAATGGCATATGAATTGTGGAGAGGTACAACTGGAGGGATGCACCTCTGTTCCACCACCATCACCCTCCCTGAGCCCACTGTGGTCCAACCGCTCCTCTTTCTTGGCAACCTCTGAGGCAACAGCAGTGGCACTGGTGGTCCTTGGATGGAAGAGGAGGTCCCACAAATCCTGGCCAACTCAGCCTGGAGATGAGCAACCTCCTCCCTCAGCCCAGCGAGGTGCCTGCAGATGGGACAACACCGCATCCTCCAGAACGTCTCTCGGAAGACTGCTGCTCCACAGCCACTGCACTGCACCACTCCCATCATGCCTTATTTCTGGCCCCTTAACTGTTGTTTGGAATCCTTACTCTTTACTCTTTTTTTTTCTTCTCTCTCTCTCTACTTACTTTCTGCCTCTGTGCCCTTTAAGCTCCTGATTGTCCTGTTCTGAGGCAGAAGATCCTATATTTCTCAGTAGACCCCTTACTTGCTCAGAGGTGGACCTCCAGCAGCTAGAGGGGGTCAGAGAGCTACTCTTGCCCTTCTAGGATGGTGGGTCTTCGGTGGCTCTGTAATCACTCACAGTAGAGAAGTCCAGTCACACAGCACTCCTTCCTCCTGGTGTCTTCTGCCAAGCTTCTAGCAGAATCTTTCTAAGGCAGTCTTTAAATTTAGCTTCCTTCTAGCTAAACCACTCCCCCTACTTACTAGATCTTTCTATAAGCGATTTCAACTGCACAGCTATCAAGCCCTTTCAGTCACCTGAGATTTACACCTAGATAACTGTTCAGATAACCATTCAGTTCAGTTAACTCAGACAAACATACTCATTTTTTTTTTGTTTCGTTTGTTAGTTTGTTTTTTTTACCCTAAATTAAAGGTCCAAGTACAAGAGTTCTACTTCTTTAGTCCCAGTAGAGAAGTCCAGTCACACAGCACTCCTTCCTCCTGGTGTCTTCTGCCAAGCTTCTAGAATTCCCTAATCATTTTCTATTAAGTTGCTCATTTTCTGTTGACCCTCCCTACTGCTGGTAAAGTCTGGCTGGAGGTTAAATAGCACCATCCTGCAGGAATCTTCCTTTCTGAATTTGCTGAGATACCTTTTGTGGGCTCACACGTCAGTTCAGGATCTCTACCCTGATGTGTCACTTTGGTGGGACCATACCAAGATCGCCATTGGTGGCCTGGCAAAGAGAAGTTCCAGGTCAGTGGGCAGAACCAGCTATCTTGCCTACCTTGATTTGGGTTATACTCTCGTTGAACTTATCTCATTGCAGGATGAGAAAGGGTTATCCTTTCCGGCTCAGATTCAGTCGGTTAAGGACTGTATGAAGGACTATCAATATGACAGGGTGAAGTGCCTGTTGTTTGAACAATCCTATGGTACTCAGAACAAACATTTGACAGGAGATATTTTTCAGAGTTGTTTCCGTAGAGTCCATCTATGACACACGGTTTCTTTAGTTGACCCGGTAGGGTCTGAACATTTCTCCTGCACAGGGATGCTACAGGTGGTCCAGAACTTTATGCAAGACACAGTGGGAACTCATTTGTACTTGAAGATGCAGCTGCATATTTTTAGACTCATTGCACATTCCACAAGTGTCATCCACTGATAATGCGCTTTCTTATCCAACCAGTTACTGAGGATGAAGTTTTCTGAGCCATCCATTCCTTGTGTAAACAAATTTCCACTGGGACGGATGGCCTGATGTGAGTTATACCAGTTGTTACTGTCCATATTTGCCCCATTCTTACATTTGTTTTTAATTTTATTTTGGCTCATATTTCCTTTTCCAGCTCAATTACAGAAGCTACATTTTTTTGTTTAAATCTGGTGATAAGTGGTATCTCTCAAATTGGATACCCATATGCCTCCTTAATACAGATGCTAAAATTTGGACAAAAATCTTTTGTAACCATTTAAGGCAGATTTTTCCCACTATCATATATACTTCTCCAGTCCTGCTTCATACCCGGCCATAAGATTCTGGATAATTTATTGTTGATCAGAGATGTGATCACCTCCTGTCATTCTCATCAAGTTGGACATTTCCTTTTTGCTTTAGATTATGCCAAAGCCTTTGACAAGGTTCCCCATGACTACCTGTTCCTGGTGTTCCAGAAGTGTGGATTCTCCAACCTGTTTATTAATTGGGTCCATCTTCTGTATTCTTGTTCCATGATAATCGCCACTATAAACAGATGGAAAGGTTCCCACATTCCACTCCTTCGAGGGGTCTGGCAAGGATGTCTGTTAAGTCCTATATTATATTTTTAACCTTAGATCCCTAACTGCAGCTGTTACTCAGGCTCCCCAGATTTTGGGCATCCCTGTCCCTTTTTGCTATCATCTTTAAAACTGTCAGCTTATGCAAACAATGTCTGTTTATTCATTCAGGATGTCCCCTCTGGCGAGAATGCTATCCAGCTGATTACTGAAATAGCTCTACTGATGGGGTCAAATATCAGTTATTCTGACTGTCGGGTACTTCCCATTGGGATATGTGAGGATGTTTCTTCCACTATTGGGAACATTGCAGTTACCTTGGAACCAGTTAAAATTCTAAGCATTTATCATGGAAGCTCAGATTTACCAGAATTTAACTGGACACCGGGGCTGCCCATGTGGTGATCTGGAAATCATGACAATTGTTGAAAAGGAAGAGAGTTGGAATAGTTAAAATGTTTTTGATCCCTCGTTTTTCTCTATGCTAGCACTGTCTTCCCCCTTCCTCTTCAATTTGAAACACGATTGTACAGCATATTTTTACTAAGGTCTGGGGAAGTAGACTTATTCCAATTAAGAGGGACATTCTTTATCTCCCTTATGAGAATGGAGGTCTCAACATGGTGAATCCCTTGGTTTTCTTTTATAGTGTTTTTTTTTTTCATTATAATATTGTTCCCTGGCTGTCTGGCCCTCCTTCCACTTGGAAAGAGTGGGCATTGGATTGGATGATGCCCCTCCAATCAGAAAGGAGTACACCGACACCCTTTTTCCAGCAGGGTGACCATTTTCCTGAGTTTTTGGTGCCTTTTTTTTAAAGTTTATTAAATGACGTTGTTTGTCATGGGATTTAATTCACACCCAACATAGGAAAGACTTTTATAAGGCGTTACTTCCCACAGAAGTGGATATTATGCCAGGGTTACCACCTCCCCTTAGATGACAGGCTTTGTTATACTTGAATGATACTTATTTCTCACCCCATTATTGGGATGTGGCGTAGCTGTATTGCTACAGCACACTATAGCCTGGATATTCAAACTGCGCCAGGCTGTGTTGCGCAGGGGTGTGGCCTGGGCTATATTCAACGGAGCTGCGCTATGGCGCAGCAGCTTTGAATATCGCACCCTGGCCACCCCCACTGTGCATGGCGCAGTGGCACTGTGCCAGTGCAAGTGGCCAGAGTGGAGCATGGAGATGTGCTGGCGCAAGTGCCATTGCGCCATGCACAGCACCTACGATATTCAAAAGAAGACATGCAAATGGGGCCATAATTTATGCAAGGCACACAGGGGGCCATTTGCATCTCATTCAACCCATTTGCATGCCATTAGCATGCAGGTGCGCCGATCGACGCGACTTGCACCTGGCGCCTGCCAGGCAGCCGTCGGGGACGGCGCATCCCCCTGCAGCCCGATCGTGGGATTCCTAATATAAAAAAAGTCCAATATCCTATGGTCCAGTGGACCTCTATGTGCCTGATCGCAGGCATCAGTACGTTCCCCAGTCCAATATCCTGGTGGTCAGTGGACTGCACTGAGCCCGATCGCGGGCATCTGTAATAGAACCCTCCCCCGGTCAATATCCTGGTGGTCCAGTGGACGATCGCTGCCGATCGTGGGCATCAGTACCTCATCAAATACCCTTACTACCCTGGTGGTCTAGTGTACCTTCCACCCACCTGCCCACTGAGCCCCACCGCCCCCCCATCAGCCGGGCGGGCGGCAGCACCCCACCCGGCCAGCCCCTCGCCGCCTGCCGACCGATAGTTCGGTAGGCTGCACCATTGGTTCACAGCATATTAATGGTGTGTAGTTTGTTTGCATTATTTAGGTTCAGATATGTGGAATGAATTCATTCACATATCTGACTGAGGGTACGAGATGTACCATTGGCTCATGCTGTGAACAAATGGGCGTGCAGCCCTACTGAGCTGTCAGTTGGCAGACGGGTGGGGTGCTGCTGCCCGCCGGCTGACAGGGGGGAGCGGATCGGTGGGGCTCAGTGGGCGAGTGGGGTGGGGTGTACACTAGACCACCAGGGTAGTAGGGGTATTTGATGTGGTACTGATGCCCACGATCGGGCTTAGTGCGGTCCACTGGACCACCAGGGATATTGAACTTGGGGGGGTTCTATTACAGATGCCCATGATCGGGTTCAGTGCTGTCCACTGGACCACCAGGGATATTGGACTTGGGGAGTTCTCACAGCAGGGATGCCCACTATGGGGCATGGGGGGGCGCCTCCAGGTGCGGCAGGAACTCGGGTGGCCACCCACAGGTGTCTGCTGCTGTGTTGCACCCTGCAATGCGGCAGCTCACCTGTGGGTGGCCATCACTTGTTCCTTTTTTTCTTGGCATACCTTTGTGCAGGCGCAGGTAGGGGTTGCGCATGCATGACTCTGCACATCTCGGGCTGAATATCAGGCTGTGCAGGTTATGCATGGGCACGCCCCCCCACCTGTGCCTGCATACATTACTGATGCGCTCCGGTGCATTGGGATTTGTGCGGCACACTTTTCCCTTTTGAATATCATGGCGGGATGCAACAGTTGGTTGTGCATGGCGCAACACTGTTGTGCCATGCGCAACCCTTTTGAATATCTGGGCCAATATTTTAAAGGTAACAACAAACATAAAAGTATCATGGAATGGTTTTGCCCCAGAGACTGTTGCCATGATACACTGGAATCTATTCAGCACTTGTATTTTGATTGCCCATACATTCTTCCATTTTTGTCATTCTTGGGAACCACTTGGGCAGACCCCTTTTGGCACTCCCTTACTTATAATATGCTGTTGCTTCCCAACTCTCCCACTACCTCCAGGGTTATGATGTTCTATCCCCATGCCCAGCATGGATTCAGAAAAGGGCACAGTACATCGACTGCACTTGCCGTGGTTACCTCTGAGATCAGGTCCGCAACTGACCAAGGCAAAATGACTGGGGCCATATTCATCGATCTTTCTAAGGTTTTCGATTGGGTTGACCATTCCCTCCTCTACTCTGCTCTGCAGTCTCTTGGATTCTCCCACTGAGCCCTCAACTGGTTCTACAACTACCTTGAGGATAGGCAGCAATATACCTGCTTCAGTCGAACCCTCTCAGCCCTCTCCCCAGTTAACGGCGGGGTCCCCCAGGGATCTGTCCTTGGACCCATTCTGTTTTCCTTGTTCATTAATGAACTTCCCTCCGCCACTACCCATGGGCTCCCAACTCTATGCACGGATGACCTCGTCGTCCTGGCCAGCTCCCACAATATTAATATCATCAACTCTCGGCTAAACTCCGATTTCGATCATATCCAGAACTGGCTTGAGGGCCACAAGCTTATCGTCAACCTGAAGAAGACCCAGGCCATGCTTTTTGGGTCTGTGGCTAAAACTTCTGCCTGCCCGGCACCGCTAAAAATCTATGGAGCAAATGGCTCCCTCCTGCCAGTCATTGACTCTGTCAAGTATCTAGGGGTTACCCTCGATCCACAACTTGACCTCACCAAGCGTATACGAAATGTATGTAAAGCCTCAAATGGCAAGCTCGGCCTTGCATACAGAGCCAAGGACTGCCTCACCCCAGCTGCTCGGCTCGCCATAGCCAGGGGGATACTCCTTCCCACACTTTGCTACGGGCTTTTTGCCTTCGCTCCTCTCCCAAACTCTAGCCTTGCGAAATGGGACACTGCTTACAACAATATATGTCGCTTCACACTCTCTGCCCCTCGCCCTACGCACCGCTGTGAGCTCTACTCATGGCTGGAGTGGCTCCCCCTGAAAAGCACCACGCCTTTGTCCTTGGCAACGTCATAGATAACATAGTCAGAACAGCCACTCCCTCGGCTCTCGCCCTTCCCCTGAAACATGCCACCCCTGCCTGCCAATTAAGATCTAGTGCTGCGAAGGCCCGACTGGTTCCCAAGACCCGCACCCTCACAGGAGACCGGGCCTTCTCCGTCCACGTACCTAAAATGTGGAACTCCCTTCCCGCCTGAGTTCATGCCTCTCCCTCCCACCCCTGCTTCAAAACATCGCTATGGAGCTTCCTCAAAAACTGCTGTGGCCTATCTATGTTCCACATAGACCCTACGTACTCTCTCCCTCCCCTGATTCTCTGAGGAAGCGGCCCGGTGAGCAGTTTCTATGGATGCTGTTGTACCTCTGCTGTAAACCTGCTTATGGCACTTACCGTCCCCCTCTTGAAAGGTGATCCTGTCTTATCAGTACCCACCTCCCTTCTGTACAGTTTTTTTAGCTTTCTCTCTTGTTAGGCAATTATTTAAGGTAATTTCTAACCTGTACGCTCTAAAATTTCTTGATGTTTTTTCTTTTCATGCTATTCTCTAATGCTCATTTCGAGCTGTGATTAGTTATTAGTGAGTATACTACCACCCTATGCTGTTATGTAACTTGTTGCTAGACTACTTACCTCACCATGTTTAAGCCTGAGTTGTACCACCCACTTGTCGGAGCCTGCGGCTCCTGTATGTTACCTTGACCATGTATCATATTTTTTGTATGCTCTGTAACTCTCCCAGGTCGCACCTGAAAATAGGCACCTGGTTGTCTAGTGTGCTTAGCTGGTTAACAAAAGCAAATAAATAAATACTCTCATTTAGGGATCTGTTACTGGTCGGTCCTCCAAACATGATCCTTCCGTGTCGTTTCTGATTTTCTCATGCCTAAAAGTAATGATCAGCAGGGTACATTGTAAATACGTGTTGCAACAGCAGTCATTAGATCATATCTCACTTTTGTGAATGGTGGAATCTGACCTTCGATGGCAGTGCACCGTGGAGTGTACAAGCCTCCCTCCAACCTTATGGATTCAACACTGGAAGCATTGCCCATGGACACTTTTTTGATTTCATGTTTTTTCTTTTTCTTTTTTATGTCTACTTGTTTTTTTTTTTTTTTCATTTTTGGTCAGGTTCCACCTTTTTATTTGTTTTTCTTTTTGTTGTTGTTGTTGTTGTTGTATTATGCAGGGTGTCCTCATACAGCTGTGGTTTTGATGTGTGTTCTCTCTTATACTTTGCAAGCTGTTTGACCATTTGTACCACTAATTGTTGTTTTTCTTTCAAATTAACAATTACTCTGCTGTTTTCAAGAAGTGCCATGGGATCTTTATTTGTTTTTTCTTTAACAGAATAACCCATTTTATAAGTGCAATAACCCATTCCAGGGCATAGGAGCACCTCCTGGGTGGTTGTAGGTCACTCGGCCTTCAACCTCATGCCTCACAACACACCAGGACTGTACATTAATGCCCAACACTCCCAATGCCCAGTTGTAGGTTACAGTTTACGTAATCTGTGTTATGCACATTGAACTTTTGGTATTGTATAAAAGACACAGCTTCAGTCACCACAGTCACCTAATAAAGGAGCCTACAAGGTATCACAGGAGATGGGGCTTTGTCTGGGGACAAGCATGAGTGACATCTGGACAGGTAGGGGGAAGTAGCCACCCACTAGGGGCAGGAGGGGTAGGCAGGTAGGAGGTTCCCAGGGGGAAGGTGGTTTGATACCAGGGGAGGAACATAGCCCACAAGAAGGGCTGCACAGAGAGGTTTGCTCTCAATTTTCCTAACTCCAGGTTTGAAGAAGAAGCAGCTACTCCAGCCCAGCAGCCGGCCTCTGGTTTGAAGAGGAAGCAGCAGCTAGGCCCCATAGTCGACAGGAGCAGTCCCAAGAGCACCAAAGGTAAGCAGCAGCCAGTGGCTATGTGGGTGCAGGAGCCCTGAGTTTTTCTCTTGGCTGCAGTAGGAGAGAGCAGCATAAAAAAGTTTAAAATTAATTATGTAGTATTATAGATTTAAATAGTGGTGAGAGGTACCAGGAGGTTTAGGTCTCCCAGTGAGGCAATGCTCACACCGTGGTTCAATTCTATGTGCCAGTTGCCTTTCCCAAGCATCTGTTTTACCCAAAAATTGAATGTATCCTTAGGGCTGGAGGTGGGTACAGTGTGGGCTGGGGTTCAGTTCCCAGGTGAGGCTAGGCTGAGCAGCATAATGCAAGGGGTTAAAAAAAAATGAATGAGCTGAATAGATATCGCTCCATGGGATAGGGCTGGAGCAACATAGAGTGGGCTGTTAAAAGGTGCTTGCCAGGGGTCATTCCATTTGGGCGGGGGACAGCCATCGGCCCACATGGTCGAGGTGAGCTTAGGCTAGTATTGAAACGGTCTTTCCTTCCCCTCCTCTGTTGAGTGTCCGATCAAGCCAGTAAACATGGGGGGGTTAATTTCAATATGGTGCATTCCGTTTGAGGGGTGAGAATGCCATCGACCGCGTGGTCTGGATCAGCCTTAGAGCTACTATTGGCATTTAGTCTTTTCCCCTTCCCTCCTCTGTTGTGTCCAAACAAACCAGTAATCATGGTGCATTAGAAAAAAATGCAATAACAGATGATTGCAGGCCAAGTTGGGCAGCCACAGGTGGGGCCTATGACCAAGGCCATGCCAGGGCAAACTGAGGTGGGTCAACAAACCATTCCATACCTCAAAGCACAGACGGCATTAGAGCAGAAGCTTGACCATTTACTAGTCTTGTTCCCTGCGAAGGAGCAAACGCCGGCAAGAATGGGTCACTCATTACAAGCAACTGGTGGGACTCCAGGCATCGGGAGCGGGGTAGTGAATCCCGTGCCACAGCAAGTTTCTGTGCAGCAAGCACAGGTGAGTTTTGTGTCATTTAGGAAACAAGTGAGGTCACACTTACAGGATAAGGTAAGGCAGCAGATCATAAATGGGGAGTATGTGGACGTGTTCTCACTCCTCAACCAGCCTAAGGAGTCAGAAGAGGAAAAAGACAAAAAAGTGAAAGACGATGGAGTGGAGAAGAAGCACAAGACAACGGTTCATTGCACTTGGGAAAATTGGGCAGCGGGTTTTGCTATCTATGCAGGCATGCTGACCCAGGGCAACCCAGCAAAAGCCAAAGGGTTATAGGTGTATTTTAGCTGGATTATGACAACGCAGGCGAGCAAACCAGGAGATAGTCAGTTAGAGTATGATGAAGCGTTTAGGAGCAGAAAGCAGACTGATGTGGGGAGGTCTTGGGCCATGTTGAACCTGCCATTGTTGTGGACCACAGACATGGGAGGAGGGGTCCAGCATATGGATAGTGGCTTTCCAGTCTGGCGGCCCACCTCACCAAAAAGAGGGTGTCAAGGAAACAGTAAGGGAAGGGGGTGTTGCTTTAATTACAATCAAGGATTGTGCACTACGGAGCAATGCCGATACAGGCATGAATGCATGGCCTGAGGCAGACCGCACCCTTTTCAGCAATGCAGGAAAAAGACAGGAAATTTTCACCTCTTTCAAAAGATAGGGAGTTTTGGCCCCTTTCAGAAGGGTCACAACAAATCTCCCAACACCCGTAGGGGGGAAGCATCTAGAGGAGTGGTTAGCAATGTACCAGGATAAAGAGGCTGCTCGCTCCTTGGCTGAAGGGTTTAGGTTTGGGTTTCATATTCCTTATGAAGGCCTGCGCAGGGCATATGAGGCAGACAACCTGAAATCAGCCAAGGAGTGACCAGAGGTAATGCAAAAAAAGCTCCAAAAAGAGGTAGAGGCCAGCAGGATCACTGACCTTTTCACAACACCCCCAAGCATATGGCTTATGGTATCTCCAATTGGATTGGTCCCCAAAAAAGTGCCTGGGGAATTCCAGATGATTAATCACTTATCATATCCAAAGGGTGACTCAGTTAATCATTACTTCGACCCAGCACATATGTCTGTGTCGTACACATCATTTGATAGAGCGGTGGAGGTGGTATGAAAAGAGGGTCAGGGTGCAAAGTTGGGAAAGACTGACATTGAGGCAGCCTTTCGATTATTGCCCATCCGCCCAGCAGACAGAGAACTGTTGTAAATGAAATTTGAGAGCCAGTACTATATGGATAACTGCATGCCAATGGGTTGCACAGTGACGTGTGCCGTGTTTGAACAGTTTAGCATATTTTTGCATTGAGTTATGGCTCAAAAGGCACAGCAGGCAGAGCTGGTGCATTATTTACATCATTTTTTGTTTGTGGGTAAGGCACAGCACTGTGCTCAGCTTATGGGTGCAATCCATGAAGTATGCGCAGAACTTGGTGCACCTTTGGCTCAGAACAAAACAGAGGGGCCATGCATGCGGTTGTCGTTTCTGGGCATAGAAACTGACATGGTGGCACAGGTCTTTCATTTACCACAGGATAAGCTGGCAGCCTTAAAAGTACTCATTGAAAAGCTTACCAAGGCATGCAAGGTTACTCTGCATGAATGGCAACAGCTGATAGGTCACTTGAATTTCGCCTGTCGAGCATTACCTATGGGGAAGACATTCATGAGAAAGTTGGCTGGGGTAGGTGCTGGATGTTTGAAATGACACCATAGGATATGGGTGACAGAAACAATCAGGAAGGACTTGAGTATATGGCAAGCATTCTTACAGTGCTTCAGTGGAGTACCCATCTGGCCGGTCCTGATGTCCAGTCAGGAGTTGGAGCTCTTTACAGATGCTTCAGGAGGACTGGGTTTTGGAGCATATTTCCAAGGAAAATGGTGTGCTGGCCAGTGGCCAGACTCCTGGAAGGGATTGGGTGTGTTAAAACAGATCACAGTATTGGAATTCTTTCCAACAGTGGTGGCCCTGGTGGTATGGGGCAAGCATTTAAGGGGTAAGCCAATTACATTTTGGTCAGACAATACTGGGGTAGTCAATGCCATAAACAGTTGTGGGTAAAGGCCCCATGGACAATCTCATGAAGGTATTTGTACTGAAATGTCTATTACTAAATATCTAGTTCAAAGCAGTACATGTCTCAGGAGTTGAGAATGGTATTGCTGGTGCACTTTCTCGTTCACAGTGACGGAGGTTCTGGGAACTGGTGCTGGGAGCTGAAAGACATCCCAGGGAAGTTCCAGCATATCTTTGGAGTTGGTAATAAAACAGCCTGGGATGTGATCAGGAATGCACTAGCGCCGAATACACAGGTGGCATATCAGAGTGGGTTAGAGAGTTTCCTGGGGGTACAGCATGCACAACGGTGGTTGAAGAAATCAGTTATGCACATATGTGCTGTACAAAAAGGGAGAGGGGGCTACACCAGCCATGGTAGAGCAAGACTTGGCAAGCATAGCGTGGTATCAGAAGGCAAACGGGTACTCAGATACTACAAAGGCCTTTCCCCTCTGCAAGATGATGCAAGGATGGGCAGAGTCAGTCCCAAAGAGACTGGACCGCCGCCGACCCATCAGCCCCATACTGTTTAAACAAATATGGGACGAGCTCCAAAGAACCTGTTCATAAACAGGGGAGACATACCTGTTCAGGATGGCCTACTTGATGGCTTTCTGCGGGGCCTTTCGGGCGTCTGAACTGGTACAGCCTAGCAAGGCGGGATAGCAGCATTTGGCACTGGGTGATGAAGACATGGTAGAGACCATGGCTGGAGTCTTTGCTCGATTAAGGAAGAGTATGATGGATCAGAGTGCTCGATGTTGCTGGTATAGTGTGAGTGCTCCCCTGGGGGTGCAGTGGGATATCCAGGCATGGATACAGGACTATATAACCAGGCGGTCAACAGTAGAGTGGCATTTTTTAGACATGACGACTGGACCCTAGTAACAGTGTATCAGTTTTGGCACATTCTGAAGAAAACTTTGTTGCAGCTGGGGCAGGATGCACAGCAATTTAATACCCACTCATTTAGGACTGGGGCAGCACTGCATACAAACATACGAAATTTGCCAACAGATAAAGGCCTAGAGGTCTATCAAGTCTGCTCGAATGTGCAGCTAGCACCCCTTATTCTGCAGCTGCCCCTCCCTTCCACCCTTCCCCTTCATTGACCCTCCCCCCTGTCCTGTCCCATCCCCTTTTGAAGCAGTCCACTGTTCTACTGGATACCACTTCTGCAGGTAACGCATTCCACCCAGTCACCACCCTCTCTGTAAAAAGGTGTCTCCTCATCTCCCTCCTGAACCTTCCTCCCTCCAGTCTCATATCATGGCCCCTGGTGTCCCTCCCCTGAAGGATGCCTGCTAGGGCAGAAGGGCTAACGGATGCACAGATTCAGGCCCTAAGCCAATGAAGGGCCACAGGCTTTTGAAAGTTATGCCAGACCTCAGCTGCTATAACTTTTTGTTTTGTCTTGACAAGTGATGGCTTTCAGAAGGCACAGATCTGGATATGCGGACATTCATTTATACATTGTGCTGCCATCTGGGTGAGTCAGCACCGGTGTGGCAAGAACCTGTTTCTAGACCCCAGGTGAGTGGAGGTTCAATGGATGGGGATGAGATGGTGTGAGTTGCTGCCAGGGTTGGCCGCTGAAGCCTGGCAGGAGCCCCTTCCAGAAGTCCTGGTGATTCACCTGGGGGGAAATGAGTTACAGTCTTTAAAATTACTGGATTTGGAGCAATGTGATTGTGTGATGAGCTTGTAGGGGGTGAGCAGACAAACAGCTCACCCAGTGGCAGCTCAGTAGTCTTGGAAGGTCCGTGCAGAGGGGTAACAGGGGATTGCAAGTCTCATGCAGCCAGATCCCCTGAGGCTGACAGAAGGTTGGTGCCAGATGGCTGGAGTTTCTCCCTATTAAAGGAGTGGGGGCAGTCTCTTGGAGCATATGCTCGCAGCATAGTGGTGTCCTCTGACGGGGAAGGACACGTTCACAGCCAGTCCAGAGAGCCATCCCTCGTGCCCCGGAGCCGGTGAGGTTTTTTTTTCCCCCAATTGTTTAACCAGGTGAGACACACTAAGCTGAAAGCTTGTTTACAGGTGCAACCTGGGAGCACAGGGTAGTTAAGTGACTTGCTCAGGCTAACACCATATGCAAGTGGGGGCTGTGGGATACAAACCCAGGTCTCCAGATTTGTAGCTTGGAGCCTTAACCACTGCGCTATACTGCCTCACAATTCCCTCGCAGGGTTTGCTGATTGGCAGGCGGCCCCCTGTGGAGAGGCGGTAGGTCAACGTTTTAAATCGGATCAATCTGATTGAGTTGAACATCCAAGACTACCTGGCTGCGCACATCGTGCAGAGTTTGATGTACTGATTGAATAATTGGATAATAAATAAATACATGGCTGTGGCCATTTTCTCCAAAGCTCGTTGTCTGTCTCAGTTTATCCAGGTGGAACAAAGGTATGTGCCCCATAAGACAATAAAGGAGCCTACAAGGTATCGCAGGAGGCAGGGCTTTGTCTGGGGGCAGGCATGAGTGACTTGAGCAGGAAGGGGAAGTAGCCATCCACTAGGGGTGGGAGGAGTAGGCAGGTAGTAGGTTCCCAGAGGGAAGGTGGGTTGATACCAGGGGAGGAGCATAGCCCATAAAAAGGGCTGCACAGAGAGGTTTGTTCTCAATTTTCCTATCTTCAGGTTTGAACCCACCCGAACCTCACCCTTGTAAAAGCAGGAGGGAGGGGGGGGTGTAGGGACCTTGCTGACCCATTATGGGAGATCGCATTAGCGGTCAAGAAGGAATTTCCAATTTTTTCCCACATGGTTTTCTGTTTTTTTTGCCTTCTCAAGCGGGGGGGGGGATAAAATAAGGTATTAGGTAGGTTAGCATAGGCTGCCACAATCATGTACAGGGTATGTAAGTGACTGTGGATGGCTTGGTAGCCTTGGAAGGTCTGCACAAAGGGGGTAACAGGGGATTACGAGTCTCATGTGGTCATATCCTCTGAGGCTGACAGGACCTTAGTGCCAGATGGCTGGAGCATCCCCCCATCAAAGGGGAGGCAGACAGGAAGGCAGTCTCTTTGAGCGTATACTCACGGCATAGCGATGTCCTCTGACGGGGGAGGAGACATTCGCAGCCGGTCCAGACAGCCACCCCTCATGCTCCACAGCCAGTGACCTCGTGAGGTTTGCTGACTGGCAGGCAGGCCCCTGTGGAGAGGGGGTCAGCCAACACTTTAAATTGGATCAAGCTGATTGAGATGAACATCCAAGACTACCTAGCTGGGCACATCATGCTGAGTTTGATGTACCGACTGAACAATTAAATAATAAATATATACATGGCTGTAGCCATTTCCTCCAAAGGCAATTTCTGTCTCAGTGCAACAAAACTCCATGCTCTATAAAACAACCATTCATTATCTTCTTTCTATTTTTGGAACCGTAAAATTACCCCACAAAAATAGGGTATTCAAAAATTTGTTAAATTTAAACTGCCATAGTGGGATGTGAACTGTCGGACGAAATTAAAATGGTTAATAACCTACTAATGAAAAAAATCTGTTTCTCATATGAAAGCCGTATCTACTAATATTGTGGGGACCACCAGTAGGGTCGACATGTGTATTTTAAATTACTTACAAATTTGAACAAAGGCAATCAGAATAAAACAGTCATAGGCATAGAATAAGTGTAAAACATCTGTTTCATATATGTTTTTTTCCAATAAGAAAACAGTCTATGTATAAAAGCACTGCATCATGGGTATGCAAATAACTAATTGCCTGGTAACATAAAACAAAGGAGCTATTTGTTTAATTTGTGTATTTATTTATTTATTCATGACAGTTGCTCCCACTGGCCCAGATATTCAAACTGTGCCCAAAAAGTGCGCAACAGCAGGACCAAGCGCAAGTTCACTGCGCCCATGCACAAGAAGCGTGATATTCAAAAACTGCGCAGGCCAAGATGCGCCTATGGCCAACAACTGAATATCGCACCACCTGTGCCATAGCGGAACTAGGGATGTGAAGCTGAGCATATCTGATGCGCCACAGCGCAACAAGGGATGCTCTGTGGAGCAGTCCAGATGCGCCATAGCACAACCAGGGATGCCCCCTGCAGCAGGGTAGCAATGCAACAGCACAATCAGGGATGCAGGGGTCCACCACCCATGCCACAGATGGGCAGAGGAACACACAGCAGAACAGACATCGTCCCCCACACCCCATGCACTGCACAACTGGGGGGAGAGCTGGAATAACCACTGTCCCATAGATACCAGCAACCAACCCACAGCCGGGCCATGGTGCTCCAGCACACCCCCTGGCAAGCTGTGACTGGCACACAAGGAGGGCCGACCACCCCGTACCACACCATCCCACTAATGCAGAGCACACCCTGCACCATAATCCCCATACACCCTGCCCAGGAGTAGTGCCCAACAGTGCAGGACACCCCATGCATGCCACCACCCCCACTGTGACAATGCAACCCTGTGCACCATGAAGTCATGCAAGGCAGTCCCACCATGAGCACCCTGCAGCGGGCGGCAGCAGACAGCGATGCAACAGATGCATACATAGGGCCGCCCTGCATGCCCCCCCGAGGTACAGCTGAGAGACCGACCATGCGTCAGCACACGAGGTACCCCACATGTGACAGGCATGCCCTGGACCCCACCTCCAATAGTACAGCAGCCTGCATACCCTCCCAAGGACACATCCCATACCAGCACTGGCCACAACAGCCAGCACAGACACGCACAGTGCAGCATGGAGGTATGCACCACACAGGATGCAACACAGTGCATGGACAAACACCCACCCATACCCAAGGGCACACCAACACAGGGACACAGTAGTGAGTCAACCAAGCCACTGGTGTGTGGCCACGGCTGACGTGTACACACGGACAGCACCCCTACATTGCACAGGTGTGCCAGCCACCCTGCGCAGGCACCATGAAGCTGTATGCCACCAGCATGCTGCCGAAGCACAAGTGACAGACACTGGAGCACATCCCCTGCAACAGACACAAGCAACAGCATGGAGGGGGGACAACAACAGCAGAGGCCACAGTGCCACCGGAGGTAGACGTGCACCATACTGGTGATGGTAGGCAACCTGGCATTGTGCCGGGTACAGTTGTTATCCAGCATGGACAGCCACCACTGACACGCCAGCAGACCGTGCATATCACAGATATGCAAGGGTGTCAGCTGCACAGGCCATGGACAGTCTGACAGGGGTGCCATGCACACAGTGCAGGCCCGGCACACAGGCATCTAGTGCACAGAGTACAACACACAAACCACAGACAGTGACTGATACCCTGCCCACACCATAGGTGGTTCACCTCTGCACACACACACACACACACACACACACACACACACACACACAGACACACACACACACACACACACACACATGCCCATGCGTGCACCACCCCTGACGCCATGCACACCACTGCAGCTGAGCACCTGTAGCCCGCTGCAAATCAGAGACCACCACAATTGTCATAACAAAATGCATATATTTAAAAGATGTAAAAAAAAACTACATACAATTATTTACAGGGGGGGGAAGGGCCACATAACAGGTGGGGGCGGGTGAGGCAAAGGCAAATTTATTTAAAAGACGCCCAATCCCGGAGGCTCTGGGTGCCATACAAAATTTGTATAACATTTACACATAAAGCGTAAAACATTCAAAAAATAAAATAATAAATCACAACCTATAAAATAACCTACTCTAAGCACCAAATGCTTGTAAAAATAGGAGTGTCTTCAGGCGGGCTTTAAAAATGTCTACAGTGGGGGCCTCCCTGACCAATGCTGGCAAAGAATTCCACAGAACGGGAGCTGCAGCACTAAAGGCTCTGTCGCCTGCTGATTTTAACCTCGTTCTAGGAACGGTCAGGAAGCCACCACTAGAAGATCAGAGAGGGCGGGTAGAGGGAGTAGGTACCAGGAGGACTGACAGGTAACCAGGGCCCTGCCCATGTAGGGCCTTAGAGGTGAGAAGACCCATCTTAAAGAGGATTCTCCACCTGACTGGCAGCCAGTGCAATTCAGGCAGTACCGGTGTAATATGACAGAATTTTTTCTGCCCAGTCAATAGCCGGGCAGCAGCGTTTTGCACCAGCTACAGTCTGCGGAGAGATCCCCCAGAGACCCCGAGATGGAGCGTATTACAGTAGTCCAGCCTAGATGTGACTAAGGCATGTATCAAGGTAGGGAGGTCCAGAGGCGGAACAAGGGGCTTAATTCTGGCAATGTTTCTGAGATGGAGAAAACAGGTATGGACCACAGAAGATATTTGTGCCTCCATGGTCAAGTTCCTGTCTAGAATCACTCCAAGATTTCGCACCCATGAGGAGGCCTTCAATGACACAGCTCCAAGAACAAGTCCAGTTGCTGAGTCAGAGGCCGTCCTATCATGAACTCTGTTCAACTCCACTACCAATACCTTTGTCTTGTCAGGGTTCAGTCGCAACCAGCTGGAGGCCATCCAGTCGTTAATCTCGGCCAGACAGATATTTAGCACATCCATTGTGTTGGATGTTCCTGGGGCAAAGGACAGATATAGCTGAGTATCATCAGCATAACAATGAAAACTCAGACCATACTTCCTAATGATCCCCACCAGGGGCAGCATGTACACTGCGAACAACATTGGGGCCAGTACCGAACCCTGAGGGACTCCGCAAAAAAGGAGACAGGGTGTAGATGAGAAATTTCCCATCACAACCCGTTGCCTCCTGTTGGTAAGAAAGGACTCAAACCAGTTCATGACTGTACCGGTGAGTCCACACAGCTCCTTAAGGCGGACAAGCAACACACAATGATCCACAGTGTCAAATGCTGAGGAGAGATCAAGGAGAACAAGAATTGTCCTTTCCCCCCGATCTCTAGCCCTGAGGAGATCATTCTGCACCCAAACAAGCGCAGTTTCTGTGCTATGTCTAGCCTGAAAAGCCGACTGGAAGGGATCGTACAACTCATGAGTCACGTGGTGCTCTTCCAATTGAAGCGATACCACCTTCCCCAAAAATGGGAGTCTGGAGATAGTACGGTAATTTGCCTTGATCTCCGGGTCCAAAGATGTTTTCTTTAAGAGGGGTCTCACCAGAGCCTCCTTCAAGGCATCCAGAAAGACTCCCTGAAGCAAGGAACACCGTACAATCAAGGCAAACACCGGGCCAACAGAGTCTGCACATCTCATTAAGAAACGCGTTGGCACTGGGTCCAGCTCACAAAAGGTATGCTTCAAATTGACTGCCACCTCAATAACCTTACAAACCTCCACTGGTCTAAACTCCCCCCAACTCAGCAGAGTGCACTCAGAACACATTTGGCGACCACTGTCAGCTATAGTATTGCTGGCTGAGGAAGCCTCCCGCCGGATCAAGGACACCCTGTCTGAGAAAAACCGAGCAAACTCCTCACAATCTTTGTTAGAAGAAACCCTCCCGGGCTGCAAACAGACAGGATGGAGAAGTCTATCTACAGTCCAGAAGAGTGAAGCTGGTCGGTTTCTCCCGGCAGCAATCTCCCTAGACAGAAACACTGCCTTCTTATGGTTGATTGCCTCCTGATACACATGATAGTGCGTACGCAGGACCAGTTTGTCCCCCTCCAGGCGGGACCACCTCCAGCAGCGCTCTAATCTCTGACCCATCTTCTTCATCTCCCTGAGGTCTCCATCAAACCATGTAGACCTCAGATATGAAGTTCTGGGTCGTACACGGACAGGTGGGAGGGAGTTGATGGTGTCAGATAACACCCTATTACAGGTGTCAACCCTGGCATCAACACCTCCGACGCATGCAGCACCCACGCTAGACAATTCGGCTGCTGCCAAAAAACCCTCAGGGGTAAGATCCTGTAAAGGGCGGCAGCGAATCATCTCAGCAGGAGAAGGGCTTATGGCAGGAGCCCCAAGCGTGAACTTCACCGTGCAATGATTGGACCAAAATACCCGATCAATCCTGAGATCAGTAATCTCAAGCCCCAGTGAGAACACCAGGTCCAGAATGTGGCCGTCCTGATGGGTTGGTGCAGCAACGACCTGCGTCAGTCCCAGTGAGGACATGCTCTGCAAAAAATCACTACTGCATCTCTGGTCTCTATCGTCAGCCCAAACATTGAAATCTCCCAGAAAAACACATCTGGGGGATCCCAATGTTTCGCCAGCGACAAACTCGGCAATCTCCTGCAGGAAACTCCCCATTGGGCTGGAAGGGCGATTGATGAGGAGGATCCTGCAGCCCGCGCCGAATCCTCCATGAACAGCCACACACTCAAAAGAACCTGGAGTTTCCACCGGGTGCACGGTGAAGGTCAGGCTGGATCTAAAACAGATAGCTACACCACCACCCCTGTGGTTCACTCTTGGGCAGTGCACCATGGTATACCCAGGAGGGACTGCAGCCTCAAAAATGGGGCCAGTATCATCTCCCACCCAGGTCTCCATGATGCAACCCAGATCGACTGATGAAATCAAGGCGGCAATAATTGCTGTCTTCTTTCTGATCGATCTGGCATTGCACAGCACTGCCGTCAGAGGACTGGAGGGTGGTGCAGTCCCTCAGGTTACCTGACCACTCGGTCTGGTGGACTCCTTGGGGATGGGCACCAGCCATGTCTAGCCTCTCCCAGATGCCCAACATAACCCAGGGTGCCTCCTGGACCTAACAACCTCTATCCTACCATCACCCAAACCCAGGTCACCCCACTGCCAACAATCAGCACGACCCTCTGCAATCCCCACTTCCCGACAGCGTCTAGCAGTAGTATCAGACACTGGGAGAGGGACAGAGGGATGTAAAGCATGTAGTAGTGAGCTCCCATAGGTGATCCTAGCCCCCATAAATCCTCCCACATACTCCCTGCACATTTCAAGCAATAAGCACAAAGACTGTTATTAAACACACTTTAAATACCACCAAAATAAATGGCTATCCTACTTAACCAGATAAAATTAATACATAACTAAGTCATTTAATACAAGACAGGTTTAAATCAGAATAATATTCAAACTAAACATGCCTACTACAAAAACTATTATACTTTACACATATTAAAACCATGCAGTGGACCAACCCATTTCCCTCCTCCGTTTTCAAACGGAAATTTCCAACACCAAGTGGCACTCACGCCACTCACACGCTCGCGCTTGCGAACGGCGCTTTAATTTATACAGCACTGTCCCCGCCCCTTCAGCAGCAGTCGCAGCTCCCCTACTCACACCTCCAGCCAGGTAAGAAAGGCAATCCAAGTAGACTACTGCACAGCCTCTCACGCCGTGCGAGTCACCTACCAGAGGGCAAACGGGCATTCACCCACGAGCAGGAGAGCAACAGTCACAAGCGAAAACCAAGCGCCAAACCAGGCAGCAAAAGCGAGAATCCAGGCATCCAGCCACTAACGAGCGGCATTACAGTCACGTATATTAAATTCACACATGTAGGACAGGCACTTTAATTTATACAGCGCTGTCCCCGCCCCTTCAGCAGCAGTCGCAGCTCCCCCTACTCACACCTCCAGCCAAGTAAGAAAGGCAATCCAAGTAGACTACAGCACAGCCTCTCACGCCATGCGAGTCGACTACCAGAGGGCAAACGGGCATTCACCCGCAAGCAGGAAAGCAACAGTCACAAGCAAAAACCAAGCGCCAAACCGGGTGTCAAAAGCGAGAGTCCAGGCATCCAGCCGCTAACGAGCGGCATTACAGTCTCGTATATTAAATCCACACATGTAGGACATAAGGGGCAGGGGTAAACATATGGGAGAGGGAAGAAGGGGTGTGAGGGTGGGTCAAAGGGGGGAAGGTGGTAGTCGGGGCATGGGGACATCAAGGGGTGCTCCGGTCCTCCTCCTCATGGTGCCAATGTGTGCTCCTCCGTCTCCTCCTCACCCCATAGTGGTGGATCCTCTGAAGGAGCTGCAAGGTCTCCCTCACCACCTGGAGCAGCCCGCATAGACTCCCCTGGATTTCCTGGAGTTGCCGTCCACCTAGGACGAGGGAGCAGAGTCAATAGGTGTGACTGTCCAGCCCCCTGCAGTCCACCCATTGTGCATGGCATACAGCCATGTGCCATGTCCCTGTGATGGTGTGCGACCACCCACAGTGACTGTGTCCACAAGACCTGCCCACCCAGGCAGCCACAGCCATGTGGACCACTGCACACACTAACTGCCCATGTCCTGCACAGCACCACCATGGCCGTACAGTGACTTGGCTATGCGGTGTGAAGGCAGTGCCACAGCCATGTACCCGGAGCACACATGGACCACCATTGACACACTCCCAGACATGCAGTGCCACTGGACAGTGCTAACTGTAACAAGTTGCATGCATGGCAGTGGTGTCAATGGATGGTGGCCATGCCCCACTGTCTGCCCAGTTACACAGCATGCAATAGTAATCATGGATGTAAGGCACTCACCATCATCAGGCTGGTCCACGCACTGCTGACCACCATCATTCCTCCTGGCCCGCTGCTCCTCCAGGCGGCGCCTCCGGTCCTGGTTCTACCAGCGTTCTTCTGGCCCTAAGGTGCAAACATGGAGAGAGGAACATCAGTACAGTCCGGTAGCAAAGTCCCCCCGCCCCCATGTGTGTGCAATCCCACACAGCCATACCCATCCACCCCACACCCCGATACCACCACCACGGCCAACACCGGATGGCTTCTCCCCCATGTGCCGGACACATGCAACCGTGATACCCGTATAGACGATAAAAGTGTACGGATGTTGCACCTACCTAGCTGTGGCACCGCGCCCCTCCTGGCACGTGCCCGCAGGCGGGCAAGCAGTTCCGGGTCCCTGCGCCTCAGGTCCCCATAATGGTGGAGGCACTGCTCCGCCGTTCGCCCCATACCAGTGGCCTCCTCCAGGGCATGGGCCACCTCCTGCCAGACCGCACTCCTGGCCCTGTCCAGGGGTGCCTCTCCATACAAAGCCCCAGCATGGGGCTCAACTATAGCCACCAGGTTGGCAAGCTCAACCTGGCTGCAAACAACTGCATGCCTCCGCGCCATCTCTGCTGTCTGGTTGAATCAAAATGGCACTCGGCAGCGCGGTTCTGCCACGTGCAGATACTGCATGGTACAGTGCTGCCACTCTCTATCATGCTGTCACCGAACAGCGTGATAGTGGTGCACCCATGCCTGACGCATGGCGCCTAGGGGGCAAAGGTCAGGCACAGGGTCAAGAGTCTCTGGTGCACGGACAGCCACAGTGCAATTGGAATCCAATGCGTGTAGCGCAATTGGGTGCTTGTGTGCCACCTCCTGTAATGGCCTACAGCGCTGTTGCCCCAGTGCGCCTACGACACCCCAGTGCCACAGCGCCATATATGTGAACAGCACTGTAGTGCCACTGGCACAATGGTGGCCGTGCCCTGCATTGTCTCCCACACACAGCACGTCAGCAGCGCAGCAGGCACCTGCATCATCAACCCGGGCATGCGCAGTTAGGTGTGTACTGCGCATGTCACAGAACTGCACCCTTGACTCAGCAAGTTCAACACAATTGCGCAAAGCGCAACAGCGCGATATTCAGCCGGCATATGCAAATCATCTAATCAGCCATTCAATGGCACAGTCACTGCATTTACATCCACTAAAGATGCGCCTCACCTCATTTGCATGGGTTGCGCTATAAAAATGCGACATTGGGCTGCACTGGCCATAGTCGGTTACTGTAGTCTATCGCGGTGAGTTGCATGCTGTTTGGGCGTGTGGACTGTGGTGTTTGGGACATGCATGGGACTGCACAATCACAGGTAACACCTGTCATTCCCACAGGATGAATCATGACTGATCATGTGGTGGAGGAAGAGGAATAGAGTCGTGGGAGGAAGAGGAGGCCAAACTTTACAAAGGCCGAGACAGAAGCCCTGTTTGAGGCCTATCTCGACCAGGAGCCACTTCTCAGCGGACACCAGGGAACACCACAGGCCCGTGCTGCTACATGGGAGGAGGTGGCGTGTGCTGTCAACCTGCATGGCAGCCACCAGCACTCCGTGCAGGAGTGCAAAAAGAAGATGGGCACGGACAGTCAAAGAATTAAAGAGAAGGTGGCTGCCATCAGGGCAGCACGGTCTGCGACCGGTGGGGGACAGCCGGAGGTGCAACGCCTGACCCCACAGGAAAAGCGGCTTGCTGGCAGCATGCAGCGTTGCGCCATTGAGGGTATTCCGGGTGGTGGATTCCAGACAGGTGGTACCCGTCACTGCATGGTAGGTCATGGTCTGTCTATTGGGGGGGGGACAGGGTAGATCACATGCAGTAATGCTACTTTTTTTCCCTTACAGCTCCTGAGCGTCTACATGGGTCAGCAGTGGTGGGCTTCTACACTGAGGCCAGTAACATGGAGATGGAGAACGGCCCATCCACCTCCACGGGAATACGGGGGTCAGGGCAACAGTGGGCCCACCTGGACGTCCGGACTGATGTTGGTGGAGCAGGTGCAGAGGAGGCCCTGCCCGTGTCCCAGCGTGCCAGTGTCCATGGATGCCAGCATGCTGAGACTCGGGCTGGTGCCAGATCCGTCACCGATGATGATGGAGCTAACGTTATGGGCAGTGACACGTGTGGGCCACAGGATGGCCACACAGCAGGTGACATCGCGGCCATGGCTGTGGGTGGTGCCACTGTGTAGGCCTGCGTGTCATCACAGTCCCAGCCTGTGCCTGTCTGCACCAGTGGGGCAGCACTGGTGTGTGTCCAGAACAGTGGGACTGTTGCGGCCACTGCAGCGGCACCATTGAGCCCTGGAGAGTGGCAGCTGGAGGGGCAGCATCAGCAGTTGGCCAATGGCCATGGCGGTACAGTGTCAGGGGGCGGCGTCAGTGCACCACCTGTGGACATGCCCAGGCCTGGCCCTCATGTGCAGCGCCCTCCCTCAAGGGGTGATGAGCATCAGGGCCATGAACACCCTGAGGGACAGCATGCCGATCAGGCAGATGACCTCTTAGATGAGCACACCTGCATACTGCAAGCATCAGTCAATCAGCAGATGCGGCTTGTGACAGCGGTGGATGCACTGAGTGCGGCTCTGTGCCAGGCAGAGGAGCGGCACAGCAGAGACACCGGCTTGCTCTGGCGGATGGACGGTTGCAGGAGGATGTGACCGCTGCCATTGACAGGCAGACACAGGCATTCACAGCTGTCATGGCCACAATGGGCACACAGTTATTTGCCCATGCATCGCAGACACCACACAGTGCAATGTCCATCCCCCATTCCTGGCATCGTGTGACACCGTCCTTGTTGACACCGGGTTCAGCTGTGGCCATCCCGAGCACGCCTGGCACAGGCATGTTCGGTGTGCTGCAGACCTCTGTGCAAGCACGGTCACGTTCATGCAGTGGAACCCCTGGGGGACCATCGGTGCCACCCCATGAGGCCAGTGGTCAGCCTGTCACTGCTGGCAGGTCTCGGCAGGGCCACCCATGCATCCATGGCGGGCCGTGGCACTGTGGTGCATGACTTACCTGTCTCCCAGTATGGCTACTGTCTGATGCTGCCCTGTGTGCATTGTGTCGTTCAGCGGGCAATGCACAGGTGGGATACTTGGCCCTACACGCACACACACATTCCATCAGCACACCCTCCAGGCTGCAGTCCACTGTGACGTGTGCATGATGATGCCTGCATTGCACTGTATGCCACTGTGCAATGGTGCCCAGCATCTGACACACGCACAATGACAGGCACTGGGCGTTGTGGTCTGTGGACATGTGTGTGGCTAGGGGTGGCGGTCTGGGTCGGCGTGCCTCCTACCCGTTGTGCATGTCTTGTGAGAGGTGTGTGTGTGTGTGTGTGTGTGTATGACCGTGTGCCATGTTATACCTCGCCCATCCCTGGCGGTGTGTGCAGTTCCATGTTCAGCCACTTCCTTTGACAGCATGCACCCCTGGTGTGTATCCATGCGTGTTTGTGGGTTGTGCCTGTGCCACTGGTGGTTGCACATGGCCCCATGACTTACCTGGGTTGGCTGAAGTGCTCCTCTGTGATGGTGCCCCAGTGCAGCTGTGCCAGCCGGAGCAGTCAGGGGTCCCATCGCCCAAGGGGGGGCTGCCCATCACCAGCGTCACCAGCGTCCTCATCGTCCCCATCGCTGTCCCCCTCTTCGACCTGTACGGCTATCCCCCAGTCGTTAGCCATGTTGTGCAGAATGCAACAGGCCAGGAATAGCCCACAAGCCTTTGAGGGGCTGTACTGCAGGGCACCGCCGGATGTGTCCAGGCAACGGAAACGTGCCTTCAGCATCCCGAACACCCGCTCGATGACATTGTGTGTGGTGGCATGTGCCTCATTGTAGCATTGCTGTGATGGGGTCGCGGGCCGCCGGTATGGTGTGAGCAGCCAGGGACAGAGTGGGTATCCAGTCACCTGTGTGTAGAGGGTGGAGGTTAGTTTGGTGATCAGCGTCGCCCTGCCTTGGGCCATGTAGGCCACTACCCATGTCACCTTTGACCATGCCCCTCCCAAGCTCTATGTTTGTCTGCGTGGTTTGCATACTCACCCACTAAGTGGCCAGTGGGGATGTCCCCACTCTTGAATCTGTGGCACAGTGCTGACTGGTGCCAGGTGAAGGCATCATGTGCTCCACCAGGGTGCATGGCACAGACATTGATTATGCGCCCCCTGGCATTGCACACCACCTGGCAGTTGATGCTTGCATAGCCCTTCCAATTGATATATGTGGTCCCCTCAGGGCCAGGTGGTGTGCAGATGGCCACATGGGTACAGTCTATTGCCCCTAGCATGCCAGGCATACGTGCTACCCTGTGGAATTCCTGTATGTTTGCTGTGCGCTCTGCCGGTGTGCTGGGGAAATGGATGTACTCTGCAGCGTGTGGCAACAGTGCGCTGAGGAATTGGGTGAGGTGGCATGATGCGGATGACTGGGTTATGCCTGTGGTGTCCCCTGTCGGTCTCTGGAAGGTATCCATGGCGAGCAAGCACATGCAAGCTGTCACTTTAGTCTCCACTGACACAGCATGGCTCCGTCATGTGGGTGCCTGCATCACATCACTGCACAGCTCACAGAGCCGCCTCAGAATTGCCCGATTCAGGTGGTACCGGCCCACGATCTCGATATCGCTGTACAGCTCGAAGCTGGTGTGGGCTCGGTACTGCCTGTTGGGGGCATACCGCCAACGGGCCCTTCCACGGCTGCACCCCCCTGCTGCCTGCCTTCTCACCCCCTCATTACTGCCTCCATCTGGATGGTGGCACAGGCCATGTCCCTGGCTTGTGTCCCCCCCCAGCAGCTGTTTCTGTGTTTCCCCCGCTGTCCTGGCTGCTACTTCCCCTGCACCAGGAACACCTTCCTGTGGTGGCCTCAGTGCTGTATGGCACTTCTCCCCTCTGCACTGGCTGTGGCTTCCCATACCTTCCCTGTGCCTATGGGTTCAGGGTGCCCTTTCCGTATCCTGCCCTGTGTGTCCCTCCTGCCCTGTTTGTCTGCCTATCGGTCAACCACATGTGCCTTCCCTGTAGCGTTCCTACACCTCTCCCTTGTTCCTTTTTATTTTGGCTCATTTCCGCTATCGCGCAACTTCCGCTTGCTCCTCTATTACGCATGGCGCATGTTGTTGAATATCACAGTGCGCCATTTATGCATGGTTCCTCCCCCTTCAGTTGCGCATGCATTCATTATCATTGCGCTCTTGCTCAGCGTGATTTGGGGGGCACATCTGCCTCCCGCTGAATATCGCAAAATGGCACATTTTCGGACTTGCACTGGAGCAACCCTATTGTGCATGGCGCAACCCTTTTGAATATCTGGGCCAGTGTGTCTACTTTTTCTGGGTTACCTGCCTCCATGAGCTGTCATTTCGTAATTTTCCATCTGTGAACTTTCTTCTTTTCCTGTTTTGCCTCTTCCTCTGTTATTTTCTTGCATCTTTGCTTTCATTGTTTCATTTTCCTTTGGTCTTAGTTTCCACTGTCCCTGTTTTACCTATTTTTTTTCCTCTCTTCTATGTACTGCTGATAAAATAAACAATATTTCCTTCTTTGCTCAGTCTCTGGTTTTCATTCAACTGTTCACCCACAGTCATTAAAGTGATTCTCTGAGGTTTGCCATAACAAATGGGAGTAGTAACCTGTAGGAGCTGTGATTCAATCTCCTATCATTCAAACTGCCAAACACTGTTTTCCAATTAAAAAAAAATGCTTTTATTTCTGTGCTCTGCTTCATTTGCATAACCCACCCCTTTTTTTCTCAGTGCTGCAACCCCCAACCGTGACATCATGCAAGGGAAACTAAAGTTAGTTTTTTTTTTAATTCCACCTTCCTTGCTCCAGGTCAGCCACTCCTTCAGGCCGCCTAGGTCCCTGCTGGCACCCCTTGCCCCAATGCCAGCCACTATCACCTCACATTTGCAGCCCCAGGGAACCCTGCATAACCCTTCACCAGGTGGTTCACCCTCCTCCGAGGGAATGAAGGCACCAGTACTTGGCCGGGTGCTGCTGGGGTCGATCTGGGCTCGCCGAGGGACAGCAGCAGCGGGGCGGCGACAAATCATCCGGTCGGCCAGTGAGCACTTTCTCTGCTTAGCTCCCCAGGGGCATGGTGTGCCACTATGCCAAGGCATGATTCGGCGTGCCCCACCCCCGATAGCGTGATCTTTTGTTATAATTTAGCAAGTGACATTTTCTTCATAACCAGATTTTACTTGGAAAGAAGAAAAGAGAAACAAATTATTGTTTTTAGAAACATAAAATCATACAGAGGGAGCACAATAGTGCAAACACATAAAAGGCAAAGTTGTTGATGGAATAAGTATCAATTTCTTTTGAAAAGGATAGAAAAATAGATTTAGCTTCTCATAGAAATACATTGGGCTTAGCTGGCAGTTTCTGACATCACAATACCAGAATTCTATTACTAACATACTAAAATGCCAGCAGAATAGGCCTAATGGTCTTTCATGTCTGCTCGTTTGGTCAGCCCCCACCCTGGGAGCTGACCTTGCTGCCCCCCTCGCCCTCTCTGGCTTCTCCCTTCCCAGTTCCGGATATTCTCGCCGCACTGGATTTTTGAATTCTTTTTTACTAGCAGTGTGAGAAGCAAAGGTGAAAATCCACTTGTTTCACTGCACTAACAAATATTTTATCATACAAGTAGAAAGTAATTACTAACACATAAAAATACAATATATAAAATAGTTTTCTATTTATTAGAAATAAACACCTGCTCTTTGAGCACTGTTTGAAACAGAGACCTCTGTTGGTCTGTCTTGGTATTGCAGACATCTACAGCACTGAAATAGGAGACTGTTATATGCAGTACCCACATTGCCTCATTATGTAAATTAGCATACACAATGCCTTGTTTTGAAAATAAACATAGGAGAGCTTTAATTGTTGAATCCACTAAAGAAATATGAAACTGCACCTCACAGTAAGGAAACTGGAAAACAACTAATTGTACAGATGAAATATCTATGAGTCTGTATAGGGTCAGTCATATATGAATTGTAGGTCCTTAATTACCTGATGGTGGCCAATCAATTAACATAGAAACATAGACTTTGATGGCAGGTAAGGACTGCTAGGCCCATTTAGTCTGCCTATTTCCCTACCTACAGGATAGGCTGCAGATCCTAGTTAACCAACAGCCTATATCTTCCTGCCCCCCACAAGAATTGCCTTATGTTTGTCCCATGCATTCTTGAATTCTCCCACAGTTTTAGACCCCACAACTTCCTCAGGAAGGCTGTTCCATGCATCCACTACCCTCTCTGTGAAATAATACTTCCTCACATTGCCCCTGAACCGCCCTCCTTCTATCTTTAAATTGTGTCCCCTTGTTCTTGCAAGTCTCTTTTTCTGAAAGATGCTACCCTCTTGGACTTTGTTGATTCCCTTGAGGTACTTGAAAGTTTCTATCATGTCTGTCCTCTCCCTTCTTTCCTCAAGGGTATACACATTAAGCTCCTTTAATATCTCCTCATACGGCTTCTCTTGCAGACCCTGCACCATTTTAGTTGCCCTCCTCTGGACTGCCTCTATCCTGTCTATGTCCTTGCGGAGATGGGGTCTCCAGAACTGGACACAGTATTCCAGATGGGGTCTCACCAACTGTCTGTACAGAGGGATAACAACTTCCTGTTTTCTGCCTCTCCCTATACATCCCAGTATCCCAGCCCTCCCTACTGCCTTCTCACGTTGCTTGCTAACCTTAAGGTCATCTGATATGATTACCCCCAGGTCCCTTTCCTGTTTTGTTGTTGTTACTACCTCCCCACCCATTGTGTATTCTTCCCCTGGGTTCTTGTTTCCCAGGTGCATTATTTTGCACTTTTTTGCATTGAATCCTAGCTGCCATACGTCTGACCATTCCTCCAACCTTGCCAAGTCCCTTTTCATCCTTTCCACGCCTCCTTGTGTATCAACCCTGTTGCAGATCTTTGTGTCATCTGCAAAAAGGCATACTTTTCCTTCCAGTCCCTCTGCAATGTCACTGATGAAGACATTAAAAAGGACTGGACCCAATACTGAACCCTGTGGTACCCCACTGGTAACCGCCCTTTCTTCAGAGTGGACTCCATTTACAATTACCTTCTGTGTCCTGTTGTCCAGCCAATGTTTTACCCAGGCTACCACCCTGGGACCCACTCCCAGGCTGGTTAATTTGACTAATAATCTTTTGTGTGGGACTGTGTCAAATGCCTTGCTAAAGTCTAGGTAGGCCATGTCCACAGCCCCTCCCTGGTCTACTACTTTGGTCACCCAGTCAAGAAATCTATTAGATTCGTCTGACATGACCTTCCCTGTGAACCCATGCTGCCTTGGATCCTGTGCTCCACTGACCTCTAGGTACTCAACTATTCTTTCCTTCAGAGTGACTCCATCACTTTCCGTACCACAGAGGTCAAACTGACAGGTCTGTAGTTTCCTGCCTCTGTCTTGGTCCCACTTTTGTGAAGGGAATCACATCCGCTTTCCTCCAGTCCTCGGTACCACACCATCCTCCTATGATTTATTAAAAGAGTAGCCAGTGGTTTCACTAGTTCCTTCCTTAATTCTTTTAGAATTCTGGGGTGAATTCCATCAGGACCCATTGCTTTGTCCACCTTCAGTTTTAGGGTTCTTGCAGAACCCTTTCTTCTGTGAAAGGACTGGGATCGACCCCCTATCAAGAGTGCTTCCGTTAATTGGATTAGGCACCTCCCTCCTCTTTTTGTGAATACTGAGCAGAAATATTCGTTCAGTATTCCTGTTTTCACTGTCCCCTCTGCCCACCCACCGTTCATTCTATTCAGCCTCACTATCCCTCCCTTTGTCTTTCTACGCTCGCTGATGTACCTATAAAAGGTTTTATCCCCCTTCTTAACTGAGTTGGCTATCTTTTCCTCAGTTTGGGCCTTTGCTATTCTGACTTCCCTCCCTGCTTCTTTCTGCCTTAACTGGTACAGCTCTCTGTCCTGCTCCTTCTGTGCTTCCTTATACTTCCGGAATGCTATCTTTTTCTTCCTGACTTTCACAGCCACCTCTCTTGAGAACCATAGTGGCTTTTTCTTTCGTTTTGATTTGTTTATTTGCTTCACACAAAGGCTTGTTGCCTCTGTGATGGCAGTTTTGATAATTCCCCATTGTTGCTCCACACCTCCTTCTAGCCTGTTTGCTAGTGCTTTTCTGAGGCACTCTCCCATCTTGCCAAAGTCAGCCCTCCTAAAGTCCAGTACCCTCACTTTTTGTGGCTTGACTCTGTAGCTGAGTTTAACGTGAACCACACTGTTTGATGGTCACTTGTCCCCAGATGGCAACCCACTTCTAGATCTGAGATCCTCTCACTGACCCCGTTTGAGATACGAGGTCTAAGATTGCTCCCTCACGAGTGGGTTCGAAACTAGCTGTCTAATGCCTGCCACCTGTAGGGCGTCAAGAATGGCCCTGCTCTTGGATGTGGCTGCAGCAAATGCTCCAGTTAACATCTGGCATATTCAGGTCTCCCATCAACAGTATCTCCCCTTTCTCTGCCATTCTAAGAATGCCTTCCATCATATCCTTGTCCATTCCTTCCCCCTGACATGGGGGTCTGTACACAACCCCTGTGCAGATTGTGGTGCCCTTGCCAGTCTCCAAGGTGACCCACAGTGCCTCCTCTCCTCCCTGTTTACTCTTTTGTTCAGTTGCTTTTATCCCTTCCCTTACATAGAGAGCTACTCCTCCCCCTATTCTCCCCTGCCTGTCTCTCCTGTAAGTTATGTACCCTGGTATGTTAACATCCCAGTCATGGTTCTCTGTGTACCATGTTTCTGTGACTGCCACAATATCCAGGCATCCCTCCTCCATTAAGGCCACCAGCTCAGGGAGCTTGTTGCCCAGACTATGAGCACTGGTACTCATTACCCTCCATTTCCTGATGGCCTTACCCCTTTTGCCCCATCCTGTCCTTCTTGCCTTTGTCACTTTCTCCATTTACCCTGCCCTTCTCCCTATCAACACCTCCATGTTGGTGTTTGCCACACACCTACCGTTATTGTTTGGGGGCTAGGATTTTCCTGCTCCTTTCCAGTGCCTCCCCATGGCTAGTTTAAAAGCTTGCCAATGAAGCATTTAAACCTATCACCTAGGATCCTGGTTCCCCTCCCGGACAGATGCAGCCCATCATGCCAGTATAGGCGCATCACTCCAGGTGGACCCCAGTCCCCAATGAAGCCAAATCCCTGAGCTCCACACCAGTTTTTCAACCACTGATTGAATCCCATGGTACTGGAACACCCTAGCCTCTCCTATGCCATAGATGGGTAGCACCTCCGAGAAGGTTACCGTGCGTGCTACTTGACTAAGGCCCCTCCCCAATTCCACAAACTCTTCCTGCACTTCTCTAATCCCTTTCTTAGCCAGGTCATTTGTCCCTAGGTGGACAATGACATCCAGCTCCCTCCCCTGTGCAGCTGCTCCGGCAATCCTGAGGATTCGCTCCCTGTCCCTCCAAGCCATGGTGCCAGGCAGGCACCTTACCTCCCTCTCCCCTTCCTTGCCCAGTTCTACCTTCCTAACAATGGAGTCCCCACCAGGAGTTGTTCCTTCCCTGCAGGGTCCCCTGCCACCCTCCTGTGGGTCTCCCTTGTGGAGGTTCCCAACATCCTCCTTGGTCTCCACTGTGGGTGCCTCCATAGAGGAACCACACTTTGCCAGAATGGCATAGGGATTGTGGAGAGGTACAACTGGAGGGATGTGCCTCTGTTCCACCACCCTCACCCTCCCTGAGCCCACTGTGGTCCAACCACTCCTCTTTCTTGGCAACCTCTGAGGCAACGGCAGTGGCACTGGTGGTCCCTGGATGGAAGAGGAGGTCCCACAAATCCTGGCCAACTCAGCCTGGAGGTGAGCAACCTCCTCCCTCAGCCCAGAGGGTGCCTGCAGATGGGACAACACGCATCCTCCAGAACATCTCCCAGAAGACTGCTGCTCCACAGCCACTGCACTGCACCACTCCAATCATGTCTTATTTCTGGCCCCTTAACTGTTTGCAATCCTTACTCTTTCCTCTGTTTTTTTTCTCTCTCGCCTTACTTTCTGCCTGTGTGCCCTTTAAGCTCCTGATTGTCCTGTTCTGAGACAAGAATATCCTATATTTCTCAGTAGACCACTTACTTGTTCAGAGGCAGACCTCCAGCAGCTAGAGGGGGCCAGAGAGCTACTCTTGCCCTTCTAGGATGGTGGGTCCTTGGTGGTTCTGTGATTACTCACTTCCTGCCCCTAAACAGGAAGTTCCTGTTGTCAGTCAAATCCTGTGCCTATAAAAATAGAACTAGCTTTGAGTGGAGGGGAGGGAAGGAGGGCAATATAGTCAGGCACATTTACAAAGATGAGTGTTATTACTCATGTTACTTCTATTTAGAGTGCATGCAGTACACATGAATATATTGCCTTGCTTCCTCCAACTCTTTTAAACCCTTCCAATATTTCCTTCTCAGAAAGCATTCCACAAATAGAATACACAAATCTCCCACTTTCTGTGGAGTGAGGCCACCCCAGGATAGTGCTTAAAGAAACTACAGCTCCCAACAGCTAAGGGAGGCTTAGCACTCCCACATTTATATGTATACACTTAAGCAGGAGGGCATAGCACTCATAGATTTATATAGAAACATAGAAGTTGACAGCAGATAAGGACTGCAAGGCCCATCCAGTCTGCCCATTTCTTTTTCTGCCTTATAAATGTGCCATCGGCCTTCGCTCTGTCAATGGCCTATCTATTCATACTCATCTGTATTGCTCCCTTATGCCTATCCCATGCCTGTTTGAAGCCCTGCACTGTATTCATATCCACCACTAACTGAGGTAGACCGTTCCATGCATCCACCACCCTTTCTGTGAAAAAGAACTTCCTCACAATACCCCTTAATCGGCCTCCCTCTAATCTCATGCTGTGTCCTCTTGTCCTGCTATTTTTCTTATATTGAAACATGTTAGACTCTGCTAATGCCCTTAAGGTGTTTGAATGTTTCGATCACATCACCTGTCTCCCTCCTTTGCTCTAGGGTATACATATTGAGCTCCGTTAATCTGTCTTTATATGTTTTCTGATGCAGCCCCTGCACCATTTTGGTTGCCCTTCTTTGGACTGCCTTAATTTGGTTAATGTCCTTGTGAAGGTGTGGCCTCCAGTACTGCACGCAGTATTCCAGATGGTGCCTAACCAGTGTGTTGTAAAGAGGGATTATTACCTCCCTCTTCCGACTTGTGATACCCCTACTAATACACCCCAACATCCCTCTAGCCTTACCTACTGCTTTAGTGGTCTGCTTGGATGATTTCAGGTCATCGGTGATGATGATGCCCAAGTCTCTTTCTTCCCTTGCGACTGCCAGCAACTCCCCTCCCAGCCTATTGGTGGCTTCAGGGTTTCTCTTCCTTATGTGCATGATCTTGCACTTCTTTGCATTAAACCCCAGTTGCCACTCTTCTGACTATCTTGCCAGTTTACCCAGATCTCTTCTCATTCTGCCCACCCCATCTGGATCATCTACTCTGTTGCAGATCTTGGTGTCATCTGCAAACAGACAAACCTTACCCTCGAGTTCATCTGCAATGTCACTGATGAAGATATTGAAGAGGACTGGCCACAGGACTTATCCTTGGGGTACCCCACTTGTGACTTGCATCTCTTCTGACTCTATACCATTTACCACCACTCTCTGTTTTCTGCCTGTCAACCAGTTTGCCACCTAGTTGACCAACTTCTGACCCATCCTGAGCCTACCCAGCTTATTAATCAATCTTCTATGTGGAACAGTATCAAAAGCTTTGCTGAAGTCAAGGTAGGTGACATCAACTGCTCCCCCTTGGTCCACCACTCTGGTTACCCAGTCAAAGAAATCTATGAGATTAGTTTGACAGAACCTTCCTTTTGTAAACCCATGCTGTCTTGGATCCTGTGCTCCTATGGATTCCAGGTGTTGCACGTTCCTTTCCTTAAAGGGGCACTGTTAGCTTTGCCCCTCGGTTTTGCCTCAGTTTGCAACAATGATTCCACAAGCACATACCTGTACCAATATTAGAGTAGAATGCACCTACATAAGCAAAAAACTCAACTGGTTACCTGTTTTGTAAAAAAAGCATTACTTCAGTTAACTTTCGGACCGAATGCAAACCCGGCCCACCAGAAGAAGATTCCATGCCGAGAACGCGCATGTAGTCGGAGCGCGGTGCCGAAGTGCGTTTTTTATGGTCCCCATTACAACAAATAGATCATTTAGTAGAACTCCGTAATGAAAAGTGCTGGTGGTATTTAAAATTTAATCCTGCACACTGGTTCAGCTGCAAAACACTTTCAAACTGCGGCACCAAAATCCCACGCATGCGTAATAGCGGCACGTTCTTGCACATGCATGAGATCTTTTCCTCCTGCTGCTGCTGCGCATGCGGGATTTCGGTGCCACAGTTTCAAAGTGTTTTGCAGCTGAGATTTCAGTAGTGAGACAAATTTTAAATACCAACAACACTAAATACGAGAGACTAATGATCTGGCTGACAATGAGACACCATAAATGACACCAGCACCTCCGCGCTGTTCCGGCGTGATCGTCTTCGATCACGCCAGGTTTGCATTAGATCGAAAATTAACTGTAATGTTTTAAAACAGGTAACCAGTTAGATTTTTTGCTATGTATGTGCATTCTACTCTAATATTGGTACAGGTATGTGCTTGTGGAATCATTGTTGCAAACTAAGGCAAAACCGAGGGGCAAAGCTGACAGTGCCCATTTAAGGAGTGCCTCCATAATCTTTCCTACTTCTGATGTAAGACTAACTGGTCTGTAGTTCCCTGCCTCCTCCCTGCTACCACTCTTGTGGAGTGGGATCACATGAGCCCTTCTCCAGTTTTCTGGGACCTCTCCTGTGTTTAGAGACTCACTAAACAGTTCTGCTAATGGCTCTGCTCGTTCCACCCTTAGCTCCTTTAGTACCCTGGGATGTATGCCATCAGGTCCCATTGCCTTGTCCACCCTGAGTTTATCGAGCTCTTGTAGGACCCTTTCTTTTATGAAGGGACTAGTGTACACCTCCCCCGTGTCCATGATGCTGAGCTGTGGGCCCTGCCCTACCTTCTCTTCAGTAAATACTAAGCAGAAGTATCTATTTATGGTAGATGCTTTTATGTGGTCCTCCTCTTCACACGCCCCCTTATCTCCTTTGATCGTAGCAATACCCTCTCTGGACTTTCTTTTTTCACTAATGTATCTATAGAAAGTCTTGTCACCTTCTTCTACTGTTTGTGCTAGTGTTTCCTCGGTTTGTGCCTTTGCCTGCCTTACTGCCTTCCCTGCTTACCTTAGGGAAGTTTGGTATGCCTCCCTATCTTCATTTGTATCTATACACATGAACAGGAAGGTACTAGTGTTTCCTCGGTTTGGGCCTTTGCCTGCCTTACTGCCTTCCCTGCTTCTCTTAGGAAGGTTTGATATGCCTCCCTACCATCATCCCACTGTGTTCTCCTATATTTCCTGAAGGCCAGCCTTTTGGCTCTGACCTTTTCTGCTACTGTTTTTGAGAACCAAAGTGGTTTCCTTCTTGTTTTGCACTTCCTTTTCTCTCTAACACAATGGGATGTTGCTTCAAGTAGTGCATCCTTAATGCTTACCCACTTTGCCTATACTTCCTCACCTGTATTTCTTTTTGCCAGGGCTAGCTTAACTCCGTTGGCCATCTTATCAAAGTCAGCTCCTTTGAAGTCCCAGAGTTTTGCCTTGGAATGGGATGATTTAGTTCTAGTGGCCAAATTGAACCATACCATATATCTATACAAGATTTGTATCTATACACATAGGCAGAACGGTTTAGCACGCCCAGATTTGTATCAATACACATAAACAGGAAGGTTTAGCACGCCCAGATTTGTATCTGTACACATAGGCAGGAAGGCTTAGCACTCCCAGATTTGTATCTATACACATAAACAGGAAGGTTTCGCGCTCCCAGATCTGTATCTATACACATAGGCAGCAATCCTACAACACATACTGTCCTGGATCCATGCTCCACCATACCCCAGATGGGTAGATATAAACCCCCCCCCTCCACACCCCAGCCTGAATCTTCTCTATGGCTCAGACCATGACGCAGACCAGAGGACACATATCAGCAAACTGGCTACAGCTGTGCTACAAGACCGGAGCAGACTCTTTGCCCAAATGCAATATTATCCATAAATCCAACCCCAGTGGAATGGATCTGTATATGGTCTAGGAAGCATACAATTACAGGTTCATACCAGTGGAGGTAATTCAGCAGAAAAACGGTGATTTACTTCTTTAGGACACTGCAAATTACAGTCAAATTCCACAAAACCAAAAATGTCTCATGCTACAGGGCTGCACTGCAGAAATTGCCATACAAATATATATTTTGGACCTGCCCAGTGCTGCCCCCCTTCTGGGAAACAATGCCACAAAAATTAAAAAAGCTTATCCCATCAGTGTATACTCGTACTGCTACACTTCCCTCCACAAGTGAAAGAAAAGGTAAATCTATATCTCCTGGGAATCCTCTTAACAGTGGACAAAAAAATCAATTACGAGACTATGGCTTATACAGCCCCCCCTCCCCAACAGTATCCCAATGGGAAGACATCATACTTGCAATCATGCCATCTATCAGATGGAAAAGATGACAGACAGCCCAAGTACAAAATGCTTTACCAACACAGCAAAATGGGTGGAACAGCTGGTTGCTTCACATAATGGAAAAAAAAGAACAGATATATCTCCCTGAGCCTGACACCCTGGAATTGCACTAGGCAATCATTCATATACTCTCTGGCAAACCTAGAGGGACCCCCTCACATGGAATAAATGGCCAGGCTGAACAGATGGTGAGATGACAACCAGGAAAAAGCTATCAGTGCCAAGGGTGGTTGTCCTTTCACCCCTAGGCTCAGGAGGACCCCCCACCTTACACAAAGGCTAGAATACAAACCATTCCAGATGTAATGCAGTTAGTATAACACTGTATTAGACCAACATGTATAAAAAGCTGTCATTTGCTTAAAAGACTGTAACAGACTAGTGCAAATTCACACATGTACTTGAAGCACTGGTAAACAGTATATGGATGTATCTGGAAACCTGAATAAAGTTTAAGTTGAAAAAAAAAATAAGATCAGTAATGGCATCTTCCTCATTAATAAACGAATGTATGGAATTGATCAGTAATTGGGCATGCTTGTGAGAAATGCAGTCGCAAATGCACTGGATGCTCCTAAGAAGGTCACCGATAGCCTACTAATCATGGGAAGAGAACACTGGATCATCCGGTACAAACCAGTGAACAGAAATCCAGGTCCATACAGAGCAGTACCATGTATAAAGGGAAGCTAAAGGAGGGAAAGAGGCCTGTGTAACCATAGGCCAAGTACTATGGTAAAAGGAGTATTCAGTTTAGTGTACTCCGGCCATGAACCTGGCAGCTGGCACCAGGAAGTGCATCATGAATTTAGTAGCCATGTGTGCAAATGCAGAGACTAGAGGTCCAGATGGACCAAAGTCCCCCTGGCTTGCATCAGTAGGTTTTAGCAAATGAGTAGTGGAACTGGAGGCTCCACTACCAGATGCAGTAGAAGCAAGAACCAAATTTCGTGAGGCCATAAGGGGATCATCAGTATAAGAATGGTATGCTCTGCCTTTAGTTTGAGCAGAACTTGTTGAATCAAAGGTATGGGTGGAAATGCATAAAGAAATCTCCCTGTCCAAGGTACGGAAAATGCATCCTGCATGAAGACACCCGGGCCAGTAATTACATTGTGCAACAATGCAAATAGGTCCACCTCCGGATAACCCCATCATCTGAAGAGGTAATTCACTATGAAGGTTGGTAGTTCCCACTCATGCTCCCATGAAAGGAACCAATTTGGTCTGTCCGGGAGGTTGTGTGGGATACTGGGGAGAAACATGGCCGATAGTTGAAAGCATGAGATACTGCCTATCCCCAGCCTTTTTATGTTGGCTCACGCATGTGCAGCTAACATATTGCGGTAGTAGCAGATTTGGAGGCGCAGTCACTGTTGGGTGAATGCAGGGCACGCATCAGTAGGTGCATCGCTCATTCCCCAATAAGCATGCATGCCGGCGCCACACCATGAATACATAATGTGGCGAGCACATCTAATGAATGGTCTGCTGCAATGCAAGCAAAGCTCATCATACGCAGAGGCTCCTCCCGACGTGCTTTCCCTGGTGAAAACATTTTTTAACATGGCGGCACACTGCTTGCCATAATGCCGACTTCAGGGGTGCCCAATCCCCCTGTCAGCATGCCCTGATAGAATGTATGTGCTGACTGGGGACCCACCCCTGCCGGCATCATGCACCCCCCCACCCATCTGTTATGCTCCCTGCTTTGCTGTGTGGCCGACGGGGTGCCCAATCCCCATCGACTACAGCATCCCCCCAAAAAACACTTAGATGGCACGCCAGAGCCCACCCCAGCATTCCAAATCCCTGAAAAGAAAACCGTCCTGTGATGTTTTTTGTTTTTCCCCGTGTGAAAGAAGAAAGCGGTTCCTTACGGTCTCCCTGCCCCCTCCCACAACCCACGCCCACCCTCCGAGCACCCTGCCTCCCCACACTCCCCTCACCCCATACTTACCTCTGGAGTCTGGCGCGACGATCTTCAGTGGACCGGGAACACGTCTGCACTCTTCAAAGCCGACCGCAAACTGAAGAAATGCCAGTAAGCTGTATAATGGCATAAATAGGATATTTTTCAACTTTGGTGCATATCTCAGCCATTTTTTGGAACTTTTGCACCAAATTCTCAGCATGGAGTTATTGGGACCTCTCCTCATGAATTCAGTCACTGTCATGGTGTTATTCGGTCCCGAAAGGTGATTTTGCGGTCACTGCATGGAATCACCTTTTGGGACTGAGTAACGAAACAACAGTGCTACTGTTCATGAGGGGGTCTCTCAAAAAGTCTTATTTGCAAATTTGGTGAAAGAAATTTAAAAAATGGCTGTTTTACAAGCGTGCATTGTGCTGTTTCCACGCACACTTGTAATTTCATCAATTTGTAATATTTTCACTCCAGAATTTCAAAATTGTCATTTTTCCACACCTCCTTATGAACAGTACAGCTGTCATTTTACATAGACAAAGAACCTCTGTGCGTAAACACTGAGGCAAGGGTTACCCCAAAGGGCATTTGGCTGGGAAGCCAAGTTTCAAGAAAATACAAAATTACACGTGCCCCCACAATGCAAAGCATCATGGGCTGCATATGCAAATCACCACAGAATGTTACACTGGTCCAACTTTAAGCAGAATTGCATAGTGCCAAAAAGTCTCTCACACAGTTTGCAAAGGGTACTAACAAAAGACATAGACACGTGTTTCATCCTACCAAGACTACTCAGTATGCCTTGTCTGTTTGACACCCCAGTGGAATGGGCCAGCTACCCCTAAACCAGTGTGCCTGGGATATATTGTGGTGAACCCATTAAAATAAAAAAACTATTTAAAAGACAAAGAACCTCTGTGCGTAAACACTGAGGCAAGGGTTACCCCAAAGGGCATTTGGCTGGGAAGCCAAGTTTCAAGAAAATACAAAAATCACACATGCCCCCACAATGCAAAGCATCATGGGCTACATATGCAAATCACCACAGAATGTTATGCTGGTCCAACTTTAAGCAGAATTGCATGGTGCCGAAAGGCCTCTCACACAGTTTGCAAAGGGTCCTACCAGGACTCATCAGTATGCCTTGTCTGTTTGACACCCCAGTGGAATGGGCCAGCTATCCCTAAGGCAGTGTGCCTGGGATATATTGTGGTGAACCCATTAAAATAAAAAACTAGCCCAGCCAAATGCCCTTTGGGGTAACCCTTGCCTCAGTGTTTACACATAGAGGTTCTTTGTCTTTTTAAATAGTTTTTTATTTTAACGGGTTCATCACAATATATCCAAGGCACACTGCCTTAGGGGTAGCTGGCCCATTCCACTGGGGTGTCAAACAGACAAGGCATACTGATGAGTCCTGGTAGGACGAAACACGTGTCTATGTCTTCTGTTAGCACCCTTTGCAACTGTGTGGAGAGGCCTTCTGGTACCATGCAATTCTGCTTAAAGTTGGACCAGCATAACATTCTGTGGTGATTTGCATATGTAGTCATGATGCTTGCATTGTGGGGCATGTGTGATTTTGTATTTTCTTGAAACTTGGCTTCCCAGCCAAATGCCCTTTGGGTACACCTCAGTGTTTATGCACAGAGGTTCTTTGTCTTTTAAATAGTTTTTTATTTTAATGGGTTCACCACAATATATCCCAGGCACACTGCCTTAGGGGTAGCTAGTCCATTCTTCGGAGGTGTCAAACAGACAAGGCATACTTATGAGTCCTGGTAGGATAAAACACATGTCTATGTTTTCTGTTAGCATACTTTGCAAACTGTGTGAGAGGCTTTTTGGCACCATGCAATTCTGCTTAAAGTTGGACTAGCATAACATTCTGTGGTGATTTGCATTGTGGGGGCATGTGTGATTTTGTGTTTTCTGTCATTTTACATATCCTGGCCAAAATGTATTTTTGCAAGTCCGGCGCAGAATAGCACGGTCGCTGTACGAAACCAGTTTTCAGAATAGTTTAAGAAAATGATGATGACACTGTTCATGAGCAGAGGTCCTAAAATGCCTATGTTGAAAATTTGGTGCCAAAAGTCCATAAAATGGCTGTGTTACAAGCATGCGTTGTGCAGTTTTCATGCACCCGTGTAACTTTGCAAATCTGCAATATTTTCATGCCAGATTTTCAACACTGGCATTTTTTCACACCTCCTTATCAGCAGTACAGCTGTCATTTCTCACAGCCTGCCCAAAATCTGTTTCCGCACCTGTGGCGCACAATGGCGTGGTCGCTGTGCGAAATCAACTTTTGGGACTGATTAACAAATCCACAGTGCCACTGTTCATGAGGGGAGGTCCCAAAATGCCTATGTTGAAAATGTGGCTAAAAAACTCCCAAAAATAATTGGGTTACGGACGTGTGTTGCACAGTTTCTATGGATGCTCACGACTTTCATATTTTCACTCCAGATTTTCAACGTTGCCATTTTTTTACACCTCCTCATGAACAATACAGATGTCATTTTCCATATCCTGCCCAAAATATGTTTTCATCCCTGTGTCGCCAAATGGCATAGCTGCTGTGCAAAACCACCTTTCAGCTAACATACTGATAGTGCCACTTTTCATGAGGTGGGCTCACAAACAGCCCATGCTGAAAATTTGGAGTGAAATTACCAGCACGTGCCTACAGTGTTAGGGTTTTCAACTGTAACACCCCACCCTGTAGAGACTGACAGGCGTCAGGGGTGTGACTTGGGATCATCGACAGTAATGCTCACGCCATTCCACCCCACCCCCACCCTGCAGCCAGTGACAGGCATCGTGTTAAGCCTTGCACTGTTCGGCCACAAAGTTCACCCCATTCTCCTATACTGCACCCACCTCAGCATATTTCCTTATCAAATGGGGTAAGTATAACGCCCAAAGACCCCAAAGCACACCATGACACGTGTCACTGTCTACAGGGTAGGGTGAGGTACAATGGCATGAGCGTTATTGCTGACGACCCAAAGGCACACCCCAATGTCTGGCAGTCTCTACAGGGTTAGGATGGGATTGGCGACACTTCAATACTTCACTGCCATTCCTATTATGCATCTCTAACTCCGGCACTACCAATGCCAATGCCAGCGAGACAACATCCGGCATTGACAAATGCTTTTTTTAATTAAGTATACTTTCATTGGTTTTCACAAAAATGTAACACACCACAGTCATACACGGACAATACAGGCTCCCCAAATCAGAGCCAAGTACAATATCATTACTACGTTGTATACCTTTGTTGGTTAAAAAAAGGCAAGTAATCATTCCATATTAGAATCCACTGTTATCCCCTTCTGTACTTTCAGTGCTACAACACCCTCTGCATGATACTTCATAGCCTCCTTAACAGTGTACTGATTCATGCATTATGTTAATACACTCCTATCCATCTCATTTCAATCCAAAGTCATAAGTACATGTAATTTCTCTCACTTGTTTTGGTAGTTTTTTAGCCTGTTATGCACAATGGCAAATTATTTTTCTGCTTTCAATGCAAACAATTTACCATTTGTTGTCCCTCCCCCTCCCTCCCCCCACACACTCGCCTATCCCCTCTGTCCACCTTCCTCTCCATCCTCTCCGACAGTCTTCCATCTAAACTATCCCCCCCTTGTCAACTCAATTTGACAAAGCCACTTACTGACTGATTTATTACCTGTTTGTAAACCCCTTGAGTTGTACCTTACATGATACCCTACTTCCCCCTCACCCTACACCTATCCCCCTCTGTCCTCCTCCTCTTATCACCCTTTCTGACATTCTTACTATCCCCTCATTCTTTTCTAACTGTTCTCTTAACTTTTCTCCCCTTTACAAGTTAATTTGACAAAGTCACTTACTAACTGCTATATTACCTGTTTGGGACATCATTGAGGTGTGCCTTAGGGAAAGGGAACATTGTTTAATCAGGAGTAGCACACTAAGCCGAAGCTCGTTTCCAGATGCGACCTGGGAGCACAAGGAAGTTAAGTGACTTGCTTAGGACCACACAGTGTACACCTAGGCAGCTGTGGGATTAAAACCCAGGTCTCCAGAATCACACTGTATGCACATAGTGGCTGTAGGATTCAAACCCAGGTCTCCAGATCTGCAGCTCAGAGTCTTAACCCACTACGCTATACTGCCTTACATGATACTATACTTTGTAATGAACTTGTAATGTCATATTTCTTCTCATTTTGTCAACTGTTTGTACTTTCTTGACGTGGAACCTTTGTAACAGAACCACTGGTTCAAAGGTGTTTGTAATCTGAGATATCAATAAAATAAAATAAAAAATAAATAGTTCCACATGCCACTCGTGATGGCTAGGCATACCCTAGTCCAATCAGTGTCTCAGCAGCACCTTTTTTGTGCACACTGCTATTAAGGCTATATGATATTATTGTGCCCCATGAGATGGCCTTTATGTAACCCCTGCCAGCTTGGCTAGTTGCAGGTTAAGGGGTCTGGGTACTGCAATGGGTGCTTCCACCCAGAGGACAGGGTTGTTAGTAACAAGGCTAACCTGGGTACAGCCCTCCGGACACTGTAACCCCTCTTCTCCCCTCTAGTGGCCTAGACAATATGCAAACAAACACTTTCACAGTAGTCCCTATTCAGCATACAATTCCTCACACTGTTTGCACTTACCACCAGGGCTGGTTCCACCAGTTTGACCCTGGAGATCCCCCTGTAAAACAAGGTTAGGCACAGCAAATAACAACAGTACAGTGCATTTGGTACAAACAGGAACCACAGTCAGATAAATGCAAAAAGAGTTAGATCTGATTTATTCAAGGGAATTGAACAAGGTAGGGGCATAATCAGGTTGATTGATTTGAAAACTGATCGTCAGGCAATTATGCAAGCACTTTTAGTCCCTACACAGTCACATGCGCTGGGTACCCAGTTGGAAGTAAGGCGGGCTAGCCTGGAACGTTGCCCGGGGTAGGCCGGCGTCGCAGCTGGTTGGGGTCCTGTAATGAAAAGAAAAAGCATGCACAACCACACGCAATTTGTAATCCAGAACCTGAAGGCTCAGTTCGTGAAAGGAAAAACAACAATGCAATCAGATGACAACACTTGAGATTTAGCTGTTGTTGCAGGGAATACCCTAACTGTTACTCACGCGACCCAATGCAAGACACAGGAGGGATGAGATGGAGACTGCAGGTTGACAACTGGTATGCCAGGAGAAGCAGGGCCCACACGAATCTCTGAGGTGTCGTTCCTGTTCGAGATGTTGAGCAGGGGGCTGATCCCTGGGCGAGTCTCTCGTCAGTGGTGTTCTCTGCACCTGAAGTAGCTGGCTGGGCCAGTGTTGTAGGGTCCAGGCCAGTTAAAACAGTTCAGAAATCAGTCCTGGAAGGCTGGATGCATCTTCCAGCAATTGTGGCACAATTAAACAGTGGGGAAACAAATCGCAACCCACTAACAGCACACAGCACATTTATAGTAAAGCAACCACCATACCACAAAGCAGATAGCAGTCCGGCAGCAATATCAGTGTGTCTGAGCAAAACCGGGAGTTCTATGGTGAATGGATGTCCTGACAGGCCGATCGCATACAGCAAATCTTCAGTCTTCTTCAAGTTTAAGCCTGGTCACACTTCAATGGCTTTTCTCTCACTCAATTCAGATACAGTCTGGAGTATTAAGCCTTTCAAAGGATTCCCTCTCTAGGGACTGCAGGCAGACAGGACAGACTCAGCCTTTCCACCAATCTCCGGCGCGAATTATGCCGGAGCTGCTGCTTGAATCACTCCAGCTGTTTACTCTGCAAACTCTTAACACCAGACTGACTAACTGCAGCAGGCAGCTTGGGAATTTTCCTTCAGTCCAAAAGGTTCTGGTTGGTCGATTCATCTGCCTGTCAAAGCAAGGGCTCCCCCTCCAGGTCTGTTTTGGCACCAAAATGTAAAAATTACAATTCCTACAGAAATTTGCTCCCACAAGACCCCTGGGGACAGGCTCCATTTTAGAGTCCCTAAAGGTACTGATTGGTGCTGACTGGCAGTCCAAAAACCAAAATGGTGGTGCAATACAGAAAATTCATGCTGCAAAGAAGGCAGGTTAGACAAACTACAACACCATTGCTATCCTAATAGATAATCAGCAATAAGTGCAGCTTCTAACAGAACTTCCTCTGCGCAAATAGCAATGGCAGAATGGGCAATTATCTGGGAGCCCAGGTGGGACTTGAGCATAAAAACACTCAGCCCCTCACCCAGATTAAATAAGCACCACGTTATTGGCAGCTCTTAAAAAGACACAGCACAGCGGCATTAAGGCACTCTCGTACAAACACTTTTAAAGCACTAAGACACAGGATACCAGCCTGACAGTGGGCATTTAGGCACACCCAAGGAAGACTTTCAGGAACCCCCATTTGTAGGGGGGTTACACGCTTCCCTGCCTGGAAAAACTTGGCATCCCCGACAAGTCTACACCATCACAGTATTAAAGAATCAATATATACATAAGACATACGTGACATTAGTATACTATGGAAATACTATCTGATGCATTAGTTAACGTAAACCTATCACATTACTATACATTTCACTATACCATATCTTCATTGACAATATTTATGCATGTCTTATATACTCTAATCTGATTCTATTATGATTAACATACTATGAACAGTTACCTATGACTTCACATTTTAACTTCTTGTACAGTAAACAATGCATAAGGGGGCCCTTCTCTAACAGCTAACTTGGGGCTAGATGGGACAGGGACACCATGTTCTGAAGGAAGAACAATTAATCGGGAGGTGGCAGTCAGGCTCAGTTTGGGCAATGAGCTCTTGGAAATGTAAATACCTTTATGGACCACATTGACGGGCAAGTCCACAGGCCTCCCAGGGAAATCATAACTAAAACGTAGCACTGGCTTAGCAGGTCACCCAGATTTCCTGAGGGGAACAGACACAGGCTCTGGGCGGTCAACATTGGCACTGATTTCTTCTCCTGTAGTGAGGGATGCCTCTGCACTAGTTGAAATGTCCAGATTGGGAACACTATCAGCTCTTGGCTCTGCAGACTCTGTTTCCACAACACTTTGCTCATTATTATCTTCTGACGAGGGCCCAGGTTGCTCATTCTGAGGAGACTCTGGCACAATTAGGCTTTGCGGCACTGAAGGGGTGCTGTCAACACTTTCATATTGTTCTTCAAGTTCTGGTATGTCACCAGGGAGACTCAGACCATCAGCCCCTTCTTCGGGCATGTCAAACAGTTCTGCAAGACACAGAGAGTCTGCAACCTCAGACGTGATACTTTGCACCTCACTTTCAGAGGACACTGGGTCCGGGGAAAAAGCTGGGAGGTTAGGCAGTTCTGAAGGCTCAGCTTCATCCCCACGATTCTGCAGAGGATTGCCTCTAAACAACTGACTCAGTTCATATGAGGGATAATAGGCATTATCACAGTCACTTTCATCAGAGACAGACGAACAGTCATCACTATCATTCTGGGCCTGCTGAGGGGAAGGCCTTAGTTCTGAAATAACATGGACAGGTTGGCTCTGTTTCCTCTTCGCAGCAGCATCAGTCACTGGCCCATGAGAAGTGTCAGGGGTTGGTTCAGCATCAATAATAACTTAGCCAATGGGTAGTAAGTGATTACGGTGCATGGTCTTAACAGCGTTGGAATTATTTTCTGAGCGCACCTTGTACACCGGCAGATCATCCAATTTACCAACTACTACATGAGGAAGATGGTGCCATCTATCAGCAATTTTGTGTTTTCCATGCAGTCCCAAATTGTGTAGTAGTACCCCATCTTCGGACAACAACTCCTGGGCTTTCCTCATTGATCATGTCTTTCTTTCTTTGCAAGATTTCGCTTAGCAGCCATAGTTTGAGCTAGTTGATAGGCATGATTCAACTGATCATTCAATTTCTGTATGTACTACAAGTAGTTTTTGGCTCAGGCCCCATCTGGAGAGATCCCAAAGCAGACATCAACTGGCAGTCGGGCCTCCCTCCCGAACATGAGATGGTAGGGGGAAGACCTCCTTGACATAGGCCATTCCAACGACTGACTGAGTCGCCACCTAGGCTCACCTGCTCAAAGACAATAGGGCCTCTACACCTTATCCACTCCTGAGCTCACAGTCTACTAGTAAGAGCGGTCCACGTAGACCTAACTGTCCAATTAGTGTTGTGCAAAGTTCTGTTTTATCTACTGTTGTCTTGCTCTGGGCTCCCTACATCCCAACCCTCTGTTCCACCCTCAAGCTCCACAGCCTTGATGCCCGGTGTGCTGATCTAAGACAAAAAATGAAAATACCATGCTGTAACACTACCTGCTGCCGGCTTTAAAAATCACCTGCTGTTTCTTGTATGACCTCGTTGCCTAATGCACTTAAATGTAACACTACTTGTGACTATCTGATGTTCATTGAATGTAATGTACCTTGTAATCTCCCAGGTCGCACCTGAAAATAGGCACCTGTTGTCTAGTGTGCTCACCCGGTTAACAAAAGCAAATAAATAAATAAACCCCGTAGCGTCACTTTTGGTGTAATTGTACGCGTGTACCAAGGCGCTGATCTGCTGGCTCCACTTATGCTTGTCTTTTGGATGGAGGATGCACAGCATGTCCAGAAGGGTGTGGTTAAAGCGTTCTGGTTGAGGGTCACCTTGTGGGTGATAGGGGGTGGTTCTTGACTTCTGCACCCCCCCACAGAAAGAGCATTTCTTTGATTAGCCTACTTTCAAAGTCTCTGCCTTGTTTAGAATGGATCCGCTGGGGGGCACCATAGTGGACGAAGAATTTTTCCACTAGTACCTTGGCCACGGTAGAGACCTTTTGATCTTTAGCTAGGAAGGCTTGTGCATACTGTGTAAAATGATCAGTAACTACCAACACATTACCAATGTTCTTTTGGTCGGGTTCTAAGCTCAAGATGTCTATGCAGACCAGTTTCATGGGGGCACTGGTAGTGATGTTGACAAGTGGGGCAGCTTTCTGGGGCAAAGCTTTCTGCTGGTGGCAGCTACTGCAAGTTTTGACATGATTCTCAACATCTGCCCCCATCTTTGGCCAGTAGAATTGGGATCGTACCAGGTCGAGAGTTCTGTCAATACCGAGGTGCCCCATGTGATTGTGGAGGAACTTCAGTATCATCTGCTAAAGGCCGTGTGTAGGACCAACTGTTGCTTGTCTACTTGACCACGATGATCCACTGTCTCTCTGTATAACAATTGATCATGCAACTTTAACCTGGGGCCTTCCTTGAACAATAGAGCAGTTCGCAAATCAGGGGAAAGCAACTTGGACACATCTTTCCCCGCACGAAGGGCGTCAAGTGCTGGTTGAATCATGGGATCTTGGGATTGAGCCCACTGAATACTGTCATTATCGAACTGAGGTAGTGCACTAATATCTAAAGCAGACAAATCTACTAGGCAGTCCATTGTGTCCACAGACATTTGTTCATCTGTATCAGACTTTTGGCATAATGCTTTGATGTCAGGTTCAGACAATCTGGCCCAATTGTCCTTGGCAGCTGGCCTTTGTGACAGGGCATCAGCATCAATGTGGTTTAGTCCCGGTCTGTATTCAACAGCATAATCATAAGTTGATAAGGCAGAAAGCCAACGGTGCCCAGTGGCGTCCAATTTAGCTGAAGTCTGCACATAGGTCAGTGGGTTATTGCCAGTCTTTACTAATATCTTTGCCCCATAGAGATACTCATGAAACTGGTCAGCTATGGCCCATTTTAGGGCGAGGAGTTCCAACTTGTGGACCGGATAGTTCCGCTCTGATGGGGTCAAGTTCCTACTGGCGAAAGCTACAGGTCTCAAACCATCTTCATAGTCTTGATATAGCAAAGCCCCAGTGCCCTGCAAACAAGCGTCCGTATGCAGAACATAGGGCTTGGTAGGATCAGCATAGGCAAGGACTGGGGTGTGGGTGAGCTGGTATATGACTTTGAAGAAAGCTGCTTCACATTTGGGTGTCCACCGAGTCCCAAAAGGCTCACCTGTTTGAAAATACATTTTCTCTTGGTCTTTGATAGCCCCCTTTTTGTATTTGTGGTTGGTAGGGGGGGTAGCCTTGGGTAAGGTTAAGGAGCAGTCAAATCACCTTTGAATAGTCTTTGATGAACCTGCAGTAGTAGCCACAGAACCCCAGGAAACGCTGTAGCTCTTTTAGATTATTGGGTGGGACCAGGTGGTCAAAGCTTCAACTTTACTGGGATCTGTCTGTATCCCTTCCGCAGACACTATGTGTCCCACATATTTCACAGATGTTTGAAAAAATTGTCACTTGTCTATGGATAACTTGAGGCTGAATTCTTCCAAACAATCGAGGACTTTGAACAGTCTCATATCATGTTCCTCTAGCATGCGTCCGAAAACAATGACATCATCCAAGTACGCTAAACATTCCAGCAAGTTCATGTCTCCCACCACACGTTCCATCAATCTCTGGAAGGTGGCAGGGGCACCCAAAATCCCCTGTGGCATCCTCAGGAATTCGTAGAACCCCAAAGGACAGATGAAGGTCCTCCGGGGCCATCGTAATCTGATAATATCCACTGTGGAGATCCAGTACTGAGAACCACTGACCCCCATTCAGGTAATCCAGGGCACACTGCATGCATGACATGGTGTATTGATCTGATATAGTCTGCCGGTTGAGGGCGCGATAGTCCACACACATCCTCATGAACCTGTTCTTCTTATGCACCACTACGATGGGGGATGCATATGGGCTTCTTGATTCTTGAATAATGCCAGCAACAAGTATTTCTTGTAGATGCCTCCTAACATCGTCTATGTCAGCTGGGGCAAGATGTTGGGACCTCTCTTGAAATGGTCAGTCATCACGCAGGCGTATGTTATGCTCGGCACCATGGACACAACCCACGTCCCACTCTTTTAGTGAGAACACTTGGTCTCTCTGAGCAAGTTTCCTGCTAACTCAGGTCTTCCATTTGACAGACAAAGGGGAATCACCAAAGTCAAATAAGTCCAGAGTCACTTTCTCCTTTTCACCAGAGTACTTGTTACTGGGTAATACTGCAGTGTCTGTACAATGTACTGTAGCCAGCGTACATCCCTGGTTCTCACGAACGTCCCTGTCTGACATGTTCCTCACTTGCACCATCACTGAGCAGGCATAGGTATGGGCACGTGCAATTAGTATACTGGGCTTAACCATCAACCCCTCTGGCAGCTTCCTTTCACCAGGGGCATCTATCATCAATATTTTGTTCTTTACACCTCTCCTTAGGCAGACTTCTCCATGGATCGTACTGTGGGTGTTGAGGGCCAACATCAAAGAGCCAGGATCCTTTTTCCACACTATCCCCACTAGCTCATCTCGGTCCACTTCATCGGGTTTCTGTTGCAAGTCATAAGCCCTTTTGATTAATGCTGGAATTCTTAGGGCCCGTCCAGTCGGTTGCCCTTGTTTCTCATGGCAGAGTTGTGCCAGTCTCCCAAACATGTGGGCGTTTGTTCCAATTAACAGGGGAACCCCATCATACAGTCCGGTTGGAGAGCACACCAGGGCTAGTGACTCTACTTGTTCATCTACACCAGTTACAGTCGCAGGAAAAGACAGCCAGAGACGGACGTATCCTAGGTAGGGATAAGACTTGTCGCTCAGGCAACATACATGTAGGCCATCCAGGGATTGTAATGGCATATCAGATAAATGTTTGTCATACCAGTCCTGGAATACAATGGTCACTTACGACCCACTATCGAGCACAGCCTGAGCATGGATACCATTGACAGTCACAGTTGTTTCCACTGAGGGCCTACTATTTTGGACCAGTCTGGAGAGACAGTAGCAGGAGACCTGGACAAATGATTTAGCCACAAAAAAGTTTGAATTAGGATTTCTTGATCCTTCACTGTGGTTGTTGCCAGCGCCCCTCAGCCAAGGTCTCACTTTCCGGAGCTCCCCTTGAAGTCTGTACACAACTTTATTTAAGTTTTTCTGAGACCGGCATTCTCTCTTCATATGGCCATCTCTTCCACAGTTGTAACAAATGATAGACTCTGGGGTCATCCTTGGAGAGGACATTGCATGAGGGACTGAAGCAGTAGCAAGGGATTGGGGTCCGATATCTGTTTGCGGCGGTGAAGGTGATGCAACATGTCTTAACAGTTTCTTTAGGGTGGCAGTCAATTCTCTGATCTCAGCCTGGGGGTCACTTTCAGTATAAGATGCCTGGGGGTGCACTCCCACCCCATGGCAGTCACGTCTTGAGAGGGATCAGAGTCTTTGTCTGCAGTAGAGGCCTCCATAAAGGCACCCGCTGGTACTTTTCTAACTTCCTTCAGCAGCTCGTCTCTCTACCGCTCAGCCCATGGCAGAATATCATTAGTGGTCTCCATTTCAGATAGGTTTTCCTGTGCCATGGTCACTCAGGCTGTGCCCACCCCATAATCACAATCTGTTTCTTCACCTTCAACCTTCCTGAGTTCTTTTGTCAGGTCACAGTAGTAAGGTGGGTTATCTCTCCTATCATGGAGCTTTAACTGGATAATCTGCAATTTAGACTGCTTGGTGTGCTGCAGTATGTGCCCCAGCCTCACATGTTTCAAGTCACTGGTGGCTACTCCACCCTTTCGATAAGCTCTCTACAGGGCCCTCTCTAGTCGAGTAGCATACACAGACAGACTTTCCCCTCTCCACTGTTTTGTACCTTTGAATTGCCACATTAAAGTCTCCTCTGACTTAGTGCTTCTGAGATTGCCTTCCAGGGCAGACGGGTACTGTTGAGCAGACTCCTCAGGATTTGTGGACCTCAGAAATCTAATGGCTTCCAGGGCCAGACCCCTCAAACATTCTATGATCCTTTTTCACTTCTCAGCCTCTGCACACTGCCACTCGGGTACCAAGGGGGCAACATAGTTGATCCAGGTCTCCCAGTCATCCTTCCCTATGGAGTGGAAGGGTACCTGAGAATATCCTCAACTTGCAGGTACATGTCATGACTAACTGCAGGCACCAATGTAGGTGCAGGCACTGGAGCTAGTAATGGAAGGGGCGATTGGTGAAGGTACACCCTCAGGTGGCAGGAATAATTGCATAAAGTCCTTTACGGTTTTCCCTTCCTCCAGCAACAGCTTAGAAAATTTCTCCTCAAAGGTCTCAGATAATGGTGGGGGCTCATCCTCTAAGGGACCCTTACTATCTAGTTATTACCCTCCAAGCAATTGGGGACCCTTTGGGGTATTAGTCATTGGCACCTTAGTGCTGTCCACAGGTCACTCCACTCCACCAAGGCCATGAGGTTTGGGTCGTTAAATTAGCCTGCCAGCCCCACCACCACTGCGTTTTCAAACCTTGACTTTGGAAGAACCCCTTCTATGGTGTCCTTACTAATAAAATACTCAAGGGAATGTCTAGTATAAGCACGCGACACGATGGGGATCAACCTCCTGCCCTGTACACCACCCACCAACTGGCGCTGTGACTTCTACTGGTGTGGCCATATTCTGGCAACAATGATTCTAACGTCTGACCACTAGGGGGCGCTAATCCCAGTGTTGGAGCCTCCAAGTTGTAACCCCTGCCTGCTTGGCTAGTTGCAGGTTAAGGGGTTTGGGTACTGAAACGGGTTCTTTCACCCGAAGGACAGGGTTGTTAGTAACAAGGCTAACCTGGGTACAGCCCTCCGTGACACTGTAACCCCCCTTTTTCTCCTATAGTGGTCTATACAATATGCAGCAAACACTTTCACAGTAGCCCTGATTCAGCATACAATTCTCCACACTGTTTGCACTTACCTCCAGGGCTGGTTCCACCATTTTGACCCTGGAGACCCCCTGTAAAACAAGGTTAGGCACAGCAAATAACAACAGTACAGTGCTTTTAGTACAAACTGGAACCACAGTGAGATTAAATGCAAAAGAGTTAGATCTGATTTATTCAGGAATTGAACAAGGGAGGGTGTAATCAGGTTGATTGATTCGAAAACTGATCTAGTCAGGCAATATGCATGTACTTTAAGTCCCTACACAGTCACACGCCTGGGGTACCCAGTTGGAAGTAAGTTGGCGCTTAGCCTGGAATGCTGCCCGGTAGGCCGGCACGCAGCTGGCTTGAGGCCTCATGGATGAAAAGAAAAAGCATGCACAACCACATACAATCTGTAATCCACAGCCTGAAGGCTCAGTTCGTGAAAGGAAAAACAACAACGCAATCAGATGACAACACTTGAGATTTAGCTGTTGTTGCAGAGAGCTACCCTGATTGTTACCACGCTTACCCAATGCAAGACACAGGAGGGACGAGATGAAGACTGCAGGTTGACAACTGGTATGCCAGGAGAAGCAGGGCCCACGAATCACTGAGGTGTCATTCCTGTTAGAGATGTTGAGCAGGGGCTGATCCTCAGGCGAGTCTCTTGTCAATGATTTCTCTGCATCTGAAGTAGCTGGCTGGCCCAGTGTGGCAGGGCCCTGGCCGGGTAAAACAGTTCAGAAATCAGTCTGGGAAGGCTGGATGCAGCTTCCAGCAAGCGTGGCTAAATTAAACAGTGGGGAACCAAATGCAACCCACTAACAGCACACAGCATATTTATGTAAAGCAATCACCAGACCACAAAGCGGATAGCAGTCTGGCAGCAATATCAAGTCTCTGAGCAAAACCAGGAGTTCTATGGCGAATGGATGTCCTGACAGGTCGATCGCATACAGCAAATCTTCGGTCTTCTTCAGGTTTAAGCCTGGTCACACTTCAGTGGCTTTTCTCTCACTCAATTCGGATAGAGTCCAGAGTATTAAGCCTTTCAAAGGATTCCATCTCTAGGGACTGCAGGCAGACAGGCCAGACTCAGCCTTTCCACCAATCTCCTGCGCGATTTACGCAGGAGCTACTGCTTGAATCACTCCAGCTGTTTACTCTGCAAACTAACTCCAGACTGACTGACTGCAGCAGGCAGCTTGGGAATTTCCCTTCAGTCCAAAAGGTTCTGGTTGGTTGATTCATCTGTCTGTCAAAGCAAGGGCTCCCCCGCCAGGTCTGTTTTGGCGTCAAAATGTAAAAACTACAATTCCTACAGAAATTTGCTCCCACAAGACCCCTGGAGACAGGCTCCATTTTAGAGTCTCCAATGGTACTGACTGGTGCTGACTGGCAGTCCAAAAACCAAAATGGTGGTGCAATACAGAAAGTTCATGCTGCAAAGAAGACAGGTTAGATAAACTACAATACTATTGCTAGTCTAATAGATAATCAGCAAATGAGTCCAGCTTCTAACCAAACTCACTCTGCGCAAATAGCGCTCGCAGAACAGAGCGATTATCTAGGAGCCCAGGCAGGACTCGAGCATAAAAACACTCAGCCCCCCTCCCAGATTAAATAAGCACCATGTTATTGGCAGCTCTTAAAGAGACAGAGCACAGCGGCATTAAGGCACTCCCACACAAACACTTTTAAAGCGCTTAGACACAGGATACCAGCCTGGCAGTGAGCATTTAGGCACACCCATGGAAGACTTTCAGGAACCCCATTTGTTGGGGGTTACATTATAATCCCCAATATACAAATATATGAAGTGGGCATTCTCCAAACCCAGTAAGGGGTCCAGTTTATCCCTGACACTGCACCAAAGGGGTGGAGCCCTGAGGCAGTGCCAAAGAATGTGCAATGGAGTACCGCTCATCCATACATCTGATGCAGGTGTCATCTGGCAGTTTGTGTATTTTATATAATTTCTCCAGCATCTAATACATGTGTAACCCTAGATGGCCTATCCTAAGGGCTACTACCTGCCTGCTTGGCTAGTTTCAAGTTAAAGGGCTTGGGTACTGAAGCAGGTGCCTCCACCCAGAGGACAGGGTTGTTAGTAACAAGGCTAACCTGGTACAGCCCTCTGGGACACTGTAACCCCTTTCCCCTCTAGTGGCCTAAACAATATGAAACAAACACTTTCACAGTAGCCCTATTCAGCATGCAATTCCCACACTGTTTGCACTTACTACCAGGGCTGGTTCCACCAGTTCAACCCTTAAGACCCCTGTAAAACAAGGTTAGGCACAGCAAATAACAACAGTACATTGCTTTGGTGACAAACTGGAACCACAGTCAAATTACATGCAAAAAGAGTTAGATCTGATTTAGTCAGGGGAATTGAACAAGGGAGGGGCATAATCAGGTTGACTGATTCGAAAATTGATCCAGTCAGGCAATTATGCATGCACTTTTAGATCCTACACAGTCACACACTCTAGGTACTCGGTTGGAAGTAAGGTGGGCTAGCCTGGAACATTGCCCGGGGTAGGCTGGTGTCACAGCTGGTTGGGGCCCTGTGATGAAAAGAAAAGGAATGCACAACCACACACAATTTGTAATCCAGAGCCTGAAGGCTCAGTTCACGAAAGAAACAACAATGCAATCAGATGACAACACTTGAGATTTAGCCTGTTGTTGCAGGAGGCTACACTGATTGTTACTCACACTGCCCAATGCAGACACAGGAGGGATGAAATGGAGACTGCAAGTTGATAACTGGTATGCCAGGACAAGTAGGGCCCACATGAATCACCGAGGTGTTTTCCTGTTCGAGATGTTGAGCAGGGGCTGATAAACTTGGCTTCCCAACCAAATGCCCTTTGGGTAACCCTTGCCTCAGTGTTTGCACAGAGGTTCTTTGTCTTTTAAATAGTTTTTATTTTAATGGGTTCACCACAATATATCAAGGCACACTGCCTATAGGGTAGCTGGTCCATTCCACTGGGGTGTCAAACAGGCACGAGGCATACTGATGAGTCCTGGTAGGACTAAACACGTGTCTATGTCTTCTGTTAGCACCCTTTGCAAACGCATGGAGAGGCCTTCGGCACCATGCAATTTGCTTAAAGTTGGACCAGCATAACATTCTGTGGTGATTTGCATATGCAGTCCATGATGCTTTGCATTGTGGGAACATGTGTGATTTTGTATTTTCTTGAAACTTGGCTTCCCAGCCAAATGCCCTTTGGGGTAACCCTTGCCTCAGTGTTTGCGCACAGAGGTTCTTTGTCTTGTCAATGGTGTTCTCTGTGCATGAAGTAGATGGCTGGGTCAGTGTAGCAGGGCCCAGGCCAGGTAAAACAGTTCGGAAATCAGTCCGGGAAAGCTAGATGCAGCTCCAAGAGCTCCCCCTCCAGGTCTGTAAAAACTGTAATTCCTACAGAAATTTGTTCCCACAAGACCCCTGGAGACAGGCTCCATTTTAGAGTCCCCAAAGGTACTGATTGGTGCTGACTGGCAGTCTAAAACCAAAATGGTGGTGCAATACAGAAAGTTCATGCTGCAAAGAAGGCAGGTTAGACAAACTACAATACTATTGCTATCAGCAGATAATCAGCAAACAGTTATGGATTCCAATAAAAGCTCCCTCTGCAATTAGCGGTGGCACAAAGAAGCAAAAAGCACTGCAGCCCAGGTGGGACTAGAGTCATAGACACACTCAGCCCCTCCCAGATTAAATAAGCACCACGCTATAGGCAGCTCCAAAGAGCCCCTGACACAGTTGTGACAACTTTGAGAAAATGTAATGTTTAGCACAAGTAAACTTTATATTTTAATATTGTTTCTGTATTTCTCATTCTTCTTTATAGCTAAGAGCATCATTGCCCTATCTGTTCTGGCTGCTTGCCTACATATGACATCACAGTTTTGTTTATGACATCACAGTCTGTTACTGTGGGGGCAATTATGATGCCATAAATGGAGGATTATTTATTTTGTTTAATATTTTCATTATTTAAAAGTTGGTAACGGGAAAAGCACCATGACCAGAAGCTCGTTTCCATGTGCAACTCAGATTATGATGTCATATGTAGGATAGCATAAAGAGCAGATAAAGTCTAAGGACAGTAAGCCTCTTTTGTACAGCTGTCCTCAGCAATAAAAAAGTAAAATAATTATAGAAAATGCATTAAATATAAACTGAACTGTCTAAACCTCACATTTTTTCCAAGTTTTTCTAACAGTGTCAGGGGCTCTTTAAAGAGACAGAGCCCAGAGACATTAAGGCACTCTCATACACACTTTTAAAACACTAAGACACAGGATACCAGCCTGGCAGTGGGCATTTAGGCAAGCCCAAGGAAGACTTTCGGGAACCCCCATTTGTGGTGGGGGATTACATCTGTTATGTATAATTTTAAGCTGCATGAGTCTATAGGTGTTAAATTTTACATGGTTGTAGAGACCTTTCCATATTTGTTGTCAGTCATATTCTCTCTGTGGTTTACGTAGGGTGTTCTACCAATATGGTGCTGAACCTTCCACTTCATTAGTTGTGAGGTCATATATGCATCGGTATAGGTTGGAGACTGGGTGTGGGAGCGAGTTCCATGGTACTAATGGAAAAATAGCTTTGTCATGATTAGACTACCATATTTGCTGTCTGATATATTTTGCATTGATGTGTGACGTTTCAAGGAAGGGGAACAGTTCTTTGTTCGACACTCAGTACGTTCATTGAAACATTTGAAACAGAATGATTTTGTTATCCAGAATCAGCTGTTCAGTTCCGAAAATGTTCCAGCCCAACCATGGGGCCTGTGATTGTTTTCCAGTTGATTAAGAACTTTGGGTTAGGGGTAACTGCTGCATGCTATCAGTAGTGTTTTTGAGTTGTGAGTTTGCAGAGCTGCACATGAGTTTGGACCACGGCATCAAATCAGTGTATTCTTTGGTTTCTTAAGGATGTGCCCTGCCCTAACATGCACTAGAGTTTGCAGATCTGTGTTCATTCTGACACAAAGTGCTTTCTCTATCTGCAGCCATAAGGGCACACAAGTCTGCTCTGGTGGCAGTGGTATCTCCCCCAGCCACTGAAGGTACTTGCCACCACTGACAGCTTGGTGGTAGAGATATAGGTTCGTAGTTTCAGACCACCCATAAATTTAGGTGCCGCCAACTTACAGTACACTCTCTGTACCACTTTCCCACTCCATAAAAATCTAGATATATGTCCATGTAAGACATCAAACCACTTCTTTGGTATAGCTACACTCACCATGCTGAGAGGATAGATGACTCTGGGTAGCAGGTTTATCTTAACTAGATTGACTTTGCCCATGATGTAAGGGGGAGGTGAGCCCACCTATCCAAATCAAGTCTGAGCTTGTGAAGTAATGGGTCTAGGTTCTGCTTGATCATATACATTGGGGTTTTAGTTACTAAGATATCCAGGTATTTTAGCTCATCTGGCTGCCATTTAAGTCCTAGTGCGGTAATTTCATGTTTATGTATTCCCAGACTGAGGGGCATTACCTCACTCTTATCCAAGTTTAACTTGTAGTTGGACATTTCCCCAAACTCCGAGATCATTTGCAGAGCACGAGGCGGGGATGTTAGTTGGTATTTGATGTGTAATAAGATAGCATCAGTGTACACTAAGGCCTGGATATTCAAAGCAGTTGCGCAAGGCGCAACAGGGTTGTGCATGCTCAACTGCAGAGATGCGCCAAAGAGCGATATTCAGTTAGAGCAACTGTGCAGTGCAAGTTGCAGTGTGACAATGTGCAATAGTAATGAATGCATGCATAAAGATCCATGAAAATGTGGCACAGCGCGATATTCAACCACCGAGCAATGGTGCAAGCGAGGAGCAACTGCCAGTTGCACAGAGCAGTCTTGAGCCTATAAAAACAGGGAGCAAGTAGAAGGAGAGCACTTGCGCCAGAGGGGAGCAGAATGGAGGGTGACAGACAGGCTATCTGAGGGAGGAGGAAGAGGGAGGAGACAGAGAGGAGGAGAAGGACAAGGAGAGAGAGAGAGAGAGAGAGAGAGAGAGTGTGTGTGTGTGTGTGTGTGTGTGTGTGTGTGTGTGTGTGTGTGTGTGTGTGAAAAGTGGGAAGTAGGTGCAAAAGGCCACCAGACCCAAAGGATACAACACAAGCACCCAAAGGAACAAAACAACAAACCAACAAAAAACCAAAACCAAACATGTGGGCGTTTGTTCCAATTAACAGGGAACCCCATCATACAGTCCGGTTGGAGAGCACACCAGGGCTAGTGACTCTACTTGTTCATCTACACCAGTTACAGTCGCAGGAAAAGACAGCCAGAGACGGACGTATCCTAGGTAGGGATAAGACTTGTCGCTCAGGCAACATACATGTAGGCCATCCAGAGATTGTAATGGCATATCAGATAAATGTTTGTCATACCAGTCCTGGAATACAATGGTCACTTGCGACCCACTATCGAGCACAGCCTGAGCATGGATACCATTGACAGTCACAGTTGTTTCCATTGAGGGGCCTACTATTTTGGACCAGTCTGGAGAGACAGTAGCAGGAGCCTGGACAAATGATTTAGCCACAAAAAAGTTTGAATTAGGATTTCTTGATCCTTCACTGTGGTTGTTGCCAGCGCCCCTCAGCCAAGGTCTCACTTTCCGGAGCTCCCTGAAGTCTGTGCCACAACTTTATTTAAGTTTTCTGAGACCCGGCATTCTCTCTTCATATGGCCATCTCTTCCACAGTTGTAACAAATGATAGACTCTGGGGTCATCCTTGGAGGACATTGCATGAGGGACTGAAGCAGTAGCAAGGTTGGGGTCCGATATCTGTTTGTGACGTGAAGGTGATGCAACATGTCTTAACAGTTTCTTTAGGGTGGCAGTCAATTCTCTGATCTCAGCCTGGGGTCACTTTCCGTATAAGATGCCTGGGGGTGCTCTCACCCCATGGCAGTCACGTCTTTGAGAGGATCAGAGTCTTTGTCTGCAGTAGGAGGGCCTCCATAAAGGCACCCGCTGGTACTTTTCTAACTTCCTTCAGCAGCTCGCTCTCTCTACGCTCAGCCCATGGCAGAATATCATTAGTGGTCTCCATTTCAGATAGGTTTTCCTGTGCCATGGTCACCTGTGGCTGTGCCCACCCATAATCACAATCTGTTTCTTCACCTTCAACCTTCCTGAGTTCTTTTGTCAGGTCACAGTAGTAAGGTGGGTTATCTCTCCTATCATGGAGCTTTAACTGGATAATCTGCAATTTAGACTGCTTGGTGTGCTGCAGTATGTGCCCCAGCCTCACATGTTTCAAGTCACTGGTGGCTACTCCACCCTTTCGATAAGCTCTCTACAGGGCCCTCTCTAGTCGAGTAGCATACACAGACAGACTTTCCCCTCTCCACTGTTTTGTACCTTTGAATTGCCACATTAAAGTCTCCTCTGACTTAGTGCTTCTGAGATTGCCTTCCAGGGCAGACGGTGCACTGTTGAGCAGACTCCTCAGGATTTGTGGACCTCAGAAATCTAATGGCTTCCAGGGCCAGACCCTCAAACATTCTATGATCCTTTTTCACTTCTCAGCCTCTGCACACTGCCACTCGGGTACCAAGGGGGCAACATAGTTGATCCAGGTCTCCCAGTCATCCTTCCCTATGGAGTGGGAAGGGTACCTGAGAATATCCTCAACTTGCGGTACATGTCATGACTAACTGCAGGCACCAATGTAGGTGCAGGCACTGGAGCTGGTAATGGAAGGGGCGATTGGTGAAGGTACACCCCCAGGTGGCAGGAATAATTGCATAAAGTCCTTTACGGTTTTCCCTTCCTCCAGCAACAGCTTAGAAAATTTCTCCTCAAAGGTCTCAGATAATGGTGGGGGCTCATCCTCTAAGGGACCCTTACTATCTCTAGTTATTACCCTCCAAGCAATTGGGGACCCTTTGGGGGTATTAGTCATTGGCACCTTAGTGCTGTCCACAGGGTCACTCCACTCCACCAAGGCCATGAGGGTTTGGGTCGTTAAATTAGCCTGCCAACCCACCACCACTGCGTTTTTCAAACCTTCGACTTTGGAAAGAACCCCTTCTATGGTGTCCTTACTAATGCTCAAGGGAATGTCTAGTATAAGCACGGCACGATGGGGATCAACCTCCTGCCCTGTACACCACCCCACCAACTGGCGTACAACGACTTCTACTGGTGTGGCCATATTCTGGCAACAATGATTCTAATGTCTGACCACTAGGGGGCGCTAATCCCAGTGTTGGAGCCTCCAAGTTGTAACCCCTGCCTGCTTGGCTAGTTGCAGGTTAAGGGGTTTGGGTACTGAAACGGGTTCTTTCACCCGAAGGACAGGGTTGTTAGTAACAAGGCTAACCTGGGTACAGCCCTCCGTGACACTGTAACCCCCCTTTTTCTCCTATAGTGGTCTATACAATATGCAGCAAACACTTTCACAGTAGCCCTGATTCAGCATACAATTCTCCACACTGTTTGCACTTACCTCCAGGGCTGGTTCCACCATTTTGACCCTGGAGACCCCCTGTAAAACAAGGTTAGGCACAGCAAATAACAACAGTACAGTGCTTTTAGTACAAACTGGAACCACAGTGAGATTAAATGCAAAAAGAGTTAGATCTGATTTATTCAGGGGAATTGAACAAGGGAGGGGTGTAATCAGGTTGATTGATTCGAAAACTGATCTAGTCAGGCAATTATGCATGTACTTTAAGTCCCTACACAGTCACACGCTCTGGGTACCCAGTTGGAAGTAAGTTGCGCTAGCCTGGAATGTTGCCCGGGGTAGGCCGGCATCGCAGCTGGTTGAGGCCCTGCGATGAAAAGAAAAAGCATGCACAACCACATACAATCTGTAATCCACAGCCTGAAGGCTCAGTTCGTGAAAGGAAAAACAACAACGCAATCAGATGACAACACTTGAGATTTAGCTGTTGTTGCAGAGAGCTACCCTGATTGTTACTCACGCTACCCAATGCAAGACACAGGAGGGACGAGATGAAGACTGCAGGTTGACAACTGGTATGCCAGGAGAAGCAGGGCCCACACGAATCACTGAGGTGTCATTCCTGTTAGAGATGTTGAGCAGGGGGCTGATCCTCGGGCGAGTCTCTTGTCAATGATTTTCTCTGCATCTGAAGTAGCTGGCTGGCCCAGTGTGGCAGGGCCCTGGCCGGGTAAAACAGTTCAGAAATCAGTCTGGGAAGGCTGGATGCAGCTTCCAGCAAGCGTGGCACAATTAAACAGTGGGGAACCAAATCGCAACCCACTAACAGCACACAGCATATTTATAGTAAAGCAATCACCAGACCACAAAGCGGATAGCAGTCTGGCAGCAATATCAGAGTCTCTGAGCAAAACCAGGAGTTCTATGGCGAATGGATGTCCTGACAGGTCGATCGCATACAGCAAATCTTCGGTCTTCTTCAGGTTTAAGCCTGGTCACACTTCAGTGGCTTTTCTCTCACTCAATTCGGATAGAGTCCAGAGTATTAAGCCTTTCAAAGGATTCCATCTCTAGGGACTGCAGGCAGACAGGCCAGACTCAGCCTTTCCACCAATCTCCTGCGCGATTTACGCAGGAGCTACTGCTTGAATCACTCCAGCTGTTTACTCTGCAAACTAACTCCAGACTGACTGACTGCAGCAGGCAGCTTGGGAATTTCCCTTCAGTCCAAAAGGTTCTGGTTGGTTGATTCATCTGTCTGTCAAAGCAAGGGCTCCCCCGCCAGGTCTGTTTTGGCGTCAAAATGTAAAAACTACAATTCCTACAGAAATTTGCTCCCACAAGACCCCTGGAGACAGGCTCCATTTTAGAGTCTCCAATGGTACTGACTGGTGCTGACTGGCAGTCCAAAAACCAAAATGGTGGTGCAATACAGAAAGTTCATGCTGCAAAGAAGACAGGTTAGATAAACTACAATACTATTGCTAGTCTAATAGATAATCAGCAAATGGGTCCAGCTTCTAACCAAACTCACTCTGCGCAAAATAGCCGTGAGAACAGAGCGATTATCTAGGAGCCCAGGCAGGACTCGAGCATAAAAACACTCAGCCCCCCTCCCAGATTAAATAAGCACCATGTTATTGGCAGCTCTTAAAGAGACAGAGCACAGCGGCATTAAGGCACTCCCACACAAACACTTTTAAAGCGCTTAGACACAGGATACCAGCCTGGCAGTGAGCATTTAGGCACACCCATGGAAGACTTTCAGGAACCCCCATTTGTTGGGGGGTTACATTTATAATCCCCCAATATACAAATATATGGTATGAAGGCATTCTCCAAACCCAGTAAGGGGTCCAGTTTATCCCTGACACTGCACCAAAGGGGTGGAGCCCTGAGGCAGTGCCAAAGAATGTGCAATGGAGTACCTCGCTCATCCATACATCTGATGCAGGTGTCATCTGGCAGTTTGTGTATTTTATATAATTTCTCCAGCATCTAATACATGTGTAACCCCTAGATGGCGCTATCCTAAGGGCTACTACCCCTGCCTGCTTGGCTAGTTTCAAGTTAAAGGGCTTGGGTACTGAAACGGGTGCCTCCACCCAGAGGACAGGGTTGTTAGTAACAAGGCTAACCTGGGTACAGCCCTCTGGGACACTGTAACCCCTTTTCCCCTCTAGTGGCCTAAACAATATGAAACAAACACTTTCACAGTAGCCCCTATTCAGCATGCAATTCCCCACACTGTTTGCACTTACTACCAGGGCTGGTTCCACCAGTTCGACCCTTAAGACCCCCTGTAAAACAAGGTTAGGCACAGCAAATAACAACAGTACATTGCTTTTGGTACAAACTGGAACCACAGTCAAATTACATGCAAAAAGAGTTAGATCTGATTTAGTCAGGGGAATTGAACAAGGGAGGGGCATAATCAGGTTGACTGATTCGAAAATTGATCCAGTCAGGCAATTATGCATGCACTTTTAGATCCTACACAGTCACACACTCTAGGTACTCGGTTGGAAGTAAGGTGGGCTAGCCTGGAACATTGCCCGGGGTAGGCTGGTGTCACAGCTGGTTGGGGCCCTGTGATGAAAAGAAAAGGAATGCACAACCACACACAATTTGTAATCCAGAGCCTGAAGGCTCAGTTCACGAAAGGAAAAACAACAATGCAATCAGATGACAACACTTGAGATTTAGCTGTTGTTGCAGGGAGCTACACTGATTGTTACTCACACTGCCCAATGCAAGACACAGGAGGGATGAAATGGAGACTGCAAGTTGATAACTGGTATGCCAGGACAAGTAGGGCCCACATGAATCACCGAGGTGTTTTCCTGTTCGAGATGTTGAGCAGGGGGCTGATAAACTTGGCTTCCCAACCAAATGCCCTTTGGGGTAACCCTTGCCTCAGTGTTTGCGCACAGAGGTTCTTTGTCTTTTAAATAGTTTTTTATTTTAATGGGTTCACCACAATATATCCAAGGCACACTGCCTATAGGGTAGCTGGTCCATTCCACTGGGGTGTCAAACAGACGAGGCATACTGATGAGTCCTGGTAGGACTAAACACGCATGTCTATGTCTTCTGTTAGCACCCTTTGCAACCGCGTGAGAGGCCTTCGCACCATGCAATTTGCTTAAAGTTGGACCAGCATAACATTCTGTGGTGATTTGCATATGCAGTCCATGATGCTTTGCATTGTGGGAACATGTGTGATTTTGTATTTTCTTGAAACTTGGCTTCCCAGCCAAATGCCCTTTGGGGTAACCCTTGCCTCAGTGTTTGCGCACAGAGGTTCTTTGTCTTGTCAATGGTGTTCTCTGTGCATGAAGTAGATGGCTGGGTCAGTGTAGCAGGGCCCAGGCCAGGTAAAACAGTTCGGAAATCAGTCCGGAAAGCTAGATGCAGCTCCAAGAGTCCCCTCCAGGTCTGTAAAACTGTAATTCCTACAGAAATTTGTTCCCACAAGACCCCTGGAGACAGGCTCCATTTTAGAGTCCCCAAAGGTACTGATTGGTGCTGACTGGCAGTCTAAAACCAAAATGGTGGTGCAATACAGAAAGTTCATGCTGCAAAGAAGGCAGGTTAGACAAACTACAATACTATTGCTATTACAGCAGATAATCAGCAAACAGTTATGGATTCCAATAAAGCTCCCTCTGCGCAATTAGCGGTGGCACAAAGAAGCAAAAGCACTGCAGCCCAGGTGGGACTAGAGCCTAGACACACTCAGCCCCCTCCCAGATTAAATAAGCACCACGTTATAGGCAGCTCCTAAAGAGCCCCTGACACAGTTGTGACAACTTTGAGAAAATGTAATGTTTAGCACAAGTAAACTTTATATTTTAATATTGTTTCTGTATTTCTCATTCTTCTTTATAGCTAAGAGCATCATTGCCCTATCTGTTCTGGCTGCTTGCCTACATATGACATCACAGTTTTGTTTATGACATCACAGTCTGTTACTGTGGGGGCAATTATGATGCCATAAATGGAGGATTATTTATTTTGTTTAATATTTTTCATTATTTAAAAGTTGGTAACCGGGAAAAGCACCATGACCAGAAGCTCGTTTCCATGTGCAACTCAGATTATGATGTCATATGTAGGATAGCATAAAGAGCAGATAAAGTCTAAGGGACAGTAAGCCTCTTTTGTACAGCTGTCCTCAGCAATAAAGAAAAAAGTAAAATAATTATAGAAAATGCATTAAATATAAACTGAACTGTCTAAACCTCACATTTTTTCCAAGTTTTTCTAACAGTGTCAGGGGCTCTTTAAAGAGACAGAGCCCAGAGACATTAAGGCACTCTCATACACACTTTTAAAACACTAAGACACAGGATACCAGCCTGGCAGTGGGCATTTAGGCAAGCCCAAGGAAGACTTTCGGGAACCCCCATTTGTGGTGGGGGATTACATCTGTTATGTATAATTTTAAGCTGCATGAGTCTATAGGTGTTAAATTTTACATGGTTGTAGAGACCTTTCCATATTTGTTGTCAGTCATATTCTCTCTGTGGTTTACGTAGGGTGTTCTACCAATATGGTGCTGAACCTTCCACTTCATTAGTTGTGAGGTCATATATGCATCGGTATAGGTTGGAGACTGGGTGTGGGAGCGAGTTCCATGGTACTAATGGAAAATAGCTTTGTCATGATTAGACTACCATATTTGCTGTCTGATATATTTTGCATTGATGTGTGACGTTTCAAGGAAGGGGAACAGTTCTTTGTTCGACACTCAGTACGTTCATTGAAACATTTGAAACAGAATGATTTTGTTATCCAGAATCAGCTGTTCAGTTCCGAAAATGTTCCAGCCCAACCATGGGGGCCTGTGATTGTTTTCCAGTTGATTAAGAACTTTGGGTTAGGGGGTAACTGCTGCATGCTATCAGTAGTGTTTTTGAGTTGTAGTAGTTTGCAGAGCTGCACATGAGTTTGGACCACGGCATCAAATCAGTGTATTCTTTGGTTTCTTAAGGATGTGCCCTGCCCTAACATGCACTAGAGTTTGCAGATCTGTGTTCATTCTGACACAAAGTGCTTTCTCTATCTGCAGCCATAAGGGCACACAAGTCTGCTCTGGTGGCAGTGGTATCTCCCCAGCCACTGAAGGTACTTGCCACCACTGACAGCTTAGTGGTAGAGATATAGTTCATTAGTTTCAGACCACCCATAAATTTAGGTGCCGTAACTTACAGTACACTCTCTGTACCACTTTCCCCTCCATAAAATCTAGATATATGTCCATGTAAGACATCAAACCACTTCTTTGGTATAGCTACACTCACCATGCTGAGAGGATAGATGACTCTGGGTAGCAGGTTTATCTTAACTAGATTGACTTTGCCCATGATGTAAGGGGGAGGTGAGCCCACCTATCCAAATCAAGTCTGAGCTTGTGAAGTAATGGGTCTAGGTTCTGCTTGATCATATACATTGGGGGTTTTAGTTACTAAGATATCCAGGTATTTTAGCTCATCTGGCTGCCATTTAAGTCCTAGTGCGGTAATTTCATGTTTATGTATTCCCAGACTGAGGGGCATTACCTCACTCTTATCCAAGTTTAACTTGTAGTTGGACATTTCCCCAAACTCCGAGATCATTTGCAGAGCACGAGGCGGGGATGTTAGTTGGTATTTGATGTGTAATAAGATAGCATCAGTGTACACTAAGGCCTGGATATTCAAAGCAGTTGCGCTAAGGCGCACAGGGTTGTGCATGCTAACTGCAGAGATGCGCCAAAGAGCGATATTCAGTTAGAGCAACTGTGCAGTGCAAGTTGCAGTGTGACAATGTGCATAGTAATGAATGCATGCATAAAGATCCATGAAAATGTGGCACAGCGATATTCAACCACCGAGCAATGGTGCAAGCGAGGAGCAACTGCCAGTTGCACAGAGCAGTCTTGAGCCTATAAAAACAGGGAGCAAGTAGAAGGAGAGCACTTGCGCCAGAGGGGAGCAGAATGGAGGGTGACAGACAGGCTATCTGAGGAGGGAGGAAGAGGAGGAGACAGAGAGGAGGAGAAGGACAAGGAGAGAGAGAGAGAGAGAGAGAGGGAGAGAGAGAGAGTGTGTGTGTGTGTGTGTGTGTGTGTGTGTGTGTGTGTGTGTGTGTGTGTGTGTAAAGAGAGTGGGGGGGAGGGTGCCAAAGGGCCACCAGACCCAAGGATGCAACACAGGCACCCACAGGAGTGAGCAACAGAGCCAGCAGACAAACTCAGCCAGGGGCAGGGTATGCGGGGAGGGGCGTCAGTGATAGGCACTGCTCCACAGTGCCTGGGACAGGAGCTGGACACCCAGGGGGTGACAGGACAACAGGGCCATGGCCAGTCGCATTCAGATGGAGGCAGTAATGAGGGGTGTGAGGAGGCAGGAGGCAGAGCAACGTGGCCGTGGAAGGGCCCGTCAGTGGTATGCCCGGAACAGGCGGTACTGGTCCCGCATCAGCTTCGAGACCCACACCGACAGAGATCGTGAGCCGGTATTGCCTGAACCATGCGATTCTGAGGCAGCTCTGTGAGCTGTGCAGTGAGGAGATGCAGGCACCCACTAGACGGAGCCATGCCCTGACAGTGGAGACAAAGATAACAGCTGTCATGCGCCTGCTCACCATGGACACCTTCCAGAGACCAACAGGGGGACACCACAGGCATAACCCAGTCAGCCACGTCATGACTCCTCACACAAATCCTCAGTGCCCTGCTGCCACATGCTGCGGAACACATCCACTTTCCCAGCACACAGGCGGAGCGTACTGCAACCATGTAGGAGTTCCACCAGATAGCATGTATGCCTGGCGTGGTAGGGGCCATAGACTGTACCCATGTGGGCATCCGCATGCCACCTGGTGCAGAGGGGGTAGCCTACATCAACAGAAAGGGCTACCCCAGCATCAACTGCCAGGTGGTGTGCGATGCCAGTGGGCACATAACCAATGTCTGTGCCACACACCCTGGAGGAGCACATGATGCCTCCATCTGGCACAACTCAGCACTGTGCTACAAGTTCGAGAGTGGGGACATCCCCAACGGACATCTAGTGGGTGAGCATGGTGAGACCACGGGCAGTGGGGTACAGCAGGGCGTGGAAGGGGGGCGGACAGGGCGGGGGAACCACCATGTGCGACTGGGAGGGGCATGGGGCACAGTGACAGGGGTCACCAGGCTAACCATTCACACTCTCTCTCTCACTCTCTCCACATACAGGTGACAGTAGCTACCCACTCAGGCCCTGGCTGCTCACCCCCTACCGGCACCCATTGTCCCCAGTGGAAGAGCAGTACAATGAGGCACATGCAAGCATGAGGAACATCACTAAGCATGTATTTGGGATGCTGAAGGCACGGTTCTATTGCCTGGACAGGTCTGGTGGTGCCCTACAATACAGCCCCTTGAAGGCCTGTAGCCTATTCCTGGTCTGCTGCATGCTGCACAACATGGCCATTGACCGTGGAATAGCTGTCAAGGCCAATGAGGGGAACAGCAGTGGGGACGACGCGGGTGAAGGGCCGGGACGTGGTAGGTAGCCCCCCCAGGGCGGAGGGATCCCTGGCTCATGTGGCTGGCCACTGGCAAGACACAACAGCGCAGGAGCACTACGGTGCACGCAGGTAGGTGGACAGACACACGTGCACAGAAACAACACAATGGCAGGGCACACAGCCATGTGTGGCTATGGCCAGGGCCATGCACACACAGGCACGGTGCAGTGGCGGAGTGGTGCCACATGGCCACATGCAAAATCACACTGCACGTCACTGCACAGCAACACACACACCCACACCCACACAGTGGCACTTGCATGCACGTGACCAGGTGCCAGCGTGTGGCGTGGATGAGATGCAGGGCACTGGTGCTTATGCGCAACCTGTGCCATGAAGGCATCATCATGCCACACAGGCCAGCGGCCGGGCAGGTGCATACACGGGCTGTGTGTGGCGCACCACACGGCTGCCACGACCGTGCCATGCACACACATACAATGCCCATGTGCACACAGTGCGGTGGCTGCAGACAGCTGACAGGGAAGCGTGCGCATCAGGTCCGCTGCATGGACACATGGCCGCCACGGACACGGGAACAGCCGCACTGTGGCTGCCCAGCCAACGCAGGCTGCGCAATGGTCACAGGGGGGTCTGTGACCACCCCCCTAGGGGTGGGACTGTGGGACCACGACCGGGCCCTCGCAGGAGTCTGCAGGCCCCCAAACAGACCCGCTCCAGGCATGCTAGGGATGCCCACAGCAGAGCCTGGCATTGACACAGATGGGGTAGCCTGACCTCGAGGCTGTGGGGTGGACAGTGTCTGCGGTGGGCAGCCATGCCCTGTGGCAGCCAGTGAGGCAAGACCGACCATGATCGCACTGGCAATGTGGTCCAGAGCTGCAGTTGTGTCCTTCTGCAAGTGTTGACTGGCCTCCAGGACCTGCACGGTGCCCCTCTCATGCTGCTTGGCTGCCTGGCGCACCTCTGCATGGAGTGCCCGCACCCCGGCCACAAGCATCACCTGTTGCTCTACGGAAGCACGCAGCAATCGGGTATGCTCATGCAAGGGATCGGCGCCCTGGGGTGTAGGGGCATGGCGCCGTCCCACCGGTGATGTATGACCGCATTGCATGGCCCCCCACTTAGGTGGGTGCTGCACAGTGTGGCCCTCATGGTGTTGGGCAATGTCAGGTGCCCCTGGTGGTGGACATGGCACCCGGCTCCCCCACGTCTCCAGCCATCTGCTGCTGCCGCCCCTTCAGCCCCTGTGCACTGGCCAGTGCCTGTGCGGGTGCACCACCTCCCTATGCCACTGTGCCTGCACACACACCAGGTCCGGGGGCAGTGGTGGGCAGCTGTTCCACCACCAACAGGCCACTGTCCTCGCAGCCGGTGCAGGTGTATGGTATGGGTGACTCCCCTCTGACAAGCCCCCCACCGTCCAGGACAATGGTCTGTTCGTCATCAGTGTTGGACCCCACCCCGATCTGTGTCTCTGTGCAGAGCATGCCATGGCTGGCATCTCGCTGGAACACAGCCACGGCCTCATCCACCACCACGCCTTGGACATCCGTCTGGAGAGCGGTGGTGTTCTGTAGCCTATTGGGCCCCCAGATGCCTGTGGAGGTGGATGGCTGGTCCTCTGGGGCTGGATGGGCCACCACGACAGCCGCAGGAGCCCCTGCCACTGCATGCTGGTGGGCTGGTGCTGTAAGGGAACACAGATGCATTAGTGCTGCTGTCCCACCAGACACCCCCCTGCCTGCCTGCCATACCTACCATGCAGCAAAGGGCTCCCTCCAGTCTGGAAGCCACCACCCGGCACACCCTCCACCACACTACACCACATGGTGGCCTCCACCATCTCCTCCTGTGGTGTAATTTGTGGCATGGCGGTCTGGCCCCCAGCAGTGGCCAACCATGCGGCCCGGTTGGCCACCACCTTCTCCTTTATCCAATGCTTGTCGGCCCCACCTTCTTCCTACACTCATGTGCAGACCCGCTGGTGGTTGCCCTGCTGGTTCACGGCCTCCGCAATTTCCTCCCAGGCCGTGGCCCTGGCCTGGGGTGTGCCTGTGGTGCCACTCAGCAAAGGCTCCCTGTCAAGGTATGCCTTGAACAGGGCATCTGCCTCCGCTCTCGTAAAGTTGGGCCTGCGCTTCCAGGCAGGCCCACGCTCCTCATTCTCCTCATGCTCGGACATGATGCTAGCTGTGGACATGGACATGTGGTTAGTGGCCACAGCGGACCTCCCCGGACATCCAGCTCCCTGCGCTGCATGCACTATAGGGGCCATCATGCCCATGTGACATGGGCCCTATGGTGCTCAAACACCATAGGCCCTATGGCGCTCATATGCGTTTGGGACAATGGCACTCAGGCGCTATTGGTCCCATGGGGCATGCTGCCTTCATGGCCCTACTGTGCATTGTGCGATGTGGGCCCAATTGTACTCCCATGCACATTGCGCATGCTGACCCCCGCTGTGCCCTGTGCCCCTCAGTGTCCTCTGCCCCATGTGCCAGTGTGGCCATGCCCATGCCGCGCATCCCCAGAAATGCGCGATTGCCGCAGACAGTACATCTACGTGTGAGGCACGCATCATGCGCCATTTTGGCATTCTACAGTGCTGCCTGAACATGCCCATCACACAGTGCCCCATGCCCACAACTGTAGCCAGGTGGAGCTCGTGAACTTGGTGGCCCAGGTAAAGCCCCATGCTGCTGGCCTGTTCGGCCAGCAGCCCCTCATGAGGCCCAGGACCAACGTGTGGCAGGAGATAGCCTATGGCCTTGTCCCAGCCATTGGTGTGCTGCATACCAGGGAGCAGTGTCACCACCGGTATGGGGACCTGGTCCGGAGGAACCCAGAGTGGCTGAGGGCGCTGCAGGCACGTGTCCTGAGGGGGCCATGCCACGGCCAGGTGAGTGCACTCCGACTGCATCTGTGCAAGGCCAGTGTTCCATGGGGCTGCATACCATGTGGGGGGGCTGTTGTAGCACGCCCTGTGGCATGGCATTGCCAGTCACTGTGTGTGCTGTGCATATGCCCAGCAGCCCTGATGGGCTGGGGTGCACTCTACGCATGGGTGGTGGGGGCAGTGGGCCCATGTTGTGACTGTGTTCTGATGTGTGCCTGTCTGTGTTCCCATCCTAGGACCTGAGGATTGGAGGACAGCCAAGGCAGCCAGAGCACCTGGCAGTCCGCAGCAGGCTGCTGCGGGCCCATCAGCAGTGGCAGGAGGCCCAGCTGGGCATGCAGTGTCAGGACCAGTGCACGGAGCACCACGAGGAGCAGGTAGGCACTGTGAGGTCCCACATTGTTGTGCAGGGTGGGCAGCAGGGGGGTACGGCCATGGTCCCTTGTGCCATGGCAGCTGTGGTTGGCACATGGTGTGGTGTGCGTGGCGCTGCAGGGTGGCCACTGCACATGTGTGGCAGTTGTCAGTGGGCCAGGTGTGCATCCGGCCACCACTTGTGCCGCTGTGGTTCCACTGCAGCACCATGCCACCTGTCTGCCGCAGTGCCGTCACATGGCCCTTGGCCAGTGGATTCCAGTGCTGTGTACCACTGTGGCTTGCTGGGTTGGTGGCAGGTGTAGGCCCACCCACTGCAGATGGCCGGGGTTCCACTCCAGGGGCATGTGCAACCACTGTCCGCTGTGCACAGGGGGGGCTGGGGTGCTTTGGATGTGCACTGATCACCTGTCCCTTCCTCTGTCATAGGTGTCCAGAGGGGTTCTAGGCTCCCGCTCTACTGCTGTCTGCTGCGGCAGATCATTTTGATAACATCACACACAGTGGAGCTTGCGGACTAGACCCGGCAGATCCTGCTCCGGGAACAGCGCAGGGGGAGGCGCCAGGTGCAGATAGGCCATGGCCAGTCTTGAGGACCACCAGCCCCCTTCAAACCTCTGTCCTCCCTTCCCCTTCCCCTTTCTTCCCCATCCACCTGTACAGACCCTGTCCCCTGACCCCTTCCCACCTACCCCTACCCTCCCCTTCATATTCTATTACTGTTCAGCTGTGTTACTTTCAGACAATATATATGTCACTTGGTTACCCTTCTGTGTCTGTGTCTGCTTTGCAGCTGGCAAATGGGTCCATGCTGCAGTCACATGGTGGGTGGCCGTGTGGTGCACCTGTGCCATTGGGTGGTGCGTGCATGCTGTTGGCATGCCCCTCGGTCAGTGGCTGTGCCATGGCACGGCCTTGGGACAGCAGTTTGGGATGTGTGGCATGTGTGTGTGGTGGGTGCCATGTGTTGGGGTGTCACTTGTCATTGGCCGGGTGGCCGCATGCCCACTGGTGTGTGGTGGTCTAGGGTTCCCGCCCCTGTACGTCAGTGCCGCCTGTGCCCTGTGTCCTCCCGGGGGGGTGCCACTGCATGCTTGCACTCCATGTGCGGTGGTGTCCTGTGTGCTGGCTGTGTCCCTGCCTGTGTTCCTGGACTGGTGCACCCACCATCCTGCACTGTTCCTCCCCTTCCTCCATGCCTGTCTCCCTGCTGTGCCTGTGGCAGTTCCTGCTGTGCCTTGGCGCATCCTCCTCTGCCACTTGCACATCCCTGGTTGTGCTATGGTGCATTTCTGGTTGCTCCCTGGTGCACCTCTCACTGCACCATGGTGCAGTGCCTGCAATATTCAGCCGTGTTGTGCTGGCGCATGTTGCGATGTGCGACCATTGAATATCGCAGTCACTGCGCTGCGCTGGGGTTGCGCATGTCTTTGGTGCATTTCTGAATATCCCACCCATACACTTTATACTCCGTGCCTTCTATAGCAATACCCATAATCTCTAGCATTTGTTTTATTTTGAGAATCAGAGGTTCTAAAAATAGGTTAAAAAGCAGAGGGGATAAGGGGCACCCCGTCTCATTCCCTTGTGCTGCCTGAACATTTTTAAATACATATGATTACAAAAGATCTGAACAGTGGGCTTAGTATATAGCGCTTTTACCCAATTGATAGTCATTTGGTATTCCATATTTAGTTAATACCTGAAACAGATAATCCCATGCTACTCTATCAAATGCTTTCTCTGAATCCAGGGAGACAAGCACTGCAGGGGTGCCCGGCTCCCCGGATGCAGAGACGAGATGGACCAACCAGATGGTCTGACGAAACTCTCTCTGGCATGAATCCCACCTGTTCGTTCAATATAAGAATGCCCCATACTTTATCAAACCTGATGGCCAGCATCTTCGCCAAGAGTTTAATGTCCGGGTTTAGCAAAGAAATTGGTCTATAATTCCCCCAACAGTGTGTGATCTCTCTCAGGCTTTGGTATCAGTGTGACCAGTGCCCCTATAAGTTCTGGTTCCTGTATTATGCCTTTGTAATAAATGTGTTGAAACAAGTCTAACAGTAGGGGGCATAGTTCTAAGTTGAAGATTCTGTAAAACTTGGCACAGAGTCCATCCTGACCTAGTGCTTCATCAAGGTTTAGGGTTTTAATGCCCTCATGGATCTCTTCCATGGAGATGCTCGCTGATAGTAAGGCTTGCTGTGCATCATTAAATTTAGGAAGTAGAAGGGAGTCTGGGTAAGTTTCAGTTTCCTCAGTGAATGGTGCCTGGCTCCTTTCACTGTATACATTACCACAGAAGGATTTAAATTCTTCCATTATTTCTTTCAGATGTGTAACCAGTTGTGTTTTACCTGGTATCCAAAGGCCCTGGACTATTTTAAAAGCCTCTTGTTGTCTAATGCAGAGGGCCATTAACTTGCTGGCTTTCTCTCCTTGGTCAAACTATTTAACTTTGGCCCTGCATGTTGCTAGTTCTGTTGTTTCTCTATTGAATTCAGTGTATTCTGCCTGTAACTTGTTTAATTTTAGCCAGGTTGTTTCAGGGGTAGTTTGGGATAACGTTCCTTCCAGCTGTCAGATTTCATTCAGTATGCCTTTAGATTTCTGATCTCTTTGTTTTTTCCATTTAGATGTCATGCGGATTAACTGTCCTTAAAGGTTGCATTTAAAGGCCATCCAGAACATGTCTGTATTGTTTACTGTGTTTTTATTGTTATTAAAACCCCATATGTATTGCTTTAAATGTTCAGTAAAAATGTTATCTTTGAGGATTTAGTTATTCAGTCTCCACAGGCGCAGGCAGTCCATCCACCACCGCAAGGTATGGCAGAGAGGTGGCATGATGAGAAAATTGCATTCTTGATCATCTTTCTGTTGATCCCACTGGACACAGAGCATCTAGTGAGGGATTCGCATATGCAGCCCGACCAGTGGAACCATTGTGATGGTGGCGGCCATGAGGCCCAGGAAATGGAGCACTGTTTGAGCTGAGACAAAGGGGCTCTCATGTACCAGCTGAGCTTGGGAGACCAAATCTTCTGCCCTGTCGGGGGGTAGGAATGTTGTGTCTCATACCCCGTCAATAAACTGGAGCCATTAACATGGAGACAGGACTGATTTCGATATGTTAACCATAATCCCCAAGTCCTCAGACAAATGTGATGCATGGAACAAATGTGTACTGAGCCACCTCCCTAGACTGGGCTTTTAGTAATCAGTCATTCAAATAAGGGAAAACATAAAGCCCTTCTCTCCTAAGGGTAGCTGCTACAACCCTGAAGCACCTGGTAAACATTTGTGGTGATGAGGAAAGACCAAAGGGCAAAACTCGAATTTGGTAATGGCCACATGCTAATGTAAAGTAGATGTATTTTCTATCGCTTTCTCTGATTTTTTTCCATAACGACAAGCATCTCTCATGTCTATGGCACAGCGCCAATCCCTTTGCTGCTGCATGGGGATGAGAGCCTGGAGTCACATCTTGAGAAACGTTTGGTTGTCTATAAACTTGTTCAGGTCTCGCAGGTCCAGTATGGGCCTCAGGTCACCTGTCCATTTTGGAATCAGGAAATACCTAGAATAGAACCCACTGTTCTTTTCCTCTAGAGGAACAGGTTCAGTAGCCTTTTTGTCAAGAAGTGATTGTACTTCCTTCTGTAGAAGGTACAAGTGTTTCAAGTAGGGGAGGGGTGTGTACTGAAGGGGTGGACAGAAACTGTAGCGCATTCCCCATCTCCACTATTTCTAGGATCTATTTGTCTGTCATGTGCTCCTTCTATTTTGATAAATGTCAGGAGATTCTGCCCCCATTTGAAACCCCAGAGGCAATGGTGGGGTGGGGGAGAAGAGAGTTCAGTGTATGAGAACACTCCCAGGAAGAATGTGCTCGGACCTAAAATTATTGCCCAAATGTACCAAGCACCAATAGGTGATAAGAAACAAGCCAGGAGGGCTATCAGCCTAGCAAGCATCAGAAAACCATTGGGTATCTGGATAGTACAATCCACGCTCCTTGGGAGTTTCCAGGGCTAAGTTCAAAGATGTATAGGTGATAGCGTGATGGCCTATAACATCTAGCTAATCTGTTTCTGCATCAGAAGGCCAGTTACTCAGGATACTGAAGTCTCGGAGGAGGTCCTGAACAGCTGGGTGTTCAGGAGCAGTATCTGGGTGAACAAACAAAGGCACAATGGAAGTGGCTTGGTACAGTACAGCTTATAAGTTTTGCAAAATAGAAGTTGCTTGGCACAGCTTATAAGTTTTGCCAGGGGCTAGGAATAGCGCCTGAGTATTTTTCCAGGTATAAAATAGCTCCATCTGCCACGTCTGGTGCACAGGAGGTATCACCATGGGAGGTGCAGGTTCTAACTCCAAAAACTCCAATAAATGCCTGGAACCCTTTCCTTCCTCCTCAACACTCAGGGCCTCTCTGATTTGTCTCAGTGATTTCTGAGATGGGGAATAGTTAGCAAAAAATGTGGGTCCATATCCACAGTGTCTGGTGCCCTATAGCTGAAGGGGGTTGGGCCAGAGGGTAGACCTGTTTAATAAAGATCACATCTCCATCTGAATCCTTCAAGACTTTTAACCGTAACCAGAAGGCCAGGATAAAATTAACCTCGTTAATGTCTTGAGTATCAATGGAGAACACTGATGGTGCTGGCAATGGAAGTATCAGCTGCGATGGAGGATCATGAAGTTGTGCTGCCATGCCCAGTCAATGACAAGAGACTGAACCGGGAAGGCCCAGTTGATGCAACAGTAGGTACTGATGGCAGAGTATGCCGTGATGGTAATCAGCAAAGTACTCTGTTCGAGAATGATACCAGCAATCACAACAAAATCTGAGATCAGCTGTTTTACAATGTGAGCAAGCGTGAAAGCTCTTTCAATCACTAGAAGGCAGCCAGCTGGCAAAGAGGGCGGGTTGTGACAGTTGCCTTTGTATTTTGTTTTTTTTTTTGTACTTTCTGTTTATTAATTTTAAATATAAATGTACAATGTACCGTCATATTTCTCATACAGGAAACAGAAAGAACTTCAGACGGCCAATATGCCAGCTATAGCAATAATATGGAGTACAAGTATAACAGTCACCCTGTAATCTTGTACAAAAGGAGGAGGGGGAACCTACAAAGGTCAATATATAAAGTCCATCAGACTTCCGGTGATGTCATCACCTGAATGGCGGCTTAGACACACAGCTCCCGACCCACCAGATAATCAAAACTCTTTGAGGCAGCTTCACCCGAAAAAAAGGGACAAAAACAAGATAAAACGCTATCTAAGAGAACGGAGGATGCAAAACTGGCCAGGGCCTGGGCAGAAACAGTTGTAACTCAAACAAATGGAACAGGATTAAGCCCAGCATACTCACAGGGCAGCGGCTGCTCCTTGCCAGCCAGCGACCAGGCCTCTGGAGTAGATACCAACACTGAGAAAGAAACTCTCACCCGCTCCCACTTTGAGACCATAATCAGCGACATAAAACAATTTCGCTCAGAAATAAAGCAAGAATTCCAAAGCCTCAGCTCTAAATTGGTGGCGGTAGAAGATCACATACAAGCCATCGAGGAGCGGGTCTCACAGTCGGAGGATTCCATGGTGCACATCTACCAAGCAGTTGATTACCTGCTAGACCAACAGAAGACCCTCCACTCGAAATGCCAAGATTTGGAATCCCGTTCCAGGAGGGACAATTTAAGAAAATACGGGCACCCGGAGGGCACTGAAATGGGACTAATAATGACAGACTTTATAGAAGATTTGCTCAAGCATATTGTCCTGCTGCCTGCAACTTTTCAATTTTGAATTGAACGGGCCCATAGAGCACTGACGCCCCACCTGACCAATTCAGCCGTCAGGCCCCATTCAATAGTGGGTACATTCTCCAGCTGCAAAGATAAGGAGACGGCCCTTAGAGCAGTGTGGATGGCCAAAAACATAGACTACAACAGGGCTCACCTCTTTTCGATTAGGACTACCCACCAGAGATCATACGGAGGAGGCTTTAATATGGAGGGATTCTTTGGATTTTAAAAATGCATCAAATTGAATTTCTAACACCATTTCCAACTCAGCTGAATGTATTTTGGACAACCGATACGGAGACTTACAACTCCCCCAAAGAAACTAAACAAGCCCTGCTTGCCCACAGCATCCAGGATTCCCCAGACACAGCAAACCCCCAGAAGCCACTACCACAGAGGCAGAGAGGTAGGCCAGAAGCACCGCAGCATTTCGTGCTGGTAGAAAAACGACCAGCTCACACCACTGCAACGGCTATCAGAAAACTGCTTGATGAGGTTAAAGCAAAATTCCAAGACAGGAAAAATGACCCGACATCAACCTGAATATGCTATTACAGCACAGGTAGTTCCAGTGCTGTTTATCTGAGTTTTTCCACCTCACGCCTACCCAGGTACTGTACTCACTGCTGATTTCTGTGCTGTGGGGGGTGCTTTTTAAGGGCTTCATTTTCAGCATCCAGATGCTTTCTCCCTAGAAGTATCATCTTTTTGAACAGCAAGCTTCTCCTTATTATGAAGGATCTCTCAGGCTGATGAACTCGAAGTTATGGCACTAACCTTGTGATAACTTTTATATTCTGTTATCTGAATGGGGAATACATGTAGCATGCATTTACTTGGACGATGCTCTGCTCAAAGGGCAGTGTCTTGAGATTTATATGTCCTCAAGGCTGGCAGAACTTTACTCTGACTTCTATAATGGGTTTTACTTTTTAATGATTAACCCTATAAACCAAACAACTCTATTACACCTTGACAATGCAGTCGCATCCTTACTGTTTGGACATTATAGCATCTGCCTGAGCACATGTAAACCAGACATGTACTTTATCATGAGAACTACATACTAACAGGGACAAATGTCTTTTTAGTGCATAATTTGAGTTACAGATGAAGCTTCAGAAAGGTGTATATCCAATCTGGTTTATTGAAATGACCGGGTTGGGGGGGGATATTGATTATATCATCAGTCAGAATGGAAAGTACCTGTCCAGGGCGGATGGCCAGAATGCCCTCATTAGTTTGGATGATGACGTATGTCACCTTACATGGCATACTATGGACAGCTTACCACAGTAGGGAGGGCCTAATGGCTTCTGCCCTTGCCTACCCTCCAGACCATGCCCTAATGTCCACCTCAAGAGGTCCGCGGTCATATAAGGGATAATTTATTGAGCCTCTCTGGGTTGGAAGTAATCTAGAACTTCTTCAAGTTTTACTGAACTGTTGGTTTTATCTGTTGTTCATTTTTCTATTTGTTATAAATGTTACATGTTATGGGTCAACTTTTTTTTTACACATGGCTGGAAAACCTAACAAACTTTTTTACAATATTGGGAAGGTATTCAGGACTGTTTGTCTATACATTCTATTTTACAAGAGGATAACCAGTGAGACACCTTTATTTGACTAAAAGGACATATGAGTATGCCCTATGCAATGAAAAACTGGAAAAAGAAGTTGCTGGGCCCATGAGTTCTGAGAAGGGGGAGACCCTAGGACTGTAGCTTTGCTACAGATTATTAAAGGTAAAACGGAAAGGTAAAAATGGCTCCTCAATCAAAACTGGTAATTTCTTCCCAAAATGTAAATGAGCTCAATAACCCAATCAAGAGATACAAGGTGCTTTCCCTGCTCAGAAGGCAAAACCCCTGATTTATCTTACTACAGGAAACACATCTTGATCAACAAGAGCACCAAAAGCTAGGAAAATTTGTTTTTTCCCAGGTAATCTCTTCTTCGTGTAGGGGAGGCAAATGAAGAGGGGTAGTGATTCTGGTTCCCCGTACCTCTCCATAGCAAATTACATCGACCTATGCAGACCCTGAGGGGCATCTGGTTATTGCAGTGGGCACTTTTGAGGGAGCTCCTTTGACATTGGCTAGCTTATATATTCCTCTGGGATCAGACACAGCCACAGTGCATACTCTTGCAAAGGATTACAGAGCATCAACAGAGAATTCTGCTGGTGGGAGGGGACTATAATATGATTTTAGACAACAGAGACACCACTAACCCTAGACCTCTGAAGCACTCAGCTGCCCAGAAAATGACTTTGAGATATATTAGGGAAATGGGATGAGTGGATACATGGTGCTCTCTGAATCCCTCAAAACAAATGTACACACACTATTCAGCCCCACATTGGCAGGGTTTTATTGAACTCTAAAAATTGATTAGTGTTTTGATCATAAAAGTTCTAAAACATTGTGAAAATGCATAGCACGTGCCTCGCTGTGTTTAACAAACATAACACTTCTAGAAAACCTATATAAATGCTTTCTGTACGGTTAGTATTGTCCCAAGAAAAAAACTGCTAATCAATTATTTAAAATCCTGATAGTGTATACACTCAGATAGATCTGTGTCATATTTCAAGGGAACATGTCCACCTTCTTAAAGTGTGTGACATTCTCCCTTTTGTACCCTCAGACCACTCCCAGATTCTTTTTACTTTAAATTGGGTTTCACAGCACAAATCCACTTCATGGCACTTTAGCAATTTTTATTTAAATACAAAGGAATTCCAAGAAATGATAAAAAACAGAATCCCCCAGATATTAGCAGATAATGACTCCCAGGAGGTGGGTTCCACAGTCCTTTAGGACACACTAAAGGTGGTGCTCTGAAGAGCTATTGTAAGTTTTGTTTCTCATTACCAGAAAAAACAGGCAGAAAAACTAAACATGCTGCAACAACAATTGTGTGATTTACAACAGCAACATGTTGCTGGAGACGAAACCATCTACTCTTTATTAGAAGCTACAAAACAACAAGTACAACATTTAGTGGACATTAAAACTGAACAGGCCCTACAGTACCCGGAAATCTTCAGGACCAGACAGTCTCACAGGAGAATTTTATAAAACTTTTAGAGAGCTCTTATTGCCCATCTAGCAGAAGGCCTGTCAGGAAGTGCTGGAGGGAGAACCTATACCCTATCTTGGAGATATGCTGTAATCTCAAGCATACCTAAACCAGGAAAGGAGGAAAAGACCCCAGTTTGTGTAGTTCATACTGTCCCATCCCTGTCATAAACAATGACTACAAACTGTTTACTTGGTATTTATGGGACAAAAGAAGGCCGAAGCCCATCAGGATTGTCCCCCATAATAAATGTGGCACATTAATCTAAGATCAAATTAACTTCAAGCCATTTATCAAGCCTTGTTTTGAAAGTAGTGAAGAGAGTGAGTCCACAAGTTCTTGAGTCAAGGAGTTCCAGAGTCTTGGAGCTCTTACTGTAAAAAAGTTTAATCTTTTATTCGTGTTGGCTTTGGCTATGTTGATTTGCTTATTATGCAGTCTGTGAACACTACGTCTATTACTAAAGTATAATCCAAATTGCTGCATTAATTCTGGTGATTGATGGACTTAATAAAGGAGAAGAAGATCCCCTTTAATTCTTCTTTTCTGCAAAGAGTGTAAATCTGTAATCTGTAATCTTTCAACATAATTTTTAGAGGCCAGATAAGGAACTATTTTAGTTGCTCTCCTTTGAATTCTTTCCAAACTTTGTATATCTTATATTAGATATGGACTCCAAAGTGGAGATTCATAATCCACATAAGGCCTAACATATGTTCTATATAAGGGAATAATACATTCCTCGGATTTTGTGACAAAGGTGCGCTTTATGCGCATAAGTAGTTGATTAGAGATTTTAAGCAACTTAGTACATTGATCTCTATGAGAAAATTTATTATTGATTAGTATTCCCAGATCTCTTTTACATACTGACACTTTCAGGGGAATATTATTAAGGGTGTATGTCTGTAGAGGATTGGCTCTGACGAAGTGTAATACGGTGCACTTATCTATATTAAAATGCATATCATTTGTTTGGGCCCAAGTTTCAATATGTTTTAAATCATTAATAACTGAAAATCTATTTAATAATGAGACAACCCTCCCTCCCAGCTTTGTATCATTTACAAATTTTGAAAGAAAATTTGCAGAATTGATCTGTATATCCCAGATGAAAATATTGAACAAAGAAGGCCCAAGTACGGATCCCTGAGGGACCCCGCTTGTCACTTGTCCTTCCAATAAAGTGCCTTGTATTTTAACTTGCTGACTGCTGTTAGACAGAAAGTTGTTTATCCATTTAACTAAAATAGGAGAGAAGACTGCTGATTGTAATTTGGTAATAAGCTTATTATGAGAGACTTTATCAAAAGCTTTACAATAATCCAAGAGGATCACATCTTGTGAGATGTTTAGATCAAGACCCTGGCTTATATTTTCATTATATGCTATTAAATTCATAGTACATGACTGGCCTTTTTTAAAGCCATGTTGTGTTAAATCGTTATGTTTTAATAAATCCATTTCTTCTTCAAGAAGTGATTTAATGATTTTTTTTCCATTACTTTAGAAAGGACAGCTGTTAGATTGATAGGCCTGTAATTTTCGGGTTTAGATCAATTCCCTTTTTTAAAAAATTAGTACCACAATGGCCTTGTGCCAGTCATTAGGAACTACACCATCTTGAAGTGATTTATTAAATATAAGAGATAGAGGGAGCGCTAAGGCTGTAGAGGCTGCATGTACAAATCTAGGATTTATGTTGTCCGGTCCAGGACTAGAAGTTTTATTAATGTATTTAAGTGCTGCCAGTGTGTCTGCTAAGGAAATAGTATAGTTATAATTACCGGGTACAATAGAAGAAACCAGTGTTGGTGTTATCTTTGAGGTAAACACTGAACAAAAATCATTATTAAAGGAGTTGGCAATGTCTATATCTGTAGATAATGACGAATTGTCGACTATAAGAGGACCAATTTGCCTAGTGGAACCTTTTTTGACATTAAGATATGAAAATAGGGATTTAGGACTGTCTTTAGAATGTGCTAGTCTGAATTCCAAATTTCTTTTAGATAGCAGTATAAGATATTTTAGTTCTCTGACTGCATCTTTATATTTAAGTGTAACTTCAGCCTTATCATTAGTATTACAATTCTTGAGGTTTTTTAAAAAGCTTTTCCTTTTTTTAATCAATTTTTTAATGTTTTTGTTAAAGGTATCTTGCCCTCAGAATTCTGTATTTTTTTATTTGGGACAAAGGTGTTTTCTAGATTTAAAATAGTAGTTTTAACATAGGTCCAAGCTTTCTCAAGTGATAGTGGTAATAGTATATCACACCATGCTGTTTTGTTTAGTTGTACATTAATTAATTCAAAATCAGCCAGATCATAATTCTTAAATAGAGAATAATTATGAGGTAGCTGATATTGATGTCAGAGAAAAGGAGATGGCATTATGGTCACTGCAACCTAAAGGGTCTTGTAAGGAAATGCTAGATATATTGTCAAACAGATTAGTAATCACAAGATCCAGGATGTTATTTCCTCTTGTGGGCTCTTTAATGAGTTGTTCCAACCCTAATTCAATTATTGATGATATAAAGTCATTTTCTATACAGGTTTTATTAGTGAGGTTATGCCAATTTATTGAGGGTATATTGAAATCGCCTAACATAATGACATGCCCTTTGTCAGCAATACTGAAATGTCTTTTATTAATGTATCTGTATATTCATGATTAACTGAAGGGGGGCCTATAGCAAGTACCTACGACAATTTGAGGATGCCCTGGAAAATTAATACTAACCCAAATACTTTCCGTAATGGTGTCATATAGAATTTGATTAGACAGAATATCATTTCTCACATATAAGCAAACCCCTCCACCAATTTGACCTTGACGATCCTTGTGATAGAGTTTATAACCTGGAATTTCTTTAATCCAAGCTGAGTTGGAATCCCACCATGTTTCAATAATGGCTACAATGCCATAATTAAATATTTTACATTCAGCTTCCAGTTCAGCAATTTTAGTTAGGTTTAAGGATCGTGCATTTAGAGATGACAAACTACAAGATTTAACTGTGGTATATTTCATATCAAGAGACCTGGGGACATTCCCATTCTCGCCCTGGCGTACTAGTTTAAATGTTTATTGATTGTTGACATCCATTCTGGCTAAAAGATTGGAGTTGCTCATGCCATTATTGATTGCTCCAGATCAAAGTGGAGTCATAACCTCCAGACAAACACAAGATAACATTAAAAGAACACTTCATCTCCTGCACCATGCCTCCCAATCAGGGGCCCCTCTTTTGTTATTAAGCCTAGATGCTGAGAAGGCCTTCGGCCCAGTGGCATGGCCATTTTTTATGGCATCATTAGGATCCTTCCGCTTAGAAACATAGAAACATAGAATTTGATGGCAGATAAAGACCGCTTGGCCCACCCAGTCTGCCCATTTCCCTACCTGATATATAAGCTGCAGAGTCTAGTTAATCAACATCTTACTTCCTCCTACCCCCCATTAGAATTGCCTTATGCCTGTCCTATGCATTCTTGAATTCTCCCACTGTTCCTGACTCCACAACCTCCTCAGGAAGGCTGTTCCATGCATCCACAACCCTCTCTGTAAAAAATACTTTTAACATTACCTCTGCTGTCCTTCCTCTATCTTCAAATTGTGCCCTTGTTCTTGCACACCTCTTCTTCTGAAAGATATTACCCTCTTGTACTTTGTTAATTCCTTGAGATACTTGAAATTCTATCATGTCCCCCTCCTCCTTTCCTCAAGGGTATACATAATGAAGCTTCCTTTAGTCTCTCCTCGTATGTCTTCTGGTGCAGACCCTGCACCATTTTGTTGCCCTCCTCTGAACAGTCTCACTCTGTCTATGTCTTTGTGGAGATGGGGTCTCAGAATTGCACAGTACTCAGATGGGGTCTCACTTACTGTCTATAGAGGATAACAACTTCCTGTTTTCTACTGTTGATGCCTCTCCCTATGCATACCAGTATCCCCCCAGCCCTCCTTACTGCCTTCTCACATTGCTTGCCCACCTTTAGGTCATCTGATATAATTACTCCTAGATCTCTTTTGATTTTTGTTGTTGTTATTAACTCACCCCCCCCCCCCCATTGTGTACTCTTCCCCTGGGTTTTTGTTTCCCAGATGCATTACATTGCAGTTCTTTGCATTGAATCTGAGCTGCAACATATTTGACCATTCCTCCAACCTTGCAAGCCCCTTTTCATTCTTTCCACCCACCTTGTGTATCAACCCTGTTGCAGATCTTTGTGTCATCTGCAAAGAGACATATCTTTCCTTCAGGTGCTCTCAATGTCAGCTTATAAAGACTAAAGAGGACCGGTCCCAATACCGAACCCTGCAGTACCCGCTAGTTACCCTCCTTTCTTCACTGTGGACTCCGTTTACTATTACCTTTGCATCCTGTTGTCCAGACAGTTTTTATCCAGGCTTCACCTGGGGACCCACTCAAGGCTGGCTAACTTGCATATTAATCTTTTGTGTGAGACTGCGTCAAATGCCTTGCTAAAATCTAGGTAGGCCATATCCACAGCCCCTCCCTGGTCTACTACTTTGGTCACCCAGTCAAAGAAATCTATTAGGTTCGTCTGACATGACCTTCCTGCTGTGAAACCATGCTGCCTTGGGTCCTGTGCCCCACTGGCCTCTAGGTACTCAACAATTCTTTCCTTCAGAAGTGATTCCATCATTTTCCCTACTACTGAAGTCAAACTAAAACTAACTGGTCTGTAGTTTCCTGCCTCTGCCCTGCTCCCACTTTTGTGAAGTGGAATCACATTTGCCCTCCCCCGGTCCTCAGGTACCACCCCATCCTCCCATGATTTGTTAAAGAGAGTAGTCAGTGGTGTTACTAGTTCTACCCTTAGTTCTTTTAGAATTCTTGGGTGAATCTTATCAGGCCCCATTGCTTTTTCCACCCTCAGCTTCAAGAGTTCTTTCAAAACACTTTCTTCTGTGAATGGACAGGTATCAACCCCCCTATTCAGAGTTTCTCTCTTGTTTGGTTTAGGTACCTCCCCCTCCTCTTCCGTTGTGAATACTGAGCAGAAATATTCATTCAGTATCCCTGCTTTTTCACTGTCACCCTCTGCCCACATTCTCTCCCCTTTATTAAGTCTCTGTATACCTCCCTTGGTCTTTCTTCGCTCCCTAATGTACCTATAAAAGGTTTTATCCCCCTTCTTAACAGAGTGGGCTATCTTTTCCTTAGTTTGTGCCTTTGCTATTCTGATTGACTTCCCTACCTCCTTCTGCTTTAACTGATAAAGTTATCTGTCCTGCTCCTTCTGTGTTTCCTTATATTTGTTGAATGCTATCCTTTTCTCCTTAACCGTCCTTTACACCTCTTCTGAGAACCATAGTGTTTTTTTCCCTTCATTTTGTTTTGTTGATTTGCTTCACACAGGCTTGTTGCCTCTGTGATGGCTGTTTTGATTATTCGCCATTGTTCCTCCACCCCTCCTTCTTGCCAGTTTACTAGTGTTTTTCTGAGGCACTCTCTCATTTTCCCAAAGTCAGCCTTCCTAAAGTCCAATACTCCTGTTTTTGTGTGGCTTGACTCTATGGCTGTGTCTATTGTGAACCACACTGTTTGGTGGTCACTTGTTCACAGATGGCTACCCACTTCTAAATCTGAGATCCTTTCTCCTTCCCAATTTGAAAGTAGCAGGTCTAAGATTGCTCCCTCCTGAGTGGGTTCCAACACTAGCTGTCTGAAGCATGCCTCCTGTAGGGCATCAAGAATGACCCTGCTCTTGGATGTGCCTGCAGCAAAGGTACTCCAGTTAACATCTGGCATATCCAGGTCCCCCATCAACAATATCTCCCCTTTTTCTGCCATTTTAAGGATGCCTTCTATCATTTTCTTGTCCATTTCCTCCCCCTGAGATGAGGGTCTGTACACAACCCCCGTGTGGATTGTGGTGCCATTTCCTGTCTCCTGGGTGACCCATAGTGACTCATCAACCTCCTGTTTGCTCTTTAGTTCTGTTGCTTTAATCCCTTCCCTTATATAGAGAGCAACTCCTCCTCCTCTTTTACCCACCCTGTCCCTCCTGTAGACTGTGTATCTTGGTATATTGACATCCCAGTCATGGTTCTCTGTGTACCATGTTTCAGTGACTGCCACAATATCCAGACATCCTCTTCCATCAAGGCCACTAGTTCAGGGAGCTTGTTGCACAGACTGCGGGCATTGGTACTCATCACCTTCCATTTATTTTTTATGGCCTTACCCCTTTTAGTTCCATCCCTGTCCTTACTGCCTTTTTTTGCATTTATCCCTGTCCTGCTCCCTACTGACTTCTCTACCTTGGTGTTTACCTCTCTAACTACTGTGTTTTTTAGGGGAGGCTGGGATTTTCCTGCTCCTTTTCAGTGCCTCCCCCTTGGCTAGTTTAAATGCTTGCCAATGAAGCATTTAAACCTGTCACCTAGGATCCTGGTCCCCCCCCCCGGACAGATGCAGACCATCGCGCCAGTATAAGCCTACATTCCTCCAAATGGCTGCCCCATCCCCAATGAAGCCAAAATCCTGAGCTCCACACCAGTTTTCCAACCATTCATTGAATCCCATGGTGCAGAATACCCTAGCATCATCTTTGCCATAGACAGGCAGCACCTCCAAGAAGGTTACCATACGTGCTACTTGTCTAAGGCCCCTCCCCAACTCCACAAACTCCTCTTGCACGCTCTGATCCCACTCACAGCCAGGTCATTTGTCCCTATGTGGACAATAACATCCAGCTCCCTCCCTCGTGCAGCTGCTCCCATGATCCTGAGGATTCGCTTCCTGTCCCTCCGAGCCATGGTGCCAAGCAGGCACCTTACCTCCCTATCCCCTTCCTCCCCCACTTCTACCCCCCCAATGATCGAGTCCCCCACCAGGAGTTGTTTCCTTCCCCTGTGGGGTCTCGTGCCACCATCCTGTGGGTCTACTTTGTGGAGGTTCCCAGCATCCTCCTTGGTCTCCACTGCAGGTGCCTCCATAGAGGAACCACTCTTTGCCAAAACAGCATATGAATTGTGGAGAGGTACTACTGGAGGGATGCACCTCTGTTCCACAACCCTCTCCCTCCCTGGGTTTGTTCGAACTATTCCAATGTTTAATAATGGGCCTCTATGACCATCTCATGGCCTATATCAAAATTAGTGAGGCCATCACCCGTCCCAATTTCTTTACATAGGGGTACACAGCAGGGGTGTCCTCTTTCACCTCTGCTATTTGCAATTTACTTGGAGCCCCTAGCACAAGCCCTCAGACAAGCAGAAAATATCACCGGACTGACAGCAGGTGGGGAACAACACAAACTTGCATTATACGCAAATGATTTGTTAAATTATCTTACATATCCAAAGCAATTCTTACCACCCCTGTGGGCTCTACTTGAGAGGTTTGGAGAGGTGGCAGGCTACAAAATGAATACTGCCAAGACAGAGGTTCCACAGGTGAATTACTTCCCAATGGATACTGTAAAACAAAGATTTCCTTTCCACTGGGGCATCTCACACTTAAAATACTTGGGAGTGCAGCAGACTACAGGTTCAGCACACCTATATCAGTACAATTATGCGCCTTTACTGAGACAGTTCAGATTAGATTTAGAAAAATGGAACACTATCCCACTTCCATTAATACAACGGGTAGAAGCAGTTCGAATGAACCTGCTCCCCAGATTTCAATATTTGGCACAGTCACTTCCCATCACCCCCATCTTCCATTTTTAAAGAGATAAACAAAAAGATATCTTGTTATATCCTGGAATCTTGACCTCCTATGGTAAAATCTGTGACCCTTCAGCTTCTGTCTAAGGCAGGAGGATTGGCATTACCCTGCCTCTATAACCATTATGTAGCCTCCCAGATCAGGATAATCTTCTTACGGTTTCATCAGTCCTCTGTAGCAAAATGGAGCGAGCTTGAAAAGAGAGAATAAGATTTGACTAATCTAGACAAAATACTCCTTAGTCAATGTTTGATACCTCTTGATCAGATAACAGATAACACATATACTAAAAACAATCTGTCGTGCTGGAGGAAACTCTGGACCTCTAGACAGCTTGCTCCATACAAACATTTTACAGGTTACAGACCACCACCTTTCTATTTCAAGCAGATCTTAAGAACTGAGACAATCGAATATGTCAAACAGGTCCTAGGCAAGATCAGGATGGTGAGTGACCTAATCGACCTGAAGCTGGTTACCCTAACCCTGGAGAAGATAGCTGACCCCCTCACTAAGGTTTGTAACTCCTCCCTCAGGTCAAGTGTGTTCCCAGATGCCTGGAAGCGGGCACTAGTTACCCTGTCTTCAAAACTGGAGACAGAACTAACAAATCTAACTACAGACCAATTTCAATCCCCGAAAGCTTTGGAAAGGATGGTCTCAGACCAGCTCACTGAGTACTTGGAGAGGTATGATCAGCTCTGCCCTCAAAAGCATGGTTTCTGTAAAAAACACTCAACACTTTCAGCACTAGTCGAATACACCTCCCAGCTCTATGCCACTTTAGGTAAAGGGATGGCAGTGGGGTATATATTCATAGACCTCATAAAGGCCTTTGACTCAGTGAACCACCACCTTTTCCTCAGCAGCCTGTCATCAACTGGCCTATCTCCAAGCACAGTGACTTGGTTTGGAAGCTATCTCCCCCATAGAACTCAACGAGTCAGAATAGGAGACACATACTCGGAGCCAAAGGAGGTGAGCCTAGGAGTCCCCCAGGGATCTATCCTCAGCCCTCTACTCTTTAGTCTGTTCATAAATACCCTCCTCTCTGCCTGCCCTACACACATTGTACTCTATGCTGACGATGCTATCATATCCGTCCCAGGCAGAGACCTGCATACCATCACTACTGAACTGCAGGACAGCTACTATAAGCTCAAATCCTGGTTCTGCAAGAACAAACTCCTGCTCAACCACAAAAAAAAACAAGAGCATGTTGATCACAGTTCCCCAAAATAAAAAGAAGTTCAACCCACAGCAAATCCTGAGCCCTAAGGGAGACCCCCTTGAACAAGTCTCCGTATTTAAATACCTAGGAATTTACCTCAACAACATTGTCAATTTCTCCAGTCATATCGACCACCTCATCAGGAACTCCAACATGAAACTGGGTGTTCTGTACCACCACAAGCACTCCCTACCAGCTGCAGCTCTGAAATTAACCATAAGTAGCTTGGTACTAGCCACCATTGACTATGGGCTCCCAATTTATGGCACAGGCTCTGACACTGCCCTCAAGAGAGTCAGCACTCTCCTAAACAAGGCCTGTCACTTAACCTTGGGTGCTGATCTCTCTCTACCCACACTTGCACCCTTTTCAATGAGATAGGGGGGCTCCCACTCCACCTCTGAGCTCAACTCCAGACTTGCATGCTTATCAAAAAAGCTTTGCTAGGGCTTATGCCTGAGTCCACTAACAGGCTTTTCACAAAGGCATTACCCCTTAAGCAGACTAGGAGCGCTGCAAAAGGGGGACTCCAGGTGCCATTCAAATGTACTAAACTGGCACAGAGATCATTCGCCTTCCTGGGCCCAACGTGGTTCCATGAGCTGCCTACCGGACTCTTAGAATGCTCCAAGCTCAGACAATTCAAAATTAGGCTTTGTTCCCAGCTAGAGCTAAAACAAATCTGTGTCTGCCGTACTTATCCCGTGCTCAGGGCCCCTAGGCTCGCCCATCCACCCCTTGGCTCTAACCACCCAACCACTGCCCCCTGCACTTTTCCATCTGCTCTCTTCAACAAATCCCCCTACCCACAAAATACCTACCTTGCATAGTCTACACTAAAAGAAACTGTCAACCCCCCACAGATCACCCACTCCATCGACTACATACGTGAACATCTGACAATGCCTGCCTTGGGCTGCTTCCCACCCCACCCCCATTCTCACCCCGGTCACCACTGGGTGAGCCCAGCCTACCACTCTGGCAACCATCCATGCCCCACCCCCCACTTGCCCCCTGTACTACCCAGCAGAGACTCAATCCCTGGCCTCTCCCACTCTTTCCTGTTTCTAACACTACTATGCCCGCACTTAGTGCTGTTACTTACAATGTTAGACTCCTATGTACCAGTGAAACTTACAATGTCTGACTCCTATGTACTAGTCTAGTGAATCTTAGACTCCTATGTATTAGTTAAACTTGAAAGTATGTGCAACCCTCTGTAACCTTATTTTGTAATCCACTACTGTGCTATGTGTTATGTTGTCTGTATCTGTTCATTTAACTGACTCGGAACCTTTGAAAACGAGTCCTTGCCTCAAAGGTATTAATCCTAACCTTAAATAAATAAATAAAAATGTACTCCTTGCCATATCTCAAGTCCTTTCAGTCTGCCAGGCTGGATCATGGATTTCAAATTTGGCTGAGGCTTGACATTCAAACATTCCTACATTTCTACAAAAAAGGATCATTATTATCCTTCGACAAAATGATGCTCAGTTATGGCCTCACCCTCTGAGACAGATATCGATACCTGCAAGTAGTTAATTATATTAAGACACTACCCTTCCCTCTCTCACCGGGGGAGAACCACCCTCCTTTTCTGGAGATTTTTAGGCTAGCCTTACAGGGCTATGACTCACAACAACACATGATTTCCTACATTTACAAAGCCTTTTTATATCTTCGTAAACACACCCTAGATTCAGTGAAACTTTCCTGGGAAAAAGACCTGAACACTACTATAGACTCTCAGACTTGGGGAAACCCGCATTCGATACCTACATTTAGGCACAGCATCTTATATGTGGAAAGAATTCTCTTGGAAGGTGACCTTGTTGAGGTACTTTTAGACTCCAGTGATACAAATTAAACATAACCCTGCTCAATGGTCTGCCTGCTGGCAAGGATGTGGTTATGCCCCAGCTGCTCAGTGTCATATTTTTTGGAACTACCCAGTTCTCAGGCCTTTCTTTGAGACACTGCAGGCAGCCTGAGTGAGCTGATGGGGGCCCTGGTCCAATTAACAGAGGAATTCTTCTTCTTTTTTTTTGTCATAAAAGTTTTTACTGAAGTTTTCAACTTTAGAAACAGTTTAAGGCAACCAACAGGTTATACAAAACTGACAAAAGGTACATTGTCTGTCATCGGGGGGAGGGTAGAAGAAATCCCACACCATGGGATGGGAGAAATGGGGGGCTATCAGCCCTCCCCCAGGATGGAAAGAACAAGATTAGAGGAGTAGGGAAGGCAGCAAGCAATGGGGACAGCTAAATGAGTCAAGCGTATGGATAGCCATGTGGACCAATGCCAGAAGCCTGGGAAACAAGATTCCAGACTTAGCGGCAGTCATGGCTGAGGTGGACCTGGATATCATGGGAATCATGGAGACATGGGGTCATGAGGGCCAGGACTGGGACATGGTTATACAGGGGTATGTACTTTTTAGAAAGGACAGGATGGATAGGAGAGGGGGAGGGGTTGCCCTATATGTGAAAGAAAACATTAAGGCTATAGAAGTAATGGGTAAGTGGGGGGGTGGTTAGAGGCTTTATGGCTATCACTGGACACAGGGGAAGGAGAGGTAATATGTACTGGGGTGATTTATAGACCACCAGTGCAGCAGGGGGCAGAGGCTAGGGAAATGATGGAGGAGATCCAGAGTATGGCGGACACAGGGGGACTTCAACTTGCCGGACACGGATTGGGGTGCCCAGCAGCAGCAGCATCTGCCAGCAGCAGGGAGATCATTGACTCCCTACAGGGGGCACTCATGAAACAGCTCATAACAGAACTGACCAGAGAGGGGGCAATCCTTGATTTAATACTTACAAATGGGGATCGGGTGGGTGAGATATCCATAGGAGAGAAGCTAGGCACAAGTGACCACAGCATTGTCTGGTTCACTGTTAAAAAGTCTGCTGCTGAGGTACGTCAGCCAAGAGTGAAGGTGCTAGACTTCAGGCATGCAGACTTTCAGAAAATGGGAGAAAGTGTTCATCAAGCACTAGCTGGGGTGGGAAGACTAAGGGGTGTGGAGGAAATGTGGGGTAAAATAAAGGGGCAATAGTGGAGGCCACTTGCCTCTATGTCAGGACGGTAACTAAAAATAGGAAAAGGAGGAAGACCCTTTGATTCAATAAAGAAGTGGCAGAGAAGGTCAGGGAAAAGAGAAAGACATTTAGGAGGTCTAAGGGGACACAGAAGGAGAAGGAGAAGGATCGGGCTTTTTACCAGGTGAAGCAGAGGGAAGCAGGTAGGGAGTTCGGAAGGGCAAAGGCAAGAACAGAAGAGAAAATAGCCAGCACAGTCAAGGTGGGGGATAAAATGTTCTTCCGGTATGAGAGCGAAAAGAGAAGGTCAAGGGCAGGGATAATCAGGCTGAAAAATGGGGAAGGGAAGTTGGTGAAGGATGACCATGGGAAGGCGGAAATACTCAGTAGCTATTTTTGCTCGGTGTTCATAGTTGAAAAGGAGGGGGAGATCAAGAAAATCAGAGAACACGAGGTGATGGGGGTTGGGGTTGACTCCAGTCTGTTCCAGGTTGAGAAGATCCTGAGGGAGCTTGAAGGTTTGAAGGTGGATAAGGTGAGGGGTGATTAGGCCAGATGGGGTACACCCCAAGGTAATGAGGGAGCTCAGCAAAGTGCTAGCAGAACCTCTGACCAGCCTCTTCAACAGGTCCTTGGAAATGGGGGAGATCCCCGAGGACTGGAGAAGGGCAGATGTGGTCCCCCTTCATAAGGTGGGGGGGGGACAAGAAAGAGCCAGGCAACTATAGGATGATGAGCTTAACATTGGTGGTGGGTAAGCTCATGGAGAAACTGCTCAAGAAGAGAATTTCAAGCTACCTGGAGACCAATGGTCTTCTGGACAGGTGGCAACATGGTTTCATTGAGGGAAGGTTGTGTCAAACGAACTTGATGGAGTTCTTTGACTGGGTCACCAGGCTACTGGATCAGGAACGATCTATAGACATTGTGTATCTCGACTTCAATAAGGCGGCTGCACAGGAGACTACTGCACAGAATGAGATGCCTTGGGCTGGGGCCACTAGTGGTTAGGTGGGTGCAAAACTGGCTGGGGGGGGGCAGAAATCAGAGGGTAACTGTTAATGGGGTACTGTCAAGGGAAGATATGGTCACCAGTGGGGTACCTCAGGGGTCAGTACTGGGGCCACTCCTTTTCAATATATTTATAAAGAACAGAGCAAAGAGGCTAGAGGGAAGAGTGTGTCTATTTGCAGACAACACGAAAGTCTGCAATAGAGTAGTTTCCTGGGGTGATCTGCTTAGTTTGAGCTAGTTCAATGGATACCCACATTGGGGATGGGGTGGCCAGGTCAGGTTTACAACACAGGACTGCCTGACAGAGGACTGTGCAGGTACGGAAGAGCTGCATATCGGGTAATCCAAACCCTCCCCTCTCCCAGTGCTACTTGATTTTGGGTAAACAAATTTTGGGTCTCGCCCCTGAACAAAGAAATTTGGAGACTTTGGAGTTAAATGTCCTGAAAAAGAAGCCCAGGAGGGCAAATGGGAGGTTAGATAAGATATACTGGAGTTTGGCAAACGTAATCATTTTAAGTAGGTTCACCCTGCCCCATATGGATAGGGTATGTGTGCTCCACCTGCCCAGGTCTCCGTCCAGCTTGTCCAACATTATCTGTATGTTAGCTTTGACCTCTTGTTGACTGTTGGTAACACCTTTATCCCCAGACATACCACTCCCCCTAGAGACCACTGGTATGGGTATGCTCCCACCGAATCTGGGGTACATGCATCATTCAAGGGCAGGATGTGCGACTTGGAGGCATTCAGCTTATAACCTGCTATAGAGGAGTATTTCTGGACCAGTACATTCAGGATTCGAAGGGAACCGGGTACATCTGTCAGGAAGAGAGTGATATGATCCGCAAAGAGAGCCAGCTTGTGGTGCACCTTGCCCACTGTTATGCCTGGAAAGCGCTGAGGGTTTCAAATCTTGTGTGCTAAAGGTTCCACTGCTAGTAGAAAGAGAAAGGGAAACAGAAGGCATCCCTGGTGGATGCCCCACTTAAGGCTGAAGGGGGCAGACATGGTGGAGTTAGTTAGTATCCTGGCTGTGGGGTTTTGGTATAACAGGCGAATCATATTTATGAACCCCGCAGGGAAGCCGAATCTGCCTATGGCATCAAACAAGTATGTCCATTTTACCCTTTCAAATGTCTTTTCAGTATCTAGGGATAGGGAGGCCGTGGGTTCTGGTACCAGTTGTGCCTCCCAGAGCAGGTCCAGTATCTGCCTAGTATTGTCAGATCCCAATCGGCCCGGGACAAACCCCACCTGATCAGGGTGAATAATCTCCTCCATCACTGGGCTCATCCTTATGGCCAGAGATTTAGCAAATATTTTCATGTCTGCATTACAAAGGGATATGGGGCAAAACAGTTTAATATAGAAATCCAATGGGTAGCCATCTGGGCCGGGGGATTTGCCCTTCGATAGTGATGCAATGACTCCTAGTATCTCCTGAGTTGTAAATGGGGAAGTCAGGGCTTCAAGGTGTGGGGGGGATATATGTGGTAGGCTCTCCTGGTCATGGAAAGTGTCTAGCTGCTGTCTACTGGGGGAAACATCCAATGCATATAGATATAGCGCCTGGTAGAACTCCAGGAAGGTATCATCGATATCTTGTGGTGAAGTGACCATCTCACTCTTTGTGCAGTGTATAAGAGGGATGTATTTAGCAGTGTCTAGGGTGTACACTCTGTGGGCCAGTAGCCTACCAGGCTGTTTTCCCATTTCCCAGTAGGTTTGATGCAACTGGTATAGCTGGTACTCTACTTTGTGGTGAAGGGCTCCCTCTGTCTCTCTCCTCAATTCCCGAATTCTAGGTCATAGAGTCTCCTCTTTACTAGGGTCCTCAAGTGCCTTTGCCATCAGCTTTTTTAATTCATCTTCCCTCTCCCTCATCAACATATCTCTTTGCTTGTGCACTCCCAAAGCATGGGCAATGAACTTCCCTCTTAACACTGCTTGGAGGGCCTCCCACTAGGTTCCACAGGATATGTCTCGGGTGTCGTTGTATTGATAATATTCCTCAGTTTCCCCCCAGATCCAAGATAGAAATGCCTCCTGTTGCAAAAAGGAGGTATTGAGCCTGCATTTTTTCCTAGGGCCTGTGGCTTTGCCCCAGATCAGGGTGACACTAACCGGGGCATGGTCTGAGACCAGAATATTGCCCAGAGTTGCACTCCAGGCCTGGGCTGCCAGTTTATGGTATACTAATATCAAGTCAATTCTACTGTAGGTGGAGTTACAGGCAGAAAAATGGGTAAAGTCCCTCTTTCTGGGGTGCAGCATTCTCCAAATATCTTGTAGCCCTGCCTGATGCAATGCACAGGCAACCTAATCTGCCACAAGCATTGCACCCCTGGAACCTGGGCCTGTGCTGTCTACGTCTGGGGACAGGGCCAAATTAAAGTCACCCCCTATGATTGTGTTAAGTTGGTCCCTTTTGACGTCCGTCAGGAAGGTCTGGAAGAAGTTCAGGTCTGGGGAATTAGGGGCATAGACTGAGCCTAGCTGGAGGGGCTCCCCTAGGTATGTGCCCTCTACCATCACAAACCTACCTTCCGAATCATAGGTCTCTTGCTGTGCCCCAAAGTTCAGCCCTTTTCTGATTAGAATTGCTATCCCTTTGGATCTTGTTAGAGCACAACTGAAAAATACTTTGCCCACCCACATACACTTCAATTTGACAATTTCAGACCACAGAGGGTGCGTCTCCTGTAAGAATGCTACATCATGAGCTGGCCCACCGGCGCAGCAGTTGGATTTCCGCTTGCAATGCGGGTGACCTGGGTTCAGGAACGGACCTGGGGAACTGGAGGGCTGGCCAGGGGAAAGGATTGGGCACCCCTAGGGCTGCTCTCCTTCTCCGGGGAGGGCTGGGTGGTGTCCAGCACTTAAGGACTCCTAGCGGAGGCCAGGGGAACCACAAGCAGTAGTTTCAAGAGGGGCGGGCTGGACGCAGGACAGTCCAGGCAGTCCAGAAAAATCTCGTTGGCCTCCATGGATGATGCGCGGCTGGCACCAGGCCTTAATGGCTCTAGCCTCCCCGCTGACTGATTACGGCTCCGATGCGCTGATCAGCCAAGAACTCCACCCCAGGGAGGCAATGCCAGTCATTACCGGCACCTTTCCCATCAGAGACAGGCTGGATCCAGGCATTGGCCCCACCCTGAGGCATAAGTCAGGGGGTATCAGTAGGGGGTGAGGCTTAAGAGTGAGGTAGCGGTGTGCAGGATTGAGCCGAGGGCTAGGTGGCTGGCGATAAAAGAGAAGAGAAAATATATAAAAAAAAAAAAAGAATGCCACATCACAGCCCATGTCTTTAAGCTTTACCAGTATTTTTATTTTCTTGACTGGGTTGTGGAGTCCATTGGTATTCCAGGATACTCCCTTCAGCAGGTCTGGCTGAGCCATGTTGTTGCAGTTTCCCTTGGGTGGGGAAGACTGCGAAACCCACTTTACTCCCTTCCCCACTGTGACCCCCTCTCCCAAATTCAGAGAGCTGAAAATCAAGCACTGTGTATAGCATACAAAAAAGTAACAGTCTTAGCATAATTCAGACAACCACACTATTAACTATTCAGATGGTCAGCAGGGTCCCTGTGAAATTGGATTAGGAGATTATGCATATCGGACCAATGCAAGGGGAGGGGGGGGGATATCTAAAAGACCACTGAAATCAAAGTAAAATTGATAAAAAGAAAAAAGAAACTAACTTCAAGTATCCCCAGCTGACTAAGGCATGTCAGTTGTCTCCTCTAAAGGCAAACAAGGGTAGTCAGTTAGACTGTAATACTCTCACGTAGACCAGACAGCAGGTAAAGCATCACTGCTGTCAGCCTTTTGCTGCCCTCCATGTATGTGCACTTGCCAGTCAACCATTGGTTAGGCCTCTCCCCTAAAACGGGGTAGTGCCTGCAGAGATTCCCACTCTCTGGGGGGGGAAGGAATAGGGGAGGGCAATGGGGGTGGAGGTGATGGCTATCACTTTATGTGTTAGTGCATATGGCTTGGGGGGAAGAAGAATCCCCTCATTGCAGATCCACTAGGCAGTTTCCTATACAACCGCAATAGTTCCACTCCCTTCCTGGGGGGTGAAGAGGGGAATGCCTAAGTATTGTTGCATGCCTTCAAAATACAATGACATTAAAAGTCGCCCAGAGCACATCAGGATTGGAGTCGTTTCTGTGTTCCTCATTAGTCAACCAGTGGGAAGTAAGACAAAGGCCCCATAGCAAGACCATGAGGTTCACAAATAACCCCTTCCTGCCAACGGACAGGGATGCATGTCCCGACTCAGGTCTCAAGGTCCCCTATGTCCAGCGGCATTATCAGGTTCTCCAGTAATGTGAAACTGGTTTGGTGGTCCCCCATGCTCAAGGTGCTCTGGGGAACAAACAAGAGGGCTAGAAAGAATTTGCCTCATGTTCAAGGCCCAAAGGTGTCCCAGTGACAGGCACTCCCACGGCCCAGTTGCAGCTAAGTGCCCGTCTTGTGTATGGCATTGTACGGTGCTCCTAGGAACAAGCAGATTATTCAGGAGGACTCTGCCAATTGACAGGGGCACAGGAAAGTCCAGTGGACTGAGACCCTCGTAGCCCAGCAATGGCTGGTTGATAGCCCGGAGAAGTAATTTGTATGGTGCCCCCCCCACGCTACCCAGCACTCTGGGAGGCAGCGCATAGTTCATAATAGAGACAGAGTACAGTAGCGTTCTGCATTAACATGAGGACCTGGCTGGAACATAAGGGAGTATTAAACTTGGGTGAACAGGACTAAGAATACTACTGATATTTATCAGCTCTTCAAAGGAGTCAGATAGGGAGCTGCATGGCAATCCCAGTAGCTATTCATGCCACCTCAGGTTTCTGTGCCTGCCCCACCACAAGTGGTTCTAGTGGGGGAAGACTGCTCCTTTGAGGGGGATGTTTGCTTGGGAGGTCTCAGTGTGCGTTGGACGAACTGATCTGCTTCCTCAGCTTTTGAAATTGGTGCTGCTTGCCATCTAGCCGAACAGAGAGTATGGCTGGGTATAGCAGTGAATACGTGAGCCCCCTGTTTCTAAGGCCTGCCTTTATCTTGTCAAACTTCTGTCTCTTGTCAAGGACAGCCTGGGGGTAGTCCAGGTAGAAGGATATTCTATTGCCCCCAACCATGATCTCCCGAAGTTCCCTGGCTTTCCTCAGTATAAGTTCCTTGCCTTGGAACCTGAGAAGTTTGAAAATCAATGGCTGGGGCTTGTCAGCTGCTTGAGCTCGACAGGCGACCCTGATCCAGTGGGACCTGTCAATGTCAAAATCAAAGCCCGTGGGCTGAAGGTCCAGCCAGAGAGGCAAGTTCTGTCACAGGTAACCCACTGGATCGGTCCCCTTCTCTCCTTCCTTTAAACCAATCAGTCTCAAACTTTTCCTTCAGACCCTACCTTCCAAATTTTCCACCTTGCTAATGAGCCATTCGATCTGTTGCTCTGTGGCCAACACCTGCCTCATGGCCTCTTGGTCTCTTTCCTCCAAGTGCTCAACTTTAGTTTCTGTTGCGAGCACTCGGGCAGTGAGGTGGGCAATTGATGATTGGGTATCCGTCACCATTTGGTGGATTACTTCTATATTAGCGGCCATGCATTCCATCAGGGTGTTTGTCGGGTCTGGCCCTCGATTTTGCAGCCCCGGAGACTCTTGATGTTACCATTTTAGGAGGCGGGAGGGTCGATCGCTTTTTTCCTTTTTTGTGCGCCATCCAGAGTCCTGAAAATGAGCATTTGAGACGGAGCAGCACTTCTCGTGTCAGCAGCGACAGTCAAAAGTTGTGGTAGCAAATGCAAAAATCAATTCCTGAAGGCAGCTTTATCGGTGTCGGGCAGGAGCTAAAGTCTTAATCGGCCATCTTGGTGGGTCCCTCACATGACCTCCTCCGAACACTTCTTTTTCTTAAAACTAGAAAGAGGGTTGCGAGATAGTTCAAGTAGGAAACTCATTTGACTTTGGCTCCTTACAGCCAAGAAATCAATAACTATGAAATGACTCTCCCTGGAACCTCCCTCAATCAAAGAATGGCAGGATCTTATGATCCAGGTATATAAAATGGAAAGGCTTATAGTCTTAGTTAATCATTGTATGGAGAGTTTTGAAATTCAGTGGAGAAAGTGGGTATTTTATATTATGACGCATAGATGGGATTTTGTTCCATAGTCTTAGCGTCATGATGGGGAACCTGAGGACTGGGGAGTCCTGTTATCCTTTTTGAGGCATTAATGGATTGACATATTATCAAACAGAGAACATAACTTGATTACTGTCTTACATGACTGGTATAGGAATCGCTTAGTAATTTGTCTTTATCACAGTTAAGGGTAATATTTAAGACTGGTACTTTTGCAATGGATTTATTCCGTCACGTAAGTTATTTTAATACAGCTCCTTGCCCATATATATTAAACAATATAAATGCAACCCCCCTACAAATGGGGGTTCCCAAAAAGTCTTCCTTGAGCTTGCCTAAATGCTCACTGCCAGGCTGGTGTCCTCTGTTTTAGCAATTTAAATGTGATTACCAGAGCCTGTATAGCCTCTGTGTACTGTCTCTTTAAGAGCTGCCTAATTGCAGTTTAAATAATCTGAGAGGGAGCTCTGTTGAAAGATGTAACTATTTACCGAAAATCATTTAGAGTGATAATGATAATGTAGTTTGTCTAACCTGCTTTATTTGTAGCAAGGACTGTTTTGTTTGTCTCCACTATCTTGGTCCTGGACTGCAAATTGGACCAAACAGTACCGGTGGGACCTAAAATGTAGCCAGACTACAGGAGCTGTCTGAATTCAAAATCTGTAGGAACTGTAGTTTGAACTTTTTGTGCCTTTTTTGCAACTGAAGGGGAGCTCTTGCTTTGACTGACAGCCAAATCAGCCTACCAAATCTTTTGAATCTTGGGGAAGTCCCGGGCTGCTTGCAGTTTTCAGTTAGATCCAAGCTGGAAGTTGAACAAGAAGGAGCTGAAGGATTCTGAGCAGAAATCCTGAGTGGATTCACATGGGAGAACTCTGAAAAGGCTAAGTTTTTGGCCTGCATGTCAGTGTGCTGCTCCTGAGAGGGAGAGAAGGGAATTATTTTGGACTAAATCCAAGTTTGTGTGACTAAAGTAAGCTACTGAAGTGAGCCAGGCTCAACCTGAAGAAGACCGAAGATTTTGTTGAACGCGATCAGCCTGTCAGGATTTCCAGCTACCCCTAAGCTCCCGGTGTGTGCAGAGACTTTGTGATTGTGACCGTGGAGCGCTGTGCCTGGTACAGTAGAATTCCCTTACATGTAAATGTGCTATGAGCTGCTAGTGGGTCGTGAGTTAGTCCCCCACTGTGTGAACTGTGTTCTGCTTGCTGGAAGCTGTATCCAGCCAAAAACGGACTGCATCCGAATTTGTTATCCATGCGTCTGGGCCTTGCTAGACTGGCCCAGCCAGACTACCCACTGCACAGAGAAGCCATCGACGAGAGACGTGCCTGGGGATCAGTCCCCTGCTCCATGCTTGAACAGGAATGATGCCTTTGCGACTCGTGTGGGCCCTGCTTCTCCTGGCATTCCAGATCAACCACCTGCAGTCTCGATTTTCGTCCAGCCTGTGTCCAGTCTTGGGTATCATGAGTAAATACCGGGGTAGCTCCCTGCAACAACAGCTTAATCTTAGTGTGTCATTTGATTGTTTTGTTTTTTCGTTTCCTTTACGAACTGAGCCCTCTGGCTCCGGATTATAAATATTGTGTACTGTGCACGTTGTGTTTTCCATCACAGGGCCCCAACCAGCTGCGACGCCGGCCAACCCCAGGCAACAGTCCTAGCTAGCCCATCTCTTCTCCACCTGGGTACCCAAAGGTGTGACTGTGTGGGGGAACTCAAAGCGCATGCATAACTGCTTGACTGATATAACCTTTAAGCTAATTAACCTGATTTTGCCCCTCCCTTGTTCAAGTCCCCTGAATATATCAGATCTAACTTTTTCTGCATGTCACCTGACTGTGGTTCCAGTTTGTGCTCAAAGTACTGTACTGTTGCTGTTTGCTGTGCATAACCTTGTTTTACAGGGGGTCCCCAGGGTCAAGCCAGAGGAACCAGCCCTGGTGGTAAGTGCAAACAGTGTGGGTACTTGTGTGGTGTACCAGAGGTATTGTGAAAGTGATTACTGTACAGTGTCCAGGCCACTAGAGGGGAAAGAGGGGGTTACAGTGTCCCGGAGGGCTGTGCCCAGGTTAGCTTGACCACTACCAACCCTGATCTTCGGGTGGAGGCACCCATTTCAGAACTCAGGCCACTTAACCTGCTACTAGCCAAGCAGGCAGGGGTAGTAGCCCTTGGGATAGCGCCACCTAGGGGTTATATCAAAATGTGTATATATAATTATTCCCTTACATAACTGGTTATCCCAACATGTACTGTTGGAAATGTCTAATACTTCTCACAGAATGAGTTGACATGTATGTACGGATGTATTGTGGGATTACCAGCATAATTTCTTAAAGTGTTTATGTGACCCAGTGTATTGTAATGTTCATGTTACAGCTGAAATGTTTTTTAAATAAAGAGTTTAAAAAAATATAAATAAAGTCCATCAGTCGCCAGCACGGTGGTGCTGAGGGTTGAGCTGTTGGATGCCACACCTCGCGCCACACCAGCGACCTCGAGTTCGGGAATGAGCTTGGGCCGCTGGGGGTCGGCTGGGGAGGGAGAAGATCGAGCATCCTAGGACAGCACTCCTCTCCCCGGAGAGGGATCCGAGGAGTCTCCGGAGCAGCAGCAGCCCCTGGTGGAAACCGGAGGTACAGACTGCATAAAGGAGCTAAAAACTAGAGAGGAGCGAGGCGGATGTCAACGGCCATCTGTCCAGACATCATTGCATGTCTGAACTCCTGGGGCAACTCTAAGGACCCCCTCCCAGTCCTGATAGGTGAAGGTGTGGCCAGGGACCACCTCCTCATGCCCAACGTCGAGAGCGCCGACTGCCTCTGGTGCTCCGTCCGGTCAAGGAAGCCTGACCAGATTTCAGAAAGGTCATCGAGGGAGTATGGCAGTCCCACCCTGGGGAGCTTAAATCCAGGGGAACAGGCACCAGACAGTGGAATGGAGCCACCGAACCAGACAGCAGGACTGAGCCTACGACAGGGTGGGATGGAAGGTGAGTCGTGTGCCTTCACCAGAGAGAGTCTAGGACAAAGAATTGAAAAAAATAAATAAATAATTGCCAGACACTTCAATGGCAGTTGGTATATCCTAGAAGGAAAATAATACAAAGCTAGAATAACGCAATCATATATGAATTGCTATTTAACCTGTGCTAAAGTAGGAAGAATATAAACAGAAACTTCAGACCCCCTTAACAATCTTTCTACACCCCTCGTGGGCCAATATATAAGAGAACTTTTAATTAAGATCAGATAGCCAGCAATATTATAGCAAATATGTAATCGAAACTAGAATTTAAAACTTACTCCAAGCTGGCCCAGTGGCATGGAGGGCTGAGGCATCATGCCTTACCTCCTGCCAAGCCGGCAACCCATGTTCTTGATGCGAGCAGGCCACTGGAGGTCAGCCAGGAAGGGAGAGGATCGAGCATCCAAGGGACAGCTCTCCTCTCCTGGGGAGGGTGGGGACCATGGACCGGCATTTGCCTGACCCCTGGCGGCAGGGGGTTGGCATGCCGTGTCCCAGACACTGGGGCGGAGGAGAAGCAGCTGCCTGATGTGCAGCATGCAGAAGCGTGCACTGCATGTAATTGGCAGCACTGCACGCTCCTCAATCCGAAAAAGTAAAGCGGAAAAAGGTCCCCTGCCATGGAGCATGAAGTGTCACTCCCCACCACCCTTGCAGGGTAATTCGTTGGGGCATAGAAGAGGAGGTCCGATGTTCGGTGATGGCGTGGGACGGGGTGGCTGAGTAGCTGGCCAGGGACCACAGGGAGAAAAAGATTAACAAAAAAAAAAAAAAAAACTTCAATCAGGAGCACTACTTATTGTATGAACAATAGACACAGATCAGAGCAGACAGAGAACATGCATTGTCCATTTCCTGGGGGGGGGGTGGAACTAGAACAGGGCTACTTATATAGCAATGTTCCCACGCTCACTCTGTCTAATTGATAAGCTCCAACATTATAATACACACATAATAATTTTAAGGCCCCATAAATTCCCCCCAAGAGTCACACAACATTATCAGTCCACAACATGCATCCAAGCTTGCTGCATTTTACTATTCAGTCCAATCCCCATAGCAAGCCTTTACTCACAGGCAGAGCAATCAGGCCTCGGAGTCAGAGTCCGAGTGAGTGGAATCAAGGACAGCTCTGCTATGTGCGAACTCTGTTTCCACCTTTTCGATTATCGACCCACATCCTGGGGGTTACTGAACTGTCATGTTTTGCCCTCGTAAATCACTCAAAGCTGGGCCGGCAATAAAAAAGAATGTGTAATCCCCAGTGTCCTTAGCTTCTGTCGAACCACATCAAAAGCCCTCTGCCGTGCTCTGGTTTGAAACAATAAATCCAGGAAGAGCTTAATATCTGATCCAGATATTTCCAAAGGATAAGCTGATCTTGCAGCGAGGATGACTGCATCTCTAATCTCTGAGCCAGCCGATTTCAGAAGAATGGTGCGCGACTGATTCTGTGCTGCAACACAGACCCAGGGATTATCTCGGTATGTCTTGGTGAAGGAGGACCAGTTAAAGCCATCCGGTAAAGACAACTTTTCTTGCAGCCAGAATATCAGGAATTGCAGCAAAGTAGTCCCCTCTACCCCTTCAGGCACTCCAATGATCCGGACATTACGAGATCGAATCTCATTTTCAGTTGATTCCAACCAGCTCCTGAGTTGCCCATTTTCTTTAGTTAGAGTTGCTACTGTAGTCAAAGTGGAGACGGAGTGCTTTTCGGTTTTGGCAACAATCCCTGTAAGTTTTTGGATGGCTATGTCATGAGTCTCCAGTTTCTGGAGAGCTTTTTCAATTTTAGCATTCATTTCCCACATTGAATCAAGCATAGCGTTCCAGGGCGGCTCTGGCACACCTTGAGAACCGCCACTAGCTGGTCCCCAGGCCTTACTGGTGCCCGGTTGATGTTGTTCTTTGGTTGGGTCCAGCACTTGCGATTTCTGCCAACCCATAGTAAAAAAATAAATTGTTCTGCTCCTTAAGTCTTCCTGCATTGAGTTCTAGTACCAAACTCAAACGTTTTAACAACTTTGATTGTATTTTGGTAAGATTTAGGTCCATGAGGTGAAGAGATGCAAGGAAGTTTGTCTTGCCTAGAAGATGGCACTCTTGCACCCCCACCCCAGTCGCCTTTGTTGCCGTGTCTGGGGACCTTCTGTTAAAAGAAAATTTGGGTGCTGGGGGAAGGAAGGTGGGAGTTGGGTTCTGCTGCCGGGGGGGGGGTACTAATTTATATAAGAGAAAAGTGCTAAAGATGAGATGATGTCCAGTCATGGAGGTGGGCTGGTTGTGCTGATTACCCATCGTGGGAGTCTGTTTTGTTTAAACATCAAATTGTAGGTGCTGGGGGAGAGGAGGATGGGATTGGGTATGCAGTGGGTGGGGGAACATGGGGTTCAATTTTAAAGGACTGGGCAGTGGAGGAGGGTGGGGGGCTGTTTCTTTTACTCGCCCCCCACCGGCTTAATGAATACAAATACCAAGTTTCTGAATAGTTGGGGCCCCCAAATGCAAATATTTGGTTGAATATTCAAATGAAGGTATTTGTCCACCCCTACATTATGGTGCATGGGTGGGCCATGTTCGCCACAGAAAAAGAGAACCAATTAAATCCCATGTCGGTACCTAATAAAGCAATTACGACATCATCAACACAATAAGACCAATCTAATAAATCACTTGTGGCATCATCAGCAAAAAAGGACCATTCCGATAAATTAATTTATGACATCATAGATATGAAACACCCACACTAATTGTGACATCATCAATAAAAACATTTCAAATTGCTACATTTGCACTTTAAAACCATACTTTCATTAAAGAAAACTCTTAACATTTCATTGTACTCCCAGCAAGGCTTAAAACACACACTGAACTACATAAAACTGAATGGCCTTTTGCATCTCATTCAGACTCCAACAAGAACAGCCCACCCATCCAAAAAAAACAGGCATAGAGCACGACCAACAACAGCAAGAAATCGCATCTCAACTGAACGATCCTAGATTAAAGTTTCACATATGGTCTAGCGGTTAGGATTCATTTTTTTGACTCAGGCACCCTGGGTTTGACTCCTGGTACGGGAAAGACACTACATTCCAGGATAGAGATCTATAACCCCCTTACAAGGTGAACAAGGTACAGCAGGGGAGTACTGATTGGAGGAGAAGGTGCACGAAGACAAGAGGGACATGCAGTGAAGTTGGAAGGGGGAAGTTTGGGAGGAATGGGAGGAAGTACTGTACTTCTTCACTGAAAGAGTGGTGGGCGCCTGGAACAGTCTACCAGCAGATGTGGTGGTAGTGAAAACAGTGATGAGTTTCAAGCATGCATGGGATAGGCACAAAGGAATCTTAGTCGAAAGCGATGGTTGGGGGAGTGGCAGGAGATCAGGTAGGGTTTGCAGTGACAGTATAGGCAGGAAAACACTGGGCAGACTAGGTGGGTCAAGCAGTTCTTATCTGCCAAAAACTTCTGTTTCTATGTAAAATAAACAACTGTTTAGAAAGCAAAACATCACATTTTACAGACATTTAAAACTGCAGCTCCCCACCCCCCAGCATACAAAATACAGGACAATAAATACACAAAATGTAGTGCTAAAATACATTCCAATGCCATCCACAGTTTTAACAGTACTTTTTCCTTATAGAGAAAAAAGAAATCAAAATCTTACTCAGGTCCCTTTTTGCATTTGATGTGCATGCGCACCAAACGCTTTGGGGCAGTAATGGGAAATGAGAGGTGTGCCACTGCCACGCCAATTACAGCTGCATCTGCAAGAGGTGTGGCAGTGTACACCAATCACCAGGCACTCTGGTTGTGACAGCAGTTCAGCTCTGCTGACATACTGTGCCACGAACTTGAAACAAATGAACCGCTCCAATGGGAGCGCTTCATTTTTAGCCCGAACTCCTGCCATGCGCATTAGAGTGCACACTAATGCGCATGGCAGGAGTTATGACCCCTGTATTCTGTCTCCGTATCCATCCTCTGAATCCTCCCCCCCCACAAGCTTCAACTGTAGTGTGGTGCTGACTTCTCTCACCCCCGCCCCACCTCAACATTAGCCGTCATGCGGCTTTTTGTTACAGCCGACATCGGGGTGCCCAATCCCCATGTCGGCACGTCTCCCCTCCCATATTAATGTGGCACACTGGGAGCCCACCCCAGTGTGTCGAAATAATTCATTGTACTTTGTTCTTTTGTTACCAACACCAGGATGCCCACTCCTGGTGTCGGATGTGCCTCCCCAACCCATTTCCTATAGCTGGCATCGGGGTGCCCAAGCTCCATGTTGGCATCCCCCCCCCACACACACACACACAGTATTGTGGCACACTGAGAGCCCACCCCAATCTGCCTAAATGTTGTTATTTTTTTAATCTGTAAAATAAAGAAAACCATCTCCCGACATTTTTTTTTTACCTGTTAGACACTAAAATGATCCTCGTCGTCTCCCCCTCCCCCATCCCCTCCACCCTCTGCACCCGCCTCTCCATGCGCCCCCTACCCTCTGGAGGTCGGGAGCAGCGATCTTCTCTGGACTGGGAACACATTTGCACGCATCAAAGCCAACCGCCAAACTGAGAAATCAAAGGTAAATGCCATATAATGGCAGTCAATGGGGGTTTCAACTTAGGTTGATATCTCAGCCATTTTTTGGAATTTTGCCCCAAATTTTCAATATGGGGTTCTTGGGACCCCGACTTGTGAACACTGTTACTGTCATTTCATCACTCAGTCCTGAAAGGTGATTTTGCCGTCGCTATGCGGAATCACCTTTCGGGGCCGAGTAACGAAACAAAAGTGCCACTGTTCATGAGGTGGGGTCCCTAGAAGCCAATGTTGCAAATTTGGTAAAACAATTCCAAAAAAATTACTGTGTTACGAGCATGCATTTCAGTTTCTACACACGCTCGTAACTTCATCAATGTTTCACATTTTCGCTCCAGATTTTCAAAATTGACATATTTTCACACCTCCTTATGAACAGTATAGCTGCCATTTTTCACATCCTGCCTGAAACGTGTTTTTGCACCTGTGTCACAGAATGGTGCGGTCACTGTGCAAAATCAACTTTTGAGATGGATTAATGAAATCACAGTGTCACTGTTCATGAGGTGGGGTCCCAAAAACACCATGTTAAAAATTTGGTACAAAAATACACCAAAACACCCGAGTTACGTGCAGCCGTTGAAATTTTGCTATGCATGCACGTAACTTTCACAAATTTTTTGTTTTCACTCCAGATATTCAACATTGCCAGTTTTTCACACCACCTCATGAACAGTATAGCTGTCATTGTTCATGTCCTGCCTGAAATGTGTTTTCACACCTGTGGCGCCGAATGGCACAGTGGCAGCACAAAATTACCTTTTGGTATTGAGTAACAAAATGATAGTGCCACTGTTCATGGGTTGGGTGCCAAAAAGCCCATGTTGAAAATTTGGAGTGAAAATATCAACAAATGCCAGGGGTGTTAGGGTTTCCAACTGTAACCCCCCCCCAACCTGTAGAGACTGACAGGCGTCAGGGGTGTGACTTGGGGTCGGCCATAATGCTCACACCATTCCACCCCCCACCCTGCAGCCAGTGACAGGCATTGAGGTGTGCCTTGGGCTGTTCGGCCCTAATGTTCACCCCATACTCCTATAGTGCACCCATCTCAGCTTATTTCCTTATGGAATGGGGTGAGTGTAAGGCCCGAAGACCCCAAGGCACACCGCGATGCCTGTCAGTGTCTGTGGGGTGCTGTGATGTGGAATGGCATGAGCATTATGACCGGTGACCCAAAGGCACACCCCCAACGCCTGTCAGTCTCTGCAGGGGAGGGGTGAGGGTTGGCGATAGGGTTAGAAACCTTAATGCCTCAGAAAGGAAGTAAATCAGGGAGGGGCACTAGATGTCACCTACCTTGATTTCAGGAAAGCCTTCGACACCGACCAGCACAGAAGGCTGATTAACAAGATGGATAGTCTGGCCACAGGGCACAAGCAGATACACTGGGTTAGAAACTGGCTGACGGACAGGAGGCAAGGGTGGTGGTGACAGGAACCAATCCGGGGAGAGGGTGATGACCACTGGGGTGCCTCAGGGATCAGTCCTGGGACCAGTCCTACTCAATGCCTTCATTACAGACATTGCAGAAGGGACAGAAGGAAGGGTCTGTCTGCCCATCTGCAGATGATACCAACATCTCTAACAGAGTAAACACTTCAGAAGGGGTGGAGAAAATGAGCAAGGACATGGAGAGGCTTGAAAAATGGTCTTAGGAGTAGCAACTGAGGTTCAGTGCAAAGAAGCGCAAATCATGCACTTGGAAAGAGGGAAACCTGGGGAGAGTTACAGGATGGGGGGGAGATGCTGACGATCACCAAGGAAGAAAAGCACCTAGGAGTTATCAGTTCTGATGACCGTAAGGTGTCAAAACAGAGCACAAATGCTGCAAGGAGGGCTAATGGCATGCTGGGGTGCATAGGGAAAGGTACCACTAGCAAAAGGTGTGAGGTGGTGATGCCACTACATAATGCACTAGTGAGGCCTATCCCACAGTACTGTGTGTAGCTCTGGAGGCCGCAACTGCACACGGACATTGACAGGGTGGAGGTACTCCACAGAAAGTCAACCAAGATGGTACATGGCTTGCAATACAGAACATATCAGGAGAGATTACAGGACCTCAGTACTTACTGATTGGAAGAAAGGAGGGAGCTGGGAAACATGATACATACATTCAAGTACCTCAATGCCATAAACAAGGTGCAGGAGTGGACATCTTCCAGTGCATCAAACATTCGGCATTGACAATCTGTGCTTCCCCAGCGCTCAGCCACCTACCAATATTCCTGCTATGATTTGGCTTCTACAGTGTCTCTCTAAGGACTTCTGGCCGGAATTTTCTTGATTGCTTGCTTTTTCCCCATTTCTTGTCGGTTGTTGCTTTGGGTTGGCGTTGTACTCCCATACATCCCTTCCCTGTCCTGCCCCCCTTCCTTTCTTTCTTGACTTCTTGTCTGCTCCTGCAGTCTATTCCTGGCCCCAATTTTTCCTGCCCCCCCCCCAAAATCCCCTGTTGCTGCCCTTGCCCCGTGCTTCCCTGGTTTTCCTTTTGGGCCTTTCACTCCTCACACCGACATTCCATCTCCATTTACACCATTTCTCCTATCCAGACCCATGCTACCTCTACCCCTAGTCTGGCATTTGCACCCCTTACCATTGCACCCGGCACCTATACTCTGCTCAACTTCAAGATTTCTGTTCCCTTGTTCTACCTCTGGTGCTCCTCACCTTCCAGCTTGCCACTGGCTCTCCTCATGGCTTTCCTTCATTCATTGCATTCCATTGCTACCAGTATGCTCCTTCTTGAATTACTCTACACTCCCCCTTACTGGCATTCCTCATGACTCCTCCTCACATTCTCCTACTCTGCCTTGCTTCCTTCCCATTTATACCACTCACAGTTTACTTACCTAAGACTACACAGCAAGCTGCCTTTTCCTTGCTCAGCCCATACCAGCAGTTTGTCCAGACTCCGTCCTTAACTCATACCTTCTGAGGTACTGAGCAAAGGTAGGCTTGCTCTGTCTACTGGGGATGGGATTCCATTACACTCACCACTACTTACTACTTACAAACCTGACATCCTCCGTCCCTAACTCTGCCTGGCGGCATTGAGTGAAGGTTAGCTCGCCCCAGCTACCAGGGATGGGAACCATGTCTGCAATCTACTGTGTCATACTTCTGCATGCTCTACCTGATACCAGTTGCCACTTTCCTTCAGAAACAGGACTTCTTTACCCCATGTGCCTTCAACATCCTACCTATGCCTGATGGCCTCAAGTCAAAGTCATCTCGCCTCATCTGCCAGGCATGGGAGCCTAAGTCTACATTCAACGATTTCATCCTTATGCATTCTCTAATACCTAGTTGCTGCTTCCCTTCAGGAATGGGACCACTATACCCCAATTGCCTTCATCATCCTACCTCTGCTGCACCATCGAATAAAGGTCATCTCGCACCAAATACCAGGGATGGAAGTTTGTGTCTGCAATCCACTGTTTTAACCTTATGCATTCTCTATCTGAATACCCAGTTGCCGCTTCACTTCAGGAACAGGACCACTTTATCCCATTTGCGTTCACCATCCTACCTTTGCCTCACGGCATCGAGTGAAAGTCCTCTCACCTCAGATGTCAGGGATGGGTGCCTGTTTCTCCAATCGACTGTTTCAACCTTATGCATTCTCTACCTGATACCCAGTTGCCATTTCCCTTCGGGAATGGGACCCCTGTATCCCAATTGCCTTTCACATCCTTCCTCACCAGTCTACATCCTGCACTTCCATGGACTCATCGTACTCATCCCTGTCTTAGCCTCCTCGCGCTGTGGACTTGGATTCCGCCAGCCTGTTCAGTCTCTACCTCCATTCAGTTCGACTGGCTCCTGGACTTCCTTGTTACTGGTCACTCCTTCCTATCTGCCAAGTGAGTTCACATTCTCCTTCAGAGATGGGAACCTCGTGCCTCATCGCTGCAGCTCCTTCTGTTCTCTGCACTTGCTGTTCACCATCTTCTGCGGACGTGGGACTCTCGTACCTCAACTTCATAGCACTTCGTACCTGGATTCACGTCTTAGTCTTACATAGATCCACCACTCGTGGCTTGCAGCAGCTTTGCCGCATCCTACTTCAGTGTGCTGTGGAGCTGACCCAGTCCTGTTCCTTCCTGCACCTGCGATGTCAGTATGACTTGACCTATGCCACCTTCTTCTAGGAATCCTTCCTCTAGTCTGCAGACTTCAGCTCTGGACTTTCCCTCCATCCTTGGACAGCTGCCTTCTCTTCGCCACCCTGGTGGTTCGGGGCTCCTTTCCATGTGCTGTGGCTCTTTTGAGCATTTCTACCTGTCACTGGTCAATATTCCAACCTAGTCAACTCCTCCTCCTCCTCCCATTCATCTATTTTATACTCCTATCATGGCCATCCTAACAGCTCCCATCCACTACTCTATGGAGCACTCATTCATTTCACATGACGAAAACGTCTAGCAAAATCCCTTAAACAACATGTCTTATAGACTCTTACATCACCATATTCCCTCCAGGCGAAGATTTTCACCAAGAGCAGGCTTCCATTGATTCCTCGCTCTGCACATCCATAACCGACCTGGCTGTCTCACTATCCCAGTCATTGTCCACTTAAGGATGAATGACTTGGCTCATCATGAGAGCAGAACAGTGCAGGAGGACTTTGTGGAGTTGGGGAGGGGCCTAAGACAAGTAGCACACACAGTATCCTTCTCAGAGGTGCTGCCTGTCTATGGCATGGGTGAGGCGAGGGTACTTCGCACCATGTGTTTCAATGAATGGTTGAAAAAATGGTGTGGAGCACAGGGGTTTGTCTTCATTGGGGACTGGGGTTCCACCTGGAGGGATACCAGCCTGTACTGGCAGGATGGTCTACATCTGTCCAGGAAGGGAACAAATCTTCTGGGCAATCAGTTTGAATGCTTCATTGGCAAGCTTTTAAACTAGTCAAGGGGGGGAAGCACTGATAAGCAGCAGGGAATTCCCAGCCTCCCCCTACAAAACAGGGTACTAAATGAGAAAAAGACCAAGGTAGAAAGGTCACTGAGGGATGTTGCTACAAGAGGTAAAGCCATCAAAAAATGGAAAGCAATGAGTACCAATGCCCGTAGTCTGGGTAACAAGTTTCCTGAATCAGTGGCCTTGATGGAGGAGGAACATCTGGATATCATGGCAGTCGCAGAAACATAGTACACACAGAACTATGACTGGGACATAAACATACCAGGATACACTATCTACAGGAGGGACAGGGAGGTTAAAAGAGGAGGAGGAGGAGTAGCTCTACATAAGGGAAGGAATCAAAGCAACAGAACAAAAGGGTAAACAGGAAGGAGAGGAAGCACTGTGGGTCAATTTGGAGACAGTCAATGGCACCACAATCTGCACAGGGGTTGTATACAGACCCCCATCTCAGGAGGAGGATATGGACAAGAAAATGATAGAAAGTATCCTTAGAATGGCAGAAAAAGGGGAGATATTGCTGATGGGGGATCTGAATATGCCAGATATTAACTGGAGTGCAGTTGCAGCAGCCACTTCTAAGAGTGGGGTTATTCTAGATGCCCTACATGCCTTAGACAATTAGTATTGGAACCCACTCGAGAGGGAGCAATTTTGGACCTGGTACTCTCAAATGGAGATGGGGGAGGATCACAGATGTAGTAGAAGTGGGTAGCCATCTGGGAACTAGCGACCATCAAACAGTATGGTTCACAATAAACACAGCAGTAGAGTCAAGCCATACAAAGGCAAAAGTACTGGACTTTAGGAGGGCTGACTTTGCTAAAATGGGTGAGTGTCTAAGGAATGCACTAGAAAATGGGCAGGATGGAGGGGTGGAAGAACAATGGGGAATAATCAAAAACTGCCATCACAGAGGAGACAAGCCTTTGTGTGAAGCAAACAATCAAAATAAAATGATGTAAGAAACCACTATGGTTCTCAAAGGAGGTGGCAGGTAAGGTTCGAGAGAAAAAGAAAGCATTCAGGAAGTAATAGGAATCACAGAAGGAGCAGGACAGAGAATTGTATCAGTTAAAGCAAAAGGAAGCTGGGAAGGCAGTCAGAACAGCAAAGGCCCAAACCAAGGAAAAGATAGCCAACTCAGTTAAGAAGGGGGATAAAACCTTTTATAGGTACATCAGGCTGGTCAGGGAGCGAAGGAAGACCAAGGGAGGGATAGTGAGGCTTAATAAAGGGGAGGGGGTTGGAAGAGGGTGACTGTGAAAAGGCAGAGGTACTAAACAAATATTTTTGCTCAGTATTCACAAATGAAGAGGGGGAGGTACCTAAACCAAACAATAGAAACACTCTGGATACAGGAGTTGATACCAGCCCATTCACAGAAGAAAGGGCTCTGAAAGAACTCTTAAAACTGAAGGTGGACAAAGCAATGGGCCTGAGGATTCATCCCAGAATTCTAAAAGAACTAAGGGTAGAACTAGTGACACCATTGACTACCCTCTTTAACAAATCGTGGGAGGATGGGGTGGTACCTGAGGACTGGAGGAGGGCAGATGTGATTCCACTTCATAAAAGTGGGAGCAGGACAGAAGCAGAGAATTACAGACCTGTTAGTTTAACCTCAGTGATAGGGAAAATGATGGAATCACTTCTGAAGGAAAGAACTGTCAAGTACCTAGAGGCCAGAGGGGCACAGGACCCGAGCCAGCATGGATTCACAGCAGGAAGGTCATGTCAAACGAATCTAATAGATTTCTTTGACTGGGTGACCAAAGTTATAGATCAGGGAAGGGCTATGGACATGGCCTACCTAGACTTTAGCAAGGCATTTGACACAGTCCTACACAAAAAATTAATATACAAGTTAGCCAGCCTGGGAGGGGTCCCAAGATGACAGCCTGGGTAAAGAATTGGCTGGAGAACAGGACACAGAGGGTAATAGTAAACAGAGTCAACTCTGAAGAAAGGGGGGGTTACTAGTGGGGTACTGCAGGGTTCAGTACTAGGACCAGTCCTCTTCAATGTCTTTATAAGCGACATTGCAGAGGGACTGGAAGGAAAAGTATGTCTCTTTGCAGACGACACAAAGATCTGCAACAGAGTTGATAAACAAGGTGGGGTGGAAAGGATGAGAAGGGACTTGGCAAGGTTAGAGGAATGATCAAATGTATGGCAGCTTAGATTCAATGCTAAGAAGTGCAAGGTAATGCACCTGGGAAACAAAAACCCAGGGGAAGAGTACATAATGGGGGGTGAGATACTTACAACAACAACAAGCATTTGTCAATGCCGAATGTTTGCTTGCTGGCATTGGCATTGGTAGTGTAGGAGTTACAGAGCTGCATAATAGGAATGGCAGTGAATTATTGAACCGAAGCCAACCCCACCACCACCCTGCAGAGACTGACAGGCATTGGGGTGTGCCTTTGGGTCATCAGGCATAACGGCCACGCCATTTGAACAGTACTCTGCTCAGTATACTTTCCTGGTAAATCTCTTAAATAAATAAATAAAATAAATAAAATAAAGTTCACTACACCTATCCTGCAGACACTGACAAGTGTCACGTGTGCTGTAGGTGTCTTTGGCCCTTATCTTATCCCATTCCATCAAGAAATACGGTGAGATGGGTGCGGTATAGGAGAATGGGGGTGAACTTTGGGGTCAAGAGTCCAAGGCACACCTCGATGCCTCTCACTGGTTGCAGGGTGTGGAATGGTATGAGCATTACAGGCGAGAATCCCAAGTCACACCCTGATGCCTGTCATTCTCTACAGGGTGGGACATTATGGTCGGAAACCCTAACGCCTCAGGCATTTGTTGGTATTTTCACTCCAAATTTTCAACATGGTTTTTCTGTGACCCCCCACCTCATGAACAGTGGTAATATCAGTTTGTTAGCCGAAAGCTGCTTTTGCACAGCGACTACAGCACTTAGCACCACAGGTGCAAAAAAACATTCCGAACAGGATGTGAAAAATGACAGCTGTACTGTTCATGGGGAGGTGTAAAAAATGGCAATGTTGAAAATCTGCAGTGCAAATATTAAAAAAACTGGTGAAGTCACGAGCGTGTGTAGAAACTATGCAACGCACACCCATAATGTAATTAGTTTGGGGATTTTTTACAGCAGATTGTCAACACAGGCATTTTGGGACCTCCGATCATGAACAGTGTCACTGTGATTTTCTTTACTGTCCCGAACAATGATTTCCCACAGCGACCATGCATTTCTGCGCTAAAAGTGTGAAAACACATTTTGGCCATGTTGTGAAAAATGACAGCTGTACTGTTCATAAGGAAGTGTGGACAAATGCCACTGGTGAAAATCTGAACTGAAAATATTACAAATTCATAAACTTACAAGGGTGTGTGGAAACTGCGCAATGCTCACTCGTAACGCAGTCATTTTATGGACTTTTGTCACCAACTTTTCAACATAGCTATTTTAAGACCTCTGCTCATGAACAGTGTCACTGTGATTTTCTTAATCTGTCCCAAACATTGCTTTCGCACACCGACTGCACCCTTGTGCGCTACATGTGCGGAAACACATTTTGGGCGAGATGTGAAAAATGGCAGCTGTACTGCTCATAAGGAAGTGTAATAAAATGGCAATGCTGAAAAGAAAAAATTACTCACCTTAGTAATTGTGTTTCTTCTAATGGAGTCTTGCTGTATTCTGACATTCTGCAGTTAGCTCCAGCCTTTGAACTGCCCCGGAGAGTAGAGGGTTAATTTTCTATGCAGTGCATAGAACGTTGAGCTCGAGCTCAGTTGAGGTCTCTGTCTGCAGCACTTTGAAACCCAACCGTCAGATTCTTACGAGCAAACACTCACTAATTATCTATGTGGAAATTGTAAACATTTTTAACTGGCCAACTGGCAACAGAAAGTTTTGGATTCCCAAAGGAAGACTCAAGTCAGGAAACCCAAAACCAAAACCTATCCAAAAATAAAAGCTCATAATACAAAAGCACCCAGATAAAATGGAGGGTGTGCATGAAGCACCCCTGGGGTGCAACACTGCGCCTGCCCACCCACTTCCCAAAACCCATTTCTGAGAGGGGAGGCAGGAGGGATGTCAGAATAGAGCAAGACTCCATTAGAAGAAACACAATTACTAAGGTGAGTAATTTTTCTTCAAACAACATGAAGTCTTGCTGTATTCTGACAATCTACTGAACTACCAAGCAGTACCTCCATGGAGGAGGGACAGAACCTACTTTGGGAATAGGCTCTGAAGTACTGCTGTGCCAAACCAAGCATCACTCCTAGCCTGGATAGCCAGAAAGTAATGCTTGGTAAAGGTATGGACTGTTTTCCAGGTGGCTGCTTGACAAATTTCTAACAGAGGGATATCCCTGGCAGCAGCCAGGGAAGCAGCTGTACCTCTTGTGGAATGAGCCCTCAGGCCTGAGGGTGGAATTTTTCCCAGTTTCTCATAGCAGAATTGTATAAAAGAAACAATCCACCTGGCAACAGTTCTCTTGGTGGCAAGTTTGCCCTTTCCCACTTCCCCGTAAGTGAGGAACAACTGGAAGGAATCAAACCTGTGACCCTTGATACGCTCTATGTAGTAGTTAAGGGATCTTTTTACATCTAAACTGTGTAGCCTCCTCTCTCCTGACCTGAGGAAGAATGATCAGTGAAAAAGACAGGGAGAGACATAGACTGATTCAAAGGGAAGTCTGAAACCACTTTGGGCAAGAACCTCCTATTGGTTCTAAGGACCACTTTATCTCTATGAAAGGAGATAAAATCAGGTTCCACTGACAGGGCTTGCAATTCACTGATACATCTGGCAGAGGTAATGGCTATCAAAAACACAGTTTTCCAAATCAAGTACTTAAGCTCTGCTGAGGACATAGGCTCAAAAGGGGGTTGCATAAGTTGAGCAATGCAAACATTTAAGTCCCAGGCAGGGGCAGGATCCCTAAAAGGAGGATTGGTATGAAGCAATCCCTTGAAAAATTTACAGAACACAGGGTGAGATGATAGAGAGGAAGGCTTTCCCACTGACAGAAAAGCAAAAACAGCTGACAAGTGTACCTTGACAGTAGCTGGTCTGAAGCCTAGGCCATTAAGATGGCCCATATAATCAAGAACTATAGGCAGTTCAGCAGTGTCTGGAGAGATATGCTTCTTGGAACACCAAATGCTGAATCTTTTTCATTTGGAGTCATAAGTCTTTCGGGTGGCAGGCTTTCGAGAGGCTTTGAGAATATCCAGAACCCCTTGGGACAGATGCAAATCTGCATACTCTAACTCTTCAAGAGCCATGCCTTGAGATTGAGAGACCGAAGATTGGGGTACCAAATCCTCCCCTGAGAGGAGGTTAACAGGTTGTAATTCCTGGGAAGAGACAGGGGAAGATGGACTGCTAGGAACAGTAAGAGGGGGTACCAGGGCTGCCTGGCGCAATCTGGGACAATCAGAATCACTTTGCAGGGTTGTGACCTTACCTTGACCAGAACCTTGAATAGTAGAGGAAAGGGAGGGAAGGCATAGAGAAATTTCCCTTCCCAGATCAACATCAGAGCATCCAGAGGGACTGAGCTCAAGACTAGGGGTCTGCAACAAAACAGAGGAAGTTGGTGATTGTCTGGGGCTGCAAAGAGATCTATCTCTGGAGTGCCCCACCTTGAAAAAATCACTTTCAACACCAGAGGGTCCAGGGACCATTCGTGATGGCCCTGGGAGATCCTGCTCAGTGCATCTGCTAGCACATTGTCCTTCCCTGGAAAGTGGACTGCTATCAGAGAGGTCTGCAGGGAATAAGCTAGGGACCACAATTTCATGGCTTCCGTGCACAATGCCATGGACCGAGTGACTCCCTGCTTGTTGATGTACCACATGGTGGTGGGGTTGTCTGTTCTGACCTGAACCACCTTGTTCTACACAGACTGAGAGAAAGCTTGCAGGGCCAGAAAAACTGCCCTGAGTTCTAGGAGATTGATATGAAGAAGGGATTCCTGAGGGGACCACAGTCCCTGGGCTGTGAGAACCCCCAGATGGGCTCCCCACCCCAAAAGGGAAGCATCCGTGGTAAGGACCACCGAATGAGACTGAGTGACAAATGGGATCCCTTGCCTTAAATTGTCCTGATCCTGCCACCATTGAAGAGCTTGGGTTAGTGTCCGAGTCACTGGAATCAGTTTGGTAAGAGGATCCTTCTTTTGGGACCAAAAGGCCCTCAGATGGAACTGAATGTCCCTCATCTGGAATCTTGCCCCTTGCACCACTGCTATAGAAGCTGCCATGTGGCCCAAGAGCTGAGGGAAGTGCCTTGCTGGTCAGGACACCTGAAGGCTGAAGGAAGAAGCCAGTTCTATAAGAACGCTTGCCCTTTCCAGGGGAAGAAAGGCTCTTGCTTTGACAGTATCTAGCTCTGCCCCTATAAAGGTAAGAAGCTGCACCGGTTCGAGAACTGACTTGGGGAGGTTGAGAAGAAATCCCAGGGAAGTGAGCACTTGCTGGGTCACTTGCAGGTCTGACTTGACTTGGTCTGGAGACTGACCCACTATGAGCCAGTCATCCAGATACGGAAAAATGGAAATCTTTTGCCTTCTTAAAAAAGGCAACTACTACTGCCAGGCACTTTGTGAAAACCCTTGGAGATGATGTTAGACCAAAGAGCATTGCTTTGAACTGATAATGGCCTGAGGGCAACTTGAACCTGAGGTACTTTCTGTGGGAGCACCTGATGAGGATGTGAAAGTAGGCATCTTTGAGGTCCAGGGAGGCTAGCCAGTCCCCTGGCCTTAGAGAGGGAAGAATTATTCCCAGAGTCACCATCTTGAACCTTGGTTTTAAAAGATGTTTGTTCAGGTATCTTAAATCTAGGATGGGTCGCCACTCCCCTGTCTTTTTTGGGGTAAAGAAGTACCTGGAGTACAGACCTTTGCCCCGGTGTAGGATAGGAACTCTCTCTATAGCTCTTAAGGCCCGAAGAGATGAAACCTCTGCCTCTAGGGCGAGGGTTTCGGAGAGAGACTTGCAGGTGGAAAAGATCTGGCTCTCATCTTCGGAAATATTTTGAAGCTGTGAATCAGTCCCTGGCTTACTACTTCCAGGACCCACTTGTCTGAAGTAACAGACACCCAGTCCTGGACAAAGTAAGTCAGCCTGTCCCCTACAGGGATAGGGGAGTAGACCCAGGCAGACCCATCAGGTTGTCTGCTTGGCAGAGGCCTTAGGCTGAGGAGTGGATGCAGCCCTGCTCATCCCCCTTCTGCCTCTCCCTCTGAAGAACCCCCTCTGTGAAAAGGGAGAAGAGGCCTGTGCTTGGTAGAAAGGCCTATGAAAAGGCCTGCCCCTGCCCCTAGAGTGCTGCCTTTGAGGAGTTGCCTGCCTCTCCTTGGCCTGTGCACTCCTATAAGTGGTCCTATATTCCTCCATATTTTTCATGTAATTCTCTGTCTGCTCCCCAAACAGAGAATTACCTTCCATAGGGAAATTCATGGCCTTAGCCTGGGTATCCTGTGAGAGGCTAGTACATCTGAGCCAAGCCATTCTCCAAAGAGCCACAGATGTAGCCATGACTCTTGATGACACATCATTGGAGTCCATAGCAGCATGAAATTGTACTTTAGATGCCTCAATCCCATCAGCAGCCACCTCCTCCAGCTCCTTGGCCAGCTGGGGGGAGGCCTGTTTAGCCAGTGCCAGTACAGTGTCCCACCTGGACTTCTGGTACCTGGCTGCATAGGCCACATAATTAGCCTGCCTGAGTCCCAAAGAGGATGCCATGTATTGTTTCTTTGCCACGGCATCAATCCTCCTGGAGTCTTTATCTGGGGAGTGTGAAGCCAAGGGAACATTAGCCCTGTCACAGGCTGCAGCCTGCACGATCCCAACATGGCTGTATTGCTGACAGAAAAACTCCATGTCTGAGCCTGATAAGGTATACCTCTTGTCCATTCTTCTATCAACAGGAGGTACAGAATTAGGAGACTTTAAAATTTTTTGTGTCTGTTTCCCAAATGATTTGTGTAGGGGAATAGACAGCCTCCTGGACTCTGGGATGTCCATCATTTCAACAAAATCAGGCTCCTCCTGATCCTCTGTAGCCTCCTCCATAGGGAGCTGGAGAGTTTCAGCCACTTTCCTGTAGAACAGATAGTGGGAGGGACTCAGACAGCCTAGGAGGGGAAACACCAGAAGGTCTGTCTGGAGAGATGTCCGGTTCAATGGGCACATCCAGACTTTCTGCTCCATCGTACTCATCATCTTGCTCATAATCCCCCTCCTCCTCAAATTCCGGTTCATAAAAATCTTCAGGGGCATAATCCTGAACCGGAGAAACTGACCAAACCAAACCCCTAGCTAATGGAACCGGATCGGACAGAACCGGGCTAAGCGATTCAACAATCTGAATCGCTCAGGCAATCTCATCAGCGGTCGGAACATGAACCTCCAAATCCGAACCGGATGATTTTTCTTTACGTTTCCTTTTTGTAGGAACCAATCCCTCAGGATCGGCTCTCCTCTTGCCCGAAGAAGTATCACCCTGGTCAGAGGGCATTCCTTCTGGTTCAGTCGGAACCGAACCGGGCTGGCCATCCGGATCAGCGGACTTCTCGGCCTCCTTTTCCCTAAGTCTACCTAATCTTTTCTCCAGGGTAGACTTAGGAAAGTTTTTACAAATTTGGCAGTCTGTATCGAGGTGGTCAAACCCCAGACAATAAACACAAGTGGTGTGGGGATCGGCTTTAGCAAAGACCTCCCCACACTCACTGCAGTGTTGAAACCCAGTGGGCCCGTTTTTTTCCTTGGGTTTCTCAGACATGGCCAACTTAACCCAATTTACCCTTTTTTCGGCAACCACCAGGCAAGACTCCCTTATCGGCTTCTAACCGTGTTACGGGTATTGGAAAAAAACATTAAAAACACATTTTTCTTAAAACCGATAAAGACCAGTAACCACACACTAAAGAAAAACACAAGAGTTCAATATATTGGATCGGTTCAGCCGAACCAATCGAAAATACAAGTTTTACAATTTCCACAAATAAACAGAGAAACTATCTAAAGTACTCACGGTACCGCAGACAGAGCCTGAACCGACAATGCAGAAATAAATTCGGAATGAAACCGACAACTTTAACCGACTTTGAACCAAGCAGAAGGAGAAATCACCGGAGCAACTGTTCAGTGAGGCGGAGTAAAGAATCTGATGGTTGGGTTTCAAAGTGCTGCAGACAGAGACCTCAACCGAGCTCGAGCTCAACGTTCTATGCACTGCATAGAAAAATAACCCTCTATTCTCCGGGGCAGTTCAAAGGCTGGAGCTAACTGCAGATTGTCAGAATACAGCAAGACTTCATGTTGTTTGAATCTGGTGTGCAAATATTAAAAATTCACAAACTTGCGAGCGTGCGTAGGAACTGCGCAACGTGCGCTCTTAAAACAGTCATTTTGGGGAATTTTTTCACCAAATTTTTAACGTAGTCATTATAAGACATCTGCTCACTAACAGTGTCACTGTAATTTTCTTAATCTGTTCCAAACATTGATTGCGCACACCAACTGCACCATTGTGCGCTACACGCAGGGGAAACACATTTTGGGTGACATGTGAAAAATGACAGCTGTACTGCTCATAAGGAGGTGTGGTAAAATGGCAATGTTGAAAATCTGGAGTGCAAATATTAAACATTTGTGAACTTACGAGCGTGTGTAGGAACTGCGCAGCACACGCACGTAAAACAGTCATTTTTAGGAATTTTTTCACCAAATTTTCAACATAGCTATTTTAAGACCTCTGCTCATGAACAGTGTCACTGTGATTTTCTTAATGTGTCCCATACATTGATTTTGCACACCGACTGTGCCATTCTACGCTACATGCGGAAACACATTTTAAGCGAGATGTGAAAAATGACAGCTGTACTGCTCATAAGGAGGTGTGGTAAAATGGCAATGTTGAAAATCCAGAGTGCAAATATTAAAAATTTGTGAACTACTGGCGTGCATAGAACTGCAAACACATGCTCATAAACGGTCATTTTAGGAATTTGTTCACCAAATTTGCAACATAGGCTTTTGAGAGCCCACCTTATGAACACTGGCACTGTTGTTTCATTAATCAGTCCCGAAGGTGATTTCGTGCAGTGACTGCAAAATCACCCTTCAGGCCCAATTAACGCCATGATAGTTCAAGAATTCATGAGGAGGGGTCCCAAAAACCCCATGTTGAAAATTTGGTGCCAATCCCAAAACTGCCTGAGATATGCATTAAAGTTGCAAAACCCTATTTATTGCATTATACAGCTTACGGCATTTCCTCAGTTAGTGGTCGGCTTTGAAGAGTGCAGGCGTGTTCCCGGTCCACGAAGATCGTCGTGCCGAGCTCCGGAGGAAGTATGGGGTGAGGGGTGTGGGGAGGCAAGTACGCAGTGGGTGGGCACCAGGTGGGAAGAGAGACCACCGAGGAACTTTTGTTTACAGGGTTTTTTTTTTTAGGAAGGCGCGTGGGATGTTTGCCACACTGGGGTGGGCTCCCAGCATGGCAGCTGGAAGGCTGTTTGGGGGCCTGGAGCTGATGGGGGATTGGGCACCCCATCAGCCATAACAATTTTTGCCACGCTGGGGTGGGCTCCCAGCGTGGCACCTGGAAAGCTTTTTGGGAGGGGCGTGGAGCCAACGGGGGATTGGGCACCCCCATCGGCCATACAGTATGTGTGTGTGGGTGGGGGAAGCACATGAGCATGCAATAGGCGTGCGTGTTTGCGTGTGGGTGGGAGCGCTGCTCACTGAAGCGGAGCTCTCCCTTTCAATTGTACGGCACTGCATTTTCAACTGCTGTCATAGACAGCTGCAGCGTTCATTGGAGAACTGCAGTTGCACCTGCAAACACACTGACTGAATTGGAAGACGGGTGCCACACCTCCAAAAACTCGGATGATGGCACTATGTTTCTTGCACATGCATGCAAGCAAACATAACAATGGAAAGGGACCTGGGAGTAGTCATATCAGATGACCTAAAGGTGGGCAAGCAATGTGAGAGGGCAGTAAGGAGGGCTGGGGGATACTGTGATGCATAGGGAGAGGCATCACCAGTAGAAAACAGGAAGTTGTTATCCCTCTGTACAGACAGCTGGTGAGACCCCATCTGGAGTACTGCGTGCAGTTCTGGAGACCCAATCTCCGCAAAGGCATAAACAGGATGGAGGCAGTCCAGAGGAAGGCAACTAAAATGGTGCAGGGTCTGCACTGGAAGAGACATGAAAAGAGACTTAAGGAGTTAAATATGTATAGCCTCAAGGAAAGGGGGGACATAATAGAAACTTTCAAGTACCTCAAGGGAATCAACAAGGTCCAAGAGGGTAGCATCTTTCAGAAAAAGAGGTGTACAAGAACAAAGGGGCACAATTTGAAGATGGGGAGGCAGCACAGAGGTAATGTAAGGAAGTATTTTTGCACAGAGAGGGTTGTGGATGCATGGAACGGCCTTCCGGAGGAGGTTGTGGAGTCATAAATAGTGGAGAAATTTAAGAATGCATGGGACAGTCATAAGGCAATTCTAGGGGGTGGGAGTAGGAAGATGTAGGCTGTTGGTTAACTAGGATCTGCAGCTTGCACCGGAAGACATATGAAGAGAGACTTAAGGAGCTTAATATGTATAGCCTCGAGGAAAGGAGGGAGAGAGGGGACATGATAGAAACTTTCAAGTACCTCAAGGGAATCAACAAAGTCCAAGAGGGTAGCATCTTTCAAAAAAAGGTGTGCAAGAATAAGGGGCACAATTTGAAGAAGATAGAAGGAGGGATGGCTCAGAGGTAATTTAAGGTATTTTTCACAGAGAGGGTTGTGGATGCATGGAATGGCCTTCGGAGGAAGGTTATGGAGTCAAAAACAGTGGTGGAATTCAAGCATGCATGGGACAGTCATAAGGCAATTCTAGGGGGTTGGGGTAGGAAGAAGTAGGCTGCTGGTTAACTAGGATCTGCAGCTTATCCATTAGGTAGAGAAATGGGCAGACTGGGTGGGCCAAGCGGTCCTTATCTGCCGTCAAATTCTATGTTTCTAGGTAGGGAAATGGGCAGACTGGGTGGGCCAAGCGGTCCTTATCTGCCGTCAAATTCTATGTTTCTATGCCTCTCACCAGGCCTACATCCAACTTCAGTGCTAGGCACCCCTGGCATTCTACACCGCTCTCAACTTCCCATTGCCACATCAGTCTATAGATTCCTTCTAAGACCATTTCTGGGTTTCTTACATCATTCAGACAGTGGATCAACCTGTAAGGCAAAACAGTCAATGCCACCTCAGCTCATGTCACTGACAATTACGACACAGCAATCCCATATCTACTTTTCCCTCCAGCAGACCAGAAGGAGCCTATTATGGCATCAGTACCCAAATCAGCTCTTGAGTTCACCATACTGAACTTCCAATTATTTCAATATACATTCAGTTACCATCTCTACTGCATATTCCAACCTTCCCTCATTGGTCTAAAAACGTCAGCATCACCCCTCTTACCAGGTACCTAAAGATTCTATCCAATTCCTTCATCTTCTTCATGGATGCCTACATTGCAACTTATTGCTCACTGCTTGACTCCAAACCTTCAGACTCACATGAATGTCAAACCTTCTACAAAGTCAGATTGTTTACCTTATGACTTCATAACCCACCATACTTCTCACCGTTCAGTCTGGCAGCAAATTCTATCAAATCATGCTCTTCATGCTCACTTTGTCTCTTTAATCCCATGGATATCATCCATCACCACCTTGGAAACTTGGACTGCATTCGCCTCTTTTTCAACTGGACATATTCCACTTTTAGGATCTGGATTCTCCTTCAGAACAGACCTGCCTCTTCAACCTCAGAATTGTCCTTCCAGAGTGCATAATCCAATGGACTTTCAAGATGACCCATCATCTCTCCAAGCAGTTCACCTTCCTCAGATATTAGAATGTGATTGCTAGACCCTAGGTTCATCTCCTCCTAGTTTGCCCGGAGGACCAGTAGGTCAGTAACCATGGGTCCTTAGAGGTTTAATCCACCTGAGGTGTTTTCCTCTCCTGCATTCTACTGGTCATACTCTCCATGAGTTGGAGGAGGTAATCATTCTCTTTTTGACATTCACAGGTAATTCTTTTGGGGCTTTCTATTCCCTGCTCACTACCCGGTTTCCCTACCAAGGGTGGGAATAGAGTGAAGCCAAAAAGTAAACTACATTACACAAACACTATTGACTTCATACGCTATTCACCAAAACATTGAATGGGAGGGCTAAAGCCCAAGGTTCAATGTGGGGGACTAGCTTCTCCCACATTCCCCTTAAAGGCCAGCCTCCTACAGCAGTTCCCTGCTTAGTGCATTGTGCAACACCCACCATCCACCCCTGCCTCCTCCTCCTTCTCCGACACTCTGCTCACCCTTGGTACTGGGCTTTCTAGTCCCTGCTCACTACCCAGTTTTCCTACCAAGGGTGAAATCTAGATTTAGTATTTGCCGTATTGGTCCTTGTAAGAACAGATCCAGAAGCAAATGATTTGATACCTTTTATTTGACCAACATAGATGTAACAAAAAGAACAAAGTGCTTTTGCTTTTGGACCAACAAGTCCTTCATCAGAAGTGTAATGACAGGTATTTAGAAAAAACAATACTTTAAGCACCCAGATCATGCAGAAAAAATCCCTGTTGGTTTAAAATACTCATTTAAAAAAAACAGAAGATGATGATGCCAGAGAAGCTTAACAGCACCACGTCACCTTTAGCTGAGAGACTCTCAGGGTCAGAGGTGCTTAGTGCAGAAGACATACAAAGACCTCTACTGCATATAAATTAAATTGACATATAAGATAACAACTACTTGAGCAGATGGCTCTTAAATCAAATTGTGAAGTGTCACCATGTATATAAGAAGCGGTTACTGAAAAACAACCCCCAACCGGATTAAAGACATACGAAAATTGTCTTAGGACTACATGAAGCATCTATGACTACATAACATACAAAGAGCAACCAATAAAGCTTTCTTAAAGAGATCAGTATTTACAAACTGTATGCTATGTAAAACTTAGCTGGACCCATTACCCAGCTGTACTCTTCAGCTAGATATTATGCCCCATAAACTTCAAACGCCTATAGTGTAGTAGCAGGACTTTATAAATGATAATATAAATATAAATTGACAGTATAAGTGTCAAACAAAAACATATTTGTCAAGGACCACCGAGCAAGTAAGTCCATGCAGCCTGATATGTACAGATGTCAATAAATTCTCAGTGTATAATATAACAACTTGATGTACCAAAAATGTCTAAGGAATCTGAATAAGAGATAAAAATTAAATTCTCTCCCACCCCTCCACACACACAACACAACACACCCCCATATCATGTGTGAGAGGGGAGATAACTAGGATATACACACACACACACACACACACACACACACACCTAATGCACCATCATTCACATCATTTACTGCAATTGTTACCCAAAGGAATTCAACTTGTCATGAAATTCCAAGTAAAAGGGATCATGTATTCTAATATCTACAGAGCAAAAATGTGACACTGTTTAACCTTACTCCTGTCCGCACAGTAACAGTCCAAGGATTCTGGATAGAACCACAATGAAATGAAACTGCCACCATCCCCATGTTGTTTATTTCATTCAGTGCAAGAGATGTCCACAAATAGGTTATGTTGGAGAAACAAGCCAACCACTCCGCACTAGGATGAACTCACACAGACATACTATTTAAAAGAAGAGGACTGAAAAAACAGTGGGGCAACACTTCTCTCAGCCTGACCACTCAATTTCACATATGTCAGTGTAACCCCCCTGTCACCCGGGGTTCCTAGGATCCCACTTAGATCTAGTGGCAGGTAGGGAAAGGCAGCTTGTGAGACACCAGTTAAATGGATTTCACACTGTCTCACTCTGTCCTCAGTCTCAGCTGAGCTGGAGGGATGACATCACTTAGAATTCTAGCAGTAGCATAAGCAACGGTGGAATGTTGCACCTGGGAGTTAGGTTACAATGTTGGGGTTTTCAAAGTCAGTCTGTAGAAGTCTAGTGGGAGACTCAGTGGAGGGAAGAGGTGCACTGCAGTTGGCAGCCCCTAATAGCCCTGCTCTGTAATAGAGCTACCACAGGAAGAGGGTGTGTGTTCTCGCCCTAGAGAAGGACACAGAAGAATCTAATAGAAGTGGTTGAGACCATTCCCCAGTTTGTTCCAGTGCCCCATCACTGAGAAGGATGGGGGGGAACAAGACCAGCTTTTCAGAGGCAATCCCCTGGCCCTGCTGAAAGAAGAAAAGCTGCCTGATGAAAGAATTTGTGCTGAGGTACCAGAAGTGCGTTTTTTCCGTGAGAGAAGCCCTGGGACACCTACGAATCATGGTGAGTCTGCTCTGCCAGGGAGCCTATGTTTTCACTGAGACTGTTGTGTAAAGTATCTGCTACTGTGGGATCAGGAAAGGACAGCCAAGTACAGTACTTAGAGTTATGTGTATGGCTTGAAAGGCATCTAACCAGTGGGGGTCTACAGGGATGGACATAGCCACTTAGAGAACACTGCAGGTCAGGACAGTAGTTACAAGGACAGTAGATTGTTAAATGTGATATACATTTCGAGATAGCATTCTACAAACAGAGAGTTCAAAGGGAAGGTGTTGACTCCAAATGAACGGCCGGGTATGGATTTGGGGACAAGAGGTGGGAGATCCCCCATCTGGAGTAACCAGATTTACCTCCACGGATTCACTTTGGGCACCTATATCTTTCTCCCAGGCACTTGGCCAGTGTCTGCAGAAAGTACCCAGACGTGGGATTAAAGATGTGTGTTTTTCCCTTTAGAGCTAGGAAGTGCTCATGGGTGGTTGAGGGAGCCATCAACAGAAAATCCATGCCATGTGGAAATGTGTACTAGGGCTGGCCAAGTGCCATGCCAGGGAATCCAAGAGAGTGAGAATACCAGTCCGGGCATGAGAGCCCAGTGTGTTCAAAACCTGAGGGTTGCTGTGATGATGAAGAAGCTCTGTTTTGACCTCTATAGTTCTGCATAACCAGTGAGTGTAGCCCCGTGGGGGGCCATCTTGCTTTGTATTCTTGTGTTAAAGTGAATAAAAGACCCACTTTAGAATCCCACTCCTGGTTTGAACATTATCAGTTCTTGCTTCCTGTGTCCAGAATTACCTGGGTGCCCCTGTCCAGAATTGGAAACCTAGCCCTGATGCCAAGCGAATGTTTTCTCCCCAAACCCAGGCTAGCCAGGTAGTGGGTTACATAATGGAGGCACCGGGCACTAAATAACAACAACCCACAACCCGACACCTGGTTACATCAGTAATGGTCTTAAAAGGAAATCTCAAAAGCACACAACAGAGACAAGCTTTTGAGATTAAACTTATTCTTCATCTCAGTGTAGTAGCAGATGGGATGAACATAGATTTGGGTTTCATGGGACATTACAGGATTTAGCATCCACAGACCTCTTCTTCTTCGGACTGACATATTACAGGACTTCAGCACGTGCAGGATGTGTGTGTGTGTGTGATGTGTGTGTGTGTGTGTGTGTGTGTGTGTGTGTGTGGTGTGGTGTGTTTGGGAGTTCTGTGCATATGGCAGGTGTGGGGCTTGCTGTCACATTGAGGTAGGCTTCTATTTAGATATATGGAGTCACAGTGTGTTATTACTCTTACTTCAAACACATAATGAATATTAATCCCTTCTTAACATAGAAACATAGAAACATAGACTTTGACGGCAGATAAGGACCGCTAGGCCCATCTAGTCTGCCCATTTCCCTACCTACAAGATAGGCCGCAGATCCTAGTTAACCAACAGCCTATATCTTCCTGTCCCCCACAAGAATTGCCTTATGTCTGTCCCATGCATTCTTGAATTCTCCCACAGTTTTAGACCCCACAACTTCCTCAGGAAGGCTGTTCCATGCATCCACCACCTCTCTGTGAAATAATACTTCCTCACATTGTCCCTGAACCGCCTCCTTCTATCTTTAAATTGTGTCCCCTTGTTCTTGCAAGTCTCTTTTTCTGAAAGATGCTACCTCTTGGACTTTGTTGGTTTCCTTGAGGTACTTGAAAGTTTCTATCATGTCCCCCCTCTCCCTTCTTTCCTCAAGGGTATACATATTAAGCTCCTTTAGTCTCTCCTCATACGGCCTCTTTTGCAGACCCTGCACCATCTTAGTTACCCTCCTCTGGACTGCCTCTATCCTGTCTATGTCCTTGCGGAGATGGGGTCTCCAGAACTGGACACAGTATTCCAGATGGGGTCTCACCAACTGTCTGTACAGAGGGATAACAACTTCCTGTTTTCTGCTGCTGATGCCTCTCCCTATACATCCCAGTATACCCCCGGCCCTCCCTACTGCCTTCTCACATTGCTTGCTAACCTTAAGGTCATCTGATATGATTACCCCCAGGTCCCTTTCCTGTTTTGTTGTTGTTACTAGCTCCCCACCCATTGTGTATTCTTCCCCTGGGTTCTTGTTTCCCAGGTGCATTATTTTGCACTTTTTTGCTTTGAATCCTAGCTGCCATATGTCTGACCATTCCTCCAACCTTGCCAAGTCCCTTTTCATCCTTTCCACGCCTCCTTGTGTATCAACCCTGTTGCAGATCTTTGTGTCATCTGCAAAAAGGCATACTTTTCCTTCCAATCCCTCTGCAATGTCACTGATGAAGACATTAAAAAGGACTGGACCCAATACTGAACCCTGCGGTACCCCTCTAGTAACCGCCCTTTCTTCAGAGTGGACTCCATTTACAATTACCTTCTGTGTCCTGTTGTCCAGCCAATGTTTTACCCAGGCTACCACCCTGGGACCCACTCCCAGGCTGGTTAATTTGACTAATAATCTTTTGTGTGGGACTGTGTCAAATGCCTTGCTAAAGTCTAGGTAGGCCATGTCCACAGCCCCTCCCTGGTCTACTACTTTGGTCACCCAGTCAAAGAAATCTATTAGATTGGTCTGACATGACTTCCTGACTGTGAACCCATGCTGCCTTGGATCCTGTGCTCCACTGACCTCTAGGTACTCAACTATTCTTTCCTTCAGAAGTGACTCCATCACTTTCCCTACCACAGAGGTCAGACTGACAGGTCTGTAGTTTCCTGCCTCTGTCTTGGTCCCACTTTTGTGAAGGGGAATCACATCCGCCTTCCTCCAGTCCTCGGGTACCACACCATCCTCCCATGATTTATTAAAAAGAGTAGCCAGTGGTTTCACTAGTTCCTTCCTTAATTCTTTTAGAATTCTGGGGTGAATTCCATCAGGACACATTGCTTTGTCCACCTTCAGTTTTAGGAGTTCTTGCAGAACCCTTTCTTCTGTGAAAGGACTGGGATCGACCCCCCTATCAAGAGTGCTTCTGTTAATTGGATTAGGCACTTCCCCCTCCTCTTTTGTGAATACTGAGCAGAAATATTCGTTCAATATTCCTGCTTTTTCACTGTCCCCCTCTGCCCACCCACCGTTCATTCTATTCAGCCTCACTATCCCTCCCTTTGTCTTTCTACGTTCGTTGATGTACCTATAAAAGGTTTTATCCCCCTTCTTAACTGAGTTGGCCATCTTTTCCTCAGTTTGGGCCTTTGCTATTCTGACTTCCCTCCCTGCTTCTTTCTGCCTTAACTGGTACAGCTCTCTGTCCTGCTCCTTCTGTTTTCCTTATACTTCCAGAATGCTATATTTTTCTTCCTGACTTTCACAGCCACCTCTCTTGAGAACCATAGTGGCTTTTTCTTTCATTTTGATTTGTTTATTTGCTTCACACAAAGGCTTGTTGCCTCTGTGATGGCAGTTTTGATAATTCCCCATTGTTGCTCCACACCTCCTTCTAGCCTGTTTGCTAGTGCTTTTCTGAGGCACTCTCCCATCTTGCCAAAGTCAGCCCTCCTAAAGTCCAGTACCCTCACTTTTTGTATGGCTTGACTCTGTAGCTGAGTTTAACGTGAACCACACTGTTTGATGGTCACTTGTCCCCAGATGGCAACCCACTTCTAGATCTGAAATCCTCTCACTGCCCCGTTTGAGAATCGAGGTCTAAGATTGCTCCCTCACGAGTGGGTTCGAAACTAGCTGTCTAATGCCTGCCACCTGTAGGGCGTCAAGAATGGCCCTGCTCTTGGATGTGGCTGCAGCAATGTGCTCCAGTTAACATCTGGCATATTCAGGTCTCCCATCAACAGTATCTCCCCTTTCTCTGCCATTCTAAGAATGCCTTCCATCATATCCTTGTCCATTCCTTCCCCTGACATGGGGTCTGTACACAACCCTGTGCGGATTGTAGTGCCTTTCCAGTCTCCAAGGTGACCCACAGTGCCTCCTCTCCTCCCTGTTTACTCTTTTGTTCAGTTGCTTTTATCCCTTCCTTTACATAGAGAGCTACTCCTCCCCCTCTTCTCCCCTACTTGTCTCTCCTGTAGGTTATGTACCCTGGTATGTTAACATCCCAGTCATGGTTCTCTGTGTACCATGTTTCTGTGACTGCTATGATATCCAGGCATCCCTCTTCCATTAAGGCCACCAGCTCAGGGAGCTTGTTGCCCAGGCATTGGTACTCATTACCCTCCATTTCCTGATGGCCTTACCCCCTTTTGCCCCATCCCTGTCCTTCTTGCCTTTGTCACTTTCTCCATTTACCACTGCCCTTCTCCCTATCGACACCTCCATGTTGGTGTTTGCTGCACTTACTACCGTGATTTTTTGGGGGGGGGCTAGGATTTTCCTGCTCCTTTCCAGTGCCTCCCCCCTTGGCTAGTTTAAAAGCTTGCCAATGAAGCATTTAAACCTATCACCTAGGATCCTGGTTCCCTCCGGACAGATGCAGCCCATCATGCCAGTATAGGCTTGCATCACTCCAGGTGGACCCCCAGTCCCCAATGAAGCCAAATCCCTGAGCTCCACACCAGTTTTTCAACCACTGATTGAATCCCATAGTATGGAACACCCTAGCCTCTCCTATGCCATAGATGGGTAGCACCTCCGAGAAGGTTACCGTGCGTGCTACTTGACTAAGGCCCCTCCCCAATTCCACAAACTCTTCCTGCACTTCTCTAATCCCTTTCTTAGCCAGGTCATTTGTCCCTAGGTGGACAATGACATCCAGCTCCCTCCCCTGTGCAGCTGCTCCGGCAATCCTGAGGATTCGCTCCCTGTCCCTCCAAGCCATGGCGCCAGGCAGGCACCTTACCTCCCTCTTCCCTTCCTTGCCCAGTTCTACCTTCCTAACAATGGAGTCCCCCACCAGGAGTTGTTTCCTTCCCCTGCAGGGTTCTCTGCCACCCTCCTGTGGGTCTCCTTTGTGGAGGTTCCCAGCATCCTCCTTGGTCTCCACTGTAGGTGCCTCCATAGAGGAACCACACTTTGCCAGAATGGCATAGGAATTGTGGAGAGGTACAACTGGAGGGATGTGCCTCTGTTCCACCACCTCACCCTCCCTGAGCCCACTGTGGTCCAACTGCTCCTCTTTCTTGGCAACCTCTGGGGGGCAGCGGAGTGCACTGGTGGTCCCTGGATGGAAGAGGAGGTCCCACAAATCCTGGCCAACTCAGTCTGGAGATGAGCAACCTCCTCCCTCAGCCCAGAGAGGTGCCTGCAGATGGGACAACACTGCATCCTCCAGAACATCTCCCGGAAGACTGCTGCTCCACAGCCACTGCACTGCACCACTCCAATCATGTCTTATTTCTGGCCCCTTAACTGTTTGCAATCCTTACTCTTTCCTCTGTTTTTTTTTTTTCTCTCTCTGAAAAACTCTTACTATTTACCTTCCCCCAGGAGTGGGGTTGATTCCACTGCTTCATATTCAGATTCCCTAATCTGTTACTGTACATACAGTAGTGTTATTATAGACGGTCACATTTTTGAACTCTAAACATATTGGGGTGCAGGATCTCATTTGCATGGGGGTCCTGTCAGATCTATTTACATTAGGCTAATATTGTAGTGATTTGTGGAAATGTAGGTATGTTATGAATTTGTCTTACACACATACCGTATATTTACTTCTAGTTACCTTACCCTGGGGAGGGTGGCAGTTTCATTTCATTGTGGTTCTATCCAGAATCCTTGGACTGTTACTACGCAGACAGGAGTAAGGTTAAACAGTGTCACATTTTTGCTCTGTAGATATTAGGATACATGATCCCTTTTACTTGGAATTTCAAGACAAGTTGAATTCCTTTGGGTAACAATTGCAGTAAATGATGTGAATGATGGTGCATTGGGGGGGGGTGTATCCTTAAAACTAGTTATCTCCCCCCCACGATATGGGGATGTGGGGTGGGTTGTGTTGTGTGTGTGGAGGGGTGGGAGAGAATTTAATTTTTATTTCTTATTCAGATTCCTTAGACATTTTTTGGTACATCAAGTTGTTATATTATACACTGAGAATTTATTGACATCTGTACATATCAGGCTGCATGGTCTTAATTCCTTGGTGGTCCTTGACAAATAGGTTTTTGTTTGAAACTTATACTGTCAATTTATATTTATATTATCATTTATAAAGTCCTGCTACTACACTATAGGCTTTTGAAGTTTATGGGGCATAATATCTAGCTGAAGAGTACAGCTGGGTAATGGGTCCAGCTAAGTTTTACATAGCATACAGTTTGTAACTACTGATCTCTTTAAGAAAGCTTTATTGGTTGCTCTTTGTATGTTATGTAGTCATAGATGCTTCTTGTAGTCCTAAGACAATTTTCATATGTCTTTAATCCGGGTGGGGGTTGTTTTTCAGTAACTGCTTCTTATACACATGGTGACACTTCATAATTTGATTTAAGAGCCATCTGCTCAAGTAGTTGTTATCTTATATGTCAATTTAATTTATATGCAGTAGAGGTCTTTGTATGTCTTCTGCACTAAGCACCTCTGACCCCGAGAGTCTCCCAGCTAAAGGTGACGTGGTGCTGTTAAGCTTCTCTGGCATCATCATCTTCTGGTTTTTTTAAATGAGTATTTTAAACCAACAGGGATTTTTTCTGTTTGTTTTTTTCTGCATGATCTGGGTGCTAAGAGTAATGTTTTTTTTTTCTAAATAACTGTCATTGCACTTCTGACAAAGGACTTGTTGGTCCGAAAGCTAAAGCACCTTGTTCTTTTTGTTACATCTATGTTGGTCCAATAAAAGGTATCAAATCATTTGCTTCAGGATCTGTTCCTACCAAGGATGGGAATAGAGTAAAGCCAAAAAGTAAACTACGTTACACAAGCACTACTGACTCATACGCTATTCATCAAAACATTGAACAGGTATTAAGGTAGGACAGTTCTTAATTTTCAGTTTGGTTTCTTTTACAGTCGTGTTATAGTATACAGTGTTTCTTCCAGGAATTTAATTTCCTGTATTATGTAGACTGTTCCATTTTGTGTGTTCTTTATGTTTCAATAAAATTTATTGATAAAAAAATATATATCTAGGAGTGTACCACATACTCCCTTCCTGAAGTAGGGAACCTTGTGGAACAGCAGCCGCTAAAGCAGCAAGGCTGGCTTGCTCTCTTTCAGCCCACACACTCCCTTCCTGAAGCAGGGAGCCTTGTGGAGCAGCAGCCGCTAAAGCAGCAAGATACAGATCCCCCACATCCAAGCTGTGTCTACCGACTGTGTTTGATTGTTTTTTATTTAATAGTATTCTCATCTACACACAGCAGTTTTGCCTCTTACTAGCTGTTACCTTAATTTGAAACTGTAGTGCCAATGATTGATTTATCTGCATAGTTTAAAGCTTTAAATGTCTGCAGATTCGGTCTCTGTCTGAGCAAATAACTCTCTGTAGCATTTAGTTTGAGATAGACAGTAATGCAATGTCTGTATTTTAATCTGATTTACCTGTTATTTCTCCGTTTACTTCTCTCAGTCCTTGGTCATTCCTGCACATGCGCAATACTCACGGCCACTCTCCTCCCCCCCCCTTTTATGTTGATTGCGCGCATGCGCAAGAAACATTGCATCAGCTTTCTCCACAAGCAGGTTGTGGAGGCGTGGCACTGTTGCGCCCAATGCCCCCACAGCCTGCAAAGGCTTGTCCCCCATCCCCCAATGCCATGTCACGCTGCTGCTGACACTAGTTCAGCCAGCGTGCCACAACCTTCTAAAAAAGTAGCCACTGCAATCAGGGGCCTTCGTATGCAGCTGTCAGCCATCCGCTGTCAATGAGGGAGGACCTGTCATTGCAGGGCGGGATGTGAAACCCCAATATTGTTTCACAAACAATATAACCCCCTTCCCCCCACCGTGTTTACTTGCCGACGGGGGCCCTAATCCTCGTCGGCTGTGGTGCCCAGTGTTTCTGTTGTTGCCGACGGGGAGCCCTCCCGTCGGCATTCTGTAACTCCTCAGTTTTGTTACTGCTGACGGGGTACCCAATCCCCATCAGCATAATGAAACCTCCCCCCCATTTTGTTCCTGCCGACAGGGTGCCCAATCCCCATCGGCATAACGACCCCCTGGTTTTGTTCCTGCCGATGGGGGTGTCCAATCCCCCTTCGGCTACTGCTGGCCCCCAAAGCAAAGCCTCTGCTGGCATGCTGGGAGCCCACCCCAGAGTGCCAGATGCCCCTGTGAAGGGAAAAACAGTCCCACGACGTCTTTTGTTTTTTATTCTCCTGAAAAAAAGGAAACTGTCCCTCGGCGCTCACCCTGCTGCCCACCCGCAGCCCGCACCTCACCCACTGCGCACCCTGCCTCCCCACACCCCCCTCACCCCATACTTACCTCCAGAGCGCAGCGTGACAATCTTCGGTGGACTGGGAACACGTCTGCACTCTTCAAAGCCGACCGCGAACTGAGGAAATGCTGGTAAGATGTATAATGTAATAGATAGGGTTTTTTCAACTTTAGTGCATATCTCGGGCATTTTTGGGAATTGTTTCACCAAATTTTCAACATGGGGTTTTTGGAACCCCTCCTCATGAATTCTTGAACTGTCATGGCGTTAATCGGCCCCAAAAGGTGGTTTCGTGGTCACTATGCGGAATCACCCTTCGGGGCTGATTAACGAAACCACAGTGCCAGTGTTCATGAGGTGGGCTCTCAAAAAGCCTATGTTGCAAATTTGGTGAAAAATCCAAAATTACTGTTTTACGAGCGCAGTATTGCATAGTGTTGGGTTACGTACGCTTTGTAACTTCGCGAATTTACAATATTTTCACCCCAGATTTTCAACACTGACATTTTGTCACACCTCCTTGTGAGCAGTACAGCTGTCATTCTTCAAATCCTGGCCAAAATGTGTTTTCGTACTTCTGGCGCAGAATAGCACGGTTGCTGTGGGAAATCAGTGTTCAGGACAGATTAAGAAAATGACAGTGACACAGTTCATGTGTAGAGGTCATAAAATGCCTATGTTGAAAATTTGGTAACGATACTCCATAAAATGACTGTGTTACGAGCGTGCGTTGCACAGTTGGCACGCATGCTCGTAACTTCGCAAATTTATAATATTTTCAATCCAGATTTTCAACATTGCCATTTCCCCAGACCTACTTATGAACAGTACAGCTGTCATTTTTCCCATCCTGGCTGAAATGTGTTTTCGCACTTCCGGCGCAGAATAGAGCAGTCACTGTGGGAAATCACTGTTCAGGACAGATTAAGAAAATGACAATGATACTGTTCATGAGCAGAGGTCCTAAAATGCCTATGTTGAAAATTTGGTGATGATAGCACATCAATTGACTGTGTTACAAGTGTGCGTTGTGCACTTTCCACGCACCCTTGTAACTTTGCAGATTTGTAATATTGTCACACCAGATTTTCAACAGTGCCATTTTTTCACACCTCAGTACAGTTGCCATTTTTCACATCCTGACCGAAATGTGTTTTCATAGTTCCAGCGCAGAATAACGTGGTCACTGTGGGGAATCAGTGTTCGGGACAGATTAAGAAAATGACAGTGGCACTGTTCATGAGCAGAGGTCCTAAAATCCCTATGTTAAACGTTTGGTGATGAAACTCCATAACATGACTGTGTTACAAGCGTGAGTTGAACTGTTTCCACGCACCCTTGTAACTTCACAAATTTGTAATATTGTCACGCCACATTTTCAGCAGTGGCATTTTTTCACAACTCCTTATGAACACTACAGCTGTCATTTTTCACATCTTGGCTAAAATATGTTTTTGCACTCCTGCCGGACAATAGCACGGTCACTCTGGGAAATCAGTGTTTGGGACAAATTAAGATTGACCGAGTGAGAGGGGGGAATGACCGAGCTCAACTGAGCTCTGTCGGGACTGCTGCGGATTTGTTTATGTTCAGACAAAGGCCCCAACACAAGAGCCCAGTACAAAAGGGCAGCCTGCAGCACTGGAAGAAACAGAACGGGAGAGCGAGTGAGGGAGGGGGAGTGAGCGAACTCACCGAAGCGCTGTCAGGACTGCTGCAGATTTCTTTGTGGGCAGAAAAAGGCGTCAATACAGGCAGGGGCCCAGTACAAAAGGCCAGCCTGCAGCGGTGGGAGAAACAGTAAGAGCGAGTGAGACAAGGGGACTTAGTGAGCTCAACGGAGCTCTATCGGACTGCTGGGATTTCTTTGGGGGCAGAAAAAGGCACCAATGCAGGCAGGAACCCCGTACAAAAAGGCAGCTTGCAGCACCAGGACAAACAGAATAAGCGATAAGAGAGGGAGACTAAGCGACCTCAATGGAGCTCTGTCGGGACAGCTGTGGATTTCTTTGTGGACAGACAAAGGTGCCAATGCAGCCAGGAGCCCCATACAAAAGCGCAGTCTGCGGCGCCAAGAGAAACAGAACAAGCGAGTGACAGAGCGGTAGTGAGCGAGCTCAACGGAGCTTTAATGTGACTGCTGCAGATGTTTCTTTGTGGGCAGAAAATGCGGCAATGCAGGCAGAAGCCCAGTACAAAAGGCCAGCTTGCAGCGCCGACAGAAATGGAATGCGAGAGTGACAGAGGGGGAGTGAGCGAGCTCAGTGGAGCTGTGTCGGGACTGCTTCAGATTTCTTTCTGGCCAGAAAAAGCCGCCAATGCAGGCAGAAGCCCAGTACAAAAGGGCAGCCTGCAGCACCAGGAGACACAGAACGAGCGAGTGAGGGAAGGGGAGTCAGTGAGCTGAATGGGGCTCTGTTGGGACTGCTGCAGATTTGCTTGTGGGCAGAAAAAGGCAGCAATGCATGCAGGGGCCCAGTACAAAAGGGTAGCCTGCAGTGGCAGGAAAACCAGAATGAGCGAGTGAGTAAGCTCAACAGAGCTGTATTGTAACTGCTGCAAATTTCTTTGTGGGCATAAGAAGGCAGCAACACAGGCAGGAGCCCAGTAGAAAAGGGCAGCCTGCAGCACCGGCAGAACAGAATGAGCGAGTGAGAGAAGGGGAGTCAGTGAGATCAACGGAGCTTTGTCGGGACTGCTGCAGATTTCTTTGTGGCCAGAAAAAGGCGCCAACAGAGGCAGGAGCCCAGTACAAAAGGGCAGCCTGCAGCGCCAGGAAAACCAGAATGAGTGAGTGAGACAGGGAGAATGAGCAACCTCAACGGAGTTCTGTCGGGACAGCTGTGGATTTCTTTGTGGGTAGAAAAAGCCACCAACACAGGCAGGAGCCCAGTACAAAAGGGCAGCCTGCAGCGCCTGGAGAAACAGAATGAGCGAGTGAGAGAGGGGGAGTGAGCCACCTCAATGGAACTCTGTCGAGACAGCTGCAGATTTCTTCCTCAGCAGAACAAGGCACCAATGCAGGCAGCAGCCCAGTACAAAAGAGCAGCCTGCAGCACCGGGACAAACAGACTGAGCCAGTGACACAGGGCCACTGAGCGAGCTCAACAGACCAGCGCAATCAACATTCGGCATTGACAAATGCTTGTTTTTCATGTTCCCGCTCTGAGCCCTCTGCCTTTGTTTAACCAAGAAACCAGTTTGAAACCTGTATATCTATCTTTATTTAGGCTGGCTCGCTCTCTTTCAGCCCACACACTCCCTTCCTGAAGCAGTGAGCCTTGTGGAGCAGCAGCCGCTAAAGCAGCAAGATACAGATCCCCCACATCCAAGCTGTGTCTACCGACTGTGTTAGCATGATGTATTAGCGGTGAGTGCATAGTGTATACTGTACTCTGTCATTTATGAGTTCAGTCAGCAGCCAGCCATGGTGGTGGGAGGAGGGCTGTGCCAGTCACCAGCTGGGTTTCGGGATGAGGGGGAGCAGGGTGGTAGGTCACTGTCTGCAAGGGTGGGAGGGTGAGGGGTCCACTAGACCACCAGGGATATGGGGTGCTTTAGTTTAATTTCAAGGCAGTGAGGTGGGTAAACTGGACATCAATGAGATTTTTTATTGGGCAGGTGTTTGGGGGGGACCACTGGATTGCCAGGAAAAAAATGTTTTGAATGCTGGGGCGGCGAACAGAGACCGGGGAGGGGGGGAGGGACCACTGGACTACCAGGGATGAATTTATTTCACTATCAGGATGGTGATCAGAGACTGGGGAGGGACCACTGGACTACCAGGGAAATGGTGTAATGGGTCAGGGGGTCTGCCTTGCACTACTTCAGGCAACCACTAGGGTCATATAGAGTTAAGAGGAGGTTTTCCTCGGCTGTATTTTCTCCACGCAAGGGAACCCCACAAAAGCCCCTTGTGTGGAGAAAATGCTTTGTGAATGGGACTGCACCCATATATAGGTCCCCTTCCCCTCATTTGCATTGCGGACCTCTCAAACCTTTGCCCCATCACAAACCCAGTTTGCAGGTGCACACTGGGCTTTTGTGAGTACCACATTAGGGCAAAACACAGTTTGCACAGCGCAAACTGGGTTTGCGACTGGGCAAAGTTTTGTGAATCTAGCCCTTGGTGTATTGTGCGCAGAGCCCGCACTTAAGGAAGGACCATGACAAACTGCAGACGGTCCCAAGAAGGACAACTAAAATGATTACAGAACCACAGAAGTTGATGGCAGAAAAAGTCTCTACGGCCCATCCAGTCTGCTCAGCATTACTAAAGGTTGGATGTGGTGGCCCCAGTGGCCAATCACTCCTTCATCCCCACCGCTCCTCCTTTTTATGTTGCTTGCACGCATGTGCAAGAAACATAGTGCCATCATCGGAGATTTCTGAGGTGTGTCACCTCCTCCTCCTCCAAATCAGTCAGTGTGCTGGCAGGCGCGGCCCCTGTAAGCCAATGCATTCTGGAGCTGTCTATGACACGCTCCAAAATGCAGTGGTATACAGTTGAAAGGGGGAGCTACGCTTCAGTGAGCACCGATAAGATATCGGCTGCTCAAACGCAGCTGCCCCCCCATAGACACCCATGCAGGCATGCGCATCCCCGCCCCTCACGCACTGTATAGCCGACGGGATGCCCAGTCCCCCATCGGGTCGGCTGAGCGCCCCCCCAGTAGTAAGTGCCACGCTGGAGACCACCCCAGCATAGAAGCGATCCTTGGCCGACGGGTGCCAATCCCCGTCGGCTGAACGCCTCCTTGTTCCACTCTGGGAGCCCACCCCAGCGTGGCAACAAATGCCATGGCCGGCGGGGGTGCCCAATCCGTCAGCTGAATGCCCCCAGCGTCCTTGTGCCATGCTGGGAGCTCCACCCAGCGTGGCAAACGTCCCACGAGTCAATTTTTTTAAAATACCTGAAAAACGGGTCCCGCGGGCACGCCTCCCAACCCCCACAACCCGCACCCACCCACTGCGCAACCAGCCTCCGCAACCCTCCACACCCGTACTTACCTCCGGACTCCGCGCGCGACGATCTTCAGTGGACTGGAACACGTCTGCACTCTTCAAAGTCGACCGAACTGAGGAAATGCCGGTAAGCTGTATAATGGGCCAGATAGGGGGTTTCAACTATTGCATATCTCAGGCATTTTGGGAATTTTTGCACCAAATTTTCAACATGGGTTTTGGGACCCCTTTCATGATGATGTCACTGTCATGGCGTTAGCCGGGCCCGAAGGGTGATTTTGCAGTCACTGCGCAGTCACTGCACAAAATCACCCTTCAGGCCTGAAAAACACCATGACAGTGTGATCATTCATGAGAAGGGGTCCCAAAAACCCCATGTTGAAAATTTGGTGCCAAAATTCAAAAAAATGACTGTTTTACGAGCGTGCGTTGCCTGCAGTTCCTAAGCAGGCTCATAAGTTCGCGAAATTTCAATATTTTCACTCCAGATTTTCAACATTGCCATTTTACCACACCTTCTTATTAGTAGTACAGCTGTCATTTTTCAGATCTCACCCAAAATGTGTTTCCGCCCATGTAGCGCACAATGGCGCAGTCGGTGTGTGAAATCAATGTACAGGACAAATTAAGAAAATCACAGTGACACTGTTCATGAGCAGAGGTCTTAAAATGGCTATGCTGAAAATTTGGTGAAAAATTCCTAAAATGACTGTTTTACGGCGTCGCGTTCGCATTTCCCTATGCCTTCGTAGTCCCGAATTTTCAATATTTTCACTCCAGATTTCCAACATTGCCATTTTATCACACCTTCTTGTGAGTAGTACAGCTGCCATTTTTCACATCTCACCCAAAACGTGTTCTGCCCATGTAGCACACAATGGCGCAGTCGGTGTGCGAGATCAATGTACTGGACAAATTAAGAAAATCACAGTGACACTGTTCATGAGATCAGGTGTTAAAATGTGTATGTTGAAAATTTGGTGAAAAAATTCCAAAAAATGACTGTTTTACGGGCGTGCATTGTACAGTTCCTATGCACGCTCTTAAGTTCGCAAATTTTCAATATTTTCACTCCAGATTTCCAACATTGCCATTCTGCTGCACCTTCTTATAAATAGTACAGCTGTCATTTTTCACATCTCACCCAAAACGTGTTTCTGCCCTTGTAGCGCACAATGGAGCAGTCGGTGAGCGAAATCAATGTACGGGATAAATTAAGAAAATCACAGTGACACTGTTCATGAGCAAAGGTCTTAAAATGACTATGTTGAAAATTTGGTGAAAAAATTCAAAAAATGACTGTTTCTGACGTCGTTATTACAGTTCACATGCCTTTCGTAAGTTTGCGAATTTTCAATATTTTCACTCCAGATTTTCAACATTGCCATTTTACCACACCTTCTTATGAGTAGTATAGCTCGTCACTTTTCATCTCACCCAAAGCGTATTTCCACCATGTAGCGCACAATGCCAAGGCAGTCGATTGTCTTGAAATCAATGTCAGGACAAATTAAGAAAATCACTGTGACACGATTCATGAGCAGAGGTCTTAAAATGGCTATGTTGAAAATTTGGTGAAAAAATTCCCTTAAGATGTTCTGCAATATTACTAATGAAGACATTGAACAGAACTGGCCCCAGGACCAATCCCTGCAGTACCCCACTGGTCGCCCCCTCTCCCTAGACTGCATACCATTTACCACCACTCTCTGCCTCCTGTCTGTTAGCCAGTTTCTAACCCAGTTTGCCACCCTTTCCCCCATGTCCAGCCTACCCAACTAGTTTATCAGCCTCCTATATGGGATGGCGCCAAAGGCTTTGCTGAAATCAAGGTAAGCGGTGTCCACTGCCCCACCCTGATTCACTTCCTTTGTCACCCAGTCAAATAAATCAACCAGATTTATCTGACATGATATCCCCATTGTGAATCCATGTTGTCTATGGTCCTGGTTCTGATGGCATCTAGATGCCCCACTATCCTTTCTTTAAGCAATGTCTCCATGATCTTCCCACTACTGAGGTGAGGCTGAATGGCCTATTGTTCCCTGCCTCCCTGCTGCGGACTTGTGTAGAGGGACCACATGTGCCCTCCTCCAATTCACTTATGTTGAATGACTCAGTGAACATGGCTGCCAGAGGTACTGCTATCTCCTTCGCAGTTCTGTTAATATCCTTGGGCGTATGCCATCTGGTTCCATCACTTTGTCTACCTTCAATTTAGTGAGCTCCTGCAGGACTCTTTTGCCTTTGGACTATTGTCCACCTCTTCACCCCCTTGGCAACTGCTGTACTGCTGTGGCCCTTGCCCCTCCCACTCTTCTGTGAATACTGAATGGAAAGACACAGTGGATGTCGTGGGAGGAAGGCATGAAACTGTCACTTCCAAATACCTGAACAGCACATACAAGCAAGCAACATTCGGCATTGACAAATGCTTGTTTCCAGTCCCATATGTCTCTCCCACCCATCTTTAAATCTCTCCACTGATTTAGAACAGGCAACTTCTTATGGCACTTTGTTTCACCCATCTACCACCCTTCCATAAAACAATCTGCTGACGGCCTTCTTATGTCTTCCCCATTGCCAGCTTTACTGAATTCCCCATGGTGCCTTTTTCCACACAGTGTGAAGAGCTCTCTGCTGTCCACCTTGTTTAGTCAATGATGATACTATGTCTCTCTCATATCCCCCCTCTTGCTTCTTGCCTCCAGGTCTTCCAGCTTCTGTAAGTAGGACTTCCTTTGATGCCCCTAGATCATTTAGGTTACCTTCCTCTGCAGTTACTCCACTGTTTCCCTGTTTTTCATCAAGTGTGGGCTCCCAAACCACACACACAATACTACAAGTGTGGCCGAACCAGGGATCTGTGCTGAGGCAGGATCACCTTCCAGCCCTATACTACTGATCCCCTATCCTATGCATCCTAGCATTCCATCTGCCCTTCCTCTTGCCCTGTTGCACTAGACTGTTGTTTTGAAGTTCCCATAGTTATCACCCCACTTTCCACCTCCATTCTTTCAGCCTCTGTTCCTCCCATTCTGTATTTTGTTTTTGGTATCCTAGTGCCTATGTGCATTACCTTATACCCAGAAGTGCTAGTCGCCACATGTGTTCTGCACAAAAACAGAGGTAATTAGCTTAGAAGTGCCACCATTTAAAAAAATACACTGATGGTCAAAGACCTGTGTATTAACCCTCCCAAACCTCTCCCACAAGAAAACCAAGCCTTAAAAACAACTAAAAACACTAGTTCCCTCTATAGCTGAATGAAGGGAACTACAACTCCCAGCAGCCTCCGCTATTACTAGGCAACAGTTTCCTAGTACACATGTACACTATATTCATGGCCAGCTCAGTGGCACTGAGAGTTGAGGCACTGGACACCACACCTTGAGCCACGCCAGTGACCCGGGTTCAGAGATGGACTCAGGTCATTGGGGGTCGGCAGGGGACGGAGGGGAGGGGATTGAGCATCCAGAGGACTGCTCTCCCCTCCCGAGGTGGGTACTGGGACCTGCATCGCTCACCAGCAGTCCCCGATGGAGATCAGGAGCCCTGCATGAGCGTTGCCATTGCTAGGGGGTGGAGTGACAGTAGACATCAGCACATTGGTGCTCCAGACATTATTGCACATCCATGCTCCGAGGGCAATAACACTAAGAAAACCCCCAGTGGACCAGAGGAAGCGAAGGAGATGCCAGGGACTAATGCCCACATCCCGCCATCAGACCAACCCTTCACTGGATCTCCCGGATCTCCTGGCCTCTCCACCTGGGCCCAGGACCATCCCTCTAATTTTAGAAAGGCCACAAGGTAGGTGAGGTGGGCCCTCCCCTGAGGGTGTGATCCGGGGGAGCTGGACAAGTCCATGGGACCAGAAAGGGAGACTGGCAGGAGGGTTGTTTCAGGCTGGGAGTAGAGGCAGAGGTCATGTGGGTACTCTGGAGAGATGCCCTGGTTCCTCCGGAGCACAAATAGAGTCCACAATAAAAAAAGTACTCTACACTCAGCTCTATTAGAAGGCTAGATAGAGTGGGTTATTGAGGTGTTAAGCTTTCTTTTTTTTTTTTTATGCTATATTTTTGTTGGGCTTTTTTATTTAGTTTTAGGCAGCTTTCAAACACTCAACCACACAGTTGGAATTTGGGTAAGGGAATTTCAAACATACAACCACAGTCACACAAAAGGCCAGCCCAAGAACAGTTTACTGTCCAACATACAGCGGCCTCTGCCATGCTCACCTCTGCTCATGCTCTTGTTCTAAAAAAAAAAAAAAAGCTCTATGGCTGGAACTGAAGAGTGGCACACTTTCTGCCTCTCACCCTTCCCAGAAACAATGCTGCATTGTTTATGAAATACAAAAATCCTTATAATGCCCTCTAGGCGTTAATCTGGAAGTCATTAATGCTTGCTGGTACCTTGGTACATTTGTTGAATATTTTTCAAGAAATGTTTTTGTGGGTGGATGTTGTGAACTACAGGGTTTGGGAAATGTTATAATGTTATTTTTGAGGATTGGAGGTTGCTATAATTGATTTATTAGCTCTCCACTGTCCCACATTAAGAGAAGCACCCTCATTTTATCCCATGAAACCCTCTTGTCCCACATGAAAAGAGAGCTGTCCCTCACTTTACAATGGGATTCATATCTCTCAGCTATCACACATAGGATTGGTATCCATCATTTATCACTCAGAATTTCTTCTGTCCCTCATGAAGAGGATGCCGTCCAACAGCAGGAAAGAAGTACCTCATTCTACCCCTCAGAACTACCTCTGTCCCACATGGACGGAGTAGTGTCCCACAATGTACAGTGTGAGACATATCTCTCAACTGTTCCACATTAGGAGGGATGCCTCTCATTTTATCACTGAAACCTCCTTCTCTCCCAAATGGAGAGGTTGCTGTCCCACATTGCACATATGGGATACACAATGGCCCGACTAAAAATGCACAATTTATCTTCATGAGTGAGTGGGCAGGACCATACCTTACACAACACCTCATAACCTCTCAGCCCCTTTGGTGTTGCCCCAGAGCCCTGGGCCAATGCAAAATGTAAGCCAACTGGGGGAAGAGGAACCCATCAAAGCCTGTAGAAACTATGGCTGTGATTTTGGTAGCAGTGTCAGTGGCTCAGTAGGTAGCACACTCGCCTCTGAGGCCAGATCAGAGGGCTGTGGGTTCAGTTCCCACATCTAGCACTTGGGTTAATATCCCAATACTGACACTGTAGTGCAGCATGAGGGGGGTGCTGCACTTCTGAGGTGCCGTCTTTCAGAAGAGACATTAAACCAAGGTCCCATCTGCCTGGATTGGTGGTAGTTCAGGTGGATGTTAAAGACTCCATGGCACTTATTGAAAAATGTAGGGGAATTTTTATTTAAAACTTTCAAAGAAATTACACAAACAAGTATTCCATCATGCAATTCATGAAAAACAAAAACCTAATTAATGTTATTTCACATGATTCCAAAAATCCAAAAAAAAACACGAAAAAACCCTACAATGCCTACATAAGCATAATCCATTCTCCCGAAATAAACCTCTTATAAAGAAACTAAAGCTGCAAAACTGTACACTACCCCATTTATCATCAAAATAAACCAAAAAAAGGAACTGATATAATTCCATGTTGTATGACCCATACCAGCAATAAAAATACTGTCTCCCAAAGAATGACTGTACATATTTTACCTATAGTTTGAATAAATCAGTCCAAATCTCCGTAAAAAAAAAAAATAAGGGAAATATTTCCAATATCTTTCCCATATTCCTTTTTTTAGCATTGTAGCTTCTGCCACCCTTAAACGGCCTATCCCTTCTTTAATTACAAAAAACAATTGTTCTGGAGTATCTTGTTTTTGTTGAAAAATAAAACCACATCTAATTTGCCATATCCAGTATAAAATAAAATCAGAAACAATATTTAGTGTACTGAAATTATACTTCTTCCATCCTATTTGAAAAATACCAAAATACAGCTGTTTAGCTTCCCATTTTTTCCAAGGATGATAGTCCCAATAAGTTTCCCACATTTCCCAAAATTTCTTAATAAATGTATATTCAAAATACAAATGGTCTACCATTTCTATTTGTTGAATACAGTCTTGGCGTAAACAATATCTATCTGTAATTTGTTTATGTTTATGGTTTCCCCTAGTATTTATACACCCATGTACTCCTAACCAAGTGATCTCTCACATTGCCTTGAGTATTCTGTTGTCCAGTAATTGGTTCCTAATCCCTTTTTTTATCTATGTCTGTAAATTCTCGAAATGGTTCTTCAAAAAATTATTTTGGCCATCCCGGTGGCGCTGAGGGTTGAGGCGCTGGACGCCACACCTCGCGCCACGCCGATGACCCGGGTTTAGGAATGAGCCTGGATCATCAGAGGTCAGCTGGGGGGGAAGGAGAGTTCTGGAGCAGGCAGCTGGCTGGCAGCCCTCTGGTTTGGGATAGCAGGCCACCTTGGGCTTGATGCCGCCTGGTGGAGGCCGGAGAGCCGCGCCTGAAGACCTTCGGCGTAAGCCGTTAGGGGGAAGGAGGAGGAGGCCCCATCTGGAGCTGTGGTGCACATGTGCGCCTCCACGCACATGTGTTACCACTTCTGGGGGTCTTGGGAGTTAGGTCCGCGGGAGATAACGGAGGAAAGAATGTGGGGGTCAGCTGAGGATGATACCTCCGGACCGGCTCAGGGGATCTGCCGGGGCGCGTATGGCGCTACAAGCCCCCGAAGGACCCCGAGTCCAGTAGGCTGCTGGAAGATGAGGGAGGACCTGCCACAAGGAGGATAAAATAAGTTGGAAAAAAATTAAAAACAAATTATTCTGTAATATATTCTGGTATAATTGTTTTCTGGACAGCCATTTAAATTCAGAAAAAGGAATATTCCAGCTACGAATAACATTGAAAATTACCTCCCAGTCCTGTAATAATTTATATTTTCTTTTGTTTTCATGTAAAAAGTGTCCATGGTTCCATTCTGTCCATATGTCTGTTATTTCTTCATATGCCCATACTGTCCATGCTGTATTGCCTTCATCTAGAATTGGTTTCAAGTTTGTATTAGCAAAAATTGTAAAAAAACAAACACTATCAGATTAATCATCTGTATACCTCCTTCAGAAACCGGTACATATAAAATATTATTTTTATTGGATTTAGTCTACTCCCCCAAAAACAGTAAAAGAAGATTCCAAAAACTTGAGTTACCAACTGTTTGGGCAATTGAAAATGTGACTCACAAATAAAAATATCGGAATTAAAAAGGCTTTAATTAAATATACCTTTTTCTTCTTCTTCCCCATTTTCCAATTAGCCCATCTGCTAATTCTCCCTCGGCCTTTATTTATACATATTTCCCAGTTATAATCCACTGGTGTTTCTGAGCCGAAATATATATCTAGGATCTTTTGGGGGAGCATCCGCAATTATTATTCCTCCCATGTTAGTATCCGTCCTCTGTATTCTTGTTAAATTCAAACAAGTACTTTTATCCATATTTATGTTAGAGCCAATGCATTTTAATAATGGGGGCAAGATTTTGCAGATTAATGTCCCATTTTCTGTATCTTGGGCAATCATACATAAATCATCTGCTTACTCAATAGTTTTTACTCTTCCCCACCCTGGACATGTTATTCCCTTTATGAGTGGAGACCTATAAAGAACTCTGATTAACGGATCCATTACTAAAATGAATAATATAGGGCTTAAGGGGCATCCCTGTCGTACCCCCCCCTTCTGATGTAACATTTTTTCCTGACCCACCCATTTACATATGGTCAGACGGAAGCAAAAAAATAAAAGATTTCCAACCAATTAGTAAATTCCACAGGAAACCCAAATTCTGTAAGCGTCAGCCAAATAAATTCCTGAGCCAAACTGTCAAAAGCTTTGGCTAAATCAAACCTAAATAAATACCCTGACAATTTGTTTTTCTCTCCTTGAGAAAATAACTCTTAATAAGAGCAAAGCATCCTGAATAGTGTGACCTGGCACTGAGCAGTGCTGTGATGAATGGACTAAATAATCCAGCACTTTACTTAGCCTTTTGCAAAGTAGTTTAGAAAACATCTTAAAATTGGTGTTTAACAATGTTATAGGTTTCCAATTTTCTAAATTCGACTTCTCCCCTTTTTAAATAAAAACACCATTAAACCATCATACATCGAATTAGTAAGTCTGTCTTCACTCAAAAATGCATTGAAAACCTGCAACAGACTAACTGGCATCAATTCCCGGCCATAATACTTTGTACACTTCTGACAGCAATCCATCTGGTCCAGGGCTGTAAGGTCTTTTAAATGTCCTATTATTATACCAAGTTCTTCTGTGGTAAAGTCAGCACAAAGTTTCTGTTTTTCTTGTATTGTGACTTTAGGGAGATTTTCTGCTGTAAGAATCAGTCTCATCCCAGCATTGTCCCCAAATGCAGTACCAAACTTAGTCTGTATAAAATCTTCCATTACTTGAAGAATATTAGAGTATTCCTTATCTAAAAAAACAGAAGAATTTTTTATTTCTCCCGCCTGTTTCTTGTTAGCCCATTGCCGACAGTCATCATAATGGGTTCACCTGAATCTTCCTCACTTGTGTCCCAAATTTTTGTTCTAACTCCAAGGATTTTTGTTTATCATACTGTAATTTCATTAATTCTAGTTTTATTTGAAGCAACTCCTTAGTATGGGTTTCTCCCCTGGTATTACCTAATGATACTAATCCATAGATTCGTTCCCATAATAACAAATATTGTTGGTGTTTCTCATCCGAAATATGATGGGATTGACTTTTAAAATAATCGATCGAACACATCTTTGTATCTATCCACCAATCAATAGGAGAATCGTAGAAAAAATACCTATTCTCTCTCTCTCTTCAATTACTGCTTTAAGGGTTTGGCGAAAATCAAAATTTTTCAATAAGCTAGTATTAAATCTCCATGTCCCCTTCCCATTTATTTCTGTGGCAGACAATGAAATTTGGACAGCAATCATATTATGGTTTGATGTTTCAGCTGGTAAAGTCATTATGACTGATGGTTGTACATGTGCCGAAATTAACCAATAATCAATTCTTGATCGCAAATTCCCTCTAGTATACGTAAAATGCGGGTTTGCTTGAAAGGCATCTTTTAACCCCGTTTTAGTGATAATCTGTCTTAATTCATTAGTGTCACTATATGATTTGCCTTTACTCCTAAAATCTAAGCTTGTATTGAGATCCCTCCCCCCAATAATACTGTCTGACTAGTGTATAAGCATGGTAGTACTTTTTGAAATAGTTCAACTCTAGTTGCATTTTGCTGTGGTGCATAGATGTTTATTAATCTGAATTATACTTGCTGAAAACTAAAATCTAATAACAATATCCCCCCCCGCTCAATATCTATCAGTTTATGAATCAGACATTCCTCCGTTGTGAAGCAGAAACCCACCCCAGAACAAGTGTCTGTACCCTTAGACCAGAAGGACTTCCCTTTCAACCAATCAGCTGATGCTTGGGTCGCATCTTGCGTAGAGTATAACTTTGTATCCTGTAAGAAAAAAATAGTAAAATGGAGCAATTGTAGAACTGCATAAGGGGCTTTTCTTTTGTAATCTGATTGAATACTGTTAATATTTAAACTAGCAATACTAAAAGTACTAGAAGACATAAGCAAATGGTGGATAAGAAAGTTTCTTCTTGCTTGACCTCTTCACTTGTTTCTTCATGACTGACACTAAATGCTTTGGAGTCTGAGATGCACCTTCTGCAGGATCACTCTGCATAGATGAAACATCTGAATCATTCTCCTCCATCATATCTCCCCAGCTCTGTAAGGGGTCATACTAATCAGAAACCAAAACAGAAGGTGATCATGCAGTACTAAGATTTGTTTTAGTAACTGCTTTCTTCCTCTGGACTAGCTGAAAATTCACATTATCTTGATCTATCGTGGCTGGTATAGAAATCACTTCTCTGTCTTTGGGTTCGGGGGGGGAGGACCCATCAGTTTCTTAGCACTCGCAATATCCATTGAAACTTCTGTCTGACCTGATTGTTTCTGAGCATCTTTTTGTCTAGGTTTCCCCTTAGCAGCATTAGGGAAACTAGAGGGTTGAGACCTATCTTCTCTCCCTGGTGGAGCCTTTTTCTCTTTTGCAGCCTTGTGAATATAAAAATTATGCTCTACAAAGTCAGATGTATTGTGTGCAGCCCATGGGCAGGAGGAAAAAACATGGTCTTCTGCTCCACCTCTTCCTTCATGAAACTCCCACAGTGGACTGACAGAATCCATCTACCAAACTATCAAGGGTTCCCCCTACCGGAGAGTAGGGGAAATTTTTATTAAAACTTGAAATCAAAATATACACAAAAAAGTGTTACTGCACACAAACATAATACAGAAATAAAGGCAAACGTAAATAAGTATTACATCATACAATCAATATGAAAATTCATTTTCATAGTCTCCAAACTAATAAAAAGAAATAGTAGAACCCCCCCCCCCCGGAGCAGAGGAAAAAAGATTGAAAATTCAAACAAAAGAATCATACAAAATAATATGAAAGCATACAAAAATAATATAAAACACAAAAAATAAGCAGTAGAAGAAATCATAAATAATTGTCCTGACAATACCTCCTAAAGATATAATACATCTCATGTGTGGAGACCTACCCCACATTCAAAAACCAGTCCATATGACGCCACCTCTCTTGAAAAAGGGAGCATGAACAAGTGAAAAAGTCCAAATCCCTCGAACCTTTAAAGGAATTATATACAGTCCATAACAATTGTTCAGCAGTAACCCTTCTTTTATATAAAGTCAATTGGCATCTCGTATGCCATATATGGTACTTGAGTATCAATAAAATTAAATGAACGGTTCCTGAATCATACTTAATCCATTTCTTTAGTAACAAACCCAACAAAACAATATCTCTAGTTAGACAAGAAAAAGGAAAAGAAGGCCACTGTGAATAAAGAAATGATGAAAAGGACAAAATAAAAGGACATTCAAAAAATAAATGATCTACAGTTTCCAAAACTCCATGGCACATGTCATCCCTAGGGCACACTCTCTCAGTTAATCCCTTATGCTTCAAATTATTCCATACATTTAGTTTGTCATGAACACTTAACCAAAGAACATCCCACATCTTTCCCTGCAATCTAAGATTAACAACATTTTCCTATAATTGCAGTTTCACTTGGGTTTTAATCAATATCTAGGAGCGTCAATAAAAACTAGAGACAATAGACACATACATCTCTTTCCTAGAAAGGGTCAATAATTGTCTCCTAGTAATACCCCATAGCTTCAATTTCCCAAAAATATACTGCATATATGAAGGGAGGCCCTGAAGTGATTTTTGTTTTGGAATGGCGGACTCAATACCCCAGGAAAGAAGCCACGGGTCAAATCGCCCATCACTGGCATCAAATTCCCATACAAAAATAAAGAAAAGAAAAAAACAATAGGGTGAATCATCTGCAATCCACCATCTTTGATAGGGCAATACAAAACCCCTCTTTTAATCAGATTAAGCTGGCTACCCCAAATACATTGAAAAAATAAACCATAGAGTACAGTCTCAAATCATACAGTTAGTGGAAAAGCCACACATAAATGCAGAAACATTGGCAATAAAAAGGTTTTTACCATATATACTCTTTTTAGCTTGGACATATGCCAAGAGTTCCACTTTCCAATTTTCCCCCTAGCATCTGATATAATAAGAGACCAACTATAAGTACTCATGTCCCCCATACCAAAAAAAACCCCAGTAATTTCTGTGGTTGAGTCTGACAAGGTATGTCCAAAAAAAAGGAATTTTAGGAACCAAGTCACCTATAGGAAGACATATACTTTTGGCAATATTAATAGTGGTATTAGTTAACAGAGAAAAATGCATAATTTCCTGAGCAGCTGCATTTGCTGATGCCTGGTCCCCCAACACCAGACACATATCATCCGCATAGGTTATACTTTTAACCTCCATATCCCCACTATGCACTGAAAGACCCCTAATATCTTCATGCAGCTGTAATTTCCTTAAAAGCGGATTTAATGCCAAAATATACAAAGCTGTACTCAGGGGGTAACCTTGCTTAACCCCTCTCTGAACTAGACAACTAGCCCCCACCCAGCCATTCACATAAGGTTTAACCATAGCCTGTTGGTAATATAACTTAAGCCAGTTCAAGAAGATAACCGGAAGACCATGACTTTGAAGTACAATCCATAAATAATCATGACAAACAGTATCAAAGGCCTTAGCTTGATCCAACCCTCCTAAATAACCACTCACTTCCCCTTCAGATCCCTTTTCCATAATTTTCCTAAGCAAAATAAGTGCATCAGCTATTTTTCTCCCAGGAACAGCACAAAACTGTGTGGGGTGGACTATATCTTCCAAAACTAAAGTTAAACGATGATACAACAATTTCGCCAGGATTTTACTAACTGTATTTAAAAGAGTAATGGGCTGCTAATTATCCAAAAGAGATCTATCACCAGTTTTAAACAGAAAAAAAAATAAGGCCAGTGTACATACTACTTGGTAAAACACAGGAATCCAGAAAAAAATTGAAAGCTGCAACAAACTCAGAGGGGAGTAATGGAAAAAGTAATTTATAAAACTCATTCTGTAGGCCATCAGGCCCTGGAGCTACCCCTGGTTTTGAACTAGAAATAATGGAACCCAACGCATGTTCAGTAACAGGGGCAATCAAAGAAGATTTCAGAGAGTCAGGGATTTTGTGCCAAATCACAAGAACCCACCCAATCAAACACCTTTGTTTCAAGGATAGCTACAGAAGAAAATTTAGACTGTACAAAACTTTCCACTTCCTTCATGATATTCAAGTTCCCAAATTTCTCAGACCCATCCTTAGATTTAAGGGAGTATATGACCTTATGGTGACACTAAGTAGAGCAGGAATCAAAAGGATTAACACTGCCCTGTTTCCCAGTGCATCCCCCTTTTTGTTCAGCTTCTAAGGATTTCATCCTATTATATTGCAAACTTGTCAAGTTATACTTAATCTGTTCTATTTGATCAACATAAGAAGTCCCAGTAGAAATCTGTAATGACTGCAATAACTCAAGTTGTTCTTGTAAAAACCTTATAATCCTCCTTTCGTTTTGTATCATTTAATTTACCCATCAACTGAAAATATCCTTGAAAATAGGCCTTACTATCTGACCACCAGTCTGCCAAGGAATGATGTAGAAAAGCTACAGACTGTCTGGCTTGTACCAGGGTCTGAAACCCCTCCCGGATGTCATCAATTGCCATCAAACTTAAATTTAGTCTCCAATACCCCTTCCCTCTAACAGTAGCATCAAGATCTGAGAGGAGAGAAACAACAAGGAGACTATGGTCAGAAGTAGCAACAGGTGTCACAGATTTATGCCTAATAGTTACATGAGGGGATAAAAACCAAAAATCTATCTGGGTAGATAAAAGGCCCTTAAAAAAGGTGTGGGGGGGCTTAGGGATATTCGGAAAAGCAAAGGCATCAACAAGCCCAGTCAACTGTAACGCATGATTAAGGTACTGTGAATCACAATAAAGTTTAGAGACCCTGGGACCCCTATCCGAAAACAATCTACTTGTATTAAAGTCTCCACCAAAAAGCATATATCTAGACGTAAAAAGATATGACAAAATAAGCTTAAACAACTCTATCCTGCCAGTTTTAGTTTGAGGGGCATATACATTTATGAGACGAAAATCCATCTCCTGAAGCTGCACATCCAACAAAAGGGCTCTACCTGGGAAAATGTCTACAGAATGAAAAACTTTAATGAGTAGAAAAACAAATCCCTACCCCACTACAAAGATCAGTCCCCCCTGACCAAAAACTAGCTCCCCAAACCCAGACATCCCTCCCTATCGTAACATCAGTTTGGGACTGTAGCCTGGTATCCTGAAAAAAAAAACACATCAAAACATAAATCTGAAAATAAAGAAAAATTTGCCAGTCTCTTTCGCTCTAACAACACACTATTTGTGTTGAGAGAGACTATAGTTAAATCATAATGACTCAGACCCATAACAGAGATCAACGAGGGAGTCAAGGTACTTTCCTAGAGGAGGCCCTCACACCCATACGCCTCCTCCTAGTTCGACTGGCAACAGTACCTTCTGGATATTCAGCATCAGAGGGGGCTTCAGCCTGGGAAGAAGCCCAAGAGGCAGTGTCAGAGTCTAAATCATCCTCAGATATACCTTCTCGAAGAGGATGAAAAGGATTGTCATGAATAATTGCCTCCACAGAACTCACAGGCTGAGCCTTACCCTTTCATCCCTTTGTCCCCTTTTTTCCTTTAACTTCCTGGAATCCATCACTCACAGGAGGAGGAGGCTTAGGAAGGGCCATAGAAACAGAAGACTGAGGGACATACCCAGGGAACAGGGTAATATCCCTACTCCCAACCTCGGAGTCTACTATAGCAGCATTATCTGAATTGACCACATCCGGATCCACCACAACCGGGGCAGTATGGGGAGAAGGAGAAAAACCCCGAAAGCCAGAGGTCGATTTAGATTTTTGAATAAAAAAATCTTGGATAGTGAAGTCTGCATCAGCAGTATTATGAGATGCCCAGGGGCAAGTTGGAAAGGAATGCCCCTCCTCTTCACACAAGGTGCACTTCAAAGAGTTTGTACAATGGAAACTCATGTGACCCAACTCACCACAGAGAATGCATTTAAGCATTTCACAGTTGGGGCTAATATGTCTGGCAGACCCACATTTAAAGCACCTACTGGGTTGTCCTGGGTAAAAGATGAAACCCTTATCCCGCCCAATGTAAAGACAGCTTGGCAAGTGTTTTAAGTCTGTACCCTCAAACCGTAATTTAATTTTTATTTTCCAACCCCATTCCAAAAACCTTCCCCATCTAAAATGGACTCAGGGATACCTTGCACCTCACAGCGTTTATCCAACCAGTAAAGGATATCCTGAATATTGACCCCCTCATTACGAAATAAAACAGTGATAACCCGAAAAGATTGTTCAGTTAAAGGAATCATTTGAAAGGGGGTCCACAGGGGGTTAGTCTTTAAATTCATATATCGAGTCCAAAATGTTTCCAACAGATCTGGGGTTTAAAAACTAATATCAAAAGTGGATTCCCCAGCTGCATGAATGGGAGCATAAACATCTGTGAGGTAAAATGTAAAGATTGTTTTAGCAAGACCTTCCCCACAAAAAAATGATCAGGAGGTGTCTCCATACCCCCTAGATACCTAAATCGTACAGCATTCCTCCGTTTAGCAAGTTCCACAGTCTTTTTAAATAAATTGGCAAAGGTCGGGGCAGAATCAGTCTTTTCACCCAAAGGGGAATCAGGGGCAGCATCCAAATCAGAAGACTCCACAACCGGCGGCAGAGCTGTGTCCACACAGGGAGTTTGGAAGCTTTGTGGGGACACAGTCAAAAGAAGGGAAAAAGAAAGAGTACCTGAAGGCTCCATTTTCTCCTGTTGCTCAAAATCAGCCCTAAACACAGGAGAAGGTGTAATTGATTCTTCGACAGCGTCTTGCACACTCTCTGCTAATATTGGAGTGACATCAGCCTGCCACATGCCGGCGGCATCCTGCGACCAACCCGCCCCCTCTAGGGCCCGTTCCGGGGACCAAGCTTCTTCCACATCACCGCAATATGACATAGCCACCTGGGGAGGACCTGAAACACCTAATGAAGAAGACAGCGGAGTAGAGGAAGAAATAAAAACTTTGGAAACACCGCCAGTAACTTTACCAGGGGAATCATCCCCAAACATTTATGTTTTTTATCTTCCTCACAGAGCAGTTTCTCTGCATTCAGCTGTGTTTCAATAGCAGACAATTCGACCTGCAAAAGTTGCCGTTTTTCCTCAAGAGAAAGGTCTAAAACATTTTCCTGGTCTGAAGACTGTAGTAAAACTAAATCTTCAGGCTGCATACCAGTTTCCAAAGCAGCCGGCTGAGGTAGAACTTCGGAAACAATGTCGGTGTCTACAGCACCAGGCAGAAAATCCAAATCAGGTCCTGTCCCCTGCACCTCCACACACGAAATGGAGGACTCCATGCTCACAGACTGCAACACTTTCACACCAGGATCCATGGGAGCTGCCATCTTGATCCCACAGGAAAAAGGGTCCCCCCGCTCACAGGAAGTAGGGGAATTTCCCCAGTGTCCTGGCCAAATTTCCCTCATTCACTAAAAACACCATCAACAGCTTAATCTGGTTCAATCTCAGTTGCTTACCATCTGTATCCCCCCCCCCACCCCTAAAAAAGGGACTTCTAGGCCCAGTGGGCTTACCGGGTCAATAAATCTAAACAAACAAACAGACAAACAAGGACACACCACCAATAAAAACAAATTCCTAATGGATCCTGAGGTGATAGCATGGCAGCAGTGCTTGGCAAGGCTGCAATCACAAAGACCATAGATGTAGTAACTGGGCACAAAGATCATACCTATATGGTCAATGGTTGCAAAGGCCACTGGCCTGATCTAGTCCTTTTTTTTTAACTTTATTTGTATTATTTTCCACGTACAAGACAATGAACTTTACATATAATGGACAGTCTGGTAATCAAAGGCAACATGCATTCACTATACAGAGACACCACATGGAGGGGAAACCCATAAAATATTAATGACTTTAAAGATTCCACATTCTTCATCACTGAGTAAAAGAGCAACATAACTATTTCAAAATTATTGTCCAGCAAATTCCCACAGAAAAAAAAACACATCCCAAATGGGACAAACAGCGTCATGTATATACCCTAAAGTTTAAAAGGTTTCTGAAAAAAAATTGCAGTTTTAATTTTCTAAGTATATAGGGAAACAAATCACACCTCTTCCCAAATTCAAATCCCACCTTGAACCATTCTTTAATCTGTCAAACAATGCATTACATTTTTGTGAGCATTAACAGTATAAAGGGGTTTCAACAAGAAAAACAACAGGCTATGGTGGCAAGGAGCCACCTCGTGGCTAACTAGTCAAACTTCAATAGTGGAGATGAACAAGCTAACAGTAGAAACCAAAAAACCATGAGAGAAGCAGAGTTTTATAAAACTTATTTAAGTACTTCCATGGGGTCTGAAAATAGATAGTTCTTCTCCTCGAAAATGATCCGCAGACGGGCAGGGTAAATCATGGAATGCGGGACTCCAGTATCTCTCAGTAATCATTGGACCCCATCAAATTACTTCTGGTGTTGCCATGTAGCATAGCTGATATCCAGGAAAACCTAAATCTGTTGAACATCCATCATAATAGGCCCCCGCTTTTCGTTTAAGTTGTAGGATGCGGTCTCGAACACCAATACCCACCGTTACCACCAACAAAGTCCAAGGCTCCTCTGAATTCTGCGGCAAACCACGAGGCATAATATGGTACACTTTTTGTATGTCAGTAATTGCGGCCGCTCCTGCTGGCACCAATTTCTCTGTTAGCCAGTCCTTAACAAACAGCATAGGGTGATCTCCCTCACACACCTCTGGTAAGCCCAGCAATCAAATATTTGCAGAATGAGCCTGATTCTCCAACATTTCTAGTTTGGCTCACAAGTGCTGCATCTTCTTCACCATAAGAGCTGTAGCTCCCCGTTGCTAAGTCTGCCAGATTGTGTGCCTCAGTCATATCTACCTTCAAGCCATCTACGGCAGTCTCGAGAATCAGAACATGGCTATTAAAGCCATCAACTTTCTGGGAGAGATCAATTACAGATAAAATAAATTTTTGAAGCTTCAGACCCAACGAGGCTAAAGTTTCATCAGAGCCATGTTCAGCCGTGGACTGGGCTTCTGCATTAGACCGCGAGGTCTGTGCTCCACCAGATCCCTTCCCTTTTTCGGTTCCACCAGCAGCAGCTTTATCTCATTTAGGATTTCCCATCCTAAGCAAAGGAAAGAGCCTCTATCCACTTGGATGCTCAAAATGATGATCAAAGCAGTCTAAAATGATGATTTTAAGGGATATTAGGGACAAAATTGCAGGAGCTGTACTTACCTGCTTCTTCTCAACTCGGGCTCCACAGCACCCTCTGACCTGCCCTAGTCCTAAAAGGATGCAGCAGGATGGCTGGCAAGATGGTCCTAAATCTCCTGCCCATTTTGGCTCAAGAAAGTACTGGGAACAGTATCCCTGATTCACTTCTGTAGTCGAGACTGGTTCTATCACCCTCTTGTAGAGAAGGGACTGAACTGCCTAAAGCAAGAGGGCGAGGAGTCCCAGAGGATAATGATTTGCTAAGGGAGGATGTACTGGAGAGACAGAGAGGAGTTCTAGGGTGTGTCCTTGCTGAACTACTTCCAGCAGCCATGCATCTGTCATGATTTCCCTCCACTTTGAAAGGAAGAGGGAGATGCCTCCCACTAGGATCCCCTCATCTGCGGTGGACAGGGGAAGCAAAAGTGTGTCAGAAGGCTTCGGTAGCAGCTTGTGTGCTGCCAACACCTGCACCTTTGATGACCCTGGTATGGGTACCAGGAGGCCAAAGGGGCCTGAGGGGTAGCTGGGGCCTCCTGGGATCTGTGCCAGGAACTTCTAGAAGCCTCTAACAGGGAGGACATAGGGTCTGCAAAGGGAATCTTTGCCCCTACCCTGAAGCTTTAGATTATGAGTATGTAGGGAATGTAAGGTAACTTTAGAAGCTTGCTGCTCCTTCGAGGCAGATTCCACATTGGTTCCCAAATGCTGTTTACCTCTAAAGGGAGCATTAAGGATCAACTGTTGAACATCAGTGGCAAAGCCAGCCATGAGTGCCGATGAAGGCAATGTTAGAAGCTGCCACACAAGCTGAAGCATTTGAGGCATTGTCAGCAGAATGTAAGAGGTGTTTACCAGCCTTCAAACCACGGGAAACACTTTGCTGGACTTCAGTTTTAGTCAGTGTATCAGGCAGCTTGTCTGCCAAGGTAGCCATAGACTTCCACGGTATATTGTGATATGGGCAGTCCGCTAGTGGGCACCTGCCGAAGCAGAAGGTGACCCACTTGCGGCAACTTCTTCTTAATGAAGATGTGGGGTTGGTGACCAGATGGGGAGGGTTGCAAAAGCGACAGGATGTCAAGATATAAGCTGGCGGGGAGCCCGACCTAATGAGGCTGAGGTTTCCAGGAAGGGTGGTGCCATGGGTTGCTGCAAGCTGGCGTCATGGCATGGTAGGGTGGGTGCTGACCTGGGGTGGTGGAGATGCAGGGTTTGGGGCCAGCGCCAGTAGTTTTATTGTACCTGGTTTGAGACAAATAATTTTTTTTCCAGATATGCACCCCAACCCCAACATGCACCCCCGAGTTGAGAATCTAAATTTAGGTGGGATGCAGGAGTGAAGGGGGGTGTGGGGGGCACAGCTCCCCGCATAAAACAAATGAAACTATTTGTTTTGCACTGCTTTTACTGGCACAGGGATTCCAGATCGCCAAAATTGATGTGGAGTTGCGATAAGGGCATTCAGCATTCCAAATTCGTCCTTATCACATGGAACCCACTTCCACAAGCTATTCTGATATTTTGCCATTATAAGCCTGGTGGTTGGCAATTCTGAGGCTGAGGAATGTCTTTCATGGGCAGCATGAACAACAGTTTTAAATTAAAATGAAAAACAGAAGAGTAGTAGCACAAATGATACTTGCAAATTTCAACAGCGTTCTTAAGCTGCAGAGGACTGATGAGCAATTGACATCAGGAGAAAGAAAGAACAGTTACGTACAAACTTACCATAATAGTAGATTTTCAAGGGGATCTCAGCCTTCAGGTAAGGCCATAGGAACCTTTGCCGTCGGAGACGGGGAATCCACATGGAAGATTTTCAGCAGTACAACCGGGGCCACCCACACTGTCGACGTCTGCTGACATCACCAACCCTATCTAGGTGTGGACAGCCCCACTTCCTGCTCAGTTCTTTCCCTCCAGAGATGAAGGGAGCAAAGCTGAAGCCCTGGAGAACTGAGGAGAGACCGAGGGACACGGCTCTAGTTAGAAATGATGGAATACAGCAGATAGCCAGGTCCTTAACAGAAGCCCCAAGACGGGGGATGGTGGGAGAGAAATCATACCTGATGACTGAGATATCCTCGAAGATCTACTGTTATGGTAGGTTCTAACATAATTGTTCTATCTTCTTCAGGGGTATCTCAGTCATCAGGTAACACCGTAGGAATGAATACCAAGAAGTGACAAGTGAAAAACGGACAGTCTGGGAGGTTGGATCTCCATCAACTTAAGACAGGAGTCCTTATAGCACAGCCCTGCCAAATCCTGCATGCGCTCTTGAGGCAATGTCCAAACTGTAATGCATGGAAAAAAGTGTGGACTGTACTCCAGGTGGCAGCAGTGTAGTATCAGCAGCTAAGACCCCCTTGAAACAAGCTACAGAGGTAGCCATACATCTGGTGGAATAAGCTTTGACAGCACCAGGCAATTCTTTGCCATACTTGTTGTAGCAGAACACAATGAAATTTGGCAACCATTTGAATAAACATTGCTAAGAAACAGAAGCGCCCTCTCTACCTGGGGCAAAAGAAAATGAAAATTACATACCTACCGTAATTATTGATCTTTCTGTGTATCTTCACCATTCATCACTAGTGGGTATCTTGCCAGAGCTAGGACCCAGTGGGAGACTTTTTTTTCCCCATAAGGCGGAGTCGACACAGGGGTGGTGCTCTCAGGTTGGCCGTTAACTGCCGTTGACTCCACCCTCGCCCCAGTTCTGAAAACGCCGGAGAGAGAGGAAGAAAGGGATGGAGGGGTGGGATGAGGGAGCCCAAGGGATAGACAAAAGGAAAGGATATAATAACTAAAAGGAGAAATAAACGACAAAGTGGACAGGAAAAGAGAGAGGAACAGCCTAAGGGATTGGGAAGAGAGGGCCCCAGTCTCTGGACGAAAAGAAGGGATGGAAAAGGGAGAGTAGAAGAGGGGAAAAAGAGATAGGGGGAGGGAAGGGCACCGCTCCTGGCTAATGTGGACGTGTACCTCGAGAGGGAGCGATTTTATAAAAACTTCCAGGCTGCAGAAAATGCAGAAGGCATGAACTGCCTCACAAGCAGTCAGCTAGTTCCACAGGAACTAATACCTTTAGAGGAATATCGAGGTCAAAGAGAGTAGAGAGGGAGACAGGGTCCAACCCTCCTACCAAATTAAGAAGAAAAACTCCAAAAGGGGAAACTCCTATTAACTCAAAGAAGGGGAGAAGTAGTTCCAAGGGGACACTTAAAATAATAGGGATTGAAGTGGAGGTACTCGGGAATCCCCTGATCCCTCACCTCCACTCCGGAACCCCAAAGGGGGTTGGGGAGAGCTGAGCCAAGGGCAAGGGAGAGGAGGGAGAGGAGGGAGGAGGAGACACCCCGAGACCCCCCCCAGGAAAGAACTCCTCCCCACGTGTCTCAAAAAGGTCCTCTTCCTCCTAACCACACAGGAAAGGAGGGAGAGGAGGGAGCTGGACAGCAGCAGAGAGACACACATGGGGGGTGGGACTACACAGAGACTGAGGCCCAAGAAGGGAAGGTGGGCAGGATTTAGTGATGAATGGTGAAGATACACAAAAAGATCAAGAATTATGGTAGGTATGTAATTTTCATATCTTATCTGTGTCAATCTTCACCATTCATCACTAGTGGGTGAGGCACTGGAGCTCCCCAAGGGGCCAACATGTCCCTAAGGGACCAAGTCCCTTAGCCTCCAGTGGGGGAGACACCAGAGGGGAGAATCCCTACAGGCCTGGTGAGGCCTAGGACTGGTCTGGGTGAGATGGGGAACTCCCTATGGGAGAAGGAAGGTGCCCCAATTCTTCCATCTCACCCTACAGGAGAATAGATGGGTTCTCCAGAAAGCGGAGGAAATCACCCTACGTTGGGCCAAGGATGACAACTGGGAAAGGTGAAGCCATGCCGTCCACCTAATGCAGATCGCAGTCTCCACTACTCTGGAAGCCACCTCGTATGACACCCTTGCCTGGTGCCTTGCAAGCTCCAGGTCCTGCACAGAGAGGGCAATGACTTTCTTGGTTTTCTCTGAATCAGGCATGGAGGCTAGAAGTTGTCCTAGCCTGAACCACAGGTACCTGTTGTAGATAGCATGGTGGGCCTGATGAGCTGCTATGCAAAACAGAATCCATGCCGAGGAAAAGGTTCTCCTCCCCCAGAAGTCAAAATACAAAGAGTCTGGGTCTGGAGGTCGGTCATGGGCTGGGTTTGAAGCCCAGAGGGGTATCCAGGCACGTCACGCCCGAAGGGTGTGAGGCAGAGTTCCTGGAGACCCCAGGGGGGCACAGTGCATCTGGTGGAGGTCCCTTGGGGCTGGAACGGAGGAGAAGGGACACCTCCAGACCCGGTGCGACACTTTCTGGAAGGGAGCAGGCCAGGCGGGAACTACAAGGTTGGCTGCACTGAACTCAAATAAAAAGGTGCGCACCACCCAGTTTGGATTGCTTTCAGAAAGGGGGGTAATGTGGAGCTCGCCTAGAATCCCTGAAAGGAAGCGCTGATAAGCAGTGAGATTAGCTGTTGGGGAAAGGTGGACGGAGGGTTCCTCTCCCTATGAGGAAGCCGACAAGTCCAGAGATTCAGGGTCAGGTTGCACAGGAGAGTGGTGAAACACTTGCTCGTTCATGGCTCTAAGATAGGAAGGGAAATGCGCAGCTGAAGCCCTGAACTGCTCCCAGGTAAGGGGTGCCCTAGGACCGGGATCACCTGGGAGAGGAGGAGGAATAGGCAGAGGCACGGGGGGCCAAGCACCTAAGAGAAGGCGCACAGCCTCTGCCCGGGCAGGGGGACTGAGTGGATGCCTCCAAAGAGGAGGGAGACCTGGTGGTCCCAGCAGACAGAAGTCATTCAACCGGGTCGGAACTGCTGGAGCTGTGCCTGCAGGAAGAGGTCCCCCATGAGGTGACCAGGACCATGTGAGCCCAGAAGGATGGCCCCTGATCTCCAAAGTAGAAGTCCCTCTCGAGGAGTGTCCAGGGGAGGGGCAAGAATCTGCACTACAGCTCCTCCCAGAACCCGGACAGGTCCCAAGGAGAGGCCACTGCACCAAACCCTGTCCCCTCAACCCCTCTGACTCTGAAAGGGCCCTCTTCCACGTGACCACCAGCCTAGGCAACTGGCAACCCCTAGCCAACTCTCGGGAGTGAGCTAAGGGTATAGTACCCTTCCCTTCCTGGGGTGCCTCGGACCTTCCCAAACTCGAACTGTCCAGGTAGACCAAGGAGGGGGGGTACCCCAACTGAGGGGATGGACATGTCCGTGGTCCCAGGCTATGCAGCGTGGCCACCTGGACTGCTGCAGGCTGGTCAGTCCCACTGACCCTAGGACCCACAGAACCTGTCCGACCCACAGAGGGAGGCTGAGTGGGGGCCGAGGTGCTGGACAATGAGGGACCAGAGGATTCAGAAAACTATGGAAGCCAGTCTGGATCAGACCCCGAATCTTCCAAGGAGAAGGACTGAGAGGCCTGACGCCAGACTATTCCCTGGTTCTTCCCAGTCCCAGGACCACGAGCCACACCGCCTGCAGCCCCAGCACCGTGAGCAGCACCAGAGCCTGGAGCGACACCATGTCTGGCACTGACCTCCCCCCCAGCACCGCGAACGGCACCAGAGTTGAAGGCGGCACTAGCCATGGCACTGAACCCCTCCCCAGTGCTGCAAACAGCACTGGAGTCGAAGGCGGCACCATCCACAGTGCCGACCCTTCCCCGGTGCCGCGAAAGGCACCAGAGACAGGCGCAGTGCCGACCCCTGTCCCAGTGCCAGGCACAGTGCCACAACCAGAGGCGGCCCTGAAAACAGGTCCTGCACTGCCCACAGCACCACTCCCCTTTCCGGCACCGCGAATGGTGCCAGAGCAAGAAATGGAACCAAGGGACGGCCCAGCACTGTCTGCAGCACTGCCCAGGCCCCTGATGTCGCAAGCAACACCATGGCCAAGGGCGGCACTGACAGAAGATGTCAAGGTCGGTGCTGGTCCAGTCCTGTGGGCCCCAGAACTCGACACCAGGGGAGCCTTCACTTCCAAGGAAGCAACTGCCAGAATGGTGCATCCTGCCTGGCCCCCAAGAGGGCCAGACTGGGCCTCCTGCACCATGGAGGGAGCCCCTGCTGTGGCAAGGCTAAAACTGGTAGAGGCCCCCTCCTCCACAGGCCATATAGGACCGGGAAGGGACCCGGAGGAAGGGTCAAGTGTCCTCACCTTGGCCCGCTGACTGCAAACCTGCCCTCTGGAAGTTGGTGGTGCACGTCCAACTTTAAACACGCGCATTTCTAGAACATGGTGGTCCATGGAAAAGCAGGCATTGCAGTTATCCATGTCGTGGGCCGGGCCAAGGCAGGAAAGGCACCTGTCATGCTGGTCCAAAATGGAGTAAAGGCGGCCGCAGGGACACCGACACATAGGGGGCCGCCCAGCCTTTGCCTTTTTCTTGTCCCCGGGATGAGGCATGACTGGACAGAAAATAAATTCAAAACAGTACTTGGCGTCACTTTAGAAAAAAGGAACGACCTTTACCGATGTCGAAGAAGCGGTGCCAAGCAGGCGAAGCAGAACTGAGAGAACTAACTGACCGATGGACTATGCTGCAAACAGGCCAAAAATATGCAGTTGCTTGAAGAATCTCCATGAGGTCCTCACTTGGTGGGAGAAGAAGACCTGGGGCGAGGGCGGAGTCGATGGCAGTTAACGGCCAACCTCTGAGTGCCATGTAGTACGTCGGCCTGGAGAGTGGCACTACCCCTGCATCGACTCCACCTCTGAAAAAAAAAAAGTCTCCCGCAGGGTCCTAGCTCTGGCAAGATACCCGCAAGTGATGAATGGTGAAGATTGACACAGATAAGATCAAACAATTGCTTTGACTTTCTGAACTCCTTAGTCCTGAGCAGATATTTCAAAGTTGTTTGCACATCTAGAGTATGGAGCAGTGCTTCCCCCAGATTGGCAGACTCAGGAAAAATAAATGGGAAGGCAGATAGGCTAGTTGAGTGTAAACTCTGAAACCATCCTAGGCAAATACTTAAGATCTGTGCACAAAGATAACCTGTCTTTGTGAAAAATCAAATAAGGCTCCTCAAACCAGAGGGCCTGAAGCTCTGAAATTCTTTGAGCAGAAGTATGGCAACTAAAAATAATGCTTTCCAAGAGAGAAAGCACAATTCACAAGCTGTGATTGGCTCAAAAGGAGACAGGGTGAACTTCTCCAAAATAAGATTCAGGTCCCAAGCCGGGACAGAGGAGCAGACTGGGGGTTTCTGATGCAGGATGCCCCTAAGGAAGGTACGGGAAACATCCTGCTGAGCAATCATGCAATCAAAAATGGGCTCATGAAAGGCAGAAATATCTGAAATCTGGACCTTGAGGGAGGAATACTGGAGACCTGAGTCAGACTAAGAAATCAGGTATTCCAGGACATGCTTCACAGGACAGGTGAAAGGGTCTAGGGAATGCTTGGCAGCTCAGATGGCAAACCGCTTCCACTTCATAGCTTAAATTGCATGGGTGGAAGGCTTGTGGGTGGCCACCAGGACATCTGCCATGCTGTTAGAGACCCTGAACATGGTGATGGCTATGTCCTCAGGAGCCACGCATGCAGATGGAGGGACCTGAGGCTGGGATGGACCAGGGTCCCCTGATCTTGGGTCAGCAGATTCCTGCAGAGGCAGAAGGACCAGAGGTTCCTCCACCAGCTGCTGAAGTGGAGGGAACCATATCTGGTGAGGCCAGACTGGGGCTACCAGAATCATGCTGGCCCCTCCATTTGTAGCTTGATCAGCACCCTCTGCATTAGTGGAAATGGAGGGAATGCATAAAGAAATCTCCTGCTCCAAGAAAGGAACAACACGTCTCGCCAGAAAACTCCAGGCCCTGGATCTAGCAGGCAGAAATTGGACAGTTTTGTGTTGAGTGAGGATGCAAAAAGGTCCAACTCTGGACAACACAATCTGTCAAACAGATCTTCTGCGACGGATGACGGAATCAAAGGAGGTGACAAGAGCAGTAAGGGGAGCCAAGGCATCTACAGAACTCAGGCTGGCACAAGGCATTAAGAAGGGAGAGAAGGACTTCTTTAGGTACATCAGGGAGAAAATGAGCTGTAAGGACCACATAGTAAGGATTAGGAAGGAGAGGGGTTGGGTGGAAGCAGGGTGCGATAAGGCAGAAGCACTAAATGAGTACTCTGCCAGTATTTACTAAAGAGAAGAGGGGGGTGACACCCAAGGGGGGAGAAATGGCAGAAATGGGGGGGAGGGTAACAGATGGGGAGATCATGGAGGGTAGAGTTCAGGAGGGTTTGAAGGCACTGAGGGTGGACAAGGCACCAGGCCCAGATAGCATCCACCCCAGGGTACTGAAGAAGCTGGCAGAGGTCCTTGCAGGGCTTTTGGCAGACCTATTTAATGCCTCACTACATTCGGGGTGTGTACCTCAGGACTGGAGGATGACTCATGTGGTGCCCCTCCACAAGAGTGGCCCCAAGGATGAACCGGGAAACTACAGACCAGTGAGCCTCACATCCATCGTGGGTAAGCTAATGGAGACTATCCTGAAGGAGAAGCTGGTGGTCCTCCTAGAGGCCAAAGGACTACAGGATGGCAGACAGCATGGCTTCATATGGGGCAGGTCCTGCCAAACCAACCTTGTGGAGTTCTATGACTGGGTAACTAGGTAACTGGACAGGGGCCATGCAGTGGATGTTCTGTATCTGGACTTCAATAAGACGTTCGACTCTGTGCCACATGGAAGGCTGGGAAGTAAGTTAGTAGGCACAGGGGCCGGTGCAAAGCTGGTGAGATGGGTAGGGAACTGGCTTCAGGGAAGGCAACAGAGGGTGGAGCTCTCAAACCCAAGGGTAGTGACGAGCGGTGTTCCACAGGACTCAGTTTTGGGACCAGTGTTGTTTGGGATATTCACTGCAGACATATCATTGGACATCAAGAGCAAGATCAGTCTGTTTGCTGATGATACCAAGGTAGAAGCAGTGGTGGATGACCTAGGGGGATGGCAGGGGTTGCAGGATGATCTGGCAAAGCTTGAAACCTGGTCAGATGCCTGGCAGCTGGGGTTTAATGCCAACAAGTGCAAGGTGCTGCATTTTGGGATAAAGAACCCAAGGAGGAGTTACCAGCTGGGGGGAGTGCAGCTAGCCCAGATAGAGGAGGAGAAGGATCTGGGGGTGCTCATTACTGGGTCAATGAGCAACTCGGCACAATGTAGGAAGGCAGCAGCAAAGGCCAACAAAATGCTGGGTCGTATTGCAAGGGGTATATCTTCGAGGAAGGAGGAGGTGATTCTGCCACTGTATAGGTCATTAGTGAGACCGCACCTGGAGTACTGCGTGCAGTACTGGCACCCATATCTGAAGAGGGACATTAAGTTACTGGAGAGGGTGCAGTGCAGGGCAACAAAGATGATCAAGGGGCTGGGGGAATTATCATACGAGAGGAGGCTGAGGGAGTTGAACATGTACTCGCTGGAGGAGAGGAGGGACGGGGGGATATGACTGAAACCTTTAAGTACATGAAAGGAATAAACAAGACAGGTACAGAGGGGCTGTTCAAAGTAAGGGAGTGGAGGGACACCAGGGGCCATGATATGAGGCTAGAGGAGGAAGGTTCAGGAGGGCCATAAGGAGACACTTTTTTACAGAGAGGGTGGTGGCTGGGTGGAATGCATCACCTGCAGAAGTGGTATCCAGTAGAACAGTGGACTGCTTCAAAAGGGGATGGAACAGGACAAGGGGGTGGGTCAATGAAGGGAAGGGTGGAAGGGAGGGGCAGCTGCAGAATAGAGGGTGCCAGCTGCACATTCGAGCAGACTTGATAGACCACTAGGCCTTTATCTGCTGGCAAATTTCATATGTTCGTATGAGAGAAGCTCCCATTCCTGCATGCTAGACTGAGTCCTGCTGAGACTGTCCACCAGGGTATTTAGGATGTCCTGCTTGTGGACTGCCGAGAGAGTCAGATTGTGTTCCAGTGTCCAATATCACACTCTCATGGCTTCCATGCATGTATGAGTGAGTCCTGCCCTGCTTGTTGATGTAGTAGACAACACTCAGATTGTCCGACTGCACCAGCAGCTGGCCTGGAGCCAGATGCTCTTGAAAAGCCTGCATGGCATAGAGCACCGCTCTCATCTCCAGGACACTGATATGCAGAGCAGCTTCCTACTGAGACCAGCAGCCCTGGGTTTTGAAAAGGACCCGGGTGTGCTCCCTAACCTAGTCCTGAAGCATCCGTGGTTAAAATCTGATGCGGGGAGGAGATCTGAAAAGGGACCCATTGAAAAGGTACAAGGGATCCATCCACCACTGCAGTACCTTGCAAACTGGGGAGGATACCAGAACCTGATGGTCTAACTCGTCCATACGCTGGTCCCATTGCACTCTGAGGGTCCACTGAAGGGTGTTTATATGAAGCCTGGCCAGTGGAATGGTGGGCATGGCTGCAGCCATGAGCCCCAATAGCCTGAGGTACAGTCTGACAAGAATGTACCGACTCTGGGCGACTTCTTGAGCCTGGCCATAAGGCATTCTGCCCTGTTTTGGGGCAGAAAGGCCTTCCCCTGCTCAGAGTCCAGAACTGCCCTGATGTACTGTGGTCTTTGGGAAGGAACTAGCACCAACTTGGGCAGGTTGACTGTTATGCCCAGGGATTGAAAAAGCTGCAGAGTGCGCTCCAGAGTCAGCAAGAGCTGTTCCCTGGATGAGGCCTTGAGAAGCTAGTCATACAGGTAAGGGAAAACAACAGCTCCTCTCTCTCCTGAGAGCTGCCATGACTACTGCTAAGCATTTGATAAAGACACGCGGTGCAGAGGATAAGCCAAAGGGCAGCACTTTGAACTGGTAATGCTCACCCTGAAAGGCAAAGTAAAGAAACCTCCTGTGAGGAGGAAAGACTGAGATGTGCAGGTATGCATACTGCATGTCCAGTGAACACAACCAGTCCCACAGTCTTGAGAAGGGGCATGAGGCCTGGCAAAGTTACCATCTGGAACATTTTGTACTGGATGAAGATATTGAGGTCCTTCAGATCTAAAATGAGCCTCAGATCTCTGGTCTTTTTGGGGACCTGGAAGAACCTGGAATAAAACCCCTGGTTCCTCTGCTGCCTTGGTACCAATTCATTTATGAGCATACGAACATATGAAAATGCCAGCAGAAGCAGGCCTTACGGTCTAGCGAGTCTGCTCAATTGTGCAGCTAGCAGCTCAACTTGCAGCTGCCCCACCCTCCCCATCCGTCTTCATCACAACCCCCCCCCTCACCCTTTCCCAACCCCTCTTAAAGCCGCCCACCATTCTGCAGGATACCACCTCTTCGGGCAGAGCATTCCACCTGTCCACCACCTGTTCAATGAAAATTGTCTCCTGATTTTCCTCTGGAGTCTGAACCTCTTGAATTGCCTGCTTGTGCAGAAGAGACTGTACTTCCTCCCGGAGAACAGACAAGTGAGCCAGGGGATAGTTGGAGAGAAGGGGAGGGGTATCTGGAGGCTGTTGGATAAGCTCCAGGATATGACCTAATTCTATTATCTGCAGGATCTATGTGTCAGAAGTTATGATTCTCCATTGATTCAGATGGAGGGAGAACCGACCTCCGACCACCATCTCCTATGTGTGGACCAGAGATGGGGGGGATCCGGCAAGGAGTCAAGCTGAGTCGGGACCAGCAGACGAGGCTGGCCCATCATTTCTGAGATGCTTTGCTGCCACTCCAACATTGGGGGGGGGCAAAGAAGCCTGGGCTCTGCACTTACCCTGGGTGGGGGGGCCTGAGCCTGGCCTATTGGCCTGTCTACAAAAAGTAGGCCGTCCTCTACCATGGGGCTGAGTGCAGTAGAGAGAATGCACAGACTTGATGGCTGTGCCAGAGGCCTGCAGATCATTGATGAGGTCCTGGACATCAGGGCCAAAGAGCCTGGTGCCACTGAAAGGGACATTAAGCAACTTATTTTGAACATCGGCTGCAAATCCAGAGACCCTGAGCCATGAGTGCCTATGAAGGAATATGCCCATGGCAGCTGCCCTGGTCACTGTGTCGGCCATGTCATATAGGGCCCTGAGGGGATGTTTATTGACATCTTCTGCAATCTACAAACACTGGAGCAATTCCTGCTTCTGGAAACCATCTGGAAGGACCTGAGCATCATAGCTGGCACCATGTCTGGTCTGTGCCAGGCTGCTGTGGTAGCATTCTTCAAGACTGGCAGCATAGGAGGGATAATCTTGGAGGAAGATTCAGGAACCTCCAGGAAGTCCATCAGGTCTTTCCTGGTGACATCCTCCTTCTCAGTCTGAAAGCCCATAGTGGCAGACAACTGCTTCATGACATTAAAAAAGGTAGTATCCTCAGGGGAAGACCTCATTGACTGAAGAGGCAGTGGACCTATCAGAAATAAGGATTTTCCCCTCTTCTTCCTCATCCTCAGTAGCATCTGGGAGGATGAGCTCAAGACAGTACTCCTCCTCCTCAATGTTGACCTCCTTGTCCAGGTCTGGTGTCGGAGTGGTTGTCAGTGGTCCCTGTTGAACCTCCCAGGAGCAAAGAACAGGTATTGATGATGATGGACTATTGAAGGCATTAAACTGTTGAACAAATAGATTAGTGACCTTAACAAGTACTTCCATTCAAATCCACAGTCATCATCGATGGAGGCGGGGTTCGATGTCTCAGAAGTCGATGGCCCTCCACCTTGAAAGCCCGATGAGCTTGTAGCCCTTGGAGATGAAGGGGCAGACCTCAACGGGGTAGTCATCAATGATGAGCCCATCGTCGATGGAGATGGGGCTGATGACCCATAGGTCAATGGCCAAGTGCCCTGGGAATTGGGCGACGAAGCTGTTGGTATGGGTCTGAAAGGAATAGAGACCTGGACAGCAGGTCTCTTCATCAGGCAAGCTGCCATTGATGAAGAGCCCCCCCCAAAGAAGGAGAGGCTGACAGGGAATGGGATGGCCACTGGGGGGAGCGGTAGCGATCCTGATCTTTCTTGGGAGTTTTCCCACGAGGACTTGTCTCAGGCCTTTGAGGCCTGGGAGCTCATAGATCCAGTGAGAGACTGAGCGGTCAGAGCCCCGGAGGACTCCTGCCCGGAGCTGGCTACCTGCTGCTCCATCAGGAATTTTCTGAGAACCTTCTTGTGTCACCTAAGGGCTGTCTGGTTAAGCTTCTGGCACAGCTCACTGTCGGAAACTTCGTGGTCAGACCCAAGACAGTAAACACAAATGGAGTGTTCATCTGTACAGCCAATCTTCTTCCCACAGTGGCAGTGCTGGAAAACACAAGAAGAAAACAGATTAACTCTCAACATAAACAAAAAAAGGAAAAAAATCTCCAAAAGAGATTTTTGCAAAAGGTAGAAGAAAAATGTCTGTAGGCCGAAAAAGGCACAGAACACTGCGACGGCTCTTCCACAGAGACTGTGCTTGCAAGTCAACAGCGGGAAAGAACTGAGAAGGGAATGGTGCTGCCCATGCCTATATAGGGTTGGTGACATCGGCAGACGTTGATGGCGTGGGCGGCCCCAGTTGTACTGCTGAAAATCTTCCATGTGGATTCCCTGTCTCCAATGGGGAAGGTTCCTATGGTGTCACCTGATGACTGAGATATCCCAGAAGAAGATCTGAGGCATGTTGTGGCCAACCACATTACCTAGGCAGCGATTACACATGTCAACATGGATAGTCCCTGTTAAGAAAACTTTCAGGGTGATCCTGAGGCCGACGGTTCACAGTTCCATGATGTGGCTCAATGAAGTGAAATGTCCTCGAAGAGGATCTACATTTTACATGCTTGTGGCATATCACTGTATCACCTGCCTTTCTCATCAAGAGTCTCAAGAAATGATTAGGGGTCCTGGGACTCTTACTATGGGGGTTAACAAAATCTCAGGCTATTTATGAATTATTTAAATTAATTTATACAGGCTCAGCCTTATAGCAGTGTCCTGTCAAATTTAGATAGGCAGATATAAGTTACAAGCTATACAGCAGGAGTGCACATGAGTTGAAAACAATGAAAACTGTAACAAACAACATTGTAGAATTCCTGGAATGATAGGCAGATATAAGTTACAAGCTATACAGCAGGAGTGCACATGAGTTGAAAACAATGAAAACTGTAACAAACAACATTGTAGAATTCCTGGAAATTGTTCTTTGAATGTATTAAATGAAGTGGTATTACATAACAGAGGGCAAAACAAGTTATAAGTAACTGCAGACAAAGAGCTAAAAGTTAACATGTCAAACTTTGGCTGTTTCTTTGACAACTGAAAGAATCAATCTTTGACATTACGCAATGCATGAGTGTTGCAATCTGGTGTTTGTGGAATGAGCCATCCACAGCTCTGTACATAACCTACCTTAGCCAATGAATTCCTCTCCTTGGGGAAAGCAAAGACCATTTCAGCTGTGACAGCAGCATAAAGTGGTGTGTGGCAGTGACACGTCAGTGGACATGTTAAATACATCCCGTATTTATTTACTGTTTAAGGTCTTGTTTCTATGTCTGGAGCTTCCTGTCTACAGCATGTGTTTCTGGTCCCTGGGACTGCTATGAAAATGAGATGCTGCGTCTCTTGGGGCTGTCCTGATGAGAAAGAGTGGGGTTTTCTTCTGAGAAGCAGTTAATGTTAAAAATTTCCCCCAGGGTGTAGACAGCAAAATTACAATCAAACAAAACCATGTCTCATTTATGTTCAGTAAACATTACAAGGTGTGCAATTGGCAATACAAGATAAGTGTACAGCAGAGAACTGTAAAAGGTGTGTGTGTGTGTGTTTGTGTTTGTATTTATGCAAAGGGTTGAAAGAAGCCAGCAACTTGATAGACTGAGAGTGACATCTTCTTATCTATGATTATCCTAGCACATACTCACAAGTAAGAGAAAGTCTCAGCCAACAGTTTTATTACCTACTTCGAATCCCTCCACGCCACAGTCCACCGTTATCATTCAGAACAGCACCACCATCGCAATACAGTGCTCTCTCTTTTATCTGCCAACCTCTGTACATCCTAAGTTTTGGTGGATAAAAGAGGGTGATGGATAATAGAGAGTGGTGGTTAAAGGGAGAGATAACATCTCTGGAAAATGGGACAGGAGCTCACACTGGCATTAAGCAAGGGTGGTGGATAAGGGGGAGAGGATAAAGGAGGGAGCACTGTATTTATAAAACTATTTAAAGGGGAACAGTCAACACAAAGAGCCCCACAATCAAGTGTGGATCTGGTCACAACATGCACTTTATGTGCAAAAACATTTTGGTTTACTTACAATTTACTGTTGTATAGTAGATTGTATTAGACTAATTTTGCTTAGTTCAAGGCTAACATCTTCTGGTACTACAAATCCCAGAATCACTTGCAGCTGACATCAGAGCAGTAGGCAGCAGTGAGAGATTCAGTTGCCTGCAATGCATGTTAGAGCTTTTATAATCTCCAATCAGATGTTTTCCAGGCCTGCCTTCCTCCAGGGGCTAAGTACAGTCTTCTGTGACTGTACTTAGCCCAGGGAGGAGAGCAGGACCTTCAAACCACAGATCAGAGCATATATAAACTCTTACATGCACTGCAGGCTATTGACTCTCCCACTGCTGCCTACTGCTCTGATGCCAGCTGCAGGGGATTCTGGGATTTGTTTTAACAGAAGATGTCAGCCTAGAACTAAGAAAAATTAGGCTGATACAATCTATTATACTACAGTAAAGGGTAAGTAAACTGAAATGTTTTTACACACAAAGTGTATACTGGGACCAGCTCCACACTTGAGTGTGGGGCATTTGGTGCTGACTGTTCCCCTTTACTATATGAAAAATTGATCCATTGCATAATAACAGTAATATGCAACAGGGTGTTGTATGGGATATTGTCACTTCTCAGGTGCATGAGTCACTCAGCCTTTGGCCTTATGCCTCACAACACCCCCAAGGTGTCAGGATATCCCATGACATACCACACCCTGTTTATTATTGCTTAAATATCTACCTTTATATGTATCTATACTTGTCCCTACATACACAGTATATGTGTTGGGTCTGTGTATGTACAGTATATTTATTTATTTATTTTTGAAAGTCGGATTTACAACCTTTGAGTCTGGGACTCATTTACAAAGGCACCTCATCGCAGGGAGAGTAGACATGGTTACAGTGTGAGATACAGCAGTGGTAACATACAGGTGCAATACAGATAAAAGAACCCAATATAACAGTGGTTTACGGAATAAAGTTACATGCAGTAAATAGCAATCGTATAAAGTATAACAATAGTAGAAGTCACAACCCTGGTCATACCGGGAAATACCTACATGGAAGGGTGGGGGAAGGGGAGGGTGAAAGCAGTCCAACAGACATTGTCAAGGCTATGGGCCAGAAACGGGGAGGGACCCCAACATTAGGTTGATTAAGGGCAACTACAGCTTCGGGCGCCAAAGAGGTGGTTACGGAGAGTGACTTTAAAGGGACCAATTTTGGTAGACTAAGTGACATGGGCTGGCAGTGTCACCTAAATGTTAGAGTAACAAGCTGTGAGTGAGCCTGGTGCATCCTGCAGACCTGGGTGTGATTCCTCCAACCTCCAACTGCATACTGTGCGATTCTGAGCAAGTCACTTAATCGCCCTGTTCTTCCTGGACACACCTGGAAATGATCTATTGAAAACCATTGTAAATGAGTTCATGACTCAACAGTGTAGCCGTTTCTCATGAATAAAAATAAATTATTATTATTATGGTCATATGTAGTGAGTTAGTTTGTGTTGTACTTCTTGCTGCTACCAGAGTTGCAAGAACTAGCTTAAGTATAAACATTGAATTTAGAAAGTGCAAGATGCATAAACTCAGTGTGTTTAAATAGGAGCCAACCACAAAAGGGTGAGGCCACACACATGGTCATGTGAACTGTATTTAGAGTAACCAACTTGAAGCTAAAATAATAAGAAACCTTCTGATTTGCCCAGGTAACCCACCCACCCACCTACCTCGAGCACTGCACACAAACTAGTTACATCCAGCTGACTGGCCCAGCCCTTCTGAACACAGGAAACCCTACTGGTTTTCCTTTAGCTATAAATAATCCTATAGAGCCCGCACTAGGCTACCATCAAGCTTTCTTTGGAACAGCAATAACCACAGTTGTATCCAGGGCCTTCAGTTATCTTCAGCACTCCAGCCCTAAGTTCGGTTACAAGGCATCTTATTTTCACTTTTTTTTTTTAATTTTAGAACTGTTGGCTGAGATAGGCACATTGAGATGAAGCTTATTTGCAGGTGTGTCCTGGCAGCACAAAAGCAATTTGCCTGATGGCACGGTGGATTAAGCATTAGGCCACCACATTATGTCTCTGGCTGACAACACAAACAAAAGTGCAGTGAGATGATACTGAAGCCACCAGGTAGCTGTATCAAGCATTTGATTACAAATATCATTTGGAAGAGGGTTCAGATGTAATGAAAACATCTGGGGCCAGATATTCTAAAGTCAGCATGAGTGCTAAGGGGCATTTGCCTGTGCTAACTGGGTTTTACGCTAATTTGTGGGTGGGGTCTATGTTCTGAGACCCCACAGCATGGGCAAAACCCATTAGCGTCCTAGTGCTAACACACTGCTGCGTCCATGCAAATGAGGGGTCCCCCTGTATACAGGTGTAACCCCTAGGGGGTGCTACCCTTAGGGCTACTACCCCTGTCTGCCCCCCTGAGGCAGGGTAAGGGGCCCAGATCCGTGGATGGGTGCCTCCACCCAGAGTTCGAGGTTAATACTGTCGAGATTGCCTCGGTCACAGCCCTCTGGGTTACTGCAACCCCCCCTTCATTCCACTAGTGACTCACACTGGGTGGCAGCAATTCTGTTCACCAGTACACTTACCCCACGGAAAATATTATCTGGCTCCCTTCGGGGAACCCCTGCAAAGTAAGGCACAGTTATGTTGCAATCACAAAACAGCAGTTCACCATTAACGTACACAATAGCCAGGACGTAGCTGTGAAAAAAACAATCTGATTTATTCAAGAGGGAATATAACAAGGACAGGGGGAAATCAAGTTGATTAGCTTATACTATATTTATCTACCTAGGGCTCTGTGCACAGGCCTATCCCTATCAATTACTGTCCCTGGGTACCCAAGCCCTAGTGGCTAGTCCACACTGTGGCAGCTGGTAGGGGCCCTTTCACACAGAGGAAAGAAAAAGTTAGTTAAACAGTCAGCAGTACAGTAATTCCATTTGGTTCCAAGGTGGCAAATCAACAGGGAAACTACCCTGAATTAGTACTCACGACCTCCAGACAAGATAGGGTCCTTAAACGTTAACAGGGCTACTCTTGAGCTCCACGACTCTCCTCACACATTTATATGGCAAACTGCACCAGGCAAAGTCCTTTAATGGCAGCAGGATTCAACTTGAGCTCCACATACATTTATATGGTAACAGCAACAGGCAAAAGTCCTTTAATTGCAGCAGGAGTTGCTTGAGCTACACAAGCCTCCTCACACATTTATATGGTAAACAGTAACAGGCAAAAGTCCTTTAATTTGCAGCAGGATTTACTTGAGCTACACAAGCCTCCACACATTTATATGGTTATCTCAATCAAGACAGAATCCCTCTCTGGCAGCAGGATTAACTTGAACTCACACACATTTATATGATAACAGCAATAGCAGAAGGGTACCACACCAGGCAGCTGCTCCCAGGCTCTTCAGCTTTCACAGTCACTCCAGCTCTGCAAAGGCAGCTTTTTACTCTCCCACGGACCGAAAGCACTAGCAATTTTCTCCAGTCCTCCTACAGGTCGAGCCTGGTGGGTAGCTGTACAGGACACAGCCTCCTCTGACCACCCGCTGACGGATTTAGTCCGACTCACTTGAAAGGGCAAACGGCCGCCTTAGGCCTTTCACGCGCTTCCCGCGCGAACACTCCCCAAGCGCAGAAGCACAGAGCTCCTCTCCTAACCTCAGCCACAACGCATCTAACCCCCAACAGCAAGGGGCTCTTCCTTCAGTTCGGGCGCCACCCGCTTTCATTGGCTGGCTGCACACGCCAGTCATTTCCTCTGCCTCTCAGTGGTGCGAAAAAGCGCCATAGCCCATAATGCCTTTCCCAAATACAAGCAGTCCCTCTATTGGTCAGTCAACTCTGTGGGATTCCAAGGTACTGATTGGTCCAATTTCACAGTTCGGGACCAAGATGGAGGAAACAGTCGAAACAGTCCTGGCTGCAAAGGAAGGCAGGTTAGCACAGCTACATTATCATTATTTTTACATGTCATTTCATGCAATCATTCACATCCCCTTATCAGGGCTCCCCCTGCACTACTACTAGCGATGGCAGAAAAGGGCACTTACTCTACAGCCCGGGCAGGAGCCAAGCATGACAACGCTCAACCCCCCCCCATTTTAACCCATTCCGACTGCAACAGGCAGCCCTTAAAGGGACACACACGGAGGCCTTCTAAAGCACTCCACGGACCCCCATTCCAGCGACTTTATGCCGATTACCAACCAGGCAGGGAGCACACACAAGCTCTGGGGAACTTTTAGGAACCCCCATTTGTAGGGGGTTACACCTCCCTGGCCTGGAAAAGCTTGGCGTCCGTGCCAAGTAATCACCCTTAAGGCAAAGTAGGTAAACATTCCGAGCAACATCATATTACATTTTATCTGACCTACATAAACATTAGATATACAATGCACTATAGTGTATACACATCATACATATAAAGTCTTACACTTGTTTAACTCAGGTCATAGGGTCCTACCCATGACAGGGGCACCACACTCAAAAGGCTTTACTAATAATCTGGAGTTATCCCCTAAGGCTAACTTAGGCAAAGAACTGGGGGACACATACACCCCTTTGTGGACCACATTTAAAGGCAGGTCCACTGGCTGACCTAAAGATTCATAGCTTAACTTTATTACGGGCCGAATTTGTCGGCCAGATCGTCTAGGGGTCTCGGGGGATTCTGAACCAGGCCCTGACTCCACTCCCATGTCAGAGACATTAGCAACAGGGATCCCTTCAAGGGGATCTGGGCTCGACACTCATAATACCATCAGGGGCTTGACCTTCTATCCCTGAACCCACCCCACTGGGCTCATCTGGGGGCAGTGTAGGTACTAGAGGGGAACCATCAGGGCATTCAAAATAGTCTTCCGATTTGGGCATATCACTGGCTTGTTCCCCCATCTCACTCTCTTCTTCTGAAAAGTCAGATAATTTAGCCAGGCCAGACAGTTCAGCCAAGCCTAAGGACTCAGCCCCTTGAGTTCGTCTGCTACCCCATTCATCTTCTAGAGGCATTTCCTCCGGAGATAAAGTAAAGGGCTCCACTAACACAGATGGGCCAGCTTCAGTTCCTGAGTTAACAAGGGGATTGCCCCGAAACAATTGACTTAGTTCATAAGAGGGATAGTATTCAATATCATCTTCGCTGTCTTCTGACACTGAGTGTTGATCATCTCCTTCTGCAGGGGGGTTTGGACAATTCTCCCTTGGTGGACTTGTTGAAGGCTCCACGGGCTTGATTCCTTTCTTAGCAACAGATCTAGTCACGGGCCTGGAAGGAGGGGTAGAGGAAGGTTCAACCTCAATCAAGATCTGCCCAATTGGCAGCAGATGATTTCTGTGTATGGTTTTCACATCTTTCGAATTGTTTTCAGGCCGCACTTTATACACAGGTAGGTCTGCCAGCTGTCCCACAACAACATGAGGGAGGTGATGCCATCGGTCAGCAATTTTATGTTTGCCATGTAGTCCCAGATTTCTCAACAACACTCTATCCCCTTTTCTCAACTCTACTGTTTTCACTTTATTGTCATATCTCTCCTTGTTAGCCAGATTTCGTTTAGCAGCCATGGTCTGGGCCAGTTGGTAGGCATGATTTAATTGGGCCTTTAATTTCTGTACATACTGTAGATGATTCTCTGCTTGCACCCCATCAGGGGAAACCCCAAAACACACATCTACTGGCAATCTAGCCTCTCTTCCAAACATTAGACGATAGGGGGAGAACCCTGTGGCATCACTTTTCGTACAATTGTAGGCGTGAACTAGAGTGCTAATCTGTTGGCTCCATCTCGATATATCTTTGGATTGTAAGGTGCCCAGCATGTCGAGCAATGTACGATTGAACCTTTCAGGTTGAGGGTCTCCCTGTGGGTGGTAGGGGGTGGTTCGTGATTTGCGTACCCCCCACAAAGATAGCATCTCTTTAATCAAGCGACTTTCAAAGTCCCTTCCCTGATTGGAATGAACTGCATGGAGCCCATAGTGGACGAAAAAATTCTCAACAAGTATCTTAGCCACTGTAGTTGCTTTCTGATCCTTGGTCAGGAAAGCCTCATGACAAAGGTAAAATGATCAGTGACCACCAATATGTTGCTAACACTTCTCAGATCAGGCTCTAAACTCAGGAAATCAATACAGACCAGTTCCATAGGAGCACTAGTAGTAATGTTGACCAAGGGAGCAGCTTTCTGAGGTAACGCTTTCTTTGCAAACAAGCACAGGTCTTGACATACTGTTCCACCCGCATTCATCTTTGCCAATAGAATCGCGCCCGTACCAAATCAAGTGTTCGATCTATGCCTAGGTGCCCCATCTGATTATGCAATGACCTTAGAACTGGTTCTCTGAAAACTGAGGGCAGCACCAGTTGTTGTCGTTGCACCCGGCCCTCCTTACTCACAGTCTCTCTATATAGTAGTTGGTTGATCAGCTTTAATTTGGGTCCTTCTTTGTACAACAAGGTAGTCCACAAGTCAGTGGAACGTAGTTTGGATACATCCCTTCCAGCCCACAAAACCTCTATGGCTGTTCTTATCATAGGGTCACAGGATTGAGCCTGTTGGAGATCATCATTGTTGAGTTGCGGCAGAGAGCTGGTGTCCAATGCAGAGAAATGGCAGTAGGCGGCAGGTATACAGTTTTCCGCCGGCCCCAAACAATCTACCACACAGTCCACTGCGTCAGGAGACACCTGTTCTTCTTTATCAGATTTCTGGCACAGGGCTCTTATGTCAGGTTCAGACAACCGGACCCATTCAGTCTGGGACACTGGCCTCCAAGAGAGAGCATCCGCATCTATATGGTTTAGGCCCATCCTGTATTCTACAGCGTAATCGTAGGTGGCCAAGGCAGAGAGCCACCTATGCCCAGTAGCATCCAATTTGGCGGAGGTTTGTACATAGGTCAGAGGATTGTTATCAGTCTTTACTAATATCTTGGCACCATACAAATAATCGTGGAACTGATCAATAATGGCCCACTTCAAAGCCAAAAACTCTAATTTGTGCACTGGGTAATTCTTCCCTGACGGCGTCAGACTTCTACTGGCAAACGCTATAGGTCTCAACCCATTCGAGTGCTCCTGATATAATACAGCCCACAATCCTTGCAGACTGGCATCAGTATGAAGAGTGTAAGGCTTGGCTGGGTCAGCATAGGCCAACACGGGTGCGTGGGTGAGTTGATATATGATCTCATGGAAAGCTTCCTCACACTCAGCAGTCCATCGATCCCCAAACATATCGTTTGGGCAAAATACTTTTTTTCTATGTCAGTGTGCACCCTTCTTATATTTTTGTGAGTGGCGGATACCCTGGGTGAGATTAAGAAGGGCGAATCACTCGTGAATAGTCTCTGACAAACCGCCTATAGTAGCCACAAAACCCCAGGAATTGTTGCAGCTCTTTCAAATTTCTAGGTTGAGGCCAAGTGGTCAATGCCTCCACCTTGCTAGGGTCAGTCTCTATGCCTTCAGTGGACACTATGTGGTCCACATATTTCACGGAAGTCTGGAAGAATTGACACTTGTCGATAGACAACTTGAGGCCAAAATCCTCCAATCGATCCAGGACTTTGAATAATCGTTGCTCATGTTCTTCCAAGGATCGGCCAAACACTATGACGTCATCTAAATGGACCAAACACTCGAGTAGGTTCATGTCCCCCACAGCTCGTTCCATCAAGCGCTGAAAAGTGGCTGGGGCACCCGAAATTCCTTGAGGCATCCGAATAAATTCATAGAAGCCTAAGGGGCAAATGAAAGCAGTCTTCTCCCGATCATCTGGGGCCATCAGGATCTGGTAGTATCCACTCCGAAGATCCAATACAGAGAACCACTTACTACCATTCAGACAATCCAAGGCGTCTTGTATGAATGGCATGGTATATTGATCCGGAATGGTCCACCTATTCAAAGTACGATAGTCTACACACATCTGAACTGCCCCATTCTTTTTCCTTACTACTACAATGGGGGAGGCATAGGGGCTTCTAGACTCTTGAATTACACCAGCAGCCAACATTTCTTGCAAATGCCGCCGTACATCATCTATGTCAGCGGGAGCCAGATGTCGGGATCTCTCTTGGAAGGGTCTTTCGTCGTGCAATCGAATGTGATGCTCAGCCCCTTGTACACATCCTACATCCCACTCTTTCAGGGAGAAAACTTGGTTCCTCTTGGCAAGCCTCTCACTGACCCTGCACTTCCACTCAGTCGGCAGCGGAGAGTCACCAAAGTCAAACAGATCAGGAGCAACTCTATCACCTGTCCGGGAACTCTTTTTATTTGGTAGGACAGCAGTATCCACACAATGGATGCTAGCCAGGGTACACCCTCTTTTTATTTGAATCTCTTTACCAGACACATTGTGCACTTGAACCATCACCCTTTTAACATAGGCATGGGCCCTGGCCAGCAGAATGCTGGATTTGAGCAACAACCCCTCAGGTAGTTCTCCCTCCATAGGCGCATCCAACATCAACAACTTATTCTTGACATCTGTCTTTAATCGTACCTCTCCATGCAGAACACACTGTGCATTTGGGGCAAGCACTACAGGAGCCGGATCCTTCTTCCATACCACTCCTACTGGGCCTTCAGGTTCCTCCGGCCTACCCTTCTTCTGAGTGGCCCTGACCGTTTGAATTACAGCAGGTACACCTCAAACTCGCCCAGTCTGAAATGCTCGCTTCTCTGAACACAACTGGGCCAATCGTCCAAACATGTGCGCATTTGTTCCAATCAACAGGGGCACCCCATCATACAGTCCAGTGGGTGGGCAGACCAAGACCAAGGTTTCCACTTGCTCATCTGTTCCATTCACAGTTGCAGGGAATGATAACCATACATGGATGTACCCCAAATACAGATAAGCCTTGTCGATCAACCCCATACATGTAGACCAGTTAGAGGATGCAGGGGCACTTCAGATAAGTGTGCTTGGTACCAGTCCTGAAACATGATGGTCACCTGGGAGCCACTGTCCAATACAGCTCTAGTGGGAATTCCATTCACCTGCACCCGGGTCTCCATAGATGGCCCGATCATATCAGACCAGTTGGGGTAGCAACATTGTTAGTCCGCAGGCATGGGCCTGAGTCACACAACTTTTCATGGGGGCCCGAGACTGGGTTTGGCGGTATCGAGCGATCAGTCTGCTGTTAACTTTCCTTAAATTCTCCGGCCTCTGGCAGTCAGGCTGGAAATGCCCATCTTCCCCACAGTGGTAACAAAACTTAGGGTCCCGGGGATTACTACTCTGAGGGGGGCCCTGAGGGGAGGGAGAAAGCTCTCTAGGGCTAGGGTTCGGGGCTCTACCTGACTCAGGGGCCCCGGGCCGAGTGGGGTACACAATAGACTGCTTTAAGTCCCTCACCAATTCCCATAAATTCCTGATCTCAGCCCTCAACTCACCCTCCAGGTAGGGGTCAGAGGAAACAACCCGCATCCCCACAGTACCTGGGAAATCTGGGGAACCCTCGGGCCCTCCAGGTGAGCCAGGCTCCTCAGGGGTATTAGATTCAGGGGTCCCATTAGGGTTCACTGCCCCCACAAAGGGTTCCCACCCCTCTTCATCAGTCTTCACTTCTCGAATTTCCCTCATCAATTGACAATATTCAGGCTGGGTGGCCCTCCGATCATGCAACTTAAGTTTCAATAGAGTTACACTAGAGAATCTGGCAGACTTTAAAATATGTTCTAGCCGAACTTGATTCAGGGCTGCAGCAGTGATTCCCCTTTTCTACAAGCCTTCTGCAATGCCGCTCCACTCTAGTAACAAAGCGGACAGTTTTCATTTCTCCACTGCTTAGCAGACCTGAATTTCCATAAAAATCTTCACCAGTGTCTGTACTCCCAAAAACCCCTTCTAAAGCAGAGAGATACTCTGCAGCAGTGGCTTCTGGACGAGTGGCCCAGAAGAATCTAATGGCTTCCAAGGCAGGACCCCACAAACTCTCCATCAGCCTCTTCCTTTTCTCCCCCTCGGAGCATTGTCACTCCTGGACTAAAGGGGTGGCGTAGTCCATCCACGCCTCCAGGTCATCCTCCCCGGAAGGCACTGGTACCATGCCAGAGAAAAGCTTTAACTTACAATAGGAATCAAGCTGTATGGATGGGACTGCCAAAGGCAAAGAAGCCAGCACGGAGCTTTTGGGCGGGCCAGGGGAGGCGCCCGGAGAACCCCGAGGGGTAGTATCACTGGACAGATCCAAGGCTTGTAGCAACTCCTGGGTAGTCCTCCCTTCCATAGCTAACAATTTAAGCAGCTTATCTTTAAAACTGTTAATTTGAGGAGACCCCCCAGGAGTGAGTGACCCACTTCGGATATGGATTAGCCTCCACTCCTAGGACGCACCCTTCGGGTAAAGTACAGGAGGTACCTTCTCAGGGTCGATGACCACACTGCATAGGAGTAGTACCTGCAATGTCTGGTCAAGCAAATCAGCCATATGCCCTTTCACTTCAACCTTACCCAAACACTTTACTCGTTCTGCGACAGAGACAATATCAGCAGCTGAGGTACCCAAGGGCACATCTAACAATAATACAATCTTCTGGGAATCTAGCTCTTCTGCTTCACCCCAACCCATCAGTTTATGTACCATGGTTTTGAGGGGTCCCAGCTTAATCTTTTCCAACATATCCCCTTCCATTTTTTCCATCTTTGGGGTATCTCCTCACTGAGCCACTAGGAGACGCTGATCCCAGTGGTGCCTCCAATTTGTAACCCCTAGGGGGTGCTACCCTTAGGGCTACTACCCCTGTCTGCCCCCCCGAGGCAGGGTAAGGGGCCCAGATCCGTGGACGGGTGCCTCCACCCAGAGGTCGGGGTTAATACTGTCGAGATTGCCTCGGTCACAGCCCTCTGGGTTACTGCAACCCCCCCTTCATCCCACTAGTGACTCACACTGGGTGGCAGCAATTCTGTTCATCAGTACACTTACCCCACGGAAAATATTATCCAGCTCCCTTCGGGGACCCCCCACAAAGTAAGGTACAGTTATGTTGCAATCACAAAACAGCAGTTCACCATTAACGTACACAATAGCCAGGACGTAGCTGTGAAAAAAAAATCTGATTTATTCAAGAGGGAATATAACAAGGGCAGGGGGAAATCAAGTTGATTAGCTTATACTATATTTATCTACCTAGGGCTCTGTGCACAGGCCTATCCCTATCAATTACTGTCCCTGGGTACCCAAGCCCTAGTGGCTAGTCCAAACCGTGGCAGCTGGTAGGGGCCCTTTCACACAGAGGAGAGAAAAAGTTAGTTAAACAGTCAGCAGTACAGTAATTCCATTTGGTTCCAAGGTGGCAAATCAACAGAGAAACTACCCTGAATTAGTACTCACGACCTCCAGACAAGATAGGGTCCTTAAACGTTAACAGGGCTACTCTTGAGCTCCACGAGTCTCCTCACACATTTATATGGCAAACTGCACCAGGCAAAGTCCTTTAATGGCAGCAGGATTCAACTTGAGCTCCACATACATGTATATGGTAACAGCAACAGGCAAAAGTCCTTTAATTGCAGCAGGATTTACTTGAGCTACACAAGCCTGCTCACACATTTATATAGTAAACAGTAACAGGCAAAAGTCCTTTAATGGCAACAGGATTTACTTGAGCTACACAAACCTCCACACATTTATATGGTTATCTCAATCAAGACAGAATCCCTCTCTGGCAACAGGATTAACTTGAACTCACACACACATTTATATGATAACAGCAATAGCAGAAGGGTACCACACCAGGCAGCTGCTCCCAGGCTTTTCAGCTTTCACAGTCACTCCAGCTCTGCAAAGGCAGCTTTTTACCTCTCCCACGGACCGAGCGCAATTCAGCAATTTTCTCCAGTCCTCCTACAGGTCGAGCCTGGTGGGTAGCTGTACAGGACACAGCCTCCTCTGACCGCCCGATGCCGGATTTAGTCCGACTCACTTGAAAGGGCAAACGGCCGCCTTAGGCCTTTCACGCACTTCCCGAGCGAACACTCCCCAAGCGCAGAAGTACAGAGCTCCTCTCCTTACCTCAGCCACAACGCATCTAACCCCCAACAGCAAGGGGCTCTTCCTTCAGTTCGGGCGCTACCCACTTTCATTGGCTGGCTGCACATGCCAGTCATTTCCTCTGCCTCTCAGTGGTGCGAAAAAGCACCATAGCCCATAATGCCTTTCCCAAATACAAGCAGTCCCTCTATTGGTCAGTCAGCTCTGTGGGATTCCAAGGTACTGATTGGTCCAATTTCACAGTTCGGGACCAAGATGAGAAACAGTCGAAACAGTCCTGGCTGCAAAGGAAGGCAGGTTAGCACAGCTACATTATCATTATTTTTACATGTCATTTCATGCAATCATTCACATCCCTTATCAGGGCTCCCCTGCACTACTAGCGATGGCAGAAGAGGGCACTTACTCTAAGGCCCGGGCGGGAGCCAAGCATGACAACGCTCAACCCCCCCATTTTAACCCATTCCGACTGCAACAGGCAGTCCTTAAAGGGACACACACAGAGGCCTTATAAAGCACTCCACGGACCCCCATTCCAGCAACTTTATGCCAATTACCAACCAGGCAGGGAGCACACACAAGCTCCGGGGAACTTTTAGGAACCCCCATTTGTAGGGGGGTTACACAGGCACAGCGGCAAATTCAGTGGTTTACACTGGCGGTAAATGCCACTCAAACTGGCACAAGTTACCACCTTTGCAGACTAGTCTTAATGGGGCGTAAGGCCCTGGTGGGGGCATGGTGGTACAGCATCTCCTCAGTTGGCCACCATATGGGATGATAGGGAGCGCACAAACAGTATGCAGTATACTGTACACACATTTCTGGACATCCCACACATCAGCCAGCTAAGGAGGTAAGAGGAGGGCTGTGTGGGTCACCATATTATGCTCCCTGCATGGCCCCACCACACAGGTATGGGGGGATTAGCTGTGCAGAGAGCTGGGTGCAGGAAGAGTGGGGGGTGGGGGTCCATTGCCACGCCACTGTTTGCTGGTTCTGCTTCTCTATATCAGGCGACATCCTGTACATACAGAACACATTCACTTGCAACAATAAACCCTGACTGTGGGTTCCCCACTGTCTGTATATTTACTACACCATAAGGTGCCTCATCATCACACATGCTGGGATCACATCAGTGACCCCAGGAACTGATGGCAGTTGCTGTCATTCTCTGGCTAATGCTGCTTATCATGGGCCAGTTGGTGGCCGGCCATTGGGGGGGGACACTGGATGCCTGGGATCACTCGGCTACCTGGACAAGGGGTTGTTGAAGGAATACCATTTTTCACCTGGGTGGCAGTGGACTGTACAGGTCATGAAGCCAGAGTGGGGGGAGGATTTTCTGTGGCAGCACCAGGATGGGTGCTCAGTGGGTGGGGGGGTACCACTGGACACCATGGACATGTATAGGAGACATGTGCTGGGTGATCATGGGGTGGGGTGCCACTGGACACCAGGGATATACTGCTGCCCACCCAAACAAATGCTTGGGGTGTGGGGGGTGCCACTGGACACCAGGGACTGCATTTGCTTGGAGGGGGGACTGGTCACTACCAGGACTGACATGGGGGGGCGACCGCAGGACAGGCACAAACCTACTGCTGCTTCCCATGCAAATGAGCCCATAATGGGCATGCATATGGCCCCTTAGCACCTTGCATGCCCAGTGGGGTCATTTGCATTCTGCGACTGAATATCACGCTGCAGCTCCCAGGGCTACTCAGGTTGTGGGGCGCCTCCCTATGCACTGGCTACAGCATCGGTCCATGTCAGAGCAGCCATAGCCCAATATTCAGTTGAAAAGTGCCGATGCACTGTCTGACCAAATATAGCACCCCCAGATTTGGCACAGCACAATGCTTTGCACTCCACTTTAGCGCCTGTCTGCATATCTAGCCCCTGATGTCACCACCTCCCAGAGCCCTGGGCAACTACAACAGGTTTCAATATTGCCACCATGGAGAGCTGTAAGCAACCATAATAATAAGGGCCAGTGTCACCACCGCAAGAGCCCTGGGCAACCACAACAGACTAATGCGTTATTACTCAAACAACCCTCAGCATTCCCAAATGCTCCAATGTTTTCAACCAGAGAGCACAGTGCTACCACAACAGGGTCTGGTGTCACCACCTCTGATAGCCCTGGCAACTACAATAGGCTGTGGTGTATCACCTCTGAGAGCCAATGGCAATCTGACTCCAATGTCCTCACCTTTGAGAGTCCAGGGCAACCACAACAGGGTCTGATGTCACCACCTAAGAGCCTAGTGCAAACCTCAGTTACCACCCAGGTAGCACTGTGCAGCCACAGCAGGCTCCAGTGTCACCTCCTCCAAGAGACCTGCACAATTACAACAGGCTTTGGTGTATCACCTCTAAGAGCCAATGAAAATCAAAAGAGATTCCAGCATCCTCACCTCTGTGAGTCTGAGGCAACCACAACACAGTTTGGTGTCACACTTCCAAAAGCCCTAAGTAACCACAATAGGTTTCAGTATCACCACCCATGAGCCCAGTACAAACTCAAAAGGCTCCAGTGTCACCAATTCCAACAGCTCTGGAAACCACAACAGACTTCAGTGTCACCACCTCTGATAGCCATAGGCAACCGCAATAGGGTCTGGAGTTACTAACCCCCCCTTCCTGAGTCCTAGGCAACTACAACAGGCTCCTGTGGTACCACTGCGAGAGACGTGGACAACCCCAACAAGCTCCAGTCATACCAGCTCAAAAACCACAACAGGGTCCAGTGTCACCCCATCTAAGAGTTCTGGACCATCACAACAAGCTCTGGTTTCATGGCTTCCAACAGCACTGGGCAACCACAACAGGACATTTAGCAACCACTGTCAGCACCTCAGAGACCCATAGAAAAAAAAACAACATGCTTCAGTGTTAGCATCTCCTAGTGCCCTTGGCAACCACAGCAGTCTTTGGTGCCACCGTTTCAAAGAGGTCTGTGGAAACCCAACTCCAGTGTCACCATTTCTGAAAGTTCTGGGCAAGCAACAACAGACTCCAGTGTCACCACCTCCAACAGCCCTGGGCAACGAGAACAAACACTAGTGTCAGCAACTCTGACAGCCATGGGCAACAACAAGGTTCAGTGCCAGTATCTCTTGGGACCCCTGGGCAACCAAAACAATCTTCAATGTTATCTTTTCTGAGAGATCAGTTTCATATATCTCATCTATAGTCTGCATTCTTTTGCTGCATTTCCTCACTACCAGTGTATGTATTATTTTGAGTTGATTTTTTTTGTACAGTTGGAGTGACTGAGTTTATGCAGCTAACATGAATTGGTTCCCTACATCATGGTAAGAAAATGTCTTGTGATAGCCTGGTTATTTTGATTACTGCAGCTGTACAAAAGTAGGCATTTTTGTACAGAGAACAGGCTCCTTAAACTCGAGTGCCTGGAGAAGTTGGCTTGAAAGGAAAATTTGACCTAAAAAATAGGAAAACTTGGATGAATGGCCTAAAAAGTGCAGTATACTATGAACTCTGGTTATTGTAGTCATCGGAAATTGTCCATGATATCACTACCTTGATATCTGATACAGTAGTATAACATGAGACTGTTATACTGTTGCATCCCTATTCTTGTATGATCAGAGTGACTTTCATGTAGTTATTAGGAGTCAATTATCTTGTTTTGTAAATAGAGTGACTGCATTCATGTATGCCTGCCGTCCCCGGCACCCTCTTGAGACTCAGATTCTGGTTCTTATGAGACTGTCCCAATGACCAGCATATAAAGTCACACTAGTTACGGAACAGCCTGGCATCTTTTCTTTGACCTTTCACAGTTGCATGTCAAAAGGGAAAGTCAGAGTTTTTGAGCTCTATTTTTCCCCTGGGCCACTGGTCTAGACTTTCTTCCACCACTGCTATTGCTCACTGCCCATACCTCGAAGCACCACTGACCTGGTTTCCCAGGAATCAGCAGTTCACCCATGACACACTGCTTTGCTGTCCTCCCCGCCCCCCAACTTGCCCCTAGGCAGGATTTACCTTCTGATCCTCAGCATTCACTCCCTGCACCATCCAACCACCCACCCACCTTGGAGGTGAAATTGGGGTGTGTCCCAGTGAATCGGTGCTGGGTGCCTGAGGTGGACGTGACGAGCAGACAGGGTTTCATCCTCCTGACCAGCATCATTGTCCACCGATATCTAAGTGCACCTGGTACTGCAGATGTGCAATGACATCCAGACAATGTCAGGCTTGCTCCTACACCTGACAGACCAATGTCTGCCACTACACCAATCCCCATCTTGCAGTGGTCTCTGGGTCACAACCCACAGTCGTTGCTTGGGATCAAACTATCACTGAGCCCATATCTCTCCGCTGAGGAGGAGAGCTATCCAATGGATACTTAGTCCTCCTGCCCCTGCCCCCCCAACTGACCCCGTGTTGCTCCAGGCCTGTTCCCAAACCCGGGTCATCAGTAGCCCTACTGCTGCACCAGCAGGCCAGCTGGTCAGAGGAAATAACAACAGACGGAAGCTCAGGGTACTCAAAGGCAGTGCCCCATGCACACTACAGCAATGTTGCTCTATCCAGACTATAAGTAATTATGCAGAGATTCTGTGGACATTCTGTGGCAACTCAAATGAGCCCCAAAATAAAATCTTGTCCTGAAACAATGCACAGAAAAGTCAGACGGGGCAGTTCAGCAGATGCACAGGAAAGACAATGCAAAGCAGTTCTGGTACCATGATTTGAATTGGGGGTAGAGCATGGGGGAACTGAAGCATTCTTTTTTTTGTTGTTACTATAATCTGTTTTTATCCTCTCATGGCTCCTTCCTAGCTGCCATTGCTGGGTCAGCACAGAAATGCTCCCGTAGGTTCTTCCCCTTGCCTGCCCACTTACTAGGTGACCAACAGTGCCAGTTAGCAAAGCAATGCTGCTCCAATGGTTCCCTTCCTTCCACCCACTTGCTTAAAGTCTGGTGTGGCCAATTTGTGCTGAAAAGCCACTCTAATGGCTCCCTCCTGCTCACCCACTTCAACATCAGTGGTGCCAACTGCATCAATGCCATTTCAGCATCCCCTTTTCTCCCACCCTGTAAAGATTTACCATGAGGCTGGAGAGCAACTGGACCATTGTACATTAGACACAGATCTACAATGCCTCCAATTTTGTGATTTTGCAATAATTACAAATGCTTCTTCATTCCACAATTGTGCAATTGGAAAACAGAGCCACCTCTTTTATTTCATTTTCCATGACAGATTTCCTGAGGTTTCTTCAACATTTGTAGAATTCCATAATGACCATCAGCTTTAGGGCTGACTGCCAGTGGTCTTGAAAGGGACTGCGCCACTGGCCGCTGCAAAACAAATGAAATTCTCCAAGATGTGTACTGAAACTGCAAGCAAATTCACAGGAAGGCCTTCTTATGCTTGTTTACAATCATGTTAGCAGTTTAGTTGGAGGTGTTCCATAGCAGTGATCATTTCTTATTGCATCAAACATGCTGTTGCTGTGACACAGGCTTGTTTCTGCAGTGACTGCTGCACCTGCAAAATGGCAGTAAACACAGGGCCAGCTGGTCATTAAAACAGCAGACAAGGGGGGCACTAGAGAGTCCGACCAGACTCAAGACGTCTTTCACTTCGTCTCCCGTATGAAAAACAGTTACATGAAATAAATCAATATTTTAACTTAAAACTTTCAACAAAGAGTCAGTTTTAGATCTATAACTGGGTAGAAATAGGACCCCACTGAAGATCTGATGCTGTATCCTTGTAGAATATTCTCTTGGATAAATACATTGTGAAAAAAGAACATACAGCCACCAGTTACTTTGCAGCCTGAGGACTGGGAGTAAAAGGGCTGCTTGTCCAAAGGGCAGTTAGTCAACTTTGGGCTGGCTAATACATCTCAAAAGCCATTAGGACTAATAGGATCAATATTCTGTGATTATGGTATGTTTTATACAAGTAACAACCCTTTCCTTAGAAAAGGCTGGGTTGTTACTGGGGTGTCCATCAAAGCATTATGTGCCAGTGCACTAATTGCTTTCCCTCTTAGAAGCAGTGGCGGGGGCTAGGGACAAAGACATTAATAAGAGGTTTTGGCAGAAGGAATGGAGTCCTCCCCCTCCACCCCCCCCCACCGAGGAGGAGGGAGGTCCTCAGTGCTAGAGTGAGCAGAAGACCTCATGAGGAGGAGGCAGTGTCTGTACCAGTGCCACCATGCAGGTTCGGGCTCAGGGGGTTGGGATGGAGGCCACCAGACTGGGCTTAGTGGCAGGATGCCAGAGTGGCATGGTTTCTCTCTGGGGGTTCCTGGGGCACTTTTTGGAGTTGGAGGGGGTTGCACAGCAACCCTTGGCAGGCTCTCTCTACTTGTTACAGCTGGGAGAAGGTGGAAGGCTCTGAGGTTGGGCTGTACTGGGGGTTTAGCTGGAATATTTGAGAGGGATTCAGTGACCATGCAGTTGCTGGGCTGGTTTGGTTGGAAGTCCATTAGAAGAGGTGTGAAAGAGTGTTTACTGGTCACAGGAGCACCTTCACCAGCCACCAGGGGGACCAGGGTGTGGGTTTCCCATATGTCCAGATCATCCTTTTAGGTCTGCCTGGTGGGATTTCTTGAGAACTCATCTTAGGTTCAAAGGCCTGCAGGCAGATGGGACATGGGCAGAGGTATGAATGTCCAGGTAGCATCTTGGCACATCAAAAGAAGGTACCCAGGTGGGCATTCCCTTAAGGAATGTACATAAATGGCTTTCAGGCCTGGAGGGTTCCTTGATAACACTGGGACAGAAGCAAGGGGGAGGAGGTCTGACTGAGTTAGAAATGAATAGACCATCAGTAAGTAACAGGGGCTTCAGACGAGGCAACTGCTGAGGCTAACTGCAAGACTAAGGCAAAGAGCATGTATCCTCTCTCTTAAGAATGGGAAGAGGCAAGGGGCATAGCCTGACAGCCAAGCAAGTCAGATGCATGAGGGACAAGCTCCGTCACGTACTTTCTTTTAAAGTTTCTTTTTATACTTTAAACCACTATTAATTTTAATATTTCAACTTACCATAGCTATTGGTACCCTTTGCTAGCTCGAGAGAGAACAGCTTGCAGTTACAACAATGGTGACACCGCAGAAAACCCAGTGCCTCCAGAGACAACCACATCCAAGGCCCAGGTCAGGAAATCTACTGTGGGCATCCTGTTCCCACACTGCCAACACAGGAACCATTTATAGCATCCTTGATGGCTGCAATTCAAACGCTGGATCACATAATGGAGGACTTCAATACCCAAACAGCTCTTTTAGAAAAAAGGCAGATGCAGTCCCGGTGGATGCAGCAAAAGCAGGGGCCACAGCAGAGAAAGCTCTGGTTACCTGCAAAGAACTTGTGAAGGAGAACACTGTCCTTCGTACCTGACTCAGTCAGTTGGAAAATATGTCCCTAGCAGCAAACGTGTTGCTGTTAGGATTGCCTGAAGTTGTAGAGGGAGGCAATTTAAAACAATTCTTAATATGATGGTTGCCAGGAGTCTTGGCTGCACAATTAGATCTCCACATTAGAAGTGCATACCGTATCTCGCCATGGAGAGGATCAAACATGGAGTGAATGAGTTGGACTATCCTGATGGTGCTCGGAAGCAGTGAAAAGAGAGATGAGTTATTGCTAACAGTAAAGAGACAAGCTAGATTTAACTTTGGGGACAATGTGATAAAGCTTTTTCCAGACTTAAGCTATAGCACCCATCAGAGCAAAAAGGGGTTTTACGGTGTACACACAGCACCTTTGTGAACTGGGAGTAAATCCCTACCTCCTTTCCACTCAATGAAAAATCCACTACGAAAAGAAAGTGCTCATCTTTTCCAGCCCTGCAGATGCAGTGCGGCCAGCAGAAAAAATGTGTAAAGAATTTGCAGTCCAAGGGAGGAGGACCAATAGGACACAGATGCAGAGTGAAGCCTATGAAATACAAGCTTGCCATTCTGGTACAACTCTAACCTTTTTGAACTGTTTCACATGAGTTACATATGGTTTTGCCTGTTACGTGTTGTGTGATGTGTTTCTGAGTTGAGGAAGCCTATTGGTGTGAACTGAGCGGGAGGTGTTTTGGACTGGCGATAGGGCATATATTGCCCCTGAAAAAGATAATTACATCCCTAATGTAGTCAAAATGGTGCTGGATGCATTTCTTGGGGTCTGGCCTGGCTTACGACCCTCCCCCTTCTTCTACCCTGCCTTCCCGCTGATGCAGAGAGCACGTTGCTTGCACACTCTGGAAATAACAAGGGATTATAGATTCTGTCAATGCCCACTTTCGTGTGCCTATCAAGAGCAATGGTATTGTTAAAACCAGAATTATGTAGAATCTATAACATTCTTGTTACACAGATTTTACTATGTGAACACATTTTCTTGAAATCCATGCTACTGAGTGTCACAACGCCACTCAGCAGGTCAGGCCCTCTGCTCCCACAGTGCCAACCTCTGAGCACAATATTGTGAACAGGAACAGAACAGGGTAACCCTCCTGTCTGTTTTGTGGCTTCAAATCACCTTTGGTTTCAAGTTCTGGAGGGATTCAAACTGTGAACCTCTTGCTAGCGTACCCAATATACAGGCTCAGATAATTCTGCTCTTCGGGGGGATGCCAGATATCTTTTGCCTATGGGCACCTAACCAGGTGTACAAAATGAACCCTTAAAAACTCTATGAAAGACCTCAGATAAACTCTTACCATTTCCCAGTTTGGTATACCATTTAGCTTATGCACAGTATCAACTTTAACCATATATGCTTCACTTGTCAAAGAAAGAATTTCTAAGGCACACCAAGCAGTCTCTTTAAAATAGAGGTTTACTTTAAAATAGATAAAAATGTAAACTGTAAATACAGAACAATATATCACAACGCATACAATCACTTAAAAGAACAAGGTTTAAAAAGTGCAAACAAATTCCTACTACCAGACAATTAGACTTGTCAATCTAATGTATATATTGTAACAGTGCTTGAAGTAAATGTGTTGCTTCAGAGAGTCCCCAAAAAATGTCTCTGAAGGTCAGCCACAGCATAATTAAAAACTGTCTTTGAACCTGCCTCCTCCATGATGTCACCCAGCTCCTCCTCTGTTCATTAAAAATTATACAACCAGGATGTCTTATCACTCTGGAGGCATTTTAAATAAGACGTCATAAGCAAAAACTCATTTCCAATATGACTCTTTGATCTGGAGTGGTTTTCTGCTCCTCTTTGATCTAGTGTGTTTTCCGGCTTTTCCAAGACATCAAAGGACTTTCTATGACTAACTCTGCCAGATCTCACTGAGGTGTAATATGCTTTGTAACACCAGGTGAAATTAACTGGGCTTCCTCTGAAGATGTCATAAAATGGATATTTTAGTTCCTGGCTTCAAAGAAAACTGGGAAGTTAATCACCTTACAGAGATCTGCTGTTTAACATATCCTGTCTGTTGAAGTGATATCGGGGAGGGGGTCATCCCAGGAGCACAGGATTTCTCATGACAGACAATCACACAACATTTTTTTATATTACAAAAATCATAGAGTAATCAGAACCAGCTGTCCGAACAGACATGGTCTTCTTATTTTTCTAAAATACGCAGCAACTGATGTTCCTAAGCAGTTCAGTGGCAGGGATAATGTGTTGCTGGATGCTCCAGCGGGGTCAACTCTTACTTCATCTATTTCTTCAATTCTGACTGTACTTAAAATACAGTATATTAGTCCCTTGTGGATACTGTTATCTCAGAACCTTAATATGGACCACTAGCCCACTAAGCCTTATGATGACTGGAATTTTCTTCATTAACTCTTTTTGGATGTTTATGTGCTCCATGCTCTGGGCAGTCACTTAGGTTTCCTGGACTTATGGGACAATGTTAAGACTTTTATTAGGATTATATCACCTATATAGTACCAACTTAGGCAGGGCACGGTCAACATCCTATTTTGTACCACAGATCCTTTTAAATTATTTATGTCTCACCACTATACTGCAGTTTGTAATGCTGTGCTTTACTGCTTAAAAGCAATAAACAGATTTTACAAAAGAAAAAAAAAGAATGGGCTGAAGCTTGTTTGGGATGAGACTGTCCCCAAAGGGTACCAGAACCTGAGCTAAACACAGTATCCAAACTAGTATCTGTAAGGGGTAACAGTAGCTCCCACAGCAGTAGGAGTGGTCCATTGGGGCACCAAAGTAACAGTAGGGGACAGGAGAGTCTCACATAAGGAATTGTGATATATGAACTGTGTTTCCCAGACACACTCGATTTTGATATGGCCCAAGTATCTATGAACCACGATACAGGGCGCGCTGACCCCAAATGTGCCTGAAATGAATTGTGAAATGCATGACTTGAGACACTGTCATTCTGGTGTGGAGTGTGGTTATTTAATGACCTTATAAGCTGTTTTGATACCTGAAGGGAAGCAAGGAGAAGGCTGCTGATGTGTGAAGTGTTTCAAGGGGGCCCCCCGGCTAGCCATAGCACCTAGATACCCCTAGACATCGGAATCACTTTGTGCCATGCCCACCCCCATCTGGGCAGAGAAGACACTCAGTAGAGCAGGCCAAAGCTGGGTTGTGTACAAATATGGGATCTAGCAGTTCTTGCCTTTTGATCTGTGTATGCTGAATTTGTTAATATTTTCTTATGTGTAATTAGGTATTTTAAAGAGCAACTCTCAATTATAATAAAAAGCTTAAAAACAGTAGATTTACACCAATTATGTTTTAAATGTATTGTTTTCTAGTTATTTGTTGTTTTTTTTTTCACTTTCCCCTGCAGTTGGTCTACTAAATATTATAGATAAGGCAGCAATTATTTCACTAAGACTTCCAAAATGTATGTGACTCTACCCTGCTAACCACACAATTGCTGCCTGTAAGATCACCATCCAGTGTCATGGTGAGCACTATGATGTTATAAACAAAGGCACTGTGAGGTTATCACGGGCAAATATTTTCACATATTTTCTATATAGACTTTTTAGATGAACTACCAAGATGTGTTGTTAATTTATTTATTTTTAGAAAATGGGTTGTAAAACCCTGCTCTCTGATTGTTCAAGAGCACCATCTACCTGGACAGGTATCAGGCAAAAGAGACCAGTAAATAACTAGTCCCTGTGCCTGCCACCCTTTTTACCAAGATCAGTGGGCATTGGAATGTTCATTTTTGAATGAGCTGCCATTTTTTTGCTTGCTTAGCAAGCGACATACCGAGTGATGCCCAGACCCCCACCGAGATACTCTCATAGAAACATAGAATTTGACGGCAGATAAGGACCACTTGGCCCACCCAGTCTGCCCATTTTCCTACCTAATGGATAAGCTGCAGATCCTAGTTAACCAGCAGCCTACTTTTTCCTATCCCCAACCCCTAGAATTGCCTTATGACTGTCCCATGCATGCTTGAATTCCACCACTGTTTTTGACTCCACAATCTCCTCCGGAAGGCCGTTCCATGCATCCACAACCCTCTCTGTGGAAAAAATACTTCCTTACATTACCTCATAGCCGCCCCCTCTATCTTCAAATTGTGCACTCTTGTTCTTGCACACCTCTTTTTCTGAAAGATGCTACCCTCTTGGACTCTGTTGATTTCCTTGAGGTACTTGAAAGTTTCTATCATGTCCCCCCTCTCCCTCTTTTCCTCGATGCTATACATATTAAGCTCCTTAAGTCTCTCTTCATATGTCTTCCGGTGCAGACCCTGCACCATTTTAGTTGCCCTTCTCTGGACAGCTTCCATCCTGTCTATTGTTCTTTTAGGAGACTGGGTCTCCAGAACTGCACACAGTACTCCAGATGGGGTCTCACCAGCTGTCTGTACAGAGGGATAACAACTTCCTGTTTTCTATTGGTGATGCCTCTCCTATGCATCCCAGTATCCCCCAGCCCTCCTTACTGCCCTCTCACATTGCTTCCAACCTTTAGGTCATCTGATATGACTACCCCAGGTCCCTTTCCATTTTTGTTGTTGCTAGTATCTCACCCCATTGTGTACTCTTCCCTGGTTTTGTTTCTGTGCATTACCTTGCACTTCTTAGCATTGAATCTAAGCTGCCATACATTTGACCATTCCTCTAACGTTGCCAAGTCCCTTCTCATCCTTTCCACCCCACCTTGTGCATCAACTCTGTTGCAGATCTTTGTGTCATCTGCAAAGAGACATACTTTTCCTTCCAGTCCCTCTGCAATGTCACTTATAAAGTCATTGAAGAGGACCGGTCCTAATACTGAACCCTGCAGTACCCCACTAGTAACCCCCCTTTCTTCAGAGTGGACTCCATTTACTATTACCCTCTGTGTCCTATTCTCCAGCCAATTCTTTACCCAGGCTATCATCTTTGACCCACTCCCAGGCTGGCTAACTTGTATATTAATCATTTGTGTGGGACTGTGTCAAATGCCTTGCTAAAGTCTAGGTAGGCCATGTCCACAGCCCCTCCCTGATCTACTACTTTGGTCACCCAGTCAAAGAAATCTATTAGATTCATCTGGCATGACCTTCCCACTGTGAATCCATGCTGCCTTGGGTCCTGTGCCCCCCTGGCCTCTAGGTACGCAACACTTCTTTCCTTCAGAAGTGATTCCATCATTTTCCCTATCACTGAGGTTAAACTAACAGGTCTGTAGTTTCCCACTTCCGCCCTGCTCCCACTTTTGTGAAGTGGAATCACATCTGCCCTCCTCCAGTCCTCAGGTACCACCCCATCCTACCATGATTTGTTAAAGAGGGTAGTCAACGGTGTCACTAGTTCTACCCTTAGTTCTTTTAGAATTCTGGGATGAATCCCATCACTCACTCTGATTAAAAGCTGCTGCCAACCACGGTACGTCTGACCACACATTAAAATAATACAGTTGGAAACAGGACCACCACCTGTACAGGGTAACTAAAATGAAAAAGGAACTGCGTCTCGGGGTGAGAGCAGGACAGTGAAAACATAAGGGTGTGTGGGTTGTCAGCACATATTTTGCCTCTCACCTCAGCCACTCACTCTGCCATCACTCATCTGGCTGTCTCCTCTCTTCTCTCACTCAGGAACAGAAATTATCACCAGTGTCCGGGGGGGGTGTGCAATCACATCTGACTGAGCGTTATACAGAACAGTTCACCTTTTAAAAACAAAACAAGGAGAGGAGTGCAAATTGTATTATCAGTCTCCTCTCTCTCTCTCTCTCTCTCTCTCTGTCTCTCTCTCTCTCTCTCTCTCTCTCTCTCTCTCTCTCTCTGTCTCTCTCATTCTCTGTATTTTTTTTCTCCTTTCCGGGCTCCCTGACCAGCCACTCCTTCAGGTCACCTGGGTACCCCGCCTGCACTCCGTCCCAGCCGGCATCCACTATTCCACATTGTAGCCCCTGGGTAACCCAACATTTTCCTTCATCGGATAGGTCCCCCCCTTTGGGGGAGTAAGTAACTCGGTCACCAGTAGCCCTACTGTTGTGACAGCAGGCCGGGTGGTTAGAGGAAATAACAACAGACGGAAGATCAGGGGACTCAAAAGCAGTGCCCCATGCACACTACAGCAATATTGCTCTAACCAGACTATAAGCAATTATGCAGAGATTCTGTGGACATACTGTGGCAACTCAAATGAGTCCCAAAACAAAATCTTGTCCTGAAAGAATGCACAGAAAAATCAGACTTGGGCAGTTCAGCAGTAGCACAGGAAAGGCAATGCAAAGCAGTTCTGGTACCATGATTTGAATTGGTGGTAGAGCATGGGGACACTGAAGCATTCTTTTTTTATTGTTACTATAATCTGTTTTTATCCTCCCATGGCTCCTTCCTAGCTGCCCATTGCTGGGTCAGCACAGAAATGCTCCCGTAGATTCCTCCCCCTGCCTTCCCACTTACTAGATGACCAACAGTGTCAGTTAGCAAAGCAATGCTGCTCCAATGGTTCCCTTCCTTCCACCCGCTTGCTTAAAGGCTGGTGCGGCCAATTTGTGCAGCAAAGCCACTCTTATGGCTCCCTCCTACTCACCCACTTCAACATCAGTGGTGCCAACTGCATCAATGCCATTCCAGCATCCCCTTCTCTCCCACCCTGTGAAGATTTACCATGAGGCTAGAGAGCAACTGGACCATTGTACATTAGACACAGATCCACAATGCCTCCAGTTTTGTGATTTTGCAATAATTACAAATGCTTTTTCATTCCACAATTGTGCAATTGGAAAACAGAGCCACCTCTTTTATTTCATTTTCCATGACAGATTTCCTGAGGTTTCTTCAGTATTTGTAGAATTCCATAATGACCATCAGCTTTAGGGCTGACTGCCAGTGGTCTTGAAAGGGACTGCCCCACTGGCCACTGCAAAGCAAATGAAATTCTCCAAGATGTGTACTGAAACTGCAAGCAAATTCACAGGAAGGGCTTTGTATGCTTGTTTACAATCATTTTAGCAGTTTAGTTGGAGGTGTTCCGTAGCAGTGACCATCCCTTATTGCATCAAACATGTTGTTGCTGTGACACAGGCTTGTTTCTGCAGTGACTGCCACACCTGCAGAATGGCAGTAAACACAGCGTCAGCTGGTCATTAAAACAGCAGACAAGAGGGGCACTAGAGAGTCAGACCAGACTCAAGACATCCTTCTCCTCGTCTCCCGTATGAAAAACAGATAAATGAAATAAATCAATATTTTAACTTAAAACTCTCAATAAAGAGTCAGTTTTAGATCTATAACTGGGTAGAAATAGGACCCCACTGAAGATTTGATGCTGTATCCTTGTAGGATATCCTCTTGGATAAATATATTGTGAAAAAAGAACATACAGCCACCAGTTACTTTGCAGCCTGAGGACTGGGAGTAAAAGGGCTGCTTGTCCAAAGGAGCAGTTAGCCAACTTTGGGCTGGTTAATACATCTCAAAAGCCATTAGGGCTAATAGGATCAATAAGGTTGAATATTCTGTGATTATGGTATGTTTTATACAAGTAACAGCCCTTTCCTAAGAAAAGGCTGGGTTGTTATTAGGGTGTCCATCAAAGCACTGCATGCCAGTGCACTAATCACTTTGCCCCTTAGAAACAGGGGCAGGGGCTAGGGACAAAGACATTAATAGGAGGTTTTGGCAGAAGGAATGGAATCCTCCCACTCCACCTCCCACTGAGGTGGAGGGAGGTCCTCAATGATAGAGGGAGCAGAAGACCTCATGGGGAGGAGACAGTGTCTACCAGTGCCACCGTGCAGGTTCAGGCCCAGGGGGCTGGGATGGAGCCCACCAGACTGGGCTTAGTGGCAGGATGCCAGAGTGAAGTGGCATGGTTTCTCTCTAGGGGTTTCTGGGGCACTTTTGGGAGTTGGAAGGGGTTGCACAGTAACCCTTGTCAGTCTCTATCTGCTTGTTACAGCTGGGGGAAGGTGGAAGGATCTGAGGTTGGGCTGTACTGGGGGGTTAGCTGGAATACCTGAGAGGGATTCAGTGACCATGCAGCTGCTGGGCTGGTTTGGTTGGAAGCCCATTGGAAGAGGTGTGAAAGAGTGTTTACTGGTCACAGGAGCACCTTCACCAGCCACCGGGGGACCAGGGTGTGGGTTTCCCACATGTCCAGGTCACCCTCTTAGGTCTGTCTGGTAGGATTTCTTGGGAACTCATCTTGGGTTCAAAGGCCTGCAGGCAGATGGGGCATGGGCAGAAGTATGGACATCCAGGTAGCAGCTTGGGACATCAAACGTAGGTACCCAGGTGGGCATTCCCTTAAGGAATGTACGTAAATGGCTTTCAGGCCTGGAGGGTTCCTTGAAAACACTGGGACAGAAGCAAGGGATAGGAGCTCTGGCTAAGTTAGAAATGAACAGACCATCAGTAAGTAACAGGGGCTTCAGACGAGGCAACTGCCAAGGCTAACTGCAAGACTAAGGCAAAGAGCATGTATCCTCTCTCTTAAGAATGGGCAGAGGCAAGGGGCATAGCCTGACAGCCAAGCAAATCAGATGCACGAGGGACAAGCTCCGACACGTAGTTTCTGTTAAAGTTTCTTTTTATACTTTAAGTCACTATTAATTTTAATATTTCAACTTACCATAGCTATTGGTACCCTTTGCTAGCTCGAGAGTGAACAGCTTGCAGTTACAACAATGCTGACACCGCAGAAAAACCCAGTGCCTCCAGAGACAACAACATCCAAGGCTCAGGTCAGGAAATCTACTGTGGCCACCTGTTCCTACACTGCCAACAGAGGAACCATTTATAGCATACTCGATGGCTGCGATCCAAACGCTGGATCGCATAATGGAGGACTTCAATACACCAACAGCTCTTTTAGAAAAAAGGCAGATGCAGCAATAATGGGGGCCACAGCAGAGAAAGCCCTGATTACCTGCACAGGACTTGTGAAGGAGAACGCTGTCCTTCGTACCTGACTCAGCCAGTTGGAAAATATGTCCCAGGCAGCAAACGTGTGGCTGTTAGGATTGCCTGAAGTTTTTGAGGGAGGCAATTAAAAACAATTCTTAATGGGATGGTTGCCAGGAGTACTGACCACACAATTAGATCTCCACATTAGAAAAGCATACCGTATCTCGCCATGGAGAGGATCAAACATGGAGAGAATGAGTCGGACCATCCTGATGGTGCTCGGAAGCAGTGAAAAGAGAGAGACGAGTTATTCCTAACAGTAATGAGACTAGCTGGATTTAACTTGGGAGACAATGTGATAAAGCTTTTTCAAAACTTGAGCTATAGTACCCATTAGATGAAAAAGGGCTTTGATGGTGTAAGCACAATACTCCGTGAACTGGGAGTAAATCCCTACCTCCTTCCCACCCAATGAAAAATCCACTATGGAGGGAAAGTGTTCATCTTTTCCAGCCCTGCAGATGCAGTGCGGCAAGCAGAAAAAAAATGTGCAAAGAATTTGCAGTCCAAGGAGAGGAGGACCAATCAGACACAGATGCAGAGTGAAGCCTATGAAATAAAAGTTTGCCATTTTGGTACAACTCTAACCTTTTGAACTGTTTCACATGAGTTACATATGGTTTTGTCTGTTGCGTGTTGTGTGATGTGTTACTGAGTTGAGGGAGCCTATTGGTGTGAACTGGGTGGGAGGTTTTGGACCGGCGAAGGGGAATATATTACCCCGGAGAAGATATTATATTACCTCCACAATGTAGTCAAAATGGTGCTGGATGCATTTCTTGGGGCCTGGCCTGGCTTACTACCCTCCCCCTTCTTCTACCCTGCCTTCCCGCCGATGCAGAGAGCACTCTGCTCGCACTCTCTGGAAATAACAGGGGGTTATATATTCTGTCAATGCCCGCTTCATGTACCTATCAAGGGCAATGCTACTGTTCAAACCGAGGATATATAGAATCTATAACGTTCTTGTTACAGATTTTACTATGCTAACAATTTTTCTTGAAATCCATGCTACTGAGAATAGACATGGTCTTTTTACTTTTGTAAAATATGCAGCAATTGATGTTCCTAAGCAGTTCAGTGGCAGGGATAATGTGTTGCTGGATGCTCTGGTGGGGGCATCTCTTACTTGATGTATTTGTTCAATGCTGACTGTACTTAAAATACAGTATATTAGTCCCTCATGGATATTGTTATCACGTAACTTTAATATGGACAACTGGATTGCTAAGCCTTATGATGATTGGAATTTTCTTCATTAACACTTGTTGGATGTTTATGTGTTCCATGCTCTGGGAAGTCATTTAGGTTTCCTGGACTTATGGGACAATGTTAAGACTTTTATTAGGATTATATCACCTGTATAGTACCAACTTAGGCAGGGCATGGTCAACATCCTATTTTGTATCACTGATCCTTTTAGGTTATTTATGTCTCACTGCTGTACTGCAGTTTGTAATGCTGTGCTTTACTGCTTAAAAGCAATAAACAGATTTTACAAAAAAAAAAAAGACTGGTCTGAAGCTTGTTTGGGATGAGACGGTCCCCAAAGGGTACCAGAACCTGAGCTAAACACAGTATCCAAACTAGTATCTGTATCGGGCAACAGTAGCTCCCACAGCAGTAGGAGTGAGCCATTGGGGCACCAAAGTAACAGTACGGGACAGGAGAGTCTCACATAAGGAATTGTGATATATGAACTGTGTTTACCAGATGCACTCGAATGGAATATGGCCCAAGTACCTATGAACTATGATGCAGGGTGCTGACCCCAAATGTGCCTGAACTTAATTGTGAAGTGCATGACTTGAGACATCATCAAACTTGTATCCCCTAAGTAATGGGATCACACACGAAACCGTCATTCTGGTGGGGAGTGTGGTTATTTAATGACATCATAAGCTGTTTTGATACCTGAAAGGAAGTGAGGAGAAGGCTGTTGATGCATGAGGTGTTTGCAAGGGGGCTCCCGGTAGCCATAACACCAAGATACCCCTAGACATGGGAATCACTTTGGGCCATGTCCACCCCCATCTGAGCAGAGAAGGCACTCAGCTGAGCAAGCCAATTCTGAGTTGTGTACAAATGTGGGATCTAGCAGTTCTTGCCTTTTGATCTGTGTATGCTGAATTTGTTAATATTTTCTTATGTGTAATTAGGTATTTTAAAGAGCAACTCTCAATTATAATAAAAAGCTTAAAAAACAGTAGATTTACACCAATTATGTTTTAAATGTATTGTTTTCTAGTTATATGTTTGTCTGTTTTTTCACATTCCTCTGCAGTTGGTCTACTAAATATTATAGATCAGGCAGCAATTATTTCACCAAGTCTTTCAAAATGTATCTGACTCTACCCTGCTAACCACACAATTGCTGCCTGTAACATCACCATCCAGTGTCATGGTGAGCACTATGATATTATAAACAAAGGCACTGTGAGGTTATCACAGGTAAATGTTTTCACTTATTTTCTATATAGACTTTTTAGATGAACTACCAAGATGTGCTGTTTATTTATTTTTAGAAAATGGTTTGTAAAACCTGTGACACTCTGCCCCTTGCTTAATACTATATTTATAAATTGTGATATAAATATATGGTATGTGAAGGTCTGCTTAGACAAAAAAAGGCTGGCTGCTGCAATGAGTGACCTTTGACCTAAAAAATGTCAGTGTGGCTGAAAGCAGCAGGATGTTATAAGCAGACCAGGGAAACCTAATTAAAAGCTTTCCTTCCAGAGGGACAGTTTATTACCTTTAATAACCTGCTCCTGCTTTTGAAGTTGGTTCCCATGTATGCATTTATGACATAGCAGGAAGGGAAGTAATTTGGCTGATTCCTCTGGGTTTTCTCACCTAGCCAAAAATTAGTGTCATGATTGTGGGATTGTGAAGCATCAAAGGGATGTTTTGATCGAAGACTGTCATATTTGGGAAATGGCTAGTTGCTGATTTTTCACAGTAATAACATACATCCTTGTGAATAATTATGTTAAGAAGAAAAAACTAAGAGGTTCTAACTGTGACCTCACCAAAAGGGGTGGGGAGATGGATTCTGAAATGGGCATTTATCATAGGGAAACATGGCATATTATTTTGGACTCAAGAGAGACACAATTCTCTGGACTTAAGAAAGCACTTAAGGGCAACATCTAGATAAGCAAGGACTTTTAAGTATTTGGAGGTAGGCATATTTGTGTTCTATAATTTCCCATTTATTTTGTGTGACTGTAAGTTAGTGATATAGTTGTTCTGTGTTTGATTTTACCATTTTACAATTTTTAGTAAACAATATTTTCTTTGAAATTCTGCCTGTGTCTTCTCAGTTTTCTTTTACATGTGATTGCTGAACCTATGTTTAAGTCTGACAGCTGTTAAGGGATTGAATGTGTTACTAAGCTTGCTAAAAGGTAAGAATATACCTAGGTCTCATATTGAGACGTAAGGGTACATTTTGGGAACCAGGCTGGGTGCCACTGGGCAACAGATTATATTGCATTTCCCCGAAGAGAATATATATCTGAGCCTGTTAACTGGGTATGCTAGTATAAGGTTCACATTTTGCCCTCCAGGACTCCAGGCTAGTAGGTGATTTGGACCCAAAACAGACAGGAGGGTTACCCTGTCTGTCCCCTGTTCACACTATTGTGCTTCAAGGTTGGCACTGTGGGAGCAGAGGGCCTGACCTACGGAGTGCGTTTGTGACAGATTTGGTGGCAGAGGTGGGATTTAAAAGTATTTGGTAACACAAGTTTTAACAGTTCAGTGTATCAGATTAATACTGTACCGCTCACATGCAAAATAAGGCAGTGATTTTTAAAAAGTAAATAGAACTATATCATTGAGCTTTCAGTCTAAGTTCCTACCTGTTTTATTTTTTTTTTTTTTTGAGTGCAAGTTAGTATAACTGTAGTTAGGGAAGAAGATGGCTTCCAACTACAGTGAGCTCACTGCAGACCAACTGAGGCAGCTGTGCCAAGAGAGAGGAGTCCAGCACAAGGGCCAAACCAAAAGGCATCTCGTAGAAGCTCTGGTGGCAGCCAATGCCCAGAGCCTCAAGTCACAATCTGTGACTGAAAAGGACAAACCTTGGGCATGGAGGAGCCAGGGTCCAGTGCAGTGTCCAGATCCAGTGAAGAAGACTGCAGGGCCAATGCCAACCAAGGGCCACAGCAGCAGGGGAAGGTCATCAATGTTCTGGAGCCAGAAGAGATCAGGCTGCAGATGGAGTTGCAGGAGAATGGAGCTGGAGTTTGAACAGAAAAGGTTCGAAGCCCAGCAGCAAAGTGAGCTGGAGTTCGAGCAAGAAGAGAGGCAAAAGCAGCGAGAGGCTGAGGAAAAAGAGCGACAGCATCAGCGAGAGGCAGAGAAAAGAGAGTGACAGCTTCAGTGAGAGGCAGAGAAAAGAGAGTGACAGCTTCAGCAAGAAGCTGAGCGAGAAGAGCATGAGTGCCAGCAGCAACATGAACTGGAAAAGCTACAACTCCAAAGACCAGCACCAGAGCAGGTAAGTAGCCTGGGTTTAACTGGAACTACAGGACTGGGTTACAAATTAAATTCTAAATTGATAGCTTAATTTAAAGAGGGGGAGGATATGGATGCCGTTTTAAATTCCTTTGAAAAAGTATGTATTCAGGCCAATATTGCTAGAGAGTCCTGGAGCTTCCAGTTATCCCCGCTACTTACCAGGAAAGCTTGGGATGCATTGGGTCGAATGGACAATGAAGACAGTAATGATTACAGTAAACTTAAAGCTGAACTTTTAAAAAAATATGAGCTAACAGTAGAGGCATACAGAGCTAAATTGCATAAGCTCAGGAGAAGCCCTGACATGAGCTACGAGGAGCTAGCCACTAAACAACGTCAGTTTTTAAAACGTTGGTGGGAAGGGATTCAAGAAGACTCTAGAAAAAATCAAAAATGTTGTACTGTTAGAGCAGTTTTTTGGGCATGCCCAGCAGAGCTGAAGACCTGGCTGGAGGACCAAGACACAAAAACAGTGCAAGAGGCTGCTGAACTCTCAGACCACTATGCCAGGAGCAGACCTACTCTGAGAGCAAATAGAGCAGGTGTGGCAGTGCAGAAAGGGAAAAGTCTGCCTTCAGGGCAGCTAAAACCCTCCCTGCCTCCACCAAAACCAGGTAGCCCCAGGTTACAAAGAAAAGATTTACCTGAGAAAATAAATGAATGCTGGGTTTGCAAAGAAACTGGACATATTGCAAGACAGTGTCCCAAAAGGACAAGCAGTAAACAAAGTGGTGCTAGAAAAGAAGTAGGTTGTTTGTGTGTCCCTGAAAGCATGCCAATAAACATGAGGGAACACATGCATCCAGTCACTGTGAATGGTGTACAGACATACGGGTTGAGAGACACGGGGGCATCCCTGGCTTTGGTAAAAGGGGATATGGTAGAACCTGGTCAGCTTACACCCGATCAATCTGTGACTGTACGGGGATTCACTGGGGAGGAGAAAACCTTGTCACTCGCTAGTGTTCTCCTAGACTGGGGTGAGACAGGGGGACTGTACAAAAGGTTGCCATAACCGAAACTTTAGCTGTTGTTGTAATTATCGGCAACAATCTCAAACAGGGGATGGTGTGTGCAGTTACCTGCAGCCAAGCAGCAAAGGAAATTCTAGTCCCCTGGAACCCCACAGAAGCCCCAGTGAAACCACTGGGAGGCTAGTTCCCCAGCCTGTCTCCTGATATGGAGACTAATGAAAGGGGGGTAGAAATTCCCCCCAGTAGAAGTTAACCAAAGAACTATGGAGGGTTACTCCAAGGAAGGAGGGGTGACTCATTGTCAGAGGGTTAGGGATGGCAGTGATCCTGAATGCCCTGATGCTAGAGCTAGGGACCCTAGTTTAGACACTGAAGGGGACCTGTCCCATGCCTTGGGAATGTGTAAGGAGTTTGCAGCTGCTCAGAAAAGTGACCCTAGTCTAGAGAAGCTGAGGGCTTGGGCAGACTCTGACGAAGCACAGGGAGGTGATGGGAAACATAAAGTTTATTGGGACAATGTACTGATGTATATGCAGGATGCTAAGACAGAGGGAGGGGGATAGGCAGGCAGCTTGTCATTCCTGAGGGGTACCGTGAGCAGTTGCTCAAGATTGTACACAATATTCCCATGTCTGGTCATCTGGGAATCACATGCACTACACAGCGGTTGGCCCAGAATTTCTATTGGCTCAACTTCACTCAGCAGATGAAGAAGTATTGCAGGTCTTGCCACTGGTGCCAAGAAATAGGGAAGGCAGGTAAGAGAACCTAAACCACCCTAATTCCATTGCCCATAGTGCAGAAGCCATTCCAGAGGGTGGGAATGGGTATTGTGGGGCCTTTAAATACCCCCAGGTCCTCCAGGAAGAGGTTCATCCTGACTGGTAGATTATGCCACCCGGTACCCAGAGGCAGTCACCCTATCCTCACTGAGGACAGGCAAAGTGGCAGATGCCTTACTAGGGATTTTCTTCCGTGTTGGGTTTCCGCAGGAGGTTATCACCAATCGAGGGGGGTTCCTTCATGTCGGACCTGATGAAATGTTTGTGGGAGAAGTGTGGGGAGGTGTAGAGATGCACGACACTTTATGACCCGCAAGTTAAAGGGCTTGTGGAAAGATTTAATGGTACCCTTAAGTCAATGCTCCAAGCATTTGCTGAACAGCATGGGAGGGACTGGAAGAAATACCTTCCCCACCTGTTGTTTGCATACAGGGAAGTGCTCCAAGAGTCGACAGGGTTTTCCCCTTTCAAACTCTTATACGGATGCAGGGTACATGGACCCCTAGACTTGATCTGGGAGGACTGGGAAAGCAAGCACACCACAGGGAACTCCCATAGTGGATTATGTCCTTAAGTTTAGGGAAAAGCTGAAGGAGCTTATGGGGACAACCAAGAGCAACCTGTCAGCTGCCCAACAAAAACCAAAGCTGTGGTATGACCACAGAGCCAGAGCTCACTCGTACACTGTGGATCAGGAAGTCATGGTCCTAATTCTGGTCCGGAAAGACAAGCTGCAGGCTAAGTGGGCAGGACCGTACAAAGTAGTCAGATGGGAAAATTATGTAAACTACATTATAGAGTTATCTGACAGAAGACATACACAAAGAATGTACCATGTCAACATGATGAAGCCATATGCTCATAGGGCTGACATGGTGTTTGCAGTGTGTAATCCTGGGGAGGGGATGGATGAAGGAGACCCCCTTCTGGACTTTCTGGAAGAAAGTAAGCAGGAGTCCTCTGCTGAGGCAATTAAAATTTCACCCCATTTGGCCCCGGACCAGATCCAGGAAGTAAGGGAGATTTTAGTAGACTTTGCCCCGCTGTTTAGCGCCAAGCCTGGTCTAACCCCCTTAGCAATGCACGATATGGAAACAAGGACACAGACGCCCATACGGCAGACAGCATCTACCGTGTCAGAGGCTTTCCAAAAGGAGATTAGGAGTAAGGTGGAGGGAATGCTGGATTTAGGGGTAATCCAGAAATCACACAGCCCCTGGGCCTCACCCTTAGTCTTTGTTCCCAAGCCAGATGGCTCTACTCATTTTTGTGTGAACTATTGTGGACTGAATGCAGTCATGAAGTCAGATGCCCACCCAATGTTATGGATGGGCGAACCCCTGGACAAGTTGGGAGGGGAGACATATCTTACGACTACTGACCTGACAAAGCGGTATTGGCAGGTAGAGTTAACTGCCAGAGCTAGGGAGAGGTCAGCCTTCATCACTCCGATAGGGTTATATGAATTTAAAGTAATGCCTTTTGGAATGAAGAATGCCCCGGCCACTTTACAAAAGTTGGTGAACCAGATGTTAAATGGTGCTGAGGAGTATGCTGTGGCATACCTGGATGACATTGCCATCTTTAGTGCAAACTGGGATGAACACCTGTCCCACCTTAGGGAAGTGCTGGGCCGGATACAGAGGGCTCTGTACAGAGCTCACTGTCAAAACAGAGAAGTGCCAGGTGGCCATGGCTGCAGTGGCATGCCTCGGGCATGTTGTATGCCAGGGGCAGCTCCGTCCTAACCAAGTGAAAATAGAGGCAATCAAGGCATGGCCCAGACCAGAAATGCAGAAGCAGGTCTGGAGTTTTCTAGGGACAGCAAGGTACTATAGGAAATTTGTACCAAATTACAGTGCCCTGGTCACTCCCCTATCTGACTTGGTAAAGAAAAGGATGCCTAAGAAAGTTACCTGGGAACCAGCCTGTGAACAAGCCTTTACAAGACTGAAGGAGGCACTGTGCAGTGTTCCTGTATTGACCAGTCAAGACTACAGCAGACCATTTGTAGTCCAGACTGACGCCTCAGATGTGGGTATTGGGGCAGTGCTGAATCAGACATCCAACCAAGGGAAAGATCACCCCATAGTGTATCTCAGTAAAAAGTTACTTCCCAGGGAGCAGGCTTACTCTACTGTGGAAAAAGAGTGTCTTGCCATGGTGTGGGTCCTAAAGAAGTTAGAGCCATACCTATACGAGCAGCATTTTGAGGTACAAACTGACCACAACCCCCTGGTTTGGCTGGCACAAATGGGTAAAACGAATGGTAGACTATTAAGATGGAGTCTTGCCTTGCAGGGGTATGACATGACTGTCTCACACAGGGCTGGGGCAGCCAATGAAAATGCCAATGGACTGTCATGTCAGTAAGAGCAATGAACTGATTTGGGGATCTCATCCCATGCAGGGGATAGAGACCCCAAATTCAGTCTAGGTGGGGAGGGGTGTGACGTGCTGCCCCCTGCCTAATATTATATTTATAAATAGTGATATAAATATATGGTATGTGAAGGTCTGCTTAGACAAAAAAGGCTGGCTGCTGCAGTAAGTGACCTTTGACCTCGAAACCTTGTTGGACTGGATTAATGACAAACCGCCCCGAAAATATTGTCGACGTTGGAGTCCTAGCAGATGCCATCTCAGATCACTCCCCCACTTTCTGTATCTGGGGTAAAGGTCGGCCAGATCCAATGAAGCCACGCTTCATTACTTTCCGTAATTATGCTAACTTTGACCCAGAGGCCTTCTTGTCTGACGTCGCTTGCATTGACTAGTACTCTCTCTCTCTATAGCTCATCGGATGTTCAAACTGTTCTAAATATTTTCTTGTCCAAATCCCTAGCATTACAAGAATTCCACTGTAAACTTGTTACCAGGCGGGTTAGAAATAGGCAGACCTGCTGGTTAAAATCCGACCTACTATCTAAACTATGACAGAGGGACAAAACATGGTTTCATTACAAGAAATCTGGTTCTCCTGCTGACTTTAATTCTTACAGATCCTTGAGAAATGCCTGTAAGAAGGAAATCAAACAAGCTAAAAGCTCATACTGCAGAGACCTTCTAACTGACTCCCAGGGGGACCCTAAAAAATAAATGTTGGTCCCATATTAAATTCTTCCTGGGATCTAGCCAGTCCACCACTCCAAATAACATGTTTCTCAATGGCATCCACTGCAACAATCCCCTCACAATTGCCAATTTCTTTAACAGGCAGTATGCTGACCTTAATCATTACACCTCCACTTTCACTACCCTATCAAACCCTATCTCTCCAGCGAATGCCACAGGACCCACTCTCCATTTCAAGTCTATCTTAAAAAGTGATGTTCTCTGACTCCTTAGTAACATCTCAGAGCACGCAGCAGTTGGGTCTGATAACTTGGAACCCAAGCTCCTAAAATTGTCTGCCCCTTATATGGCTGCTCCTCTTGCTAAGATTTTTACCCTCTCTCTCTGTGTCACTGCACGTTCCCAAATATCTGGAAAACTGCTCAAATTACCCCTGTGTTTAAAAAAGGAGACCTGCTTGACCCATCTAACTACAGACCCATTGCCATCCTATCTGTTCTCAGTAAAATTCTTGAGAAACTTGTTGCCACCCAAACTACTACCTTTCTCCTGAAACATGACTTCCTAACTGATGCTCAACGTGGTTTCCGCAAGGGTCATAGTACCACAACTGCCTTACTCAAACTATAGTCTTACACCCTAGTGACTATGGACTCTGGTAGGCTCACTGGTGCCGTTTTTATTGACATGACCAAAGCGTTCGATCTAGTTGACCATTCCATCCTAGCTGCTACCCTAAGCTATCTAGGTTTCTCACCAAATGTTGTAAAATGGTTTGACAGATATCTGACGGATAGGTCCCAATATGTGAAATTTAACTCCACCTTCTCAGACAAGGTCTACATTAACATTGGTGTACCTCAAGGGTCTATCTTGGGTCCTCTGCTTTTCTCCATCTTTATCAATAGCATTACAACTAATCTCCTTAGTACTTCCTCCTTACTTTATGCAGATGACATTGTTCTGTATTACAGCTCTAACAGCATGGAGGACATTAACTCTAAACTCTCCCGTGATTATCAGCTTATCCAACTGTGGCTAACAAATCACAAACTTGTTCTAAATAAATCAAAGACCCAAGCTATGCTATTTGGCTCCAGTCTCAAACTCAAACACTCCCAAACTCAATTTTATGTCCCCTCTCTTGATGGCACATCTGTTGGGGTGGTAACCTCATTCAAATATCTGGGGGTCACTCTTGACCCATCCCTGAGTTTTGAGCTCCATATTCAATCTACTTGTAAGCAGGTAAACTCTAAGCTTGGGATTGCCTACCGGACGAGCTATGCTCTCACTCCCACAGCTAGACTTGCTATTGCCCGTGGTATATTACTTCCCTCTCTCACCTACGGGGTTACTACTTATGCGACAGCCAGCAATTCAAGTCTTCACAAGTGGGATGTTACTTATAATACATCTGTCATTTTGCCTCTAGCTCCCCACGGCTGAAACATCACTGCCTTCTCTATTCAGATCTTGGATGGCTTCCACTTAAAGAACTAAGGTCCTATGCACTTGGGTCAATCACTGATAACATTATCAGATCCCGTACACCCAAACCTCTGGCCTGTCTCCTTCCCTACCAGAAAACCAAATATGTGTTACACTCTGCAGAAAATGCCCCTGTCCTTATCCCGAGACATCGCACCAAAAAAGGTAGTCATGCCTTTGCCTGTCATGCACCCCAGTTCTGGAATTCACTCCCTCTAACACTTCATAAATCTGCTTCCCACATCTCCTTTAAGAGAGAACTTAGACACTATCTCATCTCCTCCCACATATGCTCCTGCTTTAAACCACACTAGCCCTTACTCTCTCTAACTCCACCCCCCTCTCAGTTGTTACCATGGGTACTGGGGTCTACCCCACATGGCGCACTTCCTCTCAGCTTCACTTCCTTATCTCTTACTTTCTCATCCTCTATTTTCCCCTTCCCTTTCCAGCATAAACATAGCTACTCCCTCCTCTCTAACTCTATATCTCTTATTGCCTATACCTTTGGCACTGCTGCCTCCCTACTCCTCTCACCTCTCTCTCTTGCTCCCCCTTCATCTACTTCTGCCAAACTGGTATCGCTCTCTCAGCACTTTATCCCACTTTTAAGTCGGTGTCTGGATGCTTTAGTTTGCCAGATTATATTCCCTTATGTAACATAAATATTGTATTATTGTGTATTTTGTTTTGCTACCTAAAATTCCTTGTTAAAAATTACCACTGTTATGCTCTAATATCTACATGTAACTTGTGTTTTGTATTCATTATTGTTCTCTTGAAAGTTTTGTCTCTGTACTCACCCCGGTTGTGCCTGAAAATAGTCTTTCTGGCTAGTGCACTTACCCGGTAAACAAAAACTAAATAAATAAATAAATGTCAGTGTGGCTGAAAGCAGCAGGATGTTATAAACAGACCAGGGAAATCTAATTAAAAGCCTCCCCTCTGGAGGGACAGTTTATTACATTTTATAACCTGCTCCTGCTTTTGAAGTTGGTTCCCATGTATGCATTTATGACATAGCAGGAAGGGAAGTAATTTGGCTGATTCCTCTTGATTTTCTCACCTAGCCGAGAATTAGTGACATGATTGTGGGATTGTGAAGCATCAAAGGGGATGTTTTGATCAAAGACTGTCATATTTGGGAAATGGCTAGTTGCTGATTCTTCACAGTAATAACATCCGTCCTTGTGGATAATTATGTTAAGAAGAAAAAACTAGGAGGATCTAACTGTGACCTCACCAAAAGGGGTGGGGAGATGGATTCTGAAATGGACATGCATCAGACGGAAATATGGCATATTATTTTGGATTCAAGAGAGACACAATACTCTGGACATAAGAAAGCACTTAAGGGTAACATCTAGATAGGCAAGGACTTTTAAGTATTTGGGGGTAGGCATATTTGTGTTCTGTAACTTCCCATTTATTTTATGTGACTGTAAGTTAGTGATCTAATTGTTCTGTGTTTGATTTTACCTGTTTTACAATTTTTAGTAAACAGTATTTTCTTTGAAATTCTGCCTGTGTCTTCTCAGTTTTCCTTTACACGTGATTGCTGAACCTGTGTTTAAGTCTGACAGCTGTTAAGGGCTTGAATGTGTTAGTAAGCTTGCTAAAAGATAAGAATATACCTAGGTCTCATATTGAGTCGTAAGGGTACATTTTGGGAACCTGGCTGGGTGCCACTGAGTGAAAGATTATATTGCATTTCCCCCGAAGAGAATATATATCCGAGCCTGTTAACTGGGTATGCTAGCATAAGGTTCACATTTTGATCCCCAGGACTCGAGGCTAGTAGGTGATTTGGATCCCAAAACAGACAGGAGGGTTACCCTATCTGTCCCCTGTTCACCCTATTGCGCTTCGAGGTTGGCACTGTGGGAGCAAAGGGCCTGACCTGCAGAGTGTGTTTGTGACAAAAACCCTGCTCTCTGATTGGTCGAGAGCACCCTCTACCCGGGCTGGTATTAAGCAACAGAGACCAGTAAATAACTAGTCCCTGTGCCTGTCATCCTTTTTACCAAGATCAATGGGCACTGGAATGTTCACTTTTGAATGAACCGCCATTTTTTTGCTCACTTAACAAGCGACATACCGAATGATGCCCAGATCCCCAACAGAGCAAGTTTCATGATGGTTGTATATTAAAAAAATTGTACCTTTGGCTGGCCCAGTGACATGGAGGGCTGAGGCAGTGATGCCTTACCTCCTACCATGCAGCGACCCATGTTCGTGTGGTTAATTGAGTGTCGAGGTCACCTGGGAGCAGGAGGGATCGGTGACTGGAAGACAGCTCTCCTCTCCTGTCCGGGGGGGCAACAGAGGCTGGCGAATGCTCGACACCTAGCAGAGGCTGGGTGTTGGCATCCCCGGCTCTGTACAATGGGGCTTGAAGGTGAAGCAGCCGACAGGGCGTGCTGCATGTGGATGTGCACATGGCATGCCCCCCTTGTCGGCACTGCATGCTCCACTGACAGAAAATGGAAAATTAGCAGCCCTGGTTGTGCGGCTTGATGGCCGTCTGTCGGGACTGCGCCACCTCCAGAGGGCATCACCACATACTGGATCTGCTTCTGATGGGGAGTTGGGGGCTTCCCACTGCCCCACCACGAGGGGTAAGTTGTGGGAGTAGCTGATGATGGCCCGAAGGTGGAGGATGGTGTGGGATGGACGGCGGGTGGAAAAATTCCAGGAGGTTGCCAGATCAGGGGAGCCAACCGGGGGACCAGGGGAAGAAAGCATTAACAAAAAAAAGTACCTTCATGCCTCTGGTTTGATACTTTTTGTACTTTACGATCGATTCTTTATCACCAAGATACTCTCACTCTGATTAAGAGCTGCTGGCGAGCATGGTGCATGTCTGACCACAGGTTAAAATAATACAGGACCACCACCTGTACAGAATAACTAAAATGAAAAAGGAACTGTGACTCGGGGTGAGAGTGGGACAGTGAAAACGAAAGGGGGTGGAGGGTTGTCAGAGCACATTTTGCCTCTCACCTCAGCCACTCACTCTGCCATCATTCATCTGGCTGTCTCCTCTCTTCTCTCACTCAGGAACAGAAATTGTCACCAGCAACCAGGGGGGGCATCATGATTGCTTCTGACTGAGCATTATACGGAACAGTTCACACTTAAAAAAAAGGCAAAACAAAGCAGTAGAGGAGCTCTGATTGTATTATCAGTCTCTTCTCTCTCTCTGTATTGTTTATTTTTTTTGTGCCTTCCCTTGCTCCCCGACTGGCCACTCCTTTGGGTCACCTGGGTACCCTGCTGGCACTCCCTTCCCACCGCCATCCACCACCCCACATTGCAGCCCCCCAGGTAACCCGATGTTTCCCTTCATCAGACGGGTCCCCCCCCCTTTGGGGAAGAAACCGTCAGTGGGGGCGGTCAGCAAAACTTACTTGACCCAGGTGCTGCTGGGGTTGGTTCGGGGTTTTGTGGCAGCGGAGGATCAGCAACCATCATCAGGCTGGTCAGGGAGCCATTTTCCTAGTTTTCTCCCCCTGAGAGTGTGACATGACCTGACGTCAAGATGTGAGTTGACATCCATTGTGCTCCCTACACAGTATGGCCCAACGTGATGCCATGGCTCCAGCCTCCACCAGAGGTTGGCAAACACCAGACCGCATGCCACCCTCCCTCCCAGTAGAAGGAGAGCTGTCATGGGATGCTCAAGCCATCTCAACCCCAGTCAGCCCTCCGACATCCGGGTCCCACCATCAACGTTGCAGGCGGAAATCCAACCGCTGTGCTGGCGGGCCAGCCTGTATTTTTAAAACACGCTTCTAACTCTGTCACACAAAGAGCTAAACTGGCAAAGGTTTAAAGTTTAAATCTTTAGAGCTACAGTTTCAGCTAAACTGTTAGCCTACTATAGCAGTAACTGTGCCAGGCAGGGACTACTTTACCACAAAACTTTTTTTTTGTATTTTTAAGATTTTTTTAAAATGTTGTACCCATTGTTTAACTACTGCATAAAAATTTAAGCTGAGCCCCATTTTCTAAGTGCAATAATACCCTCCAAGGTGGGTAGTATGGGCAATTCCAGACCTTCAGCATTGGGCCTCATTATGCCCCTAGGCAGTCCCGGTATTTGCCCAATACTGCCCACCCTGTCAGGTATTATTGCTTACTTTGTTAACTGGGTAGGTACATTAGACAGAGACTGTCTGTTTTTGAGAGATGACCTGGGAGATTACAACACAGGAAGAGCATACCTAGTACAAAATACTCTTGGAAAGGAACATTGAAAAAAAATGTATTCTCTAGTAAATTGTAACAGCCGAAACCATCTTATTTATGAAAGCACATGCTGAAGTGCAGAGTTGCTCTTTAAAATGTATAATATGTATGCTATTGTTGTATTATTTACTTATTATATACTTCAAAGTCTGGGTTGTCACTAACAATGGATCTTTGTAATTCAGTGGACTTGTCTGGTTAACAAAATTAAGCAAATAAGTGCGAGTTAGTCAGGTATGATTGACTTGGTTTGCAGGTAGAGTAGCCACTGTTTCTACACTTTATGAAATTCGAAACTGCTGCTGTGCGTTATTTTATTTTACCTTGGTTGCTCCACTGAAGAGAGCTGTTTACCTGGTTCCTTTTTTCCTCATCAGTGAATCTGACGGTGTTTTGTTTTAGAATGAGTCAGAGTACAGCTGATTTGGGGGATACGGCTTGAATCAGAAACTAAAAGACTACGGTGTTCAATGCTCTTTTTGTGGCTCCACACTCCCCCTCCCCACCTCTTCCAGGGAAATTTCCAGGTTTCACAACACTTCCTGGATTGAATGGTGCAGTGAGGGTGGGGACAGTATCAACAACCCTGGAGAACAGAAAGGGGGCCTTATGCTTGAAGCCACAGAGTTCCTAAAATATAAAGGCAGAGCTTTAACTAGGTGAAAAATCCTGGCATGGCTCACCCCACTTACTGTAAGAAAACACGATTTCTCTGGCCCAGAACTCCCCCACCTCAAAGTCCATAAAACACTGACTTGCACATTTAAGAGTGTCAGAAAAATAAATGAACTCAGCTAGCTGGGATGTTGTTGAAAAGCTGCATATCTGGAAAACAGGACATTTTTTATTTTGCAGTTGGTTTATTAACTGCAATGATGGATAGAGACAGAGGTGATCAGAGCTTGTCACTTGCTCAATGGGACAGATCTTTTGTAAAATTAGTTTCCCTTGTGACCTTTGTTACAACCACCCCACCCCAACCCCACCGGCAAAACCTAGATTAGGCTTTTAAGCCAAGAAAATAATGTTTTCCTAACCTGCTTGCTATAATATTGAATGTGTTATCTCTGCTGAAATATAAACATATTCGGCACTGCATGGCACCACTTCGCATGCACTGCACAGCTCTACGCAGAGCCACACTGTGCATGCAAAGTGATGCAGCACAGCACCGAATAAATGTATATACTGGCAGAGATCGCACACTCAATCAAGTGAGAGGTGCAGAGGCACACTTTGCATGCAAAATGGTGCTGTGCAGCACCGAACGTGTTTATGTTGTGGCAGAGTTAACACACTCAATACTGCGGCAAGCAGGTTAGGAAAAAAATATTTGCTCAGCTTAAAAGCCTAATTGGGTAGGGGTTTGCTTTTGGGGTGTGGGATGTTAGTAGCATTACTTGTTTTCTGTCTCGGGACAGAGTACTTGTACAGTCTTGCTCCCCACAGCCATATTTTAGATATACATTGAAACACAGCAAATGTGTCATCAGAAAAGGGACACCTGGCCCATCAACTCTGCCCAGATGTTCCTTGCATAATCTGCCTCCACAGACCCTGTCTGATCTCTGGCGACCCTCCCGCCTCCCTGCCTCTCTTCTAATATATCCCTATGTCTATCCCATGTATGCTTCAAGCCCCCAACTCTTTTAACCTCTACCATGTCTGCTGGCAGTATTTTCCAGGTGTCTACCGTCCCTTTCAGTGAAGAAATATTTTTTCACATCAGTCTAGAACTCTGCCCCCCCTCCAGATTCATAACATGCCCCTTGGTCCTGGTGCTCTTTCTCATTTGAAAGAGACCCCCCCACACACACACACACCCTGTTCACCCCACTGAGGTAGCTGCAGATTTCTACCATGTCACCTCTCTCTCTCCTCTCCTCTCCTCTCCTCTCTTCCAGGGTGTACATGTTGAGATCCTTCAGTCTCTTCTCATAGGGCTTCTCATGCAAACCCTGTACCATTTTAGTTGCACTTCTCTGGACTTCTTCGACCCTATGTCTTTTCTGAGGGCCACTCTCCAATACTGGACCCAGTACTCCAGGTACGGTCTCATCAGCAAGCAAAACAATGACACCACCTCCCTCCTCCTGGAGATACCCTCCCTGTCTCCCACTAGCCCTACCTACTGCTTTGTCACACTGCCCTGCCACTTCGATATCCATAAATATGGTAACCCCAAGGTCTCTTTTCTGTTTAGTGACTGTCAGTGCCTCCTCCAAATCCTGTACTCTACTCCTGGGTTCCTATGCCCTAGATGCATGCTTTTTGCACTTGTTGGCCCTGAACCGAGGCTGTGTTGCCTTTGACCATTCCACAAGCTTCCCAGGATCCCTGCACATTCTCTCCACCACCTCCCGAGTGTCCATCCTAGTGCAGATTTTGGCATCATCTGCAAAAATGCATACCTTCCTTTCCAGTTCCTCTGCAATGTTCCCTATGAAAACACTGACAAGGACTGGCCCCAGTACCGAGCCTTGTGGTACCCAGGTTGTCACTCTCTCATCATTAGAGTAAGAGCCATTTACCACCACTCTCTTGTCTCCTATCCATTAAACAGTTTCTGACCTGGTTCACCACCTTGGATCCCAGTCACGAGATATCTCGGGCATCTGGGTAAAGGGCAAGGTGCAGAAAATGCCACAGTTTAGAGACTGGAAAAAACAACACTGAAACCATGACAGCTTTGTGTAACTGAGTAGAGGAGGAATTATTGAAGTACATGAAATGTGAAAAGAAATATCAGGTGTTAGGTAGCAGTAGTGAGCCAGGCAAGAGACAGGAGACGACGAGCCCAAGCTCTGCACAGGATGGACATATTTTCAATTACAACCTCCCTTCAAAGTATCAATTACACTTTTAGACAGTAAAGTCTAGTCTTATGGTGTATCTTGAGACTGTAGAGAACATTTTAGTACTGAATTTTAATGATTGACTGTCCAAACAAGAACACAGATGGTGGTGGATAGAAGATGATGCAACAGACCCCAGTTGCAGCTTCAGATAGTGGCAGATCAGGCAAGCCTGATACTACTGAAGGTGAACCACCCTGGCTGTCCATTCTCAAGTCCATGGACTCCAAATCTGGAAAACTCCTAGAAAGTATGGGGATCAGAACACCACAACTGCTCAAGTGTTCACCACAGTAAAGGGTGATGATGAGTGGTTTTAAATGGACCTGTCAGCAGTATTAAAACTGATTCAGTACAGCGCAGTGCTGACTGTACTATACCTCTCAACTGCTATGAATTTCACACAGCGCTATGATTTTCACACTTAAACATACCCTTGCCCCCGCATAGGTTTACTGATGTTCCTCATAATGTTAGAGCTATTTCTGGACACACAAACTATTACATCATTGAACTATGTTGTTGGAAACATTCCTTATCACTAACTAAATGGGTCTCACTATCTGTAGACATCGGATTGTTTAAAATAAGAAACTGCTACACATTCTGGCCCTTTGCTATGATTTTTGAAGGTCAGTGCTATGATTTGTAATGCTGAAAGGTTGAGAGGTATGGACTGGGCTACCAGAAGGGAATGAAGGGAGCAATTTACTTACTTTTATAAGGAACTGAATCCTTGAGGTGTTCCAAACTGGAGATACAATAGTGGTGAGGGACAACAAACACGCCCACCTGACGAGCCCCTGTGTAGGGAAGGAATCAACCCAGCAAACAATCCAAGACTGTTTTGCTTGTGACTGCTGGTGTGAAAACACAGGACAGTCTTCTGTGCACTGCCCACACGTTGGCTGCAATGCAATTGGATGGCCAGAATACTCATATGTACCTGGGCCCCTCTTTTTCATCCTGCAAAAAAGTAAGTAATCTGACACAGTGCAACAGCAGTTGAAGAGACTGGGGACAGTGACTTCCCTCCTACCACCTGCCCAACTAACTCTGCATCTTCTATTGTTCATTTTATTATATCATAAATTGATGTTTTTGCTGCTAAAATCTGAGGCCAATTATAATATTTGCTATGTTCAAATAACTTTTCTCTGGACTTTTTATATCATCAAGACTGTCCACTTACTGGCCTGGTGGCGCTGAGGGTTGAGGCGCTGGATGCCACACCTCACGCCATGCCAGCGACCTGGGTTCAGAAATGAACTTGGATCATCGGGGGTTGGCGGGGGAGGAGAGGATTGATCATCCAGAGGACTGCTCTCCTCTCCTGGGGTGGATATCAGGGGATGTGCCGCTCTGCAGCGGCTCCCTGTGGAGACTGGGGGCACTGCAGTAGCATGCCATTTACAGTGGGGTGAGGTGGTGGCGGACATCAGCTAAGGATCCTCTCCACGGGGCATAACCTAAAGTGGAAAATCCCGGTGCTCTGGGAGGCAATGGTGAGGCTCGAGTGGTGGAAACCCACATGCCCAATGCCATCCCCGATCCTGACTTGACTCTCCGTGATCCCGCCTCTCCCATTGTGGCTCACGGGAGGTGGGACCCAGCACCCGATTCCTCGGTCAGGGGAAGGGCATGGCTGGCAGTAGCAGCGACATCAAGGGAGCTAACATTGGAGAGATGCCCAGAGAGCCAGTGACCGGAGGGAAATAAAGATGACCAAAAAAAAAAAGACTGTCCATAGTTATGCTGCATATAAACTCTCTGTTTAACAGTATGCGGATGTATTTTATTTATAAGAAATCCATCTAGTGTTGTAACACAGGACAAGAAGTGCAAATCCTATGTAATTCACACTGTACTGTCTGAATTTTTCTATACTCTGAATCAAGAGTTGCTTTGATGTACTGTCACATTTTAAAACTGAAAACAAAAGTTTAAAAAAATGTAGCGTTTATCAGCTTTGTCAACTTGACTATGGGCATTATGCGTTTTGGTTCTCTGTTTCTGTTAAAAAAAGACACTTCTTAGTTGAATGCCAACCCTAACTTTTACAATGCGAATGTTTAAATGTCTAAAAAAATCATGTAAAAATATGCCCCATAGTCTTCTATGGCATGCATCCCTGCAATCTTCATATACACACGTCACAAAGCTGGCCTGTCAGTGCAGCAGTTGGATTTCTGCTCACAACGCTGGTGACCCGGATTCAGGAGTGGACTCGGGTTGCTGGAGGGCCGGCCAGGGCAGAAGGCTTGAGCATCCCAGGGACTGCTCACCTTCTCCGGGGGGAGGGAGGGGATCAAGGTCCATAGCTTGTCTGACCCTGAGTGGAGGCTCGAGGTACAGCAAGTCCTGCAGCTAGCAGGAGGGGCTGGTGGGAGCTGTGTAGTGGACATCAGCACTTAGCGCCTTGACATCAGGGCACACATTACACAGGAAGAAAAGGAGGGAAAAAAAACACCGCCGGAGCAACAGGTAGATGGAGCACCAGTACTGACCCTGATTGCGACTGCTTGCCTGACCACTGGGGGACCCGATGAATTTCAGAAGATATCGGGGTGTAAGGGCCCCACCCCATACCCACCTAGGGGGTATAACCATGGCTCCATGAGGGAACCCCCAGGGATTCAGGTAAGGCAAGTCTTGGGATAGGACCAGGTGTCTCCTGAAGACGCGGAGCTCTCGTGTGGAAGGACAAATAGAAAGAAAGTAAAAAAAATTAAAAATACACGTCACAAAATGTTCTCGGGGGCAAATTATTATCCTTTCCCTTCCAAAGGAGCAACTATGCTAGAGAGTGCCTAGGCAGGTAAGGCAGCCTATCTTTTTGTTCTGTAGGCACCACAAAATGTGCTTTTTGAGGGCTCCATTATAAATCACAACTGGGGGACTGGGTGAGCAGCCCAAAATGGATGTTTCCACCTGGACATCCACCAGAAGCAGACAGAAAGGACATCAGTTTCATGTTTCATCTCACAGAGAGCACCTCCACATGCGCAGTGGACCAGTAAGCGTACAGACCGTACTGTATGCTGTCATTCGGCAGGCGGCCAGGTGGCATGCAGGCAGGGTGCTGCCGCCCACCAATGACGGTGGGGGGTGCTGGGTGGCGGGGGACCTCAGTGGGTGGGTAGGGAGGAGGGTACTACTGGACCACCAGGGTAACTAGTGCTCTGTCCGCCCACGATCGGGTGATGGGGGGGTTTCCACTGGACTACCAGGGACTTTCACTGTATGTATGCCCACGATCGGGCAAAGGGGAGGAATCCACTGGTCCACCAATTACCTTAATGTATCATATGCCCATGATCGGGTGAAGGGGGGGACTCCACTGGGCCACCAGGGATGTCAGTTTTACTGATGCCCGCGACTGGGTGACGGAGCGGGTGCACAACACTCCCAGGGCAGAGGGCATGTAGACAGTGTTCTGGGAGGGCAGGTGGCCACCCAAGGCTGGTGGCTGCTGTGTTGTACCATGCAATATGGCTGCTCGCCAGTGGGTGTCCAGGACTTGTTCCTGGTTCTACCAGGCACATCTTTGCGCCCCCCTGAGTGGCACAAGGTGGAGTTGTGCCAGCATATGCGCCGCACATCCCGGGCTGAATATCGGGATGTGCCGCATATGCATGGGCGACCCCCGCACTTGTGCCACATATTTTATTGATGTGCCCTGTTGCATCGTGGGTTACGCATCACAACCTGCCCCTTTGAATATTGCGCCGGAGTGCATTGGTGGGTTGTGCATGGCGCATCCCTGTTGCGCCATGTGCAACCCTTTTGAATATTCAGCCCTAAGTTTCATTTTTTCAAATTGGTTGAATTGTTTTATTCAGTTGTTAATTTAACTGAGCAAGTTTTGTATTTGTGAAGTCTGCAATAATGAATTTGATTACAGTGTTTATGATGTGCTTAATGGTTAATGTATTTATAGATACAAACACAACATCTATTACTTTAGGAAGGCAATTTTTATTATACTAACATACTAAATGCCAGCAGAATAGGCCTAACGGTCTTTTGTGTCTGCTCGTTTGGTCAGCCCCCACCATGGGAGCTGACCTTGCTGTCCCCTTCGCCCTCTCTGGCTTCTCCCTTCCCAGTCCCGGATATTCTTGCTGCACTGGACTTTGCATCCAGAACCCTTCCCCTGCACCTGTCCCACCCCCTCTTGAACCCCTCCACTGTCTCTGCCTCCACCAGCCCCCTGGGCAGCGCATTCCAAGGCTCCACCACCCTCTCCAGTGAAGTAGCACCTCTTCCTCCTTTCTCCCTGAATCTCCCCCCTCCAGCTAACACTCATGCCCTCTAGTTGCCCCCATTCCTTCGGAGCACCCTGACTGCTCCTCCCTATTTACCCCTTCATGTACCTGAAGACCTCTATCATGTCCCCCGGTCCCCTCTCTCTCTTCCAATGTGTACATATTTAGCTCTTCGAGCCTCTCCCCATAGGTCCTGTCCCCCAAGCCCCAGATCATTTTGGTTGCCCTCCTCTGGACCCTCTCCACGAGTTCAATGTCCCTCTTTAAGAGTGGCCTCCAAAACTGTGCACAGTACTCTAGGTGCGGCCTCACCAAGCAGTTATACAGAGGGAGTATCACGTCCCTCCTTCTGGAGGTGATCCACCTAGCGATGCATCCCTGCATCCTGTTGGCCTTGGCCGCTGCCCTCCTACAAGTCTCCAAATTGTTCATCTTGACATCCACCACTACCCCAGGTCCCTCTCAGCCATCAATACTTGTAGCATTCCCCCACCGGGGTGTACATTTGGCCCAGGTTTCTGGCTCCCAGGTGCAGTACCTTGCATTTCCCTGTATTGAACCTCAGTTTCCACTTTCTAGACCACCTTTCCAGAGCCTCCAGGTCCACCTCCCCTCCTCCCCATCCACCACCGCCCCCAGATTTGAGTCATCCGCAAAGAGACTCATCTCACTCCTGATACCCTTCCTTATGTCAGAGATGTAGGCGTTGAACAGGAGGGGCCCAAGGATCGATCCCTGAGAGACCCCACTAATGACCCTCCTTGGGGATGAGACTAACCCGCCAACCACGACCCTCTGGGTCCGGTCCTGGAGCCAATTACCTATCCATCTGATCATCTGGTTCCCCACCCTCATTTCTCCCAGCTTATCCAACAGGCCCCCGTAAGGAACAGAGTCAAACGCCTTGCTGAAGTCAAGAAAGAGGACGTACACCGGTCTACCCAGGTCCAAGGTACTCATCACCCAGTCATAGAATTCCACAAGGTTTGTCTGACACGATTTCCCCCGGGACGAATCCATGCTGTCTATCGTCCAGGCACCCCAACTTTTCCAGGTTCCCACCTAGCCTCTCTCTGACAATGCCCTCCATCACCTTGCCCACCACCAATGTCAGGCTGATGGGCCTGTAGTTCCGTGCCACCTCCCTTGATCCTGCCTTGTGGATAGGCACTATATGCGCCACCTTCCAGTCCTGGGGCACTCACCCTGTCCTCAGAGAGATGCTGAAGAGCTCCGACCAGGGGTTTCGCCAGGACATCCGCCAGTTCCTTCAGCACTCTGGGATGTAATTTATCTGGCCCCGGTGCTTTCTCCATCTTAAGGGACCTGAGGGCTTCCCTCACTCTTTCTGCTGTGATTTCCACCTCCACTACCTCATCCCCCTGCTTTGCCTCCCCCCCCCTCCTGCCAGTGATGGTTCCCCCTCTCCCCAGACCCGCCGATCGGTAAGGGTCTCCCCTCCTCAGTTTCATCGTCTCCTCCCATGTATGATGCAACCACCCCCCATTTTCCTTGGTGAAAACTGAGGCCAAGTGCTCATTTAGTACCTCAGCCTGCTCCCCCGGGTCTTGGGCCCATCCCTCCCCTGTTTTAATCCTGCTAATCTGCCCCTTCACCCTTCATTTTTCCCCAGTGTATCTAAAGAACTCCTTGTTCCCTCTCCTAATTTCCTTGGCCAGGTTCTGTTCCTTCCTTGCCTTAGTCGATCTCACCACCCTAGTGGCCCTTCTGGCCATCAGCTCATACTCATCCCGATCCCTTTCACTCCTTGAGCACTTGAAATGCCTATAGGCCGCCTTCTTTCCCCTCACCACCTCCTGAACCTCCCTGGTCCACCAGCAGGGTTTTCCGGCCCTACCGCATTTTCATCTTTCTCTTGCACAGGTGCTGGTAGCATCCTGCACCACCCTCCTGATGATTTCCCACCTACTGTCAGTGTCCATGTCTGGCCCAATCCCATCCAAATGCTCCTTAAGGATCCTTCCCATTTCCTTGAAATCCACCCCCCTGAAGTCAGTTACCTCCGTCTTTGTGCAGCCTTCTACCTCTCCTAGGTCCAGGCAGAACCAGACCGTGGCATGGTCGCTCCCCGCCAACGGGTCCCTTACCTCCAGGCCCCCAACCTGGTCACTGTCTGCCAGGACCACATCCAGTATCCACGCCTCCCTGGTCGGTTCCCCCACCTGCTGAGATAGAAACGCGTCCTGAAAGACATCCAACAACCTCTGTTCCCTGGCCATCGAGGATGTAATAATCTCCCAGTCCGTTCCTGGTATGTTTAAGTCCCCCAACACCACCACCCTTACCCCGCCCAATCTGCAGTGTCTCCCAACATCTGCCACCAGACTCTCCTCCAGCTCCTCCGCCAGCATAGGGGTCTATACACCACTCCTATTTTTACTCTCTTGCCCCCCTCCTTGTTATCAAGGTGACCCAAATCTCCTCCACTGTTCCCTCTGCCTCCTCCACTCCTCCTATGCCAATGCAATGTTTGACTATTATTGCTACCCCTCCTCCCCTTCCCTCCACCCTGTCCTTCCTGAACATGGTGTAACCCTCCAGGTTCAGGTCCCAGTCGTGCCCTGTTGGCCCAGGTCTCAGTGACCACTGCCACAACCACCTCTCCCTCAGTTAGCATCGCCTGGAGCTCGGGCATTTTATTGCCCAAGCTCCTGGCATTTCGTAGGACTACCTTCCACCCTTTCCCTATACTTCCATTTCCCCTGCTCATGTTCCCATGGGGATTCCATCTTCCCCTGGTCTGCACCTTACCAGTCGGCCTTTTCCCACATTCCTCCAGCTCCCCTGTGGGGTGAAGACAAAGTCCCTCCTTTATCGGACCCCGCTCGACAGCCTTTTCTCCCATCCCACCCCCCTTCACAAGTTTAAACCCCACCTTTCACCAACGAACCCTTCTATTTTCAACTTAAGGATTTCCGTCCCCTCCAAATCGAGATGGAGCCTATCTCTAGCATACAGACCCTTATCCTCCCAGGTCTCTCCCCTATCCCCCATCAATCCATATCCTCTGGCCCCACACCATACCCTGAGCCACATGTTTATCTCCCTAATCTTCCTCTTGTGTTCCCCATTAGCCCTTGGCACTGGCAGGATTTCCGAGAAGGAAATTGTGCATCCTATATCATGACAGACTCTGGTAAGCTCCCTGAACCTTGTCTGCATCTCTAGCTCACTATTTCCCTCAATGTCATTTGTACCCAGGTGTACCAGTATGTCCGGGGAACCTCCACAATCCTTTGTCAGCTGATATACCTCATGCTTGGCTCTGTGCACTGTTAGTCCAGGGAAGCATTTTATTCTAACCCGGCAGGCTTCCCCCTTCCTTTCCCATTTGATACCCCTGATCATGGAATCACCCAACAGGAGCACTCTGACTGCCCCTTTTCCTCCATTTCCCCCCCTTCCTTGTCCCTTATCCTTTCTACTGGCCCCTCTCCCCAGCCGACTCCTTGATCCTCCCCCTATCTGGGTGCCACCTGCCTCCCTCCTTATTTGATCTGGCCACCCCTCCCATCTGATCCTATGCCTCTCCTCCTCCGAGTATCCTTCTGTACCTCACCCCCCATCATTGCTTGCGACTGGTCCCCCCATCTGCTAAACTAGCCTGGCTTGTCCTCCTTCCTCCCATCTCCATTCAGCCCCTCCTGCCTGTTGTGCTCCCCTGGCCTAAACCCACAGCTCCCTTCACTGTATCCTCCTTGTACTTCTGGTCCTTCTCCTTGCCCTTTCCTCCCAACTGGTCCTTCTCCTTGCGCTTTCCTCCCTCTACCCCTCCTCCTCCTGCTCCGATCCCCCGCTCCCCCCGTTTTCCTGCATTCCAAGTTCCCCCCTGTTCTTCCTGCTCTCCATCCTCCGCCTCCTGCCCCCCACTCGCTTTCCATCTCTAACCACCCCTGTCATGGCTACATCACCCCCTTCATCCCCAAGCAGAAGAAGAGAATTGAAGCGATTACTGAGCTTAAGGTCCGATCCACCTCCCCTCCTTGCTTCCTTCTGTCCAGCCCTAGCCATCTGCCTACTTCCCTGAGAATGTCCTCCCTTTGGCCCCCCTCTGTGAGAGTCCCCAGATACCTGCCTGCTTCCTTGGTAGTGTCCTCCTTTTGGGCCCCCTCTGTCAGGGTCCCTATGTGATCCCAGAGTACTCTCCTGCACTCCTTTCCCTATGCCCCTGCCCCTAGTGCTTGGTGCAACCCTGTGGGAGAGCCCCTGCCCTATTGACCAACCATGCCTCCCCCTCCTTCCACTTGTCTCCTAATCCCCTCAACCTCGTCCCTAAGCTGTGCCACCTGGTAGCACACTGGGCAACCACTGAAATTCCAAGCCCAGTCCAATATCATGGCTGCCCCACATCCTGTGCACCCCACCACCCTCCCAAAGATGCCGGCCCTAATGAATTGTGGTCCCATCCCCCTCCAAGTAGGTTTCCTTGGGTGAGCCACCAGGTTCCCCACTAGTCCAAGATACACCCCTACCCACTAGTCAGGCCACCCACTAATCCTAGATACAGTCCCACAGTAAACAGGTACCTCATTACTAGGGGCAGTACTACAAGTAAAATTATAGGGAAGTGTACAACCCCTAAGCTCCTCTCTCCCAGCCTTTAAGCCCAACCCCAGTGGCTAGATCTACATGAGCTGCACCTGAAGTCTTTTACTCCAATTGCAGGGCAGGTGTTCCTCTATAAATGAGCAGAGCTCTGGGAGGAGGGGTGGGGGAAGGTAGGACTAGGGCCTACACCCGGCTCTCACGAGAGTATATCAGCCCTGTGTCTGCCCCTCACTGCACCTCCAAGCACTGCAACCTCCTCTGGAGGAAGGTCCCACACAAACACCGTAACTAAGATGTTGCACAGTTTCACTCAAAGCACAAAAAGTAGGTTTGCTACCAAAATAAATAGGTTTCCAATTCAAACACCTCACCAACAACACATGAAAATAGGCTTGAAATTAGAACATATAGGTCTCCAATTCAAAGAAACAGCCCATATAAAATAATAGCAAATATGTTTTAAATCAGAAGAAATAGGCCTCCCCAAACACAGCCTGCTACACAGTGAAACATCAAACAAATGAGCCCAGTTATAGCCACCAAAATAGGTTTCTAAATTCCAACAGCCCCAAAAACAATACCCTGCTAGCCCCTTAGAATTAGTAAGAAAGAAAAGAAGTAACCTTTCTACCAAGTAAAATCCACAAGAAACAATGTAAAACAGCAAGAAGAAGCTACCGTACTGGAACTATCAGCAAGTCTATTAAGTGATTCAGGCCTAAACCAAAATAAGAATGGGGTTAGGGAGAAATGTGGCTTTAAAATAAGAAGGAACTCTTTTTCTAAAATTAAAGTTCAATTAATGGAAGTAAAAATAACACCACAAAAGTTTAATTTACAGGGCTGTCCAATATGGGTCATATTAGTGTTGAGTGGAGACTGGTTAAATAAGTCAGTGATAACGGAAGAAATTGGAATTGATGGATATGAAATCTACAGGTTTGACAGGGAATTTAAGTGTGTATGTGTGTGTGTGTGTGTGTGTGTGTTTAGGGAGGGTTGTTATATGCAAAATGGGATATGGTACCAGATAAAGTGTGTTATTCTGGATTAGCAGGAAAAGTGGAATATGTAATAGGATCCTTCCAACTATTAGATTTGGTATTGGGAATCATGTACTCACCTCCTAGAGCACCCATAAGTGACTTTGAGAAACTGTCACAATTGATGATAAAGTATTCAATGGGCTCCCAGCTAATGATAGTGGGAGATTTTAATGTGGCCTGGGGAAATCCAAGAGGACAGGTACTTGAAAATAGTTTCAGATAAAACAAATTATTATGAGTACTACTAGAAAAACTTCATTAACAAGTAAAGGCAGTATCTTAGATTTGATGTTTGTGTTTCCAGGCGTAATAGTAGATTATGTGACAGTAAATCAACCAGTTTTAGGGGATCATAATACTTTACATTACAGTTTCCAAATTCCAGATAAGAAGTCAAGAAAAAAAAGTAAGTGCATAAAAAGACGCTGTTTTAAAAAATATAACAAAGATTATTTCAAGCACAAGTTATCTCTGATCCCATGGTATAGAATATTTGTAATACCTTCCCTGAATATGACCATACAGGAGTTTAATGACCTTTTTCTGTCTGTTTGCAATGAAGTGGCACCAATGGTTAAAATCTTACCAAAAATAAATCATGTCCCTTGGATAACAGAAAAATTTAAAAGTAAGGGAAAATTGCTAATAAAAGTCTGAGACCCGAAGATTGGGAAAATATAAACATAGCAGAAACACAATAAAGACAGAAATAAGACAGACTAAAATGTGTTACTATAATAAAAAACTGAGGAGACTATAGGAACAAAAATTATTGGACCCTAATAAAACCGCTAATTAAAGCGGCTACAAAAGATCTCCCTGTACAAATGGGAAAAATTGAGTTATCCAGGATATTAGATCTTCTGCAAATATTCTAAATAATACGTTTGTACATCTACCCGATGTGTCCACATCACATACAACCTCATTGGATCAGGAAAAGGTAAACCAGAAAAAAAGTGGATGCACATTTAGAAGCTTTGAAAATTCCAGAATTCAGATTTAAAATTATTTGGTGTAAAGAAGTAAAGAATGCCATAAATAAACTAAATCGAAATAAAGCACATGGCACAGATGGAACTGAAATATGGTTTATTAAGGATGCAGTTAAGATTATTGCCCACGTTTTAACAAAGTTATTAAATTGGAGCCTAAATATGGCTTATTTCCAGAACTTTGGAAATGGGCCAAGGTGGTACCAGTATATAACAGATTCTGGTCAGAGCCAACATGGCTGCTGTACATTAACATGAAACAAAGTTTTAGTTTTTTTTTCTTTTGTTACAGAAGTCCTTCAAAAAATGTAATGCTTTAACTGATATTGTCTACCTTGGCTGGTTTTATTGTTAAAATGTGATGTGTTACATTTTAGAGGTGCAACTGCAGAGCTATTTTGTCCATAATGCATACATTTAGGTACAACACCACCTGGTTATTGATGTTTTATGGGGCTTGACCTCTGACGATAAATTATGCATGCATCGATGTGTGATTACTGTTATATTGTATATGGGGTTATCCACAGCTTTACAGCAGCAGAAACACAAACCTACTACCTCAGACACATTTGCAAATCTGTCTCCAAGTCCCCATATACAATAAATAGAATAACATATAGGTTCCAGTGAATTACATGACTGTAATTCCATCGAGAGGTTCTGGGGACATAGGTAACCTTGAGAGCAAAGCTCGAGAGGTTCCCATGTCCCCAGATCCTTGAGATGGAATTACAGCCGAGTGATTCACTGGAACCTAATTGTTATTTTTTGCAGTGTATGGATGCAAGATGCTGATGAGGTCTTACCTGTGGATTGGTTGTGGGATGGTTCCGTGCTCCTCACTGTCCACTTGCCCCATGCTCCTCACCCCCTGCTCCCTGAATTGAGAAGGCCAGGATGATTTTCTCTCGGTAAGGAAAAAAAACACACTTCAGACATTAGCCACGGTGGTGAGGTCCGAACAATACTATACGAGGACCGGAAGTACAGTATTATTGGGCCGGAAGTATAGTATTACGAGGACTGGGAGTATACTATTACGGGACTGGCTCACCTATTACGGGATTTTTTTACATGCTTTTCGGGGGTATTATTTTTAAAATCCATATATTACATTACATTACAATAGTCATGCATCAGTGTATGCATAATTTACCGTTAGAGGTCAAGTCCTGCAAGACATTGATAACCAGGTGGTGTAGTACCTAAACCTATACATACTGGAACAATAGCTCTGGGGGTTGAACCCCTAAAATGTATCACATCACACTGTCCAGAGATGGTTCTGATACTCCCACCAGCTCCTCTGTTCTCAGTCATTGTTTCTGAGACACCCCTATCGACTACCTGTAACAGTTCTATAAGCAGTGATGTCACAAAAGTCTGTGCTCAGGTTTCCAAGGGTTACCCTTACCCTGCTTTGGTAATTTGACCTCCTTGCCCTTCCCCACGTGGTCCTTCTAGTAATACTCCGAGGGGATGCGACTCTTTGAAGCTGTACGTGCTCTAGCTCAGGCTGCAGTTGATAAACCAAACACAACACTCCAGTGTTTTAGGCATGAATCATTTTGTACATTAAGATTCTAGATTGGGGGGAGGGGCGCTGTGGAGCCTGAGCAGACAAGTCACATTTATGTTGGCTCCTCAGACAAACAAGTATAGCAAACTTTAAAAACCTTTTAAATTTTAAACTTTTCACATAAAAACTCTTCTGCAGATAGCTTATAGAGCGCAGACCAGAATGGGTAAAACAAATTGTACCCAACCACAAGGTGACGGGAGAAAAGACGGAGGAAAGGGCCAGGCAGCTGGCCTCAGTACTCGATTGACAGTGCATGACATACTCGAGGGAGAAGGTACCGAGGAGACTCTTCAGTCATTGGGCCGCAAGATGCATCAACTATTGACTTCTTCGAATGTGATGAGCCAAAAGCAGGACTTGATTACCGGACAACTTGCCAGAGTTGAGAAATCGGTGGATCTAATGCAAAGGGAGATGGAGGAGGTCCCTCAGCACTCAGAAACCTGTAAGAGTGCCATGACCCAGGATGCCAAGGAGGCCCAATACACCAATAATCGTCTAGAGATCCTGGAAAACAAGGAAAGAAGTCAGAACATGCATTTGGTGGGTTTACCAGAGGGAGCTGAAGGCGACCACATGGCCCTATTTGTTAAGGAATGGCTGAGGAAGCAATTTAGGGAAAATGCTCCTGATCTGGATGTTACAGTCATCAAGGCATATAGAATACAACAACGAGCAACAGCCACTTCTGACCTTCCCAGAGTAGTAATGGTGGTGCTGGACAATATGGGCTCCCGAGACCGATTACTGAACTTAGCTAAATGCTACAGTCCTCTCAGTGCTGAGGGGGTGACAGTCCACATATTTCCAGACATTGCTTACACCACACATCTAAAGCATAACAAATTCAATGGAGTCAGAGGTACTCTAAGGGAGCTCAACATCTCACATAGCATCCAGTTCCCTGTGAAGTTGTGTGTGGTACACGACAGTAAAATATTCATATTTACTGATCCTCAAGATGCAGAGAAATGGTCAGCTAAGATGGCAGTGGTTAAAAAATCCCAAGACTGGCCGGCCCAGTGGCGCTGAGGGTTGAGGCACTGGACACCACACCTCACACTACGCCAGTGACCCGGGTTCGGGAATGGACTCAGGGTTGTCAGGGATCAGCAAGGGGGTGGAGGATCGAGCATCCCAATGGATGCTCTACTCCACCAGGGGTGGGTAACCGGTGGTGTCCTGTGCACCCGATGTTCCTAGGGGCCGGTCAAAGCACCGGTTCACAGGGGCAATGGTGTCTCTCTGTGAGAGCCGAGGAGGGGAGGACGCTCTGGGCACTTGGCAAAAGTGTGCGTCAGCACATCATCTGCCTGGACTTCCGCCCTTTGTGCCAGTGTCCTCGGGGGTTCAAGGGGAGGAAAATGGGGAAAAAATCATATAACCCCAGCCCCGAGCACAATGAAGCTGGGGTGGGGTGGCTTTGAATAGCCCAGGCGGACGGAGTAGGAGGGGGTACAAGGCCCCCTCCAAAAGCCGTGGGAGCTGGGAAGTGCAAAAAAAAAATCCCAAGACCGGACCTCCAATGAAGAAACCTGAGGAAGCTGAAGCAAGTTCTTCAATTTACAAACTTTACCTGTTCTGGTAACAAGTGCAGAAGCTTGCCTTGGCTCGCCTCCAAAGTTATGTGTTTATGCTTTACAAAGGGTTAAAGGAGGAAATCTAAAGTTTGCTAGTTATTGTTTAAAATTTCTGGTGAGGGAGAGAGGAACACATGTGGGGCTTGAACCTACGCTGTAAAGAAAAACCAATAATGAAAGGCAGTTACTATTTACAGTGGCACTGTTGCCCTTTAACACTTGTTGTATATGTTAAAATTAAATAATAAAAGTACTGCCAGTGTTCTGTTCCTAGCTGACAAGATTAAACTAAGTACTAAGCAGTTGATTAAAAATAATAAGGTAGAATTAATCGTTTATTAAGGTGTAACTGTACCTTAGGCTACTTGATCGTTGGAGAATCTATTTGTCTGAGGGGTGATTAGAAACGTGACTAATAAGAAAAATGTTGGAAACTTATCATAAAGATACTGCATGATACCTGCAGCCCAGAAGGCCATAGGATTAGTGTAAGCCAGTGGTACTCACACCGTGGCTCGTGAGCCACATGCGGCTCTTTAACACTAGCTTGTGGCTCCCACAGAGCCATAACCTTATCCATACAATGCGGCTCTTTAACACTAGCTTGTGGCTCCCACAGAGCCATAACCTTATCCATACAATGCAGCTCTTTAACACTAGCTTGTGGCTCCCACAGAGCCATAACCTCATCCATACAATGCAGCTCTTTAACACTAGCTTGTGGCTCCCACAGAGCCATAACCTTATCCATACAATGCGGCTCTTTATTTGCCCCCCCCCCCGTCTGAATCGGAGGGAAAAAGGAACAAAACTGTGATGTATTGTTTCTGTACTGCTTGGGGACAAGTACAACATACATCGCAGGGAACAAATGGAGAGGGATCGAGTGAGGACATGGCTGAGAGAGACATTTCACTCACGATCAGGTTCGGGATTTTAAATGAGAGTGAGTATGCTGGTGTATTATTTTGCATTCTGCGGTCTTTAACAAATGGCGACAGAGTACAGCGTACATCACAGGGAACAAATGGAGAGGGATTTAAAAGGTGAGTGTTTTTTTAGCAAGGTTCAGGCTTTTCATGCACTCCCCCACCCCCACCCCCAACCACACCACCGCTACATCAGTGACTTCCCTATTGTAAATGTCCACAATCTGGCTTTCAATTGACAAATTGAAAATCTACTGTGGAGGAACTTTAACTTCTGTGTAATCTGCAGTTCCTGTAAAAGTGATCTCGACCCCACCCCTGCTTCCAGTGTTGAAGATTCATTCTCCCCCCCCCCACTGCAAACCGTTGGCTTTTACATACACTTTTTTATGTTGAATGAAAAAAAAAACTGTGATTGGAGTTGTGGTCTTCCGTGATCAGGCACTGCTAGTACTGCAGGAGGGCGCTCTGAAGCCGATCGCAAAGACGATTGGATACATTCTCAAGTGCAGGGTTGTTCTTTACTCTTTTGCCAGCACCAGCCAATGCTTCTAGACTAGGGGAATGTTGGAGAAACACTGGTGACTTAAACTTTGTATCTCTGCTGATGTTTGGGGGGGGCTGGGAAGGAGGAGTCATAAAGTGGCACACAGCAGCTTAAAATCCTACTGAGCACTGTTGGTATTAAGGGGCTTTTACATACTTTTTTCATATTAAAAATAGAAATACAGTGTATTTGTGTTTTTTTTTCCTCTGGAGCTTTAAAGTGGAAACCTTCAATAAACATAATATTGCAAAATTGGCAAAATGGCATAATTGAGACTTGCCACATCAGCTGTGGGCTACTTCAGCATGCCATATTCAGTGCTTTTTAGTGAGGTCATTCGGTTAGGCCAGTTATATGTTGGGGCTCCTTGGCCAACGTTGACTGTGCAAGTAGCTCCCAGGCAAGTCAGGACTGAGTATCACTGGTGTAAGCATTTAAATCTGAAAGTAAGTAATGGGATTATCGTGCGCTCATGGGCTATAGTTCCACAGTTAAAAGTACTGATTTTGTATTTTTTAGGAAGATGAATGTTAGAGGATGCCCCCTTAAATAGTGTCAAAGTGAGAGATACAAATGTCCTGTTTAATAAGGGATTAATGCCCTAAATGCAATGTAACCCTTGAAAATTTCTCACAAGAATGCACTTGCACTGTACCGTTCATTTTAAAATGAATAAAAATTAAATTAAAAAAAAAAGATTCTAAACTGTCTACCTCCTCCTGACCTCCCTTGTGCTGTCATTGATGGGAGATCAACTGGATCAGATCACCCACCTAAGTTATAGTGAGCTGTCCATGGGGGACCCCGCAAAGCTGTCCACGGGGGACCCCACCAGCATTGAGAAGGATGAGCTCTGGGTTGGGGTCACCCATTTCTTCTCAGATGAGGAGGAGGAGGTGATCAACAACAGAGTGACAACCCAGCAGAGTGTGAAATTTGACCAGATGGCAGATGCATGGGTCAAATATGCAAATGTACCACCAACACAGGCTGCTAGAATACCTCAAAAATAGCAAAAGATGAATTTTATAGAGACTTCCAATTCTTTAATGGCATGCTAGGCACACACCAGGTGCACACATGATCAAAAATGTCCTAAGTTCATATATTTTGTCTTTTTCTTATGCTTCTGTAAATATCCTATCAAAGTGGTTTCTGTTCAAAAGTGCCCGGGGAAGCGAGGGACTGCCCCAAGGAATCTTCTGAGTCCATTGAGCAGACAGGTCAGTGAAATGTGGCACACTGATAAAATTAGTCCTGAAAAGGCTAAGCTGGGTGCCCTACAGAGAATAACTGTGAGACTTGATCAGAGGGCTGAGCTTAGACACGCACACCTCTCCTGATGTCAGTTCCCCTACCTGTTACCAAGTCCAGTCCCAGTTCTAGACTAGTGTGCAGATATGGAGCTTAGACATTTGTGTTTCTACGTAGGGGCTAATGTGTAGCCAAACACAGAAGTAATCAAGACTAGAATGGGAATTTCTTCCATGTTTGGCTGCACATAAACACAGGCAAAAGCAATCAGCTGTTCTGCTTAGGAGGCACTCTCACTGGAGGATAAAAAAGTGTTTTCTCTGTAGGACAGCTGCATCACTCATAATAGACTGAGTGATAATAACCACCAGAATTTTTTTTAAATAAAAAAATGGCACATTGATTCTTGGTTTCACTGCCTGACAAAAGGTGGCATCCACACGTTAGATTTTCCAGCACGGTTGAGCATATCACTGTAAGGTAAACATGAGTGAAATCAGCCAAGAAGATTAGTTGAGATTTCCAGGAGATGAATCCCCTTGCTCCTTGTATAGCCACGTCGGCTGTATATGTAAAAGTACTGTTTCATGAACACAAACATACACAATAAAAAAATTAAATAGGGGCTGCTGCTTTTTTTTTACAAAATGTGCTCATCCGGGCGTGCCCCTGAAAGAGTCGTCAATTGTCACTGTGGAGATTTTTTTTTAAAATCACCTTGTCAGACACTGACTCTACTGATTTTGCTTTTTGCTTTTGTCAGCGTGTGTGTTGTAAAATATAGAACTGTTACATAAATAGTGGCATGTCCCACCAAAAAAAGCAAATAAGGCTTTTGCACTGTGATGCAGGGGTGGTCCTCTTTGGAGGCTGGCTAAAACTCAAAATAGTCACAGAAATCCAAGTGTGGAGAGCATTCAGGGTAGACTATGACCATGCAGTTCAACTGGGCAATTTAATGCACAAATGCAAATCCACAACCAAGGCTGTATTTAAAAAAAAATTCTGTGTGTGAGACTTTGACACATGATTACTGAGAGACTGACTCCTAGGCGACAGCAATAGCAACTGAACCTCACTGAGATATAATAGTTAATAATAATGAATAGATACTTGAAACCCAACACACTTGAAAGTAGTTTAATCTTTGATTACTTTGCATGCTCATTAATAAAACCATCCCTGGGCAGAGTCCAGTACGTCTGTAGAACTCAATGGTATTTGAAAGGTTCACACATAAACTGTCAGGTGTGTTAGTGTAATACAAGAAACTACCTATACAGCCAGATGAAAGCAGCACCAGCACAAAACATGGAGGAGGTGACTACCTACAGTATACAGCCAGATTAAAGCAGCCCTAGCACACAGAACATGGGGAGGGGAGAACCTACCTATGCAGCAAGATCAAAACAGCCATAGCACAGAACATGGGGGAGAATATACCTATATAGCAAGATCAAAACAGCCCTAGCACAGAACATGAGGGGGTGGAGAACCTACCTATGCAGCAAGATCAAAACAGCCCTAGCACAGAACATGGGAGAGAGAACCTACCTATACAGCAAGATCCAAACAGCCATAGCACAGAACAAGGCGGGGGGAGAACCTACCTATATGGCCATATCAAAACAGCACTAGCAGATCACATGGGGGGAGGGGTTGTCTGCTTCCAGGACAACACCCAGTTATTCAATATCCACTAACTGCAAAGAAAAACATAAACATCCCTTTATAAGCATTCAGAAGCTGTGGATTCTGTTTCAGATCTTTTTCCCCATTATTTTTTCTGCTATCATGTGATGCAAATGGTCCACATAAAAGTACTGTCGTGCTGCATTCACTCACTCCTGGCACAGTGCTTTGCTGCTGCCCCTGAAGTCCAGGGTTTAGCATCATTGCAGGATTCTTTCATACTTACAAATTACTTTCGAGATGCTCTGTGTGTAATCAAAAAAAAATGTTTTGGAGGTGGTTTGAAGAATTACGCATGCCTTGTTCATGATGTGGGTTTAAAAAGGCTGTGTAGAAAATATGGGATCTGAATCTGTAAAAATAACGGTAGTAAATTTATAAGAAAACTTGGAAGAATTTCAACATTGCTTCATAACTTCCTTGTTTTTTGAGATTTTAACCCCAAATTTTTAACATAGTCTTCTTATCGCCACACCCCATAAATCCAGTGGGTGAAAATGTTCAAATCTCAGCCAAAGCATCATTTAGTACCACAAGTGTGAAAAGACATTTTGCCCAGGATTTGAGAAGTTTCACAGGCATCAAAGTCTGGCAAGGGGCAGGATGCCTGAATTATTAAGACTTCTTGTGAAGTTGCTCAAACAAGCGAGCTGCTCCATTACAAAGGAAGAGGAGGCACTGCTGAATGGTAGAGATGGTAGCAGGATTGCAAGGGGTTAACTTGTAGACAGCTAACCTCAATGGAACAGGCTGATTAGGGCAGCTTGGGTGGGCTGTCAAAGGAGTCTGTGTTTTATTTATTTTTTTTTTTTTGAAGCAAAGCTGGGCCCAGGACTGCAAGGAGTTAACTTGCAGACAGTCAGCTAACTCCAGTTGGCATTAATGCTGATTCCCCCTCCTTTCTTTCTTTTTCTTTCTTTCTTTCTTTCTTTCTTTCTTTCTTTCTCCAGGTACTGTAGTTGAGGCTTGTTCCATACCTCCCACATCTGAGCTTGTAACTCTATTTAGTCATGTGTCCCACGTGTTGAGGGGCAGCGTCTCACATTTCGGATATCCAATATGCCCCACATTTCGGTGAATGGCAGAAGATTGCGAGGCATGGCTTGTCATGAAACTAAGTTCACAGAATCCATAGGAAGCCTTGGGAGGTCCACTGCTTTGCTGAAAGTCACAAAGTTAACCAGGAGCAGTGGTGGGATTCGTACTTAAAACCCTAACAGTCATTGACTTCAGGTTCACCATTTTTGCATTACAAATTGCATGGTGTCCCAGCACCACCAATGACCCTCTTTTAATTAAATGCAGAAGACTTATTTTTGGATGTTTGAGGGGGATTTTTCACCCTGAATAGCCCAGCTCAGCATACCTCTCAACTGTCACACATTATGAGGTAAGTCACTCATTTTACCTCTTAGAAACCCTCTGTCCCACATGGAGAAGGCAATCTTCCACACTGCTCAATGAGATTTTAAAGCAAAAATTCATAATAATCTATGATGCGCTGTAATCAGCTAACATTATAATCATTAGTGCACTTGTTTCCATTGGGTTGTGAGCATGTAGTCTCATGTTTAATCATATGTCACTGAGAGGTATGCAGCTTAGGTGCAGTATCTCCCTTTCAGTGGGTTCCTGCTTTTGTCTGAATAAAAAAAACTCAGTTCGTAAGATGCCGAATGAGTTGGAGAGGGGCAGATAGGAAATCTCACTTTTTTAAAACTTTATTTTATTGACTTGAAATAGTTAATACATCAGCTGCATCCAAAAATGCATGAAATGGCAATACATTATTTAAGGTGTTTGGTTTTTTCTACACCACATAGCTACCTAGGAAACAAACAGATACACATTCCATCATGGTACCATTTGGTAGGGAAAGACACCACAGTTTGAATCATTTTTATTCCCAAAAGAAGCCAGTTTGCAGCCAATGCTTGGGTCAATGTCTTGCATAAAAAGCAGCCTAAGCTGACCTATGTCCCAGCCAACTCCTGGTTAATGACCCCCTTACACCTTCTTCCCTCACGTTATGATCGTCCCCATAACACGCTGCCAAGAGAGCTACACTGTCATAATGAAGTACTGTCATTGTTAACTAACTTAATAAACTTAGACTGTAGAACTTGAACAATAAATGTAAGAAATTCACAATAACAGGTTGTTTTCATTGGCAATTAATAATTTGACATAGACGTACCATCAGAACATTAAGTAAATTGGTCATTATTGCTGGCAAAAAGAAAAGCATTGTAGTCCAAACGTTTGCTCAAAAATAAAATGCTTCTCATCCTGCTACGATAAGCACATGGCATCCATGTCTCCCACCCAGTGGACCTACAACTCCATCTTGTGGTACAATGCACCCCAAAACATGAAGTACCCCAAAAGAAAAAACAGCAGACATGCAAGTCTGCCTTTTACCAACACCTGCACCCACACAGCTCAAGAACAAGTTAAGCTGCTGAATTTTGCCAGAGTCAGATTTAAAGACTTTTAACACCGGGACTTACGGTCCTGCAAGACAGACACTCTGAGTGAATGTGTTTGTTCATGACTCCGCTGCTTTAAGTCATCCGGAGTTTCATCCATGACTTGCTGCACCAGTCTCACTTGTTTGTCCACCAAGAGCCAGGATGCTTTGGGATCCATGAAGCTGTATTGTTTGTTTGCGATTGTAAATTGTAGACGAGCCAGGAATCCAATACAGTAGCTGACCCCTAGTTCTTTTAACTTCCGAGCCACCCCTTCGAAGGCTCACTGCCACTGCCTGGTCGTGTAGGAGAAGTCAGGGGAAAAAACAATATGCGGGTGTCTTCCAGGTTTACGGGGAAATGGTCTCTCACTGCCCGCAGTATCCAATCGCAATCACCCCGCAATCATCACGATTGCCTCAGGTAGCCACCTCTCCAAGAAAGTTGTCAAATCCTCCTCTTCTGCTCCTTTGAGAAGACCCAGGATTTGAATATTCGCCGATCTGACAGTATTCTCCAGATGCCCTATTCGGGTCCGTAACAAGATCTGTTCCATTACTGTAGTTGCAGCTACCACAATTGCTTTAGTGGCTGTTTGCTCGGCCACCATTGCCTTCTCTGTCACTCCATCCATTTTCCCCTCAACTACTGCCAGACGACCAACATACTGATCCATCTTCTGATCCAATGTTTCAATTGATTTTGTTAGATCCACTACTGCCTTCTGTAGTGAGTGAAGCTGTCCTGGCACCATTCCCTGCAGGCTTGCAATATGAGATGGTCCCAGAACTGGAGGCTCATTTTTTTGTAATATTTCTGGGTCACCCCATATTGATCTTGGTCTCAAACTGTTCAGCTCACAAAGCCCAATATAAATCTGCCACTGGTTTGCAATTTAATTTCAAATAGTTGTGCAGTTTTCCAATGTTTTGTGTACTTCTCTCGAGAGCACAGAGAAACGCATGCTCCCTGCTAGGCTGCTGGCTCCACAACCCCCCACCGGGAAATCTCACTTTAAAGAAGTCAGGCAACACTTGTATCTGTTTTTTTATTTCAAATATAGCTCAGTGTGCATTAAAAAGAGGTTTACAAAAGTAGAAACAGCTGACAAAGGACTTCTTATAGTTTCCATTCAGAGCTGAGACCAGAACTGCAAAGGGTTAACTGCAGACAAGACTAATGAAGAGAGACAGGTCATGTTACAATAGCCAGAAATGCAGTCAGCGCTGTAATGGGCAGTTCTGCTCATGCTAGACTTTTCAAGAGCAGATTTCTTTATAAAACAGCCCTCGTTTTTAGAAAACACTTATATTGTGAAACTAAGTGAAGTTAACACTATGCATAAATCTGTTTATCCTATATGCCCCCCAAAATGACTCAGAATGCTCAGAGAGAGAAAAGTCCAGATGTAGTGCAGGTGGGCTGACAGGAAATAAAGGAGAATGCAGACAGAAACAGACCACAGCTTTAATGAGATAACCTGGACTGAAGCACTGCTTTAAGATAAGAACTAGCAGTACGATGTAACTGTAATGATTAAGCTGTATGTGTATGTATGTCTTTTTTATAAGTTTTGTGTGCTTCTTTATTGTAAATGCAAAAAATTAACAGAAGCACCTTGAAAATGGGATTAATAATCCCAGTGGTGTCATTGTACTACCTTTCTTGCACAAAAATAAAAACTTTTACTACTACTACTACACATCATCTGCGTACGCTAAAAAGGAAACTAGATTACCAGAGACTTTAGGAGAATGAAAATCAGAATGAGATAATTGTTGGATAATGGTGTTTATGGAAAAATTAGAGCCAGTATGCAACCTAGGTGTACTCCACAGTTAGTTTTTACTGTATCCATGAGATGTTCCAGATTGTTATATTGCACCTTGGACCATGTATTCTTGTGAAGCTTCATTATCACATCTAATAAAAATTCTTCCATGCCCAATTTATAAAGTGTATTCAATTGGGTCTTTCTACTTATGCTATCAAAGGCCATTTTTAAGTCTACAAAACAGCAAAATAATTAACCTTTTTTATTTTAAAATATTTGTTTATGATATGAGAAAGAACCATGCAATGTTGTGTAGTTGAGCTAAACTTCCTGAAACCGTTTTGTGCTACATCCAAAATGTTATTTACTTCTACCCCTATGTTCTATGTTACCCATTGTGCTAGTTTAGTAGGATAATCTGACAAAAGATTTTTTGAGTTGTATCTGTTAAGCTAACTGGTTTCATTTAAAGGACCCTTTTTGTGTATTGGTTATATTATATTACTGGTCAACGAATGTGGAAAAGAACAGTTACATATGAATTTACTGTAACAGCAGAGTGGATCTCAGTCATCAGGTTCCATAGATGGAACTTCACCACTGGTGAAGCAGGATCTACACAGATGATTTTCAGTAGTACAGCTGGGGTCACCCATGCCAATATCATCTGCCAACTTCACCAACCCTATAAAGGCATGAGCGGTCCCACTCCTTCCTCAGTTCTTTCCCCTGGAGACAAAGGGAGCATAGCTTGAGCCATGGGGGATCGAGGAGAGAAAGAGGTGCCCAGGCCCATTTCAAAGGCTGGATACACCAGATAGCCAGTTCTAAGACAGAGAGAGAGAGACTCCAAAAAGGGGGATGGTGGGAGGGACAGCAGACCTGATGACTGAGATCCCCTCGAAGATCTGCTGTTATGGTAAGTTCTTATGTAACTGTTCAATCTTCTTCGGGGTATCTCATTTATCAGGCCCCATGGATGGAATGAGTCCCAAGCAGTTACAGATGCACACAAACAGCCTGGGAGGAAGGCCATCCCTAAACTTAAGACAGGAGGCCGTGCAGCACAGCCCTGCCAAAACCTGCACAGGCTCTTGAGGCAAGGTCGAGACTGTAGTGCTTGGTGAAAGTGTGGACGGTACTCCAGGTGGCAGCAGCACAAATGTCAGTAGCTGAGACCCCTCTAAAACAGGCCCCTGAGGTAGCCATGCCCCTTGTGGAATGGGCTTTTACTGCCCTTGGCAATTCTTTGCCATACTTGTTATAACAGAACACAACACAATGTGCCAACCAGTTAGACAAACATTGTTTGGAAACCTGAATGCCCTCTCTACCTGGGGCAAAAGAAACAAAAAGCTGCTTCGACTTTCTGCACTCCTTAGTGCAGAGCAGGTGCTACTTCCAAAACTCTGCGCATGTCTAATGCATGGAACAGTGCTTCCCCTGGATTGGCACGCTCCAGAAAATAAAAAGGAAGCTGGATAGATTGGTTCAGGGCAAACTCAGACACCACCTTGGGAAGAAACTTAGGATTTGTGCATCTTTGTGAAAAATCAAATAAGGCTCCTCGTACCAGAGGGCCTGAAGCTTGTAAATCCTCCAAGAAGAAGTAATAGCAACTAAAAATAATGCTTTTCAAGAAAGAAAGCATAGCTCCCAAGTTGCGGCTGACTCAAAAGGAGACAGGGTGAATTTCTCCAAAACAAAATTCAAATCCCAAGCTGGGTCAGGGAAATGGACTGGAGGATTCAGATGCAGGACGCCCCTCAAGAAGGTATAGGATACATCTAACTGACCCATGGTGTGGTCACCCATGGGCTCATGAAAGGCTAAGATAGCTGAAAAGTGTGCCTTGAGGAAGGAGTTCTGAAGATCTGAGTCCGACAAAGAGATCAGGTAGTCCAGAATCTGCCTCACTGGACAAGTAAAAGGGTCCAGATTATGTTTGGCAGCCCAGATGCAAACCTCTTCCACTTCATGGTGTATGTGGCTCAAGTGGAAGGTTTCTGAGCAGCCACTAGAACATCCACCACACTATGGGAAACCCCAAACCTGGCGATGGCTATGTTCTCAAGAGTCAGACATGCAGATGAAGGGACTTGAGGTTGGGATGGACCAGGTTCCCTGGGCCTACGTCAGCAGATTCCAGCAGAGGGGCAGAGGGAACAGAGGTTCATCCAATAACTGTTGCAGTAATGGAAACCATATCTGCCATGGCCAGAATGGAGCTACCAGGATCCTGCTGGCCCTCTCCATTTGCAGCTTGATTAGCACCCTCTGAATCAGGGAAAATGGAGGGAAGATGTAAAGAAATCTCCCCCTCCAGGAGAGGGACCATGTGTCTAGCCAGAAAACTCCAGGCCCTTTGCGTTTCCAGAGAAGTTTATTTCTCAGATACAAGCTATGTACCAAGCCCCCTTAGCGTACCTTAAAGCAACAGTACTACAAAAAAAAATTGCACTTTTTTGACAGATTATTCCCTGTGCCTTGCTAATGATATACCTGGTACTCTTTCTCGTCGGCATTGCACTATCGCCGAGTAATTTGTTCAGTCATTCTCTGCTTTTGTTTACATTTCTGCCACTAAGCATGTTGCACTGGAACCCCTCTGCTGCCAACTGCACATATGTATGACTTGCAGGGACATCGGGAATGGTCAGCAGAGGGTCCCTCTGCTGTTGTCAAAAGACATGATGTGACCTGTAGAAAAAGTGCAGCTGAAAATTAGTCAACCGCCATATTTGTTGCAGCGCTACAACAATTCAAATAAATTGCAAATATCTAAAAAACTAAAGATGACTGGAAAAAAAACATTTACAGGTATGGAAACTGGAACTTTGGCCGTATGCTTACAGCCAAAAAGCAGAATTTTGATAGATCACTTCCCGATTCAGTAGTACTGCTGCTGTAAGCTTGATGGCATACTTTCTTCACCATTTGTTTTATCTAGGGGCACCCATCAGGGATGCCCGTTATCCCCCTTGCTATTCACCCTTTATTTGGAACCTCTGGCAGCTAATATTAGGGCTCAAGCTCTAATTGAAGGAGTCCCAGTGGGAGGAGGGTCACATAAATTAGCTCTCTTTGCTGATGATATCCTTCTAACCCTTATCTCAATGGAAACATTGGTCCCGGCGGTGTGGAAACAGCTGGAGGTGTTTAGTAAATTGGCTGGTTATAAGGTGAAGAGCACCAAGATGGAGATTTTAACATATTAATTTAAGCCCCCTCTGGCCCTGAAAACCAGTTTCCCATTCCACTGGAATAGAGTGGAGATGAGGTATTTAGGCATTAAAATACCACATCGCAAGGGGGATCACCTCTAGGAGCAAGGAAGTGATTCTGCCATTGTACAATGGACTGGTTAGACCACACCTTGAGTACTGTGTACAGTACTGGAGACCACACTTGAAGAGGGACATACAGCTCCTGGAGAGGGTACAGAGGAGGGCAACAAAGATGATAAGAGGGCTAGGGGATTTGACTTACGAGGACAGACTTGAGGAGCTCTGCCTGTTTTCATTGGAGGAGAGGAGAGACAGGGGGGACATGATTGAGGGTCTTAAGTACCTCAAGGGAATAAATAGGGTAAACATGGAGGGATCTTTAGACTAAAGCAGGGAGGCATCACCAGAGGGCATGGTTTGAAGTTGGAAGGTGGAAGGGTGAGGGGAAAGAGGAGGAGTTTTCACTGAGAGGGTGGTGGACCCTTGGAATGCTCTGCCTGGTGAGCTGGTTCAGAGATCCACAGTGGAGAGCTTTAAGAGAGGGTGGACAGACACAGAAAGTGGATGTATCAGATGATGGCCTATCCCGGGGGGGTGGGGATGGATGATAGGGGTTTCTGGAGCACAAGGGATGGGAGGGTCTCGGCACCCAACTAAGGATCTAGGTTCGAGCAGACTTGATAGACCATAAGGCCTAATCTGCTGGCAAATAGTATGTTAGTATGTTAGTATGTTAGATGTTTCACCTAGAACTGATGAATTTTGAGCCTATCACGCAACAAATTGTCTTAGATCTTTCTAAGTGGACCTTACTCCCCATGGGGATTTTTCCCCAGACTGAAACTATTCAACAAAACATACTACCCCGCTTACTATTTTTTTTACAGACTCTCCCCATGCTCCTGTCTGCTGTTTATTTTCAAACGTGGGACAAATTGATTTCTAGATTTATTTTGGGGGGTAAACGCCCACGGGTGAGATCTTCCTCATTACAACTTCCTAGGTCACAAGGGGGACTTAACCTCCCAAATATGCAGCGATACGCACAAGCAGCTCAGATCCACATAGCTTTACTACATACAGCAACTCAGTATATTGCCTACTGGAAGGATATCGAGGTGACTTATTGGCCTTGAGGACTTTGTGCCTTTCATTTTAGGGGATCCACCAGATTGCATGCCACTCACAAGGTTTATGGGGTTCACTTTGGAAATTTTTAAGTGTTGGTTGCATGTCTGGCGCTCCTCCCTGACACCTCAGGAGAGAGGATACCTTTCTGTTGTCCCAACCCAGCAATGGAAAACATACAATATACATCATATTTTTCAATAGGTAGGCCCCTTGGGTATTCATTCTTTTTCACGGCTGCATGCTGAATATAAACTTACTAATAACCAATACCAGACATATCTGAATCTAAGACATTGATTACTACCATCTGAGGAGATCCTATCAGGGGTAGGCCGAATGCCCTTCAGCCTTAATCCAAATGGTGATCCACCATTTGGGGGGACAGGTACAGGAGCACATTATTAGTGGCATGTATCAAGCCTTAGGTTTTTATGGTACAAACTCCCTGGATTACCTTAGAACCAAATGGTCTAGGGAGCTGAGAGTAGAACTGGAGGAGGCCCAATGGCAAATTTCAACCATGTTATATTCAAGTATTACCCCCAATGTATATTGGAGGGATTATGCATGGAAATCTAGAATACGTTTTTTTAGGACTCTAGATATAACTGCAAAATTAGGGGGAAGGAATTTGGGGCATGCTGGCAGGAATGTGGTGAATTGGGCGTAGGGCTGGAGCATATCTTATGGTCATGCGCAAACTTGACAGGATATTGGCAAGAGATTATAACAGAATTAAATGCTATATATGGGAGACCAGAGGTACTTTCCCTGACTTTTATTTTAACAGCAATGCCACCTGCTGGCATTAAGATACAGGGAATGCTTTATCGCATGTTGGCTCTCTTGGTTCTGATAGCCAAGAAGGTCATTACAAGACTTTGGCTCTCTGAGCAGATCCCGGTTAAGGAATCTTGGAGAAAGCTTACAAACGAAGTATACCATTTGGAACAGGTTTTGGCTAGAGTGAATGGCAGAGTCCCCAGTTTTGATAATCGATGGAAAAAGTGGACTCTCTACCAACTGAAACGCTATCCAGACTTTGTACCATGAATGTACAAAATTACTCTCAATTGATTTTTGGGTCTGGGGGTGTGGAAATGACCATGGGAGGGAGATACGGTGGATTTGATTGGGTTGGCATCTGTGTACTTCTGGGCCTGGCCATAAGAGGGATTGTGGTGCTATTTTTTTATCTTACTGGTGACCATTCATTTCACAGCTATAAGAAGATCTCCCATGACACAAATGGTTGGCAATGGATTTGGACTCTATGTCTTGGACATTACTCCTCTCAATGTATCCTAATTTTATATATATTTCTGTATTGCTTACTGTACCCTTTTGTTATGCAAACTAACAGGCAAAAACTAATAAAAAGTAATTAAAAAAAAAAAGAAAAGAAAACTCTAGGCCCAGGATCTAGCGAACAAAAACTGAGCAGTTTTACATTGAGTGAGGACACAAAAAGGTCCAACTCCGGACGACCCTATCTAGTGAACAGGTCTTCTGCGATGGATGAGAGAAGCTCCCACTCTTGCATGCTGAACTACATCCTGCTGAGGCTGTCCAACAGAGTGTTTAGCACACCTGGGACGTGAACCGCCGAGAGTGTTAGACCATGGTCTAGAGCCCAGTACCACACTCTCATGGCCTCCCTGCATAGGGGATACGCATGTGTTCCCCCTGCTTGCTTGAAGTAGTAGACTACACTGAGGTTGTTGGATTGGATCAACAGCTGATTGGGGAAGAGATGGTTCTGAAAGGTCTGCATGGCATAAAGTACTGCCCGCATCTCCAGAACACTGATATGAAGGAATAGTTCGCTCTGGGACTATGTCCCTTGTGTCTGAAAGATGCCCAGATGTGCCCCCCAGCCCAAGCCAGAAGCATCTGTAGTGAGGATCTGCTGGGGGGAGGAGAGCTGGAATGGGACTCCTTGCACAAGGTTCAGTGGATCCATCCACCACTGGAGCACCTTGTGGACTGGGGAAGAGACCAGCACTAACTGGTCTAATTCGTCTGTGTGCTAGTCCCATTGTACTCTGAGAGTCCACTGCAGGATGCGCATGTGGAGCCTGGCCAGTGGAACCATGAGGATGGCCACGGCCATCAACCCCAGTAGTATCAAGTATACCCTGGCAGGGATATAATGACTCTGGGTGACCTTCTGAACCTGGGCCATAATGTTCTTCACTTTGTTCTGAGGCAGGAAGGCCTTTCCCTGTACCAAGTCCAGAAATCCCCTAATTATTGCAGCCTTTGGGATGGGGTCAGGACCAACTTGAGCAAGTTGACCATAATGCCCAGAAAGAGAAACAGCTGAAGGTCTCTTTCCAGAGTCTGGAGGAGCTGTTCTCTGGACGGGGCTTTAGGAGCCAATCGTCCAGATAGAGGAAAACATACAGTCCCTTCCTCTTGAGAACTGCAGCTACTGTTACCAAGCATTTGGTAAAGTCCCGCATCACAGAGGACAAGCCAAAGGGTAATACCCTGACTTAGTAATGCTTGCCCTGGAAAAGAAACCAGAGGAATCTCTTGTGTAGTGGAAACCCTGAGATGTGCAGGTATGAATCCTGCATATTAAGGAAGCACAGGCAGTCACCCTGCTTGAGCATAGGCAGCAAGCCTGGCAGAGTTACCATTCAGAACTTTTTGTACTAGACATATAGACTGAGGTCCCTGAGGTCTAAAATGGGCCTCAGGTCTCCAGGTCCTTTGGGCACCAGGAAGAACCTGGACTAAAATCCCTTGTTTCTTTGGTGCCTGGGCAGTGGCTCAATGGCCTGTTTGCATAAGAGGGACTGTACCTCCTCCTGGAGAACAGACAGGTGGGCCAGGGGTAGGTAGAGGGCACTGGAGAAGTCTCTGGGGTAGCTCGATGAGCTCCAGAGTGTGACCCCTTTCAATGATTTGAAGAATCCAGGCATCTGACATGATGGTTCTCCACTGATTGAGATGGAGGGAGAACCAACCTCTGACCACCACCTCTTGGTCGGGGATGGAAGGGGGGGGTCTGGCAAGGAGTCAAGTGGAGGCAGATCCAGCCTCTGGGGCTGGTCCGTCACCCCTAGGGCGCTTGGCCGCAGCTCCAGCAGAGGAGGGGGCAGGCAATGCGGCAGAGGCTCTGCATTTGCCCTTCTTCCAAAGGGTTTTCTAGTACTTAACTCCCAGATCCCTTTCCATTTTTGCTGTTGTTAGTACCTCCCCCCATATTGTGCACTCTTCCTCTGTTTTTTTGTTTCCCAGGTGCATTACTTTGCACTTCTTTGCATTAAATCTAAGCTGCCATACTTCTGACCATTCCTCCAACCTTGTCAAGTCCCTCCTCGTCCTTTCCACCCCCTCTTGTGTATCAACCCTGTTACAGATCTTTGTCTTGTCTGTAAAGAGGCATACTTTCCCTTCCAGTCCCTCTGCAATGTCACCTATAAAGACATTGAAGAGGACAGGTCCCAGTACTGAACCCTGTGGTACCCCACTAGTAACCCCCCCTTTCTTCAGAGTGGACTCCATTTACTGTTACCCTCTGCGTCCTGTTGTCCAACCAATGTTTTACCCAGGCTACAACCCTGGGACCCACTCCAAGGTTGGCTAACTTGTTTATTAATCTTTTGTGTGGGACTGTGTCAAATGCCTTGCTAAAGTCTAGGTAGGCCATGTCCACAGCCCCTCCCTGGTCTACTACTTTGGTCACCCAGTCAAAGAAATCGATTAGATTCATATGACATGGCCTTCCCGCTGTGAATCCATGCTGCCTTGGGTCCTGTGCCCCACTAGCCTCTAGGTACTCAATTCTTTCCTTCAGAATGGGTCAGTTTTACTGGGGCCAGGGATCAGAGGGTGGAGGGGACCACTAGGTACCAGAGACTATTTACATTTACTGAGACCCTGGATTAGAGGGTGGAGGGGACCACTAGGCACCAGGGAAAGCTTAATCCTAATGGGGATGGGGATCGGAGAACAGGGAAACTACAAGACACCAGGGAAATGTGTCTTTTAATGGGGACAGGGATCAGAGTGGGTGGGGCTGGCCACAGGAGGGGTGCAAACCTGTCTCCACTTCACATGCAAATGGGCCCACAATAGGAATGCATATGGCCCCTTAGCACCTTGCATGCCCAATGGGCTCATTTGCAGGGTGCTGGCTGAATATCACGCCGGGGGCTCCTGATGCTATCAGGTCTGGGGGCGCTGTTCCCTGCACTTCCCAGATCCATGTCAGGGCAGCCTTACTTGACTTAATGCTGCACCAATATGCCCCTATATGCAATCGGATAGCACCAGTGTGCTAGCTGACCGAATATAGCATCCTCAAGGTCGTGGGCAATGGGCAAGCACAGTGCAAACCTTTGCACTCTGCTTTGACCCTTTTTCAATATGGGGCCCCTGGTGTCAGTGCAGCATGGGCAGCAGAATGGGAGATTGGCAGAGCATGAAGTTGGGCGTGCGCGCCTCCATGCACACGCACAATGCTGTTATGGTAAGGAGTATGGATGGAAAAACAGGAACAATGGGGGCTTGGGCTTAGGGAAGCCCAGCCTGTGTCCCAGTGGTCCACCCTGCCACTCTGGTCCATGGCATTGCTTGAATGTTTGTCAGGGGGAAGGACAGCCTCCACCCCTCGCCCCACTGTGGGGAGAAACCTGCGGGGGTACTTGCCAACAACCAGAGAGAGATGATGGACGACCATCAGCAGGGACACAGAAACATAGACTTTGACGGCAGATAAGGACCACTTGGTCTGCCTATTTCCCTACCTATTGGATAAGCTGCAGATCCCAGTTAACCAACAGCCTACTTCCTCCTACCTCCCACTCCCTCCTTTCCTTGAGGGGCTACATATTAAGCTCCTTTAGTCTCTCTTCATATGGCCTCTGGTGCAGACCCTGCACCATTTTGGTTGCCCTCCTCTGGACTATCTCCATCCTATCTATGTCCTTGCAAAGATGGGGTCTCCAAAACTGCATGCAGTATTCTAGATGGGGTCTCACCAACTGTCTGTACAGAAGGATGACAACTTCTTGTTTTCCACTGGTGATGCCTTTCCCTATGCATCTCAGTATCCCCCAGCCCTCCTTACTGCCTTCTCACATTGCTTGCCTACCTTTAGGTCATCTGATATGACTACCCCCAGGTCCCTTTTCATTTTTGTTGTTATTAGTCCCCCCCATGTGTACTCTTCCCTTGGGCCTTTGTTTCCCAGGTGCATTACTTTGCACTTCTTTGCATTGAATCTAAGCTGCCATACTTTTGACCATTCCTCCAACCTTGCCGAGTTCCTTCTCATCCTTTCCACTGCCCTTTGTGAATCAACCCTGTTGCAGATCATTGTGTCGTCTGCAAAGAGGCATACTTTTCTTTCCAGTCCCTTTGCAATGTCACCTATTATGACATTACAGTGCAGGACAGGGCTGATAAGCCACCCAAGACCTGCCAAGAAGGATAAAATAATAAAGGATACTTTTTTGTCTGGATCAAGGGTCTTATTATGTTTTGTCTGTGTGATGGCTTCTATAATTTCATACTTTGAAAAGCATAGTGGTAAAGGACTGTAATGTGGAATAAGTGTCCTCTACAGATCATCTTCTGTATGACTACGGTCTTTCTTCTTTAAGTCATAGTATACTTTCAGAAAATATAGTTCCCATTGTCTGAGCTGGCAGAATGTTTCTAATGATGGAGAATAAACATTACATCCTTTAGCCACAAGTATCCAAAAGTAATATCTTTCATTAGTACAGAATTATGCAGTTTAGCCCATAGATTTTTTTGGAAATCTTGTTTTTCTCCATGTGACGTATTGTTATATTCTTTCCTTTTTGGGTTTGATAAATTTAAGTTAAATTTAGTTTTATTTTGTCAGGTTCTCCTGACCGCTGCTACTAGTTCCCTTTTTGCTAACCTGCATTTATTGTTGAACCAAGAATCAGATTTCCTTACTGTTTCCTATGGAGCAATGTAGTTTAATAATCTTTCCCAAAAGTGAGTTTTATTCTCATCATGTTCATCATTCAATAAATCCTGTTTGATATAGTATGCTTCTGAAAAGTTTAGGATCAAATACAGATCTGATACAGGGGGGCAGGGAGAAGGCAGAACTACTAAACGGCTATTTCTGCTCTGTGTTCACTAGGGAAAATGAAGGGGAGGGTAGTGGTGCAGTAGAAGCCAGGGAAGTGGGGACACAAGTGAATACAAGTCCGTTCCAGGTGGAGGAGCCTCTGGGAGAACTACACTGCCTGAAGGTGGACAAGGCGATGGGGCTGGATGGGGTGCACCCCAGGGTGTTGAGGGAACTAAAAAATATACTGGCAGCACCCTTGACTGCACTCTTCAAAAGGTCTCTGCAGTCCGGAGTGGCACCTGATGACTGGAAAAAGGTGGATATAGTCCCCTGCACAAGGGGGGGAGGTGGGAAACTACAGGCCTGTGAGATTGACATCTGTGGTGGGCAAGCTCATGGAGAAGCTACTGAAAAACAGGATTACCAGTTGCCTGGAGGCAAGCAGCCTGATGGATAAAAGGCAACATGGCTTTACAAGAGGTAGATCCTGTCAAACAAACTTGACCGAGTTCTTTGACTGGGTCACCAAGGTAGTGGATCAGGGGAAGGGGCAGTGGAAGTTGCATATCTGGATTTCAGGAGGGTGTTTGACTCCATGCCGCATAGGAGACTGCTGTACAAGCTGACATGCCTGGGTCTGGGGCAGACAGTGATTCGATGGGTGAGAAACTGGCTGGGGGAGCAGGATACAGAGAGTCATTGTAAACAGGGTGGCATCAGGAGAGGGCATGGTCACCAGTGGGGTTCCTCATGGGTTGGTACTGGGGCCATTACTGTTCATTCTATTCATAGGGGATATTGCAGAGGGCCTTTAAGGGTGTGTGTGTGTCTGTTTGTGGATGACACTAAGGCCTACAATAGGGTGGACACTCAGGAAGGGGTGGAAAGAATGCAAAGGGATCTAAGGAGGCTTGAGGCATGGCAAAAAGAGTGGCAGCTTTCATTTAACATGGAGAAGTGTAAGATCATGCATCTTGGCAACAAAAACCAGAGGGTGGTATACTGTATGGGTGGCCATGACATGGCAGTAACAGAACAGGAAAGGGACCTAGGCATCACCATATTGAGAGATCTGAATGTGGCAAAGCACTGCGAGAGGGCAGTGGCTAGAGGCAACAGAATGCTGGGCTGCATCAGGAGGGGAATTACTACAGGAGAAAGGAGGTCATAGTGGCCTTATACACCCATCTAGTTAGGCAGCATCTGGAATATGGGATCCAGTTCTGGAGGCCATATCTCAGAAAGGATGTGGGGAGGCTGGAGCATGTTCAGAGGAGGGCAACAAAGATGGTAAAGGGGCTCAGCCACCTATCCTATGAGGAAAGGTTAAGGGAATTGAACATGTACTCCCTGGAGCAGAGGAGGGAAAGATGGGACATGATTGAGACCTTCACATACCTAAAAGGTATAAACCAAGTGCCAGTGGTGAGCAACTTCCAGCTGAAAGGAAATCAGACGACATGGGATCATGGATTGCAGATTGTGGGGGGATAGTTCAAGGGGAACATTAGGAAGTACTATTTCATAAACGTTTCCCAAATTGCTATGCATTTTTTTTTTATTTTAGTCTTTGGCAACCGGTAAGACCCACTAGGCACAAGTGCCTGTTTTCAGAGGCAATCTGGGAGCATTGGGCGGTTAAGTGACTTGTTCAGAGTCACACAGTATGCAAGTGGAGGTTTTGAGAATCAAACTCAGGTCTGGTCTGCTGGATGTATCAAGCTCGTTCACACCTCGTTTCTCTAACCTCTAGGCTATACTGCCAGCCAGATCTAATCTATTAATGTTTATGTATGACTCTTTTTCATAACTGGCTGTAATATACATATCCTGGTTCCATTCCTTCACTGATGGGATATCTGCAGGGTTTGAAATAAGAGGGCACTGAGTACTGAATAGCACTTCTACTCTTTTATTCAGCGCCTGCTTCTCTGAATTATTGTGAAGCATGGGCGCTATTTAGGGCACTGCTCAAGTTTCAGAACGTGGATGAGTGGTAAGGCATGTGGGGGAGTGGTAAGGTGCTGTCAATTGGGCAATCAGTCAAGAAAGGAAGTGGTGGGTATTGTCGAGCACTGTCAATCATGCAGAGCTGAGCAGTGATAGAGCGAGGGAGTGGCGAGAGTGGTTAGAGGTGCTGTCAGTTGTGGAGCGGGGATGTGGCTGTTGTGCAAGCTGAAATGGATCGATGCACAAGTCCCGGAAGATCAACAAGCTGACTACTGCTGGAGCGTGAGCGTGGGAGTGGTGAATTAATCCTGAAGGGCGTAGTGGAGGAGCAAGGGCGGATACATTCTGGACTGCAGAGTAGGTGCCTACTGTATTTGCTAAATGATCCCTGGCGTGTGTGTGTATGTGTGTGTAATGGGGGGGGGTTCTGACTGCATCTCTAGATGACAAACTTACAAAAAAAACTTGATGACTCACTCACTGCTCCATATCCCACTGGGTCCAGCTCTGCATGCACTTCAGCGATCCCAAGCAGCTCTCAAAATATAGATCCCACTCTGTGTGTGTCACTATCTGGAACAATCAGCAGTCAGTCTGAAGCTGTAGAGTGAGTGGTGGAGTCAGAGTGCTAATTAATCCACTGCGGTGTTGTGAAGGAGTGAGGGCAGATTCATTTTGGACCACAGAGCATTGCCGAATCATCAGGATTTGACAAAATCCCTGGTGTGTGTGTTTGATGGGGGTTGGGGAGTTGACTGCGGATATCTTAAACTCTGTGCAACATGCACTAAAGAAGGTGGCTGCTCCACATTTTAACTCGCTCAGCAGAAACAGAGTCTGAATCCCTACTACAAGTGACTGTAAGCATGCAAAGGGATCCGACTCCAGTCCTCAGTAGGGTGATGAGATTTGCAACAATTTTAAAGAAAACAACATATTGTGCTTCACTACTCAATGCTATAAGATGCTGCAAGAACGTAATAAAAATCAGTCTCTGCACAACTCTCGTTCACCTGCTGATTAGATTGTCAGATCTCATTGTTGCCAATGACAAGTCAGCAGTCAAACTTCTCCATTCGCAGTTTCATGATACTAACTATATGGGGAACTGTGTGTGTCACCTGACTTGCCACTCTGATCGGGAATGTTGTCATGTGCTTCAGTACTTTGAGAGCTCAGTGGGTGTGAAGAACTTGCTGTTTGAGACCTTCCCAGAGAAGCGACAGGTGGGTGTTCAAGAGTTGAGGGTTCAGGTTGTAATCACAAGATGGTCTATTCAACAGGCCAATCAGGTGCCAGTTCAGCTGGCTAAAGATAGTGTCTGGCAAACGATAGGTTCGTCTGTCTGGCACACACTATCTTTTAGCCAGTTAGTGTGCTTTGAGGGCAGGACATGTGTGGCTTATACGGAGAGGCAGATTGCCTCGTGGCAGTTGTGAGAAAATGATCGGAGAGAATAGTCATGTTAGTTATACTTGCAGTACTTGAGAGAAATCTACTGTTAAACTCTGAACTATTTGATATATGAAACACAGAGGCACATTGCAGTGCCACCTCTGACCATTCCTTACCAGGGAGAGATTGAATTTGACCTTTTTTTTTTTCTTGGTGAAAAAAATCTGAAGTGACTTGCTCTGGGGGAAGGGAGACAGCAGACTTCTGTTAGTCTGGAAAAAACACCACAGTTTGATTTATTGCTGTTAACAAAGGCACACAGCAGGGCTAACCTTAGGAGTCTTGATCAGGCGTTTTGTTGTGCACAACATTTGATTGGGGACATTATTTTTTAAACCAAGGTTAATCAGAAGAAAAAGTAACAAGTTAATTTGTTTTTCTTGACCCTCCTGTGAACACCTGAAAAGGAGACCTAACATGGAAACATAGAATTTGACGGCAGATAAGGACCGCTTGGCCCACCCAGTCTGCCCATTTCCCTGCCTACTGGATAAGTTGCAGATCCTAGTTAACCAGCAGCCTACTTCTTCCTACCCCCACCCCCTAGAATTGCCTTATGACTGTTCCATGCATGCTTGAATTGCACCACTGTTTTTGACTCCACAGCCCTCTCCGGAAGGCCGTTCCATGCATCCACAACCCTCTCTGTGAAAAAATACTTCCTTAAATTACCTCTGAGCCGCTCCCCCATCTTCAAATTGTGCCCCCTTGTTCTTGCACACCTCTTTTTTTGAAAGATGCTACCCTCTTGGACTTTGTTGATTACCTTGAGGTACTTGAAAGTTTCTATCATATTCCCCTCTCCCTCCTTTCCTCAAGGCTATACATATTAAGCTCCTTAAGTCTCTCTTCATATGTCTTCCGGTGCAGACCCTGCACCATTTTAGTTGCCCTCCTCTGGACAGCTTCCATCCTGTCTATGTCTTTGCGGAGACCGGGTGTCCAGAACTGCACACAGTACTCCAGATGGGGTCTCACCAGCTGTCTGTACAGAGGGATAATAACTTCCTGTTTGCTACTGGTGATGCCTCTCCCTATGCATCCCAGTATCCCCCCCAGCCCTCCTTACTGCCTTCTCACATTGCTTGTCTACCTTAAGTTCATCTGATATGACTACCCCCAGGTCCCTTTCCATTTTTATTGTTGTTAGTACCCTCCCCCATTGTGTACTCTTTCCCCTGGGTTTTGTTTCCCAGGTGCATTACCTTGCACTTCTTAGCATTGAATCTAAGCTGCATACATTTGACCATTACTCTAACCTTGCCAAGTCCCTTCTCATCCTTTCCACCCCACCTTGTGCTATTTTCTTAAGAACCTGTATTTTAAAGACACATAGATTCTGACCAGATTATTGCCAGGGAGAGTTTGAATTTGCCCATTTTTTCCTTTAGTAGTCCCAGGACCCCCTGAACATTAGCACGGCAACATTACAAGGTAGTTTAGCCTCGTCTCTGCTCATTAACTGTTGTAACCTTTATTAAAAAAATTATCAAGCTTGATTAGTAGTCCCAGGACCCCCTGAACATTAGCACAAATGCCTTACAAGGTAGTCATGCCTTGGGGTCAGTGCTTGTTAACTGTTGTACCTTGATTAAAAAAATAAAATCTAGCTTGGCTAACCAGTCCCTGGACCTGTGAGTATCAGCACAACTCATTACAAGATTCATTTTAGCTATGTGGTCAGTGCTTGTTAACTGCTGTACTTCGATTAAAAAAATATCTAGCCTTGACTAGTGAGCCCAGGACCCTCTGAACATTAGCACGACTACATTACAAGGTTGTTTAGCCTTGTGGTCTGCTTAACCATTGTACCTTGATATATAAAAAAATATCTTTCTCTAGCCTTGTGTTTTTTTTACCTGCCTGTTTTATGGGGCCTTAACCTTTGGGAACTCAAGCCTTGCTCAGCTGCCTTTATTGTAATTTCATGCATAAAAAAAAAAAAAAAACTTTGTCAAATGTTTGACATCTCTTGGCACTGACAGTACTACCCTGTGAGCACTGAGGTTCCTCAGCCTGGTGAGATATCCCTGCTCAGTGCTGTCATTTGTTGTATTAAAAAAAGAGAGAGACAGTAAAGTAATTTTCTTCACTTTATTTTACTTGACCTGAAACAAACATCTCAGTTCATCCCATTCCGCTGTTCATACTGAAATAAGTCATTTCTTAATTACAATTACATCTAGGCTTAGCCTGTCTCCTTCCCATGGTGGTCATCATGTCACTTCTAAGTTTTGGGTTTAATGCTTCTCAGAAACGCAAGCAGCCTGGACCTGATGCAACAGAACAATTACCATCCTACTCTTCTTTGACATCCTTGACTATAACACCACCAGACAGTACAACTTCTACTCCAGCTGCTACCATAACTAATGTAAAGAAAAAACAGGCCCATTCTTGTCACGTATCCACAGTGCGCTCGTGGCAGTGCCAAAGGACAATCCAGATCTGTCATAGTCACAATTTGATGTAAAAGATGGCATTGCCACTAAAATTTGGTGTAAATTTTGTCAAGAGAAATCAGATGTATTCAGAAAGTGGGCAACTAGAGCCGGTAAAATAAGCAATGTAGATTTATACATCAGTGGAACTAATAATGTCAAAAAAATTAACTGTGAGTGGCATGCTGTATCAGAAGGCCATAAACAAGCAGTGGCTGCTGTTTTAGCTGATAGTATGCCCTCAGGTGGTGAAATTTAAAAATTAATCTTAAAAATGAATAAAAAATCTCTTTACAAATTAGAGAAACTTTTTGATATTGCCTTCTTCGTTGCTAAAGAGGAGGACCCCTTCCTGAAATTCAAGGGACTAATATCACTGGAATAGAGACATGGTGTAGAACTCGGCAAAGCTCATGCCAATGAGAAAGCGTGTGCCACATTCATCGCAGCTATTGCCGATAACTTAAAAAATCCAGTTGTGAGTCACTTCACAGGAGAAGCAACACCATACAGATATAATTCTGTCCTTATGGATGGGACTACTGACAGGACCACCATGGAGAAGGAGATTGTGTATGCCAAAATTCTTGAAAATGGGCAGCCTACTATGAAGTTTATAGGATTAACTGATGTCGATTCTGGTGATGCAAGCGGTCTGAGGTCTGCAATGACTTCTGCATACTCACAATTGTTGGGACAGGACACAGTTGACCTAAAACAGTTATCCTGCATTGATGCAGGACCAGATGATGCATCCATCAACTTTGGACATAATAAGGGTTTGATGGCATTGTTGAAAGAAGAGTGCCCATGGCTTCTTGCCATTCATTGTGTTTCTCACAGGCTTGAATCAGCATCTAAAGATGCTTTTAAGAACACCTATTTTTAACAGACCATTGACAGCATATTAATATCAATATTCTATTTTTATGAGAACTCCCCAAAATGTTATAGAGAGTTAAAAAGAGTGGCGGAAGCTAATCAGACCACCTGCATCATGTTTAAAAAATCACAAGGAACATGATGGCTCTCACATAAAAAAGACTCTCTCCATGCTGTGCTTCATAATTACAGCAGCATACTGGGTCACTGGGATGAGCTTGTGTCTGACACCAGGCGGGATATTCCAGCAGCAGACAAGGCGAAAGGTAAGGGATTTAGAAACAAATATGCAATGTAAAGTTTCTGATCTTCTCACACTTCTATTTTGACATACTCACAGGTCTTTCAACTGTCTGCTGTGCATTCCAGGATGCACATGTATCCCTTCCCATAGTAATGGACACTGTCAGTACAGTACTCTCGGAAATAGGAAATCTCATGGCACAGGATGGAACCACACTGGGCAAGGTCAGGAGAGAAGTGGAAGGGACAGCAGTTTTTAAAGAAACTGAGCTCCAAGGGGAAATAAGGGATGCTCTTTTAGCCCTTGCAAAGGAACGTGAAGTGACTGTAAACAGTGTAATGGACTGTCTCAACAAGCGTTTCTTGGGTTTCACAGAAGACCCATTGTTAAAGAATGGCACTGTCATTGACCCTGCACACTGGCCTGACAATGATCACGAGCTTTTGGAATTTGGAAATGAGGAGATCCAGTTTCTTATAAACCACTTCTCTCCTGTCTTGCTGCAGAATGGGTGTGAGGTGCATACTGCAATGACAGAATGGAAACTGTTGAAACAGAATACTATCAAGTATCACAAGCAGCTCTCATTCCTTGAGGTATGGCATGCAATCTTCCAGAGAAAATCTCAATACTTCAGCAACATTCTTCACGTCATAGCTATAGTACTTGTGCATCCAATATCAAATGCCATACTAGAAAGGGCATTTTCAGCTATGAAAAGGATTTTTTCGGATTGGAGGGCTAACCTGAAACCAACACCATAGCTGATTTACTTTTAATCTCCATGGAGGGCCCAGAACCACAAGATATTTGTAGTACACTATCAGTAAAACAGTGGTTCATAAAAACAAAATGTAGGCTGGAAGCAAAACCTCACAGGTCCGAAACAGCAGGCTAAAGCAAAGTAGTAGTGGAGGAAGTTCACATCATGTCATCCAGTGAAAGCAAGAATGAGGAGGACCGCCATCATCTTTTGGAACAAAATTCAGATGAAGATTAATAACTTATGGGGAATTTTAGCTGCTTGTGATACATGCTGGTTTTGAACTATTGGACTCCCCCCACCATGACTTGAATTACACAAAATGTGTAAATACAATATATGCAAAAAAAATGACACTACGTAGTTAGAATATTCTTTATTTAATGAGAGTCTATTTGCCTTTGTGAAGTTTAAAATCTTCCAAGCAGCATTTCTGAGCAACTGTTGTTCTTTGCTTGCTTGACTTCTTCTACATAATTCTGCTCTCTGCCTGACTTTCTGGCCCGAATCTGGTCTTCTGTTTTCTCTTCTCTCTCTTCCTAGTAATACTCTTGCTCTGCCTAGTGCTAGTCTTGGCTGTTTATCCCTGCCAAAGCAAAACAAAAACAAAAAAACATAAATATTCTTGTTTTCAAATACGACTACATTTTCCTTCATTTTTTGGCGAATAGCTCCTGGTTGGCCTGAGTAGCTCCTGGTTGACCAAAAAATGCCGATGACCAGGAGCTATTCTTGGCTTCCCATTGCCAAAACCATTTTTCTGCCCCGGCTGTATCTGTACTGTTCCAGTGTGTTAAAATGACATTCGTAGCACTTATGAAAGCTGCTAGCATCCATAGTTTTTGAGAGGTTGATACATTTGTAAGCTCAGAACAGATTCCTAGAACTGCAGCTTTGACTGAACATTCTGTCTTTCTGTCTGCTATGTTTTCACAGACTGACATGATATCTTTCCAAAAGGGTGACAAATGTGGGCAAAACCACAAGATGTGGGACAGGGTACCCTTATCTATTAGACATCTCCAGCATTTATCCTCTGTTGACAGGCCTAATCTAACCATCTTGCAAAGGGTGTAATACCATCTGTGCACTATTTTATATTGTACAAGTCTCCCTTTAGCTTCTCTACAAGCTTTTAATGTCATTTTCCAGATATCCACCCATTCATTATTAGGTATTTGAATATGAAGTTATTTCTGCCATTTGTCAATTAGAGATGCCACCAGGTCTGGTTTTGATTCTAATAGCATCAGATATAGTTTCTTATGCCCACTGTTAGTTTTGCAGATTTTATCTAGGACATGAACTGGGGGAAAGGGTACTTCTTTATTAATTTGCACTCTAAGGATGTCCCGTAGCTGGAGATATTTATGAAAGTCTGTGGGGAAAAAAATCCTAAGTTTATATTAACTATACAGTTTATTTTAATTTGTGGCCTGTTCATGTTGATGTTAAGATTACCAATTGTATGGTATAATCTAATGTTTTATATGTAAACCAATTGAAATATTAATAAAAATTATGAATTATAAAAAAAGTACTATTTTACAGAGAGGGTGGTGGATAATTGGAATAGGCTTCATGAGGAGTTGGTTAGAGAAACAACATTAGGAGGGTTCAAAAGAGCACAGGACAGACACAAGGGGCTGTTGAAGGTGGGGAGGACATGTCCTAGCAGATAACTAGGCAAAGTGGGCAGACTAGGTGGGCCTGGCGGTCCTTTTCTGCTGTCACATTTCTATGTATCTATGTAAATCTACTGTCTGAATGTCTGCATGAGACTATCTGATTCTTGTCCATATTGTGCCATTCCACAGCTATATAATGCATTTGACTACAGATCGCATCATAGTCTACTGGTATACAACACAATAAGTGACATATCATTTTTTATAACACTTCTGACCATTTTATAACTGTTATAAGTGTTGTAATAACTTCACTTCCTGGGTGGATGAAGTCCCTCTGCTGTACCTTGGGCCTCACAACTCAGCCAGGTCGTTCAGTCATTACAATACTGCTGCACACTCAGCCACAGAAAGTTCTTTACATATTCTACTGCTACAGTATATAATACAATTGGTTACATGTCACATCATTATTCACTGCTATACGACACATTAAGTGGCATATTGGCTCAGATATTCAGAAGTTCACGCTAGCGGACTTCCGGTGACATCACCGCTGTAATGGCAGCATAGAACCAGTGCTCCGCTCCCCTTCGGGTAAGACTTCTACTCCCTGACTTAAAAACCTATGAGATATCTGATAATATGAGTCGAAATAATAGTGGGAGAACAGCAAGGAAAAGATCATGCCTGAAAAGCCTGAAACAGATCCAGAAAATCACTGGATTGCAGCAGATGAGTACAGAAGCCTGCAGAGGGGACTCGCCGACCAGCATGGCAAGTGGGGACACTGATGTGGAGCTGGAGACACTATCTTGCTCGAAATTTGAAATTCTGCTCTCTGAAATTAAACAATTTCATTCCGAAAATAAATTGGAATTTGAAAAGCTGCATAACGATTTTTCCCCAACGGGAGATGAGAGTACATGAGGCGGAGGAGAGGATTTCTATAGCCGAAGATGACATCCAACACTTGTCTCAAGCAGTGTAACTACTTATAAAACAGCAGGAGCAGACTGCAGCTAAATGCTTAGATCTCGAGGCTCGGGCCAGGCGAGACAATCTTACAATTTATGGTCTCCCGGAAGAGGCCGAGGAGGGGGAGATGCCTGACTTTCTCACCAATCTGCTGAGACATGTCCTAGAATTGCCACAAGCAGTCACTTTCAAAATTGAATGAGCCCACTGGGCATTAATTCCCAAACCTCCATCCGCTTCAGCTAGGCCGAGATCCATCATAGCTAAATTCTCGAGCTTCTGTGATAAGGAGACCATCCTGAGGACTGCCTGGCGTCAACAAAAGGTGGAATACAATGAATCTAGATTATTTTTTGATCAGGACTATCCACTGCAAATCCAACAACATCGCCTGGAGTATGGCCCTTTCCTGCACAAATTAAAGCTACTAGGATCAGACACCTTACCCTGCCTGGCTGACAGTACGATGGGAGACAGGCACAGAATTATACCACTTGGTGGAAGAAGCTCTGCAGGCCATGAGAAATAAAGGCTTTGATGTTCCAGAGCTTAACCTCAGTTTAAATGCATGTTTCGACCAATCATCGCGATGGCAGAACGCCTCACAGCATAATGCTAAGAAATCAGGGAAAAGGTCAGCTCCCAGCACAATGCAGGATATAAAGGGGATTCTACACCACCTCACACACTCTTGCCGCCACTCCCACGCAGATTCGGAAGATGGAGATACTTGAACCAGAGGGCCAGTGGACTGTGAGGCTCTTCTCCCCCCTTTTTTCTTATTAATATGATGCTGCACTTTCCCCTTTCTCAATGGAGATGAACACTATCCTGGACATAAGCTGCAGATATGAGCAAGAACAGGTCTAACTTAAGGAACAAAATGGGAAAAATGAAAGCACCACTGTGGTTCTAGAGGGCTCTTGGGGCCTATGGGGAGGATCATCCTCACAGTCGAGTAGCGTTTAATAACGGCGATTTGTGCTGTGGGAGGCAGATGGAATTACAGTCTCTGTGATGCCCCTCTAAATACAGTCCTTTTGTCTTGCACTCCCCTATGAATGGGGCTGAGAAAGATGAGGGACAACATGCTTTAAAACCAGCTTGTTACATTGACTTGGGACTGAGAACATTATAGGCAATTTCCTGGGTCCTCCTGAGCTGTCATCCTTGGTTGACCATAACTAATATAGTGCTGAACCTGGTTAACGAATATCTGAAGGATACACTATACCATTTTAAAGAGTTAGAATATGCCTTTGTCTGGCTTAAATAAGCTGGTTGCTTCTGTAGTACTACTTGTATACTGATATTGATCCTTATGTAGGGGCGTAATCAAGTTTACTTATTTTCCAGGAGTCCTGGGAGGGGGAGGAAAGGTTTTGTTCTCCTACTATGCTGATGTGGCAACTACTTAGCCACTGGGTTGTTATCACCCTGACCCTGATGCTGGGGAAGGATCTGAGAACTCCCATGCGAGGGGCCGTAGAGAATTCTCTGTGGCCCTCCTACCCAGTTTCCGGGGATGCGCCGACATTATCTGGCCTTAACATCAGGCCCAGGCCCACTATTGTTAGAGCCTTAGAGAGAGACAAACTCTGGAAGATGGCAAGAAAAACCAAGAACCCAAATGACTGGATGATATTTAGGAAAGCCAGGAATAGATGCACCAAGAAAGTTAGGGATGCAAAGGCTGCCTTCTACTTGGCTGAGCTTGACTCCTCCTATCACAATCCTGCTAGGTTCTGGGGTACCATCAAGGGTATTGTTGGGCAGGATTCTAGCACCTCTCTACCAACTCAATTACACCACAATAATGGCACTATCTCTGGCAAAATGGAAATCCTGGATGCTTTCAATAACCACTTCACAACTGCTGGCCTTACCTTGACACCTCTCCAGCTAACTGCTGCGTGCACAATTAAGCTCCCAGTACACTGGTGCTCAGAGAGCTGACTCTTCCTTCTTCTTCAAACCTGTCCTGTTGAAGCAAGTAGAGGACCCACTATGGCAGCTGGATATCAAAAAGCCGCAGGGGCAGACTCTCTTGACCCCTACTTTCTAAAGATTGCATCTCATGTACTTGCAGTTCCCCTAACACATCTCTTTAACCTATCTCTAATATCTGGTTCTATTCCCACAATGTGGAAGACAGCCCAAGTAGTTCCCCTTCTAAAATCAGGGGACCCTATGGATCTTAATAACTACAGGCCCATTTCCATTCTACCAGTGCTATCCAAGATGCTAGAGAAATTAGTGAGTACCCAGTTAAGAGAATATCTTGATGATGCTAACCTCTGGAATCCAGCTCAATCTGGATTCAGGGCCAGGCATAGCACTATCACTGCACTGGCCAAAGTCACAAATGACTGGCAAACCGAACTAGATAAAAAGAATAATGTCTGTGCAGTATTTCTTGACCTAAGCAAGGCATTCGACACTGTGGACCACGAGCTACTACTATCATCCTTGTATTCCATTGGCCTAGATCCACCCTCCCTTAGAGTGGTGTTATCTCACCGCAGGTCACAGCAGGTAAAAGCTGAAGGTGATCTATCCCCATTAAAACCACTGCTAAGAGGAGTCCCCAAGGTTCTATCCTGGGTCCTATCCTTTTGCCATCTACATAAATAATATTGACTCAAACCTCACCAAAGCCTCTGTACACCTCTTTGCTGATGACACTGTTTTGTATGTCAGCAACCCATCATTGCAGTTGCCCGTGAAATTTTACAAACAGAATTCTCCTTGCTACTATATCAGCTACTTGAGAAAAAGCTTCCTTTAAATGCAAAGAAAACTAAAGCAATGCTGTTCTCCAAACAAAGTTCCACCAGCACCTCCTCACCAATCATTCTCCCCCAGCTATCCACTATCCTTGGAGAAAATCTGGATTATGTAGAAAAATTCAAATATCTAGGTGTGTGGATTGACAGTAGACTCGACTTCACACATCATATAGAAGAACTGCTAAAAAAGCTTCGCCAAAGGCTTGGCCTATTCTATAGATTAAAACCCTTCCTAAGCAGAGACTCAAAGATGAGGTTAGTCCAGGCCACTTTTCTCTCAGTTGTTGGCTATGCAGACTTCCTTTATAGTCACTGCCCCATCTCCTACCTACACAAGCTGGATACCCTGTACCATAGAGCAATAAGATTCATAACAGATCTGCCATCTAACACTCATCACTGCTCTCTCTATGCTGCAGTTGGATGGGTTTCCCTACATCTCAGAAGGAACAGAAATGCAGCATTATGGACCTATAGAGCGTTGTCAAAAAAACTTCCAAATTATATTCTGGACTGCTTCACTCAGACCATTCCTAGTTCCTATGCCCTAAGAAGCAACAACATCATCCTGTTCAAAATGCCTAAATTCAACACCCGGCTAGGGAGGGCGGCAATCAGCTATTCTCTAGCTATGGCATGGAATACCCTACAAAAATCCCTAAAGCTGTCCAATCTTATACCTATAGCATCCTTTAAACAGTGTTGCACAGATTTCTTCACAGAGAAATGCAACTGCTACCACTAGAGCTAGTCTTGTCATTTCATAATCCCCCCTCCCAGAAATCCACCATATATGGCATAATTTTTGTTCTTCAGTTCTCCCTCCCAGGCAGCCACCCCTTCTTATGGCACCTCAGTAATGCCTCCCACCATCCTAGTATTACATTATGCTGTGCGTATGCCATGGCTCCTCAACTGGGATATGTATATACTGTATTTATTAGTATAACTTTCCTATAACCCACATTATCATGTGAATCTTACTGTGCATCACTGTGTTTATAAGTGTTTTTTTTTCCTGTATGTATAACTGTACATATAAGTGTATTGCTGTATCTGTTGTGTATCAACTGCTGAACCTTGACCTTATCAGGTCCATCTTGTAAATGAGCCTTGCTCAATGATGCTCGCCTGAATAAATAAAGATTTGATTGATTGATTGATTGATTGATTAGAAGATCGAAACCTGCTTAAGGGCTCATCTCCTCTACCTCTAAAAGGTTCTTTTAGAGGCACTAGGGAACGTTTTATACTGTTCCCCTACCTTGGAGGTCACAATCTATATAGTTTTGCCATGGAGGTGGAAGTAGTCCTGTTGGCTCTCCCTCCGATTAAAGTTGTAGTAGTTAAAATGTTTATGTTGTATTATCTCATTTCAGGGCAATGTTGGTTCTTATATCATTGAATGAAGATTATACATTTTCTATGTGGGACCTTTATTTGGGGGGGATGCGACTCGGAATGGGACAAGATGAGTTACTACTACAGGGGTGTCATAGTTGGGTTGTATTAGAATTGGGCACAGTATTTAAAAAGTACATATGTCTGTTGGGGGTGGGTGGGAGGAGCCCGGACAGAAATGGAATGAGACCTTGGGAACGGAGGAGAGGAGACCAGAATGTGGGGAATGCTCATCACGATCAGAAGGGGAGGTATATTTCAGCCCTAGTTTTATATACTATTTCCCTTAATGGCTAACAGAAACAAAATTAAAATCATTTCACATAATGTGAATGGGTTAAATAGCCCGATTAAAAGATACAAAGTCCTCTCGACCCTGAGAAAATGTACCCCAAGCTTTGTATTGCTCCAGGAGACTCACTTCAGTAGAACTGAGCATAAGAAACTGGCAAGGCTCGGTTTCTCAGAGGTGTTCCCCTCCTCATATGGTAGGGGCAAACGATGGGGAACAGCTATTTTAATTCTTAGAGGTTCTCAGTTCAAGAAAACCACCTAATATTCAGACCCAGAAGGCAGATTAACTATCTTGGGAGGAGACTGGGAGGGTTCCCCCATTACCCTGGTGTCCCTTTATATCCCGCCAGGATCCTCAGTTACGGAGATGAAGGGACTATTTAGTAAGATATCTGAACACCAACAAGGAACGTTGGTACTGGGAGGGGACCTCAATCAGACCTTAGAGCATACAGACACTTCCAGACCGGCAATGTTTAGGAATAACTCAGTTCCCAAACTGATTAGGACACATATCAATCAATCAATCAATCAATCAAGTCTTTATTTAACCAGGCGTTCATCATTGAGCAGAAGCTCATTTGCAAGATGGACCTGGGTGGAGCATGAACAATTGTATATACAGGTCAACACAGGTATTTACAAGGCAATACAGATAATACTCTTTACAGAGAGGAAGAAAAAGAAGTTCATATGTACATAGAATTATACAGATATTGTACAGATTATACGGTATTTACATACATAGAAGTGTCTATAGGAAGATAAAGCAGGTTATCTAAGGTTGCAGGAGGAAGTAACGGAAGAAAAAAATAAAAATATACACCAGGTAGAGGTGAAGGTAGGGGGGAAGAGAGGGAAGGAAGTAGGGGGAGAAAGGCTAGGAGGGCACGGTGCACAGAAAGGAGTTGGTAAAGCTGGATGTAGAGAAGGTGGATGGATGATATGAAGGGAACATCGTGGGTAGATGCGTGGTGAATAATGCACCCTAGAAAACGGGAATATACCCACTTCTCCCCACCACATGGGTCATTACGCACAACTTGATTATTTCCTTCTAACCAGTGAACATCAGCACCAAGTTGTGTCTTGCACACGTATCTCCTCAATTATGTCTGATCATGCATCAGTAGAATTGCAGTTAGATTGGGGAAATAAAAAAAGGCAAACAATCTGGAAATTAACTACTACTTTTTAAATCTGAAGGACTTCACAGATCAAACCAAATCAAGAATAACACAAATTATCCAAGAAAATGACACACAAGGCATATCAAGGGCTACCCTTTGGGATACCCTAAAGACGGTGCTAAGAGGAGAAATAATTAAGTATGCCTCACACTTTAAGCAACAGCAAATGGCACTTTGGGAAAAGCTTCACACATTCAGTTACAAGAAGCTCAAACTCAACACGCTGCAGGAGATGAATCTGCTTTAGCCAGAATCAGAATACTTAAACAACAAATACAAAAACAATTAGATACTAAGACGGAGCAGGCATTGCAACGCCTACGACAGAGATATGGGGAGGTGGGACCCAGAGCTACCAGACTATTAGCCCATTGCCTGTGCCAACAAATGACCCAAAACATGATCACACAGATTAGGGACCTCCACAGTAGGAAACAGGTACATTCGCACCAGCATATAATGGCCAGTTTTAAGAAATTTTACCAAGACCTCAATACCCTGAACAGAGAGCTGATGAAACTCAAATAAATGCATACCTGTCTAGGTTAGCACTCCCCAAAATCAGCAATGAGACCCAACTCTTACTAGACAGGCCTATCACCCAAACGGAACTAAATCGAGCAATTAAGGAACTGAAATCGGGTAAATCCCCGGGCTCCGATGGATACATCCCCAAGTTTTTCAAATTCTTGCAGACTGAAATAGAGGGCCCTGTGTTAGATACCTGCAAAGAAGCACAGCAGGAGGAGCAGTTTCCGGACACCTGGAATTACGCAGTAATATCTAGCATTCCAAAACCGGGTAAAGATATCTCCCAGTGTAAATCATATAGACCAATTTCAGTTCTCAATGTAGATTATAAACTATATGCTAGCCTAATAGCAAAAAGGTTGGAAATCATTCTACCTGATTTAATTGACCCTGACCAAACTGGCTTCATCCTGGGTAGACAAACTGAGGACAATATCAAACGACTTTACACATCCTACGCCAAGTTGCCCGGTTGAAGTCCACATTTCTACTTTTAAATTTGGATGCTGAGAAGGCCTTCGACCGGGTAGCATGGAATTTTCTCTTCTCTGCACTGACACATTTTGGCTTCTCAGAATCATTCATCAAAATCATCACTAACATTTATTCTAAACCCAAAGCCTTTATAAAGGTTATTGGCCAGGTGTCTGGCATGTTCTCACTGCACAGAGGTAGAAGACATGGGTGCCCTCTGTCCCCTCTCTTGTTTGCACTTTATTTAGAACCCCTGGCTCGGGCTCTGAGAGAGGAGAGAGGAGCGAGGAGAGAGGAGAGAGGAGAGAGGAGAGAGGAATACAGGGGATAGATCATGGAGGAGAGTGCCAACAGCTGGCACTATACGCAGCTGACCTCCTTATTTACTTAAAGGACCCAGAGCAAACATTGCTTAGTCTATGGAGATGCTTAGACAGGTTTGGTCAGCTTGCTGGACACAAAATTAACACCACAAAAACTGAGGTACTGCGGATCCAATATGACCCATCTGAGAATATCCGACAACAGTTCCCTTTCAGATGGGACCTACAGCATTTGAAATATTTGGGGGTCCAAATAGGCCCAGTATATGAGCATTTGGCAGAAATTAATTACTCCCCAATGCTACAACAAATAAGTAGGGACTTGGAAAGGTGGTCAACCATCCCTATTCCGTTAGCCCAACGAGTCCAGGCAGTAAAGATGGTAGTACAACCCAGGGTTCTTTACTTAGCACAGACCCTCCCAGTGGCCCTCCCACTTTCTTTTTATAACTCCCTCACCAGGAAAATCTCAGATTTTATCTGGGGAACCCCAAAACTAGAGTACATATGTCAATCCTCACAACTTCCATGGGAAAGAGGGGGATTATCTCTCCCTAACTTTAAATTATACCATATGGCAGCACAAGTCAGAACAATTCTATATTGGACCAATAAGAGTTATACAGCCAAGTGAAAATCACTGGAGTTGGCGGAGGGGGACCTTACTAATTTACGTTGAACCCTGCTGGCTAGTAGGAGGATGTTAGCATTTCAAGACAAAAACAACTCATATACAGCTCATACTTTAGATACATGGTACGGGGTCCTAGGAGATAAAAGTATTCCGAATTGGAGATGTCTTTTGTTAGCAATCCCCTATTTGGAGGACTTTGGCCCAGCAAGATGGGATGGGGGTTTGGTTTCAAACATGGGAAAAGAGAGACCTTTACATGATCTGGCATCTAGTAGGGGAGGGGGGATCATGTCTCTTCAGGACTTAATCACACAATTTGGACTCACCTGGAAAGACAGATTTCGGATATTTTCAAATCCGAGATTATATTAAAAATCTATACCTGGATTTGGGAGGGGCAGGTCCTCCCCCTCCAATACTGACCCTCTATAGGATGATAGTGGAGGGGAGAGCACCTATGGACCACATCATTTCCTATATATGTAAGGCTTTGCTATTATGGAAAGAGGGATCCACACAAATGATTAAGGATGCATGGGCCAAAGACCTACGGATACTAATAGAAGATAATTTATGGGATAAAACTCAAATGAAGCTATACAAGGGGCTCTCTACAATTTATTGGAGAGAATTTTCATGGAAAGCGCTGATTCGCTTTTTTAGAGCCCCAGCTGTACAAATAAAGTTTCAGAAAAACCATACTGCATTCCGTTGGAGAGAATATGAGTACTCCCCAGCTACTCTGGGTCACATTTTCTGAAGTTGCTCAGCCATAGATAGATTTAAAGAAGACTTCCAACAGGCCCTACATGCTATATTTGGTGCAGATCCACTGCTGACCCCGTCCCTATATTTTTTTGGGACACACCAGTGGGATATAGGGACCCAAATACAGAAATACTTTTGAAGGTGTCCCTTCTAGCAGCCCAAAAAGCGACCACCAAAAAATGGCTTAACAAGCAAGCACCTGGTCTATCTAATTGGCAGGAGATCATGATTTTAACCTATAGAATGGAGGCTATAAGAGCCTTGATAACAAGAGACAGGCACAGTTTGAACTAGTTTGGAGAAGATGGGTTATGTATATGGCTGCCACAAAACCAGAATTTGTACCCTGACTTAGGATGACTCCTTTGGCTAGCTATGGCGGGCATTTAGATCACCTCACAGCCCCCATCAATTCAAAGTCTATGCAGGAACACCTTTCAGACCTTATGTATCCGGGTCTCCTTGATATCCCGTCTCTCTACGAGGGATTTTAATCAAACGCTTTTTCGAGTATTCATGTCCCCACCTGCTGTCTGGATCTCTCATACCCACCATACCCATCCTGTGTCTGTTGTTTGTCTTGCCCCTACAGACTATCATATTATATGGCGGTTCATGAAGTGCCCTTTGTTTTTATTGTATTGTTTATGGATTAGTATAATGTATTATTATTGTAGAAGAGGTTGATGAACCAACAGATGTTAAATGTATTTACTGGCTCTGAAAACCTTTTAAATAAAGAAAGTATAAAAAAAGAAGTGCAGGCAAGCACAATGTTTGCCCTGTGTTTGCGCCAGAGATTGCGTCAGTACCTTAGCATGCCATATTCAGAACTATTGCGCCGGCGCTAAACCCTATAAATTTAGGGCAGATTGAATGCCATGCAAACAACAAGTGATTGTGCACCATGCAAACGACTGGCTATTGCATGCCACACAAACAACAGGCAAGTGCAAAACACAGTGCATCAGTGCAGCTCTGACTATAGCACTGAGGATTGCACTTAACACAAAGGGGCAGGCAAATGGCACAGCCCTGTCCAGAGCACCGGGTACAGAGCTGCACACTGGGGGTGGCAGTGGGTGGAAGAGGAACGTACCAATGACAAACACACAACACAACAGTATATGTATCAAAAATAAACTTGAACATAATAAGTAGGCAACAAGCCATACAAAACCAAAAATAGAACAGCAACATCATAAATAACAGGGGGTTGGGTAAACACAACTGGAGCAATCGCCCATAAACTGGGGGTGAACCCATGGGGACACCCATTCACCCGCTGATACATGGCCCACATCACTGGTCCTCTGCCACTGCTAATGGTGGCTGACGGTGCTGCCAGAGTGCCATGGCCAAGTCCCAGAGAGACTGGATGTTGTCTTCCACCCGCCAGATCAGTAGCTGCTGCAGGCAGACCAGCCTTGGTAGCAAGTCATCCCATCCCTCGTAATCCTGTAGTCATCCCCAGTGACTAGCAGTCTTCCGGGCACCTATGGACAGAAAGACAATAAACTCAGCCAACTGTGCACAAAGGATGAGAAACACAGGTGTGCCATAATGTATGTACCAAGGTACAGCCATCTGACACGTGTGCCACCATGCCACACGTGGATTATAGGAGTCAAACAGCCACAATGAACCAGCCATGGCACACCAAAGGCAGCATCATGGATCCATACAGTGGAGGACTGCACAAACAATGGCTGTGCCATGCTGCACCAGAGTGTGCCTGAGCTGTGGAATGGACACACAACATCTATAGGTATGCCAGAAGTATGAACACAGCACATGCAACAGCAGCACCAAGCTTGAGTCTGATAGGCAGAGTCCTGGCCCAAGTGACAATGAGTCACACCCACACACACCCCACAGCCACTGAATGTGCATCTAGTGCGCAGACCAACACTAGCATACAGGACACAGACATCCAGAAGCCTCCTCGGGTGGCAGCAGAGGCAGGGCCCAGGCACACACACATGATGCATGTAACACAGTTGTACATGGTTGGGACCATTGAGTAGCACTGTGTGCAGCAGGCATGGCAACACGTGAGTGCAGCAATGGTGTATATGGGTGGGCATCAGTCACACTGTGCCCCAGTCACCACATCACCGATGTACGATGCAGTTTGGTCTGGAGGCACCTGTCAACCCAGCAGAGTAGAGTGTGTCCCCCACTGCACAGCCTGCGAAGGTCACTGGCCCTGAATCCCCCTGTCATGTCCAGCAGTATGGCTGGCCCTGCTGGTGAACAGTGGAGCAAATCATAGCCTAGTCATCACCACTGCAGGTTCTAAACAATGTCAGTCACATGTGATACTCCACATACACTGTCCACTGATGGCCCCACTGTCCGCCAACCTGCTGCCACATATGCAGAGCCACAAATGCATGACAAATAGTGCATATGGTACTGGCTACAGCACAAGAGCAGGTGTTCTACCATGGTGGCTGTATGATGCACATGGCTGGACACGGTGGTGTACTGCTACTACAGTGGCCACTGCCAACCACCTGCTGATAGCCATGCAATCACAGCCCTGAGTACATGTAAGTCCAAACCTGACTCACAGTGATGGGGTCACAACTGGGGCTGTCAGCACTACCACCAGCCCCTGTGACAATTGTTTGTTGGCACAGGGGGCTTGCCACCCCCTAGTGGATGGCATGCAACAGCATGGTAGACAGACACAAGGCATCATGGCAGCAGCACACAGGTGCACAGTAGCAGACTGCACAGATCATGACACACTACAGTGGCACTGGTGAGCCAACACCCCATGTGCAGGGTGAGTGTCCCCCACCACAACCCCTGACATGATGCCCTCACATGCACGTATCCTGCATGGTGGCCCACAAAGCGGCATCCATATTTTGCCACAGAGACATACAGCATTGTGTAGACATGGGTGGCAGATGAGTCTAAACAGTGGCAGGAATGTGGATTTAAGGGGTTCATACCCCCCATCCTTGCTTGGGGTCACCGACACCCATATTGTTGCCTTGAGCAGGTGTAGAATATTGGTGTATCTCCCCCCACCCACCGACATCACCCTGTACCTTGTTCCCCCCCAGGACAGGCCCATCGTTTACATTGGTAATGTCTGCCCACTGTGCCATAACCCAGCAGGCCATGACCTATGCAACTACCATCTACAAAACCAAGACCTTTAATGTCCCCAATTCTGCTGACACCATGCATGCCACAGAGACGGTGCTGTGTAAGTATCCCTATGAACAGCACATGCTACAGTGTCAAGGCACACTCCACCAGTGTCATACATAGCCATGATTGCAACAACAGTTAGAGCCAGGCCCTAACACCTATGAAAGTGGTGAGGCCATGACCACAGTGGCCCCCACCTGTTCCGGCACCTACACATGTACACATGCATCCCTGAGCATGACAGACAATGCAGGGAATTTACAAGGATGCCCCTCATGTAAGCTGCTGCTTTGGGCCCCGTCACAGCCTGGTGACCTGATGCAGTCCTCCTTCCAGTGCAGCTGATACTGCTGCTGTGTTTCACCCCTGTCCAGGGCTGGCTGTCCGCTGAGGTCTGTACAGGAGAAAAGGAAAGTGTGAAAAGTATCCAGCAATGAAACACAATGTACCATTCAGTAAACACTACACAGTATAAACACCCATACTCCTGTACCATGCACCAGCTGCCACATATGCATGATGCAGCTGGACAGGCCAAGCAGGTCTGCAATGTACTCATGGATCATCTGAGGCACCACACATGTACCATGGCATAGTCACAGAAGGTACGACACCTCCAACTATGGTAGGCAGGGCATTGTGCAGTGCATGCTGGCCCGGGTACTGCCCACATCCTGCTAGCCCCTGCCTCTGTACAGCAGAACTATACATATCAGCCCCAGACCCTTTCTAGGCATAATATGCATGGGCATGCATGGTGCACCAGGTCAAAGACGACAAGGGCAGGCAAGGCATATTAGCACAATGGCTGGGGGTGGCCAGGATACAGTAGATATGGGCCCACACAGTACCATAGTACCCCATGCTGTACCTGGCAGATGCATACATGTGGCCATGCAGCATAGTACAGACAGTGCGCACAGCACAGAGGATGGCCACATCTATGTCCTGATGGGGATGCCTACCAGCACAGCTACATGTAGGACACATATAATTCCCTTCCAGGTTGTACTCGGCAATGGCAGTGACATGTCTAGGTCAGCGTAGCCAGTATACAGTCCCTGCATAACATGCCATGGCACTATACATGGGCCAATCATGCACCTTGACACTGCCACCATATCACTGTTGTGGCCCACAACCATACAGCCCAGGCAGCTGCACGTAGCAGGGGCTGTCATGTACAGGGCACAAGGACATCCCATGGGACTGAGGCCTAGACACCTGCATACGTACTGGCAGGCTATGCAATGGGACATGTCCCACAGCACACAGGGGAACACCAAGGGCACACAGATGATGTGTACAGTGCCATGGGGCACTAGCCTTACCGCAGACTACAGGTCAGTACACACACAATACATACTACCATCCATACTCTTCTGGCCTGGGCTCTGTGCCACCATCCACCATGGCCCTTGGTTCCCTAAGGCAGCATGCCTCCCTCCTCTAGAAGCCCCTGTACCAAAGCCTGCATTGGTTCACAGGGCAGGTGACCTCTGTCCTTTATGTGAGGCACCGCCCCACAGACGTCCACACCTCACTGCAGGGCCTGTCTGTCCCTGCTGCCTCTCCCATCAGCTGTTACTCTCTGGCCACCACCATGTTGACTAGATTGGCCAATTTGATAGCTGGCTACCTCTAGTCCCACTGCTGCATGGCCCCATGTCGTCACTTTGCTATGCTGTTTCCACTACTTGATTTATCAGTATTACCAGTCTGCTTCCTCTTTCTGGCCTGTCTAGGTGTTGCACAGCACATTGTCATGTTAGCACAGTGATACATCATGTTGCGCTGTACAACATGCACATCCGGGGTGGGGACTGTCCCAAGGGCACACAGCTGCCATGGGGTGGCAGGTGTGCAGGATGCACATGTGTGTGTTGCGCATGTGTCACACAGCGCTGTACAATATGCTTGCACACTGGTCAGCTGTGCATAGCTGTGCAGACTGATGATGTCATAGAAGGCACCAGATATCATGCTTGCACCACAGCCCCACGATGTGCAAACACAAGCATGGCGCAGTGCTGGTGTGCAAGCGCAAACTGGGTTTGCATAGCGGGCAAAACTGTGGTATTCAGGCACAATATGCAAATGAGGTAATTTCACAGCCCATGGAAAAACAATCGCATCTGCATGTCATTACTGGCAGGTGTGCATACTTTAGCATGCTTGATTGCACCTGGAGTGTATAAAGGAGCACAGAGCACCACCTAGATTCCACAGCTGAACTGCAGGCAAATGGAGGTAGATGTCCTGTGGAATGGCCTAGAAAGGGACAGATGAGCACAGGACTGTGTGTATGCAGCGACTACAGCATGGCTCCCAGATTCATGTGGCATGTTCAAGGCAGCACTCCCAGATATAGAGGGATTCCTGCACTTTACAGGGAAATGAAGCTATTTACAGAAAAATTGCTCCCATAGACTTGCACTGGTTATACAGGAAAATAAAGCATTTTAGTTTGCATAGGAAATTCTGGAGGCTGCAGTGATGCCCTAGTTGTAGGCAACTCTCTGCTCTGAGAGAGGAGGTTGCCCGTCTCCAGGCTAACCTGGCAAGGAGTAGGAAAACCTCCCCCACTTAGGGAACACCAGGGTCGCTGCTGCTGCTGCCTCAGAGATTGCCAAGAAAGAGGAGCAGTTGGACCACGGTGGGCTCAGGGAGGGTGAGGGTGGTGGAACAGAGGTGCATCCTTCCAGTTGTACCTCTCCACAATTCATACGTTGTTCTGGTGGAGCATGGTTCCTTTATGGAGGTACCCACAGTGGAGAACAAGGAGGAGGAGGATGCTGGGAACCTCCACAAGAGAGACCCATAGGAGGGTGGCACGGGACACCACAGGGGAAGGAAACAGCTACCGGTGGGGGACTCAATTGTTAGGGGAGTAGAACTGGGGGAGGGACGGAGGGAGGGGAGAGGTAGGTAAGGTGCCTGCCTGGTGCCGTGGCTTGGAAGGACAAGAAGTGAATCCTCAGAATCGCAGGAGTAGCTGCATGGGAGAGCAAACTAGACGTCATGTCCACCTAGGGACAAATGACCTAGCTGGGCATGGGATCAGAGCAGTGCAGGAGGAGTTTGTGGAGTTGGGGAGGGGCCTTAGACAAGTAGCACATGCCTGCCGGCCCGGTGGCATTGAGGGCTGAGGTGCTGGATGCCTTACCTTGTGCTATGCCAGTGACCCGGGTTCCAGAATGACCTCAGGTTGTCGGGGTGCTGGGGGGGGGTGAGGGAGGAGCAGGATCAAGTGGAGCCGGCAGGCTGCTCTCTTCTCCTCTCCTGGAGTGGTGGATGGTTGTCGTCCTCCCGTAGTTCCACTCCCACTGGGTGGGGTCAAATGGGATAGCACAGGCGGAGGGGGCGGCAAGGATGGGAGGGTGGAAGGGGCTGAGCTGGAGCCATGGTGTGCGTGCATGCCTCCACACGCATGTACGACCATGTGCCAGGGCCTCGGGTGGGGAAAGTGGGACAACCTACAAAGAAAATTTATAAAAATCTATATATGAAAAAAAAAAAAAGACAATAACCTTCTCAGAGGTGCTGCCTGTCTATGGCATGGGTGAGGCTAGGGTACTCTGCACCATGTGATTCAATGAATGGTTGAAAAACTGGTGTGGAGCAGAGGGTTTTGGCTTCATTGGGGACTGGGGTTCCACCTGGAGGGATACAGGACTATACTGGAACGATGGTCTGCATCTGTCCAGGAGGGGAACCAGGATCCTAGGTGATAGGTTTAAATGTTTCATTGGCAAGCTTTTAAACTAGCCAAGGGGGGAGGCACTGAAGCAGGGAATTCCTGGCCTCCTTCCCAAAACAGGGAAGTTAGCGAGGCAAACAGCAAGGTAGAGAGGTTGATAGGGATCAGGACAGGGGTAAATGCAGAAAAAGGCAAAGGCAGTAAGGGCTGGGATGGGGCTAAAAGGGGTAAGGCCATCAAAAAATTGAGGGCAGTACCAATGCCCGTAGTCTGGGTAACAAGCTTCCTGAACTAGTGGCCTTGATGGAAGAGGGACACCAGGATATCATGGCAGTCACAGAAACATGGTATACAGAGAACCATGACTGGGACGTCAACGTACCAGGGTACACAATCTACAGGAGGGACAGGGAGGGTAAAAGAAGAGAAGAGAAGGAGTAGCTCTCTACATAAGTGAAGGGATCACAGCAATGGAACTAAAGGGTAAACGGGAAGGAGAGGAGGCACTGTGGGTCACCTTGGAGATAGGAAATGGCACAATCCACAAGGGGGTTGTATACAGACCCCCGTCTCAGTGGGAGGAAATGGACAAGAAAATGATAGAAAGGCATCCTTAGAATGGCAGAAAAAGTGGAGATGTTGTTGATGGGGGACCTGAATATGCCACATGTCAACTGGAGCACATTTGATGCAGCCACATCCAAGAGCAGGGTCATTCTCGATGCCCTACAGGGGGCATGCCTCAGACAGCTAGTGTTGGAACCCATTGTGGAGGAAGCAATCTTAGACATGGTACTCTCAAATGGGGGATGGAGAGAGGATCACAGATTTAGAAGTGGTTTGCCATCTGGGAACAAGCGACCAAGTGTGGTTCACGATAAACAGCCATAGAGTCAAGCCATACAAAAGCGAGGGTACTGGACTTTAGGAGGGCTGACTTTGGCAAAATGGGTGAGTGCCTAAGGAATGCACTAGCAAATGGGCAGGAAGAAGGTGTGGAAGAACAATGGGGAAAAATCAAAACTGCCATGACAGAGGCAACAAGCCTTTGTATGAAGCAAATAAAACAAAACAAAGTAAAAAAACACTATGGTTCTCAAAAGAGGTGGCAGGGAAGGTTAGGGAGAAGGAGATAGCTTTCAGGAAGTATAAGGAATCACAGAAGGAGCAGGACAGAGAACTGTATCAGTTAAAGCAAAAGGAAGCGGGGAAGGCAGTCAGAATAGCGAAGGTCCAAACTGAGGAAAAGATAATCAACTCAGTTAACAAGGGAAATAAGACCTTTTATAGGTACATTAGGGAGCGAAGAAAGACCAAAGGAGGGATAGTGAGGCTTAATAAAGGGAAGAGGAGATAGGCAGTGAAAAGGCAGAGATACTGAACAAATACTTTTGCTTAGTATTCACAAAAGATGAAGGGGAGTCTGGCTCGGTGGCACAGAGGGTTGAGTTGCTGGGCGCCTTACCTCGCACTACGCCGGCGACTCAGGTTCAGGAATGATCTCAGGCCATCAGGGTGCCTGTGGGGGGGGAGAGGGTGGAGCAGGATTGAGCATGCTGGCAGGCAGCTCTCCTCTCCTCTCCTGAGGGTGGTGAGGGTGGGTTGGTGCCCCCCAGTTCCACTCACACCAGGTGGAGGTCCAGTGGGTAGCACAGGCAGAGAGGGGATGGCAAAAGTATCAGGAGGTGGAAGGGGCTGAGCTGGTGCCACGGGGTGTGAAGCATGCCTCCACATGCTCACACGGCTGTGTGCCAGGGCTGGGGTCAGGGGAGAAAATCTGTAAAACGCATATGTTTCCCCATCGTCAGTTGGCAGGAGGAGACAATGGGGACAAAAAGCAATAATAAAAAAAAAAAGATGAGGAGAAAGAGGTACATAAACCAAACAATAGAAGTGCCCTGGACAGGGGGGTCAATACCAGTCCATTCAAAGAAGAAATGGTCCTGAAAAACCCCTAAAACTCAAGGTGGACAAAACAATGGGGCCTGATGGGATTCACCCCAGAATTCTAAAAGAACTTAGGGGAGACCTAGTAACACCACTGACTACCCCTTTTAACAAATCATGGGAGGATGGTGTGGTACCAAAGGACTGGAGGAGGGTGGATGTGATTCTCCTTCACAAAAGTGAGAGCAAGGCAGGCAGGAAACTACAGACCTATTAGTTTGACCTCAGTGGTAGGGAAAATGATGGAATCACTTCTGAAAGAAAGAAAGAAAGAAAGAAAGAAAGAAAGAAAGAAAGAAAGAATTGTTGAATACCTAGAGGCTAGCGGGGCACAGGATCCAAGGCAGCATGGATTCACAGCGGGAAGATCATGTCAGACGAATAAAACAGATTTCTTTGACTGAGTGACTAAAGTAGTAGACCAGGGAAGGGCTGTGGATATGGTCTACCTAGACTTTAGCAAGGCATTTGACACAGTCTCACACAAAAGATTAATAAACAAGTTAGCCAGCCTGGGAGTGGGTCTCAGGGTGGTAGCCTGGGTAACAAATTGGCTGCACAACAGGACACAGAGGGTAATAGTAAATGGAGTACACTATGAAGAAAGTGGGGTTACTAGTGGGGCACTGCAGAGTTCAGTACTGGGACTGGTCCTCTTTAATGTCTTTATAGGTGACATTGCGGAGGGGCTGGAAGGAAAAGTATGCCTCTTTGCAGACGACACAAAGATCTGCAACAGGGTTGATACACAAGGGTGCGTGGAAAGGATAAGAAGGGACTTGGCAAGGTTGGAGGAATGGTCAAAAGTACAGCAGCTTAGATTCAGTGCAAAGCAGTGCAAAGTAATGCACCTGGGAAACAAAACCCCGGGGGAAGAGTACACAATGGAGGGGGGCTACTAACAACAATAAAAATGGAAAGGGACCTGGGGGTAGTCATATCAGATGAGCTTAAGGTAGAAAAGCAATGTGAGAAGGCAGTAAGGAGGGCTGAGGGGATACTGGGATGCATAGGGAGAGGCATCACCAGTAGCAAACAGGAAGTTGTTATCCCTCTGTACAGACAGTTGGTGAGACCCCATCTGGAATACTGCGTGCAGTTCTGGAGACCCCATCTCTGCAAGGACATAGACAGGATGGAGGCAGTCCAGAGGAGAGCAACCAAAATAGTGCAGAGTCTGCACCAGAAGCCCTATGAAGAGAGACTAAAAGAGCTTAATATGTATACCCTTGAGGAAAGGAGGGAGAGGGGAGACATGATAGAAACTTTCAAGTACCTCAAGGGAATCAACAAAGTCCAAGAGGGTAACATCTTTCAGAAAAAGATATGTGCAAGAACAAGGGGCACAATTTTCAGATAGAGGGGGGACAGCTCAGGGGCAACATGAGTATTTTTTCATGGAGAGGGTGGTGGATGCATGGAACAGCCTTCCTGAGGAGGTTGTGGGGTCAAAAAGAGTGAGGGAATTCAAGAGTGCATGGGATAGACATAAGGCAATTATAGTGGGGGTTAGGAGGAAGTAGGCTGTTGGTTAACAAGGATCTGCAGCTTATCCAATAGGTAGGGAAATGGGCAGACTGGGTGAGCCAAGCGGTACTCATCTGCCGTCAAAGTCTATGTTTCTGTGTTTCATAAGGTAGCACCCATGTAGAGCACTGATTATTGAGCGCTGCACTTTTGAGCGACTCAATAATAGCGCTCTACAAGAGAGCGAGTGGTGCAATATGGCGCTATATCCTGTACAGCGATTACAGCAAGGAGCTGTACTCACTATTGCAGGAAATAGTATCCTTTGAGGCCAATTACCACTGAGCTGCTTGCATACTATCGTGGTGTACACCACCGCTTGCAATGTAAGTAGCCCTGGGTTCGGATCCAGCTAGAGGCAGAATCATTTTTTTTGTTTGAAATCCAATAACTTGCCCCGTGGTTCGCACTCCCCTTCCCTTGGAGTTGATTATTTAAGTTTGTGCTTTGGTTAAGTATTGTAGTGACCACTGCTATTTGCGACGGTCGGTACAATATCCGTTGCCCTTTTGACGACGGGCTCAAGTTTCTTCGCTCTATGTGATAGGCGGTCTTTCAGACTTGCCTTTATCACATAAAACCGTTTCATAATGTAAGCTACAGGACAACACAGGAAATGTGACATGGAGCTACAGAGAACATGCTAAAGCAATCTGAGAGCACTGTCACTGTGCCCTCAGGGCAGGTTCTTCAGTGTTACGGTACCTTCTGTTACGTAACATGGCGGGCAATGTAGTCATTTGCCCTGTGTAGCCAGTATAACTCCATGGACACATGTTCCATGTACATGTCTCCATTGCCCTGTACTATACAGGAAGCCCTGTACATTGGGGCTCTGCTACACTGGACATGCTTAGGTGGGAACCCATTAATCCAGATTTCTAGGTGGTGGAAATGTCATTTGTAGGTGGTGGTAGATGCCTCCAGTACTCAATGGGGCAGGATGATAGCAGTGGTGGGCCTCTCATACATATGTTGGAGAGACATTTGAACACAGTACCTGTGACTCTTGCCCAGTGTAACCCCTGTGTGTATACTATGTGCTGTGGTGGTACTCTGGACACATGGTGGAGATGGCCGATGGTGTCCACATCTAGTGGTGGTGATGGAGCCATGTCTGAATGGAGGTACCCCCTCCCATAGTCCGTGGCGCACACTGTCAGCAGAGTCACCCCCACACATTCATGTACCCATGGTGGTGTATGTCCACCCCTGCTTGTCTGCGACTGCAACAATGGCTATGGCTGTGCATGTGCAGCCTGATGTCAGGTGGCCGAGGGCTGTGGTAAGGCAGGCATTGCCAGGACACCTACATGGTCGGGGATGGGGATCTACACCACTGTCCCATTCAGCTATGTGCCACTATGTGTACTCCCCGGTCATCTATATTGCAATCTCCTGTCCAGCAGGCACTCTGGAGGACACTGACTAAATTTAGGCCCATGGCTTTACCACGGAGGAGTTACAAGTCCTGGCACAGGCCTACAAGGGAGGTCTTGTACCGAAGCAACAGCACAAATGAACAGGTACAGCAGGCCTGGGAGGAGATAACCAAGAAGATCAATGTCATCAGTGGCAGCAACAGGCCCATGGAAGCAGTAAGCAGATCATGGTGACAGAGCACCAAGAGCTGCATGCCACAGGCAGGGGCTCAAGGGCATCAGCAGCTGCACGTACCCTGGATCCTGCAGAGGAGGCCACAGCAACCACCCTACAACCCGTGGAGGTGACTGGAGTGCCAGGTGTGGCTACGACAGCCAGGTGGGACCTGTCCAGCCATGTAAGTGACTACCAATGTGATGTTCCAACAGCCATGTGTGTATCTGTGGGTGTATACAGGTATGGGTGCATGCATACGCCAGCGATGGGTGACACACTGGGTGTAGGCCACAGTACTGTGCCCTGTCACCCAACGTGTGGCCATCTGTCTGCAGATCCATGGCTGTGCCCCACGTGGTGTTGCCCAAGTGTTCACCAGTTCTGGGATGTGTGCTCCCTGGCGATGGTGCGTGTGCTCACTGCTGCCAGGGACTGTGTCCTCTAGCGCTAAGTGTGTTTTCCCTAGTGGTGGAGTGTATGCTCACTAGTACTGGGTGAATGTTCACTGGTAGTGAGGTGTGTACTCACTGATGCTGGGTGTAGGTACACAGGTGTGGAGATGTTGCTCACTGGTGCTGGGACGTATGCACCATAGTGCCGGAGTGTGTGCTCAGTGGTGTAGGGGTGTGTAGGTACCTGGGGTGCACAGGTGATGCATCCCACATACAGCTTGGGTGAAGTGTCACTGTATGCAGGGCATGTATGCTACCTCAGCCTGCATACTGCCCTCTACAGTACGGTGCTATATAACTCCTCTGTTCTCTCCCAACAGCACAACGCATCAGATCAGAGATGGTGGAGAATGCCCCAGGATCATCTTGGCAACAGCTGCCCCTGCTGCCCACCTGTCTACACCAGTTGGTGGACAGCAGCAAGGAGGATGTGGACAAAGATGACAATGAGACCTACACTGACAGCTGGGAACTGGCAGAGCCTGCCCCAAACCAGGAGAGGTCGTCCCCCCTAACATCTCCCATACCAGTGGGGCCCAGACATTGTCCCCATGCCAGACCAGGGGTCACAGAGGTGCAGCCAAGACCAGTTGTCAAAGAGGTGCAGCCAACCACAGCCCCTGGCACAGCCATCACTGTGCCACCCCAGGACCCCAACCATGGCATGGTAATCACCCTACCACTGCACCGCACCATGATGCATCCACCGGCACAGCCACAGCCTTGCCACTGCAGATTTATTCCACTGGGCTGGCCACAGCCAGCCTGCCATGCCCATAATGGACTGCTGTACCTACCACAGTGCAGCTCCAGCCCATACAATGGCCGATGGTGCAGCCTGAACCTATCCCAATGGACAGTCCCCAGCGACAGCAGGATGTGGCAGACAACCAGTAGCTGCTGCGGTCCACCATGGAGGCACAGAGTGTTGTGCAGCAGGAACTGATGTGCCTCTGCCACATGCTGCATGGGGACATGCAGCGTACCAAGAAGCAGATGGAGGTATGCCATAGAAAGCTCATGGCAGCCCTATATGATCTGTGCCAGGATCTGGCCACTGGCATAACCACCTGGACGGATCACCTGCGTGCCACTGGGCTGGAGACTGCAGACATGGTGACAGGCACTGCGAGGGCTGGCCATAGCCCTGGCCTGCCCAGTGGTAGTAGTGCACCACACAATGGACACCACAGCGTATGCCCATACCATGCAGTGCAGGGACAAGAATGCCCAGCACACCCGGGACCCCCCAAGAAACCAAGAACACCACGCACACCAGGTCATGATGTACTGTTTCCCAGCAGCAGTACCCTGAAGGGCCAGAGCCATTTCCATGGTAACACTGTTTCCCACACTCATCCCCCATAATGTGGACGAGGTCCTCTCCCAACCATACTGGGTACAGCGCAGACATACCGTCCATACCCAGGGAGGTGGTAGGGGACACACAAAAGTTGCACATGGCCACTCCTCGCCAACATGTTACTCTCCTCTCCACTGTATTCCTGTGACACCACCATCTGCCCCTGTGACCCAGCCCAGGCAGTCCTAACCTCAGCATGGATGGCCTGTACTAGAGCCCCCCCAACCTGGCTGGCAGGTATCTAAGAGTGTACAGCCCTGTGGCCATCCCATATGGCCTGTCTTCGTGTGTGCCCCATTTGCTACCCCCCTGCTGGATGGGCCTCTTAATTCTATGCAACCCCGCCCCACGTGGATAGCACGTATCTCTGTTATGTGGACTTATTCGTGTGTGCACTCTGTTTGCTACCCCTGTCTGGTTGCAATGCATTTCTGTATCCCCGTTTTGTTAACCCTCCCCCCCCGCCTAGCATGATGTACTGTATACACTGTTCTTGCTGTTTGATAATACATTGATTAACCACATTATAATTTCATGTGTGATCTGTACTCACCCGCCATGTCCGAAGATATCTCTTATGAGTGGGGCTCTGTACTCCTGGGCCCTCCTAGCCATTCTGGGATCACGCATGTTGAGTTGCTTCGGTATCCCCTGGTCCTCTGGCTCTGTATTCCCTGCAGGTTGTTCCTCTGGGGCCAGCATGCATATCCCATGGTTGAGTGCATGTTGTGTAGTACACAACAGGCAAAGAATATGCTACAGGTCTTCTGAAGGTTGCACTGTAGGGCACCACTGGAATGGTTAAGGTACCAAAACTGTATCTTGAGCATTCCAAACACATGCTTGATGATGTTGTGCGTGGCACTGTGTGCACATTGTACTTGTCCTCTGCAACAGATGCAGGGTGTAGAACAGGTGTGAGGAGCCAGGGACACTAGGGATAAGCACTGCCCCCTATGTAGATAAAGGGCATAGGCTAGTGTCATCATCTACCATAAGGGGCAGGGGGAGCCTGTGGGGTATATTCACTGATGAGGTGGCCACTAGGGATCTTCTCACATTCAAACATGGATGGAGTTGTGCCATATGGAGGTGTCATGGGTGCTGCCGGGGTACCGTGCCAGGACACTGACGATGTGCCCTGTTGCATCACACACCACCTGGCAATTGATGGAGTGTTAGCACTTCCTATTCAGGTAGACCTCCACTCCATCAGTGGTGGGTGCCCAGATGGCAACATGGGTGCAGTCAATGGCAATGAATACAAATGGTAGGTGTGCAACCCAATGCAACTGCTGCATGGTCGCTGTTCACTCTGCTGGTGTGCAGGGGAATGCAATAAACTCCCCAGCATGGTCCAGCAGAATGTCTAGAAACTGGCCCAACAGGAGCAAGGTGTTTGACTGCAAGATTCCAATTGTGTCCCCCACTGGTGTCTGGAATGTTCCGGCAGCCTGGAACTACACTACAGCTGTCACCGTCCGCTCTGCAGACAAAGCATGGCTGCGCTGGGAGTCTGTATGGAGCTGGTCATGCAGCAGCTCACACAGCTGCCTGAGCATGGGCCACTGAGCCTGTACCGGCCCACGAGCTGGTCATCACTGAGGACTTCTTATGTGACTCATGGACGGTACTGTCTGTGTGCAGCATAGCGCCTCAGTGGCCTACATGTGGGCCCAGGGTTAGTATTGGCCTTTTATGCATCCTCTAGGACCTGCTGCATCAAACAGACCATGTGTGCTCCCCCGAGTACCATCTTGGACTGTAGCATCTAGTGTCTCTGCCTGCCTGTGGGGTTTGCCTAGTTTAAGATGGCTTGTTTATAGGAGGTAATTGTGAAGTGCTAAGTGCTAACATGCTGAATATTGTACTGTGTTGATATGCATGGTCCTATCCCCACCTATGCACGTTGCATACATTATCTGTGTACAGGGGTGCAAATGGTTTTAGAATGCACAAAGATACCCTTTGAATATCGGAGTTCGGCACATACCCATGCACAAGGGCACAATCACATTGCACCCGGCGCAAAGCTTTGAATATCTGAGCCATTGTGTCATAGTCCATTGCTACTGAATATAATGCATTTTGGCTACATATCACATCAGTGTCCACTACTGTGACATATAACGTGACATGTCATGTCATATTCCACTGCTGTATAAGGTGTTTGGTTACTTATTGCATCATACTCCACTGCTATGTGACATATTGCATGACATATCTTGTCATAGTCCACTGCTACTATATATAAAGCATTTGGCTACATTTTGCATCGTGGTCCACTGTTATATAACACATTAAGCGACATATCATGTAATATTCCACTGCTGTGCAATGTATCTGGATCATAGTTCACTGCTATATGAGACATTAAGTGACACATTGTGTCATAATCTCCAGCTATATAATGCATGTAGATACATAACACATCATAGTTCACTGCTATGTGACACATTAGGTGACATATTTTGTCATTCCATGGCTATATAATGCAATAAGCTACATATCACATCATATGCCACTGCTGTACTTTGTGTTAGGCTACACAGTATCCCGTCACACTGCATTTCATTTTCAATTAAACCTCCGTAAGATATATTACCATTTGGTGACACAATAATGCCAGAATAATCAGATGTGAATAAAGGAGATGTTTACTGCCAACAGCTGGAAATGTTACTGTAATTAATGTGGAAGGGGTGGCACTCCTTAGGTTATACTGCCATCTGGTGACACAATAATGCCAGAACAACCAGATCTGAATAAAGAAGAAGCTTACTGTCAACAACTGAATGAGTAGCTGTAATTATGGAGAGGGGGGCTGTACTTCTTAACTTATGCCATCTGATGACACAAAACCTGTACCCTCAGTTTGATCTGGCATTTTCCCTGTAACTCCAAAGTGATGTTCCTGTATTTTCCTGTAGATTATATTATTTCCTGTGGAAGCCAAATTGCTCTGTTTTCCTGTACAACTAATGCAAGTCTGTAGGAATAAGTTCCCTGTATATGGCTCCAAATCCCCTTAAAATACAGAAATCCCCGTAGATCTGGGAGCCCTGCAATAATGCCAGGACAATCAGATCTGAATAAAGAAGCAGCTTACTGTCAACAACTGAATGAGTTGCTGTAATGATGGAAGGGGGTTGTACTTAGGTTATACTGCCATCTGATGACACAAGAATGCCAGAGCAATCAGATTCTACTACAGAAGTCGATTACACGAGACCCAGTAAAATAGCCAGTGACTTCAAAAACCTTCTAAGCAACCTCTGTATGCAAAGAAACAGAAAACAGGCTGGGACCATACAATAAAATGTTCCTGCATCCATTAACCTGCCATACCTGTCAGAGGACAAGAAGTCAGGAAGTCTCTAGATTCTGAATCAGGGATCCTAAGTCACAATGACACTAACTCTTGCATCTGACATCACAGCCTCATAATGGGACTTTAGTAGTAGTAATAAAATAACAGTAGGGAGGAGTCGGGGCAGCAGCAGCTGAGGCAAAGGGGGAGATCAAGGACAGGGAGGGGAAAGGTTGGGTGGGGAGAAGGGGTCGGGGGCATTGCCCACTGAAAAAGTGACTCACAAACTGGCATACTCTCACACTTACAAGTGTTGAGAGTCAGTAACACAACAGGTGAGATTTTGTGGACGAGATTTCACCTTGAAATTTCATCTGCTATATTTGTGAGTCAGGAACAAAAATTACTCCCAAACGATTAATAGACAGCCCCACCACCACCACCCAAGGAAACTGAGAAAGCTATTAAGGCCAGCAAAAATGGAAAGGTCCCAAGTCAAGATGGCTTGCCTGAGAAATTCTACCACATACTTAAAACAGAATTAAAAACTCCACTGCCCCTCTTCTTAAAAATACTTTTAGACTTCCTCTCACGCAACATGTGGGGACATTTAACTGAGTTTATATATTAAATATATATATATAACATTTTAAGGGATGTCCACACGGCAAGCCTATTGGTCAACAGTGTTGACCAATGGTATTACAGTGCTTACTGTAAGCTGTCATTCAGTGACAGCGCAGTCAGCAGGCAGCCGTGGAGGTGTATGGGTTGGTTTTGCTGCCCACCGGCTAAAATGGCCATGCTGGGATGGGACAGCAGGGTGGGGTGTGGGTGTCTCAGTGGGTGGGGGGTCCACTGGACACCAGGGATGGCTTTGGATTTAATTACATGTTTCAATTGGGACTGGGAGGGTACCACTAGATCACCAGGGTAGTTCTGTTTGGGTTGCTGCTTTCTAGGACATGGTTAGGGGGAAGGAGTGGGGCCACTAGACTACCAAGGTATTTCGATGGAAATATTAATCGGATGGGTTCAGGAAGGGAGGGGAGCCACTAGACTACCAGGGAGATGTGGGGTCTTAACATTTGTTGTGCGATCGTGGCTGGGGGGGGGTCACTGGACTACCGGGAATATGGTGTGTGCTTGTGTTTCCACCGGACCTTGCAGGGCCCCCGGCGCATTCTGCTGGGTGCAACCCTGCCCCAGACATGTAAATGGGGCCATAATGACATGCAAATGGCCCCATTTGCACCTTGCACGGCTAATGTCCCTATTTGTATGTCACGGTCTGAATATCTGGAATTTGCACCCGGTGTATCCCGAGGATGCACTACGCATCCCCATTCCAGGTATTCACACTACTAGGGGGATGCGCCGGCGCATCCTTGGTGGCCACCATTTGCATGGATCACATTGTTTGGTATATTCAGACGAGATGCGCGATTGCGCATCTCGTTTGAATATATCACTTTTTTGCTCCGGTGCAACTCAGTTGCATGTAGCAATGACTTGCACCCTTTCCGGGTGCAGTTTGAAAATCCAGGCCACATTTCATAAGAACATATTAAAAAATACAGTGCTAAAACAGCAGGTCTTTAAATATCAAAACTTCGCATAATTTAAATTTTTTTTTCTTTTAATATTAAGAAATGCTGACTCAAATAAATAGGTTTTTCGGGCAGATGTAAAGGTCTTGACAGACAGACACTCTCTAATCCGATGAGATAGAGAATTCCACAGGGTCGGGGCTACAAAAGCAAATTATCTGGCTCCCACAGTTCTCAAAAGGACCCTGGGAATCTCTAGCAATCCCTCATCAGCGGAGTGGAGGGGACAAAGGGGGCAGTAGGGACAAAGGAGGTCTTGCAGTTACTGCGGACCCTGTCCATGTAGGGCCTTATAGGTCAGTAATCTGACCTTGAAGGTGATCCTCCACTGCAACGGCAGCCAGTGCAGGCCGCGAAGTGCAGGTGTGACATGGCAAGATCTCGATAAGTCAGTCAGCAACCTGGCAGCCACATTCTGCACCAGCTGCAAGCGGCGAAGGTCCACCCCCAGTAGCCCTAGGTATAGGGCAATGCAGTAATCAAGGCAAAAGGTCACAAAGGCATGGACCAATGTCGGAAGATCATCAGGTGGGACCAGGTGTTTTATCTGGGCGATATTCCTCAGATGGTAAAATGAGGTCTTGACAACGGCTGACACCGGAAACTTAAGTGTCAGCTCACTATCAAGAATAACACCCAGATTCCGCACCCGATCAGAGGTCACTACCTGGTTGCCTCCCAGCCAAAGTCCGGATGGCTGTCCAGCCGATAACCTCTCTACCCGATGACCTGGGTCCACGACCAACACCTCAGTCTTATCCGAATTCAGCTTAAGCCAGCTGGCACTCATCCAGTCCTAAATCTCAGAGAGGCAGTTGTTAAAGACCAAAATCGCATCATTTTGTTCGGGCACAAGGGACATGTACAGTTGAGTATCATCTGCATAGCAGTGAAAACTCAACCCGTACTGCCTAATAATGTCTCCCAACGGCAGCATGTACACTGCAAATAGCCTGGGGAGAGCACAGAGCCCTGAGTCAGGCAGGCATGGCAGGGGGAGAGGGGCCAAGGTAAACACCCCCCCATTCCACTCTCTGTGTCTTGCCTGTGAGGAAACAGTGGAACCATCTCAGGACTGTACCAGACAGCCCACAGAGTAGCCGGAGATGCACCACCAATACCCCGTGGTCCATGGTGTCAAACGCTGCCGAGAGATCAAGGAGGACCAAGATGGAACAACTCCTTCTATCTCTCGCTGTCAGGAAATCATCAAGTACCAAAACCAACGTGGTCTCAGTACAATGCCTCTTTCTGAAACTGGACTGGAGAGGATCGTAGATATCGTGGGTGGTCAGATGCTACTCAAGCTGCAATGTGACTGCCTTCTCTATAACCCTGCACACAAAAGGAAGGTTAGAGACAGACTTGTAGTTTGCGAGACAGGGCCGAGAGACATTTTTTTCAGAAGAGGGTGAACCACCACCTCCTTCAGGGTGCCTGGAAACAACCCGGTCTCTAACGAACACCTATCTATCTCAGCAAGGACCAGTCCGATTACCTGCACACACCCCACCAGGAGGCGTGTTGGACCAGGGTCTAAACTACAGTAAGTCAGTCACAAACCCTGGGTTATCTTCACGACATCCTCGATCACCAACTGGCCAAAGTCTGACCAGACAAACCGGGTGTTTGTACTCTTGCACCGATCTCTGCTCTGCCCGTTCAAGTGAGCTGTGCAGATCTTGGACCTGATGGTGCCCACCTTATCTGCAAAAAATTGAGCGAACTCCTCACACTTGCTCTGTAAAAAGGCTCCCCAATTCTGAAGACGGGCTGGATTGCACAGCTGTCCACAGTCTGGAAGAGCTGGGCTGGTCGATTTCGCACAACTGCAGTCTCCTGGACAGGAACTCTGCCTTCTTACAGGAGACCACAGATTGATAATCCCTATAATGGGATATCAATCTAAGTTTGTCATCACTCAGGCCCGATTTCCTCCAGCGATGCTCGAACCTTCTCCCCACTCTCCTCAGCTCCCTCAAGGTCCCATCAAACCAAAGGGACCGAGGCTGAGGGGTGAGGGGTGAATGCAGACAGGAGCTATGGAGTCCACAGCAGCTCCCACTGCCTTATTATAGGCCATTAGAAGATTATCTGGGTCCATTGATTCACACTGACTTTGATTTGTCTGTTGGAAGCTGAGAACCTTGCTACACTGCAAAGAACAAACTATAACTCCATTTAGGACCTGGAAACCTGGTAGGGCATAATACTTGTTAAGAAGGGGAGCTACACTTTCTACAAAAAGTTTCATTTTTTTCCTTATTGGCATTAAGCAGAGAATTGCAGGATTCCATTAAAAGTGTAGTAATTTTATAACCAGAGGGAGTGAGATACAACTGAATTTGCTTGATTGTTGGGGTTGAGACCTAGGATTTGGAAGGATATTTTTGCAACATTTTAAAAGTGTCCTGCTGGCTGAGAAGTTAAGTCTTTATCCCTGGTTTTACTGAAACATTTTGTGTATTGGAATCAGACATAGCAGACTGCCTACATTGAAAGACCTGCTTACATCACAGGTGTCACTAGTCAATCAATTGGCTCTGGGTGGGGTTTCATCACTGTGCTGTCTTAGGCATCCTTCACAGTTAGAAGCCAGTCACACTGACTTTGATTTGTCTGTTGGAAGCTGAGAACCTTGCTACACTGCAAAGAACAAACTATAACTCCATTTAGGACCTGGAAACCTGGCAGGGCATAATACTTGTTGAGAAGGGGAACTACGCTTTCTACAAAAAGTTTCATTTTTTTTCCTTATTGGCATTAAGCAGAGAATTGCAGGATTCCATTAAAAGTGTAGTAATTTTATAACCAGAGGGAGTGAGATACAACTGAATTTGCTTGATTGTTGGGGTTGAGACCTAGGATTTGGAAGGATATTTTTGCAACATTTTAAAAGTGTCCTGCAGGCTGAGGAGTGAGTTAATTTTTATCCCTGGACTCAGTAGAGTGGTTTGTGCAGGAGCTGTGGTCTAGTAAATTGTGGTGTTAGTATAAAGGGCAATACTCACCAGGGTGGTGGAGCAGTTGTGTATTTGATTATTTCTAACAGTCACTAGTGGCTATGGACTACCCACCCACCCTACCCCACACCCCACCCCCAGATGTGGCATTTCTTTATAGCCACAGTTCTGACATCACTTCCTCAACAGGTCTTGGGGCAGAACTGTCATATCCTTAATAACCCAGCACAGTGCAAAAAGGGTAGGTACACCAAAATAATAATAATAATATATATATATATATATATATATATATATATATATATATTATATATTATATATTATATATTGTATATTATAAGGGAGAGGGATATGTGGGTGGTGCAATGCACTGGCTGTGGGGCAGCAGTTTTCCGGGAGACATTCTGGAAACTGCATTGCTGTACTATTTACAGGCAACTGTCAGCTCTAAGGGAGGAGGTTGCCCACCTCCAGACTGAACTAGCAGGGACTAAGGAGGCCTCCCCCTTCCAAAGAGCACCACTGCCACAATCACTGCCTCAGAGGTTGCCAAGTATGAAGAACAGTTGGACCACAGTGGGTTCTGGGAGGGTGCGGGTGGTGGACCAGAGGCGAAGCGCCCTAGTTGTACCTCTACACAAATCATATGCCATTCTGGCAGAGCAAGGTTCCTCTATGATGGCACCCTCAGTGGAGTCCCAGAAGAATGCTGAGGACATCCACAAGGGAGACCCATGAAACAGTGGCAAGGGACACCACAGGGGAAGGAAACAGCTTCTGATAGGGGACTCTATTATTAGAGGGGTAAAACTGGGAAAGGGAGAGGAGAAGGAAGTAAGGTGCCTGCCTGGTGCCATGGCTTGGAGGGACAGGAAGCGAATCCTCAGGATTGCAGAAGAAGCATCACAGGAGTGGGAACTAGATATCATAGTCCACCTTGGGACAAATGACCTAGCTAGGCATGGGATCAGTGCAGTGCAGAATGAATTTGTGGAGTTGGGGAGGGGCCTCAGATGGGTAGCAAGCACGGTAACCTTCTCAGAGGTGATACCAGTCCATGGCAGGGTGAGGCTAGGATACTGCACACCATGCAGTTTAATGAATGGTTGCAAAACTGGTGCAGAGCACAGGGCTTTGGCTTCGTTGGGGACTGGGGGTCCACCTGGAGAGATAAAGGTCTATACTGGCATGATGGTCTGCATCTGTCCACGAAGGGAACCAAGCTCCTAGGTGATAGGTTTACATGCTTCCTTGGCAAGCTTTTAAACTAGCCAAGGGGGGAGGCGCTGATAAAAGGCAGGAAATTTCAAGCCTCCCCCCACAAAACATGGCAGGTAGTAAGGTAAACACTGAGATACAGAGCTCAACACAGGGCAGGACAGGGGTAAATGGAAAAATAGACAAGGACAATAAGAGCAGGGATGGGGAAAAGGATAAAGCCAACATTAAATGGAGGGCAATGAGTACCAATGCCTGTAGTCTGGGAAACAAGCTTTGAGCTAGTAGCCCTGATGGAAGATGAACAATTGGATATTCTGGCAGTCACGGAAACATGGTACACCGAGAACCATGACTGGGATGTCAACATACCAGGGTACACAATCTACAGAAGGGACATGGAAGGTAAAAGAGGAGGTGGAGTAGCTCTATACATAAGGGAAGGGATCAAAGCTACAGAACTAAAAAGTAAAGGGGGAGGACAAGAGGCACTCTGGGTCACCTTGGAGACAGGGAATGGCATCACAGTCCGCACAGGGGTTGTACACAGACCCCCGTCTCAAGGGAAGGAAATGGACAACAAAATGATAGAGGACATTCTCAAAATGGATGAAAAAGGGGAGATACTGTGGATGGGGGACCTGATTATGCCAGATGTTAACTGGATAACATGTACTGCTGCCACATCCAAGAGCAGGGTCATTCTCAATGCCTGCAGGGGGCAGGCCTTAGACAGCTAGTGTTGGAACCCACTCGGGAGGGAGCAATACTAGAGCTGGTACTCTCAAATGGAGAGAGGATCACACATTTAGAAGTCAGTAGACATCTGGGAACAAGCGACCACTGCACAGTGTGCTTCACAATGAGCACAACCATGGAGATAAGCCATACAAAAACAAGGATACTGGACTTTAGAAGGGCTGACTTTGGCAAAATGGGTGAAGTACCTGAAAAATGCACTAGGAAATGACCATAAAGGAGGGGTGGAAGAGCAATGGAGAAAAATCAAAACTGCCATCATAGAGGCAACAAGCCTTTGTGTGAAACAAATAAAGAAAACAAAGCGGAGTAAAAAACCACTATGGTTCTCAAAAGAGGTGGCAGGGAAGGTTAAGGAGAAAAAGACTGCATTCAAAAAGTATAAGGAATCACAGAAGGAGCACGACAGGGAACTGTATCAATTAAAGCAGAAAGAAGTGGGGAAGGCAGTCAGACTAGCAAAGGCCCAAACCGAGGAAAAAATAGCCAACTCAGTTAAGAAGGGAGATAAACCCTTTTATAGGTACATTAGGGAGCATAGAAAGGTTAAGGGAGGGATAGTGAAGATTAATAAAGGAGAGGGGAGGTGGGCAGAGGGAGACAGTGAAAAGGCAGAGATACTGAATGAATACTTTTGCTCAGTATTCACATAAGAAGATGAGGAGGAGTTACCTTAACCAGACAACAGAAGCACTCTGGGTAGGGGGGTTGACACCAGTCCATTCACAGAAGAAAGAGTCCTGAAAGAACTCCTAAAACTCAAGGTGGACAAAGCAATGGGGCCTGACGGGATTCACCCCAGAATCCTAAAAGAACTAAGGGAGGACCTAGTGACACCACTGACCACGCTTTTTAACAGATCATGGCAGGATGGGGCGGTACCTGAGGACTGGAGGAGGGCAGATGTGATTCCCCTTCACAAAAGTGGGAGCAAGGCAGAAGCAGGAAACTACAGACCTGTAAGTTTGACCTCAGTGGTAGGGAAAATGATGGAATCACTTCTGAAAGAAAGAATTGTTGAGTACCAAGAGGCCAGTGGGGCACAGGACCCAAAGCAGCATGGATTTACAGCAGGAAGGTCATGTCAGATGAATCTAATTGATTTCTTTGACTGGGTGACCAAAGTAATAGACCAGGGAGGGGCTGTGGATATGGCCTACCTAGGCTTTAGCAAGGCATTTGACACAGTCCCGCACAAAAGATTAATAATCAAGTTAGCCAGCCTGGGAGTGGGTCCCAGGGTGGTAGCCTGGGTAGCAAACTGGCTGCACAACAGGACACAGAAGGTAATAGTGAATGGAATATTCAAGAAAGGGGGTTACTAGTGGAGTACCTCAGGGCTCAGTACTGGGTCCAGTCCTCTTAACATCTTTATAGGTGACATTGCAGAGGGTCTGAGGAAAGATATGCCTCTTTGCAGATGACACAAAGATCTGTAACAGAGTTGATACACAAGGGGGGTAGAAAAGATGAGAAGGGACTTGGCAAGGTTAGAGGAATGGTCAGACATATGGCAACTTAGATTCAGTGCAAAGAAGTGCAAAGTAATGCACCTGGGAATCAAAAACCCAGGAGAGGAGTACACAATAGCAGGGGAGCTACTAACAACAACAAAAATGGAAAGGGACCTGGGGGTAGTCATATCAGATGACCTAAAGGTGGGTAAGCAATGTGAAAAGTCGGTAAGGAGAGCTAGGGGGATACTGGGATGCATAGGAAGGGGCAACACAAGTAGAAAAAGGGAAGTGGTTATCCCTCTGTACAGACAGTTGGTGAGACCCCATCTGGAGTATTGTGTGCAGTTTTGGAGACCTCATCTATGCAAGGACATAGACAGGATGGAAGCAGTCCAGAGGAGGGCAACTAAAATGGTGCAGGGTCTGCAGCAGAAACCATATGAAGAGAGACTGAGAAAGCTTAATATGTACACTCTTGATGAAAGGAGGGACAGGGGGGACATGATAGAAACATTCAAGTACCTCAAGGGAATCAACAAAGTCCAGGAGGGTAGCATCTTTCAGAAAAAGAGATGTGTAAGAACAAGGGGGCACAATTTAAAGATAGAGGGGGGATGGCTCAGGGGTAATGTGAGGAAATTTTTTTTCACGGAGAGAGTGGTGGATACATGGAACAGCCTTCCTGAGGAGGTCGTTGGGTCTAAAACAGTGGGGGAATTCAACCATGCATGAGACAGACACAAGGCAATTATGGTGGGGGGTTGCAGGAAGTAGGCTGTTGGTTAACTAGAATCTGCAGCTTATCCAGTATGTAGGGAAATGGGCAGACTGGGTGGGCCAAGTGGTCCTTATCTGCCGTCAAAGTCTATGTTTCTATGTTTCATGCTAACACTCAAACTCCCCGATAGATCCAGAACCGCCATAAGACCATCAGGGGTCAAACCCCGCAAAGGGCGGTACCGGACCATCTCCACAGCAGCAGGTCTATTGTGGGTGCCGCAAAACTGAACCCTATAGTGTGGTGATTGGACCACCCAATGGGTTCCACCACCACATCAGAGATCTCCATCCCCAGCAGGAACACTTGGTCCAACGAATGACCTTGTATGTGGGTCGCAGAGGTAATCACCTGTGTAAAGCCCAATGAAATCATCAGTTGGAGGAAGTTTTGACCAAAATGTGAGAGTTCATCATCGACCCAGCCACTGAAGTCCCCCAGCACCAACCACCTGGGGAACTCCAACACAATCTCGACGATGAAGTCCATGACTTCCTGTAGGAAATCACTGTCGCCCCCGGGTGGACGGTAGATGAGAAGTATCCTACAGCCCACACCTGTGCCCATGATACATTCGAAGGACCTAGTGACCCCAACTGCCCAACTGGCACATCAACAAGGCCCAGTTCCATCTTAAAACAGATGGCTACCTCCCACCCCCACCCCCCACGATCCAACCGGGCGGTGTATCACTGAGTACTCAGCTGGAACTGCTGACTCCAAAATGCGACTAGCATTCTTGTCCAGCCAGGTCTCAGTGATGCATGCTGGGTCAGATGACCCAACAAGATCCACAACTACTGCTGTCTTGTTCCTAATCAACCTGGTATTGCACAACACTGCCCGGGTTGAATGAGCAGTCGAGACTGACCATGCTAACTGCCCACACAAAGTGGAACCCTTGGGTATAGGCACTAGGCAGGGTGGACCCCTTTCCTTTTTCTCAATAAAATTTTTATTATTTTGAATTTTAAAAAAGGTACAATTAGCAACATCAATACAAGCAAAATATAGATGTGGCATTGGTAATGAGATAAACATCAAACTATATTTGAACAATACCAAACTGTAATATCAGTATAACGTATGCAATTAAATCATTAAAGAATAACCTATTCAAAACATTTCCCCCTTTTCCTGTTATGATCACTAGTAAAAATCCTTATTACCATATAAAAAGGTATACTGAAGAAAAGGTAAAAGAAAGAAAAGAGATAAAAGTCAAAGATGACAAACAGAAAGATATAGCAACGCTTCCATGACTTGCAGTGGTAAAGGACCTCTAAGTATCTGTAATACCCACTAAACCATCTAGTAACCCCTTTCCTGGGCCCATTTCACCCCAGGGCATTTCCTTGACCCTACAACCCCAATTCATCCACCACGCTCCACTCCCTCACCGAGCCCCCACCCCTCCGGCGCCCCATCGCTATACCCAAGATGCGACAACACCCATAAACCTCCACCAGTAAGGGGGGCAATCAAAGGGGCGAAGGGCCCGAAGCTCGGCGGAAGAGTAGTACCCGCCCGTAGAAGCCCTCTGCCAACACATCCTGCTGTTCTTACTAACCAGCAGCTATATGTAACCCCTAGGTGGCGCTATCCCAAGGGCTACTACCCCTGCCTGCGTGATCAAGTGCAGGTTAAGGGGCCTGGGTGCTGAAAACGAGTGCCTCCACCCGGAGGACAGGGTTATTGGTAGCATAGCTGACCTGGGTACAGCACTCTGGGACACTGTATCCTCCCTCTTTCCCCTCTAGTGGCCTAAGCAATATACAACGCACACAGTTACCATAACCCTCACACAGCAGACAAATCCCCACTCTGTTTGCACTTACTACCAGAGCTAGTTCCACCAGTTCGACCTTGGAGACCCCCTGTAAAATAAGGTCAGACACAGCAGATAACAACAGTACAGTGCTTTTGGTACAGAATGCAACCACAGGCAAATTATGTGGAAAAAGATTTAGACCTGATTTACTCGAGGGGGATGAACAAGGAAGGGGCGTAATCTGGCTGATTGGTTTTGTAACTGATACAATCAGGTGGGATGGCATGCACTTTAGAGTCCCAACACAGTCCACCTCTGGGTACCCAGGTGTAAGGGGGTGGGCTAGCCTGATACATTGCCTGGGGTAGTTCGGCATTGCAGCTGGTCGGGGCCCTGTGATGGAAAGAAGAAGCATGCACAACCACACACAATTTGTAATCTGGAGCCTGGAGGCTCAGTTCATGACAGGAAAACAATTGAATCAGATGACACATTTTGATTTCGCTGATGTTGCAGGGAGCTACCCTGGTGTTTACTCACACTACCCAATACAAGACACAGGAGGGACGAAATAGAGACTGCAGGTTGACAAGCTGGTGTGCCAGGAGAAGCAAGGCCCACACGAATCACCAAGGTGCCATTCCTGTTCGAGGTGTTGAGCAGGGGGATGATCCCCGGGCAGGTCTCTCGTCAATGGTTTTCCCTGCATTGCGAGTAGCTGGCTGGGCCAAGTTGGCAGGGCCCAGGCCGGGTGAACAGTTCGGATTCAGTCCGGTTAATGCTGGATGCAGCTTCCAGCAAGCGTGACACACTTGGGTAATGGGGAACCAAATCGCGACCCACTGACAGCATTCAGCACATTTATAGTAAAGCAAAACACCATACCACAGTTCGGATGCCAGTCCAGATGCAATTTCAGATTTCCTGACCAAAACCGTGAGCTCTGTGGTGATTCAGACGTCCTGACAGGCCGATCGCATACAGAAAATCTTTGGTCTTCTTCAGATGATGGTATAGTCACAATTCGGTACTTCTGGTCACAAATGGTTCTGATACAGTCCAGTTATTAAGCACTTTTAAGGATCCCTCTCGAGGGACAGGTAGGCAGACAGGCCAAACTCAGTCTTTCCACCAGTTTCCCGCACGACTACACAGGAGCAGCAGCTCCAATGTCTCGGCTGTTCACTCTCTCCACTCCAAACTCAGACTGATTCTCTGCTGCTGCAGGACTTCCTTCTGATCTAAAAAGGGTTCGGCTGGTTGATTCATCTGTCTGTCAAAGCAAGAGCTCCCCCTCCAGGTCCATTTAGGCGCCAAAGTGAAAAAACTATAATTCCTACAGAAATTCACTCCCACAAGACCCTTGGGACAGACTACATTTTAAGGTCCCCAAAAGGTACTGATTGGTGCAATACCGAAATGTCCATGCTGCAAAGAAAGGCAGGTTAAACAAACTGTAATACCATTGTTATTAGGGCAGCTAATCAGCAAACAATTACCAGTTATAACGGAGCTCCCTCTGCACCATTAGCGATGGCAGAACAGAGCAATATTACTGCAGCTCGGGCAGGACTCGAACCTGGAAACACGCGGCCCCTACCCAAATTAATTATACATTACAAAAATAATGTCTCTTAAAGAGACAAGCATGGAGGCTAACAGGGCACTCACACGCAAGCACTTTTACACCTGTAAAGGCACAGAACGCCTGCCTGGCAGAGGGCATTTAAGCACACCCAAGGAAGACTTTTGAGAACCCCCATTTATAGGAGGGTTACACATAGATAAAATATCAGTCACACACTCACTCGTTCGATCAACCACACCCACCGTCACTCCTCCACTCTTCCTCAAAACCATGTTTAACCCCAAGTATACTATCACTTTTAAATCAGGCACGCACACACTCACCAACCCATATACTCTGCTCTCACACAATTTAAGAATACCCCTATAATTAACATAGAAACATAGAAGTTGATGGCAGATAAGGACCGCAAGGCCCATCCAGTCTGCCCATTTCTTTTTCTACCTTATAAATGTGCCATTGGCCTTTGCTCTGTCAGTGGCCTATCTATTCATACTCATTTGTATTGCTCCCTTATGCCTATCCCATGCCTGTTTGAAGTCCTGCACTGTATTCATAGCCACCACTTCTTGAGGTAAGCCATTCCATGCATCCACCACCCTTTCTGTGAAAAAATTTCCTCACATTCCCCTTAATTGGCCCCTCAATCTCATGCTGTGTCCTCTTGTCCTGCTATTTTCTTATATTTAAACATGTTAGACTCTTTCACCTTGTTAATGCCCTAAGGTGTTTGAATGCCTCGATCATATCACCTCTCTCCCTCCTTTGCTCAAGGGTATACATATTGAGCTCTGTTAATCTGTCCTCATATGTCTTCTGATGCAGTCCCTGCACCATTTGGTTGCCCTTCTCTGGACTGCCTCAATTTGGTTAATGTCCTTGTGAAGGTGTGGCCTCAATACTGCACGCAGTACTCCAGATGGGGCCTAACCAGTGTCTTGTAAAGAGGGATTATTACCTCCCTCTTACGACTTGTGATACCCCTACTAATACACCCTAACAACCCCCTAGCCTTACCTACTGCTTTAGAGGTCTGCTTGGATGATTTCAGGTCATCAGTGATGATGATGCCCAAGTCTCTTTCTTCCTTTGTGACTGCTAGCAACTCCCCTCCCAGCCTATAGGTGGCTTCAGGGTTTCTCTTCCCTATGTGCATGATCTTGCACTTCTTTGCATTAAATCCCAGTTGCCACTCTTCTGACCATCTTGCTAGTTTATCCAGATCTCTTCTCATTCTGCCCACCCCATCTGGATCATCTACTCTGTTGCAGATCTTGGTGTCATCTGCAAACAGACAAGCCCTACCCTCTAGTCCATCTGCAAGGTCACTAATGAAGATGTTGAAGAGGACTGGCCCCAGGACTGATCCCTGAGGTACCCCACTTGTGACTTGCATCTCTTCTGACTGTATACCATTTACCACCACTCTGTTTTCTGCCCGTCCAACCAGTTTGCCACCCAGTTGACCAACTTTGACCCACCCCGAGCCTACCCAGCTTATTTATCAATCTTCTATGTGGAACAGTGTCAAAAGCTTTGCTGAAGTCAAGGTAGGCGACATCAACTCTCCCCTTGGTCCACCACTCTGGTTACCCAGTCAAAGAAATCTATGAGATTAGTTTGACAGGACCTTCCTTTGTAAACCATGCTGTCTTGGATCCTGTGCCCCTATGGATTCCAGGTGTTGCACTATCCTTTTCTTAAGGAGTGCCTCCATAATATTGCCCACTACTGAGGTAAGACTGACTGGTCTGTAGTTCCCCTGCCTCTCCCCTGCTCACCACTCTTGTGGGCGGGATCACATGAACCCTTCTCCAATCTTCTGGGACCTCTCCTGTGCTCAGAGACTCACTAAACAGTTCTGCTAATGGCTCTGCTAGTTCCACCTTTAGCTCCTTAAGTACCCTGGGATGTATGCCATCAGGTCCCATTGCCTTATCCACCCTGAGCTTAGCAAGCTCTTGTAGGACCCATTCTTTTGTGAAGGAATAGTGCTCACCTCCCTCCCCTGTGTCCATGATGCTGAGCTGTGGGCCCTGCCCCTACCTTCTCTTCAGTAAATACTGAGCAAAATATCTATTTAGGATAGATGCCTTTACAGGGTCCTCCTCCTCACATGCTCCCTTTTCTCCATTAAGCTTAGCAATACCCCCTCTGGACTTTCTCCTTTCACTAATGTATCTATAGAAAGTCTTGTCACCTTCTTTTACTGTTCGTGCTAGTGTTTCCTCAGTTTGGGACTTTGCCTGCCTTACTGCCTTCCCTGCTTCCCTTAGGGCAGTTTGGTATGCCTCCCTATCTTCATCCCGCTGTGTTCCTTATATTTCCTGAAGGCCAGCCTTTTGGCTCTGACCGTTTCTGCTACTGTATTTGAGAACCAAAGTGGTTTCCTTCTTCTTTGCACTTCCTTTCTGTCTAACACAAATGGGATGTTGCTTCAAGTATTGCATCCTTAATGCTTGCCCACTTTGCCTGTGACCCCTCACCTGTGTTTCTTTTTGCCAGGCTAGCTTAACTCTGTTGGCCATCTTATCAAAGTCAGCTCCTCTGAAGTCCCATATTTCACTTGGAATGGAATGATTTAGATGTAGTAGCCAAATTGAACCATACCATTGATGGTCATTGGCCCCAGGTGACCTTCTACCTGGAGATCTGTGATCCCTTCCTGTTAGTCAGTACTAGATCTAGGATAGCCCTGTCTCTTGTGGGTTGCTGTACCAGTTGTTTGAGGCCCCTCTGCAGGGAATCCACTATGTGTCTAGTTCTGGCAGATGTTCCTGCTGGTATTGACCAATCTGTATCCGGCATGTTGAAGTCTCCCATTATCAGAACCTCCCCTTTAGCTGTCATGTTTTGTATATCTTCTAACAGTAATGTGTCTATGTCCTCCCCCTGGTCTGGGGGCCTGTAGACAACCCCAGTTCTTAAGGCTGTCCCATTTCCTGTTTCCAGGGTGACCCACAGTTCTTCTGGCTCCTTATGTGTATTCTGAATTTCTGTAGATTTGATATTTTCATTGGCATACAGGGCCCTCCCATTTTGCACCTCGGTCTCTTCTGAACAATACATAGCCAGGTACTGAAGTCTCCCAAGTGTGGTTACTGGTAAACCACGTCTCACTAATTGCTACTAAGTCCAGTTTAGCCTCTGACATTATTGCCTGCAGGTCTGGGATCTTATTTCCCAGGCTGTGAGCATTTGTGTACATGATTTTCCATTTGCCAGATTTCTGTGTTAGTTGTTGGGTAGGTTTGGCATTACCCTGTGCGTCGTGATGGGGAGACAAACCTTTTTCTTACCTGGTGATGCAAATGAACTGCAAACATGCTGAATCCTGTTTGACCACTAGCTGAGGGGGAGGGTGTTCTTCCCATTCGACATATGGGGTGCTGCACCCTCTCTCCATTTGCTAGTTTAAATATTCTGCAAGGCGTCAAACTTCTGCCCAATGGCACTGACTCCTTCCTTAGTCAGATGCAGTCCATCAAATTTAAAGAACTTTCGCTCCCAGAACTGTTGCCAGTTCCTCTACAAATCTGTGTCCTTTTTCCTGGCACCAGCCCTTGAGCACGTGGTTTAGCTCCCCTATCTCCCTTCTCTGACCTTCCGTCCTTCTGCTCCCTCTCCCAGACTGGCAGGATCTCAGAGAAGGAGATGCCGATGAAATGGATGATAGTTTGTCACCCAGCCTGGTCAGGTGTTCCTTGGTCTCCACAACTGACCGGCTGGCAAGATCATTAGTCCCTATGTGTACTAGGACATCAATGTTTTCTCCTGCTTTGTGAACAATTTTAGCAATGCGGTCAGTGTCTCTCCATGCTGATGTACCTGGGAGACATCTGACCATTACCCCTGGCTGGAGATGGGTATCAACTCCCCGAATCATGGAGTCTCCTATGATCAGAAGTTTTTTGGATTTCCTTTTTGCTTTTTTTGTTTTGGTTCCTGATTTGGGTGAGTTTTGTTGTGCTAGCTCCTGTGCTGCAGTGTCCTGCTCTGCAGTGTCTTCTGCCTCTTTGTTTGATTTCAGAGATAGAGGCAGATACCTGTTTGTAGTGTTTATATGGTTTTTGGTGGTAACATGCTGGAGAGCAGAGAGTGATGGGGCACCGATTTGCCCTCCTAACCACCTGCCAACCTCCTGGACCAACTACCTCTGCGGCTCGAGGTTTTTCTGTTGGATGCTGGGGAAATGGCGGTGGTTCTTATAATGTATTTCCCTCTTGAATATGAAATTTGAGGCGTGCAATCTCTGCCCATGCTGCCCGAGCTGAGCCCAAAATCTCCAAAGGCTCAGCATGTGGTGGACAGTCCTAAATCCTGTAAGACTGTCCTTCTGAAAATTGTTCCACAATACCTGCAGTTAATGATATCCATTCCAGATAAGTTGCTGGGTTTATAACCTAGTCAGAGTAATTAGAAGGAAAAAAATGCAAGTAATGGTTTGATTGTGTTTTGTTTTTGTTTAACTTGTTATAACAAGTTAAATTACTAGTGCCCCTGTAAATGAGCTCACCTTGTGGAGGCCCCACTGATCCGCCCCTTCCTGCTCTGTTATAACAAGTTAAATTACTAGTGCCCCTGTAAATGAGCTCACCTTGTGGAGGCCCCCAAAATGCAACTCAACCCAATAATACTATAAACATAAACTACTATCTATCTCCGCTGTAGCACAATATCAGAAAACAACAGCAGCACCACCAAACCTAGTGAGAAGTATACAGTATTTTCGGTCAGTTACTCTCTTATGTAGAAACACTGTCCAATGCCTTCACAGTGTTCAAAATTTTCGGATTATCCAAAAAAGCTCGCCATAGCTTCCTAGAGATTTGTAGTGAAAAGAGGGAGCTCTCGCCACCCCTTCCCCAAAACGACTGGCCATATAATGCAGCCCTCTCACTGCTACACCTTCCACACATTAACATGCAAAATTTAATTAGATAGAGGCCCCCTCACTGTCTCCTTAAGTAACAAAAAGTTTTATGGTACTAATTTGATTCAGAAAATACTTGCAATTTGTAGATCCCACATCCCTCATCTATTCCTCTGCTGAGTAATCCAGGCAATCTTCAATTGGCAGACTGTAATTCCTCCAGAGACTGATGTAAAATGACCAGAACCCCGAGAAAATCAGATCCAGACTGAAAGCAAGTCCTGATTTTTCAGAGTGATAATTACAGGCCCGACCCGGCCTAAGAAAAGGTACCTGAACCCAGTCACTCTCCCCACCTAGGCCCCCAGGGCACACCCAACTTCGTCAGGTAACCCTTAAAAACCACAGGACAAAACCGGGAAGTAGTCAACCCTCCAGTCAGCCCCTGTTGGTCACCCCAGGGAACAACAGACGGACCCAAGACCCACTACAGCCGAGTCTGCCGACTCACTCAACTCGCCACACAGCAGGCAGATCCTCCTCAGAAGGTTGGTTGGCTGCTCCCCACAACAAGAGGTACACCAGTTAAGTCTCAGTTCAGTCACCCAGCCCACAGTGTGAACTCCAGTTCAGCAACGCGTCTCCATACTCCGACGCACTTCCCCACTAACAGTGCCGTCAGAGGTTGAATCTACTCAGAAGCCCGTCCGGATCGTCTACTGTTCCTCTTGACCTCAGTAGTTCCACAGAGTAGGGACTGCAATCTCCTCCAGTACCTTGAATTACTGATGGATCTTGTAAGTCGACCGGTGCCCCTGATTCATCACCAAATGACCAGTACAGTACAGTATATAAAAATGATTTAAAAGCTGCCCCCCCAGACTATAATGGAGTGTGTCCCCGCACTCTCCCTAGGATCGCGTCATAACTTTGCTGAGTGCAGGAGCAGAACATGGGCGTCTCCAGAAACTGGGAAGTCCTAGTGACCTGGTGGGGCTTATTTTACGAGGGCTACTATTTGGATTATTTTTCATAATCTCTGCATCATCTGGAAGAGGTACAGCATCGATCCAGCAGGTGCAAAGGCTGAGGCTGGTAAGTCTCTTTAAAGGAAAACTACATACAAAAATCATAAAAACACATGTTGTGCATTGCGTTTTTGTTTTTCCGATGGTCCCTGGTATTGTATTCTGTTCCATGTGTCTTTGACAATTTTTTTTTTACTTTTCCTTGCCAGTTTCATGGCCTCTGGAGGTAGCCATTCAGCCTTCTTTTGTTGCCTTTGAGTTGTTGAAAATTTTCCAGAATGCCTCTGGGAATGATGTGAATTAGACCTAAATCCTTCAAAGGTGCATTGGCTTTGTTATCACCCAGTGACAACACTTTACAAAGACCTTTGCCACTGCCACACATCCTGAATAACAACAGCAGATGCCTAGAAAAAGCTGACTTTGGCTAGGGAGGGAGGGCAAACACTTTTTCTAAGTAGTTAACTTTCACTCACAAGCTGTTGTAGTTAGATGGTGTGATTAGATTATAACTAGAATCCTGGGCTCTTAGTTCTAATGTAAGGTCTAGATCACATAATTGCCAGAGGCATTCTAGGAAAATTCCAACCGCTCAAAGGCACCTGAATGGCAACCCCCAGAGGCCATAAAACTTGCAGAGAAAAGTGAAAAAAAAAAAGAAACTTGCTACAGACACTGGTAACAGAATACTAGGGATCATCAAAGAAACAAAAACACAATGCACAATATGCATTGCTATAATTTTTACATGTAATTTTCCTTTAACGGAAAACTCTAGAAATTGTACATACTGTAACAGCTGTTATAGAACACCCTGAGCAGAGCTTTAAGCATTAAATGGAAGTTTCTTTATCTTCTATAGTAGTTTGTTGTTTTTTTAACATATATCAGCCGTGCCGGATTTCAATATGCAAACATGACTGCCACCGAGCACCAGCCCTGTGCTCAGGATATGCTCACTCTCCATTAGGGGGCAGCACTCACTAGCATATCCCAAGCACAGGAAGCCATCTGGTGCGTACAAGATGGCCACAGGCATATTTGCACATCAGAAAATGGCACAGCTGGTATACGTTAAAAAAAAGAAACTACCACAGAAGCTAAGAAAAAAAATCCATTCAGTGCCTAAAGCTCTAACCAGGGATTCTATGGCAGCTGTTGCAGTACGTACAATTTCCACTGTTTTCCGTTAAAGTTGACATCACTAGCCTGGCTGTCACAACAGTGGTTGGACTACCATTCATGAAACCAGTGATCCAGTTTCATGAATGAGACCAGGACGTCGGAGACAGGCCAGGGGGAGGAGGATCAAACATTCTTGAGGATGCTCTTCTTTCTGGGGAGGGAGGGCAGCAAGGAGTAATAACAGCAACAAGATTAAATGAACAAGGAGCCTACAGTCCTTAGCAGGGCATTAATAGCTGCAGTTAACTACATAGAAACATAGACTTTGACGGCAGATAAGGACCGCTTGGCCCATCTAGTCTGCCCATTTCCCTACCTACAGGATAGGCCGTAGATCCTAGTTACCCAACAGCCTATTTCTTCCTACCCCCCCACAAGAATTGCCTTATGTCTGTCCCATGCGTTCTTGAATTCTCCCACAGTTTTAGACCCCACAACCTCCTCGGGAAGGCTGTTCCATGCATCCACTACCCTCTCTGTGAAATAATACTTCCTCACATTGCCCCTGAACTCCCCCCTTCTATCTTTAAATTGTGTCCCCTTGTTCTTGCACGTCTCTTTTTCTGAAAGATGCTACCCTCTTGGACTTTGTAGATTCCACTGAGGTACTTAAAAGTTTCTATCATGTCCCCCTCTCCTTCTTTCCTCAAGGGTATACATATTAAGCTTCTTTAGTCTCTCTCTCTGCATCTCTCTTGCAGACCCTGCACCATTTTAGTTGCCTCCTCTGGACTACCTCTATCCTGCCTCGTCCTTGCGGAGATGGGGTCTCCAGAACTGGACACAGTACTCCAGATGGGGTCTCACCAACTGTCTGTACAGAGGATAACAACTTCCTGTTTTCTGCTGCTGATGCCTCTCCTATACATCCCAGTATACCCCAGCCCTCCCTACTGCCTTCTCACATTGCTTGCTAACCTTAAGGTCATCTGATATGATTACCCCCAGGTCCCTTTCCTCTTTTGTTGTTGTTACTACCTCCCCACCCATTGTGTATTCTTCCCCTGGGTTCTTGTTTCCCAGGTGCATTATTTTGCACTTCTTTGCATTGAATCCTAGCTGCCATACTTCTGACCATTCCTCCAACCTTGCCAAGTCCCTTTTCATCCTTTCCACGCCTCCTTGTCTATCAACCCTGTGTCATCTGCAAAAAGGCATACTTTTCCTTCCAGTCCCTCTGCAATGTCACTGATGAAGACATTAAAAAGGACTGGACCCAATACTGAACCCTGCGGTACCCCACTAGTAACCCCTCTTTCTTCAGAGTGGACTCCATTTACAATTATCTTCTGTGTCCTGTTGTGCAGCCAATGTTTTACCCAGGCTACCACCCTGGGACCCACTCCCAGGCTGGTTAATTTGACTATTAATCTTCTGTGTGGGACTGTGTCAAATGCCTTGCATTTATGGTTTAAGCTTTAATTCTAAGAGGAACAGGGGAAGATAAAAGTGAAGATCCCTGTTATACATATGACTAGTCCAGTAATTCAGATGCACTTATTGCTATTAGCTGGATTTTTGTTCAGCAAAATGACCTGGAAAAGGGATCAATTGACTGTTGAATGTTTGCTATACTGCTACTGTAGCGTCATAATCGGTACTTCATCTGGTGATGTTTTTTCTTTTCTCCTCGACACTGTACCTATAAAGTAACTGTGAATTGTACTCATCATGCCATCTGAGTGGCCTGGGTTGTGTCTAAAAATGGTCCCTGGGATCAGCGCACCTACCCAGTTTATAAGGAAAGGAAGAAAGAAAGAAAGAAAGAAAGAAAGAAAGAAAGAAAGAAAGAAAGAAAGGCACACACTGGGTGAAGAGTCATGATGAAATTCCAAGAAATCATCAACCTTTGACAACGGAGAAGGACCATTTGGGCTCTGTCTTCTCCTGGTTACAGATGAGTTTTAAACCATATAACTTGCCAACGTGTAACAAACAAAACTTGTCAGAAAATGACAGGAAGAATGCTGCAAATGACTGGTGGTGCCAAAGCTAATGGAATGTGAATGATGTTTTTGTAAAGGCAAAAAGACAAAAGAAAAATTGTATCATGCTTTCCCACACATGTAGATTGCTGAATCACTTCAGGAGGCCCCTGGATTCAAATTCAAAATTAAATCAATGGAACCAAATGTTGCCATCCCTACCTTGATTCTTTGACTGTTGGTCTTCCCCTGAAGCTTCCGTAGCACCAGGGCTAGCTGCAAGCTTCATGGACCATTTGTCCCTACCAAGACAGAAGTCTGGCATGCCGAGAAAATACATTCAGAGGCAGAATTAATAAATAATTCTGCTCTACTTTTTTTACAGCAATATGTACAGATGTCCTTGGTGATGAACAAAGAAACCTAGAAACACAGAATCTGTCAGCTGATAAGGACCGTACAGCCCACCTAGTCGGCCCATTTCCCTATTCACTGCTGCAGCCCCAGATCTTATTTGATCTGCAGCTCTCCTGTTCTGCACATCTGCAGGGTACCCTTATGTCTATCCCATGCACTATTGAACACCCGTATTGTTTTTGCACCCTCCACTTCTGCTGGAAGGCTGCTCCACGGTTCCACCACCCTCTCAGTGAAAAAGTACTTCCTAACATTACCGCTGAGCTTTCCACCCTTCAGCCTCATATCATGCCCCCTTGTTCTTGTGCAGAGTTTTCTCTGAAATATGCTTTCCACCTGTACCCTATGTATTCCCCTAAAGCACTTTAAAGTCTCTTATCATATTTCCCCTCTCCCTTCTTTCCTCCAGTGAATAGATATTAAGGTCCTTAAGTCTTTCCTCATAGGGATTCTGGTGCAGTCCATGTACCATCTTTGTCACCCTTCTCTGGACTGCCTCTATTTTGTCAATGTCCTTCCAGAGATGTGGTCTCCAGAACTGGACACAGTACTCCAGCTGAGGCCTCACCAGTGATCTGTACAGTGGCATCACTACCTCTTTCCTCCTGTTTGTTATGCCCCTCCCTATGCACCACAACATTCTGTTTGCTCTCTCCACCGCATTTTCACACTGTTTGGTCACCTTCAGGTCATCAGATATGATAACCCCCAGGTCACTCTCCTGACTTGTGTTGGCCAGAATTTCCCTACCCATCCTGTACTCCTCCCTTGGATTCCTGTGACCCAGGTGCATGATCTTGCACATTTTAGCATTAAAACTCAACTGTCAGACACCCGACCTCTCCTCTAATAGGCTTAGATCCTGTCTCATTTTTTCCACCCACTCCAGTGTGTCCACTCTGTTGTAGATCTTGGTGTCATCTACGAAGAGGCACACCTTTCCCTCCAGACGCTCTGCAATGTCACTAACGAAGACAATGAATAGGACTGGCCCCTGCACTGACCCTTGTGGCACCCCACTGGTCACCTTCCTCTCCTCAGATTTCATGCCATTTACCACCACTCTCTCAGTCCTGTCCCTTAGCCAGTTTCCAACCCACTTTACTACCATAGGACCCACTCCCAGGCTCCCTAATTTATTTAGCAATCTCCTGTGCTGGACGGCGTCGAAGACCTTGCTGAAATTCAGGTAGGCTACATCCACCGCCCCTGCCTGATCTACCACCCTGGTTACCCAGTCAAAGAACTCTATAAGAGTCATCTGACAGGACCATCCCGCTGAGAATCCATGCTGCTTTGGATTCTGCGCCCCGCTATCCTCCAGAAACTTCACAATCCTCTCCTTAAGTAAGGACTCTATTAGTTTTCCCACTACTGAGGTCAGGCTCACAGGTATGTAATTGCCTTCCTCCTCTCTGCTTCCACTCTTGTGGAGAAGAACACAGCCCAAGCACAAAGGTTTCAGCTTTCCCAGTACAGACAGTAGACCCACAGAGGCAAGAGTATACCATGTTTTACAAAGGACACACAGGACTTGTCTTCTCCCGTCAGATTTGTGAAGGCAGGAATGCCAGACACATGGGATATTTAACAGTGTGGAAAAAGATGCTTCAAAGAGATCAAAGTACAGATGGTACCAAGAGGCATCAAACTGTCCCAAGCAGAAGCAGGACCCCACTGAAAATGAGATGTTGCAGTTCTGCTTGTCTATTATTTGTAAATAAATTGCCTGTAAAACCCTTTGGGATACAGTGTATTAAAAGCACTACATTAGTGAAAATTATATACATTTCTATGTTCCATGCAAATCATGTGATGAAACCGCTTCCGGAGACTGTGGCTGCAGCAGTCAGAGGAATGGACTGCAAAACAGAAACCACTTTATAACTATTATTTTTTTTAACTTTATGTTTATTATAGAAAACAAACATACAGTTAGGACACAAGCATTGAAATGACATATTAAAAATATTACTCCCATGAGGGCGCCACTTCTCTCAGTAAGCACATTAATTTCCTTCAAATGCTTCAAGATATATCATATGAGGATACCTCAGAAAAGGAAAATTAGTACTAATGTCCATCATTTTGCTGCTTATTGAGTCCATGAGCTGCGTGGTAAAAAAAAACAATGTTGAATAAGGAACATTTCTTCAGTCCTCATCCTCCACCAGTGAGGAAGGTGACTATCACGCTTTAGCACAGTAATCAGGCACGATCACTGTGCCCTCTCTAGAATAGACTAGACACTTCCTCGCATAACCCCATACTATCCACTTATGTAGGCCCTGTTATTAACTTTCAAAATGAACTAGTAAACCTGAGCTTAACTTACACTGAGTACACACTAAACATTTTTAATAAAACAATTAGTTGCCCCTTATATTTAAACAACGATAAAGTGAACATCAGGTCTTTAACAGGACACTTTACACTTCACCACTGATGCTCCAATAAATACATGCTATAGAAAAAGGATCATCTCAGTGTTATTTTTTGTTTTATATTTAGAGACCTAAATTTCAAATCTCAGAATACCCTGATGAGGCAAATGCCCCACCAGGAGCTTCACCAATCAACAAATGTCCCAATATGTACTCAGGGTGCATCTTCATCTTCAGAAGAAGAGGTTTCTCGCTCCCTTTCTCAAGATCTGGGTGCCACATGTCCCTTTGCCCATCTCATGGCCTCATTCGGATCATTAAACAGGTATACTTGGCTCCCGTGCACAATTCTCAACCTTGGCCGGGGAAATAAGCCCATGTGAAATTCTGGCTTCCCGCAACATCGCCCTCACGCAATCAAACTTTTTTCCTTTTTAATGGGTTGCATACCCAATGTCTGGAAACAGTCTGACTTGTTCCCTGTCATGTAAGAGAGTCTTTTTATTTCGGGAAAACACCAAGAAGAAATCTCTTTACCCAATGCCATCAGTGACCACAGCTACCGCCCTGGGAGCTTCTATGTTGTCTGGTTTACCGCAAGGGTTCACCTGATAGGCTTTCTGCAGGCGTTGCACCCGATTGGAGACCTCTTTCCCTAGTTGTTGGATCAGCCATTCTTTAATAAAAAGAAGAAGGTGGTCCCCCTTACACTCCTCTGGTAATCCCAGAATATGGAGATTCACCTCCCTCACCTGATTCTCAAAGGTTTTGAGACGTGACTTCAGGTGAGTATTTTCTTTGATAATTGTTGCCACAGCTCCCATCTCTGAGTCCGCTCTTTTAGATGCTTCAGCCGACATCCCTTGTACAACATCTATGGTCGCCGCCAGACTAGCCACCCTGTTAGTCAAAGCATCAGATTTGTCAGACAGATGTCCGACTGATGCTATTAATTTATTGAGTTTCGCTTCTATCATCTGAAGGGACTCTTCTAGTGCCGTCTCTCCGATTTCAACAGCGGGGCTCATTTGAGACGTCGTTGCAGGCAGTCCAGATGGGTTTTTCGATTTTGCTCCCTCACCAGCCATTCTATCTTTACAGGGGTTACCCATTATCAGCAGGGTGCCTTTAGGTACCGATAACATGTAGTCAAGCTCAAGAATTTTATCAAGAAATAGCTTTTTATATTTTATTTAAGTTATATGGATGTCGGAGCTCTACAGAGGAGTTGTCATCTTGCTTGGGCTCCACAGTGCCCCTCCCAGACCATTTTAGACAGAATGGGTGATTGGGACATTAAAGTTTCTGCAGCCACATACATGGCAAAAGCTGTGGAGGAAAACTTGACTCAGACCCTGTTAACAATTGCCACCTTGATTTGGGAGAACATTAGTTTCAGACACCATCTGGAACTGGTGGAAAAATCTCAAAGAGCAGTGAAAATATGGATTGCCTGTCTGGTGGAGGGTACTGAAGGGAAGAACATACAATAATTTCATAAAACCTGGTTCCCAGCATTCCTGCATCTGATAGAAGAGGAAGAGGACATTGTTATCAAGAAGGTGTACAGTGTGAGTACACTTACTGGTGCCTCTGCAATTCTTCTTGTAACCTTTTGGTGATCATGGATGGAGTTGATGCTATCAATAGACTTCGGATGACTGCAAAGGAAAAATAGGCAAGGCAAGGCAAGGCAAAATTTATTTAAAAGACGCCCAATCCCTGAGGCTCTGGGCGCCGTACAATCCATTAAACCAAGCATTTTAACATAATAAACATGAAAATTTATACATAAATACAGATCATTACAGAACTAAACATTTAAATATAAATCTTTATCGAAACATTAAATTAAATTAGATTAAATGCCTTAGAGAAGAAAAAGGCCTTTAACTGGGCCTTACAATAGCCCTTGTGAAGCAACATTCCAGTTCAGTACATTTTTTCCTGGACCTTTCACAGTTTCAAAGCATAGAAACATAGACAATGATGGCAGAAAAAGACCAAGGATTCATCTAGTCTGCCTGGAGTTCCCTATCTGCCCCAGGACCTATTGTTCATACAGGGTTTTATCCCATCCCATCCACCCCCTTACTCCCCTCCCCACTGCTAGTGACCTAAACAACCACCAAACCCTTTACTCTGTTCTAGCCATGCCTGAAGCCATTTATTGTCTTGGCACCCACCACCTCCACTGGTAGACTGTCCCACGTCACCGCCCTTTCTGTAAAACAGAACTGCCTCACATCCCTCTTAAACCTTCCCCCCACCAGTTTCCACTCATGACCTCGAGTTCTTGACTCTGTCCTCTTGTCAAAGAGTTCCTTGCAGCTCACCTTGTTTATTCCTTTCAGAAACTTGAAGGTCTCTGTCATATCCCCCTCTTTAGTCTGATCTCCATTGAGTACATGTGCAGTGTCTTCAGAAAATCTTCGTAAGACCCGCCCTGTTGGTCCTGAATCATCTTGGCCATGCTGCACTACAATGTCACCAGCCTGTCCCTGTCCTTCCTAAGTGAGGACTCCAGAACTGAGCCCTGTATTACAGATGCAGTTTCACCAGTGACCTGCATGGAGGTCGTAGTACCTCCTTTTTATGTTTGCTTGCGCGCATGCGCAAGAAACATTATGCGGCAGCTTAGGAGAGAAGCGGGTTGTGGAGGTGCAGCAGTGTGATGGCCAATGTCAGCACTGCATTTGTGGGCTTGGCGGTGTGCACCCAAAGCAGGCCCAGTATCCTGATGACACTGGTTTTCCAGAAGTGCCACCAACTTGAAATGATTTGGCCGCTGCAATGAGGGGTCGCCTCGTCATTGCAGCGTCAGCAATTCTGCTGCAATGAGGGAGTGACCCTTCATTGCAGGGCGGTACCTCACCTGGTGTAACAGTACCAGGAACATGGCGGCTCTATGCACCACCTCAGAGCCGACGGGGGTGCCCAATCCTCTTGTCAGCATGCCCCCGACTCCCTTCATTTGCTGATGGGGAGCCCAGTCCCCGTCGGCATAATGTCTCCACACCCAAGTTTCTGTTGTGTGCCGAGGGGGGTGCCCAGTCCCCCTTGGCATCATGCACCCCCCCAACAGTCTTTCTTTGCTGACGGGGGCTCCAATCCCCATCGGCTTCAGTCCCTCCTTCCCAGTTCAATTTTCCAATGGGGGAGCCCACTCCCCATCAGCATTATGTTCCCACCCCCTTGATTTCTGCTGTGTGCCAAGGGGGTGCCCAATCCCCCTCAGCACCATGCGCTCCCCACCCGTTTCTGTGCCGACGGGTGGCACAATCCCACTCGGCTTCGGTCCCTCTCCCCACAAATGCAGGTGGCACACTGAGAGCCCACCCCAGTGTACCAAATAACACTTGCAAAAAACAGAAAACCAACCCGCATTGTCTTTTTGGTTTTTACCTGTAAACAAAAAATGGTCCCTCGCGTCTCTCCTGCCCCTCCCCAACCTGCCCACCCTCTGTGCAACTTGCCTACCCACCCCCCTCACCCCATACTTACCTCCAGAGCACAGCACAACGATCTTCTGTGGATCAGGAACACGTCTGTACTCTTCAAAGCCGACCGCGAACTGAAGAAATGCCAGTAAGCTGTATAATGGCATAAATAAGTTTTTTCAACTTTGGTGCATATCTCAGGCATTTTTGGGAATTTTAGCACCAAATTTTCAACATGGGGTTATTGGGACCCCTCCTCATGAATTCAGTCACTGTCATGGCGTTATTCAGTCCCAAAATGTGATTTCACGGTCACTGCGTGGGATCACCCCTTTGGGACTGATTAACGAAACGACAGTGCCACTGTTCATGAGGTGGGCTCTCAAAAAGCCTATGCTGCAAATTTGGTGAAACAAAATCAAAAAAATGACTGTTTTACAAGCGTGCATTGCGCAGCTTCCACGCACGCTCGTAACTTTGTGAATTTGTGATATTTTCACTCCAGATTTTCAACATTGGCATTTTTCCACACCTCCTTATGTAAAGTACAGCTGTCACTTTACCCATCCTGGCCGAAATGTGATTTCACACTTCCGGAGCAGAATAGCACGGTTGCTGTGGGAAATCAGTTTTAGGGACAGATTAAGAAAATGACAGTGACACTGTTCATGAGCAGAGGTCCTAAAATGCCTATGTTGAAAATCTGGTGACAAAAGTCCATAAAATGACTGTGTTACAAGCATGCGTTGTGCAGTTTCCATACACGCTCGTAACTTTGTAAATTTGCAATATTCTCATGCCAGATTTTCAACACTGGCATTTTTTCACACCTCCTTATGAACAGTACAGCTATCATTTTTCACATCCTGGCCAAAATTTGTTTTCGCACTTCCGGCGCAGAATAGCGTGGTTTCAGGTGGAAATCAGTGTTTGGGACAGATTAACAACAAGTGAGTGAGAGAGGGGGAGTGCGTGAGCTCAATGGAGCTCTGTCAGGACTGCTGTGAATTTTTTGTGGGCAGAAAAAGGCACCAATGCAGGCAGGAGCCCAGTACAAAAGAGCAGCCTGCAGCGCCGGGAGAAACAGAACGAGCGAGTGAGAGAGGGGGAGTGAGCGAGCTCAGTGGAGCTCTGTCAGGACTGCTGTGGATTTCTTTGTGGACAGAAAAAGGCACCAATGCAGGCAGGAGCCCAGTATAAAAGGACAGTCTGCAGCACCAGGAGAAACAGAACGAGTGAGTGAGAGAGGGGGAGTGAGCGAGCTCAACGGAGCTCTGTTGGGGTTTTAGAGTTGCCCACCCACCTGCCCAGGGTCCTGTGTGGTCCTATATTACAGCAGGGTCTCTGGGGTGGAAACAAATCAATGATTGGATACTTTTACGATTGCTGTAATAATACAGATTTAGTTGTTCTGTTTATGTCTCTAACTGAGCTAAGTACTGAGCTATACTGTTAGGATTGCTGTAATAATGCATATTTATTTGTTCTGTTTATTTCTCTAACTGAGCCGAGTAATACTTGGAGTGCAATACAATTTCTAACTGGGCTAAGTGAAACTATGAGGGCTGAGAACAAAAAGTATGGTAGCTGAGGGGTGAAAAACGGACAAGGAGGCTTTAGGATTGCTACAGTAATACAGTATCTAATGGATGAGATTTGAGACTGAAATAACCCAGTCGGCAAGGGGGCAGTAGGGGGACTTGTGTGGGGGGAGAACAGGAATTTGAGTTAATAGGGCCCTAACAGTTGTAGAAGGGTACAGAAACCGGGAGTAAGAGCCCGTAACATAAGATGGGGGCCAAAATGGGGCAGGTGCCGTGTGTCTATAGGGCGGGCATCTTTGGAAGGGTGGTGGAGTGTACAGGGTGTGGGGTCTGGCATGATCCTGGACTGGGCATGGAGGATGGGGTGGTGTATGCTGTGTAGACAACTGGCTAGTTTGAGGGAGGAACTGTGGAGATTAGGGAGGAGTCTAAGTGGCAGGGCAGATGAGTATGGTAGGCATCCTGGCTGGAGGGGGCACAGGGGATGGGGGAAGAACAACTAGGGACTGAAACTGACCCCAGTATCAGAGACACTAGCAGAAAAGAGAGAAGGGAGAGGATGCCCAAGGTGAGGGAGGGGCCTGATGGGGGGAGGAAGAGACCACAAGGAGTACCAGGGGAGGGAGCAGATGGCTGTGAGTAGGGAGGGACCAGAGTGGGACCAGGGGGAGCATGGAGGGGAACAAGTAGGAGGGGGGAACCAACAGGGGGAAGAGATGTAGGAGGGGTATCGACTAGGAATAGATTTGAGCCTCTGCTATGGGAGGAGGGGAGCAGGAACATACTGAAGGGGGGAGGACAAGCGGGGCATGAGAGGGATGGCAACAGGTAGGGGAAGAGATAGCGAGGACAAAACAGTAGAAGGGGGCTAGTAAGAAAGGAGGAGGGTGACTGGAGGAGAGAAGGCTATGGTAAGGGGGAGGATGGGAGGGGCATCGCTAGAGGGGTTGAAGGGAATGGGGGCTCTAAATCGACAACAACAGTGATGGGAGAGGGGTTGGAAATCAGCAGGGGAAGAGGGAAGGTCAACATGGGAAGCCCAGTAGGAAGTAGTCAGGCTGGGAAGGGGTTCAAGGGGGATGGGAGGAATAAGGCAGCAAAAAGGGGTGAGGCAGAAGTAGGGAATGCAAATACAGAAGTCACAGACGGGGCAGCTGGCAGGGTTAAGGGGCAGGGAAGAACGAATACTGGGGTGTTGGAAGGTGCATTAGAAGGGAAAGGGGGTAAAGGATGGGAAAGTACTTGTCCTGGGGGATTCTATATTGAAAGGGGTGAGCTGGGGCAGAAGGGGGGAAAGGCACAGCCGTATTTGGGTTGAAGCTATCCCTGGGTTGACTGCAGGAGGGGCAGTCACTGCTCAAATATACAGCGAGGGGGAGGAAGAAACCTCATTTACTGTTGCATGTGGGTACAAATGACTTGGTGGGGGAGACTGTGGAAGTAGTGAGGGGGAGGTTCTAGGAGTTGGGCAGGCAGTGTGGGAGCGTGGGGGAGTTAGGGTATGCAGTGTTAGTGGCTCAGTAGGTAGCACACCGCTCTGAGGCCGGGAGATCAGAGGGCTGTGGGTTCAGTTCTACATCTGGCACTCTAAGTTAATATCCCAGTATGACAATATAGTGCAGGAGAGGGTGCTGCACTTCTGAGGTGCCATCTTTCAGATGAGACATTAAACTGAGGTCCCATCTACCTGGATTGGTGGTAGTTCAGGTGGATGTTAAAGATCCCATGGCACTTATCGAAAAGAGTAGGGGAAATTTTTATTGACAAAGAAACTACAAACCAAAATCACATTGACAAAAATAAATACAAAAGACTCATGTAACAGGAAAATCAGAATCAGTCACCCATGGTAAGCATTTCCATAAAGCAAACAATGATCCAGATGACAAACTTCTTAGTTCAGAAAAATAAACATCTTTTAAATCCTGTTCAATACTTTGGACCACCAGTAGGTGGGACATATCTTTTTGCTGCAAGGTGAAAAGACAGCAAGCAGTCCATAAATGCCATTTAATGATGGTAAACAATAAGTTTAGAGTGTCAATATTCCACTTTTTCCAGGTCGCTGGAAACCTACCATACAATAACATCTCATAAGTAACAGAAGTAAATAAAGGTTCCTTCCATCTGTTCGCTAAAAATAACCAAAAACCAGTGATATAGGAACAAAGAAAAAACAGGTGTTATATTGTTTCATCCTGACTTACACATAAAGGTCTGGAACACAATCTTTCATTCAGCTGTTCATGTTTATGATTTGCCTTAATATTGATCTTTTCATGACAACTAAGCCAGTGTAGATCCCACATCTTCTGGGGGATGCGAGGATTCCTTAACAGTGTATATAAAGCAGGTAAGGAAGTAGGGGGACATTTGGGAAAAATTACAAGGTCTGCACAAGTGGTATCTATCAAAAAATTATAAATGGCTTTCCTATTTTGTCATAATAATATGGCTAGTAATCTTCCATTGTTTTAAACGGCAAAAGGTATCACGAAGATAAGAAGGGGTAGACGATACATGTTTAACCTGTTTCAAAGTGTTAAGGTCCCAAAGATGAAACCAGGGTTGACGGGATTGAAAAAATAAAATTCTATCCCACATCATAATTAACTAAAAGTGGTTTAAGATTAGTCACAAAAATAAACTATTATAAAAAATAATGGGTGTATCATGTTAAGACCATCTTCCTTGAAAGGTAAGCAGGTAATGGAACGCTAATGGGATTCAGGTGGCTGCCCCATAAGGCCTGAAAAATATAATTAGAAGTTTGGTCTCAAACACGGAGGGGAAAATAAGCCAAAAACAAAAAAATCGAGCAAGTGACACTTTATCAAGTAAACCCTCTTTTTTACTGAGTTTCCAGGTGTTCCAAGAGAAACTTTGGCCTCGCTAGGTCCAGTTTGGGAGTCCAGTTGAGAATGTCTAAAGAACCTGATCCAAATAGAATGCCCAAAATCTTAATAGGGGTCATGCAATACTGGAAACTATTACATCATTCGACTGCTGAGATCTGAGCCGTCAACCGACACATTTCTCCAAGTTCAGGGATGCTCCTGAAACAAGACCAAAGGACTTACAGAGATGGAGAGATGCGTCTGCCGAAGGAACCTCAGCTACTATTAAACTCATGTCATCAGCACAGGCTAAAACAGAAAGTGGTAAGGAACAAATAGGCCTAGCATTGTGTGCTGTATTAATGGTGCGAAGTAAGGGATCCAAAAAAAAAAGATATACAAAAAGGGACTCAGTGGACACCCTTGTCTAACACCTCTCTTTAAAGATATCAAAGGACCCTTCCAGCCATTAACAAGAGGGATAGAAGTGGCTATAGAATAGCATGTTTAACCAGGAGAGAGTAGTCATAGGAACCCTATAATGTCTCAAAACCTGCCATAAAAGTCATGACTCACTGACTCAAATGCCTGTCTTTGATCCAATGAATACAGGAGGCCTGTTAACCTATTTGAATTGCCATGTTCCACCAATTCCTATAATAAAAGGACATGATTATGTATGCTTTTGCCTGGAACATTACTAGATTGAGCTTCTGAAATAACAAGAGGGCCAACTTTTAGCGGACAACAATAATTTTAGTTAAAATTTTAAGTCCATTATTCAATGAGCTAGAGGCCTCCAATTAGTCATTAATTTTCTGTCTCCTTTCTTATGGATATAGAAGGTACTACCCATATTAAATTCTAATGGCAAAGTATCAGCTTTAAAAGGAAGTTATAAACTGCGCCAATTCTACGCTCAACTCAATATTAAGCAATTTATAAAGCTTCATTCGAAGGCCATCCAAGCCTGGAGATACCCAGATCGCAGAGTTGTGATGACCTTTAACTACTTCTCGTGCCTGAATATCACAAGCAAGCATATCAGATACTGATTGTTGACATCAGGAACAGAAATGGGACTAAGGAAGGTCAGTATATCAATGTAGACATATAGGAATGGACTGAATAGTTTTGAGTATACTCGGTCACATAATTTTGATGTTTAGAATCAGTAATTGTATGACCAGTTTCAGTCACAGTAGTATCAATGGTTCTCCCGTAATCTGTTTAGAAAAATGCAAACAGGCAGATCACATCATAGGCACCTTTACACTAAAACGTTGACACTGTTGCACTGAAGCATATTTTTAAGTGATATTCATTAAAGATTTTTCAGGGTACTAATTTGTGAAGAAAAATCCTGGCCAGTGGTATCTAAGAAGGGTAAGGTGTTTTTGCAGCTGATGTCGTGTCCTATGGTATGTGAAATAACAATCTCGTGATGGGTTTTGCTAAAGGATTTCAGTACTTCACAAATCCTCTTCATATCTAACCACCACCACCAAGGATCAACGTAAAGAAAAAACACAGATTTTCTGTTCGGAAAAAAAGATTTAAGAAGTGTTAACAACAGAGAATTCTCCAATAAGGAAACATTAAATGTCCAAGTGCCAGGACCAAAAGTTGCAACATTCTTAGGACCAAGAAAAATGGTAAGCAAATCGTGATCTGAAAATTCAGTCACCTGCATTTCAACAGCAGAAGTCTGTAAAAAGGAGGACACAAAAAAAAAATCTATCCGGGTAGCTAAAGAGCCTTTATGAAATGTAGGGTATGTGTCTGGGGAGAGAAAGATAAGCATCCTTCAGTTTTGCAGAAACAAAAGATTTAGAAAAGTGGTACCACAAATAATTTTGTGGTTTTGAGAGGACCTGTCCTTAGTGGACAACCCACAATTGAAATCACCACCAAAATGACATGCATAGAGGTGTAAGATAGGGTCGAATCACTTTCAAGAGTTCAACTTAAGCGATTTGTTTAGGGCACAATACTGGTAATCCAAAAGGATAGAAAGGAACCTAAAGTTTATCAATAATACTTGCCAGGGCATAAATCTAGAATCTTAATAACAGAGACATTAGGAAGATGAAACAAAATACCACCCCCAGAACATGTCTCCTGTCCAAATGACTAATAGGAGGGCCTAAATGCCAGGATTTTTGGGCCCTAGAAATTCAGTACAAAGAATGGAATCTAACATCTTGTAGAAGTATGAGATCGTAGTAAGGCAAGACAAAAACAAAAAACTGAACTCCTCTTATGTTGTTTTTTATACTGTTAACATTAATAGTATGTATTGCAAAGAAGTAGACATATGCATAGTAATCACCTCTGTCTACCCTTCCTCGGTACATTCTTTATGTTTTGTCTTGGCTTGGCTTTCCTTTTGGGACCCTACATTGTCGATAGGAGTTCAGTATCTGTAGTAAGTTCAGGGTGAGAGGACTGGACAGAAGAAGAGTCAGAGTCTGTGTTTTCAGAAGTATGTCGAGCAATTCATTTATTTGTCAAAGGGAGAGTCTCTACCCTCTGAGCTCTAGAGGAGGGTGAACCAAACTTTTGAACCTTGTAATTCTAGAAGGTGTAGTAAAAGGGTCAGGTTCCATTGTTTCTAATGGTGCTGGGGGTCCCATAGAAGAGCCACCCAGTAGAAACAGCTTAGGAAGAACTAGGGAAGAAGGAGGGTGGGAGGTGAGAGAAAACGTAACAGGTTGTGGGACAGGCTCAGTCAAATCCTCCCAGTAGTTACTACAGTGGCAGTGGAAACAACATCTGTGTTCAGCTAAAGTAGTGGGGGGCAACTGTAGAAGTAAAGAAGAGGGACCTCAATGTTAGAGTTTGGGTCAACTGTAATAATAAGTCGCTGTTCCTTCCATCAGCCAAGTAGGAGAATTTTAGTAGCCCAGAACATTGCTGACAAGTATGTCCCATGTCTCACGTAAAACACAGAGAGGTTCTTCAGTACACTGTGAGCCTGCATGACCAAGCACTACCACCAAACACATTTAATAGTGTCACAAATGCTGCTGAGATGAGAGGTGGAACTGCGCTTATAACAGGCTTTAGGTTGTCCAGAATAGAACAAACTCCCTACTCTCGCCTAACAGAAAACTATTGGGTAGGTGTTGAATACCAGTATCAGTAGCCCGGAGCATAACCCTAACCTTCCACCCTTCTGTCCACAAATTTTCCGAATCAAAAATAGTTTCAGAGTCAGAGAGCACTGTACATCTTTGTTTCAGCCAAACCGTAATATCGTTCAAACTAACACCTTCATTTCTAAACAGAATAGTGACAGTCTTTTGCACAGGTTTCATTAAAGGAATTGCACTGAAAGGTGACCATAAAGGGTATTTTCAACAGATGAAATTGGGAACAAAATTCTCTAAACCTTTAAGGTTTTGAAACTTATATCAAAATGTGGGACCTATTAGAAACATGTATCAATGCTGATATCATAAGCAGTACACATGGAGTCTTTACCAAAGTGCTCAACAAAACCCTATCAGGCATGTTAGGTAAACCACCCAACACTGTAATCTGACAGCATTGTGTCTCTTTAGCCTGTTGGGTGGAACAGAAAACAAGATGCATACATTTTAGTACATGTAGAAACAAGAGAAGTCGGCCGTTCAGTCCGTTGGAGGTGGTAGACTAGGCCCTGGTGGTAAACTTTGTTGAAGAGGGTCGGAGTCTGAAAACAGAGCTGCAGGAGAAGTGGAAACCGACAAATTGAGAATTGGATTCTGTGTTAAGCGCAAAGCAGGCGTAAGCGTAAAGTCCAACTGGTCTTGCACAGAAGAAATAGCTGAGGCGTCTGCAGGGGTGTTCCGAATGGGGGAAGGACCGGAGTGCCAGGTACCGACAACTGGATCCCTCTCCCACCCTGCTGCAACAAGAGCAGAGTCAACTGACCAGTCTCCCTGAGGAACAACCTCTGCAGGGGGCAAGTCAGACGCAGTGGTTCGTGGAAGAAGATTGGGGGAACCAGCAAGGTTTTCGGAGAAGTTTCAGCAGCAGGAGCAGAAGAAATCGTTTAACAGACCACATTGAATGCGGAAATGTCAGGCTGTTCTCCGATGCCTGACGCAGCAGTCTGGAACAGTGAGTCAGAACAGTAGGCAGGCTGCAAAGTTAGTGCCTAATGCTAAAAGCTCTTGCTCTTTTGTAAGATAGCGTGTTTCTGCAAGTAATAGCAAAGCTCACATCTGTAGGTCAAACATCTGTATTATGTAGAGACTTTAGCAGATGCTAGCTGTTGCAGTATAGGACACGACTGGAAGAAACAATTGTTTGCTTACTTTGATCCATCGAGTTTTGAGGAAGGAAATGAACTGGAGATGCATGCAACTTAGATCCACTAGGAGGAAGCTTGCAAGAGATCTAATGAGGTCTCTGGCAACCAGAGACAGGGAGACCAACTCCCTGCCTCCAACACCTGCATGTCCTCTGACAGCATGTCCAGAGGCAGCCATCTGGTCCCACTGGAAAATGGGTCCTCCTTGCTCACAGGAAGCAGAGTAGGGGAATTTTTTATTGATACACATAAAACAAAAAGGTATTACAGCATACATCACAAAACACAAAAGAAAAGAATCAACAAAAAAATCAAAAGAAAGTATTACATCAATACAATCTACCTCAACATCACGAACTTCCACACTAAAAGAGTAGGGGTTTTTTTTTTCACAACAACAAATCAAAAGGAATACAAACAGTGATAAGTCACACAAAATAATAAACAAATCATAGGAAACAAACTCAAAGAATATCACAATCATACATCATCCTAGAAATGGGAAAGGAAACAGAATAAATATACCCCCCACTGAAAGAGTTGGGGAATTTTATTTTCACAACACCACATTTTCAACAACAAAAAATGTCATTACCACACAAAAAGCAAAGTACAAATCATAATAAAGGCAAAGAACCAATCAAGCTATACAGAAGCAAAAATAAAAATCCAAGATCTGTATATGTAGAGATATCATAGGACATATATTTATACAGAAAAACAGTGAAGGCATACCAGGTTCTGCAGAGAAGGACTTCCCACAAGCTAAAAGGAAACCATCATAACCTAATACAGGGTTTGGGCAGACACAAGGTCCCTCACCTGTATCTAACGAGGTCATCTTCCTCCATCATAATTTAGACAATTCAGGATGCACCTGTCCCTGCTCCTGCCCACTCTCCAAGTATTTCACAGCTGTGCGTATGTTGTGTGAAACTATCTGAGATTCAGAAAGTAACTTCTGTCGAAGTAAGAGAGCACCTAGCTTGCCATAACTGAAAACTGATATGGCCCATCACAAGACGCAATGTATTTGCATCATACACAATCCAGGAGCTCGGTAGAACCTCGCCCACCCACACGTCAGGTGAGAGAACCAAAGGGATTCATAAAGGCCATGTATCGTGAAAAGAAGACCATGAAACAGTAAAAGGACACTCTACAAAAAATGCTCCATCGCTTCAATAACTCCCAAACAGGTCTCCTCTAGGGCAATATCGTTCTAGCTCAATTCTTTATGGTTTCCTGCTCTTTCACCCTAATTCCTATGTAAATAGAGCTATAAAAATCCTGACATATTGCTAGGCACCCTCTACTCACTAAGAACTGTAATTTAGCACGTTGTTCAGCAGGAGGCTCTAACATGAAAACCAGGGTCAGAGAAAAGAAATCATGTCATACGGAAAATAAAATTGTTGATGTGTCTGAGAAAGAAGGCGCGAACACAACATGCCACGTCTTCAATTCTTAAACATCACGCAAAAATGACTGGACAAGGCACCCACTCTAACCTGGACGAAGCAAGAAAGGAGTCCATTCCCCATCTGACAAGATAAAGTCAACACCATCTGCCATCCATGGAGACCAAATCTTAGTCCGCCCTTAAGGAAGGCACTAAGTTGCAAAAGAAAATATAACCCTCTCTCACTAAGAGGAATAATACTACACCCCTTTTTAGGGATTTGTTTATCACCCCATAAATACAGAAAGAAAACTCCATAAAAAGAAGCCTCCTAGAGATGGGAGGGGAAAACCGCGGCAATAAATAAAAGTATGGCAACAAAAAGACTTAATCAAAAATACGCTTAGTTTTGGACATACAGCCTTATTCCATAGCTGAACCCTACTACGAGCTGCTAACAATTGTTGATCCCAATTATACCTGTGGTCATCTAGACCTCCAAAGTAAATACCCAGAATTTTTCTATAGCCAGATACAATAGGCAAACCCCAAACCAAGACACATCAGCCACCATGGCCCCATGTTGAACTCACTTTGAGCCAGTGACTGAGGACCCAGTCAAATCAGAAAAGACATCAACAACTCCCTTGCCGCCATAGAAGCCTCATCCTCAAAACTAAATCAGATCATCAGCATGCTTGAGTAACTATCTCAGGATCACTACAGCCAACGATAATCCAACAATGTCATGGGTACTGTAAGGCATGTAAGAGGATCTAAAGAAAGCACATAAAGCAAGGAACTCAATGGACACCCCTGCCGACCCCCCTATGGACCTCAATTTCCTACCCACTCAGCTATTCACAGGGGATCAAAGTAATGCCTGCAGCACGTTGTAGTCATCCTATGAATTGGGTAGGGAATCCGCACTGACAGACATTCTAGAGATAAATATTCTATCTGATCAAAAGCTTTGGACTGATTCATGCAAACCAAATGTCCAAATACCTCCAGCCTTACCTTTAGAGACCAATTCTAAGTAAGATCAGTGCATCCTGAATCCTTCTGAGAGGAGTCACTAAACTGTGTCAGATGCAAAAGGGTACCATAATCTTCCTTAACCTCAGATATAAAATCATTGGGAATCTTATAATCTGAGTTCAGTAATGACAAAGGTCTCCAATTACCCTAATCCCCACAATCACCCTTTTCTTTATACAGAATGAGTAGCACACCTTGCATCATGCTAGAGGGATCACCCAGACTGCAGCCCAGTATTCAGGACCTAACAGAAACCAACTCCCAAACCTCCCATAAGAGTTTATAAACCCCATGAGGCAACCCATCATACCCAGGTCAACTCCAATCAGAAGACCAAATTGTTGACCGTGAGTTCCTCCACAGTGACAGGTTGCACCAATTCAAGCCAGTCAGTTCAAGGACAAGGTTGGAACCGACTCTACCAGCTGAACCAATCACAGATAGCGTTTGAAAGAATCCTGGTCTGAAATGATGAAACATAGGCATGAATTTTCTCCAAAATATCATCATTGAAGAACTCGCCCAATTTCAAAAGTTCAGATACGCATACTTCTTAAATGTCTGAGTAATGTCAAGTACTCAAAAGGCAAAGTATCTTTTTTTCCACAAAGTCTAAATTTGTGTTTATCGCTATCACGAAACCTGAGACTGAGCCTTAGCCAATTCCAGTTTCAAACTTGCAACTGTTGCTGACAGTTGAGGCCAAGAATCCATCTATTAGTGGATAAAAAATGAAGCCGCTCTCTAAGATATCGAGAACTCAGTATGTGATAATTGTCCATTTAAACGACCCACAGCCTTAAAATAAACCTGAACTTCCATTTAGTGTCCCTCTCACCAAACATTTAAATCATCATACAAAAGGAAACTGACTCCTGGCACAGCAAAAAGAGAGCTTAACCCACCCCATTACAAGGATATGCAACAATTCAGAACTCAATTTCCAGATACCTGCCCTCCGAGCTGCAGAAACATCAGCTAAGGTCAGTCTCAGTAATCTGTGATCAGAGGAAGCAACATCCTGCAAAGATCTAGATTGAACAGTAACCACAGAAGTGAGAAAAAAGAAATCAATCCTGGAAGCCCTTGGTCCACAGAACAGTGTCCTGTAGACCCTCCAGTAGTGGTCCAAAAGTATCTACCTAAACCAGCGCCTGAGATGAGTTTCAACAAACTAGTCTCATCACAGTACACCTTTTCATTGTCCCTGAAGCCAGTTGTAAAGGCAAGGAACAGTTAAAACTTGTCAAAAATAATGTAATAAGGAGAGCATAAAAGGATAAAGGAATTAAACAAAGCAACCCGGTCAAACTTAGATTGTGAGCATGCACAGAAATTAACCTCGTATAAGGAACCCATTTAACATCGAGAACCAAGGCCCTGCCAGCCTGAACTTCTATCTGATGTAGCACAGTGACATGGGATATGAAAAAAACATATTCCAACCTACTACATAAGTCAGCACCCAAAGACCAAAAACAGTCCCCCAAATCCAACCTGCAGAGGCAGCCCTACCTCTTCAAGGAATGTGTTTAACATCCCGTGAAAACGCACCTAGATTTCTGACAGAAATGTGAATAAGTTCTTGCTGTTTTCTGGAGTCTTAATACTGTTCACATTTAAGGATGCCACCCCAAGGTGGAAGTGAACATGAGCCCAGTAAGGGAATATTCACTTCACCTTACTAGATGCCCTTGTGATCCTACCATCTACCATCAGGTGGTCTAGGCCCACTTGGTCAACCACAGGTTCAGTAGATTCTAACCCAGGTAAAGGTAGAGGAGGCCCAGACCCACTAGGATCATCCACTGACACTCTTCTAAAACAGAAAACATATTCGGGTCAGCCATAGGAAACAACAGGAGCAGGTGCAGCTAGTTTCTTCCTAGTTTCTCCTTGGCAGATTTCCTTTTTTCTCGTTAACCACTACAAACCTAGCATCCGAGTCTCTAAATCTGGTCAACATAGGAAGATGCTCCCACCTTCCCCGATCCACCCTAAAGCCCACTACAGTCCTCTACATCAGGTGGAACCATGATAGCAATTGGGAATCAGCTGATTCTAACAAATCAGAGTCAGCCAAGGGGGGAACAACCCCTTCAATATCAGGGCCCCTCTCTCCTTAGTAGGAATACTGGGTCTAACTGGTCCTCTGGATGTAATGGATCTTGGCACCTACAATCAGCATCAGCAGGATTTTTGGCCGCTAGTGGACAGGTTTCAAACGTGGAGCCCATCCTCATCGCAAAGATTGCATTTTGAGGTTTGACAACAAGCACCCTGGATGACCCATCTCCCACAGTAAGAACACGTGTGATGCAGGAGGTACTAATGTGGGTCTGATTCCCACATTTAAAGCGGCAAAACTCTAGGCTGCCCAGGATAAAAAGAAACCTTTATCTCCTCAGAAAGAAGCAATTAGGCAGATGAATTAAGCCAGAATCTGTGGAATGAAGTTTTACCCAAATTTCCAACCCCTCATCTCCAAAACCCTCTTCATCCAAATAGGGACTGATTCTCTGAATATCATAAGATGTAGACAGCCATTTAACAATATCAACAATATTCACCTTCATTCCAAACATATTGTGATGATCCTATAGGCCGTTGAGACAAAGGTAATACAATAAAGTCAGACCATAGTGGGTTAGTCTTCAAACTAGATATCACCCAAAACAACTCCACGCGCAGGGGTGCAAAAGCTGACGTCAAAGAATTCCCCAGGAAACATGCACAATGGACAATTCTGAGGGAAAAAACATGCTATGCCCAATAATGTCTTCCTAACAAAAACCTATCTGGGGAGTATCCTCAGACCCACATAACGCAATCTAACAGCATTACGTCGCTTATGCAATTCCAGCGCTGTCTGAAATGGCTAGTATAAGAAGGTTTAGATATAGGATGAACAACTGACTCTAGGAAGGCTAGAGAAGCATTCACATTCCAGCCCCCTGAGATCCCATAGTTAAATCAGTAATATCTGTAGACAGGGGTAGGGGAAACAATAGCCTCAGCACTCAAGACAGCCCCTATAAAGTCAGATATATCATAAGGACTTATCTTGTTCATCCACTGCATGAGCAGGAACAGCTTGCTCGGTTCCATGTGCTCAGAAATTGAATCCATCCCTCGCAACGTCTATCCGCGACTCAGGACTCTCCACCAAAGTTCCTAATCCCTGAAGGCTTGCCCACCCCCGGCAGTCTCCACCGTGGAAGAGCTTGTTTGCCCTCAGACTCAGCGCAGCACTGCCGCGGCAGTCAATGCTTCCGCTTTCTGGTCCTCCTCTGAAATCATGTCCGGGCGCTCCTCTGCAACAAGTCACCACGCGCAAAAGTTCCTCCTCGAGGCAACGCAGCCCACAAAACTCAAACAGACATTTCCAAAATGCAAAGGCCCACTTGAATCGGGCGTTTGCTGGCTACTCTGCTGGTGCACCCCAGCCACCGACATCACTGGTTCTTTCAAAAGCAGGTACAGTAACTATTGACATACTTGGGCTACCAGCCCAACCAGACCTCCTTCCTCCTCCATCGCAAAGACAGCGGCAGCCATCTTGGTCCCACCCAGAAAATGGGGTCCCCTGCTCACAGGGCAGGACGTAGGGGAATTTCTCGTGTCTTGGGCCAAATTTCCTCATTCACTAAAAATTCCACCAACAGCTTTAATCTCGCTCTAGGTCAGTTGGTATTCATCTGTAGCCCTTCCCGGGTCGTGCCTGAAAATAGTGCATGATTTGGTCTAGTGCACTTACCTGGTCAACACTAAAACTAAAAATAAAAAATACACTGGAGGTACTCCCGATGCTAGTGTGCAAGCATGGGGAGAAGGAAGGATAAAGGTAAAGAACCAATCAAGCTATACAGTAGCAAAAATAAAAATCCAAGACTGTATATGTAGAGATATCATAGGACTATATTTATACAGAAAACAGTGAAGGCATACCAGGTTCTGCAGAGAAGGACTCTCCAGTAATAAGGAAACCACTCATAACCCAATACAGGGCTTTGCAGACACAAGGTCCTCACCTGTATCTAACCAGGTCATCTTCCTCCATCATAATTTGAACAATTCAGGATGCACCTGTCCCTGCTCCTGCCCTCTCCAAGTAAACACAGCTGTCGTTCAAGTTGTGAATTATCTGAGGTTCAGTAACTATCTGCTCAAGAGGTAAGAGAGCACTTAGCTTGCCATAACTGAAAGCTGATATGGCCCATCACAAGACGTAATGTATTTGCATCATACACAATCCAGGAGCTCGGTAGAAGCCCGTCCACCTACACGCCAGGTGAGAGAAGCCAAAGGATTCGAGCGTCATGTATCGTGAAAAGAAGACCAAAATGAAACAGTAAAGGACACTCTACAAAAATGCTCCATCTGGTTTCAATCAACTCCCAAACAGGTCTCCTCCTAGGCAATCTCGTTCAGTCGATTCTTTATGTTTCCTGCTCCTTTCACCCTAATTTCCTATGTAAACAGAGCCATAAAATCCTACATCTTGCTAGGCACCCTCTACTCACTAAGAACTGTAATTTAGCACGTTGTTCAGCAGGAGGCCCTAATATGAAACCAGGGTCAGGAGAAAAGAAACTGTAACACGGAAAAAATAAATTGTTGATGTGTCTGAGAAAGACAGCTAAAGCTTAATTAACAACATGCCAGCCTTCAATTTCTGAAACATCACGCAAAAATGACTGGACAAGGCACCCACCCTAACCTGACGAGCAAGAAAGGAGTCCATTCCCCACTGTGACAAGATAAAGTCAACACCATCTGCCACCCATGGAGACCAAATCATAGTCCGCCCTTTAAGGAAGGGCACTAAGTTGCAAAAAAGGAAAATATAACCCTCCTTCACTAAGAGGTAAATACGTAATACCCCTTTTTAGGGGATTTAGCCTACTACCCCATAAATACAGAAAGAAAACTCCATAAAAAGGAGCCTCCATAGAGATGGGAGGGGGAAAAACCGCGGCAATAAATAAAAAGTATGGCAACAAAAAAGACTTAATCAAATAAATATGCTTTTAGCTTTGGACATACAGCCCTTATTCCATAGCTGAACTTTACTACGAGCTGCTAACAATTGTTGATCCCAATTATACCTGTGGTCATCTAGACCTCCAAAGTAAATACCCAGAATTTTCTATAGCCAGATACAATAGGTAAACCCCAAACCAAGGACACATCAGCCACATCATACCCCAAGGGTAGAATCCTACTTTTGAGCCAGTAGTAATTGAGGACCCAGTCAAATCAGAAAGACACTCAACAACTCCTTGCCGCCATAGCAGAAGCCTTATCCGCTAAAACTAAAATCAGATCATCAGCATACGCTAAAGTAACTCATCTCAGGATCACTACAGCCAATCGATAATCCAACAATGTCATCGGTACTATGTAAGGCATGTAAGAGAGGATCTAAGAAAGTACATAAAGCAAGGAACTCAATGGACACCCCTGCCGAACTCCCTATGGACCTCAATTTCCTACCCACCCAGCCATTCAACAGGGGATCAAAGTAATGCCCTATAGCGCGTTGTAGTCATCCTATGAATTGGGTAGGAATCAGCATCTTGACAGACATTCCCAGAGATAAATATATTCTACCTGATCAAAAGCTTTGGACTGATCCAGGCAAAACCAAATGTCCAAATAATTCCTCCAGCCTCACCTTTAGAGACCAATTTCAAGTAAGACTTCAGTGCATCCTGAACCCTTCTGAGAGAGCCCTACTAAACTGTGTCAGATGCAAAAGGGTACCTTAACCTTCCTTAACCTCAGATATAAAATCTTCATCAGAATCTTATAATCTGAGTTCAGTAATGACAAAGGTCTCCACCACCCGATCCCCACAATCACCCTTTTTCTTTATACAGAAGGAGTAGCACACCTTGCATCATGCTATGAGGGATTACCCCAGACTGCAGCCCAGTATTCAGGACCGAACAGAAACCAACTCCCAAAACCTCCCATAAGAGTTTATAAACCTCATGAGGCAACCCATCATACCCAGGTGCAACTCCCAATCGTAAAGACCAAATTGCTGACCGCAGTTCCTCCACAGTGACAGGTTGCACCAATTCAAGCCAGTCAGCTAAGGACAAGGCTGGAACCGATCTACCAGCGAACCAATCACAGATAGCGGCTTTGGAAAGAATCCTGCTCTGAAATGATGTAGAAACATAGGCATGAATTTTCTCCAAAATATCATCATTGGAAGAAACTCGCCCACCCCCTTGGGTGTTCAGATACGTCATACTTCTTAAATGTCTGAGTAATGTCAAGTACTCAAAAGGCAAAGTATCTTTTTTCCTGCCACAAAGTCTAAATTTGTGTTTCATTTCCATATCACGTAAAACCTGAGACTGAGCCTTAGCCAATTCCAGTTTCAAACTTGCAATCTGTTGCTGACAGTTGAGGCCAAGAATCCATCTATTAGTGGATAAAAAATGAAGCCGTTCCCTAAGATACCGTAACTCAGTATGTGATAATTGTCCATTTAAACGACCCACAGCCTTAAAATAAACCTGAACTTCCCATTTAGTGTCCTCTCACCAAACATTTAAATCATCATACAAAAAGGAAACTGACTTCCTGGCCAGCAAAAGAGAGCTTAACCCACCCATTACACAAGGGATATGCAACAATTCAGAACCCACTTCCAGATACCCGGCCTCTCGAGCTGCAGAAACATCAGCCAGGTCAGTCCCAGTAATCTGTGATCAGAGAGGCAACATCCTGCAAAGATCTAGATTGAACAGTAACCACAGAAGTGAGAAAAAAGAATCAATCCTAAGCCCTTGGTCCACAGAACAGTGTCCCCAGACCTCCAGTAGAGGTCCAAAAGCATCTACTCAAACCAGCGCCTGAGATGAGTTTCAACAAACTAGTCTCATCACAGTACACCTTTTCATTGTCCCTGAAGCCAGTTGTAAAGGCAAGGAACAGTTAAAATCCCCCAAAATAATGTAATAAGGAAGCATAAAAGGGATAAAAGTGAATTAAACAAAGCAACCCGTCAAACTTAGATTGTGGAGCATACAGAAATTAACCTCGGGTATAGGAACCCCATTTAACATCGAGAACCAAGGCCCTGCCAGCCAGAACTTCTATCTGATGTAGCACAGTGACATGATAATGAAAAACATATTCCAACCCCACTACATAAGTCAGCACCCAAAGACCAAAAATAGTCCCCCAACTAACCTGCAGAGGCAGCCTCCAATTCTTCAAGGGAATGCAAGTTAACATCCTGCAGAAAAACGCAATCTAGATTTTCAGACAGAAATGTGAATAAGTTCTGGCTGCTTTTCTGGAGTCTTAATACTGTTCACATTTAAGGATGCCACCAGGTGGAGGAACAAGAGCCCAGCAAGGGAATATTCACTTCACCTTACTAGATGCCCTTGTGATCCTACCAATCTTACCATCAGGTGGTCTAGGGCCCACCTGGTCAACCACAGGTTCAGTAGATTCTAACCCAGGTAAAGGTAGAGGAGGCCCAGACCCACTAGGATCATCCACTGGACACTCTTCAAAAACAGAAAACATATTCGGGTCAGCCATAGAAACAACAGGAGCAGGTGCAGCTAGTTTCTTCCCTAGTTTCCTCCCTTGGCAGATTTCCTTTTCTCACTAACCACCACAAACCTAGCATCCGAGTCTCAAATCTGGCAACACAGGAAGATGCTCCCACCTTCCCCGAACATCCACTCTTTAAAGCCCACTACAGCTCCTACATCAGTGGAACCATGATAGTCAATCTGGGAATCAGCTGATTCTAACAAATCAGAGGTCAGCCAAGGGGGGAACAACCCTTCAATATCAGGGCCCCTCTCCCTTAGTAGGAATACGGGTCTAACTGCCTCCCGGATGTAATGATCTTGTACCCCATAATCAGCATCAGCAGGATTTTTGGCTGCTAAGGGACAGGTTTCAAAGCGTGACTCCACCTCATCGCAAAGATTGCATTTTGAGGTTTGAAAACAATGGGCACTTGGATGACCCATCTCCCCACAGTAAGAACATTTAAGGACGGTGCAGGAGGGTACTAATGTGGGTTCGAGACCCACACTTAAAAGCAAACCCTAGGCTGCCCAGGATAAAAAGAAACCCTTATCTCTCCCAGAAAGAAGCAATTAGGCAGATGAATTAAGCCAGAATCTGTGGAATGAAGTTTTACCCTAAATTTCCAACCCCCATTCCAAAACCCTCTTCATCCAAAAATAGGGACTGGATTCCCTGAATATCACAAGATTTAGACAGCCATTTAACAATATCAACAATATTCACCCCTTCATTCGAAACATGATTGTGATGATCCTATAGGCCTGCTGAGACAAAGGTAATACAATAAAGTCAGACCATAGTGGGTTGGTCTTCAAATTCAGATATCGACTCCAAAACAACTCCATCAAGGCAGGGTGCAAAGCTGACGTCAAAAGGTGAATTTCCCAGGAACATGGTATTAATGCATATACCTCTGAGGAAAAAACATGCTGCATTTCAATAATGTCTTCCCAACAAAACCTATCTGGGGAGTATCCCTAGGACCCACATAACGATCTAACAGCATTACGTCGCTTTTACAATTCCAGCGCTGTCTGAAATGGCTAGCATAAGAAGGTTTAGATATAGGATGAACAACTGACTCAGGAAGGCTAGGAGAAGATTCACATCTCCAGCCCCCGAGATCCCATAGTTAAATCAGCAGCAATATCTGTAGACAGGGGTAGGGGAAACAATAGCCTCAGCACTCAAGACAGCCCTATAAAGTCAGATATATCACAAGGACTTATCTGTTCATCCACTGCATGAGCAGGAACAGCTTGCTCCGGTCTCCATGTGCCTACAGAAGTGGAATCCATCCAGCCCCTCGCAACGCTCGCCTCCGGCGACTAGGACTCCTCCACCAGTTCCCCAATCCCTGGAAGGCTTGTCCAATTCCCGATAGGCTCTCCACCGTGGAAGAAGCTTGCTTGGCCCCTCAGACTCAGCAGCACTCTGCAAGAGCCGATCGCTTCCGCTTCTGGTCCTCCTCTGAAATCGATGGTCCGCGTTCCCTCTGCAACAAGTCACCCACGCTAAAGTTCCTCCCTCAGGCAACGCTGTTTCTCCACAAAACTCAAACAGGACATTCTAAAAAATGCAAAGGCCCACTTGAATCGGCGTTTTGTTGGCACCGTGGGTGCACCCCAGCCACCGACATCACTGGTTCTTCAAAAGCAGGTACAGTAACTATTGACATACTCTGGGCTACCTCAGCCCCAACCAGACCTCCTTCCTCCTCCATCGCAGACAGCGGCAGCCATCTTGGTCCCACCAGAAAATGGGTCCCCTGCTCACAGGAAGCAGGAAGTAGGGAATTTCCGTGTCTTGGCCAAATTTCCCTCATTCACTAAAAATTCCACCAACAGCTAATCTCGTTCAAGGTCAGTTGGTGTTCATCTGTAGCCCCTTCTCGGTCGTGCCTGAAAATAGGCAGGATTTGTCTCAGTGCACTTACCTGGTCAACAAAAACTAAAATAAAAAAAAAATAATAATTCTCGGAGGTACTCCCGATGCCATGTGCAAGCATGGGGAGGAAGGGAAGGATCGAGTTCAATGAGTGGCTGAGGGATTGGTGCCACACCAAAAATTATGGGTTAGTGACTAAGTGGGGTAGGGTCTGGGGGAATAGTGACTTGTACACGGCAGACAGGCTACACTTGAGCAGGGAGGAAATGGGAGTATTAAAGGCGGGATTAGAGGGGTATATTTCTACTAAGGTGGATTTAAACTAGTGGGGGTGTGGCCAAAAGACTGAGGCTGGTAGAAAGGCCTGGACAGGGGAGCCTAATGAGCTCACCCCCCCCCCAGATATAGGTAAAGGCAGAGGCGTAGAAACCCTGGGAGGGGGAGTGCAGAGTGGTCTGAGTGTAATACAGAAGGCACCACCACCCGGTAAGAATAACGAGGAGAAAGGGTGTGGACTACCGGGAGGAGGGACACAGGCCAAGGAGAAGAGTGAGGACAAGGAGCGGTACGGGTGGAAGGTGGTCTCTCCAAATGCAAGAAGCCTGGGGAACAAAACTGCAGAACTTCAGGCGCTCCTTTCAGAGAGGAAGGTGGACATTACTGCAGTGACAGGGACATGGGCCACAGAGTACCATGATTGGGACTCAGCAATCCCGGGATACAGGATAGACAGCACGGACTGGGGGGTTGGAAGGGAGGGGGTTGCACTCTATGTAAGGGAAGGGATCAAATGCATAATGGACGAGGGAGAAGAGGAGAGGACAGAGGTGCTTTGGGTGCAACTCCTGGACTCCAACGGCAGAAAGCTGAGGATGGGAGTGGTGTACAGACCACCAGCCCAATATGGGGAACTGGATGGGAAGTTGGCAGAGCAGATAAGGAGAGTCTGTAGAAGGGGCAGTGTGGTAATAGTCAGGAATTTTAACCTACCAGGGGTTGACTGGAGCACCCTGGCCACTAGCAGTACCAGGGAGCAGGTGCTCGTTGATGCATTCCAGGACGGCCTTCTGATGCAATTGGCAAGTTGGTCTACAAGGTTTGGTAGCACTCTAGACCTAGTACTGGCAAATGGGGAAGCGGTGAGGGAGGTAAGGGTTGAGGACGCACTAGCAGGTAGCGACCACCAAACAGTGTTGCTCGTTCTTGTGCTGGACAGGGAGGAAGGAGGCACAGGCACTAAGGTGGTGGACTTTAGTAGGGTGGACTTTGGGAGGATGTGGAACAATACTGTGATGGAGACTCCAGGATATAAGTCCAGGGATGGATGCAGAACAAAAGTGGGGAGTCATAAAGACTGGGCTAACAGAGGCCACAGTAGCCTGCACCAGGGCCAGGAGTAAGAAGAGCAGAGCCAAGAAACCATGCTGGCTGAACAAGGAAGTGCTACAAGGGGTGAGAGCACAGAGGGTTGCATACTGGAAGTACAGGAGAACAGGGAAGGGAGAGGATAAGGAAGCTTACGGGAGTTGGTCAAGGGCAAGGGAGGTGGCCAGGAGGGTGAAAAAAGCTAAGGCCTCCAGGGAATTAAGGTTAACACAGGGCATAAAGGGAAGGGAAAGGACATTTTAAGGTATGTCAGGGAAAAGAGGCAGTGCAAAGAACATATTGTGAGGATAAAGCGGGGAGCGGATTGGGTGGAAAAGGGGGAGGAGCAAGCAGAAATTCTAAATGAATACTTTTGCTCCGTTTTCATTAAGGAGAGGGATGGTCCACTACTAGCATGGGCTGGAGGGGTGGGGAAAGGGGGGAGGAGGTGACGGACAAAGTGATCAAAGGGACAAGGGTGCTAGAGGGACTGAGTGAAGTAAGGGTGTACAAGGCATCAGGTCCCAATGGAATCCACCCCTGGGTGCTGAGGGAGATGGCAGAGCTGTTGACTGAGCCACTGGCAGATCTGTTCAACACCTCCCTGGAAATGGGGTGTGTGCCCCAGGACTGGAGGGTGGCCCAAGTGGTGTCCATACGCAAGAGTGGGCCTAGGGAGGAGCCAGGAAATTATTGGACAGTCAGTCTCACATCCATAGTGGGTAAGCTTATGGAGGCGTTACTGAAGCAGAGGCTGGTGGCATTCCTAGAGTGTAATGGCCTCCAAGATGGGCGGCAACACAGGTTCGTCTCAGGGAGGTCTTGTCAAACCAGCCTAAAAGAGTATTATGACTGGGTGACAAAGGAGTTGGACAGGGGCCATGTGGTACATATCCTATACTTGGACTTCAGTAAGACCTTTGATACAGTGCCTCATGGGAGACTGGGGGGAAGGTGACAGCAGTGGGGGGGAAGCTGACTAAATGGATAGAGACCTGGTTGCAGGGGAGGGTGCAGAAGGTGGTGGTGGGGCTCTCGGCACCTAGAGCAGTGACAAGCGAGGTGCTGCAGGGGTCAGTACTGGGCCCGGTGCTATTTGGGCTCTTTATCTCTGATACAGCACATGGAGTGGGGAGCAGGGTTAGTCTGTTCACAGATGATACCGAATTGGGGGCAGTGGTGGACAAAGAGGACGGATGGGAAAAACTGCAGGGGGACCTAACCAAACTAGAGACATGGTCGGTGGAGTGGCAGCTAGGATTCAATGCAAACAAGTGTAAGATGATGCACTTTGGGCCTAAGAACCAGAAGAGGGACTACTGGTTGGGGGGAAGTGAGGTTGGGGAACTGGGAGCAAGAGCAACTCAGCCCAGTGCAGGAGAGCAGCAGCGAAGACAAACAGGATGTTGGGGTACATTGCAAGGGGGTTCTCATCCAGGCACAGGGATGTGATCTTATCTCTCTACAGATCATTGGTCAGACTGCACCTGGACTACTATGTGCAATACTGGAGGCCATACCTGAGGAGAGATATAAAGTTACTGGAGGGGGTGCAAAGGAGGTCAACGAAAATGTTAAAGGGGATGGAAGAAAAGGAATATGAAGTTAGGCTGAACGAGCTGAACATGTACACACTGGAGGAGAGGAGGGATGGGGAGATATGATTGAAGCCTTTAAATACCTGAGGGGGGTAAATAAACCTAGCACCAAGGGGGTGTTTAAACTGAGGAGTGGAAGAGAGAGATGAGGGAGCATGGACTAAGGTTGGAAGGGGGACGTTTCAAGAGGGAAATGTGGAGGCACTACTTCACTGAGAGGGTGGTGTCTAGTTGGAATGCACTGCCACAGGTGGTGGTAACATGTAGGATAGTCAATAGCTTTAAGAAGGGCCGGGTTAATTCAAGAAGAATAGTCAGGGGTGCAGGGGCTGGGACAAGTGGGGAAGGAACTAAGGGGGAGGAGGCTGGGGCAGCTGCAATCTAGGGTGCTAGCTGCACACTCGGGCAGATTTAGATAGACCGATTGGTCTGCTCTGCTGGCAGATTCGTATGTTCATATGTATGTTCATATGTAAAATCACAGTGACTCTGTTCATGAGCAGAGGTCCTAAAATGCCTATGTTGAAAATTTGGTGACAAACATCCATAAAATGACCGTTACAAGCATGCATTGTGCAGTTTCCACGGTGATGCACCCTAGTAACTTTGTAAATTTGTAGTACTTTCACTCCAGATTTCCAACATTGGCAGTTTTTCAGACCTCCTTATGAACAGTACAGCTGTCACTTTTTTTGCATCCTGCCCGAAATATGCGTTTACACATCTGGTGCAGAATAGCACGGTTGCTGTGGGAAATCAATGTTTGGGACAGATTAAGAAAATCATAATGACACTGTTCACGAGCAGAGGTCACAAAATGCCTATGTTGAAAATTTGGTGAAATAATTCCACTAAATGACTGTGTTACACGCACGCTCGGAATTTCTAGCATTTTTAATATTTTCATTACCAATTTTCAACATTGCCATCTCTTCACACCTCCCTCTGAATGCTGCAGCTGTCATTCTTCCCATCCTGCACAATCTGTGTTTTTGTACATCTGGCGCACAATGGCACGGTCGCTGTGGGAACTCAAAGTTCGGGACACATTGACAAACTCACAGTGCCACTGTTCACGAGAAGAGGTCCCAAATGCTTTCATAAGGTGGGGGGGTCACAAAAAGACCATGTTGAAAATTTTTAGTGCAAATATCAACAGACACCCAGGGCGTTAGGGTTTCTAACCATAACGTCCCACCCTGTACAGACTGACAGACATCAGGGGTGTGCCTTTGGATTGCCAACTGTAATGCTCATGCCATTCCACCCCCAACCCCCACCAAGCAGCCGCTGACAGGCATCGAGGTGTGCCTTGGACTCTTCAGCCCCAGAGTTCACCCCATTCTCCTATATTGCACCCATTTCAGTGTATGTCCTTATGGAGTGGGGTAACTGTATAGCTGAACACCTCAAGGCACACCTCAACACTTGTCGGTGTCTGCAGGATAGGGTGAGGTGAAATGGCATGAATGTTATGGGCAACAACCCAAAACGCATACCCCAATGCCTGTCCATCTTTGCAGGTTGGAGGTGGGGTTGGCATGAAGTTGAATACTTCACTGCCATTTCTACTCTGCATCTGTCCAATGCCTGCATTTCTAATGCTAATACCAGCAAGCAAACATTCGGCATTGACAAATGTTTGTTCCTGCTGTGACTACTTCTTTCAATACACCCCAGCATCTTACTAGCCTTCCTGTAGGCCTTGTCACAATGGTTTGATTGTTTGAGGGAGGCCCTAATGATGACTGCCAGGTCGCTTTCCTCTGCTGTAGTGTTTAGTTTAACCCCTCCCATCCAGTACTCTCTGTCCTGTTTGTTTTCCCCGTGGTGTATAAGCAGGTGCTTAAATACAGGTTACTCACCTATAACAGGAGTTCTAGGAATGGTATACATTGTTCATCCACACTGTCTGGCAGGTTCCTTGCTGCTTTAAATCTTGCCGGAAGGTCTTCAAGCTGGCTCCTCCCACCCACCCGGGTGGTAAAACTCTCGGCTCCACCCCATGACGCCAGATCTAGCCTGCTGGAAGCCAGGTTGTGCGACGAAGCCGGGGAGGTTGGGTGGGTCGAGTGGATGAACAACATATACCATTCCTAGAACTCCTGTTACAGGTGAGTAACCTGTATTTCTAGGGACATGGATATGTTGTTCATCCACACTGTCTGGCAGACTCCTAGCAGTTCTCCGAGAGGAGGGAGGCAAGACACACACCTCCTACTTGGGAAATAAAGACTGGAGAACCAAGGCCCCAAAACCAGCATCCCGGCGTGACTCAAGGTCGATGTGGTAGTGGGTGATGAAGGTGTGTGCTGACTTCCAGGTAGCAGCCCTGCAGATTTCCTGGATAGGGATGTCCCTGGAAGCAGCCACCGATGCAGCGGTATGGCAGGTAGAATGAGCTCTTATCCCTCTGGGAGGCTCCATGCCCACCAACCTATAGCAGAGATCTATGCAGGAGGTGACCCACCTGCCTATCGTCCATTTGGCTGCAGGTCTGCCAGGTGCGGGTTCAGCATAGGTGACAAACAGCTGGCGAACCTCTCCCCAAACTTCAGCTGTCCGCTCCTTATAATAAGCGAGCGCTCTTCTAGGGTCCAAAGTATGGAGCCTATATTCAGCCTCGAGGTGTGATTGGGTAGAACACCGGCAGAGTCAACACCTGGTTAAGGTGAAACTCCGACACTACCTTCGGAAGGAATTTCGGGTGGGGGCACAGGACAACCTTGTCCCTGTGAAAGACCAGATAAGGAGACTCGATGGAAAGCGCCTGGAGCTCTCCCATCCTTCTGGCTGACGTGATAGCCACCAAGAAGGCGGTCTTCCACGACAGGTGAGAGATGTCACACCTGTGCATCGGTTCGAATGTCTTGCCAATGAGCTTAGCCAATACCAGCAATAGATCCCATGGAGGTGGAGGTTCTCGCACTGGAGGGGATATGTGATCAAGGCCTTTGAAAAAGCGCCCGACCACCTTCTTCTGCGCCACCGACTGCTTCCCGGCCCGTGCCCGGTAAGCAGAGATGGCTGCCAGGTGCACCTTTAGGGTCGTCAAACGAAGCCCTTGCTGAGAAAGGGACCACAGGTAGTCCAGAATGCTGCCAAGACACAGGAGGAAGGGTCCAGGCCCTTGCCCTGACACCAAATAGAGAATCTCTTCCATTTGAAGGCGTAGCATTTTCTGATCAACTCCTTACGGGACGCCTCAATGACGTTGAGGACCTCGTCGGAAAGACCCAAGGCCTGGAACTCTAGCCGCTCAGGAACCAGGCCATCAGGTGCAGGGATTGAAGGTCTGGATGGAATACCTTCCCCTGATTGACTGAGATCAGGTCCGGGTGGGCTGGAAGCTGCCTCGGGAGCCTGGAGCTGAGACTGAGGAGATCTGGATACCAGAACTGGCGGGACCAGTCTGGGGCTACCAGAGTCACCTGTGCCTTGTCCCTCCTTGCCTTGAGAAGCACCTTGTGGATCAAGGAAAATGGGGGAAAGGCGTAGAAGAGGCCCGGGGTCCACAGCCTCGAAAAGGCATCCCCCTGCAGCGAGCCCTGCTGAGGGGGATGGGAATGAAACAGTCTCAGCTTCGCATTCTCCCTGGAGGCAAACAGGTCTGCCTGAGGCGTGCCCCAGTGGGAGAACAGATCTTGTACTACCTCTGGCAGGAGAGACCACTCGTGGGACGCAGCCCCTATCTGGCTTAGGGCATTGGCCAGGGTGTTGGAGGCTCCTGCCACATGAATGGCAAGGAGATCCGCCTCCAGGCTGCGCACGAGTGACCAAATGCAGAGAGCTTCCCTGCACAGAGGCATGGAGTGCATCCCGCCCTGGCGGTTTAGGTAGTACATGGTCATGGTATTGTCCGTCTGGACCTGAACCGCTTGACCCCGTAGAAACGGAGCAAAGGCGGTGAGGGCTAGATGAACCACTTGAAGCTCCAGCAGGTTGATGTAGTATCTGGACTCCCAAGGGGACCAGAGGCCGTGCGCTCTGTGCTCCCCCAGATGGGCACCCCAACTCATCAGAGAGGCATCGGTTGATAGAGAGACCGTCGACTCGGGGCGGACAAATGGGATGCCCTCCTGCAGATGTGCTGGAACGGTCCACCACTGGAGAGCGTTCCACATCCCCTGGGTCACTGTCACTAGCTGATCCAGAGGATCGAAGTGCTGTGACCATTGGCTGGCCAGCCCCCATTGAAGGGGACGCATGTACCAGCGAGCCCAACGGACCACACTGGTGCAGGCTGCCATGAGACCCAGGAGGCGCACGAAGTCCCGGGCAGGGCGCGATTGCCCAACCTGAAATGATTGGGCAAAGAAGGAAAGAACCTCAGCCCTGTCCACCGGAAGCCATGCTCTGGCTCGTAGAGAGTCGAGCTCTGCCCCGATGAATTGTATCACCTGCTTTGGCATGAGTTCCGACTTGGCCTCGTTGATGAGGAGGCCAACCTGAGAGCAAACCTGGAGGGACAGATCTCTGGGACCGCTCCACCTCCTCTCTGGAGGGGGCTGCAATCAGCCAGTCTTCCAGGTAGGGGTACACCTGAACCCTTCGGTGCCGCAGGAATGCTGTCACCACTGCCATGCATTTGCTGAAGACCCTGGGAGCTAGGGAAAGGCCGAAGGGCATGGCCCGGATCTCGTAGAGGGATCCCTCCACCCTGTTGTGGAGGATCTCTGGTGGGACGGACGGATTGAGACATGAAAGAACACATCCTGAAGGTCCAGAGAACAGAACCACATGCCTCGTTCCAAGGATGGGATTATCTGGGCCAGAGTGACCATCCTGAAGGTCCGAGACCTTAGGAACCTATTCAGGTCATGCAGGTCGAGAAAGGGGCGCCAGCCCCCCATCTGTTTTGGGACCAGAAAGTACCTGGACACAAACCCCGGGTCTGAAGGAGGATCCGCCACCTTCCTGATCACCTCTTTTTCGAGGAGCAGGGCAATATCGGCTCAGCGAGCCGACAAAGAGGCTGTGGACCCCATAGCTCCCTGAGGGGCGACGGCTCGGAAGGGCGGGGCCTGCTCGAACTCCAGGGGCAGGCCCTTTCCTACCATCTCCAACACCCAACGGTCCGTGGTGATAACGGATCAAGCGGAAAGGAAGTGGCGGAGCCTTCCCCCCATGGGGGGAGCCCAGGGAGGAGTGACGAGGTTGGGGCCGACACCCCTCAACCCGTCACTGGGCAGGCTTAGAGGAGGGACCGGCCGAGGGACCTCCTGGGCCTTTACCTCCCTGCTTCCTGTTGTAGGAAGCTGCGGGCTTGGGTTTGGGATGCCAAGCACGAGCCTGCTGGCCCTGGTGCTGGTGCTGTTGGGCCAGAAAGTGCCGCAGGCGCAGAAGGACGAAAGGACTTGTGCTGCTGCTGTCGGCGGCCTTTGTCCTTCTGGGCGGAGGTGGCCGAGTCCAGAGTGGCACTGGACTTTTCAATCCGCTGGAGGTGACCTTCCACTCCAGGGCTGAAGAGGTCGGTCCCCAGGAAGGGGACATCTGCCAGTTTGTGCTGGGTATCCGCCGTGAAGGTGGATATCCTCAGCCATGCTCTGCGGTGCATGGCCACCGAGGCGCAACTGATCTGGCACAGAAGTCTCCAATGTCCAGAGCCATTTGGAGCTGCTGTTTAGCAACCGCCCTACCCTGGTCCCGCACCTGCCTGACTGTGGTCTGCAGGTCAGCTGGGAGATGAAGGATCACCTCATCCAGGGAGCCCATGAGGGTGTGGGAGAAGTGTGCCATCAGCACGGCCAAGCTGGCCTGGCGGAGGCCAAGGGAGGATGCAGCATACACTTTGCACCCGGCATAGTCCAGCTTTTTGGACTCCTTGTCGGGGGGCTTGTCCACATCCCTAACGTTCCTGGAACGCCAGAAAACGCTGTCGGTGACCAACCCCTCAGCAGAGGGGTGTTCCGAAAAACCGGGCAGAAAGCTGGTAGGGACTGCATACTTCCTGGCCATCCTGGCTGAAAGCGCAGGACAGGAAGCAGGCTGCTGCCAGAGCTCCAAGGCTGGGCCAACAATGGCTTCAGCCACCGGAAAGGCCTTCGTGGGTGAATCCCCTCGTTCCAGTATCTCTGTCAGGGGATACTTGGCCCACTTGGATATGGGCTCGAGCTGCATCCCAGTGGACTCCGAGATGAGCCGAAGCAAACCCATGAAGGACGATGGGCTTTCGTCCATCAACTGGCCCCCGGAGGACTCCAGGTCAATGGGCCTGGAGAACAGGGAGGAGTCATCGTCAGACTCCGAGGAGTCCGCGAATAGCTGCCTGGGGCCTGAGCCACCCTCCACCTGCCAAGGACGGTCAGGAGTGAGGGTGACCGACATCCTGTGGGGCAGGCCCTGACCCGACTGAAAGTCCTTGGTCGGCGCCCCTGATTTCAGCTGTGGAGGCGGAGGTTCCACCACAATCGGTGGGGCAGCTGGTTTTGGCCAAACAACCGGCCCAGGCTCGGGCACCGGCAGCGCAGGGTTGTTTCGCCGGGTGACAGCCACTTGATGACCGGGAAGGCGCCGGGTTGTTCCCGGACAGAAGTAACTGCTGCCACATCAGATCCTTGTAGCATCGACGCAACTTGCGCCGAAGCCTCTCCTCTTCTGAGGAGGAAGACGAGGACGAGCGGCGGCGATGCTTACTTCGGTGCCAAGACCGAGACCGCCGATGTTGGCGGGATCGGCTGGACCGAGACGATGTCTGAGACCGAGACCGAGATCCTTACGCTTCGAGGACGGGTCTGGGAAGGGCGGGGAACACCCGCCTTCCTCGGCTCAGAAGCCTTAACCGGGGACTGCGGCACCGGAGGCGCAGGCAAGTCCTCGGTCTCCACCAGGGGAACCGGTGAAGAAGGGTTGTTGGCTTCACCAGTCCACAGCCCATCCGATGGGTCGAGAAAAATCTCGACCGCGTCGATGGGTGTCTCAGTCAGCTGACCTGACGGGGACGCCATAAAGCCAGCGGCCTTAGCCGCAACCTCGACCGAAGCCGAGTGTCGACTGTCCGGGGAAGGGGACCTCTCCCACTCCCACGAATGCTGACGATGGGACTTACCTTTTGAGTCCTTCTTTCTGGACCAAGAGGAATGTCCAAATGGCCCCTCTCCCTTTGTGGAAAGGGATTGGCAAAGCTCCTTGAAAGAAGCTGAATATGAGGTACCCAGAGAGAGCGGGATAAATGCCGCGACCAAGGAAGAGGATGATGCGGCCTGTGCCGCCTCCTTCTCGAGGGCGATCATCTGCTTGAGTTGCTCAGCTAAGCCAGCCGCCGTGGTAACTGCCCAATGGGCCTCCTTCGACTTCACTGGCGGGTAGCGCTTCTCCGGGCGCCCAAGCTGTAACCAGGCAGCGCGGTCTTCCAGGACGTTGGCCGAAAATGAACGGCATAACTCGCAGGCCTGCGGGTCATGTTCTAGGCCGAGGCAGTAGACGCACGTGGAGTGCGGGTCCATCCTGGACATTTTCTGCCCACAAGAGCACCGCCAAAATCCGGGAGTCGATTTGTCCATCACAGCCGCGAGGGAGAAAGTTAACCAAAGTCTTGAAAATTTTAAAATAAGTTTTGGGCGAACCGAAGAATTAGGATCCAGTCAACACGCAGAGCGTTAAGGAGGGAACCTGAGCTTCCAAGCAGTAAGGAAGATCTGGCGTCATGGGGCGGAGCCGAGAGTTTTACCACCCGGGTGGGTGGGAGGAGCCAGCTTGAAGACCTTCCGGCAAGATTTAAAGCGGCAAGGAACCTGCCAGACAGTGTGGATGGACAACATATCCATGTCCTTAGAACTTTGCATTTTTTTGCACCCATCAGTGCAGCAAACAGTTTGATGGGATGTTTATAAATGATATTGCAGAGAGACTGAAAGGGAAAGTATATCTCTTTGTAGATGACACAAAGATCTGCAACAGGGTTGATATGCTAGGTGGGATGGAAACAATGAAAAGGGGCTTGGCAAGGTTGGAGGAATGGTCAAATGTATGGCAGCGTAGCTTCAATGCAGAGAAGTGCCAAGTAACGCACCTGGGAAACAAAAACCCAGAGGAAGAGTACACAAAGGGGGGTGAGATACTGACAACAACAAAAACTGAAAAGGACCTGGGGTAGTCATATCAAATGGCCTAAAGGTGGGCCAGCAATGTGAGAAGGCAGAAAGGAGGGCTGGGAGGATACTGGGATGCATAGGGAGAGGCATCACCAGTAGAAAACAGGAAGTTGCTGGTCCTCTGTACAGACAGTTGGTAGGACCACATCTGGAGTACTGTGTACAATTCTGGAGACCCCAACTCCGCAAAGATATAGACAGGGTGGAGGCTGTCCAGAGGAGGGCAACCAAAATGGCACAGGGTCTGCACCAGAAGACATACGAAGAAATATTAAAGGAGCTTAAGATGTATAGCCTTGAGAAAAGAAGGGAGAGGGGGGACATGATAGAAACTTTCAAACACCTGAAGGGAATTAACAAAGTCCAAGAGGGTAGCATCTTTCAGAAAAAGAGATGTGCAAGAACAAGGGGGCACAATTTGAAGATAGAGGGGGGGACAGCTCAGAGGTAATATGAGAAAGTATTTCTTCACAGAGAGGGTTGTAGATGCATGGAATGGCCTTCCTGAAGAGGTCATAGAGTCAAAAACAGTGGGGGAATTCAAGAACGCATGGGACAGACATAAGGCAATTCTAGTTGGGGTAGGAGGAAGAAGACTGTTGATTAACTAGGATCTGCAGCTTAACCGTTAGGTAGGGAAATGGGCAGACTAGGTGGGCCAAGTGGTCCTTATCTGCCATCAAATTCTATGTTTCTATCTTTGGAGCCTGTGGACAGTGCATTCCCTTCTGCTACCAACCCATTTTCAAATCACATATGGAGGGGGAAGAAATTTTAATTGTCAGATCCCTGTGTAACTGGTTAATGAGTCCTAAAGCATACAGATGAGTTTAAACCTAGTGCCAGTGCTGAACTGGAGGACACCGATATTTCAGTGATTCTGGACAGGTAAGACTTTGAATTGCTGTGTGAGGTGGGAGGCTCTTTATGGTTAGTGGTACTGTTGATTATTTACTTTATGTGTACATGGAATCGCCTTTAAGCAGCCTCATTTGCTATATAAACTTATCATTTTTTATTTACAGTTTTTTTAAAACGGCCATTGAAAGGGCTTGGCACATTTGATTGTCCATCATGCAGTTTCGACTAATGCCCTACCCCCCCCCCCCCAGATGATGCGTCATAATGGAGTTAGAATGAGTACACAGAATGTAATTTATTCAATATTCTCTTATATAAATGTCCTTTATGATGATATCCTGTGTAATGTGTTTGTATGGAACTGGTTTCTAAAAAAGCAATAAATAAATGGGTGGTGGGTGGCTAGTGGCCAGCAGGGTCCGGCACTCTGAGCTGAGCTCAACAGAGAGAAATCTTCTATACTTTAAAAATAGTACACTCTTGGAAAGTTTGCACATGGCACACGCTCCACGACCAGAAATAGAAATGCAAGTCAAAGAAGTCGGGCACTCACTCCCATAATAAAGATACCAAGTTCTGAAATAAAATGGCTAAGTCATCATTTATTTGACAGGCACGAAAGTCTGCTCCGCCTGATGCAGTTCGGACCATTACGGTTCACATTTGCCAAAGTGCCTTAATGGTCCAAATTGCGTAAGGCAGAGCAGCCTTTTGTGATTGTCAAATAAATGACAACTTGCCCATTTTATTTTGGAGCTTGGTATCTTTATTATGGGATGAGTGCCCGACTTCTTTGACTTGTTATATTTTAAAAATCCTGTTTAAATTGGTTTAATCTGCTTCTTTTTGACAGAACAAGTAGAATCACTAATATTGATTACCTGGGAGAAGTCTGGCTTGAATCTGCCATGGAGAACCCCCAGAAAACAGCTACAGAGGAAGCCACGAGAGAGGGAGAGAGAGAGAACGCTGCCAAGTCTCTTGAACTCCCAGCAGTGAGCGGACAGGTGGGGGCAGCGAGCAGGCAGCGTGGTGATGCTGACTAACATGGCCCTGTTTCAGGCAATCTGCAACCTGGACAAAAAGACTGAGGGAATCGGGAGTAAATCTGCTGTTCCTGAACCCAAAATGGATGGACTGAAAAACAGATGTCAAGCAAGCAATGGACACAGCAAATACTACATCAGACGCTGTGACTGGGGTGATCCTGGAAGACAAACGTTTTAACATTTTGAACTAGCTAGAACACCTGGAAAACGGATCACACCAACTGAATATAAGATTATGTGGGCTACCGGAGGACTCAGAAGGACAGGTTCAGCCTGGATATACTACACTTCTGCTACAAGTTCTTTTAGACACTAATTTAACTGGGTTACTTACAAAGGCATACCGAATTACACCTGGTAGATGACCAGATGATCTAGAACAGCCAAGAACTCTCTTAATTGTGACTCTTGGTCCACGTGTCCAGGACTCTGTATTTTATCGGCAGCCAAAATCAAATGACAACTAATCACTGCAGAGGAGATTCGTCTTATAGTGTATGGTGGAACATCGTTCTCCACCGGAATCCATCGCTGTTGAAATGTTGTTCACCCGCACTAGTGACGTTTGTAGTCACACACTGTGTCCTCGAGCAGCATTTGACAGTTAGGGCTCACTCCATAGACAGGACACATAGCGAAAGCAGCACTGTCAGCAGCAGTACTGTCAAAGCCACTATCGGAACGGGATAGATTCATCCTCAATCAGGAAAACAAAAAAAGTAAAAAAAAATGAGAAATGACATGCGTCAATTACGTAGTTTCCTGAGTGATGAAATGTGATCCTCACTACCGACCCCTTTTCTCTGCTCTTCCCCGCAAATTGTGAATTGCTGTTCCAGGTGCTGCTGTATGTGAGTTTTTAAACAGTTTAAATGTTTAGTGTTAAAACGTTCAATATGTAAAGTTCTTCAACAGTTAAAATGTCAAGTGTGAAAACGTTCAAAATGTAAAGTTCTTTTTTCCTTCTAGTACCCCAGTAAAAATATTTTGAAGCAGAAACATGCTGTAGAGATTTTTTTTTCCCCCAAAAAACGACGTTCCACCACACACTATAAAGAAAAGTGCATTGGGAACAGTTGACAACAGGGCTAATCTTTCACCTCGTTGGCACTAAGACGACGGATTACCTCTCGAGCTGCGCTCTCGAGGTAATCCATCGTCATAGTGCCAACTCGGTGAAAGAATAGCCCTGTTGTCAACTGTTCCCCATGCACTATCCTATATTTTGCCACCTGTCACCTTAGCCACAAGACAAGGAAGAAGCAGAAAGTGTTGGAACCTACTGGTGCAGGCACCAGACTAGCGTGCTTACCCGGTTAACAAAAGCAAATAAATAAATAAATTGTGTACTATAATCCACAGCTTTGCTGCAAGGTAGCAACCAGGCACTGATTTAGAATAAATTTTAACCTTATTATTGTGAATCTCCCCTAGGAAGTAACAATGGGGGCAGAGCTACATATCCTACTGTAATTGTTGTGGTTTTACCAATAAAGGTTAGTCTGTAACCAGCAATGTTTGATAAATGTGATGTTTGCCATGTTTTTTTAAACTAATAAAAAGTAATAAAATGCAAGTTAAAAGAAAAACAGAGGTGTCTTGCTACATCCTCAGTTCACAGCTCACGGGAAGATTAACCTGTTATACTGCGAGGGATAAAACCATTTGTACCCTAGCATAGAGGAAACTAGCCAGTAACTAAAAGGAGAAATTCCTAGAGTCAAGATTTCGCTCTCCCTAAGCTGCTTTTCTTAAACTGTTTTTTGTCTGTCTAAGAGGCTCTATTTTAAACTTTCTGACATACCTAGTGTATTTTGTGTGCAATAAGTTTGCCATTTACTGTCCTGCTCATACTTCATTTATTTATTTTATTTTGTTAACCGGGTTAACCGGGTAAGTACACTAGACAAGTAGTATGCCTATTTTCAGGAACGACCCAGGAGAGTACAAACAGGTAATACAGAGTACAACAATACAGCCAAAGTTGAGTGGACGGCTTCGTCTCACACTAGTTGAAATTATTACATATACACTTGAAGGTTAGGTACAGTAAATCGATAAACTGCAGGCTATATACAGGGTGTACTTAACAGGTGTACACTTTCTGAGAACTTATTTAAATATGTTAAGTTATCAGTGACTTATTCTTGATTAAGGGATGAGGCAACAAAGTTACTGATTGGTCTGTATCTTCCATCTGAAGACACGAGGATTGATTTTCAAAGCCCCGGAGAATGCCGCAGGCCCCTGATGCACTGAGCTTTTGGCAAACGGGGCTGGTGGCGTTCTCCCAGCTGGCGATCAGGATTTTCCATCCCACACACCAAATGTCACAAGTTAGACCAGTTTTTAACCTGCTCTAACTTGCACCATTTGGGGGACTCATTTTCCAGGGCTTGTGCCAAATGTTTGGCGCAAGCTGCCATAAACTGAGGAAACTATCGCAACTGTGCCCCATGTACTAAAATCGGGTGCAGTTGTGTCAAAGGGGTTTGGTGCAGCTGCACCAAAAAATGTGTGTGATGCAGGGCCTGACGCAAGCCCTAAATCACCCTCTGAAAATCGAGCCCACGGTATCAAGTAACGCCCATAACTAGTGGAGTGGGACCGAGTTTTGGCAACAATCTGATCATTCCCTGCTGTTTCAGCCTTGTTCTAGTAAGGGCAATTGGTTCATGGTACTAGTGAGACCAGTGGTTCTGAGGGTACTTGGGTCTTTGTGAACAGGTTCATGAGAGGGGTTAGGTGAGGGAAAGGCTCGCGGGCTTGTGACAATGCACTCAGTGACCAGTTACCCACTTACTGTGTTTGGAGCAACTGTTTTATAAGACCCTCTCCACAGTCTATCTCACTAAAAGCTTATCCGTGACTTCATTGTGATGCCTTCCTTAAAGACCTGGCCTTAGTGGAGTGGGGTAACCTAAGTAGGTGTCGTAATGTAAATGTGGCATGACAATTTCATGCCAATAACTGCCTTAGTGTGGTAAAAAATCATGTACCTTTGGTCCGAGGTGTGTTAAAGGATTCTGCTCAAAGTAGCTTACCTCTGCGTTATGTTAGCTGATGAAATGGCGAGACCTAGCATGGAATAAGTATAGAGTCTCTGATCTGATGCAGGGTTAACAACAATATCACACACTGAGAAACACTTGTAAAAGCAGCCTCAAAAGTGTTAAGGTGAAATATCTTAAAAGCCTGCAGTCAAACAACCTACATGACCCCAAGACATTCTGGTCACAAGTTAACTGCCTCCTCAAGGGTAGAACTAGTGTCCCTCAGGTGATATCATTGCCACTGGCAAAACTTTAGTGACCCCACCTTGGCTGCTGAAGCCTTTAACAAGTTCTTCACAGACTTGGATAGCTTCAAGTCTATCCTGTGTAGCCCCTCCCAGAGGTCCACCCACTCTGGCTCTTCAGCCCCCCAGCTTAGCCACCCCGAGTTCCATTTCAAATTGGTCATAAAGAAGGAGATCCTAGATCTTTTATTAGGTATAAAAGATGATAGTTCAGCTGGACATGATAAACTTGAGCCCAGGTTCCTCAGACTTAGTGTTCCAGTCACTGCTGAACCTACTGCAGCTCTCTTACAATATGTCCTTCCTTCAGGATGGCATACCCAGCATCTGGAAAACAGGACACATTGTCATGGTGCACAAAGTGGGGAGCCAAGGAACTGACTGAACACCATCGACTTATATCATTGCTGGGCACCTTTGCCAAGGTACAGAAAAGACCGATCTATAATCAGATATAGAAATATCTTAGAATGCATATCATTTTAACAGACTTGCAACACAGCTTCAGAAAACAGCATGTTACTGATACTGCCCTTATACGTCTCATGTCTGAGCTGTTCAATGCCATGGATGCTGGACAGGCCACAAACTGTCTTTGTGGACCTAACCAAGGCATTTGACCTTGTTAATCATGATCTTGGTGAGCCAGTTAAGAGGTCTGGACTTCAATCACCTGTCATGTATGAGGTTCTGCAACTATCTAATGGGGGAATGCAACTTGTTAAATGTGGGGTAGCCAGTCCACCCCTACGGGCAATTACTGATGGTGTTCCCTGGGGCACAATCCTGGATACCATTTTGTTTTCACTATTCCTAAATTGACTTAACATAGAAACATAGACTTTGACGGCAGATAAGGACCACTTGGCCCACCCAGTCTGCCCATTCCCCTACCTATTGGATAAGCTGCAGATTTTAGTTAACCAACAGCCTACTTCCTGCCACCCCCCACTATAATTGCCTTATGTCTGTCCCATGCATGCTTGAATTCCTCCACTGTTTTAGACCCCACAGCCTCTCCAGGAAGGCAGTTCCATGCGTCCACCACTCTCTCCATGAAAAAAATTCTCACATCACCCCTGAAACTGCCCCTCTATCTTAAAATTGTGCCCCTTGTTCTTACACATCTCTTTTTCTGAAAGATGCTACCTCCTGGACTTTGTTGATTCCATTGAGGTACTTGAACATTTCTATCATGTCCCCCTGTCCCTCCTTTCATCAAGGGTATACATATTAAGCTCTCTCAGTCTCTCTTCATATGGTTTCTGCTGCAGACCCTGCACCATTTTAGTTGCCCTCCTCTGGACTGTTTCCATCCTGTCTATGTCCTTGCATAGATGAGGTCTCCAAAACTGCACACAGTACTCCAGATGGAGTCTCACCAACTGTCTGTACAGAGGGATAATCACTTCCCTTTTTCTACTTGTGATGCCCCTTCCTATGCATCCCAGTATCCCCCTGGCTCTCCTTACTGACTTCTCACATTGCTTACCCACCTTTAGGTCATCTGATATGACTACCCCAGGTCCCTTTCCATTTTTGTTGTTGTTAGTACTACCCCTGTTTTTGTGTACTCTTCTCCTGGGTTTTTGTTTCCCAGGTGCATTACTTTGCACTTCTTTGCATTGAATCTAAGTTGCCATATGTCTGACCATTCCTCCAACCTTGCCAAGTCCCTTCTCATCCTTTCTACCCCCTTGTGTATCAACTCTGTTACAGATCTTTGTGTCATCTGCAAAGAGGCATACCTTTCCCTCCAGACCCTCTGCAATGTCACCTATAAAGATGTTAAAGAGGACTGGACCTAGTACTGAGCCCTGAGGTACTCCACTAGTGACCCCCCTTTCGTCAGAATGTGTTCCATTCACTATTACCTTCTGTGTCCTGTTATACAGCCAGTTTGCTACCCAGGTCACCACCCTGGGACCCACTCCCAGGCTGGCTAACTTGATTATCAATCTTTTGTGTGTGACTTGCCTAGTAATTCTGGTGATGGAAAATACCACTCTATGCTGATGATGCGGTTTTGTACGGATCTCACACCAACCTGCTAAAGATTCAGTCTGGCCTCCAGGCAGACTGCCAGATGCTTGAGTCCTGGTTTCAGTCAAATTTACTAATATTAAACTCCAAAAAAATGAAGGCCATGCTATTTGGAACGTGTAGGCTTGGCCACAATTGAAATAAAATCTACTCAAGGATTGTACTAGGCCCAGTCCTCTTTAATGTCTTCATAAGTGACATTGCAGAGGGGCTAGAGAGGAAGATGTGCCTCTTTGCAGATGACACAAAGATCTGCAATAGGGTAGACACACCAGGGGGGTGGAAAGTATGAGAAGGGACCTAGGCAAGCTGGAGGATTGGTCAAATGTATCACAGCTGAGATTCAACGCAAAGAAGTGCAAAATTCTGCACTTAGGTCATGGGTACCCGAGAGAGGAGTACTCAGTAGGGCAAGATACTGTTGGCCACCAAATTGGAGATGGATCTGGGAATAATTATATCTGAGGACCTAAAGGTGGCCGGACAGTGTGAGGAGGTGGTGATGCCACTATACAGATTATTAGTGAGACCTTGTCTGGAGTACAGTGTCCAGTTTTGTAGGGGGAGGATAGTTAGAGGACTGAGCATGCCTCTGACATCACTTCTTAACTGACTGTTACTCTGTACCAAGCTCTCAGGTATACAAGCCTGTACTGGTTGCAATTCCATCTTGAAATGCCTGCCTGAAGTAAAATATTTGTAATGTGGCAGTATTTTTGCTGTTTCTTAAGCATACCTTGCTCTGTAACTCTTGCACCATCCACCGTGCTTGAATCGTCGGCGGATGATATCATGCTGAAACTGCCCATGTTGCCAAGAAGGAAGAGCACTAAGAAAACGGTCGGGAACCCCACTACTTCCAAGTTGGGGAAACCTTCACAAAGTAAAACTCAACTTCATTCATCGACTTCAACAGCTGCTAAAATGGCTGATAACTCAGTCATACGGCAAGTTTCCCCAACCGACTCACCGTCAGAGTCCAATATTAATCCATGTGAAACCAATAAACCTTTAACCCCGGCTCCTATTTTTTTTTAAAAAAAGGAGACTCTAAACAAGCTAAGCAAGTGGACTTTTCTAAAAATTCAACAATTGTGAGTCCCAGAAAGGGTCCCGCCAGTGCAAATCCAGCAGTAATGTTCGAGGAGGACACCGGTAATTCCACAATGCAAGAGAAGGACACACAAGCAATTCTTCCTAGTGAAGCTGCTACAGAACCAAAAGAAATGTCCCGAGACCCAGACACAGCACAGAACGAAGCAGTAAATATCAATAAAATGGAAGAAAACCTGAACACCAAGCAGGCTTTAACCCACAGTCCCTCAAGCTCTGAACAAGCCAGCACTTCAATTCAGAATGTCATGAACGTCAGTAAGGTGTGTGCCTCTAATAACTTTAAAGTTTCGGTGCAGACATCTGCAGTAAACATGGAGCAAGGTTCTATACCTGCAGCAAGCTCCCAAGTAGAAAATAATGCCCTTCTGAATCAAAAATCAACTACTTTAAATCAGTCCCCTTTATTCGGTTGTTCCACTGAATCTGAATTTCTGAACTTGGGCAAAGGACTTGTAACTGAGTCAAGCAAGAGACCTTCTGTTACACAATGGCGAGAGAGCCAGGGGAACAATGGTACCTCTGATACTGAAGATTCTTCTCCAATTGAAACCAAGGAAGACAATATTGGGAAGAGACACCCCCCCCCTTGGGCCCAAACCATAATTTCCCAAATAACTAAATTAACTGAACAAATGGGGCTTGCAAATAAAGAAATGTCTGACAAAATTAATACATTTCAGTTAACGGAATCTTCCTTGATAAATGAAAATATCAACAGACAGCAAAACCAGCAACACTCCGGACTTCAGTGAGATAACAGAAGGCTTTATTTATTAAATATCAAGGCTCAATGCCCACAACATGCTACACAGGCAAACAAATGTTAAAAGTCCCTACCGGTTTCACAACTAGTGCGTCATCAGGGGGGATGGTCCATTCACATAATGAGATCAAATAAATAGTGGTTCTCTTAAAGAGACAGTATATTGCACACAAGAGTTTAGTGTATATACATATATATACTTAATTACTCGAGCATTCATTTTTACTTTGCATCTTTATCTGCATAATTATATGTATATAACTTTTGTTTTGTTACCACCACCTATTAAAAATGCAGCAGGAGTTACTACAATCAATTATTAGAAAAATATATATACTATAAATTGAACTATATCTTGAGAAAAAAGTCTCATCAGATAGACTGCATAAGAGATACACATTAGAATTTAACCATACAGATTTAGAACTTCATCTGAAAGGATGTCTTTATAGGGAAATAATTAATTCCATAGAAAATTCAAGATGATTAATCCATATTTAAGATACTATTGCAATTTCTTTAGTTATGAATTATTCTCTGGAAATTGATGGATCAACAAAGACCATTAAGGACCTGAAAACAATAAGAGAAAAAAACAACATTTTTGATTAGGATATATTGACCTAAATATAACCAATATAATATTTTCAAGTTTACTTTCTCATACATGTCAACAGATCTATTCTATCATTTAGGCCTGGTAAATCCAATGCCCCTAGTGTGTAGATCCAAAAAGATTCCCTATACATCAATTTTTCTCTAATATTACCACCTCTAGGCCCCATTCTGACCTTTTCTATTGCACAAAACTTAAAAGAATGATTAACATTCCTTGTCCTCATACAATGATTGGCTAGTGTATTCATGGAATCTCTTGCCTGGATTGACCGTAGGTGCTCACCAATTCTAGCCTTAAAAGGTCTAGTTGTCATTCCAACATAGAATGCTAAGCATTCACAGGTTGCCAAATAAACAGCATTACTTGTACTGCAATTAAAAAAGCTATCCATTGCATACCTCTTTATATTATTAACCATAGAAAAAGTGTCAGTTTTAAGAATACAAGAACAAAACTTACAATTTCCACATGGAAAATTCCCATGTGGCAATGGAGGTAACCATGTCTCCACAGGCAATGAAGGAACCATCCGTGCTTGGTAACTATGGACTAATTTATCCTTCAAATTTAGTCCACGTTTATATACCATCCTAGGTCTCTCTTGTATCCTTGTTTTTAACAAGGATTCTGATTTTAATATATTCCGGTTGTTATTAAGAACCTGTTCTACCTTTTTTGCATGTCTGGTATATTTAGTGATAAAGTTTATCCTCTCACTACTCTACACACACAAATACTGCCTTGGAGAAAGATAGGAAGGAACTTGTTGAAGTTAAAAAAAAGAGAACAAGGGAGTAGTGAGAGGATAAACTTTATCACTAAATATACCAGACATGCAAAAAAGGTAGAACAGGTTCTTAATAACAACCGGAATATATTAATATCAGAACCCTTGTTAAAAACAAGTATACAAGAGAGACCTAGGATGGTATATAAACGTGGACTAAATTTGAAGGATAAATTAGTCCATAGTTACCAAGCACGGATGATTCCTTCATTGCCTGTGGAGACATGGTTACCTCCATTGCCACATGGGAATTTTCCATGTGGAAATTGTAAGTTTTGTTCTTGTATTCTTAAAACTGACACTTTTTCTACAGTTAATAACATAAAGAGGTATGCAATGGATAGCTTTTTTAATTGCAGTACAAGTAATGCTGTTTATTTGGCAACCTGTGAATACTTAGCATTCTATGTTGGAATGACAACTAGACCTTTTAAGGTTAGCACTGGTGAGCACCTACGGTCAATCCAGGCAAGAGATTCCATGAATGCACTAGCCAATCATTGTATGAGGACAAGGAATGTTAATCATTCTTTTAAGTTTTGTGCAATAGAAAAGGTCAGAATGGGGCCTAGAGGTGGTAATATTAAAGAAAATTGATGTATAGGGAATCTTTTTGGATCTACACACTAGGGGCATTGGATTTACCAGGCCTAAATGATAGAATAGATCTGTTGACATGTATGAGAAAGTAAACTTGAAAGTATTATATTGGTTATATTTAGGTCAATATATCCTAATCAAAAATGTTTTTTTCTCTTATTGTTTTCAGGTCCTTAATGGTCTTTGTTGATCTGTCAATTTCCAGAGAATAATTCATAACTAAAGAAATTGCAATAGTATCCTAAATATGGATTAATCATCTTGAATTTTCTATGGAATTAATTATTTCCCTATAAAGACATCCTTTCAGATGAAGTTCTAAATCTGTATGGTTAAATTCTAATGTATCTCTTTATGCAGTCTATCTGATGAGACTTTTTTCAAGATATAGTTCAATTTATAGTATATATATTTTCTAATAATTGATTGTAGTAACTCCTGCTGCATTTTTAATAGGTGGTGGTAACAAAACAAAAGTTATATACATATAATTATGCAGATAAAGATGCAAAGTAAAAATGAGTGCTCAAGTAATTAAGTATATATATATATATATATATATATATATATATATATATATATATATATACTAAACTGTTTAGTGTGCAATATACTGTCTCTTTAAGAGAACCACTATTTATTTGGTCTCATTATGTGAATGGATCATCCCCCTGATGATACACTAGTTGCGAAACCAGTCAGGGCTTTTAACATTTGTTTGCCTGTGTAGTATGTTGTAGGCATTGAGCCTTGATATTTAATAAATAAAGCCTTTTGTTATCTCACTGAAGTCTGGAGTGGTGCTGGTTTTGCTGTCTGTTGCTAATCTCCTGATCCGTGCACACTCCTTTGCAGCTGGAGCTATTTTTTGCCACTTTCAATAAATGAAAATATGTCTCTCCATGCAGAATTAAATGAGGCCCAGAAATGAATATCTGACTTGGAAGATTTAAACATCCTTTTTCCTAGGCAATTAAATGATTTGGAAACTGCAAACAAAGAAATAAGATACAAACTGGTGGATTTTGAAGTCAGAGCTAGACGTAACAACATAAGAGTGCTGGGTGTTCCTGAGACATGGAAAAAGACAAACCTATTAGACAAGTTGTAAAAGAAATAATGTCTGAATATATGGCAATACCAATAAATCAGATTAAAATGGATTTTGACCATGTGCACAGGACCTTTCGACCTGACAATGGCCTACAGGGTCCACCTCAGCCTATTGTGGCTAAGTTTTTAAAAACTCAAGACAAGGAAGCACTGATGGCTTCAGTACATATAAAAAAAGAGACTGGCCATTAATGGAGCTTCCATTGCCATTTTTAATGACTTATCAGCTGAGTTAATAGTGGAAAAGAAGACGTTCCACCAAATAAGGAAGACTCTATGGGACAGGTCAATCAAATCAACTATGATTTACCCAGCCAAGCTGAAAGTGATGCATGAGGGGGTACGATATATCTATGAAATGGTTGAAGATGCAAATAAAGAACTTAAGAATATACTGAAAATGGAAATCTTAAAAGGGCAGAGTTAAAAACTGTAAATAACATCAGCAAATTATAAGGAAGGAAATTGATGAATAAGAGGGGTGGGCAATATATCTATTTTTCCTGAGGTATACATCTGTTGTTTTTTTTCTTCTCTCTCCCTTACAGGTAAAAAGAATATTAAGAAAACCTTTGTAATCAAGGAATGAAGAATGTAAGATCATATGGGGGGGTACAGCAGAATCTAATTAGTTGCAGCAATAGAGTCTGGCAGAGTTGTAAATGGGTGCTCACTAGAGCTGCCCTTATTAGGGAGCCTTGCAAAACTTAAATATACAATGGGTGTTATATAGAGGGAAGGGGTGCAAAGGGTTTAAGGTTTTTTTCACGAGTAGTAGATAGTATGTTAACAATCTAGTCCACTATTTTGGTAAGGCAAACAGTATCAAATTATTACATAATTCACTATCTCATATGCACAAAATAATCAAATTCACTACCTGTAATGTCAATGGTATTAATTCCGCCATTAAGAGAGAATATATCTTAACTCATATTAAAAAAAAACAGTTTGAAGTAATCTTCTTACAAGAATTACATTTATTAGAAAAAGAATTAGTCAAATTAAAGAGAAGATGGTTACCCCATATTTTTTATTCCCAAGGCACTAATAAAGCTAATGGAGTAGCTATTCTAATTAAAAATACTTTTAATTTTCAAGGATTAGACTTCTTTAAAAATCAAGAAGGCTGAATAACCTTAGTTAAACTTAAAATTGCATCAGAAACTTTCATTTTAGGATCAATATACGCCCCATTTAATAACTATTCCTCTTTTCTGGCAGATATTACTAACGCTATAGTTAAGCTTGGCCCTGCAAAATTAATTTTAGGTGGTGATATGAATACCCTTCTTTGGCCTGGTATTGATAAAACTGGCCCAGTTACCAAAGTTAGTATTGCTTGAGCCAGAATACTAAATACATTCTTTTTTTTTACTGCCCCCCCAGGTCCACGGCACTCCACTCTTTGGGAGACACCATCTGCCTTATCAGTCCCTACTCTCCTACCTGTTCCCGGAGTGGTCCATCCCCCATGAATCTTGCTTCTACTCCCCAGGCTGGGTTGAGGTGGGTCCCGAACACCCCATACTCCCTTCATTTCATCGGGATTTTGGTTCTGTGCCAGGCAGGAGGCATTGGGGATCGGGGTGGGTGCTTCGTCTACCGGAGGTGCTGGCGGCCATTTTTTCTTGTTTTCCTCCCTGTGTGGTGTGCACCCTGACATCAAAGTGCTACATGCCGATGTCCACCACACAGCTCCCACTGGTCCCTCCTGCAAACTGCAGGACTTGCTGTACCTCGGGCCTCCACCTCTGGGGTCAGGCAAGCTGTGGACCTTGATCCCCTTCCGCCCTCCCCGGAGAAGGCGAGCCATCCTGGGACGCTCAAGCCTTCTCCCCCGGCTGGCCCTCCAGTGACCCGAGTCCACTCCTGAACCCAGATCACCACAGTCGCAAGTAGAAATCCAACTGCTTACTAAATACATTCTTATCAAATCATGATCCTAGTTGATATCTGGTGAAGTCTATACCCCAATTCTAAACAATATATTCATCATGATAAAAAACACTCTCAGTTTACTAGAATTGATTATTTATTTATTAATAAATCATTGACATCCTCTAATAAAAAGTTACTAATGACACTATCTTTCAGACCATGCTATTGTGTCAATCAAACTTAAAATTAACGAGAGAAATAGATTATTCACTATAAACTGGAGAGTCAACAATGAACTTTTAAAAGACCCGCAATTTCTGAAAATGATTAAAAGAGAAAATAGAATATCATTATGAGACAAATTATATTAGTGATAAAAATCAAAAGTATTTTTGGGATGCTCTTAAAGGGACACTGTCAACCTTGTTTGCATCATTTTATATCTAGGTAAAAACCCACATTTTATGATTGCTTACCTTCTCTAAAATTCATTGATGTTGCTGGTTGTTTAATCTGCCTCCTTGCTTATTAGAACTGAAATGCATGGGAATGTATAGTTATACACAGCCTTGCTTTGCTCCAAATTGTTTACCTAAGCTTACTGCATACTTGCTGAACATTAGAAACACCCTCAAACAGTGCAGCCATTAAAGGTACAATAGTTTCATCTACTCCCACTGCATAATGAGTGGCTAGATTGTGTTGGGGGTGTTCTTGAGTCCAGAAAAGATGAAGTTGTAGTTGGTCAAGAAATGTAAACAAACATGTTTTGGTGTGGTAACACCAGTAAGGTTGACACTCAGTTTGTAACTTTTTAAAAGGAAAAAGGAATCTGAATCAAACAACTAGCTACATCAGTAGTCTCCACAGAATGAGAACAATCACAAAATGCGTTTTTAAACTAGAGGCAATTTGAGGCCAAATGGGGTTGGCAGGGTCCCTTTAAAGTCTTTTTAAGAGGCATATAATTTCATATCAAAATATGCTGTTCAAAAACAACAATTAATTCAGGACCTTGACCAAAAGGTTCAGGACACAGACTCTTTATTGATACAAAACTACAATAAATGTGATCCAGTGTGGCAAGGAATTAGAATTAAAAGGCAAGATTTAATCAACAAAGAAACAATTCAAACTCTTAAAAAAGTCAAAACTATTAAATATTTAGAAGGGGACAAATCAGGTAGATATTTGGCCAATCAGATAAAAAAAGGATAAAGAAAAAAACATAATTCCCACCATTGAAACTACAGAAGGCCAAATAGTTTCTAATGCTAAAGATATTGTTAGGGTTTTTTGTGATTACTATAAAAAAATCTTTTAGCAAGATAAGCAAATAGACCATTCGAAAGTTTTAAACTTCACTGGCAAATTAAATACCTGTAACTGTAAGTGGGATCAAAGCTGGAAATTGAAGAAGATTTGAACAATTACCCAACCGCAAGACCCCAGGTTTGGACGGATACATTAATGACTTTTTAAGTCCTTTAAAAGGGAACTAGCACCCAAGCTTTATGAAATTATTCAGTTATCATCCCATCAGAACATAGAAATTCCTAAATCAATGCAAGAAGCTAAAATCATTTTAATCCATAAGGAAGGGAAGCCTGTTAACAGCCCAGAACATTACCACCCAATTGCTCTACTAAATACTGACTATAAGATAGTTGCAAAACATGTAGCCAATAGATTAAAAATTGCACTGCATGAAATTATCAAACCAGAACCAATACGGATTCATCAAAGGATGGAACATAGCTGATGCAAATAGACAAGTTCAGTTTTTATTTTCTTATATTCAAAGTAATGAAGACAAAGAACAGACTCCATACTATGCAGTAGCATTGGATGCGAGCAAGGCTTTTGATGTACTCAATAGGCAATATATGATGGAAATCTTAAGATTATGGGGGATACCATTCCAGATTGTATACATTATATAAGCACTGTACCAGACCACATTTGTCAAATTTCAAATCAACCATTTCTTATTCGAACAGTTTGATATGAGAAATGGAGTTAGGCAGGGAAACCCCCTCTCTCCTATACTCTTTATAATCAGTCTAGAACCATTTTTGAACAAAATTAGGGATGACAACAGGACTGAGGGAGTCCTAATGAGTAAATCTCATAAGAAAATTAATGTTTTTGTGGATGATATATTACTTATTGTCAAAAACATCAATTCTTCTATAATTCACTTTTTGTCTTTAGTAGAACGCTTTTCAGAAATATCTGGGTATACATTAAACAAGTCAAAATCAGTAATTATAAGAATCACAAAGACAAGGGATGACTTATCACCTATTATCCATGAAGAATTTAATATTGATTCACAAATTAAATATTTGGGTATAATTTTAACAAATGACCAGAACAAATATATTACATTAAATTTCAATAAAGCCTTAAAATTAGTGACATTTTAGATAACTGGCATAATTTGGTTCTTCCATTATGTGTCGTATTGACCTCATAAAAATTATGATAATCCTGCACTTTATGTATGTATCTATTTGTAAGTGTGTGGGTTCAATAACAAATTTTCCAGTCAATCAATATAGTGCATAAAAAACGCAAGTGCTGCGTTTATCATCTTATTTTCAAATGTTAAATAAAATAAGCTATTTACAGAAAAGAACTAAATGGTATTAAAGCTTTCACACCATATCACTAGCCAGGCCTAGAAATGAGCAGACATGCTTCTTTGTGTTGGGCACCGAACTATTGGCCACAGCTTCAACTTTGCTGATTTTGGGTTTGATAGCTCCATTCCCAATGAGGAAACCTAAGTAGCGGGTTTCAGTTTTAGCAAGGGCATACTTTGCCGGATTAATACTCAGGCCAGCATCTTTCAGGCTCTGAATGACCACACTTAAGTAAACCGAGTGGGTGTCCCAATCTGGACTATAGATGACCACGTCATCCAGATAGATGGCACTATATGGTTTGTGGGGTCTTAACACATGGTCCATGTATCTTTGGAAAGTAGCAGGGGCCCCATGTAACCCAAATGGCATGGTTTAAAGTGGTGTAACCCAAGTGGCATACAAAATGCTGTTAGTTCCTGAGCCTGGGATGCCAGTGGGATCTGCCAGTACCCTTTTGTTAGGTCAAGGGTACTGATATACTGGACAGATCTGATCTGATCCAACAGATCATTGATCCGGTGCATGGGGTACCCATCAAAATCATTAATATTGAATATTAATCCATCTGAAGTACAATTAATGATATTGAATTTATCCATCTGAAGTACAAGCATAACCAGACTCCGCCTTCCTTTTTATTGACTACCACCAGGGGTGAAGACCATGGACCACGTGATGGTACAATCACCTTAGCACGCTCCATTCTTTTCACTTCCTCCACTACCTCCTGCCTAACCTTTTCAGGAAGCCTATATGGTTTCTCTTACCAGGGCTTTACTAAAAGTGTCTTTAAAATAATCTAAGAGATTGTCAATCTCTTGACACTGTACTGGTGCCAAATCTGGATTGATATGAATAGGTGACTCTACATGCAATGGATCTAGACGTTCATATGCAATATCCAGTTCTGTTTTACCCTGCTCTGGTTGTATGTAGAAAATCACATTGGGTTTCGGTTTCTCCTCCCACTTGCTCAACAAGTTAGCATGATAAACTCATTTTTGGGGTCTATACCCTGGCATAGCTATTTCATAGTTTATCTCCCCTGTCTGTCGGATAATCTCATAGGGGCCTTGCCATTGCATCAATAACTAGTTCTCAGTAGTGGGCAACAACAACAATACCTTTTCTCCTGGCTTAAATTGTTTTTCTTTCAGTCCCACATCATACCTTTCCTTTTGGGCCTGTTGTTTGTGCTCCACATTCTCATGTGCCAGTGTTACATATTTAACCAATCTTTCCCTCAGTGACAACATATAATCAATAATATTTGTACACCCAACATTTTTCCCAACTTCCTAGTGCTCTTTTACCGCATCTAATGGCCCTCTTGGATTACGTCCATACAATAGGGTAAATGGTGAGAACCAAGTGGTGGCTTAGGGTACCTCCCTATAGGCAAACAAAAGGTAGGGGAGAAATTTGTCCCAGTTTCTTCCTTCCTCATGCACATATTTCTGTTGTATTTTTTTCATGGTTTTATTAAACCGCTCCACCAATCTGTCTGTTTGGGGATAGTATGGCGAGTTCTGAGGGCTGTAACCCCTAGCAGTCTGTACAATTCTTGCAACATGACTGATGTAAAATTACTGTCATGATCTGTCAATATTTCCTGGGACTTCCCATTCTACTAAAAACTTTGGCCAGTTCTTCAGCCACTCGAGGAGCTGTTACCGTCCTCATAGGGATAGCCTCAGGGTACCGGGTGGTGTAGTCACAAATTATAAGAATATACTGGTTCCCTTTAGAACTTTTGAGCAGAGGCCCCACCACATCCATGGCTACTCGATTAAAAGGGGTTGTAACATAAGGTATAGACTGTAAGGGCACCTGGTCTTTTCTCCCCCCTTGTGCTACTAGCTGACATTTAGCACAAGCTCTACAATAAGCAGCCACATCCTGATGGATCCCTGGCCAACAAAACCTGGACAGGATTCTGTGAACGGTTTTATCCATCCCTTCATGGCCATCCATTGGAATGTCATGGGCAAGGTACATCACCTGCTCTCTGTATTTTTGGGGCACCTTCAATTGTTCAGTTTCAGAACCACTTTTTAAATCTACAGACACCTCATACAGTAATTTATTTCTTTGCATAAAATAAGATTGTCCCAGTTGTTTCTCTTTAGACACCTGTAAAAATAAAGGTTGCAAAGAAATATCTACCATTTGGTCTTCATAAATGTTTTTACAAGACAGTCCTGGTACCGTAGTCAATGTCCCTTCTGGGTGCTGTTCTCTCCAAGCCTTTTTCTCCCTTCTTCTTTCTTTTCGGAACTTTCTATCTTTCCCCCACTCTCCAAATAATCTTCTTCAAAGGGAAAAACGGAGTCTAGTTGGGCTTTAGCCTGAGATCTTGCAACCACATTTATTGGTTCCACAAAAATCTGGTGATTACACATCAATGTTGCAAAGGTGGGGAAATCTTGCCCAGTGATGACAGGTACAGATAACTGGGGTACTAGACCAACTAGCACTTTGCAGCAGTCATTATTTACTTTAAGATCAATATGGGCTGCGCGATACTGCTGAATGCTCCCATGAACACATCTCACAGTAGTATCCTGCAGGGCTATGGTACAATCAGGTCAAGGTCAGCTTTCACCAGTGTTTGCCTACTCCCAGAGTCTAATAATCCCAATGTCTGTAGATCTCCTATTCCCACTGTTTCCACATAGCCAATATTAGCCAAAGCCAGATGTGTAGGCTCTTGTCTCTTATTAGGGCAGTTCCTCACAATGTGTCCCTTACCAAGGCAGCCATGGCCATGGCATATCAATTCGGAGTACGGGATTCTGCCACCTCTATCCTTCTATTATACTACGATTGTCTCTGACTCTGGGTATTTTGTGAATAAAAGGGTCTTACCAGAGTTGCAGATGTCCCTTGATTACCTGGATATCCTCTGGATCTGGAAGTCCTGGCTGCTAGGTAGTCCTCAGCCAGATTGATAGTTTCTTCTGCAGTTTCAGGTTTGTGCTCCTTCACCCACACTTGCACATCAAAAGCCAAAACCTGGATGAACTGTTCAATGGTAATGAGCTCCATTATCTGGTCAATGGTTTTAGTGGTTGGTTGTAGCCATTTTGCACAATAGTCCTTGAGTCTGGTATAGGTCTCCCTTGGTGTATCATAGTGGAACATTTTCTGTGAACTGAACCGCTGATGGTAAGTCTCCGTACTGATGTTATATCTTCATAGGATCTCTTCTTTAACTCTGGCATAGGTGGCAGCATCAGTCATGCTTAGTTGACTATACACCAACTGAGCCCTCCCAGACAAGTAGGGTACCAGTCTTATCACCCACTGATCTTGGGGCCAGTTGTAGGTCTGGGCCACTCTCTCGAAAGTCATGAGATAAGCTTCTATGTCATCACTTTCTGTTAATTTAGTCAACTTAATGTCTCTTGGCACAGCTCGTTCTGCCTGACCTTGTGACATTTCTTGTATGGCCTTCAAGGTGTTGTTCCACTTCTGGTCCTGTCATCATCTCTCCTCCACCTGGGGTCTTCAGTCCTCATCCCTCTGTCTACTGTCTTCTTCCCTCTGGTTCTCCATTTCGATCTGTCAGATGCATAACCACTTTAAGAGTTCACTAGGATCATCAGTTGCAGGAGGCATCTGTCTCTCTTGTGGTTTTGGCACTGCAGCTAGTAACTCTTCTTCTTTCTCAGTCTTCTTCATTTTAAGTCTCATAACTTGGTCCAATCCTGGCAACAAGAGCTCTCCAGTTTTCTCTCTCACTGACCTCATGAGATGTAATGCACTTGGGTCTGACTGATCACGCTCTTGCATCTGCTAGGGTGCTTTTGATGCAACACCCCCTGGTACGGCTCCCAAGCAGCCTCGACACACCAGGTTGGAATCCCACTTCTCACACCAATGTAAGTGTGTGGGTTCAATAACAGATTTTCCAGTCAATCAATATAGTGCATAAAAAATGCAAGTGCTGCATTTATCATTTTATTTTCAAACGATAAATAAATAAGATATTTACAGAAAAGAAATAAATGATGTTAAAGCTTTCACACCAAAATAAATCAAAATCAGGCAAGTTTTCCTTCAGGCTCCCTGTTCTCTTCTGTATATACATTATCTTCTTCTCAGTCTCAAAACTGTGTGGAAATTCTCACACCTCCTCTCACTTCACTTGATCAGAAGATACTGACCAACCTCTCTATTTTGGGCCCCTAGTGGGCAGGTTAGATAATATAGAGGATAATGTATGGTCCTCTATCGGTAACCGGTCTGTTAACCATCGAGAGGTTGCCAGGGCAACTGTGTAAACCTCGAGAGCGAAGCTCGAGAGGTTTATGTTGCCATGGCAACCTCGAGATGGTTAACAGTAACCGGTTGCCGATAGAAGAACCATACATTATTTTTTATAGTGTATGGTCCCACAAAAAAAGGAAAACGGCTTCTTACTTTTTGAAATATAGTCACCGCCGCAGCCGTTCAGTCCTTCCGTAACTGCTGCGTGCATCCGTCGGTTCCCAAGAGTAAAAAAAAAAAAAGGCGTGCACATGTGCAGGCTGATCCCCATTGCTAACCTATCAATGTGACATAGCATCGATAGGTTAACAACATTTCTATGTCACATCGATAGGTTAATAACCTTAGGAAATGATGATTTCCTAAGGTTAACAGCGTTCTACCATACATTATACAAAAATTATGATATCACTGACATGTGACTTAACAATTATACTGGAAACCTTATTCCTCTGATCTGGAACAAAAGGGTAGGCTTTAAAATCTCCTGGTAAATAGTGGTCTATGTCTTCTTACTGCAATGACATAAGTAACTCTGGAAAGGTACTGTTATAACCTAGAAGAACCTTAATTAGCAGTATAACCTCATTAGAGGCTTTTAGCTCCTCTCCTTTCAGTGACATCACCATCATCGTTTCTATAAATGCAGTCATTTTCAGGGCTGCCAGCCCTATAGAAGACCTATAACCTGCCCTATTTAGGTAAGGGAAAAAACATTTCCAAACATGCTAAATTCTGTATTTATATAGAACGCTCACCTTCCCAGGATAAACAGAGTAGGGGCTCGCTCCTTCTCTATTTACCCTGAAATGGTAGAGTAGCTCTGATAAAAAGAAACCTTTTTCTCAGTTACTTGATTTGTTATTTTATGCTCAGGATTTGTTTGTGCTGCAAACGGTTCAATTTATTCATTTTACCACTGTTATATATTCCAGAATCAGCCTCTTATATATCCCAGCATTTTTATACTAAACTGCACATTATTACTGCTTTATTTCTTATTTTGCAGCCTCCAGCCAGTTTTGTCATTTCAGCAGTCGGCAAAACATTTCAGAATGCACTCCCATACTGTACTTTCACTTTCCTTTCTCCAGAAAACAACGAGACAGACATTTTAACTCATACATTTGGCATTGCTAAAGCCTGCACACTCTCTGCAGCACTTATTTAAGCTTTTATTCAGCTTTTCACTTTATTTTCAGTGAGCAGAGCGAGCGTTGCAACGAGCGGCTGCAGGGACTGTTTACATTCTCCCTGGCAACAGCCTGCTCGTTCGCTCCTCACTTTACAGCGACTTTGCTTGCACAAGATAGCTTACAGCAGGGGAATCTTGCTTTCTAAGAGCTCTATGGCTCAAAATAAAGTTACAGCCGCATGAAGGTGCGGACTCTCCCTGCACAAAAATGCGTACACTCCTGCACGACAGTGCGATCGTGCGGGAGTGCAATTGTGTGCACAGAGATTCACTTTTCAATTGAGAGACAGTTTGGCAAGTTACTCTGGGGATAACAACACTCAGGATTGATGTTTTATCACAGATATCAAACAGAAATCAACAGATTTAGCATGGCATAAAGTTCTGTTATTATGGGGAAAACGGGTTTTAAACGTCATGTGGCAATTTAAGCAATTAAAGAACTTAAACAAAGGAAAAGGGAAAGTACACATAAGATAAGAACTATCAAGTTGGCCACCCTGACAGGAATTTAGGATAGTTAGAAAAGAAATAGATGATAGGACAAAGTGAAAAGAAATATTTTTGGGGTCAGTTCTCATCCTGACACATTATCAGCAACAAATCTCTCTCTTGCTTACATGTGAGGGAAGTTTTCCTTACTTTACAGTCTTACATTGGTATTGCTTTGTGTTTAATTATTTTAGTTTTTAAATCAGGGAGGGGGTTTTCAAAACTGCTTGTCATGTAAGAAACTTCAGAAGGGTTGAAATAACTGCATATTTGATTTTCCTTTGTGGGTAACTGGACTGCCTACTAGTATTCTGTGACAGTTTGCATCAAAATATTTTGAAATAATTTACTGGTGGTGGCTGTGTACTTCTAATAGCAAAGGCTGCAGTTTGTAATTTGATGCCAGACAGAGCCTCAGGTGGGGGAAATTGTCTTCACTAGTCAGGGAGACCTGCATCATAGCCAATTGTTCTGGGTGGAATATTCCAGCATTGATCAATTACTATAAACTACTGGTGTGATTCAGTTTCAGACAGAAACCTATCTTCTTGAAGTTGTGTAACAGGGTGTGCTTTGAAACAACTGAGAGCTGCATGGGAGATACTATATTGGACTAGAACTCTGCAACAAATCTCTCTCTTGCTTACATCTGAGGGAAGTTTTCCTTACTTTACAGTCTTACATTGGTATTGCTTTGTGTTTAATTATTTTAGGTTTTTAAATCAGGAAGGGGGTTTTCAAAACTGCTTATCTTGTCAGCAACTTCAGAAGGGTTGAAATAACTGCATATTTGATTTTCCTTTGTGGGTAACTGCACTGTCTACTAGTATTCTGTGACAGTTTGCATCAAATTACTTTTAAATAGTTTACAAATCAGTTACTGGAGGTTAGTTGAATTACTATAAAGGGCAGTACTCACCAGGGTGGTGGAGCAGTGGTGTATTTGATTGTTTCTAACAGTCACCAGTGGTTGTGGACTACCTACCCACCCTTCCCCACACCCCACACCCCCAGGCGTGACATTTCCTTTATAGCCAAAGTTCTGACATCACTTCCTCAACAGGTCTTGGGGCAGAACTGTCATATTCTTAATAATCCAGTACAGTGCATAAAGGGTAAGTACACACCACAAAAAGGAAGAAAAAACATATATATATTTATATATTACATATTGTATATTATAAGGGAGAGGGACGTGTGGGGAGTGCTGCAATGCACTGGCTGTGGTGCAGCAGTTTTCCAGAAGACATTCTGGAAACTGTGTTGCTGTCCTATTTGCAGGCAACTGTCAGCTCTGAGGGAGGAGGTTGCACACCTCCAGGCTGAACTGGCAAGGACTAAGGAGGCCTTCCCCACCCAAAGAGCACCACTGCCACAACCACTGCCTCAGAGACTGCCAAGTATGAAGAGCAGTTGGACCACAGTGGGTTCTGAGAGGGTGCAGGTGGTGGAACAGAGGCGAAACCCCCTAGTTGTACCTCTACACAAACCATACACCAGTCTGGCACAGCAAGGTTCCTCTATGATGGCACCCTCAGTGGAGACCAAGAAGAATGCTGAGGACATCCACAAGGGAGACCCACAAAAGGGTGGCAAGGGACACCGCAGGGGAAGGAAACAGCTTCTGATAGGGGACTCAGTTGTTAGAGGGGTAGACCTGGGGAAGGGAGAGGAGAGGAGAGGAGAGGAGAGGAAAGTAAGGTGCTTGCCTGGTGCCATGGCCTGGAGGGACAAGAAGTGAATCCTCAGAACTGCAGAAGCAGCATCACAGGAGAGGGAACTAGATATCATTGTCCACCTTGAGACAAATGACCTAGCTAGGCATGGGATCAGTGCAGTGCAAGATGAAATTGTGGAGTTGGGGAGGGTCCTCAGACAGGTAGCAAGCACGGTTACCTTCTCAGAAGTGCTGCCAGTCCATGGCAGGGGTGAGGCTAGGGTACTGCACACCATGCAGTTTAATGAATGGTTGCAAAACCGGTGCAGAGCACAGGGCTTTGGCTTCATTGGGGACTGGGGGTACACCTGGAGAGATGAAGGTCTATACTGGCACAATGATCTGCATCTGTCCACGAAGGGAACCAAGCTCCTAAGTGACAGGTTTAAATGTTTCCTTGGCAAGTTTTTAAACTAGCCATGGGGGGAAGTGCTGATAAGAGGCAGGAAATTTCAAGCCTCCCCCCACAAAACACGTCAGGTAGTAAGGTAAACACTGAGGTACAGTGCTCAACAGAGGGCAGGACAGGGGTAAATGGAAACCTAGACAAAGACAATAAGAGCAGGCATGGGGGAAAAAAGGATAAAGCCAACATTAAATGAAGGGCAATGAGTACCAATGCCCGTAGTCTGGGAAACAAGCTTCCTGAGCTAGTAGCCTTGATGGAAAATGAACAATTGGATATTGTGGCAGTCACGGAAACATGGCACATGGAGAACCATGACTGGGATGTCAACATACCGGGGTACACAGTCTACAGAAGGGACAGGGAGGGGAAAAGAGGAGGTGGAGTAGCTCTGTACATAAGGGAAGGGATCAAAGCTACAGAACTAAAAAGTAAAGGGAGAGGACAAGAGGCACTCTGGGTCACCTTGGAGACAGGGAATGGCATCACAATCCGCACAGGAGTTGTATACAGACCCCCATCTCAAGGGGAGGAAATGGACAAGAAAATGATAGAGGACATTCTCAAAATGGCTGAAAAAGGGGAGATACTGTTGATGGGGGACCTGAATATGCCAGATGTTAACTGGATGACATGTACTGCAGCCACATCCAAGAGCAGGGTCATTCTCAATGCCCTGCAGGGGGTAGGCCTTAGACAGCTAGTGTTGGAACCCACTCGGGAGGGAGCAATACTAGACCTGGTACTCTCAAATGGAGAGAGGATCACAAATTTAGAAGTCAGTAGACATCTGGGAACAAGCGACCACTGCACAGTGTGCTTCACAATACACAACCATGGAGACAAGCCATCGAAAACAAGGATACTGGACTTTAGAAGGGCTGACTTTGGCAAAATGGGTGAATACCTGAGGAATACACTAGCAAATGGCCAAAAGGAGGGTGAAGAACAATGGAGAAAAATCAAAACTGCCATCATAGAGGCAACAAGCCTTTGTGTGAAACAAATAAAGAAAACAAAGCGGAGTAAAAAAACACTATGGTTCTCAAAAAAAGTGGCAGGGAAGGTTAAGGAGAAAAAGGCTGCATTCAAAAAGTATAAGGAATCACAGAAGCAGCATGACAGGGAACTGTATCAATTAAAGCAGAAAGAAGTGGGGAAGGCAGTCAGAATAGCAAAAGTCCAAACCAAGGAAAAAATAGCCAATTCAGTTAAGAAGGGAGATAAAATCTTTTATAGGTACATTAGGGAGCACAGAAAGGTTAAGGGAGGAATAGTGAAGATTAATAAGGAGAGGGAGGTGGGCAGAGGAGACAGTGAAAAGGCAGAGATACTGAATGAATACTTTTGCTCAGTATTCACAAAAGAAGATGAGGAGGAGTTACCTAAACCAGACAATAGAAGCACTCTGGCAGAGGTTGACACCAGTCCATTTACAGAAGAAAGAGTCCTGAAAGAACTCCTAAAACTCAAGGTGGACAAAGCAATGGGGCCTGACGGGATTCACCCCAAAATCCTAAAAAGAACTAAGGGAGGACCTAGTGACACCACTGACCACACTTTTTAACAAATCATGGGAGGATGGGGTGGTACGTGAGGACTGGAGGAGGGCAGATGTGGTTCTCCTTCACTTCTGAAAGAAAGAATTGTTGAGTACCTAGAGGCCAGCGGGGCAAAGGACCCAAAGCAGCATGGATTTACAGCAGGAAGGTCATGTCAGACGAATCTAATTGATTTCTTTGACTGGGTGACCAAAGTAATAAACCAGGGAGGGGCTGTGGATGTGGCCTACCTAGACTTTAGCAAGGCACTTGACACAGTCCGCACAAAAGATTAACAATCAAATTAGCCAGCCTGGGAGTGGATCCCAGGGTGGTAGCCTGGGTAGCAAACTGGCTGCACAACAGGACACAGAAGGTAATAGTGAATGGAACACATTCTGAAGAAAGGGGGCTTACTAGTGGAGTACCTCAAGGCTCAGTACTGGGTCCAGTCCTCTTTAACATCTTTATAGGTGGCATTGCAGAGGGTCTGGAGGAAAGGTATACCTCTTTGCAGATTACACAAAGATCTGTAACAGAGTTGATACACAAGGGGTAGAAAGGATGAGAAGGGACTTGGCAAGGTTGGAGGAATGGTCAGACATATGGCAACTTAGATTCAATGCAAAGAAGTGCAAAGTAATGCACCTGAGAAACAAAAACCCAGGAGAAGAGTACACAATAGCAGGGGAGGTACTAACAACAACAAAAATGGAAAGGGACCTGGGGGTAGTCATATCAGATGATCTAAAGGTTGGTAAGCAATGTGAGAAGTCAGTAAGGTGAGCCAGGAGGATACTGGGATGCACAGGAAAGGGCATCACAAGTAGAAAAAGGGAAGTGGTTATCCCTCTGTACAGACAGTTGGTGAGACCCCATCTGGAGTACTGTGTGCAGTTTTGGAGACCTCATCTACGCAAGGACATAGACAGGATGGAAGCAGTCCAGAGGAGGGCAACTAAAATGGTGCAGGGTCTGCAGCAGAAACCATATGAAGAGAGACTGAGAGAGCTTAATATGTATACTCTTGATGAAAGGAGGGACTGGGAAGACATGATAGAAATGTTCAAGTACCTCAAGGGAATCAACAAAGTCCAGGAGGGTAGCATCTTTCAGAAAAAGAGATGTGTAAGAACAAGGGGGCACAATTTAAAGATAGAGGGGGGATGGCTCAGGGGTAATGTGAGGATTTTTTTTTCACGCAGAGAGTGGTGGATGCATGGAACCGCCTTCCTGGGGAGGTTGTTGGGTCTAAAACAGTGGGGGAATTCAAACATGCATGGGACAGACATAAGGCAATTGTAGTGGGGGGTGTCAGGAAGTAGGCTGTTGGTTAACTAGAATCTGCAGCTTATCCAGTAGATAGGGAAATGGGCAGACTGGGTGGGCCAAGTGGTCCTTATCTGCCGTCAGTCTATGTTTCTGTGTTTCTATTACAGAACATTTTTGGGCTCCCTCAGGAAAGTTGTTTTTTCAATTTCAAAAGAATAATCACAAAGTTTATATGGAGAGGGGGCAAACCACATATTGCATGGGAAAAATAATTATTCCTTGTGTGAAAGCGGAACTGGGATGTCCAGACCCTACTGCTTATGCACTAGCTCATTACTCTACCTTGTTATAGAAATGGGCCTTTTACCCCAAAGAGGAATACCAAATTTTGAATGAGATCATTAATAAAATTGCATCAAAATGTATTAGAATTGAAGCCTTTATAATTACTATACCTAGTCAGTTGCTCCGGGTTCCACTGTTTGGTCAAGTATATACAACTCTTAAGAAAGCTCACACATTTTTAGCTGGAGATAACACCCCTTGGCTATACACCTCTATGTGGAATAATCATGTGATATGGCCAAAAGGCAAGCATAGTTGAATGGATTTAGATCTACAACACTGTACACAATGGAAATATATTTTATAATAAGCAAAATTTCCTAGATATGAGGACTTATAATAATTAATAAAGGAGAAAAGAAATTGCTAAATAGCTTCTATACAAATATAACAGGTAATTATTGTGAAAAAAGACAATAATGCATACTGTATATTAAGTGGAACCAGGAACTGGGGTTACAAATAACCTACCAACAATGGTCAAATATAACATCACTGGCTAATAAACTTCATATATAGGCTCATAGCTAATCAATTCAAATTAAAATTAATAAGAGCATATTTAACCCCCATTATTATTGCGAAAATAGCTAGTAATCCATTTGCAACATGCTGGCATAATTGTGTATCCATATCTAATATGGAACATTGTTTATGGGGTTGCCCAAACCTTACACCTTGATGGCAAAAAATAAAAAGTTTAATTGAATAAATGCTCCAAAGAGAGTTGGAATTGGATCCAATTATTTTCTTATTTAATTACTATCCTGGATTAACAAAAGATAAAACAAGATTTAAGCTTTGGCCACCATGGCTACAAAACAATTAATATTGGAGAGATGGAACGCGGAGCAATTACCTACTTTTAAAGAACATAGATAGTGGAATTTACAAAGAGAAACATCAGTGCATGAGAAGTTATGGTGGGGCATTCTCGAAGATGAATATGACATTCTGGGTATTAGTTAGAGATCAATAGAAGATAATCATCCTCCTATACTTAAACTTAATTCCTTGTAACTGTCTATATATTCTTTCTTACTTTTTTTTCTTCAATAAACTAGATTGTATCACTGTGGTGCATATAAGATAAATTTGTTGACTGTGTTCATATTGTATTATCAGGGTCCCTGGTGTTCTGCGGCAGAATTTTCTGATTTCTACGGCAGGGCTCCTGACTTCACGGCAGCATTTTCGATTTATGCATGATTTATTCATTTCTCTGGCAGAATGCAGTCCTGTCGTTATTAAATATGATGTGATGTCATCGATGACATCATATGCTGAGCATAGAGGAGGGCTTCAGGATAAACGAGGTGGGAAAGAAAGCCTGACGCTATGGAAAAACAGTATATTTATATGAAAATTCACCAAAAATAATGAATTCTGCAGCACTGTATATATTCTGCGGCATGATGCAAATTCTGCGGCAAATTCTGCAACCGCAGAACCGCAGAATTCCAGGGGCCTTGTGTATTATGTAATACTACCATTCAAAATAAAAAAAAAAAATTATTTATGAAAAAAAGTGTCCAGTTTTGTAGGCTGCATCTCAGTAAGGACATAGACAGAGTGGAGGCAGTCCAAAGAAGGGCTACAAAAATGGTACAGGGGCAGCACCAGAAGTCATATGAGGAGAGGCTTAAAGACCTCAATATGTATTCTCTAGAAATGTGAAGAGAGAGGAGGACATGACAGAGACGTATAAATACCTTAAAGGGATCAATAAGGTACAGGAGGGTAGCATCTTTCCAAAACAAAGATAGACAAGAACTAGGGGTCATGAGATGAAGTTGGAGGGAGGAAGAATCAGGGGTAATGTGAGGAAGTATTTCTTTACAGACAGGGTGGTAGATGCTTGAAACAGCCTCCCTATGGGCGTGGTAGGGGCAAAAATGGTGAAAGAATTCAAAGATGCATGGGACACACACAAGGGAACCCTAGAAAAAGGGACTACAGCCTGCAGCATAAGTTAAAGGCAAAAAAAAATGGGCATACTAGATGGGCCAGGTGGTCCTTATCTGCTGACCAATTCTATGTATGTATGTATGTATGTACTCAGTATGTGTACTACGTTCGGGGCACATATCAATATGGTAGTTACTGTAAGCTAGCTGGGAATCCAGCAGGATTAAGAGTTTTCCCTCTGGCCTCATGTCGAATTGTGGCCAAAACCCTAAACCAGAAACTGGGTCTGCTGCATAGGTTGTACCCTTACTTTACTAAGGAAGCCAGACTACTGATCGCCTACAATTCCAAAAGTGAAGGTAACCTGCGCTCAAATGGGGAGCGGTGCGCTGTAATGGGCGGCAAGCCCAGAAAACAATAGCAATGTTCCAGGTTAACAGTGCTTCCTAATTCAGCAAATAATTCCATGAAATAGTAGGACTCTAACAAATGTTGATTTATTATCACCAAGGTAGTGAGTGAGCCCCTAGTACCTCGGCAATCTGTCTTCCAAGGGGATGCGAACCATACATTTTGTCAGTGCCTTTTAAATGTAACAAACCATGACATCATGTAATCATGTGACATTTCCAACACCACAATATTTAAACATTTTACAAAATGTTTTAAGAAACAAGTGTATGTACAAAAAGAATCAGAATGTGCCTTCTATGTCACTATTTTCTTGTCATTAAATTTTAGTTCTTAAGTTAGTTATCATAGGCAAATGACTCATTCTGCTTTTGATGAAGCTAGACAGAAAGAAAACAAAAATCTGGTTTGAGCACCGTACTACAAATTAATTTCAAGTACTCTCTATTCCATGTATTACATCTATATTTAAGTCATTTAAAAGCTGCAAGGATCTCATTATAAAAGGGGTCTACCCACAATATTAAATTTAGAGTATGTAATCCATAGCTAGAGCCTCTGATACAGCAATCAGGGCAAAAAGGCACAGGAGATTTTAAGAGGAGGTGTATTCCACAGCCATCTGTTCCTGAAAAGTAGGTAAAGCATGGCAACTCCTATAAAAACAAAAAAGAGTATACAGTGGCGTCTTCAGTGGCAGCTTCCTATGGCTAAGTGCGGCCAAGTGTGGAGTTAGAGGGAGTGTGGCAGACTCCCCTGATATTCTACTTTACCGTCTGATTGGGTCCGCGCTACTGTGGAGGGTCGAAGGAATCTGGAGGTGGTAACATACAGCTTATGCCGCTACGTCTGCTGCAGTGAAGGGGAGTGAGTGAATTTAACTACCTGTTTCAAGTACTGCACACAAATGAATGACCAGCTGTATTTAAACTAAATGTAGATAAGGACGTATTATTTTGTTTGTTCCTGCCCTGCATATGCTGCTGTTGTGACTGTGTTCTGCCATACAGCCTAAGTCATTTAAATTTTTGCTGGATGCGTGATGAACTGTGCCGAAGTATAAATAACTGCACTTCAATTGCTGCTGGATGTGTGACGAACTGTGTTGAAGTACTGCAAGTGCACTTTAATTTGCTGCCTGAAGTTTAATGAATTGTACCGATCTTGCTACTACTGCTTTTTAACTGCTGCTGGATGCTGGATGCTGAATGAACTTTGCACAATTCTACTTTAACTGCACTTTATTTCAACTTTTGAGACTGTGTAGATATTTATTTGTCTCCTGGCCCTGGTTGTCTGCCTAACCCTTAACTGCAGTTGGTTCCTCTCTCTGCGCTACCTGTTCGTAGCTCCAGCCACCTGTGTTGCTTAGCAACAGTAATCTAGCTCATTGCACTGAGCCATATCCCCCTCCCCCCGATTGGTGGTGGCAGCCCAATTCAGCAGGCAACAAGGCTTTAAAATCCAGCACTCTCAAGACGCAGTGGCGTCTTGAGCGGCAGCTTCCTGTGGCTAAGTGCGGCCAATTGTGGAGTCAGGGGGAGTGTGGCAGACTCCCCTGATATACTACTTTACCATCTGATTTGGTCCATGCTACCTTGGAGGGTCAAAGGAATCTGGAGGTGGTAACATGCAGCTTATGCCGCTACGTCTGCTGCAGTGAAGGGAGTGAGTGAATTTAACTACCTGATTTCAGTACTGCACTCGAATGAATGACCAGCTGTATTTTAACTAAATGAAGATAAGGACGAATTACTTTGTTTGTTCCTGCCCTGCATATGCTGTTGTTCTGATTGTGTTCTGCTATACTGCCACAGTCATTTAAATTTTTGCTGGATGTGTGATGAACTGTGCCGAAGTATAAGTAACTGCACTTTAATTGCTGCTGGATGTGTGATGAACTGTGTTGAAGTATTGCAAGTGCACTTTAATTTGCTGTCTAAAGTTTGATAAATTGCACCGATCTTGCTGCTATTGCTTTTTAACTGCTGCTGGATGCTGAACGAACTTTGCACAATTCTACTTTAAAAAGCAACTATCTAGGTCCCTGGCCCGATAAGCACAACTAAAGCTTACCTGGGCAGAAGTCCTAGAATGCCCATGTTTTATTTTTTAATAGCCCCTATTTTAGAAGGGATGAGATCATATTTTGGTTCCGTAGAGCCGAGCCACACTGATCCCTTCCACTTTCTGATAGCAATTCAGTCCGCGATCCGCCCCCGTTCTGCCCCCACACTCACTGATTTTGTGATGTCATGATTTGTAAGAGCGAGGTGCGTTACATAATATCGTGGGCTGTTTAAAGTTGTTATAAAGACATGGATATTTGGAATGAAATCATGGCCACCGCCAACTAACAAGGACCTGTTAGTTAAATGGTGGCCATGATTTGTTCCAAACGGCCATCTAAACAACATAAATTGAACTTTTAAAACAGCCCTATTCATTTCTATGGAAGTGTGCCCCCACGCTCTACAAATCATGACATCACAAAACGTGTGAGTGTGGGGGTGGTTCGCGGACTGAAGTGCTATCAGGATGTGGAAGGGATCAGCACAACTCAGCTCTATGGAGCCAAAATACGATCCCTTCCCTTCTAAAATAGGAGCTATTCAAAAATAAAATATGGGCATCCTAGGACTTCTGCCCAGGTAAGCTTTAGTTATGCTTCTCGGGAGGAATCGTAAAAAATCCTGAGAAAGTTGCTCTTTAACTGCACTTTATTTCAACTTTCGAGACTGTGTAGATACTTACTGGTCTCCTGGTCCTGGTTATCTGCCTAGCCCTTAATTGCAGCCAGCTCCTTTCTCTATGCTACCTGTTCGTAGCTCCGGCCACCTGTGTTGCTTAGAAACCGTCATCTAGCTCGTTGCACAGAGCTGCAACCCCCCCTCCTCCCGATTGGTGGTGGCAGCCCAATTTAGCGGGTAACAGGGATTTAAAAGACAGCACTCTCAAGACGCAGTGGCAGCTTGAGTGGTGACTTCCTGTGGCTAAGTGCAGACAAGTGTGGAGTCCGAGGGAGCCGTGGGAGCTGGAGCATGTTAGTATAGTTGTAAATAGGCTAGAGTGTTTGCTGCCCATTGAGAATGTTGGGCATTCTGGTAACCAGGTGGAACTGTGTAATATTAGTTTGTTTAGTCATATTTAACAATATTCCAGTAGGTTGTGTTGAAACTGAGGAAGGCTGGGTAAACACAGATTTGGATTATAGCATGTCTTTCGGATGAGACGTTAAACCGAGGTCCCAACTGCCTGGATTGGTGGTAGTTCAGGTGGATGTTAAAGATCCCATGGCACTTATCGAAAAGAGTAGGGGAATTTCCCCGGTGTCCTGGCCAAATTTCCCTCATTCACTAAAAATACCACCAACAGCTTAATCTGGTTCAAGGTCAGTTGGCATTCATCTGTATCCCCCTCCCCCGGGTCGTGCCTGAAAATAGGCAGGATTTGTCTAGTGTACTTACCCGGTCAACAAAAGCTAAAATAAAAATGTCCAATATGTTAGTACAGAAATATAGGGTTACAGATATTTATGGGCTGTTACTACAATCTAAAATTGGTTTGAGGGGTTGTGGTTTTTACTTCTCATTTTCTACACTGCACTATCTTCAAAGGGGTTTACTTGAAATTCACTGTAGTCTTAAGGGTTTGGCATTGTTCCATTTATTGCTGTTATTATCAAGGGACGTTGAATTAAACCCAGGACCCTCCACCAATTCTGTTCCAGTTGTTTTATTGCCGGAAGAAGTGGTGGACAGAACATGGGTTGAAGATAATGCATCTAAATGTAAGAAGCTACCTTCCAAAAAAACCTGAGGTTGAGATTATCATTTTGAATGACAAACCTGATGCTTTGGTTTTATCTGAATCTTGGTTGAAGCACTCTACACCAGATAACAATTGTCTAATTCCTGGGTATAAAGTTACTTGGGCTGATAGGAAAGGATGTAAGAAAGGAGGTGGGGTTATAGTGTTAATAAGGGAAAATTTACAGGTATCTGTACTGGACAGTAGTATTTACTCTGACTCTCAGAATGATTGGTTATTGTTAAGACTTCTTTTAAGAGGTAAGACATATGTTACTTTGGGTTGCATTTATAGCGCCCCTACCTGTGGGTTGGGTGGGTTGAGGGAGTTCTTGGATAAAGCTTCTGGTTATTTGGGCTCCTCAGATTTTCTTTTGGAGGGTGATATAAATTTGAATTGGTTGCAATCGGTTGATTTGGGGTTGGACACACTTTTGCACTCTTACAATTTGTTTCAGCTGATTACAGAACCCACTAGGCTTAACCATCTTACTGGAAATCACTCCACTCTCGATTGGATTGTTACTAATAGAGTTGATATCATTTCTTCTTCTGGGGTACTTGCTGAATCTACCAATGACCACCAAGCCACTTACTGTGTTCTGAATTTCAAAAAGGGAAAGATATGCCCTAGGATTATTTAAACACGAAATTTAAAGAATTTTGATTTTAAAAACTTGGTGCACAGTCTTTCATTAATTGGCTGGTCTGTTTTAGACTTAATTCCAGACCCCAATTGTGCAGTAGATTATTTTTGTAAGCAACTTCGACCAGTTCAGGAATTCTGTTTTCCTTTACGTAAATTAAGAGTAAAGGGGTTAGTGAATAGATGGCTCAATGGGGAAATTTAAGAGTGGATTGAGGCAAGAAGTCTTACTTGGCAAAATTACAAGCAGACACCGTCAGGGGTATTTTTGGATAGATATCGTTTCTTAAGGAATAAGGTCAGTAATTTAGTGAATAGTGCTAAAAAATCTTTTTATAAAAAAACAACTGAGTGAGAACTGGGCAGTTCCTAAAAAAAATTGGAATTCTGTAAAGAATTTGATTGCTCCCTCTGAAAGGTCAGCTATTAAGATTTCATCCTCAGATAGAGTTTTAACTGATCCTTTAGTTATAGCAGAGAAGTTTAATAGTACATTTTCTGACTTTTCTAGTTACGGAAGCAATTTTTCTAATTTCTTGACTAATCCAAATACAAGAGAAATTCTGAGTGACAGACCTAAATTTTATTTTAAAAGGATCACAAAGTCAGCAGTGGTAAAATTAATTGCCAGCTTGTCTAACAAGTTTGTTGACTGTGGTGAAGGATTAGACAGTCGTTTTCTTAAGGTGATTGCACCTCAAATTGCTTCCCCGCTCTGTACCATCTTCAACTTATGTCTTATCACAGGTCAGTTTCCACTTATATGGAAACAAGCTAGGGTGGTTCCAATTCCCCAAAAAACTGGTGCTGACTCTTTTGATGACTTTAGGCATATAATAATGCTCAACCCTCTAAGTAAATTGCTTGAAAAAGTGGTAGCAAATCAAATTAGAGAGTATTTGGAGAAATATCTTGTTCTTTGCCCACAGTAACATGGCTTTCAGCAAACCCATGGAACAGAGACTGCCTTGGTCAGGTTCTCGTGCACCATCCTCCAGGACTTTGACAAGGGCCTGTTAACGTGGGTGGTGTTCGTGGACCGACCAAGGCATTTGACCTTATTAATCACTCTTTGCTATGCTCAAAATTGGGCTATCTTGGTTTCCCCGAAGGTCCCTTGCTCTGGTGCAGAGACTATTTATCCAACTGGTCCCAGGTTGTAGGTATAGGGCCAGTTACTTCCTCTATTAGAACTATGAATTTAGGGGTACCTCAGGGATCCATTTTGGGCCCTCTTTTATTTTCGTTGTTTGTTAATTCTCTTCCCTCTATTTTTAAGGCCTGCAATTGTCTTCTTTATGCAGATGATTTGATAATTTATTCTCAATCTTGCTCAAATTCTCAACTTGCATCTCTACTACAATCCAATTTCTATGATGCTTGTACTTGGTTTACTAGCAATCATATGGTTCTTAATGTTAGTAAGACAAAATCAGTTTTGTTTGGGAACCCCCCATTTGTTGAAGGAGGATCTTGTTTTGTTGATTTATAATCCTGGGGGTACTATTGTAGAACTTGTAAAAGAATTTAGATATCTAGAAATTCTTTTGGACCCAGATTTAACATTTTCTTTGCAGGTAAAAGCCATCAGTAAAAAAGTAAATCAAAAGTTGGGTATTCTATTTAAAATGAAGAAATATTTTTCTGAAGATATTAGAAAGTCTATTGCCATGGGAATACTCTTGCCCCACTTTGATTATGTCGCAAATCTTTATTATAGACTCTCAGTTGGAGAGCTTAAAGTGCTAACTGTGACCTATAATAATGTCTGCCGGTTTGTTCTGGATTGTCCATATTGATCTCACCATTGCTTAATGTACCCTAAGCCTGACTGGCTAGTGATAAATAACAGGATTGCATTTTATTTTAGTTGTCAGTTTTCAAATCTATTTTTTTAAATATCAAGTACCCGTTATCAGATTTGGTTGAAGTTAGGCCCCCTATCTGTAACATGCACTCTAATAGTGGCATTATTCTGAAAAATGCCTCCCTTCGAACTAAGGTGGGTGCAAGGTCATTCTCAGCAGCAACCCCTCAATTTTAGAATGCACTGCCCCTTGAAGTCCGCTCTTCCACTTCTCTTTTAAATTTTAAGAATAATTTTAGGGCTTACCTTGAATTCAATGGAGTCATGTATTTGTTTTGTCTAAATGTAACTTGTATTGATTATCTTTATTGTTTTTGTTTTCCATCGGGTTGGACCTGAAAATGGGCTTGTCCCAGTGTCCTTACCCGGTTAACAAATAAAAAATGAAATGAAATATATCACGTTCATAAGATATTCAAAATATACAAAACAAAGTTTTAAATCATAATCACTTCATTTATCTTAAACAGAGACCTATACAGGGAGTGGGGGATGGGGGAGAGTTGGAGGGAGGAGGGAGGGAAGGAGGAGGAATGCGGCCAGGAAAGAAGAATATCATTTTTTGGATTTCAAAAAAGATTTAAGATCCCATCTTTCATTGAGGCCACAAGGCCTTACAGTGTCTGTTTTAAAAATCCAAAAATGTTCTTGTTGTAGTAGTAGATTTTGTCTATTACTGCCTCTTACAGGATTTTCTACCCATTCTATACCCATAAATTTAAAACTACTTGGGCCTGAATAATGTACTTGTAGAAAATGTCTTCCAACTGGAGTATCCATCCTTTTATTTACAGTGGCGCATACTGTATGTGCTCTTGGATACGCTCTTTTAAAGTTGTTTTCCCAATGTAGAAAAGCCTGCAACTGCATCACAAAATATAGACCACAACATTGTGGTGCACATGATAAAGTCATCAACTCCAGTTCTGACACCATTGGGTAAAATCAGTTCTTTCCCAGGTTACATGTACTGGTCAGTGTTACACTTTTTACATCTGTGGACCCCTTTAGGCTGAGTTGGAAATCATGTTCTACCTGAATCATCCTTTTTATAAAACTAACTGTGGGTCAATTCATCATACAAGTTGGCAGTCTTTCTGAAAGTAATTCTGGGTATCTCCTGTACTATTTCTTTAAGACATGTACCCCTTTGAGAGTGTCCCAACACCTCCATATGATATTCCCCACTTATCCTGACACAGTGTTATGTTCTAATGAGAATGTGATTGGAACCTTTGTTACATTTTCTTTTTTTGAATTTCCCACTTGCTGTATTAATTATTCTTGTGATTTATTGTTCACTTTTTCTATTGCACCTCTAAGTATAGCATCAGTGTATTCCTCTGCCTGATGTGCAAACTCTTCATCATGTGTACAATTATGCCTGATTCTACTTAAGTGGCTATAAGATATAGAGTTTTTAACTTTGGATGGATGGGAACTATCACTTCTAAGTAAGGAACTGGATAATGTTGGTTTTCTGAAACCCTCTGTAGAAATGTGCCCCGTGTCACTGTTACCATTAAAGTTATATCCCAAGAATCTGTGTGTGTTTCATGTATGCCGAGGCACTATGGACTCAATATCATGGTGATAATAAATTAACATTTGTCAGAATCCTATTTTGTGGAATTCTTTGCTGAAATAGGAAGCACTGTTAACCTGGAACATTGCTATTGCTCTCCTACAGCATCCTTTTACCTGCTATCCCCTACGGAGCACTGCTTCTGTCATCTCTCAAGGACTCCAAACTGAAATTCACCTACCATCACATATTATGTTTTGATGACAGTGTCTTCAGCAGCAAACATAACTGTAGCGCTCTCGCTACACTAAATTGGCCCCCTCTGGTGGGTGGAGGCTTTGTTTCCCTGTGCTATCCATGGCATACAAACTTCTCTCTACTCTCCCTTGAAAAATTTAGTTTACCGCTATCCATGGCATACAAACTTCTCTGCTCCCCCCTTGCAAAATTTGGTTGAAATCATGGATTCAGAACTGTGTGAGGGAGTGGTGGTACTGGATGCCTGTGCTTCTGCCAAACTTAGGGGGTGACAGTCTTCTTGTATGATACCATCAGACAACTTTCACTACACACTGGTCAGGACAGACTCAACCCAACCAAATTAATAATGGTGAATAATACATTCTTATTAGTCACAAGCCACCTAATATCGACTTCTACCAATGTTTCGTAGCCCTAGGACACTTTCTTGGAGTTTGAGGTGGTCTCAGTTTCTAATGTCTACAACATCCTGGTGTTATACTAGTCCCAAAGGGGATATACCTTCTTCACCTTAATTCATACTGGGGCATGCTGTGAGATCCGTTATCCTGCCCACCAAGACTTTTAAATCCTTATTGAAAACATATTTATTTGCCCTGGCTTTTGGGGATAATGTTTAGTTTTATTATTGCTGTCTTTTTATTTTTATGTTTTATTTGATTAAATGTCTGTTTTATATTGTATAGTATATGCGCTTTGGTTTTTGAAAAGTGCTTAGAAATAAAATTTAATTTGGTTTGATTTGACTTGATTAACAGTTGTGGAAGGCTCCAAACTCTGTCTTCAGAATTCACATATAGCTTGAGGCTACTCTGCTCTACAGAAGGTGACAACTATAGGGCAGAGTAGCCTCAGACCGTATGCAAATAATGAAGAGGGCATCTGGGGCCCTCTATGACTATTAAAGATAACAGATCTATGAGCATGCCTCAGTATGAAGTAAAGTGAAGACAGTATATCCCCTACATGAACAATGTAACACCAGAATATTGTACACGTTAGAAACTGAGAGCACCATGGGCAGCAAGGAAGTGGCCTAGGGCTACGAAACATTGGCAGACATTGATAGTAGATGGCTTGTGACTAACAGAAATGTATTATTCAACATTACTTATTTGGTTGGGTTCAGTCTGTTTTCACCAATGTGTAGTGAAAGCAGAATGACATCATGGACTTCAAACCACTAAGAACTCTTCAGTCCACTGGACAGAAACTAGCAACCATGCCATGGACACTCCCTGCTGCTGGTCAGTGATCTATTGTGGCTACTATACCTAGGCTATGGAAGAATCTCCACCCTCCCAGGTCATGGAATGCCAGATCCTTGTATCCTTTAAATCTGCCTTGAAGGAGTATCCATTTGAAGGCAGACCCTGTACCTGCTTCAGCTAGCTAATTTGTTAATCTGTCCACTGAATTTTAATCTGTACTATGTTCTAAGTTCTGATGGTACAAAGTGCCTAACAGTATTTGTCTGTATCCAATAAAATGACCTGTTGCACATGCAATTAGTCTATATATGTAAACTGTCAATATATTCCATGTAATCAATTCCAGGTCGCTCCTGAAAAAGGGACAGCTTGTCTCAGTGAGCCTACCCAGTTACCAAAACAAAATAAATAAAAAGTACTGTATTAGTAACATAGGCAATCAAGTATATAGTGACTCAGGACTAGCCCATCAATGCAGTGGTAGAGCTATTGCTCATGACGCCTGTGACCCACGTTTGGGAACAAGCCTGTGTCATGAGGGGCTGGTTGGAGGGGAGGATCCCAGTGGATGCTCTCCTCCTCCTCCTCCTCCTTCGGGGGTGGAGGCTCACAGTTCTTGCTGTGATACTGCCACATGGGTGACTACAGGCAGCAGTGTAGCTGAGGGCACTGGAAGAGACACAGGCTGGGACTTGGAAGCACAATGCATGCTCAGCGTGAGCATCTGCTTTGGCTTTCCTCGCATGTATGCAGCGAAGGTGCTGGGATGAAAACAAGAAATGGCCCCAGCCAAGTGGGATGACGCCACTGTTCCTCCTGCAGGCCTCACACTATTGACTGTGGCTGCTGTCCATCCATTGCTGGCTTAAATTGCCATGAGGGGTACATAGCCCTTCCAGTCCTTGATGAAAGAGCCTTGCTGGGGGGGGGGGTATGCCATGGGGATATTCAGATGGAGAGTCCTAAGACTCAGAGAAGGTGAAAGATGGGGCTAGGGATGCAGACAGAGAAGATGCTGGACAGCTGGGGGAAGGGGGTTTAAAAACAGGGTATATAAAAAAGGCATATAGCCACTCATTTTGTTTGTTTGTTTTTTTCCAAAATATTTTATTTAATTTTTTTATAACAATTGTCACACGTTAATGACATAAATACTGTAAGTTACACTGTGTTATTGCAAGTTTTGAGAATGTCATGAACAAAAAATACAATCCACATTTTATAGATCCACCCTTCCCTCCTAAAAATAGCCCGCTCCCCATAATAAGTGCTATTTTAATACATTAACAATCGTCTCAAGTTAATTACATAGTTTCTGTGATTTACACTATATTATTGCAAGTTTTGTCAGTCATAAATGAGAAAAATAATAATAAGTTACAGTTTATAGATGCACCCTCCATCCCCCCATAAGTAAATACCCATCCCCCTCCTCCCCAATAAATAAATACGTTATGGGAGGATTATGTAATAGATAAACCACTCTGAGGTGTGCAGTCGCACCCTGATACATGCACACCTTTTGAGTCAACCACCCAAGGTGTGCGTATATCACAGCATGACCGCACACCTCAGAGTGGTTTATCTATCTTATAAAGTGTCAAAATTGTTTTTTTGGGGGTAAAAGTGTAGGTGTGCGGTCACACTCTGATATACACATGGTCACCTGATGGTGTTTGTCCAATGCTGTTGCTGTAGATGACCATTTATGTATTGCCCATTTTATAAATTTGCATTAAAGATGGAAACAAATTCATGAGCTCTTTCCATGAGGTCTTTTCAGATTATCTGTATCTTCTATTACATAGCTTAGCCTTTCATACAACAAGGTTTCCTTGACAGTGTGCCACCATTCTTGTTGTATTGATAGAAGGAGGTTTTGGTTGTTCCAGTTTTTGAGGATTATCCTCTTGAGTGCCAACAAGCCAAGATAAACTACTTTAGCTTGGTTAGACGTTAGATGTAAGGAATGAAATAGGTCGAATAAAAGCATGTTCGGGTTGCAAGGTACAGTTTGTTCGATTAGTTGGGATAAAGAGGTCGCAACAGTCCTCCACCAACTACTTATCCCAGGACATGTCCCAAAATTATGAAAAAGCGCATCAATATTGTTACACTGATGTCAACATTGGTTCTTGTAAGTTGGATTTATTTTAGCTAACACTTCTGGAGTCACGTATGCTCTATTGATAGTTTTTTGTTGAATGCTACGATTCTTTGCTGGTATACCATTTTTAATGGTCCCAATTCTGATAACGCTCCATTGATTTGTTTAGTTCGATATTTATTTGCTTCTTATTCAAAATTCCCTGCATAATCAAATAGTGATCCCTTGGGGGAAAAAAGACTACTCCCACGTGTGTAAGTGTCTAGACAAAAAATATAAAAATGGGTGAGGGCATCCAAAACCTCCCTCCTTAATAGGCAGCACAAGGACTGACCAAGCAATTCTTGGTTTCCCTCCTCTCCAGAGGAATTTTGAAAAAATTATCTTTATATCTGTGAATCATTTTATATTCAGGGCCACAATCAAAGACTGTATAATAAAGACCAGGTGTGAGAGTACCATCATTTTTATAACTTGCACTCTACCTCATAGCGAGATAGATACGTTTTGCCGTAACTTGAGTTTCCTTTAAATTTTTTCTCTGATTATTTTATAGTTAATGGATGTGATTCTACAAGGATGGCTCAAATTGCCACCAAATGTGACTTGCACCATTCCCCATTACGCCAAGGACTCTGCACCCGATTCTGGAAGGGGCAGGGTCCCCGCTGCTAAGTCCTGCAACTTGTGACATGCCCACAGGTATGCCAAATGCAGGGTGTACCTGACAGGCATGTCGCAAGCAGCATCCAAATGTCTGTAGGGTGCAAGTGCCCCCCCAGCCCCAGTCTCCAAGCCTGAGAAGCCGCTCAGAGTTATTGGTACCCCTCCTGCCCCCAGTCCCCCACGGTGTAAACACGAGAGCCCCTCAGGGCTATCAGACCCCTGTCACGATCCCCATAATGTATACGTAATAGCCCCACAGGGCTGATCGTGCCCCCCTCAAGCCCCAATGCCATCCGCCCACACATGGCACTGTTCCGTATAACCGTAAAAGAGACATAGCTGTTCAGAACCCTTTAGTTTGTGTACTTGCTTCACTTCACTCGCACAGCAGAACATCAGTTCCCCCACTTATCATATAGTTTCACCACTTTCAGGCCGTCATCAACGAGTTCGCTCATACGCACTGTACATACTGTGTCTGGGCGAATGAAGAACCATTCATTCATTGGGCACGATATAGTGCGCGCCAGAAGGAGCTCCTGTCAAGGGTCGTGGTGGTGAGTTGGCCACAGTTGCTGCTTGGTGGGGTGGGGTGGTCTGGCAATACTGTGGGGGTAAATAATATCTACCAGGGAGTATGATAGGGTTTGTATAATTTTTCTGTTATTGCAGGAAGTGCCATTTGCTGGCAGCTGCCATCGGGGATCAGGGCTGGGGCATGTGAAGCCTTGCAGGGCTAATGCAGTCTGGAGGTCAGGGGGCACTGTGGTATGGGGGAAGATGTAGCCCTGTGGGGCATTTTGGTATGGGGGCAGATGTAGCCCTGTGGGCTTTTGTGTATTGGGGACAGGGCAGTGTTGGGGGAAGGTGGTATACCATGGGAGGGATGGGCGGAGCTGCAGCAGGCAACCTCCAGGGGAGTAAGTACAGTTATGCCAGCTATATGCTGGTGTAACTTACGTTGACGGTTTTCTCCTGGGGGTTGTTGTAGAATAGCGCCCTGGGGGACTTTGTTGTGCCCTTCCAGAATAGGGTGCAATTGCTGTTGTAAACCCCCAGCGCCCCTTCCCCACACTCCGTTTATAGAGTAGCACAGTTGGGACATTTCCTGCAGCAAAGCAGGAAGGGGAGGATCAGAGGGGTATCCACACAGTGACCTCACTTACAGGGGCACATTTAATTTAAATTGTTATAAAAAGTTATACAAAAACAAACAAACAAAAAAATATATAAAAAAAAAAATCAACCTTTTGCTTTCATTTTCCTTCTAATTACTCGGACCAGGTGACGAACTCGGCAACTCAACTGGAATGGATATTATTAATTGCAGGTACTGTGGGACACTTTTCAAAAGGGCAGTTATGCAGGATTTAGGATGCTGTCCTACATGCTGGACCATCGGAGATCTAAGGGCTCAGCTCCAGACAGCATGGGCAGAGACTGCGTGACTCCGCAATGCTCTATTCCCTCATACAACCTCCTCAGGAAGGATAGACCACACTCCAAAAGAGGTGGCGGTGTGGCTATCTATTTTAGGGATCACCTTCACCTCACAGAGCTGGATGCTGATCCCATGACACACTGCAAATCGCTGCATGCCCTCCTCACTCTTGGCACCCACCTGCCACCATTATCCACCCCCCTCCCATGACAAAGCCCTAACTCGAGGCTGCTCACCCTTCCCTTGTCTCCCCTCTGCTCTCACCGCATATATCTCCACTGCCCCTAATCCTTGCTGACACTGTGGCATTCCCATGGTACTAGGAATAACATTGTAATATTGCAACCCATTGTATGCTCTTGACCTGCTGATGTATTATGTATGCATGCCTACTTGTTTGTCAACCTGACGTGGAACCTTTGTAAAAGAGCCTGTGCTCAAAGGTATTTTCCGAATCCTTAAATAAATAAAACTCTTGGGGCCAAAAAAATTACATATTGTTATGTGCCTACAACCCTCCAAACAATGGCTACCATGGCTTGGATGACCTACTTAACCAAACATCAGTACTCTCGGGCAAAAATGAAGTGATCATCATAGGCGATATAAACGTAAACTGGCTAGGAAACAACCAGGCCACTTCGCTATCAAAAACTCAGGGCCATAACCTTCACCAGCTAATCACCCAGCCAACCAGGATTGCCTCTCACTCTAATACAAGCTCACGCATTGACCGGGGTTCTAACAAACAGGACCAGGGACATCCACGCTGCAGGCACTCTTGCTGATGCTATCACTGACCACTCCCTTATCTACTGCATGTGGGTATCTCCTGCCCCCCCCCCCCGGCAAAACCACGTTTCATCACTTTCTGAAACTATGCCAACCTGGATCCCCAAATATTCCTAGACAACATGGCCAGCATAAACTGGTATGGTCTCTACAATACTTGCGATGTGCAGACTGCCCCTAACATCTTAATCTCTGAGTTCCTCGCCATACAGGATCACCATTCCCCCCCTCATTACCCACCGAATAAAGGGGAAACATACTAGATGGCTAAAAAAGGACCTTCTTGCCAAACTAAAAGTAAGAGACAGGTGCTGGAGCTGTTTCAAGTCCTTTGGTCAGCAACAAGACTACAACACTTACAGGGGACTAAGAACAGCTTGTAAAAAAGGAAATAAGAACTACTAAGAGCTCCTACTGCAAAACCCTACTGAATAATGCCTCTGGAGACCCAAAAATGTTCTGGTCACACATTAAAACATTCCTGGGATCCTCTCACTCCTCTACACTGAAAATGATTTTGAAGGGTATCCATTGCAACAACCCCCAGACAATTGCTAACTTCTTCAACAAGCAATTCTCAGATCTAACCAGGTACACTTCCTCTTTCCCTGCCCCACATAGTGTGGATCTCCCTGATTGTTCCCGTAAGGACTCTGCTACCCCCTCCTTTCACTTCAAGGCTGTCACTAGAAGGGAGGTAACAAAACTTCTGAGATCTATCTCAGATAGTGTTGCCACAGGCTCTGACAGCCTCGAACCCAAACTTCTGAAACTAGCAGCTCCACTCATTGCCGCTCCTCTGGCCAGAATCTTTACCCTCTCCCTATGCCAAAGCAGCGTTCCTCACATCTGGAAGATAGCAAGAGTCACACCTGTTTTTAAAAAAGGTGACAAAAAGGACCCATCCAACTACAGGCCTATAGCCATTCTGTCAGTGCTAAGCAAAATTCTTGAAAAGCAAGTGGCCAGACAAACCATCGATTTCCTTCTTAAAAATGACCTCTTATCAAGTGCCCAGCATGGTTTTCTCAAAGGGCATAGTACAACCACTGCCTTACTCAAATTTACTACTGACACCATCGCCACCATTGGACACAGGTCTACTAACAGGGGGCTGTCGTCATAGATATGACAAAGGCTTTCAACCTGGTGGACCACTCCTTTCTCCTCCACACCCTAAAAAACATGGGATTTGCATCGACTGTAGTCAGCTGGTTCTGTAGTTACCTAACCAACAGAATCCAAGTAGTGAAGTTCAGCTCGACCTACTCAGATCAAGCCACTGTGAATATCAGTGTACCCCAAGGTTCCATTTTGGGGCCACTAATATTCTCGATATTTATAAATAATATTTCCTCCAACCTCTCCTCCACCTCAGTCCTGCTCTATGCCGACAACATAGTCTTGTACACCAGTGCTAAGGATTTAACTGACATCAATCTACATCTGTCTACAGATTTCCAGCGTACACAGACCTGGCTATTGTGCAACAAACTGGTTCTAAACGAGGCTAAAACCCAATCTATGCTATCTGGATCCACTGCTAAGCTCAAAACAAGCCAACACAACTTTCATGTCTCCTGCCTTAATGGCACACACACTGGCATTGTCACATCGTTTAAATACTTAGGAGTAACCCTGGACCAATCCCTAAGCTTTGACCAGCACATACAGATAACCTGTAAATCCATAAACTCCAAACTTGGCATTGTGTACAGGACCAGCTATGCCCTAACACCATCAGCCAGACTGGCTATTGCCCGGGGTATTCTCCTGCCCACACTGACCTATGGGGCTGCTACATATACTGCCTCCTCAAAATTGCACCTCCATAAATAGGATGTAACCTATAACAAAATATGTAGGTACGCCTCATCGTCTCCTAGGGTGAAACACCACTGCCTCCTCTACTCCGATTTAAATTGGATATCTCCCAATGCCATCAGATCTCACTCCCTCTGCTCCACTGTGGACATCATGAGGACTCAGACCCCTCTGACACTAGCCAAGATGCTCACCCCTCAGTCCGCCAACTATGGCCTGCGCTCAACTGACAAATGTCTTCTTAGCGTGCCAAAATGTAAAACTGCAAAGGGTGCCAGTGCATTTGCCTTCCAAGCCCCCCAGCAGTGGAACTCCCTTTCACTTGATGTTCGCCTAGCACCCTCACATTATGCCTTCAAAAAAGTGCTCCGCCGTTACCTCATCTTGTCTAATCAGTGCTCTTGTTTCAAGTCCCCGTAGTATATGGCTCCCCCCGACTGCTCATAACTGCCCACTCTCAACTGCCTTCCCTAGCACTTCTATGTTACCTGTCCCTTGTCACTCTGACCTGCTTCTTCCTGGCTGCTTCCCCCACGGGGGTCGATTTGCTATTGTCCCTGTCCCTTGACCTGCCTTCTGATCTTTACCATAAGAATTCTCTGTCCAACAATGCTACCTCCCATTGCTTCCATGGGATGTTTAGGATCTCCTCACAATTTATGCTATGTTATCCTACCTGTTTTCCAGCCCTGCACCTATACTGGTAACAAAAATACAATATTAGCCTGTTTCCTGCACAAACTCTGTACTTTAATCACATTTTCATGTATAATATTCTATCTTGCATATTACTCTTTTCAGGTATTGTTCTAACCCCATGCATAATACCCTGTGATACAAAATACCCTATTTCGTTTACTACTTTGTTCATGTTGTTTTTATCTCATTGCTACTTTGTTCATGTTGTTTCTATCTCATGTATAATTCCCTGTCAGAATATTACAGTTTCTCGCCTTCTGTATGTGTTTCCTGTAATTGCTCTGTAACCTTCCAGGTTGTGCCTGAAAATAGTCATCTCTATGGCTAGTGCACCTACCCAGTAAACAAAAACTAAGTAAATAAATAAAAATAAATAAATATTCAGGAGGAAATATATTACAAGAACCGCCCGCTATTTCCCCAACATCCAACTGAAGCACCTCGACCGCAGAGGGTAGCTGATCCAGGAGGTTGGCAGGTGGTTAGGAGGGGCAAATCGGGTGCCCCATCACTCAATGCTCACCAACGTATCACCTCCACAAACCATATAAAAACTACACATGGGTATCTGCCTCTATCTCCAAAATCAAACAAAGGGGCAGAGGACACTGCAGAGCAGGACACTGCAGCACAAGAGCTAGCGCTACAAAACTCACCCAAACATGAACCAAAACAAAAAAGCAAAAAGGAAATCCAAAACACTTCTGATCATAGGAGACTTCATGATTTGGGGAGTTGATACCTACCTCCAGCTGGGGGCAATGGTCAGATGTCTCTTAGGTACATCAGCGTGGAGAGACACTGACCATATTGCTAAATTCGTGCAGGAAGCAGGAGAAAACATCAATGTCCTGGTATGCATAAGGAGTAACGATCTTGCAGCTGGTCAGTTGCAGAGACCAAAGAACACCTGACCAGGCTGGGAGATAAACTGTCATCCATTTTGTCCAGCACCTCCTTCTCTGAGATCCTGCTGGTCTGGGACGGGGGGCAGATGGATGGAAGGTCAGAGAAGGTGAGATAGGGAAGCTAAACATGTTGCTCAAGGGCTGGTGCCAGGAAAAAGGACACAATTTTGTAGGTAACTGGCAACAGTTTTGGAAGCGAAAGTAATCTAAATTCAATGGACTACATCTGACTAAGGAGGGAGTTAGTGCATTGGGGCAGACGTTTGATGTCTTTGCAGAATATTTAAACTAGCAAATGGGGAGAGGGGTGCAGCACCCAATACATTGAATCGGAAGAATACCCTTCCTCCCTCAGCTAGTGATCAAACAGGAGTTCAGCATGTTTGTAGTTCATTTGCATCACCAGGTAAGGAAAAAGGTCCGGCTCCCCATACGACGCACAGGGGAAAAACTGGACCTCACCCCACAACTAACGCACTGAAATCTGGCTAATGGGAAATCATGTACACAAGTGCCTGCAGTCTGGGAAACAAGATCCCAAACCTGGAGGCAACAATGACAGAAACTAAACTGGACACAGTTCACCAGTAACCACACTTGGGAGATTTCAGTACCCGGCTATGTACTGTTCAAAAGAGACCGAGGTGCAAAGGGGGGTGGCCCTTAATGTCGATGAAAATATTAAAGCTACAGAAATTTAGAATACACGTAAGGAGCCAGAAGAACTATAGGTCACCCAGGAAACAGGAAATGGGACATCCATACGAACTGGGGTTGTCTACAGGCCTCCAGACCCGGTGGGGGGAGAACATAGACACATTACTGTTAGAAGATATACAAAACATGACAGCTAAAGGGGAGGTTCTGATAATGGGAGACTTCAACATGCCAGATACAGATTGGTCAATACCAGCAGGAACATCAGCCAGAACTGGACACATGATGGATTCCCTGCATAGGGAGGGCCTCAAACAATTGGCACAACAACCCACAAGAGACAGGGCTATCCTGGATCTAGTACTGACTAACGGGGAAAGGATCACAGATCTCCAGGTAGAAGGTCACCTGGGGGCCAGTGACCATCACATGGTATGGTTCAATTTAGCCACTAGAACTAAATCATCCCATTCCAAGGCAAAAATATGGGACTTCAGTGGAGCTGACTTTGATAAGATGGCCAACAGAGTTAAGCTAGCCCTTGCAAGAAGAAATGCAGGTAAGGGGGTACAGACAGAGTGGGCAAGCATTAAGGATGCAATACTTGAAGCAACATCCCATTGTGTTAGGGAGAAAGACAAGAGCAAAAGAAGGAGGAAATTATTTTGGTTCTCAAAAACAGTAGCAGAAAAGATCAGAGCCAAAAGGTTGGCCTTCAGGAAATATAAGGCTACGCAGAGGGATGAAGACAGGGAAGCATACCAAACTTCCCTAAGGGAAGCAGGGAAGGCAGTAAGGCAGGCAAAGGCCCAAACCGAAGAGCCCCCAGGAAATTAGACACATTTTAAAGCAATTTTACCATTATTTATACACCATGGAGCAGGAAACACCTTTAGATAAAATTAAATCCTAACTCGAGAACCTACCTATACCACGTATTAACCCACAACAAGCAAGGGCCCTACTGGCACCAGTTGGAGAGGGAGAACTACTTCAAGTACTCAAGAAGGCCCAGACTCTTAAGGTCCCAGGCCCTGATGGTTACCCATCAGAATTTTATAATAAATTCAAGAAACATCTCCTCCCCATATTGATCCCGGCCTTGCATGCAATTCAACAAGGCAACCCCCCACCCCCAATTTGGCAATGTGCGATTATAACTGCCACCCCCAAACCCCAGAAAGACACTAAATATCCCTCTTCATATCGTCCTATTTCAATGTTAAACTATGACTACAAGTTGTTTATGTCAGCAACGGCCTCCAGGATAGACCACCTCCTCCCAGGCATCATAGACCCAGACCAGGTGGGCTTCATTAAAGGCAGACAAGCCCACGATGCCATAAGATGCACCCATTTGATCGTAGACTATGCCCTAGAAAGAAAAATCCCATCAGTGTTATTTGGGCTAGATGCCGAGAAGGCAGTTGACCAGGCTGCTGGTCATTTTTATGGCAGACCTTCTGGCATTTTGGATTTCCAGAACAATTTATACATCAATTACAAAACATATACACATTCCCCAAAGCAAATGTTAAGGTTAATGGGGCCTTCTCAGACATGTTCCAACTCTCCAGGGGTACACGGCAGGGTTGCCCCCTGTCCCCAATATTGTTTGCCCTATATCTTGAACCCCTGGCAATAGCCATCAGATCCACCCAAATGATAGAGGGCATCTCTTTGGGGGGTCGACAACAGAAGATCTCACTCTTTGCAGACAACATCCTACTAGTGATCATAGAACCTGAATCATCAATCCCAGCGGTCTGGGAACAGCTTCAAAAATGTGGTAATATAGCCGGATATAAAATAAACAAATCAAAAACTGAGGTGTTGTCCTATAATTACACCCCCTCCTCCCAATTTAAAAAAGAATTTCCCTTTAAATGGCATAGACAAGAGATGAGATATCTGGGAATAAAGCTCACAAGAAACCTCATTCATGCAGAATTGTTAAATCTAGAATCCCTGACTCAAAAAATAGCAGAGGACCTGTCTCGATGGTCTCGTCTCCCTTTAAGTTTTCTAAGCAGAATAGCAATAATCAAACAGAATGTATTCCCCCGCATTTTGTTTTTCCTTCAGACACTGCCATCTGCCCCAGCTAAAACATATTTTTAGGCATGGGACAGAATGATCTCTCACTTTATATGGAATGGCAAGCCCCTAAAATAAGATATACTGTTCTGCAACTGACCAGAAAAAGAGGCGGGCTTAACCTTCCAGACCTCAGAAAATATGTGATGGCAGCACAGTTAAAAGTTGTTTTAAGTTGGATAAATACACAGCAAGATGTCCACTGGAAAAAACTAGAACTAACCTGGGGAGACCTATTTAACACCCAGGAACTCCTCTTCGGCAAACCCCCTAAGTGTCGAGTGTTAGAAAACTACCCAAAATTCACCAGAGAACCCATAAAAACCTGGCATAAACTCTGCAATGACCTATAAACATTCCGAGAGAGAGTGATGCTGGGAACACTGAACTGCAATGCGGACCTAAATGCAGGTCCTACGGGCCCATATTTGACACAATGGCAAAGGTATGGGATAAATTATATATTCCAACTAGTGGGAGTAACTGGATTGCTCCCCTTTGTTTCCCTACAAACGGAATACCACTTGCCCCACAAGAATTTTATTTTCTACCTACACCTTAAGTCCCACCTCCTCCTCCCGTTTGAGAGGTCACTTGCGGCACTGACCGAATGTCCCCCCCAAATTTTGCAGCTGTTACAAGCTCACATCCGGGGAACTACTTCTGAACACTTAATCAGTAAAATATATAAGGCATTAAATGAGAGAAGGGGAGATTCGACTGATTCGGTCAGGCTCAGATGGTCAGAGGAACTGCAAGTAGTAATAAACGAGTCAGCTTGGAGTGAATCGGCCCTACCAGTCTTTAAAATCTTCTCCTCCCCATACTGGAGGGAATACACTTGGAAACTTCAATCCCGCTTCTTTAAAGCCCCTGCCGTATTGGCTAAAATGGGAGAATTGAGGGAGGGAAAATGTTGGAGATGCTGTGGGTGCAACACAGCAAACCAGAGGCATGTCCTCTGGTCTTGTCCAAAGATAGTAAAGTTCTGGTCTGAGGTCCTAGAGGAGCTGAGGGCAATATATGAAACTGTTTAACTATTTACACCAATCTACGTCTTGACCTTCATTAAACCTGAAGAGCTACAAATTGATAAGAAAACATTAAAACAAATCTCTAAACTCATAATAGCAGCCCACAAGACTATTACCAGATTGTGGTTCACCAATAAAAACCCCACCGAAGAAGCCTGGTTAACCTTGTCCAGGGAGATATATGCCCCCGAACGTCTCTCAGCCAAAATAACAGACAAACTGAGAACTTTGATGGTCATTGACGAAAATGGGTGTCGTATCAATTAGATCACTATGCTGACTTTGTTCCATAAAGGTTTAGTTGTTATTTTCAAGAACATTACTAAGGGTTCCAGCCTATAGAACTAATCAAAACAAAACATGACTTGATCATTCAGGGGGAGGGAGGGAGGTCTTTCCATGCTCTGCCAAAATTCATCTAATTAGCATGGGGATTTAATTTTAATTTAAGTAATAATTACAAGCTGGATATTGATGAATTAAGTTGTTAAACTTCTCCTCTTTACCCTACATGTCATTGTCTATATGTGATAGAATGCATTACGAATGTTTATCAATCTATGATGTAACCTGCCTGTAGAGATCTGAATTCATTAAATAAAAGATTAAATAGAAAAAAAAAAGGCCCAAACCGAGGAAACACTAGCATAAACAGTAAAAGAAGGGAACAAGACTTTCTACAGATACATTAGTGAAAGAAGAAAGTCCAGAGGGGGTATTGCCAAGATCAAAGGGGATAAGGGGGAGTGTGTGGAGGAGGACCAAGGAAAAGTATCTATCCTAAACAGATACTTCTGCTCAGTATTTATTGAGGAGAAGGTAGGGCAGGGCCCACAGCTCAGCACCATGGACATAGGGGGAAGGAAGTGTGCACAAGTCCTTTCACAAAAGAAAAGGTCCTACAAGAGCTCACTAAGCTCAGGGTAGACAAGACAATGGGACCTGATGGCATACATCCCAGGGTATTAAAAGAGCTAAGGGTGGAATTAGCAGAGCCATTAGCAGAATTGTTTAGTGAGTCTCTGAGCACAGGAGCGGTCCCAGAAGACCGGAGAAGGGCTCATGTGATCCTGCTCCACAAGAGTGGCAGCAGGGAGGAGGCAGGGAACTACAGACCAGTCAGTCTTACCTCAGTAGTGGGCAAGATTATGGAGGCACTTCTTAAGGAAAGGACAGTGCAACACCTGGCATCCCTAGGAGCACAAGATCCAAGACAGCATGGGTTTACAACAGGAAAGTCCTGTCAAACTAATCTAATAGATTTCTTTGACTGGGTAACCAGAGTGGTGGACCAAGGGGGTGCAGTTGATGTCGCCTACCTTGACTTCAGAAAAGTTTTCAATAGTGTTCCACATAGAAGATTGATTAATTAGCTGCGGAGGCTCAGGATGGGTCAGAAGCTGGTCAACTGGGTGGCAAACTGATTGGCGGGCAGAAAACAGAGAGTGGTGGTAAATGGTATACAGTCAGAAGAGATGCATGTCACAAGTAGGGTGCCTCCGGGATCAGTCCTGGGGCCATTCCTCTTCAATATCTTCATCAGTGACATTGCAGATGGACTGGAGGGTAAGATGTGCCTGTTTGCAGATGACACCAAGATCTGCAACACAGTAGATGATCCAGATGGGGTGGACAGAATGAGAAAAGATCTGAAAAAACTGGCAAAATTATCTGAAGAGTGGCAACTGGGGTTTAACACAAAGAAGTACAAGACCATGCACATAGGGAAGAGAAACCCTGAAGCTATCTATAGGTTGGGAGGGGAGCTGGTGTCAATCACAAGGGAAGAAAGAGACTTGGGCATCATCATCATCATCATTACAGATGACCTGAAATCATCCAAGCAGACCACTAAAGCAGTAGGTAAGACTAGAGGGATGTTGGGGTGTATTAGTAGGGGTATCACAAGTCGTAAGAGGGAGGTAATAATCCCTACAAGACACTGGTTAGTCCCCATCTGGATTCAATTCAATTCAATTCATGTTTATTTTTAAAGCGCCTTTCAAAATCAAGGCGCTGTACAAATTAAATAAAACAGGGAAATCCAACACTAAACAATCATAACTATAAAGAATAAGCCAAAGTAAAAAGATATGTTTTTAGAGCAATTTTAAAACTGTCAACGGTCGGGCATTCTCTTAACCAGTGAGGTAGAGAATTCCACAGAGTAGGAGCTGAAAAGGCAAAGGCACGAGATCCCGACAACTTCAAACGAACCCTGGGAAACTCTAGCAATCCCTCACTGGCCGAGCGGAGAGGGCGGAGGGGGCAATAGGGAACCAGAAGATCTTTCAGGTAACCGAGTCCCTGATCGTGTAGGGCGTTGAAGGTTAGTAAACCAACCTTAAAGGTGATCCGCCACCGAACAGGTAGCCAGTGCAGTTCGCGAAGCACAGGCGTAATATGACTGGTTCTAAGAGTCCCAGTCAAAAGCCTGGCTGCAGCGTTCTGCACCAGCTGAAGGTGGCGGATATCAACCCCTGGTAGCCCTAGGTAGAGGGAATTACAGTAGTCCAGCCGAGTGGTAACAAAGGCGTGGACCAAAGTTGGAAGGTCCTCCCGGGGAATCAGATGTTTCACCCGGCGATATTCCTCAGATGGTAAAAGAGGATTTGACAACAGCTGATACTTGTGATTTCAGGGTCAGACACCATCATCAAAATAACGCCTAGATTTCGCACCTGTCGAGAGCTAGAGAGCGGTACACCACCAGTAATAAACCCGATGGCTGTCCAACACCCAAACCCCTCCCAGGATGACCTGGATCCACAACCAATACCTCAGTCTTATCCAGATTAAGTCTTAACCAGCTCGAACTCATCCAAATTCTGATCTCATCCAGGCAGTTATTAAGTACGGAGAGTGCATCACTCTGATCGGGGAGAAAGGATAGGTACAGCTGAGTATCATCTGCATAGCAGTGAAAACTCAAACTGTATCTCCTGATGATTTCTCCCAATGGCAGCATATACACTGCAAACAACATGGGAGCTAAAATGGAGCCCTGTGGTACCCCACACGGTAGGGAGAAGGCGCAGAGGAATAAATTCGGTGACAACTCTGAGACCTACTAGTGAGGTAGGAATGAAACCACTTGTGGACTGTACCAGACAGCCCACAAAAAACCCGCAGTCGCTCCAGTAGCACCCCATGGTCTACAGTGTCAAATGCAGCAGAAAGATCAAGAAGGACCAGGATGGTACAAGCCTTTCGATCTCTGGCTATTAGGAGGTCGCTCAATACCCGAACCAGGGCAGTCTCAGTACTATGCCTTTTCCTGAAGCCAGATTGGAGAGTATCATAGACATTATGAGAGGTAAGATGATCATCCAATTGCAGTGCAACTGCCTTTTCAATAACCTTACCAACAAATGGCAGGTTAGAGATAGGCCGGTAGTTAGCTAGACAGTCTGGGTCCAAGGAGGATTTTTTTAGGAGTGGTCGAACTACTGCCTCCTTAAGGGGGTTAGGAAAAACCCCCCTCTCCAAGGATTTCCAGACAATGTCAGCAAGGATTGGGTAGATAACTTTCACAACCTACTAACAGCGTGTAGGACCCGGATCCAAACTACAACTAGTTGGTCCATTGTTTGGATGATCTTCACAATGTCAATGAATTCCGGGCGGTGAAAATCCAACCAGACAGGCCGAGGACTAGATACCACCAGTCGTCCACCACAATCCCCCGAAGGAGAGGTCGGACCAATGCTGGACCTGATGCTGGCAACCTTATCTGCAAAGAAGTGAGCGAACTCCTCGCATCTAAGCTGAGAAAAGGCTTCTCTAGGCTGAAGACAGACTGGATTGCACAGTCTGTCCACAGTCCGGAAAAGCTGAGCCGGTCGATTTTGCAGCAGAAATCTCTCTGGACAGGAATTCTGCCTTCTTACGAGTGATTTCTGATTGGTAGCCATCATAATGGGCTAGCAATCTAAGCCTCGTCAGCATCAAGGCCCGGATTTCGCCAGGCTTCTCCAGCCTTCTGCCCACTCATTTAATTCCTTCAAGGGCCATCAAACCATGGACTCTTGGACGGATGGTGAGAGGTCAACATGAACAGGAGCAATTTTGTCCAGAGCATCTCCCACAGCCTTATTATAGGCAAATACAAGACCATCTGGACTCATGCATTCACCCGACAAACTCGATAGATCCAACACTGCCATTAGGTCATTGGGGCCAATACCCCTTAAAGGGCGGTATTGGACCATCTCCGTAGGGGCAGACCTATTAGAGGGGGCCCTGAAACTGAACCTTATGGTGTAATGGTCCGACCAACTGACTGGTTCCACCCCCAGGTCAGTGATCTCCATACCCAAGAGAAAGACCAGATCTAATGAATGACCCCCTATATGGGTAGAGGCGGTAACAACCTGTGTCAGGCCCAGTGTATTCATCAACTGGAGGAGACTTTGACCAAAATGAGAGAGTTCATCATCGACCCAGGCGTTGAAGTCGCCCAGAAGTATTAATCTGGGAAACCTCAACACAAGGTCAACAATGAAGTCTGCAATCTCCTGTAGGAATACGCCACCGTCACCTGATGGAAGGTAGACGAGGAGAATCCCACAACCTGCACCCTCGCCCAGGATATATTCAAAAGATCTGATGTTCCCCAATGGAACATCCACAAGGCCCAGTTCCGATTTAAACATAATGGCCACACCTCCGCCCCTACGATCCAGCCTTGGACAGTGTATCACCGAGAACCCAGCTGGAGTTGCCAAGGCCAATATAAGGCCAGGATTTTCATCCAGCCAGGTCTCGGTGATGCAAGTCAGATCGATGACCCAGCAAGATCAGCTATGATAGCTGTCTTGTTTTTATAGATCTGGCATTGCACAACACCGCCAAGGTAGGATGAGATGTCGGGGAAGACCTCGGCACCTGTCCGATATCTTCGGGACTCTTGGGTATGGGGACGAGATAAGAGCAACCTCTATCCTGACCCCATTTCGCCCCAGGACATCTTCTGGACCCTAAAACCCCAATCTGCCCTCCCCTCTCCTGTCCCCCACAAGGCCCAGCTTTCCACCTTCGTCCTCGCCTCTTCAGAATGCCCAATGCTCGACACCTAAAATAGGTGTCGGATGACAATGGTGGGCACTCAAATGGACGAAGTTCCCTGAGCCTAGTGGGGGAATAATGCCCAACCGTCATTAATTAAATAAATCACAAAAATAAACCTAAAAATCAAACCTATAAGTACCACACTCAATAGCACACTCTCCTCACTCTCTCTCACCGAGGGAGGGCAAGTAAAACAAATAAACTAACATAAACCAAAAAATCCAACTCAAAAATAACCAAGCAATAAAAATAAAATAAAAATCCAATAATCTAAAACACAATAAAATAGCTTATTAATTATTAAACAGATTTGTATTTTAAACAAATTTGATTTTAAAACAGTGCGGCACCTCTCACTGCAGCACTGCTAAAGATGTTATATAATCTCCCAATACCACCTCTCACATGGCAGGAGTCAAATAAATAATTCAGATTTGTAATAAAGTTAAAATAAATAAATATCCATCACTCTCATCACCTTTAGTCCAAGAGATAATAAAAGCTAGAAAACAGTTCTCCGATGATCCAAAAATAAAATCCAAACAAGGTCAAAGAGTTCTCAGCAGAGAATCAAGGATGTTCAAACAAACAAACAGGGAACCTAAATAATGTCCGAAAGATCTTCCAGCTGCTGCTCCTCAAACGCCAACAATTCTAATAGTTAATTATCCAAGGCAACGGAGTACTTCAGGTGGCAGAAATATGTTTCTGCAGGGAGTATTACCCTCACACAGTCAACAACCTACTGCTAAAGCTGTCTCACAAGTCAGCCCAAGCAGCTGACCCCGAGGCAGCTTAGAAGAGGCCCTAGTCCCCCCAGCTCCCTGGGAAGCACCCAGGGTGACTCCTGCCCGGCTGGAGACCAATAAGTGGACAACACTCCCCACAAATTAAAACAAATCTCCTATTGTTGCAGATTATAGGTGACAAGCAACCGCAACACAAATTAAGGGAACCCCTGTACCACAATAAAATTAAATTATGATTGAAGAGTCCTTAACTGAAGCTTAATCCTCCAATTGTTCAAGAACCTCGAACACAGTTGAGCACTCCAGTTCCAATTCAGTTCGCAGACCAAAACTTCCTCAGCAAAAACAGCAAAACCATCCAGAAAAAAATGGTGCAAGATCCTCTCCGCTACTCTCCGACTCCTCTGTCTGCCACACTGCGGCCGGGTAAGCGGTCAGACGGACGCCAAGGCTCACTGGAGGGGGGGCAGCACCAACAAATAGAGACCTCACAGCTCAAAGATGCTGCAAGCAACGCAGCTACTGTGAAATAGACAGAAATATTCTCCGTAACTCCCCGACTCCACAGCCTAGCACATTGCAGTGGAATCACGGCATGTAGAGCGTACACGAAAAAGCCGAGAAAAGCCGGTACCCGGAACTCAACAAATCACAACTCGGTACCCGGGACTCGGCAAACCGAAACTCGGTATTCGATACTCGGGACCCTGGTCTAACTCACTTCTTCAACCCTAATCTAGTCTATAAACATACAGTTTAAAAATAAACGTAAAAATAAAGAAAACAAAATAAACAAAACAAACGGAGTAAACGGAGCAAACGGAGCTAGTACTCAGGCTGGCTCAGCTCAGCCGCCATGTTGCTTCCTATAGACATTCACTGCTGGAGTACTGCGTGCAGTACTGGAGGCTGCACCTGCACAAGCACATTAACAAAATGGAGGCAGTCCAGAGAAGGGCAACCAAAGTGGTGCAGGGACTGCATCAGAAAACATTTGAGGACAGATTAACGGAGCTCAATATGTATACCCTAGAGCAAAGGAGGGAGAGAGGTGATATGATTGAAACATTCAAACATGCATGAGATTAGAGGGAGGCCGATTAAGGGGTAATGTGAGGAATTTCTTTTTCACAGAAAGAGTGGTGGATGCATGGACTGGCCTCCCTCAGGAAGTGGTGGATATGAATACAGTGCAGGGTTCAAATAGTCATGGGATAGGCATAAGGGAGCAATACAGATGAATATGAATAAATAGGCCATTGGCAGAGTAAAGGCCTATGGCACATTCATAAGGAAGAAGAAAATGGGCAGACTGGACGGGCCTTGCGGTCCTTATCTGCTGTCAACTTCTATGGTTCTATGTTTCAATAAAGATACAATGGAAGTTCTTCAATACAATAACAACCCTACACCTGACATAAGAACTGCCTTCCCATTCAGATGGGAATGCACAGTAATAAAGTACTTAGGAATAATGCTCCCCCAGGACCTTTCGACCCTCTATAGTTAAATATGCCCCACTGAGCAGACTTATCCAAGAAGACCTACAGAGATGGCTGCATCTTCCAATCCCCCAACACAAAAACTGGACACAATCAGAATGTACGTACTTCCTATATTCCTATATCTATTTCAAAACATTCCTTTACTTCCCTCAAAAGAGAACTTCAATAAATGGGACAAGCAGATAGCAAGATTTTTGTAAGGAAGGAAACCTAGAATCACCTATAAAAAATTACAATTGAACAAACAGAAGGGTGGTTTGGCCCTACCCAGTCTTCGAGAGTACTGTCAGGCAGCCTTATTTACCCATGCGCTACAGTGGATAGACATCAAGTCTCATTTACATTGGAAGGAAGTGGAGTTGGATGATCACGGCACACAAATTATTATACAAATATTTCGATCTCTACCTCTCACAAGGGATCACATACAGGGAATAGACTCCTACTACATGACTCAAATACTTCACAGCTGGCAGGAACTCTTTTGATCTACCAAACTTCGACCATCGCCCTGCTACCTAAAAATGCTAGCTTTTGACCTACATTTCCCACCAGCGAGATTAGATTCCACTTTTGAAAGACAGCAACACCTTGGGCTTACACATAGCTATCAATATTATGAAAGGGGACATTTTAAAACATTTAAAGCTTTACAGTGACAGTTTAAGCTTAGACGCTCTGATCAGTTCAGATATTTACAAGTGACATACTATCTGGGAGAGAAACTGGGACTACGTTAGGCAAAAGAAGAAGCCCATCCACTTATACAAGTAACCTTAATAGTCCAAGAGAATAGGGTCACTTACCATATTATTTCAACTACATATAAGGAGTTACGTACTAGAGATGAGGCCGCATTGGAAAAGTCACAGAAACACTGGCAAGATGAACAAAATATCACATTTACTGAAACTGACTCAGATATAATATATGCCAGACAACATAAAATTACTGCCTCCCACCAGGGATATATTCTATTACAGTATGGGACGGCGATCGGAGAGAGGGGGGACCACTAGCACCAGGTATACTCTATCACAGTATGGGCCAGCAATCGGAGGGAGGGGAGACCACTAGCACCAGGGATATATTCTATTACAGTATGGGCCAGCAATCAGAGGAAGGGGGAACCACTAGCTCCAGGAATATATTCTATTACAGTATGGACTGGTGATCGGAGGGAGGGCGGGCCACTAGCACCAGGGATATATTTTATTACAGTATGGGCTGGTGATCAGAGGGAGGGGGGACTACTAGCACCAGGATATATTCTACTACAGTACTGGCCAGCAATCGGAGGGAGGGGAATTACTTGTACCAGGGATATATTCTATTACAGAATGGCCCGGCGATTGGAAGGGGAGCCACTAGCACCAGGGATATATTCTATTACCGTATGGGCAAGCAATCAGAGGGAGGGGGGACCACTAGCACTAGGAATATAGTCTATTACAGTATGGGCTGGTGATCGGAAGGAGGGGGGACCACTAGCACCAGGGATATATTCTATTACAGAATGGGCCAGCAATTGGAGGGACAGTGGACCACTAGCACCAGGGACATATTCTATTACAGTATGGGCTGGTGATCGGGGGGGGGCACTAGTACCAGGGATATATTCCATTACAGTATGGGCCGGCAGTCAGAAGGAGGGGGGCCACTAGCACCAGGGATAGATTCTATTGCAGTATGGACCAGCAGTCAGAGGGAGGGTGGACCACTAGCACCAGGGATATATTCTATTACCGTATGGGCAAGCAATCAGAGGGAGGGGGGAACACTAGCACTAGGAATATAGTCTATTACAGTATGGGCTGGTGATCGGAAGGAGGGGGGACCACTAGCACCAGGGACATATTCTATTACAGTATGGGCTGGTGATCGGGGGGGCACTAGTACCAGGGATATATTATATTACAGTATGGGCCGGCAGTCAGAGGGAGGGGGACCACTAGCATCAGGGATATATTCTATTACAGTATGGGCTGGTGATCGGAGGGAGGGGGGCCACTAGCACCAGGGATAGATTCTGTTGCAGTATGGACCAGCAGTCAGAGGGAGGGGGGACCACTAGCACCAGGGATATATTTTATTACAATATGGGCCAGCAATCTGACGGAGGGGGACCATTAGCACCAGGGATATATTCTATCACAGTATGGTCTGGTAATCGGCGGGAGGGGGTACACTTAGCACCAGTGATACATTCTATTATAGTATGGGCCAGCAATCGGAGGGATGGGGGCCACTAGCACCAGGGATATATTCTATTACAGCATGGGCTGGCAATCAGAGGTTGGGGGGGGACCACTAGCACCAGGGATATATTCTATTACAGTATGGGCCAGCAGTCGGAGGGAGGGGGGACCACTAGCACCAGGGATACAGTCTATTACAATATGGGCCAGCAATCGGAGAGAGGGGGACCACTAACACCAGGGATAGATTCTATTACAGTATGGGCCAGCAATCGGAAGAGGGGGGGACCGCTAGCACCTGGGATAGATTCTATCACAGCATGGGCCGGCGATCGGAGAAGGGAGGACCACTAGCACCAGGGATATATTCTATTACAATATGGGCCGGCAATCAGAGGAGGAGGGGCCACTTGCACCAGGCATAGGTTCTGTCACAGTAAGGGCCAGCAGTTGGGGGGAGGGGGACCACTGCCACCAGGGATGTGTTTAATTATGTTTATTTATTTATTTACTTATTCAAGAGTTTCACCAGGAAGGCATTCTGAGCAGTATAGCTTGTTTCCAGGTGTGTCCTGGGGAAGGGGAGGAGGAAGGGGAGTACAACAAGTAAATAGTACATGGAAAACATTAGGACTAGTAATAAAATGGACATTATACATAGCAGATCAATTAACAGTAAGTAGCGCAGTAAAGTACAATGTGTCAATTACAACCAAAAATATGAACAGTATTACACCATGGAGAAAGTAATAAAATAGACAGTATACATAGAGAACCAACTTACAGCAGGCAGTACAGCAAGTACAACTGAGTCAGGTGCCTCCAAAAATATAAAAACATTACTATATGCATCTATATAACATACATTCAGTAGTGTGTACACGGAATAAGTATGCTGGTGCTAGTGGTCCCTCCCCCTCTGATCACCAGCCCATACTGTAATAGAATATATCCCTGGTGCTAGTGGTCGATTGCCAGCCCGTACTGTGATAGAATATGTCCTGGTGCCAGTGGTCCCCCACCCTTCATCCGGCCTGCATGGGACAGAATATGTCCCTGGTGCTAGTGGGCCCTCCTCCGATTCCGGGAACATACTGTATAGATTCTACCCTGGTGCTAGTGGCCCCCCTCCTTCTGACTACCAGCCCATACTGTAATAGAATATATCCCTTGAGCTAGTGGTCCCCCCTTCCTCCAATTGCTGGCCGATACTGTAATGGAATATATCCCTGGTGCTAGTGGCCCACCCTCTCTCCAGCTGCTGGCCCATGTTGTAATAGAATATATCCCTGGTGCTAGTGGCCCCTCCTCCCACTGATTGCTGTCCCATACTGTGACAGATCATATCCCTGGCGCTAGTGACCCCCTTCCTTCCGATCACCAGCCCATACTGTAGTAGCATATATCCCAGGTGCTAGTGGTCCCCCCTCCCTCTGATTGCTGGTGCATACTGTAACAGAATATATCTCTGCTGCTAGTGGTCCTCCCTCCCTCCGATCACCAGCCCATACTGTAATAGAATATATCCCTGGTGCTAGTGGTCCCCCCTCCGTCTGATCACCAGCCGATACTGTAATAGAATATACCCCTGGTGCCAGTGGTCCCCCCTTCCTCCGACTGCCGGCCCGTACTGTGATACAATATGTCCCTGGTGCTAGTGGCCCCCCTTCCTCTGATATCTGGCCCATACTGTAATAGAATATATCCTTGGTGCTAGTGGTCCCCCCTTCCTCTGATCGCCAGCCCATACTGTAATAGAATATGTCCCTGGTGCTAGTGGCCCACCCTCCCTCCGATTCCTGGAACATGCTGTAATAGAATCTACCCCTGGTGCTAGTGGCCCTCCCTCCTTCTGATTGCTGGCCCATAATGTAATAGAATAAATCCCTGGTGCTAGTGGCCCCCTCCCTCTGATTGCTGGCCCATACTGTAATAGAATATATCCCTGGTGCTAGTGGTCCCCCCTCCCTCCAATTGCTGGCCCATACTGTAATAGAATATAACCCTGGTGCTAGTGGTCCCCCCTCCCTCCGTTCACCAGCCCATACTGTGATAGAATATATCCGTGGTGCTAGTGGCCCCCCCTCCCTCTGATTGCTGGCCCATACTGTGACAGATCATATCCCTGGCGCTAGTGACCCCCTTCCTTCCGATCACCAGCCCATACTGTAGTAGCATATATCCCTGGTGCTACTGGTGCCCTTCCCTCTGATTGCTGGTGCATACCGTAATAGAATATATCCCTGCTGCTAGTGGTCCCCCCTTCCTCCGATCACCAGCCCATACTGTAATAGAATATATCCCTGGTGTTAGTGGTCCCCTCCCCTGACTGCTGGCCCGTACTGTGATAGAATATGTCCCTGGTGCTAGTGGTTCCCCCTCCCTCCGACTGCTGGTGCATACTGTAATAGAATACATCCCTGGCGCTAGTGTTCTCCCTTCTCTCCGATCACCACCCCAACAAGTAATAGAATATATCCCTGGCTAGTAGTGCCCCCTCCCTCTGTTGCCAGCCCATACTGCAACAGAATATATCCCTGGTGCTAGCGGTCCCCCCCTCCCTCCGACTGCTGGCACATATGTAATAGAATATATCCCTGGTGCTAGTGGCCCCCCCTCTGATTCCTGGCCCATACTGTAAGAGAATATATCCCTGGTGCTAGTGGCCCCCCTCCCTTCCTCTGATTGCTGGCCCACACTGTAACAGAATATATCCCTGGTGCTAGTGGTCCCTCCTCCCTCCGATCACCAGCCCATACTGTAATAGAATATATCCCTGGTGCTAGTGGTCCCCTCTTCCTCCGATTGCTGGCCCATACTGTAATAGAATATATCCCTGTGCTAGTGGCCCCCCTCCCTCCGATCACCAGCCCATACGGTAATAGAATATATCCCTGGTGCTAGTGGACCCCCCCTCCCTCTGATCACCAGCCCATACTGCAATAGAATATATCCCTAGTGCTAGTGGTCCCCCCTCCCTCCGATCGGCCCGGTACTGTGATACAATATGTCCCTGGTGCTAGTGGCCCCTTCCTCTGATATCTGGCCCATACTGTAATAGAATATATCCTGGTGCTAGTGGTCCCCTCTGATCGCCAACCCATACTGTAACAGAATATATCCTGGTGCTAGTGATTCCCCCCTTCCTCCGATTCCTGGCACATGCTGTAATAGAATCTACCCCTGGTGCTAGTGGTCCTCCCTTCCTCTGATTGCTAGCCCATACTGCAACAGAATATATCAGTACCTGCCTCCCTTCTGTGCAGTATTCTAGCCTTCTCTCTTGTTAGGCGATTATTTTAAGGTAATTTCTAACTTGTATGCTCTAAAATTTCTTGATGTTTTTTCTTTCGTGCTATTTCCCTTATGCTCATATCGAGCTGTGATTAGTTATTAGTCAATACTCTACCACCCTATGCTGTTATGTAACTTGTCGCTAGACTACTTACCTCACCATGTTTGGACCTGAGTTGTACCACCCACTTGTCAGAGCCTGCTGGCTCCTGTATGTTAGCTTGACTCTGTATCATGTTTTTTGTATGATCTGTAAATTCCCTGATGTTTTTTTTTCATTTCGTGCTGTTCTCTAATGCTCATTTCCAGCCGTGACTAGTTATTAGATAGTATTCTACCACCCTATGCTGTTATGTAACTTGTAGCTAGACTACTTACGTCACCTTGTTTGAGCCTGAGTTGTACCACCCACTTGTCGGAGCCTGCGGCTCCTGTATCTTACTTTGACTCTATATCAAGTTTTTTGTATGCTCTGTAACTCTCCCGGGTCACACCTGAAAATAGGCACCTGGTTGCCTGGTTAACAAAAGCAAATAAATATCCCTGGTGCTAGTGGTCACACCCCTCCGAATGCTGGCAAATACCGTAATAGAATCTACACCTGGTGCTAGTGGCCCCCCCTCCATCCAATTGCTGTCACATACTGTTACAGAATATATCCCTGGTTCTAGTGGTCCTCCCTCCCTCCGATCGCCGGCCCGTACTGTGATAGAATATATCCCTGGAGCTAGTGGTCACCCACCCTCCGATCACCAGCCCATACTGTAACAGAATATATCCCTGGTGCTAAAGGTCCACCCTCCCTCCGATCACCAGTCCATACTGTAATAGAATATATCCCTGGTGCTAGTGGTGTCCCCACTCCCTCCGGCAGGTGGCCCATACTGTAATAGAATATGTCCCTGGTGCTAGTGGTCCCCCCTCCCTCCGACTGCTGGCCAATACTGTAAAAGAATATATCCCTGGTGCTAGTGGCCCCTCCTCCCTCCGATTGCTGGCCCATACTGTGACAGATCATATCCCTTACGCTAGTGACCCCCCTCCTTCCGATCACCAGCCCATACTGAAGTAAAATATATCCCTGGTGCTACTGGCGCCCCTCCCTCTGATTGCTGGCGCATATTGTAATAGAATATATCCCTGGTGCTAGTGGTCCCACCTTCCTCTGATCACCAGCCCATACTGTAATAGAATATATCCCTGGTGCTAGCAGTCCCCCCCCTCTCTCTGACTGCTGGCCAGTGCTGTGGTAGAATATGTCCCTGGCGCTAGTGGTTCCCCCTTCCTCCAATTGCTGATGCATACTGTAATAGAATGCATCCCTGGTGCTACTGGTCTCCCCTTCCTCCGATCACCAGCCCATACTGTAACAGAATACATCCCTGGTGCTAGTAATGCCCCCTTCCTCTGACTGCTGGCCCATACTACAACAGAATATGTCCCTGCTGCTAGTGGTCCCCCCTACCTCCGATCAACAGCCCATACTGTAATAGAATATATCCCTAGTGCTAGTAATCCCCCCTCACTCCAATTGCCAGCCCATATTGTAATAGAATCTATCCCTGGTGCTAGTGGTTCCCCCCACTCCCTCCGATCACCAGCCCATACTTTACTAGAATATATCCCTGGTGCTAGAGATCCGCCCCTCACTCCGATTGCCAGCCCATACTGTAATAGAATATATCCCTGCTGCTAGTGGCCCCCCTCCCTCCGATTCCTGGCACTTACTGTAAGAGAATATATCCCTGGTGCTAGTGGTCCCTCCTTCCTCTGATCACCAGCCCATTCTGCAACAGACTATATCCCTGGTGCTAGTAGTCCCCCCCCCCAATTGGTGGCCCGTAGTGTAATAGAATATGTCCCTGGTGCTAGTGGTCCCCCCTTCCTCCGATTGCTGGCCCATACTGTGATAGAATATATTTCTGGTGTTAGGGGTGCCCCCTCCCTCCGATCAATGGCCCATACTGTGATAGAATATATTCGTGGTGCTAGTGGCCCCAGGACCCCCTACTGTTGGCACAAACTGTAATAGAATCTATCCCTGGTGCTAGTGCCTCCCCCCCGATTGCTGGCCCATACTGTGATAGACCATATCCCTGGTGCTAGTGACCCCCCCTTCTTCTGATCACCAGCCCATACTGTAGTAGAATATATCCCTGGCGCTAGTGGTAACCCCTCCCTCTGATCACCAACCTATACTGTAATAGAATATATCCCTGGTGCTAGTGGTCTCGCTCACTCAAATTGCCAGCCCATACTGTAATAGAATATAACCCAGGTGGTACTGATCCCCCACTCACTCCGATTGCCAGCCCATACTGTAATAGAATACATCCCTTGTGCTAGTGTTCCCCCCTTCCTCCGATTGCTGTCCCATACTGTAACAGAATATATCACTAGTGCTAGTGGTCCCCCTCCCACCGATCGCCAGCCCGTACTGTGATAGAATATATCATTGGTGCTAGTGGACCCCGTCCCTCCAACTACTGGCCCATGCTGTAATAGAATCAATCCCTGGTGCTAGTGGACCGCCCTCCCTCTGATCACTGGCCCATACTGTGACAGAATATATCCGTGGTGCTAGTGGACTCCGTCCCTCCAACTACTGGCCCATGCTGTAATAGAATCAATCCCTGGTGCTAGTGGACCGCCCTCCCTCTGATCACTGGCCCATACTGTGATAGAATATATCCGTGGTGCTAGTGGCCACCCTTCCTCTGATTGCTGGCCCATACTGTGACAGATCATATCCCTGACGCTAGTGACCCCCATCCCTCCGATCATCAGCCCATACTGTAATAGAATACATCCCTGGTGCTAGTGGTCCCTCCTCCCTCCGATCACTGGCCAATACTGTGATAGAATATATCCGTGGTGCTAGTGGCCCCCCTCCCTCTGATTGCTGGCCCATACTGTGACAGATCATATCCCTGGCGCTAGTGACCCCCTTCCTTCCGATCACCAGCCCATACTGTAGTAGCATATATCCCTGGTGCAAGTGGTCCCCCCTTCCTCTGATTGCTGGTGCATACCGTAATAGAATATATCCCTGCTGCTAGTGGCCCCTCCTCCGATCACCAGTCCATACTGTAATAGAATATATCCCTGGTGCTAGTGGTTCCCCCTCCCTCCGACTGCTGGTGCATACTGTAATAGAATACATCCCTGGTGCTAGAGTTCTCCCTTCTTTCCGATCACCACCCCAACCTGTAATAGAATATATCCCTGGCTAGTAGTGCCCCCTTCCTCTGACTGCTGGCCCATACTGCAACAGAATATGTCACTGGTGCTAGTGGTCCCCCCTCCCTCTGACTGCTGGCCCATACTGTAACAGAATATATCCCTAGTGCTAGTGATCCCCCCCTCACTCCAATTGCCATCCCACACTGTAATAGAATATATCCCTGATGCTACTGATCTCCCCTCACTCCAACTGCCAGCCAATACTGTAATAGAATATATCCCTGTGCTAGTGGGCCCCCTTCCTCCGATTGCTGGCCCGTACCATAATAGAATATGTCCCTGGTGCTAGCGGTCCCCCCCTCCCTCCGACTGCTGGCACATATGTAATAGAATCTACCCCTGGTGCTAGTGGCCCCCCCTCCATTTGATTGCTGGCCCATACTGTAATAGAATATATCCCTGGTGCTAGTGCCCCCCCCTCTGATTCCTGGCCCATACTGTAAGAGAATATATCCCTGGTGCTAGTGGCCCCCCTTCCTCTGATTGCTGGTCCATACTGTAACAGAGTATATCCCTGGTGCTAGTGGTCCCTCCTCCCTCCGATCACCAGCCCATATTGTAATAGAATATATCCCTGGTGCTAGTGGTCCCCTCTCCCTCCGATTGCTGGCCTATACTGTAATAGAATATATCCCTGGTGCTAGTGGCCCCCCTTCCTCCGATCACCAGCCCGTACGGTAATAGAATATATCCCTGGTGCTAGTGGTCCCCCCTTCCTCTGATCACCAGCCCATACTGCAATAGAATATATCCCTGATGCTAGTGGTCCCCTCAATCCTATCGCCGCCCGCATTCGTGATACAATATGTCCCTGGTGCTAGTGGCCCTCCTCCATTGCTGGCCCATACTGTGATAGAATATATCCCTGGTGCTAGTGGTCCCCTCTCCCTCACATTGCTGGCCCATACTGTAATAGAATATATCCTGGTGCTAGTGGTCCCCTCCCCCATTGCTGGCCCATACTGTAATAGAATATATCCCTGGTGCTAGTGGTCCCCTCCCTCCGATTCTGGCCCATACTGTAATAGAATATATCCTGGTGCTAGTGACCCCCCCCTTCTTCTGATCAACAGCCCATACTGTAGTAGAATATATCCCTGGCGCTAGTGGTAACCCCTTCCTCTGATCACCAACCTATACTGTAATAGAATATATCCCTGGTGCTAGTGGTCTCGCTCACTCAAATTGCCAGCCCATACTGTAATAGAATATACCCCAGGTGCTACTGATCCCCCCCTCACTCCGATTGCCAGCCCATACTGTAATAGAATACATCCCTAGTGCTAGTGTTCCCCCCTTCCTCCGATTGCTGGCTCATACTGTAATACAATATCTCCCTGGTGCTAGAGGTTCCCCCTCCCTCCAATCACTGGCCCATACTGTGACAGAATATATCCGTGGTGCTAGTGGACCCCGTCCCTCCAACTACTGGCCCATGCTGAAATAGAATCAATCCCTGGTGCTAGTAGTCCCCCCTTCCTCTGATTGCTGGCCCATACTGTAACAGAATATAGCCCTGGTGCTAGTGGTCCCCCCTTCCTCCAATTGCTGGCCTATACTGTAATAGAATATATCCCAGGTGCTAGTGGCCCCCCCTTCCTCTGACTGCTGGCCCATACTGTAATAGAATAAATCCCTGGTGCTAGTGGTCCCCCCTTCCTCTGATTGCCGGCACGTACTGTGATAGAATATGTCCCTGGTGCTAGTGGTTCCCCCCTCCCTCCGATCACCGGCCCATACTTTAGTAGAATATATCCCTGGTGCTAGAGATCCGCCCCTCACTCCGATTGCCAGCCCATACTGTAATAGAATATATCCCTGGTGCTAGTGGCCCCCCCTTCCCTCCGATTGCTGGCACTTACTGTAAGAGAATATATCCCTGGTGCTAGTGGTCCCCCCTTCCTCTGATCACCAGCCCATTCTGCAACAGACTATATCCCTGGTGCTAGTAGTCCCCCCTCCTTCCAATTGGTGGCCCGTAGTGTAATAGAATATGTCCCTGGTGCTAGTGGTCCCCCCTCCCTCCGATTGCTGGCCCATACTATGATAGAATATATTTCTGGTGTTAGGGGTGCCCCCTTCCTCCGATCAATGGCCCATACTGTGATAGACTATATCTGTGGTGCTAGTAGCCTCAGGCCCTCCAACTGTTGGCCCATGCTGTAACAGAATCTATCCCTGGTGCTAGTGGTTCCCCTCCTCCCCGATTGCTGGCCCATACTGTGATAGACCACATCCCTGGTGCTAGTGACCCCCCCTCCTTCTGATCACCAGCCCATACTGTAGAAGAATATATCCCTGGCGCTAGTGGTCACCCCTTCCTCTGATCACCAGCCTATACTGCAATAGAATATATCCCTGGTGCTAGTGGTCTCGCTCAATCAAATTGCCAGCCCATACTGTAATAGAATATACCTCAGGTGCTACTGATCCCCCCCCACTCCGATTGCCAGCCCATACTGTAATAGAATACATCCCTTGTGCTAGTGTTCTCCCCTTCCTCCGATTGCCAGCCCATATTGTAATAGAATATATCACTAGTGCTAGTGGTCCCCCCTTCCTCCGATCGCCAGCCCATACTGTCATAGAATACATCATTGGTGCTAGTGGTCCCCCAACCCTCCGATCATCAGCCCATACTGTAATAGAATACATCCCTGGTGCTAGTGGTCCCCCCTTCCTCCGATCACTGGCCCATACTGTGACAGAATATATCCATGGTGCTAGTGGACCCCGTCCCTTCAACTACTGGCCCATGCTGTAATAGAATGTATCCCTGGTGCTAGTGGTCCCCCCTCCCTCCGATTGCTGGCCCATACTGTAATAGAATATATCCTGGTGCTAGTGGCCCCTCCTCTGATTGCCGGCACCATACTGTGATAGAATATGTCCCTGGTGCTAGTGGTTCCCCCCCTCCCTCCGATCACCGCCCCATACTTTAGTAGAATATATCCCTGGTGCTAGAGATCCACCCCTCACTCCGATTGCCAGCCCATACTGTAATAGAATATATCCCTGGTGCAAGTGGCCCCCCCTTCCTCCGATTGCTGGCACTTACTGTAAGAGAATATATCCCTGGTGCTAGTGGTCCCCCCTTCCTCTGATCACCAGCCCATTCTGCAACAGACTATATCCCTGGTGCTAGTAGTCCCCCCATCCCTCCAATTGGTGGCCCGTAGTGTAATAGAATATGTCCCTGGTGCTAGTGGTCCCCCCTCCCTCCGATTGCTGGCCCATACTGTGATAGAATATATTTCTGGTGTTAGGGGTGCCCCCTTCCTCCGATCAATGGCCCATACTGTCATAGAATATATCCGTGGTGCTAGTGGCCCCAGGCCCTCCAACTGTTGGCCCATGCTGTAATAGAATCTATCCCTGGTGCTAGTGGTTCCCCCCCTTCCCGATTGCTGGCACATACTGTAATAGAATCTATCCCTGGTGCTAGTGGCCCCCCCCTCCGATTGCTGGCCCATACTGTGATAGACCATATCCCTGGTGCTAGTGACCCCCCCTTCTTCGGATCACCAGCCCATATTGTAGTAGAATATATCCCTGGCGCTAATGGTCACCCCTTCCTCTGATCACCAGCCTATAATGTAATAGAATATATCCCTGGTGCTAGTGGTCTCGCTCACTCAAATTGCCAGCCCATACTGTAATGGAATATACCCCAGGTGCTACTGATCCCCCCCTCACTCCGATTGCCAGCCCATACTGTTATAGAATACATCCCTTGTGTTAGTGTTCCCCCCTTCCTCCGATTGCTGGCCCATACTGTAACAGAATATATAACTAGTGCTAGTGGTCCCCCTATCACCGATCATCGTTCGTACTGTAATACAATATATCCCTGGTGCTAGTGGTCCCCCCTTCCTCCGATCGCCAGCCCGTACTGTCATAGAATATATCATTGCTGATAGTGGTCCCCCATCCCTCCGATCATCAGCCCATACTGTAATAGAATACATCCCTGGTGCTAGTGGTCTCCCCTCCCTCCGATCACTGGCCCATACTGTGACAGAATATATCCATGGTGCTAGTGGACCCCGTCCCTCCAACCACTGGCCCATGGTGTAATAGAATCTATCCCTGGTGCTAGAGGCCCCCCCCCCTCCGATTGCTGGCCCATACTGTAACAGAATATAGCCCTGGTGCTAGTGGTCCCCAATCCCTCCGATTGCTGGCCCATACTGTAATAGAATATATCCCAGGTGCTAGTGGCCCCCCCCTTCCTCTGACTGCTGGCCCATACTGTAATAGAATAAATCCCTGGTGCTAGTGGTCCCCCCTTCCTCTGATTGCCGGCACGTACTGTGATAGAATATGTCCCTGGTGCTAGTGGTACCTCCTCCCTCTGATTGCTGGCCCATATTGTAATAGAATATATCCCTGGTGCTAGTGGTCCCCTTCCTCTGATTGCTGGCCCATACTGTAACAGAATATATCCCGGGAGCTAGTGGTTCTCCCTCCGTCTGATTGCTGGCACTTACTGTAATAGAATATATTTCTGGTGCCAGTGGTTCCCCCTCCCTACGAACACTGGCCCATACTCTGATAGAATATATCCATGGTGCAAGTGGCCCCTGTCCCTCCAACTGCTGGCCATGCTGTAATAGAATACATCCCTGGTGCTACTGGCCCCTCCTCCCTCCGACTGCTGGCCCATATTGTAATAGAATATATCCCTGGTGCTAATGGTCCCCCCCCGATTGCTGGCACATACTGTAATAGAATCTATCCCTGGTGCTAGTGGTCCCCCCTTCCTCCGATTGCTGGCCCATACTGTGATAGACCACACCCCTGGTGCTAGTGACCCCCCTTCTTCCGATCACCAGCCCATACTGTAGCAGAATATATCCCTTGCGCTAGTGGTCACCTCCCAGCTTATCGCCGGACCGCATGTGATAGAATATATCCAGGTGCTAGTGGTCCCCTCCTTCTGATCAAGAGCCCATACTGTGATAGAATATATCTCTGGTGCCAGTGGTCCCTCTCCCTCCGACTGCCGGCCCGTACTGTGATAGAATATATCCCTGGTGCTAGTGCCCCCGATTGCTGGCACATACTGTAATAGAATCTACCCCTGGTGCTAGAGGCCCCTCCCACAGACTGCTGGCACTTACTGTAAGACAATATATCCTGGTGCTAGTGGTCCCCTTCATTCGTTCACCAGCCCATTCTGTAACAGAATATATCCCTGGTGCTAGTAGTCCCCCGATTGGTGGCCCGTAGTGTAATAGAATATGTCCCTGGTGCTAGTGGTCCCCTCCCTCGATTAGCGGGCCCATGCAAAATAGAATATATCCCTGGTGCTAGTGGTCCCCTCCCTCCAACTGCCGGCCCGTACTGTGACAGAATATATCCCTGGTGCTAGTGTGCTCCTCACCCACTTCTGACAGCCCATACTGTAACAGAATATATCACTGGTGCTGGTCCCCCCGATTGCTGGCAATATACTGTAACAGAATCCACCCTGGTGCTAGTGGCCCCCTCCTCCGATTGCTGGCACTTACTGTAAGAGACTATATCCCTGGTGCTAGTAATCCCTTCCTTCGATCACCAGCCCATTCTGTAACAGAATATATCCCTGGTGCTAGTAGTCCACCACTCCCTCTGATTTCTGGCCTGTAGTGTAATAGAATATGTCCCTGGTGCTAGTGGTCCCCCCTCTCTCCGATCACTGGCCCATACTGTGATAGAATATATCCGTGGTGCTAGTGGCCCCCCGTCCCTCCAACAGCTGGCCCATGCTGTAATAGAATATATCCCTGGTGCTAGTAGTCCCCCCCCCGTTCCATTGGTGGCCCGTAGTGTAATAGAATATGTCTCTGGTGCTAGTGGTCCCACCTCCCTTCGATTGCTGGCCCATACTGTAATAAAATATACAGTATTTCTGGTGCTAGTGGTCCCCCTTCCTCTGATTGCCGGCACGTACTGTGATAGAATATGTCCCTGGTGCTAGTGGTCCCTCCTCCCTCTGATTGCTGGCCCATATTGTAATAGAATATATCCATGTGCTAGTGGTCCCTCCTCTGATTGCTGCCCATACTGTGGAATATATATCCTGATGCTGATGGTCCACCCCGATTGGTGGCACGCTGTAATAGAATATAACAGAATATATCCCTGGAGCTAGTGGTCCTCCCGGCCTCCGATTGTTGGCACATACTGACATAGAATATATCCCTGGTGCTAGTGGTCCCCCCTTCCTCCAACTGCCGGCCCGTACTGTGATAGAATATATCCCTGGTGCTAGTGATCCCCCCTCACTCCACTTGCCAGCCCATACTGTAACAGAATATATCACTGGTGCTGGTGGTCCCCCCCACCGACTGCTGGCACATACTGTAACAGAATCTACCCCTGGTGCTAGTGGCCCCCCCTTCCTCCAATTGCTGGCACTTACTGTAAGAGAATAAATCCCTGGTGCTAGTAATCCCCCCTTCCTTCGATCACCAGCCCATTCTGTAACAGAATATGTCCCTGGTGCTAGTGGTCCCCCCTCCCTCCGATCACTGGCCCATACTGTGAAAGAATGTATCCGTGGTGCTAGTGGCCCCCCATCCCTCCAACAGCTGGCCCATGCTGTAATAGAATATATCCCTGGTGCTAGTAGTCCCCCCCCACGATTGGTGGCCCGTAGTGTAATAGAATATGTCTCTGGTGCTAGTGGTCCCACCTCCCTTCGATTGCTGGCCCATACTGTAACAGAATATACAGTATTTCTGGTGCTAGTGGTCCCCCCTCCCTCCGATCACTGGCCCATGCTGTGATAGAATACATCCATGGTACTAGTGGCTCCCGGCCCTCCAACTGCTGGCTCATGCTGTAATAGAATCTATCCCTGGTGCTAGTGGCCCCTCCTCCCGCCGATTGCTGGCCCATATAGTAATAGATTATATCCCTGGTGCTAGGGTTCCCCTCTCCCCCCGATTGCTGGCACATACTGTAACAGAATCTATCACTGGTGCTAGTGGCCCCTCCTCCGATTGCTGGCCCCTACTGTGATAGACCATATCCCTGGTGCAAGGGATCCCCCCTCACTCCAATCACCAGCCCAAACTGTAATAGAAATATCCTGGTGCTAGTGGCAGCCCCCGATTGCTGGGACATACTGTAATACAGAATCTACCTGGTGCTGTGCTTCCTCCCTCCAATCACCAGCCCATTCTGTAAGAATATATCCCTGGTGCTAGTAATCCCCCCCTTCCTCCAATTGGTGGCCCGTAGTATAGTAGAATATGTCCCTGGTGCTAGTGGTCCCCCCTCCCTCCGATTGCTGGCCCATAATGTAATAGAATATATTTCTGGTGCTAATGGTCCCCCCTTCCTCGGATCACTGGCCCATACTGTGATAGAATATATCCATGCTGCTAGTGGCCCCCCTGTCACTCCAACTGCTGGCCCATGCTGTAATAGAATCTATCCCTGGTGCTAGTGGCCCCTCCTCCCCGACTGCTGGCACATACTGTAATAGAATCCATCACTGGGGCTAGTGGCCCCCCCCTCCGATTGCTGGCCCATACTGTGATAGACCATATCCCTGGTGCTAGTGACCCCCAGTCTTCTGATCACCAGCCCATACAGTAGTAGAATATATCCCTGGTGCTAGTGGTCACCCTCCCAACACTCGCCGGCCTGTACTGCGATAGAATATATCCCTGGTGCTAGTGGTCCCCTCTCCTTCCGATCACCCGCTCATACTGTGATAGAATATATCCCTGGTGCTAGTGGTCCCCCCCCTACTGCTGGCCCATACTGTAATGGAATATATCCCTGGTGTTAGTGGTCCCCCCTCCCTCCGATCAATGGCCCATAATGTGATAGAATATATCCATGGTGCTAGTGGCCCCAGGCCCTCCAACTGTTGGCCTATGCTGTAATAGAATCTATCCCTGGTGCTAGTGGTTCCCCCCCTCCCCGATTGCTGGCACATACTGTAATAGAATCTATCCCTGGTGCTAGTGGCCCCCCCCTCCGATTGCTGGCCCATACTGTGATAGACCATATCCCTGGTGCCAGTGACCCCCCCTTCTTCTGATCACCAGCCCATACTGTAGTAGAATATATCTCTGGCGCTAGTGGTCACCCCTCCCTCTGATCACCAGCCTATAATGTAATAGAATATATCCCTGGTGCTAGTGGTCTCGCTCACTCAAATTGCCAGCCCATACCGTAACAGAATATACCCCAGGTGCTACTGATCCCCCCTCACTCCAATTGCCAGCCCATACTATAACAGAATACATCCCTTGTGCTAGTGTTCCCCCCTTCCTCCGATTGCTGGCCCATACTGTAACAGAATATATCACTGGTGCTAGTGGTCCCCCATCCCTCCGATCATCAGCCCATACTGTAATAGAATACATCCCTGGTGCTAGTGGTCCCCCCTCCCTCCGATCACTGGCCCATACTGTGACAGAATATATCCATGGTGCTAGTGGACCCCATCCCTCCAACTACTGGCCCATGCTGTAATAGAATCTATCCCTGGTGCTAGTGGTCCCCCCTTCCTCTGATTGCTGGCACTTACTGTAATAGAATATATTTCTGGTGACAGTGGTCCTCCCTCCCTACGAACACCGGCCCATACTCTGATAGAATATATCCATGGTGCAAGTGGCCCCTGTCCCTCCAACTGCTGGCCATGCTGTAATAGAATATATCCCTGGTGCTACTGGCCCCTCCTCCCTCCGACTGCTGGCCCATATTGTAATAGAATATATCCCTGGTGATAGTGGTCCCCCCCGCCCCGATTGCCGGCACATACTGTAATAGAATCTATCCCTGGTGCTAGTGGTCCCCCCCCCTCCGATTGCAGGCCCATACTGTGATAGACCGCACCCCTGGTGCTAGTGACCCCACTTCTTCCGATCACCAGCCCGTACTGTAGTAGAATATATCCCTGGCGCTAGTGGTCACCCCTCCCAGCGATCGCCGGCCCGTACTGTGATAGAATATATCCCAAGTGCTAGTGGTCCCCACTCCTTCTGATCACCAGCCCATACTGTGATAGAATATATCCCTGGTGCTAGTGGTCCCCCGTCCCTCCGATTGCTGGCCCATACTGTAATAGAATATATCTCTGGTGCCAGTGGTCCCCTCTCCCTCCGACTGCCGGCCCATACTGTGATAGAATATATCCCTAGTGCTAGTGACCCCCCCTCACTCCAATTGCCAGCCCATACTGTAACAGAATATATCCCTGGTGCTAGTGGCTCCCCCCGATTGCTGGCACATACTGTAATAGAATCTACCCCTGGTGCTAGAGGCCCCCCTCAGACAGATTGCTGGCACTTACTGTAAGACAATATATCCCTGGTGCTAGTGGTCCCCCCTTCAACCGATCACCAGCCCATTCTGTAACAGAACATATCCCTGGTGCTAGTAGTCCCCCCCCCATTGGTGGCCCGTAGTGTAATAGAATATGTCCCTGGTGCTAGTGGTCCCCCCTCCCTTCGATTGCTGGCCCATACTGTAATAGAATATACAGTATTTCTGATGCTAGTGGTCCCCCCTTCCTCCGATCACTGGCCCATGCTGTGATAGAATATATCCATGGTGCTAGTGGCCCCCAGTCCTCCAACTGCTGGCCCATATTGTAATAGAATATATCCCTGGTGCTAGTGGTCCCCCCTTCATCCGATCACCAGCCCATTCTGTAACAGAACATATCCCTGGTGCTAGTAGTCCCCCCCCTGTTGGTGGCCCGTAGTGTAATAGAATATGTCCCTGGTGCTAGTGGTCCCCCCTCCCTCCGACTGCTGGCCCATACTGAAATAGAATATATCCCTGGTGCTAGTGGTCCCCTCCTCCCAACTGCCGCCCAGACCAGATAGAATATATCCTCCCTGGTGCTAGTGAACCCTCACCCACACTAGCCAGCCCATAATGTAACAGAATATATCACTGGTGCTAGTGGCCCCCCTTCCTCTGATTGCTGGCACATACTGTAACAGAATCTACCCCTGGTGCTAGTGGCCCTCCCCTTCCAATTTCTGGCACTTACTGTAAGAGAATATATCCCTGGTGCTAGTGATCCCCCTTTCCTTCGATCACCAGCCCATTCTGTAACAGAATATATCCCTGATGCTAGTAGTCCCCCCCCTTCCTCTGATTTGTGGCCTGTAGTGTAATACAGTATGTCCCTGGTGCTAGTGGTCCCCCCTCCCTCTGATCACTGGCCCATACTGTGATAGAATATATCCGTGGTGCCAGTGGCCCCCCGTCCCTCCAGCAGCTGGCCCATGCTGTAATAGAATATATCCCTGGTGCAGTAGTACCCCTCCCTCACGATTTGTGGCCTGTAGTGTAATAGAATATGTCTCTGGTGCTAGTGGTCCCCTCCCTCCGATCACTGGCCCATACTGTAATAGAATATACAGTTTTCTGGTGCTAGTGGTCCCCCTCCCTCCGATCACTGGCCCATGCTGTGATAGAATATATCCATGGTGCTAGGTACCCGCCCTCACTGCTGGCCCATACTGTAATAGAATCTATCCCTGGTGCTAGTTGCCCCCCTGATTGCTGGCCCATACTGTAAAGAATATATCCCTGGTGCTAGTGGTCCCCCATTGCTGGCACATACTGTAACAGAATCTATCCCTGGTGCTAGTGGCCCCTCTCCTCCAATTGCTGGCCCATACTGTGATAGACCATATCCCTGGTGCTAGTGGTCCTCCCTCCTCTGATTGCTGGCCCATACTGTAATAGAATATATCCTGGTGCTAGTGGCCCTCCCTCTGATTGCTGACCCATACTGTAATAGAATCCACCCCTGGTGCTAGTCTCCTCTCTCCAATCACCAGCCCAAGTTCTGTAACAGAATATATCCTGGTGCTAGTAATCCCCCCCTTCCTCCAATTGGTGGCCCGTAGTATAATAGCATATGTCCCTGGTGCTAGTGGTCCCCCCTCCCTCCGATTGCTGGCCCATACTGTAATAGAATATATTTCTGGTGCTAGTGGTCCCTCCTCCCTCCGATCACTGGCCCATACTGTGATAGAATATATCCATGGTGCTAGTGGCCCCCCTGTCACTCCAACTGCTGGCCCATGCTGTAATAGAATCTATCCCTACTGCTAGTGGCCCCTCCTCCTTCCGATTGCTTGCCCATATTGTAATAGAATATATCCCTGGTGCTAGTGGTCCCCCCTCATCGATTGCTGGCATATACTGTATTAGAATCTATCACTGGGGCTAGTGGCCCCCCCCTCCGATTGCTGGCCCTTACTGTGATAGACCATATCCCTGGTGCTAGTGTCCCCCATTCTTCCGATCACCAGCTCAAACAGTAGTAGAATATATCCCTGGTGCTAGTGGTCCCCCCTCCCTCCGATTGCTGGCCCATACTGTAATAGAATATGTCCCTGGTGCTAGTGGTCCCCCCCCCATCACCAGCCCATACTGTAATGGAATATATCCCTGGTGCTAGTGGTCCCCCGTCCCTCCGATTGCTGGCTCATACTGTAACAGAATATATCTCTGGTGCTAGTGGTCCCCCTTCCTCCGACTGCCGGCCCATACTGTGATAAAATATATCCCTGGTGCTAGTGATCCCCCCTCACTCCAATTGCCAGCCCATACTGTAATAGAATATATCCCTGGTGCTAGTGGTCCCCCTTCCCTGGATTGCTGGCCCATACTGTAATGGAATATATCCCAGGTACTAGTGGTCCCCCATCCCTCTGATCACCAGCCCATACTGTAATAGAATATATCCCTGGTACTAGTGATCCCTCGTCCCTCCGATTGCTGGCCCATACTGAAATAGAATATATCTCTGGTGCTAGTGGTCCCCCCTTCCTCTGATTGCCGGCCCGTACTATGATAGAATATATCCCTGGTGCTAGTGGTCCCCCCTCACTCCGATTGCTGGCCCATACTGTACTAGAAAATATCTCTGGTGCTAGTAGTCCCCACTCCCTCCAATTGCCGGCCCGTACTGTGATAGAATATATCCCTGGTGCTAGTGATCCCCTCTCACTCCGATCACCAGCCCATACAGCAATAGAATATATCCCTGGTGCTAGTGGTCCCCCCTTCCTCTCATTGCTGGCCCATACTGTAATAGAATATATCCCTGGTGCTAGTGGTCCCCCCTCTCTCTGATCACCAGCCCATACAGCAATAGAATATATCCCTGGTGCTAGTGGTCCCCCCTCCCTCTGATTGATGGCCCATAATGTAATAGAAAATATCCCTAGTGGTAGTGGTCCCCCCTTCCTCCAATCACCATCCCGTACTATAATAGAGTATATCCCAGGTGCTAGTGGTCCCTCCACTATCCGATCACCAGCCCATACTGTAATAGAATATATCCCAGGTGCTAGTGGTCCCCCCTTCCTCCGATTACTGGCCCATACTGTAATATAATATGTCTCTGGTGCTAGTAGTCCCCCTCCCTCTGATCACCAGCCCATAATGTGATAGAATATATCCCTGGTGCTAGTAGTCCCCCCTCCCTCTGATCACCAGCTCATACTGTAATAGAATATATCCCTGGTGCTAGTGGTCCCCCCTCCCTATGACTGCTGGCCCATACTGTAATAGAATATATCCCAGGTGCTAGTGTCTCTCCTCCGATCGCCAGCCTGTATGGTAATAGAATATATCCTGGTGCTAGTGGTCCCCTCCTCCGATCGCCGCCCATACTGTGATACAATATGTCCCTGGTGCTAGTGGCCCCCTCCTCTGATATCTGGCCCATACTATAATAGAATATATCCCTTGTGCTAGTGGTCCGCTCCCGATCACCAGCTCATACTGTAATAGAATGTATCCCTGGTGATAGTGGTCCCCCCTTCCTCCGATTGCTGCCCCATACTGTAATAGAATATATCCCTGGTGCTAGTGGTCCTCCCACCTCCCTCTGATTGCCAGCCCATACTGTAACAGAATATATCAGTACCCGGCTCCCTTCTGGACAGTATTCTAGCCTTCTCTCTTGTTAGGCGATTATTTTAAGGTAATTTCTAACTTGTATGCTCTAAAATTTCTTGATGTTTTTTCTTTCATGCTGTTTCCCTTATGCTCATATCGAGCTGTGATTAGTTATTAGTCAATACTCTACCACCCTATGCTGTTACGTAACTTGTCGCTAGACTACTTACCTCACCATGTTTGGACCTGAGTTGTACCACACACTTGTCAGAGCCTGCTGGCTCCTGTATGTTAGCTTGACTCTGTGTCATGTTTTTTGTATGATCTGTAAATTCCCCTGATGTTGTTTTTTCCTTTTGTGCTGTTCTCTAATGCTCATTTCCAGCCATGACTAGTTATTAGTTAGTATTCTACCACCCTATGCTGTTATGCAACTTGTAGCTAGACTACTTGCATCACCTTGTTTGAGCCTGAGTTGTACCACCCACTTGTCGGAGTCTGCGGCTCCTGTATGTTACCTTGACTCTGTATCAAGTTTTTTGTATGCTCTGTAACTCTCCCGGTGCGCACCTGAAAATAGGCACCTGGTTGCCGAGCGTGCTTACCTGGTTAACAAAAGCAAATAAATATCCCTGGTGCTAGTGGTCACCCCCCTCTGAATGCTCGCAAATACCGTAATAGAATCAACCCCTGGTGCTAGTGGCCCCCCCTCCCTCCAATTGCTGTCACATACTGTAACAGAATATATCCCTGGTGCTAGTGGTCACCCTCCCTCCGATCACCAGCCCATACTGTAACAGAATATATCCCTGCTGCTAAAGGTCCATCCTCCCTCCGATCACCAGTCCATACTGTAATAGAATATATCCCTGGTGCTAGTGGTGTCCCCCCTCCCTCCGACAGGTGGCCCATACTGTAATAGAATATGTCCCTGGTGCTAGTGGTCCCCCCTCCCTCCGACTGCTGGCCAATACTGTAAAAGAATATATCCCCTGGTGCTAGTGGTCTGCCCTTCCTCCGATTAACAGCCCATACTGTGATAGAATATATCTGTGGTGCTAGTGGCCAACCCTCTCTCCAACTGCTGGCCCATGCTATAATAGGATCTATCTCTGGTGCTAGTGGCCCCTCCTCCCTCCAATTGCTGGCCCATACTGTGACAGATAATATCCCTGGCGCTAGTGACCCCCCTCCTTCTGATCACCAGCCCACACTGAAGTAAAACATATCCCTGGTGCTAGTGGCGCCCCTTCCTCTGATTGCTGGTGCATATTGTAATAGAATATATCCCTGGCGCTAGTGGTCCCACCTTCCTCTGATCACCAGCCCATACTATAATAGAATATATCCCTGAGCTAGTGGTCCCACCTCCCTCTGACTGCTGGCCAGTGCTGTGGTAGAATATGTCCCTGGCGCTAGTGGTTCCCCCTCCCTCCGATCACCAGCCCATACCGTAATAGAATGCATCCCTGGTGCTACTTGTCTCCCCTGCCTCCGATCACCAGCCCATACTGTAATAGAATACATCCCTGGTGCTAGTAATGCCCCCTCCCTCTCACTGCTGGCCCATACTACAACAGAATATGTCCCTGGTGCTAGTGGTCCCCCTACCTATGATCAACAGCCCATACTGTAATAGAATATATCCCTGGTGCTAGTAATCCCCCCTCACTCTGATTCCTGGCACTTACTGTAAGAGAATATATCCCTGGTGCTAGTGGTCCCCCTTCCTTCAATCACCAGCCCATACTGTAATATAATCTATCCCTGGTGCTAGTGGTCCCCCCTCCCTCCGATCACCGGCCCATACTTTAGTAGAATATATCCCTGGTGCTAGAGATCCGCCCCTCACTCCGATTGCCAGCCCATACTGTAATAGAATATATCCCTGGTGCTAGTGGCCACCCCCCCCTCCGATTCCTGGCACTTACTGTAAGAGAATATATCCCTGGTGCTAGTGGTCCCCCCCTTCCTTTGATCACCAGCCCATTCTGTAACAGAATATATCCCTGCTGCTAGTAGACCCCCCCTTCAATTGGTGGCCTGTAGTGAAATATAATATCTCTCTGGCGCTAGTGGTCCCCCCTTCCTCCGATTGCTGGCCCATACTGTGATAGAATATATCCGTGGTGCTAGTGGCCCCCCGTCCCTCCAACAGCTGGCCCATGCTGTAATAGAATCTATCCCTGGTGATAGTGGCCCCTCCTCCCTCCGATTGCTGGCCCATATCGTAATAGAATATATTGTAATAGAATATATCCCTGGTGCTAGTGGTCCCCACACCCCGATTGCTGGCACATACTGTAATAGAATCTACCCCTGGTGCTAGTGGCCTCTCGATTGCTTGGCACTTACTGTAAGAGAATATATCCCTGGTGCTAGTGGACCCCTTCCTCCAATCACCAGCCCATTCTGTAACAGAATATATCACTGGTGCTAGTAGTCCCCTCCTCAGATTTGTGGCCTGTAGAGTAATAGAATATGTCCCTGGTGCTAGTGGTCCTCCCTCCCTCCGATTGCTGGCCCATACTGTAATAGAATATATCCCTGCTGCTAGTAGACCCCCCCCTTCAATTGGTGGCCTGTAGTGAAATATAATATCTCTCTGGCGCTAGTGGTCCCCCCTCCCTCCGATTGCTGGCCCATACTGTGATAGAATATATCCGTGGTGCTAGTGGCCCCCCGTCCCTCCAACAGCTGGCCCATGCTGTAATAGAATCTATCCCTGGTGATAGTGGCCCCTCCTCCCTCCGATTGCTGGCCCATATCGTAATAGAATATATTGTAATAGAATATATCCCTGGTGCTAGTGGTCCCCACACCCCGATTGCTGGCACATACTGTAATAGAATCTACCCCTGGTGCTAGTTGCCCCCCCCCTCCGATTGCTGGCACTTACTGTAAGAGAACATATCCCTGGTGCTAGTGGTCCCCCCTTCCTCTGATCACCAGCCCATTCTGCAACAGACTACATCCCTGTGCTAGAAGTCCCCTCCCTCCACCATTGGTGGTCCGAGTGTAATAGAATATGTCCTCGGTGCTAGTGGTCCCGCCTCCCTCTGATTGGTTGGCCCATACTGTGATAGAATATATTTCTGGTGTTAGGTGCCCCTCCTCCCATCAATGGCCCATACTATGATAGAATATATCCATGGTGCTAGTAGCCCCTGCCCTCCAACTGCTGGGCCCATGCTGTAATAGAATCTATCCCTGGTGCTAGTGGTTCTCCCGACTGTTGGCACATACTTTAACAGAATCTATCCCTGGTGCTAGTGGAGCCCCCCCAGATTGCTGGCCCATACTGTGATAGACCATATCCCTGGTGCTAGTGACCCCCCTTCTTCCGATCACCATCCCATACTGTAGTAGAATATATCCCTGGCGCTAGTGGTCACCCCTTCCTCTGAGCACCAGCCTATACTGTAATAGAATACATCCCTTGTGCTAGTGTTCCCCCCTTCCTCCGATTGCTGTCCCATACTGTAACGGAATATATCACTAGTGCTAGTGGTCCCCCTCCTACCGATCATCAGCCCATCTCAGATGGAATATATCGCTGGTGCTAGTGGTCCCCCTCCCTCCGATCGCCAGCTGCATTTCATGATAGAATATATACTGGTGCTAGTGGCCCCCCTTCCTCTGATTGCTGGCCCATTCTGTAATAGAATATATCCTGGTGCTAGTGGTCTCCGCTCACTCTGATCACCAGCCCATACTGTAATAGAATATATCTCCGGTGCTAGTGGTCCCCTCTGTCTCTGATTGCCAGCACGTACTGTGATAGAATATGTCCCTGGTGCTAGTGGTCCCCCCTCCTTCTGATTGCCAGCCCATACTGTAACAGAATGTATCCCTCGTGCTAGTGGTACCCCACCTCCCTCCAACTGCTGGCACATACTATAATAGAATATATCCCTGGAGCTAGTGGTTCCCCTCCTTCTGATTGCTGGCACTTACTGTAATAGAATATATTTCTGGTGCCAGTGGTCCCCCCTCAATACGATCACTGGCACATACTCTGATAGAATATATCCATGGTGTAAGTGGCCCCTGTCCCTCCAACTGCTGGCCATGCTGTAATAGAATCTATCTCTGGTGCTACTGGCCCCTTCTCCCTCCAACTGCTGGCCCATATTGTAATAGAATATATCCCTGGTGCCAGTGGTTCCCCCCCCCAATTGCTGGCACATACTGTAATAGAATCTATCCCTGGTGCTAGTGGTCCCCCCTTCCTCCGATTGCTGGCCCATACTGTGATAGACCACACCCCTGGTGCTAGTGACCCCCCTTCTTCCGATCACCAGCCCATACTGTAGTAGAATATATCCCTGGTGCTAGTGGTCACCCCTCCCAGCGATCGCCGGCCCGTACAGTGATAGAATATATCCCAGGTGCTAGTGGTCCCCCCTCCTTCTGATCACCAGCCCATACTGCGATAGAATATATCCCAGGTGCTAGTGGTCCCCCCTCCCTCCGACTCCTGGCCCGTACTGTAATGGAATATATCCCAGTTGCTAGTGGTCCCCCTTCCTTTGATCACCAGCCCATACTGTGATAGAATATATCCCTGGCGCTAGTGGTCCCTCCATTGCTGGCACATACTGTACAGAATCTACCCTCAGGTTAGAGGTCCCTCTCTAGATTGCTGGCACTTACTGTAAGACAATATATCCCTGGTGCTAGTTGTCCCCTCTCATCCCGATCACCAGCCCATTCTGTAACACAATATATCCCTGGTGCTAGTAGTCCCCTTCCTCCATTGCTGGCCCATACTGTAATAGAATATATCCCTGGTGCTAGTGATCCCCTCACTCCACTTGACAGCCCATACTGTAACAGAATATATCACTGGTGCTAGTGGTCCTCCCGATTGCTCGGTAACATACTGTAACAGAATCTACCCTGGTGCTAGTGGCTCCTCCCTCCCTGATTGCTGGCACTTACTGTAAAGAGAATATATCCCTGGTGCTAGTGATCCCCTTCCTCCGATCACCAGCCCATTCTGTAACAGAATATATCCTTGTGCTAGTAGTCCCCCACTCCCTTCGATTTGTGGCCTGTAGTGTAATAGAATATGTCCTGGTGCTAGTGATCCCCCTCCCTCCGATCACTGGCCCATACTGTGATAGAATATATCCTGGTGCTAGTGGCCCCGTCCTCCAACAGCTGGCCCATACTGTAATAGAATCTATCCCTGGTGCTGGTGGCCCCTCCTACCTCTGATTGCTGGCCCATACTGTAATAGAATATATCCTGGTGCTAGTGGTGTCCCCACCCCCGATTGCTGGCACATACTGTAACAGAATCTACCCTGGTGCTAGTGGCCCCCCTCCCTCCGCCGATTGCTGGCACTTACTGTAAGAGAATATGTCCCTTGGTGCTAGTGGTCCCCCTTCCTCTGATCACCAGCCCATTCTGTAACAGAATATATCCCTGGTGCTAATAGTCCCCCCTCCCTCAGATTTGTGGCCTGTAGTGTAATAGAATATGTCCCTGGTGCTAGTGGTCCCACCTCCCTCCGATCACTGGCCCATACTGTGATAGAATATATCCGTGGTGCTAGTGGCCCCCTGTCCCTTCAACAGCTGGCCCATACTGTAATAGAATCTATCCCTGGTGCTAGTGGCCCCTCCTACCTCTGATTGCTGGCCCATACTGTAATACAATATATCCCTAGTCCTAGTGGTCCCCACCCCCCGATTACTGGCACATACTGTAATAGAATCTACCCCCTGGTGCTAGTGGCCCCCCCTTCCTCTGATTCCTGGCACTTACTGTAAGAGAATATATCCCTGGTGTTTGTGGTCCTCCTTCCTCCGATCACCAGCCCATTCTGTAACACAATATATCCCTGGTGCTAATAGTACCCCCTCCCTCAGATTTGTGGCCTGTAGTGTAATAGAATATGTCCCTGGTGCTAGTGGTCCCCCCCTTCCTCCGATCACTGGCCCATACTGTGATAGAATCTATCCCTGGTGCTAGTGGCCCCTCCTCCCTCCGACTGCTGGCCCATATTGTAATAGAATATATCCCTGGTGCTAGTGGTCCCCACCCCCCCCGATTGCTGGCACATACAGTAATAGAATCAACCCCTGGTGCTAATTTGCCCCCGATTGCTGGCACTTACTGTAAGATAATATATCCCTGGTGCTAGTGGTCCCCTTCCTCTGATCACCAGTCCATTCTGCAACAGAATATATCCCTGGTGCTAGTAGTCCCCCTCCCTCTGATTTCTGGCCCATACTGTCATAGGATATATCCCTGGTGCTAGTGGCCCCCACTCCCTCTGATTTGCAGGCCCATACTGTAATAGAATATATCCCTGGTGCTAACAGTCCCCTCTCCCTCCGATCACCAGCCCATACTGTAATAGAATATATCGGTGGTGCTACTGGTTCCCCACCTCCCTCTCTCCGACTGGTCGTCCATACTGTAATAGAATATGTCCCTGGTGCTAGTGGTCCCCCCCAACAGTTGCTGCCCCATACTGTAATAGAATATATCTCCCTGGTGCTAGTGGTCCCCCTCCCTCCAATCACTGGACCATACTGAGATAGAATATATCCGTGGTGCTAGTGGCCCTTCCTCCCTCCAACTGCTGGCCCATGCTGTAATAAAATATATCCCTGGTGGTAGTGGCTCCCCCTCTCTCCTATCATCAGCCTATACTGTAATAGAATCTACCCGTGGTGCTAGTGGTCCCCCCTCCCTCCGATTGGTGGCCCATACTGTGATAGACCATATCCCTGGTGCTAGTGACACCCCTCCTTCTGATCACCAGCCCATACTGTCGTAGAATATATCCCTGGTGCTAGTGGTCCCCCTTCCTCCGATCACCAGCCCATACTGTAATAGAATATATTGTAAAAGAATATATCCCTGGTGCTAGTGGTCCCCACCCCCCGATTGCCGGCACATACTGTAATAGAATCTACCCCTGGTGCTAGTTGCCCCCTCCGCCCATTGCTGGCACTTACTGTAAGAGAACATATCCCTGGTGCTAGTGGTCCCCCCTTCCTCTGATCACCAGCCCATTCTGCAACAGACTATATCCCTGGTGCTAGAAGTCCCCCCCTCCCTCCAATTGGTGGTCCGTAGTGTAATAGAATATGTCCCTGGTGCTAGTGGTCCCCCCTCCCTCCGATTGCTGGCCCATACTGTGATAGAATATATTTCTGGTGTTAGGGGTGCCCCCTTCCTCCGATCAATAGCCCATACTATGATAGAATATATCCATGGTGCTAGTGGCCCCCGGCCCTCCAACTGCTGGCCCATGCTGTAATAGAATCTATCCCTGGTGCTAGTGGTTTCCCCCCGATTGCTGGCACATACTGTAATAGAATCTATCCTGGTGCTAGTGCCCCCTGATTGCTGGCCCATGCTCGCAGATAGACCATATCCCTGGTGCTAGTGACCCCCCTTCTTCCGATCACCATCCCATACTGTAGTAGAATATATCCCTGGCACTAGTGGTCACCCCTCCCTCTGATCACCAGCCTATACTGTAATAGAATACATCCCTTGTGCTAGTGTTCCCCCCTCCCTCCGATTGCTGTCCCATACTGTAACGGAATATATCACTAGTGCTAGTGGTCCCCCTCCTACCGATCATCAGCCCGTCCTGTGATAGAATATATCGCTGGTGCTAGTGGTCCCCCCTCCCTCCGATCGCCAGCCCGTACTATGATAGAATATATAATTGGTGCTAGTGGCCCCCTTCCTCTGATTGCTGGCCCATTCTGTAATAGAATATATCCCTGGTGCTAGTGGTCTCCGCTCACTCTGATCGCCAGCCCATACTGTAATAGAATATATCTCTGGTGCTAGTGGTACCCTCTGTCTCTGATTGCCGGCACGTACTGTGATAGAATATGTCCCTGGTGCTAGTGGTCCCCCCTCCTTCTGATTGCCAGCCCATACTGTAACAGAATGCATCCCTCGTGCTAGGTGGTGTCTCACCTCCTCCAACTGTTGGCACATACTATAATAGAATATATCCTGGAGCTAGTGGTTCCCCTCCTTCTGATTGCTGGCACTTACTGTAATAGAATATATTTCTGGTGCCAGTGGTCCCCCCTTCCTACAATCACTGGCACATACTCTGATAGAATATATCCGTGGTGCAAGTGGCCCCTGTCCCTCCAACTGCTGGCCATGCTGTAATAGAATCTATCTCTGGTGCTACTGGCCCCTCCTCCCTCCAACTGCTGGCCCATATTGTAATAGAATATATCCCTGGTGCTAGTGGTCCCCAATTGCTGGCACATACTGTAATAGAATCTATCCCTGGTGCTAGTGGTTCCCCCTTCCTCCGATTGCTGGCCCATACTGTGATAGACCACACCCCTGGTGCTAGTGACCCCCCTTCTTCCGATCACCAGCCCATACTGTAGTAGAATATATCCCTGGTGCTAGTGGTCACCCCTCCCAGCGATCGCCGGCCCGTACTGTGATAGAATATATCCCAGGTGCTAGTGGTCTCCCCTGCTTCTGATCACCAGCCCATACTGCGATAGAATATATCCCAGGTGCTAGTGGTCCCCCCTTCCTCCGACTCCTGGCCCGTACTGTAATGGAATATATCCCAGGTGTTAGTGGTCTCCCCTGCTTCTGATCACCAGCCCATACTGTGATAGAATATATCTCTGGTGCTAGTGGTCCCCCCTTCCTCCGACTCCTGGCCCGTACTGTAATGGAATATATCCCAGGTGCTAGTGGTCCCCCTCCCTTTGATCACCAGCCCATACTGTGATAGAATATATCCCTGGTGCTAGTGGTCCCCCCCCCGATTGCTGGCACATACTGTAATAGAATCTACCCCTGGTGCTAGGGGCCCCCCTCCCTCAGATTGCTGGCACTTACTGTAAGACAATATATCCCTGGTGCTAGTTGTCCCCCCTTCATCCGATCACCAGCCCATTCTGTAACACAATATATCCCTGGTGCTAGTAGTCCCCCCTTCCTCCGATTGGTGGCCCGTAGTGTAATAGAATATGTCCCTGGTGCTAGTGGTCCCTCCTCCCTCCGATTGCTGGCCCATACTGTAATAGAATATATCTCTGCTGCTACTGGTCCCCCCTCCCTCCAACTGCTGGCCCATACTGTGATAGAATATATCCCTGGTGCTAGTGATCCCCTCACTCCACTTGCCAGCCCATACTGTAATAGAATATATCACTGGTGCTAGTGTCCCTCTGATTGCTGGCACATACTGTAACAGAATCTACCCCTGGTGCTAGTGGCCCCCCCTCCCTCCGATTGCTGGCACTTACTGTAAGAGAATATATCCCTGGTGCTAGTGATCCCCCCTTTCTCCCATCACCAGCCCATTCTGTAACAGAATATATCCCTTGTGCTAGTAGTCCCCCACTCCCTCCGATCTGTGGCCTGTAGTGTAATAGAATATGTCCCTGGTGCTAGTGGTCCCACCTCCCTCCGATCACTGGCCCATACTGTGATAGAATATATCCATGGTGCTAGTGGCCCCCCGTCCCTCCAACAGCTGGCCCATACTGTAATAGAATCTATCCCTGGTGCCAGTGGCCCCTCCTACCTCCGATTGCTGGCCCATACTGTAATAGAATATATCCCTGGTGCTAGTGGTCCCCACCCCCCGATTACTGGCACATACTGTAATAGAATCTACCCCCTGGTGCTTGTGGCCCCCCCTCCCTCTGATTGCTGGAACTTACTGTAAGAGAATATATCTCTGGTGCTAGTGGTCCCCACCCCCGATTACTGGCACATACTGTAATAGAATCTACCCCCTGGTGCTTGTGGCCCCCCCTCCCTCTGATTGCTGGAACTTACTGTAAGAGAATATATCCCTGGTGCTAGTGGTCCCCCTTCCTCCGATCACCAGCCCGTTCTGTAACACAATATATCCCTGTTGCTAATAGTACCCCCTCCCTCAGATTTGTGGCCTGTAGTGTAATAGAATATGTCCCTGGTGCTAGTGGTCCCCCCCCTTCCTCCGATCACTGGCCCATACTGCGATAGAATCTATCCCTGGTGCTAGTGGCCCCTCCTCCCTCCGACTGCTGGCCCATATTGTAATAGAATATATCCTGGTGCTAGTGGTCCCCACCCCCTACTTGCTGCACATACAGTAATAGAATCAACCCCTGGTGCTAGTTGCGCCCCTGATTACTGGCACTTACTGTAAGAGAATATATCCCTGGTGCTAGTGGTCCCCCTTCCTCTGATCACCATCCATTCTGCAACAGAATATATCCCTGGTGCTAGTAGTCCCCCCTCCCTCTGATTGCTGGCCCATACTGTCATAGAGATATATATCCCTGGTGCTAGTGGCCCCCACTCCCTCTGATTTGCAGGCCCATACTGTAATAGAATATATACCTGGTGCTAGTGGCCCCCCTCCCTCTGATTGCTGACTCATACTGTAATAGAATATATCCCTGGTGCTAGCAGTCCCCTCTCCCTCCGATCACCAGCCCATACTGTAATAGAATATATCGGTGGTGCTACTGGTTCTCCCCTCCGTCCCTCCGACTGGTGGCACATACTGTAATAGAATATGTCCCTGGTGTTAGTGGCCCCCCCCCCAGTTGCTGCCCCATACTGTAATAGAATATATCTCCCTGGTGCTAGTGGTCTCCCCCTTCCTCCAATCACTGGACCATACTGAGATAGAATATATCTGTGGTGCTAGTGGCCCTTCCTCCCTCCAACTGCTGGCCCATGCTGTAATAGAATCTATCCCTGGTGCTAGTGGCCCCTCCTCCCTCCGATTGCTAGCCCATACTGTAATAGAATATATCCCCGGTGGTAGTGGTTCCCCCTTCCTCCTATCATCAGCCTATACTGTAATAGAATCTACCCGTGGTGCTAGTGGTCCCCCTTCCTCCGATTGGTGGCCCATACTGTGATAGACCATATCCCTGGTGCTAGTGACACCCCTCCTTCCGATCACCAGCCCATACTGTCATACAATATATCCCTGGTGCTAGTGGTCCCCCTTCCTCCGATTGTTGGTCCATACTGTCGTAGAATATATCCCTGGTGCTAGTGGTCCCCCTTCCTCCGATCACCAGCCCATACTGTAATAGAATATATCCCTAGTGCTAGTGGTCCACCCTCCCTCCGATTGCCAGCCCATATTGTAATAAAATATATCCCTGGTGCTAGTGGTCCCCCCTCCCTCCGATCACCGGCCCATACTGTGATAGAATATATCCCTGGTGCTAGTGGCCCCCCCATTGTTGGTCCACACTGTCGTAGAATATATCCCTAGTGCTAGTGGCCCCCTTCCCTCTGATCACCGGCCCATACTGTGATAGAATATATCCATGGTGCTAGTGGTCCACCTTCCCTCCGATTGCTGGCCCATGCTGTAATAGAATATATCCCAGGTGCTAGTGGTACGCCCTCCCTCTGATCACCAGCTCATACTGTAATACTATATATCCCTGGTGCTAGTGGTCCCCCTCTTCCTCCAATCGCTGGCCGTACTATGATAGAATATGTCCCTGGTGCTAGTGATTCCCCTTCCCCTGATCGCGGACCGTACTGTAATAAAATATATTCCTGGTGTTAGTCATCACCCCAGCCCGATTGCCAGCCCGTACTGGTAAAAGAATATATCCCTGTTAGTGGATCCCAGCACTGACCCAATGCTAATGTTCTCCTTGCAATGCCATAATCACTGGCATCCAGTGGCTCCACCCACTCCAGCACTGAACACCCCCCCAGTCACCTTACCAGTCCCCTCGCTGCCATGGGTGTATACGGTGACTGGTGCAGCCCTCCTCATACCTCCTTGGCCAGCTGCCATATGTCCAGGCTGGACGCGCGCTCTTTATTTATAGGACAGAGCACGTGACCCTGTCCTCTAAATAAGGGGCGTGCTCCCTGCCTGAACATATGGCAGCCGGGAGGTGAGGACAGCTGCACTGGTTGCTGAATGCACCCGTGGCACCGAGACAGTGGTAAGGTTACTGGGGGTTGCGTGTTCGTGCCACGGTGTGGGAAGGGGGCGCTAGACACCAGGGATTATGATATTGCAAGGGGCGGTAACATGGATCAGTGCTGGTAGGGGAGACCACTGAATGCCAGGGATATATTCTCTTACAGTATGAGCTGACGATCAGAGCGGGGACCACTAGTACCAGGGACAGATTCCATCACAGTGCAGGCCGGCGACCAAAGGGAAGCAGAGGGGGAACATCTAGCACCAGTAGTAGTAGAAAAAGTTTATTTCTGAAATCAGAAACAGGATAAAACCCAATTTAGCATCAGCTAATTTACAATGGGGTCCTACTGTACAAAAAACATGTTTCATTTTAAGAAAGTACAAATACATACATTATACATACATGCAACACAGTACATACATGACCAAGAAAGAATAAAAAAGTAAAAGTTACAACAATATATCATATATACAAATATCCTCAAGTACAACACGTTTTTAAGGACATTGCTTCCTTTACAAGCCATGATTTTATTTCATTCCAAGATATTTTATTTGTACTTAACCTCAGATGTCCTGGCAATAAGTTCCACAATTTCGGACCCTCATATACATAACAATGTTGGCTCCTCACTGTTCTCATAAATGGTACCCTAAATTTTACTTCCCCTGCAGATCTCAACCCTGCCTTAACATTCCACTCATCCAGGAACTCCACTAAATATCCTGGTGCCTTTTTAAAATAACAGCGATAGATTAACCATTGCACATGCATATTTCGCCATTCTGTCAAGGATATCCAGTTTAAAGGCTATTCAACAGGGCCAGGGATATAGTCTCTTACAGTACAGGCCACCGATCGGGGGGGGACCACTAGTACTAGGGATGTCCACACATGTCTAGGACCAGGCAACTGAGGAGGGTGGCGCCATGCTAACCTGCCTCACTAGCCATGCAAATAAGCCCATAATGGCATGCAAATGGCCCCTTAGTGCCTTGCATGCCCAATGGGCTCATTTGCATGGGCTCCTTTAAATACTGTAGCTAGCGCTCTGGTGATATCTATTCTGGTGGCATAATTTGGGATCCATGAAGGGGCACTGCTACATCAGTTGCACTATTCAGCTGAATATAGCATCCTCAGGCTCCCAGGCCATCGCAAGGCACAGTGCAAAGTTTTGCGTTCCGCTTTGTGTATTTTCAAATATCAGGCCCCAGATCTCTTTCACACAGAATTACAGAATTTGATGGCAGAAAGGACCATATTGGCCCATCCAATCTGCCCATCTCTCCCTCCCCTGCACATCATCACTTTTGCTGTCCCGCCCCTTTCCTCCATTACTCAACCCCATATGTCTGTCCCATGCCCTCTTGAATCCCTCTGCCATTTCAGCCCCCACCACCTCCTTAGAAAGTCTGTTCATTGCCTCCACCACCCTCTCCATGAAGAATTGTCCCCTCACATTGCCTCTGTATCTTCCTCCCTGGTCTTAGGCTGTGCCTTCTAGTTTTTAGCCCTTCCTTCCTTTTAAGTAAACACCCTTCCTTTACTCTGTTGATCCCTTTGACATACTTAAAAGTCTCAATCATGTCCCTTCTCTCCCTTCTAGTTTCCAGTGTGTACAGATCCAGTTCCTTACATCTTTGTTTGTATGTCTTCCCCTGCATGCCCTGCACCATCCTGGTTGCCCTTCTCTGAATCCTCTCCAACCCGTCTATGTCCTTTCAAAGATGTGGCCTCCAGAACTGAACTCCATACTCCAGGTGTGGTCTTACCATGGCTTTGTAGAGGGGCATCAGTACCTACCCCCTTCTGCTGGTGATGCCCCTGCTAATACATGCCAACACCCTATCTGCCTTCCTGGCCACCCTGCCGCATTAGTTTCCCACCTTAAGGTTGCATGAGACTATAATCCCCAGATCCCTCTCCTGCTCTGTATCTTTTTTTTTTCTTGCCTCTCGTCCCTATCAGCTCCATTTCCTCGGGAGCACCAATTGAGTCCACACCTGCTACCCACCTTACCTGCACTGCTCTGTTCCCCCATGCAGCCACAGTTTTCCCCCTGGGCGGGGACGAGGTGGGGCCCGAACACCCCGAACAGTTCCATGTCTCGTCGGGCTCAGGGCAGTCAGGCAGGCAAGAGCACATCAGGGCCATCTACGGTGCTCCATCTCCTCGGAGCTGAAGGGTGTTTTTCCTCCTTTCTCCGGGCGTCACGTGTGCCCTAACATCAAGGCAGTGGCGCCCAGGTGTCTGTGGCGTCCTTCCCTATGTCTGCCTCGGTGCTTGCTATGCCCCAGACCTCCACCTGGGGCCAGTCAAGCACCAGTCTCTTATCCCTCCTTGGAGAAGACAGGCTGTCCCTGGGACGCTCAGCCTCCCGGCCAGCCCTCAAGGTCCCAGGCTCATTTCCTAAACCGGGTCGCTGGCTCTGTGAGTGGAAATCCAGCTGCTGCGCTGACAGGCTGGCCTCTGCTTTGTATCTTTGATGTCCTCCCCCCAAGGGTGTACCCTGCTTTCAGGTTTCTGCATCCCAAGTGCATTACAGCACACTTTTTAGCATTGAATTTTAGTTGCCAAGTCTCAGCCCATCTCTCCAGAGTCTTCAGGTCATCCCTCATGCCCTCCACCCCCCTTCCCCGCAGTATCCATCCTATTGCAGATTTTTGTATCATCAGCAAAATGGCTCACCCTTCCCCTCAGCCCCTACATTATATCGCTGATGTAGATATTAAAAATGAGGGGTCTCAGCACTGACCCCTGGGCACCCCCCCCAGAGTACACCCCATTTACCACCACTGTCTGGCTCCTTCCCACCAGCCAGTTTTCCACCCACCTGGTTATTTTCCCACCTATCCCTATACTTTCCAGCTTGCTCACCAACCTTCTGTGGGGGACGGTGTCAAAGGCCTTGATGAAGTCCAAATAGGCTATGTCCACCGCGCCCCCCCCCCCCGGTCGACCATCTGCATCACCCAATCAAAGAACTCAATCAAGTTTGTCTGACATGACTTCCTTTTCGTGAAGCCATGTTGTCTGTCATCCTGCAAGCTACTGTCCTTCAGGTAGCCCACCACCCTCTCTTTTATGAGTGTCTCCATGACCTTCACCACCACTGATGTGAGGGTGACCAGGCGGTAGTTCTCTGTTGCCTCCCTACTACCCCCTTTGTGCAACGGCACCACATGCATCCTCTTCCAGTCCTCTCGCACCTTCCCTGCATCCAGAGTCAAGTTGAATAGCCTCATCAGTTGGGCGGCCAGCTCCTCCCCCAGCTCCTGGATCAGCTTCGGGTGCAGCCCATCCAGCCGCATTGCCTTATCTACCTTCAACCTCCTTAGCTCCTCCCGGACTCTTTCTACACTGAACGAGCTCGGATCTATCCCTCTATCCTCCCTCCCCCTTCTCCTGAGCTCGGGCACCCTTCCCTCTTCCGGATCATGACAGTTGGTCGACAAATTCACTGTCGACCGACATTACTGCGACACCTTTATGTCGACCATATTTGTGAGTCGGCATAAAGCGATCACCTGACTGTTTTCTTGGGGCTTGCCCCAGACCACCATGCAGGGGCTCTGCTCCCCACCCTGTAACTAATATAATCAAGGGAAGGGCTGCAAGACCCCCAGAAAGCAGTGCCGGGGTCCCGTGCTGACACTACAGTGACCTAGCGCTGTTATCACTGTACCGTCGGTTGCAGTAAAATTGTCACCGTAGCGACAGCATGCCCCTCTCCCTCCTCCATAAATATCGAGCAAAAGTACTTGTTTAGTTCTGCTTTTTCACGGTCCCCTTCCAGCATTACCCCTCCCTCCCCCTTCAGCCTTACAATCCCCTGCCTTGCCTTTCTTTTTCATCCCACATATCTAAAAAAAGTTTTGTTCCCCTTTTGGCCTGTTTAGCTATTCTCTCCTCAGTTTCCGCCTTGGCCTTCCTTATCCTCTACCCTGCTAGCCTCCACTTCTCTCTATAAACCTCCCTATCCTCCTCCCCTTGTGTCATCTTGTATTGTCTGAAAGCCCTCCTCCTGTCCCAGACCACTGCTGTTACCTCCCTTGTAAACCAAAGTGGTCTCCTCCTCTTCCTGCTCTTCCTTACCTTCTTGATAAAGATTTGCTTTTCCTTCAGCACCCCACCTTTAATAATTTCCCACAACTCCTCCACCTCCAATATATTCTCCGTTCCCACCATTTCTCCCCTCACTATCCTCATCCTGTGGAGGTCCATGCCCCTGAAGTCCATAACTGTTGTGTTGGTTTGATTTGCCTCCTTCTCTGTCCTTACCCTGAACCTTACCGACCTGTGGTCGCTGGTGCCCAGTATGTCTCCCACCTCCACCTCCTCCACATTCTGCCCATTTGTCAGGACCATGTCCAGCAAGTTGTCGCCCCTTGTTGGCTCCCTGACCAGCTGCTGCAAGAACAGGCCCTGCAGAGCTTCTAGCATACCCTTACTTCTAGCCAATACTGCATCCGAGATGGCCCAGTTCACATCTGGAAGGTTTAGGTCCCCCACCAGGAGCAATTCCCCCCTTGAGAGCCATATGTGTGACTGTCTGTATCAGCTGTCTATCCCCTTCCTCCCCTGCGTAGGCGGTCTGTATACCACCCCCAGTCTCCAGGATTTCACTGTCCTTTTGTCCATTGTTACCCACAGGAGCTCTGTCTCCCCCTCTTCCTCCTGCCCCTTCGCTACCCTTATGTCATCCTTTATATATACAGCAACTCCCCCCTTCCTTCCTACCTGCCCTGTCCCTTCTAAACAGCCTGCAGCCAGGGAAGGTTGTCTCCCAGGTGTGGTGTTCTGTCCACCAAGTCTCGCTTATTGCTACAGTGTTTTATCCTTCGTCCCCCATTATGGTCTCCAAGTCCACCATCTTATTTCCCAAGCTTCTAGCATTGGCTGCTAATCCCTTCCACCAAATTCCCTCCCCTTCCCCCCCACCCTTGGGCCTGTTGGTGCCTAACCTTCCATTGCTTTCCTGGGAGGTAGGCTGAATGCCCCCCTTCACTCCTGTCTTTTGGTGCGGCTTACTTCCACCACCCCCAATTTAGTTTAAATTATATGTCCTCTCTATGAACTCTCCTAATTTGATTTTCAGTACAGCCTTTCACTCCCCATTCAGGTGCAGTCTGTCCAGGGCATAGAGGCTCTTGTCTGTCCATGCTGACCCCCAGTCCCCCACTAACCCATATCCCATCTGCCTCACCATCCCGCTAACCACTGGTTAAAATTCCTGATCTTTTGCTTCCATTCAGTACTTGCTTAAGGCACAGGTAACACCTTCGAAAAGGCTATAGACTGGAAGCAGACTGCTACAGAACCTAGCAAGCTCCCCGAATCTCGCTTGCACTTCCAGCAGACTGTTCCCATCCAAATCATTTGTCCCCAGGTGGAACATCAGGTGTGTTTTCTCATCTTCTTGTTTACCCATGATGGAATATGATGTATTACCTTTAGTGCCATCATACCCAGCATGCACTCCACCCAAACTGCTCTTCCCCTGCCCTCCCATCTAATTCCTTTTATGACTGAGTCCCCAATGAGCAGGACCCTGGCCCCTTTTCCTTCTGCTTATTCTTTATTTCATTTACCTTTCTCCGAGCTCCTGGCGTCCCTTTCTCCTCCCTTTTTTCGTCTCCTCCCTTGACTAACTCCTCACCCTAAGCCCTGGCCCCCACCTGCATTATCCCCACTTTACCCTCCCCACTTGCGTTATCTGCTGTTCTACTCTCCCCTCCTCTATTACAGTGATAGCTATCCTCCCCATGCCCTTCTTTTGCCAGTGTTCCTTCCAATTTCCTATTTGTGCTGTTTACCTTATCCTTCACCTCCTCGTTTTGGCCTCCTATGCCCTTGCTTACCTGAGTCTCTCTCTTATCTCCTGGCATCCCTTCTGCTTCCCCCTCTCCCTTTTCCTCCACTACTTTGCCTCTCTGCTCCTCCTGCATCATCTGATTTCCTTCCCTGCGCAGCCCTACCCCTTCCCCTATGACCACCTTTCTTCCCATTTTCCATCCCTCTCTTTCCTTCTGCCTTTCCCCGTTCCCTGGGCTAAACTTGCTGCACCCCCTGACCCATTTAGCACTCTCTCCCCAATATTTTCTGCCAGAGGAGCGTATCTGTTGGACACTGTAATATCCTCCTCATCGTGTGTTCTGCTTCCCCCTACTGCTGAGGTACGTGTTTTTCCTTGAGACCCCTTCCCCAGCCATTCCCATTCCCACCACCTAGTACTGGACTCTTACCTCCCTGACCTCCACCCCCCCCCCCGTCCTGCCCCTTCACTCCATGTCCCCAGCTGGTCTCTGCCCTTCCTCCTTCCCTTTCACCAGCCCCCTGCAACACCCTATTACTGCTATAGTTGAATTTTCCCCCTCCTCTCTCCAATTCCATCCACTTCTTCTTCATATCACCCCTTAGATTGCTTATCTCGCTTTCAATTGCCCCAGTCTGATACATATTGGGCAACACCCCATCCTCCACAGTGTTTCCATGAACACCAGTGCCCCACACCCACTGCACTCCACTATTCTGCCCTCTCTCCTGTCCCTCCCCAGAACCATTCTCCTCATCCAAAAGTATCTTTGCCCCTGCCCTCTCCTCTGTCCTGGGTAGTTCACTGTGGTTTGAGTTTCAGTGCCTCTCTCCCCTATACTGCTTTACACACTTTTACCATGTATAAAAATGCCCTGTCTGCCGGCCCAGTGGCACTGAGGGTTGAGGTGCTGAACGCCACACCTCGCACCATGCTGGTGACCTGGGTTCGGGGAACCGGGGCTCGGCAGAGGAGGGAGAGGATTGAGCATCCAGAGGACAGCTCTCCTCTCCCTGGGGAGGAATCCTGGGGCTGCTCAGTGCCCTCGCAACCCCCGATGGAGATTGGGGGCATAGCAGGATCACCAGCCAGAATGAGGGGGCGGGAGTGCGGCACACGTCAGCAGGCAGTCATGCGCGGACGTCACTGCATGCTGCACTCCCGGGGGAAACATATATACAGAAAATCCCTGACTCAGCGGTAGGCGACGGCACCTCCACCCACTCAGCCACACTCCACCGCTGGTTGCCCTCTTCTCTCCTGGGCGAGACCAGCCCGGCCCTGGAAATCAAGCTAGAGCACCCTGGGTGGATGGGGACGGCCCCTACCTCCAGGGGGGTTTAGAGCCGGGGGGATAGCCGGGCTGGTGCCAGGAACCGGAGGCCTCTCAGGCACAGAGGTAGAGCTGAGGGTGCTGGGGTATGTCCAAGAGAATACACCGGGTCGGTGCAGAAATAGATTTTTTTTTTTAAATGCCCCGTCTTAGTAAGCTGTTACCTCCTTTACAATCCCATAAGCATCATTCTAAACCTCTTTACCTAACTCATAAGCAGCTCTGTGAACCTTCTTTTCAAACACTTAAGCAGCAGTAACCTGAACACAACATATGTACTTTCCCCTTTTACAATGGCCTGCTAGAATGTTTCCATGCCACAGATTATATACTTTTTTCCTGCCTTTTAAATGTCCTACCTCAGTTAGCAGTTCCCAAACACAATTAATGTATGATGATGTAAACCTTATTTCTTTCAGCACAACAACTGCTATATGGGATTTATCTTCCAAATGCCTGTTGCCTAATACTCTTAAAGAACACAATGGAAGCCTCATACTTATGGCATAAAACTTCTAGCTGTAGTAAAACTTCACTGTATCAGACTTTTCCACCTTATATCAAACCTATAAACACAGCCCACTCTGCATCCCCTTGTAACCAGACTTGTATCACATATATTTTTTTTAATCACAGTACTTCTAAGTGAATCAGCCCCCTTTAGGAGACTGTCAAATTAAGTCAATTTAAATCACCCGTTATTTTTGCCCCTCAGGATAGCACTTGCCAGGCCAGCCTGGTGGCACTGAAGGTTGAGGCGCTGGATGCCACACCTCGCGCCACACTGGCGACCCGGGTTCAGGAACGAGCCTGGGCGGCCGGGGGTCGGCAGGGGAGGAAGAGATTGAGCGTCCGGAGGACTGCTCTCTCTTCCTCAGGGAGGGTTGGTGTAGTGATCGCTCAACGAGCGACCTCTGGCAGAGGCCGGGGGTAGCTGAATGAGCGTCGCAGGCGTATGCCGAGGGGGTGGATCCACAGCAGGTGTTGCCTTGGTTGCTGGGTTCCACAGGGAACGTAACCACGTAGAAAACCCCCTACACCGCTGATAGGCAATGGCGCTTCCCGCTCGCATTCCACACTCCTGGAGTCGGGCCCGAGTACCCACCACTTCTCCCTCCCTCTCCAGCCCGGTGGTTCAATACTATAAGATGGAGTGCCCTTGGCGGGGTGACCCTTCCTTAGAGGAGCAGACCCGGAGGTGCAGTGGCAGCTGGAAGGGAGGCGGTGACAGGTCACGGGAGGCAACGAAGGAGGTAAAGAATGCACCAGGGAAGTCGCCGGAGAGAGTTCAGCAATGGTGGGTGAAAAAAAGAGTTCGAAAAAAAAAAAAAGGATAGCACTTGTCTGTGTTATGCCCTATTCCTTTTTTCCTTGATGTGATCAACAGCTCCTTAAAGAACAGTTCCTTCCTTGGGCACAGGCTCTTGCTCCTCCCCTCCAGTCTTTGTCCTATCCCAGCTCAGCCCTCTAAGCATTTAGGAAGTAGCAGTGGAGGAGGCTGGTGGGTGGGCTTTTTATTGTTGTTCAATCTGCGCTGCGGTGGGAATGGGGGAAAAGGGAGTCCCTAGATGGGCCAAAGTCGACCTCTTCCCTGCTGCTGCTCCTTCACACTCCTGGAAATAGCTCAGGTCATGCTTTTAGAGGGCTTTCACAGCATCTGAGTTTGCCGCGCCCCTGATTGGACCCCCGGTATCCTCCTCCAGTGGAGGCCGACTGGTTTTGACGCAACTCTTCTGCCCCAATTGGATGCCACCTGGCTCCCCTGTTGCACTCCAAGTTGCACTTTTTGCTATCCTCCTCTCTCCTCCGATCTGCACTGAGGTGAGGATGGGAGAAGAGGGAGTCCCTAGAGGGGCCAAAGTCGACCTCTTCCCTGCTGCTGCTCCTTCACTCTCTTTTCCTTCTTATTCAAGTATGAATTTATGCATTCTTGCTTTTAACATGTTTCTTATATGCTGATTCTAATGATGACAAAAATACCAAGCTTCTGGTGTAAACATTCAAGTACTTTCAAGCCTTGTGTCACGTCCATATTAGATGCTCATCTTTTCTGCACTGTTATGAAGAAGCACTTTTTGCAGTTTTCTTTGACGTGCAGGGGACTGTAGGGCTAAGTTACCATGACTACACTTTGAGTTTCTACATAAATGTCAAGCCACATCACAGTGATGGCGTATTAGCCTGGTGACTTTAAAACCCAGCATAGCAGCTCAGAACCCCACCCCAACAAAACCTTTGGTGACTCTGGTGAAGGTGTGTGGTGTGTATTACCTGTCTTAGCTATTTTAACTAAATAAATGTCACTACAACTGCAACTCAGACTATTGTACGTTTTGTGTTCCTCTAGAGTGTGCCACATTTCTGCCGTGGTCCCTATTCTAAAATGTAACTGCACGAGTTTGACCCTTTAAAATAAGATGCACTGCCCAAGGTGCAATCACCAGCCAATGTTCTGGTGATTGGTGAGGAGCTTGCTAATGGAAACAGCCATACATCTCCTAACCCAAGATTATCAGCCATACCCTTGCTCATTTACAAACTTTTAATAACTTTTCTCATTAGGGGTGCAACTGGTTATGGCAGAAATCTGTTAAAGCAGAGAACCTAGTACCTACCCTCTTCTTTTTTTTTTGTTCCCTTTTCTAGTTAGGGGAACAACTGCCTACACCTTCACCCTCCTTTTAGGAGGACATCCTTGGGTCAGAGTTCCCTCTCTTACTATGAGCCCAAGGCATGGAGCCAGGTACCTGCTGATCTACAGAATGTGCAAATCAACCAATCAGCAGCTGAAAAAACTACTTCACGAGCACTGCCAGCTGTTCATGGCTTCACTATTACCTCCCAATTGTTTTAGCCACTGGCTTATCCTTTCTATGCGATCTTTGTTCTAGAAAATCCAGCAGATGGTGTTATACACCTCTGTGACAGTATATAAAGATTGCTGTTTCTGTGTTTACTTGTAATGACTTGGGTCACCTATGAAAATGGGCACGTGTTGCTCAAGGGATTTCCTATACCTACAAATATACATACATACATATATACTTACATAAGTAAATAAGAATTTATGTATAAGACGGTGCACATGCCAATGATAGTATGTCCTCTGTTCAGCATTTCTATGCATCATGGCCTACGTCCATTTAGTCATATCTGAGCGGTTAAGTCACATTTGGAACAGGTAGTCACAGCAGTCCACCTGCTGCTGCTGTGGGGTAACTGATCCCACAAAATGCATCAGCATATGGATCCCGAACAGGGAGCCAGCAAAAAGATATACAGTTAAATATTTACATGGAGTTAAGACATCTAGGACTTTTTTGTCCAATTGGCATAGTAGCATGCCAGAAAGTTGGACTCTAGGGGCCTTTAAATTCTGACTCCTTAAGACTTAAGCTTACATTACCAGGGGTACCTCTCTGGAAACACCACATGATGTTGTTTTTTTATTTTATTAAACTCTAGGATTACAAATACCTTTGAGCAGGAACTGCTCATTTACAAAGGTTCCACATCAAAGGATGTAGGGTAACATACATACAAAGGTCAACAATGGTTACAGTCTTAAAAACACAAAGATGTCCAAGCATTTATTATACAGCCAAAAATGGAGAGAGACAACATAAGCCAGCTTCAGACAAGTTTCAGGATGAATGGTATATAGTTAGTATAGCGCAGGAGGGAGGTAGGAAGAAGTAGGCAGGCTAAAGGGCCATTGTCGGCGGGTAGTGGGTGGCAAAGTGCAAGGTGGATGGGCTGAGGCCTCATATCTGAAAGTGACATTAGAGAGGGAGGTGGGAGGCAGTGTGGTATGGGGGGTTAAGAGGTGAGAGTGGGAAACTGGTGCCAAAACAGTGGAGCTCTAAGGGAGGTTACAGGTCACCTTCGACTAGGGTAAAATGAGGAGGCAGTTACTTAGGAGAGGCAGTCACACTGAGTGGTAGAGACAAGGAATAGTCGGAGTTGCCTTTTAAAGGGACCAAGCATCGCAGTTGTAAGTGTTTCTTTGTTAAGGGTATTGTACCACTGAGGAGCCCTGTGCATGAACGACCTCTGACCTATTGTGGTCCAGCATCTGGGGACCTGGAAGGTTTGATATAGAGCACTGCATGTAAGCTGGGTAACTGCTGTTGGCAGTAAGGAGCTGTGCCACTCCTGATGGCATGAGCCTGAGGAGAAGTTTTTTGGTTAACAAGCAGGTCTGGTATTGAATTCTACTAAGGAGTGGTAGCCATCCAGCCTAGGTGTACAGGTCACAGGTGTGTGTTAGGAGGGCGGCACTTGTTAGAAGCCTACAGACCTTGTTGAGTGCCACTGATATCCTCCGGAGGGCAGTAGGGGAAGCAGAGCCATAGATGACTAGACCGTAGTTGATGATGGAGGTGACGGAGCTGTAGATGGGCAGTCTAAGGGCATCACTGGTCATGCAGTGTTTGTGCTTGTGGAGCAAGCCGATATGTATGTTGGCAGACTTAGCTACATTGCCAATGTGCCACGTGTAAGAAAGGGAACTGTCCAAGGTGATGCCGAGATATTTAAACTCAGGAACATGTTCAAGAGAAGTCCCCACATGGTTCTTGATGGTGAGGGACAGAGGTTTATACTTGCTCCATACATTGCAGAATGTCATGACCTTAGTTTTGCTGTAGTTCAGGACGAGTTTATGTGAGCTAAACCACTCTTCAACATGCCTGAAATCACACTGCAACTGGCTCTCAAGTTGTTTAGAGTCTTGGTTGCTAGCAAACAGTACTGCATCTTCCGCATAGAGTAATATTCTCTGTTGGCAGATGCTAGGGAGACTGTTCAGGAAGAGAGAAAAAAGTAATGGCCCCGGTGTAGACCCCTGCGGGACACCTGAGAGGACTTGTTTTTCATCATAGGTGATGCCAGCAATCCTAACACGTTGGACCCTTCCCCCAAGGTAGCTAGCAAACCAGGGCAGTGCATCCTTGGAGAGCCTGAGAGTGGTCAGTTGCCGGAGTAGGAGTGGGTGCTAAACAGTATCAAAGGCCTTTGTCAGGTCAATGAATACTGCCTCCCCTCTACACAGATTCCTTGGTCGAGGTTGTCATGGATGAATCCGGTAAATTCCAACAGTGCCATGGTGGTACTATGCCCTTTTCGGAAGCCATGCTGATCTGGGCACTGGATTTCATATTTGTCCAGGAACTCGACAAGCTGCTCCAAGACTATTCATTCCAGAGCTTTAGATGGGGGGGAGGATGGAGATGGGCCTGTAGTTGGTGTGTAGTGACTTGTCTCCACTTTTGTGTACAGGTGTGATAGTTGCCTGGTTCCAGAGTGATGGGAATTGAGCCAATCTTAGGGATAGGTTGAAGATCTTTGTCAGGGGTTCAAGGATTTCATCTAGGACTAGTACAAGCAACTTCAGGTTGAGTGAGTCACCACTGTAGACAGTTTTGCGGATGGCCTTGCATATATAAGTTCTGGCTAAGTGTATTGGGATCTCTTTGAAAAAGAACTGCGGAGCTGTGCTTACTTGGGATGCAGTGTTAAAGGGGGAATTGGTGGTGGAGGCATTGAAAAAAATCAGGTGGAAGGACACTGCCAAGGTTGGAGAATGCATTGTTGAACGTATTGGAGATGGTACCTAGGTCTAGCGTAGGTGTTCCATCAATGTTGAGCATGGTGGATGGTGCCTTAGTATCCTTGCCTGTGAGATCCTTCAAGTTATTCCAAAATTTTTCCCATCACCCCAAGAGTTGGAGAGTTCCTCCCTAAAATATTTGCTTTTAGCCTTCCGTATAGCTCAGGTACAGCCATTTCTTGCAAATTTTTATTTTTGAATGTCCCCTTGAGCTGATGTGGCTCAAGCACAGTGCCAGAGGAGGTCCCTTTGTTTGAGCCATGCTACAAGCTCGGAGTTTATCCATGCGTTAGACCTGCCTTTAACCTTCATCTTTTTAAGTGGTGCATGGATATCACAGGCTGCCGTAAAGCAGCTGTTGAACAGTTCCAAGGCTTTGTTTGTATCACTGAATGAGTCAATTATCGACCAGTCCAGCCTGCTTAGATGTGATTATAGCAGCTGAAGGTGCCCCTGCTTGAGTACCCTGGTGTGTATTATTTTAGGAGGGAGCTTGGTGAATTTGTTAGTCCAAGAGCAGATAACAGGTGAGTGGGGGGCGGAGCCAACAGCCGAAGGGAACAGACGTCTCTCGAGGAGCTCCCTGTTCTAGACATATATTCCAGAGCAAACATACTTTAAAAGAGACTTTTAAATCTAAAAATACAAATCAATCGGTGCGATTTTAAGAGAGGAGCAGACCTATATAATTTTCAACTTACTTTAGAATGGTTCACCCAAAGAAAAAGCCTCCACAAGACAGCGGAGGAGCAAAGGCAAACAGGCCAGTGGATCAACTGACAGCAGCGGCCTCTAGCCACGAGGTAAACCCATCTGAACCATCCAATGGGGCACTACTGCTGGCAATTCAACGTCTAGATAAAAAGGTGGACTTATTAACGGATCGGTTGGCAACTATGGACACAAAAATTGCAGAAACATCTGATCTCGCCAGAAAAGCGGCTGAATCTGCCAACAACACAGCCACAGCCGTGTCGGGAGTCATTTCAGAAAATAAGCTATTGAGGCTTCATTTAGAACAGCTCAAAAATACGGTCCATGCACTAAACCTCCAGTTCTTGGGAATCCCAGAAAAAGTAGAAGGAGATGACCTGATGGGCTATATGGAGGCACTTATTCTCCATCTCTGGGACACTGAAATAGCAGGGGAACTGGTAAAGGCTTATAGAATTACACCCAGACACCACTTGCCTTCCTCAGAACAACCGCATGCAATCTTGGTGGTCACTACGGGACAACACCTTTGGGATAAGGTACTAGCGGCAGCTAAAATGAAGAGGCAACTTCATTGTCAACCAGTGAGAGAGTGCACTGCTTCCCAGACTTGAGTTTTTCCACCCGACAACGTCGGAAGGCATTTGAAGCAGTTCGATCAGGGTTACGAGCACTGGGGGTTTCACATGCGCTACAAATCCCAGCCCAATTGAGAATCCAGTATGCAGGGAAGACATACCTATATTCGGATCCTTCTGAGGCAGGGAAACGTCTGGCTGTGATTCAAAAGGACTTTGCCCAGCAAGAGTTAAGTAGGGATTCAGATGAAGGAGATTGAATCCGAATGTAAATACTGTGTTCATAAGTTTATATTCATGTTACGGGCCTACTGACACGAGTGGACATGAAACCTAATTAGGTTCTCCCCAGCGTTTGTGGCCTTCATTAAGCAATTAATAGTGTTCCTCCTTTAGATCGATTGTTCTGAAATATACTCTATGACTTGTGTACTATTGGTGGGCCAATTATGTGGGTGAGGAGTTGGGGTCTTTCTTAATCTGCGATGAGGAAAGTTAAATAATTTTGAGTTTGCTCTGGGTTGGGGGGGCTCCATGAGAGATGTCTGCTGGATTTTAGGAATACTTTATTTACAGAGTTATATGGACAAAACTAACGCCCTGAGGGGTATAGTTTATGTGCTAATTAGCACTCGGACAGTTAACGGACATATTCGTAATTAATGTTCATGTTCTTGCTGTTTGGTTATATTGAAACTTTATTTCACTTGGATATGTTTTAAATATGGTTACCAGCCTCTGTATGATGTAACAATGGGTGCTGAGTTAAATATCCTAATTATACGATGTATACTACCTATTACCTGATACTCAAAACCAGAACAAGACTTTTTTTGTATGTCTGTACTATGAAAAGCAATAAACATAAAGTTTATACAAAAAAAAAAAAAAAAAACAGGTGAGTGGTCACTTAAAGTATCAGGGAGTACAGACACCTTAGAGATTCTTTCGGGGTGGTTTGACAGTATCCAATCAAGTAGAGTGTAGGTCCCCATCCTATAGCTGCACCTAGTGGGGGTGGGGACAAGCTGTGTGAGGTGTTGTGCCATGATAGCATCCTTGTAGGTGCAGGTCTCAGGTGAAAGCCAGTTTATGTTAAAATCACCCAGAATTATGGTCTCTGAATTATGGTGTAGTCCCATGAGGTATTGCATGATGCTGTTGAAACCACTGGCCTGGTCCTTTGGGGGTATGTATACAGAGGCTATAGTAAGATTTTTATTATGGGCCCCAAGGAGAATTTTGATGGCAAGGACCTGAGATGGGGATCCCAGGTTAGAAAATGGGATGACATGTCCCATGAGGGTATCTCTCAGGGAGATGGCACAGCCACCACCCCGTTTTGAAATCCTGTCCTGCCTGAAGATAGAGTATCTGGAAATTGCGACCGCAGTACCAGGGATCTTAGGGTTTAGCCAAGTTTCAACAACAGAGAGGATGTCAGAATTGTGTTGTTGAATCCAGGTTTGGAGGTTATCAAGTTTACTGAGGAGGCTACAGACATTGACGCGAATGTGAGGGACCCCACACTCCTATTCTGGGGGTGCGCGGTCGGCCCAACTGGTCCTGGGCTGGGGTGTACATTTCCAAAGAGCAGAAGTAGCATAAAAAGAATTCTCAGGAGAGAGAGATTTTAAGTACTTTATAAGTTTGTTTGTTAGGCATCTGTGCACCTTGGTGCTACGGTACCGGAGTTGTCTAGCCTTGTTGCAGAGAACTGCTAATACTTGTAGGTTCCTCGGAAGGCTGAACGCTTGTAGCTTCAGAAGGTAACCAGATGCCAGATAGGGGTGCAGTGGGCCATGGTATCATTGTGTTGGATCCCCGTGGTCAGACACAGTGCATAATGCAGGGCAGAGGGTGGTGTTGGCTGGCCGGTAGATTGAGAGAAGGTGACCTCAGGAGAAACAGGACAGTGCAGCACTATCATCACCACTACCAGCAATGTGGAATGCAGGTTTAAAGCAGCTATGATTTGGTTTCAGGAAGGAGACACAGTTTGGCTGAGAGTGGGCACTGTTAAAGGCTAAAAACATAGTTTGTCAACTGAGTGATACCTGGTGGTTAAGTCAAGAGCCAAAAGAAATGATCGACAGCTGAGGTCCAGAGTCACAGAATGTGTTAAAATTCCTGAAGGTGTTAACTGTGCCTGCGCATATGCAGGATGTGAAATTATTTTGTCTGTATGCTTCTTTGTCATTCAAAGAGGTTGCTGAAAAGCCCACCTACAGATCATGGAGCAGGGCAGACAAACATGTAGATTCAGGCAGGGCCCAGAGTCACTGAGTTTGTCAGGTTTAGTTGCTTCACTTATGTTTTGCTTGGGATAGCTTCCAAAAAGTTGATTTTAAAATGAAAATGCAGATACCTGGTGATGATGGTTTGCAGAAATCCAGCCCAGGAGACTTTCATGGATGTAGTGAGCAATAATGGTGTAGTTACTCCAAGCAGAAAACCATGTAAAAGCCACAAAAACTAAGCTACAGACACAGACAAACACAAGCAGCCACCATACAGACCCAGGAGGTGTGGCAATGTGCTGAATGTGATACCTTCTGTGACGATTTGACCAGTCAGTCATAATTCTGTCATATTTTTCTGTGATTTTGGTTATGTTTAAATTCCCCAAAAGGCCTGGAGATAAGGTGACAGAAGGATGCCCATGTTTTTTAAAAGGGTTACATGGGAAGGATGTGTATTGCAGAAGTCTGAGGAAGGCTTGCTTAACAGGAAACTGAAATTACATTTCAAAGGGGATTTCCTGGAAAGCTGATCAAAAGGCAATGGTGTCATAAGGACAGGAGATAGAAGAACTATTTCGCTGTCATAAACTTTCCACCTCAAAGCAAAATACTTTGAGAACAGGATCTGGGACACATCCATTCTGGAAGTCTACGGTGAATTCTCTTCAAGTGTCATAATTCATCTCCATTTTAAAGTGGCAGGAAGGATGCTGGGTTTTTTTTTTTTGTGGTTCACATAAAATTTTGGGAAAGAGCAAAAGAGACCCCTGCTGGCCTAAAGATAAGGCCACTAGCTAATACGAAGAACAGTTTTACAAACTGCAGGACCAGGGGTATTTAAGGCCCCTCAGAACAGAAACTCAGTACATTTTGCAGAAGACACTTTTCCTGACACACTGAGCCAGACTGCCAAGCATACACTGAGAACCAGTGGCTGCAAGAAGAACTGAGACTTGGAGGCTACATTTATTTTTTGGACTTTTGATTCTCCACAGACAAAATACAAGTTAGATACATTTTACAGTGCATTTTTGTATTGTATATTTTCAACTTTTGTTTTGTTATCCTGCAACCAAATTTCTGAATCTTTTGTTTGTAAGTCTTGAATATTTTTTTTTCATTTTTATTTATAGATTTTATGATACACATTAAGTATTACATAAAATAACCACAAAAGGTATGCAGACCCCTGAAATGGATGTACAGAAATATGGTAAATAGACAGTGCCATCTGTAAGGTCATTACATCCAGTCCATAACCCTCCCCCAGCAGCCCTGCAGGACACCTCACCTCCTCATGGACCCGTTGGACAGACGACCCGGTGGTCGCAAGGACTCAGTCCGTAGCCCTCCCTCAGCAGCCCTGCAGGACACCTCACCTCCTCATGGACCCATTGGCCAGACGACCCGGCGGTCACGAGGGCTCAGTCCGTAGCCCTCCCCCAGCAGCCCTGCAGGACACCTCACCTCCTCGTGGACCCGTTGGCCAGACGACCCGGCGGTCGCGAGGGCTCAGTCCGTAGCCCTCCCCCAGAAGCCCTGCAGGACACCTCACCTCCTCGTGGACCCATTGTCCAGGTAATTTCCTGCACAGAAGCAGTCCCCTGCCCTGCCCAGCTTAGCCTTTCTCCCCCGACAACCATCTCTGGACCAGCAGAGCACCTAATCAGCTCCGTGCGTGAGGGAAATGGCTCGCCCTTCCTCCAGTGTCGCAGCTGGCCTGAGGTCTTCTTGGCGCCAATTTTAAAGTGCTGGAGCCTCTCCCATCGGCACAGGAGCAAGAAGGACCGTCCTGCCACCGCTTTCATTGGAACTCCAGTTTGGTGTCCCCACATGCTGTGTTCTGTTATCAGTTTTGTTTGCAAACACCAGTAATTCACTTTAAATGAATGTAAAATGATAGCCTTTTAGCCTGTATTTATTATTGTGCACCCAAAAACCGAATCCTAGGCTGCCCTCTTGTGGTGTGAAATCTAGTCTAAATCGTTGCTCTCCTTGTAAGTACTGTAGGTGTTGCTTAATTATTGGGCACATGTGTTGCACTGTAACCTGAATCGCCTAAGTCAATCTCAGGCTGCCATCTTTACCTGCCTGACTAGCAGGAGCGCTCCCCCTGCCCAACCCAAATCTGATTTGTCTCCTGCTGTGCAACCCGCCTCCCTTACCTTATTTAATGTGTTGTGGTCTTTTCTCTTCTCAGACGACCTGGCGGTCGTGAGGGCTCAGTCCGTAGCCCTCCCCCAGCAGCCCTGCAGGACACCTCACCTCCTCGTAGACCCGTTGGCCAGGTAATTTCCTGCACAGAAGCAGTCCCCTGCCCTGCCCAGCTTAGCCTTTCTCCCCCGACAACCATCTCTGGACCAGCGGAGCACCTAATCAGCTCCGTGCGTGAGGGAAACGGCTCGCCCTCCCTCCAGTGTCGCAGCTGGCCTGAGGTCTTCTTGGCACCAATTTTAAAGTGCTGGAGCCTCTCCCATCGGCGCAGGAGCTCTAGCCCCACTGAATGCTGTGCAATCGGCTCCCCACCGCCCCCACCACCACCCTTGGTCGGCTGTCTGTTATATAGGCTGCAGGGAGCGACATGGTGTCGAAAATAACCTATCAGCCCTTTTTGCCATCTGCAGGTTATTTTCTCTCACCACTAGTGGCTGCTCTATCAAGCCTAGCTCACTTCTCCCATTTGTAACCCACCTAATACCAAGCTGAGCCGCTTATAATTTTCTCCCTTGATCTACCTAGCTCCTTTGTGCTCCGCACCCGTAAAGTGGGCACCCATAGGAAGTGGCCGACCCCTCCCCCCAAAATTGGACAAAATCCCTAACTTCCAGCCTGTCTCTCTGTTATTTTTCTCCCTCAATCCTGTCCCACTGTGTTCTCTTCCACAGTCCTTATATATCTCCCTCCGTGCTCGCTGGACCCACTTTGGGATATGGCCTCTCCACCCAGTCCCCTACCCTCCCCATCGCCTCTCAATTTCTCCCCCTGGCTCTTCTCAAAAGGGCTCAAAATTGCACACCTGAATGTGCGTAGCCTCCTTCACAACCTAACTAAGCTCACTGCGTGGGTTGCCCACCACAAGCCGGACATCCTGGGCCTCTCAGAAACTTGGCTTAAGCCCCATATACCTGATGCCCAGTGCACCCTCCCGAGCTATAACCACTTCAGGCGAGACATACCAGGCAAGAAGAGAGGTGGTGGGGTGATCCTCTACTACAAGACGCACCTAAACTTGTCCCCCATTGACCACTCATCTTCCAACCCTCCTGCATGTGAGTTTCTGCATGCTCTCCTCCTGCTGGGCCACACAAAGAAAATTCACCTAGTATGCACCTACATCCCCCCCAAGGATAGTCTGACTGGTCTCTCCTCCCTGCTTAACTGTATCAGCACTAAAGTGGGTCCCAACGAAACCCTACTAATAGGTGACTTCAGTCTGAACTGGTTGGGTACCAACCGCAACTTGTACGAGCCACTGCTCTCGGGGCTTGCACTTACCCAAGTTATAACTAAACCAACCAGGCTTGCCGTGCGGGGGAACTCAGGATCCCTTATCAACTGGATCCTGTCCAACAGGCCTGCCAATATCATGTCCTCTGAAACCCTCCCAGATGCCATCTCTGACCATTCCCCTATCTACTGTGTCTGGGGCATCTCTCAGCCAAAAGTCCCTAGCAAAATGATTGAACTGAGGGACTACTCCAAATTTAATACCCACGACTTCCTGTCTGACCTCCTCGCTATTGACTGGACAGGGGTCACTACCTCCAACGACCCCTCGTGGGCCTTGGATCTATTCCTAGCCAAGCTTATCCCCCTTCAGAATAAACATGTCCCCCTCACTAGGAGAAGGGTTCGGAGCACCGTCACCAAATGGCTAAATGGGGGCCTATTCTCCCTTATGAAGGCCAGGGACAAGTGTTGGGCGACCTACAAGGCCTCCCAAAATAACCATGATCTGATGACATAGAGGCACCTCAGAAACTCCTGCAAAAGAGCCATCCGCTCAGCAAAAAGCGAGTTCTGTAAAGCTGCCTTACTCTCCTCCAGCAGCAATCCGAGGAGTTTCTGGCAAAATATTAAAATGCTATTGGGGGTCAGCTAAGGCACAGGTCACTGACCTACTAGTTGGTGGAGTCAGCTGCACAATCCTCACACCGTTACTACACCTTTCAACTCCTTGTTTTCTGAACTGCCCCTCCCTCCCACCCCCTCCTGTCTACCCCCTGGTGCCCCCCTCCGGTCTCCACCCCTGGCCCCCTTCCAACTGAGACAAGTTTCTCCGAAGGAGACCCAGATGCTACTCTTAGGCCTCTCCTCTCACACAGGCGTAGGGCACAACCGCCTCGAACCGAAACTGCTCAGACTGGGGGCCCACCTCCTTGCCAGGCCCGTCTCGCATCTATTCAACACCTCCATTAACACTGGGATCATTCCCAACCTGTGGAAAGTGGCCAAGGTTGTTCCTGTCTTCAAACAAGGAAATCCCAAAGATCTAGGCAACTACCGTCCCATTGCCATTCTGTCCGCCACCAGTAAACTCCTCAAGAAAGCCGTTGCCTCCCAGCTCTCCCAATATATCCAGGACTACAACATCCTTTCACCTGCTCAGTATGGCTTCAGGAAAGGGCATAGCACGTCCACCGCCCTTGCTGTAGTCACTTCACTGATCAGGACAAGTGCTGACCAAGGCAACCTCACTGGAGCCATTTTTGTGGACCTCTCAAAAACATTTGACAGGGTTGATCACTCCCGCCTCGGCTCCAAACTCCTATCCCTCGGATTCTCCCCCTCTGCCCACGTTTGGTTCCTAAACTACCTCTCCAACCGTCAGCAATCCACCTACTTCAATCGGACGTCCTCCAACCTCTCACCAGTCCACTGCGGGGTCCCTCAAGCATCCGTCCTTGGTCCAACCCTATTCTCACTATTTATCAATGACCTTCCGTCCATCACTGCCCATGGTCACACCACCTTGTATGCTGATGACCTTGTCCTTCTGGCCAGCTCCCAGGACATCTCCACAATAAACTCTGACCTGAACATCAACTTCGAACGCATTCAAACTTGGTTGGGGGACCACAGGCTCACCCTCAATCTCAACAAAACCCAATCCATGCTGTTCGGGTCCTTGAACAAAATAAAATCCTGCCCTGCTCCCCTGCTGATCCATGGAGTCGACGGCTCGCCCCTTGTGACGGTAACCACCGCCAAGTACCTAGGCGTCACCTTAGATCTGCAGTTGGACCTCACCTCTCACATTCATAATGTTTGCAAGGCTACTAATTGTAAGCTTGGTTTAGCCTACCGCACTAAAAACTGCCTCACCCCTGCCGCCCGCTGGCCTCTAGCTAGGGGTCCTCCTCCCTCACTCTGTTACGGACTTGTAACATTTGCACCAGTTCCCAAATCCAGCCTCTCAAATGGGACATGGCCTACAACAATGTTTGCCGCTTCAGCGTTTCCACTTCTCCCTCACCCACCTCGCTAGATCTATACAGCCACCTGGAGTGGCTCCCGAGAAGCATCGCTCCTTCGTTTTAGGTAACTTCATTGACAACATCATCTGCTCTGGCATCCCTCCAGCTCTAGCCCTTCCCCTTAAACCTGGTGCCCCATCCTACCACCTACGATCTGGGGCAATTCAGGAATGCCTGGTTCCTAGAACACGCACCCTTGCGAGGGACCAGGCCTTCTACACCTATGCCTCCAAACTCTGGAACTCTCTTCCTGAGCTCACTGGGTCCTCCTCCTCCCATCCAAGCTTTAAAGCCTCCCTCTGGAGCTTCCTGAAACCTTCCTCCCCCCCCCCGCTCCTGCTCCTCGTAGTCCTACTCCCCTGCCCCTCCCCACCCTCCAACCTGATTGGATGGGGGGGCCTCAGTGCTACTTGCACCTCCTCCCTAGTAACTGGCCATGAATCCTGGACTTGACCACCTGCCTAGGGCACTCCCTTCCCCCTGCAGGCACTTACCATTATCTTTGTTCCCGTTGTTCAGCACCTAATTATATCCCGTCTGTCCCATCCTACTTTAATGCACCATGCCAACCTTGTCCTAGAGCCAGCCTTGAACTGCCTGTTATTTTAGTTATGTTTCTTGTCTCCTCAACTGTACATGTATGAATTTCGTGCCAACCTTGCCCTAGAGCTAGCCTTGGAACTGCCTGTGTATTTCTTATGTACTCTTCTCTGTTCCTCAACTGTTCAGTGTATGCCTACCTTGCTCTAGAGCCAGCAATGACTTGCCTGTTATTTTCCTATGTATTCCTTATGCTTCCTCAATTGTTTATGTATGAAGTTTTTACCTGTAACTCTCCCGGGTCGCACCTGAAAATAGGCACTTGACTGTCTAGTGTGCTTATCCAGTTAACATAAGCAAATAAATAAATAAATACAGTCCCAGGAATCCAATAAACATTTAGTCAAGAAGTACATTCTAATATGATTATTAGGTAGGCCTTTTACACTCTCACCGACTCTTTAGAGGAATAACCACCCCGCCCTATATAACATATCTCTAGCAGAACTAGTGCTCAGAGGGAGCTTAAACCTAAGCACAAGTGATAAGTTTAAGTAAAAGAACGCCTGAGTACAGTTGTGTTGTGCAGCTAGCCCACAGTCCTAGGCAAGACAAGGTATCCTTGCCCTGTGGGTAACAGGACTAGTGAAAGGATATACATTTAGTTCACCCACTGAACAGATGAAATTCTCACCATCGATAACAGGTCCACTCTGTTAGCAATACTTGTGGCAAAAATAACAGCTAAAGCAGCAAACACAGCACTATATAACAGTTGATATTAACTTCTAAAGCTGTCAATGGATAGTAGTCCCTTATGTTGTGCCCTTATTAACAGGAATAACCCCCTCTTAACAGGTCACTCACTCATGGGTGATTTACACCCCAGATTAATGTTAACTATAAATTGGAGGTATAAGTTCCATAAAGCAGGGTCACTGAATAATAAAGATATAGGCGAACAATACATCACCCTTTAGCCTCATCAGAATCAGTTGGAGCAGGGTGTTTTTTTAGTGAGCAGTCTCTCGGCAAACACAGTCACAGATTCAGGGTCTATGAAGACATGTGTTTTGGACTCATGATACACTTGTAATCGAGCAGGATAGTTAAGTTGTGCGTCATCCCCATGCTGTAGTAAGTCTTTTTTAATCTTCTGAAGTTCCCTTTTTTTGAGTTTGGGTCAACGCGGATAAGTCCAGAAAGAAGGTTAGCTTGCTGCCTTCCCATTCAATGTCGCCTCATCGTCGTGCAACCTGCAGTAAGGTTATCCTGGCATCCAGTGGAGAAAGCGTGACAATCACAATAAGTGGTCTCCTGGAAGAATCCTCTCATAATTTAGCTTGTTGGGGAATGGCAAAGGCTTTGGTAATGGTGATTGAGGAGTCAGAAGGTAGGAGTTGTAGATCTTTAAAAATCAGCCGATTCACTTCTTTCATGAGTTCTGATTGCACTCCGAATTGGAGTGGGAACCCAACAATATGGACGTTGACCTGGCACTGTACATTTTCCAGACCCTCAATTTTGTTCCTCAGGAATGCCAGGTCCTGTATGGAGGCAGCGTTTTACTCATTTTGCCTGCCATTAGCTGCCTGTAAGTCCAGAACTGCAGTCGAGTTGCCAGCGATTTTAGTGTCCATTTCGGACAATTTTGCCTCAACAGCTGCCAACCTTTTGTTGGTTTCGTCCCATTGCTTAAATCTTAATCAACATTTATTTTTTATTTATTTATTTAGATCTAGGATTACAAGTACCTTTGAGCCAAGGCTCTTTTACAAAGGTTCCACGTAAAGAAAAAATACAGATTGAGGAGAGCAGCAAGTCAGAACTAATGACAAGGAGGTAGTAACATACAATTTGATTGTTCACTTGGGAACATAAGCAGGAGGCTGGTAAGGACAGAGGTCTGGGTTTATATTCTGTTTTAACTGAAATATTTGAATAGTTTTGTATGTGAAATTAGTTCTGTGTGTTAAAAATTACTACTTTGAGTTAGAACCGTTACTTGGGCTGTGATATTGTAACTTTTGGGGCTTGGGAACACTTGTTTGGCAATGATAATTAGAGTGAAATTTAAATGTGATGTTTGCCTGGTAAGAGCCCTCCCACCCACACTGTTTTGTAGGCTTTTTTAAATACTGAAAAGTCACTGGGGGTTGGGATTGAAGGGCTGTGTATTTCTGTTTGGGACTGAAATTTGAAGCAACAGGAACTGGTGGGACTGTGACATCATATGGTGCCTGATGTCTGCATACACACACTGTTAGTGGGACTGGACACACACTAGACTGTATTTGTTTGAGACTTGGGAACTTTATTGGTGGGGTTGAAATTGGGTTTGTAAATAACTACAGTCAGTATAGAGAGAAACTGTATTCCAAGGGGAAGGGACTGAGAAAAGGGGTGTGTGCCATTATAAACAGAGGGGGACAAACAGGGTGGCCATATTCCATCATGGCAGGCATCTTCGGAAGGGCTTGTAGGCTGCACAGGCTGTGGGATGGCAATAATTCTCAATTGGGCCTAGAGAGAGGGAGGCTGCCCACACTGTAGACAGCTATCTTGTATCAGGAGTGAAGTATACTGGTTAAGGAGTAAGCTGGGGGAGTTGGGGGGGTGTCCAAGGATAAGGGGTGTGGATAGGGGCAGCAGAAGGATGGGGCTGAGGGGAGGCTGGGGCAATGCTCTGAAATTACAGGACGTTATGTTACAGCAAGCAGGAGGGGGGATATTAGGGACAGAGGCCCCTTAGATAGGGATGTTGACACTAAGGGGAAAGCGTACGGGGTGAACATTCCGAATACAAAGAGAGTGGGGGGGGGGGAGTCAGGAGGGGCTGTTGTGGGGAAGCCTAGTAGAGCAGACATTGAGAAGGGAGGGGCTGTTGTGGGGAAGCCTAAAACAGTAGACTGTGGGAAGGGAGCTCCTAAGGAAAACAGAGCAGGAGGGGAGGAAGAGAGGCAGTTTAGAGGTGCAGTCAGGGGAAACGCGGGTTACTTGATGGAGGCTGACATAGAGTGTCACAATAAATTTGAGCTACTAAGCAACCTAGAGGGACAGTAAAGGGTTGGTGGAAATGAGAAAACTGATACAGAGGCCGGGGGGAAGGAGTCGGATACCCATAGGACATCACAGACCGGCAATGGAAAGGATAGAAATAGTCCCAGAGGGAGAAGGGGAAACAGAAATGTTAAGCAGATGGGGGAGATGCAACATATTGCAGACATGAGGGAGGAGAGCATGACTGGAGAGAAACTGGGAGACATGGAGGTGGGGGAGGAGCCCCCCTTCAGCAAGGGGGTCAGTACCAAGGATGGGGCCCTAGCTAAAGGGGACCCACAGAGATCCTCTAGAGGTAGGGGTACTATTACAAGGGGGGAGAATAGTGGTGTGGGGGAAGGGGAAACCATCAGGGCCAGGATAAATGGTTTGGATAAGAGAGGGTTAAAGGGGACACCTATTCAGAGGGAGTCTGACTTAAGTGGGCAAAATAACAAGGAAGGCAGAAAGGGGAGGGTGACAAGGGGGTCTCTAATAAGGCAGGAAGACTCCCATGGAATTGAGATCATGAATAAAGGGGGGCATGGGGGTCTGAGAGTGCATAGTGGAGGCAACCATAAGGATGATGGCGGTGTTAAGGTTCTGTTATTGGGAGACTCGATGATTAGGGGTATCCAGTGAGAGGGACAGGGGGGTGGATGCCATAGCCAGGTGAAGGTAGTGAGTATCTCTGGGCTGACAGTGCACAGAGCAAAGTTCATGGTGTACGAACTGGTTAGGGATTGTGGAGGGAAACCGGATTTCCTGGTGCATTTGGAAACTAACGATCTAGAAGGAAATAGCATTTTGGAAATACAAGCAAGGTTCCAAGAACTTGACAGAGTCTGTCGGGATAATGGATGCAACATTTCCTTTTCAAAGATATTGCCAATACCAAAGGCCTCAGTGGAGAAAAAAATGAAGATCACAGAGGTTAATGACTGGCTCAGGAAGTGGGGTGAAGAGAGTGGGTTGGGAGTGTTAGAGAACTGGAAAGGAGTTTGGGAGGATAAGGGACTGTATGCCAAGGACAGGCTTCATCTTGCCCCATTAGGAACGGAAGTCCTTAAACAGGGGATGGCTGACTACATTCAAGAAAAGTGGGTTTAAACTTGTGAGGGGGAGGGATAAGGAGGGCTGACCAGAAGCCCTCTCCTTCAGATGAGGGAGTAGCCTTCAAACCCAAGGGGGGGATGGGGAACAGACTGGGGGTGGAGGTTTCAGGAGGAGCAGAGGGAGGATGCAAGTATAAGGAACCTGGGTGGGGTTCGAAAAGGGATCAGGGATAAGGGGGGGGTTGGTGTTAGTAAATGCCAGGAGCTTGGGAAACAAGTTGCCAGAGTTCCAGGCCATGCTGTTCGGGGTGGTGGTGGATGTGGCGGTGGTCACGGAGACGTGGGCCAACAAAAACCATGACTGGGACCTAAACGTGGGGTACACTATGCTTAGGAAGGACAGAAAGGAAGGCAGAGGGGGTGGAGTGGCTATGTTCATTAGAGATGACATAGAAATTGCTAGGGTAGAAGAGGCAGAGGGAAACGCGGAGGCCTTATGGGTCACCTTACGATCCCCAGCAGGAGATAAGGTCAAGCTAGGTGTAGTATATAGACCCCCTGGGATGGGTGATGTTCTGGAGGATGGTTTGCTGGACAACATCATTGCCCAGTGTGGACCAAAAGGGGAAGGAGTGGTGTTGATGAGGGACCTTAATATGCCAGGTACAAACTGGGGAACCATGTCCTCTAAGGTGGCCAAGGAGCAGAGGCTGCTGGACAGCTTCCAGGATGTGTTCTTAACACAGCATGTGATGGAGCCCACAAGGGAGGGGCATGTCCTGGACGTGGTTCTGCAGATGGGATCTGGTAAGGGACATGGTTGTAGAGGATCCCCTGACTGGGAGCGACCACAATAAGTCTGGTTTCAAATAAGCATGGGGTGAGGGGGGGGAGATCTAGGACACTAGCAGTGGACTTCAGGGGGGCAGACTTTGTGGGCATGGGAAATATTCTCAAGGATCATTTGAAGGGGATTACATCAATGACAAATGTGGAAAGGAGATGGGAGATCATAAAACCGGGACTTCATGAAGCAGTCAGGACCTGCGCTAAGGTGAAACGTAAAGGAGCAAGGTCACATAAACCATGCTGGTGGTCCAGTGAGGTTCAGGTAGCAGTCAGAGAAAAGAAGGCGGCCTACAAAAAATATAAAACAACAAGAGGAGATAGAGATAAGGAAATGTACCATCTTGCATCTAGAAAAGTCACCCGGATGGTGAGAGGGCAAAGTCCAGTAAAGAGCAGCGGCTGGCACTGGGGATACATGAAGGGGAAAAGGGGTTCTTCCGGTACATTGGGAGCGGAGAAAAACTAGGCCATCTCAGCAGATTGAGATCAGAAGGAGGGTGGGTGAAGAGGCGAGGGACCAGGCAGAGGTATTTAACGAGTACTTTGCCTCTGTGTTCACTAGGGAGGGGGATGGGATATCTACAAAGCAAGGCACGATGGGGATAGAAGCGGCAGTGAGTGGGATCAGGTTAGCAACAGAAATGGAGGAAGAGGGAGGGAGAGGTACCCCAAGGGTGTCACATCAGGATAAGGATAAAAAGGTCAGTAAGGTGGAGGGGACGGATGATGCTATTTCCGCCAAAAGGGTGTGGTTAGCCCTCAAGGCCCTAAAGAAAGACAAATCTCCTGGGCCAGATGGCATTCATCCGAGAGTACTACGGGAATTGGCGGACATACTGGCTGCACCCCTGACAGAGCTCTTCAACAGGTCACTTGAGACAGGGAGGGCACCTAGGGATTGGCAAGAGGCACATGGTGCCAATCCATAAAGGGGGTCGAGGGAAGTACCAGGTAACTATAGACCCATTAGTTTGACCTCGGTGGTGGGAAAATTAATGAGAGTATTAAAGGAACGATTGGGGTGTACTTGGAGGAGGTGGGAGGTCTGGATAGTCGGCAACATGGGTTTGTGCCAGGTAGATCATGTCAAACCAATCTTGTGGAGTTCTACGAATGGGTAACATCAGAACTGGACAGGGGAAAGCCTGTGGATATATTATTCTTGGACTTCAGCAAGGTGTTTGACTCTGTCCCCCACAATGGTCTGGTGGAGAAACTGATGGGGTTGGGAGTAGTCCCTTTGATGGTCAGATGGATTGAAAACTGGCTAACTGGACGCACCCAGAGAGTAGTGGTCTGTGGGGAGCTCTCGAACCCTAGAGAGGCTGGTAGTGGGGTACCGCAGGGCTTGGTCCTGGGTCCGATCCTGTTTAATGCATACATATCGGACATCAGGAAGGGTATAGGGTGTGAAATGAGTCTCTTCGCTGATGACTCCAAGATTGGAGCAGTAGTTGAGGGAGAAGAGGGGAGGTTGGCCCTGCAAGGGGACCTGGACACCCTGGAAAGCTGGGCTCACACACGAAATTAAATTTCAATATCACCAAGTGCAAGGTGTTACATCTTGGGTGGGGAAACCCTAAACACAGGTACACCCTGGGAGGGGAGGCGCTGGAGGCCTCAATAGGGGAAAAAGACCTCGGGGTCATGGTGGATGCACATATGAATAACTCTGAGCAGTGCAGGAGAGCGGCTAGCAAGGCAAACAGGATGTTGGGATGCATCGTAAGGGTGATCACTCTAGGAGCAAGGAAGTGATTCTGTCGCTGTACAATGGACTGGTTAGACCACACCTTGAGTACGGTGTACAGTACTGGAGACCACACTTGAAGAGGGACATACAGCTCCTGGAGAGGGTACAGAGGAGGGCAACTAAGATGATAAGAGGGCTAGGGGATTTGACGTATGAGGACAGACTTGAGGAGCTCTGCCTGTTTTCATTGGAGGAGAGGAGAGGAGAGACGGGGAGGGCATGATTGAGGTCTTCAAGTACCTCAAGGGAATAAATAGGGTAAACATGGAGGGGATCTTTAGACTAAAGCAGGGAGGTATCACCAGAGGGCATGGTTTGAAGTTGGAAGGTGGAAGGGTGAGGGGGAAAAGAGGAGGAGGTTTTTCACTGAGAGGGTGGTGGACCCTTGGAATGCACTGCCTGGCGAGCTGGTTCAGAGATCCACAGTGGAGGGCTTCAAGAGGGTGGGACAGACACAGAAAGTGGATGTATCAGATGATGGCCTGTCTCAGGGGGGTGGGGATGGATGATAGGGGTTTCTGGAACACAAGGGAGGGAGAGCCTTGGCACCCAACTAGGGATCTGAGGTTCAAGCAGACTCGATAGACCGTAACGCCTAATCTGCTGGCAAATAGTATGTTAGTATGTTAATTTGCATTTTGAGACAATTTGAATAAACTAGGGGAACAAAGGAGCCAGCAGCACTGTCAAAACAATAGACATAAGTTGAGAAGTGCTGGGATTGGGGGGAGATGGGGAGGGAGGCAAGGGGATAGGACAGGTAGGGGGTAGAAAGGTAGGAGAAGTGGGGGGGGTAGAAGGAAAAGGAAAAGGAAAAGTGCAGTGTGAGGCACACAGAGGTGTGACAGGTGAGAGGAGAGAGGGCCACAGGAACAGGCAGGGAAAACAGATAATCTGGGGTTAAGAGGGGCAGTCACAGGAGCTGTTGGCAGTGAGATGGTGCCGGAGTCCAGATTTAAACAAACCTAGTATTGGGGCAAAGGAGATGGTGGGCTGAGTCCATTAAACCAGAGCGGTGCTTTATAGGCAAAAGAGCGTTATCCCTGGGTAGTGTGACAGCGGGGGACTTTCAGTAGCTGCCTATCGGATCTCCATAGGCACTGACTATTGGATCGGTGGTGTAAGAGGGCTAAGACCCCAGGAGGTGCAAGGCCAAGGTATATTTTTTTGCCATAGTACAGGTGAGATACTTGATGCGGTTTGATAGTTGCAGCCAGACAGTCAGAGCATACAGGTCACATGTGTGGGTGAGATGGTGGGCACCAGTGATGAGCGATGAGCCGACAAGCCTTAGTTAAGGCAGTTGATATGCATGTAAGGGTTGTGGCAGATCCATAAACGATGATACCATAGTCGATAACAGAGATCACAGAGCTCTGGACGGCAATCTTCAGTGCTTCCGGGGTAAGATGTTGTCTGTGTTTGTAGAGAAGACCAAGACGTGTATTTGCGGCTCTAGCAACATTGTCGATGTGAGCTCCATAGCAGAGATTAGGGTCAAGCAGTATCCCTAGATATTTGAAGGACACCACCTGTTCTAGGGTATTCCCCAAAGAGGTGGAGATGGCCAAGTGGCGTAGCTTGTGCGGATTATGAGACCTGCGGAAAAGCATAGATTTGGTTTTCCTGTGATTGAGGACCAGTTTATGATTGTGAAACCATGACTCTACAGTGCTGAATCCAAGTTGAAGGTTGTGTTGTAATGACGCAGGGTCTTTGTGAGATGAGAATACAATAGTATCATCGGCGTACAGTATGATTTGTTCAGAGCAGTGCTGAGGAAGGGAGTTTAAAAAAAGTCTGAAAAGGAGGGGGCCCAGTATGGACCCCTGAGGGACAACAGAATGATCTGGCAAGGTATCTGAGTGAGTGTCAGCAACCTTTACTCTCTGCGACCGATTTTCTAGGTAGCTTGTAAACCAGAGAGCAGAGTCTGGAGAAAGCCTGGCGTTCAGTAGTTGGACAATTAGTAGCCCATGGAGTACAGTATCAAATGCCTTGGGAGAGGTCGATGAAAACGGCCCCAGAGAGTAGGCCATGGTCAAGGGATTTGTGCACTGCTCCAGTGAACTCAAGAAGGGCTGTGGTGGCGCTGTGACCTTTCCGGAAACCGTGCTGTTGTGCGCATAGTACATTGTATTTATCCAGATGGTCAGTAAGTTGGTCTGCCACGATACACTCGAGTGCCTTAGAGAGTGGGGGCAGTACGGAGATAGGGCGATAATTTGAGTGATTGGTCTTATCGCCACTTTTATGGACAGATGTCACAACAACTGTTTTCCATATGTCTGGGAATTTTCCACAGCTGAGAGGGAGGTTTAGGATTTTTGTTAATGGACGAATTACCGCATCGAGGGTAAGTGACAGAGCTTAAGATCCAGGGTGTCGCGCCACCAGATCTGGATTTAGAGATAGCAGCAGCAATATAGCGGCGAGCTGCATTCAACCTTACCTCCCTAAAGTAGAAGAGGGGATGATTTGACTGTGGAGGAGGGGTGTTAGAGGAGGTGGTCCTGGTTTTGAAAAAGTCAAGGGGGAGAACAGCACTGAGGTCTGAAAAAGCCATGTTAAAGGTGTTAGCGATCACCAGAGGGTTATGGATAAGATTTGGGATGTTGGGAGCTCTGGAGTCACTGCACTGCTCTGTGCTGTAGGCCCCTGATGCTTCAAGAAGCTAGTAGAGGAGAGGAAGGCATCAAGGTTCTGAGACACATGCCTTTGCGTCTTTTTTGGGGCTCATTTTAATCCTCTGCAGTTCTGATGAAGGACAGGCGCTTTAGTGATCGAGTTTAATAAAATTATACCTTTGTTTACCCGATTTAAAAGTTTGTCCCACAGAGCTCTTAGAATTTTCCTGCTGCCATGATGCTGCTCCACAGCACCCCCCCATATGATACTTATTTAAGTAATTAGTAAAAGCACTTGCTTTTAAAAAATTGCCTGGAAGTAATTTTGTTGTGTGTATGAAGGTGGGAAGATTTATTCAATCTGTGACAGCCTGTTTAATTGCTAAAGTGCCACCATAGCTGCCAAAGACTAGGACCCTGGAAGGGAATCTGGGTGCCTAAGTAAGAGAAATGCATAGGTCTCTGGAGGGGTCTGTAGAGTTCAAACTAGGTTACTGCACCACCTGTGGGAGACGGACATAATCAGTGTTACGAGGACAGCCCTGGAGAGCCTGTAATGCCTGGGTCCTCCTCCAAGTGCAGCAACCAAGGAGAGTTCCTACCTGTCTACAGACTCGAGACTGTATTGTACCCTTACCCAGATTAGAGACGAAGCCCTGGGCCCTCATGGTGAGTGTTCAGTTGTGAACTCTTCGAGCACTCTAGAAGGACACGAGGAGGGTATTCCTGTTCTCCCCCCCATCACGGATTGCACTTAGGGGTGGGCACTGTGAGCTCAGTGGACCTGACCCCCAGGAGAGGGTTCCTGACACCTTCCCCCTTCTCAAACTCATGGAACGGCAAATCTTTTGAATACTGCCTGGTAATCTGTAGTGTTAGGCAACCACTTCAAACTTCAGGCCATTTCTTGGCAGAAGATGCAAGAGATCCAATCAGGGAGAAAACAGGGAGGAGTGTCATCGAGGCACAGGTCAGGAAGCATAGGAAAACCAGGAGCAGTTGTAGAATTCACCAAAAATATTTTACTCTAGCAGTAACTTAAAAAAAATAAACTTGTTCAGTATAACTAGTTATAAAGGCAAAATAAAAAATAAAGAACATCCATCAGAATTTTCCTTCAATCTCTGTGTCCCGTTTCTCTGAAGCAATTGCAGCTCAGCTCTCTTATAAGTCCTTCCAACCCCTATTCTTAACAAGCATCCTGTTCTTGTATGTTTCAGGCAGATGCTGGCAGAACAGTGTCCCCAAGCTGAGGCCCCATCTCCACAGCTCTTCTGCAAAGGCTTAAAAATTGAACTCGGGTAACCTCTTGAGTTTCTAATAGCTTTTTGCAATAATCTCAAACTATAATTATATACATTTCAACAGTAACGCTATATATTTTTATATCAGCAGATATGCAAGGAAGAAAAAGACAGACAGCAAGGGGAAACTGAGAGACAGTGAGAGGCAGAGAATTGCAAGAATGTCATGGTGATCAAGTCCCAGGTCTCACTGGAATATCTGGTTGCGCAAGCAGATAGACAAGAGACAGAAAAAGAGAGAATAGAACAGACTCTTGCATTTAAACGCTTTCCATAACAACTGGGACAGGGTCCTATGTACCTGAAGAAATCAAGAGAGGTGACCAGAGCAGTCAGGGCAGCCAAGGCTTCAAGGGAGCTTAGGCTGGCACAGGGTATCAAGGAAGGAGAAAAGGATTTCTTCAGGTACATAAGGGAGACAAGGAATTGCAAGGATCAAATTGTAAGGATCAAAAGGGATAGAGGGTGGATGGAAAAAGGGGCAGATCAGGCAGAAGCACTCAATGAATACTTCTGTTCTGTATTTACTAAGGAAAAGGATAGGTCACTGCCTCAGGGGACAGGAAGGGTAGGCATGGGGGGCAGAGATAATTGATGGGGTAATCTCAGCAGGCAGGGTACTGGAAGGCCTAAGGGCACTGCAGGTGGATAAGGCACCTGGTCCAGACAGCATTTACCCTCAGGTATCGAAGGAGTTGGCGGAGATCCTGGCAGAGCCATTGGCAGACTTGTTCAATACTTCTCTGAGGACAGGGTGCGTACCCCAGGACTGGAGGATGGTGCACGTGGTACCCTTCCACAAAAGCAGTCCCAAGGATGATCCAAGCAACTGCAGACCAATAAGCCTTATATCCATTGTGGGGAAGTTAATGGAGACGATCCTTAAGGAGAGGTTGGTAACCTTTCTGGAAGGCAATAGTCTACAGGAGGGAAAGCAACATGGGTTTGTCTCCGGCAGATCCTGCCAGACCAACCTGGTGGACTACTATGACTGGGTGACTAAGGTACTTGACAAGGGCCAGGTGGTGGATGTCCTGTATCTGGATTTCAGCAAGGCCTTTGATTCAGTGCCACATGGGAGGCTAATTGGCATGCTGGGATATCAGGGGGCAGGAATGATAATGGTGAATTGGGTCAAGAACTGGCTGCAGGGGAGGCAGCAGAGGGTGGTGGTGGAAGGAGAACTCTCAGCTCCAAGGGTTGTGACTAGCAGAGTGCCACAGGGCTCGGTACTGGGCCCAACGTTGTTTGGCATTTTCATCGCCGACATCTCGCATGGCATTAAGAACACAATTGGCCTTTTTGTGGACGACACATAGATCAGGGTAGTGGTGGATGACACAGTAGGTTGGCAGGGGCTGCAGGAAGATTTGACCAAACTTGAGTGCTGGTCAGCACATGGCAACTGGGTTTCAATGCGAAGAAGTGCAAAGTCATGCACATGGGAGCAAGGAACCCAAGGAGGTGTTACCAGCTGGAAGGGGTGCAGATAGCCACTACAGAGGAGGAGAACGATCTGGGGGTTATAATAACTAGGCAAATGAATCACCCAGCACAGTGCAGGAAAGCAGCAGCTAAAGCTACTAAGATGCTGGAGTGTATTGCTAAAGGTATCACCGCCAGGAGAGGGGAGGTAATCCTGCCACTGTACAGGTCATTGGTGAGGTCGCACCTGGAGTACTGCATACAGTACTGGTGCCCATACTTAAGGAAGGATGTTAAATTACTGGAGGGGGTCCGGGCACAGGGCTACAAGGATGATCCTGGGATTGGAGAACAAACCCTAAGAGAAAAGGCTAAGGGAACTGAACATGTACTCCCTGGAGGAGAGGAGGGATAGGGGAGATATGATAGAGGTCTTTAAATATGTGAAAGGTATTAACAAGACTGATACGGAGGCATTTTTAAGTTAAAGGGAGGGAGGAACAGAAGGGGGCATGGTCTGAGATGGGAGGGAGGAAGATTCAGGAGAGAAACGAGGAAGCACTTTTTCATGGAAAGGGTGGTGTCTAGGTGGAATGCACTGCCCAAGGAGGTGGTTTCCTGCAAATCGGTGGGCAGTTTTAAGAAGGGTGGGGCAAAGTGAGGGGGAGGGTCACCGTTATGAAGATCGGGGAGGGAACGGCAGCTGCTGAGAAAGGGGATGGCTAACTGCACACTCGAGCAGACTTGATAAACAGTATGGCATTTAACTGCCAGCAGTTTCATATGTTCATATGATGCGGGATCTCCGAGTGGATGCCTTTAGGCAGGATCCCTTCAGAGAGAACCATCAACTGGCCCCCACCCTCCTGGTGCAGTCTTCCTCAAAGGTAAAGCCTCTGGCAACTTAGCCAGAGGGGACAAGTGTCACTTCCAGGCCCAAAACACAATTGCCACCTCCCAAGCCTGACAGGTCCCCTCAGGCCGCTTGCAGACGGAGCTGACACAGGCAAACCTCATGTCTCCAGAGGAGCTCTGTCCCTCTTCATCAGGGCAAATCTCTTTCTCTGATGAGGCAAGGTCTCACATTCACAACAAGGAGGACTGCTTTGGACACTCTGAGTGTGCTAACTGTAAACGGAAACTGTATCCAGCAAGCATGCATGCATACATAGCAACTAATCGCTAACAGTACAAACCGCACAAAGATACAGAGGCCAAGATTCAAAAAGCAGAAAACCTTTATTTATTTTTTTTATTTAACTCTGTTTATTCTCTGGTCACATCTGTGGGACTGTATCCCATATCTGCCAAGTAGATTGCACCCTAGTCCAACCAGCATTCCCCCAGACCCTCCTACTCAGAGAGGTGGCCCGTGGCTTGCCCTCCCCCCCCCACACACACACACAGAGGGGCTTCCCCTGGGGTGAGGGGAAGAGACTAAGATCTGCAGGAGTTCCCCAGCGGCTGTTCAGGGTATCATTTGGCAGGTGGTGGAGACTTCACTCAGTGTCACGCTGCAAGAAGACCAGGGCTTTTTCCTTTTTGCATGTTCCACCCTGCTGGAGTGAAAGTATGATGACATCCTCTCATGCCAGACATGCTCCCACAGCCGATGTCTGCTATATCCACCAGTCCCAGGGTTTGCATCATTCCCTGGCTCATCCACCACTAGCCGCTGCTACCAGCACTAGAGAAAGTGTAAGGTGTTTCTGGGGGTCCGGGATTTCCACTTGCCTTGATGACACAGCTGATAGTACAACCTGTATGGTATTCCAGGCGGTTTGGGTTCAAATCCCAGCTAAGGCACTTATTTCTTTCTCTCTTCTGTTTGTTTGGGTTCTACAAATGTGCTCACCACAACCTTGTGTTTGAAAAAAATTAATTATCTATGCAGCACCAAGCTGTGCATTAGAAAAACAGAAAGGTGCTTCTGGGAGTCTCAGGTTTCTAGTTGTCTCGGTGGTGCAGCTGGTAACACAAATGGAATGGTATTCCAGGTGGACTGGGTTCAAATCCCAGCCAAGGCACTTACTTGTTTCTGTCTTTATTTTTTTGGGTTTCCATAAATGTGCACACCACACACTTGTGTTTGAAAAAAGTGTCCTATAGGCGTCGCTGACAAGTGGAGGGGAGTCAGCTTTCAGTGGGGGTTGGAAAACGTGTGACCCCCTCCACTGGAGAAACTCGATGGCTTGCTGGAGGATTTCTCGACTCCCCCTCCACTTGTCATCTACCCCTAGGCTGCAGGACAATTTGTGCTGATCAATCCAGTCTGCGACATATTGCTCTGTCCTGTGAGCTCCAGGATCCTGAACAAATCGTCCCCTGGCAATTCACCCCAACATAAATATAACAGAAATAACTCCAGGGGGCATGAATTGGGAACAAATTGCTCAGGGAGGTGATTGATGACGGAGCTCATAGCCCAGAGCGAACTATCACGGTGTGGAATGCCCATCGCGAATTGACATGTCCCTGATACACCCCTGTAGAGCACTACCTCCACTTTCCATGAACTTTGAGGCAATATGCCTTGGGGCTTGTCCCTGAGGAAAGGATGCTGAGTCTTAAGGGGATCCTCAAAATTAAACACAATCCTGAAACTCTTTAAACTTCTTTCTACATTATTCAGTCACATTTTTGTCTAATATGAGACATTCAAGAAAGCAAATTCTCTTTAATATAGTGCTTCCTCCTGAAGGCTTGAAGCGCTGTACATAATGAATACACATCCACGCAGAACTATATGAAACAATAAGAAAATCACATCAACCATTAATCACAATGATCCCCATGGCTATATGCCACACTACACTAAATTAAAATAAACCCTCAATGGAGGCAGGCGGGCAGGGCTTCATGTACCCTGCACCAACTAATTTTCCATTTTTCTCTCCTGATACCCAGGAGCTACAGCAAACATGGTTTGCGCATGCGTGTGGAGGCACACATGGGCACTGGAACTGCCAGCCCTGCTTCACCCACCTGGCATAACGCCAGCCCCCCTGAGCATCACTGCTACCATCGAACTTCCGTCCGGTGGCTGTCAAGAGCCAGAAAAACATACCTCCCCAATCCAAGAGATGAGAGCTGCCTGGCAGCTTCTCAATCCTCGCCCAGCCCCATTGTGACTTGAGATCATTCCCAAAAATCAGGTCACCAACATGGAAGAGGTAAGGTGCAATACAGCGCCTCAGCCCTCTACACCACTGGGTCGGCTGAGGAGGTGGGTCTCTAAAGCTCTCACTTCCACAAAGGAGAGCTGATGAAGCTGACTAAAGACAGCACTTCGAGGGGTGGGCACCTCTGAATCTCCCTTTGCTGAGAAGATTGTTGCTCCCATCTCAATCATGGGCTTCCTCTGGCCAGAAACTGACACCCTATGGCTCACATAAAAAGAAGCCAGCATAAGAAGGCCATTTGGTCTATCTAGTCTGCTCATATTTCAGGGTCCACAGCTTGAGCTACTGTGTCTGCCCCATCACTCCTCCCATCCTCCCTACCCATGATCCTTACCTTCCCCCTATGCCTATCCCAGCCTCTCTTGAAACTGCCCACTGTCTCCAACAAGACAACCTCTTCTGGCAGCGCATGCCAAGTGTCCACCACCCTCTCTGTGAAGAAGTGCATCCTGATCTCCCTCCTAAACCTCTCCCCCTCCAGCTTAAGACTGTGACCCCTCATGTTATGGTTGCCACTCAGCTTAAAGAGACTCTCCTTATTTGCCTTATTTATCTCTTTCAAGTACTTGAAGGTTCCAATCATGTCCTCTCTCTCTCTCTCTCTCCTTTCCTCCAGGGAGTACATGTTCAGTGCCCTCAACCTTTCCTCATATGCCTTACCCTGCTATCCCGCTAGTAGCACTCCTCTGGACCTTCTCCAGCAGGTTGTCTTTTTTGAGGTGTGGGCACCAGTACTGAACTCCATACTCTAGATATGGCCTCACCAGTGACCTGTACAAGGGTAGTACAACCTCCTCTTTCCTACTACTGATCCCCCAGATATGCATTCCCAGCATCTTGTTTGCCTTTGCTGCTGCTTTCTTGCACTGCGTGGAGTACTTCCGGTCACTAGAGATCACCACTCCTAGGTCATGTTCCTCCTCTGATGAAGATACCTGGACTCCACCCAGGTAGTACTCCATCCTAGGATTCTTGGCTCCAATGTGCATAACTTTGCATTTCATGGTCATTTTCACACTAGAGATAACTAGGGCATCCCTGAACTATCTGCACAGTCACTCTAAGTAATACTTACAGAACCTTTGCTTCCTTGACTGGATTTGCCAGTTTCCTGTGGTGGGCACCTGATGAAATGGTGGCTGCCACTGCCATTTCAGATCCAGCTAAAAATGTTCACTCACGCAGAGAAAAGTCCGACACGACGGAGAAAGAGCAGTGCATCAACCTATTTTTTGAATTTTGTTAACCAGCTAGGCCCACTGAGACTGCAAGTCCCTTTTTCAGGGAGACCTGGAATGAATCACACAGAGGAAGACAACGCACAAGAATTGCAGTTACATACAAGCCAGTACGAAATTACACAGTGGTTCTTTAGACACAGGTTAGAAAAAAGAATTTACAACAGTATGAGAGCAGACAAAAATACAAAGATAAGTCTAAGCAAGGAAATAACGTACAACAGTTTAGAGGTCGGTGCCTCTACAGAGCTATTCTCAGATGTATGCACCTTACAGTTAAGTTGCAGCTTTCTTCTCCCCACAGGATGCCTATGGAATGTGCTGCTACCAGTTCAGTATATCTTTTCTGGTAAAACTTTTGAAATAAAGACATAAATAAATGCTCTGGCCCCAACATTCCAAAGTAGCCTGTACTGCTGCAGAAGGTTCCAAACTTACATCATTGGTGCCTCCAGCATCACACCAGCAACAGAAATTTAGAGACTTAACCTTTGGATGCCCTGTGGTACCCAGCACATTAATAGTAACCACACAGGGAGGGTTACGGGAGTTACAATTATAACCCCCCAACCAGGAAGGCAACCCAGACAACTTGTAGTCACATGGTGCAGGAACACAAGCACAAGATGTACCTGTAGCTTACAACTTCCAGGAACAGGATCTCACAGAGGCAATAAAGAGCTTAATTGTTCCAAACCCAGGCATTCACACTGTAACCCTTTAAGTTCTGGAAAGGGGTAGGGGAACCCTCAATATTAACAGGGCTCAGCTGGCCTGGTGGGGCAGAGGACTGAGGCGCTGGACACCATACCTCGAGCTGCACCGGTGACTCAGGTTCGGGAATGAGCCTGGGTCATCGGGGGTCGTTTGGGGGGGAGGGGAGGGGCTGGATTGAGTGGCCACAAGGCAGTCTCCAGGGGAGGGTTCCAGTCGCTTCCGCTACAGGGCTGCCTCCGGGTGGAGGCCCAAGGGTAGTGCAGATGGAGAGTGGCTAGAGTAGGGAGGGTGCCATGAATTGCTAAGTGCGCATGCCTCCTCAAGCGCTCAGGTGAACGCGGCAGAGGAGGGGAAGAAAACGCAAAACTGGAGCTGGCAAGCTCCATGATAGCCCGGCTGTGCCCGCATCAGCCTCCCTGGATTCTAGATTTGTGTTCCGGGGAAGGGAGAAAGTTGACACTCCTCACCCCGGCCCTGCCACAGATGGAGGAAACCTATGGGGGAATTCCTGGGGTAGGACTGGTGCAGGGATGCTGGGGCCAGAGAATGAGCCCCTTCAAGGGAGGGCCGGAGCCACCTGCCAGCCCCATGGAAGGAGGTGACAAACAAAATACAATAATAAAAAAATATATATATATATATTAACAGGGCTAAAAACCATAAGCCCCCAGCCCTGCTTGCTTGAGGAGGAGGAGTTACACAATTTGAGAGCACCCTTGTTCTTCTGTCTTGTAAGATGAACTCTTCCCCATTCTGAGTCTGCTTTGGTATTTGTTTGACATTTGAAATAATTAAAAGGAGTGCTTCTTTTAATATGGCTACACTCAATTTGCCATCATTATTCCCAGCCATGTTTTACACACATATTAACACCACTTTTCTTGTGACTGAGGTGAACTAGTATGCAACAGATACTGCTCACTAACCTTATGATACAATAAGTTATCAAAAAAACGAAGAAATAACAGAAATAGACATGCTAAAAGATGTGCTCCTTTTATTTCAAATGCAAAAAAAAAATACTAAAGAAGACTTAAAACGGGGAAGTTCATCTTTCCAGACAGAACAAGGGCATTTCAAAATTTTCAATGCAACATGCACTTAACAGGGCGACCAAATTTCTTTGCTAATCTTTTAAGTGCAGTGTAGGGGGAGGGGGGTCCTGCTCCCAGTAAATGGCTCCTGATGTTCAGTGGGAGAGCCCCACTGCAGCGCGATCATGCTCTTGCCTGTGGGTCCTTGCAGTTTGCTGGCTTCCTGTCAGCCAGGACAAATTGGGTCTCTTGTTGGAGCATGGTGGGGCACCATCACGCAACACCCCCAATTCTTCTTCCCTTCAAAGCCAAAGGAAACAGCAGTGGCAGGTCGCCACTTTGAAGTACCACAGGTGCTGCAGTTGTAGTGACAGAGCGGGGAGCCCTGGAAGGGGAGGAAGCAGAGCAACTCTTATATGGGCAGCATTTTTAAGTGCTGCATAATTTCAGCAGCAAACAACTGGAGATGAGAGAGGTGGGTCCCATAGGAGGTGGTTGGTGGTGAGCAGACAGTAAGGGGACCTCTAAGCTAGCTTGACTGCACCTGCATGGAGTGTGTGCCCAATAGAGACCACTTCTTTCTTCTGTGAAGGTCTCGCAAGTGGGCGGTTGCCCTTGCAGTGGTCAAGTTGAGCTGTGCTGGTAACCTTCTTTCTCTCTCCTGTTCGAGCTGGACCCTACCTCCCCCTGTTTGTGACAGGGCAATCAGTGATTAATTAGAAATAGGAGTAAGTGCGAGGCAGGGTGGGCTTGCATTCCTCCCCTTAAGCCCAACAGTGAGTGAGACCGCTAGAGGCCACCCAGCCTACAGATTGGGCCTTTGATGTCTATATAGTTTAGGGGTGGGCCCACTAGAGGGAGTGACCAGATGATGGCGAGTGGCTGAGCAACCAGATGACAGAGAATGGCAGAGTTTTTTTGTCAGTAAATGTTTTAAATATAATAATACAGTACATATTACAGGAATTTACATGTATTAAAGTATATAAACAAATTTAGATGAAACAATTAGCCTATGACTACATTCTTAAAAAAGGGTTAAAAACTTTATGTAGCATGCTATGTTAACAAACAACAGAAGTAATCACTATGACAATTAACGTGAATAATGTACTAAAAGCAATCTAGTTGATTTACATACCTTGAAAAAGGTAATAACTCCATATAAGCAAATCAATACTTCTAGAAAATCATTTCCTAATATATCTAGTCTTGAAAACTGACTAGTACTAAATATGTAATTGTTATCACATATAAGTGTTACGTGTTTATAAGAGAGAGGCAGAGTGACCACACAATGGCGAGTGGTGGACCGGCCAGATGACTGCAAGTGGGGGACCAGATGGCGACGCGTGGCTAGAAAGAAGAGAGTGGCATGCTAAGCAAAGTAACTGGATCGAGGTGACTCTTGGGCAGGGAGTAAAATAGGGGACTAGATCTCACCCACACTAGACACTAGGTACCGCACCCCACCCCACCTGAGCTGAGATGCTTGGGGAGGGCATTTTTGTACTCGTTTGCTACACTGCTACAGTCTTTTCGTTAATGTCCCTGGAACTGTGTCCTTTGTTGTAGAGGTCGGTGTGTGGGATTTCGGACTTAGTTCAACCCTTACTTAAGTTTTAAACACTTATTTTAAGGCACAGTCCCAGACATTCAATTGACGTTCAATTACATTGCTCCTGGTTTGCATTGTGGGTTGATTACAGGGCACAAATAAATTTCCCGTAGGATGTTTATCACTCCTCATGACTAACCATTTCTATCCTTCTCCAATCATGAATTTTTTTACTTCTATTAGCAACTGTTTGAAATTGTGTTTAATAATTTGCTCTTTAGTGGGGCCAATGTGAAGGGATCCAGAGGTTGGCCTACCAGATACAGTTAGCGGTGCGCGTGCCCGCTTACATTATGTTAAAGAGCAACGCTCTACTATAATAAACTGGATTTATGCCCATTATGTTTTACCTTTGGTGTTTTTATTTTTGCATTGTTGGTTATCTGACTCTCCCGTGCTGACCTCACAATTGCCCTGTGTAACATGATGTTACATCACAGTCTGTTACCATGGTGAGTACTATGATGACCATAGACAAAAGCAGTGTGATCTAGACTGGGGAGAGGCAAATGCTGTTTATACAGACTTTTTGGACACATTACCAAGATGTGCTGTAAACATTGGAAAGGAACTTTGAAAAATGAAAAAAAAAATATTCTCTTGTAAACTGTAATAACTGAAACAGTTATGAAAGTACATGTTGGAGTGCAGCAGAGTTGCTTTGTCAGGAGTGAGTCGTACTGCTGAAAGAGGGGCACTTGACAACAACACTTACGTAAGCAAGTTGGAGTTGTTCCAAATGACATATGAAATATTTCAACCTTCTACTGTCTTAGATCTGACCGATCCCTCAGTTCAAACTATTAAGTTCTATATGAAACATCTGCAGGTGATCCATGTTCTCCGCTCTCGATTGCTCACTATGGGAGCCGCTCGGCTGCTCGACAATCTGTTGCTTGGTGCTTAGTGAGCAGCATGGCGGCGGCGCCCAGTTGGGCCGGGCCGGGAGTTGGACTGTTCCAAGAGGGAATACGGGCAGTGCTAGGCAACTGGGCTGTATTGTGGGTGAGTGAGAGAGACACGAGAGGGAAGAGGTTGCGGTGGTATCCACATCGACCTCACGATGTTTATCATTCATAGGAGAGAATCCTCGAACTCCTGGAGTCCCAGGACAGCAGGGATATGTCACACCTGGGTTCTAAACCAGCTGCTCGCTTTGTTGACAGGCGGGCCTCGGAAGCTCTTTCGTCGTCTCGAGTTTAAAATGGATTATAGCGACAGCAGATCCTGCAGCGTCCTACTTCATAAATGTGCACAACGCTTAATCTTCCAGATCTCTCTGTTTTCACGGGGTCTTCGATTTTGCTAGTTTGTTTTCTGACATCCCCTGCATCTTATGGTATTATCCCAGGTCCACCAAATGCATCAGAATCTGCATGGGTACAGCACATTTGTGGCATGTTATACTTAGGCACGTCACGACTTGGGGCCCTGTGAACATTTTCCTGATTTTACTTGTCTATATCGGGAGGTTCCCCCTCATGTGAGAGGTCCTAACGTTTATTTATGTATTTATTTAAAGGAGTAGTCCACCCAGAACTTGCAAAAAATATATGTTATGCAGAGTGTTTTGATTTGTATGTTAAGTTGTGTGTCCTTTCCTCTGTCTGCTATTAAGAGTTTTTCCTAAATTAGCCTGCTAGGTTTAGGGTAGTTTTAGGACCCCTGGAGATCTCCATCTGAGACAGCTTAATTGTATTCCTTTGTCCTACAATGCACCTTGTTTCATGTCACAGTGATGTAGCAGAGACCATAAATCCAGCAGAAAGCACTGCTTTACAGTCTGTTCACAACAGTAGAGATGGCTATATTTTAAAATATATAGAGTTCAGCTTAGTGACTACCCTCATCGTAAAGGTCTTACTGTTCTGAAAAACTTTGTTGCTGGTAATTTTTGTGCAGCTTGTAAAGCTTCCAGGATATTTAGTTTGTTTGGCATGTGTGTGCTGAATGTTGGGTCTCTGCTACAGCACTGTGGGAACAAGGAATACAATTAAGCTGTCTCAGATGAAGATCCCCAAGGGTCGTAAAACTAGTATAAAGCTAGCAGGCTAATTTAGGAAAAATTCCTAACAGCAGTCAGAGGGAGGGAAACACTAGAACTTCACATACAAATTAAAACACGCTGCACAAAATATATTTTTTGCAAGTTTTGGGTGGACTTCTCCTTTAAAAGTTGATAACCGGGATAAGGCACACTGAGTCGAGGCTCATTTCCAGGGATGACCCGGTGGGGGGGCACCTTGCATCAAATACAGAGTGTCAAGTCGGGTTACAGTAGAACAGCACAAGTACATTGGTACAAAACAGAAACCAGTAACATTGCCAGGGGCGAATACATGGGTACAGAAATGCCATACAGTGAGACAGCAGTGCATCAGACAAGATACAAAATGCCTGGGTAATAGGCAAGTACAAGGTACAGGTCATACATACAGTGTGACAATAATGTATATGAACCATATCCATAAAACGTAGGTGGCTTGAGCAACAGTATGGAGCAAATTATCAAAAGTGCTTTGAGCTATTGAAGGCTCAGGCGGAATTTACTAGAAATGGGTAATTTTTAAGGATGGGACTTGGTGAAAACTGGATCAGAACGGTAAAAGCTTGACAATGTGCAAGCTGCACAAATTATGTTGGTCTGGGTCTGGATTTTCAGTCCCCCTGAAAATGGCGCAAGTGCAGAGAGAAACTGCCACAAGTGGGGCTTCACTTGTGGGGCTGCAGTTTTTCCCACACGCACAGTATTTTCAAAGCAGGAGCTGGTTTGTGACTGGCTCCACGATTTATGGCAGCCTGTGGATGTTTTTTCAGCATAGTTGTGCTGAAATGTTACATCTGGGACCAGGTGTAGCATCTCCCACAGCTGTGCCTCCCACCTCTCTGGAGCGTGGGTTAAAAATAGTAAAGTCCTTAGTCCACAGGTGTGGAGAATTCATTCTGCACCGGTGGGCTGAAAATCCGGCCCTTGGTGTTTTATCAGTCTGGTTTTACTCATTTCCAGGACATGATGAAAACAGTACAAGATTGGTAAAAGCTGCTATGTCCAGACTGGCAGAACTCATGCCATGTCTGGCTGGTCTAGCTTTTACCAATTTGGCCCTGTTAGGTTGTGGTGGTCCGGTTTTAACCCATACACGACTTTAAAACTCTGCTAAGCCACTTGCCTCCGTATCCCTGGCTCAGGACAGGGAATGCATGTATACATAGAGAATATTAGGTGGGCAGCTGTGCACAACCAACCTGAGCTGCCAGAGAGGGGTTCTGATTCCCTCAGACTTTGAGAGCAAAGCAAAGTGATACTTTGAAGCAAAGTGAAACCGCAGTTTTACTTGGTGCATGGCTATAACTGAATCAGCTGAGTCTGCAGTTCAGCTCGTGGTCTGGTTTGCTTTTTTTTTTTATTTCCACCGGTGATCGCCTGAGTCTGATAGCAGCAGCTGAAAAAAAAAAAAAACATGCTGTGTATTACATACTGATACTTCTGTAACTAGGTAAAGATTCAGGACAGGAGAGGAAATCTCGTTAAAGTGTCTTTCATTATTCAGGAAAACTCCTATATAATGTTTAGACCAGTCTATTTATATTTCATCCTTTTTTTTGTATTGCTTTCCCATGGTTCTTTATTATTGAGGATGTTTATGTCAGCACATTTTATGGCTGCCTACATGTACACCAGTCATATTGTAATTTGCTATACTGATGCCGAATTGTATTTGTTCTCCTTACTACCCCTCCCCTAGGTCACACCTCGAAACGAGCCTTGGTTCAGTGAGCCTTTTCCCATTACAAGCTTTTAAATAAATGTATTTGAATGGAAATGGCTTTTTGTGTCTCAGACTTCATCTCGTCCTCTTGCTGTTTCTGCCACTAACATCATAATGCTCTGTGAGAGCAAAATCATTTGCACAGTAGCACATTGTGATGTCACAAACAGAATTATAAGTTTAGTTGGTGGGAACAGCAGGAGAATGAATTGTCAGGATGACAAAGGAAATGTTTTCTTCAGGAATTAAATAGGCATTCAGTAGTGTCTACGTATTATAATTTAAAACATTTATTTCTGGATACTTGGCAGATGCTTTAAAGAACACCTTTCCTGCTCTTTTTGCAGTCACCCAACAAAAACTAGAATCAAGTTAATCAATCAGTTCTTTATTTTGCCAGGTAGAACACCATTGAGGCAGAGCTCATTTGCAGTTTGTATCTGGGACCAGCGCAATAGCCACGAGAGGCCAAAACAAGCATATAAACACATATACAAAAGAAAATTACGTATGTACAGACAGTAGGTCAACAATTAGTAAGACATGTCATTGGAGGTATATGTATAAAAAAAAAAGCATATAAACACGTATAGAAAACAAAATTATATATGTACAGGTACAAGTAATACAGGCCAGGTGAGGTATAAACTGTAGTACATCAACAAGACAATTAAGTTGCATATGTACAGCGTGCCATGACTATATACAGAATGATCGCACAATGCACTCCAGGTAGCAGAGGTTCAGTCGGGTACGTAGGGCATGAAGAAAGGGAAGGGATAGAAGGAGAGGAGCTAAGTATGGGGGAGATGAGGGGAAGGGGGCGCAGGCATGCAGGTGTAAAGCAGCTGGCAGGGAAGAGCAGGAGGCTAAAAGGCAGGGTGGGGGGCGAACCATCGGAAGATGGTGTTAATGGAAGAAGTGTTACCTCGTATGATATTAAGATAAGGGAAGGCAAACCCATAGAAAGATGGACGTCATGACAGAGAACTGAGGCTTAGGGCAATGATACGACCCTTATTTGAAGCAATTACAGGCTTCTGAGAAGGACCTCAGGAACAGGCTTTGAAGAGAGACAATGTCACAGGAATTGCAAGCCTTAGAGATTTCTGGACATTGTTCCAAAGAACAGGGAGGGCATGGTTTATAGTGGCTCTGCCGAAGCGTGATCTGACCTTGGGGATAATGAGGGATATGTAGGTAAGGCTCCTCAGTGGGTAACTACCAGGGGGACAAATGGGTAATCTGAGAAATACTGTGGGAGCTTATAGATTATGGCTTTGTAGGTCCATAAGACAGCATTCTTCTGCCTCCTGAAGCTGAGAGAGCTCCAGCCTATGGAATAATAGAGTGTACAGTGGTGAGTGGAGTAAGGAATACCAGAGATGTATCTGAGCACCCTAAGGTAAAGGGTATCAAGCTTGGAGAGGGCTGCACTAGTACTGTGTCCATACAGGAAGTCAGCATTTTCCAGGAGCGGTATGAAGGTAGTTTGGACTAGTAGTTTTCTGACCTCCGAGGTCAGTAAGTGCTTAATGTGAAAGAAGAGCCCAAGTTTTTGTTTCAATTTCTTAGAGAGCTCTTCAATGTGGACGAGGAAAAACAGCCTAGAGTCTATCACCCAGGTATTTGAATTTTGCCACAAATTCCAAGGTTTCACCCAGGAGAGTGAATACCTGGGGGACCATGCTAGGGGAGTTATTTTTGGGAGGGAGGACAGAGGGAGAGAAGAGCATAGCTTTTTTTTTTTTTTTTTTTGCATTTAGTAGCAGTTTCAAATGCAGTAAGTTTTTCTGTAGGATAACGAAATCACTTTGGAGGTCATTACAGGCTGACTCGGGTGTCTGTCTAGCAATGTAAAGTACTGTATCGTTGTCGAATAGATGGATATTCGCAGCCATGATACCAGAATCTATATGACTTATATAGATAGCAAAGAGCAATGGACCAAGGATAGACTCTTGGGGCACACCTCTTAGCAGTATTTTTATAGGCAACAGGTCGCTGTCTGCCTGAACCTGTTGGTGTCTGTCTGTAAGATAGTTGGAGCATCATTTTAGCACCAGGTTGTCCACCCCTATATTGCTTAAAAGAGAAGTCCACCCAAAACTTGAAAAAATATATGTTGTACAGAGTGTTTTAATTTGTATGTGAAGTTCTAGTGTTTCCTTCCCTGTGACTGGTATTAGGAATTTTTCCTAAATTAGCCTGCTAGCTTTATGCTAGTTTTACGACCCCTGGAGATCTTCATCCCTGACAGCTTAATTGTATTCCTTGTTCCCACAGTGCATCTTGTCTCATGTGACAGTGATGTAAGAGAGACCCAACATTCAGCACACACATGCCAAACAAACTAAATATCTTGGAAACTTTACAAGCTGCACAAAAATTACCAGGAACAAAGTTTTTAAGGACAGTAAGACCTTTACGATGAGGGTGGTCACCAAGCTGAATTCTACAGATTTTAAAATATAGTCATCTCTGCTGTTGTGAACTGATTGTAAAGCAATGCTTTCTGCTGGATTTATGGTCTCTGCTACCACCATCACATGAAACGAGGTGCATTGTAGGACAAAGGAATACAATTAAGCTGTTTCATATGGCGATCTCCGGGGTCGTAAAACTACCCTAAAGCTAGCAGGCTAATTTAGGAAAAACTATTAATACCAGTCAGAGGGAAGAAAACACTAGAACTTCACATACAAATTAAAACACTCTGCACAACATATATATTTTTTTCAAGTTTTGGGTGGACTTCTTCTTTAAGGACATCAATAGTAGGTCATGATCCACAGTGTCAAAGGCCTTGCTAAGGTCAAGAAACAAGGCGCATATGTAACGTTTGGCATTAAGCAGTCTGCCAGTTGTTCGTAACCTTGGCTAAGGCCATGATGGTACTGTGGTGGGGGACGGAAACCCGACTGGGCTGTGTTTAGTAAGTTGGAGTTTTCTAAGTGCAGTGTGAGCTGCACATTGACTACCTTCTCCAAGCAGTTTGTACAGGACTGGGAGCAGGGAAATAGGTCGATAATTATTTAGGTCACAGGAGGCACCGGATTTAAATAGACAGATGACATATGCTGTCTTCCAAATCATAGGCAGAGTGCCTTGCGATAAAGACATGTTGAAAAGACAGGTGATCGAGGGTGCCAAAACAAAATAGACCAGTTTTAGGAAGTATGGCTCAATCCAGTCAGCACCTGCACTTTTCTTCGGGTCTAGTTGCAGGAGAAGATCCTCAGCTTGTTTAATGGAGACAGAACAAGAAGATATTGTTTTGATCTTGAAGGTCCAGATTAAGGCATTGAGGATTCTGACTACATAACTGACCTGAGGGCATTCGCTGGAGAGGTATCAAAAGCCATCCCTGCCATGGCAAAGTGGTTGTTAAGAAGGTCAAGTATAACATGTTTGTCAGTAGTAGAACTATCACTGGTAGTGATTTTAGGAGGGGAAAGTGCTAGCAGATTTATGACCTTCAACCTCCTTTAAGGTTTTCCAGAATTTACTGGCTGAGTTGGAAGATGTATTAAGTTCTGAGTGGAAATAGTTTGATTTAGAAGATTTAGTTTGGTGCACTGGTTTCTAGTGGTTCTGAAGGCAGTCCAGTCCGGAGCAAGTTTCGACTTTCTTGCCCTTTTCCAAAGTGCATCCTTTTGCCATGATGCCACTTTTAGGCTGTACGTGAACCAAGGGCAGGATTTCCTTTTGGTTCTACTTTTGACAAGAGGGGGCATGTTTGTCTATGGTCTCAGTTAATATAGCTTGGAGGGCTTCATGCTTCAGCCACCGAGGGTGCAAGGTAGAAATTCTGCCAGTTTGCATACTGGAGGTCGTAGAGGAATGCATTGGGTTGAAATTCCACATACATCTCTTAAAAATATACTTTGAAGAGGCTATTTTATGCACTGATCTCACACAAGCAATAGCACAGTGATCGTTGAAAAACACCCCAGAATGTGTGAAGAGGTGAGGCTTGCTTACTAGGACCAGGTCCAGTAGTGTGCTGCGTTTGGGGTTTTTAATGTTGGGACAGGTGACTTCATTAATAATCTGGGTGAGCCCAAAGGTATCACAAAAATCTTTCAGCGGTTTTGATGCTATGGACAGCCAATCCAGGTTAAGATCGCCCAGGATAGTTACTTTAGAGGATGCTGTGCCTAACATATCACTTCAGTGATCCAGCAGAGTGAGGCCGGCCGATGGGGGGCCTATAACACCCGATGATGCAAAGAGAGACTGACTGAGAGAGCTGGAGCTTTAAGGTTAGGCACTCAAATTCCTTTGGGGATGTGGTCAAATCAACTATGGATGCGATGAATGTATCGCAAACGTAGATAGCTACCCCCCAACCCCTAGACAACCTATCTGTTCTAAATAAGTTGCATGAAGCAATGTTGACCTTGAGGTTCTGAGTGGTGGGTCTCAGCCATGTTTCAGTAATTACTAGAATGTTAGGCATACAGTGGGAGGTCCAGGTATGAATGGCACCAAGCTTTTTTATTAGGCTGCAAGCATTTAGACACATAAAAGATAGCCCTTTTACTTGGCAGTAGGTGTGCAGGGGCAGGAATGGGGTGGGGAGTTCCTGGGTTTAGCTTAACATTGCCAGCACAGATGAGAAGCAACAGGAGCAGTTTTTTTAAGGTGAAAAGACCGCATTCTACCCCTGTTAAGAGAGCGGGTAGGAATATTAGTTGCAGAGGGCACTTGGTAGGCCAGGGGATGGAAGAATGCGTACAGAGGGACCTAGTGGAGAGAATGCAAGAGCATGTGAGCGACAGTACGAACCAGAGGTGTTTATTAAGGCAGGAAGTTGTGCTGGGGCTAGGGCAGTTTGGCACCAAGGCAAAGGAAACATTTTCCAACTTTGGTAGCAGTAAATTGGAGAGTGGTGTAGTATTGTTCGAGAGCACCCATGGCTACTGAGGAGAGAATGACACGGACGGTCCATATGATGTGTCAGATACACCAGGGAATGAGGCTAAGAGGAAGACTAGTAGGAGAGATGAGGCCAGCATTTTGCGATTTAAAGAAGACCGAGGTGCAACAGTACTGAAAAGGACACCCCCACTGAGGTGAAGCTGCCACGCTAGGAAGGGCTCCACTTATTCAGCTGTGAGAACCAATAAGCAAGCAGTTCTGATGATGGGCAGAGAGAAGGTGCATTTAAAGAGTGGCTAGGTGGGGGCAGGTGGCTGCGAGAAAATGTGAGCTGGAGAAATGAACGAGAGCGTCCCTAAGATGCAGTAACTCAGCTACAGAGCTATTCTCCATGAAGAGCCAATCAGAAACAAAGCAGTATCTGCAGCCGCCAGTCGGCTTCTGAGGTGAGGGCTAATGCCCAATCATGGCTCCGTTTTTTTTTTTTTTTTCTCTCCCTGGGCACAGTCTGGAGTCTCACCTGGTCAAGAGCTTCAGGCAGCGGGTTGGATTCTGTGGAGTGGCCGGGCAGCTTGCAGAGCCGTGGGGCGAGGTGAAGCCCAGACACAGGCTACCTGTGGAGAAAGGGAGATGGCAGTATAAAACACTGCCCCAACAAAAGGCCTGTAATCACTCCAGAAGTGGGGGGCAGGGAAGAGACAAAGGACTGAATATTGCTAAGTCATAGGGCGTGGGTGAAGACAGACAGCTGTGGGAGAGGGTCATTTAGCTGGCTCCAATATTTCGCTCCCAGGAGCTGTCTATGGCACTAGTGGACAGAGGAGAGAAAATATATTCATTTTTTTCTTTTTAAACAAAGAAAACCGCTATATTACAGCAGTTGTGGGCCTGCCGTCGATTACAAGATTGGGGCTAGTGGGAGAGGACAGTAACCTTGCCTCGGCGTAGGAGGGAAACAAAGCAGAGAATAAATTCCCCAGCGTACAAAGGGATCCCCCCCAGTACCCTGCAGTTAGAGACAAACTCTTCCGATGGCCAGAGTCAGAATTTCACTTAAATACGAGCACACATTTCCCAGCTTGCCAGCATTAACAGTTCCCCACAGTTTTCAGAACACCAAATCTCCACAAGTCAAAACAGTCAAATTCCCCACGGTGCAATTCCAAAACAAATTTGAGCTGGAGGAACGAGCGAGAGCGCCCCTAAGACCCAATAACTCAGCTACAGAGCTAGTCTTTGTGAAGAGCCAATCAGAAATGAAGCTGTATATGCAGCCACCAGTCAGCTGCTGCAGTGAGGGCTAATGTCCAATCATGGCTCTGGTTTTTCTCCCTGAGCATGGTCTGAAGTCTCACCTGGTCAAGAGCTTCAGGCGGTGGGTCGGAGGCTGTGGAGTGGCCGGGCAGTTTGCAGAGCCATGGCGCAGGGGCGAGGTGAAGCCCAGACACGGGCTACCTGGTCAAGAACTTCAGGAGGCAGGTCAGAGTCTGTGGAGTGGCTGAGCAGCTTGAAGAGCTGTGGGGCAGGGGTGAGGTGAAGCCCAGACACGGACCCTTACCTGCCCCCAACTTCACTGGTACCAGACTTCTAATTTATGAATGTGCAGATTTTTGAAGGGAAGGGATCGTAGTTTGGCTCTCTGGACTCGAGCCACCGATCCTTTTCACTTCCTGCTTGTGAGAGCTGACCCTGTGCTAGCACGTTTTATGATGTAATTTATATGGAGAATATGGGAGCGCTCTCCATAGGCATTAATGGGGCTGTAAGTCCATGTTTCGTATTTTAGATGACCATTTGGAACACATCAAGGCCACTGCTTAACTACCAAGGTCCTTGATAGTTGAGCGTTCGCCTTGATTTGTTCTGAGTGGCCATCTGAAATCTGAAAAATGGACTTTAAAAAACAGTCTCATTAATGTCTGTGGAGCGCGACCTTGCACTTTCCATGTAAATGACATCCCAAAATGTGCTAGTGCTGGGTCAGTTCTCAGTATCAGGAAGTGGAAGGGATCAGCAGATCAGCTCCACGGTGCCTTATTATGATCCTTTACCTTTCAAAAATCGGGGCATTAATAAATTATAAATCTGGCACCAGTGAACTTGGGAGCAGGTAAGGGTCCTTTCTATTTTTTGTTGTAGCACCAGAAAAGGTGCTTGTTAAATTCTGGATGGCTGGGCACCCTTCTGTGACTGGTGGGACAATTGATTACTTGGGGCCTTGCTTAGCACTCTCCTGTTAGCATACTACTTCAGTTTGGGACACAGGCTCTATGTTTACATCTGTGTTACCTTGTAGAGGTCAGAAAAATCCTGGTTTGTTGGCTAGTTTTGCAAAATAAGGAACTCCCAAGTCTGTTGGAGCCCCGGGCTAAACCACATACACAAGCAGAAACACCCAAGCTCAAACATCCACCACAAAGAGCACCATTGCTAGGTGCTGGTGTCAAGAAACCTACTTTAGTGCATATAGCATAGCACACAGTTAAAATGGTTGTGTAATATACAGACTAATAGCAGCAGCAACAAGAAACAAACCCTCCAATGTTTTGCAAGTGTGCGTGCTTTATCAAGGTCAAATAAAGTGCATGCACGCATGAAATGTTGGTGTTTTGTCTCTTGTTGCTGCAGCTATCAGTTCAAGTGTTCAATACCTAGCAGTGGTGTGTGTGGGTGGTTACTGATGAGCTTGGGTCCATTTGTGGTTTATTAGATAATAGATGTTTTATGACTGTGGTCACTGTTTACATAGTGAGGTCTGTGACAGGGTTGAATAAGGCCCTGCCCTATTTGTTATGTAATGATCTGTTCTGTCTTCTCCTTTTCTGTCTCTTGTCTGTCTGGTTGTGCAACCAAATTTTCTTGTGAGACCTAGGAACTGATCACTCTGACGGTTTCGCAAGTTGTCCGTCTCTGCCTTACCTTGCTGTTTGTGTCTATTCTCCCCCTTGTATAGCTGCAGTTATAAAAAAATGTATGTGAATCTCTGAAAAACTATATGTGATACTGGGATCCTTTGTTTATAAGTATATACCGTAGTTTTACTGTCGAAATGATTGCAAAAGGCTATTTGGAACTCAGTGGGTTAACCTGAGAATGCTGGATGCAAAATCTCTGCAGAGCTGGCTGCAAGAGGTCAGTTCTGGGTCATTATGTGTTCTTTTTGCTGCCCTGCAAAAACATTGGAAACTGACAAGAACATTCTGTGAAAAAAAACACTATCTCCTTAACAAGCTCCCTGCAAAGACTTGTTATAAAAGAGCAGCAATGTTTTGCAGGAAAGAGAGAGACTGAGATTTGAAACAGACTTTGACAGCAGATAAGGACCACTTTGCCCACCCAGTCTACCCATTTCTGTACCTATTGGATAAGCTGCAGATCCTAGTTAACCAACAGCCTACCTCCTCCAACCCCCCACTAGAATTGCTTTATGTCTGTCCCATGCATGTTTGAATCGCCCCACTGTTTTTGACCCCACAACCTCCTCAGGAAGTCAGTTCTATACATCCACCACTCTCTCTGTGAAAAAAATATTTCCCTACATTGCCCCTGAGCTGTCCCCCCTCTGTCTTCAAATTGTGCTCCCTTGTTCTTGCACATCTCTTTTTCTGAAAGATGCTACCCTCTTGGACTTTGATGATTCCTTTGAGGTACTTAAATGTTTCTGTCATGTCACCCCTTTCCCTCCTTTTCTCAAGGGTATACATATTAAGTTCCTATAGTCTCTCTCTTCATATGGCTTCTAGTGCAGACCCTGCACCATTTTAGTTGCCCTCCTCCGGACTGCCTCCATCCTGTCTATGTCCTTGCAGAGACGGGGTCTCCAGAACTGCACACAGTATTCCAGATGGGGTCTCACCAACTGTCTGTACAGAGGGATAACAACTTCCTGTTTTCTACTGGTGATGCCTCTCCCCATGCATCCCAGTATCCCCCAGCCCTTCTTACTGCCTTCTCATTACTTGCCTACCTTTAAATCATTGGATATGACTACTCCCAGGTTCCTTTCCATTTTTGTTGTTGTTAGTACCCCCCCACATTGTGTAGTCTTGCCTTGTTTTTTTTTTGTTTCCCAAGTGCATTACTTTGCACTTATTTGCATTGAATCTAAGCTGCCATACATCTGACCATTCCTCCAACCTTGCCAAGTCCCTTCTCATCCTTTCCACCGCCCCCCTTGTGTATCAACCCTGTTGCAGATCTTTGTGTCATCTGCAAAGAGGCATGCTTTCCCTTCCAGTCCCTCTGCAATGTCGCCTATAAAGACATTAAACAGGACTGGTCCCAGTACTGAACCCCACTAGTAACCCTCCTTTCTTTGGAGTGGACTCCATTTACTATTACCCTGAGCATCCTGTTGTCCAGCCAGTGTTTTACCCAGGCTACAGTCCTGGGACCCACTCCCAGGCTGGCTAGCTTGTTTATTAATCTTTTGTGTGGGACTGTGTCAAATGCCCACAGCAGAACTCTGAGGGTCGAGAGGGCGCGGGCAGCAAGACGCCCTCCCCCACCCTCTGAATTTCGGAAAGCCCACAGCAGAACTCCGAGGGTCCCGAGGTCGAGAGAGCACAGGCAGCAAGACACCCCCACCCCCAGATTCCGAAAGCCCACAGCAGAACTCCAGGGTCCTGAGGCGAGAGGGCGCAGGCAAGACACCCTCTCCCACCCCCGAATTTCAGAAAGGTATGTGCGTGGCTTGCCACGGTGAGCCCCTCTGATACAGCTCTCTACAGCTTGAATTTTCCTGGACTTGGCGCCTTTTCTGCTGCCTGCATTGTTGCCTTAATTAATTAATTTCTGTTGGCATAGGCTTGGAGATAGTTTTTCAGTCAAGCATTTCTACACCCTAGGCACTTTATATGACTCTATTTCAGATGTGCTTTAAGTGTACAACTGTTTCTTAATGTATGGTATTAATGCTCTGCTGATTTCTGCTGTGCTTTGTTTGTTTAGCCCTGTTTACACTCTCAATCCCCTAATATAGAGAAAAAAAAAAGGTTCTCAGACACTGCAAGAAAACAGAAATGTAATCTGATTCCAGTCCCCTAATTGGAGTAAAAAAGTTTCTGAGGCTGGTAGAAAGCTGTAATTTCAATCCGAATTGAGTAGTTGGTCTCGGCTTATCGTTTCTGTCCTTGCCCACACCCCCTTCCCGCCCCTGCTCTCCAGTCCCATAATATAAGTTGCTTTCCTCCACAGCCCACAGCAGAACTCCGAGGTCGAGGCAGGCAGCAAAACCCTCCCCCCTCCCCGAGATTTGGAAGGTATGTCTTGTGACTTGCCATGAGGAGCCCCTCTGATACAGCTCTCTACAGCGTGAATGTTGCGTCCGCCCGACACATAGCATCGGCTCCCCACCACCACCCTTGCTCAGCTCGGCCTTATATAGTGAGAGGTTGTGAGCTGAGAACCAATCAGCCCACATCTCCATTTGCAGCCTATACACCTTCACCACTAGTGGCTGCTATATTGCCTGCTGGCCTAATCCTACCTCTTAGGATTACTCTTACTCACCAGAATGATTCTTTTTTTTTTTTTTGTATTATCTATGTTTCCTGCCCTCGTGCTCGCTGGCCCTTTCGCTCCTTCAGGCTCTGTCAAGTCCCCCCCCCCGGCCTCTCCTGTCCCTGCCCGGCCCTCCTCTAGTCCCCAGATCACAGCCGACCCCCGGGATATCCCGGTGTATCCCTTCACCGGGCGGGTCCCCCTCCTCCGAGGGGGAAGGCACAGAGGGGAGAGGGTAGCCCTAGCATGTCCTTCTAGGGCCCGGGGATGCTGCTCGGGAACAGGAGGCACCGGGAAGGCGCTGGAGGCCCCTGGGGAACAGAGAGCCGTCATCTGGAGGGCCAGCGAGCGATTTTCCTGGTTTTCTGTTGGGGGCAGCGTAGTGATGTCATGGCGTACGCCGACGTCTGCTCCTCCCCCTGTTAGTATTGGGGCCGTGCGTCCTGTGATACTTCCAGCCTCCGCTAGGAGCCAGCAGGCGCCAGACCAGTCCCCTACCCTCCCCCCCGAGAAGGAGAGCTGTTCTTAGGACACTCAGTCCTTCTCCCCCCGGCCAGCCCTCCAGCTACCTGGGCTCGTTTCCGAACCCGGGTCGCTGGTGTCATAGTGGAAATCCAACCGCTGCGCTGGCCGATTCTTAATTCTACAGCTATGCTGTCTATTCCCCACTACCCTGACTCCCCCAACCATTACACCTCACAATTTGCTTCCATCTGCGGGCCTGTCAAAAGCCTGGTGCCTGGCTTCTTGCTAATGCCCGAGAGGCCCCTCTCCTCCCCCCGTCTCTGTAGATGTGCCAGAGCTTGTTGCCTTCTTCGCTGCTATAACCACCTATGAGCATCGCCCTAGGTGCATCACGCTACCTTTGCATTGCCCCATTTGTTGCCCATTCCATCCCTTACCGCTGGTGCAGTCCCCTCTTCCCTCATCTCAACCCCTCCTACTTGATACACCCCTTTTACTTCACCTCCCCATTCCTACCTTCTCTGCCCCAGTATGATCAGATAGACTCGCTCTCTACAGTAGAAAAAGGTCCTGGTATGCTGTACTCAGGTTCTTTCTTCTCCTGCTTCTTATGTCAGGGAATGTCCACCCTAATCCTGGGCCTCTAGCAGCCCAACCATCTACCCAAACCCTTGCCTGTGGGCTCTGCTTTGCCTCCCTTAATGTCTGCAGTCTCTTAAAAAAGTGGAACTCCTTCCAGGGCTGGGTCCTTCAGCATCAGCCTGATGTTATAGCTATCGGCGAAACCTGGCTTAATCCTAGGATCCCTGACTCTTCCATTACCCTCTCTGACTACAACCTCTACTGCGTCGATCGGAACGGTAAATGCGGGGGTGGATGCGCCATTTACTGCAAGCCTTCACTTCACGAGCAGCTGCTTACCACCCCTATACTGGGTCCAGGACCACAAGTACTCGCACTTAAACTTACCTTGGGACGCTCCCAAACCCCGCTCCTGATCACTGTTGTTTACATTCCCCCTAGGAATCAGAAGGTGTCCTTCCTCTCATTACTGCCCTATCTGGACACCCTCTCATCGCATACAGAAAAGATTATACTGGGGACTTCAATATCAATTGGCTAGCTGGTGACACCTCACACTCATGGACGCTGCTATAGCCCAAGACCTATCCCAAGTGGTCTCGTCCCCCACCCGTTGGGATCTGCGTGCTGGGTCTTCTTCTCTGCTAGACCTCGTTTTCACCAACCGTCACACAAAATCACTAATGTCACCATCCTCCCAAATGTACTCAGTGTCCACTCCCCTGTTCTCTGCTCCTGGACTTGCAAAACTCCTAGATCTCCTCCTAAATTAATAACGCAATGCAAACTAGGCCCTGGTAAGCTGACACTTCTTAAACTCACCTCAGTGGGCTGGGCTGGTCTTTCGTTACAAACGCCCTCAACCCTGATAGAGCACTTGACCTCTTCATCCTGGCTTTCAACAATATATGTGACAAATATGCCCCTCTCACCAATAGAATGGTCAGAGGCAATACTGTGCCTTGGATCTCCGATCACCTCCTGGCCTTGATGCAGGCGAGGGACTCACTGTGGCAACTCTCCATTGAGTCCGGCCTCTTGCTCGATAGACAAAAGTACAGACAGGCTTGAAACAAGTGTACCTGGGCCATGCAAAAAGCAAAAGCAGATTATTATAAATCCTCCTTAACTACCTCCTGGAGCTCGGGGCATAAGTTCTGGAACAACATTAAGGAAATCTGTGGAAAAGGCTCTAACCCTGTCCCTGACCAGGTCTTTGTCAACGGGTCTTTGACCTCTGACCCCACCCAAATTGCTGAGGCCTTCTATAACACCTTCTCAAACTTCAACCATGTATTCCCCCTAACTTCTTTGATCCACTTTCTTCCTGCGCCCCCCTCCCAGAAGCCCCCCCTTTTTACCTATGCCAAATTACTGCCAAATCTACGGTGCCATATCTTTCTAAAGCATTGAGCCATTCCTTCTTCAGCTGCGACTCCCTAGACATGAAGCTCCTTCGACTCACCCACTAACTCACATTTTAAACCGCCCTCTGTGCCTAGGTAAATTCCCCTCCAAGTGGAAATCTGCCGCCATTACCCCTATCCTTAAAAGTGGGGATCGGTCCAATACCAATAATTACCATCCCATCTCCATACTCCTGTCCCTATCCAAGGCCTTAGAATGGATTGTGTCAGACCAACTCACTGATCACCTCACCAAATACAACCAACTCTATAGACAGCAACATGGCTTCTGCAAAGGGCACAGTACCACCACTGCCCTTCTTGAGTTTACCACCCACATACACTCCGCATTGGACGAGGGTCATATCACAAGTATAGTCTACATAGACCTCACAAAGGCGTTTGACACTGTCAACCACTCCCTACTGCTTGCCACCTTGTCCAACCTGGGTTTCTCCCATGATGCGATGGGCTGGTTTACGGACTACCTTAAGAACTGGTCCCAGCAGGTCAAAATAGGGAACACCTTATCCAATAGTCTGCCTGTCCTCTCTGGCGTCCCTCAGAGGTCCATTCTTGGGCTGTTACTTTTCAGCCTATTCCTCAACTCCCTCCCCATGACCTGCCCCAGCAATCTTATTACTATACGCGGATTATGCTGTCCTCTTCTCCTCCAACCCCGACCCCTTCCAACTCCTCCGCTTCCTCCAGGCCACCTTTAGCTGTGCTGAGAACTGGTTCGCTGCTCAGCGCCTTACTCTCAGCTATTCAAAAACCAAATTTATGCTGTTCTCACACCCGTGGAACGCAAAAAAGGAGCTTTGTCCATCAGTTCTAACTTCAAACCAGACCCCTTTGGAGCATGTGGGCTCCTTCAGATACCTGGGCATCACCTTGGACCCTGCGCTTAACTTCCACCTTCATATTCACCACCTATCCAAGTCCCTAAATGTCAGGTTGGGACTGTTCTATTGCCTCTAACACTGCCTCACCCCGGATGCCCTCAGGCTTGCTGTCTCCTCCTCGGTTCTCTCGCTGCTGGAGTACTGCTTACTGATCTATGGAGCAGGAAATACCACAGCCCTAGACAGTCTTCGTCTCTCCCTAAATAAAGCTTGCCACCTTGTCTTGAGATGTGGCCGTCTCACTCACACATGCTCACTCTATAATGATACCGGCTGGCTCAGCCTTGACAACAGAATCAAATTCCACACCCCCTCATGGCTAAAAATGCCCTTGCCCCGGGCTAGCCCCTCTAGTCAACCCAGAACTCAAGGTGAAGCACACCTGTAGCTCTGACAAACCCCTCCTCTCAGTGCCTGGTTGCCGAACCTCCCTGTTCCAAAAGTCCTTCAACTATAGGGCCCCTCGGTGGATGAACAGCCTCCCCACCTCGTTAACAAATGAACCTAGACTTGGGCCGTTCCGGGAACACTTCCTGACCTCAAGTACCTGTGACTGCCCTTGATCTGATAATTACCTCTGTCGATGGCCCTTTGCCTGAAACTACCTTACCCCCCCCCCCACCTGCTCCTCAGCCCAAGCTGGTACTGCTAATATTTTGTCTCCTATTTTATAGAACCTTATTTAAGTTATTCTCTTGTACTTGTTTGTGTTAATTCTTACTGAACATTTGCTTACTTCTCATTGAAAGTAACTGAACTCTATACACTGATCTATTGTTAATTATGTATGCCTGTACCTTATTCTCTGTGATGTGGATCCTTTGTAAATGAGTCTTTGACTTAAAGGTGTTTCCGAATTACTAATAAACAATAAAGTCTAGGTAGGCCATGCCCACAGCCCCTCCTTGGTGTACTACTTTGGTCACCCAGTCAGAGAAATCTATTTAGATTTGTCTGACATGACCTTCCCGCTGTGAATCCATGCTGCCTTGGGTCCTGTGCCCCACTGGCCTCTAGGTACTCAGCAGTTCTTTCCTTCAGAAGTGATACCATCATTTTCCCTGCCACTGAGCTCAACCTAACAGGTCTGTAGTTTCCTGCCTCTGTCTTGCACCCTCCCTCTTTTGTGAAGGGGAATCACATCCACCCTCCTCCAGTCCTTCGGTACCACACCATCCTCCCATGATTTGTTAAAAAGGTAGTCAGTGGTGTCACTAGTTCTCCCCTTAGTTCTTTTAGAATTCTAGGGTGAATCCCATCAGGCCCCATTGCTTTGTTCACCTTCAGTTTTAGGAGTTCTTTCTGGATCCTTTCCTCTGTGAATGGATTGATATCGACCTCCCTATCCAGAGTGCTTCTATTCTTTGGTTTAGGTAACTCCCCCTCCTCTTATTTTGTGAATACTGAGCAGAAGTGTTTGTTCAGTATCCCTGCTTTTTCACTGTCACCCTGTGCCCCCCCCTTCCCTTTATTAAGCTTCACTATCCCTCCCTTGGTCTTTTTTCACTGCCTAATGTACCTATAAAAAGGTTTTATCCCCCTTCTTAACCGAGTCGGCTATCTTTTCCTCAGTTTGGGCCTTTGCTGTTCTGACTGCCTTCTCTGCTTTAACTGGTACAGTTCTTTGTCCTGCTTCTTCTGTGTTTCTTTATACTTTCTGAATGCTATCTTTTTTTCCCTGACCTTCCCCTCCACTCTTTTTGAGAACCATAGTGGTTTTTTCCTTCATTTTTGTTTTGTTGATTTGCTTCACACAAAGGCATGTTGCCTCTGTGATGGCTGTTTTGATTTTTTCCCCATTGTTCCTCCACCCCTCCTTCTTGCCCGTTTGCTAGTGCTTTTCTGAGGCACTCTTCAATTTTCCCCAAATCAGCCCTCCTAATGTCCAATACTCTTGCTTTTGTATGGCCTGACTCTACAGCTGTGTTTATCGTGAGCCACACTGTTTTGTGGTCGCTTGTTCCCAGATGGCTACCCACTTCTAAATCCGAGATCCTCTCTCTCTCCCCTTTTGAGAGTACCAAGTCTAAGATTGCTCTCTCCCGAGTGGGTTCCTACACTAGCTGTCTGGGGCATCGAGAATAACCCTGCTGTTAGGTGTGACTGCAGCAAAGGTGCTCCAGTTAACATCTGGCATATTCAGGCCCCCCATCAACAATATCTCCCCTTTTCTGCCATTCTAAGGATGTCTTCATCATTTCCTTGTCCATTGCTTCCCCTGAGATGGGGGTCTGTATACAACCCCCGTGCGGATTGTGGTGCCATTTCCTGTCTCCAGGGTGACCCACAGTGCTTCCTTTCCTTCCTGTTTACCCTTTAGTTCTGGTGCTTTGATCCCTTCCCTTACATAGAGAGCTACTACTACTCTTTTACCCTCCCTGTCCCTCCTGTAGATTGTGTATCCTGGTATGTTAACATCCCAGTCATGGTTCTCTATGTACCATGTTTCTGTGACTGCCACGATATCCAGGCATCCCTCTTCCATCAAGGCCACAAGTTCAGGGAACTTGTTACCTGACTACGGGCATTGGTACTCATCACCTTCCATTTTTTGATGGCCTTACCCCTTTTAGCCCCATCCCTGTCCTTACTGCCTTTTTCTCCATTTACCCCTGTCCTGCTTCCTATTGACTTCTCTACCTTGGTGTTTACCTCGCTAACTACCCTGTTTTGTGGGGGGCTGGGATTTCCCTGCTCCTTTTCAGTGCTTCCCCCTTGGCTAGTTTAAATGCTTGCCAATGAAGCATTTAAACATGTCACCTAGGATCCTGGTTCCCCTCCCGGACAGATGCAGACCATCACGCCGGCATAGGCCTGTATCCCTGCAGGTGGACCCCCAGTCCTCATTGAAGCCAAAACCCTGAGCTCCACACCAGTTTTTCAGCCATTCATTGAATCCCATGATGTGGAGTACCCTAGCCTCACCCTTGCCATAGACAGGCAGCACCTCCAAGAAGGTTACCGTACATGCTACTTGTCTAAGGCCCCTCACCAACTCCACATGCACTGCTCTGATCCCATTCCCAGCCAGGTCATTTGTCCCTAGGTGAACAATGACATCCAGCTCCCTTCCCTGTGCAGCTGCTCCCACGATCCTGAGGAGTCGCTCCCTGTCCCTCCAAACCATAGTGCCAGACAGGCACCTTACCTCTCTTCCCCAGTTTTACCCCCGTAGCGACTCAGTCCCTCACCAGGAGTTGTTTCCTTTCCCTGTGGGGTCCTGTGCCACCCTCCTATGGGTCTCCTTTGTGGAGGTTCCCAGCATCCTCCTTGGTCTCCACTGCAGGTGCCTCCATAGAAGAACCACTCTCCGCCAGAACAGCGTATGAATTGTGGAGAGATACAACTGGAGGGATGCGCCTCTGTTCCACCACCCTCACCCTCCCTGAGCCCACCTTGGTCCAGTCGCTTGGTCCAATCAAAATTGAGAAGAAACACTGAAGAAGGAGAACTGTTTCCTCTGAACTGCCATTGTAAATAGTAATTCTGAACAATTTTTATTTTTTGTTTTACTTTTACTAATGATAAAATGCTCATTGCAAATTTTACAACTGCTCCTGGTTTTCCTATGCTTCCTGACCTGTGGTTCAACGGCAGATAGTATCAGCCTAAGTGGGATTTACGCCATGCATACTCTAAGCCAGGAGGTTTGTGTGTGGGTACTAGACCTGGTTCCAAGGAAGCACAGAAGAAAGGATATGGATTCTGCAGCAGCAAGTCCAGAACTGATTACCAGAAGAATGGCAGCCAAACTAGCAGAGACAAAAGTCCAAACTGAGACTGTACAGCCAGCACCGGTGATTGTTGGGGGGGGCAGGCAGTGACAGAACCTGTCTGACTGCCTTTTTCAGATGGTGGGCTATAGAACAAACAGAGAAGAGAGGAGATGCAGCTTAGAGAAGGAGATTCAACATTTAGAGGCACAGAGAAAAGAAGAAATGCAACAACTCTTGAAGCAGAGAAAAGAAGAAATGCAACAACTCTTGAAGCAGAGAAAAGAAGAAATGCAGCGACAGGAGCAGCAGAGAAGAGATGCAGCAATGGATGGATGCCTTGCAAGTTATTAAAGCTGGAGGATCTGGCACTGGTCCAGCAGACCAACAAGACACAAATAACTTAAAATACCTTAAACTTACAAAGTTGTGTCCCTTGGATAATATCGACGCATACCTGAACACTTTTGAAAGGATTGCCACAGCCTGCCAATTGTCAAAGCAGCAATGGGCAGTCAGACTGGTACCTTAGCTGACAGGGAAAACCCAACTTGCCTACAGCAGTATGGACACTGCACAGTCAGAAAACTATGACCTGGTGAAAAGAGAGGTCCATAAAAGATATGACATCTCAGGCAGAGATTTTGTTCTGTGAAGTACAACTCACTTGACAAACCTCGAGAAGCCTTCACCTGACTCTGAGAACTCTTTATGAAACAGCTCCAACCACAGGGCAAAACACTCCCACAGACCATCGAAACATTTTGCAGTGGAGCAGTTGATCAACATCCTATCCACAGGCGTACAGCTTTGGGTAAAAAAACACTAACCAGAAAGTGGGAAAAAGGCTGTTTTGGCTGAGACTACCAAATGGCCAGACAGACGCAACAGCAGCGAGGTAACAGCCAAGCATCGGTAAGACACTCTTTTTCTATTTAAACTCCAAGTCTGATAAGAACTCTGGTGGGGGTAACAAATCTGCACCCAAATACTTTATTTGCTATAACTGTAATAAGCCAGGTCCTATTGCTAGAAATTGCCATAGTAAGAAGAGTGACACTGGAGTAGATTTGTCCTTAGCAAATTGGGGCAGTATTATCAAATGTCAAGGTGGGAGATAAGACTGTGTAAGGGCTTATAGATTCGGGAAGCAGACAGACCCTAGTGCCATACTGAAGTGCTGGGAAAACAGTGTCCAAAGGACCAGGTACTGGTGTCGTCTGCATCCACAGGGACACTCGATACTGTCCCACCAGCTAAGTGACTCTATTAATGGGGCATCACACCAAATGAAATGGGGGTAGTACCTAAGTTGCCTGTACCTGTGATTATTGGAAATTACTCTTCAGGATTTACTGAGTTAATCAAAGGAGGAGCAAATCCTGATGTTTCAGCAGCTGTAATGACAAGAGCTCCAGCAAAGATTGGTCTGTATTCACTGGAGGAGAGGAGAGATAGGGAGGACATGACTGAGGTTTTCAAATATGTGAAAGGGATTAACAGGGGTAGAGCCAAAGAAATGTTAAGGCTAAAGCAAAGGGGCACAACCAGAGGGCATGAATGGAAACTGGAGGGAGGAACCTATAGGGAAAACGTAGAAGGCATTACTTCACAGAAAGGGTGGTGGAGCCATGGAATGCTTTGCCTGGGATTCTAGTCGAGCAAGGCACTGTGGAGGGCTTCAAGAGGGGGTGGGACAGATGCATGGGGGTACTGAAGCCAAGATTGACCCTCGCGGGGACGGGGTGGGAAGGAGCGAGCACCTGATAGGGGTTGTCTACCGAGCAGACACGAAAGACCGTCAGGCCTATTCTGCTGGCTTTTAGTATGTTAAAGAAAATCTTGAATGGTAGGGACTCTTCCTTTCGCTGATTTTGATTCAGACTTTTTGAGCACAGCTCCAAGATCTGGAAGTCCAGGAAAGAAAGACGCCACCTGAAGAAACAGTGGCAACAAAAGACTGATGGACATATGAAAATGCTGAAACTAAACTGATCACTGATTGTGGTTTTCTTTCAGAACAAGCTAACAATGTTTCTGTCCAGGGTTATTTTAAGCAGCTGGGGGTGAAACTAAAACAGGGTGAACCTATGTTTAAAAAATGTAATGGGCTACTGTACAGAGTTTGGGTTAAACCTCAGACACAGGACCAGACAGAACAATTGGTTATACCACAGAATTATAGAACAGAGTTGTTACAGATAGCACATAATAGTCCTATGGCTGGTCAATCTGGGAGGGATCGCACCATTACCAGATTGCTGTACAGATTTTACTGGCCTGGAATTCATGAAGATGTTGCTACTTATTGCAGTGACTAAAAAAGACAAGGTGCCCCTACCCTTCATAGATGTGCCTTTTGAGAGAATTGCAATAGATGTTGTTTGCCCCTTAGACAAAAGTAAAAAGGGTAATCGATTAATTTTGGTAGTATGTGACTATGCTACTCAATACCCAGAGGCAGTTCCCAGTGCGTACTATCACAGCCCCAGAAGTGGCATCAATGCTTGCCAAAATTCTCAGCAGGTTGTGCATACCTAAACAGATTATTACTGATCAGGGTACTTTGGTGCTGCATTGCTGAAGCTGCTGTACCGAGTATTGGGTATCACTGCAATAAGAACCTCTTATCACCCTCAGACTGACGGTCTTGTTGAGCGTTTTAATCAAACCCTAAAACACATGTTAAAAAGGTTTGTTGAAGGAGAAGGGAAAGACTGGGACCAATACTTACCTTACCTGCTTTTTGCTTACAGAGAAGTGCCACAGGCGTCAACAGGTTTTTCATCATTTCAAATGCTGTATGGTAGACAACCTAGGGGGCCACTAGATGCAATAAAAGAAACATGGGAAGATAACCCCCATCAGAAACAATCTATTACATCTTGTATGTGTGCCCCAAGAAAGAAGCTGGAAAAATATGTTGAAATCGCCCATAGTAATCGGGGAAGAGGCCCAAAACCAGCAGAAGGTGTATTATGACCATGGGGTAAAAGAAAAAGTTTTTGAGCCAGGTGAACAGATCTTGCTACTGTTACCCACTGCAGAAAATAAACTGTTAATGAAGTGGCAAGGGCCTTATAAGGTTTTTGGACATACTGGCACAGTTAACTATGAGACTGAGACCCCTGATAAGAAAAATCCTATTAAGATATACCATGCTAACCGCCTCAAGAAATGGGTTGGGAAAAAAAAACACCAAAAACTGTTTTGCTAGTTTTATCAGAAACTGATAAAGAATATATTGATGTAGCTTATGATAGATTGGAACAAAATGTAACTGCTGATGCTGTAAAGGTGAATGTTTCCTTAACCTCCGGAAAAACTGCAGACATTTGTAACTTGCTAAAGACATTTAGCAGTACTTTTACCACAGTACCAGGCCAAGCAAAAGGGGTTGAGCACGTAATAGTGACAAGGAGTGCTCGCCATATTAGACAAAAGACACACATTACTAGAGCAGTTAAGAGCTGACGTGGTTAAGGAAATACAAAAAATGAAAAAATTGTGTATTGTAGAAGAGTCAAGAAGTGCTTGGTCATCACCAGTGGTGATTGTAAACAAAACAGAAAGGGGGTGTAAGAATCTGCAGTGATTTTTAGGAAACTTGATCAAGTGTCAGAATTTGACAATTATGCTGTGCCCAGAATAGATGATTTGGTGGACAGACTGGGGAGTGCCAAGTATATCAGTACCCTTGGTCTCACCAAGTGTTACTGGCAAATTCCCCTAGCTAAAGAATCCAGAGACAAAACTGCATTTGCCACTCCTATAGGATTCTATCAGTTTACCACTATGCTGTTTGGCTTACATGGTGCACATGCTACATTCCAGTGGTACATGGATGTAATTTTATCCCTTCACACTGGTTATTGTGCTGCATACCTGGATGATGATGATGTTGTGTACAGTCCAGACTGGAAAAGCCACCTGGAACACCTATGAACAGTTCCAATCGATCAAAAAGGCGGGTGTGACAGTCCTACCAAGTGTGCATTGGGCATGCAGGAAACCAGATATTTGGGCTATGTTTTGGGAAATGGAGAAGTCAAGTCAGAGGTTTCTAAGATAGAGACTGTAGCTAATAACCCTGTCCCTAAACCAAAAAACGTGTCTGGTCATTTAATGTTGGTTATTATCGGAGATTTATTTCCAGCTTTGCCGAGTTAGCTACTCCTCTTACTGAACTCACAAAGAAACGGTTCATGAATAATGTGAAATGGACCTCCGAGTGTGATAAGGCTTTTTGGGCCATTAAGGCTGCATTATGTTCAGCCCCTGTTTTAAGAGGCCCAGACTTTGAGAAACAATTTCTGTTACAGACTAATGCATCAGAGGTAGGCATAGGTGCAATCTAGAGTCAACATATAGATGGGAAAGAACATCCTATTCTTTACATAAGTAGGAAATTGCACGACAGAGAAAAAAGGTACTCCACCACTGAAAAGGAATGCCTTGCGGCAAAGTGGGCCATGGAGTCCTTTAAGTTTTACTTACTGGGAGCTGACTTTGTATTTGAAACAGATCACAGTCCTCTTTGTTGGCTTAACCAAATGAAGGATAAAAATTCTAGAATTATATGATTTGAAGTGATGCACAAATCTGGGAAAGAGAATGTCAATGCTGATTTTCTGTCAAGATATGGATCAGGAATTGAGAATGCCGAAGGTTGAAAAAATGTGAGTTGAAACTTCTTGTTTGCTATGCTGCATATGCACTGAACTGTAAAGGTTATAAGCTGATGTTAGATGGGAATATAATAGAACATTTTGGAAACCTGTTTTTATAAAACAGATTCCCTCTTAAAGAGGAGGGTATGTAACAGAGTTGAAGAAGACCTTGTCCCATTTGTTATGTAGAAAGAGTTTAATTGCAAGGAATTGTTCTATCCTCTCCTTTTCTGTCTCTTGTCCATCTAGTTGTACAACCAAAATTTCTTGCGGGACCTAAGAACTGATCACTCTGACGGTTTCGCTATTGTCTGCCTCTCGCTGTCTCTCTGCCTTTCTTTGCTATTTCTGTCTTTTCTCTTCCCCCCAAAAATCTGCAGTTATAAAAAATATATGTGAATCTTTTTGTAAAACTCTATGTGGTACTGGGATCCTTTGTTTATAACTATATAGTTATACTGTCGAAATGATTGCAAATGGCTATCTGGAACTCAGTAGGTTAACCTGAGAATGCTGGATGCAAAATCTCTGCAGAGCTAGCTACAAGAGGTCAGTTCTGGTCATTATGTTCTTTTTGCTGCACCTACAAGAACATTGGAAACTGATAAGAACATTCTGTTAAAAAAAAAAAAAAAAAAAAAAACGCTTTCTCTTTACTGAGCTCCTTGTAAAGACTTGTAATAAAAACAGCAACAGCGTTTTGCAGGGGAAGGAGAGAGACTGATTTGAAACTGAGAAGAAACACCCAGAAGGAGGACTGTTTTCTCTGTTTGAACTGCTTTTGTAAGCAGCAATTCTGAACAACTTTTATTTTTTGTTTTACTGTCAATAATAATAAATTGCTCATTGTAAATTTTACAACTGCCCCTGGTTTTCCTATGCTTCCTGACCTGTGCCTCGACAACAAGGTCGAGCTCCTACATGGAAGTTTCCCATTATCTAGGTAGGCCATCCAACATAAACACCCAAACCTATTTGCAAACCCATCTGTTAATTTCAGGGTTTCATGTTTCCATATAGATAGCAGTGCAGAATGGCTTTGGAGGACCGAGCAGCCAGGAGAAGGCAGAATGGATGGTCACAGCTGTGGAACAGTACTTTTATGATAACGGTATGATTTTAATTTAATGAAAGTAAAATCTGAAACCAGATGTAAAATGTTGTCTGGAACAGATTATGATGTCACATGTGGTGGATTATGACCTCCACTCCTGAATAATATCTGGACAAACTGAACTGGAAAGGGCAGTGATCATAGTTGGATATACATAGCCATATTTTAAGGAGCAAAATACCTGGAAAGTCCATGTTATATTTGGAACATTGTGTGACTGGGCTCTGCTGATGCCCAATGTGATTTTTTATTTTATTTTTATTGGTTAGCCGAGCCCTGCTTTATATGATATAAATGTTCCGAATCAGCTAAACTGATCACATGAAGAGGTACTTTTGATGAAATAATGAAGCATGAGTCAGCTCCACATCCCTTTGACAGTCAGTGTTGCTGTATTTCAGAAATCTGTAGGGTTCCGTGCGAATGATGCAATTCTTTTTTTTTTTTCTCTTTGTCCAGATGATCTGGCACCCTATGAAGTGGAAGACCTGCTTGCTGAGCTGCTCAACAATGAGTTTGATACAGTGGTAGAAGATGGTAGTTTACCAGAGGTAACTTGTTTTTGATGGGGAATAACATTAAATACAGCAAATGTGGTGTTCCTGTCTAAAGAGGTCGGTAATCACACTACATTCTTTGTTCAGTAGATCTGCTTCTTCATGATTAAGTGACCACACATCCCAAGCAGTACTTCTCTACCCTCACTGTACACCGTGTGGTTTTATGTAGAAAAATTGCTACCACACAAGAGACCTAGAGTTCGAACCGCTGGCCTGACTCACATCCCCCAGCCAGTGGAATCGGAGGGGCGCTGTGAGGTAGTGCTCTTATGATTTGGGGGTGGGAGGGTTTATCTTTCACTGATGTAATAACACTGCTTCCTGTACCTGGATTTACAGTGGGGGACTACTTTCCTTTATTCACCGGGTGGTTGTACTGGTCCCAGGGACCATTTTCAGGCATGAACCAGGCTATAAAGATGGCAAAAGCAACGAGTAGCAACAGAACCAAAATACAGGACAATTAGAAGACATAAGTAATCAAAGTGCAAGACAATAATTACAGTCGAGTTCAAACTGCTAAAGATTTGTCAATTAGACAGCCAAAAAGGTACTCATGAAATGCCTGTGGGAAGACTCCACCGAGGGATTGGTGTGGAGAACAGTGATGAGTACTGCAAGGGTCCATTAAAGCAAATCTACAAATATTGTTGTACAGTGTTCAGCTTTATTAGGTTACTTACAGAGGTTTGCAAAAAATGGGAGAACAGTACTGTCTTGACATCCTGCCCCTCCCTTTGCAGGCTCCTCATTGGGTGGGAGGTTGACATAATAGCAGACAAGACTCCAGGAGGGGCCATGCTGTAGGGATGGTGTGGTAGTGGTTGGTAAGTTGGTGTATAGTGAGCGCAGGAAGTCACGCGGTGTTGGAGTGTGTGACAAAGTTGAAGTCTTGGCTGAAGGTAGGCTATGCTGGTGGGGGGTTTATAGAAGACACAGAAATAACAGTGCCCCTTGGCAGTCTGGATTTTCGTGTGTTTGACTCTGGAAATGACCTTTAGGATTCAGAGCTGTCAGATAATGTTGAAAATCTTTTTAATTTTTATTTCACTTCTGTTTATCCCCCTTCCTCCACTGACCAGGACCTCCTTCGGCCTTTGTAGGTGCCACCTCTTGTCCACAGAGGCTCCCTTACAAGGAATCTTGGTGCTCCGGACCACCCATGATACACCACAAGGCTGGAACCCCCCCCCCGGGTTTGCCCTCCAGTTCAGGGTTGCCTTCTGCTCCCCTCAGTCTGGTTAGCCTTCGGCAGAGGTGAAGCCTTATAGCTGATCCAAGCCCAGGCAGTCGAGACCCGCTATTGGACGTAGGGGTCTAGGCAAAATGCCCTCCTCCCAATCAGTGGCATTTCCTCATTGTCCCTGATGCTACCTGCTAAGCGGTACCCCAGGCTTGTCTGCAAGTGGTCCCACATCCAGTATGCCAGCACCTAAGCAGCCAGGGAGTGTTACCATCTAGCCTCTGCTAAATCGTAGTCATGCACCAAGCCTTGACCCCCAAAGAGAGCAATCCTAGAGACACCCAGTCCTTCTTCCTGACTTAGGCTCTCTTCCCGCCTCTAACTCGAGTTATCAACATCACAAGAGATAGTGCTGGCGGCTTGGCTGGAAATCATTCTAAAGCACAAAATGCTTTCTAATTGAACGTCTTGGTACCTGATACAAGACAGCTTATTACAGCCCAGGTGCTGTGGAAGCATATTAATAATCAGACCCCTTTTACATTACTGCTGCTTGGGTCTCATGTACCCTATGGCATTATTCCCGCTTTGTGTTTCTTTCAGCCTTGCTCCATATTTGTGTGTTTGGGGGGTAACAGGAATGCACATTCAAATTTAAACTTGCCTTTTCTTGGTTGGACAGGTGGAGCAGTGGTAGCTCTTCTGGTTGTTACTCCAGTGACCTGGTTCTAGAATGGATTTGGGTTGCTGGGAGCCAGCCAGGGAAGGAGTGATTAGCCTCCCACAGGACAGCACTCTGGTGGGGAAGGAGTGATTCTGCCCATTGTGGTTTGCCTGCCACCCAGAGGAGGCTGATGAAGGGGTTGGGAATGCTGGCCAGTGCTGACGTGTACATGCCTACGTGCCAACATGCGCACAGGCATGCATCATTTAATGCCAGGAAGCCCTAAGCGAGAAAAGGGGTGGGGGGAAAAAAAACAGAACAGCAGAATGACTACTGATCCCTGCAGGCCCCATACTGCCAACCAGGCACGTGCCTCCAGGACTGGATCCAGACCCTGTCAGGGAAATTGTACTCCCTGGGGACCCCATAAGGGAAAATAGGAGGTTGGGGTAAGTACCTAGTGAAGTCTGGTGGCAAGGCTGAGGTGGGTGGTCAGATGGCGACCACTTGGCAGTCAGGAGACAAACGGAGTTGAAAGAAAAAAAACAAAACATTTTTTCTGATGTCAAAGTGGAACAGAATTTTGCAGGCCTAACTAATGTACTTTTTCATCATGGATGGGTTTGTTTCCTCCTGCCTGTCTCTTTCCCTGACTGCAGGTGGCGCAGCAGATCTGCACTCTCTTCAGCCAGTGTCGGACGGGTAAGGAATTGGAGGTCAGAGAGAAGATTGCCCATCTGTCTCAGGCGCAGAGCCATGTGGAACTGAAGGTAATGAAGGCAGCAGGGCCAAGGGAGGAGGAGGACAGTGAGGAAGATGAGGACGAAGAGGCAGAGGTATGGATTTGTCTGTACTGTAAGCAGCTGGCCATAGGTCAACTGGCATGCATCAGGCTCATGTCATTAGTGCTTGAGAACTGGTCCTACGTGATTATGCTAGTGGACTATGTGAAATGAGATGTGGGGGGGGGGTCTGAGTTCATTTCCTGCTAAACAAGTATAAACATTGCAGCTGGCACTACTTTTCACCTTATCAGTCATCTCACTTGAGAGGCCAATGACTGAATGGGCATAATTGCATCTGAACCACCATTTCACATACTAGTCTCTTCAAGGTGGGGTTGGCACTGTACTTTGGCCAGTTGGGGCTTCTCTGTCAGTTTTGTCCGCTTCTTGAACACTGAAAAAATTGACTACAAAAGGAGCAAATACACGTTGCCTACTGATCCTGCAGTCAGTGTCACGGATCAGAGGGCGGTGGCAGTGGCATATGCCTCTTGACCCTGATGGTGGATTGTGGACAGGAGAGTGACTCTGCTTTATAGGCGGGGGTGGGAAACAGGTGCTGTGTTTGTCTAGGCCAGTAAGTTGCAGTCTTGAGTGCTGCTGTCAGCTGGTCCTGGTCCAAAGAGGCTGAGTTGTACAAGTCATGAGAGCCCAGTTTTCTACCATTAAGCCTCCCCCCCAGTCAACACACTTGGATTTGCTTTGTTCTGTGGTCTGTCCTCTGTCAGCTAGTCAGTACACTTGGACTTAACTTGCTAAATGATCTCTCCTCTGTCAGCCCGGGGCTCCCGTTCAGCACAGTTGGACTTGCCTTGTTTTGCAGGTGGTATCATCCATGGTTTTCTTGAGTAGAGAGGATACAGGTAATATCCAGAATTAGTGTTCTCTGTCCACCACAGACCCCAAAAGTCATTCCTCTGAACAGTCCCATAGATGGGGGGTTACTGTATGGGCTTCATAACTAAATTTCCAGAGTGACTACCAAAAAACTAAAAACACTTAAAATCTACTACTCTAAAGTACGAGTTCCCAGACTACTAAAAAAAATAACTACTTATATACAGTGATTCACCATATTAGGGTGTGGAGACCCTCTGTTACTACAGGGACCCAGAGTTTGAATCACAGTGCAGAGATTCACCACACTAGTACACTGCTGTGGAGATCCTCTATTACTACAGAGGTCCAGAGTTCCAGTCCCAGTATGGTGACTTTCCACAAAAGTGAGATGGTGAGGGGATCCTTTGTTACTAATGAGGTCCAGAGTTCCAGACCCAGCATGGTGACTTTCCACACTAGTGAGCTGGTGAGGGGATCCTTTGTTACTACAGAGGTCCAGAGTTCCACTCCCAGCATGGTGACTTTCCACACTAGTGAGCTGGTGAGGAGATCCTTTGTTACTACAGAGGTCCAGAGTTCCAGTCCCAGTATGGTGACTTTCCACACTAGTGAGCTGGTGAGGGGATCCTTTGTTACTACAGAGGTAAAGAGTTCCAGTCCCAGCATGGTGACTATCCACACTAGTGAGCTGGTGAGGTGAACCTTTGTTACTACAGAGGTAGAGAGTTCCAGTCCCAGCATGGTGACTTTCCACACTAGTGAGCTGGTGAGGAGAGCCTTTGTTACTACATGGGCCCAGAGTTCAAATACTGGGGCTAGTTTTTCAGCACATAAGTGTGTTACCAAGAAAACCTGCTCTTGCTTCCAGGGTCCAAAGTTGGAATCCCAGCATTGTGACTACTCACACTAGTGCATGTGAAGGAAAGTGTGAATCCCACTACTTTGACTCCCAAACGTGTGGCCTTACAAGTCAGACACTATAAGCAAACATCAAACTGCTACTCCATGGTCACGAAGCTAACCGAGTTGTCTGAGTGAGAGCTGTGTTGAGTGGAAGGGGTCCAGGGGCTAACATCTGTTTCTGTTAGCCCAGGTTACTGGGGAGGAAGGAAGAGCACTTGAAATGTTGCCAGGGCTGTGTGATGTATGCCATCCTGCTTGCCGGGGGTACGTCTGCTCCCACTGCAGATTAATTGTTGCTCTGAAGAGGCATGTTGCCTATCTGAAATGACAACTGCCTGCACTGTGGGAACATGTGGTTGAGGGGTGTCAGCTGGGAGAGGGGGGACTTGTAAGATGGTAGTTGGAGGGAGGCTGATGTCCCGGTCACAAGTGAAGCACACCTGGTGCACTGCTAGGGCTGTGTAGTGTACACTATCTTGCCTATGGAGCATGGGAGATAACATCTGCAGCCACTGCCAGGTGGTTAACACTATCAAGAGATCCATAGCCAGGCTTGAGTGGCAATTGGAGGCACCCTATGGGTGCAGGGAAGTGAGCAGGTTGAGGAGCAGGAAGGGAGAAGGAGGCTAGGAACTTGGGCACTACTAGGCCTGCTTATGGGTGGTTGGCAAGGACAGGTAGGGTGGCAAGAACTGATCTCTAGGGGTAGTGATGGGGGATGAATCCAAGTGGAGAAGGGTAGTAGCATGCATGGGCATAAGTGAGTACCATTACAAATAAACATCAGCAGCATGTATCAGCATCCGGCTGGTCAGGTTAAGGGGGTGAGCAGGTAACAGGCCGGTGGGGCACTCCAAGTACCAGGACACCTGACCTGCCAATGACTAGGAAGGAAAAGGCTGGGTAGAGGGGCAGAAAGATAGTAATTATTGGGGACTCTATAGTTTAAGGCATTGGGTGAGGTGGAGAGGGGACATTGCTGGATCAAGATGGTATCTTGGACGAGGGGGGTTGCTCGCCTAGAGCATGGGTTGAACGAGTGCTATCCTGGGCCAGTAATGTAGCTGGGGAGGAGCGGACCATCTTGTCTGCATTGGCACCGATGACATTGGGAGCACTAGTCCAGAAGACAAGAGGAGCTCCTTCACAGAACTAGGGATATTTCTAAAGGGAAAGGCATCCAGGGAAATTTTTTTCTAGATCCTGCTGGTCCTAGGGGATAGCAAGGAATGCTAAGTAGGCCATTAAATTGGACTTTGGCCAAGAGACTAGTGCAAAAGGGAGGGTTTTCTTTTTCTGGCCAACTGAAAGACCTTCAGGAGCAAGGTCTGCACCTGCACAGGAGGGATTGGAAGTACTGGCAAGGAGAATGGACAGGGTGATCGAGGGGGATTTAAACTAGAGTGTAAATTGGTGCGACTGGTGTAGGGGATGGCCAAGGCAAAGAGTCAGTGCAGGGCATCACAGAGGAAAAGACAGCTGAGCATGGAGGTGCCTGGAGAGGTTCCACCCTTGGAACATGCCAGCAGTTGTGCGCCAGTCATTACGGTGCCAATCGTTAATTTCAGTGATCGCTTTCTATGTGGGTGCTGTGCCCCTGCACCCCCACCCCCAAACTAATGATTCTAACTCTGCAGGGAGTGGACCTTGGGGATGGTGTGGTGAATTGCATTTTGTGGTGCATTAGTGCTGTTGCCCTGAGGGTGTGCAGTGGCCTGGAGAGGACACCGGGGCGGCAGAGTGTAAAGAGTTACTGTCCTCACCTGTATCCAAGCCAGTTTGCGGAATGTACCTAGCAAAATGGACAAACTTGAGTGTTTAATTTATATCAAAGGTCAGGACTGAGTGGCACTTATAGGGACCTGGTGAGGGAGAAGAAAATGACTGGGACATCTAGATAGAGGAATTCCGACAATTTTGAAGAGATGGACCTGACAAGATAGGTGGTGGGTGACTCTCTTTATAAGAAGGAGGGCACTGTGGAAGAGAAGGAGCACATTAGGGGGACAAACAGTGGCAGGGTCCATCTGGGTCAAGCTAGGAGAAAAAATGGGTGGGGAAAAGTCTGTCTAGGCACAGATGTAAATAAGAGTCAATGGAGAGAGAAATCCTGTATTATTGAGTATACACTGTCTATATTGTGAATTAAATCTCTGTATACCATTCTCATGTCCCCGGTCACACTGGGAGACTAGCAAGCTATTGCTCAGCGTGCCTTCCTGGTGAAACATTTCAATAAATAAATAAGGGGACTTCACTTTTCATGGGCCTACACTGGCATCTTGAGAGGGCTAATGACTTGGTGACATGGAAAACTGACCAGGCCTCGACCACCGGGACCTGGAACTTCAGAAAGGCTGACTGCCTAGCTGAAGGCCTTGATGACTAAGGGTCTGGAACAGCTGCCTAAGGTTGGTAATGCAAAACATGTGAGGTTGACGAAGGTGCTCAGAGCCTCTGGAAAGGTCTACGTCCCTGTAAACTGTAGGGGGGGAAGGGTCAAGAGGTGGATCCCCCTGGCTAAACAGGGACTTGAAGCAACTGATCCTGAACAAGGAAATTTGTGACTACTGGAAAGAGATGGGTTGGGTCTAGGTCAGAGAGGAGTACAGAGCAGAACTGAGAGACTGCAAGACTAGAATTAAGGCAAAGGAAGGGCTGGGAGCCAGGATAGTAGTAGGAGCTGCAGTCAACAACAAAGGCCTCTTCCAGTACATAAATGGAAGGAGGAAGGTAAAGGAGGGGATAGGACCACTGAAAACAGAAATGGGGGAGGAACCAGTGAGAGAGCCAGGGCAAAGGCTGAGATGCTGAATCAATACTTATCTTCGGTGTTTACCAAGGTCCGCCCCAACCCACACACACTTGTTATGCAATATTCAAATAAAGATGTTTGCCATTCTTTCTGTAGCAGAAAGTAATAGAGTTGGCCAACCATTTGGACAAGCACTGTTTTGAAACTGGGATGCCCTCTTTCCTAGGGGTGAAAGAAACAAACTAAGAGGATTTCCTACAGTTTTTTGTACGGTGTGTGTGTGTGTGTAGTAACATAGAATTTTATGCATGTCTGAGTATGGAGCAGTGCTTCCCCTGGATTTGCATGCTCTGGGTAATAAACAGGAAGATGAATGGATTGGTTTAACGTAAACTCAGACACCACCTTAGAAAGAAACTTGGGGTTAGTACGGAAAGACTCCCTGTCTTTAAGGAAAATCAAATAAGGCTGCTCACACATGAGCACCTGTAGCTCTGAAATTCTTCAAGCAGAAGTAATGACAACTAGAAATAACGCCTCCCATGACAAAAAGCGCAGCTCGCATGTCAAGTCCCAAGGCGGGATTTGATTGCAGATAGGAGGCTTCAGATGAAAAATGCCTCTCAGAAATGTACGGGACACCTCCAGTTGTGCCACTGTACGTCCATCAGTAGGCACATGGAAGGCAGAGATGGCGCACATGTGTACCTTGAGAGAGGAGTACTTCAGACTGGAATATGAAAGGGATGGCAAGTGCTCCAGAATCTGATTCACTGGACAAGTGAAGGGATCCAGCTAACATGAAGTAGCCCACAGCACAAAACATTTCCATTTCATAGAATAAGTGACCCTAGGCTTCATAGCTGCCACCAGGATATCAGCCACTTTGGGCGACACCCCGAACTGAGCCGTGGCTAAATCCTCAGGAGCCAGGCGTGAAGCTGTAGGCTTGTGCATCATTATTGTGGGAGCTGGATTTATGTGTATTTTTATTTTTTTGCAGATTTATTTGCAATTTTAAGTACCAAAATATAACTCGGTAAAATTCTTCACTATTCTCACTGAATTCTTGTATCTGGAATGCTGGTTCTTTTACAATTTTATGTGAAGCTGCAGGGATTTGATGTCCAGATGGACCAGGGTGCCCCGGTTCTGGGAGAGCAAGCCTGCGCACAGAGGAAGGGGTACCAGAGGTTCCACTGTCAGCTGCTGCATTAAAGGAAACCAGATCTGATGAGGCCAGAAGTGGGCGATGAGGATCATCGTGGCCCCCTCCATCTGGAGCTTGATCAGAACCCTATGAAGCAGGGAGAAGGGAGGAAATACATATAGGAACCTCACTTTCCAAGAGAGGGACAATGCATCTCACCAGAAAACTCCAGCCCTAGATCGAGCAAGCAAAAAAGTCAGTTTTGCGTTGAGTGGAGACGCAAAAAGGTCCAACTCTGGATGACCCCACTTGTAGAACAGGTCTTCTACTACTGGGGTCAAAAGCTCCCACTCATGTGTTTTTGACTGCGACCGCCTTAGGCTGTCCGCAAGGATGTTTGGGATGCCTGGAACATGGACAGACGACAATTCTAAACAATGTTCCAGAGCCCAGTACCAGACTCTCATCATTTCCCAGCAGAGCGGGTATGAAGGGGTGCCCCCCCTGCTTGTTGATGTAGTGGACTACACTGATGATGACCATCTGCACTAGCAGGAGACCCAGAGATAGCTGAGTCTGGAAAGCCTGCAAAGCATAAAGAATGGTCCACATCTCCGGGATATTGATGTGGAGAGAGGACTCCAGCTTGGACCATGTACCTTGTGTTTGGTGGGGCCCTAGATGAGCCCCCCCACCCCCACCCCGAAGCATCTGTTGTGAGAATTTGCTGAGGGGAAGGAATGAGGAAAGAAACCCCTCTTAACAGGTTGTTAGGTTCCATCCCCAAAGCAAAACCTTTTTTGCCAGAGAGGAGACCAGGACCTGCTGTTCCAGGCCGATCCTACTGGATCACCCTCATGTGCAATCTGGCTAGAGGCACTGCGGCTGTAGCCGTGGCCATCAGGCCCAAGAGCCGGAAGAAAGCTCTGGCCAAAACATCTCAGCTGTTGTACAGCAAGCGGGCTTGAGCTATAAGGCGATCTGCCCTGTCCTGGGGCAGGAAGGCCATACCCTGACCCATATCCAGGATTGCCCCTATATAGTGAAGGTGCTGACAGGCAGTCAGAACTGACTTGGGGAGGTTTGGCTCTGATCACCAGGTCCTGGAACAGGCAAGTGTTATGTTCTAGAGTTTGTAACATGCTGTCCCTAGACTGGACTTTGAGAAGCCAGTTGTCCAGGTAGGGAACGACAGAGTCCCTCCTGCCTGTGGGTTGCTGCTACTACTGCCAGGCATTTGGTAAACACCTGAGGAACCGAGGACAAGCCAAAAGGCAAGGCCCGGAACTGAAAGTGTACCCTCTGAAAATGAAACCTTAGGTACTGCCTGTGGGAGGTATGTACCTGGATATGCAGGTTGGCAACTTTCATGTCAATGGAGCAAATCCAGTCCATGGTGCAGGAGGGGCAGCAGACCCTGAAGTGTCACCATCCAGAACTTTTTGTACTGAACAAGTTTAGCTCTCTGAGGTCTAGAATGGGTCCGAGATCCCCTATGCATTTGGGGACCAGGAAGAAATGGGAGTAGAACCCTCTGCCCTTTCGAGTCTCTGGTACAGGTTTGATGGCCCTTTTGAGCAGCAAAGGGTGGATTTCCTCCCAGAACACCGGAATGTGGTCTGGAGGGTAAGAGGATGAAACTGAAGGTTTTTTATGGTGGCCACTCTAGAAGTTCCAGAGTGTGACTGCTTTCTGTAAGCTGCAGTACCAAGGCATCCCTGGTAATTTCCCTCCACTTGTCGAAGTGCAGGGAGAAGTGACCCCCTACGGCCACCTCCTGCCTTGTCAGGGGAGGGGGGGTCTGGTAGGGAGTCAGGCTGAACTGGCAGGGGCAGCCGTTGCTGTACCTCCTCCTCTGGTGGATTTTCCCATGGTGGAGCAAGGGATGGGAATAGCAGGGCTTGCACCAAGGCTTGTTAGAAGGTTTGGGTCTATGGGTAGACTGACAAAAGGGTACTTGTTGACCACTTTTAGACAGTATGTTCTATACATTTGCTCCAAATAGATTCGTAGCCTCTAAAGGGAGCATTCAGGATGAACAACTGAACATCCTGGGCAAAGCCTGACACTCTCAGCCAGGAGCGTCTCTGCAAAGAAATGCCTGCCGAGGCTTTCACGGCGTTGTAGGTAACCCTAAGGAGATGGTTGTTGATGTCAGAACCTGCTTTGAGAGACTGAAGCAGCTGCTGTACTTGGTCCTTCAGGAGGTCCCGAGCAGAATCAAGGGCTTGATCCCAGAGCTGGTTTTGAGATTGGACCATAAGTCAGAGGTAGTTCAACATCATGATGGTCAGAGTGGCAGAGGCAAAAGTTCTGTTGCCAATGAGATCTAGCCTCAGGACTCCTTATCTGGGGCAAGGAACTGAGATGCTTAGGCCTCTTCGTACGGTCATGGGCGGCATTGATGACCACCGAATCTGTTTGAAGCTGATCAGTGAAGAAAGGCCTCCCTGCTGGAGCTGGTATCATTTATCTGCCTTCCAAGGCATGGCGGGGATCAAATTGGGCCGGTGCCAGGCAGCCATGGTGGCATCCTCAAAGGGCTCAATTAAGGGAGGAATGACCAGAGGTGGGGCTTCTGGCAGATGGAAATAAGAAGCTAGGCGACATCGGGCAGGGATGCTTCCTGAGAAAGGGGTCTGTAACCCCAAAGTGCTGAGGCATACTTTGTGTGTGTGGTAGCTTAAATTATTTTTGTGATTCTCACTGCATTAAACATTTTTGTAAGCATCTTGGATTTTTTTTTCCATTAAAGCAAACTTTACCTGAATTTTTCTGGTGTCTAGAGTGCTGGTTCTTTGACATTTGTGCTTCTGTTTTTTTCCAGCACCCATTCCTAGTTGTGAGCATTGCCTTTTGTGGTTACACAACGTCAGGCAGGGAGTTGCTCCTTGATGTCAAAACCCATGGCCGACTGCAGCTGTCTCATAACAGACAAAAGACGGATAAACCAGGAGAGACTGCAGGATGTACTTCAGGTTCTACTCGCTGTCGGACGAAACCGTGGAGGAGTGTGAGGGAGTGGCACCCCTGTTATCCAGGTTATCTGGAAGAATTAGGTCAGGGCGGTACTTGTCCTTATTGCCTGGCTCCTGAGGGGGAAGCAAGGGCCCTGGATCTTGAGGCGTGTGCTTTGGCCCCACTAGAGGAGAGGGTGCAGAGGGAGGCCGCTGCGGGGACAGGCCCTGGGGAGGGACAAGCTTAGCTCGCATAAAGTCTCTGTTGGGCCCATCAGCTGAGGGAAGACCAGGGCCAGTGTGCCGGGGGCAGCAGTGGGGCAGGAGGCCGAACAGGCTGAGGGGTCTCCCTGGCATGGATATGCATCAGAGTGTGTGTGTGACAGCGACCGGGCTGGGGTTACTCTGGAGAAGGTAAAGGCCCGAGGTTGTGGCCCAAGAAACAGTCGAGGCTGGTGGTAGGGGAGGAGGTTGCACCCTAGTGACCATCAGCAAAGAGCCAGTTGAGCCACCTGACTGAGTGCCTGCCAAAAACAAGGGCCTAAACAGCAGGGGCTGGGAGGTTGGTGGGGCACCAGAACCCCTGGAACCAATACCCACCACCAAAATATCTGTTTGGGCGGGGGGGACTGCCAGCGGGAGCCCTGCAGGGGATAAGGCATATGAGGCAGAGGAGGCCTCCTTCGCCAATGTGGACGACACCCGAAGCTGCGAGCGAGATGGGGAGGGCCGGGCCTTAGGACGATCCTTATCTCAGTGTTTGTGCTTCCCCACCGACTTGTCTCAGGCCTTGGAGGACTGCGAGCCCAAGGACGTTGTGGGGAAAGCAGAGGAACTCCTGGCTTGCAGCTCCTTCTTCATCTGGGCAACCTTCTGCTGTAGCAGGAAACTTTCCAAGATCTGCATTCAGTGCTGCCTGGTAGCCTGATTAAAGCTGCAGCAAATCACGCAAGTCTGGATGTCATGTTCTGGCCCTAGGCAGTGGACACAGGCCTTGTGGTCATCCTTCTCAGGGATCTTCTTCCAGCATGCACACTTCTTCAAAAGATTCTTGGAGATGGAGCCCGACATAAACAGACCAGAAAAATAACTATTGTTAAAGTGATGCACACTAGGGAGAGAAAGAAAATAAAAAAAATAGGCCTTTCCACCTGCGAGTCGTTACCCGCGAGACTGCCAAACCCTACCTAACCAAAACTATTGGCCAAAATCTCTATAGTCATGACTCCCTGGACCTCAGATTTCTCCGGCTAACCCTCCAGGAAGTCCTAGCACCACTCACCTACATTCTAAACCACTCCCTCTGCCAAGGGAAGTTACCCACCCTCTGGAAATCGGCCTACATCACTCCCATACATAAAAGTGGAGACCGCTCTTCCACAAACAACTACTGCCCCATCTCTATCCTACCCCCCCACCGTCTAAGGCCCTAGAACGCGTAGTCGCCAACCAACTCACTGACCACCTTAATAAATACTACCTGCTAGCCAGGCAGCAACACAGTTTCTGTAAGAGCCACAGTACTACCACGGCCCTTGAGTTTACCTCCCATGTCCACGCAGCCCTGGACCACGGCCACCTCACTGGTGCCATCTTCATGGACCTACCTAAGGCCTTCGATACCATAAACCATGCCCTCCTACTAAACACCCTGGCTTATACGGGGCTCTTCAATGATGCCCTAAACTGGTTCACCAGCTATCTCTCTGATAGAACGCAGTTAGTCAAGGTAGGCCCTGTCCTGTGCCCCCGCCTCCCTATCCGTTCTGGTGTCCCTCAGGGCTTCATACTTGGCCCCCTCCTCTTCAGCCTATACCTCAACTCCCTCCCATTGTCATGCACCGGAAATATGCTCCTATACGCGGATGATGCGGTCCTGATCGCCTCTGACCCAACCCCCCCTCAAACTCTCCAATACTCTTTCCGTGAACTCGAAGACTAGCTCACCGGCCAGTGTCTTATTATTAGCTACAATAAGACAAAAGTCATGATATTTGCCCACCCCCAGAACTCTCTCAAGAACCTCTGCCCCCAACTTCTCACTGCCAACCAGACCCCACTAGAACAAGTTAGCCATTTTAAACACCTAGGGATCACATTAGACCCGCCTAAGCTTTCATCAACATATCCTACACCTCTCAACAGCCCTTAGCTCCAGGCCGGGTGTACTATACTGTTTCAAACACTGTCTCACCCCTGAAGCCTTACAACTTACCATAAACTCCTCGATCCTCTCCCTACTAGACTACGGCATCCTAACCTACAGTGCTGCACCATCCACAACCCTAAACAGACTTTGTCTCATGCTTAACAAAACCTGTCACCTCATCCTTGGATGTGATCGTCTTGCTCCCTATACAGCAGCACAAACTGGCTAAACCTTGATAACCGAATTAGGTACCACACCTGCCTTATGACCAAAAAGGCATTACTAGGCCTCACACCTCCTACCCTTGACCAAATTATCCTCTCAACACCTCCAGGCAAAACAACTTGTAGCTCGAACAAGCTGCTGCTATGGGTCCCCCATGGCCAGACCTCCCAATTCCAGCGTACTTTCAATTACAGAGCCCCCACCTGGACTGACATCCTCCCAAGTCATATAACAAATGAATTAAGGCTTGGCCCCCCTATAAATCCAAGCTAAGGACATACCTTCAGGCCTCAAACCAATGTGACTGCCCTTGACACCAGACTATCCTATACCTCCTTCAATCTAACAACATTCGTATTGCCCCTTACCAACTAGCCCCCATGAAACTATATGACTATCAGCCTCTACAGAGCCCTCTGTATCTTTCTGGCTGTGCTATAGGAATGTAAAGCGAAACTACTGTTAGCTAATCTGTTGAACTACTATGTAACCTCTCTGACTGTTTATTTTTTGTAATATTTCTGTAACCTGTATCTTTAAGTACTGTCCATGTACCTTTATGTATGACGTGGAACCTTTGTAAATGAGTCCCTGACTCAAAAGGTCTATCTGAATACTACAATAAATAAAATAAAAAATAATCGACGAAAAGGTGGTCAGCTGAAGCTGGCGGATCTCTATGAGGTCCAATGTGCGATGGTCGATGGCGAGAAAAGTACTGAAGAGGGCGTAGGTCTGCCCATTCTTATAGGATATGGTGACATCAGTGTATGATGTCAGAGTGGGCAGACCCCTGGTAGACTGCTAGCTAGAGAAGGTCCCATGTGGTCCTAGTGCCTGGTGTCTGTAGTTCATAGGTGTGGCCAGCTACAAGAGATACCCTCGAAGTAGGATCCCCTGCTCCAGATACCATACCCACAGTCTCATTGCCTCCCTGCAGAGAGGGTAAAAGTGTGCCTCTCCTTGTTTGCTAATGCAGAACATGACAGACTTGTTGCCTGTCTGGAGGAGGACTGCTTTTTTGCCTGATGGCTCAGTAAGGCTTTTGGACTGTACAAAAAATTGCTTGCATCTCCAAGACATTGTGGAGATGAGTCTTTTATGGGTCCCAGACACCTTGTGTTGGGAGGCTTTGACAGTGGGGCCCCCCACCCCAACAGTAGGCATCCATGGTAAGAGTCACCGGAAGCTTCAGTCAGGAGAAGGGGAGCCTTGGAAGAGGCTGTCCTCCACAGACCACCATGAGAGAGACAGAACCAAGGGCTTGGTCACCGGAGGAAGCACCACTTGTGGTCGACAGACAAATCCCCAACATCCCGCACCGCAGCAGCACTATGCCGACACTCAGTATGGTGTAGTTATGTAATGCCCCCGCATTTAATTATAATCAGCCCAGGTTGGAGGAGTTCAGGAGGGCAGAACACCAGGAGAAGCCACTGTCTGTTTTTGGGTTTCACTGTCGTGTCGCTCTCAAGGGGGCCACCAGTCACCTGACTGGGGTAAGTCTGAGGGTGAGATGCCTGTGACCACTGTGCGCTGAGCATCCACTGAGCCATCCTCATGTGCAGACATGCCATGGGCACTGTGAACACCGTGGAGGCAATAAGGCATTGCATGGAGTGGGCTTGCGCAGTTTTGTGCTCCCATGATGTGGCATGCCATCTGCAGAATTGCTTGTAGCCTGCTCTCTGGGGAAAAAAAACAAAGCTCGGGTTGATCCTTAGGAGCTCCTAAGAACAGCAGTTACCGGGAGGGTTGTAGCTGAGACTGTTAGAAGTTTAGCAAGAACCCCATCGAAGTTAGGAACTGAGAAGTAACGGCTGCTGCCTGTTCTCTCATCTGGACAGGTTTGAGGTTAACCTACATCCAAGTGCGGGAAGACTTGGGAATCCTAACTTCCTCAGGTGTGCAGTGAGCATTACAAAGCACTATGTAAGACTCATGGTGCTGGGTTTGCAAGTCTTAAGGCTAGTTCTAGGTTCATTTGGTGCTTAAAGAGAATGCTCCACCTGCTATCTGAACAGGTGAGTTCCAACCAGGGAACATACCTCACTTGTTACTGGACATCCTGGGTGAAGCCTGCCATCTGCATACAGGAATGCTGCCTGATGTAAACGTATGTAGAGCAGAGTAAGATGCAGCATCAAAGGCATCCAAGAAGATGTAAACTGCGCACTGTTGGACTCAATACCTTGTCTTGATAGTCAGCAGAATATCTTTAGTCTCGAATCTGGCAGAGACTCTGCAAGAGACTGTGGCTTGCTCCAAAGGGCATATACTAGAGAAAAATGCCCTTGGTAGCTAGCTATCCTCATGCCCAGAATGACTGAAGCATAGGCTTAATTGCCCATAATGTCAGTCTTGCGCAGCTCCCCATTAACGAGATGCACAGTAACCTTCTGGGGACACTACTTCACATTAGCTATGGGCTGAGTGACATACGCTGCAGGGTTTTAAATAGCTGGTATCGCATCGCATTTTGCGATGTGAACCGGCTGATCATGCGATGCATTTTTACTTATGGATCGCAAAAAATGTGATCCAACTTGTGTGAGCCCTCCCATCATCTTCGCACCCTCGTCACTTTAAGGATTAGTGTGCCTCCGATATGCTAACACCTTCACTGCTGCGCGTCACAATGCTGGCAGTCGCTCCCAGTAATGCTTTGGAATATCACGTATGGGAGCGACTGCCGACATTCGGGCCCACAGCAGTGAAAGTATTCGCAAAATATTGGCAGCAACCTGCAGCGCTATCTCGTGCATGGGAGAGGTGGCGGAACTAAGTTCCTAAGCAGTTTAACCAGTGAGCGAGTGCCACTATTCAGACCCGAGGTGGTGAGAGTGTTCGCAGCGGCACCCTGCAGTGAGTTGGTGAGTCTAAGGGGACAAGCGTGGGGGAGCAGGGGTAGCACCACCATCGCTCCGTGCGGCCCTTGCAGTTTTGTGTTGGGCATTCCAGCTATCTCATTCTCTCCCTTATGAAAAAGATACAGCCCACACGTCCTGCAAATTCAAAATTTAAAGTGTAATATTCCAGGTAAAACGTGGATTCCATAGTATCTGCATGTTGGTGTGTCCCTGTCACTGTCCCTCATTTTGAGTGTCCATGTCCCTTATTTCAGTGCATAAAGGCTGGGGGGAGGGTTGGGGTAGGTGGTTCAGACCTTTTGTTTTGGGCAAAGGGGACATGGCTGTGGATTCTGAGATGGGTAGTGGTTTTGGCATGTCCCCTATTACTCTGGCAAATGGGACATAGCTGTGGAGTCTGAGATGGGTGGTGGTTTTGGCAGTTCCCCCGTTATTCTGTCAAAGGGGACATGATTGTGGAGGCTGAGATGGGTGGGGGTTTTGGCAGGTCCCTTTTTATTCTGGCAAAAGAGGCATGGTTGGGGAGACTGAGATGGGGGGGGGGTTGGAAGATACCCTATTCTGGCAAAGGGGACAAGGGTGGTGTGTGTTTTGGGAGGTACCAAAACATATAAAGCAAAGATAGAATTCATTTTAATGAGATTTTATTTTTTTTAACAAGAGATTTTATTTAGGTTACATACAATATTTAAAATACATATTCACGCATCTGCATATTTTTTATTCTGCTAATCAAATTGAGGCATGTGCTATTCATTTTTGCAGTTGATTAGCACTTTCACATGCAAAACTGCTAATCAATTTTCCAAGCTTATTTAAAACCCTGCGCTGGCTTATTTTTGGTGAGAGGTGTATTTCTGCCTGCCTGCTTAGGGGTAGCTACTGCTAAAGTGGGGCTTTGCTAAACCGCATCAGACAATGTCTCTAGTGCAGTGGACTGGGAGAAACCAAATTGACATGCATACTAGGCACATTTAGGAACTCCCGTTGGAGGTGCTTAGCCTGGCCACTGGCTCAAAATTCAATGCCAAGTGCACATTTCTGAGCAGATCCTGGAGACGGTATCCCGAGATATGGGCGAAGCAAATTGAGCAGACTCAATTTGTGAGCCAGAAGAAAAAGCGACCGTGGAACAATAGCGAGTGTGGAGGGACAGAATGGTGAACAATAGTAACTAGTGAGTGTAAAGTCACTGAGCAGGTATGTTAAATAGATGAAGTGAATGAGGAACTGCCCAGCTGGCCACCTAGCGTGGTGGTTATGGCAGCTGCCTGCGAGACAAATGGACCCAGGTTCAGGACTGTATCAAGGATGTTTACTTTTTGTACTGTTGTGGTTTTTGTACTTTTTTTTTTTTTTTTGATGTTCTTCCTCTCTCAATGGTCTCCCCCTGAATACTGGAGCCCCCATGGAGTAGCCCTCTCCCGTGTGTTTCTCTGTCCCCCAGTGTCTGCCCCCCCCCAAGTTGATTATTATAATTTGGGGGTGAAGGGGGCTTGCCCCCCACATAAATAGTAAGTGTAGATTGTGTCCTGTATAGACAGTATGGTGTCCTTGCTGTTATTGGGTTTCCGTGGTGTGCCGTTCGCCAAGTTTGTTTTCGGTGATTTGCGAATCACAATTTTCTCTTAGCTGTTATCACATGGAACCCCTTGAAACAGAGATTCCCCCTGAGTCACAGACATAGGAACTGGGTCTGAAGTCTCTAGGCTATAGGAGTAGTCATCATCACTTCCCTTAGAGAAAATTAAGCTGTGGTGCAATTTGCTCCCTGCTACACCCCCCTCGGGAGGAGAGTAGAAGAGAAGGTGAGGTCACAGGCCCGACAAACCAGCATGTGGCTGTGGCAACACACCAGTTACACCGGCCCTGATCCCAAAGTGGGAGGAACTGGTGCCAGAGACAGAACCAGCACTAGATATTGCACTGGGGGGGGCCCAGTACCATGAGCCCATGCAGCATGACACCCAGCACCAGGCCCCAATTGGCCCAAGCCAGGCACCAGAACCCGGTGTCGACTCAGCCGGCACTGGAGTGACCAGCAATGGCACCGTAGCCTGCCCCATCCTGACCGGAGGAGCGGCCAGTGGGACAGGAAGTTGGTGGCATGGTCACCAGCAAGGACATTAGGGTTGTTGCCGGAAACAAACTCTACATGGCCCGACAGCCCTGTCCCCCAAAGATCAATGACTGATTCCAGCGGCAGAGGCATACAGGCCCAACACTGCACCCACTGCTGCGCAGTGGAGGAACTGCCCGCTGAAGTCCCCTTCCCCTTACAAATTGGTAGGGGAGGGGGGCCTCCAGACCCAAGACTCCGACCTCCTAGAACCAGAGGCCCTTAGTGACACTGAAGGTGATGGTGAGGGCCTCTTGTTCCTGAAGATCAGAGCTCTCACAGCAGACCCTGCAGAGGGTGACCTTGACCAATGCCATTTCCTCCTCTTCCGGTGGAAAAGAAGCCAAGGCCGAGTGGTGTCATGACCTCCAAGCAGAACAGTATTGGAGCTGTTCATTTGTGATTGCAGGAGGACTGCCCCCCCACCCAATGCAGTGGACCACCAATAGTCTGAATCCATCCCTGATGGAGAAGGTGGACTGGACACAGATATGCTGCCAGAGCAGCCCACGTCTTCAGGCTCTCTGCCATACTACGTGGCCTTCTGCAGTTGATACTCAGTAGGGCTGAGAAGAAGCCCAGTAATTTTGTGATAAAATACACTAAACTGGCACAAAAATAATAAAGTGTAGCTTACAGGAAATATAACTTAAGGCAAGACATTAAAGGTTTCTCTTTTTATATTCTGTCTCCCTTAAAATGTCTCAGAATCGCTTTACAGAGTAAATAATTTTGAAGCAACAATTAGAATTAAGTTTATAACTTAGAATAGGTCATTTTTTTGTAATATAATGTGTAGGGAAATGCTTTGATTCTGTTAAGATGGTACTTTCATCATTCGCAAGAGTATGTATGATGTATGTTTTGTTTAAATCTAAACATTTTATTGAAAAAACACTAAAACTGAGAACAACGGAATGCTGTTGTCATATAGATGAGAAGTTCTGACTTCCAGCAGATGAGCAATGAAACTCTGATGCACACTTGACAGTGGGAAGAAAGGTACTGAGGTGGTTGGGGGCTGGTGCCAACGTAAGCAGGTAACTGCACACGCTCAGTCACAGTACCATGTATGTGCGCTGCTGGCCTCAGTGTCAGCCCTCTGAAAAGTTCTGGCTCCTGCTGGGTTCTAGTGACTCCGGTTTAGACCCACTAGTGAGAATCAGTGGTGAAGACAGACTCCTGTAAGACCAAAAATTACATCTGCCATAGCTGGAGTATAAGGAGTAAACACATGACAGGTTATGCAGTGCAGGAGAATGACGCACAATCCAGAGACTGAAGGAACACGCAGTGCTAAGAAAGCATGAGGCATTTGCTGAGTGCCTTTGCATCCTGAAGTATGCATTACCTCTTGTATTGCACAACCTGCAAGTGTGTTCACCCCACTGTGAAATAGTTTTTTGTCTTGTAATAGAAACAGAGGGCTGAACTATACCTTTCTGCAGGCAGCTAGCTAGGTTGCTGGGCAGTCAGCTAACTGGAAATCTGGCAGGTGCTGTCCAGCTAACATGTTTGTCTGTGTTGTTAACGGGCAGGCAGATGGCACCAATAATCAGCTAGCTTTCAGGCAAGTACTGATCTGTTAGCACCAGGAAAACAAAGCTGTTTTGCTGGTAGCCTATTGGGCATTAAACAATGATCAGGGAGTACGAATTAGATGGCCGGATTTCAGCAAGCTGAACAGTTAATGGCCAGATAATGTTTTGCTATCCTGAGCACTGCCGGAAGCAGGGACAGTCTACGCTATTCTGCCAGTGTGGCTTATTTGAGTTCAGTTGTATAGAGGGGATTTACTGAGGCGGGAGATTAAAATACAACATTTGAACATTCCTCGATTTGTCCATGGCTGAAATCTCAAACTGTTGCACTTTTTTAGCCAGTGTTTAGAAGGAGAGGCCTTCCTGTGGAGCTCAGACTTGAGCCACTTCAACTTCTGCAGGAGGGGGCTCTTCATTATAGACCTTTTCCTCATAGTCTCCTGCCTCATTATCTATGAACTCAAGATTGTACTCATTCATCATCAAAGTATTAGAAGTTGACTGAATAGGGGGCCACTGTCATTTGAGTAGCAGCCATGGCAGCGTTATGCTAACATTAATAATAATAATAATAAAACATTTACAGATGATACCAAAATTGGAGGTAAAGTGCGGAACTCGGAAGATGCTGCCAAAATCTATGCAGACCTTGATTTAAGTGGTCTGTAAATTGTGAGATGAAATTTAATTTCTACAAATGTGTTGTACTTCACCTTGGGAGGAAAAAACATTATACATGCATATTATAACTTGGGAGGAGGTGCACTGTATTAAGGGAAGTAAAAGAAGAAAAAGAGATATTGGTGTTATTATCCAGCAGAACTTTTCAATTATGTCTAACAGCAGAGTTGCATCTGCAAAAGCCAGCAAGATCATGGGATCAGGGTGACTTAGAATATGCAGCAGCAGAACATATTAAACAAGCGGGTTACCCTGCTGAGCATGTTTGGTGCTTCACGGGCATAAAAAAAGGTGGTAGGTGTCCCCAGGGGTGGGGATATAGTGAGATTATTATCCTAGCAAGAGGGGTATTGGATTTTTAAGCTCAGAGCAACAACAGGCAGGGGCTTAAATGATAAACTTGAGCTACTGCCATTTTTATGAGTAAATCATGTGACAGTAATATGAATCGTGATGTGTTAGCTGTCCAAGGTAAAGCTTCCTAATTTGATTAAATTAAGCATAGTTTTGACAGCAAAATTAAACGTGAAATGTTGGCTGACAATTTCTGTGCATATTAGTTTACCATCTTCAGCTGATAAGATTTTTCAAGTTAGCAACGCATTGAGTGTGTGTGTGTGTGTGTGTGTTTCATGCTGTGTACTTTGTTTGTGCTTATTTCACCTGGTGCGTAATTGAAACTCATCAAAATCTTTGTATATTAATTGGGATGCACTCTGGGGGTCGGGTCTGTTGAAAAAGCGTGCACGTGTGAAACCTTGACAGTTTTGTTGTGCTTGCTCTGGGATATTTGATTGCAATAAAAAGTTTGAGAGATTAGCTCTTTTTTGTTTTCATGGCATTGTGACTGTGAGGTTTTCCCTTCTGTAAATGTAATACGCTTCACTTGGGGAGGAAGGACTTACACGCAGTAGGCAGCTCCCTTTCTGCAGTGGAGGAAGAACAGGACCCGAGGTCATAATAGACAAGGGCCCATGCATGACTAGTAGTGTGTGGCTGCTGTCAAGTATCACTAAGAGCCTGTTTTGACAGTCTTGTAAAATTTACAGCAGTAATCCACCTGTAAGTGTGATGTATCTTCTGTGTACTGCAGAATCTTGTGTTGTATCTACCATGTAGTGCAGAATCTTGTGTTGTAGCCACCCTATATTGTTACCCGGGTCGCCCCTGAAAAAGGAACCTCCTGGGCCCAGTGGGCCTACCCGGTCATCAAAATTAATAAATAAAATAAGTGGGCTGGCAGAATGCTGGGGTGCATCAGAAGGAGAGTGACCACTAGGGCAGGGGAGATAATCTTGCCACTTCACAAGGCCCTGGTTAGACCCACCTGGACCACTGCATGTGGTTCTGGGCTCCTAAATTTACATCCCTGGAGAAAAGGCGGCTGAGAGGGGGCATGATCTGAGGGCTATTGATAAGAATGAACAGACATAAACGTTTAGTCCAATGTCCTCCAGCAGGACATGCCCTGAAACTCGGAGGTGGTAAAGTCAAAGGTAACGCTAGGAGACACCACTTCTCCCTGAAGTGGCGAACCTACGGTTATGGACCAGCCTGTTAGTGGACATGACAATTCAGGCCTTCAAGGTAAACCTGGCCAAGTTTGTGCTTACCAAGAGAATTACTGAGTAGTAGCGTGGGTAGGGGACCACTTTATATTGGTACATGATTGCACAGCATACTTATTCAACTCTGCTTATGAAGCAGAGAGGTGGACATATTTGACCTAGATTCTCCTCTGACCCTCAACTTACTCTGCTATATAGTGTGCTGGGGAGGAGAATCTCTGATCTTACTTAGAGTTAGAGCTCTTGCAGCAAGCTATAACAATTAGGACTATGCCGCAGGCACTAGGACCACATGGTGAAGACTTCTGCCAGCAATACCAGCGGGGGACCGCCCCGACGTCGGTCCGGGTACAAGAGGGGGCGGACCCAGCTCCACCTCAGTTCTTTCCCACCACGTACCACGCTTACTGAAGACTAGCTGCTGCCTGCGATTCTCAGCGTGAAAAATTTCTACAAGCAAGTTTTCACGGTTTTCTGTTTTTCCTACTCCATGACGGCGTCTGTGTTTTCACGTTTTGGTGTCTGCATCGGTGTTTGTCGCCGTTAGTACCGGCGTCAGTCCTTTTTCCTCCAGCAGGTTGATGTCTTCCGGGCGTCTGTATCTCGAACACCTTAATAAGTCGCAGGTGCGGCGGCAAATTCCCGCTAAAGAGACACTGGCGGTGTGTTTCTGCCTCGGCCCTGACGACGACACCGCTAATTGCGCCGACTGCCAGGCTTTTACAAGCCGGACTCGCATCCGACGCCTGAAGGCCCTTAAGGCCTACCTCTTGGAAAAGAAGATGGACCTGCACTCATCTGAAGGGAAGAAAAAGGAAAAGAAAAGGCATAGCAAAGGGCGTAGTCAGTCCCGGCACCGGTCCCGCTCGCGACCTTCCCCAAAAAAGGCCCATCCTTCGGGTTCAGGTGAGTCGCCCCGGTTGTCTCAGGCTAAGGCCGGCCCGTCGGGGGAGCAGCCGGCCAAGCCGAAGGTGACTCCGCTCAGAGTCATCACCAAGTCCGTTGGGGTACCTGCCGGCCTACCGACCACAGCTGGCGATACCGCCTGCTAAAAGCGGCGCCTCGGAGGATGGAACTCTCAACCCCTACCGGCGTCACCCGTCGTCGGTCCAGGCACCAACGCCGGTTGAAGGGCTAGGACCGGGTCGGTCGTTGTCCTGCCGACGTCCCCGTCGCCCAAGTCCTCCTCCCCCCTGGGCCCTCAGGAGAGCTCTCCTTTGCGTCCCGTGGCTCCGGAGACTTCTTTCCTGCAGCGGGCGGCTGAGATCTTCTCCCAGGATGAGCTCAAACAGCTTTTTTTGTTTTGGTGGGGGCAGGTTCACAAGCGAACCTCCCCGTCGCCGGCCCAGACACCGGTACCGGATCCTGTGGGTGAACTACAGCCAGAGGATGAGACCTCTCTGTTGAGGTCCCCGGAGCGCCATTTTTCGCCCCCTTCTAGGGCTCGTTCCCGCTCTCGATCCGAGGACCACAGACGTCGCTCTATGGTTTCTAGTAACCAACGTCGGTCCCGGTCTCGTTCCAGGAGCCCTTCTCGCGCTAAGTGGGACCGCTCCTGGCGTCGGTCTCCTGACTGACGTTGGTCATCGGTCCAGGGACCGGAGTCGGTCTTCGGACCGTCGGTCCCCTGCACACAGACGTCAGCGTAGGCATGGTCATGGGGGTAGAGTCAGACTATTCTAAGTCGGATAGTCGATCCTCCTCTTCATCGTCATCCCCTTCGTCTTCCCTCAGCCTCAAGCGCTCCCCTGAGGAGAAGGACCTGCCTCGCTCACCTCCGGATGATCCTTCCTATATGGACGCCATGAGGGATATCCAGGCTTCCAACGAGTGGGACATGGAAGACCTGGACCCGGAACGCCAGAGATTGGCCAAATACCTGAGGCAGAAGGAGCCAAAGCCTTTGGTCATTCCTCCTTTGGTGGATACTTTTCAGGACCTGACTAAATCCACCTGGATGCATCCAGGCTCCATCCTGGTGGTTCCCAAAAAGTCAGGTAGGCTCTATAAGGCTCCGAGGGCTGAACCCTTCTTGGCGGAACACCCTCGGGCAGATTCAACTGTGATCATGGCTGCTCATGACAAGTCTCGACAGCCGAGGCACCTCAGCTCACAGCCTCCCGACTTGGAGTCCCGTTACCTGGATCAGGTGGGCAAGAAGGTTTATGCTGCTTCCACCTGTTCCATTCGTTCCCTGAATTTCCTCACGCATATGGTGCAGTACCAGAATGCGTTGTGGGAACGGGGCCTTGAGCTGACACAGGCCATGCCAGACTCCGACAAGAAGACGGAGCTCCTGGTCCCTTTACAGTCGTGCTCAGACGTAGGCTCTCATGTTCTGAGAGCCTCGTATGACACTACGGATACGGCAGCCAGGGCGGCCGCCTCTGGGGTTTGTCTTCGGCGCCATGCCTGGTTGAGGCTTTCGGGCTTTCACCAGGATCTGCAGTCCAGTATCCGGAACCTGCCCTTCCAGGGTGCCGTTTTGTTTGGGCAGGAGACGGAGGCCTTGATCTCCCATCTCCAAGAATCAGGTAAGTCGATCTGGTCGGTTCGCCAGATGTACCGTGGTGACCAGCGACGCCCTCATCGCTGTCGGCTTTTTCGCAGGTCCTCAGGCAATCAGGCTTCAGCCAGAGGATCCAGCAAGGGCAGAGAGGTGGCTTCCGTAGAAGATCCAGAAACCAGCAGTCTGGTGGACCTTCCGCCCGTGGGCTCAAGTCCTCCCAGGCCTCTCTCCCTACCCCCGGTTCTGCCCAATGACTCCCTTCCGCCCCCCCCTCGTGGTCAGACGTCTAGGGGGAGCCGGTTGGGGGCCGCTTCTCCCTTCATCTCGAAGGGTGGAGCTCTATTACCACAGATCAATGGGTCTTGGACGTTGTTCGGAGAGGACACACGGAGTTCACAGAGTTTCCTCCACATACTCCACCAAAGCTCTCCCGTTATCCTCCTTCTCACATCCTACTATTAGAAGGAGAAATTCAGGCTCTCCTGCGAAAGAGAGCGATAGAGAGAGTTCCCAGGGAGCAGCGGGGTCAGGGGTTCTACTCCCACTTTTTTCTGGTCCCAAAAAAGATGGGGGACCTTCGTCCCATTCTGGATCTCAGTCTGTTAAATCTCTTTATAGAGTACAAAAAGTTCAGGATGGTGACTCTTCAGGGTCTCCTCCCTCTGCTGCACCAAGGGGATTGGCTCTGTTCTCTCGACATGCAGGATGCATACATGCATATCTGGGTCTTTCCTCCCCACAGGAAGTTTTTGAGGTTCCACTTCCAGGGGGAGCATTTTCAGTTTCCGGTGCTCCCGTTCGCCTTCTCTTCCGCTCCGCGAGTCTTCACCAAATGCCTAGCAGTGGTGGCTGCGGCTCTGAAGCGATTAGGTCATTATGTATTCCCTTACCTCGACGACTGGCTTCTCAAGGCCCTTTCACGAGACGGCCTCTTACGCTCTCTCGGAGACGCCTATACTCTATTCTGAGAGCCGGGGATCACCCTGAACTTGAAAAAGTCATCCCCAGAGCCCAGACAAAAGCTTGCCTTCATAGGAGCGATCCAGGACTCGGTCCAGGGCATGGCTTTTCTCCCACAGGACAGGGGGATTCGCCTGCGAACTTTGGCGGAATGGATATCCATAGCACCTCGAGTTCCAGCCCGGAACTTCCTCAGTCTATTGGGGCATATGGCGGCGGCCATTCCAGTAACACCTTTGACCCGCCTCCACATGAGAATCCCACAATGGATGCTCAGGGTGCAGTGGGATCAATGCTACGACGACCTAGACGCTTTAGTCAGGATCTCTGAGCCAGTCAGGAGAACATTGCTTTGGTGGTTAGACCCCAGCAATCTGGAGAAAGGGGTAAGCTTTCATCCGGAGCCTCCAGGTCAGACTCTGATGACAGACGCATCGGACCTGGGTTGGGGGGCTCACCTGGGTGTTCATCAAACGCAGGGGGTTTGGTCACCCGAGGAACGGTCCCTCCACATCAATGTACTGGAAATGCGAGCGGTCATCTGCTCTCTTCAGGCGTTTCGGGAGGACCTGGTACCCGGCTTTCTTCTGGTTCAAACGGACAACATGGCAGTCGTCTTTTACATCAACAATCAAGGAGGCACCCACTCCTATCCTCTTTGCCGGGAGGTGATGAGAGTCTGGTACTGGGCACTGGAACGGGGCATTCTTCTGTCTGCCATGCACGTTCCAGGCATCCTAAACAAGCTGGCCGACAACCTCAGCAGGTCGTGGGCCAGGGCGCACGAGTGGGAATTGCTGCAATCCGTAGCGGATCAGCTCTTCGGAAGGTGGGGCCTTCCCAAGCTGGATCTCTTTGTGTCACCACGCAATGCGAAACTGCCTCTGTTTTGCTCGCAAAAGCACGCGCCTGGCGTTTCTTGGCCAGACGCGTTATCCCTTTGCTGGGCAGGGAGGTTTCTTTATGCCTTTCCGCCCTTCCCTCTCATTCAGAGGGTTCTGCCCAAACTACAGGCAGAGGGGGCACGAATGATCCTTGTGGCCCCCAATTGGCCTCGACATATTTGGTTCCCGCTCCTGCAGCCGTTGTCCCTGGAATCTCCAATCCCGCTGCCCTGCCCATTTGCTCGCAACAGCTGTCCCAGGACCAGGGGTCTCTGGTTCACCCGGATCTCAGATCCCTGCACCTTCATGCTTGGCTCCTCCAGACGTAGCTAGGAACAGATACGGGGTTTCCCCGGAAGTGGCGGACATCTTAGCATCCGCAAGAAAGCCCTCTACTCGCTCCACTTACGCTATGAAGTGGAAGCATTTCTGTCTCTGGGCCTTGCCACAGCATTTAGATCCTGTCACCTGCTCTGTGAACTCCACTTTGCAGTATCTCCTCTCCTTGTACGAGAAAGGCCTGAACTACTCCTCTATCAAGGTGCACATGTGGGCAATTTCAGCCTATCATGCTCTCGTGGGAGAGAGGGCATTGGCACAGTTAGATGTAGCCCGCACCTTCCTTAGGGGAATTCTACACGAGACCTCCCATTAGGGACTCTGTCCCACCCTGGGACCTCCTTTTTGTGTTGGAGAAACTCACCCTCCCTCCTTTTGAGCCCGCGGCGAGTTGTGAGCTGCGATACCTGTCTTGGAAAGTTTGTTTTTTGGTTGCTGTTACTTCCGCTCGAAGAGTTTCCGAGCTTCAGGCTCTGATGTGTAAAGAGCCCTATTTGGTTTTTCATAGGGAAAGAGTTTCCCTCAGGACTAATCCTAAGTTTCTTCCCCAAGTGGTCTCGGAGTTTACCCTCAACCAGTCGGTTGATCTTTCAGTTTATTTTCCTTCTCCTTCCAATAGAGGGGAGGCTGTCCTCCACACATTGGATGTCCACAGGTCCCTGAGGTATTACCTCAACAGAACGGTTCAGCACCGTAAATCAGAGCAACTCTTTGTGGCTTTTGCACCACATCGCTTGGGTCAACCGGTGTCCAAGCAGACTATCTCCAAATGGATAGTCCGTTGCGTCTCGTTTTGCTACGAGCATCACAATAAACCCCTGCTGGGTCCGGTTAGGGGTCACTCCACCAGGGGAGTGTCAGCTTCTTTTGCCGTGATGCGGAATGCCGCCATTCAGGATATCTGTGCGGCTGCGACCTGGAATTCGGTGCATACCTTTATCAAGCATTACAGCTTCAATATCGTCTCCAGGCGCCGTGCTGGCTTCGGCCTAGCGGTTTTGCAAGGACTCTTGTCCTGAGGGCCTCTGGAGTCAGCATATTCCTCCTCCCGGGGACGGCTACCTCTTTGCTATGGGACTGCTTGGGATTCAGTCCTAATTGTTATGGCCTGCTGCAAGAGCTCTAACTCGGTAAGATAGTGCCAGTTACGGGGTTAATCCTACTGCACAGTAGATTCGAGAGGAGCTCTTGCAGCAGGCGCTGCTTCCCTCCCGCCTTCCCCCTCGGAGTGTGCAGGTCTGTTTTCTTTCCTTTCTCAATGGTAGGCTTCGCCTCCTTCTCTTGTCTGGCCTTCTGCTGGGTACTGGTGGGAGAACTGAGGTGGAGCTGGGTCCGCCCCCTCTTGTACCCTGACCGACGTCGGGGCGGGGCCGGCGTCAAGGGCGGTCCCCCGCTGGTATTGCTGGCAGAAGTTTTCACCATGTGGTCCTAGTGCCTGCGGCATGGTCCTAATTGTTATAGCCTGCTGCAAGAGCTCCTCTCGAAGATCTACTGTTACGGTAAGTTCTTGCGTAACTGTACTTTACTGCAGGAGACCGAAGTTTGAATCTTAACCCTTACTTTCTAGCATGGATTACCAGCTGCCAAGAGCATCGACATAGAGATATAGACACAGCCAGGACAGTTAACCTGAATTATTTTTTTTTGGGGAATGTGTGATACAGTCATTGATTATTTTATTTTTTCCTTCTCAGGCAATGGACTGCGAGACAAGCTCAAGTGCACAACCTTGCCAAAGCACACCCTCTGCTCCTGAACCTACCTCCCTGTCCTCACCTTTTGAGGAGCATGAGACAGAGGATGGCTGGACTGTTGTACGAAGGAAGAAGAAATAACTCTGGACATGTCACGTGTGTGTGTGTGTGTGTGTGTGTGTGTCATAAAAAGAACTGGCCTGTGGTGGCCAGGTCAACTCCAGACTGGAATTTCTTTTGGGGAAGGGCAACATGATCAGCATAGCGTCATCACTGTAACATAAATGACCACCAGGTGGACATAGCACAGAAGTTGTTGGAACGCACCACAATCTAGTTACCAGCAGTAGCTTGGAAGTTTTTACTGAATGGAAACTGATACTCTTGATTATGGTGTAAACCTTTGGGCACAACACCCTCAGACGTGCGCCATCTGGCTGGTGACTTGCTCTCCTTCCCTCCCTGATTATTTTCTGTTTTAGTTTGCATAGTAAGTTCTGTTACTTTTTTTTTCCAAAAGCAGTATCCAGTTTATTTAAAATGACTTGCCCTATTAAGAAAGGGCTAATAAAGTGCACACTTTTTTTTTTTTTTAAAGAAAAAGATGCTTAAAGCTGGAGTATTTGTTAGTCGGCAAAAAAAATTCTTTATATTTATTTTTTTTTTTTTAGCCAAATTATATTTCTGACATCCTTAAAGTCATCCTCAGTGTATTTTTTAGTTTTCCCAGGATAGTTTTAAATTTGTTTATAGCTGATTTTGTAATTAATAACACATTTATAAAGATGTCTGTCATTCTCCATTTAAAAAAAAAAATCTCTTTCACTGAAGTTACCTGTTGAATGTACATACTAGAGTCATACTATGGATGAATTAGGATGGTGCTGCCATATGTTTCTGACGGAAAAGAGCACATCACTTTACCAAGATATTTACTTTTTACATGACGGGTATAGCACAGGAGCTGGAATTTCAAAACAGAACAGTTACGCAAGAACTTACCATAACAGTAGAGCTTCGAGAGAGGCTCTTGCAGTGCGCAATAACAGGTAGGACTGAGCCGCCAGGACCACATGGAAAACTTTAGCTAACAGTGTCTGGCGAGGACTGCTCACCCAGCATCACGTGGCCGATATCGGCCCGATGCTATATAGTGGGCAGTCCCGCACCCGCCCTCCAATTCTCCCAGTGGAGAACTAAGAAAAGGTGCAACAAGAGGAAGAGTGGGCTCCTGGAACTAATTGAAAGGATGAGAGGAAGCAGCAGGGGGAAAGAGGGAGGGAAAACCTTGCCTAGTGCAAGAGCCTTTCTCGAAGATGTACTGTTCCGATAAGTTCATATGTAACTCTACTATCTTACTTCGAGAGGGCTCTTGCAGTAGGCAATAACAGGTAGGACTGAGTCTCAAGCAGTGGCAGTCAGAAAGGACCTGGCATGGGAGGCAGGAAAGGTCTGCTGTAGGCAGGGAAATTTAAGACAGAAGGCCCTGAAGGACAGCTAGTCCAAAGCCTGCCCTGTGCCTAGAGGCAGTGTCCAGACTGTAATGCTTAGTGAAGGTATGGACAGAGCTCCAAGTAGCTGCTGCGCAAATGTCTGCGGCTGAAACAAGTAGTAGATGAAGCCATGCCTCTGGTTGAGTGTCCCTTAACTTCCCCCAGAAGGGGTTTGTTGTACTGTTAATAAAACAGAATGCAGTTTGCCAACCATTTTGGATAAACACTGCTTTGAAACTGTGGTGCCCTCCCTTTTGGGCGCAAAGGAAACTAACAACTGGTCAGATTTCCGGACCGACTATGTTCGGTTGGTATAGTAACACAAAATTCTGTGCACATCTAGTGTGTGCAGGATTGCCTCCCCTTGATTAGAATGCTGAGGGTAGTACACTGGCAAGTGTATGGTCTGATTTATAGTAAACTCAGAAACCACCTTTGGTAGGAATTTAGGATTAGTACGCAGAACCACCTGGTCTCTGTGAAAAATTAAATAGGCTCCTTACACATCAGAACCTGAAGCTTGGAAATCCGAGGAGCAGAAGTAATGACAACTAAAAGTGGCAGTTTCCAAGACAAAGTAGCGCAGGTTGCAACTCGCGACTGGTTTAAAGGGAGGCAAAGTGAGTTTCTCAAGAATGAAAATCGGGTCCCACGGGGGAACCGGCCTCCTGACCGGGGGGGTTTCAAATGAAGAATCCCTTTCAGAAAGGTATGGGAAACCTCCAACTTAGCTATAGCCATGCCTTCCACTGGGGTGTGGTAGGTGGATATGGCAGACAAGTGGATCTTCAGCAACTAATAGTTGAACCCGATGTCTGAGAGGTGCAAAAGATACTCCAGAACCTAAGGAACAGGGCACGAAATGGGGTCCCCGCCCCTTGGAGGCAGCCCAAATAGAGAACTTTTTCCACTTCATGGCACATGTAGTTCTTATGGATGGCTGTGTGGCCTCCACAAAGACCTAAGTGACTCTGGAAGAGACCCCGTAGCGTGAATTTGCTACATCAGAAGGTGCTATGCATGAAGGGACTTCTGGCCTGGGTGAACCAGCTTGCCCAACTGGGTCAGAAGGTACTGGCAGATGGGTAGTGGCACCGGGTACTGCACCGCCAACTGCTGGAGCAAAGGGAACCATATCTGGCAAGGCCAGTAAGGGGCGATCAGAATCAGGTGAGCCCCTTCTGCCTGCAGCTTCAGAAGAACCCTCTGTATCAGCGGGAAGGCGTATAAAAACCTCCCTGTCCAGCAAAGAGACCACCAGGCTCGGGAGTAAGCAGAAATTGGGTAGTTTTGTGTTGTACGGGGAGGCGAACAGATCTAGGCGACCCCATTGGTTGAAGATGTCTTCAGTCACTGGCTGTTTTAGTTCCCACTCCTGTGATTGGGCCAAAGTGCAGCTGAGACTGTCGGCTAGAACGTTTTGGACACCTGGAATGTGCAATGCCGTAAGCTGAAGCTGGTGCTGGATCACCCAATTCCACACACGCATCACCTCCCTGCACAGGGGGTATGACCATATGCCTCCCTGCTTGTTGACATACCAGACCACACACACACACATTGTCTGGACCAGGGAGAAGGAGAGGCTGAAAGGCTTGAAGAGTGTAAAGCATCGCACACATCTCCAGCACACTGATGTGCAGAGAGAGCTCCCGCTGAGACCAGGATCCCTGGGTTTTGTGGTCCTCTAAGTGGGCACCCCAGCCCTGACTGGAAGTGTCCGTGGTCAAGGTTTGGGTCGTAAGGGGAGACCGAAAAGGCACCCTTCTGCAGAGGTTGTCCAGGTTCTGCCACCAGAGGAGATCATGCCACATGGGGCCAGATAGCAGCCTGTGATCCAGGTCACCCAACCTGTGGTCCCACTGAATTCTGAGCGTCCACTGCGTAATTTGCATATGGAGCCTGGCTAGAGGGACAGTGGGGATGGCTGCTGCCATAAGGCTTAGGAGGCACAGAACCGACCTGGCTGGAGGCCACTAACAGCACTAACTAACCTGGCATGCAACTGCTGCAAGGTTTCTGCCCAGTCCAAGGGAAGGAGAGCCTGACCTTGGGCTGTATCCAGTGCCACCCCAATAAACTGGAGGTGCTGGGAGGGCATAAGGTGAGACTTGGGGTAGTTCACTAATCCCCACCTGACAGAACAGATCCAGGGTACTTGACAGAGAACCTTCCAGGCTGTCCGAGGGAGCCATAAGGAGCCAGTCATCCAGGTGCGGGAACACAAAGAGCCCCTGGTGCCGCAAAGCCGCAGCCACCACCACTACGTAAACACCCTGGGTGCCGAGGAGAGGCCAAAGGGGGGGGCTTGAACTGAAAGTGCTCCCCTTGGAAGGCAAACCTGAGGCGGCGGCGGTGGGGTGGAAAGACTGGTATGTGCAGGTATGCATCCTGCATGTGCAGGGCGCAGAGCCAGTGTCCCTGTTGCAGTAGGGGCAGCATGCAAAATCTCTTGTACTCTACGTACAGCTTGAGCTTGCTGAGGTCCAGTATGGGCCAAAGGGCGCCTGTCTTTGGGGGCACTAGGAAGAAGTGGAAATAGTACCTCCTTCCCATTTGGCCCTAAGGAATGGGCTATATTGCTGAGTTTTGCAGGAGAGCCTCGATCTCTCTGATGAGAAGAATGTGACCTTTTGGGTAGTGAGAGTGACCTGACAGATTTTCTGGGGGGGGGGTCCTCTATGAATTCTAGGGTGTGGCCTCGAGCTAGCAGCTGAAGGACCGACAAGTCTGCCATAATCGCCTCCCACCCAGGCAGGTGATTGGCGAATCTGCCCCCCACCGGCTCCTGCAGAACTAGAGGTGTGGGGGTGGGCTGCTAGTCAAGAGGCAGAGGGAGAGAGGGTGGGTGGGGAAGCCCCACTCCAGAAGCCCTCTGAGACTTTGGTGGAGGCCCGGCGTTTGCCCTGACGCTAGGCAAGCTGGGGCTCAAATTGCCGTCGGTGCTGGTAGTGGTGAAAGGGCTGTCATGGCTTGGTACTGGGACGATACATGGACTGGACCGAGCGTAGCGCTTTGCCGCTCTCCTGAAGCTCAGTCAAGAGGTCCTTAATATTGCCCCTGAAGAAGACTGAGCCACGAAAAGGGGCATTTGGGGTCGAGGATTGTGCATCCTGAGCAAATCCTGACACCGAAAGCCAGGCATGCCTGCCAAGGCAGACTGCTGTGGCAGTGCTTGAAGTAGCGACATCAACTGCATCATATGTAGCACGCAGGGTATGACAGAAGGTAATCTCTGCTGCCTTCACCGACTGCTTGATCTTGGCCTATGCCTCAGAGTCAGGCAAGGCCTCAAATTCCAACTTGTTGTCCCAGGAGTACTTTCGGATAGCAGGCCATGTGGGCAGCATAATTCAGAGTCCTTAGTGCCAAAGTGGAGGACGAATAAACTTTGCATCCGAACTGGTCCAGCTGCCTTGACTCCTTATCCAGAGGGGAGGTGCTCATGTGCTTGGGCCTGGAGGACTGATCAGGGCCGCATTTATTACCAAGGAATCAGCCTTAGGTTGGGTACTGAGTGGTCCTTGTCCTCCAGGGCATGGTATAGCCTGTCTGCCTTTTTAGAGACGGCGGTTACAGACAACAGTTGTTGCCAAATTGTGGAGGCAAGGTCATCCACGGCGGGGGGGGATGAAAAGAGGTGTGTCCACTCTGGGAGGGCGAGGTGCTCTGCTAGCCGCCTACACTGAGGATCCTGTTCCCCAGTCTTCCACCAGTTGGCCTCTTGAATATCTCTGTGAAGGAAGGATCCTCCGGGGCAGACTTAGGAGTAGGTTCGTCCAGGGACGGGGATTCATAGCCTGAGACCGACGAAGAGGAACTGGACTCTGAGTCCGATGACAGGCTAGCATCCGGAGATGGGCCCAACGGGGAACCTCCTTCTGAGAAACTACCTGTCTATCTCCATGTCCTTCCACAGTGGAAGCAGCCACCGTATGGCCAGAGGAGGTAGGCCGGGACTCCGCTGGGGACACAGACCAGGGAGTAGGAGTAGGCTTGGCTGGCGACAAACCAGTTCTGAGACCAGTTGAGGCTTGATTCTGCTCCACCATGACTCAAACAGAACCCGATAGTCCACCCATGGTTGTGGGTTAACCAGTGGAGGAGGCTGGTAGAGCGGGTGGTAACACGTCGAAGGATAATCCGGCGTCTGGTAGCCAGGCATATCATATGCGGGTGAAGGAAAGTCCAGTGTGGGGTAATGTGGCACAAGATAACCCAGTGCCGGGTAGCCCAGAGTGCTGACAGAGCCGCAGGGCCTGGCTGAGGCCCTGGGGGTACGCCTGAAGAACCTGGTAAGATGGGGTCTGATGGCGGCCCTTCAGGAGGGAGGCCCGGCAGGTCCTTCCGGAGTCTGGGGAGGCACAGAGGGCCCAGATGGAGGGATCTGGAAGGTGAGGTCCAGAGGATCCCCTGGAAGACCAGGCACTGGATCTCCAGCGATGGATGTTCCAACACTGGCCTATCATTAGGGCCAGCAGACGTCCAGTCCCCCAGTTCAAGGGGGGAGAGATCCGGAGGCTTCACTGTGAGCGGCAGAGAAGGGCCCGGGGGGGGGGATTCCTCCTGGGGTGGCTGTGGCTGCTGCGGCAGCTCGCACTGGTTGGGAAAACCAATGTCCTCGATGTGTCTGCCTGGGCTGAGCCCGGTGGCAGATTTACCAGTGGACCCACTCGGTTTAGACCTGGGAGTTTCCTCTGAATCCCCGGAGTCCCCCGTCTGAATCATGACCAGCTCAGGTGGGACCAAAGACTGCTCCGTGGCAGGAAGAGTAGGTTTGGCCAGAGGGGTGCTTTCCTTCCTGGTAGAGGGCCACTCATCAGTTGCAGTCGCTGAGGAGAGCCACAGCCTGGGAGAAGACCAATCCCAATGCTTCTCCTTTTCTCTCTTCTTCTGCTCGTGGGAGTCCGAACCCCCGGAGAGGATGAGGCACTCATCTGCTGCAGCTCCTTTTCCATGGAAGCTAGTTTTTGTTTTAAACAATGAGCTTCCAGGGCTTGCTGATGGCGTTTCCATGTGACCTGGTTAATCTTCTGGCTGCCCTTATTGTCATGATCGGGCCCCAGACACAGGAGACATGAAGTATGGCCGTCCTTCTCCAGGATTTGCTTGCTGCAGGAGCACTTGTTATGAAGAAGAGATGCAATCTGATTACTATTTTTGACAAAAACACAAGAAAAAATAAATGTTTTATCGAAAATGGTCAACTGTAGCAGCATTCCATGAGGTCCGACATGCGAAGGTTGACGGGAAAGAACTGGAGGGCGGGTGCGGGACCGCTCACTATATAGCGTCGGGCGGACGGCCGCTGAGTGGGTGGTCCCCACCAGACACTGCTAGCCTGAGTTTTCTGTGTGGTCTTGGTAGCTCAGTCCAACCTGTCATTGCCTACTGCAAGAGCCCTCTCAAAGTAAGATCTGCAGCGTCCCATATCTTGGCTCAGGAATGAAAGAAAACAAAACATGGGCATCTTGACATTTTTGTCAGAAAAGCATTGCTGGGGGGAGCTATATGGTTGCTGACAGATACTGCTGCAAAAAATCAATGTCGCTCATCATGTTAAATTTAGAGGGGAGGCTACAGAGTAACACATCTCGTGTAATCTCTACCGTATGTTGCTGACTCACGGTGGTCTGGCATTGTTTTCCCAACACAAACCATCGGCAGCTCAGAATGTCAGGTACCAACAACACATTTACTCACGTGAACCTAGAATAATTAAAAAAAAAAAAACACACCTTGGTTGCTCTGCATTTTCGTCCTTTGTGAAGGTCCTGGAATGTAAAGAAACTAAATAGCAGTGGTGGAAGATTAATAACAAATTGTGCCATGACCCCTTTCAGTACAGAAGTGATGAGGTAATGTGTAGTGTACCTTTGCCCCAACCTGCAGCAGAATTCCAACAATGGCAAGGCTAAATTGGTGTGTCTTGACCTCTTTTCCCACTTACCGGGGCTCCAGAGGGCTGCTGTGGAGGTGACTAACATCTGCAACAGCCACACTTTATGAACTCACCACCACTACTGTGGAGCACCTGACCAGCCAATTTTCTACTGGGAGAACTGTTCAGTGTGTTGGGGGTGGGTTTGTTTCTGTGACTCTTGTTCAAGTGTGTGCAGTGAGAGATGTGCTGTTAATAGTGCCCCCCCCCCCAAAATCCGCTCCTGTAAAGGCAAGAGTAGCTACATGCTGTGTGCGTTTCATCTCCCTGAGCCACAATGGGGCAGTCAAGCAGTGGGAGCAGTCACAATACCGCAGTCTGGGACCTACAGCTTCCAAGTGGACTACAACCCAGTCTTGTCCCTGGCCTAACTAGGATCTCAGGAACCAAACTAGGAGTCACCATGTGGCAGATGGGCACCGCACCACTGGGCTTTTTTTTTTTTAAACAACTTCCTGTCTGGTATACAGTGTACCATTGAGACCATTCTAATCCATCCATCAGTGGGATACTAGCCTGGAGTTTTTGAGATGGCACAGTTACCTTTGGCAAATGTTTCAGTAGTGGGAGGCCTGTTACTACTGTGTGACAAAAGAACCACGTCTCTCTTGTTCACCATGGATGGTGCTGTTACCCTAGGACTTGGCTGAGGTGTTAAGGTGCAGTCTTACTGCACTGTACCAATCATCTATACTGTGTTTATGGCAGGGAGCAGACCAAGTGATAACTGTTCCAACTCTGGCTTTCCCTGTTAGCATAATCAGAGAACACTAGCTTCTTATCTCCGTTTACAGCCCCCTCCCCTGTGTTGCTGTTATCCCACCTTAATAGTGAAAGATGTGAGCAAACTACCATTGTCAAGACCAACACTAAGTCCTGCTAGTAAACCAGCTGCTGGCTGTGTGTGTGTGTCTGTCAGGTGGCGCCACGTTCCTGGAGAGAGTATGCACCACCCTTGCAAAGCTTCCACTCTTCACTAGTCGAGAGGAGAGAGATGTGGTCTCAAACTCACACTGTCTACTTTCTCATTTTGGTTCTCCTTGATTTTTAAGAGTGAAAACATTCTAAGCGCTCTGCTCACTGTACTTGGCCCAGGTAGTGCGCTCCCTCTCAGTAAGGGAGGGGTGATCACTATGCAGTGTCTCCTGTGGCAAAGTTGTGATCAGGATGGGAAGACCACCCACGTGGTGCATAAAAGAAAATAAATCTTTCTGATAAAGGGACATCTGAAAAGGAAGCAAAGTGGACTTCCACAGCTCTCTATTACTGTTTTCAGAACCAGACTTACTGCTCCATAGAACTTCTCTCACTTTGAAGAATGCATATATCACATTTAAAAAAAAATCAAAAAAGGCTTTGTAGATGTTAACTGGGCAATAAATTGTATTTTCTTAAAAAAACAAAAAGAAAACAAACAGAACATTTGACCAACTATAAAACCAGTTTTGCACAAATAAGGTGGGACATCCATTCAGAGGGAGATGCCCAGTGGCCAGCCACTAATAATAAGTCAAACAATATAATAATAATAAAAAACAGTTTCTTAATACAGATAGTTCATATAGCTGGAGGAAGAAAGGTCCCAGTTTCAGCTGGAATGCTGAATCGTGGATACAGGAAGTATGGGCCCACGATGTATTTCCAAGTAATTTATAACACTGATCATGCAAACGGCTAGAACAACTTTCTGTTATCTGATAAGCCCAAGGCACTCTGTTCCCACTGGTGGGTAGAGCAACATGATCCCTTTTAATATTGAAGCACTATATCTCTTGTGTCTCACCAGTGGGGGGCCCCAACATTGGAGTGCAAAGTCTCGCGTTTCACTGATACAGTCATATTGGGGGGGTGCGTATTGTTCCCTTTTGTCATTGAAGCATTAGGTCTCTGATGTCTCACTGGTGGACAGTCATCCAGGGAGCACACTGTTCCTTTTTTTTCTCCCTTGTCTCATTGGTGAAAAGACGTGGGGTGGTATGTTGTTCCCTTTTTGGGGAGAGTGCTGTTGTGTTCCATTTGTCACTGGTGGATGTTCATTTTGGGGAGAGGGTGATGCACTGTTCCCTTCTGTTAGCAGAGCATTATATTACCAGTGTCTCCCTAGCCCTGTGGCAGGGCAGGTGTTGGCGCCCCCCTTTAAGCATCCTCGTTTGTGCCAGATCACATAGAATTTGAAGTTTCTGCCAATATTTTCTTGGAGAAGCATGCCCTAGCACCCCCTTTGTCACATTTGTAGAGCCGCCCTGAGGCACAGTCCAAGGGGGCCCTACCTTGTTCCCATTTGTTATTAAACCATTAGGATTGTCATGGCTGGACCAAATGAGGGTGGGGTGATGTTGCAGTTTGTAATGTCATGTGTCCTACACTCCATCAAACAATGGTAATTCTTGGCTTAATGCAGTCTGTACCCTTCCTTACTGAAACTGCCGATTCGGTGATCAAGAGGAAGGGAGGCCGCCGGCGCTGAGGGTTGAGACACTGGACACCACACCTCATGCCACGCTGGCGACCCCAGGTTCGAGAACGGACTCAGGTTGTCAGGAGTCGGCAGGGGAAGGGAAAGGATCGAGCATCCCAGGACAGCTCTCTTCTCTGGGGAGGGCATGGGGCTCATGTTGCTCTGTAGTGGCATCTGGTGCACTGCAAGTTGCGGCGCACAGAAAGAGGGTTGGAGCATGGCAGACATCGGCATATAAGTGTGCTGTACGTCCCTGCATGCTGGCTCCAGGGAAACAAAGGCAGAAAAATGTGGCGGCTGATGGCCTTGCACTGCGCCCCCGGACCTGAGAGGTATGCCCCCAGGTGTTAGTTCCGTGTCCCCAGGGGATACTGCGTGAACGCTAAGCCTGTGGAGGACAGTGTGTTGCTGGCTAGACTGGGTCCAGGTGCCAGATGACCTGCCATGCCTGCGTTGCAAGAAGGAGAAATAATGATATGAAAAAAAAGAGGCCTCAACAAGAATCATCCAGGGGGAGAGATGGGGATTCAGACAGATATCTACCTGAAGGTGTCTCAATCCATGCTGCATGACTGCAAATACAAAAGAACATCACCACCACAGTACAAGTGAGTACAGCACGGAGGAGAAAATCTGCACCAGTATCTGGAACAATGTGTGCACTAGGACCTGAAGCCTTGACAGTGATAACAGAAGTCTGTTTCACCAGTCATGGGGGAGTGCTGATAATATACCAACATCTACTGTGTAGGGCAGCCAGTATTACAGTCCACATGCTGGGGACAGTGTTGTCAAATCCTGCCACTATCAAGTGGGTTACTGGCCCAGCCAAGTACACCTCAACAAACTCTGCCTGTTATCAGAACGCAAGAAGTACACACTGAGCTGGCAGTTCAGATACCCTCCCTGACATGCTTGAATAGTTAGTTGTATTGGGAGTATAGCTGGCTGTTATACCCGTCTGACCACAAGGTGGCATCACAACACTGTACCTGAAAATAAGGAAACCATGTGTAAGCTGGTAAATTGGTGGAGAGGTGTCCAGATCAGATTTCGGCAGCTCTGCCAGAAAGGCAGTGTCACCTGCACTCCAGGTTGGCACCAGAGGGGGAGTAGGATGGCAGCACCCTAGCGTTATTATCCACCCAGGATGGCACTAAAGGGGGGAATCATGTCACCTGCAACAGTACGATACCAGAGGGGGTTATGTCACCCATCTCCCAGAATGGCACCAGAGAGAGCTGTCACTATCACCCCCCCCCAAAAAAAAAGCACCAGATAAACCTATACCACCCCTCCCATGGCACTGCAGGTTATGTCATACCCCAGAATGGTAGGATTAACTTTGGGAACTTATAGTCCCTTGTGTGGTAGAAAAGGAGCTTCCACGGAGCAAGGGTGTGTGGATGACTGACAACACTTGGCATAGGTGCACCGTGCTGCCTAATAGATACACTGTGGTTGCAAAGTTTGAACAAGCAGTGGTAAAGTACTGATGGGCAAAGATTAAGGCTGAAGGTAACAGCCAGCAGGACTGCAGCAAGAGGTGCAGGAGTCTGGATGATGACTACTGTTACCGTAAAAACAGTATACTCTACACACAGCGCTGCTGGTATTGGGGAATTATGTTCCTATGTTGAGGAGTACACCACCCAAGTACAATCACATCCCTCATGTTTTGGAAAGGCCTCCTTTTACAAACCTTAATAAAGAGAGTACCTTATGGCAGTCCCTCACTGCTCTGAGGTTAGGGGATGCTGTTACGAGAGGGGTTGCATGAGCTGTTGTGTCTGCTATCCTAATCTGTGTAGCACAGCCCTATGTGAGCAGGGCTTAAAGCACAGAGACGAGTAAATCTTACTTCGAGAAACAACTCTTGCAGCAGGTTACACCATTAGGACTGAAGCCGGCAGATGCCAGGACCCCATGGAAATTTTCTAGCTAGCAGTATCCAGTGGGGACCGCCCCCGATGTCAGGCATCATACAAAAGGGGGCAGTGCCCTGGAATCCCCAGTTCTTTTCCCGCCGTTGACTCACCAGCATCGGCCTCACAGACGCCCTTTTCAGCGAACGACGACTCGAACTTCCAGCAATTTTTTGCTTAACTCAATGTCGGCAATTCCTACTCCTTCCATAGGACACCCCTCCAAGTGTGCCTACGGAAAACAGATCCCGTTTAAGGATCTCCATTCGGCCTGTCTGTGGTGCCTAGGCCCAGAGCATGACACCCAGGCCTGCTCCTTCTGTCAGAAGTTTAATAGCCGCACCAGGATCCGCCGTCAGAAGGCACTTCAGGGGTTCCTGTTGGAGGAAAGATTGAAAACAATGGACAAAGACCCTGCCTCCAGAGGTGAGTCTACCTCTAAGTCCCATAAACACCAGGAGAAGGCCAGGTCCAGACCTCCAAACCGGGCCTCGGACTCGCGCACCAGCTCAGGCTCCACGCGCTCAGACCGTTCTTTCACCAGGGCTCGCTCTCAGCTTCCTCCCGTTAAAGTCCAGGCTTCAGGTGGTCTTTCAGCTTCTCTCCACCCATTAAAGACTTCCAGGACTTCGGACCCTTCTTCAACGCCCTCCCGGGCCTCAGCGAAGTCTTCAGTCTGTCATCGGTCCAAGTCCTCTTCAAAGTCTGCTTCTGCTTCCTTGGACAGATGCCGGGAACCCAATGCCAGATCGGCCTCCCAGGGGACATGATCCCCCTTCAAGGAAGACTAAGGACCTGACATCCCTCAAGCGGACGACGGACCCTAAGCGGGCTGCCGATCCTTCTCCGGCCAAATGCCCTTCAGACCAGACGTCCCTTAAGCACCGGATGTCGGTCAAACGACCTACAAAGCCGAAGACTCCCTTCCTTCACCAGTCGATACCAGTCACTGGGGTTCATCTGAGGAGGACCTGATGTTGCCTGATGACCAGGCAGGCGATGCTGAGGATGCTGGGCTTCCGCAGGAGCCTTCGCCTGAACCGGCGATGCCCAGCACCGGCAACAGGCCAACCCTGACGCCAGGACCGTCTGGTATGAACATCCAAGAAGTCAAGGATCGCTTCACCTTTTGGTGGGACACTGTTAAGAAGGATGTGGTCCCAGGAAAGTCTCTTCCTCCTCCCCAGGGTCCAGCAGGAAGACCCACAACCCCCAAGGAGCCTACACCACCTCCTAGGGGAAGATCCAGAGAAAGGAGAAGACCCCCTTCATGGTCTCCCAGTCCCAAGCGACCCAGAGGAAGAAAGTCCACTCTGCAGGGGGACGACTCTAGACCGGACTCTTCGGACACCTCCAGGTCTCCTTCTCCAATAAGTATCCCATCACCAGACCCAGGAGACCTCCTCAGGTCACCTCCAGATGATCCCTCTTTTTCTGAAATCATGAGGCACATCCAGGAGAATATGGGATGGGAAACGGAAGATCTAGACCCCGAACGACAGTGCCTAGCTCGATACCTTCGGCAGAAAGATCCTAAGCCTGTGGTAGTGCCACCCTTGGTGGACACCTTCACGGACATCACCAAGGCCATGTGGAAACATCTGCATTCCACCCCCACTGTGCCGAAGGCTGACCGCCTGTACAGGACCCCTGCGGAGGACCCGTATCTGGCACAACAACCCCTGGCTGATTCACTGGTCATCTTTGCCTCTCATGACCGGTCATAACAGCAACATTTGAGCACACAGCCTCCAGACCAGGATTCCAAGCAATTGGATTCACTGGGTAGGCGCATGTATGCAGCTGCTACATGCTCCATTAGGTCACTGAACTGTCTGACTCACATGGTTCAGTTTCAGAATGCCCTATGGGAACAGGGCCAGGACCTGGTTAAAGTCCTTCCAGATGGCGAACAGAAGGAGGAACTTCTGAACCTTCTTCACAGAGGGCCATACGTGGGGCCCCAAGTTTTGAGAGCTGCCTATGATTCGGCGGACTCTGCGGCCAGGGGAGCAGCCTCAGGCGTCTGTCTCCGGAGACACTCATGGCTTCGCGTCTCCAGATTTACCCCGGATGTTCAGTAAAATATCCTGGATGTCCCCTACAAGGGAGAGGTCCTGTTTGGTAAGGATTCCGAAAATGTAATCACCAAATTACAGGACGCCAGGAAGGCAGTGAGGACTGTACAGGCCCAGGACTGGTTCCTTTCATAGGAACCAGAATCTATTTCACGGCCGGCAACAACGTCAGCAGCCACGTCCCGGCCAGCAGCAAAGGGGCAACTTCAACCATAAGGCCCAGCCTAAGTCTTCCCCAGGCCAAGGTCAGAGATATAAAAAACCGACCCAGACTGCAGGAGGCAACGCTGCCACATCATGACTCCCTTCCTGGTCCCTGCCCCTCCTCTGGCTCAACGGGAAGAAAAGGTTGGGGGTTGCATCTCTCGCCACCTTTCAGGGTGGCAGACGATAACCGCCGACCAATGGGTCCTTCAATTGGTTGAGAGAGGACACTCTATAGAATTCCTTGATCACCCACTATCAAGGCCTCCCCTGCTTTCCCGTTATTCGGGACAGCACGCACTGCTCATTCAGCAGGAGGTGCTAGTGCTTCTGGAAAAAGAGGCCATAGAGCATGTACTGCAGAACCAGAGAGGCGCAGGATACTATTTCCACTTTATTCTGGTTCCCAAAAAAGACGGGGGACCTCAGCAACCACAGTGCTTCAGTGCTTTAGAAGCACTTCCAATGGTGACTCTTCCAGGGTTAATTCCCATGCTCAAGCAGGGCGCCTTCTTAGCGTCACTGGACATGCAGGATGCCTACCTTCACATACTGATAGCTCAGGTGCACAGAAAATTCTTGCGCTTCTAGTTTCTGGGTCGCCATTATCAGTTCCGAGCCCTCCCTTTCGGGCTATCCTCGGCACCTCGGGTATTCACGAAGTGCATGGCAGTCGTAGCGGCGGCTCTCAGGAGACAAGGCCACCACATGTTCCCCTACCTGGACGACTGGCTCCTCATGGCCCCCTCTCGGGAGGCCCTGATGTCCATGATCCACTGTAATCATTCCCTCTTCAGGTCCTTGGGCATCATTATCAATCGGGAGAAGTCACACCTGGTTCCATCTCAGAGACTGCAGTTCATAGACACCGTCCAGGGGAAAGCCTTTTTGCCCCAGGACAGAGAGGAGCACATCAGATCCCTCATGAGGGATATCTTGGCAAAGAAGACCATCCCAGCAAGACTGGTCCTTTGCCTGTTCGGACACATGGCTGTGGCCATTGCAACAGTCCCTTTAACCCGTCTCCACATGCGGGTGACCCAGTGGATGTTACGGGTGCAGTGGGATCAGAAGCAAGACCATCTGCAGAATCCAATCAGGATCACGAATGCTGTCATCCAGGATTGGCAATGGTGGCTCGACCCAGAGCACCTGCCGTTGGGAGTCCCCTTTGTTGCACCTTCTCCGGTTGTGACACTCTCCACGGACGCTTCGGGGTCCAGTTGGGGAGCGCACCTCGACAGTGTCAGGTCTCATGGACATCCCAGGAAGCTCATCTTCACATAAACATTTTGGAGATGAGTCGTCCTTTATGCCTTGCAGGCCTTCCAATCGGAGATTCCACTGAGTACTCTGCTGCTACAAACAGACAATACCGCGGTGATGTATTACCTCAACAAAAAAGGAGGCACTCATTCCTACCCTCTTTGCAGAGAGGCCATGAGGGTGTGGGATTGGGTACTGCAACACAGTGCAAACCTTATTGCTGTACATGTTCCAGGAGTGGACAATGTTATCGCAGACAGTCTGAGCCGATCTCAGGCCCGAGTCCACGAATAGGAACTACTCCAAAAGGTTGTAGAGGATCTGTTTCGCAGATGAGGGACACCAGAGTTAGACCTTTTCGCGTCCCCATCCAAAGCAAAACTGACCAATTTCTGCTCGTTAGATCCAGGGCCTGGTGTTTTCTGGCAAGATGCGTTGTCTGTCTCCTCGGTAGGCAGATTCCTCTATGCATTTCCTCCCTTCCTGTTGATCCAGAGGGTCCTTCTGAAACTCCACAAAGAGCAGGCGACGTTGATATTAATCGTGCCCTTTTGGCCCAGGCAGATCTGGTTCCCTCTGCTGTACCAACTTTCTCAGGAACCACCGGTGCCTCTGCCAATCAGCTCTTACTTATTGTCCCAGGAGGCAGGATCCTTGGTCCGTCCGGACATTTGCTCTCTGAACCTGCATGCCTGGCTCCTAGGGACATAGCAGTCATGCGTTACGGAGTCTCACAAGAGATAGCAGATGTTCTAGTGGCTGCTAGAAAACCAGCCACTCGTGCCACAGAATGGCGCAGATTTGGTCTCTGGGCTCAAGCACTGGGACTTTCCCCACTGGAATGTTCTGAGGGTTTGGTATTAGACTATCTCCTGTTCCTATTTCAGGCTTGGCCTATTCTTCGATCAAGGTACACCTCTGTGCCATCTTGGCCTATCGCATTCCTACAGGCCTACATTCCATATCCCAGTTGGATACCACACAAGCCTTTTTAAGAGGCGTTCTCCAACTTAGGCCTCCAATTAAGGATCCCATTCCTCAGTGGGACCTATCCTTCGTCCTGGAGCAGCTTACACTGCCTCCTTTTGAACCAGCCGTGGATTGAGAGCTACATCTTCTTGCATGGAAGATGTTATTTTTAGTTGCTATTACTTCGGCCAGAAGGATTTCTGAGCTACATGCACTTATGTGCAAAGAACCTTATTTGGTTTTTCACCAGGACAGGGTGTCCCCAAGGACAAATCCAAAATTTCTGCCTAAGGTGGTCTCAGCCCTTACCCTTAATCAGGATATCGACCTACCACTGTACTTTCCTAACTACTCCAATAGGGAGGCCTTGCTGCACACTCGCGATATGCATAGGTGACCAAGATACTACCTGACCAGAACCAGGCAACACCATAAATCTGATCAGCTTTTTGTCTCCTTCGCCAATAGGATGCTGGGTGCTCCAGTCTTTAAACAATCTCTTTCTAGATGGCTCATGCGTTGCATCACGTTTTGTTACCAAGAACGTAACAAGTCCCTACCGGGCTCGGTGAAGGGACATTCCACAAGGGGGGTGGCTACCTCCTTTGCTGCTCTGAAGAACATGTCCACCTCAGCCATCTGCGCAGCAGCTACTTGGAGCACCGTGCACACCTTTATCAGGCATTAAAGCCTGGACATTGCTTCATGGCGAAGAGCTGGTTTTGGTCTAGCAGTTCCTCAGGGACTACTGTCTTAGGCTCTGGTTCAAATCTTGATCTTTCCCTAGCCTCCTCCCATTTCAGAGGGATTTCCAAAATTGCTTGGGAATTAGTCCTAACGGTGTAACCTGGTGCAAGAGCTGTTTCTCGAAGTAAGATAGTACAGTTACGTAAGAACTTACCGTAACAGTAGATCTTCGAGAACTGCTCTTGCAGCAGGTAATTTCCCTTCCACCATCCCATCTGGAGGTAAAGTTGTTCCATTGATTACTACCTAGGATTCGGTGTTTTTCAACACCTCCCTGCTGCATACCTTCTTTGAAGGCAGATCCTCAGTCTCCACTTCTGATGTCATCTAGCAGCTGGGAGTCTCCAGCGAGAGAACTGGGGATTCTGGGGGACTGCCCCTTTTGTATGATGCCTGATGTCAGGGGCTGTCCCCGTTGGATACTGCTAGCTAGAAAATTTCCGTGGGGCCCTGGCGCCTGCCGGCTTCAGTACTAATGGTGTAACCTGCTGCAAGAGCTGTTCTCAAAGATCTACTGTTACGGTAAGTTCTTACGTAACTGTACTTTCTACATTCTACTACAAGCTTCAGAACACTAAAAGGCCAGCTTTGCCACCCTCCTCCCCTGGCCAGATAGTGCAGCCTGGTAGTGCACTACACCTCTAAGTAAGAGAACTGAGATGGAGTCCCAGATTCAACTGCCCCACCTCAGGCCAGTGGGGTGTAATGCTGAGGCATTGTGCACTGCCTCAAGGGAAGGGAGCAGCTCTGTCCACTGCAGCAGCGCCTCCTACGGTGGTGGATTTGATGATAGGGGGTGCAGCCCACAAAATTATGGCCCCTCTCCCACCCACCGGACATCACATAAAAGCTCCACCAGGATTGGGTGGGATGTAATGAGGGAAGAACTGCCACATCGAAGTGCTTGACATCAGCTGCTGTCCATCCACTTCTTAACTACTGCATGTCTCGCGCCCCTCTGCTATGCTTGCTCAGGAACTCAATGAGTCTCTCTTGTCTGGACAGGAGGCACCGGTTGATGAGCCCTGCCGCAAAGTCAAGCTGTGGGAGATTAGAATATGAACAGAACAGGGGGCCTGACCCAGTTGCTCTCAGTCTGTCTGTAAATGAGGAGTAGCTGCAGCAAAGCTGAGTGATGAACAGGAAAGGAGGCAAGCATGGAGCTGGCAGGGGTAAATAATGAATTGTTTAAAAAAAAGGAAAAGTCATCTTTGTGAAACATTCCACCCACAAGATGGGAAACGCACTCCACCCTTTCTAATAGGACAGTCCCCAAAGAAGAGCCCGGTAAGAGTTTTTGTAGACAGTCATCTGGGACCCCATTTAGTGTTGCTCGGAGCCTGGCTCTGGCTGGGATAAAGTGGGTTAAAAATTGTACGTGCTATGATCCACTCCAAGCTTTCCTGATATCAGCCTGGTTGAACCAACCCTTTCACCTGGCCTTGGCGATGGTCCCCAGTGAAAGAGCTGCTGAACCTTGGACTATGGGCAAGGGCACCAACACAAAAGCTGTCGATCACATAGCACACTAGCTCTGACTTATGGCAGGTCATATACTGCTGATGAATAAATTTTAAAAAAATGGTTATAAAGAGACAGTATCCTTTGTTAAGGACTGCTGATACAGACTCCATAAAAAGTCCCAGCCTCTTGCTTAATATTTGAAAGCAGAGACCTACAAGAATCCCCAAGAGAACAGCAGAATGCCCAGCATTGGTCCTGGCCTGACCCTATCCAGTCAAAGTCAAATACAAATTTAAACAATAGTACAAAAGGGCAATACTTTTTACACTTTTTATAGAACAACATACAAAGCGTGCTTTCGGACCCCAGACCAGACATAGAGACAGCTTCTCTGGGTGAGCAGTACCAAGGGTATGTCAACCTTGCAACCTGCAACCGGTTTTACCAGGCCTCTCCAACTCTTCACTGCACAGCACTTGGGTTAATGACACGAGAATGGCTGTACCTTTGTTGCGAAAATCATGGATACCATGATTTTTCCACTTTGAATGTGGAAAGTTACTGCACTGTGCTAGGGTTGCTGACTGAGGTCAGGCACAAGAGAATGACTGGAGTGTAAAGTGAAGTTACTGCACAATACCGGGGGGGGGGGGGGACAGAGGTACCAGAGAATGACCAAGTGTTTGTGAGGTTACTGCACAATGTAGTCTGTGACAGAGGTACAAGAGAATAACCAAGCGTCTGTGAGGTTACTGCACAATGCTGGGGTTTGTAACACAGGTCCGGTACTGCACAGCATGGGTTTGTGACTGTCCGATATGAGAGAATGACTGAGTGGTGGTGGTCACTGCAGAGTACTGGGAATTGTGACCAAAGCTGGGTACGAGAGAATGATGAGGTTACTGCTCAGCACTGGAGCTTGTGAATAAGTGTTTGAGAGGTTACTGCACAGTGCTGGGATTTGGCACCGGGGTGAAAGAGGATGGCAGTGTGTTAAACAGGTTAATGCATATTGCTAGGATTTGTGAACGGTCTGGTAAGAGAATGCCAGCTCATGGTTGACCAAGTATTTAACAACAACCCCCTCTCCATCTTGAATCATCATGTACTAACAACTTACGGACATTTTTAAGGTAACTGGCAATGGTTTATCAGCACCTGCTGCCATTTTTACATACCTTAATTCTGTGGAAAAGGACTCCAAAAAGGCACACACCATAATTTTTACTAAAGCACTACTTCGTATTGATAAAATCAAACAGGTCTCAAACAGAGATTTATTTATTTTATTTAGTTGTTTAACCAGGTGCTTTTTTTAAAGGAGCGACCTGGGAGTACAAGGAGGTTAAGTGACTTGCTCAGGGTCACACAGTATGCATGTATACAAGTGGAAGTTGTGGGATTCAAACCCAGGTCTGGTCTGCTGGATGTCACCAGATTTGCAGCTCAGAGCCTTAGACCACTGCGCTATACTGCCTCCTTTGCAGCTCAGAGCCTTAGACCCATCCCATTTACATCCCATCCCTCAAAAACCACTATAACATTTCAGTATCCCCATCTTGGGTTACATGGCCATGCTGCTTTTACTGCTTTCACAGGGTTGCTGTTAAAAATAGTGCTGTAAGCCTGACCACTGCTGTTTCATTCACAGCAGAAGCGAGAACTACAACACATTTTTCGCTTAATTTTCCTGAAGCACTGCGGCTGCTGAATCGGGACCTGTGAGGCACACTCTAGTCTTCCCGGGTCAGCAATTTATCTTGGAATTTCTGGTTGCCTTTTTGGAGTCATTTGCCACTAAAGGACAGTATGTGAGAAGAACAGCCAACCAAAAAAAAAATCGTCTTTAAACTGAACTACTGAGTGTCATGTGAGGCAAAGTTCCACAAAGGGGTGCTCTGCTCACCCTTTCATGTGACACCTGCCTGAAGCATGGCCTGACAAGATGCTGAGTACAGGCTGTGAAGCTTACTGTTTTTCCTTGTTTTTTTGGGGTGCTCTTGTAAAATCAGCAATTAAATATATATATATATATGTATAATGTACAAAAAAGGATACTGTCTCTTTAAGAATGGCTTTTCCTATATACACACAAAACACTATGAAATGCAAAGAAACCACAAACGGCTGCTAAATAATAATAATACATAGCCGGAGATAGAAAGTGCCCTTGAAGAGTTCAAGTAATAAATCCACTGGGTAAAAAAAAGTCCACAGTACAAGGTTAGAATGAGCCGAGCAGACTATGACCTCCAGCACAGTCCAGGTGGCGATCGCAGGAGGCAGGAGTTCATGGCATGGATCACAACTTTTCCTGCCTCCCCTTTTTGGCCCATTATGTGTTTCTGATGGCTGCTTTTTCCAAAGTTTCTGTACCTTCCACCTCTTCATCAGCTTCTAGTATGGACGAGGTGGGGTTATAATGTTCTCCACGTCCCGCCAGGGAGAGGATGTGCGTCCAGCGCTTCTGCAGCTCTTCTGTCTCGGTGCTGAAGTACAGGGTCAGGTGAGACTGACTGATTTTGAAGGTATACTGGCGCCTCTCAATCTTGTCACCAGTATCTGGTGCTGTGACTTCAAAGCCAATCAGTGGGATGCTTCGCTGAGCCTTTACATCCTAATTGAAGCAAAAAAAAAAAAATTAGTATCAGATCAGGACCAGTGGAACAGCAACTGTGCTACAACACAAACATTCACCTTTTGCTTAAACTCAGTCCTACACTAATGCACCACACTGGTGTATAAGTGAGCAGGCCCTGCACTGCTGCACCCTGTTGGCACATAAGTGGGAAAGCTCTGCACTGACTCACTATGTTGGTGCATAAGTGTGAAGGCCTTGCACTGACTAACCCTGAACCCTGTGCCGTTTCATCATTCTGAAACGCAAGTGAGAAGCCCCTGTACTTCCTCATCAAGCTGGCTTGCAAATGGGAACGGTAACCTGCTGGAAAGGTCCCTTCACTGAAACCAAATTGATTCTTGTAAATTATTTGTAATTCCAATCACATGCCACTTTATTCGTACATGCAGTGTTTCATGGCCCCATGCTACTTTGTCCTGGTAGTATGGCGGTATTCTGTAATACTTCTTTTCTTTTGCCATACTTTAGCCACGTTTGTAAGTATCTCTTGACAACCTTAGTCTAGTTTCTGGCTGTGCCAGATAAGCTCCAATTCCCTGGGCCTGCCAACGGTGGCAACTCGCAGAACTTTGTGACAGAGGCACTTAGCAGGGTTATAAGAGAGTCACAGGGTAAGAGCTGATGGCAAAACCAGAAACCAGAATGCGGTTATCGACACATATGTAAAGACCATTTAAAGTATGGCAAAAGAAAAAGGGTAACCTAGATTACCACTGCACGATCAGGACAAAGTGGTGTGGGGGCTATGAAACAGCTGCCAGTATGTATAAGATGGCAAGTGACTGGAATTACAAATTAATCAGATTGCCTAACCAGAAAGAAAACCATTACTGTAAGCTTCATGATGTGATGAGGAAAGCAACAACTAAGAGAAGTATGCTTCTGACAGGTGTCTTCTGATAACTGATACCTGGATGGGCGCATAAGTAAGAATAAAAAAAACATACTACCACATTGTGGCTCTGTCAAGAATAAATGGGCCCCCAAAGTGCTCTTATGCAACCCAAATGGGGAAAGGAGGGAAGGTCGAGTATGGGTCTAACAAAATATTCTTGATGATCAAGAGATACTGTATGACAGGTAAAGTACAGTTACATAAGAACTTACCGTAACAGTAGATCTTCGAGAACAGCTCTTGCAGCAGGTTACACCATTAGGACTGAAGCCGGCAGGCACCAGGACCCCACGGAAATTTTCTAGCTAGCAGTCTTCAGCAGGGACCGCCTCCAATGTCGGTCCCACTCCCGACGTCAGGCATAGTACATAAGGAGGCGGTCCCCCCATAATCCTCAGTTCTCCCGCCCACTGGATGACATCAGAAGAGGAGACGAAGGATCCGCCACCAGATGGCAAAGACTACTGAATAGGAACATCCCATCCCGAAAGATGGGTGCTTGACTACGACCTACCTCCAAAAAAGGAGGATGGTGGGCGGGAAGGTACCTGCTGCAAGAGCTGTTCTCGAAGATCTACTGTTACGGTAAGTTCTTACTTAACTGTACTCTCTTACTTCGAGATACAGCTCTTGCAGCAGGTTACACCATTAGGACTGATTTCCAAGCAATAGTGGCAATCATGCGCCACTGGGAGGAAAGGTAGTGATTTCGATATTATTCGAGCCTAGGACAGAAGTCCCTGAAGGACGGCTAGACCGAACCCCGCTCTTCGGCTCAATGCAATGTCCAGACTGTAATGCCTGATAAAGGTATGCACAGAGCTCCAAGTAGCTGCAGCAAAACAGCTGAGGTGGAGACGTTCTTTAACGCCGCAAAAGAAGTAGCCACCCCTCTTGTGGAATGACCCTTGACCGTGCCCGGTAAGGGTTTATTGCGCTTGTCATAACAGAAAGTGATGCACTGGATGAGCCACCTTGAGAGTGACTGTTTGGAGACAGGAGCTCCTTTCATCCTGTGAGCAAAGGAGATGAAAAGTTGGTCCGACTTTTGGAGCTGTTTGGTTCTGGTCAGATAGTATCTGAGGCACTGATGCACGTCCAGGGTGTGCAGAAGGGCTTCTCCTCCATTAGTGTACCTTGGGAAATACACTGGTAGATCAATATCTTGGTTAAGGGTGAGGACTGAAACCACCTTAGGCAAAAACTTTGAGTTTGTCCTTAGGGATACCCCATCCTGATGGAAAACCAAATAAGGCTCTTTGCACATAAGAGCATGCAGTTCTGAGATCCTTCTAGCTGAAGTAACGGCAACTAAAAATAACGTTTTCCAAGAGAGAAAACGTAGCTCGCAATCCGTGGCTGGTTCAAAAGGTGGCAGCGTAAACTGCTCCAGGACGAAAAGTAAGTCCCAAGGAGGAATTGGATCTTTGATGGGAGGCCTAAGGTGGAGGACTCCCCTTAAGAAGGCACGAGTAGTGTCCAGCTGGGCCACCGTCCGATGGCCTACTGGGGCATGATAAGCAGAAACTGCACAAAGGTGCACTTTAATCGAGGAGTAAGCCAGTTCAGAGTGGAAGAGGGAAAGCAGGTAGTCCAGAACCAGCTTTTCGGGACAGTCTAACGGCGAAAAGCCGCACGCTTGAGCCCACAAACAGAATCTACACCATATCATGGCGTACGTTGCATAGGTTGCGGTTTTCTGGCGGCAGAGTAAAGTCTACCACTTGCGAGACCCGTCGTGATCATGGCTATGTCTCTAGGAGCCAAGCGTGCATGTTCAATGAACGTAAGTCTGGGTGGACCAATGAACCTGCCTCCTGAGACAATAGATGGGAGCTGATTGGCAAAGGAACTGGAGGTTCCAGGGATAGCTGGTGCAGAAGAGGGAACCAAATCTGTCTGGGCCAGAAGGACGCGATCAAAATGAGCATCACTTGCTCCCTGCGAAGTTTTAAGAGAACTCTCTGGATCAGCAGGAAAGGAGGAAAGGCATAGAGGAATCTGCCCGCCCAGGAGAGGGACGTGTCTCGCCAGAAAACACCAGGCTCTGGATCTAGCGAGCAAAAATTGGGCAGTTATGCGTTGGATGGGGACGCGAAAAGGTCTAACTCTGGAGTGCCCCATCTGTGAAACAGATCCTCTGCCACCTCCTATAGAAGTTCCCACTCGTGGACTCTGGCCTGACAGCGGCTCAGACCGTCTGCGATGGTGTTGTCCACTCCCAGGACGTGTATTGCAATTAGGTTTGCGCCATGTTGCAATATCCACTCTCACACTTTCATTGCCTCCCTGAAAAGTGGGTAGGAGTGATTACCTCCTTGTTTGTTGAGGTAATACATCACCGTGGCATTGTCTGTTTGTAACAGGAGTGTACCCAGTGGAATCTCCGACTGGAAGGCTCGCAGAGTATAAAGGACTGCCCTCATTTCCAAAATGTTGATGTGGAGATGAGACTCCTGGCCTGTTCACAGGCCCTGAGACCGGACACCGTCCAGGTGTGCTCCCCACCCGAGCCCTGAGGCGTCTGTGGAGAGTGTCACAGTCGGAGACGGTGCTTTGAAGGGAACCCCCGCGGAGAGGTTCCCCGGATTTAGTCACCATTACCAATCCCGAATTATGGCACTCGTGATTCAGATTTGCTGCTGCAGATGGTCTTGCCTTTGGTCCCACTGCACCCTTAGCATCCACTGGGTTACCCACATGTGGAGACGTGCCAGCAGGACTGTTGCAATGGCTGCAGCCATGTGTCCGAGCAGGCGAAGGACCGATCTGGCCAGGATGGTCTTCCTCACCGACAAGTCCCTGATGAGGGATCTGATGTGTTCTGCTCTGTCCGAAGGAAGAAAAGCTTTCCCTCTGACGGTGTCCAGAACTGCTCCTATAAACTGCAGTTTCTAGGACGGCACCAGGAGTGACTTCTCGTAGTTGATGAGAATACCCAGTGATTGAAAAAGGGACTGAATGCAATGAATGGCCGTCATCAGTGCCTCCCTGGAAGGCGCCATGAGAAGCCAGTCGTCCAGGTATGGGAACACGTAGTGGCCTTGTCTCCTTAGAGACGCTGCTACGACCACCATGCACTTCGTGAATACGCGAGTTGCCGATGACAGCCCGAAGGGAAGAGCTTGGAACTGATAAAGTACAGTTATGTAAGAACTTACCGTAACAGTAGATCTTCAAGAGGAGCTCTTGCAGCAGGCTATTACAATCAGGACTACACCGCAGGCACTAGGACCCTCCGGTGAAACTTCTGCCAGCAATATACAGCAGGGACTGCTCCCGACGCCGGCCCCACCCCGACGTCGGTCAGGGTACAAGAGGGGGCGGACCCAGCTCCACCTCAGTTCTCCCGTCAAGACCCAGCAGAAGGCCTGACGAGAAGGAGACAAAGCCTACCATGAAGAGAGTTGGAGAAGAAAAAACAAAAATGGATCTGCACACCTCAAAGGGGAAGGTGGGTGGGAAGTAGCACCTGCTGCAAGAGCTCCTCTTGAAGATCTACTGCTACGGTAAGTTCTTACGTAACTGTACTATTTTACTTCGAGTGGGAGCTCTTGCAGCAGGCTATTACAGTCAGGACTGAGTCCCAAGCAGTCCCACAACAAGGAGATAGACGACACAGAGGCCTTAGGACAAAAGCCCTTGTAAAACGACTAGGCCGAAGCCAACTCGGCATCTGGAGACGATATCCAAGCTGTAATGCTTGACAAAGGTATGCACAGAGTTCCAGGTTGTGGCCGCACAAATGTCCTGTATGGCGACATTCCGCAGGGTGGCGAAAGAAGCTGACACTCCTCTGGTGGAGTGACCCCTAACCAGGCCCGGCAGGGGTTTATTGTGATGCTCATAGCAAAACGAGACACAGCGAACTATCCATTTAGAGATATTTTGCTTGGACACCGGTTGACCCAAGCAATGTGGTGCAAAAGCCACAAAGAGCTGCTCCAATTTACAGTGCTGAACTGTCCTTTTGAGGTAATACCTCAGAGTTCTGTGGACATCCAAAGTGTGGAGGAGAGCCTCCCCTCTATTGGAAGGGGAAGGAAAATAAACAGGAAGATCAACCGACTGGTTGAGGGTCAATTCTGAGACCACTTTCGGAAGAAACTTAGGATTTGTTCTGAGAGAAACCCTTTCCCTGTGGAAAACCAAATAGGGCTCTTTACACATCAGAGCCTGAAGCTCGGAAACCCTTTGAGCTGAAGTAACAGCAACCAAAAAGCAAACCTTCCAAGAAAAGTAACGCAGCTCACAATCCGCCGCTGGCTCAAAAGGAGGGAAGGTGAGTTTCTCCAACACAAAAAGGAGGTCCCAGGGTGGGACAGGGTCCCGAATGGGAGGTCTCATATGTAGAATTCCCCTAAGAAAGGTGCAAGCCACATCCAATTGTGCTAAGGCTCTCTCTCCCATGAGAGCACGATAGACAGAGATTGCCCACATGTGCACCTTGATAGAAGAGTAACTTAAACCCTTATCGTACAAGGAGAGGAGATACTGTAAAGCTGAGTTCACAGGGCAGGTGACGGGATCCAAACGCTGCAGCAATGCCCAAAGACAAACGCTTCCACTTCATAGCATAGGTGGAGCGACTAGAGGGCTTTCTTGCTGACACTAAGACCGCCGCCACTTCCGAGGAAACCCCGTATCTATGTTGAGCTATGTCTGAAGAAGCCAAGCACATAGGTGTAAGGATCGAAGATCCGGATGGACCAGCAACCCTTGGTCCTGAGACAGTAACTGCGAGCATATGGGCAGCGGAATTGGAGGTTCCATGGATAACCGCTGCAGTAGTGGGAACCAAACCTGCCGAGGCCATTTGGGGGCCACTAGGATCATCCGGGCCCCTTCTGCCTGTAACTTGAGCAGTACTCTCTGAGTGAGAGGGAAGGGCGGAAAGGTATAGAGAAACCTCCCTGCCCAGCAAAGGGATAACGCACCTGGCCAAAAAACTCCAGGCACGTGCTCTCGCAAGCAGAACGTTGGCAGTTTGGCATTGCATGGTGACGCAAAGAGGTCCAGCTCCAGAAGACCCCACTTGTCGAAGAGCTGGTCTGCTACGGATTGTAGCAGCTCCCACTCGTGCGCTCTGGAATGCGACCTGCTGAGGCTGTCGGCCAGATCGTTTAGGACGCCTGGAATGTGCATCCCGGACAGCAGGATGCCCTGTTCCAGCGCCCAGTACCAGACTCTCATCGCCTCCCTGCAAAGAGGATATGAATGAATGCCTCCTTGTTTGTTGATGTCAAAGACAACCGCCATGTTGTCTGTCTGAACTAGAAGAGAGCCTGGCACCAGATCCTCTCAAAAAGCCTGGAGGGCGTAGAGGACCGCTCGCATTTCCAGTACACTGATGTGGAGGGACTGCTCCTCGGGTGACCAAACCCCCTGCATTCAATGTGCACCCAGGTGCGCCCCCCACCCCAGGTCTGATGCATCTGTTGTCAGAGTCTGACCTGGTGGCTCCGGATGAAAGCTGACCCCTTTCTCCAGATTGTTGGGGTCCATCCACCAAAGCAGAGTTCTCCTGACTGGCTCCGAGATCTTGACTGGGGAGTCTAGATCGTCGTAGCTTTGGTCCCACTGCACCCTGAGCATCCGCTGTGAGACTCTCATGTGGAGGCGGGCCAAAGGAGTGACAGGAATGGCCACCGCCATGTGCCCCAGTAAACTGAGGAAGTTCCGAGCCGGAACTCAAGGAGCTATGAAGATCCGTTCTGCCATCTCTTGCAAGCGAACTCCGCTGTCCTGTAGGAGGAAAGCCATGCCCTGGACGGAATCCAGAATCGCTCTTATGAAGGCGAGCTTTTGGCTGGGCTCTGGGGATGATTTTCGTAAGTTCAGGGTGATCCCCGCTCCGGGAACAGAGTATAAGTGTCTTCGACAGCTCGAAGGAGGCCTATTTTTGACGGGGCCGTAGGTAGCCAATCGTCGAGGTTGGGGAACACATAGTGTCCCATCCGCCTTAGAGCCACAGCCACCACTGCTAGGAATTTGGTGAAGACTCGCGGAGCGGAAGAGAGGCCAAATGGAAACACTCGAAATTGAAAATGCTCCCCTTGGAAGTGGAACCTCAGAAACTTCCTGTGGGAAGCATAGACCCCGATATGCATATATGCATCCTGCATGTCAAGAGAACATAGCCAGTCCCCTTGGTGCAGCAAGGGAAGGAGTCCTTGAAGAGTCACCATCCTGAACCTTTTGTATTCGATAAAGAGGTTTAGAGGACTGAGATCCAAAATGGGACGAAGGTCCTGAGTCTTTTTTGGGACCAGAAAGAAATGGGAATGGGAATAGAACCCCTGTCCTTGCTGCTGCAAGGGGACCCTCTCTATTGCTCTCTTCTGCAGGAGGGTCTGTATCTCTCCTTCTATTAGTGGGATGTGAGAAGGAGGAGGATAACGGGAGAGCTTTGGTGGAATATGCGGAGGAAACTCTGTGAACTCTAGCATGTGTCCTCTCTGTATAATATCCAAGACCCACTGGTCTGCGGTAATAGACTTCCACCCTTCAAAATGAAGGGAGAAGCGGCCCCCAACCAGCTCCCCTGGGTCTTCCCGCGGAAGGGGGGGTGGAAGGGAGTCAGTGAGCAGAGCCGGGAGTGGGGAGAGAGGCCTGGGAGGACTTGGGCCCACGGGCAGGAGGTCCACCAGAATGCTGGTTCCCAGATCTCCTGCGGAAGCCTCCTCTCTGCCCCTGTTGGTTGCCACGGGCTGCAGCTTGACTGCCTGAGGACTTACGAAAGGGCCGTTTACGATGCTGTCATCGCTGGTCGCCATGGTACATCTGGCGGACCGAACAGATCAACTTGCCCGACTCTTGGAGGCAGGAGATCAAAGCCTCTGTCTCCTGCCCAAATAGCACTGTACCCTGGAAGGGCAGATCCTTGATACCGGCCTGCAGATCCTGGTGAAAGCCCGAGACTCTCAACCAGGCATGGCGTCGGAGGCACACCCCGGAAGTGGCTGCCCTGGCTGCCGTGTCTGCAGTGTCATACGAGACCCTCAGTACATGGAAGCCTACGTCTGAGCCCGACTGGAGGAGGGCCAGGAGCTCTGCCTTTTGGTCAGAGTCTGGCATGGTCTTTGCCAGCTCCAGTCCCCTTTCCCACAACGCATTCTGGTACTGTACCATATGCGTTAGGAAATTGAGGGAGCGGATGGAACAGGTGGAGGCTGCATATACTTTCTTGCCCACCTGGTCCAGGTAGCGGGACTCCGGGTCGGAAGGCTGGGAGCTGAGGTGCTTCAGTTGCTGAGACTTGTCATGGGCAGCCGTGATCACAGAAGAATCGGCCTGAGGGTGTTCCACTAGAAAGGGTTCTGCCCTCGGGGCCTTATACAGCCTATCTGACTTTTTAGGAACTGCCGGGATTGAGGCCAGAAGCATCCAGATGGTTCTGGTAAGGTCCTCGAATGTATCTATCAAAGGAGGGATAACCAGAGGCTTTAGCTCCTTTTGCCTCAGGTACTTGGCCAACCTCCGGTGTTCCGGATCCAGGTCCTCCGTGTCCCACTCATTGGAGGCCTGGATATGCCTCATGATGTCCATAAAAGTAGAATCGTCCGGAGGCGAGCGAGGCTGGTCCTTCTCTCCCGGGGAGTGCTTGAGGCTGAGAGAGGACGAAGAGGTCAACGATGAAGAGAAGGATCGACTATCCGACTTGGAAAAGTCTGACCTCATCCTGTGACCATGCCTTCACTGGCGTCGGAAGCTACAGGACCGATGTCGGTCCAAAGACCGACTCCAGTCCCTGGACCGGCGACAGAGCAAAGACCGACGTCAGTCAGAGGACCAACGTCGAGAGCAATCTCGCCTGGAGCGAGAAGGGCTCCTGAAGCGTGACCTAGATCAACGTCGGTCACCAGAGTCCCTGGAGCGACGTTGATGGTCCTTGGACCCGGTGCAGGAACGAGCCCTGGAGGGAGGTGAAGGCTGGCGCTCCGGTGGCTTCCGCGTGGAAGACTCACCTCCCGGCTGTGGTTCTCCCGCAGGGTCCGGTACTGGTGTCTGGGCCGGCGATGGGGAGGACCGCTTGTGGATCTGCCCCCACGAAAAGGAGAAAAGATCCTTGAGCTCATCCTTAGTGAAAATTTCAGCCGCTTCGTTGGGAAGTCTCCAGGCGTCGGAGCGAAGGAGAGTTCTCCTGAGGGCGACTTGGGCAACAGGGACGTCGGTACCTCCACGACCGACCCTGCGTCCTTCGCCCCTTCGACCGGCATCGGTGTAGGGACCGATGACGGAGTGACGCCTGGGTTCACCGGAGAGTCCTTGGTCTCTGGAGGCGCGCCTTTAGCAGGTGGCGTCGGTGCCTTAGCAGGTGGGGCCAAAGCAGGCACCTCTAAGGACTTAGTGATGACCCTTAGCGGAGTCACCTTTGGCTTGGCCGGCTTCTCCCCCGACAGGCCAGCCTTAGCTTGGGAAGTCTTCGGAGGATCTCCAGAACCCAAGGGACGGGCCTTTTTGGGAGATGGCCGCGAATGCGAGCGCAACCGAGACTGGAACCGGTGACGGGACCGACTACAGTCCTTGCGCTTCTTCTCCTTCCTTTTCCCGTCCGAGGAGTGCAGATCCATCTTCTGCTCCAGCAGGTAGGCCTTAAGGGCCTTCAGGCGGCGGATGCGGGTCCAGCTGGTAAAGGCCTGGCAATCTGCGCAGTTGGCGGTGTCGTAGTCCGGGCCCAGGCAGAAAATGCACTGCCGATGGCCGTCCTTAGCTGGGATCTGCCTCCCGCAGTCACACTTATTTAAGTGTTCTGGAGATGCCGAGGCCCGAGAAGACATCGAACCCGGCCGGGTAAAAAGAACGGCTGACGTCGGTACTAGGTAATGGAAAGAGCGAGGGAAACAACGCTCGAAAGCGGGGAAAAGGAAGCAATCGACGGCAATGGACTGACGTCGGTAGCTGAAAACGGTAAACCTGTCGAAAAAAGAGGAAAATCTTGATTGTAGAGTCAATCTTTTAGCTGTAATCGCAAGTAGAAGCTGTTTCTTTTGGCTTCACATACAGGACGCGGCGGGAAAGAACTGAGGTGGAGCTGGGTCCGCCCCCTCTTGTACCCTGACCGACGTCGTGGCGGGGCCGGCGTCGGAGCGGTCCCTGCTGTGTATTGCTGGCAGAAGTTTCACCAGAGGGTCCTAGTGCCTGCGGCGTAGTCCAGATTGTAATAGCCTGCTGCAAGAGCTCCCACTCGAAGTAAGACTGGCGGCTCTGAAACTCGAAGTGCAGGAACCTCCGGTGCGCTTGAGCAATCAGAATATGCAGGTAGGCGTCCTGCATGTCCAAAGATGCCAGAAAGGCTTGCGCAAGCATTTGTAAATGACCGACAGGCTGAGGTCGCTGAGGTCCAGTATTGGACGGAGGTCCCCTGTTTTCTTTGGAACCAGGAAGAAGTGAGAATAGTACCCTAGTTCTCTCTGGTTCTCTGGAACGTGCTCCAAGGCTTCCTTTTCCAGAAGCACGAGCACCTCCTGCTGTATGAGAAGGGTATGCTGACCTGAATATCGGGAAAGCAGGGGAGGTCTTGTGGGTGGGCTGCCAACGAATTCTATATAGTGGCCTTTTTTGACCAGCTGCAGAACCCACCTGTTGGTGGTGATCGACTGCCACCCTAGGACGTGGCGTGCGATGCGACCCCCGACTTTCTTTTCCCATTGATCCTGAGGAGGGGTAGGGGCCGGGAAGGAGTCATGCTGTGGCAGCGTTTGATCCGGCAGGCTGTGCCAACTTCGCAAATCATTGGCCTCTGCCTGAGGATGACTTGGCCTAGGCTTTGCGGGTGAAAGTGCCCCTCTGCTGTTGGCCAGAACGTGGCTGTTGCCTTTGTAGCCAGCCACGGAAGCGGCTTTGGTTCCTACAAAAGGAACTGGGCCGAGACCTGTACATGGCCTGTACAGATCAGACTGCCTTCCCTGCGTCCTGAAGTTTGGTGATTACTCTCTCGGAGGCTTCACCAAATAGGACCTCGCCATTATAAAGGATGTCTAAGATGTTCTTCTGGACATCCGGGGTAAAACTGGAGACACGGAGCCAAGAGTGTCTCCGGAGACACACGCCTGAGGCTGCAGCTCTGACTGAAGAGTCCGCAGAATCATATGCGGTTCTGAGCACCTGGGTCCCCACATCCGAACCCGTGCGGAGGAGGTTCAAGAGCTCCTCCTTTTGGTCGCCATCGGGCATCTTCTCGACCAGGTCCTGTCCCTGTTCCCACAGTGCGTTCTGGAAATGAACCATGTGGGTGAGGTAATTCAGTGACCTGATGGCGCAAGTCGCATCTGCGTACGTGCGCCTACCCAGGGCATCCAATTGCTTGGATTCCTGGTCCGGTGGCTGTGTGCTCAAATGCTGAGGTCTCTGAGACCGGTCATGCGAGGCAGTGATGACCAGAGAGTCAGCCAGAGGATGGTTCGCCAGATACTGGTCCTCCCTAGGGGCCTTGTATAGGCAGTCAGCTTTCTTCGGCACTGCTGGAGTGGAATCCGGACGTTTCCAGGCGGCCTTGGTGATGTCCGCAAAGGTATCCACCAAGGGCGGCACTACCACAGGCTTTGGGTCTTTCTGCTGAAGGTAACAGGCAAGGTGTTTTCTCTCAGGGTCAAGCTCTTCAGCATCCCACCCCATATTCTCCTGGATGTGCCTCAGATCTCCGTGAAAGAGGGATCATCCGGAGGAGACCTAGGCAGGTTGTGTGGGTCCGGAGAGGGAATGCTGATGGGAGAAGGAGGTCTGGAGCGCCCTGAGGTGTCAGATTTAGAATCCTCCCCAGACGGGGTGTACCGGCATCGTCTAGGTCTCTTGGGGCTGGGTGACCCTAAGGTGGATCTGGAGGGAGGCCTTCTCCTTTCTGAGGCTCTGCCCCGAGGAGGTGGTGATTGCTCCTTGGGGGTTGGTGACCGTCCTACGGGCCCCTTGGGCGGAGGAGGGGGCGTAGGTGGTGAAGGAGTAGGAGGGGGCGAAGTCAGAGTAGGAGGAGGACGTGTGGCAACCACATCTTTTCTGATGGTGTCCCTCCAGAAGGTAAAGAGCTCCTTTACCTCTGCCTAATTCATGCCCAATCACAGGCCTGGCACCGGTGGCCTGTCGCCAGGGTCGGGCGTTGGGTCCCCCGCTCCAGGGAAGGTTCCCGTGGGAGCCCGGCGTCTCCGGGTGTCGCCCGCCTGGTCCTCGGACTGTGTGGTATCCTCCTCCGATGAGTCTTTCTGACTGGCGTTCGCTGGCGACGGTGGTGCAGTCCTCTTCTCTGGGGTAGCTGATGTTGGTCCCCTGGCCGACGCCCTTGGAGGTGGATGCCTGGGCGGCTACAAGTGTTTTGCTATCGCCGGCTCCTGGGAGCACCAGTGATGCTTGGCCGTCGGGTGGGCCGATGTCGGGTCTGACGTCCATTTGGGGGACGTCAGGTCCTTGGTCTTGCGAGGAACCGGATCCGACCCACGCGGAGGCTGGGATACCGACCTGGCGTTGGAGTCCCGCCGGTGGGAAGAAGATTTATGGCACTCCTTAGACTTCGACGAGGCCTTAGATGGAGTGGAAGAGGCCGACGGCATGGAAGTCTTCAGGGGCTGCAAAGAGGAGGAACCGCTGGAGGATCTGACCTGAACCGGGGGAGGTTGCGATTGAGCCCTGGAAGGAGAGCGGTCCGACTGCGAGCCGGAGCTTCGGGAGTCCGAGGCCCTCGCAGGGGATCTGGGCCTTTCCTTTTCCCGGTGTTTGTCCCGGCGCTTGTGGGTTTTACCCGACGACTCCCCTCTGGAGGAAGATTCTTTATCCATGGTTTTCAGTTTCTCCTCTAAGAGAAACGCTTGAAGGGCCTTCTGGCGGCGGATCCTGGTGCGACTGTTGAAGCCCTGACAGAAGGAGCAGGCCTTAGTGTCGTGTTCCGGGCCTAGGCAGTGCACGCAGGCTGAAAGTGGATCCTTGAAGGGGATCTGTTTGCCGCAGGCACACTTCGATTGGTGACCCTCCAGAGAAGTAGTTGGAGAGGACATCAGTTGAATCCAAAGTCGTGAAGAAAGATGAAATCGTCATAGCTCTAAAGGTCATCACATGCTAGAAAAAAGGACCGAGAGGCCAATACTGGCGATGTTGACGGCGGGAAAAGAACTGAGGATTATGGGGGGACCACCACCTTATGTACTATGCCTGACGTCAGGGGCGGGATCGACGTCGGAGGTGGTCCCCGCTGAAGACTGCTAGCTAGAAAATTTCTGTGGGGTCCTGGCGCCTGCCGGCTTCAGTCCTAATGGTGTAACCTGCTGCAAGAGCTGTATCTCGAAGTAAGATCTTGCCTATCTTTGAAGAATCCATCTTCAGAGCCAAACAAACTCCATAGAAAGGAAAACAGGGCACAGGAGGAAAGAAAGTGTATAAACCTTTGTGTCTCCATGAGCAGAACCCTTACTGCCAACCTTGTGAGGGGCAGGACAACTGGAGAAGGCATATATGCCTGTCTTAAGAGTTGTCTCAGGAATTGTGCTGTCAAAAGTAAAAAAAAAAATATAAAAAAATGGAACTTCTCTGAAAATGGTGTTGAGGAATTTTCTACAATCAAGAGGATGGAGCCATGCTAGCAGCTAGACATATTCAGGCCTGACGGCATAAACAAACAGCCATGGCTGTTGCTCGGGCAGCTACTTCAGAGGTGCCATATACCCAGGAGAGTAATTTTATGGGGGACTGGTGTCCCTCAACATTTCATCATTGCAGTCTTGAATAACACTGTAAAATCCTTTTATAGCTGTGTTCCCCCAAACTATTACACAAAGTTACTCCTCTGTATATACCACATGTAGCAGGTGCTTAGTAGAACCAGCCCATTGAGTAGCTATACAAAAGTAGGATATATCGGTCCAGCCCTTGAGGCACAGTCAAAACCTTAGCATTAAACACTTCTCATAACTGAAGCTGAGAACATGACATATGGACCTAGTAGGCTGAAATTCTAGCCAATGCCAAAGAGGATTTACACATTTTCCTGCCCATAGTGTCAAGCCACTATGAGTCAAGAGAAGGCAAAGAAAGGTATCAGTGGGGTGGCAGAACCCTTTTGGGGTACAAACAGAGAATATGACTGGGATGTGGGGGGGAAACAAAAGTACCCTCAGGCACAAGGTACCTGTTACACACACCAAAAGGAACACCTGACAGAGTGAATGGACAGCACCGAGTAGCCCAAGACCCTTTTATCCAGGGCTGGGACTGTCGAGGGTATGATAACCGAGTTAAGACATAAGAGGTGAAGAAAAATAGGTTACTCACCTGTAACCACAATTCTGGGAGTGGTATATGGTTCGCATCCACACTCTAGCCATTCCACAACAATGATGTCACTGGCCAGACGTCTTTAAGCTAAGCTCCTCCCACCACCTGGGCGGTATATCCCCAACTCCACCCCATGACGTCAGATCTTGCATGCTGGAAGCAGAACCCATGTGCCACTTGCCAGGGGAGGCCGGGTAGATGTACCACTGTGAACCATGTACCACTCCTAGAACTACGGTTACAGATAAGTAAACTATTTTTTCTAGGGACGTGGATATGATTCACGTATCCACACTCTGGCAGACTCCTAAAAGTTCTCCAGGAGGAGAGGGCAAGGTGTGCACCCCTATCTGGCGAACAGAGATCCCAAAACTAACATCCTGGCATGACTCAAGGTTGATGCGGTAGTGGGAAATTAAGGTGTGTGCTGACTTCCAGGTAGCAGTCCTTCAGATCTCCTGCATAGGGATGTTCCCAGAAGCAACCACTGAGGCAGCTGCCATGTCTGGTGGAATGAATCCTAAGCCCTACAGGAGGCTCCCTAACAGCCAACCTATAGTAAAGGTTTATGCAGGATGTAATCCATCTGGCAATCATCTGCTTTGCTGCTGATCTGCCAGGTGTGGCTTCAGCATATGTGACAAACAGTTGGCGAGCCTGTCCCCAAACTGCACACATGTGCTTCATGTAACAGAAGAGCTCCCTTCACAGGTCCAGGTATGAAGCCTGTGGTCAGCCTACAAAGATGGGCTGGTGAAATACACTAAGTTAATCACCTGGTTAAAGTGAAACTCCAATACCACCTTTGGGCAGAACTTCGGGTTGGGGTGAAAGATGAGTTTGTCTCTGTGGAAGACCAGGTAAGGAGACCACACCGGAAGTGCCTAGATCTCCCCAATCCTTCTGGCTGACATAACGGCTACTTGGAAGGTCATCTTCCACAACAGATGTGACATCTCACACTTGTGCACTGGCTCGAAAGGCTTGCCCATGAACACTGCCAATACCAGCAGCAAGTCCCACGGTGGTGGAGGCACAAGCATCAGAGGAGACAAATGATCCAGGCTCTTGAAAAAGCACCTGACCACCTTCTCCTGAGCCACCATCAATGTCTGGTAAGCAGAGATGGCTGCTAGTTTCACCTTAAGGTTCATCGCCCAAAGTCCCAACTGGGAAAGGGAAAAGAGGTAGTCCAGGATGCTGGTCACAAGGATTAAGTTTCTTGCCCTGACACAAAATAGAAAGTCTCTTCCATCTGAAGGCATAGCATCTGTGTATCGACTCTTTCTGGAAGGCCTCCACAACATGGAGGACCTTCTCTGAGAGACCCAAGGCCTTGATCTCTAGCTGCTCAGGAACCAGGCTGTGAGGTGCAAGGACTGAAGGTCTGGCTGCAGGGCCTTCCCCTGTCACCTGGTCAGCAGGTCTGGGTGGAGAGGCAGTCTCCACAGGGGACTGCTGCTGAGGCTGAGGAGATCTGGGTACCAGAACTGCCATGGCCACTCTGGAGCTATTGGGATCATCCATGCCTTTTCCTTCCAAGCCCTGACCACAACCTTGTGGATCAAGAGGAAGGGTCCAGGGCCTCACAAAGGCATTCTCCAGCAATGTTTTAGACTGTGGGGGGCAGGCACCAAACAGCCTCAGTTTGGCATTCTCTCAGGAGGCAAAAAGGTTCACCAAGGGTGTGCCCCATTGGGAGAACAGGTGGTTCACCACCTCCTGATGCAGGGACCACTCATGCAATGTCTCTCCTACCTATCTGAGAGTGTCTGCAAGCTGACTGTTTTCTTCTGCAACTTGAATCACCAGGAGATCTACACCCAGGCTGCGCACAAGTGTCCAGGTGGGGAGTGCCTCCCAACACAAGGGAAGGGAGTGAGTTCTGCGCTGCCTGTTCAGGTAGAACATTGCCATGGTGTTGTCCGTCTGGACGTGCATAACCCAACGTGACTAGTGAAACAAATTCCGTAAGAGTCAAACATAGTGTACAGACCTCCAGCAGGTTTATGGGTGATGAGACCCTGGGGTGACCAGAAACCATGGGCTCTGCGGTCTCCCAGGTGAGCTCCTCATCTCACCAGATATGCGTCCATTGTTAGTATAATGGTTGGTTCTCAGCAGCCGTATGAGATTCCTTCCTCCAAGTGTTCTGGGAGTACCCACCACTGGATGGCATCCCACATCAGCTGGGTCACTGTGACAGGTTGATCCAAGTGGCCTAGGCCAGTGGGCCCAACAGACCACCTTGGTGCAGGATGCCATATATCCCAGCAGCCTCAGGAAATCCTGAGCAGGACGCAAGAGCCTAACTTGAAATGACTGGGCAAAGGAGGTATGATCAAAATCTCCAGTCCGCAGGAAGGCGGACTTTGGATCACAGAGAGTTTAGTTCTGGCCCGATGCACTGGATCACCTGCTTCGGTACCAAATCGGACTTGTCTGGATTGACCAACAGGCCCAAGTCTTGGCAAGTCTGGAGAGCCAGATCTCGGGACCTCTCCACGGCCTCTCTGAATGGACTGGTTAACAGCCAGCCACCCATGCAGGGGTGCACTCTGACCCCGAGGCACCACAGGTGGGCCGCCACCACTGCCGTGCATTGGTGAAAACCCTGGACACTAAGGAAAGATTGAAGGGCATGACCTGGAACTGGTACAGGACCCCTACCACTCAAAACTGAACATTACAGCAATGGGATGGATGGACGAAAATGTGGAAAAACGCATCCTGGAGGTCTAGGGAGCAGAACCACATGTTCTGCTCCAGTGCTGGAATAATCTGATTCAGAGTGACTATCTGATACTTGCATTTCCACATAAACTGGTTCAGATTGTGCAAATCCAATACGGAGCATCGACATCCATTTTGGGACCAGGAAGTACCTGAACACACAACCCTGACTGACTAGGGTGTTCAAGACGTGGGCTAGTACCCCTTTTGCAAGGTGTTAAGCAGTGTTTTCCTGAAGGGCAGACAGCATGTCCAGTGCCACGTGGACTCTTGATGGACATGGAGGCAGTAAGGCGGAAGAGCCTCGAAGTCCAGAGGTAATCCTCTGCCCATACATCCAACACCCACTTGTCTGTCGTGACAGTGGACCATCGCAGCAATAAGTGGTGTAGCTGACCTCTGACCAAGACAGCAGGCAGGGATAGGAGGAGTGGAAAGGCAATGCTCCACAATCCATCACTGGGCAGCTTCAGGGGCACCAGTGGCTACCTCGGGATGGGTCACCACTACCCCGACCCCCCCTCTTCGGACTCTGGCCCCTGGAGTTGGGATTGGGGCTCCAGGCATGGAACTGCCCCTACCGAGGCTGCTGACAAGGAAGCGGAGACTAAAAGGACAGTTACTGGAAGGCCTGTTTCTTAGGCTTCTTTTTCTGGTCCTTCTGGGATGATGTCACAAAATCTAGGGTGGCATTAGACTCCTCGATGCATATGTCCTTCTACCCCAAGGCCAAATAGGTTGATGCCCAAAAAAGTTACATCAGCCAGTTTGTGCTGAGTGTCCGTCATGAAGGTGGAAAAATACAGCCAGGCCCTGAGACACAAGAGAGACGCTGCCACAGCACAGGCACAAGAGTCACCCATCTCCAAGGCTGTCTGGAGTAGTGTTTAGCCATTGACTGATCCTGGTCTCATGAGTTGCACAACCAACGGTTGTTCAACAGAGAGGTGATGGAGGAATACATTAAACACTCCCATTAGGGAGTGGCCGGAGTTACCCATCATCACGGCATAGCTGGCCTGACAGAGACCCAAAGACATTGCAGCATTCACATTTTTAGTGTCGTGATCAGTCTTTTGGAACTTCTTGTCCAGAGACCTATCCATGTCCCAGTGGTATCCAGATTTGCAGAACACCAAATCTGTGACCACCCCTCCGCAAACAGGTGGTACAAAAACCCCAAAAGGGTACCTGTGGGGACTGCATACTTGTGGACCATGCAAGCAGAGGGTGCTGGGAAGGATACTGGATACTGCCAAAGCTCCAGAGCCAGTCCCAAAATGACCTCAGTCACAGGGAAGACACCCTGGGAGATTCATCCCAGCCCTAAAATGTCTATGAGGGGATACTTAACCCTCCTTTGGACTGGCTAAAGTGGGACCAACATGGACTCTGAGATGAGTCAGAGAAGCACCCCAAAGAACACTGAGATGTGCTCAGTGGAAAGTTCCTGAACCAAGCCATGGTCCAGGATGGTAGTCACAGAGGATGTCATGGACTCAAGACCTGAGTTATCCGAGGACTCATCAAAGACAACCCACAGCTGTTTCTTGCCACTCACCAACAACCAGTCTAGCAAGCCAAGTGTCCAGCCTCCTTAGTTGGAGCACCCAACCCCTAAGTTGCAGTGGTGGCGGCACTACTCAAAGAGGTGAAGAAGTATGTGCGGGTTGCACCTGTATGGTGTGGACCAGCAGGGGTACCACTGGCATCAGCCAGGAGACCAAAGGTCCAGGGGTACAGCCCTACCCTGCCCAACAGTGGCTCGCTGTTGTCAGAGGAGCTCCTTGTAGCACCAGTGTATTTTTCAGCAGTGCCTCTCCTCACCTGAGGAGGATGAGGAATGTCGACAGCAATGCCTCCTGGTTGACGGTGATCTTAACTGCGACCTTGGCCATAGACCAACCAGTCGATGGCGAGAAGGGCCTGCCTGCAGTTGCTATAGACCATGAGCCTGCCCCAGTTCAGCAACTTGGGCATGGAAGACCTGACCACTGGTGGAGGCTGCTTCCATTGAGGGGCTGATGGGGACACCGATCAGACCACGTTCTCCTGGATAAGGATTGAGCGCATCAGGGTCTGTGAGATTGAATCCTTGGCTTCATCTGACAACTGGTCAACAGACTCGAGAAAAGACCTCAGCGGCCTGCTCGACTGGAGTTGAAGTCGACTGGTTCGACGAGGACCGAAGAGCCCTCGATCTGGCCCCTAGCCAAGGGGTGCTTGACAGCTGTTGAGTGGACAGGCGAGTCAATGGACTGGAAGGACATTCACTGCCCCCATTCCTATGACCAGCGTCTGTGCCACTTGCTTTTAGCACCATAGTGATCAGGGATCTTCCCCAAGGTCTAGAGGGTCAAACACATCTCCCAGAACTCTTGCGAATTACCCTCCAACAATGGCTTCAGGGAAGAGCACCAAGACTGAGGAGGTGTCCACTGCAGCAGCTGCCACTTCCACCTCAAGGGCTGCAAGCTGTTCAGCCGACCTGACCACAGCTGAGGCCTCCTTGCAGCCCTTAGAGCAGTCCTTTGGATTCCGCTCTGAAGACCAACCCAGCGAAAGCCAGGGCTTCCTGTCCTCGAGGGACTCTGGAAGCATGCTTTTGCAAAGGCCTCATACAGCCATGTTATGTTGCCCACCCAGGCAGTACACACACGTGTGTGTTGTGCGGATCAATGACTGACATTTTCTACCAGCACTGCACACAAAATTTGAATCCTGGCTTTTGTTGCTCCATCACTGACTGTTGAAGGGAGTTGAAGGAACCAGAAAAGTAAATGAAGTACTGAAAACTTTGAAGACAAAGTTCACCTGTGATGCAAGTAAACCTAAGTAGGAGCCACAAAAGGGGTGACCTGTTCTTCCAACAGAAAGAAAGATCTGATATCATGGGGTGGCACGGGGGGGTGGGTATACTGCCCAGGTTGTGGTAAGAGCTTAAAGACATCCAGCCAATGACATTGTTCCAGTGGAACTGGCAGAGTGTGGATAAGTGAACCATATCCATGTCCCTAGAAACTGGTAATCTCTCCTCAGAGGGCTAGAGACTGATAGGATGGGTCATGGTAGGGTTCACTGCATGTTGGCTAAAAATTTGTAGACAATAAATTCCGCTCAGAAGGACAGAAGAACACAGATGTGTCCTCAGGGGATGCTTAAAGAAAGATATTATGGCTGGGTAGAGGGAAGCAGAGAGGAAATGAGAAGAGAAAAATATCAAGTATGCTGTCATTCTACTTAATGATTAGGACAGATATGACATAACTACAAATGGCAGATAGTAGAATGCCTGAATCATGCTTCATCTCAGTATTCAGAGGAAAGGGATGGAGGGATAGCGGATACTGAAATGTTTTTCCAGAAGGGACAAAAAGACATGTAACATGTGAAAATAAAGAAATGGGGCCTGATGGAAGGCATCCAAAAAATCCTAAAGGAGCTAACAAAGAATATCTTCTCTATTGAGCCACACCTTGGTCTTAGGGTTGGAGGAGCTGAAACCCTATGGGAGCAAAACATTTGGGCAAACAGTGCCATTGTACTATGCTATAGCAGAATGTGAACATGTGCAGACACAGGTGGTGCCACCAGCCCAACTGCCTCAGTTACTCTTTTCTTGTCAGTAGTAGTAGTAGTAGCAGTACATTTTAATTGATATGACGCCCTTCCTTGGAGGCTCAGGGTGCAGTAGAATACATAAAGAGAACAAGCAAGAAAAATCTATAAATACATTAAACAATATAAGAGAAAAATTGCCTACATAAACACAGAATGACTAAACTAAACCAGAGGCACAGCAGCAAATAAAAAGGAAGTGCAACTAAAGATCAGATCAAGTACTGTCATATGCTTCTTTAAGAAGATGGAATTTAAGGCTCGTCTTAAAGTCCTCTACAGACTGGACCTTTCTGAAGGCACTCGGGAGTATGTTTCATATAGCAGAGGTGACAACAGCGAAAGCTCACTAACACAATGACTTCAGTCGGGCCCTCAGAATCTCCAAGACACCAATGTAAGAGGAGTGGAGAGGGCAACAGAGCGAGTTGGGAGAAAAGAGTTCAACCAGGTAGCCTGGGCCCATCCAGGTTAGCCAATCAACCTTAAAGGTAATCTGCCACCTTACCAGCAGGCAATGCAGTGCACGCAGCACCAGGGTAACGCAACAGGATCAAGGAAGGCCAAGCACCAGCTGCAAGTGCTGCAACAGACCCTCATTTACCACAGGATACAGAGTGTTGTAGTCGAGCCTGGACATCATAATGGCATGCACCAGTGCTGCCAAGTCTTCCAAGGAGATTAGGGACTTACTCCAGCTAATGTTCCTTAGATGGTAAAAGCCTCCTGACAACAGCCGATGCTTGGACCTCAAATGTCAGTCTGTTTAGACCCCCAGATTATTTACATTTGCGGAGGCCCCAAGCCTCAGCCCCATAACCTTTCTGGCTACCTCCACACCCTTCCCCGACTTGGACCAATCACCTGTACCTCCACCTTGCCAGGGTTGAGTCTCAGCTAGCTCGATGCCATCCAATCCTGGATCTTGCAAAGACAGTTATTCAGCACGTTCTTTGCATCCTCCATCCTGAGCATGAAAGACTGGTACAGTTGGGTATCCTCTGCACAGTAGTGAAAACAGACTGTGCTGTCTAACAATCCCACCCATACCATGTATACCGCAAATGTATAAATCTGGTAGAAAGAGTGAGCTAGGCAATTATCGGCCTATATCACTCTTGTCTCAAATTTCTAAAATATTTGAGAGGATTGTGTCTAATCAGTTGAGAAGTTTTCTTGAAAATAATAATAAATTAACACCTTTTCAATCTGGTTTCAGGACTTCTCATAGTACACAAACAGCATTGGTGAAGGTTGTGAGTGATGTCCAGCTGAGTCTGGACAGGAGGTTAATGGTTGGAGCCTTATTTATAGATCTTTCAAAGGCATTTGATACTTTAAACCACCAGGTCCTCCTGTCCAGACTCAGCGGATTAACCTATCTCCCAAACTGTGAGATGGTTTCTCTTACTTAACTGACCGTAGTCAATTTGTAGAAGTAGGTCTGTATAAATCTAGGGTATTGGCGGTAAAAAACGGTGTACCACAGGGCTCGATATTGGGACCCTTGTTATTCAATATTTATATGAATGAATTTAAAATTACTTTAAAGGACGCCCGGTATCATATGTACGCGGATGATACCATATTATATGTGGAGGGGGATACCTTAGAATTGATTAATTCAAGATTACAATTGGCTTTTGATGAAGTACAGAAATTTTTAAAGTCGAATTACTTAACCTTAAATGCTAATAAAACACAATCGTTGTTCACAAATAATAAAAAACAAAATTTACTGTTGGAAATTAATACGAAGGATGGTATAGCAATAAAGCAGGTAGATATTTATAAGTATTTGGGAGTTTGGGTAGATCCATGTTTAAGCTGGGAAGTTTATATTGACTCCCTTATAAAAAATATAAATACGAGATTGGTGTACTTTATAGGTACAAAAGTTTATGACCAAAGATATACGTTTTGAGCGTGGTAAAATTCCCTCTTACTCCGGTTATTGATTATGGAGACCTGCTGTATGGGAGCAATCGGGAAGTATTTGGATAAAGTGGATTCAGTTTTTGTAGGTTAGCTGCTTTATACTGGACGCTCCCTATAGAACTCATAGATGTATACTTTTAAGAATTAAATTGTTAAATCGGAAGCAAGAAGGGATTTACATTTGATGCAGTTTATGATTAAAGTATGGTTAGGGAAGTACCCAAATATGTGATTGACTTATTCAAGTTAGAAAGATAAAGGAATGTCTAAGAGCCTCAAATGGAACTCAATTTGTCCTAAATAAATATAATTTGAAGATTGGAAGGTTCTCTATCCCTTGAGAGGAACCAGCATTTGGAATAATTCCTTTGGAGTTGAGAATTAATAGAACTAATTCTAACAAAAAGTAAACTGAGGAGTTGGTGTACCGCTGTGTTACAGAATGATACTAGGTGTCTAAATTGTTAGGGATTTTATGTAATTTTATTTTAGCTATGTATTAATTTGTTTAATGGGTTTTTTTTTTTGGGTTTGTATAGTTGCTAATTATGTGTGGTTTTATTTGTAGATGTTGAAATGTATAATTTACTGCGATCTGGAACTTCATTGAAAATGAGCTTTGCTCAATTGAATGTATCCTGTTATTCATTGTGAATAAAAAATGATTTACTACTACTACTACCCAGGGGTAGCATAACGCAAACAAAATGGGTGATGTAACCAATCTGGGGGTACTCCACAGGGCGTGAGATGAAATACACCAAAATCTTCTGCGTCCTGTACCTAAAGAAGGACTCAGACCAGAAGAGGACTTCATCGATGAGCCCATCATACTCCTCCAGACTGTCGAATAGCAACCCATGGTCTACCGTATTAAATGCTGAGGAGAGATCAAGGAGAATGAGAATTGACGGCACTTCTCTATCTCTCGCTCGGAGTAGGTCACGGTGTACTTTGACTAATGCAGTTTTAGTGCTGTGTCCTGATATAAATCTGGACTGGAGGGGCTCAAAGATGTCACAAGTCATAAGGTGTGCCTCAAGCTGCGATTCCACAATTTTCTCAATAACCTTGCCCAAAAAGGAGAGATTAGAGACTGGACTATAATTGCCAGGATAAGATTAGAGACTGATCCAGAACTGCCAAGATATCCAGGTCCAGAGATGGCTTCTTCCGAAGAGGCTGGTAGGCTGACTGGTCAGATGGAAGGCCGAGGCAGTGGTGGTAAAAAGCTAGCAAAAAGAAATCCCATGAAACTATTCAAAAGTAGGGTGGAAAGATGGGAAGACTTGTACACGTAAGAGCATTTAGCACACTCAGAATTAGCATACTGAAGAGGCCACTTGTAAGAAGAGCAGTGCATGTGATCCATAAAAAGGAGGCAGAACAAAATTCTATACACAAAAACACAACAAAAGGAGAATTCTCCTTGTAGCAAGAAGAAAACAAAAATAGTATGAGAAATCATATTTAATATATACCAAAATGAACCCTTTCACCCTGGAAGTCTATTGACACCCAGACTAGGTAAACACAGATTGTACCCTTGCCCCCAAAAAAAAAAAAAAAAAGACTACGGGGGGGGGGGTATTCCACATATAAAGTAAGCCTTCCAAGCTTAAGGACAAAACCAAGGGTCCACTAAGGCAACAGGAAACAAAGAAGAGAAAGACCCTATCCCCTGAGAAATTGGGAGCACCAAGACATTCTACGCTGCAAGAAAAATGGGCCAAAAACATTCCTGTGTAAACACCTGATCTGGCCTGCAGCACTGAGCCTTCCTTTTAACCTCCAGGGTCTCTACGAACAGAGTCCTTATAGGTAACCTTGTGAGAGGGTAGGGCGACTGGAGAAGGCAAGTGCCTGTCTAAGAATTGTCCCAGAAAACAACTGCACTGCCAATGAAAACAGAACTTCCATGGGTGACAGGTGAGCCATGCTAGACATAAATCAGGCTTGAAGGTATACACAGCTGTGGCCACCGCTCTGGCAGCTACTTCAGAAATGTCATATTCTCCACACACTGGGTGCCTAGTAGCTCCAGCACCTTGAGTAGCTATACTGAGTAGGATGAATGTGTCTAGCCCTTGAGGCATAACCCCTATCTCAGCAGTACACACTTCCTGTAAGTGAAGCTGAGCGTAAAACATACGGGCCTTAGAGATGACAGTTCTGGTCAATGCCATATATATTTTTCTACCCCTCGTGTCAAACCTGCTTGAGTCAAGGGAAGTCAGCAGAGAGGTAGCAGCAGGGTGTAAGACCACTTTTGGGGTACAAAGGATATGAATGGGTGGGAGGGGGAATGAAAGTGCCCTCAGGCAAAAGGTGCCTGTTGCACACCCCAAGAGGAACAGCTGACATAGTAAACAGATGGTAAGATGTGGCCCGAGACCCTTTCTCCAAGGCTGGGAATGCCAGGGGTATGATAACTGAGTCTAGACATGAAAGGTGAAGAAAATGGTAATCCTTCCCGTGTCTGGACTCAAGTTATCATACCCCTGGCAGGTGTATGATGAATGACTCCAGTGGTATGATAACTGAGTTCAGACATGGGAGGTGACGGAAAGTACAGTTATGTAAGAACTTACCGTAACAGTAGATCTTCGAGAACAGCTCTTGCAGCAGGTTACACCATTAGGACTGAAGCCGGCAGGCGCCAGGACCCCATGGAAATTTTCTAGCTAGCAGTATTCAGCAGGGACCGCCCCCGACATCAGGCATCCTACAAAAGGGGGCAGTCCCTCAGAATCCCCAGTTCTTCCGCCGCAGACTCCAGGCCACTAGATGACATCAGAAGTGGAGACTGAGGATCCGCCATCAAAAAGTAATCAGAGCAGTGTTAGAAACACCTAATCCTAGGAGAAGGATATCAGAACAACTCTACCTCCAGAGGGGATGGTGGGAGGGAAACTATCTGCTGCAAGAGCTGTTCTCGAAGATCTACTGTTGCGGTAAGTTCTTACGTAACTGTACTATCTTACTTCGAGAAACAGCTCTTGCAGCAGGTTATACCATTAGGATTGATTCCCAAGCAATACTGAAAATCCCTCGCAGGTGGGAGGAGGCTAGGGAGAGATAGCGAGTTGGACCAAAGCCTAGGATAGGAAGTCCCTGAAGGCCTGCTAGACCAAAACCAGCTCTTCACCTCGATGCAACATCCAGGCTATAATGCCTGATAAAGGTGTGCACAGTGCTCCAAGTAGCTGCTGCACAGATGGCTGAAGTGGACACGTTCTTCATGGCTGCAAAGGAAGTAGCCACCCCCCCTTGTGGAATGACCCTTAACCGATCCCGGTAAGGGACTATTACACTTCTGGTAACAGAACGTGATACAATGGATGAGCCACCTGGACAGCAATTGTTTAGAAATGGGAGCTCCCATCATCCTGTGGGCGAAGGAGACGAAAAGCTGGTCAGATTTTTGGTGGTGTCTGGTTCTGGTCAGGTAGCATCTTAGACACCTATGCACATCCAAAGTGTGCAGCAGGGCCTCTCCTCTATTAGAGTACTTAGGAAAGTACACTGGTAAGTCTATGTCCTGATTAAGGGTGAGAGCTGAGACCACCTTAGGTAGAAACTTTGGATTTGTCCATAGGGACACCCTGTCCTGGTGAAAAAACAAATAAGGTTCTTTGCACATCAGTGCATGAAGTTCAGAAATTCTTCTGGCCGAAGTAAAGGCAATTAAAAATAACGTCTTCCATGTAAGGAGACGTAGCTCGCAATCTGCAGCTGGTTCAAAAGGTGGCAGCGTAAGCTGCTCCAGGACAAAGGGCAAGTCCCATGGAGGAACAGGGTCCTTAATCAGAGGTGTAAGGTGGAGAACACCTCTCAAGAAGGCTCTTGCTGTGTCCAACTGAGTTATGGGATGTTGGCCTATAGGTGTGTGATAGGCTGAGATGGCACAAAGGTGTACTTTAATAGAGGAGTAGGCCAAGCCTGCCTGAAAGAGAGACAGGAGGTAGTCCAGGACCGACCTTTCTGAACAGTCCATCAGGGAAAAACCCTGTGCCTGAGCCCAGAGGCAAAGTCTGCACCATTTCATGGCATATGTAGCATGAGTGGCCGGTTTTCTAGCAGCCGCTAGAATATCTGCTACCTCTTGTGAGACCCCGTACCGCATGATGGCTATATCTCTAGGAGCCAGGCGTGCAGGTTCAGAGATCGAAGGTCTGGATGGACCAAAGAGCCGTCCTCCTGAGACAATAAGTGAGAGCTGATTGGCAGAGGCACTGGAGGTTCCTGGGACAGCTGGTGCAGCTGAGGGAACCAAATCTGTCTGGGCCAAAACTGCGCGATAAATATCAGTGTCGCTTGCTCTCTGCAGAGTTTCAAAAGGACCCTCTGGATCAACAGGAAGGGAGGAAACGCGTTGAGAAATCTGCCCGTCCAGGGGAGGGACAACGCGTCTTGCCAGAAAACACCAGGCCATGGACCTAGCGAGCAGAAATTGGGCAGTTTTGCGTTGTATGGGGATGCGAAAAGGTCTAACTCTGGTGTGCCCCATTTGTGAAACAGATCCTCTACTACCTCCTGGAGTAGTTCCCACTCATGGACTCTGGCCTGAGATTGGCTCAGGCTGTCTGTGATGACGTTGTCCACTCCTGGGACATGAACAGCAATGAGGTTTGAGCTGTGTTGTAGTACCCAATCCCACACCCTCATAACCTCCCTGCAAAGCAGGTAGGAATGGGTGCCTCCTTGTTTGTTAAGGTAATACATCACCGTGGTATTGTCTGTTTGTAACAGAAGAGTACCCGGTGGGATCTCTGACTAGAAAGCCTGCAGGGTGTAAAGAACTGCTCTCATTTCCAAGATATTTATGTGGAGATGAGCTTTTCTGGGGTGTCCATGAACCCTGAGACCTGACCCCGTCGAGTTGTGCTCCCCAACCAAACCCTGAGGTGTCCGTGGAGAGCGTCACAATCGGAGATGGTGCAATGAAGGGGAACCCCGGCAATAGGTTCTTTGAATCTAGCCACCATTGCCAATCCTGGATTACGGCCCTCGTGATCCGAATTGGGAGCTGCAAATGGTCTTGCTTCTGATCCCATTGAACCTGTAACATCCACTGGGTCACCCGCATGTGGAGATGGCCTAGCAGGACTGTTGCAATGGCCACAGCCATATGTCCAAGCAGGCAAAGGACCAGTCTGGCTGGGACGGTCCTCTTTGTCAAGATGTTCCTGATGAGGGATCTGATGTGTTCCACTCGGTCCTGTGGTATAAAAGCTTTCCCTTGGACGGTGTCCAGAACTGTGCCTATGAACCATGATTGATAATGATGCCCAACGTCTCGAACAGAGACTGAGTACAAAGAATGGCGGACATCAGGGCCTCCCGAGAGGGTGCCATGAGAAGCCAGCCGTCCAGGTAGGGGAACTCGTAGTGGCCTTGTCTCCTTAGAGCCACCGCTACGACTGCCATGCACTTCGTGAACACCTGAGGTGCCGATGACAGTCCGAAAGGGAGTGCTTGGAACTGATATTGGCAGCCTAGAAATTCCAAGTGCAAGAACTTCCTGTGTGCTCGAGCAATGGGTATGTGCAGGTAAGCATCCTGCATGTCCAGGGATGCTAGGAAGGCGCCCTGCTTGAGCATGGGTATCAGACCAGGAAGGGTCACCATGCGGAAGTGTTTGTAGAGGACTGAAGTGTTGAGATCGCTGAGATCCAGTATCGGACGGAGGTCCCCTGTCATTTTGGGAACCAGAAAGAAGTGGGAATAGTAACCTGCACCTCTCTGGTTCCTCGGTACGTGCTCTATAGCTTCCTTTCCTAGAAGCACGAGCACCTCCTGCTGTATGAGCAGTGCGTGCTGACCCGAATAATGAGAAATCAGGGGAGGTCATGACAGTGGGTGGTCAAGGAATTCTACAAAGTGACCTCTCTTGACAATTTGAAGTACCCACCGGTCGGCAGTAATCGACTGCCACCCTGAAAAGTGGCGAGCGATGTGACCCCCAACCTTTTCTGCTCATTGATCCAAAGGAGGGGCGGGGGCCGGGAAAGAGTCATGCTGTGGCAGCGTTGGTTCCTGCAGGCTGGGCCGGTTTGGTATACTGCTGACCTCTGCCTGGGGAAGATTTGGACTGGGCTTTACAATGGAAAGTGCCCCTTTGTTGCTGTCCGGAACGTGGCTGCTGTCGTCGTTGCCGGCCGTGAAAACGGTTCTGCTTCCTAAGAAAGGAACCAGATTTGGATCTGTACATGGCCTGCACAGACCTTACTGTCTTCCCGGCATCCTGAAGCTTGGTGATAACCTTCTCCAAGTGTTCACCAAACAGGACTTCTCCGTTGTATAGGACATCAAGAATACTTTTCTGTACGTCTGGGTAAAACCGGAGACATGGAGCCAGGAGTGTCTCTGGAGATAGATGCCCAAAGCTGTGCCTCTGGTGGACAAGTCCGCAGAATCGTATGCGACTCGTAACACTTGGGTCCCCACATCTGACCCTGTGCAGAGGAGGTTCAAGAGCTCTGCCTTGTGTTCACCATCCGGTAGCTTATCAACTAGGTCCTGACCCTGTTCCCACAGGACATTCTGAAACTGAACCATATGAGACAGATAGTTCAGGGACCTGATGGAGCATGTAGTAGCCGCATACATGTGTCTCCACAGGGCATCCAACTGCTTGGATTCCTGGTCCAGTGGCTGTGTGTTTGGATGCTGTGGTCATTGGGACCTGTCATGAGAGGCCGTAATGACCAGGGAGTCAGCCAGAGGTTGTTGCGACAAGTACTGGTCTTCTTTCAGGGCCTTGTACAGGCGGTCAGATTTCTTCGGCACAGCGGGGGAGGAGTGTGGATGCTTCCACGCAGCCTTGGTGACGTCCGCAAAAGTGTCCACCAAGGGTGGCACTACCACAGGCTTAGGATCCTTCTGCCGAAGGTAACAAGCAAGGTGCTGTCTCTCGGGGTCGCGATCTTCCGAATCCCATCCCATGTTGTCCTGGATGTGCCTCAATCTCGGAAAAGGAGGGATCATCTGGAGGTGACCTGGGCAGGTCTTGTGGGTCTGGTGATGGGATGCTGAGTGGAGAAGGAGACCCGGAGGTGTCTGAAGTGTCTGGTCTAGAATCCTCCCCTGGCGAAGTGGACCATCGGCATCTGGGTCGCTTAGGGCTGGGAGACCCAGAGGGAGATATTGAAGGAGGCCTTCTCCGTTCCTTGGATCTTCCCCTGGGAGGTGGAGTGTGCTCCTTGGGGGTTGGTGGTCGTCCTTACTGGCCCCTGCGGTGGAGGAGGGGGAGTAGGAGGTGCAGGAGTAGAAGTAGGAGGTTTAACTGGGATCATATCTTTCTTTATTGTGTCCCACCAGAAAGTGAAGAGACCTTTGACCTCTTGGATGTTCACACCCGACGATGGACCTGGTGCCGGTGGTCTGTCGCCGGTGTCGGGTGTCTGATCAGAAGGCGTCTCCAGGATGGGCGAAGGCTCCTGTGGAAGCCCGGCGTCCTCACTGTCGCCTGCCTGGTCATCAGGCAACGTCAGATCCTCCTCAGTGGAGTCCCAGTGACCGGTGTCCACCAGTGACGGGGGCAGTCTTTGGCTCCGGCAAACGTTGGCCGACGTCTTCGGCTCTAGTGAATGCCTGACCAATGTCTGGTGTTTGGCCGATGTCTTTGGCTCCGGCGAACGTCTGACCGACTTCGGGTGTTTGGCCGACGTCGCATGTTTGGCTGACGTCGGGTCCGCCGTCTGCTTCAGGGACATCAGGTCCTTAGTCTTCCTAGGCGGGGGATCCGGACCCCTGGGAGGCTGGGAGACCGATCTGGAGTCGGGGTCCCGGCGTCAGTCTGAGGAAGAAGATTTGACCTGGTGACGGTCTGAAGACTTCGAAGAGGCCCGGGAGGGAGAGGAGGAAGCTGAAGGCCTAGAAGTCTTGATAGGTGCAGAGATGCCGAAGAGCTGCCTGAAGCCTTAATCTTTATCGGAGGAGGCCAAGAGCGAGCCCTGGAGGGAGAGCGGTCTGAGCGTGTGGAGCCTGACCTGGTGCGTGAGTCCGAGGCCCAGTTAGGGTATCTGGACCTGGCCCTCTCCCGATGCTTGTTTCAGTGTTTATGGGCCTTTGAGGTAGATTCACCTTTGGAGGAAGGTTCCTTATTCATACTGTGTCATTTTTCTTCCAAGAGGAACCCCTAAAGTGCCTTCTGGCAGCGGATCCTGGTGCGACTATTAAACCCCTGACAGTAGGACCAGGCCTTGGTGTTGTGGTCCGGGCCTAAGCACCGCAGGCAGGATGAATGAGGATCCTTGAAAGGGATCTGCTTGCTGCAGGCACACTTGGAAGGATGCCCTTCAGAAGAAGGAGTTGGAGATGCCGACATTAGTTTTGTAAAACTGTAAAGTTCTTAGTCGTCGTGTGCTAGAGTGGGACTGTGAGGCCGATGCTGGCGAGTTGACAGCGGGAAAAGAACTGAGGATTCTGGGGGACCGCCCCCTTTTGTAGGATGCCTGACATCGGGGGCGGTCCCTGCTGAATACTGCTAGCTAGAAAATTTCTGTGGGGTCCTGGCACCTGCCGGCTTCAGTCCTAATGGTGTAACCTGCTGCAAGAGCTGTTTCTCGAAGTAAGATCTGGTACTCGCTCCTTAGAGGGTTAGAAATTGACTGGACGCACCATTGTAGGGCTTGCTGTATGTGGGCTACAAATATCTAGAAGACAATATCCTTTGTGTGGAGGATAGAGAAAGACAGGTGTATAGTCCTCAGGGAAAGATAAGGAGGGAGGGGATGCTGGCTGGCTGAGGGGAAGTGGAATTGATTAAGGATCCAGGTCCATATCCTGAAACCATTGTTGTGGACAACCAGGTCCCAAACTGGTGCTCCGAAAGTAATCTTGGTGGCCTAACAGGCAAGCCAGGCAGAAATTAAACCAGCCGTTCCTCTAACTGGTGGGGTGGATGCATGTTAAAGAACAGAAGGATTCTGAGCTCCCAAGAAATGAGGAGGTAAATTCTGGAACTGATCTGAAGACCTAGAACAAACCATGTAAGCTGGTCAGTAGAATACCAGGAAGGTTCCCTAGGGAGAGAGAAATTTGGGCCATGAACCTCTGTCTCGCCAAATACAGGTGTGCTCGGACCCATCGAGGAGGTTGAGAGTGGAGCAAGAGGGTACCCAGCAGTATTAACAGAAGCTGCCCTTGAAGTTAGGTTATACAGTGCCAAGACACAGGGTGGAACCATGTAATACAGCACTGACAGGGAACTTCATGCTGAAAAACATAGGGCTGTGCCCATAGAGACCATCACAGCTGAATGCAGTCAGTGCAGTAAATGGTACCAATGCAGAGGATGACACTGAGAAACTTAACATTGAAGACAATACCATGGCCAAAGCCTTAGATGGTGCCAAGGTCATCTAACCAGTTTCTAGATGAGTCGGGTAAGGGTGGCACCAAGCTCAACTCCCTAAGCAGTCCTTAAATGCGTACTGTGGAAGAGGAGCAAGCCCTACAGAGTGCAGCACAGATGGTGGGGACCACTCAGAGGGGGTCAAGGCCTAAGGTTTGTTTACCATGGGATGGTCCTCCATCACCAACTCTAATCAAGCGAAGGGAAGAGTCCACATCCTTGATGACCACTGGAGAAGTGGAAATCTGCATGTTCTGCACTAACAGAGTTGGACTAGAGGATGATTCCTAAGGAACCTCATGGTGCCACTTGCAGGGCCGGGATGGCAGGGAAGACCCAATGGTGACGATGGTTCTTTCTCGTTTAGCTCATGAGGTGCCAAGCAATGGCATGTAATGGTTGAGACTCAGACACTAAAAACACTAAGTATGATGATCCGTGACAGGGGATTTTGTTACCACAGCTGCAGAACCTGAAGTTTAGCTTCCATTTCTTCATGTTTTCAAAGAAGAAGTGCGAAGCATTTGAGGCCTATGTGGATGAAAGTACAGTTAAGTAAGAACTTACTGTAACAGTAGACCACTGAGAGGAGCAGCAGGTTACACCATTAGGACTGAAGCCGTCAGGCACCAGGTCCCCACAGAAAACTTTTAACCAGCAGTATACAGTGGGGGACCGGACGTGCCTCCCCCCCCCCCCCCGATACCCACCTATGGTATACAAGGGGCGGTCCCCCAGTCCTACCTCAGTTCTCCTGCCGGACAGCCTGGCAAAACTCAGAAATGGAGAACCAAGGAGATTCCTCTGAGATGAGGAAACAGACAATGGAGAAACAGTTACCGGGGGGAAGGTGAGAAGGAAAGCAGCACCTGCTGCAAGAGCTCCTCTCGAAGATCTACTGTTATGGTAAGTTCTTATGTAACTGTACTATCTCACTTCGAGGGAGAGCTCTTGCAGCAGGTTACATCATAAGGACTGAGTCCCAAGCAGTGAAAGAACCAACCCCTGTCAACCGGGAGTAGGTAAAAATCTGCTGGAAAGCTCATGAGAGAAGGCCCTGTAGAACAGCAAGGGCAAAGCCAGCCCTACGACGAGAGGCAATATCTAAACTGTAATGCCGAATGAAAGTGTATGCAGTACTCCAAGTGGCAGCTGCACAGATATCGGCTGCAGACATATTTTTGATGGATGCAAAAGAAGCAGCCATTCCCAAGGGTAACCCCTGAAGTGGGCGCATGAGGAAGGGCGCAGTCCGTTACGGCGACTCCTTCCCGGCGCAATCCACTCACGGCGACAGAAAGGCAGGGTGACCAGATGAGGGGGTGGGCGAACTAGGCGACAGGATGTCGGTATACATACGCACACGGAGGGGTGGAAGTGAGCACGGCGAGCGTGGGCTGGGAGGAGGTGGAGAGGCTGTAGGGGGTGGCGCTGCAGTTGCTGGTCAAGCTGCGTCGTGGATTGGCTAGTGGCTCGGGTGGCTGAAGTACTGGGTTTGGGTCCGGGCGCTGGTACGATTTTTTATTTGATCGCCTTTAGGCATTCGCTGTTATCACACAGACCCATTCCCATGGTAGGATGGCCTTTGACTGGTATCAGCAAAGGCTTGTCATACTTTTGGTAACAATAAACAATACAGTTAAACTAGCCATTTGGACAAAGTCTGTTTAGAAACTGGTGCCCCTTCAGTCCTTGGGGCGAAAGAAATGAACACCTGGTCAGACCTTCGGACAGCACAGGTGTGATCTAAATAGTAAAGCACCCAATGAACATCCAGAGTATGAAGTAGAGCCTCCCCACGGTTAGAATACTCTGGATAGTAAACAGGTAGGTGGATGTCCTGATTCAAAGTAAACTCGGACACCACTTTAGGCAAAAATTTAGGGTTTGTCCGCAAGGATACCCTGTCCTTGTGGAACACTAAATAAGGCTCTTTTACACGTCAGAGCCTGAAGCCCAGAAAGCCTTTGAGCAGAAGTAATGGCAACTAAAAATAACGCTTTTCATGACAGAAAGCGCAGCTTGCAATTTGCGTCCGGTTTGAAGGGAGGCAGCGTAAGTTTTTCCAAAACAAATGAAAGACCCCATGGAGAGACAGGGTTCCTGATTGGGGGTTTGAGGTGCAGGATACTCTGCAAGAAAATGCAGGAGAGATCCAGCTGGGCAAGGGATTTGCCTTCTACAGGTGCATGATATGCAGAGATGGCTGGTAAACGCACTTTAATGGAGGAGTAACTCAGCCCTGAGTCTGATGGAGAAATGAGGTATGCCAAAACGGAATTCACCAGACAGATGAAAGGTTCTAGATGGCAAGTGGTGGACCAAAGAGAGAGCCATTTCCACGTCATAGAATAGGTAGCCCTGGTGGAAGGATTTCTAGCAGCCACAAAGACTTCTGCCACTCTTGGAGAAATCCCAAATCGAGCAACTTCTAGGTCTGCAGGAGCCATGCATGCCGGTGCAATAACGTGAGGTCCGAATGGACCAGGGTACCCGCTCCTGGGAGAGCAAGCCTAAGCTCAGGGACAGGAGGGATCAGGGGTTCCACTGCCAGCTGCTGAAAAAGTGAGAACCAAATCTGACGTAACCAGTAGGGAGCTATTAGGATCATCCCTGCTCCCTCCGACTGCAATTTGAGAAAGACTCTCTGCAGCAATGGGAAGGGAGAGAAGGTATACAGAAACCTCCCAGTCCAAAAGAGGGACAATGCATATTGCCAGAAAACACTATGCCCTGCATCTAGCGAGCAAAAACTGGGCAGTTTGGCATTGAGCGGGGACACGAAGCGGTCCAACCCGGGCCAGCCCTACCTGTCGAACAGCTCTTCGGCCACAGATTGGAGAAGTTTCCATTCATGTGCCTTGGACTGAGACCAGCTTAAACTGTTGGCCAAGGTGTTTTGCACACCTGGGACATGCATGGCAGTGCGTTCCAGATGATGCTCGATGGCCCAATACACCAAAATGTGGAGGTTCGCATCCTGCATGTCCAGGGAGCACAGTCAGTCCCCCTGATGAAGGATGGGAAGCAGGCCTGGAAGGGTGGCCATCCTGAACTTTTTGTACTCTATGTACTTGTTCTGGTGGCTGAGATCCAAGATGGGACGCAGGTCCCCTGTTTTCTTCGGGACCAGAAAAAAGTGGAAATAAAATCCCTTTCCTCTTTGAGCTGGCAGAACTTGCTCTATTGCCTGTTTCTTCAAGAGCGCTTGGACTTCCCCTGGATAAGAGAGAGGTGTGATGAAGCGTAATGGGAATTTATGGGAGGGTTGTCTGGGGGCATCTCTGTGAACTCCAGGATATGTCCTTTCTTTGTCAAGTGAAGAACCCACTGATCCACTGAGATTCTTTGGCATCCATCTAGATAGAGAGAAAAGCAACTGCCTACCGCTTCCTCCACGGATTCTGCCAGGGGATGGGGGTCAGACAAGGAGTCAGGCCATGCAACCGAGGACAGGCAGAGGGGCCTAGGACGTTTTGGGGGCTCTGGAACCCGAACCTCCTGAGGCCTGAGAGGTGACCTTATGCTTAAAGACATCTCTAGATTGTTGACCTCGGGACTGCTGTCCGGAGGACCGATGAAATGGCTGGTGACTGCTTTGTTTCTGAATAGATCTGTACATGGTGTGTACAGATCTAACAGCCTTGCCAGATTCCTGGAGATTATTTATTTAGCTTTTGTTGACCAGATAAGCACACTAGACACAAACAGATGTCTATTTTCATGAGTTATAACCTTCTCAGAATCCTCGCTGAAAAGGACTGAGCCCCTGAAAGTGTGTCCATAATTTTTGCTTGGACATCCGGGATGAAACGCAAGATGGGGAACCAAGAATAGCACAGAGGCAAATGCAAGAGGCTGCTGCCCTGGCCGCAGAATCTGCCATGTTGTAGGAGGAATGTAAGACATGGGTGCCTGTGTCAGAACCTGATTTTAAAATGTGAAGCAGCTCAGCCTTCTGGGGACCATCCTTCTGAGTTTGTACTAGTTCCATGGCCTTCTTCCACAGGGCGTTCTGGTACTGGACCATGTGGGCCAAACAATTCAGAAAGTGGATGGCACAGGTAGCCGAGGCATAATCCTTTCGACCGATCTGGTCCACCTGCTTGGAATTCTTGTCCGGAGGCTGGGTACTAAGATGACGTGACCTCTTCGACCAATCGTGAGCTGCTGCAATCACCATGGAGTCAGCAGCTGGTTGCTCACCAAAGTAGGATTTGTCTCGGGGTGCGCTATATAAACGGCCAGCTTTTTTGGAAACAGTAGTGGTGCAGGATGGGTGTTTCCATGCAGGTTTGGTGACATCCATAAAAGTATCCACTGAAGGAGGAACCACCATAGGCTTGGGATCTATTTGGCGGAGAAAAACAGCCAAACAGCGTCTCTCAGGGTCCAAATCTGCTATGTCCCAGCCCATGTTAGACTGGATGTGCCGCATGACCTCCATAAAGGTCGAGTCATCGGGAGGTGACCTAGGGGCATCCTTGGGGGCAGCCAGAAGGGGAGAAAACCCAGATTTGGATGATCCTGAAGAAGAGGAGCCTGACTCCCGTGAGGAGGAGGATCTAACTAGAGGTCAAATGCTGGTGCCTACGGCTGTGCGACCTATGTCTGTGCCTGCCCAAGGACCTGGAGGATGACCGGCTGTGCTTCCTCCCGTGGTGCTTGGAGTGACCCCTGCCAGTATCATCTGGTTGCAGGGTAAGCTCCTTTGGTGTCGATGTAGGCTTCCGAGGAGGGGCCTGAGGCTGAACCCCCAAAGATGGAGGATACTTAGGAGGGGTGCAGGTTTTGGCAGCAGGTCGCCCTTAGCTACATTCCACCATGAAGTGAAAAGGGCCATCAGATCTGGCAGAGGGTTCTGCAGATTAGATGGGTTAACCGGCATCAGTGGGGGGACAACAGGTGTACCCGACGTCGGTCCCATAGCAGGCGACAACCCAGGCGTCAGGCCCTGATGGATCGGGTTGACCAATGGTGGCCAAGCGGGCATCTGGTTATTTGGTGTCAGCCTGGTAGGTGTCATCAGGTCAGATGCCTGGCCCTCTGGCGTCGGCTGCACCAAGATATTAGGGTCAGTCAGTGATGCAGGGTGGTCGGGCAATGACAGGATAGGTGTCACCGGGGTGGCTGGCGTCGACGGGACAGACGTGTACTGACATCAGTCAGGGGAGGCAGCCAGCATCTGTCTAGAGGAAGCCTGTCTGGGGGAGCTAACTTCCAAAAGGGAGTAGAGTTATCACTCTGTTGGAAGAGGCAGATGCATGCCCCTGGCACCGCTGGGTGATGTCAGCCCTGGAGCCGGGGGCTGACTTAGCAGACACCGAGGCCAGGTGGATGACAGGCAAAGACCCACCGCCTGAGGAAGACCTGCCTGAGCCACCTAACTGTGAGGCCAAAGACTGGTGGAAGGGCTGGAGCAACAAGGGCTGGGAGGCCGAGGAAGGAATACCCAACCCTGAATAACCACTGCCCGACGTCTGAATGAGGGTGGGAGGTTTAACCACAGGAAGCCCGAAAAAAGAGAGAGCTGCCATGGGAACTGAGTCTGACCTCCCATGGGAGGATGACCTGGAGCCGGTCGCTTTCGAATGAGGGGATCGGGGTGGGAAGAAGACTTATCCTTATGCTTCTCCTGGTGTCTATGCTTTCCATCCGACTTTTGCTCCCGGTGGGAGGACGAACAGATGGAGGCCCCAGAAATCGGTGGGAAGGAGGAACATTTGCCCTGGATTTGTTTCTCCATTGTTGCAACCTTCTTTTCTAGCAGGAAGCTTCTTAGGGCCTTCTGGCGACGAATAGTGGCCTCTGATTGAACTTCAAGCAGTGCTGGCAGGTCTCTGTATCGTGGTCTGGGCCTAGGCAGAGGAGGCAGAAAGCGTGTGTCTGTCTTTCGATGGGATCTGCTTACCACAAGGACACTTGGACTGCTGCAGTTCCACTGACAAGATCGGAGAAGAAGACGTGCAGAGAAATTGAAGAAATACACTGATTTTTTAAGAAAAAAATTAATCGCGGGTGATCGCGAAAAAATAACAGTCGACTAGAGCAGAAGGCATCTGTGGAGCCGATGTGCGTGGGTCGACGGTTGGAAAAGAACTGGGATAGGGCTGGGGGACCACCCCTTTTATATCATAAGTGGACGTCTGAGGTGGGCCAATGTCAGGGGGCTGTCCCCCGCTGTATACTGCTAGCCAGAAGTTTTCTGTGGGGTCCTGTCGCCTGCCGGCCTCAGTCCTTATGGTGTAACCTGTTGCAAGAGCTCCCCTCGGAGGCAGATTCCAAAGTTTTCTACAGCAGGAAAAGAATACTCAGGCAGCTGGGCTGATGGCGCCACCTGTGCTGGTGCTCTGCTCACATTCCATGCTGGTGCAGTGTGATGGAGCACCAGCTCAAACGTTTTGCTCCCACAGAGTCTTAATGCCTCCCTTCTTAAGACCACAGTGCGTGGCTCCATTGGGAAGACGGATTCTTCAAACATCTATCCATACCACTAGTAATCGCATTTAACAAGTCCGTCAGAACTGCACAACTGTCTGATGACCGAAGAACGGCCTATGTGGTGGCAATATTTTAAAAGGCTATAGGCAAAACCAAGGAACTGCAGGCTGGTGAGTTTGTTGTTAATACCTGGAAAACTGTTGGAGACAGTCACAAGAAACAGAACTATCAAACACTTACAAAACAAGAAGTTGTACTTGGTGGCCCAGTATGGTTTCTGTAAGAGAATCGTGCAAACAAACCTCATTGAGTGTTACCGAGGAACTGGATGTGGGGAATCCTTTAGATGCTGTGTATCTGGACTTCTGTAAAGCATCTGACACTGATCCACATAGGAGGTTAGTTCATAAACTAGAGGGCCTAGGCATAACTTGTTATGAAGTGGGTTCAAAACTGGTTGCAGGACAGGAGGTGAAAAGTCATAATTAACAGAAACCAATTAACATTTCATTTCATTTTTATTTTCTATACTTGTAAGCCTGATGAGCAAAACTGCACGTTTTCACAGGCAACAAGTTAGCAGAAGCATACAGAATAAAAATGACAATATAAAAGACATTACAGATTAACAAATAACATTCTTTTCTATATCACACACGTACATTCATTTTTGTTTGTAAGCCAAAGTTTGAGACAAGTTTTAAAACACCAAACTGTTTTACATTCTGTCATTTCCGGTGGAATGGTATTAAAAAAAGAGAGGCGCTCTATACAGTAAGGACCTCTGTCCAAATTTTTTTTTTTTTTGAACAGTGGTAGTTTAAAGGAAAATCTAAATTGGGACCTAGTCCCAAATGAATTGGGAGAATCTAGGAAAGAATTCACAACAGCTGAAGGATATAATCATTTATGACTTTGAATAGGAAGATACCCATTTTATGAAAAGTCCTGTTTTCGAAGGCTAGAGTTTTGGATTATTCAAACAGTGTACAACGATGAGTATGAGACGGAGCATTCAACATAAATCTGAGAATCAAATTGTAAGTTTTCTTGAATCCACTGAGTATATTGCTACTGGTGTACAAAATTATTAAGCCATAGTCTAGAAGACTAAGCAAAAAAACTGTGCAAAATAAAAACCATGGATGCCAGTGACTAGTGGGGTACCACAGCAATAGGTTCTGGGACATACCATTGTTCACTATATTTTAAGGTGAGTACTTGTAGCTGGATTGGCAAGTTTGCTAATGACACTACGAACATACGAAACTGACAGCAGAAAAAGGCCCACAGGTCTATCAAGTATGCCCGATTGTGCAGCGGTTTCATATAACTACAGCTGCCTCACCCCCACCCAAACCCCTCCCTTCCTCCTCTTTCCCGGTCCTTCCCCGCTTTGTGTTCTTGTCTGTACTAACCTGCCCTTGACTCTATCCCAACACTGCTTAAAGCTATCCACTGTCCTTTGAGCGATTAACTCCTCCAGCAGTGCGTTCCAACCCGCCACCACTCTCTCTGTGAAGTACTGCCTTCTCATCTCCCTCCTAAACCTTCCCCTTTCCAACTTCAGACTGTGTCCCCTAGTAACCCTTCCCCCCTTTAAGTGGAACAATCCTCCCTCTCCGATTTTGTTTATGCCTTTCAAGTACTTAAAAGGTCTCTATCATGTCCCCTCTTACCCTTCTGTCTTCCAGCGAATAATGTTGAGCTCCTTCAACTTTTCCTCATACGGCAACTCCCCTAGTCCCATGATCATTTTTGTAGCCCTACGCTGCACCCATCCTTACTGAGGACTAATATAAGAATAGTAGTTAAATCTCAATAGGAGACAACTGCAATGTAGAGGCAGATCTGGAGAGGTTTGGGAAATGGGTGGTAAAATGGCAGATGGGCTTCAGTGCTAGGAAATGTAAGGTAATGCATTTAGAAAAAAGAACAAAGCCATCCTGGTGGCAATGATGGTTTAGGCACTGGACACCACACCTCGCACCATGCCAGCAACCCAGGTTCAGAATCAATCACGGGTTGCTGGAGGGGGAAGGGGTTGGCTGGGACGGGGACTGAGCATCTGAGGGACAGCTCTCCTTTCCCAGGGAAGGACAGTCTGTTAGCCCGGCTCATGAGCGCTGCCAGGTGGAGGCCTGGTGGTAGTGCAGGTTAAGGCAGCAAGGAATGGAAGGTCTGTGCCCTGGTGAGTAGTGATATGCCTTCACATGCATGCTCACGTACGGCCGCAGAAGGGGAACAGGGAGAAAAGCAGAAAAGGTGAAGGCACTGGCTATGTAAAGCCCTGCCTGCCCATCCGTGGACCCACCACCACCTGGAGTACCTGTAGCCAACTGGATTGTATACTCAGGGGAAGGGGCACCTCTCCCAACCCTGCCATGGGGGGGGAGAATCTGTGGGGGTACCAGCTACAGGTAAGATCCAGGGGAGTCAGGCGCCAGTCCATGGCAGCAGGGGCATGGCCAAGAAGCCAACATGACTCCTAGGGAGAAAAACTTATATGGGGGGAAAAAAGACAAAAAGGACATAGGCCACCCAGGGTCTCAGTGCGTTTTTGCATGACAGAGTGGCTCAGCTGGGAACAGTTGGCAGTGGATTCCGGTGCTACACCAACTCCTGTGATTTGGCCAGGGAGCTTACTCTTGTCGCTGGGGCACTATGTGTGTGTGCGAGACTGACAAAGGTCTTGCCCATGCCACTGGAAGAAGGCAGGACTTCAGGGAAAAAACCCAAACACTGTTTAAGCTGCCACTGGCCAAATCACATTTTGGCATTCATTTCTGGATATGGCTATTTTTTCTGGGCTCCAAATCACCAAAATGTGATGCTGGTGGCTGCTGTGTCTCTAACTAAATGAAATGCTTGGGGATGGCTACAGGTTCAGAGATTCCACTACAAATTTTCAGCAGTAATAAGCCAAAAAGTTACACGTTTTCAATTTCAAGTTTATACCCTGACCAGGAAATTATCATCCCCCTGCCATCCGAATGATGGCAGAAAGGCCTGAACAAGGTATATCACTTTCAGACATCATTTCCAGAAACTCTGGAACACCCTTCCGCTCACCTCCTCCTCTCGTGTCCTCTCCTTCCTCCTTCATGACCTCACCACTCCTCCTGCAACTGCTCTTAATTACCAGACTCCCTATGCCCTTCCCCATCTCTCTCTCTGATCACTATCATTTTCCACCGACATTAACGACTCTTAACTGTTGCCCCTCCCAGTCCTCCCCGTGCTCCCCATACCATTTTCCTTTTCTTCCTCTTTTCTCTCATGTCCCCCTTCCACCGCATATCCCAACTCCTGATTCCCTACATTCACCTCCCTGTTATTTTAGTCATACTTCACCAAGCAATCAGCACTTACATCTCTGTAACTCTCGCCATATATCACTTGTATTATATTTTGAAAATGTATCTTGCATTACCCTCGTCTACTGTGCCTTGTTTACTGTTATCCTCCTCCCCTACCCCCCAGGATGCATCTGGAAATGAGCAATTTGCTCAGTATGCCTTTCCTGGTGAAATTTTTAAATAAATAAATAAAATATCCCTGAATACAGGGTTTATCCCTGGGCCTATGGCAGGAGCAGTAGAAAAAGTTATATGAAAAAAAGAATGCAAATGCAGAATGCTACCTGAACAGCATGAAGATTACTGAAATCAAGCAGGGAAAAATACTTGGGGAGTACTTATCAGCAGTCATTTACAAAGGGAGCACCAGTCTGAGGTAGCAGCTAACAAGGCAAACAAAATCATGATGTGTGTTAGGAGAAATGTCATACATAGATCTGGAGGAGTTACAATGCTCGTGTACAGATCCTTGGTCCTGCCCCATCTTGAGTACAGGGTACTGGTCCCCACATTTGAGGAAGGCTATTGTTACGACAGAGAATGTACAAAGGAGAATGACCTAGATGGCTGATGGCTTGGAGAACATGGGCTATGAAGACCAACTGGCAGAACTGGGACTGTTTTCTAAGGAAAAGAGGAGACTCCGGGGAGATCTGATTTAGTGTTCAGCTATTTAAAGGGGGTGACACTATCAGACTTAGTGCAGCTCTTCCAGATAGGAACATGCAAATATATGAAAATGCCAGCAGATACAGGCCTGTCGGTCTCCCTAGTCTGCTTAAGTGTGCAGCACTTCAGTCTTTCAGACTGCAGGTGCCCCCCTTGCCCCCCCATTGATTTTGCCCGTTTATCCTTCAATCCCCCCTGCCCCCCATGGTTTGAACCCTCCCTCTGAACCTGTCCCACCCCTTTTGAAGGCAGAAGGGGAGGGAAGTGTTTAACTAGGAGAGGCACACTGTCGAAGCTTGTTTCCAGGTGTGACCTGGGAGCACAAGGAAGTTAAGTGACTTGCTGAAGGTCACACAGTGTGCAAGTGGGGGCCATGGGATTCAAACCCAGGTCTCCAGGTTTGCAGCTCACAGCCTTAAACCACTGCACCCACTGTCCGCAGTAATATCACCTCCTCCGGCAGTACGTTCCACCCTGCCACTACCCTTTCAGTGAAATAGTGCCTCTTCATTTCCCTCCTGAATCTACCTCCTTCCAACTTCAGACTGTGCCCCTTGGCTTCCCTTCCACCTTTTAATTTGAAAATACTTCCGGTGCTCACTCTGTTTATACCCTTCAGGTACTTGAAGGTCTCAATCATATCCCCCCTCTCCCTTCTATCCTCCAGGGAACACATACTGAGCTTTCTCGGTCTCTCCTCATAAGGTTTATCTCCCAATCCCATGATAATTTTCATTGCCCGGCGCTGTACCCCCTCCAATATCTTGATGTCCTTTTTCAAGTAGGGGTGCCAGTACTGCAAGCAGTACTCGAAGTGCGGCCTCACCAGAGACCTCTACAGGGGCAGGATGACGTCCCCTCTCTTAGAGACAATTCCCCTTGTGATGCACCCCAGCATTCTGTTGGTCCTTACCACTGCCCTCCTGCACTGGGTTTGAGTGGTTCATTTCCCCTGTCACCAGTACACCCACATCCTTCTCCTCCACTGACTTTAACTGCACTCCCTCCAACCAGTAACTATTTTCAGGGTTTCTGGTTACCAAGTGCATGACTTTACACTTCTTGACACTGAACCCACGTTGCCACGTGTTAGATCTTGTCTCCAGTTTTGCCAAATCCTCCTGGAGTACTGTACTGCCTTCCCCTCCATCAGCCTCCACACAGATCCTGGTGTCATCGGCGAAGAGACTGATCTTGCTCTTTATCCATTCTGTGATGTCGGCAATGAAAACGTTAAACAGGACGGCGCAGCGGTAGTACTAACGTTTGCGACACCAGTGACCCGGGTTCAGTAGTGAGCCTGGGCTGCTGGAGGGCCGGCTGGGGGAGAGGGACTGAGTGCCCGATAGGCCGCTCTCCCTCTCTTTGGGGGGGGGGGGCTGCATGCCCCACTGCTATACTGCCACCACCTGGGTGACCACAAACAGTGCACGTGTGCTCAGGGAAGCAGACGGCAGGGAAGGGGCTGGTGTCGTCCGAGGACCTGAGTGGAGGCACATCTCGGCATGCTCCCGTCTAGTTGGTCCTCCCAGTGTGCTGACGTGAGAGAGGCTGGGACCAGAACAAGGAAAATACCCTGCTCTCAATTCAGGCGATGAACCCCCAGCATCACGTCCACGGAGGAACTGGGGGCAGACACCACAGTGCGCGCTCCCTTGACGTTCGTCGGAGAGTTGGGGAGCCTCCTCCGCCCTGCCCGGAGGGTTATCTGGGGGCTCTGGAAGTAATGAATGGAGCGAGTTGCACCTTAGGAGCAGACTCCCCGGTCCTCTCAGAGACGTATCTGAGGTGCACATGGGGGTTCCGAGAGATGGGATCAAGAGCAGAGCAAGCAGGAGGAAAAAAGAATAAGTAAAAAAAATATGTTAAACAGTACTGGTCCCAGCACCGAGTCCTGTGGGACCCCACTTGTTACAGCCCTGGGCTCCGATATCGCACCCACAACTACTACCTTCTGCTGTCTATCCTGTAACCAGCTCCTGACCCATCTAACCAGTTTCCTCCCTGCTCCCAGGTTGCTCAGTTTGCTGGTCAGCCTACCATGCGGTACTGAATCAAAGACCTTGCTGAAGTCCAGGTATAGGACGTCCACCGCGTGACCCTTGTCCAGTGCCCGTGTCACCCAATCGAAAAAGTCCACCAGGTTCATCTGGTAGGATCAGCCAGATACAAACCCATGCTGTCTGCTGTCCTGGAGATCATTATCTTCCAGAAATGTTATCAGCCTTTCCTTGAGGATAGTCTCCATTAGCTTTTCCACAATTGAGGTTAGTTCAGGTTCAAGTTTACAGCAGGAAAACTCCATTGTGCAAGCTCATCTACAAGGAGGTCCTGAGGAACATGGGGCCTTTCAACTTGTCTTAGACAAGAGAGAAACAGCAGAAAGAATTACTCTACCAAATGAGTGAACACTAGGAATAGACTGCCAGAGCACATGGTGTCAGTTGATACTGTAATAAATTTCAGGCTCAGACTTGACAAGTACTTTCAAGAAAATGGCGACACAGAATTCCTCCAGAGCTAGTGGGAGGGGGAACACGATGGACTGCTGGGCCTTCCCCTTAAACATGAATGCATGTATTATGTAATTTGCAGGAATTAAGTTGGAGTTGAGTGTCCTCTTTTTCTTCTGAAGTTGCTTGGTCACAGAAACAACTCCTGACTGAATGTTTGCACCACCCCAGCAGGGATTATTAGGCATCCGGGGACATACCTCTGATTACGTTCCTGCACTGATGGAGAAACACAAGTGGGAAGGCCCTGCACTGCCTCACCATGTGCTATGAAAGTTGGAAGGCCCTGTACTGCCATACCAAGCTGGTACACAAGTGGAAAGGACCTGCACTGACTCACCATGTTGGTACACAAGTAGAAAGTACCTGCGCTGCCTCACTACGGTGGTACACACATGTGAAAGCGCCTGTGCAGCTTCACCAGGCTGGTACAAAGTAGGGACATTCTGGCTGCTTCACCAGGCTGGTACACAAGTGAAAAGGTCCTCTGCTGGCCGGCCCAGTGGCGTGGAGGGCTGAGGCATCATGCCTTACCTCCCACCACACCAGCAACTCGTGTTTGTGGTGCGAGCAGGCTGCCAAAGGTCGGCCGGGGAAGGAGAGGATCAAGCATCCAGAGGACAGCTCTCCTCTCCTGGTGAGGGGTGGGGACAGAGTCCACTGTTTGCCTGACCCCTAGTGGTGGCTGGAGGCCAGCACAATGGACCGACACAGAGGGGGCGGAACGGGGCAGACGCCCGGCGTGCCGCGTGTGGAAGCATGTGCGGTTCGGCCACTGGCGTCACTGCACACCTCTATGACACACCAAGGAGAGGGGGGAGCAGGAGAAAAACGAAGGCTGAAATACCCACCCGGCAGGATGACAGCTGGACTCTCGCAGGCCCCACACCCAGCCAGCTGGCACCTCACTACGGTCAGAAGTGTGACCAGTGGACGCCAAGGCGACGGGGCTGGGCAGGACAGCGAGAAACAGATGAGAAAAAAAAAAATGGTCCTCTGCTGCCTCACATCATGTTGGTACACAAGAGGGAAGGCCCTGCTCTGATCCCTATGATGGTAGACAAGTTGAAAGGTCCCATGCTGCCTAACCAGACTGGCACAAAAGTGGAAAAGTTCTGGCTGCTTCCCCAGGCTGGCAGACAGTGAGAAGGAAGGCTCTGCCCTGTCTCATCATGCTAGTACAAAAGTGGAAAGGCCCTACACTGACTTACTATGCTGATGAACAAGTGGGAAGGCTCTGCATGGATTCACATACTGTTGCACAACTAAGAAAGTACTACGTTGTCTCACTGTGCTGGCTACACAACTGGGAAAGTTCAGGGCTACCTCTCCATGCTATTACACAAGTGGGAAGGCTCTGCTATTCCTCCCCATGCTAACACACAAGTGGGAAGCCTCTGATCTGCCTCCCCATGCTAGTAGACCAATGGGAAAGCCCTGCTCTGCCTCCTCATGCTGGTACACAAGTGAGAAGGCCCTGCTCTGCCTCCCCATGCTGGTACACAAATGGAAAGGCCCTGCTCTGCCTCCCAATGCTGGTACACAAGGGGGAAGGTCCTGCTCTGCCTCCCCATGCTGGTATACAAATGGGAAGACCCTGCTCTGCCTCCCAGTACTGGTACACAAGTGGAAAGGCTCTGCTCTGCCTCCCCATGCTGGTACACAAGTGGCAAGGCCCAGCTCTGTCTCTCCATGCTGGTACACAAGTGAAAAGGCTCTGCTCTGCCTCCCAGTGCTGGTACACAAGTGGAAAGGCTCTGCTCTGCCTCCCCATGCTGGTACACAAGTGGCAAGGCCCAGCTCTGTCTCTCCATGCTGGTACACAAGTGGAAAGGCTCTGCTCTGACTCTCCAGGTTGGTACACAAGTGGGAAGGCTCTGCTCTGCCTCCCCATGCTGGTACACAATTGGAAAGGCTCTGCTCTGCTCTGCCTCACCATGCTGGTACATAAGTGGGAAGGCCCTGCTCTGCCTCCCCATGCTGGTACACAACTGGAAAGGCTCTGCTCTGCCTCTCCATGCTGGTACACGAGTGGGGAGGCCCTGCTCTGACTCCCCTTGCTGGTACAAAGAGTGATTTTTTTTTCTGTTTGTTTCTGTGCTGTGCCTTTCTTCTCACTCAAGCTACAGAAAATCTAACTGGACTGTAATCTGACAGTCCCTGAGAAGGAAATGATTACATGAGATATTTTATGTTTCTAGGACCACTGAGGAGCACTGTTATGGTTGTGTCTCCTTGCAAATTCTTAGGGTGAGCAAACTGTGAATCAAAGCTCAGCAGTTCTGGCACTCGAGACATACAAGCATAACAGCGTGACTCAACATTCCTGTAAATATACTATAAATTGTCTTATATTTATTTTAAAAAATGAAGGTCCCTACCCCCCCCCCCTTTTTTGTACATGGAATATTCCACTGTTTATTTTTTATCTTGCATGAGGTCCTTTTATGGTTATGAGAGGCCTTCGTGCAAGGTGATTATCAGTACTGATTGGCTAAAACAACATTGATTTATCACTGGACAAATAGGCCTCCTCTTTGCTAAACATTGACTGGAGCTGTTCTCCAAGTGTAGTCTGGCTGAAAGTGGGACTCTCTCATACCTGTGGGGCTCCATAGATGTACAGCACAAGGGGCTCGTTCTCAGGAACAACACACCAGGCCTTGTGCCAGCTCTTCTCTCCCTTTTCCATGAAGTGCATGTAACTGCAGATAATGCTGTTCTCCGCCACCACTGAGGCTTGTTTCTAAACACCAAATATCAGATCATTAGCACCTGAAACATGTCCCCTCTCACGAGGATTAAAACATCACTGAGTTTAAATTCTGCTACAGTATCTTTACACCACTATCTACAACATCCGAGTTTGGAGCTGTGAGCTCACTGACAGCAACTGCTCCCATGCCACTGCCTACAGTGGCTCATGGTGGGCTAGGATGTAACTGGAGTAGCTGTGACCTCCCCCACAACCAGTGCTTATACACTCTTACCTACACTTCCTCCTGCTGTAAAAGATTGGGATTGGAGTAGCTGTGAGCCCCCCAAACAGCCAACACTCCTACACATTGTCTACAATGACTCTTAATAGTTGAGGCTGGTACTGGCATAGCTGTGAGCTCCCCCACAGCCAACACTCCTACACCATTATCTACAATGAATCCTGATCGTTGAGGCTGGGACTAGCGTAGCTGTGAGCCCCCCAGCAGCCAACACTCCTACACCATTATCTACAATGACTCCTGATCGTTGAGGCTGGGACTAGCGTAGCTGTGAGCCCCCAGCAGCCAGTGATCCTTGCAGCATTACCTCCAGCTGGGACAGGCTGGAAATGGAGTACATGCGAGCTCTCCAAGCCAGTGACCTCCTCCATATTCAGTGCTCCTAAACCAGTATCTGCCGTGACTCCCAATGGAAGAGGCTTGGACAAGTAGCTGTAAGCTTCCCACAACCAGCACTCCTACACTACTTACCAACTGGGACAGTATGAGACTGGAGTAGCTGTGAGCGTGCCCACATACAGTGCTCCTATACTGTTCCCTACAGTGACTTCTGCTGGGGCAGACTGGGAATGAAGTAGCTGTGTTCAGTGCTCCAATACCATAGGCTAATGTGACTAAAGTGACTCCTGTTGGGCGAGGCTGGGAATGGAGTATGTGTGAGCTCCACATGCCAGTGCTCCTACACCACTGACTACAGGGACACCAGCTATAAGTAACAGGCTGATACGAGAGCAGCTAAGAACTCCACCTTACACAACCAGTGCTCATTCACAACTTACCTCCACCGACTCCTGCTGAAAATGGCTGGGACTCTAGTAGCGGTGAGCTGCCCCATACCCAGTTTGTTTTGTTTGATTGTACAGCTCTTCTGTACTATTACCTACAGCGACTCCCGCTGGGTTAGGATGGGGCTGGAGTAGCTGAGAGTGCCCCCCCCAGCCAGAGCTCCTCCTGGGAGAGGCTGGGACTGGAGTAGCTGTGAGCTCCCCAACAACCAGTGCTCGTACGCTACTGTGACTCCTGCTGGGAGAGGCTGGAGCTGGAGTAGATGTGAGCTCCCATCACATGCAGTGCTTGTACACCACTGTCTACAGCGACTCTTGCTGGGAGAGGCTGGGACTAGAGTAGCTGTGGCTTCCCCCACAGTCAGCACTCCTACATGATTACCTACAGTGACTACTGCTGCAGTAGGCTGGGACTGGACTAGCTGTGAGCTCCCCCACAGCCTGCATTCCTACGCCATTACCTACAATGACTCTTGCTGGGAGAGACTGGACTGGAGTAGCTGTGAGCTCCCCCACAGCCTGCATTCCTACACCATTACCTACAATGACTCTTGCTGGGAGAGAATGGACTGGACTAGCTGTGAGCTCCCCCACAGCCTGCATTCCTACACCATTACCTACAATGATTCTTGCTGGGAGAGAATGGACCGGAGTAGCTGTGAGCTCCCCCACAGCCTGCATTCCTACACCATTACTTACAATGACTCTTGCTGGGAGAGAATGGACCGGAGTAGCTGTGAGCTCCCCCACAGCCTGCATTCCTACACCATTACCTACAATGACTCTTGCTGGGAGAGAATGGACCGGAGTAGCTGTGAGCTCCCCCACAGCCTGCATTCCTACACCATTACCTACAATGACTCTTGCTGGGAGAGAATGGACCGGAGTAGCTGTGACTCCCCAGCCTGCATTCCTACCATTACCTACAATGACTCTGCTGGGAGAGAATGGACCGGAGTAGCTGTGAGCTCCCCCACAGCCTGCATTCCTACACCATTACCTAGAATGACTCTTGCTGGGAGAGAATGGACTGGAGTAGCTGTGAGCTCCCCCACAGCCTGCATTCCTACACCATTACCTACAATGACTCTTGCTGGGAGAGAATGGACTGGAGTAGCTGTGAGCTCCCCCACAGCCTGCATTGCTACACCATTACCTACAATGACTCTTGCTGGGAGAGAATGGACTGGAGTAGCTGTCAGCTCCCCCACAGCCTGCATTGCTACACCATTACCTACAATGACTCTTGCTGGGAGAGACTGGACTGGAGTAGCTGTCAGCTCCCTACAGCCTGCATTCCTACACCATTATCTACAATGACTCTTGCTGGGAGAGAATGGACTGGAGTAGCTGTCAGCTCCCCCACAGCCTGCATTCCTACACCATTACCTACAATGACTCTTGCTGGGAGAGATTGGACTGGAGTAGCTGTGAGCTCCCCCACAACCTGCATTCCTACACCATTACCTACAATGACTCTTGCTGGGAGAGATTGGACTGGAGTAGCTGTGAGCTCCCCCACAGCCTGCATTCCTACACCATTACCTACAATGACTCTTGCTGGGAGAGAATACTAACATACATACTAAAATGCCAGCAGAATAGGCCTAACGGTCTTTCGTGTCTGCTTGTTTGGTCAGCCCCCACCCTGGGTGCTGACCTTGCTGTCCCCCTCGCCTTCTCTGGCTTCTCCCTTCCCAGTTCTGGATATTCTTGCTGCATTGGATTTTGCTTCCAGAACCCTTCCCCTGTACCTGTCCCACCCCCTCTTGAACCCCTCCACTGTCTCTGCCTCCACCAGCCCCTAGGCAGTGCATTCCATGGCTCCACCACCCTTTCAGTGAAGTAGCACCTCTTTCTCCCCTGAATCTTCCCCCTCCAGCTTCCACCCATGCCCTCTAGTGGCCCTTCCTCCTTCCTTCAAGCACCCTGACTGTTCCTCCCTTATTTACCCTCTTCATGTACCTGAAGACCTCTATTATGTCCCCGTCCTTCTCTCTTCCAATGTACATATTTAGCTCTTGAGCCTCTCCTCATAGGTCCTGTCCCCAAGCCCCAAATCATTTTGGTTGCCCTCCTCTGGACCCTCTCCAGGAGGTTAATGTCCCTCTTTAAGTGTGGCCTCCAAAACTGCACGCAGTACTCAAGGTGCGGCCTCACCAAGCAGTTATACAGAGGGAGTATCACTTCCCTCCTTCTGGAGGTGATCCCTCTAGCGATGCATCCCAGCATCCTGTTGGCCTTGGCTGCTGCCCTCCTACAAGTCTCAGAGTTGTTCATCTTGACATCCACCACCACCCCCAGGTCCCTCTCAGCCATCGAGACTTGTAGCATCCCCCCCAAGGGTGTACACTTGGCCTGGGTTTCTGGGCCCCAGGTGCAGTACCTTGCATTTCCCTGCATTGAACCTCAGCTTCCACTTTCTAGACCATCTTTCCAGAGCCTCCAGGTCCCCCTGTAGGGCCACCTCCCCTCCTCCCCATCCACCACCGCCCCCAGTTTCGAGTCATCTGCAAAGAGACTCATCTCCTCTTGATTCCTGTCCTTATGTCAGATCGTGGCGTTGAACAGAAGGGGCCCAGGACTGATCCCTGTGGGACCCCACTAATGACCCTCCTTGGGGATGAGACTATCCCACTTAAATTACGACCTCTGGGTCCGGTCCTGGAGCCAATTGCCTATCCATCTGATCATCTGGTTCCCACTCCCATTTCTCCCAGCTTATCCAACAGGCCCACGTGAGGAACAGAGTCAAATGCCTTGTTGAAGTCTAGAAAGAGGACGTCCACTGGTCTACCCAGGTCCAAGGCACTTGTCACCCAGTCATAGAACTCCACCAGGTTTGTCTGACACGATTTCCCGGGATGAATCCATGCTGTCTATCGTCCAGGCATCCTGACTTATCCAGGTCCCCCAGCCTCTCCTTGACAATGCCTCCATCACCTTGCCCACCACTCATGTCAGGCTGACAGGCCTGTAGTTCCCTGCCACCTCCTTGATCCCCTTGTGGATAGGGCACTATATGCGCCACCTTCCAGTCTTGGGGCACCCACCCTGTCCTCAGAGATGGTGAAAAGCTCTGCCAGGGGTTTCGCCAGGACATCTGCAAGTTCTTCAGCACTCTGGGATGTAATTTATCCAGCCCGGTGCTTTCTCCGTCTTAAGGGAGCTGAGGCTTCCTCACTCTCTCTGCTGTGATTTCCCTTCAGTACCTCTTCTCCTGCTTAGCCCTCCCCACCTGCCAGTGATGCCTCCCCTCTCCCCAGACCTGCCGATCGGTAAGGGTCCCCTCCTCAGTATCTCTGTCTCCTCCCATGTAGATGCAGCACCTCATTTTCCCCTGGTGAAAACTGAGGTGAAGTACTCATTTAGTACTCAGCCTGCTCCCCGGTCTTGTGCCCATCTCTCCTGATTTAATCCTGCTAATCTGCCCTTCACCCTTCTGCCTTTCCCCAATGTATCTAAAGAACCCTTGTTCCTCTCCTAATTTCCCTGGCCAGGTTCTGCTCCTTCCTTGCCTTAGCCACCCTCACCACTCTAGTGGCCCTTCTAGCCATCAGCTCGTATCCTCGATCCCTTTCACTCCTTGAGCACTTGAATTGCTTATAGGCTGCTTTCTTTCCCGCACCACCTCCTGGACCTCCTGGTCCACCAACAGGGTTTTGGGCCCACCGCATTTTATCTTACTTGCACAGGTGCTGGTAGCATCCTGCACCCCTCTCTGATGATTTCCCACCTACTATCAGTGTCCATGTCTGACCTAATCCCATCCAAATGCTCCTTAAGGATCCTTCCCATTTCCTTAAAATCCGCTCTGAAGTCGGTTACTCATCTTTTGTGCAGCCTTCTACCCTCCTAGGTCCAGGCAGAACCAGACCGTGGCATGGTCACTCCCGCCAATGGGTCCCTTACCTCCAGGCCCCAATCTGGTCACTGTCTGCCAGGACCACATCCAGTACCCGTGCCTCCCTGGTCGGTTCCTCACCTGCTGAGTTAGGAACGCCTTGAAAGACATCCAACAACCTCTGTTCCCTGGTCACAGAGGATGTCATAGTCTCCCAGTCTGTTCCTGGTATGTTTAAGTCCCTAACACCACCACCTTTCCTCTGCCCAGTCTGCAATGTCTCCTAACATCTGCCACCAGACTGTCCTCCAGCTCCTCCGCCAGGGCAGGGGTCTATACACCACTCCTATTTTACTTTCTTGCCCCCTTGTTATCAAGGTGACCCAAATCGCCTCCACGGTTCCCTCTGCCTCCTCTACTCCCTATGCCAATGCAGTTTTGACTATCATTGCCACCCTCCTCCCTTCCCTCCCCTGTCCTTCCTGAACATAGTGTAACCCTCCAGGTTCAGGTCCCAGTCATGTCTTGCAGTGGCCCAAGTCTCAGTGACCGCTGCCACATCCACTGCTCCTCAGTTAGCATCGCCTGGAGCTCAGGCATTTTATTGCCCAAGCTCCTGGCATTTATGGGACTACCTTCCACCCTTTCCCTATAGTTCCATTTCCCTGCCGTGTTCCCATGGGGATTCTGTTTTCCCTGGTCTGCACTTTGCCAGTTGGCCTTTTCCTGCAATCCTCCTGGTCCCCAGGGGTGGAGACAGAGTCCTCCTTTATCGGCACCCCTTGACAGCTCTTTCTCCCATCCCACCCCCTTCACAAGTTTAAACCCCACTTTACCAATGAACCCTCTATTTTCAACTAAGGATTCCCTCCTCCAAATTGAGATGTAGTCTATCTCTAGCATACAGCTCCTTATCCTCCCAGGTCTCCCCCAATCCCCATCAACCCATACCTCTGGCCTCACACCACTCCCTGAGCCACTGGTTTATCTCCTAATTTTCCTTTTGTGTTCCCCACTAGCCCTTGGCACTGGCAGGATTTCTGAGAAGGAAACAGTGCATCCTATGTCATGACAGACCCTGGCGAGCTCCTGAATCTTGCCTGTATCTCTAGCTCGCTATTTCCTCAATGTCATTTGTACCCAGGTGGACCAGTATGTCTGGGGAACCCCACAATCCTTGCCAGCTGATATACCTCATGCTTAGCCCTGTGCACCGTTAGTCCAAGGAAGCATCTTGTTCTAATCTGGCCAGGCTTCTCCTCCTCATCCCATTTGACACCCTGATCATAGAATCCCCCAGCAGGAGCACTCTGACCACCTTTTCCTCCATTCCCCCTCCATGTCCCTCATCCTTTCTACAGTCCCTCCACCCAGCTGGCTCCTTGTTCCTCCCCTATCTGGGTGCCACATGCCACCCCTCCATATTACCCCTGGCCACCCTCCCTCCAGTCCTAATGCCTCCTCCTCCTGAGTATCCTTCTGTACCTTGCTAATTCCCCCTCACTGCTCGCAACTGGTCCTTCTCCCCATCCACTAACTAGCCTGGCTCATCCTCGCTCCTTCCTGTTCCATTTAGTTCCTCCTTGCTCATCGTGGCTCCCCTGGCCTAAACCCTCAGCTCCCTTTACTGAATCCTCCTTGTACTTCTGGTCCTTCTCCTTACCTTTCCTCCCAACTGGTCCGTCTCCTCAGGCTTTCCTCCCTCTTCCCCTGCCCTCCTGCTCTGATTCACTGCTCCCCATTCTCCTGCATTCCAGGTCCCCCTGTTCTTCCTGCTATCTGGCCCTGCCTCCTGCCTCCCACTCCCACTCCCTTCCGTCTCTAACCACCTCTGTCGTGGCTACATCACCCCCCTCATCCTTGAGCAGAAGAAGAGAATTGAAGCGGTTACTGAGTGTAAGGTCTGATCCACCTCCCCGGCTTGCTTCCTTCTGTCCAGCCCTGGCCATCTGCCTACTTCCATGAGAATGTTGTCCTCCATCCCCTTTGTGAGGTCCCCAGTTACCTGCCTGCTTCCTTGGTAATGTCCTTGGCCCCTCTGCCAGGGTCCCTATGTGACCCTGAGTATTCTCCTGCACTCTTTCCCATGCCCCCCAGTGCTTGGTGTAACCCTGTGGGAGATTCCCAGCCCCTTCCCCAACCATACCACCCCCTTCCCCAGCTTTCTCCTAATCCCCGCAACCTCCTCCCTATGCTGTGCTAGCTGGTAGCACACTGGGCAACCAATCAACTTCCAAGCTCAGTCCAGTATCATGGTTGCTCCACACCCTGTGCACCCCACCACCCTCCCAAAGATGCCGCCCTAATGATGTGTGGTTCCATCCCTTCCAAATAGGTTTCCTTGGGTGAGCCACCAGGTTCCCCCCTAGTCCAAGATACCTCTACTGCCTAATCGGGTCACCCACTAATCTTAGAGACAGTCCCACTGTACACCAGTAACCCTGTTACTAGGTGCAGTACAACACATTAAACTTATAAGGGAAATGAACAACTCCCTAAGCTCCTCTCTCCCAGCCTTTAAATCCAACCCCCAGTGGCTAGAACTACATGAGCTACACCTGCAGCCTTTTCCTCCAACTGCAGGGCAGGTGTTCCCCTATAAATTCGCAGACTTCTGGGGAGGGAGGGCAAGGTCCTGGGTACACCTGACTCAAGAGAGAGAGTGTATCAGCCCTGTGTCTCCCTCCAAGCCCAGCAGCCAAAGAACCAGGCCCAAGCAAATCCCACCAAATAGGTTTTAAATCAGAAGAAATAGGCCTCTACCAGTGCAGCCTGTTACACAGTGAAACATCCACAAATGAGCCCCACTTACAGCCACCAAATCAGTTTACAAACATCCAGCATCCCCCAAAACAATACCCTGCTAGCCCCTTAGAAGTAAGAAAGAAAAGAACTAACCTACCAAGTAAAATCCACAAGAACCCTGTGAAAACAACAGCAGCAGCTACTGTCCTGGAACACAACTGATCCTGTCCCCTTCCAGTTCTTTCCGACAATGGACTGGACTAGCTAAGAGTTTTCCCCACAGCCACTGTGACCCCACAACACAAGTATGATCTCAATGAGTTTCAACTCACCTCAAGAATGGACTTCCTTCTCTGTGGTGTTTGCTGGTGGAACCCTGGGCTCATGGGAGGGCCGTGCAGTGCCGTGTAGCAGTCTATACAAACACGGTTTGTCCGGTTATTGTCATAGATCAGTCGTGCCCGGAACTCTGAACACTTCCCACAGACCACCTGCAGACAAAAAAAAGAAAGTTTCTAGACTAGTAACTCTTGATCCTTGAGAGACTCTCCTCCGTGGAGCTACTTTGGTGCCACTGGCACCCTGACCCTGCAGGGATATTAGAACTTTTGTCTATCCGTTCTATAAATATGCGGCCAATCTGTAGCCTCATGTGCACTAACGCCATAATTTCATCTGCTAAGAATGGAGGTTTCCATCTACTGCTAAAACATACTAAGCTTAGCCAAAATAGCAGCAATTCTAAGAAAATCTGCAAAAACTCCAAACAAATCACTAACATTGACCCTCCTGGCCAATACCACACATGAACACAACTAGTGTCAGAGCAGTTTCAGTGGTTGACTGCACATTTCTATTTGGGGCTGGAAGATCGTAAGGTCATGGAATCTAGTCTCGCACTAAGAACTTGGGATAATGCCCAGTACTGAAACTGCAGTGCAGCACGGAGAGGGAGTACTGTGCCACTGAGGTGCTGTTCTTCGGAAGAGACATGAAACTGAGGTCCTTTCTGCTCATCTCTGACCACTGCCTCAGTGGAAGTTAAAAAGCTGCTGACACCTCTGGCTAAACTTTGGTAAACATAACATTTAGACACATTTCAGCTTGTATTTCACGTATCTTCAACAACTTTCTCCTCCCAGGTTTTTTTTTTTTGTTTTGTTCTTTGGTATCTGGGCAAGGCCTGTTTTCAGGAGTGACCAGACAGTACTGGGGATGTTAAGTGACTTACTCAGAGTCACACAGTATTCAAGTGGAGGCTGTGGGAATCAACCCTAGATCTACTGAATATACTAAGTTCATTTACAGCTCATTACTTTAACATCTAGGCTATACCGCTAGCCCCATTTAGTACTGTAGAAATGTGCATTGACACAGGATTTTTTGCCCCTTAGAGTTCACTGGTTAAGTCAGCTCATTCCCCCCTTGAAGTCATAATCCTCTGTTGTGACATCACAACCTGTTTTCACGGGAATGTCTGTGCCACAAGCACAGTATTATGACCTCAGGAGGACATTAAGCACAAGAAAAGGGAAGTTACTGTACTTGCCATAACTGCAGTCTTAGCCAGAGCAGCTAGGACCCTGCAGGAGCAAGTCTTTTTAGTCAGGGCTTCCGCATCAACTGCTGGTGTCAGTGCATGCCATGACACCACGCACTTACCAATAACCATTGCTGATGCCCTAACTTACCAGTTCTGTTGGCAAGGAGAGTGAGAAATACCACTGGTATAAGCATATGCTTGTAAAATAGACAGTAGATAAGGAAGAGGATATATGAAGAGAAAAATAACAATATAAACCAACTACCAATCTAATAGAGGAGGCTAGGATGCCCTCTGGAGAGGGCAAATGGTAGTTAAAAAAAAGAGAGACCTGAGACAGAGCTACTATTGTCACCTCTCTCCTGCAAGGTCAAGATACCTTGCTAATAGCCGAAGGACACAGACAGCAGCCCCAAACAAGATTCTGTGTGTGCTTCATGCCAGGTCTAGAATTCAGATCCATGCAGGAAATCTGAAAATACTGCCCTTGGGAGTTATGTGGGAAAAACTTTGGTATCAAATGGAATAAGAGACACTTCCACAATCCCTCCTTCCTTAGTCATAAGACTAGAGAGTTTGTAAATTTAGGGACACAAAAACAGATCAGGGGAAAACAAAAACCAAAATGTCAGTGGTGACTCCCAGGATTGAAATGGCTAGTATGGTAATAGCAATGTATAGCTGAATAACCTGTTACTTGTAGCACACCTAAGATGCCACATCCTAAGGACTGGGTCCAAAGTTATCCCCCTGCAAACATGAACGGGAGTTAACCTAACAGAAGTACTTATACATAGTACCCTGATACAACCAACATCAAATTAGATTAGAACGGTGCAAATCCACTGACTGCCTACACTGATAGGGTTACTATGTAAAGCAGAATTAAGCTGTCTAGTCGAGGCACCACTAGAGTACACTGTTGCATGCAGCAACTATTAGGGATGGAAAAGGTGATGCATCCTGGGCAGGAGGAATAGGAAGAAAGTAAAGGGAGGGGGTGCTGTTTGTTTTTGTTTTACATTTTTATGTTGTTGTTTGTTTTAAGGCAGAATAATTTGGTGGAAAAAAGAGGCAGCACCCCATGAGAGAAAAATGGCTGCTAGTAAGAGCTTTTCTCCTCGTATGGTCAATTGCCATAAACATAACCCTGGCTCTATAATGAGAGGAATGGTGTTCAGGTAAATGGAAGATACTCCGAATGATACACAGTTACACAAAGTACTTTGTCTCCATCTTTCTAGAATCAAGAATCAATTTTCTCCGCAGTGTGCCACACTCTTGGGTCTGATTACTCAGGAAAGGAGGAGTCTGCTCACCTCTGGGGCTAAAAACAGCTTCATCCCTCAGAGTGGGGCAGATCACCTGAGGGGGGGCTCTTCTCGGTCTGAGTGGAAACAGGACTGCTCTGGGTCAGGTGGGGGGTTCTGGGGCTCAGGAGCAGGAGGGTTCCTTTAGAGTCATCACCTGATCTGTAAGGGGATGAAATAAGTCTTCCCCCCCCCCCGATTAGGAGTTTAGCACCTTACATTGTGCCAATGGTACCAGTTGGACAGGCCAGGACATCCATCTGATGCAGACGACCAATCCTACAACTCTGGAGGCCACCTTGCTGGCATCATACAATGCTCTCAACTGGTACTGATATGCCTCCAGGTCCCTCCTAGAAATGTCCATGGCCTGCCATTTGGACTCACCAGAAGGTATTTATTTTATTTTATTTAGTTTTTGTTGAATGGGTAAGTGCACTAGACAAATCCTGCCTATTTTCAGGCACGACCCAGGGGAAGGGGATACAGATGAATGCCAACTGACCCTGAACCAAATTAAGCTATTGGTGGTATTTTTGGTGAATGAGGGAAATTTGGCCAGGGCGCTGGGGAAATTCCCATACTCTTTGCAATAAGTGCCATGGGATCTTTAACATCCACCTGAACTACCACCAATCCAGGCAGATGGGACCTCGGTTTAACGTCTCATCCGAAAGACGGTACCTCAGAAGTGCAGCACCCCCTCTCATGCTGCACTAGTGTCAGTACTGGGATATTAACCCAAGTGCCAGATGTGGGAACTAAACCCACAGCCCTCTGATCTCCCGGCCTCAGAGGCGAGTGTGCTACCTACTGAGCCACTGACACTGATAATAGAGCAGAGAGCAGTTTGTATACCTGCATTAATAGGTGGTGATGGTACGACGTCATATGGGCCTGATGTAAAAAGATGGCAAGGAGTGACCTAGTGGAGGTAAAAACTTTCCTCCATAGTGCGTACAAACTTCTAGAATCCGCACTAGTAGGATATGCACTTGTCAAAAGCTAAGTACCACTCCAGGTCCAAAGAACGTTAAGCCTGTGAGAAGGGTGAGGTTTAACCCCAACAGACCCAGTGGAGGAACAAAACCTTATGAGGAGGTCCCTGGGGACAGGAAGGTTAGTAAAGGGGGTGCCCTCGTTGCCTCTTTCATGGCCCTGTGCCAGGGAAGAATGACAGAAGTATTGGTGCTGGGAAGTGTCGCAAGGGACAACTCCATTCTTTCAACAACTTCCTCTTGAACTGTTGGTACAGTACGTATTCAGCAGCTGAACAGATGATTCGTTGTCCTCTGAGAAGGGTATCAAGTGACAGGAAGTGGGGAAAATATTTGGGTGAGGAACAGGAGAAAGTGCCCTAAACTGGGCTGTGTTGGACGCCCTGAACCAGATTTCTTCAGTCTCCCCTAGAGACAGTACTGGTCCTACATCAAAGGGGTCAGAAGCCTGAGGGGCACTGCCAGTCTATCTGTCCACACCTGACACATTTGAAGCGAAGGCCTAGAGGGCGATGGAACAACTTGCTGGGTTGCAGAACCCATATTTCAGAGAAGGCCTTGAGACTCTGGCAGCTTCCTTGCTCTAGGAGAGGAGTGGGTAGAATCTCCCACATCCAACACTCCTACCTTGGAGGAGGTAGCAGACAGGAGGTCCAGAGGATAGCCCCGGGGCAGATGGTGTACGTCTGTGACTGGGAAGGTCCCACTGCGAGGCCTGAACCCAGTCCAGCACCGACGCCCATGTCAGAACCAGGTGAAAACTCAATACTGCTACCATTACTGCTAATCAACTTGACACCACTATCTATATTGGAGGCATCAACACCAAGGTCTCACCTGGCACGGACATCAAGCTCCTCCTCAGTGCCACTGGGTCAACTCTGAGGCTGACACCAACATCTGCACCAATCTTGGCACCGATCAACACCACAAGTGGTGTCAGCACTAGAGTCAGTACTGATGTTGTCATCGCTCCCAGAGTCACTACTGCAGACGGTGACAGCTGGGGCAACACCAATGGTCGGCTTTGACATCCCCAGAGAATTGACTAAAGCCAAAGGTCTTGATCCAACCCTGATGTGGCCTGCCACACAGTGAATAGACCATAGTGGGTTCTCCATCAGCCACCAAGAAGGAGCCAATAGTCTGCACAACACCACCACCACCGGAGACTGTCATGACCTCTGCACTGTGGGGGAAGAGAAAGCTCCGTACTTCGACTGTCTCAAAGAGTGGAGAGGGGACCTGGGAGAACAGTCCAGAGACCTGTCATAAGACTTCCTGGATCAATGCCTGCCTCTGAAGGTAAGGACTGGGGGAGGGGTCCTGTCCCATCTTCAGACACCTGTTTTCAGCATGTGGCTGCTGAACGAAAAGCAGGCATTGAAGGAGTTCATGGCCAATAGTGCCTGCCCTATGCAGGCACGATTTTTTTAGAACTAGCATGCCACACAGATATTTATACAGTTTACAAACTTTTATTACTACATTGCATGTTTTTCTTTTAAACACTTTCATTTAGAAAAGCAGTTTTGTCCATGACAGGCTTCCTGGGACTTTGTGTGTCACCTAATTTTTCTTTTTTCCTTATCGGGGATTCTCGAAGAACAAAAGACACCAGACAACCATCTCAGGCACCAACATCACATGCTGACATTACAATCATGTGACCTTCAGTGCTCCTGGACAAGATAAGGCGTTTTGCATAGAGAATTACTCTTGATATTTTATAGTCCTTTTTACTGTGGGTACCTTTAGCACAGCAGTCTCCAAACATATAGAATCGAGGGTTACCTGGCACTGGTTTGTCTACCTCAGAACTCCAGATTGCATTTTTTCTTCCCAAAAGAGCTCCAGCTTTGTACAGTGCTGCAAGGTATGAGTAATATCTGCTCCACCCATACTACATCGCCAACATCTGTTACGGCTCCAGACCCTTCATTTTCAGTTTAACAAGAGTTCTACGCCATCTGGGCAGAATTTTGTATTACTATAATTTACCTTGCAGTTCCCTACACATACAATAGGAGTGTGTCCAACAGTCCAACATTCCTCCAATTGACTGTCCTGGATATTTGTCCCATTGTAATGTTGGCATATGTGGCATGGTCATGACTCAGTTCTGGATTATAGTGTGAGTTTAGAGGTTACCCCCATGCATGTTCATCCATGCAAAAATGTCACACCAGCTATTGTTTTCAGGGTATAAATAATTCTGCATCAGTTTACTATTTAGTGCTTCCCTCAACTGCAAGTAATGCCAAAACATTTGTTTTGGAACCCAATAACTTCTTTGCAGTCGAGTGATTACATCAATGTGTTGGAGTCCTCACCCATGATATCACCACTCCTGTCTTTCCCCTAGTTTCCAGGGTATCCCAACTGGAGGTCTGCCTCCTATTATGTGTGGACTGTGTGACAGTGGCCCCCATTTCAAGGGCATTGCGCCTAAGTGCAGTCATTTCTGCATTTTCTTTTCTTTATATTTTGTTTGTGCTCCTAAGCACACAGCCTACTCATGCCCTCCCGACCTCTCCAACCTTTTTCTAGGGCAGCTCCCCATGGTACCCACATGGCTTTCCACCCACAGCAGGGCCCTCAAGTTGGGCGAAGACCCTTAGGACATTCCACAGTCAGTCTTCTGGGGAGAGTGCCTAGGTTGACAGGTATGAGATCTGCAGGCTGGAAGGCAGTCATTCTGTGGAGACAGGTAATTCCACCCTTATCCCCCCAAGAACGACATCATGCTTGGACATCATGACATGTGTGTGAGCATGCGTCTGTTAACGTTGGCTGCATCCTCCCAGCCCTGCACTGCACCTCCCACTGTGGTCACCAGGGGGCGGTATCACAGTACTGACCCAATGCCTTCCTCACTGGAGGACAGGGGCATCTGTTGGAATGCTCCACTCTCCTGTCAATTGGCCCCTCGTGACCCAGGCTTGTTTCCATACCCAGGTTGCCAGCACTGTGAGCAGTCGTTCTGCCAGTGGGCCAGTTTGTCATTTCTGTTTCTTCTGCCAGAGTTAAGCACACACGAGATGCAAAGGCCTTTGTTGGTGCTGTAAGTAAACAGTCTGAGAGACAATCCGTTCCAGCATTACCAGAAAGACAGACGAGACTCAGACCTCAGTGTGAAACTTATTTATTTCCAAATTGACTTGCAAATTCAACATTTCGCTGTACTCAGCTTAATCATGAATGGTCCTTGCTTTGTAATTTGTGCAACAGTAACGCTGTAACAGTCATTCCCTTTTTTACAGTACTTGTAGATACTTCTTTCTTAGCTTGTCCTGGTAGTCCTTATATGTTGTGCACCTCAAGCCGCTCCCTCTTCCAGGTGCAATTATATCAGCAGTTTGAGGTGCGCAACATACAAGGATTACTGGGATGAGCCAAGAAGGGACTATCTACAGCTAATGTAAAGAAAGGAAAGACTCCTACAGTGTGAATTCTGGTTGTTCTGGGACTCCCTCAGGAGAACAGGTCACACCTGGATTCCATGTAGGATATTCAGTCCCACTCAGTGCACTTTCTTTTTGCTCTCATTTAGGAGTGTCATTGCCCTTTAGTTTGAACCAGTGCCCAATCTAGCACAGTTGGAAGGCTAAGAAAGAAGTATTTTACCACCCAAGGCAGGTCAAAGCCACCCCCAATTACCCCTCCCCTTAGCTTCTGGTTGCTAAATCTAGCAGTTGTTCCAGGGTGTAGCAGACACCATTGCACATACCTCCACAGAATCAGAAACTCCTGCTGCCTAGAGGTAATCTGTGAGGACAAGGGAGGTGCCATAGGCATGTTTTTTCTTATGTAAAAACAAGAACTTAACCCAGAGATTGTCTGGCAAGCTGCAAGCAATATGAGAGACCTCAGTGGGCCCCTTAGGAAAGTGGCTCCAGAGCCACGAAACGCTGGCTGGCTGAGGTGGCACTGCTATAGTTAATAAATTCTCAATTTTGTGATGAAATAAGGAGTCCCGAGTCTTCCTCAGTTTTTTTGGTACCTAATTATTTTAAATCTGTTTGGGTCGATGCAAGGTTCCACTGTTGGAATTGTTGCGTATTACAGGATTTTGTAAGGGTAAGAGCTCCAACTTTTGCCAGCTGATATGAAGGCGTGATACTCTGGAGACGTGAGTTATAATGTCCATTAATGGAGGTGCAGCTATGTAGGTGCCTATTTTCCAAGAATAGAAGCATACCATCAGCATACATCATTGGTTTGTGCCTGTGATTTTCCATCTGCATTCCCTTTAGCTTTTCTCTTACCTTATTTTTTGTACTAAAGGTTCCGCTGCTAGCGCAAACAGTGAGAGGATAGTGGGTGCCCCTGCCTGGTTCTCCTCTTTGATGAAACTGTGTCTGAAACCTGTGCATATGTCATAACCGCTGCCCGCGGGGACTTCTATAATATGTTGATCCAAGCCCGAATATGGTCTCCAAACCCAGATTTCTTTATGACCTACAGATATGCCCATCTGATGAAATCAAAGGCACATCCGGGGTCAAGAGACAGTGCAACTGCCAGTGTATCGTGCTTTTATAGTGTATGAAGGAACGCTGTTATACTCTCAATTCCATCACTTTCAAAACACTGTTATGCTGTACTAGCTATGTCAGCTAGTTTGTTATGCTGCACTAGCTACGTAGCTAGTACAGCATAACAATTTAGAACGTGATCGCGCATGTGCTGTGCGTGATCTTCACTCTACTCGGCTGCAGCAACAGGGTTGAGAGCTCATCCATGGAAGTGAAAAACATTCAAAAGTAAGCTTCAATTACTTAAGGGCGGCACTTTTTGACGATCCTACACTATAAAAAACAATGAAGACTAACTATCGGCAACAAGTCAGTAAGTTCATCTCACAGTTTCTATGGCAACCAAACCTGTCTAGCTATGCTCTCGAGGTTCAAGCAGTCACCATAGAACCCTCTCGATGAACTAACTGGCTTGTTTAGTCATTCATTATTCTCTATGTTGTGCTACGCAGATAAGGTCAGTGAGGTGCCTTAGATTATCTGACCCATGTTGCCCTAGGATAAATCCTACTTGCTTGAGGTTAATTAACTTGCTAAGCACTGCATTCATTCTGTTAGCCAGGATTTTAGCCACTTTTTTAATGTCAGTCTTCAACTTGTCTGCTAAGATTTCCACTTGGGATTTATAAAATTCTGCAGGTCATCCTGCCCATGCATTTAAGCCATTGGAAAAAACGTAAATCGCTGCTAGACTTCGTCTCTGGTGAGCAGGTCTTCTAGTGCCACACTCCCCTTAGTTAAACATGGGAGCTATACCGACCCTAGAAAGTTGGGCCCTCTTCCATGCACCTAGCAAGTATCTAGATTTATAAAATTCCTCATAAAGGATCGTAATATATGGTATCTGTCCTCAGGACTTCAAACTACCCTCCCCTTGCTGTTTTAATCTCAGGGACACTACATTCTTATTTACATAACTTACAGGAAAGAAGATTGTCAGGTTTGTCTCCTGCTCCAACTAATGTTGTTTTACTCTAAAGAGGGCATATTCAGCTTGGAAAAAAGTATTACTTTAATATCACATTTCCGTTTAGCTATGTGATACAATAAGTCATCTTTGTTTGCCTGGGGTTCTTTTTGATACTCTGTCTCAAGGTGTTTAAGCTGTTCCATTTTCATAGTTAATTCCTCCAATCTAAGTTTTTCCTACACGCTGTGTAGACCAAGACTTTTCCCTAGAGGCACACTTCTTAAGTATCCCACACAATAGTCTTAGACATTCTTGCTGTCTGACTGGTTTCAAAAAAGGTCCTCGTGTCAACCTCAAGTCAGGTTTGAAATTGTCTTGACAGAATGCAGTGGTAAACCATGATTCTCGGGTAGGCACATGCCCATGCATCCCTTCTAAAGCAAATACCTTTCAGGCGTAATCAAAAATAAATATATTATGCATTTTGGAGTCTGCCCAAAGGATGCTAAAATGAGGAGCATGTTAATCCTGCTACAGGTTCTGTGTGCTGCAGAAAAAGACATGTAATCTTTACCCACAGGGTTGGCAATTCGCCAGACACCTAATTGGTTCAGATCCCTCATAAGCTGTTTCAAGGTTAACCTAGCTTTTAGTGCCATAATCTGGAAGGCTTTTGTCTAGGACAGCATCTAACACTATGTTAAAGTAACACACCAGTACAATATTCTTAACCTGAGTATTTAACAACACCTGGGACAAGTTATGAAAAAATTCTTTATCATCCTGGTTCATTGCATACACTGATCCCAGCAGGGCTTCTGTCCTTTGCAACATACCCTTCACTAGAACCCAGGCCATCACCTCTCACAGTCCTCCCAAAACTTTAAAATGGAAAAGTTTAGGCCCTGTCTGTAAAGGATCAGTACCCCTCTCCATTGACTATTAAAGGCACTATGAAATTCTAGGCTTACTCACATTCTTCTCAGTTTATCGGTTTCAGTCTGGGTTGGATGGCTCTCCTGTACTAATGCTGTCTGCTCAGAGGGTCTTGAAATGGGCAAGAACCTTAGTTCTCTTAAACAAGTTTCCTACTCCCCTCACATTACATGTGACTATTTTAATCGGGTGCTGCATGGCTTTGGGAAGGACCATAGCTTATCATTAGTAGTACACTGTTACTCAGAATAGCTAGCAACTATAGCCAGTGTTGCAGGTGAAAGGTAAAACAACAATCCCTTTTAAACCAGAAACTATGAACTGCACAAAGCAAAACGTGGGCAATTTAGACAGTAACCACATAAATTCTCTCAGTGTCTGTGAGAAGGCTCATTCAGAGCCTAAAGACAACGGTCTGGTATTGAAACTGACATGCTGTAACCTTCTCGGCTCCTGGCATTCCAAGCATGTTACAGGTGTCAGCCATGATGCAGCGAACGTGTCTGTAAGGGTGGTGGTGATTAGCACTGCCTCCTCTCAGGAAACCAGATACAGCAGAGGACTGCGGTGCTTGGGTCACACCTGCCACCACACTGGCAGCCCAGGTTTGGGAACGACCTCAAGTTGCTGGGGGTTGGCAGACGGTAGAGGATTGAGCATCCCAAGGGATGCTCTACTCTCCCAGGAAAGGGCGGTCAAGCCATCTTGGACTTCGACTGCCAGCGAGTGGAGGCCCAAGTGTAGCACAGGCTCCAAGAAGCTTTAAAGGGAGGGGGCTGCAGTTCTGCAGCATGTGCGCACCTCCACACACACACACACACACACACACACACACACACACACACACACATTTGTGTGTTGCCACAGCCAGACAGGGACTGGGGAGAAAAACAGAAAATAGAAGGCAGTAGAGCTTAATGACACACACACACACACACACACACACACACACACATCACTTTTCCTTGTCCTGCACCTGCGATCGGTCCCCAAGACACTTTTGGATTATGTTCAGGGTGGGGGAACAGCACTCCTCCTCTGGCCCCACCATGGGGGAATCTCACGGGAGTGAAGCCCCTGGGACCGAAGAGGCAGCCAGTCACCGGGGCGGGGTATATGGACAGGGCTAAACAGCTACCCACATGGCCAGCAGAGGTTTTTAATTTTTTATTTATTTAGTTTTGTTGACGGGTAAGTGCACTAGACAAATCCTGCCTATTTTCAGGCACGACCTGGGGGAGGATACAGATGAATGCCAACTGACCTTGAACCAGACTAAGCGGTTGGTGGTATTTTTAGTGAATGAGGAAATTTGGCCAGAACACAGAAATTCCCCTACTGCTTGGCCAGTAAGGAGGACTGGCTGTGTCGTCATAGCCACTATGTTGGAGTTCATTGGAGGGGTGAGGGCGTCTGTGAGCCAGGGAGGCGAGCCTCCGTCTGCAGATCTAAGGAAAATGGAAGCGCGGTTCCGTAGTACAACGGAACTTTGTGTGCCTTATGAAAACGGCTGCTATTGTAAAAGAGCCTTTGGATGGAAAATGGCTGAGTCTATGGAAAAGGTAATTTCCTTACCTTCTGAGGCGTCAGGACTTCTGAGTTCTTCAATTTCTTGCGAAGGAGCTGAGGACAGTGATCTTTCAGGAAACCGGGTATTAATTACGGATGTGAAGCCTGTCATTGCGGAGAATATGATTTGTTTGGTCGATGACACCGCACAGGTGGAGGAGAACGCTCCCGATTCACAAATTTCTTTTACGCTTCCTAAAAGGGATTTATCAGGGAAAATTTCGGCTGGCAGTATGGTCGCTGGCTATAGCGAGTGCCAAGAGCCGAGTCCCAATGATGAAGTTGCTGTTTTCGGAACTTTGAAGGAAAGTTTGCAAGGTCAGTCTAAATCTCCACACTGTTTGAACATTCCCAGTGTCAGTGTGTTGCCTGGTAACGGACAAACAAAGCTGTTTACTATTAGCTCAGGTCCCTCGATAGTGGAGGAGTCCAAACAGCAAGCTGGGTGTAGGCTACCAGACGAACTAATATATCAAACTGATGCCTCCAGCCAAATGTATGCCACATCCTTTTCTTTTATGACCAGAAATAAAGCTTCCCCAGATATAATTAAAAATTAAAGAGCTGCCTTAACAGCAGCAAATCGGAACTTGCATATACAGCAGGCTGGTAATAATGATAAGGGCCCTCAGAAGATCTCTACTTCTACCCTAATTCAGCAAGCTTTTTCCATACCTGCAAAAAAGATAATAACTGAAGATAAGGATTGGGCTCCGGAGAAAGCGCTGTTGGATTCCGGATGGAAATTAAATCCTTCAGGAACATGGATCCCAGACCCAGAGTGGTCATCAGTTTCACCAGTCTTCCCTCCCTTCAGAGTGGCCTCCTGCGTTTCAAAAAGCTCCTGAGTCTCAGAAAATGCAACCTGAGAATGGTGAAGTGACTGCTCCCTTACCATCTAGTTTGGAGAAAATAGGAACTAATGTTATAGGGGAAGGAAAATCCTAATAATCCTTTAGTGAACCCCCATTAGACCTCTTCTTTCAGATTTCTTTACACAGTCTCGTAAAGATTCAGCCCCCCGTAGAAACGCTGTCCGTATACGGTATAAGGGTGGACTGGTTGATCGACCTGACCGTGTTGATGTGGGGAAGCTTCTGTTGAAGGAATCACTGCAATTTTCACCTAAAGACGTGTTTGCCTTCATTAACATTTCGGGAGAAGATAACTATGATGTCAGCTTTAGATCTGTTTCTCTGTTAGACTTATTTTGGCAACGTTACAACCAGTTGAAATTTTCTCCATTATGGTCTCCCTTTGTTGTTACTCCCCTTACTCCATCATTAATTAAATATGTGACTGTAATGTTCAGGAACGAAGGGGTTCATGTTGATGATATTTCCTTTTGGCTCTCTCAGAAATGCGAGGTGTTAAGTAGTCCTGAGGCTGTGTTAGACTCTGAGTTATTTTGGAATGGTAGTTGGAGGTATAAAGTAAAATTACAGCAAGTAAATAACGAAATCAAACACATCCCTAATTCCTTTTCCTTGGGGAGAGATAGGGGGGTATGTTTTTATGCTGGCCAGCCCTGGGCATGCTACAAATGTGGAAACAGGACACATCTCTCTAGTTCATGTGATACTACTAGATGTGAGATATGTGGGGAACTTGGACATGGTAATTTTCAGTGTGGTAATCTGATAAAATGCGATCTGTGTGAAGAGTCAGGTCATGGGTATAGGAATTGTCCATGGGCAGCTTCTAACAAAGCTTCTGTTAGTAGTCCTAAGTTAATAATACAAAAAGCTCAGGACGAAGCTTTTTCTAAAAAACAGAAAATAGGCCTTCACTCTAAACTTACAAAGTTTGAAGGGGTAGAAGAAGAAAGGGAGGTTTTGGGGGCTGAACCTGCTATTTCTTCTAAAACAGGGTGCGGTCCTCCTGACCCTTTTGATGTTAAAGAGTTTCCACCAGTATGTTATCAGGATAGTATAAAGGCTAAACCTCTGCGTACTAGTATTGTGGAGAAAAGAGTTACTAGAGCGCTCTAGACCCTTATCCCTGGTTCCCTCCCCCAAAAAAAATCCCCCCAATTTCAGTAGATATTCCCAATTTTGAGATGGAAAACTTCGTATGCTATTCTAGAGACGGTTACAGGGATTCTGATATGGATACTGGTACTCCTCTCCTATCTCAACCCTATGGGAGTAAATCTTCTTCTACTGATTACAAAGGAAAGAAAAAAAAAGGAGGAAGAAAACCTAAATACCTATGACTTCCCTAAATGTTGGATCCCTAAATTGCAGTAGTCTTTTAAACAACTGTAAAAGAAATGCTCTTTTTTAATTTTTTCATTATTTTGGCCTGGATGTTTGTTTTTTACAAGAGACATGGGCCTATGCTTTAAACCATTGTCGGTCATTTAAATCTGAATGGATTTGGGGACCCTCCTATTGGTCTTTTGGATCAGACAAAGCAGATGGTGTGGGGATCCTTTTTGGGTCCTTTAACTTCACCCTTAAAAAACTGGTGGATCTCATACCGGGAAGATTACTAATCATTGATGGTTTATGGAAACAGGCTGATTTTCGTTTTATAATAGTTTATGGGCCACAAACAAAGGCAGGGAGAGTGGCAATGTGTAAGGCCCTTGCCCTTTTTTGCTACCTCTAGTTATATTATTTTGGGGGGAGACTTTAACTGTGAAATTTCTGAGTTCAGTAGGGGAAAAGCAGGGAAGAAAAAGTATTGTGACACTATTGCTTTTGTGAGAGTTATTAATTTAGCAGGGTTAAGGAATGGGAGGAAATAACAGGATAAGGGGTTAAACTATACATTTAGGAAGGGATCCTTGGTATCCACAATAGATTATTTTTTTCTAGGAATTTATCCCTCCCGGTTCATAGAACTCACATTACTGAATTTTCTGATCACTTGTTTCTCACTCTTTCCTTTAGTAATGCCCGGTATAAACCTATAAATAAACCATGTTGGAAATTAAACTCTTCTGTATTACAGGATCCAGGGGTTGTAAAAGGTATGTCCTCCTTATTGGCTGCTCGAATATCTGTCATGTTTCTATATGAGGATTTATGGGATTGGTGGGCGGATACAAAAGCAGATATCAGGGAATTTTTCCAAAAATATGGGAAACAACGAGTCACTGCTAAATTTCTAAGGTATTTAAATCTAGGAAGAAACTTCAGGGCTGTTCTCAGTGGCAAACACTTCTAGAGGATTTTTCTTCCCAAATATCCCTAACAAAGTCTGCTATGAGGGTGTCAGTATGACAGAGCACAGACTTTCGTTGAACTTTCTTTTGGCACTCAAAGAACGCCTTTAGGTGACCCCTTTGAAGCCTTTAAAGATAAAAGAAGTTCCTCAGGATTAGAGGTATTACAAAATAAGGAGGGGGAATTTAAAACCTCTCAGGATGATTTATTTTCTATTATTCAGGGTTTTATAAAAGAGCAGGAAGGGCCTAAGACCCCAAAACGTGATGTTCATCAGTTTTTTCAGGGTATTGGTTTAACCCCTTCAAGTGGCCAGAAAATAAATAAATTAGCTGTTTCTATATCCCAGCATGAAATTCTGGAAGTTCTTGCTTCCTTAAAAGGTGGAGTTTCCCCAGGAGCCGATGGGTTGTCATACACAATTTTTTAAACATTTTGGTGAGATTTTACCTCCCTGTTTAGAAAAGGTTTTCTCCTTTTTACATGGTCTTCCTTGTTTGCCTGTGCAGTTTTCAGCAGGATTAATGATTTTCCTTTTTAAGGGGGGTGACAGAACTCTTCTATGCAATTGGAGACCTATAACCATTTTCAATTCAGATTTTAAGATATTATCTCAAATCTTAAATAAAAGACTAAGATCAGTGTCGGCTGATCTATTATATCCTCTCCAGTTTTGCGGCATTCCAAATAGGAAAATTCTATCTGCAATTACTATTATTAGGGAAATCATAGAATTTACCAATAGATCTCCAAATTGGCACTGTATTTTGTCACTTGACCAAAATAAAGCCTTTGACAGGGTATCCCACTCCTATTTATTTGTAGTATTAGAGAAATATGAGTTACCTCATGATTTTGTTTATTGGATTAAACTAATGTATAATAAAGTGGTAGTATACCCTGTCATTAAGGGTAAGTTCTCCCTCCCAGTTTGAGTTAATTTTGGGGTACGACAGGGTTGCCCCTTGAGCCCCTTATTATATGCCCTTTCCTTTGATCCATTACTTGAAATGTTAGACCAGAAGGATGGATTACCAGGCATTTCTGGTCATATGCCTTTAGATTCAGTAATTGTCCAAGCCTATGCGGATGATATCTATATTTTTTTGACTGCATTGGCTCAAATCCCTATTATTTTAAATTGTATTTCTAAATATGAGAAGGTTTCCAACTCTAAAATTAATATTAAGAAATCTAGAGGGTTGCTCTTAGGGCCAGTTAATTACGATCAGTTTACAGTATCTGGTATTGTGTTTTCTTCCCTTCCATGTAAAATTTTAGGAGTCATTTTTGGAGGTCATAACCTCCCTGTGGAAAACTGGGAAATTGCTTTAAAAAAAGCAGAAGGGAAGGTCCAGAGATGGAAGGGATGGAGATTATCTAAAATAAAGAGGATTTTGGTTATCAAAAAGTTTATTATTCCTAGGTTGTTATATATTGCTTTGGTATACCCTCCCCCGCTAGCTTTAGAAACTCGATTGTATGCATGTTTTTTCAATGCTTTGGGGGAGTAGACTTAACCCCATTAAACGTTGCTATACTTATCTCCCTATTTCTAAAGGGGGGTTGGGTATGGTGGACCCTCTTAGTTTCTTCTATGGGCTTTTTCTTTCTCAGAATTTTAATTTTGATCCATCCCTTCCATCATTAATGCAACAAAAATGGATAATGAATAACTTTAAACCCTTTTTTGGGGTTTGGAGGGCACCACTTACCCCACGGATTCCCAAAAGTATATATATTCCAGGGTTTTTTGCACCATGTGCTCAGAAGTTGTTTAGATGGTCCCTTTCTTATCAGTGTATTAAAGATAATATAATGGGTGGATTATATTTCTTCCTCCTGAGGAAATTGTATCCAAGTGAACCGGTATTTGTTAATTGTCCTTCCTTTTGTACTGAAATTGCGCTCAAACAACTTAATTACCATAGGATCCCCTCTCAAATGTGGGAGGTGCTATGGCTGTCAGTTTATGGAAGGTTATATGTTAAGGGGAATGCTAAGCATAAAATGATTAGTGAAAGGTATTGTCCCTATATGCTGTGTCAGGCAAAAGAGGAAACTATGGATCATTTTTTATTTAAGTGTTCCTATGCTTCAGGATTATGGGTTTTTTTTAAGTACCAAGCTACAGTTTTTATGGTTACAAAATTTGGACTACCAGGCCTTGGTTTTTGGGTTTTTTCCCCATTTGTTGGGATCTCATGATTGGGGCACCATAGTTGTGTCTTTTTGTTGTTTAAAATATTATTTGTGGCAAGCAAGATGCCAGTGGGTACTACAAAAAAAATGTATGCCTTATGAAACCTTTTATGTACTTATTATGGAAGCAATGAAATCTGTTTATATGAAATATAAAAACTTTGGGACTGCTGGGAAAATATTTAAATGGTGGAAAGGATTCCAGATTTTTATTAAATATAAATAAAGGGGATAGGGGTTACATAAATGATGATGGTTTGGGTTACTGTTTTCTTTTCCTTCCTGTTAATTATGGTAAGAGATAATTAATGTGTTCCTTTCCTTTGGTGGATTCTCTGATGTATTCTGATATATTTCGATGTATTTTGATGTATTTTCAATAAAAACTCCCCTACTCTTTTCAATAAGTGCCATGGGATCTTTAACATCCACCTGAACTACCGCCAATCCAGGCAGATGGGACCTCGTTTTAACATCTCATCCGAAAGACGGCACCTCAGAAGTGCGGCACCCCTCTCATGCTGCACTACAGTGTCAGTACTGGGATATTAACCCAAGTGCCAGATGTGGGAGCTGAACCCACAGCCCTCTGATCTCCCGGCCTCAGAGGCGAGTGTGCTACCTACTGAGCCACTGACACTGTTAAGTAAAAAGCTTTATAGTAAACAACAAAAAGTCCAAACTGCTCCTCTTAATATCACATGGTACACAGAGATGTACCCGTAGGGGTCCACGTTCGCTTTGTTCCTCTCCCACATGCTGTTTATTTTGTGCTCAGGGGCATGTTCATGTGTTTGTGCCCTTGACCATATCACGTGATCACAGCACAAACGCAATCAACTCCAGGAGTAAGGAAAGCAAATTCTAACACCCCCACCCAATCTGTGTGGTGCCTGCATAGTATTTTGTCGGTATACAGTTGCAGAACATAATGGCACAAAGTCCTGCATCTGCTTTCCCATCCACCAGAACTAACAGGAGATTTGTCCCATATACTGAGGTCTGAACGTACATACACTGAATGGGTACAATATGTTTATCCCACTGCCCCCCCATGAGTAATACACTGCTGCCAATCTCAGCCCCAACCTCTGCACCAGAAGCCAAAGCAAAATTTGCTTCTTTACAGTGATTTCCACAAGCTGCACACAAAAATGTAAATCCCCAAAGGGTGGGGTCCCTATTCAGTTATGTCCGTCTCTTCAGTTTAGCACCCAGGTAATCTGTGATAGTGGTCTTCACTTGCCTCTAGAGGTTGAGCACTAAAGTCACTTTCGGATAAACTCCTTTGTCTCAGGTACTGTTCCATAATCATAGGAGGCTCCACTGTATAAATTCTCAGTACTACCGAAAAATTGAGCACCTCACTGCTGCTTCCCTCAGCTGCTTCTTAACATCGTCAACTGATGTCTCATCTCGATAATCTCCCGTGGGTAATCCTGGAATAAGTGAATGCTGTGACCCTCCCAGGTAACTTGTCTGGCATCCTGTGCTTTCAGGCCTACCAACACTTTCTCCTGGAATGTCAAAAAACACGTCATGATAACACACAGCTTTTCTCCATGGTAAGGCAGAGGTCGGAGGGCTTTACTGGGGTGTTGAAACTCGACTGGCACTATTAATGCTAGATCCAGTAATTGCAAGAGTGTCTTTTAAAGTAACTTGATCATTTACCTCACACTTCTCGGGGAAGACCACAATCCGTAAGTTATTCCACCTCTCCTATGCCTTAGCATCAGCCATTCTGCTCCACAGTTTTGGGATCTCCAGCTGATTGTTAAATGCCATGCTCTTCATTTCTTCCAGTTTATCCACTGCCTCTGCAGTTTTTTTTTCTGTGCCTCATGTTGGTATTGAAGTTCATAATTTGGGTCTTTAGGGAGTTAAGTGTTCGTTTCCCCTGGTTCATATCTGTAGAAAGACCATTCCCTGAGGGTTTTACACAGTCCTTTCAGTTTGGCCATAATGCCCACTGCTGGAGACTGCTGAGTCAATGCATGAGATGAGGACCTAGACAGTAGGTTTCATTTGGTTCCTTTACAAGGTGTAGCCAATCTGTGATGTTGCTGGTCTTTGGTTTACTTGTCTTTTAGAGTTTTCCCCTCTCTGTTCATCTCTGTAGTTGCAGTTATGTACCTACTGAGCTGTTCTAGCAATGAAATGAATTTCCCACAGCACAGCACCCTCTGGCTTAGACTGCCATTTTGTCTACGCTCAGCAGTGCCCCCAGCTTTTATTTTTGACTCCAGGAAGGCACAAGCTGCATCAAAATCTGACAACATATACTGTATCTCTGTCCCTCCAGGACAACACAGAACCAAGCTGGTAGCACTGAAGTTGCTGATGTGCCATTTTCATTAAAACCCAATTTTAAAGCTATCAATCATTTACTTCTGCGCTCAGTTTCTCTTTACAGAGGTCATGATAAACATGTTTTTTCTTACTGTTGTATTTTAATCAGTTGACCTTTTTAGCTGCTTGCCAAACAGTATTTCTTGAAGATATGCCCAAGAAGGTAGCAATAAAAAACAGATTACTCACCTGTAACAGTAGTTCTACGAGTGGTATATGGTGTACATCCACACTTCTGGCAGTATCCTTTCCCTTTAAGACTCTGTCCAGAAGGTCTTCAAGCTGGCTCCTCCTACTCACCCGGGTGGTAACTCCCTCAGCACCACCCTGTGACTCCAGATGCTACCAGCTAGAAGCAAGATACAGTGTGCCATTTGTCAGGGGAGGCTGGATGGGTTGTGTGGATGTACCCCATATGCCACTCCTAGAACTACTGTTACAGGTGAGTAACTTGTTTTTCTAGGGGCGTGGATATGGTGTACTATCCACACTTCTGGCAGACTCCTAGCAGTTCTCCGGGAGGAGGGGGCAAGACGCACCCCCCCCCATGTAGGGAAGAGAGACTGGAGAACCAAGGACCCAAAACCAGCATCCCTGTGTAACTCAAGGTTGATGTGATAATGGGAGATGAAGGTGTGCGCAGACTTCCGGGCAGCAGTCCTGCAGATTTCCTGGACAGAGATATCCCTGGGAACAGCCACCGAGGCAGTGGTATGTCTGGTGGAATGAACCCTTAGCCCTATGTGAGGCTCCCTACCAGCCAACCTATAGTAGAGGTCAATGCAAGATACAATCCACCTGCCAACTGCCTGCTTAGCTGCCTGTCTGGCAGGTGCGGCTTCACTGTAGGTGACAAATAGCTGGTGAACCTCTCCCCAAACTCCAGCTGTGCGCTCCTTATAATAGGCAAGTGCTCGCCGCAGATCCAAAGTATGGAGCCTGTGCTCAAACTCTGATATGTGGTTGGTGAAGAACATCATGAGATTCATTACCTGGTTAAGGTGGAACTCTGACACAACCTTTGGGAGAAAATTCAGGTTGGGGCGAAGGACAACCTTGTCCCTGTGGAAGACCAAACAAGAAGACTCCACCAAGAGAGTCTGGAGCTCACTGATCCTTCTGGCGGATGTGATAGCCACCAAGAAGCTGGTCTTCCATGACAGGTGTGACATTTCGTAGTTGTGCATTGGTTCGAATGGCTTGCCCATGAGCTTTGCCAACACCAGCACCAAGTTCCAAGGTGGTGGTGGTTCACACACCAGAGGGGAAATGTGATCAAGACCTTTAAAAAAGTGCCAGACCACCTTCTGCACCACTGATGGCATACTAGCCCATGCCCAGTATGCCAAGATGGCTGCCAGGTGCACCTTAAGGGTTGTCGACCGAAGGCCCGACTGAGAGAAGGACCAAAGGTAATCGAGAATGCTAGCCATTGGGCAAGACACGGGGTCAAGCCCCTTGTCTTGGCACCAAATGGAGAACCTCTTCCATTTGAAGGCACAGCATTTTCAGATCAACTCCTTCCAAGAAGCCTCAACCACAGTGAGGACATTGTGGAGAGACCCAAAGCCTGGAACTCTAACTGCTCAGGAACCAGGCTGTCAGGCACAGGGATTGAAGGTCCAGACAGAATAATTTCCCCTGATTGCATTAGAGCAGGTCTAGGCATAGAGGAAGATGCCACAGGAGCCTGCAGCTAAGGCTGAGGAGATCAGTGTACTAGAACTGGCGGGGCCAGTCCAGAGCCACCAGATTCATCTGTGCCTTGTCCCTCCTGGCTTTGAGCAACACTTTGTGGATCAGCAGAAAAGGAGAGAAAGCATACATGAAGCCCAGAGTCCAGGGCCTCAAGAAGGCATCCCCCTGCAGCATTTCCTGCTGAGGGGTTGGGCACAATACAGCCTCAGCTTTGCATTCTCTCCGGAAGCAAACAGATCCACCAGAGGGGTTACCCTACCAGGAAAACAGACTGTGCACTACCTCCTGCTGGAGAGACCACTCGTGAGACGCCTTTCCCAGTTGGCTGAGGGTGTCCACCAGCTGACTGGACACACCACCTAATGGATCACCAGAAGACTGGCATTCAGGCTGAGCACGAAGGTCCAGATGCATAGCGTTTCCCCGCACAGAGGAAGGGAGTGTGTCCCACCCTGTTTGCTGAGGTAGTACATGGTCGTGGTGTTGTCCGTCTGGGCCAAAATGACCTGACCACTAATACGTTGAGCAAAGGTGGTCAGCACCAGCCAAACTGCCTGAAGTTCCAGCAGGTTGATATGGCATTGGGACTCCGAGTGTTCAGAATCCGTGGACACCCCAGCCCATCAGGGAGGCATCAGTCGAGATGGTAACCATCGGCACCAGGCGGACAAATGGGATTCCTTCCTGCAGATGTTCCGGGACTAACCACCACTAGAAGGCATCCCACATTAGCTGGGTCACAGTGACCGGCTGGTTGGAGTGGCCCTTGCAACAAGACCACTGTCCAGCGAACTCTCACTGCAGACAGCGCATTCTCCACCGGCCCCAACGGACCACACTGGTGCATGCTACCATGAATCCCAGGAGACGCAGGAATTCCTGAGCAGGGCGCAACTGCCCAACCCAAAATGATCAGGCAAAGGAGGAGAGAACCTCTGCCCGGTCCGCCGGGAGTTGAGCCCTGGCTTTGCAAGAGTCGAGGTCTGCCCCAGTGAAGTGTATCACCTGTGAAGGTATGAGCTCCGACTTGGCCTCGTTCACCTGCCCCAGTGAAGTGTATCATTTGTGAAGGTACGCGTTCAGACTTGGCCTTGTTCACCAGGAGGCCAAGGAACAAACATGTCTGGAGGGCCAGGTCCCTGAACTGCTTCACCTCCTCACTGGAGGGACCTGCTATCAGCCAGTCAGCCAGGTAGGGATACACCCAAACCCCTCAACATCTCAGGTAGGCTGCCACCACTGCAATGCACTTGGTGAAGACCCAGGGAGCAGAGGAGAGGCTGAAGGGCATGACCTGGAACTTGCAGAGAATCCAAAAGAACTGGCGGCAGGACGGATGGATGGGAACATGGAGGACTGCATCCCAAAGATCTAGAGAGCAGAACCACGTGTTCTGCTCCAGGGATGGAATGACAAGAGACAGAGTGACCATCCTGAAGGTGCATGACTGAAGGAATTTGTTCAGGTCGTGCAGATCTAAGATGAGGTACCAGCTCCCCCGGTCCACTTTGATACCAGGAAGTACCTGGAAACAAACCCTGGGCATACTGGAAGGTCTGGGATTTGAGCCACTGCCTCCTTCTGGAGGAGCTGGGCAATGTCTTCCCAAAAGGCTGACAGCATGTCGGTGGACACCATGTCCTCCCGTGTGGTGTGGGCTCAGCATGGTGAGTAAGTCTCAAACTCTAGAGGCAGACCACTTTGAGGACCCACCTGTCTGTGGCGACAGTGGACCAGGAAGAAGAGAAGTGGTGGAGCCAGCCCCCCATGGGAGGACTCAGGGGAGAGGAAAGGTATGGGGGAGGCACCCCCAGCCCATCACTGGTCAGGCTTGGAGGTGGAGGAGGGACCGGCTGAGGAAGCAATGGGACCTTGACCACCTGGTTTGTGGACGACTGAAACAGCCAACTTTAGTCAAGGACATTAAGCCTGGGCCTGCTGCCCAGCTGGGGGCTGGGACAGCTTGGCCGCAGGGGCAGAGAGGGACAAAAAGGCTTCTTCCTCTGAAGTTTGGAGCCCTCAGGATCTCTCTGGAAGGAGGTGATAGAGTCCAGGGTAGCGCTGGATGGACTTCTCAGTCCAAGTGAGGTGTCCTTCCATACCTGGCCCGAACAAATCGGTGCCCAAGAGGGGGACATCCATCAACTTGTGCTGGGTATCGGCCATAAAGGTAGAAATCTTCAGCCAAACCCTGTGGGGCATGGCCACCATGGTAGCCAGAGACCAGGTGCAGGAATTGCTGATGTCCATGGCCATCTGGAGCTGCTGTTTTGCCACTGCTCAGCCCTGGTCCCGGACTTGCTTGATCGTGGTCTGTTAGTCAGCTGGGAGCCGAGGAAGCACCTCATCAAGAGTGCCGAGTAAGGCGTGAGCAAAATAAGCCATCATAAGAGCCAAACTTGCCTGCCAAAGGCTGAGAGAAGAGACTGCATAGACCTTTTTGACCATGTGATCCAATTTCTTTGATTCTTTGTCGGGAGGTTTGTCTATGTCCCACACATTGCCAGTATGCCAAAAGACTGAGTCTGCCACCAAACCCTCAGCTGAGGGATGTTTGGAGAAACCCAACAGGGACCACATACTTTCAGGCCATGCGAGACGATGGTGCAAGACAGGAGGCAGGGCGCTGCCAAAGCTCTACAGCAGGGCCAAGAATGGTCTCAGCAACCGGCATGGGTAGAGAATTTCGGTCAAGAGATACTTGGCCCGTTTCTGGAAAGGCTCCATCTGAATCCCAACTGATTCCAAAATGAGAAACAGCAAGCCCCGAAAGGAAGTGGGATCATGCTCCGCAGACAAGCTGTCAACTGTCCAAGTCCCCACCGATCTACAGGGTCTGTTGGGAGTAACAGTGACTGACAGCTGACAAGGAAGCCCGGGAGCAGTACGGGCATCCTTAGGAGGGGCACCATCCTTCGGCTGCTCAGCAGGCAGCTCCACCCTGATGGCAAGGAGGCCGGAATAGGCCAAGCTGGAACCAGCCAAGCTGCACCAAGCTGGGGCCTCGGTGGAGGGAGCTACAGAAGAGCTGGGGTGGGGACCAGAATTGGCTTAACCCCGGAGAGCATGAGCTGCTGCCACATAAGCTCTTCATAGCACTGGCACATTTTTTTTTGTTGTTGTTGTACTTTCTATTTTTCTCTCCTCTCCCCTCAGCTCCAGTCTCCTCTGGAGCACCTAGGAGTCATCCCACTATGGTCTGCTCCTACCTGGTCAGTCCTCCGTCGCGCATGTAGCCTCAGTTTACCTGCCGGGCAGGGACGAGGTGGGCCCCAACACCCTGAATTCCTCTGGCAGCATTGGGAGGGTGCCAGGAGGGCAGCCGTATATCATGGGCAAGCTCCAGTGCTCTGTCTTCGCCAGAGCCGAAGGGCATTTTCCCCTGTTCTGGGGAGAGGCTGGCACCCTGACATCAAGGTGTTGCCACAGACGTCTGCCACTTCCCACCCCTTCACTACACTCAGTGCTTGCTGTATCTCTGGTTTCCACCAGACATCAGCCGAGCGCCAAACAGGGACCCCTGTCCCTCCCGAGAGAGGAGAGCTGTCCTCCGGATGCTCGATCCTCTCCCTCCCCTGCCGACTCCCAGCAACTCAGGCTCATTCCCGAACCCGGGTCGCTGGCATGATGCAAGGTTTGGCGTCCAGCGCCTCAACCCTCAGCGCCACCGGGCCGGCAGCGCTGGCACATTTTGCGTCACAGCATCTCCTTACCTGAGGAGGAGGAAGAAGAGGAAGAATAGCAGCAGTGTCGCTTGCCCGAGTGTCGAGAGCAGGAGCGCTGATGTTGGGTGAGGGTTGCTCAACTCCGGGCTACGGGATCTTGACCTTGACCACTGGGAACAAGGAAAAGGAAACTGCAGAAGTCAAGACTCCTCCGAGGGAACGGGATCCTAGGGGTTAGGGAGCGGATCAGGAAGCTGGTCTGACCCTCCCTGGGATGTGATAGGTAGGACCAGAGTCCTAGAGAGTGAGTTATCCACCTCATCCTGTGACAACTCGACTGGCTCGAGAAAAATCTCGTCACATTGGTCCACATGTGTCTCGGCCAACAGGGAGATTGTGGAGCCAGTGGCCTGGACTGAAGGATCAACTGTAGTTGAAACCTCCAAGGCAGCACGGGAATCCAAGGCCCAGGAGTACTTGCGATCCCACAGTCACCAACAAGACTTTTCTTATTCTCCTTTTTTGATGATCTAGAAGATTTTGTGCCCTGAGAGGGACTCTGCCCAAGAGTGGGAAGGGACTGGCACAAATCCCTTAATGCCCCATAAAGGTGGCACCAAAAGAAAGCGGCACGTAAGCCAAAGCTGAAGAGGCATACTCTACAGCCTGAGCCACCACCTCTGCGAAGGCTACAAGTTGTTCTGCAGACCTCAGTCAGGAGATCGCCCGACGGGCATCTTTTCAGTCGAACGGGAGGGTTCCGTTCATCTGGGCACCCGAGAAGGAGTCAAGCATGCCGGTCCTCCAAAGTACTAGGATGCAAAGTGCAACAAAGGCCACAAGCCTGGAGATCGTGATCATGACCTAGGCAGTAAGCGCACGAGGTGTGCAGGTTCATCCAGGGAATCTTCTGCCGGCAGTCGTATTTTTTGAAACCAGGCACTGACTTTAAACTAATTCAAAAACCAATTTGAAGATGGATTGTTTCGGAATTTTTTGAAAGCAAAAGGGCCTACTCAAGACAAAGCAATAAGGAGGGAACCTTCTTCTTCAAGTGGAAAGGAAGATCTGACGTCACGGGGCGGTGCTGAGGGAGTTGCCACCCAGGTGGGTGGGAGCAGCCAGCTTGAAAACCTTCTGGCCAGAGTCTTAAAGGGAAAGGACACTGCCAGAAGTGGGATAGTACACCATATTCACAGCCCTAGGACAGTTTTTCCCCCCCTAAACAACCACAATTATTTTCTTCAGTCAAGAGTCAGATGCTGAACTTGCGACCTGGTGAGATCCATATTTTACAGATAACATTAAGGCTCTTTCAGCTGTATTCGTGGGGTTATAATCAGATATTTCTGACAAAAGTAGTTACAAAATCCGCAAGCAACTCATAAACAGTTGCTCTAAGTACCACTACAAATTTCTGTTATGCCACAGATTCTGAAAACACTCCAATTGTGTGTTAACTGCTGTAATGTCTTTTATACTAGCTGTGAATATAGTATTTACCATGCCCACATCAGACTTTAATGGAATCATCTCACTTTTTTTTTATCCAGGCTCTCCGTTAACACCTGCAAAGTGCTTACAGTCCAGCCACTACTGCCAAGATGACAACAGTAAAGTTTCTTTAGGGTCTCCATGTCCTGCTCCCTAGCCATTTGCAGGTCCTGTACAATGTGAAACACAGCCTCCAAAAAGTCACCCAGCACCATGACACACTTCCTGTTCTGTTTTCTTTTTGCCTGTGTCTCTTTGGCACACTGCTGCATCTTCGCCAGTCTTGGAAGCTCCACCCAAGTCTGAGGACTGGGTTTCCAGCTCCTTACCCCAATGATTCATCTTTAGTTTGCTCAGCAAAGTCAGACAGTCTCCAGCACTTCTCCATTTGTATCTCAGCCTTTTTTCATACCTTCTCCTCTGCTTTGATTAACATTCTTTCCATCAAAGAAGCAGTACTATCAATACCAGTGGAACAAAGTCACACTTTTATGTCAATATACGTAATAATATAAAGCAGTATATGCTTAAAAATGCTAGTGTAGAGCTGCCTCGATGGGCTGCCATGCAGGTGACCACATTTGGGAGAGAACTTAAGTCACTGTGTCGATAGGCAGGCCAGACTACACAACAGCTGCTGACTGGCACTGCACTGTGGTTGGAAGGGTTCTATGTGATAATGACGATCGCAAAACTGTGATCAATGTTAGGGCAAGTGTATATCGCTGAAAATAAAAACAGTGATGTACACTCAGAGCAAGGCAACTCGTTTTGCCCCCTGCACTAATGATAAACTCCGGGGGGGGTGATGTCTGGGACGGGGAGAACCCCCCCAAAAAATTAACATCCGATCCAAATGAGCACAAAATATTGTGCTCCTCTCCCCAGCTCCGAACTTTGCATCCTCTCCACTGTAGCCAGCCACCCTCACCAACACCACACCACGCAGCCAGCTCAGCGGCTTCCCACCTCACCGCCCCTCACATACCTTCCCTCCTCCTCCGGTATGACTGTCGCTCTTCTCTTTGCCCTCTTCTTCCCTGTCGCTACCATTTCAGGGTCGCTGACACTACAGGCGCGGAGACTGAGCCGCTCAAATCTGAGTCACTCAATCTCAGTTGCCGTTTTCACTGGATACTGGTTGGAAGGGAAGGTGTCAGGCACCTGGTACTGATCCCTGTGGTAGGCTAGGGGAGTTTGCAATCTCCTACATGACACCACTGCATGAAGTCAAGACTGCAACAGATTCCGCTTATGTCAGGGAGAAGGGAGTACAGGGAAGAAAAAAAACGGATAAAACTAAATCCCATGTGCCATCTAAATGAAGGATGTGGTTTCTGTCCCCCCAACCCCATGCCACAGGTCCTAGCGCCACTGACACTGGATCCTTGTCCACCTGACGTACTGCCTTGGGGGGGGGTTGCATCCTTCTTGGAGACCCTGCCCAAGGAGGGGGAGTCACAGGAGTGGTTGGGTGGCAGCTGGACCCAGGGGGATGGAGAGAACTCCAAGCCTGACCAGGGTATATCCCTGACAATGTGGCCAAAAGGAGAAAAAGCTCAGGGGACTGATGGCAGGTTAAGGAGCTTTTTATCTCTAGATCCAGAGGTTCAAATCCAGCACAGGCTGGTAGTGCTCAAAAAGCCATTATCACCTAAGGCCTGTTCAGTGGCCTATGTGAAGTGAGTTGTGGTGCTCTCAGTCCAGTTCCCAATGGGCAGATGTCCACATCACAAAAACTACCAACACAACTGGCACCTTTGTTGGCAGTCTCACTTGAGAGGTCAAGGACTGAATGGGCATGGAGTGTGCGCTACCTCTCACCAACGCGCTGGTCCTCCAGGGTTGAGGCACACTGGTGGGGAAGCTTGCACTGTGATCATTCATGCTGTACCTGTTATGTGGATAAATACACAACTTCGGCTTCCAGTGCTGTCAATCCAGCACCTTTCGCGACCACTAAATTCACACACACAAAAACAAAACAAAAAAACTCTTTAAAAAAATGTTACTGTTTAGCAGAGCTTGTGTGATGTGCCATCTTGCTCAAGCTCCTGCCCCTAGGATCTTTGAACTTGTGAGGCAGAGTTTTAAAAGTTTTAGTCCTCTGCATTCCCTCAGGGAGTGCCTCTAGTACCTTTGACATAGTCTACCAGAGAGGATTCTGATATTTTATCAGGTGGTCCTAATAATTATCAATGCAAAGGCCCTTTTTCCATGGTGTGCAGTTTCCTAGACTCTGTTTCCAAAGGCCTGAAACTCATATGTTGCGGCATCAGAGTGGCTGTGGGCAGCTGTGATTATTATGGACTCAGTTTCACGCTGTATATTAAAGTCAAAGTTCCCTCAACCTACTTTCTGCATACCTGTGTAGTTTGTAGGCATGAACAGTAATTCCCTCTCTTGCATTCCCCTAATTTAATCCTAATTTAAATATAAATGAGGTTGCTTCGCTCTGCTTCACACAGGAAATGATTGATATGGGCTCAAAACTCCACTCATGTGGTACACCTTGCTATTGTGTACCTGACCACACAGCCAGTCCTCTTCTGTGGCACATCCACCCACCCTATACCCGACTGCACAGCCAGTCCTCCCACGACACTCACCTCACCACTCTGTACCTGGACTTCTAGTATCAAGTGGCACATCATGTCACTGTGTACCCGACCACAAAACTGATGCTCTCACGTGACGCACGCTGCCACTCAGTGACAGACTACAAAACAAGTGCTGTCATGTGACACATCCTGCCATGTTGTACATGCTCACACAGCCAGTCCTCGCATGTGACACAAATCAGGATGTAGCAAGCTCTACCCTGGCACATTCACAACGTTTTCATTATATTTCCTGCAGTTCCTATATATTCTAGGGCCGTGACTGGTGTGTCCCCTGCAGTACATCAATAAATCAACAGAGAATCAGTGCACTCACCCTCTACACCCCCTAACCAGCTGTTCACAAGAGCCTCCAGTCCATTTATTTACTATTTTTACTTACCTATTCTTCACTCCATGACTTTTAAGGGAGTTTCTCTAAAGCTTCCCAATATTCACATTTTTATAGAGTGGCAAAACACAATGAATGAGCCAGGGTAAAGCTTGCTACAGTTGGTTAATGACTGGGAGAAGAGTGTCTGTCTCTATTAGCAAGCTCCCCACTGTCTCAGGGTGGCTGCACTCTATAAAAATGTGAATATTGGGAAGCCTAGGAGATGCTTCACATTAAAAAAGAGAGAACAGCAGTGAGATTCCAGTTCAGATAAGCCACACAGATTTTTGTTAGCTCAGGCACCCAACTCTGGAGTTCACCTTGCAGTTGCTAGTTAGGCTTATTCACATCTCAGCTGAAATCTGATACCAAGAAACTCTTAAAATCTTAGAGTAAAGAATAAATTGAGTAAGAAACTATAACAAATAATAATGGATAGCAGGCTCTGTGGGTTCTATTGATTTATTCCTATGTTACACACCCTGTCACTCTGTACCTAACCACACAACCAGTCTTCTCACATGACACAGCCTGCACTGACGAGACATCCAGTCCACTGCTATCAGACCCTGCCACTGTGTACCTGACCATACATCAAGTCCTCTGCCATCAGACCCCACCTCTGTGTACCTGACCAGACATCCAGTCCTCTGCCATCAGACCCCACCTCTGTGTACCTGATCAGACATCCAGTCCTCTGCCATCAGACCCCACCTCTGTGTACCTGACCAGACATCCAGTCCTCTGCCATCAGACCCCACCTGTGTACCTGACCAGACATCGAGTCCTCTGCCATCAGACCCCACCTCTGTGTACCTGACCAGACATCCAGTCCTCTGCCATCAGACCCCACCACTGTGTACCTGACCAGACATCCAGTCCTCTGCCATAAGACCCCATCACTGTGTACCTGACCAGACATCCAGTCCTCTGCCATAAGACTCCATCACTGTGTACCTGACCAGACATCCAGTCCTCTGCCATAAGACCCCATCACTGTGTACCTGACCAGACATCCAGTCCTCTGCCATCAGACCCCACCTCTGTGTACCTGACCAGACATCCAGTCCTCTGCCATCAGACCCCACCACTGCGTACCTGACCAGACATCCAGTCCTCTGCTATCAGACCCCACCTCTGTGTACCTAACCAGACATCCAGTCCTCTGCCATCAGCCACATCAGAGTCACTGAGCGGCTAAGAAGGCTCTTCCTAGTTGATCAGTGGCTCTGCTATGACCCTCTCAGATATGTAAATCTATATTTTAAAAGACCCTCCTGGCCACAGCAATGGAGCGTGCCCCCACACTCTATAAACTCCAATGTCACAAAACGTCAGAGCATGGGAGCAGCACTAGACTACGTCAGGACTGGGCAGCCAGCTCTCATTTATAATCCCTTCCTCTTCACAAAATATGAAACCAAAATGTAAAAAGAGCAACAGTGTAACTCCTGTGCAGGTCAGCTACAAAGGGGGGCTTCAGGGAAGCACTGAAAATGGTGTTCTGTAACTACTTGTCCAGTGGGATTCAACACTTCCCTATTGTACATTACTTACATTATCTATAGGATCCAACAATCCTATAGATAAGGGTAGGGATGTATAACCTTCATAATGCAAATCACATACGTGTCCACAGGCTTTGCAGTGGTGCCTTCTCTTGGTGATCGAGTTGAAAGGTTCTTGACACTTCATGCACATCGTGACTTCTTTCTCTCGGATTGGGGTGGGTGCTCTCTTACCCAAATCTGTGTTCTGAAAAAAGAAACAGAATAAAGCACAATGAGGTTGGAGCCATCCAAGATGTTCTGTAATTTCTACCCCAAGCTGTGTTTCCACAACACTGACTTTAGGGATTGAAGGAGTTCCTATGGTTCGAGCACTGGCCTGGCCACTAGGAGATTCCACGTTTAAATCCCACTACAGGGGAAGAACTCACTGGGTGACCATGAGTAAGTCACTTGAACTGCCTGTACTCCTGTGTTCTTTCGGCTGTAAAACTGCACTAAAGCAGAACGCCACTGAAAAGGAGATGTTGCATCTCTGCTAGGCTATCCTGGGTAAATAAATAAAAAAATTAGTAAAACAACACCTCCCTGACAAATTCAAAAATGTCAGAAGGGTGAAGGTTTTGTCATCGAAAATACCCTGGAGGGGTCAGTAACATTTATTTATTTAGTTTTTGTTTACCGGGTAAGGTACATTAGACAAACAAATGCCTATTTTCAGAGAGTACAACAGGGAACAATATCACAAGAAGAATACAAAATACATAATACAGGACAAATGGTAAGTTGAAGAACTGCATGGGTGGGTGGACACTACGGGCTTCTGAAATGCACCAGCAGTAGGGGAGGGGCCTGGTTTGTCAGTGCCCTTTGATAGTGCCCAAAAGCTTCTTTGTACCCTAAGCAAAGAAAAACACTAACTTCACTTACTGGTGAATTTGGAGGGGTTTTCTCCTCCTCCTCTCTGAAGGAGACGTTTATGAACTTGAATGTCTCTAGGGTCTGTTCATGTTTCTGAAGCGTCAACTGGATGGCCTGGAAAGAGAACAAAAAGAGGAGTGTTCCGGGATGGTGTATTCTCTCACCCCACCCCACCCCCTGTTCAGTTCATTTATGTCTAGACGCACAGAAGAATGGAATAAAACCAGCAATTTCCATTTTTCTCACCTTTGGGTCACAAACCTTTGAAATGAGCGGAAAAGCGACATAGCTGGTGAGCCAGCTGTTTGACCCCTTAAGACACGGTGCTCTATTCAGGCCGGCCCGGTGGCGCTGAGGGTTGAGACGCTGGACATCACACCAGCAAGATCGCCAGCGACCCGGTTCGGGACGGACTCGGCCGCTGGGGGCTGGCAGGGGAGGGAGGATTGAGAGTCCCAACGGATGCTCTCCTCCTCAGGGCGGGAACCTACGGAACATGGGAATATTTCCATGTTCCTCACCGCTTCACGGCCGGTGGAAGCACCCGATCAAGAGAGGATGGAGGCGGCCCGCTTCATCGGAGTCGGGAGGGAGACGCTGGGGCCGCAGGAGGGCTTGGCGGCGCCAGCACGCTGCCACCGGGACGAAAGTCCCAACGCCGACGCCCTCAGAGTGGCTGGGACGTAAGGGAGAAAACCAGGGAAAATACCTCCGGCTAGCCCTAGATGAAGGCTGCCTTAGCCCGCCCGGACCACCAAGGGACAGACCCCAATGTGCAGGGGAGAGGAGGTAGGGCACTCTAGGGGCAGATCCCCAGGATGGCTCCGGGGTTGGGGCACGAGCGGACGGAAGGAGGGGGCACCGGAGAGAGTAAGGAGGGATAAAGACAAAATAAAAAAGACATGGTGCTCATCAGCTGTGGCAATACCACCGAGTCCAAACACATACAGTAATGATTTTGAGGCATTCAAAGCAGATGCCTCAGCTAATGAGAACTAGTGGCAGCCAGAAATAGTGACTTACAGTGTTGGACAGCACCCTCTCCATGTGGGAAAGCAGGGGTTCTAATCTGTAACATATGAGACATCCCTTCTAATGTGGGGCAGTTGAGAGATATGAATCCTACTGTGCAGTATGGGACAGCATCATCTTTATGTGAACCAGAGCAGGTTCTGAGTAGTAAAATGAGAGATGTCCCTCATAATTTACGATAGCTGCAAGGTAAGCATTTCATTATAAAATGACGGACCGCACCTTTTCCATGTGGAACAGAGGGGGTATTGAGTGGTGAAATGAGGGATAGCCCTCGCAATGCGGGAGAGATGAAAGGTATGAACAAAGGGGCTCTGAAGTAAAAATGAGGGATGTTCTAGCTGGCCCGGTGGCGCTGAGGGTTGAGGTGCTGGATGCCACACCTCGTTCCACGCCGACGAACAGGGTTCAGGAATGAGCCTGGGTCGTCGGAGGTTGGCAGGGGAGGAGAAGGATTGAGCGTCCAGAGGACTGCTCTCCTTCTCTGGGGTTGGGGGGTGCGCTGCCATCGGTGTGCTGGTGGCCTCTGGTGGTAGCTGGAGGCAGGACAGTACACTGGCAGTCTACAGGGGAGACGTGTTGGGGTTGACGCCAGGAAGGGGTGCGTGTGGTAGCGTGCGCGCCCCTGTCCACTGACGTCATTGCACGCCTCACATGTCAGGGGGGTGGAACAGGGAAAAGAAAGGCACCAGTCACGGCAGCATGATGGCCGTTTCTGCAGAGGACTCGCCGGTTCCGAGGGCACGCAGAGATACTGGATCCTGGTCTGGTGGCTGAGTGTCGGGGGGCTCTCCACTGCCCTGCCACAGGGGGCAAGCCACAGGGGTAGAATGCTGCGAGGCCCGATGTGGAGCGGGAGATCCTTGGGACGGCAGCTGGAGAGAGGATGCCTGGACGTGGCGCTGGTAAGGCAGACTGGATGCCTGGGAAAAAAAGTATAAACTGAAAAAAAAAAAATGAGGGATGTTCCTCATAATGTGGAACAACTGAGAGGTTAAGTACACAGGGGTTCTGACAGGTAAATGAGGGACAGTCTTTCCTAGTGCGGGACAGTTGAGTGGTACTACATGAATCCCACTGTGCAATGTTGGACATCACCCTCTGCATATGGAACACAGTGGGCTCTGAGTGGTCAAACGAGGGCCATCAGTCATAATATGGGATGGTTTAGAGTTATGAATACCACTGAACAGCATCCTCTGCAAGTGGCGGACGAAGAGGGCTCTGAGTGGTAAAAGGAGGCATACCCCTCCTTATGTAAAACAGCTGAAAGGTGTAAACCCCCCATGTACTATGTGGGACAGCACTCTCCCCATGTAGGACAGAGAGGGGCTTCTCGAGTGGTAAAGGGAGGAGGACAGGGAGGTGTACCTTGAATGTCTAAGGGAAGCAGGGAAGGCGAAGGCGCAGACAGAAGAGGGCTTAGCGTAGTCTGTAAACAAAGGGGATAAGGCATTTTATGGGTACATCAGTGAAAGAAGAAAACCCGGGGGGTGGATAGTGAGGCTCAAAGGGGAGAAGGGAGAGTGTAAGGAGGGAGATCTGGACAAGGCAGAAATAATGAACAAAAACTTCTGCTCAGTATTCACTAAGGAGGGGGAGGGTCAAGGACCACAGTTGGGTTGCAGAGGCAATGGGGGGAGAAGTGAACACCAGTCCATTCACAGTGGAGAGACTTCTGGAAGAACTCACAAAGCTGAAGGTGGATAAGGCCATGGGGCCAGAAGGCATCGACCTGAGTAAATTAAAGTAGTTGCAAAGGGAACTAGTAGTGCCTCTGGTGGCCCTGTTCACAGAGTCACTCAACACGGATGTCGTTCCAGAGGACTGGAGAAGGGCACATGTAGTCCTACTGCACAAATGCATCAGTAGAGAGGAGGCGAGGGACTACAGGCCAGTCAGCCTCACCTCAGTGGTGGGAAAGATCAAGGAGACACTGCTGAAAGAAAGAAAGAAAGGATAGTGGCACATATGGAATTCAGTGGTGCTCAGGATCTGAGGCAATAGGGATTCACAGCAGGAAGATCATGTCAAACGAATCTAACAGATTTTTTTGATTGGGTGACTAGGGAAATAAATCAGGGAGGGGCAGTAGACGTCACCTACCTAGATTTCAACAAAACCTTCGACATCATCCCACATAGAAGGCTGATTAATAAGATGGGTAGTCTAGGCATGGGAGACAAGGTGGTGAACTGAATTAGGAACTGGTTAACAGACAGAAGACAGAGGGTGGTGGTAAATGGGGTACAATCTGGGAAAAGGGGGTGACCAGTGGGGTACCACAGGGATCAGTACTAGGACCAGTCCTGTTCAATGTCTTAATTAGTGACATTGTAGAGGAGCTGGAAGGAAAGGTCTGCCTGTTTGCAGATAACACTAAGATCTGCAACAGGGTGGATACTCCAGAAGCGGTGCAGAAAATGAAGAGGGACCTGGAGAAGCTTGAAAGATGGTCGGAGATGTCGCAATTGAGGTTCAATGCAAAGAAGTGCAAAATAATGCACCTGGGGAGAGCTACATGTTTTGGGGGAGCTGACTGTCATCAAGAGAGCAGGACCTAGAAGTTATCATTTCTGATGACCTTAAGGTATCAAAGCAGTGCACAAAGGTGGCAGAGAGGGCCACTGGCATGCTGGGGTGCATAGGCAGGGGTGTCACTAGCAGGAGGTGGTGATGCAACTGTATAAAACATTGTAAGGCCTTACATGGAGTACTGCGTGCAGTTCTGGAGGCCACACCTGCGCAAGGACATAGATAAGGTGGAGACTATCCAGAGAAGGGCAACAAAGATGGTGCAGGGCTTGCACCATAAAACATATGAGGAGAGACTAAGGGACCTCAATATGTACTCACTGGAGGTACATGACTGAAACTTTCAAGTACCTCAAGGGCATAAACAAGGTGCAAGTAAGGGACCTTTTCCAATGTAGAAAAAGTACTAGAACAAGGGGGCACAATATGAAATTGGAAGGGGGTAGATTAAGAGGTAATGTGGGGAAGTTTTTCTACATAGAAAGGGTAGTTGATGCTTGGAACAGTCTGCCACAGGAGGTAGTGGGGGCAAGCACAGTGGAGGGGTTTAAGTATGCCTGGGACAGGCACAGGGGAAGCGTGAGAGGGAAGGGAGTGATGAAACACCATTGATCTCATAGGGTCAATGGCCACATACAATGTATAGGGCCTACGGGCAGACTGGATGGGCCTAGCGGTCCTTATCTGCTGACAATTTCTATGTTTCTAAAACATTACTTACCTGGATCCAGTCCCTTTTCTCTTCTTCAGTTCTGAAATAAAAGAAACAGATGTAAGTAACATATCAACATGGTGTTTCTATCTTCGTAAAGATCAGTCATATATAAGCAGGGCTCTGAGACTCCCATGGGATATAATTGCAGCTGGTTACCAGTTTACATTACAAGGTCAAATAATTTAATTCAGGAGAACAATTGGCCAGGCTGGTTAACATCTAGCCCAGCACTTTCAGGAATACTGCCACAATGAGAGAGGATCAATTCTCGTGCCTTCATCCAGGCATAGACAGATTTAAAAAGGGCAAAATTCAGATTATTGAATGTTCTCAGAATGCATGTCCAAAAGGAGGAAGGCTGCAGTATTCAGAGAAATTACTTCACATTTATTTATTTAGTTTTTGTTGACCGGGTAAGTGCACTAGACAAATCCTGCCTATTTTCAGGTACGACCCGTGGGAGGGGGATACAGATGAATGCCAGCTGACCTTGAACCAGATTAAGCTGTTGGCTGTTAAGCTGTCAACATCACATGTTTCAATTCAGTGCACTATTCCAACAAACTACGTATTAACTATGTTCTGCACGTTAAGCAGGTACTGCACATACAACCTCAGCGACAGAAGGATCTGGAGATTCTAGCTACGTATAAGTTTAGACCTTGGTATATTAACTCAAAAAATTCATAAGTACGAACCATATTTGGATTTGTTTAAGGACTGGTATTTATTTATTTGAAAACTGGTAACCAGGAAGGGCACACTGAGTCAAGGTGCATTTCCACATGCAGAGGGGGAAGAGGAGTACAGTAGTGCAACAACATCAGCAACAATGATTTAAGTACAAAATAAAATGCTTGAAAGTGTAAAACACAGGATAAAGGTAAAGTGACCATGGTAGGACCATGAGGTAGAACACTTAGCAGCATTTGTGTGCAATAAAGTGGCAAGACTACAGGTGGAAAAAAATAAATTACAATAACCGTGGAGCAAAGTCTAGTTCAGTCAGTGGCAGAACACCAGTGAAAGCAAGTCTATAGCTCAGGTGTGGACGGGTCTAGCAGAGGTAGGGTCAGGGACTGGCAGGAGCAGGGGAAGTTTCAGTTGATGTTTAAAGGAGAGGGAGAGAGACAGATAGTGGAAGGGAGCATGTGCCACAGTGAGGAAAGGGGACAGGAGAAAGCAGACTGCCGAGCAAAGGAGTGTGGGTGGGGAAGGGAGAAGGTGCGAGAGTCCCTGGAGCGAAGCGAGTAGGAGGCAGAGGAAATAGGGGAGAGGACAGGTAAGGAGGCAGGGACCTACTACTTGGAAATGAAGGATGCACAGTGTGACTGGCGATGTGAGGGGTGATAGGGAAGGAGGAGTAGAGGCAGCAATGCTGAGTATGAAAGGGGGAGTTAGTAGCAAAGAGATAAAAAGCATTGCAGAGGGTGTCCAATCTGGTGAGGGAAGAGGAGGGGCTAGTGCCACAGACCACATCCACATAGTCAAATACCAGGAGAACCACTTTTGATGACCAGCTCCTGGTGGACCTGGGCAGAAGGGCAGTCCACGTTGTGGTACAGGGCACCTAATTTTGGGCACAGCTAAGGGTGGATGGTGTTGATGTGGGCAGAGAAGTCAAGCCTGCTATCCAGCTATGCAGTGAGGTACTTGAAAGAGGAAACCACTTCAAGTGGGGTGCCCATGCAGGGTGATGAAGATTGGGGGGGCTGGACAGTTTATGGCTGTTATCAAAGGTCTTGGGACACTTTTTATTTGGTGTTGACCCAGGGTTGGTTGAAGAGGAACCAAGAAAGGACATTCTGGAAATCTTGCTGGAGCAAAATGTCCACTGCTGAGACCGAGGGGCCAGAGGCATACATGAATATGTCATCTGCATACATATGAATAAGGGAGTTGACAGAGGGGAAGTAATTTAGGAAGATGAAGAAAAAGGATCGGACCAAAGATGGAGCCTTGTGGGACCCCAGCCTGCATAGTAAGGGAAGGGGACTGGACACCTCCAACCTGTACCGACTGCAGACGGCCCGAGAGGTAGCCATGGAACCAGTCTACAGAGGAAGCCAAGTGGCTGGCAGAGCACAGGTTGTCCAGGAGGAGTGGGTGGGCCACTGAGTCAAAGGCTTTAGCCAAGTCAATAAAAACTGTCGCCGTGAGTACCCCAATCCATCTCATTAAGGACAGAGTCAGAGACCCACAGCAGGGAAGAAACGGTGGAGTGGTGTTTCCAAAAAACAGACTGGACAGGAGAGAGACAGTTGGATGAGTGCAGGAAGTTGACAAGCCTGAAGTAAACCAGTTTTTCTTGTAGCTTGGCAAGAGTAGGGAGAAGGGAGATAGGAGATGGGAGATAGGATGGAAGTTACCTGCGGAGGAGAAGTCACCTCCTTTGTGAAGGGTAAAACCTTTGCAATCTTCCAAGAGTGAGGAGACAGCACAGAAGGAGAAGGAGTGGTTGAGAAGGTGAGTGAGGGGGCAGGTGATGGCAGGGACTGCGAGACTGAGAAGTTTAGGGCTCAGACCACCAGGAATGGGATTTAGAGAGGTTGAGTGAGGAAAGGGCAAGCAAGGTTTCCTAAGGAGTTACTGGGGAACTGACACCCCTGAGATGGGTGTGGCGGAGAGGAAGATGAAAGAGAGTGGGCAGGAGAGAAAAGAGGAGGAGGAGGAGGAGGGGAAGAGGGAAGGGCACAGATAGTAAAGAATTCATTAAAGTGAGCAGCAAAAGGAGGGTCAGAAACAGGTGAACCATTTACCATGAGCATGGAGAGGCGGACTCAGTAGAGGGGTTGAAAAGTGAGTGAATAACTTTCCAGAATTTCACTGGAGAGTTGAAGTTGTTCTGGAGGCTGGATTTAAAGAGTAGGTTCTAGTTTAACTTCCTCTCCCCAAACATATTGTATAGCTTAGCCTGGCCCTTGGGTAAGTATATTATACATATGCCACGTGCTCCATGTTTTAGAGGTTATAGCACTCATAAAATTGCCCCCAGCAACAACAGCCAAAAGGAGCCATTTCCTGAAGTGGGCAACATACTACTTATTAAACACACAGACCAATTTCGAGAGGGTCATAAAACAAAGCGGCACATGTGCACGCCTCATTCATTTCAGAAGGCAGTTTCTAAACATTTATGAAAGATATAGAGTTGAGATTTTAATAAAGTGACTGCTCGACTAACAGGGTCCCTGTTAGTCCAGCAATCGCTTTGATTTATTAAAATCTCAACACTATATGCTCCTAAAATGTTTAGAAAACTCACCCTCATTGAAATGAATGGGATGCGCTCACACGCTGTTTGTTTTATGACCTCACAAAACGGGGCTGTGTGTGCCCATGTGGGGGCGTGTCCATTTGTGGCTGTGGTGGCCGGGGACAATTTTACAAGTGATATAACTACTAAAACATGGAGAAATAACTGGAAATATGTATGGGCATCACATAAGGGTCAGGTGAGCTATACAATGTTTGGGGGAGGGTGAACTAGGTACCTGCTTTTTAAAAACAGAGCGATTTAGCAGCGTGAACTGCCATTGTACAGGAGTTTCTGAGCTGCCTGTAGGACAGGAGGTCAGGCAGAGAGTGGGATAATTTGAAGAGAACCCAATCTTGGTCATGGGACTTGATCTGGTCATGGAGATCTGGTGTGATTTAGTGGTGGTTAGAACCTTTGACCCTAGATTTCCTGAAAGTGACATGCTTATCCCATGTGTGTACATTTTCTTTTTTTTTTTTTTTGCAGTTTGTGTTGTTTCTCCCCCTGGCCCCAAGCAGCTCACCTGATGCCAGACACTCATGACCTGTCACCTTGATTTTCCACCAGGACTTACAAGCAGCATGGCCTGAGTATGTGCACGGCCACAGGGTGGCTGGATGTCATTTCTGTTTTTCTGTGCCTGAGAAGTGCATGCAATGCTGCCCATATGTTCCCATGCACGCTTCCATATGAGGGATGCTGGCAATCATCACTCTGCCCCTTTTCTGGACAGCCCCTAGCTACCTTACCCCCAGCTGACGTTAGGGACCAGAAAAATTCCCCGGTGGAGAAGAACAGTCCTCTGAATGCTGCATCTTCTCCCCCCCCCAGCCGACTCCTGACAACCCTAGTATGCATCCAAACCCGAGTCGCTGGTGTGGTGCAAGGTGTGCAGTCCAGCACCTCAACACTCAGTGTCACAATGCCGGCCAATATGTGTGTAAATTTGGTATGGAAAAGGGAGAGGGCCACATCAATGTTAGGAGAAGAATACGGAGGACCAGTCCATTGCAGTAAGAATGGAGTTAATGTTGAGCGACCAAAGGGACCTAGACCAAATGTATTTGGGGTGGTGGGGAAGGGAGTCAAATTTTCCTGATGCAGCGGTCGCTAGTAAGGCACCTGGCAGAATACCAGCTACAACAATTTGGTGAGGGTATGAGGAAAGAACCCAGTCCAGAAGGGTGTGGTTAGGGGGGAGTGAAGATTGAGAGGGGTGGTTTCTGTAATAAGCTGGGTGAGAGTTAGCGACTCAATGCTGTGTGAAGTTGGCCTGGAGGCTGAGGGGAACCAGTTGCTATCAGAGTCCCTGAGGAGGATGAGTTTACTGGATGAGAAGTGGGAGGCAAGAGCAGACAGAGTCAACCAGAGACTGGGTGAGGGGGTTGGGGAGGCATGGAAGACCCTGATGAAGATGGGTAAGGAGGAAGGAAAGGAAAGCTTGGCTAGTAGAAACTCACGGGAGGAAGGTACAGATTCCTTGAGAGATGAAGCAACAGAGGTTTTGGTAGGCACAGATGGCAACACCACCATCCCGTTTGCCACAGTCCTGCCTGAAGAGGTGGTAGGCAGGGAGTGCTAAGCAAGAGTCATGTGTTCTGGAGGATAGCCAAGATTCTGAAATGCAGAGAAGGTCAGGAGAGTGATGGGAGACCTAGACATAGAGAAGATCAATTTTAGAAGAAGGCTGCCAGCGTTTAGTTGGAAAATGCTAAGGCCTTTGGAAGCAGAGGCAGGGGAGGGCGCAGGGAGAGAAGGGCCTGAGTTGGGTTCAGCTTCACCAGGCATGAGTACGAGCAGGATAAAGAACAAACAGAGTGGGACTTGTGTCTCCTAGGTCAGGGGGAGGGGAAGGCTCTGTGGAGGAACTCGAAATTTAGGGAGGGGGAGAAGAAAAGAACAGGGTTAGCAGAGGAAGAGAGGGGGCAAAGGGGGGAGGGAGGGACGGAGAGAGTGGGGATGTGGTAGAAGAGAGAGAGAGAAGGCAGAGGAAGGGGGCTGAGTGTATGACTGCCAGAAAGAGGAGAAGAAGGCAGAGGAAGGGGGGCTGGGTGCATGATTGCCAGACAGCAGAAATAAATTAACAAGCAAAGCTAGAATTAGAGGCTAAATAATACAGCAGTCAATGGTGATGTACAGCTGGAAGATGTAAGCTAGCTAGGCAAAAATTAACAAATGGAAAAGGATGAAAGTTCACTTAAGATTAGTAGTACAAGCACTGAAAACAGGGTACACCCAAATAGTGTCTCAAGCAATCAAGATTATTTTAGAATACTAAATAAAACTAGATGGCAGGTCTAAGCAGAAAAACACAAACTGACCTGGACTGTGATTCACCAAAACTAAGTAGTTCAAACTGGGAATTAGGGCACAACCAGACAAGGTGTAGCTTGGACAAAAGAACTTTTAGACTTTTTAAACAGACTAGGAGACTGGAAAGACATGCAAAATAAAACTAGGAGCAGTCCAGGAAGAAGCCGCAAAACAAGAGTCAAACAAAGCCCACTTACTGGGCAGCAATGTCAGCTGTGCAGATGGAGGCAGAATCATTCAAGACTTACTAGTGCACGAACAGTCTGAAGGAAGGCAGGACCAAGTATTTTGTATGAAAGGCAGTATGACTGGCTGACAGCACTCATGACTTATTTCAGGTAGACTCCTCTCTGTCACTGCCCTTTGCACTGCAGCCTTTTAGCCCTGGATCACTGAAGTGTAGGGCCTTTGACAGAACCAGAGGAGCAGCAGGGCTTCAGAGGGCGTAGCTTTAGGCAGCTGCAGGTTTGGACTGGACAGCTGCTGAATCTGTGCAAGATGATCCCAGTATGGTTTCTAGTCACTAAACAGGACCCCTGAGGCAGCAACCAGATGGAGGGGAAGGGTACTGTAGTTCAGAAAGCCCTCTTGACCCCTGAAAGCAGGGTGGTGGCATTGGTTGAGTGCTGGCATGTAAGAGAATTACAGCATCTTTTATTCATACTACAGATCTGGCAGGGAGTAGCAGGGCTTCAGAGGGCAGCTTCTGGTTGGTGGCGAAGGGCTCAGGGGGCGTAACTTCAGGCAGTTGCAGGATAAGATTGGACAGCTGCTGAATCTCTCTGGAAGACAGCCGCAGGACAGCTTCTCGTCAGCAAACAGGACCCCCGAGGCAGCGATCAGATGCAGGAAAAGGGTGCTGTAGGTTCGGGAAGCCCTCTTGACCCCTGGAAAGCAGAGTGATGCTGCTGGCTGACTGCTGTCTTGCAGGGAATTACAATATTTTTTATCCTCACAAGGGATTGAGGAAAGTCTTTACTGGATTCAGACTCCAACTATCTGAACCAAATATTTTAAATACCAGTTCAAGGGTAATTCAAGTAATTATGACATTACATAATGTGGGTTAGACATTCCAAAGGATATAATTCACTTGGTAATTTTGTTGTCACAGGTATAATATTTTGCGAATAATGGGAAGAGAGGTGCTGGTGTCCCCGGTGCTCCTCCTATTTGGAGTAGAGGACCTGGGGGAGGAAGGGCGATCCACCCAACCAAGGTGGGCACATGTGCTGCTCATTCTGGCCAGACATTGTATACTGAACGCCTGGGTTTCAGGGGGTGACCCCCACGATGCAACATTGGAAAACCCTGGCCCTACAGGCTCTGGCTATGGAAAGACTCACTTATGTGTTGAGGGGGGAAAGGTGAACTTTTATACTTGGCAGCCATTCCTGGCCTCGCTGTCCACTGGAGAGACCCAGATATTAGGTGAGGGTTGGTCATGAAAGAGGAAGGAAGGAACGAAGTGTCTCAGACAGAAGGTACTTCAGCTTCCATGGCTGAGGCATCTGGCTGGAGAAATGAAATGACTGGCTAATAGTAGAGAAGCCCTGTGGGGAGAGGGATCTTACTGGGACCATCTTCCCTACGTCAGCTTCGTGGTAAATGTACCAGTCTTTCATGTAGGGGAAAATGTTATGATTTCGAGATAACTCAATGTGACTAAACTGATACAAGTAATGGACTGGACCCTTTTGTACATAGTTCAATGAGTTTGTAAGGTGTGTAGTATTTGTGTTTTGTCTTTTGTGATTATCTTTTTAAAACCTAAATAAAAACATGATGCAGAAACATACTTGTATATATATATATATATATATATATATATATATTGCAGAAAAAAATGGATGGGATCTTTTTTCAATGGTTCTATGGATTCCCCATCTGAGCAGTTACATTTCTTACTGTTGGAGGGACACCTATTTTTAACTATGAAATGAGCACATTTACTAAATGCTGTTTCTAATTTAAGGAAAAATATGTATAAATAACCTTCTGTTTTTAATGTAAGAAGATGATGAGCGCATGAATGAAAATTTGTATTGTATTTGACATACAAAAAATGGAAATTACATACTTACCGTAATTCTTGATCTTCTTGGATGGAGTCTCCACCACTCATTCACACTAATGGGAGTAAGCCGGAGGTGCTAGGACCCTGTGGGAGCCAAAACTCTTCAAGAGGGCTGGCGCTGGGATAGGACCGCACATGCGTGGTGCCGCGAGGCCAGCTCACACCATATAGGCTATCTCGGCGTCAACCCTCCAACCGCATCAGTACCTTTTCAATCGAGAAGGTGCAACGTAACTAATGAAAGAAAACCTGTCTCTAACCTCCGGGCATGTGAAGGCCCAGATTACCCCTGTAAGAAGAGTCAAATGAACAATGTCTTCATAGCCCAAACAACAAGGCAGTGAAGACCAAAACAGAACGAGCAAGCTCGGGGATGGTGGGTGGGCATGTGAATGAGTGGTGGAGACTCCATCTAAGAAGATGATCAAGAATTATGGTAAGTACGTAATTTCCATCTCTTCCTGGACTCGTCTCCACAACTCATTCACACTAATGGGAGAGAACCGAGCCCAAAATTAACCCACCCCAAGTAGGGCGGTCGGAGACAGAGCTCACTCAGAATGGAAGTCCAAAAGGACTGTCCTACCAAGAAAGAGAGCTGTCTGTCTGGTATGGACATCCAGAGCATAGTGCTTTACAAAGGTATGCACTGAGTTCCAACTCACCACCTTGCAGATGACTGCAACGGGTACATTACGAATCTCTGCCAGGAAGCCGCAACCGCTCTGACAGAGTGGTGTGAATCCGGCCTTTCAACTTGCCTGTGACGTGGATTAGTAGTGTCGGAGACATGCTACTAACCAAGCCGAAAACATCTCTTAGCAAGAGGTTGACCCAGCCGAGGCATGCTGAAGATGCAATAGTTGTTCGGATGTGTATCTCTTCGTTCTGTCGATGAAGAATCGCAGAACCGTCCTAACATCCAGAGAGTGAAGGGAGTGCTCCCCTTCCTTCTGGAGTTAACAAAGCAAAACTTGACTAATGGTAATTGAGCCAGTGACAAGATGTCTACTGGCTCAAGATAAAAATGCACAGAGGTGTACCTTCACTGCCAAGTATGGTTGGCCTGCGATCGACAGGTCCAAGAGGCACTCCAGCACCTTACTTGGTGGGCAACCGAAGGGTCCAGATGGGACTTGCACACCAGATAGAGAAGGGTTTCCACTTAGCCACATAAGCCTTCCTGGTGGAAGGACTATGCATGACTTCGAAGAAATCTGCGATGGTCTGGGAAAAAACAGAACTTACCCACTTCCATTTCCTCCAGGACTGGCACGGAGACGATGGGCGCGCAGGCTAGGATGGACTAAAGTCCCTGTGTCAGAGGGTCAACTCATAAAGGTAGTCACCTCGGGGGAACTTCTGACAGACTGTAGATCAATGCAAATCAATCTGCCGAGGCCAGTCTGGGACGATGAGAATCATCCTGCCCCCTGTGCATACAACTTGATCAGCACCCTCTGAATTAAGGGAAGAGGAGGAAAATATACACGGAGCATCTTGAATATTGAACCCATTCTGATAGAAAACACCAGGGTCAGGATTTCTGAAGCAGGATAGAGGCAGTTTTGCATTGAGAGGGGATGCAAAAGGACCAGGTCCGAACTGTCCCATTCATCAAAAGCGACTGCACGAAATCTGAACTGATGCATCGTACTCGAGGTACCACTCTCACAACCTCACGGCCCTACTGCAGAGAGTATATGGGAGACACCCCACCCCATTTGCTGATGTAATACATCACATCTTGTCATCCTTCTGAAGTAGGAACACTTCAAGGCAGGGGGCATACGCCAGGACTTTGCCTATAAGATAACTCTCATCTCTAAATTTATGACAAGATGAGGATCCTTCTGGCTCCACACCCGAGTGTGGAGGCTTTGGCAGTGAGTCCCCCACGGATTTTGTCTGAGGCTCTGTCATCTTGTACGAAAGATTGCAGATGCGCAGTCAGAGACCACTGCTTGCTGTGGAGGACGACCCGAGTCCCAGCATCCGCTCAACCAAAAAGGAGGCCAAATAGAGTCGTTTTCCATATTGTAACGAGCCATCTAAGATGTCATTTCTCCTGTCCTCTGGAACTAAGTTGATGCCTTGGAGGTATTCAGGAGGGCTCCTAAGAAGAAGAGCTGTTGGGAAGACGAACTGGTAGCTTCCCCAAACCTGAAGAGAACAACTGAGGAGCTGCGGTGACTGCTTCCTTTGTCTCTTAACCAGATGGGCTGGCTAGGAGCCAAATGTCCGGGAAGTGAAGACTTGGACGCCGATATTTACGGAACTGTTCCCTGAACAGGAACTTGTTGAACCTTACAAGGTCGACAAATGGGCGCATGCAGTCTGTTAACTTGGAACCAGAAGCAATGGAAATAGGAACCTGTGCTTCGTTCCGTTGTGGAATGATTTTTTACTGCCCAGTACCCGCAGAGGCCCTGTATCTCAGAAGCAGAGAGAGTGTGACTGAGAGGCTGACAGACTGGCTGCCGTCTGGGTGGAAGGTCTGGGGAAAGCTGCGAAATTGGGAGAGTATCCCTCTCAGACAATCCTGATGACCTATAGGTCCGCTGTAATGGACTTCCACTGGTTATAAAACTGAATTAGATGCCCCTCCTACCGCCGAGAGTCGCCCCCCCAGACAACTAGGGTGGGTCTGAGCTGGATCCACAGAGGTTATTATAGGGCGGTTTCGGATCCTGTGCCCTCTACTGCATTCTCTTAGAGGCTGAAGGGTTGGTTCCTGAAAAGGGCACCTAGGCCACTACCTTGACAGGACTGCTTGTCATGAGGATGTCGTGTGGTTTAAATGGCAGCCCTATTGTTCTGAGAGGCCTTTAGTCGAACAGATAAGAACAGTCAAGGAGACGTTAACCACTTGCTGCCAGTGGCAGCTGCCCTAGAGGCAGAGACGTAAGTGTCCATAAAAGCTTTAGCTGATTATTGGGCTATATGCCCCTAGCAATGGAGCATTAGATTTCTGGAGGCTTTTGACCATTGTATTAAATGGGTTCCACAGGGTGTACTCGTACTGAGGAATGTAGGAACTCAAGACGTAGGAGTCTGCTTTGGTCCACAGATGAGTACTGAAAAGTTATGGTGGACCCCAAATCCCTGAGGAAAGGGAACTGGAAAGATCTTGCATCACACTGATACAGAGGGTTTGCATTCCAGCCCATAAAATGAGTCATCCACTGCGTCTTCAACAAAGCAGAAGAGGAAGAGACTCATCCAGATCCACTTCTACCCCCAAAATAACCTCCAAGGGCAGGTCAGGACCAGGGGACGCCACCACCTGGATTAGGGAGGAGATCAGCACCATCCGCGGTGCCAGCACCACACATGGTGCCACACCCAGCACTGATGGCACAGGTGACACCGCACAACATGGCGACGCCCAAGGCAGCAGCAATCAAAGTGCCGGTGCCAGACACAGCATCACAGGGAGTAGGCACAACGTACGGTGCCAGAATTGCTACTGGATCTGAAGTAAGGAGAAGAAGGAAGAAGTACCCGTGCTGGCCCCTGCTGAAGAAAAGGGGGGGTAGGCACGAGGAGTCAGCGTCAATGGCGTTAGCACCATAGAGGGTACCATGCACATTCTGGCCTGGCAGATCCGGCCATGGCCCAGCAGGCCCAAGGTCCAAAGACCCTGGACCCAGGACCACTAGCCAGGACAACTAGGCAGACGCCGTACCCCCTGCTCTAAAAGAGCAGCCCAGAGGTGAAACTGCTCACCGGAATCCCATCAAGGACAAAGATAGGAACCGGTGCCAAAGATCATGGCTGTTAAGAGTGGAGCCACAGGGGAACGCACCAGAGTTGTTTCAGGCTAACCATTCTCAACCAGTGGCGATCAATGCGCAGACATACCAGAGGGCGACCTCGAGAGATACCGATTCTTCTTCCTCCAACAGGAGGAAGAGGAGCTCAAGGTCAAGCGGAGCCGGGTCCTGGAACTGCTACATTTGTGCTACTGTCCTCCCCGACACCGGACTGCCGTGGTTGGACACTCCCTCCAAAAGGACAGCGGACCTGACACAGGCCCCACTGCCATCACAGCTTTCAAACAAAATCTCCCTACCGTCACTGCTACTGTCAAAGGTCGACTCCGTTGATGGCAGGCTGAGAATAACTTCTTCATTTTCTTCTTTTTTTTAAAAAAAAAGAAAAGAACACTAAAAATGGTAAGTTAAGTGAATAGTGAACTGCTATATAGCTGCTGTCGTATAGATGAAGACTAGACTCCCAGTGGACGAGTGACGTCGCCATCGAAGTGCACTTGACGGCGGGAGAAAAGGAATTGAGGCGGTTGGAGGGGCGACGCTGAGATAGCCTATACGTCGTGAGCTAGCCTTGTGGCACCATGCATGTGCGGTCCTATCCCCAGCCCTCCTGAAGATTTTTGGCTTCCGCGGGGTCCTAGCACCTCCGGCATACTCCCATTAGTGTGAATGAGTGGTGGAGACTTGAGTCCAGAAAGATATTTTTTTTAACTGTTTTTGAAAAGACGAATATCCAATTAATAAAAGTACTACCATTACTACTACACATGTATGCTTAAGAAAATGCTTTGCCTCAGACACAGATAGTGACTATGGGGTAATACATGATCTTCAGATGAAACAGGTTAAATAGATGGCCGTGCCATTGCACCGCGCATTTCATGATGAAGGGAAGCCGGGTCCAAACATGAATTAGGAGACTGATGCCCCTTACCTGGCTTGGAGCTCCAGAGACCGCTGTTTCCCTGACACCAGAAAAGTCCGAGGTAAGTTCACATTGCTGCTTTCTTTTAACTGTTAAAACAGAATGAAACGCAATCATCTAGTTGTTGTTCTCCCTGTTAAATGAGGACATTAAGATATGCGACTCTTGCACAACAAAGTGCACTAACTACACCATGTACTGTATGGCAATTTTCTACAAATTTGTTTTTATTGACATGTTTTATCATTATACAGCCCCCTTCCTGTATCCTTTATTGCCTTTCCTTTTCCCACAATGCCTTCTGTCCCATCTGACAGCGATGCATCACCGACCATTGATTCAGCGAGGCTGGCTTGCTTCATTTAAAAAAAAAAACTCATGTACAGTATATGGTAGGTTTATAAATGCACAAAAGTACAGAATTGTGGTGTTCAACCCTAACGCCCACCCCCCACTCCTCCTATCCTCCACCCTTGTGGTCCAAGGCCAAGTTACAGGTCTGGGGCGGTGTACCATGGATCTGCTGCTTCAAGCTACAGGTCTAGGGCTGGGCCTCACATGTCTGGAGCCATGCACCACAGGTGTTAGCTATAGGTCTGGGGCTGGGTCCCATATGTCTGAAGCTATGCACCAGAGGTTTTAGCGATATGTCTGGGGCCAGGCTCAACATGTCTGGAGCCATGCACCAGAGGTGTAAGCTACAAGTCTAGGGCTGGGCCCCACATGTCTGGGGCTGGGCCCCACATGTCTGGAGCTATGCACAGAGGTGTAAGCTGCAGCTCTGGGGCTGGGCCCTACATGTCTGGTGCCATGCACCAGAGGTATAAGCTGCAGGTCTAGGGCTGGGCTCAACATGTCTGGAGCCATGCACCAGAGTTGTAAGCTACAGGTCTAGGGCTGGGCCCCACATGTCTGGTGCCATGCACCAGAGGTATAAGCTGCAGGTCTGGGTCTGGGCCCCACATGTCCGGAACCATGCACCAGAGGTATAAGCTACCGGTCTAGGGCTGGCCCCCACGTCTGGAGCCATGCACCAGAGGTGTAAACTGTAGTTCTGGGGCTGGGCCCCATGTCTGGAGCCATGCACCAGAGGTGTAAGCTGCAGGTCTGGGGCTGAGCCTCACATGTCTGGAGCCATACACCAAAGGTGTAAGCTACAGGTCTAAGGCTGGGCCCCACATGTCTGGAGCCATGCACCAAAGGTGTAAGCTACAGGTCTAGGGCTGGGCCCCACATGTCTGAAGCCATGCACCAAAGGTGTAAGCTACAGGTCTAGGGCTGGGCCCCACATGTCTGGAGCCATGCACCAGAGGTGTAAGCTACAGTGGGTCTGGGCCCCACATGTCTGGAGCCATGCACCAGAGGTGTAAGCTACAGGTCTGCGGCTGGACGCCTCATGTCTGAAGCCATGCACCAGAGGTGTTAGTTACAGGTCTGGTGTTGGGCCCCATATGTCTCGAGCTATGAACCAGAGGTGTAAGCTACAGGTCTGGGGCTGGACCCCACATGTCTGGAGCCATGCACCGAAGGTGTAAGCTACAGGTCTCGGACTGGGCCCCACATGTCTGAAGCCATGCACCAGAGGTGTAAGCTGCAGGTCTGGGTCTAGGCTCCACATGTCTGGAGCCATGCACCAGAGGTGTAAGCTACAGTGGGTATGGGCCCCACATGTCTGAAGCCATGCACCAGAGGTGTAAGCTGCAGGTCTGGGTCTGGGCTCCACATGTCTGGAGCCATGCACCAGAGGTGTAAGCTACAGTGGGTATGGGCCCCACATGTCTGAAGCCATGCACCAAAGGTGTAAGCTACAGTGGGTCTGGGCCCCACATGTCTGGAGCCATGCACCAGAGGTGTAAGCTGCAGGTCTGGGGCTAGGCTCCACATGTCTGGAGCTATACACCAGAGGTGCAAGCTACAGTGCTTGGACTGGGCCCCACATCTCTGCAGCCATGCACCAGAGGTGTAAGCTACAGTTCTGGGGCTGGGCCCCACATGTCTGGAGCCATGCACCAGAGGTGCAAGCTACAGGTCTGGGGCTGGGCCCCACATGTCTGGAGCCATGCACCAGAGGTGCAAGCTACACTTCTGGGGCTGGGCCTCACATGTCTGGAGCCATGCACCAGAAGTGCAAGCTACAGGTCTGGGGCTGGGCCCCACATGTCTGGAGCCATGCACCAGAGGTGCAAGCTACAGTGCTTGGACTGGGCCCCACATCTCTGCAGCCATGCACCAGAGGTATAAGCTACAGTTCTGGGGCTGGGCCCCACATGTCTGGAGCCATGCACCAGAGGTGCAAGCTACAGGTCTGGGGCTGGGCCTCACATGTCTGGAGCCATGCACCAGAGGTGCAAGCTACGGTTCTGGGGCTGGGCCCCACATGTCTGGAGCCATGCATCAGAGGAGTAAGCTACAGGTCTGGGGATGGGGCACACTCTCAAATGAAGGCTCGATTGTTGGGCCGAGGTGCTAAGGGAGCACCAGCTACAGAGAATGAATTAAAACTCCTTTAGCTTTGTCAACTGCTTGCTGCCTTTCCATTTTTTGGACCTGGAGTGCTGCAATCTCTGTTGTTTTTTCATAATTTCTGGAAAAGCCTTCCTTTTGTTAGCACCCGAGGCATACCTGTGACACACCTGCTCTTGTATACTTCTGAGGCTGTGCCTCACATGTCTGGAGCCATGCACCAGAGGTGTAAGGTACAGTTCTGGGGCTGGGCTCCACATGTCTGGAGTCTTGCACCAGAGGTGTAAGCTACAGGTCTGGGGCTGGGACCCACATGTCTGGAGCCATGCACCAGAGGTGTAAGCTACGGGTCTGGGGCTGGACGCCTCATGTCTGGAGCCATGCACCAGAGGTGTAAGCTACGGGTCTGGGGCTGGGCTCCACATGTCTGGAGTCATGCACCAGAGGTGTAAGCTACAGGTCTGGGGCTGGGACCCACATGTCTGGAGCCATGCACCAGAGGTGTAAGCTACAGATCAAGGCTGGGACTCACATGTCTGGAGTCATGCACCAGAGGTGTAAGCTACAGGTCTGGGGCTGGGACCCACATGTCTGGAGCCATGCACCAGAGGTGTAAGCTACAGGTCTGGGGCTGGGACCCACATGTCTGGAGCCATGCACCAGAGGTGTAAGCTACAGGTCTGGGGCTGGGCTCCACATGTCTGGAGTCATGCACCAGAGGTGTAAGCTACAGGTCTGGGGCTGGGACCCACATGTCTGGAGCCATGCACCAGAGGTGTAAGCTACAGATCAAGGCTGGGACTCACATGTCTGGAGCCATGCACCAGAGGTGTAAGCTACAGGTCTGGGGCTGGGACCCACATGTCTGGAGCCATGCACCAGAGATGTAAGCTATAGATCAAGGGCTGGGACTCACATGTCTGGAGCCATGCACCAGAGGTGTAAGCTACGGGTCTGGGGCTGGACGCCTCATGTCTGGAGCCATGCACCAGAGGTGTAAGCTATGGGTCTGGGGCTGGGCTCCACATGTCTGGAGTCATGCACCAGAGGTGTAAGCTACAGGTCTGGGGCTGGGACCCACATGTCTGGAGCCATGCACCAGAGGTGTAAGCTCCGGGTCTGGGGCTGGGCTCCACATGTCTGGAGCCATGCACCAGAGGTGTAAGCTACGGGTCTGGGGCTGGGCTCCACATGTCTGGAGCCATGCACCAGAGGTGTAAGCTACAGGTCTGGGGCTGAGCCCCATATGTCTGGAGCTACGCACCAGAGGTGTAAGCTACAGGTCTGGGCCCATACCCCATGGATCTGTTGCTTTAAGCCACGGATCCAGGGCTTTTTCCTCACCTGTCTACTGCTTTGTGTAGGGCACACATAGCCTGCAGGAAGCAAGACACAGGTTTATGCCCCAAGGTAACCCTATGTGAAACAAGCTACGCATCCAGGGTTGTGCCCAACAGGTCTGCTGCTTTGCTTGAATGTTGGGCAGTTAGCACTGGCTGTTCCTCTTAAATGCCTTTCAGATGATAAAGAAACAGGGCTGTGCAACTGCAACTACCTTGACAGCAAGGGGACCACCGTGTAGTACAGAAAATTATGAAAACGTCCAAATATATTTGTAGCCCCACCCCAAAAAAAAAAATTATCAGTATAAATAAAAGAAAACCCTTGGAATAAGAATCCTAAGCTGTGTGTGTGTGTGTGTGTGTGTGTGTGTGTGTCTGTTTAGTGTACTCTCAGCTTCTGCCAGCAGAAGGCACCACTGATGGGGCAACCACGTCAAGTTAAAATAAATGAAGAATTATGTACAAACAAATGTGTTTTAGGGTTAAATTAATACACCCACCTCCATTCCATCCACATCAATCCTTGCCCGCACACTAAACTTCTGTCCAATGAGGCGCAGCTTGGGAACACAGTACAATAAGCGATCATTAAACTGCAACAAAGAAAAATATAGAAGGGGGTTGTATTTTTGGGAGTTTTACAGTTGGCAGAATGTAAAGTGCTTCTAAACACTGGATCTCAAAACTGCAGCACTGTGCAGTAACCTCACTAACTATCAATCACTCTCCATGTGACAGTTACAAGCCCCAGTGATGTGCAGTAACCTCACTAACTGACAATCATTCTCTCATACCCGACACCAGTCACAAGCCCCAGTGCTGTGTAGTAACCTCACTAACTCTCATTCTCATACCCATCACAAACTTCATCACTGTGTAGTAACCTCAATAACACATGGTCATTCTCTTGCACCTGACCTCTGTCCTGAACCCCATTACAGTGTAGCAGCCTCACTCACAAGCCCATGCACATGCAGCAGTAATACCGCCAACAGTCGAATGGTGGCAAGCTTATAGACAGTGTTGAGTTTAGCTGACCTGACCAAGGGCAGTGTTAGAGCTTGCTCTGCCTATCACTATCTGACATAACAATGTTCAGCAAAGGTACCAGTATCAGGTATCGTTCCTGGCTCGTCCCGTTCTTGGCAGACAGTTTCAAGATATGTCCTTCCTTCATCAGCTCGTTAGTGGGACTGACAATGTCTTCTTCTCCCCCTTAAAGCTCGTACACTTTTAATAGCTTGTGCATTCTCTCCTGAAAAAGATAAGATTGAAGCAAAACCTATTAGAACTCTTCCCAGCGCAAAGCATCATCAAAACAGGGCCTTTCATGGAAGGTATCATGTATGACTCTACAGAATGTTACACAAGTAAATGTTGAACAGGACAAACAAGTACGAGACCAGCAATGTAGATAACATAGAAATGCCCCTTTCTCAAGTGCTGCTCTTCAAAAAACGCTTATAAAATCCCAGCCCGTGTCCTGTCAGGGGGCCACAGCTGGTGGCATTACTCTAACTACGTGAATTAAGCCGGAGTCAGGGTTTCTGACTAGACAAGGATGGGGGGGGATTGTGGCTCTGGTGCCAACGTTTTCATCAAGTAGGTGCTGTTGCTGGCAGCTGCAAAGAGCTCAATGTCAAACGGAAGTTGACCAGAGGGGCCACAGTGTTGTACAGGTGACAACGGGCAGATTCCAGCATGCTATTCTTGGATTGGTGAGGTGGGTGGAGAAATGTAAACATAGTGGGGATGAAAAGATGACAACCATTACACATATTGGGTTGCTCTGGCCCACAGCTCCCTCCCCCAGCCATGAGGAGCTTGCTTAGAGGGGTTTTGAGTTTGTCTGGGTGGTGCTTACCCAGTTGCTTCAAGAAGACTGGAAGGTGGAGCAAACCCTGGTGGACACCTGGAGCTGGAGGAGGAGGAGGATGAGACATTTACAAATGCACACTGTGAAGAAGACGCTCAACTCCTTTGGAGTTAGGGAAGGCACAGGCCAACTGGCACAGGCACAACCCATGCCGGCCAACCAAGAAAAGGAATTGGCCTCATTTGTAAAGGAAGCCACTTGACTGCACTCTCTGGCAGAGGGGCGAAGCTGTGGTGGCTCCACCATAGTGGGGTGGAAAGCAGAATCCATAAGGGGGATAAAAGGGACAAAAATCAGTAGTACTAGTATTAGAATTTATTTTATTTCAGGTAGCCCTGCAAGGCTCAGAGCACCTTTACAAGATTACAAAAAGAAAATCCACAAACGTAATAAATCAACAAATCAGAAAGAGGACTACGAAATAAAATACATTTAAAAAATGAATCCAGAGGCATGCCTCTTAAGTCCTATTAGCCGAAGGCCTGTGTCCCCAAGTAGATTTTCATGCAACGTTTAAAGCAGGCTAGGGAGTCAGTAGAGCATACCTCCATTGGGAGCAGGTTCCATAGATCAGGAGCAGCCACCATAAAAGCCAATCCCCAGCAGACATTAACCATGAAGGTGGAACACTCAAAAGCCCCCATCCATAAACCTCAACATTATGGTCGGGACATAAGGAAAATAGGATTTTTTTTTTATCATGGCTGTTTCTGCACTTGCTGCGGTGCCTTCCCAGTGGGGGCATCCAGCCACCAGCCCTGCTCACCAGGAGAGTAGCAGGCTCACTTGCATGATGGGGGGGTCTGGCACAGCCATCACCAACCTGCTGGAGGGCCTCCCCATACCCTTCCAAGCTGGACCGTCTCTGGATTCCCCCGCGCGATTCCATGACAGTCCTCCCAGCGAGGCACGACGCGGCCATCAAGCTGCATGGTTGCGCCCGGCCATTTTCCTATTTTCTCCCCAATCGGAATGCAGACGTGCAATGACGTCCATGCACAATGTGCAGACGTCTGCCACGCTCCCCTTTCATGCACACCATTGCGTCTGCAGTGCCTCCGGGTATCCCCAGGGACTGCTAGAGTGCGGTGTGGCTCCCCAACCCTCCCCAGGACTAGGAGAGCTGTCGACGGATGCTCAATCCTAGTCCTCCCCTGTCAACCCCCGATGACTCAGGCTCATTCCCAAACCCAGGTCACTGCCTTGGAACGAGGTGTGGCGTCCAGCGCCTCAACCCCCAGCACCACTGGGACGACTGGAACATAGGAATGTGATGGAAGAAAAGGACCACCAGGCCCACCTAGTCTGCCCAGTTTGCCTAGATATCCACTAGACCTTTCCTGTAGTCCATCCCCCTAGGTCAACAGCCCCCCCTGTGTTTATCTCATGTCCTCTTGAACCCTCCCACCATCCTCTCCCCCTCCACTTCCTTCAGCAGCCCATTCCAGTTGTCCATCATCCTTTCCGTGAGGAAGTACTTCCTAATGTTTCCTCTAAATCTCTCCACCTCAATTTGGAATTCATGTCCCCATAGGGATCAGGAGCTTGCTGAGTTACTGTGGCCTCTGCTCGCTCAAGGCCTTAAATGTAATTAACAGAATCTTGTAGTCATAGCACCACCTACTCGGCAGCTAGCCCTGAACTTGGAGCGAGGGAGTTAGAATTCTTGACCTCTGGACGAAGGTCAGTAACCTCGCTACTGAGTTGTGGACTAGCTGCAAGCCCAACTGTCCGAAGGATAAGTATGTATAAAATGCACTGCAGTAGCCAAGCACACAGGTGACAAAGGCCTATATCAAAATGTGGAGATCTGCAATAACAAGCAGGGTTGGTGTCTGGCAATACTATTAAGGGGATAAAGGCAGCCTTAGACAACAGAAGACATCCAGGGAACAGATGCATAGGTGCTGGAACGGGGGGCGGAAGGGGCGGTAGCCCCTCCACTTTTTATTTCTGTATGGCAAAAACTAGTAGAAAAAGTGCCCTTTGTTCCCTTATAAGTGCCCTTTTGATTCTCAGCCCCCTCAGCTTTTACCATCTTCCGGCACCCTTGACAGATGTCAACTGCTTATTATGAACTAATCCCAGAGTGGGCACCTCCCCCTCTGCTTTCAGTTGTACCCCATCCAAGACAGACTCTGAGGCTGCTTGATAAAGCCGACAGCTGTCTATAATTCCCCATCAGGAGCAGTTTGGTCTTACCAGGTTTAAGTGCCAACCAACTGGAGGCCTTCCATGATGTTAATTCCTTCAAGAACTGTTCCAAAGTCAGCACTGACAACCCCCTGTCAGGGGCAAAAGACAGGTCTATCTATAGATCATCTGTGTAACAGTGAGACTGCACGCTGTACCATCTTATGATCTCAATCAGCGGCAGAACATCCACCGTGAACAACATGGGAAACAGAACAGACCCTTGAAGAACTCAGAAGTCAGGAGTTAGTGGGCATGACAGTAAGGAACCTAGCACTACTGACTGCCTTCTGCCCTGAGGGAATGACCAGAACCACTTCAGAGCACCTGGACATTCCCTAGCCCCCCAAAGTCTGTCTAACAAACCTGTGTGACCATGGTGCCAAAACCTGATGACAGGTCAAGGACAATAATGATAGAAACTCTTTCTGATCCCTTGCTAGGTGAAGACCATACAAACTCTGAGCAGGGCTATTTCACTGCTGTGTTTACTCTGGAAGCCAGACTGGAATGGCTCCAATATGTTATTTCTCTCCATGTGACACACTAGCTGTACTGACACCACTTTCTCAACAACCTTTAACATGGAAGGTTGAAGACTGGGCAATAACTGGCATAGTTTTCAAGACCTAGGGTGGATTTCTGCAGCAAAGGTCTCGCCACCACCCTCTTCAGAGGTGCTGGGAGAACACCCTAACGTAAAGAGGTACTGACAATACCTGCCAGTACGTGACAAAGCCACGAACAGCAGCCTTGAGTAGATCTCACCACCACCCCTTCAGAGATTGGGAGAACACCCACAGAAACATACAAATTGTCAGCAAATAAGGAGTGCTAGACCCATCCAGTCTGCCCGTAAGTCCTACACTAGTTTGTGGCCTCTGACCTTACCTGATCAATGGCTTTTCACCCCTCCTTCCAACCTCTAAGGTTCCATTATGCCTGTCCCAGGCAAGTTTAAATCCATCCACTGTGCTCGCTCCTACCACCTCCTGTGGCAAACTGTTTCATGCATCCACCACCCTCTCCATGAAGAAAAACTTCCTCACATTTCCCCTTAACCTGCCACCTTCCAATTTCATATCATGCTCCCTCATTCTTGTACTCCACCTATATTGGAAGATGTCTCCCCCCCTGCACCTTGTTTATGCTCTTAAGGTACTTGAATGCTTCTATCATGTCCCCTCGATCCCTCCTCTCCTCCAGCGAGTACATATTGAGGTCCTTTAATCTCTCCTCATATGTTCTCTGGTGCAAGCCCTGTATCATCTTAGTCACCCTTCTCTGGACTGCCTCCACCCTGTTAATGTCCTTGCGAAGGTGTGGCCTCCAGAACTGCACACAGTACTCTAGGTGACGCCTCATCAGCGTTTTATATAATGGCATCACTACCTCCCATTTTCTGCTAGTAATACTTCTGCCTATGCACCCCAGCATGCCACTGGGCCTCCCTGCAGCCTTTGTACTCTGCTAAGACACCTTTAGGTCATCTGAAATGATAACCCCCAGGTCCCTTTCTTCCTTGGTGATTGTCAGCAACTCTCCCCATCCTGTAGCTCTCCCCAGGGTTCCCTCATCCCAGGTGCGTTATTTTGCACTTCTTTGAACTGAACCTCAGTTGCCACACTTCAGACCATTTTTCAAGCTTCCCCAGGTCATTCCGCATTCTCTCCATCCTGTCAGGAGTAGCCACCCTGTTGCAGATCTTAGTGTCATCTGCAAACAGGCAGACCTTTCCCTCCAACCCTACTGCAAAGTCACTAATGAAGACATTAAACAGGACTGGCCCAAGGACTGATCTCTGAGGTACCCTGCTGGTCACCCCCCTCTCCCCAGATTGGATCCCATTTACCGCCACCCTCTGCTTTTTGTCCGCTAGCCAGTTCCTAACCCAGTTTACCACCTTGTGCCCCATACCCAGCCTATCCATCTTGCTAACCAGTCTTTTATGTGGGACGGTGTCGAAGGCTTTGTTGAAATCAAGGTAGGTGATGTCCACTGCCCCCCCAATTTACTTCCTTTTTCATCCAGTCAAGAAAAGATTCATCAGACATGACCTTCCTGCTGTGAATCCATGCTGCCTTGGATCCTGGGCACCACTGGATTCCAAGTATGCCACTATTCTTTCTTTAAGCAGTGCCTCCATGATTTTTCCCACTACTGAGTTGAGGCTGACCGGCCTATAGTTACCTGCCTCCTCCCTACTCCCACTTTTGTTTAGAGAGACTACATGCACACTCTTCCAGTACTCTGGAACCACTCCTGTGGTGAGTGACTCAGTGAACATGGTTGCCAGAGGCATGCTAGCTTTCTTCACAGCTTCCTTAATATCCTTGGGTGTGTGCCATCTGGCCCCAATGCTTTGTCCATCCTCAGTTTTGTGAGCTCCTACAGGACTCTTTCAACTGTGAATGAACTTGTGTCTACCTCTCTCTCTCCTTAGTGTCTGTTACCCAACTATGGGCATTGACCCTTCCCCTCTTCCATGAATACTGAACAGAAGTATTTGTTCAGTATTTCTTCCTTTTCCAGGTCTCCCTCCTTACACTCCTGTGTCGCCTCAGCCTTACAATCCCCCTCCCCCCGGCTTTCCTTCTTTCGCTGATGTACCTATAGAATACCTTGTTCCCTTTCCTCACCACCTGCACTAATCTTTTCTCAGTCTGTGCCTTTGCGCTCCTTATAGTCTTCCCCACTTCCCTTAGATTCCTTAGGTACATCTCCCTGTCTTCCTCCCTTTAAGTCTCCTTATACTTCCTGAAACCTGCCCTTTTGGCCCTTACTTTGTCTGCCACCTCTTTCGAGAACCATAGTGTTTTTCTCCTTCTCTTGCCTTTGTTTATCATCCTGATGCATTGGTTCATCATCTCCTCTATGGCTCCCTTCAGGCATTCCCACTGATCCTCAACTCCCTCTCCTATCTCCCTCTTCACCAGGGCCCCTACCATAAAGAGGTGCTGACAGTACCTGCAGTACATATGACAAAGCCACGAACAGCATCCTTGAGCAGATCTCACCACCACCCCCTTCAGAGATGCTGAGAGAACACCACAACATAAAGAGATGCTGATGATACCTGCCAGTACATGTGACAAAGCCACAAACAGCAGCCTTGAGCAAATGAACTGGCACAGGGTCCACTACTGAGGTGGCATGGCACAAACCAGCAGCCACCTTGAGAACCTCTTTTTTATTCAACTGATGAAAGTCTTTCTAAAAGTTAACCACCATGAGTCTGCTCGGCTCCATCTCTGCAGTCGTTTACTTGGGTAGTGGAGCTAATGTGGTCCTGGATGCTGACAAGCTTCGCTGTGAAGAACTCACTAAAACGGTTGCAACATTCCAAGGAGATTGGCTCCTTGCATCCTAGACAATCAGGATGTAACACAATGTCCACTGTGCAGAAAAGCGCAGCCAGTGAATTCTTCTCAACTGTAACCAGTACAGAAAAGAACCTTTTCTTCTCTACCATGATTGCCTTCTGATGGGCCACAAAATGTTCCTCCACGGAAAGTTTATTGACATCTACCCACAAGTTCCTCCACTTGTGCTCTAGTCTACATACTGTGACCTTCAAATGCCAAAACTGACTAGAAAACCAGAGTTCTCCAGTGTGGGATCATCAGGTGGGAATGTACTGGTGCCAAGGAATCCAGTCCGGCAGCCAAGTGCCTGAGGTGCAAAGCTCTGAAGGTAGATAAAGCAGTGGACTTGGGACAGGCTGCACCCATAAATGCTTAAAAAAAAATAATAATAATAGGGGAAAGGGCTGACAGACAGCGGTGGTTCTTTTCTACAGCTTGCTGAAATTAGGGATAGGAAAGCAGTGGGGAAAAAGGACTGAAACTGCCACAACCTGGTAAGCTTGATGTCCACTTTACACAAGATGCTTAAGGCCATCATCAAGGAAAGATAATGGATTTCCCAGAGGCAAAAGGACTTCCATGACAAAATGCAGCATAGGTTCACCAGGGAAAGGTCCTGTCAGATGACTATGATAAGACTTCCTTGACTGGGTCAAAAAGGCAGCTGACAAAAGCCAGGAAATGGATGTGTTATCTTCAACTTTAGCAAATCCTTTGACTCAGTCCCACATGAAAGGATGGTAAAAAAGTGAGAGACCGGGGATGAAAGAAAGAGTTACAGGGTAGGTCAGGAATTGGCTAAGTGAAAGAACACAGAGTGTCATCTTGAAGGAGGAATTCTCACAGGTCAGGGAGGTCACAAGTGGGGTCCTAGGAATCGGTCCTAGGCAGAGGGGATTCGGCCTCTTTGCAGAGGACACTACAATCTGTGACAGAACAGACAACCAGGAGGGTGTACTGGAGAAATGGTCCAGGGTCTGGCAGCCGAAATTTAATGCAAAACAAATCAAGGTCATGTACACTGAGACCAGGAACCTGAGAATGGAGTCCAGGATGCGGGACTGAAGTCAGAAGAGACAACTGAGAATATGGACCTAGGGGTGATAATTACAGATGAACTGACATAATCAATGCAGTGTAATAAAGCAGTGAGGTGGGCAAACAGAATGCTGGGGTGTATAGGCAGGGGCTTGCAAGAATCCAGCTATTTCTATAAACAAGGTCTGCAGGCTAATGCTGGGAGACCCTAGGCGCACCCATATGTGCCTGCTGTACTCCACCACCAACTTGTTCAATCTTGAAGAAAAACTCTGCTTCCAAACCTGCCTTCTTGTAAAAAAAGACCCTACTAGGGCTCTTCCCTCCCCCCGGGGTTGCCACCTCCCTGCAGCGTGCCTCCCCCTCAGTCTCCACCCGCAGCACTGTCAAAACCTCCCTTATTGTCCCCAGGGTAAGGACCTCTATGGCCCAGAGATCCTTTTGCTATCAGGCTCCCTCCTGGTTCAATTCCCTCCCAGCCAACATAGCTGACTCCACTAAGCTTGGTCCTTTCAAGGTCTCCCTCAGAAGCCATCTGACAAGAACGCGCTGCTGCAACTACATATAATCCCCCACCTGCCCCTTACCCTCACCCCTAGGCTGAGTTTGCCCTGTCTACTTTTGCTGTATATGCCTGGGGTCTCAGGCAACATCTGCTGACTAATGTAATAAAATATCTCTGGTTGCTACCTGACGTGGTACTCGTGTATCTATATTATGACAACTGTGATCTACCTATTACCAAGCTTGTACCACAAGTGAATTCCTGTAACACTGGTTGCTTTTTTAATCTAAGCATTATGTACTGTACTGTTTTGTTTGATATAATGTACTGCCCTCTTGACGAGGTGCCTTTGTAAATGAGTCTTTGGCTCAAAGGTCTGTAAAACGATGATCTAATGAAGAAATAAATACAAAATAAATCAGTAGCTGAAGACAGTAGGTGACCCTGCCCCTGTTCAACTCCCTGATGCAGTCATACTTGGAATACTCTATGCAGTTCTGGAGTCCCCACTAGAGGAAGGACAAGGACAGGTTGGAGATAATGTAGAGCAGGGACACTAAGATCAATTCAGGTTCAACATGGGAAGCCCTATGAGGAAAGGCTGAGGGACCAGAAAATGCACACACTACAGGACAGGAGGGAGAGGGGTGACATGATAGAGATCTGTAAGTTTTCGTAAGGGTTAAACAGGGTGGCCAGCAGGAATCTGTTCACAATGAGTGCGAACATGGGTACAAGGGGGAACTCTATGAAACTGGCGTGAGGGAGGGAGATTCAGAGGATGTCTGGAAGTATTTCTGTGCAGATAGGGTGGTGGAGAAAATGAACAAGCTGCCAAGGGATGTGGTCTGTGCCAAAAGAGTAGCAGGACTTAAGCATGGGTGGGATAGGCATATGGGGACTGGTAAAAGTGGGAAAGGAGGATATGTGGGATGGGGCTATCAGTAATCACTAGGGGAAATGAGGATATGTGGGGTGGGGCTGTCAGTAATCATTAGGGGGAAGGAGGATATGTGGGATGGGGCTGTCAGTAATCACTAGGGGAAAGGAGGATATGTGGGATGGGGCTGTCAGTAATCACTAGGGGAAAGGAGGATATGTGGGGTGGGGCTGTCAGTAATCACTAGGGGAAAGGAGGATATGTGGGATGGGGCTGTCGGTAATCACTAGGGGAAAGGAGGATATGTGGGATGGGGTTGTCGGTAATCACTAGGGGAAAGGAGGTCATGTGGGATGGGGCTGTCAGTAATCACTAGGGGAAAGGAGGATATGTGGGCTGGGGCTGTCAGTAATCACCAGGGGGAAAGGAGGACATGTGGGATGGGGCTGTCAATCACTAGGGGAAAGGAGGATATGTGGCATGAGGCTGTCAGTAATCACTAGGAGAAAGGAGGATATGTGGCATGGGGCTGTCAGTAATCACTAGGGGACACACTACCTGCCACAAGCAGGTAGGGTTGAGTTGAACGGATGGGTTGTGAGGCCTTTTTCTGCCATCATTTGTTATGCGTTTGTGATCACCCACAGCTGTGCTGAGAAGACAAGGTCGCGTGTATGGTCCTTTAACTGTGTAACTATAGAAATGTCTTTCTTGATGTCCAGCTCATCAGTAGTGAAGAAAAAGAGGTTCTGTACTTGTAACTGTAGTTTTACTACTGGTATTGTTTATATCCACACTTAAGTAATATCCATATAACATGCTCAGTCACCAGAACAGTTTTCAAACTTGACTCCTCCTATCACCCAGTCATTTTTACTTCTTGCCCCTCCCCCCAACCCCCGCCTCTGATCAGGAAGCTGGAGACAGCACTGAAGAGTAAGTCGGGCCAGGGGAGGTTGGGTTAGTCATGTGAACTGAACAGTAGTCAATAACTACAGTTACATATAAGTAGCCTCTTCTTCTTACTACCTAGATTCAGTTCACTATCCACACTTAGGCAGAATCCAAGCCGCCGTCAGGGAAAAGGTGGCTTAAGTGCATGCTGAAAGGTGCTTTAGGCAAAAAGAGACTGGAGGACCCAAAAGCAGCATCCCAGTGGCTCTGCAAGTGGATGCTGTAGTGGGAAATAATGTGTCTACATTAGACCAGGAAGTAACCTTACATAACTCAGAGATTGGGATGTACATTGTAGCAGCAACAGAGGTAGCAATAGGTCTGGTGGAATGAGCCTGAATACCCTCTAGTCAGTGCATTCCCAGACAACCGATAGCACACAGTGTAGGACATGACTCACCTGGCAATGGTCTGCTTCCCTGTTGGTTTGCTGCAGGTGACTTAGATGCATGTGACAAGCAACTGGCGTGTCTCACCAAGAATCCTGTGTGCTCATTATAGAAGGGCAAGACCTGGTGTACGTCCACAGAATGAAGTGTTCCCAAACATCTAAAGCAGTGAGCATCAGCGAAAAAGCAGGCAGCACCAAGGCCTGATTCTGATGAATTTAAAAGACTACTATACCTTGGGCAGGAGTTTCACATGGGAGCATAGGACAATTCTGCTCTTGCTGAAAACCAGATACAGTGACTCCACAGAAACCACATGGAGTTAACTCAACCCTCTGACCAATGTAATAGCAACCACAAACATGGTCTTCCATAACAAATATGACAGATGACAATTTGCCCACAGGATCAAATGGCTTTCTTGTACCATCATTAACTCCCATGGTGGAGGTGGTTATCGCACCAAATGGAACAGCTGGTTAAACCCTTTGAAAAACTCTGAGACCACTTTCTTCTAAGCCACAGTTGGAATACAAGCTGTGGTTCACTGACACGGCCACTAGGTGCACCTTGAGGTTCAAGGCATACAGTCCTGGTGGGGTCAGGGACCAGAGGTAGGCAAGAATGCAATTCACTGAGCAGGAAAGCAGACACAGTCCATGCGCTATGCACTAACAAGCTAGGCACAGTGAAGACCCATGACCCACTGTTGCCAAGCAACTTCACCGTGCAGTAAATAACCTCAATGCCGATGGCAGGAGCCCAAAGACAAGATCAAGAAACCAGACAGGGACTACCTCAACTGACCATGATGATGATGATGGCAAAAGCAATACTGAGACCAGGTCCTCGAATACAATATGTGCCACTTGTGCAGTCAGCTCAGCTGAGGCTGAGGCACAGCCAAAGTTGGAGGCTGACCAGTCAACTAATTAGAATTGTCTGGACCAGCGGCTCCCATGAAGTTAGGATGACTATTAGCTGCAATGGTGGGGGTCCCATTGGCTGAGTACCAGCTGGGTCCGACCAGCCTGCCCCAGTGCCAAGGTGAGGCAAAATCAGGTTCAACATAATCAGGGCCAGAAGTTCTGGGGGTGGTGCCAAAGGGAGATGACCCACTGCCAGTACCATCAGGGTTGTCGGCCCAGACTGTGTGATTACATCTGATAAACTGACCAGCTTCTCAATGGGCATCAAGTGGTCCAGCTGTCCAGATTATATCTCTGTGGACAGATCAAGCTAGTAAACTGGCATTTTGACCTCTTCTGAGGGTGACTGATGAGCGGTGGCTTCAGTTAAGGAGATCGACAGCAGCCTCTTGAATGGCTCCAACTCTTAAATCAATGTTGACTTCTTGTGTCTAGTGCATCTAGGAGGTGAAGGATGCAGACTGGACTGCAGAGAGTCCATGAACTCCTGAAAGAGTGCCTTAGTTTCCTGGGGGTCTGGCAATTCCAGCTAAACGTCAAGATTCCCTTTTAAAAGGTCACTGATAGGAACATCGTCATGGGCAAGGCCTTCTTGCTCTGTGGCCTCCACCATGAGCTGGGCCTGGAACTGAGCGGCCAAGCTCACCACCACAGACAGGCCCATGCCACCCCTTGAGCACCCAAACTCAAGTATCCTTGATCATTTTCAGCTGCATCACACAATACCGGTGGCTATTACTTACACCACGAGCAAGGCCAAATGGTTACATTTTTTTTTATGTGTACTTTTTTTTTCCCCTTTGCCCTGACCAGCCCCCATCAGCTCAACCTTGCACCCAGCCCTGTCACCTGCCTTCTCCAGGACTTACCTCTCCCATGTTACTTCTTGGCTTACCCCCCTTGGGGGAGACCCAACCCTCAGCAGAGTTAAAGTACAGTATCAGGACAGCACTACAGTCAGCGGTGTGGGGCCTGCTGTGTGAGGAGAGTGTCATCTTGCATCAGTCAGGGTGTTTTTTCCTTGTCCTTTCCTGGACCCTGTGATGTCAATGGCATGTGTGACATGTGCACTCACGCACACATACGGACATCCACACTCGCTGAGCGTGGCTCCAGCTGTACCACCATCTGTGATCACCCATGTGGCGGTACTGCACTGGAGACACATCTCTCTCCCTCCCCCAAGGCGGAGAGCATCCTGAAGGGATGAGTTCACCTCCCGCAGCAGGCCCTCTGATGCCCCAGGCGCGTTCATTAACACTGGTTGTCAGCATCACAAGTAGTAGCGCTACCGCTGCGCTGGTGGGCCAGCAACATTTCTTTTTTTTTTTTTAAATCAGGTTTCTTCTTCTGTGTTGACGAAGCACTGAGCTGGAATAGTGGTACACATAGTGAGTTGGTAGCAATCTCTGTTAAGACAAGCATTTGTCAATGCCAAATGTTTGCTTGCTGGCATTGGCATTGGTAGTGCAGGGGTTAGACAGATGCATAATAGGAATGGCAGTGAAGTACTGAACTAACGCGAACCACCACCCCCACCCCTGCAGAGACTGACAGGTGTTGGGGATGTGCCTTTGTGTCATCAGCCATAATGCTTATGCCATTCCACCTCACTCCACCCTGCAGACACTGACAGGTGTCACAGTGTGCCTTGACGTCTTCGGCCCTTATACTCACCCCATTCCATAAGGAAATAAGCTGAGCTGGGTGCAGTATAAAAGAATAGGGTGAACGTTAGGGCTGAAGACCCCATGGCACACCTTGATGCCTGTCACTGGCTGCAGGGTGGGGGTGGAAAGGTGTGAGCATTATGGCCGACGACCCCAAGTCCCACCCCCGATGCCTGTCAGTCTCTACAGAGTGGGGCATTACAGTTGGAAACCCTAATGTCCCAGGCATTTGTTGGTATTTTCACTCCAGATTTCAACATGGGCTTTTTGAGACCCCACCTCATGAACAGTGGCACTATCATTTCGTTACTCAATCTCGAAAGGTGATTTTACACAGCAACTATGCCATTCTTCTGTGCCATAGGTGGGAAAACACATTTCAGGCTGGATGTGAAAAATGACAGCTGTACTATTCATAAGGAGGTGTGAAAAAATGGCAATGTTGAAAATCTGGAGTGCAAATATGAAAACTGGCAAAGTTCTGAATCGCATAGAAACCGTGCAATGCACGCTTGTACTGCAAAGTCACTTGAATGTCTACCAAATTTGGTAACATGGTTTGGGGACCCCACTATGAATAGTGGCACTGTTGACAGTGACATGTTCACGAGGTGGGGTTCCAAGAACCACATGTTGAAAATTCGGGGCCACAATTCCTAAATATGGCTGAGATATCAGCCTAAGTTGAAAGCCCCACTGACTCCCATTATACAGCGCTTACCCAATTCCGCAGTTTGGGTCTGAAGAGTGCAGACGTGTCCTGGTCCAGAGATGATCACTGCTCCCGACCTCTGGAGGGTAAGCATGGGTGAGGTGGGATGCAGGGAGGTGGGTGCTCAGTGGAAAGGGGGGGGGGACTGGGGAGACGATGTTGGACCATTTTCTTTTTTACAGGTTAACAAAAAAAAAAAAGACGTCAGGGGCACAGTTTTCGTTCTTTTACAGGTTTTAAAAAAAAAATACATTTCGGCACACTGGCATGGACTCCCAGTGTGCCACAATAGTGCTGGCAGGGGGAGTATGCCAACATGGGGACTGGGCACCCCAATGTCGGGAGATTACAGACGGGTTTTGGGGAGGGGGGTGCATCCAACACCGGGAGTGGGCATCCTGGTGTTGGACACATTTCCGCACACTGAGGTGGGCTCCCAGTGTGCCACATTAATGGAGGGGGATACATGCAGAGCCTTTACAGGTGGGCACCCCAATGTCGCTCTTCATTGGAGTGTGTGGCGGAGGCAGGAGCTGCGGCTTATTACTTGTTTCACCAGGAAAGGCACACAGAACAACCAAGTTGTTGGCGAAGCAAGAGCCATGGACTGAGTGCTGGGCATCAGGAGCCGACAAGGTTGCAAGGGAGAGGGGAGGTGCTGCTACAGTATCAAAACTGTTTGTGATTGCAGTGGCAGATTCGGTTTTTAACTCCTTGGCTCTCTTTTAAGCTGCTATCATTGGCAGCTTCCCCCCATGATTGGTGGCTGAGGGATGCACTCAGTAAAGCATCCGCTGTATTGGCCACAACACTGACACACCTCTGATATGTGGTACTGTCGCAAGATGTTTCTTGCGCATGCACTGTGGGCATGCGCGCAAGCAAACAAAAATCAGACAAAGGCTGAAACCATGCAACTTATGAGCAGAAGCTGTGAAAAGAGGTGACCTGTCTTTTCCAGTGGAAAGACATGAAAGCAGTTGGGGCAGAGCCTGTAGGACATGACTGGGTGGTAGGAGGGGTCAAGTTCAAAGACTGTTCCGGTGACTAAGCATGCACAGTAGATACTGCACAAGTATGGATAATGAATGGAATCTAGGTAGTTAGAAAAGGTAACATCAGACGGATCAATGAGGGAGTGGGAATAAGTCTAGCTGGGGAGCAAGGGCATCCAGACAGGGATTCCTCGGTGACAACGGAGGAGACAACCCACTGAGGGAGGTGCTCAGTCCCCCAAACTGGGGGGAAAAAAAAAATCACAATAACCAAAAGCTCCTTACCATTTTCCTAATGGCTGCGTTGGAGTGCTCAGCTGCCGTTGCAATCAACTGTATGGATTCTGCATGGAAAACAATAATAAAAAGGTCAGAACTGGTAAAGGGGGAGGCTCTTAGCACTACAAATACTGAATGGTGGCCAGCCCATTGGTGCAACGGTAGCACTATCACTTGCAACTCTGGCGACCAGGGTTTGAAAGCAAGCCCTGGTACTCCAGAGGACTGAGCACACCAGAGAATGTTCTCCTCCTCCAGGGAGCGTGGGTTCAGTCCCCCACTGCAATACTGCCACCTGGGGGCCCACAGATGGTAGTTCAACAGGAGGACTGACAGGAGGGTGGTGATGTCACTGATGTTGGCATGCAAGCATGCACAAAGCATGTTCAATGTCCCCATGGGCTGAAAGAAAAATGGAAAATGGCCCCAGTACCTCTGCGATGAGAGACCCAGGTATATCTGGGACACTGCCTCCCAGCACAGCAATGCCTGACGAAAGATAAAGTTTTGTGACAAATCCCCCACCCCTGACCATGCCCGAGGGGCACAGCCACTGCTGCATGGAGGCATGTGGCCATAACTGGGGAGGAAGGGTGATTGGGCGGTGCTTGAAGGTCTTGAGGGGATGGGGAGCCATAAGTGAAGGAGGAGTAAACAAGAATAAAAAGAACAAAAAAAAAAAAAAAGAAATACTTCATGGTCCTTACTCTCTGCATCCTTGCTATCTGGGGAGTCCGGCAGCAGGTTCTTCAAGTAATCCTTGAGGAGCAGCTCATAGCGTGGGATTCTCTGCACTGGCTCCAACATGTGGTGCTGCAGCGTCAGGTTACCACATGCCTCCTCCTTCTGCAAGGAGACACAGTAAGAAAGGTCATTGTCTAAATTTGTACTGCAATCTCTTTTTTTTTTTTTTTTTTATTAATAATTACCTAATTTCTGTAGGGAAATGTTTAACATTTTAGTTACCCAGGGAAGTCCAGATGAAATCAGTTCAGCTCAGTTTATTGATATTAGTATGCATAAAACAACAAGTTTCTCACATACATCTGATTAAAAGATAAATCCATATTTAAACACAATTATCGGTAAACCATAAATACTATTCATTTTTTTAAACATTAAAAGCAAAATTTGCAGTAGGATAAATATGACTCTCCGTGTCCTAAAAATAAATACATTCCATCAGACGCCACTTTGACTCAGTATCAGTTACCGATGTAATAGCTGTCATATATAGGAGAAAGCCATTTAGCCCTCCGTTTCTTTGCTGCAGTATAGTCGAAAGTTAGATGCATAACATTTTGAACACAGAATGCCATGGAGTTACATTTAGAAAACTTCAAACTGCAGGCATTTGAAGGTCCTGTCATTAGCCATCTTTTATCAAGCAAGGACCCACATCTAAACAAAGAATGCATTTCTAGGGCCTTCTTTTTCACAGAGCAATAAATATTTCTCACTTTTCCCTGCAACTTTCAATTTATGATACATTTTAGCCATTAAAATATTAGTGAATTTAGCAAATTCTTCTTGAAAAAAACAATCCTCTAATGTTCTCACTATTTATTAATGAAATGCACAATCACTGTGGGAACAGCAGGGTAACCCAATATGCAGATGATGCTGTTATTTATAAAGCCTCTGACAACCTGAACAACCTAGGCCCATCCCTCCAAAAGGATATCCGTGTCATGGAGGAATGGCTCACTATGAACAAAATGGTCCTAAATACCAGTAAGACCAAAGCCATGTTGTTTGGCCCTAAAACCCTTGGACTAGACAGATCACAATCACTCCAAATTATGTCCCCGGAGGGCAACAAACTGGAAGTAGTCTCCTCAACAAAGTACCTTGGCTTTACCCCACTAGGTCTCACTTTCAAGCAACACGAGACTATTACCAAAGTAATCCATACTAAACTCGGATTACTTTATCGCCTGGGGACAGCTGACCCCCGTAGCTAGGACTGCAATAGCTTCTAGTGTCCTACTCCCCATGCTAACGTACACTGCCCCAGTCCTGCAGAGAGTCGCTAAACTGGAATATGGTAGACTACAGACACTATACCATAAGGTAGTCCGCTTTGCCTCCTCATCCCACTCAAGGAGCCACCACTGCGAGGCCCTAGCGAGGCTCAATTGGCCATCCTTTGACGCTCGGCTCAGGTACCCTGTACTCTGTCTGGCTGCAAAACTAATCAGCCCAATGCCCCCGAGCCTCGATGGACTCCTCACAGAAAACGGGTGTGCGGAACCTCAGGTCCTCTGGTCAGATGCTACTAGAGGTCCCTAAGGTCAGGACCAAGGCAGGTTGTAAATCCTTCGCACACGCTGCCCCCTCCCTTTGGAACAACCTTCCTTTGGAGGTGCGTGAAACCCCATCGGTACCGAGCTTCCGCACAAGACTCAAGACCTACCTGCTGTCAATGAGTAATTGCCTATGCTACGGTACCGAACTCTAAAATAATGACCTGTGTCAGCTTTCTCTACCATACTTAAGCTCTACCCACTGAACAGTCAGCACTTACCCCGCCTCACGTTCATAGAAAATATCCGTCTATCCGTCATCAGTCTAGTAGGCATCATCAGACCAGATGCCGGACCCCCTGGAGTTGGCTGAGAAATAATGTTAGGGTCAGCTGGCAAAGGCGGGTGTTCAGGCCATGACGGAATGGGTGTCGTCTGGGTCGACATCAGGGTAGCCAGCATCGCCCGGACAGGTATAGACTGACACTGGTCTGGGGAGGCAGCTGGTGTCGCCTTAGTAGGAGCCTGTCGAGGGGAGCTAGCTCCCAAATGGGGCAGAGGCGTCACCCTCCCGGGGGAGTTGAGCGCATCCCCAGGCGTCACTGGGTGGCGTCAGCCCCAGATCCAGGAGCCAACTTAGCAGACACAGAGGTCGGGCAGATGAAGGGCAGGGACCCACCACCCAAAGAAGACCCAGCCAAGCCATCTGGCTGAGAGCCCACTGTCTGGTGAAAGGGCCTGAGCATCAGGGGCTGAGAGGCAGAGGAGGATGTCCCCGAACCTGAAGAACCACCGCCCGACGTCTGAGCAAAGGCGGGTGGTCTGACCACCGGGAGCCTGAAGGGAGAGAGGATTGCCTTGGAAGCTGAGTCCGACCTCCCACAGAAGGAAGTCCCAGAGCCAGTGGCCATCGAGTGAGGGGACTGGGAACATGAATCTGACTGTGATTTGTCCTTATGTTTCTCCCGGTGTTTGTGCTTCCCAGATGACTTCTCCCTTGAAGAAGTTGAGGCCCCTGACACTGGGGAGGAGATGGTGCTTTTACCTTGGATCTCTTTCTCCATCGCTGCTACTTTCTTTTCAAGCAAGAAGCTTTTCTGGGCCTTCTGGTGGCGAATCCTGGTCCTCTGGTTAAAGTCCAAGCAGTGCTGGCAGGCCCCTGTATTGTGGTCGGGGCCTAGACAGAGGAGGCAAGAAGTGTGGCCATCTTTTGATGGAATCTGCTTGCCACAAGCACACTTGAACCACCCCAGCTCTATGGATGAGGTCGAAGAAGAAGACATGCAGAGAAATAATGACGAAAACAGTATTTTTTGGAAAATAAAATGCAGGTAATCGCAAAAAAAATGATGGTTGACTAAAGCAGAAGGCATCTGTGGGGCCTACATGCACACGTCAACCGCAGGAAAAGAACTGGGGTTGGGCTGGGGGACCACCTCTTTTATACAACTGGCTGGGGGTGGGCCAACATCAGGGGCTTAGCCAACATCAGGGGGCGGTCCCCCGCTATAGACTGCTAGCTAGAGATTTTCTGTGGGGTCCTCGCGCCTGCCTGCTTCAGTCCTTATGGTGTAGCCTGCTGCAAGAGCTCCCCCTTGAACTAAGATCTAAGTATTTATAACAGGACACAACTTCTAAACAGGTATCAGCAAAAATCATATCAAAGTGTCTCCTTTTTGCCCCAAAGATTAAAATGTTAGATTCTGCTATGTTTAGCGTAAGGTCACAGATTCTGCAGATGTGACTGGGTGGTATTAATGGCTCTTTTAAGGTCTAACAGAGTAAGTGATCACAATAAACTGTCGCCTGCATACATTAAAAGACGAATGAATGTCTGCCACAAATTTCTGGGGGAAAAGTGTCCACTCATTCCAGCGCCTCCACTAGGATGTTGATGTAAAAGTTAAATAATACTGGCTCCAAGAGGCAGCCTTGTTTAACCCCCTTGCTCATAGGGACAGAATTTGACATTATACCATTTTTGGCAATCCTTACCACGCTGGTATTATTAGCGTGTAATAATTTTAGTAGGGGAAAGAGGTCGCAATCTATCCCTTTTGTTTTATAATATATTCCCCAAAAAGCCCCTGGTAACACTGTCAAAAGCAGAGCTTAAATACTTTTCTATTAAATAATTAAGGGTAAACATATTATCCATTGTACTCCAACCCTTCTGGAACCCCATCTAAGCATGAAAAATCAACTTCTGTTCCATAGTCCAGAAATCCATATATCTTACAAGAATCCGGGTGTAAATGTTTAAACCGTTACATAGTAGTGTGACAGGGTGATAATTATTTGGATCGTTGACATTATCTTTTTTATAAAGCGGTACAATCAGGCCCTTATCCCAATGCTTTGGGAGCCTCAAATATCGGTTTATTGAGTTAAATAATGGAGTTAATATGTTTGCCCACCTATGCAGATGAGACAAAATACTTCAGTTGGTAGACCGTCTGGACCCAGGGCCTTCTTTCTTTTTTGTGAAATAATTGCTGCATGGACTTCCTCCACTAAAATTTTCAAGGGGGTGTAGGTAACCTCACTATTCAAAATGGTGAAATCTAAAGTAGGCTCACTTGGGTTCCAGGAATACTCGTCTTTGAAAAAATGTTCCCACACTTCACTGCTGATCACTGAAATTGTATTAAAACTGTTTATTACTGGGGCTGTCCCGGTGGTACAGAGGGTTGAGGCGCTGGCTCCTTACCTTGACTCACCCTGGCGACCCAGGTTCGGGGAACGAGCCAGGTCGCAGAGGCCAGACTGGCACGGGGCGGAGCTGGATAGAGCTACTGGCAGGCAAGCTCTCTCTGGGAGGAAGCATGGCATCCTCGGTTGATGACGACCCCAGTAGAGGCTGGGGTGGCACGGGCCCGAGGGTGCCTAGGCATTACGCATGGGTGGAAGCAAAGGGGTCAGAACCTGGGCCAGGCACATGTGCGCCTCCACGCACATGCGTGTATACTCCTGGGCCCTGGAGAAAATCGAGGGAAAAATATGCCGGTCAGCAGGATGAAGACTGACTCCTCGCAGGCGCCGCTCCCGGGCCAGGCAAGGTAAGCGCCGGTAATTCCAGGGGACGGGGCTTGAGGAGGGTTCAGTTAGATGGGGGCTCACCGGCAAGGCGCATAAATACAATAATAAAACAAAACAAAAACAACTGTTTATTATTGGTACCGAGAGATACTAACTCCCAAAAGCCCCGACTGTCTTTCCCATGGATCGTCTCCTGTAATTTTTTCCAGAGGGACTCTCTGTAAGAATCTTTTTTATTTCTAATCATGGTGACATATTCCTTTTATTAAATTAGCAAGGGCTATTTTGGGAGCAAGCTCCAGCCTTTTTGGCCATTCTGCCCACACTGTGTATGGTTCTCTTGAGATGTGTACACAGAGTATCATACCATCATTTGAAGTTAGAGTCGTGGTTACCATCATAGACTCGATCTTCATACGTTAAATTCTCCTGAAGAACTTTGGTGACTGATTAATAAACATCAAAGGCAGAGAGAGAAACCAGATTTTCAGCAAAATTATCAGACTGGCAAAAGGCATTACAGTCTGCAACAAACGGCTCCATGCCTTCTAAAATCAGATGAATTTTGAGGTCTAAATATGGTGCCCACCTAATCATCTTCTTATTTTTAATAACCAAGTTCAAATTAGCTTCCAAAACATCTATTTCCTTAAGAGGCACAGTAAGGACATCGTCAAGATCCAGTCTTAATCCTATGGATAGATAGTCACTCTACCAAATATTTAGTGCCTCAAAGCTGATCTCACACACACACACACACACACACACACACACACACACACACACACACACACACTAGGAGTGGGCACAAAATCAGTTAAATAAATGTGTTTATTCTCACTGGTGTTAAATAAATCTCAGAATCACCATTTATTTATCACCCCAGTATTAAAGTAAAATTGCAAGATTACATTGTGGGTTTCACAACCCGTTACCCTGGGGCAACGATACCCCTCCTGTGCCAACAGTAAATATTTTTTAAATGTTTCCAGAGTGTTTAGAAGGATCAGAATTTAGAGCTACAGTCAGCCGATCCTTCCCCACTTCCTAGTCTGTCCCTCCACTTCCCTGTTCCCTCCATATCGTGACGCTTAGCCAGGGAGAGGTTGGACGCACTTACAGTATATGATAATTTTTCTGAATGATTTTACACACCTTTAGATCAGCATATCAGAAAATGGAAAGCCACCGCCCAACTAATAGAAACTCTTTGCTAGTCAAGCAGTGGCTTTCTATTTATCTTAACAGGCAGTCTAAAGTTTGTAAAATCGTTTCAGAAAATCAGCCCATATACTTGTATGCATGGGCGTCCCTCAAGGCTCCCTACAAACATCACGTACAGAGCAGCTGGCTAAGCGTGAGATTAGGAGTGGGAAGGATCGGCTGGCTGGCAGCTCAGCCAGAGTTATGATCCCTTCCCAAACCTTACAGAGCATAGTAAAATTTTTACTCTTGGCACAGAGGGGCTATCGCTGCCCCGGGGCAGCGGGCTGTGAAGCCCAAAGTCTTAGTATGGGGAACTTACACCTTTACTTTAATCAAACACATTTATTTAACACCCTGCCGTCAATCATTCCCCCCCCCCCCGCGTTGGAACTACAGCTTGAAACCCCTCCCCAACCCATTCTTTGTTAGGGTCTGCTTTGGCTGCAAACACACACTTCACAAATGTTAATTCCTGCACACCTGTCCTCACCTCCCAGTACCCATCACTGAGTTCCCCAGCTGCAGCAAACAAAAACAGTACTGTATTTTAAAATCATTTTTTCAGTTCCTCGTTTCTCACCTCACAGGGTTTTCCGTTGCCGACAGTGCTTACTCTCTCTCTGGCCACACGAATGTTCCTCTCTCTCCCCATATAAAAACTACTGCCGGAGCAGCCAAAACCAGGATCAGCCACATATTTTGCCCCACAGACAGCACCACAGAACGTAGGATCAAGTACATGAATCTCAATTTAAAAAAAAAAACGGAAAACCACCTTCTCCATAATGGAGAGAAAAAAGCCGCAATGCTTTTTTTTTTTTGTAAATGCCTGCCCACATAAACAAAATGCACCAACCAAAGAACACGTCTCAGCAATTATGCGATGTCCCAACACTGAGACCCTAGCAACCATCCTAGGAAACCACAACTTTAAAGGCACAACACTACTTACACTGAAAGTAAACCAAACAATTTTATCAATTTTTCAAAAATAATAAAATAAATACAGTTAATTATTGCAACCCACAAGGTCCCTGCCTATTGCATAAATGAAATACATAACAGGGACCTGTGGAATACGCATTTTATTTTCACTCGTGCTGTTTGACCACGGGCACTTCACTTGTGACTTACACCACTCATGAGGTTACCCAAGGTCAAACAGCACTCATGAAAATAAATTGTGTATTCCACAGGTCCCTGTTGTGTATCCCCTATATATACCACAAAGATCCAAAACACTACCACCAGTTTTTGTATGAAATGGAATTTCACCCACTCTGTCTCCAAAAGCTCTTCCATTTACTACACAAAGAAAGTTATCAGTCAATAAGTCTAACAGAAGAGCGTCTCTTTTACAGACTGTTTTATCTTTGGGGACCTGACTGGGATGTTATAACAATCATCTATCAATCAATCATTACTATATATTTCCATTTTATCACCAATTCTTGCATTAAAGTCCCCCATTAATATAATGGGAGTTCCCATGAAATTAGTCTGTATCGAGCACAATAGGGATGTAAAAATTTCCTCACATAGAGTTACCTTGGAGACAGGTGGTAAATATGCATTTATTATAATCAGCAATACTTTGCTTATGGAAGATATAGCAACGCACAAAAAGAAGGGATAACCAAAGTTTAACATATGTCTATTGTAGTCCAGATGAAATGCAATATCTTGTTTTCGATAGGGTTTAGGTTATACCTTTTTTTTTTTACTTTATAAATTATTTAAATGTTTGTATAAAATTATATAGTATAAACATTAGATTCAATCACACAGCACAATCTACTGTACATAGTTCCTTAGTAACATAAATAAGGTTTTTCACTTTAAACATACATCATATGGGGCTCTGGGAATAAATTCTGGAACAATGTCAAGGAACTCTGTGGGAAAACCGCTTCCCCTACCCCATCGCAAGTCCTTCACCACGAAGCCCTATACCAGGACTCTACCACTATAGCTAATGTCCTGAACAAATCCTTATCCGATCTTAGCCACATCCTATTGCAAAACTTCTTTGACCCTATCCCCAATGGCCCCTCTACCACCTCCCCTACTACTACACTCCCTCCGTTCCGGCTAAGAATCATCTCCTGCAACAAGGCTAAACAATACCTATCCAAAGCCTTGCGCAACTCGCTGTTCAGTAGCGACTCCCTTGACCTTAAAATTCTCAGACTAACTCTTGACGAGACCCTGCCTCACCTCACCAAAATAATAAACTGCTCCCTGTGCCTTGGTCAATTTCCTATGCTCTGGAAGAGTGGACTTATCACACCAATCCTAAAAAACGGTGATCCAACCGACCCTGGTAACTATAGGCCCATCACAATCCTCCCCCACTCCAAATCACTCGAAAGAATTGTGTCAGACCAGCTCACCGAATACCTGGATAAACACAATCTGCTCTGTCACGAACAGCACGGGTTCAGAGCAGGACACAGCACTACCACTACCCTTCTCAAATTTACCTCTTACATACATGAGGCGTTGGAACAGGGGTCGGTTGCTGGTGCAATCTTTGTTGATCTAACCAAAGCGTTTGACACCATCAGTCACGCACTACTTATCCACACACTCCCCTCCCTCTATCTCAGCCCTGAAGCTATTTCCTGGTTCAAAAACTATCTCACTGACCGGTCACAAGTCAAAATCAACACCACCCTCTCCACCAAGCACCCAGTTCGTGCGGGTGTCCCCCAAGGTTCGATTTTAGGCCCCCTACTATTCTCTCTCTTTCTAAACTCTCTCCCATAGGCCTGCAGTGGTAAACTACTGCTCTATGCAGACAATACCGTAGTTTACTGGAAACACTCCAACCCTAACTCACTACAAAATACCTGCAAGGCAGCTTTAGAGAACTAGAATCTGGTTCACCGATCATCGATTAATACTAAACTACAACAAGACTAAATCTATGATATTTGCTCACTGCCAAAACCCCAACAGTAACGCCCTGCTATCTATCACAAATTCTCAGGGCAGCCATATTGAACAGGTCCCTAACTTTAAATATCTAGGCATCACCCTTGATACATCCCTCACATACCACTTATATATTAAGCACCTCTGTAAACACCCGGCTTGGTATTCTTTACAGATACAAACACTGCCTCCCCCCCAAGGCACTAAGGCTGGCTGTAACCTGCTCAGTCCTATCTGTGGTCGATTATGGGATAATAATCTACGGCACGGCTGATAACACAGCCCTAAACAGCATCAATGTAGCTCTCAACAAAGCCTGCCGACTGGTCACAAGCAGTGATAAACTAACCCATACGTGCGAGCTCTATAAGCGAGCAGACTGGCTGTCCTTTGAAGGGAGACTAAAGTACCACACTTGCCTCCAAGCAAAGAAGATCTTTATGAATCTTGCACCAATGGGTCTTCACCCCCTCATCCAACCTTACCCTCATGGGATCACCCCTAGGCACCTGGCTAACACCCCACTCCTAGTCCCACACTGTAGGACTACGCTAGGGCAAAGGTCCTTCCATTACCGTGCTTCCCTCTGACTAAATAACCTACCTACCTCCAGCTCCCTGGCCCCTAGCCCTGACCTACTTAAAAATGGCATCAGGCGACTTCTCTTTGACTCAGAGAACTGTGGCTGCCACCACCAGTCCCCCCTAACACGGTCGGTGTTAAAAAGCTAGCGTTTCACATAACTCCAAACCCAGGCCAATTTAACTAACTGTACCTAAAACACTAACTTCGGCTTGGTGCTGGCCACTGAATCGGTAACCAGTCCCATTTCACCTCAATTCCACAGTTCTCAAACAACCGAAGAGATACTAACCAAGCACTGTAAATTATCCTGGATGGAGTAACCATGTATAAATTGTCTTAATGTAATGTCTTGCTTTGTGAGAAATGTACAATCTGTCTTTAAGTAATGTTTCTGTTTTGTATTGACGTGGAGCCTTTGCAAAAGAGTCTTTGACTCAAAGGATTGTAATTCCGAAATTTCAATAAATAAATAAATATATAATGATCAACTTCTAACTATAACCTACTTAGAGAACAATCACTACAATTCATTCCTATTTGTTCACTTGTTCATCAATTAATCTATTACTGTTACATTTGAAGGTGTTTCATCATATTAATCATGTTAAATATTTTTGTCAGAGTGCCATTTCATTGTCGTTTTTAAGAAAGGGGACTGTATGCATTTGTATAAATTAAGTTTGTCCAAAGCAATATAGCATAATCTTTCATTATTAGCTATAACTTCCATTTTCTGTATCCATTCAGAGAAGGCTGGTACTACTGCTGTTTTCCAGTTTGTGAGTACTGCACGTTTTAATCACAGGGAGGCCCCCAACAACCATATTTAAGGGGTCTAGGAATATCTGCTATTATGCTTATGTCTCCCAGTATCAAGAACAGAGAGGATTACTGGGGGAGCAAGACCTTAAAAATTCCTTCACAAAAAGGACGTCACTCCAGGTTATACCAATTTTTACATAGGGTTGTCCAAAGCAGTGAGAGGCTAACGGAGTCAGTGGTTTCAGATGGATTTGCGCATGGTCTCCTGGGTACCATATCAATACTCTAGCCACCAGACCATGTTGCTTTTAGGGCTTGTGAAAGGGGCCAGACTGTCAGCACTGAAGCCTTATGTTTATTTTCTGCAGGGCAAGGCAGAAGCAGTGCAGTGCAGTGCAGATTCCCCACACTGTAGTGTATTTATTGCTGGGGAAAGGTAAGGGACTGACAGCACTGGAGACAGAAGCCCTCTGTTTATCCACAGGGCCCAGTCCAGTGCAAGGCACATGCAGTACACAGCCGTCCCCACATTGTGGTGCATCTCCTGATTGAGAAAGGTAAGTAACTAAGTAACTGACAGCACTGGAGACTGAAGCTCTGTGTTTAGCTACGAGGCCAGCACAGGTACAGTGCAGGAACCCGACCCCCATCCCTACTGTGGCATATTTAGTGCTGGGGAAAGGTGAGTGACTGACAACACTAGATACTGAAGTCTGCTGTTTATCCATATGGCCAGGTCCAGTGCAGGCTTCCCCATACCGTGATGTACTTAGTGCAGGTGAAAAAGCACTGGAAACTGAAGCCCTCTGTTTATCCATAGAGCTAGGTACAGCAAAAGCAATCACAATGGAACACACACATCCCTACTAATGTTCTTAATCCATGTTATTATGGGATAGCTTCTATTGGGTGAGAGAGAAGCTCAGACTCAATGTCCAATTAGTACTTGGTCTCCCCATGCTGTGACAAGAGGCCTCGAGATGCAGATACTTGCCCACTGAGAGCCATCACCATTCATTTAACACAGACCTGTGAAGCTGGCCCAGTGGCACGGAGGGTTGAGGCACTGGATGCCTGACCAACGACATGGGTTCAGGACCAGACTCAGGTTGCTGGGGGTCTGTCAGACAGGGACTGAGTGTCCACCTGATTGCTGTCCTCTCCTCTCTTGGGAAGGGGGGGGAGAAACCAACCGCACTGCTCCTACACTGCCACTATGTGGAGACGTGGTAGTAGGACAGCAAGGGTGGCTCAGAAGGAGAACGGCCATTGGCAGGTGCATAGTAAATGCGTGCCTCCACACACATGTACGTCTGCATCAGTGCACATCACCTGATCGGGAAAGGAAACCAGGAAAATCAAGCACAGCTGCAGCAAGGGTTGCAGCAGCCCCTGCACCACCTACAGGGCCCTAGGGGGGCCATCTGGACTGTGCTTAGGGAAGGGATGCCCCCTTGACCCCACCACGGGAATACCCATGGGGGATTCTTCCCCAGGTAAGTCCTCGAGACAATGGGCGATGGGGGAAGGCAACCAAAGAGGATGGAGGCAAGCAGCACTAAGAGAGAAAAGCCACAATAAAAAAAACATAGCCTGCTGAGTAACCTTAGGCCTTTTTTTGATCTGGGGTTGGATTTAAACCAGTGAGCTGGAACTGAATGGCTGCATAAACCTCTGACTCCTTCATGTCACATGTTTGCTTTTCCATAGTTTACACCCTTTTCACAGTCAGCCCCTGGATACAGTTTCCAAAGTCAAGGAGTCAAGTGTATAGACTTCCACAGTCCAACAGATCAAGCAGCCTTCCCTCAGCAAACTCTTAACAACCACATCAAACAGGGGAGGGGAGCCCATTCCAGACCAGGAAGACCTGTCAATCAATCACTGGTATGCACGGTGCTCTACTGGATGGACCCACATGACCCTCCAAACAATATGTAAATGCAGAAAATAACACCATCTCAGACAACAGGCACAAGGTAATTAACTATGGTAATGTTACAACTTAAAAACCCAATACACAAGGAGAGGATGGATTCCATTTGATTGTGTTTTATAATTTATTTTCCCAGCATCACTCCATCAGATGTAACTCCTCGTTTTTGCTGGGGGGGGCCTTAACCTAGTTTTACAGCTGGGAGAAACTGTGGGACAGAAAGGTTATGCAACTTGCTCAATGTCACACAGTGAGACATGCCTATGGTTGGAGTTGTGCCTAGAACCAGAGGACCATTACCAACTCCCCATACTGCCTTCTCAACAATTTTGTACTGTTACATCCCAGCACTTTGCGTCTTATACTCACCCCTCTTAAGACTCTCACCTGAATAGCCTAGATGATTGCACTGAACTGTGACAACCTCCCCATCCAGGTGCTCATTGGCTCCATGGTCCAGGGTACAGCCTCACACCCATCATATGCACACAGCTTCTTCTCCCCCAGTAATACCTCATAGACTCTCACCTGAATGGCATGGATGATTGCTTTGAACTGCGATGACCTTTCCATCCATGTGTTGACCAGCTCCATAGCCCTGTCAAAGTTCTTCACGTACTCTCCATACATCTTGAGGAATGGGGCCAGCTTCTGCAAGATGTCGCCAATTCGAGGGTTGGTGTCCCTATGGAACAGCAACACATGAGTCTGTATGTACCAGGAAACAGTACAGCACCCAGCAGTCTGAGCTCCCCGAGCGCAGACTCAACTTCCACAAAATAGAGGGGAAGACAGCTGTCTACTGATGGATTTGGAGGGACACCCACCCCCACACACACCCCCCATGACGCAAAGCTGGAGACATTGTTCCTCTGAAAAGCAATACATTTTGTAATTTTCTAAATGATGGCATGTCAGTCTGCAGACACACAAGGCTGTTGCCAGAAACCATTTCCAGTAGAAAGACTATGCCACTGTTGCCAATGCTACACAGTACTGCTATCCAACTCCAACAGTTTAAAGAACGGCTCTTGTCAGCAGTAAAAAGGAAAAATCACAGCTGATATAAGCAAACCCCATTACCCAACATTCTCAAATTAAACAGCCTTTAAGCTATTATTTGCTAGTAAGGATGTATGAATGAAAACACAACCTTTGTCCTTTGCACTTGTTTGCCTCAATGCTCAGCTGTTAGCTGTCATTCTGCTCGTATGATTTAAAAAGAGATCCATAACCCACTGTACTGAAATATGCTCTTGTTTTTGATTCCTCTTTATACCTTTGGTCTGACCAGAATGTATACTACTTTGATGGTAAATTATACGCATCTAGAAGCTATTGTACATATACCGTCCAGCTGCCTCTGTGTTTATGTTGGCTATGTGTTAAATAGATTGTAAGGCTACTTCTTGGGCAGGTCTCCCTTGTGGAAGAGAATTTAATCTCAATTGGTTATTTTACCTAAGTAAATAAAGGTTATAATGGTTTGGTTTATAATTAGCTGTTTGCTCTCCCATACTATCTTGGCCCCTTTACCTGGGTTCGACCCAGCCCCACCCCCCATGTCCTTGCCTTTTACCTTCACCTCTTTTCAACTCCATGGGTTTAACACCCCCCCCCCCGGAATGGTGGTGTCTGGCTGCGCCAGATCCAACCTCCCACCTCCTCCTGGATGCAGAGACAGGAGTTCTATGGGTAGGAGAAAATGGGGCAGTGGTGGAGGATGGGGCTCAATTGCACCTGGTTCACTCTGCTCATGACAGGGCAGTTCCTTGTTCTGGTCTCTGCTCCTTGGGATGCTGTAACGTTCAGCTCAAGAGCTCTGCTGGTGTACCCCCTCTGTGCTACAGGTGGCAGTACTGCAGGGCAACAGCAACCCTCCCTCCCAGAGGAACAGAATGTTCCATGGGTCACTTGCTCTTCCTCCCCCCCACTGATAGCCCCTGATGACGTAAGCTCATTCCTGAACTCGGGTCAGCAGCAGTAGCACTACTGCTGCATCGCCAAGCCAGCCCAAGGCTGTCATTATTACGTTACTCGGTAGCTGAGGTCATTATCCTCTGCTTGTGGCATCACACTGTGCTGGAACATAACTGATAGTGAAGTTACAGCAAGCAGTGGGTCAAGAGCCCCACTCCTGAAGAGCATCGGTACAAACTGAACTGGAAAGGATAAGGAGCCCATTTTTTAATACTTTACTGTACTTGCACCATGAACATCTCAAGACGCACAGTAGTTTACAATGGTTCTTTCACGTAATATGACATACAGCGCACAGCGAAGGATTTAACAGCATTACACTGCAACCTTTTTTCACTTTTTTGTTAAAACCTAATCAAACTACCTAACCTAAACGTTGTGAAGTGCCAGTCCAATACCCTTTAAGTCCAAGGAAAGATCCTATCTGGCTGTACAGCATAATCCACTTATCAGTCAGTCTCTGCCAGGCGAACCATTACTCAGTCTGTACCATAGTGCAGGTTCCCTAGTCTGGTCTCCGGGTTCCCTTATGTAGCTGTACAACCTGGAGTCCCCCCCCCACCCATAATTTAATCTCCCGTCTTGGTTGTGGTAACCATCTAGAAACTGGACCGGGCCACCTCTACATAAGCAGCTCATTCTGCCTCCTCCTCCTCCCCCCCAATTGACAGTGTCTCATCTGGTGCCATTTCATACCTTGTCCATTTGGATATAAAGGATTGTGTTCTATCTTGCACAGCAAATGTAAGCCATTCCATTTCTGAAATGTGTTACTACCTCCTCCCAGTCTTTTACTGTTTGGGGGGAGAGGCAGGTCTGTAACCATTTTCTGGTTATGGCTTTTGCAGTTGCTGCCTACACAAATATTCCATAGGTACCTAGGGCCAGATATTCAAAAGGGTTGCTCCATGCTCAACAGGGTTGCGCATGCTAAAGTCCTAAATTGCGCCATTCTGCGATATTCAGCAGGAGGCAGTTGCGCCACTGAAAACAGGCTCAGCAACAGCGCAATGCAAATGAATGCATGCTCAACAGGAGGGGAGGAACCAGCAGAAACTGCACAGCCGATATTCAGCCGGGCTGTGCAGAGTTGTCAGGCGCAACTCCAACCTGAGCCTGCAGGACCTGAGCCAAAAAAGGCTTAATGTAGAGGGCCACCCATTAGTGAGCTGTTGGTATTGCAGGGCGCAACACAGCAGCTGCCACCTGTGGCTGGCCCCAACTCAGTCCCTGTGCCCCCCAGCCCGATCGCGGGCATAGTGTACTCCCCAGGCCGATCGCGGGCATCAGTAGCTCCCGTTCCACATCCCTGGTGGTCCAGTGGACGAAATGCCCGATCATGGGCAGTAAGTAAAGGGAACCCCCCATCTCCACATGGTGGTCCAGTGGACCGTAACGTCCGATCAAGGGCAGATTGTGAAATGAACCCCCCGCCCAAATCACGTTCCTAGTGCCGATCGGCGAACAAAATGTAAAAGACCCCCCAACACGTTCCTAGTGCCCGATCGCGGGCAGAATGTAAGAACCCCCAAAATCTCCCTGGTCGTCCAGTGGACCGTAATGCCTGATCGCGGGCAGAATGTAAAATGACACCCCCCAAACATCTCCCTGGTGGCTAGTGTCCCCCCACCCCCACATGCAAGCCCCACACGCTCCCCAGCGGTCGGCGGGCAGCAGCATCCACACGCCTGCCACCCGCGCCCGCCTGCCAGGTAAGCTGGCCAGTGGTGCAGAGCAGAACCAATGGGCGTCAGCTATACCATCCCCATGACAGTCAGATTTGTAATCTGGACTGTCATGTCTGCTCTGCCATTGGTTCTTGCTCACCAAGCGTGCAACTTCACGAACGATCGTCGGCAGGCGTGACGGGTGGGATGCTGCCGCCCGCCCGGCTGCTGGGGTGGGAGCGGGGAGTGTGGTGAACAAATGGTGGAGTGGGGTGGAGACACTAGCCACCAGGGAGATGTTTGGGCGAGGGTGATGTTACATTCTGCCCGCGATCAGACATCATGGTCAACTGGACCACCAGGGAGATGTTGGGGGTTCTTTACATTCTGCACAATAAACAATAGGAAACGCAAGTTGGTGAGTTCTTATTACATTCTGCCCGCTGATCGGGCACTAGGAACGATGTTTGGGAGGGGGGTTCATTTCACAATCTGCTCTGCGATCAAGACATTACGGTCCACTGCTAGACCACCAGGGAGATGTTGGGGGTTCTTTTTACATTCTGCCACGATCGGGCACTAAAGGTATATTGGGGGGTTCTTGTCACCGCTCTGCCCAGCGATCGGGCATTAGGGATGTTTGGGCGGGGGTTCTTTTACATTCTGCCTGATCGGGCGATATGTCCCACTGGACCACCGAGGAGATGTCACGGGAGGTGGGAAGCCACATTGCTGCCCTTGATGGGGCTGCAAGTGCGTCGGTCCCCGATGGCTGCTGCCTGGCAGGCGGCCAGGCGCCAAGTCCTCGGGGATCGGCGCCTTACTACTTAATGGCATGCAAATGGGGCCATAATCAGATGAAATGGCCCCCCCGCGCTGCATGAATTAGGCCCATTGCATCACCTTTTGAATATAAGTGATTTTGCGCATGGCGCAATGGTATAGCGCACCGCAAGTTGAATGCTCCACTCTGACAACTTCGGTGGCGCAAGTTTCACTACGCCATATGCACAGTGTTGGTTGGGGTGATATTCAGTTGCTCAATAGCATAACTCCCTTTGAATATCGCCTGGGCCACACCCCTGCGCAACTATTTTGCGTGGCGCAAGGGCTTGCGCCTCAGAATGGCGCAGTTTGAATATCCAGCCCCTAGTTTCTACCCCCTCACTCCTACTGGACAGAGTCCTAATACTAAGTGTTGGAATAAGAGACGTTATCCTATAGCAAATACCCTGTTTAGGTTATCCTTCACTTCCTCCCAGTATGCTTGCAGTACAGGGCAAAACCAGAAAATATGACTATGTGACACCTTCAGTTTGCCACACACCCTCTGGTATGATACAGAGGTTCCTGTATCAAGGATCATGTTTTGATGCACATATCCTTATTTCAATGAACACAATAGCTTGACATTCAATAGTTACAGCCAATTAACCAAACAACCCCTAACAAGGAGTGCCTGTCTATGTCTCGGTCTATATATAGATATATGGATGAGTTTCTTTAACCTCCCCCATCTTCTCTTACTTCAGCAATGACAGCAACTGCAGACCCACCACCCACACCCCCTGCTCTAGGTCTTACCACTACTGCATGCATTTTTCTTACTTGTGAGAACTGCTTTACTCACCCTCCCCAGGCCTTACCACTGTTGTGCGTGTTTATCCAATTCCAGAAGCAGGAACTGCTTCTCTTACTTCAGCAATAATTGTTGCTGTGGACTTCACCCCCCCCAACACACACATACAAAAACCTCTCCCTCTGCCAGGCCTTACCACTCCTGTATGTGTTACTCCAGTTCTAGCAGTTGGAAAGTTTAGTTACTTACCAGAAACTGTAGAACTTTCACAGACCCTCCTCCATACTGCCTCACATACTGAACTGCAACCCTGCAATGCAAGAACACTTGAAAGCTTTTGCCTAGCTGGGTCCGCCCACACTGATGTGCCTATATGCATGTAGGTGGCGCCTATATAACATTGATGGCCACATACCTCCTCAGTTTAATGTGGGAGATAAATGTGTAGTTGTACCAGTCAGACTGGAATGGGAGACAAAATCCCCAACCAGGTCGACAGGAGAGGTAGGGACAAAAAAACATATTAAGGTTAACACAGAAGACCAGCCATGCAGCAATCTGAAGGTTTCCAACAGTCCCCAATACTATTCCATCTGAAAATACAAGGAGGGAGGGAGGGCTGTGGCTTTATGAAGGATATTCCCTCAAAGAGCAACTGTTATTGGTCAGTGACAAAACTATTTTCCTCAAAGACATCTTCCTCTACAGAGCCACACATAATGAACGACTCCCACACAGTGCATAACTGCAGAGTGGGAGGAACACCATGAAGAGAGAACTTATAACCTCCTAAGTCAGCAAATCTTAGAAGATGGCAAAGTAAAAGCCACCCATCTACAGACGACCAGATCCAGATCGTCATTTTTTTGTACAAGAGTGGCTCTGACGTCGGGTGGCAGGTATCAGCTGCCGATACTAACTAACACAGATGCAGGAGACCTTCAAGGAACCTGAGGAACACCACCAGCCATGCCACCTTCTGTACAAGAGATGTAACTTTACTGAAGAGTACTGCAGGCCAGAGTCAGAGAGAGAGCCCAGAAGTAGTCCAACTCATTCTGGGCTAGCCAGGAAAAGGGGCACAGGGAGCAAGTAGCGCAGCAGGTACTGAAACATTTCCATTCTGGGGAATGTGAGCCTAGTAGGAGGCTTTCTAGCTACAGAGAGAACATCCAATACAGCGGTGGACACCACAGGGTGGACAGTTCTATGTCTTCAGGAGCCAGGTGTGGAGTTGCAGCAACCAGAGGTCTGGGTGCAACAGATAACCCTGGTCCTGAAAAAGGTGCTCTGCCCATAGAGGGAGAGAACAGGATGTTCTCCTATAATTTTTTTTGTGCCAGAGCAGAGTGAACCAAATCCATCTGTGCCAGAAGAGAATCCCAAGAATCACAGTGGCAGGTCCACCCTGAGCTTTACTAACATTCTCTGAATGAGAGGAACTGGAGGAACATACACAGGAACCTCTCCTTCCAAAGAAAGCCAATTCATCTTGCCCAAAAGCTCCATGCTCTGAAACAAGCAAGTGAAAAAGTGTTATTTTTATGCTAAGTGGGAACACAGAACGATCCTCCTCTGGTCACCCCATAGCCAATGATCAAAGAGATGGGAGTCATGAAGCTCCCACTTATAGGACTGAGCAACCGACCTACTGTGGGAGTCCACTGGGAAGTTCAGAGAGCTGGAAAGTGGCCAAAATATGTGCGTTTGGGAAACTGCCCATTCCCATACCCCCATGGCTGCTCTGTGGAGGGGGTAAGAGTGGGTTATCGCCTTACTTGTTGAGGTAATACATGTACATGACACACATTGTCTGTCTTGTACCAGACAATGACGACCTTGCATGTTTGGGGTCAGAGCCTGCAGGTCAAGGAGGACAGGCCTAATCTCCACAATTTTGATATGGAGAGAGTGTTCAGTCTGAGTTCATACACCCTGTGTCCTTAAGATCCCCAGATAAGCCTCCCAACTAAGACCCTGATGACTTCATTGTCATGGCAACCTGAGGGGAAAGACAGAAGAACAGCATCTCTATCAGTAGATGGGAGCTGTTTTACCACCAGCAAGGGGTGTTTTGCAATTATGGTGAAAAACGAACCAGGTGATTCAGGGACTGAAGAGTCTGGTCTCACTGGACACAAAGTATTCATTAGGGAATCTGCATATGGAAACAGGCTATTAGAACTGTCCCAATATAAGCTGCCATGTGTCTCAGCAGTATAAGCATGGACCAGGCAACAACTAAGTTGCTGGAGACAACTATGGACCATAGTTGTCTCCAGCAACTTAGCTGGCTCTGGCATTCCTTCCAAAGTCCTTGACTCAGGTTACCCTAGTCTATGATAACCTGAGTCAAGGACTTTGGAAGAAATGCCATGGCTGGACTGGTGTCCATGATTGCTCCTATGACCTGCAGCTGTTGACGCAGGACCAAAACAGACTTCAGTCTCTTCACCATGATACTCAGCTAGGAAAGCAACTGGTTAATCCTGTGTAATGTCTGGATCACCAAATTCCAGGAGGAGGCCTTGAGGGGCCAATCGTCCAGGTGCACAAACACATACAGGGTCTCTCAGCGGAATGTACTTGCCACAAAAGTGAACCACCTGGCAAAAAACTGTGGTGCTGAGGACAAACCTATGGGCAAGACACACAATCGGTAGTACTGGCCCTCCAGAAGTAAACACTGCCAGTACCAGCACTTGATTCTAATAGGCAGATAAGCATCCTGCATCTCGAGGGTGCAAAGCCAATCCCCCACAACTACAGAGGGAGGAGGGACTGTAGAGATAACAAGCAAAATATTTTTTATTCAGTTTAGTTGTTAAGTGCCCTGCGGTCCAGGAGAGGACGTGGATCACATGTCCATTTCAGAACCATAAAATACCTGGAGTAAGAGCCCTGGTTCTGTTCTGCTGGAAGAATGAATGGGCTATATCACCCATTTTACCATCAGGGTGTACAGTTTGGCCTGCCAGACCTATAAGTGTGCAGGAGAAGAAAAGGAAGGCTGGAAAGGTGCACAAGCTCCACGTGCGACTCCAGAGCATGGCCCTCCTGAACAATTTACAGACAGATCCTGCCCACAACCTGAACTTCTGACAGTGGGGCAGGAAGGAGGGGAAGGAGTCAGAAGGAGGGGGAAGGGTGGTGGGAGCACCACTTGCTCCCTTACCTTTAGGGGCTTTAAAGGGGCACACAAGGACTGCTGCTTCTGGAAGGCCTTAAAGGCAGCTGAACTACCCATATCCCAGGTATGGGAGAGCGAACACCTCTATGAAAGGAGCCACTACCACGAGGAGGGTGAGGAATAAGGGACTTGAGGTAGAAAACAGTAATTTCAGAAGAATGCAGCTCTTTGAGGGTCAGTTCAGCCTCAAGGTGAAGTAGCTTACTGCCACAGAAGGGAGCATTCAGCACTGACAGTTGCACATTGGTAGTAAAACCCAGTCATACACAGCCAGGAGTACCTGCGAAGACAGATGCTGGAAGATGCAGAATGAGCGGAAGCATCAGATGCATCATATGTAGAGTGCAGTAAATGCTTGCTGGTTTCCAAGCCAGGGGTAACACACTAGCAGGCTTCCGTCTGTAATGGGCCTTAAGGCATACCACCCATAATAACAAACAGGGACTTCTACAGACTGTTCTGATATTTAAGACTGATAATTAGCATGATGGAGGCCCAGTGGGGCAGAGGTGAAAGTCCATTTGCCCATCATACCCAATTTCCTGGATTCTTTGTCAGGGAGCTTAGTGCTCATATGATGAGGTGCTTTTGACCCAGGATGACATAAAACTGTTTGGCAGAAGGGACAGGAAATTGTTTATGTATCTTCTGAGGTACCACCAGCAAAGTACTAGGTCCAGACTAAGCTGCCAGTGCAGCATCCTCCACAGGAGGAAAGACAGGAGGGATGAGTACTGAGGAGGCAGCAGGGACTTCCAGGTACTTGTACAGATTTCTTTTAGTGGCGTTCACTTCCTCATTACAAAACTGTAGCTTTTCCAGGATGAAGCGTAACACTGCCTGAAAAGAGGCATCCTTGGAAGGATACCTGGAAGTAAAAACCAAAGTGTCATAACTACCAGAAGAGACAGTCAAAACAGAATCAACTCCATGAATATATATAAGAGAGACTCATCCTCCTCATCCCTTTCCTTATCATCAGGGTGAGGAGGGAGCAGAGACACCACCTTAGTCACATTCTGGGTCACAGGCTGTTGTAATAGAGAGACAGATACAGGTTGTTCACTAGGCGCTGGCTGCATCAACAGGAGTGATAACAGGGGCTGAGATTACAACATAAGCATCAACGGTAGGGCAGGTAATAGTCTCTGGAGCAGCTCAGAGAACATAACCAAAATTGTAACATGAGCATCACCAGCACCTGCCAGTGGCATCATCAAAGACTGCGTCAAGGCAAGGCTTGATCACGAATGCAAGCAGCAAGCTGCAGGCCTGTAACAGTACTCGAGCTGGAGCCTACACTTGAACTTGGTGTCTCAATCACAGTCAGGTTGGCAATGGAGGCCAATAAAGTGGCCATTAGACTTACCCTCATGAGGTACCAATGGAGATTGGAACCTGGAGAAAAAAGAATGGCGATGATACTCAGCCGGGCATTACTTCAGAGTCTTATCTTTTCACAAATGACACCTCCCCTTGGAAGACAACAGCACAGCTGAACGACGAGAAAACTGATGAGGCATCACTGGATCCGAAGATTGAGCAGGGGACCTCAGTTCAGCAGTGGAAGCTGCAGGTTTGGTGTTCTCCATGTTCAGAAGAAACGGTCTTTAATGGCTTTCATCAGCATCTTCTCATGGCCTGGCTGAAGCCCTGACTAACAGGACAGGATTTAAAGTCATGCAAAAGGCCCAGGCGGTTTCCACTCTGAAGGACAAAAATGGCCTTTATTAACACTGTTTTTAAACTAAACCTTATTATGTTTTCAGAACTATATCGCTGATAGGACGGGGAGCAAGTCTGGTACAAAAAAAACCTATGTGAGTATGTATCAACATGCAGTTAAGATAATTTAAGGCTCAATTAATGGAAAACATGTTCTATGCATGCATTATATATATATATATATATATATATATATATATATATATATATATACACACATATACATACACACACACAATAGGAGTGAACAGATAACCCATTAGATAAAAACAGGTATTCTCACTACACTGTGACAACTCCAGTTATCACACTGTGACGACATCATCGCAGTGTGATAACTGGAGTTATCTCCAGTTATCACGCCCCTATTGTATAAAATGGATACATGATGTGCACTCGTGTAATATGGAAAATATTTTCACTCCTGCACAGTGACCTCTGGATACTCATCATGGCTTTGCCACTCATGAATATCCAGAGGTTACTCTTAAGGAGTGAAAATATTTTTCATATTACACTCGTGCCCGTCATGTATCCCCTTAATATATACATATATATATATATAAAGAAATACAGAATCACACATACCCCCATAATGCAAAGCGTCATGAGCTGTATATGCAAATCACCACAAAATGTTATACTGGTTCTACTTTAAGCAGGAATGCATGGTGCCGAAAGACCTCTCACACAGTCTGCAAAGGGTGCCAACAGAAGACACAGACACGTGTTTTGTCCTACCAGGACTCATCAGTGTGCCTCATCTGTATGACACCCCAGTGGAATGAACCAGCTACCCTAAGTTGGTCTATCGGGTTTGGGTTGTGGTGAGCCCAATAAAAACAAAAATCAGACTAAAAGACAAAGAACCTTAGTGCGTAAGCAGTATGCGTGAGGCTCACTGAGGAGTCCTGGTAGGATGAAACATGTGTCTGTGTCTTCTTTTGGCATCCTTTGCAGACTGTGTGAGAGGCCTTTCGGCACCATGCGCTCCTGCATAAAGTTGAACCAGCATAACATTTTGTGGTAATTTGCATATACAGCCCATGATACTTTGCATTATGAGGGTTTGTGTGATTTTGTATTTCTCTGAAATTTGGCTTCCCGGCCAGTACCCTTTGGGGTAACCCTTACCTCGGTGCTTACACACTAAGGTTCTTTGTCTTTTAGTTTGATTTTTGTTTTTATTGGGCTCACCACAACCCACACCCGATAGACCAACTTAGGGTAGCTGGTTCATTCCACTGGGGTGTCATACAGATGAGGCACACTAATGAGTCCTAGTAGGAGAAACACGTGTCTGTGTCTTCTGTTGGCACCCTTTGCAGACTGTGTGAAAGGCTTTTGGCATCATGCATTCCTGCTTAAAGTTGAACCAGCATAACATTTTGTGGTGATTTACATTATGGGGGTATGTGTGATTTTGTATTTCTTTGAAACTTGGCTTCCCAGCCAATGCCCTTTGGGGTAACCCTTGCCTCAGTGCTTATGCACCAAGGCTCTTTGTCTTTTAGTATATGTGTGTGTGTGTGTGTGTATATATCTATATCCAGCAACTCTCCTGGTATGTAGTGTTTGTCCAAATGGTAATTGGAGTAGATTAGACAAACCTACCAAAACTGACCTCAGCTTCTAATAGAACCATGCCCCCACGGTCTCGAACTGGGTTTAAGTAACCAGGGAACCTCAAACAGTCTCAAGACGAAGCTACAGGTATGACACCGGGTATTAGGAAGTAACTGCATTCATTTGTAACTGAACTGTACGCAGTTTTTTCCTGTTACCTATGTTTTGTAAAAAGCTTCAATAAAAAAGAAAGTGAAAAAAAAGCAAAAGGCTCAGGCAGTGAACACAAAATTTGTGAGCATCTTCACAAACGGTCTTAGTGCCAAACTGGCAGAAACAAAAATGTGACTGCATGATGTTGCCTGTGACAGCATTCAATGACTTAGTAAAATAAAACCAGCGAAAAAACTTCAGCGATGTTGAATCAATAAAGTTGTGGTTTTTTTTAAGTCCAACGAGTGTTGTTGATGGTGGGAGACCTAACTGAGGCAGTACGGAGCAACCCAAGTTGGCACATCACATGGGCAGCTCCAGCTAGACAAAAGTTTCCAAGTAGCCCTGATGCCGATGACTTACAGTTCAGTATGTATGGCTCTCAGACAGCATCAACATTGTACAAAGTGGAGAATAATTTTTCTAATTCATCAATAAGTTGCTGTGGAATGAACAGAGAGAGAGAGAGACAAACACACACACACACACACACACACACACACACACACACTCACTCACTCACTCACTCTCCCCTTGCCTACCACTACACTCTAGGCCTTACCACTCCTGCATGCGTTTCTCCAGTTCCGGCAGCAGGAACTGCTGGTGGAAGCAGTAGATGGAGCAGATGTTGGAGAAAATTCCCATCACCACCTCTACAGGAAAGGAGTTCTTACTGCGAGCTTCCTCCATGAGCTGAGCACAGAACACCTGGAGCAAGAGTACAAAATGCTCATTAACAGCTGGGTCAGCACTCTGCACAGTGCACACTGGGGAGGGGAAACCTTCCTGCAAAGCCCCCCTCTATGGAGGAACTGGGCACAGAATATGTGACCCAAGAAATCAAAACAATCATTAACAGCCAGATCAGTACACCACATAGCAAATGTCTGTTTTTGGGGGGGGTGCTAACTGTGCATTCCCCCCCAACCCCAATACCAGCATCCAACATGAACTGGGCACTGAACACCTGGGGCAAGAAAATAAAACAGTTAACAAAAGGGTCACTGGTTATACAAGCATGCAGGAGGCTTGCGTATAACTCACACCCTGCCTACATCAACTTGCTCCAGAACACCTAAGCAGCAAGCAATACAAAACAATCATTAATAGGAGTGCTGGCACTCTGCACAGTGTTACGTCGGGGGCAGGGACAGGCCTTACTACAAACTTTCTTTATGAGTTGTGCACAGAACATCTATGCAAAACAATGATTCATTTATATTTATTAATTCATCTATACTATGATCTATTCTATGGCTCAGGAGTGCCTACAGAGGTTGACCGGGTCACTACATATGAACATACAGTAAAAGATAAAACATGTTATTATGCTATACTACTTACAAATCTAAACAAGTCCATTCACTACATCAAAGACAAGATGCTACTGTTTAAAAACAAATGCCTGCCTAAAATAAAAAGTTTTTAGCATTTGACATAGTAACATAGGAATTAAAGGTCAGAAAGGACTCTAGGTTTACCATGTCCACCACCCTGATAAATAAATAGGTACGAGTAGTATGCTGGTCAAACATGTACTAATTTAAAGGGGTTCCCTACCCAATCTACTTCCCAGGGTATCCAGCGATTCCCCTGGTATGCTGAAATTTGTCCAGGCTTACCCGGAAAGCCTGCACTGTCTTCATGATCTCTGTCTTCACTGACACATAGGTTCATCACGATCTGGAAGAAGTACTCCCTTACATTACCCCTTTACCAGCCCTGAACTTCAGGGCGTTTGCATTGGCCAGCTGGAGGGCACCAGACCAAGCATCTCTTTTGATTTTGTTGATATCCTTGAGTATGCGAAAGACCATGATCATGTTCCCTTTCAGTCTCCTTTTCTCCAACAGGAACATGTTAAAGGCCACCAACCTCTCCTCAAAGCTTTTGTCTTCCACACCCCTGATCATTTTCTGACACACTGTAGTGAAAGTGCAGTTCTCATGTTCAATGGCAAAGAATTCCAAAGACTTGGGGCCACAAATGAAAGTTACTTGCTGACCATAATTGTTGATCTTCCAGAATATCTTCTGCTCCCTGAGGAAATGCTACCACGTGAAACCGGTCAGGGCACTCTATCTTGTACATCCTACATTTCTTGGCTGTACTGAGTGAGTGTTTGTTTTATACTTTCTGCACTGGAATTAAAGTAAGTTACTTCACATGTTTGGTGTCGCTGCCGGTTTTCTTCTGATTCCTGAGCTAATTAGAGGCCCTGGCCCTGCTAAAGCGGGGGATGGTGTGTGGGAGTGGTACTCAATGGTGAAGATATTCTTTCTTTTTTTGTGTTAGTTATTTATGCTCCTCCCCAAGCACCCCCGAGCAGCCACTCCTTTGGGCCTCCAACATGCACCCTGGCACCACTCGTCCCCTTCCTGCCAACCACCTATCCCACCCAGCCGCCCAGGTAACCCAACATATCCCTTCATCGGGAGGGTCCCTCCCTTCTGGGAGTGCCCTTTTAGGCGCAACTTCATATCCCAGGTGCTGTGGGGTCAGACTGGATGCTTTCCAGGGCTTTGGGGTGTCAGGGGACTGGAAGCTGTCATTCAGTCGCTCAGGAGGCATTTTTTCCATTTTCTGTCCTCCAACTCTCTCCGCCCCAGCTGGTCTTGAGCGTGGTGGCAACCTGAGGTGGGGACATATAAGGGGCGTGTCGAGGTTTCAGGTCCCTAGCTATGTCGCCCAATCCACCTCCATGTGCTGAGGCCCTGCCCCCCCCCCAGGAGGGAAGCATCCAATGGACACTCTGTAATCCCTCCCTGTTGGTCTCCACTCCTGGTACCCGGGCTCGGGGCCCGAACCCAGGTCGCCAGCATGCCGAGCGAACTCCTTTGCCTTGGCACCATGGAGCCAGCTGGTGAAGATCAAGGTCGCCATTTTTTTTCCTTTTTCACATTTCTGTTCATCTCCCCCTACTGTCCCACTGGTCCCGCCTCATCAGGAGCATCATGGAGTCTACTCCTGCAACCATCTACCTGGTCCACCGTGAATCCCCAAGTAGCCTCGGCTTGCCCCCTTGGCGGGGACAGCAAAGGGCCCTGACACCCTGACAATCATCATTTTGTCGGATTCTTGGTCGGTCGGCCAGGCAGGTGATTGCACATAAGGGTTAGCTCCCCGAAGTTCCATCTCCCTGAGACTGGCAGGCATTTTCCTCCTGGTTTCCTCCTCCATGCAGTGTGTGCCCTGACGTCAAGGCGCTAAGCGCCAACGTCCACCGTGCGTCTTGGCCAGCCCTCCCCTGCAAGCAGGGCTTGCTGTACCTTGAGCCTCCACATGGGGTTAGACAAGTTGCGGGCACTGGTCCCCTCCCTTCCCTCAGAGAAGGAGAGCTGTCGTGGGACGCTCAAGCCTATCTCCCCTGGCCGGCCCTCCAGTGACCCGAGTCCGCTCCCAAACCCCGGACGCCGGCGTTGCAAACGAAAATCCAACCACTGCATCGACGGGCCGGCTATGACCCCAATTCTTCTGTGGCAATCTGAGTCTAAATTCTGTGGCAAGTCCCCCTGTTGCTGCAGAACTTCGGTGGCATTAGTTTCCTATTTCTGTGTAAATTCTGTGGCGGCAGTTGGGGACTTTGGTAGTTGTCAGCAACCCTCCCTCCAAGCAACCAGGTAGAGGAAAAATGTTTGTTTTGGGGCTGGGAACTACAAACCAAAGAAGGTTGTCAATTAGTTCCTAGTTCTTAGTATTAGAAAGTAAAAATTCAACCCCATCTATCTCGGCCCCATCACCCTCCCCACCCCAGCCTGAGAGTCTCCAGAGCCACCAAATCTGAATGAATAATATTTTTAGTGGCTACTACACTGCACAGCGATCCTCATCCTTCTGATTTTACCACTAAGCCAGAGCAGTGTCTCATTTCAGCAGTGCTCTGTGTGGCTGTGCTCAAAGCACTTCTGGAACAAGAAACTGGAATTCAGACTCAACAGTGAAATTAGAAGGATGAGAATCGCTGCGCAGTATGGGACCTGATAAAAATATTTCAAATAAAGGAACTCAAGTAGGTTCTTAGGCTGGGGTAGGGAGGGTAGTGGGGCTGAGCTGGAAGTGGGGGGTGTTACCTCTTTTGATTTTTAAGGTAAAGCCCTAGCAGACAAACTAGTGGGCAGGGACTGTTCCAAATGCTTTTCAGATTTTTGTTTTTAAATTTCACAGGATTCCAAAAACCATTCTGCAGAATTTAAAATAAAGTGCAGAATAGTTTTTCAGGGTTTATATAATCCATGGAATAACCACTGTTTGCGTGATCCATGGAATAATTTTCCTTAGTCAGAGTCAATGTAAACCGAAGATTTGTTTTACTCGCAGTTTATACGGACTCTTTTTTTTTCCTTTTATTTATTGTGCTTTATCTTCCCATCCACTGGCCCCTATCTGTCTGATCTAAACATGTTCAGCCCTGCCACACATCCCAGCACTTACCTCATTCCTGAACACCCCCAGCTCAATCCCCCCCCGGGGCAGGGTCACTGGGGACCCCTTCCTCCGATGGACACGAAACAGGCTGTCTAAGTCTATCCCGGACTCTGTCGTCACTCTCCCGGACTACTCCCTTTTTAGGGAAGATAGAGTTGGTAAGCATGGGGGCGGCTGCACAGTCTATATGCATGACTGCTTAATGCGCTGTGCTCTACCAATCCCCAAGCTCGACCACGTTGCCCAGGCCATTTCACTTAGGATCACCCCAGACCCCTCCAGGGCCCCTCTGACTATCTCGGTAACCTACATTCCCCCGCGGAAACAAAACCAAGCAATCCAATCCCTAACTGACTACCCTTTCCAGCCTCCCGCATTATGGCGAGCAGATACTAGTGGGTGACCTCAACACCAACTGGCTTGCCAGTTCATCCGCCCTTGCCATGGATGCTTTTGCAGCCCTGGACCCAACACAGCTGGTAACCCAGCCTACCCGTCTGAACTCATCCAACGGCTCTTACCCATTACTGGACATCATCCTTACCAACCACCCACACAGAATTGTGGACATCGTTGTCCATCCTAACTCCCTGAGTGATCACTCACCAGTAACTTTCACATGGTCCTGCTGTCTACCAAAACCTGTGCCCAACATGGTCTCCCGCTGACTTATCCAACCAGGTAACCTCGCTAGGCTTAAGCAGTACCTCGCCCAGTGGGGCTGGTCGCCAATCAACCGGGCCCCTAGTATTGACGAAGCACTCGACTGCTTTACCTGCTCCTTCAATAAGGCCTGCAACATCTTTATCCCACTGGTCAAAACCTGGACTAAGCAACGTAAGTGCACCATGGATCACACCATCACTGCTCAAACAGCTCAGCCACAGAGACAATCTCTGGCATAGAGCCATTTCCTCAGGCAAGCCTGGGGACAGGCAGTCCTACAATGCTGAACGCAACAGATGTACATGGGCTACTTGTAAGGCTAAAGTGGAGTACTACAGATCCACACTAGCCTCCTCCTGGGGGTCTACCCAGAACTTCTAGGACAACACAAAGGAGCTAAATGGGAAGTCTCACTCCCTGCCCCGTCTCTACTCAACTTTAATGAAACCACTATCACTGACCATGCTAATATTGCAGACTGCCTTAACATCGCCTTCTCAGATCTCAGCGCAGTTCTCCCTAGTAACTTCTTCGACCCTACCTCCCCCCAAGCCACAGCCCCTCCCTCGCCCACCTTTCTACCTGAGGACCATCTCACCACAAAACTCTTGGCACTATCTAACAAAAGTCCTCAGTGTTACCAGCCATTGCTCTGACCCCCTGGATACTAGGATCCTACGGCAGGTCCTTGATGTAGTACTTAACCCCCTGACTGATTTACTCAACCGCTCCATCTGCCTGGGCCAGTTCCCCTTAGCTTGGAAAAAGGCTGTGATCACCCCCATCTTCAAAAGTGGTGACACCTCCTCCCCTGAAAACTATCAGCTGATCTCTATTCTTCCTACTCACTCTAAAGCCCTGAAAAAAATAGTGGCAGACCAATTATCTGAATATCTTGGCTCCCACAATCTCCTATGCAGAGAGCAGCATGGCTTCTGTCCAGGTCATAGTGCGACCACTGCTCTAGTGGAGTTCTCAAACTTCCTTCACGAAACCCTTGAAAAAGCCCACCTTGCAGGGGCTGTCTACATCGATCTCTCCAAGGCCTTTGATATGGTCTTTCACCCACTCCTACTGGACACTCTCCTTCAACTCGGCTTTTCTCAAGGCCCGGACTGGTTCTCTAACTATCTGTCTTCAAGGTCCCAGTATGTTACAATAAACAACACCCTCTCCAGTACCCGCCCTGTTCACTCCAGGGTCCTGCAGGGCTCCATCTTGGGCCCTCTTCTTTTTAGTCTCTATGTAAATGCCCTACCCAACTCCTGCTTCAACAAGGTCCTGCTATATGCAGATGACGCGGTTCTCCTCTTCTCCCACCCTGACCCCTCCTCTCTTCAGGCCTCCCTCCAGCACTCCTTCAGTCAAATTGGAAACTGGTTCAATGACCGCAGGCTGGTCATTAACATTAAAAAAAACAAAAGCCATGTTGTTTGCCCATCATCAAAATAAGGCAAAAAACTCGCCCCTCCATATACTATCCAGCTCACTCCACCCACTAGAACAAGTTAGCAGTTACAAATACCTGGGCATTACCTTCGATTCTGCCCTCTCCTTTCACTCGCATATCAACCTGCTCACCTCAGCAGTTAACATGCGCATAGGCCTTCTCTACCGTCGTAAGGACTACCTCCCACCGGATGCCCTCAGATTGGCTGTCTCCTCCTCTGTCCTGTCTCTTGTAGACTACGGCCTCCCTGTCCACGCTGCTGCTGATGCCACCACCCTCAGGAGAATCCAACTATCCCTAAATAAGGCCTGTAGGCTCCTCACTGGTGCAGACAAATGGACTCATGCATGCACTCCATACTCGCTGGCCAACATACTCATCTAGAAGAGTGGTTACAATATCAGACCTGCCTCCTGGCTAAAAAAATACTTATAGGTCTCTCCCCCTCAGGGGTGTCCGCTTCCCTCCACCCTGCTTCCCCCTCTGCCTCTACTTGTGGCTCCACTAAGGCCGCTCTCAAGAGTCCCGAGGGTGCGGACATCACTCGCCCAGAGATCCTTTTGTTACAGGGCACCACACAGGTTCAACGCCCTCCCCTCCTCGATCTCCTCACTCACTAAAATAGGTCCTTTTAAGGCAGTTCTCAAGAGCCTCATTTTCTCCACCCGCAGCTACGAATGCACTCCACAAGCAGGATCCTAGCCCATAGGTGTCCCCGCTCCCTCTCCGGGCCCTTTTCTAGACTCATGACGACAATCGCCTTATCTCAGGCTGCACTTCTAAATTACCGTATTTGTCCTTGGAGCCTAGCTATCACACTGTATAGACCTCTGTACTGCTATTGCAAACTGTAATTCTTATCTGGGCACTGGATGGCTCGGTACTCTATGTTGTTTGTTCTGACACATGCAACTATATGAATACTGTTGCTATTCGCGGTTTGGTATGTAACAAAACTTCTGTAACCTCCTGTTTATCATATTGCATCTGTGTTGCCGTCTATGTGCTGAATCTATTGGAACTGAAGTGGAGCCTTTGGAAACGAGTCCTTGACTCAAAGGGTTGTAATTCCGATATGTATAATAAAAAATAAATAATAATGTAATTTTTATTATTCTTGGTGATCATTAACTGCAGGGTCAGCCCACAACACGGTACGTACTGGGAGCCGGGGCCCTTAATAACAACCAGGCATTAACCTCACCATCCATCAGCAACCTGTAATGTGGACAAAGGAACACAGCAAGTTCAGGTAACTCCCTAGGAAAACAGTTAATGGTTTTCATATTATTTTGTTTTTCCCACTTTTGCCAGTGTTTTCCTCTTCACTTTAAAATGGGTGACTCTTCTGTACTGGGAACCACTGCACTACATCTCTCTTCCTTACCCGGCCAAATTCCCAAAAAAAACTTGACCCCTCCCAGGAGATTTCTTTCTTGGACTCACAATTTCCTGTCCCTCTTCCCGTCTGGTTTTCACAGGGAACACCCCACTGCCTCCTCTCTCCTTCAGGTTAGACTCCATCTTGGATGGGATGGACCAGGGTCATCTTACTGCCAAAATCTTTATATCTTGTAAAGACCTTTGATATGATGATCGACCCCCTCCTCCTGGATAAGCTGAGAGAGAGAGGCAGGACCATCTGATTCTTCTGTTGAATGGCTCTGCTCCTATCTTTCGGATCTTCATCAGTCACTTCAGGTACGCCTTATACCCTCCCCTATCAACCCTGGTGTGCTCCAGGGCTCCATCCTTGAGCTAATCCTTTTTTCCACCTTTTGAAATGACTTCCCCTCAGCCTAAAAATACATATGTACACTGATAACACTGTGCTTTTTGCCACTGGTGCCTCAGTCTCTGAGCTGAAATGACCACTTCAGCATGACTGACAACATCCATAGCTTGTTCGTTTCAAACCAGCTTGTGCCGAATGCCAAAAAGACAGCATCCATGTCCTTTGGCACTAAGTTAAGGCTTGCTAGGCTAACCATTAACCCCATTTTTAAAACTCTGGAGGCCACCCACTTGAAGAGGTCTCCCACTTTAAGCACCTTGGTGTGTGACTAGATAGAAAACTGGACACTTTCCACACACTGATCCCATTCATAAGAAATTCCACCCCAGACTTGGTACCCACTGGCACAACAAAGCTCATCTCCCCCTCCTAGTTCGCCATGAGAGCCTCCTCAGAATGATCCTGCCAGTGTATGACTGTGCAGATGTGGTTCCTGGCACCACTCCAAAGTCCTCCATAGACAGGCTGGACTCTGTTTCATGCTTTCTGCTGCTTTGCTTCCAACTCTCCACCCCTCACCCACCACTGCTCCCTCTATCAAAACCTTTTACTCACTTCCCTTGAGTCCTGACAGCTCTCCCATTGCCTCACAGTTCTCTCCCAGTACTGGTATTCTTCCCATCTGCCCCCCACGTCCCTACCTTCCTTTCCTTAACGGTCCCTTCTTCCCACTTTTTCTGGTCTGCTGACTTCTACACCCTTCACATCCCCACTGTAGAACCTTCCTTGGTCAAACTACTTTTTCCGTCCATCTGCCTACATTCTGGAATAACATCTCTACTCACCTCTGCCCGTCAACCTCTCTTTAAGCAGTTCCTATGGGACTACTTCACTCCAGCATGTGCCTATACCCATAATACTCCTGCTGTTTCCCCAACCGCTTATTTCCCTGCCTCCCAGACATCGCTGCCTTTCTCTCTGCAACTTTTCCCAGTCAATACCCATGGGATGTCCTTTCCTTGTTGTTTTTCCTGGCCTATGTCTCTTCTCTCCCCCTTTTTAGAACTCCCCATCCCATTTAAAGTGGCCTAGTGCTTGCTCCCCCCTTCCCAGGCTTCCTCCCTCTGGTCTTCACACTAGTTCACCACTTTTCTCCCATTTTCCCCGTTTGTCACCTGGCCTCTTGCCTTGCACCATACAGTAGTCTGTGCTCTATTTTATTTGCCTGTGATTTGCACATGTATTCCTTCTGCACCACTGGCACTTTGGACTGTGACTATTCATTTACCTTTTTAAAAAAAAATTGTACTGTCTTATTCTTACCATTGTGTCTCTTGTATTCTGTACCTTGTTTCCCATGTACTCCTTCCCCTGGGTCACCGCTGGCCCCATCTCAGTGTGCCCTTCCAGATCACCAATGTATAAATAAATATTTCAGGGACCTTTGGGACTGAGCAGAAAACACTTACCTGGTCGAGAAGGTGGAGCCGAGAGACATATGCCTTTTCTGTCTGGAGCAGCTCATTGGTGACGTTGAACACCTTTTGCTGGGCAGTAAACTGTTGGGGATAGGGAAAATTAGTCAATGACTAAACAGCATGTACAGGCAGCAAGGTACAAGTATTTCAGTATGTGTTGCAGGGGGCATGTGAAAGGTCACTAGTGACAGCAAGGTACATATAAATCAGAGGGGGATGAGTGGAAGGGAATGCCTGGTGGAAGCACACCAAGGAGGGACAGTGTTGACATTCAGTCTCCAATTCCTTCCATGGATGGACACAGATGACATTAAGTCTCTAGGGGCTTCCAGTATTGGACAAGAATTACAGTCAGTCAGCAAGAGTTTCTGGGGATGGACTATGGCAAAGTTCAGTCCCCAGGAGCTTCCAGAGTTGGACAAGACTAATATGCAGTTCTAAAGTGCTTCCAGGGATAGAAGAGGGGGATGATCAGTCTAGAAGGTCCTCACTGCAAATGAGCTTCACTCAATGAGTTTTAACCCTGAATAAAAATGAGATGACACAAGGGCTTCCAAGGATGGACACAGGTGACTTCAGTCTCAGTCTATTTAAAATAATATTTTTATTGTTTTTTTGGGGGTTAAGTTCGTGTATATATTACACATTGTAATGCAATGAGTTAAACCAAACAGTAATATGAAAGCAACGGCCTCCATTTTTACTATACATCCAATTTATTTCATAACTAGGACTAGGTTCAAGATTAAATGAATTTGATGGACAAGAGGGGCTTTCAGGAATCAGCAACGGAGATGTTCCGTCTCCAGGGACTTTACAGGATTGATAAGGCAATGCTCAGTCTCCAAGAACTTCCATGGATGGACAATGGCAGCATTTAGTCTCCAAGGATTTCCAAGGCTGGACAAAATTAATTTCTGTCTTCATGAACATCCATGGATGGACATGGGTAATGTTCCGTTTCCATGGGCCTCCAGGAATGGCCATGGGTGACCTTCATTCTACAAGGGCTTTCAGGGATGGACAATGTGATGTTGAATATTTAAGGGCTTCTGGGCATGGACAAAGGAGAAGTTCAGTCTCTAAGGGCTTCCAAGTAATGGTCATGGGTGGGATTTAGTCTCAAAGGCCTTACAGAGATGGACAACAGTGAAGTGCAGTCTCCAAGAACTTCTAGGGATGGATAAGGGTGAGATTCAGTCTCCAAGGCTTTTCAGGAATGGATAAGGTTGACATCCTATCTTCAAGCACTTCCCAGGATGGACAAATATAACTTTTATTCTTTAGTTCTAGTTATTCTAAGCACCCCCTGATGAAGGGTCACTCTGAAGACCTGAAGCACTGCAGCTCTCGGTTGCTACACTTTCTTACTTTGCCTCTAATAAAATGTGTGTAAAACTTCTTTCAGATTGACCATTCATTATTTCTGGTAACAGAGTATGGCTCTCCTGTGCTTTGATTTCTAAATGTTACACAGGTGTAAGGTCGTTTTTGGTTTAGTATTGTTAAGCTTTTGATAGGTTACTTTTAGAGGCACATATAAAGTCTTAATGGACTCTCAGAATAAATTTTGTGGTTGGGGTCCTGTTACAGGAACTAAAAGTGATGCCACACAATATAAGTACTGTACTTCATTATTTGAACAAATAGACCAAATTAGCCTTTTAATGGCTAGTAACACTGTATGTTACTTATTTGACAAAAGGGTCTTGGCAGTGTGGCATAAATAGGTTATAAATGTTTAACTACTATAAGGGGATGAGTTGTTTTGTTTATCGATGCCCTCTATGAGGCATAACCCCGGGCAGATATAATCCATCTACTAATGTAATTAGGATGCAAGATTGATGCAATATTGTCATTGCTGTAGTCAATTTTGTAAGATTGTCTTATAAAACTAACAAAGTTAAAACAAAAAAAGTTTAGCCTACAAATGCTTTCAGGAATGGATGAAGGTGATGTTCAGACTCCAATGGTGTCCATGATTGACAGAAGTGATGTTCGGCCTCCAAGGGCTTCCAGGAATGAAAGGGAGAGACAGTCAGTCTCCATGGACTTCCAGGAATGGACAAGAATAAAGTTAAAGTGATTTTCTGAAGTTCCCCAAATGCCTTTTTCACATAGTATGCCATTGCTGTCCATGCTTCAGATGCTGAAGCTGCAATTTGTTTGTAAAAAAATCTGTCATAGTCATTTTTTTTTATGTTTTATCAGCACTTTGTTTCTGCCCGCCCTCCAGTTTTCTGTGTGCGGCCACCCCCCCAGAATGATGTCATGCAAGAGAGCACTTTTTGGCAGTTTGAATGGTAGGAGATTGATTCACAACTCCTACAGGTTACTACTCCCATTTGTTATGGCAAACCTCAGAAAATCACTAAGTCTCAAAAGAATTCCATGGGTGGGTAAAGCCAACATTCAATCTCCAAAGGCTTGCAATGCTGAACTAATGTGACATTTAGACTCCAAGAGCACCCAGAGATAGGCAAGGATGATGTTCAGTCTCAAGTGTTTCCAGGGATGGACGAGAGAGATGTCCAGTCTCCAAGGGTTTCTAGGGATGGTTAAGACTAAAGTTCAGTTTTTAAGGGCTTAAAGGGATTGGGTAAGGGTGACATGCCATCTCCAAGGGCTTGCAGTGCTAGACAAGGGTAATATTCAGTCTTCAAGGGCTTTCATGGACAGACAATGGCTATATTTCATCTCCAAGTGCTTCCAGTGATGGACAAGGGAGACATTCAGTCTCCAAAGACGTCCAGGGATGGACAAAGGATCAACTTTGCCCATCCCTGGAAGCCCTTGGAGCCCGAATATCATCCTGAAACTGAACATCACCCTTGTATATCAATAAAAACCCTGAAGACTAAATATCACCCATGTTAATTATGTGAAATTTCCAAGGGCTTCCAGGGTTGGACAAGGGTGATGTGCAGTCTCCAAGGGCTTTCTAAATAGATGTGAGCAACATTTAGTCCCCAAGGGCATCAATGGATGGGCAAATGTACTATTCAATTCCCCTGCGCTTCCAGGATGCAAATGAGTGACGTTTAGTCTCCAGGGGTTCCCAGGGATGAGGAAGAGCAACATTTCTTTGCTTTGCTTAAGTTAACAGGATACAATCTAGTTAGATCTGATCATCCCTCCTCGTGAAGGGGGGGTTGGGGTGGTGTTGCTTTCTACTCCAGTGATAACTTCAAGGTCACAGCTCCTGTGAAACACTTCATGTGGAACTGACTCTTGGTGGGGAAAATAAATGAAACCTAGTCTGTGCCTATAATCCTCCAAAGGGGGCGCTAACTGGCCTGGATGGAATCATCAACCACCTGTCTTCTCTAAAGGGGATTAAAAAAATGATATTACTTGGTGATTTTAACCTTGACTGATCTAGTAGTAACTCTGGTGTATACAATAACACTCTTGCAAAGCTTCACCTCTCTCAGCTGGTTACTGGACCTACCCATATTTCTTCCAGCAATTCACACCAATCCACACTGGACTGGATTGTCACTAATCATGTCAGTAGAATTCTTGAAGCTGGTACCTTGCCTGACTCAATCAGTGACTACTCACCCACTTTCTATGTCTGGAATGCAAGCTGTCCTAAGTTACTTCCTAAGATCATACAGTTCCGGGATTTCTCAAAATTAAATATTGCAGCACTTCTGTCGGAAGTAAGATGCACTGATTGGTCTCCGTTATACTAGACAACTAATGTTGATAGAGCTCTCGATTACTTACTATCAAATCTCCTTCCCCTCCAAAACAAGTATGTGCCTCTCAAAAGAAGGAGAATTAGGGGCGCTAAAACTAGATGGTTGCATAAGAATCTCCTCTCAGCAATGAAGAGTAGAGTTAAAGCATGGGTTGCTGCCAAAAAGTCTAACCAACCTGATGACTGGTCTAAGTACCGATCCATGAGAAAAACATGTAAGACATCCGAGCAGCAAAAACAGCATACTACGGTATGCTTCTTCAAAAATCCTGTGACGATGCTAGGGGTTTCTGGAACCATGTTAAAAGTTTTTTAGGGAAAGGCCCATCCCTGCCTCTGACTGAAATGACTATAAATGATGCTAACTGCAATAACCAAAGCATGATTGCTACTTCACTTAATGTTCACTTCTGTGATCTCTCAGATTTCCTGGTCAACTCTGTTTTACCCTCTGAGGAAAGCATAAACCCTGCTGAATCTTTATCGACCCAGTTTAGTATTAAACCAGTCTCGACTATTGATGTATTAAGGCTTATGAGAGCCATTCCTGAACATGGCTCTCCTGGGTCCTAAGTTCCTTAAAGTTATTGCTGCTGACATTGCAGCCCCTGTTTTGAGAATACTCAACTTATCTATTATGACCAGGACGGTGCCATCCATCTGGAAAATTGCACGTGTTATGCAGGTGCATAAGAAATGAGACTCTAGAATGATGAGTAATTACCGACCAATTGCCATCTTATCTGTCTTGGATACAATCCTAGAGAAGGCTGTGTCTTCTCAGGTCACAGAGTATCTGCATAAAAACAATCTATTATCCCCAGCCTAGCATGGCTTTAGTTCTGGCCACAGCACAACTATGGCACTATTACAATTTACTAATGATGTGCTGCTTAACATGGACAATGGAAAACTCACTGGGGCCATTTTTATCGACCTCACAAAGGCCTTTGACTTGGTTGACCACTCTCTTCTGCTCTCCAAACTATCCTCTCTTGGTTTCTCAAATTCTGCCATGGCCTGGTTTGGCAGTTACCTTCTGGGTAAACAACAATTTGTTCAAATAGGGAACATCGCATCCAATCTTGTCTCTACCTCAGTTGATGTTCCCCAAGGTTCTATTCTTGGTCCCCTCCTTTTCTGTCTCTTTATAAATAATCCTCCCCCCCCCGTCTGGATCGACTTTGTCTCTTTTCTATGTGGACGATATGGTTATCTACTCTGCCGCTAATAACATTTTGGCAATTCACACCTGCCTTCAGTCTGACTTTGACTGCTTCTCGGCTTGGCTAAAACAAAATAAGCTCCTACTTAACACTAGCAAAATGGTGTCAATGCTCTTTGGGACTTCCCTTAGGCTAAAAGCTTGTCATATTGGACATTCCCTTTGTGGACCTGATGGCATAAATACAGGTTACTCACCTGTAACAGGAGTTCTAGGAATGGTATATGTTGTTCATCCACACTCATTGGCAGGTATCCTTGCCGCTTTAAATCTTGCCGGAAGGTCTTCAAGCTTGCTCCTCCCACCCACCCGGGTGGTATAACTCTCGGCTCCGCCCCATGACGCCAGATCTGGCCCGCTGGAAGCTCAGGTTGTGCGTCGAAGCCGGGGAGGTCGGGTGGGTCGTGTGGATGAACAACATATACCATTCCTAGAACTCCGTTACAGGTGAGTAACCTGTATTTCTAGGGACATGGATATGTTGTTCATCCACACTCATTGGCAGACTCCTAGCAGTTCTCCCGGGAGGAGGCAGGCGCACACCCCAATACTTACTTGGGAAGAGACTGGAGGAGCCGAGGCCCCAAAACCAGCATCCGGCGTGACTCAAGGTCGATGTGTAATGGGTAATGAAGGTGTTTGCTGACTTCCAGGTAGCAGCCCTGCAGATTTCCTGGATAGGGGCGTCCCTGGAAGCAGCCACCGTTGCAGCAGTATGGCGGGTAGAATGAGCTCTTATCCCTCTGGGAGCTCCATGCCCGCCAACTTATAACAGAGATCTATGCAGGAGGTTACCCACCTGCTTATCGTCCGCTTGGCTGCAGGTCTGCCAGATGCGGCTTCAGCGTAGGTGACAAACAGCTGGCGAACCTCTCCCAATTTCACCCGTCGCTCCTTATAATAAGCGGCGCCCTTCTAGGAGTCAGAGTATGGAGCCTATATTAGGCCTCCGAGTGTGATTGGGGTAGAACACCGCAGAGTCAACACCTGGTTAGGTGAAACTCCGACACACCACCGCCGGAAGGAATTTCGGGTGGGGCGCAGGACCTCTGTCCTGTGGAAGACCAGGTAAGGAGACTCGATGGAGCGCCTGGAGCTCTCCCATCCTTCTGGCTGACGTGATAGCCACCAAGAAGGCGGTCTCCACGACAGGTGAGAGAAGCACACCTGTGCATAGGTTGAATGGCTTGCCCATGAGCTTTGCCAGTACCAGCAGTAGATCCCACGGAGGTGAGGTTCCCCTACTGGAGGAAATGTGATCAAGGCCTTTGAAAAAGCGCCAGACCACCTTCTCCTCGCCACCGACTGCTTCCCGCCCGCGTGCCCGGTAAAGCAGAAGATGGCTGCCAGGTGCACCCTTAGGGTCGCTCGACCTAAGCTCCTTGACTAGAAAGGGACCATAAATAGTCCAAGATGCTTGCAAGGAACAGGAGGAAGGGTCCAAGCCCTTGCCCTGACACCAAATGAAACCTTTTCCATTTGAAGGCATAACATTTTCTGGTCGACTCATGACGGGACGCCTCAACTACATTGAGGACTCGTCGGAAAGACCCAGGCCTGGAACTCTCAGCCAGACCCAAGGCCTGGAACTCTAGCCAGCTCAGGAACCAGGCCGTCAGGTGCAGGGATTGAAGGTCCGGATGGAACACCTTCCCCTGATTGACTGAGAGCAGGTCCGGGCGAGCTGGAAGCTGCCGCGGAGTCCTGGAGCTGAGACTGAGGAGATCTGGGTACCAGAACTGGCGAGGCCAGTCTGGGCTATCAGAATCACCTCGCCTTGTCCCTCCTCGCTTGAGAAGCACCTTGTGGATCAAGGAAATGGGGAAAAGGCGTAAAGAGGCCCGGGGTCCACTGCCTCGAGAAGGCATCCCCTGCAGCGAGCCCTGCTGAGGCGGGCATGGAACAGACTCAACCTAGCGTTCTCCCGGAGGCAAACAGGTCCACCTGAGGTGTGCCCCAATGGGAGAACAGATGCTGTACTACCTCCGGCAGGAGAGACCACTCGTGGGATGCAGCCCCTATCCGGCTCCAGGGCATCGGCCAGGGTGTTGGAGGCTCCTGCCCGTGAATAGCTAGGAGATCCGCCTCAGGCTGCGCCAGAGTGACCATCATGGAGAGCTTCCTTGCATAGAAGCATGAAGACACGTCCCGCCCTGGCGGTTTAGATAGTACATGGTTGTGGTATTGTCCGTCTGGACTCGGACCACTGACCCCGAAGGAGCGGGCAAAAGGCGGTGAGAGCTGCGGACTGCTCGAGCTCCAGCAGGTTGATGTGGCATCGGGACTCCTGGGGACCAGAGGCCATGAGGCCCGTGTTCCCCAGATGGGCACCCAACCCATCAGAGAGGCATCAGTCGATAGAGACCGTCGGCTCGGGCAGACGAACAGGATGCCCTCCTGCAAATGATCTGGAATGGTCCACCACTGGAGGCGTCCACATCCCTGTGTCACCGACTAAGCTGGTCAAAGGATCGCTGGCGTTGTGACCACTGGCTGGCCAGTCCCACTGAAGGGGCGCATGTTCCATGACCCCAGCGGACCACACTGGTGCAGGCCGCCAGTGAGACCCAGGAGCGCAGGAAGTCCCGGGCAGGCGCAATTGCCCAACCAGAAATGATCGGGCAAGGAGAAAGAACCTCGGCCCTGTCGCCGGGAGCAGCGCTCTGGCTCGAAGAGAGTCGAGCTGCGCCCGATGAATAGAATCACCTGCTTGACTCGAGTTCCGACTTGGCCTCGTTGATAAGGAGGCCCAGTTGAGAACAGACCTGGAGGCCAGATCTCTGGACCAATCCGCCTCCTTCCTGGAGGAGCTGCTATCAGCCAGTCGTCCAGGTAAGGACACCGGACCTCGGGCGCGCAGGAATGCTGTCACCACTGCCATGCATTTGGTGAAGACCCTGGGAGCTGGAGACAAGCCGAAGGGCATGGCTTGGAACTCGAAGGGATTCTTCCTTTCCGGGCGAAGAAATCTCTGGTGAGGAGACGGATGGGACGTGGAATAGCGTCCTGCAAGTCAGAGAAGCAGAACCACACGCCGCGTTCAAGGATGGTATTATCTGAGCCAGTGACCATCCTGAAGGTTCAAGACCTTAGGAACTTGTTTAGGATCGTGTAGGTCGAGAAATGGGCGCCAGCCCCGTCCGCTTCAGAACAGGAAGTACCTGGACACAAACCCTGGGTCTGAAGGAGGTCCACCACCTCTCTTATCACCTCCTTCTGGAGGAGGAGGCGATGTCGGCTCGACGAGCCGCCAGTGAGCTGGGATCCCGAAGCCCCCGGCGGCGGCTCTGAAGGGTGGTGCCTGCCGAATTCCAGAGGCAGGCCTCTTCCCACCACCTCCAAGACCCACCTGTCCGTGGAAACAGCGGACCAGGCGGAGCGAGAAGTGCGGAGCCGTTCCCCACGGGGGACCCAGGGGTAAGGTGCGGGAATGGGGCGACACCCTCAGCCCGTCACTGGGCAGGCTTGGAGGAGGACCGGCCGAGGACCTCCTGGGCCTTCCTCCCTGCCTCCTGTTAGGAAGCCGGCGGCTTGGGTTTGGGATGCCAAGGCCGAGCCTGCTGGCCTGGCGTTGCTGGGCCGGGCGCGGGGCACAGAAGAAAGGAGCTTGGCTGTGGTTTGCGGCCTTTGTCCTTCTGAGCGGAAGAGACCGAGTCCAAGGTAGCATTGGACTTCTCGATCCTCTGCAGGTGACCTTCCACCCCAGGGCCGAAGAGGTCAGTCCCCAAAAAGGGAACATCCGCCAACTTGTGCTGGGTATCCAGTAAAGGTGGATATCCTCAGCCAAGCCATGACGCCATAGCCACTGCAGCACGCCACCGATCAGCACTTGAGTCCCCTATATCCAAAGCAGTCTGGAGCTGCTGTTTGGCCACTGCCCTGCCCTGGTCCGCACCTGCTTAACCGTAGTCTGCAGATCGGCGGGAAGATGAGGATGACCTCATCCAGGAGCCCAACAGGGCATGAGAAAAATGTGCCATGAGGGCGGCGAACTGGCCTGGCGAAGGCAGGAGAGGGGCATAGCGTAGACTTTTGGCCCGACATGGTCAATTTCTTGGACTCCTTGTCAGGAGGTTTGTCCACATCCTAAGCGTTGCCCGGCGAAGCGCTGTCGAACCAACCCTCAGCAGAGGTGTTCAGCGGACAAAGGAGCATTGGGACCGCATACTTCCTGGCCATCCTGGCCGGACGTGAGGGCGAGGCAAGCGGCGCTGCCAAAGCTCCAGTGCGGACCCAGTATGGCCTCGGCCACGAAAGGCCTCCGTCGGAGAATCCCCTCGGTCCAGAATCTCCGTGAGGGGATACCTGGCCCGTTTGGAAACGGGTTCGAGCTCCATCCCGGTGGACTCCGAGATGAGCCGAAGCAGTCCTAGGAAGGACGACGGGCTATCGTCCATTGACTGACCTCCTGAAGACTCCAAGTCCAGTCGCTTGGAGAAAAAGGAGGAATCATCTTCGGACTCGGAAGAGCCCTCGAAGAGCTGCCTCTGGCCTGAGCCACCCTTCACCTGCCGAGGTCGGTCGGGAGTGAGGGTAACTGACAACCGATGGGGTAGACCCTTAGCCGACCCGAGAATCCTTGGCCGAGCCCCAGTAATGGTGGCTGTGGAGGCGGAGGTTCCACGAATCGGTGGAGCAGCTGGTTTGGCCGAACAACCGGCCTGGGTATAGGCTCCTCGGATAAGTCGAGGGTTGTGTCGGCCGCTCGGTGACAGCCATAATGGCCGAGAGGCGACGGGTGGCTTACTCCCGCCAGGAGAAGCTGTTGCAACATAAGGTCCTTGCCGTCGGCGTAATTTACGCGGAGCCTCCTCATCCGAGGAGGAGGACGAGACGAGCGGCGACGCCGCTTACATGATGCCGAGACCGAGACCGCCTTATGACGGTGGGATCGGCTGGACCGCCAAGGTCGAACCGAGACCAAGTCCCAAATTTCCGAGGTCGGTGCGGGGAGGTGTCGGCGGAACCGGCACTCACCGGCTCGGATGGTCCATCCGAGGCTCCAGAACGGAGGCACAGGCGAGCCACGGGATCCTCAACTCCTCCGGGGGAACCGGGAGAGGGAATCTCGGCTGCTAAGCGACAGCCCGTCCAATGGGTCGAGAAAAATCTAGGCTTCATCGGTGGGAGTCTGGTCAACTGACCTGGCAGGGGACACTGTGAGGCCAGTGGCGAGCCCGGCGGTCGACGAAGCGGCGGTCGGCGACCGGGGAGAGGACCTTTCCCGCTCCCAGAGCGTCGACGGAGGACTTACCCTGTCCCTCTTTTGGACCGAGAATAAGGTCCAGCAGGCGCGAGCCCTTCTCCCTTAGTGAGAGGGACAGACAAACTCCTAAAAGAAGCCGTGTAGGAAGAACCCAGAGGCGGGATAAATGCAGCGGCGAGGAAGGCTCGGCCCGCGCCTCCTCTTGAGGCGACCATCCGCTTTCGAGCTGATCGCCCGAGCCGCCGCCTGGACACCGCCAACGGGCCTCCTTGGACTTCACGGGGAAACGCTACTCGGGGCGGCCCAGTTGCAATCGGGCAACACGGTCTTCGGGGCGTAGGCCGAAGAAAGATGAGCACAGGTCGCAAGCCTGCGGGTGGTGCTCAAGGCCTAAGCAGTGACACTGCGGGAGTGTGGATCCGTCCGAGACATCTTCTGCCCGCATGGGCATCTCCGAAATCGAGTCGATTTGTCCGCAGCAGCCCGAGGGATAGAAGACTGAAGTCTTTTCGCAAAATTTATTTTTAAATCCATAAGCGGAGAAATAGGAACCAGTCTCAAACGCAGAGCGTTAAGGAGGGAACCTGAGCTTCCAAGCGTAAGGAAGATCTGGCGTCATGGGGCGGAGCCGAGAGTTATACCACCCGGGTGGGTGGGAGGAGCAAGCTTGAAGACCTTCCGGCAAGATTTAAAGCGGCAAGGATACCTGCCAATGAGTGTGGATGAACAACATATCCATGTCCCTAGAACCATGGATACTGTCACATCCTTCAGATACCTTGGTATGACTCTTGACCCCTGACTGGACTTTAATCTTCATGTTGCAGCCACTTGTAAGGCAGTGAACAGTAAACCTGGCCTGGTTTACAAGGTAAGATCCTCCATAAATTCGACAGCCAGACTGGCCATTGCTCAGGGAATTCTTCGACTTTGCCTCAACTATGGCTCTATACTCTACCTTAATGCTAGCAAGCAAGTAATCCAGAAATGGAGCACTTGTTATAATAGTATTTGCTACTTTGCCCTTGCGGCTTCTAAACTAATACATAGCTGTCAGCTCTATTCTTCTCTCAATTGACTCACCCCGTCCTCCTATCGTCTGTACACAGCTGGTTGTCTGGTCGATAAATTAACCCGGACTAGTACTCCATGATCCCTTGTAACTCTGCTAAAACAACTTGACTTGCTCTGTACGCTGAGATCTACTGAAAATGCTTCCTTTGTTACGCCTAGATGTCTCACCAAGAAGGGTGAACTTGCATTTGCCGTATCTGCTCCCACAATGTGGAACACCCTTCCACTCTGTGTTAAACAATCAGCTACTCACCGGGCCCTTCAAAAAAGTTTAAGAACTCACCTTATGAGCTCAGGTCTCTGCTCCTGCTCTACCTCTTGCTCGTCTCCACTCGCATGCACTACTACCACTGACCTTCCACCTTGAGAGCGGTACTTCCTCTCAGCACTTATGTACCCCCAGTGTTTGCTGTATATGTACTTCTTCAGTCAATTATACTGTTTTCAAATTCTATAAAAGTTTATGTAGCTGTGATTTCTGTTTATCATCATGCTATGTATATTCTACTTGTTCCTGAATGTGCCATATATTCAAAATTGTCATGTGTTACTGTATTTTCCTTCCAACTAGATGTTTTGCAGTCTGTTGTGGACACTATGTATCTGCTGTTTCTGATGTGTAACCCTCCTGGGCCATGCCTGAAAATAGGCAAAATCTCTTGTCTAGTGCACCTACCTGGTTAACAAAAATGAAATAAAAAATAAAGAAGATTTAGTCTCCAATGACTTCCAGGGATGAAGGCCAGGGTGATGTTTGGTCTATAAGGGTTTCCAGGGATGGAGAAAGACACTATTCAGTTTCCAAAGACTTCTAGAGATGACAAAGGTAATGTTCAGTTTCCAAGGGCTTTTGGGGTTGGGGCAAGGTTAAGTTTGTCCAAAGTGCCAACTTTTTATAATTCCCTGCCCAAAGACATTACCAACTGCCCAAGACTGTGTATTTTTAAGGTGAGACTCACAAAATGGTTGTAGTCCACGAAAACTTGCACATATTATTGAATGTTATTGTGTTTTGTATATTTTTTGTACTCAAAGTATTTTTATTGTTTGTAATTGTAGGTACTTGTTGCATATGAAAATGGGCAATTTGCTCATCTGTTAACAAGTATAAAAAATAAAAACAAGTTCGGGTGACAGGGTTTCTAAGTTAAACAAGAGCGAAATTTAGTCCCCAAGGGTTTCCATGAATGGACAATGGACAAGTCCAGTTATTAAGGGCTTCCTGGGATGGGTACGAGTCACATTCAATTTCCAGAGGCTTCCAGGGATAGTCAAGGGCAATGCTCAGTCTCCAAGGGCCCCCAAGGTGTGATGTTCATTCTCCACAGACTTCCAGGGATGGACATGAGTGATATTTAATTTACAAGGTCTTTGGTGACAAAAAAGGGCTACATTCGGTCTCCATGGACTTTGAGGATGACAAAGGGTGACGTTTTGTCTCAGTTTGTTTCCAGGGATGAAGAAGTGCAATATTCAGTGTCCATGGACTTCCAGGGATAAACAAGGCTAACGTTCAGTCCCCAAGGGCCTCCAGGGTTGGATAAATGTTATGCTTAATTTTCAAGGGTTGCTAGTGATGGACAAAACTAAAGTTCACAGGCTTCCACATTTAGAACAAAGTGATGTTCAGTCTCTAAGGGCTTCTAGGGATGGACAAGGGAGATGTTCAGTCTCCATGGGTTTCTGGGGATGGACACGGATGACATTCCATCTCCAATGGCTTCCGCGTATGCACAAGGTCGACATTCAGTCTCCAAGGGCTTCTAGAGATGGGCATGGATGAGATTTCACTTCCAAAACTGTCCAGGGTGAAGAAGAGCAACAGTGAGTCTCCATGACTTTAAAGGGTGAAAAACAGTGATGTTCAGTCTCCAAGGGCTCCAAAGGTTAAATAAGGGGTATGATCAGTTTTCAAGGGTGTCTAGGAATAAGGGTTTCCAAGGATGAACAATGGCAGTGTTTAGACTCCAAGAACTGCTGATGGACAAGAGTAAAGACTGGTCTCTAAGGGCTTCCAAGAATGAACAATGCTGACAAAAGGCTTCTAGTGACGGAGACCTGTGGCATTCAGCCTCTAAGGGTCTTCAGAGATGGACAAATGTGATGTTCAGCCTCCAAGGGCTTGCAGGTATGGACAAGGGTGCTGTTCATTCTCCATGGAATTGCATGGATGGACAAGAGTGATGTTCAGTCTCCAAGGATTATACTGTATAATTTTTGGTCAAGGGTGCTAAACTATTTCAATATTTTCCACTTAGCTTTTTCTCGCCCCCTGGCTCACCCAATGGCACTACTTCAGCCTTGTCACAGACCTTATGAACTTACAGGTTATTAACCACTTACACAGAACCACGATGGTGGGGGTGGCCTAACACATCGACAGCATGTGGGGGGGGGGGGGCAGTGCAACAGCAGGCCAGTTTTTTTTTCTACAGCACCTGGTTTTCTTCCCAAGGGTGCCAGCACGCTGTAACATGCATGCATACATGAGTGGCACACATGTGTATCTAACTTCTGGCCACTACCCCTCTCCCCTTTATATGTACATCTACTGTGCTGCCACCTGTCTTTCACCAGGTGGCAGTCGAGCAGTGGGATGCTGTATTCCCCTTCCCGATGGAGAACTTCCCTTAGTGTGCTCCATCAGTCTTCCCTTCCCATGCCTGCCCCAGAGTGACCAAAGTTCATTCAGAAACAAGGACTGCCAGGGTAGGAAGCGAAAATGCTACTGGGCCAGCTGATATTCAGTTTCTAATGGTTTACAGAGATGAAAAATGTAACATTTAGTCTTCAAGGACATCCACGGATGAACAAGGGTGATATTCAGTCTACAATGGTTTCAAGGGATGGAGACAGGCAATGTTCAATTTCCAAAGACTTCCAGGGATAAACAAGGTGACGTGCAGTCTCCAATGGCTTCCATGGTTGTACAAGGATTATGTTCTATTTTCAAGGGTTTGTAGGGATGGACAAGAGTCATGTTCAGTCTCCAAAGAATTCCAAGGATGGAAAAGGACAATGTTTAGTCTCTAAGGGCTTCCAGGGATAGACAAGGTCTATATTCCATTTCCAAGGGTTTCCAGGGATAAGGAAGGGCAATGTTCCGTCTCAAAGGACTTCCAGGGCTGAAGCAGGGTGATGTTCGGTCTCCACAGGTTTGCAGAACTGGACAAAGGTTATGTTCAGCTTTCAAGTATTTCCAGGGATGGACAAAGTTCAGTCTGTAAGAGCTTCCAAGGATGAGCAAGGGCAATATTCAGTCTATGTGGGCTTTCAGGGATGGACAAGAGTGGCATTCAATCTCCACGGGTTTCCAGGGAAGGCAGTGTTCAATCTCCAAGATATGGATGGACAAAAGTGGCGTTCAGTCTCCAATTGCCATCAGGGATAGAACAACAGTAAAGTTCAGTCTCCAAGGGATTCCAGAAAAACACAAGAGTGCAGATTAGTCTCCAGGGGTTTCCAGGGATGGTCAATGGCCACATTTTGTCATCAAGGGCTTCCACGGATAGAAAAGAATGACATTCAGTCTCCAAGGGCTTCCACAAAAGAACAGATAGATGTTCTGTCTCAAAGGATTCACACTGTGGAGCAACTAAAGCAAAGAATCACAGTGAAAAACAAGCCCGCTCTTTACAGCTGGTTGTAAAGTCATCAGAATTCTAGTGCCAAAACACATCATGAGAGAGTGTGGCAAAAACCGCTGCCAGCATTCAGAGGTTCAGTACATCTTTCTTGGTCTGATGCCATCTGGACACATGTTAATTTAAGCAAAGCAGCCCAAGAGACCCAAATACAGTAACTGGCAGTTTTCTCCTTCAGGGCTGAGAGGTACTCCCCGTGCAGGATGGGTAAAAATATCAGCAAGATCCAGGCTGATAAACACTACCAAGTTCACAGGAACGGATGGATAAAAAAAAATCCTGTCTTTTCTGACAATGTGTTTGTGATCTCTTGGAGACTGCACTGCGCTGGTGTAAGGTGAGCCAAAAAAAATCCAGTCAGTGCCATCATTATTCACCAGTAATCCCCGCTGTCACTGTGGTCTCCAAACACAGCTAATGCATATCACTTGTTTCTGTTTACATTGGTTTATTGGCACCCTTGACTGCACTTTGCTGAAACAGCACCCCGGTGCTTCTCTGAGCTCAGATGAGAGTTCTACAGAGGTGTCAGGATGTTGGGACATTACTCACCAAAGTATATCCTAACCAATCAAAGTGGCAGAAACTGCTGGTGAGACATGAGGAAGTTATGATATTTCTCATCAGGGTACAGCCCTCAATCAAAAGCACAGGGGTAAAGACAATGGCCGGTCTGGAGTACCCACTAACCTCACTGCTCCCACTCCCCCCCGAAAAAAGCAAAACATTAAGTTAATGAGTGCTCAGGGTACAGTACAATGACAACCCTAACACAACGTCACCTAACCCTATCTTAACAACCCGGTATATCATCGAACAATGACATGGACTGCCTCCACTAAGAGTGAAGATAATCGGGTTAGAAATGTAACGTGGTAGCTGGTCTGCCAACGCAGTGGTAGGGCTACCATTCATGATGCCGGCGACCCATGTTTGACAACGAGCACAGGTTGTTAGGGGCCAGCTGGGGGATGCAGGACCGAGCGTTGCAGGGACAGGTCTCAACTCTTGGAGAAGGGATCCTGCATCTCGCCACAAGACTGCCACCTGGTGGAGGACAGGAGGTAGCAATGGCAAGGGCAGCAACAAGGGGTAGGACTGCTGGCAAACACTGGTACGCAGGCATGCCAATGCGCATGTGCATGTCACTGAACGCCAACGCCCTGGGGGACAAAACTGAAGTTGAAAATGCTCTGGTCTGCTCTGCCACCACACACACACACACACACACACACACACACACACACACACACACTGCACGACCAAAATGCCAGGCCACCCACCTACAAGGTCAGGTGCAAGTTGTGGTTAATCAGTAAGTCCACACGAATATCAGTGACAGGGCTTGGGGGGGGTGCAGTCAGGACTAGAAAATGGGGGTGCCGGTCAATATGTCAACTGAATTCCAGAGCGGGAATAATAGCGATGGAAAAATGTCACATGAGAAAACATTATATGGGCAGTATAGCTACAGTATGTACAAAAAATAGCTAATCACAGATTGCCATGTATCGAGTGCAGTGCGGCGTGGAGTTTGTTATATTTATTATGGGGGGCACTGGTGTGAGGTGCTGTGCCTCTTTTCTCCCCTTTTTTGTGCTATTTTGACTTGCGACAAATTTCCATGTGTTATTCTCGTCTTATATGGAATTTTGTTGCAGTTATTTACGTAGACATTTTTATTTTGATATTAGGGCATGATGCCGAATATGGCTAGAGGGAAACAAAGGAGGAGGGGAAATAAATAAAAAAAAAATAAAGAACTTTAACTTGATAAACTAAATGAATGTAAACAAAAAAAATAGGTTACTCACCTGTAACCATAGTTCTTGGGAGTGGTACATGGTTTACATCTACACTCTAGCAGTTCCACTGGAATATGCTGACTGTTGGACGTCTTTACACTAAGCTCCTCCTACCATCTGGTAGATATATTCTCTGACTCGACCTCGTGATGTCAGATCGCTGCACACTCTAAGCAGGGATCTGTGTGCCACTTGCCAGGGGAGGCCGGGTGGGTTGTGTGGATTTGAACCATATACTGTACCACTCTTAGAACTATGGTTACAGGTGAGTAACCTATTTTTCTGGGAGCGTGGATATAGTTCACTATCCACACTCTGGCAGACTCCTAGCAGGTCTCCGAGAGGAAGGGGCTAGGTGTGCACCACTACTTAGAGAACAGAGATTGGAGAACTTAAGTCCCAAAGCCCAGCATCCCAGGGTGACTCAAGGTTGATGTGGTAATGGGAAATGAAGGTGTGTGCTAATTTCAAGGTAGCGGTTCTGCAGATTTCCTATACAGCAAAGTCCCTGGAAGCAGCCACCGAGGCAGCAGTAGGTCTGGTGGAATGAGTCCTAAACCCTGCTGGAGGCTCCCTACCAGCCAACCTATAGCAGAGGTCAATGCAGGATGCTAGCCACCTGCCAATCATCTGCTTTGCTGCTGGTCTCCCAGGTGCAGCTTCAGCGTAAGTTATGAACTGCTGGAGAACCTCTCCCTGAACTCCAGTCATGCACTCCTTTTAATAAGAGAGTGCCCTCTGCAGGTCCAGTTGTATGGAGTCTGCAGTTGGCCTCCAAAGTGGGATTAGTAAAGTAGACCAGTATGTGTATCACCTGGTTAAAGGGACACTATCAGCTTTTCCCCTCCATTCTGTGTGAAATGTGAGCTTTGTGCCTATAGGCACAGAGTTAAACAACTGTTTCAGTAGAGTGCCCCTATATATTGCAAAAGCCACCAGTTTGCCTCATTTTTTTACATGTGATAATATTTCGATTTAGGAGCGTCCCGGCTGAAATACTGCACTCACCGGAAGCAGCTGTTCACTCAGGACGTGCGTCTGCCACCAAGCGCTCTCCCGATATGGATTTTTTAGTAAACATAATGGACAAATTAGTTTGTGCAAAAGCTTTCCTAATACAGAATCAGTCCCGACATGTTAGATTTGAGAACAAGCAGTAGTATTGCCACAAAATGCTTTTAAAAAGTGCCTCCAAAATCGCGTTCATGCTCAAGACTGACACTGTGCAAGATCTCGCTTCAGTTGCTCTTTGCGCATGAACGCAATTTCGGAGGCAATTTTAAAAGCATTCTGTGGCAATACTACTGCTTGTTCTCAAGTTTAACATGTCGGGACTGATTCTGTATTAGGAAAGCTTTTGCACAAACTAATTTGTCCATTATGTTTACTAAAAAATCCATATCGGGAGAGCGCTTGGTGGCAGATGCACGTCCTGAGTGAACAGCTGCTTCCGGTGAGTGCAGTATTTCAGCCGGGACGCTCCTAAATCGAAATATTATCACATGTAAAAAATTAGGCAAACTGGTGGCTTTTGCAATATGTATAGGGGCACTCTACTGAAACAGTTGTTTAACTATGTGCCTAGAGGCACAAGGCTCACATTTCACACATAATGGAGGGGAAAAGCTGACAGTGTCCCTTTAAGGTGGAATTCTGATACTACCTCCATGAGAAACTTCGGGTTGGGGCGAAGGACAGCTTTGTCCCTGTGGAAGACCAGACAGTAAGTCTCCACTGAGAGAGTCTGGAGTTCCCTGATCCTTCTGGCTGACTTAATGGCCACCAACAAGGTTATCTTCCATGACAGGTGCGACATCTTACCCTGTGCATCAGCTCGAATGGCCTGCATGTGAGCATCGCCAACACCAGAGGTAGGTCCCATGGTAGAGGACTCTCACAACCGGAAGGGGCAGATGGTCTAAGCCCTTGAAGAAGTGCCCAACCACCTTCGCCTGGGCCACTGTCAGCTTACCAGCCCTTGCCTGGTAAGCAAAGATGGCTACCAGCTGTACCTTAAGAACTGTCAATCGCACTCCCAACTGAGAGAGGGACCAGAAGTAGTCCAGGATGCTAGCCAGAAGGCAGATAAGGGGATCAAGCTTCTTGCCCTGCACTAAATGGAAAATTTCTTCCATTTAAAGGCACATCATCAGTGAGTCAATTCTTTTCAAGAGGCCTCCACATCATGGAGCACATCCTCTGAGAGACCCAAGAACTGGAACTCTAGCCTCTCAGGAACCAGGCCTTGAAATGCAGGGACTACAGGTCCAGGTGTAGGACCGTCCCTTCCTGTCTGGTCAGCAGATCCAGGAGAAGAGGCAGTTGCCGCACAGGTCTGCTGCTGAGGCTGAGGAGATCCAGATACCAGACCTGCCTTGGCCACTCTTGAGCTACTAGGATCATCTTCACCTTATTCTTCTGGGCCTTGGACACCACTTTGTGAATCAAGGGAATGGGAGGGAAGACATACATGATGACTGGGGGTTAAGGGCTTCACAAAGGCATCCTCCAACAGCATCCCACACTGTTGGGGGGGGGGAGGCAAAAACAGCCTCAGTTTGGTGTTCTCTCAGGAGGCAAACAGACCCACCAGAGAAGTGCCCTATAGAGAGAATAGGTGGTCTACCACCTCCAGATTCAGGCACCACTCATGCGACATCTCTCCAACCCAGCTGAGAGTATCTACCAGCTGACTGTTTACTCCTGTGACATGGATCGTCAGGAGATCTGTATCCAGGCTGCACATGAGGGACCAGGTGCAGAGGGCCTCCCAACACAAGAGAAAGAAGTGTGTTCTGCCTTGGCTGTTCACGTAGAACACGGTAGTCGTTTTGTCTGTCTGGACCTGCACAACCTGACCCCTGACTAAAGGACCGAATTCTGCCAGAGCAAGCTGCACTGCATGGAGCTCCAGCAGGTTTATGTGGAGACAGAACTACCTGGGTAACCAGAAGCCGTGGTGCTCTGTGGCCTCCCAGATATGCCCCATCCCACCAGAGACACATTTGTTGTGAGCATGAAAGACAGCTCTGAATGGAAAAATGGGATTCCTTCCTCCAAGTGTTCGGGGATCAGCCACCACTGGATGGCATCCCACATCAGCTGGGTCACTATGACTGCCTGGTCAAAGTGGTCTAGGCACTGAAACCACTGACAACCCAACTCCCCCTGCAGGTAGCGCATTCGCCAGTGGGCCCACCGGACCATGCTGGTGCAGGACAAACTGTACCCCAGCAGCCTCCTAAAATCCCAGGCAGGATACGAGAGCCCAACCTGAAAAGATCATGCAAAGGAGATAAGATCTTGTGTGTGATCCACAGGGAGGCAGGTCTTAGCCCACAGAGTCTAGTTCTGCCCCCCATAAACCTGATCACCCCTGTAAGCACCAGTTTGTACTTGTCCAGGCTGACCAACAGGCCCAAGTCTCAGCAGGTCTAGACAGCAAGATCTGTGGACCTCTTTATGGCCTCCTTGGACAGACTGTCCAGCAGCCAGTCATCCAGGTAGGGATACACCCTGACCCCTAGGAACCTCAGGTAATCTGTCACCACTGTAATACACTAGGTAATGACCCTGGACAGGCCAAAGAGTATGATGTGGAACTGATACAGGACGCCTTCTGTTTGGAACCGGAGGTGCTGGCAGTGGGACGGACTGGGATGTGAAAGACTGCATCCTGGAGGTCTAGGGAGCAGAACCACATGTCTTGCTCCAGAGATGGAATGATCTAATTCAGGAAGTGACCATCCTGAACTTGTGCTTCTGCATGAACTGGTTCAGAGCATTCAGATCTAGTATGGGGCACCAGCCCCCCCACCCCTGTCCATTTCAGAACGAGGAAGTACCTGGACACATAACCCTGACTGGCCAGGGCATATGGGCTACTGGTCCTTTTGCATGAAGCTGAGCTATGTCCACCTGACAGGCGGACATTTCCTGCGACACCATGGACCCCTGAGGTGCACGGAGGTAGTAAGGCAGGGAGCCTTGAAATCCAGAGACAAAACTCTGCCTGCTATGTCTAACACCCACTGGTCCATTTTGATAGCAGGCCAGCATGGCAAGAAGTGACACAACCAACCTCCTATGGAGACAGCAGACAGGGACAGGATGGGTGGAGGGATGACACCCCCAACCTGTCACTGGGCAGCTTTGCAGGGACATCGGTGGCTGCAGTCAGAGGGGCACCACCACCTCTGCCCCCCTCTTTCTTAGGACCTCGGCCCCCCAGAACTGGGCTAGGTGCACCAGGCTTGGTACAGCCCCTTCTGGGGCTGCTGCTGAGGAGGCTGTGGTTGAAAGGACAGATACTGGACAGCCTGTTTCTTAGCTTCCTTTTCTTGTCCTTTTGGGAGGATGCTGCAGAATCCAGGGTGAAACAGGACTTCTCAATTTGGGTGAGATGTCCTGCCACCCCAGGGCCAAAGAGGTCGGTGCCCAAGAAGGAGACATAGGGCAGCCTGTGCTGAGTGTGTGCCATGAAGCTGGACAGATGCAACCAATCCCTGCAACGCACAGAGACAGCAGCCACCATGGCACGGCCACATGAATCGCCCATGTCCAAGGCCACCTGGAGCTGGTATTTAACCAGCGACTGACCCTGGTCTCTGATGATCATTACCAACAACTGCTGCTCAGCCTGGATGTGTCAAAGACTTCCATCTGGGAGTGACTGAGACTGGCCATCATCATGGCATAACAAGAACGAGGAAGACCTAGGGATACCACAGTGTACACCTTTTTAGTGGTATGGTCAATCTTGTGAGACTCCTTATCTGGACACCTGTCCACATCCTCCTGGTTTCCCAATTTGCAGAAAACTGAGTTGGTCACCAAACCTCTGCAGCTGGATGGTCCAAGAACCCCTAAAGGGACCATGTGGGTAACGCACACTTGCAGATCACACGGGTACAGGGTGCCAGGCAGGATACTGCCAAAGCTTCAGAACCACTCTCAGAATGGTTTCAGCCATGGGAAAGGCAACCCCTAGGGATTTGTCCCTGTCCAGAATGTCAGTAAAGGGTACTTAACCCTTTTCTGAACTAGCTGCAACATGACTGACATGGACTCCAAAATACATTGGAGAAGGGTCCCAAAAGGCACCAGGCCATGTTCAGTAGACAGCTCCTGAACTGATCCCCAGATGAGGAGGAGAGTCCCAGAAGAGGACATGGAGTCATGATCTGAGTCATCCAAGGATTTCTCAAGAACAGCCCTTGAACATTTCTAACCACGGACCACACGGGTATCCTCTCCCAGGGTGATGTGCACCGACAACTGGCCTGGCAAGTCGGTGGCCGACAAACAGGCCTCCTTAGTTGGAGCATCTACCTTCAGCTGCGGTGGTGGAAGCGCCACCTAAAGGGTCAGGCAAGCAGCTGCGGAGAGAACCTGCATAGCCTGGACCGGCAGGGGCACTACCTGCAGCTGCCAGGTAACCAGAGGTCCAGGGGTACACAGTCCTACCCTGTTCCACAATAGCCTACTGTTGCCAGTGGAGTTCCTTGTAGCACCTATGCAGCTTACAACAGTGCCCCTCCTTGCCTGTTGATGTGGAGGTCGAGGAGTGTCAATGGTGATGCTTCTCATTTGACCAGGATTAAGAGCGAGAATGCCTCAACCTAGACCTCAACCGTTGACAGGACAACCAACAACAAGGTGAGCCTTCCGGCTGGTTGTGGTATACCACATGTTGGTGTACACTGACCAACATAGGTGTGGAAGACTCTCACCAGTGGAGGCCACTCCTCCAGTTGGCTGATCAGGGATACCCACCGGTCCATGTTCTCCTGGGTGAGGACTGGGGCATCAGGGTCTCCGAGATCAAGTTATCAACCTTGCTCAACAGCTGGTGGACTGGTTCTAGGAAAATCTCCATGGCCTGCTCACTGGAGTTGAAGTCGACTGGTTCAATGTTGGTGCTGGAGAGCCCTCGAGCTACCCAACCTGCCCCTCGTTCGAAGGGCATACGATCACTGTCAAGTGGTTGGGTGAGCTGAGGGATTGGAAGTACCCCAATCTTTCTCAGTCCCATGACCGGTACCAACAGCACTTTTGCCTGGAACCATGGTGGGCAGGGCTCAACCCCAAGGTCTGGAGGGCCAAACACATGTCCCAGAAACCTCCGGTGAATGACCCTCCAATGGTGGCGCAGGGAACAGCGCTGAGACTGAGAAGGTGTCTGCTGTGGCAGCCACCATTTCCGCCTCAAGGACCACAAGCTACTGGGCTGACCTGACAACAGCCGAGGCCTTCTTGCAGCCCTTACGGAGGTCTTTCAGGTACTGTTCTGAAGGCTGCAGTTTCCTGTCCTCAAGAGATTCAGGAAGCATGGACATACAAAGGCCGCACTTGGCCATGTCGTGCTGCCTGCCCAGGCAATACAAATGTCATGCAGGTTGGTGACTGACATCTTCTGCCGGCACCGAACTTAAAACTTAAAACTCAACTTCCATTGCTCCATTACAGATCTTGCAAGGGGAATTGAAGGGACTGAGGAAGAACTAGGCAGAACTCAAAAAACTTTGGGCTATGGTATAGAAAACCCTAAGCACAAGCCGCAAAGAAGGTGACCTGTTCTTTCCAGTGGAAAAGAAGATCTGACATTAGAGGACAAAGTCAGGAAATATACTGCCTGGGTGGTGGGAGCAGCTTAGCTTAAAGACATTTGGCAAATCAGAATATTCCAGTGGAAGTGACAGAGTGCGGACAGTGAACCACATCCACGCAACTAGAACAGCTATTTGTACATTACACAAACAATTACAAACAGGAGTGCAAACACAGTCCATGCTGATTTTACAATTTACTTCCACGTCCAGCTCGAGATGCAACATTTTGTTTTTAGTACACAGTTTTACAACAGGTAGGGACTGAAGCACAGGGAAGCCAAGTGATTTGCTTAAGGTCACACATTAAGTCCACAGCAGCGGTGAATTTAAACCTGGGTCTCTTGGCTCACAGTTCAATGCTCAAACCACTACACCACCCTTACATATAAGAGACCTCTGCCTAGGGCAGTTATAAAAGAAATGTCACACTTCAGTAACACCCCTGTGATAGAGTGATGTAATAAGGACAAGAAATGAGCAAACATACCCAAGTATAGATGCATCTTCTACTAGCTCATCTAGTGTCCCTGCTCTTTCAGCTTTGTGTTAGAGACCTGGGTTGGAAGCCACGGGGTTAAAGGTTACAATCATCAGCCCTCTGAATTGGAAAAAGGAGGCTGCAGCACTGAGAAAGTAGCCACAGTGAAGGATCCCCCACAACCCCCCTTAGACACCTACATATTTAACTTTACGAATGAGCCCCTCCTTCTTCTTATGTTCTACACATTTTACTGCTTACAGGTTAAGAGTCCCCCCCCCCCAACCAGATTTTCAACCCTCTTTGGCTCTGATGCATGTGTCATTCCACATCTGTGAGTGCATACTTACTTCTGATGAATCCTGTCTCTCTGGTTTGGGGAGCTGCTGAAGTTCAGCCTCGTCTCCACTCCCCTCCTCAAGGTCACTGTCTACCTCAGAGTCCCTGATGGACTGTCTCTTCCTCTCAACTGTCAGCACTTCCGTAACCTCTGACACAAAATCGCCACCTTTCATATCCTCCGTTTGTTCCTCACTGATGAAGCAGATTTCTTCACTGTTGGAGGGAGAGCTGATGCTATCAATTCCACTGTCTCTGTTGGTGAGTTTGCCGCAACCATCTCGGGCAGGCAAGGATGGTGGTCCATCACGCAGACAGTGCCGGCTCTCTGAGCTGTCTGTGGAATACCCAGACTGGTCCCCCAGGTCCCGTGTCTCGATAATGTCTAAGAGTTTGTGGGTGAGGTCACCCATGCTGGAACTGCACTGGTCTGCTCTGTAGTTCCTCCCGTGACCATTGATTTGGGACACATCATTGTCAGAGCCATGCTCCGAGGCCAAATCCATCCCCGGGCAGGGACATACACAGTTCATATCTGGGACCAAAATTATCGGTTCCCTACGGATGAAATGGAAACCATTAGAAGACAGTATTTTTACTATGTTTTTAACGGTAATGACTTTATATCCTAGTCAGTTAGAACTCTGAATTAACCCTTGCTGTGCCGCGGACTGATACATCAGTCCAGAATTCCTATACTTTCTAATCTTGTTGGCAGCCACAGGGTTAAAACAGTACTAAGCAGTGGGTAGGATGGCAAAACAGTGGTCAACTATCTTACACAAATACACATGCAGACATGGCATGCAGAGACACACAGACAAGTAAACAATGCAACATGCAGAAATACACACATAGCAGGCAGAAATGCACATAAACACGCAGAAACTCATACTGCTTGGGAAGGCACACCGAGACCAACACAAAGAAGGTGAAGTTACTCACCAGTAACTTTGATCTCCTTGATTAGCTCCTCCATGCAGCCTCGCTCTTTGGTCTTTGTCCAGGGGCACCAGGACTCAGCAGGAAATAGAGCTTTTGGCTCATGCATGTATACACACGATATACAACATCACTGGTCCTAACTATCTTAGTAACATTTCACAAAGGAGGAGAATAAAAAAAACGAAGCATCCCTACAGTAAAAAATATATACAACTTTTTATAAATGTCAAAAACACAAGATAAAAAGAAGAGGTGAAAACATATCTTCACAGCCCATGAACCCTGTTTCGAGAAAGAATAAATGTACATACACACACAGTAAGTACTTGCAAGTCCAGAGGATAGTGAATGGGCAAGTGAGGCTCTATGGAGGCGATACTCAAGAAGATCAAGAATTACTGGTAAGTAACTTTCTAACTTCTTAGTGATTATCTCCTCCATAGAGCCCCACTCCTTGGTCGCATGACAAGCAGTAAATTCCCACAGACGTGTGTGGCTGAATTTAAAAAGGGGCACATGAGGACAGCAGCACCTGCAATACTGCCAACCCAAATCCTCCAGGTCTTCTAAAACCTACATCCAGGACACAGGGCTAGATTTTTAGATGGCCTCAAATTCTGCAAGCCCTGGGTGAGACGAACAGATGGCAAAGGGGCCTTGTGGCATTTCCCAGCCAGTGATCAGGATTTTCTATCCTGTGTGCCAATTACTACAAGTTAGACTCAAGCTTTTCTGGTCTAGCGTGCAGCAATCCCAGGTACCCGTTTTACGGGGCTTGCGCCAAATATGTGATTATGTACAGCTACTTTTAACCCACAGCTAGATGTACATATACTTTTAAACAGTAACCCTCTCGCTGACACTATAAAAACGTAAAACTAATACCCACTCCTCGCTGTGTTCAATAGGGCAATAGAGGGATCCGTCACTAAAATCTGAGTTTTCCCATAAGTCTTTGGTGGCGCTGAACTGGACATCTCAGGGAGCCATCTCTGCTTCCCCATTTGCCAACACTCTGCAAAATTAAAATACAAAGTAAAGAATAAACAAAAAAATATGCACTATATCAGGATGGAGACCTCAGCTGGCAAGGTAATTCATGTTAGAAAGTGTTAGAAGGGCAGCCCTGCTCTAAAATAACACTGCCTGTCACCTTTCAGCCTTATCATCCTGCACCATAAGGTCAGGATTATACTCTACATTTTCATCAGTCTGGTCGACAGGACCGAAGGAGCATGCTGGCAAGGCTGTCAGCACTCGAGAGGGGGTGGAGGCATATCCTACCAAGCGCTGACGTTTGTCTAAGGTACCCCATCAATGGAGCTTCTGGTACAGAAGGAGGAGGCAGACGGAACTTGAGAATGTCCGTAAAGGATAATAGTACTGCCTGTACCTCGGTGCCCCTGTATTCAACAGGAACACCAGAAGAGGCTGATGGGGAGGCAAGGCCCCTGGTGTCGACAGCGACACACTGTGCTAGACCTGGTGGTGCCTGCAGTCTGCCCTGACCTGGAACTATGGTCAATGATATGGTAGGGGTGTGCAAATCCTACTGCCCCCTGTCCAGGGCAAGTAAATTTCCTTGAAGGGCAAGTACAAAAAGAAAGCTAATTTTATTATAATGAATAGGGGCAAGTGAAAATTCAGCTACAGTCATGGCTGGGCAAGTCCTAAAGGTTTTGATTTGAATACCCCTGTGGTATGGGCAACGGATGGCATCACCACCGGGGCAGCCGATGGCACGGAAGTGGTCGGACCAATGTGAAGATGTGACCAAGAACAGACCAGAGAGGTTTTGTCTTTTTCTTGCTCCCTCTCCTGATGCTTTTGTCTGTGTGACTTGGATGTCTTTTTCCCAGGATTTAGACAACATAGATCCCAAGAAATGCACCGGTGATGTGGCAGAACGCAGAGCTCTTCTGCTGGAGCTCCTTCACCATTTGGGCTACCTGCTTCTTAAGAAGGTGCTTTTCTAAAGCGCCTCTTCAGAATTGCGGGGTGGCTGTGTTAAACCCTCTTCAGATTGGGCATGCCTGAATGTTATGGACCAGGCCAAGGCAGCACACACAGATGTCGTGTGAATCTCCAGAGTACATCTTTTCACCACATTTGCAATAGTGGAACAGTTTCAACGGCTCCTTAGTCAACATGCACACCGTCGAATAATCACTTAATAAAGTGTCTGCATGACTATGGGGAGAAAAAAACAAGAAAATCGGCAACTGTAACGGTGTCACTTCCATGCACGGTTCGATGCGCATGGTCGACAGCAGGAAAAGAACAGAAGAGGGAAGGGGCCGCCCATGTTTATATGGGAGAGCCGACATCCAATGTCGGCGTGGGTGGCCTCTAGTGGACTGCTTACACAAGCTTCCGTGTGGTCTAGTACCTGACAGCGTACAGATCCATAGGTGTGGCCTGATGAAAAACTTAAGGTGTATATGGAGAACCACCTAGTCCTTGTGGAATACCAGGAACTGAAATCAGTCACTAAGGCTTGCAGCTCCAAGACTACAGGTCAAAGTGATGGCCACAAGGAGACAGTCTTCCATTTGAGATATTTCAGCTCATACTTGGCTGTCAGATCAAAGAAATGGTGGTAAACTTACTCAGCACTAGATTTATGTTCCAGTAAGCTAGTGGACTTAAATGCAGAATTTCACTACAGAACCTGCTTAACAGGGGCAAATACGCCATTGAAAGTCCCACTGACCATCTAGTGATATGCTGAAATGGCCGGCAGGTGATGTTAACTGACAGACGAGGTCCATGTCAGGTGAATTACAAAGAGAAGTGATGATGAAGTCTGGATGACCCAGAGGAGGAACATCTGATTTTTCTTTTTCTTGTGCAGTGACAAGGTCAAAGAGGAAGCAGGATCTCTATTCAGCGTGACCTAGATCTCTTCTTTTTCTCATGAGACCTTTACAGACTCCATTTTGGTGAGCCTGATCTTTTGGGTTTGTCTAGTCATTGCCAGACAGTCTGGACAATGCCTAATATTGTAATGAATGACCAAACACTCAATTCACGTAGAGTGGGGGTCCTGAAAGACCTGATATGATGGACATCGAATAAAACAGAGGCAGGCTGCAGCAGCATTGAACGATGAGCAGCATGGAAAAACCTTACACATAAACAGTGAAAATAACACTGAGAGAGAAACTAGGTATACTAAAAAGAAACCTTGCACGGTATAATACATGAAGAAATGACAAGCTAGACAATTGGAGAAACAAGATGTTCCGATCCCTAATGAGGTAGACTATGCTCTATGATGGCAGGAAGAAAGGAACTGAGGTGGATGGGGTCACTGACGCTATATATAGTGCGAGTACAGGCATGGCACAGTACGTCTGTGCTGCTAGCCCCAAAATGGCTGGTTCCAGTAGAGTCCTAGTGCCTTTGGCCATGAGACAAAAAAAGAATGGCTTTGTGGAGGAGATGACCTCTAAGAAGGTACACACTCATAGATGCACACCCATTCAAACACAGACATACTCTTCCAGAAGTCTTTTATTAAAAAAAAATTTAGTTGTCGTCCCGGTGGCGCTAAGGGTTGAGGCACTGGATGCCACACCTCGCACCACAACAGCAACCAGAATTCGGGAGGCGAGCTTAGGGTGCTGGGGAACGGTAGGGGCGGGAGAGGATTGAGCGCCTGAGGCTGCTCTCCTCGGGTTAGATTGTTCACAGATCAGCGTGCTCCGGTGGAGACCAGGAGTGCTGTAGTTCGCTGAGCAGCATGTAGCTGGCGTGACCTGACTCAGGTAGGGGTTGCCGGTTATCACGTGTTGGGATGTGCACACGCATGGGAGGGGGGAGAAACGCTCACAGAACAAGGAAAAACCCTGGTCTGCAGGGTAGGTGATGGCACCTGCCCCCATGCCCACAGCCGGGTCCATCCTGCCTGGCCTTCCAGGTTCCTCCACCCGGGTCCTCTACCACATCGGAGTCTGTAGAGAGTGCCCAAAGAGAGGGGCAGCCCCACCCCAGAGGAGTTAAGCTGGGGGTATCGAGTGTGGCTAGAAGAAGGAGGAGAGAGGAGGCACAGGTAGGAAGACTTCATAGAAACATAGAAACATAGACTTTGACGGCAGATAAGGACCGCTTGGCCCATCTAGTCTGCTCATTTCCCTACCTACAGGATAGGCCGCAGATCCTAGTTAACCAACAGCCTATTTCTTCCTACCTCCCCACAAGAATTGCCTTATGTCTGTCCCATGCATTCTTGAATTCTTCCACAGTTTTAGACCCCACAACCTCCTCAGGAAGGCTGTTCCATGCATCCACTACCCTCTCTGTGAAATAATACTTCCTCACATTGCCCCGAACCGCCCTCCTTCTATCTTTAAATTGTGTCCCCTTGTTCTTGCAAGTCTCTTTTTCTGAAACATGCTACCCTCTTGGACTTTGTTGATTCTACTAAGGTACTTAAAAGTTTCTATCATGTCCCCCCTCTCCCTTCTTTCCTCAAGGGTATACATATTAAGCTCCTTTAGTCTCTCCTCATACGGCTTCTCTTGCAGACCCTGCACCATTTTAGTTGCCCTCCTCTGGACTACCTCTATCCTGTCTATGTCCTTGCGGAGATGGGGTCTCCAGAACTGGACACAATACTCCAGATGGGGTCTCACCAACTGTCTGTACAGAGGGATAACAACTTCCTGTTTTCTGCTGCTGATGCCTCTCCTATACATCCCAGTATACCCCAGCCCTCCCTACTGCCTTCTCACATTGCTTGCTAACCTTAAGGTCATCTGATATGATTACCCCCAGGTCCCTTTCCTTTTTTGTTGTTGTTACTACCTCCCCACCCATTGTGTATTCTTCCCCTGGGTTCTTGTTTCCCAGATGCATTATTTTGCACTTCTTTGCATTGAATCCTAGCTGCCATACTTCTGACCATTCCTCCAAACTTGCCAAGTCCCTTTTCATCCTTTCCGCCTCCTTGTGTATCAACCCTGTTGCAGATCTTTGTGTCATCTGCAAAAGGCATACTTTTCCTTCAATCCCTCTGCAATGTCACTGATGATGACATTAAAAGGACTGGACCCAATACTGAACCTCACGGTACCCACTAGTAACCCCTCTTTCTTCAGAGTGGACTCCATTTACAATTACTTTCTGTGTCCTGTTGTGCAGCCAATGTTTTACCAGGCTACCACCCTGGGACCCACCACCCAGGCTGGTTAATTTGACTATTAATCTTTTGTGTGGGACTGTGTCAAATGCCTTGCTAAAGTCTAGTAGGCCATGTACACAGCCCTCCCTGGTCTACTACTTTGGTCACCCAGTCAAAGAAATCTATTAGATCTAGTCTGACATGACCTTCCGCTGTGAACCCATGCTGCCTTGGGTCCTGTGCCCCACTGGCCTCTAGGTACTCAACTATTCTTTCCTTCAGAAGTGACTCCATCACTTTCCCTACCACAGAGGTCAGATTGACAGGTCTGTAGTTTCCTGCCTTTGTCATGGTCCCACTTTTGTGAAGGGGGATCACATCCGCCTTCCTCCAGTCCTCGGGTACCACACCATCCTCCCATGATTTATTAAAAAGAGTAGCCAGTGGTTTCACTAGTTCCTCCCTTAATTCTTTTAGAATTCTGGGGTGAATTCCATCAGGACCCATTGCTTTGTCCACCTTCAGTTTTAGGAGTTCTTGCAGAACCCTTTCTTCTGTGAAAGGACTGGGATCTACCCCCTATCAAGAGTGCTTCTGTTAATTGGATTAGGCACTTCCCCCTCTTTTGAATACTGAGCAGAAATATTCGTTCAGTATCCTGCTTTTCACTGTCCATCTCTGCCCACCTACTGTTCATTCTATTCAGCCTCACTATCCCTCCTTTGTCTTTCTCGCTCGCTGATGTACCTATAAAGGTTTATCCCCCTTCTTAACTGAGTTGGCTATCTTTTCCTCAGTTTGGGCCTTTGCTATTCTGACTTCCTCCTGCTTCCTTCTGCCTTAACTGGTACAGCTCTCTATCCTGCTCCTGCTGTGTTTCTTATACTTCGAGATGCTATCTTTTTTCTCCCTGACTTTCACAGTCACCTCTTTTGAGAACCATAGTGGCTTTTTCTTTCATTTTGATTTGTTTATTTGCTTCACACAAAGGCTTGTTGCCTCTGTGATGGCAGTTTTGATGATTCCCCATTGTTGCTCCACACCTCCTTCTAGCCTGTTTGCTAGTGCTTTTCTGAGGCACTCTCCATCTTGCCAAAGTCAGCCCTCCTGAAGTCCAGTACCCTCACTTTTGTATGGCTTGACTCTGTAGCTGAGTTTAACGTGAACCACACTGTTTGATGGTCACTTGTCCCAGATGGCAACCCACTTCTAGATCTGAGATCCTCTCTCATTGCCCCCATTTGAGCACGAGGTCTAAGATTGCTCCTCACAGTGGGTTCGAAACTAGCTGTCTAAGGCCTGCCACCTGTAGGGCATCAAGAATGGCCCTGCTCTTGGATGGCTGCAGCAATGTGCTCCAGTTAACATCTGGCATATTCGGGTCTCCCCAGCAACAGTATCTCCCTTTCTCTGCCATTCTAAGAATGCCTTCTATCATACCCTTGTCTATTCCCTCCCTGACATGGGGTTTGTACCTAACCCCTATGCGGATTGATGCCCTTTCCAGTCTCCAGGTGACCCACAGTGCCTCCTCTCCTCCCTGTTTACTCTTTTGTTCAGTTGTTTTTATCCCTTCCTTTACATAGAGAGCTACTCCTCCCCTCTTCTCCCCTGCCTGTCTCTCCTGTAGGTTATGTACCCTGATATGTTAACATCCCAGTCATGGTTCTCTGTGTACCATGTTTCTGTGACTGCTACGATATCCAGGCATCCCTCTTCCATCAAGGCCACCAGTTCAGAGAGCTTGTTGCCCAGACTACGGGCATTGGTACTCATTACCCTCCATTTCCTGATGGCCTTACTCCCTTTTGCCCCATCCCTGTTCTTCTTGCCTTTGTCACTTTCTCCATTTACCCCTGCCCTTCTCCCTATTGACACCTCTATGTTGGTGTTTGCCGCACTCACTACTGTGATTATTTGGGGGGGGCTACAGGCAGGGCAGAAGTGGGCAGGATGCCTGGGAGTGGTCCCGCAGACCGTGACCGGAGGGAAAAAGATTCAAAAAAAGAAACAAAAAACAATTTAGAGAAACAGCCACACATATACATCTGTGTACAAGCAACATTTCCTGTTTCTAAATGCATGCCATATTTGAGTCAGTTTTGCTGAACTACTTGTCCTGAGAGTCACTAAAGCTGGACAGGGAGTGTGCTCTGGACTTAGTTCCATTATTGCTCACTGGGCTTCCACATACCTCTGAGAGAGGAAAGCCACAGCTAAATAACTATCTGTCCCCCAACAGCCGAAAAACGGCCATTCATGGGAGCCCAGCACCATATGGTGAAGTGCCTCTAGGAATGCCTTATAATGCAGGTCCAAGCAGAGAGCACTTGTGATCGCACTGATGTTGGCTGTAGTGTTAAATCATACCCAGGACCTCCCCCCCCCCGCAGTACAGAAATGACACTGGAGAGACTGAGGTTCTAACACAGAACCCCTCCATGCTTGGGCAAGTGCTGCGATGGTGTTTTAAATATTAAAAGAGAAAGTTACGATGCAGTATACCCAGATGTTTAAGCTTGTAAGTGCTAGTAAAGCTAGAGGAGATGCATTCAGGTGGGGGGGGGTAGGATAAGGGAAACCTTAGAAAATGTTTCTTAACACAGAGGAAGATTAACATATGGAATAGCCTACCTGGTGAGTGGAAGGTAGCACTGCTGAGGCTTTTAAAGCAGGATCAGACAGATTCCTGAAGCAGAATGGCATTGAGAGCTACACAGCATAAGTAAAGGTCGCACTTCGGGTGATAATCTTGGATCTGTGCCTATACACCAGTTGGGTATAATCACTGCCGTGCAGCAGAAGGTGCAAATAAGATGGTCCCTAAATACCTTTTATCATCATAATACTAAGTTGCTGTAATACACACTACTTGTTACCCAGGCCACTTACCTCTCAAACTTCTCAATTAGAGAAGACACACAAAAGGGTCCCACACCATCACTACTTTCTGCCCGATGAAGAGGGCTCTTCCCAGGCCGGGGATCTGCAGGTAATGGGCGTGACGGTGGGGGTGGGATTGGCTCGGAGCGGCGAGGTCTCCTGGTGCTCTGAAGGTGGCAGGGTTTAGGAGGCACTAGAAAGTAGAAAGAGGAACTATATCAGTACACGGTAACAGCAGCTCAGTATGTGGCTCCCCGACTAAACACACGTGCGGTCCGCAGCAGCCGCTTTGGATAAGATTGAGCATACAACATTTTGGCTCACATGTGCACCCTCTCCTGGAGTCTCAAAGGAAACACTGAACAAATGTAATTTTAGACAATTCAGTTTACATTTCAGATATTCTGTGTATTTAACATCCCCTTTTTCATTTTAACTAGGCATATTAACATGAAAACAAGAGGACTGTCCAATAAACGTCATCTGCTCTGGCTGCTTGTCTCCAACTGAAATTGCAGTCCTCTGTTTTTGACACCACAGTTTGTTGCTGTGGAAATGATTATGATGTCATAACAGAGGATTATGATACTGGGCATAGACAAGCAACCAGATTAGATTAAGTTTAGCTGACAGTGGGTGTCTTTTTTTTGTTTTGTTTGTAAAATCTTTTTATTATTTAGCAATACAAAGGTACACAGCACAGCATTCTGTACATTCTTGGCCATTCCAGAAACTGCATACTTTATATCATGTTACATTTACACAGCCAAAGTTCATAATAAGATTAAAGAACAAAAGACAAAACTTCTCCATAACAAACTTGAAGATGAACTTACAACAGGTTCATTCTTTCATTTCTATGATATAACGGTAGGAAGTGCAGTCGATGCCCAAAAGTCTACCACTGATCAGTCACAATGTACAGTGCCCATACCACAATCATTAAAACAAGGGAGTTCCTGGCCTCTCCCATGTCTCCGCCCACCCTTATCGTTTAACTGGCTCCCTCTCTTAAAATCTGAGCTTCTGCCAGGGGATGGGAATCTAAGGCGCCCCCAACACTGCAAGGAATCTCCACTCTCCCCCTCCGGAAATACAAACAATGTTTCCAGTGCCAGGTTTGGATCACTAGTGTCTTCCACTGCTGTGATATGGGTTTAACACATGAGACCTAGGTATTAGGGATACATTGTCTCACAAAGGACAAAAGGACCCTTACCCAGTGAGGAAAAAAATCCATCCCCACCCCCAAACTGGTGTCTCTGGTATCAGGCAGCCCGCTGTGGTTGAAATTTCCATTGTAACTGCTTCCCAAAAAGATTTCAGGGTAGGACAACTCCAGAAATAATGGGCAAATGTACCCAGGGTGTTCCCACACCTGCCACAGAAAGGCGAAGTCAGTGGGTTAAACTTATGTACTATTACAGAGGGACAGTACAACTAAAGAATAAACTTGTACTGGGATTTTCTGCACTTACTGCACATCAACAGCCCCATGTGTGACTGCATAAGCAAATTCCAATCCTCTTCTCTGATATGTATACCAAGGTTCCTTTCTCAGAGAGCTTTACTTTTACTAGAGAGGTCAGGAAAAGAAGCTCTGTTCTGTCGGGTGGCCCTTTGTATCAATCCTCTGCAATCCAGTTTGCAGGAGTAAACCAGTTGCTCGATTTGTGCTAGCTGTGATGCACCAACCTGGTCCCTACCTGGACGTCTGCAATAAACCCTAACCTGTAAATATCGGAAGAAGTGGGAATGTGGAAGTCCCATTTTCCCCTGCAGGTCCACAAAAGAGTACATGCCCTCGTTGGTACAGAGATTCCATAAACAGCTCATCCTCTTTTCCTCCCATTCCAAAAAGCTAATGTCAAGCAGGCCTGGTAGGAAGTACGGATTGCGCACTACAGGCATCAATTGTTATTGTCTGCAACACCTCTGTCTTTTCACTTGTTCCCACATCTCCAGCACCCATTTTACCAATGGGTTAACAATTCCAAGTCAGGCATATGCTTCTTCAGTTTGCCAGGTATGCTGAAATATGGCCAGGGCAACCTTCTTCCTCCAGGTCTAGCCATCCAGCTGCCGGAGATCGATTTACCCAACCCTGCACATACCTATGTTGAATCACTAGACAGTAACTCTTCCGGTCCACAAAGTTCAGACCCCCAGCCACGTCTGCTTTAAGCTGCTGCAGGCTCATTCTAGGGTGTTTTCCTTGCCACAACAAGGTAGAAAAGCCCTTCTCCAACCACTTCAGATCAGTCCTCGTGAGGCACATCGGTAACTTTTGCTCTGTGTATAATTTCCTCGGTAGGGCATTCATCTTTATAAGGTTTATCCATCCCAACCATGAAATAGGAAGTGCTTCTGCCGATTAAGGTCACTAAGAATTGCATTAAATAGGGGCGTGTAGTTCATGTGGTACAGGGTATCCAAGCTCTTACCAACTCGGATCCCCAAGTACTTAAGGGAGCTAGTAACTTCCCTGAGATCCCAAGTGTCCGGCCTCATGTCTTCTTGAGGAGGTGCCAAATATAAGAGTCCGGACTTATGTAAATTAATTTTATAGTCAGAAAAGGCTGCAAAGTCTGTGACAACTTGAAGCAATACAGGCACTGGCTGACTCGGCTGTGCCATGTGCAGCAGCAGGCCATCCACATATAGAATAATTTTATGTTGAAGCCCAGATTTCTCTTGGACACCCTGAATTCCCTCAGTCTCCTTTATCTTTATAGCCAAAGGCGCTATGACAAGTGCAAATAAGAGTGAGAAAAGTGGGCATCCCTGCCTAGTCCCCCTGTGAAGTGAAAACACATTGGAAAGGGTTCCATTAACCAGAACGTTGGCTACCAGAGCCCTGTATAATGTTTGCACTACACTAATAAAGTCATCCCCCAGACCAAATCGTTGTAGTGCCTGAAACAGCTAATCCCAGTCAATACGGTCAAAGGACTTCTCGGCGTCCATGGACAACAGGCAAGTGTACCCTGGACGCCAAGAACCCCACCAAACTACACTGAGCAACTTACATACATTATGGTGAAACAGCCGACCACTCACAGAACCGGTCTAGTCTGGATGCACGAGGCATGGAAGGACCCGCTCCAGACACATAGCCAAAACCTTAGCAATAATTTTCAAGTCACAGTTTAACAGACAGATAGGTCGGTAAGATGCACAATCATATGGGTCCTTACCAGGTTTTAGCATAACACAAACGGACGCTTCATAACAGGTTTTAGGAAGGGCCCCTTCCTCCTGAACCTCTTTCACAAGTTCCTGTAGCGGGTCAATAAGAGAGTCTGACATCTCTTTGTAATACAACGAACCTGTCTGGCACCCTGCCTAACCCCTCTTAAGCTCTCCAACGGCCTTACAGAGTTCATCCCAGGTGATCTCCACCCCCAGCATGGCTCTTTGCCCCCAAGTGAGAGTAGGAATGGTTATCCATTCAGAAAGCACTTCACTGTATTAATTTCACCCACACATTCCACAGAGTATAATTTTTCATTTTCATTTTTTTTATTTATTCTTTGGTAACTGGGTAAAGGCACTGGACCAAAGGTTCCTTTTCAGGCCCGACCCGGACAAAAAAAACATACAAAAATACGCAAATACAATCAGCAGCAATACAAAACCAAAAAATACAAATTACAAATTGCAGTTACAAACAGATTTATGTAATAAATAACTTTTTAACTTTTGTTTAAAAGTTAAAACAGAGGGAGCAATCCTAACATCAAATGGGAGTGAATTCCAATACAATGGTGCTGCTATTGAACAAGCTCTAGAGTTTAATCTGTGCCGAGACCTGGGGACAAAATATAGGGGGCCGTCAGCCTACCTCAGGCTGGGAAGCAATTCTCTCATTACAAGATCTGAAAGAGGAAAAAGGGAGCCAAAGTAAAAACATTTACACATCAGACAGCCAACAAAATATTCTATTCTGCAACTAGGGGAAAACCATCCCAACTGAGAGTAAAGATTACACCGATGTGTCCTACTGGGGGCTCCTAAAATAAATCTACAAATATTATTATAGGCCACAGTTAGTGCTTGCATTTCTTCTGTACCTATGTTACAATATAAACAAGAACTGCAATCAAAATATGGAAGAAGAGAACCAATAGCAATTGCTAATCTAGTTGCTTGTGAGAAGAATGACTTGAATTTGTATAACACCCCTATTCTTTGATTTACTTTCTTAACCATTGACTGACTCTGAGGTGAAAAGGTCAAACTGGGATCCAATAGTGGGCCCAGATACTTAAACTGAGACACTTGTTCAAGTAGACCACCCCGAAAATCAGATATCCTCAGTTCCGAGGTGTCCACCAACATAAGTTGCATGCCAAATAACATAACTTTTGTTTTAGCTGAGTTCAAAACCATAGCATTTAAAGTAAGCCAAGAACAGACGGCATCAAAATCCTTTTCTTGGGAACAAGAAAGTCTAGACACAGAATTTGACTAAGCACAAATTACAAGATCATCTGCATAAAGCAGTGATTTACTAAACTTACAAACTCCAGGAAGCTGATTAATAAAAATAGAAAATAACAGGGGTCCTAAAATGGACCCCTGAGGCGCACCACAACTAACTGGCAAGACATCAGAAACCACAGAACCTACTTGAACAAACTGACACCTGTTACTCAGATAATCATAGAACCAAGAAGCAGCGACATCAGAAAACCCCAGATCTTTCAATTTTGTGCGGGCCAAACTGTGATCAATCAAATCAAAAGCCTTGGTTAGGTCCATGAACACCACCCCAGTCATCAAACCTTTCTCAAACCCACATAGGACGGTATTCGTGAACCCAACCAAGGCCGTGCCCGTACCCAAGTGCTTACGGAACCCATGTTGTTGCCTTGACAACAAATCATGGGTAACCAAATAGTCATCAATTTGCTTAGCCACTAAGCGCTCAAGTAGTTTGCTAAGGGGATTCAGTATTGATATTGGCCTATAATCATCCATGGAAGTAGCACAGCTCTTTTTTGGAATTGGAACCACCTTAGCTTTCTTCCAGGACAGAAGAAAAACACCTGTAGCCAATGACATATTAAAAATATGACAAAGGGGATCCATAATAAAGGGGATAGCCAATTTTAAGAAGCGGGCATCCAACCCTTCCCCACAGTCGGTCCCTTTATTTGGGAGAGACTGCAGAAGGTGAAAAACATCACTTGATGTTACTTCCTTAAACAAAAACCTGGGTCCATCTACCAAAGAAACAGAGGAAAGGGATTTAGTATTATCAGCATTAGGAAAAAAAAAAAGACCTAAACTTAGAAAGATCTGAAAATTTAGAATTCAGCAATTTAACAATTTCTGACAAGTCACCAATTTCTTTGTTGTCAACATCTAATTTCTGGATGTCAGATTTCGATTTAGGAGAAAGTAAAGAATTTACGTTATACCAAAACTTCTTTGGATTTGCCCAGCTATCTTCAAAGCAATCCCTGAAATAAGCTTTTTTAGCATTTCTAACAGTTTGAGAGACTAAACTGCGAAGTCCACGGTAGAGATCCATTGAATCTTTACAAGGAGATCATTTAAATTTAGTCCTAGCACTATCCCCCTCCTTAATTAATTTCTTAATGCTGTGACCAAACCATCCAGTAGGAGAACCTCTACACTGAATGGTCCACAAAGGGGAAAAGGGATTCCTGAATGGGAAGACGTTGGCTGCAAAAAAAATCTAGTGCCGTGTCCACATCTGGAATACATTCAAGAAATGACCAATCAATTAACCTCAAAGAAGAATATAACAGGGAATAATCTATCCTTTTAAATGATCTAATCTGAAACACAGAAGATGGGGATTTAAGACAGTGAAAATTTAGGACACAAAAGGTGGCCATGTGGTTGCTTACAGAATCTGCCAAGATACCAGAGGCCCCTACTCTCCCCACTCTATTAGTCAAGATCCAATCCAACAGAGAATGATTCTGTGAGATGGGATTAAGACGGGTAGGCACATTTATACACTGAGCCAGTCCATAAGAGAGGAGAAGAAGAGAGTCAAGCCCCATGGTATCATTAGCCCTCCAATTCAAATTCATATCTCCATCAACAACAGAATCACTCTGCTTTAAATAAACTTCACAAACTTCCAAGAAATGTTTAAGCCCTTGAAGGACACACTGAGGGGTATTATACAAACAGCCCACATTTAACTTCTTCTTTCCTCCAAGAACAAATTGCAAAACCAACCAATTAGTATCGCAATCCAAATCCTCACTAGACCTTAAAAAATACATTTCTAAATGATTCCTATAATAAATCAGTACTCCACCACCCTTTTTCAACCTTTACGATCCACCCTAAAAATGTTATAACCCTCAATATGACACACATTACTGGGTACCCCCAGCTTCAACCACGTTTCTGATAAAGCAATAATGTCAGGCAGATATAGAGCAATAAGCTGTTCGATTTCAGCAATCTTAGGGATTAAAACTACGAACATTCAAATGGATCATTTTAAATCCATGACAGGATTTCAAACAATTATTAGGGTTTTAAATAACTGATCAGCGTTTTTTCTTGGGACAATACTAACTGCACAGAAAGCATTTAAATAGGTTTTCTAGAAGTGTTATGTTTGTTAAACACAGTGAGGCAAGTGCTATGCATTTTCACAATGTTTTAGAACTTTTATGAGCAAAACGCTAATCAATTTTTAGAGTTAAATAAAACCCTGCAATTATTCAAAGACGATGTTTGAGAGTGAGACATAGAATCCAAAGAGCGAGGCCCTGGATTCGGTCCAACATCACCAGAAACTAACAACAGAAAGGTGGCTGAAACACAGTTGCCCAATTTAGAACAAAGTAACATGCCATAATGCAAACAAGTAAAGTAATCCCTATTCCCACATTGTCTTATGGGCATAGGGCTACTCAACAATTGCCATGAATCAGTAACATCATCATCAACAACTAAGCAATTTGAAAAGCAAAAATCACTTGTCTCATGTGAGACAGTGTTTCTTGCGCCAAACCTATATAATTCAATATGATCTGCATATACCAACCCCCCCAAAGAATGCACACCCAAATAGGTAAACACCTAGCATCCCACATTATTACTATAACATACTTACAACACCGACAGTATTACAATCAAACACTCCCACTCCCCTACCTCCCTAGGGCTCCCTTAGATTCCCCTGAACTTATTGCACTTGCTGCACCTGCACCGCGCAAATGCCACCGCATTTGACAAGAGAGATCTTTAAACACCTCAACCCCACAGACTAGGCTGCCACCACCAATCGGGGGGAAGGGGTGCAGCTAGCAACAGGTAGAAGGAGCTAGTCGGTATCTAGCAACAGGGCTATGAGCAGTGTGCAATTACTGAAGTGGCAGCAGCTGTACTTAATTAATCAGCTCCACTCTTGGAAGGACAGCACAAACACCCTGAACAGTACACTTTAGGTCCCTTTTTCAGCAGCACACAAGTAATCACTTTGTAAACAGCAGTTCAGAAGGGATTCAAACCAGCAGTACTAAATAATAAAATCTCCAGGGCATTAAAATGCACCCCAATACTGTGACAAGTCATACACCAGCAGGCTTAGTTAATTCCCAAAGTCAATAAGGGGTTTAGCAGCATCATACTCTAGCAACATGAGCTCACACAGTCTCTGAATAAAACGGAAAACAGTGCAGCGATGATAGTTACGGTTCCTGTAGTCTCTCCAAAGACCCAATTACTCGTAAAAGGTGCAGAAAGCTTCTCTGAGTTGGCCCTTCTCTTTTACCACTTCCCCTGTCCTACTTTTAACTGCTGGGATATGTGTTGAGCCCTTCATGTCTCGAACCAGTTTAACTAACAATGGCCTGGGCTTATTGCCCCATTCAAACAAATACTGCCTGGTGAACAGCCAGTTCATTTTAGCTTCACTAGTAAGAAGGTTACGTGCTTCTCGCACTGCTACTAACTGTCACATGCCATCCTCATCCTGTCCCTGGGCTACCCGCTTTTCCAGCTCCTTTAGTTTACACTCTAGTTCCTGCCGCTTTCCAGTTTCTCTTTTTTAAGGCGAGAGACGTAACTAATAATGGCCACCCCACATATAAACTTTGCCAGCTTCCCAATAAACCACCTTGGATGGGGCAGTCTGATAATTTGCCTTTTTGTAAATCTCCCGCTGTTCCGAGAGATACTTCTGAAACTGTTCCTTTGCTAATAGATAGGTGGGGAACTTCCAAGATTAGGAGCCCTCGCTAGGTGCTATAGCTCACAGGGTTAGGATGATCATGGCATGGTGAGATATGTGTATAGGGCTGTGCCAGGCCTGAACCATCTGGTGATAAAGCATATGTGGCATGCAGATACAGTCAATTCTAGACCATGTTTTGTGAGGGTGAGAATAAAAAGTATATTCTTTTACCTCCAGGTTGGCTGTCCTCCAACTGTCCAACAGCGGGTGTTTTAATGTTAATGTGCAGTTATAAAGAAAAGGGGGAGCTAAACATAGAGAATATGTAATACAAGCTGAAACATTTCTAAAATAAAGGATAATACATGGGTAACCATGCACAACAAGGTGGTGCTTCCATTGAGAGGTCCCTGATGTCATCTGAATCCCAAGATAGAAACACAGCCACGTTGTAAATGGTTGCCCATGTGTTATTTTGTACAACATATGTTTGTAAACATAAAATAAAAAAAAACTGCTATTTTCCCTGACAAATCTTTAGTCTAGTTTTCCTTTTATTATTAAAAAAAAAAAAAAATCACCCAGCTGCCAAAACGAACCTGGGCAAGTGGGGGGGGGTTCTGTTTTTGAAAATGATAAAACAACAGAAGATTTCTGTTAAGGAGTTCTGTGTGTGCTGGGAAAATGACAGTAAAGTGGCAGGTGGCATTTATTTTCATTCTAATTTAAAAACCTGCCATAGCACGCATTCTATGACCTTTGAACTGTAGTACAACAGCTTTTAGGTTAGAATGGAAATCAGTGCACAAGAAGGAGTAATCATATACTATAATGCTTTTCCAAAGTGCCCCCCCCCGCCCCCGACATCAGAGGTTCTTTAAGGGGCAGTGACAGTTGTGACCCTGCCACTGAACTGCGCCCTCCCTGGAAATCATCTATGGCACCAATCATGAAGGTTAAGAAGGCACTGTATTGGGTCCTTTTTTTTTTTATACTTGCTATTTATGGCCCCTTCAGCACCACAGCTGCCCGTTCCCTCAGGGACTCCCTAGGTGACCCAACGGGCTGCGCCAGGCATCCCAGGGATGCTTTGGAGGACCAGCCCCCCCATCCAGCCACGGAACCCCCCCCGGGTGGGGTAGGGTCATCCCTTTCCAGCCAATTTTCCATCGTGTTGGGTGGTCCAACTGAGCCTCTCCCCAGATCCTGGTCGGGTGTGGCTAAGGCGCCACAGCTCATCTCCACAGACAGATGCAGGTTTTTTTTTTCCCGTTGTTCTGGTCCCTCTACCCTTCGGATGACAACACACAGGGAAGTCCAAGGAGACAAGGGCAAGTCGAGACATGCCATCGCTCCGGACCTCGGCTGACGTCCTCCCCTCCCTGCATTCTGCAATCCCGATTTGCACCTTCATCTGCGGTCACTGAGGTGGCAGTATTGCAATGGAACCAACAGCCCACCCTTCCTGGAGGAGGAGAGCAGCCTGCCGGGTGCTCAATCCTCCTCCCCCCCGGGACGGCTCTTCAGAAGACTGGGCATGCTACTGAACCCGAGTTGCTGGCGTCGCAAGTGGTAGCTCTATCGCTGTGCTGCCAGGCAAGCTTGTACTGGGTCCTTAAAACAGTACCTGTTTGAAATAAGATGGAGGCAATGGGTAATGTACATTATGAAACATAACAAAGCAAAGAATATGAATAAGATAAGGTATTAAGATGAAATGGAACCGCAGTTTTGTCTTGTGATTTTCAGGACTGTGACAGCAAAAAATCAAATCTGACACTTGTACCTGTAAAGATGTTATTTATGTAAATAGTATTTTAAATGGTAATGGGAACTTAAAATAAAAAGTTACAAAAAAAACAGTACCTGTAAGTACCCCAGAAGTGTCCCACCAAAAAGGATGTGTTCATGTCCAGACACATTAGCAGACTAATGCAATGAGACCCTAGCCCACATGCCATAATGAGATGTCTCACACACACACACAAACTCACTTATAAAATGGGTCTAAAACATACTGTCATCTGACTGAAAACAGTACAAGCTTTCACCATAATCCTGGACAAACTCCTCCTTACTATGGAAATCACAGGGTACACTGTGTAGTAGGGTGAATCCCTGTAATTACTACTCTTTTCAACAGCATACCTGTTGGTTCTTGCTTATAAAGTGGAGCAGGAGTGAGCCTGATGTACCTGAAGTGAGTTACCAGAACAAATAGTAGGTTTGTCAAGACCTGGGGTGCTGATGCCAGGCCGAATGAAAGAGTTTAATACTGTCTGTTTTTTGTTTTTCTCGCCTCCCCTGGAGCGGCCCCCATTGCCAGACCATGCTCCCAGCCCCGTCACCCATCTTCCCCAGGACTTACCTCTCCCTGAGTGTTCCTTCCTTGCTTACCCCCCTCCCCAGGGGCAGGGCCTTCGGAGAAGCACCCCTTACCTCCATCAGTTTTTGAGCTCGGTTGACCAGGGGAGCATCACAGTCAACAGAGCGGGGCCTGCGGAGCATGGCAGGTGACATCCTGTGGTGACCTAGCTTTTTCCTTCCTGTTTTCTCCCCGGTAAACATGGTATGCAATGACATCATACTGATGTCTGCCATGTCTCTCCTACCAAGCCAACTCAGGCTGCCAGACCCCTGGCTTCTGCCAGGGGTCAGTCAGGTGCTATGCACTTCCCCACCCTTTCCCTGAAGAAGGAGTGCACAGTCCATTGGATGCTCTATCTGCCTTCCCCTGGCCAGCTCTCCAACAGCCTGGGCTCGCATCCGAACCCCAGTCATCAGCATTACAGGAGGTAGCTGTACTGCTGTGCCAGTGGGCTAGCGTAGTACTGTCTGTTGCAAATCTCGTGAGGCTAAACTGGGATGGACATACTGGTACGTGAATACAGGTGTGTCGGAGATCTATAGAGCAAATGTAATGACGCAGAAAAATCTCTCGTGAGTACCAATGCCATAGATTCCATTTTTCAATCTTTGTTTTCTGATGAACATGTTTGATCTCTTGAGCTCTAATACCATTCTGTGTCCTCGACTTCTTGGGCACAATAAAATAGGCTGAATGCATTAGTCCTTCAGGACTGTTTCGGAGAAATATCTTTAAACAATCAGTGTTAGAAGCTTATCAGACAAACCCTCAAGTGCTAATGATGCCCTTCCCCTAACGGTACTAGCAGCAGACAGTATGGGCACTAGGCACTACAGCACCAGACAGTATGGGCACTAGGTACTACAGCAGCAGACAGTATGGGCACTAGGTACTACAGCAGCAGACAGTATGGGCACTAGGTACTACATCTTGGCGACTGGCAAAGTGCCATGGTCTTAATCCCTAAAAGGGTAAAACAGTGCATTTCCTCCCTGATCTCAGTTACATTGTAAGGCAACGTAGAAGAAATTCAGTGGGGTCAGAAAACTGTTTAGATAGGGATCCCCCACCCTATGATGTTCTCTGCTTAATTTCATGAAGTGCATGATGGCAAAGTCTTTCTATACTCTGACCTTCGCAGTGTGGGGAAATCGGCCCAGGCGATGTCTGCGAAACAATGAGAGACAGAGAGGCAGACGGACAGAATTAAGAGTACACAGTGGATTAAATACTTTTATAACAGATGACTATTCCATTTTGCTAGTAGTTTCTAAAAGTCCTTCTGCACAAAGAGCCATGTAGAATGACTACTTCAGACCTTAGAACCATGCAGAAGGGGTTTCCAGGAGGACCATGGAACACATTTCAAAAGGTTTTTCTTTCTATAAACTTTTCCAGAACTGTACTGATTGAGCGAGTTAGGCAGCACAAGGAAAATGTGAGTAGTCATTTTTAAGTTTGTGTGTCTGATTGACCAGGGGGTAAAAGAGCACCAGAACAGTTAGTCTACATGTAGATTAGATATTCATTTTTTTTATTATTTATATTGTATTACCCTGGCAACAACTTTGCCCCCGGATCGCCCTCTGACACCAGAGCACATCATCTACCACAGGACATCAAACCCTACAAGTTCACCCCCTCATGGTGGGGCCGCCCCAAGGGACAATTCTGTACCATGGCGCTCCCACGGCGGCCATGGCCAGGGTTGGGACCGATCCAGTAGGTCCTAAGGCACGGGGATTTTTCCGGCTTAGTTCCCAGTCCTCCGAGGACAATGGCATGCAAGGGAGCCCATGGAGGTATGCACACGCAGAGACGTGCAGCAGCTCCAGACTCCAGCCGACATCCTCCCCTCCCACATGACATCCCTCATTGCATTGCCACCTGTGGTCACCCAAGTGGCAGTACTGCAGCAGGTATGGCAACTCTCCCTCCCCGGAGGACAACGTCCCTAGGATGCTCAATCCTCCTCCTCCCAGCTGGCCCTCCGATGACCTAGGCTTGTTCCCAAGCCCCAGTTACTGGTGTCGCGAGCGGTAGCTCTCCCACTGCGCCAGCAGGCTGGCTGTAGATTAGATATTCTGATGACAAAATCGGACCATAATCTGTTATAAAGAATAAAAAAAAAAACTCAAACTGCAAGGAACAAGATTGCTAGGATGTCTAAGGGTTCATAGTACCACTTAAGTGTCATTGCTGTAGTTCTGTGATGTGAAAAGAAAGAACAGTTACGTACTTACCATAACAGCAGATCTTCGAGAGAATCTCTCTCACCAGGCCATACATTTGGAACTATACCCGTGTCAGCACTAAGACCACACAGAAACTTTTGCAAGCCAGGGGCCTCCCATGATGACATCATGCGTTAGTGTCTACATAAACATGGGTGGCCCCATCTCTTCTCAGTTCTCCACCGGAGATTATGCTCGGAAGACTGGCCTGTGGGGAACCAGGACATAACCCCAGCACCCAGCATACCAGGCAACATTGGGTGCTGGAAAAGGCAGCTATGGAATGAAGCAAGGCAGGAAATCCAGTGCTACACCCCTAAGGGGAAGGAGGGTGGGATGGCATGGCCCGACAAAAGAGTCTCTTGCAGATCTACTGTTACAGTAAGTACGTAACTGGTCTATCTTCTTTGATAATATCTCTTTCATCAGGCCACACCTTTGGAAGGAGTCCCAATAGCACCAAAAGCTAACAATCTGGGTGGATGGCACATATATGTTCATGAGAGCAGGCCCTGTAATACAGCCAGGCCAAATCCTGCTCATCTGTGAGACACAATATCCAGACTGTAACTTTTAGTGAAGGTGTGGACAGTGCTCCATGTGGCAGCTGCACAAATCTCAGCAGCAGAACCATTTTGAAAACAAGCAACAGAAGTGGCCATGCCTCTTCTAGAATGACCATGAACCACTCCAGGAAGTTCCTTACCATACTTCCTATAACAGAACATAATAAAGTGTGCCAGCCATTTGGATAGGCACCATATAGACACAGGTGTGCCCTCTTTCCCAGAGGCAAACAAAACAAAAAGCTGAGAGGACTTTCTGCAGTCCTTGGTGTGGTGTACATAATATCTGGCAATTCTGTGTATATCCAAAGTATGGAGTAATGCTTCCCCTGGACTGGCATACTATAGATAATATACTGGGAGGTGGATGGTTTGTTTGATTCAAAGTAAATTCAGACACCACCTTTGGTAAGAAGTTAAGTCTTACATAAATACACTCTGTCTTTATGGAAAATCAAATAGGGAGGCTAACACATTACAGCCTGTAGCTCTGAAATCCTACCAGTAAAAGTGACTGTAACTAAAAATAATGCTTTCCATGAAAGGAAGCATAAGCCACAGGTCGTGGCTGGTTCAAAGGGAGCTAAAGTAAGCTTCTCTCAAACAAAATTCTGGTCCCAAGCTGGGACTGGATTTCTAATGGGAGGTTTCATATGTAATATACTTCTCAGAAAAGCACAGGATACCTCTAATTGGGCAACCGCACATCCACAGGGGCATGAAAAGCTGAAATAGCAGCCACATGCACCTTGAGTGAGGAATACTGAAGACAGGAGTCTGACAGGGACAGCAAGTATTCCAGCCCTGCATCTACCGGACAGGTAAATGGCTCCAATTGCTTGGAAGCAACCCATAACGTAAATCGCTTCCTCTTCAAAGGGCAGGTATGTCTGATGGGAGGTTTTCTAGCAGCCACCAGAACATCAGCCATTTTAGGTGATACTCTAAATCATGTCATGGCTATGTCTTCAGGAGCCATGCATGCAGATGTAGGGACTTCAGGTCCAGAAGGACCAGAGATCCCTTGTTCTGTGATGACAGGCCCCTGCACAGTGGCAGAGGTACTGGGGGTTTCACTGCCAACTGCTGTAGCAGTGGATATCATACCTGCCAATGCCATAGTGGAGTAATGGGGATGAGGGTTGCCCCCTCCATCTTTGGTTTGAATAGTACTCTCTGTATTAGATGAAAGAGAGGGAAGGCGTACAGAAACCTCCCTTTCCAAGAGTGGGACAATGCATCTCACCAGAAAACTCCAGGTCCTGGAGTAAGCGAGCAAAAATGTGGCAGTTTTGTACTACGTGGGGATGCAAAAAGGTCCAACTCTAGGCAACCCCACCTTGTGAAGAGGTCTTCCACTGCTGAGGTCATCAGTTTCCATTTGTGCACTCTGGACTGTGACCTGCTTAACTTGTTTGCTAAGATGTTTTGGACACCTGGAAGATGCACAGCTGATAATTCTGGTCCGTGTTCCAGAGTCCAATATCATACTCTCATTGCCTGCCTGCCCAGGGGATAAGAATGAGTTCCCCCTGGTTTGTTGATGTAATGCATCACACTGATGTTGTCCATCTGTATTAACAAAGGACCTGGAGTCAGATGTTTCTGAAATGCCTGGAGACTATAAGACAGCTCTCATCTCCAGGAGATTTATATGCAATCTTGTCTCCACCTGGCTCCAAGTACCTTGTATCTGATAGGATTCCAAGTGTGCTCCCCACCCAGATCCCGACACATCCAAGGTGAGAATTTGCACTTGAACAGTGAGGTGGTCTACCCTGTCCAGAAACAGGAATGTACAGCCCTGAGCTGTGTCCAAGACTGCCCTTATGTACTGTAGTCTTTGACTGGGGGTCAGCACTGACTTTGGCAGATTGACTGTAACCCTAGGTTGTTGCACAATTTCCAGGTTCGAACCAGGGCATGCAGTAGTTAATCCCTGGAGTGGGCCTTTAAGAGTCAGTCATCTAAGTAGGAAAAAAACATACAGGCCTTCCCAGCGGCGGGCTGCTGCTACCGCTGCCAAGCATTTGGTAAAGACACATAGCACAGAAGATAAGCCAAAGGACAATTCTCTGAACCAGTAATGCTCCCATTCCAGCATAAATCTCAGACATTTTCTGTGATGCTTTCTGATTTTTATAAGAAAGTAGGCATCCTTCATATCTAGGTCACATATCCAGTCCCCTGTTTGCAACAGAGGATCAGAGCTTGAAGAGAAACCATACGAAACAACTTATACTCTATGCAGAAGTATAGAGGTCTCCCAGGTCTAGTACAGGCCTCAAATCCTCTGCCCACTTGGGACTAGAAAGTATCTGGAGTAGAATCCTTTAGTTCTTCTGCCTCGAAGTAACAGGTTCTATGGCACATTTGTGGAGTAAGGACGGCACTTCTTCTCTCAGCAGGGACATATTTCCTGTGGGATATGCTAAGACAGGTGGCAAATGATCCGGACAGGTATCAGGCGCTCCAGAGCATGACCTTTTGCAATAATTTAGAGTACCCATTCGTCTGTGGTGATCTACCTCCACTGACACAGGTGAAGGGAGAGACAACCCCCTACAACCACCCCCCAGGGGCAGTGGTGGTTGGGGGGTGTAATGCTGTGAGTCATGCTGAACTGGTGGGGGCAAGACCACTGGCTCCACCACTTTCAGGTGCTTTTGAATGGGCACCTGGGGGGAGGTGGGTTGGCAAGGCTCCAGCACCCCTACCTCTTCTTTGTTGTCTGTAGGCCTGTCGGCCACCACTGGTAATGGACTGATGAACTTGACCCCTGCCCCAACCCCTGTCTGGTGTGGGATACAGGGATTTTACTGACCTCAGTGTCATCCTGGATGACTGAAGGCCTATTAAAGCCTTTTCAACATCATATCCAAACAGCTGCTGCATCTAAAAGGGCATTTAAAACTGCTCACTGGACATCAGTTGCAAAACTGGCTACTCCAAGTCAAGAACAACGCCTCATGCAAATGCCCCAGGCAGATGCATCTAAAAATTCATAGACTGAGCAGATTAAGGCTTATTAGATGGTGCCGAGTACATCTTATCAGCCTTTCTAGGTACAGCTGGTATGGCATTTGGTCTATACCAGGCTGCATATGTAGCATCTTTCAGGGCTGGGTATAACAGAGGGATGACCACGGATGGCGTTTCTGGCACCTCCATTAAATTTATTTATTTATTGACGTTTGGTAACTGGGTATCTTTGTAGCATCTTCTTCCTTCAAAGCAAAGTCCATGGCAGACTACATTTGCTGTATTATGGACTGAAAAGAGGGATTCTCTGGGGGTAACCTTGGAGTGTTCACTAGAGAGTCCTCACTACAGGAAGTTAAAGTGGAGTTGGTGTCAGGTAAATACTGATCTTCAGCATATCTTTCCTCCTCCTCCTCCTCATAATCCTCCTCCATTATGAGGTCTGGATTTTATTCAACCTCACTGTCATTTCCTCGGTGACATGAATAGATGACCGTGCCAGTGACGCTGGTTGCGGTTGTGGAGGTCTTCTCTGCAGTGCTGGTCTGAGGCATCAACAGCGTCTGGGAAGAGGTAATTCCCATCAATGGCAGAACAGGCTGCTCAGGTAAGCCTGGTAGTAAGTGCCATATCATTTCTGAAAATGACACTAGCACTGCTTGTGCATTGATGATGCCTGTATTAGAGATCATGAATGTTAGAGTCGACAGCGGGTGAAGATCTGATGATGATGGTGACGTACGTCCGTAATAGGCCTGGTAGTGCCTAAGCCAAGCCCCCCCCTTGCTGTCTGGTCGATGGTTGGGGGGCGGGGGTGCTGTTGTCACCACTGCCAAAGTGACGACGAGGAAGAAGGGTTACCTGATGGCCGCAACAGTACCCTAGATCTTGTCGAGGTCTTTTCTTCGTCCCTGTGCTTATATTTGTGGCTTCCCAACAATGACTTTTCTTTTGATTTTGACACTGTGATTCGATCCACAGGCCAGGCAGGCAACATGGATTTTTCCTGCATTTGCTTCTCCACTGCTGCCAAAGGTTTCTTTAGGAGGAACTTTTCAAACATTCCTTTCCGATGTCACCTGGCAGTGGACCTGAAGTCCCTACAAATCTCACAAGTGTTAACATTGTGAGAGGCCTATGCAGCAGATGCAATGCTTTTATGTGTCACCCTTGTAAATCTTTTCCCCCACACTCACAATATCAAAATAATTTCAATGGTTCTTTCGGCAGCATACAGAAGTGTTGAAAAATCACTAGATAAGTGATTAGTTAATGTCTGAAAAATAATAAATGATGGTTAGCAGTCTATGTATCCGGGGCAGGTCTGCCAAGTATTATCAACAGTGGGAAAAGAACTGAGGAGAGATGGGGCTGCCCACATGTATGTAGATGCTGGAGTATGGTGTTGTCGTAGGCAGCCCCTGACTTGCAAAAGTTTCCATGTGGTCCTAGTGCTGACGTGGGTATAGTTCCAAAGGTGTGGCCTGATGAAAGAGATATCCTCAATGAAGATCCCCTTAGTGTCCTAACAACCCCTTAGTGTCCTAACAACTCTGTTCCTCATAGCCAGAGGTTACTTATTCTATATACTGTGTGTGCCCTTAATTCTTGCACATTAATATTCAGCTCTGCCTAACAGCAGCTAAGTTTAAATGTTTTATTGTATGTTACGTCACACCTACAATATACTATTTATGTTCTGAGTTTTCATGTGGCGTGGCAAAGGTAAGGTTGGTTACTAGTTTTTTGAATATAGGGATACAGACTGCAGAGATGCTATGTGACTGATTGGGCTCCTTTTGAAAGTGAACTACACATTTGAATGTTATAAAGTTAATCCTGGTTCACTTAATGTGTTTTTTTTTTTTTTATTATTATTGCAAGCTGCTTTTCAGGCTCAATAATCATGCTGTTTGAATTTTTATCTTTGGCAACAGTAGCAGTCGCACTGCTGTTGCAGATTGTAATCTTAAAGGAAAGCTGTCATTTGCAGGGGCTCCCACCCTGCAAAGCTTACTTCCTTGTTTATTAGAGAGAAAGTTGCTTTTTTTTTTGCAATCACAGTAGTTACCTTGAAAAGTCCACTACCTGGAAGTATGAAGGACACTGGGCAGCTCCATTAACTGTAGTGCGCGGCAGCCGCGACCATGCACCCAATGCCATGCTTCCGGTAGTGGACTTTTCAGATTTAAATTAAACTACTTTGCGGCACAAGAAAAAAGCCGCTTCTCTCACAAAAGCTAAATCAGAGAGTACACTTTTGACAGCTTTCCTTTAATGAGGGGATAATGCCAAAAGCTTTGAACTTGGAATTAGAACCAGCAGATCCCCAGTAAATATCATGCCAAAACCCAGGTTTCTACTTTAGTTCTTTAAAAGTTACAAGCCTTTGTGTATGCCTGATGCAGTATTGGAATTATACTTTTTTGAGCACTGGGAGCTATGGGGGCCCATAATGGTCCTATCTTTAAACTGAGCCCCCCCAACCTTCCTATTATGTCAATGGCACTGACACATGAGCTACTGGGGCTCCCTTCACAGCTGAGCGGGGCCAAGCCCTGGCAGGCCCCCCCCCCCCCGTAATTCCAACACTGAATGTCCCTGCCTGTTATAAATCAGTGTCAGTGGCTCAGTAGGTAGCACACTTGCCTCTGAGGCCGGGAAATCAGAGGGCTGTGGGTTCAGTTCCCACATCTGGCACTTGGGTTAATATCCCAGTACTGACACTGTAGTGCAGCATGAGAGGGGTGCTGCACTTCTGAAGTGCCGTCTTTCGGATGAGATGTTAAACCGAGGTCCCATCTGCCTGGATTGGTGGTAGTTCAGGTGGATGTTAAAGATCCCATGGCACTTATCGAAAAGAGTAGGGGTACTTTATTGAATAGAAAACATAACATCACAGAAGAGAAAAAAGAAAACCAACAAAAAGAAAGATAAGTGGCAAAAGACTAAAACAGAGAAAGAAAATAAACTGTCATTACCAAAAAGAAATGTTTTTCCATAAAAAATTAACATAAGATTTAGAATACTTTTTCGCATCTAAACAGCGTATCAATTGTAAATCAGAGATAATGGTAGAAAGAATAGCTTCAAAATCTGTAATAAATTGTTGCAATACAAAGGAACAACGAGCTTGCCATAGGTAATATTGAAAAAGGGCAAATAAAACATTCAAAGTACTCCTGTGATATTTAGTCCAAACACCTAAATATTCACTTAATACTAATGTACCATAAGAAAGAGACTGTAAGTGAGGCATGTGCCATCGATGGGCTACAAAGTCCCAAAACTTCTGAGTAAAAGGGCAGTCCAAAAAAAAAATGCATCTGAGTTTCTTCAATATTGGTACAATCTGGCCGTAAACAGTATCTTTCAGAAACAGGTTTATACTTTAAATTGCCTCGCACTCCAAGCCTTTCATGAGCAGAGATCCATGCTATATCCCAAACTTTAAATAAAATCCTATCATCTGTCAATTTATTATAAACATTTGACATATTGGAAGGAGAACAAAAAGGAAAGAGTAAAATCATTTTCTGTACATCATACACAATATATGCATAAAAGGATTTTCTATGTAATGATTGTATTTTCTGCAAAGGAATCTTCCATTGGTGTAATTTTTTTAAAGCAGAAACCCCATAATTTGGTATGTCATCTGATGATAGGACTCTTGGGGGAAGAAGAGACCATTTAAAAAAATATTTGTGCCAAATGGATTTAGTCCAAAATTCCCAAGTGAGGGATGGAGCGCACAAAGAAAAGAAAAGGAGGAAAAAGAAAATGGAATGAAAAAATAACAGGATTAATCATAGGTAACCCTCCTTCTGGAATTTAAGATAGGTAAATTCCTTTTCACTGGGTTCAATCTATTACCCCACAACATTTGAAAGAAGATGCTATAAAGTCTGGTTTCCAACGAAAGGGAGGTGGAAAAAGATGACTAATGTAAAGAAATATGGGTAAAAGAAATTTCTTTATTAACACAACCCTTTTCTTTTTTCCAAATTTCCAATGTTTCCACTGGTTTATTTTAGTTTCTCCCACCACCAACTGTTTTTCCCAATTATAGATTGCCATATTATGTATTCCAAACCAGACGCCTAGAATTTTTGAGGTCCTGACACCAGAGGGATATCATAACAGTTTGTTAAATTTGGGACTGTCTGACCAAGTTGTAGTACAAAACTTTGGAAATATTGAGAGAGGCACCAGAATATGCACTGAAAAAAAGAAAAGTCTCTAAGGCCCGTCTTAAAGAGAGAGGATCTGCTAAAAGGAGGGTAACGTCATCTGCAAAGGCAGTGACCTTAACCTTTTCTAGACCTATAGAGGGAGCAATGCCTGAAATAGACTGATCACAGATAATGCTCCTAATAATTGGGTCTAAAACAAAAGTATACAACAATGGACTCAGGGGACATCCCTGGCGGACACCCCTAGAAATCGAGATTTGCTTACCTAATAATCCATTCACTATAGGAATAGAGACTCCAGATGAGTAAAGTTTTGAAATCCATCGAGTAAAAGTCTCAGGAACACCATAAGCAGACAATACAAAAAACAAGAAGGAATGACTGATCGCATCGAAAGCTTTAGATTGATCTAACGCAGCTATTAGTTCTGTAGAAGAGAAATTTGATTGACAGGCCGATAAATCTCTAAGAAGAAAGAGATTGTGCTGAATTTTTCTATTTTTTATTGCACATGCTTGAGCCGGATGAATCAAGAGTCGGGCTACCTTTTCTAATCTAATATTCAATATTTTAGATAAAATCTTATAATCACTATTAAGTAGGCAAATTGGTCTCCAATTTGAAAATGATGTTTTATCCCCTTTTTTAAAAATAAAAGTCATCAGGGACATTGTAAAGTCTGGATAAGGAATTCCAGAAGACAAGTAAGAATTAAACACACTGGGAAGAAAGTGACATATACTTTATACATTTTTATAAAACTCATTAGGTATCCCATCTATACCTGGAGAGGACCCGAGTCTTAGGTTTTTAATTACCTCCAGTACTTCAGAAGAAGTAATTGGTGATTCTAAGGACTGAAGTAAAGTATGGGGTATTTGAGGAAGAGAAGTAAAAATGGTGTGATGAAGAGTGTCCATAGAAAACACCTTGGGGGGTGAAAAGTAATCCTGGATATAGTGTTCTACCACCTGTAGCATACCAACATCGGTGGTGATCAGGTCATTGTTAAGATTAAGTAATCCGGTCATAAGAGTATCTTTTAAGTAGGTTTTACAGGCATGAAAGGGGTCCGCCATGGGGGAATCTTTGTAAATAAAGCGTAACTCCAAATCAAGAGATTTGGCCCTATTATACTGATAAGTTTTCATTTGTTGTTTAATATTTTAATTTGAGGAAGAAAAGAAGAATGGTCTTTCACGGAAGTGACATAAGTCTATACAGTTGATTCCTCAAAACTAGATATTTCCTATAGTCATCCTGCACCTTAGTCTTACCCCAAGACTGAAATAAATGTTGAAGTTCCAGTTTAACTTGCCTCCACCAATCAAATGGGAGGGAAAAGATCAAAAGTGGAAGACTTTCGGCAAGAAATAGTTCAAGAGAAGAGAAAAGAACGGATCCAAAAGGAAGGAAGTATTTAATCTCCAACGAGTAATGCCTGAACGAAATCTGGGGAAAGAGCTAGGATAGAGAACAAAATAATATATGATGGTCAGAAAATTCGGCCGAACAGCAACACAAGAAATAATCTGAAAAAAGCGTGAAATAAAAACATATCGATCCGAGTAGCAAAGGTGTGTCTATGATAAGTATTACCACCTGTAGCATGTAGACTACTGAAGACATCCAAAAGCCCAGCATCTGAGACAACCCCCAATAGTGCATGTGAACCATAATACATCTTTTCCCTTGCGATTTATGAAACTGAACATCAAGGGAGCAGTTAAAGTCCCCCAAACCAAATGTTTCCTTGTAAATAAGAATGGTTTTAGGTCTGAAAATAGGAGATACGACCTGATTTAGTTTGTGGACCATATATATTAATAACTCTGAAAGAATAGTCACCCAAAAACAATCCAATATGAGCAATCTACCTGGTAACAAATCAGTCACCATTTTGATTTTAAAGGAAGTGTTACCAAACAGTACAGCAACTCCATCAGCTAGTTCAGTACTATAAGACCAAAAGGAAGGGCCACATGTCCACATTCTTTTCAATCTTTTTTCCTCCGAAATGGAAGATACCCTTGTTTCTTGCAAAAGAATAATATCTAAGTTTAAAGTCATGAGATATGCAAACACAGATATCTGCCTATGGAATGTTTTCAAACTGCAAACATTCAAGGAAGCAAATTTTATAGTAGCCATGAGATGACTTATGAACTATGCTTCTGACTTACTTTTCTTTTTTTTCCTTTTTTACCTTTCCTATCTTTGGCTAACTCAGTTGATTTGCTATCATCTTCATCTGTGATAAGCTCCGAGAGGTGAGAGGCCTCGGATTCCATATCGGAGTCCCTTACTTCCTCCTGGAGGGAAAGAAATTCTCAGTCACTACAGGACTGGTCTGGGCCTGTTTTGAGGAGGCTCTGGTGAATCGCCTGCCTTTAACTGTTTCGAAAGGAGGGGCATGTTGGAGGCCAGATTCTGAGCATCCCTAGCAAAGGAGGGTCTGAGGTGCTACTTTCTGAGACTCAGAAACCAACTGCTGTACAGGTTGATCAGTACCTGACAATGGAGGGGAAGTGGAGGGCCTTGTCGTGGAGGGCCTTGTCGTGAAGGGGGGAAGGGAGGGGGGTCACCCCTTACACCCGGAGTATGTAGTTTAGCCTGAGCCTTACGAAGCAGGCTATCTTGGTCTAAACCATCATCAGAACAGTTATGTCTGGCCCACGGACACTGATGGAAGGCATGACCCTTTTCCTCGCACAAATTGAATTGAAAGATATTTGTGTATCTGTCCACAGAATGCCCAAAACCCCCACAAAGAGGACATTTCAGCATATCACACACGCTACTAATATGCGTTCTATCCCCACATTTATAACAAGCCCTAGGTTGTCCTGCGTAAAAACATACTCCTCTATCTTTTCCCAGAAAAAAGCTATTCGGTAAATGAACTACTGCTGAATTAACTTGCAACAATTTTATTTTAAATTTCCACCCCCCTGTCCATATGCCCTCAACATCTAAGAGGGCCTCAGGGGGCCCCAACACTTCACACTTGGCCTGCAGCCATCTATAAATATCACTGACGTTCACGCCTCGTTTCTGAACATAACAGTAACATATCTAATCAACGGCTTAGATAATGGAATAACAAAAAAAGGCAACCATACAGGATGATTTTTCTGGTGAGCATACTTGTCCCAAAATCTGTCCATAAGGCCAACGGATTGGAAACTAATGTCATAGGAGTCCTCTCCAGAAACATGAATGAGGGCATAGATGTCCTTGGCACAAAAGCCCATTTTGGACTTCAAAAGATGGTTAAAAATATAGTATCTATCAGGATGTTCCTGCAGGCCCCTCTATATCTCAAACGACAGCATACGACGGGAGCCTGTTCTAACTTTGCTTTAAATAAGTCCGCCATAGTTGGTTTAACAGGATCACCCAAAGCTGCAAGAGGCATAGGTTAAAGTTCCAGTAGTAAGTACAGTCCCAGGCCCATCCCTATCATCCCTCGATGTGGAAGGCTGAGGGGAACACTGTAACCCAGGAGCAGTAGGCTTATTACCTGAGAGGGGAGTCCAGTCCATGTCAGGTACCCACGCTCCCGACTCGGTTCTCCTCCATCCGGCATCGAAAAGTGCCATCTCCTCCGACCATTCTGTAATCGGCTCCCGACTTCCTCCTTTATGGAGCCCAAACTGCTGCCGCACCAGGAGCGTCGTGCGCGGTCCATCACTGTGTGCGGTCCTCCCGGAAACCACCTCTCGAGATACTGGTTCCGCCACTAAGCGCGACTCATGAAGATCTGTACCCTGAACATCTCCGTCGCTAAGTGGACCAATACCACCACTGGATTCCGGCAATAAAGGCACCGCTGAAGGCGCACAACTCTCGCTATGTACCGCTGCAGGCAACTGATGTAGAACAACTCCTGAGGTAGGCAACATCGTAGTTTGTTCACAGAAGGAATCTCCTACTAGTCCATTATGCTGTATAGGCTCCTCCACCACTTCCACCTCCTCCACCATCCCGACCTCGGGAACGTCTGCCATAACGCCCTCTGACGTCAGCAAGGACCCCCACCAGCCACTGACCAGCAGCCAGTAGGGGAATTTCCCCGGTGTCCTGGCTAAATTTCCCTCATTCAGTAAAAATACCACCAACAGCTTAATCTGGTTCAAGGTCAGTTGGCATTCATCTGTATCCCCCTCCTCCGGGTCGTGCCTGAAAATAGGCAGGATTTGTCTAGTGCACTTACCCGGTCAACAAAAGCTAAATAAAAAAAGATAAATAAATAAATACAATCTGGTTTTGGCGAAGAGCTGCTAGGCACTCATAGCGTAGTCCTTTCTGCCAGCAACACTTTATGACCGCTTACTTGTACAGACTTCCAACCACTAATTGCAAAATCTGCACCTTTAACCCCATCTGAACATTGTGCCCTGTGCCTCTACAAAAATGTTCAGCCTATACCCCATTCAAATTGTGTAACCTCACTCCTCCCGAAATATGTGTTTTCTGTGTGGTCCTGCAACATTTTAAACCCCACACTCCTCCCCAATTTGGCACCTCACATCCCTCCCCAAATCGTTACCCTGCAGCCTTCCTAAAATTGAAGCATCATAAAACTCCCAAAATTTGTTGTCCCGTACCCTTCCTGAATTTTGCAGCCTGCATCCCTCCAGAACTTTGTACCCCTCACTATCCCCCCCAAAAAAAAAAAAAAAAATCACACCATCTCAACATCTGTGCCTGAATCCCTCCAGAATTTTAGGCAGTGTACTCCTGTTAAATTTTATTTATTGCACCTCACACTCCTACCAAAATCAGTGCGGTACCGGGTCAATATGCTGTGGCTGAAACCGCGCAGAATAACCATGCAGTGTAAAGCACACAGTGAAATACAGCGACAGGGGTAGACCCCTGTCGCTGACTAGGAAATGGAGGAAGGGCTAAAGATGCCACAGGTGCTGTACCTGATTGAGCCACTCCTGTAATGAAGTGGCTAAGGCACAAGCACCTGGTGCAGTGGAGGCCTGGGGATCGGAGTTTGATTCCCTGTCTCCCAAAACGCCCCCCCCCAAAAAAAAAAAAACTAAGCTCCCTACTCTGAGTTTCCCTCTGAGTTAGTTAATTTAGTTGGGGGTGCTAGGGGTGGAGCCCCCCGTAAAAACAAAGATTTTGTTATGGGTCCCACTGGTGTACGCTTTGTGTTGCGGGTTGGCGTTTTCTGCCATCCTTATTTTGTCGCACACCGTAATAGCTGCGGCATTGTTGTTTTGCTACATAATAACCCCATGCCAATGAGTGCCTGCCCCCCTTGATATTTGAACTAGCTGCCCCTTTCAAGGTCAATACATACATCCCTGCAAAATATTTGCCCCTACCCATCCCAAATCTGCCTGCACACCTCTACCAAAAATCGTGCACCAGCCCACTCCCAAAATTTCCACTTGGACCCCTCCTAAAAGTTGCAGCCTGCATCCCTCCTGAAATTTACAATCACATGCTTCCCAAAACACAGGCAACTCACCTACTAAAAATCTGCACCCTGCAGCAGTTCTGAAATTTATACCCTGCACCCCTCTTAAAAGCTGTGCCCTGTACACCTCCAAAAATCTGCACCCTGTTCCTTTCCTAAAATGTTTACCTCCCAAAAACGTTCCCTGTAACTCTCTCAAACTCTGTTACCCACTCCCCTCCTGAAATGTGTACCCATATTGCCAAAAATTCATGTTTAAAATTCCTAACTAGGTATCTGTCCCACTGACCTCCTAAAATTCATGACCCACAACCCTCCTGGAATTTGCACCCCATACCCTTCTCCAAATTAACATGTACCCCTCCCGAAATATGCAACCCGAACCCCTCCACATTTGTAACCCTCTCTCCTCCTGCAATTTGCATCCCATAACCCTTCCCAAAATGTGTGCCCTGTACAACACTAGAAATTTGCACCTCTTTCATAACTTTGTTCCTAAACCCCCCCCAAAATATTGGGAGGGGAATGGAGTACCAGTTTTCAAAAGGGTGCGGGTTAAAAATTAAAATTTTAGGTGGGATGAAGGGTGTAAAATTCAGGAAGCCTGTAGGGGTACAAAGTTCAGGAAATATATCGGACACCAATTTCAAGTGCTGTCTGTTGCAGTACAGAAAAATTCAAGAAGGATGCATGCAGAATATGGCAGGGAAATAGGAACACATCTTGGGAGGGGCCAGAGTACATTTCGGGGAGATGTTGTTGGGCACAAATTTTGGGAGGCGTGTGGGGTGCAAAATTCAGGAGGGGCAGGAGGCACAAATCTTGGGGCATTTATTTGACACAAATCTGGAATGCTGTGGGTCACATGGGAGGGACATGAGGCATCAGATTCAGGAAGGGTGTGATGTGTGCAATGTAGTAAGACAGCAAGGCACACATTTCATGAATGAGGATGCAAATTTTGGAAGGGGCGTAGGGTAAACATTTCTGGAGAGGCACAGCATACAATGCTGTGCCAAGTCTGGGACTGACAGTGGAATGTCTGTATGAGCCAGTGGTCATAAAGTGTTTCTGTCAGTGAGGCCTAGGCTGCGCGTGCACTAGTCAACATCATATGATATCAGCAGCAGCTTGTACCTGAAGGTTTTTTTTTAACAGGCAGAAAAACAGGGTTACAAAAATGCTTGTAACTTCTAAATGAATCTACTTAAAAATCTGAATTTTGGTGTAGTGCTTATTGGAGATCTACCATTCCTAATTTTATAGTTACTTCTTTAGTAGAGGTTGGCGATATCCCCTCTTTCAGTCTTTAAAATTTGTTTTATTAATTACAGCATGCCATCCATGTTCACCTGAGCAAAGATTTGCAGGACTTTCTTTTACTTTAGAATCTACAATCCACAATGTTGCTCTTCGGCGAATGCACCTGCTTATTTTGAATAAATATAGTTTTAATGTCATTTTTTGAACTTCTTGTTCATTACATTTTTTTTAAACACTTCGCAAACAATTCCAAAAGAATGCTTAAATATATTTAATTCCTTAAATATAGTTAATTACACTTGTCCTTAATAAAGGTTTTTTTGAGACACCCTTCTTTTAATACAACATTTAAAGGGGTATATCCATACAAACCCAAATATTTATTTATTTTTATTTTATTTATTGAAGTCTCAGATTGCAACCTTTGAGCTAAAAGCTCATTTACAGAGGTTCCACGTCATTAACAGAATAATCTGAAAACAGTAACAGGTGATAACATACAGAGATCATGGGATGTCCCCTGGCAAAAACATTATTGTAAATACAGCATAGATGTTGGTACAGATAGTAACTCATCAACGAATATACAAATATGGACAGTAAAAGAGAGCGTCCAGAGAGTTATCTCTCTGGACGCACCCAGAGGGTCAAGTGGGAGGATAAAGTCTCCAAGCTAGCTTCACTCAAAGAAGGGGTACCTCAAGGGTCAATCCTCGGCCCCCTTCTCTTTACACTGTTCATAAATGATCTGCATACACACTGCGGGAGCAGTAGCGTTATCAATGCAGCGGATGATGCGGTCATCTACAGACTTTCCCTACTTTACCTGAGTTGAAGACTGCCTCCAAGAAGACATCCTTCAGATGGAGGATTGGCTCACTCTTAACAAAATGGTTTTAAACACCAACAAAACAAAGGTAATGCTCTTTGGTCCTAGATCCCTGGGATCTGAGAGGTCACATCTTCTACAACTCCAGTCCAGGGGTGTAAAACTTGAGGTGGTCACCTCCACCAAATACCTTAGCCTTACCCTGGACCAAGGCCTCACACTAAAAATCACGTAGACCAAATCACCAAAGCCATCCATGGAAACTTGGAATCCTTTATAGACTAAAGGACCAGATTATCCCTGAAGCTAGGGTAGCCATTGCCGCTAGCTGTACTCCTCCAAAAGCTCACCCTACGCGGCCCGATTCTCAGGGCGTGGCGTGGCGGAGTTAGGAGGTTGCAGACCTGTACAACAAGATAGTCCGCTTTGCCACTTTGTCACATCCGAGGACTCACCACTGCGAGGCCCAATCTAGAGCTCAGGTGGCCGTCTTTGGGAGCTCGCCTCTCCTACCAACCCTCTCGCCTTACATTCAAGCTACTGGGTCCCACACCTCCCCCCAATCTGAATGGCCTCGTTAGGGTGAAACCCAACCCACGGTGCCTGCGCTCATCAGGCCAAACTCTCCTCGTGGTTCCCAAGACTAGGACTAAAGCCGGGTCCAGGTCCTTTGCATACACCGCCCCTTCCACCTGGAATAACCTCCCCTTGGAGGTACGGGAGGCTGTGTCCATCTCCAGCTTCCGGACAAAGCTCAAGGGACACCTGCTCGACAGGAGCACATGTCTTTGTTTCAGGACCTGACCATGTACAGCCATCCTGGTAGCTCATTAGACCCGACCTTCCATAGCCATCCTGGTAGCATAACGGACCTCCCCTTAAAGATGGGGTGCACTTATGTCCCTCTTATCCCCCTTCCAATATGCCCACAAAGAAGCTAACCCTAGGTTTTTAGCTACTGCTTGCCTACCAGAGCACTCTCAACCTAATCACTAACTTGGGATGTAAACGGTCTCATTATGTGTAGCCTCTATGTCCTTACTGTCTGCATGTCTTACACTACGCCTGTAAACCTATGTATTCTTACTGTTAAATACTTTACAATTACATGACTGTACTGATCTGTTACCTGTAATTTGTTGTCTCACCCGGGTCGCCCCTGAAAAAGGGACCTCCGGGGCCCAGTGGGCCTACCCGGTCATCAAAATTCAATAAATAAATAATAAATAAAAGCAAGAGCTTTCTAGTGGACTGACTAAACTCACTGAAAGGAGGGATTAGGACATTCAATGCAGGAAACTGGCTGGGCCAATTTACTTTGTCAAGGAGAGTGGGTAGAAGGAGAAAGGATGTAGTTAGCAGGAAAGCGTAGAGTAATTGGGGAGGTAGTGTGAGTGGAGAGCGAGATGGGAATAATACAGAAAGTGGGATTTGGTAAAGGGGAAAAAATAGGTAAGTAGCTATTCTGGGGCGTCAAAGTGCTATGACTATAGGATCAATAAGGACACAGGATCTATTCAGGGGAAACGTGCACTCCATACGGGCCGAGAGATAAGTACAGAATTTTGTTTTAAAAGGACCAATTTGGGGTTCGGCAACTTGGCCAGCGGGTAGAGAGTTTAGTCAGAGAGGGCCTCGGTAAGCAAAGGATCTCTGATATATTGATAAGGAGCTGTAAAAAAATAAATAAAAAGGAAAAGGACTTCATCCTAGCTAGCTCCCCTGCTCCCTAACGAGTGTATATTATGTGTGTAGGTTCAGGCTCTCCACCCCCACTGCTGCAGACTACTACCAAATCAGGAGCTAACTCTTGAACTCCATTATTCTAAATTCTGAGACTTCTCTGGTGTAGGAGTTCCCCCATCTCTCACTCCTGACTGGGTTAGCCTGCATCGTAAAGTTAGTGGCACCCCTACCTATCAGAACCCCCTACTGCCAGAGAAACAGAACGTACAGTCACTCGCAATTTGGAGGCTCAGTTTAAAAGTCCATTTTGTGCCCCTTTTGTAATCCACCAATCTCTTTGCATTCTTTAGAGCCATAAAACTACTTTTCATGTGCTCCAAAAGCTTCCCAATGAAACGTCATCTTAGCAAAAAGGCTCGCATAATATAAAATACGTAAGGATTAAACAAATTATACTAAACAATGTATTGAAAACTGTGAAACTAATGACAATGTATGAGTTTTTATAGAACCCCATTTGGTCCCAATGAAAATGCCTCCAAGAACAAACATATGTAAACGAAGTCCAGCTGTGGCATCCGAGTACCACTGTCTTACAGGATTAGTAGTCCAGAGGTACCTGGTGATATAGTCAGTTAGTCCAAAATTCAGACTTCTGCATCCCCTATCTGACACTGAATTCTCTTCTGCACCTTCGGCTTGTGCCTTCTGCTTTAACTCAGCGATACATACACCAGCCTCTTTGGGTCGGTAAATTGAAAATATCTGCTGCTAAGAATAGAAGTCCGGCTGGAAACAGCTAGCTGTACTGGATGTTGAGGTCCCTTAGCTTCCATTTAATGCTACTGAAAGCTTTCCTTTTTATTCGTGTTGTGAATGACAAGCCCAGCGAGAACAGAACTCTTGATCCCTCAATTTGCACAGGCCCCACAGGATGAGCTGTTTTTAAGATGTCTTTCTCCTGATAATGCTGTGACCAGTAACAGAGTGAAGGGACCCTCCCAGGCATCACAAACCCTTGGTGAGTTGATTCTGTAGACTTTTACAGCACGGAAAATAAAGTCAGCACCAAGCTTGTCTGGGATCCAGCTCCATAAGACTCCCACTGGGTCATTTTGATCTGTCCCCTCCAGTGTTCCTGAGATCCTTACATTTGGTGCCTACACAGCATTTTCAAGCAACTCCAGCAGTGACTTAACCCAACACTGTTCCTTAACTGTCAGCGTCACCACCGCCATGGCTTTCTCTGCTACTGCCACTGAGTCCTAGATACTGTCTGAGCTGAATCCATTCGTCACTCAGTTACACTCAGTCCAACTCAGTTATGATTGGACTGTCATCTGACATGGGACATACATGTTGATTATTTGGTGAAGATGATGGGCTCTATGATTGGCTTCCTTTTTCGACATTGTTGCTCTTTTTCATGAGAAGTTAAAGGGATGGTCCCCCTCAGCATTTTATTCTGTTTATCTGTGTAGTATGTAGGCATAAACAATGATTGCCTCTACTGCACTCTCCTAATTTCATCAGGATTTAAATGTAAATGAAGGTATTTAGAGAGCACCTTTCTCAGTGCTGCACAAAAGCAAGAGGATGCTCCCTTACCTGTGCGGGAGCTCCTCTGTAGTAAAAACAGCATTTATAATTATATCCCTGAGGGAAGGGAAGGGATTGTAAATTGCCCCCGAGGGGCTAGCAGCGTGATCCCTTTCCACTTTCTGTTGCTGGCCATGCCCCCACACTCAGTTGGTAGCACATCCACCTCTGGGACAGAAGGTCGTGGGTTCGCGCCCCACACCAGAATTAGACTCATACCTAAACACCAGCAACCGAGTGCAGTATTGGGGGGGTGCTGTACTGTTGGGGTGTGCCGTCCTTCAGATGAGACATTAAAACCGAGGTCCCTTCTACTCATCCTGGTGCTGTCCTGGTGGGTGTCCAGGTGGAAGTAACAGAACCCAAGGCACTCTTCGCAAAAAGAGTAGGGGACTTTCCCCCGTGTCCTGGCCAATATTCCCCTTCCCATAAAATCTTTTTATGCAATTGTCCAGGCCGTGTGTGGGTGCTTATGTGTGTGATATGGCCACTACTACACATTCAGTCACATCACCACCAGTCTACTATTGCTTGTAAAGTGCTTTGGGATACACTGTGTATGAAAAGCGCTATATAAATGCTGATTCTTCTTCTTCTTCATACAGCTTGATACATAATGCAATATTGGCTAGCATTTTACAGTCTATGTCATTGTAATACAGATTCTATTCAAATTTATAAACATTAAAGGAAAGCGGTCATAAACAGAGGCTTCCTGTACCTCAAAGACCCCCCATTAAGCTTTTTGCAAGGAAAATAAATGTTTTAAGTATTTTAACTTATTTAAAAGCATGAACGGTGATGACGATGACGAAGCTGATATCACTCAGTACAGGGTAGACAGTCAGAAGCAAGTGCCAAACGCCATCGTGCAGTACACCAAACCATGGGGAAGGTGGCTGGGGGCGCTGTAGCTTACTGGAAATTACCTCAAAGATCTACTGTCACGGGAAGTACATAACTGTTCTCTCCTCTTCAGGGATATCTCCTTCAGGAAGCCATGATACCTATGGAACAAGTCCCAAGCAGTACCCCCAAGGAAAAAGAATGGAAGGCCCTCAGGAGAGCAAGTAAGCCAGGTAACACACGGGCCAATAAATCACAGGCCAGTAAGCAGAAGTCACAGGAGGGCGAACCTAACCAAATAGGGTATGGGAGGAAAGGACCCATAAGCTCAGGTGACAAGCATGTCAACAGCAGACAGAAACCAGACAGCAGGCCCTGGGATCAAGAAAGTCAAGCAATGTACCACAGGGACAGACATCACAGATCCCAGGGAATCAGGTAGCCAGTGAGGAAACTGACCGGGACAGCCTGAAAGGGAGTCCGGGCCAAGAAGGCAGCACTAATGACAGAAAGAAAATGGGACTGCAACCATGCAGGAGTGTCGAAGAGGCAAAGCCAGACGACACAAACAGCTGGAATAGGGGTGGGTGGCTACCCACTGCATTGAGTGGCAACATTTTGTAGAGCTCCTGCATGGCTCTTCGATACTGTCTAATTAGGAGCCTTTGAAACTGCAGATATTGAGAAAAGATAGAAATATTCTGGTAGCTGGCACTGTAAGGATCAAACTGAGCCCAGACTTAAGATCCTCAGCCATGGGGAACCCACAGAAAGCAGTGGCTCACAATCAGGGAGCCCAGAATTTTTTTCAACCTCGTGGCACTACTTCCGAAGCAGCACAGGCCTCAGGCTCAAGTAATCAGGGGGACCGCACTGGGGCTGCCCTGGAGGCATTAGAAAACAGTGTGGCCCAACTCTGCTTGACCATAGGAACCGTGGACAATAAGCTGGACTCTCGAATGAGCAGAATTACAATGGTAGAACAGACAACAGAAGTGGTCAAGCTAAACACGATAGACGCCAATGAAGCAACAGACTGTGCATTGATAGTCGCAGATACCTTGGTAAAAGAAAATGCACACCTGAGGATTCGATTAGAAAACTCTGAGAACCTCCTTCGTGCTCCAAATGTCAGAGTCTTGGGCATCCTGAAGGTTATGGAAGGGAACAATACCTTACAGTTTATGGAACAATGGCTTCACACAGAGCTACACCTCGCCAAACCTCCCCGGTTAGAAAGAGCTTACCACATTACTCTTCGCCGAGCAGTGTCTTGGAATAAATTCCTCAAGTCCATCTCTATTAGTTTACTATCTGTCAGAGATAAAGAGAAAAGCTTTCATAGCTGCAAAATGATCCAATATAACTACTGATGGGCAAAAAATTATCTTCTTCCAAGACTGGTCATATGCTACTCGACAAAGGCGTAATGAAACAAATACCTTTCACCTTACTACCTCTAGCTCGATTACATATTACACTTCAAAATAAAGCATATTCTTTCTTGGACCCTAAAGAAGTGTTTAAACTGCTGGAATGGATGGAACAGACCAGGGACATCAGGCAAGCAGAGGACATCAAGGGCAAAGATCTAAGAGCAGAGAACACTTAAAATGGGACATTTCTGGCTCCATAATGATACACAATGTTTCTTACAGCGTTTTTCAGCATGTATTAAAAATCCTAGATTTTAACTGATTATCTTCCAATCAAGAGGATTATATTGGTAATATATAACTATTACATTTAAGTACTTAATTAAGGGGGCCCCGGATCACTTGAGTTACTGGGTGAGTAAAATTATATTAAATACATGTTAATCAATAGGAAAGTCTTGCAACTATAACAGTTTTGTTATACAATTTTCTTGAATTGTTTAAATTAACTAATTGGGTCCAGTAGACGCCATATGGCGTTGGAACTTCCATTACAGAACCTGACCCAAAATGGCCCCCAGGACTCAATGAGATGTCTGGTGGGAAATACACTCTTTGCGCCTACCTCCATGTCCAGTAGTAATCTGTGCCATTAGAGTCAGTGATGCACAGTGGAAAAATGATTCTGGCCCTCAGATCTTTATAGCGGGACCATGGGTCCTTAATCTGGACCTCTTTGCTTAATAGAGCAACCGGATAGTAACAACAACAATGAAGCACCTTTGTTTTGGTTCACTCTCTAATACTACTGTACGAGTATCTGGGCACGTCACACTATTTCACTACAAAGTTCTGTAGTTTTATCTGGATATTTAGGTTCATGCAGGGGCTTTATGCTTCAGCACTGAAACAGGAGATGTACCAAAGTTATATGGGAATTTTTTAGGTTAACTAACGTAACTAGCTATATAACATTTTGTTTAAGGAACGTGAACTTTACCCAATTCATCTGATGGCATTTTGCCTGTTGTAACATTATACTGAATATGTAAAACTACTATGGTTAAACCCTCACTGCTGTATTAACTGTAGGGTATGCGACTGCACACCTACCATAATATGACAAGCTATTAACGGAGTGTATATTATCCTGTAAGCAAATGTTTGTGATTGTTTTTATGAATAATGAATAAAAACAGGTTACTCACCTGTAACAGTAGTTCTAGGTGTGGTATATGTTGTTCATCCACACTTCTTGGCATTATCCCTTCCCCTTTAAATCTGCTGGAAAAGTCTTCAAGCTGGCTCCTCCCACCCAACCGGGTGTTATAACCCTTGGTTCTTCCCCATGATGCCAGATCTCGGCCTGCTGGAAGACAGGTTTGTGCATCCGCAACCAGGGAGGTTGGATGGGTTCGTGTGGATCAACAACATATACCACTCCTAGAACTGCTGTTACAGGTGAGTAACCTGTTTTTCTAAGGAAGTGGATATGTTGTTCATCCACACTTCTTGGCAGACTCCTAGCAGTTCTCCGGGAGGAGGGAGGCAAGGCGCACACCCCCTACTTGGGAAACAGAGATTGAAGAACTGAGGCCCCAAAACCAGCATCCCGACGTGACTCAAGGTCGATGTGGTAATGGGTAATGAAGGTGTTTGCTGTCTTCCAGGTAGCAGGCCAACAGATTTCCTGTATGGGGATGTCCCTGGAAGCAGCCACCGATGCAGCGGTATGGCGGGTAGAATAAGTTCTTATCTCTGTGGGAGGCTCCATGCCTGCTAACTTGTAGCACAGACTAATGCATGATGTAATCCATCTTGCAATTGTCTGCTTTGCTGCAGGTCTGCCCGAAGTGGCTTCAGCGTAGGTGATAAACAGTTGGCGAACCTCTCCCCAAATTTCCACCGTCCTCTCCTTATAATAAAAGAGAGCTCGTCACAGGTCCAAAGTATGGAGCCTGTACTTGTCATCTGAGGTGTAGTTCAGGTAGAACTCAGGCAGAGTCAACATCTGGTTGAGGTGAAACTCTGACACCACCTTCGGGAGGAATTTCGGGTGGGGGCGCAGGACAACCTAGCCCTTGTGGAAGACCAGATAAGGGGAGTCCACCGGCAGTGCCTGGAGCTCCCCTGTCCTTCTGGCAGATGCGACAGTCACCAGGAATGCCGTCTTCCATGACAAGTGTGACAACTCACACTTGCGCATTGGTTCAAATGGCTTGCCCATGAGCTTTGCCAGGGCCAGCAGTAGATCCCACAGAGATGGAGATTCATGTACTGGAGGGGATATGTGATCCAGGCCTTTGAAAAAGCGCCCAACCACTGCCTCCTGCACCAACATCTGCTGACCGACCTGAGCCCGGTAAGCAGAGATGGCTGCCAGGTGCACCCTAAGGGTCGATGACCAAAGAACCCCTTTGGACAGAGACCAAAGGTAGTTGAGAATGTTAGCCACTGGACAGGAAAGAGGGTCCAAGCCCTTACCCCGACACCACATGGAAAACCTTTTCCATTTGAAGGCATAACACTTCCTGGTCAACTCCTTCCTGGATGCTTCCTCTACTGTGAGAACATCCTCTGAAAGATCCAAAGCCTGGAACTCTAGCCGCTCAGGTACCACGCTGTCAGGTGCAGGGATTGAAGGTCCAGATGGAATACCTTCCCCTGACTGAGTGAGATCAGGTCCGGGTGTGCTGGAAGCCGCTCCAGGGGCCTGTTACTGAGGCTGAGGAGATCTGGGTACCAGAACTGATGTGGCCAGTCTGGGGCTACCAGGATCACCTGCACCTTGTCCCTCCTCACCTTGAGGAGCACCCTGTGGATCAAGGGGAATGGAGGGAAGACGTAGAAGAGGCCTGGGGTCCACTGCCTCGAGAAGGCATCCCCTGTAGTGAGCCCTGCTAAGGGGGGTGGGCATGAAACAGCCTCAGCCTGGTGTTTTCCCAGGAGGCAAACAGGTCCACCAATGGTTTGCCCCAGCGAGAGAACAGATTGTAAGCTACCTCTGGATGGAGAGACCACTCGTGGGATGTCTCGTCTATGCGGCTGAGAGCATCCGCCAGTTGGTTCGAGGCTCCTGCCACGTGGATGGCTAGATCTGCCTCCACACAGTTCATGAGTGTCCAGATGTGGAGCGCTTCCTTACATAGCAGACGGGAATGCATGCCGCCCTGTTTGTTGAGGTAGTACATGGTCGTGGTATTGTCCGTCTGGATTCGAACCACTTGATCCCGGAGCTGAGGAGTGAAAGCTGACCTGCCAGTCTGACTGCTGTGAGCTCCAACAGGTTGATGTGATAACGGGACTCCTCATGGGTCCAGAACCCATGGGCCCTGTTGTCCCCCATGTGGGCTCCCCAGCCCAAGAAAGCGGCATTGGTCATAAGGACAGCCACCGGTTCGGGGCAGACAAATGTGATCCTTTCCTGCAACAGGTCTGGGACGGCCCACCATTGGAGAGCGTCCCACATCTTGTGGGTCACAGTGTTCAGCTAGTCAAATTGACCTTGGCGCGGAGTCCACTGGGTGGCCAGCTCCCATTGGAGGGGGCGCATGTGCCACTGGGCCAAACGGACCATGGAGGTGCACGCCGCCATGTAACCCAGAAGGCACAGAAAGTCCTAGGCAGGGTGCAATTGTCCAACCAGAAATGATTGGGCAAAGGAGGAGAGAACCTGTCTGCCGGGAGCCGAGCTCTGATGCGACGAGAGCTGAGCTCTGCCCCGATGAAGCACATCACCTGAGAAGGCACATGCTCTGACTTGGCCTCGTTGATCAGGAGGCCGATTTGGGAGCAGGTCTGGAGGGCCAGGTACCGGGACCTCTCCACCTCCTGCTGGGTGGAACCTGCTAAGAGCCAATCGTCAAGGTATGGGTAAATTCTGTCCTCCCCTGATGCCTGAGGTGTGCTGCCCACCACTGCAATGCATTTGGTGAAGACCCATGGAGCTGATGACAGGCCAAATGGCATGGCTTGGAACTCATATAAGGTTCCCTTGGCTCTGAAGTGGAGGAACCGCTGGTGGGATGGACAGATTGGGATGTAAAAGAACGTGTCCTGGAGAGCCAGTGAACAGAACCACATGTTTTGCCCCAGGGATGGTATGATCTGAGACAGAGTGACCATCCGGAAGGTGCGTGACCGGAGATACTGGTTTAGGTTGTGCAGATCTAGAATGGGGCGCCAGCCCCCCTACCACTTGGGAACCAGGAAGTACCTTGAGACGAAGCTTGGGTCTGCTGGAGGTTCTGCCACTGGAGCTACTGCCTCCTTGAGGTGGAGCCAAGCAATGTCGTGTTGGAGAGCTGACTGAGTGTGGACGGAAACTCTCTCCTCCTGTGGGGCGTGGGCTCAGCTTGGAGGGTACCGCTCAAATTCCACAGGCAGTCCCTGACCAACCACTTCTAAGACCCACCTGTCCATGGTAACAACAGACTAGACAGAAAAAAGTGTCGGAGCCAGCCCCCCATGGGAGGACCCAGAGCTGGCATGAAGGGAGTAGGGGTGGCTGCCCCCACTCCATCACTGGGCAGGCTTGGAGGCAGAGGGTCCAGGGTCTCAACCTTGGCCTCCCTTATGGGCCAGGGAGGGTCCGGGCTTGGGACAGGGGCGCCAAGCTTGAGCCTGCTGCTGCTGGCCCCCATGAAAGGAGGGCTGCTGGGCCACAGAGGAAGAGTGCCGAAAAGGCTTCTTTTTCTTCTGCTGCTTCTTGGAACCAGAAGAACCCTTAGTAGAAGTGGAGTCCAAGGTGGTATTGGACTGCTCAATGCGCTGAAGGTGACCAGCCACACCTGGGCCAAAGAGAATGGTGCCCAGGAAAGGCACATCAGCTAGTTTGTGCTGAGTATCCACCGGAAAGGAGGAGAGCCTCAGCCAAGCCCTGCAGCAGAAGGCAACTATGGCTGCCAATGAACAGGCACATGAGTCCCCGCTGTCCAGATGGTCCAGAGCCATCTGGAGCTGTTGTTTAGCAACAGCACGGCCTTGGTCACGGACCTGATTGACCATGGTCTGCAAGTCCATGGGGAGATGTGGGTGGACTTCATCCAATGACCCCAAAAAGGCATGGGAGAAGTGTGCCATGACGACGGCTGAGTTTGCCTGATGGAGACCTAAAGACGAGGCTGCACAGACCTATGGTATTGGCAGAACTACCAGTACACCTGAACACAGAGGAGGTCACAAGGCTCCCGGCCAAAGGGTGCTCAGTGAACCCCACAAGGGTCCCCATGAGCACCACATACTTGCAGGCCATATAGGAAGACAGAGCTGGACAGGAGGCAAGGTGTTGCCAAAGTTCTAAGGCTGGGCCAACAATGGCCTCAGCCACAGGAAAGACTTCCGTTGGGGTGTCCCTTCTCTTGATGATGTCAGTGAGAGGGTACTCTGCCTTTTTCTGGATAGGTTCCAGAGGCATCCCTGTGGACTCAGAGATGAGGCAAAGAATGCCCTGAAAGGATGAAGAACCTTCCTCCGTCTCTATCCCACAGGCTGATTCATCATCCCCTGGATGAGAATGAAGGCCAGTTTCATCTGAATCCGAGGTATCCGGATGAAACGGCCGACTGCCTACATCACCCTCAACCCGCCGGAGGAGGTCAGGCATGATAGTGACCGAAAGACGCTGAGGAAGCCTGGTATCTGGTCTAGCTTCCTTAGAAGGAGCCCCTCCCACAGTCTGCTTGGGCAGCGGTTCAACCAAAATCGGTGGAGAGACCGGTTTAGGCTGAACCGGAAGTTTCGCCGGCTCCGCAGGTGGAGGAACTGACTTAATCGGCTCCAGAGAAGTCGACTTCAGCCTGGGAGGCGAGAGCCAAGTAACAGCTGGGGTAGAAGCCGAGGTAGGCTTGTGCCCAGACAAAATCAGCTGTTGCCACATGAGGTCCTCGTAGCGCCGACAGAGCTTCCGCCAGAGCCTCTCCTCATCCGAGGAGGACGACTAATGGCATCGCCTCTTTTTAGAGCGCTTGTGGCCCTTCCTCGGCCTTTTGGTCGAGGGGTTCCGAGACCTCGATCGAGATCGGACAGGCCGACTTGGTCGCTCAGGAAACACCAGTGGGACCAGAGACATCACGGGGTCATGGAACACTTCCACAGCAGGTTTCCCAGCAGGCTGGGTCTCCTCATTGGGGAAAGCAAGGACTGGAGTTCGAGTGAAGGAGTCGTCAACCGGAATTGGTGACAAGTGGCCGATCAGGTCGAGAACTATCTCAACATTGTTGATCGACACTTCGGTTGACTGGCCAGACGGCAAAGCCGAGAAGCCAGCGGCCAAAGAGGCAATTTCAACCAAGGTCAAAACAGCTATTTCCTGTGACCGAGATCTCTCTACCGATCCCAAGAACATCTCCATCAGGACGAAGACAATCCCGGGTCCCTCTCCTTTTTACGGGAGTGAGAGGAGTGCGTGCCCACCGGCCCCTCACCCTTAGTTGGGAGAGAGTGGCACAACTCTCAAAAGGAACCTGAGAAGGTGGAGCCCAGATTGAGCAGAAGGAAGAAGCTCCGAGAGGAAGATTCCGCGGCATGAGCCCCTTTCTCCTCGAAGACCTGCATGCGCTCCAATTGCTCAGCGGATCCTGTGGCCACAGAAACCACCCACCGGGCCTCCATGGATTTCACCGGAGGGTTCCGCTTTAGGGCCTCCCAGCTTAAGGCATGCAAAACGGTCGTCGAGGACGTTAGGTTGGAACGCAAGGCAAAACACACACGTCGTGGAGTCACGGCCAACACCCAAACAGTATATGCACCACAGTATGCGGGTCAGTGCGTGACATCTTCTGGCTGCACGGGCACCGGTGAAATCCGGGGGAAGACTTGTCTTCCAAGATCGAGAAACAATCACAATCGATAACGCAAACAAGGTGAATTTTTGGAATAACCGAAGGTTTTGAATCCAGGACCTACACAATGTGAGAGCACGAAGGAGGCAACCTGAATCTTCCAGCGGAAAGGAAGATCTGGTGTCATGGGGCGAAGCTGAGGGTTATACCACCCACGTGGGTGGGAGGAGCCAGCTTGAAGACCTTCCGGCAGATTTAAAGGGGAAAGGGACAATGCCAAGAAGTGTGGATGAACAACATATCCACGTCCCTAGAAAAATAATTTACAAAAAGAAAAAAATAGCTGGAACACCTGAAGAAAAAACAAGGCAACCTGAAACCTAGACAGCAAAACCAGGTGCTGGGGAAAGCCAGATGCCAGAGCCGAAGAGGGTCACAGACCCAGGAAGCAATAAGAGACAGGGCACACAAGGTAGAACTGACCCGGACAGCCCAAAAGATGGCCAAACAAGGCAAGGATTACAACAAAGTCTGATATAATGGCAGCACATGGGCTAAAGCAGGCATGGCAGTGGCAGAACAAAGCCCCAACTGTGGCATCTCCAACAACAGTCAGGGAAGGATTGCAAGTCGATGCCATCTAGGCAGATGCCAAAAGCAGGCCAAACCCAGGAGGTGACCCTAACCCATCAGCAACACTTCGGCCAGATAAGGACAGAATGTGACAGGCCAAAGGCAGCCATGGAACCAAGAGAATCAGGGAACTGGGTAAGCAGCAAAGAACCAACCATAATCCACAAAAAGGGAAGGATCAAGCAAAGCCAAAGGCAACACTGACGACTGAAAACGGGCACATAGCCATGCACAGAGCAGGGGACTGGCCACAGAAGAATAGTGGCAATGAGGCAAAGCCAGGTGATGACACAACAGCAAGAGGAATGCCTAAAAATCAAAATGCAACCTCCACCCAAACAACACTACCAAGCGCTGGGATAAAACCAGGTGCCAGAGCCGAAGGGAGCCACAACCCATGAGGTGAGAGGGAACCGGACATGTGAGCCAGAGCCAACCTAGATGCCCCAAAGGACGGCTAGACCAAGTGAAGCTGAAGCAAAACAGGTGGCAACGGCACTCTGGAAATGGGGAAAGAGGCTGTAGTTGACATTGCCGAAGCAGACGTCGAAGTAGTAGCTGGACCAAATAGTAAGACGAGAGGACCCAAGAAAGAGACCATGAAGAGCAGAGTTGAAGAGCCAGAGCCCAATGAGAAGGGTTGCAAAATCTGGCCATAGTAAGCACAGTAGTGCCCAAGCCAAGTCCCAAGCCCGGTGACAGAATGACGCGCGGAGGCGTCGCCACCGGAGCAGATGTCAGGTAGCAAAATCAGACCAAACGGCAAGTCGACAGCTCCCTGAAAAGGGACCAAGACTAACAGAGTTAAAGGGCCAGAGCCCAAGGAGAACAGCTGCATCCCATCTGCAATAGGTACAGCAGTGGTGAGGTGAAGCCCAAACCTTGGTGCCTGAATGATGGTCGAGGGCCGTAGTCAACACTGTTGAAGCAGAAGCTGAACAGAGGAGAAAACTGAACGACGCAACAGGGCCAAGAAAATAACGCAGTGACCAGCAGAGCCTAAGGGCCAAAGTCAGATGGCAGCATACCATCCACAGTAGGTATGGCAGTGCCAAGGCCAAGCCCTGACCTTGGTGTCTGAATGATGGTCGGGGGGCCCACAGTCACTGTCGCTGAAGCAGATGCTGAACAGAGGAGATTAAAGCAAGCAACAGTGCCTGGAAAAGGGGCCGTGATCAGCAGAGACAAAGGGTCAGAGCCCAAAGACAATGACCACAAACCATCTGTAGTAGGTACAGTAGTGTTGAGGCCAAACCCCACCCTTGATGCCTGAATGACGGTCTGGTGGGGGTGGGGGCTGCAATCGACACCATCGAAGTGGATGCCGAGAAGAGAAGGAGACTAAAATCAGTCAATGGTGCCCAGAATGGCCAGCAGAGCCGAAGGGCCAGAGCCCAACGACAATGGCAGCATACAGTCCATAGTAGGTATCATAGTGCCGAGGCCAAGCCCTGACCATGGTATCTGAATGACGGCTGGGAGAGGTGGCAGGCATCGCTGCTGAACTGGACACCAAATAGAGAAGGAGACCAAATCAGTCGACAGTGCCCTGAAAAAGGACCAAGACCAGCAGAGTCGAAGAGCCAGAGCCTGATGACAATGGCTGCATACTGTCCATAGTAGGCATGGCAGTGCCAGTGCCAAATCCCAACCTTGGTGTCTGAATGATGATCGGGGGGGGGTGGCTGCAGCTGATGCTGCTTAAGTGGATGCCAAACAGAGAAGGAGATTTAACCCAAAAAAGGGGCCATGACCAACAGAGTCGAAGAACCACAGCCCGTTGACAACGGCTGCATAACATCCACAGGAGGTGCAGCAGCACCAAGGCCAAGCCCCAACCTTGATATCTGAATGATGGGAGGGGGAAGGGGCCATAGTAGACACTGCCAAAGTGGACAGCGAGCAGAGAAGGAGACCAAACCAGTCAATGGTGCCCTAAGAAGGGACCAGAACTAACAGTGCTGTGGGACTGGTGCCCAACGACAACAGCAGCATACTGTCCATAGTAGGCACAGCAGTGCCTAAACCAAGCCCCGACCTTGGTGTCATAAAGACAGCTGGGGAAGCCTGTACATGACGCCACTGAAGCAGACACCAAAGAAAAACACATCCCCAGGTCCAACAGTGAAGTAGACCAGGCAGGCATTAGCCAAAGAGAAACTGGCAGCAGGAAGCTGGAACAGGACAGGAGACCAGTAGGGATCCATAAGACCACCAGAGAGTCATCGGGCAAAAAAAAAAAAAAAAAGGCAGAAAGCACCGGGAACAGTGGAACAGACAGAACCAATGAGAAACAGTGGAACACAGGCTGACAGCAGCACAAAAGCAGCAGGAAGGCCAGAGAAGCAGCACAGGCTGAGGAAGGAGATCGTTGGTTCAACATGTAGGTTGATGATGGAAAAGGAAGAACTGAGGAGTTTGGGCTGCCCACTCTATATAGGCATCAGTGATGTGCATCAGTGTGAGAGGCCTGCTTGGCAAAAGTTTCCAATAGGTCCGATGCCGGTGGCGTCTATGTTCCACAAGGGTATCACGTCATTACTGTTTAGCAAATATAGCACCATCAATTCAGTGTCACATTAACAGCACATAACAATTAACGATAAGCACAGAATTTGGCCAAATACCATAACACCACACAATAATATGTTTGCCATTCTGATCTGATTCAGCCTTCTTGCCGCAGCAACGGGTCTAGTACGATTACCTGACATGGTACTGCGCGACGCAGTTTCCCAACGTAGTTTTCCCGGCTTGCATCTTACTGTCAGGTTTGTTTTTTTTTTTTTTTGTTTTTTTTTACCAACAACCATAATCTCGGCAATAGTTAGCACTGCCATTTTTTATATTATCACACTTGCTGCTGTTGCTTGCTTATTGCCAATCCAGAGTCCCCAGTAATTCACAACAGAAAAACTCAGTAAAACTCGAATTGAAGCCATAATGAAAAGCAAAACGAACTCTCTCGCATAATCCTGAAGTTAAACAACTGATTTACCTGAAGCCCCGTATTCCCCATAAAACCTGAAACCTGATGTACTGCTGTACACAGTAAAAGCTGAATTTAAAAGCCGAAATGGGCATCTCTCTCTATATAGCTTATCTAGATCCACACTCCTGCTCACGCCCTGAGCACACAATGCTTTAAATGAACTGCTGCTGCTTCATTAAAAAAAAATATAGATTTACCTGAAACCCTGTATGCCAGGAAAATATGTTTATAGCTAACGTACATGAACACAGACCTGTTCCTCAGCATCCGGGTACTATGTGACGCTGTGCGGTAAAAATAAAGTAGCAAATAAAGTAAGAACTCTGGCTGAACTGCTGGCTGTATTCAACAGTTCCACAGCTTGTAGGCAAATATTTACTGAGTCGCGAACTAGACAAAGTCGGGCTAACTACTGTCGGGATTGCGTCCCTGACAGGACAACGGAGTCAAGCAAAATATTGTCGGGCATACAAGTGTCGAGAAAACATACCGATCCTACAGCAACATACTCTATGCATTAACATGGCAGATTCTATGTTTACCTTCAGCCGACTCTTTGCCATTCTGGTCTGATTCAGCCTTCTCGCTTAGTCTCTGCATTACTCACTGCATACTAACTGCAAAATCCCCCCTAATTTTAAAGTCCAGAATTCTTCCTCTTGAAGTCTTCCTCATTTGAAGGACAATGACTTGGAAGGTCTGATTTCCAATTTTAGTTTGTCTGGGTTCCAGTGTTCTATTTCTATCAGAACTAGCCTTATACTGTATTTCTTAAGCATACAGTAAGATGGGTTTCATTATAACACTCTTCAATTAAGTTGTGAAAGTAAAACTAAGAAATATAATAATTTTAAAGAAACAAAACTGAAAAAAATGCAAGTAGCTGAATAGATGTCGATCTTTATCTTAACTTTGGAAAATATGGTTTCTTTATATTATATATTTTTTTGTTTTAATGGTTTAGTTATAAATGCTCAGAGCTGCCCTAACTTTGCTGCAAAAGAAGTCAAAAATTGTATGTCACTAATATTGGTGGAAAAGAACCTAGAGGGGTGTGGAGATTCAGTTATGCCCTTTAAATTTTAATCTTAATTATTGGCACCTAAAATTATTTATATACACAGCATTTTTGCACATATAAGCCTCCTATCGAGCTGTATTTGAGTGGGTGTATTTCGCGCAGTGTAGCCATTTTTTTAAGGACCCGAGAAGGCATTTTGAGGTCTAATGCTCACTGTACATCATACGACGAAGTAGAATTCTATGTGCTGTACCAAATTTCACTTGATTCAACCTTAACAGGTGTTGCTTGCAGTTAATTTACAGCGCTCAAATTTTATCACGACAAATATGTCTGCACGTTATTGACATTGTTGCTTCCTGGAACAGACATCCCCAAAGATCATCTTGTACTCTATGTAGAAGTTAAGGCCTCACAGTTCTAGTACGGGCCTCAGATCTTCTGTCCATTTGGGAACCATGAAATATCTGGAGTAAAACCCCTTGTTTGTTTGATGAACAGGAATGGGTTCTAGTGCACATTTTTGTATCAATGTTTGTATTTCCTCGTTCAGCAGAGATAAATGACCCAAAGGATAGCTAGAAAGAGGCAGAGGATGCACTGGAACGGTTTGTAAAAGCTTCACAGCATGCCCCCCTTGCAACTATCTCTAGGACCCATTTGTCTGTGGTGATCTCCCTCCATTTTGGAAGGTGAAGGAAGATACAACCCCCCACCACCAAACAGCCACTCCTGGAGGTAAAAGTGGCTATTGCGGATGAGGAGTGAAGTCAGGCTGAACCAATGGGATCAGAACCACTGGTTCCAATGGCCTTTGGTGCTTTTTGAACAGGCACCTGGGGGGGGGGCCCAGACAAGGCACCACAACCCTTTCTTTTACCTCTGACAGCTGTTGGATGTAAGGACCCTGTACTATGGCCTCTAGCAGGTGTGGGATAGCGGTATCTGACTGACGTAAGTGTCATTTTGGAGGATTAAAGACTTTGTAAAGTCTCTTCAATATCATATCCAAACAGATTTTTGCCTTTAAATGGGGCGTTCAAAACTGCTTGCTAGACATCAGTGGCAAAGTCAGCTGCAAACCTGGAGACCTGGATTTGAATCCCATACTCCCCACTTGCATGCTGTCTAACCCTGAGCAAGTCACGATCTTCCCTGTGTTCCCAGGTCACACCTGGAAACAAGCTTCGACTTGGTGTGCCTCTCCTGGTTAACCAATTTCCCCTTCCCTTCCCTTATACACTGGCTCTGCAACCCATCCTACTCACTGCAAAGCATGAACCGTTATGCAAATAGACTGGAGCCATGTGCAGTAAATGATTTGACTAATTTGTCAGTATTAGGGAAAACACTACTAGGAGTATCTTCTTCTTCACTCACCTTATCACTGGTTTCACAATTCCAAGCAGCTGTCACTAGCTCACCACTGGCTAAAGGGGCTGTGTTGTTCCCTACCCTGCTCTCTGGTTTCAGCAGACTGTGAAGGGTTGCCACCTGTCAGGTTTTTTACCTGGTGATCAGGTTTTCAAGGTCCCTATCAGGTAATCCGGTTTTGCTCTGTGCTGGTCAGGTTTTTGAGCCATTTTGAGTGCTCACATACTTTTGAAACAAATGTTGACATATTATTCATTGTTACAGCTGCATGTCCAGCTTACAAGCAAGTTCTGTAGTCAATACAGCCCTTTGTGAAAGCTGTCAGCCTGGGAGGTGTTAAAGTATGGCCATTAGCACCATTTGCACTTACTTAACCTAATCTTTTCCACTGCATCTTAAAGTGGCATAGCAGCACAGCCGCCCCCACCTTTCATAACAGTAACAGAACCAATTGTCTTCCACTTTCATTTGCTGGTATACATTTTCATCGCTAACAGAATTAGGCATTTTTAAATGTTTTAAATTATTTTTTTTCCTCAAGAAAAAGGTATGGTCACTTCTTTGGCTTTGAAATAGTGTACTGGACATGAACAGGGAATGGAGCCAGAAAAAGATATAAAGTACACATTACAAGAAACAATTTCTTAAGTATTATTATATCCCATGTAGACTGTTGTGTGCTATTTACAGCATTTCCCTTGTCCCCCCCGGATCATATCTGTAAATGATATTTATTTTATCTCTGTATGTTTATTTGGTAAACCAATGTCAATAAATACATACATAAGTAAATTGATGACTAGGAAGAGCCTAGGAAAGTAACTTTAACAGGCACAGTTCAGTATCTTAACATTTTTGTTGAACTGCTGCTTTAAGTGTTGCCTTTTTATTGATATAACAAATGGCCTTCTAGGAGGAACAATGCATGAGTCATGAAAAGGGGTGGGGCTAGGGGTGGAGCTTAGGATCCGGTTTTTGCCCCATCCAAAGGTGGCAACCCTAATTGACTGTGACCTGCTCTTGCTCACTGAAACTGGGAGTTGCCAGGAGGAACACAAACCTGCTAGCTTGCAGAATTCCTCAGTTCATAGAATCCTTGGACAGAATGGTGGAAGGGACAGTCCTGTGGCATGGTGACAACACATTCACTGCCACCTGGGAGACCAGACTTTGCATTGGAGCCCCAGAATCCCACACACAGAGTGTGGCTGGGGATGAGAGGCTCTGCAAAAGTGGGCTTTGTATCAGCACTCCTCCTTACTGAGGATCAAAAGGGTGTGCTACTGTTGGCTGTAAAGTCAGCAACTCACCATCCTAGAGATAAAGGACTTTGGTTTTATAACCTGCCTTTCATACACCCTGCATTCCACAATACTTCTCAATCCATGAAATGCTGGCAGTAGTCATTAGGCACAAACAGGTGGGTTAAAGAAAGGTTAGTGCGTAGGTCGAGAGAAAGAGAGAAGGCTGAGCATGGGTAGATCCAGTGACCTGCTCAGGGTCGCAGTGTGAGTAAATGGCAGTGGTAGGGTTTAAACCTGGGCCACCAGGTTCACAGTTCTGAGCTCCAACGACCACGCCACTGGGGCAATCACATACGGTAAACACAATACGTCATTTAGACATCGGCAGAGACTGCTGGTTGAGAAAAGTACTGCTAGCACTCATAGAGATTTTTTTTGTTTTTTTGCCAACCAGAGAAGAAAGTTGAGTATTTCAATGCCAATGACATTATAATCGTCTCTATATTGCCTCTCAGAAGGACGGAGGTGGATGCAGCTGTTCAACCCTACAGTTGGTAGTGGGAAATGGGGGAGGAGGAGAGGACAAAAGTGAGGGCAAAAAAATGTAGGTAAACAAAAATATTTAAAGAGGTAGTGTATTGTCTAAAATGTATTATTGTTTAAAAGTAGGCAACTATTACCTTTTATATCTGAGGTACTCTTTTTTTCCCCCTTTAGTTAGTTAAAAGTTTATTTACCTAATGCGAGAAGGTGTGATGTGTGGAACAAGCACTCTTCTTGGTAGCTAACATATCTAGCTCTGTTCCTACCACAGCATGGCGCTATGTATCTTGTTTGCTGGCTGACCTGCCTATTTTTGTAATAAAAGGCTTTTATCCTTCTACATCTCAGTGGATTCTTTATCTGAAGTGGACAGTGACGAGGTGCCGACCTACAAAACATTTTGTGATCAGCATTGTGACCTCACTGACTGTGACATCACAGCTACGCAGGAAGGTCAATTCAGCAGCTGCCAGGTCAGTCACCTGTGATGTCACTGTCAGTGAGGTCACAGTGCTGATGATGTCATGGGAGGAATAGAACTAGCTATGTAAGCTGCCAATCAGAGTGCTATTCCACACATCTGGCATAATGCTGTCACACAGAAACCTTTCTAATAAAAGGAAAAATACTTCAGAAAAAAAAGTTAAAACTGACTACTTCTTAAAAACTGTAACTTCTTCGTGTTGGCTATTTTTGGTTCTACTAGCTCATTAAAAAAGAATGGTGGGGGGGATACTGGGTTTAATTACCATTCAGGTCCCATTCTGTCTATCTCCACTACGCACATTTCCCTGCCAATTTGTGAATAAAGTTATACCAACAGCCATCCGTATCTGCACTACAGACAGATCAGGTTCGACCTAGGCTATCCGCCCATGCTATGGCATCTGATTCTAACAGTAGTGGGTGTTAACGAGTGTCTTGGCAAACCTAGTGACTGAGATAAGGGGCCACCAGCATTGCTCTTCTCCTGCATTCGACAGCAGGGCACAACGCGAAGATGTCCTCTGATATGCATGCCACAGACCTGCTCCACAACTAATACAGCCAGTTGTTTAACCACACATTTTTGCATACAGAAACTAGAACTGACCTTTACACTAAGACTGTCTAAGGAAACACACAACCACACGCCAGTGTTCCTAACTGGCCATATTGTTATACAGTATGTTCTAGCACCAGGCAGCTTCAGTCTCTAGTCTCTCTCTTTAAATACCGCTGTTCCACAGTTGAGACACAGCGAGAAAATCAACCACCTCCTAATTATTTTAACTCTTTCCTTACCAAAGGGGATCCTTCAGTTTTCGGACAGGCTCCATTAGCTGCTATGAATCCCATCCTGCTTTTAGTTCTCTCCACCCTGATTCCGAGGTTTATCCTTAGCTGAAACATTTCCAGTCCATCTTTCCCCCAGCTCTGCAGCTGTGAAGTGCACATGTAACTATAGGAAAGAGGAAGTCTTGGCCACCACAAATAAAATAAAGCTGTGACCTGCACTGCAGGGCTGGACTTCCTGCCCCTTTACACCCGCCCTGTACAGGACAGCCAGTGACTCACATTAAGGGGGGTACCGCAGGGCCAAGATCACGTGTGAAACAGCTGTAATTGTAGGGGACTGCCTGTCAGTGCGCTCTGTTTAGCATGTTTTATGATGCATCCCCACCATCAGGCAGCAAGCAGTTCCCCAACACAGAATGCAGACTGCAGCAACCACGTTTCTGATAAGTCTTCATTAAATCTTGCATTGCAGGGGTTGGGGATACAAGACGGCAGTAACTGATTGCAGCATCCAAACTACTGATGAGTTAAATCATTAACTGTTGATGCTGGGATGTGTGGGGGAGAGGCAGGGCTCCAGATAAGAGGATACCGACCTGTTTTACTCACCTCATTTTAGGAAAGGCTCTTCAGAAAAATTTTTTTTAACAAGTACCAGTACTCATGTAACCCCTTTGTTACTCGGGGTTACTAGAATCCCAGTAAGACCTAGTGGTAGGCAGGGAAGGCAGCGTGTGAAACTCCAGTTAAATGGGTCTCACACTGTCTCACTCTGTCCTCAGTCACAGCTGAGACTTGAGAGATGACATCATAATAGAACTGTCACAGCTGCATGAGCCACATTTGGAATCTTCAGCTCAGAGTAAGTTTAGAACCTTGGGAATTCAAAGGGAGTCTTCAGTTTGTCCTTAAGCAAACAAGAAGGACACCAGTAGTTGTCTGTTTACCCCCCTTCCTCGGGGGTGAGGAAAAGTTCTTTGTGGGTTCCAGGGGCAATCCCCTTCTCCCACCCTGAGAGAAAAGCTGCCTGTTTTAATTTAAGTTCAGTCTGTTCATGTATAACAGCAAAGGTTACAGTTTTAAGCCTGTGGGGCACCTAGCAGAATGGGTGAGTGTTTGGCCCCACTGGAAGGGGCAAACAACTTCTTTTCTTCAGTTGGATTTCAAGTATTAGGGACTGCTATTTGGGAGGATTATGTCAACTAGGACAAACAAATAGTGCAGTCATCTGTTTAAAGTGTTAATGGATTTAAAGTTCATTGTAGAGGGGGTGCTTCAGGTCATCCACCGTCAATCTACATTTTAAAGTCTAAAGTTCTGTGTGTCCAGAGAAATGGCCGGGTATGGGCTGTGGGAGCTGGAGGTGGGAAAACCCCCCATCTTTAGTAACCAGGTCCACCTCTCACAGTTTCTTCTGTGTTTTACTACTTGCCTCTTGCGCTTGGCCAGGGGATGGGGTGGGTACCCAGGCAGATTTCGCAACAAAAATCTCTCTAGGAGTCGCAGACTCTAAGTGGTGTGGGGAGCCACAGGATGGGAAAATTACTCCTTGTTGGATTGGAGTCTCCTTGTTGGATGGGAGTTTCGAATTGGAAGTATGAAAACAAAATCTCTCTAGGAGTGTGGGGAGCCACAGTTTGGGAGCCTCCTTGTTTGATGGGATGTCTTTCCAAGTAGAGTTTGGGTTCATTCGCCAAGTGGACCGTCAGTCGAGTGGCCGGCAGGGGAGCCGGGCCAGTCAGGCTGTGTATCCAATGCGCATGCAAAGTCCGGGCTGAGTGCCTGGTGGGTCCAAAGCCAGACAACTGTTGTATTGTGTTCATTCCTCAAATGGACCGCTGTGTTTAACCTCTAATCTGCATTACAGTTACGTAGCCCTGTGGGGGACCATGCAGTGCTTTGTTTATGTTCAGTGAGTTAATAAATAAAGCCACACTGAAAAATCCCAATTCTGATTCTGGACATTACAGTTATTGCTTCCTGTAGTTGGATTTACTTGGGTGCCCCTGTGCAGAGTAGCCAAACCTAGGTCTCTTGTGCCAGGTAACCTCATCCTTCCCCGAACCCGTAGATACCATATGTATATCCATGTTACAAAGATGGACATATGGGTTACACTCACCATCTACACTCCAAAGAATGGTATTTCATAACATAACTGGTGATTCAAATAGAGCATTTTTTTCCAGATTTATAGCACTCGTATGCATCCCAATTTTGTTTTACTACTATATTTTAAAACTGGTGAGTAAATTACTCCTACTTGCCAACATTACCTAGTGCACTGTTGGCACCTGATGAATTCTCATCCAGAAAAGAACTACATCGTTTTTAAAAAGTACTCCTCACTCCACTCCGTCCAGACATTTGTACGCATCTGAATTTGGTTTTACTCACGTCACTTTCAAAATAAGGAGTATACAGTAGTACTCATCCCAAAAAATCTTATCTGGAGCCCTGGGAAGGGGGATGCAATAACTAACTACAGAATCAGTGTTAAAGACCTGGGGAGGAAAAGAGTGGTATTGTTGGACACAGTTTATCATGCACCTAGGCTACCCTCATGTTCCCCCTAGGTCTATACCCCCTGGTCTTCTACCAAAACCACACTCTGTGCACCAGAACCAGTGCTGCAATGAAGGTTCTCACCCTGCAGTGGAGGAGACTGTATGTGTGGGGTTGTCATCTCATCCACTCCTCTCATTAGTTTTCTCTCCCCCCCATGAAGCCCAAAGTCCCATCCCTTCACAACCTCTGAATGCACCACTCTTCTGCTAGTGTCATGTTCCCTGGGCACCAGGAGGTGGCGCTGCAGCTGATGCTCTCAACCGGTGGTGGACAACAGAGACCTGTAAAAGGCCCAATCTGCCTGCCTGCTGAACTGGCGTGTGAACCCCAAAGGTCTGCCAGGCTAGTAACTTGCTATTGGTTGCGTTATTATACCAATCAAATCCCGTATTTTGAGCCTACACTAATTTGGCACTGTTAAGTAGCCAGAAAAGACAGAGTGCATAGGATCACTTTTACTGTTTTTGTTGCTACTTCGTAAATCTTTCTTTTGGAAATTTGTTTATTGCTGACACAGGGTATGAGCTGTCATGTGCTACACTGAGAAGTTCTGGCACCACGCTAATTGAAACAGTACGAACGGACATGAGGGATGACAGCAGAGGATGGGCTGTGGGCCCAGAACCAGCACTGGGAGGAGAGTGCCCTGGCAGGAAGTGTACACACACACACACACACACACATACATACATACATACATACATATACAGATGAGGCTGCTACAGACAACATCTGTCTGGGGAGACTTCAGGAACCACTGCCAATTGTTTAAGCAAAGAGCTCAATCAGAAACTGTAAAATGTACTCACATGTAAGTACATTCACATAACAAATGACACATACAACATTCACATACATACATAGAGACAAAAACATGCACACAGAAAAGGGCACAGGTATATACATATTCACTATAAATACCACCAACAGCTTAATCTGGTTTCAAAGTCAGTTGGCATTCATCTGTATCCCCCTTCCCCGGGTCATGCCTGAAAATAGGCAGGATTTGTCTAGTGCACTTACCCGGTCAACAAAAGCTAAATTAAAAAAAAAATATATATGAACAAAGGCACACTCATACAAACATGTACAAGCCCACACACACATGAACACATGACATCACCAGCAGAAAGAGGGAGATGGTGCTACCTCTGTATCAATCTCTGGTGAGACCCCACCTAGAATACTGTGTCCAGTTCTGGAGTCCTCCTCTCCAAAAGGACACAGACAGAGTTGAGGCAGTCCAGAGGAGGGCAACTAAAATGGTGCAGGATCTGCATCCAAAGCCCTATGAGAAGCCGGACCACTGGCACGGAGGGCTGAGGCATCCATACCTTATCTCCTGCTAGGCCATCGACCTGTGTTCATGGTACAAGCCGGTCACTGGGGGTCGGCCAGGGAGGGAGAGGATTGAGCATCCAGAGGACAGCTCTCCTCTCCCGGGGAGGGAAGACTGGCAGTTCCGACGAATGACTGCCTCTAGGTGGAGGCCTGGAGGCAGTGCAGGTCAAGGACGCCAATAAATGGGAGGGTGCTGCAGGATCCGTAATGTACATGCTCCTCCACATGCACATGCTTACGTCTGTGCCCCGGCAATGGGGAGGGAGGGGGAGGGAGAAAAAAGCAGTTGGACGCTGCAAGCACCATGATGTCCGAACCGTGCTCTTGACCACCAATACCACCGGCCAAACTGGATTTGCACAGCGGGAGGGGGGAGGATGACCCTCCCTCTCCTGGCCCCGCCACAGGGGAAAATCCATGGGGGATTTGCCAGCAATGGGCTGGGGAGAGTAACGCAGCTTAACTGGGGTGGAGGACAGCTTTCTCCTGGAGCGAGCTGAAACTGTCTGACAGTGAAGCCCTGGGATAAACAGAAGAAGAAGAAAGGAAAACAAAAGCCCTATAAGGAGAGACTGAAGGACCTCAACATGTACAGACTGGAAGATAGGAGGGAGAGGTGGATATGACAGAGACTTTCACACACCTCAAAGGTATGAATAAGGTTCAAGAAGGAAGCCTTTTTCACAGAAAAGGATGCACAAGAACAAGGAATCGTGAGATGAAGTTGAAGGGAGGTAGAATCGGAGGAAATGTAAGGAAATATTTCTTCACAGAAAGAGTGGTGGATGCCTGGAACAGTCTCCCTGAGGAGGTGGTGGGAGCAAAAACTGTAATGGGATTTAAGAAGACATGGGATAGGTATAAGGGAACCTTGGAAGCAATGAAAGGGGGGGAAGCCAGAGATCGAGTAGGGTCTACAGTGTGACAGTAGGTAGGGAAATGGGCAGACTAGGTGGGCTAAGCGGTCCTTATCTGCCGTCAAATTCTATGTTTCTATGACATGCAGTGTAACCCCCCCTACAAATGGGGGTTCCTAAAAGTCTTCCTTGGGTGTGCCTAAATGCCCACTGCCAGGCTGGTATCCTGTGTCTAAGCATTTTAAAAGTGTTTATAAGAGTGCCTTAATGCCTCTGTGCTCTGTCTCTTTAAGAGCTGCCTATAACATGGTGCTTATTTAATCTGGGAGGGGGCTGAGTGTTTCTATGCTCGAGTCCCGCCCGAGCTGCCAGATAATCGCTCTGTTCTGCCATCGCTATTTGCGCAGAAGGAGCTCTGTTAGAAGCTGTACTTATTTGCAGATTATCTATTAGCATAATAACTGTAGTTTGTCTAACCGGCCTTCTTTGCAGCATGGACAGTTCTGTTTATCACCACCATCTTGGTCCTGGACTGCCAGAATGGGCCAATCAGTACCTTTGGGGACCCTAAAATTGAGTCTGTCCCCAGGGGTCTTGAGGGAGGAATTTCTGTAGGAATTGTAATTTTGAGACTTTGGCACCTAAATGCACCTGGAGGGGGAGCCCTTGGTTTGACAGACTGATGAATCAACCAACCAGAACCTTTTGGACTGAAGGGAAATTCCCAGGCTGCCTGGTGCATTCAGTCAGTCAGTCAGGAGTTACAGTCTGACAGTGAAGCCCTGGAGTTACAGTTTGAAGAGTAAACAGCTCGAGTGATCCGAGCAGTGGCTCCTGCGTAGTTCGCGCGGAACATTGGCGGAAAGGCTGAGTCTGGCCTGTCTGCCTGCAGTCCCTCAAGAGGGAATCCTTTAAAAGGCTTAGCAATTGGACTGTATTCGAATTGGAGTGTGACAAAGCCACTGAAGAGTGACCAGATTTGAACCTGAAGAAGACCGAAGATTTACTGTATGCAAGTGGCCTGTCAGGACATCCATTTATCACAGAATTCCCGTTTTTGCTCAGAGACACTGATACTGCAGCCGGACTGCCTTCCGCATTGTGGTATGGTGACTGCTTTACTATAAATGTGCTGTGTGCTGTTAGTGGGTCATGATTTGGTTCCCCACTGGGTAAATGTGCCATGCTTGCTGGAAGCTGCATCCAGCACTACCGGACTCAAAATCCGAACTGTTCCATCCAGCCTGGGCCTTGCCACCTGGCCTAGCCAGCTACTTCAGGCACAGAAACCATCATCGACGAGAGACTCGCATGGGGATAAGCCCCCTGCTCAACCATCTCAAACAGGAACGACACCTCGGTGATTCGTGTGGGCCCTGGTTCTCCTGGAAAACCAGTCATCAACCTGCAGTCACCATATTGTCTAGCCTGTGTCTCATATTGGGCGGCGTGAGTAACAATCAGGGTATTCCCTGCAACAACAGCTAAATCTCAAGTGTTGTCATCTGATTGCATTGTTGTTTTTCCTTTCACGATCTGAGTCTTCAGGCTCTGGATTACAAATTGTGTGTGGTTGTGCACGCCTTTTCTTTTCATCACAGGGCCCCAATCAGCTGCGATGCCGGCCAACCCCGGGCAACGTTCCAGGCCAGCCCACCTTACTTCCAACTGGGTACCCAGAGCGTGTGACTGTGCAGGGACTAAAAGTGCATGCATAACTGCCTGGCAAGATCAGTTTTCAAATCAATCAACCTGATTACGCCCCTCCTTTGTTCAATTCCCCTGAATAAAATCAGATCTAACTCATTTTTCATTTAATCTGACTGTGGCTCCAGTTTCTATCAAAAGCACTGTACTGTTGTCATTTGCTGTGCCTAGCCTTGTTTTACAGGGGGTCTCCAGGGTTGAACTGGTGGAATCAGCCATGGTGGTAAGTGCAAACAGTGTAGGGAATTGTATGCTGGATAGGGGCTACTGTGAAAGTGTTTGTTGCACATTGTCTAGGCCACTAGAAGGGAAAGGGGGGGTACAGTGTCCCGGAGGGCTGTACCCAGGTTAACCTTGTTACTAATCACCCTGTCCTCCCGGTGAAGGCACCCGTTTCAGTATCCAGGCCCCTTAACCTGCAACTAGCCACGCAGGCAGAGGTAGTAGCCCTTGGGATAACGCCACCTAGGGGTTACATGCAGGATGACATATTATGAAGACACATCAGACTCCATTTTGAATACAGTGTGTAGTTCTGGCCCCCATTATCTGAGGAAAGATATTAACACGATGAAGAAAGCAGAGGAGAGAAATCAAGATGGTTGGCGGCTTGGAAAGGAAAATGACTTACTAGTAACTCTAGATCTTCAAGAGAATCTGTTCTATAGAGCCACACTCTTTGGACTGTTACTGACGGAGCCAGGACCCTGCGCAACAGGCAAGAGGCCAACATGAAACAGTGAGTGCGGTAATACCCTGTATATGCCACAGGTGTGCTTAACTACCTCTGTTTCAGCCAGAGAGAACAGAGGTCTACAACCACTTACTAAAACTCATTGTTAAGCTAAAAAAAAAAAAAAAGTAACAATTCAGATAAAAGCTTTTTTAAGAAATAAAATGAAAAAAGTCACAAACTGTGACTATTCAATTAGGGTAAGAGTCAAAACACTAGCAAGATTAGTATACTGCCTGATGCAATAGTAAGTCATTTGAGAGAACAAAAGACCAATCAAAAACCTGTTATACTCCTGAGATGTGTTAACACATCTCCTTTTTAGAGGAATGAGAGAGTGTGTCTCTATGGAGGAGATTCTCCTGAAGATCTAATAATTGGGAGGTTACTTTCATATCTTCTTCAAAGATATCTCCTCCATACAGCCTACAGCATTTCCCCTAACCCCTTGGGGGGTAGACTGAAGAAGGTTGGTGCATCTCAAGAAACTAGGCCTCGAAGCACCTTCAAGTAAAGCAAAGACTTTTTCCTGGATATCAGGTCTAGGTTTTAATGCCTCTTGAACATACAAATTTTACTCCAAGTGGCTGCATTGCAAATCTCAGATGTTGACACAACAAAAACATAGCAATGAAACTGCCACCCCCCCCATTGTGGCATGACTTGCAAACTTACCCGGCAACTACCTGCCAGATTTCTCATTGTAGAGTCCTACACAGGACGAGGTCCACTGTGAGGAGGAATGTCTGGATCCAGACTTTCCAAGACTTTAGACACATAAAGTGACGGACAGAAAAGACCTGAACAGTCCACCTAATCTGTCCCATGATTCCTTACTTGGAGATGCTTAGGTCTCTATCCTTCTCCCAAAGGACCTGAGCAGCTGGTTCGACTGCCTGAGTGCCTTGGTTCTGCCCAAGTAGAAACCAAGTGTTTGTGCCACTAACCCGTGTTCAGGAGTGTGCCCGGGGAGATGGAGGGCCGGCTGGGGGAAGGAAGCTTGAGCATCCGAGGACAGCTCACCTTCTCCAGGGAGGGAGGGGGGAAGAGGCTCAGCGCTTGACTGACCTCTGGCAGAGGTCGGAAGTATAGCAAGCACCAAGCCAAACTGGAAGGAGGCGGCGTGACGGATGTCAGTGATCCGTGTTGATGTCAGGGTGCAAGTCATGCCAAAAAGAACACCGGAAAATGGCTCCCTGCACGCCAGGAAGATGGAGCGCTCAGCATAAATCCCCACAACTCCCCCTGCCTGTCCCACTCAAGAGTGCCCCGATGCAACTAGATGTTCAGTGTGTACGGGCCCTACCTCAACCCCGCCTTGGGGGGGGAACCAAGGCTATATGTGGGATCACCTGGGGGCAGATACCATAGATGACTTCCGATGGGGCAGCATGCAGGGAGCGGGGGGAACATAAAGAGAAAGGTAAAAAAAAAAAAAGAAACCAAGTGCTTGTCTCGCATCCAGAGAATGCAAAGTATTTCACCTGGATTCTCAGGTTTCAGAAAGAAAATCAAGACACTGACTGACTGGTTCACAGTGACAAAAAGTTGCTCACCAGTAACTTCAGAGTTTCAAGAGAATCCCTACTCTGAGGATATCTCCTCCACTGACCCCCTACTTTTTGAATGATTATAAAGCAGTACCTCCAGAAGATTATTACCACTAACCCTTCAAAGGAGGTCTGTGTGTCCCAGGAAAGCAGGCACTGGAGTTCTACCAGCCCATAGTTAAGACCTCTTTATGGATATCAAGGCTAAACTATAATGCTTTGTGAACATAATGGACTTTAAGTGGCCACACTGCTCATTCAGTTGGTGATACAAAGCAGAAGCATGCCGCTGAAGCTACCCACCATTACCCTGCTGGCGTGACCAATTACCTTGCATGGCAACTCTTTCCTGTACTTTCTGGTAGCAGAATCCTATGCTGGATGAAACCCATTGTGAAAGATGTTGTTTAGAAACAGGTTTCCACAGACTCTGCCAGGCAAAGGAAAGGGAACAGCTGAATTTCTGAATTTCCCTGGTTCTATTCAAGAAGAAACAAGAGTGCTTGAAAAACATCTAGGAAATACAGGACAAATTCACCCAGGTTTTCCAGTTTCAGAAAAAGCAATGGTAGAGTGATTGACTGGTTTAGAGTGAATTCAGATACCACCTTGGGAAGCAATGCAGGATGTATCCTAGGCATAACACTAGAGCTGCAAAAGACCAGGTATTGTGAGCCAGTCACTAGAGTTTGTAACTCAGACACCGTGCATGCCAAAGTTATAGTGACTAAGAACGGACTCTTTCAAGAACTCACAAGTAGCCACTGGCACAAAAGGTGCCTCAGAGCACCAAGCACCCAACTGAGATCCCAGACTGGACCTAATTTCTGAACCAGTGGGTTAGTACGAAGGATACCTTTTAGGAATTCACAAGACACATCTAACTGGGCAATATATTTACCCTTGCCAGTCTCATGAAAGGCTAAACTACGAAAAAGTGTGCTCTGATAAAGAACTAGAATCTCAAATGGGAAAGACTGAGCAAGTACTTCAGAGTACTCTTAACAGGACTGGAAAATGGACTGGGGTCCTTGGATTCACACCAAATACTAAACCTTTTCGTTTCAACCAAACATCTTTTTATTATTTTTCATTAAATTTTTATTCTGGATTACAAACATAAAACAATGAAAGGCATCATAAAACAATTAATAAAATTACATGTGCACTATTAATATACATTTTTTTCAATTCTGTTTACTGGCTGACTCATCCCAAAGTTTGAGGAATGTTCTCTGAAGCAATACTATTAAAAGGAAGGCATACAGACACCATCAACTTCAGGAGACAGACAATGAATGCATCATGTCAAAAAACTGCAGGAGCTTAAGCACATGAGCAAAAACACAGCAGATTTTTTTTTTGTGGGAGGATACAAAAAGGTACAGTTCTGGTCAACCTTATTTGTTGAACAGGTACTCTGACACCTCTCCTAGAAGGTCCAACATGTATGGACATGCCACAGAGGGGCCGAGGGCATCTGTTAGAATATTTTGAGTCCCTGCTAATAAGTCACTGAAATTTGAACTCTGTTCTAAACAACCACTCCCATACTCAAGAGTAACTCCCAGAATAATGGGTATAAATAAAAGTCCCCACTTGTTTGTTGAGGTAACAATTTATACACTCCACCTGGTAGCCCAGTGAAGTGCTATGCACTTCAATGCAGATGACCCAGGTTCAGGAGCGGACCCGGGAAGTTGAAAGGGCAGGTGGGGGGCTGGGGAAGCACTCCCTGCCAGAGGAGCGAGGCACCCTGATGCCAGCACCATAGTGACCCTTGCAGTGGGCCGAGGGAGCCTGTCTCCCCTCGCTGGATGTCACTACATGCGTCTGAGGTGACATGCGTGGGGACTCACGTCCTGTGCCAGGGTGCCAAGGAGGGGGAGCCCGGGGAGAAAACGGAAAAAAAATCCAGTGCGCACCAGCAGCCATTAATGATGGCACTGGTGCCCTCAGGTTCCTCCCCATGTGGATCCCTGCTGAAGGGATGGCAGGGGAAGTGGCAGCTGGGGCTGCCAGAACAATAGCCAGAAGCACGTGGAGGTGGCCCTGGTGGACAAAAAGCTGGATAAAAAAAATTATACACTACTGGATTGAACCATAAGGGACTGACTCATCAGGTACTGTATGAAGGCTCAGTTTGTATGGCACTGCCCTCAGTGTTAGTGGCGCAGGAGTTGCAGGCTAGCCTATAATGTCAGAAGATGGGAAGGTCATAGGCTCTAGTCCCCCACCAGGAACTTGGGCTACTATCCAACACTGACACTGTAATGCAGCACTAGGGGGTTCTACACTGTTGAGGTGCTGTCCTCCAGATGGGACGTTAAAGTGAGGTCCCTTCTTCCCATCCCTTGTGGCTGCTGGGGTGGGAGTTAAGGATCCAATGGCATGTATTGTATTTGGGTAAGCTCATGAATTCAGTCCTTAAAGAAAGGCTGGTAGAGTTTCTGGAGATGAATGGTTTCCAGGATGGAAGGCACCATGGGTTCATGGTGGGAAGATCCTGCCAAACAAAACTGATTGATTTATTTGACTGGGTAATAAGAACAACAGACAAGGGCCAAATGGTTGACATCCTATTCTTCGACTTCAGCAAGGCTTTTGACTCAGTACCCCACAGAAGGTTGATCAGGAAGCTGGAGGATCTAGAGGTAATGGAGAAACTCACTAGATGGTTGGCAAGCTGATTGAAGGGTAGTACCCAGAGGGTGGTAGTTGGGGGGGGGGGGGCTTTCAAACTCAAGGGTAGTCAACCAGCAGGGTTCAACATGGCTCGATGCTTGGCCCGGAGTTATTTAATGTATTCATAAATTACATTGGAGATGGCATAAAGGGCAAAATCTGCCTATTTGCAGGCAACACCAAACTCTGTGACAGAATTGATACAGTGGAGGGGATATAGGACCTTAAAGCACGCAGAAGGCTCCACAGCCTCTTGAAACTTTCAATAGGCAAGTGTTAGCTTGACTACTTGCTCTTCTTCTGCTCCATGGAGGAGACGTTCAGCCTAACCCAGGGCCCCCTCTAGACAATTTCCTTGTATCCACCCCCCAGGATCCTCACTGGTCATCATCGAAAGGCTTAAGGATAGTGCACATGAACGTATACAGCCTTAGACCCCAAATCCATGTGGTCCAAGCCTGGCTTAACCTCTACAAGCCAGATGTCCTTGCAATCTCAAAGACCTGGCCCAAGGCCCATATTCATGACCACGAGATCATGATCCTTGGGTACAATACCTTCAGATAGGACAAGGCAGGAAAGAGAGGGGGAAGGGTCCTAATTTATATGAAAGACACTCTAAATGTGAGTCTACTAAAGCCCAATCTTGGTAGCTGCCAGGATGGGGAGTCTATGTTCATCTGTCTAGCCCCTGGTAATGCTAATCATCTCACCATCGGCTATGTCTATAACCCCTCCTAAGAATGCCCAACTTGCTCTTGAGGGCATCACCAAATTGGTTGGCAGTGAATTACCAATGAACTCCTAATAATGGAGATTTCAACCTAAACTGGGCCACTGGCCCCAACAAAGATCCTCAAGGGTGCGATCCAAGATGCAAACCTGGAACAGGTCATCTCTCTACCTACCAGGCTTAATTATAAAACGGGAAACCATACTACTCTTGACTGGGCTCTGATATCCAACTCCCTCAACATACAGAAAGCATGTATATTGGCTGACACCATTAGTGATCACTCTCCAATATTCTGTATTTGGAAGAACAGAGCACCAAAGATTCCCCTCAGGATACTCACAGCACGTGACTTCTCCAATTCCATACCAGCAAAATTTAATGACTACCTAAGTAGCCGATTAGGCTCCTCCCGACATTGGATGAGGCCCTTGTCTACTTCCAAAATTCACTCCTCAATGCGGCATCTCTCTTTGTCCCCTTCAAAAAACTTCGTAGAAAAGGAGGCCGCCATAAATGGATCTCCCACTCTGTGAAATCCCAGTTGAAAAGAAGGGACAAGGCTTGGAAGAAATTCCGGCTCTCCCGCCTTCCTGCAGACCTGGTTATTCACAAAACCCTAAGAAATAAATGTAAGCTAGACATCAAACTTGCCAAAAAGGAGTATGTAACCCACCTCCAACAGTCCACACTGGGGAACCCTAAGCTTTTCAGGGCACAAATCAATGAACTGCTTAAGGGCAACTCCAAGGAGGCCCAAGGTCAAATTGAGGTACGAGAACAGTGCATCAGTGATTGCCATCTTATAGCCTCAGCAATCAAGCACCACTTCACTAACCTTGATGCATACAAGGTAGGGCTACCAACACCATGCCTGTACAGACCTTTGATGAATTCCCCTGCCTGAACAGACCCCAATTTCACCTGAGAATGGTCAAGGTGAGCGAGGTCCGTAAACTTCTGATAGTCCTCAAACACAAAGGCTCTGCTGGCCCAGATGGAATCAACCCGAGGCTACTCCAGGAAGGTGCACTGTCCCTGGCCAAACCTCTGACCTGGATCATCAACAGGTTTTTACTTGAAGGGATACGTTCCATACCAATGGAAGGCTGCCAACGTGGTCCCCATTTACAAGGGTGGCTCTCGTGAACAAATTGGTAATTACAGGCCCATCTCCCTGCTGTGTACCCTGGCCTGATTGCAAGAAAGGCTAGTTTATGGGCAACTGAGCAACTACCTGGAGCTCTACGAAATCCTAGCCCCTTCACAGCATGGCTTTCAGGCAAACCATGGAACAGACACGGCACTCATCAAACTCACAGTGGACCTATTCAGGGCAATGGATGAGGGCATGTCGACGGGTGCTATCTTCACAGAGCTGTCCAAGGTATTTGAACTTGTGGACCACAACCTTCTTCTTACTAAGCTTCAAGGCATTGGGCTTGATGCCCAGGCCCTAAACTGGTTCAAGATCTACCTCTCAGGCCGCTCTCAGAGGGTCATCTGGAAGGGAAAGCTTTCCACCCCTTTACCCATCAAGGAGGGTGTGCCTCAGGGCTCAATTCTTGGCCCCCTCCTGTTCTCTCTCTTCACAAATGAATCAAACTGGCACTGTGGGGATAGCTCAGTAGTTCAATACACAGACGATACTGTCATCTTCCGAGCCAGGTCCACACCACATGATCTGATCCCTCTCCTACAAGGGGACCTAAACACACTCGAGACCTAGCTCACATCAAACAGAATGATCCTCAATGCAGCAAAAACTAAAGCCATGCTATTTGGTCCTAGATCCCTTGGCCAGGATCGGATCAATTCCCTAAAACTTACTACCCTTGGGGAAAAACGAATAGATGTAGTTGACAACATAAAATACCTGGGGCTAGCTACTGACCAGGGTCTCACCTTTAAGCCCCATGTTGACCAGGTAACAAAGTCTATCCACGTCAAACTTGGCACCATGTACAGGCTAAAAAAAAAACAACTTATCCCAGAGGCTAGACGAGCAATCGCCTCCAGTGTCCTCCTACCCACATTAACCTATGCTGCCCCGGTAATCCAGGGCATGGCAAAGGGCAAGGTTAGCAGGCTTCAGGTCCTGTACAACAAGGTCGCGAGGTTTGCGTCAATGTGTCAATCAAGAAGCCACCCCTACATCTCACTAGCCCTGCTGCAATGGCCTTCTTTCGAGGCTCGTCTACAGTATCCCCTGCTCTGCCATGCATGCAAATTGCAGAGCCCGGCAGCCCCACCAAGCCTAACAGGAATAATCATGGCTAAGCCTACCCCTCGAATGCTCAGGACCTCAGGTCGGTCCCTACTGGCAATCCCCAGAATCAAGACTCACAAGGGAAGTACTGTAATTCCTTCGCTCTCACAGCCCCTAAACTGTGGAACACTCTCCCACCTCTAGTACAGGAAGCCCCTTCACTATCAATCTTTCACACTAGGCTTAAGTCCCATTTGCTCGGGACAAGCTCATGCCACTGTGAAGGTATAGGATAATCACCCCCGATCCTAATCACAACACCCACCCCCTCTCTTCTCACCTTAACCTACATTAAATCATGCATTAAATCCTTAAATCTTTCAAGTGTTGCACTTATGGTTTACGATTTGAAAAATTGCCTGTATTGTTATCCTCATTATCTTGTCTACTTCTCGTAACCCTGTATCACCTGACTGAATGTACTGTATTGCTTCTGGATCACCTGATTGTATGTATTGTATTGCTTCTGTTCCCTGGGTCACCCCTGAAAAAGGGACCTTCGGGGCCCAGTGGGCCAACCCGGTCATCAAAATTCAATAAATAAATAAATAAAGCAGCAGTACTATGAAAAAAAAAAAAGGCGTCTTTTTCGTCAGTTTATTCCCTGTACTCTACTGATCGTGTATCTGGTGGTCTTTCCTGCCGGCATTGTACTATCCCCCGTTATTTGCTCTGTTATCCTTTGCTTTGGTTAAATTTTTGCCACCCGGCATGCTGCACTGGAACCCCCCCTGCTGCCAACTGCACATGTGTTTGACTGGCAATACTACATAGGGACATTGGGACAGTTTAGCATAGGGCCCCACTGCAGTAACCAAAAGGCAGGATACAATCTGAAGGGGAAAGCAGATGAAAATTAGTCAGCTGCCATATTTATTGTAGTGCTACAACAATTCAAATAAATTGCAACTATCTAAAAAACTAAAGATGACTGTAAAAAATATTTACAGATATAGAAACTGGAACTATGGCCGCATTCTTACAGCCAAAAAATAGTATTTTGATAAATCACTTTCTGATTTGGTAGTACTGCTGCTTTAAAGAAGATCTAGCCACTCCAGAGAAGTGGTCAGGAATGTGACAAATCAGGTTCAATGTGAAAAAGTGCAAGATCATGCGTATAGCAGGAAGGTACCTGGGGACTGAGTACCGCTAAGGGGGGGGGGGCCTGGTAACTAAACCAGAGGAAGAAAAGGACCTGGAGGTGACCATCGCTAGTGACTTGAAATATGTCACACTGCAGAAATGCAGCAGCCAAAGCCAACAAAATCCTAGGCTGTACTGCCAGGGGAAATCACCAGCAAGTGGGAGGAGGTCATATTACTGCTCTACAGATTCTTGGTGCAGCCGCACCTGGAGTATAGCATACAGTACTAGCAACCGTACCTGAAAAAGGACATGAACCTGCTAGAGGCAGCCAGAGACGGGCAACAAAGATGGTTCAGGGTCAGTAGGTCAAGACATATGAGGAAAGGCTGGAGGATCTCAACATGTGCTCACTTGTGGAGAGGTGGGAAGGGGGGGACAAGATTGAGACCTTCAAGTACCTGAAGGGCATACGTGAGCTGAACATGAAGATCCTCTTCAGTGTTAGTGGGAACAAAACCACAAGGGGGCACTGTTTTAAGCTGGTGGGAGGGTTGAAGAGGGAGATCAGAAAACAGTTCTTCACGGAGAGAGAGAGTGGTTACAGAGTGGAATGAGCTCCCAAAAGAGGTTGTCTCTCTGGAGATGGTACATGGATTTAAAAGGGGGTGGGTTAAAGTGAAAGGGAAGGTTCGGCTCAAGCGGGGGGCAAGAAAGGGGGAGGTTGGATAGGGAGGGGGCAGAGCCCTCACTACTCACTGATATAGGGCTCTGCTACACAAGCAGACTAGGTAGACCACTCGGCCTTCTTCTGCTGGCAATATCTGTATGTTCATATGTACAATACCTAAATGGAGGTGAGTGGGAGATGGACAGCAACTGTGATAATGGCATCCTGACAGAAAAAACAAATCTATGTAAAAGACTGAGTCAAATTGTGATGTTGAAAAAGAAATAGAAATAACTATTTCTGTAGTCAAAAAACTCTACTGAGGTGTAGTCTTTAGTGACGGATGACCAACAGACACAATGAAGTTGGCTCTAACTCCTTAACAAGTGATGTGGAAGCTCACAAGTTAACCAAACTGATGGACATAAACATGATGGGACTGCTCCTTAACTAGTAATGTGGACACCAACAGTTCACCCACACTGAAACACTCCTCAAAGACTGTCTTTCCAACAAAGACCATACTCCTGAAAACACAAGTGTAAAACATCATCTTCTAATTACACAGAAACATAGAATTTGGACCGCTTGGCCCACCCAGTCTGCCCTTTTTTCCCCTACCTACCTACATTATTACTGCAGACTGTACTTGATCTATACTTCTTTCTCCCTCCCCCTTCCTTTCTACTAAGATTACCTTGCGCCTATCCCATACACTCTTGAACCCCGACACTGTCTTCAACCCCACCACCTCCGCTGGAAGGTTGTTCAAGGAATCTACCACTCTTTTTGTGAAGAGGTACTTCCTAACATCTCTACTGTATCCACCTCCCTCCAGCTTCATAGCATGTCCCCTGTTCTTTTGAACATCTTTTCTTCTTAAAAATACTTCCCTCCTGTACTTTTATTTACCCCCACCCCTGTGAGGTATTTAAAGGTTTCTATCATATCCCCCCTCCCTCCTTCCTCTGTTCCAGGGTGTACATACTGAAGTCCTTTAGTCTCTCCTTGTAGGGCTTCTGATGCAAACCATGCACCATTTTAGTTGCCCTCCTCTGGACAGCCTCCATTCTGTTTATGTCCTTCTGGAGATGTGGTCTCCAGAACTGCACACAGTACTCTAGGTGGAGTCTTACCAGTGATCTATACAGGGGCAACACCACCTCCCTCTTTCTGCTGGTGATACCCCTCCCTATGCACCCCGGCATCCCACTACCTCTCCCAACTGCCTTGTCGCACTGCCTGGCCACCTTTAAGTCATCCAATATATATATTTTTTTGTATCATCTATTTACTCCCCTCTGCGTCTCGAGCAGCCTCTGTGTCTCGAGCAGCCTCTCCTTCGGGCCGCCAAGGACTGAGCTCACCTCCCTCAGGAACCCCTGTCGCCAGCTCCCACCTCACATGGCAGCCTGCTGCCCCAGGGTAACTCGATGTATCCCTTCTTCAGACAGGTTCTCTCCTTCCAGAAAGAAAGTGCCTTACAGCTTACCTTCTTGGCCCTGGGTGCTGCTGAGGTCGGTCCCAGCTGTCCGGGGACTCTGTGGTGGCAAGGGTCTGGGTGGCCGTCATCCAGTCACTCGAGATGCCATTTTCCTCTTTTTCCTTGGCCCAAGTGTGGCTCTGCCCCGTAGTACTCTCAGTCTCCACCAGGGGCCGTTACAAAGCGAGGCGAGTTCCCCAACCCACCCCAGGAGAGGAGAGCAGTCCTCCGGATGCTCAATCCTCTCCTTCCCCTTCCAACCCCCAGCATCCCGAGTCAGTTCCTGAACCCGTGTCACTGGCGTGGTGTGAAGTGTGGCATCCAGCGCCTCAACCCTCAGTGCCACTGGACTGGGAACATTTTTTCCTTTTTTGTCTCTGGGTTCACTCCCCCCACACCGGAGGTTTCGTCCCCTGCCCTGCTCACTGACCCATGCCCCGGCTAACCCCTGGGTGCCCCCTCCCCAAGGAATGTAGTCTCTTACCCCTGGCTTGCACCCCCCAGGGTGGAGTCACAGGAGCAGGACTACCCCCCCCAGTGGGCAATAGTCACAGCAAGAGAAGCAGTGGAGGCCATCATGAATGAGCCTGGAATTTTCTTTTGATATGCTGGAGATCCTTGGGGGCGAGGACATGCAATGACGCCAGAATCCGCCCCAACCCCCCACAGCATGAGATGCCAGCAGCAGCAGTGCCCCCAGCCTCCACTAGAGGTCTCGTGGCACCAGACACTCCTCCCCAGAGAAAGAGAACAGTCTCTGCGACTCTCAGTCCTTCTCCCCCGGCCAGCCCTCCAACTCCCGAGTCAGTCGTCAGTCACCGAACCCGGGATGTTGGCGCCGCAAGCAGACACCTTGCTGGTGCATCAGCGGGCCAGCTAGGTCATCCATTATGATTACCCCTGGCCTCTTTCCTGGTTGGTGGTTGTCAATACCACTCCACCCATTTTGTATTCTGCCCCAGAGTTTCTGTGCCCCAAGTGCATTATTTTGCACTTTTTCGCATTGGAACCCACCTGCCATACCCATGACTATTCCTCTAGTTCTCAGGTCTCTGCTCATCCTTTCCACTCCCCCTGGAGTGTCCACCCTACTGCAGATTTTGGTGTCATCCGCAAAGAGGCAGACCTTCCATTCAGCTCCTCTGCAATGTCATTTATAAAGACATTAAAGAGGACCGGTTCCAGCATTGATCCCTGAAGCACCCCACTGGTCACCCTCCCTTCCTTGGTGTGAATTCCATTTACCACCACCCTCTGTCACGTATCACCTAACCAATTTTTTATCCAGTTTACCACCATTGGACCTACTCGTAAGCTACCCAGCTTGCTTACTAGTCTCCTTCGTGGAACGGTGTCGAAAGCCTTACCGAAATCTAGGTAGGCCACGTCCATCAGTCCACCCTAATCTAACTCCTTTGTCACCCAGTCAAAGAAATCTATCAGATTCGTTTGACATGACCTCCCCCTGTGAAACCATGCTGCCTCGGGTCTTGTAACCCAACTGCTTGTGTGACCACTAGACCAACATTTGTGGTCAAAGCTCCTGTTATGGTATCCATTTCATACAATTCTACTCAGTAGGCACCCAAAACCTAGTGGTCATGTGTCCTTTTTGATCATTCTGTTTTTCCCCACTTTACTGTGCAACCAGCATCAAATCCTTCCATGGCCGCCTCCTAACCTGGACAATCCTGTACCTGACCAGGAACCCCAAGGCTTGAATCCAGTAGCAGGGTCTTCAGGGGTGCCAACCTCTGCAAGTGTGGCCAGTGGGGGTGGGGCATGGGGCTCGAGAGTACCAAGACCATCACTGTGCCATCAGTAAGGCCTATTTTCCTTCGTTTCTCCCTAGTGCTCACAGAAACACTAGCATCATGAGCTCCAAAGCACATGCACCTATTTGTTCTTCCCTCCCGCATGAGATGCCACTCCAGAAGCATCCCCCAGTGAGGCACACAATCCCCTCAATCCCCAGAGAGATCTCTGGTTGCTTGATCCTCTTACCGTCGGCCCTCCAAATGCCCCAGGATCAGGTTGCTAGCTCAGGCTGCAGGTGGGCTGGCCTTATGCAAAACATTTAGTGGTCACTGATGAGTTTTAAATGACCACTGGCCTACTGGCCAATGGATTTTTTTTAACTTCTCCATGCATAAAGTATAAACTGCTTAAAATCTTTTCGCTCTCTCTCTCTCTTTCAGGAATGAAAGGGGCGAGCTGCATCTATTCCGGTCTCAGCCAGACACTGCTATGAGGAGATTCAAATTTTCAGAGGCGTTAGAAGGCCAACATTTTTTGATTAAGAACATATATACTCTTTCACTCATCCCCCTCCTTTGAACCCAAGACCCAGGTGAACATGTTCTAAGAAATGAGAGTTGACTCTAGGTAGAGAGTGGAAATCAGTGAATGAGGGTACTGTCATTAATTATTTTTAGGGTTTTCTATGATGAGTCAGGAGTGTATGTGAAACAAAGTGCAGCACACAAATTCTGACCATCACAGTCTGTCCGTCAGTCATTTCAAGAACGTCTGGCATCAACTGCTATTATCATCCTCCAAGTCCACAATTGAGTAATGGTTCCATGTTTTACATGATATCCTCCAGTTCCACCAGTAGGTAAATACTGGTTCTGTGTTTTACACGATTGCCCTCTGCCTTTTATAACTTGTCCGTAGGACACGGCTTTTATTGCAATTATACCAAAATAAAAAAGATTCAGTCTCCCATTAAAAACTACAAATGGCACCAGGATCTGTCATACAAATGACAGATTGCTGGCAGAGTCCATAGGTGATAATGTTCCCATTCCTAAATTTGCATCACACACAATTCCTGAACATCTGGTGCCCCTCCACTGCAAGCCTGCTGATGTCAAGGATAGGAAAAAGTCCCTAGTTATTGTGCTCCACAGAAAAGCTGCCTCTTTCTACAGCAGTCAGGCATCAGTGGTTGGTTACCCCCTCCCCACTCTTTATTGTCCTGATGACTTCCTCCCTGCTCCTGCACTCTGATTCCCCCTAAACATCACAAGGTGCTTTTTCTATTTTTTCTGTATATATGATTATCTCCCTTGTACATTCTACTAGCCTATCTCCAGCACTGTCACCCTCCATCTCCAGGGCCCCCCCTCCACATAGCCAATGATTTACATCTCTTGGCGATGCTGAAGAAGGTTCCTAGTCCCCTCACAGCAGGATCCACGTGAAGGGTGCCTGGTCGATAGTGCTGGGCCTGGGAGGGAGGTCAGCTTTATCCTGCTGTGACTCAGGTTTTTCCACCACATTTTCTCCCCAGCCTCCCTCAGGATGCAGTTTGAATCATGTGGACTGTGCATGTGATGTATGTGAGCACGTTCATGTCTAGGGTTGTTCCACTACCCACAGATAGTGGCACCTGCTGCAGTTCCAGCTGTGGATCCCCAGGTGGTGATCATACTGCACAGCACATTATCTCCCCTCCCCTAGAGGAAAGCAGCCTCTGGGACACTCAATCCCCCCCCCCCCCAAGCAGGTCCCTGTCGACCCAGGCTTGTCCCCAACACAGGTCACAGACATCGCGAGTGGTAGTCCTACTGCTGTGACAACAGGCTGCCTCACCAGGCACTTTTTCAATAACTAAAGTAAGCAGTACCCGCACACTAATGTTTATAGTGCATTGAGCTTTCTAGTTTTTACGGCAGTGCCTACTGGTGCTGTTCAGTTGGGCTTCGTGTTTCTAAGAACTTCAATCCCCAGAATCCCACATACAGATTCCGCTTTAATGAGCACTCTTGAAACAGAGTAAAACTACAAAACAAGGAAATGATGGTAATGAACATGAGGGTAATATGGCAGACTTAATAACCAAGATACAGGTACTGCAGTGCCACTGTAGATACAATTCATATTCACAACTTCCCATGGATTTTTGTTTTAAACCACCTTTGTGGCCTAGTGGGAGAGAGTGGAAGATCCATTTAAGTATGTCAGGTGGGCTGAGGAACCTACTGACACGTTAACAAACCCAAATTAAAAGATGGGTAAGGGGCTCGTATTCTACATATCGTTATTTTGTACAGTGGCGGGGCTGCTGCTCGTAATTTCAATGACCCAGGTTTGGGAACAGAGCCAGGACATTGGGAATCAGCCGGGGGGGGGACTGAACATTTCAGAGGATGCTCTTCTCCTCTGGGCAGGGAGGAAGGGCAGCACGCCCCGCTGTAACACAATCATCTGTGTGACCACAGGTGGTCGTGCACTGGAGTTACTTAGGGAAGGGAGGACATCTCCTGCCTCGGGCAGCACTGACATGCAGGGCCTATGCATGCACCTTACAGCCCCTGATGGCACACCTTCAGTGGTGGGCAAAACACAAGGAAGAAAATTCCCAGATGCGAAGAGCATGATGCCAACACTCACAGTCTCTGCCAAACCAAATTACCTGCTGCCTTCTTGCCACATACGGACTATGTGGGAGGGGGTGCTGTCCAAGCCTGAAAGTGACCACTATAGTGGGGACAGTGGCCCATGGATCCCTTGAAGGTGTCACAGACAACAGAGAAACTGAGGACAGTGCTGAGAGATGACCAGGCAAAAATACACTGCACCAGAGACGGGGATAAAGAAAATATAAAAAATAAAATGCTGTGGTGATGCAGCACAGGGGCAATGCCCTCTAATAATTGCTCAGCTCAAGTCCAGAGAGCTCAGAGCACTTTTCTGTTTGCCACTGTGTCTCTCCAGCATGTTGCTGCCTCCCAGGATGGCCTTCCATAACCTGGCTGAGTGCAGCAGGGGAAGGCTAGGGCACTTAGGCGAGGAAGTAGGCCTCTCTAAGAGGGATGTTTTAAAAAACGTCAGGAGATGCTTTGATTTAAGCTGACTTTCAGAATGAAAGCCTGCGTTTTCTTTAGTTTGTAAAATACTGTGACCTTTGACCGGTACAGTTGTTCAGTCGGTCTGGAAGACCAGTAACCAAGGGTGTAGAAAAAACTGAAGGCTAAACATTTAATGACTGAAACTATTAAAGGATACCTGCAGTAAACCCATTGTTTACGACACAAATCAGTTGCAAAACGGATCCAAGTGTGATGTACATTAGAGACCGCTCTGTTGAACAATGTATCCCATTCCCTTCATAGTAGTGACTTTCTATAGTTGCAGCATGTTTGAAACCTGTAAACATATAGCCAGCCTGTCGGCATAATGACAGGGCTGTCGCTCACCGCACTAGCAACTCAAGTTTGGGCACAGAGAGTCGGCTAGGAAGGAGGACTCATGGTCCCAGAGGATGCTCTTCCCATCTAGGGTGGGGGAGCCTGAATAATGCGTACTACTGCCACCTGACAGACCACTGGTGGTGCTACAGGTTAAAGCAAGGTGGGCAGAAGGGAGAATGCCAGGTGGTTCTGCACGATGCCACGCAGTAGTGTGAGCGTGGAATCTCCATTGGTAACACCCTCAATGATCTGGAAGGAAAAGCAGAAAAAGGCCAGGCAGAAACACATCCCACAGCACTTCTGCACACTGCATAGCCAATTGCCGGCACAAACATAAAATCTGGAGTGCCCAGAGGGGTATGGGGGTGTGCCAAGGGCCCAACTACTACAGTAAATTGTAGCACAGCTCAAAAAGCAGCTGGAGGTGATGGGTTTGGAAGGCTGCCATTGTAACAGATGGGTAGAAATCTGTGAGAATTGATGAAAAACAGTAAATTAAAGAAACTTGTAAAACAAACTCTACATTTAAAATTTGAGCCATGTTGAGCACTTAAGATGGTGCACAGGTATGCATGTTAAATAACAATTAGTAGGTTGACATCCAGTAACAGGTAAAATGTGTTAGCAAACTGCCACAGCATTTCAGTATTCGCGGTTGATGGGTTTTGCTCGATTGAGTGCCATTATCACAAATGATGTTCTGCGACACCTTAGCTGCTCAGTGTAGCATGAATTTTAAATGCAGAGCTTATCTGTTTACAAGCTTTAAGTACAATGAACCTATACAAAAAAACACTATAAAGATAATTGAGAAAATTATTCAGCAGGGCAGTCTCTCATGAACATCACAACAGGATCAGCCTTACAGCTTATTTCCCTTGTAAAAAATGGGTTTAGGTACCCTTTAAACCAGTTGTGATCTTGTTAGTTTTTTCAGTATCATTGTAACACTGCGGCAGTATTCCCAGCTCAAAAATGTAGTGGACTTTTACTTTCAAGATGATGGAACATTACCAGATCCAGACCCCAGATTATGGAGAAGCAGCCCTATCACTGAGTAGTTAGTGATAAGCAGAATCTGATGTCTCAAGGTGGTTTCTCTGCCACAGATAACACTCCGGTTTGTGTTTCTTGCAGGGGCTTCTCTTGTGACTGCTACCATGATAAACACCCAAGCATGCTGCACTGCCGTGTGACTGGCAGACTGTATGCAGTGTTCGCTAAAGTGAAGAATGGTTTGCAGTGTCTGGCACGATTGCTGCTGTGTATCTTAGAGTAGATCATATACTGTATGCATCATTTTTTTTTCCTATAAAACTTACAGCTCTCTGAATTTCATAAACTTAGGCCATGCCTGGGATGACTAATCAGTGGTGCAAGCCTCTAGTTTTTATATTATAGGTATTTGTTCACAGTAACAACTGATCATGTAACGTTCTTCCTACTACGTACGCTGTGTTTTGTGCCGCTTGACCTTGATTGTTTAAGGGAGACTACAATATTTCGGAAAAACTTAGGGGAAACCCTATTTAAGCTTTCTGTTACTGCTTTACTTTTTGGGGGATCGCTTTTTTTCCTTGCCACAGTCTGACATCCATCAGCCTTTGGACACTGCTCAGCCCCATCACCTATCCAGACCCCAGAGAATCCGAGTAACCTGCCCAGTGGGAAGGCCCTCCCACGACATGGCTGGTAAGAGAACACCAGAACCCCCCCTTTCATAAATGTGTTGAATCCAGTGGCAGCGGGATCCCTGGTGCTGGGTGGATGGATGGTGTGTGGCTTGAATGTGCCAGCATCCTCCTGCTGTGTGCAGGGAGGATTTTTTTACTGTGTTGTTGCTCCCAAGACGCTGGGCCATGAATGCACAGCCCCACTGGACAATGCTCTAGTCAGTGAAGTGGCAGGGCACATGAGTGAATACCAAAGGCAGTTGCAGCCCATTCATTTGCACAGTTCTGTGTAGGCCCCTTCAATGTACTTTCTGTATTTACTGGGGGGCAATGTAAAAGCCACAGATGAGTTATGAGTCTCTGTGCAGTGGATGAAGTACTCAGAGCTGTCGATTGCATTTATTTCTTTTGGATCAGAGTTTTGTGGGACTAGCTGCCTTGTAATGCACCAGGTCTTGGCACTGTGCGCGCAGTTATTTCTGTGTTTGGCGTGTGCCGCAAGGACCATGCGTCTACCCTCCCACCGCCATCCCTGACAGGCTTCTGTCTCCCAGACATCCCCAGATGGCACTCAAGCAGCAGGGAACAGTCTGTCACCCACCTGAAGGAAGACAGCGTCCTCTGGGGTGCTTAATCCTCCACCCTCCGGCCAGCCCGCAACAACCTAGGCTCGCTCACGAACCTGGGTCGCTGGCATCGTGAGCAGTAACCCAACCACTGTGGTGACAGGCCAGAGCTTGTTTCTACTGTAGACCTTTATTTCATTAAATACTGGTGTCCATCTCTGCAAACAACATAAATGAATTGGTTGTTTTGTTTTTAATAACTTGGCATGGTACCACAACATAATTTATACCAACTGCTGGGCTATGCCAGATAATAAACTGGAAACATGGGTAAAAGCAGGACCCCACAGAAAACAACATACTGCATGCATCTCAGCTGGGTTATCCCATAAAAATGGGTATAAGCAGGACTACAGAGAAAATTAGATTCTGCATGGCAGCTTGACTGGCTCAGGTGGATAAACTGTAAAAATGAGAAGATGCAAGACACCAAAGAAAAGAAAATACTGCATCTCAGCCAGGCTATTCCAGATAAAGAGACTATAAAACTGAGTAGAAGCAAGATCTCACTGAAAATGAGACACTGTCATTCAGCTGGGCTAGGTAATTAAAGTGAAACAAACATTTGTCAATGCCGAATGTTGTCTTGCTGGCATTGGCATTGGTAGTGCAGGAGTTAGAGAGATGCGTAATAGGAATGGCAGTGAAGTATTGAACTAAACGCCAACCCCACCGCCACCCTGCTGAGACTGACAGGTGTTGGGGATGTGCCTTTGTGTCATCAGCCCTAATGCTCATGCCATTCCACCTCACTCCACCCTGCAGACACCAACAGATGTCGCGGTGTGCCTTGGGGTCTTCAGCCCTTACGCTCACCCTATTCCATAAGGAAATAAGCTGAGATTAGTGCAGTACAGAAGAATGGGGTAAATGTCAGGACCAAAGACCCCAAGGCACACCTCGATGCCTGTCACTGGCTGTAAAGTGAGGGTGGAAAGGCGTGAGCATTACAGCCGATGACCCCAAGTCACACACCCCGAAGCCTGTCAGTCTCTACAGGGTGGGGCATTATGGTGGGAAACCCTAACGCCCTGGACGTTTGTTGGTATTTTCGCTCCAAATTTCAACATGGTCTTTTTGGGACCCCACCTCATGAAAAGTGGCACTATCATTTCGTTACTCAATCTCGAAAGGTGATTTTGCAAAGTGACTATGCCATTCTGCGCCACAGGTGGGAAAACACATTTCAGGCTAGATGTGAAAAATGACAGCTGTACTGATCATGAGGAAGTGTAAAAAAATGGTAATGTTGAAAATCTGGAGTGAAAATATGAAAAATTGGCGAAGTCTGGCCGGCCCGGTGGTGCTGAGGGTTGAGGCGCTGGATGCCACACCTCGCACCACGCTGGTGACCCAGGTTCGGACGCGGGCCTGGGCCACCAGGGGTTGGCAGGGGAGGGATAGGATTGAGCATCCGTAGGACTGCTCTCCTATCCCGGGGAGGGATCCAGGGAACCACCGCTCTGTGGCAGCCCCTGGTGCCAAGGGGTACCACCAGAGTGATGGCAGCAAGGGGGTGGAGTGCGGCAGACATTGGCACATAGTGTCCAGATGTCATTGCACACCGGCACTCTGCAAGGGTGAAAACCAGGTGGAAAATGGAGGGGCGACGATCTGGCGGCTGATGGTCGCACCAGTGCCCCCCGGTTCCTGGGAGGACCCTGCAACAGAGTAGCGTGAGTGATAATGGCAGACTCTGTGGGGGTGCCAGACCGGGCCTGGGGGGGTGTGGGTGCTGGCAGCTGGAGATCATGGAGATCCGCTCTGCGTGAAGGATAAATAGAGTTGTTTAAAAAAAAAAAAAAAAATTGGCGAAGTTACGAGCATGCGTAGAAACTGTGCAACACATGCTCGTACCACAGTCATTTCTTGAATTTTTTTCACAAGATTTGCAACATGGGTTTTTTAGGATCCCACCTCATGAACAGTGGCACTGTCGTTTCGTTATTCGGTCCCGTAAGGTGATTCTGTGCAGTGACCGTGAAATCACCTTTCAGGACCGAGTAACAAAATGACAGTGATATGTTCATGAGGTGGGGTCCTAAGAACCCCATGTTGAAAATTTGGGGCCACAATTCCTAAAAATGGCTGAGATATCAACCCAAGTTGAAACCCCCCATCGACTCCCATTATTTAACGCTTACCCAATTCCTCAGTTTGCAGTTCGGCTTTGAAGAGTGCAGACATGTCCCGGTCCAGGAAGATCACTGCTCCCGACCTCCGGCGGGTAAGACTGGTGGTGGGGTATGGGGAGGTGGGTGCTCAGTGGGAGGGGGCTGGGAGACAACGGTGGACAGTTTCCTTTGTTACAGGTTTAAAAAAAAAAAAAGACGCAGAGGTGGTTTTCTTTCTTCTACAGGTTTAAAATAAAAAATTTCGGCACAGTGGGGTGGGCTCCCAGTATGCCACAATAGTGGTGCTGGGGGAGGGATGCAGACATGGGGATTGGGCACCCCAATGTCGGCAGATTACAGACAGGTTTTGTTTTTGGGGGGGGCGCGCATCCAACACTGGGAGTGGGCATCCCGGTGTCAGAAACATTTTGGCACACTGGGATGGGCTCCCAGTGTGCCACATTAATGGAGGGAAGGAGGATACATACCGACATTGGGACTGGGCACCCCAATGTCAGCTTTCCTTGGAGTGTGTGGCAGGCGGCAGGAGCCACGGCTCATTACTTGTTTCACTAGGAGAGGCACACAGAACAAACAAGTTGTTGGTGGAGCAAGGGCCAGGGACAGAGTGCTGGGTGGCAGAAGCCGAGAAGGTCGAGCAGGAGGGGAGGGGAGGAGGTGGCGTTTGAAACCGCTGTCATCGGCAGCTTCCCCCTTGATTGGTGGCTGAGGGACGCGCCCAGTAAAGCGCCCGCTGCACTGGCCACAACACTGACACACCTCTGAAATGTGGTACTGTTGCAAGATGTTTCCTGCGCAAGCAACCATTAAAATGGGTGTAGCAGGACACCATGGAAAAAAAATGCATTAAAATTGGGCTACTCTAGGTAAAACAAACTGTGCTGAAAGATGATTTTGCAGATCCTAAAAAAGATAACAATCTTAAGCCCCAAGCCAACCTACCTTATATGTGGCTTCAGTTGAGCGCCTTAGCATTGCTGCCAGGCCATGCAGAGATGCCACAAACCAATAACCAAACTAACACTGAGTAATCAGACTTTTAACTACAGTCAGCCGAAGTCAACACCTCAGTTCTTTGTAGATGCTGCCAATTTTGCATTCAGCCCCAGCTTTGAAGAAGGCTCTGCCTTTAACAGCATATCCCTGGATCCAAAAGGTTTGAATACTTCTGAATCTGACAAGTTAAATACAAGCTGGCTTAACTAGCAAACCATTAGGTGACGAACCAGCTGCAGGCACTGCTGCTCAAACCCCTTTAATAACCTTAAAGCACAGAACCCTTTGTTGCTCTTTGGAACTATAGTTTCTCTCTGTTGCAAAGCTGTGTAACTAAACCCTCAGATCCAGGAATGCTACTGGAAACAGATGCTACCAGTTCTTGTCTAGAAGGTTATTCTGCAATGTGGCGCAGCACTGTAGCAGCTTCATAATGTATGCCACAACACAGAAACACAAAGGCTCATAATTATTTCTTGGTAATTGTAACAAAAATACAGGGAGGGGTAAGGTAAACTTCAACTGTAAAGTCACGCGGGGGGTACTAAAAAACATTTCAGTGCAGCCATCCCACCCTACACACACAGCTTGCAGTTCCTCTTCAATGACATCCTTTAAAAAACACACAAAGAAGATATGCAACCTCTCCCTCCCTCCTCTGCAATTCAGTCAACCTTTTGTCTTGGGTAAAACAATCAGGTTCTTTCTTTCACTACTGAAGTTGCTAGTATTGCTTGAGAAAATGCACTAAACCTACGATTACATATAAATTATATGATATAATGTGTGAAATAAAACTAAGCAAGCGGGTAGCAGCAGGGCGACAAAATTTGTGGGAAAAAATATGCCCCTGCCTTTTTTTTGTTGTTACTATAAAAGATTCCAGACATCTTCCAGATTTATTTGGTGGTAACATTTTTCTAGTTTGCCAAAATCTGAGTATCATATAAATGTTTTAATTTAGTTTTTTTCTCAAGAAAATAAGATGGCTGCCCCATTTGGCTTATAAATAGCACTGTAGCCCTGGCAAGGGTTAGGATCAAGCAAATAAGGAAACTCGTAGTATGTAGCAAAAGAGGTACCCAGTAACGTAGATTTGTCAGCTTTACTAATATTTGTAATAACTGCAGCTGAAACTAGCTTCTTGGGAAACTAGATTTCATTGCACTCTTGCTTTAAATTAGTAATCAAATACACCCAGGCCACTGTGGAGCAATTCCCACAGTGGCACACAAAAACTAATCCAAGTGCTGCGATAGTCTGCGGTGACTGCTGCCCTCTGCCAACTTTATCACCAGTGTACGCAGAACCCACTGAAAACATCCAGAAATACAGCCTCAAACAAAACACATACAGACCCAGCAATACAAATGTAACTGAAAATTCAACATAAATTGCTCGAAATCTCCCTCCTTGATCCTTCCCTGTTGGAGCCCCTACCATCCCTGTTGTTGGGCCTCTTCCTGGATTATACCTCCGCCTGTATCAGGTTCCTTCCTTCCTTTTCGACATCTGTTTACTTTTAATGTTTATCCTTTATTTTGTACCAATCATTAATACTGTGTATGCTGTATTCCCCTCCCCGGTCACACCTGGAAATGGGCCTAGAGGCTCACTGTGCATGTGCCTCTCCCGGTTACTAACTTTCAAATAAATGTATAATAAATAAAAAAGTAGTAAAAAAATCACATTTACCTTACAGAAGCTGCAATTAAGGACCACTGACTGCCAGCTGCTCGGAAAAACTGAAGCTCTGAACCCAATTCTGAAAAGAGGCAAGGAAACTAAAACTACACCTAGAAGGCTGAGTAATGCGTATTCGCTTGCAGAGTGAGGATCCACTTGCCCAGATTAAGGCTCAGTGGAAATGAGTCCCAATCCACATAGTCGGAGAGAGAATGGGATAGTATCTGGAGTCACGTTAACAGAACCACTGCATCTAACACTTGGAATGAACACATGGAGAAAGTGATTACCTGTTGGGGTTTTTTCAGACTCCAGTTCTTACAAAGCATTACAGTAGCCATTTTTCTGATGAATGTGAGAGTAGTCGTGGATTCACCTACCATGAACACATATGCTGGGGATGCCCTGCGCTCCTATTGTACTGGTCAGTAGCTTCAAAAATAATATTAGAAGGGTTGGCTCTGAGCACACCTTGAGCATGTCATACTGTGATATACTTGGTAAATTATCAACGAGGATCCACAGCTATGGCGCCAAGTAACTTTTTTAATTTATTGATCATGGCAGTGGCCAAAACCATAACTCGGAGTTGGATGTCAACAGTCCTTCCTATTGTGGATCACTGGCTTCCGAGTTGTACTGCAATAAAAGACATGGGGCCCCATATTCAAAGGGTAGTGCTGGTGCGGTCATGGTTAGCACTGGCACTAACCTGTGTTTGCGCTGGTGTTCCAGGCAGAGCCATATTCACAGGCCCCTAAAGCACTGCCCAAAACCAGCACCGGGACTGACTAACCATACCGCTGCACCTATGCAAATAAAGGGATCTCTCATACACACTGGCGCAGCAGTACAGTCAAAGGTTTGTGATGGTGCTAAACAGTCACCACAGTGTTTTTTTTATACTTTCTATTCAGGCTATACAATACAATGCCTTAGTTTCATTTTGTAAGGTGGCATGTTCAGTAACCATCACTATTGCCTAGAAACATCAGGTATACTTATAATTAACTTACTGTTTCTATCTCCTGGTTGGCTCCATCTGTCCACGCTTCCTTATGTCCGGCCACCGTCTGTTCACCCCAGCCTCCTTAGGACCCTTGCCTTCTTCCGCCATGGCAGGGTGGCGGGAAGCCCCCTACTCTCCTACCAGGTCTGGATCTAGTTCCAGTGATGCCCCCGATGCCGGGGCACCCGCTGAACAGCAATCAAGCTGCCATGACCATTGATGCCTTTTTCCCATATTTTTTTACCCACTGTGGGACACAGTGTGCAATGACACTGGCGGCATGGTCGCACACGCTCCCATGCACGTCACGTCAGGCGTCTGCTGTGATCCCACCCTTGAAGTTGTGGTTCTGTGTCGCTGACCCCCAGCCTCCACTAGGGGTCAGGTGTGCACCGGTCACAGGTTCCCCCCCTCCCCGGAGATGGAAAGCAGTCCATCGGACGCTCGATCCATCTCCTCCCCTCACACCCATGGTGTGGTGTGAGGTATACTTATAGAAACCATATCTATGTATGCAGGCAGCTGCTTAACTAATAAATCTGAAGTACAGGTCAGAAAACATTTAAATTAAACTTTAAACAGGTGATACTGATTTCAAAACATAGCATTTAAAAATGAAAGTGCAAGGAAACGTGGGCACATAAAAACGTAATAAAACTGAGAGGCGCTCTAGAACTTGGGCTCCTGCCAGGGGTAGGGCACAGGATTCATTTCACTAAATAACCTAGTTAACAGTCACATGACATTCGGCTCGATCTGCCCAGTACACAGTAAATGCAAGGGATTCAGGCCTTCCGGCTAATTCAATGTACTAATCTGTCCCAGCAACACCCATCTGGACCAGCGCTCAGTGAATTTTTGCATTCTGTTTTGCACTTGATAAGTCAGCCTTTCCATTTCCTGTATATCAACAATATGTTGCGTGTATGCTACAAGTCTCGATGGCTGAAAGCGACCTGGGGGTGGTGGTGGATGTCAAGATGAACAACTCGGAGGCTTGTAGGAGGGCAGCAGCCAAGGCCAACATGATGCTGGGATGCATCGCTGGGGGGGTCACCTCCAGAAGGAGGGAAGTGATACTCCCTCTACATAACTGCTTGGTGAGGTCGCACCTTGAGTACTGCGTGCAGTTTTGGAGGCCACACTTAAAGAGGGACACTGAACTCCTGGAGAGGGTCCAGAGGAGGGCAACCAAAATGATTTGGGGCTCAGGACCTATGGGGAGAGGCTTGAAGAGCTAAATATGTACACATTGGAAGAGAGAAGGGATTGGGGGGACATGATAAGAGGTCTTCAGGTACATGAAGGGGGTAAATAGGGGAGGAGCAGTCAGGGTGCTTTGAAGGAAGGAGGAGGGGATAACTTGAGGGCATGGGTAGAAGCTGGAGGGGGGAAGATTCAGGGGAGAAAGGAGGAGGTGCTACTTCACTGAGAGGGTGATGGAGCCATGGAATGCGCTGCCCAGGGGGCTGGTGGAGGCAGAGAGAGTGGAGGGGTTCAAGAGGGGGTGGGACAGGTACAGCGGAAGGATTCTGGAAGCAAAATCCAGTGCAACGAGAATATCCAGAACTGAGAAGGGGGAAGCCAGAGAGGACAAGGGGGCAGCAAGGTCAGTTCCCAGGGTGGGGGCTGACCAAACGAGCAGACACGAAAGACCATTAAGCCTATTCTGCTAGCATTTTAGTATGTTAGTATGTTGTTTCCATTCAGCACCAGTGGGAGGCTCGGGTTTTAGCCATTTACATGTGACCGCTTTGTTCATAGCGGCCACACAAGCCACCCCAGTGTTGCTGTTTACCAATGCCAAAAACCACATCTTTTCATGATGGTAAGGCAGCGTCCCCACCTCCTAAAGGTGGGGCAACTATACTGCAACCGCCCAGCCCTGTGTCAAGCACTCCTTCTCCTCGTCCCCAGTAACCCATCCTGCTGTTTATATTCATATCCCTGGAAGTCTTGTGGTCCTCCCACCCTGCCAACTGATTGCCAACCCCACCCACCCAACCACTGAGGACCCCCGTCCCACACACCCCTCACGCCGATCCCCACTCACTGGTAAGACTGGAGCAGAGCAGTGATCAGTACAGCCCTCCGCTCACCTCCTCAGTCAGCCACCATCTGACAGTTACAGAGTATGATCACATACAATAAGACTACAAGCAGCAGGATGGCTGATCGGGTGTGGAGGCTCCACTACACTACCAGGGATATGTATACAAAACAGCAGCATAGGTAATCCGGAGGCGGGGAGGACCACTAGACCACCAGGGATATGAATATAAACAGCAGGATGAGTGACTGGAGGTTGGGGGACCACTAGAAGCCAGTGATATGTATACAAAACAGCAGCATGGGTAATCGGGTGGTGGGGGGACCACTAGACTACCGGGGATAAGAATATAAACAGCAGGATGAGTGACTGGAGGTGGGCGGGGGGACCACTAGAAGCCAGTGATATGCCTACAAAACAACAGCGTCGGTGTTAGGGGACTGCTAGACTACCAGGGCATTTAGGAAAACAAAACCACGCGCACACACTCACGTTAGATGACTGTGCTAGTCAAGCATCCACCACAAGGCAAAAGCTGATGTTCTGTCGTTCAATTTGTTTTTAACATCCCATAGTGGTACAGCGAAATGCAGGAACAACTGGTAGTACAGCAAAGGTGTCCAAACGTTTTGTGCTTGTGTGCTTTTTTAAGAAGCTACCATGGCAACAGATGTCTCTTTTTAAGTAGTCTGTTCTCTTAAAGAGCACCTTTCACGATATTCAAAGTTCACCACAAAAACTTTCCATATGGTGTGTGGTAGTGTTCAAATGAAAGTGCGTGAGTTTGTCCATTTCTGAGCATTTGGGCCGTTTTGTACTACCGTGCTTCTGTGTCTGTCTGTACACTTTCCCTTTGTTTACATGCCCTGGGAGTGCTTCTGTGACATCTCTATAGGGAGCACTCTACAGCATCCCCGCCTGTCTGGCTGTACTGTGGTCTTCAAAGTACTGGTGCCAACTGTGGTCTCGATTCTTTGTTTTGTTGACCTTTAAAATAAAGTGACTTGCCCTTCACCGATGGTGTGGTTCTGCATCTTTTAAATTGTTAATTTAACTTAGATAGGGTCCAAAGAACACAACCCCCACCAACCGCATTTACTGGTATTCCAGGGACAGCCAAAGGGACACTGGCAGGCTTTGGAACTAATTTTGACGGGCTGATGACAGAGTCTACAGCGATGTTTAGTAATATCCCCAGAGTTGCAGAAAAGTGGTACAAATAGATGATTTTGACTGCAACTGCATTTGTCTCTGTTCGCCCGAAATATCGGTGCCGCACGTCCATGAGTTATAGTGGCACCAAGCAGCACAGAAACTCGTTCACGAATGAATCAGCTTTTTGGGGTCATACTTAAGAAAAACTGCTTTTCTATTACCTGTGGCAACAGAGAGTACTGCATATCAGCAGGCAGTATAGCGTGGTGGTTTAATGCTCTCAGCTGCAAACCTGGAGACCGGGGTTTGAATCCCACAGCCCCCACTTGCATACTGTGTGACCCTGAGCAAGTCACTTAACTTCCTTGTGCTCCCAGGTTGCATATAATCACCCACAAGTTCTATCAGCTTGTGCTTTGTCCTTCCCATGTAACAGGATCCACAGTTGCAAGTCCCCACATACACAGCATCGGTGGAGTCACGATTAATGAACCTTTCGATTTGGATACCTCACCATTTGGAGGATTTATGGAGGCAGATGTGCAATTAATAACTTCATAGTACTTGCACCTTTAGCATTTGTGACAACCTGGAAAGGGGGGGGGACAGCCAATTACTTTGCTTTTCTTGTTGCAAGTTGCAAACTATGGGTTACCTACAGTAGTTGCGTATATTACCAGAGCGGTGGTACACCATGCGAGGGCACTCAGACACTTGCTCACTGAATTTGAGCTCAGTTTGTAAAATGGACCAAGTCTTCTGATCATACTCTCATTGGCACGTGCATTTGTGCTAAAGGTAGTCAATAAATGTAGGTTTTTATCACTATTCTCCCTGGGTCTGTTAACCACTAGAGTTCCCCTTTTGGTGTCAGTCACCCTTGCACAAGCACAGCTGATGTCATCCCTGCAACAGCCCCTCTGCTCAAAATGCTTGCTTAACACTGTAGCATTTTGCTCAAAGGTCATTTGGGTGCTGCAGCTGTGCCTTACCTGAAAGAACTGGCTTGAAGGGAATGCCTTAATGGTGTGGCGTGGGTGGCAGGAACTGGCAAGGAGGACCGTGTTACGGTCGGTGGGTTTACGGTAAAGATACGGGGTTGGACCAATGGGGGCAGGTTGGCCGTAGGAGAATAAAGTGCACTAATTCAAAAAAAAGAAAGAAAGAAAAAAAAAAGGATCCGTATCTAGTGTACTGTTTTTGATAATGCATATATCCAAAAAAGATGCATGGATAAAACTGCTGGTGACTGAGGAGCAGAGATTTTCATTGGTGGATTCAAGGTACTTTGTAAACTCAGTAAGTTCCTCACGAGTGCCCCACCACAGCCTTAGGCAGTCATTAATACAGAACCTCTACAATACCATTTTGTCAATGAAGGGATTTACACTGGCATTGTAGAGGTATCTCTCCCCCGTAATCCCACGTAGAGATTCATCAAATTAGGGGCAAATCTTGCCCCCATCGCAGTCCCACTTATTTGTAAAAGAAATATTCTCTGAAAAATATGAAGGTATTGTACTCTAATACAAATCTGGAAAGCTGAATGAGGAGCTCTGTGAGTGGGACCCCCCTAGTGAGGAAAGTGGGACTCCTTGACATGGAGATCTTCCAGCAGAGCAAATGCCTGGGTGGTATCTTTAAAGTATGATCCAATCCCTGAGACAAAAGGTTTAATGAATGAGTCCACATACTGTGATAGTGGCTCAGTTACGGAATTAATGCCTGATATTATACCAGGCCATTGTTACCATTGCCGCCCTGCAGCAGCGCTAGGGGTCATCTGCACCCACGAAAAAGAGCCCATAAGGGGAATGCAGATGGCCCTCTTGTGCCTTACATGTCCCATGAACTCATTTGCATGCTTGGACTAAATATGGTTCACAGGAGCCCTGGCACTATCCCGGTTTGGGCAGCGCATTCTCCTGTGGGCCATATGCAGCCTTGTTCCAAGACAACGCAGCACAGATCCACTTAGCACTGCACCAACATAGACCGATATTCAAACAGCGAGCTCTGTTGGCGCTTGCTCCCTGGCTGAATCTTGCAAGCATTAGTTCCAAATATGGAAGCCACCGAGTACATAACAGCACTCCTGCAGCTGCAGAAGGAAAAACACATTCAGAAATGTCTACCATATATTCATTTTAGGGTTAAACAAGAAGGCAAAATGGTGTTAAGAGTTTATTGCACAGGTTTTACTGACCTTGCATAATTTTCTCTGGTAAGAGGGTTGAAGCAGAGGAGTAATTTATGGTGTAAGGAACCACTGTCAAAGACTGAACTTGGGAATGTAACTGCACATATATGACCTCATGGTGCACCTATTCTGTTTCATGGTTTTATCACTGTAGGACAGATTTTTTTTTAAAAAAAATTTTTAAATTAATTTTTTTTTATTACTGTTTTTCCCCTTTTGTCTCCGACCAAATCCCATCTCGTCCATCTTCTCCAGCTTTACCTGCTCCTTGGATCCTCCAGGGCTGCCCTCCCTTTCTGGACTATGGAAGTGCCATTAAGCACCCAGAGAAAATCAAATTCAAGTTTTAGAGGGAGCCAGGTCAATGGTGTCCGGGCCTATGAGGGAATGCCTGTCATTCTGCATTGGTCTGGGGTTTTTTCTAGCTCAAGTCCCACTTCCACAGGATGTCGGCAGCATAGGGTGCACATGCACACAAACATGTTTGCGTGGCACCAACTGACGTCCTTCCTCTCCCTACAAAGAGTCACCTGCAGCACCACCCATGGTCACCAGGGTGGCACTTGTACGGCGGCTGCTGTCACTCGCTTGTCCCTCTCTTCCTGGAGGAAGAGCATGTCCACTGGGATGCTCATCCAATCTCCCCTTGACTGATGTCCGATGACTCATGCTCCTCCCCAAACACAGGTTGTGAGCAGTAGTGCAACCGCTACACCAGCAGGTCGGCCTGTATAAGAGATAGATGTCAGTGACTTTCATTTTTAGTGTCACCATAAAAGCAAGGAGTCTTGGGCTCACATATCGCAGTATACTGGAGGTCTGGCTTTCACAATCATTATTTTGCCCCCTCCAAGACATATAACAATATGGGGAATACAACTGTATTCTGGATATCAAATGACTTTCTGTAACAAATGTACGAATGTTCCCTGTATAGTGATAAATGTTATCTTTACTCATAAAAGAATATCAAGTTTTAAAAAATGATAATTATTCTATTCGCATTAAAGTGTTTTTTTTTTGTTTTGTTTTTTTAGAAATGGAATACAACACTGCAACCATTTTGTTTTAAAAATAAAGGCTGGTAACCTAACCTGGGTGCTGGAATAAAATACTTTTTCTGCTCCCCACTGCAGTCAAAAGGCAGACTCCTTTCCCCAGGCAATCTGGGTGGAGCACACACAGGATACCACTGCACACCAGCTGATGACATCAGTCTATAAGTTTCTGACAGGTGCCATGGAAGGTAATCAGTGTGCAGTGGTTTTGCCAACACTCTGTCTCCATTTTGAAGACAGGACTGCATGAAACAGTTCCTCAGGGCTTCTCTTGTTGTTAGAAACAATCAGAGAGTGTTTCTAACAGATGGGCTGCAATGCCGCAGCCCTCTAAAAACTAGTCACTCTCCCACTGAGAAAACATTGATAACAGTAAAAGCACATTATAAGACTGCACCTGACAGGCACATCCGAGCTGCAGTTCCACAAAGAGGGAGAGAAAATGAAGGTTACTTACCTGTAACCGTAGTTCTAGGAGTGGTATATCACTTCCACACTTCTGGCAGTACTTCCTATCCCTTTAGAACTTGCCGGAAGGTTTTCAAGCTAGCTCCTCCCACCAACCCAGGTGGTATCCTCCTTGGCACCGCCCTGTGATGTCAGATCTTGCACACTGGAAGCAGGGATTCATGTGCCACTTGCCAGGGGAGGTCAAGTGGGTTGTGTGGATGTGCACCATATACCACTCCTAGAAAGAACAGTTGCGTACTTACCGTAACAGTAGATCTTCGAGAGAATCTCTTGCAGCAGGTAATACACTTGGGTTGTCACCAGAGGGTGCTCTTCTGCATGGCAGGGTCTACCAGCAGTCTTTGCCTAGGGGCCGCCCACGGTGTGACCTCATTATTGTGTGACTATAGAAGAGTGGGTGGCCCCAAGCATCCTCAGTTCCTTGCTGGCTTCAGTTAGCTGATATACGAACTGAGGGAACCAAAGTGCCCTAGAAACTTCCCTCTTACATATGTGAGGATGTAAAAAATGCGTTCTTTTAGAGACGGATGGGGGAAGGAGGGAAGGAACGCACCTGCTGCAAGAGATTCTCTAGAAGATCTACTGTTATGGTAAGTACTCAACTGTTCTATCTTCTTTGAGCCTATCTCTTGCAGCAGGTAATACACTTGGGATGACTCCCAAACAGTAATATCAGAAGGGTGGAAGAGTATAAGAAAAGGTCCTGCAGCATTGTACGGGCGAAGGCCATGTGGCAGCGGGAGGCTATTATCGTGAAGATATGAATTGTGGACCATGTGGTTACATTACATATATCTGTAATGGACACTCCTGTAAAGCAAGCAGCTGTAGCAGCTATGGCTCTCAGGAGTGCGCATGGACAGGGTCAGGCAGTTGTTTGTTGTACTTGTTAGAATGTAATGCAATTAGCCAGCCACGTGGAAAGGGTTTGTTCTGCAACAGGGAGCCTTTCCCTAGACCATACGAAGGAGACAAAGAATTGTGGTGTCATTCTGAGTGGCGTATTTTTTTTTTTTGAGTTGTAGCATCTGAGCACCCTGTGCACATTGAAAGTGTGTAGAAGTAAGACCCCTGGATTGGAATGTTCGGGGTAATAACAGGCAGCTCAGAGTATGTTCTGAAACCACCATCGGTAAACAGAGGGGGTGATGCACAAGGAAATTCTGGCTTTGTGGAAAATGAGGTAAGATGCGTCGTTCCTCAGAGTTTGAAGTTTATAAATATGTGCGACAGAAGTCACCGCCAAAATAAATGGATGGAAATACATTACAAACATTGAGAACTGTTGTGAACAAAGGTTCAGTTTGACCAATAAAAGTAATATCTATAACTGTGCAAAACTGTTACATACCAGACTTTGGCTAGCTGCAGACACTAAGGCGCTGGAGCTGTATGGTAACAGTGACATTACTGCAGTAGCTGACCACTTTTCAGCACTTTTGCAGCCTGACTGTGACAGCACTCTGCTACTTGCAGAATGGCAAGTGTTTAAGATTTTTGCTCAAACCAATTTCATCAATCTTTCTGCCTCTGCTAACTGGTCAAAGCTGGCATGTGATTTCCAAAATTCTTATCCAAATCTGTTGAAGCTTGTCAATGTGTTCAGAGTATTTCCTGCGTCTAATGTAATTGTAGAAATGTGTTTTTCAACTATGAATAAGGTAAAAACTGACTGGAGAGCAAGTCTGGCAGAGGATACTATAGAAACATTAAATCGCATTAAAAAGCAGGACCCCCCACCAGCTGAATTCAACCCAGACAGGGCTGTAGACATATTTTTTTAGTGCTAAACCAAAGACATTCTGGTGATTTGGCTGCTGAGGATGGTGGACCACCCCCAGGTCCCTCCCCCCAAAAACAGGCCAGAATTACTGGCTACATGCCTGGTGGAGAAGAGTAGCAATAGATCGCACCCAGTCCTTATTGGTAACTGTGTGGCCAATCACAGTCCCAGGTGCTGGAGTTTTTATGATGGGGCAGGGCAGGGGTTCATTTTAAATTTAGGCTTAATTTGTCATGACTCACAATCACACTCTGCTTTGGAAGATTTCTTATCTCGGCTCTTAAAATGTATATGTGCTGCTGCACAATTGCTGTATTTCTCTGGAAATGGCTAAATAAAACAGACATCGGTCTCAGAAACTTGTGTAAATGTGTATTTTATCAATATAGAGTAAGATAAGTACATTTTATGGGGTTTTGAGCAAAAAATTCAATTTCTGGTAATTGCTAATCAACTTCGGCCAATTGCTAATCATTTTTTACTTTGATTAGTGAAGACCACTAATTAAGTCTCCGACACTAATTTATGCCTTGCAGAGTGACCATGGAACTAGCGCTTCCTGAAATACCGATTGAGATCGTGAAGATCCAGTATGGGGCACCACCCCCACACCCCTGGTTTTGGAACTAGAAAACATCTGGAGACAAACCCTGGCCTGGCCGTGGAGTCCAGGACACGGGCCACAGCTTCCTTTTGAAGAAGCTGGGTGATGTTCTCCCGAAGGGCAGACAACATGTCCACAGACACCAAGTCTTCCCGTGGGGCATGGGCTCAGCTGGGGTGGATCCCATTTAGCCAGGCAACCTAAGAGAAGGCAGAGGTAGCACTCCTCCAATATGGAGGGCTGAAAGGTCTAGCACAGGCAGCGGGCCTGCGAATCATGCTGGGCTCCCAGACAATAGACGCACGAGGCATGCAGGCTAGTGTGCAACATTTTCTGGGAATAAGCATCACACCACTTGAACCCGGGATCCGATTTGTGGTCATTGCGATCCATGGAGAAACAGAAAAAGGGTCAGCAAACCCAAAAGCAAAGACAATTTCGATGGCTCGAAGACCGGAAAAATTAGGCCTACACCAAATGCAGAGCTGCAAAGATGGGAACCTGATGCTTCCAATGGAAATGAAGATCTGACATCATGGGGTGGTGCTGAGGAGGATACTACCTGGGTGGGTGGGAGGAGCTAGCTTGAAGACCTTTCAGCAAGTTTTAAAGGGGAAGGAAGTACTGCCAGAAGCGTGGATAGTGCACCATATCCACGTCCCTAGAACTTGATTGTCAAAAGAAGAAAAAAAAATACCTAGACTTACCTTAGGCACCAGGCTATGAGAAGACATACCACATATAGTAAAAAAGAAGGCTCTTATACTTACTTTACAACCTTAATTTCTATAAAAACAGGCAAAGAGGTCCTTCACACAGATCTTAACCCATGAAGCCACTTGTAAGAAAAAATGCAAGCATGCCAATTTAACAGAGGCAAGACTGAATTTAGAGAGTACTGCTTGAAGAAGCAAACACTGGTTTCTTGCTAGTTACTTTTCAGAGAAAGAAAAAAAATAATAAAAATGGCAAAGATTTCAGTCAAGATCACGAACAACTTGAAAACTGCTGCTGTTCCTCACACTGATGTAAAAAAAAACTGATCTGTTAGACGCTGTGAAATTCTCATGCTACCAACATTCCATGCTGATGTCACAGCTCTGAGCTGTGTCAGTGTCCCTAGCAGGGGGTGCATTCTACCCATATATTAAATCTTTGTAGAGCACTACAGAATTAAAATCTATAACTACAAACACAGCAGTGGAGAAAGGGGTTTGACGGAATACACGCCACGCTGAGACAGCTCGGTGTCCACCACATACTGTTAATGCCAGTGAATTGGAAGGTTGCGTGTGGGAAGAAAACTTGTAAATTCTCCAACCCTAAGGATGCAGCCAGATTGTTGGATAAGACAGAGAAGGAGTTTCAGCAAAGAGGCAGCGAAATGGAGGGAGAAGAAGAGGAGGAGGAGGAGGAGGAACTTAACCATAAAACATACACAGGGTGGCATTAAGAATAGCCCAAGGAGATAAGAGCAGACTACATTAGTGACTTGAAAGTGTGTTGGGCTTACTGGTGGACAGGATGGCTGGGGATGTGAGGGATTGAGGGTGTTAAAACTTTTAAATAATTAGTTTATTTGCATAATGTGGGACTGAGCCCTGAGTCCATTACACTGCAGACAAAATGGTGGCACCGCATGGTGATGACCAGCTTCTACAGACTGCTCTGCCTTTCTTCTCACCACAAAGATCTTTGCTCTCATGCCAAACCAGACTTCTCCATCATGGCACAGCGGTGAGGCAGGACTAATCAATCGCTTGACCCTTGACCATCCACCGCACGCTACTCACTGAACTGAACCTTTCTGGAATGCCCAAAAAAGAGAGTAAGCCAAATGTACTAATGGGCAAAAGTTCAGCATTTACATTGTGACTACCTCCAAACTGAGCTAGCAGATCAGGGAACATGCTCTTTATAGGAAGATGACATTTTTTAACAGAAACAAATCAAATTGTAAGTCCTGTTTCATTCTTTTCAGGTAAGGCACATCTCTGTCAATTCTAACATCAATCTTAGCACAGAGGGAGAATCTGTACTGAATATACCTTATCCTGATTTAATAAGAGTAGTTAAATGAGACAGTTTAAATTCATGCTTGATAAAATATAGCCTTCTGTATGACAGGGTGCACTCTTATAAGTTTGCCTAGAATGGCTTTCACTCCATGTGGGTTTTGGGGGAGTCAGCCCTCCTATTCTGAATCGGGGAGAATGATGTCTGATACCTGATATTTTTTTTACCCGTGCTCATGGCAGCTAATGGTCATTCGTATACACCTGTAGGTGATGCATTAATGTGTATTTGTAATGGAATCCTCCACATGAAGTAACAGTGTTTCGGCCATACCAGTTTACTGACTATAATAATGATGTAATCTCTGCATAATTCGAGAGTATATCAATTGTAAATGTGCCTACCTATGGATCATTCAGCTATATTGTTTGACAGTAAAGCATAAAGTTAAAAAGTGAAAAAAAATATATACACACACACACACACACACACACACGTACATACATATATGTATGTATGTACGTTATCATCATTACTCATGTTTACAGTGTTTACAATTGGGAACCAGCTACTGGCAATGCCAACCAACTCTTGTTTTAACAGTCTCTGTCCTAATACCCTTTCATCAGTTGCTACACACAGCCCACCCAACGTCCATGTCAATCCAGTGTTATTCAGACATCTCAGCAGCTATGCATTACCCCAAGTTGGCTCTGAAAATGTCACAGCAGGACCGCATAAGGCAGCATGTTTGGGTTAAGAAAGAAAAGTACTGCACAGTGCAGGAACCACTGCAAGAAGCAAAATGGATCAACTTGCTGAAATCCGATATATTCAGTGCTACCACGCTGGGCTCCTTCAAACATCTGCTCTGGCAGCACCTAATCACTGAGACAACATGCGACTGATGCCACTAGGTCTCCCAACCTACTCCATACCTGCTTTACAATTGACAGCCATTTTCTGCTAGCACTTCCTTTTACTCCCCAGCATTTATTCACACTTACTCTTTTCCTACCCTGCCTCCCCCCACCCTGTTTCTTCCACACCTATCTCTTTCCCCCTTATTCCCTTCCCCTCCCTTACCTCCCTCCTCCTCTCCACCTTCCCTCTCCGCAGATAGGCTCCAGCACTTTTGCCTGTAGTAGATAGCAATTTAGTTGATTCAGGCATACAATGTACAATGCCTTTGATGTATATGTAGTATTCTCTGTTTCCCCCTAGATACTGCCCTCTGCATACCTATTATCTCATGTTCCATCCAACTACATTCTGCGTTTCCCCTGAACCTATGTCGTTTGTTAACTAATTTACTTAGAGATGTACTTAGGCATGGTGACACTTGCATTGTAACCAGCCAGTTGCAATTGTTTTCCTGATAATGTTATTTTCTGACGTGGAACCTATGTAAAGAGCTTCTGCTCAAAGTTATTAATCCAATATATTAATAAATAAATAAAACAAATGCAGCAGGTTTACCAATATCTGAATGAACTAGAGTAGGAAAAAATTAGAAGGAAAGCCTTTGGTGTTTGTCATCTCCCAGGTGGGGGTTGCTCTCTCCGGACATTTGCTAGTGTTGCAGTTAAGGGCGTAACAATATCACGGTTTTTGTTTTCTTGTCATTTTTGTTTTCCCGTCCTGGCAACCACTTACTCCTTGCTCCTTCCTTCTGGCGGTACTCCAGCTACCCACTGACACATGAACTTGGTCGACTGGTCACCAGTCCAAACCAGCAAGAAGGCGGGAGAGCTAGCAGCTGGTGGCACGATTAATTCAATGTAAACCTTTCCGCCATCCGATGACACTGATCGCTTGCCCACAGTGATGCTCCTGTACAGGGGATGGCACAAGTGATGTGATCAACGACATCGTCAAAGGCATCCTTCACCCTACTGCAGGAAATCACTGTAAATGCACTACAAGAACAGGCAGGCCTGCTTCCATACCCCTGGTGTCACTGTGTAATACCTTTGCAGTGTGTCCTGGACTCCATCAGCCCCGAGAGGGAAGTTAAGACTCAGCATCTAGCCCATGGTAGACGGTATCAGATTTTAAGTATCATGATATGTGTGTAAATTGTTTGTCACGATACATGGCATATCACATACACTTCTAACATTGCAAATTCTAAGAAAGAGAGAAAATCTAATGGGGAGTTAGGACTTTGGGTCACACTCGGAGCAGGAAAAAAAGCAAAGGCAGTTCATCACTGTATATCTTACTGCAAGATAAACATTATATAGTTTTCACAATTATAAATAGTTAATGGGAAACATGGCACTAAACCGTAATATTGAGTTATCATGATATCCCTTGTCGTAATGCAACCTACCTTGTGGTTTTGGTCCAGGGGGTCTCTTACAAGAGGATGGCTTGGGGCAGAATGGCTCCTCGCTGGCTCCGTTGCAGCTAGGGCTGAGGGAGGGTCCAGGGTCTGAGCGGAGGCGTTGCGGGGTCTCTCGTCGGTCACAGCATGGTCTGGGATCGAGGGAAAGGCTTTTTAACAAGTGGCCTGGCTCCAGGAGGACAACCTGAAACACAGAAAAGGGACAGTAATGCTTTTGATTTCTGTACACTATCCAAATGCCATGCACCATACACAGGCAGTCATGTACTGTATCTAGGCAAATATTTCACTGTATATCAGCACAAATGTAGTCCTCATAGGAGTGAATTTACCCTGAAGTGACTTTTACGTTGAAGAATAAAACCTATACCATGTACGGGTCTTGGTAAATGCTCCTGCTGTACTTGAGGGTGGGGGGTGGACTGTGGTACCAATAAGGAGTCTGGCAGGATGCCACTGACACATAAGTGGCATGGGAGTTGATTGGTACAAGCTACAGCACAGTTGTGGAGGACGTGTACCAGTGGCAGATCTGGAACTGCATCCAGTATAGAGGAAACAGAAAAAACAGGACATAAATCCTGTCCTCCTTACACATCAGCACCCATTCTGGGGGGCCTAAGAACCCACTTCCAGACACCCAGTTCCTTCTTGTTTCTAGGCTCTTGTCTGCCCTACCATACTTCGTAAGCAGGATGAATAAATATGCTTTGTAACCCTGTAGCTTAACCCAGCTTTTACTTCCAAAATTGGGTGGAAAACCTACTCGGACTCTGCCCCAAATTTATCTTGAGGGGTGATACATGTCCTCATTTCACTAATTTATCTAAATGTATGGCTGTTCAGGCATATTCTAAACTGAATCTTTACAACCCGCATCACAGTAACTAACTTCATAACCAGTGCTAAATTTGCACTGGACCCCTAGAATCCTCTTGTAAAAAAGGTGTTGCACCTTAACCAGGCTATCATGGTATGTAATACTTTAAATAGATCATCAAAAAAAAAATCTATCCATAAATATGTGAGCTCACAGCTACTTCAGTTCCAGCCTCTCTCAGCAGCAGTTACAGGAGACACTGATGTTGGAGCACTGGCTGTGGGGGAGCTCAGGCACTCCAGTCCTGAGCTCTTCCAGCAGGAGTCACTGTAGACAATGGTGTAGGCACAAGATCACTGTGGAGAAAGTGTAGGTGCACTCTCTGTGGGAGAATTCACCACACAATGAAACACAGTAAAAGAATTTGATGGTAGATATGGACTGCTTGGCCCACCCTGTCTGCCCACTTTTCCCCTGCCACCGCAGACCCTACTTGACCTCTGGCTCCTTCCCTGCCCTGCTTCCCAACTAAGATTCCAACTGTACCTATCCCATGCATACTTAAAGCTCACCACTGTTTTCTCCCCACCACCTCTGCTAGAAGACTGTTTCAGGTATCCACCTCTCTTTCAGTGCAGAAGTACTTCCTCACATCTCTCCAGCTTCACTGCATGTCTGCTTGTTCTTGGGCATCTTTCTTTTTCTTTGAAAATACCTCCCCAAGTAATTTATTTAAACCTGTGAGGTATTTATAGGTCTCCATCATGTCCCCCCCATTCCAGGGTGTACATATTGAGGTCCTTCATTCTCTCCTAGTAGGGCTTCTGAAGCACTCCTGCACCACTTTGGTTGCTCTCCTCCAGACAGCCTCTACCTTGTCTGTGTCCATCCCAATATGTGGTCTCCAGAACTGGGCACAGTACTCCAGGTGGGGTCTCACCAGTGATCTCCCTCTCAACTGTCCCCGATATTCAGGGAAGTCCCTGATTTTGCCTCAGAATGTCTCTCTGTCCCTCCTAAAATTGGTGCTTTTGTGACTGAACAGTGAGGACTACAAGCACAAAATAATGATAAACATTATTAGAATTACAGACTTGTTCAGGAAATGCTTTTACACTAAACATAGAAACATAGACTTTGACGGCAGATAAGGACCACTTGGCCCACCCAGTCTGCCCATTTCCCTACCTACTGGATAAGTTGCAGATTCTAGTTAACCAACAGCCTATTTCCTGCAACCCCCCACTATAATTGTCTTATGTTTGTCCCATGCATGTTTGAATTCCTCCACTGTTTTAGACCCCACAACCTCTCCAGGAAGGCGGTTCCATGCGTCCACCACTTTCTCCGTGAAAAAGAATTTCCTCACATTACCCCTGAACCGTCCCCCCTCTAACTTTAAATTGTGCCCCCTTGTTCTTACACATCTCTTTCTGAAAGATGCTACCCTTCTGGACTTTGTTGATTCCCTTGAGGTACTAAAAGTTTCTATCATGTCCCCCTGTCCCTCCTTTCATCAAGGGTATACATATTAAGCTCTCTCAGTCTCTCTTCATATGGTTTCCTGATGACCCTGCACCATTTTAGTTGCCCTCCTCTGGACTGCTTCCATCCAGTCTATGTCCTATGTAGATGCAGTCTCCAAACTGCACATAGTACTCCAGATGGGGTCTCACCAACTGTCTGTATAGAGGATAACCATCCTTTTTCTACTTGTGATGCCCCTCCCTATGCATCCCAGTATCCCCGGCTTTCCTACTGACTTTCACATTGCATACCCACCTTTAGGTCATCTGATATGACTACACCCAGATCCTTTCCATTATTGTTGTTGTTAGTACCTCCTGCTATTGTGTACTCTTCTCCTGGATTTTTATTTCCCAGGTGCATTACTTTGCACTTCTTTGCATTGAATCTAAGTTGCCATATGTCTGACCATTCCTCCAACCTTGCCAAGTCCCTTCTCATCCTTTCTACCCACCCTTGTGTATCAACTCTGTCACAGATCTTTGTGTCATCCGCAAAGAGGCATACCTTTCCTTCCAGACCCTCTGCAATGTCACCTATAAAGACGTTAAAGAGGACTGGACCCAGTACTGAGCCCTGAGGTACTCCACTAGTAACCCCCCTTTCTTCAGAATGTGTTCCATTCACTATTACCTTCTGTGTCCTGTTGTGCAGCCAGTTTTCTAACCAGGCTACCACCCTGGGACCCACTCCCAGGCTGGCTAACTTGATTATTAATCTTTAAAGAGACTGTGTCAAATGCCTTGCTAAAGTCTAGGTAGGCCATATCCACAGCCCTCCCTGGTCTATTACTTTGGTCACCCAGTCAAAGAAATAGATTAGATTTGTCTGACATGACCTTCCTGCTGTGAATCCATGCTGCTTTGGGTCCTGTGCCCCGCTGGCCTCTAGGTACTCAACAATTCTTTCTTTCAGAAGTGATTCCATCATTTTCCCCACCACTGAGGTCAAACTAACAGATCTGTAGTTTCCTGCTTCTGCCTTGCTCCCACTTTTGTGAAGGGGAATCACATCTGCCCTCCTCCAGTCCTCAGGTACCACCCCATCTTCCCATGATCTGTTAAAAAGTGTGGTTAGTGGTGTCACTAGGTCCTCCCTTAGCTCTTTTAAGATTCTAGGGTGAATCCCGTCAGGCCCCATTGCTTTGTCTACCTTGAGTTTTAGAAGTTCTTTCAGTACTAAGCCCCCTATTCTATCAGGTTTCTTCATGGATATCACCAATTTTTAAAATGTGTCCCTGATTTTGTTCCCTTGTCCCTGATTATTTTAAGCCCTGTCAAGGATTTTCGCGGTGCAGGTTGACAGGACAATGCACAGCTACTCCAGTCCCACACTCTCCAAGCATAAGCCAGTCACAGACTCTCCAAGCACATGTCAGTCTCACACTTTCCAAGCACATGTCAGTCTCATACTCTCCAAGCATAATCACTGCAGATAATAATGTAGAAGAACTGGCTATGGGGGAGGTCACTTCTACTCCAGCCCCACCCTCTCAGAGCTGGAGTCACTGTACACAGTGATGTAAGAGTGCTGACTGCAGGGACGCCCACAGCTAATCCAGTCCCAGCCTCTCCCAACAGTAGTCTGTACACAATTGCATAGGAGTGCTGGCTGCAGGGGAGCTCACAGCTACTCCAGTCCCAGCCTCTCCCAACAGTAGTCTGTACACAATTGCATAGGAGTGCTGGCTGCAGGGGAGCTCACAGCTACTCTAGTCTTACCCCACCAGCAGCAGTCAATGCTGACAATGGTGCAGGATTGCTGGCTGTGTCAGGAGATCAGTTGCTTTAGACCCAGACTCTCTCAACAGGAGTCACTGTAGATGACTGGTAGTAGTACCAACTGTGAGGGAGATCACAGCTACCTGAAAATAGGGGAATCCTTAAGTTGAAAATAGAGGGGTTCATTGGTGAAAAGTGGGGTTTAAACTTGTGAAGGGGGGCCGGATGGGAGAAAAGGCTGTCAAGGGGGTGCCGATAAAGGAGGGACTCTGTCTCCATCCCCCTGGGGACCAGGAGGATTGCAGGAAAAGGCCGACTGGCAAAGTGCAGACCAGGGGAAAACAGAATCCCCATGGGAACACGAGAAGGGAAATGGAACATAGGGAAAGGGTGGAAGGTAGTCCTGCTAAATGCCAGGGGCTTGGGCAAAAATGCCTGAGCTCCAGGCGATGCTAACTGAGGGAGCAGTGGATGTGGCAGCGGTCACTGAGACTTGGGCCACTGCAGGACATGACTGGGACCTGAACCTGGAGGGTTACACTATGTTCAGGAAGGACAGGGGGGAGGGAAAGGGAGGAGGGGTAGCAATGATAGTCAAAAACTGCATTGGCATAGGGGGAGTAGAGGAGGCGGAGGGAACCGTGGAGGCGATTTGGGTCACCTTGATAACAAGGGGGGCAAGAGAGTAAAAATAGGAGTGGTGTATAGACCCCCTGCCCTGGCGGAGGAGCTGGAGGACAGTCTGGTGGCAGATGTTGGGAGGCACTGCAGACCAGGCAGAGGAACGGTGGTGGTGTTGGGGGACTTAAACATGCCAGGAACAGACTGGGAGACTACGACATCCTCTGTGACCAGGGAACAGAGGTTGTTGGATGTCTTTCAAGACGCGTTCCTAACTCAGCAGGTGAGGGAACCGACCAGGGAGGCGCGGGTATTGGATGTGGTCCTGGCAGACAGTGACCAGATTGGGGGCCTGGAGGTAAGGGACCCATTGGCGGGGAGTGACCATGCCACGGTCTGGTTCTGCCTGGACCTAGGAGGGGTAGAAGGCTGCACAAAGACGGAAGTAACCGACTTCAAGGGGGCGGATTTTAAGGAAATGGGAAGGATCCTTAAGGAGCATTTGGATGGGATTGGGTCAGACATGGATGCTGATAGTAGGTGGGAAATCATCAGGAGAGGGGTGCAGGATGCTACCAGCACCTGTGCAACAGTAAGACGAAAATGCAGTAGGGCCCAAAAACCCTGCTGGTGGACCAGGGAGGTCCAGGAGGTGGTGCGGGGAAAGAAAGCAGCCTATAAGCAATTCAAGTGCTCAAGGAATGAAAGGGATCGAGGGGAGTACGAGCTGATGGCTAGAAGGGCCACTAGAGTGGTGAGGGGCGGCTAAGGCAAGGAAGGAGCAGAACCTGGCCAGGGAAATTAGGAGAGGGAACAAGGGGTTCTTTAGATACACTGGGGAAAAACGAAGGGTGAAGGGGCAGATTAGCAGGATTAAATCAGGGGAGAGATGGGCACAAGACCCGGGGGAGCAGGCTGAGGTACTAAATGAGTACTTCACCTCAGTTTTCACCAAGGAAAATGGGGGTGCTGCATCATACATGGGAGGAGACAGAGATACTGAGGAGGGGGGGACCCTTACCGATCGGCGGGTCTGGGGAGAGGGGGAGGCATCACTGGCAGGTGGGAGGAGGCCAAGCAGGGAGAAGAGGTACCGGAAGTGGAAATCACAGCAGAGAGAGTGAGGAAGCCCTCAGCCCCTTAAGATGGAGAAAGCACCGGGCTGAATAAATTACATCCCAGAGTGCTGAAGGAACTTGCGGATGTCCTGGCGAAACCCGCAAGTAGACTTTCTCCATCTCTCTGAGGACAGGTGGGTGCCCCAAGGCTGGAAGGTGGGCGCATGGTTTCTCACAAGGGGATCAAGGAGGTGGCAGGGAACTACAGGCCTGTCAGCCTGACATCATTGTGGGCAAGGTGATGGAGGGCATTGTCAAGGAGAGACTAGGGGGACCTGGATAAGTCAGGGTGCCTGGACGATAGACAGCATGGATTCATCCCGGAAAATCGTGTCAGACAAACCTGGTGGAGTTCTACGACTGGGTGACAAGTGCCTTGGACCTGGGTAGACCAGTGGACGTCTCTTTCTAGACTTCAGCAAGGCATTTGACTCTGTTCCTCACGTGGGCCTGTTGGATAAGCTGGGAGAAATGGGGTGGGGAACCAGATGATCAGATGGATAGGCAATTGGCTCCAGGACCGGACCCAGAGGGTCGAGTTGGTGGGATAGTCTCATCCCCAAGGAGGGTCATTAGTGGGGTCCCACAGGGATCAGTCCTGGGCCCCTTCTGTTCAACGCCCACGATCTGACATATAGGGACAGAATCAGGAGTGAGATGAGTCTCTTTGCAGATGACTCGAAACTGGGGAGGTGGTGGATGGGGAGGAGGGAGGGTGGCTCTACAGGGGACCTGGAGGCTCTGGAAAGATGGTCTAGAAAGTGGAAGCTGAGGTTCAATGCAGGGAAATGCAAGGTACTCCACCTGGGGCCAGAAACCCAGGCCAAGTGTACACCCTGGGGGAATGCTACAAGTCTCGATGGCTGAGAGGGACCTGGGGTGGTGGTGGATGTCAAGATGAACAACTCTGAGATTGTAGGAGGGCAGCAGCCAAGGCCAACAGGAGGGATGCATCGCTAGGGGATCACCTCCAGAAGGAGGGAAGTGATACCCCTCTGTATAACTGCTTGGTGAGGCCACACCTTGAGTACTGCGGCAGTTTGGAGGCCACACTTAAAGAGGGACATTAAACTCCTGGAGAGGGTCCAGAGGAGGGCAACCAAAATGATTTGGGGCTTGGGGGACAGGACCTATGAGGAGAGGCTTCAAGAGCTAAATATGTACACGTTGGAAGAGAGAAGGACCAGGGGACATGATAGAGGCCTTCAGGTACATGAAGAGGGTAAATAGGGAGGAACAGTCAGGGTGCTCAAGGAAGGAGGAGGGGCCACTAGAGGGCATGGGTGGAAGCTGGAGGGGGAAGATTCAGGGAGAAAGGAGGAGGTGCTACTTCACTGAGAGGGTGGTGGAGCCATGGAATGCACTGCCTAGGGGCTGGTGGAGGCAGAGACAGTGGAGGGGTTCAAGAGGGGTGGGACAGGTACAGGGAAGGTTCTGGAAGCAAAATCCAATGCAGCAAGAATATCCGGAACTGGGAAGGGAGAAGCCAGAGAAGGCGAGGGGGACAGCAAGGTCAGCATCCAGGGTGAGGGCTGACCAAACAAGCAGACACGAAAGACCGTTAGGCCTATTCTGCTGGCATTTTAGTATGTTAGTATGTTAGTACTCTGCTCACAGTCTCTCCTCACAGGCGTCTCTGCAGACGATGGTGTAGGAGCACTGATCAGAGGCTACACCTGTCTCAGCCTCTCCCATCAGGAGTCACTATCTGTAAATGAACAGGAGCACTGGCTGTAGGAGGGCACACAGCTCCTCCAGTCGCAGCCTCTCTCAGCAGGAGTAGCTGTAGGCAACTGTGTATGAGCAGTGACTGTTGGGAAGCTCACAGCTACTCCAGTCCCAGCCTCTCACAGCAGGAGTCAATGTAGACAACGGGGTCAGAGTGCTGACTGTAAGGAAGCTTACAGCGGCTCCATTCCCAGCCTCTCCCATCAGGGTTTACTATAGGAACTATGCAGGAGTACTGGCAGTAGGAGACCACACAGTCCAGCTCCAACTTCTTCCAGCAGGTGTTGCTGTAGGTACTGGTGTAAAGTAATGTCTGTACTGCAGCTCAGGAACTGCTGTCTAAACCCTTACCAGTAGAAGTCTCTGTAGACACTTGGTGTACAAGCACAGGCCGTGGGGGAGCGGACAGCTGTCCGAGTCTCTGCTTACCCCAGCAGGAGTCACTATATGCAGTGGTGTAGGAGTACCAACTGGTGGGGAGGGGAATCGCAGTTTCTCAAGTCCTAGCTGGAATAACGATAAATACTGGTTGTGGAGGAACTCAGAGCTACTCCAATCTCAGCCTCTGCCAGATGGGATCACTGTAGACAATGTTGCGGGGGCAGTGACTCACTGATATCTCACAGCTATTCTAATCATAGCATCGCTAGTTGTTATATTTGAAGATGGCATGGAAATACTGTCTCTGGGGATTTCTGACAATACCAGACTAGTTGACTTTACGGATTAATTCTCTGCTGTCCTGGCCTAGCTTTTCCCTACAGACTTTAAATGAAGGTGATTCGAGGCCAGCCCAAAGGCGTGGGAGGGCTAAGGTGCAATGCGCCTTATCTATTGCTGCCTCGCCAGTAACTCAAGTTTAGGAACAAGCTCAGATTGCCAGGGGTCGGTGGTGGGGTGGGGTAGGGTGGTGGGGAGATAGAGCACCTGGAGGACTGCTTTCCATTCCCAAGGTGGGGGGGGGATCTGCCATCTAGGCCCTTGGCTGCCACCAGGTGCAGGCCTGGAAGTAGTGCCAGCATCCAAGCACCAAGAAAGGAGGGGCCGCGGTTCTGCGGTATGCCTCCTGCTGGAAGACTCCAAATTAAACATCTCTGTTTGTTCAATCTTGTTAATACCCTTGGGTACGCTGGAGACTAGATCACGTCAATTCAGCCTCCTTTTTCTACAAGAAGAGCACATTAAGAGCCACCAACCTCTCCACACAGCTCTTGCCCCCCACAAACCCTTGATCATTTTGGTGGCTCTGTGCTGCAACCTCTCAACCCATTCAATGCCCTTTTTGTATTAAGGAGCCCAGAACTGCATGCTGTACTCCAGGTGGGGCTTGACCAAAGCCTTATAAAGTGGCAGGATTACTTTACATGCCCTACTGGTCATCCCCCTTCTGATACACTCCGGCATTCTCTTGGTCCTCTTGACAACAGCTGCGCATTGCAAGTCATGCTTCAGCCCCTTGTCTATTATGACTCCCAGGCTCTTTTCCTCATCCTCAACCTCGACTGCACCAAGGGGAGCTCCACAAAATATGTAGGTCTTGCCTTGGTTTTTCCTTCCAAAGTGTATTACCTTGCATTTGGCTATACTGAATCTGACACTGCAGGAGTCCAGCCAGTTACTCAGCTAGTTCCAATCACTGTGTGCAAACACTGAGGCAAGGATTACCCCAAAGGGCATTTGGCTGGTCACTGACCAGTTTACAGACATCTGCAAACTTAAGCAAGCTGCGGAATGCCCCAACTTCCAGATCACTGATGAGACTGTTGAACAGTAGTGGTTGAACAGACCCTTAAGGGATGCTTAGAACCCCTCTCCACTCACAGTGCCTGCCAACCACAAGCCTCTGCCTTTTTTTTTTTATTTATGTTTATTAGTTTTCCAAGAACCTTGTGGTACATAGTGCAAAATACAGCGGAGACGTGGAATACACAGACTTAGGCAGTGTGCACCCTTTGTTACCACACCTGAGTGCACCCTGACAATGTAATCTATCACTAAACATAAGAGGCCAGCTCTGAGGTGCGAGCGAAGGGTTCTCGGCACACTGGTGACCGGGTTCACGCCTTCAGAGCCCGGTGTCAGGAGTGAGACTGCAGGATGGAATCCAGAGCATCCATTGACGCTTTCTCCCAGGGGTTGGGCAGGGCCTCGGCACCTGGAGGGTTACTGGGCAATCTGGCAAGGCGGCATGAAGCCTCAACACACCCTCCACATGTCCCCGCCTCAGGTTGCTGTCCCACTTAGGCACAATCAGGGTGGAGGGAGTGGGAGGGCAGAAAAATTGAAAAAGCCTCCTGAGCGGCTGGATGACAGCCTCCAGTCCCCCCACACCACGAAGCCCAGGAAAGTGTATGGATCGACCCCGCAGCACCTGGGATACAGAGTTGCGCCTAATGAGCGCCCCCCCGCGCCCCCCCCCCCGACCTGGAAAGGAAGGACCACCCGATGAAGGGATACGGCAGGTTACCCGGGGAGTGGCTGCTAGGAGCGGTAGATAGCGGCAAGGAGGCCTGAAGGAGTGGCCAGTCGGGGGTGCCTGGGGAAGGGGCAAATAAATAAATAAATAAATAAACTTAAGAAATATAATTTTCAAAAAAAACTGCATTAATGCATCAGTTAGGGTAACTTAATACCACAAAAGTAGGGACATGTGGTATTACAGTCTCACCCCAACGCCCCCCCCAAGCAGCAAAAGGAAAAAACATTATAGTTTTGGTTTCTGACCCTAAAACCCCATCCCTATCCTGCAGGCAGCAACAGGCGTGGGGTGTGCCTTGGGGTTGTCAACCTTAACGCTCACCCCATTCCATGAGTAAATAAGCTGAGATGGGTACAGTATATGAGAATAGGTGAGCGTTAGGGTTGACAATACCAAGGCACACCCCATACCTGTTGCTGCTTGCAAGGTGAGGGTGGGGTGTTTGGGTTGGAAGCCAAAATTGTAATGTATTTTCCTTTTGCTGCTGAAGGTGGGGGGGGGGCTTTAAGATGAGAAACCCTAACATCGCATTTCCCTACTTTTGTGGCATTAAGTGACCCTAACCGGTGCATTAATGCAGGTTTTTTTGCAAATTATTTCCTTACTTTTTCAGATAGTATAATCAAATTCTTATTTACCTGTGGAAGCACAAGGCTATCCAAGCCCTGTGCTACCATCCCTCCATAGATGAGTATATATGTTGCTGTGGAAGGGCAGGGCCCAGAGGGCCCTGCGTTTGAATTTTAGCCAAAATGGGAACCAAACTGTCAGCATAGCCTTGTTATTACCCCACCTCATGAACGTCATGCTGAGAATGTTCAGATCCCCATTGAAATGTCTTTTGCCACCACAACATCATTCTGTTTCCTTATTCAAATCAAATGCTGTCTGTTAGAAAGGGGAAGTCTGTGTGTGTGTGTGTGTGTGTGTGCTTCTGTGTGCAACCATTGCCCATGAACCACCTGAGGATGGCCGCAAGGTTCATATGGTTTGTGTGGTGGGGGGAGGGGATCAGGCTGCACTGAACATCAGCAGATAGTAGAGTTCAACTAGCAGTACAGAATACAGGAAACTAGAAGGGAGTGTTGTAAACAGCTGTGTCACTATCGAAGAACCACCTGCTGCATCAGCAACCCATCTTCACTAATGAGCACACTTTGCTGGAAAATTGGCAAGTACTGAGACAAGGGTAGGACTCTATGCATGTGTCTGTGTACGCATGCATGTATGAGAGTGTGTCTGTATGTGTGTAGGCACTGATCACAAAGCAGCTTTTTTCTTTTAACTGGTTGATGAGGGCGGGATGGAGGCTTGTGTGGGAGATGTGCAGGGGTGGGTGGGGGGTACACTGCACTAATGGTTGGCAGTCAGTAGATATCAAGTAGTAGAAGGGAGGGCAATACAGTGTCATAAAGAGCTGCTGCACTCTCAGCAAACCGCCTGCCACACCAGCAACCTGTCAAGTATACATTCTGTATTGCAAATTAAATCTGTGAAAGAAAAAAAAATTCTATCCATGATACAAAAAAAATTGTACTGCAATTCAAAAAATATTACATCGCGATACTATTTTTTTGCATGAAATTAAAAGCAATGCTGCAAATTTCACATTGTAGAACTGTAATCTGATGCCACAAATGACAAACAACTTAATGCACACTCATACCATTGAGGCAAACAAAAAAGTGAATCATGAATTGAGAATTATGGCCGCGTATTCAAATTTCAAATGCTCATTATTATTTTTCACCCAATCTCAAACAAATTCAGTGCACAACTGAACAGATAACGAAAGTGATTCGCAGTTTGAAAAAAAGCAGCCGCATTTTCAAATTGCCATTTATGCTTTGCTGTTTTGAAACGCGATATCAGAAAGGAAAATTGTATAATGCAAAACTATTTTTGCCATTGCAAATCCAAAAATAACGTTATGCGCCACCAAAATGTTAAAGACATCCAGAAAATAAGCCGCGAATCGAAAAAGATGATCGTGAAAAGCAAAAAACTGTAACGTGAACTGGAAAAACTACATGACACAAAGAAAGTGATTTGTGGTTCGAAAAAAGCAACCACGTAATCAAATTGCACTCCGTACTTTATTATAACGATTTTAAACTGCAAAACTATTTATGCTATCACAAAACCAAAAAGCCATTCTGCAACATCAGAATATGAAAATGATCCATAAAGTGAATCGTGGATCTAAAATCATGACCGCTAAATATTCATTTGTGCTTCATTTTTAATACTGCGATACCAAAATCACAAAACACTAAAATGATTCGCTAGACAAACAGAAAATTAAAAACACAAATAACAGTTTAACAACTAGTTTTAAAATCACTGTTCTAATTAAAAAAAAACTTGCAATGGCAACCACACTAGTCAAACTATTTACTACAATGACATTAATTCCACAAACACACCTAACGTCACTATGTTGATCTCTATTTTGTTCCCAAAGTGAGAAAACAAGATGGCAGCTTTCATGGAACAAACATTTTTTTGATTTCGCAAATGCATCATAGCACAACATCAAAAACACATTTGCAACATAACATTTTTCATTTTGCACCAGAACGTTATCTCAAAAACAGCAGTACGCATGTGCAGCACAGAAACACAAAACTTCTAAACCTACTAACTCTGTGACCATTAAATATCTTTTCACCACACCTATCAAGGGCACTACCTTGGAACATCACACATATCTTCCCTGTTAGTTTGAGCAAAAATTCAAATCCATGTAAGCAAGAGGAAAAAAACGCCACGTTAAGTATAGGAAAAAAGTTAGACTTATACAAAAAATGACATCTGCAGATCTCAGAAACTTCACAAGCTGCTGTCACAAAAATTTCTAGACAACAAGACAATGCCTCCTAGACTATACATACAAAAGTTTAGCTCCTAGCCGGTCCGGTGGCACTGAGGTGCTGGACGCCTTCCCTCGTGCTATGCCGGCGAGCCGGGTTCGGAAACAGACTCGGGTCATCGGAGTCCCAGCATGGGGGTGGGAGGGTCAGAGCAGGATTGAGCTGCTGGAAGGCAGCTCTCCTTTCCTAAGTTGGTCGCCCCCCCAGTCCGCTGCCACGGATGGAGGTCTGGTGGTTAGCATAGGCAACGAGGAGGCGTCACGAAGGAGGCACCTTAATCGACATGTCCAAGGTGAGGGATCGGGATCAGGGAAAAAACGTGCCTAAAATACAAATAAATAAAATTCAGCTCACTTCCTCAAAAAGAGCTAAAGATATTAATGTGCAAAGTTTGGGGTTTAACATTGAACAGGCTACTCAACCCTAACTATAGTGGCGCTACTGTGCCACTATAATTAAGCCATTTATGCAGCAAGGACATGGACTTGGCTTGATAATATTGTCCGAAAAGTTCAACTAATGTTTTAGCACCACTATAAATGTCATTCTGTGACGATAAGTCCATGAGACAACCTACAATTAAAACATTATAGTAAATGTGATGGCTGCCTTTCAACAGAGTCCAAAGAAAAGGGAAAAACACCATCAACTTCATATGTAACTTGTAAACTGTTAACTTGCTTCAAAGACCGAATGTGCTGTATAGAAACACAACAGTAATATTTCCTAAGAAGAAAACTCTGCAGAACAAACAAAAAAACCCACTCTGCAAATTCAAGATTTATGATTTTTCCAAATGCATTTCTCAAACGGTCTTGAGTTCGTGGTGACTATACTGAAATAAATGTATTAATGCTTTACACTGAGAAATTTGAGTACAGTGATGGCATACAGACATCAAAACACCTGCTCTGAAGGGATCCAAGGTGTGTGCTGTTGTATGCTGTACTGTGCCATGATACAGCCACTTGAGGCCAGTGCCATCTTGAGCTCGTAGCTTCCCGGCTAGCACAATACAGCCCGACTGAGGGGGACCCGTAAAATGATGTTCATCATCCCAATGTTCTCATTGTGACCAACACCGGTGTATAGTATAAACATGAGTCAAAACATCTGTTTCTTAGGTCAGCACTTTTGTTAATTCATAGTAATGCCCTAATGGCCAATCTGCTATACATTTACTTTGTAAGAACAATTATCAACTGACTACCAAAATAAAGTTCAGTCCTCCCCCTCCAGTTCACTAGTGTGTTCGAAATGGGCAAAGTTGTTTTTAATCATGACTAACAGTTTGCCAGCTTCATTGGGGGTCACAAAAGACAAACGTTTTACCAGCATACTGGATCTTCAGCTTTGCAGGAAATTGGAGGGTATGGTTTATCCCCCACATGCACAGTAATGCTCACATCACTTCAAAACTTTTGTGGTGCTGTCTCATTGCGTAACTGAGGTCTAGAAAGCAATAAATTGGGACCCATCATTTGAGTAAATTTGTCCTTTCCTTTTCGCTGCAGCAAGGAAACTGTTCTGTACTTGCACCCCACTGGTAATCAGGAGAATGGTGCGTGACTGTTCAGGATTATGTGGGCGCTTCCTTGGATTAACCCTGTACGCCTTCACCAGTTTACCCTGAATACTGATGTCCAACAGACATACCAACAGTTCCTGGATAAAGGCGACAGGATCCTCCATTATTTTGGAGGAGGCCAAGCAGTTGGACATTTGGCAAATGTGTCCCATTTTCCAACTGCTCCGGCCTCATCATCTTATAACCCCTTGATCACTCCAGCTACCGCCAAAGCTGATTTTCCTGCTGATTCTGTGGTCAGTTTAGCTTCAGCAGACATTGCTTCTAGTTTAGTGTCCAGCATGGTGAATCAATTATGTAGAGTTTCCACAAATGTAGTTTCCACTTTTTTATCAAGGTCTCAAACGGCCTTAAGAAGGGCTCCACTGAATGGCTCCGTTCCATGGCTTGCCCCCCCCCCCAATGTGCTCTGCTCAGCTCTGTTGGTTCCTGTGGCTTTCCCTGTTTCCCTTTACCAGTGTCTTGCACTATCATTTTTCTTGGGTTTGCCATAGCTGTATTCAGTTCAGATGGCAGGCAAAGCAAGAGAGGTATTATATCTTTGGATTTCAAGCTTTGTAAAATGAAAATTTAAACTGCAAGTTGTTTAAAATTGTAATTATTTAAGAAATCTGTGGAGCTCTGTGAAATGCAACCAATGCCATCAGCTGCTGACTCCCCCAGCCCTATGTTTTCTGCCCCCAAGCCAGCTGGCAATCAACCTTTTGAATGCCCTGTGTGTATCACCCCTGATGAAGAACCATTGAGGTTCAAAGCATCACGGAGTATTTGTTTGTCAGTTCTTGAGGAATTACCTCGGTAAAATTGAAAACATAAATAAATATCGAGCATAACTTCAATGCTTCCATTTCTCCTCATTTTATTTGCGTTTTTCATCTGCGTGCAGGCAATTTTTGTGTCCTCGTGTATTATCACGCTGGCATACTTTATCCAGAAATGTGTCATGCACCACACTGTCAAAGGCCTTGCATAAATCCTGACAGACTTTATCTATGGCCCCACCCCGGCCCACATCCTTGGTCACCTCCTCAAAGAAAGTGATCAGGTTGGTTTGGTGCTATCTGCCTCTACCATGTTGGGAGGGGGCAAGAACCTTGGCCTCAACCAAGTGTTCCACTGTTCTGTCCTTGATACTGGATTCCAGGACCTTGGCTACCACTGATGTCAGGGTGACTAGCCTGTAGCTGCCTGCATCTTCCACTGCCCACTTCTTGAAGATGTGAACTACACTGGTTCTTTCCTAGCCCTCAAGCAGCACACCAGGCGGGACAGACTACTGCAAGTAGCACCTCCAAGTATTCCCTTAGCTCCACTATGATTCTGTGGTGCATTCAGTTTGCCCCTTGGGAATTCTCTGGCTGGATCTTTGCCAGGTAGTCAGTTAACAAGTGTTGGTGTGATGTCTGCAGACTGTATCATGCTCACCATTGATGCCAGGAGCCCTCCCAAATGATCACTCTCTCGCTCCCCCCAACCCCCGATGTCCTCCGTTGAACACTAAAGTGAAGTATTCATTCAGCATCTTAGCTATCACAAGTTTCTCCCCATTCCAATGTTTTCAGGGGCCGAATCCCCTCCTTCACATTCCTCATTCCATTTATTTACCGGAAGAAGGTTTTGGTGTTGTCAGCAGCTCATACAGCTATCCTGGCTTCAAGGCCCTATTTGGCTTTCCTAATTAGGTCTAACTCTAGTCTTGCAGTCCCTCAATGCTGCTCTGTGCTCCTCTCTGGCCTGTTGACATCTGTCTCTTTTAAGCAGTAATACACTTTCTTTTCATACAATTGTCCAGGCTATGTGTGGGTGTTGATGTGTGATATGGCCGCTACTACACATTCATTTGCTTCACTACCAGTCTAGCATTGCTTGTAAAAGCGCTTTGGGATACACTGTGTATGAAAAGCGCTATATAAATGCTGATTCTTCTTCTTCTGGTTTCCATATTGTACCAGAGGGGCAACCTCTTGGCCTTTTTCCCCCCCTTATTGTTTACAGTGGTGAGGTCCTCTGTGGCTGCTTCAAGCACCCACCAACGTGGACTTCGTAACCAGCTTCATGCAGCCTAAACACCAGGCCCCGCACCTTGATGAAGTCATCTTTTCTGAAGTTCAGGGTCTTGGTGTTTGAGATCCGGCTAGTCCTCTGTCACCAGAGAGAAGGTAACTTGGTTGTGTTCACTGCCTTCCACAGGTTCCTTCATAGTCACAGAGGAGATGGTCCCATCCCTGCTGCTGAGAACAAAACCGAGGTTGGCCTCAAACCTAGTTCCCTGTTCAACATGCTGCTCTATGAACCGGCCACTGAATATGGACAGGAGCTCTGCCTCAGCCCTGATGTTAGTACTCTCTGGAAGCTAGTCTATGTTTGGACGACTGAAGTCCCACCAAATAACCACAGGATCAGATCTGGCTGCTCTCAAAACTGCCCCAGTTAGCTGGGTATCATGTTCCACTGAGCTGTTTGGGGACCTGTTGTACCCCCCAGTGACTCTTACCCCCTTGTCCCCTAGCTCAAACCAGATGAAGTCTATGACACTGTTTGTCCCCTCATGTCCTCCACTGAGACCCTTCTTTATGAAGAGAGGCATTCTCCACTTTTTGTGTCAGGCCTATCTGTTTAGAATAGTCTGCATCCCTCTATCTTGGTATCCCAGCACCCCACCCCCAACCAGGTCTCTGTGAGAGCGACTAAGTCCTGGTCTTCAAAGTGCTTTAGTACAGGACAGAATGGGTAGATGCAGAACAGGCCTCCTTACTCTGGCACCTGACCTAGAAGGACCCCCTCCCCTCCCCTTCTTCTGAGGCAGGAGGTAGTTCAGCTGCTAAGCTGTTTCTTGGGAAAGGGTGATGACTCTACTATACAGTCCCAGTCAACATTCTGTGATAGAGACTACCCTTCTAGCAGGAACTGCTGACGCTGGCCAAGACCACTATTCCAGTGAACTGCTGAAACTGGCCAAGGCCACCATTCCAGGGAATCACCAAGGTTGGCCAAGGCAAACATTCCAGGGAATCACCAAGACTGGCCAAGGCAACCATTCCAGGGAATCACCAAGGCTGGCCAAAGCAAACATTCCAGAGAATCACCAAGGCTGGCCAAGGCAACCATTCCAGGGAATCACCAAGGTTAGCCAAAACCAACACTTCAGATAGAACTGCTGAAGTTGCACAAGGTCACCCATCCAGCCGGAACCACTGAAGTTGGCCGAGACCACCATTCCATACAGAACTACAGAGGCTGGTCAAAAACACTATTCCAGCAGCAATCGCTGAGGCTGGCCAAGACCACCAATCCTGAAGTAGTCAATGAGGCTGACTTAGACCACCATGCCAGTAGGAGTTACCAAGGCAGGTCCATACCATTATACCAACTGAAACAACTTAAGCTGGTCAATACCTCAATTTCAGCTAGAACACCAAGACTAACCAAAACCACCAGTTGGGTATCTTTCTTCCTGTAAACTGATGTAGCACACCTATAATAATCCATTCTTTGGGAGGCCTTTTTTATCATAATCTCCCCCATGCAAAATGTTTACCTCTGCACTACCCACCACGCTACTAAATCCAGACCTCCTTCAGATGCCACCCCTTTCAAATCCCTGCAGATCACCCACCACCACCAGCAGAGTCACTGCTACCTTCCCATATAACCCGATATAGGAGGTGGGGGAGAGACTACTAGAGCAGTCAGTAAATGGACAAATTCATACTGTCACACCCACCGCCCAGTTTCAACCCTCCTTCATAATCCCTCCCACCTTCATTACTTAATGCAGTCTTTAACACAACTAGTGTTCGATGGGGGAGGGCTGACATCCCGTGGTCACCCGGGATGCCAATGCCAGCCCTACCCACCAAGGAGGTGCTGGTGCAGCAGAGTGAACAGTACCCTCTCACCAGACTCTAAGCATGCCACCCTTTAAAGCCTCCTATTCTCTTCTGGTCCTATATGCTAGTCTGGCTTAGGATGTGAACCCAGGTCCCCCCCACCACCACCAAATGCACTACACCCAGTGCCACTGGGCCAGCTTGTAAGCCCTTTAGGCCAAATTGTACCTCTCAACCTCCTGTCATGCAAATCAGAGACAGGGCTTATAAAAAGCAGGAACAAATTACCAAAATCAGGGACAAAGTTTAAAACATGGTACTGTCAGCTCAAGAAGCCTCCAACGATAAGTGGCTCAACATGAAAATTATTTTCTGATGCAGAACTAGCATGTAAAATTAATGGCTGGCCTTATTTTGTGCTTCAAATCTCTACTCTTTAGTGACAGAAATGCCAGTTTTAGGAGGGACAGCAGACATTTTTGAAGCAAATGCAGGGACATCCCTGAAAATCAGGGACAGTCACCAAATCAGTGTGAAGTAAGATTAGTATTTCCACTTCAAAATCTGACTGTAATTTTTTAAAGTTTACTCAGGATACCCCTGCTAAGATGCAACATCTATTTCCAGTGGGGTCTTGCTTTAACCTTTTCCGCTGCTGGATGGACTGGAGAACAGAGAGGTCAAGTGGCTTGCTCAGTGAGCATTTGGCTCTAGAGAGTTTTAACCTGTGATCTCCCAGTTCCCAGGACAGTACTCTAACCATTAGGCCACATTACCACTAAATGAAGCACTACAGGGAAACAGGTCATTTCAATGGAGCGCACTGCTGATTTCTTTCAATTCTGTTTGTGGTGGTGGGGGGTGTGAATGCGTTTCTATGACACTACCCTGGCTCTGACAACAGTTCCTGCAAACCATAGTTAGTTGTCCTAAGAGACCGGGAATGCTTGAATAGTATCCAGCAGAGGAAACCAAGAGACTTCAACTTGGGGTTTAAGCTCTTCTGCTGGCCCCCTCAGCCCCCTCCCCCCCCGCACCACACGCACACTGGGAACATCTTCCAGAAATAGAACAGCAGCAGAGATTGCACTTCCTGTGGAGGACAGAAACTGGGAGTGAAGTCAAAAGAGAGACATGGGAACAGTGCTGGAATCATCTGTCACTACTGTAAGGGAGCACTGAACACAAAGTCAGGAATCGGGCTGAGACTGCGTTTGTTCATCTGGTTTCAGTACCCACTCCCATGCACAGGCCAGCACTACTGACATGGTGGACCTACTCCACCGACCATATCCCCCTGAACAGTGGCCCTAAAACAAAGCCCCAGAGTCAGCACTCGTCATTTTTTGTTCAGACTATGACTCCAATCTCTCAGACATCTCCAAAGAGCAGCTTGAATAGGTAGAGGTTACTGCAAGGTTGCTACAGCTCACCTTTCCCACTCCCAGCTTAAGAGAGCCTGTTTTAATCCCCTCTGCTGTGTTTTAAAACAGAGCCAGTATGTCACTAAGTCTGTGTTGGTATCATTCGCTATCACGGTGTCAGGTACAGGTAGCAGAGTTTTTCTGTTTTTTTTATTTTATTTACCTCCCCGCCATGGGCTCCCACGGGGCTTTGACTTTGAGGATACATCCTGGCCCGACCTCCAGCTCATCTTCCCTACTGAAGTTTCCCCATGGATTCCCTCTCCGTGGCAGGGCCAGGTGTAGGGGTGCCGGCAGTCCACCGCCACCCAGTGCATCAAATCTGGTGGCGGGGGGCAGACTTCACTGGAGTGGTCGGGCCATCACAGGTCTGTGGAGCCCCAGCCATTTTCCGTTTTCTCCTTTCCCTCCCCTCCAACATAAGCACGTCGGCTTCCGAGCCTCCTGACCCGTACTGCCCTCCAACCACCGCTAGAGGGCAGTCAGGATGACTAATCCCCTTCCCCGGAGAGAGGCGAGCAGTCCTCCGGATGCTCAATCCTCTCTCCCCCCTGCTGGCTCCCAGCGACCCAGGCTCATTCCTGAACCCGGGTCGCCAACGTGGCATGAGGAGTGGCATCCAGCGCCTCAACCCTCAGCACCACTGGGCCTGCCAGCAGAGTTTTTTTAAGAGAATTTTATCTTTTCAGACAGAGAAAAGTACAGTTAGGAACACTCTGTACAGCAATCATTATAGTCAATATATCACCAATGGGTCAGCAAGCAACTGCTAGGCCAGACAGCACAATAAATAAATTCTAGGAATGTACAAAAACTTTTTTGTCTTTCTTTGTGAGATCACTGAGATGTCCAGAAATATTACAGGAAGCCCTGTATGTATCAAACAGGAGTCCGTGGAGCAGATCTGTCTTTCACTGGGCGGTCTTACAGTTAGTTAACCCTCCCTCCGCCCTCCATAAGTGAAGGCAAAGAAACCACTGAAAACAGAGGACACTGTCTCTGAAGGTCAACTGCATACAGCAGGTGGCTTCCTGCAACAGTAGGTAACAATTTCTGGATGCTGTCACAATAAGAGAAATCAGAGCAGCAGAAGTTAAACATGAGACTGAGTAGAGAAAGAGAAGGGCAAAAAAGGGGGAGGGGGACCTCTTGGCACACAATTTGGGTAATTATTAAGTTGATGTAGAACCCAGCACTGCCAGTCGAGTTAAAATGTTGTTCTCAAGGGTATAAGGTAATTTTATTCTGACAGTATAGCTCCAAAAAGATTTTGTGCCATCATCAAAAGTGGGCGGCCACAATGTATGCCACAGCCTAGTGAATAACTTTTTCGTTGCCAAAATCAAAATTAGCAACAATTTCAGGGTCAGGCCCCATACAGAACTCCCATTTGGAGGAATGGCCAAGAGGATCCAGGAGGACGTCACCTCCCCAGGACAACTAAAGATTTCCTGCAGTTTCCGTATACCTGCTGGTTAGAGGGGAGCGAGTCGGGGGCTGCTCCGGAAAATGTGGGTACAGTTAGCTGCAGCTTGACTACATTCCATCCCACATCCCTCTAGCAAGTGCCCCTAGTGGGTTCTGCATATTCTGCCACTACTTCAGGGGAGTGGAAGAACAATTTCTGCACTTCCATGAGAACTCTCTCCAGTAAGTGGCAGAGGTCAGTCTGTAAGTGGGTGCTGCATATTTATACCAGGCATCAAGGGCATGGGATGTTCTCAGCTCCAGATTCCATCTCTGTACAATTGTGGCCGTGGAGTTCAAAGTTGTCTCTTGGAGTTTTTTATAGTGTTTTATAAAGATGTCCAATCAGATGGGTCCATGTCTTGCTGCGAATGTGCAACATGAGGGTTTTGGGAAGTTGAGGGAGCTTATCAGGCAAACTGGAATCGCCCTTGCCACTGTCCATAAAATAGGATCTAAGCTGCAAGTATTGGAACTGATCAGTGGGTGGGGGTGGGGGAATTGGAAAGCTGCTTGTAGAGAAGCAAAGGGAATGACATTATGGGAGATCAACATCTGAAAAATGAATCTCTGACCCAATCACCTCCAGCCCCGCGTGGCATTATCTATCCCATCAGGAGGGTAGGCAGAGTCGTGAGAAATAACTCTGAGGTAGAGCAGGTGGGTCTGAGTTTAAAGGCTCTCCTAACCACCATCCATTGCTTAAAGGTTTCCACAGTATATTGAGCAAATTTTTTTGAAGGGAAGCAACCTGGTGGGTTGCCAAACAAAATAATTGTTTAAACTGAAAATGTCATTTAGAGTGAACTCAATTTCCTTCCAGTACAGATAGTGAGAAGGGGACAGCCATAAACAGTGTGTGCTATTTAAGATTCGGGCTCTAGGCAGATGCAGGATAGAGAGGCAAACCCATGGAGGTGCACCCTGCCAGGTAAATCTGGACATGGCTTTATTCAAGGAGTTAAGATAAATCAGAGACGGCATGATGGGAAGGATTTGAGAAAATATTGGATCCTGGGAAGGATATTTTGATGAATTGGCTCAATCCTATTGAAGAAGCCTAACTATGGCCCTGTCCACACTGCAGCCCGAAAACCCTTCTGTAACGTTACAGAGGGTGTAAACCGCATCGGTAATGGCATGCGTTTACACTGGTAACGTTACAGGAGGCATTTTCGTAACCGTTGTTGAAACCACATATGAGGTGGTTTCAACAATGGTTATGAAACCGTCCTCACTTTCAGCCGCTACCGCAGTAGTGTGGACTGCCGGTAACGGTCCCCGCAGGGCGCAAAAGCAGCCGAGTTGCATTGTGGGATCAAGTGCCGCTGTAATGGTCACCCGATCCCGATTGGATCGGGCGTGCTAGTCCCGTGAATGGACACCCCGCCGAGGTGTGGAAGCATTGCACTGCTTCGCTGCCGTAACGGGATTGCATCCGCTATCGGGCAAGCAGTGTAGTGGACGGGCCTATAAGTTCATCCACCTGAAAAGATCAGCTGTGATCTGCTGAGTCAGGGGCTCTAGGTATTTAAAGAGCTTAACCCCAAAGTATCTAAGTGCTCTTTTGTACCATTTAAAGGGGAATAGTCTGTTTACAGTCGGAGATGGAGCATAAGCTGTAAAGCAGGACCTCATTTTTTTGTATATTGAATTTGTAATCCGCAAGGTCACCAAAGGTCTGGAGGAAGTCCCAGACAGCTGGGATTGAATCTTCCAAAGATATCAAGGTTAACAGAACATCATCCATGAAAAATGAGAGCTTGTAGTCTCTACCACCCATCGGGATCCCTGTAATTCACAGGACGGAGAGAACTGCCATTGCTAAAGGCTTGAGGTACAAGGCAAAGAGCACGGGGATAGGGGACAACCCTGCCATGCATCCCTTTCAAGTGGAAATGGAGCAGAAAGGGAGCCGATTAACTTAAGATACCTGTGGGGAGGCATACATCCCCTACAGCATCTGGACAACATCCCCCAGTATCGACACAGTCACCCATAGAAAAGGCCACGCTACCCTGTCAAACGCCTATTTGCATCCAAATTGAGTGGAGCAACTGGAATTTAATGTGCTATGGCATGATCCAATAGGAGAAGGATGCGACGAACACCGTTATGCACCTGTCACCATCAGACAAAACTGACCTGCTCTTTATCAACAAGAGCTGGTATGAGATGTACCAAACTGTTGGCCCAGATGGACATACAAACTTTATAGTCATAATTTAAGATGGAAATCAGCTAATATGAAGCTGCATAGCAAGGGTCCTTAGCTGGCTTTGGTATTGCAGAAATCACTGCATAATGCCAGAAGGGAGGAGGGTGCTCCTCTTTCTGTATCACCCTATAAGACAGACAGCAGGTGGGAGGAGGAGGAGGAGGAGGAAGGAGGTACTGGAATTTTTTGTAAAATTCAGCCAGGTATCCACTGGGCCCTGACACTTCTGAGTTTTGGAGTCCCAAAAGATTCTGAGCATCTTCTCTGCCAAGACAGGAGCCAAGAATCGCTGAGTAGAGTCTCTGACCAGCTCAGAGAGAGGCTGTGCCTGCCAATATGCCAGCATTTGCTCCTGGGAAGCAGTCCCTTTCATGGCATACAGGGTTTGAAAATATCTAGACAGAATTTTCCTAATGATGGAGGGCTGCCTCCTGTAGGAATGTGCTCCCAGATCAAAAAGCTGCAGAATACGCAAGCCCGGTCCACCAGGGGAGGGATAGGATGGAGCGTCTGGAGGACTGCTCTCCTATCCCAGGAAGGGATCCAGGGTCCCATCGCTCTGTAGCGGCCCCTGGTGATGACCAGGGGCGCTACTAGAGTGATGTAGCAAGGGGGGGGGCAGAGTACGGCAGACGTCAGCTACATGCCTAGACGTCGCTGCACATCGGCACTCCGCAAGGAGGAAAAATTGAAAATTGGGCTCCAATGGCAGCATGAGCTTCCGATTCCCGCTGCCAGACCCGAATGGTGCCTCCTCATCCGGATACTGCTCCCATGGACTGAGCTGGGTAGCTCCTCACCACCCTGCCATGGGGGGAGGAATCTGTGGGAGTAATGAGGAGGACGGCATGATGTTGGGTGTCAGGGCTAGGGGGTCGGTCAGGATGTCAACGCCGACCGGAGCCCTGGGGAGAAAATATGCTTCAAAAAAAAAAAAAAGCTGCAGAAGACATGCCTGAGCCCAAAGTCTGCGTGCCAGGTTCTGCACCCTCCTTGCCCAATCCTCATAATGATTATGTTTGAGGTAAAAAAGGGTCTGTTTCGCCCTGGTGTCCATGAGCTTCTGCAGATGCTGCTTCACCTGCACAACCTGAGGCACAATAGAGCCACTGCCTTGTTGCATTTAGGCCTACATTGTGTGTAAGGTGTGCTGTAGCTTTGTGAGCCATGCTTCTCGCTCCTTTTTCCTTGAAGAGTATGCAATCAGCTCTACTCAAAGTACCACTTTACCCGTGTCCCAAAGAATGGGAGCAGGGCGGGCGCTAGTAAGCCGATCTCCTGGCAGGAAGCAATCCATAGCTGCTCTGTAATTCAGCTCTATATATTTCATATTTTCAGCCGTTCCTTTCAAAATATTTGAAAAATATCACGATATCTAAACAGGAAAGGTTGACCGCTATCAGACGGTATAACATTTTGTCATGGGGAAGCAAAAAAACTTGGCGTCAGCGCTTTCCAGAACTGCCGTAGTGAAAACTAAGACTGCTGAATCCCTGACTCCTGAAAGCGACAACATGGTTGAGACTGCGAACACCCCTCTGTGGCAACAAATGTTGGCTACCATGAAGGCAATGGATGCTAAAATAGAGAAGGCCTTAGCCCGCTTAGAAAAACACGATGCGGCCATTACTGAACTCTCCTCGACTGTAGCTGAAAGTGAGAAACGGACGATATCCACCCAAGCCGCAGTAGCCACATTGACACAGGAGAATGTGCAACTGCGTGGCAGGCTCGAGGCCTTAGAGAACGAGGCCCGAGCAAAGAATGTGCACTTAGTAGGAGTACCGGAGGGAGCGGAGGGTCTTAACTTATTGGCGTCCCTCACGGAATGGATGCAAGCTGCTATCCCGGTACCTGCTAAATTTGACTGGGGGTCCTCGCGGAAGACATATAGGGTCAATCCCAGAGTGCGCCCAGCTAACACCAACTTGCCCCGCACGGTGCTCTTGCAAACTACAGGAGTTGACATTCGAGACACTCTCATATCTGCTGCAAGAGCAATCTACCCCTTGGATATTAATGATATGGATGTCAAACTTTATCCGGACTTATCTTTTCAAAACTCATTCACGCAGGAAGAAATCTGATGGGGTACGCCAGCGACTGAGGGCATTGGGGGTTGTTCACTCGTTTTTATTGCCGGCGAGACTCAAGAGTCACATACGAGGGAAAGTCTTGGTAGTTCTCCGCCCCTGCAGATGCGGGATGATGGACGGCAAAAATTGAGACGGAGTTTGCTGCCAGGGACACTGTCCCAGCGGAGGAGGAAAGCGTAGAGGAGGATTGAAAAGGTGATCAGCTAATTAATGGTTGAGGTAGAAGACTTGGTTTGCTGGCCAAGGCACCTAGCTTCACCTGAGCTCTTTCCTTCTAAGACTGCTTGAAAGGCAGAGTAGAGAAACTTACCAGAGCAAGGGAGAAGGATTAAGACTTAGTTTGGTTAAGCAGATTTACTGTGTGGTGGTGTTTTTAATTTTTACTCACAGGGATTGCTACTGTTTGTTGCTAACATTTCATTGCTTTATTTTTCTCTGATTCAAATTGTTGTTGCTGGTATACCTTCTTCTGCATTATTACAGGTGTGCCTACAGGTGTGTGCTAACAGATTACTGCTGTAATCTTCTGATTCAAATTGTCTTTGCAAGGTATATCTTCTGTTACTGCTTTATTTTCTCTGGAGCAAAGTGTTTCTTACAGGGTATATCTTCTGAAATTATTACAGGTGGTGCTTACAGGTTTTACAGTTTTATCTAACATTAGGATAAGCTTTCAGGGTTACTGCATTTGTTGTTGACTGATTGTTTCTGCTCTACCTCCTTGTTCTTTCGTCCGTGCTGGTTCTTCTTTTAGGCAGGAAGGGGCCCAGCCACCCACCCCATCCCCAACCACCCCACTCCACTCCTTTTATAAGGTACCACAGTTGTGACATTTCCTCGTGGCAGAGCAGGAAGGCGGATCAGTGGGCCTAAGCAAGGTGATCTCATTTATAGGGCATCTAGTAATTTAACTTGTTATAACAAGTTAAACAAAGCACAATTAAACCATTACTTGCATTTTTTTTCCTTTTTTTTTCCTTCTAATTACTCTGACTAGGTTACAAACCCAGCAACTTATTTGGAATGGATTTCATTAACTGCAGGTACTGTGGAACAATTTTCAGAAGGACAGTCTTACAGGATTTAGGACACTGTCCTACATGCTGGGCCTTTAGAGATCTTAGGTCTCAGCTCCGGGCAGCATGGGCAGAGATTGCACGCCTCAAATTTCATATTGAAGAGGAAATACATTATAAGAACCACCCGCCATTTCCCCAGCATCCAACAGAAAAACCTCGACCGCAGAGGGTAGTTGGTCCAGGAGGTTGGCAGGTGGTTAGGAGGAGCAAATCAGGTACCCCATCACCTCTGCTCTCCAAAACATTACCTCAAAAACCATATAAACACTACAAACAGGTATCTGCCTCTATCTCTGAAATCAAATAAAGAGGCAGAAGACACTGCAGAGCAGGACACTGGGCACAGGAGCTAGCACAACAATACTCACCCAAATCAGGAACCAAAACTAAACAAGCACAAAGGAAATCCAAAACTTCTGATCATAGGAGACTCCATGATTCGGGAGTTGATACCCATCTCCAGCCAGGGTGATGGTCAGATGTCTCCCAGGTACATCAGCATGGAGAGACACACTGACCGCGATTACAAAATTGTTCACAAAGCAGGAGAAAACATTGATGTCCTAGTACACATAGGGACTAATGATCTCGCCAATGGGTCAGTTGTGGAGACCAAGGAACACCTGACTAAGCTGGGTGACAAACTATCATCTATTTTGTCCGCATCTCCTTCTCTGAGATCCTGCCAGTCTGGGAGAAGGGAGCAGATGGACGGAAGGTCAGAGAAGGGGAGATAGGGAGCTAAACACGTGGCTCAAGGACTGGTGCCAGGAAAAAGGACACAGATTTGTAGAACTGGCAACAGTTCTGGGAGCAAAGTTCTTTAAATTTGATGGACTGCATCTGACTCAAAGAGGAGTCAGTGCATTGGGGCAGAAGTTTGACATCTTGCAGAATATTTAAACTAGCAAATGGGGAGAGGGGTGCAGCACCCACACGCCGAATGGGAAGAACACCCCTCCCTCAGCTAGTGGTCAAACAGAATTCAGCGGTTTGCCGCTCATTTGCATCACCAGGTAAGAAAAAGGTTTGTCTCCCATACGATGCACAGGGTAATGCCAAACTTCACCCAACAACTAACACACCAAAATCTGGCCAATGGAAAATCATGTACACAAATGCTCACAGCCTGGGAAATAAGATCCCAGACCTGCAGGCAATAATGTCAGAGGCTAAACTGGACATAGTAGCAATTAGTGAGATGTGGTTTACCAGTAACCACACTTGGGAGACTTCAGTACCTGGCTATGTATTGTCTAGAAGAGACCGAGGTGCAAAAAGGGGAGGAGTGACCCTGTATGTTAATGAAAATATCAAAGCTACAGAAATTCAGAATACACATAAGGAGCCAGAAGAACTGGGTCACCCTGAAACAGGAAATGGGACAGCCATAAGAACTGGGGTTGTCTACAGGCCCCAGACCAGAGGGAGGACACAGACACATTACTGTTAGAAGATACAAAACATGACAGCTAAAGGGAGGTTCTGATAATGGAGACTTCAACATGCCAGATTCAGATTGGTCAATACCAGCAGGAACATCTGCCAGAACTAGACTCATAGTGGATTCCCTGCAGGGGAGGGCCTCAAACAACTGGTACAGCAACCCACAAGAGACAGGGCTATCCTAGATCTAGTACTGACTAACAAAGAAGGGATCACAGATCTCCAGGTAGAAGGTCACCTGGGGGCCAGTGACCATCACATGGTACGGTTCAATTTGGCTACTACATCTAAATCATCCCATTCCAAGGCAAAAATATGGGACTTCAGAGGAGCTGACTTTGATAAGATGGCCAACAGAGTTAAGCTAGCCCTGGCAAAAAGAAACACAGGTGAGGAGGTACAGGCAAAGTGGGCAAGCATTAAGGATACAATACTTGAAGCAACATCCCATTGTGTTAGACAGAAAAGGAAGTGCAAAGAAAAAGGAAACCACTTTGGTTCTCAAATACAGTAGCAGAAAAGGTCAGAGCCAAAAGGCTGGCTTCAGGAAATATAAGGAACACAGCGGATGAAGATAGGAGGCATACAAAACTGCCCTAAGGGAAGCAGGTAAGGCAGTAAGGCAGGCAAAGTCCCAAACTGAGGAAACACTAGCACGAACAGTAAAGAAGGTGACAAGACTTTCTATAGATACATTAGTGAAAGGAGAAAGTCCAGAGGGGGTATTGCTAAGCTTAATGGAGAAAAGGGAGCATGTGAGGAGGAGGACCTGAAAGGCATCTATCCTAAATAGATACTTTTGCTCAGTATTTACTGAAGAGAAGGTAGGCAGGGCCCACAGCTCAGCATCATGGACACGGGGTGAGCACCCTCCCTCTCACAAAAGAAAGGGTCCTACAAGAGCTTGCTAAGCCCAGGGTGATAAGGCGAGGGACCTGATGGCATACATCCCAGGGTACTTAAGGAGCTAAAGGAGGAACTAGCAGAGCCATTAGCAGAATTGTTTAGTGAGTCTCTGAGCACAGGAGAGGTCCCAGAAGACTGGAGAAGGGTTATGTGATCCCGCCTCCACAAGAGTGGTAGCAGGGAGGAGGCGGGAACTACAGACCAGTCAGTCCTACCTCAGTAGTGGGCAAGATTATGGAGGCACTCCTTAAGGAAAGGATAGTGCAACACCTGGAACCATAGGGCACAGGATCCAAGACAGCATGGGTTTACAAAGGAAGATCCTGTCAAACTAATCTCATAGATTTCTTTGACTGGGTAACCAGAGTGGTGGACCAAGGGGAGCAGTTGATGTCGCCTACCTTGACTTCAGCAAAGCTTTTGACACTGTTCCACATAGAAGATTGATAAATAAGCTAGGTAGGCTCGGGTGGGTCAGAAGTTGGTCAACTGGGTGGCAAACTGGTTGACTGGCAGAAAACAGAGAGTGGTGGTAAATGGTATACAGTCAGAAGAGATGCAAGTCACAAGTGGGGTACCTCAGGGATCAGTCCTGGGGCCAGTCCTATTCAACATCTTCATTAGTAACTCACAGATGGACTAGAGGGTAAGGCTTGTCTGTTTGCAGATGACACCAAGATCTGCAACAGAGTAGATGATCCAGATGGGGTGGGCAGAATGAGAAGAGATCTGGATAAACTAGCAAATGGTCAGAAGAGTGGCAACTGGGATTTAATGCAAAAGTGCAAAATCATGCACATAGGGAAGAGAAACCTGAAACCACTTATAGGCTGGGAGGAGTTGCTAGCAGTCACAAAGGAAGAAAGAGACTTGGGCATCATCATCACTGATGACCTAAAATCATCCAAGCAGACCTCTAAAGCAGTAGGTAAGGCTAGGGGGTGTTAGGGTGTATTAGTAGGGGTATCACAAGTCGTAAGAGGAGGTAATAATCCTCTGTACAAGACATTGGTTAGCCCCATCTGGAGTACTCGTGCAGTATTGGAGGCCACACCTTCACAAGGACATTAACCAAATTGAGGCAGTCCAGAGAAGGGCAACCAAAATGGTGCAGGGACTGCATCAGAAGACATATGAGGACAGATTAACGGAGCTCAATATGTATACCCTTGAGCAAAGGAGGGAGAGAGGATATGATCGAGACATTTAAACACCTTAAGGGCATAAACAAGGTGAAAGAGTCTAACATGTTTAAATATAAGAAAATAGCAGGACAAGAGGACACAGCATGAGATTAGAGGGAGGCCGATTAAGGGGAATGTGAGGAAATTCTTTTTCACAGAAAGGGTGGTAGATGCATGGAATAGCTTACCACAAGAAGTGGTGGCTATGAATACAGTGCAGGGCTTCAAACAGGCATGGGATAGGCATAAGGGAGCAATACAAATGACTATGAATAAATAGGTCACTGACAGAGCAAAGGCCGATGGCACATTTATAAGGTAGAAAAAGAAATGGGCAGACTGGATGGGCCTTGCTGTCCTTATCTGCCGTCAACTTCTATGTTTCTAATGCTACCAGAGCCTGGTTTCCACAATGCTGTTGGGACCTTTCTCTCGTTATGCTGAGTTTGGTAACAATTTTGGGGTAATGGTCTGTACGCGGGTCGCACAGCCTAATAGGGAGGAGTGTCACGGGGGGAATCCCCTTTTTCCATATAAGCAGAACTAGGGGTAAAGGATGGTAAAATGTAAACCACTCTATTTTAGTTGTGAGTGGATTTACTTCACTGTTTGTTTGGCGAACACTTTTGCAGTTTAAATGATTGTTTTGTCTGTGAGCTGCTGAATAAGAATAATCATTTGTTAGAAAATATGTATATGTCTGTTTTGCAGATAGTTATGGGCTGCATATAATTCTTTGTTTCAGCACTCTTTAAACATGGATAAATAGCATTCCTAAGAGAATGCCTTTAAAGTTTCTCTCAAATTCTACCTAATAATGGACACTCCAAAGTCGCTGAGGTGGACAGCATTTTTGGACATTTTATGGACTCTACAGAAATTTCATGCCCCCCCAATTGTAACAGATTACAGGTGGTTAACTCGAATGTCACAATTTACTGTATATTCCTCAATGTTTCTCCTGTTACCCTGTATGAGGATTACTGTGTCTATTTTATTGAAAAATAATTAACACAAAGTTAAAAAAACAAAAAAAAAACAAGAATGGGAGCAGGGGCAACCAGACTAGAGTTCTCCTGTATAATGCGGGGAATCAGCTCCTTCTGGGTATGCTGGAGTTTAGAACCCCTAAGCAATGCCAGGTTAAGTCTCTACTGCATGGTCCATTGAGGCATGCCCAGTGAAAATTTAGCATAAATCTCGGCATGATCAGATAGCAAGATGGTGCCATGTGACACATCCTGTAGAGAGTCTAAATGCTCAGGAGCTGTAAAAATATAATCAAGCCTGGCCAAAGTACGCATTCTAGGGGTATAGTGGTATACTCCTGCCTTGTAGGGAAGGACTGCCTCCATATGTCAATTATGTCAAGATGAGCTAATGTAGCCCGAAGGTATTTTTGCTGGGGGGAGGTACGATGCAGTGCAGGACCCGTGGAGTCTAATGCAAAGGATAAGGTGGTGTTCAGGACTCCTCCCATGATCAACTGCCATTGAAGGAGGGGTAGGAGTTTATTAGGAAACTGCTGGGCCACCGATGTCTCCGAACCCTGGGGAAGCATAAACTGGTGAGGGTTACTGGGGCATTATAGAAGGCAAGGCAATTTTTATTTTTCAGGCGCCCAATCCCAGAGGCTCTGGGCGCAGTACAATAAAAGATCAAAATTTAAACATTATAAATAATCAACATTCAATTAAAACTTTGTATCACATCATTAAGAAGGAGCCTGAAGCAAAACGTGACACCTCTAGGGATCAGCAGAATTGATCCCCACCAGCAGGCCAATTTGTGGGATACAGCCACCACTTCTCAAAGTTAGTGTAGTCCTCTCCTGAGAGGTGTGTCTCTTGAAGAAACACTATTTCTGGGTGACCATGTTTCAGCTGCTGCAGGATATGACGGCAGACTGTGGATCCCATTGATGTTGAAGAAAATTACTTTAGAGGGACTAGTCAAACTTTATTAAGCATCTATGAGAATGATGTGATGAGGGCATCCCCCCCACCCCAGTAGTGACATGGAAGTGTACCAGAAAAAAGGGACTAAGAAAGAGAGGAGGAAATAAAGGGGAGAGAGGTAGGTAAAATAAATCTAGATGCCAGAGTACAAGGTGCCCAGAGGCAGTATGCAATCTGGACAGCAGCAACACTTCTAAAATACATTTTACCAATACGGTAAGCAAGAATCTACAACTGTTAGAACAAAACATAGTGCTAAAAGAAGGGGGTCAACTAGGCTCCCTCTTGCAAACAGCGTTAGTGGGTGAGGCCTCCTAGAGTGCCTTCAAGGCAGGGATTGAATGGATTTCTCTCCTGGGGGGGTGAGGATGGGGAAAAAACAGTGTTGTGGGCCCCGTAGCAGAAAACCTGTTACCCTAGTGTAGAGTTTGGCAAGTGGTCAACCTGCAAGGTCATGCACGTGAGGCACAGAAACTCAGGAACTGTGTGTAAAGGATGGGGGGAGGTACTTATGGTCACCAAGCAAGAAAGGGAGCTTGGGTCATCATATCTGATTATCTCAAGGTAGCCTGTCAGTGTGAGAACACAGTTGGAAAGGCTAGTGGGATGCTGGGGTGCACAGGAAAGGGGATTTCTAGCAGGAAGGAAAAGGTGGTGTTGCCACTATATCGTTCACTAGCGAGACCCTTCTTGGGAGTACTTTGTTCAGTTCTGGAGGCTGCACCTCCAAAAGGACACAGCTAGTGTGGAAGCGGTATAGAGAAGGCCACCAAAATGGTATGGGGACTGCACGAGAAACTGTATGAGGAAAGGCTGTGGGATCTCAACATGTACTTCCTGGAAGAGAGAACAAGAGGAGGTATGATTGAGACCTGTAATTACCTCACAGAAGTGAACAAGTTGCAGGCAGGCTGTCTCTTACAGAGAAAGGAAGGCAGCAGGACACAGGGGCATGCAATGAACCTGGGGGAGGGGGTTAAAAGGGTTGTGAGGAAATACTTCTTCATGGAGGAAGTCATGGATGACTGGAACAGACTACCAGTAGAAGATGTGGAGGCTAAGACAGTAGGAAGCTTCAAGGATGCATGGGACAGACATAGGGTAAAACTAGTTAGAAGAAAAGGAGAAGGGGGGACACCGGTGACTAAGAAGGGTCAGAGGTGTCAGTACAGGCAGGAAAATTGGGGTAGACTAGATGGGCCAACTGATCCTTTTCTGCCAGCTAAATCTATGTTCCTATGCACAGAGACGAACAACCATGTGCACATGCACCCAGATAAGAGAGACACAAATATGCAGTCAGGCACTTGCACATAGAAACACAGACTTTGACGGCAGATAAGGACCGCTTGGCCCACCTAGCCTGCCCATTTCCCTACCTACAGGATAAGCTGCAGATCCTAGTTAACCAACAGCCCATTTCTTCCTACCCTCCACAAGAATTGCCTTATGTCTGTCCTATGCATTCTTGAATTCTCCCCCAGTTTTAGACCCCACAACCTCCTCAGGAAAGCTGTTCCATGCATCCACCACCCTCTCTGTGAAAAAAAATACTTCCTCACATTGCCCCTGAGCCACCACCCCCCCTCCCCATCTTCAAATTGTGTCCCCTTGTTCTTGCACATCTCTTCTTCTGAAAGGTGCTACCCTCTTGGACTTCGTTGATTCCACTTGAGGTACTCAAAAGTTTCTATCATGTCCCCTTCTCCTCCTTTCCTCAAGGGTATACATATTAAAGGAAAACTCACCCAAAACTTGAAAAAATATATGTTGTGCAGAGTGTTTTAATTTGTATGTGAAGTTCTAGTGTTTCTTCCTCTGACTGGTATTAGGAGTTTTCCCAAATTAGCCTGCTAGCTTATGCTAGTTTTTACTACCCCTGGGGATCTTCATACTCTGATAGCGTAATTGTATTTCTTGTTCCCACAGTGCATCTTGTCTCATGTGACTGTGATGTAAGAGAGACCCAACATTCAGCACACATGCCAAACAAACTAAATATCTTGAAGCTTTACAAGCTGCACAAAATTACCAGCAGCAAAGTTTTTCAGGACAGTAAAACCTTTAGGATGAGGGTGGTCACCAAGCTGAATTCTACAGATTTTAAAATATAGCCATCTCTATTGTTGTGAACGGATTGTAATGCAATGCTTTCTACTGGATTTATGGGCTCTGCTACATCACCATCACATGAAACAAGGTGCATTGTAGGACAAAGAAATACAATAAAGCTATTTGATATGGATATCTCCAGGGGTTGTAAAACTACCCTAAAGCTAGCAGGCTAATTTAGGAAAAACTCCTAATACCAGTCAGAGGGAAGGAAACACTAGAACTTCACATACAAATTAAAACACTCTGCACAGCATATATTTTTTCAAGTTTTGGGTGTAGTTTTCCTTTAAGCTCTTTAAGTCTCTCCTCGTGTGGCTTCTCTTGCAGACCCTGCACAAATATGTATTCAAATACACTCTTCATCCACAAGGGAAGGAAACATGCTCTACCAAGGTTTCACAGCTGCTGTTCCTCTGCAGGAGGAAGGTGAAATCCTACCGGGACTCTACACCTGCCCAACAAGGTATCTGGTTCCAAAGTACAGCAGCCCAGGTTGCGGTTTCTGTGAGCTGCAGTTAAACTCTGCATTCCAGCTCACATTCCAGCTGTCTGGGTAGTGTTGCCCAAACTCTCAATCAAACCACAGCTTACTGCCGTACAGCTGCTTTTCACCCAGTCAAAGCCAGGTCTGCACAGTTGTGCACCAGACAACCATCCACCTTTACCAACAAGATCAATGTTACACAAAGCTTTATTGGAGTTGTACCAAAGAGTGGCTATACTACAGAGCACACCCAGAAGTTTGTCTTGTTTATTTGCTCTCAGTCTCTCAGTGTCTCTCTCTCCCCTCCTCCCCCTCCCTGTTTCACCTGGGCTCTTGAATGTGACCTCCTTTTTTAATCCCTCCTCCCTGTGTTGATGAAAAACAACACCTGCCATAAGAGCCCATCCACCAGCACAAAGGACTCGGACAGTTTATAAATCAAGGACTATCATACCTCTTTCCTGTAGGGGGTCTCCAGCACGGTGTTGCATCTCATAGAAACATAAGATGATTTTGACGGCAGATAAGGATCGCCTGGCCCACCTAGTCTGCCCATTTCCCTACCTACTTAGCTCCTGATTTTAAATGATCAGCAGCTTACCCTCTCTTTCCTGTCACTAGGGTTGCCTTCTGCCTATCCCATGCATTCTTGAACTCTCCAATCATTTCACTCTCAAGATTCAGACTTTACTCTCCCATAGTGTCAGTACAAGGTTACTCCCTCTCTACTGCTGAAACTCGGTCACAGGTTTGAATCCCATCTGGCTGACATGGACTATTTCTGGGGGGTGAACATAAGGATCCACCCATTATTCTCCCTTTATTACCCATTACCCACCCCTACGATCAGGGGTCACGGTGGCTGCATCCTTCCTCGTGCTGCTAGGGTAGGCGAGTGGCTCCCTTCACATCCAATGCCAGTCCAGGGAGGGATGGTGGCTGGTTGGTCTACTGGTTGGAGTACAGAACTGTGAACCTGGAGACCCAGGTTTCAATCCCACAACCACCACTTACAGTACCACAACCACAAATTTACTCACTTTTTGACCTTGAGAAAGTCACTTCACCTCACTGTGCCTCAGCTCTCTGTAACTGCTCTGTTGCCCATGCATTCCAAAACCACTACTGCTCACACTTACTACAGCTGGCTGTAACCCCTGACTTCTGTACTAACTAGTCATTGTATATGACAGCGCCTGTACTTGTCACTTCGGATACCTTCTAAGTCTGCATTTTTTTTTTTTTTTTTAAAGTTTTTGTTGACTGGGTAAGTGCACTAGACAAATCCTGCCTATTTTCAGGCACGACCCGGGGGAGGGGGATACAGATGAATGCCAAGTGACCATGAACCAGATTAAGCTGTTGGTGGTATTTTTAGTGAATGAGGGAAATTTGGCCAGGACACCGGGGAAATTCCCAAACTCTTTTCGATAAGTGCCATGGGATCTTTAACATCCACCTGAACTACCACCAATCCAGGCAGATGGGACCTCAGTTTAACGTCTCATCCGAAAAACGGCACCTCCGAAGTGCAGCACCCCTCTCATGCTGCACTTCAGTGTCAGTACTGGGATATTAACCCAAGTGCCAGATGTGGGAACGGAACCCTCATCCCTCTGATCTCCTGGCCAATAACCTTTCTCCTATGCTTCCACAATTGATGGTCGTGTATCGTATTTTTTACTCTGTTGTTTCATTAACTGTCATGCACAGTGTTTTTTTCTAAAAAATGTCACGTACTCTAATGTTCAAGTCACTGTCTTGTTTTAATAGTTATACTCTCAGGTTGTGCTGGAAAACAGGCAAACATTTGTCTAGTGCACCTTACCTGGTACACAAACTAACTTACTAAATAAATAAATAAATCATTCCTTGTGCTCTTTCAATTGCTCTCTTAAGAGTATTACTCTCACTGTATAATTTTGAAGTGCTGACAAAAATAATCTAATTTCTATCCAACCAATGCTTGCTATTTCACTGTGCTGGACGATCATATGTTTTTATACATTATTATTGTTTGCCAATGTAATTTAGTTAGTTTGCTCCTATCCATGCTCCCTTGGTGTTTCTCTCCTTGAGGCCCCACACGTGCCACCTTCTGCCCAATGGACTCAATCCTGCGGCCGCTTTTCACATCCACATTTCCCCAAGATCCTTCATCAGCTTCCAGCCTATCCCTGCTGGGGGCATCCATGCTGCTATCATGATGCCTTTGGACGTCAGGGAGGCGAGGACAGTGTGTTGTGTGGGCGAGTGGCATGGGAGAGACACACACAAGACAGTCATCCTTTGTAGCAGATGCAGGCCATTCCAATAAACAAGGAATAATAAGGGGGTACACAGAGTGGAAGGTCATGTGCACAAACGTCCGTAGTCTGGGAAACAAAATCAAAGACCTAACGGCACTGATGGCAGACACAAACCTGGATACTGTGGCTATTACAGAGGCATGGTATGCAAGGAACCATGACTGGGATGCAGCCATACCACGGTACACACTTTTTAGAAAGGATAGGGAGGGGAAGGGGGAGGACGGGTTGCTATGTATGTAAAGGAAGGGATTAAAGCTGTGGAGGCTCAGGGATCCAGGGAAGAAACAGAGGCATTGTGGGTCACTCCAGAGTTGGGGAACAAAACAACCATCCATGCTGGAGTAGTTTACAGGCCTCCCACACAGGGGGAGGATACAGATCTAGTATTGGTGGAAGCCATCCATAATATGGCAGCCAAAGGGAAAGTACTACTAATGGGTTACTTCAACATGCCGGATGCAGATTGGAATACCCAGACTGTGAGTACATCAAGGAGCAGGGACCTCATGTCTGCCATGTACAGGGCAAACCTAAGGCAGCTTGTAGTTGAGCCCACCAGGGAGGGGGCTATACTGGACTTAGTGCTGACAAATGGGGACAGAATCATGGATGTTGAGGTGGGCAGTCCCCTTGGTACCAGTGACCACAGAACTGTGTGGTTTAGAGTCAACATGTTGGCAGAAGAAAGACATTCAAAGATTAAAATCACAGATTTCCAGAATGCCAACTTCATGGAGATGGGGGAACAGCTCAAAATTGCCCTGGCAGCAGAAGATACGGGGGAAGGGTATAAGAACAGTGGCTTGTATCAAGAGATCCATAGCAGGAGTGACAAGTCAATGTGTCAGATTGCTTAGCAAAAGCAAAAGAAAGAAGCGGCCACTGTGGTTCTCTAAGTCAGTAGCCAAGAAAGTGCGGGGAAAAAAGTAAGGCATTCAGGAAATACAAAGAGACACAGAAAGAAGAAGACACAGTGAAATACCTGGAGAAGCAGACAGAAGCTGGGAAAACTGTCAGAGGGCTAGGGCAAGAACAGAAGAAGGAATAGCACATGCTATTAAGAAGGGGAACAAGACCTTTTTCTGTTATATTAGCGAGAGAAAGAAAACAAGAAATGGTATTGTTAAGTTAAAGAATGGAGAGGGTGGGTGGGTGGAGGACGACCTTGAAAAGCTGAGATACTGAACAAGTATTTTTGCTCAGTATTTACCAAGGAAGAGGCAGGAGGCCAAGACTCACGAGGAAAGATGTACCGGGAGAGGTGGACATCAGCCCATTTATGGTGGATAGAGTCTTGGAAGAACTAGGAAAAGGCAATTGGGCCAGACGGGATTCACCCTAGAGTGTTGAAGGAACTCGGGAAGTCCTAGCAAGTCTGCTGACAACCCTCTTCAGCCAATCACTAGAGATGGGGGAGGTACCTAGGGACTGGGGGAGGGCAGAAGTGGTCCCCCTGCACAAGGCTGGAAGTAGGGAGGAGGCAGGCAATTACAGACTTGTAAGCCTGACCTCAGTGGTGGGGAAGCTGATGGAGTTCCTGCTTAAGGAGAGGGTAGTGAAGTTCCTGGAGTCAAGCGGTGCAAAAGATCCAAGGCAGCATGGATTCACTGAGGGTAGGTCCTGTCAGACTAATCTTATCAATTTCTTTGACTGGGTGACCAGGGTGGTGGATCAGGGAGGGACGGTGGATGTGGCCTACCTAGAGTTCAGTAAGGCCTTCAACACTGTTCCGCATAGAAGGTTGCTTAACAAATTGGGGAGTCTGGGTGTGGGCACTAAAGTGGTAAAATGGGTTGGAAACTGGCTAAAAGGCAGGACCCAAAGGGTGGTAGTAAATGGCATAAAATACGAAGAGGGGGAGGTGACCAGCAGGGTTCCACAGAGATTGGTGCGGGGTCCAGTTCTGTTCAATGTCTTCAGAGGGACTGGAAGGGAAAGTATGCCTGTTCGCAGATGACACCAAGATCTGTAACAGAGTCGACACACAGGAGGGGCTAGATAAAATGAGAAACAACCCATGACTACTTGAGGAATGGTCAAGGGTTTGGCAGTTGGGTTTCAACGCTAAGTAGTGCAAGATAATGCACCTGGGACACAGAAACCCAAGAGAAGAATACAGGATGGGGGGGGTGCAGGTTCTAGCCACCACAAGTCAGAGAAGAGACCTGGGGGTTATCATATCCGATGACCTGAAGTCAACCAAACAATGCAAAAAAGCAGTGGGGAAGGCAAACAGAATGCTGGGGTGCATAGGAAGGGGCATAACCAGTAGGAGGAGTGAAGTGGTGATGCCACTGTATGGATCACTGGTGAGGTCTCATCTGGAATACTGTGTCCAATTCTGGAGACTGCATCTCAGGAAGAACAGAGACAGAATGGAACAGTCCAGAGAACAGCAATAAAAATGAAACATGGACTGCACCATAAACCTTATGAGGAAAGACTCAAGGAACTAAACATCTATTGATTGGAAGAGAGAAAGGAGAGAGGGGATATGATAGAGACTTTCAAATACCTTCGAGGAATAAACAGGGTACAGGAGGGGAGCATATTTCAGAGATGAGAGTGCACAAGGACAAGGGGGCATAACATGAGGCTGGAGGGAGGGAGGGAGGCTCAGGGGGATTGCTAGGAAGTATTTTTTCACAGATAGGGTAGTAGATCCGTGGAACAGCCTACCAGCAGAGGTGGTGGAAGCGGAAACAGTATGGAGATTCAAGAGTGTATGGGATAAGCATAAAGGCACCATGCTGTACAGTAGAGCGGGGGAAATGCAGTACAGATAAGAGTAGTGATTGCCAAACCAAGTAGGGAAATGGGCAGACTACGTGGGCTGCATGGTCCTTATCTGTCGACAGATTCTATGTTTCTATGTTCCATCATTCCTCTGCCCAACTCCCACATCATGACTGCACATCACAACATCTTGGGGAGGGGGAGCTCACGGTAGTGTGTGGTCATCAACACCATCACATGCACCGCCACTCAACCACCAACAGGAGCCACTCTAGAAGCGGTGTATGTCATTCCCTCCCTCCCAGGGAGGAGCGTGCCTGCACAGAAGCTCCTCACCCTCCTTGCCAGTCTCCGCTCCAGTCACCCTGGGCGCAGGGCACGAACCAGGGTCGCCAGCAAGCTTACCAGGTGCCTCACCACTCAGTGCTCACCTGTGTAATTTGAATGCCTATCTCCACCGACGGATGCCGCTGTAAATGAGCCTCAACTCAATGGCCTGTTCCTAACTCCCTTCTTCCCTCTGTCCTATGCAGCCCCTTGGTCAGCTGGAAGGGTGTCTAGCAACCGCACACCCTACCCAGGAACAAGCGACTCCTAGCCCTAAACTGGCCTCAGTGTGGGGCAGGGTCCAATTTTTTGGGTACAAGTTGATTGCAGCCAAACGAGAATCCCTCCAGCATCTTGCAAATAGGGAATTCCTGTCTTTTGAGGGGGATTCCAAACTTCAGAAATAATTGCAGCAATTAAATTACAGAATTATTTCTGCAATTTAGTATGGCAATTGAATAATGGGATTGCTATAAAAAGCATGCAATGCTCGCAATCCCCTGAGTTTTAAGCTGTGAGTGATCCAGATATTTTTTTTTTCAGTAGTAGTTTCTACTCCTCCGTGGAGCCGATGGATGGCTCTGGCTCCTCCCCGGAAGGGCTCTTTCCTCCAGCCCCAGTCGCACCTGAATGACCAGGCCATCACGGGTCTCAACGGCTCCCAGCCTTTTTCTTCCATTTTTCTCCCGAGTCCACATAAATGCAATGAGCGGGGCGGCTGTCCCTGCTTCCACGGAGGCAGTCTATCACACTGGATATGGGACCACCTCGTGCGTGACTGTGCGCTTGTGCCAACGTCCAGCCACTGCTGTGTGTCAGTCTACAGAGCACAATGCTAGTCCACCCCAGAAAAGACAGCTATCTATAGATGCTCAATCCTTCCTCCCCAGCTGACCCCAAGCAGCCCAGCTCATTTCAGACTAGCGCTTGGGTGCAGATGTGGTATCTTCTCAACCCTCAGCACCACCAGGCTGGATGGATGACCCCCTTCTGTCTCTTAAAATTTATGTTCTCATACATAATTTGGCTTCTGAACTACTCATCGCCTAATAGGTGTCCAGGTCTGAACCCTGAGTTTGGCCACTGTAAACCATTAACATGGCAACCTATGGGGAGTCCCCAGTACTTTTATTACATACTGACAACATCCTGCTTTACATTTATGAACCAAACTCTTTTATTCCAAAATTAATTGATGTGGTTCACAACTTCAACTCTGTTGCTGGATATAAGTTAAACTAGGAAAAATCCTCTACTGTGCCTCTAAATAATGAACCATGAAAGGTGATTTCTGAAAATGGCCTTTTCTCTGGATAGTATTACATATTTAGGAATGAAAATAAGTACTAACGTAATTAAAGTTTGGACACTTAACACAGAACAGGTTTGGAATGAGGGCAAAGCAGACCTAGAAAGGTGGATTGAACTATCAATGACCACCTGGGGCTGCGAAAGATCATTTAAACGATCAGCATTCTCCCAAGATGGATTACGCACTGAATAAGTTACCTTCATGCATTAGTGTAACAGTCTGTAAAAACTTGCACGGTAACATTTCTATGTTTATGTTGGGAGGGAAAACCCCAAGAGCAGCTTATTCCAAATGGACTTCTGCAATGGAGGGTTGCAGGCCTACAGAACTCAGTTCTGTATAGGCTTTTAAAGCAGTGCAGCATCTGAAGTGCCTTAACACCACCATAACTTTAGGAGGAAACGTTAATAAACCAACATGGTAGCCAGCCTGGTGGCACTGAGGGTTGAGGCGCTGGACGCCACACCTCACACCACGCCAGTAACCTGGGTTCGGGAACCGACTCTGGTTGCTGGGGGTTGGTGGGGGGATGGAGGATTGAGTGTTCCAACGGATGTTCTCCTCCCCTTGGGGTGGGCTGCCGGGGGTGCTTAGAGCACCTGATGCTCCTGGGGCCAGTGGAAGCACGGGCTGGCGGGGGCCAGCAGTTCCTTTGGGGGAACTGGGAGGGAGACGCCAGGGTGTTATAACAGCATGCGAGTGCACGCCATCTGCTAGGACTTGCATCCTCAGCCGGCATCCTCAGGGGCTAAAAGGAGAAAACCAGGAGAAAAATGCATACAACCCCAACTCTCCGCACAGATGAAACCACGGTGGGGTGCCATGAGGAAGCCCAGACGGACGGAGTAGGAGGGGCTACGAGGATTCCTCCGAAAGCCGTAGGAGCTGGGTAAGTTAAAAAAAAACATGGTATACAATAGAGGAAGACCTCTGTAGATTTAACATAGATATTCAATCTCTTCTATAGTAAAAATTCAATATCGTACTGCCCCCTACCTCACTTACCAATCCAGAAAGACCATCTCTACTGCAACCCTACTCCCAGGTCTTCTCTATGGTGCATCCTTGCTTTGCACAGTGAAGCTAACTATTCTGAACAGACTTAGGCAAGCATATTACTGTCACTTCAGCCCCGGCCTGAACTCACCACTGTGCTGTGCTCAGTACCTTAAACTGGCCAGGTTTTGAGGTGAAGTTGGATTACCCCTTGCTGTGTACCACCTTCAAATTAAGTCACCTCCCCTCCCCTCCCCTCCAAGCCTGTCGAACCTACTGACCTGGAAACCATTCACCAGGTCCCTTAGAATATCTCACCAACCATTACTATGTATACCTAAAACTCATTTAGGAGTTGGAAAGAGATCTTTATCGTATGCAGCTGCACATAAATGGAACACTCTTTCAGCTGCAACTAACTGTGTGTCTCCACCATCTTTCTCCAGATTGATGACGTCCAGGTGTTACCTTGCTTGCTGCAACTAGCTTTGTGTGCTATAATTATCGTGTACTATTTAGCTCTTTATATCCTACTTTATCTAGTTGTTACTGCATTGGGTGTACTGTTTACTGTTTATATCCTATGGACTCCTCCCACATTGTTGTACCTGTATTATTGTTACTGTCTTGTTGATGATGTTGTCACTGTATTATTCTGTTGTACTCTCCCAGGTCGTGCCTGAAAATAGGCAGGATTGATGCCTAGTGCACTTACCCAGTTACCAAAAGCTAATAAATAAATAAATAAATAAATAAATAGGACTTCTATCCTGCACATCCCTCTCGCAGTTTAAAAAAACAGTACAAGGACCTATTCCTAGCCACTGGCATGTGTAACTGCATACAATCCCCTGCCTAGCAGGCAGGGGTTAATCCTATGCAAGGTCCCTGGAATTCTGCGATTCCACAGTTGCGGAATTTTCTGCAGAATTTGCATCATGCCGCAGAATATATATAGTGCCGGAGAATTCATTGTTTTTGGTGAATTTTCATTCAAATATACTGTTTTTCCATAGTGTCAAGCTTTCTTTCCCATCTTGTTTATCCTGAAGCACCTCCTCTGCACTCAGCATGTGATGTCATCGATGACATCACATCATATTTAGCCAATGGCAGGACTGCGTTCTGCCAGAGAAATAAATAAATCATGCCACAGAAATCAGAAAATGCTGCCACAGAAGTCAAGGAGCCCTGCCGCAGAAATCAGAAAATTCTGCCGCAGAGCACTAGGGGCCCTGATCCTATGCCACGCTCTCAAGGTCTCTCTGAACCCTGTGTAACCAAGTCTGAAAGTTGTTTATGCCCTAAAGTGTATAATGTTTCTCTATCTTATGTACTTACTGCGCCAAATTGTTGAATATTTCTACTTGTTAATGTTACAACTGTTTGTACCACTGTTGGTACGGTACTATGTTTAATGTCTATCATTTGTGGAATGCTTAGATTCCCCGGGTTGCCGGGCTAGGTTGCCACTGAAAAAGGGGCTGTCTTGTCTCAGTAGGCCTACCCAGTCATCAAAATTCAAATAAATATATAAATAAACAAAATCCTAAAGATAAGTTGTACACCTCGGTAGAAATGGCTATTTTAATTTCTCAATTTCTTTTTTTTTTTCTTTGTAAGTTTGCATGTAAAGTTTAAAAAAAAAAAAAAATCTCTTGTGAGTTAACCAGGAGACATCTGGTGAAAAGCTCTTATGGAGGAATCCCAAAATTTACAGCAAAAAAATATAAAAAAGGTTTACACATTAAGAGGTAGGAAGAAAAAGGATGTTTCTAAACTTGACCGCGTCACATCAGGATCGCAGCAAAGAGGTTCCGTGAGGGCTCAGGACGTCCCCCCCCCCCCAGCAAATCAGAGAGACTGGCATCTGGATCGCAGCAAAGAGGGTCGTGAGAGGCTCAGGATGCCCCCGGCAAATCAGAGAGAATTGATCTGGATCGAGCAAGAGGGTCCGTGAGGGCTCAGGACGCCTCCCCTCCCCCAACAAATCAGGTACGACGGCAGAACTTGGTCAAGGCACAGAACTGTATGTCCATGCTCAGTGCTCAAACGGACCACGGACTCAATTGTTGGCGCCTTTATTTAAACCTTAAAGTGCAGTACCCTTTAAATGTATTTTATATCTAAAGTTCAGTACTTTTAATGTGCAGTACCTTTAAATGTTTTATTTTATTCCCCGCACAAATGAAGACTGTTTTTTTTTCCAAAGAAATTTCTCTGTTTTCACTGAAAAGAGGATACCTTGTCCCACATGAGTATTAGTAAGTTAGCAGCCTGTTATAAAGCTAAAACTTGATTTCTGCTTTTGAAAAGAGCCAGATAAAAATGTTGCCTTGACCCCCAAGCGGCGATTTCTGACTTTAAGACAGTCTGCAGACTGGTAAAGAGCTAAAAAACTTGACCTCTGCTTTCCGACTGTGATTACAAGTATGATAGTCATTTTGGCAGCTGTTAAAGGCAAAAGGCTGCAATCTCTGCTTACCGGCTGTGATTTAAAAAGAAAAAAATATATAGCAAACGCTGCAGCTTTTAGCTGCGTTTAAAGTCTTGCAATCTCGCAGGAAATAAAGCGGCAACTAGTAAACTACTGCAGTTCGTTTAAAGACGCTAAGGCAGCAACAAGGTTTTTTTTTAATCTTGGCAGTATTGAAAAATTATAGGCTCTTCTCCCCTCCCCCCTCTGGCGTCTCACTCTGCCCCTCCTCAGAATCCTACCTGTCCGCATATGTAAGCCCTGTTTTCTGCTTCCTTTCCTCAGAGAGCCTCGCATCTGGATCGCAGCAAAGAGGGTCCGTGAGGGCTCAGGATGCCCCCCCGCAAATCAGGTACGACGGCAGAACTTGGTCAAGGCGCAGAGGTCAGGTGACCTGGGCAAAATAACCCATCAGCCCACTTTTCCAGCTGCAGGTTATACAATTCTAACACTAGTGGCCGCTGTAACCTTCCTCTCATTTAATTCCCATACAATGTATTCCCTACTTATAACAACACTACTTACTTCCAGGATCATACTACTTGTTCTACAACCCCCAGTGGCTCCCATACCACACCCTATAGCTATGACCCTAATCTTTCAGCTATCACTGTTAACTACTGGCCCAGTCCCTCCAACTTCTCCCACTCTTGCCAAATTGATCCCAAAGACTTTTACTCACACACACCCATATTAACACATACACTCACACAGGGTTTGCATTATACCTCTGCTCTCCCCACCTCAGAACTCAGCCCCCCACCACCCACGTTAACCCGACATTCCTCCCCCTCACTTCCCTCTCCCTTCTACCCAGCGTTATCACTGGTCTCCCAGTCCCCTCCTACAACAAAAAAAGCCCATCACCCTACCATTCCCAGCATTTATCACCCAAACTCTGCAGACTGGCCCTCCTCCGGCACATCCTCCTTCTTCTGCTTCTATCTGGCAACATCCACCCCAACCTAGGACCTCCCAGCACAAAGACCTCTCCAAAAAAACCTCAGGGGAGACTGCTGCTAGCCTCCCTTAATATTTGCAGCCTACTTAAAAAGCACACCCCTCTGCAAGGCTGGATTGCCCAACATGCACCAGACATACTAGCCCTCTCTGAGACCTGGCTCTCTGAAAAAAATCTTCAATAATGCTGTCTCCCTAAGTAATTATACCATCTTTAGAGCAGATAGGACCAGCAAGAGAGGCGGTAGCTGCGCAATTTTTATTAAATCCTCACTCAATGCCATAGAAGTACATACCCCCGCCCTACAATATGGAGCCCAGACACTAACTGTCTTACTCAATCTGGGTTCCAAAACGCTACACAGCATCTCGGCCTATATCCCCCCAAGAAACCAAAAACTCGCGTTTGAGTCTATCCTTCACACTATCTCCCACCTACCTAATACTAGTGAAATCATATTAATGGGTGACTTCAACGTTGACTGGCTATCCCCAGCCGCATCCAGCTACAAAGACGCTGCCCTGACATTTGATCTTACCCAACTAGTCACCTCTCTGACCAGGCGGGACATTAGAACTGGAACCTCCACCCTTCTAGACCTCATTTTCACCAACAGGCCACGTAACCTCTCCCAAACAACTGTGCTCTCTGACTCTATCAGTGACCACTCCCCGGTTGTTTGCTGGTGGTCGGGTAAACTGCCCCCTGCCCCGCCAAAAATCTCTTGGCAGCAGAGGCTTAAAAGAGGAGGCCTAGAGAACCTCAAAGACTATCTATCCAATAGCTACTGGCTCTCCATATACACCACGCAGTCAGTAGACACTGCCCTCACCCACTTCATAACCAACTTTAACAAAGCCTGTGATATATTCGCTCCCCACACAAAGCAAGTTATGAAAACCAGAACCACCCCCTGGATCACACCCTCACTCCTCAACCTTATGCAACAAAGGGACAACCTTTGGCACAAAGCCATTGACTCCCAGCGCAACCAGGATAGACAGCTTTACAGGGAGGCTCGTAATAAATGTACATGGGCTGCGCGGCAGGCGAAAGCTAATTATTACCAACAAACACTTACTTCCTCCTGGGGAGATGGGAAAATTCTGGAGCAACATAAAAGAACTCAGTGGTAAATCCTTCTCCCCCACCCCTACCCAACTCAATCTAAACGAGTACGTCACACAAGATATCGCCACTATAGCAGAAGCCCTCAACTCCGCATTCTCTGACCTCTCCCATATTCTCCCTACTAATTTCTTCCACCCTACCACTACCCCCCCTCCCCCTCAAACCATGGGTAATGTCAACTCACCTCCTTTCAGGCTTCAAGTCATCCCCTGCAGTGAGGCAAAACGCTATATTACCAAAGCTATCGCCAATACCCGTTACAGCAATGACTCCCTAGATCTTAAACTCATTAGGCTTACCCTCTATGTCACACTACCTCACCTTACAAAAATTCTCAACCTTTCGCTAAGCCTCAGCCAGTTCCCCTCAACCTGGAAGAAAGCCATAATCACTCCCATTCTGAAGAACGGTGACCCCACTAACACCAGCAACTATAGACCTATCTCAATTCTTCCTCCTCTCTCCAAAGCACTGGAAAAAATAGTTTCGGACCAGCTAACAGAACATCTAACTAAACACAACCTTCTCAGCCAGGAACAGCATGGTTTCCGGACTGGCCATAGTACCGTCACTGCACTTACTGAACTCACCACGTTCATCCACGAGGCCCTTGACCAAGGCTCAATTGCAGGGGCAATCTTTGTGGATCTGATCAAGGCATTGGACATGGTCAGTCACAAACTACTGCTTTGTGTCCTTCCTCAACTAAACGTGGGCCCTGAGGCCGCTGCCTGGTTCAAGGATTACCTCTCAGGACGATCACAGCATGTCAGGATAAACACCACCATCTCCACCTCCAAAATAGTTTGTTCAGGGGTCTATACCTGGCCCACTGCTCTTCACCCTCTTCTTAAACTCTCTCCCTAAAGCATGCAGTGGTCATCTACTATTCTATGATGATGACGCGGTCCTGTACTGGAAACACCCTCAACCAAGCGCCCTCCAACTGGCCCTTCAGGGTTTTTTCTGGGAGCTAGAGAACTGGTTCAGTGATCACCGCCTGATCATCAACTATAACAAAACTAAGTCCATGATCTTTGCGCATCGCCAAAGCCCACATAGTCAGACGGCACTCCTAATTAAGAACTCACTAGGCACCCAACTGGAACACGTTACAAACTTTAAATACCTGGGTATCACTCTGGATACCTCCCTCTCCTACCATAGTCATGCCCATCTTCTCTCCTCCGCTGTCAACACTAGAGTGGGCATCCTCTACAGACTCAAGAACTGCCTACCTGCACAGGCCATGCAACTTGCAGTCACCTCCTCCATCCTCTCCCTAGTTGACTATAGGATAGTTATATACGGCTCGGCAGAACCCACCACGCTAAGCAGTATAAACACTGCACTGAATAAAGCCTGCTGCCTAGTTACATGCTGTGACAGACTAACCCATACCTGCAATATTTATACACTGACTGGTTGGCTAAACTTCCAACAAAGACTAAAATACCACACCTGCATACTCGCAAAAAAGATACACCTTCAGCTTGCCCCGTCGGCCTACTCCCCATTATCAGTGCAGCCCCCATCAGGCGCAGTACAAGACTCACAGCCCACCTATCTTTTCTGGTTCCCTTGTAGAACAGCACTAGGGCAAAGATCTTCCCACTACCGTGCTCCTCTCTGGCTCAACTCACTACCCCCAGTCCTATAGCATCTCACTATTCAAATCAGGCCTTAAACCCAACTAAAGGAGGTGCTAAATGTGACTGTGGCTAATTCTGCCCACCCTTCTTGCTCCCAAATCCGCCACTTCTCCTGACACAGGGACTCCCTAGACCCTACGAAATGGCATCCTACAAATCTCTGTCTAGAGACCCCAGGAATGCTACCAAATTACCTCACCTGCTAAATAAGTTTCTAGCCTGGACTGCTCTATCAGTACTGTAACTTTTAATACTGCCTGTCTATGTTAGTCCTTTACTGTATCTGTTTACCCTCCACCCCCTGTAACAGACGTGGAGACTCTGCAAACAATTGATGTGTCAGTACTGAAACTGTAAATACTGCCTGTTCATGTACATCTTTTACTGTATTTGTCTACCCTCCACCCCATAACCTGACGTGGAGCCTTTGCAAAGGAGTCTGTGACTCAAAGGATTGTAATTCCGGTTGTACTCAATAAATAAATAACTAACTAAAATAAATTGGTAAAGAAAATCCACTTACATGTAAGACAATTTATGTTTACATGTGTTTTAAAGAAGGTACCAGATACACTTCTGACCTTTTACAGTGTAACAGTACTAGCTCTGGTCTTAAAGCTGCAACATGTATTGAGATTGAATTTCCAAAATTACCGAGCAACAGAGGTAGGCAAAGGTTTGGCTACGTGGACCCTGTCAGAATTCACTCCATCTCTGTTGGAGATTCTCTTCTGGCCCAAGTCCATCATTTCAACAAATTAATGCTTTGTACAATGTATCAAACTGTCAAGGTTACCGATTTCTTATATGTTACTCAGCATCTATAGTGAACAACATAATGTACCTTGCTAGGACACTGTTGAAAATTAACTTGTTAGCTCAATGATTATCTCCTATTCAAGTGCTCTTTACCTTGAAATATATATATTTTCATTTAGAAGACTCATACAGGGGCCACCCAAAGGGAAGAGATCAAGCATCACACAGGACGCCCTCCTCTGAGGAGGGAGGGCAGCAGGATCAGCTGTAATACTGCCACCTGGCTGACCACAGGTGGCGATGCAGTTGAAGCTGCTCGAGGACGGGAAGATGTCCACTGGTGCTGTGCTCAGCCACACATCTGTGTGAGCATGCATAACTGGCACCCTTGCTATACTGTCAGGGGGGAGGGAAGGGAGGACAAAAAACACAAATTAAAAACCCAGGAGCATGGCAAGATGAAATCGCTGCTCCCAGGCCCCACCACTCCAACAGGGTGTCTTCTTAAAGTATATGCAGAATCTGCAGGAATAGCTCCGCCCTGCCCCCCCCCATAAAGGAATCCACCATGGAGCTGATGTGGTTCTGTGGCCCCTATGGAAGAAGGGGTAAGTGCCTGGGATAAGGAAGGATGGTACTGGGAGTCATGCAGTGGAACAGATGTCACCATTTAAGGTGGACGAAGAAAACAATAATAAAAAAAAAAAAAAAAAGACTCTTGCAGGATTACTTTATAAAATTAAGAGACACTGGTGTAATACTCAAAATAAGTGCTCCAGATAAGGTGCATGCAGGCTCCAGTTATGTGTCAGCAAATGCAATTTCCACTGAATTACTATCATAGTTAAATATGGTAAATTTTATTTAAACGTCTGATTGGTCCCCACTCCCGTGTCCAGCTTTTCATCCCCTCACCCACCTTGTGCCCGGAATTATGCCCCTAACTCTTGCCAACTGCCTCTTTTTTGGGATCATGCTCATGCTTCAGTAATAAAATGCTACCACACGTGCCTGCAGCCTTACCCGGTCTCACGCAAACTCCTGCTGCTGTAATTGCACATCTGCTATTTTGTCAGGGAGAACGATAACGAGTAGCGACCCTAGAAGAGGATGAGCAATGGCAGGTAGACAGCAAAGCTATTAAGGTTCACCTCCACCACATCTCTGAATGACGGCACTGGTGGCGGCACAGTGAGTTGTAATCACAACCAGATGAGGAAAAGGGCACACATCAGTGGCTGGAAGGATACTAAGCTGGAAGGAGGATAAACTGTAGGTAACACACAAACACACATGGTGGGACAGAGACCATATGTGTTAGAGCAGGAGTGAATGGAGCAGCAGAAGGGAAGCAGGCTACTCACCCATGCTCCAGCCTCTGTAGCACTTCATTTAGTGGCTCATTTGCCCACTATGCTATGTTAGCCAATGTTTAAATTATTATAACAGTGATTTACAGCAGGTCTATGCCTAATGGGGGTTAAGGAGTGGAAACCTAACTGCTGAGTTCAGGTGTAAATTGGGGGGGATACCATGGCTGTAGACTGCCTTTAAAATAAAGTTTTGGTGTTGGTCTGAGGCTGAAGTCTGTGTGAATGCACAGTATGTGTGTGCTGACCCTGTGCTTGCCACTGCAAAATAAATGTTTTGTGTGTGGGGGTGCTGTGGGCCGAAGCTTTATGGTACTGGGAATACAAAGACACATACAGGCTGCAGACCATGTCGAGCCACCAGAGTGTGAGTGTGTGTGTGTTTGGGGGTTGTCAGGTTATCACCAGGCTATACTGTTGTTTGTAGCTGCCTCATTCTGACTTTCCTGGCCTGCTGGGGAGAGTTGCAAATTAAATAATGTGTTTTGGTTGGCTAAATCAGAGGGATTTTTCTGTAGGACGTACAAATCAGAAGTGTTCATACTCCTACTCAACATCATGGCTGTATGTGTCCCATCACTGTCAAGAGATGGACAGGCATAGAGAAGAGTGGGAGCAGACTGTGTTTTAAAAAACATTTTTTGTGGGGGGTAAGACAGAGAGCACAGCCAGTGCGATTCTTCAGTCTGTGTCTGCACAGTGTGCCAGTACTTGCTGAACATTCTGTGCGTGACCAAGTTCCATTGTGGGAGTCTGTGCTACGTGCAGGCTGCAGACTGTACAACTGCTGCCTACAGCCGGCTTTGGATTCCTCCGTCTCCCAGCATTGTTTTAAAAAACAAACATGTTCTTTACTCACCGGATTTTGTCAGTGGTACTTATCCAAATTAAGTTTTACTCACGTCACCTCAAAAGTGAGGGGTATAATACACTGAAAAATCTTTTCTTGAGCACTGCATACAACTTTTGCAAAACATGTCAACAAATGTTTTACAAGATTCCAGTAAAGATAAGCTCTCCATTACTGAATCAATGTATTAAATTATAGTAGGAATAACACTGTGAGTATGACTCTGGGCTGATGCTTACCAACTGCATTAAAAAAGATTTTAAGCTTGCGATTTTTGGCAATAATTTTTTTTTGTGAGGGTTGGTGCCATTTACTGGCGAAGAAAACATACAGTGCTGTGCTCGCACACTCCCGATTACTGCTAAGAGGCATGGTCACTTGTCCGACTTGACTGCTGCCAATGGAGATGCCCCTTGTGAGGCAGCTAGATGCATGGGACCCTCACCGTGCATCAGTCTGGTCGCGTTCTCTGCCAGCAGCGGCACAGTTACATTCTGTGAAAGTGCTGGAAGGTCAAGCGCAGTTGCGACATGGGACAGAGAAGTTACGACTCAGCTCTGTTCTCCTACTGTGACACCAATGCCACCAAAAATGTTACCTCGAGTGGAAGAATTCTAGAGCTGTTCTGGGCAGCCCACTGCCTAACGGGGTGGTCCTGCAGGTAATAACTGAGCAGGGATGTTATCTGAATGGTCAGCAAGGGGAAAGGTCACTTTAACACTGCTTAACAGATTTCATACTGTGATATTTAAAAACCTGACACAAAAAAAGTTTGGTTTCATCATCAGCAATCACATGGTCCATAAAACTGACCTGGGATTTTATAGTGCTTGACTGCGAGCTGATGTTAAAATCCCACGAAAGTGAAGTGTATTTTTTGGTGGAAATATTGCTTTGGTATTCTAGATGTGGTGGAATCAAGTTTACTATAAACAGAAAAGACCGTTAGGGTGAGAGCCAAGGTTTATTGCTATAGGTGTTAGCCATAAGCCAACAGTGACAAGAGCTACAGCACTTGAAGAGCTCCAACTCTGTCACTCAACATTACTGATGATAATTAAAGTGTTGCCATTAAAAAATTAAAAAGTTGGCGCCAGTGATAACGGCCCTGTGATTTTTTTCACTCCCACAGCGTATAACTAGTCAAAACATTCTATGTAAACCTTATACAAAATGGCCACCTCGAACTGAATGAGTTAAAGAACTTAAACCAGCTTCTATATAATTACAGAGCCTAAGGGCTAACGAACTGCATCCTGATAGTACCTCCACTGAATAGGACAAAGACAAGGCAACAGGGCACAGATACTACAAATTGACTGTGACCCCTGGACTGCCGTGTCCAGGTTCACACCCCTGCTTGGTGACTGTACAGGGCCCACCTGGTTGTGGGGGTTGGGTTTGTTCTTTCTCCTGCAGTAGGGGGATTCTTCCCAGAACAAATAATGAATTGCACGGTGTCTCCACCCAGAGAGAATAGGTGGACCAGATGTTGCGTGCAGTACCACCCCCTACCCACCTCCCTACAATGGACTAGACAATCCCCTGGGTGCACTAAGACAATTGTTACCTTCACCAATAAACACTTCAATTATGTTATACAAACTGGGTACACACACAAGAGCAAAATTCAGCAAATTAACTGTGCTTTTATTTAAGAACACATGCCTGGAAGCTGGGAGAAAGGGAGAGGTTAGACTGTTGCAAGTTATTTTTAACATGCCCATCCTACAGCAATGCCCCTTGGGAGTACTGTACTGTGGATCACTACCACCCTCTCAGATTCCACACAATTTATAAATCACCTGCCCAATCAAGGGGCACAAAAAGAATTATCAGCCGGACCAGTGGCACAGAGGGTTGAGGCGCTGGATGCCACACCTCGCACCACGCCAGCAACGCAGGTTTAGAAACAAGCCTGGGTCATTGGAGGTTGGCAGGTGGGGGTAGGAAGAGGATGCAAGTGGCTGCCAGCCCTCTGCCTCAAGAGGGAGGAACAGGTTTCCTCGGAGCTTGGCCGCCCCCCTAGTGGAGGCCGGAGTGGCTGTGTCGCTCTGAGGACTAGTGGCACTAGGTCGTGGGAGGGTTGAAGAGACTGGCACTGGAGCTGTGGTGTGCATGTGTCGCCACTTCCGAAGTCTCGGGAGTAGGACTCACTGGGGTGAAACGGAGGAAAAATCGGGGGCCACCAAGGATGAAGCCTCCGGACTGGTTCAGGGGATCTGCCAGGGTGCACATGGCGCCATAAGATTCCGAAAGACCCCAAGACAGGTAGGGTTCGCAGATGAAAGATGGTGGTCTGCCAAAAGGATGATAAATAGACTTGTAAAAAAAAAGAATAATTATATTACACAGGGTGCGGTAAATCTTCAGCTGTACCAGTAGTAAAACTACAGTTTCAAGTATGATACAATAACCAATGACTCTGCATACCCCAGAATTACACTAGTGTCCCAGTGCAGGCCTGGTAGCTGCGCTACCTGGGTTCTTTCAGTGGTGCACTTGATGAAAATTAGCAAGCTTGCAATTTAAGTCCCCAACAGGTCATAGTGTTCTAACACAATTTACAATTATTTTTCAATGTTCTAGACATCAGTTACCACTCACATATTGTGGCAGCTGATGTCGGCGATAGTCTTTCCAGCTGGGATTGATGATGTTATTTTCAGTACATTTAGTTGTGGAAGGGATTGTAATTTGTTTCGAAGCCGGTTGGTAGCCGATCCCTTTCACTTCATGAAAGTGCGGACATGCCCCCGTGCTCAGGCACGTAATGACGTGTTTTCAAGGAGAGTGTGGAGCGCACCCCATTGAAGTGAATGGGGCTCCATTTTCATGCCAGTTTTATGCGTAAGAATGGCCAGTTGGACAGTAATGAAGAACACTGCTCGACTAACAGGATCTTTGCTAGGTGGCAGTGACTGAGTGGGATAAGGAGTCCCCCCCCCTCCCCAAGGGAGGGCAGTTGTCCATACGATGCTTAATCCTGCCTCCCCAGATGGCCGTCAAGTGACCCAAGACTGTTCCCAAACCAAGGTTCACAGCAGAGCAAACAGCTGCACTACCACTGTGCTATAGCGCCAGCACGTCTAGAAATCTTCAAAGAGCAAGAGCCTGACAATATCTAAATCCACTATTTGTTAGCCAGATATGTCCTATTGACAGCATTATCTAATTTCAACAAACACTATACCTAGATATGACTTTTGCTATATACATGACAGTTGAAAAAATGAAAAAGTACATTACAGACAGCTCCGAAAAATGTCACTAATACAGGCACGCAGAGTATCATTCCAAGCATTCCATCTCATGAGGGGAATTGCTTAAACAATGATATTATTTGATTTATTCAATATGGACACAATTATATCAATTATTGTACATTTTGAGTAAAATATGATTATTGACTGACTTGGTCATATGCATAAAATCGGAAATGAGTGTTAGCTAGTAACATTTAACTAGAGCGCCTCTGAGCCAAAACTGACTTGGCTGCTGAGTGCAATAAATAGAGGGTGGTATTAATTATAGCCTGTTCTGAGTATATGCTCCCCTGGCAAGAGAGATAAAATTCAGGATCCCCAAAGTGACCATATGTACCATTATTCCACCAAATTAGCATGTGGCTATCCTTCTAGGAGCAACCTGAAAAGTGCAGTAGAAGTATAGGCTAGGTAAAGGAAGCAACAGTCAGAACCATACAAGCATCCCAACCATACCCCCAGTAAACCCTCAATTGCTAGATCTAACAGTTGGACCACTACGACACTTGCCACTGAATCACTAAACTAAGCTGAAAATCTGAGCAAGTTTCAGTTCCAATAATGAATTAGGGGTTCCAATAATGAATTAGGGACAAACTGCAAGGCACCACTTCTAAATGGCTCCAGCATTACACCACGCTGGGTGCAAAAAAAGCAGGCTGCTAGTTACATGGAGGACGCCAAAGTTGTTGCTTTAGTTCTATGGCTCAGTAAAAATGAATCACCCTGTCCCAGCATATGCAAATTACTTTATATCATATCTCGAAAACAACAGTGATCAATTCAACCATACAACTGAATCAAATCTTTTAATACACTCCCAGAGTGTAAGGAGAATTAAAATAGAGTTCAGGATGAAGTTCCCTCGAGGTTAAGCCAGCCCAGGTAACTCAAAACCAGCCCAACAGGGGGTGGGGGGGTCATTACCTCACAGGTAGACAGTAGCTAAGTGGGAATATAAGAGAATCAGTCCTCTCCCTCTGAAATGTTCCCCACTAATCAGTGCCCTGGGTCAGCTTGTCTACGCAGATTCCGGGTTCTTTGGGATCAGTAAATGGACAGTTCTTCCTTTCAACCAAAAAATACAAGCAGGATGGAAAAAAGTAGAGAGTATGATATGCCCACTCGCGTAATCTGTGCTTGACCCCATCAAACACCCCCTGATGCGAGTTGCAAATGGTAAATCTGGGGAAAACATCACCCGTACAGCCTCACAAACTAATTGGACTATGTTCTTGCAGCTCTTAGGAGGGAGTCTCGTTCCCCTGATGAGACAGTTGCTAGTACCATGCTTCTCAGGATGTCTTGCTCCACTCCCGCATGCCAGAGATTAATTCAGTAGGCCTTCGCTACAGTAGCCTCCACAGCTGCTCCCCTCCGGGATCCACCTTGCTAGAAGTGCCTTTTCTTTTTTTTTTTTTTTTTACTTTGTATTTATTGCATTTTAGACAAAGTACAACAGCAAATTACACCCAAATGTCAAACATCAAATACAAGTTAGGATCCATCAAATGGAAAAGTTATAGTCTAAACATTTAAGATTGCAGATATGGGGGCTACATAGATGGCTATAACATGCATGTTATTGAATGGCTACACCCAACAGGAATTAGGTGGTCAGTCCAAACAAAAAGATAATCCAAGCAGGTAAGTTCCTCAATGTTAAAAGTTGATATGACCCCTTCCTAAACGTATGAGTACCCAAAAATAGTTAGGGCTCAACTCGGCCCCATCAGTAACAAGGGACCAGCTTCAAAAGCAGCAACAAACATCTGAGCTACATTATATAATTAAGCAAACTATGATGTGCATGAAAAACTCTCTCCAAACAGAAAATAACCACCTCTCTAGAGCTAGGAACAGTTCACAGGATATTGCATATTAGAGGCTAAATATTACAGTCCAAAGGAAAAATTATAACAACACAGGGTGAACTTGGTGCTCCTGCCTCGAGGAAATAACATAAGGTCCATAACAGAACAAGCAAGCCCATCCCCAGTACCTCTCAGGTTCCAGCATTGGCTTCATCCAAACTCTGGTCCTCTTGTATGGACCCATGGGCTGCCTTGAACTCCCATTGAATCAGTTCTTCTCATTTTCCGGCTTCAGCTGGGTCTGTAAACTGAAATGTGCGGCCTCCACAGAAGATGCGTAATCAAGCCAGTATGAACCACCCTGAGGCTTCTCAGCTTAGCTCTAACCCCATCAAACTTTTTGCGGTGAGCTCAGGTTGCATACAATAAATCAGGAAATAGATGCACCGTGTGCCAATTACAGTTCAATTGTTCAACAATGTGGGCTGCCTGCAGTAACTTATGCCTCATGGCAACGCCATCTGTAACGAGGAGCACAGTCCGAGGAAGATCTCGCTGAGCTTCGGCAGATCTATGAGCGATGCGGTAAGCCCGAAGAAAGTGTACTACCCAATCCTGACTTAGTTGCTGGGCCCCAGGGAGCCAGTCCTTCAAGAAAGAGGGGAGAACGGGGTCTTCCTGCCCGCCTGGTAAGCCAACAATTCTTGTGTTGGAGGCATGCTGATTGTTTTCCAGTGCCTACAATCGATACCGGAGCTGGGTGTTCTCCTGAATTAGTTTTGTGGTGGACAAAAGAGCTTGTGTGGTTTGAGATTCAGCTGTAGCTGCTGTCTTGGTGGCCACCTCGATTTTCATATCTTGTTCACCGATCCTCTGGAGAATAGTCTCTACCTTGGTGTCAATGGCCTGCAGTGACAATTGTAAGACCTTCCATGGGGGCTCTGCTCCATTACTGGTGGGCGTGCATTCAGGCCTGTAGCTCCGTCGGTGGATGAGGTTTTGCATCGCTTGATCCTCCCTTATTTGATCACCCCATTGCTTCAAATCACACTGAATTGCTCCTCAAGAGATAATCTGTCGATTGCTGCTGTAGACTAATTGAGATATTAACTTCAAAAAGTAAATACTATTACAATTGCTCCCCTAAAACTAAGAGCCATGGAGAACATGTCTGCTCCATTGGTGTGCTTAACAGCAGCCTCCAGAAGTGCCTTTCAGTCTCCATCCTCAGTCCCTTATGCTAAGACCAAAATTCTGACATCTGAGGTCTGGACAGCATTTTCGAGTTGTTCAGGATGAGTTTTAATAATCATTTGTTCCTTCAACTTCATGGCTGCAGTAGGTAGCGCCTTTCCAGCCAGTGGGGAAGAGCCCTTAATAGTCTCAGTAAGGGCCTCCACTTTGTTTTCTATGATAAGGTTGTTTGTAAAATCTAGTTTTGACACCCTGACCCATTTTTTTATTTTATATAACTGCTGGGTTTCCCTTTTTCACCTCATCAATTATATAAAATAAAGAGCTCCCAGTGCAGCCACAGCTCGGTTTAGTGTTAGTGCGGTGCCGAAATTGGAATCCGTCTGTGTCTTTTAAAAATGGGTTACCTTTGCCCGAGTGTCTTCAACATCTTTGAGAATAAGCCTTAGTAAGTCCACTGATGAGCCTAATGGATCTAATCAGCGAGTTTTTCTGGCGGTGCTGTTTTTGGGAACACGGAAGCAGCGAGCGGTCGGGAACACTCGCGCTGCTCTCTTCGAGCATCACGCTGCTCATGAGGCATGCATAGGCGAGGAAGACCGTAGCGTGTTTGCCGTTATAAACGCTCCTTTAAAATGGCAAATTACACCACGGTTTCCCTATGGGAAAAAGGGGAAGCCAGTTATTATTGATAAATAACACACTGTAATGCCTAGGTGGTGTGTAGTTTACTGCATGTAGTTCTGACTCAATATGCTGAAAATAAATAAAACATAAATTGAAAAATAGTTACAACTCAAAAAAAAAAAAAAAACAGCTACTTTGAAAGGTTTACATTTGAAAAATGTGTGGTAGATAGACATGCAATGGGCTGATTCAGAATAAGATGTTTATTATTTTTGTGAGGGGGCAGGACCTTCATAAGGCTCTGCTCCTTTACTCAAGATAAATCGCATTTTCTGAGTCAGGCCATGGCATATCCACTACGTATGTCTCGTTGTTTTATACTTTTTGCAATGGCAAAAGACACATGCAAATAAAGTCACTCACAACTAACAGTTTCTGGAGGGGAGTCCCTTTCAGTACCTGCCTGGTGGAAATTAAAAGCTTTTCGCAAGAGACCTCTCCTCTCGTACGTCCATGCAATACTTTACTAACAGACAGGGGGACCTGGAGTAAAGGTTAGATTAGTTTATGTCCTTTTTGATCCCACACAATAGCTTGGCACCCGAACCTGGAAAAGGAGGTCGCAGGTTGTCACTACCACAAAGTTCTCCAAGAACAAGGATGAGGTAGGTAGGTAGGCTAGACAAAGCAAGTCCGTAAGGACACTCAGTATGAAGGGGACAGGAACCACTAGCCATGGCCAAGACCCAAAATATCAGGAGTCTATACTGCTGATGAGGCTAGTGACCTGTACTTTAAAATAGAGGCAACTGGTCAGTGGCAGAACCCATCAGGAACAAGCCTGGATACCCCCCTCCAAATTTCCAAGAAGCGGTCCCTCCAAGAGCTCCAACCTGGAGAGGTGCATTTATTGACTCAGCAGGCACAGGAGAAGAACAAACACCACACAGGGACATTAGGTGGAGTCCTAGCCTGGCTGGTGGTGACTAGTTTCAAACTCCCAGCAGCAGGGTCCACTCCTTTACATACCATGATGCCCGTTTACTGCAGTGTGGGAGGAGGCACCATGTGAGCCACCAGTAGGGGTAGCCCTGCCACTCTCTGATTGAGGCACAATGTCGGAGTGACCAGATTCTGCTACATAGTCAGGTTTCCCACCCTGAGTCCAGCAAGGGACGAGGTATGTTACAGAAGGGAAGCTTTCTATTACCAGGAGGAGAGGGTTATAGGAGTCGCTTGGTGTTCATGTACCCTCTCCCATCCGAAAACAGAGCAAATTTTTTTTTTTTTTTTTTTTACACTTTAATAGTTCTAGGTTCAGATACAAGGTACGTTTTTACATATAGGACTACGAGCTCATTAAACACTGTGAGCGTGTGGCACAACACAGCACAGCTCTATCATTTAATATTTTTTTCTAACTCAAATTTGATACTCTTAACAGTCTTATCATCTCTCATAGTGGATTTTGATCATTAAAACAACATTCAGCTTAACTGATCTACAGCATCTGATTCTAAAGCCCACTGATGGATATATATCTGGTGGTTATTATTACCTCTTCAACTACTGTATGTTGCAACACCTAATAAATTTCACCATTTTCAGAACACCAGTGTCCCCCTCCCAATTTCATATTTGCAGATTTACTGAGTAACAGAGGGAGGACATGCCTTGCCGTGGGGCTTGTCCCACTTTCTAATATCTGTAGGTCTCCTTGCCTCTGACTTGATGCTAACCTTGGCTTAAGCCAGTTTCTAATGCTTTAACTAAGGGGTCCCATGTGGCCTCAGATTTTAACATTTCCCCATTTGCTCAGCGTTGGGGTTCTTTGCAGCCTTGTGCTGCCCAGGATATTATTGACCCAGTGAGTTATTGGGGGCGGGTCTGCACTGATCTAGTGCTGTTCCAAGGTTTTCCTGGAATTAATCAGTGCCAACTACCAAAGCAGGTGTGGTTGCCCTCTATCCATGCCACTCTCCGCCTCCAACAACATTTCCAATGGGGATCCTGGAAGCTCCATCTCAAGAACCTTCTCCATAGTCTGATGTACCCCTTCCCAAAAAACATGAACCAAAGGACGCTCAAATGCCATGTATATTTAAGTTCTCTCTGCTGATTTGCATTTGGGGTACACGGGATCCACCTATGGTTTTAAACTGTGCAGCTTCTGCTGATAAGTACATGGGATGCATTATATTTTACTGACTCTGTCTCGGTGTGCTAGCTTTTGCACAAGTTATTTCCTGATGGACGGCTCCCTACCAGAGCTTTGGGATGATGTCCGTTCCCAGGTCTGCCCCCTCCCCAGCTCTCCTACACGCATCATTTTGCAAAGGCTTGCTGCCAGCTATCATTTTACAGAGTGCGGAGATGGATTTTTAGCCAGGCTGTGGTGCTAGAATAATGCTCGCTCCCACCCCCTTTTATCCAACACACCTTTTAAACAAAGATATACCAAACAGGAGCTGGTTGGTAACCTAGGCAACCATCATTTTAGTTTTGAGTCTGAATGATTACATTGGTCCCTCCTAATACAGATTCCGGACTAGAGTAAAGCCCCTTTCTCCATGCTAGTAACCCCTGATGTACAAACACAGTATAGACTAGCTGCTGTTTAAAGGTCCTGGTGATTCTTGCCTCCAGGGAAGGTCTCCTCCTCAGAGTTCTGTATTAGTGCACTTGTTTCCAGAACTGTATAACTGTTTTTGTAAATGGGTTGACAACTTTAGGGATTTGCTCAGTTTCTAGGCTGTGGCACAAGTATTTTCTCAGACGTGAGGTGCTGTAAAGTTCCTCTTCTTCTAACTGCCTCCACAGGGGGGCTTGTTCTGCCCATGTTGCTGTCCAAAGCAGATAGCTGGGCTGCCCAGTAATAACACTGCATATGCGGTAATGCCAGCCCCTCCTCCCTAATAAGAGTTTTGAAATGTTGATGCTCTAATACAATCTGGTTTAACCTCCCACATAAAAGCATGGAAGATACTGCTGAGTTGCTTAAAAATCTTCCCTGGCATTTTTATGGAGAATGTTTGCAGAAAGTACAGCACCTTGGAAAATGTTTCTGTTTTTTTTTTTTAACCAGAAAAGACACACTGGGCTGTGATAGCTTGTTTTCAGGTGCATCCTGGGGGATGGTTAAGTTACATGGACTTGTTTTACTGATGGGGCAATGCTGGCTATGACACTAAAAGATTTCCCAAGTTGCCGTCCCCGTCACCTCACCACATCCCCTGGGACTCACCTGCTGCCTTCCCCAGAATGCACCCTGGATTGCCCCCAGGGCAGGATCATCAGAGAGCCCCCTCCATTACTCTCTGAACAGTGCCACACAGTGATCCGGTGGCAGAATGCCTCGGCCAGCTTCGTGGGGGGAGGTGGAGCACACGTCCTCTATGCCTCAGCCGGATGATTTCATATGCACCAACATCTAGTGCCATGGAATCTTTTACTTTTTTTTTTTTACTCTTTCTTTATCCCTCCTACTCTCTGCCGCTGATCACTCTCTCGGAGCTCCCCTCGAAGGTCCCAATCTGCAGCCCCCAGAGTAGTCTGCCCCTAGAATACTAACGCTGCCCACATACCTGCAGAGCCTCGGATTACCCTCTGAGCAGGGCGACGAAGATACCCCATATCTCCCCCTGAACAATGATTGGAAGCGCGTACATCAGAGTCTGCTCTCTTGGGTGCTGCCTCGGGACCAAAGCTGAGGCTCGTCGCCTAGACCAGGGCAGGATTTTTCCTGATGTTCTGGTGCGTCCTCCCTAACGTCGGCGTGCAATGAAAACAAGGCTGCCAGCGTGCGTGGAGACACACATTGAAGCCAGTCCCCTACCAACGTCTACCCTTGCGTGGAACGTCTCCCTATCTGCACTGACCACCCTGAGGTTCCCCCAACAGGTGGCGGTAATGCAGTGGAGAGTACGGTACCCCCTCCCCGGAGAAGGAGAGCTACCGTTGGGCGCTCAACCCTTCTCCCTCCCTGCCAACCTCTGTCGACCCACGTCCACTCCCGAACCCGGGTCACCGGTGTGGTGCGAGGTGTGGCGTCCAGTGCCTCAACCCTCAGTGCCACCGGACTCGCTTGAATCTTTTACTTTCACCTGGACAGTGACCAGAGATGGGCAGAAGGGACCTCAGTTTAACGTCATATCTGAAGGACGGTACGTCACCAGTGCAGCACAACCCTTGTACTGCACTACAGTATCAGTTATGGATATTATCCCAAGGACCCGGTGTGGGGCTAGAACTCACAACCTTCCAACCATCTGGTCTCAGAGGTGAGTGTGGTACCTACTGAGCCACTGACACTGAGGATGAAATTTGCACATCTTAATAGTATTCACTCTCCTTAACAGCGAGTGTGAAAAACATTTTTCACGGTCCACTTTAATGTTTTTAACTAGTGAGGTGTAACTGACCTCGTACGTACATGCCAATTTTTTGGGAAGGAGGATACCTAAATATTTAAGCACCTCTACTTCCTTCAGTGCCAGCGAAGCGCTCCTCTAGCTTGGATCCCCCCTATTTCCCAGACACACGATCTCACTTGTACTCCAATTTCTTTTATGTCCAGATAAGGCCCTGGACGATTCCAGTACCCCAGCTACGTACTGCAAGGTATCCGTTGGATTTGGTACACGCAGGAGCAAATCATCAGCAAAAGGAGAGTTTGTGTCCCCTCTCTCCCATTTTGAGGTCTTGGATCAGTGGGTTCCACCTAACTGCCTCTGACAGGGGCTCAAGTGTTAAGACGTATAGTAGAGGGGATAGCGGGCACCCCTGGTGCATGCCCCGCTTTAGTTCAAAATGAGGCAGTTAGCCTGCTATCTACCAACACTTGGGTTACTGGATTTGTATACAGCATCCTGACCCAGCTACAAAAGGTGTCCCCAAATCCAAATTTCTGCAGCATTTAGTGCATGTTCTCCCCACTCAACTGGGAGCAACACTGGTTACAAAGGGAGCTGACCAACCATCGTCAGCCTGAGGAGTAGGTCTGGTCACCACGATTCCAAGGCTCTCACTCTGAACTCCAACAGTTGCAGCTTCAGTTGGCACCATGCAGCTCTCAACTTGGCAAGGAAAGCAGGCTGCCTCAAGCTCCCAATGGAAGAAATCACAGGGCCCCACAAAGAACTGTTTCAGTCCATAGCCAGTAGCTGTTGACACTAGGAAATGCTAACAGCCAGGGAAAAAGCTATGCAGTAAACAGCTTTCAAATCTTTATGATCTTAAAGAACCCAGAATGGGTGCTTGCCATTGACTGGTATGGTAAAATAGTCTCAGATGAGAGACTGACTTTTAGTAGGCCAGGCTAATACAACAACCTCTGTGTACAGTCCTGACTCTCAGTGGTTCTTTCCTCACGGACACTGCAACTTAATCAGTGGATCATTATGTTTTGCTCCTAATGATCATACACTGCACTTCAGCCCCCTCTACATTAAACAAGCAATATGCAGGAAGCTCGAGTGCCCAGTAGGTAGTGCACTGCCTGCCCTACTATGTGGGCAACTTGGGTGTGGGAACAAGTCTAGGTCTCTGCTTGTCTGGTGGCCCAGGAGCTAGGCATCCTACCAATGGCAGTGCTAGGTGACTGAGGGATGGGATGCCACCTCCCCACTCCTACCATGACACCTGTGGCGGGCCTGTGGGCCTTTGGAAGTGCATGTGTCTGTCCCTCCTCCATAGGGTCATTGTGACATTAGGGTAGGCTGCAGTGCCAGCTGGAAGAGAGAGTGGTGTACAGAAAAAAAGGAGAAAACAACTACAGCCTTTGAACGACTGCTCCAGACACTCAGGGACCCTGTGCCTCAAGCCTGCTGCGGTGGATTGCAGTCCAGGTGGGGGGACATCAGCAGGTGACGGCTGTTAGGACTGTGAGGCCACCTGACAGTCTCAACGGAGGGGTGGCTGAATCAACTATTTGTTAGCTTTTTGTTAACACTGGCTCAAGCTGTGGACCCTGCAATATGAGCAGACTTGACAGACCAAATGGCCTTCTTCTGCTGGCTTCTTCGTATGTTTGTATGTAATAACAAAGAAAACTGGAACAGCAATGTACATACGAGCAACTTGTTGAGATCACCAATATGATCACCAAAACTACCACTGCCCCATCCTTTCTCAATCATTATATCTGACAGAATGCTAGCATTTGATCTGTATTTCATGGTTATGGGACCACACCATTAACCTTGAGGATGAGTACATGTTACAATAGGTCAAATAGAGTGAGCAGAAGGTAAGCGAGGCGGAGCGAGGCAGAGACAGAAAAAGAAATTTCATAATTACACGTGATCCCATCGGATTATTTCTCCATTCAAAGAAAGAACTGCAAAAAAAATACCGCAACTGAGGGTTAACAGCAGTTACACTCCTTTCAGGTTCTCTGTACAGCTCCTTAAACGAAACTAATAGCAGCATCACACTAAATCCAGCGCAAGCTGCCACAGTGAGAGTTCCATCAGGTAAGAAAGCCTTGGACTTTCACAGCAAACACCAGTAACTCCCCATGCAGACTCAGACACACACATACACACACCAACAGCAGCAGCAATCACCAGTGGGAAGTAATGAACAGAGTTCTACTCACCAAGCGGCCCTATGAACCAAGGTGTCAGTCTTTCTTCAACTTTCCCTGCCGTGTGATCTCCTAATTGCCATCACGCAAACAAACATCCAACAGCAGCCAGCAGCACCCTTTTGTTTTTGGTTTTATTTTCTGTTTATTTAAAAAAAATGTGACTGTACTGGATTCCCTCCTAGCAACCATCACCCAAACAAGATTTTAAAGGAGTCTGCTGCACATTGGCTGTGCCTGGTTACAGGATAGCACCTCCAGGCCATCCTCGATTCTTCCTATTTTTTTTTTTTTTTAAGGTGGATGAAATAAGAATTACTCAAGTCTGAACCGAGAGAAGTGGGGAAGTTTCAGTGCACAGCACTGCTGGGCTCCACCACAAAGCCAGGCCGAGAAAGAGAGGGAGAGAGAGAGGAGTGTGTGCGAGAGTGTGTGTGTGTGTGTTTAGCAGCTCTTTAGAAGCTCAGTGAACACCATATAGGGGGAATATGCACACACTGCATCCCTCCCCCACTTTTATAGCAGCACTGACTCCTGTCAGAAGGTGGACGGGAGCGGAGACAGAGCAGCCAGCTTAAGGAAACCTGTCAAGGCAGAGGTCCTGTAGTAACACCCAGCTTTACGAAACAGTGGTATTCCCCATATATAAAGTGGAAACACTGTGTATTCACCAGGTGCTCATCTGGAGGGAGAAGTGATTCAGTCTGTCCAAGACACAGAATGCAAGAGCTAGCATGTGGTGGAATACAAGAGTCTAGCTCAGGAAGTCATTAGCAATGAATGCATGAAACTAAACACCAGACATGTGGCACAAAGTGCTTTTGATTGTACCAGAACAGTTGGGGCTCCAAGCTTCGCTCCAGATACCTACACAATACAGCAGCAGATCCAGCCATGTAGCCAAACTAATTTTTTAACATTTTTTCCAGGAAAAGCATCGCAAACTAAATTAACTTGTTTCCACGTGCATGCTAGGGAAGGGATACAGATAGCTCCCATCACTCCTTTGGGCCAGCAAACCACAATTGTTTCAACCCGAAAGTCTGGTAGGAAGTCTAACCTAGTGGTTAGATGGTACTGCTGTAAAGCTAGAGGCACAGGTTTTTATCCCATCACCAGGTGTGCCTGTGTCCGCCGGTTCTGCAGTATCCATCAAGGGGATAATCATGCATATACTAACTAGAGATAAATAACTATGGGGGGATCAAAACTGCAGGCCCTTGTACTAACAAAGGGTCTCCACATCAACACACCACTGCAGTGAAACAAGTCCCTGTGGTGGGAATCAGATTCAGGGCACTTGTAGTAACAGGAGGTCTCCACACCAAAACACTAGTGTAGAAAGTCACTGTGCAGTTTTTATTTGTAAAAGTTGCTGTACCACAGTTCAAAGGTCACAGAATGCTTTTGTACCCTTATGTGGTACAAAAACTTTTCTAAACAGAATGGAAATTTGTGCCACCAGCCGTTTTACTCCCCCCTCCCATACAGAGGACTCTGCCCCTCCGCTGAACAGAAAATCTTCTGCTGTTTCAACATCTAAAAAAAAAAGTAAAATCCACCATTATCCTAGTGGGTTTTCAGCAGCTAGGTGAGGATAAGTTTCTGATATTTTTAAAAATAATAAAAAATTAAACAGAACATTTACTGGGAAGAAAAACGCAGCAAGTGTTTATATTTCAAACCATTTACTATACAAAACAATACATGGGCAACCATAAACAGCAACTGTATTTCCATTTTAGGGATCTGATGACATCAGGAACCCTTGATGGAAACACAGCTTTGTTGTGCATGGCAGCCCATATACTATTTTCTATATGTTACATGACACGTGCACAATTTGACATATCAGACAGATAACCACAGAGTTCACACCTGAAATGGTTTTTCAATAAATCCAAGTGGATATTGGGTGGCACGGTATACAATAATTACAGACAATAATCATGAGAAAAGAATGACTGGGAGCCAGCCCAGTGGCGTGGTGGCCTGAGGCACTGAGGGCCACACCACCTGCCACACAGGCGACCCGATTCCGAAACAGAGCTGGGTCACTCGAGGGCCAGCTGTGGGAAGGAGGAATGTGTGTCCAGAGACAGTTCTCCTCCTTCCGGGTGGGGGGGACAGTGCATGCTGCTGCTTGGTTGCAACCTAGCAGAACCCAGGTGACGCAGTATGTGGATGCCTCTCTGAAGGCCAGGCGCAGGTGTACAAGTATGTGAAACATCCTAATGCCGCATGTCCATGCCCTTGCATGCATGGGAAAGGAGAAAACTGAAGTGGAAAAACATCCCCAATTCTAATGACTCCAACTGCCCGCAGCCTCGCACCAGATGACTCGGCCACCACCTGAACAAGCATGGTGAAGTAAGGCCTGGGAGAAGTCAGGGTGACAGGGTTCAGGTGGCCACCATGATACAGGCCGGCCGGGGTAAGGAAAGTAAAAAGCTGTATAGACAAAAAGAAAAAAAAGGAACTGTACTATCTTAGTGTTATAGTTTCTCTCGGAGTCTCTTAGAGCTTGTCTGTTTATTATAAGACACAAATTGGGGTTGACATTAGTACAATACACATTCCACACTTATTTTAAAAGGAGTTACAGGAAAAATACAAACTGATGCATACCAAATACTTCACCCCCCAAAAAAAAAATCATAATGGGAATGACATTACATAAAACACATACAAATATTTTCAGTACCATTCCAATTAATTTGTCTCACAGAATCAATGTAAACTATTCCAACGGCTAATAAACACTATAAACAATCACTTAACCCAAACGCTTTATCATCCAAATGTTAAATCAGCCCAAGGAACAAAACCACGATTACAACAGTCTGTGCATCTGACAGGCACACACCATTTCTTACAGTTCGTAACAGCATAGCAGTTTGGTCATTTGGCCACATAAGTTCTAAAAATGAACTTTGACGCCGGCATATAAATTTGGAAAGCGCCAAGCATTGCTGCTCTCACCTCAGTGCAAGAGGTTCCCGATTAAATCTGGTTAACATCAGAGTAATGGACTTCTCCACTAATAATACAGCAGCACCTTTTCTGAACTGCCTCAAGTCGATTTTGAACCGCAACTGCGAATCCTGAATGCCAGACTGAAGTAGCATATTACAGGACTGATCTTATAAGGGATGTTTACACCATCTTCAATTTTCTTTATCTACTCCAGCCCTTTTCAACACATTTAGGAACCATACCCTTTTATTAGACTTTTTCAACACCAATTCAATATGCATTTGCCACCCCCACTTAATTATGACCGCCCCAAGAAATGTGACCTTGTGAACCATATCAACCGGAACAGCACCTATTAAACGCTCTGTTCCCTCTAAATTTTTCATTGTAGCAAAATGTATTTGCATTGTTTGTGCCTTGGCTGCATTTATTTTCATGTGATTTGTTTATCTGTGTCCATACTACAGAGGCATTCAGATTTGTTTGTAAGGAATGTATTCTTCTCATGGAGGCTGTAGAGGGTGGCGTCATCCATGTCCACCACCTGACTACGGTTTACAGGCATATCATTGATCACGATCAAAAAACATCAGGCTTCATCCAGTCTCTTATGGAATGAGAGAGTTTTAACTCAGTGCTCATGAGAAGGGACTTGGCAAGGTTAGAGGAATGGTCAAATGTATGGCAGCTTAGATTCAATGCTAAGAAGTGCAAGGTAATGCACCTGGGAAACAAAAACCCAGGGGAAGAGTACACAATGGGGGGTGAGATACTAACAACAACAAAAATGGAAAGGGACCTGGGGGTAGTCATATCAGATGACCTAAAATTGAGCACTAAGCAATGTGAGAGGGCAGCAAGGAGGCTGGGGAATACTGGGATGCATGGGAGAGGCAACACCAGTAGAAAACAAGAAGTTATTATCCCTCTGTACAGACAGCTGGTGAGACCACATCTGAGTACTGCGTGCAGTTCTGGAGACCCAATCTCCACAAAGACATAGACAGGATGGAAGCTGTCCAGAGGAGGGCAACTAAAATGGTGCAGGGTCTGCACCGGAAGACATATGAAGAGAGACTTAAAGAGCTTAATATGTATAGCCTCGAGGAAAGGAGGGAGAGGGGGACATGATAGAAACTTTCAAGTACCTCAGGGAATCAACAAAGTCCAAGAGGGTAGCATCTTTCAAAAAAGAGGTGTGCAAGAACAAGGGGCACAATTTGAAGATAGAAGGGCGGCTCAGAGGTAATTTAAGGAAGCATTTTTCACAGAGAGGGTTGTGGATGTATGGAACAGCCTTCCAGAGGAGGTTGTGAGTCAAAAACAGTGGTGATTCAAGCATGCATGGGACAGTCATAAGGCAATTCTAGGGGGTTGGGGTAGGAAGAAGTAGGCTGCTGGTTAACTAGGATCTGCAACTTATCCATCAGGTAGGGAAATGGGCAGACTGGGTGGGCCAAGCGGTCCTTATCTGCCGTCAAATTCTATGTTTCTATGTTGCTCTTACAGTAGCAAAAGGTCTCCACACCAGTGTGCTAGTATGGTAAGTCACTGTGCTTACTGTGCTGTGGGGTTCCAATTCACAGCATCTGTAGTAACAAGAGTATCTAGACCATCCCCCCAGGGGAGCGACTACCTCTCATGATGCAGATGACCCTGGTTCTGGAATGAGCCTGGGTTGTCAGACGACCAGTCGAGGAAGGTGAGCTCAGCATCCCAGAGATGCGCCCTGCCTCGGGGAGAGGGACAGTCAGCATCTGCTGTGCTACTGCCACCTGGGTCACCACAGATGGCAGTACAAGCGGAGCCGCCAAATTAAGGACAGACTCTGACAAGTTCTGATGTGCAATGCACACGCATGCGTGCACACATACCGGGAGTGTTCTCGGTGTCCACAGGTAGAAAAATGGAAAACAGGAGCACCAGTCACTGCAGAAGGATGTGCCCCTTCGCCACAGGCAGTACACTGCCAACTGTGGTGCTCTCCCTCAAGTACCTACCCAGTCTCCATCAGGAGGAAAGGGGGTCCCTCTCGGTGGACCCACCCTTGGGAGGGGTTAGCCAGGGGCGTAAGAGGGAGATGGTAAGTCCCCGAGAAGGCGGGTGATGGGGCTGGACAAGCCGGGTAGGGCCGATGGGGGCCGGCTGGTAGGAGAGAAAGCATATTATATTTAAAAAAAAAAGAAGGAAACAGCAATAGAGGATCTCCACACCAGCAAACTAGTATGATGAGTCACTAGCACCAGGACTGAAACTCCGAGCCCCTCATGTAACAGACAGCCTCCACACCAGCACACTAATCCCCAGCTCCAGCATATAAACTCAGGTTCCCTGTACTAAGAGTGGTTCTCACTACAAGTGTGGCAAATCACTGCACTGCAATTCAAACTCAGAGTCCCTCTAGTAACATTCTCTACAGCAGTATACTAGTGTGGGGAGTCACTGTGCTGGGATTTAAAATCAGGGCCTCTGCTGTGAACAGATAGGGCCAAGATTTTCAAAAGTGGAAAAACTGCACACGTGCAGATAAAAATTGTTCGAGGGTTTTCTTGTGCAACTGCAATTTTTTCCTGCATGAACTCAATTTTCAAGAAGATTGCCTTTTTGCAACCTTTTCCACAATTTACATCAGCTTGTATATACTTTTTTTGCACAGCTACGGAAAAATGCTATGCTTGGCAGCAAGGAAAATGCCGCCCGTGTGCATAAAATGTTGAAAATAACATTCTCGCAGGTGTGGGAATTTTTCCCTGTACCAGGGAGTTGTACAGAGGGTCTCTGTCTCTGGCTCATGTCAGGCCCTTTCAAAATCTGCTCCCTGGTCTCCACACCAGTGCACAAGTGCAGTGAGTCACTGAGCTGTGATTCATCTCCACATTAATGCACTAGCGTAAAGAGGCACTGCCCTGGGATTTAAACCCAGGGCCCTTGCAGTAATAAAGGATCTTGACACTAGTGAAATAGTGCGAAGTCAGTTCTTTGTCATTTCAACTCAGAGCCCCTGCAGTAAATGAGCATTATATACTTAGCGTAACTGTTGATCTTCTAGAACATCTTCACACAGATTACACAGAAATTTGCCAGCAGAAAAGGACCACACGGCTCATCCAGTCTGCCCTTGTACTCTCCCCTGTTGATATTCACCACTGATTATTACTTACGGATCTGGGCCAGCGGCACTAGAACCCCGCGGGAGCAAAGCTTTTGCCAGGGGGTTGGCCATGACTACTGGAAATGACACCTGCAGCCCCTGTGGTGCCATGTGCCAGCCAATAACTACTGCTGGCTCCCTCACTAACCTCAGTTCTGTTCGTTAGGAGACAAACGAACGGTGGGGGGGGGGGATAAGAGAGGGCTAAGAAGTTTCCTAGCCCAAAGGGATAGGGAAAGGATATAGGAAATGAAAAGAAACAACAAAATAAAACCCCACTATGAGCCTTTGAATAAAGCAAAAAAGGGCACATCAGGTGGCCTAAACAGGTAGTTGGGTATGGAACGAGAGCCTCACACCACTAGCCAGACATGAGATTGATACTGATCTTAAAAGGCAGAAGCACTGAAGCATCTGGCTCTGGCAGAAAGCAAGCAGGGATGCCCAAAATTGGGACCCCCTGCAATTAAGATGACACAGTGTATCAAAGTAGGAATGACTTACATAGACTCCTGGGAAAAAACAAACCCCATTTTATGGAGATTCCCTGCTGAAAAGTGCGTCGGCCCCCTGGCTGAGATGCTTTAGGTGTGAAAGAATGCTGCTGATCCCAAGTCCACCTTAAATCTGAAGGCTGCTTTGAGTGACATCACAGGCAGACCTCACGTCTGACTCAGTAGCAGCTCACACCTGACTGTGTTAGTTATGATAAGCACAGGGAGCGCCTCCGATGACTAGGTGCTGAGGCAGAATGCGAAACTAGGAAAGCCCACACCAGTGTCAGATCCAGGATTTTGAAAAGGGTCCTGTGGCAAAAATGAATTGGGTCTCTAAAAGGGGTTGGGTTGTCAGCAAGTAGGCAGAAAACCTTTATTTATCATCCTGTGCTGAACATGACAGCACTTGGTAGTAAGCCACGCTAAAATGAATTTCTGTTATGCTGAAATATATCATGTTATGTTGGATTGGTTCTATGCCATGTAAATGTCAAAGAAGGGTCCTGCTGCCTCAGGATCTCTACTAATGCTGGATCCGCCACTGGCCCACACCTTCCTTAAAGGGCAACAAAGGGATCAGGAAAAACATGGGAGAAATAGGCACAGTTCAGTCTAGATTTCATATGATTTCTGTTGTGATCTCCCCTCCTAGCTTTGTCACTAAAGACACATGCCTGCAAACAGGATCATTGTCCCTTGGAATTTATGTGCTCCTGCTGCCCATCTACACGTGATGTCATAAGTGTCTGCCTGTGACATCATAATCCTTTCCTCTGTAAACAGATGTGACGTTACAAACAAACACCTATGACATCAGGTGTACAGCTGCTGCAGCAGGTACAGTATTAACCATACGAAGAGAGAGACTAAAGAAGCGGAACAGCCTCCCTGAGGAGGTTGTGGAGTCAAAATCAGTGGGGGAATTCAAGACTGCATGGGATAGACATAAGGCAATTATAGTGGGGGGTAGGAGGAAGTAGGCTGTTGGTTAACTAGGATTTGCAGCTTATTCAACAGGTACGGAAATGGGCAGACTGGGTGGGCCAACTGGTCCTTATCTGCTGTCAAAGTCTATATGGGACAACAACCTTGCTTTCAGCCAAATTACTTTAATAATGGGAAATATGGCAAGCCCGGTTCAGGAACAAGCAGGGACACCAGGGGCGGGATGGGAGGAGATGAAGGCTCCAGCATCTCAGAGTACACTCTTCTCCTCCAAGGAAGGAGGAAAACAACATTTCGCCCTAACACTGCCAGCTGTGGGTGCACAAATTGGTGGTGGTGCAGCAGCAGCAGCCATGACAAAGTGGGGCAGGACACCCTTATGTACTTGTCTGGGCATGCCCCTGCACACGGTAGCCTGGATGCCAGTCCTTGTGCCGACATCCTCACTTGGGGCGGAGAAACTAAGAAGATAAAGCTCATCCACTGCAGCATGCACGACGTCCATAAATGACCAGATGGGGGTTATATCAGCCTGCCTGTGGAGAAGCATAAAAAATATATACATATGGGGAATCCAGAAAATGTGAGCACAACTATGTCTAACTATTGTCATTTCAAAAGTTTATCACAGACGTCAGGTGCTCCTTGTCACCCATGCTGTAATATCCATGTTGCTATAAACTCCTGCTCTCAGCGGTAATTGTGTGCAGATGGAGAGGCACCCAGTCCCTTTATGTGAACCTCAGATGTTTCCTTGCAAGCTGTATTCTACCAATGGAGCAATTCTGAGGCTGCCCATGGACAGTGACTGTACACGGTCCTTCTAGTCAGTAATTCTGTTGTTATACACGTGGAGAACCACAGTATGTCGGCACACCGTGTGTTACAAACATGGAATATAACACACGGTGATAAAACATACATGTTCCACGTTTATTTTTTTACTCATTTCTCTTCAAAGCCACCTCTCCTTCGGCCAGGCTATCTCCCAGCCCCATGGGAAGCCTTCTTGTCACTTACCCTCCTCCTTCTCCATGGGCTTCCCTCTCTCTATGGGAGGCACCTGGCATCATTGTGCGTGCTGCCCGGGGTTTTCCCTATTCTGCCCACCCCCTGGGATGTCAACAAGTGAACTCAATGAAGTGTTGCCAATGTCAGACCCATCAACAACAACTCCGCTCCAGTCACACAGCTCCAGCTGCACTGCTATATGTAGTCGCCCAGATAGCTGCAGTGCAGCAGAGCATGGCTTTCTCTCGCCCGGAGGAAAATGTCCTCAGGGACACTTGACCCCCCATCCCCTGGCGACCCAAGCTCACTCTTGAACTCAGGTCACTATTGTGCTGGCTATATATTCCATTTACAATGCAAGGTGTGCAGCCATGCTGTTATGTAACTGGAATATATCACAGCATGTCCAGTTACCATATGTTATAAATGGAATACATCACACCATGTCTGCACACCATATTATAAATGGAACATACCACCGCATGTCTGTTTACAATATGTTACAAATAGAATGCATCACAGCATGTCTGCACAACATGTTATAAATGGAATATATCACAGCATGTCTGTTCACCATGTGTTAGAAATGCAATATATCACAGCATGCCCTCTCTTCACTATAAATAGATTCAGTGCATGTATTGCACAGCTTTACAGTACAATAATGGGACTGGAGAAAGGACTGCACCCCCTGCTGTCACTATAAATAGTCATATGTACCATGTAGTACACAGTACAACAGTTTGAATCAAGACAAAACTGGATCCTAGTAGCAACAGCAGCAAGACAGAGACATCAATACTGTAGATAGGAAGAACAGTAAGAACAAGAAAAAGTTAGGGCACCTTGGGCAGACTGGGTGGGCCAGGCGGTCCTTTTCTGCCGTCATGTTTCTATGTTTCTGAGAACAGATAAAAAGCCATGCATAGAAATTCAAGAAGCATAGACAAGACAAGAAAAATGGACAAACTTCAAGCTGTAATGGCAGCAGAAGATTTGGACATCACTGCCATCACAGAAATATGGTCAGAGTTGGCACCTAAATGCTCCTAGCTACAATGTATTCAGAAGGGACAGGAAGGATGCCACAAGGGGGGGTGTTGGGCCGCAATGGCAGTGTATGTAAATGAAGGCATAAGGGCCTCCTCAGAGAATAAATCTATCTCAGAGGGGCAGGGGAGGAAGTAGAAGCACTATGGCTCTAGCAGATAGACAGTGGGGAAAAAATATAAAATCAGAGTAATTCACAGTCCACCAAACCACCAGACCCCCAGGCCAGCGGCATGCGTGAGTGATTGTGTGGGAAGAGGCAGTAAGAAAAGCAGAGGAAAGGCTGTACAGGTGCGCCAGATGATGGCTGCTGTAGTCTACTCAAGCACCACAAAAGGCTCCCTGCAACTGACATTTACAGGGCACAAGAAAGCATGTCTCCACCTCCCCTGGCTAAGACAAGCCAGCCAAGGTAGCAGAGAAAAGGATGAAGCACTTCTCCTCTAGGCCAGAGGAGTTCCCTGGGAGGGACAAGCTGGTCAGGGGGGATGTTGGGGCACTGGAGGTCTGGCAGGTTCTTTCAGTGGGTGTGGGGGGTGAAGTCTGGTGGACAGCAGGTACTGCTGTGAAGCCCAAAGGAGAGGGATGCAGTGGGCAAGTGAAAAAGGGAAACCAAATTGGCAAAAAAAAATAAAAAGCATGACAGTACTCATGGGAAGCATCAACCTCCCAGACATAGACTGGGACACTCTAACAGTGGAAAGGGAAAACAAAGTCAAGAGTGCCTAGAAATAATGTAGGACAAGTTCCCTCCACAATGAGTGTGCAAACCCACTAGAGGGGAAGCAATTTTGGAACTGGTCATTAACAAAGATCCACTTGGCCAGTAACCACAACTCGATTAAATTCAATATGTGGCAGGCCCAGTAGTGCAGAGGGCAGAAGCACTTAAGCACTTTACCTCTCTCACACTAGTGATCCAAGCTCGGGCCACCAGGGGTCGAAAGAAGATTGAGCGGCCATCAGACAGCTTTCCTTTCTTGGACTGGGAAGATGGGTTTCCCCTGGCTCTTGGTTGGTGGAGGTCTGGTTGTAGCATCGAGACCAAGGGGGGGTAGCACTAGGTTGAGTGGGTGGAGCAGGGCCACTGGTTCCAGCATGCATGTGCACCTCCACACACATGCACGACTGTGTCTTGCCATGGCCCCCAGGAGTTAGAAGGGACAAAAAAAAAAAAAAACACGGAAAGAAAAATAACCTATCCCCTCCCCTCCGTTGCCATGCATGATGACAGTCGGTACCTCCAGGTCCTGTTCCATGTGGATCCTCATTGTTCTGACAGTGGAGGGAGTGGCAGATGGGACTGGAGGATTGCTGTACACTGGCCTGTCGAAAGGCGCATGGTGGCAACAACGAGGCAAAAAGCTATATGGGAAAAAAAACTGATATTGTGCTGGGGTCTTGGCCACTTAAATCCAGCAGAGAACTTGACTTTACGAAAGTAGAATACAATAAAATTAAGACAATCACAGAAAAACAGCTGGCGGACGTACACAAAAGGAGCAGAAAACAAGTGGGCAGCAATTAAGCAGGCAATACTGGTAGTCACCCATTCTTGTATAAAACATGTGACTAAGACCAAGAAACAGAGGAAGCTGCTTTGGCTTAGCAAACAAGCGTGAGAGGCAGTATGGGTCAAAAGAAAAGTCTTTCAGGTCATACAAGAGGGACCAAAATGAGTCCAACAGAACTGTATAGAACGATAAATTAGCAAGAAGTACTAATGAGGGCTAAAGTGAACAAAGTACTAAGGATACCCAACTGTGTTAAAAACAAAAACAAATACAAAACTTTCTATAGGTAGGTACCATATGGAGAAAATAACGAAGGATAACAAAGAAATTTGAAACAAGCCTTGAGAAGGATGAAAAAAAAAAATACAAACATATTAAATAACCCTTTGAAAACTGAATATGTGTGAACGTATATAGATTCTGGACGTACATATACGTCCACAGTCTTCTAAGGGTTTTAAATTAGTATTTCAGTTCTGCATTTACTATAGAAAGTATTGGGTGCTTCCTGACAGCAAAAGTAGATTCCAGGTTAGTGATGGTATTAGACTGGAGGTAAGGTGTGTAACTACGAAAGAGTTCTGAAAGGTCTGCAAGAACTTAATGTTACAGAGTCCCAAGGACCAGTCAGGCAGCACATAAGAGAACTGAAGGAGATGAATCCATCACTGGCAGTCACCTTGGCAGATCTATTTAATGAATCACTCAATATGGCAGAGGTGTCCGAGAACTGGAGGGTGGCAAATGGGGTCTCCCTACACAAGTGTGAAGATTGGGAAAACCCAAGTAACTAGACCAGTAAGCCAGACGTCAATAGAGGGCAAGCTGTTGGTATCAATCATAAAGGAAGTGATACCAAACTTCTACAAAGAAAAAAGTCCGACAAACAAAAATCAGCATGGTTTCATGAGGGCAAGGTTGTGTCAAATTAAAATGACTAACTTCTTACATTCAGTAACACAGATGGTGGACAGTGGCCAGGCAGTCAACACTACAGACATTATTCAGCATCTACCTACTCTACTTTAGTCAAATAAACTGGCAGAAATAAGACACTGCGTAGGAAAACTAGAGAGTACATGAAAGAGATACCACTGACTTCTGGAAAAACAGCCCCCCCAAACCAGTACATAGCTAATCTGGGAGCTCTGATCATATAGAGGGACCCCCACACACACACACACACACACGCACAGCATCTGAAAACAAGACTGCTCTGTTCACTGTACTGCTCACCTGGTAACATATATAAATAAGCATTCTGCGCCTGAACTTCAGTAAGGTGTACGATTCCATGCTTCACAGGAGTCTTATCCAGAAAGCAGGGGCAACAGGACAGAGCAGAAGACTGAGTCAACTGGCAGCTGATTGTCCAGCAGAACCCAGATGGCAGTCCTGATTGGTAATTTCTCTGATATCAGGAAGGTTACAAGTGCTGTGACCCAGAGGAAGATCCTGGGACTGGTACTCTTCAATATGCATTACCAGTGGCATTGGCATGAGGTTACAGGGTAAAGTAAATATGTTTGCAAATGGCACAAAAATTTCAGACGGTCGACAATGAGGAGGAAATAAGCAACACGAAAAGTAATGCACTGTACAAAAGTTGGAGTTGTGGTCCACAATCTTGCAGTTGGAACTGAATGCAAAAAAAAAAAGCGATGTACATTGGAAGCAAAATCCTGCAGGCAAAATACAGCGCAAGTGGAGTCATAGAGGAGCATTCAAAGGATGAAAGGAGTCTAGGGGTTATAATAAACAGCAGTTAATGTGAGACAGCATATGGAAAAGCTATTAACATGCCGGGATGTATCCGGCAGGGTTTCGACAGTCAAAACTCAGAGGTGATATTGCCACTGTACAGGTTACCGGTTGGGCATGCAGTTTAGGAACCCTCATCCAAAATAAGATAGTGAAAGGACAGAAACTATTCAGTGGAGGGCAACAAAAGTAATCCATGAGCGGCAAGGTAGGACTTGTCAGGAAAGATTAGACAGCCTAAACATCTACTCATTAGAGGACAGGAAATGGGGAGGGGTTGGGGCATGACGTAAACTCACAACTACTGTACATGCAAGGACACAACAGGGTGAACTTCATGGATTTATTTACCTTAAGGACTAACGCAACAACCAGGCCACAAGCTCAGACTAATGGGGTGGGGGTAGGGGGTGGGGCCTAAGGAAATACTTCTTTGCAGAGGGGGTGGTTGATAGGTTGAACAATCTCCTTAGTAATGTGACTGAATACTATAACTAAGTCAGAGTTCAAAACTCAGTGGGATATGTACAGGGGCTAGTGAGAAGCAAAAAGCAGGTTGGGTGCTCCAGGGGTTCCAAAACACCTAAAGAATTCTAGACAGAAAGAACATGGCAGACACGGTGGACTCAGTCTTTTTTTGTACTATACCATCTCTCTCTCTCTCTGACCCTCCCCCCATCTCTCGCTATAAATAGATACTTATACAACACAGCCCACAGTACAACACTGGGAACTGACCTTAGGACTTGCCTTCCCTCCCCGCTCATCTCTTAATATAAAAACGGACATGTATATCACACAACCCACAGTTCAAACTACAGACAGGCCTAAGGTTTCCTTCCCCCTTTGAATCATCAGAAATTGCAGCTCTGAAGTTTATCCAAAATACACAGAGGCACACAAGGCCAGCCCTTGTGCAGGGTCCAAGCTGAGAGCTTCCCCCACTGCCAGAGGGGCAAGGCGCTTCTCTTCATGGCAGCAACAAACAGAAATAGAGTCATCCTTCAAACCCAGAACAAAACCACAGCAGCATGAAATGAAAGGGCTGTTCTAACGGAAGGCTGGTATTTAAGCCACAGCAGGCTGGCAGGCATTCCCCTTAGGGAGGGGCCCTGATACTGAGAAGCCAGCAGACTGGAATTAAAAAAAAAAAAACATAAGAGGGCACTGGAGAATCCAAGGGCAATCAGAATGCCTGATCCGTCTTATCTTCTCTAGTCAGGTCAAAGTGAAGTCTAGAAAGGACAAAATAATACTAAAAATGTTTATTTAGTCTCCAAAGTAACGGTGTCCTCACCCTGACCCTCACCCCCAGACGCACACTGGCCATTGTTTGCCCCTTACTGACTGCACCAGGCTGGGCCTGATGCCCCTGAAGCAAATTATTTCACGGAGTTACAGGACAGCTCAGTCTCTCTTTCACACATGCACACACATATTTACATACAGACACGCACATGCATGCATGGACACAGATACACAAAGATGCATAGACAGAGGCAAACATGCACTGCAGACACATACAGATGTATAGATGCAAAAACACACAGATCACATGCATACACATATTCAACAGTTATGACAGACACAGACACGCATGCCCACACAAACACATATACGCAGGACAACTGGTACAGCAACCCACAAGAGACAGGGCTATCCTAGATCTAGTACTGACTAACAAAGAAGGGATCACAGATCTCCAGGTAGAAGGTCACCTGGGGGCCAGTGACCATCACATGGTATGGTTCAATTTGGCTACTACATCTAAATCATCCCATTCCAAGGCAAAAATATGGGACTTCAGAGGAGCTGACTTTGATAAGATGGCCAACAGAGTTAGGCTAGCCCTGGCAAAAAGAAACACAGGTGAGGGGGTACAGGCAAAGTGGGCAAGCATTAAGGATGCAATACTTTGAAGGCAACATCCCATTGTGTTAGACAGAAAAGGAAGTGCAAAGAAGAAGGAAACCACTTTGTTCTCAAACAGTAGCAGAAAAGGTCAGAGCCAAAAAGGCTGGGTCTTCAGGAAATATAAGGGAACACAGCGGGATGAAGATAGGGAAGGCATACCAAACTGCCCTAAGGGAAGCAGGTAAGGCAGTAAGGCAGGCAAAGTCCCAAACTGAGGAAACACTAGCACCAACAGTAAAGAAGGTGACAAGACTTTCTATAGATACATTAGTGAAAGGAGGAAAGTCCAGAGGGGGTATTGCTAAGTTTAATGGAGAAAAAGAGCATGGGGAGGAGGAGGAGGACCTGTAGGCATCTATCCTAAATAGATACTTTTGCTCAGTATTTACTGAAGAGAAGGTAGGCAGGGCCCACAGCTCAGCATCATGGACACAGGGGAGGGAGGTGAGCACTACTCCCTTCACAAAAGAAAGGGTCCTACAAGAGCTTGCTAAGCTCAGGGTGGATAAGGCAATGGACCTGATGGCATACATTCCAGGGTACTTAAGGAGCTAAAGGAGGAACTAGCAGAGCCATTAGCAGAATTGTTTAGTGAGTCTCTGAGCACAGGAGAGGTCCCAGAAGACTGGAGAAGGGCTCATGTGATCCCGCTCCACAAGAGTGGTAGCAGGGAGGGAGGCGGGGAACTACAGACCGGTCAGTCTACCTCAGTAGTGGGCAAGATTATGGAGGCACTCCTTAAGGAAAGGATAGTGCAACACCTGGAATCCATAGGGGCACAGGATCCAAGACAGCATGGGTTTACAAAAGGAAGGTCCTGTCAAACTAATCTCATAGATTTGACTGGGTAACCAGAGTGGTGGACCAAGGGGGAGCAGTTGATGTCGCCTACCTTGACTTCAGCAAAGCTTTTGACACTGTTCTACATAGAAGATTGATAAATAAGCTGGGTAGGCTCGGGTGGTCAGGAAGTTGGTCAACTGGGTGGCAAACTGGTTGACGGGCAGAAAACAGAGAGTGGTGGTAAATGGTATACAGTCAGAGAGATGCAAGTCACAAGTGGGTACCTTAGGATCAGTCCTGGGGCCAGTCCTCCTCAACATCTTCATTAGTGACCTTGCAGATGGACTAGAGGGTAAGGCTTGTCTGTTTGCAGATGACACCAAGATCTGCAACAGAGTAGATGATCCAGATGGGTGGGCAGAATGAGAAGAGATCTGGATAAACTAGCAGAATGGTCAGAAGAGTGGCAACTGGGATTTAATGCAAAGAAGTGCAAAATCATGCACATAGGGAAGAGAAACCTGAAGCCACCTATAGGCTGGGTGGGAGTTGCTAGCAGTCACAAAGGAAGAAAGAGACTTGGGCATCATCATCACTGATGACCTAAAATCATCCAAGCAGACCTCTAAAGCAGTAGGTAAGGCTAGGGGCTGTTAGGGTGTATTAGCAGGGGTATCACAAGTCGTAAGAGGGAGGTAATAATCCCTCTGTACAAGACACTGGTTAGGCCCCATCTGAGTACATGGCAGTATTGGAGGCCACACCTTCACAAGGACATTAACCAAATTGAGGCAGTCCAGAGAAGGGCAACCAAAATGGTGCAGGGACTGCATCAGAAGACATATGAGGACAGATTAACGGAGCTCAATATGTATACCCTGAGCAGTTAGAGGAGAGGCGATATGATCGAGGCATTCAAACACCTTAAGGGCATAAACAAGGTGAAAGAGTCTAATATGTTTAAATATAAGAAAAATAGCAGGACAAGAGGACACAGCATGAGATTAGAGGGAGGCCGATTAAGGGGAATGTGAGGAAATTCTTTTCACAGAAAGGGTGGTGGATGCATGGAATGGCTTACCACAAGAAGTGGTGGCTATGAATACAGTGCAGGGCTTCAAACAGGCATGGGATAGGCATAAGGGAGCAATACAAATGACTATGAATAGATAGGCCACTGACAGAGCAAAGGCCGATGGCACATTTATAAGGTAAAAAAAGAAATGAGCAGACTGGATGGGCCTTGCGGTCCTTATCTGCCGTCAACTTCTATGTTTCTATGTTTCTACATAAATGAACAGAACACTGTTTTGAGCTGCTGTTAGTAGCTACTTAATATTACAGGCAATCGAGCAGTATGGAAGTCCTGTCCAGTGAAGCAGCACCTGCCTTTCCAGGATACAGACTGCAAAAAAAATAAACAAAATTAAATGAATACAAAAAAAAAAAATCTGCCTGTACTTATTGTTTTCAATTTTTTTCCCTCCTCTCCTCAGCCAGCTCCATTCTACCTTGCTGTTCCCCCAGCCCTGTTATTTGTCATCTCTGGGTCTGACAATCCCACTGGCCTTGCAGTGCCCCACAGATCTCCCTCCCTCCCACAGCCAGGGAGGAGACAATGTAATGGATGTGGCAGTAGGGAGCACAGTGAACAGTGCAGAGTCTGTGGGGGAGTGCAGCATCATCCTGCAACGGCCTTGGTATTTTCCACCATTCTTCTCCCCTCGAGTGCCCCGTGGGCAAGAACTCAGCGGATATACGCATGTGCGTTCGTCCCAGTCAGGAGGCACGTGTCCTCGCCTTGTGGTTCCACTTGCGCTGCCACCTGTGGTCACTCAGGTGGCAGTATCGCAGTGGAGCCAGCAGGCCTCCCTCCCAGGAGGACGGGAGTATCATGTGGAACGCTCGATCATCCCCCCCTCCCCAGCTGACCACCGAGTGACCTCGGTCCAGTCTTGAGCCCAAGTTGCTAGCATGGTGGGACAGGTGAGGCAGCAGTGCTTCACCCTCCACTGGGCCGGCATATGCCTGCACTTAATCTGACCCCTCGATAAACAGTAGGGCTTCCAGCATTTCACAAGCACTAACTCCACAGCTTGGTCAAAGTCAAAGGTAAATAAAGCAGGGCTTTTCAGAATAAGATGTACAATCATGCTGTAGCCCCCTCCTTCTCTGAGCCACGGTTTCATTACCAACTAGCCGACTGACATGTTTTCTCATCACAAGCCTTGCTCTGGGCTGGGAGATTTTTTCCCCACTGACACCTAGTCCATGACCAATCTTTGGAAAGATTTAGTGGTCCTAGAAATATACTCCAAATCCACCCTAGTAATTAGAAAAAAGTTTTAGAACACTGACATTAGGATGAAATGAAACAAAAAAAAATGTGATAAGTTTATACCATGTTGAGGTTCTATAACTGTAAAGTGAACAGAGTGTACAATGACGTCCCAAACATAGGCATCACAGTGACCCAGCAGATGGACACTGTAGTGGGAAATGAATGTGTGTGCATTAGACCAGGAAGCATCCCTGCAGATCTCTTCAAGGGGAATGCTCCTGGCAGCAGCAACAGAGGCAACAGTACATCTGGTAGAGTGAGAATGTAACCCTGCAAGCGGTACCTAATCAGCTGAATAAGAGCAATGCGCAATGTAGATTGTTATCCACCTGGCAATGGTCTGCTTGACTGCTGCTTTTCCTTCAGTAGCTTCAGATGCATTATAAATAGCTGGGCTGTGTCTCTGCACAATTTTATGTGCACCCCTTGCAGAAGAGTAGGTCTGGTTCAGATGAAATTAAGAAACTACCTTGGGCAGGAATTTTGCATGGGGCATAGGACAAGCTTGTCATTGTGGAAAACCAGATATGGAGATTCAACAGAGCATGTCTGGAGCTCACTCACACATCTGACCAAGTGTCCAAAAACGCGGTCTTACAATACAAATAGTACAGATAGCATTTTGTCCATAGGCTCAAATGGATCCTTTGTGAGCCAAGGTAGAACCAGCATTAGATCCCAGGGCAGATATACATCCCGTACCAGACAGGACAGGTGTTCCAAGCCTTTGAGGAAATCGCATACCATTTTCTCCAGGGTCACTGTAGGAATACCTGCCTTTGCATGGTGTGCCAAGATGGCAGTCAGGTGCACCTTAAGAGCTACAACTTGCAGTCTGGACTGAGGGAAGGACCACAGGTAATCAAGCATGGGATTCATGGAGCAGGAAAAAAGTAAACGTCTGTGAGCCAACACCAGCAGGAGAATCTCATTCAATTGAACCAGAAAGTTCTGTGAGTAGAGTCCTTCCAAGGACTTGGCAGACATCCTTGGAAGTCCAAAAGACCTGGAAATTTAGCCACTCAGTAACAAGATGCAGGAACTAGAGGTCCAGTCACCGAAGCACCACATATAGACCTCATCAGGGTGTACTGAGGCTAAGATGGTTCTGGTACCAGAACTGGCAGGGCTTATCTACTGCAATACAGATGAGGGGTGAATGGTCCTACCAGTTGCAACTAGTGGATAAAGTTAACAGAGTAAAGGCATACAGGAGGCCCCCTGGCCAGGAGCAAATGAACATGTCCCCTGGCAGAGTGCCTGCTGAGAGTGGTGGGCAAAGAAGATCCTCAGCTTTCTGTTTTCCAGAAAGTGAAAATATCTACAGTTGCAGAGCTCTCCATGCAGAGAACATCTGGGGAAACTACTGGCTGGTGCAGTGTACATCTCTCCCCATACAGCTGAAGGCATCCACCAGCTGGTTGCTAGAGTCTGATGCATGGACCGCCACTCAATCCAAGTGAAACAAGTGAGCTAATATCTACAATTGCAGGGCCGCCTGGCACAGCAGGTGGGAGTGGATACCACCCTGCTTGTTCAGGTACAACATGGTGGTCATGCTGTCTGTCTTGACCTGGATTACCTGGCCTCAAACTAGTGTACCCATTGTCCGTTCCCCCCATTGTCATGCACTGTAATGAACTGTACCTTGTGTTGCACTTATGTATATTACTTGTAATGCTTTTCTTGATTTCCATTCCTACTATGTAACCCCTCCCCAAGGACGATTCTGGAAATGAGCTGTTTACAGCTCATGTTGTCTTTCCTTGTGAAACCTTTTCAAATAAAGGAATAATTAACTCCGGGAGTGGAAGGCAAACTACTTGGAGTTCCAGCAGGCTGAGGAGCAGTGCATTAGGGAGTCACGGTGCAACCAGATGTGTATGCTGTGTTCCTGCCGATGCACCCCCACATCCAATGAGGGAGGCGCCCATCATCAAAGAAACTGTAGGCTCCAACTAGACGAAGGGGAGCCCCTCCAGAATGTTTAGAAGGGACAGCAACCAACAGAGGTGTGTCCAGCACTGAACTGGGTCAACCAAACCATCTGGGACCACTGCTCTAATATACGCCATGAAGCCCAGGAGCTTGAAAAAATTCTAGGCTAGACACAGTTGCCCAGTTTGATATGACTGGGCAAAGGACAAATGATCCTTGGCCATATTCAGCAGAAAACACATTCTGGCTAGCAAAGATTCCAATTACACTCCAGTATATACAATTTCCTATGTCAGTGTCAGCTCGGACTTCTTGATGATAAGTCCCATCTGTTAGAACATCTGGATGGAAAGGTCCCTGGCTGTTCTAGGTCCTTGACTGAGCAGTCCATGATGAGTCAGTGGCTAAGGTAATCAAAAACATTGGGACTGGGAACACATTGATGTCCCTGTGCTGGAAAACTAATGACGCAACAGACAGGCATTTCATGAACACTGTCAGGGCGGAGGACAGGCTGACTGGCATGGCTCGGAACTAGTAAGGGTCCTGTCCTCCCAAAATCAGAAGAACTGTCTGTGAGACAGATGAACAAAGATGTGGAAGTACACATCTTGGAAATCTAGGGATCAGAACCATGCACCCAGCTGCTAAAAGTTTATGATCTGTTTCAAGGTGACCATGCAAACCTCTGTTTGCGATAAAACCAGCCAAGTAGTCACAGATCCAGGATGACACACCCTGTTCAGTCCAGCTGGACACCAAAAAAGTAACACCACAGAAATCTCTCCTGAGCTTAACTTTCTGGAATGTTTTCCTGCGTAGTAACCCCTTAATAGTCCAGTATGTCAAGGTCACTAGGGCTAATAGTGGTTAAGTCCAAGCACATTAGTAAGAATCAGCCACGCAAGATAAACTTTCAAAGTGCTGAAGATCAAATTCATCACATCCGCCACCCATTCCTGCTCCAACATTTCACCCTACTGGGCTTTTTTAGGGGGAGCTGGTCCTTTAATGCTGTGATCTCTATGAATTCAGCCAATTCCATTATTACTCATGCTTCAGTGTGCTTTCAATTATGTATCTTGAACAGTCATTAAACTGGGCTCCACAGCCTGCAGGTGCCAGAGCAGGTTGCTGAAAGGTCTGTGGAGTCCAGTTTAAAGACTGCTCAAGATATATAACTGAAAGCACACTAAGGTATGAATAATAATGGAACTGGCTGAATTCCTGTAGATCAGAGAACTAAAGGACCACCATCTCCTAAAGAAACCTAGAAGGGTGAAATGCTGGGCCAGGAAAAGGTGGCAGATGTGATGAATTAAATCTAGAACAATCTGAAAATTCATCTTGCATGGCTGATTAGTACTTGTATGCTGGGTAGTAGGAGGAGTCACAGAAACACAGAAACTTGAAACATGACAGCAGATAAAGGCCTACTGGCCCATCCAGTCTGCATAACCCAACCTATTACTCATGCAATGACCCTTGAGACCATCTTCCTCCATCTTACCGTCCCCTTTACATCTACCCCTGTCCTCATTAGGCCCTTGTGTCTGTCCCACCTATCCATGTATCCACTCCTTGTTTTGACACAGACCACCTCCTCTGGTAGTCCATTCTACTTGTCCACCGTTCTTTGTGTGAAAAAGTACCATGGACATCTTTCCTGAACTTTCCACCCAGCCAGCTTTAGTGGATTACACTCTTCCTGTGGAAAAGTACCTGCTGACATCCTTCCAGAACCTTCCACCTAGCCAGCTTTAGTAGATTCCACTCTTTCTTTTTTTATATCTCTTTTTATCCCCCTCGGACTCTGGCACTGTCACCCAACTAGGCTCCCCGACACCACAAGTCCCCAAGGGATCGCCCACAGAGCCATGGTTTACCCTCCATGCAGGGATGGAGTGGGAGTGGGGGGCTGAGGGCCCTAGCCCTGCCCCCTCAGTTCCAGTACCTGCTTGTCTGCGTCAGGATCTATACTCTAGGGCTGTGGTGCTACAGGACAGGGCCTAACTGACCCTCATGTCGGTGCTGTGCCAGTCCAAGTATTTTGAAGTACCCCCCCCAGAGTCGCGACGTGAGCTGATGCCAAGGCGTAAGCCAGCATTCATCATGCTCCTCCCCTACATATGGCGCGGGCCTGCCAATCCTCCAGCCACCACTAGAGGCTGGTCATGCACCAAGCCAAGGTTCCCCCACCCCCAGAGGAGATGAGCAGTTCCCTGATGCTCAAACTTCTCCCCCGGCTGGTTCTCCAACAACCCGAGCCCATTCCCGAACTCGGGTTCCCAGCTTCACGAGCTGTAGCACTATTGCTGCACCACCGGGCCAGCCCCAGATTCTACTTTTTCCTGTGGAAAAAGTACCTGTGGACATCCCTCCTGCATCTTCCACCCAGCCAGCTTGAGTGGATTCCACTCTTTCTGTGAAAAAGTAACTGCAGACATCTTTCCTGAACATTACATCCAGCCTGGTTGAGTGGATTCCACTCTTTCTGAGAAAAAGTAACTGCTGACATCTCTCCTGAACCTTGAACTCAGCAAACTTTAGTGGATGCCACTCCTGTGAAAAAGTAACTGCAGACTTCCCTTCTGAACCTTCCTCCTGCAAGTTTTAGTGGATTCCCCTTGTGTTTGTTTTTGTACTCAGGGTAAAAATTTCACTGTATTTCACCTTTTTAACCCCATGAAGATATCTGTACATTTCTGCCATGCCCCCCAACCCCTTTCTGGTTTCCAGGGTGTACATGTTAAGGTCCCACAGTCTTTGTATGCTTCCCCCATCCCCTGGATTATTTGGGTCACCCTTCTTTGCACTGCCCCCACCCTATCACAGTCCTTCTGCAGGTATGGGCTCCACAACCTTGCACAGTACTCTAGGTGGGCGCAAACCAGAGACTTACACAAGGTAAAGATCACCTTCTTGCTGCTATCACTGAGCCACCGTCCTATGCATCCCAGCATCCAATTTTCCCACCACACCGTCCTGTTGCACTGTGCTGTGGGTTTCAGGCTTTCTGATATGATATCCCCCAGGGCCCTTTCCTCTGTTTTGCTCTCTAAAATCCCCCAATTAGGCAGTGTGGTTTTAGGTTCTTGTTTCCATTGCCCTCCGCTGCCTGGCACAGAGGCTCAGCTGCCATATCCTGGACTACTTTTCAAGCATGTCTTGGTTCTCCCTTATTGCTCTGATCTCATCCTCACTGTCTACCCTCCCACATCAGTCAAGCTAGAAAAAAATACAAAATTAAGTGAATAAAGATACCAAGTATTAAAAAAAGAAAAAAAATATACATTTCCCAATAATACAAAGCCTCGTGGGAAGTAAATGCAAATCGCCATAAAATAATTTAAACTGGTTTAAGATTGAAGGCTGAGCATGCTCAGTAGATACCACCATAGTGTGGACAGTGTACTGAATCTAGGTAGTTAAAAAAAATCATATTCTTTTGATGAGAATTCAGATTCCAGTTCCTTTTACAATTCCAGTCTCCACGTAAGCATTTATCCATGATGAAGGTGGCATCTAATGGGGAGTTAATGCATGGTTGGGGCCGTTGGGGGGCAGAGTGCCTACAACGACCAACCATGCATTAACTCCCCATTAGATGCCACCTTCAGAGTGGATTAATGCACTTGTAACATGGCAGCTGGAAGGGAACTACTACGTGAATACTCTTTTGCTTCCTTTGACACAGAAATGATCACTACGACTAGTTTAACTTCTGTTTTCCTGGTTCACATCTCTTACTTTTAAGCCTGTCTCGAACTAGAACCATGCGCGTGCACGTTGCACAGGCCACATTCAGTAATGTGGTGTGTGCCAATTTCTGCATGATTGCAACTTTGCTGTACATTCTTACATTCCAATTTCATGATGATCAGACCTGCAAAGTTCCTGCTTCTAATCGGCTGCTCTCTTGCTGACCCTCCGTTTTGGCACACCATTCATGTCGTGCTGCATTATGGGGAGGCTGTACTAGCTACATCCTTTAGTATGCGTGAGCCGTCACTGCAGTTCTCTCAGCTATGTTTCTTGAAGAGCGGTGACTGTCCCAACCAATAGGTGGTGCTTTTACCATGCCATGAGAGTTTTCCTCTCCATTACATATCAGTTTCTGCCCTCCCCTCGTACTTTTCTAATACAGCACTGCTCACGGTACTATTCCATGACTGTGTTGCATGGCTTCAGCGCAAAGAGCACTTCTGTTACTTCCATGTCTATTCTCTCTCCTCACCTTTCTGTCCACTCCTTCACTATTCGACTACGATACAACACTTTTGCCACACTGCTTCCTCCTTTTGCTAATAGGTGGCATTGTTAAGCATGAATGAACATTTCCTTTTCTTTATACTTTGTTTCTTTCCCTGTTAGCTTTGCCCCTGATCTCTTCCGCTGTACTCCGAGTGTTACTGTTTCTAGTCGCTGGATGGGATTAGGTGGCTCCCAACACCCCGACATTCCGCCTCCCCTACTCTCTCCACTTCTTGACGTATCGCTACACCTGCAACCAGCCTCCTCCACTGACTCTCTTGGTGCCATCCCTTGTACTTCAGAGTCCCTCTTCCTAGCGCCACCTATTGGTCGACATCGCCCTACAGCGCTTCATTTTCCCTTTCTCAGCGCGTTCACGAGCTCAACAGGGCATTATTGCTCTGTTCTGAAGCAACACAGCATTATCGTCTCATAATACCATGTTGCTCCTGTACCAGCCGACGCCTTTTGTCCTATCCCTGTTCCTTCTCAACCTTCTAACATTTTTGCCATGTTACAATTGTCCATAGGACCAGTAAGAATTTATTTTTAGTGGTCCAGTAAAAAAATCTGCAGGACTCGGGCACAAGATCAGTGAAATTTTTAGCCCTGTTATTTTTTCTCCTGAATGGTCTCATTAGATAAAGCTCCACATGCTTTTAAAAGGATTACTGTACACTCGACCTGTAAACATTGTTTTTTCCTGTACAAGCTGGCTTTTAAAAATGGGCTCCAGTTCTGTTATTGTTCCATCTTTACTGGCCTTTTAGTAAACAAAATTGGAGATTCTATTTTACACACCATGTTAGAATTGTATGATGCTAGCTCATGGGAGATTCTGTTTTACACATCACGTTAGAATTGTAGGATGCCTGCTCATGGGAAATTCTATTTTACACATGACGTTAGAACTGTAGGATGCCAGCTTGTGGGAGATTCTATTTTACACACCAGGGTTTTAAATAATTGATTAGCACTTTTTTCCTTGGGACAATGCTAACTATACAGAAAGCATTTATATAGGTTTTCTATAAGTGTTATGTTTGTTAAACACAGTGAGGCAAGTGCTATGCATTTTCACAATGTTTTAGAACTTTTATGAGCAAAACGCTAATCAATTTTTAGAGTTAAATAAAATCCTGCACACCACGTTAGAATTGTAGGATGCCAGCTCATGGGAGATTCTATTTCACATACCATGTTAGAATTGTAGGATACCAGTTCATGGGAGATTCTATTTCACATACCATGTTAGAATTGTAGGATGCCAGTTCATGGGAGATTCTATTTCACACACCATGTCAGAACTGTAGAATGCCAGCTCATGGGAGATTCTATTTTACACACCATGTTAGAATTGTAGGATGCCGCCAGCTCATGGGAGATTCTATTTTACACACGACATTAGAATTGCATGATGCCAGCTCATGGGAGATTCTATTTTACACACCACGTTAGAACTGTAGGATGCCGCCAACTCATGGGAGATTTTACACACCACGTTAGAATTGTAGGATGCCAGCTCATGGGAGATCCTATTTTACACACCACATTAGAACTGTAGGATGCCAGCTCATGGGAGATTCTATTTTACACACCACGTTAGAATTGTATGATGCCAGCTCATGGGAGATTCTATTTCATACACCATGATAAAACTGTAGAATGCCAGCTCGTGGGAGATTCTATTTTACACACCACATTAGAACTGTAGGATGCCAGCTCATGGGAGATTCTATTTTACACACCACGTTAGAATTGTAGGATGCCAGCTCATGGGAGATTCTATTTTACACACCACGTTAGAACTGTAGGATGCTGCCAACTCATGGGAGATTTTACACACCACGTTAGAATTGTATGATGCCAGCTCATGGGAGATTCTATTTTACACACCACGCTAGAATTGTATGATGCCAGCTCACGGGAGATTCTATTTTACACAATACATTAGAACTGTATGATGCCAGCTCATGGGAGATTCTATTTTACACACCACGTTAGAACTGTAGGATGCCGCCAACTCATGGGAGATTTTACACAACACGTTAGAATTGTATGATGCCAGTTCACGAGAGATTCTATTTTACACAATACATTAGAACTGTATGATGCCAGCTCACGGGAGATTCAATTTTACACAATACATTAGAACTGTATGATGCCAGCTCATGGGAGATTCTATTTTACACACCACTTTAGAATTGTATGATGCCAGCTCATGGGAGATTCTATTTTATACACCACGTTAGAATTATATGATGCCAGCTCACGGGAGATTCTATTTTACACACCACGTTAGAACTGTAGGATGCCGCCAACTCATGGGAAATTTTACACACCACGTTAGAACTGTATGATGCCAGTTCATGAGAGATTCTATTTTACACAATACATTAGAACTGTAGGATGCCAGCTCACGGGAGATTCTATTTTACACACCACATTAAACTGTAGGATGCCGCCAACTCATGGGAGATTTTACACACCACGTTAGAACTGTATGATGCCAGCTCACGGGAGATTCTATTTTACACAATACATTAGAACTGTATGATGCTAGCTCATGGGAGATTCTATTTTACACACCACGTTAGAACTGTATGATGCCAGCTCACGGGAGATTCTATTTTACACACCACATTAGAATTGCATGATGCCAGCTCATGGGAGATTCTATTTTACATACCACGTTAGAATTGTAGGATTCCTGCTCATGGGAGATTCTATTTTACACACCACGTTAGAACTGTATGATGCCAGCTCATGGGAGATTCTATTTTACACACCACATTAGAATTGTATGATGCCAGCTCATGGGAGATTCTATTTTACACACCATGTTAGAACTGTATGATGCTAGCTCATGGGAGATTCTATTTTACACACCATGTTAGAATTGTAGGATGCCTGCTCACGGGAGATTCTATTTTACACACTACATTAGAACTGTATGATGCCAGCTCATGGGAGATTCTATTTTACACACCACGTTAGAATTGTAGGATGCCTGCTCATGGGAGATTCTATTTTACACACCACGTTAGAACTGTATGATGCCAGCTCATGGGAGATTCTATTTTACACACCACATTAGAATTGTATGATGCCAGCTCATGGGAGATTCTATTTTACACACCACGTTAGAATTGTAGGATGCCTGCTCATGGGAGATTCTATTTTGCACACCACGTTAGAACTGTATGACGCCAGCTCACGGGAGATTCTATTTTACACACCACGTTAGAATTGCATGATGCCAGCTCATGGGAGATTCAATTTTACACACCACGTTAGAAATGCAGGATGCTGACTTTGTAGCACTGAGCAATGAGACACCCACTTGGCACGCTGGTGACCCAGTTTCGCGACCTGCATTCGGGGCAACTGGAGTGGAGTCCAGTGGGGAGAGTGAGAAGCATATGTGTGGACACTCTCCTCACCAGGATGGAGCCAGCGGAGGCTCACTTGACGGAATGGATGACTATGCGCTGCCTGCATCCTTCCCAGGACACAGCAACATGCAACCATGGTGCAGGAGGGAGGCAGAAGGACAGGAGAAAACAGGAAATGGCCTGCCCTGGTAGCACTGGATGACATCCTCTTGTGAGTACCCCCATGCCACCTGACTGCCTAGTGCACTGTACCTGCCCCCCCCCGGCAAATAACCCCAGTGTAAGAGGTGCTTCCCCTCTGTGATACTGGGGGCCCCCAGCAGGCGTAAGCTGAACCACATGGGGTGTCAGAGGATCTTGGGGAACCTGGAGGTAAATACAGCAACGGGGGTTGAGTATGGCAGGCAGAGGGGATGAGCATGCAAGAGCCAGAAGGAGTGGGGCTTTAGGAGGCCATGGAGGAAAATAAAAAAAACATAAAAAAACCCAGAATCTTATGATGGATGTAGTTTATGCTCCTTTCATCCACACTGTTCTAAAGTAGAACACAGATGCATTGTGGCAACAATACAAGAGCTTAAAGTAAGTAGTTACTTTTCATCAAGCTTTGAAAAAACTAAATATTTAGACACAGTTCAGTGTATATTTAGTAACTGCCTGCATTTATCCTTTGTTCTTCATTACTAGGTTAATTTACGTGGAAATCTGATCCTTGTCCCATAGAGTTCATGAATGGCAGAGAGAGTGAGGGAAGCCCTCAGGTCCCTTAAGATGGAGAAAGCACCAGGGCCAGATAAATTACATCCCAGAGTGCTGAAGGAACTGGCGGATGTCCTGGCGAAACCCCTAGCGGAGCTTTTCAGCATCTCTCTGAGGACAGGGTGGGTGCCCCAGGACTGGAAGGTGGCGCATATAGTGCCTATCCACAAACGGGGATCAAGGGAGGTGGCAGAGAACTACAGGCCCGTCAGCCTGGCATCAGTGGAGGGTAAGGTGATGGAGGGCATTGTCAAGGAGAGGCTGGGGGTGACCTGGAAAAGTCAGGGTGCCTGGACGATAGACAGCATGGATTCGTCCCAGGGAAATCATGTCAGACAAACCTTGTGGAGTACTATGACTGGGTGACGAGAGCCTTGGACATGGGTAGACTGGTGGACGTCCTCTATCTTGACTTCAGCAAGGCGTTTGACTCTGTTCCTCACGGGGGCCTGTTGAATAAGCTGGGAGAAATGGGGGTGGGGAACCAGATGATCAGATGAATAGGCAATTGGCTCCAGGACCGGAACGGTCATGGTTGGCGGGCCAGTCTCATCCCCAAGGAGGGTCATTAGTGGGGTTCCTCAGGGATCAGTCCTTGGGCCTCTCCTGTTCAATGCCTATGTCTCTGACATAAGGAAGGGCATCAGGAGTGAGATGAGTCACTTTGTGGACGACTCAAAACTAGGGGCGGTGGTGGATGGGGAGATGGGGAGGGTGGCCCTACAGGGGGACCTGGAGGCTCTGGAAAGGTGGTCTAGAAAGTGGAAGCTGAGGTATAATGCAGGGAAATGCAAGGTACTGCATCTGGGAGCCAGAAACCCGGGCCAAGAGTACACCCTGGAAGGGGAAATGCTACAAGTCTCAATGGCCGAGAGGGACCTGGGGGTGGTTGTGGATGTCAAGATGAACAACTCTGAGACTTGTAGGAGGGCAGCGGTCAAGGCCAACAGGATGCTGGGATGCATCGCTAAGGGGATCACCTCCAGAAGAAGGGAAGTGATACTCCCCCTGTATAACTGCTCGGTGAGGCTGCACCTCGAGTACTGCGTGCAGTTTTGGAGGCCACACTTAAAGAGGGACATTGTACTCCTGGAGAGGGTCCAGAGGAGGGCAACCAAAATGATCTGGGGCTTGGTGGACAGGACCTATGGGGAGAGGCTCAAAGAGCTAAATATGAACACATTGGAAGACAGAAGGGACCGGGGGGACATGATAGAGGTCTTTAAGTACATGAAGGGGTTAAATAGGGGAGAAGCAGTCAAGGTGCTCCGAAGGAAGGGGGAGGGGCAACTAGCTGGCATGGGTGGAAGCTGGAGGGGAGATTCAGGAGAGAAAGGAGGAGGTGCTACTTCACTGAGAGGGTGGCGGAGCCATGGAATGCGCTGCCCAGGGGGCTGGTGGAGGCAGAGACGGTGGAGGGGTTCAAGAGAGGGTGGGACAGGTACAGGGGAAGGGTTCTGGATGCAAAGTCCTGTGCAGTGGGAATATCCGGGACTGGGAAGGGAGAAGCCAGAGAGAACGAGGAGGGCAGAAAGGTCAGCTCCCAGGGTGGGGGCTGACCAAACGAGCAGACACGAAAGACCGTTACGCCTATTCTGCTGGCATTTTAGGATGTTAGTATGCTGCTGCAGTTTAATCTTTTGCTGGAGACATACCCCTGTTTTACGGCATCTGTTTGTTGCTGTAAAATGATAATGAATGGGGCGTGGCCTGGACTGTCGGCACGAGCAGATGCAAGGAACCAGAGATCTGCTAGGAATAAACTTTGAACATTTTAAAAAGATTATATAGTGCTAATGTTGTACTCTTTTGTGATTCCATTCCTACAACTTTTCTCAGTATTGTCCGGACGAACTGTGACTTTAACAACGATGGGGAAGACTAGAAATCAACCACTGAATAAGCAGCCACAATCTAAGGCCCAGAACATGTGGTCTCTAGTTCGAGACACCGACCCTTCGACTTCCACCAGAGAACCCACACCAGCCTCGCTCCTTGCTGCAATTCAGGGGCTCGACAAAAAGACTGAAGATTTTAATAATAGACTGGCCCTGCTGGAACAAAAAGCTGATACAGCGACAGCCAAAGCACTGACAGCAGGCGAAGCAGCTGAGAACGCTCTTGTAACCTGCACGGGGCTTGTTAGGGAAAATACTACCCTATAAGCATGCCTCAAACAACTGGAGAATTTTACAAGAGCTGGCAATGTTCGCATTATTGAACTACCTAAGGACGTAGGAGGGGACAATTTGAAAGGTTTCCTGGCTGGTTGGCTGCCTGAGGCTGGCTCGCTCTCTCCCTCTTTCTCTCTTTCTCTCTCTCTCTCGGTGAATATCTCTGGCAAGCGGGCATACCGAATTACTCCTCAGAGATCACTGCAGGATGATTCTTCTCCCTGTACCATCCTTCTGGTAACAGGTGGTCCTGAGGAGACAGAGAGAGAGAGACAAGTTTATTTTGGCTGCAAAACAATCTAAAGGAGCCAGCACGGGAGCCGCAACAATTAAGTTTTTCCTGGATTTAAGCTTCAGCACCAGAGCACAATGAAAGAGCCTTGATGGTGTTCGGTCAGCGTTACGTGAGCTGGGAGCTAACCACTACCTTTTGCTGCCCGCTCGCTTGAAAATTCATTATGGAGGCAAGACATATTTGTATTCTAATCCTGAGAATGCAGATAAACTGACAAAAAAGATCAGGCGGGAATTTACTACCCGAGTGGAAGCAGCTCAGTCAGAGGCTGAATCGAACACCTGACCTCAAACTGCTGTAATTGAGTTTTACTGGACAGGTTAAAATTTGTTTTTTCAAGCTCTGCTAATAGTAGAATGTATAACTATGAGATGTTAATAATTAACCTATTTTGTGAGAGGGAGGGTATGTACCGGGATGTGGAACCAGGGGAACTGAAATGGCCATTTAAAGCCTTTCTGTTTAATACTGTGGTAGCTTGACCCTATGGTCAAGATGGTGCTGTCAGCACCGTGCGGTTCTCGCTGTGTAGTTCTCCCCCAAGCACCTGTTTCTCTCAGCAACAGTCTCTGCGCATGTTGGGCATATCTGTTTCATCCCAGTTTATGGAGTTAAACTTAAATAAAGGCACTGTTGGATTTGCAGATTGTTTTGAAAGATAACATCATGATTAGATCTGCTATGCTTTAAATGCTAACGTATATTTACCCTGTATATTCAGGGTCTCTACGTTCTATTCCTAGCAACCATTGTTAAGTAAAGATATCTGTATGATCTTCCCTTGTCAATCTTCACTATTCATTACTGCTTGGGTAGTGCCGGAGGCGTGCACCCGCTATGGGAGATTTTTTTTTAGTTGGCTCCAAAGGCGCCCGGCCCAGGCGATGCACTGCGTCATGCGAGCGGTCGTCAAATCCATGACCTCCTCCTCATCTCAGTTCTGTTTCTCCCACTGTCGAGGCTGCATCTGCTCCATGTGAGAGATTTACAGCTGCATCAGAGGCCTACTTGTGGCTCCTCCTTCTCTGCTTTCTGATCATCCCGACGCCGTTGAAGTGGTTAGCCGGTAAGACCGTTCTGTTTTTTCTTACGGTGCCGGGATCTTTTTGCTGTGTTTTTGGGTCTATTTCTCATTGTGTCAGGTTCGGGAGACAAACGTAATCGAAGGCAGGCCGTGCTCCTATGCGTCGGTGCTCCTGTGGCCGGCATTTTTCCATCACGGACCGGCATGATGTTTGCCTTCGCAGCCTGGGACCCAACCATGATATGGATGCGTGCGACGCCTGTTTCTCGATGGACCATCGCGTCCTAGAAGTCCGCGCATTCAAGATCGGCAAGGCTCCGCCGACTTTCGGGGGACGGCGTTGCTCCAGGGATTCCCAGGTAAGATCTCTTGACCCTTCCTCCGGGTTCCCTCCCAGACCTATACGGTCTGGAGAGGAGGAGGCCTCCTCATCTTCTACTCTTGCCGAGGAGGAGGCCTCTTTCGCGGTGTCGGAGGAGCGCCATGGTCCCTCCCGGGGCCACAGTGCAGACACCGCCTCGGCAGTCACCTCTTCTGAGGTGCAGGCCCTCCCAGTGTTGAGGCCCAGGTCTGCTGGGCCCAGCATCAGTGGACTGTTGGCGCCACCTTCAGCGCCCGCCCGGATCCCAGTGCTGTTCGGCGCGGTTATCGAGGCGGCGCGCCAGGTTGGCTCGCGCCTTCAGTGCGGGCCTGTCGGCTCTCCTAGCAGCTGGTCGGGTCCCGCGCCTTAGGGCGGTGCTGCTGGTCTGACCAGCACCACTGGGGAGTCAGGGCTGGGTTTGGGCATTGGCGGGTGGTCCAAAATCGTCTGCCGCTGGCACCAGCGCCGTTCGCAGTGCCATTTCTCTGGAGACCCCTGGGGTGGCCAGTATTGAGGTCCAGCTGGTCTCTTCCTCCTCCTTGGAGGATGATTTGGATGTGGACCCGTCCTGGTCTGCAGTGAGATGAGGTGCTAGGCGGCCCAGCGTACCTATTCCTCTGTCTCCTCTGCTGTCCTCTCCTGAGGCCTCCCAGGTTGAGGGTGGTCTGGGGTCCCTGGAGGGGGATGGCGTGGAGGCAGAAGGAGGGGCTCATCCTCCTGAGGGGGTTGCGGCAGCTGCTGATCCCGGTGCTGCTGCACCTGCTCGGGGGTGGGGTGTCGCTGGGGTCGAGGAGGAGGAGGGCGTTCTCAGAGTCTGGGAGGTTGAGAGACCGGGTTGAGGCGCCTCGTTCTTCACCTGCCACCCCTCGGGGTGCAGGTTGGAGCTGTAGTGCTGGGCCCAGTCTTTCTCTCTCGGACTCCAGGGACCCCTCTGGTGGCGTTGGTGTGGGCTGCCCTTCTGGACCCATGCAGCCCCAGGTTAGTCACAGGGGAGGATCCCCTACTAGGTTCTTCCAGGCTTCGCATCCCCAGGGTTCCGTTCTGCGAACTGGTTTGTTGTCCGGGATCCCTCCAGCTCGGGCTCAGTTTTCTGGATTTCAGAGCCTCATCAGAGGACAGTTGCCTCGTCGTAGGTGTCCCTCTCCCATTCCTCTGCAGCCACCCCCCCCCCAGGCCATGTTGGTCCTAAGGGCCCGTTATCCTGGGAGACGTTCAGAGGCTCTGCGGCAGCCTTCCCCTCATACATTATATATATACATGAGCGGGTGTTTGACATATCCCCACCGCCGCACGAGTCCACTGGACATTCGAGCTCTCCAACATCCTCGTCTCCCTCCTCGGAGGGAGAGGAACCCACTGCTCATCTCTCCTCCGATGCTGATTTCACTGAATATCAGCGATTCCTTTCGAGGATGGTGAGGGATCTTCGTATCTCCTTTGTTAGGCGAGACAATACAGAACGGGAGACACATGAATTCCTCAGTGAATTCAGTGCCCAGAATTTGGTGGTACTGTTCTGGCCTATTCCCTTCCAGGAGGCGTCTGTCCGTTCCTGGCAGTCACCAGCCGCCCCTGTTCCAGCCCCGGTAGACTGCAGAAGAAGGTACTGTGCCCCACTGGAGTCTCTAGGTTCTCTTCCCAACCCGCTTTCGGGATTGGCATTCCTAGAAACTCCCTCCGGGCGCCGCCGACTGGCGCACGACCACCCACCAGACCCAGATTCCCTACAATTTGACTGGTGGGGGCGAAGAGTGTTCTCTTCCTCTCGTGCAATGTTATGCATTGCATCACATCAGGCTCACCATGCTGCCTACAGTAGGCATTTATGGTTGATGCCTTCCCAAGTCTTAGCATCAATGCCTGATACGGAGCAATCCAGACAAGCTATTGCCCTCTCTGCTATAGGCCTGGAGCTGGCAAGACAGCAAGCAAGGGCATCTTACGATGCCAGTGGGGTGGCTTCCAGGCTTGCAGGGACAGCAATCTGTATTAGACGGACAGCATGGCTTCATCTATCAAGGTTATCACCCCTGGCCCGGCGTAGGGTGATTCGCTCCGCTTTCTGGGGGACCCGTCTTTTCTCCTCCAGGGCTAGGAGGCTTCTGCAGGGGCTTCCTCCGTCTCCCCGTCCCCGGGGGACACCTCTTAGCTCTCCTCTGCCATAGGCTTCTCGTCTGATTAGCCCAGGGTCTTCCCCTCCTGTTTCCCACCAGCAGGAGGCTGAGGGTCTTGTTCCCTCAGGGCTTCTATTATCCCCCCCCCAAGCTTGGTACTCATCCAAGCAGTAATGAATGGTGAAGACTGACAAGGGAAGATATGAAAATTACGTACCTACTGCAATTCTTGATCTTCTCTTGTATCTTCACCATTCATTACTGATAGCCGCCCACCTTCCCCTCATGGGCCTCCTTCTGCAGTGTCTCCCCCTCCCTACTCATTCCTCTCCCTTCCTCGTTGGCCTTTAAGCCAAAAAAAAAAAAACCCTGTCTTGATTTCCGTTCTTCTCTGGACGGATCCTTTCTCCTTAAGGTAAAGGGGAAAGAGTAGAATTTATTCTATCCTGAGGGACCTCTTTCTGATTGCCCCTAGGGGTGACGTCTTGGCTTCTTAGCCATGTTGTTCAGTTCACAGCTGAAGAGACCATCCCTCTATGGCTCAGCCACAATTTTCAGGTTCCCTCCGGCTGGTATTAATTAATATTGTCAGCTTCTTCTGGTTGGTGCTTCTGGCACTTCATTAACCTTGAGCTGTTGTTCTTGCCTTGCCTTCAGGGAGTCCGATTGAATTCCCACTCTACCCTTTCATATGAAGCTGCCTTCTGTAGGGCTTAACCCCTCCCCACACACTTCTGTGTTAGCACTTAACAAGGTGCTAAGGGGCTTATTCCCCCTCCTAGTTGGGCGCTTTCTTTCCGGAACAGATTGAGCTCTCCGCTAGAGTGTTGGGGGTTTGGATAGTGGGAGGTTAGAGAATCTGCCCTTTGTGTCCAATCTGTACAAGCGGTTCAGTTGAACCTTCTGTCAGTCCTATCAGGAGGGATTCTTGCTCCCTTGTTTTTGGTTCCGAGCTTATAAACCTCTCAACCAACATGACTATGGGCAGTGTTCTCCCCTCTCAACATCCTTCTCCTTCTCCTTCTTCCTTTTCTCTTTCTCTTTATCTGTTCCTCCCTTGGAACTGCCCCAGAAGGGAGGCCCTGCAGTCCCTTAGGGTAGGCATTCTCTCTCTTCTTTCTGTCCTCTACCGGCTTATTCCTTTTTCAGTTTATATCCTTTCCTTTCTTTTTCTGTCCCTCGGCTCTCTTGCCTCGCTCTCCTTTTTCCTTACCCTTTGTTTTTGCCTCTCTGGCTACCAGAACCGAGATGGAGCACGAGTCTGCGGCACTTAACTGCCGCCCCTCGTGCATGACGTAGTGCGTCGCTCTTGGGGGCCGTGCCATTGGAGCTGACTCCAAAAAAAAAAAATCTCCCATAGCGGGTGCGCGCCTCTGGCACTACCCAAGCAGTAATGAATGGTGAAGATACAAGAGAAGATCAACAATTACGGTAGGTACGTAATTTTCATTTTTGGTAGTTCCTTGCAACAATAGCATTTTACTGTTTTTTTCTTTTCTTTGGATTATGGACACTACACCAGGGTTAATATCTAAGGCTGTGATCGAAGGCTCTGAGCTGCAAATCTGGTGACATACAGCAGACCAGACCTGGGTTTGAATCCCACAGCTTCCACTTGCATATTGTGTGACCCTGAGCAAGTCACTTAACCTCCTTGTGCTCCCAGGTCGCTCCTGTAAAAAATCTTTCAGCTTAGTGTGCTATACCTGGTTAAACAACTAAAAAAAAAAAAAAATAATATGGTGGGAGTCTTTGCTGCATCATCTATCCCAAGCTGATCCTTGCATCTGCTTTGATCTGACTTAAACCTCCACCAACCTTATTGTTCCCTCCTGCACACTCCCCAAGCATATCTCAGCCTGGCCTAATCCTGTCTCCCCTTATAGTATTTAGAGCCCTGTATCTCATTGCTGTGACAAACCCTAACGTATATTTCGGACCACCCTGTGGTGCTGTTTGTTTTCCATTTGCAGTGCTAATTACCTTCTCTGACCCTATGTCATTTCTAATATGTCATGTTATGTATGGTATGTTATTTGACTGCATATGTGATTGTTGATATCATGTTCTGCCTCACTGGCTGTATGTATCCTTTTAACAGACTCTGACCTATGATATATGTAATACTACTGTACTCATGCCATGTATTTTGTCTATGATTGTTTGAACTCTCCCGGATCGTGCCTGAAAATAGAAATTTCATGGTCTAGCGCACCTACCCGGTAAACAAAAACTAAATAAACACTTTTTGGCATACTAGTGACCCTTGCCTTGTGTGATCATATGGCTTCTTGGACTTTAATGAACTACTACAAAACACTGAAGATAAGCGTCTCCTGGGCTGTAACATAGTGGGAGAGGTGCTATTGGACTCCTTTAGTTGTAACATTCACATTTTCATGTGAGCGCGGTCATATAAGTTTGTATTTCACCACTGCTTGTATTGTGATGGTTGGTGTAGTACTAAAAAAATGCAATAAAGAAAGTAAAAAATAAAAATAAAATGATGTCACAGACAATTGTGACTTCAGTAAAGAATTAAGCGGCAGTGGAGCAACTGTAGTGAAGAGTGATCTCAGTTTCTATGTAAATGAACCTTGTAATGAAGAACAGAAGAACTACTATATACATATATATATATATACATATATATATATATATATATAAGCTGAAATGTGTCAAAATATTTGTTCACAGTTTTCCCAAAAGATGCAAACTCACTTAAGTGAAGGCAAAAATGACATCATACAGTTCTAAACATGGCCTCAAACACCAATGTGAAGATCACAAACGCCCACAGAATTTACTAAAAGGCCTGTAAAGATGGAGAAATAACAGCATGCAAACCAGTATTTGAAACTCAGCTTTGAGAGGAAACACTGGCTTGTATGCTGAAGGCAGTCCTCCCTTAAACAGCTCTTGTCAGCCTCACAACCGGCAGAAAGAAAAGTCCTTTTACGGAAAAACCCCAGGACTGTGAGGAAAAATACATTCCCATTCCCAGAGAGAGCAAAACATGTGAATCATGTGAGATGCAGTTTGCACACACAGCACAGCTCTGTAGCCGAGTTTAGATTTATGATTCTTTTTAGATGCTCTTTAGGGCTTTGGAGTTTTCTTATCAGCTTACGAAAGGTCGCTCTGGGCAACATAAGAAAAAGATAAGTCACACCTGGCATCAACAGAACTCAGTTACACAGAACCAGGGTTTTATTTAACTCTAAAAATTGATTAGCGTTTTGCTCATAAAAGTGCTAAAACATTGTGAAAATGCATAGCACTTGCCTCACTGTGTTTAACAAACATAACACTTCTAGAAAACCTATATAAATACTTTCTGTACAGTTAGTATTGTCCCAAGGAAAAAACTGCTAATCAATTATTTAAAACCCTGAGAACTGCAAACAAATGTAACATCCAGACATTCAACTCTGTTTTGGCCAGCTGCTTGAAAAAATAGAACCCTGGATTTCATCTGTTCCTCATGTTTATGTCATTGCCGAGGGGAGGGGTCTTAATTCTCAGTATGAGACATCAGAATAATTTCTATGGCAACAGACTCTGATATCACAAATGAGACTGTGACGTTGACTAGGTAATAATCATCAGAAACAGAGGAAGTCAAAGAGACACAGGTCTTGTTTTCATATTAGAAATCGAGGGAGCACTGCTGATCAGAGTACTCCATTGCCCTGCGGGCGAGATACTCTTTTCCTGCAAAGTGTCTTATGCACAACTGCTCTTAAAAACTGCCCCCCCATCCAAAAAATATAGATAAGTCCCCTGATGTCAGGTCTACAATACTGTAAATCATTTACATAATTTATTGCCTAGAACTAAAAGGCCACTTAAAGTAAAGGTGTAAGATTCAGGATAGGGCTTCATAGCCGCCACCCTGCCGCAGTGATATGTCCGAATCCCCCTATCCTCAGACCTGCTCTGCCCGCCCGGCCCCATCTCAGGCTTTACCCTATTTGGGGCCACTGAAGTGTTCCCCTCCAATCGAACACTGTTGTCAAGCCCTGGCTTGCTCACTGGGTCGGGCCATGGAAACTGACACACACACCCCCAGCAGATGGCAGAGGATGATGGGGTACATCGACTCATCACGCTGGGAGGCCAGGTTTTTTTTTCCATGCTTGCTCCCTGGGGATGGGGTCCTGCAATGACGTCCAGCATCCGCCCCGGCCCGCCCCCTAACGTGACGGCGCTGGTCGCAGTTCTTCCCCGGCTGGCCCTCCGACTTCTGGGTCCGTACATGAACACGGGTCATTGGCATCGCAAGTGGAAACCCAACCACTGAACTGGCAGGCCAGCTAACATTATAAATTTTAACACAGTCCTGTAAGGGAGGGGAGGGAAGGGATCGTAACTCAGGCCAAACTGCCAGCCAGCCAGTCCCTTCCAGCTTCCTAGTCTGCTGTCCATGTCCCTGCACTCTGATGTTTTGTGACGTCCTACCAAGGAGAGTGCGAGGGCACGCTGCCCTTAGTGCTGTGGGGGAGATTTTCAAAACATTATGCAGCTTTAAGCTACCTTTGACGCAAATAAAAGCCACTGCTCAACTCACAGGCTACCTATTAGTTGAGCAGCAGCTTTCATTTGCATCAAAGGTAGCTTAAAGCTGCATAATAATGTTCCTCCCCAAGTACTATGCTTTTCTAACACCAGGATGCCCCCCTTGCCCCTCGGCATGCTCGCAGCCACCGTCGCTATGACACTGGGGCAGCCTCCACCCGGTGTTCTTCCCTGGCTTACCCTCCCATGGCGGGGCTTCCGGGTCCCCCTTTACCCTTCCAATGCCATGCTCGGTGTCCAGGCTGGGGGCCCTGGGTCAGCTACATGGGGCAGCAGCTATTCGGTGTGGCATGCAATGGTGTGCGGATGCAGAATCAGTTCCCTGCCCCTGGTCTCAGCACAGTTTAACCAGCACTGAGTCTGTTACACCATCCTTACGTGTATAGTAAATACAGGTTACTCACCTGTAACAGGAGTTCTAGGTAATGGTATATGTTGTTCATCCACACTCTCTGGCAGGTATCCTTGCCGCTTTAATTCTTGGCGGAAGGTCTTCAAGCTGGTTTCTCCCACCCACCTGGGTGGTAAAACTCTCGGCTCCGCCCCATGACGCCAGATCTGGCCCGCTGGAAGCTCAGGTTGTGCGTCGAAGCCGGCGAGGTCGGGTGGGTCGTGTGGATGAACAACATATACCATTCCTAGAACTCCTGTTACAGGTGAGTAACCTGTATTTCTAGGGACATGGATATGTTGTTCATCCACACTCTGGCAGACTCCTAGCAGTTCTCCGGGAGGAGGGAGGCAAGGCGCACACCCCCAATACTTACTTGGGAAAGAGAGATTGGAGAACTGAGGCCCCAAAACCAGCATCCCGGCGTGACTCGAGGTCGATGTGGTAGTGGGTAATAAAGGTATGTGCCGACTTCCAGGTAGCAGCCCTGCAGATATCCTGGATAGGGACATCCCTGGAAGCAGCTACCGATGCAGCGGTATAGCGGGTAGAATGAGCTCTTATCCCTCTGGGAGGCTCCATGCCCGCCAACCTGTAGCAGAGCTCTATGCAGGAGGTGATCCACCTGCCTATCGTCCGCTTTGCTGCAGGTCTGCCAGGTGCGGCTTCAGCGTAGGTGACAAACAGCTGGCTGACCTCTCCGAACTTCAGCTGTCTGCTCCTTATAATAGCGGCTCGTCTAGGGTCCAAAGTATGGAGCCTATACTCGGCCTCGAGGTGTGATTGGGGTAGAACACCGGCAGAGTCAATACCTGGTTAAGGTGAAACTCCGACACCACCTTCGGAAGGAATTTGGTGGGGCACAGGACAACCTTGTCCCTGTGGAAGACCAGGTAGGGAGGCTCGATGAAAAGCGCCTGGAGCTCTCCCATCCTTCTGGCTGACATGATAGCCACCAAGAAGGTGGTCTTCCACGACAGGTGTGAAAGATCACACCTGTGCATTGGTTCGAATGGCTTGCCCATGAGCTTGGCCAATACCAGCAGTAGATCCCATGGAGGTGGAGGTTCTCACACGAGGGGAAATGTGGTCAAGGCCTTTGAAGAAGCGCCCGACCACCTTCTCCTGTGCCACTGACTGCTTGCCGGCCTGCACCCGGTAAGCAGAGATGGCTGCCAGGTGCACCTTAAGGGTCGTTGACCGAAGCCCTTGCTGAGAAAGGGACCACAGGTAGTCCAGAATGCTTGCCAAGGGGCAGTTGGAAGGGCCCAAGCCCTTCCCCTGACACCAAATGGAAAACCTCTTCCATTTGAAAGTATAGCATTTCCTGGTCGACTCCTTACGGGATGCCTCAATGACATTAAGGACCTCGTCGGAAAGACCCAGAGCCTGGAACTCTAGCTGCTCAGGAACCAGGCCGTTAGATGCAGGGATTGAAGGTCCGGGTGGAATACCTTCCCCTGATTGACTGAGATCGGGTCCAGGTGGGCTGGAAGCCGCCTCGGGAGCCTGGAGCCGAGGCTGAGGAGATCTGGATACCAGAACTGGCGGGGCCAGTCTGGGGCTACCAGAATCACCTGCGCCTTGTCCCTCCTCACCTTGAGAAGCACCTTGTGGATCAAGGGAAATGGGGGAAAGGCGTAGAAGAGGCTTGAAGTTCCACGGCCCTCGAAGGCATCCCTGCAGCGAGCCTTGCTGAGGGGGGCGGGCATGGAACAGACTCAGCTTCGCATTCTCCCTGGAGGCAAACAGGTCCACCTGAGGCGTGCCCTAGTGGAAGAAGAGATCTTGTACTACCTCCGGCAGGAGAGACCACTCGTGAGACGCAGCCCCTATCCGGCTTAGGGCATCGGCCAGGGTGTTGGAGGCTCCTACCACGTGAATGGCTAGGAGATCCGCCTCCAGGCTGCGCACTAGGGACCAAATGCGGAGAGCTTCCTTGCATGACAGCAAGGAGTGCGTCCCGCCCTGGCGGTTCAGATAGTACATGGTCGTGGTGGTGTCCGTCTGGACCTGAACCACTTGACCCCGTAGAAACGGAGCGAAGGCGGTGAGAGCTAGACGGACTGCTCGGAGCTCCAGCAGGTTGATGTGGCATTGGGACTCCCGAGGGGACCAGAGGCCGTGCGCTCGGTGTTCCCCTAGATAGGCACCCCAACCCATCAGAGATGCGTCTGTCGAGAGACAGAGAGACCGTCGGCTCGGGGCGGACGAACGGGATGTCCTCCTGCAGATGTGCTGGAATGATCCACCATTGGACAGCGTTCCATATCTCCTGGGTCACTGTCACGGGCCAGTCCAACGGATCGTGGCGTTGTGACCATTGGCTGGCCAGTCTCCATTGAAGGGGACGCATGTACCAATGGGCCCTACGGACCACGCTGATGCAGGCCGCCATGAGGCCCAGGAGGCACAGAAAGTCCCGGGCAGGGGCGCAATTGCCCAACCAGAAATGATTGGGTAAAGGAGGAAAGAACCTCGGCCCTGTCCGCCGGGAGCATTGCTCTGGCTCGCAGAGAGTCGAGCTCTGCCCCGATGAACAGAATCACCTGCTTTGACACGAGTTCTGACTTGGCCTTGTTGATGAGGAGGCCAACCTGAGAGCAAACCTGGAGGACCAGATCTCTGGACCGCTCCGCCTCTGGTCTGGAGGGGGCTGCTATCAGCCAATTGTCCAGGTAAGGGTACACCCGGACCCCTCGGCACCGCAGGAATGCTGTCACCACTGCAATGCATTTGGTGAAGACCCTGGGAGTTAAGGAGAGGCCAAAGGGCATGGCCCAGAACTCGTATAGGGATCCCTCCGCTCTGAGGCGGAGGAACCTCTGATGGGATGGACAGATTGGGACGTGAAACAACGCGTCCTGGAGGTCCAAGGAGCAGAACCACACGCCTCGTTCCAAGGAAGGGATTATCTGAGCCAGAGTGACCATCCTGAAGGTCCGAGACCTTAGGAACCTGTTCAGGTCGTGCAGGTCGTTCGTTTTGGGACCAGGAAGTACCTGAACACAAACCCCGGGTCTGAAGGAGAATCCTCCACCTTCCTGATTACCTCTTTTTCGAGGAGCAGGGCAATATCGGCCCGGCGGGCCGACAGCGAGGCTGCGGACCCCGTGGCCCCCCGAGGGACGACGGCTCGAAAAGGCAGCACCTGCTCGAACTCCAGAGGCAGGCCTTTTCCTACCACCTCCAACACCCAGCAGTCCATGGTGATAGCGGACCAGGCGGAAAGGAAGTGGCGGGAGCCGTCCCCCCACAGGGGGAGTCCACGGGGGAGTGACGAGGTTGGGGGCAACACCCCTCAACCCGTCACTGGGCAGGCTTGGAGGAAGAACCGGCCGAGGGACCTCCCGGGCCTTTACCTCCTTGCTTCCTGTTGGAGGAAGCCGTAGGCTTGGGTTTGGGGCGCCAAGTGCGAGCCTGCTGGCCCTGTTGCTGGTGCTGCTGGGCTGGTCGAGGAGCAGGGACCGAAGGACGAAAGGACTTCTGCTGCTGACGGCAGCCTTTGTCCCTCTGGATGGAGGTGACCGAGCCCAGAGTGGCAATGGACTTCTCGATCCACTGGAGGTGTCCCTCCACTCTAGGGCTGAAGAGGTCAGTCCCCAAGAAGGGGGACGTCCGCCAACTTGTGCTGGGTATCCGCCGTGAAGGTGGATATCCTCAGCCACGCCCTGCGTCGCATGGCCACTGCAGCCGCAACTGACCTGGCACAGGAATCACCTATATCCAGAGCAGTCTGGAGCTGCTGCTTCGCCACCGCCCTACCCTGGTCCCACACCTGGCAGACCGTGGTCTTCAGGTCAGGCGGGAGATGAGGAATGATCTCGTCCAGGGAGCCCACTGAGGGCATGGGAGAAGTGTGCCATCAGCATGGCTGAGCTGGCCTGTCGGAGGCCGAGGGAGGATGCAGTGTACACCTTGCGCCCAGCAAAGTCCAGCTTTTTGGACTCCTTGTCAGGGGGCTTGTCCACATCCCGAGCATTACCGGAGCGCTGGAAAACACTGTCGGTGACTAACCCCTCAGCAGAGGGGTGTTCCGAGAAACTGGGCAAAGAGCGGTAGGGACCGCATACTTCCTGGCCATCCTGGCCAAGGGCGCAGGACAGGAAGCAGGCCGCTGCCAAAGCTCCAAGGCTGGGCCGACAATGGCCTCAGCCACCGGAAAGGCCTCCATGGGAGAATCCCCTCAGTCCAGAATCTCCGTCAGGGGATACTTGGCCCGTTTGGACACGGGCTCGAGCTGCATCCCGGTGGACTCCGAGATGAGTTGAAGCAGACCCAAGAAGGACGATGGCCTATCATCCACCGACTGGCCCCCAGAGGACTCCAGATCACACTGCCTGGAGAACAGCAAGGAATCGTCGGATTCCGAACGGTCTGCAAAGAGCTGCCTCAGCCCTAATCCACCCTCCACCTGCCGAGGACGGTCGGAGTGAGGGTGACAGACAACCTGTGGGGCAGGCCATGACCCGACCGAGAATTCTTGGTCGGTGCCCCCGATTTTGGTTGTGGAGGCGGAGGTTCCACCACAATCGGTGGACCAGCTGGTTTCGGCTTAGCAACCGGCCCTGGGGCGGGCAATTCGACTGAACAAGTGGTTGCCCGGCCATTCAGGCGACAGCCACTTGATGGCAGGGATGTGGCGGGGTTGGCTTAAGCCCGGATAACAGCAACTGCTGCCACATAAGATCCTCATAGCGCCGGCGCAACTTGCGCCATAGCCTCTCCTCACCCGAGGAGGAGGACGAGGAAGAACGGTGTCGCCGCTTACTTCAGTAACGAGACTAAGACCGCCGATGTCGGCGGGAACAACTGGACCGAGAAGAGGTCCGAGACAGAGACCCTCGGGGGGACCGAGGGTGGGTCTGGGAAGGGGTTGGGGATACCCGCTCTTCCCTCGGCTCAGGAACTTTAACCAGGGACTGCGGTCCCAAAGGAGCAGGCAGATCCTCGGTATCCACCGGGGGAGCCGGTGAAGTAGGATTGTCGGCTTCTCCACTCGACAGCCCGTCTAACGGATCGAGAAAAATCTCGACTTCGTCGATGGGAGTCTCGGCAGGCTGGCCTGACGGGGGCACTGAGAAGCCAGCGGCCTCAGCCACAACCTCGACCGAAGTCGATGGTCGGCTGCCCGGGGAGGGGGACCTCTCCCACTCCCACGAACGACGATGATGGAACTTACCTTTTGATTTCCTTTTCTTGGACCGAGAAGAATGTCCCGAGGGCGCCTCTCCTTTCGTGGAAAGGGACTGGCAAAGCTCCTTGAACGAAGCTGTATACGAGGAACTCAGAGAAAGCGGGATAAATGCCGCGGCCGAGGAGGAAGAAGATGTGGCCTGAGCAGCCTCCTCCTGAGGCGATCATCTGCTCGAGCTGCTCAGCCAAGCCAGCCGCCGCGGACACTGCCCTACGAGCCTCTTTGGATTTAACGGGCGGAAAACATTTTTCGGGGCGCCCGAGCTTCAAATGGGCAGCGCGATCGTCTAGAACATTGGCCGAGAAAAGAGCGGCACAGCCTACTTAAAGTCTACTTGGTCGTGATCTAGACCTACAGTAGATCGACACATGGAGTAAGATCTGTCCTGACATTTTAGCCTGCAGGGCACCTCCAAAGCCGGGAACAGATTTGTCCATCGCAGCCGCAAGGGAGATGAAGACCGAAGTTTAGAAAACTTCAAAATCAATTTCGGATGAACCAAAGAATCAGGATCCAGTCTAAAATGCAGAGCGCTAAGGAGGGAACCTGAGCTTCCAAGCGGTAAGGAAGATCTGGCGTCATGGGGCAGAGCCGAGAGTTTTACCACCCGGGTGGGTGGGAGGAGCCAGCTTGAAGACCTTCCGGCAAGAATTAAAGTGGCAAGGATACCTGCCAGAGAGTGTGGATGAACAACATATCCATGTCCCCAGAAATGTTATTTCCTTGAATGTTCAAGGCATCAAAGCCATGGTCAAGAGAACCAAGATACTAGCACACCTGAACCATCTCCAGTGTGACATAGGGTAAGGATTCTTCAAGAGACCAAATTCTCCAACCTAGAGCACCAGAAGTTATGTAGGACATGGGTGGGATAGGTGGTGACTTCATGCCAAGCTTCGGGCAAACAGGCAGGGGCAGCCATACTACTACATAGGGATATCCCATTGGAAATTTTACTTACAGAGAACTCAAGAGACTGGCAATAGTTTTGGGGGAGTTCTTTGGGCAAAAGATCCATTTAATCAACATTTATGCCCCTAATGAAGACACCCCAGTCTTTTTTTATTGGATATTTCATAGAATGACAGCCTGGGGTGGGGACTATACTAACGTAATCGAGATTTTAACTGTGTAGTGAATCTACATACTGATCGCACATCTGGTAATTAAGTCATAAATAAATCAATGGATACAGCTGTTAGAGGTGGAATGGTGTAAACTGTCCTGACTGACATCTGGAGGGAGTTAAATCCGGGTCAAAAATATTTTACTTTCTACTCCAATCTGCACAGGTCCTACTCACGCACTGACTATTTCCCAAGCAGTACGACACAGATCTACGCAAGTTCACAAAGCATAATATTCACCCCACAGTCCACTCAAGCCATGCAGCAGTGTCAGTGGCACTTCCGCTCCGGGACTGGACTACAGCCACGTTTTGGAGGATGAATACATCTTCATCAGGGAAGGAGGACTCTAAGACTTCGGTAGGGAATGTGATCACAGACAATTTATTAGATTGCAAGGCAGGGTTTTAAATAATTGATTAGCAGTTTTTTTCTTGGGACAATACTAACTGTACAGAAAGTAGCTGTATGTGTTTTCTAGAAGTTTTATGTTTGTTAAACACAGAGAGGCAAGTGCTATGCATTTTCACAATGATTTAGAACTTTTATGAGCAAAACGTGAATCAATTTTTAGAGTTAAATAAAACCCTGCAGGGGTACCGAGGTTAAGGAAAAGTGGTTATGGGATGCTTTGAAAGCAAAGTTGCAGGGAGTTACTGTCACCTGTGCATCTTAGTGTAAAAGGCAGCAGAGGGAAAAACAATCCAAATTAGAGCTCTAAAACACTTGGAGGACAGACATAAATAGGGAGATCTCCCCATATATCACTGAGCAGGTCAAACAAACCTGACTAAAACTGCAGGCTTTACTAGACCGTAAAACTGAAGGGAACCTGTGATATTTAAACCAGAAATATTTTGAACATGGAAATAGGGCAGGACGTCTCTTGGCCTTCTGTCTTTGCAAAGCGCAGGCCGAACGCTATGTTAAGAAAAGTACAGCCTCCAGGGGGAGGCCGAGGCACATCCTTTACAACCAAAGATGTGGCAAACCTCTTTAAGGGCTACTTCCAAACTTTACACACAGCAGATAGCTTGCCCTCATTAGGCCAGCATGAAATAAGGAATTTTCTAAATAGGGTAACACTCCCAGAATTGACAGACGACAAAAAGGATATGTTTGACAGCCCGATTACGCAGGCAGCAGTAGAATCCCCAGGCCCTGACAGGTTTAACACTGAATTTTTAAAAATGTTTAAACATCACCCAATTCCTATTTTGACAAGGGTCTTTAACGCAAGGGAAAACCTGGGAGACTTACTGGACTCCTGGCAACCAGCATTTATTACGGTAATACCCAAACATAGGATACTGCAGACATGCGATTCATACCATTCCATCTCCCGCCTGAATGTTGATTCTAAAATCTTTACTAAAATACTGGCAAACTGAGTTACGACAGTCCTAAATAAATTGATACACCCTAACCAGACCAGTTTTATATCTCTGACAGACACCTTTCCGATAATATTCAAAGATGTTTGAACCTCTGTCAAGAAGGGAAACGAGCCAGGAAGCCACATATCATAACAGTCAATGCAGAAAAGGCCTTTGATATGCTCAGTTGGGATTTCCTTCATCTCACAATGACCAAATGTGGTTCTGGAGAACAATTTTGTTACTGGTTGGCAGACATCTACAGTTGGCCTGCTACAATGGTCAAGGTAAACGGCACGATTTCAGACTCATTGAGGACTGTTAGAGGAACTAGACGGGGTGTCCCCTTTCACCTTCGCTTTTAGTATTGAACACTTGCGGCATTTGTGAGAGCACACCCTGACATAGAAGGTATTCAGTTAGGAGAGGTGGAACACAGGATTTCATTATATGCAAATTACACTATGCTGTACCTCTGGAATCCACTGTGTACCTTTCCAGCCCTGCAGCTGGTCCTATGGGAAGGTATCCGAGTTTAAAATCAATGAAGGAAAGACGAAAGTGGTCCTGATCAGTGGGGCACTGATGCCAGAGCTCAGACAGCTGATTCCCTACACATGGGTGACCATCATAATTCAATATCCTGGGATCCATTTGCCAGTGGGGTTGGTGGGACTCTACCAAACAAACTATGAAAAACTGCTTAATGAGGTCCTGGCAGATTGAAGTGGTAAGAGGTGCTCTCCCTGTCCCTATTAAGCACAATGGATTCCATTCAGATGAAAATGCTACCACCGCGTTTCCTATTCCTTTTCTAAACACTGTCCCTTAAGATCCCCTCTACAGACTGGGTAAAGCTCAATAAAGCCCTGTACTACTTTATCGGGGGGGGGTTAAAAAGCTAGGATAAAATGGGGAGATTTGCAGAGGCCTAAGGCATTGGGAGGGCTTACTTAACCTCAGACTACACCATCAGATGACCCAGCCCCTCCCACAGATAGCTTGCAAACATGACAGTATGGGAAATCTGTGGATAGCAACAGAGATGTAACCCCCCTGCAAATGGGGGTTCCCAAAAGACTTCCAGGAGCTTGCTTGAATGCTCCAAGCCTGAATGGTGTTTGGCGTTTAAGCCATTTATCAGTGAGTGTTTTTAGAGCCTCTGGTACTGTCTCTTTAAGAGCTGTCTGCTTGCAGACATAATTAGTTTGTATGGGGGGACTGTGTGCTTCTCTGTTTGAGTACCACTCGAGCTGCTGCCAATTCACTCCATTTTGCAGTCACTAGAAGTGCAAGGGAACCTATCTGAAAGATGTAACTGTTTGCCAGAAATCATTTACAGTAATAATGAAATTACAGTTTGTCTAACCTGCTTTCTTTGCAGTCAGAACTGTGTCTGCCTAGTTCCCATTCTGGTTTGAACTGCTGAACTGGACCAATCAGTGTGGGTAAGCTAGCTCTAAAATGGTGCCTTGGACGAATCAGAACTTGGACTCATAATCTGGAGCCAGCCACAAGAGGATTGTATGGGCAGTGACTCTGGGAGATGTAGTATAGACTTGCGCCTTTTGGACCAACAGCAGCAGTCTATTGTGGTGACAGCCAATCCAGTCAAGAACTGGGAGGAACTCAAAGGAAGTGCCTGGTTTTGTCTGTTGGAGTTTCAGTTTAGCTCTGGAGTGAAGGGGAAAGAAACCCTGTGCTCCTTCAGTGCACAGTTTCAGTCAAAAAACGTGTGTAAGGCCCAGAGTTCCGGTCTGCAGCTTGTGTAACTGCTTGTTAGGACTGAATCCGTCCTGTGAAAAGAATCAAAGGATCTCTGAAGAGTAGAAACCAGGCTCACCCTGTAGAAGACTGGAGAAATTGTTGAATTGCACTCGGTCTGTCAGGAACTGAATCTGCGTGTGTTCTCCCGGGTATTGTGCAGTAATGCGATCGGGATAGAGAAGCAGCCTGCCTGGTATAGTACTTTCTTTTTACCATATAAATGTGTGAAGAGTCTCGTGGAGCTCAAGAGTAGCCCTGCTGGACGTTGAAGGACCCTATCTTGTTTGGAGGTCGTGAGTACTAATTCAGGGTCGCTCCTGTTGAATTGCCACATTAAATCCAAATGGAATCACTGTACTGCTGACTGTTTAAACTAATTTTTCTTTTCACTGTGTGAAAGGGCCCCTACCAGCTGCCACGGTTTGAACTAGCCACTAGGGCTTGGGTACCCAGGGACAGTAACTGGTAGGGATAGGCCTGTGCACAGAGCCATAGGTAGATAGTGAAGTGATGAGCTGATTAACCTGATTTCCCCCTGTCCTTGTTGTGTCCCCCTGGATGGATCGGAGCTGCTTGTTTCAGCAAAGTTGTGCTGCCTGAGGTGTTTGTCTGTGTTGAAGTGCTGTACTGTGATTGTTGCACTGTATCTTATTTCACAGGAGGTCCCAGTGCCGGAACTAGTCCTGGGGGTAAGTGTATACTGTGAAGGTAATTCTGATATATTGTGTGGGCCACTAGTGGGAAGAAAGGGGGGTTGCAGTGTCCCAGAGGGCTGTGACCAAGTAAGTTTAACTATTGCAAACCCTGACCTCTGGGTGGAGGCACCCGCCATTGGATCCAGGCCCCTCAACCTGTTAGTGGCAAATCAGGCAGGGGTAGTAGCCCCTGGGATAGCGCCATCTAGGGGTTACAGAGAAAAATAGCAATGTAGGTAGCAATCCCCAGGAGATGTTTGATGATCTACCCAGAAAACTCATGGTCCTCTCTGCAACAAATCCATGGCTGAAACGGCTTTAATTTTTTTTTTTTTTTACTTACTATTTTTGCTCCCTATCTTATTCCCCCAACCAGTCCACTCTCTCAGAGCCCCAAGCATCCATACACTCCACTACTAAGGCCGAGGTGTCAGCCCTATACTACACAACTTCAATTCACTCTAGAGACCCAGTTAACCCCCCCCCCCCGGATGGGGCGAAGGAGGAGACCTCTTACCTCCTCCGAGCCTCAGGAGAGTGAGTGTACAGCAGAGTCTGCCCTCGGCTCCTATCTTGGACGTGCAGTGTGGTGGCTCGTTGCCCGGACCAGCTGCGGGTGCCATTTTCCATTGTTCCATACCCTCCCCCTGCTGATGTCAGCGCTCGGGGAAGGCCAACTGGACAGGGGTGCGCTGAGACGAGACTCTGCCCAGGGCCCTTGGCCAACATCAGCCCCTCCTTTTTCCACTGCTGCCCCGACTGCACTGCCAATACCCAGGTTCACCCAGGAGATGGCAGTAAAGTGGCAAGATTTGCGTGCAACCCTCCCCAGAGAAGGAGAGCTGTCGTCGGGTACTCAATCCCTCTCTCCCCCCTGCTAACCCCCCGGCAACCCAAGTCTGTCATCGAATCCGGGTTGCCGGCGTGGCGCGAAGTGTGGCATCCAGCGCCTCAACCCTTAGCACCACTGTGCCGGCCCAAAACAGCTTTAATCTAATGAGAGTTAGGTCTGAAATGATCTAAATACCAAGAGTACCTTAACTTGTTTTACATGACTATATAGGTGTGTAGAGTTTCTTCTAAATCAGATATTACTTTTCAAAGATGGAGGGGGTCTGGGGCTGGCTAGCTTTTCACAGTTCTTACACAATGGTGTCATCAAACCCTTTGCTCAACTGCAAACAGAATTTATTTTATGTAGATCCAATTTCTTTCGGTATTTACAAATCTCATCCTTTTTCCAGGACCACAACAGGATCAGGAATGTCCAAGGTGACCCACGTCCTTTAATTTGTGTAATAGAAGATGCTGGGCAGGGGCAAATACTAAAGCACCACATCTCTCACCTAGTTCGGTGCTATATACAGTAACAGGGAGACACCCTCCCCCACCCCCACCACTTACCAAACAGCACAGGAAACTGAGGCAGGCCTGACACTAACTCCAAAGGATGGGAGGGGCATCTGGGAAGGTGTATTTATTTATTAAATTTTGGTGACCGGGTAGGCCCACTGAGCCCCGAAGGTCCCTTTTTCAGGGGCGACCCGGGAAAACAATACAAGTTATAAGAATGAACAAGGACATAAGGGACATTTGAGGCATTGTGAGTTACATCATGAAGTGGTTATAGTAAAGACAAATAGTGAATACTGGCATGGTAAAAGAAAAGTAGTGGCTACAGGCATGGCTTACAGGCACGGTTAAAGAAAAGCAGTGGATGTAGGCATGGGTACAGGCATGGTTATCATCATGACATGTAAGCAATTGGTAGTACTTTGCATATAGTTTATTCAGGGGTTACACGTGGCCTCTGGTGAGCAGTCTGTATAAAGCAGGTAGTAGGAAGTTTAAGCTAGGAGATGGGAGTTGGAGAGGAGGGGAGTACCTTAGGAGCTTTAAGTGCCATGACAGTGGCATGCACTTGAGGTCAGCAGATGGGACTTAAGCCTGGTGCAGAAGTTCATGAGTGAGGAGGAGGCCTGAACCTGGGGAGGGAGCTTGTTCCATTGGCAGGCTGCTTGGGAGGAAAAGGATCTTCCGCCAGCATTTGTCCTTACCCTAGGGACTTCTAATAGCGTTCTATCTGAGGTCCTTAGGTTCCTTGGGTTGTGTTTGAGGTTATGGTCGGCAATGCTTGGCGAGGCGTGGGTTTGAAAGCTATGAGTCTGGACAAGCAAGGGGTGTTGGAGGCGGATGACCAATGTCGGCCAACGAAGATTAGCCAAAGTATCACAGTGGTGATGTCTTGGGAGGTCTAAGGTTGCGAAACAAGCTATTTTATTATATAGGGTTTGCATCCTGATAATCTCTTGTTTAGCCATGCCCTGTATAATAGGGGCTGCAAAGGTCAGGTTGGGTAGAAGGACGCTGGTAGCTATGGAGAGCCTGGCTTCAGGGATGAGTTGGTCCCCGAGTCGGTACAGGGTGCCAAGTTTCCGATGTAGTATTCCATTCTTCAGCCTCCAATAATTGGAGGGAATTCAGGTGAAAGCTTGTCAGCCACTTTTTTCTCGTCCTCTCTAAGACTAAACACTATACTAGGAATTACACAGATCAATGTTCGTGGGATTGTGGTTTGGTAGGGATTCCCTCTCATATATTTTGGGACTGCCCAGCTACTCTGTCCTTTTTGCAGAACTACGTCTGAAATTTGGATGGCAGAAATGGCCAGCACTCCTTGATTTGAGGTCCTGGTGCTAGGCAGACTACCCCCAGGCAGATGAACCAAACACCAAAAAGCTTTCTGGGTGTCCTGCTGGCAGCAGTGGCTAAAGCCATCACTAAATGGTGACTTTCCCCAGAGGAATCCCAGACTGGAGGACTGGGTCACTACAGTGAAAGGTATTTACAGGCAGGAAAAAGTGACTGCTGCCCTTAAGTCTCCAGACGGATACATTTATTGGGGTGTGGCTGTCCTTTATGACACTGACTGAAGAACTAGAGGGTTGATCGGTTCTCTCTCAACAAGCTGACAGGTATCAGACAACTCTTCATGGATGGATGTATGGCCACATTGTATTCATACTAGTCGCTTGTGCTGGACTGAAGAAATTCATATTACCCCACTTATCACCCTAATTGCTTATTTCATGTACACAATATTTAGCTATTTGTTGCGTTACAGCCCAGGTCTGTCTTATTACTATACTGGGTAGGAACAGTTCAATGTCCCTCATCGTCTTTTATATGGACTATCTCAAATGAACTGGATGGTTATCCTTTGGGTGAAATAATACACAGAGAAACTTGGAGTGGGCAGTACGAACTTTATTCGGCTATACCAGAATGGCTATGCTGAACCATGAACAATAACTATACTATAATTTTTCAACAACTTACAGTTACAGAATGTGCCACAGGTATAGTCTAACACAGAGTGATGGAATATACTGTCTATGACTTGCACTTTGAAATAAAGAAGCAAAAAAAAATAAGATTTGCAAAAATATGCTGAAAGCCTTCATGGGAACATAACCAACGGAGGGTATTGCAAATAATACTTAACGGCAAATTTAGCTCTCTAGGCTAACAATGTTATCTATGTTCTCAATTTGGTCAAGTATGTCAACACTATTCTGTTCTTGCAAACCGCTTACTGTTGATACCCCAATACTCCAGCCAAGCTACATTTTAGACAGTATACAGTTACAGCAAAACAATCACTTTGTACTGGTCAAAATACAAAGCGCTCTATCGTAATTCGATAGGGTCTAAAGCCGAAATCTAGACTTTGTAAGCATCCCCACTATTTACTTCAATTGTTTATAAGAAGCATTTTTTTCCCGAATTCTATTTTTTTTGTCCCTTATCGGTTCCTCCGAACTCTCTCCGGCGACCTCCGACCCCAGTCTCTACCGCCTTACATGACTCGGTATCCCTCCGGCACCGGGCATCCCCTTGGTCTGCCCTCCAAGGATGAGTCTCCGCTGGCCAGGGCACTCTATCTGTAGTTTTGAGCCACCGGGCCGGAGGGGGGAAACCAAGCTAAGGGGCCGAGTATGATCCCAGGAGTGTGGACTGTGGAAGGAGACGCCATTGCCTATCGGAAGAGGGAGGGGGGGGTTTCTGTACTTAAGTCCCCTGTGGAGCCCAGCCCCTCTTGGCAACGTACTGCCGTGGCTCCACCTCCAGGTACTGCGCCGCTGCTTTCAGCTACCCCCAGCTGCTAGGGGTCCCTCCTCAAGCCAGCGAAGTGCCCTAACCCTCCCTGGGAAGAGAGAGCAGTCCACCGGACGCTCAATCTCTTCCCTCCTCTGCCGACCCCCTACATCCCAGGCTCATTCACGAACCCGGGTCTCTGGCGTGGCACGAGGTGTGGCGTCCAGCACCTCAACCCTCAGCGCCACCAGGCCGGCAAATAAGAAGCATTTATCACTGTAACAGCACTGTGACGCCCTAAAGGAGCTAAACTGGCCCTCTCTCTGGCATAAGCTAGCCTATCCTGTTGCCTACCTAGCTTTCAAGTTTACTTACCTAGGTCCCCCTCCCCATCTCAGAGGACTTCTTTCCCCCAGAAAACATCCCAGAACCCTGCGTTCATCTGCAAGCCACCCTCTCGTCACCCCTAGAACGTGCTCAACCCATGGCAAATGTTCCTTCAAATTTGCTGCCCCTCGCCTATGGAACTCCCTACCACCTGGTCTGACAAACTAAACCACTCTCACTCAGATACAAAAATGGTCTCAAACTATATCTTCTAAATCTTAGTCTCTGTGGCTGTAACCGCTAGCTCCCTAGACCAGTCCCCTTGGCCCTTTCACTGGTTAATCTCTATCTTTGACTGTACTTGAAATGCTAATGTGGTCTCTGATTTCTGGCTGAACTTATGTATATATGTATATAATGTGTGAGATCTTAACATATTGATTTTAATATGAATCTGTATGCGAACCCTTCTGCTACCCTTGTATAAATGACTTAATTATACTGTGATGTAACAAATGTAACTAACTGAATTAATGTAATTATTGTTCTCGGTGTCCTTTCTGTAACTAATCCCGGATCGCCCCTGAAAAAGGGACCTTTGGTCTTAGAGGGCTTACCCGGTAAACAAAATCTAAATAAATAAATATAACCACTAATATATTACTACATTCATGGACATCCCACATTCTTTGGGTATCAGAACCGCTCACCTTCAGTTCCCAGTTCTTTTACAACCATAACAGTGGTCTCCGTGGAAGCATTGACATACGTAAGAGGCAACTCTTACAGCATATACAAACTTCCATAAGAGTGGTCACATTTTCCTTCTTGGCAAGCAGTGTTCACCTTTGGTTCCCAGTTCACACACTAAGAATGGGCATGAGATCACATTTAAAGAGTGCTGTGGAGGGATCGATAATACAGTACATATCAAATGCCAGACTGACTATTGGAAACTGGAAACTACTATATATCCACGTTTGACAGAGCCAGCATTGGTGCCTGAGAGGCAAGTTTCCCCCACTCCCCACACTGCCCCACCAGTATGGCAGGCTACTCTACTGGGGAAAAACAGCAGCTCAGACTCCATGCCCATTCAGTCCTTGCCCTCTCCTGTGAGAGGGCCAGCAAGGGTTCTAGTTAGTGATAATTGTTTTGGTGGGTTTCTGTGATGTGGAAATTTCTTCCAGTGAGAATTAGACTGACAACCATCACAACACACTTCACATCGGCCACCAAACAGCCTGACATCAGACGATAATCGTTTTCAGCCACTGCCGACCAGGGACAGATTCAAAGGAATGATCCAGAAGAGAAAGGCTCCTTTAAACCACTGCTAATCCACTTAGAAGTATAATTAAAGGCAGTGACGGAGCACCCCGTGTGGTTGATATAAAAAAATCATACCACCCAGTAAAGAAAAGTAGCTTCAGATGAAAAACTGCGCAACAGACAAAATGAGAAAGATAGGACTCATAAGTCTTTCATTCCTTCTGTACCTCCACAGCCGTTACTCTCTGCTGAGTTTATAATAACCCCCTGCTCCCTGCTGCTTACCCAGACTAATGAAAAGTCGCCCTCAGTCTGTGAAAACTATGCCAACTGAAAGCAGATAGAGGCCTCTCCTTTAGTTTATCTGCTTCTGCAGGCACCAGCTACAACGACTCTGTCCCAAAACATCAGAGCAGCTTTGACACGGTGCAGCCACAAGACATATCTCAAGTCACTCCAGGCAACTGCAGGTGTCTTCTGTCTCTTTTTCGTCTGCCAGGAGACATGGCCACAGATGGCCTTGCAGGAGAAGGGAGGGAGCTGTTCCTAGCTGATGTCCACTTTGTTAAACTGTCTAGAGCATCACACACAGAATTTGATTCACAGGCAACTACCTGCAACTGCAATATTCTGCCCCTGAACTATTATAGGGTATGAAAACTGCAAGTGGGCCATCAGAGACTGAATACCAAGTTCAGTTTGAGCTGCACCAGACTCTCTGCAGCGAGTTCAGTTTCCAGCTGATGGTGTAATTTCAACAAGAAACAGTACTCAAGGGTTAGTCTGGTTCAGTGGCACCAGCTGAGAGTATTGCACTCCACTGTGGGTGGCCCAGGGTTGTGGCACAGCCTGACTACCCTGCTCCAAACTGGAAGAGCCGGAGGGGGTGCTGCACAGGCTGCGATCTCAGGCTCTGGAGAAGTATTTGTCTGCCATATGAGTGCCTCCTGTGGCCTTTAAGGAGCCCTGTCATTGTGAGAGTGACTGCACAACATTGTCTCCCTCCTCCACCCACACACAGGATAACATGGGCAGATGGGCTGACGCTCTATATCTGAGAGGTGAGTGAGGGCATTAAAGGGCACAAAAGCCACGCCAGCTTCATGGGTCCAAGTGATGGAGCATCACTCTGGCAATCTGGGTTCTTACCCCGAGCCCAGAAAGCAAGAACGGAGGCAAGCAGAGAGGGAGCCGACTGTGTCCTTTGGATCCTTCCCTCATGAGAAGAGAGAGACATAGCGCACCACTCTTATAGTGGCACCTGGTGGTGGTTTATGGAGGTGTTCTTGGCTGCATAGGTGACCACATGCTGCTGAACGCCCCCACCCTAGGGCACAGCCACACGCACTGCGCGAGGGGGCCCCAGAACAGCAGAAAATGGCCAGCTGCAGCACCAGATGACGGCCTTCAGTAGGCCTCCCTCCTGCCGCTGACTGCCCAAAGCACTGCGCCTGGCCCCTGACTGCGCTCCACCCACCCCCCCCAGCATCCAGTGCTGGACCACAAATGGGGAATGCTGGCAGAGCTCTCGGGGAAGCCGAGACAGGTGCAGCAGTGGGGGTTAGGTCCGATAGGCAGAGGAAGAGCCAGCATGTGAGAGCCTGAAGGAGTGGGGCTGCAGGGGCCCCTGGGAGGAGCCAAAAAACAAAAAGGGCACAAAAGCCTGGCTGTATGAATGATGGTCAGCCATCCACTGCTGGCCTCCTACTGTCGAACATGTCTACTTCCTTTGCCTGTAGCAGGGAGGTCTGGTGTGGGTACTGTCGAACATGTCTACTTCCTTTGCCTGTAGCAGGGGGCCTGGTGTGGGTACTGTCGAACATTTCTACTTCCTTTGCCTGTAGCAGGGGGCCTGGTGTGGGTACTGTCGAACACGTCTACTTCCTTTGCCTGTAGCAGGGGGCCTGGTGTGGGTACTGTCGAACACGTCTGCTTCCTTTGCCTGTAGCAGGGGGCCTGGTGTGGGTACTGTCGAACATGTCTGCTTCCTTTGCCTGTAGCAGGGGGCCTCGTGTGGGTACTGTCGAACACGTCTACTTCCTTTGTCTGTAGCAGGGGGCCTGGTGTGAGTACTGTCGAACATGTCTACTTCTTTTGCTTGTAGCAGGGGGCCTGGTGTGGGGATGGATCTCTGCAGGCATGGGATCCAACAGAGGGTGACACCTGAACCAGAATTTTTCAGGATGGACTGGAGTAGTGACAGGCAGCAGCAGGGGTAGGTAAGTCTGGATGCTAACAGAAAGAGGAGGTAAGCTGGCCTGGTGGTGTGTAGAGCTGAGGCATTGACGCCTTACCTCCTCCTATTACCGCCACAGTGACCCGGGTTCAGGAATGGATTCGGGTCACCGGGGGTCAGCCAGGGAGGCAGAAGATCTAGAGTCCAAAGCACTGCTCTCCTCTCTTTAGGAAGGGTGGGCTGTTCACTCAGCAGTAGAATGCCACCAGCTGGAGGCTTGGTGGCAGTGCAGTGTGCAAGGTGCAGGAAGAAAAAAAAAGAAGAAAAGGGATGTCAAGGGCTGGATGAAGTTCTGCCTGCTCATCCCCGGGTACACGCTGCCACCCAGTAACTCACAATTGGTCTACCTGGATATGCTGGCGGGGTGGAGAGGACGGCCCTCCCTCCTCTGGCCCAGCCACGAGGGGAATTTCAAAGGAGGAAAAGAAATCTGACCAAGGTGTGACACCCAGGGGAGGCAGGGATCGACTGGAGGGGGTTGGGAAACAGAGCTGATCGGCTGCCTCTGGATGTAAGTGGCAGAAAAACCTTGATTAAAAAAAAAAAGAGTAGAAAGAAAGTGAACAACCAAGATGGAGATAAAAAACACATCAAATAAAAAAACATAGGTAAGGATAAGGGAAATGCCTAGCTGTGAGTTATAAACTATATCAACATACTGTTTGTAATGTGAGAAAATGAGCATATATAATGTCTTTCACTAGACGGGGCCACACAGCACAGAATATCTGTGATGAAAACTCATGACGGCTTGCAAGAAATGAGTGCTTATGTTTTTCTGTACCACAGTAAAGTAGGTTGTACAGTTATAAAAAAAAAAACTCAGCACACCATCTACTTCTGTGGCAGGTGGCTGAAGCACAGCCACCGCAACCAGGTCTCTCTGTCTACTAGCCCTCTGAGCAGTCATCTTGAATAGGATTGAAATGTAGATTCCAGGGCCCAGTCTGTCCATAAAGTCACTATCTGTTGTTGGTGTGCAAGGGTAGGGTTAATAAACCCATGCCTGTGAAATCAGTTTATTTTTTTTTTAATTTTTTATTTACCCAATCTTTGCCCATGTGCCTGCTTCAGGCAACTGCCTGGTTCCCCAAGCCCATCTGCCCCCCGCTGTCACACCAGCAGGAATCTACTAGGGTGAGATCCGAGATGCTGTCATTAATGGCAGCTGATGCTCATTCAGATTTTCTGCCTTTTCTCCCTTTCCCTGCCCAGACACCACGCAGTGCTTCTGCAGGCCCAGCACGCACATAGCATGCACCTGCAGAGGTGGCAAGTTCCGTTGCCCACCATAGAAGTACTTAGTACGGTGGAACTTGGCATCTGTCCCTCCCCAGCAGAGAGCATTGCCACAGAGCAGCCCCCCACACCCCCCCAGCTGCCCAGCCGGCTCCCGAGTCCGCTCCCAAACTCGAGCTGCCGGCATGTGAGTGCATCCACTGGGCCATCAGGCAGCCCTTGAGATAGCTGTTTCTCGACTAACAGCCAGGGATTTCCAAGCCATCCTGTCATTTAAAGTGACATTACCATTAGCCCCTCCCACCAATGGGGCTGGCAGAAGTGTCACCGATGACATCTGCCCCAGCCTCACTGCCGGCTTGGGAAATGAAAGTGCACAGGGGAATACTACTCGGATTATGTTATTTTTTTTTTTATTTATCAGAAAACCAGCAGGGAATCTAAATCAATTAATTAGATGTGAATGCTGTGCTGAAAGGGGGATGGAAGACTGACAAGAGTCTGATTAATCAGAACAGGTAGGGAAGCAGCGGCTGCTGAAGGGAAGTGTTTGCACTTCGAGGAACAGCAGATGGCACAAAGGGAGTTAGAACTATGAGAGTGCACACAATTAAAACAGAACAGCGTTCAGTTCCCAAATATAAAAGTGGCTGATTAAAGCACTTGAGAATGTAGAAGGATGAGAAGAAAAGGGCACACCACTCAATCTCTGAGCGGAGAAAGATTCAAGTGAAAAATCAGAAAGAACATCGTATCAATTTTCTTACACATTTCTCATAATTACTTTCCATTGTTTGTTTTTTTCTCTCTTTTTTTCTCCCCCTTCTTCTTTAGGTAAAGTTCTCTCGTGGCACTCAATGGTTCGAGTTATCTGCCAGGAAACTGGACTCTATCCACTCCACCCCATTACTATTTCATACTGTATTGTATTAGCCTTCAACTCTGTCTTAGTTTCTCAAGAAATCTGATGCTTTGTAACCCTGTAATAATAGTCATATCTTGTTCATTACTTTTCATTATGTAATGTACCTCGCATTTTCTTACAATAAAATATTAAAACAAAGGAAAAGCAACTTTCCAGAATAAGTGGCAAACACTTGGAACAGACTTCCCAGAGCACGCAGCGTCCATCGGCTCTTGAAGAAAAAGGGGTGGCGACAGGGCATACCTACAGAATTTCTGGAGAAGAAACTTGATGGGCAGGTAGTCTTGCTTTCCTAGATTCACATCTGTATGTTTGTCTTTCCCCCTAAATCAATAATCACCCTGAGCTCCCCTAAATCTGTTGAAGACCCTAACCTCCCTGATTCGGACGTAACTGGACAGCTTACAGGGACAGTGAGCAAGAAATCGTTTACTGTTCGACTTGTTTGTTTAGCACATGGATGCTTAGCCTCTGCTGTTGCTCCCTGGTCTGCCTTAGAATCATGAGAATGCAACCTGAATGTCTTCAATGCTGATACCCACGTCACTCTCTATTCCACAAGACCCCGAATGTCTCAGAGTGCCTCACTGACCGCTGCTCTTGCCTCTAATGTATCAATCCAAACGTCTGGGCTTCGCTCAGTCTAACACTGCACACCTTTCTTCCCATTCTGGTACATTTCATTTCTGAAAATGCTGCAGCAAACTATACTGAAACTGCCTTTTTTTTTTTTTTTTTTTTAACTGCTCCGGTGTATCACATTTATTTACTGCTATTCCTGCTGCATGCTATCGCTGCACTGCCCAATTCCTAAATATTATTTACAGTCGCATAACTGCCCTGCTGTAATTCCTTGATGTCTGTGTCTAATTGTTTACAGCTTCTTGCCTGACGATGCATCTCGGAAATTTTGCTCATGACCGCTGTTATAACTCTCCCAGGCCGTGCCTAAAGAAATGGGCATGTTCATGCCTGTTGTATCTTACCTGAATATCTAAATGAATAAATAACAATAAATAAATAACTCAGGTGCCCAAAACTGCTCAACTGTTATACACAGGGTCACCTCTTTATCTTACCACATATTCAGTCATAAAATGTACACATTTTATTGTTTTGTTCTCTCAAATTACAATGGAATACAAATTTCAGGGGGATGGGGGGGGGCACTGTAGAGCCTGAGCACAATAGCTGCCAGGGACTAGAGCGCCACGTATTTGAAAATAAATTCACTTTAAAACTTACCACATATTCAGTCATAAAATGTACACTCATTTTACTGTTTTGTTCTCTCAAATTACAATGGAATACAAATTTCGGGGCACTGTAGAGCCTGGAGCACAATGGCTGCCAGGGACTAGAGCTCCCGTGTTGGAAAATAAATTCACTTTAAAACTTATTTTTTGAGGCGATTTAGCACGCGCCACAACAGTCCACAGCACTAAGAAGACCTGCTCTATTACTATGGGTAATCTGAAGAAAGATACAGTCCCGCAGGACGGAGCCAAGAGTAAGAACGCTCTTGTACTCCCATCCATGAGGTCGGCTCTGGGCCGTGTTGTTCCCAAGACTGCAGAAGCCAGAGAAGACACACTGTAGAGCCCTGGCATGAAATTAAATCGATTTCTCTCTCTGCCGGAAGGATTCGTGAATAAATTTAATTCGCTTACTGAAAGAGTCACAACTTTAGAAACGGATCTGACTTTTGTCAAAATGGAATCAGCGGAGACTCACAAGCACTCCGAAGCAGCCCTTGGTGCGCCCACAAGCTTGGCTACAGAGAACACAGATATAAAGACTCCGAGACTTTAGAAAAATCAAGCCCGAGCAGCAAATTTAAGAATTGTGGGCATGCCAGAGAGGAGTGAAGAGGATCACCTAGGGTTATTCCATACAGAGTGGCTGAAGCAGTAATTGGGACAACCCCTCATAGACCGTCACACTGCAGTATAGAAAGCTTACAGAATGACTTTGAGGGGGAGACAGGATAACCCTGATGCTCCTAGGGCAATTGTTCTGGTTTTGGATAATGTGAGGACTAGAGACTGTATTTTGGCACTGGCCTGATGGAAAAGGATCATCTTACAGGATGGCCACGAGGTTCATATATATCCTGATCTCAGCTATGCCACAAGGCAGGAAAAAAAAAAAAGAAACTCGATGGAGTACGGGCTATTCTGTGGGAAGCTGAGATCTCACATGGCATGATTTTTTCCAGTCCGCTTACACATTGTCCATCGGGGGAAGGTGCATATGTTTTCTGACCCCAGTGATGCTCTGAAATGGGCCAAATGCCATGCATCGCTTCAATGCCAGCGCGACGAGCAGTCTCAGTCAAATATAGAGGGAGAAGATGGCAGTGGAACCTGAAAAGCGCTATCAAATCCATGGATTACTGCCAAACTACTTGCCGAGCTCAAGGTTCGGGACCACCTCTGGGCAGCTGCCAGAGACACAGGTTCACCTCATGATACCCTAAAATACAAGCAGGCACGAAATAGATGTACCTCACAAATTAGGCAAATGAAGAGCGCCTATTTCAAAAATGCCCTTGAATCCACCTGGGGTGATGGAAGAGCTTTTTGGGACAACATCCGAAACATAATGGGTAAACAATCAAAATCGTCACCTACCATTATGAAAGTTGATGGATCCACCACTCTTGACCCAAAGTCTATTGCAGATGCGCTAATAAGACATTCACAGACCTTAGTGGGTCCTCCCCAGATTTCTTCTGGACTTACCTGTGCCTAGCCTAGTATCACAAAACACCCTCGTGACAAACCACAATTTTACTAAGAAAATCAAAGTCATGAAGCACACAAGTACATAAGAAAGGCCTGCTCAAATCCAGAACAAGTAGTGACACGCTAGATCTAAAAATCCTGTCTCTCACCCTGGATGAAGTAATTCACCCCTTGCAAAAATTCTTAATCTGTCACTTTGCCAAAGTCAATTTCCCAACAAATGAAATCTGCCATGGTCGCCAGTGCACAAAGGGACAAAACCTCAACAGGAAACTATCGACCAATATCAATACTCCCTCCCTCTCCAAAGCACTTGAATGAATAGTGGCAGACCAACTCTCTGATTACCTGGACAAATACAATCTACTCTGTAATCAACACACGGCTTTAGGAAAGGACATAGTACAACAACAGCCTTACTTGATTTCTCTGGAGAAGTCCACTCAGCCCTGGACAAAGGGTGCCACACAGGTGCAGTCTTTTCGATCTTATAAAAGCTTTCGACACAGTCCATCATGGCCTTACTTCCTCCCTACTTTCTAGCCTAGGCCTGGCCGAAGGTCCTTGTGCTTGGGTAAAAAGTTACCTGTCCAATCGGTCACAGGCTGTAAAAATCTCTAATGAACTCTCCGACTTCAAACCAGTTCTCTCGGGTGTACCACAGGGATCAATTCTTGGACCGCTCCTCTTTAGCCTGTTCCTTAACTCCCTCCCAGATATCTGCCAGGAGAAAATAATCTTATCGCTGATGATGCTGTAATTCTCTCTTCCCACAAGGATCCAAACTCCCTAAAAAAGCCTGCAACTTGCTTTCTCTAGTGTTGAAAAGTGGTTCCTGGATAGTAAACTTGTGCTAAACCACAATAAAACAAAAGCCATGCTCTTCTCAATCACCAAAACAAAAATAGGCATACTCCACTCACCATACAAACCTCTGGGAATTACACTGGACCAAGTAAATACTTTCAAATACCTTGGCATCACTTTTGACCAAGGGCTCACCTTTGCAACCCACATTGACAACACTCGAAAACAGTGAACCAATGCCTTGGAATACTATTTAGTAACCGTCAATTTCTAAATCAAGCGGCATTGAGAATAGCTATACAGAGTTCCATAATCTCAATCATTGACTATGGCCTTATTATTTATGGCTCAGCTACCTCCACTGCTCTAAAGCATCTCAATCACTCTAAATAAGGCCTGCTGGCTCACGGGGGCTCAAAGACTGACTCACACGTGTGATCTGTACTATGAATCAGGCTGGTTGAACCTATCAAATCGTCTTATTTATCTCACCTGCACAATGGCAAAAGAATCTATCTTGGGACTGACTCCATTATGTATTCAAAACCTACTCCGACTGAATCCTGGCTCACGACCCTCCACCAGATCTGAGCATGCCAACCTTTCCTGGTTCCGAGATGCGGACTGCACAGGGACAAAGATCTTGCATCATAGGGCCCCGACATGGTTCAATGCGCTTAGTCCACCTACTCTATCCTCAACCTCGCTTGAAGCTTTCAGATCCATACTCTATGCCCACCTCACCACCACTAGCAACTGTGATTGCGCTAGATAAAGACTACTACTCCTCATGTCCATCCTCACATCTGAGGCCTCTTCCTCCCTGACTAATGAACCCTCTGGTACCTCTACTACTTCCTGTCTCCCACCCAAACTCACTCCCCCCCTTTTTTCCTGTCCCCTTTCACTTACTCTCCCGCTCACCACCTTTCTCTCCTCTCTAGCCTCCTTTTGGCGCCTAATGATCACCCTCTCCCTGGAAGTTTCCTTAACCTCGAAATTGTCTACTTGCTTGAACCTGTTATAGCTTGTTTTTCTATGAAACTTAAAAACGTCACTGCCTTAAACTGTTAATAGCAAATTTATGATGCAACTTTCCTGTCTGGTTTTACCTGTAATGTGTATCGTGCTTTGTTAAATGTTCTTTGTGACGTGGAACCTTCGTAAAAGAGCCCTGGCTCAAAGGTATTAATTCCTAGACTAATAAACTAAACTAAAAGATCAGAGGGGATGAATATTCAGGTTTGCCCAACACCCGGTCTCCTGCACAGCCTTGCACACTCTGAACTTACTGACATTTGCTGATCATGTTTTTATTGTGGGCCATGTTGTAGGCTCATATTTTCTTCTCTCCTTTGTTTGGGGGCACTTTTATATTTACTTCAGCAAGTTTTCCAGTTCTTCATCATTAACCTCAGAATGGCAGGGGGGCTTGGGGCACTGTCGTGTTGCTCTCATTTCCCCTTGTATGTAGATTTAATGTTTTATGAGGCCTATTTCTTGCTAGTTTGCCAGATTAAGCAGATACAGCGCAGAGCCATATTCCCTTCTGGAGGTTACCTTTTAGGTATTCACTTTTAGATTAAAGGGAAACTCTAATATGCCCAGAAAGTGCAACTGCTGCTGCAGAAACACCTAATTAGGGCTTTTAGCATTAAAACTATTTCTATTTTTTGTGGGTTGGGGAGAAAAGCAGGGCCGGCTCCATGGCGCCAAGTGACATGTGTTCACTCAGCATGCTGGCGACCCGGGTTTGTGCCCTGAGCCTGGACATCAGGAGTGGAGTCCAGCAGGGAGGAAGTTATAAGCATCCTACATACACTTTCAGGGAGGGGAGGGGAATGGTCCCGGATCGCTTGTTAGGCGGCTCCGGGTGGTGGCTTGTGGCTGGTGTTCATAGTGGTGAGAAGCCTCGACATGTTGCTGAATGCCCCCTCCCGGACGTCACCACGGTTGGACTAATATGGGGGAAGGGGTGCATTGGGGACAAAAGTGGGAAAACACAACCGCTCAGCTGACCAGATGATGGTGGTTGGTCCCTGCTCACCACGAAGCCCGGAAGTATCCATGCCGACCCCACACTGTGTGTCCAGCATAGATGGAAGCCTTTGGGCAAGCCTCCTGTCCTGGTTCCCTTGCCCAGGAAGGGTCCCCCCCCCCCGGTGAAGGGATACATCAGGTCAACCAGGCTGTGGTAGTAATGTGGGTGGCAGGATGGCAACAGGTACTGATGGTGGGCCCCAGGCCACCCACAGGAGTGGTCGGCTGGGGGCTTGGAGGAGCATAAACACCACAAAAAATTTTTTTTTTTTTTTATATTTACCTGCTGCCTTGTGAATTTATTTAAAGACACATGCCATCCATAATGTCTGGAAAACTGCCCACGGCCATTTTGTGCACCTGAGCAGCTTCCGCCATACAGGTTATGCTAATGAGGGCTACCACCTCCCTGCCATTAGTTGCAAGCCATCATTAGCATAACCCACATGGCGGAAGCTGCCGGGGTGCACATGATGGCCCCGGGTGGCTCTCCAGACATTATGGTGAGTCTTTAAAAGTAAATTTGCAAGGCAGCAGGTAAATAACAAAATCATTTTGATGCTAAAAGCCCTAATCAGGCGTTCTGCTTTCTGGGCATATAGTAGTTTCCCTTTAACCATGAATCCCTCATTTCCTACTGCAGGAAACAAGAGACAGGTTACTCTTATGACCTATTTTTATACTTCTTTACATTTTCATGCAGCTTATGGACTCCATACTACAGCATTTAACTTGTAATAGAAACAAAGTGACATAGAATTTGATGGCAGATAAGGATGGCTTGGCCCACCTAATCTGCCCATTTCCCTAACTAATGGATAAGCTGCAGATCCTAATTAACCAACAGCCTACTTCCTTCTACCGCCCACTAGAATTGCCTTATGTTGATCCCATGCATTCTTGAATTCCCACAGTTTTTGACTCCACTGCCTCCTCGGGAAGGCTGTTACATGTATCCACAACCCTCCCTGTGAAAAAATGCTTCCTCACATTACCTCTGAGCTGCCCCCCATCTTCAAATTGTGCCCCCTTGTTCTTGCACATCTCCTTCTGACTTTCTTTAATGGTTTTTATATACCTTGTGGGTTACCCTCTAAAGATGCATCTTATTCATAGTAACATAGTATCATAGTAAAAGCCAGCAGAATAGGCCCCATGGTCTATCGTCTCTGCTTGGAAGCCAGCCCTCTACTGGGAGCTCGCTCCTCCACCCCCCCCAGCCCCAGAAGTGGTCTTTCCTGGCTTCAGTATAACCCTGTAACTGTCCAAACCCTTCTTGAATCCTTCAACAGTGTTCTCCTACACCAGACTCCTGGGCAGTGTGTTCCCTGGTTCCACCACCCTCTCAGTAAAGAAGTGTCTCCTGTACTCTCCCCCCTCCAGTTTCCACTCGTGCCCCTAATAGATCCCCCCCTTCTTAAGCCTGAACACTTCCTTGGCTCCACCCTTATTTATCCCCTTTACATACCCGAATACCTCTATCATGTCCCACCGTCCCTCCTCTCTTCCAATGCATACAGCAATTGAGTTCTTCCAGTCTCTTCTCATAGGTCCTACCCTCCAAGCCCTGAAACATCCTGGTCGCCCTCCTCTGGACCCTCTCCAGCAGCACTATGTCTTTCTTAAGGTGGGTCTCCAGAACTGCACACAGTACCGAAGATGCGGCCTAACCAGGGCATCATACAGAAGGAGGATCACCTCCCTGCTCCTGGAAGTAATCCCCCTGGTTATGCAGCCCAGTACCTGTTATCCTGTTATTGATGAAGTACGTTCTTTTTACTTGCATGTATTAAGAGGGGTGGCACCCTCAGTGGATGACAAATTTTCACATCCTTACGTATTACATCCGGATTATCACTTATATGTTCCCGGTCTCTTTTTTTTTGTTATTCATTTTTCTCCCTGTGGTCCCCAGCTGGCTACCTCAGCCGTAGACACACACCCGCGCCATCCCCCGAATATCGGACCTCCCCTACTATACCCCCACAACTTACTCTTCATGGCAGGGGTGGTGGGGAGCAACTCTACCCACCGCGAACAGATCCAGCTGTGGAGGAGTCCTCTCGGGTTGGCTCTGCCGTGGGACCATCTTCAAGCTCCACAGCCAGGGACCATTTTCCGCTTTACTTTTGGAGTTAGGAGTGTGCAATGCTGCCAATGACATGCAGCACATGCATCCACATGCTGCACATTAGGCAGCTGCTCCTCCTCCTCTGCCCCCAACGTCTGGGATATGGGGTCAGGCAAATGCCGTTCCATGGTCCCCACCCTCCCCGAGACAGGAGGGCTGTCCCTTGGATGCTTGATCCTCTCCCTCCCCGGCCGACCCCCGGTGCCCCGCTCACACCGCGAACATGGGCCACTGGTGTGGCAGGAAGTAAGGCGTGATGCCTCAGCCCTCCACACCACTGGGCCAGCCCTTGTATGTTCCTTGTTAAACCAATAAACACAAAGTAAACAATTTACAAATAATAAAAAAAAAAAGCTACATTATCCCACATTAGGAAAGGATGAACGCGCATAATTTTACCACTCAGAAACCACTCTGCCGCATATGGAGAGGGTGCTGTCCCATGCTGTGCGGTGGGATTTATACTGCTCATCAGTCTTGCATAATGAAGGGATGGCCATCATTTTACCACTCAGAAACCCTCTCACACATAGAGAAACTGCAGTACCACATTATTTAGCAGGACTCATATCTCTCAACCGTACCACATTAGGCAGGAAATCCCTCATCTTACCATTCAGAACTCCTTCTGTTGCTCATAGAGAGTGCTGACCCTCAACTATCCCACACTTGGGGGGGTTGCATATTTTACCCCTTAGAGAACACTCTGTACCCTATGGCGTGGGTGCAGTCCCACACTGTACAGGAGAATTCATACTCTCAGCTGTCCCATATCATTTTATTACTTAAAACCCCTCTGTCACACATGGGGAGGGTGCAATCCCACATTGTGTACACTGTGATCCATACCTTGCAACTCTCCCACATTAGAAAGGACATCCCTCATTTTACTACTCAGGACCCCTCCGTCGCATATAGATAGGGTGAAGCCTCGCACTGTACAGAGGAATTCATACCTCTGAACTGTACACCACATTAGAAGGGACGTCCCTAATTTTACCTCTCAGAACTCTGTCTGTCCCATACACACAGTGGAAGTTATACCTCTCAAACTCTTTCTAACCTACTGTAGTTATTAAAGCCTGGATGAGGGAGTCAAAAACAGGCTGCTAAAGTTTACTGAGGACACTAAACTGGCAAGAAAAGTGGACACAGCAAAGGAAGGGAATGCTCTACAGTGGGACCTGCACACATTAGGGGTGTGGGCTGAAGAGAAAACAAATTACTCACCAAAGTAATGATGTTTCTTCTACAGAGTGTATTTGTGAGGCATACAAACAGCAACATCTCAGCTCTGAGGTGCTGTCTAGAAGAAATAACTTTAAAATGTTCCTGTTGGTGCAGCGGTCAGGGCTTCCACTGACATCCCAGGTTCAGGAACAGACTCAAGAGTCGGAGGGACAGCCAGAGTGGGGGAGAAGGATCGAGCATCCCAGGGACTGCTCTACTTCTCCGGAAAAGGGGGGGGTGTCGAGTGCCCAGCACATGACTGACCTCTGGTGGAGGCCATGACAGGGGCAGCTACCGGCACCTGCACCATTGCTGGAAGCAGGACACATGTCGGCATACGTACCACTGACGTCACTGCATGTCCCGCCTCCCGGGGCCAAAAAGCAGAAAAAGTGGGCTGAGCAGGATGCCACCTGCCTCGTGCTGCAGGTCCCGCACCTCTCTCCATTGCACCACCAGAGATGAATACCAGTGTCCGATGAGAGGGTGAGTCCCCTCCCGGAGGCCCCACCCTTGGGGGCCTGCCAGGGCATAATCCCGGGATGGAAGCATCCCAGGGTGGTCGGGCTCACTCTAGCCACTCCTCTCTGAGGGTATCTCTATCATGGGTAAGTCTGCGGGGGCTGGGCCGATGGGGACCGGTTCATGGCAGGAAGAAAAGTATAGCAAATTAAAAAAAAAAAAATAGAACTTTAGAATGTTAAAGTTCAAACTCTGCAATGTGGTCACGCTCCACCTGATATTCCAACAGCAGTTTCATGGTTGAAGAGTAGAAGACAGCAATGGTCATTTCAAGTAACCTATGCTATGTATTAAAAAATGTAAACGCGATAAGAAACAAATCATATTACAAAACACCGTGCACACTGCAAAGTTTGAAACTGTAAAATGCTCAAGCAAAAAAATAATTATAATTTGATCTGACCTGAACTGAAGAATCCTTTTTATGTAGGTTCTAGAAGGGGAGGCAGGGACGGCTTGTATGACTCACAAATATACCCTCTAGAAGAAACAGCATTACTACACAGAGTATTTTTTTCTTTTAGCAATGACAGCGAACCTGTGATGTCATAAAAGTAGCAGTTTCCAAGTAGTACTTAGAAGGCAGGGTCTTGAGACTATTTAGGAAAATGTCCTAAAGCTCATAAGTACCAAAGCTGGCATCCCTTCTAGTTTGGATGTCCAGAGAAACAAATGTGTATTCTACTACATACCATGTGGCTGCCTTGCACACCTCCAGCAAGGGTATACCCCTTAATGCTGCCACTGTGGTACATGTAGCTCTAGCACAATGCACACTCAACACTTTGGTGGATCCTTGCCAGCCTTACCAATACAAGAGACAATCCAATGAGGGATTGTCTCTTCTGTAGCAGGTTCACCTTTCCCTAACTCGCCATAAGTGACAAACAAGTTTGTCTGTTTTCAGTTCTGGAGTATTTAGTCTTTTGCATGCAGGGCTGTGACCTAGGAAAATAAAATTTGTACACCAGCCTGTATACTATGACCCTGTATGTTGACCTTTCCTGTTTTATATATAACATAATCCTGTCTATTGCCCACCAGTTGTATTTATAAACCCTATCTTTTGTCCCTCCAGTTGTATACATCACCCTGTCTGTTGTCGTACAGTTGTACCGTCTCTTGCCCCTCATAATCATGTCTACTGTCTCCCAGTTGTCTACAGTATCTAACCCTGTCTGTTGCCCACAGTTGTACACATAACTATCTGTTGCCCACAGCTGTACACATAATCCTGTCTCTTACCTACAGTTGTACACATAACCCTGTCTCTGTTGCCCACAGTTGCACACATAACCTTGTCTGTTGCACACATAACCTTGTCTGTTGCTCACAGTTGCACGCATAACCCTGTCTGTTGCCCACAGTTGTACACATAACCATGTCTGTTGCCCACAGTTGCACACATAACCCTGTCTGTTGCCCACAGTTGCACACATAACCCTGTCTGCTGCCCACAGTTGCACACAGTTGTACACATAACCATGTCTGTTGCCCACAGTTGCACACATAACCCTGTCTGTTGCCCACAGTTGCATACATAACCTTGTCTGTTGCCCACAGTTGTAAACATAACCCTGCCTGTTGTCCACAGTTGTACACATAACCTTGTTTGTTCTTCTAGCTGTACTGTATAGAACGATCTGTGTTAACGAGGTGGGAAGAGTAAAGCAACGCTCCTGTTTTATGTATCTGCATTGTGGCTTGACAATATGGAGCACAACATCCATTTGCCTCAGTATGTGGCAAAAATGATTCACTGAGGTAGGGCAAAATGTTGCCCCTTTAAAAAAATAAATTTGTACACCATGGTTCTTCTTAGTTGAACCCTGGCCTGGATTTTTTAACAAAAGTCCATTTAGATTTGAAAGAAAAAAAAAAGCATTCAGAAAGACGCTCCATAGAGTTAACTGGAGCACATCCCCGCACCCTATTTCCCAAACATCCGAGTGCAGGGGTAGAGACAGCCAATGGGGAAGTGGAAGGGATTGCATGGCCAACCCCATGGGGGCAAATTACAATCCTTCCCCTTCCTATGGGGCATTATTAAAAATGTACAACTTGCACGGAGGAACTGGAAAGACTTGGAAAGGCGCTCTTTATGCTGTAGTTCAAGCACCCAATCCTCATCGATTCTGAGCAGAGTTTTGAGGACCTGGTGCCTCCCTGTTTGTTTAAGCAATATACAGTTGCTGTATTATCTGTATTTATCAGGAGTGCTTAACTCCCCCCCCCCCCCAATTTGTAATGTGGCCCATGGCTCTAGGGCTGTGTCAGAAGCCATGTGGCCCAGTTCAGATGTTTTCTGGGTCTGCTTTTCTCCAGAGGCTAAGTATAGTCCTCTGTGACTGTACGTAGCCCAGGGATGACAGCAGGACCAGCAAACAAAAGATCAGAGCTTATATAAACTCAACATGCACTGCAGGCTGACACTCCCACTGTTGCCTACTGCTCTGATGTCAGCTGCAGGGGATTCTGGGAATTGTGGCAACAGAATATGTCAGCCCAGAACTAAGCAAAATGAGTCTGATACAATTTACTGTACTAAATAGTAAATACTCCAAAATATTTTTGCACGGAAAGTTCACATTGGGACCAGCTCCACACTTGAGTCTGAGGCCCTTGGTGTTGACTGTTCCCCTTTAAGAACTCCTGTGCAGTCCTTGTTTAACCTGACTGGAATGTGTCTGGGTACTAAATCACAGCTACTGTGCTTTGCAGAGGATGGAAAACTTTGCCCAGTTCTGTGCTCAACTCTGGGCCTGTGAACTCCAGAATCTGTCTGGGTTCCAAGTGCAACTTTTTTTTTTATGTTTAGGAGGAAACCTTATATTTGCAGGGTGTTCCTCACAGTTTGAATTTGGCACACTGCTTCCTCTTTTGGTTTTCCACACCAACCGACTGTCTAGGTGCACACATACCACTACTCCCTGCCTGCGCAGGTACAGTAGACTGCATCAGTGATAAGCACTCTGTGAACACACTGGTGCTGTGGTCATACCAAAAAGCACTGCTTCAAACTGAAACTTTGCATGTCCTACTCTGAACCTCAAATATTTCCTGGGGAAGGTTCTTGCTGGGATGCAGAAATGACCCCAGCTAATCACTTCAGCAGTAAAGATGGAATCATCATTTGCAGTGTTACCATTCTGAACTTTCATTTAAGGTACCTGTTCAGGAACCTCAGGTCCACCGTGAGTCACCATACTCCATTTTGGTTTTCCGAGCGAGAAGGTACCCAGAGAAGAAACCCTTTCCCATCAGGAAAACAGGAACCCTCTCTGCAACATTTACCCCTAACAACTATATCACCTCCAATTCCATTTGGAGGTTTTGCTCTGGAAATTAAACTAAAAACACTCTGAATCTGTAAAACTTTGGAAAATTTACAAACTTACAAACTGAAGTGTTAAGCCCTCTCTTGTCATCCCCAGTTTGAGGTGATAAGAGAGGCACCCTCCCACTGGAAATGGGTCTGTGACAACATGAACAAATTTGTCAGGGACTGAACTTTGCCTGAGCTGGAGAGCTGATGCAGATTTCTGTCTGGCTCCCCTTCTCCATGTGCCCTCTGTACTGTGTAATCATGGTACACACGGGCTGTGCTGTAAGTCGTTCCCATACCTCCCCTTCTGTACAGCCTGCCTGTCTTTTTCACCAGAGTGGCACCTTCCAAAGGAAACTCAGATGCCTTATTTTGCATGCCCCAAGATAAACTAGTCATGCAAATCTCCTAGCAGACAATACATTTGCTAGAGCAATAAGCTGCAGTATCATTCACATCAACAGCCACTTGAAACAGGCATGCAGCAGTTTTCAGAGCAGCTTTCACTGTATGTGCTAAGTGAAGCTTCTCTTGGGAATGTAAGCTCTCCCATAGTGGCAGGACTGTACACCATCGTACTTACTGCTAATGTGCAAAATAACTCAGGCAGGCTGCCTGCCTCGAGACCAGGGTGGAGGAAGTAGTGTATGTATGTATATATACCTTTTTTTTTTTTTTACTTTCTCCTGGCCCCTGCCCCAAGGAACTAATTCCTCAGGTCTTTTCGGCCAGGGTCCTGACATAGTGTGGACCCCAGCATCATTCCACGTGGGACCGGGAGATATTTTTGCCTTTGGTTTTTCTGCCAGTCCCCGAACCCCTGAGGACGCTGGCATGCAGGACTTTTGTCCAGACAGACATCATCAAATGTCCTCAGCATCCTCCCCAACCCGATTCCGAAGAGCTGTCTGTGTGCCAGATGCCCGTGCTTCCACCGGCATCAGTGCGTCGGGTGCCATTAAGCACCCCTGGAATCCCACCCCAGGAGGAGAGCATCCTTTGGGACACTCAATCGTCCTTCCCCCAACCGAACCCCAGCAGCCCGAGTCCATTCCTAAACCCAGGTCGCCGCCATAGCGCAAGGTGTGGCATCCAGCACCTCAACCCTCAGTGCCACTGGGCCGGCTTATATATACCTTTTTAGCCATTAGGCGTTATCAGAAGGTGTTGCTAAGAGATAAACCTTTACTTTCTAACAAGCAGCTGCCAGAATTCAGGGCCTTCCCAAAGTATAGAATCATAGAATCGTGCCAGCAGAAAAGGACCATTTGGCCCATCGAGTCTGTCCAAGATAGCCCCTCCCCACTGCTCTTTTCCTCCCACCCTGCTGCTATCTTTCACCTCCCCTTCCTAGTCCCATATAGCTATCCCATGCTCTTTTGAATTTCTCTACCGTATCCACCTCCACCACCCACTCTGGCAACCTGTTCCATGGTTGTACAACCCTCTCTGAGAAGTAACACCCTGTCAAGTCCCCCCTAAATCTCCCCCCCAGCTTAAATGCATGACCTCTGGTGGTTCTGTTTTTGCTCAGTGTGAAGATGCTATCTTCCTTAACCACAGTTATTCCTTCATACATTTGAAGGTTTCCACCATCTCCCCCCCGTCCGTCATCTCCAGAGAATAAAGACCAAGCTCCTTTAGCCTCTCCCCATATGGTCTTCCCTGCATCCTCTGATCACCCTTCTCTGTACCCTTTCCAGCCTATCCCTGTCACCCTGTAAATGTGGCCTCTAGAATTGAACTCCATATTCCAGCTGTGGTCTGACCAATGTTTTGTGTAGTAGCATAATCACCTCCCACTTCCTACTTGTGAAAACCCTCCCAATGCATGCCAACACTCCTGTTGCTTTCCCAGCTGCTTGTTCACACTGACTCCTAACCTTTAATGTGTCAGAGATCCAAATCTCCATGTCCTTTTCTTGTTCTGTGACCTGCAGTCCCATTCCCCCCCCCAGGCAGTAAACAGCCCTTTGGTCATTCCGCCCTATGTGCATTATTTTGCACTTTTTCACACTGAATTGCAATTGCCACTTTTCCGCCCACTCCTCCAGCCTGGCTATATCCTGTTGCATCCCCCCCCCCCGAGCATCCACTCTGTTATATATCTTCATGTCGTCTGTGAATAAGCACGCCTTTCCATTTAGACCCTCCACTAAGTCCCTCACGTACACATTAAACAGTATGGGCCCCAACATGACCACATATCTTTTTCTTAATTTTCTTGTCTGTAGCCATAAAGGTTAAAGGTTAGCAGGAATATTTTTAGTGCCATTTGTAAGACTTCTGGATGGGTATGCACACTCTTTTCGTCGAAGTCAACCCCAGAATACTTATGAAATTCTTCCTCCTCTGTGACCATTTCTGATTCAGTGGCAAACAGACTCAAAGCATCAGCCATGTCAGAAGATGAGGTGTTCCTGGGTGAGGAACCGAAGTCTGGGGAAACCTGCTGCCCCACCTACACTTTCTCCTCCAACACCTCCTCTGAGGGTGACTAGAAGGCACACTGGAGGAAGCAGGTTTTTCATAATTCTGCACTGTCTTGAAAAACTGCCACATCTGTTTAATGTCTTCCAAGGAGGGCATTTTTTTTTTTTAAACTTTCTTTTTATTCAGGTTTTCCACAAACACATAGCATCTTTGCAGAGCACACATATGGGCAGTCATTAAAAAGTACAATACAACATACTGCACATTCAAATTGATCAGGGCATCAGTAGCTACACAGTTAGATTGGATAAAGATAGTCTATTTGGCAGTTAAGAGTCCGTAATTTCCAAAATTCCACCCAGAGGCATCCATCGATTTTTAATAGCTCTTCCTGAAAGTTGAGGGTGGCTGCTAACATTTCCATTCGGCTGACATCTTTCAATCTGTTAATCACATTTCCTATGGTAGGTGACATAGGATTAAGCCATTTAGAAATGATTGATTTACAAGCTACTGCAATCGTGATTTTATACAAATATGCTTCTGGCTTCTGTATATCTTTATGGGTATATATGCCTACCAATGAGGTTTGAAAAGTCCTAGAAATCTCTAACAAAAGAACCCAGTTCAGCAGGGCATGCACTTCTCTCCAAAATAGCTCCAGGTTGGGATATGCCCAAAGGATATGGTATGGTGTGTCCTCCTGACTGCATTCCCCTCCAGCACCTGTCTGACCCATTAAGTGTACAATGTTCAGTATGTTAGGGTGTAAAAAAGAATCTGATCAGGGTTTTCCATTTAAATTTCCTGTATCCAGGGGAAGTTGTTGTTTTCTGGTTCCCCTTAATTGCTCTCACCCACATCCAGTCCTCGATGGTCTCCCCACTTTCTCTCTCCCAGACAGCCCACACTCCGCATTAATGCCAATCCTCTGAATTATGGAGTAAGGCTGCCAGTCCTGTGACCAACTTCAGGAGTATTCCTAATTTTCTAGTGGAATTTATAAACTTATCTAAAGGTGTCAAAGGACACAGAACCTGATCCTTGATCTCTGGATGCAGAAGAAAATGTTGCATTTGTAAATACCTAAAAAGCTCACCTCGGCCTAAACCAAACTCTGCCTGAAGCTGTGGGAAGGATTTAAGAGTGGTCATGGCTGGATTAAGTAAATGTTTTAGGGCAGTTATTCCTTTCTCTTTCCCATTGTCTGAATCCTAATGTCCAGAAAGGGTCAGGCCCGTCTGGAGTGTTTGTAAAAGCCAAGTAAGGGCTAGAGGCATTAGCCTCACCTAAGTGTTGTTGCATCAACCCCCGTTTTCAAGGTATGTTTTACCAGGGATTGTCTATTGATCAGAAAAGAGCTGGTGTTAGATGAGACAGAGGAAGGGATGCCTGCCAGTCACGAGGTGGTCACAGACTCAATCTCTAACCATCCAGTCTCCTTTGCCCAATAAGCCACTGTAATACTGGAGTGGCCTGTGCAGCCCAGTAGTAATACTTGTAGTCTGGCAATCCCAGGCTGCCCCTATCTTTGTGTTGCTTCAACAAGGCCAATTTCATTCTTGGGCAACAAGTTCCCCAGATAAATTTATGTGTTGCTTTTTTCCAGTTGTTTTCTTTTTTTTTTTTATACTCACTTTAACAATAACAATTACCAGGTTATTACTAACATAACTTAGATTCATCCTATTAGTCTTATATATCAGCCAGATACATCATGAGAAACCCCACCCAGACAATATCAGACTTTCCCTTTACCCCCATCTATTGTTATCCCTTTGTTCACACTGGACTAGTTCCAATATACTCTTCCTCTCTTTTTGGCTTTATAGTCTTCCGTCTCTTATCTCCGCTAGGTCTGCCATTCTTCTTTTCTCTCATATCAAAGCCATCTTGTCCATCTATTCTGGTATACCTGATTTCCAGTTGTTTTCAAGTAGTTTTTGGTATGGCTATAGGAAGCACATAATACAGTAAAATATTCATCCGTACCGTCTGCACCCTCCTGCCAACTGACAGCGGTAATGCAGCCCATCTATGCAAATCAGCATAGATTTCCTTTGGCAAAGGGTCATAGTTAGTTTTGTACAGGGTACGCACATCCTTTGTATGCGAATACCCAGATATTTAAATGCTTTTGTTGCCCATTTGAAAGGGACGCTACGCCTGACTTGGATGGACACTACCCCAAGAAGGACATACTCTTCTCTGGTCCCAGTTCTTCTATGTGCTTTTAAAGCAGAGGAACCCTAAGGTGCTTTTCCATTTCTCCCTTTTCCCAGCTGTAGCATTTCACTGGTGTTTCGAAAGCTTTTCCTAAGTGATTGCCATCAGAGTGCTTCCATCTGGGAGGCCTGTGCTCTTTACTGGATGATGACTTGGCAGTTTTTTTCTGTTTCTAGGGTGCCAGAGACAACTGCTCTTTTACTGAGGAGTGTTTTTCAGCTTTTTTAAGTCCCCTTAGGTGCCAGAGACCACTGCAAAAAAAAAAAAGCCTTCTAAAGTGTACTGTCTACCATCAGTGGTACTTTTCTTCATATTTGTATAAACAGGCTGCTTCACAACAGCTTTTTTTTTTTTTCCTGCAAAACACTGACTTTTGGCATCAGCAGGACTCAAATCTCATCTCAACATTCGCCTCCGAAATCTTAATTTTGGACACTCCATTTTTTATTACTAAAGAACTTTGCTATAAAACATGCTCTTTGCCCCTTAACTTTATGTGTACCTGCTGCTTTTCCAGTCTTGAAAGCGCACCACTTTAGGTGCAATTCCCAGTCCCCTCACTGTCAGTATATGTGCAAAGGACTTAAACAGTCCTCGTTTCATAATTTTTGCTTCATACTTTTTCTAGAGGAAGGGATCATAAATCCTTGTATCAGACAGCTGGCAGCCTGATCCCTTACCCTTCCTGGTACCCTCACCTTACAGCTCCACCCCCATGTTGCCAATCTACTCATACATTTTGTGATATATGACATTGTAGCCTGCAAGGGCGTGCTCTGCTGAATTCAGTGGAGGGTGGATTTTAAACTTTTTTTTTTATATTTTAGAGGTTCAACTGGTTTAAATAAATTCTACCGCTCAACTAATAACTATTAGTTGAGCAGTGAGTATTGATTTAAGCCGGACAAACCTATAAAATATTATATATATATATATATATATATATATATATATATATATATGTTTAAATCCTCCCCAGTTGAAATCAATAGGCGTGCGCCTGATCTACAAACTCATATGTTTGTATGCGGGCAGGGGTGACACAGGGGCGGATCTGTAAGTGCAGGAGTAGCTGGAAGGGAAGGGACCAGGCAGCCATCTCCGCAATACGATGATTTATGATCCCTTCCCCTACAAAAAGTCTGAAAGCAAATATTAGGAACCGAGGACTGTTTAACTCCTTTGTAGGTAGGCTAACAGTGTGTGTGTGGGGGGGGGGGCATGATTGCTGTGCAAATTAGGCAAAATGCTAATCCTAACATCATAATCCTCTGTTTATGACATCACAGCCTGTTGCCATGAACATGATTCTGATATCACAAGCAGAGGACTGTGACTGCAGGGCAGGAAAAGCAGCAGGAACAGCTAAAGTCTAAAAGGCAAAAGGCCTCGTTTCTTGCTGTCTTCAGTAATAAAAAAAAGAAAAGGAAAAAGAATGTCCAGAAATTCAAATATGTGGAGAATTATTGTGTAATTGAGTTCTGCAGAAGCCAACTGTAATTGTTTGCTGGAAATCAAAATACACTTTAAGTCTCTTTGGGTGCCAACGACTGCTGAGAAGAAAGAGCCATCTGAAGTGTACTGACTTTCTTCAATGGTAGTTTTCTCCACATTTTTATAAATCGGCTGTTTTACAAGACAGCACGTTCACGATGTAGAAGCTGGTGCAAAGGCTGGCATGTTTCTTTTCTCTTTATTTTGGGACAGAAAACTTTGAAAATCCTAATCTGGGCCCAAGCAATCAAAGCAAAGCTTGTTGCCATCTGTTTATGTCACCCTATGCTTAGAGGATATACACACTGTTTAAATCCTGTAATCCCAGTTTTCCTTTTTATTTATTGATTGATTGATTGATTGATTCGGAGAGTACTTCTGAGCACAGGTGCTGATTTACAAAGGCTCCACGTCAAGTGCTGTTACATACAAAAACAGTATCTTCATCAGTTCCAGTGGGATAGAGTCAAGACAGACGCAATGTGTGTTGGATATAATTTAAGCTATACAGTAGCAAAAACAGTGTGGAATTTCAGCACAGATCATGCAGGTTCATAGATTATTAGAAGCAGGTACAACTGGAACTGGAAGAGAGGGCTGCATAAAGCCGGCCTGGTGGCACAGGAGGTTGAGGTGCTGAACGGCACAACTCGCGCCACGCTGGCAACCCGGGTTCAGGAACGAGCCTGGGCCACTGGGGGTCGGAAGGGGCGAAAGAGAGAGAGAGCATCCGGAGGACTGCTGTCCTCTCTCGGGGAGGGAGGGATTGTCATCCTGCCTGTTGATCACTCTCTGGTGGGGGCAATGCAGGACGGGAGGGCAAACAGCCGGCGGGTGTGGGATGCGGAAGCCCCCACATGTGCACGCTCAATGTCAGAGGGGAGAGGGGACAAGAAAAGAGGAAAATGGTGGCCAGGGGCTCCATGACGCTTCGATCTTTGTGTCTCGCCGCTCCTCTGCCACTGCCTTCTTGGATTTGGTTTGTGCTTGGGGGGAGCTCCCTTCTTGGTCCCGCCATGGGTGTTATCTATGGGGGGGTCTTGGGGTTGGTTAGATGGTGGTTGGGCTTGCGGGGCCGGTGGTACAAGGCAGAGATACTGCCCCTGGCGCGCCCGGAGGAGAAAATGTAAACAGAAAAAAAAAGAAAAAAAAAGAGGGCTGCATCCGGTGATGTTTTAAATTGGGTAGTATTTTGGAGGCTTAGCAGGGATTCATGCTTTTCAGTCATCCAGCCAACTGCCCTATCAGCAAAGGAGCACTTGCCCAGGCTGGTTCGCCAGAGGGGCAGTTCTAGGGCATACCCTGTCATGCTCCATATAGATTGTTAACAGGGTTGAAGCAGTTTTGTGTGGCTGTGGGGGGGCCCCCAACAGTGCCTTTTCAGCAAGCAGACAGGTTTGGTATTTTAATCTGCCATACAGGGGTTGCCAACTGGTGAGGGAGCATAGGGTGCAACTGTGGGTGCACTTGACAGCCCTCAGTGCAAAGCGACGGGCCTTACTGCAAATCACACTGACCTTGTTTAACACAGTGTCACATGCAGCACCATACACAGGGAGGCCATAGTTGATGAGGGACAGGACGGTACTGGATACAGCAAGACATCTGGCTTCAACGGTAAGCTTAAGGTAGTTCCTATACAGGGCACCCAAGTCTTCTGTTTGTCATAGTAACAATGTTGTCCACATGTTGGGCAAATGATAGGGTATCATTCATTATGTCACAAAGGTACATGAAGGTTTCTACCTGTCCCAGACTTTGTCCCTTGTCACTGAGGATGACCAGTGGGAGGAACCTTTTTTTCAAATGTGGACCCAAATGTGTACAGCATAGGTTTTTTTTTTTTTTATAGTTCAGTACCAATTTGTTGCTATTGAACCATTTTTTGAGGGACTTAAAATTGGTCTCGAGGTCAGCAGAAATTTGACAGTGGCTATTATCTCTGGAGAAGATGACGACATCATCTGCATATAGTTGTACCCTTTCAGACCGTCAAGCCTCAGGAAGGCTATAATAACCAGTTCAAATAAGAGGGAACCAAGTATTAATTCCTGGGGCACCATAATGGAGATGCTCCTTTACGTCTGAGAAGAAGCCATCGATTTTTACATGCTGGGATTGGTTGAAGAGGTTACTATGAAACCAAGCTGCTGTTTCCAGAGACAGGCCTAGGGAAAAGAGCTTGCCAAGTGACAGCTTGTGATGGTCTAAGTTGAAGGCCTTGGTCAGATCAACATACATGTCTCTGTTGTTGAAAGCCTTATGTAGGTAGCTAGTATATATTCAACTAGGGCAGTGCTGATACTATGCATCTTTCTGAACCCATACTGTTGTGAACACTGGATGTTGTATTTTTCCAGGTAAGTGAGTAAGTGGTCTGAAACGATTCTTTCGAGGGCCTTTGATAAAGGAGACAGGATGGAAACAGTTAACCAGATTAGAGTGGTCACTGTTTTTGAAAACTGGAGTGACCAGTGCAGTTCTTCATATCCCGGGGAACTGTGAGTACTGTAGAGAAAAGCTGAAAATCTCGGCGGTTGGGAGAGTTCCTCAAGGGCCAATGCTTGTCACCCAAGTTGCCATTAACCATGGTTTTACCTAGCACTCTTTGATATGGTTTAGGATATCTTTGGTGGAGAGTGGCTTGAAACAGAATTTAGGATGCTTTGCAGGGCCGTTGCCAGGATTTTTCCAAGGAGGGTTCTTTTTTTTGCAGTTTGTGACTTTTCCATTAAAGCCGGGGAACTTGGGGCCAGAAGCCCTGGGGTACTAGATGCTCTGTGGTACATCTTGTGACTTATTTTGAAGCTAAATAACTCATATCTGAGCTCCCCGTCCACTCCTTGCTCTAAGGAAAAATGATCATTATTCAGCTGTCTGCAGGGTGAATACATATATGTATTTAGTCAATGGCTGAGGCTAGCAAGATGCGGATAATGTACTGACTCTGAGACACAGAATCTGCAACTGTGGTTGGCTGGGTATTGTACCACCTTAGGTAGTACAATACTAAGCCAACCACAGCCAGATCACTTCTAGGCCAGTGGTCTGGGGACCACTATGCCTCCACAAGCCTTGGGGTACAAGATACTCTGTGCTGCATTTTGTGACTTATTCTGAAGCTAAGTAACCAATATCTGAGCTCCCCTCCACCCCTTGCTCCAGGAAAAATTATCATTATCTAGGTAAGGAAAGAAGTGGGGGTTCTTAGAAGAAGAGGCCCCAAGGAGGAAGGAACAGACCCTTAGCCAAAAAGGAAGCAGCTGCTGGTGGGGGACCCTGTTGTTTGGGGGACCAATTTGGGGGCTGAAGGAAGGAAGGGAGATGAAGTGCCTCCCTAGTGCTTCAGCTTGGAGGGATGGAGGGCTGAGCTAGAGGACTGCTAGGGTGGTAGGAGATGGAAGGGAGCTAGATGGCATGGTCCATCTTGTGACAAATGACCTGAAAAGGGAGAGGGTATGGGTAATTAAGGGAAATTTTAGGGAACTAGGGATGGGCCTCAGACAGGTGGCTTGCATGTGACTTTTGCTACAGTGTTACCTGTGTACAGCTGGGGAGCAGAAAAGGCACTCCGCACCGGGGCTTTTAACAACTGGTTGAAGGCATGGTGCATGAAGGTTGGCTTCGACCACATCGGGGACTGGGGGCCAACTGGGAGGGTATGGGCCTCTATATGGAGACATTCTGCATCCTTCCAAGATGGGGACAACAGTCTTTAGTGGGAGGTTTAAATGCTACCTGGATGAATTATTTAAACTAGTCAGAGGTAAGGCGATAAAACCAATGGAGGCAACGACTGAACCCCCCCCCCCCAGATGATGAGGCAGCAAGAAGAGAGAGAGTCCAAAAGGAGGAAGCTTCCCTATGGCAGAGTCAAAAGAAGATGGGATGGGGGACAAGGCAAAGGACTAGGAGGGTATAAATCAGGAAAGAAAGAGAGAAGTAACCAGCCCCGTGGCGCTGAGGGTTGAGGCGCTGGACGCCACACCTCGCACCATGCCAGTGACCCAGGTTCAGGAACGGACTTGGGTTGCTGGGGGTCGGAAGGGAGGAGGAGGAGGAGGAGGATCGAGCATCCCAACGGATGCTCTCCTCCTCCAAGGGTGGGATCCTGGGGTTTCTGCACCCGTGGAAGCATGGGTACCGCATGCACAGGTGGCTCTAATGAGTCGGGAGGACGCTGAGGGCACGGACAACACGCATGCCTGCACGCCATCTGTCTGGACGCTCAGTCCTGTGTGTCGATGTCCTCAGGGTAAAGGGACAACAGGGGAGAAAAATGGAAAAACACCCTCTCAACTCTGGATGACGACTGATCCGACCCACAGACCACCTACTCACGGGCAAGACCCCAATGTGCAGGCACTCCGAAGGAAGGAACAAGGTAGGGGAGATACAGGAGTTAGCCGGGCACTCTAGGGGCAGACTCCATAGGTGGGGTCCGTAGAGGATGATCAAGTCCGAAGGAGTAGGGTGAGAGGGCAGCAAGCGGGATAAAAAGAAAGTCTAAAAAAAAAAAAAAAAGAGAGAGAAGTAAAGGAGACAGGTAAAGGAGAAGGTAACAAGGGAAAAGGGGTGTTGGAGGAAATTTAGGAAACAGTCAGGGGAAACTTCAGGGAACAGCACAAGCAGGAGGAGGGAGAAAGCAGGGAAGGAGGAGGGTATGGAGCACCGTATGTGCCAATGCAAGGAGACTGGGATATAACATTTGCTTTATGTTGTAACTGTAAGATTATCTTTTTTGAGGTTGGCCCAATAGTGTAGTGGTAGAGCTCCCATTCACTTCGTTGGCAACCAGAGTTCAGAAGTAAGCTTGTGTTTTTGTGGGGGAGGGTGGACTAAGCATCCTAAGGACAGCGTTTCTCCTCTGGTTGACAGACAGGGAGCGACAGGATGCCAGCATTGACTGCGCATTCGTAGGCACGTGCCACAGGAGAAAGCAGAGTTGAGAGAAAATGCTGACTGGCTGGGCAAATGACATTCTGCCTGCTCCTCACATACACCTTGCTCCTACTTTGCTCCTGGGTGGCTGCATACTGGAGGTAAAGCTTCTTTAGGAGCTGAAGCAGGTCCCACCAACAGGGGCTCAATCTGAGGGGCAACAGATGGCATGTGAAGTACCAGAATGACAACAGGTGAGAAGGTCCTTCTCAGTCAGTCAGGCAGGTGGTGGTGGTGCTGGCAGAGGCCAGTGAAGTTCATGGCCATGCTGAATGGGGGCACAAACAGAACTGGAAAAAAAAAGTTTATTTTTCCAGTGACATACTTTTTTGCTGCTGGGAAAAAATAAAGAGAAAATGCAGTGTGTGTGTGTGTGTGTGTGTGTGTGTGTGTGTGTGTGTGTGGTATGTGTGTGTTATGGGATATGCAACATATCAGAATTCCTTATTATGGATCACTAATCTGGACAAGAACCGGACAGGAAGAATGAGCAGGTCCAGAATTAGTTAGTTGCCGTATTGGTCCTTGTAAGAACAGATCCAGAAACAAGCTTCTGAGGAAGGACTTGGTTGGCCCAAAAGGTTAAGCACGGTTTCTTTGTTACATCTATGTTGGCCCAATAAAAGGTAATAAGCCATTTATTTCTGGATCTATATTTACAGGAGAACTATCACCATAGACTCACGCTGGTAACATTGGGGGTAGGGTTGGGGGTGGATTTGTAATTTACAGGAACTTGCAGGAAAAGCATCCCTGAGTTACAATGACATTTTCAAACTGGGATTTCACTCTGCAGGAGAACAACAGTTGATGACTACATTAACACCTTTACCAAACTACTTAAAAACGGCAATCTGATAAACCGAGGACAGGCAATCTCAACATGGACAGTGCAAAACACAACACAACATACATACACTCCAACGCAGTGTTTCGCCATTAAACGTTTACCTCATTTCTTGAAAAAGAGTAGAAAGATTCATGGATGCCATCAAGTGAATGTAACCACTCCCTGCGACTCTGGAATCTTGGCATCTGTTGGCAAACGAACGGACACTACATGTCTCAACTATGTTACACCAGCCTTTTAATTCGACAGATGGATGCACTGCACAGAGGAGCCTTTCTGTAGCGCTCCACATTGTCAATAGGTAATCATTACAAATGGGTAGCGTGCACTCCTACCAGGGGAACAGCACAGCCCAAGCTTTAGAATGTTGGGCACGTGAGGATTCTGTGCACTAGCAGCAACTCCCCAGTTAAGCTGTGCCATACGAAGGGGGCACAGCTACTTTCTCTTCTCTGAAGAATTTCAAGTTTCAAGATTCAAGACTTCAGTTGGGGCTGCAGTTCTGCTCTGCAGGTTGGGGCTACCCGTTTTCCAGGAGTACCCCTAAATTTAAATCGTGCCTGTTAAGCTGCGGCTTTAAAATTGAATAACCTGCCTTTTTTTCCCTCACTCCCTGTGTGGATTGGGAGTCACTTATGCCTTGCTAGGGTGTTTTCTGTGGTCTCCTGTTACAATCGTTTAAAAATGATAAAAAAAAAAAAAAAGGTGCCTCAGGTAGGTACAGATTTATTTCTTGGGAGTGTAGGGGCTCTGAGGGATCACTCGTCTTTAGCGTCAGTTCCTTGCCCCCCTCCCCCCAGCTTGAGCTTTTTTAGGGTTTTTTCTGTGTTGTCTTCCCAAAAGTTTTTGTCATTGCCAACTTGTGAGGTGGCTTTTGTAATTTCTTGCCTTAACCTCCGTTTCTACAGTTGCACGGCTGCCTTTAGAACTGAGCACGCGCTTCATCATTATTATAGTTTCCTGCCAGTATGCAGGGGAACGCAGCATTCGCGCATTATAGCACACGCCAGTTCACCCCCCAAGCCTAGAGGGCGAGCGCACACTGTTATAGCTTTTCAAGCTGCTGGAATGGTTTTTACAGCTGGCTGGCAGTTTGTTTTTTTCACAATGCAGTTTAAAAAACTATGTTTTTTTTCCTGTCACGGTTTTTCCAGTTGTGGAGCAACTATCTTAAAGACAATTTAAAATGAAGGTTTTTTCTGTCACAGTTTTTTTTCTGTTTTTGGCACCATGGCTTTCGGGAGACCATACATTATGAAACAATGTAAGACCTGCAGAAGGGTGATGAGGCCCTCTCCCGTGGGTACATATTGTCCTCACTGTGTTGCCCAGCATAATATTTCTCTCACAGTTCCCCCAGCTGGTCCTCCGAGCTGGGGAGGGGGGAAGGGACCTGGTCAGTTGCTTGGCAGTGGCAAAGCAGAGTTGCGTAAAAATCTCTGGTTGCTCCCCGGTAAGCTTTTGAGCCCCAATGTACCAAAGGACATCCCAGCAAATATACCCGACCCCAAACCGGGCCCCTCAGGTCAGGGGGCCCACAAAAACACGTCCTGGTGCGACGCAGCAGGAGCAGGCTGCAGAATCAGATATGCAGGCAGATCCCGACCCTGACCCATTGGAAGGCCAGGATGACGATTACAAGGATCTTGGGGAAATGCCCAACCTTAAAAAATTACTTTCAGACGAGGAGGATGTCCTCTGAGGAGGAGGTAGAGGAAAGAGAGTGGATGGAACCCAAAACCAGGATACTGATACCACCCCTCTTTGATAATAAGTCCTTGTCCTTTTTAATAGCTGAGGCATGTAGATCTTTACAGCTCAAGGAGGAGCGGTCCGTGGAGCCACTGGAGGTTAATCCAATTTTGTCAGCGTCCTCCTCTGCTCCAAAATGTTTCTCAGGCTTTCTCCACTGTGACCAAATTATTGAACAGGAATGGGCAGGTGTGAATGAGAGAAGAAATCTCCCAAAACCAAGAACTAGGAATTATCCTCTTTTAGAGGAAAGGTCTCACAAGTGGAACCCCCCCAACCCCTGCTCAGGCAGACAAGGCTGTTTATAATTCTATAAAACACACTACCATTCCAATGGAGGGGGCTCTGGCACTATCAGACTCGCATGACAAGCGGACGATACCTCATGCAGGAGGGATTTCGCTGCTTCAGGCGCATTCATTCTTCCTATGCTTCATTTATTGTTGCCAGAGCCTTAAACCTCTGGGTCACTATGCTGACCGACTACATCCCTCCCGATTCGGAGGGTGCATGTATTTTTCAGTTGGTGGCCATGGCAGCCTCCTTCCTTGGTGATTCCACAGTGGACAATTTACGCTCGTCAGCCCACTCGGCCTACCACACTGCGTTGGCCATGAGGTCTGTGTGGCTCAGACACTGGTTTGCGGATCAGTCTTCAAAGACGAAACTGTTTAGTCTTCCTTTTGAAGGAAGCTTATTGTTTGGTTCTGGTCTGGATTCTATCCTGCAGGACATGCTGGATAAGAAGGACTACCTCCCAGTGTCAAAACAGCAACGCAAGGCCACAGCTCCCCAACAAGGCCAGGGCGATGGTCGGTGCAGACAGTCCCAGGGAGGGTTTCGTCTCTTTCAGGCAATAGAGGATACAGCAGCAGAGGCTCCTTTCCCAGGCGCCGCGGAAGAGGATCAGCACAAAGGACTGGTTCCTCACAATGATGGTACATGGGCCAATCCCTGCCCCATTCCCCTTGGTGGAAAACTTCAGGAATTTCTTTCAAGATGAGCCCAAACCATATCAGACATCCCTCACCTAGGTTATGCCACAGAATTCTCAATGGTTCCTTCAAGGGGATGTTTTCTGCTGTCCCTGGCTTCAAAGCAAGTGGCAAAACGCCAGGTGGTGTCACACACTCTGACCCATCTCATTCAAATCAGGCCTGTCGTTCCGGTTCCCCCCAAACAAGCAGGGTTAAGGGTTCTAGTCCCTCTACTTCGTAGTTCCCAAAAGGTCTGGGGGGGTTCAGGCCCATTTTGGATCTGAAGCATCTGAACAAGTTTGTGCACCACAAAACGTTCAAGATGGGTTGTTCCACTGGGAGATTTCTTAGCCTCAACAGATCTGACAGATGCTTACCTTCACATCCCCATCCGTCAGTCTTGCCAGAGGTACTTCAGGTTCTCGATTCTGGGCCAACACTTCCACAGGGCTCTACCATTTGGTCTTGCAACAGCCCCTCAAGTTTTCTCGAAGGTACTGATTGTCCTGATGAATCAACTACAACAGGAAGGTCATCATGTCTACCCTTACCTGGATGACCTACTCATTCGAGCACAGACAATGCTGCTTGCGAAGAGATCGGTATCCAGGACCCTGGAGATCCTGGAATCGCATGGCTGGATGGTGAACTGGGAGAAGAGCTCCTTAGAGCCATCGCAGTCCTTGGAGCACTTGGGGCGATCTTTGACACGAAAGTAGGATGGGTGTTCCTATCACCCTCCCAGGAGGTGATGTCATTATCAGGGATATGGTGGCTTAAGCTTCAGTCCTCAGCGCCGGCCCCACACTCTGCTGTGGATTCTGGGCCTCATGGAGGCAGCAATAGATTCAGTTCCCTGGGCCTGCTTCTGCATGCGACCTCTTCAGACGGGGCTGCTGACGGCCTGGGACCTATCAAGCCAGGATCGTCCACACCCATCAGCTTCGTCACTCCCCGAGTTGGTGGCTGAATGTGCAGAATCTCAACAAGGGGGTTCCACTGGAACTCCCGCTGGAGGAGATTCTCACAACAGATGCAAGCCTGCACGAGTCGGGGGCAGTCCTGGACCACTTCCCATTCAGGAGATTTGGCCACTACAAGAACAACGTCTCCACATAAATGTCCTGGAGATGCCTAGCTCTGCTTCATTTTCTGTTTTTTTTTTTTTAACAGTTTTTGTCCGCCTCACCACGCCGGAGCTCCGCATTGTCGACAGACATCTGATACTGCTCCGCTTCTCTGCCTTAGCTGATATCCCCAGAGGTTCCCCCACGGAGCCATGGTTGTGTCCCCAGGTGGGCATAAGGTGTGGCCCTTGCACCCAGATAATCTTGATTTTTCGTTCCTGTCCCCCGCTGGTCAGGCAGGCAGGAGCTATCAGGGCCAGTACTGGTGTTCAGTCTTCCTGTCACTCCAGCGTTGTTTTCCCCTGTTTCATCTGCATGGTGTTATGCCCGGACATCAAGGCGCTAGGCGCTGACGTCCACCACGCAGCTCCCCCAGCCCACTCTGCTACCAGTAGGACTTGCTATACCCCAGGCCTCCGCCCGGGATCAGGCAAGCTTTGGGCCTTGGTTCCCCCCTCCCCCGGAGAAGTCAAGCAGTCCCTGGGAGACTCAAGCCTTCTCCCCCGACTGGCCCTCCAGCAACCCGAGTTCACTCCTGAACCCGGGTCACAGGTGTCGCAAGCAGAAATCCAACCACTGTGCCAGCGGGCAGGCTCCGCTTCATTTTCAGTCCAGACTGAGGAACACTGCAGTAAAGGTGCGGTCAGACAGCACCGTCACAATGGCATACATAAACAACCAAGGAGGCACAAAAAGCAGGGCAGTGCTTCAGGAGGCCTCCAACCTGCTGAGTTGGGCAGAGAAGAATCTTCTCTCTCTGTCGCAGTACATCTGGTGGGGTAACTGAACATTCAGACGGATTGGCTAAGTTGCAAAAAGATGTTCACCCCGGAGAGTGGCAGTTGAACCCGGAGGTGTTTGCACTACTAAACAATCAGTTTAGACAACCGCAGATAGATCCATTTGCTTCAAGCCACAATGCTCAGACCCACAGGTTCTTCAGTGGGTATCAGCGTCCTCACGCACAGGCAGTGGACGCCCTGACCCAGGTGGGGTCCTTCTGCAGGGCATATGCTTTTCCTCCACTGCCTCTCCTCCAGAAGGTCTTATGGAAAATAAGACACTCAAGCAGAAATTTTCTTCTGATAGCCCTGGAGTGGCCAAGAAGACCGTGGTTCTCAGATCTGGTGAACCTAGCCTAGCAAGCTCCCTTCTGACTTCTGGTATGAAGGGACCTCCTGCTGCAAGGCTCCATTCTCCACCTCAACCCAAGGGTAATGCAACTCGCAGCCTGGCTCCTGAAAGAAGGAGACTCTTAAAATTAGGTTTTCCCCAAGAGTAATTAAAATCTTGATGACGGCAAGAAAAACCTCTACTTCGGCTGCTTATGCCAGAGTCTGTACTATATTTTCTTCCTGGGCCAGAGAGAAATGAATTAACCCTTCGAAGGCCTCCATTGCTCAGATCATGGAAATTTTTCAGGATAGCGTAGCTAAAGGGCTGGTACTGAGTACGCTGAGAGGGCAGGTTTCCGCTCTTTGAGCTTCCTTGGGGTTCTCCCTAGAAACAAATAGAGAGGTTGTTCATTTTTTGCATGCGGTTGGCAGGAGCCAACCGCTGTTTTGATCCCCAGTTCCCCCGTAGGATCTTAGCTTGGTTCTGAATTATCTCTGTGTTGGTTTTCATGTGAACCAAGAGATTTGCCTTCCATCCTTCTCACCCCAAGGAGAAGGAGTTGCATAAACTGGGCCTGAGACGGGCAGTTAGGATCTACCCTAAACGTACGTCTGAATTTTGTACGTCAGATAGGCTGTTTGTGCTTTTTGGGGCAGCCAAGAAAGGACAAAAGGCCTCTAAACCCACCCTAGCTAGGTACATACGGGCCTGTGTTGCTAAGGCTTACATGGCGAGAAAGAAGAGACCTCCAGCTCTTATCAAGGCTCACTCCACCAGGGCACTGGCAATTTCCTGGATGGAGAGGGGCGAGGCCACAGTTTCAGAACTATGCAAGGTAGCTACGTGGACCTCAGTCCATACATTCACAAAACATTATGAATTGGATGCTCAGAGTTCTGCTGACGCAGCTTTTGGTCGCAGAGTGTTGCAGGCAGCAGTTCGCAAATAATTCAGAAACATCTGGCATATAGGATAATATTCTCCCCCTCCCATTTTTTTGTCTGGGTACTGCTTCTCAGAACCCATTTGTAATGATTACCCATTGACAATGTAGAGCACTACAGAAAGAAGAAATTAACTTCATACTTACCGTAATTTCCTTTTCCGTTAGCTCCAACACTGTCAAAGGGACCAGACCAAGAGCATGGCTCTGGAGGGAGAATCTTATCCTGCATGCTAGGAGAGAGGTCTATTTTTTTTAGTAAAATCTCATACATAGCTCTCTCTCTTTTCTGCTGCATTGTACTCTGATACGTATACTTATATGCAGATTTATCAATTCTCTGTGACTGCAGGTTAACAGGTTTCGTTAATTTAAACAAAGGTGCATTTCCTGCTGCAGTTTTGTTCTCTGCCTTCTAAAACAAAAAAAAGACAAAGAGCACATGCCTCATTGTATACGAGCTTTACTTCACAGACAGATGACTCCTGTGAGATGTGTTGTGCCTGTGAAGCACCTTACAACTGCATGTTTTGTTTTTTTTTCACTACAACAAGATCCGAATACTTCAGGCATCCTTTTGGGTCCATGAAATGCATCCCTTCTCCAGATATTGGATAGGAAGGTAAGACAGTTTTTGTTATTGTAATATGTGGTTGGTTTTTGATTGTATATATGTGTAGCTCTCATGGCACTGCTAAGTAGTAACTGGGAAGTTGCCATTAGTGCATGGAATCCTCAGGTGCCCAACATTCTAAATCTAGAGCTGTGCCATTCCCCTGGTAGGGGTGCACTATACCCATTTGTAATGATTACCCATTGACGATGTTGGAGCTAACAAAACAGGAAATTACGGTAAGCATGAAATTAATTTCTTCTTTTCAACTGACGTGCTCAGTCCCACATCGACTGACTCCTGGAGTAAACATAAACCGTGAACGGTCCCAGCCGTTTTGTACATCAGTCTCAGTGGCTGAGGGAGCAGGCTGATTGGACATATCGTGGGGGGCATGTGAAGAGGGAAAGCACCACGGCCGGGGCTTAGGATGTCTGCTAAAGGTGGCCATACTAAGAATTTAAAGGGACAGTAAAAAAAAGTCCCATAATGAAAAAAAAAAAAAAAATTGATGTTAAAAAGGGACGTCCATTCGAACCCAACATACCCAGCTGGCAACGGCCCTGCCCTGTTGCTTGGTTGTGCCTGCAAGGGGGCAGGGGCTTCAGTACCATCTCCATCACAAGTCACATGAGAGGGGTTGCCAAGGATGATTGCACTTAGGTTCATAAAGGCTGCATTAAATTTGTTTGCAATATCTGTTGGATCCCGGATCTCTGTCCCATCAATTTTAAGCATTTTCAGTGCTGTTCTTCACCCTTGCCCAGGAGCTCAGAAATGTTTTCCCAGAATTTTTTCCCCATTTTCTGGTTTTGCGTTTGCTAGGCCTTACAATATTTAGATTTGGCCAGCCTGATCTTACTGGTGCATCTATTATGTACTTCTCTGCATTTCTGTAGATGCACTGGTGGTGACCTGGTCTCTCTTGATAAGGACCACCTGTTTTCCCCTTTCCCTCATGAGAAATCAGGAGTTCAGGGAAGATCCACCCAGATGGGCTACCCCGCACCTTACACTTTTTGAGGGGGACAAACAAGTCACAGGCTGCGGAGAAATCTTTTATTAGGTAGTCAACGGCAGAGTCTATGTCGGGGATGGCATTCAGGTAGCGCCAATCTGTGTTAGCCAAGCAATATTCATATGCTGTTACCTGATCTTTGCAGAGGACATGGCTGCTGGTAAATCTTGGGGGGAGGCTTGATCTGTTTAGCTGACCACAAGCATTTTTCTGGGTAGTGGTTGCTGAGGGTGTCAGGTAGAACTCTGACATCTTTGACCCTGTCAGGATGTGTAGACAGAATCCAGTCAGTACTGGTGCCAGTTTTATAGTTGGTTCTGGTGTTTTCAGTCACCATTTGGGAGAGGAAGAGGCCGGTAATCATATCCCCATGTCCCACGTTAGAGTTGGAGGCCCAAATGATATTGATCTCACCAGTGACAATTATTTCCCAGAGACGATTAAACTGTTTGAAGTAGCTCGAGAAAGACTTGAGGTTAGCTTGGTGTTTACCAGCTGGTATATAAGTTGTCAAAAGGGCAAGGGATTCATGTACTCTCCCTAATAGGGGTCTAACCACCAGGCATTCACAATCCGTAGTCAACCCACTAATGTCAAGTTTGGAACCCAGCATGCCTGATCTTAAGTAGATAAGGCAGTCCCCCTACACGCTTGCCCATACAATCCTCTCTAAAGTAGTTGAAGCCTGCCAAGGAAATGTCGGCATCAGAGATCTTGAAGGTGAGCCAGGTTTCCAAAAGGCATATAACATCCAGTTGCACTAGTGCAACCCAGGCTTCAAAAAGAGTAAATTTAGAGATAAAGGGCTAGATTTTCAAAGCCCCCATCAGTCCCTGCGGCTGCAGGAAAAACCCGGCGCAAGTGGCTCTCCACTTGCAGAGCCGCAGTGTTTCCCACAGCCGCGGTATTTTCAAATGGAAAGCAGGATTATGACTGGCTCCCTGATTTAAGGCAGCTTGCAGCCGATTTTTTGGCACAGCTGCGGGGAAAAGTTACGCTTGGTGAAAACTGGCGTAGCATCCCCTGCAGCTGCACCAGCTAAAAATGTGGAACTCTGCAGGTGCTGAGATTCTGGTCCACAGTGGCTGTTGCAGAGTGGGATTTAGTCCTAGGATAGAAACACCGAAACATAGAATTTGACGGCAGATAAGGACCGCTTGGCCCACCTAGTCTGCCCATTTCCCTACCTAACAGATATGCTGCAGATCCTAGTTAACCAACAGCCTACTTCCTCCTACCCCCCCACTAGAATTGCCTTATGTCTGTCCCATGCATTCCTGAATTCCCCCACTGTTTTTGACTCTGACCTCCTCAGGAAGGCTGTTCCATGTATCCACAACCCCTTCTGTGAAGAAATACTTCCTCACATTACCTCTGAGCTGTCCCCCCTCTATCTTCAAATTGTGCCCCCTTGTTTTTGCAAATCTCTTTTTCTAAAAGATGCTACCCTCTTGGACTTTGTTGATTCCCTTGAGGTATCAAAGTTTCTATCATATCCCCCGCACCTTTCCTCGAGGCTATACATCTTTAGTTCCTTTAGTCTTTCTTCATATGTCTTCTGATGCAGACCCTGCATCATTTTGGTTGCCCTCCTCTGGACAGCCTCTACCCTGTCTATGTCTTTGCGGAGACCGGGTCTCCAGAACTGTACACAGTACTCCAGATGTGGTCCAACTGTCTGTACAGAGGGCCAACAACTTCCTGTTTTCTACTGGTGATGCCTCTCCCTGTGCATCCCAGTATCCCCCCAGCCCTCCTTACTGCCTTCTCACATTGCTGGCCCACCTTTAGGTCATCTGATATGACTACCCCCAGGTCCCTTTCCATTTTTGTTGTTGTCAGTATCTCACCCCCCCCCCCCATTGTGTACACTTCCACTGAGATTTTGTTTCCCAGGTGCATTACTTTGCACTTCTTTGCACTGAATCTAAGCTACCATACATTTGACCAATCCTCCAACCTTGCCAAGTCCCTTTTCATCCTTTCCACCCCACCTTGTGTATCAACCCTGTTGCAGATCTTTGTGCCGTCTGCAAAGAGGCATACTTTCCCTTCCAGTCCCTCTGCAATGTCACTTATTAAGACATTAAAAAGGACCGGCCCCAGTACTGAACCCTGCGGTACCCCACTAGTAACCTTCCTTTCTTCACTGTGTACTCCATTTACCATTACCCGCTGTGTCCTGTTGTCCAACCAGTGTTTTACCCAGACTACCACCCTGGGACCCACTCCCAGGCTGGCTAATTTATTAATCTTTTGTGCAGGACTGTGTCAAATGCCTTCCTAAAGTCTAGGTAGGCCATGTCCACAGCCCCTCCCTGGTCTATTGCTTTGGTCAACCAGTCAAAGAAATCAATTAGATTCGTCTGACATGACCTTCCTGCTGTGAATCCATGCTGCCTTGGGTCCTGTGCCCCACTGGCCTCTAGGTACTCAACAATTCTTTCCTTCAGAAGTGATTCCATCATTTTCCCTACCACTGAGGTCAAACTGACAGGTCTGTAGTTTCCTGCATCTGTCTTGCTCCCACAGTTGTGAAGGGGAATCACATCCGCCCTCCTCCAGTCCTCAGGTACCACACCATCCTCCCACGGATGGGCTGAAAATCCAGCCCAAGGCTTCCAATGTTTAGGAAAACTATGCTTAGATTCCTGTGTTGACTAGGTGCTGCTGGACCAGGGTTACGATGGGGCCAGGCATTGGGTGGATATTGCCTGACAACAGGAGTAAAATTAGCGTCATTCTTCTTCGGTCCCACAGGCCATGTTTAAGTTATGGGGGTTTCTTCTTGTGGGAATGAAGCTTACAGGTGTCACTGGAGGGATATATGTTGAGAGAGGAGCAGTAGCACTCCCCAAGAGTTGCCAGGCTTTGCAGCCCACTGTAGTCAGACTTTGACTGAAGGCCTTGGGAGCTGATATGTCAAGCAGGAACCCCTGGTGCCCAAGGGCACATCCACTTATCTGGGGAATCAGCAACAACCACTTCAACCAGTTTGGCACATTTGCTGGGCCTCTCAATGGTATTTGGCTCAGTTGTATTAGTGCTGACAGTAGCACTTTTGCAGTGTGCAGGAGCTGAAGCCAGAAAAAAGTGCAGTAGCAGGTTCATAGTACAGCACAGTACGGGGTGAAGCTCTTTAGCAGAACAAGATAATGTTTTAGTTTCCGTGTTGCACACTGATCCTACTGTGGTCCGCTATAGGGTACCAGCTGAGTACGTACACTCCACCCAGGTAGGGATTATTGGTATTTGGTAGCAGCAGAGTTAGCACCAGGACTAGGACCCAATTTAGTAGCCAGGGGTCCAGAATCTGAGTAGGTTTTTGTGCTTTCCTGTCCTGTCAATTCAACATAAAGCAAAATAAAAATTTATTTTAGGGGCTCTGATAGTGAAAAAAATACAGCTGTTTTAAAATGAAGTTCAATTTAAACAAAATGAGTTTATTTTTGTTTGATTCCAGATCGGCAGTCTGAAAAGGGTACCAATGAAAACCACGGTTCAATTGTTTACAGGAACTGCAAAGAATCCCGTATGAAAAATGATAAAATAATATAAAACTAAGTTACACTACGTAGAGTATTGAACAAACTCATGTAACCCTGGTGCCGGGTATCTGAAGGGCTACATTACCCCTTGCCTTGCCGGCCGAACAAGGTTGAGGGGCCTGGGTTCGTACTGTAACTTTAAACTGGTTCTTTCCCAAGATAACATAAATGTGCTGTGCCTCCATCCAGAGTATACTTATGTGGGCTACAATATTACCTGGTACACCCCTCTAGGGTGCTGTACTCGGCCACAATACCATAGTGCCACCCTAAACATGACCCAATAAACATTTCCCCACATTTGATAACCTTTGAATTAATTATTGACTCTCTCTAATATTATGCTCACTAGACAGGATTATGCAAAGACACCAAACAACAGTTTATTTACATTAGGAAGGGTAAATTGGAATAGAGGTCGAGCTATTTACAGTATTCACGTTTGGATTGACATGGAATCACAATAATCATTTAGCATTTTACCCTCAAGCATAAATCACAGTGGCCACTATCAACCTCTGAAGCATTCAGATCCCTGATTGCTATCTAATCTAGCTACACTAGAAAAGATGACACAGTTATTCAAACCCACACTGGGACCAGTTCCAGAAATGCATCAGGACCCCGCAGTCCCAAAACCTTTAACCTGGGTACCCAGTACTAAACAGTTCTTAAAGGAAAACTGTCATGATCCCCACTTTCCTCCCAGTGTGTACTCACCTGCCAACTTGCAGTGAGAGATTGGCATTTCTGTTGTAGGGCATGGCATTCATTAGTAATCCTTATTTTATGTTCCAGGATGGGTGGGTGGCGCCATCTCACAGAGGGTAGCGGCCAAAGCTGCAACTGATATGCAAATTGCCCCCCGATGTTCCTGTTGTGTGCCGGAACACTCGTTCATGATGAACGAGGCACATTTCCATGGACTAAAATTAAACATAGATACATAGATACATAGACAGTGTCGGCAGATAAGGGCCTATGGCCCACCGTCTGCCCATTTGAGCTTGTAAATTCAGTTTGTTTTCCTAGAAGTCTATTTCCCCTTACCCCTGACCTCTAGAATTCCTTTATGTCTATCCCATGCATTCTTAAATCCCGTGATTGTTTCAGCCCCCACCACTTCCTCTGGCAGGGTGTTCCACTTGTCCACCACCCGTTCTGTGAAGAAATTCTTTCTCATGTTTCCTCTGAATCGTCCTCCCTCCAACTTCATCCCATGCCCTCTAGTCCTGAAACATCTTTTTCGCTTAAAAATAGTGTTTTCCTGCACCCTGTTCCTCCCTGTAAGATACTTGTATGTCTCTATCATATCCCCTCTCTCCCTCCTCTCCTCCAGGCTGTCATGTAGAGGTCCTTGAGTTGTACCTCTAGAAACAATCCCCGTTAAAAATGGAGCAGTGTTAGTTAGCTAAATTTATTTAGTTAGTTAGTTTTTGTTAACCGGGTAGGTACACTAGACAGCATAGTTGCCTATTTTCAGGTCCAACCCAGAAGATTACAACAAAGGGTATGTAGGCAATAGTAGATACAAGAAAACACCACGGGAACAAGTAGAAGTCAGACATAGTACACTTACACAAAATTTTCAGCAATGACAGTACATTTGCAAGAATCTATATATAGTAACAAAACAGAAATATAAGTACAAATAACTAACAGTCATAAGTCATACAACTAGTAATAATGGAATTTGATTAAAGAGATTCATCAGCCTTAGCCATTGCACCCGATATATGGGTGCCTAACCTCAAAGGAATTCTTTCTAGCGCCACATGTACATAAATGCTATTCTATTTTATTTGTAAAAACGCTCGTAATTTAGTTAAACTGGGTCCTGGAGGACTCCCCGGTCTAAAGAGCCACCCATGCTCCGCTCTCGCGCTTAGCAAAGTTATGACGTGATGCTAAGGACAGCACGGGGGCATGCTCCATTACAGTGAATGGGAGGAAGTTTCAGAGTGTTTTTTATATTATAATGGTCAGTTTGTGATGAAACGTGGGCGCTGGTGCGACTAACAAGGGCCTTGCTAGTCGACCAGTGCTTGCGTTTATCTATTGATTCCTATAATATAAAAAAAAAAAACTACGCGAAACTGCTCCATTCACTTCTCTTCGCTAGCATGCCCGTAATGCTCTCTAACAACTGCGTCATAGCTGCTAAGCAACGAGCATGGGTAACTCTTTCATTTCGAGTATCGGACGGTTTAACTTTAAATGCAGCGTTTAAATAAATATCTTTCAACATTATGTACATGTCTTAAACCTAACGATAACCCATATATGCGAATACAATAACCAAAACTGATAATCTCTTTAATCAGAGCCGATATCTTTCGTCGGTAACCAGCCCATGGTTCCTTTTTTTTTTTCCTTTTTAACTCAGTTTTATTAGAGACAACAGAATTATAACAAAATAGTGCCTTCAACAATACAATACATAAACTGCTCATCTTGGAATTAAAATTACATTTGATGCTACTATCTCGCAATGTAGCTATGGTATTACTGAGAACTGTTCACCCAGATTGCCCTGGGGTGTCCATTTGTAGCATAAAAAAAGAAAAACAAGAGAAAAGAATATATTATACATGTCATATCATTATTTCCGCTTTCTCTTGAATAGCACTAGTCATTGAGCTAACTATGGCTATGAATATTAAGCCACCAACTTGCAGCATCAAAATAACCAAGAAAGTCGGCCCAGTGGCATGAAGTGCTGAGGCATCCATGCCTTACCTCCTGCCATGCCAGCGACCCGTGTTCGTGGTGCGAGCGGGTCACTGGGGGTCGGCCAGGGAGGGAGAGGCTTGAGCGTCCGCAGGACAGTTCTCTCCCAGGGAGGGGGGAATACAGACTCTGCGCTTCCCTGACACCTAGCGGAGGCTGGTTGCCAGTGCGCCTTGAGCCTGTCACCAGCATGGGGGGGTGGAGCAGTTGGCTGGCATACCGTGGGCAGAAGTGCGCACAGCATGGCCACTGCCGACATTGCATGCTCTACCCAGGTGGAACACGGAAAAAGAGAAACGGAGGTCCCAGGATGATAGCAGCCACCCACCGCAGACCCAGACTCAGAATGGCACTCCCCAGAATCTGGATCCTATTTGAGGAGAGTCTGAGCGAGGGCTCCTCACCATCCTGCCAAGGAGGGCAAACCATTGGGAAAGAAGGCGTTAGCTGCCTGATGTCGGGTGCAGGGCTGGGTGGGTGGCTGCAAGATAGATGCTGACTGGTGGGGACCTGACGAGAAAGAAATACAGTAAAATAAATAAATAAATAAATAACCAAGAAAGAGAGGATTTTTTCGTTTTATCTAAACTTAACTCTGCACTGGGTAATATGTACTATACTATAACTATTTGTCTAGTTAAACTGTAAACCACTTGTGGTCCAGTTATAATCTTACCGTCTCATCCGAGTACAATATTATAAAAATGAAAGCCTCAATACCCTATTGGTCAGTCTTGAGTTCTTCTCCTCCCCTCAAGGCCTGTCTGGACATCCACTTAGCCCATAAAGTGGTGTATTTATCTTCTTGCAACCTGAGCTTGGCAGTCAGGTATTCCATACGGTCTATGTTATTCACTCTGTGAATCCAGGATTCGCAGGTGGGCAGGACAGCCCTCAACCAATTAGCTGTGATCTCTTTTTGGGCTGCAAGACACATTATTCATAGTAGCCTTTGCTGTTGAGAGTTGCCCACATCTGGGATCTCACAGCCCAAGATCAGATATTTAAAGTGTAGTGGAATGGGTATTTCCCACAGAGCAGCGAGTTTGGTCCTCACTGGACCAGTATGTTTCAATTTTTGGGCAGGCCTAGAATATGTGATAATAAGACCCCAGCTGGCCACACCCCCTCCAGTACAGGGCAGGGTTCCCAACTACAAAGTGCCTGGTAACTGTAGGGGTATGAAAAAATGGGACATACATTTCCATTTGACTTCGGGCCATCTGGGAGAGGCTGTGACTCTCCACCCACACTCCCAGGCCTTCCTCCATTTTTCTTCTGGAATAAGGATCCCCACCTCAGTCTCCCATTTGAGTCTAAGAGTATCTAGCACTTGGTTGTCTGCCCTCAGAAGGGCTTTATAAGCCTTTGAGATAGAGCCCCTGATACCTCTGAATATAGCTGATCAGTAGAAAAAGTTCTTTGAAGAGGTCAAATCTCTGTCTATTTGCCTAATTAGTTGGCTATTTTGTAGATAATGCTTAATCTGGAGGCACCTGTGAAAGTCAGATCTGGGGAGACCATATTTTGCCAAAAGGTCACCGAAGGTCACTATTAACTTTTTAATTATCAAGGAACGGTATCTGGTTCCACCTACGAAATCCCAGGTCAGTCGTAGAGGGCAAGAACTTGGGGTCCCCAATTATAGAAGTCAGGGGCCCCACTTAATTCGGCGTGTGGGTAATTGTGTGAGCTTTGACTATAATTTTTAGTGGGCGGAGAGTCCACGGGTTAACCACCATTCTCCAGGGCTCTGGAATGAGGACGGCATGTGGGAGGGAAAAGAGGGGAACCCTATCAACTGCTCAGACTCCATCTCCCTCCAACCCGTATCTCCTCTCTGCTTAATCCATGTGATTGCAGGCGCTACCTGTGCTGCACAGTAGTATAATTTTATATACGGCCTAGTCAGGCCCCCAGACAAATCCCCCCCATAGCTTTGTTTACTATTTTCCAAAATTGTTCTGGGATGTTAATGGGTAGGGCCTGGAAGAGGAAGAGAAACCGAGGGAGGATATTCATTTTGAAAGTTGCTATCCTTCCAGCTAACGTTAGTGGCAGAGTCTCCCATCTAGCTAGGTCTGACTGCAACTCGGCCCAAAGTTTGTTATAATTCAATTTAAACAGCGAAGGGATATGAGGGGATTTTCTGACTCCTAGGTATCTGACCACATTATTAGGTCCCCATTTTAAGGGAAAGTTAAGCAGACCTTCTCTAGACAGGTGACCTCCTAATCTGAGTGCTTCCGATTTACCTAAATTAAGCTTGTATCCCAAAACTAGTCCATATTTGTCTAGCTCCTCCAGGAAGGCCGGTACAGAGGTCTGGGGGGAAGTGAGGAACAAGAAGTTGTCATCTGCATATAGAGAAACCTTATGGGTGTTTTCCCCCACTCTGATGCCCTTGATCGCTTTGTTATCGCAGACCGCTACAACCAGTGGCTCAATGCTTACTGCAAAGAGCAGAGGGGACAAGGGTAGTCCTGCCTGGTGCCCCTCTGTAGATAGAATCTGGGTGCTCAGCCCATTTACTTTAATTATGGCCTTGAGGGGAAGCACAAATTGCTGAAATACTGTCCCGAAACCTTTGCCGCAATCCCATTACCTCCAATGTTTTATGAAGAAAACCCCACTTCACTCGGTCAAATGCCTTCTCTGCGTCCATGAATATGGCCAATGTGGGATCTTTGGTCCTCTGCTGCCAGGTAATGAGATTCAGTAAATGACTGATACTGTCGTGTATTACGCTCCCCATAATAAAGACAGTCTGATCCGGGTGAACTAGGGACCCCACACAGGCTTGAAGCTTACTGGCCAGAATTGAGGTAAAACATTTTTGGTTTAGCCAGCCCGTCAACGCAGCAGTAAGTTTACCACTTGCGGCGTATTCGACCCAAGGTCAGAAGCAACCCAGGAAGCTGGAGGGTTGGCCAGGGGAGGAGAAAGTACAGTTACGTAGGAACTTAACATAACAGTAGATCTTCGAAAGAGGTTCCTTCAGTAGGTCATTACATATAGGACTGGTGCCACCTGATGTCGAGCCACATGGCAGACTTTTCTAGCAATCCCTGATGGGGGACCACCCACCTGATGTCACGTGACTGACATCAGCATGGCCGTATACAGTGGGCAGTCCCCATGCCCGCCCTCCAGTTCTCCTGCCGGAGCCAGGAAGAGGCCTGACAGCAGAAGCAAACAGGATTTGGAGTCCCTGTAAGACATAAAATGAGGGGGAGGAGGGAGGGAAAAATATGATCTACTGAAGGAACTTCTCTCAAAGAGCTACTGTTACGGTAAGTTCCTACGTAACTGTACTATTTTACTTTGAGAGGGTTCCATCGGTAGGTCATTACATATAGGACAGAGTCCCAAGCAGTCCCTCCAAAGAGAGACCGAGAGAACAAGGGAAGAGGAGAAAATAACTCCAACAGAAACTGGGAACCAGAATGGACCCAGCCTAGGACAGAAGGCCCTGCAAGACAGTTAGGCCAAAGCCAACCCTCCGTCTAGAAGCAATGTCCAGACTGTAGTGTTTAGTAAAGGTCTGGACAGAACTCCATGTGGCTGCGGCGCAAATATCAGCCGCAGAGACATTTCGCAAAAAAGCAGTGGAAGCAGCCATGCCCCTAGTAGAATGACCTCTGATGGGGCCCGGCAGAGGTTTTTCGTACTTTTGATAACAATATCGAATACAGTTGCCTAAACATCTGGAAAGGCACTGCTTCGAAACCACTTTGCCCTTCGACCTGGGGGCAAAAGAAACAAAAAGCTGATTGCAGCTATGGAATTCCTTGGTTCGGTGTGTGTAGCACCCAAGGATCTGATGGACGTCCATGGTGTGCAGGAGTGCCTCACCTCTTTTTCCGAAGGGGACGGAAAGTAAACTGGAAGTTCTACTGATTGGTTCAGTGTGGCTTCTGACACCAACTTGGGTAAAAAACTTAGGATTTATTCTGAGAACCGCCCGGTCCATGTGGAAAATAAGATAAGGCTCTTTACAAACCAGAGTGTGAAACTCCAAAATCCTTCAAGCTGACATAATTGCAACCAAAAATAACGTTTTCCAGAAAAGGAAGTGCAAGTCACAGCTCATGGCCAATTCAAACACGGGAAGAGTGAGCTTCTCCAACACAAAGTTCAAATCCCAAGGTGGAGTTGGTCTGCGGGTGGGGGGTTTCAGATGGAGGATCCCTTTCAGAAAGGTTTTTGAGACCTCCAACTGAGCCACAGGTTTACCATCCACCAGCTCACGGTATGCTGAAATTGCCAAAAGATTGACCTTCAGGGAAGAATATGATAGACCAGAGTCTGACAGATGAAGGAGATATTCCATGACTTGTGGGGCAAAACAAGAAAAGGGGTTTCAATTCTTGGCAGTTGCCCAGATAGAAAAAATGTTTCCACTTCATGGCATAAGTGGAATGAGTAGAGGGTTTTCTAGCCTCTAAAAGAACCTGAGCTACTCCAGAGGAGACCCCAAAGTGAGAAATCGCTATGTCTGCAGGGGCCATGCATGAAGATGCAGGGTCCTGAGCCCCAGATGAATAAGGTGACCTTCATCCTGAGTCAGGAGGTCTTGGGTCACTGGAAGTGGAACCGGTGGATCCCTTGACAGCTGTTGTAGCAGCGGGAACTAAATTTGTCTCAGCCAGAGAGGGGCGATAAGAATCATCCTCGCCTTTTCTGCCTGTAGCTTGAGAAGGACCCTCTGGAGAATGGGAAACGGAGGGAAGACGTACAAAAATTTCCCTGTCCAAAAGAGAGACAGTGCATCGTGCCAGAAAGCATCATGCCCTGGAATGAGTGAGCAAAAACTGAGAAGTTTTGCATTGTATTGGGAGGTGAAAAGGTCGATTTCTGGTTGCCCCATTTTAGGAAAAGAGATTCTGCCACTTCCTGGTTTAATTCCCATTCGTGATTGAGGGTCCGAGACCTGCTGAGACTGTCCGGCAGGACATTTTGGACGCCTGGAACATGCACGGACACTAGGGCCAGATCGTGCTGGACCACCCAGTTCCACACTCACATCGCCTTCCTGCATAGGGGGTATAAGCGAGTTCCTCCTTGTTTGTTGAGGTACCAAACTACCAACATGCTGTCCGTTTGGACCAGCAGTGATCCTATAGGAAGGAGGGTCTGGAAGGCCTGCAAGACGTACAAGCCCGCCCTCATCTCCAGAACGCTGATGTGTAATGATTCCTCCAAGCTGGACCATAGTTCTTGTGCTTGGTGTTCCCTTCCCCTACATGTACTCCCCATCCCATGTTTGATGCATCTGTAGTTAGGGATGCCTAAGGAGCTGGGTTCCTGAAAGAAAGACCCACGGAAAGGTTGCAGTGGTCCCTCCACCACAGCAATTCTTTCTGAACTGCAGAGGACACCAGGACCGGATGGTCCAGGTCGTCCAGGAGTTGATCCCACTGCACCCGCAAGGACCACTGAGTAACCCTCATGTGGAGCCTCGCCAAGGGAACAGTAGTGATGGAGGCTGTCATCAGGCCAAGAAAGCATAGAATCTCCCGGGCCGGGATGGTCCTGGACAAAGCCACCCATGAAGCCTGACAGATCAGGTCTCCACCCTGTCTGGAGGAAGGAAGGCTCTGCATTGGACCGTATCCAGAACTGCCTCAATAAACTGTAGTCTCTGGGATGGAGGCATGGATGACTTGGAAATATTGACAGTAATCCCTAGTCTGCCAAAGAGGTCCAGGGTAAAGGGGAGAGCCTCCAGTAAAGGATCCCTGGACGGGGCTGAGATCAGCCAATCGTCCAGGTAAGGGAAGACCGCAATACCCTGGCAGCGTAAATAGGCCGCCACCACCACTAGGCACTTGGTAAACACCCAGGGTGCTGAGGATAGACCAAAGGGGAGCGCCCAAAACTGGAAGTGCACCCCTTGGAATTGGAACAGGAAACGTTCGTGGCTGGGGAAGATCGGGATGTGCAGGTAAGCATCCTGCATATTCAGAGCGCACAACCAGTGATCCTCCTGAATGAGTGGAAGGAGGCTCTGGAGCATGAGCATTCTGAACTTTTTGCACTCAACGAAGAGATTGAGGCTGTTCAAGCTGAGGATGGGTCTGAAGTCTCCCGGTTTTTTTGGAACCAGGGAAAAAATGGGAGTAGAACCCCCTTCCCCTTTGCCGGAGGGGAACGCGCTCTACTGCTTCCTTGAGCAAGAGGCTTTGAACATCTTCTCAGATGAGAAGAGCCTGATCACTGGAGTATGAAGACCTTTTTGGCAGAGATTCTGGAGGGACTTCCAGAAACTCTATAGTGTGGCTGACGGACACCAACTGCAGGACCCATGCGTTGGAGGTTATCACCTTCCATTCCTGCGCATGGCAGGTGAACCTCCCCCCCACCTGCTCCTTGTTGTGAGACTGAGGAGTCAGTGGGGACAGGGAATCAGGAAGTGGCAGGACCTACAGGGGGAGGACCCCCTGAACATTTCTGGTTCTTGGAGGCCGGAGGAGTGGATTAACCCGTGGCCTTGCGTTTGCCCTAGTGTTGAGCCAGGGCCTGCTTTCTCTGCCTCCAGATCCTTTTTTGAAAAGGGCTGTTGCTGCTGTCGAGTGCTCAATTGGTACATGGACCTAACTGATCTTAGGGCAAGACCTCTGTCCTGGAGATCAGTAATGATGTCTTTGGTGTTTCCACCAAAAAGCACCGAGCCCCAGAAGGGGTGTCCTGAACCACAGACTGAACCTCACTGGCAAGGCCAGAGATGCGGAGCCAGGAATGCCGCCTTAAGGAGACGGCAGTTGCTGAGGCGCAATCCACTGAATCGACGGAGTCGTATGTGGCTCACAAAGCATGCCTACAGCAGAAGCGAGTGAGGCGAAGATCCTTGGCAAGCTCCTCCTTGAGGCTCGTGGGTTCCATAGACTGGACTCGGGCCTCTAACCTTGCTAAGGCAGCCTTTTGGTGTGACACCATGTGAGTCATATAGTTGAGGGCCTGCATCTGGCCGAAGCAGAATCTTTTCTGCTGAACTGATCCATCTGCCTCGAGTCTTTGTCTGGAGGAGAGGTGCTCATGTGCAGCAGAGCGGCCATGTGCAGCTGAAATGATGTCAAAGTCCACCTTAGGATGCATCTTCAGAAAAAGAGCTTCCTTCGGCGCCCGGTATATCCTGTCTGCCCTCTTGGGGACAGCCGAGAGAGAGAGAGAGAGAGAATGAGGCATCTGCCAGATCGCAGAGGTGAGGTCCTGGTGAGGCCCGATCCAGGGAGGAATGGGGACTGGAAACAGAGATTCTAAGTCCAGTTGTTCAGCTGGTCTCTGTCTCATGGGTTCCTAATCCTCTGACTCCCAGTCAAAGAAATCTTTCATGGACCTCAGAAGATCCAAGAAGGCAGGGTCCTCTGGGGGGACTTGGAAAGGAAACCTTGCCTTTTTGGACCCTTAGGTTCCTCAAAGGCATCCTCCACCCATGCGTCCCGGCGTCTTTCATCATCATCATCATCATCATCATCCCCTCGTTGGGAAGATTACAAATGTCCGGAAGGGTGACGTCCTGACGTGCCGCCCCCGAGACATGTACCGTGGATGGAGAAAAGCTTCTCGGGGATGCAGACCTTGGAGAACGTGGAAGTAGGAGTCTTGTCTCCAGGTCTGACACCAACTCCGAGCACGCCCCCTGCCACCAAGACTGAATTAAGGTCTTGAAGTCTGGCGTAGCCGGAGGAGGTGGGGGGGAGGAGGAGGAGGAGGTTGCTGGCTGAGGGGGAGGAGGAAGAGGTGGAGGTGGAGAGGAGGTGCAGGAGAAGGCGGCATTACTGGTGGGGGTGGGTAATGATAACCCTGGTATCCCTGAAAATGGTGGTAGGGGATATAACCAGGATAGTACTATCTAAAGGAACTCCGTCCAGGAGGAGGACCAGCCGGGAAATGGTTCCCAGGATACCCGAAGGGGTAATGTGGGACAGTCTGGAGTCTAGTATAAATCCCCATCGTCAGATCTGACTGGGGGTACCCGTCAGGACCCGCTGTAGTATAACAATGGGGGGCCAGCATCAGATAGCCAATGTCAGGGGACAGACGCCGGGACCGGCACCACCTGATCCGGCACAGGAAAGGGTTCTGGCGTCGAGGCCGGATGAAGGGGGCCCGACGGCGGGACCAGGTCTGGCACCAGAGCTGAAGGCTGGGCAGACAACAGGGTCCTGACTGTGGAAGAGTCGCTGGAATATCCGGCTCTGGGATTGAATTCGCCAGATCCAATGGAGGGATCGGAGATGGGAAATTCTTCGTCTCCAAAGGGATCCCACCTGGAGGAGGAGGAGGGGCCTCCACTGGAAGGCCAGACAGCCAAGGAGGAGCCTCCTTCCCCGTCACCCCGTCAGGATAGCGCAGGACAGACCCAGAGGAATCCACTACGTCAAGGGGTTCTGTGCTGTCTTCGCCTGAGGTACCCACCTGAGATGGAGAGGGTAAGGGAGAAGGAAGGGGGGGGAGAGGGGCATTCTCCCCCCTGGTTCTGCCAGGTGTCGGGTGAGGTGCCGTTAGGCCCCAATGGGAGAACCACACCTGACCAGCTGTCAGAGATGGGCGTCTTATCAGATGGAGCCAGGTGGGTGGGGGAGGAGCCCCCGGCCGACTTATCAGCTGGTGCTGCGCTGGTCCCCAAAGGCTGAGGAGCCATCTTACCAGTGGCTGTGCAGTCCCTGGAGGAGCAGGGGGCCAACTTAGTGGCTGTAGCGGTGCGGCCATAGGAGGAGCCGACAGTCGACTGACCCGATGAAGAGTTTCCAGACTTATAGTCCAGAGTCTTCTTAGGTGGCGGCTGAGAGACGGCCTTGCTTGTCGAGGGCCATGAGACCTCAGGTTGGTCCATGGAGCACTCTCTCTCTCGAGATTTCACCTTGTGGTGCTTCTTGGAGGGAGAAAACTTCTCAGAAGAGGACTCTCTAATGCAGTCCATTTACTTCTCTAATGAAGCTCAGTGGACTTTTAGAAGGTGGGCATTCAAAGCCTGCGGTCTACGCTTTTTGGTGGCCTGATTAAATGTTTGGCACTCCGAGCAGGATGAGACAGGGTGGTCTGGGCCCAAACAAATCACACACTTCAAATGACCGTCCTTATAAGGGATCTGCGTGCCACAGGATGAGCACTTCTTCTTGGGTGAAGACATTAAGTAAATGTATAATCAAAAGGAAGGATTTAGCAAAAGAATAATCCAACGCAGGAACTAACATGATGATCACTGTATGGAAGTCTGCAACGTGACTGACATGAGGTGACAGCGGGAAAGAACTGGAGGATGGGCATGGGGATCGCCCACTATATACGGCCACACTGACGTTAGTCACATGACATCGGCTGGGTGGTCCCCTGTCAGGGATTGCTAGAAAAGTCTGCCGTGTGACCCGACACCAGGTGGCGCCAGTCCTATATGTAATGACCTACTGAAGGAACCCTCTTGAAGTAAGATATGAGCATCCTTAGACAGGTCTCCTCTTCTGGGGATGTGGGGGGTGTCGGCCGCAGCACTACTGGCTCCTGGCGGAGGCTAGGAGCTGGAGCATGCAACCGACACAGAAAGGTGCTGGCACAGGCAGCCGTTGGATGTGCGATGCATGGAAGCGTGCACTTTATGGTCCTTGGGGGCACTGCATGCCTGCACCAGGGCGGGTCATGAAAAAAAAGGGGAACAAACAAATCCTTTGGTGCGCTTGAAACTCGAGCCCTGTCGGCGCCACACCAGGATGTAACCCAGCTGCTCCCTCCACATCTCGCCATCAGGCCTTCTGCAACGTGCAGGATATGTACCTATTGTGATGTGACCTTCGATGGAATGGATGGGGGAGATTGAGCACAGGAGCTGCAGCCAGTGCGGGGCCGCTGGGCAAGTGCCGGATCAAAGGGGAACCACAGGACTACCCCACCAATCAAGGACGTAAAAAAATATAAAAAAAAAAAAAATTTAGGGGTCTACATTTAAAAGTGATATGGGCTGGTAAGACCCATACAAGGTGGGGTCTTTACCAGGTTTGTGGATAATTGAAATATGAATGTATTGCAAGGAAGGGGGGAGAAGGGCACTGTGACCCTCCTGCATCGCACTGAAGAGTCTGTCCATGTGGCGAATTAGATCCTTACTAAAAGTTTTGTAGAATTCAGCTGCAAGCTCATCGGGGTCTAGTGCGTTAGCACTTTTAAGATCCTTGAAGGCACTTGCTGCTTCTTCCTTCATTATAAGCCCCTTGGTTCTTAAGCACTTAACATACAGTGCAGAGGCAGTCTATCAGAAAAATAGGGAGCAGCCAGTTAAGTCGGGCAGTGGTAGCACCATGGCTTGCTTCGTACCAAGCCAAGTTGGACCATCATGGGTCGGCTGGGGGTGGAGGAAGGACGCAGCATCCCTGGGACTGCTCTGCTTCCTTGTAGGAAGGGGAGCAATGAGAGTCCTGGTGGTAGCACATGGGTGCACAGAACGGGAGCAGTGGCTGCCATACACCTGGTACACATGCGTGATAGCAAGCCTGAACATTTGTGTCCGTGCACGCCAGCACCCCAGGGAAGAAAAAACAGAGACTAGAGGAAAAAGCTGGACTGTCTCATGCTGGCACCACCATAGGCAATAGGAAGTGGCAGAAAAGGTTAAGGGCAAAAACAGTGGTATTCAGAAGGTCTAAGGAGACCCAGAGAGAGGAGGAGGAGAGAAGTGTATCTGGGAAATTTATTTTAGTTTAAAATTTAGTAAAGCTGACAGTACCCCTTTAAATTTACCCTTGCTCATCACAGGTGTACTGATGTTCCTCATAATGTTAAAGCTTTTTCTGGGTACACAAACTATGAAATCATTGAACTAAGTTGATAGAAACATTCCTTATCACTAACTTTATGGGGGCCCACTGTCTGTAGACATAATATTGTTTAAAATAAGAAAATGCTACACATTCTGGCCCTTTGCTATGATTTTTGAAGGCCAGAGCTATGATTTGTAATGCTGAGAGGTTGAGCGGTATGGTTGAGGGGAAAGGGGAGGAACCACAAATAAGCACCAAGAGACTGGGTGGGGGGTGGGAAATGGACACCAGTCCCTTTTCTGAGGAGAGGGTCAGGAAAGCACTAGCTAATCTGAAGTTGGACAAACGGGGCCAGAAGGGGTGCATCCAAGAATGTTAAAGAAACTCGGGGAGGTGCTAGCTGCAACCCTGACAGACTTGTGTAACAATTCACTGGAAACTGGTGTGATCCTGGAGGACTGGAGAAGGGCAGACGTAGTCCCACTTCACAAGAGTGGTAGCAAGGAGGAGGCAGGAAATTACAGGCCTGTCAGCCTGACATCTGTAGTAGGGAAATTGATGGTAACACTATTAAAGGAAAGAATCGTGGAACACCTGGAATCCAATGGACTACAGGACCCGAGGCTTTACCGAGGAGAGGTGCCAAACAAATCTGATAGATCAGTTTGACTGGGTAACCAGAGTGTTGGATTGGGGGGGGGGGGCAATGGACGTGGCCCATTTGGACTTCAGGAAGGCCTTTGACACCAACATAGGAGGCTGGCAAACAAGCTTGATAGCATGGGGATGGGCAAGAAGGTGGTAACCTGGGTAAGAAACTGGTTAGGGGATAGGAGGCAGAGGATGTGGTAAATGGAGTTTGCTCTGAGGACGGGAGAGTGACCAACAGCATACCGCAGGGGTCAGTACTGGGGCCAGTCCTCTTTAATGTCTTCATTAGTGACATAGCAAAAGAGCTGGAAAGGAAGGTCTGCCTCTTTGCGAATGACACCAGGATCTGCAACAGGGTGGACTCTCCGGAGGGGGTGCAAAGGATAGAAAGAGACTTGAAATGACTGGAGGAGAGGTCAGAGGTTTGGCAGTTAAGGTTTAATGCAGAGAAGTGCAAAATAACGCATTTGGGTCATAGAAACCTGGGGGTGGCATACAAAATGGAGGGAGAGATACTAGCAGCAACCAAGCAGGAAAAAGACCTGGGGGCAATCATATCGGATGACCTGAGAGTGGCTAGACAAAGCGACTGGGAGAGCTAGTGGGATGCTGGGATATATAGGTAGGAGTATTACCACCAGGAACAGGGAAGCAGTGTTGCCACTATATAGGTCTTTAGTAAGACCCCACCTAGAGTACTGTGTCCAGTTTTGGAAGCCGCATCTCAGAAAGGACATAGACAGGATAGAGGCCGTCCAAAGGAGGGCTACCAAGGTGGTACAGGGTCTACACAAAATCTCTTATGAGGAGAGGCTAAAGTGGTGGGATTCAAAAAAGCCTGGGATAAGCACAAGGGAGTCACAAGGGATAGGTAAGAGGGTGGCAGAAAAGGTGCCATGGATCTGTCAAGGTCTACAGTGTAAGCAACGCAACAAAAAGGGCATACTGGATGGGCCATGTGGCTCTTATCTGCAGTCGACTTATGTTTCTGTGTTCTCTAGGCTCCTGCATGAGCGACACAACTGGCCACTCACCACTCTGTGGTCCTGGCCGAGGGTAAGTGGTGGGGCTGGGGGAGGGCAAGCCAGGCTGATTCGAGGTGAGGAAAAGCTTGAGTAAAAAAACAAACAAATAAAAACACTAGGGATTAGAGAACTGGTGCAGATAAGTTTAGAATCACCCTGATCATTCTTTCATTTTCTGTAAATGAACCTTTATCTTATCAGAACCTTTTTTCTGGTTCTAATAAGGTTCTGATAACTTTTAAAGCACTGATTTTGGAGCCTAATATACCCCGAACCGGTCTTGAGCTAGTAAATTGGCTGGCGGTGGTATTAGAAAGCTCCAAAAGGAGGCTGGGGGTAGTGTAGGACCACTCCAAGTTGTTTTTGTATTCCTTTCCCTTTATCGACAATAGCTTCAGTTTGGATAGTGGTGGTGGTAGAAACAGTTTTGTACTTTAAACTGAAAGGTTCTGATAAGGAATGAATAACTGTCAGAACCTTTAATGGCTTCTCAGAACCTCAGACCATTTTGTGGTTCTCCCATCGCTACAGAAAACTTGTTGCCACTGAGACTGAAACAACTGGTAGGAGCAAAGGTTTAGATTTTTACCTCACTCACCCAATCTACATGTCTATATGCAGTGACCACAATACAAACTCTACTGCAGGTCGATTTACAGTGAGCATTCTACCCCAGTGTAAAGGTGCCTTTACAAGGCAGGCTCTGCACTGCACTGACTGGTGCAGATCACTTGCAGCACTGCGTTTTTTGTGCGTGAAGGCAACCTGCACCACTTCCATAACGAGCGTTCGCTGAAACGGCATTCTCCGTTTTTCTGGGTTCACTGTTTCAGCGCATCGCTGTGAAACGTATCTAGTGGCCATGTAATCTGGTGGCAGCGCTCACACCTTGGTCCGTGAAAGTCTCGTGGGACTCCTCGGGATCCTCGCAGTCTCGCACTATCACTGCCTCCCGATGCTTGTATAAGCAGTACTGTGCCCGAGTTCAGCTACTTACATTTCCTGACAGCACAAAGAAAGCTGAACTCAGGCAAGTAATCATTTTTGTGTAACGTTTGGTAAAAATACTTTAAAATGACTCGGAAGGTGAGGCTTATACTGGGCATGCGCTTATGCACATGCGAGACTCTCTCCGGGATCGATTTGAGGTGTGCTGTGTAAAAGCACACAGATGAGAGGCGTAAAAATGTGAAACAGACTGCAACAAAGAACTGCGGTGCAGAGAGGCGCCGTGTAAAAGCACCTTAAGTGATGCAGAGTAGACGATCCGCTGCCACAGGATAAATGTAAACACATTTAGGAGCATTATGAACTGATCCATTTCAGCTCCTGTGACACTCGACAGGGGTGGGGAGCTGAAACAGTGCAGGGGTTTTAAGTCCCTGTGTGAACGCTCCATCATGCCACCTGCAGCGATGCACTTGCAGTTGTTGGAAGTCAGCAGAGGGACATAAAACACAACATGGGGGAGGGGTACCAAGCTGCCTGCTGCACATCCATAGCTTCTGTATGTGGATGCAATGGAAATAGCTACAGCAGTGCACTTCACACACAGGTGCACTCGCAGTTGTTGGAAGTCAGCAGAGAGACATAAAACACAACGTGGGGGAGGGGTACCAAGTTGCCTGCTGCACATCCATAGCTTCTGTATGTGGATGCAATGGAAATAGCCATACCTCTCAACCTCTTGCCTCATGAATCAGGGACAAGGCTTAAAAAATCAGGGACAAAGACCCCAAATGAGGGACATATCTTAACAACTGGTACTATTCACTCAGAAAGCTGATAGAATGAAAGGATTCGTGTTAACTTGCATTTTCTGAAGAAAACAAAGTCTGTAATTTCAATGTTTGACATTATTTTGTGCTTTTTATCACCACTGTTCTGTTACCAAAGCACAAATTTTACAAGGGACAGAAGAAAATTTTGAGGCAAAATCAGGGACAGTTGACAGGTATGGAAATAGCTACAGCAGTGCACTTCACACTCAGGTGCAATAACACTGCTAATACTCAGTGTGTGTGTGTGTGTGTGTGTGTGTGTGTGTGTGTGTGTGTGTGTGTGTGTAAAAATGCACCTTAAGATTCCTACTAGAGAGAAGCTGCTAAAAAACAGGTAACATGTATCTGAATATTTACCTTTAAATAAACCAAAGCACTGCAGGGAAAGCCACAATAAGGTGCATCACAGACTACTGCATGACTCACTGAAATAATATTGGGGAGATTTCTCACTTTTAACAGGTGATTTTAAAGAGAATATGTTGGGACTACAAATTAAGAAATGGTGAACATTTTAACAAAACTGACTAGTGTGTTTTTTGTTTAACAGACCTCGATTATCTGCCAGTTGTTTCTTGCGCCAGCGCGGGAGTGGATAATAACAGTAGCTTTGTACTGTTATCATGCGTGTCTCTCCCGCTAATGTCCTGTGGGACAGCCAGGATTCTAAGTGGTAAAATGAGGGACATTCCCTCTAATGTGGGATAGCTGAGAGGTACAAATCTCATTATACATGGAACGTCATCCTCTCCATGTGAGACAGAGGGGATTTTGAGAGGGTGATGTCTGACAAGTCCAGAGTTCAGAAACCAAGCTGAGGAAGCCGAGAACTCACTAGCAAAGTGGGGGATGGGGGATGGGGGAAACACCTCCTTTTATAATGGGCTACTGATTTTAGCCAGTAAGTTGTCCCTCAAGACTACTTGCTGATTGGCAGCTCTGTCCTCTTTGCTCATTAATGGGGTACCACCCAAAACCATTAATGAGATACCTCCCAAGACATTATACTGGGCTACCATGAAGATGCCAGCAGTGATCCTATGAACTAGCAGGATTCAACAGGGGGGTTGTTCCGCTCTGGCCCTTACCCTTCATGCTGCTCTTGTCCATGTACATGGTGAACCCAGGTCTCCTCAGCCCAACAGCATGCCGCACCCTATGTCTCTCTCCTTCCTACCGATGTCGGGTCTACCATGGGGCACCCAATGCAACTCCCTTTCCAAATCGCTAGTGCTGCAATTATTCCTCTCAGCTGTCTTGAGGGTCCTGGTACAACGGCATCCATCAGAATATCCATGGAACAAAATCCTGTAGACGCTGGTGAAATTGTTACCAGTGAAAACCAACAACTTTGGGCCTGCCCATACAATGTGGCAACATCCCCCAATATGATCCAGAAATAATCCACAAATCCCGGTCCAATGTCAGCAGAGAGTCATCAGACTTGCATATAAAAATGAAAGCGATGACTTGCAAGTCCCTGTCGGCAGTCACCAGTTTAAACTGGGAGCTTGATCCCCCATGTTTTCTCCTCTCTCCAAGGCCATTCAGCCACATCCACACCTCTCACCTGCTGGGCTCCTGTTCTCTTCAGAAGCAGAACAGCTGAAACCGATCTAATTCCAGTTCAAATGGTGATGAACAGCCCAGAGCAAGATGTAGCCCTGCCTCACTATAGTCTTCCAAGAACAGCACCCCCACCCCTTGCTACCTACCCGCAGTATACACACACTCACACGAAAACGGACAAGAAGTAATTCTGTTAAAAGGAAGGGTGCAGACATATGCCCCACATCTGACAGCTATCAGTGTTCAGGAGTTCCAGACACTGCAAAACCTTCCTCCCAGCTTCAGGAATAGGAGACAAATCACTGGAAATTGCTGCTCACAAAGCTTCCTCCCCGCCCTCTCCCCCAACCTCCTTCTCTCCTTTTACACATACAGCTGCAGCTTTCAGCATTTGTATCTGTTTTTTTTTTTTGCACCCTATGTAATCTTAGCTGCCTTGCACACCTCCCTCCTTTGGAAAGTGTTTCCATGACAACTAATTGTGGTTTAAAGCAGGCTGCTGACAAATGGGAAGCAATGACTTGTAAGGTAGACACACACACATATGCTGACATAGACCTACACTCATAGACACACAGATACACGCACACACTCACAAACACACACACACGCTGACACAGACCTATACTCGGATACACAGACACAGACACAAACACACACACACACACACACACACTCGCTCACAAACACACACACACACACACACTTCCAGACAGTTTTGCTGATTCTGCTTTATAAAATAAAAAAAAAAAAAGCATGCCCCGGCACATTTTATTATTATTATTTTTTTTTCTTCATATGCTGACATTTTAAATTCCATAAATGTTGTGTTCCAGCTGGAAACCAGGGGGAACTGTTGGAATGGCGAGGCATGCATGAGGCTGTGGCACAGCTGGGCTGCAGTACAACTTACTCAGCCGCTTTCCAAGATACAGCAAGCTGTGACCTGCTTCACTTTTCTCATCCACAGTCGTGTCTAGGGAGAGCTGGAAGGATTTCTCTCCTCCTGTTGGGTGCTGCTGTAACACGCTCTCTGCTCGAAGGGGACTCCTGGACTGTACCTTCCTCCTTACCGGAGTATAATATCACAGGCATATTATGAGGGGGTGGGTGGGGAGACAAACAGAGGCACCAGAGCCCAATATCAGAAACAACTGTACCACAGCAAAGAACCAGCTCACAATGAAGGTGCATCCTGCCGGAAAGCTAGTTTCCACTTTCGTGCATGGCTTTGCAGATGACACAAAGATCTGCAACAGAGTTGATGCACAAGGTGGGGTGGAAAGGATGAGAAGGGACTTGGCAAGGTTAGAGGAATGGTCTAATGTATGGCAGCTTAGATTCAATGCTAAGAAGTGCAAGGTAATGCACCTGGGAAACAAAAACCCAGGGGAAGAGTACACAATGGGGGGTGAGATACTAACAACAACAAAAATGGAAAGGGACCTGGGGGTAGTCATATCAGATGACCTAAAGGTGGGCAAGCAATGTGAGAGGGCAGCAAGGAGGGCTGGGGGGATACTGGGATGCATAGGGAGAGGCATCACCAGCAGAAAACAAGAAGTTGTTATCCCTCTGTACAGACAGCTGGTGAGACCCCATCTGGAGTACTGCGTGCAGTTCTGGAGACCCAATCTCCGCAAAGACATAGACAGGATGGAAGCTGTTCAGAGGACGGCAACTAAAATGGTGCAGGGTCTGCACCGGAAGACATATGAAGTGAGACTTAAGGAGCTTAATATGTATAGCCTCGAGGAAAGGAGGGAGAGGGGGGACATGATAGAAACTTTCAAGTACCTCAGGGAATCAACAAAGTCCAAGAGGGTAGCATCTTTCAAAAGAGAGGTGTGCAGAACAAGGGGCACAATTTGAAGATAGAGGCGGCTCAGAGGTAATTTAAGTATTTTTCACAGAGAGGGTTGTGGATGCATGGAACAGCCTTCCAGAGGAGGCTGTGGAGTCAAAAACAGTGGTGGAATTCAAGCATGCATGGGACAGTCATAAGGCAATTCTAGGGGGTGGGGGTAGGAAGAAGTAGGCTGCTGGTTAACTAGGATCTGCAGCTTATCCATCAGGTAGGGAAATGGGCAGACTGGGTGGGCCAAGCGGTCCTTATCTGCCGTCAAATTCTATGTTTCTATGACAACTATGATACATTTCATCATGCCATTTTTAAATGTTTACAGCTCTGTGGTTTTGCGTTATAGGAAATGGGGACGCAGCACACCCAAGGACGTTTGCAGGGCAAAGTCCAGTCTACCTACACTGGGAGAGTGTCAGGGACGTTAGGCAACTGTGGTCCTGGCTGGGAGTTTCGAATTCACAGCAGCCCTGCAGTAAATCTTTGTTGCCTTCCCTCAGCATTCTTTAAAGGTATGCACGTTGTGTCTTAACAGGCTGGTTGGTAACCCCCTCCCCCCCCAGTCTGCTGTCACTTTTCTGATCGCTGCCTATGACAGGGACCTACGTGTGCAACTCCTACTGAAAGCACAGAATGGTAGGCACTGATCTGGTAGGATGAGCCATAGCGAGAGAGAACTTCTCTAATGCATCATGTGCATGTTACAAATGTTGGGAAATCTGTTGCCATAATTATAAATACAGCCTGCTTTCCCCCTTTATTACTGTTAATGTTCATTATTCATTAGCACGTCTCACCAGATGCAATATTCATGTACATAGACCTTAAAGCAGTTAACAATATTTACATGCCTGCTGGCCCAGTGGCGCAGAGGGTTGAGGTGCTGGATGCAACACCTTGTGTCATACCGGCGACCCGGGTTCGGGAATGAGCTCGGGTCGGGGGGGGGAGGGGGAGGGAGATTACGTTGAGTAGCTGACAGCTTTCCTCCTCGGGAGGGTTCAGGAGGGCTTCTCAGTGCTTGGCTGCCCCCCAGTGGAGGTTGAGTGGCAGCGCCGCCTCTGAGAGCCCAGGTGTTAGGCCAGGGGAGGGAGGAAGGGGCTGTTGACTGGAGCTGCGGCGTGCATGCATGCCTCCACGTGCATGCGTCGCCACTTCCGGGGTCCTGGGGAAATAAGGAGAGAAAACAGGTGGAAAATCAGGGGTTGCCGCACGGCGAAGCCTCCGGGCCGGCTCTGGAGTTCCGACGAGATGCGCATAGCGCAAGGAAGATCCCGAAAGACCATGAGTCAGGTAAGGGTGGTGGAGGACAGCAGTGGCCTGCCGTGGCAGATAAAGAAAGTTGGAGGGAAAAAAACATTACTGGGAAGCAGGGGCTGGGTAATGGACGTGCCGCTAATGAAGGCTGAGTGGTGTGGTGGAGCACAGCATCAGGGAGTCCCTCACTCAAGGTTGCTTTGCTTTGGCATTTTTCCCTGTTCTCTTCACCCAGCCCCTTCTCCCTGCTTTGGAGCGTGAGCCACATCAGTGTCCTGGAGGCAAGACCCACTGACGCATGGTCACCCACCCAATGAATGGCCCCACACTACCTCGAGGTACCACTCACGGAGTAGTGCACAGTTCCTCTCTCCCCCCTCATGGGGGAAGTGCATCCCTCGGATGCTATGTAGCCCTCCTTGCCAGCCTCTGCTCCTGATATCACGGGCTCGTGGGGGGGGGGGAACCGGGTCACAAGCATGGTCCCCTACCGCTCAGTGCCACGGAGCAGCTGACAGATCTTACTTTAAAGAAAAAAAGATTTATCTAAGATTTCTGCCAATTTACACATCTCTCCTTATAATTCTTACATACCATGAAGTATTTTTTTCTATTATTTTTATTTAACAATTTAAAAAAATGCAGTTACAAAGCAATAACAGCAACTATATAGCTAACACTACAATAAATGAGAACAATAAACAAAACCATAACTTCAAGTACAATAACTATAGTATTATAGTAGAATATTAATGAGTATTAATTCATAAACAATACACCTATATTTCTAAAATAAATCAGGAAGTAAATATAGTAGGCAAATAATTCAAGGTCAAACAACAAAATTAGGTTACAAAGAGCACTATTCATTTAACAACAACATCACTGGTCTTTAGCAATATAATTTAAAAAGAGTTGCTATAGAAACATAGACATAAACATGGCATAAAAACAAGACCAGAGGTCCATACAGTCCGCCTCTAGTCCCCATAATCCCTGGATAGGCCCACAGTTTCCTAAAAAATTCAGATTTCTCAGTTGCATTATATTATAACTAGCTCATGTGAGACAACCATTCTTCTATAATGAAGTTAGAATCTGTTTTCCAATTCCTTAAAATTACTTTTTTGAGACTCGGAGCCTCTAGTTGCAGCCAAGATTTCAGGTGGCTATTAGCTTGTGGTTCCTTGTAATAGTTGCTTAGGGTCCACAATTCAGGATCAAGTGGCAGATTAATTTTTGTTCTATTTATACAAATCTCCTTTATATATTTCCAGGCTTTTTTCCAGGTATTTCTTTTTTAAAGAGCAAGATTATTCACCCTTTGGGTGGATAAACACATTTTCCCCCATCTGTAACACATAAATTGGGGCTACTTTTTTTTTTTTTTTTTTTTACTATTTCTGTTTGCATTAATGCACCACCAACAGAAGGAGCTCAGAGCCAAAGGGAGGAAACGTCACACAGGACAGCTGATGTATGAAATATGCTAATTAGTTATTGACTCCGGCATTGATTGAGCCACTTTTTAATAAACCGGGGAGCACAGGAGGTCAGTGCAAGTAATTTCCCTACAGGCCTGTTACAGAACACATCGCTTGTTTCTTCCTCCACTAGCTTAAGCAGGCTAAAGTGTCTTCCCCACCCCACCACAACTGCACTGTGACATTATGTGCTGTGAAAATGAAAATAAACACAAAGGGCAAAGCCCCCTTATAAATACCAAGGGCATCCTTACAAAGACTTTGTTCCCCTCAGCAATCTCCATGGCTGGTGTGTAATGAACAAAAACATCTGAGTAGAACATTTCAGATCTCCTGCAGGCCTTTAGAGAGCAGTGCTCCATCCAAAAGCTGGCAGGATGTCCTGTGCCAGAAAGTCAGTGGGTCCAGTGGCTAGAACACGGGCCTAGGAGTCAGCAGACCCAGGTACAAATCCTATCACATCCAGTTTTCTCTTTAGCAAGTTCCTTAATCTCAGTTTTTCAGTCCACACAGCTGTAAAATGGGTAAAAGCAGACCCCAATGAAAGTGAGATGTGGTACTGAAGAAAAGGGAGTAACAAGGTATTCCCACACTGCTGATGGGCTGTGGGTCCACTTTCTTTCCTAAATTCATATTTCTGGGGTTTAGAGTGGGATGGGACTGGTGCAGGGGCATATTAACTGTGGATTTGGGAAGAGGGGACAACATTAAAAGTGGTCAGAGCGGCTTCATGGTGCCAAGTGGTGGAGCACCCACTTGGCAGGGTGGCAACCCTGCTTCGGGTCAGTCCAGGACATGAGGAGTGGAGGTTGTCAATGAAGATGATACAGCATCCACGTGAATGCTTTCCTCCTGGGGTAGGGTACTGCGAAGCAGCGCTTAGAAAGTGACACCTCAAGGTGTGGGGAGCCTTGCCGGCGTGGGTAACTACATATTGGCTGGCTCCACCCTCAGGGTGTCGCCTAGGGTGTGGGGAAGGGCCCAGAAAATGGAAATTAGCACTCATCTCAGCCTGCTAGAGGACGTCTGCCTAGTCCCCCCATGCCACAGTTCCCCAAGCACACAGTTCCCCAAGCACACCGTTCCTGCACCCTCCCACCCCTGCATACCTCGGAGGACCCCACAGGAATGCTACTCCCATCCTCTACCCGAGGGAGGGGGGCTCCTTGGCAGGAATAAGCCAGACCCTTCGAGGATGTGGGGACAGCCTGGGGAGCCAGATGGCAGCGAAGGGTGAGACTGGCAGGCAGACAGGGACGTTGAGCAGCCAGAAGGAGTGGGAGGTTAGGGGGTGCAGGGTAAGATAAAGGCCATGGAAATACAAGGATACAGTGGGGAAGGGAAGGGCTGGAAGTTCTTTGGGTTGGTTTACAAACAGGGCCCAGGGCCTTTATACATGTGGGGATGGTGTACAGGCCACTAACGTAGGGGGGAGAACTGGACAGAGTTTTGGGGGAGGCCACAGGCAGAATGGTAAGCAAAGGGGAAGTAGTAATCATGAGACTAAAAGCGTCATCCTAAACACCCTGCAAGGGGTATTTCTAAGGCAGATGGTTACAGATCCCACTAGAGATGGGGCAGTGCTGGATCTGGTACTTTCAAACAGGGACAACACAGCAGACGTCACAGTGAGTTGTTCCCCAGGGTTAAAACGATCATAGTACAGTTTAGTTTAGCACATGGATTCGACAGGAGACAATCCACACTCTGACGATGGTCCCCGACTGCAGGAGAGCAGATTTTTGAGAAAAGGGAGACTGCCGTAGGAAATACCTCGAAAGGGGGAGAGCTGGTGGGTTGGAGGCACAATGGAATAGAACAAAGAAGGGAACAACTGAGGTAACAGCAAACTGTTTAAAGGTAATAAGCAAGGGTAAGAGGAAAAAGAGGCCACTGTGGTTCTCAAAGGAGGTGGCTAAGGTGGTGAAGGAAAAACAAAACAGCTTTCAGAAAGTACAGGGAGACCCAAATGGAGGAGGACAGGGAGGTATAGCCAGAGAAACAAAGAGAGGCAGGAAGGAGCGTAAGGACAGCAAGGCTCACACTGAGGAAAGGCTGACCCAGGAGGTCAAGAATGGAGGTGACACTTTCTTCACGTACATGAGCGAGAAGTGGAAGACAAGGGAAGGTATTGTGAAGATTAGGAGATCAGGAGGGAGGACTGTGCAGAGGAAAACCAAGAAAAAGCTAACATTTTAAATGAATACTTCTCTTCAGTGTTCACAGTGGGGGGACAGGCTGACCTACAGTAACAGGCTCTGGGGTGGGTGGACACAAGCCCATTTACAGGAGAGTCCACCATGGATTGGAAGGCCTAAAGGAAAACAAGGTGATGGGGCTGGGTGGGACACACCCAAAGGTATTTAAGGGGCAAAGCACAATGCTAGCCCCCTCTGGCAATGCTATTTAGCACCTCATTAGAGAAGGGGGTGGTTGCAGTGGAATGGAGGAGGGCCAATGTGGTCCCTCTGCACAAGAGTGGCAGCAGGGAGGAGGCCAGCAATTCCTGAACAGTCAGTTTCACATCAGTAGTGGGGAAATTAATTGAGTCCTTGCTGAAGGAGAGACTGATGGAGTACCTGGAGATATATGGGCTTCAGGACCACCGGCAGCACGGCTTCACAGTGGGGAGGTCATGTCAAACAAATCTCATAGATTTCTTTAACTAGATAATGAGGCAAGTGGATTAGGGGAAGGCAGTGGCTGTGGCCTATTTGGACTTCATTAAGACCTTTGACACTGTACCTCAAAGGAGGTTGACAAAGAAACCTAGCAGCCTGGGAACTGGGGAGAAAGTGTTAAACTGGGTATCAAACTGGTTGAGAGACAGGAGGCAAAAGATGGTGGTAAACGGCAGTCACTCGGAGGATGGGAGAGTGATCAGTGGAGTACCACAGGTATCAGTACTGGGCCCTGTCCTCTTCAATGTTTTCATAAGTGACATTGCTGAGGAATTGGAGGGGAAGATGTCTCTCTCTCTGCAGATGACACAAAAATCTTGAACAGGAGGAGAGTGGAGAGAATGCAAAGGGACCTGGAGAAACTAGAGGAGTGGTCTGTGGAATGGCAGCTGAGTTTCAACGCCAAAAAGTGCAATGTCATACAGCTAGGGCAGGGTAACCTGGGGACTGTGCAGAAGAAATGGGGGTGGGGGGGGTACTAACAGTTATCAAGCAAGCAAGCAAGCAAAGGACCTTGGGGTGAACATATCTAATAATCTCAAGGTATCAAACAAACAGTGCAATAGGACAATAGGCAAGGCGAGCTGGATGCTGGAATGCACAGGAAGGGGGATCTCTAACAGAAGGGAGGTGGTGTTGCCTCTGTTGCTCACTGGTACAACCTTACCTGGAGTACTACGTCCTGTTGTGGAGGCTGCACCTCTGCAAGGACATAGACAGGGTTGAGGTAGTCTAGATGAGGGCTACTAAAATGGTGTGGGGTTTGTACAAGAAGCCATAGGAGGAAAGACTGCAGGAGCTGGGCATGTACAGTACTCCCTAGAAGAGAAGAGAACTAGTGTTCTTTGTGCTGCTGGGATCCGGGGCCGCATTGGTGGCAGAAGTGAGGGAGGAGGACCACATCTGTGGTTGCAGGAGACCCGGGGGGGGCCGCAGGAAGCCGCACTGGCAGTAGAGGAGTTTTGGAGGGCCGCCGCCGCTCAGGAACAAGGAGCAGTGGGGCCAATCAGCGCCAAGCGCGCAATTTTCAATGGAGCGACTGGGCTATAAAGGTCATTAGCCCAGTCACAAGAGCTGCTGCTGTGTTCTTTGTCCCACATCACCCACCCTGGCCCCGACCTCTATTAAATAGTCAGTGGGGGTGGAGTCTTGGAGGGGGGGGGAAGGCTGTGAGTGGGAAGCCTGGACTGCTGTGGCTGTCCTGGATTGCTGCTGCTGACTGGAGCTGGGAGGAGCAAGCAGAGTGGGTGAGGACTGAAAATACCAAAGGAATAGTTGACTATATGCAGCTGAGAGGCATGGAGTATGGGACCTGATTCTGGGCTGTACTGTTTTACTGCTACTGAACTTGGGAGGGGGGCAAAATCGTATGCTGGGTATGCTTGGACACCATTGAGCACATGCTAGTCATACATACGGCTGTGGGATTTGAGAGATGTGAACAGGGAAACTGCTGACGATAGAGTGCTGTGTATACCATTTTATACTGCTGATTATATAGTGCTGTTCTTTGATAGTGCTGCCTTATATGTGAGCTGTGATAACTGCTGATTTATATAGTGCTGAGGGGTTTTGAAAACTGTTATAGGGGATTATCTGCTGATTGAACAGTTGATCAAGTGAGGTGGGCAAAAACTATTGGGCTGCAAGTGGTTAGGCCTGTTCACACCAAAATGAGGGTGGAGTCGGGGCTGCCCAGAGCTGGCATCTTCGGCAGGATGATTGGGTGTTCGGAGTGCGGGGCAGCGATAATCCTAAATTGGACATGAAAGAACGAAGGGTGCCCAGTGTGTTCCCAGCTGGCAGGACTTAGGGCGGAGGTAGAGGGGATCAGAAGAGAACTGGAAGACATGGGGGAAAGGGGGGATGGGAGGGGAAATGGTCCCATGGAGGGTGGAGAGGCCACTACAGCATACCCCAGGGTGCAGGTAGGAACGGGCCCCATGGTGACTACAGAGGGAGAGGGTGTATTACATGCAACTCAGAAGGGGTAGGGCGTATCACAAGCAACAAATGGAAAACACTCCACAGGAGTGGGGCCGGCCAGAGGGAGATAAAGAGGGTGGAGGAGGCAGGTGACAACATGCCGGGGGCAGGCATTACTCTTAGCAACAAATACACCATGCTCTACCCAGGAGAGGAGGTAGTTGGGTGGGGGGCGGCGGGCAGAGAACATCTGGTTAGGCTGCCGGGGTGGGAATAGGAGGAAATGACACTGGAGGGAGAATGCAGGCAGTGAGCAGGGACCAGTAGCCGGAGGTGGTGGGAGGCGGGTGGGGAAGGGGACTGGGGCTGAGCAGACACCCAGGTTGGGGAGTCAGCCAAGGGAGGGGGTGGTAGGCGGCACTCTAGAGGGGCCAGGGAGGGAGGGGATATCTGCCGAGAGTGGGAAGGCGGATGAAGAGGGAGGTAGGGAGAATTATGCCAGAAGGGAGGGGCCAAGATCTGAGGGAGGGAGGCAGGGAGGAGGGCAGTTGGAGAGGATCTGTGGGCTCTGTCCCAAAAAGGGAGTCCAGGGGGGAGCGGGGGGGCCAGCTGTGCCAGCTAGGAGGTTGGGGGGGGAGAAGAGTAAACTGGAAACCGCATGCAGAAGGAAGAGCATGGTAGGTCACGTACAGACTAGTGAACCCCGGACAGATTTTTTATTTATTTATTGAATTTTGTTGAGCCGATAAACCCACTGGGCCCAGAAGTCCCTTTTTCAGGGGCGACCAGGGGAGGGGGGATACAGATGGTAAGCAACTGAAATTGAACCAGATAAAGCTGTTGGTGGTATTTTTTAGTGAATGGGAGAAATTTGGCCAGGACACCAGGGGAAACTCCCCAACTCTCCTGTGGGGGTTCCCTTACATCCTGGCCTTGCTGCCAAGATGGCAGTCTCTGGAGCTGCAGAGATGGACATGGAAGTGCTAGAGGCAGAGGAGATGGTCTCCTTCCCTGTCTCTGTCCTGAGAGAGGTCACGACTGCTGAAAGTTCTATCCTGTTACCTGCTGAAAGGATTTCTTCTGTGGAATTGACTATATCCCCTACTGTTTCTGTGGATCAATGCATGAAGAGTTCAGCTCAGGATACCTCCTCAGCTCCCCTTGATATGGTAACATTATCTACTTTCCCTGCTTCTGGTACCGTTTCTACAATTGCTCCTTCTACTGATCTGGATATGCTTCTCCGTTATGAAGAACAACATTACCTTGCTACTAGACAGCGTTTACTATCCCTCAAACATCAGCCAGATTCTATACCTGTGAACTCTCCTACTGACTCATCGCTCAATACTGTGGCTTCTGATGACTCCTTGCTGACTTTGACACTTCCGCATTCTGCGGCAGTCCCTGCACCTTCTCCCTGCTTACAGACGCCTGCACAGACAGAACCTCCCGCCCTACTCCCCTCCGATAACTTTTCAGTTCCAGCTTTACCTAACTCTTTACCTTTACAAACTGTGTCGGTTGCACCAGAGACGAAAGACTGGTCTGTTGATTCAGCCCTGGAGGCGGCGGGGTGGGAGAAGGATACGGTCGCTGGGACTTGGCATTCTGGTTCCTCCCCTATTCAAACACGGTTACCGGAGAGAGCGGACCTTCCAGATTCTCATGGCATGGATCAACCGAGCGATTCCTTCAACTTGTCTCTACCTGATGAACTGCAACTCACTCAAAATCTTGCTCTACATTTCGAACTTTCACATACTGAACATTCTTCTAGACCCCCCCAAGGCTCAAGATCTCGCCCTCCACCTGTTGCGTCTACTTCTTTTTCATCTGCACATACTCCCAAATCGTACACTTCTTGTTTTCAAGTTCCAGTGCAGCAAGCAAGATGGCGTAATGCAGTACGTCTACAGTATTTGGAGGGATTGTGTGGACTGATTTATCATTTTTTTGTAGGGCGCACTTTACTAAAAGACTCAATTCAATTTGCTGCCTATGACATACATGCTTTGATTCATGTTTCTTCGGAAACACATTTTGATGTGAGCTTTAAGAAGTTAGCTGGCTTAGAAAAGTTTTGGAGAAAATATCAAGAGTTGAAAGCTTCCCCCTTGTGGGCTCCTTTTACTGCGATTCCTTTGACCAAACGCACACTGAAAACTGTTACGTTATTTCATAATGAGGGTGTGAGTCTTAATGACATTACTGTATGGTTGAAACAAAGATGTAATTTACTTTCTGATCCTGATGCTATTTTTGATTCGGAAAACTTGTGGACTGGAGGGTGGAAAGCTAGGGTTATGCTTTGGACTTCAGATAATGGGATTCAGCATTGACCTAATAGTTGTATGCTGGGTAAAGACAGAGGCATACTTTTTTACCCTGATCAGCTGAAGTCCTGCTACAAATGTGGCTCCCCTAACCATATCAGCAGCAATTGTGATAGGGTAAAATGTTCTGTCTGTGGAGGCATTGGATATGTGGGTTCACAGTGTATGGAGGAACCCCTCTGCGTCCTTTGTGACGCTTTAGGATATACTTTTCAATCTTGTACCTGGATGGCCCACAACTCCCCAACTCTTGCAGATGGAGAGGAACAAAGACTGCTCATTACAGTTGCACAACATTCTAGACTTACTAGCACATCTTTTGTGCCTCAACGTGTTCCTCCCCCTCCTCAGACCACTGCTCCTGAAGTTTCTGGCCCTTCTCTAGATTCAGAACAGCCCACTCCTACCCAGACCCTTGAGCCACCCACGCCTGGTATAGCACGCCCTCCTCCTTTAGTCTTACACACTGACCCCATGCAGATGGCAACCCCTGTTATTCCTTCTTCTAGCACATCACCCACTGCTATGGAACCCCCTCCCCCCCCGAACCCTTTATTAGAGTCACAAGGGGGTCCAAAAGAGGTAGTTCACCTTCCTCAAAGGTTCTGAAATCCACAGATATAGTTCAAGCGAATAAATATGAGTTGCTACGACACCCTCAGGACAACACAGACTCCCGACACTTCTCCGGTTTTATCATCCCATCCTGAGGTGACTACAGACACAGAAATAGCTGTTGATAATATGGGATCTCAGAAAAGAAAGGCAAAAGCTAAATTGAAACACAGGGAAGGTATTCCTAGGAAAGGTAGACCCAGGTGATTTCTTTTCACACCATCAGACTTGGTTAATTTTTTTTCTTCTGCCTCTAATGGCTTTTACTTTTTCCGTACATACTGTTAATGTAAACAGTATTAAAAAACAATCTAAAAGAGATGCAGTTTTTTCCTTTTTGTCTGGCCTGGCTACAGGAATCATCCTTTTGCAGGATGTCAGATTTCCCACCCTTCCAGAAATTTACAAAACTCAAAAATCTTGGTTCTCTGGACCTTCTTATTGGTCCTTTGGGCCAGAACCCTGTTCAGGTTTAGGTGTACTGTTTAGTATACCGAATGTCACTATTCTTAAAATGTTAGATTTATACCCCAGCAGACTTTTCTTATTAGATATTCTGATTTCTTCTATCCCATTTTGAATAATATATATGCTCTCCATATTAAATCTCACAGTATTGAGTTATTGAAACTCATTCAACCCTACTTGTACACGTCTATCAATATAATGTTTGGAGGTAATTTTAATTGTGGCTTATCCACTAAAGATAGGTCTTCTTCCTCCAAAACCAAGAAATTATTTTGTGATACGAATTTCCTGAAGCAATTGATTCATTCTGCAAAATTACAGGACGCATATTTCTCTGTTACAGGTCAACACACTCCCACTTTTCATAAAGGACCCCTAGCAACCCATATAGATTTTTTCTTCATTTCCTCACATTTACAACTCTCTGTGGCTGTAGTTCAGATTGCAGAATTTTCAGACCATAATTTATTATTTGTTTCCCTAGGCCCTTCCATTACTAAGAATTTTGGTCCTGGTACCTGGAAGTTGAACACTTCTTTTTTAAAAGATTCACAACTATGTCTCAGTTACTTGATTACATACAGAATAGGAAATCTGTTTTTTTCTTATATGATACTCCTTGGAATTGGTGGCACGACACAAAACTTGGTTTTCAAACTTTATTCAAATGTTACAGTAAAACTCACCATGAATCTTTATACTTTATTTACCAAAAAACTAGGCTTCATCTGTAAAAACTTCTTACGTTATCCTACACTATTGGTCATAACTTTTCTGACCAGATTCGTAACTTAAAGACAGCTTTTGATGGAATATCACCTCTCCAAAGCTTCTTCCATCCAGTACCAGCAGCGTTTTGGGACCATTGGTCCCAGTGATGTTATTTGCCCATACGACACTATCAGGAAAAGGGTTGATTGCAAAACGTTTGATGTGCTTTTAAATGATGACTCCTGTGAACTTACAACTATTTCGGACATCAGACATCAGGTAGCCTGTTATACAGAAAGGTTGTTTGGTCCTATGCCTACTCCCTCTGATAAAATAGCAGACTATATTTCCCTTATTCAAATTCCTGCAGTCCCAACATCTATTTTAGAAATGTTAGATAGTGATATACATGCCCAGGAAATAGAAGCAGTGATCAAATCCCTATGACCAGGGGTAACGCCAGGCCTGGATGGTCTACCAAATGAACTCTATAAAATCATCTCTGCTGACTTGTGTACTGAATTGGCAACAGTGTATAATTCGATTCTGAAAGATGATAATCTCCCTTTGGACTTCAATATGGGTTGTCCGTTTTATTTATATAAGAAAGGGGACAGGAGGTTACTCTCCAATTGGAGACCTTTATGCCTCCTGAATACTGATTTTAAGATTTTGACTAAAATTTTGGCAATTCAGCTTTCTAAGATGGCCCCCTTTGTGATTTCTTCTGCTCAATCAAGTAGTGTCCCGGGGAGATGTAGCCAAGGCCATATTATTTTACTTAGGGACCTGATTGAACATGGGAATTCTAATGCATTACAAGGTTTTCTATTTTCTCTGGATCAGCAATGAGCCTTCAATTCAGTACATCATGACTTTTTATGGCATACATTACGACATTTTGGAGTCCCTGACTGTACCCTGTCCAGACTTCAACTACTTTATAAAACTGCTACCATAGTCCCCTTGGTTAATGGTTGGAAAGGTCCTTTACTACCTCTACAGAGAGGGGTTAGACAAGGATGCCCTCTCAGCCCGCTTTTATATGTTTTCTTTTTAGATCCCTTACTCCGTTCAATAAATATGGCATGAACTATTATGCCACTTCCCTCTACCCCCCATTCTATAATTGCTTATGCAGATGATATATATCCTATCTACGGTTGCACCTCCATCTCCTCCATCAAGACTAATCACGTTTACAAATCTAGCTCATATTGACCAGGATGCATTTCTCTATGATGTCTCCAATATTGACTGGGCAGGTATCTATCAAACAAATGATGTGGACGTTGCTCTACAGATATTCATAAATGAATTTCTTACCATTCAATATAAACATGCCCCCAAGACTACTAGGAGGGTCAGAGGAAAACAGACAAGGTGGCTGCATAAAGACCTCCTTGCTAATCTGCACCAGAGGGACAAGCTTTGGATTCGCTGCAAACAAACTGGCCTACAGTCAGATCTTATTGTCTATCATGAACTAAGGAACAGATGTAAGAGACAAGTTAGAGTTGCTAAAAGCAAATACTGCAAGGACCTTCTAAAAGCTCAGCCTGCGACCTGAGGAAATTTTGGGCCCATGTCAAAACATTTCTCGGTACCTCGCAGTTGGTCACTCCTGATGAAATGATCACAAATGGGGCACATTGTAATTACCCTAGGACCATCTCAAACAGTTTTAACAATCTTTTCTCTGATCTTTCGTACTATACCTTGGCTTTACAACTCAGTGGATCGCACTCCAATCTACCTACCACACTACCATCAGACAACCATACTGCCCTATAGTACGATGCTCCTCCAGCGCCACCATTCTATTTCAAGGCTATATCAAGAGCGGAAGTTCTGAAATTACTGAGATCCATATCTACCAATACCAGCTCTGGTTCTGACTCACTGGAACCTTGTCTTCTTAAGCTGGCTGCTCCACTCATTGCCTCTCTGATTGCCAGAATCTACACTTTATCCCTTACCCATAGCACTGTGCCAGACCTATGGAAATCTGCAAGAGTAACGCCTGTCTTTAAAAAAGGTGACCCAAAGGACATGGCCAATTACAGACCTATAGCAATTCTCTCTGTCCTTAACAAGATCCTAGAGAAAATAGTTGCATCACAGACCATTGACTACCTTACACGCTACAATCTCCTCTCAGGCACTCAGCATGGTTTCAGAAAAGGTCATAGCACCACCATGGCTCTTCTTCAACTAACTACTGATACTCTGTCCAACATGGACTCTGGAAAACTCACAGGTGCCATCTTCATTGACCTCACTAAGGCTTTCAACCTTGTTGACCATCCCCTGCTTCTCTCCACTCTCCATAAATTACATTTCTCTACCCCTGTTGTGGACTGGTTCTGTAGCTACCTGTCAAACAGGTCACAAGCTGTCAAATTTAACTCCTCCCTGTCCAACATGTCTACTATCAACCTTGGGGTCCCCCAGGGCTCTATCCTTGGGCCCCTTCTGTTCTCAATTTTTATCAACAATGCAGCCGAGGTCCTGGAATCCTGCTCAGCTATTCTCTACGCTGATGACCTGATCATCTACACTAGTTCTGCTAGTATTGCCTGCATAAACACATCACTTACTTCAGACTTCAATAAGGTCTTAGACTGGCTACTAGACCGTAAGCTTGTACTAAATGAAAAGAAAATGAAAGCCATGCTCCTAGGTTCTGCACCGAAGATTAAGACCTGTTCTAGTTTGCTGGAGGTTCTTCACCCAGAAGGATTTCCACTTGAAAATGTTACTTCCTTCAAGTACCTTGGGATCCTCCTGGACCAGTCCCTGGATGTTAATCTTCACATTCAGTCCTCGTGCAAAGCTGTAAACTTGAAACTAGGAGTAGCTTACAAAACGAGCTACATGCTTACACCCGCAGCCAAATTAGCAATTGCCCGAGGTATTCTGCTCCCAACCCTTACTTATGGTGCCTCTATTCTTACCTCTGCCCATAAAACCTCCCTACTAAAATGGGACGTAACTTATAACAATATATGCCAATTTGCCTCTTCGTTACCTCGACTCAAACATCACTGCCTTCTTTATAAGGATCTGAATTGGCTCTCACCCTCTGCCAGTAGACAGTACTACCTTGGATCACTAATGGACTCGATCATCTGGGAAAAAAAACATCCCAGCTGGTGGCGTTGCTGGTTCCTCAACCATCCTCCCATGGCCTGCGATCAGCTGACAAATCCTTGCTCTATGTTCCGAGATGTCGGATGACTAAAAGGCACAGGGGCCTTCCAATTCTCTGCTCCCAGGCTATGGAATGCTCTTCCACTCAACCTCCAGCTGTCTCAGTCTCACTTTGGATTTAAAAGTGAATATTGTTGTTATCTATCCTTAGCTGATGCTTGTATATGCTTTGACCCAACCTGAAGCTCCTGAGACTTACCAGTAATGTCACCCCTGCTCTAATCCAGTTCCAAGACTGTCTCCTCTTCCCCTCCCCATATTTTTCCTTCTCTTTGTAAATAACTTGTTGACTACTAGCTCTCTTCCTTCTTGAACCTTGTTGCTGACCATCCACTGTTGTTTTGCCAATTACCACCCCCGACCTTCCTTCTGTCAGTCTTTCTTGTTATGTTTGAACATTCCTCATTTCTCTCTATATAACCTTACTATCTTATTAACCCTTTTCACTCCACAGGTCGGGTCCATGGTTTCTGCATTTATTATATATCTTACTGCCATTATCTGTATAATGCTTGCCATTATTTGTTGTTGTTTCTACCCATTGTATTTTTGTAGCACTGCTGTACTGTTCCTCTATTTGTATTATTGTACCCATGTTGCTGTTGTTCAGCTGTTCTCCTTTTGTTGTACTCTCCCAGGTCGTGCCTGAAAATAGTCATTTTATGGCTAGTGCACCTACCCGGTTAACAAAAACTAAATAAATAAATATGAGTCTGATGGTGGCAGATGTCACTTCCGTACACTCTGATGTCCAGCATTGTGTTTCTTTTGGGGCAGTTTCTGGTGCAACTCTTAATCTGGATAAATGTGTAGGTCACAAATTGGGTATCTAAATAGCAAACGAACTGGATAACATTGACCTCACGGTTAGTACTGAGCCGATACAAATGTTGGGTATTTTATATGGAAAGGTTCCTTTGGACATCCTTAACTGGACTCCAAAACTAGAATATGCTCAGTCCCAGGTTTCCCATTGGAACACCTGGAAAATGTATAAAAAAAAAAACGGATTTATATGATAAAGACCTTTCTGCTCCCATTTTCGCATATGCCCCGACTTCTTGAGACAAAACTGTTGAGTATTTTTTTTTCAGGCATTATGGGGTAGTCATCTCAATTCCATTAAACGTCCCGTCACATATCTGCCCATCAAGGATGGTGGCCTGGCCATGGACCAACCTCTTTATTTTTACATTAGTATTTTTTTATGTCTAATATTAGGCCCCTGCTAGTTAATACAGATAGAGGGTGGGAACCTTGGTTTCTTGATTCCTGTGGTCCTTGGTTTCGCCAATGGGAACTGAATAATTTGACAACTTTGAAATGTTTTCCCTAGGCTTCTGCTTATGTTAGAGACACCTTTTTTCGTCTCAAACAACGACAAGTTACTAGCCGTATGATGGTAACTACATCTAGGAAAGCCTTATACAGCTACCTAGTAGAGCGTATCTGTTCAGATATTGTGGTTTTTCCTAAATGTCCACGTCAGCACCTTAATGATCTATATGCCTCATTACGAAATTCCAGAATCCCCCCCCAAAATGTGGGATTTACACTGGCCATGAACGTATCAATGTTAAGAGCAATCACAAACACAAACAACTACAGGAGAGGCTTTGTTCTAGACCAGGATGTCACCGCCAGGAAGAATCCATAACACATCTTTTCTTTCCGTGTTCTTATATCACTAATTTTTGGACTTTGTTGGCTGCAAGATGGCAAGAACCTTTCTACAGCTACTTATGAAATGTTAATATATGGTTCCTTTCCAAATTCTTGGAAATATTGGAATGTGGGTACTTTGAATCTTCTTTTTGTAGTTATCAAATGGCATATATGGAATGCTTGATGCCTGTTTACTTTATAACAACAGGATGTGTCTCTTGTTACACTATTTCAGTGGAATGAACAAGATTTAAAAGATATTTATGTTTCTGAATTAAAACTTTTGCCACATGTATCTTTACTGGAATTGTGGAAACAAATGCCATGGATTACTGACTCTGATTTTCCTGTAACATGATTCTTATGTTTTGACTTGTTTTACTTTTTAAGTTATTTCTTAAATAAAAACTTCCCCTACTCTTTTTCAATAAGTGCCATGGGATCTTCAGCATCCACCTGAACTACCACCAATCCAGGCAGATGGGACAACAGTTTAACGTCTCATCTGAAAGACGGCACCTCAGAAGTGCAGCACCCCACCTCATGCTGCACTACAGTGTCAGTATTGGGACAGTAACCCAAGTGCCAGATGTGGGAACTGAACCCACAGCCCTCTGATCTCCCGGCTTCAGAGGCAAGTGTGCTACCTACTGAGCCACTGACACTGCACACAAATGGGGGTGCGAGGAGTAAACTGCTGGGGGCCGATGATAGAAGGAAGAGCCTAGAAGGGGTAAAATGGGCCAGTAAGGGGGGGGGATAAAGGTGATCCTGCTGGGGGACTCCATGACCGGGGCATGCAGTGGAAGGGAGTGGGGGAGGGTACAACAGCAAAGTCAGGGTTAAATGTTCCCCTGGACTATCTGTTTACAAGGCCAAATTCCAGCTATATTCCTTAGCTTTGGAATGCGGGATATCCCCAGATTTCCTAGTACACCTGGGCACAAATGATTTGGAAGGGAACAGCGACCTGGAAATCCAGGCGAGGTTCCGGGAGCTAGCCAGGGTTTGTCATTCTATTGGGAGTTCAGTTTCTTTCTTGGAAATCCTGCCAGTGCCTAGGGCATCCGGGGAGGACAAGCACAAACTAAGAGGTGTGAACCAGTGGTGCAGGGAGGAAGGGTTTGGATTGGTGGGGGATTGGGGGGACACATGGGATGATAAGGGGTTATATACTAGGGATAGGCTACATCTTAAACTAGAGGGGAAGGAGATCTTAAAGCTGAAACTCACCGAATTCATAAACATGAAGTGGGGTTTAAACTTGTAAAGGGGGGAGGGACTAGTGCAGGACTGGAGAAAGGAGGACTGACCGTGGTCCCTGGTCTACGTTGGCAAATAAGGGCAGGTGACTTCAATGGACACAATGCAGAAGCTGTGCAGAAGAGGTCAAACAGGGAGTGCGCAGGGCCAAATCAGCTGTGCAGGGGAAGGGAGGTGGGGTGGAGGACAGTCCTGGTCAATGCCAGGAGTATGGGCAACAAAATGCCTGAGCTACAGGCGATGCTGGCTGAAGGATCAGCAGATGTGGCAGCGATTACGGAAACATGGGCCACCCAGAAGAATGATTGGGACCTAAATTTGGAGGGCTATAAAATATTCAGGAGGGATAGAGAAGTGGGCAGAGGAGGAGGCGTAGCACTGATAGTCAAGGATGGAATATTGGTAAGAGGAGTGGAAGAGGCAGAGGGGGGAGTGGAAGCTATTTGGGTAACCCTACAATCGGGAGGAGGAAAAAGATTAAAAGTAGGGGTGGGATACAGACTACCCGCAATGGATGAGGATCTGGAGGGAAAATAGGTTGAACACATCAAGGGGCACTGTGAACGTGGAAAGGGTAGGGTGGTGGTCATGGGGGACCTGAATATGCTGGGGGCAGATTGGGACACCATGACATCAGCGGTGGCCAGGGAGCAGAGGCTGATGGATGAGTTTCAGGATGCCTTCTGGTCCAAAAGGTGGGGGAGCCTACTTGGGGGGGGGGGGGATACTGGATGTTGTCCTTGAAGACAGCAACTGGAAAAGGGATCTGGAGGTGTGTAGCCCGCTGGCAGAAGGAGACCATGACATGGTCTGGTTTATGCTGTGCCGGAGGTGGGGGGGAGAGACAACCACCCACACGCAGTAGTAATGGATTTCAGAGGGGCAGATTTCGTGGGCATGGGCAGGATACTGAGGGGAAGCTTGAGCCAGATCAGGCCAGACATGGATGTAGATAGAATGTGAGAGGCCATTAAAAAAGGGGTACAGTAGGCTAATAGCTTGTGTGCAAGGGTAAGGAGCCAAAAATGGCAGGGCCAACAAGCCGTGCTGGTGGACCAGGGAAGTGCAAGAGGCAGTAAGAGATAAGAAGGCTGCCTACACACATTTTAAGCGTTCCAGGTGGGAATGGGATAGAGGGGACTACGAGCTGTCGGCTAGAAGGGCCATAAGGGTGGTGAGGAGATCGAATGCGAGGATGGAGCACGACCTGGCTAAGGATATACATAGGGGAAAAGAGAAAGAGAAGACCACAGATCCCCAGGATTAGGACTGGGGGTGGATGGGCTCAGGAGGCGGGGAGCAGGCAGAGGTACTGAACAAATATTTTGCCTCAGTTTTGGAGGGAGACATGGACTTCACTCAACCAGAAAAAGCGGGGGCTGAGAGGATAGGGCATGGGAGATGAGAGGATCGAAAGAGGCTGGGACACCAAGTGGGCCAGGCCCAGAAGAGGACAGGGCTTTTACTGAGGGGAGGGCTAGGGAAGGGGAAATCACAGAGGGCAGCATGAGGGAGACCCTCTGGGACTAAAAACTGACAAGGCACCAGGACTGGATGGGCTGCATCCAAGGGTACTGAAGGAACTGGTGGACAAACTAGCAGCTCCACTAGCTGTGCTGTTCAATGCTTCTCTCCAGACAGGAAGGGTGCCCCAGGATTGGAGGATGGCTCACGTGGTGCCCATCCATAAACGGGGGTCTAGGGAGGAGATGGGAAATTACAGGCCTGTCAGCTTAACGTCAGTGGTAGGCAAACTAATGGAGGGCTTCATCAAAGGGATGCTCGGAAGGCAACTGGATAGGTTGGGACACATGGATAAAAAGCAGTATGGTTTCGTCCCAGGGAGATCGTGCCAGACCAGCCTCATAGATTTCTATGACTGGGTGACAGGGACCCTGGACAGACAGAGTCCAGTGGATGTCTTCTATCTGGATTTTAGTAAGGCGTTCAACTCGGTACCCCACTTTAGGTTGTTGACAAAGTTGGGGGAGATGAGGATGGGAAGACAGTTGCTTAGATGGGTGGAAAACTGGCTTACAGATAGAACACAGAGGGTGGTGGTGAAAGGGACTGTCTCCTCCCCTAGGAAGGTCGTCGGTGGGGTGCCCCAGGGGTCGGTACTGGGGCCACTCCTGTTCAACGCCTATGTCTCCGATATAGGGACAGGAGTTAGAAGTAGGATGAGCCTCTTCGCGAACAACTCTAAGCTGGGAGCATTGGCCGACGGGGAGGAAGCAAGGGTGGCAGTCCAGAGGGATCTGGACACCCTGGAGGGCTGGGCAAGGAGGTGGGGGCTGAGGTTTAACCCGGAGAAGTGTAGGGTGTTGCATCTGGGGGTCAGAAACGCAGGGCATGTTTATACCTTGGGAGGGGTTCCACTGCAAGCCATTTCGAGTGAAAGGGACCTCGGGGTGGTGGTAGACACCAAAATGAACAACAGTGACAACTGCAGAAGAACGGCGGCAAAGACAAACAAGTTACTGGGCTGCATAGCCCGGGGATTAACGTCCAGGAGAAGTGAGGTGATCCTACCTCTGTACAATGCCTTGGTTAGGCCACACCTTGAGTATTGCATGCAGTTCTGGAGGCCACACCTTAAGAAGGACATAGTACTGCTGGAGAGGGTCCAGAGGAGGGCAACCAGGATGATCCAGGGCATGGGTGATAGGACCTATGAGGATAGGCTGGAAGCCCTTGGGCTGTATTCACTGGAGGAGAGGAGAGATGGGGGGGACATGATTGAGGTTTTCAAATATGTGAAAGGGATTAACGGGGTACAGCCAAAGAAATGTTCAGGCTAAAGCAAATGGGCACAACCAGAGGGCATAAATGGAAACTGGCGGGAGGAACCTATAGGGCAAAACGTAGAAGGCATTACTTCACAGAGAGGGTGGTAGAGCCATGGAATGCATTGCCCGGGAGTCTAGTTGAGCAAGACACTGTGCAGGGCTTCAAGAGGGGGTGGGACAGATGCATGAGGGTACTGAAGCCAAGACTGACCCTCGTGGGGACGGGGGGGGGGCAAGCGCCCGTTAAGGGCTGGATACCGAGTAGTCACAAAAGACCAACAGGCCTATTCTGCTGGCTTTTAGTATGTTAGTATAAGTAACTCACGGGAGTGAACAAAGTGCATGGGGTGGCCTCTTTCAAAGGAGGAGGGACAGTACATGGGAGCAGGTTATGAAACTTGGGGGTGGAGGGGTTAAGAGGGATGTGGGGAAATAATTATTCACAGAAAGTGTGGTAGACACCTGGAACAGCCTGTCAGAATAGGTGGTACGGAGTGAAGACAGTGATGAGCTTCAAGCATGTGTGGGATAGGTATATGGGTATTAGAAAGAGGTAAGGGATGGGGAGGGACACCTCTGACCATGTAGGGACCATAAAGTAGTGTTAGGCAGGAAAAATAGGGCAGACTAGATAGGCATTTTTCTGCTGGCACTTTCTACGTTTCTGTGGAAGGCGCATCAATAAATAAACAGAAGTGGTCAGAGCTTGCATCTGACAGCTCAGACAAAGACATGCAGTGACAAGCTGTCCTGGGTACAGGCAGAACACTGTAGACTCGAACTCCAAGGGCCAGTTTCCAAGACATATTAAGCCTGGTGCAGGCGGTTCACGTAAATCATGGCGCCAAGTGTACTATATGCCAGGCATACGCAATGTCCAGAAGGTGCCTTGCTCCATGCCGTGTGCGGGTTGCGCCAAAGGTGGGCTACGCCACCCACTACGCCCGCAACCCACAGTGGCATGGCGCAAGGGTTGGTTACGGCAGCAACGGCACCCTGTTCCGGAAGGGCGGCTGCCATAACCCACTTATGCCATTCCAGGACCCGGTATGGCGTAGCGGGGTTAAATCAGCTAGGAGGTGGTCTAAGAGGCATCCGTCCTGGCACAGCAACGGATGCCCCCTCACAGCACCACAGAAATTACATGGATGTGCTCCCCATGCCCCCCCGTTCTGTCATGCCCCCCACCTCCAAACTTCGTAGACCCCTGGGTCCATTTTCAGACGTGCTCCCCCGATTGCCTGTGCCAATTGGTCAGTCCCCCAATGCCCCCAGGTGTGTGCGGGTGTGTTTCAGGGCAGGGGAGCTCCGGGGGGGGGCAGTAGATTGTGTGCCACGACTTGCCGCACCCTGGTCAGGTGCTCCATTCCTTTGGCACTAGCCTGTGGCTTCTGCAAGTCACAGGCGTAGGTGCCAGGGGACCCTGCTTGTCTTAGAATATGGCACAGGGTCCCTGGCATAGTGCCACATGGCGCAACTCGCATACGCCCATGAGTTGTGCCATGTGCTTGTAATTGGGCCCCAAGTCTTCTACCTGCCAAATTTCTAGGTTTCTATATATCTGTACCTTAGCTAAGTTAACCTGGGCAAACAAATTATACACAGCAAATGAACAGACTACATGCACAGGGGCTGGAAGAAGGGTCTCGCTTCGCATTTTACATTTATTGAGCTTTTTTTTTTTAACTTACTATTTTTTCCCCCTCTGATCCCCAAGCATCGCACCTTAGGGAGACGCCTAAGGTGTCTGCCCCTCCTTCCTTCACTTTACCTGGACTCCTGCTGAACCCCCTTGTAGCTGGACGAGATGGAGCCCATACACCCCGAACTTCTGTGTCTGCATCGGGTCAGCTTGCGGGACAGGCAGGCGGGAGCCTCGGGATCTGCACCAGGTGCTCAGTCTACCCGGTGCCTGGAGACCTGTTTTTCCCTTTTCCTGGCGTGGCATATGCCCCGACGTGAAGGCGTCACCACCGACGTCCACCATGCTCATTCCCCAGCAACTCAGCTGGATGCTTGCCATATCCCAGGCCTCCGTCTGAGGTCAGTAAAATGCAGAGCTGCGCTCCCGAAGGCGACGGTCCAGGGACGCCAGCTTCTCCCCCTGGCTGGCTCTCTGACTCCCCGAGCTCATTCCTGAATCTGGGTCGTTGGTGCTGCAAACGGTAGCGCTACTGTTGAGCCAGCGGGCCATTTATTGAGTATTTTGAGCTCGATAATAACTCTGGACAGCATGGCCATAAAGGATGTGAGGTTCCCCATCCTTTACATGCTGGCTGTGCACTGGGAAGCAGTGTTATTCTGTACGCGTTGTAGCATGGACATGATGCTGGCAAATCGGCATGCATAAGCCACTGCCTGGTACCCCCCACCTCCCCCACGCATTATAGTAAGGTGCTCCAGAAGCCACCAGAGTAGCTCAGCAGGACATCTGGGACCTCTAATCAGAAAAAGCTAATGACAGCCCTAGATAAAATACCCATTTTCATTAGCTAGAATTCTATTTAAAAAAAGTGTTTTTGCAAAAAAAAACAAAACAAAAAAAAACGGATCCTTCAATTTTTCACTTTGTCCCTCAACCCCAGTGGCTGAACCTGGTTCATAGCACCAAACATCAACTGCAATAAGAGCAGAAGGTGGGGTTTGGAGCTGGGCTGCTGAGTGATGCGGCTCAGCCCTTCCCCCAAGTGTGAGTGTGCACTCATTAAATCTCGGTTTCCTACTAGGCAGTCCAATCCAAGATACAAGACCAGCCTGAAAAGGAGTCCACACGTCAGCTGGTGAAAGGTGAGTGGGCGTTTAGTCTGAAGTGTGTGGCTATAACTCCAAAATTCGAATAGCTGCAGCATGACTGGAAATGTAATTTCAAGCCCCAAACTTCTTATGGTCTCAGCAGGTGCCTCGTTCTCATATCCTGATGCTTGACAGTCAGACCTCAAGATGCTGGGTGGGGGCACATACAATACTTTCTTTTCCAACGGGCATCATTTTCTATCCAGTTTTATAGCTGGGAGGTGACTGAATCACAGGAAGATCCAGTGATTTGCTCAAGGCCACTTAGTGAGTCAGTGGCTGTGGTGGGATTGGAACCTCGAATCTCCTACATTACAGTTCCGTTTTCCAACCACTGCACCATGCTGCCTTCCATTTCTGTTTGTGTTGCTGGTTCGCCATATCACAACCTTGCTGTCCGACTCCTGCATCACAATCCCTTTCTCTCATTTGTTTTCCCCCTTGAATCCCTGGAACCCCACAGCAGTCAGGTGCATGCTGTTTTGCATCATCTTGAGTGTGTGTAAAAACTGAAGGAACAACTGCCTGTAGCCTCCTCAGCTATTACTCTTGCACCCCTGACAGCCGACAGTACCCTTCATTTACAGAGTGCTTCGCCATGTCCTATGGTACCCTACAGATAATGAGAACACTGTCAGTCAAAACATCTACAGGTGCAGCCTGGCAGTCCAAACAGTTCTTTCCCTTGTCTGGAGCAGAAAGATGACTGCCTGGAATTTTTATGCACGTGCCCAGGATCCTTGCCAACTGTAAATTCTGTTGCTGCTCCTAAACATTAAGGGCAATCTCACTGCATGTATTATTGTTTTGAATATCTGGCCCTCCTTCAGTATACAAGTGGCCCACTAGATCCAAAAAAAGCCATCAGGTTTTGGCTTAAGGTACCAATTAATGAAGCTGCAAACTAGTGATTAGCGAGCCTGTACTTACATGTCGGAGTCGCTCCCTGGTTTACATTTTTTTAGTCTTGCTGCTAGGTTACATGGGATCCGAGCCCTGCCCCATGGAAATGCTATCAACAGCAAGCAGTTGCTGTGACAAAGAAAAGGCTATATTTAGGTGCAGTAGCCTATAAAGGTCGAGCCTTTTGCTCGGCTAGGTATTGTTTTATATGGGATCACTTTGATTAACCTCCCCTCCGCAGCCTCCTTTCACTGAAGCAGATGTGTTAGTGTTAGGTTAGTGAAGGAGAGCTTGCCACTTGGCCTGTGGAGCCCATTCCTGTTATCTCCTGCATCTGTTCTCTAGAAATATTGTTTGACTTGCCTGGTGTGCAGTGGTATCCGTCAGGATCAGATGCAGCGTCACAAGGTGCCACAGTTTCCTGCATTACAATTGCCATTAATCTGCACTGCTTCCTGCAGAATTCTGCAAAATTCTTCCGCAGCAGGCGCTTGATCTGGGTGGGTGTCACAGTAGACTGGACACTCTCTCATCCAGCGGTCACATTCAACAGTCATGGCTATTCACCATTAGCCGTGCTATTAGTCTGTGCAGCAATTCCAGGAATGAGTTCCCCGAGTGAAATTTCTCCCTGGTCCTCCCCACCACCTTACACCGTCAAAGCTGCACCACTACACTACTTGGGTAGAATGATAGCAAGGCTGGTGTCTGTAAGCAGCATCAGCATCGCTCCCTGACTGGCCCAACACAGGGCGAGCAACACCTTCCTTCCCTCCTGAAGGACAATCAAACACATTCTCTGACAGGCATCCCGAGGTGACGGGAGGAACTGATGAGACCAGCATCATGGGTCACGGACTACTAAATGGCCAATTTAATCTAGGATGATGAATTACATGGAAACAGAATCAGTCAGCAGAAAAGGACTGCTTGGCCCACCCAGTCTGCCCAGATGATCTCTGCCTAGTCTGTCTTCACAGACCGTCCCTGTTCTCCAGCGACCCTTCCTCTTCCCTGCCTATTTACTAATATTCCCCGCCTAGGTCTATCCCATGCATGCATGAAGCCCCCTACTGTCTTCGCCTCCACCTCTGCTGGCAGTCTGTTCCAGATGTCCACCACTGTTTCAGTGAAATAGTAGTTCCTCACACCCCTCTTGAATTTACCCCCTTTCGCATGCCCTCTGGTCCTGGTACTCCTCTTCTGTTCCTTATTCACCCCGTGGGGTATGTGTAGGTCTATATCATGTCCCTTCTCACTCTCCTCTGTTCTAGGGTGTACATGTTGAGATCCCGGTCTCTTCTCATAGGGCTTTTGATGCAATCCCTGTACCATCTTAGTCGTCCTCCTCTAGACTGCCTCCACCCTATTTGTTTTTTCTGAGGTGCATCCTCCAGAATTGGGCACAGTACTCCAGGTGAGGTCTCACCAGCGAACAATACAGTGGTAACACCACCTTTCTTCTGCTGGTGATACCAATCCCAATGCATCCCAGAATACCACTGCTTTGTCACACTGCCCTGCCACTTTGAGGTCATCAGATATGATAACCTCAAAGTCCCTTTCCTGCTTAGTGACTGTCATTACCTCCCCCATCCTATACTCATCTCCTGAGGTTATTTTCCCTAGATGCCTGATTTTGCACTTTTGGCACTGAACCCCAGATGCCATACCCTTGACCACTCCGGGAGTTTCCCAAGCTCCCTACACATTCTCTCCACCTCCTCCTAAATGTCCACCCATTACAGATTTTGGTGTCGACTGCAAAAAGGCATACATACCTTCCTTTCCAGTTCTTCTGCAGTGTCACTTGCAGGGAAAGGGACTGGTCTTAGTACTGAGCCGTGCACCCACGCTGGTCACTCTCCCCTCATCGGAGTGAGTGCTGTTAACCACTACTCACTGTCACCTATCCAGTAACCAGTTTTTTTTACACAGTTTATCACTTTGGATCCCACCCCTAGACTGCTCAATTTCTTTATCAGTCTCCTATGCAGTAAAGTGTCGAAGGCCTTGCTAAAGTCCAAATAGGCCACGTCCACTACCCTCTCCTGATCTATTTCCCTGGTCACCCAGTCAAGGAAATCAATCAGATTTGTCTGGCATGGCCTTCCCCTCGTTAGTCCATGCTGCCTCTGGTCTTGTAGTCAACTGGATTAAAGATCCTCTACTAACCTTTCCTTTAATAGGGTTTCCATTAATTTCCCCACCACAAAAGTAACATCAGCCACCGGGCACCATACTGCCAACAGAGTTTAAATTATGGACTAGCCAAGGATAAGTCACCCTAGTGAACAACATTTGAGAAGTGAGAAAGAAATAAGTGCCTCAGCTGGGACTTAAACCTAGGCCACTCAGAATACTGTTCCAACTGCACTACCAGCTGCGCCACCAAGGCAACTGGGCTGTCCTGAGGCACCGTAGTCTTTCTCTAATGCACAACGTGGTGCTGCACAGATAATCACATTTTCAATCACAAGGGTGTGGTGTGCATATTTATGGAACCAAAACAAACAGAAGAGAGAAAGAAATAAGTGCCTTAGCTGGGACTCGAACCCAGGCCGCTCAGAATACCATTCCACTGCACTACCAGCTGCGCCACCAAAGCAACTGGAAACTGGGCTGTCCTGAGGCACCTTACTCTTTCTCTAAAGCACAACATGGTGCTGCACAGATGGTTACATTTTCAATCACAAGGGTGCAGTGTGCATATTTATGAAACCCATACAAACAGAACAGAGAAAGAAATAAGTGCCACAGTTGGGACTCCCAGCTGAGGCACTTATTTCTTTCTCTTTCCTGATTTTATGGGTTCCATAAATATGCACACCGCACTCTTGTCATTAAAAACTTTTGAGAAGTATATCCTATGTAATACCCCCCAAAAAATGGCTATAAATCCTTCTCTCACACAAGCAGTAACTCAGTCTCTTGCACCTGCAAATATAACAGACCTCCTTTGGGAGACAGTCTTCCTCCACAGGAGCAATGTGAGCCTAGACATGGCCATTTCTAGTGTATGCTCACACTTAACTGCTGTCCTGTTCCACAACACCAAGCCATGTCGATGTCAGCAAACAGTGCCACCTGCTGCTACCTTGGAGACTGGGGTTCAAGTCTGAGCACTGGACTCCCACGTTGGGAGCCAGTCTGGAGTAAGGCATGCAATGGAGGCAGAGAGCCTGAGGATAAGGCAGGCTGCTTGGCATTCATGCATCACCTGCCAACTAACCACAGAGTAGCACTGGCACCGGCTGTGAAGGCAACTGCTTGCCCATCTGCTGGCCCTCCCTGCTGGAGGAAAGATGCAGTTGTGGCAGGCCCATCTCTTCACCCTGTATTATCAGCACCCTGCCTCTCTGGAATGCTCTACTTCAAGAGCTTAGGATTCTTTTTGTTCCATATAGGTTTTTCTCCCCGTTCCTGCCATCGCCCCGGGATATATATACCCTGCTAATCAGGGATATAACCCTGTTCGGATACTTCTGCCATTCAGCAAGCAGAGGATTTTTCTCCCACATCTTCTCCCTGTTGGCTCCCTCCTCCGGGCGTGAGCCATGCCCACCAGCCACAACATTGCAGGATGCCCCAAGAAGAAACAAGCTCCCTGGCCCTCCCTTCCAGGGGTCGCTACATGCCAGAACCTGCCACCAGAACTCCCTGGCCGAAGCATACTGCACTCTAGCAGCTGCCTGCAGTCTATCCTGCCTTCTGACGTGGCAACTGGAGTTCGTTCTCAAACTCCAATCATCTGCATGGCAGCATATTTGGCCACTGGGATGGCTCAGCAGCTTACGACTTAACTGCACTGGTATCTTCAAATTCTGATGGTGAATTCACGTGTTATCCAAACTATCACCCTCATTTATAGCATTCACTTTTATATTACTGTACCTTATTTGATTAATCATTTACTGCCTTTTTTTTTGCAACCACTGTACTTGTTTTTGTCTTTGTGTTTCCAGAATCACAATAGAAAGGAGACCCAAGTCTCAGTGAACAACATTTTGGCTAAACCTTATAAGACTCCCTGTGAACTGCAAATGTTAACGCTCTGGAGGAAAATGTCAGTCCTTTAACTGCAGGTCTCTCGGAGACCTGCAATCAGCAAGATACAGTTTAGTGAGCTGGCAGTGAGATCATTTGCATAATGACCATAATGGACAGCTGTTCCAGAAAGCAGTCGGGATGTAGCTTCGGAGACAGGATGTTTTCTCGCATCACAGCCGTAGCACAGATGTCCCACTGGGGACAAAGCATGAAATCTCAGTGTGGCAGCCCCTTGTCTTTTATAGATGCCCATGGCTAAGATGTACACAATGTAGCTCAGAGAGCTGTTACAGAAGCTTCTGAAAAAAGCCTTTTAGATGTAACCCTGCAGAACTACCAATACAGGCAACAGACACTGGCCAGCATAACTCTAGACACTGACCAGCAAAGCTCCTACAAACAGGTAACAGACGCTGGACGGCATTACTCTTGCAACAGGAAACAGACAACAGCCAGCATAGCTCCTACAACAGGTAACGGACATTAGCCTGCATAGCTCTTACAAAAGGTAACAGATGTTGGCCGGCATTACTCTTACAACAGGTAACAGACATTAGCCAGCATAGCTCTAGACACTGACCTGCAAAGCTCCTGCAAACAGGTAACAGACGCTGGCTGGCATTACTCTTACAACAGGTAACAGATAACAGCCAGCATAGCTCTTACAACAGGTAACAGACATTAGCCGGCATAGCTCCTACAACAGGTAAAAGATGTTGGCCGACATTACTCTTACAAGAGGTAACAGACATTAGCCAGCATAGCTCCTACAACAGGTAACAGACATTAGCCAGCATAGCTCCTACAACAGGTAACAGACATTAGCCAGCATAGCTCTTACAACAGGTAACAGACATTAGCCGGCATAGCTCTTACAACAGGTAACAGATGTTGGCCGGCATTACTCTTACAACAGGTAACAAACATCAGCCAGCATTACTGCTACAACAGGTAACAGTCGTCAGTTGACATTACTCCTACAACAGGTAACAGACATCAGCCAATGTAACCCCTAGGTGGCGCTATCCCAAGGGATACTACCCCTGCCTGCGTGACTAAGCACAGGTTGAGGGACCCGAGTTCTGTGAACGGGTACCTCCACCCGGAGGACACGGTTAATGGTAGCGTAGTTGCTGTGGGTATAGCCCTCCGGGACACTGATTCCCCCCTCTAACCCCTCAAGTGGCCTGTACTGATCAGCAATAAGACAATCACAATTATCACAGGAATGCAATGTTAACCCCACTCTTGGCACACTTACCACCAGGGCTGAATCAGCTGCAATAGCCCTGGAGACCCCTGCAAAATGAGGTCTGCAATGGAGGAAAGCAATAACACAGTTTCCCCACCACAAAGGTACACCACAAACAGTTTTAATGCAAAAAAAGATTTAGATCTGATTTATTGGGGGGGGCAGCAATCTGGTGATTAATTCAAGATCTGATTTAGTCAGGTTATAAGGCATGCACTCAAGAGTCCCTCTAACACAGTCACACACACACACCTTGGGTACCCAGTTGTTAGTGCAGGCTAACCTGAAGCGTTGCCCAGGGTAGGCCAGCATTGCAGCTGTTGTTGGGGCCCTTAGGAAGAAAGAAAACACAACACGTACTTTAACCCTTAATTTGTATTCTGGATGGCTCAGTCCAAAATGATTAACCAAAACAATTAAATCAGATGACACACTTTGATTTAAGCTATGTTGCAGGGAGCTAACCCAGACCAGGATGGGCGAAATGTAGACCTTAGGATGAAGTGCTGGTTTGCCAGGAGACGCATGGCCCACACGATGCACCGTGGTGTTGTTCCTGTTCATTGGTGTTGAGCAGGAAGCCGAATCCCCAGGCAAGTCTCTTGTCAGGTGTAACTCTGCAGCAAGAGCGGAATTAGGCTGAGATGGTGAGGCCCAGACCAGGTGAACAGTTCGGATACAGTTCGGTGAAGTGCTGGATGCAGCTTCCAGCAAGCGTGACACATTCAGCAAAGTGGGTAACTAAATCGCGACCCACACTCCACATTCAACACAATTATAGTAAAGGATAAACAAATAACACAGTTCAGATGACAGTCCGGTTGCAATTCACAGTGTCTCTGCACAAACCGTACACTCTGCGGTTGTCTCAAGTCCTGACAGGCCGATCGCACCGAGGCAAATCTTCGGTCCGCACCAGGCAAAATTCACTTTGTCACAAATCAGGTTCTGATTGCAAAAACTGCAATTTTGGATAAAGTCTGAGTTCAAGCTCAAGCTCTCTTCACTTGGGAAGAAAGTAGCAGGCAGGCCAGATACAGCCTTCCCACTGATTTCCCCTGCACACCACGCAGAAGCAGCTGCTCGAATTACTTGAGCTGTTCACTCTTTCAACTCCAATTACACACTGACTCACTGCTGCAGGCAGCTCTGGGACTTCCCAGTGATCCAAAAGTTTTGGTTGGTTGATCCATCTGTCTTGTCACAGCAAAGGCCCCCGCCACCAGGTCCATTTAGGTGCCAAACAGTAAAAGCTACAATTCCTACAGAAATTCACTCCCACAAAACCCCTGGAGACAGTCTCCATTTTAGGGTCCCCAAAGATACTGATTGGTCCAAACTGGCAGTCCAGAACCAAGATGGTGGTGCAAAACAGAAAGTCCATGCTGCAAAGGAAGGCAGGTTAGACAAACTACTATATCATTACTATTAAAGCAAATAATCAACAAACAATCACAGATCCTAATAAAGCTCCCTCTGCGCAATTAGCAATGTCAGAATGAAGCGGCTGTATTGCAGCCCGGGCAGGACTCGAGCCTAAAAACTGGCTCAGCCCACACCCAGAATAATTCTAAACATACGAAAATGATGCCTCTTAAAGAGACAGGCACAGAGGCTAACAGGGCACTCGCATGCAAGCACTTTTTAAAACTGTTTGAACACAGAACACCAGCCTGCCAGTGGGCATTTAGGCAAGCCCAGAAAGACAATTTAGAAACCCCCATTTGTGGGGTTACACCAGCTTTACTGCTACAACAGGTAAACAGCCAGCATTACTGCTGCAACAGCAGGTAACAGACATCAGTTGACATTACTCTTGCAATAGGTAACAGATGTTTGCCAGAATTACTGTTACAACAGGTAACAGACATCAGCCAGCATTACTGCTAGAAAAGGTAACAGACATCAGTCGACATTACTCTTGCAATAGATAACAGATGTTGGCCAGAATTACTCTTACAACAGGTAACAGACATCAGTTGACATTACTCCTACAAGAGGTAACAGCAGGTAACAGACATCAGCTAGCATAAATCTCACAACAGGTAATAGATATTGGATAGCAAACTACAACAAGTAGCAGTCGCCAGCTGGCACAACATAGAGCTGGCATAAACCAGCATTGCTCCTACAACAGAAACAAAGCCGTACATACCATTAAACTGTTATAAACCAAGGGGAGCCTTGGATCGCAAATCATGAAGCCTTACTGGCTAATTTACCAGTTGTTAACTCTAAAAATAAAAGAACAGTCAGTGACAGGCCAATACAAACAAAAAGCAGGAAAACTACCTGGAGATTGGACATCCTACTTAGTTCAGAAGTTGTTCATAAAGACATTCTAACCTCACATTTTGATAACAGTAGTATCCATCTTGCATCGTGAATCTGTGTATGTGGGGGGGGGGGTGGAAAAGGACTAAAAGGTGTGAGGCAGAGAATCTCAGGACCATCTGTCATGGCTATTTCCTGGCCGCATAAGCAACATATATATAATGGGTGATATACAATAGTTTGAAGACTCCCAGGAAAATAAGTTATTGCATCTCTTGAGGCTATCCCACTATCTCATAGCTACAATTATTTTGTCTACCCCGCCCCGCCTTTGCCCCACTCCTTCCAGCCACTTGGAGGAGAACTCCAAGGAGCTGGAAGGTCTGCCTGTCAAACTCACCTCCTGCTACTGGCCTCCACTACCCAGTATCATCTGTCATCCCATTGCACTTGCATATCCCTGCCCACACCCCCTCAACTAACACTGGGAGAGCCACTTACATTACAATGAAAGTTTGTGTGTGGGGGTAGAGCTGGTGTGCCGAGGGGTCGTGTGGCATGGGAGAAGTGTGAGGGCTGTCATCGGCCTCTCCCCATCTTCATCCCTGCCCTCCCTCTGTCCACAACCCTCACAGGTCATGATTCATGTCTTCATGGGCAGGGTGCTCAAGGAGTGGTGCATCTCTGAAGCCTACCCTGGAAGTGCAGAATTTTTCTAGATGCTCTGTTGCCCTCCCTGTCAGCTTATGCTCCTGCCACCCCAGGCTCAGGGGCAAACTTGGGTCACCAGTGCGCTGAATGGATACTCCAACACTTGAACCATGGAGGTGGCCTAGATATGAATTTAATTTACTGTATTTTTTTTCACCACTGCCCTGGAGCTGCTTCCTCCGTTCTAGCGCAATGGTTGGATTGAACCCCCTCCACTCCAAGGCTACCACTCAGTCCCATCAACGATCGATGGTGCAGGACCCAAGAGTACCAGAGATGGGAACAGTCATGGATGCAGCTCCAGGAGTTTTACCATGAGTTTCTCCCATGATCTCCCTCCTCCACATAATAATGCACAGTGCCACAATATGGCTGTGCCTATAGAAAGCATCCCTTGTGGACAGAGGGGAACCTCTTTGAAGCCCAACAAAGGGTCACTAGTGCTATGGACACAGTGCATCCCTGGGCAGGAAGTACTGTCACTGCAAGTACTCTCTGACCTGGTCTACCCCTTTTTGCAGGCTCCCAGGCAGCTCTTGAACCTGCATGGTAGTGTAATGAGCAACCACTAATCGCCAGCCCAGTGGCGCTGGGGGTTGAGGTGCTGTGTGACTTACCTCTCGCCACGCAAATGACCAGAGTTTGGGAATGAGCTCAGCTCACTGGGGATCGGCGGGAGGGCAGTGAGAGGCTCAAGTGACCACCTGGCAGTTCTCCTCTCCTAGGTTGGGGTTGTGTGTCATCTTGGCTCTTGGCTGCCACCAGGTGGAGGCCTGGTGGTAGCGCTGATGCACAAGTGGCAGATGCAAGTCAGGGGAGGGGGAAGCCACGGTTCTGGGATGCATGTGCGGCTCCAAGCACATGCTTAGCCCAAGCCACTGGGGCTAAAGGGAAAAGGAAGAAACTGCGGAGGAAAATATTGCGAGGCAGGAATGAGTGACGCTCCGCACATCAAGCTCCCTCCTGCCTCACCACCAGGCACACCTGCTGTCTGAACTACATTACGACTTTGAGAGGGGAGGATGGACCTCCCTCTCCTGACCCCACAACAGGGGCAATCTATAGGGTACCCAGCCTGCTGAGGTGAGCCTGGGGATGTGGGGGATGGTGGGGGTCAGTGGCAGTGCAGAAGGAAGCCCAAGCCTACCCCGGACAGGGAGGAAAAACAGAATCCGGAAGAATGAGCAACCACTGGGCAGCAAGGTGACCCCAGATACTAATTGCAACAATTATGCTCATTGTTAAAATGCTGCTAAAAAACACAAATAAGGCATTACCTGCTGGTGAGGCATCTGCCAGGGTCAGTGGAGTACAGAGCCCAACCCCTTCCACTTACTGTCCCTCCCCACACCTTGATGGTTCATGATATAATAATCTGGAGAGCACAGAGGCGTACTACATACGCTTTAATGGGGATTTTTTGTAATTCCTTTTTTTTACAGTTAACAGAAACAATTTGTTAAACTGAGCAGGGGCTCTGATTTTGTTCACATCGACCCTCTTAAATAGAAATGTCCCCACAGAAGCCTACATAAGCCTACAGAGCACTCCCCCCAACCCCGGCCTGGACTCTCCAGATAATTATACCACAAAATGACTGCGCACTGGGGTGAGGCTCACAATTGGGTTCACAAACAATACAGATTTGAGAATAGTTACCATATACAGTGGAGTGAGACCCGTTTTTTTTGTATTTCATTGTATGGAATGGTAAGCAGGGAAGTCTTTAAAGGAAGGCTGTCCTAAACTGGGGGCAATCACCAGGGCTGCAAAAACGACCGATTAAAACAACCAATATAGTTTAAAATGAATAGCGCTAACCTTTTATTAGTTATTTATTGTTGTACAGTTGCTCCTGGATGCACCATTTTGAAACTGCCGCCGCATCGGAAAACAAGTGTGACAGACATCGGTCCTGTGCGGAATGCTAATAAAAATGACAAGCGAGGCACATTTACAGTGGATAAAAGAAACACTGTGCCATGTAGAAGTCTAATAACTGAACCTCTAAAGTAATTCCCAGTTAAAGCAGACAGTGTAAGGTATTTAAAATTGTTCTTAAGTTGGAGCTCAAAGCTCAGTCATCGATCAGTACAACCTAAGCGCTAATCGCATCCCGAACTTGGAGCACTAGGCGCTACTGCGCATGACTGAGCTTAGACTCCAACTTTAAATACACCACTGCTCACGTTCTTCAGAATACTGAAGGTTCGATTAATAATTTACTACGTAACGGTGTTCTTTATCCACTGTAAATGTGCCTCATCGTCTAGCTTTAAGCTCAGCCGCGTAGTACAACCTGGGCCATGCGCATGCCCGAACTTGAGCATTAGGCGCTACTGCGCATGACTGAGCTTGAGTTCAACTTTAAGAACAATTTTAAATACCTTACACTGCTCCGTTTTAACTGGGAATTACTTCTAGAGGTTCAGTTAATAGACCTCTACATGGCACAGTGTTTCTTTTTATCCACTGTAAATGTGCCTCGCTCGTCATTTTTACGAGCATTCCGGCACAGGACCGGATGTCTGGGTCACACTCTGTTTTCTGGTGCGGCGGCAGTTTCAAAATGGTACATCCAGGAGCAACTGTACAACAATAAATAACTAATAAAAGGTTAGCGCTATTCATTTTAAACTATATTGGTTGTTTTAATCGGGCGTTTTTGCAGCCCTGGTGATTGCCCCCACAGTTTAGGACAGCCTTCCTTTAACACTGGATTACTTACTGGAGTCTTACTAGAATTGTGAGCAAACTGGATACTAGTTTTGTTGTAACTCCACCTTTGCAGAAATTTAGGGTATGTACAGAGAACAACCTTATTTATTTGTTATTTTATTACTTTATAAGATAGTTTCTTATACACTTGATCCATGTGTTGGTAAAAAAATCACAGCAGGTATAAACAGCCGACTTCATTCTTATGGAATACTGTGCAGGGAGGATCGGTTACCAAGTTTTGTAGGCTTCTAACTAACACTCTGCAAGCAGGTTGGTGCATCTCAACGTGAGGTCCAGCAGACCCTGAATTGCCATTTGACTGAACAGAGGATACCAGATCTGTCAAGACCAGAATGGAACTATCAGAATTATTTTGCCCCGTTAGCATCCAGTTTGAGAAGGACTCTTTGAATCAACGTGATCGGTGGAAAGGTGTAGAGAAATGGGCATAAACACTGCAGAATGAACACACTCTGACAGAAAGCACCATCCTCTAGATTTCTGGAGTAGTAGAGCAGAAGTTCTGCATTGTGATAGGACCCAAAAAAAGTCTATCTCTGGCTCGACCCAATCGCTAAACAGGGACTGTACTGCATCCTGAGAGGGACCACTTCTGCAGATTTGCACCTGCTCAACTGAGACCACCTGGACATTATCCACTCCTGGTAGCTGAGTGGCCCACATCAGTCTCCAGTGCCCACTCCCCAAATTTTGCTTCCCTGCACAGGGGATAGGAGTAGGTGCTGCCTGTTTATTGAGACAGAACATAACACACTTGTTGTCCATCTGAAGATGTGATACCTTGTTTTACACTACATCCAACAGAGCTTGCAGACTGCGCAGGGTTGCCCTCATCTCTAACACACTAGTGTGGAGATGCTGCTCTTGGACTGACAAGGTACCCTGTGTTGGAGACCCTGAAAGTGCGCTCCCCAATTCAGACAGGATGTATCCATTGTCACTTAGGGCTCTGGAGGAAAGAATGGGAGCCTTTAAAGGAGGTTCTCCTTGTTGGTTCACCGTAAGAGGGACGGAGCTAGAGGAGTCATTACTTGTATGGGGTTATCTAATGGTTGGGATGCTTGAGACCACTGACTGCTGAGCATCCACTATGTGGTTCTCATGCTTAACCTCACAAGGGGTACTGAAAAGGCTGTGGCTGCCACGAGATCCAGCATTCTCTGTGTAGTGTGTGCTGCTACTTGACTGGTGGGTCTGATGTAACAGACCACCTGTGTGATCTACTTTGTTCTGCTCTGTCCTCTGATAGAAAGGCTCTGGCTCAACTGGAGTCCAGGACTGCCACTCTGAACTGAAGCCTTGGAGTCAGAACTAGTTGAGACTCCTGCATGCTCAGTAGGATACCCCTGGAACTGAGGGAAAGGCATGCTAGTTGCATTGCTGCATCGGTCTGATTTCTGGCTGAGCTCTCTGTGAAACAATCCTGCAGGTAGGGAAACACTTGCATCAGTAGAGTTCTGAGGTGTACTTTTATAACTGGAAAGCACTTGGCAGACACATGTAGCACTGCCAACCCAAAGGGCAGGACTATGAACTGGCTGTGTCTGAGGCCCACACAAAATCTAAGATACATTCAATGGTGTAGTCTGACAGGGATGTGTTGCTACGCATCTTTCATGCTGAGCGAGGTCAACCAGCCCTGCTGCTTTATATATGGCAGTAGGGATACCAGGGACACCGTTCTGAACTTTTTGCGTTTCGTATAAGCATTCAGATGTCTAAGGTCTAGAACCAGGCGCATTCTGTCTGTCTTCTTGGGGATGAGAAAATACCTAGAGTGTCTCTGCCTTTCTCCGACACTGGAACGTTCTCCACTGCCCTGTTATGTAAAAGCCTGATACTTTTTTTTTTTCCCATATTCTCCCTGTAACCCATCCCTGTACCTCGGACACACATGCACATGTGGAGGCACACACACACCATGTCTCAAGGTGCCCTTCCACTACGTGTCGCCCCCTACACCTATGCTGACCACTGGACCTCCACCCAGTGGCAGTGGGACTACAGGGGGGCAGCAACCACCTCAGGACAGCCTTCCGGCTGCCCAAGCCTGTTCCCACCCCTGTGCCGGCTCCCCAACGACCAGAGTCCATCCCCGAACCCAAGTCGCTACTGTGGCACGAGGTAAGGCATCCAGCTCCTCAGCCCTCTGTGCCACTGGGCCGGTTACAGCCTGCTACTTTAAAAAAAAAAAAGTATTCGGCATGAGCACCTCAAGCTGAGGCAGTCTGCCTGATGGGTGTGCCAGTGGCTGCTCTAACAGTTACAGGACACACCTGTGTGTGGTAACTGCCACCCACAGCTAACAGAACAGGGCCAGAGCAAACCTCCCACACAGGTACTCATTAGCTTACCTTGGGCAGCTGAGGTGGAATAGAGATGGGCAACCCATGAGAGGGCTGCACGAAATGCCTACATTTGTGCACTTTTCGCTTCTGTTAGAAAGGCCTAGATTAAGCTTGATGATGGAAGACCAACTGGCTTCAGTCAACATGGCATGGGCACATCATGACATCACTCCATGCCACCTCAAGACTGGTGTGGGGGGGATGAAAAATGGGGCCTGGCATCGGGGCTAAGCAGCCCCGCTATGTAAGTCCCCCCAACTCTCAACCTGCTTGTCCAGCAGGGGTCAAATATGCATATGCTGTTGAGGGGTCCCCCAAGCACCGACCCTGCCAGGGGGGATAGTCCAAGGTTATGTGGCAGTCCAGGAAGAACCAATGTAAGTGGCAATGGGTTGGGGGTCCAGGTGCTAGTGCATAGGAAGGAGGGGATAAAATAAAAAATAAAAATTGAGATAGAAGGCAGGGTGACACCAGTACAATGCTATCTTTCCAAAACATACAGCCTGACGACTTTCAGACTGAGTAGCAGGAACTAGAATGGGACGTCATCTATTCTTTCCTTTTTCTTATGTGACAACGAGGTTGATCCACACAAAGAACCCGCTTCCAAACATGAGCAAGACCGGGACCATTTTGTCTTTTCATGACTCCACTCAGAAGACTTCATACATGCAGGTCTATCTATCTTCATAGGCCTTCTCGGACACTGACTGGCAATGTCACACATCAATTGGCATTCTGGCAATGTCGGACATCGTGCTCAGTACCGAGACACTCCAGGCAACAGGAGTGAGGCTCCTGAGCTGAAGTTTTGTTGTACATCAACACGTTTTAAAAGGAACCTTACCCAACAGTCATCAAAGAAAGTATAAGGCTACCACAGCACCAAAACCAGCAAACGGATCTTAGTAAACAAACAAAAAAAGTGACATTAAATAGCAATTAAGGACAAAACACTGTGAGAAACTACGTGACAAACTAGATACAAACACTATTCGATGAAGAACAAAGTTCTGGTCCCCGACAAGGTGAGCTGCACGCTACGATGGCTGGAAAACGGAACTGAGGCAGTCAGGGTTGATGCCTATATGCTGCAGGTGCACGTATAGCAGCATACGTTGGTGCCGTCACCAGTGTCATCGGGCACAAAAGTTCTAATTCTCACAGAGTCCTAATGCCTTCATCCCCAAGAACAAAGAGTGTGGCTCTATGGAGGACATGTGGTCAAGACTCCCATGTTGTAATACTAGTTACCAAAAAATGCAGGGCAGCAGTACGTAGGTAGAGCTCTTTTTTTTCCCCCTTTCTCATTTTCTCAGATGTTATTAAATTTACTCATACGATAATAGCAGAAAATCAAAAAACTTAAGAAAATGCAAAAACTTTTACAGACAAAGTTAACCTAAATAATGTGGCCAGTAAAAGAAAACAAAAAACAGTTCACATGCAAGCCTCTCCCAAAAACTCCACACTTCCATTCTGGATCCTGGTTCTGTACTGAAAATTTGAGTCCCTCCACAAATGTATTTATAGGTGATCATAGTTGATTAATAATGGTTTGTTAACCCTGCAGTTGTATAATGTATCTTTTATAATCCATTACAATCTAGTAGTACATCAGTCAATCCTCTTCCCCCTGGCCAACCCCAGGCAAACTGAGTCTGCTTTCAAACTCGGGTTACCAGCACGGCGTGAGGTGTGGCATCTAGTGCCTCAACCCTCAGCGCCACCGGGCTGGCTGTGCCTCTTTGATGTCGACACCTGTTACAAAAATATGAAATTCTGGGAGGCATGGTAGGTATAGCTCTTAACTGTGAAACAGGACAGTCCAGACTGCAGTCCCACCACAGCAAGAGGCTCAGCGTTCTCTTGTGTAAGAGAAAGGCATTTTAGCTCACATAAAACACTGCCATCTAGTAAAAATTGAGAATGACTGTCAAAGAAGTGCTGATGGTAACAGCTTGAACCCTCTAGTGGTGTTCCATACGACAGCAACTATGAAAGCCAAAAGAGGCACTCTATTTAGTGTTTGTTAACCAGGTAAATGTACTAGACAAATAAATGCACAATCCGGGAGGTTACTACAATCACAGGACACAGACAAGTCAAATACAGGAGTGAATACAACTCGAATAGCACAAGTTACAGATGGGGTGAATAATACATACAAATTACATAAAAGGTACATTATTTTACAAGCACATAAAGCAGAGAACTAGTAAAACAGACCCAAGGAAGTTCAGGCAGTGTAAGAGAATCAAAAAAGCATATGAGAGTTGAGATCAGAGCCACACTCTGGATAACAAGAGGTCAGCCACTTACATCCAATTATGTTAAATGTACACACTGATAGCCAGCTGGGTGGCGCAGAGGGTTGAGGCGCTGGACTCCACACCATGCCGGCAACCCGAGTTCGAGCGAGCTCGGGCCGCCAGGGGTCGGTCCGGGGTGGGATGGGATGAGGAGCCAGGATTCAGCAGCCACCAGGCAGCTCTCCTCTCTGGGGAGAGTCGTGAGGTTTCCCCGACTCTTGGCTGCCATCCAGTGGAGGTTAGGGGGCAGTGCCAGGCTGGAGGGAACCTAGGCACTAGTCCAAGAGGGAGGGAGGAGGGGCCATCACTGGAGCCGCAGGGCGCATGCGTGCCTCCATGCACATGTGTGACCGCATACCGGGGTCCTGGGAACAAGGGGAGGAAACAGAAATACCACGACTCCCCCTTTGCCAGCAAGGTGGAGGGGCAACGGGGGAGCACCAGGCTAAGTAAAAAAGAATAATGTACACACAGATGACAAAAGGAGATGGTTGTGGTACCGCCTTCAAAAAGTGCTCACGGATTGGCACTGAAGGAGTGCTGCAGGTGTGGAGTTCCGTAAATGTGAGGCAACACTGGAGATGGCATTGTCACCCAATTTTGTTTTGGATATGGAGAACAGGCCATGACTGGAGGATTTCAGTGGGTAGGTACTGCAGGAAGGCTAGAGGAGCTTGGTGAGAGATAAAGAGCATGCTTTTTCATAATATTGAAAATGACACCTCCACAGGTAAGGTCATGTAGAGCTGGGGGAGGAAGCCAACCGAGTCTAGAATATAATGTACAGTGCTGGGTATGGCGGTCTGATGACATGACAAAGCAACAGGTACTGTTATATGTTACATCCCACTACTGTAATGTGGATGTGGCAGAGGCGAAGAAAACTGATACCCCATATAAATCTTGGGGAGCAGTACACAACAGGCAATGGTTAGACAGGCTGAAGAGGTGAGACTGTGCCCTAACCTGGAGTTTACTCACTTACAAGAATCTCCCAGGTTGGGGAATTTCCCTTTATCTGAATGGTCAGACTTTCCACTTTGGGACTTGGTTCCCAGGTTTGATTCCCAGCAATGACTGGAGGATCATCTAGCCAAGTAACAGAGACAGACCTATTAACTGCTTTGTGATCAGCCCCTTCTTGCTGTATAACTGGAGTACCAACAGGACCCCACCCTGCAAATGAGACACAATACAGCTGAACTATTCCAGGTAAGCTGTTACATAAACTAAAACTAAAACAGATCCTGGAGCCCAATATTCAGCAATGCTATGGTGCCAAGTTGAGGTGTTCAGGAACACACAGATACCACATTACAGTACAGTACAGTACACCACATCACACTGCTGTTTCTAATGTGTAATCTACGAGGCCTTTAATCACCCAAAGCTCTCAGGTTGTTGGCCGCCCAGCTGTTATTATGCAGTTGCCAGAATTTCTCAGTACATAAATGGGACTTCACAACCAAAACTAAACTGTGGTGAGCAGACAGCACTTTGGAGAAGGGGAATGTACAGAAATACACTGATGAAAGATCAAAGGCAGCAACCCTGAAGAAATCGAGCCAGGTGGCAGAATGCTGACAGTAGACTGTGAGGGCTTTAAGTAGCGCAGAGCAAAGGTCAGGGACAATAAGCTGGTACCCAGGGGTCTCAGACTTTCTGCAGCCCACTGAAATCAACTGGAACTCTCCCGTAAAGCATGTCTCCTAGAATCTGCATGTCCAAAATCCAACAAGTCCCTCTGCACATCACACCTCTTCCACCAGTGCTCTCTAGAGACCACATCTCCTCCACCAGAAAACTCTACAGACTTCTTGTAGGCATCACGTCTGCGAAATACGCTGCTACACTGATGAAGTTCCCTAGAAATCACATACCCATAGTCCAAAAGAACATTCTGCAGACCACATCTCCTCAACTGAAACTCCCCGCTGACAACACCTCCTAGGAATGTTATCTGCTGTCAGTTCTCACCTCTAAGGCTATAATTATTCTAGTAGCAGCAGTAATAGTAGTAGTAAGTTGATTTGTTTAGCACCCAGTCCCTGGGGCTCAGAGTGCTTTACATAAATAAAAACATACAGAAGAATGCATAAATCACAAGGTCATACTAAAAAAGCAGCATAAACAAATACAAATAAATGAATAAATTATTTAAAACAGTATAAATAAGTAACATAGCGCTGGTCCGTCGGAGCAGTGGCAAAGCTACAGCTCATGTTGCCAGTGACCCAGGTTCGGGAACAAGCCTGTGCCATCGGGGACTGGCTGGGGGAGGAAGATTGAGCATCCCAGGAGATACTCTCTTCCTTCAGGGAAGAGAGGGTTGTCACACCGCTCAAACACTGCCACCTGTCGATGCACAGGTGGCAGTGCACAGTCAGCGGTATAGAGCCAGGGAGGACGTGGTTAGGCATTTGGCGAGGCATGCGTCATCATGTGGCCACTCTGGATGTTAAGTCCTCACATCAGTGTCCTTGGGGGGAAGGGGCAAGGGAAACTAAAGTTAAATTCCCAATGCCGAAGCACCATGACGACCCCCAAATGGAGGGGGGAGGGGCAGATAGGACAGTACATATGCACTAAAGTTGGCGAAGGGAGTTAAAAATATATCGAAACAAAACAATTAGTAACACAACAGCCAGTGAGGGAGGTAACTAACTGATCCCAAAGGCCTCCCTGAACAGATAGGTCTTTAGGTCCCTCTTAAACACCTCCACCGAGGGGGCCTCCCTCAAGGATCTTAGGAGCGAGTTCTACAGGGCTGGACTGGGCTGACAACTTTAAAAGCACGATCACTCATTTACTTAAATCTTAGTCTTGGAAACTGTTAGGATGCCCACCTCAGAGGAACGTAGAGGGCAAGGGGTATGGAAGGGAGTCAGGAGGTCACGCAGACCCAGTCTGTATAGGGCTTTATAGGTCAGTAAACCAACCTTGAAGGTGATTCACCACTTCAGCAGTCACTGCAGTTCATGAAGGACAGGGGTTATGTGAGAGGACATTGGAAGACCCATCAGCAGCCTGGCCGCTGTGTTCAGCACCAGCTGCAGGTATTGTAAGACTCCTCCACTAACCCTGAGATATACAGCATTATAGCCATCGAGTCTGGACATCACAAAAGCATGTACTATTGATGGCAGGTCATCTGGTGGAATCAAGACTTTAGTCTGGGTGATGTTCCTGAGATGGTAAAAGCCACTCCAGACTACGGGCGACACCTGAGCTTCAAATGTCAGTCTTTAATGCAGAATGACCCGCAGATTCTTTATCTTAGCAGGGGCTATGAGCCTGAAAGGACCAAGCACTAGGCCAGTCGGCTGTTCTGTAGCCCCTGCACCCTGCCGTCAACCAGGCTCAATCACTAATACCTCAGTTTTTTTTTTGTTTTTTTTATTCCTTCTCCTCTGCTCCCTGGCTGGCACCTCCTTCGGGCCCTCAAGGTCCTTACCTGGACTGTCCGCCATCCCCACAACCTGCCTCGACCCCAGATCGCAGCCCCCTGGAGTAGCCCGGCATAACCCTTTGCCGGGTGGGCCCCCCTCCTCCGAAAGGGAAGGCGGAGGCGGAGAGAGGCATCCAGTGCACTGCGGCATCGGCTCCAGCTGCTGCTGGGGTGGGAGGCCGTGGGGCCGTGACGGCAGCCAGGCAACCAGAGAGCCGTCACCTGACCAGCCAGGGGGCTGATTTTCCGGTTTTCTCCCCTGAAGAGTGATGTAGGTGACGTCATGGCGAACGCAGACATCCGTCACTCCCCCCCGGCTATTTTGAGCTCTGACATTCTGCTATGCTCCCGGCCTCCATCAGGGGCCAGCAGGTGCCCGCTCACATCGCCATCCTCCCCCCTGGAGAAGGTGAGCTGTCTACGGACGCTCCAGCCTTCTCCCCTGGCCAGCTCTCCAATGACCAGAGTCCATTCCCGAACCCGGGTCGCTAGCGTCGCAAGCGGAAATCCAGCCACTGCGCCGATTAGCCAGCTAATACCTCCATTTTATTCGGGTTGAGTTTTAGCCAGCCGGAGGACATCCAGTCCGAGATCTTGGCCAGGCACATGTTAAGTACAACAACTACGTCAGGCATCCAAGCTGCAAATGACAGATACAGATGAATGACATCTGCGTAGACGCGGACTCCCAGTCTGTAAAGTCTGCTGATCTCACACAGGGGTAGCATATAAACTGCTACCAGCACAGGGGAGAGGATCAAGCGCTGGGGTAAACCACAGAGCCAGGACTTCGGGAGACAGGAGAAATTCCCCCATCACCACCATCTACATCCTGTCTCTAAGGCAGGACTCGAGCCAGCTGATGACAATGCCAGTAACTCCACAGTACTCCCTTAGATGATTCAACAACCCACGGTCAATGGTGTCAAATGCTAAGGACACATCAAGTAGAACAAGAAATTGCAGTTACGTAAGAACTTACCATACCAGTAGATCTTCCGGAGAGGTTCCTGCAGTAGGTCTTCACATATAGGACTGTGCCCACTGGCATCAGGTCCACACGGCAAACTTGTAGATAGCAATCATCAGCTGGGACCGCCCCCAACATTGGGGCGGTATGACGTCAGCCCGACTATAAAAGGGGCGATCCCGTGCCCACTCTCCAGTTCTTTTCCAACGGAGACCTATAGATAGGTAAGAGTAAGACCGGAGTAAAAACTCATCAGACCCTGCCTCCACTCTAGTCCCGAAGGGCTAGATTGGATGGAAAATAAGGATAAAACATCCAAAACCTGGGGGAAGGAGGGTGGGAAACTAGACCTACTGCAAGAACCTCTCTAGAAGATCTACTGTTACGGTAAGTTCTATATATATATATATATATATATATATATATATATATACACACACATATACTCGGCTTACCCCCCGGAGGGTGTAGCTGTGGCACCGGTCTCTGGCATTCGGTGCCATGGGCTAGTATCTAGTTGGGAGAGCTTTTGGTGGCAGAGGCTAACTGAAGTCCTGGGGAGGGCTTCACTGAGACAGGGGTCCCGCCGTGCTTTTTCCTTCCCCTGTAAGCTGGGGCGGAGACATGCAATGACTTCTGCGTCTGTCCCGCCCCAGAGAGCATCAATTTCACGTCGCATACAGGGCGGCAACCCGACCTCCACCAGGTGTCGCTCCTGTGTGATTGTGGGTCGCCGGCGTCGTGAGCAAAAATACAACCGCTGCACCGACGGGCCGGCTTACTATTATGGTAAGTTCTTACGTAACTGCAATATCTTACTTCAAGAGGGTTCCTGCAGCAGATCTTCATATATAGGACTGAATACCAAGCAGTCCCCGTGAAAAACAAAACATAGGTGCATCCAGAAGGAGGAGGAGAACTCATCTTGAGAAATCACGACAGAAGCCCTTGCAAGACTGCAAGACCAAAGCCAGTTCTATGCCGAGAGGCAATGTCCAGACTGTAATGCTTAGTGAAGGTGTGAACAGACGACCATGTGGCCGCTGCACAGATCTCTGCTGTGGACACATTCCTAAAAAAGGCAGTAAAGGTCGCCATGCTACACATGGAGGGCTTTGACTCGCTCCCCAGAAGGACTTACATATTTAGATATGAAAATGGATGAAGTTAACTAGCCATCGAGAGATGGCCTGTTTGGAAATAGCCTTGCCCTGGCACTGAAGAGCAAAGGCTACAAACAGTTGGTCAGATTTCCTAACCTCTTTAGTCCTGTTCGTATAGTAACTCAGAATCAGGTGCACATCAAGGGTGTGCAGAAGGTGTTCTCCCTATTGGAATATTGTGGATAGTACACTGGTAATTCCACGCTCTGGTTCAAAATGGTTTCCGAAACTACTTTGGGCAAAAAAGAAGGATTAGTCCGAAGGACTACCCGATCCTTAAGAAAAATCAAATAAGGTTGTTTACAGATGAAGGCCTATAATTCAGAAACCCTTCTGCCCAAAGTAACTGCGACTGAAAATAAGGTCTTCCAGGAAAGGAAGCGTTAGTCGCAGGAAGAAGCTCATTCAAACGGTGGTAAGGTCAGCTTCTCAAGCATGAAATTCAGATCCCAGTGGGGGACAAGGATTCCGATCAGAGGTTTTAAATGAAGGATGCCTTTCAAAAAAGTTTTGGTAACCTCCAGCTGAGCCAAGGTTTTGCCCTCCACCTGGAGGTGTTAGGCCGACACTGCAGAATGGTGGACCTTAATGGAGGAGTAGCTAAGGCCCACCTCGGACAGGTGTGCGAGGTACTCTAGAACCTGGGAAGCCGAGCAAGAAAATAGATCCTAGCTCCTTGCTTGGGCCCATATCGTGAATCTCTTCCACTTCATTGCGTAACTAGACCTGGTGAAGGGTTTTCTAGCCTCCACTAGAATATGCGCAACCTGCGAAGATACCCCATAATGAGAAATCGCTATGTCCACAGATGCCACGCATGAAGGTGGAGGGACTGAAGGCTCAGATGCACCAGGGTGCCCTGCTCCTGAGTCAGAAGGTCATGGGAAATGGGCAAAGGAATGGGAGGTTCCAGTGCCAATTGTTGCAATAGAGGATACCAAATTTGGCATGGCCAAAGAGGGGCAATCAGGATGGCGTGAACGCCCTCCTGTTGTAGTTTCACCAGGACCTTCTGAATGAGAGGAAAGGGAGGAAAGAAGTACAGAAACCTCCCTGTCCATGAAAGAGACAGAGCGTCTCGCCAAAAAGCACCATGCCCGGGAACAAGCGAGCATAAGATGGGTAGTTTTGCGTTGTATGGGGAGGCGAACAGCTCTATTTCTGGCTGACCCCATTGAAGAGAGTTCTTCAATTACCTCTGACTTTAGCCCCCACTCTTGGGCCCTGGCCACTGATCGACTGAGACTGTCCGCCAGGATGTTGGTGACACCCGGAACATGGACTGCTGTCAAGTAAAGGCTGTGCTGAATCACCCAGTACCACACCCTCATAGCTTCTCTGCCGAGAGGATTTGAATGGGTTCTTCTCTGTTTGTTTAGGTACCAGACCATAGACATGTTGTCCATCTGGGACTAAAAGGGATCCCGGAAACAGCAGTAACTGGAATGTCTGCAGCGCATAAAGAACCGCCCTGGTCTCCAGAACATTGATGTGGAGCATCAGCTCCTGGTCGAACCAAGACCCTTGCGTTTTGTGAGACCCCAGATTGGCTCCCCAGCCCAGATCTGAGGCGTCTGTGGTGAGAATCTGGGTTGGAACTGAAGGATGGAAAGAAATTCCCTTCGATAGGTTTGAGAGATCCTGCCACCAGCGAAGATCTCTCTGAAGACTGTTGGAGATCATGACTTTTTGGTTCATGTCGTCTGTCCTCTGGTCCCACTGGACTCGAAGAGACCATTGGGTGACCCTCATGTGAAGCTTGGCCATGGGAACTGTTGAAATGGCGGCTGCCATCAGTCCCAAGAGATGGAGCACAGAGTGTGCTGGGATCCATCAGGCCTGTGCCACGAGAGTGGCCTGAGAAGCTAAGGTCTCGGCCTGATCCGATGGCAGGAAAGCCTTGCCCTGAACAGTGTCTAGTACAGCTCCAATGAACTGGAGCCTCTGGGATGGTACTAGCTGGGACTTGTGAAAATTGACTGTTATGCCCAGGAAAGCAAACAAGCTCAGAGTGAAAGAGCGAGACTCTTTCAGGCTGGTAGGAGAGGGTGCTGCGAGGAGCCAATCGTCCAGGTACGGGAAGACATAAATGCCCTGACGGCGTAAAAACACTGCCACCACCGCTAGACATTTGGTGAACACACTGTGGGTCGAAGAAAGGCCAAAAGGGAGTGTTCTGAATTGGAAATGCCTCTCCATGAAGACAAAACGGAGAAAACGGTGGTGGTCCGGGAGGATAGGAATATGCAGGTAAGCATCCTGCATGTCCAGGGAGCACAGTCACAAATGTGGGTGGAGCAGGGAAAGGAGCCCCTGAAGGGTCAACATACGAAACTTCTTGTACTTGATGAAGATGTTTAGTGTGCTGAGGACCAGGATCGGTCTCAGGTCACCCGTTTTCTTCAGTACTAGGAAGAAGTGGGAGTAAAATCCCCTTCCTATTTGGTTTGATGGGACGGGTTCTATGGCCCTCTTTAGAAGAAGTGCCTGGATCTCCTGAGAGACAATGGGGACCTGATCCCAAGGATAGAAGGACCGTCCTGGTGGTTGAGGAGCTGGAATTTTGCTGAATTCTATCGAGTGACCTTGCTGGATGAGCTGAAGTACCCAAGCTTCTGTGGTGATGAACTTCCAACCGTCCAGGTAGAGGCTGAACCTCCCTCCAACTGATTCTTCCTGTGTTACTGGAGGGAGCGGAAGGAGGGGGAAAGGATTCAGGACACCAAGGGGAGGGCAGCTTTTGCCCCAGGGGCCTGTTTGGAAAATTTGGCCTGTGGGGTTTGAGCTCCAGATCCAGTGGCGCGTTTCTTTGCTTGGCGCTTGGCCTGGGATTTGTTCCACCTTCTTTGGTGGTGAAAAGGCTGCTTTTTCTGACCTGTCTTGTACACGGAACGGACATCCCGCAAGGAGCTTCTGCTCTCCTGCAGCCCAGTAATAATATCTTTAGTGTTGCTGCCAAAGAGGACGGAACCCCTGAAAGGGGTGTCCAAAAGAGAGGACTGCACATCCTGCGCCAGTCCTGCTATATGAAGCCAAGAGAGGTGGCGGAGACAACTCCCCGTGGCTGCAATTCTAGCCACCGAGTCCACCGAGTCGTAAGTCACCTGAAGGGCATGTTGACAGGAGGATTTCCCCATCCTAACTTTATCCAACAACTTCTTTCTCAGGGTTTCATCCTGAACCTCTTGAAGGTCCATTTCCAGGTCCAAAAGACAAGCTTTTTGAAAGGTGACCATATGTGAGACATAATTAAGGGAGCGTATCACACAAGAGGAAGAAGAGTAGATTTTACGCCCAAATTAATCAAGCTGACACGAGTCCTTGTCAGGAGGCGAAGAACTCAAGTGTTTAGGCTGGGCTGAACGGTCGTGAGCTACAGTACCATGATAACCATGGAATCAGCCTTAGGATGGGAATTAAGGTGAGATATCCCTTCCAGAGGGTAGCAGGTGCGTTCAGCTTTGCGTAATAAACGCTGGTATGGAGGACGGTTGTTGCCAAATTGTGGTGACAAGGTCCTCATGGGGTCCCATCCACGAGAGAATGGGGATAGGGTCAGAAGTTGCCAGATCAAGGTGTTCTGCAAGGTGCTTTCTTTGCAGGTCTACCTCTTTGGTCGGCCAGCCGTGAGCCGCTTGAATGGAACGCAGTAAATCTCCGAAAGAGGGGTCCCGGGGAGACTGAGAGAGTCTTTAGGGGAACCTCTACGGGGCACCTAGGCTCTGACAGGTCCGTGTCTGACTCGGTGTCAGAGGGCTCGGAACCACTAGGGACCAAAGGTTCTGGATCTGTGATGCCCACGGTCAAGGAGCCCGAAGCTCTGGTCCAAGTAGGCAGTGGAGAAGTGACTCTGGGAGTGGGTACATCTCCCACCGACTGTCTTATCTCTGACAGAAGCGGCATTCTGGTGTCCTTCCACCGAAGGGGAACAGACTCATGGTCCGGTACCGGAGGTGGAGGAGGGGGCTAGAAGCTCAGATACTGAGGGTATTGCTAAGCGGGTAATAATAAGAATACCTGGCATAACCCAGTGTGGGGTGTCCTGGGGTAGGATACCCTGGTGTCAGATAAGATGTCGGGTAACTCGGTGTCGGAAGACCCGGCGACGGAGGCACATGGCCCGGCGTCTGATACTGAGTGGTAGATGGAGGGCCGCCTGGAGGCGGGAAGGAGGGTGCAGAGTCTGTGAATCCATCCGAATGACCCACTGGGGCAGTGCCGAAGTGCCAGCAGATGGCGTCAGATCTAGGAGCATGCCCGAAGTACCAGAGGGTGGAGGCTCCATGGTCGGTTCCCCAGACAGCAGTGGACTCCTGTCCAGGGACGGCGGAAGGCCTGGCAAGGGGAGGGAAACATGAGGGGCCCCCAATGGCAGTTCCGAGTGCGATCTAGCTAAAGCAAATAGCAAAGGATCGGGTGGCGAGTCCCTGGGGTGAAGAACCCTAGGGGACGACGGGTCGACTTGTCCCTCACTCTGTCCGACGTCGGGGGCCAAACTGGAGCCCGATGGGAGAGTGGATGGATCTGAGCGGGCATCGGAGGAGTCAGCGTCCGAATCCACAGATCCGGCCAGGCTAGAGGCGGCTGGAAGCCCGCCACTAGGCTGATCGGCTGAGGCCGCATGCCCTTCGCTGGAGGCAAGGGGTGTCTTCTCGGCAGGACAAGGTGAAGAGATTACCACCTCCAAAGAGGCTACCCCAGCTGCCCGCTCACCTCGGCAGTAGGGGAGAAGGGCCTGCCCAAAGAGGCGGACAAGCGCTCAAGAAGTACTCACAGTTGCTGGCCTCTCATGTGGCGATGGACTCCGGTCCTGGTGCTTCTCTTTGCTTTTCTTCTTTTTAGGGGCTGGCGACGACGACCTTTCCCTCAGTTTTTTGGAGCTCCTTTTCCATAGACGCCAAGTGTCGGGTCAGAAGATGGGCCTCAAGGGACCATTTGCACCTGGTTCTGGTCGCCTGGTTGAAGGCCTGGCAGATAGAACACTCCTGGACGTAGTGTTTAGAACCCCGGCAAAGGAGGCAGCGGGAATGGTCGTCCCCATGCGGGATTTGAGCACCGCACTTGGAGCACTTTTTCTTCTGTCTAGAAGACATCAAATTGGAGAAAACCTTTGAGAGAAAATATTAATTAGAGGCGAAGAAAACTTCAACAGAATACAACACGGGCATTGGATTGCTGTTCAAACATGAGCCGAACATTACTGAGGCAATGGTGGGAAAGAACTGGAGAGTGGGCGTGGGACCACCCCTTTTATAGTTGGGCTGACATCACGCCGCCCTGACGTCGGGGGCGGTCCCCGCTGATGATTGCTATCTAAAAGTTTGCCGTGCGGACCTGACGCAAGGGGGTGCAGTCCTATATGTGAAGACCTACTGCTGGAACCCTCTCAAAATAAGATCTGACTATTCTCCTCTATCTTTCCCTCTATCTCTTGCCCTTAAGATGTCATTATGCCCCTTGACCAATGCAGCCTCTGTACTGTGCCTAGACCTGAATCCAGATTGGAGCGACTCATAGATGTTAAAGGTTATGAGATGTGCCTCGAACTGTAGTGCCACCATCTTCTCGATAACCTTTCCCTGAAAGGGAAGGTTAGTGGCAGGTCTAAAATTCGCTAAGCAAAAACAAGTGAAGATGCGCACAGTGTAGCGGAGCAGGTGCTAGCCTTGAAAAGCCAGACACAAGAAAACAAGAAAGGCAGCACTCTGACGGCAAACAGATTTAAGTTTTTAAATGCTCATAAAAAATGAAGAGAGTCAAGCATCATCGTCGAAGAGTCACGATTAGACTCGAAGCGCTGGGGTTAGTGCCGTGGGTTTGACTGGTTTTGTTTTACTGGATGCTTGACTCTTCATTTTTTATGAGCATTTAAAAACTTAAATCTGTTTGCCATTAGAGTGCTGCCGTTCTTGTTTTCTTGTGTCTTAAATTCACTAAGCAGTCAGGGTCCAAAGAGGTTTTCTTCAGAAGGAGCCTCACCAGCGCACCTTTCAGTGTGCTCAGAAAGGACTCTTCCAAAAGGCAGCACCCGACTAGGGACCAGCCTAATGGCAGCAGGTGCCTCTTGTAACACTGGCAACCTGGGTTAATGTCCTGCACTGGGGAGGGGTCCCACTTAGGACTGCCACAAGGGTGAACACTGGAGGCAGAGCAGCCAGGAAGCACTTGTGGGTGAGGATGCATTTGTAACACAAGGCATGGACATCTCTGCAGTCTCCTGAACACATCCAGAACAATACATAAAACTGAGGAGACATTAGGTGGATGATGCAACTGTCCACACCATGACTCACTGGGCAGCTCCGGCCCCCACCTCCTGGTTCAGAGTAGCTAGCCCTAATGCCTCAGTTAGTCTGTAAGGGGGACTTGCTTGGCCTGTTCTGGAATTAAGAGAGGGGAAGATGTTCCTGCCTGGCAAAAGAGCGCCATGGTACCTATGGTACTAGGCTGGCCCGCTACAGCAGAGCAGGGAGGAAGTAAGGCAGCATCCTGCAGGGGCATCAGAGGCCAGGACATCGTGTGGATCAGCAAGGGCACACGGATATAGCTGTTACCTTGACAGATAACGGGAGTCATTAATGAAGTTTTTTTTTTTTTTTTTTTAACTTCATATTTATTGAATATCAGATGTGCTTGATAGTTCAGGTTGACAGTTTACACAATACACTCATCTAATTGACACACTGTCCTATTAATAAAAAGATACACATGCACCTCATTCTATACAAATCTAGGTGAGCAGTTACAAATAATATTGATAAACCTCTCAGCTCATATGGGTTAATAATTCTCATCTCTAACCTAGTCTTACGAGAAATGTATGTATATTAAACTCAAACTACCTTTAGAAGAGAAAAACAGGCATCAATTCATATCCTCTATAAATGGCAGTCTAGACTATGGAGATCAAGGCTCATCTCTTGAAGCCTGTATAGAGGTATCACCTCGCTCTTGTAGATATTGGTGCCAGGGAGACCATGTTTGTACAAAACTTTCACTCTAATCTCAAAGTACTGGCTTCTAGTTGGGTCATTCTGGACAAACAATCTTGCACAGTGGGGGGCGCGGAGACAGCCATCTTGAGGTAATGCACTTCAGTGCTGCAACCCTCATCACATGAGCTAATTTGGTGGACCTTCTGGAACCATAAAGTAGGGTCAGGAGGCCCAGCACCAAGTCTGACCCCATAAAGGTGATCTGGAGATCTGTAATATTTTGCATCAGGGTATGACTCTCCTCCCAGAATGTTAAAATCTTAGGGCATGCCCAGAACATATGTGTCTGTTTTCCTATATCTCCACATCCCCTCCAGCACAGATCAGACTGTCGGTGCCTGAAATGTTTCACTGTGGTGGGGGTGAGAAAATATCTCAGTGCAATTTTCCAGTGGAACTCTCGCCAGGTTGGAGAGCTGGGCACTGGCCATCCTCTATTCAGTCTTCTGTCCCAGATAGGTTGTGAGATAGTTGTTGATGGTTCTAGTTCCCATCTTTATTTTACCTTTTCTAACCCTGAGGAATTATGTAGGCATTAATCACCGACGAAGGTGGCATCTAATGGGAGTTAATGCATGGTGGAGACCGTCAGTGCGCTGGGCCGCGGGCGGTCGGCTATGATCCAACCATGCATTAACTCCCCATTAGATGCCACCTTCGGAGGGGATTAATGCGCTTGTAACATGGTGTGCACATCACTTTCCATGTCAGGGATGTGTTTGTACTGCTGTGATTCATTACACAATGATACTATTTCAGTTATTAAGTAAACTTCAGTGTTACTTTCAGAACTTTTCCTCAACCTCTCTTATGTGCCTATGTCTTTTCAAAACTTTTGCACATAACTATATAGATGTCTTACTTAACCATTGCTGTACGTTTTTTTCTATTTCTGCCAGCTGTTCATTTTTTAATGCCTCTTAGGAGGACCCCAACTTCCTACTATTACTCGTTCCCCTTCAAGCTGTGTGTCTCATTTGCATACAGCGTACGCCTCTTACCACGATACTATTAGTTTCTTTCCCTGACACGCTGCTGTTTACACTACGTGATCGATTACAGCACCGACATTCTCCCGGTCTGTTTTTCATGTTCCGTCTCTATCACTGCTATATCATGATTGCAAATGACTTCTGCAATGTACCGTCAACGGTTTCCATGTCAATCTGCTTCCGCTTCCTCGCTCTCTCACTGTGTTCCCCTCGGTTACGTGCCATCTCCTTGTGTGCCCCTTGCCCTTCTCCGACTGTTTCTCTAGCCTACCTACTTGCTCTTAGAAAACTTGATCTCTCCCGTTTTGTTACCTTACGTCTTTCTCTGCACTGCTCGTTTTCCCACTCTGGCTGCTTTTTGTATTACACAAGCAACACGGCAATATCGTGCCATAATGCCGTGTTGCTCCTATACCACCTGATGCTATTGCACCAATTCTTTTGCTTGTTTCAGCTACTGTTCTTTTTGCCATGTTACAATATTAAATACTTACTGGGTTCCATTTTTTTCAATGGGAAAAACCATGTACAGTATTAAATACCGTAATACCTGAGTAGGTATTACGGCATTTACACGGTTTCTTCCCATGGAAATGTGCTTCAGGCGAGACACCAACATATCTCAAGCTTCATACTGCCGTTTTTCCTCTTAAAGCACTGCCTATAAACACTCACCTCCTCAGTGGCCTGAGTAAAATAAAAAAAATGCTTAGTAGATTTCAAACCGCTGACGAAACCAAAAGAGAGAACTTTGTAAAAGAGCAAGAACACCACAACACCATATCGAAAACGCAAAGTGACCTCAAACTGTTTAGGACCTACTTGTCTGAGGTAGGGCAGCCACCTAATTTCAAAACTTTTGAATTTCCACAACTAGACAAACTATTGGCAAATTTCCTATATGTAGCTTTTTAGCTAGACGGCTCAGAATACGAGCCAGGCACCATACCAGGCAATCTGAACAGGGAAAAAAAACAGAACCCTTCAATTATATGCAACAAAATATGGGGTGCAGTGTGTTTCACTCGAATTTAACACACCCTCACTGTTGGATGGCTATCATAAACCCCTCAGGAGTGTGTTAAATTCGAGTGAAACACACTGCACCCCATACTTTTTCCTATATGTAATAGTTTATACAACTGTGAGAGGGGGTGGGAATTACCTTTAATTGTTATGGTAAAATAAAAATAAAAATTCAATTTCTGTTCTGTCCCTGTTCAGCATTTGCAACCTATTAGAAGACAGATTAATGGAGTTCTGATCCCGGACTGCCTACCCCCAGGTATCCAAAACAGTACACTCAAGTTCTTCATTCTGTGTAGTCTCCCATTTTCTCTTTATGTCCGGTCCCTCCCCATCCCCTGAAACACTCATTTAGTAATGCCACCCTACGCCTGCCTGGACACTTTTTTTTTTCTGTTTGTTATTATTTTTTTACTTTTTCCTCCTCTGCTGGCTGTCCTCTGGAGGGCGCCCCCAGCCCCATCCTCCGGCATCCACCATCCGGCACTGACCCTGAGCTCCCAGGGCTTGCCCCCTGGCAGGGTAGATGGGGTTCCCCAACCCCCACCAAAGTCTGGATCCAGTGGGCCAGCGCCGTGGCTGGCCGGGAGCGGAGCCTGCGAGGTGCCCTCCACCACTGTGCTGTGGCAGTGCTTTTTCCTGGTGCTCTCCCAGGAGTTGGGTGCATTCCATCATGCTAGTGGAGGGGAGTGCGCATGCATCTGCACGTGCTCCCTCCAAGCATCTGCCGCAACTCCTCTCCGTACTGCAGCGCGGTGCCCTGTCCCCCAGCCTCTGCCAGAGGGCAAACGAGCGCCGACCACCGAGAACCCCTTCCCCGGAGAAAGAGAGCAGTCCGATGGATGCTCAATCCGTCTCCTCCCCTGCTGACCCCCGGCAGCCCGTGCTCATTCCCGAACATGGGTCACCGGCATAGCGCGAGGTAAGGCGTCCAGCACCTCAGCCCTCAGTGCCACCGGGCCGGCCTGCCTGGACACTTCTTGACATGTCCAACCTGCTTAGATAACAAGGGCTAGAACAGATCGCCACTACTGCCCAGACACTTAGATGATAGAGGTAGAGCAAGACCACAACACCATGCCACTGAGACGATGGTGTGTGTGTGTGTGTGTATGTGTGTGAAGTGAGACCACACTACATCAGGCCAATGGGGTGGTGGCGGGAGGAAGAGTGAAACCACAACACATTGCCATCCAGCAACTGGCCCAGGCAGATGATGACCAGCTTTAACCCTTCGTGTTTCACTGAACCCGTCTGGCTGCAGAAAATTAGTCTGTGTATATAACTGCCAGCTTTAGTTTAGAAACATGTTTTGCCGTGGTGGCTGCAGCTAGTATGTAGAGCACTCAGGTCTACAAATGCTGGTCACATGACATATCATAAGACACCATCGTCCTATGCCCCTAAACCCCCTAAGAAGCCACCTAGAACATGACCTCTCCCTGTGAGGGAAGGCAAGCCAGCAACTAGCTGCCCAGGCCACTACTTAGCTGGTGGTAGGTGGGGATACGTCCCATACATAAAATGCACATATTCCTGCCTGCTACTGGCTCAAAAACATTATTTCTAATTACTGAAATGCCAGGCCATTTCTGTAAGATATCTTATTTACACTTCAAAAGGTTGTGAAGCCAGAATGACGTGCCACCACACTGTCCTTCTGTTGAAGTCTGTCCTGCATCTATAAGGGTGGGGGGCACACTTTCCATCTCCCACAGAAAACAGCAGCTTGCCTGCCTGTGTCTCCCAGTGAGAGCTCATTTCTGCCAGAACAGTGGCAGTGAGCCGTCTCAACAGGAATGCAGGCAGCTGGAAGATGGAGCTGCTGTTAACACAGAAAGCCATGGGAATAATTACACAGTAGTGGAGAAGCTGCCACATCAGCAGCAATGGCTGGGGGGAGGGGGAAGGGGCAGGAGCCCTGCCATAGGACTGCCAACTTTCCAGAGATAATCCCCTGATCCCTACAAACCCCAAATTCTGTGCTCTGTGTAACTGTCCTCCCTCTGCTATAAGGCTGCTGTTTCCATGGTTCCCTAAATAATAAATCCTGAAAACACAGTCAAATGAGCCAGACTAAAGAACGCTCTCCACAGTTATGTACAGTCTGGTTGCGTTTATTTGCTTTTTTTTTTTTGTTACATTTATATTCAGATTTTGTTTACTACATTAAAGCCCCTGCCAGGATGAGCTAGTGTTCTGTACAGTCTCCCACCACACCACTGGCTACTGTGCTGGCCTGTTCCATTAGGAAGCAAGGAGCTGAGGACAGCCTGCTCTTCTGTGTTTACACAGCCGATGCACTGCAAGAATGCAGTGCTTAAGCTTGCAACAACCTCCGAAGATGATCTAACCTTTTGTGTCCACATGATCCCCCTTAGTGCCGATGCAAACTGTGCTGGAGAGGGACCGCGAGTCTGGGAGATGAACAGGTCTTTTGTGACATCAGCAGTGATGTGTCAGATGATGTGCACACTGCTAATGTCACTGCTGTAGTACCCACGCAAGATGATATCTTCAGTATTTGCTTAACTAAAGAAGCAGTAAAACTGGAAAGTGGGACTCAGAAGAACACCAAACTAGGGCTCTCACCGGACGCTTAAAATGCCCCACAGCAAATGTTCATCCAAACAGGAATGAGACAGACAAATTGCAGGGCTATAAGCAGGCTCGTAATTAAAAACGACCCAAACATCCAATCCAACAGATAAAGCCTAAAGGTAGCCTGTACAACACAAAACTTGGTTCTAATGTCACTGTACACAGAGTCAATCAGTGAAAATAGCCAGGTATGCAGAAGCATGTTGGAAGCATCCATCAGAGTGAGCGGTGTAGTCTGTCCACACAATAGCTAGACGCTCCGTCCCGAATGCGTCCCCAACTTTGCTGGAGAATGTAAAAATATTCAAGTGCTGATCCATTGGTGCCAACTATGTGATATGGATTTGAGAGTGGGGGAGGAAGTGGGCATCAGGCAGGACAGTGAGGGTAATAGTGGGGAGGGTATCAGTATGGTACAGTCTGCAGGAGGCTGGGCTTACTCCACTCCGAGCTAGCTGCAGCATGAGCCATAATTTGCCAGCTGCAAAGCAGGTCGGAGTGAGGGCTGGAGGTGCCCTCTGCTGCTATTCTTCCTTAGCAACCTCCAGGAGTTCACATTGGGGGTTGGAAGGTTGTGGGCAGGGACGGGGGCTGACGGGGGGCACGCAGCAACTGGAGATGGAAGGGGACGTAGAATTGCAATAAGCAACTGTTTCACCTCACTGAGTGAAGAGGTGTATGCTACCCCCCTCCCAGGAGAGAGAGCATCCTGCTGAAACTTGGGACCCAGCAGCGGTAACACCTGCTGGGGGTGCAGCAGCCAGGAAGGGGGAGCTAGAAGGAGGGTACTTATAGTAGGTGATTCTGTAGATAAAGGAGAACTAAAGTAAAAATTTACAAAAAGATATGTTGTGCAGAGTGTTTTGATTTGTAGGTGTACTCCTAGTAAGGCCTTCCCTTTATTTACTGAAAGGAGTGTTTTCTAAATTTGCTTTCTGGTTTTATGGCCCTTGGGATCTCCATATTAGCATTTCTAATGGCCTTTCTTGTTCCTGCAATGCCTCCTGTCCCCTGTGACTGTGATGTGTCCTGGACCATTGATTCAGAGCGTAATAACTGCAGCAGCAGCAGCATCTACTGTTATGGGCATAATATTCTGGCTTCAACTAAATATCTAATCCAAACTTCTGTTTTTTATGTATGTGTCTAGGTCTAGTCAGCAGATGTGAAAGTAGTAGTAATAGTAAAAACTTTATTATTTATTATACAGGAAAATATGTCATTTAGGTCAGATGGCACAGTCTACAAGACCGTCCTGTTATGTCTTATATTGTTGAAAGTTTTGTTTTTAAAACTTTCCATTTTATCAAGTTACACACAACCATTAGCAATGCACACAAACCATACAAGGTCACAAATGCCACAGGTGCCACAATTAATGAAGACTAGCAGTTTCCTTACAGAATAGCCCACGGAATTATTCCTCAGGCATTTGCCATGTGCTTAGAACTCCCTGGACAATGAGAGTTAATTAACATAAAGGCTCTACTACTATAAATGTGAGGAAACACAGCTCTTGTTGAAGTAATGATTGGTCCAGGACACATCACAGTCACAGGGGACAGGAGGCACTGTAGGAACAAGAAAGACCATCAGAAATGCTAATACGGCGATCCCAGGGGCCATAAAACCAGCAAGCAAATTTAGAAAAAAAACTCCTTTCAGTAAATAAAGGGAAGGCCTTACTAGGAGTATACCCACAAATAAAAACACTGCACAACATAAATCTTTTTGTAAATTTTGGCTTTAGTTCTCCTTTACAGATACTAAGACTATGGTCTGTGCCTCAGACTAGGAAGGAAGGGTGGTGCGCTGTCTCCCGGGGTGACAGATAATAGGGTACACCCCAGGGTAGAGGATCGGTTAAGGAAGTGGGATGGATCCTTCATGTCACTGTCCAACTGGGGATGAACGATCTAGCAGGAAGGTCACTGGGAGCGTGAACAATAGCTTCAGGATATTGGGTTCCAGGCTTAAAAGGTTGACTAGTACTGTTACCTTCTCAGAGGTCCGTATAGTACACAGACAAAGGCACGCAAGGAAGCTGAAAACCTTCCAATTTAAAGGAAAAATGTGGTTATTATAAGAACTGCAGCAGGTGCTGCAGAAACACTCAGTAAGGGCTTTAAGCAAACACTGAAAATTTTTAATTACCATTTATAGCTCTTATCATCTTATGAAATAATACATAACTACCTATACAGACTTCACACAGCCATCTCGCGCACCTCTGTCAGTTTCCTGTGCGCAGGTTATGCTAATGAGTGCTACCGACTCTGCCATTAGTTGGCAGTACTCATTAGCATAACTTGCAAGCAGGAAGCCAACTGGTAATGGTGAGATGGCCGTGGGCAAGTCTGCTGATAGGATGGTCAGCACTGTTATTACACAAGATGATATGAGATGTAAATGGTCATTCAAAGGATTTCAGAAAGAACTGGAAGGGGGCAGGATCAGTTGTGTTCCAGGACAGTAGCTGCTGCTGTTTTCACAGGGTTCTTGTGGATATTACTTGGTAGGTTAGTTCTTTTCTTTCTTGCTCCTAAGGGGCTAGCAGGGTATTGTTCTGGGGGATCCTGGATGTTTGTAAACTGATTTAGTGGCTGTAAGTGGGGCTCTTTTGTGGATGTTTCACTTTGTAACAGGCTGCGCTGGTAGAGACCTATTTCTTCTGATTTAAAACCTGTTTGGTGGGATTTGCTTGGAGATGGTTATTTGAATTGGAGACCTATATCTGTTAATTTCAAGCCTAGTTTGATTTGGTGTTAGTGAAGCTGATTAAATTGGAGACCTGTTTCCTTTGGCAGCAAACATAGTTTGGGGCTTTGACTTGAATTTTGATTCCTTGTGCTGACTCCATTAGCTGTAAAGGTTAGTTCATAGTGGGGAGGGTGTTAATGGTCTGGCCAGGTCTCACTCAGCCAATTGAGTGGAGGCAGGGCTGAATCAGGTTGAGGTGCTAGCTGCTTTGTCTTCTCAGAAAGAACTGGAAGGGCAGGATCAGTTGTGTTCCAGGACAGTAGCTGCTGCTGTTTTCTGAGGGTTCTTGTGGATATTACTTGGTAGGTTAGTTCTTTTCTTTCTTGCTCCTAAGGGGCTAGCAGGGTATTGTTCTGGGGATCCTGGATGTTTGTAAACTGATTTAGTGGCTGTAAGTGGGGCTCTTTTTGTGGATGTTTCACTTTGTAACAGGCTGTGCTGGTAGAGGCCTATTTCTTCTGATTTAAAACCTGTTTGGTGGGATTTGCTTGGAGATGGTTCTTTAGCTGCAGGGCTTGGAGGGGAGACACAGGGCTGATACACTCTCTCTTGTCAGGTGTCTCCCCCACCCCAGAAGTCTGCAAATTTATAGGGGAAGACCTGCCCTGCAATTGGAGGAAAAGGCTGCTGGTGCAGCTCATGTAGTTCTAGCCACTGGGGGTTGGATTTAAAGGCCGGGAGAGAGGAGCTTAGGGAGTTGTTCATTTTCCTTACATGTTTAATGTGTTGTACTGCACCTAGTAACAGAGTTACTGGTGTACAGTGGGACTTTCTCTAGGATTAGTGGGTGACCTGATTAGGCAGTAGGGGTATCTTGGAATAGGGGAACCTGGTGGTTCACCCAAGGAAACTCATTTGAAGGGGATGGAACCACACATCATTAGGGCCGGCATCTTTGGGAGGGTGGTGGGGTGCACAGGGTGTGGAGCAGCCATGATACTGGACTGGGCTTGGAGTTTGGTGGTTGCCCAGTGTGCTACCAGCTGGCACAGCTTAGGGAGAGGTTGGGGATGAGGAGAAAGCTGGGGAGAGGGGGTGGTATGGTTGGGAAGGGGCTGGAAATCTCCCAGGGTTGCACCAAGCACTGGGGGCGGGGTATAGGGAAGGAGTGCAGGAGAATACTCAGGGGTCACATAGGGACCCTGGCAGAGAGGGGCCAAGGACACTACACAAGGAAGCAGGCAGGTAACTGGGGACCCTCACAAAGGGGGACGGAGGGACAACATTCTCAGGAAGTGAGACGGATAGCCAGTGCTGGACAGAAGGAAGCAAGGCAGGGAGGTGGATCAGACCTTATACTTAGTAACCGCTGCTTCTCTTCTTCTGCTCAAGGATGGGGAATGTAGCCACGACAGAGGTGGTTGAGATGGAAAGCGTGGTGGGAGTGGGGGCAGGAGGCAGGGCCAGATAGGGAAGAACAGAGGGGACCTGGAATGCAGGAGAATGGGGGGAGTAGTAGATCGGAGTAGGGGGAAGAGAGAGGAAAGCGCAAGGAGAAGGACCAGTTGGGAGGAAAGGTGAAGAAGGACCAGAAGTTCAAGGATGATTCAGTAAAGAGAGCTGAGGGGTTAGGCCAGGGGAGCACGATAAGCGAGGAGGAACTAAATGGAGACAGGAAGGAAGGGAGGATGAGCCAGGCTAGTTTAGCAGATGGGGGAGAAGGACCAGTTGCGAGCAGTGAGGGGGGAATTAACAAGGTACAGAAGGATACTCAGGAGGAGGAGAGGCATAGGATTGGAGGGAGGGATTGGCCATGGTAAATAAGGAAGCGGGTGGCATGTGGCACCCAGATAGGGAGGAACAAGGAGCCAGCTGGGTGGGGGGCCGGTAGAAAGGATGAGGGACATGGAAGGGAAATGGAGGAAAAGGAGTGGTCAGAGTGCTCCTGCTGGGGATTCTATGATCAGGGGTATCAAATGGGATAGGGAGGAGAAGCCTGGCCAGTTAGAACAAGATGCTTCCTGGACTAACGGTGCACAGGGCTAAGCACGAGGTATATCAGCTGGCAAGGACTGTGGGGTTCCCAGACATACTGGTCCACCTGGGCACAAATGACATTGAGGAAATAGCGAGCTAGAGATACAGGCAAGATTCAGGAGCTCGCCAGGGTCTGTCATGACATAGGATGCACAGTTTCTCTCAGAAATCCTGCCAGTGCCAAGGGCTAGTGGGGAAACACAAAAGAAAAATTAGGGAGATAAACCAGTGGCTCAGGGAGTGGTGTGAGGCCAGAGGGTATGGGTTGATGGGGGATTGGGGGAGACCTGGGAGGATAAGGAGCTGTATGCTAGAGATGACTACATCTCAATTTGGAGGGAGGGAATCCTAAGTTGAAAATGGAGGAGTTCATTGGTGAAAAGTGGGGTTTAAACTTGTGAAGGGGGGTGGGATGGGAGAAAAGGCAGTCAAGGGGATGCCGATAAAGGAGGGACTCTGTCTCCACCCCCCTGGGGACCAGGAGGATTGCAGGAAAAGACCAACTGGCAAAGTGCAGACCAGGAGAAAACAGAATCCCCAAGGGAACACGAGCAGGGGAAATGAAACTATAGGGAAAGGGTGGAAGGTAGTCCTGCTAAATGCCAGGAGCTTGGGCAATAAAATGCCTGAGCTCCAGGCGATGTTAACTGAGGGAGCAGTGGATGTGGCAGCGGCCACTGAGACTTGAGGCCACTGCAAGACATGACTGGGACCTGAACCTGGAAGGTTACACTATGTTCAGGAAGGACGGGGAGGGGAAGGGAGGAGGGGAGCAATGATAGTAAAAACTGCATTGGCATAGGGGAGTTGAGGAGGGAACCGTGGAGGCGATTTGGGTCACCTTGATAACAAGGGGGGGCAAGAGAGTAAAAATAGGAGTGGTGTATAGACCCCCTGCCCTGGCGGAGGAGCTGGAGGACAGTCTGGTGGCAGATGTTAGGAGACACTGCAGACTGGGCAGAGGAAAGGTGGTGGTGTTAGGGGACTTAAACATGCCAGGAACAGACTGGGAGACTATGACATCCTCTGTGACCAGGGAACAGAGGTTGTTGGATGTCTTTCAAGAGCGTTCCTAACTCAGCAGGTGAGGGAACCAGGAGGCACGGGTACTGGATGTGGTCCTGGCAGACAGTGACCAGATTGGGGCCTGGAGGTAAGGGACCCATTGGCGGGAGTGACCATGCCACGGTCTGGTTCTGCCTGGACCTAGGAGGGGTAGAAGGCTGCACAAAGGCGGAGTAACCGACTTCAGAGGGTGGATTTTAAGGAAATGGGAAGGATCCTTAAGGAGCATTTGGATGGGATTGGGTCAGACATGGACTGATAGTAGGTGGAAATCATCAGGAGAGGTGCAGGATGCTACCAGCACCTGTGCAAGAGTAAGGCGAAAATGCGGTGGGGCCCAAAAACCCTGTTGGTGGACCAGGGAGGTCCAGGAGGTGGTGAGGAAAGAAAGCAGCCTATAAAATTCAAGTGCTCAAGGAGTGAAAGGGATCGAGGGAGTATGAGCTGTTGGCTAGAAGGGCCACTAGAGTGGTGAGGCGCTAAGGCAAGGAAGGAGCAGAACCTGGCCAGGGAAATTAGGAGAGGAAAAGGGGTTCTTTAGATACATTGGGGAAAGACGAAGGGTGAAGGGGCAGATTAGCAGGATTAAATCAGGAGAGATGGGCACAAGACCCAGGGAGCAGGCTGAGGTACTAAATGAGTACTTCACCTCAGTTTTCACCAGGGAAAATGGGGATGCTGCATCATACATGGGAGGAGACAGAGATAATGAGGAGGGGACCCTACCAATCGGCAGGTCTGGGGAGGGGGAGGGCTAAGCAGGGAGAAGAGGTACTGGAAGTGGAAATCACAGCAGAGAGAGTGAGGGAAGCCCTCAGCTCCCTTAAGACGGAGAAAGCACTGGGGCGGATAAATTACATCCTAGAGTGCTGAAGGAACTTGCAGATGTCCTGGCAAAACCCTGGCAGAGCTTTTCACCATCTCTCTGAGGACAGGGTGGTGCCCCAAGACTGGAAGGTGGCGCATGTAGTGCCTATCCACAAGGGGGGATCAAGGGAGGTGGCAGGGAACTACAGGCCTGTCAGCCTGACATCAGTGGTGGGCAAGGTGACGGAGGGCATTGTCAAGGAGTGGCTGGGGGGGACCTGGATAAGTCAGGGTGCCTGGACGATAGACAGCATGGATTCATCCCGGGGAAATCGTGTCAGACAAACCTGGTGGAGTTCTATGACTGGGTGACAAGTGCCTTGGACCTGGGTAGACCAGTGGATGTCCTCTTTCTGGACTTCAGCAAGGCATTTGACTCTGTTCCTCACGGGGGGCCTGTTGGATAAACTAGGAGAAATGGGGGTGGGAAACCAGATGATCCGATGGATAGGCAATTGGCTCCAGGACCGGACCCAGAGGGTCGTAGTTGGTGGGATAATCTCTTCCCCAAGGAGGGTCATTAGTGGGGTCCCACAGGGATCAGTCCTTGGGCCCCTTCTGTTCAATGCCTACGTATCTGACATAAGGACAGGAATCAGGAGTGAGATGAGTCTCTTTGCAGATGACTGAAACTGGGGCAGTGGTGGATGGGGAGGAGGGAGGGTGGCCCTGCAGGGGACCTGGAGGCTCTGGAAAGATGGTCTAGAAAGTGGAAGCTGAGGTTTAATGCAGGGAAATGCAAGGTACTCCATCTGGGGCCAGAAACCCAGGCCAAGTGTACACCCTGGGGGAAATGCTACAAGTCTCAATGGCTGAGAGGGACCTGGGGTGGTGGTGGATGTCAAGATGAACAACTCTGAGACTTGTGGGAGGGCAGCAGCCAAGGCCAACAGGATGCTGGGATGCATCGCTAGGGGATCACCTCCAGAAGGAGGGAAGTGATACTCCCTGTATAACTGCTTGGTGAGGCCGCACCTGGAGTACTCATGTGCAGTTTTGGAGGCCTACTTAAGAGGGACATTAACCTCCTGGAGAGGGTCCAGAGGAGGGCAACCAAAATGATTTGGGGCTTGGGGACAGGACCTATGAGGAGAGGCTCAAGAGCTAAATATGTACACTTTGGAAGAGAGAAGGGACCGGGGACATGATAGAGGTCTTCAGGTACATGAAGAGGGTAAATAGGGGAGGAACAGTGAGGGTGCTTGAAGGAAGGAGGAAGAAGGGCCACTAGAGGGCATGGGTGGAAGCTGGAGGGGAAGATTCAGGGAGAAAGGAGGAGGTGCTACTTCACTGAGAGGGTGGTAGAGCCATGGAATGCACTACCTAGGGGCTGGTGGAGGCAGAGACAGTGGAGGGGTTCAAGAGGGGTGGGACAGGTACAGGGAAGGGTTCAGGAAGCAAAATCCAATGCAGCAAGAATATCCGGAACTGGGAAGGCGAAGCCAGAGAAGGCGAGGGGGACAGCAAGGTCAGCATCCAGGGTGGGGGCTGACCAAACGAGCAGACACGAAAGACCATTAGGCCTATTCTGCTGGCATTTTAGTATGTTAGTATTATTTGCCTAAAGCCCTAATCGTGCATTTTCTGCAGCTGCTGCTGCAGTTCTTACAATAACCACAGTTTTCCTTGTTGAAGAAGTGATGTATTGACGTGCTTCTAACATAACATACTAAAAGCCAGCAGAATAGGCCTGACTGTCTTTCGTGTCTGCTCGGTAGGCAGCCCCTATCAGGTGCTCGCTCCCCCCCCCGTCCCCGAGAGGGTCAACCTTGGCTTCAGTACACCCATGCATCTCTCCCACCCCCTCTTGAAGCCCTCCACAGTGCCTTGCTCAACTAGACTCCCGGGCAATGCACTCCATGACTCCACCACCCTCTCTGTGAAGTAATGCCTTCTACGTTCTCCCCTATGGGTTCCTCCCTCCAGTTTCCATTCATGCCCTCTGGTTGTGCCCCTTTGCTTTAGCCTGAACATTTCATTGGCTCTACCCCTGTTAATTCCTTTCACATATTTAAAAACCTCAATCATGTCCCCCCTATCTCTCCTCGCTTCCAGCCTATCCTCATAAGTCCTATCACCCATGCCCCGGATCATCTTGGTTGCCCTCCTCTGGACCCTCTGCAACAGTACTATGTCCTTCTTAAGGTGCGGCCTCCAGAACTGCACGCAATACTCAAGATGTGGCCTGACCAAGGCATTGTACAGAGGTAGGATCACCTCACTCCTCCTGGACATTATTCCCCGGGCTATGCAGCCCAGTATCTTGTTTGCCTTTGCCGCCATTCTTCTGCAGTTCTCACTGTTGTTCATTTTGGTGTCTACCACCACCCTGAGGTCCCTTTCACTCATAGTGGCTTGCAGTGTGACCCCTCCCAAGGTGTAAAGATGCCCTGGGTTTCTGACCCCCAGATGCAACACCCTACACTTCTCTGGATTAAACCTCAGCCCCCACCTCCTTGACCAACCCTCCAGGGTATCCAGATCCCTTTGGACTGCCACGCTTGCTTCCTCACCATCGGCCAATGCTCCCAGTTTAGTGTCATCCGCGAAGAGGCTCATCCTACTCCTAACTCCTGTCCCTATATCGGAGACATAGGCGTTGAACAGGAGTGGCCCAAGTACCGAACCCTGGGGCACCCCACTGATGACCTTCCTAGGAGAGGAGACAATCCCTTTAACCACCACCCTCTGTGTTCTATCTGTAAGCCAGTTTTCCACCCATCTAAGCAACTGTCTTCCCACCCCCATCTCCCACAACTTTGTCAATAACCCGAAGAGTTTTGTTTTTTTTCTCCAGTCAAGGTGTTTTTCTGCCTGAGGCCAAGGCAGGCAGGGCTCCCATTAACCCTGTCCCCTCCTCCCACACAGTCTCCTACCTCCCAGGACTTACTGGTCAGCTAGAAGGTCACCTAGGGGCCAGTGATCATCACATGGTATGGCTCAGTTTGGCCACTACAACTAAATCATCCCATTCCAAGGCAAAAATATGGGACTTCAGAGGAGCTGACTTTGATAAGATGGCCAACAGAGTTAAGCTAGCCCTGGCAAAAAGAAATACAGGTGAGGGGGTACAGGCAAAGTGGGCAAGCATTAAGGATGCAATACTTGAAACAACATCCCATTGTGTTAGAGAGAAAAGGAAGTGCAAAAGAAGAAGGAAACCACTTTGGTTCTCAAAAACAGTAGCAGAAAAGGTCAGAGCCAAAAGGCTGGCCTTCAGGAAATATAAGGGAACGCAGCAGAATGAAGATAGGGAGGGATACCAAACTTCCCTAAAGGAAGCAGGGAAGGCAGTAAGGCAGGCAAAGGCCCAAACCGAGGAAACACTAACACAGACAGTAAAAGAAGGTGATAAGACTTTCTATAGATACATTAGTGAATGGAGAAAGTCCAGAGGGGGGTATTGCTAAGATCAAAGGAGATAAGGGTGTGTGTGAGGAGGAGGACCATATAAAAACATCTATCCTAAATAGATACTTCTGCTCAGTATTTACTGAAGATAAGGTAGGGCAGGGCCCACAGCTCAGCACCATGGACACAGCGGGGAGGGAGGTGAGCACTAGTCTCTTCACAAAAAAAAGGGTCCTACAAGAGCTTGATAAGCTCAGGGTGGACAAGGCAATGGGACCTGAAGGCATACATCCCAGGGTACTAAAGGAGCTAAGGGTGGAACTAGCAGAGCCATTATCAGAACTGTTTAGTGAGTCTCTGAGCAGAGGAGAGGTCCCAGAAGACTGGAGAAGGGTTCATGTGATCCCACTCCACAAGAGTGGTAGCAGGGAGGAGGCAGGGAGCTACAGACCAGTCAGTCTTACCTCAGTAGTGGGCAAGATTATGGAGGCACTCTTAAGGAAAGGATAGTGCAACACCTGGAATTCATAGGAGCATAGGATCCAAGACAGCATGGGTTTACAAAAGGAAGGTCCTGTCAAACTAATCTCATAGATTTTTTTGACTGGGTAACCAGAGTGGTGGACCAAGGGGTAGCAGTTGATGTCGCCTACCTTGACTTCAGCAAAGCTTTCGATACTGTTCCACATGGAAGATTGATTAATAAGCTGGGTAGGCTCGGGGTGGGTCAGAAGTTGGTCAACTGGGTGGCAAACTGGTTGACGGGCAGAAAACAGAGTGGTGGTAAATGGTATACAGTCAGAAAAGATGCAAGTCACAAGTGGGGTACCTCTGGGATCAGTCCTGGGGCCTGTCCTCTTCAATATCTTCACCAGTGACATTGCAGATGGACTGGAGGGTAAGGTTTGTCTGTTTGCAGATGACACCAAGATCTGCAACACAGTAGATGATCCAGATGGCATGGGCAGAATGAGAAGAGATCTGGATAAACTAGCAAAATGGTCGGAAGAGTGGCAACTGGGGTTTAATGCAAAGAAGTGCAAGATTATGCACACAGGGAAGAGAAACCCTGAAGCCACCTATAGGCTGGGAGGGGAGTTGCTGGCAGTCACAAGGGAAGAAAGAGACTTTGGCATCATCATCACCGATGACCTGAAATCATCCAAGCAGACCAGTAAAGCAGTAGGTAAGGCTAGGGGGATGTTAGGGTGTATTAGTAGAGGTATCGCAAGTCGAAGAGGGAAGAATAATCCTCTTTACAAGACACTGGTTAGTCTTCATCTGAGTACTGCATGCATCTGGAGGCCACCTTCACAAGGACATTAACCAAATTGAGGCAGTCCAAGAAGGGCAACCAAAATGGTGCAGGGACTGCATCAGAAAACATATGAGGACAGATTAATGGAGCTCAATATGTATACCCTAGAGCAAAGGAGGGAGAGAGGTGATATGATCGAAACATTCAAACACCTAAGGACATTAACAAGGTGAAAGAGTCTAACATGTTTCAATATAAGAAAACAGCAGGACAAGAGGACACAGCATGAGATTACAGGAGGCCGAATTATGGGTAATGTGGAGGAAGTTCTTTTTCACAGAAAGGGTGGTGGATGCATGGAACAGCCTACCTCAGGAAGTGGTGGATATGAATACAGTGCAGGGTTTCAAACAGGCATGGGATAGGCATAAGGGAGCAATACAGATGAGTATGAATAGATAGGTCATTGACAGAGCAAAGGATGACGGCACATTTATAAGGTAGAAAAAGAAATGGGCAGAGTAGATGGGCCTTGCAGTCCTTATCTGCCGTCAACTTCTATGTTTTTATGTCACTCCCATGGATCCGCGCCCTGTGGCAGAGTTTGGGGGCATCTCCTTCCTGTGCTGGCCTACAGGCCCACTGCCACCAGGTCTCCACCTAGGGTAGTCATTCATCAAGAACAACACGCCTCTCCCCAATGGATGGGAGCAGTCCACGCTCATCCTCTCCCTTCCCAGCTGGTTTCCAGCAACCCCAGATCACTCCTGATCCTCAGTCGCCGGCACTGCGGGCAGTAACACTACTGCCATGCCACTGAGCCGTGCAGGTGTTTCACTTCTTGGGAGACATGGTTCTTTGTGGGGGGGATTAATGTCTATTTAAACTGGATGACCTTCCTCCTAGTAGACAAGGGGGAAAAGGAATTGGAGCAGAAGTTTGCAGCATATGTTTGGGGCATTTAAGCTAGCAGGGCTGGGGGAGGATGGGACTAGGGTAATCTGTATGGAAAACTCAGGTGAGGGAGCTCTTGCTAGCACTCTTCCAACTAGTATATATCAGTCGGGGGGGGGGAGGATAACAAAGACAGAGATGGCAAATGGGGGCTAAATCTGAAACCTGAGACCACATCAGAAAGGGGTGAAGGAAGTAACGAGGATGGAATAATGCAGGAAATGAGTACAGTTGGTCTGGTCAAGCATAGGAGACAGGGGTCCTGGACACTGGTCTGTCTAAATGTCATCAGCTTGAGAATAAAATGAGTGAGCTGCAGGCAGAGGCTAAGATGGAGCTGTTAGCCATAATGACAACACGGGCAACAGGACACAAACACTGGGCCCTTGCAGTACTAGGCTGCTCACTCTGCAAGAGAGACAGACACAAAGATAGGGAGGGAGGGTGGGTGGCATTTCCGTTACAGAAGATACTACTATGAGGGGTGGGCTCAGAACAGAAGCAGTCTGGGTGCAACTGACGAGGGACGAGAGTAAAAAAAAAAAAAGAAAATCAGGACAAAGTAGTCTACAGACCATTGAACTGGGAGGATGAGGATGATGACGGAATTAGTGCAGGCAATTAGGAAGGCATCAGCCAAAGTGAATTTGGTAATGATGGGTCACCTATAGTAAATATGTTGGATGTGTACTGGGACATCCTGGCAGCCAGCAGCCCAAAAAAACAGGTGCTGGTGGATGTGATGCAAGACTGCTTTTTCATGCAGTGGATCAGAGAACCAACTAGAGAGGGGGCCACCCTTGATCTGGTTCTCTCAAATGCTGAGACAGACAGTTATAGTGAGGTTCAACATAACCAAAGGAAAACATCACTCCAGTTAAGAAACAAAGGTCCTGACTTCAGAAGGGCGGACTTTGGCAAAATGGGAGGAAATGCTAAAAAAATGAACTGGCAGGGGCAGAGGGAGTGGAAGGGGCATAACGCAAATGGGATATCATAAAGAAGGGTGTAAATGAGGTGAAAGTATTATACATGAGACAAGACAGGAAGAACAAAAAGCCAATCTGGTTTTCCATAGGGATAGCTGAGGCAGTTACGGCAAAAAGGGCACCATTCCAAAAATTAAAGGGGGAACAGAGCGAGGCCAACTGGGAGGATCATCTGAAAAATCTGAAAGAGTCCAGAATGGTAAGAAAAGAGTAAAGCAGAAACAGAGCTAAGAATAGCAGAGGGGGTCAAAGGAGAGAGAGAAAAAACTTTCTTTAGGTACATTAGGAGAAAAAAGAAACTAAGGAGGGTTTTATCAGATTAAACAAGGAAGGGACATGAGTAGAAGAGGATGAGAAGATGGCCGATTTACTAAATGAATATTTTTGTTCAGTATTCACAGTGTAGTGCAGGCCAAAGGGAGGGTGTGACAGGACTTAAGTTAGGAATAATCTCAGAAGAAATGGTGTTCAGGTGTTTCAAAACCCTGAAGGTTGACAGAGCACCTGGCCGTGAAGGGGTGCACCCTAGAGTGGTAAAGGAGGTGGGGAAGACACTGGCACCCGCAGACACATCTGTTTAATTATTCCCTGGATGTGGGGGCTGGGTCCAGCAGACTGGAGGGTCACTCATGAGGTGCTGCTTCACAGGGGCTGGAGCAAGGATGACTTGGGAAATTACTAACCTTGAGCGCTGGCAGGCTACAATAGTAAAGGAAAAAAATGTGGACGTTTTGGAAGTAAATGGGCGACAGGACAGGGAGATCTTGCCAACTAACCATATCAACTTTTTTGACTGGGTCACAAACAAAAATACCCTTAACGCTGAGCTGATTGCAGAAACAAAACTAGGCCCATTTAAAGCCAAACTGCTACAGTACCTGGCCACTCTCAGTAACTACAACTGCGGTACTAGTGCCTAATCCCACCTTGTTTTGCCCCCGCAGAGCACTCACTTCCCCCCCGGTCTTGTTCTGCCATGCAGAGCACTTAGCCCCAATTAGCCCCCCTTCCCCCTGCCTTTTATCGCAAATATTACCCTCCTCTTATTCACCCCTCTCCTCATTGTTTCCTCCACATGTCACTTCCCTACCTTAAAACCCATTGGCATCTCCTCCTCCCACCCTACCCAGCTCCACCCCTATCCCTTACTTACGAAACCCTTTAGGTGGATTCCTAGCCCATCCCACTCCCTGCCCACTTTACCCTCTTATCTGTCACCCCATTTGCTTCCCACCCCCAACTCTGGCCACCCTTCTTCTCTGACCCTCCTAATTCAACCTGTATGCTTTAAGATTCAGTTACCTCTATAAATTGCTTGTCCACATTTGGTTAGCTCTATGTACTGTCACAAAAATGTTGTTCACTCCTACCTGCTGTATTTAACTGTACTTGCATGCTATGTTCTCCCCAATCTGTAATGTAAAGTCTATGTATCCTGTCTGTTACCTTTTCGACATGGAACCTTTTTTAGCTCAGAGGTGTAAATCCAAGATTCCAATAAATAAATAAAATGTGGTGGACAGGGGCCAAGCAGTGGATGTACTTTGACTTTAGTAAGGCCTTTGATTCCGTGCCACACAGAAGGCTAATAAGTGTCTGTGGCGGTAGCTCAGCAGGTTGCACACTCACCTCTGTGGCCAGAAGATCAAAAGGTTGAGGGTTCCAGTCCCACATCAGGAACCCGGAGTAAAATCCCAGTAGCGACACTGTAGGATACTATCAGGATCTTTCCACAAAACTGGCACCCCCACCAACTTCAGTCATTACTCCAATGATAAGCACTGGAATTTGGATCAGACTCTCATAAGGCTCTGACAACATTCTGCCTTGCTGAAGTTTGTAACACACAAATCAACATACCATGCCCTTTGGGTAAAGGACAACTGCAGCATGGGGTCAAGCCTTCACTGACTGATATCTGAGCTCACCCTACAAGCTAAGGTACATTAAGCACACCAGTTGAATTGGGCATTTTTCTTATCGTCATTCATACAAGATAAGGTAAAAATGGTGGTGTGATCAAATCTCTTTTTTAACTAGCATGACTTTTCATTTACTATGCTATACTGGGCCTTTTAACACACACACACACTAGAGGGCTCCCATAAAGCCTACAGACATATATTTTGAGAGAATGCATCGATCCCACTAGCATGGCCATGCTTCAGTGCCACAAGAACACCTCTACTTACCCGACAAACAGTACCTGCAGCAGGGAAAGGTGCTCACAAACAAGATCTCAAGATTGAAAAAAAAGGAACTGAAGAATTAACATTTTTATCTTAAAATGGGCTTTAGAAACCTAGCAGCTTCACTGGTCTAAACACATCAACTGACCATTAATCTCAGGTATAGGAACAGTTTTCAGCATAGTTGCCCTTATCTACATAGCAACAGACTACATGAAAATAAAACAGTTTTCCATTAAAATTAAAACATTTCCACTTTTTAAACACAAAAACCCACAACAAGGCACAGGTTTCTTCAAAAGTAATGTACTGTACTTCCTGGGTTAATTCAAAGGCACTCGACCTTAGTTGCCAAACTCGCATAATCTACCTAGCAATAACCTAACTAAAGGAAAATAAATTGTATAAGCATAATAACCCACTCTAGGGCATAGGTCTTTGTAAGTATTAATCCCCGAGACGGGGGTGTGGGGGGTGGAGGTGGGGGTGGTTGGCCTCATGCTCCCCACAACCTGCATTAATTCCTTAGAAATGCCTCCTGTCGAGGGGATTAATGCGCTTGTAACATGGGGAATGTTGCAAGGCATTAATGTCAGTTTCTTAAGTAAATCAATGAGACTGTTTGATTGTTAACGTTTTTATAACTGTTTTTTTTTTTTTCCAGGCATACATCGCAACAACTTCGGAAAAGACAAGGTGTGCATTAATGCTGTGACTTGTAATACATTTTTACATTGCTAACATTCTTACTATTACAGTTCTATAATGAAATGATTGATTTTGCAACATACTTTTGAACAGATGCTATATTTCAGTTATTAAAACACTCACAACAGAGTCGGAAATATGTCCTGAAATACTGTGGTGCTGTCTGGGTTATTCATGAGTTATTTTGATTTTTTACTTACACTTTGAGGCTGCTCATCCACTGACTGCGATTACAGCGTTGCTGATATATTTTTAGATAAACATGCACTTTTCCCAACAATGGTAAACAAACAGTTTTATAAAAAACATTTTTTAACATAACTGTGACAACATATCACGTCCCTCAGTTATCCGGAAGTGCTGCATTATTTACTGTTCTCCGGAAACACTGCCCCCTGTAGATAGTAATTAAAGTTAATGGGGCCGTGCACTGTGAAGTGGGAAATATTGAATGGATTACATTTAGCGGCCGTCTCCCTCAATGCACTTGGGATACTGTTACTCATGTGGTACGTTTGCTCAGTATACCTATATGCTGTGTCATATTTGCAGGCTTCTGTTTGCATGCCATGTATCTCTGGCAATTCTACATTACTGTCTGCCATGACACAGTGTTCCTGCGGCCTCTCCCTAACTGCTTTCGCTGTCTCAGTAGTAGGTTTCGGCTCTGTTGGACAACAGTGCTTTGCATGTTTTACTTCACTGCTACCTAGTCCTCTATCTGAACGTCGATAATAACAGTGTCAACCAGGTGGGTGGGTGGGACACACTAGTTTTTGGATCACTGTGTGGCTGGTTTCGGCATTACACATCCTAGGAATTAATGCACCTTCAGTTTTGTGTCACGTACTCTTTAGCCAAATCACATCACTGTATTTCAGGAAAAATTAATGCCCATGTTACAATGAGAATTAATACACTTTGTCTTGTGCTTTCCCATTCACTCAGGAGGTGCATTAATTCTCTAGACATGCATGCCCTGCTGTGGGTTATTTTATTTATTTAGTTTTTGATAACCGGGTAAGTGCACTAGACACAAAAGTGACTATTTTCAGGAAAGACCCGGGAAGTTACAACATCAACAGGAAAAAACAGTGATGATACAGTACAATATAGGAGTACAACATATTAGGGATACAATTAAAATGGATAACAATTTGAGGTGACTGGAGAAACATTCCAATGCACTTCATATCAGAAGTGAAAGTAAGTGCATATTATACTATAGCATTTAAGGATAGTTATTGCTTACAAAGTAGTGTGTGTGTGTGTGTGTGTGTATACACGTGTAGAAAGTAATATTTGAGGTGACCTTTAGCACTGCCTCTCCAAACAGAGAATTTTCGTGAAGCTTAGCAGGCGTTCATGCACTCACACTCGGGCACTGTGTAATCTGCAATACCCTGGCAAGCTCCCAAATGTTGCCAACCCCCCTTTGTGTCCAGTGCAGGCCCTTTTGTTTTCATACCAACCCTATAATTACTGCACACCACTTGTGGCAACTGTGGGAATGCCTTGGGGCGGAGGACAGGCAAAGTTTCCCATGGCTTGCTTCCCAGTTGTGAGGCAGGTACCTTGTTCCCATTTCCGGTAAACCAAGTCTTACTGCCCTATGCATGTCCGCTCCCCTTGCACGGTTTGTTGCCAAACAAAAGAATGCAAAAGGAACGCCCCTCTCTTCTCATGGGAGGCTGACTTGGACAATAATGGCTTCCTTCCTTTTCACACTAGAAAGAGAAATACAAGCGCTCTCAGGGACACTGCACAAGACACACACCTATTAGATTCCTAGTCTGAGATCTCCTAGTGTTTTACTACTGGAGTCATTGCTCCAGATAACACGCATTTTCAAGACTAAATTTACTCACAATTTTTGATGTTACGCGAGTGAAATAAAATTTTGATCAGTAAAAGCACTTCAAACCTGGAAAAACATACCTTTTAGGTACCTGTGAGGCATCCTTAGTGTTGAATGAGTATTGGCACTCAGCAAAAAATTTTTTTTTTTTTTTTTAAATCTCATTTTTTATCCTCCCGATCGCCCCATCGTTCCACTCCTTCAGGCTCACTCATGCCACCCACCCGACACACTGAGTCTGCCCCTAGAGTGCCCCTGGTGACGCCTACCTTCCTCCTTCTGTGGAGCACCTTGCACAGCGGGGTCTTCCCGTGGTTTCTGGACTGGGTGGCTGGAGCGGCCGTCATCTAGGACCGGCGAGGTGGTTTCCGCTTTTCTGTGCTTCCCTTCCATCCCCTGAGGATGCTGGGTCAGGCAGGAACATGCTTACGCCTGCCGTGCTTGGGCCCTCCCTCCTGACTCCCCCATGCAGGAGCCGCCAATGCCCAGTCGGTGGCTCCACCAGCCCGTGGACATTGGGTGCGTTAGCACCCTGGTAACCCACCCGAAGGAGGAGAGCATCCGTTGGGACGCTCAATCCTCCTTCCCCCTGCCGGCCCCCAACAACCCAAGTCCGTACCCGAACCCAGGTCGCCGGCGTGGTGGGAGGTGTGGCGTCCAGCGTCTCAACCCTCAGCGTCACCAGGCCAGCAGCAAAACATTTTTTAATGAGTATTTCTTAAGACTGCGGAGTAAAATAGGTCAGTACTCAGTGTCTCTGGTGCACTGACAGGACCCAAGCCTCCCAATTCCTAACTGCACACTGAACAACTTCTCCATCTAATGAACATCCCACACTCTGTGTAGGCCCCACACTTTTCCAGTGACCCCCCATTCCTCCTAAATACTCTATGCAGGATTCCACATGCTCTCCCAATAATGCCTCTTCCCCTTTGGATGTCTGCAGTATGCTAAGCAGTGGGGTTTGTGGGATTACCCCAGTTTAGGTGTCTGGACTATTTCTGTCTGTCTGTCTGCTACACATTGAGCGCTGGGGTTTCGGGAACAACTCCATATAGACAGTATTAAACTGCAGGCTAGTTAAAGGAAAACTGCACCCTCGTATCTTCTAAATGTTATTTGTTTCCATGTCAACAGACAACTCTTCATGTAGCTGTTAATTCTGTTGGCACCCTTTGCAAACTGTGTGAGAGGCCTTTCGGCACCATACATTTCTACTTAAAGTTGAACCAGCATAATATTCTGTGGTGATTTGCATATGCAGCCCGTGATGCTTTGCATTGTGGGGGCATGTGTGATTTTGTATTTCTTTGAAACTCGGCTTCCCAGCCAAATGCCCTTTGGGGTAACCTTTGCCTCAGTGCTTGCGCACAGAGGTTCTTTGTCTTTTAAAGATGTATGCAACTGCTTCAGTCAGTTTTCACACTTCATACTAGGCCCTATCACTCTCCTGGGAGGTTCCATTTCGTGGTTGTTGAAATCTCATTGTCCCTGAGAGCTGCATTAACATATGAGAACATGATGTCAGATCAACCATTCGTATCCTGTATCTCTATGCTAAAATAACAAATACCCTGCAAAAACTCTCTGGAAACTTATAAACCGAATGGAGTTTAAAGGGGAAAAAAACTGCATTACAACTCAGATAGCTTGTAAAACTCACTGAAGGTAAATGTGGTATTTCACACCTTCTTGCAGCTTGGTTCTTTTAAAACTACTTAAGCAGACAGGCATACTGGGGAGTTTAAATGTTGATTATGCATCACATTCTCATATGATAATGCAGCTCTCAGGGACAATGAGATTTCAACAACCACGAAATGGTCCCTCCCAGGAGAGTGACAAGGCCTAGTATGAAGTGTGAAAACTAACTGAAGCAGTTGCATGCATCTTTAACAGCTACATGAAAAGAGGTGTCTGTTGACATGGAAACAAATGACATTTAGAAGATATGAGGTGCAGTTTTCCGTTAACAAACAAACAAAAAAACACTGAACAGAGTCTGAAAGCTCCTATAATCACTTCATATCCATATGGCAGAAAACAAAGGAGCACTTCCTGCTGTTTCTCTCAAAGTACTAGATTACTCCTTCCTCACACCTGAAAAAAATAATAAAAATGATGAATAACTGCTTCCCTTGCACCTGGGGAGTCACTTTTGTTAAAGGCTCTACAGTATGAGCACATATTGCTATCCCAGTCTGGTGGAAACTGGCCTCTAGCTAGTGAACCAGTAGGTGGCAAAGTAATATTTTTAAAATGACTTGAGTTGATTTAGCAGTGACTACCACAAGTTTTCACTCTGCCTGGTAACACTGCATAACTTTGTAAGCACCAGACTTTGGTTTAGAACAAAAAAAGGACCCTAGCTTGCCTAAGTTTTGAACCTCCTTTCAAACCTCGTCATTTGGGGCATTTCAGAACAAAAAGGTGAGGAGGGCAGCAAAGGCAACTGTGATCCTTAAAACAAAACGTTAATACTTGTAAATATTCTTTCTCCGAGTAAGCAGCCATGTGCAAGGAGAGAGAGAGAATGGCAGTTTCTATGTTTTAGCAGCTTTCTGGCATCAGTTTGATATTGTCTCTCTCCCCCAAGTATCTCACTTCCACAACATGCTCAACCCCACCAGCCCTGGATCTGGGACTCTACGTGTGATCTCGAACCCAGGTCCTTCACCTCCATGGTAAGCTCAACCCCAACCAGTCAAAGGCCTGGGACACTAAGTCTACTCTCGAATCCGTGTCTCTCGCTCCCAAAACACACTCAGTTCCCACCAGCCCTGGGCCAGGGACTAAGTCCATTCCCAAATCTGGGCCTCTCACCCCCATGGCAGGCTCAACCCCCCACAAGCTCTGGGCCTGGGACCCTGAGTCTGCTCTTGAGGCATGGTCTCTCAACTCTATACCACAGTCAGTCCCAACCAGCCCAGGAAACTAGACCTCAAAGTCTACTCTCAAACCTGGGACTCTCACTCCTATGACATGGTCAACCGTCCATCACCACCCAAGGAACTAGATCCCCTGCAGAGTCTGCTCTTGAACCTGCATACCTCACCTCCATGATATGTTCAGCCCCGATCAGTCCAGAGCCTGAGATCCGGAGTAAATCTGCTACCAAAACGTCAAACTCAGGTCTGTCCCCTCCACAACACATTCAGCTCCACAATGCCAGGACATGGGACCAAGTCTGCTGTCTAACCTGGGTCTCTCACCACTAAGGCAAGTAGCCCCCAGTCAGCTCGGAACCTGGATCCTGGGTCTGCTCTCCAACCTGGGCCTCTCACCTCCACAACACACGGAGCCCCACAAGCACAGGGTCCGAGACCCTGACTCAGTTTTCAGTCTGGGATCTTTCACCTCCAAAGCACTCAGCCACATCAGCCCAGGGTTTGGGATTTATATCTGCTCTAACCCAGGTCTCTCACCCCATGACCAACCAGCTCAGGGCCTGGGACAGTGTGTGTATGTGTGTGTGTGCTCTTGAATTTGGGTCAGTTACCTGTGCAACGTGCATATCTCATGTTCCATAGGCCTGGGACCTCGAGTCTGCTTTTGAACCTGCGTTTCTTACCAGTGAGGCATGCAGTTCCCAACATTCCAGAGTTTGGGAACCAGATTAAGTTCTCAAGCCTGGGTGTTTCACTTGCACAGCATGTTCAGTACCACCAGCCCAGGGTCTGGGACCCAGACTCTGCTCTCGAACCCAGGTCCCTCACGTAGTAGGCACACTCACTCTCCACCAGCCCACGGCCTGGGACCCTTGGTCTGTTCTCGAACTCAGGTCCCTCACCTATGAGACGTACTCACTCCCCTCCAGACCAGGGTCTAGGACCCAGAGACTGCTCTCGAACCCAAGTCCTTCACCCAGGAGACATGCTCACTCTCCACCAGCCCAGGGCCTGGGACCCTTAGTATGCTCTCAAACACAGGTCCCTCACCAATCAGACATGCTCAGACCCCACCAGCCCAGAAAATGTAGTTTTATTCCTGCAGATTCCTGTACTATAGAGTCATTCAAAATAATTGTTAGTAGTCTACTGCTGTGCATTTCTGGAAACAGTTAACATTATCCCCCTACCCAATTTGGCACAGCACTTTGCTACGCTACATCAGCTATTTAACTCCTGGAGTCTGCTCTCGAACCAGAGTCGCTTGCTTTCACGACATGCCCAGCCCCCATCACCCCAGAGCTTGGGACCACGACTCTGCTACCAAACCTGTGTCTCTTACCTGCATGACATGCTCAGTATCACCAGTCCAGGTTCAGGGACTCTGAGTTTGCTTCTGAACAGGGTCTCTCACCACCACAACACCTTCAGCCCCAACCAGCAGAGTGCCTGAGGCTCTGATTTTCCCACTTGTGTGGCAAGCTAAGCCCCCACTAGACCAGGGCCTGGGACCCGAAGTCTGCTCTTGAACCTGTGTCTCTTACCTGTGTGAAATGCTCCCTATTACCAGCCCATGTCTTGGGACCCCCGAGTCTCCACTCGAACCTGGGTTTCTCATTTCCACAACACACAGAACTCCCACCAGTCCAGGGCCTGGGACCTGGAATCTGCTCTCAAGCCTGGGTTTGTCACCTGTGAGAAATGCTCAACCCTTACCAGTCCAGTTCCTGGGACCTAGACTCTGCTCTCAAAGCCGGGTCATCCCAGGGCTTAGGACCTCGAGTCTGTTCTCAGACCTGGTTATGCAGCCAACCCAGTAGCACAGCAGTAGAGCTACTGCCAGCTATGCAGCGACCCGGGTTCAGGAGTGGACGGGGGTCGCTTGCAAACTGATCAGGAAAGGGAAGATAGAGTAGTCAGAGGACAGCTTTCCTCCCTTGGGAAGGGGGTATATGTGTCCTGCTCAGCAGTAGCCACCTAGAGGAATCCGGGTGGCAGTGCAGTGGGATCGCATGGGAAGGGATCCCACCCACAAGACACCAGGAGTGTCACTGCAGAGACAGAGCTCGCTCAACGAGTCAATGCACGCACTGCGGGGCCAGGGAGAAAAAATAGTGGAATCCCCCGGATTGGATGACTCTCGGTTCTCTGCAGACCCCACACTGGTGACCACGCACCTCCACAGGTCCTGTGGCAGAGGATGACTGAGCAAGGGTATGTCCCAGGGAAGCCAGGTGACAGGGCTGGGGTGACCAGACCAGACTGGAGTAGGTGCAGGGATTTGGAGACACAGTATAGACGAAAATAACAAAAATGGTCTTCTCACCTCCATAACATGTTCAAACTCATCAGCCAGGCCGGCTTCATGATGCCGAGTGATGGGGTGCCCGCTCAGCAACCTGGCGACTTGGGCTTGCGACCTGCACCTGGGACGACTGGAGCAGAGATCTGCAGGGAGGGTGAAGAGTGTCTGCATGGATGCGCTTCTCCCTGGTAGGGAAGGTTTGGCTTACGCTGCCCTTGAGCAGCTCCTGGTGGTGGGCTGGCGGAGGTGCACTTGGTGGTCTGGGTGACCACACGCTGCCATGCATCCTTCCCCAGATCCCACACATGTGCAGCTCTTTTAGGAAGGGGGATGGAAGGGAAGGTTAAAAAAAAAAAAAAGGAACAACGGACACCCTGCAGTGCTGGATGATGGCCTCTGGCAAGCCTCCCCCAAGCCACCTGACCGCCCAAGTGCACCATGCCTGCCCCCCCCCCGACATAACCCCAGTGTTAGAGACGCTTCCCCCTGGTAGCTCCCGGGGGGGGGCCACCAACACGGATAAGCCAGACCACTTGGGATATCAGAGGTATTGGGGGAGCATGGAGGTAGGTACAGCAATGTTGAATCCAACGAGCAGAGGAGGCGAGCATGTGAGAGCCTGAAGGAGTGGGGCTGCGAAGGGCCCGGGAGGAGAAAAACCAAAAACAAAACACCAGCCAAGGGTACAGAACCTTGTGTCTGCTCTTGAACCCTGATCCCTCACCTGTATGACATGCACAGTCCACACCAGCCCAGGGTATGGGATCCTGAATTAGCCCTTGAACCCAGGTTTCTCATCTGTGGGACATGCTCAGCCTCCACCTCACCAGAACAGGGAGGCCTGAGTCTGCTCTCAGATCTGGGTCTCATCTACATGACATGCTCAGTCCTTACCAGCTCAAGGCCTGACACCTAAGTCTGCTCTCAAACCAGGATCTCTCACCTGTGTGAGATGATCAGCCCTCACAAGCCCAGGGCATGGTACCATGTACTGAATCTTTGAATCTTGGTCTCTCACCTCACCTCAGCCTCCAGATTGCTGTTCTCCCTTCTTCCCAATGGACAACCCAAAAGATGTCTCTGCCTGTGACTGACCCCCTTCCACCTGTGAACTCCTCTAGGTTATTAAACAACACTTAACATCTGCAGTGCCAACAGCTGCACACACTCCCGCCCCCCCCCAAAAAAAAACTACCTGGGTGTCTTTGTGTAACTTATAGTAAATTGATGGTGGGGTAAACTGAGTTAATGGCCACCTCAGAACATACCGGAACCCAGTGCTCTTCCAATCTATAGCATCAGAGAGGTTTCACAGGACGAGGCATAAAGCTACCATTTCTGCCAACGGGTTGCAAATTGTGTGACGGTTTTGAAGGGTGGCTGTAATTTGTTCCATGTGGTAAATGCCACAGTGAAAAGAATAGGGACTTCTCTGTACAAGGCTGGAACAGCTGGAGAACCCGGTCAGGGCCACTACTGTTCGAATTTTGGTGGTCCTGGAGGAAATGGAGAGTGACAATTGTGACAGGGCAGACTAGAACCCTGACCCATTTGTTATGGAGAATGTGTTTAAATGCAAGGATCTATTCTTTCCTGTCTTTTCTCTGTCTGGTTGCGCAACAACCCAATTTTCCTGTGAGACTTCAGATTTGATAACCCCGACAATCTCGCAATTCTTTGCCTCTCACTGTCTCTCAGTTTTCTCTTGCTCTTTTTCTCCCTTACCTATCTAGATCTGTTGATATAAAAATATATGCGAATCACTGTATGCAAATGAAATTGATATTGGGATCCCTTTTGGTTTAGAAAATATATAGTGTTACTGTTGAAATGTATATAATTATATTTTGAGATGACTGCAAAAAGCTACTGGGAACTTGAGAGATTACCTGAGTTCAATTTTTAAGCCCTTTGCAAAATCTGTGCAAAAGGGGGCCTCAATTTAGGAAGCACATTGTATTCTAGCAGCTCCTGCCTGATATTTACAAGGACAGGATGTTTGTTAAGAATGGGGGGTTGCAAGGACCTATAAGAGAGCTGAGTTGCAACTGCAAGAAAGATTAAAAGAAAAAGAGACACAGAGACTGAAAAAAAAAAAAACTAATTTCTTCTCTGTACATAATTATTATGAACGTTTATTTTTTTATGTTACTGCTACTATAAATAAATATTTTGGGTGAATTCTACAACTGCTCCTTCTTTTCCCTGTGCTTCCTGACTTGTGCCTCGACGACAGATGGTGTTAGAGGTGGGATTTACGCCGTGCATACCCTAAGACAGGAGTTTTGTGTGAGAGTACTGGACCTAGTACCAGGGAAGTACAGAGGAAGGTATGGATTCTGCAGCAACAAGTCCAGGAGTGGTTACCAGGAGAATGACAGCCAAACTAGCAGAGACAAATGTCCAGTGTGAGATTGTACAGCCAGCACAAGTTATGGAAAAAAAAACAGGCAGTGACAGAACCTAAAGCTTGATGGACTTTTTCAAATGGTGAGCTATACAACAAAAAGAGATGGAGAAGTAGAGAGAAAAAGAAAGTCAACATTTGGAAGCACAAAGGAGAGAAGAGATGCAGCGACAGGAGCATTGATGGCTGGATGCTTTGCAAGCTATCAAAGGCAGAGGATCTGGCACAGATCCAGGCGAACAACAAGCAACTTAAAAGCCATTAAACTTACTAAGTTGTGCCCCTCAGATGATATTGAGGCATACCTGACAACTTTTGAAAGAGTTGCCACAGACTGCCAATGGCCAAAGCAGCAATGGACAATCAGACTGGTACCCTACCTGACAGGGAAAGCCCAACTTGCCTACAGCAATATGGACACTGCACAGTCAGAAAACTATGACCTGGTGAAGAGCGAAAACCTGAAAAGGTATGACATCTCCGGAGAGACATACAGGCAGAGATTTCGATCTCTGAGGTACAACTCAGTCGACAATCCTAGAGAAGCCTTCATCCGACTCACAGAACTCCTGATAAAATGGCTCCAACCAGAGAGCAAAACAGTCCCACAGATCAACACATTTGCCATGGAGCGATTCATCAATATCCTGCCTACAGATGTGCAGCTGTGGGTAAAGGAACACTGACCAGAGAGTGGGGAAAAGGCTGTTTCTTTGGCCAAGGACTACCAAATGGCCAGACAGATGCCACATCAGTGAGGTAACAGCCAAGCCAAGACACTCTTTTTCCCATTTAAACTCCAAGCCTGATAAGAACTCTGGTGGGGGTAACAAATCTGGGCCCAAAGACGTTATCTGCTATAACTGTAATAAGCCAGGCCATTTTGCAAGAAACTGTCATAGTAAGGAGAGTGGCACTGCATCAGATTTGTCCTTGGCAAACTGGGGCAAGTACTTAACAGATGTGAAGGTGGCAGATAAGACTGTGAAGGGACTCATTGAATTGGAAAGCAGACAAACCCAAGTGCAGGTTAAAGTGCTGGGAAAACACTGTGCAAAAAGATCAGGTACTAGTGTCATCTGCATCCATGGGGACACTCGATACTATCCCACCACCCAAGTGACTCTGACCGTTTAGGGTGTGTCGCACCAAATGAAAGTGGGGGTAAGTACCTAAGTTACCTACACCTGTGATTATTGGAAATGACTTTCCAGGATTTACTGAGTTGATCAAAGAAGGAGTAAATCCTGATGTTTCAGTAGCTGTGGTGACAAGAGCTCGGGCAAAGAGAATTTCAGATGGTGGGGACATTTTTCCTTTCAAAGATTTTGATTCGGACTTGTTTAAGCACAGCTCCAAGATTCGAAAATCCAAGACAGATGATGCCTGAAGAAACTGTGGCAACAAATGACTGATAACATACTAAAAGCCAGCATAACAACAGGCCTCATGGTCTGTCGTGTCTGCTCGGTAGCCAGCTCCCCTAATGGGTGCTTGATCTGCCGTCCCCCCTCCCCCAGAGAGGGACTTCCATGGCCTGTTTCCCCCTGTACCTGTCCCACCTCCTCTTAAACCCCTCTCCGCTGTACCCTCCTGTACCAGGCTCCTAAGCAGCGTGTTCCATGGCTCTACCACCCTCTCAGTGAAGTATCATCTCCTACGCCCCCCCCCCTGTAATTCTCCCCTTCCAGCTTCCACTCATGCCTCCTGGTTATTCCCCCCCTTCTTAAGCCTAAGCATCTCCTCGACTCCACCCTGGTTGATCCCCTTTACATACTTAAAGACATAAAGGGACATTATGATGGCCATAAAGGGTCAACATGTGAAAATGCTGAAACTAAACTGATAACCAATTGTGATTTTCTTTCAGAACAAGCTAACAATGTTTCTCTCCATGGTTATTTTAAGCAGGTGGGGTGAAACCAAAACAAGGTGTACCAATGTTTAAAAAATGTAATGGGTTACTGTACAGAGTTTGGGTTAAACCTCAGACACAGGAACACACAGAACAATTGGTTACACCACAAGTATAGAACAGAGTTATTTTAGACAGCACATGATAGCCCTATGGTTGGTCACTCAGGGAGGGATCGCACCCTTGCCAGATTGCTGTATAGATTTTACTTACCTGGAATTCATGAAGATGTTGCTACCTATTGTAATTCCTGTGTTGAGTGTCAGAAAGTAGTCCCAGTCCCTAGAAAAGACAAAGTGCCCCGGTACCCCTATCCTTGATAGATGTGCCTTCTGAGAGAATTGCAATGGATATGGTTGGTCCTTTAGACAAAATTAAAAAGGGTAATAGATTTATCCTGGTAGTATGCAACTATGCTACTTGACACCCAGAAGCAGTTCCAATGCATACTGTTACAACCCCAAAAGTTGCAGCAGAGCTTGTCAAAATGTTCAGCAGAGTGGGCACACCTGAAGAAATGATTACTGATCAGGGTAATAATTTTGGTGCTGCACTGCTTAAGGAGCTGTACAGACTACTAGGTATCACTGCCATAAGAACCTCCCCCTATCACCCTCAGACAGACAGTCTTGTTGAGCATTTTAACCAAATCCTAAAACGCATGTTAAAAAGGTTTGTAAAAGGGGAAGGGAAAGACTGGGACCAATACTTGCCTTACCTACTTTTTGCTTACAGAGAAGTGCCACAGGCATCAACAGGGTTTTCACCATTTGAAATGCTGTATGGTAGGCAGCCAAGAGGGCCACTGGATGAGATAAAAGAAACATGGGAAGATAAGGTATAAGGGGAAACTGTAGCCAAAGAAGATGCTCTCTAAGGCTGGGGGGGTGGGAAAGCGAGCATCCATTAGGTGGCTGGCTACCGAGCAGACATGACACACCACTAGGCCTATTCTGCTGGCTTTTAGTATGTTAGTATAACCCCACTCAGAAACAATCTATAACTTCTTATATGTGTGCTCTAAGAAAGAAGCTGGCAAAATATGTTGAGATTGTCCATAGTAATCAGGAAGAGGCACAAAACCAGCAGAAGGTATATTATGACCATGGGGTAAAAGAAAAGGTTTTCGAGCCAGGTGAAAAGGTTTTGCTACTGTTACTCACAACAGAAAATAAACTGTTAATGAAGTGGCAAGGGCCATTTAAGGTTCTTAAGACGTACTGGCACTGTTAACCACGAGATTGAGACCCCTGACTGGAAAAATCCTACTAAAGATATACCATGCTAACCTCCTCAAGAAATGGGCTGAAAAAATGCCAAAAGCTGCTTTGCTAGTTTTACCAGAAACTGATAAAGGTATTGACATAGCTTATGATACACTGGAACAAACTGTAAATGATGATGCTGTAAAGATGTATGTTTCCTTAACCACAGAACAAACTGCAGACATTCGTAATGTACTAAATACATTTGACAGTACTTTTACCACAGTACCAGGCTGAGCAAAAGGGGTTGAGTATGTAATAGTGACAAGGAATGCTTATCCTATTAGGCAAAAGACATACAGGTTGCTGAGTTGTTAAGAGCTGACGTGGTTAAGGAAATACAAAACATGAAAGAATTGGGTATCATAGAGGAGTCAAGGTTTGCTTGGTCATCTCCAATGGTAATTGTAAACAAAAAAGAAGGGGGTGTTAGAATCTGCCTTGATTTTAGGAAACAATCAAATGTCAGAATTTGACAGTTATCCTATGCCCAAAATAGATGATTAGGTGGACAGACTGGGGAGTGCAAAGTATATCAGTACCCTCGATCTCACCAAGGGTTACTGGCAAATACCTTTATCTAAAGAATCCAGAGATAAAACTGCATTTGCAGGGAGGGAAGTCAGAAGAGCAAAGGCCCAAACTGAGGAAAAGATAGCCAACTCGGTTAAGAAGGGGGATAAAACCTTTGATAGGTACATCAGAGAGCGTAGACAAAAGGAGGGATAGTGGGGCTGAATATAATGGACGGTGGGTAAGCAGAGAGGCACAGTGAAAGCAGGGATACTGAATGAATACTTCTGCTCAGTATTCACAAAAGAGGAGGAGGGGGAGGTGCCTAATCCAATTAACAGAAGCACTCTGGATGGGGGGAGTCGATCCTAGTCCTTTCACAGAAGAAAGGGTTCTGAAAGAACTCCTAAAACTGAAGGTGGACAAAGCAACGGGGCCTGACAGAACACCCCAGAATTCTAGAAGAATTAAGGGGAGAACTAGTGACACCACTGACCACCCTTTTAACAAATCATGGGAGGATGGTGTGGTACCTGAGGACTGGAGGAAGACAGATATGATTCCCCTTCACAAAAGTGGGAGCAAGACAGAGGCAGGAAAACTACAGACCTGTCAGTTTGACCTCTGTGGTAGGGAAAGTGATGGAATCGCTTCTGAAGGAAATAATTATCGAGTACCTAGAGGCCAGTGGGGCACAGGACACAAGGCAGCATGGGTTCATAGCGGGAAGGTCATGTCAGACGAATCTAATTGATTTCTTTGACTGGGTGACCAAAGTAGTAGACCAGGGAGGGACTGTGGACATGGCCTACCTAGACTTTAGCAAGGCATTTTACACAGTCCCACACAAAAGCTTAATAATCAAATTAACCAGCCTGGGAGTGGGTCCCAGGGTGGTAGCCTGGGTAAAACACTGGTTGGACAACAGGTCACAGAAGGTAATTGCAAATGGAGCCCACTCTGAAGAAAGAGGGGTTACTAGTGGGGTACCGCAGGGTTCAGTATTGGGTCAGTCCTTTTAATGTCTTTATAAGTGACATTGCAGAGGACTGGAAGGAAAAGTATGCCTCTTTGCAGATGACACAAAGATCTGCAACAGGGTTGATACACAAGGAGGCGTGGAAAGGATGAGAAGGGACTTGGCAAGGTTGGAGGAATGGTCAATATGGCAGCTAGGACTCAATGCAAAGAGTGCAAAATAATGCACCTGGAAAACAAAAACCCAGGGGAAGATTACACAATGGGGGGAGGTAGTAACAGCAACAAAAAAGGAAAGGGACCTGGGGGTAATCATATCAGATGACCTTAAGGTTAGCAAGCAATGTGAGAAGGCAGTAGGGAGGGCTGGGGGGATACTGGGATGTACAGAGACAGGCATCACCAGCAGAAAACATGAAGTTGTTATCCCTCTGTACAGACAACTGATGAGACCCCATCTGGAGTACTGTGTCCTGTTCTGGAGAACCCATCTCCGCAAGGACATAGACAGGATGGAGGCAGTCCAGAGGAGAGCAACTAAAATGGTGCAGGGTCTGCAAAAAAAGCCATACCAGGAGAGACTAAAGGAGCTTAATATGTATACCCTTGAGGAAAGGAGGGAGAGGGGGGACATGATAGAAACTTTTAAGTACCTCAGTGGAATCAACAAAGTCCAAAAGGGTAGCATCTTTCGGAAAAAGATGTGCAAAAACAATGGGACACAATTTGAAGATAGAGGGGGGATGGCTCACGAGCAATGTGAAAAAGTATTATTTTTTTGGATATTATTTTCTCTCCCTCGGAGCTCATTCAACCCCCGCCATTCCCCAGGCGCTATCCCGGACATCAGTCCCCCTCCCTTCTGCACCCCGCGACTTACCCTTCGCGGCAGGGTGGTGGGGAGCGACTCAACCCACCCCAACGGATCCATGCCAGGGAGGCACCCTCCAGGAACGGCGCCGGGGAACGACGTCGTGCTGCAGGGCTCCCATTTTCTTTTGTTTTCCTCCCGGCGGGCATGGCGTGCAATGACGCCAGCGACTGTATGCCTGCGCTCCCGCAAGCGCCGCTAGTCAAGCATCCGCCACCGCCCTGCCCCCTTGGCTTAAGCGCGTGTTGTCGATCCTCAGCCTCTGCTAGGGGTCAGGCAAGCACCGCCACCCAAATCCCTCACCCCAGAGATGGAGAGCAGTCCTCCGGACGCTCAATCCATCTCCTCCCACCGACCCCGGCAACCGTGCCCGTTCCCGAACACGGGTCGCCGGCGTGGCGCGAGGTGTAGCGACCAGCGCCTCAACCCTCAGCGCCACCGGGCCGGCTGAAAAAGTATTTTTTCACAGAGAGAGTGGTCGATGCATGGAACAGCCTTCCTGAGGAGGTTGTGGGGTCTAAAGCTGTAGGAGAATTCAAGAATGCATTGGACAGACATAAGGCAAGTCTTGTGGGGGGTAGGAAGAAATAGGCTGTTGGTTAACTGGGACCTGCACCTCATCCTGTACATAGGGAAATGGACAGACTAGGTGGACCAAGCGGCCCTTATCTGCCGTCAAAGTCTATGTTTCTATAGGATTCTGTCAGTTCGCCACCATGCCATTTGTTTTACATGGTGTGCCAGCTACATTCCAACGATACACAAATGCCATTTTATCCCCTCACACTGGTTATTGTGCTGCATACCTGGATGATGTTGTGGTGTACAGTCCAGACTGAAAATGCCTCCTGGAACATCTACGAGCAGTTATCCAAGCAATCAGAAATGCAGGTCTAGCTATTAATCCTACCAAATGTGCATTGGGCATGCAGAAAACCAGATATTTGAGCTATGTGTTGGGAAATGGAGAAATTAAGCCAGAGGTTTCTAAAATAGAAGCTGTAGCTAACAGCCTTGTCCCTAAAACAAAGAAAAATGTCAGGTCATTTTTAGGGCTGGCTGGTTATTATCGGAGAGTTGTTCCCAATTTTTCTGAATTAGCTACTCCCCTCACTGAACTAACAAAAAAACAGTACCCAAATAATGTGAAATGGAACCCAAAGTGTGATGAAGCTTTTCAAGCCATTAAGGCTGCATTATGTTCAGCCCCTGTTTTAAGAAGCCCAGACTTTGAGAAACCATTTCTGCTACAAACAGATGCATCTGAGGTAGGCCTAGGTGCAGACCTAAGTCAAAATGTAGATGGGACAGAACATCCTATTCTGTACATAAGTAGGAAGTTGCATGACAGCGTGAAAAGGTACTCCACCACCGGAAAAGGAATGTTTAGCAGCAAAGTAGGCCATGGAGTCCCTTAAGTTTTATTTGCTAGGAACTGACTTTGTTCTTGTAACAGATCACAATCCTCTCTGTTGGCTTAACCAGATGAAAGATAAAATTCCAGAATCACAAGGTGGTACCTGGCACTACAGCCATTTAAATTTGTGGTGATACACAAGTCCGGTAAAGAGAATAGCAATGCTGATTTTCGGTCAAGATATGGATCAGGAATTGAGGGTTCTGAAGGTTGAAAACAAATGTATGGGTTTGAACTGTACTGTCTGCTGTACTGTTATATAAAAACTGATAATGTACATGTGCTTAATTGCTAAAAGCAGCAAATGGTATTAGAGAATACAACGTTTTGGAAACCTGTTTAATAAAACAGGCTTCCTCTTGGTGGGGTGTATGTGACAGAGTAGAATAGGACCATGTCCCATTTGTTATGCAGAAAGTGTTTAAATGCAAGGATCTATTCTTTCCTTTTCTGTCTCTTCTCTGTCTGGTTGCGCAACCCAATTTTCCTGTGAGACTTCGGATTTGATCACCCCAACAATCTCGCAATTCTTTGCTTCTCACTGTCTCTCAGGTTTCTCTTGCTGTCTGTTTTTCTCCCTTGCCTATCTAGATCGGCTGATATAAAAATATATGCAAATCATTGTATAGAAATTAAACTGATCGTGGGATCCCTTTTGGTTTAGAAAATATATAGTGTTACTGTTGAAATGTATATAATTATATTTTGAAATGATTGCAAAAAGCTACTGGGAACTCGAGAGGTTACCTGAGTTCAATTTTTAAGCCCTTTGCAAAAGTCGTGCAAAAGGGGGCCTCAACTCAAGAAGCACATTGTGTTATAGCAGTTCCTGTCTGATATTCACAAGGACAGGATGTTTGTTAAGAATGGGGGTTGCAAGGACTTATTAAAAAGCTGAGCTGCAACTGCAAGAAAGATTAGAAGAAAAAGAGACACAGAGACTGAAAGAAAAAACTATTTAATGTCTCCTCTGTACATAGTTATTATGAACAAGTTTTTTTTTATGTTACTGCTACTGTAGATAAATATTTTTGGTGAATTCTACAGCTGCTCATGGTTTTCCCCTATGCTTCCTGACCTGTGCCTCGATGACAACAATGTGTTGACTTTACTGGAGCTTTGGCTCCCAAAGGCCACTGGATGGGGGCAGCCTTCCTGTATCATCAAAGCCTAGAGAATCAACCCTAGGAGAGCTCATGGACAATCTGATGGGCCAAGGACAATTCTTTTTTTTTTTTTTTTTACTGTCTGTTTATGCCCTCTCCTACACCATGCCTGCCCCTTTCATCAGGACTCCCCAATGCGACCGCACAGGCTGTGCCAAAGGACAGGAGACTATCCACTCCCACAGATGCCCCGCTCCTATGAACATTCAAGCTCTCAGACTGCCCCCTGAGTGGGGAGGAGGAGTCCCCCTGCCCCTCCTTACCTTAAGTGGATCAGACACACTCTGCAGAGCTTCTCCCCTGATCTCTCTGGTCCCCTGCGCCGGGGGCCCATCTTCAGGAGCCAATGTGGGGCTTTTCACGTTTTCTGGTCCAACCCCCTGCAGACGCCAGCATGCAAGGACAGACCAGGGAGATGAAGGCATGCTGAGACGTGCCTTCACTCCGGACCCTTGGCTGACATCCACCCCTCCCTGAGACTACTGCTTCCCTAGCTACACCTCCACCCGTGGTCACCCAGGTGGCGATATAGCAGCAGGGAAAGCAGCCCTCTGTCCCCAGAGAAGGACAGCGCCCCTCCGGGTGCTCAATCCTTCCCCCCCCCGGCCGGCCCACCAGCAGCCAAGGCTTGCTACCGAACCCGGGTCGCTGGCATCGCAAGTGATAGTGCTACTGCCCACCCCGCCCAAGGACAATTCTAATGGTAACAAACTCCAGAGGGGAAAGGGACCTCACTTTTTGTGCTGCCTAGGAACAAGCTCCCACTACTGAAGACTCCAAAATCCTCCTGTTTCCTGATTATTCTTATGCAACCCACCTCCGACAGAAAGCTTCTGAGGGAGTTACCCTGAAAGTATGTGAAGCTGGAATCCAATACAAACTCTGCTTCCTAGCTAGACTGCAATTTTCGGTGGAAGAAAAACTGTACGCTTCACGGACCTGAAAACTGCAGAGGCATTTGCTGAAGAACTGTTAAAACGCATTTGCCCCTTGCAGAGGAAGACTAAGGGGAATGGGAGAATCTGAGAGATCTGAATGTGTGCTGGACTTTCCACATCTTTCCAAAGATAGAGTATGATGGGACATGAAAGCTGCCCTTACTGTCAAGGATCTATTGGACAGTTTCATTTTGATACGGTTTTGTATGCCACTTACTAGGTGTGAACTATTTGGAATAATTTTACTGACTACAGGATAAGAACAGTTGGCATACTAAGTTTTTGAGACACAGTACTTTTGGGTGGACTCCTGAAAGGTGTGTGGGGGGTCTATAAGTCTTACAGGCATACTCCAGTTCACATTGTTTGACTGCTAGAAGATCAGGTAGTTTCTTTTGGTTGGGACCCTGCTTACCTTTTCAATTCATTCCTGCGCTTTATGTATCTAATATACTAACATACTAAAAGCCAGCAGATTAGGCCTAACGGTCTTTTGTGTCTGCTTGGTAGCCAGACCCTATTGAGCGCTCGCTCTTCCACCCCCCCAGCCCCCAAGAGGGTCATCTTCAGCTTCAGTATACCCATGCACCTGTCCCACCCCCTCTTAAAGCCCTCCACTGTGCCCTCCTCCACTAAACTCCCGGGCAGTGCATTCCATAGCTCCACCACCCTCTCAGTGAAGTAATGCCTTCTACGTTCTCCCCTTTAATTTCCCCCCTTCCAGCTTCCACTCATGCCCCCTGGTTGTGCCCCGTTTCTTTAGCCTGAGCATTTCTTTGGTTCTGCCCCGTTAATCCCTTTCACATATTTGAAGACCTCTATCATGTCCCCCGTCTCTCCTCTCCTCCAGTGAGTACAGCCCAAGGACTTCCAGCCTTTCCTCATAGGTCCTTTTACTCATGCCCCAAATCATCCTGGTTACCCTCCTCTGAACCCTCTCCAGCAATGCTATGTCTTTCCTAAGGTGAGGTCTCCAGAACTGTATGCAGTACTCAAGATGCGGCCTGACCAAGGCATTATACAGAGGAAGGATCACTTCCCTCCTCCTGGACGTAATTCCCCAGGCTATGCAGCCCAGAATCCTGTTTGCTTTTGCCACAGATCTTCTGCAGTTTTCAGTGTTATTCATTTTGGTGTCGACCACCACCCCCAGGTCCCCCTTCACTTGTTGTGGCTTGCAGTGAGAACCCTCCCAGGGTGTATATATGACCTGGGTTTCTGACCCCAGATGCAGCACTCTACACTTCCCTGGATTAAACCTCAGTCCCCACCTTCTTGACCAACCCTTCAGGGTATCCAGATCCCTCTGGACTATCTCTCTTGCTTCCTCCCCATCTGCCAGTGGTCCCAGTTTTGAATCATCCACAAAGAGGCTCATCCTACTCCTGACCCCTCTCCCTATATCAGAGACATATGCACTGAACAGGATTGGCCCCAATACCAAACCCTGGGGAACCCCACTGAAGACCTTGCTAGGGGAGGAGACTATCCCACCAACCACTACCCTCTGTGTTCTTTCCGTTAGCCAATTTTTTACCCATCTAAGCAACTGCCCTCCTACCCCCATCCCCCCAACTTTGTCAACAACCCGATGTGGTGTACAGAGTCAAACACCTTACTGAAATCCAGATATAGGACGTCCACCGGTCCTTGTCGGTCCAGGGTCCCCGTCACCCTGTCGTAAAAATCTATGAGGTTGGTCTGACACGATCTCCCTGGGACAAAACCATACTGTTTGTCATCCATGGCCCCAACCTTTCCAGTTGCCTCCCGAGCTTCTCCTTGATGAAGCCCTCCATTAGTTTGCCTACCACAGACATCAGGCTGACAGGCCTGTAATTTCCCATCTCCTCCCTAGACCCCCCCCTTTGTGGATAGGCACCACATGAGCCACCCTCCAGTCTTGAGGCATCCATCCTGTCTGAAGAGAGGCGTTGAAAAGTGCAGCTAGTGGAGCTGGTAATTCATCTGCCAGTTCCTTCAGAACCCTCGGATGCAGCCCATCTGGTCCTGGTGCCTTACCAGTTTTCAGCGCCTGAAAGGCCTCCCTTACCGTCCTCTGCAATTTCTTCCTCCCAAACCCCCCCTCAACTAAACACCCATCCCCTTCTAGGCCTGGCCCACGCGGTGCCCCAACCTCTTCCGGTCCTCTCGACTCCATCTGACCTCTCCGCTCAGCTGTCTCCCTCTCCCTCCCTTCTGGCTGAATGGATCCCCTGCCTCCTTCCATAAATATCGAGGCAAAGTACTCATTTAGTACCTCTGCCTGCTCCCCCGCCTCCTAAGCCCATCCCTCCCCAGTCCTAATCCTGGAGATCTATGCTCTCCCTTTTCTCTTCTCCCCTATGTATCTAAAAAGTCCCTTTCCACCCCTCTGGGTATCCCTAGCCAGGTTTTGCTCCATCCTCACCTTGGCTTCCCTCACCACTCTGGTGACTCTCCTTGCTGTCAACTCTTAGTCTCGTCTCTCCCTTGTCCCCCTGGAGTGCTTAAAGCATGCATAGGCAGACTTTTTATCCCTCACCGCCTGTTGCACCTCCCTGGTCCACCAGCACGGCTTGTTGGCTCTACCATTTTTATGCCTTACCCTTGTACATGACCTAGTAGCCTCCTGCACACCTTTCTTAATGGTCTCCCACAAACTACCAACATCCATGTCCAGCCTAATCTTGTTCAAGCTTCCCCTTAGAATCCTGCCCATGACCACGAAGTCTGCCCCCCCTGAAGTCCACTACTACTGTATTTGAGCGGTTATCCCCCCCAGACACAGCAGAAACCAGACCGTGGAATGGTCTCCACCTGCCAGCGGGTTACACACCTCCAGACCCCTTATCTGGTCACTGTCTGCAAGGACAACGTCCAGTATCCTCCCCTCCATAGTAGGTTCCCCCACCTGTTGGACCAGGAAGGCATCCTGGAACACATCCATCAGTCTCTGCTCCCCGGCCACCGCTGGTGTCATAGTGTCCCAGTCTGCTCCTGGCATATTTAGGTCCCCCATGACCACCACCCTACCCTTTCCACGTTCACAGTGCCCCTTGATGTTCTCAACTAATCTTTCCTCCAGGGCCTCATCCATTGCGGGGGTTCTGTACACCACCCCTATTTTCAATCTTTTGCCTACCCTCGGTTACAGGGTTACCCAAATTGCTTCCACTTCCCCATCAGCCTCCTCCACTCCACTAACGACTATGTCATTTTTGACTATCAGTGCTATACCCCCTCCTCTACCCTCTTCTCTATCCCTCCTGAATATTGTGTGGCCCTCCAAGTTTAGGTCCCAATCATTCTTCTGGGTGGCCCATGTCTCCGTAATCACTGCTACATCCGCTGATCCCTCAGCCAGCATCGTCTGGAGCTCAGGCATTTTGTTGCCCATGCTCCTGGCATTGATCAGGACCGTCCTCCACCCCATCCCCCCACCCAAATGTCTCCGCCCTCATGATCCCTATTCACCCTTCCTGCACAACTCTGGCTCTCCATGTTTAAATAGAGACCACCATGCCACAAACCTTGTGGCAATGCTGGGAGAGGTAAATCCTTTAGTGCAGTGGAAGGTGAGCAGTAAAGCGTGTTCCCTGGCATGGTCTTCACCCTGGCAATCTGTATTTCCACTTTATAATACATGCTTTACATAGGACATCTGTCTGGTAGTGTGGTCTTGTAGTTCTATTGGCCCACACCATGAGCTTACTAGTTAACAAGGAGGTACCTGCCAAAAGGTTGCAGTTCCAAGTTGTTTGCTTTTTAGGAGCTTTGCTGAGAGCCTATTTCAAAGGAAACATTTTTATGACTACCTATTAAGTGCCATATACTACATACTAAGATACATACTAAAAGCCAGCAGAATAGGCCTGACGGTCTTTCATGTCTGTTCGGTAGCCAGCCCCTAACGGGAGCTCGCTCTTCCCCCCCCCCCTTGTCCCCATAAGGGTCAATCTTGGCTTCAGTACACCGATGCATCTCTCCCACCTCCTCTTGAAGCCCTCCACAGTGCCTTGCTCGACTAGACTCCCGGGCAAAGCATTCCATGGCTCCACCACCCTCTCTGTGAAGTAATGTCTTCTACATTCTCCCCTATAGGTTCCTCCCTCCAATTTACATTCATGCCCTCTGGTTGTGTCCCTTTGCTTTAGCCTGAACATTTCTTTGGCTCTACCCCTCTTAATCCCTTTCTCATATTTGAAAACCTCAATCATGTCCCCCCATTTCTCCTCTCCTCCAGTGAATACAGCCCAAGGGCTTCCAGCCTATCCTCATAGGTCCTATCCCTCATGCCCCAGATCATCCTGGTTGCCTTCCTCTGGACCCTCTCCAACAGTACTATGTCCTTCTTAAGGTGCGGCCTTCAGAACTGCACGCAATACTCAAGGTATGGCCTAACCAAGGCATTGTACAGAGGTAGTACCACCTCACTCCTCCTGGACGTTATTGCCCGGGCTATGCAGCCCAGTATCTTGTTTGTCTTTGCCACCGTTCTTCTGCAGTTCTCACTGTTGTTCATTTTGGTGCCTACCACCACCCTGAGGTCCCTTTCACTCACAGTGGCTTGCAGTGGGACCCCTCCCACGGTATAAACATGCCATGGGTTTCTGACCCCCAGATGCAACACCCTACACTTCTCTGGATTAAACCTCAGCCCCCACCTCCTTGACCAACCCTCCAGGGTGTCCAGATCCCTCTGGACTGCCACCCTTGCTTCCTCCCCATCAGCCAATGCTCCCAGTTTAGAGTCATCTGCGAAGAGGCTCATCCTACTCCTAACTCCTGCCCCTATATCGGAGACATAGGCGTTGAACAGGAGTGGCCCCAGTACCGAACCCTGGGGCACCCCACTGACGACCTTCCTAGGGGAGGAGACAATCCCTCTAACCACCACCCTCTGTGTTCTATCTGTAAGCCAGTATTCTACCCATCTAAGAAACTGTCTTCCCACCCCCATCTTCCCCAACTTTGTCAATAACCTGAAGTGGGGTACTGAGTCAAACGCCTTACTAAAATCCAGATATAAGATGTCCACAGGTCTCTGTCTGTCCAGGGTCCCTGTCACCCAGTCGTAGAAATCTATGGGGTTGGTCTGGCACGATTTCCCTGGGACGAAACCATACTGCTTGTCATCCATGTGCCCCAGCCTATCCAGTTGCCTCCCAAGCGTCCCTTTCATGAAGCCCTCCATTAGTTTACCTACCACCGACATTAAGCTGACAGGCCTGTAATTTCCCATCTCCTCCCTAGACCCCCCTTTGTGGATGGGCACCACGTGCACCACCCTCCTATCCTGGGGCACCCTTCCTGTCTGAGAGAAGGTGAACAGCACAGCTAGTAGCTGCTGTCTGGCCCGCCAGTTCCTTCAGTACCCTTGAATGCAGCCCATCCGGTCCTGGTGCCTTGTCAGTTTTCAGCGCCCGTAGGGCCTCCCTCATGCTGCCCTCTGTGATGTCCCCCTCCCTAGCCCTCTCCTCAGTAAAGGCCCCGTCCTCTTCTGGGCCTGGCCCACTTGGTACCCCAGCCTCTTTTGATCCTCTCATCTCCCTTTGCCCTATCCTCTCAGCTGCCCCCCTCCCCGTTTTCTGGTTGAATGAAGCCCATGTCTCCCACCCTAAAAAAATGAGGCAAAACACTTGTTCAGTACCTCTGCCTGCTCCCCCACCTCCTGAGCCCATCCTTCCCCAGTCCTAATCCTGGAGATCTGTGCTCTCCCCTTCCTCTTTTCCCCCATATATCTATAAAAACCCTTCCCCCCCATGTATATCCTTAGCCAGGTTGTGCTCCATCCTCGCCTTCGATCCCCTCACCACTCTTGTGACCCTTCTAGCTGACAACTCGTATTCCCCCTCTCCCTTTCCCCCTGGGGTGCTTAAAACATGTGTAGGCAGCTTTCTTATCTCTTACTGCCTCTTGCACCTCCCTGGTCCACCAGCACGGCTTGCTGGCCCTGCCATTTTTATGCCTTACCCTTGAACACAAGCTAGTAGCCTCCTGTACCCCTTTTTTAATGGCCTCCCACAAGTTACCCACATCCATGTCTGGCCTGATCTGGCTTAAGCTCCCCCTCAGTATCCTGCCCATGCCCACGAAGTCTGCCCCCCCTGAAATCCATTACCACTGTGTTTGAGCAGTTGTCTCCCCCCTAGGCACAGCATAAACCAGACCGTGTCACGGTCTCCTCCTGCCAGCGGGCCACACACCTCCAGATCCCTTATCTGGTCACTGTCTTCAAGGACAACGTCCAGTATCCTCCCCCTCCAGTAGGTTCCCCCCACCTGCTGGACCAGAAAGGCATCCTGAAACTCATCCATCAGCCTCTGCTCCCTGGCCACCGCTGATGTCATGGTGTCCCAGTCTGCCCCTGGCATATTTAGGTCCCCCATGACCACCACCCTACCCTTTCCCCGGTCACAGTGCCCCTTGATGTTCTCAACCAATTTTCCCTCCAGTTCCTCGTCCATTGCGGATGGTCTGTATACCACCCCTACTTTTAATCTTTTTCCTCCCCTCAATTGTAGGGTTACCCAAATCGCTTCCACTCCCCCCTCTGCCTCCTCCACTCCCCTCACCAATATTCCATCTTTGACTATCAGTGCTACGCCCCTCCTCTACCCACTTCTCTATCCCTTCTGAATATTTTGTAGCTCTCCAAATTTAGGTCCCAATCATTCTTCTTGGTGGCCCATGTTTCTGTAATCGCTGCCACATCTGCTGATCCCTCTGCCAGCATCGCCTGTAGCTCAGGCATTTTGTTACCCATACTCCTGGCATTCACCAGGACTGTCCTCCACCCCGCACAACTGCCTCGGCCCTGCCTTCCCTATTTGACCTCTCTTGCATTGTGTCCATTGGAGTCCCCTGCCCTTATTTGCCTCCGTAGACCAGGGACCTCGATCAGTCCTCCTGTCTCCAGTCCTGCACTAGCCCCTATGCCCTTTACAAGTTTAAACCCCACCTCTCGTTAATGAATTCAGCGAGTTTCAGCTTTAAGATCTCCTTCCCCTCTAGGTTAAGATGTAGCCTATCTCTAGCATATAACCCCTTATCATCCCATGTGTCCCCCCAATCCCCCACCAATCCAAACCCTTCCTCCCTGCACCACTCCCTGAGCCACTGGTTCAAACCTCTTAGTTTGTGCTTGGCCTCCCCAGATGCCCTAGGCACCGGCAGGATTTCCGAGAAAGAAATTAAACTCCCAATAGAATGGCAGACCCTGGCTAGCTCCTGGAACCGCGCCTGTATTTCCAGATCGTTGTTCCCTTCCAAATTGTTTCTGCCCAGGTGTACTAGGAAATCAGGGGATCCCCCGCATTCTAGTGCTAAGAAATATAGCTGGAATTTGGCCTTGTGAACGGAGAGTCTGGGAATACATTTAGCCCTGACCTGGCTGCTTGTACCCTCCCAACTCCCTCCCACTGGATGCCCGGTCATGAGTCCCCAGCAGGATCACTTTACCCCCCTTACTGGCCCTTTGACTCCTTCTAGGCTCTTCCTTCTATCGTTGGCCCCAGCTTACTCCTTGCCGCCCATTAGTCCAGGGTTCACTAGTCTGTGCGTGACCTACCGTGCTCTTCCTCCTGCATGTGGTTCCCAGTTTACTCTTCTCCCCCCACCTCCTGGCCGCACAGCTGGCCCTCCGATCCCCAGACTCACATTTTGGGATGGGGTCACAGATCCCTCCCTGCCTCCTTCAACTGCTCTCCCTGCTTCCACCCCTCAGACCTTGTCTCCTCCCTCCCTTCTGGCATAATTCTCCCTCCCCCCCTCCTCGTCCCCTTCCCACTTTGGCAGATATCCCCTCCCGACCCTGGCCCCCCTAGATTGTCCTCTACCACCCCTCCCTTGGCTGACTCCCCCAGCCTGAGTGCCTGCTCAGCCCCAGTTGCCCCCTTCTACCCCGCCTCCGGCTTACTTGTCCCACTCACCTGCCCTTCCCCTCCAGTGTCATTACCCTCCTACTCCCACCCCTCCAGCAATCTAACCAAATGCTCTCTGCCTGCCTGCTCCCCTCCCCAACTTCCTCTCTCTAGGTACAGCATGGTGTATCTGTTGCTAAGTGGCGCCTGCCAACGGCATGCTGTCACCTGCCCTCCCACCCTTATCTCCCTCTGGCGGTCCCTCTACTGTGGGGTGTTTTCCATTCGTTGCTTGTATCGCCCCTACCCCTCCGAGTTGCTTGTAATACGCCCTCCCCCTCTGGAGTCACCATAGGGCCCGTGCCTACCTGCACCCTGGGGTATGCTGTAGTGGCCTCTCCACCCTCCATGGGACGGTTTCCCTTCCCATCCCCCCTCATGGCTTCCAGTTCTCTTCTGATCCCCTCTACCTCCGCCCTAATTCCTACCAGCTGGGAACACACTGGGCACCCTCCGTTCTTCCATGCCCAATTTAGGATTATCGCTGCCCCGCACCCCGTACACCCAATCACCCTGCCAAAGATGCCCGCTCTGGCCAGCCCCGAATCCACCCTCATTCTGGTGTGAGCAGGCCTAACCACTTGCAGCCCAATAGTTCTTGCTCACCTCACGTGATCAACTGTTCAATCAGCAGATAGCACCTTTAACAGCTTTCAAAACCCCTCAGCACTACATAAATCAGCAGTTATCACAGCCGATATATAAAGCTGCACTATCTAAGAACAGCACTGTATAATCAGCAGTTAAAACAGCTTACAACAGCACTCCCTCATCAGCAGTTATTACAGTTCACATCTATCAAATCCCACAGCCGTATGTGTGACTAGCATGTGCTCAATGGTGTCCAAGCATACCCAGCATACGATTTTGCCTGCCCCCCAAAGTTCAGTAGCAATAAACAGTGCAGCCCAAAATCAGGTCCCATACATCATGCCTCTCAGCTGCATATAGTCATCTATTCCTTTAATATCCTCAGTCCTCACCCACTCAGCTTGCCCTCCCAGCTGCAGTCTGCAGCAGCAATCCAGGATACCCACAGCAGTCCAGGCTTCCCACTCACAGCCTTCCCCCTTCCAAGGCTCCACCCCCACCGACTATTTAATAGAAGTCGGGGCCGGGGTGGCTGGTGTGGGACAAACAACTCTTGAGCAGCTCCTCCCCAGCGACTGGGCTAATGGCCTTTACAGCCCAGTCGCACAGTTGAAAATCGCATGCTTGGCGCTGACTGGCCCCACCGCTCCTTGCTCCTGAGTGGCAGCAGCCCTCCAAGCACTCCTCTACCACCGATGCAGCTTCCTTCGGCCCCCCGGGTCTCCTGCGACCACCGATGTAGTCCTTCTCGCTCGCTCCCACCACCAATGTGGCCCCGGATCTCCAGCCCCAAACAAACTCTTGAGCAGCTCATCCCCAGCGACTGGGCTAATGCCCTTTACAGCCCAGTTGCACAGTTGAAAATCACGCGCTTGGCGCTGAGTGGCCCCACCGCTCCTTGCTCCTGAGAGGCGGCCCTCCAAACACTCCTCTAACACTGATGTGGCTCTTCCCCCCCTCCCGGATCTCCTTCTCGCTCGCTCCCGCCGCCGATGCGGCCCTGGATCTCCAGCCCCAAACAAACTCTTGAGGCAGGTGTTACAGTACAGGTGCTTTTTGCTTCCAAGCTTAGCAAGCTTCACCCTAGCACAGAGGCTCCATGTGAATTTACAATGGTATATCAATTACTGTAGGGCCCTACTAAGTGGTAGTAAGTAGGAATCGGTAACTCTGAGCCTGTATTACTTTACTGTGGTTCTCTATGGTTTTAGAAACATAGAAAGGTGATGCAGATGGAAACCAAAAGGTCCATCAAGTCTGCCCTTGTGATCCTGAGATCCTAGGTGATCCTGTGTCCTAGCTAGTAGATTCTCTTGCAGATTTGATTCATACTAACATACTAAAATGCCAGCAGAGTACGCCTAATGGTCTTTCATGTGTGCTCATTAGTCAGCCCCATACTAGGTGCCAACTTTGCTGTTCCCCTCCACCCTCTTGGGTTTCTCTATCCCCAGTCCAAGATATTCCCCTTGTATTGGACTTCCTCAGCTCAACCCTCCCCCTATACCTGTTCCAGTCCCTCTTGAACCCCTCCACAGTCTCTGCCTCCATCAGTCCCCTGGGCAGCACATTCCATGGTTCCACCACCCTCTGAGTGAAGTAGCACCTCCTCCTCTCTCCCCCCAGTCTCCCCCCCCAGCTTCACCCGTGCCCTCTAGTTGCCCCCACTTTCCTTTGAAACACCCCGACTGAGCCTCCCTATTTATCCCCTTCATGTACTTGAAGACCTCTACCATGGCCCCTCATCCCTCCTCCACTCCAGAGTGTACCTGTTGAGCTCCTCGAGCCTCTCCCTGTAGGTCCTTTCCCCCAAGCCCCAGATCATTTTGGTTGCCCTCCACTGGACCCTCTTCAGGAGTGCAATGTCCCTTTTTAAGTGCGGTCTCCAAAACTGCACACAGTATTCAAGGTGCAGCCTAACTAAGCAGTTATACAGAGGGAGGATTCCCTAATGTACTCCTTATCCCAACCCCTTTTGAATGCTGATACAGTCCTAGCTCCTACCACCTTCACATGGTAGTTTGTTCCATGGCCGCACAATCCTTTCCGAGAAATATTGCTTCCTAAGATCCCTCTCGAAACTCCCACCCCTCAGTTTCCATTCATGCCTCCTCGTGTTTGAGTTGGGAGCCTTGGCGAATAGTTCAGCATAGGATACTGAGTTTAAACCCCCTCATGTATGTAAAGGTTTCTATCACATTCCCCCCTTTCTCTCCTAGATTCAGGTGAGTACATGTTTAACACCTCCAGCTGTCCCTCGTACGGCAGCCCCTGTATCATTTTGGTTGCCCTTCTCTTAATGGTCTCTATCCTGTCCCTATCCTTCTTAAGGTATGGTCTAAAACTGTACACGGTATTCCAAATGAGGTCTCACCACAGATCTGTACAGTGGAAGTATCACCTCCCTGTGCCTACTGTCAAATCCTCTCCCTATATGCATCCCAGCATTTTGTTGGCCCTACTATATGCTGCATTGCATTGGCTAGTTTGTTTAAGGGTGTCACTAATAAGAACTCCTAGATCCCTTTCCTCTTGAGTCACTGAGTTTGACCCCGTTTAGCCAATAGGTTGTTCTGGGGTTATTCCTGCCAATATGCATCACTTTACATTTTTTGGCATTAAATTTCAGCTGCCAGACACTAGATCATTGTTGCTGGCTCAGTGGCGCAGAGGGTTGAGGCATTTCTGCCTTACCTCACACTATATCGGCGACCCGGGTTCGAGAGTGACCTTGGGTTGTCAGGGAGCCGGCACGGTGGGGGGAGGGTTATTGCAGGATTGAGCTGCCTTGCAGCGGCTCTCCTCTTCTGGGGGGCCACCCTCCCGCAGTCCCATCATCACCAAGTGGAGGTGTGGTGGTGGTATAGGTGGGCATATGGCTGACCAGTAGGGTGAGGCGTACCACAGCGCACAGCATGTGCATCCACGCGCACACGCGCTCATGCCAAGGACATGACGGCAGGCAAAAACCGGGGAGAAAAAAGATAAACAAATAAATAAATAAATTTAAAAAGATACTAGACCATTGTTGTAGCCTTTTCAAATCATTCTGTACGATTCTCACTGTTTCTTCGCTGTCCACCCTTCCCCCTAATTTAATGTCTTCCGTGAACAGTACAATCTTGCCCTGGATACCTACTCCTATATCACTGATGAACACATTAAACAAGATTGGGCCTAAGACCGAGCCCTGTGGGACCCCACTCATCACTTCTCTCTCCTCTGACAGCTCCCCACTGACCACCACCCTTTGCCTCCTTCCGTCCAACCAGTTTCCCACCCACTTAACGATGCAGCCTGCTACGCCCAGATCCTCTAGCTTCTTCAGCAAGCATTATGTGGTACTGAATCAAAGGCTTTGCTGAAGTCAAAATAGGGGAGGTTCACTGGCCGGCCACTATCCACTTCCCTAGACACAGTGCCTTCAGAAAGTATTCGCCCCTTGGATTTGTCACATTTTGATGTTGCAAACTGAAATTAAAATACATTTATATAGGATTTTTTGTCACGCATCTACACAAATTACTTAATAATGTCAAAATGAATGAAACTTCTGGATTTTCCATTACATGTAAAGTAAAATAAAAACCTGAAATGTCTTGATTTGATAAGTATTCACCCTTTGCTATGACACTCCAAATTGAGCTCAGGTGCATCCAATTTCCTTGTGAGATCACTCTAAAACTTCAATGGAGTCCACCTGTGGTCAGTTCAAATGGTTGACATGATTTCAGGAGGAAATACACCTGTCTATATAAGGTCCACTGTTGACAGTGCATGTCAGAGCAGAAACTCTACCATGAAGACCAAGGAGCTGTCCGTAGAACTCTGTGATAGAATTGTGAGGAGGTATAGATCTGGGCGGGGGTATAAAAACATTTCTAGGGTGTTGAAAGTTCCCAGGAGCACAGTCAAGTCCATCATTAGGAAATGGAAAGATTACGGAACCACCCAGACTCTTCCTAGAGCCGTCCTCCCAAACTGAGCAACGGCAAGAAGGACCTTGGTCAGGAAGTGACCAAGAACCAATGACCACCCAGACAGAACTACAGAGTTCCATGACTGAGATGGGATAACCTGTCCAGAGGACAACAATCTCTGCAGCACTTCACAGATGTAGCCTCTATGGGAGAGTGGCTAGACGGAAGCCACTCCTGAGAAAAGGCCACATAATAGCATCCCTGGAGTTTGCAAGAAGGCAGGTGGCAGACTCTGAGACCACGTGGCAAAAGATTCTCTGGTCTGATGAAACAAAAATTGAACTCTTTGGCCTGAATGCAAAGTGCTATGCCTGGCGCAAACCGAACACAGCTCATCACCCATGTAACACCATCCCTACCATGAAGCATGGTGGTGGCAGCATCATGTTATGGGGATGCTTTTCAGTGGCAGGGACTGGGGCATTTGTCAGGATAGAGGGAACAATGAATGGAGCCAAATACAGGCACATCCTTGAGAGAACCTGCATCAGCCTGCAATAGACCTTGGACTGGGGCGAAGATTTACATTCCAACAGGACAACGAACTCTAAGCATACAGCCAAAGCAACACTGGAGTGGCTTCAGAACAAGAAGGTGAATGTCCTTGAGTAGCCCAGCCAAAGCCCAGACTTGAATCCCATTGAGAATCTGTGGAAAGACTTAAAGATTGTGGTTTTTTGACGCTCCCCATCCAACTTGACAAAGCTTGAGCAAATCTGCAAGGAAGAATGGTCGAAAATCCCCAAATCCAGATGTGCAAAGCTGATACAGACATACCCAAGAAGACTCAAAGCTGTAATTGCTGCCAAAGGCGCTTCTACAAAGTACTGACTCAGGGGGGTGAATACTTAAGTAAACAAGATATTTCAGTTTTTAATGTTTCATAAATTTTTGTTACACACTATAAATATTTTGGCCCCTTTAAATTGTTGAGTATGCTGTGTGAATCAAGGGGGGAAAAATCATTTCAATGCATTAAAAATTCTGGTAGTAACACAATAAAATGTGACAAAATCCGAGGTGGGGGTGGGTGAATACTTTCTGAAGGCACTGTAGCCCATCAAAGAAAGTAATCAGCTTTGTCTGGCACGACCTGCCTGTTTTGTCTAAACTCACTGATGTCCTGACATTCCCTGTATTACACTGTATGGTTTTTACTGAATACAATAAATTTGAGAAGGAAAAAAAAAAAGTACCTCTCCACTTGAGAGGATATTGGCTATGGAGTGTAGAGGAGGGAGTGTAGTGCAAAAGCAGAACCTCTGTTTTACGGAGACAGAGAAAACCCAGATAAGGAGCCATTAGTAGTTAATTTAGACCATGTCCACAGAATGCCCTTTTTTTTTTGCTGCCAAACGTTCTGCAGGATTTGTTCTTTAACTGCATAGTTAAGGAACCTGATGGTGAAAGAGCGAGGGTGCACATCTGGGGCAGCAGGCAGGAGGCCGAGGGCCCAATCAGTCCACTCTATGTCAAGCAGGAAGTCAGCAGGCAGGTTGAGCGCCGTTAACAGAAAGCTGTCCAAAAATTGCGGCAAGTTGTTTCCTTCCTAATTTTCCGGTAGGCCACAAATTGCAGTATTTTTTTTTAGCAAGCTCGGTTCTCAGAGTCTTCCTGGCAGGCTGCCATCTGTGTTTGCATTTCTTGGATGTCCTTAAGGGCCTGTTCAACAGCATCTACTGTCTGTCTGTTGTGGAAGTCTGCTGCCCAGTACTAGCTACGTGCAGATCTAAACCTGCCACCTCCCTTTTAACCTCTTTGCTGCCTTTGATCCCATTCTGCACTTCAGCCTGAAAGGTTTGAATTTCTCTATAGATCATCTCAGGATTTATCTTTTTAGGAGTCCTTTTTCCCTTTGGCAATGCTACTGCGTCATGGGCCCAGAGCACATTTGAGCTTTGCGACACCTCCAAGTCCAACTGCTCGGAGTGGGATCCAAGTGCATCCTCCATAGCTGGCTGCTTTTTCCGTCCAGTGGGCTTCACTATAGCATGAGGACCCCTTTCCTCAGCAGTTATGAGTGATTTTAGTCAAGATGGTCTGCTACAATAGAAGTTTTAGTTGGCTCGGGAACAGGAGCTCCATGCTCAGGCGGCCTTACCAGCTGTGATGTCCCATCCGGGTGTCTTTCATGAAGAGTTACTCTGGGACTTGAACTGCCTGATATTTTACATGATTTTGTCATAAATGCAGAGCTTTGAGACAGGACCATTTCGTGGGGCAAGTAATGCTAGAAAGCAGATGTCAGAATTAGGCTTACAGGTTCATACTACCAACTCCCCACTCCCAGGGGTTAGCACCTTCATATCCTGGCAACACCAAGCCTTCTGTACATGATGAAATCGTCAGACATGCTGCCCAGATAACGTTAAACATTTAAACAGAACTCCGCTCTTCAGAAGTCTTTAGTACCTTAGACAATGGTCAAGCACACTGTCAAGGTTACCTTCTGGATTTACACAGAACCCCCTCTCTTCAGGAAGTTTTGGTACCCGAGACAACGATCAGATATGCTGTCAAGTTACCCTTCTAAATTTAAACAAAACCCCCTCTACAGAAGGTTTTGGTGCTTACGATAGTGGTCAGACATGCTGCTAAGGTAACCTACTAGATATGAACTGAACCCACTCTACAGAAGCCATAGCTACCTGACACAATGACCAGCTGACCTAGATTTAAACAGAACCCCCTCTCTACTGATAATGTCAGTACCAAAGAAAACAGTCAGACACACTGCCAAGGTAACCTCCTAGATTTAAGAAACTGTCTCTACAGAAGGTGCAGTATAGCACAGTGGTCTAAGGCTCTGAGCTGCAAATCTGGTGACATCCAGCAGACCAGACCTGGGTTTGAATCCCACAGCTTCCACTTGCATACTGTGTGACCCTGAGTAAGTCACTTAACCTCCTTGTGCTCCCAGGTTGCTCCTGTAAAAAAGCTTTCAGCTTAGTGTGCTATACCTGGTTAAACAACTAAATTAAAAAAAAAAAAATCATTACCAGAAACAACTGTCAGGCACACTGCCAAGGTAACCTTCTTGATTTAAGAACCCCCTGTCTACTGAAGCCATCAGTACTTGATACCATAGTCAGACATACTGCCAGCAGAACTTCTAGATTTACACAGAGCCCACAGAAGTCACTGGCACCGGAGAAAAGGGTGAGCTACACTGTCTGGATGACCTTTTAGGCTTAAATAGAACTCCCCTTCTACAGAATCCCCTAGTACCTGAGAGAACGATCAGGTACACTGCCAAGGTAACCTTTTTAATTCAAACAGAACCTACTCTTTATAGATGAGACAACAATCAGACCTGCTGCCTAGCTGACCTTCTAGATTTGAACAGAACCATCTTTCAGATGAGACATTAAACTGAGGTCCTAGCTGTCTTTTCTGGTGGCTGCTCAGGTGGATGTAAAAGATCCCACAGTACTAGCTCCATCACGATGTGGCAGAGCGCTATCTCGACCGTTTCTGCTATTCAGGAGGCAAGAAGTAAACTGAGGAGAGCCACGAGGGGACAGAGAGGATGTCCTGCTGTTTCTACTTCTGACTTCCTGCCTGCCTGCCATAAGAAGCACATCCCAGAGTTTCAGCCCTGTGAGCAGCCCAAAGTGAGAATGAGTAGGGTAATTATCCCCGTGCCTTGGCCATATTTACCCCATTCACTAAAAATACCATCAGCATCTTAACCTGGTTCAGTCTCAAGACAGTTTGTGCATCTGCATCCCCCCCTCCAAACGAGGCTGAAAACAGGAAGTATTTCCTAGCTCTCCGTTCCTGGTTAAAAAAAACTAACTAAACAATTCTCTACCGAAGCCACTGTCAGGTACACTGTCCAGCTGAGCATCTAGATGTAAACAGAAACTCCACTCTACAGAAGGCACCGGTACCTAAAACAAGTCAGGCACACTGTCCAGATGACCTAGATTTCAACAGAACCTTGTCTCTACAGACGTGGTCAGTGCCTGAAACAATGGTCAGAAACACTTCCCTGCTAACCATCTAGAATTACATAAAACCCCCTCTCTACAAAGAGCATCAGTATGTGAAGCAACAGAGTCAGCCACGCAGCCCAGCTGATTATCTAAATTTAACCTGAACCCCTCTCTACAGAAGCTGTCAGTGCTTGAAACAACAGTCGGGGACATTGCCCGCTGACCAGTCTTGATTTAAACTGAACCCCTTCCCTACAGATCTCTTTTCTGTGCTTGGATTGTAGATGGTATTTCCTACTTGTGTCAGTCTAATGAGAACAATGCATTCTCTTCTAACCACACAATGATCTCTGTCCACGAAACGGAGGGAGGAAGGGAGAAAAAAAAAAACGGTTTAGCCTGGAGGGATACACACAGACGTTTCCTTTCAAAAAGCAGAAACTGCCCAATAAGCATAATTACACACATACACCTTCCCTCCTACCTCACCAGACCTCGCCAAACATTTAAAACAAAACAAACAGCCCAGGCCGTCAGTGGGAGTTCAGTAGAAGCTGCCAGGCACTATAGAGACGGTACCTACCAGTGTTCAGCAGTTGCACAGGGTCTTCCCTCAGAGTCAGCACTCTGTCCAGGACACCCCTTTTCCATTCAACATAGTGCTGGGGGTTAGGCCATGTGCCCTGCTCCTTATTGGCCTGAGGTGGAAAATCCAAGGCAACTCAGACCCAGGTCTGTCACGCTGCAATGATGTGTGCTACCACCCCCCCCACCCCCGCCATCCCTTTCTAACAGATGTGCAAAAATTGTTTATCAGACCTTGTACCGAAGTGCACTCAGACAGACAACTTACCTGTTGCTTTACATACTTCAATGAGCCTTCTCCCTTTTTCTCCTACTGAGTGTTTGTGCTCATGAATGTACCAGAAAGTAGTCCTGGAGATGTCAGTCTCCCAAGTATCCACCCAGCAGGAACAAGGGTATCCACAGTGAAAGCTTCCACTGACTTGAAACGGACCTGAGACCAGCTGCCAGGTCTTACTGCCACATATTAATGTGTAGTTCACGTCCACTGGACAGTACAACTGAGTTAGAAAATGCTGTTTATGACTGGGGTCCTGCTGCTCCCACGTTTTACATAAGGAAGGTCAAAACACTTGCTCAGGGTCACACAGTAAGCCAGTGGGCTGGGTGAGATTCAAACCTAGCTCTCATTTCTCACAGTTCTGTGCTCTAACCTCTGGTATGCACTGCCTTCCCCATACTAATTAAGACTCACAAATGAGTTAAAGCATCTCATTTTGTTATAAAAGCAAAACTCCAATCAGTCTATCAAGAGTAAAAGGGGCAAAACCACAAATCGTTCTCCCGAGGCAGAGTTCAGACACCAGTTGCTTTGAGTTTGGGATAGTGCAGTCAGATAAACATTCTTTTTTTTTTTCCCTTTAATGTCTTAGAATAGAAAACCACTGGTCCTGAATCTCTGGCCAATCAGCTATCACTGGGCTGTAGTGGAATTCATTAGGGGTCACTGACAGTCAGGTGACTGAAGGCCTGAGGCAACGTGGCAAAGTGATTAGAACACAGGCTTTGGAACCAGGTTTATTTCCCACCAGAGCCACTGTTACTGTGCGACCTTGAGGAAGTCACATAACCCCCCTGAGCTTCAGTTCTCCAGTCCATACACTTGCATACAAGCAGGACCCCACTGCAAACAAAACACTGCATCTCAGCTGGCTATCCTAAAAAATATGAATTGTAAAATGAAAAAATAAAATAATTTGAAAGCGTTCTTCAACTGATGCCAGCTTACTGCACACCTTCCTCCCCAGGCTGAGTACTGGCACCGTTCCTGGAGTCCTGTCTACAAAGATGCCAATTCTAACATCTTCAGTGGGGGTGGGGGTCAGCCATAATAATGAACTCTTCTCACCCTCCCATGTAGAACAAAGTTACAATGTTTGGCCCAAATTCAATTACAAAAATAACAATCATTTTATTTTCATCGAGTCAGAGCAGTCCAGGTTATCAAACTATTGCTGCAAACAGCAGTTTACATCTCAACATGGGCTGCTGCTCAACATAAACAGGCCACAGCATGTTCCAGCTCGCCAAGGTGAATGTCTGACTGCTCTGCCCCCCCCCCCATTCTGGTAGCCTTATCTCTCTATTACGACTTATGCAACAGCAAGAACCCTCACCAGCCTCAGTTGTGAGTGACATAAAGGCGGGTGGATCCCGTCAGCCAGGCAACTAGAAACCTCACAAACCCCAGCTGTCAGTAACAAACGGAGGACGACTACAAACAGCCAGGCTGCTGCAGAGGTACTGGAGGGTCTGCGAAGCGGGTGGACACCTGGAACATAAGGGTGGACGGTACCAGTGGTCTGGGAGGGATGGAGTACATGGCAGATCTTGGCAACATAAAAGTAAAGGTGCTGTAGGTCTGGGAGTAGTGGAGAGTGGTAGCAGACACAGAGGGACATAAAGGGAGAAAAAGGTACCAGGCGTCTGGGAGGGAGGTGGTACAGGGTGGATATAGGGGACGTAAGAAGAGTAAATGTTCGGAAGGTCCCAAGGTTGGGTAAGGGGGGGGGGGTGGTAGTGGTTGTGGACACAGGAGGACATAAAGGGAGAGAAAGGTACCAGGTGTCTGGGAGGGGTCGGGGTGATTATGCAGGTTGTATATAGGGACATAATAAGAGCAAAGGTACTGTTGGTGAGGAAGAAGGCTTGGGGCATACAGGGATATAAGGGGGAAAAATACAGAAAGAAAATACTGTATTAATAAAAAAAAAAAAAAAAAAAAAGCATATTTCAACCAAAGTTCATAGGAACTGCAGATTCCAAACCAGGCTTGCATTTTTTTTTTCTTTACAGTTCAACACAAAACTGTTTTATTCATTTTATTCTTTGAACATTCAGAGGCTCCCACAGCACTACTAGACACATCCAAGGAAAACGCATTGAGGGCTCAGGTACCGACTCAAAGAAAAGGAAAGGGAGCCACATCTGTACACGGCAAAGCGCCAGCCTGTATGGTATGGAGCAGACAATTACAACCAGCTGTCTCAAACTTTAAAGCAGCTTCTCTCTCTCTCTCTCTGTTTTGGTGTCATACACCACGTGAGGACTACTTTCTTCTCATCGTGCCCTCCCTCCTCAGCCCAGAAAAAAAAAAAAAACTTTTTCCCTGTTCACATTGAAAGTCTCAAAGAACATCTGGACAAATCATTAAAAATGGCAGCGTTGTCAAATTCTTTCGTTTAAAGAAACAGTGTCTCCCCTTGTTTTTGCTTAGTAACAGTTCGCCTGGCGAGACTCCAGCCTCTCCACAACAAAGCAGATGGAGGAGTTCCTTAAGCCACTGCCACAGAGATGCTGCCGGTCCTTTAACACTTGTGTAACTACAACAACAACGAGATCAAAACAAAACAGGCTTTTAAAAGGTGCTTTGGTCTCAGCAGACAGCCTGTGTCAGCCCAAGGTTTGTAAATGTGTCAGGGTACGAAAGCATTATGGGTGACGTAAACGTTAACAGGAACTACATTTACTGCCCCACCCCAAAAAACACACATATGACTGTGGTGGGATGTTGCTGAGGAAATGAAGGCGTACTCTTTGCCAGGGACCTTGAGAGAATGGAGGAGCCAGGGATAATTCCTGGGGTCCGGGACACCTGGCATGCTACTGTACGCAGCTGCATAGGGGCCCCAGAGTCTGAACTTTTCCAAGGGCCTGGAATTCCTCTCATGGGTCCTGCTTTTTGCACTGTCAGTACTTTAACCTATTGCTTATAAAGCGCTCAGAGACAGATACTTTGTGTATGAAAGGTGCTACCCAAAACCAAATTTGGTGACATTCAACATCACCATCTCTTTCCTCTTCCATAGCAAAATAGGCTGTGTGACACCCCTGTAGACATGGAGCCTGCCGGCAAAGCACTGCTGTGGGTGAGGAGGCACATGAATGTCATGGTACACTAAATACGGAGTGCAAGACATAGAGATGCGAAGGACACAAAAAGCAGATCTATACAAATGTCAGCTCTGACAAGGTTCAGTTCCCCAAGGGAACAGTTTAACTACACAATGCAAAAAAAAGCACAAGTGCCCCATGGGAGGAAGGCGGCCATTACTCAGTTCGCAGGGGATGTAACAATAACGTATCAGGAAGCCAGCATGTGGAACAAAACCCTGGCAAAACCCAGTGCCGCAGCTTCTGTGTGGAGGGCAGATAAGCTAGGCAGACAGGAGCCACACCAAAAATGACATTTTACAAGTGAAAGGAGCACAGGGTGTTAAGAGAATAAATGCTGCGTCAGCCTAAATAGAAGGCACAAACCAAGAGTTACCGGAACAAAAACTTTTTTTGTTGCTTTTCATTTTATCAGCCATGCCACTAGGAAGGAACAAGATAAGAACAGTGACCACTTTATCGACCTACTCCATATTCCTACGAGGGGGCATGGCGTGGATCCATGCCATACTCCAGTCGGAGTTACAGTTGTAACGTGACTGTGCCCTGAGTGCCTGTAAGTAACTTCTGGGAACCAATCGGGACCAAAGGCATCAGCCTTGAAATTGGGAGGACAGAGCCAGCCCAGTGGCGCAGAGGGCTGAGGTGCAGGTCATTTTACCTCGCGCTATTCTGGTGACATGGGTTCGAGAATGACCTCTGGTCATCAGGGTGCCAGCGTGGGGGGGCAGCGGGATTGAGCAAGCCGGTAGGCAGCTCTCCCCTCCTGGGAGTGGTGGGGGTGGGTTGTCACCCCGCGTAGTTCTGCTCCCACCGGGTGGAGGTCCAGTGGGTAGCATAGGCAGGAGGGGGCGGCAGTGCTACAGGTAGATGGAAGGGGCTGAGCTGGCACCTGTGTGTGTGTGTGTGTGTGTGTGTGTGTGTGTGTGTGTGTCCACATGCATGCACAGCTGTGTGCCGGGGCCTCAGGCGAGGAGAAAACCAGGGGTAAAATCCTATGTGTCCCAGTCACCATTAGGAGGGAGGTGGTGACGGCCAAACAGCTATATATATATATATATATATATATATATAAATAAATAAATAAATAAATTGGGAGGACAGCCTTTAAAAGGAGCTGCTCTCACAATGGGAAAATAAATCACCCCCCACCACCATTAGTTAAATACTCTCACTGGCCTCCCAGGGTGAGGCTACTTGTGGAGGGCCACCCAGGACCCTACCCAGTAGGAAAGGATAGAAGGCAGGACAATTGGGGAATTTTTCTTCCTAGAGAGCAGAAGCTAAACACCAAAGGCTGGTTGGGCAGGGGAGTGGGATCTAAATGTTTAAAACATTGAATCTGGGGTAGGAAGTGGGGTTTCAGTAGAATTATGATTTTGTGCATCATAAGAGGGGTTAAACACTGAATTTAGGGTGGGAAGGAGGTTCAGTAGAATTCTGAAATTGAACCGCACAAGAAGTGTAGGAATGGGGGGGTCAAAATGTTAACTTCAATTTTAACAAATGCTAGGAAGGGTTGGTTAACTGTACATGGTCTGCATACTGCAGGAATGTAGAATTGTCTGAACTGCATACGACATAGGAAATCTAGGGTTGTCTGAGCTACACGAAACATAGGGAATATAAAAGTGTATGATTTGTTCATTGCATAGGGAAATTAGGTTTAACTGAATCAAAACCAACTGTACTTAATCAAGGTTAGAGCAGAAGAGGAAATACAAAGTTGATTGAGGAGTTCAGTTCTCTGAAGGTGGGGGTATTGACTGAGGAGTTCAGTTGTCTGAAGGTGGGGGTATTGATTGAGGAGTTCAGTTGTCTGAAGGTAGGGGGTATTCTCTCCTTTTAAGACTAAGGTGGTCAAATGGACGGACAGCGAGGTTGGAGGGGTAGCCTATAAAGGGTTCAGGCAGGTCCTGAGTATGGTCTCTGGGACAGTAGGGCACGGAGCAACCTTGGGAGGGTGGTAGGGTGCAATGGCTATGGGACAGCCATGGTGTTGGATATAGCATGGGGGCTGCGGGGCTGCATGGTATGCAGACTGCTTACACAGCTGAGAGAGGAGGTGGGGTGGTTGAGGTGGGCACTAAACAGGGTGGGGGAGAGTGGAAGGGGAGAGGATTGGAGGAGGTCCAAAGGGAGCACTAGCTGGGTGAGGGGAGGAAGTGGGAATGTAGGTGGGGCAGCAGGGGTATTAGGAACAGGTGTAGAAAAAGATGTGAAAAGAAGGGGAGAGGACTGGAAGAGATCCAAAAGATGCACCAGTGGGGCGAGAGGAGAATGAGGGAACATAAGGGGGGGGCCGTAGGTGACTTAGGAACAGGTGTAGAGGAAAAAGAGAGGGGTCAGGTTGAGTGGCAGGTTGCAGGATTAAGAAGGGCAAAGCAAGCACAAACAGGGAAGGGACAGAAACTAAGAAGGGGCACATCAGACAGTAGACTGCGAAATAAGGGTGCAGAGCAAGAAAACAGATTCGCACCCCTGGGGTCATATGAGGAGGATGAGCGAATGGAGAGCGGCTGTGAGGAGACCGTAGAGGATGAAGGAGGGGATAAGGTAATAGAATGTTTGGGAGGAAGGGGAACGGGGGATGCACCTTTGGGAGGGAACCTAGAGGGAGGTAGCCAAAAGGAGCATGATGTGGGAGGGAAAACACTCTTAAGGGGAGCACACCACACAGAAGAGACAGTGAGGGAGCCTACAATAAGCTCAGGATGGGAGGGGATCAACAGAGGGGGGACGGAGGAGGGAAACCGTTCAAGGTGGGAATCAGGCAGTAGAAAGGCAGGACAAATGCAAAGGGATGGGACACAGCTCACAAAGCATGAGGCAAGGATGGGTGAGGCTGGTGGTGACACCGGTGGGGGGGGGGGTAGCCCAGGGGGAGATCAGAACTTGGGGGATGGAGATGGACAAGGGGGAAAATGGAAACAGGGAGGTAAATGGGATGCCAGGGAAGTGGGGGTAAGCTGGAAAACCAAAAGTACAAGCAAAAGGAAAGGTGTGGCAGGGTAATGCTCACAGCGGACTCAGCACTAAAGGGAATTGGGTGGGGGAGAAACGGAGACAGGAGCAGTGCAATTTGGGTTGAATGCATGTTGGGAATGACGACACTAGAGGTGTGGCACAATATACCCACATGGGGCAAACAACAAAATGGGAGGACACACTTGGTGTTCCACCTGGGCACAAATGCAGCTGTTTTCCGGGAGACATTCTGGAAACTGCGTTGCTGTCCTATTTGCAGGCAACTGTCAGCTCTGAGGGAGGAGGTTGCCCACCTCCAGGCTGAACTAGCAAGGACTAAGGAGGCCTTCCCCTTCCAAACAGCACCACTGCCACAACCACTGCCTCAGAGGTTGCCAAGTATGAAAAGCAGTTGGACCACAGTGGGTTCTGGGAGGGTGCGGGTGGTGGACCAGAGGCCGAAGCCCCTAAGCTATGCCTCTACACAAATCATATGCCATTCTAGCAGAGCAAGGTTCTTCTATGATGGCACCTCAGTTGAGACCCAGAAGAAAGCTGGAGGACATCCACAAGGGAGACCCACAAAATGGTGGCAAGGGACACCACAGGGGAAGGAAACAGCTTCTGATAGGGAACTCTATTGTTAGGGGGGTAAACCTGGGAAAGGGAGAGGAGAAGAAAGTAAGGTGCCTGCCTGGTGCCATGGCTTGGAGGGACAGGAAGCGAATCCTCAGGATTGCAGAAGCAGCATCGCAGGAGAGGGAACTAGATATCATAGTCCACCTTGGGACAAATGACCTAGCTAGGCATGGGATCAGTGCAGTGCAGAATGAATGTGTGGAGTTGGGGAGGGGCCTCAGACGGCTAGCAAGCACGGTAACCTTCTCAGAGGTGCTACCAGTCCATGGCAGGAGTGAGGCTAGGGTACTGCACACCATGCAGTTTAATGAATGGTTGCAAAACTGGTGCAGAGCACAGGGCTTTGGCTTCATTGAGGACTGGGGCCAACTGAGAGATAAAGGTCTATTCTGGCATGATGGTCTGCATCTGTCCGAAGGGAACCAAGCTCCTAGGTGATAGGTTTAAATGCTTCATAGCAAGCTTTTAAACTAGCCAAGGGGCTGATAAAAAGGCAGGAAATTTCAGCCTCCCCACAAAACATGGCAGGTCGAAGGTAAACACTGAGGTACAAAGCTCAACACAGGGCAAGACAGTGGTAAATAGAAAAATGACAAGGACAGTAAGAGCAGGGATGGGGGAAAAGAGATAAAGCCAACATTAAATGGAGGGAATGAGTACCAATGCCCGTAGTCTGGGAAACAAGCTTCCTGAGCTAGTAGCCCTGATGGAAGATGAACAGTTGGATATTGTGACAGTCACGGAAACATGGTACACTGAGAACCATGACTGGGATGTCAACATACCAGGTTACACAATCTACAGAAGGGACAGGGAAGGTAAAAGAGGAGGTGGAGTAGCTCTATACATAAGGGAAGGGATCAAAGCTACAGAACTAAAAAGTAAGGGGGGAGGACAAGAGGCACTCTGGGTCACCTTGGAGACAGGGAATGGCATCACAATCCGCACAGGGGTTGTATACAGACTCCCGTCTCAAGGGGAGGAAATGGACAACAAAATGATAGAGGACATTCTCAAAATGGCTGAAAAAGGGGAGATACTGTTGATGGAGGACCTGAATATGCCAGTTGTTAACTGGATAACAGTTACTGCAGCCATGTCCAAGAGCAGGGTCATTCTCGATGCCCTGCAGGGGGCAGGCCTTAGACAGCCTGTGTTGGAACCCACTCAGGAGGGAGCAATATTAGACCTGGTACTCTCAAATGGAGAGAGGATCACAAATTTAGAAGTCAGTAGACATCTGGGAACAAGCGACCACTGCACAGTGTGCTTCACAATGAGCACAACCATGGAGATAAGCCATACAAAAACAAGGATACTGGACTTTAGAAGAGCTGACTTTGGCAAAATGGGTGAATACCTGAAAAATGCACTAGCAAATGACCAAAAAGGAGGGGTAGAAAAACAATAGAGAAAAATCAAAACTGCCATCATAGAGGCAACAAGCCTTTATTTGAAGCAAATAAAGAAAACAAAGCGGAGTAAAAAACCACTATGGTTTTCAAACGAGGTGGCAGGGAAGGTTAAGGAGAAAAAGGCTGCATTCATAAAGTATAAGGAATCACAGAAGGAGCATGACAGGGAACTGTATCAATTAAAGCAGAAAGAAGTGGGGAAGGCAGTCAGACTAGCAAAGGCCCAAACCAAAGAAAAAATAGCCAACTCAGTTAAGAAGGGGGATAAAACCTTTTATAGGTACATTAGGGAGCATAGAAAGGTTAAGGGAGGGATAGTGAAGATTAATAAAGGAGAGGGGAGGTGGGCAGAGGGAACAGTGAAAAGGCAGAGATTCTGAATGAATACTTTTGCTCAGTATTCACAAAAGAAGATGAGGAGGAATTACCTAAACCAGACAATAGAAGCACTCTGGGTAAGGGGGTTGACACCAGTCCATTCACAGAAGAAAGAGTCCTGAAAGAACTCCTAAAACTCAGGGTGGACAAAGCAATGGGGCCTGACGGATTCACCCAGAATCCTAAAAGAACTAAGGAGGACCTAGTGACACCACTGGACACGCTTTTAACAGATCATGGCAGGATGGGGTGGTACCTGAGGACTGGAGGAGGGCAGATGTGATTCCCCTTCACAAAAGTGGAAGCAAGGCAGAAGCGGAAACTACAGACCTGTAAGTTTGACCTCAGTGGTAGGGAAAATGATGGAATCACTTCTGAAAAGAAAGAACTGTTGAGTACCTAGAGGCCAGACGGGCACAGGACCCAAAGCAGCATGGATTTACAGCTGGAAGGTCATGTCAGGCGAATCTAGTGATTTCTTCGACTGGGTGACCAAAGTAATGAGACCAGGAGGGCTGTGGATATGGCCTACCTAGACTTTAGCAAGGCATTTGACACAGTCCGCACAAAAGATTAATAATCAAGTTAGCCAGCCTGGGAGTGGGTCCCAGGGTGGTAGCCTGGGTAGCAAACTGGCTGCATAACAGGACACAGAAGGTAATAGTGAATGGAACACATTCCGAAGAAAGGGTGGTTACTAGTGGAGTACCTCAGGGCTCAGTACTGGGTCCAGTCCTCTTTAACATCTTTATAGGTTACATTGCAGAGGGTCTGGAGGGAAAGGTATGCCTCTTTGCAGATGACACAAAGATCTGTAACAGAGTTGATATACAAGGGGGGGTTAGAAAAGATGAGAAGGGACTTGGCAAGGTTGGAGGAATGGTCAGACATGGCAACTTAGATTCAATACAAAGAAGTGCACGTAATGCACCTGGGAAACAAAAACCCAGGAGAAGAGTACACAATAGCAGGGGAGGTACTAACAACAACAAAAATGGAAAGGGACCTGGGGGTAGTCATATCAGATGACCTAAAGGTGGGTAAGCAATGTGAAAAGTCGGTAAGGAGAGCCAGGGGGATACTAGGATGCATAGGAAGGGGCATCACAAGTAGAAAAAGGGAAGTTGTTATCCCTCTGTACAGACAGTTGGTGAGACCCCATCTGGAGTACTGCGTGCAGTTTGGAGACCTCATCACATAGGACATAGACAGGATGGAAGCAGTCCAGAGGAGGGCAACTAAAATGGTGCAGGGTCTGCAGCAAGCCATATGAAGAGAGACAGAGAGCTCAATATGTATACTCTTGATGAAAGGAGAGCGGGGACATGATAGAAACGCTCAAGTACCTCAAGAGAATCAACAAAGTCCAGGAGGGTAGCATCTTTCAGAAAAGAGATGTAAGAACAAGGGGCACAATTTAAAGATAGAGGGGCGGCTCAGGGGTAATGTGAAATTTTTTCAGGAGAGAGTGGTGGATACATGGAACAGCCTTCCGGAGGAGGTCGTTGGGTCTAAAACAGTGGGGAATTCAAACATGCATGGGACAGACACAAGGCAATTATAGTTGGGGGTTGCAGGAAGTAGGCTGTTGGTTAACTAGAATCTGCAGCTTAACCAGTAGGTAGAGAAATGGGCAGACTGGGTGGGCCAAGTGGTCCTTATCTGCCGTCAAAGTCTATGTTTCTATGTAAATGATCTGGAGGGGACTAGTCTAAAGGAGGTGCAGGCAAGGTTCAGGGAGTTTGCTAGGTTCTGAAGTAGTACGGGGTTCCATTCTTTTGCTTTCTCGGAGGTACTGCCTGTGCCAAGAACAAGCACATCAAGGAAGCAGAGGATTGAAGAATTCAATCACTGGCTGGCAGGATGGTGCAAGCAGATGGGGTTTGGGTTAGTGGGGGACTGGGGATCAATGTGGGAGGACGAGAACCTATTTGCCCTGGACAGGTTGCATCTGAACAAGAAGGGGATCAGCTGTACTAAAGAGTAATTTAGGGGAGTTTGTAGAGAGAACTTATAATTAAGTGAAAGACCACTCAAGCAGACAGGACAGATGGGAGGCTACCAGCCTTCCCCAGAATAGAAATAAAATGCTGGAAAAAGCAAGAACAAGGGAAGGTTAGAAGGGAGGGCGGGGGGTGGATATAGTGAAAGGGATTATTAGCCAATGCCAGGAGTTTGGGGAACAAAATGGTGGACTTGGAGGCCATCATGGTGGATGAGGGTCTGGACATGGTAGTGGTGAGACATGGTGGACACAGCATCATACCTGGAAGACGGTTATCTCAGGTTACAGACTGTTTAAGAGGGACAGGACTGGAAAGGGGGGGGTGGCATTATACATCAAAGAAGGCATTAGTGCAATGGAAGGACAGGAGGAGGAAGGGGAGACAGAGCTCATGTGCGTCACATCAGACAAACTGACTGGTGAATCATTGAGGCTGGGGGTGGTTTACAGACCTCCCACGCAGGGGGAGGAATGGGATAGACAGCTGATGCAGGCAGTTACACAAATGGCTCTCGGGGGGGGGGGCTTCTGCTGGTGGGGGACTTAAACCTCCCGGATGTGGACTGGGAGATCCTGGCTGCAGTATCAACTAGGAGCAGGGGGATCCTAGATGCGCTACAGGGGGTATTCATGCAACAGTTAGTTAGGAAGCCCACTAGGGGTGTTAACCTGCTGGACATGGTCCTCACAAATGGAGACTGTGTGGAAGAGGTGGTGATGGGTGACGGACTGGGTGCAGGTGATCACAGGGCTGTATGGTTCAGGGTAAAGACAGGAAGGGAGGCAAATCGGACCAGCACGAGGGTTATGGACTTCTGGAAGATGGACTTTGACAGGATGAGGAGAATACTTAGGGAAGAAATGGCAAGGAAGGGGAATATAGGGGATGGGAGGAGTTATGGGAAACCATCAAAGGTGGGGTACCGAAAGCCACTGAAATTTGCGTTAAGAAGGTGAGGAAGAAAAGGAGAAGGGGAGACCACTCTGGTTTACAAGGGAGGTAGCAGGGGCAGTCAGGGAAAGGAAAAGGGCATTCAGAAAATATAAGTTGACACAAAAGAAGAACAGGGAGGCTTATAGGGATAAGCAGAGGGTAGCAAGGCAGAAGATAAGGAACGCTAAAGTGGACACTAAGGAGAGAATAGCTAGGCAGGCCAAGAGGGGAGATGAAACTTTTTTTAGGTATTTGGGGGAACGAAGGAAGGACGGCAAGGTAGGGGATAGTACGGTTGAGGGGGAAGGGAGGAACACAACTGGAGGGGGGACTTTGAGAAAGCAAAGATGTTGATAGCTACTTCTGCTCGGTCTTCACGGTGGGGGGGTAGGGGACCCAAATCGAGTGGGAGGGCTAGGGCGATGAACTCAAAAATGTGGATCCTAGCCAATTCATCATAGACAGGGTAAGGGAGGAACTGCGCATGTTAAAAGTGGACAAGGCAATGGGGCCAGCCGGCTTGCACCTGAGGTACTCTTGGAACCGAGGGAAGAGCTGGCTGCCCTACTGACAAGACTGTTTAACTTGTCCCTAGATACAGGATATGTGCCAGAGGACTGCAGGAGGGCAGATGTGGTGCCACTGCACAAGGGGGGCAGTAAGGAGGCGGCGGAGAATTATCGCCTGGTCAGACTCACCTTGGTAGTGAGTAAGGTGATGGAGGCACTAATAAAGGAAAGGGTGGTGGACTACCTGGTGGATAGCAACCTGCAGGACGATAGGCAGCATGGCTTCATAAATAGGAGGTCATGCCAGATGAGCTTGATAGAGTTCTTCAATTGGGTGACGCAGGTGGTTGACCACAGAGGGGTGGTGGACGTAGCCTATCTGGATTTCAGCAAGGCATTCAACACCGTCCCTCACAGAAGGCTAGTAAATAAGCTGAAAAGCTTAGGGGTGGGGTGGAAAAATAACCAGGTGGGTAGAAAATTGGTTGGAGGAGCTGGCACGGTGGCGCTGGAGGTTGAGGTGCTGGCCACTACACTTCACGCCACACCGGTGACCCGGGTTCGGTAACGAGTCCAGGTCGCTGGGGGTCAGCAGGGGCGAGAGAGGATCGAGCATCTGGAGGACTGCTCTCCTCTCTCCAGGGAGAGAAGGTTTGTCACGCCAGCTAACTGCCCTCTGGCGACGGCGAGGGCAGTACAGGTTAGGAGGCATGTACAGATGCCTTACGCCGGTAGGGGAGGTGGCTGGGGAGAAAATGGTGGAAAAGAGCATGGCAGACTCAGTGATGGTCTGCCGCATCCTGAGGGCTATCCCCGTTTTCTGGATTGGGTCTCGGAAGGAGGGGGATGATGAGACTGGCAACCTCCTCCCTGGCCCTGCTGCGGGGGAAGTTCCATGGACTGGCAGGGGTGGTGGAACCGGAGAGTGAGTCCCTCCGTCAGGAGGGCTGTAGCCACCTGCCAGGGCTCCAGGTGGAAAAAGACAATTAAAAAAAAAACAAAAAAAAAGAAAACTGGTTGGAGGGCAGAAGCCAGAGAGTGGTAGTGAATGGGATGCACTCCAAGGTGAGGGGGGTGACAAGTGAGGTGCTCCAGGGGTCAGTACTGGGACCCCTCCTTTTTAATATCTACATCAGTGATATAGCGGATGGTCTGGAGGGAAGTGTGTGTCTATTTGCAGATGATACGAAAATATGCAATAGGGTGGACACACCAGGGGAAGTGGAGGCCATGAAGCAAGACCTGAAGATTCTGGAAGGGAGGTCGGAAACTTGGCAACTGAAATTCAATGCCAAACAGTGTGTTATCATGCACCTGGAGTGTAAAAACCCATGAGCAGCCTACACTCTGGGGGTAATAAAAATGGGCAGGAGAGGGATCTGGGGATTATGGTATCAAGCAACTTTAAGGTAGGTAGCCAATGCTGCAAAGTAGCAGGGAAGGCAAACAGAATGTTGGCATGCACTGGGAGGGGCATAACTAGCAGGAGGACGGAGGTGCTTATGCCCCTTTACAAGGCCATGGTAACCACACCTGAAGTACGGGGTCCAGTTCTGGAGACCGCACCTACGCAAGGACATAGACAGGATGGAAAGGGTTCAGAGAAGGGCAACCAACATGGTGAACGGTATGCAGGGGGAAAACATACGAGCAGAAGTGTGGGGAATTGGATCTGTACACACTGGAGATTGTAAGGGAGAGGGGGACATAAGTGAAACTTTTAAGTTTGTGAAGGGATCAATAAGGTGAAGGAGGGAGCTTATTTCAAAGGGGGGGGGGCTAAAACTAGAGTGCATAGCCTTAGATTGGAAGGAGGAAGATATAGAGGCAACGTGAGGGGGAAATTCTTCATGGAGAGGCTGGTGGAGGTCTGGAATAAACTACCAGAGGAGGTGGGGGCTGAAACCGTGGAGGGATTCAAGAGGGCATGGGACAGACTTATTGGGTTGGTAAGAGGGGTGGAGGGGAGGGCCCATAAAACAGGATATGAGTAGGGGACGGGGAAAGGGGCAGACTCAATGGGCCAGTGAGGTCCTTTTCTGCTGTCAGATTTCTGTGATTCTGTATAATGCCACCTTCCTGTCAAAAGCTACGGTTTTTCTACCAAGCAAGATGTCTTGTCACGGAGGTGGGCATCTACAGCATCACTAATACATTTTGTGTTTTCCTTCTAATTTTGTGACCAAGTGTAGCCCAGCTGTGCTGCAGCACCTCGGTTACAATGGAGTCCTGCCTCCCCCCAGTTTTACAGCAGGGGAGGGATGAGAGAATAGAGAGGTCTGACTTACTCTGAGTCACATAGTGAATCAGTAACTGTGGTTGGAGCCGAACCTCAGCCATCCAGGCACACCATTCCAACGATTTCTAACTCTGCACCACATTTATTTATTTAAATGTGTTCCCACAGGGAATAGGCTGCAACATCTCATTTTCAGGAGGGTCCCATTCTGGCTGGCAGGACTGCCTAGAGGTTAGAGCAGTGAGCCATGAGCGAGCTTGCTACATCTAGCATAACCAGGGTTTGATCCCCACAACCACCACTTGCATACTATGCGACTGAGCAAATCATTTAATCTCCCTGTGCTCTAGGGTCGCATCTGTTAATAGGCCTTGAGTACAGTGAGCCTCACCTGATTACAAAAGAATACAAAATATTCAAAAAAAACAAAACAGCAGCGAACATATGACTAGGTATAGTGAACAATGAAAACAATACAAGACTAGTATGAACAAAGTGTGCTTGACCCACATTTACTACAACACTGCCTCCCACTGGTTTGAGAAGTGAGCAGCACTGTGACAGCCTATGGCACAAAGAGGCAGCTAATGAAAGCAAACAACGAAGTGGAGAAGAACAGAAAGAAAAAAAAAAGTCTTCTTCACTCGTACCACTAGTGGCAAATGTCCCTAAATGCAGTCAGTGGGAGTAACAGCATAAGGTCAGTAACCCCAGCTGTCACCAACACCTCTGTAAGACGCAATCAAACGGGGTTCTCTGGCTGCCTGCAGGTTGATTCGAGCCTGTACACAATGCTGCAGCCCTTTTCCTCTAACTGCACTTTGACACACTTCTTAATTCCAACAGCACAGGGCTGCTGGGTATTATTAAAACCAGATGATGAAAAGAATGTCTCCCAACTAAGCACATGTGAAGGCATGCGCGTCAGGAGGCAAAGCGAAGATGCCATGACAGCCCCTTTGGTACAGAGTGCATTTTATTTAAAATCCTCACTGGGCAAAATCTGGATGGGCTGAAACCATCCCATTTTCAAGAGCATCTCAGGAGGCAGCAGTGACAGCAAGCAGACGGGGGGGGGGGTGTATAACAGGGGGATGGTGACACACAGAACTGTACACTGGAGCACAACACTCACAGCTGATAAACAATAATAAACTCTTTCCAAGAACAGCAGGACCTTGGTAAAGGTTAACAGAGAGGTTTTAAAAAGAGAAACACAGGCATGGCAACCTCGTTGCGAGACGTGTGCACTTTGGGAATAGGCATCAGTCTGGAGCAGCTATAACACAAAAGGTGCCCCTGTAAGATCTCTACTAGAATAAACAGAGAACAGAGGCACCCAGGCTGAGTTTAACAGGTGGGAGAGGGATATAGCTGTTTGGTAAGGGCAACCAATGTGAGGCAGTTTGGTCTAGCAGCTAGAGCTCCAGCTTGGGAGCCAGGAGACCAAGGTTCAGATCCCAGTCACTTAAACGCAAGATGACCTTGAGCAAGTCACTTAACCTCTCAGTGCTAAAGTCTACCCAGCTGTACAAATGGGTAAAATGCAGGAACAAACTGTAAATGAGATACTGCATCTCAGTGAAGCTATCCTGGATAAAAAAAAAATAATCCAGTTCAAGGTATGCTGTGCAAGGAGGAGTGTAACCACTGGGCCAGATTGTTGCAGTGCCACTCAGGGCACTGGTGTTTGCACAGAAGCTGCACAACCCCACACTGCGGCTGGCTGGGAGCCAAGCATATCACACAGGTTAGATATTCGGCTCTCTGGGAGGAAGAGGGTGTGTCGCTCAGTATTCACATGTCCCCTGTTGGCCAAATAAGGAGTAGCACTGGTAGAAGAAGAATCAGCATTTACAGTATATAGCGCTTTTCATACACAATGTATCCCAAAGTGCTTTACAGGTAATGCTAGACTGGTAGTGAAGTGACAATGTGTTGTGGCGGCCATATCGCACAACAACACACACACAGCCTGGACAACTACATGAACCAGTTTTATGGGAAGGGGAATACTGACCAAGACACCAGGAAAGTCCCCTACTCTTTGCGAAGAATGCCTTGGGTTCTTTTACTTCCACCTGGACACCCACCAGGATGGGTAGAAGGGACCTAAGTTTAATGTCTCATCCGAAGGATGGCATACCCCAACAGTACAGCACCCCCTTAATACTGCACTCGGGTGCCAGCGGTTTTAGGTTCGAGTCCAATCCCAGTGTGGGATGAGAACCCACAACTTTATGGTCCAGAGGCGGATGTGCTACCAACTGAGCCACGCTGACAGCCTGCCACCCTCCCAAGTGGAGGAAGTGTGCATTGCAGCTGTGATCAATGGAAACAAGCCTGCATTGCAGACGTAGGAGCTGGGGCAACGCAACGTTTCCTGACTCCCTAGACCATCTCAGAGTGGGGAATGTATGCTGCAGAAGTGATGAACTCGATCTCTGCACAGAATGTGTGGGGGAGCTAGCACTATCCTGCATTCAAGCCATTTGCGGAACTACTGGTTGCAGAGGGCAACACTTGCTGCCCCCCTCCAACCCTGGTACAGTGTTGGCACCAGTGCTGCAGCCTTCTACACTGAGAAGGGGAATAAGGAGAATTTATTTATTTAAGATCGAGATTAATACCTTTGAATCAGAGACTCATTTACAAAGATTCCAAGTCATACAAGTACATAGGAAAGAACAGACAACACAGGTTACATAAGGTTACACAGATAACATGGCAAGCATTGAAGGTTAGAATTTGTCAGTATTAATACATCGGTTACAGCAGTAGTTAATTAAACCTGGTCTCCTAGTGCAAGAAATAACCGATTTGCAGATCACAGCCAAATGGAGAGCGCTGTGTAGCAATACAGGAGTAGAACTGGAACTTATGTCCAGACCAGGGTAAGTGCAGGGGGACAGCAATAGTGACATGGAGAAGACTTGCATGTTTGAGTGGAGCAGCCAGAGAAGGCTTTGTCGGTAAGGCGAGAGAGAACAGGGAGCAGTGGGGAGAGGAGTGTAGGCAATGCAGGAAGGGGGACAGAAAAGGAGCGAGTGGGGAGGAGATAGGCGGGGCAGACTAGGTGGGCCAAGCGGTCCTTATCTGCCATCAGATTCTATGTTTCTATGGGAAGAGGGATATTGGAAGGTGGAGTAGGGAGGGTTCAGAAGGAGGTGGCTGGAAAAGGAGGGTGGAGAAGTGGGGTCAGTGAGAGTTGAATAGGGGAAGAAAAGCAGGTTACCCTGGGGCCTGAGGGAGGAGGTAGGAAATGAGCCAGGGAACACTCATAACGGTATGCGCAAGAAAGAGGAAATGATTAGAGAAGACATTTACAGACACTCTCCTTAGCCAAATGAGCTCTAATTGCCTGGTTTGAATTGGCTAATCTTACTTCTTTCTAGCAGGTCCTTAGGTAGTTCATTAATCCACTTAGGTCCTCGGTAGGAGCGAGATCTCTGTGCTTGAGATGTTCACTTAAATGGCACCACTAGGCTACCCTTTTCTGCATTTCAGGTCCTAAAGGAAGGCTGTGATGTAACGAATAGTCTGGATGTTGAACTAGGGGTAAGCCCTAACAAGGACTTCTTCATAAGTAGGCACAACTGCTAAACAATCCCATTGTGTAAGGGCAGCCACCCTGTGTCTTGATAGAGAGTACATGTGTGTGTCCAGTGATCAACTCCCAGAGCAAGGCAACAGGCTTTGTTAGAGTTTTAATCCTACTGAGGACAGTGTCGGAGCCTGCCCCATAGATAACAAGGCCATAGTCAATGGTGGATAAGACTGAGCAACTTGTGACCATTTTCAGGGCTTCTAGGGTCATAGAATGCCGATGGCGATAGAGGACACCCAATTTAGCATCAGCATTTTTTACAACATGGTCAACATGAGTTCCAAATGATGAGGTGTCATCAAGGTGAACACCGAGATATTTAAAGGTGCCCATCTGCGCCAGGGTGTCACCTTTGGAGCTGTGTATCTGCAGAGGCCCAAACTTCTTTTTGTTTTGTTGAACTGTGAATAGCATGCTCTTGTTTTGTTTTATAATTGAGCAAGAGTTTGTTATAAGAGAGCCATTTTTCGAGCATGTGGAAGTTAAATTGCAGTTCAGAAGAGATCGAGGCCTGGTTTCTCCCTTTTATGGAGATTACCGCATCATCGCATAGAGCACAATGCATGCTGGGCATTCTGAGGGTAATGGGTTGATAAAGAGGCTGAAAAGGAGTGGCCCTAATATGGACCCTTGGGGTACACCTAGGCCTACTTCCCGGGGATCAGAGAGGTTTCCTTTAATTTTGACATGTTGGGTCTTGTGAGATAGGTAGCTATAAAACCATGTCACCACGTCCTGGGACAGGCCTAATGAGAGGAGGTTTTGTAGAAAGAGTTGATGGCTGACGGTATCGAATGCCTTCGTGAGGTCTATAAAGATAGACCCCGCTGCCAGACCATCTTCAAAGGCATCGTAGATTTGGGATGTGTAGTCAACCAAGGCAGAGACAGTAGAGTGGTCACATCTAAACCCGTGCTGCTGGGAGCAGAGGAGGTTGTACTTGGCTAGATACTCTGTGAGCTGGTCCGATACCACTTGTTCAAGGGCTTGGGGGGATGGAGACTGGCCTGTAGTTAGGTTGGTAGTATCTCCATTTCTAAAGATAGGGGTTACCTGAGCCTCCTTCCACTTGTCAGGAAAGACTCCTGACTTTAGTGAGGCATCAAACACTTTAGTGATGGGATCAGCTACCTCACTTGGGACCAGAGCTAGTAACTTCATGTCAAGGAGGTCACTACCCAGTTGAGTCTTCCCGCGTGTTCGTTTGACATATTTAATGGTTTCATGCTTATGTAGCTGCCTAAAGTAGAAAGGGGGAACACTTGCTGGTGAAGTCCTGATAGTTGGGGGATGAGGGGTAGAGGTGGCTAGGTAGTCACTGGGCAGTACTAAACTTAGGTCGGTGAATGCCCTGTTGAAAGCATTTGCAATATCACTCAGCTCCTGCAGAGTCTCGTTTGATGTGATTATTAATTCAGGATAGGCTCTGGATGTTTTCACCGAGTCCCAGAAGTCTCTTCCACGACCCCAGTTCTTCTTCAGGAGGTCACTATAGTAGGTTGCCTTAGCCTGTCAAATGAGCTTGGTGCATTTATTCCTAGCTGTTTTGTAGGCAATGAAGTCAGGATGTTTACCCGTAGCTTTGGCCTTATGCCACAAATGGTCCTTATGGCACATGAGCTCAATGAGGGGGCCAGAGAGCCAAGGGTTGGTAGCCCCTCTTATTTTATTAGTTTTGAGGGGGGGCAAATATATCACAAGCCTTGTTAAATACAGAGAGGAAATAGTTTAGGGTTGCGTTGCCATCCTGTGTCTTGTCCAGCGGTGACGAGTCTACTAGGTTGAGAAATTGCCTAAAGATATTCAATTGACCAGGTCTTAGTGACCTATTTCTTGAGACCTGGCAATCAAAAAGGTGAGGCAGAAAATAAACATTGAAACAACTGCCATATACCACATTTTTAGAAAAACATAAAAAGTTAAGAAAGAATAAAAACAATGTAACTTGGCGCAAACCAGGCCCCCAGAATGGCAATACAACATGTAGCTGCATTCAACGTGCAACTTGTTTTCAAACTGACTGCAATTCACCTCAACTTACCACCCCCCCACACACACACACACACACACTTATCCCAAAGGATTAGTAATGTCTGCACTGAATCTTGAAGATGTTCATCCGATTTGCAATGCAATTAGTGACTGGCCCTTAGTCCTGCGGACCACACAGTCTGAGCAGGATACACCTTGGAGAAAACAGCAGTGGAAACAAAAAGACAGACAGAGAAATGCACAGGAAATCAATGGCATCAATCAGACTTGCTCTCATCCCAAAGCCCTGCAGCCTACCCATCACTCGCCTACACACCCACAGTGCAGTTTCTCCTCAGGGAGGACGTGTGGGGAAACAAACCTTGACATATGGAATTTTATAATTTTTTTTTATTTTAAATCAGCCATTTCTTCCTTCCTTCACTGACTCAACAAGGCATATGGCAGCTGGCTTTTAACGGGCTTCCTCCAGCTGCTCAACCTTGCCCTCACAGACTGGGTTCCAGTGTTTCCCAAGAATTGAAAGAACATACTGAAGAATCTAAAGCCAATAGTCTTTCTCTGTGATTCAGCCTGCATTGTGGTTTGACTCTGGTCCATCATACAACTGCAATCCTGTGAAGTTCTGTATAAATACCCTACCCTTGAGCTGGGGACCAGGGAAGGGGGGGGGGGGGTACACTTAGCCTGTAAACTGGTTGATTCCCATTCCCCTTCAGAAAGCAAAACACTATCAAATGACATGCTCACTGCTGGCCCGCCAGTGCAGTGGTAGAGCTACTGCTTGCGATGCTGGCAACCGGGGTTAGAGAGCAAGCCCAAGTCATCGGAGGGCCAGCTGGGTGGAGGAGGACTGAGTGTCCCAGGGACATTCTCCTCCTCCAGGAGAGCGACGGCAACCGCTCCCACTGCGATACCACCACCTGAGTGCACTCAGGTGGAGGTGCAGCCAGGAGCGCCAAGAGGGAGGGGAGGACACTGGTCGGGATCCGAAGCGGTGGCATGTCCCAGCATGTGCATGTTCCTTGGATCACCTTGCCAGTCGCCATCTTCAGGGGGGCACACGGGGCAGAAAAAAGTGAAACTGGACCCCACACCCACTCCTGGTGACTGGCCCAGGTGCCAAGCCAATGGACCGACCCCGGAGATCCAGAACAGAGAGCCCAACACGATTTGTGCAGGTAGGGAGGAAGCTAAGACTCCCTCCTTCCCTGCCCAGGGGGCAAATCATAGCTGGATGGCAGCTGGTCCTTCCGGATGCTCCAGAGATGTGGCCGAGCCGCACGGACACCTTGGGAGTCCTTGAGAGAGAGGAGCGGTGCAGAGAGGAGAGAGCTTAAAATCAGAGATTAAAAAAAATATGTAACAAGTTCATTAACTTCAGTGCCAGTGAAACAGAGTGTTACCTCACAATGGTTCTGAACAATGTGATTTCTGAACCCATTGTCCACGATCTCTTAAAGATTTCCCAGCCTACACTTCTGAGACTGGCAGAGCTACTAGAGCCCCTCTTCTGAAAGAGAGAATGTGTGTGTGTGTGTGTGTGTGTGTGTGTGTGTGTATGGTAGTGCTGCATCGTTAGTGTTGCTTGACATCTCCTTGGCCATGCAGACGAAAAGGTTAGTCACTTGCAACTCTGTTTCTTCTACAGTTATTCATCAATAGCCACACACACGGTATCATTTCTGCTCAAGGAGCTTTTACCAGGAGCTGTTCAACTGGATTCAAATTGCAACAAACTCACACCTCTCCTTCATGGCTCTCTCTTAAAGGAAAACTGTCTTAATAATTGATAACCCACCCCTCAAAGCTTTACCTTCCGGTTAGGCTCTTCCGATAGAAAATACATTTTTTCCCCCGATGTTACTTACTTAACTTTACTTTGCCAAAGTCCGCGATCCCCAAATATGGCAGACGGTGCATGGCTCCATTTAGTGAGAAAGTGCGGTGCCGCACTGCTGGGCTCAAAACAAATGTATTGAGCTGAGCGTCGCGCTTTCTCAAAGTGATGCCATGAACTGTGTATGCAATAAATTTCATGTACAACAAATTAATTGAACGATATGGGGATGTTAGAGACCATGGTAATGTCTGTATTGTTCCACGTGTATGTTTACATGTTTAGTGTCTCTGGAAGTGATGCTATGAACTGTGTATGCAGTAAATTTCATGTACAACAAATTTTTTTTTATTTATTTTATTGCCTTGGCTTGGGGGGGGTGCCTTTGGTTCCCTCCCCCTCTTCAGCCAGCCTTCACGGCTACAGCCCCGGACGTAGCCAGAGCTCCAACCTCCCCGCCACAGCTCTCCCAGGCTGCATCGCAGTGGGTGCGTACTCCATCACTGCGGAGACCTGGAGGGTGGGCCAAAGAGGGAGCTAGCTTGGGCATATCCATGGCATCGTCATCAGGGCAGCCATCATGCTGCCAAGGTTGTTTCTTTGATTCTCTCCCTTTGCGGGGAGGGGCGTGTAATGACGCAATGGAGGGAGCACGCATGCGTCCACACACGCTCCTCCCCAGGCGTCTGCCCCATCTCCGCCCCTCATCTTTCAGCGTCGGTGCACTGCCCCCCCAGTCTCCACTGGGGGCCAGTCAAGCACCAACCACTGATGTCTCCCCAACCCAGAGAAGGAGAGCAGTCCTACAGACACTCACTCCTTCTCCAACCCTGCCAACCCCTGGCGACCCATGGTCGTTCCCAAACACAGGTCGCTGGCATAGTGCTAGGTAAGGCATCCAGCGCCTCAGCTCTCAGTGCCACCGGGCCGGCATGTACAACAAATTAATGGGACTATGGGGGCGCTGTGGAGCACACCTACTGACTAGATATGCTAGAGGCGAACTCTGCTACCAAAGAGGATTTTTCTTAAAAAAACTCTTATTTTCTCAGCGATTATAACAAATCTAAGAGCAGTGGTGAATTCTTCTCATCATGCTGAACATTTCTATATGCACTTTGTGATGGATCGTAAAAATAAAGCTGTGGGTGGAGGCCGGAAAAATCAGCAACCAGCCGAGCCGCAGCTACTGGCTGAGCCACAACCACCGTCCAGGATGGAACCCCCCCCCCGGAAGGCCTTGCAGAAGTCCATGCAGGTGTTCGACTCCAAGGTGGAGTCCATACTGACCAGGTTCACCGAACAAGATGTGAACAGCGAGGTAACCACGAGAGTTGCTTCTTCAGCTGAATCTATGGCTGCTAAGGCATTAGCCACCTCAAGCAAAATGGCGCAGGAAAACTCTCAATTGCAGTATCGCTTGGAAGCTGTGGAGAATGCTCAACAGGCCGCTAATATCAGGACAGTGGGCCTCCCGGAGAGCTGTGAGGGGGAAGGCTGACTAGATTTCCTAAGCAGCTGGCTACCTTGGCATCTCCGTCTGGATGAGACATTATCCCCAATTAACTTTCTGAAAGCTTATTGTATTTTTCCCTGAGCCGCAACTGGTCAGCAGGACTCACCTCGCATAGTTTTATTGGTCACCTCTGAAGCATCTAGTCAAGACCTTATACTGCAGGCTGTAAGAGGATCAGGACTGTTGAACTACCAGGGGGAAAACAATACACATTCTCTGACCCTTCCTTTGCCACATGGGCCAGAAGGAGAAAAACCTGATGGTGTGTGGGCCAGGCTGCGATCTCTGGACCAATGTACTCTTTACTGATGCCCACGCAGCTACGCATTCAATATGGGGGGGCACACCTTCCAGTTTACAGATCCAGATGGAGCAGGGAGGAAGGTGGAGGCCACTGGGAGAGAATTTGAGCATTTTCCGTCCTGTGACTCCTCAGATTCAGAAAAGGCCACTTGAGGATGGACCGATTTAAAAAGTAGACTTACACAATGAACGCTTATAGGTTTTACTGTTTAATGGTACTTTGAACATTAGCAGCACAGGCACTCTAAGTTTGGTAATGCCATGTTGTACCAGTACACACTGGTCGTTTTTTAGTTTAACTGAAGCTAAACTCTTTAGAGTTAATGTTTTGCAACTAATCAATAAAAACTTAAGAGGTCTTTAAAAAATATGTTGGGCAGTAGGAGGTGTGAAGCATAGATGACAGAATTCTATAACAGCTTCTAATTGTTACAGGGAGACAACTGATCTGTAATTATAGCTCAGCTTCCCTTTTTGGTTAAAAAGCCTCTCAGTGTTAGCAGAGGTTTCTTCTACCCTAGTACTTCGTATGCTGTGGATTAAATATTTTTAGGGAGGTCATATCAACACAGCCTGTTGAATTACATGTTTGGTTTTTGATTCTCAAGTTAGACTTAACCACCCATAGTCCTGTAGGGTGCAGCATATCTTGGACATTTCTGATAAGACTTGATTTTCTGATATTCCTCCACATCCTTTGACAAGATTGCAAAGACTTGTGATTTACTATTACATTGAATGTACTGACATACTTATTATGGTCAATACCATACCTGACATCCTTTGTTCCTGTCAGATGGGATAGGGGATATAAAAAATGGGAGGAGAATAAACTATACTTAATATGGCACTTTTTAGAAGGAGGAGAGATCCTGGACTTTCAAACGTTAGTTGCCAGATACAAGATTTCATGGTAGGATAGATTCCGCTACTTTCAGATTAGGGCTTATATCAGATCACTTCAAACACAGATTTTACATAGGAGAAAACCACCTCCCCAGATAGCAGAAATTCTAAAAAAGGCAATAGAAGGGGATCCGCCTAAAAAACATATAATTTCGATTCTATATAATGCTCTGCTTGAATGGAGGGGGGACTCTATCCAATCTATTAAGAAAGCTTGGGAAGAAGACTTGGGGCTTCAGATACATGATGAGCAATGGTCCTGGGCGACACAGAGAATACAGTGGGGAATGTCTGCTATAAGCTGGAAAGAATTTGCATGGAAGATGTTTACTAGATTTTTTAAGACACCTGCAGTACAAGGGAAATACCAAGGGAAGGGGGCCTCAGTCTGCTGGAGGAAATGTGGATGTTCTCCGGCAGCGATGGGTCACATCTTTTGGGGATGCCCAAAATTGCAAAACTTTCTGGCGGGGCTGCAGCGGACCCTACAGACCATAGTGGGATCTGACTTACAAATAACTCCAATGTTGTATTTTTTTATGGAATATCCCAAAGGGTGTAGAGACCCCAATACTAGTAAATTTCTAAAAATAGCCTGCCTAGCTGCACAAAAAGCAATAAAGAATTGGCTATCGCAAAAAGAAGTCACTTTGCAGAGGTGGCAGGAAATCATGATTTCTACCTATAGGATGGAGGCCATGACGGTAACACTTAACAGGAATTATGGTAAATTTGAATTAATCTGGAGGAGATGGGTAATCTATATGTCAAATGAATCTTCAGATTTCATTCCTTTAATGGTGCCTAAAGGCTGAAACTAATAAAAACAAATTAAAAGTTATAGCCTGAGGGGACGCCCCTAGCTCGGGGGGCGATGAGACCTTGGACCTGCTGGGGCTCCGCCAGAGATTAATTATAAGGGAGGCTGGGTTGAACCATAATAAACTTTATAGTCATATAGAATTGTTAAACTTCTTATATAATGGAATATGGGGAGCGGCAAAGGCCAACAGGATGCTTGGATGCATCGCTAGGGGGATCACCTCCAGAAGGAGGGAAGTGATACTCCCACTGTATAACTGATTGGTGAGGCCGCACCTCGAGTACTGCATGCAGTTTCGGAGGCCACATTTAAAGAGGGACATTGAACTCCTGGAGGGGGTCCAGAGGAGGGCAACTAAAATGATTTGGGGCTTGGGGGATAGGACCTATGGGGAGAGGCTCAAAGAGCTAAATATGTACACACTGGAAGAGACAGGGGACCAGGGGGACATGATAGAGGTCTTCAGGTACATGAAGGGGATAAATACTGGAGGAGCAGTCAGGGTGCTCCAAAGGAAGGAGGGGCAACTAGAGGCATGGGTGGAATCTGGAGGGAGATTCAGGGAGAAAGGGAGGTGCTACTTCACTGAGAGGGTGGTGGAGCCATGGAATCGCTGCCCAGGGGCTGGTGGAGGCAGAAATGGTGGAGGGGTTCAGAGGGGTGGGACAGGTACAGGGGAAGGGTTCTGGAAGCAAAAACCAGTGCAGCGAGAATATCTGGGACTGGGAAGAGAGAAGCCAGAGAGGGTGAGGGGGGGCAGCAAGGTCAGCTCCCAGGGTGGGGGCTGACCAAACGAGCAGACACGAAAGACTGTTAGACCTATTCTGCTGCCATTTTAGTATGTTAGTATGTAGATGTGTGGTGGTGGGGCAGCAGGTATGCTAGAACTGTGAGACAGCCAGCAGCACAGCCCATAGTGCATGTCTCCACTGATGATGCCTGGCTTGCTCCCAACCTGCGGAACCACCTGGTGCTCCCAGCCTGTCTAGACTGTGTTTCAGGATGGGGGGGGGCACATCCCTCCCCCTCCTGACCCCACCACGGGGGGAAGGTAAGCCATGGGGGACTGCTGGATGGTGTGTACCAGGGGAAGCTGACTGCTGGTCAGGAACGAGATTCGGCAAAGAGGAATGACCAGGCTCCAGGGCAGAACAATCTCTATTAAAAAAAAGACTGTATAAAGTACAATCGCAGGAAATACAGAATAAACAGTAAAATAAAGTTAAACGTCAAATATATCAACTAACAGTTACATACAGCTTAAGACTCTAACACAGTAATATATAGCAGCTTGTTGCAGTAAAGAGGGTAATACAGGGCCAGATAGGGACGCAGCTCGCAACCCTACCTGTAACAGGGACCAAACCTAATCGAGTATGTGTAACATGGAACAGGACAGGGGCCAAAATTCCTCACTCTTCGCAACAAGAAAGCCTTGTCCACTTGCAACTGAACACCTTGTGAGTCAACTCCTTCCAAGAAGCCCCCAACATCAGGTGCAAGACTGCAGCTCTGAGCCGGTCCAGTGGCGCTGAGGGTTGAGGTGTTGGGCGCCACACCTCGTGCCAACCCAGGTTTGGGAATGAGCTTGGGTCATCTGAGGTTGGCGGGGGGGGGGGAGAGGATGCCGCACTCTGCCTCGGGAGGGAGTATCAGGTCTCCTCGGAACTTGGCCAGCCCTGGTGGAGGCTGGGGTGACTGTGTCACTTCCGAGGAGTGCCGGCGTTAGGCCGAGGGAGGGCAGAGGGGGCTGGTACTGGAGCTGCGGTGCGCATGTGTCGCTGCTTCTGGGGCCTCGGGTAGGACCACACACATACAGGGGTGAAAAGGAGGAAAAAATCGGGGGTCACCTAGGATGAAGCCTCCGGACTGGCTCAGGGATCTGCGGGGTGCGGCAACCATAAGATCCCAGACCCCCAAGTCCGGTGGGTTGGCAGACAAAGTCGGTGACCTGGCGAGGAGATAAATAGAATTGTAAAAAAAAAAAAAAAAAAGACTACAGCTCTGGGTGCCTGATTGTCCCCTCAGACCTTATCAGCAGGACAGAGAGGAAAGGAGGCAGTCACAGAGGTTTACTGCTGAGACAGATAAGATCTTGATACCAGAAGTGGCATGTCCAGTACTGCACAATCAGAATCAGGGATACCCCGTCCCTCTGCATCGAGGACCATCTTGCGGACAGGGTAAAATGAAGGGAAGTCATACAAGAGGTCTTGCGTGCAGGACCACAAGAATGCATCTCCTGGCAGTGTGCCCTGCTGAAAGGAATAGGCACAAAACACTCTCAGCTCCCTGTTTTCTGAGGAAGTGAACAGATCCACAGATGGTGTTCCCCACACTGTCGCTTGTGAAAATGGGCAGCATTGCTCATCAGCTAACAAGTATAAAAAGTAAAAATGAAATGAAAATGAAACACCTGGGATACCACCTCCAAGTGCAGTGACCACTCACGTTCACTTCCACGATGTGGACTGCCAGCAAGCCTAAGTGTAGGGCACTAGTCAGAGAACATGTCCAGAGCACTTCCTAACACACAGGAAATGAGTGTGTGGTGCCCTGATTACTCAAGTAGAATAAGATGGTCATGTTGACCTGGGCCACTCAACCTCGAACCAATGATGCAAACTCCACCAACAACAGGTGACCTGCACAGAGATCCAGCAAGCTGATATGGAGCCAAGCCACACTCAGCAACCAGAACTCATATGCTCTGCCAGTCAACAAATGCATCCCCAGTCCCACGGTGATTGCTACATCATCCACATGACTGGGGGCTCCTGACAGACAAACAGGATATCCTCCCTAGAGGTTCAAGAGGGACAGCCACCAACAGATGGCATCTAGCATTGGCTGGGTCACCCTAACAGGTCGGTTCAAGGCCACATGCGACAGACCACTGCCATCCCAATTCCTACTACATAGGTTGCATGCCCCAGTGGGCCCAATGCACCATGGCAATGGTAGAGGCCATGAAGCCCACAAACAGAAGAAAATGCCAAGCCGGGCACAATTTCAAGACCTGAAATGATCAGACATGGGAGGACAGGTTGTATGCCTTTTCCAGTGGCACATGAACTCATAGAAACACAAACACTGTCGGCAGATAAGGACCACCCGGTCCATCCAGTATGCCCGTAAGCCCTCCCCTTGATTTGTTGCCACTGAACCTACTAGGTCAATGGCTTTCTCTACTCCTTCCTGCTTCTAGGGTTCCCCCATGTCTGTCCCATGCATGTTTAAATCCCTCCACTGTGCTCGTACCCACCACCTCCTGTGGCAGACTATTCCATGCATCCACCACCCTCTCCATGAAGAAAAACTTCCTCACATTTCCTCTCAATCTGCCACCCTCCAAATTCATATCATGTCCCTGTTTCTTGTACACCTCCTATATTGGAAGATGTTGCCCCCCGTACCTTGTTTGTGCTTTTCAGGTACTTGACTGTTTCTATCATGTCCCCTCAATTCCTCCTCTCCTCCAGTGAGTATATATTGAGGTCCCTCAACCTCTCCTCATATGTTTTCTGGTTCAAGCCCTGTACCATCTTTGTCGCCCTACTCTGGACCGCCTCCACCCTGTCAATGTCCTTATGTAACTGTGGTCTCCAGAACTGTACACAGTACTCCAGGTGAGGCCTCACTAGTGTTTTGTAAAATGGCATCACCACCTCCCTTCTTCTACTAGTGATACCTCTGCCTCTGCACCCCAGCATGCCGCTGACCCTCCCTGCTGCCTTTGTACTCTACTTAGACATCTTTAGGTCATCAGATATGATAACTCCCAGATCCCTTTCCTCCCTGGTGATCGTCAGTAACTCCCCCCATTCTGTAGCTCTCCTCAGAGTTCCCTCATCCTAGGTACATTATTTTACACTTCTGTGAATTGAGCCCCAGCTGCCGCACCTCGGACCATTTTTCAAGCTTTTTCAGGTCCCTCCTCATTCTTTCTACCCCATCTGGAGTATTTACCCTGTTGCAGATCTTGGCGTCATCTGCAAACAGGCAGACCTTTCCCTCCAGCCATTCTGCTACGTCACTAATGAAGACATTAAACAGGACTGGCCAGAGGACTGATCCCTGGGGTACACCACTGGTCACCCCCTTCTCCCCGGATTGGATCCCATTTACCATCTACCACCATCCTCTACTTCCTGTCTGTTAACCAGTTCCTTACCCAGTTTACTACCTTGTGGCCCATGCCCAGACTACCCATCTTGCTAACCAGCTTTTTATGTGGGACTGTGTCGAAGACCTTGTTGAAATCAAAGTAGGTGATGCCCCTTCCCCCCGATTAACCTCCCTCGTCACCCAGTCAAATAAATGTATCAGATTTGTTTGACGTGACCTCCCTGCTGTGAATCCATGTTGCCTTGGATCCTGGGCACCACTGGATTACAAGTGTCCCACTATTCTTTCTTTAATTAGTACCTCCATGATTTTTCCCTACCACTGAGCTGAGACTGACAGGCCTATAGCTCCTTGGATCCTCCCTGCTACCACTTTTGTGCAGAGGAACTACATGTGCCCTCCTCCAGTCCTCTGGAACTATACCTGTGTTTAGAGACTCGGTGAATATGGCTGCCAGAGGCGCTGCTAGTTCCCTCTGTAGCTCCCTCAATATCCTCAGGTGTATGCCATCTGGCCCCATTACTTTGTCAACCTTCAGTTTCGTGAGCTCCTTCAGGACTTTCTCCTCTGTGAATGGACCAGTGTTCATCTCACCCCCCACCCCGTATCTGCTGCCCAACTGTGGCCCCGACCCTCCTCCTCTTGGTGAATACTGAACAAAGGATTTATTCAGTATTTCTGCCTTTTCCAGGTCTCCTCCCTACCCTCCCATCATCCCTCTTAGCCTTACAACCCCCCAGCCTTTCTATCTCGCTGATGTACTTATAGAATGTCTTGTCCCCCTTCCTCACTGTCTGCATTAATCTTTCCTCAGTCTGTGCCATTGCTCTCCTTACAGCCTTCCCTGCTTCCCTTAGATGTTCCAGGTACACCTCCCTGTCCTCCTCACTCTGAGTCTCCCTATACCTCCTGAACCCTGCCCTTTCAGCCCTTACTTTGTCTGCCACCTTTTTCAAAAACCACAGTGGTTTCTTCCTTCTATTGCCCTTGGTTACCAACCTGATGCATTGGTTCGTCACCTCCTCTATGGCTCCTTTCAGGTGTTCCCACTTCTCCTCAACATCCTCCTCCTCGCCAGCGCTTCTTTGATACGGCCCCCCATCTTAGCAAAGTCTGCCCTTCTGAAATCTAAGACCTTTGCCTTTGTGTGACTTGACTGTGTCTCTGTCCCCATATTAAACTACACTATGTGGTGGTCGCTGGACCCCAGTTGACCTTCTACTCGGACTTCTATGATTCTGTCCCCACTGGTCAGTATCAGGTCCAGTATCACCCTATCTCTGGTGGGGTCCAGCACAAGCTGCCTGAGGCCTGCCCCTGTAGGGACTCTAAGATGTCACGGCTCCTGATCAAAATAGCCGCCGGGGTAGTTCAATCCACGTCTGGTATACTGAAATCACCCAGCAGCAGAACCCTCCCCTTTAGCTGCCATCTCGTGCATTTCATCCAGCAGCTCCCTATCTGCTTCCTCCCTCTGTGCTGGAGGCCTGCAAATCACCACTGTGCATATTGCTGTGCCGTTGCCAGGCTCGAGGGTGACCCACAGTGCTTCAGCCTCCCACCTGTCTACCCTACACCTCCGTAGCCTTTATACCTTCTCTGACGTACAGGGTCCCCCCCTTTTTTTTTTACCCTTCCTATCCCTGCTGAACAAAGCATAACCTCGTACACTGATATCCCATCCATGATTTGTGGTGTACCAAGTCTCTGTTATTGCTGCTATGTCTAGGTCCCCCTCTACTAGTAATGCCTCCAGGTCTGGGATCTCATTTTCCAGGCTGCGGGCATTCATTATCATGGCCTTCCATGATTTGTTGCCTATCCTTCCCCTACTTCTGCTGTTGCTCCCCTTATTCATCCCCCCCCACTACTCTTTCCTATGCAGATACGATTCCTCTGCTTTTTCCTTTGTGCTTGGTTCTGTCACCCCTATATTCAATTTGTCTTTCTGCATCATAGAACTCTGGCATGAAGTGAGTCTAGCTCTGCTCTAATGAAGAGGATCACCTGCTTTAACATTAACTAGCTATGTCCTAACTCCCTCAGCTAGAACTGCCATTGCCCAGGGTATCCTACTCCCAGCTCTTGCATATGGCTCGGTCACTTATATTGAAGCTTCGAAAGCTAGTCTTTACAAATGGGACATCACCTATCATAATATCCGTCGCTTTGCTTTGGCATCCCCCCCACCTTACTCACCACTATCAACTATATACCGACCTAAACTGGCCCTCCCCTTCTGCCCACCGTCTTCTCTCCTTTGGCTCTCTGATAGATAGCATCATCAGATCTGGTACACCCTCATCTCTAACTGTCATGCTAAACCAACAGAACTCCTCTTATGACCTTAGATCAGTCAAACAAACCCTCCTCCATGTCCCCAAGTGTAAAACAACTATGGGAACCTAGACCATCTCCCATGCTGCTCCACAATTCTGGAACTCCCTGCCTCTAGATATTTGACTTGCCCCAACTCGTGCCCGCTTCAAAAGAATGCTTCATGAACACCTGATAAAATCTACCCCCGTGCTTGCTTTCATCCTCCATGAACCCTTCTTTGTATGTTTATGGCCTTCCTAGGTTACTCCCAGCCTCTGTTACCCACTCTCCTCCTCTTTATACACGTACACCTTTCTCACCTACTCAAATTCTCTTCTCTACTCACTCTGCTCCGGACACTCCCCCATGCTCCCTCCTCGATCTACCGCTCTATAAAACGTCCTCCATTTCCTCTCCTTCCTGGGGTTCATACTACTAAGTACTTACTCAAGCCTGATGCTTATTCCTGCCTGCATTTGTTTTGTTCACTCATATGCAATAATATGTCAACTGTACATTCCTACTTGGAATTGGTTGTACCTCTCATTTTTATTGTTCATTATGCTGCTTTTATTGTCTCTGAAAATTGCACTTATGTGAATATGCATAGATATGTTGCAATTTTACCTCTTAAATCCATAATGTCTGTTTAACTCCTACTCTGACCTGTACCTGTATCACACTGTATTGTAACCACTGTTTTATGACTTGACTTGTACCCTCCCGGGCCGTGCCTGAAAATAGGCATTTTTACGTCTAGTGCACCTACCCGGTTATGAAAAACAAAATAAAAATAAATAAATAAATAAAAAATCAGACTTGGCCAGACTGACCAACACAAGAATGGCTGGATGGCCTGGTCTCTGTACCACTTCACATTCATGCAACAAGCTCCCCAAAATGAGCCAGTCATCAAGATTCAGAAATATCTTGTCAAATCTTTATCATGAGAAAGGCTGCCATGCTCAGCATGAACTTAATGATCACCCTGGGTGGCAATGACAGACCAAACAGCATGGCTCTGAACTGATGCAGAGTTCCATTCACCCGAAAGCAGAGGTACTGTCTATGGGATAGATGAATGGGGATATGGAAGCATGGACGCTGAAGGTGCAGGAAGAAGAATCAAGCTCCTGGCACAAAGTACAGAATGATCTGGTTTAGCGTTACCATGCAAAAACTTCCAACTGCAAATGAAATTGTTCAGCACTTGCAGATCAAAACTGGGATGCCAGCCCCTGTCCCTTTGAGCACCATAAAAGTATGATGACACAACCCCCCTGCTGAGGTAATTTTTCTGGGGCAGTCTGTATCACGTACTGCTCTAGAAGCTGCAGAGCTTTGCTCCATAATGTGAGGAGGGACTCCAGCAACAGCATGTCCTCCAATGGTGCTGGGGATAAACAAGGAAGCCGAGTTTGGAATTCCAGAGACAAACTTCAAACCACCACTTTCAGGACCCACAACTTTGTTTGAAGTAATAGCCCACTACTCAAGTTGGAGGTGGGAGAGCAGACCCCAACTGTGAGCTGCTGCAGGGTTTGGAACAGATAGATGGTTGGGTCCCCCACCACATCTTGCCTTTGGCAGCAGCCCCCTAGGACTGGCCTCCAAAGAAGCTGTCCCTACCACCATAATACTGGCTCTGACCTCCTGACTTACTGGAGGACTTGGCCAGGTGGTGTTGCTGAAACTACTGCCTCTGTTGCTTTTAAGGCTGCTACTGCTGACCTTGTGTGCACCAATAGGGCCCTCGACAGGAACCAGAGTTTTGTGGCCTAATGGCTTGGGGTTGGTGACTGATGTCACCTAATCCAGGGTCACATTTGACTTTCCAATATATGTGAAGTGGTCCTCGGTGCTTGACCCAGAGACCTGTCCCACTAAAGGGTGGATATGCCATTCCTTGCAGGATTTCCTGCATGAACAGTGACATCAGCAACCAGACACATCGATGTATAGACACTGCCACTGCTCAAGTCGACATGACAGTCAAATCTAGGGCCACATGCAACTGGTGCTTGGCCACCATCATCCCTAGATCACAAACCTCACACTGATCTGGCTGACTTTCCTCAGAAAGTAGGATGGAGAGCCTCTTGAGATCAAGGCTATATCAAGCCACCAAAGCAGCAGAGCTGGCCTGGCGTATGCCCAGGGACACAGCTGCACAGACCTTTTGGCCAAGGTAGTCCTGCTCTTGGATTCCTTGTCCGGCAGTGTGTCCAACTCACCCTGCACCCTCCCCCTACAGGACACAGTGTCTACCACTAGCCCTTCTGTTGATGGCTGGTCTAAAAAGCCAGACAATCTGCTTAGGTGGACCAAATGCTTGGGGTCCATAAGACATGGCAGGGCCTTGCAGGAGGCTGCGTGCTGCCAGATACTGAGTGCTGGGCCCAAGACAGCAGGGGCAACTAAAAAGGCTACCACTGGTGAGGAATCTTGCTCAAGAATGTCCATCAGCTGGCAGCTGTCCTTTTTCTGGACCTCCTCCAGCAGAATGTCCTCCACAGGTATGGACATTTGTTCCATATGGGCTGTGAAGGATGACTGGTCTCTTGTGGGGGTTTGTCTGTGGATAGGCTGCCCCCCTGATGATGTGGAGTCAATTGGATGGATAATTAATTTCAATTTGAGTCAGGAAAGAGGAGCTTCGACCTCCAACATGGGATGTAGACAACCCTCTCAGACAGGGTAACCACCACAGGAGGAGACGAGGAAGCCTGGCTCAGGCCTAGAGTCCTTTGTAGGAGCACTCTGCCTGTTATGGAGGTTCCAGCTGTGATGGTCACTGTGGCACTGCCAACTATGCTGGTGGGGGAGCCACAGGGCACACCACTGGAGTTGTGTAGAGTGGAGTCTGCCTGGATGCAATGCAATGTCACAGGACACTGCACCATTGGTGGCAGAACAGTCTGAAAAGTGGTAGGGCCAAGAATGCAAGGGGTAAATGCTCCCCTAGTAATAAATTAAAATGATTTCAAAAACTGATAGGGCCACTTATGAAAGCGGTAAGGCCATGGCCATAGTGGCCCCCCCGCTGTTCCGGTACCTATGCACTGCACAACAAAAGGGATTAATTGCCACTGAAACTGCCTTGTTTGTATGTTGGCTACCCTTGCAGTTGTAAGCTGCCTCCCAAGCTTCCAGTGCTTACCTAACAAGGACATTTTTATCCAGTCTCACTCAGTAGGCCCTTAGGCCTCCGGGTCTCAAATATGCCTGCAGTGGTACTTTAGAATGAGCACCCTCTTCCAAGTACACCCAGTTGACCCCCTTGTTGCCACTATCCAGTCTTTTATGTAATGGAACTGGGCAGCAAGATGGTACATCTCAAAGTCCGGGTACTTAAGCTCCCCTTTACCAGTCTCATCCTTCAGTTTTAGCACTTGACTTTTTTCGCTAGCTGAGCATATCTTTTTCTGTATTTTATCAGACCTTACTGTTTGTGTGCTCCTGCCCCACATCTCACATCTCTGCATTTTTGGACAGCCTCATGAGACCACTCGTTGAATCCCTGTCCTCCTACATTAAAGACACTAACCATGCTCTCCAGTTATTTGACAGGTTCAGATTCAGTGGCTCCCATCAGCTCATCTTCACCATGGACATCAAGTCTCTTTACACAGTGATCCCCCACAATCATGACCTGATAGCTTGCAGCATTTTCCGAATAAGCGGGAAGTCCAGCAGCCACACACACACACACACACACACACACACACACACACACACACACACACACACACACACATCCATCTGGCAGAACTTGTTCTTAAACTCAGTGCTTTTTCTTTTAATAACAGTTTTTTTCAGCAGGTCAGTGGAGTTGCCATGGGTACCAAGATGGGTCCCAGCTTTCCCAATCTGTATGTGGGTTGGGTGGAGGACCATTTTTTTCTCTCATACATAGGGACTGTGCCTGAACTATACAAATGCTACATAGACGACTGTGTGGGGGCTACCTCCTGCTCCACGGAGACCCTCCAAGTCTTCTTGGACAAGTTTACCACGGCACATCCATCCCTTCAATGCACTGTTGAAGTATCCTCCTCTACACTGCCTTTCTGGATATCAAACTGTCAGTGCAGAACACTGATCTGAAGACACCAGTTTATTACAAACCCACTGATTCACAGAGTTTCCTCCTCCACAGCTCCTTCCATCCTAAACATGTCAAGGATGGTCTGCCATATTCACAGTTTCGTAGACTTTGTAGGTTATGCAGTGAAGATGATGATTTTGCTGAGCAAGCCCAAATAATTCATAGTTTTTTTAATTAACAGGGGATACCCTAAAAGCACAGTGGACAGAGCACTCTCCCAGGTCAGTAACATGCCCCGTAACCTTGACCCCCGTAGGAAGAATACTGTCATGCAAGAACAACGACAAAATTCCACTAGTGCTTCCTTTCCATCACAGTACACCTTCTCTTCACAGGATCATCACCATATGTATCTAATTCTAATGTATATCTGAACCATATACACCTCTGGTGTTGCTCTATGTATGTGCTGTGCACTATTGCCTCTGTATTTAGTCTCTATATTTGTTATACTCTGTATCCGTCTTTATTCTCTGTATGACATGGAACCTTTGTAAATAAGTCCCTGACTCAAAGGGTTGTAATTCCTAGACTTTAATAAACAAAATTAAAAACAAAACAAAAAAATACAAAAAACTAACTTTCCTATTTTGCAAACTGATCCCAACATTGTTGCTTCCTTTATAGAACCACCTATTGCCTCCTACCACCGGCCACCCAACCTGTGGAATCTCCTGGGATGAAGCAGCCTACCTGCCCCTAACAGTTCCTCCCTATCAGGTACCAAACCTTGCAACAGAACTCGCTGCTACACCTGCAAATGTATTTCTAGTGTGATTGAAAATTCAGGGTCCAACAGTTGTTTTTCACATCATCAAGGAGTTCTCATGCACCTCCACTAATGTGGTATATTGTATTCTTTGCAGGAAGTGTGCAGCTATTTACGTCAGAGAAACTGGTAGGTGCCTGGTTGACCATTTCAGGGAACATTACAGGGCAGTCAGGAATAGAGACACTGATAAACCCACTGTATCCCACTTTTAATTATTTTTTTTTTCTGAACGACCTCCCTTGATCGGTCACCTAACCTCACCACCTCCACTACGGAGCACCCCCCAGCCTCCTACTACCACCCTCCCCAAGCACCCCAGGATTATCCTCCAGGGTGGGGCAGCCAGCTTCCCAGCAGTTCTACAGCAGAACTGGGCAGACAGAAGATCCACTGGCAACGCAGGACCGGTGCTGACATCATGCTGTCAGCGGACCTATTTTATTTTTTGAGTACTGGATGGGGGGTGGGGACGTGCAATGATAGCCAGTGTCCTCACCACCCCAAGGATATGGTGCCAGCAGCAGTGGTACCCTCAACCTCCGCCAGGGGTCCGGAAGTGCAGACACTCTGCCACCCCGAGGAGAGTAGTCCCAGGATGCTCGATCCTTTTCCCCCCAGCCGACCCTCCGACTCCCAGGTTAGTTTCCGAACCTGGGTCATCAGCATAGCAAGCAGAAAACCAACCGCTGTGCTGGCAGGCCGGCCCCCCACTGTATCCCACTTTATCTCCAGAGACCATAGTGTCAATGATCTTTCCGTTTGTGTCCTTCAGCAGGGTTTCCAGGATCTGGACCAAAGGAAAAACATGGAAACCAAGCTGATCATCTGCCTCGGCTCCCAGCAGCCCTCCAGTTTATATGATAGACTTATTTTTCGCTAACATCTTTCAGCCACTCCTTGTTTTCCCCTATAATCTGTATCTGTACGCATCTATTTTCATTTTCACCAGATGTCTCCATCTGTCTCCTTCCCCCACATTTGTCACCTTTCAGCCTTCTTACTAGGCCCTGTTAATTACTCCCCACCTGTTTTTTTCCCTAGCTTATTCACTGCTATTATGCCTTGTCATTCCTATCACCACCTTTTTGTTTTCTAGAGTCTCTCTTTATCTTGCCATTTATCACTTCTTCTCTTAGAGTCTCGCCCTTTTTCTTTCCCCACATATATATCCCTCATTTACCTCCCCTCTACACTTTTTGTTTCTCTTTTAGATATTTCCTGAAGAAGACCTATGGTCGAAATGTCGATTTGTAACTGTAATTTCAGCATGCATACAGGGAGAAGGGGTGGACATTAGACTTTTTTCAGAGGACAGAGTAAAAACAGCACTAGAACAGCTTAGGGTGGATAAAGCTATGGGGCCCAGATGGGATACACCCAAGGATCCTGCTACAATGCTGCTAGAAAGCTATGCAACAAAACCATCAGGCAAGTGAAAGCTGCCTAAGAAATGATTGCCCCTCTTCCTTCTGGAATATTGTCCACACTATCATAAACCCTACCCCTCAATCTCACATCCCCTTTATAAACCTCAGCGGTGTCAAAATCACTGACCCCTCCCAAATGGCGGATGCCATGAACACCTTCTTCACTACCTGTGCCCTCCCAGACCAAGCCTCTACCTCGCCACCTGACAACAAACCCCTCCCACAACCCCTATCCAGTAGTAACTTCACTCTTGCCCCTGTCTCTGCCGATGAAGTACTGACCGCGCTCCTATCCTTAAATACAACAAAAATCGAGTCCGGACAGCCTCCATCCCAGTCTCCTTCGCCTACTGGCCCGTGCTATCACCTTCCCACTGACCTTTATGCTAAACCTATCCTTCTCCATATGCACAGTACCCTCAACCTGGAAATCCACTTTCGTGATCCCACTCCACAAGGGTGGCGACACCTATACTCCCAGCAACTATCATCCAATCTCCCTCCTCCCCGCAGTATCTAAGGTAAAATAGCGCTTTGTACAGTCAAGGCTAAATACGCTCCTCACCACCACTAACTTTCTGTCCCTGTACCAATCGGGCTTCAGGAAGCACCACTCCACCGTATCGTCTCTCCTCAGGTTCACTGGCCACATCCATTCGGCCGCCAACAAAGGACATATCACGGCAGCCGTTTTCATCGACCTTGCCAAGGTCTTTGATTCGATGTCCCACCCTACTTCTAAGTGCCCTTGATCACGCTGGTCTTGCCCCACCCACAGTACAGTGGTTCACCTCTTACCCAACAAATAGATATCAGTCAGTCAAAATAGCAAACTCTTCTTCTGCCCCAATCCAAGCAGGCAACCCTCAAGGTTCCATTCTCGGTCCCATTCTTTTCACTCTTTTCATAAACAAACTCCCCTCTGCCTGCTCAAACTTCCTTATGAACATGTATGTGGACGATACTGTACTTTTCACCTCTGGTCCCGACCTAAACATTATTAAATCTGCTCTGCAGGGGCCGGCCCGGTGGCACTGAGGATTGAGGCAATGGACAACACACCTCGCACCACACCGGCGACCCGCGTTCAGGAGCGGACTTGGGTTGCTGGTGGGTCAGCCAGGGGAAGATAGACTTCAATGTCCCACGATAGCTCGCCTTCTCTGGGGAGGGATGGCGATACCTGCGCGCCTGACTCCGGCGAGGCTGAGTACTGCAACCCAACTGTAGGGGATGGGTGGCGCTATACAGCGTGGATGTCAGCACCTTGACATAGAGGGTCGCATGCTGTAGGGAAAACAAGAACAATGAAAAACCCCTGCCAGCTCTGGGAAGACGGGCATCTCTGTGCATGCCTTCAATATACCCTGCTCACCAGACTACCTCCTTGGCCCGACGAAAGGAAGGATGACAGGGTGTTGAGGCCCCACCTCATCCCCACTCGGGGGACCGCAGCTCCATGGAGGATCGAGAGGTAAGTCTCGGCGAGCGAGAGGCAGGAGGAGGAGGATGACTCCTTGGATGCCCTGAAGGGTCAGAGTCAGCAGGTTCCACAATGTTCGGTCTCAGTTCAAAAACAACAAACTCAGACTGAACATCTTGAAAATGGTCTTTATGACCTTCGGTACCTCCCAAAGACTGATAAAATCCTTTTCTTCCTCTCCCATCACCACCCTTGAAGACACTCCCCTAAATGAAGTTGCATCCTATAAGTACTTGGGTGTTTGGTTAGACCCTCAACTAAATTTCTCTCACCACATCGACGATCACCGAAGCTGCGCCCTAAGCTAGGCATCCTTTATCGCAAAAAGGATTCTCTCTCCCTCCCTGTCCATCATGAAATTCTTACCAAAATGATCTTGCCTATACTTTTTTTTTTGTACATTCTTTTTTCCGCCCTCCTCATGCTCGCAGGCCCCCACTCCTTCAGGCTCTGCAAGTCTCCAGATAGCCCCTCCTGTCCTAACCCGGCCCTCCTCTAACTCCTCGTATTGCAGCCGATCCCCGGGTTATCCTGGCATATCCCTTCACTGGGCGGTCCCCCCCTCCTCAGAGAGGGAAGGCACCGGGGTGAAAGGGATGACCCCAGCACACTCTTCTTAGGGCCTGGGGATGCTGCCGTGGAGAAGAAGGCCCAAGGAAGGCACTGGAGGCAACTGGGGACAGAGAGCCGTCATCCGGCGGCCAGCGAGCAGTATTTCCGTTTTCTGGTGTTCCTCCTTCATACGATCCCTCTGTTGTGCCCCTGGTCTCCACTGGGGGCCGCTGCAGAGCGATCATGCATCCCTAACCCTCCCAAGGGGAGGAGAGCAGTCCTATGGACGCTCAATCCTGCCATTTCCCCTGCCGACTCCTGGCGCCAGAGTCCATTCCTGAACCCGGGTCGCCGGCATGGTTCGAGGTGTGGCGTCCAGTGCCTCAGCCCTCTGCGCCACTGGGCCGGCTCTTGCCCATACTTGACTATGCCGACATAGTCTTCTGCACTGCCCCCTCTTCCTTGCTTGCTAGACTTGACTCTCTCTTTTATGCCTTCTGCCACTTTGCCTCAAATGTTCCCTTAAGGACCCACCATTACTCCCTCCTCTCTACTCTGAACCTCCCTCCCCTGTCCCACCGATGCCTCATTCACTCTGTCTCCTTTATCTCCAAATTCTGGTTCAACCTTCTCCCCTCCTGTCTCTCGGATCACCTCACCCCTGCTTCACCCGCATCCTACTCCCTCCATTCTAGGGATGCCCGTTCCTTCTCCTTACCCGAACCATCCTCAAACATGGGCAAATCTGCCTACACCTATCATCTCCCCTCACTCTGGAACTCTCAATCTCCTGTTCTACGCAACTCCCTCTCGCACCCCTCTATCAGGTCTCAGCTACGCCTCCTGCCTCCTCCCCCCTGTTCCCACGTCACCTGACAGCACTTATACCAACATACTAAATAGCCAGCAGATTAGGCCCTATGGTCTATCAAGTCTGCTCAGGGATCAGTGCCTACCCAGGGCACAGTTATAGCCCCCCCATCCTACCTACAAGATCCCCAACCCCCAACCCCCAGCAGGGCTCTGGGATGAACTCTCCCCCTATATCTATCCCAACCCTTCTTGAACCCCTCCAGAGTTGTAACAGCCACCAGCTCCTCGAGCAGCACATTCCAGGGCTCTACCACCCTCTCAGTGAAGTAGCGTCTCCTTGCTTCCCCCTAGCCTCCCCCCTACCAGCCTTAATGAATGACCCCTAGTGGTCCCCTCCTCCCTCAGCTGAAGCACCCCCTCCAGGTTTACCCTATTCATTCCCTTGAAATATCTTAAGACCTCGATCATATCCCCCTGTTCCTCCTCTCCTCCAATGAATACAGGTTGAGCTCCTCCAGTTTCTCCCCATAGGGCTTTTCCCCTAGAACTATCATCCTGATTGCCCTCCTCTGGACCCTCTTCAGAAGAGCAATATCCCAGGATGCCAAAACTGCACACAGTATTCAAGGTGCAGTCTAACCAGGCAATTATACAGCGGAAGGAGCACCTCTCGGCTCCTTGAGGATAGCCCCCTGACTATGCACCCCAGCACTTTGTTTGCTTGGGCCGCAGCCCTTCTACACTGCTCCAAGTTATTCATTTTGGTATTTCCCACCACCCCGAGGTCCTTCTCCCCCCTAGAAGCCTGCAATGCCTCCCCCCCCCAGGTGTATACATGAGCAGGTTTTTGGTCCCCAGGTGCAGCACCCTACATTTCCCAGTGTTAAACTTTAGTTTCCAGGTGTGTGACCACCTCCTCAGAGTCTCCAGATCCTCCTGGAGAGCCAACTTTCCCTCCTCCCCATCCACCACCGCTCACAGCTTCGAGTCATCTGCAAAGAGGCTCATCCCACTCCTGATACTGTTTCTGCTTCTGATGTCTGAGATGTAGACGTTAAACAGGAGTGGACCCAGTACCGATCACTGTGGGACCCTGCTAATGACTCTCCTGGGGATGACACCTCCCCCCAACCATCACCCTCTGTACATGCCCTGCTAGCCAGTTTCCTATCCACCTGACCATCTGTCCCCCATCCCCATATTCCCCAGCAGCCCAGGATGTGGCACTGAGCCAAACGCCCTGCTAAAGTCTAGAAAGAGGACATCCACTGGCCTGCCCCAATCCAGTGCTCTTGTCACCCCCCCTTACAGAACTCCACCAGGTTGGTCTGACATGATCTGCCCTTAAAGCCATTTTGGTGGTCATCTAGGTGGCCCCATGCCTTCAGAACCCCTTCCAGCCTCCCTTTCAAAATGACCTTCATCACCTTGCCCACTATCGACATCAGGCTAACCGGCCTATAGTTTCTCAGCTCCTCTCGTGAGCCACCCTTGTGTATTGGCACAATATGGGCCATCCTCCAGTCTTGAGGCACCCACCCTGTCTGAAGGGATGAGTTAAAAAGGTCCGCCAGGGATGTGCGGCCAGGGTATCAGCCAGTTCTTTAAGCACCCTGGGATGGATCCTGTCTGATCCCGGTGCTTTTTCTGCTCTTAGGGCATTGAGGACTTCCCACACCCTCCCAATAGGGATTTCAACAATCCATTGTCCTCCCTTCATCTGCCGGTTCCCCACCCCACCCTTGCCGTGTCACCCCCCATCCTCCTTGGGCACCATAAAGTCTCTAACTCTAACTTAACCTAAAACTGATATACTATCCACCGCTGCAATTATAGCAAACACTAAGTAATCTGATTGGACAAACAATATCAGCATAATTTGTTCCATCAATTCCTGCAGTACCCTGTGTTACAACCATTAACTAGTAGCAGAGAATACACAACATTTAAAACAGTTTGTTTGGTGTAAGATATATCTTTGTTTTAAGAGGGTTGTACAGTTTGCTGAGGGGCTGGCATACGTTCACCTATATCTAGTGGGGCGTCGAGGGTCCACTGGCTTATATTTTTGACTACTCTAACAGCATTCGTATCCCTGTGAACTGTACTGTTTTATAATCCCCAATCTATTACAGATGACCTGCCTACCAACATAGCATGGGTGCTCACCAACTTAGGGGCTTAGTTTGATACTCTTGGAGGTATGAGCTCTGAACTGTTGTGGTGAGAATAGATAGGTGGTAATAATAGGTAGGTACTGCTGAAAAACAGGGTGGTATCAGGTGTCTGGTAGTGGTGTAGGAATCACCACTGGCGCGGAGTTAGGGCCAGCGACCAGCACTGATTTCTGGACCATTCCCTCGGTCAGTCTATCACTGGTATGAACATGGGGAACCCTCAGTACCTATTTAAGCAAATACCGCTGCATCCACTCGTGTGCACACTAGCCTGTGGTATCCTCACTGTCCTTGGCATCCACTGGTATATTGGTGCAGATGTCCCTAGAGCGGGTGAACCATGGGGCACTTGCTCCCTGCTGGAGGAAACTGATTTCATGTTCTCCAACCTATTAGCGGAAGGCAGACCCCCTCCCTGGGTTCTCTGCAGTCTTGACCTGAGGTGCTTTCGGTGCCATGCACGTCTGGTCAGGAGATATGGCCGCAGGGTGCACGCCAGGGATGGCTCCCCTTCCCTAAAACATCTCCTATGGCTACTCCTGGTGACCGTAGCAATATCAGGTGACATCGAGCTAAACTCTGGCCCGCCTTGCCAAACAGCCCCTGCTGCTCTGGGCGGGATGGCGGTCAAAGGGCTGAAAATAGACCATCTCAATATTCGTAGCATCCTGCCCAACCTGGCGGAACTACTGACTTGGGTCACCCACCACACCCCTGACATCCTGGGAATAACAGAAACCTGGCTCAAACCCACCATACCAAACTCCCGCTGTGCCCTCCCGGGCTATGACCTCGTCAGGCTTGATCGCTCAGGAAAAAAGGGGGGGGGGTGGCATCTTAGTCTTATAAAAGCCATCTTAACTTGTCAGTGCTACCTGTCCACAACCTGTGCAGTCCCCTTGTGAGTTCCTGCACACGGTGCTGTTGCTCGGGATGACCAAAAAGATACATGTTGTATTCACCTACAATCCCCCAAGGGGCAGCCTGGAAGGGCTGTCCATCCTCTGGATACTGTAGGTGCTGTGACCCGACATAATGAACTTATTATTTTAGGTGATCTCACCTAAACTGGCTTAGTTGCAACTCCAAAGCATATGAACCACTCCTTGCTGGTCTCTCCTGTCACAACTGATTAAAGCCTACTAGATGCCCACCCAATGGTGGAGAGAGCTCTCTCCTGGACTGGGTCATGACAAATCGACCAGAGAGGATCAGCTCATCGGGCATCCTCTCTGACTCCATCTCGGACCACTCCCCCATGTATGGGGTGTGGAAGTTTCCTTCTCTGAAAATCCCACATAAAATTATCCAGGTCCGAGACTACTCAAGGTTTGATCTTGGCTCCTACCATGCTGATCTCCAGCACGCTGACTGGTCAGCAGTATGGAATGCACAGGACTCATCAGCAGCCAGTCACTTCCTCACTGCGTTCAGGGTGCTGCAGGATAAACATGCCCCCCATCAGATGGAGGGTCAGGGGCTCGGCGACAAAGTGGCTGCAGGGCAGTCTGCTAACCCTTATGAAGTACAGAGATAAGTGCTGGGCAAAATTCAAGGCCACAGCGGAACAGGCCGTATTTCTGCAGTACAGCATGCTCAGAAATCAGTGTAAGAAGGCTATTAGGGCGGCCAAAGGGGAATTTTGCAAACCTGTGCTGCTGTGCACAGCTAGGGACCCGAGGAGGTTCTGGAGAAACATTAAGAATATAGTCAGTGGGACCCTGAGGCGGTGAGACCTCTGATATGATCATCGATGGTGCCAGTTGCAGCAACTCCTGACCATATAATGCATTCAACCAATACTTCTCGGGACCTATCTACCTTTCGTCTCCCCATGGGGAGGGAGGAAGGAAAATAGGCCATGCCATCCTCATCTTACCCGCCCCTTCTTTTTAAGGTGGTGGCGGTACAAGAGGTGCAGAGACTGCTCTCGGGTCTCTCCCACTTCTCGAGTGCTGGACATGATGGATTGGAGCCGAAACTTCTGAGTCTTGGTGCCAGTGAGATTGCCCCCATGGTAACCCATATCTTCAATCTGTCCCCGTCATTAGGTGTCATTCCGGAAGTATGGAAAGTAGCCAGGGTGGTCCCAATACTTAAACAAGGAAATCCCAAACTCACAGAAAACTACAGTCCAATATCCATACTGTCAGCGGTCAGCAAACTTCTCGAGAAGGTCGTGGCAGGGCAACTCTCGGAGTACTTGCAGTCTCATGGCCTGTTGTCCCCTGAGCAGCATTGTTTTAGGAAAGGGCACAGCACAACTTCTGCCCTTGCCACGTTCTCATCTTGGATCAGATCGGCTATGGACCAAGGCAAACTCTATGGAGCCATCTTTATAGATCTCTCTAAGGCCTTTGCTCTTGTTGATCACACCATGCTCTCCACCCAGCTCAGCTCCTATGGTCTATCACCTGAGGTGCTCAACTGGTTTTCCAACTATCTAAGCGGCAGACAGCAACTTGTTAAATATGGGAAGGCGTTCTCGGACACTATCCCTGTTACCATGGGTGTCCCACAAGGCTCCGTCTTGGGGCCCCTGCTATTCTCCATATTCGTGAACAAACTCCTGGCTGCTGCTATCCACTGCAAGCCTATCCTTTATGCAGATGACCTGGTCATCCTGACTCACTCCCCTGAGATAGGGGTCATAAAATCACCACCTGAGCAAGGACTTGAGGAACATCCAATCCTGGATATTGTCACATAAGTCGGTTCTAAATCTCAGGAAAACCCAGGCCATGCTCTTTGGGTCTCAGGCCAAGATTAAGGCGGCCCCTACTCCACTATGTGTTTCTGGTGTTGACGGGGTCAAGATCCCAGTTACTGACAACTTTAAATACCTTGGGGTGACGCTGGACCCACAGCTTGACCTTGGCCGCCACATTCAGAATACTTGCAAGACTGTAAACTGCAAACTGGGTCTGGCATACAGAGCAAAAAGTAATCTTACTCCGGCAGCTCGGATTGCACTTGCCAGAGGGGTGCTTCTACCCTCGCTCTGCTATGGACTCCTCTTGTTTACCCGCTCATCCAAAGTCCACCTCACTAGGTGGTCCACTGCCTACAATAATGTCTGCCACTTCGCGCTGGCTGCCCCCCATCTCACTCACCATTGTGACCTCTATAGTAGGCTAAATTGGCTCTCACCTGCTAACCACATAGACTTCGTCTTAGGGTGCTTCACCGGAAGGTTCCATGGTACCGGCACCCCTCCAGGGCTTGCAAAATTTCTTGTCCCGTCCGTCTCTTTCTCCTACTCCCTCAGGTCCCAGGGACAGGCCCTCCTCAAGACACCGGCTACACAACTCAAATGGGTGGGCGGGACTTTGCTGCATTCGCTCCCAGACTGTGGAACTCCTTCCCTACCCAGGTCCGTGCCGCGCACTCACAGATGTCTCCCCGTTCCTCCCTATGGAACCATCTCAAAATTGCCTCAGCCTGTGGCTACCCCAAACCCCCAGGAATTGATCCATCACAGCACTCCTCTGCTCTGGAGCTACTCCTGGACAAAAGACCAGACTCCAAGAGGTTGCTAAACTGTATATAGTGTCACATCTGAAGGATTTCGATACTGTGCCCCTGGAACTGCTCTTGGCTTCCATAAGGTGTTTATGTTGTTATGTTAATACTGTATAATTTATGCCTTACCACGCTCGTACGCTGTGTTGAATCTGTAACATTACTGCTCTTATCTCCCACAAGGTGTTTATGTTATGTTAATACTGTATAATCTATGCCTTACCATGTCTCGTATGCTGTGTTGAATCTGTATCCTCACATGAACTGTAACATGTCTAATTTGTACAATGTCGTTGTATGTACCTAAATCTATTATTCCTGTACTCTCCCGGGTCGTACCTGAAAATAGGCAATTGTCTTGTCTAGTGTACCTACCTGGTTAACAAAAGCTAAATAATAAATAATAAAGACCGAGGCAAAAAAGTCATTTAGTATCTCCGCCTGCTCCACCACCTCCTCCACCCACCCATTCCCTGTCCTCAACCTACTAATCTGCCCCTGCCCTTTTTTCTTTCTCTGAAATACCTGAAAACCCCTCCCCCCACTTCTAATCCCCTGTGCCAGTCTCAGCTCTGCCCCCGCCTTGGCTGACCTCACCACTCTGGTGACTCTCCTGGCTATCACATCATACTCCCTCTTGGAAATAGCCCCCTGAGAACGTTTGTATCGGCTATAAGCAGCCTTTTTTCCCCCCCTCACAGCATCCTGGACCTCCCTTGTCCACCAGCTTGGCCTCTTAGTTTTTCCCACACTCCCTCGTGCAGGCCATGGTAGCCTCCAGGGGCCCCTTTTTTAATAATTTCCCACTGGGCCTCAGTGCCCATACCTGGCCTGATCTCCTCTAAGTAGCCCCTAAGGATCCGCACCTCTGAAATCAACCACTGACGTTTTTATGTGATCTACCCCACCATGTACTACTAATCTATCCTGTTACCTTACTTCTACTACACTCATTCTATGCTCTATACTGTTCTTCCTTATTTGCTGGCACTGCCTTTCATCTCCCATGATTTACTGTCTTACTAATTACTGAGGTTTGATGTCCTCCCTACCTATGATCCTATGAAATGTCTACATATTTTGCCTCTGTAATTGCCCTACTTATACTATGTAAATGTGACTGTATCACTGTTGTAATTGTTTGATATTTTTCTCTTTGCACCCACTTCCCTGATTTCCCCGGGTTGCACCTGGAAATGAGCCTCGGCTCAGTGTGCCTTTCCCGGTTACCAAATATTTAAATAAAAATAAATAAAAAATCCTAAAGGAGCTCCGGGAGGAACTGGCTAAACCTCTGGCTAAGCTGTTCAGTGGATCACTGGAAACAGGAGTGGTTCCAGAAGAGTGGAGGAGGGCACAAGTGGTACCCCTTCACAAAAGTGGTAGCAAGGAGGAGGCAGGAAACTACCGCCCTGTCAGTTTGACCTTGAAAGTAGGTAAAATGATGGAAACCCTACTTAAAGAAAGGCTGGTGGACTACCTAGAGACGAGGGGGCTGCTGGACGCAAGGCAACATGGATTCACGGCAGTGAGGTCATGCCAGACTAACTTCATCGATTTCTCCGAGTGGGTGACGAAGGAAATAGACCACGGCAAAGATGCATATGTGGCCTATCTGGACTTCAAGAAGGCTTTCGACACAGTCCCACATAGGAGACTAATCCACAAGCTGGCAAATCTGGGAGTGGGAACAGAGGTGGTCACATGGGTTAGAAACTGGTTGAGTAACAGAACACAAAGTGTGGTGGCAAATGGGGTTAGCTCACAGGAAGGACGGGTAACAAGTGGCGTACCCCAGGGATCAGTGCTGGGATCAGTGCTCTTTAAAGTCTTCATAAGCAATATTGCAGAGGGTCTAGAAGGGAGGGTTAGCCTGTTCGCAGACAATACAAAGCTATGTAACAGGGCAGATAGACAGGAAGGTATAGAAAAAAATTAGAAGACATCTGAAGAGGCTAGAAAACTGGTCCAAGGAATGACAGCTGGGTTTCAATGCAAAAAAGTGCAGGATTATGCAACTGAGGAGAGGGAATCCAAGGGTCGAGTATGAACTAGACGTGGTAACACTGGAGGCCACCAAAGAGGAAAGGGATCTAGGGGTAGTCATAGAAGACAACCTGAAAGTGGCTAAACAGTGTGACAAAGCAGTCAGAAAGACTAACAGAATACTAGGGTGCATAGGGAGGGGTATAACACCAAGAAGAAGGAGCTGCTGTTATAACTATACTTCTCTGCTAGGACTATATTCCCCTCCACCCTAAGCCAGTTCTACTTTTATAGGCACAGGATTTGACTGACAACAGGAACTTCCTGTTTGGGAGCAGGAAGTGAGTGATCACAGAGCCACAAAAGACTCACCATCCTAGAAGGAAAAGAATAGCTCTCCGTCCCCCCCTACCTTCTGGAGGTCTGACTCTGAGCAAGTAAGGAAACTACTGAGAAATATAGGAACTTCTTGTCTTAGAACAGGAAGATCAGGAGCTTAAAGGGCACAGAGGTAATAAGTAAGTAGGGAGAAAAAAATAAATAAACAGAGAAAAGAGTAAGTATTCCAAACAACAGTTAAGGGGCCAGAAAAAAGACATGATGAGAGTGGTGCAGTGCAGTGGCTGTGGAGCAGAAGTCTTCCGGGAAACGTTCTGGAGGATGCAGTGTTGTCCCATCTGCAGGAACCCCTCTGAGCTGAGGGAGGAGGTTGCTCATCTCCAGGCTGAGTTGGCCAGGATTTGGGGGACCTCCTCTCCCACCCAGGAACAACCAGGGCCACTGCCATTGCTTCAGAGGTTGCCAAGAAACTGGAGCAGTTGGACCACAGTGGGTTCAGGGAGGGTGAGGGTGGTGGAACAGAGGCGCATCCCTCAAGTTGCACCTCTCCATAATTCACATGCCGTTCTGGCAAAGTGTGGTTCCTCTATGGAGGTACCCACAGTGGAGATCAAGGAGGATGCTGGGAACCTCCACAAAAGAGACCCACAGGAGGGTGGCATGGGACCCCACAGGGGAAGAAAACAACTCCTGGTGGGGGACTCCATTGTTAGGGGGTTAAAACTGGGAGAGGGAGGTAAGGTACCTGCCTGGCACCATGGCTTGAAGGGACAGGGAGCGAATCCTCAGGACCACTGGAGCAGCTGCACGGGGGAGGGAGCTGGATGTCATTGTCCACCTAGGGACAATGACCTGGCTGAGAATGGGATCAGAGCAGTGCAGGAAGAGTTTGTGGAGTTGGGAAGGGGCCTTACACAAGTAGCACGCATGGTAACCTTCTCGGAGGTGCTGCCTGTCTATGGCATGAGTAACGCTAGGGTGCTCCACACCATGGGATTCAATCAGTGGTTGAAAAACTGGTGCAGAGCTCAGGGATTTGGCTTCATTGGGGACTGGGGGTCCACCTGGAGTGATGCAGGCCTATACTGGTGTGATGGTCTGCATCTGTCCAGGAGGGGAACCAGGATCCTAGGTGATAGGTTTAAATGCTTCATTGGTAAGCATTTAAACTAGCCAAGTGGGGGAGGCACTGGAAAGGAGCAGGGCAATCCTAGCCCCTCCCCCAAAAAAAAAAAAAAAAAAAAAAAATCAGGGTAGTAAGTGAGGTAAACACCAAGATAAAGATGTCGACAGGGAAAAGGGCAGGGGTAAATGGAGAAAATGACAAAGGCAATAAGGACAGAGATGGGGCAAAAAGAGGCAAGGCCATCAAGAAATGGAGGGTAATGAGTACCAATGCCCGCAGTCTGGGCAACAAGCTCCTTGAACTGGTGGCCTTGATGGAAGAGGGATGCCTGGATATCGCAGCAGTCATAGAAACATGGTACACAGAGAACCATGACTGAGATGTTAACATACCAGGGTATACAACCTACAGGAGGGACAGGGAGGGTAGAAGAGGGGGAGGAGTAGCTCTCTATGTAAGGGAAAGGATAAAAGCAATGGAATAAAAGAGTAAACAGGGAGGAGAGGAGAGGAGGCACTGTGGGTCACCTTAGAGACTGGAAATGGCACCACAATCTGCACAGGGGTTGTATACATACCCCCATGTCAGGGGAAGGGAATGGACAAGGATATGATAGAAGGCATCCTTAGGATGGCAGAGAAAGGGGAGAGACTGTTGATGAGGGGCCTGAATATGCCAGATGTTAACTGGAGCACCTTTGCTGCAGCCACATCCAAGAGCAGGGCCATTCTCGAAGCCCTACACGTGGCATGCCTCAGACAGCTACTTTTGGAACCCACTAGTGAGGGAGCAATCTCAGACCTCGTACTCTCAAATGGGGACAGTGAGAGGATCTCAGATCTAGAAGTGGGTAGCCATCTGGGAATAAGTGACCACCAAACAGTGTGGTTCATGATAAACTCAGCTACGGAGTCAAGCCATACAAAAGTGATGGACGGGTACTGGACTTCAGCAGGGCTGACTTTGGCAAGACGGGAGAGTGCCTTAGAAAAGCACTAGCAAACAGGCTAGAAGGAGTGGTGGAGCAACAATGGAGAAACATCAAAACTGCCAGCAGAGAGGCAGCAAGCCTTTGTGTGAAGCAAATAAACAAATCAAAACGAAAGAAAAAGCCAGTATGGTTCTCAAAAAAAGAGGTGGCGGGGAAGGTTAGGGAGAAAAGGATAGCATTTAGGAAGTATAAGGAAACACAGAAGGAGCAGGACAGAGAACTGTACCACTTAAGGCAGAAGGAAGCAGGAAGGGAAGTCAGAATGATAGAGGTCTTCAGCTACCTGAAGGGGGTAAATGGGGAGGAGCAGTCAGGGTGCTCCAAAGGAAGGGGAGGCAACTAGAGGGTGGGACAGGTACAGGGAAGGGTTCTGGAAGCAAAAACCAGTGCAGCGAGAATATCCGGGACTGGGAAGGGAGCAGCCGGGGGGGGGGGGCAGCAAGGTCAGCTCCCAGGGTGGGGGCTGACCAAATGAGCAGACACGAAAGACCGTTAGGCCTATTCTGCTGGCATTTTAGTATGCTAGTACTAGCAAAGGCCCAAACTGAGGAAAAGACTGACAACTCGGTTAAGAAGGGGGATAAAATCTTTTATAGGTACATCAGGGAGCGTAGAAAGACAAAGGGAGGGATAGTGAGGCTGAATAGAATGGACGGTAAGTGGGCAGAGAGGGACAGTGAAAAAACAGGGATACTGAACAAATACTTCTGCTCTGTATTCACAAAAAAGGAGGAGAGGGAGGTGCCTAATCCAATTAACAGAAGCACTCTGGATAGGGGGATCGATCCCAGTCCTTTCACAGAGGAAAGGGTTCTGAAAGAACTCCTAAAATTGAAGGTGGACAAAGCAATGGAGCCTGACATAATTCTAAAAGAATTAAGGGGAGAACTAGTAACACCACTGACTACCCTTTTTAACAAATCATGGGAGGATGGTGTGGTACCTGAGGACTGAAGGAAGGCGGATGTGATTCCCCTTCACAGAAGCAAGAGCAAGACAGAGGCAGGAAACTACAGACCTGTCAGTTTGACCTCTGTGGTAGGGAAAGTCATGGAATCACTTCTGAAGGAAAGAATTGTTGAGTACCTAGAGGCCAGTGGGGCACAGGACCCAAGGCAGCATGGATTCACAGCGGGAGGGTCATGCCAGACGAATCTAATAGATATCTTTGACTGGGTGACCAAAGTAGTAGACCAGGGAGGGGCTGTGGACATGGCCTACCTAAACTTTAGCAAGGCATTTGACACAGTCCCACACAAAAGATTAATAATCAAATTAACCAGCCTGGAAGTGGGTCCCAGGGTGGTAGCCTGGGCAAAACATTGGTTGGACAACAGGACACAGAAGGTAAGTGTAAATGGAGTCCACTCTGAAGAAAGAGGGGTTACTAGTGGGGAAAGACAGGGTTCAGTACTGGGTCCAGTCCTTTTTAATGTCTTCATAAGTGACACTGCGTAGGGACTGGAAGGAAAAGTATGCCTCTTTGCAGATGACACAAAGATCTATAACAGGGTTGATACACAAGGAGGCGTGGAAAGGATGAGAAGGGACTTGGCAAGGTTGGAGGAATGGTCAGAAGAATGGCAGCTTGGATTCAATGCAAAGAAGTGCAAAATAATGCACCTGGGAAACAAAAACCCAGGGGAAGATTACACAATGGGGGGGGGGAAGGTAGTAACAACAACAAAAATGGAAAGGGACCTGGGGTAATCATATCAGATGATCTTAAGGTTAGCAAGCAATGCGAGAAGGAAGTATAGGAACTATAGGAAGGGAGGCAGTATAGCACAGTGGTTTAAGGCTCTGAGCTGCAAATCTGGAGACCTGGGTTTGAATCCCACAGTCCCCACTTGCATACAGTGTGACCCTGAGCAAGTCACTTAACTTCCCTGTGCTCCCAGGTTGCACCTGTAAACAAGCTTTCAGCTTAGTGTGTCTCACCTGGCTAAACAATTGGGAAAAAAAAAAGAGTAGTGAGGGTTGGGTGATACTGGGATGTATAGGGAGAGGCATCACCAGCAGAAAACAGGAAGTTGTTATCCCTCTGTACAGACAGTTGGTGAGACCCACTCTGGAGTACTGTATCCAGTTCTGGAGACCCCATCTCCACAAGGGCATAGACAGGATGGAGGCAGTCCAGAGGAGGGCAACTAAAATGGTGCAGGGTCTGCAAGAGAAGCCATACGAGGAGAGACTGAAGGAGCTTAATATGTATACCCTTAAGGAAAGGAGGGAGAGGGGAGACGTGATATAAACGCTTAAGTACCTCAGTGGCATCAACAAAGTCCAAGAGGGTAGCATCTTTCAGAAAAAGAGATGTGCAAGAACAAGGGGACACAATCTGAAGATAGAGAAGGACGGCTCAAGGGCAATGTGAGGAAGTATTTTTTCACAGAGAGGGTGGTGGATGCATGGAACAGCCTTCCTGAGGAAGTTGTGGGGTCTAAAACTGTGGGAGAATTCAAGAATGCATGGGACAGGCATAAGGCAATTCTTGTGGGGGGTAGGAAGAAATAAGCTGTTGGTTAACTAGGATCTGCAGCTTATCCAGTAGGTAAGGAAATGGGCAGACTAGGTGGGCCAAGCGGTCCTTATCTGCCATCAAAGTCTATGTTTCTATAACAAGTAGAAGGAGGGAAGTGGTGGTACCATTGTACAACTCCCTAGTAATGCCTCATCTGGAGTACTGTGATCAGTTCTGGAGGCCCCATCTCCAAAAAGAAATAGGCAGGATGGAGACAGTACAGAGGAGGGTGACAAAAATGGTGTCTGGGATGCAGCATAAGTTGTATGAGGAGTGACTTGGAGCTCTCAATATGTATTCCCTGGAGGAAGGGGGGTGGGGGAGACATGATAGAGACCTTCAAGTATCTGAAAGGGCTCAACGGGGTACCAGAGGGGAGCATCTATCACATGAAGGGAAACAGCAGAACAAGGGGGCACAGCAGGAGACTAAAAGGGGGAAAACTTAGGGAGAACGTGATGAAGTTCTACTTCACTGAAAAGGTGGGGGAGAGATGGGGCAGTCTCCCCCAGGAAGTGGTGGGGGCGGCCACGTTCAGGAATTCAAATGCGTGATAGCTATGGGAGTTAATGCTTAGGCGAAATGGGGAACTTGTGATTTTGTCAGGTTTGCCATAGCAAATGAGAGTCCTGTAGGACTTGTGAATCAATCTCCTATCATTCAAACTGCCAGAAGGTGCTGTTTTCCATGAAAAAAATGCTTTTATTTCTGTGCTCTGCTTCATTTGCATAACTCTGACCCTTTTTTCTCAGTGCTGCAACCCCAAACTGTGATATCATGCAAGGGAAACAAAGTTTTTAAAGGGGCACTGTCAGCTTCGCCCATCGGTTTAGTTTAACTTCACAAATGATAATCTGTGGGCACAAACGAGCACTAAATATGCTCGGGAATTGTCTTGCATCAAAGTAAAAGTGCTTAGTTTACCTGTTTTTTTTTTTATATTTTCCACTTGTTTCTTTTCAGTCGTCCCGACTGAAACTCGCCATCCCCCGGAAGCATATACTGAACCGAGAACGTGCCGGGAACGCTCGTCTGCTGTGCATGCTGTGCTGAGGTGCAAATTTTACCAAACACATCGCAACAGACATATAATCCAGCAAAACTAGTAAAATTAAAATGCTGCTGGTATGTTTCACAATAAAACGAGTGCTAGATTAACTGCAAATCACTACCGGAGTCTGGCACCGAAATCCCGCGCATGTGCACTAGTGGCATATTCTCGTGCGTGCGCGAGATCTTTCCTCTGACCGCAAGTGTGCATGTGCGGGATTTCGGTGCCAGACTCCGGTACTGACCAAGGATAAAGCCGATAAATGGACACTGTGGAAGAAAGAACGTCAAAAACAGCACAGATATGCAGACCTAGTCATACTGTAAAAGAAAATTATTGAGAGACCCTTTTACTGCAACTGCATATCTTGGAGCTGCAAATGTAAATGTTACCGTGAAGAATTATCAGAAACTAACAGTCAAGCCAACACTAGAGCAATTGGCGATACTGAAGGATTATGGCCAGATCGCGTCGCTGTGCAGCTTTCAGAGACTACTCGGTGTTTCTTGAAGCTGCGCAAGTGAGTGACACAGCAGGTGCTTTCTACATAATCACCATAAACAAAGCAGGCATGGCACTAAATGCAGGCAAAGTAATTTTTATCTCTGGCGAATGATGGTAGCAGAAATACAGAAAATATTACTGAATACAGAAAAAAGCCACAGACTACATCAGACATCAGTATAATATGTTTGTTCTTTCTTCTATGGGGCGCTCTGTCCCCCACGCCCCCCCCCCCGGGGTCCTATGTGTTAATTTATTGTTGCTATGAACTCCCAGAATATCTTCTTTCTTTCGTTTTTTAGTTAGTTTAGTTGTTTAGTGAACTGTTTCTTCTTCTGTGGGGTGCTCGCCCCCACACCCCCGGTCCAATGCGGTAATTTGTACATTTGCACAATTAACTGTACGTCACATTTATTAAGTGCCAGAACTATTATATTACTATTACTATTCTATTCTATTAACTATTATATATAACTCGGTGGCAGGTCTGTGACTCGGGCATAGATGGGAAGAGGCGTGACTGAGTGGCATCGCTTTAGACGCAAGCCTCTTACCGTAATCCTTTCTTGTTTCCTTGCGCAACTGGCCGTAATCATTCAGTATCACAGAGCAATCATTATAAAATGTTCAAACTTGTTAACAAGGTTAAATTAACTCTGAATGTCAAGGCTAATCTTCATGATTCCGTGTTGTGAAGAACACCGCCCAAGGTTCGCTATACATGGTCCTTCAGTGCAGGAGCTGCCAGCTGGGGGACAGAGCTGACCTCAATTTATACATGACACCATGCTGATCAAGCGCCATTAACTGTAAAGATAATTATTTATTCATTGCAGGCAATATACGCCCCAAAAGGCAGACCACTATATCCCACCCAATCCTCCCGGAAAGTCTACCCACCTTCGTCAACACAGAATTAGATCCACCATTATCACAGTCTCCACCGATATACATTATAAGAAAAGCAGGGCATCATATATAGTCCATAAAGTTTATAGTGTTATCTGGGCAGTAATCCGTTCAGTTCTCAGAGTCCATATCGGAAAGCGATTCCTCCATCCTCACTGAATACTCCCTTCTGAATTTTTTTTTTTTTTTTACAAGCTTTGCAGCATCATCCAGCTTGGAGAAGATAAAAGTTTTACCACCATAGTGCACCTTCAGTCTAGCCGGCAGCAAAGATGCATGGATTCACACCAAGTTCCCCTAGCAGGCTGCACACCTATGGACACGGACGACATGGTGCTTTACTTCTCTGGTCCCACCACTGCGAATGTCATTTCCCCTTTACAATGCAATTTTGACAAAGTGCAAAACCAGTTCAAACTAAACTCTAAAAAGACTGTTTCTATGCCCTTTGGAACAAGACATTGCCTTTACAAACCCCCCCTTCCTTTGCCACCCTTGACAGTACTCCCCTTAACTCAGTCAACAATTTAAAATATCTCGGAGTCTAGCTAGATAATTGCTTTGATTTCGCAGTCGACATTGACTCCATCTGTGCAAAACTCCGCCCTAAACTCGGAGCACTCTACCGCCACAAGGATCGCCTACTCTTGTCTCCCCACCGTGACTTAGTTACTAAAACTATTCTCCCTGTATTCGATTATGCAGACATAGTCTATGGTTCTGCATATACTACCTCTCTTGCCAAACTCGATACCCTGCTAAACTCGTTTTGCCACTTTGCCACCTCATCACCCCCCTCACTCACCACTGTCTTCTCTACTCCTCCCTCTCCCTTATGTCGCTACCTGCAAGGTGTCATCTCCGACCATAGCCTTACCTTCATTGCCAAATTCTGGTTTGGTTCTCTTCCCTCCTACCTTAACTCCTGCCTGTCTCCTTCCTTTCCCTCCACTCCAGGGACACTCGTACTTTTTCCCTCCCAATCCCTATACCAGCATAGGCCAGACAGCTTTCTCATACCGCCTTTCTCACCTTTGGAACCAGCTACCCTGTGATACTTGTCACTCCCCACTGTGCCAGCCCTGAAATCCTTGCTTAAAGCTGTTCCAAACACTACATGCTCCTGATCTGCAACCCCTCCCCCACATTCTCCACTGTCACTGGCCTCTGTCATGCCAAACACTGGCGGATCCCCCAGCCTCCGCTAGGGGTCCGTAGTACACTGGACACACACCCCGCCCCCACACTTAGAGAAAGTGAGCTGTCACTGGATGCCACAGCCTTCTCCCTCTCCGGCTGTCCCTCTGACTCCCAGTTTTCCCTCACTAACTTGGTGCACGTCAGCAAACCTTTCTTCGTCACTGTTCCTGCTGTTTAAACATCTGTTTGAACTCCCTCAGCTTCCTTTTGTAGAGGGAGATGTTCTAGCACTGGACTCCTCCATTTCTTTATCGAAGTTTTGGATGGGCACAAGTAAGGCCACCATCAACAGCTCGCCCAGCTGAAGTGAGGCCATCCTAGGCCCCCCCCGGCCTGATTTTGATGAAATGGGCCTTAGTTTTCTGCTGCTCGCCCACTGACTGTTGCTTAGACTTCACCAAGATCCCAGGTTTGGAAATTTCCATCACAGGTATGGAAGCACAGTCACCCTTAAATGGGCAACAGCATGAAGCAAACAGTGAAGTCATAACTTGTAACTCATAACCAGGGCCCCTGGTGTTCTGCGGCAGAATTTTCTGATTTCTGCGGCAGGGCTCCTTGACTTCTGCGGCAGCATTTTCTGATTTCTGTGGCATGATTTATTCATTTCTCTGGCAGAATGCAGTCCTGTCATTGGCTAAATATGATGTGATGTCATCAATGACATCATATGCTGAGCATAGAGGAGGGCTTCAAGATAAGCGAGGTGGGAAGAAAGCCTGACACTATGGAAAAACAGTATATTTATATGAAAATTCACCAAAAATACAGGTTACTCACCTGTAACAGGAGTTCTAGGAATGGTATATGTTGTTCATCCACACTGTCTGGCAGGTTCCTTGCCGCTTTAAATCTTGCCGGAAGGTCTTCAAGCTGGCTCCTCCCACCCACCCGGGTGGTAAAACTCTCGGCTCCGCCCCATGACGCCAGATCTAGCCTGCTGGAAGCCAGGTTGTGCGTCGAGCCAGGAGGTCGGGTGGATCGTGTGGATGAACAACATCTACCATTCCTAGAACTCCTGTTACAGGTGAGTAACCTGTATTTCTAGGGACATGGATATGTTGTTCATCCACACTGTCTGGCAGACTCCTAGCAGTTCTCTGGAAGGAGGGAGGCAAGGTGCACACCCCCTACTTGGGAAATAAAGACTGGAGAACCGAGGCCCCAAAACCAGCATCCCGGCGTGACTCAAGGTCGATGTGGTAGTGGGTGATGAAGGTGTGTGCTGACTTCCAGGTAGCAGCCCTGCAGATTTCCTGGATAGGGACGTCCCTGGAAGCAGCCACCGATGCAGCGGTATGGCGGGTAGAATGAGCTCTTATCCCTCTGGGAGGCTCCATGCCTGCCAACCTATAGCAGAGATCTATGCAGGAGGTGACCCACCTGCCTATCGTCCGCTTGGCTGCAGGTCTGCCAGGTGCAGCTTCAGCATAGGTGACAAACAGCTGGCGAACCTCTCCCCGAACTTCAGCCGTCCGCTCCTCGTAATAAGCGAGCGCTCTTCTAGGGTCCAAAGTATGGAGCCTATATTCAGCCTCCGAGGTGTGATTGGGGTAGAACACCGGCAGACTCAACACCTGGTTAAGGTGAAACTCCGACACCACCTTCGGAAGGAATTTCGGGTGGGGGCGCAGGACAACCTTGTCCCTGTGGAAGACCAGATAAGGAGACTCGATGGAAAGCACCTGGAGCTCTCCCATCCTTCTGGCTGACGTGATAGCCACCAAGAAGGCGGTCTTCCACGACAGGTGAGAGGTATCACACCTGTGCACTGGTTCGAATGGCTTGCCCATGAGCTTAGCCAATACCAGCAGTAGATCCCACGGAGGTGGAGGTTCTCGCACCGAAGGGGATATGTGATCAAGGCCTTGAAAAAGTGCCCGACCACCTTTTCCTGCGCCATCACTGCTTCCCGCACGGCAAGCAGAGCAGAAGCTGCCAGGTGCACCTTAAGGGTCGCCTAATCGGCCCTTGCTGAGAAAGGGACCACAGGTAGTCCAGAATGCTTGCCAAGGAACAGGAGGAAGTATCCAGGCCCTTGCCCTGACACCAAATGGAGAATCTCTTCCATTTGAAGGCTAGATTTTCTGGTCGACCTCTGCGACGCCAATGACAAAGGAGACCTCGTCGGAAAGACCCAAGGCCTGGAACTCTAGCTGCTCAGGAACCAGGCCGTCAGGTGCAGGGATTGAAGGTCCAGATGGAATTCCTTCCCCTGATTGACTGAGATCAGGTCCGGGTGGGCTGGAAGTCGCCTCGGGAGCCTGGAGCTGAGACTGAGGAGATCTGGATACCAGAACTAGCGGGGCCAGTCTGGGGCTACCAGAATCACCTGTGCCTTGTCCCTCCTCGCCTTGAGAAGCACCTTCTGGATCAAGGGAAATGGGGGAAAGGTGTAGAAGAGGCCCGGGATCCACAGCCTCGAAAAGGCATCCCCTTGCAGCGAGCCCTGCTGAGGGGGGCGGACATGAAACAGTCTCAGCTTCGCATTCTCCCTGGAGGCAAACAGGTCCACCTGAGGCGTGCCCCAGTGGGAGAACAGATCTTGTACTACCCCCGGCAGGAGAGACCACTCGTGGGACGCAGCCCCTATCCGGCTTAGGGCATCAGCCAGGGTGTTGGAGGCTCCTGCCACATGAATGGCAAGGAGATCCGCCTCCAGGCTGCGCACGAGTGACCAAATGCAGAGAGCTTCCCTGCACAGAGGCATGGAGTGCATCCCGCCCTGGCGGTTTAGGTAGTACATGGTCATGGTATTGTCCGTCTGGACCTGAACCGCTTGACCCCGTAGAAACGGAGCGAAGGCGGCGAGGGCTAGACGAACCACTCGAAACTCCAGCAGGTTGATGTGGCATCAGGACTCCCGAGGGGACCAGAGGCCGTGTGCTCTGTGCTCCCCCTGATGGCCACCCCAACCCATCAGAGAGGTATCGGTCGATAGAGAGACCATCGGCTCGGGGAGGAGAAATGGGATGCCCTCCTGCAGATGTGCTGGAACCGTCCACCACTGGAGAGCATTCCACATCTTCTGGGTCACTGTCACTAGCTGATCCAGAGGATCGAAGTGCTGTGACCACTGGCTGGCCAGCCCCCATTGAAGGGGACGCATGTACCAGCGGGCCCAACGGACCACGCTGGTGCAGGCCGCCATGAGGCCCAGGAGGCACAGGAAGTCCCGGGCAGGGCGCGATTGCCCAACTTGAAATGATTGGGCAAAGGAGGAAAGAACCTCGGCCCTGTCCGCCGGGAGTCGCTGGTTTGCCTCAGAGAGTCGAGCTCTGACCCGATGAATTGTATCACCTGCTTTACACGAGTTCCAACTTGGCCTCGTTGATGAGGAGGCCAACCTGAGAGCAAACCTGGAGGGCCAGATCTCTGGACCGCTCCACCTCCGTTCTTGAGGGGGCTGCAATCAGCCAGTCGTCCAGGTAGGGGTACACCCGGACCCTTTGGCGCCGCAGGAATGTTGTCACCACTGCCATGCATTTGGTGAAGACCATGGGGGCTAGAGAAAGACTGAAGGGCATGGCCCAGAACTCGTAGAAGGATCCCTCCGCCCTGAAGCGGAGGAATCTCTGGGGGGACGGACGGCTTGGGACGTGAAAGAACGCGTCCTGAAGGTCCAGAGAACAGAACCACACACCCCATTCCAAGGATGGGATTATCTGAGCCAGAGTGACCATCCTGAAGGTCCGAGACCTTAGGAACCTGTTTAGGTCGTGCAGGTCGAGAATGGGGCGCCAGCCCCACGTCCGTTTTGGGACCAGGATGTACCTGGACACAAACCCCTGGTCTGGAGGAGGATCCGCCACCTTCCTGATCACCTCTTTTTTGAGGAGCAGGGTGATATCAGCTCGGCGAGCTGACAAAGAGGCTGCGGACTCCGTAGCCCCCCCGAAGGGGCGACGGCTCGGAAGGGCGGGGCCTGCTCGAACTCCAGGGGCAGGCCCTTTCCTACCACCTCCAACACCCAACAGTCTGTGGTGATAACGGACCAGGCAGAAAGGAAGTGGCGGAGCCGTTCCCCCACAGGTTAACCCAGGGGGGGAGTGACGAGGCTGGGGGCGACACCCCTCAACCCGTCACTGGGCAGGCTTAGAGGAGGGACCGGCCGAGGGACCTCCTGGGCCTTTACCTCCCTGCTTCCTATTGGAGGAAGCCGTGGGCTTGGGTTTGGGATGCCAAGCGTGAGTCTGCTGGCCCTGGTGCTGGTGCTGTTGGGCCAGACGTGCCGCAGGCGCAGAAGGACGAAAGGACTTCTGCTGCTGCCGTCGGTGGCCCTTGTCCTTCTGGGCGGAGGTGACCAAGTCCAGAGTGGCATTGGACTTTTCGATTCACTGGAGGTGACCTTCCACTCCAGGGCCGAAGAGGTCGGTCCCCAGGAAGGGGACATCTGCCAGTTTGTGCTGGGTATCCGCTGTGAAAGTGGATATCTTCAGCCATGCTCTGCGGCGCATGGCCACCGCGGCCGCAACCGATCTGGCACAGGAGTCTCCAATGTCCAGAGCCATTTGGAGCTGCTGTTTAGCCACCGCCCTACCCTGGTCCCGTACCTGCCGGACCGTGGTCTGCAGGTCGGCCGGGAGATGAGGGATCACCTTGTCCAGGGAGCCCATGAGAGCGTGGGAGAAGTGTGCCATCAGCACGGCTGAGCTGGCCTGGCGGAGGCCAAGGGAGGACGCAGCGTACACCTTGCGCCCGGCATAGTCCAGCTTTTTGGACTCCTTGTCGGGGGGCTTGTCCACATCCCTAGTCTTCCGGAACACCGAAAACGCTGTCGGTGACCAACCCTCGTGGAGGAGTGTTCAAAACCAGGCAAAGAGCCAGTAGGACCGCGATACTTCCTGCCCATCCTGGCCGAAGGCACAGGACAGGAAGCAGGCCACTGCCAGATCTCCAAGGCTGGGCCAACAATGGCTTCAGCCACTGGAAAGGCCTCCGTGGGTGAATCCCCTCAGTCCAGTATCTCCGTGAGGGGATACTTGGCCCGCTTGGATACGGGCTCGAGCTGCATCCCGGTGGACTCCAAGATGAGCCGAAGCAGACCCATGAAGGACAATGGGCTTTCGTCCATCAACTGGCCCCCAGAGGGCTCCAGGTCAGTGGGCCTGGAGAACAGGGAGGAGTCTGCCGACCCGAGGAGTCCGCCAAGAGCTGTTTGGGCCTGAGCCACCCTCCACCTGCCGAGGACGGTCGGGAGTGAGGGTGACTGACAACCTGTGGGGCAGGCCCTGACCCGACCGAGAGTCCTTGGTCAGTGCCCCTTTTCAGTTGTGGAGGCGGAGGTTCCACCACAATCGGTGGGGCAGCTGGTTTTGGCCGAACAACTGGCCCAGGCTTGGGCACCTCGGCTACAGCGAGGGGTTGTTTCGGCCGCTCGGGTAACAGCCACTTGATGGCCGGGGAAGGCGACGGTGTCGGCTTGTTCCCGGACAGAAGTAACTGCTGCCACATCAGGTCCTTGTAGCATCAACGTAATTTGCGCCGAAGTCTCTCCTCTTCCGAGGAGGAAGACTAGGACGAGCGACGGCGCCGCTTACTTCAGTGCCAAGACCGAGACCGCCAATGTCTGCGGGATCGGCTGGACCGAGAGGATGTCCGAGACTGAGACCGAGAACCTTGGTGTTTCCGAGGACGGGTCTTGGAAGGGGTGGGGGACACCCGCTCTTCCCTCGGCTCGGAAGCCTTAACCGGGGACTACGGCACTAGAGGCTCAGGCAGGTCCTCGGTCTGCAACGGGGGAACCGGTGAAGAAGGGCTGTCTGTTTCACCAGTCAACAGCCCGTCCGACGGGTCCAGAAAAATCTCAACCGCGCTGATGGATGTCTCGGCCGGCTGACCTGACGGGGACACCGTGAAGCCAGCGGCCTTAGCCGCAACCTTGACCGAAGTCGAGTGTTGACTGTCCGGGGAAGGGGACCTCTCCCGCTCCCAAGAACGCAGACGATGGGACTTACCTTTTGAGTCCTTCTTTTTGGACCGAGAGGAATGTCCTGATGGCCCCTCTCCTTTCGTGGAAAGGGATTAGCAAAGCTCCTTGAAAGAAGCTGAATATGAGGTACCCAGAGAGAGCGGGATAAATGCCACGACAGAGGAAGAGGATGATGCAGCCTGATCCGCCTCCTCCTTGAGGGCGATCATCTGCTAGAGTTGCTCAGCTGAGCCAGCCGCCGCGGTAACTGCCCAATGGGCCTCCTTCGACTTCACTGGTGGGTAGCGCTCCTTGGGGCACCCAAGCTGTAACCGGGCAGCGCAGTCCTCCAGGACGTTGGGCGAAAACGAACGGCATAACTCGCAGGCCTGTGGGTCATGGTCTAGGCCGAGGCAGTAGATGCACGTGGAGTGCGGGTCCATCCTGGACATTTTCTGCCCACAAGGGAACCACTGAAATCCGGGAGTCGATTTGTCCATCGCAGCCGCGAGGGAGAAACTTGACCAAAGTCTAGAAAATTTAAAATAAGTTTCGGGTGAACCGAAGAATTAGGATCCAGTCTACACGCAGAGCGTTAAGGAGGGAACCTGAGCTTCCAAGCGGTAAGGAAGATCTAAGGCCATGGGGCTTAAGCCGAGAGTTTTACCACCCGGTGGTGGAGGAGCCAGCTTGAAGACCTTCCAGCAAGATTTAAAGTGGCAAGGAACCTGCCAGACATTGTGGATGAACAATATATCCATGTCCCTAGAATAATGAATTCGTGCACTATATATATTCTATGCATCCATGCAAATTCCGGTGGCAAATTCATAAACCGCAGAATTCCAGGGCCTGCTCATAACTTGGGCTGGGCAGTATAGCCTAGAGGTTAGAGGAACAAGGTGTGAATGAGCTTGATACATCCAGCAGACCAGACCTGAGTTTGATTCTCACAACCTTCACTTGCATACTGTGCGACTCTGAGCAAGTCACTTAACCGCCCAGTGCTCCCAGGTCGCCCCTGAAAACATGCACTTGTGCCTAGTGGGCCTTACCCCATTACCAAAGACTAAAATAAAAAAAAAATTGTTTTTAAATATATATACTGGTTTTAATTCTCCACAGACGGACTCATTCACCACACTTCTGGTGTGCTCGGTAAACAGTCCACCCCCCCTCGTATATTTATTTAAAAGTTTGGTAACTGCAAGACACACACTGAGCCGAGGCTCATTTCCAGGTGTGACCCGGGGCAGAGGAAAACCATGAAACACAAGGTGCATGTGATAACGGCATAAAAATATGGTAAAAAAAATGTACACGTGTTAACAGCATAAGCATGACAGGAATTGCAGTAAACAATACAAGGAGTTAAGTAGTAGTACTGAAATAGCGACAAATAGTAAGTGCAATGCAGTTATGTGTTTCACTGCCTAGGAGAAGGGAGGGTGGAGGTGACTCCGAAGAATAAAAAGGTGATGGGGCAAGAAAAGCACGGGGAAGGGGAGGGAGGAGGTAGGGGTAGGCAGAAGTAGAGAAATAAGTGGGAGAGAGAAGGAAGGAAGGGAGGAAGGGGGGAATGAGGGGTGTGTGTTCAAGAGTAGGAGAGGTCAGGATGAAGGGGAACATGTGCAGAAGGTAGGAAGAGATTGGGAAAGGGCATTCTTAAGGGTGAGTAGAGAGGGAGACAGATGGAGGGAACTTGGAACAGAATCTTTATATTATACTATACAATATATATTATTGGGCACAGTCGCGCCCCTATAGTTAGGGTTCATTCTTCACTTCTACGTTAAAACTTAAAATTTTGCACTTTAATAACCTTGCAGCTGTTCCAAGTGATTTGCATGCAATTTTGCATGCGCCATCAGGGACCAAAGATCTCTTGATGTGGCAAGTTCTGTTCTGGCCGGATGTGTGGGTGCAGAGACATGGAGTGGCAAAAAACGTGTACATTTCCATTTTTTTTTTTTAATTCTTTGCATGCCACTGCAAAAAAATGGCTTGGGATTTTGGTCTGCAATTTTTAGGGTACAAAGGTTGCGCGTCACAGATGTGCCTTTTGAAGATTTGGTGAAGAAATATTAATCCATTCAAAAGTTATTACATTTTAAAGTGTCCCATTGTTTTCAATGGGCAAGGTTACATGTTCACCTCGAAAAAGGATCCTACAGTATGTCGCAAGTGGGGAATCCTTTGTCGCAAATGGGGAATCCTTTGTCGCAAAGGTGAAATACTTTTTCATGCTGCTGCCATCTTGTTTTCGGTTAGCGGTGGCAAGAAAATGAAATAACTAAAAAAATACAGGGCTTTAGTAAACACCAGCGGTTGTGTTTACTTAATCGGGGCCCACAGAGTTTGATTCTGGGCTTAGTTTTTTCATAAGTTAGTTAGCAATGCATTTTCGCCGGCCCACTGGCACAGTAACTGGATTTCCACGGCCGGCGCACCCTGGTTCGGGAAACTTCTGATCGCTGGAGGGCTGGCTGGGGGAGAAGGCTTGAGCATCCGATGACTGCTCGCCTCTTCCAAGGGGGAGGGTGGTGATGTGGCCCAGCGTTTGCTGACCCCCGGTGGAGACCGGCGGTAGAGCAGTGTGCCGACCAATTAACTGGGGGGGCATGGTGGATGTCGATGTATGTCTAGACGTCATGGCACGCTGCGCTCCCGGGGAGAAAACGGGAAAATTTCTCCTTCACGCGACTGGCTGATGTCCATCGGGTCCCTCCACCGCCATGAGTGCCCTGGTTGGGCCCCCAGAAAGACCACCTCAGCAGCACCCGAGAGGCCAAGTAGTTGCTCTGGCTGGCCCCTACTGGTGCCTTTCTCCTCGGAGGGGGAGAACCCATCCAGTGGAGGGTTATACTGGGTTACCCCGAGGGTGGCTGCTATCTGAGGTAGAGATGGATGGTGGCAATAGGTGGGGGCGCAAGTGAGCAGTGGGAGAAACAAGACCACTGATGGCCTGAAGGAGAGACCAACAGGGGAGATATGGGAAAGGAGGAAACTAGATAATACAAAAAAAAAAGAAAAAAAAGAAATGCGTTTTCTTAACATGCCAAAATCCTGTTTCACAAATTGCGAAAAAGGAATCAGGAAATGGGATGCTTTTTTGCAATTTGCGAAAAAGGATTTGTTTTGCTGCAAACAGTGAAAAAACTGCTGCAGAAAGGGATTCTGAGCCACGGAGAAGGATTGTTTTTGGCAAATTGCGAAAAAGGAACCATGGAAAAGGATTATTTTTTGCAATTTGTGAAAAACTGACTGCCCAGGTGGTCCCTCCTCCCTCCCCCAATGTCCGATCGCTGTCCCGGTACAAAAATATACATTTCCTGGTAGTCTAGTGGTCCCTTGCCTCTCCACCCAATCACTGTCCCTGTATACAAACAAGTCTTTCCCTGGTAGTCTAGTGGCCCCTCCCCCCTCATCCGATCACTGTCCTCATATATAAAAATATTTTCCCTGGTAGTCTAGTGGTCTCTCCCCCGTTCATCGATCGCCGTCCCTGTATACAAAAATATATTTTTTCCTTGTAGGCTAGTGTTCCCCCTCCCCTGATGTCCGATCGCTGTCCCTGTATAAAAATATTTAATTTCCCTGGTGGTCTAGTGGACCCCCAACCCCCCAACTCTGTGAGGTACTCACCCACCACCCTGCTCATCCCTCACGACTCCCAGACGGCAACCAGCACAACCCTCCTCTCACCATCATGGCTGGCTGCCAACTGAGCTGTAAATGAGCGCATATATACAGTCCAGGCTCATTCACAGCTCAGTCGGCATCCATCCATAGTGGTGGTGAGAGGAGGGCTGTTCTTGTCACTGGCTGGGAGTCGGATGGGGGGAGCGAGGTGATGGGTGACTACTCACAGGGTGGGGGTCCACTAGACCAACAGGGAAATTAAATATGTTTATACGGCGCTGTGGATCGGACATCGGGGGAGGGGGACCACTAGACCACCAGGGAAAAATATATTTTTGTATACGGGATGGTGCTCGGACATCGGGGAAGGGGGGAGGAACCACTAGACTAGCAGGGAAAAATATATTTTTGTATATGGGGACAGCAATCAGTGAACGGGGAAGGGGAAGGACAGTGATCGGACATTGAGGGAAAGAGGAGGGACCACTAGACTACGGGGACGGCGATCGGTGAACAGGGAAGGGGGAGGACCACTAGACTACCAGGGAAAAATATATTTTTGTATACTGGGACAGCGATTAGACATCGGGGGGGGGGGCACTAGACTACCAGGGAGAAGGATGGAAGATTGCACTGGTCACCCCAGTTCATAAGAACGGTGATGGGACTAATTACTCAAATTGTCGACTGACAAGGGGTTACTGGAGATTCCGATGGTAAGTTTAAAGTCATCTGGTGCTCGTACCTTTGGGTTTGTGGCACCTACCCTCTGGAACTCTCGGCCCCGTCGGCTTCGGGAGAGCAGGACTGTGGGGTGCTTTAAGCAGGCACTAAAGACTTTTTTGTGGGGAAAAGCTTACCCTGAATTCCATTGATTTTATCTGTATTTATTGTGTTTAGTTTTACTTGATTGTGCAGCGCCTTGATATTTGAAAGGTACTATATCAAATAAATTTATTATTATTATTATCGACCCACGTCAATATTGCTCCCACTCTCCAAAGCACTGGAGCGCTTTGTTTCGAACCAATTAACAGACTACCTTAACAAGTATAACATACAGTGTCAGGAACCACACAGCTTCAGGAAAGCACACAGCACTACGTCTGTACTCAGAGTTTACCAGCTGTTTATATGAGGTCCTGGACAAAGGTAACCTAGTGGGCTCTATCTTCACAGACCTCATTAAGGCATTTGACATTGTTAACCATCAAATTCTCATAACCAAACTACTGGCCCTGGGGTTGTTCCCAGAAACAGTGACATGGTTTCAAAACTACCTCTCACAAAGAACTCAACGTGTAAAAATAAATGGGGCAATGTCTGACCCAAGAACGGTCTCCCGCAGAGTTCCTAAAGGATCAATCCTTGACTCCTTACGATTTAGCTTATTTATAAACTCCGTGCCCCAGGCCTGTCCTAACATGCTACTGTACACCGACAATGCGGTAATATTTACTAGGAGCAAACAACTGAGCCAACTGAATAAGGAACTCCAAGACAGCTTCCAAATGTTAGAACACTTGGTCAACAAAATAAGCTACTGCTAAACTATGAAAAAAAAATAAAATAAAAACATGCTGTTCTTTACACACCGCGTGAAAAAAAAAAAGGCAATCCCACTGTCAATACACAGTTGTGAGGGTGTGCAACTTGAACAAGTAAGCTCATTTACATACTAACATACTAAAATGCCAGCAGAATAGGCCTAACGGTCTTTCATGTCTGCTCGTTTGGTCAGCCCCCACCCTGGGAGCTGACCTTGCTGTCCCCTCTCCCTCTCTAGCTTCTCCCTTCCCAGTCCTGGATATTCTCGCTGCACTGGTTTTTGCTTCCAGAACCCTTTCCCTGTACCTGTCCCACCCCCTCTTGAACCCCTCCTCCGTCTCTGCCTCCACCAGCCCCCTGGGCAGCGCATTCCATGGCTCCACCACCCTCTCAGTGAAGTAGCACCTCCTCCTTTCTCTCCTGAATCTCCCTCCCTCCAGCTTCCACCCATGCCCTCTAGTTGCCCCTTTCCTTCGGAGCACCCTGATTGCTCCTCTCCTATTTACCCCCTTCATGTACCTGAAGACCTCTATCATGTCCCCCTGGTCCCTTCTCTCTTCCAATGTGTACATATTTAGCTCTTCGAGCCTCTCCCCATAGGTCCTATCCCCCAAGCCCCAAATCATTTTGGTTGCCCTCCTCTGGACCCTCTCCAGGAGTTCAAAGTCCCTCTTTAAATGTGGCATCCAAAACTGCACGCAGTACTCGAGGTGCGGCCTCACCAAGCAGTTATACAGTGGGAGTATCACTTCCCTCCTTCTGGAGGTGAGCCCCCTAGCGATGCATCCAAGCATCCTGTTGGCCTTTGCCGCTGCCTTCCTACAAGTCTCCGAGTTGTTCATCTTGATATCCACCACCACCCCCAGGTCCCTCTCAGCCATCGAGACTTGTAGCATGCCCCCCCCCGGGTGTACACTTGGCCTGGGTTTCTGGCTCCCAGGTGCAGTACCTTGCATTTCCTGCATTGAACCTCAGCCTCGTTTTCAGACCACCTTCCAGAGCCTCCAGGTCCCCTGTAGGCCACCCCTCCCCATCTACCACCACCCCCAGTTTTGAGTCATCCGCAAAGAAACTCATCTCACTCCTGATACCCTTCCTTATGTCAGAGATGTAGGCGTTGAACAGGAGGGGCCCAAGGACCGATCCCTTAGGGACTCCACTAATGACCCTCCTTGGGGATGAGACTATCCCGCCAACCACGACCCTCTGGGTCCGGTTCTGGAGCCAATTTCCTATCCATCTGATCACCTGGTTCCCCAACCCCCATTTCCCCAGATTATCCAACAGGCCCCCGTGAGGAACAGAGTCAAATGCCTTACTGAAGTCAAGAAAGAGGACGTCCACTGGTCTACCCAGGTCCAAGGCACTCGTCACCCAGTCATAGAACTCCACAAGGTTTGTCTGACACGATTTCCCTGAGACAAATCCATGCTGTCTATCGTCCAGGCACCCCAACTTTTCCAGGTCCCCCCCAGTCTCTCCTTGACAATGCCCTCCATCACCTTGCCCACCACCAATCTCAGGCTGACGGGCCTGTAGTTCCCTGCCACCTCCCTTGATCCCCCCTTGTGGATAGGCACTATATGCACCACCTTCCAGTCCTGGGCACCCACTCTGTCCTCAGAGAGATGCTGAAAAGCTCCGACAGGGGTACCATCACACAACTCAAAATGAGGCACCTTCTCATCCCTGCCATTTTAAAGATCCATCCACAAATGCCGCCAAGCACAATATAATCCACTCACCCCCGGTCAAAAAACGGATAAAAGGTAACCCTACCCCCACCCCATCCCACCCACGAGTCCTCATAAAATGCTGCTATAACTGCATGTGCACCAGTAGTGGCTATAAGAGGTGCTGATGCCTTATTCCTGACAGCCAGTGGAGAACAACATACAAGTATGATTGATTCTGCAAAAGTTTCTGGTTGAAATCACAATGTTTCCCTGACAATATGGCTTATGCATCTAGGGTGAGCCCCATGGCAGCTCCCAAGTCCCACTTTTACCATGTGGGGGGGAGCTGCCACGATAGATCTGGCCAACAGTTCACAGTCAGGAGCCCCCACCGATCAGCCAGAGTAGCAAGAAGGCAGACAAACCTGAAACTCGACCCAGGTCACCCCATGTCTGAACTATTTTACAGAAGCAAGAACTGTACCTCACTCACCACTTGGCTGCTCCTGGAAAACCGCTCATACAAGGCTGTATGGTTGCCACATATGCCTGATCTCCAGGGTGGCCAGAAACAAAGCTCAAATTTAAACCCCTTTTTCTGCAACTCTGACATAACCGGGCCAAAAGTCTTTTACTGTGCTTGCATAGATTTAGAAATGTCTTGAAATATAAACCGATGTTGATCCCCATGTTTGAGTTACTTCAGTGCTCTACAAATGTTCAGTGTACACCATTTGCATAATTATGCAGCTTACGTTTAATTTGCTTTGGTGGTGCATCAGACGACAGTTTCAGCACCAAAGCCAAATGGGCACCATCAATTTTTATCTTCTTGATGCCACCACTGCTGACAATCTGTAGAACTTATGGGAGCCAGGTTTCTAGAAAACCAAGTGCATTTGTCTTCTGTCCCCTCTGGCAAACCTCAGAGCCCCAGGTTGTTCCTCCACTGACTATTTTCCAGCTTGTTCGGCTACTCATTCAGCTCCTCCATATCTCGGCCCTCCAATCTGTCCTCCAGCAATGAAATTCATTTTGGATTCCTCAATTTGGGTCATGTGACTAACAGACTGCTGGGTGAGCATCATTTCATTTGTTTTTTGTTTCCTTACGCCCTTTGCTGTCATCAGGTCCCTTTCCTACTGGCCTGCCCAATCCTGTCACTCAGCTTATCCCCAGACTAACCAATCACTCCAACTTTCCCCAACACAGTGCAGATCTGGATTCCAAAGGAGGTACTGAAGTCACCAGTGCACGGCCTGGAACAGGCCACAGATCATCTTGTCTGGCCAGGGGGTTTCTGTTTTAACTTTATTCTCCCACACACTGACAGCAATGGCGCACGACGCACATGCAACCAGGCAGAGCACGAAACCAGCCGCCGTCCTTCCCACCCAAGTAGTCGCTCCCAAGTGAACTGCCACCTGTGATCACCCATGTGGCAGTATAGCAGTGAAGCACACTCAGCCTCCTCCCCCGGCTCCCAATGACCTAGTCTTGTTCCCAAACTCGGGTCACTGATGTCCCGAGCAGTAGCATCATTCACTCAACAAATAAAGCTTCTAATTTTGAGGAAAAGACCACCAGGACCTGGTTGGTGATCTGCTCCAAAGCCACCATCGCCTCTTCAGAGACCTCATGGCCAGCTAGGAATTCCAATCCTTCTCCACGGGTAATCTTTTTGGTAGCTCTCTTCTGTCCATGGGCTGGCTTGGCCCCAGCAGATGTTACAAAATGCCCTAAGCTGCTGCTGGATGCTGCTTCCCTGTAATTTTCCCTCAAGACAGGTGGTTCTAATACTTTAACAAAAACATTTAAGGAAGGTGGGTGTGAAAGGGATCGCATTTCGTTGAGCTGGAGGCACTTGCGTATCTGACATTTTGCAAACAGAAGAGAAAAACAATTTTAACGTTTAAAAGAACATTTCTTAACTCATTTTTTTATAAATAGTTTTATCCACATACTGCTCACTGGCCCCTATCTGGCTGGCGCCTACAGACCCATCATCCATCTTCCCTAGGTACTTATGTACCCGACCTCCTCATACCCACAGCAGGGTCCATAGGGGCACAACTTCCCCGACAGGATCCAAATGCAGTTTGGACAGGAGGCGGGCACTTAGTGGGTGCTATGGAGCCTGCAGGGGGCCGACCGTCATCCTGCCAGTTGAGATTTTTTTCCACCATTGTTCTTCCCATGGAGGTCTCCTCGTGTGCAATGATCTGTGTGTGTGTGTGTGTGTGTGTGCAGATGTATGCCACACTATCAGGGTCCGCGTCAGAACTCTCTCTCTCCAACGTGAGCCATCCACTGCTCCACCACCGGGCCTCTGCCAGGAGGTAAGCATGCATCGGTACATGCTGTCCTCCTCCTCAGAGGAGAAAAGCTGTCTCTATGATGCTCAGTCCTCCCTCCCTAGCAGGCCCACCAGCGGCTCAAGTCCATTCCCAAACCCAGGTCACTGGCGTAGCAAGCGGCAGCACTGCTGCTGCGCTACCACGTCAGCTGCTCAATTTTTACATTTTTACCACACTGACTTGTAAAACCACACACCAGCTTCACAATGGCCTTGCCATTGTCATCCACATGGCTGCATTAAATCTAAAATGCAGCAGACTGCGAGTGAAAGCATGCAAAGCATCTTAGTGGGATTTCTTTGGGTCCTTGCAGAGCCAGCCACTAAACATCAGTTTGCTGCTCAAGCTGCAGACATAATTACCAATACACAGTTCCCCCGCCCCCCACCCCCACCCAGATGACATAATGTAAAGGGCCTGGCCACGTTCCTAAAGGATCAAGTTTTGCTGAATTGCCTGCTTTTCACTGAACTGTCTTCTCTGACCTATTACTAACTAATTCTGAGTATGTAACATAGAGTCTGCTACAGCACACACCTAGTTTGCGCCCATTGAGTAACATAACTCGATTCGGGAGGTGGGGGGGTCCACTAAATTTTTTAGAAGGGTCCTTGACTTTTTAAGAAACCACAGTACCCAGAAGACCCCACAGAGAAGGGCAAAGACAGTCAAGGCTAATTCACACCTCTGCTGCCATTGGAAACACTCTGCTTAATTCCACTAGAGCACACTGGCACTGGAAATGGGCAGAACTCACCACTTGCCAAACAAACCCAAATAACTCAAAAACGACAAGCCTTACACATAAATTACCAGCAGCAAACGTGTCCAGGAAAAATAAACCTTTCAAACAATGTTGGGGACTACACTTAAATACATATAGTTTTTTCTGTATTTTGGCAGAATTAAGAAGTCACATTTTCACAGAAATTCCCTTACTCATACCATGTTGGCATGTAATCTGTTGTTCTAACCCACCAAACAGTTTGAACATGATTTTCATTATTTTGATTACAAACACGTAACTTTTCTAGAAAAACAATATAACGTATGTCTGAGGAGGCAGTACAGCGCAGTGGGTTAAGGCTATGAGCTGCAGATCTGGAGACCTGGGTTTGAATCCCACAGCCGCCTAGGTGCACACTGAGTTATCCTGAGCAAGTCACTCAACTTCCTTGTACTCCCAGGTTGCATCTGGAAACAAGCTTCGGCTTAGTGTTCTACTCCTTGTTAAACAACATTTCCTTTCCCTTTCCCTATGCCTCCCTACCAATACAAAGAACAAGAGATAATCAGAGGACCTCATTAAGAGATTTTAATTAAAAAAAAAAAAATTTTTCTTTTTCTAATTTTTCTTTTTACTTTATTGCTCGCATCCTGCTCCGGACACTTCCTAGTTGCTCTAGACCCCCTCTACTCCCCACAAACCTGGAACCTCAGATGTCACAGTTTATAAGCCATGGCTGGGCTCCGCCATTCCTTGTGGCTTGGCCATGATCTAGTCTGAGAGGGAGGAAAGTCATTCTGATGCTCCAGCATTGGGCGAGGGGGAAGGCATTCAGAGTGCCTGGGAGTGTGAGCGGTCACTGGTCAGCCTGTCGTGCTGCACCAATTCGAGAGAGAGCGTTTTCAACCTTCTTAACTTGACCGCCACCACCATCCGACATCTTACGCATGCACGCTCCTGACCGCCCTGGGGCAGGGGTGTCTGGTAGTGCCTTATCCATGCCACTAATGACACCTACTAGTAAGCCTTCTCCAGTTGTCACCAAGCGAGTGGCACAGCAACCCACCCCTTCCTGAGAGATCAGCATCCTAAAGGAAGCTCGGAGCCCTCCCTGTCAGCCTCCACTATTGACATCCCGAGTTTCTGGTGCGAACCTAGCTTGCCAACAATGCCAGAGCAGTCCCCCCATTCCTCAGATCCACGAAGCTGTCAAATAAAAAGCTTATGACAAAATATTTTGTGGTGTGTTTTATTAATAATTGTTCATCTGATGCATATTAAATTACATGTGCATATCTTCAAACGTATACAGCATGGAACCTTGGCAAACTGGTGGTGTGGTGTTCCACAGGGTTTCCACAATCATGCAACGCAGGGCTGGCGTTACCCTAATATCGGCACTGTCTTGTCACACAAAGTAAATGACACAATGCTTGCATAGAGTGCTGATATTAGGGTAATGCCAGCCCTGCGTTGCATAATTGTTGAAACCCCAAGGAACAATGCACTACTAATTTGCCAAGGTTCCAGAAACTTCAAACCTTAATTTTTTTCATTTCCTTACTTTGTATGCTTCACATTTCAATGCTAATAGATGAATTAATGTAGGTTTTTTTGCAATGACTTTCTTTACTGTTTGAAAAAGGTAAAGGTAAAAGCACCTTTACAGTGACACACATCGCACTAGACCTGTGAATTGTTTTGCATGCGGACTACCCACAAAACAGCTGCATAGTGCCCCTCACTGCACCAGACCTATAGCATGCATTGTGAGTAGCCCTCTGGTTTAGACATGTAACCCCCCCCCCTACAAATGGGGGTTCCCGAAAAGTCTTCCTTGAGCTTGACGAAATGCTCACTGCCAGGCTGGTGTCCTGCATTTTAGCAGTTTAAATGTGATTGCCAGAGAGTGCCTGTATAGCCTCTGTGCACTGTCTCTTTAAGAGCTGGATTGCAGTCATAAGTAATCTGAGAGGGAGCTCTGTTGAAAGAGCCTTTGTTGTAACTATTTGCTGAAAATCATTTGGAGTGATAATGATAATGTAGTTCGTCTAACCTGCCTTCTTCGCAGCAAAGACTGGTTTGTTTATCTCCACTATCTTGGTCCTGGACTGCCGAATTGGACCAATCAGTACCGGTGGGGCCTAAAATGGAGCTGGACTACAGGAGTTGTCTGGAGTCAAAATCTATAGGAATTGTAGTTTGGGGCTTTTGGTGCCTTTTTGCACCTGAAGGGGGAGCCTTTGTTGTGACTGACAGACAGATCAGCCAACCAAACCTTTTGGATTCTAGGGAAAGTCCCAGGCTTGCTGGCAGTTGAGTCAGATCTAAGTTGGGAGCTGAAGAAGCAACAGCTTGAGACAGTCAAGCAGCCGTCTGAGTAGTTTCGCGCAGGGAAAACTGTGGAAGGGCCTGAGTTGTGGCCTGCATGTCTGCCTGCTGCCCCTGAGAGGGAGAGAAGAGAATTATTATTTCGGACTAAATCCAAGTTTGTGAGGATGAAGTAAGGCACTGATTTTTTACCAGGCTCATACTTGAAAGAAGACCGAAGATTTTGCTGAATGTGATCGGCCTGTCAGGATTTCCAGCTGCTTTTGAATCCCCGATTTGTGCAGAGACTTTGCGATTGTGACCGGAGAGCGGTTTGCCTGGTACAGTAGAATTTCCTTACATGTAATGTGCTGCGAGTTGTTAGTGGGTCGTGATTTGGTTCCCCACTGTGTGAACTGTGTTCTGCTTGCTGGAAGTTGTATCCAGCCCAAAACAGACTGTATCCGAATTTATCTCCATTTGGTCAGGGCCTTGCCACTCTGGCCCAGCCAAACTACCCGCTGCACAGAGAAAGCCATCGACAAGAGACCTGCCTGGGGATCAGCCCACTGCGCCACGCTTGAACAGGAACAATGCCTCGGCGATTCGTGTGGGCTCTGCTTCTCCTGGCACTCCAGATTAACCACCTGCGGTCTCGACTTTTGTCCAGCCTGTGTCCAGTCTTGGGTATTGTGAGTGATCATCAGGGTAGCTCCCTGCAACAACAGCCTAATCTAAAAGGGTGTCATCTAATTGTCTTGTTTTCTTTTCATGAACTGAGCCCTCCAGCTCCGGATTACAAAGTGTGTGTGTTGTGCATGTTGTTTTCTTCCATCACAGGGCCTCAACCAGTTGCAACGTTCCTGGCTAGCCCACCATTCTCCATCTGGGTACCCAGAGTGTGTGACTGTTTGTGGACTCTGAAGTGCATGCATAACTGTTTGATTGATACAGCCTTTAAGCAAATTAACTGATTACGCCCCCTCCCTCATTCAAGTCCCTTAAATAAATCAGATCTAACTCTTTTTTGCATTTACCCTGACTGTGGTTCCAGTTTGTGCAAGGTACTGTACTGCTGTTATTTGCTGCGTATAACCTTGTTTTAGAGGGGGTCCCCAGGGCCAGGCCAGAGGAAAACCCTGGTGGTAAGTGCAGACAGTATGGGTACTTGTGTGGTGTATCGGGGTATTGTGAAAGAGATTATTGTGTATTGTTCCGGCCACTAGTAAGGAAAGGGGTGGGGGGGTTACAGTGTCCCAGAGGGCTGTGCCCAGGTTAGCTTGACCACTACCAACCCTGACCTCCGGGTGGAGGCACTCATTTCAGAACTCAGGCCCCTTAACCTGCTACTAGCCAAGCAGGCAGGGGTAGTAGCCCATGGGACAGCACCACCAAGAGGTTACAGACACAAACAGCCAACTGCAGTATTTGTGATACAAAAGCCACCTTTGCCCAACTAGACACCCCTCTTTCTGTCACTTTAAACTAAACTGCCTTCCCCAGTAACTACCACTGGAAACCCTTCTTACTTTCCCTGGAAGGCGACCACCTCTTCCACTCTGCCACCCTCACATCGAAACACTGGTTCTCAGAGTTCTCTGTACTTCCCTGCTATCTCTCTTCCCTCCCACTCCCTGCAAACTTACTTAAAATGTTTGGGCTCAATTCTCAAAAGATCTGGAATGCCACAAGCCCCAGACACACCAAACACACGGCGCAAGGAGCTCGCGGCATTCCCTGTCTGGCAATCGGGATTCTCAATCCCGTGCGCCACATGCCTGAAGTTAGACCAGCTTTTGCTGGTCTAACTTTACAGACCTTTTTACGGGGTTTGCACCAAATATTTGGCGCAAGCCAATGTAAAGAGGATCAAGTGCTGCAAACGCACATGACCTTGTAGAATCGGGTGCATGGTGCAGCAATTCGTTTGCGGCAGCACAGGGGTTGGAGCCCTGCATTAACCTTTGAGAATCGAGCCATTTGTCTCTTGCTCCTTTACAATTCTAGGTTTCAAATCCTCCACTGGGCAGGCCACTGGTAGGAAAGGCTAGCTGAATGCTTGGATGAATAGGGAGGGGTATCGCCAGTAGAAGGAGGGAGGTGAATTTGCCGCTATATAGGACATTGGTAAGGCCTCACCTTGAGTACTGTGTTCAGTTCTGGAGGCCCCATCTGATAAGGGACACACACAGAGTGCAGGCGGTCCAGAGGAGGGCTACTAAAATGGCGCAGGATCTGTAGGGGAAGATCTATGAGGAGAGACTAAAGGAATTAAATGTGTATTCCCTGGAAGGGAGGGGGGGACATGATAGAGACATTCAAATACCTCAATGGTATAAACAGGGTATAGGAGGGGAGTATATTTCAAAGAAAGGGTTGCTCAAGGGCAAGGGATCACTATATGAAGTTGGAAGGGGGACATCTCAGGGGTGACGTGAGAAAGTACTTTTTCACGTACAGGGTGGTAGATGCTTGGAATAGTCTCAAAGAGGACGTGGTAGGGACTGAAACAGTCACGGAATTTAAGAATGCGTGGGACAGGCACATGGGTATCCTGGAAACAAAAGCAGGGTGTTCCAGAGTTCAGGATCAGCATCGGGTCTCACAATAGGTTAGGGTTTGATAGGGCAGACTGGGTGGGCCAAGAGGTCCTTATCTGCCGACAACTTGTATGCATGTATGTATGTATGTAAGTAAGTAAATAAGACAGGCTCCCCCATCTCAACAATAACCTTCCACTCACTATTTGCTCCCCTTATTCTCTTTTATACCTGAAGGTCTAGTTCTGAGAGTGGACAGTCCGTTCCTGCTCCTGTACATAGTCTCCTCTCCCAACTGTGTACCACAGGAAAAAAAATGAATTTATTGCACCAATGTCTTGCATTATTCACTACAATTTTTAATTTTACCTTAATCATACTGGATATATTACTTTATATCTTATGTAGGCAGCAGTCCACTGGCTGCTCTTTACTTCTTGCTGCTGACAGTGTACTTGGTGTAATTTATTGACTGTATTATCCATCCCATAATGCCTTCCCCCAGGTCGTACGTGTAAACATGCTCCTTCTCAGGGTGCTTTCTTGGCCGAAAATTTCTAAATAAACAAATACCCCCCACCGCTCACTCTCTCTCTGCACATTTCTATGTGATCCCACAAACACTATAGTTGTAACAATACTGGGGACCAGGGCTCTGCTTAAAACATGGGGGAGGGCATGAAGGTGTCGTACGAGCACATGGGCACAAAAGAAAAGGATGGGGGCGCATCATACATACATGCTTTATGGAAAATACTGCCAGGTGTTCTGGAAACAAAGCATCTTTTCCAGATAGCGAAAGATCATTGTTGTATTTCCTATGCTAGGATGGTCTGTGCAACAAGCACCCACATGTAAAGCTATTTCAGACTAAGAAGAGCAACAGCAGCCCTGCCTGCTCCTTCCTGCCCACAAATCAAAGTCTACTAACACACCCACGCTCACAGCCAGATCAGCCGTGCCAAAGAATCTGCCCATCCCAGTGTCAGACAGAGAGAAGCTCCCTGCCTTTTTCAGACTTCTACGTGGGAGAGGAGAAGTGTAAACACTTCGGGGAAAGGAGAGTGACAATGACCAGAGAGTGAAATAGGGCCCTGTTCTGTGGCAGAGTGTGTAATCCACAAAAAATCAAGGTGCATAATGTTTAACCTATGGTAATTTACAGATGACTGCCAAACATATTAAAACCACATTCTGCACCCTGCCAGGCACAATGATCAGAGAGTTCCAAAAGATTAAACATGTTGAGCTCTGTCTGCATCCAGAGGGAATTTCCTGATCCTATCTACACACGGGTCATTAGTATTCCAAACACGCATCCTAAACTGTACTTGTAACCCTCTCCTGCCTAACACAACACATTCAGAGACTGCAAACTTATTTTTCCATCTACTAGCCATTGGGGCCCGCGAATGTGAAAACCCGCCAGCCCCACAGACATTCTTTTTTTTTTTCCTTTTCAAAGTTTCTCTTAATTATGCTGAAGCTGCGTTACAATCTGACGCAAGTTCTGTCCCCACACCAACACTTACTTATTTCACTGGCACTTCATCCAGATCTTCCCTGTATCCATTACTCTGAGGGTCTGCCCATTCTTGGTGATGCCCTGAAAGACAGCTTGTGTGCTGCTGCCCACTTAAGAACAGCCTAAATCTCTGCAAGGAGGAAGGTGTTGGGAGGTTTTCCTTAGTGTCTGGGTTGGCAAGCGCGTCATCATCAAGTGGACACCAACTGGCTTTTTACCCCCATTTTCAACCCTCCCACCTCTCCTGGCAGCAGCCAATGGTGCCTGCCGTGCCATCCTTCTGATGGGTAATGGTCGACATGGTGAGGTCACCCACCACTTCAGTATAGCACTACTACTCACCAGAGGAGGTGCTGAGAGAGCTGTATGCTCACTTCCCTCCTCACACAGTTAGCATGCAGTGCCTCTGCATCTCATCCTAGACCCCACCAGCCAGGGCAAGGGAGGTGGGCCCGGCTCTCGAATCCAGATCTGTTATGTGATGGAAAAATGCTCCACCAGCCAGCGCCACTAGGCTGGGCACCCCGCAGACATTCTACTGGCCTGTATGTACTGGGACATATGTTTACTTACCTAAGGAGATTCCCCTTCCACCAACAAGGAATTTACAGATGGGAGAATCCAGAATATTCAGGGAATATTCTAAACTGGATTTTAAATACTTACAGAGTCCTTTACCCCAACTTCCCAGCCCTTTACCCCAACCACTGCACCTCAAAAAATCTAGAGGCCTCCTAGCCCCCTGAATCCAGCCACCCCCCCGTCACTGCCTGCTATGACATCCCTCTCCCAGTCCCACACATAGCACTCCCTGAGGTCTAGTCACAATCCTCCTCCCTCTCCTTGGCTCCCATTTACCACTCTCTGAAGTCTAGTGGAACCCCTATCCTTCTTTCTCTCGCTTTTCCCATTGTCACTCTTCAGGGTGTAGCAGCACCCTATCCCAATTATCGTTTACAGAAGATGGCGTCCCATGACATAACAGCAACCAGTATTCAAACCCTCCACTCACCACCTCAGCTGGCCACCCTCTCAAAGTATGCATCACCAACTCCATGCAGCTCCCACTTTAGTGACTGACACTTTGGCACCCCAGAATACCCCTTTCTCAAATATAACAGAGAAATTGTACAGAGTTGTACCTTGAGTTCTGTCATTATAGGTAACGCTACATAGAAGGCGCTGGGAACAAGAAGCTATGATACAGCTAGGACAATCCAAACCAGACCCATCCTTTCTGGACAAATAGATGCTGAAGCAACACATCTGATGATCAAAGCTTCCACTCTTGTGGCCATAATAAGGAATATAGTACATGCCATACTCATCTCTGTGACCATTTGGCCAAGTAAAATACTATTTTACAAGAAAATAGTAATTTTAGGGGGCACTGGAAGACCAACTACCAACGTTTTGGCCTACTGTACAGACATTGTGCAGCTCTGTTTCAGGAGCCAAGGCTAAACGTTGTCAACAATTATATTGTTTCCCGTTCTGGACTATGGGGATATAGCCTACGGAAGTGCAGGAGCAGTCCATCTGGCCAGGATCAAGGTCCTGAACAATCGTATGCCAAGGTTTACATTGAATGTGCCACGCATCACCTACAGTACAACTGCAGTTTGTTCAAACAACTAAAGCGGCAGGCACAAGAGCATCTAGTGAAATTCATGGAACCTTGTTACAGATCAAAACCCCCTGGATAAAGTCTAGATTTATCACAAAAAGAGAATTTTACAAGTAGAAAATGACTCCCAAGTTCCATCAAGTCTTGCCTACCCTTACCTTAATCTCTACCCTTCTAACAAAGGCAGGGTCTGTGTAATGCTCCCCCTTGTAGCTGTGCTTTGTTAGTCGAGTGACCCATACTTGGCCCTTCTTCCACCTCCGTTATTTTCACCACACCCATGTATCTATCCTGCCCTCTTGAAAAATGTGGCCATTTCAATGTTAACTACCTTCTTGGGTAGAGGGTTCCACCTTTCCACCACTGTCTTGGTGAAACATTCCCTCACTCCCCTCTTAAAGAGCACCAGCTTTGGTGGTTTCTCAAAGCAACCCACCAGTAGCTTACTTGCACCGCAGTTAAATGGCACCAATTTTGAAATTTTACATCTGTTTATTTCTTGAAGGGTAAGAGAGCATAAACAAGAGCTGGCCTCCCGATCTCCTTCCCCTTCCTGGTCCTGCTGAAGTTCTGCTCTACCCCCAAGCCGCCCCCGCATTCCGACGTTTTGTGACATCAGAGTCTGTAGGGTGCAGGGGCATTTTTTACTATATCTTTTTTATGTTTTAGAGGATCACTCAGGGCATATTAGTGCCACCAGTCAACTCAGTAGGCAGGTAAGCTAATTGGTGGGCTGCTTTGGCAAACATGATTGACATGGGCATGATTGGTGCTCTTTAAATTTATCCCCATGGGTTTATAATTATGTCTTCTTGTCTCAGACCCCTACCACTTTGTTTTCTTTAAATGCAGATTTATTCAAGTCAATGCAGATATTTTATACAGTACTCAGAAAAACCTAAGCAGAACATTGCTCCCCAGCAACTGGATGCCAGCACAAGATCCACAGTATGCAATTCTAGCAGAGCTCTAGTTCATTAGTAGAATCATATAGTACATGTCTGTTAATCCTACCTAGCTTGCATTCTGTAACATATAATAAATCCCGGATCAGGCATTTGGGAATATAAATATGACAATGCAGTCTTGTCTGTGTCCAGTAATTGTTCCATGGACGCAACATTTCTAAAAGCTCTTCTTCCCAAGTGCACTTCTGCTGGAATATTCTCCACTCCTCGCAACCCAAAATCACATCAGTAAAGGAGAGGGGGGTGATCTATTCCCAGTATCCTCTGGCTGGCTATGTATCTGTCCCCAAAAAGTACAGTTACGTAAGAACTTACCGTAACAGTAGATCTTCGAGAGAGGCTCTTGCAGTAGGTAATTACTATAGGACTGAAGCTGGCAGGCATCAGAACCCCACGGAAAAATTTCTAGCTAGCAGTCTCTGGCGAGGGACCGCCCCCACGTCAGGCGACGTCAGTATAAAGGGGCAGTCCCTCACGCCTGCCTTCCAGTTATTTCCCGCCAAAGGCCAAAAAAGGCTAGACGAGAGAAGCGGATGTTTTCCCTCACTGGAAAAGGAGTTGAAAAAGCTTAGGGGGATGGAGGGCGGGAAGGTATTACCTACTGCAAGAGCCTCTCTCAAAGATTTACTGTTACGGTAAGTTCTTACGTAACTGTACTATCTTACTTCAAGAGGGCTCTTGCAGTAGGTAATTACATACAGGACTGAGTCCCAAATAGTCTGGAACAAAGAGAAGCACATGGGAGGAGGAAACTACTCATAGGAGATGCACTGGCTGAAAAGGACTTAAGAAAGAAGTCCTTGTAGAACAGCCAACCCGAAGCTGGCTCTACGGCGAGAGGCAATGTCCAAACTGTAGTGTTTCGTGAAGGTATGGACGGAAGTCCAAGTTGCGGCGGCACAAATATCAGCCGCTGACACATTCTTGAAACAGGCAACAGAGGCCACGACACCCCTGGTGGAGTGACCCCTGACCTGACCTGGCAAGGTCTTGTGATACTTGTCATAGCAAAAAAGTGATATAGTGATCCAACCATTTGGATAAACATTGTTTGGAAACAGTGGTGCCTTCTCTTTTGATGGCAAAAGAAACAAATAATTGGTCAGTCTTTCTGAGATCCTTCGTCCTGTTGTTGCAGTATCTCAGAATCCAGTGAACATCCAGGGTATGCAAAAGATACTCCCCGTGATTGGAGTGCTGCGTAAAAAAGGCAGGCAGTTCAATGGACTGGTTCAACGTAGATTCCGCTACCACCTTAGGGAGAAACTTAGGATTGGTGCGCAGAGCCACACGTTCCTTATGGAAAATCGGATATGAAATTTTGCACATCAAGGCCTGAAGCTTGGAAATTCTTCGAGCAGAAGTAATGGCCACTAGGAAGAGAGCCTTCCACGAAAGGAACTCAAGTTCTGCTGAGGCTGATGGCTCAAAGGGAGGCAGCGTAAGCTTCTCAAGAATGAAATTCAAATCCCAAGGAGGGGCATGAACCCGAATGGGGGTCTCAAATGAAGAACCCCTCGTAGAAAGGTCTTCGTGACCTCCAGCGGAGCGAAAATTCTGTCCCCAAAGGGAACATGATAAGCATCCAGAGCTGCCATGTGAACCTTCAAAGAGGAATGACCGAGACCCAGGTCGAAGAGATAATGCATGTAGTCTAGTATCCGCCCGAAGGGGCAGGAGAAAGGCTCCAAGTCTTTGGACAAAGCCCAAATGGAAAACCGTTTCCATTTCATGGCATAGGTGGAGCGAGTGGACGGCTTCCTGGCCTCCACCAAGATCACTGCCACTTGAGGAGAAACCCCAAAACGGGCTTGTGCTACATCTATAGGAGCCAAGCATGCAGCAGAAGGGACCTGAGGCCCGGATGGACCAGGGATGCCTGATCCTGGGTCAACAGCAGTCGCGAAAGATGAAGAGGAATCAAAGGTTCCTCTGAGTACTGTTGCAGAAGAGAGAACCAAACTTGCCTGGGCCAGAAGGGAGCGATGAGAATCATACAGGCCCCTTCTGAGCTGAGCTTATGCAGGATCCTCGGAATCAACTGAATTGGGGGAAAAGCACAGACGAATCTGCCCTTCCAGTTGAGAGACAAAGCATCTCTCCAGAGTCACCCGCGCCCTGGAGTGAGCGAGCAAAAGGTGGGCAGATTTGCGTTTAGTGGGGATGCGAACAGGTCGACCTGAGGGGTTCCCCAACATAGGAAGATGCTGTCTGCTATTTCCTGGTCCAATTCCCACTCGTGAGGTTGTGCCGAGGATCAGCTCAAGTGATCTGCCAATGAATTCTCTAACCCCGGGACGTGGACCGCCGTGAGATGAAGGTTCTGTAGGGTCGCCCATTCCCAGATCCGCATCGCTTCCCAACAAAGAGGGTAGGAACGAGTTCCCCCCTGCTTGTTGAGGTATCAGACTACGCTCATGTTGTCAGTCTGGACAGCCAGGTGACCGGAAAGCAGAAAAGGTGTAACGCTTGAAGAGCATACAACACCACTCTGAGCTTGAGCACGTTGATGTGAAGCATCTGCTCGAGTATGGACCACGAGCCCTGGGTGTGCTGGGATCCCAGATGAGCTCCCAAACCTTCACCCGAGGCGTCCGTTGTCAGTGTTTGGGAGCGGGGAGGAAAGCAGAAGGGAACTCCCCGACAAACGTTCTCCTGAACCAACCACCAGTGCAAATCCAGAATCATGGGGGTTAAGACTAGCACCTCTTGGTCCAAGTCATCGACCAATTGATCCCACCGAGACCGAAGAGTCCACTGAGAGATTCTCATGTGGAGCCAAGCACACGGAACTGTCGGAATTGCAGCTGCCATGAGCCCCAGGAGGCAAAGGACCGACCTGGTGGGAATCCGCCCATGAAAGGACAAGAAGCTTGCCTGAGCCTGCAGTGTGGCCATCCTGTCTGGGGGTAGAAAGGCCATACCGGTGGTCGTGTCCAGAATCGCCCCGATGAACTGGAGGCACTGAGATGGGATCAAATGGGATTTGGCCTGGTTGATGGTAATACCCAGGCTGGTAAAAACCTGCCTGGTAAGGCAAAGGGAACACAGGAGCTCCTCCCTTAATGGGACTGTCAGGAGCCAATCGTCCAGGTACGGGAAAACCTGCGGTCCCTGGGTATGCAGGTGGGCTGCCACCACCAACAGGCATGTGGTGAATACTCGGGGGGCCCAGAAAAGACCAAATGGGAGGGTCTTGAACTGGTATTGGTCCCCCTGGAAAGCAAACCGGAGGTATTTGTGGTGGGAAGGGCAGATAAGGATATGCAGGCATGCGTCCTGCATGTCCAGAGCACATAGCCACAGTCCCGGCCAAAGGAGGGGCAGGAGACTCTGTAGGGAGAGCATCCTGAACCTTTTATACTCCATGAACAGATTTAGAGAGCTGAGGTACAGAATGGGCCTCACGTCTTCTGTCTTCTTGGGGACCAGGAAGAAATGGGAGTAGAAGCCCATCCCCTGAAGAGGGGGAGGGATGGGTTCTATTGCCTCCTTCAACAGAAGGGAGGAGATTTCTTCCTGAACCCTGAGAAGATGTTTGGGGGAGTAAGATGACCGGGGGGTTCTGAAGAAACTCTATGGTGTGGCCCTCTGCTATGAGCTGAAGGACCCGAGAGTCGGTAATGATCCTCCCAACCCAGCAGATGAAGGGAGAATCTCCCGCCTACCAGTTCCTCTGGATTGACCAGAGGCTGTGGGAAAGGGAGGGAGTCAGGAGGTGTGGGGCAGCGCCGCAGCTGGAGCTCCCGCAGCCCATTTGGGTGGGTGAGGGGTCTCACAGCCGGAGGGGCCCGGCGTTTGATGGCCCGCTTTCCTTGTGGTTTTGCCTCAGGCCGTGTGCGACGGCGAAAGGAACGACGCTGTGCTTGAGGGGCTCTGTACATGGAGTCAACCTCCTTGAGAGCAGTGCCCTTCTCTCCCAGTCCAGTAATGATGTCCTTGACATCACCACCAAACAGCACCGAGCCTCGGAAGGTGGCATCCTGGATGGCAGATTGTACTTCCGAGGCCAAACCTGACACCCAAAGCCAGGCATGTCGCCGCAGACTCACGACAAACGCCGAACTTCGTCCAGAAGCGTCCACCACATCATAAGTAGCACGCAGCATGTGCCTACTGGCCGAACGTGCAGAGCGGATTAGGTCTGCCACTTCCTGTTTAGTCTGGGACTGACGAAGGGTGTCCAACTTGGCTTCCGCCTCGCTAAGGATAGCCTTCTGGTAATCCCCAATGTGAGCCACATAGTTCAAGGCTCTGATACCCAGAGTGGAAGAAGAAAAGACCTTCTTGCCATACTGGTCCAGAAGGCGAGATTCCTTATCGGGTGGGGATGAGCTCAGGTGTTTCAGGTTAGCCGAACGACCGAATCAGCCTTGGGGTGTGATGAAAGAAAGTCAATCCCCTCGGGACCCTGATACAGCCTATTCGCCTTCCGAGGAAGGGGGGCTAAAGCAGATGTCTGTTTCCAGACAGTGGAGACGAGGTCGGCGTGAGGCTCGATCCAGGGTGTAACTAACGTGGGAGCGACCTCGGGCAAATCCAAATGGGCAGCTAGTTTCTGCCTCTGTGGATCCGGCTCCAGAGATTTCCACGGATGAAGAGCCTGGATTTTTCTTAGCAACTCCGTAAATGAGGGATCCTCCGGAGGGGACTTCGGAGGAGTCCTGGGCCTGGGCTTGTCAGGAGTGTGAGGCTCGTCTGGATCGGAGCTGTCATCGGAGTCCTCTGATGAGTCCGAAGAAGAAAGAGATGAAGACCCCTTCCCACTCAGGGGAGGAACACGGCCCCTAGGGGCCAAGGTGCCACCCCAGCCTTAGAGCCCGTGAGGCAATGTCTCAGGGGTTGGGGGGAGGAGTGGCTCTCCGCCCCGGCGACGGGATCCGGGACTGGGTCCGCTCCGGGAGGCGTGCTCTTACCTCCCTGGTGAGCTGAGCCTTGGCCTCAGCCCACCAAGAAGCCAGAGTCTCCCTCAGATTCACCGGCACCTGAGGGGGCGGTGAAGGAGGGGGGGATACGGATTCTGGGGGTATCTGTAAGGAGAGTATCTGTAGCCCGACGGTGGGAAGCCTGGCGTTGGGTACTAAGGCACTGGGTACTGTGGCACTGGGTACTGCGGAGCTGGATAAGACTGCATAAGATCCGGCACCAGGGGCTCTACTGGGGTAGAATGTCCTGGAAGAGGCCATGCAGGCGGGCCTGGAACTGGTGGCCCGGCGGGCATATGGGTCTGGCATCGGGGTGACGTCCGGCAAGGGGACATGGGCCGGTGACAGGGCCGGCGTACGAGGGTCCAACGTCACGCCATCTGGACCTATGGGAGGAAGGCCTGACAGAGGCGCCGAAGAGTCCCCAGTGGCGTTCAGGGGAGGGCTGGAGGGATCCTCGGGTCCTTCAGAGGCCGCGAGGCCTCGGTTGCAGCGGCTAAGGCTGCGGGGAGCTGGCGGTGCCGCATAAGGTCAGAGGATCCAGAGTAGGCTCCGTTGCCGAGCAACCACCAGACGGGCCGGCGGGTGTCTGACTGGCGGGATCCGGGCGGGCGTTGGAGGAGCCGACGTCCAACTGTTCGGACCCAGCACCAGAAAAAGGCTGCACAGGGGAGGCAACCTTGACAGGCGGCTTGACGACCGTGTGTTGCCCCGAAGGGTCGAGCGACTTAGCGGTCAGCTCCGGGGACTTACCGGAGAGGCTCGAACCAGAAGGCCATGCAGGGGCGGCCTTACTGGAAGCGGATGCCTTTGTCCCAGAGGCTCCCAACTGGCCTGAGCGCGAACCAGCCGAGGGGACTGATGCCATCTCAGACACCACCAAGACGGCTGTCGGGGAATGGTCCCCCGGAGGGGACATTACCTGAAGGGTGGCGACCCCAGCCGAAGTTGCCACAGCCGCGGATGAGGAGTCCTGGTCCCGGTGCTTCTCCTTCTTCTTCTTCTTCAGACCCTCAGGAGAGGTAGATACCTGTCGGAGCTTTTTCAGCTCCATTTTCATGGAGGACATCTTCTTCTTTAGTATGTGACCCTCCAAGGACTGCTGCCTTCTTTTGCGGGTAGCCGCGTTGAACTTCAGGCAGTGCTGACAGGAATCCATGGGGTGGTCAGGGCCTAGGCAGATGAGACACAGAGAATGGCAGTTCTTGTGCGGGAGTTGGGTGCCGCACTTGTTCTTGTGCTCGGACGTGGTAGGGGATGACATACATGGCAGGTAAGAAAATCCTGATGAATGTAATCGAAGAACAAACAGATGGTATAACTACCAATGATGATTGACTGACGAGCAGTGGAACTTAATTGCGAGGCGCTGTCGAAAGCAAACAGCAGGAAAGAACTGGAAGGCGGGTGTAAGGGACCGCCCTTTTATACCGACATAGCCCAACGCCAATCACCTGACATGGGGGCGGCCCCTCGCCAGAGATTGCTAGCTAGAAATTTTTCCATGAGGTCCTGACGCCAACCGGCTTCAGTCCTATATGTAATTACCTACTGCAAGAGCCCTCTTGAAGTAAGATCTTGGGTTTCGTCCTTTCTACCCCTCCTCCAAAACTCATGCATCTGTGTGCGTGGCCCTAAAGTGTTTGGTCACTGATGGGATTAAAAAATTGGGGATGCCATAATCTTCCACCCATATTTCACCATCTTAAGCCAAGAAGCTTCCATAATGATTCCACCCACTTTCTTTCTCTCCCAGTTCTCTCTGATATGATCCAGTGGGTGGTCTCTCCTTTGTCCAAGAAAAACATATCTCAGATGTGTACTTAAACCTGTTTTTTTAAAACTATGACCCAGTATAGACATTTCTCCAATGCAAATTTCTCTCAGGACACTAGAAATTCTGTCATCAAAAGGATGCAGACCAGTCAGTAGAGAAAAAATCTCTTGAAGTCCTAGCCCAGACTCCTGTTGCAGTAACCCAAATTCTAATATCTTGCCTGCACTACATGTTGGGAAAGCCCGTCAGCCCCTTCCTTCCTCTTGTGACCGACAAGAGCAAGTAGGCCTATATCTGGGGTTTTAGTGAGTTTATGCAGCTGTCCTATCACTTACAAAGAGTGTGCTACCCATGGGTTTCATTGTGACCTTATGCTATACTTCCCATGTAAATGGTATAAAGGGAATAGTAAATAATGGTACCAGAACATCTTCTGCATTCTCCAGTTCTAACCACCGAGAATCATATCTCTGTTTAGCCCAGGTAAAAAAAAAATAAAAAAAACAATACCATCTGAGCTGTCAGGTAATATTTTCTTACATCTGGCATGAAAGACGACCCAACCCCCGATCCCTAGATTAGGTTTGAATCTCTAAATTCTGGGCTTGTTGTACCCCATACAAATTTAGATGCCTGAATTTTTTGAAGAATGAGACTCAAGGAGGTATTTAAATGAAGAGTGACTACAATAAAAATAACATATAACTGTATACATTCTCCAAATCAAAGAGAGCAGTAACTTTGCCCATCTTTGCCACGTCTGCCCATAAGGTACTATAAAGAGGCTGGTAGTTAACTGCAAAAAGTTTTCCTATTGCGGAGGAGATCTGCACTAAGTGAAGGAGTAAGAAAGCTAGGCTAAATAAGCAGAGCTTGTGGACCAGGAAAGTACAGATGAAGGTGAGGGGGAAAAAGGGAGGCCTTTAAAACCTTTAAGAGGACCTACAAAGATGGAGATAAAAAGTATTAGATCAGGAGATCCAGGGAGGTGACCAGGGTAGTGAGGGCAGCCAAGGCTGAGAAAGAAATGAGGCTTGCACATGGGATTAAGCAGGGCGAAAAGGAGTTCTTCAAATATATCAAGGAAAGAAGGAAGTGCGGGGAGCAGATCTCCAGAATTAGAACGGATGAGGGATGGGTGGATAAGGGGAATGAACAGGCTGAGGTATCAAATGAATACTTCTGTTCAGTTTTTACAAAGGATAGGGAGATATCTAGCCAACAGGGTAAAGACAGGGTGGAAAAGGATGAGGGAGCAAGAATGAGAGATGAGGGGATTCATAGTCAGACGGTGCTAGAGGGTCAAAAGGCTCTAGGGACAGCTAAGTCACCGGGACCGGACAGTATTCACCTGAGGGTCTTGAAAGAATTCACAGAGGTCCTGGCAGAGCCTCTGGTAGAAGTATTCAACACTTCCCTTCAAACAGGATGTGTGCCCCATGATTGGAGGGTGGTGCATGTGGTGCCCATACACAAGGGTGGATCTTGGGATGAACCAGAGAACTACAGGACAATTAGTTTAACGTTGGCTGTAGGTAAACTAATGGAGACTATCCTGAAGGAGAAAATACAAGAATATTTGGAGAAAAATGGTCTCCTAAATGATCGGCAGCACGCGTTCACACATGGAGGGTCTTGTCAGACCAACTCTTGTGGACTTCTGTGATTGGGTGACTAGGGCCCTGGATGAAGGCAAGTCAGTGGATGTTCTGTAGTTGGACTTCAGCAAGGCCTTCTACTCTGTGCCCACACAGGGGACTGTTAGGCAAGCTGAAGGATCTGGGGGTGGGGGACAGGGTAGTCAGATGGATTGGGAGCTTGCTGGAAAACAGATGGTCAAGGGGGGAAATATCGTCACCTAGGGCAGTCATCAGTGGGGTACCACAAGGCTCTGTGCTTGGGCTGATGTTATTCAACATCGAGGTAGCAGACATGGCAGTGGGGGTACAGAGTAGGATGAGTATGTTTGCTGATGACACTAAACTGGGTGCAGTGGTGGATGGGGTGGGGGGTGCAGCAGAGGGATCTAGAAACATTGGGGAGATGGTCACGCACCTGGCAGTTGGGCTTCAATGCAAAGAACTGTAGGATTATGCATTTTGGGAACAGGAATCCTGGGTTCAGTTATCAGCTAGGAGGTGAGTACTTATCAGTATCCATTGAGGAAAAAGATCTGGGTGTGCTGGTCACTGGCCATATGAATCACCCTGCACAATGTTGGAAAGTGGCATCAAAAGCCAATAAGATGCTGGTGTGCACAGCAAGGGGAAATCACATCAAGGAGTGAGAGGGCGATTCTGCCGCTCTATAGGGCACTGGTGAGGCCTCACTAGGAGGACTGTGTGCAGTTTTGGTGTCCCTTTTTAAAAAGGGACATCAGACTGTTGGACGGGGTGCAGAGGAGAGCAACCAAAATGCTGAGTGGGATGAGAGAAAAGCCTTACGAGGACAGGTTAAGGTCTCTCAACATGTACTCAATGGAGATAGAAGGGACAGGGGAGATATGACAGAGATCTTCAGATACTTAAAGGGCATTAATAGGGTTCGTCATGATGGCCTGTTTAAATTCAGAAGAGAAGGGATCTCAAGAGGGCATAGCATGAAGTTGCATGGGGAGGTTCAGAAGGGGAGACGAGGAGGCATTTTATCACAGAAAGAGCAATGACAGCATGGGATGCTCTGCCTGAGGAACTGGTTGTGCAAGCATCAGTTGGGGGATGGGACAGATTAATTGGCAAAATCAGAATGGGGAAGAAGAAAAAGGTAAAGCAGTTGCAGCACTTGGTGGGAAGGAGAGGAGGGGTGGGTGCATGGAAAAGTATAAAGCAGTTGAAGCAATTAGTGGGGTGGGGGTGGGGGGCAGCATCAGTGCCCAGCACCGAGAGCTGCACATTTGAGCATACACGATAGACTGTTAGGCCTTTATCTGCTGGCTTCATCGTATGTTTGTATATTCGCATGTATACTGCCAAATTTTAATTTGGCTGCTCTTCACCCACGCATATGAAATAGATGCCCTAACCTAAGGGGTACAGCACCCATTAAGGTTTCCTTTTTGTCAGGATAATATATAAACCAAGCTCCTTATGCTGCTTGACAGTAATTTCCCCTTAATAAACCCCATTTGATCAGGGTGCACTACTGTGGAGATGTGTCCCTGCAGCTAACTGGCTAGTATTCCTGAGTAATCCCCTCATGTTTTCTGAACAGCTACAGGAAGTCCACTCTATTTATTCATTGCAGATGCTTGAAAGTTTCAGTTATATCCCCATTTTTCATCCTGGCCTCCAGAGAGTACATGTTCACATCAGCCAGTCTTTCCTCATAGGTCTTCCCTGCTGCCCCAGAACTACACAGTACTCTACATGTGACCCCATGAAGATCTATAGAGGGATAGGATTTATTTCTTCCTTCTTTCTGCTAGAAAAGGCCCTACCTATGCAACCTAGCATCCTGCTGACTTTCCATTATGCATTTAGGCACTGAGCTGTGGTCTACAGGCTGTCACTTTTGGGAATCCCCAGCTCCCTTCCCCCGAGGTATATTGTAGCCTGTTCCCTCACCAATCCAATATTGTGTTTTCTGGCTCCTTTTCACCAAATGCATGACCTTTTTGGAATTAAATGTAAGTTGCCAAACGTCAGACCACATTTCCAGTTTTTCTATGTCCTCGTTCATTTCCCTAACGCCACCTCACTATTCACCTTACCACATATCATAAAGGAAAACACTGGAAAAGACATAACTTTCCTCAGCTCTCAATTAGTGCTTTCAGACAGTAACAACTCTTTTTAATTATTTAAAACAGTTACTCACAACTTTCACTTCCTGTTGCTGGCAGCAACCATCTCATGAGCAGCAGTGAGATTCCTGAGCTCACTTTATGCTAATATGTCTGTCTGACCTCAGCTATTGGTTGGCAGGACATATTAGCATAAAGTGAGCTCAGGAAGCTCTCTGCTACTCATGAAATGGTGGCTGCCAGCAACAGAAAGTGAAAGCTGAAGGCCACTGTTTAAATCACTAAAAAAAAAGCAATTAGAGGTAATTTAAAAAATACATTTTACTTCTGAAAGCACTGATTAGGCATTTTTGCAGCGCCTGGGTAAAGCTGTGCCTTTTCCAGTGTTTCCTTTGTCATCTGCAAAGAGACACATTTTGCCCTGTACCCCTTCTACAGTGTCACATATAAATAGGTTGAAGAGCACAGAAGCCAGGACTGATCCCTGTGGCACTGCACAGGTCACCTTCTATCCTCATAGTGCTCATCATTCAGCACTACCCTTTGGGTTCTTCCCCCTAACCAATTCTCTGCACACTTTGTTATGTCTTCCCCAACCCATGTTCCCCAACTTATTCACAAGACATCTATGTAGCACAGACTCAAAGGTCTTGTTGAAATCCAGATAAAGTCTACAAAAAAAATATCCTTTATCTCCTTCAGCCCGAGACATCTCTCAGAGGTGCCCGCTCAGTCTTGCCCTCTGCTCCCCACGAGACCCTCCTCCAGGTCCCCCCAACAGGACTTTCCAGCCCCCTGGAAGACCCCCGGGGGAGGGCCCGCCTCACCTACCTGGCAGCTGTATCTGTGAATCTGAGGGTCCATCCTGCAGGTGGCACCTGGGACCACTGAGGAAGGGTCCGGTATCGGGGATGTGGGGCTTGGACCCCTGGGGCCCTCGTCGCCTCCCCGGTCCTCCTGGGTTTTCAGTGTAGTTTCTCCCCTTTGGAGTGCGGCAGTGCAATGGTGTCCATGGGGCCTACACGCTGACGCCCGCTGTCACTTCATCCCCAGCATCCGCTAGCACCGCATGTTCCGGTGCTGCCTCCGGCCACCACCAGGAGGTGGTGCTGTCCCCAACTCCCTCCCTGGCAAGGGACAGCATTCCTCCAAACGCTTGATCCCTTCCTTCCCCTGCCAACCACTGGTGACCCCAGTCCGCTCCCGAACCCGGGTCGCCAGCGTGGCACGAGGTGTGGCATCCAGCGCCTCAACCCTCAATGCCACCAGGCCGGCCAAGGATGGGGAATCTGGAAACCCCAAACAGAAGCTGATCTAAGGGCCATGGAAGGCCTTGAGCTTGTGGTCACAAAGGCCTTTGATTTAACTGGTCCTACTTTATGGAATTCCCTCTGGAAACACTGATGCCCCTGCTCTGTTCTATATATCCCTGCAATCTATTTTGTGAGCTGGTTAAAGGCATAAAGTGTTACCCCTAGGACTTGTTACAGAAACTACTAGAGGACTCCTGGTGATGTCACGGCAGGAATGGCTGCTTAGGCTCCAAGCTCCCACTCACCCATTGCTACATAAAATAAATCTAAATACTGCATGCAAATATCAACCCCTCAGGCTTCATAAAAACAGAAATATATTTCTCCTTGAATGGCAGATGCCAGGACATGATAGACGTCTTTAAGTACATGAAAGGCATCAATAAAGGAGGCCGTGGCAACGAGAGGTCACGGGTGTAAGCTGGAAGGGGGCAGGGTCAGAGGGGAGAGGAGGAGATGTTATGTCACTGAAAGGGTGGTGGAGCCATGGAATGCACTGCCCAGGGAGCGGGTAGAGATGGAGACTGTGGAGGGGTTTAAATGGGGATGGAACAGGTACAGGGGGACAGTAAATCTGACCAGGCCCAGTAGAGCTGGAACATCTGGGACTGGGGACAGTATAACCCAAGGGGAAGGGGGGGACACAAAAATCGACCATCAGTGCAGGTGCTGAAAATCGAGCAGACTCGAGAGACCGTTAGGTCTATTCTGCTGGCATTTTAGTATGTTAGTTCCAATGATTCCCCACATTTCAATGTTTCACTGGAGCAATAAAGAATCCATTCTTCCTTTTTTTTTTGTTAGAATTTACAGTTTTTGACCCCCTGTATCACCAGTGTTGCCCCATCCCCCAGCCACCACCCAGCCCCATTCCCGACTTCTCCCCTCTTATGGCTTGAACCCATGACTGGGCAGCCTACGCTGGAGGAGAGCATACCCAATGGGAGACAACTTGGTAGAGGAGGCAAGCTGTTGCAGTGGGGCCTGAGTGTACCCTGCGTTAGTATGCACATACTTCTTTCCCCTTGTTTTTTCTCCCCAGCCTCAGAATGCTGACACGTATTGGTCTCCAAGTAAGTACTTTTTACCCATAATAGACATGTTGAGATGCAAGATCTCATTTTCAGTGGGGTCTTGCTTTTGCCCATTTAAGCAGCTTGGGTGGGACTTACATTGCTTCAAGCCTACTGTCTCAAGGAAAGGAACACAGGCCATGTCGTAGGTGGTAATCCTCAATGTTATGGTGGGCTTGCCGAAGTGAAAACACCACCAGCCTGCCATCCCTGTCTTTGTTCTGGCAGCCTCTCAGGCTATCTCCGCACTCACGGTGCCACAATAAATGGGCAGAGATTCCATAGTTCAGTCACTTTGGTTAGCTGACTGGCCTGCTAAGACATTGGGCTGGGCAATCAGGAAGACATCAGCAGTGGCCGAGTGGACTATTACGTTGCAGGACACGTGGTTCAATTTGGCCGGCAAACTGTTGTCATTTTATATGGTGCCAAAAGAGCAGTGAAAAACAAATAACAACTGCAGATGGAAACTAAGCAACACAACTTGAAAAAAAAGAGGCCCCTCCTGTTCAACGCCTAGGTCTCTGACATAAGGACAGGTATCAGGAGTGAGATGAGTCTCTTTGCGGATGACTCAAAACTGGGGGCGGTGGTGGATGGGGAGGAGGGTGGCCCTACAGGGGGACCTAGAAGCTCTGTAAAGATAGTCTAGAAAGTGGAAGCTGAGGTTCAATGCAGGGAAATGAAAGGTACTGCACCTGGGGGCCAGAAACCCAGGTCAAGTGTACACCCTGGGGGAGAGAGAATGCTACAAGTCTCGATGGCTGAGAGGGACCTGGGGGTGGTGGTGGATGTCAAGGTGAACAACTCTGAGACTTGTAGGAGGGCAGCAGCCAAGGCCAACAGGATGCTGGGATGCATCGCTAAGGGGATCACCTCCAGAAGGAGGGAAGTGATACTCCCTCTGTATAACTGCTTGGTGAGGCCACACCTTGAGTATTGAGTGCAGTTTTGGAGGCCACACTTAAAGAGGGACATTAAACTCCTGGAGGGGGTCCAGAGGAGGACAACCAATATGATTTGGGGCTTGGGGGACTGGACCTATGGGGAGAGGCTCGAAGAGCTAAATATGTACACATTGGAAGAGAGAAGGGACCGGCGGGACATGATAGAGGTCTTTAAGTACATGAAGGGGGTAAATAGGGGAGGAGCAGTCAGGGTGCTTCAAAGGAAGAAGGAGGGGGCAACTAGAGGGCATGGGTGGAAGTTGGAGGGGGGAAGATTCAGGAGAGAAAGGAGGAGGTATTACTTCACTGAGAGGGTGGTGGAGCCATGGAATGCACTGCCCAGGGGGCTGGTGGAGGCAGAGACGGTGGAGGGGTTCAAGAGGGGGTGGGACATGTATAGGGGAAGGGTTCTGGAAGCAAAATCCAGTGCAGCGAGAGTATCCGGAACTGGAAAGGGAGAAGCCAGAGAAGGCGAGGGGGCCAGCAAGGTCAGCTCCCAGGGTGGGGGCTGACCAAATGAGCAGACACGAAAGACCGTTAGGCCTATTCTGCTGGCATTTTAGTATGTTAGTATGTACGTGCCGAAGGCCAGGGCAAGACTAGTTCAATCACGCTGAATTCCCCAATGCCATTGTCCTGTCTGCACAAAGTAAAATTTAATTACAGTATTCGGTAACAAAGCTTTATCACCTTCGAGCACAGGGTGGAGGAATTTGATCCATCAGGTAAAAAAAAAAAACATCTGCTAGTGAGACTGGATGCAGAAAGAGTGGAAGCAAGCATGCAAGCAAAACAGCAAGGTCTGCCCCACCTGCCGCTCAACACATAGGCGGAAGAGGATTTACAGCTGGAAACCAAAGAAAGGTCGGTCTCTTGGGAGGCAGTCTAGCCCATTGGTTAGAACACAGAGCTATGAACCTGGAGACCTTGATCTTAATCCCACAACTGCCACTTAGTCACCGTGTGACACTAATTCACTTAATCCCCTTCTGCTGAACCTCTCCCTATTTTCTCTCTCTCTCTTAACTGCTGTACTTGGGCCACTGTCATAATTAAAATACTAACATACATACTAACATACTAATTGCCAGCAGAATAGGCCTGATGGTCCGTCGAGTCTGCTCAGTAGCCGCCTCCCAGTGGGTGCTCGCTTTTCCACCCCCCCCCAGCCCCAGAGAGGGTCAACTTCAGCTTCAGTTTTCCTTGTACCTGTCCCACCCCTCTTGAAACCCTCCACTGTGCCCTCCTCCACCAGACTTCCGGAAGTGCATTCCACCAGTTCCACCACCCTCTCAGTGAAGTAATGTCTCCTGTTTCCCCAGTAATTTCCCCCTCTATCTTCCTCTACTTGTGCCCTCTGGTTGTCCCCCTCTTTAGTCTGAACATCTCTTTGGCTCCGCCCGTGTATTCCTTTTACATATTTGAAGACCCCTAACATATCACCCCTGTCTCTCCTCTCCTCCAGTGAGTACAGCCCCAGCTCTTCTAGCCTTTCCTCATAAGGCCTCCCTCCCATGCCCTGAATCATTCTGGTTGCCCTCCTCTGGACCCTCTGCAGCAGTGCTATGTCCTTCTTGAGGTGAGGTCTCCAGAATTGCACGCAGTACTCAAGGTGCGACCTGACCAAGGCATTATACAGAGGGAGGATCACCTCCCTCCTCCTGGACGTAATCCCCCTGGCTATGCAGCCCAGTATCCTGTTTGCTTTTGCTGCAGCTCTTCTGCAATTTTCAGTTTTATTCATTTTGACGTCTACCACCACCCCAAGATCCCTCTCACTCATTGTGGCTGGCAGTGTGACCCCCCCCCCCCGGGAGTATACATGGCCCGGGTTTCTGACCCTCAGATGCAGCACCCTACATTTCCCTGCATTAAACCTCAGCCCCCACCTCCTCGACCAAAATGTATTGGACCAATATATATTGTAAATCCAGGGCACACCAAGGGTTAATTTCCTTATGTGCCTTAAATGGAAGCTACATTCTCTTCCCTCCTTCTCCAGGACTGCAAAGGGCTTTGGGATACAATTTATATGAAAGACACAACAAAAACCAAATTGCCAGCTAAGAAAACCCCTCTTTACTTAGCATTGTGCATTCTTTGAGGGGTGGTGCTCCACAGTAGAACTGGAACTGTATTTTATAAATCTCAGGAGCACTGTCCCGGTGGTGCTGAGGGTTGAGGTGCTGGACGCCACACCTTGCGCCACTCCAGTGACCTGGGTTCGGGAATGAGCCCGGGCTGTCAGGAGTCGGCAGGGGAGGGGAGGGAAGGAATCGCGTGTCTGGAGGACTGCTCGCCCTTCCTGGAGAGGGATCTGGGGCTAGTACGGCTCCCGTGTGGCTCCTGGTGGTGGCCAGGGGCAGTGCTGGAACAAGTGGTGCTCTGCAAATGCAGTGGGCAGCGCATTAATGCCACTGACGCCATTGTATGTCTTCGCTCTGAGGGGTGAAACATCCACAAAAATCCCCAGAGGACTGAAGAGGCAATGAGGGCTCCAAGGATCTGGCCACACATCCCCAACACCAGACCACTGCCCTGATGGTTCCCAGGTGCCACCCACAGGATGGACCCTTCTAACCTCAGGAAGACACAGCCAAGGTAGGCGGGGGCGCGCCCTCCCTGGCAGTAAGCCAGGGGTCTGGAATGTTCTGGTGGGGGGGGGTCCATTAGTGGAAGGGTCTCAGCGGGGAGTAGCAGGCTTCAGATCACATGAGCACCTCGGAGAGATGCCTCAGTACAATGGTGTAAAATAAAGTCTACAAAAAAAAAACAACTCAGGAGCTAGTCAGCCCAGTGGCATGGAGGGCTGAGGCACTACACACGCCTTAGCTCCTATCACGCCAGTGACCTGTGTTCGGGAACAGACTCTGGTTGCAGGGGGTTGGCTGGTGGAGGGAGTATCAAGCTCTAAGAGGACAGCTCTCCTCTCTCGGGGGGGGGTGGGATTTGTGGTCTTCTGATCTATCACCACCTGAAGAAATCCAGGTGGAGGTGCGCGTAGGCACACAGTGCAGGTGACCCCACGCCCAGAGCACCGGGAGCATCTCTGCGGAGGCAGAGTTCACCCAATGTGCTCACTGCACGTTCCTGGCTGGTCGGGAAGAAAACTAGGAGGAAAAAAGGGAGGACAGGTTAAATGACACATTGTCAGGCCGCCAGCCCGCTCTGCTCCTCTGGGTCCGGGGTGAGTCTACAGGTGTTTCGGGGAGGGGGTGGTGGATGGTCCTCCTGACCCTGTCGTTGGGGGGGGGGTACTGCCCCCAACTTGGAGGTGGCGGAGACAGCTGTGGCAGATGGGAACAGGGGGCAGATGTAGCGCCTGTCCTGCCCAGGAGGAAAAATACCTGTATATAAGAAAAACCTCAGGAGCTACGGTGCTCTTGTTATTAAGTTTTTTTTTTTCCACCCACTGGGTCTGCCTGGTGGCACTGACCATCTCATGGACTTACCAGTTATACACCCCTTACTCAGGACCAGAAAGTGGTGGGTGTCCAACTGTGTCAGTCATTTGAGATTCTATGGGGAATGCAGACATGTAGCAGCTTTCCATTTTCTCCCTAGGGGCACCGCGTGCAATGGTGCAAGGGTGAATGAGTCCTGTGGCACTTATACATGCCAGAGGAGCTTTGCGCAGTGGCCCTTCCCCTCATGTGTGTTTCCACTTGTGCAGCCGCCCACCTCAACCAGGAAAGAGAGCAGTTCCTGGGATGCTCAATCTTTTTTCCCTGGCTGTCCCAAGATGATCTTCACTCATTTCTGAAAGCAGGTCACCAGCATAGCAAGTGGCAGCGCAAAAGCTTTGCTACCAGGCCAGTGTTATGGGGCTATTGTCTTACTGAGCACCCCCAACAGTTCCAGTACTGCTCCACAATATTACTTAACAGTTTAGGAGAACTAACTAAACAAGTGGGTGACTTTCTGCCTCTACACTCTTAGCAGCACAAAGTGATGTTTATTTATTGTAAATTTACATCAAATGGCTGGTGGGATGGCCCCATGAGAAACAATAACTAATTTTCATTCGAGTCCCTTGGTACAGCAAGATACAAAAAGGACTTGGTTGCCGGCTGGCTAGCATAGTGGCAGTGCTACTGTTTGCTACCCAGACAACCTAGATTTATGCCACGAGCCCGGGGATATCTAATGCTGACCAGTGAGGCAGGTTTCTGTATCTATCTCAGACACCTCCTCGCACTAAACAACTGCCCCCTGGTGACCCGGGGGACTGTGTGCAGTGCAGGAAAAAAATAAGTAGTCCCTCTGGAGTGGCCTTATGTAAGCATGCACCCATTCATCTGATGAGTGATGTGGAAGCATCACATGCCTACAGTGGGGCCAGTAGGGGAGTTCTGGAGGAACGGCAATGCTCACCCTCCCTTCCAACAGCCTGACAAGCATTCTGCTGGGCGCTCCTCATGACCACAAGGATAAAAGAGGACTTAGTGGGAAAAAGTGTTCCACCAGGCTAGGGCAGATGACAGCCTCCCCACACCACAGTAGAGCCCTACAGACTTCCCCCACACCTTGTCGGCTCCTCCTCAGATATTTCAACCATCAAATGAAGCATCCACCTCCTGGCTTGGGAAACCAGGGGACAAGCTGTGGGGTATGGTAGAGGTTCCAGAGGGGATGTCAAGCAAAGGTGGTGGTGGATTGAAAAAAAATCAGAGGACTCCTATAGCAGCTAGAAGGGCTTGGTCAGGTGGAAGGAGGACTTGGCAGCTGGGGAGGAGAAATGGGGACAAAAAAATAGAAAGTGAAAAAAAAAAACCCAATAAAAAGTGTTTAGTTTATTTACAGTGCAGTACAGGAAGATGCGTAAGTGCTAGTTTCAAAGGGATGCACAAGTTACCTACACACTATAAAAACGAGTTTAAGTTTCCAGCACACTATATACACACTAAAGTATAGGCAACCATAGACTGTGATTCTATTGAGGGGTGAGATGACATCACAGACCTTAAGCGCGAAGCTTGAGCGGGCTCTACAATGTCTTCTCACCCCTCGATGGAAACATCATCCTTATTGTGGGACAAAAACAATGCCTTGGCAACCTCAGGCTGCTGTCTTGTGAGCCTGATCCCTCAGTAGAAAGCACCAGGATGGTAGTCCCAGGACCTGGATTCAAGTCCCAGTTAGAGCACATTATTTCTTTGTCATTGCAACTTGTGAAAAAACTATTTGGCAGGGTCACTGCAAGGAGCCCGACGTTCACTTGCTCTCCTGGCTGAGGTCATGGCCACTAAAAAGGCTGTTTTCCAAGAATAAAAAAATGTCAGTAGCTCAATAGGTTACACACAAGGTAAGTAGATCCAAACAGTCATCAAAGCAAGCTAATAAAGTTAGGTCACAGCAAAGAGCATGAGCACTGTTGTGGAACATGATCCTGGTTGGGGGAGGGGAGTCTTAACCAAACCAAATACACCCCAGCTCTAAGGCTGTTGGAAAGATTGGACATGAACACTTGCAAGCTAGAAGCTTTCAGAGGGTTTGAGAGGGAGTTTTTTTTCAGGCGTCTGTTGCTGCAAATGCCTTTCCACCAGACACGTGCTTCATCCTGTGACTTGAGAATTAAGGGCTGCTGTTCAATGGAGCTGGCAGATACTGCCTACTGCCCCCAATTGTTTAACCAGGTGTACCACACTAAGCTGAAAGCTTGTTTACAGGTGCGACCTGGGAGCACAGGGAAGTTGAGTGACTTGCTCAGGGTCACACAGCATGCAAGTGGGGGCTGTGGGATTCAAACCCAGGTCTCCAGATTTGCAGCTCAGAGCCTTAAACCACTGTGCTATACTGCCTCCCTGCTTGACTGTGTGAAGTGCGCTAGCAGATCATCAGGGACTTTTCCTTGTGCACAGTTGTACAACAAAGAAAGCCAGTGGCAGTCATGCCTGCTTGAGTAACTTGTCCAGTTAAACTGGACATACAGCAGACAATTATGGGTATACCATCCATCTGCAGGAGAGGATGATGTAAAAACAAACAATCAAGAGCAGAGTGGTTTTGTCTGCACATTGGTATATGATATCACTAAAGTTAATGGAAGGGAGCAGGAAATGGGAGACCACCTGCTTCTTCACATTAGCACCGAGACAGCATTTAGACCTGTAGAGAAAGTTAAGCTTGGGTTCTACGGTTGTTAAGATGTGACAAATGTGTCTAGCGTATGTAAGTGACACATCAAGCCAGACTCCTGGATATTTGAATACACCGACTTACTCAACAGTGTTGCCATCTTATGGCAACATCAATTATCAGTTGGAGCACAGTGGGCTCAGGAAGGGTGAGGATGGTGGAACGGAGGCACACCCAGTCAGTTGTTCCACTCCACAATCCATACACCATTCTGGGGGAGCATAGCTCCCCTATGGATGCACCCACAGAGGAGACTAAGGAGGCTGAGGACAGCTGTCACAAGGGAGGCCCACAGGAAGGAGGCAGAGGACACCACAAGGAAGGAAGCAGCTCCTGGTGGGGACTCAATTATTAGGGGATAGAACTGGGAGGAGCTGGGAAAACTGGAAGTAGGTGCCTGCCTGGTGCCATGGCTTGGAGGGACAGGAAGCGCATCCTCAGGATCACGACAACAGCTGCAGGGATTCTGAGCTGGACGTAATTGTCCACCTAGGGACAAATGACTTGGCTCATCATGAGGTTAGAGCAGTGCAGGAGGACATTGCAGAGTTGGGGAGGGCCTAAGACAAGTAGCACACACAGTATCCTTCTCAGAGGTGCTGCCTGTCAAAGGCATGGGTGAGGCGAGGGTAATTGGCACCATGCAGTTTAATGAATGGTTGAAAAAATGGTGCGAGCACAGGGGTTTGGCTTCATTGGGGACTGGGGTTCCACCTGGAGGGACAACAGCCTATACTGGCAGGATGGTCTGCATCTGTCCAGGAAGGGAACAAGTCTTTTGAGCAATCGGTTTAAATGCTTCATTGGCAAGCTTTTAAACTAGTCAAAGGGGGAGGCACTGACAAGCAGCAGAAAAATCCCAGCCTCTCCCTACAAAACAGGGTACTAAATGAGAAAAAGACCAAGGTAGAACGGTCAGTGGGGGATGCTGCAACAGAAGGTTAAGCCATCAAAAAATGGAGAGCAAAGAGTACCAATGCCCGTAGTCTAGGTAACAAGCTTCCTGAATTAGTGGCCTTGATGGAGGAGGAACATCTGGATATTGTGGCAGTCACAGAAACATGGTACACACAAAACCATGACTGGGACGTAAACATACCAGGATACACTATCTACAGGAGGGACAGGGAGGGTAAAAGAGGAGGAGGAGTAGTTCTTTACATAAAGGAAGGAATAAAGGCAACAGAACAAAAGGGTAAACAGGGAGGAGAAGAAGCACTGTGGGTAAATTTGGAGACAGGCAATGGCACCACAATCCGCACAGGGGTTGTATACAGACCCCCTTCTCAGGGGGAGGAAATGGACAAGGAAATGATAGAAAGTATACTTAGAATGGCAGAAAAAGGGGAGATATTGCTGATGGGTGATCTGAATATGCCAGATGTTAACTGGAGTGCAGTTGCAGCTGCCACTTCAAGAGTGCAGTTATTCTAGATGCCCTACAGGGGCATGCCTTAGACAACTAGTACTGGAGCCCACTCAGAGAGGGAGCAATATTAGACTTGATACTCTCAAATGGAGATGGAGAGAGGATCACAGATGTAGAAGTGGGTAGCCATCTGGCAACTAGCACCATCGAATAGTATGGTTCACAATAAACACAGTAATAGAGTCAATACAAAGGAAAAAGTACTGGACTTTAGGAGGGCTGACTTTGCCATAATGGGTGAGTGCCTAAGGAATGCACTAGCAAATGGGCAGGAAGGAGGGTGGAAGAACAATGGGGAATAATAAAACTGCCATCACAGAGGTAACAAGCCTTTGTGAAGCAAATAAACAAAACAAGACGATGTAAGAAACCACTATGGTTCTCAAAGGAAGTGGCAGTGAAGGTTCAAGAGAAAAGAAAGCATTCAGGAAGTACAAGGAACGTGAAGGAGCAGGACAGAGAACTGTATCAGTTAAAGCAAAAGGAGGCTGGGAAGGCAGTCAGAACAGCAAAGGCCCAAACCGAGGAAAAGATAGCCAACTCAGTTAGAAGGATAAAACTTTTTATAGGTACATCAGGGAGGCGAAGGAAGACCAAGGGAGGATAGTGAGGCTTAATAAAGGGAGGAGGGTGGGCAGAGAGAGAGCTGTGAAAAAACAGAGATACTAAACAAATATTTTTGCTCAGTATTTCTGAAGGAAGAGGGAGATACATAAAACAAACAGTAGTAACACTCTGGATACAGAAGTTGATACCGGCCCATTTACAGAAGAAAGGTTCTGAAAGAACTCTTAAAACTGAAGGTGGACAAAGCAAGGGGCCTGATGGGATTCATCCCAGAATTCTAAAAGAACTAAGGGTAGAACTAGTGACACCACTGACTACCCTTTTTAACAAATCATGGGAGGATGGGGTGGTACCGAGGACTGGAGGAGGGCAGATGTGATTCCCCTTCACAAAAGTGGGAGCAAGGCAGAAGCAGGAAACTACAGACCTGTTAGTTTAACCTCAGTGATAGGGAAAATGATGGAATCACTTCTAAAGGAAAGAATTGCCGAGTATCTAGAGGCCAGAGGGGCACAGGACCCTAGGCAGCATGGATTCACAGCGGGAAGGTCATGCCAGACGAATCTGATAGATTTCTTTGACTGGGTGACCAAAGTAGTAGATCAGGGAGGGGCTGTGGACATGGCCTACCTAGACTTTAGCAAGGCATTTGACACAGTCCCACACAAAAGATTAATATACAAGTTAGCCAGCCTGGGAGTGGGTCCCAAGATGACAGCCTGGGTAAAGAATTGGCTGGAGAATAGGACACAGAGAGTTATAGTAAATGGAGTCCACTCAGAAGAAAGGAGGGTTACTAGTGGGGTACCCAAGGGTTCAGTATTAGGACCGGTCCTCTTCAATGTCTTTATAAGCGACACTGCAGAAGGACTGGAAGGAAAAGTATGTCTCTTTGCAGATGACACTAAGATCTGCAACAGAGTTGATGCACAGGGTGGGGTGGAAAGGATGAGAAGGGACTTGGCAAGGTTAGAGGAATGGTCAAATGTATGGCAGCTTAGATTCAATGCTAAGAAGTGCAAGGTAATGCACCTGGGAAACAAAAACCCAGGGGAAGAGTACACAATGGGGGTGAGATACTGACAACAACAAAAATGGAAAGGGACCTGGGGGTAGTCATATCAGATGACCTAAAGATGGGCAAGTAATGTGAGAGGGCAGCAAGGAGGGCTGGGGGGATGCTGGGATGCATAGGGAGAGGCATCACCAGTAGAAAACAGGAAGTTATTATCCCTCTGTACAGACAGCTGGTGAGACCCCATCTGGAGTACTGTGTGCAGTTCTGGAGACCCAATCTCCACAAAGACAGACAGGATGGAAGCTGTCCAGAGGAGGGCAACTAAAATGGTGCGGGTCTGCACCATAAGTCATATGAAGAGAGACTTAAGGAGCTTAATATGTAGCCTCGAGGAAAGGAGGGAGAGGGGGACATGATAGAAACTTTCAAGTACCTCAAGGGAATCAACAAAGTCCAAGAGGTAGCATCTTTCAAAAGAGGTGTGCAAGAACAAGAAGGCACAATTTGAAGATGGGGGGTGGCTCAAGGTAATTTGGAAGTATTTTTCACAGAGAGGGTTGTGGATGCATGAAACGGCCTTCCAGAGGAGGTTGTGGAGTCAAAATCAGTGGGGAAATTCAAGCATGCATGGGATAGTCATAAGGCAATTCTGGGGGGTGGGGGTAGGAAGAAGTAGGCTGCTGGTTAACTAGGATCTGCAGCTTATCCAGTAGGTAGGGAAATGGGCAGACTGGGTGGGCCAAGCGGTCCTTATCTGCCGTCAAATTCTGTTTCTATGTTATGATTGCAAGTGGATCTGTTAAAAAATGTGTTAGCAAGTTCTGGAATTTGAACACCGTACACTTTGTTTTAATTGCATTAAGAATCAGGCAGCTGTTGATGAACCAGGAGGAGAATGTGTTGAAATTAGTTTGTAGTACTGAATTAACCTCCAACATAGTCGTTGCACTGTAGTAGAGTATGGTATTATCTGCACACATAATGTAGATGACACCTCCCACTGTGCTTCAGGAGGTCATCAAGAAAAATGGAGAAAAGCAGATGGCCAAGGATTGAGCCTTGAGGAACCCCAATATTTAAGACAGCAAAGTCTGAAATAATGCCTGGATGGACAGTAGGTAGGTTCAGTTACTTAGGCAGTTTTCAAACTATTTAATTGCTGGCTGTCTGAGACTTAGTCTTATTAGCTTGAGCAGGAGTACTGCATGATCCACCACAATGAATGCCTTGGTGAGGTCCATGAAGATGGATGGCCCCAGGGAGGAGACCATTATCAGTGGCTATGTGGAGATCACTGGTGACTTTAAGCAATGTAGATAAGGTGGAATACCGCTTCCTGAGGCCATAAGAGAGAGCAGATAGTGGAGACTGAGATGCTCAGTCAGCTGTGAGTGAACAAATTTTTCAAGAACTGGAGAGGGCAGGAAGGATTGAAATTGGTCAATATTGATTCAGATCCTGTTTAGCTTCTCTACTGTTGACGGGCACAATTCTAGCACTCTTCCAGAAAGTAGGTGTCTCACCAGAGGTGAGTAAGTTTAACATCATTGTAACCGGGGTGCTGATATGATGTCCCGCACGGCAAAGAAGCTCTGGGTCGAGGGAGTCAGCACCAGGACTTTCATTTGGGCTGAGGCCATCCAGCACTTCGAGGACATCCGCCCTAGTGTTATGTTGGAAGATAAGGTTTGTCAGATTATGAGGGTCAAACTCTGGACTGTTTTATAACAGACCAATTATGGACAGTACCATGGAGTTCTAGAGCTTAGCGGAGATGCTGAGGTTAGTGAACTGAGTGTTAAAGGCATTCACATAGTCTGGAAGAGAGATGGCAAGATTTCCAGAGGGGTTCCGGATTTGATCAATTTGCTCTTGATGATCCATTTCAAGTAGGTTTTTAGCCCCTGACCAGAATTTTCGGGAGTGCTATTTTCCTCTGAGTAGTTGTGATAGTAGTCCTCTTTCGCTTCAGCTACTGCTGACTTTCTTAGATTTCAAAGTTTTCTGTAATAATGTCTGTCATTGAGGGTTCTAGTCTTTCTAAATCTGACCCAAGCAGCGTCCCTTTGCAAGGAAATTCAATAATTTCCTGAGACACCCAGGGGTAATGGTGGCCTTTGACCATGTATGTTCTAATCGGTGTATGTCTGTTCCAGATATTTAGAAATTCATTGGCAAAGTATTTTCGGGTATCAGATGCTGAAGAAATAGGGTGATGATGTCTTCCCATCTCCTCCCCTACAAGGGTAATGACTAATGTCTGCTTGTGCTTGCTCACTACCCCGTACGAACCTCCCGTAGATATTAAAAGCACTTATCACCTCACTCCACCTGTCACTGCTGTACTGCATACTATAAAGTATCTGTTGCCCGTTTCTACAGAAACTGCATGGTGTATTCATAACTCCGTATTAATTGTACTGAACGCATCAGCGCGGACCTTACATGAACTGATCTGTATTGTTGTATCTTGTGTCCTATGCACTGTACTATGACTGTTAACAACTAATACCATGCATCTCCTGCCGTCTTTGCACAAAAACTGGAAAATTGTATGCTGTCTTAGTTACCCTGTATGATCTGTATGACATTGTGATACCTGTCTGTATGTTCAAACCTTATGTAACAATCCCCGAGCCACCCCTGAAAAAGGGACCTTTGGGGCCCAGCGGGCCTACCCGGTTAACAAAATTTAATAAATAAAATAAATAAATCTCATGGCATACATGTCTGTGTAGAAGTCCTCCAGTATGAAATGCCTGTATGAGCGAGCAGTGATAATTTTTTTGTAAAGAACTTTTTTGCTGCAAATTTTCCAGACACAGAAGGTGATGGATGATCACTGAAACAGTGTGAAAGTACACCAACAGTTTAAATTCTCTTAGGGCAATTAACTGGAATTCAATCTAGAAGGCTGTGGTTGCTGGTGTCACGGTCAAGTGTATATGGTGCCAGAACCAAAGTAACGCAGAAACAAAGTCAGGACTGAGAACGGAGCAGAGAACCACATGAAAAACTGAAGCAACAAGAACCAGAACCCAGGAATGGGTCAACTCTTTGGCAGAAAGAAAGGATCTATTTGCTACTGTCTGAAGAATGCACTATACTGAACAACATGCTGCAACACATGAAACCAGCTGCTGTGTAATACTAACATACTAAAATGCCAGCAGAATAGGCCTAACGATCTTTCGTGTCTGCTCGTTTGGTCAGCCCCCACCCTGGGAGCTGACCTTGCTGCCCCCTCGCCCTCTCTGGCTTCTCCCTTCCCAGTTCCAGATATTCTCGCTGCACTGGATTTTGCTTCCAGAACCCTTCCCCTGTACCTGTCCCACCCCCTCTTGAACCCCTCCACTGTCTCTGCCTCCACCAGCCCCTGGGCAGCGCATTCCATGGCTCCACCACCCTCTCAGTGAAGTAGCACCTCCTCCTTTCTACCCTGAATCTCCCCCCTCCAGCTTCCACCCATGCCCTCTAGTTGCCCCCCCGTCCTTCGAAGCACCCTGACTGCACCTCCCCATTTACCCCCTTCATGTACCTGAAGACCTGTATCATGACCCAGGTCCCTTCTTTCTTCCAATGTGTACATATTTAGCTCTTCGAGCCTCTCCCCATAGGTCCTATCCCCCAAGCCCCAAATCATTTTGGTTGCCCTCCTCTGGACCCTCTCCAGGAGTTCAATGTCCTTCTTTAAGTGTGGCCTCCAAAACTGCACGCAGTACTTGAGGTGCGGCCTCACCAAGCAGTTATAGAGAGGGAGTATCACTCCCTCCTCTGAGGTGATCCCCTAGTGATGCATCCCAGCATCCTGTTGACCTTGGCGCTGCCCTCCTACAAGTCTCAGAGCTGTTCATTTTGACATCCACCACCACCCCAGGACCCTCTCAGCCATCGAGACTTGTAGCATCTCTCCCCCCCAGGGTGTACACTTGGCTCGGGTTTCTGACCCCCAGGTGCAGTACCTTGCATTTCCCTGCATTGAACTTCAGCTTCCACTTTCTAGACCATCTTTCCAGAGCCCAGGTCCCCCTGTAGGGCCACCCTCCTCCCCTCCCCATCCACCACCGCCCCCAGTTTTGAGTCATCCACAAAGAGACTCATCTCACTTCTGATACCTGTCCTTATGTCAGAGATGTAGGCGTTGAACAGGAGGGGCCCAAGGATTGATCCCTGTGGGACCCAACTAATGACGCTCCTTGGGGAAGAGACTATCCCACCAACTACAACCCTCTGGGTCCGGTCCTGGAGCCAATTACCTATCCATCTGATCATCTGGTTCCTAACCCCCATTTCTCCCTGCTTATCCAACAGGCCCCCGTGAGGAACAGAGTCAAATGCCTTGCTGAAGTCTAGAAAGAGGACGTCCACTGGTCTACCAGGTTCAAGGCACCGTCACCCAGTCATAGAACTCCACAAGGTTTGTTAACCACGATTTCCCTGGGACAAATCCATGCTGTCTATCGTCCAGGCACCCTGACTTTTCCAGGTCCCCCAGCCTCTCCTTGACAATGCCCTCCATCACCTTGCCCAATACCGATGTCAGGCTGACGGGCCTGTAGTTCCCTGCCACCTCCCTTGATCCCCCTTGTAGATAGGCACTATATGCGCCACCTTCCAGTCCTGGGGCACCCACCCTGTCCTCAGAGAGATGGGTAAAAGCTCCACCAGGGGTTTCGCCAGTACATCCGCCAGTTCCTTCAGCACTCTGGGATGTAATTTATCCGACCCCAGTGCTTTCTCCATCTTAAGGGACCTGAGGGCTTCCCTCACTCTCTCTGTTGTGATTTCCACCTCCGCTACCTCGTCCCCCTGCTTAGCGTTCCCCACACCTGCCAGTGATGCCTCCCCCTCTCCCCAGACCCGCTGATCAGTAAGGGTAACCCCCTCCTCAGTATCACCATCTCCTCTCATGTATGATGCAGCCCCCCCCATTTTCCTTGGTGAAAACTGAGGTGAAGTACTCATTTAGTACCTCAGCCTTCTCCCCCAGGTCTTGTGCCCATCTCTCCCCTGTTTTAATCCTGCTAATCTGCCCTTACACCCTTCGTTTTTCCCCAATGTTATCTAAAGAACCCCTTGTTCCCTCTCCTAACTTCCCTGGCCAGGTTCTGCTCCTTCCTTGCCTTAGCCGCCCTCACCACCCTAGTGGCCCTTCTAGCCATCAGCTCGTACTCCCCTCGATCCCTTTCACTCCTTCATGTTTTAATGTTCTAAAGTCTAATAAAACGAAAGTTTTTTTTAATTAATATCATGCCCCCTTCTTGTCTTTGGCACTCATTTCCTTCAAGAGATCCCAGGGCACACCAGATCCCCTCACATCTCCAACCTGCAAACACCTGGCCTCCACAGAGCCTTCATTTACCCTCAGGCGGAAGGGAGGGAGGAGTTACCCCCAAAACTTGTGGTATGTCAGGAGGTGTTATAGCAGAGGTGTGGGGCCCTGACGTACTGGGGTACGTCACAGCTTGGGGCATGGTGTAGAGCATGCATATTTGTGTACCAGCCCAGTGCCCAGCCAACGTCCTCCCTCCCTTGAGGCCTAATGCTTTGCTCCCACCCCTGGTCACTCAGATGGCAGCACTGCAGCACAGTCAGTGACCCTTCCTCTCTGAAGCACAGCATCCTTTGGAACTCTCCATCTCCTTCCACACAGTCTGTCCTCCAACAAGCCAAGCTCAATCCTAAACCCAAGCTGCCAGCATCACAAGCAGTAGCCCTACTGCTGCCCCAACAAGCTAGCCATAAAACCATTTCAAAAACAAATAGAAAAGAAAGGTTGGAGACAGCCATGTGCAAGAGGTGAAGGTGAGCAAGCAGCTGTGGTTTAACCTGATTACATGTTTTCCTGGTGCTGGCTCCTTGAGCTGGGAATGTGCCATCCTGTCGCACTATGTATGAATCCACATTGTTAGAATCCTTATAATTTAGTACATTTGAAATTTCACAGATTATTGATCCACCCTAGATTTTATTTTGCCTCTTCTCACTGGCCAACCCACTCAGGCCATGCAGCTTCCCAACTCTATCACACAAGCCACCTTCAGAGTTTTCCCAGTGACTTACCCTTCATGTTGGGGGCCTAAACACCTTGGGATGAAACATTCTGTGCTACTGCTGTGGTTGGCAGTGCAGGGTCCAAGAGTACCACTGTGCATCATCCAAGAACCTGGATGTTTCACTCAGGACGTTGGCGGCAGGGGATCCGTGCACATATGTGCATGCAGATGCACAACATCGTGAACAGTGTCCTCCCTCCTAATATGCTCCTACCTCCTAATATGCTCCTACCTGCACTGCCAGCTGTGGTCACCCAGGGGGCAGTGGTGCAGAGAAGATGTCCTCTCGGAGGCTCAGTCCTCCTCTGCTAGCCCTCTAATGACTCAGGCTCATTCGCGAATGCAACTTGCTGACATCACAAGCGGAAGCGATGCTGCCATGCCAACAGGTCAGCTAGATTCTCCCCTGCTTATGAAGCAGGGCTGGCAGACCTGATGGACCTGGTCCGTTCCAACCTTAAATTACTAAGTTACTGTTTTTACGAAGTTTCTCTTGATGCATGCTATGGTTTTATTTGCTTTGCTAGTGGCTGCCCAGTTTATTTATTTATTTTTATTTTATTTGAATCTAGGAATACAAGTACCTTTGAGCCAAGGCTCTTTTACAAAGGTTCCACGTCAGTTGAGGTACAAATCAAACAAGACATTGAATAACATTATAACAGTGGGTTACAGGCAGTTACATACAGTTTTATACATTCAACACAGTGACAAAAATGCCAGAAAGAGGTCTGGTAACAGGGTTGACACAGTGTGGAGGAGAGACACACTAGCGGGGTGTGGCCATAGCCACTTGTTAAATATCAATTAAAGTGCTACAGTGGGGTAGGGAAGGAGGGTGGAAGGAAGGGAGGATGAACAGGTGCATGGGAAAGAGATTGGGGGGGGGTTAAGTGCTAGGTGGAAAGAGGAGAGGGGAGAACAATTAGGAAGGACAGTCACAGGAGCTAGATGCAGACAGGATGTGACAGAGACCGGATTTGAATGGATCAAGCTTTGGCACTGAGGCAAAATCAGTGTTGAGACCATTGAACCAGCTGGGTAGTAACCAACTTCGGATAGGCTAGCATCACTGGATATGCAGGAAACATGCCGGCACATACAGGTGCACCCAAATCACCACATTTATCTCTGTTCTGCATGGCAGGGCAACACTACCTGTTCCTCTGTGCCATGAGTCTTTTCAATGTGCTTTGCAGTACTCATGGTGCACCTTCAAGAGCTAGGACTCCAACTTTTCCCATATCAGAACAGAGTTGCTCTGGGTTCAGCTCATGGCATCCTCAGGCAAGAAACTATGAATAGAGGTGATCTATAGACCTCCAGAACAGGGGGATGAGAGAGATAAGGAGCTAGGGGCAGAACTAGAAAGGCTCTGGCAAAGGAGGAGGTGGCGGGAGATCTAAACCTGATAGATACTGATTGGGTCATTCCAGTGGGCAGCAGCTCCAAAGATCAGGCCCTGCTAGATGCATTGCAGGACTGTCTGCTGGTGCAGCTAGTTAAGGAATCCATTAGGTAGGCTGCAATTCTCAAAACTACTTCAAAGTTAAGAACTTATCGGAAAAAACAGGGATGCAGCATGAAGGTTAGCCAAGAGAAAAAAATGAAAGAGTGCTTTGGGATAAATATCGAGCTGCACGTAATTAGTACATTAAAAAAAGAAGAGAAGCGAAATCCAATTCTTATTTATCAGGCCTAAGAATAGAAGGATCTAAAAACCCTAGGCATTTCTGGAATATGGTTAAAAAATTACAAGGAAACAAGATCTCAGAGTTACCAAATGTTTTTATGGTAAATAATGATCCCTTAAAAATGTCAGCTAGGGCAGCTGCCATGCTAAATGAGATGTTCATCGACATGGTGTCTTCTCAGATTAATACATCTTTTTCTTCTGGTATAACACAGCAAAAAAAAGACCAAGAAAAGAGGGCAGAAAATGGACCACTTTTCTGCTTTCAAAATACTACCTCTGACTAGATTTTTAGAGAGTTACTAAAACTGAACATAAACAAGGCACAAGGTCTAGATGGGATTCCATCCAGTTTGCTTAAAGCTGCGGCACCACTGGTGGCCCCAATATTGGCTGACCTCTTTAATCTCTCATTGAATACTGGTACCTAGCCACTAGCCTGGAAACAGGCGGAGGCGATACCTATATTCAAGGGAGGCCACAAAAATGATAAGCGGAATTATAGACCAATATCGCTGCTTTCGGTCACTTCAAAAATGTTTGAAAAAATTGTGGTTTCACAATTAAATAGCTACCTCGAAAGTAATAAAAAAATATAATAAATATCAATCGGGTTTCAGGGCGCAGCACAGCACCACTTCAGCACTTGTTAACGTTGTGCTGGACATCCAGGTGGTCATGGACAGAGGCCTCCTGGTTGGGGCCATATTTATAGACCTATCTAAATCTTTTGACACTTTAGACCATCTGGTGTTAACTGAGAATTTAAGATCTGTTGGCCTCAGTCAGGGGGCCCTAAATTGGTTCCATGGCTTCCTGGACGGGAGACAGCAGAGGGTTAGATTGAGTAATTTTGTATTCAATTATTTGAATATCAAATCTGGTATACCATAGGGGTCAGTATTAGGACCTGTTATGTTTAATATATATACACAAATGGTGTCGGACATCTAACAAGCAATGTCCGACACCATTTGTATGCTGATGATGCAATATCGTATTTTGAAGGAAAATCTATTGGCTAAATACAGGAAAAACTGCAAAAAATGTTAATATATTGCAAACATATTTTTGGGAACATGGGTTAGTTTTGAACCCTTTAAAGTCACAGGTAACGTTATTTTCTAGCAAAAAGTGTCGTTAAATTTTGACATAAAAACCCTGGAGGGGTGTAGCTTGGCTCTTGTGGACTATTCTAAATATCTGGAAGTTTGGCTGGACTCCCATTGTAAATGGGATTTTCATATAGATAACCTGATTAAAAATTAAACAAGAAATTGGAGGTGCTGTATAAACATACAGATTGTCTTTCATCTGAAGTTAGACTAAAAATTGTGAACTCCATGATAATACCTCATATTGACTATGGTGATGTGGTGTATAATGGAGCTGCTGGAGGGATTCTGGGAAGATTAGATGTCATTTTTACTATATATGCACATTTTGTTTTAGATGCACCTTGGAATACGCACCATTGTTTTCTTTATAGAGCTCTAAACTGGATATTTTATTATTTATTTATTTATTTTTTATTTATTTGTGTCTAGGATTACAAAGTACCTTTGAGTCAAGGCTCTTTTACAAAGGTTCCACGTCATGCTGGTTACAGGGTAACAGACACTAAAACATAAAACAGTTACAGGTACATGGTTTTAGACAGTAACTTTGCTTGACAAAATCAGACTGAGCAAGGAGTAACTCAAGAAACAATAGGAGGAAGAGGACAAGAAGGGGAGAGGGTTGAGGGTAGGGGAAGGCATAGGCGTAGAGGGTCAGGGTGAGGCAGCTGAGGGGCCTTGTCAGGACAGACACAGGGCAAGTGCATTAGAAGTTGCATTGGACAGGTAAGTGCAAGAAGAAACGGCAGAAACCGACACCTATAAAGTCAGAAGCAGCGTAGGGAATGAAGATGTTATGGGGTGCAAGCACAGGTGGAGGTGCCAGTTATGGAGTGGCGGAGCTTTTTTTGAATGCTCCAAGCATTGCTGTGGATGAGGTGTCACTAGAGAGCTCGTTCAGCCAACTTCCGAGCCCTTATGCAACGACCTTGGCCATGGGATGTGTGTGGCGGGGATTTGAAGAATTTGGGGCTTAGAGCTCCTGGTGTTGCAGTTGGTGACTTTGGGTTTGAGGAGGGTGCTGACTCTGGTGGTGCCTTTCCATCATGATTTTCTTAGCGGTGATGCAGGTTTGGTATTTGATTCGGTTGTTCAGTTGCAGCCAGCCTGTTTTGGAGTAGAGGTCGAAGGTGTGGGTGAGACGGTGGGAACCAGTAATGAGTCGGCAGGTTTGATTGAAGGAAGTCGAAACACGGCTGAGAGATGAGGTTGTGACAGATCCATAGATAATGAGACCGTAGTCAATGATGCTGATGATGGAGCTCTGGACAGCTATGTACAGAGCTTCTGGGGTTATTATTATATTATTTATTGTTTACTGAAAATGTTTCACCAAGAAAGGCACACTGAGCAACAAGATGCTCGTCTCACGGTGCGACGTGGGGGGAGGGGTTACAGTGGAGGCAGGTATACATACAAAAGTTGAATACAGATAATGAACATAGTTGGGTGGGATTACATTTGAACTTGTTACATAAGGTGTTAGAACAGTACAGAACATAAACTTCAAGGACAGGGTATACATACCATGAGAACACATCGAGGGCAATACATGGTTACATAAGTGCCAGTAACAGCCTTGGGTGCCAGTAGGAATTGGAGAGCGAAGATAGGGGGTAGAGGAGGAGTGGACTAGTAAACACTAGGTGTGTAGGGGGGTGGTGTAGCTGAGTTGGGGGAGGGAGGGGAGTTGGAGCTGTGGGTAAGGTTGAATAAGCGTAGGTTATTAGGAAGGAGGGGGAAGAGAAGGGAGATATTAGGAGTAAATAAGAGGAAGTAAGAGTGAGAGTGTAAGTGCTTAGGGCAGTGTATAAGCCAGACAATTAGGCGAAGGCCGAGCTGCTGGTCAGGTGCTAAGGGGGGGACGGGGAAGAGAAACTAACAGTGGGGGGGGTCAGGGGCAGTTGCAATTTGGTGCAAGGAAGTTTGTGAGGTTAGACGTTTCCGATGTCGGAACAGTAGGCCCATCCTGGTGTTGGCTACTTTTGCCACATTATTGATGTGTGATGGAATCTGATGGAATGATATATCTGATGGAATGGCGTAATATGCATATATAATGTTTGACCAATAGCTGTCACTTCAAAAAAGCACCTGGTTACCTAATAGAATTATTGGAGGAGTGGAATGTTTAAGAGGGGTTGCGATCTGCAGGGGAAATAAGTTTTAAGGTGCCATCAATGAGAACAGCAAGGGGCCAGCATTGTTATGTATATGAAGGCCCAAAATTGTGGAACTCATTACCAGGCCACTTGAGGTCATGTATTAATAAAACACCATGGAATGTATTAAGATCTTGGCTTGAAAATGCTGCACTTTCTCCAAAAAGTTGCTGTATTTGAGTGATATGCATTTATTGTACAACTGTCATAATTTATAGTTGTGGCTGCTCTATCGCCAGGTCCTCTTCTTGCCGAGTTTCGGAAATCTCTGTGCTGTTAGGTAGTATTTTCTCGCTGCTAACTTTTTGCTTTCTATAAAATTAAAGGGACAGGGGTGGGTGTGTCAATCTCTTTGCAGTATTTCAGTAACACATAAATAATAATGAATGCCTCATTCCTAGCTTCATATAGAATAGGGCCCAAATAAGAGACAAGATGTGGGCCTAAGCAACCATTTTAGTTGCAGCCGGTCTAGGCACAAGCCAACACCACAGTGTAATTTAACTCAGCAGCCACACGCCAACCCCCATTCCCCCAAGGTGTGATGACGGCTGGCTGGGATGGGTTACATGAACTACAGACTCTCAGAACAAAACATCCTACAAGCCCCCAGGCACAAGAACAAAGAGAGCGCGCATGTTCAACCCCATCAGGGTGCCTACTGATCTTGTCAAGTGTGACTACAAACAAAAAAGGGTGATGAAAGGGGAAGGAAACTAACAGGGAAAGACCCAGCTCCTAGACAAAAGAGTGTATAATAGCTGGTTATACTTCACTACCCTACCTAACCTCTCATGCCTGGCCCCCACCCCCGCTACAATCTGAACTCAACAAGCTGCTTACCACATTAAGCCAGTGGATTTATGCAGCTTGGCAGCACTGTGTTTTCTAACCATGTCAGTACTGGAAAGGGAGGTTAATTTATAAATTCTTGATGTACTAGAATTTGTGCTCAATACAGACACACTCTTTGGTCTTAGTGCTAGGGAAACTACCACCCCATAGGAGCAGAACTTCTGTGGCTGTACCATGAATGTGCACCGACAATGGCTGTGTTAAAACAGCCCAACTGCCTAAGTTACTTTTTTTCTTTTTCAAATGAGAGTACAAAACAAGGGAAGCCTTATTGAGGAGGGAAAAGGGGGAAAAGAAAAAAAATCAAAAGAAGTTGCCTTAGCAACAGCCTGCCAAGTCCAGGCAGGAAATCTGTATTTGTATGTGTTTATTTTACCAAGAAAAATGCTCCATTGAGCAGTGCTCATTTACAATGGGGTCCTGATTAGTACAGATAACATACAATGAGTAACAATGCAAATTCACCATAATACAGGAAGTTAAGAAATGATTCTGAAATATGCTAACAGAGATAATCTAACATACAGACAAAACTAGCAGAAGAATTAATATCCAAGAAAGAATGGCACAGTTGATATATACAGAGTGTTAGTAACAGGTACAGTGGTGACTATTTTTATTAATAGCACTCCCATTCATCAACACAATATTGACCAAGAAGATAAAATATAGATTGGGCCAAGGGCCCCATTCCTGTAATGTATAACACCAAGTGAAATCCTCTTTTTTCCCCCTTTTTTATATGAAAAAAATCCAAGACATAGATACATATAGATACATAGACAGTGTCAGCAGATAAGGGCCTATGGCCCACCCAGTCTGCCCATTTGAGCTTGTAAGTTCAGTTTGTTTTCCTAGAAGTCTGTTGCCCCTTACCCCTGACCTCCAGAATTCCTTTATGTCTATCCCATGCATTCTTAAATCCCGTGATTGTTTCAGCCCCCACCACTTCCTCTGGCAGGGTGTTCCACTTGTCCACTACCCGTTCTGTGAAGAAATTCTTTCTCATGTTTCCTCTGAATCGTCCTCCCTCCAACTTCATCCCATGCCCTCTAGTCCTGGAACATCTTTTTCGCTTAAAAATAGTGTTTTCCTGCACCCTGTTCCTCCTGTAAGATACTTGTATGTCTCTATCATATCCCTCTCCCTCCTCTCCTCCAGGAGTACATGTTCAGTTCCTTCAACCTGTCTTCATAGGACTTGTGATGCAATCCATGCACCATCTTTTTGCCTCCTCTGAACCTTCTCTACCCTGTCTATGTTCTTACGTAGGTATGGTCTCCAGAACTGTACACTGTACTCCAGGTGGGGCCTCACTAGTGTCTTGTATAGTGGAATTATGACCTCCCTTTTCCTGCTGGTGATGCCTGCCGATACATCCCAGCATCCTATTTGCTTTACCTGCTGCCTTGTCACCTGTTTCCCTACCTTGAGGTCATCAGAGATGATAACCCCAAGATCCCTTTCCTGTTTGGTGCATGCTATACCTCACCCCCAACTGATATATTGTACCAGGGTTTTTGTGCCCCATATGCATTATCTTGCACTTCTTTGCATTGAATTTCAACTGCCAAACCCCTGACCATTCTTCAAGTTTCTGCAGGTCGCTTCATTCTGTCTACACCCTCTGGTGTGTCTACTTGTTACAGAGCTTTGTGTCATCAGCTTAACAGTGAAATTCTGCCTTCTAGGTCCTGCGCAATGTCACTGATGAAGATGTTGAATAGGACCGGTCCCAGCACTGATCCCTGTGGTACCCCACTGGTCACTCTTCCCTCTGTGGAGTGACAGCCATTTACCACCACCTCTGTGTCCTGCCACCCAGCCAGTTACCTACCCACCACACTACTGTCCTGCCCACACCCATATTCCCCAGTTGTGTAATAGTCTTCTATGTGGCACAGTGTCAAAGGCCTTGCTAAAGTCCAGATAGGCCATGTCCACTGCCCTCCCCTGATCCACCTCCCTAGTCACCCAGTCAAAAAATTCAACGAGGTTGGTCTGACATGACCTCCCCCTGGTGAAACCATGCTGCCTTGGGTCCTGTAGTCCATTGACAACCAGATGTTCTACCAATCTCTCCTTCAGTAGTGCTTCCATGATCTTCCCCACTACCGAGGTGAGGCTGACTGGTCTGTAGTTCCCTGCTTCCTCTTTGTTCCCACTTTTGTATAAGGGGACTACATCTGCTGTCCTCCAGTCTTTGGGTACCTCCCCTGTTTCCAGTAACCAGTCGTCCCAGGCTAGAACGTCTGATTGCCAAAATGTAAAATAAAATGGGAAACAGCAGAGGGTTTCTCGCCAAAAGTAAAATAAAGTAGGGCTGGCAGGACAGCCTGGAGGGCATGTGCTTGGTACAATCAGCGGACCTGCGTTCGATTCCCACATCCTCCACTTGCATACTGTGCGACTCTGAGCAAGTCACAACCTCCCCAGTGCTCCCAGGTCACTCCTGAAAACAGCCATTTGCCTAGTGGGCTTAGCTGGTTACCAAAGAATTAAAAAAATAAAAAAAAAATACCAAGAAAGGGATTACAGACACAAAACACCCGATTTTCCACAGGTGACCAATATTCCTAGGAAAATGAAAACTATGCACCCTTAAGTTAATAAAATTACATATCACAAAATCAAGAAATTACCCCACACACCTGGATGAAACGTAACATTTATGGGGAGCTCACAAAAGTATTTATTTATTTATTTCAGCTTGGTATTACTACCTTTGAGTCAGAGACTCGTTTACAAAGGTTCCAAGTCAATTCAGGTACAAGGACAGACAGACAACACAAAGTTACAAAGCGTTATACAGAGTAAGGGGAGTATACAAAGCAGTTACAAATAAGTCACTATTGGTACAAAATGTAGCAATGGTCAGTCAGTGAACCTGGGCATACAGGAAACCGCATGCTTTGTATATACATCAGTGCATAATGAAGGGTGTACTATTGGGTCACGGAGAGTTCACAGTGTGAAATCAGGGAGTAGGAATGTACAGCCAGAAGAGGGAAAGAGCAGAGTTCTAAAGTAGCAACAAGTAGGGGACTAGATAGGCAGAGAGGAGCAGCCAGAGACAGGCTATATCAGCTACATGGGAGGAACATGTTGGGGGGGGGGGCTAGAAAGAGACCAGGGGGATGGGGTGAGTTGTGGAACAAGGGAGAAGGGTGAGGGTGGGGAGGGGGGACTAGTGCTGGGAGAGAGGGAGGGTTTAAGTGAAGTGGGGTGCTGTGGAAGGAGGTGGAGGGAGGTAATCGTGGAGGGAGCAGGTACGGCAGGTGAGTGAAGGTAGCAGGTAAATTATGAATACTTGTGCCTGGAGGAGCTCACCTAGGTATGTTTGAGCCCCTACTATTACATGAAATGATCATGAAGTTTAGGGCCAAATGTAATCCCTGGAGGCAGGACAATGCCCATTTAAAGGAAATGTCTACCCAAAACTTGAAAAAATATATGTTGTGCAGAGTGTTTTAATTTGTATGTGAAGTTCTAGTGTTTCTTTCCCTCTGACTGGTATTAGGAGTTTTTCCTAAATTAGCCTGCTAACTTTATGCTAGTTTTACAACCCCTGGGGATCTTCATCCCCGACAGCTTAATTGTATTTTTTGTTCCCACAGTGCATCTTGTCTCATGTGACAGTGATGTAAGAGAGACCCAACATTCAGCACACACCTGCCAAACAAACTAAATATCTTGGAAGCTTTACAAGCTACACAAAAATTACCAGCAGCAAAGTTTTTCAGGACAGTAAAACCTTTACGATGAGGGTGGTCACCAAGCTGAATTCTACAGATTTTAAAATATAGCCATCTCTACTGTTGTGAACCGATTGTAAATCAATGCTTTCTGCTGGATTTATGGTCTCACATTTATGGTCTCTGCTACATCACCGTCACATGAAACAAGGTGCATTGTAGGACAAAGAAATACAATTAGCTGTTTCATATGGAGATCTCCAGGAGTCGTAAAACTACCCTAAAGCTAGCGGGCTAATTTAGGAAAAACTCTTCTTAGCAGACAGAGGGAAGGACACACAACAACTTAACATACAAATCAAAACACTCTGCACAACATATGTTTTAGCAAGTTGCAAGTTTTGGGTGGACATTTCCTTTAATTACAGTGAGTTCAGTATCAAACAGATTTCCCAAAAAGGTTATGTAGACGTGTTCCACAAGTAAAGGATAATGCTAAAGAAAGCTCAAGCTGAGAGGTTGAGCAAAGGAATAGCACTCCATTAAACAAAACTAGTGGTGCACCAACCACTACAACTAAAGAAAATGTTCCCTTCAGTGACAAATGGGAAAGGAGAGCAGGTGAGTGAGGCTCCATGAGGAAGATATTTATGTATTTATTATTTTATTTTATTTATCTATGCAGATCAGATACAATACCTTTGAGCCCAAGGAGCTCAATTACAAAGGTTCCCCGTCAAACAAGTCAGTAAATTACAACAGTCAAGTAAAAGCAATAGAGAGCATACATGATGGATGTAAGCTCAAGAGTTACAGTACGTAACTTTCTAATCTTCTAATAATTAATCTTCTCCCAAAACTCACACTCTTTGGTTGAATGACAAAATATCAAATAATGGCAAATCAGTCAGAAGAAGAACCAATAAGGCTCATTTCTAAACTGCTGCAAATGTACCTGATAGACTGCTGGTGCAGGCACTGACTGCTGACTACTGCAAAAGGCGAAAACTTGACAGCAGATTGGGTAAATAGGGCATCTCCCTTGTATAAGAAATTCAGCAGTTTTCTGCGTGTGAGAGGAGGAGAATCGCTAACCTGAGTCAGGCTACCGATGTAGCAGAGAGCTGTTGCTTCAGCTCTAGATGCCACCTCAAATGCATCATATGCCAAATGCATAAGATAATCTGGTTGTACCTGACCTCTTGGAAGCAAGAAGGATAGAGAAAACCTGACCTGAAAATAAAGCTAGAGGCTTTGTGTGCTGCAACTCCCATAAATGCAGCTGGTAGCAAGTCACACGAGCCTGACATGAACAAAGACATATAACTTTCTACTAGAAGCATCAAGCTGCTAAGACTCGGGTGGGGGGATGTTGCAGATGGGCAAAGAACTTCTTTTAGGGTACGGCAAAAGGGAACCGTGTGGAGGGTGTGTGGGGTAACCCAAGACATCCCTGGAAATTTAGGTAACAATTGTTCACTCCAGAAGGGTCTGGTATTAGGGAAGGGGAGACACCAAGCTGCACATGCCCTTTCAGAGTGGGCCAGGACAGTTGAAGGAGCAAATACCAACCCCAGGCAGGGAATATTAAGGAGCTTGATAGTCCACCCAATGGGGGTTTTAGACAAAGAGTGTGGACTTGTACAACATTGTTTTCATATCTGCAAGAACCTTTGAAATATTAAGTGCTCAGCAGTGGAGGGTGGTATGTAAATGGTTGACTCACTGTCCTCAGAGGACAAGGACAGAGGATAGGAAGGTCATTCTGGGGGAGCTGCGGCGATGATCTGAACGGGTTTGTCTCCCCAAACCACCGTTTGACAGAGGCCATCCAAGTACCAAACTGTTGCTCAGACAGCAAGCCCAAGAGTGTTAAAGAGTAAACTAGCTAAGTGGACACTTTGGGTCCAGATGATAGGGCCAGAAAAAGTCAGGAGGGCTATTCCCAGCTGCACGGTGATCTACAAGTTGGGAATCTACAGAAGCAGTGATAGTTGTCTGGGACAGAAGTATCACCATCGTTATGTTTAGGGAGGACTTGGTGCTCTTGACTTCCAGACACCAGGGACCTTATCTAGGTGATGAGATGCTGAAAAGGGCAAAGGTGGGGCAGTAATGGCAGGAACAGAAAGAAAAAGGACAGTTGCCCCTAGACAAAACAGCCTTAGGTGTAGATATGGGGAGGTAAGTGCAAAAAGTAAGGATGGGGAGAAGGCTAGAAGAGAGAGGTGAGGGAGGGGGACAAATTGGCTGGATAGAGAGGAGGGGAAGGAGAGCACAGCCTGTGCACAGGAGGTGAAGAAAATGTTAAATGAGGTGGCAGTGTCGAGAGGGTCAAGGATAGTGGATCCTGCCAGGCTGTCATGTCTCTGATTGTGTGTGTGTGGGGGGTTCAAACTTGTCTGGCTAAACTGTTCATTAGCCTACTGATTGTGCCAGTGCTGCCCGATAAATGTAGTTGGAACTATAGTTCAAAATATTTACCAGGCAGATGAGTTAAATGCTGCCAGTACAGGACTGTATGAAGATAAACACTGTGCTCAGTATTCTCCTCTCACTACCGTAGACCATTACATCACACCCAGTCTTAACAAGGGAGGCAGCGCTGATCAGAACACTGGGAGTAACTACCTTTCTTCTTCTGAATGGTGCTGCTGGGTCATATACCTGGTTCCCAGCTATACTGCCATCATACCAGAAGTGGTTTCTAGAGTGTCCCATTGAAACCTACAGAGGTGCATCAAGGGCTGTCAGAAGATAACACACTGCTGGAGAACCTCCATAGGTAATAATGCGGCTCCCATATGCCCTAGCACGAGGAAATAAAACCCATCACTGTCACCATTTCAACCAACTTAACTGGACTTCTATCCATTCTAGGGTTGTGAATTCATAAATTCTAACTTTTGTTTAATGACTGCTTAAAAGGAACAAGCCTCACTGCTTGGTCAGTCAGCTGAAATACGTAGTTAATAGTTTTAACTCTCCTTCAACTCTTGATTATCTACTGCAAGTACCACTGAGGTGTACTAACATGGATCAGCAGTCTTGATTACCGCACAGCAGTGACATGGAACAAAATTCCTGATAACAGACGACCCCTCAGTTCCTCTAGTACAGTGGTTCTCAAATGGTGAGACCAGTCTCCCAAGGGAGGCCCCAGCTTGTTCCAGGGGAGGCCCAGTCAAGTCTGAGAATGTACAGTATTTAAATTTTAAGTTTTGGCTGTTTTGTGTGAAAGGATAAAACAAATTAAATATGGATAATTGCAGGTGAATTTCTTTACTTATGCACAAATTTGTGACCAGGAAGTCCCCATTGAGCTGAAGCTTGTTTATAAGTATGTATTTATATGTAAATTAATGCCTGGGGAAGACACTCTGAGTCAAGGCTTGTTTCTACAATAGGTATTTATATGCAAATTAGTGACTTGGAAAGGCACACTGAGTCAAGGTTCATTTCTATGGTAGGTATTTATATGTATATTAGTGACTGGGAAATGCACAGTGATCTGATGTATGTTTTCAGGTGTGACCTGCGGTAAGGGTGCAGGAAGCTACCTAACTGTAGGGTAAGAGGGGAAGAGATACAGTGGCTAGATTAATTGTTCCAGACACAAAGGAAACAGAGTAACAAGGGCTCAAGAGTCAGAAAAGTGGAGTGACAAGTATAACCTGGGGTGCCAGGTCAGGGGTGGGGAGCAATAAGTTGAATAATCTACATTCCTTTCTTTAATTGACTACGCCGACTTCATTTATGGCCATTGCCCTGCCTCATATCTTGCAAAACTGGATGTATTATATAATAGAGCACTGAGATTTATAACTGGCCTCCGGTACTCCACACATCACTGCTCTTTACACGCAGCTGTAGGGTGGCCTTCCCTTCAATACAGGCGATATAGAAATGCAGCCCTTATGACGCCCGAGCCATTAGCAACAAACTCCCACACACGTTGTTGACTGTCTCCCTTAGTCCTATTAGGAACTATGCCTTGCCAGTCAATCGCTGATTTCTTTTGAATGTCCCAAGGCCAACATCACGTTGAAAGGCCCGCCATAAGCTATGCCCTGCCTACTCTCTGGAATAGGATACAAAAATCATTGAGACTTAGCTCACCTGTCAGTCCTGCCTTCTTTAAGACCCTCTATGACAAAACGTTTGCTGAAATCTGTAATTGCTTCTATCGCTCCCAGCAGCTTGACTATTGTTCCTCTTCTTCTTCTTCTTCAACACTAGTCCCAGCTGCTTATCCAAATCAGCCCTTGCCACTACTACTCCCCCCTCCTCTGCCCCACTTGCCCTTAGCACCCTCTGCATCCCTCTTATTCACCACCCTTCTGCCACGTGAGATTTACACACTGTTAAGCGCACCTCCATAGCTTAGGACTTTCCATCCAGGCATGTAACGTTTCTGCTGGACAGGAATATAAATAATATTTCTTTTTTCTTCTATGGTTTGTATATGACATCCATACACATCCTGCTCGAAATCACCTTTTTGGGATTGAGTAATGAAATGATACTGCCACTGTTCATGAAAATTTGGAGTAAAAATACCATCAAATGCCTGGGGCATTAGGGTTTCCAACCATAACACTCACCCTGCCCAGACTAACAGGCGTCGGGGGGGTGTGTGTGTGTGTGTGTGTGTGACTTGGGGTCGGCAGCCATAATGCTCACACCATTCCACCCCCACCCTGCAGCCACTGACAGTCATCGAAGTGTGCCTTGGGGTATTCGGCCCTAACGTTCACCCCATTGTCCCATACTGCACCCATCTCAGTTTGTTTCGTTATGGAATGGGGTGAGCATAAGGACCGAAGACCTCAAGGCACACTGCGACACCTTTCGGTGTCTGCAGGGTGGGGTGAGGTGGAATGGTGCGAGTGTTATGGCCGACGACCCAAAGGCACTTCCCCAACGCCTGTCAGTCTCTGCAAGGTGGGGGGTTGGCGTTGGCATTACTTCAATACTTCACTGCCATTCCTGTTATGCATCTCTGTAACTCCTGCACTACCAATGCCAATACCAGCAAGCAAACATTCGGCATTGACAAATGCTTGTTAATTCATGTCATTAATCCTGGGTCGCCCCTGAAAAAGGGACTCTCTGAGGTCCAGTGGGTTTACCTGGTCAACAAAATGCACTAAATAAATAAGTAACACTGCTACCATCAACTGATGCTTTTGCTTCAGCGTTGGAAAAAAAAAACATAATAGCTTTAATAAATGTGTTTGCTTTGCTCAGCCTTGAAATTCTTGGGACTACTTGTATGTCCTTTTATATTGCATTTGTTCTTGCCTATTATGGATTTAATTTTTGTAAATGTTTGTATCTTGCACACTGGTTTAAACCTGAAAAAGAAACCCTGGTTCCAGTGCACTTATCCAGGTAACAAAATAAAACAAACAGAAAAAAAAACACACACAAATAAAAAAAAAAAAAAAAAAGACTGTACATACATGTACTCAGCACCTGACCTAGTATTTAAAGAAAAGTGTGTCGTGGGGGGCGTGGCTAGCTATCCAATTGAAAGCACACACTTCCAGCAAGCTCCCTATTCGGCGCACAAAACCTAGCTTATTCTTTGGACTTTTTGCCTGAACTGCTTGTTAAATTATATCCACTAGATTCCCACTGTCCAGCTGATCCCAAAGATACCAAATCTGGCGTGATGGGGTGAAAAATATGGAGCAAAAGACTAAATTTCTTTGCCCCATGTGGCGGGGCCTCCAAATCTCCACCAGTCCCTGCGAACCTCCCTGCAGCGGATGCATCGGGTGGGGATCCTGGTCCGGCAATGATGGAGTCGCTGCAATCGGCGGTACTGAACCTTACCAGAACTGTCCAGCGCATAGATGAAACAATGGATGGCTATAACACCCGACTGACTCAAGTAGAACACAAGCTGGACGGCCCGACAGAGACAGCGCACGACGCAGAAAAATCCTCGGACTGGGCCCAAGCCACGGCTGCCACCTGTGTGAAAGAGCAGGCTTTGCTCCGTTCCAGACTGGAGCATTTGGAAAATTTAACCGGCGCTGCCAATGTTCGGATCCTTGGACTACCGGAGGGCATAGAAGGAGAAGACTTGCCCTATATCTAAGCAACTGGCTGCTGGAGACTCTGGGACTAGACCTACAAGAACAAATTATACATGCCTACAGGGTTAATATCTGGAGAGCTACGTCTACAGAAGGGGCTAGACCCACCATGCTGATTACTACCTCCGTAACGATGCGGGACTGCATTTTTTTTTTTTTTTAAACTTTATTCTTTCTCTCTCTCCTTGCCTGCTCTCGGAGCCCCCTCCTTCCTTCCTCTCATCCCTCCATTCCACCTTCGGTGGGATCTGCCCCTAGAGTGCTTCCTTTTCCCTCCTCCTGCACATTGGGGTCTGTCCTCTTGGTGGTCCGGATGGTACCGGAGGCTATCATCTAGGGCTGCCGAGAGGTATTTTCCACTTTCCTCCCTGGTTTCCCTGCCCTCTGGGCCGTCGCAGCTAGGGCGTATGTCCAGAGTAGTAGTGTGCTGGCCTTGCGCAGACCTCTCATGTGCCGTCGGCGTCCCTCTTCCCTGGCTCCAGCGAATGGAGCCGCCTCCATCCCCTTCAATTGTTGGTGCTTCCACCGGCTGCGAAGGGGATGCAGAATGCAGGTGTGTTCTTGGTTCCCACCCCTGAGGGAGGAGAGCATCCGTTGGGACGCTCGATCCTCCCTCTCCCCGCCGACCCCCAGCCACCCGAGTCCGTTCCCGAACCTGGCTCGCCGGCATAGCGTGAGGTGTGGCGTCCAGCGCCTCAACCCTCAGCGCCACCGGGCCGGCTTCGCGGGACTGCATTTTAAGGGCTGTTCAGCTGCAGTGCAATGTCGAGGTGAATGGCACCAAAGTTCTGTTTTTTCACGATCTCTCTTACACCACTTGCATGAAGAGGAAGGGATCTGATGTGGCTAGGTGGCGCCTCCGGCGTTAAGAGATCCCCAATAACTTGCTAATGCCAGCCCGACTTCATATTGTGGTGAGAAGGAAGGCCTATATATACACGGAGCCTAAAGAGGCCATGAAAATGGTTGAAAAATTGGAAGCCGAGAGGGCAGCCTAGGAGGGGGACCCTTCGTCGGAATCAGAGGTGGATGATGCCTGAATTTGAACTGGCTGAGTGAGATCTCATTTTTCCCTCTCGTATTAACTTTGTACTTTCCTGCATGAAGGGCCCACCATACGTTTTTTTTTTTTTCTTTCTTGCAAATAGATAGTTAAGGCAATTGCTCTGTTTGCATCTATGTTATAGGAGGACTTGTGAATCAATCGAATTGAACATTTGGATTTATTGTCTTAACATGTTCTATTTTTGGGGAAACCTTAGTAATATAATATAAAGCAAGTTTGGGTAGAAGCTAAAATTTATGGCTTGAACAAATGCAAAGCTTTAAGAACAGATAAGCTAAACTTATCTTTTTCTCCTTTCTGTTTATGTTTATGTGGGCTGAGGGAGCGCACGGGGTGGGTATTAGAGGAGCTTAAGAAATAAAGGTGCAATTACCAATTAAGGGCATTAAAGCCCTGAGTTTATCTTCCAAGTTAGAATATACTATGTGTTTATTGTTCTATTAAAAGCATCGATAGCATTTTGCCACAGAGGATACTGATAATGCAGTACTAGATAGCTTTTTTGCTACTTGGAATTCCCCCTAATCTTGTACTAAAGGTTACACTGGATCACAAATCTGTATATCTTTTTAATGTAGCTTACCTTGTGATGCATTGCATTGTACAGAATGCTATAGTGTGATGTAATTGCACAAACTCTATACATAAAAAGTAAAAAAAAAAAGTGTGTGTCATAAGATAGTAGCTAGTAGGTACTTGTTAAAAACTGCTGCTCCATGAGCGCCTACTTTACTGTATAAGCGCATTCACTCAGAAGTTGGTGCTCGTGTCCAAGCATTTTTTGATTCATCATACAGTTTCTGCTCCTAGGCTACCCCTACCAGCCACCTTCTGGAGCCCTGCCCCATCCGCTACCATCCCCAGGACTTACCTCACCACCTGTCCAGGACTGCTATGTGGTGGGTGGATGCCATTATTGGCAGTGCAAGCTTGCAAGGGTGCCAAGGTCAACTGTGCAAGCTTGTGAGGGTGCCATGGTCATCCTGCTAGCTGAGGGGGTTTTCCTTCTACCTTCTTTTTCCTTGAAGTCTGTTCGCATGCAACAATAAATGTGCACGTGTTTGCACATGGCAGACTACTGATGGCTGCATCGGGTCCCTACAGTGTGTGACATCCGCTGCTTCACCACCCAGCCTCTGCTAGGTGGTGAGCATGTGGTGGTATGTGCTTTCCCCATCTCCGAAAGAAAGCTGACCATTAGGCTATTTAATCCACCTCCCCGGACAGCCACGCGTGATTTGAGTCCATTTCTGAGCCCTCGGCACCAGCGTAGCAAGTGGCAGTACTCCCGCTGTGCTATCAAGCTGGCTGGGACCACCATTTTTTAACAAGTAAATTCTATTTCACTTCAAACTGCTTAAAATATTATTCAAATGCTGGGTCTACTACTGACTACTTGTGTGGACAGTTTGCTTCTCCTAATTTTCAATGAGGCTAACAAAATACAGCTGCCAGCGGGTGGCATACTTTTACACGAATGGGAGACAATGCAGTTTACTTTTAAACATTTCAAAATTATATACTGAAAAATAACTCGGTACAAGATTAACTATGAAAAATCTGAGCTGCTATGCCTAGGAGATGTTGGGACTGGTGCCCTAAATAGATTTCAATACAGCGTGGCATCCTCACATATGAAGTACCTGGGCATCCAAGTGGGGAAAACACTAGAATCCTTGTATATGCTTAACTATACACCTTTCCTCAATAAGGTGGGGATTGGCAGGGCCTGCAAATCTCTTGGATGGGCAGGATAAACTTCATTAAGATGAATATTTTGCCAAGCGTCCTGTAACCAATCCAGATGCTCTCAATGGGACTTCACAAAAGGGACATTCAAGTCCTGGAGAAGGCATACACTAATTTTATTTGGAAGCAGAAGAGAGTCAGCCTGATGAGGTTTAATACCCCTATAAATAAAGGTGTCCTGCGATACCCAGATTATGGGCTTTACCATCTCACAGCTCAGGCAAGAGTCCTCATGGACTGGTGAGAGGACCAAGAGATGCACACTGTACATCTCTGGATCAGGCAGGGCTGGGGTAAAAGGTCACCACTTATTTGAACTATGGAATACGTAAGGCGTATTGCTCCATGGAGCCTAGGAATACTTTGGTAGATATGGTCCTTGAGGCCTGGAAAACACACCAACTTATAGTGGAGGAGAGGAGGGGGGGACTCTGTTGGACCCCCATCTACTCCAACCCAGAATTCCTCCCTGGATGGGAAGATCCTGAATTCCAGTTATGGGACAAAGGTGGGATACAATGTCTGGGAGATTTGTTTTGCTCCCAGGGTTTTAAGGCTTATCAACAAGTGCCAGAGGAATTGGGGGTTCCACGTTCACACATGTTTAGACATTTTCAGGTGAGGAACTGGGCTCGAGAGGTGGACCGTCTGCAGCCTTAACATTCCCCGCTTCATGACCTGAAGAGCTATATTTGACAAGCTTGAGCTGACCCTAAGGGAACCTTGGTCAAGATTTATAGCTGCATGAGGGAATGGACATCTGATCACTCACTGAAAGTTAAGGCTCTATGGGAGAGGGACATGGGATGCCCCATACCAGAGAAAATATGGGGGGACTTCTGCAAATCATATATGAGGCTCACCATCTGTAATTGTAAAGGGGCCCAATATAAATGTCTGCAAAGATTAGGTTACACACGTCCCCTGCTACAGTGAGCAAGTGTAACCAGGGTGTCTCACTAAAGTGTGGTTGGTGTGTAACAGAGAGAGATACATATACAGACTACTTTTGGCACTGTTGAGAACTTAGACCCTTCTGGACCAAGACAGCACAATGCATCTCACAGACAATGCAAATTAAGGTCAAGGTGAACTCCTGGGCTATGCTCTTCGGGAAGAAATCCAGGGGAGAGGACAAATAGGGTCTCTATCACTGGACAATTCGAATTATGCTAGTAACTGCAAGAAGGTGTATTCAGAACACCTGGGTTTCACATCTTCGCCCTACGCTTCAGATGTGGAGAGACCTGCTCTTCAAAATGCTGCAGTTTAAATACCTAGCTTATAACTTTAAGGGCTGGACAGACAAGTTTGAGAGGCAGAGGAGTCTCTATGTAGATTTGCTGACTCTGGTAGAACAAGCTGCAATTAGATTACGCTAGAGTTGGCAGACCGGCTTTACCTGCACCCCAGTTACATAGAGTGGCCCTGTATTTTACTGATGTGACAAATTTCACTTGGTAGCACTCTGTACATACCACTGAAGGGAACTGATATGAACTGTAACCCTACTGTGCTAACAAGAGATAGACTCCAAACTGTATCTTTTTAAATTACCTGCGTGTTTTATGTGTTCTTAGCATGTGTTTGTTGTCAGCACTTTACACACTGATTGAACAGACCATCGACTGACTGTATTCATTCTGTTTTACTACTAAGTAACATGCATTGCTTCATCAACTTATAACTGGGAAATACCAATACTGTTTTGTGTTGTTAAACTGAAAGTTTTCTAATAAAAAGAATAACATTCAATAAAATAGAATATGGGTAACCATACACAACTCAGCCTGCATTTTCATCACAGGGCTGAGATGATAATGTGGACCTCTTGAATTTCACTCATGAGGTCCATGATGGACCTCTTGAATTTCACTCGTGAGGTCCATGATGCCAACTCAACCCTGCAATAGAAACACGGAAACACACCCTCACTGTGTACGGTCACCCTTGCATTATTCCATATGTGTCGTATTCTTGTGTTTAACAGGGGGAAGTTGACAACATATGGAGGGAGGAAGAGAGCGGCATAGTTTATGAGAAAGGCAGTAAAAAAAATGCATTTTAGGAATTTTATTCTGTATGCATTTACCTGTGCTGACTCATAAAAACATTCTAAATCCCCAATGCCTTTTTTTTTGGGTGTAGCCCAGTTCAGCGCATCACACTTTAGCGCTGGATAATACAGCGCCGTCAGTTCAGCGGTAACTGATTAAGCACTGTGTTACTACAGCGCCCTCCGATCTCAGCGCTAACTGCATTGCTCTCCATTCTAAAATTAATTAATGTGTCATTTTCTACAAACAAACACTTTCACTTTTATTTGTTTGTTTTCATGGAGTGTTTGCTGTGCATAATAAACTCCCACAGAGCAGCTTACTGCTGCTTAAGATGGTGCCCATTGCAGTGAGCCCACCCCATTTAGCCTGATGCAGTCTGTCTCCTCCCCTCTTTCTCTCCCCAGCCAACTTACTAGCCCTTGGTTACCAAATGCTCCAGCTATGTGTGGAACAAGTGCAATAGAGCACCTGGCAATTGTTGCAGCGCTTGTAATGAAAAGCGCTGAACATTACGTAAGCTTAAATGGCTTCTAACTGAGTCAACTCCTTTTTTGTTATTTACCCCAGTGAACAGTTAATCCAGTACTGAGAGGCAGGCTAACATGCAAGCACTCACCCTTGGACAGGCAAACATGTCATCGCTCACAGTTTAATTTAATAGACAAAGAAGAACACACCCTCAGATGTGTGTACATACACCCTAGGGCCATGTATATATACCTTCAGACATACATACACACTCCTTCAGACACACCTGCACACACACCCACAGTCATGCGTGTGCACACATACATACCCACACCCACACCCACAAAAGAGACAGACATGCACACACACCCTCAGAAAGACATGCATGAGGCTGGCCCGCTGGTACACCAGTATAGTTATTGCTTGTGGCACCAACAACCCAGGTTCGGGAATAAGCCCAGAGCAGGGTTGCCACCTTTGGATGAGGCAAAAACCGGATCCTAAGCTCTGCCCCTAGCCCCACCCCTTTTCATTACTCATCATGCATTGCTCCTCCTAGAAAGCCATTTGTTATACAATAAAAGACTACGCTTAAAGCAGCGGTTCAACAAAAATCTTAAGATACTGTACTGTACCTGTTAAAAGTTACTTTCTTAGGTTTTTCCCCTAGTTATCTATTGATTCATGTATTTATTTATTGACTGACATTAGTTTACCAGATAAACACACAGAGATTAAATAAATATCATTTACAGATATGATCTTGGGGGAGACAAAGGAAATACTGTAAATAGCATACAATAGTATATAATAATACATAATAAATTGTTTCCTATAATGTGTACTTTATATCTTTTTCTGGCTCAATTTCTTTTTATTGTCCACAGTACTACTGCAAAGCCAAAGAAGTGACCATACTTTTTTCTTGAGGAAAAAAAATTAAAACATTTAAACATGCCTAAATTCTGCTAGAGATGAAAATGTTTACAAGCAAATGAAAGTGGAAGACAACTGGCTCTGTCAATGCTACAATGTGGGGCAGGCTTTTTGCAGTGGAAAAGATTAGGTTAAGTAAGTGCTAATAGTGTCAATGACCATACTTTACACCTCCCTGGTTGAGTGCTCTCACAAACAAAGGGCTATATTGACAACAGAACTTGTTTGTAAGCTGGACATGTAGCTGAAACAATGAAAGATATGACAACATCTGTTTCAAGAGTATGTGAGCACTCAAAATGGCTCAAAAACCACTGGAATTTCACCCCTCCTAGCTCTTCTCCTCCTCCCCACCTATCTCCCCCCCCCCCATTTCTCTGGTCTAACATTGCTCCAACACCTTTCCCTCGTGGCTCAACTTCGCCGTAAACATCATTTAATTAATTAATTAATTAATTCTAGAATTACAAGTAACTTTGAGCCAAGGCTCTTTTACAAAGGTTCCATATCAATAAGAGACAATATACAGTACATTTCAAGGTAAAGGCAGTATACAGAACATTACAAGTTAAATGCAGTTTCAGACAGAATGTACATCAAAGACACGACGTAAAATGAGCTTACACAGTTTCTAGGTTAAAAAAGGTAGGGTGGGGAGGGAGTGTAGGGGGAAACGAGAGGGACAGAGGGGGTATGAGCAGCCAGAGGAGATTGTCGAGCATAGAGAAGTGCTAAGCAGTGGGGCTGCTGGGGGAGGAGGGGGAAGGTGAGGGAGGGGAGAAGGTAAGTGCTGAGCCAGATATTGTAGGACTACGCGAGGTGAAATGGTAGGGCTGGCTAGGAGTGGCAGACACAGGTGCTGGAAACAGTGAGGTAATGCTGGAGCCTTTTTTTGAAAAGACCAAGTGATGGAGCAGAGGAGATCTCGGAGCTGAGGCTGTTCAGCCAGCCAGGGGCCCTGAAGGCAAAAGAACATTGACCCAGGGAGGTTCTGCGGTGAGGGCCTTCCGGAAGAGGTTGTGGAGTCAAAAACAGTGGTTGAATTCAAGCATGCATGGGACAGTCATAAGGCAATTCTAGGGGTTGGGAGTAGAAAGAAGTAGGCTGCTGGTTAACTAGGATCTGCAGCTTATCCATTAGGTAGGGAAATGGGCAGACTGGGTGGGCCAAGCGGTCCTTATCTGCCGTCAAATTCTGTGTTTCTATGTTTCTATCTTAAGGAGTTGGGAATCAGAGGCCCTAGTGCAACGGTGGTTATTATTAGCCCTGTCTAGTCATTGGAATGTCTAGTCATCCATTCCAAATTGCCCCCCCCCCACCTTTGTACTATACCTCTCTATCCCCCTTACCAACCACGCTCTCTTCTATCTAATCAACCCCTGGGGATCCCCTCTCTACTGCTCAACATCTCCTCATTACCCCTCCATTAAATCCTCCACCACTCCTCCCCTTTCCACCCTCCTGTCCCCTCCTCCTCCGCTATTTCTGCCCATCTCCCATGCAGTCTCTCTTTCCACCACCTACAACCCCCCACTACCCCTGCTCCTTGACACACAATCTCCTCACTGGCACTTGTCGCCCTTCCCTTTCCGGTTCAAGATGAAGCAGGCTGCTGGGCAGCTAGGCCCTGTTTTCTTACACAGCTGGTAGCCATTAGGGCAGACTGTTAGGGATATCGACAAAACTGCTTAGCCAATGTCCAAAAATGACCATGTTAAGCCCTTAATTACTCTGATATTTTTGTACTCACTATTGTATAAGTGTCTTCTGTTTGGCGTTCATCTGTTCAATGTTCTTGTAAATGTGTTTGTAACTGGACGTGGAACCTCTGTAAATGAGCTTTTAGCTCAAAGGTATTAATCCGAGACTACAATAACTAAATAAATAAATAACCTGACCAGCCAGCACAGAGCAAAACCAGATTACCTGATAGGGACTCTGAAAACCTTATCACCAGGTAAAAAACCTGACAGGTGGCAACCCTAGCCCAGAGCATCACAGGGTCAGCCAGGGTTGGGGATGGGGATATAGTGGCTGATGGACAGCTCTCCTCTATGGGGAAGGGGAGGGACATGCAGCTGGCAATATCCCTACCCGCAGCGATGGCTGGGGGCCAGTGCACCGTGACAGCATGCAAGTATGCAGGGGATGGTGGTGCAGCGGACATGGTGTTGGGGGCAGCAGTACCCCTGACATCGCATGGACGTCACTGCATGTCCACACTACCAGGCGGAATCTATATCGAGAAACCCCCTAGGGCAATGCATCACAACGCCAGTCCCCCAGCAAGCGCCACTCTATGGGGTCTCCCAAGGACTGCCTGTCGCCAGATTAGCACCTCTGTCCTCCTTCTCCCCTAGGGGTGTCAGGGGAGCCCAACTGTGTTGGGGGGGGGGGTCAAGCCAGTCTCCCAGAGGGCAGGTAAGTCTTGGGGGTTGGGGGGGAACCTGAATAGGGGTCCAGAGGGCAAATATGGGGTACATCCCTGTCTCCCACAGGAGAATAAATTGAATAAAAAAAAAGAAAAAAATGCATGCTTGTATACCCTCAGACATGTAAACAACCTCAGAAAGATATGAAAACAAACACCTGTCAGCCACGCATGTACTCTCTTATGTACACCCCCAGAAAGAAATGCACCCCAGAAAGTAAATATATTCCTAGTTCCTACTCTAACATCAGAATACACATCTTCAGTCTTCATCTGCGAACTCTCTCCCAGTTTGTACATACCAGTCTCCCTCTAATACCAGTACATGCACTCCAAGTCCTCTCTCCCACCTCAACTAACTGAAGCAGTCCCCCGTCACATCTGCGGACACCTCAAATGCCAGTCAATTACCCCCAGTCCCCCTCCCACTGGCTGACATCTCTCATCCCAGCCAAAGTTACCCTAGTACCACCTCCCATCTGTGGACACCACCTCTTGCCTTACTCCATATAACAAGTGTGTCAACCTCTGCTGACACTGTGGGTCCTGTTGTTGCTCACTCTGTTGGCCTGCTTCTTCAGGCTATGTCTCCACCACAAAAGGAAAAAATGTGGTGCAGTCAAGGAGTTTACAGGACATACTGATGGTTCTTTTCCTATGCCTTCTGTGGACTGTTGGTCCTTTCTGTTATACTGTTGTTTGGATCCTGTCCTTCTACCTCAGAGCAAATACATACGGTCTGCTATAAACATGGGTTGTGTGACTATCTTTGAGTGTGCTGCATTTGTGCCTCTGGTGAGCATTTTTGATATGGCTGCAACATGCTCTCCTGCAGATGCCAGCTCCTGTGTCTCTGCCTCTCCTCCACAGATTGTGCTCCTGTCACCCAGGTCCTCAATGTCTGGTTATCGCTGCTCCTCCTCTGGCTGTACATCCAAAACCCCTGACGTTTAGCTGGTCTGGTGGCGGTGAGGGTTGAGGTGCTGGACACCACACCTTGCGCCATGCTAGCAACCCGGGTTCGTTCATGAGCTCAGGCCGCTGAGGGTCGGCTGGGGGGTGAGGAGCTGACTGAGCTGCCGGCAGGAAGCTCTCTCTCTCTCCTCCTTGAGGAGGGCTCAATGGTCTTCTCTGCGCTTGGTCGCCTCCTGGTGGAGGCTGGGGGGTGGCGTCATGTCGAGGAGCCCTGGCATTAGGCCGAGGGGAGGGCAGAAGGGGCTGTCACCGGAGCCGTGGTGGGCATGCGCATCTGCATTCTGGGGTCTCGGGGTTAAGGGGGAGTAAATGGGGAAATACAGGGGCTGCAGCAGGATGACACCTATGGGCCAGCTCCTGGGGATCTGCTGGGACATGCAAGGCATCCATAAGATCCCGAAAGACCCCTGGAGACCGGTAAGGGTGGCCAACGCAGGCAGCAGCCCGCTGTAGAGGATAAAAAAGCAGTATGGAGAAAAAAAAAAAAAAAAAAAAACTTAAGTTTAAACTCAACCTAGAGTGACTGTAACACCCCCCCACCCAAAAAGAGTAACTTTTCCTTCAACTACACAATCGACTTACAAGACTTAAAAACATCCTTAACACCAAATCTTTCCTCCCCCATTTTCTGCATCACTACTGCTTCTAACTCACCAACTTACAGTGTGTTCTTCACACGGCCCCTCTATGAATTCTGCTGATGGAAAGGCAGGCCATCTCCAGCGGCCCGGCTGGACCTGCCCCCCAGCCCTGAGCCATTCGTGGTGCCAGTCTCTCCTACGTCTTCCCATGGTGGTAGTGGCTAATGCCAAGGCTTCCCATAGTACTGGAATTACTAGTAAACAATGCAGCACTGCACTGGCTCCAAGACATACCTCCAAGGGCTGACCACTTGCGCTCAGACATATTTCATATCCACCGTCTTGGTGGCACAGTACCACAGGGACTCAAGAGTGGTCACAGGGTGCAGGAGATGACTCCTATGTTTGGTTTTGCTGGGTCGTTTGAGGAGGGATGCCACTAGGCACCAAGTAATGTTGGACCAGGTCAGGGACAGGGAGGGGATTCCTTTTGATATGAGAGATTGAACAGGATCAGGGATAGATATGGTGATGCCATCAGACACCAGGGAGTGCTGACTGGGTCAGAGATAGGAAGAGAGACTAGGGCCAGATTAAGTTTACCAAGGGCCCTAAGACCAAGGAAAAACCTGGGCCCTCTGGCCCTGCCTTTTACCCTCTAACATACACCTTACCAATTCAATCTTTTTTTTTCTTTTTTTGAAATCTCTTTTTATCCACCCCACCTCTCCAGGTTCTGCATCATCAGGAGCACCCATGGAGTCTGCCCCTGCTTCTGCCACCTTACACGAGTCCTCAGGTTCACCCCATGGACCCTCAGTTCTTCCCCCCAGGCGGGGATGAGGCAGGACTGCTACACCCCAAACAATTCTGGTCTCGTTGGGAACTGGATGGCCAGGCAGGTGCGAGCAATTAGGGGTCTGCTCCGGTGCTCCATCTTCCCGGAGCCTGGAGAGCATTTTTCCCCTTGTTCTGGGGGAGTGGCACGTGCCCAGACATCATGGCATCACCGCCGACGTCACCACTCCCCATCCCCTAGAGTGAGCTCTGTGCTTGCTGTGCCTCCGACTTCCACCAGAGGCCAGTCAGGCGCTGAGTGTGGACACCCCCCCCCCCCCAAGAAGAGGAGAGCTGTCCTCCGGATGCTCAATCCTCTCCCTCCCCTGCCGACCCCCGATGGCCCAGGCTCATTCCCGAACCCGGGTCACCGGCGTGGCGTGAGGTGTGGCATCCAGCGCCTCAACCCTCAGCACCACCAGGCCGGCCTTTACTAATTCAATCTTTTTCATATAGTTTTTACGTAAAGCACTATAGAGGAACAACCCCCACCCCCAGCAACATTCTCTCTCTCTCATTACAGTCACTAGATGCACAAATAGCAAGTCATACTGCACAAAACTTTCTGGTCAGTAGTCCTAGTTGCTGGGCGACCAGCAGCTCCTGGTAAGACCCGGAGTCCCCCTGTCTGTCCGGACACCACATGGTGCTCCCCCAGTTCTAATCACTGGTGCACAGCACATGCTGCAGTGACAAATGATTGATAATACAACCCGTGATCATCAGCCACACATTACACCTCAGGAACAACACAGAAACCACAATGTAAATGTAAAGGCTGTGTTTCCATTTCACTGTGCCACCGTCTCAGGATAAGCGAGGCTCTCACAACAACAACGACAACAAAGCACCAAGGGCTGCCCTGTGGAGTGGAGATGAAGTCTCAAATAAAAGGCAAAATAACCAGTTCTGAAAGCTGAATATTGCAAAGTGGAATTATTTCAACACTTGTGAGAGCAAGCACACTAACCCCAGCGCTTTGAGTACAAAACAGTCCCCGTTAGGGGTATTTGATGCGCTAGGGTTAGCGTGTTACGTAGATTCCACTTTTGCAGTATTCAGCATCCAGAACTGGTTATTTTGCCTCTTATTTGAGACTTCATCTCCACTCCAGGAATGCAGCCCTTTGTGCTTTGCTCTGAACTGCTCTACTTGTGTGCACCCACTCAGAGTACCTGTAGCGTGTGGTCTCCTGTATTTTGTCTCACAACAACCCACTAAAAGACCAAGTTCTGCACACAGAAATCAGATTCCAGCTCAGGAAGCAGCACCTTTTCTGAAGGCTGCAGCAGCAAATAAGTGAGATGTGCCTAGTGAATGAATAATACTGTAAATGTTGAGCCGCTCCTTACCCCATCACTTCCTTCTTCCATTGCCAGTTGTCCCGTGGTTGCCAGCAGCAGCATAACTGCACCACCTGCCTTCTCTTACTCCTTGATCCCGTCACTTGCATCCAGGAGCTGTTTCTTGACAGCATGATTGTGTCACTCGGGCACTCTGCCCCACTTCTGTCATGTCCCGCTGCTGTGCACCAATTCCTTAGTCATTAGAACTACTATTGGTGCTGTTGCAGATGATAACAAGAGGAATGATGACAGGAACAAGACCACATTGGGCGAGAATGTATACACTCCACACCAGGCTGCTGGATGTCGCTACGCTGCAGTCGACTGGACCCATTTTACACATATGGAATTCTATATTTATGCTCCTTACTTGTGACCTGTGGTGTGACTTCCTTTCAGCAATGAAAAGGTGCCCTCTGCGACCTGCTGTGGAATACTGTCTGACCACTGTTCTGTCCACACTGGATCTAGCTTGGTGCCACAGCACTGGTACCCCCTCTCCCCAGTTACTGTCCCCCACTGAGGTGGGACCCTGGTGTTACTTTGCTGTGGCAGGTGTTGCCACCCTATCAGACCAGCAGCGATGGCAAACTGGAAGTGAGGAGGGGTTCCAGAGGCAGACCAGCACTGGCCATGGGAAGAACGGGCATGGCTCCATCCTTCTTGCAAAGGCACTCATTTCCACCTGTTTCTGTCACACCCAAGTGCATGCATGTGACACCGCTTAAAGCCAACACACTTGGCACAGCGATGTCTATGCACCCATCCCTCCCCAAATGTGGGTGAGCCTCAATGCACTCCCACCTGTGGTCACCCAGGTGGCAACAGAACAGTGGAAAGCACAACCCTCCCTCCCGGAGAAGGAGAGCATCCTCTGGGGCAGATGAATCCTCCTCTTCCTCTCCCCCTCCCTCCCCACCCGGCCAGTATCCGATGACCCAGACTCATTCCCAAATCCGGTTCGCCAGCATCACAAGCAGCAACCCTGCCACTGGGCTGATGAGCTAACCATATGGAAAATTATTAATATGAGGACAGGAACATTTACCAGAAAAACACACACAGAAACAAAGTGTTGAAATACATTTTGATAATCTAACAGAGTTTGCAAACCTATCACATAAGCTCCGCTGAAATATAAAATAAGATTCGATAGCCTGCAGCACATGTTAGAGTTTATAGCAGCTCTGATCTTTTGTTATCTAGTCCCGGTGTCCTCCCTGGGCTACGTACAGTCACAGAGAGAAAAGCAGAATCAGAAAACATCTGATCAGAGATTATAAAAGCTCTAACATGCACTGCAGGCTACCGATTCTCCCACTGCTGCCTACTGCCCTGATGTCAGCTGCAGAGGATTCTGGGATTTGTAGGAACAGAAGCTGTCAGCTTATGTGTAAGCAAACAATCTGATACAATCTGCAATACTATAGCAAAAAGAAAGTAAATCAAAATGTTTTTGAACATAAAGTGTACACGGTGACGGTGACCACTCCCACACTTGAGTGCGGGACCCTTTGTGATGAATGTTCCCCCCTTTAAAGAAATTCAGAGAGCCTGACCACAGACAGCCTGCTTTGTGACTGCCGAGATTCACCAAGGAGCTCAATGTGCTGCTTAAATCTTCTGAAATGACCAACTGTGCCACGAAGACAAGAGGACGCCAGAGGCCAGTCTGCTTTTCTATACTTACACAGAAACTAGGAGTGAAGCCAGAATTATCCTGACCTGTTTGAGACCTGGGCAGGATTTTCAAGCATGACTTGGGGCTTGCGTCAAGCCTGCGCCATGGCAATTAGGTTCTGGGAGTGCACCAAACCCATTCGCTGTAACTGCACACGATTTTACAATCTCGGACGCAATTGTGACAGTTTCCACTATTTACAGCAGCTTATGCCACATATCTGGCGCAAGCTCCATAAAAAATGTCCTCGGGATTGCCGCAAGCTAGACCACAAGAAGCTAGTCTAGCTTGCAGCAACTGCCGCATGGGACAGAAAATCCCGACTGCTGGTGGGTGAATGCCGCAAGTTCCATGTGCCGTATATATGGCGCACCGGGGGCTTGCAGCATTGGAAAATCCTGCCCCTGGTGTTTAAACTCCAACAACGCAAACCCTGAAGAAGCCCGATTCTGAACCATGGTAGGGAGATCAAATGGGGGGGATAATATTACGCTGTCAGAAAATGGGGGATAGCACTTGAGCAACCATCTTTTGGGCAGTGAGGGTTACATACAGTGTAAAATAGCACTGTGAGGCAAGCCCAGGAGTGTGGCAGCTTGAGACACTGGATGCCATGCCACCTGCCACATTAACGACTCAGGCTGAGGAATGCACCAGGGTCACTCAAGGGCCGGCTGTAAGAAAGAGGACTGAGCATCCCACAGCAGCTCTCCTCCCTCAGGGTGGGGGGGGGTCCTTTGTCCTACTGCTTGGCTGCCACCTGGCAGAGGCCAAATGGCAGTGATGGCAGGAACAGTAGGATGGGGTAGGGCATCAGCAGACAGATTCAGCATGTGTGCACGTACATCACTGAACGCATGAAGCCCTGAGGGAACTGCCAAGAGAACTCCTGGAGGAAAATACCCTGGCTCGCTCAGCATCTCCCACAGGAAGCACAGGACCCTACGTGGCAGGCCACCCGTCTATCAGACTCAAATGGGGGATAACCTGTAAGTCCTCAAGATGGGTCATTGATGAGGCTGGGGGGATGCCGCAGAAACTGGGGACGTCAGGAGGGAAAATGTGTATGCAAAAAATAGCACTCTAAATTTTAACTATTCGTAGAGTAAAACAATTCTCTGGGTAACAGTAAAGTGAAGTTTAACCACGATTTTGCCTGGTCAACAACATATTTGCATATAATGTTACTATGTTCAAAAAATGTTTGTTAAACTTAACTAAACTGGGTAGTACGTTTGTAATGTCACGCAAAAAATGTCCTTCAGTGTCAAACAAACAGCAATAAGCAGTGCTGTTTTATACATTTTATAATATCTGGTATTTGATTTGGGAGACTTCATTTAATAAACCACGTTACTTTGGTAAATACAGACCTTTGTCAATGTGACCTGTCTTAAAATATGCATAACTAGAAAGACAGATACTGCACATAGTAATTTTTGGGGGAATTTCCTGTAGACCAGTAAATACCATAAAATGCTAAATAAATAGTGTAAAAGGGTACGAACACTTTATTTCCCCTTGTTGCTCAAAAACAAACCAAAGTCTGAAGGCTCAGACAATCCCAGTTAGGCTGTGCAACCTAGTCAAACTAGTTATTGACACACCTTGTAATGGTAGTACAGTCTGGTAATTTAAGGGTAAAAGAACAGAAGGGGCAACCCAGTGTGCTCCTGCCTAGGAGCAGAATAGAGTACTTCCCACACCACCAACATGAAAAAAACCAAAAAAACTCCCAACTTCTTGACCCTCCCTCAAATTTCAGTGTGGCGCCAGAAGCCCATGCTTGGTGCCACTGACCGCCCACCCAGTCTAGTTTATGCTGTAATGGAAGCCCACTATTAGTGCCAATGAAGACCCCTACCCTCAGATGGTGAAAGGCACAGCACCACCAATTTCCTCCTCTACTTGACACCATCTGATTTCCCATTATCACAAACTGCATCATGGCCACTAGACAAAAGGGACTGCTAGGCATGGGATGGCGTAAGAGAAAGGGAACCACTGAACACCAGGAACTGCTTGGTATGGAACAAGGTCAGGGAGAGGTGCCACAACCAGACCACCCTTACACACACTCTCACTTGCAATTACACCGTAGGACCAGCTATTGGTGGTGCCAACCAAATCTTGGTTTTTTTTTTGTATCACTAATTCCTTTCTGATATTCCACCCTCAAATCCAATGATATAATAAGAGTTCCTTTGGAGAATGCTGCCCAAATCCCTAAACTGCTACTGGGACTGCCCAATGGAAACTGACAGGGCACACTGCATGCCAACGTATCTGGGGCCTAACCAAAAGAGCAGCAAGCCCCGGCCTCTCATCCTCAGACTCCTAAGATATCAAGATCAGGAAACTATCTTGAATAAATCAAGGGCAGCAAAAAATTGTGTGTGGGAAGGAGACAAAATTTCCATACAGCAGGACTTGCCAAAGAATGTAATCCACAAGCCCAAGGTACTGTATTTGATTGTGTGAGGGACTTAAAGAAAAAGGCCTGCAATGTTTGTTGGGGGCCCCCAGCAATACTGAGGGTCCATGTCGATGGGAGTCAGCATGTTTTTCTGTGTCCCAAGAATGCGAGGGAGTTTGTCCTGCAGAGAAAGCACCCCAAAGCCTGAGAATAGAGACCACATCACTGAAAGAGCAGCGAAATTTACTCAGGGTAAACTGGAAAGAAGACAGACATGTAGGGAGTAGTGCAATGCACTGGCTGTGGTGCAGCAGTCTTCCGGGAGACTTTCTGAAAGCTAAGATGCTGCCCTATTTGCAGGCAACTCTCTGCTCTAAGGGAGGAGATGGCCTGTCTCCAGGCTAAACTGGATAGGAGTACAGGAACCTCCCCAACACAGGGAATACCAGAGCCACCACCTCTGCCTCAGAAGTTGCCAAGAAGGAGCAGCAGTTGGACCACAGTGGGCTCAGGGAGGGTGAGGGTGGTGGAACAGAGGCGCATCCCTTCAGACATACCACTCCACAATCTATATGTCATTCTGGTGGAGCATAGTTCCCCTATGGAAGCACACATGGTGGAGACTTAGGAGGTTGCTGGCAACCGTCACAAGGGAAGCCCACAGGGAGGTGGCACAGGACACCAAAGGGAAAGGAAGCAGCTTCTGCTGGGGGACTCTATCATGGGGATAGAACTGGGGGGGGGGGGCAAGAGAAAGTGAAGTAAGGTGCCTGCCTGGCACCATGGCTTGGAGGGACAGGAAGCGGATTCTGAGGATCACGACAGCAGCTGCACGGGAGACAGTGCTGGATGTCTTTGTCCACCTAGGAATAAATGACATGGCTGGGCATGGGATTAGAGCAGTGCAGGAGGAGTTTGTGGAGTTGGGGAAGGGCCTTTGACAAGTAGCTCATACAGTATCCTTCTTGGAGGTGCTGCCTGTCTATGGCATGGGTGAGGCGAGGGTACTCCACACCATGCAATTCAATGAATGGTTGAAAAACTGGTGTAGAGCACAGGGTTTTGGCTTCACTGGGGACTGAGGTTCCACCTGGAGGGATACCCACCTATACTGGCACGATGGTCTGCATTTGTCTGGGAAGGGAACCAGTCTCCTGAGTGATCAGTTTAAATGCTTCATTGGCAAGCTTTTAAACTAGCCAAGGGGGGAGGCACTCATAAGCAGAAGGGAATTCCCAGCCTCTCCCTACATAACAGGGTACTAAATGAGGTAATGACCAAGGTAGAAAGGTCATTAGGGAGAAGGACTGGGGTAAATGGAGAAAGCAAAGTCAGTAAGGGCAGGGATGGGGCTACAAGAGGTAAAGTCATCAAAAAATGGAGAGTAATGAGTACCAATGCCCATAGTCTGGGTAACAAGCTTCCTGAACTAGTGGCCTTGATGAAAGAGGAACATCTGGATATCATGGCAGTCACAGAAACATGGTACACATAGAACCATGACTGGGGCACACTATCTACAGGAGGGACAGGGAGGGTAAAAGAGGAGGAGTAGCTCTCTACATACGGGAAGGAATCAAAGCAACAGAACAAAAGGGTAAACGGGGAGGAGAGGAAGCACTGTTGGTCAACTTGGAGACAGGCAATGGCACCACAATCTGCACAGGGGTTGTATACAGACCCCCATCTCAGGGGGAGGAAATGGACAAGGAAATGATAGAAGGTATCCTTAGAATGGCATAAAAAGGGGAGATATTGTTGATGGGGGGTCTGAATATGCCAGATGTTAACTGGAGTGCATTTGCTGAAGCCACATCAAAGAGCGGGGTCATTCTAGATGCCCTGCAGGGGGCATGCCTTAGACAACTAGTATTGGAACCCACTCAGGAGGGAGCAATCTTAGATCTGGTACTTTCAAATGGAGATACAGAGAGGATCACAGATTTAGAAGTGGGTAGCCATCTGGGAACTAGCGACCTTCGAAAAGTATGGTTCATGATAAACACAATAGAGTCAAACCATATAAAGGCAAAGGTCCTGGACTTTAGGAGGGTTGACTTTGCCAAAATGGGTGAGTACCTAAGGAATGCACTAGCAAATGGGCAGGAAGGAGGGGTGGAAGAATCAAAACTGCCATCACTGAGGCAACAAGCCCTTGTGTGAAGCAAATAAACAAAACAAAAACTATGTAAAAAACCACTATGGTTCTCAAAGGAGGTGGCAGGGAAGGTTAGGGAGAAAAAGATTGCATTCGGGAAGTACAAGGAATCACAGAAGGAGCATAGAGCACAGAAACATAGAAATTGATGGCAAATAAGGACTGCAAGGCCCATCCAGTCTGCCCATTCCTTTTACTACCTTATGAATGTGCCATCGGCCTTTGCTCTGTCAATGGCCTATCTATTCATACTCATCTGTATTGCCCCCTTATGCCTAACCCATGCCTGTTTGGAGCCCTGCAATGTATTCATAGCCAGCGCTTCCTGAGGTAGGCCATTCCATGCATCCACCACCCTTTCTGTGAAAAAGAACTTCCTCACATTACCCCTTAATCAGCCTCCCTCTAATCTCCTGCTGTGTCCTCTTGTCCTGCTATTTTTCTTATATTGAAACATGTTAAGACTCTTTCACCCTGTTAATGCCCTTAAGGTGTTTGAATGTTTCGATCTATCACCTCTCTCCCTCCTTTGCTCTAGAGTATACATGTTGAGCTCCGTTAAATCTGTCCTTATACATTTTCTGATGCAGTTCCTGCATCATTTTGGTTGCCCTTCTCTGGACTGCCTCAATTTGGTTAATGTCCTTGTGAAGGGTGTGGCCTCAGTACTGTCCTTGATACTCAGATGGGACCTAACCAGTGTTTTGTAAAGAGGTTATTACCTCCCTCTTACGACTTGTGATACCCTACTACACCCCAACATCCCCTAGCCTTACCTACTGCTTTAGTGGTCTGCTTGGATGATTTCAGGTCATCTGTGATGATGATGATGCCCAAGTCTCTTTCTTCCCTTGTGACTGCTAGCAACTCCTCCCAGCCTATAGGTGGCTTCAGGGTTTCTCTTCCCTATGTGTATGATCTTGCACTTCTTTGCATTAAACCCCAGTTGCCACTCTTCTGACCATTTTGCCAGTTTATCCAGATCTCTTCTCATTCTGCCCACCACCCCATCTGGATCATCTACTCTGTTGCAGATCTTGGTGTCATCTGCAAACAGACAAACCTTACCCTCCAGTCCATCTGCAATGTCACTGATGAAGATATTGAAGAGGACTGGCCCCAGGACTGATCCCTGAGGTACCCTGAGCAGGACAGAGAACTGTATCAGTTAAAGCATGGAAGGCAGCCAGAACAGCAAAGGCCCAAACTGAGGAAAAGATAGCCAACTCAGTTAAGAAGGGGGATGAAACCTTTTATAGGTACATCAGAGAGCGAAGGGAGACCAAGGGAGGGATAATGAGGCTTAATAAAGGGGAGAGGGTGGGTAGAGGGTGACTGTGAAAAGGCAGAGATACTAAAAAAAAAAATTTGTGCTCAGTATGCAAGGTACTGCATCTGGAAGCCAGAAACCCAGGCCAAGAGTACAGCCGGGGTGGGGAGTGCTACAAGTCTCAATGGCTGAGAGAGAGACCTGGGGGTGGTGGTGGATGTCAAGATAAACAACTCTGAGACTTGTAGGAGGGTAGCGGCCAAGGCCAACAGGATGCTGGGATGCATCGGTAGGGGGATCACCTCCAGTAGAAGGGAAGTGATACTCCCCCTGTATAACTGCTTGGTGAGGCCGCATCTTGAGTACTTCGTGCAATTTTGGAGGCCACACTTAAAGAGGGACATTGAACTCCTGGAGAGGGTGTAGAGAAGGGTAAACAAAATGATCTGGGGCTTGGGCAACAGGACCTATGGGGAGAGGCTCAAAGAGCTAAATATGTACACATTGGAAGAGAGAAGGGACCAGGGGGACATGATAGAGGTCTTCAAGTACATGAAGGGGTTAAATAGGGGAGAAGCAGTCAAGGTGCTACGAAGGAAGGGCGGGGCAACTAGAGGGCATGGATGGAAGCTGAAGGGGGGGAGATTCAGGAGAGAAAGGAGGAGGTGCTACTTCACTGAGAGGGTGGTGGAGCCATGGAATGCGCTGCCCAGGGGGCTGGTGGAGGCAGAGATGGTGGAGGGGTTCAAGAGGGGTTGGGACAGGTACGGGGAAGGGTTCTGGATGCAAAGTCTTGTGCAGTGGGAATATCTAGGACTGGGAAGGAAGAAGCCAGAGAGGACGAGGGGGGCAGCAAGGTCAGCTCCTACGGTGGGGGCTGACCAAATGAGCCGATACGAAAGACTGTTAGGCCTAGTCTGGTGGCATTTTAGTATGTTAGTATACACAAATGAAAAGGGGGAGTACCTAAACCAAACAATAGAAACACTCTGGATAGGAGGGTTGATACCAGCCCATTCACAGAAGAAAGAGTTCTGAAAGAACACTTAAAACTGAAGGTGGACAAAGCAATGGGGCCTGATGGGATTCATCCCAGAATTCTAAAAGAACTAAGGGTAGAACTAGTGACACCACTGACTATCCTTTTTAACAAATCATGGGATGGGGTGGTACCTGAGGACTGGAGGAGGGCAGATGTTATTCCACTTCACAAAAGTGGGAGCAGTGCAGAGGCAGGAAACTACAGACCTGTTAGTTTGACCTCAGTGATAGGGAAAATGATGAAATCACTTCTGAAGGAAAGAACTGTTGAGTACCTAGAGGCCAGAGGGGCACGGGACCCAAGGCAGCATGCATTCACAACGGGAAGATCATGTCAGACGAATCTAATATATTTCTTTGACTGGATGACCAAAGCAGTAGATTAGGGAGGAGCTGTGGACATGACCTACCTAGACTTTAGCAAGGTATTTGACACAGTCCCACACAAAAGATTAATACACAAGTTAGCCAGCCTGGGAGTGGGTCACAAGATGGTAGCCTGGGTGAAAAATTGGCTGGAGAACAGGACACAGAGGGTAATAGTAAACGGAGTCCACTCTGAAGAAAAGGGGGGTTACTAGTGGGGTACCGCAGGGTTCAGTATTAGGACCGGTCCTCTTCAATGTCTTTATAAGTGACATTGCAGAGGGACTGGAAGGAAAAGTATGTCGCTTTGCAGATGACACAAAGATCTGCAACAGGGTTGATACACAAGGTGGGTTGGAAAGAATGAGAAGGGACTTAGCAAGGTTGGAGGAATGGTCAAATGTATGGCAGCTTAGATTCAATGCTAAGAAGTGCAAAGTAATGCACCTGGGAAACAAACTCAGGGGAAGAGTACACAATGGGGGGGTGAGATACTAACAACAACAAAAATGGAAAGGGACCTGGGGTAGTCATATCAGATGACCTAAAGGTGGGCAAGCAATGTGAGAGGGCAGTAAGGAGGACTAAGGGATACTGGGATGCATAAGGAGAGGCATTACCAGTAGAAAACAGGAAGTTGTTATCCCTTTGTACAGACAGCTGGTGAGACCCCACCTGGAGTACTGTGTGTAGTTCTGGAGACCCAGTCTCCGCAAGGACATAGACAGGATGAAGGCAGTTCAGAGGAGGGCAACTAAAATGGTGCAGGGTCTGCACCTGAAGACATATGAAGAGAGACTTAAGGAGCTTAATATGTATACCCTCAAGGAAAGAAGGGAGATGGGGGACACGCTAGAAACTTTCAAAGTACCTCAAGGGAATCAGCAGAGTCCAAGAGGGTAGCATCTTTCAGAAAAAGAGGTGTGCAAGAACAAGGGGACGCAATTTGAAGATAGAGGAGGGCGGCTCTGAGGTAATGTGAGGAAGTATTTTTTCATGGAGAGGGTTGTGGATGCATGGAATGGCCTTCCTGAGGAGGCTGTTGAAAGAGGCATTAAGGGGAATGGGGTATGAATCAGGGGTTGAGAAACAGTGGGTAGTATTTAAAATGGGGATTACAAGAGCAACAGAGTTATGTATTAAGCAGGTTAACAAGGGGAAAAGGAAGAGGAGACCATTATGGTTTTCCAAAGAGGTAGCAAAGAAAGTGAAAGCCAAAAAGATTGCATTCAGGCAATACAAAAAGACACAGGCAGAAGGGGATAGGGAGAAGTACAAGGAGAAGCAAAGGGAGGCATGGAGGTCAGTAAGGGAAGCCAAAGCCCAGACAGAAGAGCACATTGCAAAATCAGTGGGTAGAGTGGACAAACCCTTTTACAGGTACATAAGTGAAAAAAGAAAGGCAAAGGGAGGGATACTGAGACTGAAAGGGGAGGATGGGGGCCGCGTGGAGGATGACAACAGTAAAGCTGACATATTGAACAGGTATTTCTGCTCAGTCTTTACTGAGGAGGAGGGTAATGGGTCTGAAGGGAGTACAAGGGGTGAGAATGGTGCAGAAATGGACACAAGTCCCTTTACATGAGAAAGGGTCCTGAAGGAACTGGAAGTAATAAGAGTTGATAAAGCAATGGGGCCAGATGAAGTGCACCCCAGGGTCCTTAAAGAACTAAGAGAGGTGGTGGCTGAACCTCTGGCTATCCTGTTTAGCCGATCACTGGAGACAGCGGAGGCACCCAAAGACTGGAGGACAGCAGATGTAGTCCCCTTATACAAAAGTGGGAACAAAGAGGAAGCGGGGAACTACAGACCAGTCAGCCTCACCTCGGTAGTGGGGAAGATCATGGAAGCACTACTGAACGAGAGATTGATAGAACATCTGGTTGTCAGTGGACTACAGGACCCAAAACACCATGGTTTCACCAGGGGGAGGTCAAGTCAGACCAACCTCATTGAATTTTTTTTGACTGGGTGACCAGGGAGGTGGATCAGGGAGGGAAGTGGACATGGCCTATCTGGACTTCAGCAAGGCCTTTGACACCGTGCCACATAGAAGACTATTACACAAACTGGGGAATATGGGTGTGGGCAGGACAGTAGTGCGGTGGGTAGGTAACTGGCTGGGCGGCAGGACACAAAGGGTGGTGGTAAATGGCAGTCACTCCACAGAGGGAAGAGTGACCAGTGGGGTACCACAGGGATCAGTGCTGGGACCGGTCCTATTCAACATCTTCATCAGTGACACTGCACAGGACCTAGAAGGCAGAATTTCCCTGTTCGCTGATGACACAAAGCTCTGTAACAGAGTAGACACACCAGAGGGTGTAGACAGAATGAGAAGGGACCTGCAGAAACTTGAAGAATGGTCAGGGGTTTGGCAGTTGAAATTCAATGCAAAGAAGTACAAAATAATGCATATGGGGCACAAAAACCCTGGCACAATATATCAGTTGGGGGCGAGGATATAGCATGCACCAAGCAGGAAAGGGATCTTGAGGTTATCATCTCTGATGACCTCAAGGTAGGGAAACAGTGTGACAAGGCAGCAGGTAAAGCAAATAGGACACTGGGATGCATAGGCAGGGGCATCACCAGCAGGAAAAGAGAGAGGTCATAATTCCACTATACAAGACACTAGTGAGGCCCCACCTGGAGTACAGTGTACAGTTCTGGAGACCTTACCTACGTAAGGACATAGACAGGGTAGAGAAGGTTCAGAGGAGGGCAACAAAGATGGTACATGGATTGTATCACAAGTCCTATGAGGACAGGTTGAAGGAACTGAATATGTACTCCCTGGAGGAGAGGAGGGAGAGAGGGGACATGATAAGAGACATATAAGTATCTTACAGGGAGGAACAGGGTGCAGGAATACACTATTTTTAAGCGAAAAAAATGTTCCAGGACTAGAGGGCATGGGATGAAGTTGGAGGGAGGACGATTCAGAGGAAACGTGAGGAAGAATTTCTTCACAGAACGGGTGGTGGACAAGAGGAACACCCTGCCAGAGGAAGTGGTGGGGGCTGAAACAATCACAGGATTGAAGAATGCATGGGATAGACATAAAGGAGTTCTGGAGGTCAGGGGTAGGGGCAACAGACTTCTAGGAAAACAAACTGAACTTACAAGCTCAAATGGGCAGACTGGGTGGGCCATAGGCCCTTATCTGCCGACATTGTCTATGTATCTATGTACTGGGGGTCTGGCTGTTAAATGGAGCAATCAGAGTGAGGCTCCACAAACTGAAGGCTAGAGAGTCAATTCTGGCTGAAAACTTAAGGATTTAAAATAACAATCTAATGCTGAAAAAACTGAGTATAAAATTTACAGGAATGCAATGGATAGCAGGGGAAGAAAGTCTGAGTGAGAAACAAGTCCTCAGGTGTGAGCAGTGCACGACCCTGAGCACCTTGAACAGCAGTCTGTTGACAGAGGTAACCTCGAATGGCAGTCAACAAATTGGGAAAAGCTCAGCCGGACTGCCGGTGCAGAGGCAAGGCGTCCGTCTGTGGTGCCGACATCTCAGGTTTGGGAACAGACTCAGGAGTCGGAAGGCTGGCTGGGGGGAGAAGGACTGAGCATCCGGAGGACTGCTCTCCTTCTCCGAGTGGGCACCATGATGCTAAGAGTGCCAAAGCACTGAGGGGGCTGAAGGCACAGTGTGAAATCCAGAATGTCTGTGGCTGGGCCTCCAAATCACCAGGAACTACACTTGTTATTTTCAAGTACACAGAACCTACAGCAGGCTTGAGACAGGGGGTTAGTGCAGGTCTCCATCCACCCCCTCACTACAGACATTTTCATCAGAAAAGGACTGCTTGGCCGCCCAGTCTGCCCACATTTTACCTGCCTATTCTGTCTCCGCAGACCCTAATTGGTCTCTATTGACACTCCCTGCCTATTTATCAATATTCTCTTATGTCTATCCCATGCATGCTTGAAGCCCCTGCCTATTTACCAATAGTCCCTTATGTCTATCCCATTACGTCTATCCCATGCATGCTTGAAGCCTCTGCCCATTTACCAATATTTCCATGTCTATCCTATGCATGCTTGAAGCTCCTGCCTATTTACCAATATTCCCTTATGTCTATCCCATGCATGCTTGAGGCCCCTGCCTATTTACCAATATTCCCTTATGTCTATCCCATGCATGCTTGAAGCCCCTGCCCATTTACCAATATTCCCATATGTCTACCCCATGCATTCTTGAAGCCCCTGCCCATTTACCAATATTCCCATATGTCTATCCCATGCATGCTTGAAGCCCCTGCCTATTTACCAATATTCCCATATGTCTATCCCATTAGGTTTATCCCATGCATGCTTGAAGCCCCTGCCTATTTACCAATATTCCCTTATGTCTATCCCATGCATGCTTGAAGCCTCTGCCCATTTACCAATATTCCCATGCCTATCCCATGCATGCTTGAAGCCTCTGCCCATTTACCAATATTCCCATATGTCTATCCCATGCATGCTTGAAGCCTCTGCCCATTTACCAATATTCCCATAGGTCTATCCCATGCATGCTTGAAGCCCCTGCCTATTTACCAATATTCTCATATGTCTATCCCATTAGGTTTATCCCATGCATGCTTGAAGCCTCTGCCCATTTACCAATATTCCCATATGTCTATCCCATGCATGCTTGAAGCCTCTGCCCATTTACCAATATTCCCATATGTCTATCCCATGCATGCTTGAAGCCCCTGCCTATTTACCAATATTCCCTTATGTCTATCCCATGCATGCTTGAAGCCCCTGCCTATTTACCAGTATTCCCATATGTCTATCCCATGCATGCTTGAAGCCTCTGCCTATTTACCAATATTCCCATATGTCTATCCCATGCATGCTTGAAGCCTCTGCCTATTTACCAATATTCCCATATGTCTATCCCATGCATGCTTGAAGCAGCCCACTGTTTTCACTCCCACCACTTCTGCTGGCAGACTGTTCCAGACATCCACAACTCTTTGTTAAGTAGTTCTTCCTCACATTCCTCTTAAACTTCCTCCCTTCCAGCTTCATTGCATGCCCTCTTGTCCTGCTGCATTTACCCATTTGAAATAGACTCCCCTTCTTTACCCATTTCACTCCCATGAGGTATCTGTAGGTCTCAAAAATGCCCCCCTCCCATAGTGTACATGGTGAGAACCCGCAGTCTCTCCTCATGTGGCTTTTGATGCAACTTTTGCACCATTTTACTTGTCCTCCTCTGGACTGCCTCCGCCCTATGTCCTTTCTCAGAAGAGGCCTCCAGAACTGGACACAGTACTCCAGGTGGTGTCTCACCATCAACTTATGCAGTGGTAACACTACCTCCCTCTTCCTGCTGGTGATACTTCTTCACCCAACATATCCCAGGCCCACTGCTCTGCTTACTGCCTTGCGACACTTCCCCACCACTTTGAGGTCATCAGACATTATAACCGTAAGGTTTCTTTCCTGTTTAGTGACGGTCAGTTCCACCCCCTGCATTTTATACTCAGCACCTGGGCTTCTATGTCCTAGGTGCATGATTTTGCACTTTTTGGCACTGAGCCCCAGCAGCCATGCCCTCGACCAATCCTCGAGTTTTCTAAGGTCCTTAATCATTCTCTCCACACCCTCCCGAGTATCCCATTACAGATTTTGGTGTCATCTGCAAAAAGGCATACTTTTCATTCCACTTCTTCAGCAACGTCTCATGAAAATATTAAAGTGGACCAGTCCCTGTACTGAGCCCTGCAGCACCCCACTGGCCATGCTCCCCTCATTAGATGGAGTGTTGTCTACTACCGCCCTCTGTTGCCTATCCATTTACCTTTTTTTTTTTTTTTTTTTTACCAGTTTACCACTTTGGATCCCACCCCCAGACGCCCAATTTCTTTATCAGACTCCCACCTGACACAGTGTCAAAGGTCTTGCTGAAGTCCAATTAGGTCACATCCACTGCCCTTGCTTGATCTGTTTTCCTGGTTATCCAAAGAAGTAAGTTAGATTCATCTGATATGACAACCCCCCCCCCCTTGTGAATCCATGCTGCCTTTGATTTTATAACTTGATGGATTTAGGATACTCCACTAGCCTGTCCTTTTACAGGGTTTTCACCTGCCTGGTGGCATGGAGGGCTGAGGTATACTACACCTTACTCCCTGCCATGTCAGCAACCTGTGTTCAGGAACAAGTATAGGCTGCCAGCAGTCAGTAGGGTGGGAGAAGATTGAGCATCCCAGGGACAGCTAGTCTTTCCTGGGATGGGTGGCCAAACTGTCCCGGCCCATGACTGCCCACACTGGGTGGAGGCCTGGTGGTAGTGCAGGCAAGAGCAAATCAAAGAGGAAGGGGTTCTGATGATGTCAAACATGTGTGCCTCCACACACACATATGGGCGCTGCTGCACGGGAAGGGAGGGACAAGAAAAGTGTAAAAAGATGGGGGCCTGGGCTTTGTGAGGCCCCGCCACTGTTCCGGCGGTCTGCCCTGCTGCTCCAGTCTTGACGCCGCACCAGATATGTCTACTGGGGGGTAGTATGCCCTTCCTCCCACCCTGTCATGGGGAATCCATGGGAGTACATGCTTCCAGACCAGGAGAGAGGTAGAGATGACCGACAGGCACAGGACTAGGGCTGATAGCCCCCCAGATCCGCCAAGGAGGATAAAAGCCTTTATGGGACAAAATAAATAAATACAGGGTTTCCATTAATTTCCCCACCACTGATATGAGATTCACCAGCCTATAGCTGTCAGCCTCCTCCCTGCTGCTGCTCCTATGGAGCGAAACAGAAAGCAAACCTGCGGTGCACAGTATCATAGTATCATAGTAAAGGCTAGCAGAATAGGCCCCATGGTCTATCGTGTCTGCTCGGAAGCTAGCCCCCTACTGGAAGCTCGCTCCTCCACCCCACCCCCCAGCCTCAGTACTGGTAGGTGCTGCCACTTAAGACCAACCAGAGAATACTGAAAACAAAAAAATTAAAAAAAGTACACAATGACATGGTGCAAAGCTAAATCATTTATAAGTCAAACAAACCAAAGTGCTCCCAAAGAAGGGCATAACCAGGCACTCTGTGGTGCTGCCTCTGCCACTTCAACAGGGGAAATGTGTCACTCTTTGGGAGCACTTTGGTTCATTTACATAATAAATGGTTTAGCTTTTATGGAGCAGGACTACATCAGCTCTCCTCCAGTCCTCTGGAACCACTCCTGTTTCTAGTTATTTGCTGAATAAGGCCATCAGTTGTGTGGCATGCACCTCCACGAGTGCCCTTAACACCTTTGAGTGTAACCTGTCTGGTCCCATGGCCTTGTCCGCTTTCAGATTTGAAAATCCTTCTGGACTCTTTCCTCTGAAAATGGACTTGTGTCCACCCCCCATGTTCCTGCTGCTCCTTGGTGGTCTGTTCCCCTCTCCTTCCATTGTGAAGACTAAGTGGAAGTACCTGTTCAGAAAGTCTGTTTTTCTCTGATACTGCTCTGCGTAGTCTATCTCTGCCATCCTCCTTTATCCTCACTATCCCTCCCCTTACCGTCTTCTTCTCACTTATGTACCTGAAGAAAGTCTTGTCTCCTTTTGCTACTCCTCTGGCTATCCTTTCCTCTGTTTGCACCTTTGTTCCCCTCACTGCCTTACTTGCTTTCCTCCGTTTTATCAGTTACACCTCCCTATCCTCATCCCTCTGTATTTCTTTGTACCTCCTGAATTGCCAGCCTTTTTTTCCTTCACCTTCGTGGCCACTTCCCTAGAGAATAATAATGGTCTTTTTTTTTTTCTCCTGTTCTTGTTTGCTTTCTTTATGGAGAAACTGGTTGCTTACACTATGCCTTCCCTTAATTTTCTCCACTGTTTCTCTGCCCCTCTCCAGCAATCTTCCCCTGCAAGGCTGCTTCTGAGGCCATCTCTCATTTCTTTAAAATACACCCTCCTAAAGTCCAGGAACCTCATCTTTCTATGGTTTGTCTCTGCCCCAGTCTTAATGTTGAACCAGTAACCAACATCGGCTCCTCCTCCTCCTCCCGAGTTCTGTTGGCCCAGGAGAGGAAGAAAGGGTAAGAAGATAGAAGTATTAGGGCAAGGGTGGTGGAGCCGTGGAATGCGCTGCCCAGGGGGCTGGTGGAGGCAGAGACAGGGGAGGGGTTCAAGAGGGGGTGGGACAGGTACAGGGGAAGGGTTCTGGAAGCAAAATCCAGCGCAGTGAGAATATTCAGAACTGGGAAGGGAGAAGCCAGAGAGGGTGAGGGGGGCAGCAAGGTCAGTTCCCAGGTTGGGGGCTGAAATCCCTTTGTGATGAACTAGGTCTTGCCCAGATAATTAGTGAGCCCACTAGGATTAACACCACCAACATTGCCAAAAGTTCTCTCATCGATGTCATACTTACCACCCATCCCCACAAAATACTACAATCAGCTGTTTTTTCCAATGATATGAGTGATCATAGAGTTGTGGTCTGTACAAGACATCAAACCAAAGCCCGCAATCAGCGTAAGTTCAGAATCAATCATCCCTTTCGTAAATTCAATACCCTAAGCTATCTGACCGACCTTAGCAAGGTCAAATGGCAAGATTTGTACCTCTCTAAAACAGTCAATGAGGCTGTCTCTACTCTAAATGAAAATCTCACCATCCTGGCTAACAAGCATGCCCTATTTATTAAGGTGCGTAAGCGCAAGGTCTCCCACACCTGGTTTACACCGGAGCTCAAAACCAAGCTTATTAACAGAGATAAACTCAGTGCTCTAGCAAGAAGAACTAAGAATCCAACAGATTGGCAGACATTTAGAGCAGTTAGGAATGCCTGTGTAAAACATATTCACTCTACCAAAGCGAATTACTACGTTTCGATGCTGGAAAAAGCCAAAGAAAATTCGCAGAAATTTGGAGGACCATCAAGTCTATTGAAGGTCGACCGGCTGCTCCCTCCATCCCAGCTAAGATTAACATAAATGGCACAGTTATTGAGAACAATCACCAAATCCTCGAAGAACTGAATTCTCACTTCGTCACAGCTGGTCTAGCTTTCGATGCATCACCGGACGCATCTCGTACTAGCATCCATGCTAGCCCTACCACTGTCCTGAAAGCTACAGCCCATCCTTTCCAGCTGCTCCCCCTCAGCTTCAAAGAAGTCGAAGATTCAATCATCAGTTTAGATACCACAAAAAGTGCCGGAGACAGATGGCTTAGAACCATTTTTCTTAAGTCGGCTACCACTATCTTACTGCTCCCATTCTCCATATATTCAAACTCTCTGTCTCTTCTGCCATAGTTCCATTATGCTGGAAATCCGCTCATATCATACCCCTATTTAAATCTGGCGACCTATGCGACTTAAACAATTACTGACCAATCTCAATCTTGCCTAGCCTTTCAAAAGTCCTTGAAAAATTGATTTATATACAATTGAAGAACCACCTGGAAACCTATTCTCTCCTCAATCCGGCCCAATCAGGCTTTCTCTCTAATCACAGCACCGTTACTGCACTAGCTGAAGTCACCGATGACTGGATCTCAGCCAAGGATGCTAAAAAAATTACGGGTGCAGTATTCTTAGATTTGAGTAAAGCATTTGACACCGTTGCCCATACTCTTAATTGTGAACAGCCTCACCAATATTGGCGCTACTCTAGCTACTACAAAGCGGTTCTCCAGTTACCTATCAGGTAGGATGCAGAAAGTCAAAGCAGGTGGGCTGTTCTCTGCCTCCTTACCAGTTACTAGGGGAGTCCTGCAAGGTTCCATCTTAGGTCCTATACTCTTCTCCCTATATATCAACAACCTCTATTCTCAAATAACCAGGTCAACCTTGCATTTCTTTGCAGATGATACAGTTTTGTATACATCCAGCCATACAATAATCGGAAGTCAAGGATATACTTCAAGTCGATTTCATACAGTTAGAAACAAATCTCATCAATACCAAACTCCTCCTAAACACTAAAAAAAACTAAGGCCATGATTTTCCCCTCAATATTTCCTCTTTCACCCTCACTGTCCCACCTAAAAACTTCATTGTTACATCCCTAGGTGAACCACTGGAAGTTGTCTCTAAATTTAAATACCTCAGCTTTTGGTTAGACAACAAGCTCTCTTTAATGAGCACATTGACGACCTGTCCAGAAGACTAAAAGCTAGACTAGGTTTCTTCTTCCGAAATAGGTCCCTCTTTCCCCTGGAAACCAGAATCAGGCTTGTTCAGACCACCCTCCTCCCTTTACTTGACTATGGGGACATATACACTTCTGCAGCAATTACTAACCTAAACAAATTGAACATTCTCTATCTCCGCGCCCTGCGCTTCATTACAAACTACCCACACTGAACCCACTATTGCAAACTAAACGCAGCTGTTGATTGGACTTCACTTACCATTAGACGCACACTCCATGCTGGCATTTGGACCCTAAAACTTCTTCTGAATAAATTACCAAGTTATTTAGTAGCACTTATCCATACTGCCCACAGCTCTTATTTCCTTAGGAAATCAGATTTTATCCTACTCGACGCACCTAGGATTCGCACCTCCTTTGGTAGATGAGCCTTCTCAAGTGCCCTACCAACTATTTGGAACTAGATGCAATCTACTCTGAAACTATCCAGTGTAGTCTCATTAAATTTCTTCAAAAAACTGGTGGCTTCAAAAATAAAGGACACCTGTAACTGTTTCTAAACTCCCTCCCTAGCTTTCTCCTTACTTTCTTAGATTGTTCTCACTACACCGCCTTCCTTAACAACTTGTACTAAGTATTATTTTGGTTTTGTTTTTCACTCAGGATTGTTTATCCATGTATCTTGTAGGACCTGGTCCGCCATTTATGTATTGTTATGTTATTGCCTGCATTGTGTATTTGTTGTAACCATGCACCCAGGACCTCCTTGTGAATGAGCTTGCTCAATGGAGCTTTCCTGTAATAAACTTGAACTTGAACTATTCTGCTGGCATTTTAGTATGTTAGTAAGGGAGCCCAGGGAAAAGGATACAAGGATACAGGATATAAAACAAAAGTAATAACAACCGACAAGAGTGGAGAGAAGCTATTCTGTGCAGAAGGCTTTGGACTGGCCAAAGATGACCAGGACAAAGGTCGGCCCACTGGCGCAGCAGTAGGGCTTCCACCTGTGACGCCAACATCCTGGGTTCAGGAATGGACTCAAGAGTAGGAGGACCAGCTTGGGGGGGGGGAGAAGGATCGAGCATCTGAAAGACTGCTTCCATCCTGGGAGGGGGCTAAGTGTCTGGTGCATGACCAACCTCTGGCAGAGGCCGGGGGAGGAGCAGAGACCACCATCTGCACAGTGTTGGGAGACGGAACACATGTTAGCATACGCACCCTTGACGTCACTGCATGTCTCGCCCCCCGGGATGAAAAACGGCAGAAAATCAGGACATGCAGGATGCTGCCCACCTTGCGCTACAGGTCCTGCACCACTGTCCATGGCACCACCAGGGATATATACCAGCATTCAACAAAAGGGTGAGCCCCAACCCAGACACCCCACCCTGGGGGGTAAGCCAGGGGGTATCCCTGGGACGGAAGCATCCTGAGGCCATATACTGGCATCCAACAGGTGGTGGGGCTCTCTCCTGCAGTCCTGCCCTGGGGATAAGCCGGAGCGTACCCCGGTCAGGTAAGTCCATGGAAGGCGGGTGGTGGGGCTGAGCTGATGGTGGCTGGTCCTAGGAATTGGAAAAGTATAGCAAATTAAAAAAAAAAAAAAAAAGATGACCAGGACAACATGGTAGTATAAGGAGAGAAAGAGAAGATAAGAAGGAAAAGAGAGGGAAAAAGAGAGAGAGAGAGACAGAAAAAGGGGACCCAGAGTCCTCTGCAAAAAGAAAGTGTGTCAGAAAAAGATGTCTTGTTCTTAGCCTAAATTGAGGCATGTCTGACACCCCCAGAGTTTGCTGACTCAGAGGGAACCCGGTCCACAAAGGGAAGGACCGACTAAGGCATAAGTTGCAAGGAAAGGAGTACTTCTCTGAGCTGAGAAGAACAGAAGAGCCCTGGAGAAAAAAAAACATAGCCAACCCTAGTTGTCCTTTCCAGGAGAAAGACCATGGCAGGCTAAGGATTAAGAGTCCCATATGACCAAAAAATACAGGTTACTCACCTGTAACAGGAGTTCTAGGAATGGTATATGTTGTTCATCCACACTCATTGGCAGGTATCCTTGCCACTTTAAATCTTGCCGGAAGGTCTTCAAGCTTGCTCCTCCCACCCACCCGGGTGGTATAACTCTCGGCTCCGCCCCATGACGCCAGATCTGGCCCGCTGGAAGCTCAGGTTGTCGGTCGAGGCGGGGGGGGTCGGGTGGGTCGTGTGGATGAACAACATATACCATTCCTAGAACTCCTGTTACAGGTGAGTAACCTGTATTTCTAGGGACATGGATATGTTGTTCATCCACACTCATTGGCAGACTCCTAGCAGTTCTCCGGGAGAAGGGAGGCAAGACGCACACCCCCAATACTTACTTGGGAAAGAGAGACTGGAGAACCGAGGCCCCAAAACCAGCATCCCGGCGTGACTCAAGGTCGATGTGGTAATGGGTAATAAAGGTGTTTGCTGACTTCCAGGTAGCAGCCCTGCAGATTTCCTGGATAGGGACGTCTCTGGAAGCAGCCACCGTTGCAGCAGTATGGCGGGTAGAATGAGCTCTTATCCCTCTGGGAGGCTCCATGCCCGCCAACTTATAGCAGAGATCTATGCAGGAGGTTACCCACCTGCTTATCGTCCGCTTGGCTGCAGGTCTGCCAGATGCGCTTCAGCGTAGGTGACAAACAGCTGGCGAACCTCTCCTGAATTTCAGCCTGGCGCTCCTTATAATAAGCGCGCCTTCTAGGGTCCAGAGTATGGAGCCTATATTCGGCCTCCGAGGTGTGATTGGGGTAGAACACCGCAGAGTCAACACCTGGTTAAGGTGAAACTCCGACACCACCTTCGAAGGAATTTCGGTGGGAAGCAGGACAACCTTGTCCCTGTGGAAAACCAGGTAAGGAGACTCGATGGAAAGCGCCTGGAGCTCTCCCATCCTTCTGGCTGACGTGATAGCCACCAAGAAGGCGGTCTTCCACGAAGGTGAGAGAGAGCACACCTGTGCATAGGTTCAATGGCTTGCCCATGAGCTTTGCCAGTACCAGCAGTAGATCCCACGGAGGTGGGGGTTCCCGCACTGGAGGGGAAATGTGATCAAGGCCTTTGAAAAAGCGCCAGACCACCTTCTCCTGCGCCACCGACTGCTTCCCGGCCCGCGCCTGTAAGCAGAGATGGCTGCCAGTGCACCCTTAGGGTCACCGACCTAAGCCCTTGACTAGAAAGGGACCATAAATAGTCCAAGATGCTTGCCAAGGAACAGGAGGAAGGGTCCAAGCCCTTGTTCTGACACCAAATGGAAAACCTTTTCCATTTGAAGGCATAGCATTTTCTGGTCGACTCTTACGGGACGCCTCAACTACATTGAGGACCTCGCCGAAAGACCCAAGGCCTGGAACCTAGCCGCCAGGAACCAGGCCCAGGTGCAGGGATTGAAGGTCCGGATGGAACACCTTCCCTGATTGACTGAGAGCAGGTCCGGGCGAGCTGGAAGCTGCCGCGGAGTCCTGGAGCTGAGACTGAGGAGATCTGGGTACCAGAACTGGCGAGGCCAGTCTGGGGCTATCAGAATCACCTGCGCCTTGTCCCTCCTCGCCTTGAGAAGCACCTTGTGGATCAAGGGAAATGGGGGAAAGGCGTAGAAGAGGCCTGGGGTCCACTGCCTCGAGAAGGCATCCCCCTGCAGCGAGCCCTGCTGAGGGGGGCGGGCATGGAACAGACTCAGCTTCGCGTTCTCCCTGGAGGCAAACAGGTCCACCTGAGGTGTGCCCCAATGGGAGAACAGATGCTGTACTACCTCCGGCAGGAGAGACCACTCGTGGGATGCAGCCCCTATCCGGCTCAGGGCATCGGCCAGGGTGTTGGAGGCTCCTGCCACGTGAATGGCTAGGAGATCCGCCTCCAGGCTGCGCACGAGTGACCAAATGCGGAGAGCTTCCTTGCATAGAAGCATGGAGCGCGTCCCGCCCTGGTGGTTTAGATAGTACATGGTCGTGGTATTGTCCGTCTGGACTCGGACCACTTGACCCCGGAGGAACGGAGCAAAGGCGGTGAGAGCTAGGCGGACCGCTCGGAGCTCCAGCAGGTTGATGTGGCATCGGGACTCGCGGGACCAGAGGCCATGAGCTCGGTGTTCCCCCAGATGGGCACCCCAACCCATCAGAGAGGCATCGGTCGATAGAGAGACCGTCGGCTCGGGGCGGACGAACGGGATGCCCCCTGCAAATGATCTGGAACGGTCCACCACTGGAGAGCTGCCCCACATCCCCTGTGTCACCGGCACAAGCTGGTCCAAAGGATCGCAGCTGCCAGACCACTGGCTGGCCAGTCCCACTGAAGGGGACGATGTTCCAGCGGGCCCAACGGACCACGCTGGTGCAGGCCGCCATGAGACCCAGGAGGCGAGAGGAAGTCCCGGCAGGGAAGCGAATTGCTCAACCAGAAATGATCGGGCAAAGGAGGAAAGACCCTCGGCCCTGTCCGCTGGGAGCCGCGCTTGGTTCGGAAGAGAGATCGAGCTGCGCCCGATGAATAGAATCACCTGCTCGCTCGAGTTCGACTTGGCCCGTTGATAAGGAGGCCCAGTTGAGAGCAGACCTGGAGGGCCAGATTTCTGGACCACTCTGCCTCCTTCCTGGAGGGAGCTGCTATCAGCCAGTCGTCCAGGTAAGGGTACACCCGGACCCCTCGGCGCCGCAGGAATGCTGTCACCACTGCCATGCATTTGGTGAAGACCCTGGGAGCTGAAGACAAGCCGAAGGGCATGGCTTGGAACTCGAAGAGGGATCCTTCCGCCCGGAAGCGAAGGAATCTCTGGTGAGACGGACGGATAGGGACGTGAAAAAACGCGTCCTGCAAGTCCAGAGAGCAGAACCACACGCCGGCTCCAAGGATGGTATTATCTGAGCCAGAGTGACCATCCTGAAGGTTCGAGACCTTAGGAACTTGTTTAGGTCGTAGGTCGTAGAATGGGCGCCAGCCCCCGTCCGCTCGGAACCAGGAAGTACCTGGACACAAACCCTGGGTCTGAAGGAGGGTCCACCACCTTCTTATCACCTCCTTCTGGAGGAGGAGAGCGATGTCGGCTCGACGAGCCGCCAGTGAGGCTGGGGATCCCGAAGCCCCCCGAGGGGCGACGGCTCTGAAGGGTGGTGCCTGCTCGAATTCCAGAGGCAGGCCTCTTCCCACCACCTCCAAGACCCACCTGTCCGTGGAAACAGAGGACCAGGCGGAACGCGGAAGTGCTGGAGCCGTCCCCCCACGGGGGGACCCAGGGGTAAGGTGACGGGAATGGGGGCGACACCCCTCAGCCCGTCACTGGGCAGGCTTGGAGGAGGGACCGGCCGAGGGACCTCCTGGGCCTTTTCCTCCCTGCCTCCTGTTAGAGGAAGCCGGCGGCTTGGGTTTGGGATGCCAAGGCCGAGCCTGCTGGCCCTGACGTTGCTGGGCCGGGCGCGCCGGGGGCGCAGAAGGACGAAAGGGCTTAGGCTGTGGTTTGCGGCCTTTGTCCTTCTGAGCGGAAGAGACCGAGTCCAAGGTAGCATTGGACTTCTCGATCCTCTGCAGGTGACCTTCCACCCCAGGGCCGAAGAGGTCAGTCCCCAAAAAGGGGACATCCGCCAACTTGTGCTGGGTATCCGAAGTAAAGGTGGATATCCTCAGCCAAGCCCGCCGACGCATAGCCACTGCGGCCGCCACCGATCTGGCACATGAGTCCCCTAAATCCAAAGCAGTCTGGAGCTGCTGTTTGGCCACTGCCCTGCCCTGGTCCTGCACCTGCTTAACCGTAGTCTGCAGATCGGCGGGAAGATGAGGGATGACCTCATCCAGGGAGCCCAACAGGGCATGAGAGAAATGTGCCATGAGGACGGCCGAACTGGCCTGACGTACGTCGAGAGGACGCAGCGAGACTTTTCGCCCGACATAGTCCAATTTCTTGGACTCCTTGTCAGGAGGTTTGTCCACATCCCTGGCGTGCCGGGCGCACTCGAAAACGCTTGTCGGTAACCAACCCCTCAGCAGAGGGGTGTTCCAAAACCGACAAGGAACCAGTAGGGACCGTGATACTTCCTGGCCATCCTGGCCAAGGCGAGGGCAGGAAGCAGGGCGCTGCCAAAGCTCCAGTGCCGACCCACTATGGCCTCGGCCACCGGAAAGGCCTCCGGTCGGAGAATCCCCTCGGTCCAGAATCTCCGTGAGGGGATACTGGCCCGCTTGGAACGGGTTCGAGCTCCATCCCGGTGGACCCGAGATGAGCCAAGTAGTCCTAGGAAGGACGACGGGCTATCGCCCATTGACTGACCTCCTGAAGACTCCAAGTCCAGTCGCTGGAGAAAAGGAGGAATCATCTTCGACTCGGAAGAGTCCTCGAAGAGCTGCCTCTGGCCTGAGCCACCCTTCACCTGCCGAGGTCGATCGGAGTGAGGGTAACTGACAGCCGATGGGTAGACCCTTAGCCGATCGAGAATCTTGGTCGGAGCCCCAATTGGTGGCTGTGGAGGCGGAGGTCCCACCGGAATCGGTGGAGCAGCTGGTTTTGGCCAACAACCGCCTGGGTATAGGCCTCGGATAAGTCGAGGGTTGTGTCGGCCGATCCGTGACAGGCCATTTAATGGCCGGGAAGCGACGGGGGTCGGCTTATTCCCGGCCAGGAGGAGCTGTTGCAACATAAGGTCCTTGTACCATCGACGTAATTTACGCCGAAGCCTCCCCTCATCCGAGGAGGAGGATGAGGACGAGCGGCGACGCCGCTTACCGCGGTGCCGAGACCGAGACCGCCTATGACGGGGATCGCTGACCGCCAAGAGGTCCGAGACCGAGACCGAGAGTCCCGGAATTTCGAGGTCGGTGCGGGAGGTGTCGGCCGAACCGCACTCCTTCGCTCGGATGGTGCATCCGAGGGCTCCGGAACCGGAGGCACAGGCGAGCCCACGGATCTCAACTCCTCCCGGGGAACCGGGAGAGGGGAATCTCGGCTGCTAAGGCGACAGCCCGTCTAACGGGTCGAGAAAATCTCGACTTCATCGGTGGGAGTCTCGGTCAACTGACCTGACGGGACACGTGGAGGCCAGTGGCCGGCCGAAGCGTCGATCAAGCCGACGGTCGACGGCCCGGGAGAGGGACCTTCCCGCCTCCCAAGAGCGCCGACGGAGGGACTTACCCTTGTCCCTCTTTTTGGACCGAGAATAAGGTCCCGCCAACGTAGGCCCTTCTCCTTTAGTGGAGAGGGACAGACAAAGCTCCTTAAAAGAAGCCGTGTAAGAAGAGCCCAGAGAGAGCGGGATAAATGCCGCGGCCGAGGAAGATACGGCCCGCGCCGCCTCCTCTTCGAGGGCGACCATCCGCTCGAGCTGATCCGCCGAGCCCGCCGCCGCGGACACCGCCAACCGGGCCTCCTTGGACTTCACCGAGGGAACGCCGGACGGCCCAGATGTAATCGGGCAGCACGGCCTTCGAGGGACGAGGCGTGAAGGATGAGCACAGGTCGCAAGCCTGCGGGTCGTGCTCAAGGCCTAAGAGTAGACACACGTGGAGTGTGGATCCGTCCGAGACATCTTCAGCCCGCATGGGCATCTCCGAAATCCGGGAGTCGATTTGTCCATCGCAGCCGCGAGGGATAGAAGACTGAAGTCTTTTTGCAAAATTTTATTTATTTTATTTTTTTTTAAATCCGCAAACGGAGAAATAGGAACCAGTCTCAAACGCAGAGCGTTAAGGAGGGAACCTGAGCTTCCAAGCGGTAAGGAAGATCTAGCGTCATGGGGCGGAGCCGAGAGTTATACCACCCGGGTGGGTGGGAGGAGCAAGCTTGAAGACCTTCCGGCAAGATTTAAAGCGGCAAGGATACCTGCCAATGAGTGTGGATGAACAACATATCCATGTCCCTAGAAGTAATATGGGAGAATACAAGCCTTCGATCTCAATGGTCTGAGGGCTAATCCAGGGCTCAGGTGGCTAAACAATTTAAGATTCTAAGAAAATAAGGAACCAGAGAAGTAGCTCCTAAAGGCAATAACCAAGAACAGGGAGGCCCTCACTAGGACAAGAGTAGGAATAAGAATTCCAAGAAGAATTCCTTCCCTTGAATTCTGAGTCTAGGGGAATATCCCAAAAAAGGAATCCTAAGAGAAAGAAAGGTGTAGCAGGCCTCAGAATAAGAAGGCAGTGGACCGTTTGGAAAGGCTGAACTGGTATGAAATGAGCTAGTTTAAAAAAATAGTTACATAGCCCTCAGAATACCAGGTCTCCCTTGAGTTCTGTCCCACAAGGGACCAGAAAAGATAGCCCAACAGCAAAAACTACAGATCTCCCTTACCTAAGGATGCAGGAAAGAGAGTGTGTATGCACGCGTGTGGGGGAGGGGGGAGGAATTTTAACAGTTTGAGAAAGGAGGTCTCTCTTCTCTGACTCACTCCCTACTAAGAAAATCAGTTAAAAATATTTCTGTATTTTTTTTCAGAAAAATAAGGACCAAGAGACGGTTTGTCAAACAACAAAATCTTTCTTTTGTTGTTGTCGTCTTTTTTTTTTTTTAAAGGATGCAGAAAAAAAAAAAAGAGGCAAAAATCGCCCAGAGTGAAACTACCTTCACACTAAAAAAGAAGGACCAAAAAAAGAGATGGTTTGTGAAGAACACAACTTTTTTGCAGACCGCTGGTACTGTGAGGCAATCAACCTATGCCAGGCCAAGGGTGATAACCGGGATAGACAAAGCCATGTTGTCCGCCTAATGCAGACCGCAGTTCCTACCAGCCCAGAGGCTACCCTCTGGCATCATAAGACACCCTAGTTTGGTGTCTCGCCAGCTTCAGACCCTGGGTAGTAAGGCAAATGATCTGCCTGGTTGCCTCACAATCCAGCATGGACATTAGGAGCTGACCCAGCATCGCCCACAGGTGCCTGCCAAAGGACGCCATGTGTGCCTTGTGTACAGCAATGCACAACATCGTACGCACTGCTGAGAACACCCCATAACCCCACAAGTCAAACTCTGCAAAGACTGACTCCGGGGAACGGTTGTGCACTGGGTTCCTATGCCCAGAGGGAGTGTCTAGGAGTTGGACCCCAGAAGTGCAGTGAGGCATGGTTCCTGGAGACCCCAGGGGTGCGCAGTACCTGTGCTGGCAGTCTCTTGGGGGCAGAGGGACTGAGCCAGACATTCCAGGATGCCTCTGAGAAAGGCTGGAGCCATGGAGGTATGACCATACCATTACAACTATACTCCTCAAGGAAGGACAGCACCAAACGGGCAGCACTGTGGCCAGAAAAGTGGGACAATTCAAGTTCCCTCATCATCTCTGAAAGGAAGAGCTGATAACAGGTGAAATCAACGCTGGAGGAAGGGTAGGCCAAAGTTTCCTCTTCCTCAGAGGAGGAAGACACATGGGATGAGGAGCTGAGCTCAGAGGGTGGCAGTGCCAGGGTTTCAGGTTCAAAGATAGCCTAGTCCATTGCCCTCAGGTAAAAAAAGGTATTAACTAATGCCCTGAACTGTTTCCAGGTCAGTGGCCTAATACGGCCAGAAATGCCTTGGCGGGGGCCGGGGTGACAGGCAGAGGAGGAGGAGGGTCATGGCAGACAAGGCCAGGTCCTCTGCCAGGACAGTGAGAGCATACAGGTGACCTCACCCAATGGGTGGGGCTGCACACTTCACCCACCCAGGGATGCCCGATTGTAGAAGGGTTATCGGGATGCTGCCCTTAGGGGGAACCACCTGGCAAGGCGATCAGAGCCATGCAGATCCCACAGGGCAGCCCCTGTCCCCACCCACTGCAGACCCAGATGGTTCTATGGAGGTTAGAGGGCACAAGTCAGCACTCCGACTCCTGCCAGAGGCCCCAGCCACTCTGGTCATGCAGTGCAGCGCTGACCGGGATCTCCCAACCCCACCTCACCAGAGAGGACTTTGCCCCTTGGAGTAAGTCCAACCAACAGCCGCAGGGTCAGAAACAGGGAGTGAGGGGGAAAACGGTGCCACGAGTGGCACCAGGACCCCCCTCAGCACTGCAAATGGCACTGGAATCAGACCTGGCATTGTGAACAGTGTCGCCATCCTGACCAGTGCTGGAATCGGCACTGGAGGTATTCCCGGCACTGCACATGGCACCATGGGACATAGGAGAAGCAGTACCACAGTTGGCACCAGGAAGAGAACTCCCAGACACTGCTGATGCCAAAGGCCTAGGGCTAGGCTCTGAAGGGTCCCTATCCTCACACTGGAGCTGGGAATTCAGTCAGGATCATCCCAATCATCATCCTCCAGATTGGAGAATGAGGTCAGGGAGATCTCCAACTGACAGACCCCAGGGACCCTTCCTCTCCTCATGCCACCAGCAGAAGCAGGAGTGGACCCGACTGTGCAGATGACACCACCCCACAAGCGGCATCAGACTGTGCTACCATGGGACTCACCAGTGCAGGTCCAGAGTATAGCTGTGATGCTGCCACCAGGGGTGTCTAGGCCCAGAGGGCGTTCTGGACTGGAAGGGGTGCGCAACGGGCTCCCCAGAGAAAGCTGGCTGTCCCACAGACCCCCCCCCCAGACCGCCTGTCTTAGCAAGAGGAGGACTAGCAGAGGCCTGGTCTCCCTCGGTAGGTATAGTACCATGGAGGGACTTAGGGGAAGAGCCCAGGAACCTTACTCTGGAGTCCCAAGTGCAACGCTGGGCTCTAAAGGTGGGGAGGTATAGGGGATATCAACCCTAATGCTCGCCCCCATTCTTATACAGTCTGCACATTTGAGCTTATTCGCTGAAGGAATGGGGGAAGCATTAGGGTTGATAACCCCAAGGAAGACCCCCAGGCCTGATTTGGCAAGATTCAGGACACCCAAAACTGTAATTCTTTTCCCTCTGCTGCTTGCAGGTTGGGGGTGGGGTGTTAGGGTTGGAAACCCTAACACCACATTTCCGTAACCATGTCAGTTTAATCTGAACCCTAACTGGTGCATTAACACACATCTCACTTCAAGATAGAGTCTTGCAGCAGGTAATGACACCTAGGACTATGCCGCCAGGTACTAGGACCTCACAGAAAACTTCTAGCTAGCAGGGGACAGCCCCCAACATCAGCTCTGCCCAGGACGTCAGCTACTGTATAAAAAGGGGGCAGTCCCCTGGCACCACTTCAGTTCTTTTCCCGTCGACCCAGCATCTCAGCTCCACAGATGCCTCTTGCTTCCCTGTCGACCATCATTTTGTTTCACGCTCTGTGCAGTTCAACTCACGAGTATTCGATCGTCTCTTTTATGTCTACAGAACCTTCTACATCTACACCATGGCCGAAGGCTAAGTGTGCGTGTGGCAAACAGATTCCAGCAAAGGACAGCCATTCAGCCTGCCTCTTGTGCCTGGGACCAGAGCACAAGATAGACTACTACCCACACTGCCAAAGCTTCAACCAGCGCAATCGCATCCACCGCCTGAAGACTCTAAAGTCCTACCTCCTGGAACAACAAGTGGCCACTATGCAGAAGTCACATTCTGGGCACAGCTCCTCCTTGTCCTCTGCTCACGACACTTCCACCTTGGAGAAAAAGCACTCGGGGAAGCACCACAAGAAGGATAAAGAAAGATCCAGGTCTGACTCGCTGTTATGCTCCCCGCACAAGGGTAAGGCCTCCTCCTCTGGCTGGAAGTTAGACTCTGCCCCTCCTAAGTCATTAGCCCTTCTGAGGGTTTTGGCCACAAGACCTCCTGCCTCTTCTCAGACGTCAGGCGGGAGCGCGGGGCAGGGGCCTTCGCAGACCCCATCTTCTATTTTGTTGGCCGATCCAGACCTCACAAACAAACAATCGATAGGGTCTAGAGCCCAGTACTTGACCGCTTCTTCCTCCATGACAGGAGTCTGATCGGGCTCTTCTGTCATCAAGGCCTCATCCTCAAGCTTGTCAGCCAAGTCTGATGATTGTGGCAAGTTCCAGGGTGCTGATCCTCAGAGCAAAACACTCGCGCCGCCTGACCTGGCTTCTGCAGTTAAGTTGGACCGACAACAGGCTGCCGTGATGTCTGCCGCCATGGCTGTGGTGCCAGACAAGGTCACAGTATCGCAGCTGCTGTCGGCACCACAAGGGCCTTTGCCAGAGGACCTGACAGCACCTGACCTGATGTAGGAATCCTAGGACCCTGATGACAGGTTCCAATGACCAGACTCCGGCTGATCCCCTGACGCCAGGGCCCAGGAAAGACAACCAGATGCCAGGCAATGAGACCTATGACGGTTGGTCGCCGGAGCCTCCTCAGACACCAGACCAACCGTTGGCTCCTTCAAGACTGACCGTCAAAGAGCCAGAGCGACCACCAGGCTTGATGGTTCCCTTGGCAGAGGTCGGTGTGTTGTTCTTCAGCTGGTGGAACACCATCAAAGGAGACCTCCTCCCTAATCCAGAGCCTAAAGAGGTGCCTGGGGCTGTCCCCCTGCCGCAGCCGACGCCTCCCCTTAGATCACTGTCACCACCCCCGATGCTGGTCCACCAGACTCCAGGTGGCTCGAATGACTGCTCAGATGGACAAAGTCATGAACGTTGCACCTCCTCATGAACTTCCTCACATAGGAGAAGCAGTTCCAGAGATCGTAGCTCCCGTGGATGAAGCAGGTCAAGGGAGTGTCACAGTAGGTCTGCTAACAGTCAGTCAGAGCACTCAAGGGGCTACAGCGACTCCTCCTCAACCTATACCTCTTTGGAGGAGAGACTCCCCCTGCCCTCACTGAATCCCAGGAAGGACTCATGGAGGTCACCACCTGACGATCCTAACTTCTTAGAGATTATGAGGCACATACAATTCCTCAATCAATGGGAAACCGAGGACTTGGACCAAGAGAGGAGATCCTAGCTAAATTCCTGGAGGCCACTCACCCCAAGCCACTGGTTATCCCCCCTCTTGTACAGCCCTTTCAAGACATCACAAAGCTGGCATGGAAACACCCAGCCACTACATCAGTGGTGCCCAAAAAGGCAGACCGTCTTTATAGAACACTCAGGAATGAGCAACACCTTGGCGAGCAACCTAAGGCAGATTCAATAGTGCTGACAGCGGCCCATGGTAGATCACAGCAACCTAGACATACCAGCTCCCAACCACCTGACAAAGAGTCTAAGAAAACAGACCAACTAGGGCAGGGAGTGTATGCCTCGTCCACCTGTACCATTAGGTCTTTAAACTCTCTGGCTCATATGGTCATGTACCAGAAGTGCCTGTGGCAAAAGGCTACGGACCTCGCAAAGTCCCAGTCAGACTCACAAAACAAGACAGAGCTCTTGGTAATCTTGCAGTCTGGTTCTGATGTGGGCAAGCTCATTTTCCACAGTTCCTATGATTCAGCGGATACTGCAGCCCAGGCAGTCACCTCAGGGGTGTGCCTCAGGCGACACTCCTGGTTGAGGGTGTCTGGTTTTAGGTAGGACTTCCATGACACCTCCTGGACTTGCCCTTCCAGAGCCCAGTTCTCTTTGGGCAAGAAGATGAAAAGATGTACAAATCTGAACCTTACCCTCCTAGACACAGACACTTTCGGAGGCATCAAGGGCAACAATCAAATAAACAGCTACAATGAGGAGGATACAAAATCAAGGCACCCCCTCAAGCAGCAGGCTCTCAGGGACAGCGCACATCTAAGCAGCCCAGAGCCCCCCTCCCTACCCCTTCCACCTCTGCCAGACTCCTTGCCCGCCCCCCCCCAAGCAGAGCTGTTAGGGGAGGCAGTGGAAGGGTGGTTCTCCCTTTTCCTCACAGGATGGTCACATATCACCACAGATCAATGCGTACTGCAGCTCATAGAAAAGGGTTATGCTATGGAGGTCTCCCAGTTGCCGCCAGACAACCCACCAGTTCTATAGACCTGCTCCCCATCCCACGCAGGTCTCATCCAGGTGGAAATCCAGGCTCTCCTGTCCAAGCAAGCCATTCAAGTAGTGCCAGAACCCCAAAGGGGCAAGGGATACTATTCTCGCTTCTGCCTGGTCCCAAAGAAGACGGGGGATCTTTGTCCCATCCTAGACCTCAGTCAGCTGAACCTCTTTATAGAATACAAAAGGTTCAGGATGGTGACACTCCAAGGGCTACTTCCCTTGCTGCACCACGTAGACTGGCTCTGCTCCCTGGACATGTAGGATGCACCCACCCTGGGTGCTGACCTTGCTGCTCCCCTCGCCTTCTCTGGCTTCTCCCTTCCCAGTTCTGGATATTCTTGCTGCATTGGATTTTGCTTCCAGAACCCTTCCTCTGTACCTGTCCCACCCCCTCTTGAACCCCTCCACTGTCTCTGCCTCCACCAGCCCCCTAGGCAGTGCATTCCATGGCTCCACCACCCTCTCAGTGAAATAGCACCTCCTCCTTTCTCCCCTGACTCTTCCCCCCTCCAGCTTCCACCCTTGCCCTCTAGTGGCCCCCTCATCCTTCCTTCGAAGCACCCTGACTGTTCCTCCCCTATTTACCCTCTTCATGTACCTAAAGACCTCTATCATGTCCCCCCGGTCCCTTCTATCTTCCAATGTGTACATATTTAGCTCTTCGAGCCTCTCCTCATAGGTCCTGTCCCCCAAGCCCCAAATCATTTTGGCTGCCCTCCTCTGGACCCTCTCCAGGAGATTAATGTCCCTCTTTAAGTGTGGCCTCCAAAACTGCACGCAGTACTCAAGGTGCGGCCTCACCAAGCAGTTATACAGAGGGAGTATCACTTCCCTCCTTCTGGAGGTGATCCCCCTAGCGATGCATCCCAGCATCCTGTTGGCCTTCGCTGCTGCCCTCTTACAAGTCTCCGAGTTGTTCATCTTGACATCCACCACCACCCCAGGTCCTCTCAGCCATCGAGACTTGTGTGACCCCCAGGGTGTACACTTGGCCTGGGTTTCTGCCCCAGGTGGGGTACTTGCATTTTCCTGCATTGAACTTCAGCTTCCACTTTCTAGACCATCTTTCCAGAGCCTCCAGGTCCCCTGTAGGGCCACCCTCCCCATCCACCACCGCCCCCAGTTTTGAGTCATCCGCAAAGAGACTCATCTCACTACTGATTCCTGTCCTTATGTCAGAGACATAGGCATTAAACAAGAGGGGCCCAAGGACTGATCCCTGTGGGACCCCACTAATGACCCTCCTTGGGGATGAGACTATCCCGCCAACTACGACCCTCTGGGTCTGGTCCTGAAGCCAATTGCCTATCCATCTGATCATCTGGTTCCCACCCCATTTCTCCCAGCTTATCCAACAGGCCCACGTGAGGAACAGAGTCAAATGCCTTGCTGAAGTCTAGAAAGAGGGCGCCCACTGGTCTACCCAGGTCCAAGGCACTCGTCACCCAGTCATAGAACTCCACAAGGTTTGTCTGACACGATTTCCGGACGAATCCATGCTGTCTATCGTCCAGGCACCCTGACTTTTCCAGGTCCCCCCTAGCCTCTCCTTGACAATGCCCTCCATCACCTTGCCCACCACCGATGTCAGGCTGACAGGCCTGTAGTTCCCTGCCACCTCCTTGACCCCCTTGTGGATGGGCACTATGTCGCCACCTTCCAGTCCTGGGGCACCCACCCTGTCCTCAGAGATGGTGAAAAGCTCCGCCAGGGTTTTCGCCAGGACATCCATAAGTTCCTTCAGCACTCTGGGATGTAATTTATCCGGCTCGGTGCTTTCTCCATCTTAAAGGAGCTGAGGGCTTCCCTCACTCTCTGCTGTGATTTCCACTTCCGTACCTCTTCTCCCTGCTTAGCCCTCCCCCCCCCTGCCAGTGATGCCTCCCCTCTCCCCAGACCCGCCGATCGGTAAGGGTCCCCCCTCCTCAGTATCTCCATCTCCTCCCATGTATGATGCAGCACCCCCATTTTCCTTGGCAAAAACTGAGGTGAAGTACTCATTTAGTACCTCAGCCTGCTCCCCCGGGTCTTGTGCCCATCTCTCTCCTGATTTAATCCTGCTAATCTGCCCCTTCACCCTTCATTTTTCCCCAATGTATCTAAAGAACCGCTTGTTCCCTCTCCTAATTTCCCTGGCCAGGTTCTGCGCCTTCCTTGCCTTAGCCGCCCTCACCACCCTAGTGGCCCTTTTAGCCATCAGCTCATACTCCCCTCGATCCCTTTCACTCCTTGAGCACTTGAATTGCCTATAGGCTGCCTTCTTTCCCTGCACCTTTCGTTGCAGAAGGGGGAAGGGCGGGAAGGCAGAGCGGAACTTCCTGGTCCAGGAAAGGGACAATGTGTCTCTCAAAAAAACACCATGCCCTGGCTCTAACGAGCAAAAACTTGGCAGTTCGGCGAGGCATACATGCACATAAAAATCCTGCCATCTCACAGGAGATATCTCAGGTTCATGTTCGAAGGTCAGCACTACCACAGTTCAGGGCCCTGCCCTTTGGCCTATCCTCGGCACCTCCGGTGTTCACCAAGTGCCAGGCGGTGGTGGCGGCAGCTCTCAGGAGGCTGGGACATTACATTTACCCCCATCTAGACGACTGGCTACTGTCAGCCTTGTCCAGAGAACAACTCTGCCAGACACTGGAGTGCACCTTCAGCATGTTCCAGAACCTTGGGATTACACTGAATCTCCCAAGGTCCACGCCACGGCTGTCCCAGAGGCTTCAGTTTATAGGAGCCATCTTGGACATGGTTCAAGGGATAGCCTTTCTCCCATCAGACAGGGCAGATCGCCTTCAGGTACTGGCTCTGAGGTTATTATCCATAAACCAGACTTCCGCAAGAACGGTCCTACAGCTCATGGAGCACATGGTCACTGCCATACTGACCGTGCCTCTTGCTCACCTGCACGTGAGGACTCTCCAGTGGAATCTCAGAGTGCAGTATGATCAGCAAAGTGACAACCTCGACCACAGAGTCAGGGTCTCAAAGGCAGTGCATCAAGCCACATCATGGTGGCTGACCCCCTCCCAATTATCGATAGGGGCACCATTCAGCAACCCCCCTCCTCAACAAGTGGTCACTACAGATGTGTCAGGCATAGGATGGGGTGTCCACTTCAGGGACCACCAGGCCAGGGGGTCATGGACTCAGGCAGGACACTCCCTCCACATAAATGTACTAGAGCTGAGAGCTGTGCGTTATGCTTTACAGACGTTTCAGAGCAAACTCCTTCCAGGCCCCACTTTAATCCAGATGTCAGTGGTGTTCTACATCAACAAGCAAGGGGGGACACATTCTTACCCCCTTTGAAGGGGGACAATGAGGGTCTGGTACTGGGTGATAGACCACAACCCGGAATTTCTGGCAGTACACGTTTTAGGTCTTCAAAACTTGCTTGCAGACAGTCTCAGTCTTTCTCAATCCCAAAACCATGAATGAGAGTTACTACAGGTCGCACAGACTACCTTTTTGACAGATGGGGCACTTCAAAGTTGGACCTCTTCGCGTCCTCACTCTACGCCGAACTGCCAAGTTTTTGCTTACTAGAGCCAGGGTATGGTGTTTTTTGGAGAGACACGTTGTCCCTCTCCTGGACCGGAAGTTCCTCTATGCCGCTCTTCCCGCCCTTCCCCCTTCTGCAACGAGTTCTGCTCAAGCTACAAGCGAAGTCAGCAACAAGAAATTACTTGCCATAGTGGTCTTGTTTCTTCCCAGCGATACTCAGGTATTCATAACTTTCTGCAGTGTCCCTTTAAGTCAGAACTGCCCAGAGAGGATAGAACACATGCAAATGACGGAACTCTTTGCACGTGACAACTATTCAAATGCTGTCTTGAACTAACTGCCTTAGTTCTCAAACCCCTCAGATTTCCTGGATGCCTGGAAAGGCAGGCCCTAAAGAACTACTAATACTGAATACTACTTATAATCAATAATAATCAATATAATAGTGATAGTTAAACCCATAACCCCTTAAATAAACCCTCCAACTGGAGGAGAAAACAAAACAGACACCCCCAAAAATGTCAGAGTCACCAGAAAGAAGGGGAAGACAACATGAACCTTGTTTACTAAAATTGTACCTGAAAGTGGCACGTATACCCCTGCGAGCAGAGTATGCAGGAGTGCAGAGGCTAAAGGTTCTAGAAGGGGAGTGTGACAGGGTTGAATAGGACTCTGTCCCAGTTGTTACAGAAAGTTTTTAAATGCAAGGATCTGTTCTATTCTCCCCTTTCCTGTCTCTTGTCTGGTTGTGCAACCAAATTTTCCTCTGAGACCTACGATTTGATCACCCCGACAGTCTCGCAATTATTTGCCTCTTGTGATCTCTATCTTCCCTTGCTGTTTGTCTTTTTCTCCTTTACATATCTGCTAATATAAAAATATATGCAAATCATTATGTGGAAATGTAACTGATAATGGGATCCCTTTGTTCAGAAATTATATACAGTGCTAATTTTTGAAATGTATATAATTATACTTTGAGATGACTGCAAAAATCTGTTGGAAAATCAAGAGGTTACCCGAGTGCAATTTTTAAGCCTTTTGCAGAAGAGCTGTGGAAAAGGGACCTCAGCCAGCACCTGCCTGAAACATACAATACCACTTTGGAAGATGCTTGTTAAGAATGGAGGTTGGAAGGACTTATAAGACAGCGCTACAATTGCTTGCAAGATGGACACAGAGACTGAAGGAAAACTCTGATGGATCTCTTATTTTGCCTTTGTAAATAGTTATACGAACAATTTCATTTTTTATGTTACTGCTAGTACAAATAAATATTTTGGTAAATTCTACAACTGCTTCTGGTTTTCCTATGCTTCCTGACCTGTGCCTCAATGACAGATGTGTCAGCCTAAGTGGGATTTATGCCATGCATACTCTAAGCCAGGAGTTTTGTGTGTGGGCAGTGGATCTAATACCAGGGAAGCACAGAGAAAGGTATGGATTCTGCAGCAGCAAGTCCAGGAGTGGTTACCAGGAGAATGGCAGCCAAAGTAGCAGAGACAGAAGTCCAAGCTGACATTGTACAGCCAGCACAAGTTATAGAAAAAGAACAGGCAGTGACAGAACCCGAAAGTCTGATGGACTTTTTCAGATGGTGGGCTTTACAACAAAAAGAGATGGAGAAGCAGAGAGAAAAAGAGATTCAATGTTTAGAAGTGCAGGGAACAGAAGAGATGCAGCGACAGGAGCATAAGAGGAGAGAAGAGCTGCAGCGACAGGAACAGCAGATGAGAGAAGAGATGCAGCAATGGCTAGATGCCTTGCAAGCTAGCAAAGGCAGAGGATCTGGCACAAATCCAGATGAGTAACAAAACACAAGCAACTTATAAGCCATTAAACTTACGAAGCTGTGTCTCTCCGATGATATCGAAGCATACCTGACAGCTTTTGAAAGAGTTGTCACAGCCTGCCAACAGCCAAAGCAGCAATGGACAATCAGACTGGTACCCTACCTGACAGGGAAAGCCCAACTTGCCTGCAGCAATTTGGACACTGCACAGTCAGAAAACTATGACCTGGGGAGGGCAGAGGTTGAATGGGAGATACCTAGGGGTCTCAAGAGTCACCAAGTCATTTAAATAGCTGGGTGTCCAGATTGGAATAGAACTTTCCTCTTGGTACAGACTCAACTATGCCCCACTGACAGGCAAGCTAAAGGGAGACCTCTGCAGATGGAGAGAACTACCGATATCCTGGATGGGGCGCATTAACACCATTAAAATGAATATCTTGCCAAGAATCCTGTATCTGATGCAGATGTTCCATATTGGACCCACCAGGGCAGATGTAAAAAAGTTGGAGAGAGAGCTTTCTCCAGCTTCCTTTGGAGGGGTAAGAGACAGACAGCTAGTCTTAAGAGACTGCAAGCAGACACAAATAAGGGAGGTCTCAATTTTCCTGACTTGGGAAATTATTTTTCAGTGGCTCAGATTAGATATATTGGGGACTGGGTACACAGGCCACAGGTGGAGGAGTGGCTAGACCTTGAGGAGATGTCTTGTCCAGGAAGGCTTTCAGCATACTTGAGTGTAGGGGGGGTCTAAGATGTTATAGATGAGAAGCAAATAGAAACCCCACAGCTGAGGGAGTATTGAGAGCCTGGGAGCAGATTAGAAAAATGGTCGGAGCCCTGCAGAATAAGACCCTGCTTTTACCAATAAGTGGCAACCCAGCCTTTCTGACAGGGATGAGGACAAAGGGTTCCTGCGCTGGGAGCAATGTGGAATTAAGTGTATTAGGCATTTTTATAAAAGGGATCAGTTAGCGTCGGTGGAAGAGATGGGAGGGGGTATGGGTAATCTCATGGGTCAGCTATATCATATAATGCAGGTACAGGCATATATAAGAAACGAGGGGAGAAATAAGGCCTCAGATTCACCTCTTTCTCAGATTGAGCATCTGGTGCTAGCAACAGGAAAAGAAATGAAGGGCTTAACTGGACGTGTGGCCCAGTTAGGCAGAAATACCTTCCCAGATTACACCCAGAAAGTAAGAGACCAATGAACACAGGACTTGGGAGAGGCCATAACAGATGAGGCCTGGCTAAAAATGCTAGGGTCACATAATGAAGTTTTGATATGTAATACATTTCAGGAATCGGCCTATAAGTTCATACATAGGCTGTACTGCCCACCTGTGTTGGTGCACAAATTCAACCCAGGTATTTCTCCCATATGTGGTAGGTTCAAAAGTGTTCTCGGGACATATACACATTACTTCTGGAATTGCTCATCCCTGCAACGGTTCTGGGAGGATGTAGCAGAGGAGGTGGGGAGTCTCTTGGATAGAAGGCTAGAGAGGGAACCAATGGGGATGCTGTTTAGGCTAGAAAAGCAGAGGGATGGAGAATGGGACCTGCACCCAAGGTGGATGTGGGTCCCATTGATTTTGGCTAGGCACTGCATTTTAAACACTTGGGTGGCTGCTACTACCCCGACCCTGATTCAGTGGAAGCCTATGAAAGTTTGGACACTAGCCCTAGAGAGATTGTCATATGCAATCAAAAAGAAAGAGGACAGGTTTTTGAGGGATTGGGGCCCATTTATAGACTCCTAAATCATGGGGAGGCACAGATCATAAGATCGGGGGAGTGATGGAGGTGATAAGGAGAAAGAGTGCTCTTAATTGTGACAGCTGCCAAGGGCCAAAAACAGGGCATGTTTGTTTTAAACAGTAGGAAGGAGCTACAGCTGGTCTTGATGTATTATTGCAGGTATAGGCATTTTTCTCTTTAAACCGTAATGTGATCAGAATGTCCAGAATTACATGTTCGTGTGTTTTGAATGTTATGTATGCATGTTTGATTTGTGCTAAAAATAATGGAAAAGTATCAAAAGTATGTATTCTTGATGGACTGAAAGAATTCTCCAATAAAACTTCTTATGCAAACAAAGAAAACTATGACCTGGTGAAAAGCGAAATCCTGAAAAGGTATGACATCTCGGGAGAGACCTACAGGCAGAGATTTCGATTTCTGAAGTACAACTCAGTGGACAATCCTCAAGAAGCTTTTACCTGACTCAAAAAATTCCTGATAAAACATCTCCAACCAGAGGGCAAAACAGTCCCATAGATCATTGACACACTTGTCATGGAGCAATTCATTAACATCCTGCCTACAGATGTGCAGCTTTGGGTAAAGAAACACCGACCAGAAAGTGGGGAAAAGGCAGTTTCTTTGGCCGAGGACTACCAAATGGCAAGACGCCACAGCAGCGAGGTAATAGTCAAGCACCGGTAAAACATTATTTTTCCCATTTAAACTCCAAGCCTGATAAGAACTCTGGTGAGGTAACAAATCTGTGCCCAAAGATGTTATTTAGCAAAGCCACAAGGGGAGATGGTTATCACGGTTGCGCGGCTTGCGTCGTTTAGGCACAGCCGAGTGGGTAAATCCTCGCCAGCTGTGGTAATTCCCCCGATAACCCACACCCCCGAGTGGATTGCGATTATTTTTTTAATACAAAAAAATGAACAGAAACAAACATTGTATAAAGAAAAATACAGTGTTTTAATAGTTTAAATATGTTTTATTTAATGTTTTGTTGTGCCCCCCAAAAAATAGTTCCCTGGTGGTAGGTGAAACATTGGGCAGATGAGTGGCTGACATTCTTGCTAGTCTCCCCAACAGACAGACAGACACAGATAGATTTGTTTTTTAAGTTTGAGGCCTTTTTTGTTTCGGGTTGTAACGTGAGAGAGAAAGACAGGGCTGTAATAATGGAGAGGAAGCGAGAGATCAACAGAGTGCAGCTCACAAAGTGAGAGACTGCGAGGTTTGTATTTTTAAAAAGCGTCTATTTCGAGAGGGAGCTAGCCAGTGTGAACATTTTCTGTTGTGTGTTGGTGGTGACAGAGAGAGAGAGAGAGAGAGAGAGAGAGAGAGAGAGGGAGGCTTGTTTTTTTTTTTTTTTCATTTGTTTTCTCAAGCCTTGGGAATGGGTTCCAAGCTGTAGAAAGCGGGATGTTTTTAGCGCTGCGAGTGGGCTAGAGAGCAGGGCACTGGAGATCGTGGTTCTGTTTACAGCTTCCGGGTATGAGGCCATAACGGTGTTCGAGGGAATTTGTTGTGATGTTTTTGTTTTGTTTTTCTGTTTACATTAGTGTTTTTTTTTTGCCGTTGCTGGTGGTGGATTCGCGCTCACTACAATGGAGAGAGTGGTAGGTCTAATTTCAGCATCTCATTTTCCTTCTCTGTCAAATATGATTCATAGTCGCCTCCTCTCCTGTTTTACTGAGATGTTCAGACGGGAAGAGAAATATGAAAATGTAGCGCTGACTGGCAAATGTGAAGCATAAGATTCCTCCTTTATGCCATGGTTAATTAATGGTTTGAAACTTATGGGGTAGTTGGTACAGCAGCGTTTAGTGGGGAAATGAAGATGGCGGCTTGGAATAATTTTTTAATTCATTTTTTTTTGGTGTTTTTGAGATATGACTGACTGGCACTTATTCCCGTTGGTATATCGTAGGATTTACCATGGGTAAAATGTGTCAGTCGGCCAATGAGGAAGCTTGATTGTGGGACCCCACTGTATAATTGCTATTACTGTAATAAGCCAGGTCATATGGCAAGAAATTGCTGTAGTAAGGAGAGTGGCACTGGACCACATTTGTCCTTGGCAAATTGGGGCAAGTACTTAACAGATATGAAGGTGGGGGGTAAGACTGTAAAGGAACTAAGAGACTCTCCTAATTAATATCAAAGCACAGTATGTGAGATTTAGGAAGCTGACTTGATAACAATAATCCCACAGGAGGATTGGGAGGGGATCTGGCGCAACCAGCACCGTATAACGGGCTCCTATACCTGGCGGGAGTCTGGGTGGAAAGTAGTGACAAGGTTCTTCAGAACCCCCCAAATTACAGCAAAATTCCATCCCTCAGAAAGGACCACCTGTTGGAGAGAGAGTGCGGCGTGGAGGATGCCACACATGCACATATTTTTTGGTACTGCCCAGCGCTGGCCCAGTTTTGGGAAGGAGTGACACAAACTATTTGCGATTTGTTTCCTACTTTGGGAGATCTCTCACCAGAATTAGCCCTGCTTCTGCATTACCCAAAACATTTTAAAGCCAAACACCACAGGTATCCCCATTACAGGATCCTCACCGCTGCAAACGGTTGCGGCGTGGAGTGGAGTTCCATCAGCCGCCCGCCCTCCTCTACACGGCCGTCTGGCTCTTAAGCTGAAACCCAGGGATCCCCACTGCTGCTTGCGACCGCGTCGCGGAGCGGTGCTCCATATGGCCACCCGCTCTCCTCTTCGGGGTAACAGGTACGGCTGCACGAGTGATTTGAAAGCCCCAATTGCATTGGTCCCTGCCGCCTCCTGCCTACTCTACCACTGGTTACTGTGTCTGCCACTGGCCTGCTATTGGCAGCTGGCAGTTTCTGGACTTGAGCGCGCAGTTTCTTTTGCTAATTCACCAGCTACTATTGCCTTGCTGTGTAGTGAGTAATTTTGTCCCACACTGCCGCCCGGTCTCTATTAAATACTACTTTGCTCCTTTCCCCAGCCTCATCCTAAATCACTATTGGCTGCAATCTTTTCCTCTGTCTGCTTCTGACTAACACTGGTTTCAGTGAGTTGGTCCCCCCTCTCCCTCTCTCTCTCTCTCTCTCTCTCTCTCTCTCGGTTTACTGCCCATCTGTCTCACTGCCACTGCCTCTGGCTATTTGATAACTTTCACTTCTGCCTGTTTTGTGGCTAATCTCTCTACTCTATTCCTTCCCCTAGCACTTTACTATTCTCTACTCCCCCCCCAGTTGCCCTGAGTCTCTTTTCTCACTCCTAGCCCACTTCCTTATCTCTGACTTACTCTCTCTTAACCTTATTCTGTCACTACGTGTTTTTGCCCATATAGGGCCAAATCTCTTAGGTCTCAACGGTTTTACCCAGGTTGCCCAAACCTCACTATTGCAGTACCATCAACAAGGCTGCTTCCAATCCTAAGGCCTTTTCTGCTCCTCCATAATTCAGGCTCCCACGTGATACTTATACTTCCTCTATCATGGGTCTCCTAATGCACATAATCTCCACTACTATATTATAGAAACATAGAATTTGACGGCAGATAAGGACCGCTTGGCCCACCCAGTCTGCCCATTTCCCTACCTACTGGATAAGCTGCAGATCCTAGTTAACCAGCAGCCTACTTCTTCCTACACCCACTCCCCAGAATTGCCTTATGACTATCCCATGCATGCTTGAATTCCACCACTGATTTTGACTCCACAACCTCCTCCGGAAGGCCATTCCATGCATCCACAACCCTCTCTGTGAAAAAATACTTCCTTAAATTACCTCTGAGCTGCCCCCCCTCTATCTTCAAATTGTGCCCTCTTGTTCTTGCACACCTTTTTGAAAGATGCTACCCTCTTGGACTTTGTTGATTCCCTTGAGGTACCTGAAAGTTTCTATCATGTCCCCCCTTTCCTCGAGGCTATACATATTAAACTCCTTAAGTCTCTCTTCATATGTCTTCTGGTGCAGACCCTGCACCATTTTAGTGCCCTCCTCTGGACAGCTTCCATCCTGTCTATGTCTTTCTGGAGATTGGGTCTCCAGAACTGCACACAGTACTCCAGATGGGGTCTCACCAGCTGTCTGTACAGAGGGATAATAACTTCCTGTTTTCTACTGGTGATGCCTCTCCCTATGCATCCCAGTATCCCCCCAGCCCTCCTTGCTGCCTTCTCACATTGCTTGCCCACCTTTAAGTCATCTGATATGACTACCCCCAGGTCCCTTTCCATTTTGTTGTTAGTATCTCACCCCCCATTGTGTACTCTTCCCCTGGGTTTTTGTTTCCCAGGTGCATTACCTTGCACTTCTTAGCATTGAATCTAAGCTGCCATACATTTGACCATTCCTCTAACCTTGCCAAGTCCCTTCTCATCCTTTCCACCCCACCCTGTGCATCAACTCTGTTGCTGATCTTAGTGTCATCTGCAAAGAGACATACTTTTCCTTCCAGTCCTTCTGCAATGTTGCTTATAAAGACATTGAAGAGGACCGGTCCTAATACTGAACCCTGTGGTACCCCACTAGTAACCCTCCTTTCTTCTGAGTGGACTCCATTTACTGTTACTCTCTGTGTCCTATTCTCCAGCCAATTCTTTACCCAGGCTGTCATCTTGGGACCCACTCCCAGGCTGGCTAACTTGTATATTAATCTTTTGTGTGGGACTGTGTCAAATGCCTTGCTAAAGTCTAGGTAGGCCATGTCCACAGCCCCTCCCTGATCTACTACTTTGGTCACCCAGTCAAAGAAATCTATCAGATTCGTCTGGCATGACCTTCCCGCTGTGAATCCATGCTGCTAGGGTCCTGTGCCCCTCTGGCCTCTAGATACTGACAATTCTTTCCTTCAGAAGTGATTCCATCATTTTCCTATCACTGAGGTTAAACTAACAGGTCTGTAGTTTCCTGCTTCTGCCTTGCTCCCACTTTTGTGAAGGGGAATCACATCTGCCCTCCTCCAGTCCTCGGGTACCACCCCATCCTCCCATGATTTGTTAAAAGGGTAGTCAGTGGTGTCACTAGTTCTACCCTTAGCTCTTTTAGAATTCTGGGATGAATCCCATCAGGCCCCATTGCTTTGTCTACCTTCAGTTTTAAGAGTTCTTTTAGAACCCTTTCTTCTGTAAATGGGCTGGTATCAACTTCTGTATCCAGAGTGTTACTACTGTTTGTTTTATGTACCTCCCCTCTTCATTTGTAAATACTGAGCAAAATACTTGTTTAGTATCTCTGCCTTTTCACAGTCTCCTCTGCCCACCCTCCTCCCTTTATTAAGCCTCACTATCCCTCCCTTGGTCTTCCTTTGCTCTCTGATGTACCTATAAAGGTTTTATCCCCTTCTTAACTGAGTTGGCTATCTTTTCCTCAGTTTGGGCCTTTGCTGTCTGACTGCCTTCCCAGCTTCCTTTTCTTTAACTGATACAGTTCTCTATCCTGCTCCTTCTGCGATTCCTTGTACTTCCTGAATGCTTTCTTTTCTCTTGAACCTTCACTGCCACTTCCTTTGAGAACCATAGTGGTTTCTTACATCGCCTTGTTTGTTTATTTGCTTCACACAAAGGCTTGTTACCTCTGTGATGGCAGTTTTTATTATTCCCCATTGTTCTTCCACCCCTCCTTCCTGCCCATTTGCTAGTGCATTCCTTAGGCTCTCACCCATTTTGGCAAAGTCAGCCCTCCTACAGTCCAGTACTTTTGTCTTTGTATGGATTGACTCTATTGCTGTGTTTATTGTGAACCATACTGTTCGATGGACGCTAGTTCCCAGATGGCTACCCACTTCTACATCTGTGATCCTCTCTCCATCTCCATTTGAGAGAATCAAGTCTAATATTGCTCCCTCTCGAGTGGGCTCCAGTACTAGTTGTCTAAGGCATGCCCCCTGTAGGGCATCTAGATGTTTCATATTTCTTTCACTACTCTAGATAGCATCCTCCGCTGACTATGATGCCAACAGGGCCCATCCTCCTATCATCCAACCTCCAGACAACTTCCATTTCTCCAACCTCCTTCTCCATCATGACTCACCCTGGGATTCGTCCCCATTCCTATTAAAAAAGGGAGTTATCTACCAAGCTATATATAACCCTAATAAATGCCTCCTTCGCCGCTTAATTCTCTCCCCTCTTATCCAACAGAAGCTATGTTTCTTCCTACTACTGGCTATCCTGCTGTCCGGGGACATAGAGACAAATCCTGGCCCTGTTGGACATCACTCCCTCTCTAAGGTACCCCAAAGGTCCCCAAATAATAGAAACATAGAATTTGACGGCAGATAAGGACCGATTGGCCCACCTAGTCTGCCCATTTTCCTACCTAACAGATAAGCTGCAGATCCTAGTTAACCAACTGCTTACTTCCTCCTACCCTCCACTAGGACTGCCTTATGTCTGTCCCATGCATTCTTGAATTCCCCCAACTGTTCTTGACTCAGGAGGCTGTTCCATGCATCCACAACCCTCTCCATGAAAAAATACTTTCTCACATTACCTCTGAGCTGCCCCCCCCCCGCTTCAAATTGTGCCTCCTTGTTCTTGCACATCTCTTTTTCTGAAAGATGCTACCCTCTTGGACTTTGCTGATTCCCTTGAGGTACTTGAAAGTTTCTATCATGTCCCCTCTCTCCCTTCTTTCCTAGAGGGTATACATATTAAGCTCCTTTAGTCTTTCTTCGTATGTCTTCTGGTGCAGACCCTGCACCATTTTGGTTGCCCTCCTCTGGACAGCCTCCACTCTGTCTTGGCGGAGATGGGGTCTCCAGAACTGCACACAGTACTCCAGGTGGGGTCTCACCAACTGTCTGTACAGAAGGTGAACAACTTCCTGTTTTCTACTGGTAATGCCTCTCCCTATGCATCCGAGTATCCCCCAACCCCCAGCCTTCCTTACTGCCTTCTCACACTGCTTGCCCACCTTTAGGTCATCTTATATAATTATCCCCAGGTCCCTTTCCATTTTTACTGTTGTCAGTATCTCACCCCCCATTGTGTACTCTTCCCCTGGGTTTTTGTTTCCCAGGTGCATTACCTTGCACTTCTTTGCATTGAATCTGAGCTGTCATACATTTGACCATTCCTCCAACCTTGCCAAGTCCTTTCTCATCCTTTCCACTCCATCTTGTGTATCAACCGTTACAGATCTTTGTGTCGTCTGCAAAGAGACATACTTTTCCTTCCAGTTCCTCTCCAATGTCACTCATAAAGACATTAAAAAGGACGGGTCCCAGTACTGAACCCTGCGGTACCCCGCTAGTAACCCTCCTTTCTTCACTGTGGACTCCATTTACTACTATCCTTTGCGTCCTGTTGTCTAGCCAATTCTTTATCCAGGCTACAACCTTGGGACCCACTCCAAGACTGGCTAACTTGTGTATTAATCTCCTTATAGCCCATCATAACATTAGAAGCCTTGACCACAACTTTGCAGAACTCGAAGCTTGGATCTCCCATTACAAGCCGGACATCCTGTGCCTGTCCGAAAAATGGCTAAAATCTTCAATATCTGACTCTCGCTGTTCGGCGCCCTCCTACAGCCTCCTTCGGAAGGACAGACCTTCCCCTAAAAGGGGTGGGAGTGTAGCTATCCATTACAAAAGTCACCTTCGCCTCACTGCTCTAGACACTGATTCAATGATGCACTACATGCACTCCTCACACTTGGAGATAAAAAACTGCATATCATATGTGCCTATAACCCACCTAACAGTGGTCACACTGGCCTGGGTGTGCTTCTGAACCAAACATCCCTACTCTCCGGCAAAAATGAAAGGATCATCCTAGGTGACATCAATTTAAACTGGCTAGGAAAATACCAGTCTACCTTGCTTACCAAGGTCCAGAGCCATAACCTCTATCAGCTCATTACTGAACCAACTCGGTGTACTCCTCGCTCAAACTCAGACACCCTCATTGACTGGTTGTTAGCTAACCGGCCCAAGCACATCCAGTCTGTCGGTACTCTTGCTGATGCCATCTCTGACCACTCCCCTATTTTTTGCCTCTGGGGATCGGCCCAACCCTCTCAAGTAAAACCTCGCCTCATCACCTTTCGCGACTTTGCCAACCTGAATCAGCAACATTTTCTACAGAATGTGGCAAACATTGAATGGTCTGATCTCTAGAATGCTCAAGATGTCCAGTCCGCACTGGCCATTTTCATCTCTAATTTCTCTACTCTACTCTACAGGATCATCACTCCCCTCTTAAAACCCACCGTGTCAAGGTTAAAAAACACTATCTGGCTTGAAAAGGATCTACGTACCAAAATAAAAGAAAGAGACAAGAGCTGGTCCTGCCTCAAGTCCTCTGGACTCCCAGAGGACCATAACACCTATAGGATGCTAAGGAATGCCTGCAAAAAGGCTACAAGAGCTGCGAAAAGCTCTTACTTCAAAAATCTTCTAATCAATGCTTCAGAGGACCCTAAATAGTTCTGGTCCCACATCAAATCCTTCCTAGGATCCACTCAATTATCTCCCCCTAGCGATATGATTCTAAATGGTACTCACTATAACAATCCTCAGACTATTGCAAATTTCTTTAATAATCAGTTCTCGGACCTAACTAAATTCTCATCCTCCTCCCCCTTCCCTAAACAAGTGCCACCAGCAAACTCTATTAAAACAACAACTATCCCCCCCTTTTACTTTAGAGCCATTACACCGATTGAGGTTACAAAACTCCTTAAGCTGATCTCTGATAGTTCTGCCACTGGCCCTGATTGTACTGAGCCCAGACTACTAAAACTAGCTGCCCCTCTCATTGTTGCACCTCTGGCTAAAATCTTTACCCTCTCCTTGAGTAAAAGCAGCATCCCCGACATATGGAAGATAGCGCGAGTCTCCCCTGTCCCTAAAAAAGGGGATCCCAGTGACCCCCTGAACTGCAGACCAACAGCCATCCTATCAGTGCTAAGTAAAATCCTAGAAAAGCTAGTCGCTACCCAAACAACTGAATTTCTTATTAAGCACGACCTTCTAACAACAGCCCAGCATGGTTTTTACAAAGGCCATAGAACCTCTACTGCCTTGCTTAAATTTACCACAGACATTCTCACGGCTATGGGCAGGAGTCTCCTTACAGGGGCTGTCTTCATTGATATGACGAAGGCTTCTGACTTGGTAAACCACTCCCTTCTCCTCGTCACCCTGCAATCTATGGGCTTCACGCCAAACGTAGTTAGCCGGTTCAACAGCTACCTATCAAATAAAGTCCAAGTTGTTACGTTCAAATCATCGTATTCGGAGAAGGCTACAGTCAATGTTGGAGTTCCCCAAGGCTCCATCCTGGGCCCACTTCTATTTTCATTAATGGCATTTCTTCCAAACTCTCCACCTCTGCCTTACTCTATACGGATGACATAGTCCTCTATACCAGTGCGGCAAATGTATCTGACATCAATCTGTTGTTTTCTACTGATTTCCAACGCATCTAAGCATGCCTCTCGGATCATCACCTTGTACTTAATGGGACCAAAACTCAGTCTATGTTATTTGGAACCCCACTGAAACTTAAATCATACACTAACAATTTTAGCGTCTCTTGCTTGGATGGCTCAATTATTGGCTCAGTTACCTCATTTAAGTACCGGGGAGTCACTTTGGATCAATCGTTAAGCTTTGACCATCACATTTCTAGTATATGCAAGTCTGTGAACTCTAAGCTAGGTCTAGCCTATCGTACTAGCTATGCTTTAACCCCCTTAGCGAGACTAGCTACTGCCCAGGGCATACTCTTACCAACATTAACCTATGGAGTATCATCTTATGCCACCACACCTAAAATGAATCTCCATAGGTGGGACGTTGCCTATAATAATATATGTCGGTATGCCACCTTGTCCCACAGGTGGACATACCACTGCACCCTATACTCCGATCTCAACTGGCTATCTCCAAATGGCACCAGGCTCTACTCCTTGGGATCTACCATAGACAGTATTATGAGGTCTCAAACTCCTAAATCGCTGGCGGAATTGCTCACACCGCAGACCTCAAACTATGGACTACGCTCTGCTGACAAATCTATTTTGTGTGTGCCTAAATACACAACCATCAAAGGTCCCAGTGCTTTTGCCTATCAAGCCCAACTGTGGAACTCCCTCCCCAGAGATGTCCGCCAAACTTCCACCCACAACACCTTTAAAAAAACTCTCCATCTCCACCTTATCTCAACTGACCAATGCTCCTGTTTGAAACCCCCTTAGCTCCCTGTCCTCCTCCCTGGCTTCAGCTCTCTATCCTATCTCTGCTAACTCTACTTCTCAGCTGTTCTTTTCTCTTTTACTTCTCTCCAGGTGCACCCACCTACTCTGTTGAGCCTGCATCTCCTATACTAATCCCAGTTCCTAACCTTTATCTATCTCTGCTAGCCTACCGCCTGCATTTCACTACCCCCTGCTCTTACCTGGCTCTGTCATCTTATTCCTATTAGCAATACACACTCGCCTGCCTACTCCTGTGCAGTCTGTCTAACCTGCCTTTCAACCACTTTTTCCTGCCTTAGCTGTTATATCTCTGAAGCCTGCCCTTTCATGAACTTATTTACCCAGTTTATCCCTTTCCCCTGCTTTCTAACCCCCTGTGCACTTATCAATAATTATGTCTTGCATCTTACTTGTTTGTCTTAAATGTTGTCTTATTGTAGGGTCTTATCTGCTGTTTGGCTATTTATGCTCCCTGTACTCTGTAATAACACTGTGTTGGCCTACTGCCAAATTGTATCAACCGATTGCCAATGTTGTTTAACACTTTGTGTCCTACCCACTAAAACCTGTTTATTAATTGTACTGTATAAACCTTACATGACCACCCTTGTATACACCTTGCTGTAACTACCTATTGTTGAATCTCTGTACTGTTGTATCCTGTAACCTCCTGGACCGTGCCTGAAAATAGTCATCTCTATGGCTAGTGCACCTACCCGGTAAACAAAAACTAAATAAAATAAATAAATAATATCCTGCTGACTGCAGCTAAGAAAGCGATTACTATAAAATGGTTAAATGCTGACCCTCCCTCTAAAGCTCAATGGGAGCATATAACATATGACATTTACAAAATGGAATGCATGACGGCAAAACCCAAAGACCAGGCTCACTCTCTCCTAAACAGATGGACAACCACGCTACTCTATATAGTGGAACACAGACCAGAATTTGTCCCTTAGGTTGAAGGAAGGGATTATCTAAGAGAGGACAGGACCGGTTGGCTATTTTGGATCTGGAGGGGTGTATGCCTTCCTTAGCCCTCCACTCGCCCAAGGACACCTCCTCAAGATACCACCAGATTTGGCTGAGGGGACCCCAGACTCCTAGGCATGGGCCTGCTTTGTCACCCAAACCCCACCGCTCAGACCGCAAGAAGTTAACACATTTACTATGACTAGATACCTCATTTTTATATCAAACAAGTAAATGGAAAAATAGGTTGTAGTAGTGTTGTACAAGACTTGGCATAAAAATGTAAAAAAATGTATATATTGAACTTATACCTGTACCCTGTATGGAAAAACTTTTTGTTTACTAATAAAAACTAAAGTTACAAAAAAAAAAACAAAACAAAAAGACCGTAAAGGGACTCGCTGATTCGGGAAGCAGACAGACCCTAGTGCATACTGAAGTGCTGGGAAAACACTGTGCAGAAGGACCAGGTACTGGTGCCATCTGCATCCACGGGGACACTTGATACTATCCCACCATCCAAGTGACTCTGACCATTAAGGGTGTGTCACACCAAATGAAAGTGGGGGTAGCACCCAAGTTACCTGTACCTGTACCTGTGATTACTGGAAATGACTTTCCAGGATTTTCTGAGTTAATCAAAGAAGGAGTAAATCCTGATGTTTCAGCAGCTGTGGTGACAAGAGCTCAGCAAAGAAATCTCAAACGGTGGGGACAATTTTCCTTTCAGTGACTTTGATTCAGACTTGTTTGAGCACAGCTCCAAGATCTGGAAATTCAGAAAAGTCGATGACTGAAGAAACTCTGGCAACAAATGACTGATGGACATTAAGGATTAAAATATGAAAATGTTGAAACTAAACTGATTACTGATTGTGATTTTCTTTCAGAGCAAGCTAATGATGTTTCTCTCCAGGGTTAGTTTAAGCAGCTGGGGGTGAAACCGAAACAGTTTGGACCAATGTTTAAATTAAAAAATGTAATGGGTTACTGTTCAGAGTTTGGGTTAAACCTCAGACACAAGAACAGACAGAGCAATTGGTTATACCACAGAAGTATAGAACAGAATTGTTACAGACAGCATATGATAGTCCTATGGTTGGTCACTCTGGGAGGGATCGTACCCTTGCCAGATTGCTGTATAGATTTTACTGGCCTGGAATTCATGAAGATGTTGCTGCCTATTGTAATTCCTGTGCTGAGTGTCAGAAAGCAATCCCTGTGCTGAGCGTCAGAAAGTAGCCCCAGTCACTAGAAAAGACAAGGTGCCCCTACCCTTAATAGAAGTGCCTTTTGAGAGAACTGCAATGGATGTGGTTGGTCCTTTAGACAAAAGTAAACATGGTAATAGATTGATCCTGGTAGTATGCGACTATGCTACTTGATACCCAGAAGCAGTTCCAATGCGTACTGTCACAGCTTCAAAAGTTGCAGCAGAGCCTGCCAAAATTTTCAGCAGAGTGCGCATACCTAAAGAAATTATTACTGATCAAGGTTCGTAATTTTGGTGCTGCATTACTTAAGCAGCTGTATAAACTACTAGGTATCAGTGCCATAAGAACCTCCCCCATCACCCTCAGATAGACGGTCTTGTTGAGCATTTTAACCAAACCCTAAAATGTATGCTAAAAAGGTTTGTAAAAGGGGAAGGGAAAGATTGGGACCAATACTTGCCTTACCTACTTTTTGCTTATAGAGAGGTGCCACAGGCATCAACAGGGTTTTCACCATTTGAAATGCTGTATGGTAGGCAACAAAGAGGACCACTGGATGTGAAAAAAGAAACATGGGAAGATAACCCCACTCAGAAACAATCTATAACTTCTTATATGTGTGCCCCAAGAAAGAAGCTGGCAAAATATGTTGAAATTGCCCATAGTAATCAGGGAGAGGCTCAAAATCAGCATAAGGTATATTATGATCATGGAGTAAAAAAAAAAAAAAAGTTTTGGAGCCAGGTGAAAAGGTTTTGCTACTGTTACCCACAACAGAAAATAAACTCTTAATGAAGTGACAAGGGCCTGATAAGGTTCTTAGACATACTGGCATCGTTAACTACAAGACTGAGACCCCTGACCGGAAAAATCCTACTAAGATATACCATGCTAACCTTCTCAAGAAATAGGTTGAAAAAATGCCAAAAGCTGCTTTGCTGGTTTTACCAGAAACCAACAAGGAATATACTGATGCAACTTATGATAGACTGGAACAAACTGTAACTGCTGATGCTGTAAAGGTTAAGGTTTCCTTAACCTCAGAACAAACTGCAGAAATTCGTAATGTGTTAAAGACATTTAACAGTACTTTTACCACAGTACCAGACTGAGCAAAAGGGGCTGAGCATGTTATAGGGACAAGGAATGCTCGTCCTATTAGGCAAAAAACATACAGGTTACCAGAGTGGTTAAGAGCTGATGTGGTTAAGGAAATACAAAAAAAATGAAAGAACTGGGTATCATAGAAGAATCGAGGAGTGCATGGTCATCTCCGATGGTAATTGTAAACAAAAAAGAAGGGGGTGTTAGAATCTGCCTTGATTTTAGGAAACTTAATCAAGAGTCAGAATTTGACAGTTATCCTATGCCCAGAATGGATGAACAGTGGACAGACTAGGGAGTGCAAAGTATATCAGTACCCTCGATCTCACCAAGGGTTACTGGCAAATACCTTTAGCTAAAGAAACCAGAGATAAAACTGCATTTGCCACTCCTGTTGGCTCTATCAGTTCACCACCATGCCATTTGGTTTACATGGTGCACCAGCTACATTCCAGTGGTACATGGATGTAATTTTATCCCCTCACACTGGTTATTGTGCTGCGTACCTGGATGATGATGTGGTGTACAGTCCAGACTGGAAAAGCCACCTGGAACACCTACGAGAAGTTATCCAAGCTATCAAAAATGCAGGTCTGACTATTAATCCTACCAAATGTGTACTGGACATGCAGGAAACCAGATATTTGGGCTATGTGTTGGGAAATGGAGACGTTAAGCCAGAAATGTTTAAAACAGAAGTTATAGCTAACAGCCCTGTCCCTAAAACAAAGAATCATGTCACGTCATTTTTAGGGATGGCTGGTTATTATCAGACATTTGTTCCCAACTTTGCTGAGTTAGCTACTCCCCTCACTGAACTCACGAAAAAACAGTACCCAAATAATGTGAAATGGTCCCCAGAATGTCATGAAGCTTTTCAAGCCATAAAGACTACATTATGTTCAGCCCCTATTTTAAGAAGCCCAGACTTTGAGAAACCATTTTTGTTACAAACATATGCATCACAGGTAGGCCTAGGTGCAGTACGGAGTCAAAATATTGATGGGATGGAACATTATATTCTATACATAAGTAGGAAGCTGCATGACAGAGAGAAAAGGTACTCTACAATTGAAAAGGAATGTTTAGCAGCAAAGTGGGCCATGGAGTCCCTTAAGTTTTATTTGCTAGGAACTTATTTTGTACTTATAACAGATCACAATCCTCTCTGTTGGCTTAACCAAATGAAAGATAACTATTTCAGAATCACAATGTGGTACCTGACACTACAGCCATTTAAATTCAGTGTGATACACAAATCTGGTAAAGAGAATAGCAATGCTGATTTTCTCTCAAGATATGGATCAGGAATTGAGGGCTCAGAAGGTTAAAAAACAAATGTATGGTTTTGAACATTACTGTTTGCTGTACTGTTATAAAAAATGGATAATGCTCATGTGCTTAATTTCTAAAATTTAGCAGCAAATGTCAGTAGAGAATTAATATAAAGTTTTGAGAACCTGTTGGATAAAACAGGTTTCCTCTTAAGGAAGGGGGGTGTATGTGACAAGGTTGAATAGGATCCTGTCCCAGTTCTTATAGAAAGTGGTTAAAGGCAAGGATCTGTTCTATTCTCCCCTTTCCTATCTCTTGTCTGTCTGGTTGAGCAACCAAATTTTCTTGTGAGACCTAGGATTTGATCACCCCACAGTCTCACAATTATTTGCCTCTCGCTATCTCTCAGTCTTCCCTTGCTGTTTGTCTTTTTCTCTCTTACATATCTGCTGATATAAAAATACATGCAAATCATTATATGGAAATGTTAACCGATACTGGGATCAGTTTGTTTAGAAATTATATAGTGTTCATTTTTGAAATGTATACAATTATAGTTGGAAAGGATTGCAAAAAGCTATTGGAAAATCAAGAGGTTACCGGAGTGCAATTTTTAGGCCTTTTGCAGAAAAGCTGTGGAAAAGGGGCCTCAGCTCAGGCACACTGTGTTTCTGCCTGCACCCACCTGAAACATACAAGAACACTTTGGAAGATGCTTGTTAAGAATGGGGGGTTGGAAGGACTTATAAGACAGAGCAGCAACTGCTTGTAAGATGGACATAGAGACTGAAGAAAAACTCTGAATCATCTCCTCCATTGTATTTTGCCTTTGTAAATAGTTATACTGAACAATTTTATTTTTTATGTTACTGCTAGTACAAATAAATATTTTTGGTGAATTCTACAACTGTTCCTGGTTTTCCTAAGCTTCCTGACCTGTGGCTCAATGACAGGGAGGCATGGTGGGAAGTTATGAATACCTGAGTATCACTGGGAAGAAATAAGATTACTATGGTAAGTAATTGTTTCTTCTAACCCCAGTAATACTCAGGTATTCCTAACTTTCTGCAAACTATGAAGCAGTACCTTAGGAGGTGGGCACAGAACATTATTTTGGAAGCAGACTTTGCAGGACTGCTGTACCAAACCTAGCATCGCCCCTGGACTGAATATCCAGGTTGTAGTGCTTCGTAAAGGTATGTACTGTTTTCCAGGTAGCTGCTTTACAGATGTCAACTAGTGGAACATCCCTGGCAGCTGCTAAGGTAGAAGCTGTCCCTCTTGTAGAGTGAGACCTCAATCCTGTTGGAGGCTCCCTACCAGCTTTAGTGTAACAGAACTGGGTACACTGGACCATCCATCAAGAAATGGACCTTTTCGATGCTGGGTTACCCTTTCCCCACATCCCCATAAGTCAGGAACAGCTGTTTTCTGTCCTGCCTATGGTCCTTAGTGGCTATCATGTAGTAGCTGAAAGCTCTCTTGACATCCAGACTGTAAAGCCTTCTTTCTCCAAAGGTGGCATGCTCAGTGAAAAACACAGGTAGGGTAATGGATTTGTTCAAGTGAAAATCAGAAACCACCTTAGGGAGAAATTTCCTGATTGTTCTCGGGACCACCTTATCTCTGTGGAATGAAATGTAGTCTTGTTCGATGCAGAGAGCCTGAAGCTCACTGATTCTTCTTGCAGACATCATTGCCACTAGGAAAACTGTGTTCCAAGTGACATATTTCAGATGAGCAGAGAACATGGGCTCAAAAGGAGGTCCCATGAGCTTAGTTATGCGCACACTGCGGTCCCATGCTGGCACCAGTTCCCCATGAGGGGGATGCAGATGCCAAGCCCTTGAAGAACCTCCTAAAGATAGGGTCTGAAACTATTGTCACATTTCTTCCAGCAGAAATGTAAGCAGATGCTGCAGCAAGGTGAACCTTAAGGGTGCTGGGATGCAGTCCCAGGGAATGTAAATAAGAGAGGTAATCAAGAACAGCTGGAACCCCAGCTTATGCTGGGACCAGCTTCCTGGCTGAGCACCAGATAGAAAACCTTTCCCACTTGGAAGCATAGGTTTTCTTAGTGGAAGGCTTCTTGTAACCTCTCAGGAAGTCTAAAACACCTTCAGAGAGGTGTAGACCTGCATATTCTAGGTCTTCAAGAGCCAAGCTTTGAGATTGAGATACCCGAGATTCAGATATAGGAGTTTCCCTGGTTGGAGGTTAACAGATTGTGCCTCCGAGGGAGATGTATTGGCTCAGCTACAGACATGGAGAACAGAAGAGAGTACCATGGCCGCCTGGGCCAGTCTGGGGCTATCAAGATCATTGATGCTGACTGGGACCTGAGCTTCAGCAATACCCTGTACACCAGAGGGAAACGAGAAAAAGCATACAGGTGTTTCCCTGACCAGTCCAAAGCCAGAGCAACCAGGGGTAGTGTACCCCGATCTGGTGGTCTGCAACAGTATTGTGGCAGGTGGTGGTTCTGGTGGGATACGAACAAGTCTATCTCTGGGGTGCCCCACCTCCTGAAGATTACTTCCACACCACTTGCTTGTTTAGGACCCATTCATGATGGGCTTGGTTGATTCGACTCAGAGCATCTGCTAGGGGTGTTGTCCTTTTCTGGCAGATGGACAGCCTGCAGGGAAACTCCCAAGGAGTAAGCCAGGCTCCAAATTTTCACGGCCTCTGTGCAGAGAGGACCCGACCTGGCACCTCTCTGCTTGTTTATGTGGTACATTGTCTGTTCCAACCTGTACACTTATCCCTGTACCAATGTTGTGAAGGCTTTTAGTGCCAGAAACACTGCTCTGAATTCCAATAAGTTTATATGCTAGAGTGACTCTGCACTTGACCAAGTGCCCTGGGATATGTGGTCCCCTAAATGGGTGCCCCACCCCAGTAGAGATGCATCTGTTGTGAGAACAACTGATGGGGACTCTCGTTAGAAAGAAACCCCTTCCCTCAGGTTGAATTCCTTTTTCCACCACTGAAGTGCTTATAACAAAGTTTCTGTTACTGGAATCAGCTTTGAAAGGAGATCTTTTCTCTGGCACCACTGTGCCCTTAGGTGGAACCAGATGTCACTCATCCGAAATCTTGAGCCTATGACTTTGCCTGTGGCCGCAACCATGTGGCCCAGGAGCTGTAGGAACTGTCTCGCAGTTTTTTGCTTAGCAGGCTGAAAGAATTTGCAGTCAGCTGGAGACTTCTTACCCCGTCCAAAGGCAGGTAGGCCCTGCCCTGCAGGGTGTTGCTCTCTGCTGCTATGAACTGCAGCACCTGTGCAGGTAGGACTGATTTTTTTGTGATTTATCAAAAACCCCAAGGACTCCAGGAGCCCTTGGGTGGTCTGCAGATGTTGTCAGACCAGGTCTGGTGATCTTCCTACCACCAGCCAGTCATCCAAGTATGGAAACACTGTGACACACTGTCTTCGAAGGTGTGGCGCAACCACTGCCAAGCACTTCGTGAATACCCTTGGGGACGGAGTTAGGCCAAAAGACAGGATTGAAAACTAGTAATTGCCTGATGGGAGTCTAAACCTGAGGTATTTTCTGTGGGACTCCCTTATAGGGATGTGGAAATAGACCTCTTTTTAGTCCAGTGATGCCAACCAGTCTCCTTTTGGGAGTGTTGGCAGAATCAGTGCCAGAGTTACCATTTTGAACTTTGTTTTTTTCAAATGCTTGTTTAGTACTCTTGAGGTCCAAGATAGGCTGCCACTCCCCATTTTTCTTTGTGGTAAGGAAGTACGTGGAATAGAAACTATTTCCTTTCTGCTGAACTGGGACAGGTTCCACTGCTCTTGACAGCAGCAGGTTTCGAACCTCTGCCTCCAGCAGCTTCTTTTCTGTGAGGGAGGGTGAACTGAACACCCTGGTTCTCAGAAGAGGAAGGGATTTGAAATTCAGAGACAGTCCCTGACTCACTACCTCCAGGACCCAGTCTGTGGTGATCCACTGCCAAGCCTGGAGATAGCGAGACAGTCTGACTCTGACAGGTAGAGGGGAGGCGGCCTGTGAACGCATGTCAGGGTGCTTGTTTACTCTGGGGTTGAGGCTGGGTCTGTGATCTTTGCCTGGAACCTCTTTTGCCCCTACCTCTGAAGTACCCATGCTGGGGGTACTGTTGGTATTGGGGTGTAGACACTGGCCTGGAAAAAGGGCCTAGTGTGAAAAGACCTGCCCCTGCCTCCTCTTCCATAGGGTCTGGTGGATGGTGAGGCTTTCTCCTTAGCAGAACTGCTATTGAAGGTGGTCTTATATTCATCCACCTTCTTCATATAAGCCACTGTTGATTCACCAAAAAGTGAATTTTCCTCCAAAGGGAAGTCCAGAGCCTTTGTTTGAGTATCCTGGGTAAGATTTGTAGCTCTTAGCCAGGCAATCCTACGTTGAGCAACAGCGTTTGCCATCTACCTGGCTGCTCTATCATTCGTATCAGCAGACATCTGGAACTGATACTTGGCTGCCTCTAAGCCAAATGTGGCAGTTTCTGCCAGGTCATCGAGACAAAGGGTGAAGGGCTTTTGTGCCATGGCCAGTACAGACTGCCATAAAGACTTCTGGTACTGGGTAGCATAGGCCTGAAATTTGTCTAATAGCCAAAGAAGCTGACAAGAATCATTTTTGGCCATACTGTCAATCTTCCTGGACTTCTTATCTGGTGGGTGAGAAGCCAGAGGCACCTTAGCCTTGTCACAGGCAGCTGCCTGCACCATCCCCTGGTGGTCAGGGTGGGAAAACAGAAACTCTGCCCTTCTCTTTCCAAATGGTACTTTTAGCCAGCCTCTTATCAAAGAGGGGGACAGAATTAGGGTCTGTGAAATCTTCAGTGCATCTTTCTTGAAAATGTATTGACAGGCAAGAAGAGTGTCTTGTGGGGTTAACCCAATCATGTTGAGGTGCTCCACCTGTTCTTCATCCCTATTTCTTCTCTTGTGGTGATGTCCAAGGCATCAGCCATTTTATCACAAAAGTAAAATGTGAGGAAAATCCTCAGTGGTTCTAGAAGGTGAACAGAAATCTTGCTCAGGGGATACCTCAGGCTCAATAGGTTCCCCTTCCTCTTCCTCCTCACAGTCACCATAATCCTCTTCCTCATAAATAAGGATTTACCTGAGCTGCCAGTCTGTCCAGCTGGGGCCTGAACAGGTGGCTACTGGCCAGTGGGAAAAAGCCCTTGTAAGGCCTGTACCACTTTAAATGCCTGAGCTATTTCTTGAGGAGAAAGCAGAGCCAGAGCACCCATAGAAGTCCAATTTTTATCAGTTGGGGGTTCTGTGTGCTTTACTTTCTTTGTCTTCTTAGAGGGAACTGGGAAGTCAGCCAGTTCAGCAAGCCTCTTAGTGCCCTTATCACCGTCTCAGGGGTTGAGGCAATTATTGTAGTGGTCTCACCCACAGCAGAAGAGGGCATCGGCTGGTCAGAGCCAGAGAGACCCTAAGGTGGAGGAAGCTTTTTCTTAAGCCATTCCTGGCGTTTCTCCACTGTTTTCTCTCGGATGGTTTTACAGATGTCACAATCTTCCTTAAGGTGATCACTGCCAAGGCAAGTCACTCATAAACTATGTTTGTCTGCCTTAGCAAACACTTCCTCACAATGAGAACAATTTTTTTAAAACCAGGTTCACCGGTTTTCTTTTTAGGTTTCTCTGACATTGTATTGGTAACCTATAAAAATGTTAACCACTAAGTAATCTGAAAGTTTAGACAAAAGTTTAGCGGTTGTAGTCAGTTACGGAACCGATAATGAACCAATGAAGAAAATGAACCGAGACTAGCGGTTCAGTAACTAACATACTAAAATGCCAACAGAATAGGCCTAACGGTCTCTCGAGTCTGCATGATTTTCAGCACCCGCACTGAGGGCCGATTTTGGTGTCCCTCCCCCTTGGGTTATACTGTCCTCAGTCCCAGATGTTCCACCTGTATTGTGCCTGGTCAGATTTACCCTCCCCCTGTACCTGTCCCATCCCCTCTTAAACCCGTCCACAGTCTCCATCTCTACCAGCTCCCTGGGCAATACATTCCATGGCTCTACCACCCTTTCAGTGAAATAACATCTCCTCCTCTCCCCTCTGAGACTGCCCCCTTCCAGCTTACACCCGTGACCTCTTGTTGCCCCACCCTCCTTCCTTTGGAGCACCCTGACTGGGCCTCCTTTATTGATCCCTTTCATGTACTTAAAGACCTCTATCATGTCTCCCTGTCCCTCCTCTCCTCCAGGGTGTACATGTCGAGCTCCTTGAGACTCTCCACATAGGTCCTCCCCCCAGGCCCTAGATCATTTTGGTTGCCCTCCTTTGGACCCTCTCTAGGAGTGTAATGTCCCCCTTTAAGTGTGGTCTCCAAAATTGTATACAGTACTCGAAGTGTGGCCTAACCAAGCAGCTGTACAGTAGAAGGATCACTTCCGCCTTTCTGGAAGTAATCCCCCTGGCGATGCATCCCAGCATCCTATCTGCCCCTTGCCGCTGCCCTCCTACAGGTCTCCGAGTTGTTCATTTTGACATCTACCACTACCCCCCGGTCCCTCTCACCCTCCGTAACTTGAATCATGTCTCCTCCCAGGGTATACCCCTGGCCTGGATTTCTGACTCCCAGGTGCAGAACCTTTCACTTCCCCACATTGAATTTTAGTTTCTGTTTTCCCCGACCACCTTTCCAGAGCCTCCAGGTCCTCCTGCAAGGCCACCCTCCCCATCCACTACTGCACCTAGCTTCGAGTCATCTGCAAAGAGACTCATCTCACTCCTGATCGCCCTCCTGATGTCTGAGATATAGGCGTTGAACAGGAGTGGCCACAGCACAGACCCCTGGAGAACCCCACTAGTAACCCACCTTGGGGATGGGGCTAACCTTCCAACCACCACCTTCTAAGTACGCTCAGAGAGCCAATTTCCTATCCATCTTAGCAACTGTCTCCCTACCCCCATTTCCTTCAGCTTAGCCAGCAGGCCACTGTGGGGTACTGAATCAAACGCCTTGCTAAAATCCAGAAAGAGGACGTCCACTGGCCTACTCTGGTCCCGGGCCTTGTCACCCAGTCATAAAACTAAACAAGATTTGTCTGGCATGATCTTCCCATAACAAAGCCATGCTGCCTATTGTCCAAGCCCCCAGTTTGCTCCAGTAACCCCTCTAGCCTTTCCTTGACAATGCCCTCCATCACGTTGCTGACCACCGATGTCAGGCTAACAGATAAAGTGGTTACAAAAAATAAATATTTAAAATACATTTAAGGTAAAACCTAACAGGGTTTTAGTCAGAAAATCCCAAAAATAACTAACATAACTCGGTTCCCCACCGGTTATACCGAACCGAGAGAAACCGATAAAAAAATACTAAAATAACGCTAAAACTAGGTTTAATTACAAATAATAAGTAAAAGGCAGCAAATGAAAGAAAAACAAACTTATATTTTTGTTTTTTAAAATCTCTTTTTATCTTCCTGATCGCCTCGTCGTTCCACTCCTTTGGGCTCACTCATGCCACCCACCCGACACACTGAGTCTGCCTCTAGAGTTCCCCTGGTGACTCCTACCTTCCTCCCTTCATGAAGCACCTTGCACAGCGAGGTCTGCTCGTGGTTCCTGGACTGGGTGGCTGCAGCGGCCGTCATCTAGGAACGGCGAGGTGGTTTCCGCTTTTTCTGTGCTTCCCTTCAGCCCCCCCCCCCCGAGGACACCGGCTCGGGCAGGAAGGTGCTTACGCACGCCTGCCAAGTGCCTTACAGCGTCCTCCCCTCCCCGACTCCCCCCATGCAGGAGCCGCCAGTGCCCTGAGAGTCTGTACTTCCATCGGCCCCTGTGGACTTCGGGTGCATTAAGCACCCCTGGTAACCCACCCCAAAGGAAGAGAGCATCCATTGGGACGCTCAATCCTCCTTCCCCCTGCAACTTATATATTTTTATAAGTGTCTTCATGTCACAGCACAAGCTGAAGAGTGAGATTCCGAGTGACTAGACTTTACGGGCGGAGAGTGAAATCTGAGGGTTTTAGAACTAAGGCAGTTAGTTCAAGGCAGTATTTGAATAGTTGTCACGTGCAAAGAGTTCTATCATTTGCATGTGTTCTATCCTCTCTGGGCAGTTCTGGCTTAAAGGAACACTGCAGAACTTTAGGAAGACCGGACTATTCTGGGGTTAGAACCCAGATACTGGTAGCACAGTTCTGACCCAGACAGATTTGGTTCCTGCTTCTGCAACAGATGGCAGTAGAACCCCCAGTTCCTCTTCCACTATCCTCTTGCTTGCTATCCCAGAAGCAAGGCTCTCTACTACACCCCAACCTCATGTCTCTGCATCTCCATGCATGGCTCCTGCAAACTTAGCCAGGAGCAGGTTTGGAAGTGTCAGAGGGGGTAGCAAAAGTGTTGGTGGCCGCTAGGAAACCATCTACTAGGTCCACATACGCCATGAAGTGGAAACTGGACAAACCTTGCCGAGTTCTATGACTGGGTGACGAAGGCCCTGGACCAGGGTAGGCCAGTGGACGTCCTCCTTCTGGACTTCAGCAAGGTGTCTGATTTGGTACCCCACAGTGGCCTGCTGGCTAAGCTGAAGGAAATGGGGGTAGGGAGACAGTTGCTAAGATGGATAGGAAATTGGCTCTCTGAGCGTACTCAGAAGGTGGTGGTTGGAGGGTTACCCTCATCCCCAAGGTAGGTTACTAGTGGGGTGTCCCAGGGGTCAGTGCTGGGGCCACTCCTGTTCAACGCCTATGTCTCAGACATAAGGAAGGGGATCAGGGTGAAATGAGTCTCTTTGCAGATGACTCAAAGCTGGATGTAGTGGTGGATGAGAAGGAGAGGAATGTGGCCTTGCAGGAGGACCTGGAGGCTCTGGAAAGGTGGTCAGGAAAATCTAAATTAAAATTCAATGTGGGGAAGTGCAAGGTTCTTCACCTGGGAGTCAAAAATCCAGGTCGGGGTATACCCTGGGAGGAGACACGATTCAAGTCACAGAGGCCGAGAGGGACCTGGGGGGTAGTGGTAGGACCAAGCCAGCAGACATGAATGACTGTTAGGCTCATTCTACTGGGATTTTAGTATGCTAGTAGTATGTCAAAATGAATAACTCAGGAGACTTGTAGGAGGGCAACGGCAAGGGCAAATAGGATGCTGGGATGTATTTCGCCGGGGGGGGGTTATCTCCAGAAAGGCGGAAGTGATACTTCTACTGTACAACTGCTTGGTTAGGCCACACCTCGAGTACTGTGTGCAGTTTTGGAGACCCACATTTAAAGAGGCACATTACACTCCTAGAGAGGGTCCAAAGGAGGGCAACCAAAATGATCTGGGGCCTGGGGGAGAGGACCTATGAGGAGAGGCTAAAGGAGCTCGACATGTACATTCTGGAGGAGAGGAGGGACAGGGGGGACATGATAGAGGTTTTTAAAAGTACATAAAAGGGATCAATAAGGGAGGCCCAGTCAGGGTGCTCCAAAGGAAGGTGGGTGGGACAACAATAGGGCACAGGTGTAAGCTGGAAGGGGGCAGGCTTATAGGGGAGAGGAGGAGGTGTTATTTCACTGAAAGGGTGGTGGCGCCATGGAATGTATTGCCCAGGGAGCTGGTAGAGGTGGAGATTGTGGACAGGTTTAAGAGGGGATGGGACAGGTACAGGGGAAGGGTAAATCTGACCAGGCCCAATACAGGTGGAACATCTGGGACTGGGAACAGTATAACCCAGGGGGAAGGGGGAATACTAAAATCAGCCCTCAGTGCAGGTGCTGAAAATCGAGCAGACTCGAGACCGTTAGGCTGATTCTGCTGGCATTTTAGTATGTTAGTGCATCAAACTTTTTCAATATATACTGGCCATAATGTAAAGTTGGAGTATCCGTAGCAACTGCTTAGCAGACACCATGCTAAGTGGAGCTACACTGGGATACCACAAAATATCCATGGAAGTTTATATTAAAAATTAAATAAACAATTTGAAACAAAACTCCCTGCACTATACTAAAGGATCCCTATAGCATCAATTTTTTATTTATTTATTTTATTTATCTCTCGGATTACAAGGACCTTTGAGCCAGGGGCTCTTTTGCAAAGGTTCCGCATCAAAGCAACATTAGAAACAATACATAATGAGAGAATATAAAGCAAGTAATACAAACAGAAGGGCAGTGTGTGACAGGGAAAGTGTCGCTTGAAGGTTACAGGTTTATATAAACTACATCAGGATTCCAGTAAAATAAAATAAACAAACAAACAAACAAACAAACAAACAAACAAACAAACAGGCAAGTGCATCCAGGAACCCTGATTTTGTCCGGTTCAGGAGAAAACAGAAGGAGGGTGGTGGAATGGAGCAACCAGTACTGGGACATAATACTGACTATGTCAAGCGGAGGGAGGGGAAGGTGGGGGTGTGTGGGGCACTAGGGCCAGATGACAGGGGGAGGCGGGGAGCACAACATGTGTGGTGACTAGCAGGGCCAATCGCACCTGCAGAGAGCTTCAAGGTGCTGCCGGGGTTTACGCTTGAAAAGACCGAGCTTAGGTTCGCTAAGAATGTCCAATGGGAGTTCGTTTACCAAACTGGGGGCACAACACATGAAAGACCTCTGTGCCTGGGAGGTCCGGCAGTACGGGACTAGGTAGGTGCCCCCAGTAGCACTCCTAGAGCTACGGGGGTTGGCGACCTGCGTGAGAAGGTGCTGGGTTGACTGTGGTGTAAGCCCTGGGATGATTTTTTTTTCACCAGCAGCCCGATCTGGTATTGGATCCTCCCTCTGAGGTTCAGCCAGCTGGACAGGGCATATAAGTCGCACGTGTAGGTGTGCCGGTGAACCCCCAGGGTCAGTCTACATAATTTGTTAAGAGCAGTGGTAATTCGCTTGAGGGAATACGTAACAGGGATCTTGTGGAATACATGATTTACTCGAGCTGTTTGATCTTGGACACATTACTCATGGCTTACGCCACTCATGAGGTTACCCAAGGTCAAACAGCTCTTATGAAAATAAATCATGTATTCCAAAGGTCCCTGTTACGTACCCCTTATTTATGTATGTATATATACACATACATATATATATATACATATATATATATATATATATATATATATATATACATACACACACACACATATATACGCATATACACACACACACACACACACACACATATATATATATATATATATATATATATATATACACACACACATATACACACATACACACACACACACACACACACTATGTCAGCATCAGTGAGCACGTCTGTGTGCACATGAGTGCGTGAGAGTGCATGTTATTTGTATTTATTTTACAATTCTGAGTGGGAAAAGGCACTCTGAGCTACAGTTCTTTTCCAGGTGCAAACCAAAAAGCACAAGGAGGTTAAGGGACTTGCTCAGGGTCATACAATGTGCAAGTGACAAATCTGGATTCAAACCCAGAGCTGTTGTGACAGGTCTCCAAGTTCACAGCTCTGTTCTCCGCCTTTGAGGATACACTGTCTGGCAGTATGCATTTTTAAGTACATGCATAAGTGTATGTGTGTATGCGTGTGTGTGTAATTATGCACGCATGCTGATTTTTTGCAGCAGTCCACTGTATAAACATGTTCAGCTTCAGGTCATGAAACAAAGCCTCCAAATCAGAAACTCTGTGGACAAATTCTACTGTTCTAACGGCATGGCACACAGATGATAGGCCAGGGTTCCTTATTTACCACTAGAACGCTGCACTGTGGCACAGAGCTCTGTGATGATTACACCTCACCAAACTGCCCACTGACCACACAACGGACTCCTGCAGTGTATTCCTCATCTTGCAGACTTTTTGTTTTTGCTTTCTATTTCTCCCTCCTTTTCCAGTCCGATCCACCCTCCTGCTACCCTAATAGCTCAGCCCTTCCAGGGTGCCCTCCACACTCAGTTTAGTCTTGCGGAAGACTCCAGGGAAGGGGAAAGCATATCTAGTAACCAGTGGCAGAGGCGAACCCCACCCCAAGCACGTTTCCTCAGGTCAGAACTGGACTCCGAGGTGCCCTTTAATGCTCTACACCAGTATCTCATTATGGTTTAAGGGAGCACAAAGTTAAAAACCCTACTGCTCAGGGCCACCAGGGGGCAGGCATGAGGTGGCAGATGTCACATCCCCCCATGGGCTGCACTTAACCTCCCAGAGGCCTGACGGGGATCCCTGGGTTGAGAGGTCCCCAGTGGGCAAAGAGAGAGTGGATTTAGCACTAAGACATCAAACTGACACTTTGTCACAGGACCCTGAATGTGTACTGGAATCCCTCACTGTGCACACGCTAGCCTAGCTCAGTGGTCCTCAAGCTAAAAAAACATAACGGCCTCGAAGTCCGGCCACCAAAACTTCCAGGCAACATGCCTCCAGAATACAACACAGCGTAGAGCTCCCAAATACAACATTTCTGCTATACACATTGCATACAATACCACTGAATACCTCTCTTTATAGACAATATACAGCACCCAAATACAAAATACAATATATCTGTCTATACACAGCAGACCTGGATACATCTGTCTACACACAGTACACAGCACCCAAACACAAAATGCAATATATCCGTCTATAAACAGCAGAACACATCTGTCTGCACGAAGTACACAGCACCCAAATACATCTGTCTGTACACAGCAGCCCTGGAAACACATCTGTCTACACACAATATACAGCCCCAAAATACAACACATCTACCTATACCAAGTACATTGTACCCCAAAAACAACACGGCTGTCCATACACAGTACACAGCCCCAAATACAACATATCTACCCAAAGTATACAGTCCCCTGAATAAAACGCATCTGCCTGTGCACAGTACACAGTCACCGAGAAATACAACACATCTGCCTAAACACAGTATACCGAGCAGACAAAAAATACCATAAGGTCTATTCTCCTGGCATGTTAGTATGTTAGTATACAGTTCCCCCAAGGAGCAGCACAGTCTAATGATTAGAGCACCAGCTTAGTACGGAGGCATAATAGCGCAGAGGTTTAGTGCTCTGAGCTGCAAACCTGGAGACCCAGGTTTGAATCCCACAGCCCCACTTGCATACTGTGTGACCCTGAGCAAGTCACTTAACTTCCTTGTGCTCCCAGGCCACACCTGGAAACAAGCTTCGGCTTAGTGTGCCTCTCCTGGTTAAACAATGTCCCCTTTTCTAACCAGGAGATAACAGGCTCAAAACTGACCAGATACTCTGTGTGTGTGAGTGTGACCTTGGGCAAGTCACTTAACCTCCCACCGCTCCAGTCCACCCAGCTGCAACAATAAGTAGAAGCAGGACTCCACAGGAAATGAGATACTGCACCTCACCCAGGCTATTCTGGATAAACTGTTTTTTTTTTTTTTGTATTATTTATTTATGCTCCAAACCTGCTCGCACTGGCCAGTCTCTATCGGGCCATCAAGGACTGAATTCAGCCCGGCGACCCCCATCCACCCACCGCTCCACATCACAGCCTACCCCCAGGGTAACCAGATGTATCCCTTGCATCAGACGGGTCCCCTCCCTGCGGAGGGAATTAGTCTTACTGGCCTGCTTCGTTGGCCCTGGGTACTGCTGGGGTAGCCATCAGTGATCCAGGGGCTCTGGCAGAGAGGGTCCACGTGACCGTCACCCAACCATCCAGTGTGCCATTTTCCTGGTTTTTCTCCACCCCTTCCACCCCCTATGGTGGTGGCCGACTTTGGGCGGGGGCATGCAGGGTGCGTGTCGATGCCTCACGTCCCCACAAGCATGCACCCAATCCACCCAGAGGGACCTAGGCAGAACCCCCCCGCCCATGGGAGGAAGGGAAGCACCAATGGGCACTTGTACATCCTTCCTTGCCGGCCTCCGCCCCTGGCAACCCGTCTCGGGGCACGAACCTGGGTTGCCAGCGTGCCGAAAGCAAACCCTTGCTCAGGCGCCAGGAGCTGCCCCTGATAAACTGTAAAAAAAAAAAAAAAAAAAAAAACAAACAACACATCTGCCCATACACAGTGTACAGCCCCCAAAAAAAAATAAATAAATACAGCATATCTTCTGATAAACACTATGCAGCAACTCCCATCTGCTGTAGCCTTCTTGCTTAAAATGCAACTCCTATGTTTTTTTGTTGCGAGGGGCATTAAGTTAAAGCATATTGTAAGTAAGTAAAAATGTTTTATTCATACAAAGTATATGAATTAGGATGAACTCGATTGAGCTGTTGCTCATTTACAACGAGGTCCTAAGGAAATATAAAACATTCAGTACAGTAAAAAAAAAAAAAAATAGAAAAAACAGACAATAGACATTAAGCACCGCATAAATAAGCGTACACAGCAAGGTTACATCAGTCCACTTTTCACAAAAAGGTTAATAATCATAGAAATGCTCCTACAAATTTTCAATGGGAACAACATTGTCTTTATGCCAAATTTCAGATTGCTATCTGTAAGACTGACTGAATTATGACCAATTAAAGAATTTTGGAAAATTACACAACATTTTGTGAAAACTCTGCAAAATCAGAATTTGCTAATTTTGCCCAGCCCTAGTCACAAGTGGGGTACCACAGTGGGGTCAGTCCTAGGACCTGTCCTTTTCAATATGTTTATCAGCGACACAAGAGAAGGAATACAAGGCAAGATGTGCTTCTCTGCAGATGACACTAAGCTCTGTCGCAGGGCAGACAGCAAAGAAGACGTAGAGGAACCTGCACAGTTTAGAGAAGTGGTCCAAGGTCTAGCTGTCGAAATTCAGTGCCAAAAGATTTAAGGTGATGCACCAAGGGGTTTTGACAGGAGGAGGAAAGAGACAATACTGTCTCTATAGATCACCACTGAAACCCCATCTGGAGTACTGTGTCAGCTCTGAAGCCCTCACCTCAGGAGAGACAGGCTGGAGACAGTGCCGCACAGAGCAACCCGAGTAATACTGGGGCCAGGAGTATGAAGACTTCCATAGGCACCAACTACAAGGGTGCTGAAGAAGTACTCAAGCGCCACCAGTGTTGCCATGGACACCCTTAGTGTTCTGCCAGCAGGCTGAGCAAATCCTATCACTCAACATTTATTTATTTATTTATTTATGACTTTGATAACCATGTAGATGCCCTGATCCCAGGGACCATTTTCAGGCACAATCAGAACGACATACAATGGCACAGGGGCAACTTAAAAGCAAAGTACACAGAACTGGGGAGCCAGTTAAGCAATGATGCCAAAGAGACAAAAAAAAAAAAAAAAATACAACAGCATTCTAGACCCATGAAGGTACAGAGACTTGTACAACAGCTTAGGACTAGCAAATTCCTTTTCAGTTGTGAGCTCCCATAATGTTTTATAAACACATGACACATCATGGGGGGTCACTATGTTTAAACACAGGGGGCAGGATTCGCAAAGGGCGATGCAGGGCTTACGTCAAGCCCCGAGTCTAACCCTTTTGCCAACACCTTTGCTGCACACTGTGCCCGATTCTAGCAGACTGGGCGCATTTACAACACTTTCTCAATTTACGGCAGCTTGCGCCAAATAATGGACCGGACAGGGGAATGTTGGCCGTGACACCAGGGAAACTCCCCCTACTCTGCTTGAATATGTGTCATGGGATCGTTAACTTACACCTGGACAGTGACCAGGTATCAACAAAAGGAACCTTGGTTTAATGTCTCATCCAAGTGACGAACCTCAACAGTGCAGCACACCCTACATGCTACATAACAGTATCACTTATAAGTATTACCCTAAAAACCTGTTGTGGGGGCTAGAACCTATAATCTTCAAATCTTATGGCCCCAGAGGCAAATGTGCTATTTGGCCGAGCCAGACCTGATGCATAATGTGTGACACCAGTACTGGACTCATGTTGTTAGAACAATTTCTCAGGTAATGCAGTGGCTTGAACCTCCCCAACCAACCAAACCCCCATACACACACACCCCATTTCCTCTACCACCTACCTGATGGGTGGTGCTGCTGACCGGGCAACTTGCTCCTGCCCCCCCAATGTGGTAGGAAAACCTCATGGGTTTGAGGTGCTGTGAGTAAGATCCAGTGTGCTCTGTCGGGCTCGCAGGAGGAGGAGGTGTTGGTGGCAGTACAGGTGGTGGAGGAAAGTTGAGGACGGTACTTCTGGGTCTGTTACCATTCATATCTTCTTCGTTTCCTCCCTCCCCCCCAGAGACGGAGCTGCGACGCATCCGTAAGAATCCAGGAGGGAAAGAGGGGATTTACTCCGCAGCACTCCGAGATGGTCCCAAAGTTCCCCAGGCTCGCTCTTGGAAAACAACAAGTCCCAATACCATGAAGAAGGGACTCTTCCTCCAAAAGCCGTGGCACAGTAGGTGCTCCATCAACAATGTTGGGGCTGGTGTCTTTCAACTTCCTCCCACAACTTCAGTGACTTAACAACACAAGGGCTGTCCTTAATTAGATCCATTAGAGGACGGCTTCTTCCTCAGCAAAATAATAAAGGCCATGAAAAGGAGCTGGCTGGAGTTTCTTTTTCTTTCTGTTTAAAATAAAATATTTGCAGTGTCTCCTCTGTATGATAAAGACATCAGCAACAAATGTGGTTACAAAAACGTGCATCCACTATCATATCCAAAGATCGTCTCTTGGGCTTTTTTTTTTTTTCCTTCTTTCTTTTCGCTTTTTAATTTTGAGGACCTCCCAGAATAGCTGACAGCAGCAGAGTGACCCCGGGTCCCCTTTCAGTTGTCACAGACCCCAGCAGCTGGTTGCCATCCAGAATCCCTACTTCCAGCCCTCCAAGTCTGCAGCACAGTCTGACAAAGCTCCCTCTGCCGTTTTTCCAGTGACTGCACACACATTACATTTTTGTGGCTTTGCCTTGCTGTTACCCCGCTTACTTCTGCAGTTTGCAGACTCAAACGTTACCTTCCAGAATCCAGACAGCAGCATAAACCGAAGCCCGTACCCAGCCTGTCTCTCTCCGCTGCCGTTCTACGATCCTCCCAACGGGTGTGCTCTTCCTCCGGCGCCTTAACTGGTAATTTGCTCCAAACCTCGCAGTCCAGCTGTATCTCGGCCCCCGGCCTTTCCCGATCGCATCTTCTGTTGCACTTCTGAGCTGTGTCAAAACCCAGCTTGCAGCACCCGCTCCCCTCTTCTCTCTCTGCCTTCTCTGACCCACACGCCCGATGCTCTTTGTCGAGAGTGGGGATTGTTGAAAATATAAGGTTGGATCATTTGTATTTCAAACTTTTCTGGGGGGGAGGGAGTAATCAGTTGTCCTTTTGCTGCTCTCAGCTGTCTTCTCAGCAGGATGCACTGCTGCTCTCCGAGTCGTAGACTCTGGAAATTTTTATGGATTTTTTTTTTCGCTGTGTGTGAAATCTGATATCCCCCCAAAGAAAAACGGAGCCCACCACTGCTCCCCCGCCTTCCCACCAACTCGTCTTAGCAGACGTCACAAGATCTTGTACTGCTTAGCCTTTTTCCTCTCTCTCCAACCTACTAATCCTGTCTGGCGAGTCGTGGTTACAGTTTGGGGGAACCAGCGCAGCTCAGCACACCGTGGGTTCCGAGTTCAGCAATGTCAGTTTCACTGCGTATGCAATCGATGCAACGACGCATATAGTACCTGTTTATTTAGAGAGGTGATTTGGTTCCGAGAGTTTATTTTTTACTATCTCAGCTCGGATGTTTCTCGCCCCTAAATAATGCAGATGTACATTAACATGATCGTTAAAACCCCGTCTCTCTGTGTGCTGTGAGGACACTTGGCCTGCGGCCTCCTGTCTCACAACAGACCCAGGGTGTTGATTAAGGCCCTGTCCACACTATGCCTCTGTAACATTACAGAGGGTCCAAAACCATTACTATAATGGTTTGGGTTTACACCTGTAATGTTACAGAAGGCGTTTTCGAAACCCGTTGTTGAAACCATCCTGTCTACATTACCCTTGAAACTCCTCTCTGTAATGTTATAGAGGGTCTAAACCACTACCATAACGATTTGCATTTATACACTGGTAACATTACAGAAAGTGTTTTCATAACCATTACAGAAACCTGTTGTGAGGTGGTTTCAACAACGGTTTCTGTAATGGTTTCAAAACTCTGGCCCTGTCCACACTACACAAGTAAACTCCTGTAAGGTTTTCAAAACGTTTTCAGTGGTAATGTGGATGCACTGTAAAGTTTTCAGTCTGCAAGGGTTTCAAAACATTACAGATTTTCGGTGCAGTGTAGACAGGGCCTAAGTTTTCAACAACTGTTTTGAAAATGCTTTCTATAACATTACCAGTGTAAACACAAACCATTACAGTAATGGTTTGGACCCTCTGTAATATTACAGAGGGATTGTCTGGTATAGTATGGACAGGGCCTAATCTCCAATAACCGCACGCCCTGTTGTGGGATATTACTTACTTTTATATGGTCTAAACCCTGGTCCTAAAGCGTAGAGACTGTACTAATCATGGGTGCATGGTTTAATAACAGTAAACTACCAATTTAGTGTAAAATAACAATGGTAGCACCCCCAAACCCAGCCAGCATAAGGCAAACATGCAGTTCCAGCAAGTTCTTAGGGCAGGCTTGATTGCTGCTGCCACCTCAGTCTCTACAGACTAGGGGGCACCATTCATAATTTGGGAAAAGGATGGCCCAGAAGGGATGTACCGTCTTGCTTATTTCAGCTGTTGGAGAGGTCCTTCTACCATCAGCTGGGAGAGGACTGAAGCACAGGGAGGTTAACCAGTGACTTGCTCAGGGTCACACTAAGAGCCAGTGACTGTAGTGGAATTCTCACAGTCTAGTTCTGAACTCTAAAACATTTGTAGGTGAACCACTAGTGACTCAGATCCCTGTGAGGAGGGCCAAATGAATTATCGACAAAAAAGTTGGGGGGGGGGGGGCTGACCCTTTGTTTAACAATAAGGAGGAGGAATCCTTTTCTTTTTTTGCATTATGTTGAATGTTACATCTGCATGGATGACAGGATACAAAAGTGATGGGGATTTGGCCCTTGGCCTTTTTTTGTCCTGCATTTCCAATATTCCGATATTACAAAGAGAATAATTTTCATTTGGTTTCCAAGGTTAAACATGAAATGAAGCCCCAAAAAGCTATGTAACTGACATAATATTTTCTCAACCCTTGCACAAGAGTGACAGTCAAAGCAGCAAGAGGGTTTTGAAATAGAAATATATTCCTGGAGCTTTAATCAGGTTTTAAAAGAGTTGTGCCAAACAGAAAGAGAAAACGGAAGTAAGAAGTAGGAACAGTGAGGTTTTACAATCCCAGCTGGTGTTCCCGGCACCAATCTTGCGTAAAACAGGAAACACTCAAGATTCCAACAACATTATGCATGTGGTGTTATTACTGAAAAACATTTGTAAATCACAAAAACAGTCCTAGATGGGGTGAGTAGAAATATTGTCAACAACAACCAGTGATCTACAACCCATACTCCTGTCTGGCCCTAAGGATTTGGGTCTCATTTAAAGAGAAGGTCCCCTCAGGTTTTTTTCTGTTTACCTGTGTTGTTTGAAGGCATGAACAATGATTGCCTCTATTGCACCCTCCTAATGTCATCAGGATTTAAATGTATTGTAGATCCAGGGAGCACTCCCAACCAATCGGAGTGCTCCTTTCCCCTGCATGTAAGACACTCTCATTCTGTGAAGAGCGTCTCACGCGCAGATGCCCTGGAAACGGGCAAGTTCCGGGAATCGTTTAAAAAATATATATATATAATTGATCGCTCTCGATCAATAATATATTAATACATCCCCCGTTGTCACTCGTTCCTGTATTAGAGTAGTTTCACTTGCCTTCAGCTTGAGCCAGAACAGCTTCACTTTGCTGTTCTCGCTCCAGCTGAAGGAGTGAGAAACCACTCTTACACAGCAAAGAGTGGCTCCAGGGGACGTATTAGCATATAAATGAAGTTACTAAATCGGGTGTGAAAACCTGCTTGACTTCATTACAAAGGTCATGACCTCACTCATGTAAGGCATCCTGAGATTTTATTGTGCTTTAGAGCTAAAGCCTACAGTAGTTTTTTATTTAATTTTTTTTGTTGTATTTTATTACAACTAGGATTACAAGTATCTTTTTTTTTTTAACCTTCTATTTATGCCCCAACTACCTCTTCTCTCCACTCTCTCAGATATCTACTAACTGCGCTCCCCCCCGGTCTCGCTGCGGTCTGCCCCTAGAGTACCTGATCCACTAGCCTAGGCACTCGGATAACCCCCCCAGGTGGGGTGAGGAGGAACCCCTGATGCTTACCTCCCCAGAACCAGCACACTGAGTCATGAATCCTAGTACAGCGAGGTCTGCCATTGCGAGCCAGAGAAGCGCAGGGTGGTGTAGTCGCTTAGGAGAGACCGAGGGGTGTTTCCTAGTTTTCTCCGCTAGACGTCGGCATGCAATGGAGCCAATGAGCTAGGAGGTGCACTGAGACGCACTGCCCGCTCCGCCTCCTGCCGACATCTACCCAATGCCCTTGCTGCTGCCCCAACGTACCGCACCTACAACCGGGCTCCCCCAGATGGCAGTATTGCAGTGGGAGCCTGCAGAGACTCCCCCCCGGAGAAGGAGAGAGCCATTGGCGCTCTATCCTTCTCAAACCCTAGCCCTGGTTCATTCCGACCCGGGTCACGGCGTGGTGTGAGAGTTTGGCATCCAGCGCCTCAACCCTCAGCGCCACCGGGCCGGCCCAATTACAAGTACCTTTGAGCCAGGCTCTTTTACAAAGGTTCCACGTCAGAGAACAAATACAATACAAGTTACAGAAATAAGAACAAAACAATAAATAGGTCGGCATATTAGGTTACAATGGTAGATCAATACAATAGCTAGAATAAGTAGAATGTATACATGGGAACACAGAGTAACAGAGGGATAAGTAGGAGGGAAGGCGGAAGATGAAGGTAAACATGAGGAGCAAAGTTGGAGAGGGCAGGACTTGCAGCCAAAGAGGGATGGTCGTCAACTATGAGCAGGCTGCAACTAGTCAGCGGAAAGGGAAAGATCATTGAGGGCTCAGAAGAGGCGGGGGGTGAAGGGGAAAGAGTCAGGAGTGGTGAAAAGAAAGAAGAAATAAAACAGTAACATAGAGGAAAAGGAGGGTGTGGAGGTGTGGTAGGTGATAGTTGGAGGGAACAGTAGTTCTACTGTATCAGTTACTACTGTATCAGTTAGTGCTGTTCCCTGTCCTCTGCAGCCCCTATGTTCTTGTCTTGTGCTGTCCATCAAACTTTTCAAGGTACAGTAACTGCCCTGCTGTTTTCCGTAGTTTAAAGTGTATCTGAGGTGGAAAAATGCTTTTAGAGAATGTTTGTAATGTTTTATTTTTGCTGTGTTGAATAGTTCTGTGTTGCAAGTTCTTATTTTGAAGACTAAGCATTCAGTCTCTTTGTTCTCATTTTTTTTTTTTTTTACCTGTGCTGACTGCCAAACAAGGTTGATGGGCAGTACAAGACCAAAAACAGAGGGACTGCAGAAAATATCAAAAAGCACTGAATGATACAGTAGAACTGCAAACTTTAGCCCTAAAGCATCATCAAATCCCATGATGTCTGGCATGAATCGGGTCACAACCTTTGTAATGGATTCAAGTAGGTTTTTATGCCAGACTTAAAGGTGTACTACAGTCAAAATTTGCAAAAACATATGTTGTGCAGAGTGTTTTGATTTGTGTATTAAGTCCTGGTATGCCCTTCCCTTTGTCTGCTAGTAGGATATCGTCACACCTTGGGTGCACTGTGAGGCGTGGTCTAGGCGATATTCAATGGTGCTGCGCCCTGGCTGTGCACCATTGAATGGCACCGTCAGCCACCCACATTGCGCGTAAGGCATGAGTGACACTGCACCAAGCGCAGAGTGGCAGAGGAGGCCAGGGATGCGCTAAGCGAAAGTGCCCCGATATTCAGCGGTGACATGCAAATGGTGCCATAATGTATGCAAGGCGCAAATGGGGCTATTTGCATGTCATTATGGCCCCATTTGCATGCAGGTGCACCAATCCCCTGCAACTTACGCCTGGCACCTGCCAGGCTGCAGCTGTTGGGGACCGACCCCCTGCCCCTCACCGGCAACGCACCTCCATTGCCCGATCACGGGCTGTAACATTAATTTAACTCCCTGGTGGGCCAGTGGACCTAACGCCTTGCCCGATCACGGGCTGTAACATTAATATAACTCCCTGGTGGTCAGTGGACCTAACACCTTGCCTGATTGCGGGCTGTAACATTAATATAACTCCCTGGTGGTCCAGTGGACCTAACGCCTTGCCCGATTGCGGGCTGTAATATTTTGTAACTCTCTGGTGGTTCAGTGGTACCATACCTCCTCCCAACCCGCCCACTCATTCATCACCTGCTCCCCGGTCAGCAGGCGGCACACCACCTGCAAGCCGCCCGGCCACCCGCCGACTGACGCGTGCAATGCGGCTATGCGCCCGATGAGTCCAAGTGAGGGCCAATGGGCGTGCGAACCGTCTGTATTACCTGATCCTGATATGTGAATGGATCATTCACATATCGGAACTGTAATCACCAGCTCGCTGCACCCGATAGTCACGCTGGTGGACCAATGGCCGCCTGGCCAACCGATACTGTACAATCGTCGGCTGCTGAGTGGGGTGCTGCCACCATGCCGCGCTGACCCAGAGGCGGGGAGTAAGCGGGAATGAGTGGAAAGCGGGTAGGGAGAGTAGAGAGTGCCACTGGACCACCAGGAGGTCAATATTACAGCCAGCGATCAGCTAAGGCGTTAATCCACTGGACCAAGAAGTATATTAATGTTACAACCAGCGTTAAACAAAGTTAGATCATTGGATACCAAAGCGGTATAAAGTATATTACAGCCCTGCGATCGGACATGAGAAGCGCTACACCACCAGATGGTGCCGCCAGGGCTCGGGTAGCCACCCACGGCTGGCAGCTGCCGTGTTGCACCCAGCAATATGGCAGCCGGCATGTGGGTGGCCAGTCCTTGCTCCTGTTTTGTTGGGAACATCTTTGCGCCCCTGTGTGGTGCAAGGCAGGTGTGCCTGCGCATGCTCGCACATCCCGGCTGAATATCGGGATGTGCGAATATGCATGGGCACAACCCCGCACTTCGCCGCACATATTGGCGCCTGGCTAATCGGACGGCGCAGAGCAGATTCCTCTTTTGAATATCCACAGTGCGCATCAGTGGGTTGCGCATGGCACATCACTGTTGCGCCATGCACAACCCTTTTGAATATCCCACCCCTGGTAGGCAGTATAAACTGTATGTTGTTGTTTCTTAAAACAATAAAATATAAGTTTAAAACCTGATGAAACTAGGAGCGTGCAATAGAATCAATCATTGTTCATGCCTGCAAACTACACAGGTAAACAGAAAAAAGCCTAAAGGGATCTCTCCTCCTTTGCTGAGCTCATGTTGTAGAGAAGGGGGAGGAGGATGTACTTGGTGAAGACTTCATAAGGTATCATTTAAGAACAGGCAAGTCCATGACTTATGGAAACACCCAGTCACTGGAGCCAGGCAGGTCTCAACAAGTGTCTGTAGGCAATATGGAGGCGCACGGGCAGGTATAGAATTGACAGCTACCTCAGTCCTAACTTCTCCCAACAGAAGCCACGGAAGAGAATTATAAAGGAACACTGACTGTGGAGGAGTGTACAGCTACTCCAGCTCCAGCCAGCTCTGGTCCTTGCAATCCCTGTGCCTTGGTGGGGCCCCATATCAGTAGTCAGGGAACCCCAAGAAGCAGCCTCACCCATGCAGTGACCTCCCCATGTCTTTCTGCATTGTAGTCACTGATGGATGAGGAGATGAACACATCCGCAATACATTCTGGTGAACTTTGGTCAGAGACCCAGAAGATCAGGAAGAAAGGAGGCCAACTGGACAGCTGAATCTTTTTTGAGGGCCTTTCTGGTCCCTGGGCCCTGTGCTGATGCAAAGTTTGCACTTCTATGCTAAGGGCAGCTCTGGTCACAGACTCCCCAAGCAGGATTCACTGCAGGTAATGGTGCAGAAGTAGTGTCTGCACTGGGCAAGTTCACAGCTGCTACAGTAGCCTCTACCAGCAGTGGTCACTGTAGGTAACAGTTTAGGAGCAAAGGCAGTAGGGGAACTCAGTTACTCCAAGCTCCGTCTCTAACAGCAGGTGTCACTGTAGTCAGTGGTGTAGGAGCACTGGCTGTGGGGAAATTCAGTTTCTACAATTCCAGTCTCTCCCAGTAGAAGTCACTCCAGGTAATGGTGTAGGAGCACTGACTTGGGGGGGGGGGTTACTTTCAGCTACATCCCAGCAGTTCAGTAGTAATACTGGAGAAGGAATCCGGGGCAGGTTGTGTCTTTTTGCAGATGACACAAAACTATGTGGGAGGGTGGATAGTGAAGGGGAATGAGGGAAATGCAGAGAGGCCTACAAATGCTAGAGGAGTGGTCAAAGGCCAAGCAGTTAAAATTCAACACCAAAAGCCAGCCTGGTGGCATCGGAGGTTGAGTCGCTGGTCGCTACACCTTATGCCACGCCGGCGACCCGGGTACAGGAACAAGCCTGGGCCGCTGGGGGTCAGCGGGGGGGAGGGAGAGAGGACTGAGCATCCAGAGGTCTGCTCTCCTCTCTCAGGGGGAGGGAAACTTGTCATCCCACTCATTGACTGCCCTCTTGCAGAGGCTGGAGGGCAGTACGGGTCGGGAGGCACGGTTCAACGTCATGACATCAATTGGGGAGGGGGATGGGAAAAAATGGCCAAAAAGAGCCTGACAGGCTCCACGATGGTCCACCGCTCCCGAGGGCCATCCTGGCTTCTGGATTGGGTCTCCGGGGGGGGGGGAGAAGCTGGCAACCTCCCTCCTGGTCCCACCATGGGGGCACTCCATGGAGGAATTACCAGGGATCAGCAAGCGGGAATGGTAAGACCAGAGAGAGAGTCCCTCCATCAGGAGGGCTGTAGCCACCTGCCAGGGCTCTGGAGAGATAAAAAAAACTATGTATATATAAAAAATTAAATGCCTAAAAATACGAGGTAGTGCACCTAGGGAAAAAAAGAACCCCAAGACGGAGTACTGGATGGGAGGAACGAGACTCAGCACCACAACTGAGGAATGGGATCTGAGAGTTATCATCAGTAACTCACTTAAGGAATGAGTCAGTGCAATAATGCCTAGAGAAAGGTTAACAGGATGCTGGGATGTACCGGGAGGGGTACTGACAGCAGTAGGAAAAAGATAATACTTCCCCTCTATAAATCCTTGCTGAGGCCTCCTCTGGAGTACTGCACCCCATTCTGGAGTTCTTACCTCAGGAAGGACAAGGATAGGTTGGCGTTAGTGCAGCGCAGAGTAACAAAAATGATTCAGGGCCAGCAGGGCAGATCCTATGAGAAGCACCTCAAGGCACTAAATATGTATTCTCTGGAGCCCAGAAGAGAGAGGGGACGGGGAGATATGATAGAGACCTTCAAGTTCCTTAAAGGAATTAACAAAGTGAACTGTGGGGAATTATTTAGCCTGAATACCAACTCACGGTCACATGGACGTGAGTGGAAACTAACGGGAGTGAGGTTCTGGAGGGACGTAAGGAAGTACTACTTTATGGAAAGGGTGGTAGAACCTTGAAACAGTCTATTGGCTGAGGGAATGGAGGCAAAAACAGTCAGGGGATTCAAGAAGGGCTGGGATAGAATGAAGGGAATAGTGGTCACCAGAGTCAACAGGACCAGGGAGGAGAATGGGGATAGGACTGGGGAAGGGTTAGTACCCTGGAGGAACAGCAGGTTCCAGGGATTATAGGGAACATAGGCAGACTAGATGGATCTCTGGTCTTTTTCTGCCATCACTGTCTATGGTTCTACGTAGTAGTCACTGTATGACATTGTATAGGAGCACTGACTAGGTGGGGGGGGGTAGAGGGGTGGGCTCACAGTTACTTCAGCTCCACCCTCTCCCAGTAGAAGTAACTGTAGACAGTAGGAGCAATGGCCGTGGAGAAGCTCACAGCTATACTAGCCCCAACCTCTCCTCGTAGGACACCCTGTAGACAATGATGTAAGAGTGCTGAATGTGGAGGAAGCTCACAGCTATACCAGTCCAAGCCTCTCCCAGCAGGAGTCTGTAGAGAATAGTGTAAGACTGCAGGCTGTGGGGTAGCAGACAGCTACTTCCATCCCAGTCTCTCCCAGAAGAGCTCACTTTGGACAATGGAGTTGGTGCACTGGCTGCTGTGGAGCTGTAGACCTAATGAGTGTGTGTGTGTGTGGAGGGGGGGGGTTGGTCCATTACTCCCGTCACAATGCTTACTCTCAGTCTTTTGCTCTCCCTTAAATAAAATCTACAGCTGGCTGAGCTGCCTTCTCATTTCATTTTCCTAAACTATAGGGTTTTCTTCCCCTTCTATTCTATCTCCTTAGGGTGAGAGACAGAGGTGAGCAATCTATTCTCATGCTTCTCAACCTCTCCGCAGCATTTAACACCGTAGATCATGGGGTGTTAATGGATCACCTTAAAGAACATTGTGGACTCACCAGCACTGTCATCAGCTGATTTGAATCCTTCCTCACAGACAGAACGTAAAGGGTGGTGATGGGAATTTACCCCTCCCACCCGAAGCCCCTGTCCTGTGGAGTTCTGCAGAACTCAATCCTTTCGCCACTTGTTTTGTAGTGTACTTGCTGCCACTGGGAGATATTATTAAATGGTACAGTATGAGTTTTCACAGCAATGCAGAAGACATCCAGCTGTATATGTCTTTTGCACCAGGACTACAGAGTGCGGTCTCTGTATTTAACTCTTGCCTGGCTGAAGTCCAGGACTGGATGTCCTCCAACTGGTTAAAGCTTAACCCAGACAAGACTGAAGTATTAGTAATTGATCCTGGAAGTTGGCTGGGTACCAGATGACCTGAGGAGGCAACTGGTCTTATGCTTGGTGGTTCTCAGCTGACTGTCTCTGCAAAGGTGAAAAACCTGGGCATGATCCTCGACAGCAGACTGACACTGGATACTCAGGTTTCTGCCGTTGTCCAAAATGTGATTTACCACTTGAGGAACATCACCCAGATTAAGCACCTTATACCACTCGATGACCTGCCCTCACTAATCCATGTCTTTGTGACCTCTAGGCTTGACTACTGCAATGCCTTGTACCTGGGGCTAAGTGGAGGAGCCCTGTGTCACCTGCAGCTAGTGCAGACTGCAGCAGCCAGACTGTTGGGGGGCCTTCCTAGGTCCTGCCACATAATACCAGTCCTATGCAATCTGCATTGGTTGCCAGCGAGGTGGCGGATCTCCTTCAAGGTCAGCTGACTGACCTACAAAACCCTACATGGACTAATTACTTGTGAGACCTACTGTCTCTCTACCAACCCTCCCAGCTTCTCTGTTCCTCTGAGGAGGGCCTCCTAGTGGTTCCCAGGGTTTGGCTGAAGTTATCTGAAGAGTGTGCCTTTTCAGTAGCCTCCCTGACCCTGTGGAACTAACCCCTAAGGTCCTTGAGGGAGCCCCCCTCACTGGGAGCCTTTAAGAAAGGGCTGAAGTCCCACCTATTCAAGGAAGCATTCTCCTTAAATTAATTTAGATGGCTGTTTATTATTCCTCGGTCACTCAGTTTATTATTCATACTCTTATCATTTATCCTATCTATTTTAACTATTTTATTTTATATTGCTGATTTTAATATGTTATTGTTCAGCGCCTAGAGCTTCTGGGGACGGGCACTTAAGAAATAAAATTTTGCTTGCTTGCTATTCGCTCTGCTTCTTCCTTTCCTGCTCTTAAGTCTCTCCTCCATGAGTTCTCTATTCATTCCTGCAGTAGCTTCTGATATTGGATTTACTCATTTTACCTGTAACTCACCTAATTAATTAACTTCAGCACATCTAGCCTTTGACACTTCCCAGGCAGCAAAACACCAGACACACCACAGTACTATGGATTCCCCACCCAATCAAAATACTGTCAATCCCTTCCGGTTCTTCCAAATCACCTATAAATAAGTAGAAGACTTACTCCTTAACCGAGATACCAGAAAAAGCACTGGCGCTGATGAGATCGAACCCAGGTTTCTGAAATTAGGATATTTCCACCTCACAGCACCCATAATCCATTTGTTCAACTTGTCTATTTTGTCAGGTGATTTCCCCTCTATCTGGAAAATAGGTCATATACTGCCCCTAGTCAACTCCGGCGACCTTGCTAACCTTAACGACTGTAGGTCAATCTCTATACTTCCAGCTCTATCAAAGCTTCTTGAAACATTAGTCAACAACCAAATGAGGGACTACCTGAATCACTCTAACCTTATAAATCCACTCCAATTCGGTTTCGGGCCCAATCATAGCACCACATCTGCACTAGCTTTGGTGACAAATGACTGGTTCACTGCCCTAGACCATAAACTAACAGTAGGAGCAGTGTTCTTGGACTTGAGCAAGGCGTTCGATATCATAGATCATGATTCGTTATTAAACTTAAGGAGCACGGGTTGCAGGAGACTGCCCTAAGATGGTTCTCCAGCTACTTGATGGATAGGCGCCAACTAATCATGGCCAATGGGCTATTTTCATCTCTCCTCCCCCTCACCAGAGGAGTACCACAGGGATCCATCCTGGGAACCCTGTTGCTCATGATATATGTTAACTCACTTAGTAATAACGTCAACAACACTAAAATCCACTTCTTTGCAGACGATACTGTACTTTATACCGCCAAACCCACATTAGCCAACATCTGTGCAGAACTACAGTCAGACTTTGGTGAATTACAAATCAGTCTTATTCAATCAAAACTGCTACTCAACGCCAAAAAAAACAAATTCATGTTCTCCCCCCTACAAATTCCTGGTCTGCTTCCAAAAATAATATTGCCACACTGTCAATCACTGCCGTCTTGGGCGGAACACTAGATGCAGTGGACAGGTTCGAATATCTAGGCCTCTGGCTCGACTATAGTCTCTCCTTTTCCGTTCACACCGAGGATCTATCCAAAAAACTAAGGATGAGATTAGGTTTCTACTACCAAAATAAATCCCTATTCCCCAGTTTCATCAGGAGACAGTTGGTCCAAGCTACCGTTACACCCCTACTGGATTACGCAGACTTTATTTACAGTTGCTGTTCCGCCACCAGTCTGCACACACTGGATGTACTATACCACCGTGCACTGTAAGCTTTATTCTGAAGTAGGATGGCCCTCACTTGCTACCAGACAACTAAGGCACAGCTGCACTTGGATCTACAAAGCTCTCCTCAGTAAGTTACCCCCTATATATCTTGCCTATTCTGCCACTCTCTGAGCTGCTACTCGCTCAGAAAAAAATCCCTCATTACACTTGATGTCCTCAGGTTCCGCATTCTCTACGGCAAAGCCGCCATTGGCTATGCCTTCCACTAGTCTGGAACAAATTGCAATCCACACTAAAACTATCTCACCTCATCTTGCTAAATGCTTTTAAATCTCTAGTCAGTAACCATTTGGCAGAAACATGCAATTGCCGCCCATGATCAATTGTCTGCTTGTCGATCTTCCACCCCTCCCCCACACTCTGCTGTCTGCTGTACCTTTCCTTCCTACTTCTCCCCCTTTAATGCCTATCACTCACATACTCTGTGTTGTACTGTATTAAACCTCTCAATACCGGACCCCACTGGTTACAAGGTCCTAAACTTTTATATTTATTCTCCATTGTTTGGCCATGAAATTTGCACAGTTCCTTTACATTGTTAGACAATTGTTAAGCAATGACATTTGTACAGTTCCTTCACACTGTCCCTTTTTTTTTTTAATCTCATTTTTATTGAATTTTCAACAGACATACGTAGCTGACAGTTTTCATAACTTACAGGTGATCGTGTAATTCATACAAACTTGGAAATATTTCCTTAGGAGACAACAGTTTGGGTTATCCTATACAAATGAGTAATTCATTATTTAACTGGAGAGTCACCAAGAACATTTACTTAGGTGTACTAATAGGCCCCCATTGGTTAGGAACATTAGCTGGGGAGCAATCAGATCTATTATTGTCCTTATAGACCTGGAAGGCTGGGCAGACCCACAGTGCAGTGAGACTTAGTCAGGGCTGCCCTTCCCATCCCTCTGAGCATAGGGGTAAGCGATGATCCGAGGCCCGATTCAAATCATTAGAGAGTAAGGCTGACCCTAGAGAAGAATAAGAAGGTAGGTGTTGGGGGGGAGGATGGACCCAGCAGCGCCCCAGGCCAACCCGAAACCAAAGGGGCAGAAGGGTTTAACTTGGGACTAAGGGACAAAAGTGTTGTCTTGCAGCATGTAATATAGCTGCCACCTAGTCCATCTGGCAGTAAATTTGTCTCTTTGTTCATTTAGGTTGAGCTATCTGTTACATGTAGTGTATCTGCTTTGTGATGTACCACCAGCCTTGGATGGTTGGAAGTTTTGTAATCAGCCACAGCTTGGTTATTGCCTTTTTGGCTGCTGTGAGGAGGATGTGGAGAAGATATCTGGTGGTGGGCTCTCTGAATTCTCTAGGAGTTAACATTAGAATAAACATTTCACTCATTAATAGCAGCTGAGGACCAAAGAGTTCTTGTAGGTGAGTTTGCAGCATCATGGTGAAAGGTTGCAGTTTGAGGCAAGTCCACATAATGTGTGTGTGAGTGGCTCTGACCGCTCCACAATGACGCCAGCAGGAAGTTGTGCTATTGGGGGTATAATGGTTGGTGATTATAGGGGTTGGGAAGTATCTGACAAGATTTTTCCAGGCGTACTCGCACCATTGATGGGAGCAAGTTACTCTAGGAATATACTGGCAAGCTTTTTGCCAATTCTGTAGGGGAATAGGAAGCTCAAGCTCCTGTTGCCATTGTAGCCTTATCTTGTCGGTAAGGAGAGTATGCTGGGACTTCTGAGCTTGGTAATACAGTGACAGTAGGTGTCTCTGCCCATGGGAGATATTCAGATGTACTTGGAGGTTAATCAGCAGGGGGAGTTGTGCAGGGGTTCGGGTTAGGGTTGGAAGGTTTTCATAGTAATGGTGTAATTGCAAGTATCTATAGAAATCCCCACGACCTATGTTGTATTTGGTTTGGATTTCGGTAAGGGCCCATAGGGTTCCTTGCGACAGTATCTCTGGGAGGCATCGTAGGCCAAGGTGTTCCCAAATAGAGAAGCCATGATCCATTGTATTGAGTAGGAACTGAGCTAGACTCACCATAGGGCATATGAGAGGCATATATGGTTCTAGGTGTTGTGAGCTCCTAATAGCACTCCAGGCATTCATAGAAACATAGAATTTGATGGCAGATAAGGACCGCTTGGCTCACCCAGTCTGCTCATTTCCCTACCTAATGGACAAGCTGCAGATCCTAGTTAACCAGCAGCCTACTTCTTTCTACCCCAACCCCCTAGAATTGCCTTATGACTGTCCCATGCATGCTTGAATTCAACCACTGTTTTTGACTCCACAACCTCCTCCAGAAGGCTGTTCCATGCATCCACAACCCTCTCTGTGAAAAAATACTTCCTTACATTACCTCTGAGCCCTTCCCTATCTTCAAATTGTGCTCCTTGTTCTTGCACACTCTTATTTTGAAAGATGCTACTCTTTGGACTTTGTTGATTCCCTTGAGGTACTTGAAAGTTTCTATCATGTACCCCCTCTCCCTCCTTTCCTCGAGGCTATACATATTAAGCTCCTTTAGTCTCTCTTCATATGTTTTCTGGTGCAGACCCTGTACCATTTTAGCTGCCCTCCTCTGGACAGCTTCCATCCTGTCTATATCCTTGCGGAGACTGGGTCTCCAGAACTGCATGCAGTACTCCAGATGGGGTCTCACCAGCTGTCTGTACAGAGGGATAACAACTTCCTGTTTTCTACTGGTGATGCCTCTCCCTATGCATCCCAGTATCCCCCCAGCACTCCTTACTGCCCTCTCACATTGCTTGCCGACCTTTAAGTCATCTGATATGACTACCCCCAGGTCCCTTTCCATTTTTGTTGTTGTTAGTATCTCACCCCATTGTGTACTCTTCCCCTGGGTTTTTGTTTCCCAGGTGCATTACCTTGCACTTCTTAGCATTGAATCTAAGCTGCCATACATTTGACCATTCCTCTAACCTTGCCAAGTCCCTTCTCATCCTTTCCACCCCACCTTGTGCATCAACTCTGTTGCAGATCTTTGTGTCATCTGCAAAGAGACATACTTTTCCTTCCAGTCCCTCTGCAATGTTGCTTATAAAGACATTGAAGAGGACACAATGAATTACCTAGGGGTCTGTAAGGTGGGGGGGGGGCATTGTGTTGTTCATATATCTTCCCAAAATAATCCTTATTACTAATGAGGGAACACTTCCATTTCCACGCAGTGTGGGTTGGTAATAATATTCTGCCTTGCTATCAGGTGCATTAGGATGGCCACATTGTTATAACAGCGGAGGTCAGGTAGTGCTGGCCTCCTTCTGCTTTGGGGAGAGTAAGAACCTTCATACAAACCCTAGGTCTCTGTCCCGACCATATGAATCTGGAGATGAATCGGTTCCATGCTTGGAATGTTTTCTCAACTAGGAGAATGGGGACATTCTGGAATATATAAAGGCTCTGGGGAGAACCACCATTCTAATTAATTCTATTTGCCTTGAGAGGCTTAACGGTAGTGTATTCCATGTGGCTAGGTCGATTTTAAGCTGGGTGGAGAACGGAATATAGTTGTTTTTATAGTAATCTGTTGCCAATTGGGAGATGTAAATACCTAAGTATTTCAACTTAGTCAAGGACCAGTTACAGTGGAACAGTTCTTGTATTCTAAGGGAGGGGGTATAGTGGTATGTGAGGATCTTGGTCTTGGATAAATTACGTTTGTATCCAGAGACCTGGCCGAAATCATCCAGTAGTTGTTTTATTGCTGGTAATGACCTTTCAGGATCCTGGAGGTAGAGCAGTATGTCATCTGCATACAGTGCAGTGCGGTGTTCTGTATCTCCCAAGGAGACCCCGGCAATGTTCTGTGAATCACAAATACTTTGTGCAAGTGGTTCAATAAAGATTACAAATAGGAGTGGGGAAAGAGGGCAGCCCTGCCTAGTTCCTCGTACCAGACGTATAGATTTGGAGTGGTGCCCATTTATCTTTACACATGCCTGGGAGGCAGAATATATATCCCGAATAACCCTGACCAGAGCCAGTGGGATCCCTATCTAATGTAATACTTGGTACAAGAATGGCCAAACCACCCTATCAAATGCTTTTTCTGCGTCGAGGCTGACTAAAACTGAGGGTGAGTTAGTGGTATACATAAGATGTGATAAGTGGAGAGTGCGTTTAATGTCATCTGTGGTCTGATCTCTATCTATGAGTTGGGGTAGATAGGTGTCTAGGCGATGTGCTAGAATGTTCGTGAATAATTTGTAATCCACATTAAGGACTGAGATTGGTCTATAAGAACTACATAAATGGGGTGTTTCCCCAGGTTTAGGGATTACTGAGATGGTTGCATATGACCATGTGGGGGGGGGGGGTCACCCTCCAAGATAGTATTAAAGAGTAGGAGAAGTTTGTTAAAGGTCTGGGGTCTAGTTACCTTGTAGAATTCTACTCTGTAGCCATCTGGACCTGGGGATTTGAAGGTTTTCGCTCAGGCTAGGGCCAAGGCTAGCTCAGACTCTGTTATCGGAGTGGTTAAAGTTTCCTTTTGGGATTCATTCAGCTTAGGCATGTTAACTGAGCGGAGATAGTTAGTTATCTGTTGTGGGGTGGGAGGTTGCTCTGGGGTGTATCGATTAGAGTAATAGGTGGTAAAGGCCTCAGTAATATCATGCAGTTTAGTCAGAGGGTGGCCACGCAAAGGGTGATTAACTGTAGGTATAACTGCAGATTTCCTTTGTTTTCTGATTGGGTAAGCCAGAAGCCTAGCCGCTCTCGGGCCCACCTCATAATATATTGTCTTAAAAATGTTAAAGCAATCTCAGTTTGTTGCAGGGTTATGCGGTCTAGTTCTGACTTGATTTGTTGCATTTGAGAGAAAACAGAGGTGTCCCCCTGTTTGTGGGCCATTTGTAGAAAATGCAGGGTATCTTCTAGGTTGGCTTTCTGTGCCCTATGCTGCCTATTTAATTCTGCAGTATGTTGAATTATGTGCCCCCGGAGGACTGACTTCACTGTATCCCAGTGAATTGCAGGGGATGAATCTTCTGGTGGGTTGTTTCCATAATTTCTGTGATTTTATCTAGAAGGAATTCCTGAATTTGTTTTGAGTGCAGATAATATGGGTTGAGTCTCCATCGCGTATTTTTGGGTTGTAAACCCATATCCCAAAGAGTAACTAGGGGGCATGGTCTGATAGGGTTATATCCCCCATTTGGGCTTCTTGCAATGTTGATAAGTTCTCAAGTTGGTGTAGGTTTGATCTATGCGGGAGTAGGTGCGGTGGACTGTGGAATAGTGGGAGTAGTTTCGTGTCTGGGGGTGTGCGTGGCGCCAAATGTCACACCAACCCACCTCTTGTATAAACTTCTTAAAGAATTTTTGGCTCACAGTTTGTCGGGTAGGGCATGGGTTAGAGGAGTCCAGTTTATTGTCTGGAAGGAGATTAAAATCTCCTGCCATTAGGAGGGTCCCAACAGTCAACTGGACTATCTTGTCTAGGAGTGCTTTAAGCTGGGGGACAGGGAGACGGAGGGTGACTTGTCTAGCACCGATTGTACCTTGTACCAAGATTAGTCTGCCTTCAGGGTCAGCCCAGCGCAGTGCTGGGGAGAAAGGGGTGTGAGGTGGTACTATAATTACCACTCCCCTGAGTTTACCCCTGGTACTAGAGGAGTAAAAAACCTCACCACGAATTAGCTGGGCCAATTTAGCATGTTCTGCAGAGGTTAAGTGAGTTTCTAGCAGGTCTGATTTACTTTTCTTCAGGTGTGCTAAGGCTCTAGATCCTTTAACTGGAGAGGTCAGGCCATTTATATTTTGGGAGAGGAGTTTGAAATCTGGAGGAACCATTATCCTAGTCGCGCTGGGGCGCTGCCAAGAGCACCCTCCGGCCGGGTCCACCCCTCACTAACCCATTTACTCTTAGTTTTCCAGTTCGTTTATTCAATTTGTTGTCAATTTGTATGTTAAAGGAAAAGAACATCATACATATATACAAACTTGTCAAAGCATAGTTCAACTGAGCTATTAACCAACAACATGTTCCGCGATGGAGCCAACTGGGCACCTTCAACAGAAGAACTATAACTAACGCTTTCAAGGAGCAGGGTCAATACCTGACCCTGAAGTAAGGTGTGATCCTTACTGGGAGGTAACTTGCCGATTGCAGGGGACCTTCTGACACATATAGTGTCCAAGGGAATAGGTGGGAGAGTGGTGAATGGGACATCAGGCTGAGAAGCCGAGATCCTCAGAGCTGGGGTTGTGCTATGAAGGGATGTATGCAGTCATGGGGCTATGATGAGAATTCCAGATGATTATCAATGGAAGCGGAGGAAGGGACCATAAGTCCCCCCAAAAAATTCAACCTTGGGGATGAAGGGTGGATGTAAAACTAATCGCCCCGCATCAGGTCCAGTCAAGCCTGTAGTACAATTAGGCAGCCTCCAGGAGTGCTGCCCCACCACTCGATTGGGGTGCAAGAAGGCAGCCCCCCGCAGTCATGGTCTGGCAGGAGTTGGGAAAGAGGAAAAAAAGGGGGGGAGCACGACGGACCCAGGCACAAAATCAGCAGCCAGAGTGACCCCAACGCCCTCACCCCATCCCCCCAGGGCGCCTATACCTCAGATGCATGTTTGTTCAAATCTGGCATTAACAGTCAAACCCCCTCCCAACACTGATTTTACACTGAAAGGTATAAGCTTGTGCCTGATAGGAGGCTTAGGAAAATTCCGAGGCATTCTCTTAGTGAGGATCCAGGTAAACTACCCAGTTGCTTTAGGATTTAATTAACTCTCCCCCTCTCTTCCCTCACCCCCTCCATCCCACCCTCATTGTAAGAACATCTCCCATCCCCGAACAAACAGATCTAGAGCTAGCGCTGGAGCATGGTGTTCTGCTCCTCAGGGGTCAGAGAGGGAAACTGCACATGTTCCCTTCGCTGTAGCGATCTGCGCCATCCCTGACTTGAGTCTCTGAAGAGGCTATCATGCAGACCCCAATGCTGTGAGTGGTGTAGGGGGTGAGCAGCATCCGGATGGGTACGCATCTTCCCCGGTGACCTCCATCAACAGTTGGGAGTGTCCGGTATCCCCCCCCAGCCCCCAGAACTCAGTGTCTCATAGGAAATGTGGCACTGTCCGTTTCAGACCTACTAGAGACCTGAAAATAATTTTAAAACACACTTTGGGGCTCAGAGGTTAAAAAACTCCCCAAGGAATTCCAGCTCCCCAGCGCCCCTCCAGATGTAATGAGGACCCCCCCCACCCCCCTTGGGGGAGCCATGACCCTCGCATTGAAATGTGCACACTCATCGGATCTCTCGGGTCGCTCAAGGGGAGCCTGACAGGAATTGGAGGGAGAGGTCGAACAACCAAACGCCATACCAAAGGGCGTGTTCATAGGAATGGCAAGGAGATTGGAAAGCGGGGTGTGGGAACTGGGGAGCCGGTCCCACAGGAAGATCTGGGCTAGAAGGCGAGGCCCTCCCTCAGCCCCAATACCTCGGTCTGATTTGGTAGGAGCCCTGGGAGCTGCCACGAGAGGGAGGATGAAACACAGGGGAAGGCCTAGGATGGCCACACCAGGCAAAACAAGTTAGGTAATGTATCTTTAGAAAGGATTCAGCATCTACAGTCTCTACTGATGAAAGACAAATGTTAGTCCACCATGGTAGAGTCAGTTTAATCTATTGGCTAGGCCAGTGGTGATGTGTTTAAGAATATACAGTACTTGCAGTTCTCATCTTAAGAGCTTTTGTTCAGGTTGCGATGACTTCTGACGGGCCTTCAGAGTGCTAACAATGTTCTGAATCGCTTCCACCCCTTGTTGGCGCCTCGTCTCACGCTGGCTGCTGTTCCACGTTTTTTTAGAGAGTCTGGAAGCAAGTGAGGAACCGGACAGTCCGGGATCAGCAGTCAGAGGGGGGCTCTCCATCTTCCTTGCTTTAAGCTCCTCCAGGGCTGCAGCAGCATTATCAAACATAAGGTTGCCCTCTTTAAAGAAGATCGTCATTCTCGCTGGGTATGGGGTCCTGAATCGAGCACCTGCCGCTTTAAGTATCTTCATTATGGGAATGTATGCCTTCTGTTTTGCCATTATTTCGGGGGCATAGTCATTTTCAAAGTATAGTCGCTGATTTTGGAATAGCACTGTTCCCTTTCTCCAGGCCGCATGCAGGACGCTCTCTTTCTCCTGGAAATGCAAGAATTTGAGCAGCATTGCTCAGGGCCAAGACCAAGGGGTTGGCTTTGGACCTAGCATGCAGTGGGCCCACTCAAATTTGAGAGAGAGATGTGCAGGTAGATCGAGAATCTCCCGGAGGGTGGTTTGTAAGAATTGTAGGATATTCTGGCCCTCCGCCCCTTCCGGAATGCCAGCGATCTGTATATTATTCTGTCTGTTTCTGCTCTCGGCGTCCTCCGCTCTCTCCTGTAACTGCTTGAGGTTTTGATGTAATTGTATGATTGCTCGCTCAGTGCAATCTACGCTGCCATCAGTGTCCATGGTCTGAGTTTCCAGAGCATCCTGTCGCTTCTCCAGTTTGCCTGTATTGGTACGGAGAGCAGTGGTGGTGGAGCGCACCTCCTTGCGGAAGTCTCAGAGTTCAGTTAGGATTTAGGTCGTTTGCCTCTGTAAGTTCTCTGCTGGAATATGGTTGTAGGCCTTTGCGCTACATTGCGAGGTCAAGGAGGCCTGTGAACCCTCGCTTTCTGAGCCGCCCTCCGATAATCCACCTTCATCTGGAATCTCCGGCTGCTTCATTCTGGCTCTTTCCCTTCCTCTTGGCATGCTGTAACCTCCTGCTGCATTATTTTGTCACAATTCCTGTCTTTAAAGCAGTAATTAGGAGGTTTATGGAAAGTCTCAGCTGGAGCTCTCAGGTTAGGCTCTGCACTGGCACATGACGTCACTGGAAGTTCCCACACTGTCCATTCTAATGTTCAATATGTTCCTTTTATCCATATGCTGCACTTTATGTATTGCCATGCTATTGTTTTGTATTGTCTTGAGCCTCACGGGACCTCCTTGAAAATGAGCTTGCTCAATGGAATTTTCCTGGAAAATAAACTTGAACTTCCCCACTTCCCTAGTATCAGTCATTCCTCTTGTTACTTATTATGATAACTTGATTACTATTTTAGCAATAATGAGCAAACAGCTGGTCATTTCCTGGCAATTAACCACTGACTGGGGGGGGGGGGCTCAAGGCAGTATACCGTCAACACTGCATCGGGATTATAGCGCAGTGAAATGCACACTGAGGAAATAGCGTTGCTTAAAATGGTGACATGTACAGAAGAGCGTGGCGAAACAACAGCATGTAACTCCAAACATTCATCCCTTCCCCCCAGACAGTCTGCCTCCTGGAGTTGGAAGTAGTAAATCAGCCTCCCCCGACTCTCCACCCTCCCCTGGAGTTGGTAATAATAAATGCCCCCCGACATTCTCCACCTCCCTGTTTGCTTTGTGCTATCAATACTTTGTACCATATTTCTAAAGTGCGGTTTTCTGTGTCGGTATTTTGTCTGCGCTCCTATCAACTGCGATCTTTCTTTTAGTTGTCTTGTCATGGACCCACCAGAGAAGCAGCCACGGGCCAACCCCACCTAGCCAGTTGTTAATCAAAAGGAAATAACCGGCTTTGAGGTCATTATTGTGATTATAAGTCTAACTGCGTTGCACACAGGGAAAAACGTATTTTTTTAAAAGAGAGTTTATAAACATGTGTGCCACTTTGATCTGTACTGGGCATTTCTGAAGGATTAACACCCGGCACACCAGCCAACCAGAGTGTGCGTTTGCCTCATGAATAGTTAATTAGACTTAGAATTAATTGTTTGTTTTTTGTAAGTTCCACAATTTACTGTATGGTAACAAACTGAATGACAAAATATATATATATATACATATATTCTTTTTCTTCTGGGGACGGCTGACAGGAGGCTTTGGCTCGCCCCTCGGAGGGCTGTACTCCACCTGGGGCTGTGTTGCTGTCTCCTGGCTCCCTCCCCCAGCGAGTCCCCACAGGCCCCCCCATGGCGGGGCCAGGAAGGGGAAGGCCATCCCCCCCCTGTACACATAAATCTGGTAGCTGGGGGTTGAGTAGGGGTCAGGAGCATGGTCCGGGTTTCTTAGAGCCTGCCAGCATGTCCTCGATTTTCCTCTTTTCTGGTTCGTCCTCTCCTGGTTGCTGGGGCGTGCACATCAGTGTGTGCACATGGAGGCGTGCATGTGCTGCAGAGTCTTGCAGCACCCTCCCTTCCTTTGGCGTCCCCGACCCATTCTGCCCCCATGTCATTTGGTGGGACTGCCAGGCCACCTTCCCCTGGAGAGGAGAGCTGTCCTCCAGACGCTCAAACCTCTTCCTCCCCAGCCGACCCCCGATGACCCGCTTGCTCCAAGAACACAGGTCGCTGATGTGGCAGGATGTAAGGCACCAATGCCTCAGCCCTCCATGCCACTGGGCCGACCAACAATGTATTCTGAAGCATTATCGTGTTGCTTATGGTGACATACTTATTTCCATTGTATGTATTTTATATTCTGCATTTTGTGTCTGTTATCTTCTCCTCTGTTCCCCTTCCCCCAGGAAGCATCACCAGCTTAGTATATCTTTCTGGTAAAATCTTTGAAATTAAATAAAATCATTATTGACCAAAAACAATGGCCTGCAGGTTTAGCCCCTGTCCTTGGAGTCACACCTGCTCAAGCCCCAGTTTTTCACAGCAAGATTCACTGCAGATAATAGTTTAGGGGCCCAGGCTGTAGAGAAGCTCACAGCTACTCAAGCCCCACCTTCTCCTAGCAGGAGCTACTGCAGACAGACGTGAAGAAGCACCGGCTGTGAGTGAACTCTTAGCTACTCCAGTCTCAGCCGGAGTCCCTGCAGACAGTGATGCAGCAGTGACTGCAAGCTGCAGTTGGAGATCATACAAAATTTGTAACAGAACAAAGCAATAAATACATGAAAGGAGATCACTTGTGAAGAGCATTCTTCCCCTGTGCAGTAGTCAGGAGTTGATTGTTATATTTTGTGTTACGTCAGAAGATTTTGTTGCAGTGTTGTCTGTGAATGGGTTGGCAGATGTGTGTGACAGAGATTTCTGCAGAAACTCATGGGTGATGGCTGTGCCAGTCTCCAGCAAGGACAGCGCAGCACAGCTCTGATAGCACCGAGAAGCTATGATTAGTAGCTGTGGCACAACATATAACACAGCCCCTCATTATTTCATTGCTTCACAACGTGTGAGGCTCACAACATGGTCAGCTGATGCTGACACAGGTCCTATCTTGAACAAGGGAAGGCGGCAGATAACTCCAGCTCTGTTGGCAGTGCTCAGGACTGGTGGGAACTGAGCACCTGACAAGGTGAAAGATCAACTTCAAAATATAAGACTTAGGGTACCAAGCCCTTGGGCTGGTGGGAGTTGAGCATGTCTCATAGGTAAGAAACACAGGGGCAAGAGCAGACTCTGGGGTTTGTCTGAACCAGGACCTCCTTGCAAATGAGCACAACTCAGTGGAGCTTTTTCCTGGTGAAACAAATAAAATAAATAAGGGTTATAAGCTGTGGGCTAGTAGAGGCTAAGCATGCCACAAAGCTGATAGGCCCAGGTTTAACAGCAGATTCGTAGTCCCAGGTTCTGGGATGGTGGGGGATTAACCATGTCATTGAGATAAGAGATCAGGGTATAGGAGCAGACTTGGGGTCCCAGGCCTTGGGAGGCCAGGCTGAATATGTCATAGAGGTGAGAGACCAGGTTTGAGAGCAGACTCAGGATCCAAGGCCCTTAGCTGGTGGGGCTGAGTGTGTTACACAGGTGAGGAACCTAGGATTGAGAGTCGACTCCAGATTCCAGGCCCTAGGCTGGTGGGGGCTGAGCATGTTGTGATCAGAGACCTGGGTTCAAGTGTAGACTAAGGATGCAAGTCTTTGGGATGGTGGGGGCTGAGCATGTGGAGCTAAGAGACCTGGGTTCAAGAGCAGACTCAGGGTCCAAGTCTCTGCGATGGTTGGGGCTGAGTGTGTTGTGGAGGTGTGAAACTGATTCAAGTCCAGGCTCAGGGTCTAAGTCTGTAGGATGGTGGGTGCAGAGTGTGTTGTGGAGATGTGAGACCTGGGTTCTAATGCAGATTCCGGGTCCAAGTCTCTGGGATGGTGGGGGCTGAGCATGTTGTGAAGCCAAGAAATCTGGGTTCAAGAGCAGACTGAGGGTCCAAGTATTTGGGATGGTGGGGGCTGAGTGTGTTTTGGAGGTGCAAGACTCAGACTAAAGTGCAGACTCAGTGTCGAAGCCTCTAGGATGGTGGGGGCTGAGTCTGCTGTGAATGTGTGAGACCTGCATTCTAGTGCAGACTCTGTGTCCAAGCCTGTGGGATGATGGGGGCTGAGTGTGTTGTGGAGGTCTGAGACCCAGGTTCAAGAGCTGGGCTGGCAGTATAGCCTAGAGGTTAGAGTAATGAGCTGTGAACGAGCTTGGTACATCCAGCAGACCAGACCTGGGTTTGATTCTCACAACCTCCACTTGCATACTGTGTGACTCTGAGCAAGTCACTTAACCACACACTGCTCCCAGGTTGCCCCTGAAAACAGGCACTTGTGCCCAATGGGCCTTACCCGGTTACCAAAGACTAAAAAAAAAAAAAAAGCAGACCTACGGTCCAGGTATCTGGGATGGCGGCGGCTCAGTATGTTGTGGAAGTGTGAGACCCAGGTTTAAGTGCAGACTCAGGGTCTAAGCCCTAGGCTGGTGGGGGATAAGCAAGTTGTGGAGATGTGAGACTCAGGTTCAAGAACAGACTTAGGCTCCATGTCTGTGGGATGGGAAGGGGGGCTACGCATATTGTGGAGTCAAAAGACCAGGGTTCAAGATCAGACTTAGGGTCCAAATCTCTGGGACAGTGGAGCCTGAGTGTGGAGGTATAAGACCCGAGCTCAAGAGCAGAGTCATGGTTTAAGTCTCTGGTTTGCTGGGGACTGTCTGTATTGTGGAGAAGTGAGACCCAGGTTCAAGTGCAGATTCAGGGTCAAAGCCCAAGGCTGGTGGGGCATGAACATGCTGTGGAGGTGTGAGACCCAGGTTCAAGAGCAGATACAGGGTCAGAGTTTCTGAGATGGTGGGGGCTGAGTGAGTTGTGGACGTGTGAGACACAGATTCTAGTGCATACTCAAGGTCAAAGTCTCTAGGATGGTAGGGGCCGAGTGTGTTGTAGAGGCCAAGACCCAGGTTCAAGAGCAGACTCAGGGTCAAAGTCTCTGGGATGGTGGAGGCTGAGCAGGTTGTGTAGCCAAGAGACCTGGGTTCAAGAATAGTCTCAGCACCCAAGTCTCTGGGATGTTGGGGACTCCGTATGTTGTGGAGATGTGAGACACGGGTTCAGGGGCAGACTCAAAGTTCAAGTCTCTGGGATGATGGAGGCTGAATGTGTTTTGGAGGTGCAAGAGCAGGGTCCTAGAGCAGACTTACGGTCAAAGTTTCTTTTATGATGGGGGCTGAGATGTTGTTGCATGGGCAAAGAGGGTTAGCCCCCACAGAAAACATAATGTGTGCCTGCAGACAAAAGGAGAGGCGTGGCCATGAATAGCCGTGCTACCCCATATTTAGACGGTGGAGGGGTTCAAGTGGGTGTGGGACAGGTACAGGGGAAGGGTTCTGGAAGCAAAATCCAGTGCAGCGAGAATATCCTGGACTGGGAAGGGAGAAGCCAGAGAGGGTGAGGGGGCAGCAAGATCAGCTCCCAGGGTGGGGGCTGACCAAACAAGCAGACACGAAAGACCATTAGGCCTTTTCTGCTGGCATTTTAGTATGTTAGTATATTTAGTGGCTTTGTGCTGCACAAAAGGGTTTAGCACAGGCCTTTTGCAAGTGCAAATGCTGCCAAAGAAAACTCTGACTTAACTCTGGGCAACCTTAGCAGCTGCCAGAGGTAATGTAGCTACCTAGCTGGTTGGCTGCTGGGGGAGCACAACCACTCTGGCACCCCGGCACGATCGGCAGTCTGTTCTGTAAAACAACCATCCCTGGTACTAGCCTCCCACGAAGGGCAGCCCATTCTGTAAATAATACAATATTCCTGGTCCTATTGGTCCCCGCTAATTGCCAGCCTGTTCAGTAAAAAGAAAATAGCCCTGGTGCAGTGGTCCCCCCCACGATCGCTGGCCTGTGCTATAATAACATAAAATCTAGTGTCTAGCAGCACTGCCCCCCCTTACCTTCCTACTCCCCTCAGTGCTGTGGGTCCATACAGCAACCGACACAGCCCTCGTCACACCTCTTTGGCAGGCCGCCATTTGTCCAGGCAGGAGCATGCCTCTTATTATTAGGACAGGGTGACATGCCCTGTCCTAAAAATAAGAGGTGCATTCCCTACCTGGACATACAGCGCCGCTGGCCAGGAGGTATGAGGAGGGCCAGCTGGTTGCCGTGATGCACCTGCAGCACCGAGAGGACTAGGAAGGTGGCTTTGGGGGGTGGGTTCAGTGTCGTAATGGGGGGCTGCTAGACATCAGGGACATCATGTTATGACAGTACAGGCCGGTGATCGGCTGCGGGGACCACTAGCACAAGGGATATTGTATTATTTACAGAATGGACCGGCGATTGGTGGTGGTGGTGGGGGGGACCACTAGCACCAGAGATATTTATTATTTACAGAAGGAGTCGTCAATCAGCAGGGGAACGGGACCACTAGCACCAGGGATATTTATTTTTTATAGAACAGGTCAGCAGTCAATGGGGGGGGGGACCACTAGCACCAGGGATATTTCTTTTTTTGCAGAATGGGCCAGCAATTGGGGGGGGGGGGCACCATTAGCACCAGGGATAGCTACATGTCTGGGACTGGGCAATTGGGGTGGTGCTGCGCTAACCTGCCTCGCTACCCATTCAAATGAGCCCATAATGGGCATGCAAATGGCCCCTTGGCGTCTTGTATGGTCAATTTGCTCATATGTATGGGTCCCTTTGAATATTGCAGATAGTGCTCCGGTGCTGTCCATTATGGTAGCCTACTTCAGGAGCCCTGTTGAGACAGTGCTAAGTGGCTTAGTTCTGTGCCAACATGGCCCAATATTCAGTCGAATAGTGCAGGTGTGCTATTTGACTGAATATAGCATCATTGGGCACCCAGGCAATCACAAGACGCAGTGCATATTTTTGCACTCTGCTTTGCATGATTTTGAATACCAAGCCCCAGGAAAGTCATTCTCCCATACTGCTCTATCTATAAACTCTGGGATAGATTTCTGTATTTCCTCATTTTGGAGCAACCAGATGATTCAGCCTCCAAAAAGTATTACGCTTTACCATATTAAGTTGCATCTGCGTATGTATGGGGACATAATCTGAGAGGCCCAAATCACCTATCCAACATTCTTTGACTTGATCCTCTAACTCCTTATGGACCCAAACATAATCCAGAAGAGAGTAAATTTGATGGGGGTCAAAAAAATATGTGTAGTCTCTCTTCTGGCCATGCAGGAAGTGCCACACATCTAGGTATCCCATATCCTGCAGGAGTTTGGAAACCTTTTTTCTCACCTTATGCTTCTTTTTAGGAACTCCTGAAGTACTGTACAGTTGAGGGGCAAACATTATGTTTAAATTGCCCCCACAAATTAAAGGGCCCCCCCCCCGTTCTGCCAGGGTCAAAAATAGATAATCCGCCCCAGGTGGGGCATAAATGGATGCCAATGTTATGTCTGTGCCATAATACCAGCCTTTAGCAAGTTACCCTTCTTTACTTATTTGCTGGTCCAGAAGGTAAAAAGAGACCACATCAGGTACTAGGACCACAGTGCCCCTCCTCCATCCAGTTATATATGAGGAGGCTACCATGGTCCAGTACCCAAACTACCTCAGTTTCTTGTGTTCTGCATCTGAGAGGTGTGTCTCTTGAAGAAGAACAAAGTTTGCTTTATTTTTTTCTTTCTTATTTATTCATTTTATTTCAAAAGTTTCACCATGAAAGACATACAGTTCTGATCTTTTAACAGCTCATTTCCAGTTGTGTCCTGGTGGTAAGGGGAAGTGGAAATCATATACAGCAAATACAATATATCAAATAGCTTGATCAAAACTTGGAGGTAAATCACATAGTAGATTTATTTATTTGACAAGGTTTCACCAGGAAAGGCACGCTGAGCTGCAGCAGTTTGTGCGTCCTGGGGGAAAGGGAAAGGGGATAACACAATTAAGTACATCATAGAAGGAATTGATACATAATGAAAAAATGTACAAAACAAACGGTATGTACAGAAAAATACGATATCACGATTACATAACAATATAGCTTTGCATAAAATACATTGAAGGTTTGCATAGGTACGACTAAACTATATACATGAGTAGACATAAATAATTAATTTTATTTACAAACCTATGCGCTAGAGCAGCTGGCTGCTACCGTTGACCTCAGACCAGAACAGCTCAATGACTGGCTGCAGTCTGACGAAAATGACGAGGGCTCAGGCGATCTAACAGACGCAGACATTGTAGCTATTGCTGCAGAACACAATACAGTCGATGACTGCGCTCAGGGCGAAAGTGATGAAGAGTGTGACTCCGCAACTCCACTTCCAACAGCCGGAGAAGCAATGGCTGCTTTCGACACTTGCATTCAGTGGCTGGAGAATCAAGTAGGTGTGGACTACCTCTATGCAATGCTGCTCTGGCAGCTCAGACAGAAGGCCCTTAACAAGCATAATGAGTGCTCCACACAAAAAGCTATAACTGACTTTTCTAAATAAAATTGCTACTTTATTTTTTTTAAAACATTTTAAAACTTTTATTTAATCATTAAAGCTTTGAAGCATTAAATAAATCACAGCGCTGCTTGCTTTTGTACATATGGTTCATACGTTGCAGTCTTATTGGTAGCGCACAGTGTAGGGTTAAAATCTATGTAGCCTCGATTATCCGAGGCTCTCGATTTTACGAATGATGGGATGTCTGCCAGGCAGTTCGGATAATTGAAGTCTCACTGTACATACCATACATGAGCTACGGTGTAAACCCTCAGGCTAGTTATAAACAGGGGCACAAATAGAAAGGAGCTGGGCAACCGAATGAGCCTGCCCTCTCTTTCAGGATGCGTGACCCCGCAAAGGGAGTGGCAGGAGGGTAGTTGGGGATAAAGTTGGAGAAGTATAAGTGTCGCGTAGTGGGTAGGTAATTGGGGATAGGAGAAAGCAGATCTTCCAGAAGTGGAGGAATGGGAGGGTAAAGGTCCTATGGGTGGAATTGTGGAGTGCATAGGGGGGAGTAGAGAGGAGGGAAAGGAGGTAGGGTGGCAGAGAGCCAAGCCAGTATTTAACAAAAGAAGAGAAGCATTATGAGCAAGATGTCTAGCACTAAGAAAAGGGAAGGAGAGGGAGGTGCAAAGGTCACAGTGGTGCACACAGGAAGGACAGTCAAGAGCAAAATGGCAGGAGGAGTTGAAGAGAGTACCCAGTCTGGTGAGTGTGGATTCGGGGGCAGTACTGTAGACTATGTCTCCAAAGTCAAAAAATAGGGAGGATCATCATCTGGACAATCTTCTGGCGTGCTGGAGGGCAAAGGCAACTGCGGTATTTATACAGAGCACCAAGTTTGGGAAGAAGCTTTGCGTAGATGGCATCCATGTACTAAGCAAAGGTGCGGTTCTTGTCAAGCCAGAGGCCGAGGTATTTGAAGGAGGAGACATCTTCAAGTAAGGAATCATCAAGGATGTGGAAAGAGGGGGTGGCAGCAAGCCTGGCAGGCCTTTGCCTGGTGCCAAAAGTAATTGAGACGGTCTTTTTTTATAATTAATAGTTTATTACAAGGTTTTATAACGGTACAACAATGATATTAACATATTCCAGTCAGGCACATTCACAACATGTATACGTAGAGACGATCTTCCACCAAGGTTAGAATATAGAAAGCAACCCCACACAGCAGAGATTCCGCTGTAATACTATTATAATAAATCCTCCCCCTTAATAGTGCTCCTGTAGCACGATACACTTGAAAATCCAAAGAAAATAACATCTTGAGATTCCCCGACTTATTCTGTACTAACATAAGAGACCAAGTTGCAAGGTGGTGTGGAAAAGAGGGAATGCAAGTATCTCCAAATCGTCCAACTGGAGGTTATCAACATGGCAACGAGAATAGAGTGCAATAACTATAGAAAGAACAAACAAGAAACAGTGGAGAACAGGAAAAATGGTGTTTGTGTGAGCCCAAACTACCTAACCAACAAATAAGCCATAATCCAGAGGTCATTCAGTAAGGGGGGATGGTGGGGTTAACCCCATCTACTGTCAGCTACCCCCATGAAACCCTCATATTGCCAAAACATAACTAGGCCCCGGTCTCAAAGATGGTAGGGTTAACCCCATCCACTGTCAACTACCCCCATGAAAACCTCCTACTGCCAAAACCTAACTAGGCCCCGGTCTCAAAGATAGGTACGGAGACCATACTTTCTCATACAAGTCCCATTTGTCTGCAGCCAAATAGGACAGTCTTTCCAAACCTGCCAGCTTATAAAAACCATCCTCCCATTCTGTCACAGTTGGAGCATCATCCGTTCTCCACTTCCTGTAGATTAAATGTTTAGCCTCCACCACCATTGCCATCAACCATAAGTGCTGGGGTTTAGAGAGCCACTGGAGTGGGCCCGCCGGCACAGAGGCAGTGCGTCTGTCTGCGACGCTGATGACCCAGGTTTGGAAACGGACTCAGGACATCGGAGGGCTGGCTGGGGGGAAAAGGATTGAGTGTCCTTGGAACTCCTCTTCTCCAGGGGGAGGGGGGTAGTGTGTCTGGCACATCACAGACCCCTGGCGGAGGCTGGGGGAGCCATTGTGCCATCACCGTTATTTGCATGGGGGCAGGGCGGATGTGGTACGTCATTGCACATCCCCAGCCCCAGGTACAGATGCACACAAAATCTCATCCCCGAGCATGAAGCCCCGCTCTGCTGCTGCCCCCGCTGCCAACAGTGTCCACCGGGTAAGGTCCTGCTCCCATGGCCCCACCCAGGGGGGTAAGCCACGGCACATTACTATGGGGTGGGGGTGCCTGCCTGGTGGTCCTGCCCAGGGAGGTAAGCCTGGGCATGGGGGGGCGGCGAGCGGGCAGGGGCTGAGCTCCCTTTGGGGAGTGGGGAGCCAGGACAAAAAAAAAGGAAAAAAAAAAGAGAGCCACTGGAGTCTATTGGTATTACCGAATACGAACACAGTAGGATCCCAAGGGATGGGGTGCTTCAAAACTAGCTGTGTTTTGACTATAAGTTGCTCCCACCTAGAAGCCAACTTAGGGCATGTCCAGAATATATGCAGCAAGGAACCTTCAGCTTGGAGACACCTCCAGCACTCATCATTATCCACTAGTTTCATCTTTTTCAGCAGAACTGGAGTCTGATACCAAAAGTGGAGGGTCTCTAATTGAAACAAGTGCCCCCCTACGTCTTTTCCTACCCCATATGCATCAGCCCAACAAACTTCCCAGTCCTCCTTCGGGAGCTTAAACCCCAATAGCTTCTCCCATTTCAATTGCACCTTAGTAGGATAGGGATCGTATTCATCAAGTAATTTATAAATTGGACCAGTTTGGGGAAATTTTTTTAAACCCATAAGGAAGCCAGAGACTAGGACCACACCCCGCCAAGCCGATTCAATCTTCCCAGATACCTCTACCCAGGAGACACATTTGCACCCCAATGTAGGAAGAAACCAAGTGCTGAATCTACAGATACCTTCACATATGGGATAGAGGGAGTGAGGCCTGTGCTTTTAAAGCTGCAAAATCCTTAAACAGCCTGGAGTCAGCCTGAAAGTGGTCAGCCAGCCGAAAAACTCACCCCCTTGGCCCAGTCCTGCCACCAGAGCAGTTTATCTCCTATCTGCAGCTTAGGGTTACGCCAAAGAGACCAGTACTGAACTGGAAGCTGCCTCAAGGCGGGTATAACCTTCCTCACTGTTTCCCAAACACCCATCATATACGCATGACTAGGATAGTCCCTGTGAATCTTATGTGGATCCCAAAGGATCATGTCCGGCAGGACATCATTCGCCAGTGCTTCCTCTAGGGCAACCCAATAAGCCTTATCCTGACAATGGTCCACTTGCAGCCACATCATCCAGTATCTGATACCCATTGCAGTGTAATAGACTTTAAACCAGGGGTTCCGAAGCCCCTCTTTGGTCCAAGGGCCAATTAATTTCAAGAGGGACAGCCAAGGCATGCCTCTGTCCCAAAGAAAATCCCTCATCAAATGATCACGAGCCCCCCAGGTAGATTCAGAAATAGGGAGGGGGAGATGGCACAATAGGTATAACACCCTAGGAATCACCATCATCTGCAAGGCCTGAGACTTGCCCCAGAGTTATAGGTGCAAGTTCTTCCATCGTACTACATCATCTCTCAGTGAAGCTTACAATGGTTAAAGATTTAGGGGCACCCATTCCCGACAGTTGGAAGAAATAAGGACCCCCAAATACTGAACCTGCTTGTCGGCCCAGGCAAGGCCCTGCACCGGGAGGGGGAGACCTTAGCAGCTAGAGTTAAGGGCGAACTACCTCTGCTTTGCCCCAATCGTTGCACAGGCCTGAGAATGCCACAAATCTATTTAGAAGTTCTATTAATGCTGGGAGGGATGAAAGAGGTTGTCTCAAAGTCAACAAAATGTCTTCAGCAAAGAGCATAGATTTAAAGCTATCCTTACCCACATCCACGCCCCAAATAATAGATGAGCTCTGAATGGCTTGGACCAGCAGCTCAACTGCTAGGAGAAATAATGCAGGGGACAGAGGACACCCCTGTCACATGCCCCTACCCAATAACAAGCTGGGAGAAAGACAGCCATTAGTCAAGACAGAGGCCTCAGGTGATGAGTAAATAGTGCATATCCACCGGAGGAATCCCTCCCCGAAGTCAAAGTCACGGAGAACTGTCAACAAATAAGGCCATTCAATGGAGTCAAAGGCCTTCTCTGTGTCAAGTGCTACCGCCACTGCCATTTCAGCAGAAGAATTCACCACCCATATCAGATTAACCAGCCCACAGAGGTGGTCTGCCCCATCCATTCCTGACAAAAGCCCACTTGATCAGGGTGTATCAACTCCGGCAAGAATTTAATCAAGTGAGCCGCCAAGACCTTGGTATGGGTTTTATAATCAACATTAAAAGCAAGATAGGGTGGCGGCCTGGTGGAACTGAGGGGCTGAGGCACTAGGACGTCTTACCTCGCGCCACTTACATACCCAAGTTTGGGAAATGACTTGGGTCCGTCAGGGAGCCACCATGGGGGGGAGGGTTGGAGCAGGATTGAGCAGCTAGAAGGCAGCTCTCCTCTCCTGGGGGTGGTCGCCACCCCTCATAGTCCCGCCACTGCCGGGTGGAGGTCTGGTGGATGGTGCAGACGATACATCGGGAGGATGCCTCGAGATGCGGTGTGCACATACCTCCACATGTGCACTTGTATCCAAAGTATGGATGGGAATCGGGGAGAAAAAAACCAAAAAAACACCAAAAAGTATGTACAGGGCCGACCAGGTGGCGCTGGGGGTTGAGGTGCTGGACACCACCAGTCGCGCCATGCCAGCGACCCATGTTCAGGAGCAGACTCAGGTCACTGGTGGGTCGGTAGGGGGGAGATAGGCTTGAGCGTCCTACGACAGCTTGCCTTCCCCGGGAAGGGTACAGGCCGATGCCCGCACACATGCCTGACTCCGAGCAGAGGCTCGGAGTACTGCAAGCCCTTCGAGGAATGGCTGACCATGGTACGGCGTGGACTTCAGTGCTCTGTGCCATGATGTAAGCGGAACTGCATGCTGTACGGGGAGGGCAAAAATGGGAAACTGAGCCTGCCACCACCGGGAAGATGGGGAACTGTGCCGAGCCCACGATGTGCCTCTGCCTGCCTGACAGACCCAAGACCAACAAAATGTAAATTATGGGGCATCCATCCCCTGCCTCATCCCCGCCCGGGGGTTACAACCGCAGCTCCATGGGAATCTGGGGTCTGTCTGGGTAGGGTAGAAGGCAGTGGGATGTCAGTTGTCTCCCTGAAGGGTCGGGGATGGCAGGCTGGGGAAAGGAGGCAGAAAAATGTAATTTTTTTTTCCCCCCACCTTCCATGCTTCGCTGGCCCCCACTCCTTCAGGCTCCACAAGTTACCCCCAGCCCCACTGCCTTTACTCAGCCCTCCTCTGGTCTTCAGATCGCAGCCAAGCTCCGGGATATCCCGGCGTATCCCTTCGCTGGGTGGGTCCCCCTCCTCCGAGGGGGAAGGGCACCGGGGAGAGGGGATGGCCCCAGCACACACTACTTAGGGCCTGGGGATGCTGCTGAGGAACAGGAGGCCCTGGGAAGGTACTGGAGGCACTCAGGGAACGGAGAGCCATCATCTGGCAGCCAGCGAGCAATTTTTCCGTTTTTCTGTTGGGGGCAACGTAGTGACATCACGGCATACGCCGACGTCCGGCTCCTTCCCCAGTTAACTTTGTGGCCGTGGCATCCTGTGATACTCCCAGCCTCTGCTAGGAGCCAGCAGACGCCGGACCAGTCCCTCCCCGGAGAAGGAGAGCTGTCTATAGGACACTCGATCCTTCCCCGTCAGGCCCTCCAGTGACCCGGCTCGCTCTTTAACCCAGGTCTCTGGCGCCGCAAGCGAAATTCAAACCACCACTGGCGCGGGCTGGTGGAGAAAATGTAATAAAAAAAAATAGTACAGAAAAAGCGCGAGCTACAGTGGTAACTTGAGCACTGACACAGATCTTGCCCTCTTAGGCAATACAACAATCATAGCCTCCGTCAACGTCTGAGGTAAAGTAGCCATCTCCTACGCCTCCTGAAGGGCAAAAACAAGAGGAGGGGTAATTAAGTCCTCCAACAGCAGGTAATTCTCCACCGGAAGCCCATCCGGCCCCGGAGCCTTACTAACTGCCAGCTACCCAATGGCAACTTTGACCTTCACACAAGCAATTGGGCTCTCCAACTTGGCTACTTGGGCTGCAGATAACTTAGACAGGGAGAGATCACATAAAAAATCCCCAAGAGAAGAGCTATAATCCTTTTTCCCCTCCAGTCGAGAGGTGTACAGGCTCTCATAGTAATTCTGGAAAGCCCTGTTAAACCCAGCCAGATATGTTATCAGATGTCCCACTCTAATGCTGGGAACCTTTGCCACCTCTGTGCTATTCTTTAAATGATATGCCAACAGGTGTCCTGTTTTTTCACCCCCCCTCCCAAAAAGCATGGTGTGTCTTATACAGGGCATACTCTGCCTGTTGTGAGTTTAGAATATTCAGTTTATACTGTAAGGACTGCATCTGACGCAACAAGATAGGAGAAAAATCCTCCACCTTATGCTGGAGTTGGCGGGAAGCCAACTTCCCTTCCAGCTCCATCTCTTGCCCCCTTTGTTTTTTCCTGAAGGCAGAGTCGGCTATAATCCTACCTTGAATATAGGTTTTTAACCCCTCCCTCCCAAATCCACCTAGAGGTGCCCCCCCCTCATTGTTAGCCTCCAAGTATGCCCGAGCCGCCTGACAGATCCATTGCCTAAAAGTTTAATCCCTGCAAAAACTAGTATTGCACCTCCATCACTTATTTGAGTCTCACATCGTTTCCAAGCTAAAGAGATAAATTACTGGGGAATAGTCAGAGATTATTATCGACTCTATAGAGGAATGAATAGCCCCCTGCTGTACTTCACCCAAAGCCAAGATAAAATCTATTCGGTTGTACATAGTGTGGGGAGTAGAATAAAATATGTAATCCCTGGTAGTGGGATTTTCCAATCTCCAAACATCAGCCATGGTCTGCAGCTACCGATTTCAAAGCCCTAGACCCCATCGGGATCATCTTAGGTGGTGGTGTGCTTCTGTCACAGAGAGGGTCAAGAACCTGATTCATGTCCCCTCCCAATAACACTGAAGGAGATCCCATTTCCAGTAACATAGAAATATAGAATTTGATGGCAGATAAGGACCGCTTGGCCCACATAGTCTGCCCATTTCCCTACCTAATGCATAGGCTGCAGATCCTAGTTAACCAACAGCCTACTTCCTCCTACCCCCCACTAGAATTGCCTTATGTCTGTCCCATGCATTCTTGAATTCTCCCACTGTTTGTGAGTCCACTACCTCCTCAGGAAGGCTGTTCCATGTATACACAACCCTCTACATGAAAAAATACTTCCTCACATTACCTTTGAGCCGTCCCCCCCATCTTCAAATTGTGCCCCCTTGTTCTTGCACATCTCTTTTTCTGAAAGATGCTACCTTCTTGGACTCTGTTGGTTCCCTTGATGTACTTGAAAGTTTCTATCATGTCCCCTCTCTCCCTCCGTTCCTCGAGTGTATACATATTAAGCTTCTTTAATCTCTCTTCGTATGTCTTCTGGTGCAGACCCTGCACCATTTTAATTGCCCTCCACTGGACAGCCTCCATCCTGTCTATGTCCTTGCACAGATGGGGTCTCCAGAACTGGACGCAGAACTCCAGATTGTGTCTCACCAACTGTCTGTACAGAGGGATAACAACTTCCTGTTTTCTACTGGTGATGCCTCTTCCTATGCATCCCAGTATCCCACCAGCCCTACTTACTGCCTTCTCACATTGCTTGCCCGCCTTAAGGTCATCTGATATGATTAGCCCCAGGTCCCTTTCCATTTCTGTTGTTATTATCTCACCCTCCACTGTGTACTCTTCCCCTGGATTTTTGTTTCCCAGGTGCATTACTTTGCACTTCTTTGCATGGAATCTAAGCTGCCATATATTTGACCATTCCTCCAACCTTGCCAAGACCCTTTGCATCCTCTCCACCCCACCTTCTGTATCAACCCTGTTGCAGATCTTTGTGTCATCTGCAAAGAGACATACTTTTCCTTCCAGTCCCTCTGCAATGTCACGTTATAAAGTCATTAAAGAGGACTGTTCCTAGTACTGAACCCTGTGGTACCCCACTAGTAACCCCCCTTTCTTCAGAGTAAACTCCATTTACTATTACCCTCTGTATCCTGTTATCCAGCCAATTTTTAACCCAGGCTACCACCTTGGGACCCACTCCAAGGCTGGCTAACTTATATATTAATCTTTTCTGTGGGACTGTTTCAAATGCCTTGCTAAAGTCTAGGTAGGCCGGACTTCCGGTGACGTCACGGAGCGGATGGGAGACTAGTCTTATGTGCTCCTAGACCTGTCCGATAAATCTAATTAAATCCTTCCAGCAAACTTACTAATTCAAGTTATATTTAAAGCATCGGGCTCAGGAGAGATGGCAGCTAAAAGTAATCTCCCAAAATCATCAAAAAATAACGCTGCACAAGCCAAACTGAAGCAGCTTACACTGGACGAAGAAATGGAGGCCTTTGTGGCCCGACCGCGTCGAGAAAGAACCCTCTCTGAGTCATCCCTCGACCCTGACGAGGAAGAACTGTGCTTGCCTAGAAAAGCGGAGCATACATTACAAAAAATTTCATCATCGGTCCAGAAAATCGAATTCTTGCTGGCAGACCTGAGACAAGATGTCAGAAATATTGACGCTAAAGTGGAAGACCACTCGAATAGACTCACCGAACTCACGGAAACCCAAGACAGGGAGGGAAGAGTCCTGGTCTACCTCCTGCAACGAGGCTGGGAAGTGCATAACCACTTGGAAGACATCGAAAACCGGTCACTTAGAAAAAATCTTCGGGTGCACGGTGTTCCGGAGGGGGCAGAGGAGGGGTTTCCTACCCCACTCGATTTCATGCAACAACTTCTGTGCTCAGTGCTCTCTATACACTCTGATCTTGACCTTACGATGGACAGAGCCCACAGATCTTTGGGGCTGAAGCCCACTAATCCTACAGCTAGACCTCGTTCTTGGGTCATGTGCATGGCCCTCTTCCAGAGTAAAGAGTTGGATCCTGAAAGAAGCCTGGAGACTACGTGACTTAAAGGACAAAGGAGTGCCCATCTTCTTCGAGCAGGATTTTTCACCAGCATTGCAGGCTGAACGAATGAAAGTCTGTACAGTTGCCAAAGAAATCAAGGATAAAAAGAACATCAGAGCCCAGATATTGTTTCCTTCACTGCTTCGTTTGCATTTAGAATCTGGCCCAAAAACCTTTAATACCCTGCTAGAAGCAATGCCCCTTTTGAAAGAATGGGGAATAAACGTACCAGATCTAGGCATGGAAGTTCTGGAGCAAAGCCTACTGAGGAGTGTCTGGCAACCTGCGAGTAAAGGGTTAAAACGCCCACACCGTGGAGCTCTGCTACAAACCCTTTTAAAAGACGCTATGATGCTCACCCAGCGTGCGGAAAAAGAGAGCGAGCTCTGGACGGACCCTTGCGATGAACTCCACACCCCAGACCTGAGGTGCAGCATGCAGAGCACAGCGCTAGACTGATGCGGAGAACTGAGGAGGAAATAAGGAAAGGAGGAAATGTGGAGGGCATCACAGTCCCCTAATGGGACTTCAAAAGAAGGGACAAATTGTATAAATAATAATGCAGTCCGCTTTTGAGAGACTACCATGCATTTAAGATCTCCTGACTACGATGTAACGTTCAGTATCTTCACAGAGTTACGCTCACCATAGATGGTAGATCTTCATTCATTGGTGAGGTACTGCAGGGGTGGGTATGATTAGGTGGGGAGAAATGGGGCAGGGAGAAGTACTCCCCTGATAACTTTTTCCATTGGCCCCACGTTCATGCATTTGGTCTGACGATTTCTAAGGGGAGGAGGGGATACCCTGATGACAGCCACCCTTGCGCTCTCACTGATAGAGGGAAGGACCAGGGGACAGCAATGCTTTCCTATAATTATTACAATAACTGAGGGAATTCAAAGATTTTACATAGTTGTTATGTATTGATAAGCCTAAAGAGAGGGGGGAATGATTATTATTATTTGGCATTAAAGCCTGTAAGGGACAGGATCTGGGAGGGACGGGTTTGGGTCTCCCACCCTTTGTGATGATCTCTATTTTCAGAGCAGCTTTACAGGTTGGCTCTAGGTCTCTTCATTAAGAGACAATTAGGCCCAGATATTCAAAAGGGTTGCGCCCCGGTGTGATATTCAAAAGGGAAAAGTGCGCGGCACAAATCCCGATGCGCTGGAGCGCATCAGTAATGTATGCAGGCACAGGTAGGGGGGGTGTGCACATGCATAACTTGCACAGCCCGATATTCAGCCTGGGATGTGCAGAGCCATGCATGCGCAACCCCTACCTGCACCAGCACAAAGTTAAGCCCCCCAAAAAAGGAACAACTGATGGCCACCCACAGGTGAGCTGCCGCATTGCAGGGCGCAACACAGCAGCTGCCACCTGTGGGTGGCCACCTGAGTTCCCGCCGCACCTGGCAGCGCCCCCCCATGCCTGATCGTGGGCATCTGTGAAATAATAGAAAAGCTTCCGTCCTATATCCCTGGTGGTCCAGTGGACCGCTATGTGTCCGATCACGGGCATCTGTGTAATAATAGAAAAGCTTCCGTCCTATATCCCTGGTGGTCCAGTGGACCGCTATGTGCCCGATCGTGGGCATCTGTGTAATAATAGAAAAGCTTCCGTCCTATATCCCTGGTGGTCCAGTGGACGCTATGTGCTTTCGATCGTGGACATCTGTGTAATAATGAAACTTCAAGTCCTATATCCCTGGTGGTCCAGTGGACGCTGTGTGTGTCAGCGGGCGTTGTACAGAAAACAAAGGTCCAATATCCCTGGTGATCTAGGGTAACGCCCTCCCACCGCCCTAGGCTCACCGCCCGCTCGGCGGGTCAGCCTCCACCTGCCTGCCGCCCCGCCCACCGACTGACACCTCGATCCGGCTGCGCCCATTGGTTCTAAGCGTGAGCCAATGGGCGTCAAATCCGTACACTACGTTCCAGATATGTGAATGAATCATTCATATCTGGAATGTGTATATTGAGAGCTACCGCCGATGGCTCACACTGTGTATCAATGAACGCTACGGTGTCGGTGCGGCGGCGGCGGGGTGGCAGGCGGTGGGCTACTCCCTCCCGCCCGACCGGGGAGCGGGTGGTGGGGCTCAGTAGGCGTGTGGGGAGGGGGGGTACCCTAGACCACCAGGGATATTGGACCTTTGGTTTTCTGTACAAATGCCCACGATCGGGCACATAGCAGTCCACTGGACCACCAGGGATATAGGACGGAAGCTTTTCTGTTATTACACAGATGCCCGCGATCGGGCACATAGTGGTCCACTGGACCACCAGGGATATAGGACGGAGTTTTTTAATTTTACAGATGCCTGCGATCGGGCTGCAGGGCGCCGGTCCTCGACAGCTGCTGCTCAAGGGTGCCAGGCGCAAAGTCGTCAGATCGGGCGCACCATGCAATGGGTCTAATGACATGCAAATTGCCCCATGTGCACCTTACATAAATTATGGCCCCATTTGCATGTCAACTTTTGAATATTGCGGGTGCTGTGCATGGCGCAATGGAACCTGCGCTATTGCATCTCCATGCTCCATTCTGGCCACTTGCGTTGGCGCAGTGCCACTGCGCCATGCACACTGGGGGTGGCCAGGGTGCGATATTCAAAGCTGCTGAGCCATGGCGCAGCTCCTTTAAATATCGCTTAGTCCACACCCCTGCGCAGCCGAGTTGAGCTGCACCCAAGCTTGCCCACAGCCTGGTGCAGTTTTAATATCTGGGCCTTAGTGTTTAAGAGCTAACACACACACCACCACGAGTGGAATCAGGCTCCCCCAAGAGGTGAAGCCTGGTAATATACCTAGGAAGCTACTGAATCAGCTTTGTAGTGACTGCTACAGTGAGTGTTTTGTTTATTTCAAAGACTTTTTCTGTGGTCTATGCGAAGTTGGAGTTTTTTTTTGGGGGGGTTTCTTTTTTCTAATACTACTGCTAATTTTTTACACAAAGTGTTACAGAACAGTTTCTCTTGTTATACTCATCTTCTTTGTTTCAATTCTATAAGTGAAATCGTCCAGAGATAAGGGCAATGTTACCTATATTAAGGTTTATGGTTTTTGTTAAATGTTCTCAGATAGGGGTACAGCCAATAATAGATAAAATACTATTTTCAAAAAAGGGTGCACAACAGAGAGTTAAGGTAAATATTGGACTGAAAGGCGTTTACTTAACAAACAAACCCTATATTAAGTTAAAATTAAATCATGGCCACTTTGAATGTTTGCTCATATAATGTAAAAGGGATAAATTCCCCAGTTAAATGCACAAGGCTGTTGCAAGAACTTAGAAAATTTAAAGTGGACATGGCTTTTCTCCAAGAAACGCACTTGTCAATAAAAGAACACTTAAAACTGCATAGGGCTTGGATAGAACAAGTGGTGGCAGCATCCCACCCCAAAACTAAAAAAGCAGGAGTGGCAGTTCTGTGGCGCAGAGGACTAAATCTGTCTATTGACTCCACAGAAACAGGCCTTCAAGGCAGGTATGTGAGAGTGTTAATCCGCACCCAAGGTCAATTACTTCATCTTGTTAATATATATGCCCCAAACTTTAAACAGGAAGGCTTTTTTGAGATAATTTTCAAAAAAGTAGCGGACCTTCCTCCGGGTCAATTACTTCTTGGGGGAGATTTTAATACAGCCCCACACCCGCAGAGGGACCGCTCCTGTGGAGCTACCTCTACTAGCAGGACAGCTTCCAAATCTCTGATGACCCTGGCACGAGAGATGGGCCTTGTAGACACCTGGCGTTCTCAACATCTTGGAGAAAGGGACTTCACGTTTTACTCCCATGTACAACAGTCATACTCATGTATTGACTTATTTTTCACTTATGCAGCTTCCCTTCATTTAATTAAGGACTCCAGTATTAATAACATTACCCTATCAGATCACTCACCCATCTCCCTTCAGATGTTCCTCTCGTCGCAGAGTAAACAATTCCTATGGAGACTGAATGTCTCACTCTTGAATAACAAAAGCTTTATTTCTAAACTAAAACAACGGATAGAGGATTTCTCCTCAATCCACCAACATACAGACTATTCCCCTTCACTTAAATGGGACACACTAAAAGCGGTCCTTCGGGGGGAAGTCATTAGTTTTGCCTCGGCCCAAAAAAAATGATCACAGCTCACACATAATAAAATATTAACAGAACTAACAGAGCTGGAAAAGAAACACAAAACAAACCCATTGGATAAACAGATCCAGAAAGAATTAAATAAAGCTAAAAGAACCCTACAGGACTTGGAAAATAAAAAAGGGGAAGGCCTGCTTCAATTCACTAACCAGAAATATCATGAAGTGGGGGCTTCCAGACTGCTAGCTTTTTGGTTAAGAAAGGCACAAGCAGATAGACATATCCCTCATATTCAAGAGCCAGGGCCAAAAGGGAGAAAGTGGACCTCCCCTGAGGACATAGCGCAACAATTTCAGGAATACTATCAGAAACTATATGGGGAAGATAAGAACAAACAGGAGGTGAGGGACAAGACCCAAATTTTCCTAGATAACCTTAAATTGCCCAGGTTATCAAAATCAGCTAGTAAGGAGCTGAGTTAACCCATCACAATAAAGGAAACCATGGAGGTAATAAGTCGCCTTCCAACAGGAAAGGTGCCTGGCCCTGATGGGTTTAGTGGGGTAATATACAAAAAGTTGGATACTTCACTAGCCCCTCTGCTAACAGAGGTATTTAACCAATGTATAGAGACGGGCAGAGTCCCGGAAAGCTGGTCCCATTCCATAGTAACAACAATTCCCAAACCTGGCAAAGACCCAACCAAATGTGAATCATTTAGGCCTATAGCCCTCCTCAACCAAGATCAAAAAATTCTTACAAAAATTCTATCAATTCAGATCCAAAAATACATAGAATTGCTAATTCACCCGGACCAGACAGGCTTTATTCTGCACAGACACATGAGCGATAACATCCGAAGGCTTCTAAACATCTTGCAATACAAGAAACACATTCAGAACCCAGCTTTTGCAGTGTTTCTAGATGCAGAAAAGGCCTTTGATAGGCTTAATTGGACCTATCTTTTTATGGTCCAAGAAAAGATGGGCTTCGAAGGGAACTTCTTAGCATGGCTAAAACTGTGTTATCAACACCCCCAAGTCAGAGTCCGGGTGAACGATACCATCTCACCTTCATTTAAAATCAGGAGGGGTACGAGGCAGGGATGCCCCCGTCCCCACTCCTTTTCGCAATTAGCATGGAACTTTAGCACAAGCCATAAGGCAACATGACAAAATCGAGGGCATAGAAATTCAAAATTCATGTCACAAAATATCTCTTTACGTGGATGACACTCTAATCTATTTGGATAATCCCAGAGCGGCCCTTACCCCTTTAATCACTCTCCTTTCAGAATTTGGGGACATCTCAGGCTTTAAAGTTAATGTCTCCAAATCAGAAGTGCTTGCAGTGGGAAAAGAGCCAGATGTAGACTTGAGAGCAAAATTTCCCCTTCAAATGGGTTAAAAACAAATTAAAATATCTGGTAATACAAATTCCTAGACAACCTACCCAGTTATATAAATTTAATTATGAAACGTTAAATCAGCAAATAATGGCTGCTTTGAACAGATGGAGACTTCTTCCCCTCACATTCTCAAATAGAATAGAAACAATCAAAATGAATGTTCTCCCAAGATTCCTTTTTTTATACACTAACCTTCCCATCCCGGTACCAAAAAAAGACTGGAAAGACCTTAAAAAAATGCTTGCAAATTTCATTTGGTTGGATAAACGCCCAAGAATCCGATGGGAAATATTGACAGAGGAAAAAACCAAGGGGGGGATGGGGCTGCTTGATTTTTCCAAGTATTACTTAGCAGCACAGCTACTACCGATCATTAAAATGTTAATGACGGGGAAGGCTCATGGCTGGCTGGACATGGAGCAGCCAGAGGGACAGATGGCCCCGATGCATATCCTGCCTTGGTTAGTCCAACCTAAGGACTTGAAAAATGTAAATAATAATTTTATGAAACATACACTGTTAAAGTGGCTAGAAGCAAGACAGGAATGGGAAATAATATGTCCCATATGGAACTATCTTCCACTTTCATTTCTCCCGGACTTTCCCATTTCCAGCGGGGACAAATGCTTTTTTAGATGGTTGACATCTGGGCTTATATACCCGCACCAGTTCCTGGAGGGAGACCGGGTAAAACCCTTCCCACAAATGCAAGTAGAGTTTAATTTACCCCAAAATGACTTGTTCAAATATTATCAATGCACACATTACATTACTACCATAATTGGCCTTACAGAATTATCACAGGGACCATCGGCCCCTGTACAGCTAACATATCATAGAGGTACAATGAGGGACACCAGATCGTACATATCACAGATATATAAAGTATTAATGGAAGACAGAGGAACATTGGCGACACAAAGACTTGAACAGAAATGGGAAGGAGAAACAGATCTTAATATTTCACACAAAGCATGGCAAAATATCTGGGAGGACATTCATTAAACTACTAACTCTCCTGTATGGAGAGAATTCCACTGGAAAATAAACATTAGATTTCTCATAACCCCAAACATTACACATCATTACTCCCCTCTAATCTCTAACAAATGTTGGCGGGGATGTGGCCATATTGGCATACATCTCCATATCTTTTGGAATTGCCCTAAGATTGCCCTGTTTTGCCGAGAAGTCACACAGAACATTGTCAAGATCTTAACACTCTCCAATCAGTTACAATTTCCAAACTTAGTCCTGGGCCTTCCCCCAGAGGAAATTACAACCTCAACAGGGAAATACCTTTTTTACATTCAGACTGCAGCAGCACTTAAGGCGTTAACTCAACATTGGTTGCGGGAATCACCTCCCTCCATAGATAACTGGTATAAGAACATTAAGCAAATCAGGGAGATGGAGGCCATCACGGCATCACTTAGATTGATGGTAGACAAGTTCAATTCCAGGTGGCTCCCCTTCTTCAATCACATAGAGAGAAGGGAGGGGACACCGGTTTTGGAACACCTCCTTCATTCATAGGGTGCTGCGGTGGGGCTGCTCCCACTCCCTTATGATTAAAGATATTCCTTTCTAGGGCAGGTGGAGGAAGGACTCATCTCCCCCCTGTATCAAGCTCACAAATTACTATCCAGATATAGCCTGAAGATCAGTGATAACTGTTAGAAGTAGGATTCCTTATAAGGGTAAAAAAATATATATATAAATAACAAATAAAAAAAAAGGGACAAGAAGGGGAAAAAAAAGACACACAGAAGCAATTTCAGAGGTTAAATTGTTTATTGAACTGGTACACCTAAGGAAAACCCTTATATATGTATTGTAAAGGGGAAGACAGTCTCTGGGTGGGACGGGGATCCATCTGGAACGATGAGATACTTCCTTAGTACTATGCTGAAATGAAGCTTGATGTAATCTTTAAGTGGCCCTTCACCAAGATCTTCCATTTAAAGTCTTTGTTGACTGGTGATCTGAAAGACAATCAATGTTATTAACTAATGCCCATCAGATATGATGTCTAATGTACTTTAGGTTTTTAAACTATTATTATTTTTTTATATAGGCCTATATATGAGACCAATTTATTGTACCCATTTTACTCTGTACCCAGTAAAATAATATTGAAGTTCAAAAAAAAAAAGTCTAGGTAGGCCATGTCCACTGGTCACCCAGTCAAACAAATCTATTAGATACGTCTGACATGACCTTCCTGCTGTGAATCCATGCTGCCTTGGGTCCTGTGCCCCACTGGCCTCTAGGAACTCAAGAATTCTTTCCTTTTGAAGTGATTCCATCATTTTTCCTACCACTGAGGTCTAACTAACAGGTCTGTAGTTTCCTGCCTTTGTCTTGCTCCCACTTTTGTGAAGGGGAAATCACGTCTGCCCTCCTCCAGTCCTCCGGTACTACACCATCCTCCCATGATTTGTTAAAAAGGGAACGCAGTGGTGTCACTAATTCTACCCTTAGTTTTTTTAGAATTATTGGGTGAATCCCATCAGGCTGCATTGCTTTGTCCACCTTCAGTTTTAAGAGCTCTTTCAGGACCCTTTCTTCTGTGAATGGGCTGGTATCTACCTCCCTATCCAGAGTGCTTCTATTGTTTGATTTAGGTACCTCCCCCTCCTCTTCTTTTGTGAATACTGAGCAGTAACTGTTGGGATAGTTCATAGAAGAACTGGGGTTCATCAGCATTAGGAGAATAGACCGCCCCTAACATCATGGGTCTGCCATCCAGGTTGCCCTGCACTAAAACCCAATGCCCTGTCTTATCCCTCCGGATTTGCCCCACCACTCAATTAACCAACCTATGACACAGAATAACCACCCCCCTTTTCTTAGATGAATACAATGAGGCAAAAATGTGGCCGCCCCATAGCCTCCCTAGTTTCTCTACTTCCTTTTTGATTAAGTGGGATTTCTGTGTAATCCCTAGGTGGTGCTATCCCAAAGGCTACTACCCCTGCCTGCTTGGCTAGTAGCAGGTTAAGGGGCCTGAGTTCTGAAACGGGTGCCTCCACCTGGAGGTCAGGGTTGGTAGTGGTCAAGCTAGCCTGGGCACAGCCCTCCGGGACACTGTAACCCCCCTCTTTTCCTGCTAGTGGCCAGAACAATACACAATAATCAGTTTCACAATACCCCTGATACACCTTACAAGTACTCACATGGGTTGCACTTACTACCAGGGTTGGTTCCTCTGGTTCGACCCTGGGGACCCCCTGTAAAACAAGGTTATGCACAGCAAATAGCAACAGTACAGTACTCTTGGCATAAACTGGAACCACAGTCAGGTTAAATGCAGAAAAAGTAAGAACTAATTTATTCAGGGGACTTGAACGAGGGAAGGCATAATCAGGTTGATCTGCTTAAAGGCTCTATCAATCAAACAGTTATGCATGCACTTCGGAGTCCCTAAACAGTCACACCCTCTGGGTACCCAGGTGGAGAAGAGATGGGCTAGCCAGGACCGTTGCCCGGGGTAGGCCAGCGTCACAGCTGGCTGGGGCCCTATGATGGAAAAACAACATGCACAATACACACTATTTGTAATCCGGAGCTGGAGGGCTCAATTCGTGAAGAAAAAGAAACAACAAGGCAATCAGATGACACACTTAGATTAACCTGTTGTTGCAGGGAGCTACCTTTATCATTACTCACAATACCCAAGACTGGACACAGGCTGGATGAAAATCAAGACAGCAGGTGGTTGATCTGGAGTGCCAGGAGAAGCAGGGCCCACATGACTCACCGAGGCGTCGTTCCTGTTCAAGCGTGGAGCAAGGGGCTGATCCCCAGGCAGGTCTCTCGTCGATGGCTTTCTCTGTGCAGCGGGTAGTTTGGCTGGGCCAGTGTGGCAAGGCCCAGGCTGAATGGAGAGGAACGCTGATTCAGTCCGATTAGACTGGATACATCTTCCAGCAAGCAGAACTCAGTTCACACAGTGGGGAACCAAATCACGACCCACTATCAATACACAGCACATTTACATGTAAAGGATTCTACAGTACCAGGCAAACCACTCTCCGGTCACTATCGCAAAGTCTCTGCTAAAACCGGGAGTTCAGCGGAAGTGGGAAATCCTGACAGGCCAATTACATTCAGCAAAATCTTCGGTCTTCCTCAGGTATGAGCCTGGTCCCAAGTCAGTGGCTTTCTTCGGTCTCACTTCTTGGATTTAGTCCGAAATGACTCCCTTTTCCCTCTCAGGGCAGCAGGCAGACATGCAGGCCAAAACTCAGGCCTTTCCACAGTTCTCCCACGTGAAACTATGTGGATTGGCTGCTGGACTGTCTCGAGCTGTTGCTTCTTCAGCTTCCAACTTAGATCTGCTCTAGACAGCAGGCAGCTTGGGGATTTCCCCAAGATCCAAAAGGTTTGGTTGGCTGTTGCATCTGTCAGTCACAACAAGGGCTCCCTCCTAGGGCTGTTTAGGCACCAAAGCCTCAAAACTACAATTCCTACAAAATCTTGCCTCCACAGAGCCCCTGTAGGCAGGCTTCATTTTAGGTCCCCCAGTACTGATTGGTTCAGTTCTGCAGTTCAGGACCAAGATGGTGGAGATAGTCAGAAAAGTCCTTGCTGCAAAGAAGGCAGGTCAGAACAAACTACAATATCACTATTACTCTAATAGATAATCAATAAACAAGCACATCTTCTAACAGAGCTCCTTCTGCACAATTAGTGATGGCAGAAACAGAGCGATTATCAGGCAGCCTGGGCGGGACTCGAGCATGGAAATACTCGGCCCCCTTCCCAGTCAATTATAACTGCAGTCAGGCAGCTCTTAAAGAAACAGTACACAGGGGCTTTACAGGGACTCTCTAGCATTAACGTTTAAATGGCTAGAACGCAGGACATCAGCCTGGCAGTGAGCATTTAGGCAAGCTCATGGAAGACTTTTCAGGAACCCCCATTTGTAGGGGGGTTACATCTATAAAAAGATAATTTGCCCACCCAACCTCCTGAAATGCATAAGCACACTCTTCCTCTTCAGGGGACTATTAAGTCTATTAGCCTATTAAGCTTGCCGCACAAGCCGCCTCTCCTGCCCACTGTGGAGATCCAGCACCTCCAGATCCAGCCCTTGACTGGGCCTCCGGGTCCCTGCTGAGCACGGCCTCAGCACCTGAAGCTTGTGGCAGAAGCTGCCTCTCCTGCCCACCTTGGAGATCCAGCACCGCCAGATCTAGCCCTTGACCGGGCCGCTGGATCCCTGCTAGGCGCGGCCACAGCACCCGAAGCTTGTCGCACAAGCCGCCTCTCCTGCCCACCTCTGAGATCCAGCACTACCGGATCCAGTCCTTGACTGGGCCGCTGGTTCCCTGCTAGGCGTGGCCGTGGCACCCAAAGCTTGCCACACAAGTCGCCTCTCCTGCCCACCTCAGAGATCTAGCACCACCGGGTAAGACTTCAGCCTGGGGCCGAGGAAGCCGTGAGCAGCTGCCATTGGACAAGCGCTGTCAGCCTCGCTCCCTGATTGGACTCCTGCTTCTTGCGGTGCTTCTGATTGGCTGCCTATATCTCTCTGCCTTGCTGTGCTCGCTGGGCTCAGCGCCCATTGAAATACATTGCATTTTGCCATAATTTTTGTTTAGCTACCCTGTTAGAATTCTACTGAGTGCCTACTGTGCTTGTGAACAATTTTATTGTTGTGTTTCTGGGACTGTAATTTTGGCCTGCTTTCTGTTCCTATTTTTCCTTCCCCGTTCACCCTTTCTCCTGCCCCCTTGTCTCTGGAAACTGTAAAATTGCTCTCTGTGCCCATTAGCCTCCTGTGTCTATCACCTTGCTTTCCATGGCACCAGGTCCAGTAAAAACCTTTTGTTTTCTGTCATCGGCTGCTCCCCCAACCCTGCAATTAACTTCTTGCTTCTCGGCCATTCTCTGGCTTCCCCCTCCACGTCCCCCGATTTAGTCACTGTGTCATCTGCCTTTGTCCTGCTCCCCCTCTAAAAGCTAACTGTTTTCTCCTCCTCTCCCCCTTAGATCCAGCCCTTGACCGGGCCGCCCGGTCCCTGCTAGGTGCGGCCGTGGCACCTGAAGCTTGCTGCACAAGCTGCCTCTCCTGTCCGCCTTGGAGATCCAGCACCGCTGGGTAAGACTTCAGCCTGGGGCTGGGGAAGCTGTGAGCAGCTGCCATTGGACAAGCGCTCTCAGCCTCGCTCCCTGATTGGATGCCTGCTTCTTGCGCTGCTTCTGATTGGCTGCCTATATCTCTCTGCCTTGCTGTGCTCTCCGGGCTCAGCACCCATTGAAATACATTGCATTTTGCCGAAATTTTCGCCCTCTAACCCCCACCTTAATTAAATATGCCTTAGCTCCACTCTGTCATGACACACTCCTCCCTACCAGATCCAATTGATCCCCCAGGACCTCCTTGTATCCACCTACTCTCCTCCTCCTGCACCCCACCTCTTCCACCCACCCCTGTACTGCCCTTGCTCTTGCCAAACGTAGTTTTCATTCCCCAATATTGCTATGCCTTCCTTTTCACTTTCTGACCATTCTGGGAGCCCAAGCAGCTGTAAATTGTTCTTCTGGCCTTTCATTTCCTGGTCATCTAGCTTGTCCCAGACCAGGGGTCAACCATAACCTTTTTGCACTAGCCAATAGGGCAAGTTGATTCAAAATTGCACTAGCCCACAGATAGTTACACTAGCCCTCAATTATAATGGTAAATTTTGATCACTTATACTGGAAACAGTGGAAGCCAAAAATACTGATTATTGCACATTTATCCTGCTCCCACATTGTTTCCAGTGCCCCAGCAGGAAAAAAAGACTGTATATAGGATAGTGCATGAGTAACAGTTAGCAACAGGGCTATTCTTTCACCGAGTTCATACTATGACGACGGATTACCTCGAGAGCGCAGCTCAAGAGGTAATCCATCGTCACAGTACCAACGAGGTGAAAAAACAGCCCTGCCATTAAATGTTACGCATGCACAGTTCTTTATAGTGTATTGTGGAACGCCCCCCCCACCCGGAAAAAAAAAACATTACCATATCTTTCTTTTTCAAATCATTTTTACTGAGGCCATGTGTGTGCCCTGTCAGTATGCCCTAACTGTCAGATTGCTGCTCGAGGACACCATGTGTGACATCCGTACTGCAGCAGAACAAAAAGTCACTCTGCTGTCCTGCGGACGTACTTTTTGGTCCTGCTGCAATGTGGATGTCACTAGTGCAGCAGAACAACGTTTTGAGGGAGAAGGATTTCGATTAACAGCGACGTTCCACAATACACTATAATGTCATCACACACAGTGAGGCGCCCCCCCCCTTGTTTTGTACCATGGCCTCATGTCTTCCTCTTTTGGCCCCCCCAACCAGAGGACATCACAACAGCAAATGTTCAATCAAGCAGTCCTAGCTCTGCACACACAATAGCGACATCATCATGCACCTCACCACACTGTCACCACCACCCACAGGGCAATGAACAGAGTCAGGCAGAGAAAGACACTCTCATCCCCCACCCTATAGTCAACTGGTGACCTGCACTTCTGGAAGTTTTTGTACAGTCTCAACTGAGCCAGGAGCACATCTAAGATTTCTTTGGAGTGGGGGGCTACACAAAACCTAAGGGGCTTGGAAAATAGAAAACTATGATATTTTTATTTTTAAAAGCATTGATTTTAATATGCTGTGCCCCAACAGTAACAGATTTTTCTTTAACATTGTCCTTTCATCAGCCCAGGGGAAACAGTACACAGGCATAATGCTATACTATCTCTATATAATGTATGGTATAATGTAGTCATAGGTAGAAATCTATCTTTTTATAACATTTTACCATCGATGTGATGTCACGATGTTGTTAACCCATCGATGGTATGTCACATCGATAGGTTAACAACTGTGAATAGTCTGGGAATGTGCGCAACTGGATCGGACGGCCTTGAAACGGCCACAGTGGGGAGAGCAGAGTGGCGGTGACATAAAAAAAACTGCAGTAAGGAACTGCTTTCTTTTTTAAAAAACACAAATGGTACCATATACTATAAAATATAATGTATGGTACATCGATAGTTAACCATTTTTTTTAACCCATTTCGAGGTTGCCATGGCGACGTAAACCTCTCGCGCTTCCCTCTCAATCTTTACGTGGTGCTGGCAACCTCTCGATGGTTAACAAACCAGTTAACCATCGATGACCATACAGTATCCTCTATTTCTATATAGGATAATCTATGTACCACAGGAATGCCAATTTTAAGCTTTCAAGTTATATATTTTATTAAGGTTTATTTTTGTACCATACATGATCAAAAGCTTTGTTTTTTAGGATGAAAGGACATGCTGGGTGGGATAAGGGTGGGACTGTATGGATGGTGATGGCTGGCATGGTCCAATTAGAAGCGCTGGGGACCCCCTACACTTGCCAGTAATGGTCATTTCAGAGTCTGGTCTGCAGTGGTGTCTAGGGAAAGAACAGAGTTAAGAGATTTGGAGGGGAAAGGGAAGTTATTGTGAGGCTGGGATAAAAACCACCACCTGTAGGTGTATACTTCCTTTCATTTTGTCACTGAAATGTTGGATTCAGACACTCAAAATGTAGGGAAATGAGGGGCACTGGTCTTAATAATATGGGACAAATTGTTAGAGACATTCAGGAAACTTGAAATCTAGTGGGCAGTATTTAAAATGGGGATTACAAGAACAACAGAATTATGCATTAAGCAAGTTAGCAAAAGGAAAGGAAGAGGAGACCATTATGGTTTTCCAAAGAGGTAGCAAAGAAAGTGAAAGCCAAAAAGATTGCATTCAGGCAATACAAAAAGACACAGGCAGAAGGGGATAGAGAGAAGTACCAGGAGAAGCAAAGGGAGGCAGGGAGGTCAGTAAGGGAAGCCAAAGCTCAGACAGAAGAACACATTGCAAAATCAGTGGGTAGAGGGACAAAAACTTTTACAGGTACATAAGGAAAAAAGAAAGACAAAGGGAGGGATAGTGAGACTGAAGGGGAGGATGGGGCCAGGTGGAGGATGACAACAGTAAAGCTGACATATTGAACAGGTATTTCTGCTCAGTCTTTACTGAGGAAGAGGAGGTAATGGGTCTGAAGGAGTACAAGGGTGAGAATGGTGCAGAAATGGACACAAGTCCCTTTACCAGAAAGGTTCCTGAAGGGACTGGAAGTAATAAGAGTTGATAAAGCAATGGGGCCAGATGGGGTGCACCCCAGGGTCCTTAAAGAACTAAGAGAGGTGGTGGCTGAACCTCTGGCTATCCTGTTTAGCCGATCACTGGAAACAGGGGAGGTACCCAAAGACTGGAGGACAGCAGATGTAGTCCCCTTATACAAAAGTGGGAACAAAGAGGAAGCGGGAACTACAGACCAGTCAGCCTCACCTCAGTAGTGGGGAAGGTCATGGAAGCACTACTGAAGGAGAGATTGGTGGAACATCTGGTTGTCAATGGACTACAGGACCCAAGACAGCATGGTTTCACCAGGGGAGGTCATGTCAGACCACCTCATTGAATTTTGACTGGTGACTAGGGAGGTGGATCAGGGGAGAGCAGTGGACATGGCCTATCTGGACTTCAGCAAGGCCTTTGACACTGTGCCACATAGAAGACTATTACACAAACTGGGGAATATGGGTGTGGGCAGGACAGTAGTGTGGTGGGTAGGTAACTGGCTGGGTGGCAGGACACAGAGGGTGGTGGTAAATGGCTGTCACTCCACAGAGGGAAGAGTGACCAGTGGGGTACCACAGGGATCCGTACTGGGACTGGTTCTATTCAACATCTTCATCAGTGACATTGCACAGGACCTAGAAGGCAGAATTTCACTGTTTGCTGATGACACAAAGCTCTGTAACAGAGTAGACACACCAGAGGGTGTAGACAGAATGAGAAGGGACCTGCAGAAACTTGAAGAATGGTCAGGGGTTTGGCAGTTGAAATTCAATGCAAAGAAGTGCAAGATAATGCATATGAGGCACAAAACCCTGGCATAATATATCAGTTGGGGGTGAGGATATAGCATGCACCAAGCAGGAAAGGGATCTTGGGGTTATCATCTCTGATGACCTCAAGGTAGGGAAACAGTGTGACAAGGCAGCAGGTAAAGCAAATAGGATGCTGGGATGTATAGGCAGGGGCATCACCAGCAGGAAAGGAGGTCATAATTCCGCTATACAAGACACTAGTGAGGCCCCACCTGGAGTACAGTGTACAGTTCTGGAGACCATACCTGTGCTGGGACATAGACAGGGTAGAGAAGGTTCAGAGGAGGGCAACAAGAATGGTGCAAGGATTGCATCACAAGTCCCTATGAAGACAGGTTGAAGGAACTGAACATGTACTCCCTGGAGGAGAGGAGGGAGAGAGGGGCTATGATAGAGATATACAAGTATCTCACAGGGAGGAACAGGGTGCAGGAATACACTATTTTTAAGCGAAAAAGATGTTCCAGGACTAGAGGGCATGGGATGAAGTTGGACGGAGGACGATTCAGAGGAAACATGAGGAAGAATTTCTTCACAGAACGGGTGGTGGACAAGTGTAACACCCTGCCAGAGGAAGTGGTGGGGGCTGAAACAATCACGGGATTTAAGAATGCATGGGATAGACATAAAGGAATTCTGGAGGTCAGGGGTAAGGGGCAACAGACTTCTAGGAAAACATAAACTGAACTTACAAGCTCAAATGGGCAGACTGGGTGGGCCATAGGCCCTTATCTGCCGACACTGTCTATGTATCTATGTATAGTAAATTAACAGCACTCTACTTTGATCACACCCTGGACACTAGCTGAAAGTCCTAACAGTGGAGTGATAATGACTCACATTGAGTCTTTTGTGGGATCCTCTTGTTGAACTGTCAGATAATTGCAGCTCTTAATGAGCTATTAATCACACCATGCCATCTGGAACATTAAGAAAGATTAGCATGAGGACTAGAGCCTGCTAAAGTAGATTAACATAGAAACACATAAATTGTTGGCAGATAAGGACCGCTAGGCCCATCCATTCTGCCCGTAGGCCCTATACATTGTATGTGGCCACTGACCCTATGTGATCAATGGCTTTTCATCACTCCCTCCCCTCTCAAGCTTCTCCTGTGCCTGTCCCAGGCATGCTTAAACCCCCCCCACTGTGCTTGCCCACACTACTTCCTGTGGCAGACTATTCCAAGCGTCGACTACCCTTTCTGTGTAGAAAAACTTCCTCACATTACCTCTTAATTTACCCCCTTCCAATTTCATATTGTGCCCCCTTGTTCTAGTACTTTTTCTACATTGGAAAAGGTCCCCCACCTGCACCTTGTTTATGCCCTTGAGGTACTTGAAAGTTTCAATCATGTCCCCCCGCTCTTTCCTCTACTCCAGTGAGTACATATTGAGGTCCCGTAGTCTCTCCTCATATGTTTTGTGGTGCAAGCCCAGCACCATCTTTTTTGCCCTTCTATGGATAGTCTCCACCTTATCTATGTCCCTGCACAGATGTGGCCTCCAGAACTGCACACAGTACTCCAGGTGAGGCCTTACCAATGTTTTATACAATGGCATCACCACCTCCCGCCAGTGATACCCCTGCCTATCAATCAATCAAAATCTTTATTTATCCAGGCGATCATCATTGAGCAAGGCTCATTTGCAAGATGGACCTGGGGATAACAGGGTCAGGTACAAAAGGAAATACATTACATATGAAAATAAAAGTACACACATACACAATTATACAGTATATACACTATATACAATTTACATCTGAGAACAAAGGCAACAATGAAGACATATGGTAGAACACCTGGTTGACATAATACAAGAGAACCATATACAGGGTCAGGTACACAAGTAAAATACATTACATATGAAAAAGTAAGTAGACACATACACAATTTTATATACACTGTATATAATTTACATTTGAAGACAGAGGCAACAATGAAGACATACGGTGGAATACCTGGCTGACATAATACAAGAGAACCATATACAGTTGTGAATCAATAAGTTGTGGTCCAAACACATGACAGTAAGTTGCGGGGAACCATTTATGGGTGGCAGCCCCCAAATGCAGTTATAGTTCTGGCTTTTAAACTTGGGAATACATTTAGAAGCTGCCGGACGGTACAGTGGTGCGCAGGGATGGGAAGAGCCAGGTGGGGGGCGGGTTCAAGACCCGATAGCGTGTATTTTGTTGGGATTCCATGGTTGCTTTTCAGGTGTCAGGGTAGGGAAGTGGGAAAAAGGTAGAAGAGCTAGGGTGATAATTGGATTGCCAAGGAGGGCTGAGATGGGTAATAGGTACTTTGAGCGGTTGGAGTAAAACAAACGGTCATGAATATGTATAAGTGGACAGAGAGAGAAAAAAGAGTGAGATTACGGAGTTATGGAGGTAAGAAATTGATAGGATAGAGGAATTTAAGTCGGGATTAAGGAAAGCATTTGCAGGGTTCCTTAATGAGATGAGAGTAAAGTGTTTTGAAGGTAGAGTCACTGACCGGAGTACTCAGCTTCAGTGTTTTCTGAAGTTTGTTCCAGAGAGAAGGCAACACTGTACTTATAGCCGCTTTACCAAAGCGAGACTTGTCTCTGGGAACTCTCAGTGAGATGGATGTAAGGCTTCTCAGGGCATACTTGCCTATTTGGTTTAAAGGAAGGCAGCCAGTAATGTATTGTGGAAGTCTGTTTGAGATTTCTCTCAGTGTCCATAGGGCAACATTTCTGTTCCATCAATATTGGAGGGATGACCAGCCCACTGCTGTATATAGGGAGCAGTGGTGGGTAGAAAAGGGGAGACCTATGATGAATCTCAGAGCTCTATGGTACAACGTGTCCAGTTTTATGAGATAAGAGGCAGGACATTGACTGTACAGGAAATCTGCATAGTCTATTAAGGAGAGGAGCGTTGTTGCGACTAGACGTACTTTAGCATCTCTTGTTAGAAAGCGGCTGATCCTAAAGAAAAGACCCAATCTTTGTCGTAATCTTTTTAGAAGCTCCTCTACATGGTCTATGTAGGATAGCCTGTGGTCCAGCCACACTCCCAGATATTTGAGACAAATTCCAATTTTTCACCGAGAATTGTAGAAATGTGTGGTATTAAGCCTGCATTAGCTGGGTTCACTGTATGTACCAGCGGAGAGAAAAGCATGGCTTTGGTTTTCTTAGCATTAAGTAAAAGTTTTTTGTTTAGAAGCTGGTTTTGTAATAAGTTGAATTCGGCTTGCAGGTCACCGCATGCAGCTTCTGGGGTTGGGCGTCTTAAGTAATTTGACTGTATCATCTGCGAACAGATGAATGCTGGCTGTGGTTATACAGTCATCAGTATTGTTGATGTAGATGGCAAACAATAATGGACCTAGTATAGACCCTTGGGGTATCCCTCTCAGTAGAGGTTTGAGAATTCGCCTTCGGCCTTTACCTGCTGGAGGTGGTCAGAGAGATAGCTATTAAACCACTGCAGGGATAGTGAGTACAACCCTAATACACGCAGACAGGAGAGAAGCAGTCTATGGTCAACAGTGTTGAAAGTCTTACTTAAATCTAGAAAGACAGGGCAAACAGTTCTTATTGTCCAGATCTCTTAGCCAGTCATCAGTCACCTTTGCAAGCACTGTAATAGTATTGTGTTTCGCTCTGAAGCCTGATTGGGCTGGATTTAAGAGATTCATAGATTCTAATATAGTAGCAACTGATAGCTTACAGTTTTTTCCAGTAGTTTTGCCAGTACTGAATTTGGTCTGTAGTTGCTCAGATCACTAGGGTCCCCTGACTTAAACAGGGGAATGACATGTGCCATTTTCCATGTAGTTGGGATAGACCCTAGGGACAGGGACAGGTTAAATAGCTGCGTCATAGGCACGGCTACCACATGCAGCACCACTTTTCTGAAATAGGGGTCAATGGTGTCGGCGACAGCACTTTTTCCTGGAGAATTTTGGATCAGTGGCATGTGGCTCCATTTCTTTATTGGTAGTTTGTTGACGTAGTAGGTTAGCAGGTGAGTTGTCAAATGCTAGGCCTGCGGTCGCGAAGTGATTATTGAAGGAATCCAATACTTCCAATCTATCACTAATGATATCATTGCCAGAGATGATCTTGTTTGGAAGAGAGGTTCCAGGCGTATGTCCGGACAGATCTTTGAAGGTTTTCCAGAATTTAGTAGGATTCTTGGAGGCAGCATCAAATTCAGAGCGGTAATAGGCAGCTTTTGTTTCTCTGACCAATTTTGTGCCATGGTTTCTTGCCCTTTTAAACTGGCTCCATTCCAAATGGTTCTGAGATTTTTGTGCTTTTTTCCATAACTTATCCCTCTCTACTAGGGCCAGTTTTAGTTCTGGAGTAAACCAATGGCACGTTTTGTTTGATAAACGAGCTTTAACAATCGGAGCATATTTATTTAAGTGCCCTAAGAGGATTGTGTTGAAAATGTCATAAGTTGATTGTACTGTTTTTGCCAGGTAGAAATCTTGCCACTGCATGGAGTGTTTTAGTTCGTAGATATATGCTGGTAAGTCGAAATTGTGTCTAGATCTCTTAGCTGTAAACTTTGGTGAAGATGAAAGTTTATTGAATGATCTTACACCAGCTATGAAGCAGTGATCACTTATGTCACTGAAGAAAACACCAGCATGGGAGAAAAGATGTGGTTTACTTACTAGGATGATGTTGAGCAAGGAGCTATTGTCAGGATTCTTTTTGTTAGTACGTGTAGATTCATTGATTAGTTGCGCTAATCCATGTGCATCACAAAAGGATGAAAGAAGTGTAGAGGAGTTAGATAGCCAGTCTAGGTTAAGGTCCCCAATAATTATTGTTTTTAGTGGCTCTTGCCCCATGAAGGTGTTGATATGAGAGAATATCTGGAGACTGGCAGAGGGGGGTCTGTAGCAACCTATTATATGCAGAGATAAGATGGGTGAGATTGCAACCTTGAGTTATAGACATTCAAATTAATTTACGATTGTTGTTGAGTCAAGACAATGAGTTGTGAATTTATCCTTGACGTAAATGGCTACCCCACCTCCTCTGGAGTGCCTGTCTGCTCTAAATAGTAGGTGGTTTGGGATATTGATCTCTCTATCATGTGTAGTTGGTCTAAGCCAGGTTTTGGAGATCTCTAGTATATCTGGTATGGTATGATGGACCCACGCCTGGATCATGGAAATCTTTTTTAATAGGCTGCATACATTGACATGCAGAAAGCTCAGACCTTTGAGGTTAGCTAGGTCAGCAGGTGAAGTAATGGCATTTGGGGGCCCAGGATTGAGCTCTACATTGCCTGAGCATATTAGTAAGAGGAGCAATAACTTTTTTATGGCCGCAAGTGTTAAATTCAGCATTCTGATCTTGCTTCATTTGCGTCAGGGGGCATCTTGGATTGGCAGATGTTCCCATATAGGTTTCTTCCAGTATACTATAGCATAGATTAACAGTTTGACAGTAAAGGTCATTGCAGGTTCATCTTTAGGCAGGGCTGGTACTGTGTATTGCATAGGTAAATCAGATCTAGTTCCAGCAACTACGGCCCATGAAGATTGATACTGCACAAATTGGAGGATATATATACATAGGGAACCCTGTGGGCAATATGGTAGCAACTCATGGACTCCAAGCGCCATTTGTTGGGGAACCTCATCCCTGCCATATGGTACGACAAGGAGAAGGAGTACCCAGAATAAGGTAGTCTGAACAGTCCACATGATTCCCAGAAAAGGTTTAAAATCAGAAATAACAAGGGTGAGGTATCACCTTCAAAAGAAAGAGGTGCTTAGTTTTTAGGAATCTGTAGATGAGTGGCGGAGAGATAGGGACAGAGGATGATATGTCAAATGATAGGATCTGGAAAATGAATGGGCGTGGCTGAGAGAAGGGCATGGGAGGGAGTATAAAATAATCAAGTGGGGGAAGGGTGGGTGGGCAGAAAAGTTGACTTTAGCTGTACCTTGTGCTGCTGCGAGGTCTGCTCCTGTGGAAGCAGGCGGTGGCTAAGAGAGTGCCGACTGCCCACTGTCCAGGAGATCCTCAGCTGGAAGCTGTGAGCCCTGCCGGGCTGTTCCTCAGCTGCGGGGAGAAAGGGAGAGACACTTTTTTAAGCCTGCAGTAGACAAAGGGGTCAACAGCACAGGCAGGGGGTCCAATTAAGCAAAAATAAAGGCAACAGATTTAGTCTGGCACCAGGCGTCTACCACAACTGCAACACAGAAGGGCTGTGATTACTAACTCCTTCATGTGAAATTACAGGTCAAATAATTGCAGCATTGATCCAATCAAAGGTTTTAAACAGTAGAACCCTCTAACATGTTCAAATCTAACATTCAGAAACTTTTAAAACCAGTGCGGCAGGAGAGAAATACAAATAAAGATGAGCTGCTATCCTGGGGACCAGTCGGAAATGGAGCCCAAAAGGCACTCACGTTCCGATTGGTTGTGGCTTTAGCCATACCTTGTGCTGCTGCGAGTCCACTCCTGTGGAAGCAGGCAGTGGCTAAGAGAGCGCCGACCGCCCGGTGGCCGGGAGATCCTTGGCTGGGAGCTGGGAGCCCTGCTGGGCTGTTCCTCGGCTGCAGGGAGAAAGGGAGAGACACTTTTTTTTTTTTTTAATTTCTTTTTTATCCCTCCTGATCGCCCTCGTTATTCCACTCCTTCAGGCCTTGCTCAATGTCACCCAACCCTCACTAAGTCTGCCCATAGAGTGCCTCCGGTGTCCCCTACCTGCCTTCTCTCTTCCTCCTCGGAGCACCTTTGCACAGCGGGTCTGCCTGTGATTACAGGCTGGGTGGCTGGAGCGGCCATCATCCGGAATGCCGAGGGAGGTTTTCAGGTTTTCTTGTCCCTCCCCTCCATCCCACTGAGGATGCCTGGCTCGGGTAGAACGTGCGTACGCACGCCTGCCAAGTGCCTGATGGCGTCCTCCCTTCCCCGGCTTCCCCCAATGGAAGCCGCCGTTACCTAGTGGGTGCTTCCACTGACTCTCGGCGTCGGGTGTATTAAACACCCCTGGTGTCCCTCCCGAAGGAGGAGAGAGCATCCGTTGAGGGACTCGATCCTCCTTCCCCCTGCCGACCCCCGGCAACCCGAGTCCGTATCCGAACCCGGGTCGCCAGCGTGGTGCGAGGTGTGGCATCTAGCGCCTCAACCCTCAGCACCACCGGGCCGAGAGACACTTTTTTAAGCCTGCAGTAGACAAAGGGGTCAACAGCACAGGCAGGGGGTCCAATTAAGCAAACATAAAGGCAACAGATTTAGTCTGGCGCCAGGCGTCTACCACAACTGAAACACAGAAGGGCTGTGATTACTAACTCCTTCGTGTGAAATTATGGGTCAAATAATTGCAGCATTGATCCAATTAAAAGTTTTAAACAGTAGAACCCTCTAACATGTTCAAATCTAACATTCAGAAACTTTTAAAACCAGTGCGGCAGGAGAGAAATACAAATAAAGATGAGCTGCTATCTTGGGGACCAATTGGAAACGGAGCCCAAAAGGCTCTCGTGTTCCGATTGGTTGCAGCTTTAGCCGTACCTTGTGCTGCTGCGAGTCCACTCCTGTGGAAGCAGGTGGCAGCTAAGAGAGCACCAACCGACCGCTGGCTGGGAGATCCTTGGCTGGGAGCTGTGAGCCCTGCTGGGCTGTTCCTCGGCTTGTGCTGCTGCAAGTCCGCTCCTGTGGAAGCAGGTGGCGGCTAAGAGAGCGCCGACCGCCCGCTGGCTGGGAGCTGGGAGCCCTGCTGGGCTGTTCCTTGGCCTATGCACCCCAGCATGCCACTGTCCCTTCCTGCTGCCTTTGTCCACTGCTTTGATACCTTAAGGTCATCAGAGATGATAACCCCTAGGTCTCTTTCCTCTTTGATGACAGTCAGCTCCCCCCCCCAACCTGTAGCTCTCCCAAGGATTCCCTCTTCCCAGGTGCATTGTTTTGCACTTCTTTGCATTGAACCTCAGTTGCCACATCTCCAACCATCTTTCAAGCTTCTCCAGGTCCCTCTTCATTTTCTGCACCCCTTCTGGAGTATCCACCCTGTTGCAGATCCTGGTGTCATCTGCAAACAAGCAGACCTTTCCTTCCATCCCCTTGCAATGTCACTAATAATAAGAATAGTAATAATAATGACTTTATTTCACTTAAGCACCTTTCAAAATACCAAGGCGCTTTACAAAAAAAGTTAAAACAACAATGATAAAATCGGCAAACACAGTAATAGATAAACTGACGGGTCCCTTCATTGCATATCACTAAAGGCCTGACGCCACAGAAAAGTTTTCAATGCCTGTGTGAATCCCCCCACAGTTGTGAACTCCCATAGCTGATGGGGTAGAGAATTCCAGAGGGTAGGGGCTACATACATAAATGCATGGGCCCAGAGGATTTCAAAGACACCCTTGGAATCTCCAGCAACCCCTCGTCAGCCGAGCAGAGCTGTCGCACAGGGCAATAGGGAACAAGAAGCTGTTTCAGGTAGTCAGGGCCAAGTCCATGCAGTGCTTTAAAAGTCAGTAAACCAACTTTAAAGGTGATCCGCCACTGATTCGGCAGCCAGTGCAGATCGTGCAGCACCGGGGTAATATGAGAAGATTGAGAAGTTCCTGTCAAGAATCATGCTGCAGCATTCTGCACTAGCTGCAAGTGGTGGGTATCAACTCCAGGTAGCCCTAGGTACAGGGAGTTACAGTAATCAAGGTGCGAGGTCACAAAAGCGTGCACCAATATAGGCAAATCCTCGGACGGAACAAGGTGCTTGATCTTGGCGATGTTCCTGAGATGGTAAAAGGAAGACTTGACGACCGCCGATACCTGAGATTGTAGCATCAGCCCATCGTCAAGCACCAGCCCCAGGTCTTGCACCCGTTCAGAGGTAAGGATCTGGGAGCCCCCACAGATAAAGTCCAGACAGCTGACCAGCCCTCAACCCCTCGATCCAGCAGCCGGGATCCACATCCATCGCCTCAGTCTTTCCTGTGTTCAACTTTAACCAGCTCAAATTCGTCCAATCCTGGATTTCAGCAAGGCAGTTATTAAATATCGAATGGGCACTATCCTGGTCAGGTGCAAAAGATAGGTAGAACTGGGTTTCATCAGCATAGCAGTGAAACCTCAGCCCATACCATCTTGCAATGTCTCTGAGTGGCAGCATATACACTGCAAACAACATGGGGGACAGCACTGAGCCCTGAGAAACCCCACATGACAGAGAGAGAGTGGATCAGAGGAAAAAATCCCAGACACCACTGTCTGAGTTCTGCCAGTGAGGAAGGATGTAAACCTCCTGAGGACTGTACTTGTCAGGCCACAGATGGACCTCAATCGCCCAAGCAGCACCCCATGGTCCACAGTGTCAAAGGTTGAAGAGAGATCAAGAAGCACCAAGATAGAACGGCTTCTCTGATCTCTCACCATCAGGAGATCATTGAGCACCTGAACCAGTGTGGTTTCAGTACTGTGCCTCTTTTGAAAACCAGACTGGAGAGGTTCATAGATGTTATGGATGGTCAAGTGGTTCTCCAGCTGTACCTCCGCTGATTGGAGTCAGGATGCTAACTGCTCAGCTGCATCACGTGACCCCCGAGACTGTCTTCTTGGCATTTAGTGAGAGCTGGCTGTTGCGAAAGCAGCGCTGCAGTTTGCTGAAATCCATTTGGAACTTGGTCACCACATCCGAAGGGGAAGTACTGGAGGCAAACAAGACAGTGTCATCCACGTACATGTGGTATTTGAGGATGAGCAGGCATTTAGAAGGTCATTAAGGAAAATAGAAAAGAGTATTGGCCCAAGAATGGAACCTTGAGGGACACCAGTGTTTGGGTGGGAGACGGAGTTACCAACCCTAACTGATTTGGACCTACCCATGAAGTAGGAACAGAACCAGCCGGTGGCAGAGTCAGAGAGACCAGCTGCAGTAAGTTTACAGAGGAGAAGGGGGTGGGCATCAGTGTTGAAGGCTTTAGTCAGGTTGACAAAGATGGCAGGGGTAATGCGTCCCTGATCCATGCTAGAGAGAATGGAGTCAGTGAGCCATAGTAGGAAGGTGGTGGTGGAGTGGGTTTTACCAAAACCAGACTGCAAGGGGGTGAAAAAAGGAGGAAGAGTCAAGAAAGGAGGACAGCTGGGCCAGAGTCAAGTGCCCTTGAAGCTTAGCAAGGGTTAGGAGTAGAGATATTGGGCGGTAGTTATCCAGAATAGAAGAGTTACCACTCTTTTTTTTTTAAACTTCAAGTTTATTGTGACACGAAACCTCATGGTATTCCAGCTTACATAAGTGGTAGTCATATTCACAAGAATCTTACTATACCGGGGGCGCTGTGGAGCATGCCCACTGACAAGACACATGCAGTAAGAGCTCTTCATTACACCTATTTTAAATAGCCAAACTATTCAAATATTTCTGGAAAAGTGCTAGTTTTCAACGAGATTAAAGATCTCTAAAGCAAGCAGAGTCAATAGATACCATTTTTCAGCCATGGGTCACACAAATAAAGGACCTGTGACTACTTCAAAAAATCAGCCAACACAGAGCTCCCAGGAGGCCGCATCGCAACTCTCCTCAGAGCCCGAGCCTACGTGGTGGGTCCTGCAGAAGTCTGTGCAAGCTCTTGATTCCAAAATGGATTCTATTCTCACAAAATTTGAGGAGCAGGATGCCAAAATATCAGTAGCTAACAAAACGACAACCTTGGTGGAAACAATGGCATCTAAGGCACTGGTGTCTACTGGCAAGCTACAGCAAGAAAATGCTCAGCTCCAGTATAGACTCGAGGCCCTCGAAATCTCTCAGAGGGTGTCACACGTTCGACTGATAGGACTACCAGAAAATATTGAGGCGGATGACCTGCTTTATTTCATTAAGGGATGGCTGCTGGAAGCCTTACAGCTTACTATTGCACTGGACTCAAATACACTAATCAGGGCTTCCCGGATTTCTTCCAGAACAGCAACAGCCACCAATGTTCTCCCCAGAACTGTCCTCATGGTGATGGCAAATCCAACAATTCAGGACACTATCCTCGCTGCAGCATGAAACACTGAATGGCTTAATTTCCTGGGATCCACCATTCATGTATTTCCTGATCTCTCATTCACTACAAGCATGAGAAGAAAGAAGTCCGATGGCGTTAGGGCCAGGCTGCGTAGTCTGGGGTGACTCACTCACTCCTAATGCCTGCACGATTACGGATCCAGTATGGAGGCCACGTGTATATATATATATATATATATATATATATATATATATATGTACTGACCCCGAGGAAGCAGGAAAGAAGGCAGAGGCTCTCTCTCGGGAGTTTGAGAGGGCCAGAAGACAGGAGGTGTCCTACTCTGACTTGGATGCTGGTACTTGAACATTTTACGGGTTCCCACTTGAACTCTCTTAGTTTTGGGACTGTTGGAGAGTTTTTCTCCATATGTTATACTACTCATTGCTAAATTTATTGGGAGCCATGTTTAGATGCTGGGCATTATTATTTGAATACTCATACTTCAGTACAAGTTATGCTATTTATTTGTTTGTCAAATCAGACTAACATGGGGAAAATAATGCGGTTTAGAATGATATCATAATACTTACTATAGCATAATGGAAAATAATGTTGGCTTTGACTTAGAAATATTGGTGTGTTTTTTCCTTCTTGTACTGATAGTCTTTTCAAAAGTTGAGATGGGTTTGGTGACGTTTTCACTGCTTGCTACCACTTGGGAAAAGTTCATGTTTGGAGGAGAGGCATAACAACACTGGTTGTTGTCTTTTTCCAAATGTTTTATAAAATGTTTGTATTGAAATGTCCTCTCATAAGTCTTGTGGGGGGCAGCTTTTCATGGACTATCATATCATCTGTTCAATTGAAGGAATACCCCCGTATTCGAAAACAAGATTGCTTACATGGAATGTATCCACTTTATTGAAATGTGAAATCTGGCATGAGTCACTTGTATGTCATTGTTTTATCATGGAAGCAATAAAATATAAGTAAAAAAAAGAATCTTACTATACCACATAACATTTCATTACCACATTGCCTTGTACAAATATTCCTTCAGAATTCATAAACCTGAGCAAGTGCTAGAAATCTAGCTGTCCCCAGCTGTGGGGCAGGATTCAACATTCTCTTAAATTTGTAACAAAAGAAACTGACCACAATAGTTTTTAAATTTTCCCTTCATTCTCTGACCATGTCTCAGAGTCCTTTCCGTCTCACTATGTTAATTGTTTTAACACTGTGGTGCCCTCTATCTCCTCCATCATGTGGTAGAATGGGAGCCATCTGGAGTTAAATCTGCCTACCTTTAGGTTCACCCTGACTGAGATGCCTTCCATTGTTTTGATTTTCTTACAATTCTGAAGCCAATCTTATTTGATAGGGAGCCTTCTGGGCTGCAGCCACTAAGATATTGTACAGATATCTTTTACCTGGTCCTCTGACCCCCATCAGGGTGAGTTGCCACTCTTATGAAGAGGGATAACAGTGGCAAGCTTCCAGGCTTTGGAGACAGAGGCTAGCAAGTAGGATTGGTTCAGGAGAATGGAGAGCGGGAGGGCTATAGCATGGGCTGATAGATGCAGCAGCTTGGGGTCAAGACCATCTGGGCTTTTCCCTTTATGGGGGTTAAGGGCTAAAAAAACATTCAGGGTGTCTGCAGGGGAGCCTGATTGGAAGGAGAAGCAGGGAGGAGGAGGAAGAAGGTGGAGACAGAGCTGGTGGAGGAGATAGAAGGGGGAAGGGAGGCAAGAAGATTTGAAGCACAGGTGGTGAAGAAGTTGTTGAATTCAGCAGCAATGGGGGGGAGGTGTTCAGAGATGGTGAGGTCACCAGACTTAAGGACCAGAGGAGGGGATGGGGGGGAAGGGCATATACAACCTTACAGAATTTGGAGGGGCTATTGAGGTTTTCCAGGAAGGAAGAGTTGAAGTATTCCACTTTGGCAAGATGGATGGCCCTAGTGCAGGAGTTCCAGAGGAAATTATAGGTAATTAAGTCCTTTAGGGCACCAGAAGCTTTGTGAGCCAACCAAGCTAAATCTTGAGCACGCTGGCATGCCAGTAGTTCAGCTGATACCCGGGGAGGTGGGAGCCACAGACTCTAGCATTCCTAAGGGGAGTGTGTCTGTCCCAGGCATTCAGGAACTGATTGTTGAAGTAGGACAGGGTGGAATCAAAGGAGGAGGTATTGGCCAGGGGAGTTCAGTTGGTTCCTGAGAGCTCCAAATGTTGGGAGGACAAAGCTAGAGATCTAAAGGAGTGAAGGAGGAGGAGTATGTTTGGGGGGGGAGTGTTTGGCCTGTGAATTTTCCACACACAGTAGACTATATGGTGGTCGCTGAGTGCATCTGGGAGAATTCCTGGAGAGACAACCTGGTGGGGATGTGATGACAGAACCCAGTCTAACAGTGTATTGTTACCAGACTTAAGGTTTAAACAGTAGGTTCAGAGATGAGCTGTTTTAAAGTTAAGGAAGAGATGGAATTACAACACAGATTTTACAGTGGTTTTTGGACAGCCAGTTGCTGTTGAAGTCACCAAGAATGTAGAGTTCCCCAGTTGAGGAATGGGTGGTAAGAGACGAAATAAGGTCAGTGATCGAAGAGGAGGAAGAGAAGGGAAAGTTAGGACAACAGTATACTCCACCCACAAAGATGAGGAGGGAGGAAGGGAGAGAAAGCTTCAGTAATAAAAGTTCATATGCAGAGGGGGAGAAGATCGAGAGGTAGATGACGTACTGGATAGAGGAAGAGATGTAAATGGCGACACCCCCTCCCCTGGTTGACCGATCTTGCTGGACAAGAGAATAACCAGGGATGGAGATGGCAGTGTAGGAGATTTTAGAGGAGAGCCAGGATTTGGTGATGATGAGAACAGTGCATTTCAAACTAGTCATAAGTGGTTGAACTAAGTCAATCTTAGGGAGGAGGCTTCAGATATTAAGGTGGACTATTTTTAGTCCTTTGGGGAGGACAGTAAAGAGATAGGGCGAAGGCCCAGGGTTAGTAGATGGAAAGGGTGAAGGGAAAAGGAAAGGGTGAAGCTCCAGGGTTAGATTCAACATCCCTGGCTGAGAGGAGAATAATTAGGATGAGTAGTTTGGAGGAGAAGGATATCCATCTCCGATGCTGTAAGGAGGTACTAGGATGCGGGAAGGGGGACTACCTTAAGGATGGGCTATAGGGGGATTGGGAGAAGTGAAGTGAAGCTAGGTGAACACCAAGTCAGCAGATGAAGGAAGCGCATGGGTGCCAGAGAGAGTTGAGAAGCGGGCGGGGGGAGAAGAATTTGGAAAAGTGGGCGAGAGGAGACAGGACAGGAGTTAGGCAATTGAAGGGCTGGTAGGGAGGTGGGGGGGAGAGAAGTTGAGGTGAGCAGGAGGGGGAAGATAGGGAGGGTGAAAATGAGCATGGTGACAGCAAACGGGAGGAATAAAGGAGAGAGGAGAGCATGAGGGTCTGAGTAGGAGATATATAAGGTAGAGAAGGAAATATAAGGGACTGAAGGAACCAGTATTGAAAAATAAAATGGGTAGTAGGATCAGGGCTAACTACCCAGTGTAATGGGCGTCGCTACCTTGTTATAGTCAACCCACCAGATATAATGCAAAATACAGGGACTTATCTGAGTTCAGGGGGCCAAGGTGTAGTCCTGGGGAGAGCTTGTTTCCACACATGTAAAGAAAAGGAAGTGGTTTGGTGGAGGGGACTCAGCTAAAACCCCTTTGCCCACAGTGGTGGCCGAGTGGCCTTATCTTTTTTAGTAGCCAAGTGGCTAGTGAGGGCTAGTGGGTGGCTGGTGCTCTTGTGTTATGTGAACTGGGGGGGAGGGGAAGGGAGAGGAGACAGAAACAAGCAAAGAGTGGATGTTATCAGACAATAGCAAAAGCCCAGAGGTGTATAAATATATAAATAAATAAAATATATCTATAAAAAATAAAATGGTTACGGGGGGGGGGCAGTCCCCCATAGCAAGCCACAAGCAGGCCTTGTTGTGAAATGTCTGTTGGCTGGATCTGATGTCACTAGAACAGCAGGAGGTAGAACCAGCCTGATAAAGATGTAATCAGAGTTAAGGGAGTGGTGTTCGAGGAAGGGGCACAGCAGCAGTGGGAAGGAGCTTGTTCAAAAAAGTTCCTAACTTTGAAAAGGGCTAAAGCTCTCTCCTGATTGGCTGACAGTGACCTCAGCCCCAAATGCTCCAATCAGGTACAAGAAGGGTGAGCTGGAGCGTTCAGTAGTGTAGCTCAACCTTTTGTTCCCTCTCTCTCTCTATTCTCTGAGCTGGAGATAGCAGCAGTGTAGTGGCAGGGCTTAGCCACTCACTTCAAGAAAAAAGCAATTCTTTATAAGTGACATTGGGGAGCACCTGGAAGGAAAAGTATGTCTCTTTGCAGATGACACAAAGATCTGCAACAGGGTTGATACACAAGGTGGGGTAGAAAGGATGAAAAGGGACTTGGCAAGGTTGGAGGAATGGTCAAATATATGGCAGCTCAGATTTAATGCAAAGAAGTGCTAGGTAATGCACCTGGGAAACAAAAACCCAGGGGAAGAGTACACAATGGGGGGTGAGATAATAACAACAACAAGAATTGAAAGAGACCTAGGAGTTATTATATCAGATGACCTAAAGGTGGGCAAGCAAAGTGAGAAGGCAGTAAGGAGGGCTGGGGGGATACTGGGATGCATAGGGAGAGGCATCAACAGTAGAAAACAGGAAGTTGTTATCCCTCTGTACAGACAGTTGGTGAGACCCCATCTGGAGTACTGCGTGCAATTCTGGAGACCGCATCTCCGCAAAGACATAGACAGAGTGGAAGCTGTTCAGAGGAGGGCAACCAAAATGGTGCAGGGTCTGCACCAGAAGATATATGAGGAGAGACTAAAGCAGCTTATTATGTATACCCTTGAGGAAAGAGGGGGACATGATAGAAACTTTCAAGTATCTCAAGGGAATTAACAAAGTACAAGAGGGTAGCATCTTTAAGAAAAAGAGATGTGCAAGAACAAGGGGGCACAATTTGAAGATAGAGGGGGACGGGTCAGAGGTAATGTTAGAAAGTATTTTTTCACAGAAAGGGTTGTGGATGCATGGAACAGCCTTCCTGAGGAGGTTGTGGAGTCGGGAACAGTGGGTAGTGGATTCAAAAACAGTGGGGTAATTCAAGAATGCATGGGACAGGCATAAGGCAATTCTAGTGGGGGGTAGGAGGAAGTAAGCTGTTGATTAACTAGAATCTGCAGCTTATCCATCAGGTAGGGAAATGGCCAGACTAGGTGGGCCAAGTGATCCTTATCTGCCATCAAATTCTAAGTTTCTAAGAAAAAATGAAAATAAAGTTTTAAATTATGGGCTAGTTAGCTAAGGGGCTATCATTGTCAAGGTAAAAAAGAAGTTTTTCTAGCTAGGAAAGCTAGTTAGAGTAATTGAGTTCCAGAAGTTTGAGCCCTTAGACCAAGCAAAGAAGGAGGGGTGGAAGCCAAGTTTGTAGGAGAGCAGACAAGACCTGCAAAGAGTTTATTATTTTCTAGCTAAAGTTTGTAGGGAGGGTTCACCTGTTCAACAGAGGACCAGAGGAGCAGCTGAGGAAAACAGGACCTGGGAGGACCAAGAAGCAGCAGAGTCATCACTGGATATCAGGAGAGGACTTCTCATCAATCCCTGGCCAGGGCAGCACTACAAAGGATTTAATTCTTCAAGAACTACACCCATTTGGGTTTAAGGTATCAGAGACTGTGACTTTTAAAAGAGACTAGGTTTGCTGGCCAAGGCACCTAGCTTCATCTGAGCTTTTTTCTTCTAGGTTGCTTGAAAGGACAGAGCAAAGGACCTTACCAGAGCAACAATAAGAATTAAGGCTTCTTTTGGCTAGGCAGGTTTACTGTGTGTTGTTATTCTATTTTGTACTCACAGGAATTGTTACTGTTTGTTGCTAACATTTTATTGCTTTGTTTTTCTCTGATTCAAATTGTTGTTGTTGGGTATACATTCTGCTGCATTATTACAGGGTGTGCCTACAGGTGTGTGCTTACAGATTACTGCTGTAATCGTCTGATTCAAATTGTCTTTTGCAAGGTATATCTTCTGTTACTGCTTTATTTTTCTCTGTAGCAAAGTGTTTCTTACAGGGTATATCTTCTGTGAAATTATTACAGGTGGTGCTTTACAGGTTTCACAGTTTTATCTGTGATTAGGATAAGCTTTCAGGGCTACTGCATTTGTTGCTGGCTGATTGTTTCTGCTCTTACCTCCTTGTTTCTTTCATCCGTGGTTCTTCTTTTTCAGCAGGGGAAGGGCCCAGCCACCCACCACCCCCATCCCCAACCACCCCACACTCCTTTTATAGGGTAGCACAGTCGTGACATTTCCTGTAGCAAAGCAGGAAGGAGCAGATCAGAGGGGTATCCACACAGTGACCTCATTTACAGGGGCACTTGTAATTTAACTTGTTATAACAAGTTATGCAAACACAAACAAAACACAAAATCAAACTTTTGCTGTCACTTTCTTCCTCCTAATTACTCTGACCAGGTTATAAATCCAGCAACTTACCTGGAATAGATATCATTAACCGCAGGTACTGTGGAACACTTTTCAGAAGGGTAGTTTTACAGGATTTAGGACACTGTCGTACATGCTGGGCCATTGAAGATCTAAGGGCTCAGCTCCAGGCAGCATGGGCAGAGATTGCACACCTCAAATTGCATATTCAAGAGGAAATATATAAGAACCATCCGCCATTTTCCCAACATCCAACAGAAGCACCTCAACCGCAGAGGGTAGTTGGTCCGGGAGGCTGGCAGGTGGTTAGGAGGGGCAAATCGGGTGCCCCATCACTCGGTGCTCTCCAACATATCCCCTCCAAAAACCATATAAAAACTACAAACAGGTATCTGCCTCTATCTCAAAAATCAAACAAAGGGGCAGAGGACACTGCAGAGCAGGACACTGCAGCACAGGAGCTAACACAAGAAAATGCACCCAAAACAGGAACCAAAACAAAAAAAGCAAAAAGGAAATCCAAACAACTTCTGATCATAGGAGAATCCATGATTCAGGGAGTTGATATGTATCTCCAGCCAGAGGTAATGGTCAGATGTCTCCCAGGTACATCAGTGTGGAGAGATACTGACTGCATTGCTAAAATTGTTCAGGAAGCAGGAGTAAACACTGATGTCCTGGTACACATAGGGACTAACGATCTCACCAGCTGGTCAGTTGTGGAGACCAAGGAACACCTGTCTAGGCTGGGTGACAAACTATCATCCATTTCATCTGGCATCTCCTTCTCTGAGATCCTGCCAGTCTGGGAGAGGGGGACAGATGGACGGAAGGTCAGAGAAGGGGAGATAGGGGAGCTAAACATGTGGCTCAAGGGCTGGTGCCAGGAAAAAGGACACACATTTGTAGGAAACTGGCAACGGTTTTGGGAGTGAAAGTTCTTTAAATTTGATGGACTGCATCTGACTAAGGAGGGAGTCAGTGCATTAGGGCAGAAGTTTGATGTCTTTGCAGAATATTTAAACTAGCAAATGGTGAGAGGGGTGTAGCACCCGAAACGTCAAATGGGAAGAACACCCCTCCCCCCTCAGCTAGTGGTCAAACAGGAGTTCAGCATGTCTGTAGTTCATTTGCATCACCAGGTAAAGAGAAAGGTCCGGCTCCCCATATGATGCACAGGGGAAACGTCGGACCTCGCCCAACAACTAACCCACCGAAATCTGACCAATGGAAAATCATGTACACAAATGCTCGCAGTCTGGGAAACAAGATCCCAGACCTGCAGGCAATAATGACATAGGTTAAACTGGACATAGTAGCCATTAGCGAGACATGGTTTACCAGTAAGCACACTTGGGAGACTTCAGTACCTGGCTATGTACTGCTCAGAAGAGACAGAGGTGCAAAAAGGGGGGGTGGAGTGACCCTTTATATCCATGAAAATATCAAAGCTATAGAAATTCAGAATACACATAAGGAGCCAGAAGAACTGTGGGTCACCCTTGGAACAGGAAATGGGACAGCCATACGAACTGGGGTGTGTACAGGCCTCCAGACCAGGGGGAGGACATAGACACGTTACTGTTAAAAGATATACAAAACATGACACTAAAGGGGAGGTTCTGATAATGGGAGACTTCAACATGCCAGATAGAGATTGGTCAATACCAGCAGGGACATCTGCCAGAACTAGACACATGGTGGATTCCCTGCAGGGGGAGGGCCTCAAATAACTGGTACAACAACCCACAAGTGACAGGGCTATCCTAGATCTAGTACTGACTAACAGGGAAAGGATCACAGATTTCCAGGTAGAAGGTCACCTGGGGGCCAGTGACCATCATGGTATGGTTCAATTTGCCACTAGAACAAAATCATCCCATTCCAAGGCAAAATATGGGACTTCAAAGTAGCTGACTTTGATAAGATGGCCAACAGAGTTAAGCTAGCCTGGCAAAAGAAATACAGGTGAGGGGTACAGGCAAAGTGGGCAAGCATTAAAGATGCAATACTTGAAGCAACATCCCATTGTGTTAGTGAGAAAAGGAAGTGCAAAGAAGAAGGAAACCACTTTGGTTCTCAAACACAGTAGCAGAAAAGGTCAGAGCCAAAAGACTGGCCTTCAGGAAATATAAGGAACGAGTAGGATGAAGATATGAGGCATACCAAACTTCCCTAAGGGAAGCAAGGACTGCAGTAAGGCAGGCAAAGGCCCAAACAGAGGAAACACTAGCATGAACAGTAAAGAAGGTGACAAGACTTTCTATAGATGCATTAGTGAAAGGAGAAAGTCCAGAGGGAGTATTGCTAAGATCAAAGGGATAAGGGGCGTGTGAGGAGGAGGACCATGAAAAGCATCTATCTTAAATAGATACTTCTGCTCAGTATTTACTGAAGAGAAGGTAGGGAAGGGCCCACAACTCTGCACCATGGACACGGGGAGGTGTGCACTAGTCCCTTCACAAAACCATGGGTCCTACAAGAGCTCGATAAGCTCAGGGTGGACAAGGCAATGGAATCTGATGGCATACATCCCAGGGTACTAAAGGAGCTAAGGGTGGAACTAGCAGAGCCATTATCAGAACTGTTTAGTGAGTCTCTGAGCACAGGAGAGGTCCCAGAAGACTGGAGAAGGGCTCATGTGATCCCTCTCCACAAGAGTGGTAGCAGGGAGGAAGCAGGGAACTACAGACTGGTCAGTCTTACCTCAGTAGTGGGCAAGATTATGGAAACACTCCTTAAGGAAAGGATAGTGCAACACCTGGAATCCATAGGAGCACAGGATCCAAGACAGCATGGGTTTACAAAAGGAAGGTCCTGTCAAACTACTCTCATAGATTTCTTTGACTGGGTAACCAGAGTGGTGGACCAAGGGGAGCAGTTGATGTTGCCTACCTTGACTTCAGCAAAGCTTTTGATACTGTTCCACATAGAAGATTGATTAATAAGCTGGGTAGGCTCGGGTTGGGTCAGATGTTGATCAACTGGGTGGCAAACTGGTTGATGGGCAGAAAACTGAGAGTGGTGGTAAACGGTATACAGTCAGAAGAGATGCAAGTCACAAGTGGGGTACCTCAGGGATCAGTCCTGGGGCCAGTCCTCTTCAATATCTTCATCAGTGACATTGCAGATGGACTGGAGGGTAAGGTTTGTCTGTTTGCAGATGACACCAAGATCTGCAACAGAGCAGATGATCCAGATGGGGTGAGCAGAATGAGAAGAGATCTGGATAAACTAGCAAGATGGTCGGAAGAGTGGCAACTAGGATTTAACGCAAAGAAGTGCAAGATCATGCACATAGGGAAGAGAAACCCTGAAGCCACCTATAGGCTGGGAGGGGGAGTTACTGGCAGTCACAAGGGAAGAAAGAGACTTGGGCATCATCATCACCGATGACCTGAAATCACCCAAGCAGACCTCTAAAGCAGTAGGTACGGCTAGAGGGATGTTGGGGTGTATTAGTAGGGGTATCACAATTCGGAAGAGGGAGGTAATAATCCCTCTTTACAAGACATAGTTAGGCCCCATCTGGAGTACTGCGTGCAGTACTGGAGGCCACACCTTCACAAGGACATTAACCAAATTGAGGCAGTCCAGAGAAGGGCAACCAAAATGGTGCAGGGACTGCATCAGAAAACATATGAGGACAGATTAACTGAACTCAGTATGTATACACTAGAGCAAAGGGGGGAGAGAGGTGATATAATTGAAACATTCTAACACCTTAAGGGCATTAACAAGGTGAAAGAGTCTAACATGTTTCAATATAAGAAAAATAGCAGAACAAGAGGACACAGCATGAGATTAGAGGGAGGCCGATTAAGGGGTAATGTGAGGAAGTTCTTTTTCACAGAAAGGGTGGTGGATGCATGGAAGCCTACACTCAGGAAGTGGTGGATATGAATACAGTGCAGGGCTTCAAACAGGCATGGGATAGGCATAAGGGAGCAATACAGATGAGTATGAATAGATAGGCCATTGACAGAGCAAAGGCCTATGGCACATTCATAAGGTAGAAAAAGAAATGGGCAGACTGGATGAGTCCTGCGGTCCTTATCTGCTTCAACTTCTATGTTTCTATGATTTTGGGACATTTTACTGTTTATCTTGGGGGGTGGGATGAAAAATGTGTGATGTAACCAATTCTAGATTTTTGTTGGGAAGAAAATACTGATGTTCATCTTTGTGCAAATGTTATTTTACTGTTCAGGCTGCGCAGCCATTTTTCTACTTACTGAGAGAGCCATTGCTGAAATAAAAAAAGTAGCAGTCATTCATAGACTGCTAAATAAATTGGGTCTAATTTAAAGAGATTTTCTCTCTCTGTGATAATTCCTGTAGCACTGTTGTTATGGTTAGAGGGTCATACCCCAAAGTAATACCTGTCAGCCCTGTAACTAACCTTCCTTGCAGCTAGTCGGATTCCATCACCCAGGTAGGTAAAAGCAGTGTGCAGGTGGGTGTTATACTAGGAGTAGAGGAACTGATGAAAAACCATTAGTAAAAGGAACAGGGCAACTACTGCCAAAGGAGGCTGAACTTTGATTGTATAGGTTGGAAGAATTAGCAGGGCACAACAGTCGAGAGAGATCACAGAGTCAAGTCACCTGGAAGCTGTAGTATCACAGGCTTACTGGAATTGGGCATATGGTGTCCCTAGTGGTCAACCTCTATAACTAACCAACGAGGAAGTGGGAAGACTGTTTCAGAGCTCTGGAGGGATAGATACATATAGTAGATAAAATTGAAATAACTTAGGTGAGAGGAACTGCTTCTACAAGTACAGAACAGTGATCAGGTAATGAGGGGAACAGACTGCCAGGGCAAAAGTTGTGGAGGGTAGGAGGAAGGAGGAAGGTCATGAACAGTTGCAGGATGGAAAAGAAAAGTCATGAAGACGACTCTTTAAAGGGACACTGTCAACCCCCTTAGGCCTCAAATTGTCCCTAGTTTAAAATACATATTTTACGATTGCTTACATTCTGTAAAGATTGTAGATGTAGCTGGCTGTTTGATTCTGATTACTTTTTTCCTTTTTAAAAGAGAAAAACAGGGGGGCGCTGTGAAGCCCGAGCAAGATGGCTGCTCCCTGATAGCGCTTGATAACTTGAGGTGGAACTTTATTAAAAAAGGCGATAAAAGTGCTTGGCTATTTCAACTAAAAATATTGGATTCGGTGTTGGGACTCTTTTGGAATAACATGGGTAACCCTTGTAAGGATCAGCAGCAAGGAACTGGAGCTATGCCTGAAAACGCTCCCAGGTTTCTAGCCATGCAGTCCACCAAGAGCCCGGCTGGGGATGAACCAGCAGAGCCTGGAGAAGAATCTCTGTAAACCCTCGGCTTAAGGATTAACAGACTTTAGCAGCCGGTTGCTGGTCTGTCAGATAAATCTGACAGCCTAACTTCCCATGTTGGGAGCCTGGCGACCTCCATAGACTCTGCACAAACTGCAACTGCAGAAGCCGTGAAATGGGCCAACGTGGCCATGGGTGCTGTCTCCTCTATTATAAAAGAGAATGTTCATCTGAAATTATGCTTGGAATCATTGGAGAACCAGGCAAGAGCAGCAAATATTCGCATTTTGTGGCTGCCTGAGGGCTGTGAAGGGAACCATTTGCTTTTGTTTCTACAGGACTGGCTGGTACAACAACTGGGTGACGAAATTACATCTCATTTGCAACAACTGCAAAAGGTCTATTGAGTTGCACCACGCAGTCACCCAGATAACCCCAAAGCTCCTCGTACAGTAGTGTTGGTAACAGATGGGGTGGGCACTCAAGACTGCCTCTTAGCAGTAGCTAGACAGAAGCGACATCTTCTTCAGGACAGCCAACAAGTGAGGATGTTTCCTGATATTGGGTGTGCCACCAGGCAAAAAAGGAAGAGATTCGACAGGGTGAGAGTTATGTTGAGAGAGACACATATTCCCCATGGCATGATTTTCCCTGCCAGATTGAGAAAAGCCCACCAAGGAAAGGTTTACCTTTTTTCAGACCCCTTGGATACACTAAAATGGAACCAAAAGAATGTTACACCGAGTTGCCGACCTGTATTTCGGGAGGATTATTCATCAGCCAAAGAGGACACTTGAATATTACCAAATTTAGTTTTGTTGAACCCTTTTGGGGTGGGTACTATGGCTGCTCCTAGGTAAGATGGAGTTTTCTTTTTCTTTTGGACATTGGAACTGAACTGACAATTTAGAAAGGGACAGCCTTGTTCCCGAGTAAGAAGTTTACTTATTTCCACCTGGACATTTCGGTTATAAATGTTGATAGCAGCGTAATGGTTTCAAATTCTTAAAGTTCTTTACCATGAAATGTTTCACCTTTATGGATGTTAAACTGCAATTTTGGTGTAACTCTATTACACATTTGGGGAGATCAGTCCCCCTTGACAGTAGTACTACCTGGCATAGCATATTGTATTAGTGGCTCATTTTAGTGCCCATTATTATTCTGTTATTCATTATCAAGCACTCTCATATTTGGATTGCACTTTAATATGCACAACAAGACTAATACATGGAGACTCTCTCTTTCTACTTGGGGGTGGAGATCTAACAGACTTCTTTGGGACTACACTCAGCATTAATTCCATGCAGCTCTTGGACTCCTTTTCCAGCATTTTGTTCAGTTTATATAAGAGACAGTATTTTGTTAATCCCCCCCCCCAAGGATGTATCTTTAAGTATAGGATGGCTAAATGTTTATATTAAGAGGAGTGGTGCCCTCAAAGTTATTACTGTACTGATGTTATATCCCTTGCTTGTATTTCAAACTGTATGTTTGTCGTCCAAAACAATAAACAAAGTTAAAAAAAAAAGAAAAACAGACTGCCAACCACACTGGTGTTACCACACAACAACGTGTTTGTTTACATTTCTTTATCAATTCTACTGTATATTTTCTGGACAAGGGAACACCACCACACAGTTTAACCACTAACAATGCAGTGTGAGGCTAGGAGACTATTGCCTAATGAATATTAGCACTATTTGGGGGTGTTTGTAATGTTCAAGAAGAACTATGCAGTACGAACTGATCAAGGATTTGAAACAAAACACAGTAGGGTATAGTTACACCATCAGCATGCATTTTGTTTCTACTAAGAAAGGAAGCACATAAAACAGCCAGCAACATCAATGCATTTTAGAGAAGGTAAGCAATCATAAAATGATGGTTTTCAGCTTCAAATAATATGATGCAAATGATGTTGACAGTGTCCCTTTAAGGAGAAAGCAGAACAGGCAGAGTGAATTGACAGGGAAGGGTGGATCAGAGTTTAGGAAAGCAGTATGAGACAGCAGATTGGCTAACTGCAGATTTTCTAGAAGAACTAGAGAGAGAGAATGGGATGTAATACTGCAGAAAGGGTAGTAGGAAACTGATAAATAAATAAAACTAATAAATATATAAAACTAATAAAAACAACTAAAAGTAATAAAAATAATAATAAAATTAGGTACTTCTCTTGATTGGATTAATCAGGCCAGGAACATTATACGAAAAAAATCTGTGTGGTACTGTTAACCATAGTCCCTAGGATAAAGCCCTGAATAAAAAAGCCTGTATGAAATTACATAGTTCAGGTAACCATAGCAACCTAATTGTCTTTCTCCTGTAGTGACGTTATAAATATGCAATATAACCAAACATAACCAAAGGCTTAGTACATACAATGAATACATTTTGAAAAACTATTGTACCTCCAAGGATGGAGGTCTGGAACAACAGACCTCTTCTCCCTCCCCCGGAATGTTGAGGAGGTGGACTGAAGTTCACAGTTCGGATGGAAAGGGAGCGGTGTCCTCCTAAAATAAAAAGGCCCTTTCCAGGAGCCCAAAGATGGTAAACTAGGTTCAGTGCACAGTATAAGAACCACATGAAGAAATGCCCAGCCTCCATATGCTTCCTCCCCCTCCATTTTATTTCTCCCCATGGGGTGGCTGGCAGGTGGGCTTTGGTCTCTCCCCTTGGGAGGGCTTACATCCATGTGTGACTGCGTTGCTGTCTCCCGATCCCCCCCACCAGCGAATCCACCCTAGATTCCCCCACCCCTCCCTGTGGCAGGGCCAGCCCCCCCCAGTACACAAATCTAGATTCCGGGGTTGAGCTGAGGGTCGGGAGTGCGGTCCAGGATTCATGCAGTCTGCCAGTGTTCCCATTTTCTGTTTTTTGCCTATCCCCCCTGTTGCTAGGGTGTGCACATCAGTGTGCCAACATGGAGGCATGCGCATGCTGCGGGGTTCCGCAGCACCCTCCCGTCGTTGGTGTGCCTGACCTGTTCTAGCCTCAGACCTCCACCTGGGGGGAGTCATTCGGCTGGACTGCCAAGCCACCTTCCCCCGAGAGAGGAGAGTTGTCCTCCAGATGCTCGATCCTCTCCCTCCCCGACCAACCCCCAGCGATCGTGTTCGCCACTGAACACAGGTTGCCAGTGTGGCAGGAGGTAAGGCACAATGCCTCAGCCCTCCATGCCACTGGGTCAGCTCCAGTCTCCGTATACTTACTAGTTTCTTCAATACAGTTTCCCCCAACCCACCTTTCAGTGATCAGGAAAAAAATTCTGTTACATATTGGTAGAGATGTCACTCAGCGGCCTAAGGATCTTAGGACTTCCTCCAGTATAACTGAAACAGGCATGGCAGAAGTATACATACAAAACCCTAGAGAGTGTGCCCCCCTCCATTCAGAACACATCTTAAAGTAATGATGTCCAAGGGAATTAAGTGCCAATACTGAAAATATCATAAAGGATCAAGCTTCTTATGGTTTAATGCTAGGTGCAACAGCTCCTGCAGGGGAGGGAGGCACCACCCAGGACAGCATGGCAATTAACTGCAAAGAACACCTAGCATTCAGCACAACATAGGAAGGGGTACACAGCCACCAAGAGGCCTATGCCAGCCTCAAACCTGTTGCCTCTCCCAGATGATACAGCGGTGCTCCCCGCCGCACTTCTCCATCCCCTGGAGGCCCCACATCCAAGGCAGCAACAAACCTGCCCTCCAACAGAAAAAGGAGATACGTAACAAATGATCATGGGTGGCCAACCCCTCCACAACATCTACCACACCCATGCTGTTGTTAATATCAAATTCAGTAGTAAAGACAAAACTGCCATGTCTGTTGGCAACACACAGGGAACCCCGTATTATCACCACCTACAACTTTAAAAAAGAAAGGTCCCTGTCATCCCACATGGCAGCCAGCTGCAGAGGTGAGAGGAGGGCTGTGCCATTTGATGTATCGGACCCTCCGTGTGGCATTGTGATGTAGGTACGTGGAAGGTGGCTGGGTGGTGTGCTCAGTGTGGGTGGTGCAGGGGAGGACTGCTAGCCACTGGGGAGGCAGGGTGGCACTGGGATGGGTGCTTGGTGGGTGGGGAGTGCCATCAGACACCAGGGGATCCAAGTATATTACAGGGCCAGGTGACTGGGGGTTGGGGGGTGCCACTGGACACCAGAGAAAACATAAATATTACAGAGATGGGCACTTGGGAATTGGAGGGTGCCACTGGACACCAGAGAAAACATAAATATTACAGAGATGGGCACTTGGGAATTGGAGGGTGCCACTGGACACCAGAGAAAACATAAATATTACAGAGATGGGCACTTGGGAATTGGAGGGTGCTACTAGACACCAGAGAAAACATAAATATTATGGAGGATGAAGGGTCGGGGGTTGGGTGCCACTAGACACCAGGGAACCCAAGTATATTAGGGGGCTGGGTGACTGGGGGGTGGGGGTGCCACTGGACACCAGGGGCATCATTATCTTACAGAAACTGACAGGGGGGTGTGACACTGGACACCAGGGCATCCATCGATTCAATGCACTAGGGTGGGGGAGGGTAGCTGCAGTAACACTGCCTGTCAACAGGGCCTTGTGCCCCATTAAGTCTGGGTTTGAAAAAGCAGTAACTTGTGCACGTTTGGGTGGCAGTTACTGCTTGTGCAAACCCTTGAGTTTGCCACTGCGTCCATATGCGGTGCTGGACTGGACCCCCTCATTTGTATGGGTGCAGTAACTTAGCACTTGGGCAATGGATTTTGCCCATGCTGTGGGGGGGTCTGAATACAGACCCCACCCATGAATCAGGTGCAAACCCTGGTTAGCATGGGCAAACGCTCCTTAGCGCCCTGGGTGACTTATAAATATCTGGCCCCAGATGTCTGCGGTCCAGTGAAAAACTCCACCCTCTGCCTTTGAGAGTAAACTGACAGTTGCCATTCTCACACCCTCATATATCTTTGGCACCACAGTGCGTGAAAATGTGGAACATGATAGGAGCTGCTGCCATGACTGCAAGTGCTACAGAAGTCTGCGAAAGCCAGTGTCTTTCACAAGTAAAAAGGGTTGCAGATCCAATACCATCATTTCACCTATGAGCTGTGTGATGTGTTGAGCTGTTGGATGGGACAGCTGGTACTTAGTTCTGGCCTAGAATCTGCTTCCACTACTGGCACTGACCGGGAATGGGGGATGTTTCATGCTTGCCAGATAGGCACAAGTGAAGTACAAAGGTCTATGCTTGCCCTTGCACCCTATCCTGAAGTTGCTATATGCTGTTGGATAGCACACTGGCACTATCCCACTGAATATAGGGCCATGTTGATGTAGCGCTAAGTTAAGTAGCACTACCCCGGCAGGAATCTGGGCTATATGCAGCCCACAAGGAATTACTCCCCCAAACCTGACAACACTGGGAGCCCACGGTGCAGTACAGAAAATGCAAATGAGTCCATTGGGCATGCACGTTGTCAAGGGGCCATATGCATGCCCATTATGGGCTCATCTGCATGGGAAGTGGAGGCAGGTTTGCACCTATCCTGTGGCTGCCCACCACATCAGGCATGGTGGAAAGCAGCCCCCCACTCCCTGAATGCCCATCCCCACCTGTAAATGTACTCCCTGGTGTCCAGTGGTACCCTCACCCTCCAGCACCCGTCCTTGTACTTGTAGTGCTTTCCTTGGTGTCTAGTGGCACCCCTCACCCTCCAATTGCCTGCTGCCATAATATTACTGATTTCCCTGGTGTCCAGTGGCACCCCCCACCCACCGATCAGCCGCCATATTCATATAGTTGCCCCTGGTGTCTAGGAGTACCCCCCATCCACTGATCACCTATCACTGAAATTGTATCAATTTCCTTGGTGTTCAGTAGTACCCCACCATCTGCTGATCATCCATCCCTGAAATTGTATCTATTTGCCTAGTGCCTAGTTGTAACCCCCCACCCACCGAGCACCTATTACAGTGCCTGCTCCATGGCTCCCAGCACCTCTGGCACCATGCACAGCACTCAGCCAGCCCCACACCCCGATACCTCTGAGGAATGGGCTGTGTGGTGATCCTGATATGAAGATTGGAGACAGCCCTCCTCCTCACCTCCTTGGCTGTCCGCCATATGGGATGACAGGGAGCATGCATATAGTATACAGTATACTGTACACACACTCCCTATCATCCCATACAGCGGCTGGTTGAGGAAGTGAGAGGAGGGCTGTGCTGGTCATCATATTGGGATCACTGCAGAGCCCCTTCCTCAGAGGTACAGAGGGGTAGGGGGTTGGCTGAGTGGTGTGCATGGTGCCAGCGGTGCTGGGAAGGGGGCGCAAGCACCCAGGTCCTCAGATTGACCACCAGAATGGGTGATCGGGGTTGGGGGTAGTTCCTCTTGACACCAGGGAAATGGAATGGGAGATCAGTGGGTGAGGGTACCACTAGACACCAGGGGAAATGGATGCAATGCAGTGCAGTGTCAGTAGCTCAGCAGGTTGCACACTCGCCTCTGAGGCTGGAAGATCAGAAGGCTGTGGGTTCTATCCCTACACCAGGTACTTGGGTTAAATCCCAATACTGACTCTGTAGTGCAGCATGAGGGGGAGCTGCACTCCTGAGGTGCCGTCTTTTGGATGAGATGTTAAACCAAGGTCCCGTCTGCCTCTTCTGGTGGTTGTTCAGGTGAACGTTAAACATCCCATGGCACTTCTCGAAAAAGAGTAGGGAATTTTTATTGTAATCAGAACAGAATTATACAACTCGAAAATGTAACAGATTCAAACACAACAAGGAAAAACAGAAAGAAGTATTAAGTCATACATTAACTCTCAACAGAGAAAACAATAGAAGCAATGCAGAAATATACATACAAAGTAAACCAAGCATAAAGTCAGCATTTGTAGACTCAAAAAGGAAAGAAAAATACAAAATTAAAAGAAGCAGTAATCCATAACTAGATCAAGCCAAATAAATATTAACAGTCACAATATCCAATAACCTAAACGGAAATAAAAATAAAAATGCAAAATAAGAAAGCAGTATTACATCATACAAGCTAAGTCTGTCAAAAATGCAGCCTAAAGAATAGTAGGAATGGAGAAAAAAAAAATTAGTAGAATAAATGTAAAGAAAAGATAAAAGGAAAAACAAAAGCAGAGAAGTCCATGAGGCCACCACAGCATCAAAAAGCATGCCAATAGCATTCCCAAATACCCCTCTTTAATGAAAGAAACTCTGAATCTTTTTTCCGTGATATATAAGAAATTACAATGTGATATAAGGCTGCTGGAGTTGTCTGCTTTTGTTGAAAATAAAACCACACCGAACATGCCAAACCCAAAATAGAATAGCTGCCGCCAACACATTTAAGGTGCTCGCATGACAGTTACGCCACTGTACAGGATAAAGACCATAAAACAAACTTTGAGACGACCAAACAGAAAAAACATTCCCCTTCCAACCCTGATACCATAAATCCCAAAAGTCTTTCACAAAAGGACACTCAAAATACAGATGTTCCTGAGTCTCTACAATCTGATGGCAAGTCTCACGGAGGAAATACCTGTCAGCTAGAGCTTTGTGTTTATGAGTCCCCCTCATTCCGATCTTACCGTGTACCCCTAACCACACCAAATCCCACATGGATTGCGGTATGTGGCGATCAGACAATCTAAGACCTATAGCCCCTCTGGTGATGATCAGGGAAAGATAGAAATGGATCGGCCTGAAAATAAGTCAAATGCAAAGAAGTATAGAAAGACTTCTGGGGTAGGTGGACGACATCAGTTATTTTAATTTTCCATTTATGAATATAATCAAAAATGACACCTGGGGGGGCGTGGCCAGCAGCCGAACTTACAACAGCATCTCAGTGAAGTTCTGACTACAGCAGCCTAATTTAATAATTTTAAGAGACTTTACTTTGTAACAGCAGAAAATAAGTAAGAAATCTGAAACTAGACAGTTTACTGAAGTTAACGATCAAACAATTTTCTTGACCTCTGTTATGATCTGGGAGACATGGGCAGAACAAATAAAACAGCTGTTAGTGGGGAAGGAGCCCGTGCAAAGGAGTTAAAATCGACGAGTAGCAAGGACTTTAGCACGGGGGCTGGAGACGAGCCTTCCTTTCAACCATCAAACGTGGCGTTGCTAAAAGTGATTCAGAGAAGTTAGACCAGAAGATGGAGGATTTCACGACCCAATTTAAAGTTTTGGACTGAAAAATGACTGAGTTAGAAGATGAGACAAAAACAGCTACTAAAATGGTGACTACAGCATTAACTGTTATGGCAGGACTAACGAAGGAAAATACAACACTACGGAGGAGACTTGAAAACCTTGAGAACTTGTCCAGAGATACCCATGTGAGGATACTGGGGTTAACAGAAGGTGTGAAAGAAGAAGACTGTGTGGGATTCTTGAATATGTTTTATAAAGAAACGATACAGGTGCAAGAGGATCTTTCGGTGGTTAAGGCCCATAGAATCACCCCCCCATGGAGCAAGAAGATGCACTGCCACCAATCACCTTCAGCCTTGTACCCTTCTAGTGGTATCTGGGTCAGTAAGAGACAAGGACATAGTAATTACACATGCTAAGAGTAAAGGTCCTACAGAATGGGAAGGACAGAAAGTGCACATTTTCCCTGACTCAAGTTATGCCACTGGGCAATGGAGGAAAAGCTTCGATGGCATACGAGCTCGATTGAGACAATTGGGAGTGCAACATGTGTTACTGGCACCTGCAAGTTTGAGGATTTTTTATGGAGGGAAATCGTACCAGTTTTCAGACTCTGGAGATACTAGCAAACTACTAGATCGTATTGAGAAAGAATTTAAATCCAAAGAGGATAATTTAGAGAGTGATTCGGGGGACAGTGAGTAAAAGCCATGCAACACTGCAGTTATCAGCAGTAATTTAATCTAAAGATCACAGTGAACTGATTCCCACCACTGTATATAGTTACAAAAATGTTTACTGTTTGGGTGTTAAAAATGGCTATAGGAGATGGGTGGTGGGGGTTTCTCACTGTCATAATGAAATAAAATGGCAACTGTAAAGGTGGGGTAGGGCCTGCAGTTCGAGAACTCGGTTGTCTACTCTGGGAAGTTTAAATGCAGCCACTGATTTTACGATGGTGCGCAAAGCAGTTAATATCATGAGACAACCAAAACTCACTGTATGACATGAGACTCTAATATCAATTTATTTACACTAAATTGTTAAGAATGTTTTCTTTTTCCCTGTTGCAAAGCTGTTAACATTGTAAGCTTAATGGGCTGATGGGGTGGTAGGGAGTAACACTGGTCTATAGATTTGAGCAAATGTCCTTTTAAGGGGACGACTTAGCCCAACAGATAGGGTATAAGATGTTATTATAATGTTCGATGTGAAGGTAAATCCCTGCTCATGGCAGCAGTGGCCAGTAGTATAACTATGGGATATTTAAAAAGGTGTTTGTATACTCCCCCCTGTGTAGTACCAAGTTATAGGGGCTTATCGAATCCTTACTGTAACATTGTGGACAAGCATTAAGTGCAATGCCTATTTTGATTGTAAGCTTGCCTAAGAGGGTAGTGTTCTGTGTATTATATACAGTAAATCAAATAAAAATAAAGTAAAAAAAAAAAAATGACACCCCAATCACTAGGCAAAGTATACTTACGTTTATTTTTATGAATAAAGGAAGACTGATGTCATACAAGTAAAATATCCCCCAAGCCTGTTTCAATGCAAGGTACCCAAATTTTGTCATGGTGTAAGAGGAGAGGCTTTAAATTTGTAAAAAGAAAGACAGAAAAAAAGAACAAAACAGGATGAATCATCCTAAGTCCTCCAAGCTTAATATCGAGATATAAAACATCCGTTTCACAGGATTCAGTCTACTGCCCCATACACCAGTGAAAAAACAAGCCATTAAAACAGTTTCAAAAGATTTAGGGAGTGGGTAAATATGACTGAGGAAAAGAAACATGGGTATCAAAAAGGTTTTAATAAGGTAGACCCGTTTTTCTTCCCCATCTTCCAAGCCGCCCATTTACTGACTACAGCCCTCCCTCAATTCAAACAGATTTCCCAATTATACGCTGCCACATCATTACAGCCAAAATAAATACCTAAAATCTTCTGTGGCGAATCAGAAATAACAATACCCCCGATGTGATAATCTGTCTTAGAAAAACCTGTAAGATTTAAACAAAAACTCTTATCCTTATTGATACTAGAACCCGTAACAGAGAGAAGAGACAGCAACACTCGAAGAAACAAAATCCCCATAAACACAATAGGAAATACAAGACATCAATCATCAGCATAGGCGATCATTCAAACTTCCCCCAAATCTGGACCAGTAATACCATGCAACGAAGGTGATCAATTAAGTATTCGCAGAACAGGATCCAAAGCCAAAACAAACAAAATCGGGCTAAGGGGACATCCCTGCCTAGCTCCCCTCCTAATATAACATCTGGCACTAGCCCTCCCATTTACAGTACATAAGACATGACATATGCCAATGAATAACATATCTGTATCCAATTTCTTAATTCAAGCGGAAAATCATACATAAATAAAAGGTGCCAAAGAAAATCTTGGGAAAGCTGATCAAAGGCTTTATTTAGCGTGATCAATACAAAGCAAATATCCATCGTGAGCAACACCTTCCCCCCCCTGAAAAAAGCTCCCTCAACAAAATCAACGCATCCTGGATAGAACAAAGGGGCACTGAACAAAATTGAGAGCAAATCAGGCAGAACACCCAAAATCCTACTACATAAAAGTTTGACAAACATCTTAAAATCTGTATTCAAAAGAGTGATCAGTCTCCAGTTGTCAAAAATCGTTCTATCCCCTTTTTTAATTTAAAAAATCATCAAACCCTCATACATATTAGTAGCAATCCTATCCTCTAGAAGAAATGCATTAAACACTTGTAAGAGTGTATCAGGGATAAGCTTCCACATGACCTTATAAACTTCGGCAGGTAAACCATCAGACCCTGGTGCAGAACCACTCTTCAGGCCCTGAACAACTATATCAAGCTCAGCAGATGTAAAAGCAGCACTCAAAGCAGCCTTCTGATCACAAGTCAATTTCAGAGGTGCCGCAGCTTGCAAAATAGTCGACATACCATCATGGAAGAGAAAGGGAATGCCAAATTTAAGTGTAAGATGACAGTCCAAAGCACCCAAAATATCTGACTCCAACACCACCTCCCCACCCACATCACATATTTAAGTTTTGTACGGGTCTGACAAATCTCAAACGGATTAGTTCGAGCCTTGGTACCCTGAGTACCAAAACTCTGTTCTTTTCCTAAAGTAAGCTGTCGATTATATTGCAATTGTGACAACCTCCATTTCAAATCTTCAAGCTTGTGCTGATCAATGGCATGACCAGACTGCTGAAGGGAGAATAAAACAAAAAGTTCCTGTCTAACATCCTAACATTCCTGATGCTTAGAAAGTGCCAGTGCTCTAGACTGTTGCTTAAAAAATCTCTTAAACAACATTTAGTATCTTCCCACCAGGTAATGGGGGAGTCATACAAAAACAATACGGACTTCCTATCCTCCAAAACCACCGAAAATAAAGAAAAAAAACCTCAGGATTATCCAACAAACTAGCATTTAAATGCCACAACCCAGGCCCAGGTAGAGAGGAAGGGTGAGGAAAAATCTGAAGTCAAAGTAAGCAATGGTCAGACATTTCAAAAGGCAGCACGTCAGCAACAGAAACGGGCAAATTTGGAGACACAAAAAAATAATCAATCTGGGAATGAAGGGTTCCCTTATAAAAAGTAGATACAGGATGATGTTCAAAAGCATCTCGTAAAGCAGTCAACTGTAAAATAGCACTTAAAGCATGAGAATCACAGTAGACCTTTTGAGTACCATCCCTCCTCTCAGAGGTATTAAAATCACCTCCCCAAATCAGGGGACGGTTGGTAAACAAAAAAGATTTAATTTTATGAAAAAGGGCCACACAATGTGCTTTTTGTTGAGGGGCATATGCATTAGTTAGACGACAAAAAAACCCATGTAAAACAATATCCAATAAAAAAGCCCGCCCTGGTTCAATATCCACCCTTTTTTGGACCTTCAAATCAGTACCCCAAAAACAAAACCCCAGACCCGAACAAGTATCCTGCCCAACAGACCATAAGGAAGTCTCCAAAACCCATTCTGTAGTAGCGTTACGTAACTCCGAGGCAGAAGAAAGTCTAGTGTCCTGTAAAAAATAAACATCATACAGAGTCAGCTGTAAGGCTGCATAAGTAGCTTTACGTTTGAAATCAGATTTTAAGCTATTCACATTCAAACAGGCAACAGAAATGGGTAAAAAGGACAACATAATCAAAAAGAGAAAGAAAACAAACAATCCACGAGACATTAATAAAGTTTTTTCTTAGAAGCTCTAGTGGACCTATTCTTTACAGTAGACAGGACATCTGCCACAGCAGGAGGCAAATCATCCAAGAGGGTATCAGATTGAGAGGGGCAAACAGAGACTGCCGAATCGTCACTATCCATAATGTCACCCCACGTCTGTAGAAGGTCGAATTGATTAGACGTGGGCATAGGGCTAGGCAACTGAGCCTTCAACTGCAATCTCTTCGAGGATCTCTTAGCCTGAACCGCCTGGAAAGCCACAGGCTCCGTGGGAAGAGGTTCCAGCGCCTTTACCACTTCTACTACAAGCGGAACTGGAGGAGGTGGCGGGAGAGGTGCAGCAACAGGGGGTACAGAAACAGGCAAGCAAGCAGCAGGGGCAGGAGGAGCTTGCATGGTCATGCCAGACCTACCAGAGGAAGCTGAGATCAAAGGCGGAGAACGGTGCTCAGCAGCATGTTCTTTAGTGGCAGTAGTCACATAAAAATCATGCTCCACATAATCAGCAGAGTTACATGCCACCCAAGGAGAAGATGAAAAAACATGGTCTTCCTCACCACAAAGATTACAGGAAGAGGGAACTTCACAGGTAGTGACGGAGTGACCAAGAGTTCAACAGTTAGAACATTTCAGCTGGTCACAGTCAGAATTGAGATGGGAAGTGGAGCCACACCGATAGCAAGATCGAGGCTTGGCCGGGATAAAACAAAATACCCCTATCCCTGCCCAAATAAAAGCAATTGTGCAAATGTTGAATCCCATCCTCCATTAAGCCAAGCTGGACCGAAAACGTCCAGCCCTCGTCCAGAAGCCATTATCATCAATGAGGGCACGAGGGAGAGCATTGACTGTACAATGCTTTTCCAGCCAGTACACAATATCCAACACATTAACTCCCTCATTCCTAAATAGAATAGTAACCACCTTAGCGGTTGGTCTAGTAATAGGAATAGCTGTGAAAGGTTTCCAAAGGGGAGTATTCTTTACTTCATAAAAAGCAGCCCAAAACTTGTCCAACAAACCTGCAGAACGAAAACTAATGTCAAAGTTATGATCACCCGAGGCGTGGATGAATGCATATAGTTCGGCTGGGGTGAAATGAAGCGATTCAATAATCAGGTGTTTCCCCACATAATTCCAGTCTGGGGGTAAGTCCAAACCACCCCTATAATAGAGTCTCACCACAAAATGACGTCGAGCGGCCTCCACTGGCTTGCAAAACAAACCAGCATAGCTAGTAGGCTTGGTCTGAAGCCCAGATTTATCAGAAGCAGCAGTAGGTTGGTGAAGCAGTTAATAACTCTAGAATAGAAGGAGCAGACATACCTGAGCGCAGACCCTTAGACTCAGGAGGGGAGTGAGGCAAGGGCGAAGCAAGTTCTGAACCAAGAGTAGAAGTGATAGGAGGTGTTCCAGACTCCGACTGACCAGCAAGCACACTCACAGCATCTGACGCAGGAAGAGTAACAGGGCATGCCTCACCCTGGGGAACCACCAGTTCAAGCAGAGTAGAAGATTGCAGTCCATCCACACCTATAGAGAAAATGGTTTGTTCATGATGCGGAGAGAAGGACTTTTGTTCTTTGTCAGAAACCCCAGGCAGAAGAATACTCGGATCTGGAACCCAAATTCCATCTTGAAACAACCAACCAGCTTTAGCCAGATCCTGTTCAGGACACCACTCAGAAGCAGTCGCAGAAAAAGGTAACAGGACAGAATCTTGAGACAAATCTGCAGAACTAGAAGGCAAAGAGTACAAGGTTGAAACATGATGGTCCAGATCATGAAGTAAGTTTTTTTTTAAAGGCATAACAGTAGGGCTTTGCTCAGTTCGTTTACGTTTCTTCTCATCATCCACTACCATAGGTTATACCTTCTCATTGTCCGTATCCAATAAATCCTGCAACTGCAATTCCTGCTGTACCATCACTGGGTGAAGGAGGTCATTCAAGCTTTGCTCCTGTCTTTCCGCATCTTGTTTTTCTGTCTCCATTAATTCTTCCATCTCTCTTGCCACAGCAGCACTTCCTCCTCCTCCACCTCTGTCCAGCTCCCAACTGGGTTCCTCCATTCTGCTTCCAGGAAGTCAAGCCTCCTGCTGGCAGAGTAGGGGAATTTCCCCGGTGTCCTGGCCAAATTTCCCCCATTCACTAAAAATACCACCAACAGCTTAATCTGGTTCAGTTTCAGTTGGTTCCCATCTGTATCCCCCCTACCCCCAGTCGCCCCTGAAAAAGGGACTTCTAGTCTCAGTGGGCCTACCGGGTCAACAAAATTCAATAAATAAATAAATGTCAGGGACAGGTGATCGTCAGTCTTGGGGGACCACTAGACATGAGGGACATAAATTCAGCTGGAGGGATAGGTGATCAGCAAGCAGGGGGTGCCACTAGACACCAGGGACATTATTCACATGACAGAAGCAGCCAGTCGGAGGGTGGTGGGGGTGCCACTAGACACTGGGGAATTCACTACTTTTACGGCAATGGGCACTCAGAGGACAGGGGGTTCCAGCAGCCAGGGAAAGCTGTTATACTATGGATGTGGTCGATAGGCGAGTGGGGGGGGGTGCCACTAGATGCCAGGAAAAGCTGTTATACTATAGTGATGGGCAATCAGAGGGTGGCGGGTGTCAGTGGACACCAGGGCTTCCATTGTTTAAACGGGCCAGGGTTAGGGAGTTGGAGGGCAGGCGGCTGCAGCACCGATGCCTGCCAGTAGGGCACTGTGCCCATTAAGTTGGGAAGTGCAAATGTGGTTATTTGCACCTGTTCGAGTGGCATTTACTGCCTGTGCAAACCTCTCAACTTGCCGCTGGCTCGTATGCAAGGGAGGACCCACTCATTTGCATGGATGCAGCAGTAAATTTGCACTTGGGCACTGATGGGTTTTGCCCATGCTGTGGTGATGTCTGAATATAGAACCCACCCACGAATCAGGCACAAAACCCAGTTAGCACGGGCAACACCCCTTAGTGCCTGGGCTAACTATTGAATATCTGGCCCCAACTGTCTGACCACCTTCAGTATTTCTACATCCCTTGTAATGCTTTCCATTCTCCCTGCAGAATCCACCTTACCACACAGGTTTGCGATGTCAGAGAATTTGCTAACTTTACCATTAAGGCCCTTCCTTCAGTTTGTCACAAATACACATGTTAAAACCAAACCAAGCATGACCCCAGTGGGATACCAATAGTTACTCTCTTTACATCCAAGGATTTGCAATTCAGGATTTTGAGTTCAACACATAAGCCCACTGCGTATCCATTGTGTAATCTTCTCTCTGAGCCTCAGTTGCGCTATTTTCTGTTTGGGCCTTCTGTGTGGGACTGAGTCAAAGATTTTACTAAAATCCACGTAAAAATGTCCACTGCTGAGCGATGTGTCCAGCAGCCATCCTGTGAAGATGTGCATCCCTGGAGCAGCTGTGCATACAATAACAATCTGCTTTCATCTACTCTATATCTACAACTTGTTTTGTTTCCTGCACACTAAAATTAGTGGACTGACTAGTAAAGAACATCTGGGTAAACTGTGGTGCAGATCGGATGATAAGAAACCTTAAAAAACAGACTGATGGTGGTGGTTGGAAGGGCCAGCAAAGCAGTGGCCTCAAGTGCTCTGCAGGAGGTCTCAGATGAACCTTCTAATAAAGATCTCCTGAGGGCCATTCAAGCACTTGACAAGAGAGACATTACTTTGCATCGACGACGGCAGTTGCGGAGTCAAAGGAGGTGACAGCCTCAGCACTGAAGATGGTATCAGCTACAAATGGTTTGATGAAAGAAAACAAAGACTTATGTTTTAGCCAGGTTAAAGAATTGGCTGGAGAATAGGACACAGAGAGTAATAGTTAATGGAGTCCACTCTGAAAAAAGGGGGGTTAGCAGTGGGCTACCGCAGGGTTCAGTATTAGGACCGGTCCTCTTCAATGTCTTTATAAGCGACATTGCAGAGGGACTGGAAGGAAAAGTATGTCTCTTTGCAGATGACACAAAGATCTGCAACAGAGTTGATGCACAAGGTGGGGTGGAAAGGATAAGAAGGGACTTGGCAAGGTTAGAGGAATGGTCAAATGTAACAGCTTAGATTCAATGCTAAGAAGTACAAGGTAATGCACCTGGGAAACAAAACCCAGGGAAGAGTACACAATGGGGGTGAGATACTAACAACAACGAAAATGGAAAGGGACCTGGGGTAGTCATATCAGATGACCTAAAGGTGGGCAAGCAATGTGAGAGGGCAGCAAGGAGGGCTGGGGGGATACTGGGATGCATAGGGAGAGGCATCACCAGTAGAAAACAGGAAGTTATTATCCCTCTGTACAGACAGCTGGTGAGACCACATCTGGAGTACTGCGTGCAGTTCTGGAGACCCAATCTCCGCAAAGACATAGACAGGATGGAAGCTGTCCAGAGGAGGGCAACTAAAATGGTGCAGGGTCTGCACCGGAAGACATATGAAGAGAGACTTAAGGAGCTTAATATGTGTAGCCTCGAGGAAAGGAGGGAGAGGGGGGACATGATAGAAACTTTCAAGTACCTCAAGGGAATCAACAAAGTCCAAGAGGGTAGCATCTTTCAAAAAAAGAGGTGTGCAAGAACAAGGGGGCACAATTTGAAGATAGAAGGGGGGGCTCAGAGGTAATTTAAGGAAGTATTTTTTCACAGAGAGGGTTGTGGATGTATGGAACAGCCTTCCAGAGGAGGTTGTGGAGTCAAAAACAGTGGTGGAATTCAAGCATGCATGGGACAGTCATAAGGCAATTCTAGGGGGTGGGGGTAGGAAGAAGTAGGCTGCTGGTTAACTAGAATCTGCAGCTTATCCATCAGATAAGGAAATGGGCAGACTGGGTGGGCCAAGCGGTCCTTATCTGCCGTCAAATTCTATGTTTCTATGTTTTAGAATAGAAGCATTGGAAAATACGAGAGCCTCAAGCCTCAGATTATTGGGCTTCCTGGAAGCCATAAAAGGAGAGAACCCAGTTGAGTTTGTGAGGAAATGGCTGGGAGAGACACTTCAACTGGAGCCTATGCCAGTGGTGTTCAGGGCATTCAGGATTAGTCCTCAGAAAAGATGGGAAGATATGAACACCCCTAGGACCCTACTGATTATACTTCAGGGTGCCACGAACATGGCTGTATTTTGGAAACCACACGGCACAAAGGTCCTATCACTATTGCATCGTTGGATAAAATTTCCATTTATCTTGACCTCAGACCCTCAGCTAGAGAATAAAGGAAAGAATTTGATGGGGTCCGGATCACATTATACTCATCTCGAGTCTTTCACAACTTTTAGTACCGGGCTATGCTGAAAATCACGTATGGGGGAAAACAATATTTATTCAGTGATCTGACAGATGCCGGAGTGCCAGCAGGAAAAATAAAGCAGGACTGTGATGCAAAGGATGTGGGTGTGGCAGCCGAGAATTCAGACTGAGGATTGCACTGAAATGATATTTGTAAGTACCTGGTTCAGGAATGGGGATACTGGGTTGCCGAGGCAAGCAGGACCATATAAAACAGAGGGCTTCTTATTCTATCTGCGTGTTTGCCCCATTGTGACTTTAGAACATTGATTACTCACTTACAGTTTAGCCTTATTTTGTTAACCACATGGTTACACTGCAAGATAGCACCTGTCTTATGGAGTTGGCTTGACAACTCTAACTCCTCACATTGGCTTCATAATTCCTTTATACTCAGGCGATACAACAATGTCGACCAGAAAAGACTTTCCTTTACACGACTTTTGTGAGCTCCTTATTACTTGTTTAAAAATCTGCCTTAGAGCTGGCCAAGTGGCGCTGAGGGTTGAGGCACTGGACGCCACACCTCACACCATGCCAGCGACCCCGGTTCGGGAGCAGACTTGGGTTGCTGGTGGGTGGGCTGGGGGGAGATAGGCTTGAGTGTCCTATGACAGCTCGCCCTCTCCGGGGAGGGAAGAGGCCGATGCCTGCGCACTTGTCTGACTCCGAGCAGAGGCTCGGAGTACTGCAAGCCCCAATTGTAGAGGATGGGCAGCCACTGTACAACATGGATGTCAGCACTTGCACCATGACGTCAGGGGTGCATGCTGTAGGGGAGGGAGAAAAAGAGGAAACTGCCTGCTGGCTCCAGGAAGATGGGCTTCCAGGAGCGTGCCTCCAATGTGCCCCTGCTCGCTTGGCCACAGCCAAGACCGACGCAGTGAAGGATTATGGGGTGTCTGGTCCCCCACTTCTTCCCTGCTTGGGGGGGTAAGCCGCAACTCCATGGGGTCTGGAGGTGAGTACGACTAGAGCGGGAGGCAGGAGGTTGACTCCTTGTAGGGCCCTGAAGGGTCAGAGTTGGCAGGATGAGGGGTGGATAAAGTATAATTTCAAAAAAAAAAAATTGCCTTGCAAGTTCATCGAAACGTTTCATGCATTAAATACTTTTCAACATAATTTTATTGGTAAATGGAATGCTTCCAACTTTCAGATGTAACACTTCCAAAGAGAAAACAGGTTTTTCCTACATGGTCCCCAGTTACTGAAACTCGCTGCTCCTTGAAATACGCCAGTCACCTAGCCATGCCTCGTTTAAAAAGAGGCATCGCTCTCTGCTTGAGAGTACACAGTGCAGTTGTTCTAAACCACCCTAGATTCCTGACTCCCTACGCTATTACTCTCTCGGTGTCCTCCTCTAGTACTTATACATCATAGTTTCTACTTGTCCTACCACCTCTTTCCCACCCCACCTCTTACACATCTCCCCCACACTTTCTCCCTGCGAGGTCTTACTACCTCAGTCCTTCCTACCTACTTGCTCCCTCTTTGGTGTCATATTCTTTATGTTATAGCCAGTTTTGTAGACTAGAGTTGATGCCTAGATTGATAATCAACTGCTATATGTGCACTTACCTTCGTTGTGCTTAGATATGTGAAATGTCTGTATCGTCTCCTGGTTACACCAATTGCTCAAACCGTTATCCATTTTTACTATATCCTTAAATGCTATAGTATAATATGCACTTACTTTCACTTCTGATATGAAGTACATCGGTATGTTTCTCCCGTCACCTTAAATTGCTCAAATTGTTATCCATTTTAATTGTATCCCTAATGTGTTGTACTCCTATATTGAACTGTATCATCACTGTTTTTTCCTGTTGATGTTATAACCTTCCAGGTTGTGCCTGAAAATAGTCACTTTTGTGTCTAGTGCACTTACCCGGTTATCAAAAACTAAAAAATTAAAAATAAATGTGCAGTGGGAGACAGATTATTATTGAAACAAAGCAAGTTAACTGAGCAAATATTTCAGATGAGTAATTATTAGTTAGTATGAAGTTTCTTTTAAAACACAAGTTGAAATGCTAACTAAATACTGTTGTTTCACAAGTTAGTTTAAAAGTGGTTTTGTGTCTAGAATTCAGGGTATAGCATAAATAATAATGTTGGTTTAACTTATTTAGCATGTCTGAACACACAAGCAATTGTAGCCTGGAAAAATTCTGAGCTTTTTTTCACCCATTATAGTAATGGTTTATACAAACATACATACGAACATACAGCATGAAAATGCCAGCAGATATATGCCATAAAGGTCTATCAAATCTGCTCGAGTGTGTAGCTCCCAGTCTAATCTACTGCAGCTGCCCCCCCCCCCATTTCCCGTCCACCTGATATATCCTCCCAGTCCTCCCCTCAGTTTTTACCTTTCCTGTGACCCTGTCCTTCCCCCTCTTAAAACTACCCACTGTTTTCAGCGATACCACTTCCTCTGGCAGTTCATTCCACTTTGCTACCACCCTTTCAGTGAAATAGTGCCTCCTCGTTTCCCTCTTGAATGTACCCCCCCTCCAATTTCAGACTGTGCCCCCTTGTAATCCCTCCCCATCATGTTTGTCATGTTGATGGCAGTGCTGGCATGAGGTTGTGCTACGATTAACCTATCTTGATAATTTACTATAATAACTGGTCAGCAATTTTTCCTATAGACTAGACCAGTTGATATTTCCTGTAACAACTGGCTGGTTGTTATGACATTCACGCGCCATGCCACTCAAACAGATGGGGAAATCATGGAGGGCAGAGTTCAGGAGGGTTTGAAGGCACTGAAGGTGGATAAGGCACCAGGCCCAGATGACATCCACCCCAGGGTACTGAAGGAGCTGGCAGAGGTCCTTGCAGGACCTTTGGCAGACCTATTTAATGCCTCACTACATTCGGGGTGTGTACCTCAGGACTGGAGGATGGCTCATGTGGTGCCCCTCCACAAGAGTGGCCTCAAGGATGAACCGGGAAACTACAGACCAGTGAGCCTCACATCCATCGTGGGTAAACTAATGGAGATTATCCTGAAGGAAAGGCTGGTAGCCCTCCTACAGGCCAACGGACTACAGGACAGCAGACAGCATGGCTTCATATGGGGCAGAGCCTGCCAAACCAACCTGGTGGAGTTCTATGACTGGGTAACTAGGCAACTGGACAGGGGCCATGCAGTGGATGTCCTGTATCTGGACTTCAGTAAGGCATTTGACTCCGTGCCGCATGGAAGGCTGGGAAGTAAGTTAGTAGGCACAGGGGCAGATGCAAAGCTGGTGAGATGGGTAAGGAACTGGCTTCAGGGAAGGCAACATAGGGTGGTGGTGGGTGGGGAGCTCTCACACCCAAGGGTAGTGACGAGCAGTGTTCCACAGGGCTCGGTGTTGGAACCAGTGTTGTTTGGGATATTCATTGCAGACATATCATTGGACATCAAGAGCAAGATCAGTCTGTTTGCTGATGATACCAAGGTAGAAGCAGTGGTGGATGACCTAGGGGGATGGCAGGGGTTGCAGGATGATCTGGCAAAGCTTGAAACCTGGTCAGACACCTGGCAACTGGGGTTTAATGCCAAAAAGCGCAAGGTGCTGCATTTTGGGATGAAGAACCCAAGGAGGAGTTACCAGCTGGGGGAAGTGCAGCTAGCCCAGACAGAGGAGGAGGAGGAGAAGGATCTGGGGGTGCTCATTACAGGGTCAATGAACAACTCGGCACAATGTAGGAAGGCAGCTGCAAAGGCCAAAAAAATGCTGGGTTGTATTGCAAGGGGTATATCCTCGAGGAGGGAGGAGGTAATTCTGCCACTGTATAGGTCATTAGTTAGACCGCACCTGGAGTACTGCATGCAGTACTGGCGCCCATATCTGAAGAGGACATTAAGTTACTGGAGGGGTGCAGCACTTGAGGCATAAAGATGCTCAAGGGCTGGGGGACTTATCATACGACAGGAGGTTGAAGGAGTTGAACATGTACTTTCGCTGGAGGAGAGGAGGGACGGGGGACATGATTGAAACCTTTAAGTACATGAAAGGAATAAACAAGATGGGTACAGAGGGGCTGTTCAAAGTAAGGGAGGAGAGGACACAGGGGCCATGATATGAGACTGGGGAGGAAGGTTCAGGAGGGAGATGAGGAGACACTTTTACAGAGAAGGTGGTGGCTGGGTGGAATGCGTTACCTGCAGAAGTGGTATCCAGTAGAACAGTGGACTGCTTCAAAAGGGGATGGGACAGGACAAGGGGGAGGGTCAATGAAGGGGAAGGGTGGAAGGGAGGGACAGCTGCAGAATAAGGGATGCTAGCTGCACATTCGAGCAGACTTGATAGACTTCTAGGCCTTTATCTGCTGGCAAATTTCGTATGTTCATATGTTCAAATGATGCCACTCCTGCATTGGCTTAAGGAATGAATGTGGGTGGGCTGAACAGTCTTTGAAACATGGTGCTCCATCTGTCGCTTCCCGAGAAGCTGCCACAAAAAGAAGACATGATCATCCCTTCTTTAGTTTTCAAAATGTGTCTGGTTGATCCAACCTTGTACCCCGCTAAATATCTGGTTGATCCTGCTGTCCGACCATTTTTGCACCGGAGCGTGCCCAGGGAGCGTCCTAGACACGATCTCAGTGGTGACAAACTGTAAGTAAATTAAAAAAATAAGAGCATCAGGCACCAAAATAAAAAAAAGAAAAGAAAAGAGAGAAGGCAGCAGAAAGAGGGAGTCACAGCCAGTGTGTGTGTGTGTGAAAAATTGCTGCTCAGTATATTATAAAAATAAAGATGGGGAGTGTGTGCATACTTGGATGATTGCACACTCTCAGTGGTGTTGCTTTAATAAACTCCTGCTTCGCCTCGGGTTTATGTGTATCCACACCCTCGGTGTGTATTAAATTCTTGTAACATACACTTACCCATCATTTATTCTCTATATAATTTTGATAATGAACCTTCCAAGGAGGTATAAAAGCTGTCTGGGTAACTATGTATCCTAAGGTAATAATGTGCTATTTCTTTGTTGTGACTTTTGCTCAGTCATGGATTCAGCGTATAAGAATGTATCTTATAACCTAATAAAAATAATATATAAAAAAAAAAGAAAGTCCGCTGCCTGGCCATTATCCACCATTTGTGTTACTGTGTTACAGAGGTGAACCATGTTGGATAAGCATGGCCAACCTATAGAGATCCAGTGTTGATTTGGATCAGTAAGATTTTGGTCTTCTAGGAACTCAATAATGTTTTCCCTGAGTACTGATTTAATCAGTTTTCCAGCAATGGATATCAGACTCCCAGGCATATTGTTTCCTTAGTGGCTCCTAGCTCTAAAAACAGATATCACATTAGCTGTCCTCCAGTCCCCATGTACCACTCCAGAATTGAGCAGTTCATTGAACAGGTATGCTTGGAGTGCTGCCAGTGAGACAGTCATCTCCCTTTGTATCCCTGGATGTATTTCATCTGGATCTGGTGACGTGATGACGTAAGTCCCCGCAGTCCCTTCCAAACTCTATTAGCTGAGATTCCAATGTTTAGTCTGCCCTCCTGCTTTCTCAGGTACCTGTTGCTGCAGTCAGAAAGTGACTCTGTGTTAAAACACTGCTATCACTCTGTTTATTGGCAGCTAAAAAGGCAACACGTAAATGGATGTCCAGCGCTATACCAACAGCAATGGATTGGAGGAGAATTGTAAGGGATATATATCAGCTAGAACATTTAACAGCTGGAATTCAAGATCAGCTTCATCCTTTGGAGTTAAGTGGCAGAAATGGATCTGGTACATGGCACAGGTTGAGGTGGATTTTGTGCCTTAAACCTGGTGGGTGCGGATGGCGTAGGGATGCTGCCCCTGCCATGGAGAGATGCATAGTAACCGGCTGCTCTCTGATTCCATTGGGTGTACCTCTTAAGGGGATTCTGTTTATTCTGTGAAAAATATGATCAGCAACAGATTTTAATTTTCTGTGTTTGATAGACTCAGATTTGCTACGTTTTTTCTTTATGCATATTTCCTTTGACCGACTCTGTGACTCTGTACGAATCTGGTTATCAATCACTCAATCAAACTTTATTTAACCAGGCAGTTACATCATTGAGCAAGCTCATTTTCAAGATGGTCCTGGACACAGAGGGCACTTTTGCTTCAGTAGACAACACTTCATACAAAAGTAGGCATCGGTACAGGCAGTTACAATATACAAACTCAGTACTTGGATGAATCAGACATGTAAAGCAAGTGCAAATATAGGCATTTAAAGGGCAGCGTATACAGGTTGCAGCTTAAGTTATAGAGTACAAGTGAGGAGAGGAAAGAGGGACATGGAGAAGGGCAGTGGGAAGAAAGGGTATCAGACACATAGCAGAGAGGGAAAAATAGGGCAGCCTAATAGAATGAGGCCCCCTGCAAAGCTAATTGATGAGAGTGGGGAGGTGGGGGGGGGGGGAGGTGGTTGCCCTTAAAGGATACTGGCTGCCACGGGAAAAAGACGGCCCAGGATTACAGAGGTCAAGGAACTCAGTTGAGTGGGTTAAGGTTATACAGATATTATGGTCCTGTATTGCATATATTATCTTCTTTAAGATGTGCTTTGTTCAATAAAAATGATATAAAAAAAAAGAAAGTGACTCTGTGTTCAGTGAGTGCTGATCTGAAGTAATGATTCAGCACAATGACTTTATCCTTATACTACTCCGAGTATCCCATCCCTCTCCAGTCTCTCAATGCCTTCTGGAGTTTTATTTTTTCTCACATACAGTATAGACCTAGAAAAGGTCTTACTGTTCAGTTTAACTCCCTCAGTTATCCTCTGCTCCATGTCTGGCTTTGCCCTTCTTATAATTTCTTTGATGACTGATGCCTTCTCCTTTTATAGAGCCATCTAGCTTTTGTGACTGCTCCCCCTTATACTTCTTAAATGCCCTCTGCCTATCTTTATCTGCCATTTTCACCTGTCCTGTAAATCAAGGTTACTTCCTGTGCTTTTTGCCTTTCCTGACATACCTCACACACTGGTAGGTGGTTTCAGTGCTCACATCCTGTATTCTTCCCCTATTTATTTTCTAACCCCTTCCCCAAAGCTTCCTGTTGGGACCTGAGGTGCATATTTAGTATGGTGTTCATTTTACTGTAGTCCATCTACCTGAAGTTTCGCATCATTGTACTGGATTATTTGAAGCATAGAAACATAAAAACATAGAATTTGATGGCAGATAAGCACTGCTTGGCCCACCCAGTCTGCCCATTTCCCTACATAGTGGATAAGTTGCAGATCCTAGTTAACCAACAGCCTACTTCTTCCTACCCTCACCCCCTAGAATTGCCTGATGACTGTCCCATGCATTCTTGAATTCCACCACTGTTTTTGACTCCACAACCTCCTCAGGAAGGCCGTTCCATGCATCCACAACCCTCTCTGTGAAAAAATACTTCCTTACATTACCTCTGAGCCGCCCCCCCAACTTCAAATTGTGCCCCCTTGTTCTTGCACACCACTTTTTCTAAAAGATGCTACCCTCTTGGACTTTGTTGATTCCCTTGAGGTACTTGAAAGTTTCTATCATGTCCCCCTCTCCCTCCTTTCCTCAGGGCTATACATATTAAGCTCCTTAAGTCTCTCTTCATATGTCTTCTGGTGCAGACCCTGCACCATTTTAGTTGCCCTCCTCTGGACTGCCTCCATCCTGTCTATGTCTTTGCGGAGATTGGGTCTCCAGAACTGCACGCAGTACTCCAGATGGGGTCTCACTAGCTATCTGTACAGACGGATAACAACTTCCTGTTTTCTACTGGTGATGCCTCTCCCTATGCATCCCAGTATCCCCCCCAGCCCTCCTTACTGCCTTCTCAATTTGCTTGCCCACCTGTAGGCCATCTGATATGACTACCCCCAGGTCCCTTTCCATTTTTGTTGCTGTTAGTATCTCACCCCCCATTGTGTACTCTTCCCCTGGGTTTTTGTTTCCTAGGTGCATTAGTTTGCACTTCTTAGCATTGAATCTAAGCTGCCATACATTTGACTATTCTTCCAATCTTGCCAAGTCCCTTCTCATCCTTTCCACCCCACCTTGTGTATCGACACTGTTGCAGATCTTTGTGTTGTCTGCAAAAGACATACTTTTCCCTCCAGTCCCTCTGCAGTGTTGCTTATAAAGACATTGAAGAGGACCGGTCCTAGTACTGAACCCTGTGGTACCCCACTAGTAACTTCCCTTTCTTCAGCGTGGACTCTGTTTACTATTACCGTCTGTGTCCTGTTCTCCAGTCAATTCTTTACCCAGGCTATCATCTTGGGACCCACTCCCAGGCTGGCTAACTTGTATATTAATCTTTTGAGCTCTTCTTCTAGTGCCACATCAAATGTTATGGTATTGTGATCTCCTGCTGGCACCTCAGTTATTTGTAAATATATTTTTTATTGAAACCATCATCATGATACAAGCATGATAATAATAATAATAATATAATAATAATAATAATACTCTATACTTATATGACGCCTAACAAACATTTAAAATAACATATCAAACTTCAGTATCATAAATAATATAAAAACAGATAATGCAACCAAAAGGATATTGATTAGTCACCAAATGCTTGGTACCACAAATGTGTTTTTAGGGCCTGTTCAATGTCAATACAATGGAAGAATCAGGTTGTGTCTGGCACCTCAGTTCTAACGCCCTAATAATTTCATGGACTACTCAGTATAAGGTCAAATATAGCCTCACCCCTAGTGGGGCATGCACCCGCTATGTGTGAAAGCCAAAGGTATTAGTTGTGCAGGGACAGCAGAACAGAATAGAATTTGACTTTGCATAACACATGTAGCAATCCTCTCCTGCCAGCAGGGGGAGAAGGCTTGTTTACTACAGTGCCAGATCACACAGCCTACTGAGGAGGCAGTATAGTGCAGTGGTTAAGGGTACTGAGCTACAAACCTGAAGTCCTGGGTTTGAATCCCACAGCCCCCACTTGCATACTGTGTGACCCTGAGCAAGTCACTTAACTTCCTTGTGCTCCCAGGTTGCACCTAGAAACATGCTGCAGCTTAGTGTGCCTTTCCTGGTCAAACAATTTCCCCTTCCCCCCTTGACTGGTAGAACCTCTGATGGGCAGTGGGTGGAGGTAGAGTGTCAGTTGTTGGATGGTGACAGATGTGTTGTAAAGATGACAGAGTGATGGGAGGGTTCAGGTGTACCTTTGGGTCACCTTTGCCACCAAGCTGTCTAAGAAAGCAAGATCCCCTCACAAGAAGCAGCAGTCTAGGAATCCAGTGTGAGTAGCCTCTTAAGCACAATACAGATTTAGTCCATGGTACATATCTCACAAGTTATTGCATACATACAAACCATACTTGACATAATTACATGCAAAATTTAAATAGCAAACCTTTGCTGGCCCAGTGGCGCAGAGGTTTGAGGCGCTGGACGCCTTACCTCATGCTATGCTGGCGACCTGGGTTTGGGAACGACCTTGGGTCATTGGGGTGCTGGGGGGGGGGGGTGGAGAAGGAATGAGCATGCCGGTAGGCAGCTCTCCTCTCCTGAGGGTGGTGAGGATGGGTTGGCACCCCCCCATAGTTCCGTACCCACCAGGTGGAGTTCTGGTTGGTAGCATAGGTGGAGAGGGGGTGGCAAAGTATCGGGAGGTGGAAGGGGCTGAGCTTGAGCCATGGGGTGCGAAGCCTGCCTCCACACACGGCCATATGCCGGGCCTTGGGGTAGGGAGAAAATCTGTAAAAAAAAAAATATGTGTCCTCGTCGCTAGTTGGTGGGAGGAGGCGACGGGGACCAAAAAGCTAAATAATAAAAAAAAAAAGATAGCAAACCTTTGATCTGAATGTGTTACGAACATGCTTTGATGGTAAATCTAAAATTAATGATGCTTCACATTGAGGTTGTAAGCTTGGTATTATAGAAGACTCAACTCACGTTGTGATCTGCTGTCTAAAATATCTTCACAGGGGAAAAAGTAGCTTGGTAATTTCTTCTTATAATGGACCCTCAGTCAAAACAGTTATAGACTGTTTACTTTCTGGAGAAGATCCATTGCTAACATTGAAGTGAGCTAACTTCCTGGAAAAAGGTTTCACATAGAATGTTCTGTACATTATAATGGAAATGAGTGCCTCCTGGTACTGTTATTTTCTGTACGTATATCTGTATTACTATAAAACTGTAAACCCTGGTTTAAAATGCAAATTGTTTTGCAAAGAAGTGTATCAAAGTGAATGCTATTTTCTACAAATGATAGGACTTGTTTCCTTTTGGATTAGGGATTTCTGGTAAATTGACAGGATTACATTTTGCTTAGGCATCTTCATCTAATGCTTAAATTTCCTCTCGTGATCCAGTACTGCTTAAATAGTTACCTGAGTCCTGATTAGAAATTCACATTTTTTTGTCCTGAAGGTCTTATAGTGTATAGTAGAGCATTGTTCTGTATAGAAATCCATCCTTTTCAGAATGCTGTTGTACTATAGTTCAAAGGTCATGGAATGAGATTGTACCCTTCTGTGGTAGAACAGCATTCTAGAACCTCTAGAGATTGCACAAGTCAGTTTCATTGTGGGAGAGAAGCAAACACAATGTACACAGCTCTACCACGCTGGTTTGACATCTCTAATATCGACCGGTGTTACAGCGACAGGAATCATGTTGACCGCAAATCGCAGTTGACATGATTCCTTGCAGACTCTCAGTCCTGTTTTTCTGGGGGCTTTGCCCCGACCCCCAACAAAGGATTTGTTGACTCAGTCAGAGTTAACTCGGGGCAGGGGTGCAGGACCAGGAGACAGCATGCCCCTCTTCTGCACACCAACACAGCGACATGCCGGCAAAGTGTCGATTTTGCTGACAGAAGCATAGTTCGCTGTGTTGGTGTCGCTGTACAGGGGGCATACCAATGTACACATTTCACATAATACTATACAGTACAAAAAAATACAGGATGAGCAACTTTATGCATAACCAGCGTGTTCTGCCACCTTGGGGTTCTGATTTCCACAGACCTCTCAAGCTTCGCTCTTGAGGTCAGAAGAAATCAGAACCCCTCTGTGGCAGAATACACTGGTTTGTGCATAGTTGCTCATCCAGCATTCTCTATGTTTTGGTCAACAGGATAGGACATTACTAGGTCTTGCATTCCTGGTTCGCATGCTATAGATGTAGCATCTTCTAATACATTACACCTTTGTAGACTTGTTAATTATATTTTTACATGCTATATGTGATTTCAATGTATTTTATTGATTTGTAATGGCTTAATAGCTGATCACTAGAGAATATTACTGCAATAGTGTGTGGGAACAGCAGAACTCATTGTCTGGTCATCTGTAAGCCTCCAGGAACAGACACCAAGACAATAGTGAAGACTGGAGATTTGGAGTCTGAAGGCCATCACGGGCAGATCACCAATGGCATTATTCCTTTGGAAGTGTAAGGGAGATACTGGGAGGGAAGGGGTATCTTAAGGGGCTGCCCCTTAAGGGAAGTTCCTGGTGACCTTGAAGCACACGGAGGATCTCATTAAAGTGGGAGTTCATCTTTTTGGGGGCAGTTTTGGTCCTGTGCCTGAGCAAGGCTGTCAACAGTGCTAAAGAGGATGAGAGCTCTGGTGACAGAAGTTGAGATGCTTAAACAGGCAGGAGATGGGCCTATTATCTGACTAGGGAATCCCAAGCTGGGATGGATATTAGAGATGCTGTCTCCGGCAGAGGGCCTGGGGAGATTGACAGCTCCTTCCAAAGGGCTGGTTGAGGCACTCAGAACCGCACTGGTACCCAGAACATTGTCCAGTGAGAGTAAGGATCTAGTTAGTGTGAGGTGCCCAGAGCTGGGGTGGCTGTTAGCCAGGAATGCTGATTGAAAGTCCCTACAGTGATGCTGTCTTCTGCACACCAGCTGAACGGACACCACAATGTCAAGTTAGTATGTGAGGAAATGACTGAACACAAAGTGTACAGCAAGGTGGGAGATCTGGTCAATTCAAAAGGCAGAGTAGGAAGGCTCTGTCTGAGGTATAACATCACCCATTAGTGAACAGCAAGGAATAAGAGGCGTCATCGGGCTGCAGTGAGAGATACGTACTGTAAAGGGTACAACTTTCCTCAAGGGACCCTGGGGTTCTGACTTACGTACAGAATCAGGATCTGGATCTAGCCCGTCTTGTAGTGCTAACAAGAGGCAGTTTCATGGACTGTGTTCCTAAGTGTGTAACTGTAACTATGTTAGTAAACATGATAACAACCCTGCAAACATCAGAGTGATGCAGTTCTGCTCTAACAGAATGGGTACTGAGTAAATGCTCACCAAGAAGGGAATGGGAAAAAGGTTGAAATGACGCTGTAAATGGTTAAAGACAGAGTGTAATCATTTGTAACAGGTGATGCCTCTGACAAACAGTTACCATCTAACCCTAGACACGGAGGGTACCCCAGGGCTTTTGGCTCAGCCCTAGGTCTCAACCTGATGCCAAGAGAAGATTATCACATGGTGTCAGCTGGCAAACCAAAGTCCTTGACTCTAGAAGGGTGGACTTCGATAAATTGAGGGAACTGGTCAGGGATAAGTTAGTAGGGGTGGAGGACATAAGGAGGGGTAGAGGAAAGATGGGGGACAATAAAGGGAGCCATCCCTGAGGCATCAAAGGCAAGCATAAGAACAGTATCTAAAAAAAACAAGTTTAAGAGACCACTGTGGTTCTCAGCTAGGGTCAGGGAAGTGGTTCGAGCCAAAAAGAATGACTTCTAGAAATACAAGGAAAAGCAGAGGGAGGCAGAAAGGGAGGATTATCTACAGAAAAATAGAGAGGCAAAGAGGGCCATTAGTGGAGGCAAAATCAGACACAGAGCTGCATATCGTGGAGGAGTCAGTAACAGAGAAAAACAGTTTTTCAGATATATCAGTGAAAAAAATGAAAACGGGGTATTGCATGGCTGTTGAGGGGGCAGGGTGATAGAGGAGGATGAGCAAAAGGCCGCCATCCTGAATGACTACTTTTACTCAGTATTGACTAAGGAGGACTGCAGGTCCATGCCAGGAAGCGGTATCAAAGCATCTGGTAAGGGAGTCCCAGAAATGAGGCAGTCAATACTTACTAGCGAGAGGGTCCCTAAAGGGCTGGCAGCCCTTAAGATAGATAAGACCCTAAGGCCAGATGGGTTGCATCCGAGGATACTTAGGGAATTAGCAGCAGTACTGGGTGAACCACTGGCTGGGCTGTTTAACAGCTCACTTAGTCAGTCAGTCTGACTTCTATCATGGGAAAGCTGATGGAATCACTAATCAGAGATGGCCTTGTGGATCACGTAGAGAGCAACAGGCTCCAGGATAGTAAACAACATGGTTTCATGATGGGAACGTCTTGCCAGACTAACCTGATTTTTTTTCTTTGACTGGGTGACCAAAGAAGTAGACCAGAGCCACACTGTGGATCTGCTGTACTTTGACTTCAGCAAGGCTTTTTATTCAGTACCACACAAAAGCTTGCTCAAAATGACGGAAGACCTGGGTGCGGCTAAAACCAGTTGGATAGAAGGGAGGTAGCAGAAGGTGGTGATCAATGGGGTTAAATCAATTCTCCAAGTGTGGGGGCAGTTGTGCGATCTACCTCCGAAACAACCTTCAAGGTCTCGTCCTAACTCTGCCCAAAACTGATGACCATATGCAAGCCCTTGCCATAAAAGTGCTTCTAGGTGCACACAATAAAACCCTTACTGTGTTTTCAATCTATATTCCTCCCAGACAGACGGCCTCCTGCTTTGATTCACTCCTGGAGTGTTTTGGCTCTCTGAGTCTTAATTCAGAAATTATCATGTTAGGAGATTTTGATATCAATTGGTTCTCTCCTGACACAAGCCCTTTCAAAGATGCAGTTTCAGCAGTTCACCTCACCCAGCTAGTCGAGTCCCCCACTAGAATCAACTATAAAACTGGGACCGGTTCCTTACTGGACTGGGTGCTCTCTAACCACCCTGATCATATATTGGACAGTACTCCCAGATGCCTTCAGTGACCATTCCCCAGTCTTGTTTCATTGGCCGAACAAATTCTCTAAACCACCCGCTAGAACAATTACCACCAGGGTACTCATCCATGGGCATCTTGAATCACTAAAAGCTAACCTGCATAATCAGGACTGGTTAATGGTTTACACAACTAACAACATTGACATTGCCCTCGACCAATTCATTCTTCAGTTCAGTGCTATACGTGATAGGCACACCCCCCATAAAAAGCGTAAAATCAAAGGCTGCTGTAATCCCTGGTTTTCTCTGGACCTCCTTGAGCTTCTGCATGCCAGGGACCATTTATGGCACATGTCTAGGTCCTTGTGTAATCAAGCCGACATCCAGAGGTACAAAGCAGCTAGAAACAACTGCATGAGGGCTATTCGTGCAGCTAAAAATCAATATTATAAGGAAGTGCTCTCTCGGACTTGGAGTGATGGCAGAAAATTTTGGACTAACCTTAAAGAGGTCACTGGGAGAGACCTCAGATCTGCCCCTTCCATGCTTAACATGATGGTATACCCTCACTTGACCCCTAACTTATTGCTAACACTTTTAATAATGCCTTCACGGACCTGAGTGGTGTCCTGCCACCTGCCTACTTCTCTCGCCCCGTCTCAAGTGACTACTCTGGGAAAAAGACTCAGCACCCTTCTCATCTTCCTTTCTACTTCAAAACCCTCTCAGCCCATGAAGCCAGGAATTACCTACTCACGGTATTAGGGAAATCAAGATTTAGTGGTGACACCCTGGATCTTAAGTCTGTAGCCCTTACACTGGATAAAATTCTGTCACCTCTAACACACATTATTAACATGTCACTTAGTTACCAGGGATCGACAAATTTCAGAATGGCATGCTAGTCCAGGACAACTGGCCTTGACCAAAATGGTAATCCCAGAGTTCCGAGTGGTAGTCCAGTGCATTTCAATGGACATTTTCAACCAAATTAATAAAAATAAATTATGGTGTGGCAGGGCTTGTATTGTACTATTATTTAATAAGATGGATAGATGTAGATGTAGAAGAACTTCATAAATCAGGAAAAACAATATTTTCCTATATTTAGTACAGGGTAGTACTACGGGCTGAAGTCCATATTAGAACAGAAGAGATTGGAGAAATGTTACAGACTGAGTTAGAAGGACTGGCCATCGGTTGAACGAAAAATTGTCATTAAGGACTAGGCCAGGAAGAAGATGTCATTGATGGCATTGGAGCACTAGGAGCAGGAGTACTAGCATCAGGATCATCAGCAAAAGAAGCAGAAGCGGCGGAACCAGCAGATGTAGCAGCAGCAGCGTGCCCATGAACATAGCCGAGTGCCTGGACCAGAGAGCAGCCAGTGGTTAATTGCTGGATCAGAGACAAAGTCATGCAGTTCAGGACCTTCTGCTGCTATCTGCAGGAGTGACTGAAGTGAATCATCAGCCAGACGTGTCCTGATTTTTGTTTTGATTAGGTTCTGAACAGAAAAAAACTCTTCCACATTTTGCAGTTGATACACTCATTGCCATGAGTATTTCGACTAGGTCAAGAATGTGCGTAAACTGGGGTGGTTTTTCCTTTTAGTAATCTGGTGTATCCATGATGTTAGCAATTTCTTGGAGCTCTCTCATTTTTTTGGGACTATAGTGATAAAATTTAAATATTCCCGTGAGAGTACTTTCAAGCTTTGATTCAAAAGGATTTTTTTTAACACATTGAGAACTGCCAACTCCAGCTTATGGGCAGCACAGTGCATTGTAATTATTTGAGGACAGTGTTCCCGCAACTTTGCTATGGTTCCTCCTCTTTCGCCAATCATGACACTGGCCCCGTCAAAATTTTCTGAAATAAATAGCGATTTACTGACTCCAATGCAGTCGATACTGCGTGAAATACACCTTTTGCATGTGCATGTTCCAATGGCACAGCTTGGATAAGAAGTGTACAAACCTGTTTTGAATTCGGCTCAACAAACCGTAGGAAAACATTTTCCCACTCAGTTATACTGGAATCAGTACTGCCATCAGCAAGAAATGTCACATACTTAACATTAGTAAGAGTCTGCATCTGGGTTCTGGATATAACTGCTGATATAGCATCGCAAAAGTCCCTGGGTCGCTTATCATTTCTATAATTGGAAAGTAGCTTAATGCCATTTTTTTCTTGTAATTCACAGAGCCACTCCATGTCTGAGAAAGGGCGCAGATTTTTGGCAATGGAGTATGCTGTATTAAACAGATGTCTCATTTTCACCTTTGTGGCCTCTTCTAGCTGTGCAAAGGCTTGGTAAAGTGGTGACCCACTTAACTCACAGTGCACTACTCGTTGGCCACTTTCTAGAATATGTTGGTTCTGGCATAGCACATGTGGCTCGGACTTTTCATGTGCATGTAGCTACTCAATCGGAAAGTTGTTAGAGCCTGTGGCAAAGACACTTGTTTTTTTTGAAAAGGCTGGAGTTGCAGTACTGGGATACTTTTCACATACTGTGCAGTACATAAGTCCCTTGTAATCATTATATCTCAACCATTTATAAGTGGACAATGACATTGACATTTTAATTTTTTATTTTAGTCTTTTTGGTAACCAGGTAAATAGTCTGGCTCTTTTTTCTTGGTCATATTTCTTGTCTTTACTTCTCCCAACTTCCATCTCATCCTCAACTAAACTACGTTTCTTTGCAAGTGATAGAGAGGCTTTTTCAGTTAAGGCTATGGCCTCTCTGTTCACATCAAGTGCCTGATCAGCAGGTATATCCGGTGCCACAGAGGCTGATGCAGATTCATCAGTTCCATGGCTTTATCTGTGGACGTAGTACTTGTACTACTAGTACCAGTAGGCTGTGTTTGCCTCGTAGTAGAAGAGGATGTTGCTGCTGCTGACCAGAGAAATAAGAGACTTTGTTGCTTGGCTTTGTTCAGCCTCTTCTGCATATTGTCTGTATGAATTGGTCACTTTTTTAAAGTCTGCTAATGGAACTAATAAACTTATTTTGTATCAAAACACTGTGCGTGTCTTTTCACTGATGGGTCACTGCAATCATACTTTCTAATCTATACTCTGTTTAAATTAAGCAACACACACTCACTCAGGGAAGAACAGGAAGGTTAGGCAACAGGTAGTGGAAGGGATTGGGTGGGATGAATTGACTGGGAAGTGGGAAGAAATACCAACAGTGATTCAGTCACTGACAGAAACACGGACAGATAGTGTAGTGTATGTATGGCTTGCTTGGTGCTTAGTGCTTACTGTTTATATATATATATATATATACACACATTTTTTTTTAAACACCACAAGTTATCTTGTCCTGTCACAAGCAAGCTGGCCACAGGACACTGGGTAGCAGGTCAGTCACCCCTTGGCTTCAAGTTCACTTCTTACGCAATCACAATCTCCCAACAGCCCACCCATCCACCCACCCATATAGTTAGAGTTAGACTCCACTACCTTGTATTATTTTTATCTTTACTATCTTTTTTTACTTACTATCTTTTTTTTTTTTACTAGTTTTAGTTCTTTTCTGTGTGTCTTAATTCACAAGCCAGGTGGCCACAGGACACACTGGGCAGGACACCCCGGGCCCTTGCCTCACTCCTTTTCACACAATCTCCTATCTCCCAGGCCCAACAGCCCAGGCCCACACAGAGCTAGGTAGGCTTCTCCTCTCTTATTTAATTTTTTTTTTACTATCTTTCTTTTTTTTTTTTACAAGCTTTTTTTTTGTCTTTCACAAGCCAGTTGGCCTTAAGACACATGGTGTGCAGTGTCCGCTGTGTCACCCCTTACTCCTTTCCACACAATCTCCCAACAGTCCACACAACTCGGTTAGGCTGAAGGCTCCTCTTCCTCTCTCTTATTGATTTTCCTTACAAGAATCTTTTATTTTTTACAAGCTGTCCTTTTTTTGTGTCTTCACAAGCCAGCCGGCAGCAGGACACTGGGCAAGTCAAGGTTACCCCTTTACTTCTCACAGCAATCTCCTCTGCCAACTTGAACAACAGTCCAAGTTAGACTTCCTTCTCTTATATTATTTTCTTATATTATTTTGTTTACAACATTTTACAACCTTTTTTTCTTTGAGTTACTTTCTTGTTTTTTTGGAGGGGGGGCTTTCACAAGCTAGTGAGCCGCAGGTCGCATAGACTGGGCAGTGGGCTGGTCAGTAGTCACCTCTTCACATTCACTCCTCTCCCTACACAAACAGTCAGGCTAAAGGCTTCTTTCTTATTTCATCTTCCAATAAAAATATTTTTCTAATCCCCACACACTGGGCTTCTCACTTCTCTTCTTTTTTGTTCTTTAAAATCTTTCAAGCCTCCCTTTTCCCCTCTCTAGTACTATCTGTGTGGACTGGGGAGGAAGGGAGGGACTGGTAGTTTCCTTTTCCCCCCTTTTTATTTCCCCGTTGGCAGTCTTCTAGTCACTGACACTTAGTCAGTTAGGTTTCTTTTTCTAATGGTTTTGCTTGCTCAATTCAGTACTGCAGCAAAGCCCAACATTCAATCTGAATCAGTCTCACACTATAACTTGCTCACATGGATTCCTTCCTTTCTGTGACCTCAATTCTGCTTATTTATTTACTTTGTTTTTGTCTCAGGTCTGCCCTGTTTTATGCCCATTGTCGGTCCAATCTTTTTACAGTACAGATCAGAAGAATCACCAATGCTCAAATGCTGCCTGCCTAAAATAACAGGCTAATAACGCTTTGGGCTTAGTCTTTAAATTCTGATTCAGGTCTCCGTCTCCTCTTAATTTGTGATGTTTTCTCAGCGTGCAGAGTCAGACTAGAGCTGTCTACTAGACACCCCAACCGTCTCCCTGTGGCTCCTTTCTAAGTCCTGACTCTTCCCCCTGCTCAGTCACCAACGCGCGCTGTCTTCTACCGACTACAGTACCACTGCACTGGCCGGTGAGCACTTGTATTTTTTTACACAAAAAAATATTTGCTGCCAAACAGTGGCAAATGAATGGTAAAGTAAACTAAAGAGATCAGTTTTTTTTCCCCTGCGTTGAGCGTTTTGTTCTCACACACACACTGCGTCTGCTCTCCTCGAGATTCCTAAGCAAAGTAAGCCTTCCCTCAAGCATTAGTACAAGCCCCAACTTTGGACGCGGCCAATAGGTGTTGCTCTCCTACATTGGCAGATCATACCACTGGTGGTATGACCTGCCAGTCAATCTCCTCTGCTCCTTCCTGTCAGTCTCCTCTGGTCCTCCCTCTAGCTCCGATTGGTGTACCTCTCATGCTCGCTCTCAGCTCCTTATCGGCGACGCGACGCGCCAGCTTGCCATCCAGCTACCCTTCTTAATCACTGTTTGATCACCTGACCACCAGCAAGGACAGACATGGGACTTGTTTTCGATGACTCTACCTCACGCTACTCACCCTGCTGGCCAAACCAGTAAATGCACCACTGCTGAAGGTAATTTTAATGAACTCAGACAGTACTTGTGCGCGGACTACTGGGGATAGACAAAATGATTGTCCCTGCTTGAAATCTGATAGTCCGGGACATCGGGCTATCAGATTTGTCAAACCCTGTTAGTTTACTCTCAGTTCCCTCAGAAATGGAAATCTGCCACTGTGACACCAGTTCATAAGTCTGGGGATCGCACAATTACTGGGAACTACAGGCCTATCTCTATCCTTCCCCCACTCTCAAAAGCTCTTGAGCGTATAGTGGCTGACCAACTGGTTGAATACTTAGTAAAATATCAGCTACAATGCCCGCAACAACACAGGTTCAGAAATGGTCATAGTACCACTACCGCCCTTCTGGAGTTCACAGGCTTTATTCACCACTCCTTAGATCAAGGACACCAGGTCGGTGTTGCTTTCATTGATTTAACCAAAGCTTTTGACATAGTGAATCATGCCCTCCTGGTTGAACAGCTTACCACCATTGGCCTAGCTTGTGACAGCATAGCCTGGTTTGAAAGCTACCGCACAACCGTACACAGCAGATGAAGATTGGTAACACCCCTCTCGGATAGCAGACCTGTCCTATCTGGAGTTCCTCAAGGGTCCATCTTGGGCCCTCTTTTATTTAGCATTTTCCTCAACAACCTTCCTTACTCCTGTTAGAGTCACATCCTATTATATTCTGACGATGCTGTCCTGTTTACCAGTGATCCAGACCCTAAGGTTCTTGATTCCAGGCTACAGAGTAATGTCGTATAAAGATGGTTCCATAAGCACAAGTTAGTTATGAATTACAACAAGACTAAAACTATGCTGTTCTCCAGCTCCCAAAATAGGCACAGAACTTACCCCTCTTTCTATCACCAACGAAGAGGGCTCTCCCCTGGAGCTAGTTCAGCTCTTTAAATATCTGGGGATCACAATTGATAGTACAATGACCTTTGCCTATCACATTGACAACATTGCTAAGGCTGTTAACACCTGCATTGGGCTACTTTATAGGCATAAGCAATGTTTGACCCCAGAGGCTCTTAACCTGGCCATTCATAGCTCTCTTGTCTTGCTTATTGATTACGGCTTAATAATCTATGGATCAACTACTGAAACAACTCTTCTCTGCATCATAGTTGCACTCAACAAAGTATGCTGGCTCCTTACCTGCTCAGTCCATCTGTCCCATACCTGCGACATGTACGCTCAGGCTAACTGGCTCCTATTCAAAGGTAGACTAATGTACCAGACATGTTTACTGTCCAAAAAGTAAGCTTAGGCAAATGTCCCAATCAATCAATCAATCAATCAATCAATCAATCAAGTCTTTATTTAACCAGGCGCTCATCGTTGTAGAAGCTCATTTGCAAGATGGACCTGGGTGGAGCATGAACAATTGTATATAAGGTCAACACAGGTATTTACAAGGCAATACAGATAATACTTTTACAGAGAGGAAGAAAAGAAGTTCATATGTACATAGAATTATACAGATATTGTACAGATTACATGTATTTACATACATAGAAGTGTCTATAGGAAGATAAAACAGGTTATCTAAGGTTGCAGGAGGAAGTAACGGAAGAAAAATAAAATAAAAATATACACCAGGTAGAGGTGAAGGTAGGGGGAAGGAGGAGGGAGTAGGGGAGAAAGGCTAGAGGGCACGGTGCACAGAAAGGAGTTGGTAAAGCTGGATGTAGAGAAGGTGGATGGAGAAAAGGAGTATGTGTGAGCCCCGGGATTGAATGCTATAAAGTACGGGGCATGGTAGGATGTCACAACCCAGGGTAGTGAGCTCCTATCCGAGGTTGGGAAAGGAAGAATAAGGGGATGGATGGGCCTAGTGTTGATAAGACAGGGGGATAAGAGAGAGAACAATTAGGCTGGTGAGGAGCAAGCTGGGGGGGTCAGTACTTAAAATTGGGTCTAGGTGTGGCTATATACCAGTACTGGGTCTGAGTGGGTGAAGCAGTTACATACTCCTCTGATTGTATGGAAATAAAGCATCTTGAAAGCATTTATACCGATTAGAGTGCTTAATTTGAGGGTTTTGTAGATCGCTCCATAAGGTAGGTAGCACCTAAGCTTATGGCTGCCCTGCCGGTTGTGGATTTTGCTTTGGGTACTTTAAGTGTAATAGCTGAGTAACTTCTTAACGCAGTATTTCCCAATTATACTCAGGGGAAGACAACAGGAGATATAATAAGGCAGCTTATTAGAGATGGCTCTATAGGTCCAGAGAGCAGCGTTTCTGTGGCGCCTGAACTTTAGTGATGTCCATCCCACTGCCTCATATAGGGTGCAGTGATGTGTGTCGAAGGGCAGTCCCGTTATAAACCTCAGTGCTCGATGGTAGAGTGTGTCCAGTTTAGCCATGTAAGAGTTGGGGCATTGGCTGTAGAGGAAGTCAGCGTAATCAACCAATGATAGGAAAATGGATTGGACCAGTTGTTTCTTGTGTCCCCTGGCGTGCAAAAGCCTATTACCCTTACTATCATCTGTTGTTGCACCAGAAGCTCTATTAGCCAGATTTTTAATATATCCTGCTGTCGCAATTCTCTGGGACAAAGGTCCTTTGCCTACCATGCCCTGCTATGGATGAACTCTCTGCACCATGACATCACTTCAGCATCCACCTTGGGCTCTTTCAAGGTTAAACTTAAGCAACAGCTAGTTGCTGATGCCAGTTGTGACTGCTTTCAATAACCTTCCTTCTTGTGACCAGTACTTATTCTAACCTTTTGCTATCCTGACCTTATGCATAACTGTTCTCAGCATGTAATTAACTGTTCTAAATTGCTAATCATTCTCCTTTAACACTTCCTCTTGATCTCTTCCACTCTTTCCCCTCACCCCTCTATGGCTTTCATCCATCCCCCCTCCTCTCCCCATTATATCTCCTGAGCTCCCTTGCTCACTTTAAAATGCTTTGGCCCATACCTTCTCACCTCTGACGAGGCCCCTGGGCTGATGCCATCCCTTACCTTGTTGATTATTAGATATTAGGCTGAGTCTGTTCTCATTTTCCTGTAAAGGGTTGTTTCATAAGACCCCTTCCCCTCTAATATGACCCTTTGAATTCCAGGTTTTAATCAAATATGCACCATGGCATGCATTGTACAATGCCACATGTATTGGAACTTCTCTAGTTATACACTCTTGCAATGTTTTGTATAATTCCTTGTTTTGTTTGTTCTCCGTCTCGTACTTTTCCAATATGTATCGTCGTCTGACGTGGAACCTATGAAATGAGCTTGTTCTCAAAGGTGTTATCCGAAATTTCAATAAATAAAAAAAAACAATAAATAAATAAATCAGAGGAAAGGGAGGTTACAAGCAGGGTTCCACAGGGATCTGTCCTGGGTCTGGTCCTCTTCAACATGTTCCTTAGTGACATTGGTGAGGGAATCCAGAGCAGGCTGTGTCTCTTCGCAGATGGATAGTGATGAGGGAATAAGGGATATGCAGAGAAACCTACAAAAACAAGAAGTGTGGTCAAAGGTCTGGCAGTTAAAATTCAATGCGAAAAAGTTCAGGGTTATGCACCTAGGGAGAAGGAACCCCAAGATGGAGTGGATGGGTGGGGTGAGATTTAGCACTATGGAAGAGGAACGGGATCTAGGAATTATCATCAGTAACTCCCTTAAACAAATAAACCAGTGCAACAAGGCCTATAGCAAGGCTAACCAGATACTGGAATGTATTTGGGAGGGGTATTGACAGTGGAAGAAAACAGGTAATACTTTTCCTATACAAATTCATTGTAAAGCCTCATCTGGAGTACTGCATCCAATTCTGGAGTCCTCACCTCATAAAGGATAGGGATAGGCTGGAAACTACAGTGCAGAGTAACAAAAATGATTCAGAGCTAGCAGGAAAGATCCTATGAGGAGCGCCTTAAGGCACTAAATATGTACTTAATGGAAACCAGAAGGGAGAGGGGAGATATGATAGAGACCTTCAAGTTTCTTAAAGGAATTAACAAGCTAAACTGTGCTGTGGGGAATTATTTACCCTGAATACCAACTCAAAGTCACAGGGTCACGAGTGGAAATTAACAGGAGGGTGATTCAGGAGGGACATGATGAAGTACTTCTTTACAGAAAGGGTAGTGGAACCTTGGTGCAGTCTGTCGGCCAAGGTGGTGGGTGCAAACACAGTCAGGGGATTCAAGCAGGCATAGGATAGGATAGAATGAAGGGAATAGCGTTTGCCTGGGGCAACAAGACCGGGGAGGAGAATGGGGGTAGGATGGGGAGGGTTAGTACCTTGGAGGAGCAACAGGTTCCAGGGATTATAGGAAATATGGGCAGACTGGATGGACCTCTGATCTTTTTCTGCCTTCATGGTCTCTGTTTCTATGTTAAGTGACTTGCTCAAGGTCACACAGTGGGTAAATGGCTGTGGTGGGATTTGAACATGGGTATCCTGGTTTCCAAGCTTGTGCACTACCCACTACATACCTTTGCCTGCCAGAAGTTAGTGACACTGTTGGCTGAAATGGCATCAGATGGTACCTTAAAGTAGGCCCTGTCTGTGTGGACTGGGGCAAGGTAGCAAGAGTCTAAGCTTTTCTGCTATGCTACTGCCAGGCCAGTCATCCTCCTGTCCCACTAAACAGGGAAACTGCTCAGCTGCATGTAGCAGACAAGGTCTGGGAATGACTCCCTCAGTTCTGGAGAACATTTGGACAAGAGCACTGACCCTGGATCAGTGCTGCTCGTAAACTCAGCCTGGGTCATTGTTGGTCAAAAGAACATTCTGTTTGCATTAAGGAAACCTGTCAGCACAGCTGAAGGACTGAACCCACAATGCATCATGCAGAGTCTTGATCTGCTAATACTAGAACTGACTGCAGTGGTGAACTAAGACGGCATGTGCAGCCAATCCACAAGAGTGGCTATTGTGCCACCTAGTGGGGAAGTACAATCAATAAAAATCAACTACAGATCGGCAATGCAAAATCCACAAAGTAGGGTAGGCTGTGTGTGTTGTGTGGCATTTAATGATGAAATAAAACATTGAAGTGACGCACTAGTAACCTGACGTTAATCTGTAGAAAGACTGACAAGAAGCAGCAAAAAGAAAATTGACATTTTGTGACTAGCTCTTCTAAAGAGGCAGTGTGAGGCTGACTGGTCACTGCAGTGGTAGCACTACCACAAACTGCTGGCAATCCAGGTTTGGGAATGAGACTGAGATGTTGGAAACTGGGGAGGGAAGGATTTAACATCCCAGCAGGGGCTTCCCTTCTCTGGAGAGTTAGAGTAGCACTCTGCGATACTACACTGTCACCTGGGTGACCACAGATAATGGTGCAGCTGAAGGGCGATGTAGGTGGGGGGAGCAGTCTGTCTCTGGCATTCTGTCATGCATGCACTTACGCATGTGTGCCTTGAAGCCCTAGCTGACAGTGTCCACATGGGTGAAGTGCAAGGACCCCCCCCCCGCAGAATGGGGCCAGCCCCGCCATTCCCAACATTCAACGGTCCCCACTCCTGATGGGCCTGAAGGAGACCATGGCTGACAGTACTCCACAAGAAGCCACGGAGACAAATGCCCTCACCAAAGGAAATGTCCACCAGTGGACCCCTGGGACCAGGTAAGTAACAGAGATGGGAGGTGGATGGGGATGGGAGGTGGCCAGGCTGAGAAGGGCTGCATCAGTGACTAAGAGAAAACTAATGTATAAAAAAGGGGGCAGTGTGGTACACTATTTAGATCCCAGCTTTGGGAACCAGGAAACCCAGGTTCAAATCCCACTAGAGCCACTAACTTGCTTACCTTGAGCAAGTCACTTAATCTCTCAGTGCTTCAGTCCACCCACCTGGAAAATGGTTAAAAGCAGGACCTCACAAAAAATGAGATATTGCATCTGAGGTGGGCTATACTGGACAAATAAACTGTAAAAAAAACCCTATCTTGAGGCATTGCAAGTTGTGTAATTGTTAGTTGTGTATTACATAGCTGGAATTCCATCCAGCGGTAATGGTGCCATCTTAAACCACAAAAGCAAAACTCAACTGGTTTAATAATGTGACTATAACCCAAGATGGAGTTGATACACAATGCCCTTACTGCAAAGAGGCACTTTAGGTCAAAAGTTTCTCAAATGCAGTAACAACCTTTTTGGAGTCCCTGTAGCATGTAATGGAACTGAGGAATTCTTACCTTTTAAAAAACACAAGGGCCACTTCTATGCACTCTTTCATGATGGTGGCCTGGGTTTATGCTTAGCCTGGGACATCAGGAGTGGAGGCCAGCAGGGAGGGGTTCAGGCAAGCCACTGGACTCTTTCCTTCTGCAGTATGGGTGGCTGCACTCCTCTCTGATGGTGGCTTCTGGTGGTGACTTTGCAGAGGCATGCCTGACAGCAAGGATGATCACATGCTCCTGACCATTCCTGTCCCCAGGACCCTGCTGTGGTACAGTGCATGCAGGTGGTGGGCGGGGTCCCAACACCCAAGCCTCCTCCCCTGGTGGCCCCTGTGACCCACAATCACTCATGAATCTGGATTGTTAGTATTAAAAGTGGTAGTGCTACTGCTGACAAACCAGCACTCAGATATGTTTAACAATTTCCCACTTTTTCCCACCACCTCAATCCCTTTTATCCCCCTCAGTTTGTACCGAGGTTACTCCATTATTTCAAAAATCCACCCTCCTGAAATCTTTTTTTGTGTGCCTGGTTTGCATTTCTTTTTTTAAACTTTATGTTTATTATTATTCAGAACAAACATACAGTTAATACACAAGTACTGATCTGCAGAAAAGTCATTTTACAGAAACCATGAGGTTGCCACTCCTCTTAATATAAACATACAGGTTGGTCAAATACTTTAAGATACGTCATCGAGGGGGTAAAAAAAGGAAATAATTAAATTTTAATAACTTTGCTGACAGGCTTCTTAAAGAGTTCATGAGCTGTGTGGAATACTTCCATTATGAAAGTCTCTCATCGTTGTTCAAAAAGTCCTCCTTCTACAACCAGGGGGGTAGGAGGCATCCACCAGGCTTAGTCTAGAAATATAGAGCACATAATGTGCAGCCCTTATATATTTCCCACAAAGTATCTGTGCTGTATATTTTTGCATTGTACTGCACCATCATTTCCCCTTTCCCGTGAAATCACTGTTTAATTTGTGTGCATTGTGTTGCATTGATTCACATTGTACTAGGCCTTGGGATCTTAATTTTTGTATTCCTTTTTACATCAGTGCTCTTACTGTATGTACATGGCTTTATATATATTCTAGTTTTTCCTGTTTATTTTGTATTCCTTTTGTATCAGTGCTTATGTAGTGTATGCACATGGTTTTGTTTATATTCTAGTTTTTCCTGTTTATTTTGTATTCCTTTTGTGCCAGTGCTTATGTAGTGTATGTACATGGCTTTATATATATTCTAGTTTTTCCCTGTTTCTTTTGTATTCCTTTTGTACCAGTGCTTATGTAGTGTATGTACATCGCTTTGTTTATATTCTAGTTTTTCCTGTTTATTTTGTATTCCTTTTGTATCAGTGCTTATGTAGTGTATGCACATGGCTTTGTTTATATTCTAGTTTTTCCTGTTTATTTTGTATTCCTTTTGTACCAGTGCTTATGTAGTGTAGGTACATGGCTTATATATTCTAGTTTTTCCTGTTTATTTTGTATTCCTTTTGTACCAGTGCTTATGCAGTGTATGTACATGGCTTTATATATATTCTAGTTTTTCCTGTTTATTTTGCATTCCTTTTGTATCAGTGCTTATGTAGTGTATGCGCATGGCTTTGTTTATATTCTAGTTTTTCCTGTTTATTTTGCATTCCTTTTGTACCAGTGCTTATGTAGTGTATGTACATGGCTTTATATATATTCTAGTTTGTCCTGTTTATTTTGTATTCCTTTTGTACCAGTGCTTATGTAGTGTATGTACATGGCTTTGTTTATATTCTAGTGTTTCCTGTTTATTTTGTATTCCTTTTGTACCAGTGCTTATGTAGTGTATGTACATGGCTTTGTTTATATTCTAGTGTTTCCTATTTATTTTGTATTCCTTTTGTATCAGTGCTTATGTAGTGTATGTACATGGCTTTGTATATATTCTAGTTTTTCCTGTTTATTTTGTATTCCTTTTGTACCAGTGCTTATGTAGTGTATGTACATGGCTTTGTATATATTCTAGTGTTTCCTGTTTATTTTGTATTCCTTTTGTACCAGTGCTTATGTAGTGTATGTACATGGCTTTGTTTATATTCTAGTGTTTCCTGTTTATTTTGTATTCCTTTTGTACCAGTGCTTATGTAGTGTATGTACATGGCTTTGTATATATTCTAGTTTTTCCTGTTTATTTTGTATTCCTTTTGTATCAGTGCTTATGTAGTGTATGCACATGGCTTTGTTTATATTCTAGTGTTTCCTGTTTATTTTGTATTCCTTTTGTATCAGTGAGGTAGCAAAGAAAGTGAAAGCCAAAAAGATTGCATTCAGGCAATACAAAAAGACACAGGCAGAAGGGGATAGGGAGAAGTACCAGGAGAAGCAAAGGGAGGCAGGGAGGTCAGTAAGGGAAGCCAAAGCTCAGACAGAAGAACACATTGCAAAATCAGTGGGTAGAGGGACAAACCTTTACAGGTACATAAGTGAAAAAGAAAGGCAAAGGGAGGATAGTGAGACTGAAGGGGAGGATGGGGCTGTGTGGAGGATGACAACAGTAAAGCTGACATATTTAACAGGTATTTCTGCTCAGTCTTTACTGAGGAAGAGGAGGGTAATGGGTCTGAATGGAGTACAAGGGGTGAGAATGGTGCAGAAATGGACACAAGTCCCTTTACACGAGAAAGGGTCCTGAAGGAACTGGAAGTAATAAGAGTTGATAAAGCAATGGGGCCAGATGGGGTGCACCCCAGGGTCCTTAAAGAACTAAGAGCGGTGGTGGCTGAACCTCTTGCTATCCTGTTTAGCCGATCACTAGAAACAGGGGAGGTACCCAAAGACTGGAGGATAGCAGATGTAGTCCCCTTATACAAAAGTGGGAACAAAGAGGAAGCGGGAACCACAGACCAGTCAGCCTCACCTCGGTAGTGGGAAGATCATGGAAGCACTACTGAGGAGAGATTGGTGGAACATCTGGTTGTCAATGGACTACAGGACCCAAGGCAGCATGGTTTCACCAGGGGAAGGTCATGTCAGACCAACCTCATTGAATTTTTTGACTGGGTGACTAGGGAGGTGGATCAGGGAGGGCAGTGGACATGGCCTATCTGGACTTCAGCAAGGCCTTTGACACTGTGCCACATAGAAAACTATTGCACAAACTGGGGAATATGGGTGTGGGCAGGACAGTAGTGCGGTGGGTAGGTAACTGGCTGGGCAGCAGGACACAGAGGGTGGTGGTAAATGGCTGTCACTCCACAGAGGGAAGAGTGACCAGTGGGGTACCACAGGGATCAGTGCTGGGACCGGTACTATTCAATATCTTCATCAGTGACATTGCGCAGGACCTAGAAGGCAGAATTTCACTTTCGCTGATGACACAAAGCTCTGTAACAGAGTAGACACACCAGAGGGTGTAGACAGAATGAGAAGGGACCTGCAGAAACTTGAAGAATGGTCAAGGGTTTGGCAGTTGAAATTCAATGCAAGGAAGTGCAAGATAATGCATTTGGGGCACAAAACCCTGGCACAATATATCAGTTGGGGGTGAGGATATAGCATGCACCAAGCAGGAAAGGATCTTGGAGTTATCATCTCTGATGACCTCAAGGCAGGAAACAGTGTGACAAGGCAGCAGGTAAAGCAAATAGGATGCTGGGATGCATAGGCAGGGCATCACCAGCAGGAAAAGGGAGGTCATAATTCCACTATACAAGACACTAGTGAGGCCGCACCTGGAGTACACTGTGCAGTTCTGGAGACCTTACCTACATAAGGACATAGACAGGGTAGAGAAGGTTCAGAGGAGGGCAACAAAGATGGTGCATGGATTGCATCACAAGTCCTATGAGGACAGGTTGAAGGCACTGAACATGTACTCCCTGGAGGAGAGGAGGAGAGAGGGATATGATAGAGACATACAAGTATCTTACAGGAGGAACAGGGTGCAGGATGCACTATTTTAAGCGAAAAAGATGTTCCAGGACTAGAGGGCATGGGATGAAGTTGGAGGGAGGACGATTCAGAGGAAACGTGAGGAAGAATTTCTTCACAGAGCGGTGGTGGACAAGTGGAACACCCTGCCAGAGGAAGTGGTGGGGCTGAAACAATCACAGGATTTAAGAATGCATGGGATAGACATAAAGGAATTCTGGAGGTCAGGGGTAAGGGGCAACAGACTTCCTGGAAAACATAAACTGAACTTACAAACTTAAATGGGCAGACTGGGTGGGCCATAGGCCCTTATCTGCCGACACTGTCTATGTATCTATGTATCTATGTATCTATGATTACGTAGTGTATGTACATGGCTTTGTTTATATTTTTGTATTCCTTATCCTCTGTACTCTCCCCCGGGTCACCCCTGAAAAAAGGACTGCATGGTCTCAGTGGGTTTACCCAGTTACCAAAATTCAAATAAATAAAATAAATAAGTCTGTTTCATTACCTCCAGAAGCTTGAAAAAAAATATATAAATAAAATAGTGCCAGTTAACTTTGGCAAAGTAGATAACAGTACATACCATATGTAACGAGTATTGAGGCACAGTATACTTTAATTCAACCTCTGAGTTGTTCCTGTTTAAGCCTAATCAGGGAACAACAACCAAAGGCTGAAAAAATTGCAGCCTCAAACAGATAAAACATGAATTTAAATGGTAATGTTCCTCTTGGATCGAAAGATTCCCAAAGTTACAGTGGGATGTACTGCTCCAGGAATAGAAATTATATAATCAATATTTATTTAGTCCCAAACAGTGAACCTACCTGGCAGCAGTTTTTACCCTGAGAAAACTTGGCCACAATACTGGTGCCCATGGAACTTCAAGTGTCTTCCTCCTTGACCGATGAAGACTCCTCACAGTCTGCTTCCCTGGGTCTCCCTGCGGCGTGCTTCTGAGCCCACTTTTTGGCTTCTTGAGGGTCAGAGAATATGTATATCATGCCCTGATGTGAGCTCCAGAGTTGGGCATGGAAGATCTGGCCATGAGAAATGTTAGCATCCTGCAGCATAGCTCTTGTGGCACCGAATTTCTTCCTTTTCTGTCGGGTGGCATACTCTATGTCAGGGAAAAGGCAAACTTGCTCCCCGTCCTGAAGCAGAGTCCTCTTCTGTCTGGCAATCACCAACATGTAATCCCTAGAGCCTATGCCAGCCATAACCACCACTACCGAGTGAGGTGCTTTTGGATTATTGGGTCAGCTCTGTGGAGTCACACAATATGTTTTTTGTATTCGTTGGGCTCGAGGTCTGACCTTCTCCCCTAACTGCTGCACTAACCACTCTTATATGAACAGCAGCAAGTGGTCTCCCTCACAGCCCTCGGGTAAACCCAAGATGTGGACACTGGCAGCCCTCATTTGGTTTTTGAGGGTCTCCAGACGGGTTTTTAGTTGGTTATTTTCTTTTATTACTATGATGATGGCACCCATCACCGCATCAGCTCTTTTTGTAACTTCAACTGCAGCTCCCTATACTGTTTCCACAGTAGCCTCAATACCGGCCACGCAATTGGTTAGGGAGTCAAATTTATCAGAAAGTCCAGCGACCAATGCAATCCATCGGTTTAACTTTAACCCTAGGGTTTGAAGGGTCTCTTCATCACTGGATTCAGCAAGTTCTGTGATGCAGCCTTGAGCAGACCTCATGGCTGGCGCTCCGGAGGGCATCTTAGGTTTAGTAATCTCATCCGATGTTTTTTCTTTGCATGGATTCCCCATTCTCTCGAGCAACTTCTGTGCTCTGCATGGTATGTTTTAAAAATGATATTTGTTTGCCAAGACTAGCACCTTTTAAATCATTTATTTAAGATATTTGTGGAGCTCTGACTTGGTGCGGCTGTCTTGCTCTGGCTCCACAGCATCCCTCTCCACCCTCCTGAAATCTAAAACCATTGTCCTTGTCTTTGTCCTCTGTTCCTCTAGGGCTAATCAGAACCACATTGAGCTGTGGTCACTAGTTCCCAGGGGCTCCTTTATCCTGACCTCCCCCACTATATCATGGTTCAACAGTACTCGGCTGAGGACTGGGCCATCCCCAGTAGGTTCTTTTACCTACTGTATAAGGATGTCCGTACTGAATCTACAAGAGCCTAACTCTTTGCACTCCTGGCCCCAACATTTCCTAATCCACATATGGTAGATTAAAATCCCCCAAAAGTACCACACTTTCTAGGGTGGTAACCCTTATGATTTGCTCCCCTAGCTCCCTGTCCCCATCTCTGGACTGCATGGGTGGCCTGTAGGCCACTCACACTCTTGGGTTCCTTCCCTTTTTGACTACTAGCTGTACCCATGCTGTTTACATCCCCTCTCCTGTACCAGTTCCTTGTCCTCTGTTGTTTTTATGCCATCACTAATGTTAATGCTACCAACTTTTTGAGGCCTAAAACTGGGACGGTCCATCCTGACCATGACCCCCACCCCCCACCGTGTCACTCCCACGGACACCACCGCAGACAACGCTGCACACAATCAATTACATTTTGCTGCTTGCTCTGGCCATGCTGCCCCACAGTAACACCAGCAGCAAACATCCAGATTAAAACAATACAGCATTCTGCTGCAGCAAGTTCCAAATCATGATGTACAGAAAGTTCATTAGAAGCAGAACTGCGTTAAATTGTGATCAGACATTCGAGCTGCATGTATTGCTCCTCCTGACAGTTCCATCCAACCCACTTACACTCACCTCATTTACCGAGCAAACTTTACTTCAGTGACTCCCACTACCACACCAGATTGTTTTCATACATTTCCCTACAGTTGATCAGGTTCGGGTACCTTAGTTCACTGCTGCTGGTCTCTTTTCTTTCTGGAGTCCCTTTCAGCTGCTGGCAGGTAGATGTCCACGTGTGCTTGTTTGCACTACCACCCAGTCTAATCTAACAGGAAGGAACATGCTTTACTGTGCTCCCACTGACATGCTTGCGGAGCAACACAGGCACAGGGGTTGAAGTTGCAGATTGCTGTCCAGCCCAAGCAGTGCCACAGTGGTGCTGAAATAACAGTCACTCATGGATTAGCAGTCAGCAAAAAAAAAAAAAGGGACAAACCTGGGGCAAGTAAGTAAAAACCAGGACAAAAGTGACATTTTGCAAACCTTGTGGGGACACTGGGACATGCTGCCTGAAATAGGGACTGTCCTGGGAAAATAGGGACTGTTGGTAGCTTTAACTAATGTATAGTAACACCACTCACCCTCTGCCCATACCTGTGTCCCTTCTGAATAGTACATATCCCAAAAGCGGTCCCAAGGATGACCCAGGAAATTACAGACCAGTTAGTCTGACCTCAATTGTGTGCAAGCTCATGGAGACCATACCTAAGGAAAGGATGGCAGAATATCTAGAGGAACATGGTCTCCAGGATGCAAGGCAGCATGGGTTCATGGGGGGTGGGGGAGATCACATCAAATTAATCTGATTGACTTCTTTGACTGGGTCACTAAGACAGTAGACAGGGGACAAGCGGCAGACATTTTCTATCTGGATTTCAGCAAGGCCTTTGACTCTGTGCCTCACAAAAGGTTGATCAGGAAGTTGGCGGATCTTGGGGTTGGGGATAAGACAGCCAGATGGGTGGAAAACTGCCTGAGGGACAGAACCCAGACAATGGTTGTGGGGGGGGATGGAAGGGGAGTTATCTGGCACCAGAGAGGTCACCAGTGGGGTCCTCAGGGTTCGGTGCTGTGGCTGATGTTGTCCAATGTCTTCATCAAAGACATTTGGGATGGCATTAAGGGCAAAACGTGCCTATTCACATATGACACCAAGCTCTGTGGGAGAGTGGACACAGCTGAAGAGATACAGGACCTACAGGATGATCTGGAAAAGCTGGGAAGGTAGTCTGGGATCTGGCAACTTGGTTTCAATGCCAAGAAATGCTAAGTTATGTGCACTGGAGCCAAGAATCCCAGGATGGAGTACTACCTGGGTGGAGTTTGGGTATCTGCATCACAGGAGGAGGACCTGGAAGTGATAATCACAAAATACCTGAAACATTCCATGCAGTACAAGAAAGCAGCAGCAAGGACAAACAAGATGCTGGGATGCATAGCTAGGGGGATCAGTAGTAGGAGAGAGGAGGTTATACTGCCCTTGTACAGGTCACTGGAGAGGCCACATCTAAAGTATGGAGTTTAGTACTGGTGCCCACACCTCAAAAAGGACATTAACCTGCTGGAGAATGTCCAGAAGAGGGCTACAAAGATGATAGCAGGTCAGCAGGGTAAGGCATACGAGGAGAGGTTGAGGGCACTGAACCTGTACTCCCTGGAGGACGGGGGGACATGATCAGGACCCAGTACATGAAAGAGACAAATAAGGTGGATATGGAGGGTCTCTTTAAGCTGAGTTGCAACCATAACAAAAGGGGGCACAGTCCTAAGTTTGGGGGGGTTAGGAGGGAGGTCAGAAAGCACTTCTTCACAGAGAGGGTGATGGACACTTGGAATGTGCTGCTGGAAGAGGTGGACTCATTGAAGACAGTGGGCAGCTTCAAGAAAGGCTGGGACAGGCATGGGGAAGGTAAGGATCATGGGTAGGGAAGATGGGAGGAGTGTGTAACAGGGTTGTATAAGGCCCTGTTCAACTATGTATATAGTTATACTGCTAAAATGATTGTAAAAATCCATTTGGAATTTAGGTGGTTAACCTTGACATGTCGCACAAACTCTTTTGCAGAGTTGTCAACAAGAGGCCAGTTCTGGGGAAGCTGCTGTGAATCTCATTCTTCATAAGCACATATATTTTGGTTCTGCCCTATCATTGGTCCCTTCTGGGGGGAAGTGGAATCCCACCTGGCAAACACAATTGGGTCCTGAAAACATAATCATGGGGCTTTACCCAGAGGATATGAAGGGGGAAGGAGGAATGGTACATATGGTCTATTCTAATTATAGCTGCTTTGAAATCACTAACTAACAAGCATTTGTCAATGCCGAATGTTGGCTTGTTGGCATTGGCATTGGTAGTGTAGGAGTTAGAGAGCTGCATAATAGGAATGGCAGTGAGGTATTGAACTGAAGCCAACCCCATCACCACCCTGCAGATAGTGACAGGCATTGGGGTGTACCTTTGGGTCATCAGGCACAATGGCCACGCCATTTCACCACACCCTACCGTGCAGACACCGACAAGTGTCACGGTGTGCCTTGGGGTCTTTGGCCATCATGCGCACCCCATTCCATCAGGAAATACGATGAGATGGGTGCGATATAAGAGGATGGGGTGAACTTTGGGGCTGAAGAGTCCAAGGCACAACTCGATGCCTCTCAGTGGCTGCAGGGTGTGGGTGGGAGTGGAATGGTATGTGCATTACAGGTGACAATCCCAAGTCACAGCCCTGATGCCTGTCATTCTCTAGAGGGTGGGGCGTTATGGTCGGAAACCCTAACGCTTCAGGCATTCGTTGCTAATTTCACTCCAAATTTTCAACATGGTTTTTTTGTGACCCTCACCTCATGAACAGTGGCAATATCAGTTTGTTAGCCAAAAGCTGCTTTTGCACAGCGACTACGGCATTTGTCACCACAGGTGCAAAAACACATTCTGAACAGGATGTGAAAAATGACAGCTGTACTGTTCATGGGGAGGTGTAAAAAATGGCAATGTTGAAAATCTGCAATGAAAATATTAAAAAAACTGGTGAAGTCAAGAGCGTGCGTAGAAACTGTGCAACGTGCACCTGTAATGTAATTAGTTTGGGAATTGTTTACAGCAGATTGTCAAAACAGGCATTTTGGGACCTCTGGTCATGAACAGTGTCACTGTGATTTTCTTTATCTGTCCCGAACAATGATTTCCCACAGCGACCACGCATTTCTGTGCTGAAAGTGTGAAAACACATTTTGGCCATGTTGTGAAAAATGACAGCTGTACTGTTCCTAAGGAAGTGTGGAAAAATGCCACTGGTGAAAATCTGGACTGAAAATATTACAAATTCATGAACTTACTAGGGTGCGTGGAAACTGTGCAATGCTCACTCGTAACACAGTCATTTTCAGGAATTTTTTCACCAAATTTTCAAAATAGCCATTTTAAGACCTCTGCTCATGAACAGTGTCACTGTGATTTTCTTAATGTGTCCCATACATTAATTTTGCACACCGACTGCGCCATTATGCGCTACATGGGCGGAAACATGTTTTGGGCAAGACGTGAAAAATTACAGTTGTACTGCTCATAAGAAGGTGTGGTAAAATGGCAATGTTGAAAATCTGGAGTGAAAATATTAAAAATTTGCGAACTTACGAGTGTGTGTAGGATCAGCGCAACAAACGCTCGTAAAACAGTCATTTTTGGGAATTTTTTCACCAAATTTTTAACATAGCCATTTTAACACTTCTGCTCATGAACAGTGTGACTGTGATTTTCTTAATGTGTCCCATACATTGAGTTCGCACACCGACTGCGCCACTGTGCGCCACATGCGCGGAAACACATTTTGGGCGAGAGGTGAGAAATGACAGCTACACTGCTTGTAAGGAGGTGTGATAAAATGACAATGTTGAAAATCTGGAGTGAAAATATTGAAAATTCCTGAACTTACGAGCGTGCGTATGAACAGCGCAACGCATGCTCGTAAAACAATAATTTTTGGGAATTTTTTCACCAAATATTTAACATAGCCATTTTAACACCTCTGCTCACGAACAGTGTCACTGTGATTTTCTTAATGTGTCCCGAACATTGATTTCGCATAACCGACCGCGCCATTGTGCGCCATATGGTAAAGCACATTTTGGGTGAGATGAAAATGGCAGCTGTACTGCTCTATAAGGAAGTGTGGTCAAATGGCAATGTTGAAAATCCAGAGTGAAAATATTGAAAACGAACCTATGAGCGTGCGTAGGAACAGCCCAATGCATGCTCGTAAAACAGTCATTTTTAGGAATTTTCTCACCAAATCTTCAACATAGGCTTTTTGAGAGCCCACCTTATGAACACTGGCACTGTCATTTTGTTAATTGGTCCTGAAAGGTGATTCTGTGCAGTGACTGCGAAATCATCCTTCAGGCCCGATTGACACCATGACAGTGACAGAATTCATGAAGAGGGGTCCCAAAAACCACACGTTGAAAATTTGGTGCCAAAATTCCAAAAAATGCCTGAGATATGCAGCAAAGTTGAAAAAACCCTATTCATTACATTATACAGCTTACGGCATTTCCTTAGTTCGCGGTCGGCTTTGAAGAGTGCAGCGTGTTCCCGGTCCACGAAAGATTGTCACGCCGAGCTCGGAGGTAAGTATGGGGTGAGGTGGGGATGGGAGGGTGCGAGTGGTGGGTAGGTGCGGGGTGAAGACAGCAGCGGGGAAGGTTTTTCTTTAGTTTTTTAAATTTGGACTATGCGGGACATTTGCCATGCTGGTGGGCTCCCAGCGTGGCAGCTGGAAAGCTGTTGGGGGCAGTGGAGCTGACGGGGATTGGGTACCCGTTTTGCCATAGGACCTGTTGCCACGCTTGGGTGGGCTACCAGCGTGGCACCCGATAGTCTGGGGAATAGTAGAGCCAACGGGGATTGGGCACCCTGTTGGCCACACAGATCATGGGGGAACAGCAGAGCCGATGGGGGATTGGGCACCCCTGTCGGCCATACAGTGTGTGTGTGGGGGAGGTAGGAGTGCATGAGCATGCAATGTGTGTGCGTGCGCGCACGTGTTTGTGTGTGTGGGGAGGGGGATCGCTGCTCACTCAAGCGGTGCTCTCCCTTTCAACTGTACGGCACTGCATTTTGGATACGGTCGCACTATGTTTCTTGCATATGCGTGCAAGCAAACATAAAAATGGTTACAGCAGAGACCCCCTGAGTTGTCTGACTGGTTGGCTGTGATCTTCCATATCCACAGGCTACAGAAACAGACTTTTAGTCTAGCACACCGGATGCATAAATACCAGAATAGGTGGAACCTTTATGAAGGTCTCTCACAGAACCGGACATGTAGGCCTCTATTTATAATATTTATTGGGGGGGACAGTCAGTTAAGTGGTCTTTAGCTAATCATTATAAAACCACCCAGCTGGGGCACTTTTTCATGGACAAGGCAGAGTGGACAGGCCTATGTAGCACTTTATAATACCCTATAATTAATTACTTTCTTATCAAGATACAGAAATATTTTTTGTTTAGATGTTTTTTGATTCTCCTGTAGCATATTTATTTGAGGACTTTAAAATATCTGTTTTATCTGTTCTAATTCATTCAGTAAACCACCAGCTACTACTGTGTGTAGATGATGCGGTCCTATATTCATGTAATTCTGACCCTACAAACTGGAAAAGCAAATGCAGGCTAAATTTCACCTCGGCTGGGCACTGGTTCCTTCAATCAAAGCTGCTCCTCAATCATAAAAAAACTAAGACTATGTTATTCACATCATCACATAACAAACACTGCACTCACCAACTTTGCATTCAGAACAATCAGAATATTTCCCTGGAGGTGGTTCAAACATTTAAATACCTAGGATCGACACTGGACTGCACCCTCTCATTTAACCAACACAGAGACGCAGTCGCAAAGTCGTCAAATGCAAAACTAGGATTACTGTACAGACACCAAAAAGGCCTGACTTCTGAGGCACTCAAAACTGCTTTAAATAGCTCAGTCCTCTCAGTGACAGACTATGGTCTAGCAGTATATGGGGCTGCCTCCTAAACTGCTTTGAAATGTATCAAAACAACACTAAATAAAGCGTGTCATTTAGTCCCAGGTGTACCCCATCTCACTCACACCTGCAAGTTGTACACTCAAACAAAATGGCTCAACCTTGACAGTTGCCTCCAGTATCAAGTATGCATGCTCGCCAAGAAGTCTATGTTAGGACTTACCACCCCAGGCCTGCAAAGCCTCCTTAGCTGACCTAATTCCTTCAGATGCACTGGGGGTACAAATAACTCAGCTCTCTGCATCCCTTTCCGTAGAACCACACAAGGCGAATGGTCCTACGAATACCGGGCACCACTTTGGCTTAATGCACTTGACCTAGGCATCACAAAAGAGAACAAAATAGGCCCCTTTAAAGATAAACTCCGAGTGTCCCTCACCACAAACAGGAACTGTGACTGTGAGACCTGAACTCCCCCACACTCTCCCCTCCTCTTTCCTGCTACCCTCATTCTAACCTGCATCCTTGCCTCTCCTCTCTTCTTGCTAACTAACACTCCTATAGTAGGCTCCAGGTCCCCACCTCAGCACTTCCCCCGCAGTGAGTCTAGCCCTCCTCTATGACTCAATCAATCAATCAATCAAATCAATCAATCAAAATCTTTATTTATCCAGGCGAACATCATTGAGCAGAGCTCTTTTACAAGATGGACCTGGTTAGAACATGGTCGGGTAACATTCATCATAAAAACATATAAATACATGTAAATAAGTATATAAACACAAACACAATGGTGCAGTAATAGAGGAGTCACATGATAAAAGGAAGACAAGGCAAGCCAAGCCATAACAGAGGAGGATTCAAATACAAGAGGGCAGGTCCACCATTGAACCATGCAACTGTATATAAACCATGTTCTCTGTATAGAAGTACCAGTTAGTTCATTTACTGGGGCAATCATTAGTACTAGCCATGAAAATGGCTTGGAGAACCACCAACTAATGGCAGATGGGGTACCTGGAGGGGTATGTAATATGTAAGCAAACGATAAACATTGTGAGAAGTGAAGTCCCAAGGATAGGTCGGTAGAACTGATGTGGTGGTGGGGGCCTACGGGGAGAGGGAAAGGGGAGTTAGGACTATTATCATATGATTGCATGTAGATTGTGAATGAGTGCAGTACAGAGTTGTGAAAAGAAGGCTGGAGAAAGCGGGAAGATAGACCAGTATCATAGGGAGAACAGAGGCATCAAGGTGTTACATGAAAGCATGATGACAGACCAGGGCCAGGGAGGAGACAAGCACTAGAAGTAATTTGTTCATGGTTAAATGGTACAGGTTAGCATGATGACAATTCATGGTCATGGGAAACAATTGCACTGATCATTTCTGAGACATGAATATAAGGGCTTAAAAGATGAGATGCCGATGGGTGACGTCAGTTTCAGTTTTTTTTTTGCAATTTATTCCACAAGGAGGACAGTGTAAAGCTTATAGCAGCCCTGCCAAAGTGAGAGTTAACTTTGGGAACCATCAATAGGAGAGATTTGCAACTTTTCAGGGCGTAATTGCCTATTAGTTTTATAGGAAGACAGTCTGTAATGTATTGGGGCAGTTTTTTGGAGATGGCTCTCAGGGTCCAAGGCTGCATTTTATCACGCCTGAATTGAAGAGAACTCCACCCCACTGATAGATATAGGGATCAGTGGTGAGTGGAATAAGGCAGGCCTGTGATGAACCTCAAAGCTCTATGATATAATGTGTCAAGTTTGGTGAGGTAGGAAATGGAACAGTGACTGTAGAGGATGTCAGCATAATCTATCAAGGATAGAAAGATTGATTGTACCAGCTGTAGTTTGGCATGCCTAGTTAAGAAGTGGGCTATCCTAAAGAACAGGCCAAGTCTCTGTCGTAATTTTTTGAGTAATTCTTCAATGTGCTCTACAAAGGAGAGCCTATGGTCCGGCCATACTCCCAGGTATTTGAATTTAGGGACAAATTCCAACTTCTCGCCAAGAATTGTAGTAATCTGCGGCACAGGATCTGATAGGGCTGAATCTACCATTTGGGCAGAGGGAGAAAAGAGCATTGCTTTTGTTTTCTAGGCGTAGTATAGTTTTTGTTTAGAGTTGGGTTGCAGCAGGTCAAACTCAGATTGAAGGTCATTACATGCAGATTGTAATGACGATGGCTTACGTAAAGAACTGTGTCATCTGCAAACAGATGAATGTTGGCCTTAGTTATGCTTTCATCAGTATTGTTGATGTATGTTGCAAATAAGATTGGTCCTAAGATAGAACCCTGGGGAACACCTCTTAGGAGAGGTTTGAGAGTTGAGAGATCTCCTCCCGCTTTCACCTGCTAGAAACGATCAGAGAGGTAGTTACTGAACCACTGTAAAGATAATGGGTCAGCACCTAGTGATGTCAGGGAAGAGAGTAGCAGAGAATGGTCGACAGTGTCGAAGGCCTTGCTCAGGTGCAAGAATACTGTGCAGGTGTAATTCCTGTTGTCTAGCTCTCTTTGCCAGTCAATAGTCACTTTGGCAAGTGCTGTGATGGTGCTATGTTTAGCTCTAAACCCTAATTGGACTGGATTAAGCAGGTTATTAACTTCTAGGTACTGCCTCAGCTGGTTACTTACGACTTTTTCCAGTAATTTTGACAAGACCGGGAAAATCGAAATTGGTCTATAATTATTTAGATCACAGGGATTTCCAGACTTGAATAGGGGTATGATGTGCGCTGTTTTCCATATTGAAGGAATGGATCCTTGCGTTAATGATAGGTTAAATAAATGGGTTATGGGCATGGCTAACACATGGATGGCCACCTTCAAAAAATATGGGTTGAGGGTATCCGCACCAGCACTTTTTTTTACATCCAGTTTTAGCAATAGGTCTTCAACTTCTTTCAGAGTAGTAGTACGCAAGGAGAAGACTGAATCGGTGATGCTAGGATCAGCACCTTGATTATCCACCTGAGAGCATATCAAAATTGTCGAATGCTAAGCCTACAGTCGCAAAGTGATTATTGAAGGCATCCAGAACTTCCAGTCTGTCACTAATGGTGTTATTGTTTAAGGAGATTTCATCAGGTAGTGAGCCACCGGACATGTGACCAGACAAGTCCTAGACGGTTTTCCAAAATTGTGTAGGATTTTTGGAAGCAGAGAGAAATTCAGAATGATAGTATGCAGCTTTTGTATCTCTAACCATTCTAGTACATGAGTTTCGTGCCCTTTTGAACTTGCACCAGTCCGCAGCAGACTGGGTTTTGCTTGCTTTTTTCCATAGGTTATCTCTTTCGGTCAATGCAGATTTTAATAATGGTGTGAAGCATCTCTATTCGCACCTTAACTATAGGGGCATATTTATTTAGGGCGTCTAGGATAATTTTGCTGAATATGTCGAATGCTGATTGTGTGTTTTTTGCCAAATAGAACTCTTGCCAATACAAGGAGTGTTTCAGTGACTACACTCTTTAGCACTTATGACATAAGAACTGCTGCCCATCAAGTTCTCGCCTCCTTGCGTACAGTATTAGTTAATTATTTTACAGGCTACATCATCCTCTGCTCCCTACCTGATTCGCTCTATATCCTGTAGATTCTCAAGTTGTTCACTTAACAACCTGTCAGCCTAGCCTGCTTTAAATTATGTGTTTGTATATTTTCACTTATGTAATCCCTGTTATTGTAATTATGTAACCTCTGTAACCTGATGTACTCATGTCTTTCTAGGCATGGAACCTCCTTGTATCTGCTTATGTACTTGTAACCATTGTAAATGATGTAATGCCCATGTATTACTATGACGTGGAACCTCTGTAAAAGAGCCTTTGACTCAAAGGTACTTCCTAGAAATAAATAAATAAAATAAATAATTTAATGGACTGATTCCCCATTGGAGACCAATTAATTGTTCTGGTTATATTCTGTTATGTTAATTTGACAATATTTTTACAGATGGTATGTCATGATAATGTCTGTTCAATCAAAAGGCTTTTCTTGTTGATACACAAGCTTACAATATTAATCTGTAATGTAATTTGTGTTATAGTCTACTCTGGCTTCACAATAAAGAGTTATAAAAAAGCGGGCCTGGTAGTGCTGAGGGTGGAGGCGCTGGACACCACACCTCGCGCCACACTGATGACCCAGGTTCGCGAATGGATTTGGGCCACTGGGGGTCAGCAGGGAAGGGAAGGGACTGAGTGTCCAGAGGACTGCTCTCCCTTCCTGGGGAGGGATCCAGGGCTATGTGCCACTCCTTAGTGGCCCTCGATGGAGTTTTGGGGCATCTCAAGGAACCTGTGGCGCAGCAACATGGGGTGGAGCATCGGTGAGCATCAGCAAGCAGTGGCAGGATGCTATTGCATGACCACACTTCAGGGGAAATCCAAGCTGAAAAAACTTGGTGGTCCAGTGGGCCCTGGAGACCTGCCCATATCCCGCTGCCAGACCTGCCTTGGTGGATCTCCTGTCTCCTGCCCTGGTCCCGCGGCTCTCCTTCTAGTCTCAGAAAGGCCACTGAAGGTGGACGAGCCCTCACTTGGGAGATGATCTGGGGGGCTGGACAAAGCCGTGGGGGATGGGTGAGACCACCAGAGGAGGTTTCAGGCTGGGAGTAGTGGCGGTAGTCACGAGGGTATCCTGGAGATGCCTGTGGACCAATGAGCTTGCAGCTCCTACTGTAAGCTGTCATTCAGCGGGCAGCCGTGGTGGTATGCAGGTGGGTATGCTGCCTACCAATGACGGATGGGGGCTAGGTGGTGGGCCCTGTGTGGTGGGGGGTGCACCACTGGACCACCACGGATAGTCATTCGACTATTAGCATGGTGATAAGCTGCTATGGGAGGGTGGGGTTCCAGTAGACTACCTGGGATCCTTCAGTTATATTGTACAGTGATCAGTGGGTCGGGCTAGGTAGGGGGCCACTGGACTACCAGGGCATTGATTATGTCGCCATTATGGGTGATCGGGGTTACAGGCAGGATGGGGGTTACCATTAGACCACCAGGAAATGTACATTACTACTTCACTGGCGATTGGGGATTCAGGTGGGAAGGGGGGACCACCAGGGCCTATTGTGTGTGCTTGTGCACGGTGTTGGGGGGGGGTTGCCACCCACGGCTGGCGGCTGCTGTGTTGCTCACTGTAATACAGCGCCCCGCCGGTGGGTGGACTGCACTTGAGCATATTTTTCTGGGCTCAACTTTGAGCCTGGGTATGTGGCACATCTCAGGGTTGTGCCAGCAGATGCACCGCACATCCTGTGCCAATAGCGGGATGTGCCATATATGCATTGGCATGCCCCCTGGAGATGTGCTGCATACATTATCTTTGTGCCCTGGCACATTGGGTATTGTGCTGTGCACTTCCCACTTTTGAATATTGTCCTGGGGCGCAGTTCTGGGGTTGCACTGGTGCAACTCAGTTGCGCCAGGCACAATCCCTTTGAATATCTAGCCCACAGAGTACATATCAGAGCTTAAAAACACTAAACAATAAATTGAACCCCCAAACAAATCTTGTGACATCATTCTAAAAATAAATGCAAAATAAAAGAAATAAAATATAGATAACTGTGAGATCAACTTAAAAAAACAATAATCAAAAAATATATACTTTCCAGGATGACTCGAAATTGGACTGGCACAGCCCCACCTTTAAAACAAACTATCCCCTCCAGTAGCAAAAGTCAGTCACCACATAGAAAGAGGCAGCACAAGGAACTCACTGGTGCCGACCTTTAGCATTGTTACAGCTGGGTGGGGGGGCAACAGTCCAAACCTCCCAATATAATGGTCTCTATTAAGACACCAGATTTTTTCAGTCTTTCATATCCATGATTTGATCCATACCAGGCGCAGAAAACTATTTTCTTCAATTGGCGAGTGTGATCCATGCATATTGCCCATATAAATATCTCAGTTTTTTTCCCCCAACTGTAGGACAGTTTGGGTCTGAAAAAAACTATCTGGTGGTGACAACTTTAGAGAACTTCAGTAAGGCTTTTGACTTGGTGCCACATAACCGGCTGCTGAAAACATTGGAGGACCTGGGCACAGCCAAGAGCATAGTCGGGTGGATAAGAAATTGGCTTACAGACAGAAAACAGAGAGTGGTAGTCAACAGGGAGAGGTCAGATGATGGTGAGGTCACTTGAGGTGTGCCCCAGTACTCAGTGTTGGGGCCAGTCCTGTTTAACGCATTTATCAGTGACATCGGCACAGGTATTCAGGGCAAAATTGCTCTATTCACAGACAATACCAAGGTAGGCGGAAGGGTGAACAGTGAGGAGGCAGTTAGGGACCTACAGAAAGACCTGGCAGCTGAGGTTCAATGCAGAAAAGTGCAAAGTGATGCATCTAGGTAAAGCATACTGGCTTAACGGGGTCCAGCTCAGTGACTCACAGGAAGAAAAGGACCTAGGAGTCATCATTTGCAGTACCCTTAAACAGGTCAGCCAATGCAAAACACCTTACAGTAAGGCCAACAGAATGCTAGGGTGCATAGGGAGAGGATTTGACAGCAGGAGCAGGGAGGTAATACCACCACTATACAGGTCCCTGGTAAGGCCCTATCTGGAGTACTGTGTCCAGTTTTGGAGTCCATATCTTAAGAAGGATAAGAACAGGCTGGAGGCCATCCAGAGAGGGGCGAACAAGATGTTCCAGGACCTTCAGGGCCTCTCATATGAGGAGCGTTTATATGCTCTGAATATGTTCTCACCGGAGACTAGGAGGGAGAGAGAGGAGATGATAGAGACATACAAGTTCCTGAGAGGAATAAATAAGGTGCCGTCCTCTGATCTGTTCAACAGGGTTGCCAACTCCAATAACAGAGGAAACGAGTGGAAGTTGAGGTGGGGGGGGACTTCAGGAGGGAGCTTAGGAAACACTATTTTATGGAAAGGGTGATGGAACCATGGAATAGGCTGCCCGCTGAGGTGGAAGGAAAGACCATGACATCATTCAAGCTGGGGTGGGATAGAGCAAAAGCTCGAATAAAATCTGTGGGAGCAGTATGGGGCATTAAGCAGTAGGGGAGCTAGACCTGGGATCTGAGAAGGTCCCAGGAACTCATGGGCAGACTAGATGGACCCTTGGTCTCCTTCTGCCATCATTTTCTCTGTTTCTAACCCTGCTCAGACTGCTGAAACATCATAAAAACTTTTATATTAAAATGCAGGCACTTCTGCCACTTAATCTTAACCCGGATTCCCAACTTTAGGAAAGATACAGATGTCATCTCCAACAGCAGATGATAAACCACAGTTTGCAGAACATTGGAGAGATGGTATTATCCATAACATGGAGGGGAGCCACACTAGCTGCCATGAGATTGGCACCATTTTAATTATGTTCAAGGAGTTACAATATAATTTGCAAAATAAAAATATCTATAAAGGAAGAAGAAAAAATTACTTACCACAGTAAGCGTGTTTCTTCCAAGGGAATCTTACTGTATTCTGACTTATGCAGTATGGTCTCACCATAGGACTACCCCAGAGCCAAAATGGGTAATAGAACCTTTGCAAATGATGGAATGCTAGGTTCGAGCTCGGTTTTAAACCACTGTCCATGGTAAACAGTTCTAACCTGTCAGATTCTTACGAAGCATGCACAAAGAACTATCTAACTATGCTAATAGTAACAATAGTCCCCCTTATTATTAATTAAACTGTCTTCCAGGTAGCTGCCTTACAGATGCCCACTAGGGGAATGTCTCTAGCAGCTGCCAAAGAAGCTGCTGTACCCCTGGTCGAATGGGCCCTGAGGCCTGCAGGTGGCTGATTACCCACCTTACTGTAGCAAAACTGAATGCAAGCTATGATCCATTTTGCAATGGATCTTTTAGTGGTTGGTTTTCCTTTCCACAAATCCCCATAGGTGAAGAAAAGCTGAGTTTGATCCTACCTATAACCTTTTGTGTGGCCAAGGTAGTAGCTGATTGCCCTTTTTACATCCAGACTGTGCAGCCTGCGTTCACCTGAGGTGGAATGATCAGTAAAACAGACAGGTAATGTAATAGACTGATTCGGGAGGAACTCTGATACCACCTTGGGCAATAATTTTCTATTAGTCCTAAGAACGACTTTGTCTCTGTCGACAGCAATGTACCCACGTTCTGTGGACGATGCCTGAAGCTCACTAATCCTTCTGGCAGAAGTTATGGCTACCAGGAATACTGTTTTCCAAGTCATATACTTGAGGTCTACTGAAGACATGGGTTTGAAGGGGGGGTTGCATGAGTTGGGCAATGCAAATGTTCAGGTCTCACATGGGAGCTGGTTCCCTGTGTGAAGGATGCAAATGAAGCAATCCCTTAAACTTTTTAAACACTGGGTTTGAAGCTAGGGAAGAGCTCTTACCCCCAGATAAATAGGCTGAGACAGCTGCCAGTTGCACTCTGGCCCTTAAGCCCGTAGAATGTAGATGGGCAATGTAGTCCAGGACTACTGACAGGCTGGCCTGGGTATGGTCCACACCCGTGCCCTGGCACCAGATGGAAAATCTCTTCCATTTAGAAGAATAGATTTTCCTAGTGGATGGTTTTCTGGATACTCTAAGAATTTCCATAACCCCGTCTGGCAGGTGCAAATCTGCATATTCTAAGTTCTCAAGAGCCAAGCTTTGAGCCTGAGGGATTGCAAGTTGGGATACATGATCCTGTCCTGTGAGGATGACAATAGGTTGTGCCTCCTGGGGAGACTGATTGGTTTGGTTACTGTCATTGACAGAATCATGGAGTACCAGGGCTGTCTGGCCCAGTCTTGGGCAATGAGAATAATTGTTGCTGGCTGGGCTCTGAGTTTGTTCAGCACCCTTAACATCAGAGGGAAGGGAGGGAATGCATACAGAAACCTCCCTGTCCAATCCAGCAGAAGTGCATCCAGAGGGATTGTGCCCTTGATGGGGGGGGGGGTCTGCAGCAAAACTATGGTAGCCGATGATTGCTTGGAGCTGCAAACAAGTCCACTTCTGGAGTGCCCCATCTCTTGAAGATGGCCTCCAGGACCTGCTTGTTCAGTGACCACTCATGGTGGTTCTGGTAGATTCTGCTGAGAGCATCTGCCAGAACATTGTCCTTTCCTGGGAGATGGACAGCTGAGAGGGAAACCTCCAGGGAATATGCCAAGGCCCAGATTTTCATTGCCTTCATGCACAGAGGCGTCGATCTTGTGCCCCCTTGTTTTTTATGTAATACGTGGTGGTTGTATTGTCTGTTCTGACCTGAACCACCTTGCCCTTTACTTAACTAGTGAATGACTGGAGACCCAGGAGAACTGCCCTGAGCTCCAACAAGCTGATGTGGAGGAGTGATTCCTGCTTTTTCTATGTGCCATGTGCTATGTGATCCCCCAGATGTGCTCCCCAACCTAGGAGGGATGCATCTGAGGTCAGTACCAGTGAGGGGGCTTGCTGCAAGAATGGCATCTGAGGTTGGCCTTTTCCTGCCATCACTGTAGAGCTTGGAGAAATGTCACTGTGACAGGTACCAGTTTTGACAGCAAATCTCTTTTTTGAAGCCAATGAGCTCTCAGGTGGAATTGAGTGTCCTTCATTTGGAACCTGGCTTCTGACACTGTTGCTGTGGATGCTGCCATATGGCCTAGCAGTTGCAGGAAGTGCCTTGCTGGCCTTGGGACATGTAGCTTGAAGGAATTAGCTACCTGAATAAGGCTGTCCATTCTGTCCTGAGGGAGGAAAGCCTTTTCCTTTCTTGTGTCCAGTTCTGTACCTATGAATCTGCGCAACTGAACTGGCTCTGGAACAGACATTTTCTGGTTCACCAAGAACCCTGGTGAATGCAAGGTATCTTGTGTGAGTGCCAATGTCTCTATCACTTGCTGATATGACTGATCTACTATCAGTCAGTCATCCAGGTGGGGGAATACTGATACTCTTTGTCACCTTAGGTGTGCCACGACCACAGTTAGACATTTTGTGAACACCCTTGGAGCGGATGTTAGTCCGAAGGGCATTGCCCTGAATTGGTAATGGCCTGATGGCAGTCTGAACCTGAGGTACTTCCTGTGTGATCTCCTTATTGGGATGTGGAAGTAAGCATCCTTTAGGTCCAGGGATGCTAGCCAGTCTCCCTGCTAGTTAGGGTTAGTAAAATAGCAGCCAGAGTCACCATCTTGAATTTTGGTTTTGACAAATGTTTAAGTGTCTGAGATCCAGAATGGGTCGCCACTCCCCTGTTTTCTTTATTGTGAGGAAGTACCTTAAGTATAAGCCCTTTCCCTTCTGGTCCGAGGGAACTGTCTCTATTGCTTTTTGTAACAGAAGGCTTGAAACTTCCTCTTCTAGCAAGGTTGTTTCTGATGGGGAAGAGGGTTTGAAGACCCTTGACCTCCGCTTTGGCATGAGCTTGAAGCTGAGGACAAGCCCCAGATCCACTACCTCCAGGACCCACTTGTCTGTGGTGATATTTTTCCACTCCTGGAGGTGGTGGGCCAGCCTGCCCCCTACTGGGATTGGGGAGGTGACCCGAGCAGGCACCTCAGGGTGTCTGCTTTGTCTGGACTGCTAGCTGAACACTGGGGCTAGTACGGCCACTGCCCCTGCCTCTAAAGTATCCCCTTTGTTGCTGGTACTGGGGAAAAGCTTGAGACTGGAAAAAAAGGCCTGTAGTGAGCTTTGCCCCTGCCACCTCTGGCCTGGTGCTTCTGGGGTGTAGATGCTCTCTTTTGTGCTGCTGCACTCTTATAGGCAGCCTTATATTCATCCATCTTTTTCATGTATGCTTCTGTTTGTTCTCCAAACAGAGACACAGGGTCACAAGGGAAGTCCATGGCTTTGGTTTGTGTGTCCTGCATCAGATTAGTAGTTCTGAGCCAGACAAACCTCCTAAGGGACACTGATACTGCCATTTGCATTTGCCTGGATACAGTGTCATTGGAATCCACTGCCATCCTAAACTGCATTTTAGCAGCCTCAGTTCCTCTTTTTGCAGCTTCTTCCAGGTCAGCTGCCATGGGAGAAGGAACTGCTTTAGAAATCTCTAGCACAGTAGACCAAAAGGTTTTTCTGATATCTGGCTATGTAGGACATGTATGTGGCCTGCCTAACAGCCAGGGAGGACCCTAGGTACACTTTTTTTGCAATAGAATCGATCCTTCTAGAGTCTTTGTCTGGAGGGTGAGAGGCCAGGGGGATGCCAGCTTTGTCACAAGCTGCAGAATGTGCCACACCTTCATGACTGGGGTGCCAAAAAAGAAATTCAGCACCAGCCTTGGCCACTCAATACTTCTTGTCTGCCTTTTTATCTGTAGGGGCACTGAAGTGGGTGTCTGCAACAATTTAAGAGTCTGCTTTCTGAAGGATTTGTGGAGTGGCAGCAGTAACCTTTTTGATGCTGGCACGTCCATTTTCTCCATATAATCCTCTTCCTCCTCATCCTCTGTGGATTCCTGTGTTGTGAGGTTGAGGGTCTGTGCAATTTGCTTCATAAATGAGTAGTAGGATGTAAAATCCTCTGTTCCTTATCAGGGGAATCTGATCTGTGAGGATCAGGGGAAATGTCCAGATCAATGGGTTCCCCAAAGTCCTCATCGTCCTCTTTTTCAAACCAGTCCCCACTAAGGTCTATTAAACCAGGGGCCTGAGTTGAACCAGGAGTCTGGACCATAATCGGTAGCAGTTGCTTCCCAACTGAAACCGGGGTCTGTAGAGACTGAATAATCTTGATCACATTAGCGATCTCTTCTGCAGAAGGAACTGCCACTTTTCTTGGTTGCAGTTCCTGATGTTTTTTCTTTTTTCTTTTTCTTAACCGCAATGGCCAGTTCAGTAGCCTTTTTAGCGGTTTGGTTTTTTGTGGAAGAACTATTGCCCCTTTCAGAGGGCAGCTCCTCCGGTTCAGATTGAGGAGGAACCAATTGCTTAACGGCTGGGTCAGCAGCCTTGTCAGCCATCCTTTCCTTCAGTCTCTTTAAACATCTTTTGACCGTAGACTGTGGAAAGTTCTTGCAGATCTCACAATCTGTCTTAAGGTATTCAAACCCAAGAGAAAATAAACAAATTAAGTGTGGATCTGCTTTAGCAAAAAGTTCCACGCACTTAGTACAGTGCTGGAAACCTGTGGGTCCTGTTCTCTTTTTGGTTTTCTATGACATAACCCAGAAACAACAAGAACAACTCACTCTAAGGTATTCTAATTTTTTATTTTTTTTGTTGGTTACGCTAACCGATGAAAAAAACAGGAGTTACCCTGGTTGGAATTAAATCAAAACAACCAACTATACCCAAGTTCAATTCAATTCAAATTAATGAATACTAAACTAAGAAATTGTAAGGGAGAATGGCGGTTTCCCCTAGGTTAACGAACCGAAGAGCGAGCCGACTACTTACCCCATGAACACTAAAATCTAAACAAATTCTACCTGAAAACCAAGGACAGTGATAGGAATACCAAAATAAACTAAAATTATCAGGAAAAAAATTGAGAAAATAAAGCTTCTTCAAGCGATGAAGGAGAGCTCTCCGGAGACGTCTTACTGAGGCAAGCGGAGTAAAGAATTTGAAAGTTTAGAACTGTTTACCAGGGACAGTGGTTTGAAAGCCGAGCTCGAGCCCAGCATTCCATCATTTGCATAGTTTCTATTAACCATTTCAGCTCCGGGGCAGTCCTATGGTGAGACCATACTGCATAAGTCAGAATACAGTAAGATTTCCTGGGGTTTTAATAAACATTTATATAACAACCCTGATAAACATTACAAGCCGATGCCAAATGTCCTGCCCAGTACTTGATAAAATGAGTGCTTTCAAGTTTTGACAGTCAAACATCAGAAAGCACAGTTATGTAAGAACTTACTGTAACAGTAGATCTTCAAGAGGAGTTCTTGCTGTAGGCAACACTGTTAGGACTAAGCCGCCAGGCCCCAGGACCACATGGAAAAATTCTAGCTAGCAGTCTACAACAGGGGACCGCCCCCTGACATCGGCATATTGATGTCTGATTTGGTATAAGAGGGGCGGTCCCCCACGCCTACCCCAGTTATCCCCATCAGAGACCCTGAGACAAGGTCAAACAGGAGAAAAAGAGGACTCCTGCAGCCAAGAAAGTCCGAGATGGAAAGAGCACGGGGGGATGGAGGGATGGAAAAAACGTGCCTACTGCAAGAGCTCTTCTCAAAGATCTACTGTTACAGTAAGTTCTTATGTAACTATACTATCTTACTTCGAGGAGGCTCTTGCAGTAGGCAACAGCATGAGGACTGAGTCCCAAGCTGTGCTATAAGGGGGGGGTAAAACCCTCGGGAGGAGGAAAGATCACTGCAATATACAGAGAGGGAAAGGAGGCCCAAGCAGACCCTTAGCCTGAGGCTAGTCCTCTGAAAAAGAGGGTAGCAGGAGGAATGCCCTGTCAGAGATAGGCTGGGCAAACCCAAAGGAGGCCAAAGGATATAGTAACCAAGAGTAGTTGGAGCTTGAGTTGCCAAACATAGGACCTAATCTCCCCCAAGGAGAAAACCTCCCCCTGTCCTTTGGAGGAAACAGATAATTATAGGTGGACTGAACCAGGCCAAAATAATGTTCCCCGACGTCAGTCATACTCCAGAGCCAAACTGGCTCTTTACATGGTACAAAGTAACTCCCCAAACTCCTAGGAGATTTCATGGGTGTGAACCGGGGATAGGAGGGCCCTGGGAAGAAACCAACCTGCAAGAGGAAGGGAACTGGCTCTCTGACAGGAGGCACCAAAAAGATTACCTGGGAAGGTACCTTTTTGTGCCTGAGAGCTGAAATAAGAGTAAACGCAAAGCCTAAATGGCTTTGAGAAGCAGAAAAAATGGTGTTCCCCCCTTTTACCCTCGGAACCTCAGAGTCCCAAGGGCAGAGAGTTCTGACTGAAAGGCCTGTCCTGAAGGGAAAGGGACCATCAAAAAAGGGCTTTTCATCCCTGGAAGATACTTGGAAACCCCAGTACGACCTGACCACTGGTTGCCTATGAAAGGTGAAGGGTCAAGGTGTCCTGTGAAAAAACCTCGAAGCAACTCAGCGAGGCAGAAAAATGCTCCTCTCACTTCCCGTTGGAAGATGGGACACCCCCCCAAAAAACCCAGGCCTCATCCCTCGTAGGGGAAAGTAGGGGGAGGAGGAGACGTCCTGGGGAATGGTGAGAACCCAAAGGTCGGACCGTTGCCATGCAAGGACTAACAGGAAGAACCCAGGTGAGAGTAACAAGGACCAATGCCAGGCCTGAAGAAGTAGAGTCTCACTGTCATCTGCCAAATGAAGGACAACATGGGGACACATCCATGAAGTGAGAGCTGGAGCCCATCAACAGGGCCACCCCACAACTCCTGAATGGGACAGGGTGACAAGCTGTCGCAGACAGGCGTGGGAAGGGGGGTAGTGTAGAGAGTACTTCCCTATCCCTAAAACCTGGGGAGGGGTTGGACAGGCCACCCTGGGTACCCAGTGACGGAAAGGCCGATGTGCGAAAGCCTAACCCTAGGGCTGAAGACATAAATCGGCTGGTCTGAAGGAAAGAGGGCCCGAGCTAGGTACCCTATCTCAGAGAGGTTTTAGGGCCCTCGCTCACCACCTGGTCTGCCTTAGGCGTGCCCAAAGAGGCTGGTGATAGTAAAACTCTGCGAGCGTGCTAGGCTCTCCATATCAAGAAATAACTGGGGAGACCAAAGGGAATCCTGTCCAAGTATGGAAGAGCTGTTCAAGGCTGAAGCTGAAGGACCTTTGGTCCAGAAACCCCGAGGAACTGTCCTGAAGGGAAAAAAGGGGGTCTTGTAGGGGTCCAAGTAAGTGGGCATCAGGCACGTCCCTGACAAAGAGTGTCGCTGCCCAGAAAGAAAGTGACCGCCATAGAAACACGAGAATGAGGAAAATCCCTCATAGCCCACACCAGGAGCAACTGCTTCCTCCCTCACGAGGAGTGGCGGAAGCCCACCACCGCATAATAGAGTTGTGCCACCCTGGCAGAGACGATAAGAGGGGGTGACAGGCATATGTCGGGCCCTATCGCAGTTTTGGTGAAAACTGGTGGACCTTTAGAAAGGCCAGAAGGAACACTGAGGAAAAGGATACCCTGCCTAGGCATGTTAGAGGATCAGAGAGGCTTGCTCCAGCCCTAACCTCCATTTAGGATGGTGCCATCCCCCGCAGACAAAGAAGGGGGATGAAGGGAGAAAACCAGAAGCCAGTAGACTTGTGGCCCTACCTGGGTCTAACAATGGGCCCAGAATGGCCAGACCAAAGGGAGTGTAAGGCCTGACAGCCACAGAGGAGGGAAGGTAGAACCCGATCCTCTGGAAACAATAAGAGAGAGAGTAAGGTGTCATCTCACCCTACCTGAGAAGAGCCTGGGTCACCCACTTGCCAGGCGAGACCTTGGGCCGATGCCCTGCAAAGAGACATCCCTTGTAGGGCATACACAAAGGGAGCTGGAAGGCACAATAGGAAAGAGGGGAAGCTTTGCCCCTTTGTCCCATTCCTTCCCCTCCACTGGTCCTCCAACCCATTGAGAAAAGGAGGGGTTAAGAGGAAGTGGTAGGTGCTGATGGAAACTCTGCCCTGTGGGACTTAACAGCTGGGGCAGCCGGGACCAAGGAGGCCTGGTGCTTGCCCTGCATCCCAGAGAGCTGAGGATGCTGGGGTTGCTGCCCCTGAAGGTAGACCGGAGGCAGGTGTGACTGGCCCTGTTGGCCATGGGAGCCAGTATGAAAGGAAGTTCCAGAGTCATGCAGGGAGGACAGCAACACCTGTACGTCCTCCCTGAACAATGAAGGGCCCCAGAAAGGGGCATCCATAATGGAAGCCTGGACCACTGGAGTAAAGCCGGTCAGGCAAAGCCAAGCATGACACCTGATACAGGCGGTGGAGACCGAGCTGCAAGCGGCATCATCCACTGTGTTGTATGAGCCATGGAAGGTGTGGAAGCCTACGTTAGAGGCAGAATCTAAGAGCTGCTCAATCTGAGACCGAGCAGTAGACTCCAGTGTGGTGGAAGCAAATCCCCTACCTGCCTCAAAAGGGACTGCTGATGTATCAGCATATGCACAAGGTAGTTCTGGGCCCGCAAGGCCAGGGTCAAAGAGACATAGACCCTGCACCCCAGAAGGTCCAAATGTTTGGATTCCCTATCCGGAGAGTAATCACCCTGACTACTGGACCGCTGATAGTATGGAAGTATCAGCATTGGGGTGGGAGTCAAAGTGAGATGTGCTATTCTGAGTGTGATATAGTCGGCTGGCCTTCCTTGGAATGGCTGGGACTGATGCCGGCTGTTGCTAAACCGTAGGTGAAATGTCATCATGTGGTACCGCCAAAGGGGGATAACCTCGGACTCGACCTGTGCCAGACAGCATCTCTGAGGGTCCTGCTCCTCAGTGCGCCACCCCTGAGAAGCCTGAATTGTCTTCATCATTGACAAGAATGAGGGGTCCTCTGGAGGGGACTTAGGGGTGTCCCCAATCCATATCTCCCCAGGGGGGTGAATGCAATGGGGAGATCGGGGATTCCAGGGAGTCTGAGATGACATGTAACAATCCCTCAGAGTCTGAGGCTGAGTGCGGCAGTGGTGACAGGCCAGAGGTTGTGATTGGTCTTGCACCCAACTGGCGTTCCATTTCAGGAGGAGAGACCTCCATGTCGGATGAAGGGGAGTCCCTCCCTGGGGGAGAGGCTGGCACCAACATTTGCTGAGTAGGGTCCAGTCTTTGGGTGGACACCCACCACGCATTAAGAAGAATGCTGTAGTCGGCTGACATCCAGCAAAGGAGCGTCGGGTGGAAAGAACAACCCAGCACCAGGTAGTGTATCAGGAGGCCATAAATGGGGCCTGACGCCACACCAGACGAGCCCATTGAATGCCCAGAAGGCACAGACTGTAGGTCTAAGCTTGGGACCAAAGGGTCAGAGGGGTGGCCCGAGATCAGAGCTGGCTGTTGCGGCTGATGGGCAAAGCCCCTGAGGGGTCCGAGGTAGGGACTGGCTCCTGGTAAACTGAGGCAGCAACCAGAGGTGATGATGCCAAGGACACCAGATCTGGTGAGGGAGAACCTGCAGGCTCCGATGAAGGGCTACTTGGTGCCGGGTCTGCAGATGGGAGACTGGTGGAGGAATGCCCTGCCAGAGCTTGGTGGGGAGTATCCTGAAAGGAGACCACCAGTGGTGGCTGAGGAGCCAAAGGCACTGTGGGTGGAGGCCCCATGGGTGCAGGCTGTGGCCCAGAAGGAGAAGGTGACAGTAGGTGTTGATCTGACCGACCGTCGTCCAGCCTCAAGACGTGGTCTGGCAAAGACGCCAAGGCCAGATGGGAAGAAATAGCCAAAGCATCACCTAAGGAACTGGCCTGGTCACCTGGCTCAGGGCCTTTGTGGAGAACTGGCTTGAGCAGCAGGGGCAGTGGGATGGAAGAAGAATCCACTGAACCCATGCAAGCACTACCCACCACAGAAATAATGGCAGAAGGCTTATCCACAGGCAGCCCAGAAGGATGGAGTGCTGGTGTGGAAGTAGAAGTCAACCCTCCACGGGAGGAAGACTCAGGATCTGCCATGGCCCCTCAGAGGCGACCACGGCTCTGTAGCGGACTGCTTCTTATGTTTCTTCCTGGATGTTGGAGTGGACTCCACAGAAGTCCCCACTGTGGTCCGGGTCTGCAGCTCCTTTTCCAAGGCGGCCAAACTTTGTTGGATGAGAACGATCTCCAGTACCTTCTGGCATCTTTTTCACGTGACCTGATTGAATTTCTGGCACACCTGGCAGGCTTCAGTGTCATGGACCAGGCCTAGGCAAATGACGCACATGGTGTGGCCGTCCTTTTCAGGGAGTTGCCTTCCAGATGCACACTTTAACTTGTGGGAGTCTGCAGAGGAAGTTGGTGACAACATGGAGCCGAAAGCGAACTATGGGCACTAGAAAACAAAGAAAATTGAAGTCAACTGTAGCAATGATCTGCAAGGTCCGATGAGCACAGTTTGACAGCAGGAAAAGAACTGAGGTGGGCATGGGGGACTGCCTCTCTTATACCAGATCAGACATCAGGGGGCAGTCCCCATTGTAGACTGCTAGCTAGAATTTTTCAATGTGGTCCTGGCACCTGGCGGCTTAGTCAGAATGGAGTTGGCTACTGCAAGAGTCCCCTTGAAGAAAGATATAAGTATTCAGTCCTCCTCTTCACCAAATGCTTCAGTCTGTGGGCCAAAGTCTTTAATTTTCCCCAGAAGAGCTTTGCCTTCTTTGAACTCACTAAAGATGCAAACCCTGATGGTCGTGACCCCAAACTCTTGTCTCTCACCGCTCCTGCCATTGTTCTTCCTGTCACTTTCCTTCTAAAGCTCTCCTTTTCACTAGCCTCCATCCCCAATTCATGAAAACAGGCTTGGTCTCCCCCTTCCCAAAAGTGGTGCCCCACCCCCGTCTCCCCTGTACACTACTGCCATATCTCCCTCCTTCCCACTTTGGCTAAATTCCATCAAAATACTTTTTTGTTGTCGCTAACACATCATCAAAATACTTTACTGTAAGGCTAAACAGCCATCCACAAGTGAATCAGATAAAAGCATGAAAACACATATACATGATTTAAAAATCAATTCTTTCTCAAATACAAATATAAATAAATTACAACATTTTCTACTGGAGCATCAAATACATGGATAAATATAATGTACAAATTTGACCCAAGTTTAAAACATTTGTTAGTTTACAGATCAGGTAGAGAATTTCCTAAGTACAGTACACAGGAATAAGACAGCATGTTTATATTATTTGGTTGTCTTTTATAGTTATTGTTATAATTGTATTTGTATGGCTAGCAGATACTGCTTTTTTATATATATTGTACAAAAATATTTTGCTGTCCTTTGCAGTGACCACACATCAGCAGCATGTATTTAAATAGTTGTCAGTACTTCCTCATTTACTGAATATTTAGTAGGCAGGGTTGAATAAAGCCCTGTTCCATTTGTTATGCAGAAAGAGTTTAAACACAAGGGTCGTTTCTACCCTCTCCATTTCTGTCTCCTCTCTCTCTGGTTGTGCAACTAAATTTTCTTGTGAGACCTAGGAACTGATCACTGTGACAATTTCGCAATTGTCTGCCTCTCGTTATCTCTCTGCCTTCCCTTGCTATTTCTGTCTTTTCTTCCCCCTTGCATATCTGTGGGTATAAAAATCTTTATGTGGAAATGTCACTGATACTGGGATCCATTTGTTTAAAACAGTGTATAGTTATACTGTTGAAATAATTGCAGAAAGCTATTTGGAACTCAAGGGGTTAACCTGAGATGCAGTTTTTAAGCCCTTTGCAGAGCTGTCAACAAGAGGTCAGTTCTGGGACACCATGTACTGTTTTGCTGCACCTGCGAGGAACAAAACTGTCAAGAACATTCTGTGAGAAGCAGGCTCTCTTAACGAGTTCCCAGATAAAGACTTATAAAAAGAGTAACATTTTTTTTTTGCTAGGAAGACAAGGAGAGTGAGAGACTGAAACTTGGAATTAAGAGATACCCTCAAAAAGAAGGACTTAGTTTTCTCTGTTTGTACTGCCTTTGCAAATAGTTATACTGAATAATTTTTATTTTTCATTTTGCTGTTATTGAGGAAAATTAAAACGCTATTTGCAAATTTTGAAAGCGATCCTGGCCTTCCTATGCTTCCTAACCTGTGCCTCGACAACATTTGGGATATAAAAAAGGTCCTAACCAATATGCTCTTTTATTGTTGTACCAAGTGCATTTCCACAAAACATGGTTATGGTTTTCAATTCCTCTCTCCCTACAGGAACATTTTTCAGAATCTTTTGAAAGATTATTATGCCTAGTCTGCAAGATGTTGCTTGGGAACCTTTCAAACTTATACTTCAAGAATGTCCTCCGTAGTTTATTATCAGCTAACAGATCTAAATAGGCTTTGTAGCCAAAGTTGCAATTATGTTTGGCAAACCACTGTGAATGGGGTGTCCCCCGTATGGTTTCTAAATCTTTTTGGTTCCATGTATTGTTGACTCTTTTAGTAACAAATGTTTTGTACTTATTACTTATTGTAATACCTTTATCTACACATGATTTTAAATTTAATAACCTATAGTTGTCCAGCAATTGTATCAAAGAGGGGTACCAGTAGTTACTTTTATAGCCGAAGTCCAACCATTTTTTTCCCCTGAAAGACAGAGAACAGAAATGGCAACTTGTGGGAGATTTGTTAATCTTAACCAAAAATGTATCTTCCTGGTATGTATAAGTGCATTTAAGTTTGTTAGTCCCAACTCCACTCTGGTATAAGCTAAACTCAAGGAATACCTGTTCCTCTCCCAGCTCTCTGTTTTCCTTGATTCTTCCTCCTCCTTCTTCACTCCCTTTCTATCTGGCTTTAGGAAGTCTCACTCTACCTGCACCTCCTCCTCCTCCTCCCGTGGCTCACTGGCTCTATCCTTTTTGGCATGGACCTTGTCCTCATCGCCGCTGCCATTTTTGTTGATTTTGTCAAAGCTTTCAACACTGGTGCCCACCTTATCCTTCTGGACAAGCTTATGGCGGTGGGGCTCTCTACTGCCTCAGCTGAGTGATACCTCTTCTACCATGAAGGTAGGTCTCAAGCTGTACATATTGGAGATGCCTTATTCCCCTTCACTCCCTATCTGCTCTGGCATAACCCTCAGCCCTATTCTATTCTCCATATTTCTGAATGATCACCCCTGCCTGCTCCTCTACATCTATTCACATGTATGCAGATGACACAGTACTCTATGTCTGAGTCTCCTGTGCCTCAGACCGCATGGTTTGACTCTAACTGGACTTCTAACAACATCTGGCACTGGTTACAATCCAATCAGCTGTCCCTCAATGCCAAAAAAGCTGTAAACTTGACTTTTGGCATTAGACAGAGACTTGCTAGTCTCACCCTCTCCCTCCTTCCATACCCTTGATGGGGTTGCAAGTGAGGATGTCTCATCCTTTAATCACCTCAGAGTCTGGTTAGATCATCACCTCAGTTTCTCAGTTCATGTGGATATGATTTACCAAAAGCTGTACCCAAACTAGGTGCACTTTACAGGAACAAAGTGAGTATCCCGCTTCCTGCCCGTAGAGAAATTAGCTCAAAGAGGATTCTCCCAATCTTTGATTACAGTGACATTCTACAATGCTGCTTCTAAATCCACCTTAGCCAGACTAAATCCCTTCTTTCACTCCTTTTGCCACTTTGCCCTGGACTGTCCCCTAGAAACCACCACTCTCCTCTGTATTCTTCACTCTCCTTTCCTTTCCTTGACATCAGGCGCCTTGCTCATTGTGCTACCTTCATCTTCAAATTCTGGCTTTGTTCCCTCCCTGTCATCGAGGCACAGGTCAGGAAGCACAGGAAAAACCAGGAGCAGTTGTAGAATGTGCAAAAAGTGTTTATTAGTACTAGCAGTAATATAAAAAATAAAATTGTTCAGAATAATTATTTACAAAGGCAGAATAAACAGAGAAGATCCATCTGAGTTTTCCTTCAATCTTTGTGTCTCACAAACCATTGCAGCTCTCTCTCTCCTATACGTCTGTGCAACCCCCCTGCTTAACAAGCATCCTGTTTTTTTCTAAAATGTTCTTGTATGTTTCAGGCAGGCGCAGCAAGAACACAATGTCCCGGGACTGAGGCCACTTCTCCACAGCTTCTGAAAAAGGGCCTAAAAACTGCTCTCAGGTTAACCCCTTGAGTTCCCAATAGCTTTTTGCAATCATCTCAAACTATAATTATATAAATTTCAACAGTAACATTATATAATTTCTAAACAAGGGGATCCCAATATCAGTTACATTTCTACATAATGATTTGCATATATTTTTATACCAGCAGATATGCAAGGGAGGAAAAGACAGAAACAGCAAGGAAAGATTGAGAGACAGTGAGAGGCAAAGAACTGCGAGACTGTCAGGGTGATCAAATCCTAGGTCTCACGAGAAAATTGTTTGCACAACCAGACAGAGAAGAGACAGAAAAGGAGAGAATAGAACAGATCCTTGCATTACAACTCTTTCTGCATAACAACTGGGCAGGGCCTTATTCAACCCTCTCACACTCCCCATGTGCCTTTCATCCCTCCTCACTTCCCCTTTTTCTTCCTCTTATTCCCTTCATAGCTCTGGTCCTTGTTCTTTGCCCCCCCCAAGGAAAACCCACTGCCTGGCAAGCAGCCTTTTACTTCATCTTCCCCAACTTTGGGGCTCTCTCCCACTACCATTCATACTGCTCTTCCTCCCTCTCCTTAAATCTCCCCTCTGTGAATTAACTTCTCACTCCTGCAGTTGCTTCTGATCCTAGCCTCTGGCTGCAATCTGCTGCCCTCCAAATGCCCCCCCGGGGTTCCATCATTCTTCCCTGCCAATCCCAGTAGTGTTTTGTTCACCCTATATTTTGCTGCCATCTGCATTTTATTGCTTTGTTGCTTTTCAGGTGCTATGCCTAGCACAGCTTGATCATTTTATTACTTCTTAATTGTGTAACTCATATTTTTTTTTAACCTACTATTGTAATTTATTGCTGCACTTTCCCTAGCCCCTCCCTGAAGGATGCATCTGGAGAAAGGCTGTTTTAGCTCAGTGTGTCTTTCCTAGTAACACTTTTGAAATAGATAAATTGAAATAGATAGATCAATCTGTTTATCAATAAATAAATAAATCCTGTCCAAGTGGGTAATCTTCAACTTTTCAAGATATTGCAAACTGTGCAGAATTCTCAGTTCTCTTATGTCTGAGCAAACTTCATTGAATGTCTTACCCCTGGATCTTGTGGCAAAGCTCAGTTCTGCAAGTAAAGACACCTTCAGTCCGTCTTCTAGGATTTACTGGTCCCATTCATCTTGCTGCTTCCAATATTTGCCCATGATCTTTCAGTTGTATTAGCACCATTAAAAGGGTCCAGGGTCTTTTCTCCTTCTGACCTCGACAAGGCCCTGTGTGATCAAATTCAGTATGCCTTGGTCAACAGAAGTGCTGGGGAGAGTCCGTAGTTCATGGTGAGTCAATCCTTGATGAAAATAGCAGGGTCATCTCCCTCAGAATGTTCTGGCAGTCCAACCACCCTTAACTTATTAGCTCTGACTTGGTTTTCAACATTTGCTTTCTTTTATAAGGCCTGAGGTCACTGCAAATGATTTCCCCCCCAACTCCTGAAGCTTTCTTGACCTCTGCAACTGCCAGATTTGCCTGTTGCTCACACGACTGTGGTTTAGTATGGATGTCAGCAACCTTTTCATCAAATGCAATGAGACAGTAGCCCATCGCTTTTATGGCTTGTAACACATCATGGAGTTTGGGGTCCTTAACAGAAGTGTCCCCCAACATGGCACCTCCCATGTCGCTTCCAGTCTGTCTGGTCTGCTGGCTGTGCTTGGCAACACTATCGACTGTCATTTTCATTGGATTCCCCATTCCTTCTGATGGCTGAGAAAGTCCCAAACATCTCTTCCGACTGCGAGAGGTAAAACATTTTTCATTTTCAATTATTTAAAAGTTTTTTTTTATCAGCCAGAGCTTGAGCAAAACATGTCTTTCTGTGACAGTAGCTGGTCATGCCCCAGCTTCACTATTTCTGACCAACTTTAATGCGAAACATTGAGAAAAAAAGCAGCAAAGATAAGCGAAAACTGAACGTAGGCTCTGCCTGAAATACCATCCAGGTGTTCTGCCAGCTGAGCTATCAGACCAACAGGTAAGCTAGAGCATCCGATGTCCACTTAAAAGTTTTCTTTACTACAAAGCCTGCGGTTAGGAAGTTTTTCGAGTTAAATATCCAAGTGTCCTGTTATTCCTTTCTGTAGACTTCTTTTTTTTTTTGTATTTGTTTTCCTGCACAGAGAGGATGATACATTTCACCTTTAATGTAACAAAATGCCTCTTTTATAAACGGTTCTCCACTCACTAGAATCGGCTCCTCACCACTGGTTGCACACCAGCTGGATGGTGCAGGATCTACAGATTGCACAGTTTTATGTCTTCTACAAAGAAAAAAAATACTCCTAATATCCAGACCAACCTGAAAAAACATAAAATGACATATAACAGGGGTTTCACGAAGTACAAAATACCCAGAGGATCTAGACAGGCCTACAATAACATAACGGGGGCTCCATGTAGTGAAACTATCTAGAGTTTCCAGACCGACCTGAAAAAAATAAAACAGCATATAAAGGGGGTTCGAGAAAGCACAATGTACCCAACCATCCAGTTCTACCTGAAAAAATAACATGTTGGAGGAGCTGGGGCCACAGACAAAGTTTTCCAGTGGATAATTTCTACTGCAGTCACTGCAGAACTAATTTCTAAATATAAGAATATTTATATTTTTGTCTACATTTGCCCCAGTCCCCCTCCCCCAAAAAACAAGGGTGCCACAGCCTCAGAGAGGGAGAGTGGTTGCCTTAAAGCTGATGCCAGTGCTGCTCTCTTTACGGCTGGCAGGGAGCGCGTGAACACTGGATGACCAACACCCTTCCTCCCCAAGAGCTGAGCACCACTCCTTACCCCCAATTAGCCCCTTGTGGGATTTCCAGACTTGCACATTAATCTCAGCTTCCCACGTGGCAGCATGACATTCCAATGATGATTCTTTTCAGGAATATTAAAAGATTCCCTTTGGAGTACAACTCCCCACACCCCTTGTCCCTTATCTCAGGGCTTATCATACCAGCTGGAAAAATAGCCAAACAGCTATAATTTCAGGGATACTGACAAGGAAGGATGGGTTGCAAAAGGTCTGGGGAAACAAACCAATTCAAGCACAAAGTGATTTATGAAAACAAAACATAGCTGCAGTTTGCCAATGCAAGCAAAATTCCTATATGCTCAGCTGTTTTTTCAAACATTATTTTTCAGTAAAGAATTACTTGAAAAGCTAGTTCCATAGTATGGTGGCAGTTCTACTGCTGACTGTGCTGGCAACACGGGTTTCGGAATGGACTCGGGATGCATAGGGCAAGCTGGGGGTGGCAGGCTACAGTAGCCCATAGAATGTTTTCATCTTTTTGGGAGGGGAGACAGGTCACTCTGCTACTTGCCTGCCACCTTGTGGAAGCTGAGTGGCTGCACAGCAGAAGCATCTACTCAAGGTAGGACCACCACTGGTCATTGATACACACACACCTCCCTCTGCATGCACACAAAGTGCATCAATGAATGATCAATGACCCTCGAGTACAAACTGGAGAAAAATTCCTAGCCAAGCAATATGGCTCCCTGGTCCTCCACATGCCCCATATCACCAACTGGGCTCCTCCTCCTCCTCCTCTGAGCAGTGCCCGGGGGCCTGGCCAGCCCTGCCATGGGGGGGTAACTGACAGGGGACTCACCGGAGAGACAGGCAAGTCCCAGAAAAGGTGAGTGATAAAACTTGGGTACAGGGGCCAATGGGGTTATTTGGAACTCGGAAGATAAAAACCTTGATAAAAAAAAAGTAGTACACTTAGTTCCATACAGAGAACAGTGTAGATCATTACCCAGTGTGATGAAAACCATCTAATAAAAGGATAATAGTATTCTCTGCATTGTGATACAGCATATGGGGAGGAGAGTCTCAAAGTTATATAATGCTACATAGATAATACAAGGTTTAGCTGTCAAGACAAGCCCATGAGCTACTAATATCCATACATAATGCATACCATAATAACCTTAAAGTTCATATTTCTGAAATGGAAATAAAGGGAGTCACGTAATCTTCCAAAAGTATAGTTAACTCAGGCATAGTAAAGATGGCAACTTTACATGGGTATACAGCAATACAGACAGAAAAGAAATGTGCTTTGGAAGTTGTGACAGGGTTGATTCCCTGTCCTATTTGTTATATAGAAAGAGTTAGAAGTAAGGATATGTTCTAGCCTCTCCTTTGCTGTCTCTGGTCTGTCTGATTGTGCAATCAAATTTTCTTGTGAGACCTAGGAACTGATAACTCTGATGGTCTCACACCCCCCCCACCCTTGCTATCTCCCTACCATCACTTGGTGTTTCTTGCTTTTCTATCAATCTGTGTGTGAAACGGGGATCCCTTGGTTTGAAAATGTGTATAGTTATATTGTTAAAATGAATGCAAAAAGCTAGTTGGAACTCAGGGGGTTAACTTTTAGATGCAGTTTGACCTCCACAAACTCATTTGCAGAGCTGTCAACAAGAGATTAGTTTTGGGACACCATTTTCTATTTTGTTGCACCTGCAAGGAGAGAAATTGACAGAGTTCTGATACATTTTGTGAGAAACAGGATATTTGTTAGTAAACTCAGGATGTAGAAAACAATTGCCAGGTCAAGATATCTTATATAAAGACAGCAATGTTTGTGAGAGTGAAAGAAAGAGAGAGAGAGACAGAGACAGGGAGAGAGAGAGAGAGAGAGAGAGAGAGAGAGAGAGAGAGAGAAATTTGAAATTGAAAAGAAACCCTCAGATGAAGGACTTGGTTTTCTCCCAACACACAAAGCCCATTAACAGCAACCAATTTGCAACAAAGTAAAGCCCCGGCTCAGCCCCTAGGTAGTGCACACCTAGATAAGATCACAAATGGTAACATTTCAGATCGGATAGAAGAATGCTTAACAACAAAACACACCACTTCAGAAAGGGACCTGCTAGTAACTGGAGACTCTATTATTAAGGGTGTAGATGCAATCCTGTGTAAAGGAAGGAACCATCACACTTCAGTTAGTATGCTGCCCGGGGTAAAGGTTACTGACACAAAACAACTGTTAGGAGGTTTGATGGAAAACACCATTGATCCCCCTGGTGCTACTACATGTAGGAACGAATGATATACAGGGCAGAAAACTGCAAGATATTTTTACAGCTTTCGAGAATTATGTACAGAAATCAGAACAAAGGATGGAGATGTCATTATAGCAAGCATACTACCAGTATATGGCCGACACCCCCCTAAATCCAGGAATATAGATACACTGAACAACTGGCTAAGAGAACTCTGCAAAAAAGAAAAATACAAGTCTTTAGGCAATATGGATGCATTCGGGGACTATAAATTGTAGTAACCTGATGGGCTCCACCTGAATAAAATGGGTTCATGATACCTTGCAAATAGATTTAGGGGGGAAATCCAAAAGATTTAAAACTAACTGGGGGGGGGGGAGCTAGGGTGGAAAATGAAACCAGCCAAGGGAAACACAACTTATTGAATCACAAATCAACCAATAAAGCATGGAATTGTACAACTTCTAAATGCTAGAAACCTAACAAACAAATGTGATGAGTTCCAACACATAATAAATACACAGAACTTTCACCTATGCGCAGTAACAGAAATGTGGTGGGACACTGAGGACTCTTGGGATCAAAACATACAGGGATACACCTTATATAAAAAATTCAGACTCCATAGAAAAGGAGGAGGGGTGGCACTTTTTGTGTCAGATGATTTAAAATCTGAGGGCTTACAGTTAGATATGGAGGAAACTGACCAACTTTTGGTGAAGCTATTTCCACCCCAATCTCCTAAAATTATAATAGGCACTATATACAGGCCACCCTCAGCTACTTCACAAATGGATGACAATCTCATAAGGAAAATAAACAACCTAGACCCTACAGACAGAATATTAATATTGGGTGACTTCAATCTGCCAGGAATAAACTGGCATACGCTCAAAGCAGGAAGTAAAATAGAACAAAGATTATTAGATGCATTTGACAACATTGGATTAATACAACTGATAGATGAACCAACAAGGGACAGGAACACACTGGACTTAATATTGACAAACATGGGGGATACCATTATGGACCACAAAACTTCAATGCCCTTAGGAAACAGTGACCATCTGAAAATTTAATTTGACATCAGGGAACCCCTCTGCATTAACTCAGGCTCTACTTCCACCTTGGATTTTAGCAAGGCAGACTTTGAACACCTAAGAACAAACTTAAAAAAACTGGAACTGGCAGGATGAACTAGAAGACAAAACATTAAACACAGAGTGGGATTTGTTTTGTGATAAAATAAATAAGGAAGTACAGAATCACATACCCCTCAAACAGAAATATAATAAAACCAAATCTAGACCCCAGTGGTTAACTCCAGCAATAAAAAAAACCCAAAAAAACTTATGAATAAAAAGGATAGGTTATATAAAAAATGGTGAACTAGTAGTACAGAAACAGACTAAATTATAGAAACAGCTTTTAAACATTAAAAAATAGAATTAAAAATGAAAAAGCAAAATATGAACTTAAGTTGGCATCAATGGTTAAACAAAATTACAAAACTTTCTATTTGTATATAAACAACAAAAAAGGGAATTCAAATAAGGCAGGACCATGAAAAACTAAAATGGAGAACTACTGTCCGAAAACAGCACTATGTCAAATTTATTCAACACTTATTTTACATCAGTCTTTAATAAAAAGAATGGGACAAGTCAGTTACTACAGATTCTAGGAGCAAATGTCCAAAATATGCTCCTTGTGGACCCCAAAGATATGGAGACCAGACTAAGTATATTAGATCCATACAAATCCTCAGGACCTGATAATTTATATCCCAGAGTTCTCCAAGAACTGTGCAGCCAAATAGCTGCTTCTCTAACATACATTTTTCAGACCTCATTAGATAGGAGAGAAGTAGTGGAAGATTGGAAAAAAGCTAATGTGACCCGTATATTTAAGAAAGGTTGAAAGTCTGACCCGTCCAATTATCGCCAAGTAAGCTTAACTTCTATCCTATCTAAGATACTTGAAAGCATATTAAAGGAAAAAATATTGCACTTCACCAGCCAAGAAGTCTTAATGGATAATACCCAGCATGGATTTGTTAAAGGGAGGTATTGTCAGACAAATATGTTGGGTTTTTATGACAAAGTGATAAAAGAACTGGATGAAGGCAGTTCAGTGGATGTGGCATACCTGGATTTTTCCAACACCTTCGACAAACTACCACATGCAGGATTACTGATAGCAATGCATAATTTAGGAATCCAGAATTTCATAATATAATGGGTACAGGCCTGGTTACAAAATAGAAGCCAAAGAGTATGCATCAGGGGGACAGTCTCCACATGGGCTAAGGTAACAAGTGGAGTGCCCCAGGGATCAGTGTTAGGCCTTTGCCTCGGTAACCTATGTCTAGCATCCCTACAATGTGATAGCAAGGATATATGGCTTTTCAAATTTGCAGATGAATGTAGGTTAGTGCAATAGTGAATCACAACACTACCAGTTCACTACAAACAGCACTCCATCATATTGTAGGATGGACTCAAACAGCAGGCCTGGTCCTAAATCAAAATAAGTGCACCGTGCTGGCCTGCTGGCGCAGTGGTTGGATTTCTGCTTGCGACGTCAGAGACCCAGGTTTGGGAACGGACCCGGGTCATCAGAAGGCAGGCCAGGGGGAGAAAGAGCAAGCATCCCCAGGACTGCTCTCCTTCTCTGGGGGGAAGGGGGGCTTTGTGATTGCACAGGAGTGACACCTGGCGGAGGACTGCTCACCACCCTGTGACGATGCATTATTGATGCTTTCTGGGATGGGATAGACGCTGGGTGTCATTTCACATCTCTGCTCCAGCGTACAGGGGAAAAAAGGGAAGGTGGTGCCTCCGTCTACATGATGCTCTCCCTGGGCTGCAACTAACCTCTGTCACTGGCTCTTCCACCCAGATACCAGTCCTGCAGCACTGGGAAAGCAGCCAACCAGTGCTGCGGCCCCACCCTCCAGGGGGCAAGCTGGGGGTGACCGGGAGAGTGATGGCAAGGTATGGTAGGTGGATGTCCGGGGGCCGTGACCAGAGTCAAACCTGATGGGAGGCCCTACCAGGAAAAAGCAAAATAAATATAAACCAAATTAAAAATAAGTGCACCATTATGCACTTGGGGAAAAACAACCCTAGGGATAAATATGTGATAGATAATACCCCACTAAGGACCACAATGGAAGACAGCGATCTGGGTATCCTAATAACAGATGACATGAAATTTACAGCACATTACAAAAACATAACACAAAAATGCAATATAATATTAAACTGTATATTCAGGCACATAAAGGCAAGGAATAAAGAAGTTATCCTGCCCTTATATACTCAGTTAGTTAGACCTGTGCTAGAGTATGGAGCCCAGGTCTGGTCTCCATACAATAAGGGAGGCGTAGAGATGCTGGCGAGAATCCAAAAAAGAGCAACCAGAGGAATAAGTAACATGGCTGGTAAAACTTACGAAGAGCACTTGGATACATTGAATTTGTTCTCTTTGGAATACCAGAGAAAACGGGGAGATATGTGTTTAATACACAAAGCATGGTCAGAAAATGATCTGTGAGACAATCTGGGGCTGGAAGCCTCGGACAAAGTATATAACACAAGGTCACACCCCCTACAATTGAAGGCAAGACAGACAAATTTAGTAAGATCCAGCAAATGGCTAAATCAGAGAGTGGTTTTTGAATGGAACAGATTGCCCCCGGAAGTGGTGGCATGTGAAACTACTGAGGCATTCAAACATAAAGCTGATACATTTTACAAAGGGTAAATATTTACTAGCAAGCACAATGGACGCAAGTCTTCAGGCTCTGTAATATTCCTATGACTCCTATGACCTATGACTCCTATGCTTGTATTGCCTTTGTAACTAGCTATCCTGAACAATTGTTTTATTTTTTATTTTACTGTTATTGATAATAATGAAACACTACTTGTGAATTATATAACTGCTCCTGGTTTTCCTGTGCTTCCTGACCTGTACCTCACCGGCAGAAGTTCAATACTACTTGTTAAGTTTGCAACAATGGCAAAATAAAATAAGCATTTGTCAGTGCCAAATATTCACTGCTTGCAGCTGTTGTGCCTGGTCTTGCTTGTACATATTTTTACTATATATTTACCCAGGATAGAACAGGTAAGATGCAATGGGCTGGATATTCAAAAGGGTTGCGCCATGCGCAATAGGGTTGTGCTTGCGCAAGTCCGAAATTGCGCCATTCTGTGATATTCAGCAGGAGGCAGTTGGGCCCCCCAAGTCATGCTGAGCAACAGCTCAATGCTAATGAAGGCATGCTCAACCGGAGGGGGAGGAACCATGCATAAACTGCACAGCCCGATATTCAGCCGGGTGTGCAGAGTTGTGCAGGCGCAACCCCCTACCTGCGCCTGCACAACTTTGAGCCAAAAAAAGAGTAAGTCGAGGGCCACCCACAGGTGAGCTGCCACATTGCAGGGCACAACACAGCAGCTGCCACCTGCGGTGGCCCTCCACTTGTTCCCTGTGCCCCCTGCAGCCCGATCACAGGCATAATAGTAACCCCCGTAGCCTGATCGCGGGCAGAACACACTCCCCCACTAACCCGATTGCTGGCAGAACACCTCCGACTAGCCCGATCGTGGGCAGAATGTAATGAACCTCTACTGGCCCGATCGTGGCAGAACATAATGGAACCCCCCACTGGCCCGCATCGTGGGCAGAACAGAGTTCAACCCCCCAAGACCAATATCCCTGGTGGTCCAGTGGACCACGAAGCCTGATCAGGGCATAAGGTCAAACCCACCCCCAAAAGTCCTATTTCCCTGGTGATCTAGTGGCTCCCCACCCCACCCACCTGCCTGCCACCCCGCCGCCCGCCGACAGCTTGGTAGGGCTGCACGCCCATTGGTTCAGAGCAAGAGACAATGGGCGTGCAGCCCATACCGTACAAGGCAGTCCAGATATGTGAATCTCCAGCTGGATAGGTGTTGTACATCCAGGCACAGAGTATTATCATGCTGCTTACCTGGCTAGTATATTCAGTTTGTTACTATTTGGCCAGCATGTTCCATTCTTTGCTTCTACAGACATATGTAACAGTCTGTAAGATCTTTGCAATGTATCCGACTGTTTTAATGTTTGCATCGTCTTAATAAGTCAAATCAATAAAACGTATTAACCACAAAAGAATTCTATGGCATAGCCCAGTTGAAGGATTTCCAGAACCCGGACATCTGTCATTGTTTGGGCCCATCTTGCAAGAAATTCCTGTAGTCTTCCACCAAGGGAAGGGGGGTGCAGGGATGGGCCTGCATACCTTCATTGTGAAGTACCAGGCCTTTGTGCTGGTCCTCCTCCGTGGCACCTGCGAAAGGATCCTCTATTGCCTGAAAAGGCACCTCTGTTTCTTTGGGTGCTGAAGTTCCAAAACGGACAATATCCTCCCCGGAACTGCCTGAGCCGACCATCGCCCTGGCCTCGTTGAGGCGCTATGGCCTTACGTTGCTGTTTTGACACTGGGAGATGGCCCTTCTTATCTTGCATGTCCTGAAAGATAAAATCCAGACCAGATCCAAACAATAAACTTCACCCCCACACCCTCTGTAACTAAAATAACTAACTCTGAGGGGGAGTGGACCCCGGAGTTAAAATGTAACAGTTACGGGGGGTGGCAAACGTCTATGGCCGGACAAGAACCCAGACCGTGTGGAGTATGCTGGCTAAGCTACCTGTGCTCCAGCCCTCCACACCATGGGGCAGCTCAGCCAGCTTCCGGCTCCGACGGTGTTTTCAGGGGTTAGGTAGCAAGCTATCACATCAGCTACCTTACCCCTTCCTATAACACCTTTGGGCATGTCTCTGTCGATACAATCACTATCGGGACACTGCACCTGTCAGGCAATAATGCCCGGGCAGGTGCATGTCAGGATAGTGAGCCTTGGGAGACCGTAAGAGTACCGCCCATTCTTGCTCTATAATTTGGTCACAATGTAGAAAACCTGGGAAACATTTTGGAGCAGACGAGGACACCAACAGAATTGGATTGACAGCCACTGTCTCCACGGACTGCTCCTCCTTTAGCTGTAAGGATCTACAAGCCTCAGCGATCAAAAAGGACAAGGACTTATTATCAAAGAGGGGTGGAATAGAAATCCTGGTTTTGGGCTCTGTCCACTCTCCTTCCTCCTGATCCTCCTCAGAGGGAGCACCCTACTCGTCTAAAAGGAGTTTCCCCAAGATCCCCGTAATCCATAGCCTTGTCTTCAGATAGGTTAGGCTCCAGGTCTGCCTGCATACTGAATCTGCAACCTGCTCTTACTGCGTTGCACCTGGATGTACATGTGTGGGCCCCCCCTGACCTGAGGGGCCCAGTTTGGGGTTGGGTGCATCTGTCATGATGTCCTGCAGGACATCGGGGTGTAGAAGCTCACTGAGGAGCAATAATAGAGATTTTCACAATTCTGCTTTGCCACTGCTGAGAGATTGACCAGCCCCCCCCCCCAGCGTGGAGGACCAGCTGGGGGGCATCATGAGAGAAATATTATGTTGGGCGACACAATGGGGGCAAAGTGTATCCACTGGAGAGGGTATCATCACCTTTCTGCAGGTCTTAAATCTTTTCATAATTAATGGTCTCCTGTAAGCTATGGTGCCAATAACTGAAAATTGTTACTGGAAAAAACCCAGAGTCTAACTGTGTTTAAAAAGTTTTCTGTAAAAAACCCCACAGTTTTGATATTTGTTAAACAGTTACCAGCTGTTAAAGAATTCCAGGAGCTTCAAAAGGCTCTAACTGCATGCGCACGTGTCCCCTGGACTCGTGGAGGCGCTAGCATGTGTGCACAAGTGTGCATGCACCTGTCCTATGCGTGCACGCACTTGTGCAATACAATTCAATGGCACTTAGCACTGTGCAATGTTGTTAGCGCTGCGCATGTACATGCATGATGGGCATGCACTCGGGACACTGGTAGGAAGCTGAGGGGAAGAAGAAGCTCATGACCAGCCCTAATGGCGGCCGCACAAATGGTAAAAACAGAGGCTGAGGTGAGAAATCAAAAAACCTTGTGTCCCAAATACACACGTTTGTTCCAAAATAGTAAAAAACACACAAAACCTCAAACTGAAGGGGGGGGGCAAGGAACCGACGCCAAAGATGAGTGACCCCCAGAGATCCTAAGCTCCTAATAATTTAAATCTATACCTACCTACCTGTGGCACCTTTTTCTTCCTTTTAAAGTTTCTAGAGACCATTAAAAACACCTTAGCAAGGCATAAGTGGCTCCCAATCCACACAGGGAAAGGGAAAAAAGGCAGGTTATTCAATTTGAAAGCCGCAGTTTAACAAGCACAATTAAAATTTAGGAGTACTCCCTGAAACAGATAGCCCCAACTTGCAGAACAGAATTGCAGCCCCAAACTGAAGTCTTGAATCTTGAAACTTTTTTTTTTTAACTTTATTTTCTACATCCACACCCTGGGCATCCTTCAGGAGTGCCCACAGGGAGTCCGCCCTACTCCCAGCCTAAACCCTTGCATCTCCCCTCGATCTCCTCTGCCGAATGATCCCAGGCAGGCTCAACACCCGGTTACCATCTCCGGGGCTGATTCCACCCTCCCACGGTGGTAGCCTCTTAAGTGTGAAGTGCCTACCTTGGTGTCATCGGGTCGCCTTGGAGGAAGATCCAGGGTGTGTTGGGCCGGCAGTTAGGATATGGGCGAAGTCCCCTGGAGCCACCGTCATCTCTTCGATGTGTGGAAGGATTTTTTCCGCTTGTTTGTTCCTTCCCTCCTTCCACGCGGAGCCTGGCCAGCAAGGCAACATAGTGTTGTGGCTCCACCACCAGGCATTACGCCGTGCTGCTACACTGGCGATCCTTCAGCCACCGCCAGAGGTCGCTCCATGAGCGAGCGCTTCCCGTACCCACCCCCGGGAAAAGAGAGCGGTCGGCTGATGCTCAATCTCTGTCCCCCAAACCCGGGTCACCGGCATGGCGCGAGGTGTGGCGTCCAGCCCCTCAACCCTCAGCGCCACCGGGCCTGGCCTGAATCTTGAAATCTTCACAGAAGACAAAAGTAGCTCTGCCCCCTTCGTATGGCACAGCACAACTGGGAAGTTGCTGCTAATGCATGGAATCCTCATGTGCCCAACATTCTAAAGCTTGGGCTGTGCCATTCCCCTGGTAGGGGTGCACTATAGCCAGTTGTATTGATTACCCATTGACAATGTGGAGCACTACAGAAATCTATATACACCTTGCACAAAAATCTGGCAGTGCGAATAGTAGCTACCTTTTCAAGGTCAGTTTACTATATGGTGACCACAGAAACCACTTTTGCCTAACAGGCTTCAGATGGATACCCCAAAGACAGCAGAGTGGGTAATTTCAAGAGTTGCACAAACCTTGACGTGCCCGTTTCTTGTATATAGTTTTGTTGATAGCTATTCAAGCAGTGTGATTACCTGATGCTGTGGGAGGGGTTGAGATCTATCTGGGACGGCGTCGAGAGGCGTGTTAAGATGACACAGAGAGGGACTTGAATGTGGTAACTTATAATGTCAAAGGGTTACACAGCCCTATTAAAAGGAGCAGAATCCTTCAGGAATTAGGGCAAATGGGTGCAACTGTGGCTCTACTTCAAGAAACGAACCTCAGCATGGCAGAGCACAAAAGTCAAAAGCAAATGGAAAGGCAAGGTGTATGCCTCAACATGTGTAGAGCGCCCAAGGCTCAGAGGAGTGGCCACATTAATTTGTAGGGACATTCCCCTGGAAATAAATAACATTTCCCAGGACACCAGTGGTTGCAGTATAAAAATAGAGGGCAGCTACAGAGGGACCCCTTACACTATTTTGAACTTACGTGCCTCTAGTCAGGATTTGGATCAAGTGGAGTTTTTCCATAACCAACTTTTAGATACTGTAGAAGAACCTAGATGGCTATACATTATTGGAGGACACTTCAACTGTTCCCTCTCCTCATCTCTGGATAGATCTGATAATGGGGCAACTCAGCAAGGGAGAGCTGGGCTGGTCCTAAAGAAACTGTTGCGGGAGCTGGGTTTAATTGAGATCTGGAGTTTTTTTACACCTCAGGGTTCGGGATAACATATTTTACTCCAACACACATAAACTATATTCCTGGCTGGATTACTTCCTGATCTCATAGGACTGGGTGCATACTATTACTTCTTCACACATAGGTTCCATAACAACATCCGACCATGAGCTGGTCCCGGTAGCCCTGGAGGTACGGTCATATATTAAGACCTCAAATTGGAGACTAAATGTATCTTTATTAAACAGACAAGATTTCCAGACTTTAGTTAAAACCACAGTTGCAGAGTACCAAGCCTATAATCATGTGGTAAACACATCCACAGGAGCCTGGTAAGATGGCCTAAAAGCCATGGTCATAGGGAAAATGATCTTCTATGCTTCACATCCTAAAAAAGAATGTAAGAAACGGCATTTAGAATCAGAAAATCAAATATATGACATTGAGTGTGAGAACAAAATGTCATTAAATGACCAATGTAAACTACGGTTGGATCTATAAAGGAAAAAACTCACGGCACTCCTAGAACCAACAACAGAAGGGGAGATGAGATATGCCAAGCAACACTTTTATGAGGCAGGGAATACATCAGGTTGCCTCCTAACGTGGCAGATTAGAAAAACTGCAGCTAGCAGGGCAGTCCCCAGGCTTTGGAAGACCTAGAAACAGAATTTGATGGCAGATAAGGACCACTTGGCCCACCCAGTCTGCCCATTTCCCTACCTAATGGATAAGCTGCAGATGCTAGTTAACCAACAGCCTACTTCTTCCCCCCCCCCAAGAATTGCCTTATGAATGCCCCATGCATTCTTGAAATCCACCACTGTTTTTGACTCCACAACCTCCTCAGAAAGGCTGTGCCATGCATCCACAACCCTCTCCATGAAAAAATACTTCCTCACATTACATCTGAGCCATCCCCCCTCAATCTTCAAATTGTGCCCCCTTGTACTTGCACACCTCTTTTTCTGAAAGATGTTACCCTCTTGGACTTTGTTGATTCCCTTGAGGTACTTGAACATTTCTATCATGTCTCCCCTCTCCCTCCTTTCCTCGAGGCTATACATATTAAGCTCCTTAAGTCTCTCTTCATATGTCTTCTGGTGCAGACCCTGTACCATTTTAGTTGCCCTCCTCTGGACTGCCTCCATCCTGTATATGTCTTTGCGGAGACTGGGTCTCCAAAACTGCACACAGTACTCCAGATGGGGTCTCACCAGCTGTCTGTACAGAGGGATAACAACTTCCTGTTTTCTACTGGTGATGCCTCTCCCTATGCATCCCAGGATCCCATCCCTCGTTACTGCCCTCTCACATTGCTTGCCCACCTTTAGGTCATCTGATATGACTACCCCCAGATCCCTTTCCATTTTTGTTGTTTTTAGTATCTCTCACCCCTCCATTGTGTACTCTTCCCCTGGGTTTTTGTTTCCCAGGTGCATTACGTTGCACTTCTTAGCATCGAATCTAAGCTGCCATACATTTGACCATTCGTCTAGTCTTGCCAAGTCCCTTCTCATCCTTTCCACCCCACCTTGTGTATCAACTCTGTTGCAGATCTTTGTGTCATCAGCAATGAGACATACTTTTCCTTCCAGGCCCTCTGCAATGTCACTTATAAAGACATTACTCTTCCCCTGGGTTTTTGTTTCCCAGGTGCATTATTTTGCACTTCTTTGCACTGACTCCAAGCTGTCATACTTCTGACCGTTCCTCCAACCTTGCTAAGTCCCTTCTCATCCTTTCCACGCCTCGTGTATCATCCCTGTTGCAGATCTTTGTGTTATCTGCAAAGAGGCATACTTTTCCTTCCAGTCCCTCTGGAATGTTACTTATAAAGACATTAAAAAGGACTGGACCCAGTACTGAACCCTGCGGTACCCCACTAGTAACTCCCTTCCTTCAGAGTGGACTCTGTTTACCATTACCCTCTGTGTCCTATTCTCCAGCCAAATTCTTTACCCAGGCTACCATCTTGGGACCCACTCCCAGGCTGGCCAGCTTGTATATTAATCTTTTGTATGGGACTGTGTCAAATGCCTTGCTAAAGTCTAGGTAGGCCATGTCCACAGACCCTCCTTGATCTATTACTTTGGTCACCCAGTCAAAGAAATCTATTAAATTTGTCTGACATGACCTTCCCCACTGTGAATCCATGCTGCATTGGGTTCTGTGCCCCTCTGGCCTCTAGGTACTCAACAATTCTTTCCCTCAGAAGTGGTTCCATCATTTTACCAATCACTGAAGTTAAACTAACAGGTCTGCAGTTTCCTGCTTCTGCCCTGCTCCCACTTTTGTGAAGTGGAATAACATCTGCCCTCCTCCAGTCCTCAGGTACCACCTCATTCTCCCATGATTTGCTAAAGAGGGTTGTCAGTGGTGTCACTAGTTCTACCCTTAGTTCTTTTAGAATTCTGGGGTGAATCCCATCAGGCCTCATTGTTTTGTCCACCTTCAGTTTTAAGAGTTCTTTCAGAACCCTTTCTTCTGTGAATGAGCTGGTATCAACCCCCCCCCCCCTTATCTAGAGTGTTTCTATTATTTGGTTTCTGTACTTCCTCCACTTCATTAGTGAATACTGACCAAACATATTTGTTTAGTATCTGCCTTTCCACAGTCACCCTCTGTCCACCCCTTCCCCTTTATTAAGCCTCACTATCCCTCCCTTGGTCTTCCTTCGCTCCCTGATGTACCTATAAAAGGTTTTATCCCCCTTCTTAACTGAGTTGGCTATCTTTTCCTCGGTTTGGGCCTTTGCTGTTCTGACTGCCTTTCCTGCTTCCTTTTGCTTTAATTGATATAATTCTGTGTCCTGCTCCTTCTGTGATTCCTTGTACTTCCTAAATGCTTTTTCTCCATAACCTTCCCTGCAACCTCCTTTGAGAACCATAGTGGTTTCTTACATCATTTTGTTTTGTTTATTTGCTTCACACAAAGGCTTGTTGCCTCTGTGATGGCAGTTTTGATTATTCCCCATTGTTTTTCCACCCTTCCTGCCCATTTGCTAGTGCATTCTTTAGGCATTCTCCCATTCTGGCAAAGTCAGCTCTCCTGAAGTCCAGTACCTTTGCCTTTGTATGGCTTTACTCTGCTGCTGTGTTTATCGCGAACCATACTGTTCGATGGTCACTAGTTCCCAGATAGCTACCCACTTATAAATGTGTGATCCTCTCGCCACCTCCATTTTAAAGTACCAGGTCTAAGATTGCTCCCTCTCGACCCAAGATGGATCACACTGTAATGTTCATCCCCAACACAATGAGCAATTTGCTGCTTATTATACAAATTTATATAAAGGAGAAGACATTTGAGATAGGCAGCTCAAATTAGATCAGTTTTTTTAACACCTTGAGATTGTCTGCTTTATTAAAGAGGACCTTCCCTGATGGTCCAAAAAGTTAATTCTTGCAGTAATGTACCTCAAATGTTGTGTGCATGTGTTAGTTTTGTCAAAGGTTTACTCTTCTTTCCATATTTTGAATTGTTTCTTAGCCCTTCTGCACTTGCCTTTGCTGTTCAGCTGCTGGGCAGCGGGTTCCTGCTGATGTCACTGTATGGAGCAGGAGTGAATCACACTGTGCTGTATAGTGACATTGCAACAATTTCACTAGGGAAAACATTCATAACTTGGTGTACGTACTATACTAGTAGTGTTGAATTACTCAAGAGATTTTTAAAACCTCCTACTGAGAATTGCGAAAGCTTTTAGTAGGGATTTTTGTTGTTGTTGTTTCGTAGTGTGTTCACTAGTACCAGGCGAGGCAGGGGTCAATTTTAACATTATTTTACTAGCCCAAGACCTAGTGCAAATAGACCAAGGCTAGTGCAGCTAACTCTATACTTGTCCGTCTTAAATAGTGCTGGTTTTCCATGGCTGAAAATGAAGTTAAATATGTCCCTACTGTAATAGGCTCCAGTCCTTATGCTACTCTCTCTCTCAATGTTCCAGATGACCTGGTGTGATTGACAGCTCATTAAGAGCTGCAGTTATCTGGCAATTCAAGGACAAAAGCATCAATAGGAGTCACCATTAGCACTCCACTGTTAGGCCTTTCAGCTAGTGTCAAGGGTGTAATCAAGGGTAGCTTCCAGTTTTCTGAATGTGTCTCTGACAATTTGTCCCACATTATTAAGACCAGTGCCTCTCATTTCCCTACATTTTGAGTCTCTGTATGCAACATTTCACTGACAAAATGGTAGTTTACTCACCTGGTAAATGTGATTGTGGGGGTATACATCTCTGAGGCACTCCACACTCCATACACATGGGTTGTGTCCACCTGATAGGTTGCTTGATGCACATGTGACTTCAAAGAAGTCCGACCCCCTTTCCCTGTGATGCTGCCTCTCCAGGATTAGTTCGAATTCTTCCAAAGCTGTACCTAATCTGTAACCAATAACTCTTGACTTGTTATTAGGCAGCATAATGTTTCCTGATATGTATCTTAGCATGTTAAATAACTTAGAGTAGAGGCATTTGTTATGTTTTACCAAAAATTCTGTGGCCCATGAGGGTCCTCTCTTTATTTCTTATTCATACACATCTAAAATTTCCAGCCCATACAGCATGCTGATTGTTAAATCTTGAAGCTCATCTTTGAGTCCTTTGTCTCTGACTGACTACCTGGGTGGGTTGAGGAGTGCCTCAGAGATGTATACCCCCACAATCACCTTTATCAGGTGAGTAAACTACCATTGAGGGGGATAATCTCTGAGGCACTCCATACTCCTTACACATGGGTTTCAATATAAAAAGCAGTACCTTAGTGAGAAGGGTGGGTAGTCAGTCCATTATGTTATATTCGACCTTGCTGCTAACAACACTACTTAAGCAAAGTTTGTTTTTTCTTCCAGGGCTACATCTACCCTGTAGTGTTTAGTGAATATGTGCATTGATGCCCATGTAGCAGCAGTACAATTTTTTTCTATTGTGGCCATGTTTCTCTCGGCCCATGATGTGGCTATTGCTGTAGTGGAATGGCCTTGATTTTTGTTGGTGGTGTATGATTTGAGGCCTTACAGTATATGCCTCTGTGATGGGAGACTTAAGCCAATATGCACCGTATGTCTGCCCTTCTTGTGATGTAAGGGGACATTAGTCTCCTCATAGCTATCAGCTGATGTTGAGGGTCCTTATCTACCTTGTCTACAGGCATACAGACAGGTATTTCAATATCCTGTTTGGTGTGAGGCAGAAAGGAAGGGATCATCTTTAAACTGATCTTATCCTCATGAAATACCAGATAAGGCAGTCTGTAGGATAATGCTTGTAGTTTGCTTATGCACCTAGCTGAACATATAGTGACTATAAGGGTTAAGTGTTTGCCCTTTGAGTGGTAGTGACTGTAGAGGTTCAGATGGTGAGTTGGTCATTGCCCAGGCAGTCTGTGGGATAATGCTTGTAGTTCGATTATGCATCTAGCTGAACATATAGTGACCATAAGGATTAAGAGTTTGCCATTTGAGTGGCAGTGACTCTAAAGGTTCAGATGGTGAGTTGGTCTTTGCCCTGGGTACTAAGTTGAGGTCCTAGGAAGTGGGCCATTGTTTTATCTTAGGATGTAGATTGGATCAATTGCTGCCACTTGCACTGTTAGGGATGCTGGAGATGGTCCTTTATGCAGACCTTGTTGAAGGAAAAGAAGTATGTTGGGCACCGTGGCCCTTAGAGGTTGTATTTTTTTTCCCTTTTCTTCTCACCACCTGTGGAATAATCTCGAATGTCTCTGATATTTTGAGGTAATGGGATTTCTCCATAGCGTTGGTGACCACTGGGTGGTATCCCTCTCTTAACAGTCTCTCCTATTCAGCAGCCAGGCTGTTAGTTTGAGATTGTTCAGACTGAGGTGACATACTGGTCCCTAGGTGAGACTATCTTCCCTGAATGGTAGTGTCCATGGGTGGTCTAGTGCCATTGTCACTATCGTGGTGAACCCTGTTCTCCTGGGCCAATGAGGGGTGATGTTTATCACCCAGGTTCTGGTTCTGCATATCTCTTTCAGAACCTGTAGTATCAGTGGAAAGATGTAGATTACCTGGAAAGACCATGTAGCTGATAGTGCATCCATGCCCATGGATTTGTCGTCCCTGAAGCGGGAGTAGAAACTGGGGCACTGATTGTTCTTGTTGGTGGCCATTAAGTTTATTTCTATCAGTCCCCAATGTCTGTTGATCATTTGGAATATGTTGGAATGAATCTTCCACTCTCCTGGATGTATTAACTAGCGACTTAACCAGTCTGCAGTGGTATTCAGCCTGCTTGCCAAGTGTATGGCTGATATGCTCACCAGATGTTTTTGTGTCCAAAGAATGAGTCTTGAGCCTCTCTTTGCATGGCTCCACTCTTTATTCCTCCTTGTCTGTTGATATAGATGATAACCTGATTGTCTGAGCTCATGAGGCAATTTCCCTTTTTCCTGACTAGCCTTGTGAATTGCAGTGGTGCACAGGAAAGTGCCCTGATTTCCCGAATGTTTATGGCCATTTTTTACTCTTGCATGTACCACTTTTCTAGGCTTCCCAGTGGAGTAGCCACTATGTAGAGGCTACTCAAGGGTGTATGGCATTATTAGCAGGCAAATGGTGTAGGCAGTGTGCCATAAAGATGTGGGGATCAGCTTGGGTAGTGGGGTAGGAGTTGATGTGACAAACCCAACCTTCACCATTGTATTTCACACTAATGGCTGTGTCTGATCAGGCAAACACCATGTGGACGTTAATGTTTGTGTAACCACCTCCACTCTGTTTCTAGATCGGAGTGTGTTTCTGAATCCGGCTGTAGTGAGTGGGGTTCTGGCCCAGCTGGTATCTAACTTTATTTCACATGGTGTTTTACATGAGGTGTGCCTGCTTCAGTTGATTATTTTGGTGGGGAATTGTTGCTGTGTCTAAATCCTGCCCAGCAGAGGATTTAGGATTGCAGGTGGCATATTTGTTTGTGCTTTGTCTTTTGTGTTTTCACAGGTGTCCTCCTGGTCAGATGGCATGGGTGCACCTTCTGCATCTGATGCACACAGTATGCTTAGTTGTTTTGGGGCTAGCAGCACATTGCGTTGGCTGCAGCTCTTTGTTTTGGTTATTGTAGTAAGTTGAGAAAGGATACCTAGAGAGAGTGGTGTGTTGGGGGGGATTAGATATATTGTTTTATTTATTTATTTGTTTATTATTTCCCTTAATTCTTCCCCTGCACAGTAATCAATAATATTCAGCACTGTACAGGCTATTGCTGTGCCTGTGCATTGAAGTGTGCACTGTCCCTATAAATGTGGATATAGTGAGTGAGGGACTCAGTGTTATGCTGTCTTGCCCACAGCTGTGGTAACAGTGCTGCCCCCGATGTATTTACCCCATTGATAATTGATTTTCAAATTGTTGCCTTTATATTTAATTATTCACATTGTGGTCTGCTGTTGCAGATCAGTTGGTGTTTTTAACAAACGCCCTCTGTGCTGGTTTGACACTTGTGAGCACAGTTGTGCTCTCCACAAGATGGCAGCAGTAACTGTCTGTCAATCTACACTATCTGGTGGCTACCTATACCATTAATCCCACATAGATATGGGGGGACTGGAGAGCTTATCCGAGAACACAGCAGCAAGTCTCGTGATGATATTTGTCACAGCTGCCAATCTGGATAGGCAAGTTAGGTTAGTCCCTCAATGTTCCTCCTCCTCATGAGACCTACTTTGTTTGTGGTGTTTCAGTCGGGTAGATGATAGAGGAGTTTCCTCTACTTTTTGATAGAAGAAGGTGATGAGTTTAAAACACATAATGTGCCATAAAAACCTATTGAAAGCATGTCATTTTGAGGTGAGGCACAGAGGGACTGAGAAAATGATTCAGAAATTGTTGTGTAGTTATGTCTTGAGTGAGCACTTCAGGTGCTACTATGCTTGTAATGGGGGACTGTGGCACATTACTTAATATTTTAGCAGTCTGGGATGCTGGCAGGGTACTCCTGATGTTCTAAGGTGGCCACTTGCTCATTTAATAACGGATAGACTCTGGAGCTGCTGGCAGGGGCTCCAGGTCATCAGGCACCTTAGTAAAGTGGTATGCTTGTTCTGGACAGCATGTAGGGGGACTCAAGAGTATATGCCCATTTAAGGAACAAGAGCCTTTAATTATTTTGTAGCCCCTGATATACTGAGCTCCTGTGGCTGTGGAATCTATTTGGTCATCTGTGAAAGATTTCCGACAATACATAGCTCTGTTAGCATCCTTTAAATTTAGCATCTTTTAAATTTCAAAAATGTGGTAAATTATGTTGTTCAAGTCCTTTTTCTTTATATAAAATTAATGGGGCTAAGTCTTGCATTAACATTAGTATGCATTACTTTGTCGTACACAGTACATAGTAGCGGCTCCTTAATAGGTGACTGTGCCTTTAAGAGAAGGAAACTGTGGATATCAGTAAAAGAAATGACTATTAAAGTACACTATTTCCTAAACAGTTATTTTATTGTAATCAAACCTCCTTGTATGTTAACCCAATATAATACAGTGTAGTGTTTTTTATTAATTTTTTATATTTTATTTATTTATTCTGGCCCCTTTTGTATGCCTTGGTATTCTTTGGGATAATGTAGGCATGTGCCTTTAAGGGGGGGAGGTGGGCAGGATGTCTTAGCTAATTCTTGCCTTGGGTGTGGCAAGCTGAGTGAGGAATCATCTGCATTTTTTTTCTGCTCTTTAAAATATGTTTCTTCAGTTGTTCTGCATGGCCAGTGTTAAAAGTTAGGGGACTTAGGCTTAAGAAGCTGTACAATTGCTAGCTCCATTCTCCGTTGCAAGATATGTTGGATTTAGTCAAATCTTGTTCGTTTATCTTCCTCTAAGATGGTGGCCAAGATTTCGTGAGAGCTGAGAGCCAGTCAGCTTGCAGCTGTCATGGAGCAGGAAATTTGGTAACTATGAAGAAGCATGGGGGATGGTCATGCTGTTTGAAAAGCCATAAAATAACATTTGAGTGGCTCCATTTTGGTCCCTAGAGTTTCCTTTTCTCGGTGGGACTGTTTTTGGATAGAAAAAAACAAGAAATGGCTACAGGTGCTTTTATTTACTGCCACGGAATTCGAGGAATGACAATCCAGCACAGGCATTTTAAGCACCTTCCAATGCAAGGAAACTTTTCTGGATGAGTTTGTGAGTACCCTTTTTACAAGTTAGTGATGCTAGTGGGTCACCATGTTCTTATCAGTGAATAATATAACTCTGGAACTGCTAGCAAGGGAACCAGGTTGATTATTTATTATATTATCTCCTGTAAATCACTGCATAGATTCTGTGTTCATTTATGTGAGTCAGACATTGTTTTTAGCTCCTGGCACTGCTAGCAGGAGTGTTCAGGTAACTATTAATCTCTATGCTTGTACGATGCAATAATGTTCATAATTTGAATACTGTGCTAGCAAATTGTCAGCTAATATTTTTCTAGACAACCGATGCTAGTAGAAGCCACAGTGCTAACATCTCTAAGACTACCAAACTTGCAATTTTAAAAAGTTGCATATCTGCCGAAACATACTCTGGAACTGCTGTGTTGAAATATTTTACATTACATCTAAACACAGGTAGCACTAGCAGGGGTGCCAGATTAATTTTGCAATAATGTCATCATTTATTGTCTGCCCCCAAGGATAATCAGTTACCATACCCAGTCATTCAGTCACTGTGTAGGCATTTAAAAGTACTTATATTCTATGCGTATATTGTTATATTAGCAGATGCTTTCAGCTCTTTTGATATCCAATTCTATGACTAATGTCGTCTTCTTAAGTTCATTTTAGCAAACTTAAATTTTATCAGCACACTGGAGCTGTACAATGTGCTTGAAATATTCACTTGCTGCAACAACCAAACTCCATATAGGTGTTGTTTTAAATATATGTGGGACAGCACTCCTATGGCTGCTAGCAGGAGACACAGGGTGTTCCCAATCCCACCACAGTGTAGTAGTGGGTGCAGGCTGAACTGGAACCGCTAGCAGGGATCCCAGAAAGCTGCAAACTACAGTCACAAGTGCTCAATTCATCTTAGATTTGCTGAGAGGGAATCTAAGGCATCTGGTATGAAATTTATGGGCATGACACAATACCCTGAGTTGATCTCCGTAGTGTGCCTCTAGCAATAATTTAAATGTAGGCTGAGTGACTGTCTCGGTGATTCCCTGTCAGAAAGCAAGAATTGGTTTTGAGTAGCACAAAGGAAGTTATTTTAAGCAACCAGTTCTCACTCTGGAATCTAGATTGAGCCATATATTTTCGCGACGTAATTCCATAAAACGCTCTGTTATGCTAGCATATCCTAAGCTGCCAAAAAACGTAGATATAAAATTGTTAAACCTGGCGAATTTACCTTTTGTTTGATATTCTTGAAATAACTGCTTGGGAGCTGTTGTGATGTGACCACAACCTACAGATGCACATTCAGAACTGATCCTGGAGAGGCAGCATCACAGAGGAAGGGTGTCGGACTTCTTTGAAGTCACATGTGCATGTAATATGGAAAGAAAAAAAAGGAAGAAAACCAGGAGCAGAAGGGAAAAAACCCTGGTCTGAACTTGCACCTCCCCAGCCCACATATGACCAACATGGCAGGCCACCTACCACTACTGTGGTCCTGGGCACGCAGTAGATAACCAGTAATCCATAACAATGTCAGTCATAGGATTGGGGGTTGCCATTGGGTGAGCCAGGAGAGTGGGTGAAGCTTGATTAAAAAAACAGAAAGAGGTGAAGGTGGTGGCAAGTTGCTGCTGACCACCATGTGTCTTTCCTCTCTGGGATTTGTAGTGGGTGTCCCATGGGCTGTTGCTGTCCTCTTTCATTACCACAGTTAGCACAGAGACAGAATTAAATCTGCCACTGCTGAAACCATGGTCTGCCCATGAAATGGCTGCAGAATGCAAGATTCAATGGTTATACAGATCTGGAGAGAAACTGCCAGAATTTGCAGGGGGTGAAGGTGATTCTGCTGGGTGACTCCATGACCAGGGGTATCCAGTGGGAGGGGGTGGGGAGGGAAAATATAGCCCAGTCAAGGCTAAATGTATCCCAGGCCTACCCATACACAAGGCCAAATTCCAGTTATACTCAATAACATTGGAATGCGGGGGATTCCCAGACTTCCTAATACATCTGGGAACAAATGACTTGGAGGGGAACAGTGAACTAGAAATCCAGGCAAGATTCCGGGAACTGGTCAGGGTTTTTCACTCTATAGGAAGCTCAATCTCCTTCTCAGAGATTCTGCCAGTACCTAGGGCATCCGGGGAGACCAAGCATAAACTTAAGGGAAGTGAACCAAGCCGGCCCGGTGGCACTGAGGGTTGAGGTGCTGGATGCCACACCTCGCCGGCAACCAGGATTCGGGAATAGAATCGGGTTGCCAGGGGCTGGCAGGGGGAAGGGAGGATTGAGCCTCCTGTGACAGCTCTCCTTCCTTTGGGGTGGGTAAGGGACATGCTCCACGCTGCACTGACACCCAACAGAGGCTGGGTGTTCAGCAGAACATGGGCATTTACATTGGGGAAGAGTCGGCGGATGTCTGCACGTTAGTGTGCTGACGTAATTGCACGTCCGACTCTTTGGAATGACTAAAGAGGGGGGAAAAACTAGGGTAACTCTGCCTCTATGAAGCCTTCCTCGGGGTTTCAATTAGCCACTGTCACTGGGATCCCCCTACTAGTTACTGGTTCTGCGGGGGCTGGAGAGGGGGTCCAAGCTCCATGGCCCCGCCCTCCAGGGGGAAAGCCGTGAGTGACCAGGGGTCCCAGCAAGTGACAGCAGGTAGAAGACCAGGGCCGTGACCAGGGTGGATACCTGGTGGAGGAACCCACAAAAAAAAAGAGGGGTGAACCAGTGGCTCAGGGACTGGTGCAGGGCATAGAAACATAGAAACATAGACTTTGACGGCAGATAAGGACCGCTAGGCCCATCTAGTCTGCCCATTTCCTCACTACAGGATAGGCCGTAGATCCTATTTAACCAACAGCCTATATCTTCCTGCCCCCCACAAGAATTGCCTTATGTCTGTCCCATGCATTCTTGAATTCTCCCACAGTTTTAGACTCCACAACTTCCTCAGGAAGGCTGTTCCATGCATCCACTACCCTCTCTGTGAAATAATACTTCCTCACATTGCCCCTGAACCGCCTCTCTTCTATCTTTTAAATTGTGTCCCTTGTTCTTGCAAGTCTCTTTTCTGAAAGATGCTACCCTCTTGGACTTTGTTGATTCCTTGAGGTACTTGAAAGTTTCTATCATGTCCCTCTCCTTTCTTTCCTCAAGGGTATACATATTAAGCTCCTTTAGTCTCTCCTCATACGGCTTCTCTTGCAGACCCTGCACCATTTTAGTTGCCCTCCTCTGGACTGCCTCTATCCTGTCTATGTCCTTGCGGAGATGGGGTCTCCAGAACTGGACACAGTATTCAGATGGGGTCTCACCAACTGTCTGTACAGAGGGATAACAACTTCCTGTTTTCTGTTGCTGATGCCTCTCCCTATACATCCCAGTATACCCGGCCCTCCCTACTGCCTTCTCACATTGCTTGCTAACCTTAAGGTCATCTGATATGATCACCTCCAGGTCCCTTTCCTGTTTTGTTGTTGCTACTACCTCCCCACCCATTGTGTATTCTTCCCCTGGGTTCTTGTTTCCAGGTGCATTATTTGCACTTTTGCATTGAATCCTAGCTGCCATCGTCAGACCATTCCTCCAACCTTGCCAAGTCCCTTTCATCCTTTCCACGCCTCCTTGTGTATCAACCCTGTTGCAGATTTTTGTGTCATCTGCAAAAGGCATACTTTTCCTTCAGTCCTCTGCAATGCCACTGATGAAGACATTAAAAGGACTGGACCCAATACTGAACCCTCGGTACCCCACTAGTAACCGCCCTTTCTTCAGAGTGGACTCCATTTACAATTACCTTCTGTGTCCTGTTGTCCAGCCAATGTTTTATAGACTACCACCCTGGGACCCACTCCCAGGCTGGTTAATTTGACTAATAATCTTTGTGTGGACTGTGTCAAATGCCTTGCTAAAGTCTAGGTAGGCATGTCCACAGCCCTCCCTGGTCTACTACTTTGGTCACCCAGTCAAAGAAATCTATTAGATTCGGCCTGACATGACCTTCCTGTGAACCCATGCTGCCTTGGATCCTGTGCTCCACTGACCTCTAGGTACTCAACTATTCTTTCCTTCAGAAGTGACTCCATCACTTTCCCTACCACAGAGGTCAGACTGACAGGTCTGTCGTTTTCGCCTCTGTCTTGGTCCCACTTTTGTGAAGGGAATCACATCCCTTCCTCCAGTCTTCGGTACCACACCATCCTCCCATGATTTATTAAAAGAGTAGCCAGTGGTTTCACTAGTTCCTTCCTTAATTCTTTTAGAATTCTGGGGTGAATTCCATCAGGACCCATTGCTTTGTCCACCTTCAGTTTTAGGAGTTCTTGCAGAACCCTTTCTTCTGTGAAAGGACTGGGATCGACCCTCCTATCAAGAGTGCTTCTGTTAATTGGATTAGGCACTTCCCCCTCCTCTTTTGTGAATACTGAGCAGAAATATTCGTTCAGTATTCCTGCTTTTTCACTGTCCCCCTCTGCCCACCCACCGTTTATTCTATTCAGCTCACTATCCCTCCCTTTGTCTTTCTACGCTCGCTGATGTACCTATAAAAGGTTTTATCCCCCTTCTTAACTGAGTTGGCTATCTTTTCCTCAGTTTGGGCCTTTGCTATTCTGACTTCCTTCCCTGCTTCTTTCTGCCTTAACTGGTACAGCTCTCTGTCCTGCTCCTTCTGTGTTTCCTTATACTTCTGGAATGCTATCTTTTTCTTCCTGACTTTCACAGCCACCTCTCTTGAGAACCATAGTGGCTTTTTCTTTTGTTTTGATTTGTTTATTTGCTTCACACAAAGGCTTGTTGCCTCTGTGATGGCAGTTTTGATAATTCCCCATTGTTGCTCCACACCTCCTTCTAGCCTGTTTGCTAGTGCTTTTCTGAGGCACTCTCCCATCTTGTAAAGTCAGCCCTCCTAAAGTCCAGTACCCTCACTTTTGTATGGCTTGACTCTGTAGCTGAGTTTAACGTGAACCACACTGTTTGATGGTCACTTGTCCCCAGATGGCAACCCACTTCTAGATCTGAGATCCTCTCACTGCCCCTGCTTGAGAGTACGAGGTCTAAGATTGCTCCCTCACGAGTGGGTTCCAACTAGCTGTCTAATGCCTGCCACCTATAGGGGTGCCAAGAATGGCTCCTGTTTTGGATGTCGCTGTAGCAAATGTGCTCCAGTTAACATCTGGCATATTCAGGTCTCCCATCAACAGTATCTCCCCTTTCTCTGCCATTCTAAGAATGCCTTCCATCATATCCTTGTCCATTCCTTCCCCCTGACATGGGGGTCTGTACACAACCCCTGTGCAGATTGTGGTGCCCTTTCCAGTCTCCAAGGTGACCCACAGTGCCTCCTCTCCTCCCTGTTTACTCTTTTGTTCAGTTGCAGGGCAGAAAGGTATGGGCTGGTGTGGGACTGGGAGGATACATGGGAGGACAAGGGGTTATATGCCAGGGATAGGATACACCTCAGCTTGGAGGGGAGGGCGATCTTGAAACTAAAACTTGCTGGATTCATAGGCGAGAGGTGGGGTTTAAACTTTTAAAGGGGGGAGGGTTAAGTAAAAGAATGGCCCCAGGAGGGCTGCTCAAGGGTCCAGGACTAGGGCACAAAAAGGGGGCAGGTGACTGCATTGCAAATCCATCCAGAACTGTGCAGGAAAGGGCAACTAGGGACTGCGCAGGGCCGAGAGGACTGGAAAAGAGAGAGGTGTCAGGTGGAGGACGGTCCTGATCAATGCCAGGAGCATGGACAACAAAATGCCTGTGCTCCAGGCAATGCTGGTTGAGGGATCAGTGGATGTGGCAGCAATTACTGAGACATGGGCCACCCAGAAAAATGATTGGGACCTAAATTTGGAGGGTTACAAAATATTCAGGAAGGACAGAGGAGAGGGAAGAGGAGGGGTGCAGTGCTCTGGTAGTCACAAATTACATAGTGGATAGTGAAGTGGAGGAGGCTGGGGGGGTGGAGGTGATTTGGGTAACCCTGTAAATGAGGGGAGGTAAGAGATTGAAAATAGGCGTGGTGTACAGACCCCCGGCGATGGAAGAGGCCCTGGAGGACAAACTAGTTGAGAACATCAAGGGTCGCTGTGACCTTGGAAAGGGTAGGGTGGTGGTCATGGGTGACCTTAATATGACAGGGGCAGACTGGGACACTATGACATCCTCTGTGGCCAGGGAACAGAGACTGATGGATGTGTTTCAGGATACCTTCCTGGTCCAGCAGGTGGGGGAACCTACTAGGGAGGGGTTGATAATGGACGCTGTCTAGCAGACAGTGACCAGATAAGGGGCCTGGAGGTGTGCAGCCCACTGGCAGGTGGTGACCACGCCACGGTCTGTTTTGGCCGAATCTAAGGGAGGAAGGATAACCGCACTAATACAGTAGTAGTAGACTTCAGGGGGGCGGACTTCATGGGCATGGGCAGGATTCTACGGGGGAGCTTGGACAAGATTAGGCCGGACATGGATGCTGGTACCTTGTGGGAGACCATTAAGAAGGGGATGCAGGAGGCTACTAGGTCCTGTACAAAGGTAAGGTGTAAGCATGGTAGAGCCAACAAGCCGTGTTGGTGGACCAGGGAGGTGCACGAGGTGGTAAGGGATAAAAAGGCTGCTTATTCACATTTTAAGCGGTCGGGGGGAGAGGGGTGAGTACGAGTTAATGGCTAGGAGGGCAACCAGAGTGGTGATGGCAGCCAAGGCGAGGATGGAGCAAAACCTGGCAAGGGACATCCGGGGGGGGGAAGGGATTCAATAGATACATAGGGGAGAAGAGAAAAGGGAGAGCACAGATCAGCAGGATTAGGACTGGGCTTAGGAGGTGGGGGAACAGGCAGAGGTGCTAAATAAGGACTTTACCTCGATATTTACGGAGGGAGGCAGGGGATCCCTCCAGCCCGATGGGGGGGGAGGGGAGCCAACAGAGTCGAAAGGTCAGATGGAAGCTAGAGGACCGAAAGAGGCTGGGGTACAGGCAGGGCCAAGTCTAGAAGGGGGCAGGTGGTTAAATTAGGGGGTGGGCTCGGAGGGAGAAAACACAGTGGATAGGGTGAGGGAGGCCCTTCAGATGATAAAAACTGATAAGGCACTGGGCTGGATGGGCTGCACCTGAGGGTTATGAAGGAACTGGTGGATGAGATAGCAGTTCCACTGACTGCACTCTTTAACACCTCTCTGAAGACAGGATGGGTGCCTCAGGACTGGAGGGTGGCTCATGTGGTGCCTAGCCACAAAGGGGTGTCTAGAGAGGAGATGGGGAATTATAGGCCTGTCAGTCTAGTGGTAGGCAAAGTAATGGAGAGCATTATCAAGGAGAGGCTCAGGAGGCAGCTGGAAAGGTTGGGGAACCTGGATGACAAAGAGTATGGTTTTGCCCCAGGGAGATCGTGTCAGACCAACCTCATAGACATTTATGACTGGGTGACAGGGATCCTGGACTGACATAGGCCGGTGGATGTCCTATACCTGGATTTCGGTAAGGTGTTTGATTTGGTACCCCACAATGGGCTGCTCACGAAGCTGGGGTGTATAGGGTGGGAGGGCAGTTGCTCAGATGGGTAGAAAATTGGCTAAGAGGGCAAATACAGAGGGTAGTGGTTTGTGAGATAGTCTCCTCCCCCAGGAAGGTCATCAGTGGGGTCCCCCAAGGTTCGGTATTGGGGCTACTCCTGTTCAATGCCTACATCACGGATATGGGGAGTGGGGTTAGGAGTAGGATGAGTCTCTTTGTAGATGATTCAAAACTGGGAGCACTGGTGGATGGGGACAAAGCGAGAGAAACAATCTAGAGGGACCTGGATACCCTGGAGGGGTGGTCAAGGAGGTGGGGACTGAGGTTTAATGCGGAAAAGTAGGGTGCTGCACCTGGGGGTCAGAAACCCAGGTCATGTATACACCCTGGGGGGGTCACACTGCAAGCCACAATGAGTGAGAGGTATCTGGCGGGGTTGACATCAAAATGAATAACACTGAAAACTGCAGAAGAACTGCAGCAAAAGCAAACAGGATACTAGGCTGCATAGCCAGGGGAATTACGTCCAGGAGGAGGGAGGTGATCCTCCCTCTGTATAATGCCTTGGTCAGACTGCATCTAGAGTGCTGCATACAGTTCTGGAGACCTCACCTCAAGAAGGATGTAGCACTGCTAGAGAGGGTCCAGAGGCGGGCAACCAGGATGATTCAGGGCATGGGAGGGAGGCCTTATGAGGAAAGGCTGGAAGAGCTTGGGCTGTACTCGCTGGAGGAGAGGAGAGACAGGTGGGACATGACAGGGGTCTTCAAACATGTAAAAGAATAAACAGGGACGGAGTCAAAGAGATGTTCAGACTAAAGAAGGGCCGGGGGAACAACCAGGGGGCATAAGTGGACACTAGAGGGATGCAATTACAGGGGGGAACACAGGAGACATTACTTTACAGACAGGGTGGTGGAGCCATGGAATGCACTGCCCAGGAGTCTGGTGGAGGAGGGCACAGTGGAGGGTTTCAAGAAGGGGTTGGACAGGTACAATGGAAAACTGAAGCCGAAGATGACCCTCTCTGGGGCTGGAAAAGCGAGCACCCATTAGGAGGCTGGCTACCTAGCAGACACGACAGACCAACAGGCCTATTCTGCTGACTTTTAGTATGTTAGTATGTAAATAGTTTGTCACCTCCAAAAGGTGAGTTAAAAACTGTTTGCTGCATGTCAGTAGTGAAATACTGTAAAACATGTAAATTTTAATGCCAATAAAATCTCTCTATATTCGCGCATCCGGAAATAGCGTGATTAACAGCATTTCTTAGTTATCGTTATGTCAACAGATTACATTTTTTATTATGCATAGAAACACAGAATTTGATGGCAGATAAGGACCGCTTGGCCCACCCAGTTTGCCTATTTCCCTACCTACTGGATAAGCTGCAGATCCTAGTTAACCAGCAGCCTACTTCTTCCTACCCCCACCCCCTAGAATGGCCTAATGACTGTCCCATGCACGCTTGAATTCCACCACTGTTTTTGACTCCACAACCTCCTCTGGAAGGCCATTCCATGTGTCAAAAGTTAAAATAACTATTACCAGCATTGAAAACTTTAAAGAGCAACTATTACGCTCTTTTCCTAACTTCTCCTCCAGAAACATAATTGATCCTTACCAGCCCCCAAATGAAATGCTGCAAACATTTCTTCTTGAAAGTGCCCAATTTATGAAGTGAATGGATCTTATTTTGACTCCGTGGTGTGGAGCCGTGGCGATCCCTTCCACTTCCTTGTACCTGCTTTTAACTCTGATCCGCCCCCGCGCTATCACGTTTGCTGATGTCACTATACGAACAGCAGTGGGGTGCGCTACATAGAAATGGATGAGGCCATTTTTCAAAGTAACATTTCATTACTTTAGATAGCCATTCAGAACAAATCACGGCCACCGCTTAACTAACAAGGACCTTGTTAGTTAAACAGTGGCCATGATTTGTTCCGAATGGCTATCTAAAGTACAAAAATTTTACTTTGAAAAATTGCCCCATTCATTTCTATGTAGCGCCCCCCCACACTGTCCATATAGTGACATCAGCAAATGTAACAGTGTGGGGCAGATACACGGAGCCAAAATACGATCTCTTCACTTCCTAAATAGGAGCACTTTCAAGAAGAAATGTTTGCAGCATTTCATTTGGGGACTGGTAAGGATCATTTATGTTTCTTGGGAGCAGCACTGGAAAAGTTGCTCTTTAATAGTGCAAAACAAGCGGCCAGTGGATCATTAGTACTGCATAGCAAGGATTAAAAAACTCAACACAATTGTGATCCCTGCTGTATCCGTCCACACCTGTACCCCCTTCCCGCACAGGATATCATATTGTAAGTTGAAGTCTTCCCTAGTAAAGTCGAAACAGAGGGAGCAGGTTGGAAAAAATAACTTCAAACTCTACACTTGGAATGCAAGAAGCAACTGGGTTACTGGAAGTTCACCACAGGCAGTGCATTTCCAGCAATCTCTTGCAATCGCAATCCATGCTGTAACCAACCCCACAACCCTCGTTTCTTACAGCACAGCACATCACATCAGCACCTTAAGACGACATAGCAAAATCATTAAAAAAAAATCAAATAAAAAAAAACAACAAATCAGCACAGCACTTTAAAAGGCGAATCACTGGTACAGCACAGCACAGCACAGCTCAGCTGGGCTCCATCAATTGCCGATCACAGCAGATGGTAATTGTGAGTTCAGATTGTTGCTGGCAGTAGTAACAGTGGCTGCAAGAAAGAAAAAAGAAAAAACAATTAAAGCCCAGCTGATGTTTTAAACTTAACATACAGAACAAAACACACAGTACTTGGTATTGCTTTTGGCTTACTTATCTATGGCGCAGCAAACACCTCAGCCCTAGTTAGACTCCGTCTCTCCCTAAATAAAGCGTGCCGCCTCGTCCTGGGATGTGACCGTCTCATCCATACCTGCTCACTTTATAACGCTACCAACTGGCTTAATCTCAACAGAATCAGGTTTCACACCTACCTCATGGCTAAAAAGGTTGCCCTTGGTCTTTCCCCTCCTGGGCTCGCCCCTTTAGTCCACCCAGCTCTTAAGGTAAAGCACATCCGTAGCTCAGACAAACATCTCTCCTCTGTTCCCTCCTGACGTACCTCCCAATTCCAAATGTCCTTCAGCTACAGGGCCCCCACGTGGTTGAACAGCCTACCCACCTCTCTTTTAAATGAACCTAGACTTGGCCCATTCAAAACCCAACTTAGGACCCACCTCCTGACATCAAATGATTGTGATTGCAACTGAGCTCTGCCCCCTACCTCCTCCTTTCTCCACTGACAATGGCCACTGGCCTGACTGTCCCCCTCCCCTCCCCTGCTTTTGAGCCTAACCTGAGCCCATCAGGCTCTGACTCATTTCAGAGTTCAACCTGTATTGTGTAAGACCTGTGCTAAGTAACCCTAGCATTTGAATGTTAGCCTATTCTTATCCTTGTAACTACTGCTGAACTGTATCTCTGTTCAGTCGTTAGTAATGTCTGTCTGTTTCTAATCTCTGTGACGTAGAACCTTTGTAAATGAGTCTATGACTCAAAGGTATTTCTGAATCCAAATAAACAAATATTAAGAGATTCGTGTGCCTGCAAGACCCCTGCCTGGTCGAAACTATGTACTGCATCCTCTTCTTTCCTTCAGTCTCTGAAATGCAGTCACAAGTCACGGAGAGTGTTTTATTTTTTAGAGTGGCCATCTCAAGTCCACACTAATGTTTGGGGATGCTGTCCCTTTGTTTAGCTGGTCTGTTATCAGCGTAGTGTACCACTCAGTAAAAAAGAGCCTCATCTTTGTAAATTTTGTCACATCAAGGGTCTGTAACTGATCAGTGCATGATGCTGGAACAAATATGAGGATAAAGTTACAGTGATTGAGTTTCTTGAGTACAGGTTTAGTGATGTGTGCTCTATACAGATCAAGAATCATAGGGTTGCCACCTTTGGATGAGTTGAAAACCGAATACTAAACCACACCCCCAAACTCCACCCCTAACCCCACCCCTTTTATGACTAATGAGGGCATCGCTTGGACTCTGATTCACTTGATTTATTCAGAATTGCTGCTGATATAATATTGTGTACAACTTCTTTAAATTACATCATGATTATTATTTTTGGTTTATTTGATTTAGATTTAAATATTTTAAATTTCAGTGTGTGTTAACATTTGGTGGGGTTAGAGAGGGGGGTTCAGGGGACTTTCCATCCTGTGTACACAGCTTAGCTGACAAATCGAGTGACTACAAAGACACCTCTGACAACTAGCTAGTTTGGATCAGGTGGCCTTTTCTGGTAAAACTTTTTCAATAAATAAATAAACTACACCAGTAATGGTGGTTGAGATGTAATTACAAATATCAGATGCCATTTTAAGATGTGCTACTGTCCCTCCCATTGCTCCTACTCTAAAGTTATTTGTAATGTCAGAGAAGTTTTTAAAAGTGGTAGGAACTATTCTGTGCTGTTAAATACCATATTTTGTTTTCCATGTCAGTCATACATAGCAAATAGCATGATATGTGATATGTAGCTTGGAGGCAGTATAACGCAGTGGTTTAAAGCTCTGAGCTGCAATTCTGGAGACTAGGGTTTGAATCCTACAGCCCAAACATGCATACTTTGTGACCCTACACAAATCACTCGATTCCCTTGTGCTCTTAGGTTGCACCTGTAAACAAGCTTTAGCTTAGTGTGTCTCTTCTGGTAAAAAAAATTATAACGTTTTGAAAAAATTTGATAAATTGCCTAAATTTGCAGTGCCATCAAATCTAGATTGTGTTCCTGTCATCTCATCAGCTACTGCTCTCTCTCTTCCTTTTCTCATTTCTGTAGCTTGGCATGACATTAGCCGCATTATTCTGTGCTGTTCATCTGAAAGGCCTGGATTGGTCTTCCTGGAATATCCAAGTAGTATGAAAATTGACAACAATAACTATTGAGGAGAGAGAGGCATAGTATTGCTAGAAATGAAATAAAATATTAGATTATTAATTTAACAACAAAAGGGGTAACAAATATTAAAATATAGGACAGACCCTAAGAGAAACAAGCATTTGTCAATGCCGAATGTTTGCTTGCTGGCATTGGCATTGGTAGTGTAGAAGTTACAGAGCTGCATAACAGAAATGGCAGTGAAGTATTGAACTGAAGCCAACCCCACCACCACCCTGCAGAGAGTGACAGGCATTGGGGTGTGCCTTTGGGTCGTCAGGCATAATGGCCATGCCATTTCACCACACCCTACCCTGCAGACACTGACAAGTGTCACGGTGTGCCTTGGGGTCTTTGGCCCTTATGCACCCCATTCCATCAGGAAATACAGTGAGATGGTGCGGTATAGGAGAATGGGGTGAACTTTGGGGTCGAAGAGTCCAAGGCATACCTCGATGCCTCTCACTGGCTGCAGGGTGTGGAATGGTATGAGCATTACAGGCAAGAATCCCAAGTCACACCCCTGATGCCTGTCATTCTTCATAGGGTGGGGTGTTATGGTTGGAAACCCTAACACCTCAGGCATTCGTTGGTATTTTCACTCCAAATTTTGAACATGGTTTTTTTGTGACCCCCACCTCATGAACAGTGGCAATATCAGTTTGTTAGCCGAAAGCTGCTTATGCACAGCGACTACGGCATTTAGCACTACAGGTGCAAAAACACATTCCGAACAGGATGTGAAAAATGACAGCTGTACTGTTCATGGGGAGGTGTAAAAAATGGCAATGTTGCAAATCTGCAGTAAAAATATTAAAAAAACTGGTGAAGTCACGAGCGTGCATAGAAACTGTGCAACGCACACCGGTAATGTAATTAGTTTGGGAATTTTTTACAGCAGATTGTCAACACAGGCATTTTGGGACCTCCGATCATGAACAGTGTCACTGTGATTTTCTTTATCTGTCCCAACAATGATTTCCCACAGCGACCACGCATCCTCGCGCTGAAAGTGTGAAAACACATTTCGGCCATGTTGTGAAAAATGACAGCTGCACTGTTCATAAGGAAGTGTGGAAAGATGCCACTGGTGAAAATCTGGACTGAAAATATTACAAAGTCATGAACTTGCGATGGTGCGTGGAAACTGCGCAATGCTCACTCGTAACACAGTCATTTTATGGACTTTTGTCACCAAATTTTCAACATAGCCATTTTAAGACCTCTACTCATGAACAGTGTAACTGTGATTTTCTTAATCTGTCCCAAACATTGCTTTCGCGACAACCGACTGCACCATTGTGCGCCACATGTGCGGAAACACATTTTGGTGACATGTGAAAATGGCAGCTGTACTGTTCATAAGGAAGTGTAATAAAATGGCAATGTGGAAAATCTGGAGTGAAAATATAGAAATTTGGCAACCACGAGCTGCTATGAACCACAACTATCAGAAACAGTCATTTCTAGAGATTTTTCACTAAATTTTCAACATAGCCATTTTAAGACCTCTGCTCATTAACTGTGTCACTGTGATTTTCTTAATGTGTCCCATACATTGATTTCAAGACAATCGACGCCATTGTGCACTACCCATGGAAACACATTTTGGGCAAGATGTGAAAATGACAGCTGTACTGCTCATAAGGAGGTGTGGTAAAATGGCAATGTTAAAATCTGAGTGAAAATATTGAACATTCGCGAACTTACGGAGCATAGAACTGTGCATGCATCGTCAGAAACAGTCATTTTAAGGAATTTTTCCATCAAATTTTCAACATAGGCTTTTTGAGAGCCCACCTTATGAACAGTGGCAGTGTCGTTTTGTTACTCGATCCTGAAAGGTGATTTCATGCAGTGACTATGAAATCACCCCTCAGGGCCGATTAATGCCATGACAGTGAGATCATTCATGAGAAGGGGTCCCAAAAACCCCATGTTGAAAATTTGGTGCAAAAATTCCAAAAAATGCCTGAGATATGCAGCAAAGTTGAAAACCCCCTATCTATCCCATTGTACAGCCTACCGGCATTTCCTCAGTTCGCGGTCAGCTTTGAAGAGTGCAGACGTGTTCCCGGTCCACCGAAGATCATCGCGTCGGAGTCCGGAGGTAAGTATGGGGTGAGGGGGGTGTAGGGAGGCAGGGTGCGCAGTGGGTAGGGTGGGTGGGGCAGAGACACACGAGGGACCGTTTTGAGTTTCAGGTGTTTTTTTTAAATGACGATGACGCTGGACGCTTGCCACGCTGGTGGTGGCCTCATGACACAAGGACGGGCTGGTGGGGGGGCATGGAGCCATGGGGGGGATTGGGCACCCCTGCTGAGCGAGATGGTATATGTTGCCATGCTGGGGTGGGCTCCCAGCATGGCACCCTGTACTCTAGGGGAGGACCAGTGGAGCAGACGGGGGATTGGGCACCCCTGTCGGCTATACTGATGTGTAGCCACGCTGGGGTGGGCACCCAGCGTGGCATATAGAACTCTGTTTCTGAAGGGGTGCAGCACAGCCGACGGGGATTGGGCACCCCCGTGGCTGCTACACAGTGTGTGGGGTGGGCGACCACGCAGTATGCATGCGTGTGTGTATATAGGGGGAGTGCACATGAGCAGGCGATATCTTATCGCTGCTCACTGGAGCGTAGCTCCCCCTTTCAACTGTACGCCACTGCATTTTGTCTGCTGTCATAGACAGCTCGAGCAGGCATTGGAAAACTGCGGCCGCGCCTGCAAACACACTGCCTGAATTAAAAGAGGGCTGCCACACCACCGAAAACTCGATGATGGCACTATGTTTCTTGCATATGCGCGCAAGCAAACATAAAATGGTGAACATTTAAAGGTATAAAAGTATTCCTTATCACAGCAGTCAAAGACCATACTCACAATACAGCCTGGAAAGGATTAGTTTGATTTGCTGCTAATGGTCTTAATAGCCCTACTTTCACCTCTCAGAGACTGACTGGTATACAAGCAAAGGTCTGCATGACATCAGAATTTGTTTGTAATCTGACCATGCAAGTAAATGGTGAAGGATTTAACAGAATCTGTTTTACAAGCATGTGGGCATTCAAAATGACTGAAAAAGTACTACCTCTGAATAAAACTGGATTAGCAGGTAAAGTTTCTGAAACACATTGTACAGTCCATACTGGGACAGGAAGCTACCCTAATGTGGTACCAGTCCAGTTTTAGAAAAATGAAGGTGTTAATTAAGGTGGTATTGTTTACCCTTCCCGTGAATAATCTTCCAATTTGCTGGTGTGAAGTTAGAGGTGACAACTGAGCAGACAGGGACACATTTGGCTCTTTAAGTGCCCTGCTGTTGAAGGCACTTCCTGATTAGCATGCACTGCAAGCAAGCAAGCACACTGAAATGTCAGACACTTGCTTACAGTCAGATGAGAAGAAAATGAAACAGTTAGTGGAGAATCTAACAGGTGCTGCTTGACCCACCATAAAAACCGAATTTGCAATGGTGAAAACAGGAGGACCAATCTGGACCTAGAAACCGGAATCATTCAGCCAAAACCGAGTAGGTGGTAACCTTTAAAGAATCAGCATTGCTCGCTGTCTACTGGAAGTTGAGCTTAGTGAGAGAGTTCGAATGTGCAATGGGCAGTAAAGGGTTATGATATGTTGTGTCTAGTGTGTCCTTCTGTTCACATTTGAAAGTTTTCTCACTGTTTCGTAAGTTTTACACCTTGGGGAGCCTCTTATCAGCTGAAGCATTGGCTTCTTTTCAGGGATGCCTCTCACCATGTGACAGTGATAGTCATGCTCTTAGATTTAGCATTTGTATTGCTTGTTTGCTTAGCAACAGCACAGCTAGTCTTATCCAGGGAGCACAAATGGCAACAGTTAGTTTAACAGATATCTGAGAGCAAGCTGACTGCGGTTTCTGTAAGACAACAGCTACTAAATAGCTCTAATTCATTATTTGTGTTTTTGATGTTAAAACACTCTTGCTAGCTAGACCTGATGCACAGAGAAAACAAAAACAGTGAATTAGAGCTATTTAGTAGCTGTTGTTTGACAGAAACCCCAGTCAGTTTGCTCTCAGGTGTCTGCTAAACTTACTGTTGCCATTTGTGCTCCCTGGATAAGAAGTTAGAAGTCTCTGCTGTTGCTAAACTAATTTTAAAACAATACACATGCTAAATCTAAGGGCATGGCTACATCACTGTCTCATGAGACAGGGGGCATCTTGGAAGAAAGAAAGCCAATAAAACTATTTGCTATGGAGAACCCCAGGGGTCGTAAAACTACCATACAGCTAGCAGGCAATTTAGGAAAAACTCCAAATAGCAGATAGAGGGAAGGACACACTAGGATTTAACATACATATCAAAACACTCTACATAACATATGTTTTTTGCACATTCTGGGTGGACTACTCCTTTAAATGTTTTATCTTGCCAGTCTGGTGGCGCTGAGGGCTGAACTCATTACCTCGCGCTACACCGGCAACCCGGGTTCTGGAATGACTTCGGGTCGTCGGGTGCCAGCATGGGGGGGGGAAGGGGGGAACAGGATCGAGCATTGGCTCTCCTTTCCTGGGGATGGGAGGGTCACCTGTCTGTAGTCCTGCCTTCACTGGATGGAGGTGCAGTGGCAGGCACAGATGGCAATGGAGTGACTGGTAGGGTGGGGCGTCCCGAAGGGTGTGAGTACATGTGCCTCCACATGCATGCATCATGTCGGGGATGTTTGGGATCAGGACAGGGAGAAAACAATAAAAACAGTACAAATTACCTACAGAAAAAAACATTAATGTTTTATCTTTCCTATATAGTGCATCAGGATGCTGTCTATGTACTAGAGCATTGTAGTTTTATTAGCCCAGTGATTCTTGCTATGGGTGATGTGCCAATCAGCAGGGAAATCAAAGTTGGGATGGCAGTTAGGTGTTTTCCTCTGATAGATCAGTTAGGGTGGCAGATAATGTCCAGACAGGGTTACTGACATGGTCATGGTGACCTGATGTTTATCATCTATTCTGGTCACCTCAACCTGCCTGGAGTCACTTACTTCCATGGTCCATGAAGCAAAGGGCACAAGACTGACACCAGTTTTGTCCATGTTTACTGTTAAGTTCTTGCATGGATGCCTTTGAAATTCTTTCAAGGAAAGCCTTTTTCAAATCGGGAAAATTCATGTGGTGCTTTTCTTCCAGCCTTAGTGCCTCTTCTCTTACAATATCCAAAGCAATTAAAAAACTGCCATGCCCACTGTCTGGTAAAACTCAAGTGTCCACCATATTCCACTAACAGTTGAGGGTTTGAAGCTTTAACCACACCAATAGCCACAGCTACAACAACTCTTGCATTAACGACTGCTCCCTTGCTACGTAAACGTTTGATAATAGTTTTCAGTTCACTCTTTACGTCCTCCACAAAGAGAGTTGGTTGTCCCCTAGGTTTTGTCAGAAGGTAAAAAGTCATGCAGGTGGGGTCTGGGACACTCTTTAACTTTTCAAAATAATCTTTTTTTTTTTTCTCACAGTACTGTCATTTATTGGTCTGCTGTGCTTGGCACTGTAATGCCGCACAGCCTTCATCACACCATGAACTGCTGAATAACGTTCAACTTCAAACTGAACATCAGCAGTGTAGTTAGTGTATTCGGTTTGGCTATAGCCATGTTTACACGGTCACATTTGCACTGGAGGAACACGAGCGCTTGGGTTGCTCCAGCGCAAGTGTGGCCGTGTAGACAGACATGTGATCGTGGTAAGCCACTCGCTAACATGCTCCCAGATTCCCTAGCAAGCTGGGAACAGGGAGCGTAGTGAGCGGCTTACAGTGGCTTCCACTGCTGTGTGGACTGTGTGCGCTGCTGCAACCTGTTACATGGCTCATGATTCCTTGAACTGCCATCTGGCCACCTGACGCATGGCCCCTCACCAGTGCGGATTGCAGTGATTCAGAGAGGGGCTGTGTAGACGGGCAGATAATCAAGTCACAGGTGGTCGTGACCGCGATGTTGTGGTTGGACCTGGAGACGCTGCTGCCGTGTAAACACAGCTTATGTTTTGTTGGTGGAGTGGCACTTGGCAATTCTTGTACCATGCTTTTAGCCACCTTAAGAGGAGGCAGTATAGCGCAGTGGTTTAAGGCTCTGAGCTGCAAATCTGGAGACCTGTGTTTGAATCCCACAGCCCCCACCTGCATACTGTGCGACCCTGAGCAAGTCAATTAACTTCTCTGTGCTCCCAGGTTGCACCTGTAGACAAGCTTTCAGCTTAGTGTGCCACTCCTAGTTTTTTTTTTTATTTAGTTGTTTAACCAGGTATAGCACACTAAGCTGAAAGCTTTTTTACAGGAGCGACAAACAGTTAAACAATTGGAAAAAAACAAAACTCCTGCACACTCACTTAACCCATCTGGTGTGACCTTGGTAATTATTGCAAGGTCCTGTTTCACTTGCTTTGGATGTTGCAGCCAAGAACACAGTGACATCCTTACCACAGAACCCAGACAAACAGAATGAACAGAACAAATGAAACCATAGCCCAGGCATCCGCTGCAAACAAGTGTTCTTAAGTTGTGTGTGTGTGTTTGTTTTTTTATTGACTGTGATTGCCAGTAACTAGGGTCGCCACCTTTGGATGAGATGAAAACCGAATACTAAACCACACCCCCAAACTCCACCCCTAACCCCGCCCCTTTTATGACTAATGAGGGCATCGCTTGGACTCTGATTCACTTGATTTATTCAGAATTGCTGCTGATATAACATTGTGTACAACTTATTTAAATTACATCATGATTATTATTTTTGGTTTATTTGATTTAGATTTAAATTTCAGTGTGTGTTAACATTTGGTGGGGTTAGAGGGTGGGTTCAGGGGACTTTCCATCCTGTGTACACAGCTTAGCTGACAAATCGAGTGACTACAAGGACACCTCTGACAACTGGCTAGTTTGGATCAGGTGGCCTTTTCTGGTAAAACTCTTTCAGTAAATAAATAAACTACACCAGTAATGGTGGACGAGATGTAATTACAAATATCATCTGCCATTTTAAGATGTGCTACTGTCCCTCCCATTGCTCCTACTCTAAAGTTATCTGTAATGTCAGGGTAGTTTTTAAAAGTGGTAGGAACTATTCTATGCTGTTGAATACCCTATTTTGTTTTCCATGTCAGTCATACATAGCAGATAGCATGGTATGTGATATGTAGCATGGATGCAGTATAGCTCAGTAGTTTAAAGCTCTGAGCTGCAATTCTGGAGACCAGGGTTTGAATCCTACAGCCCAAACTTGCATACTTTGTGACCCTACACAAATCACTTAATTCCCTTGTGCTCTCAGGTTGCACCTATAAACAAGCTTTAGCTTAGTGTGTCTCTTCTGGTAAAAAAAAAAATAATAACGTTTTGAAAATTTTTTGATAAATAGCTTAAATTTGCAGTGCCATCAAATCTAGATTGTGTTCCTGTCATCTCATCAGCTACTGCTCTCTCTCTTCCTTTTCTCATTTATGTAGCCTAGCATGACATTAGCCACATTATTATGTGCTGTTCATCTGAAAGGCCTGGATTGGTCTTCCTGGAATATCCAAGTAGTATGAAAATTGACAACAATAACTACTGAGGAGAGAGAGGCATAGTATTGCTAGAAATTAAATAAAATATTAGATTATTAATGTAACAACAAAAGGGATAACAAATATTAAAATATAGGACAGATCCTAAAAGAAAAAATGGTGAACATTTAAAGGTATAAAAGTATTCCTTATCGCAGCAGTCAAAGACCATACTTACAATGCAGCCTGGAAAGGATTAGTTTGATTTGCTGCTAATGGTCTTAATAGCCTTACTTTACAACTCTCAGACTGACTGGTATACAAACAAAGGTCTGCATGACATCAGAATTTGTTTGTAATCTGACCATGCAAGTAAAATGGTGAAGGATTTAACAGAATCTGTTTTACAAGAATGTGAGCATTCAAAATGACTACAAAAGTACTATCTCTGAATAAAACTGGATTACAAGGTAAAGTTTCTGAAACACATTGTACAGTCCATACTGGGACAGGAAGCTACCCTAATGTGGTGCCTGTCTGGTTTCAGAAAAATGAAGATGTTAATTAAGGTGGTATTGTTTACCCTTCCCATGAATAATCTTCCAATTTGCTGGTGGGAAGTTAGAGGTGACAACTGAGCAGACAGGGACACATTTGGCTCTTTAAGTGCCCTGCACTTTAAGTCACTTCCTGATTAGCATGCACTGCAAGCAAGCAATCACACTAAAACTTCAGACACTTGCTTACAGTCAAATGAGAAGAAAATGAAACAGTTAGTGGGGAATCTAAAAGGTGCTGCTTGACCCAACATAAAAACCGAATTTGCAATGGTGAAAACAGGAGGACCGAATCTGGGTCTAGAAAACCGAATCATTCGGTCAAAAACCGAGTAGGTGGTAACCTTACCAGTAACTGACTGTAACTTGAAAAACCTGATCCTGAACAGAACTAACTACAGTATCTAAATGAATGACAATCGAGTGTTTTTTAATTGCCTATGATTGCCTGTGCTGACCTGAAGTTAACTACTCTATCACCCCCACTTCTAACTTAATCAAACATTAGCAATGTCCAGTACCTCATGGCTGATCTACAGTTACCTGCCTGAGGGAGCGGGCTACCATGTGATGGCTGAGTACATTTCTGAGGCTACTAACAAACATTACCAGTATACAGGGCAGGTAAGTAACCTATTTGGATAGCCCTTAGACATTCAGCTCCATGCTACTTATAGTCAGTATCCGATTCCAACTCAGCACAAGGAGCTACTTGCTAAAACCAAAACAAGGTACACAGTTGGATTTTTGTTTTCTATAGAGTGGCGTTTTACTTTACTGTACTCTGTCATACCATGAATGAAAATTTAAAAACCAGAGGTATGCGTGCACAACAGACAACAAGTTATAATACAATAATAATAATAACAAATAAAAATGAGAGGCAGTATAGTGTAGTGTAGTGGTTAAGGGCCTGAGCTGCAAACCTGGAGACCTGGGTTTGAATCCCATCAGCCCCCACTTGCATACTGTATGACCCTAAGCAAGTTACTTAACTTCCTTGTGCTCCCAGGTCACACCTGGAAACAAACTCCGGCTTAGTGTGCCTTTCCTATTAAACATTTTCCCTAATAATAATTACAGTGCCTGATTTGACAGTATACTGTATTGTGTGAAATGACGTTTCTGGCTGCACTGTCTCTCCGTTTCTGATTCCAACTCAGCACAAGGCGCCACTTGCTAAAGCAAAACATGATACACAGTTGATTTTTTTTTCTATAGAGAATGCCATTTTAGCATAGGAGCATTTAGCACAAGCAATCCCACAAAGTTTACTTTGTGCTCCCAGGTGTGGTAAGCTGATTGTGCAAAATTAACAAAGCATCAAATTTAACAGTTTTACAGTATGTTACTCTGAGCCACGAATGGCATTATATGCAAATCAGACAGCTGCTGCAAAGGTAGAAGCCTCGGAGATATCATATGCTGACCTCAGAAAGTGCGTGCCAACTCCCTTACCTTAAGACAGTGGTTCAGCCTTCAGTGTCTCTTTTAAGGAGGGCCTCCTGAGCCTTTCACAGTCTGCCAACGGAATTCTGATACTTATGAGATAAGTTTGATAATGTGCAAAGACCCAATTATACAGATAAAATGCTTTTTCTCCCATGGTGTCCACTTTCCTCAACTCTGTCAGGGGATATATTTCTTATATGCTGAGGCATTTTAGGATTGTTCTGTGCAGCCGTAATCACTACAGAATCAGTCTTGAGCTGCGTGAAAAAGTACTTTTTGTCTTTAAGTGCAATGTGCTGTTTATCAGTTGCTTTTCTTTCCTTTTCATTTATGCCCCTTCTGTTTTTAGATTTCCCCCTTCACAGTCGGCAGGTGATCATCTAGCCCCATCACCTCTACTTGCAGCTCTCAGTGCAACACCTTTATCACACAGTAAGCTGGGAGTCTCCTCTGTTTACTCCCTAGGGGGGCAGTGGGTGGCTGACAGAAGGCAGAAAGAGGCTGCACGGAACCTGAATGTTGTGGGGCTGATCATCCTGCTGAGCCAGGATGTGGTTACACTATTTCTCCCAGCCCCAGGACATTCGCATTGTGAGGAATCAGCGGTGAACATGCATGCACATCAGTATGCCATCACTGATTCCAGCCAATGACCTTCCTCCCATCATACCTTCGCTGTACCACCACCTGTAGTCACCCAGGTGGCAGTATCACAACAGGGGCAGAGACCCTCCCTTCTTAGAGGACAGCATCTTCAGGATGCTCAACCCTCCTCCCGCACCACCATCCATCCAAGTCTCATGCTTGTTCCCGAACCTGAGTCCCTGGTGTCACATGTAGCAGCCCTGCCACTGTGCTGATGGGACGGCTATCAGTTTTTCTTGGCGTAGATGGAACGAGATCTCTGCCAAGTGGCCTTTGTCATTGACACTAAAGCTGTGAAAATGGGTGGGATGAGCAGCACTGGATTTGCCAAGAATTCAAACAAATTTTTCATGCAGATGTCTACTTCTTCTACCATAAATTTGATGACCTCCTGGAAAGACCTAATAAGGTTCTGGAATCAATGACAAGTTTTCTGGAGGAGACCTAGGGGTGTAGACTATTGATTCCTTTCTCAGGATGAGGATCCTGATTGGTACCTTTCTGAAAGGTCTGCCCATTCCTTATCTCCATACTCCAGATTATATTCCTCTTCATAATGAAGAGAACTATAATCTGGTAATAGGTCATCTTGATCATTAGCAGTGGAACATACAAAAAATGCCAGCAGATTAGGCCATAAGGTCTATTGCGTCTGCTCGAGATGTAACTCACAGCTTGATAAAGGCTGCTGCACCCCCTCCCCTGATTTACATTCTGAGTTCCCATGGACTCTACCCTCCCTACCTGTACCCTGCCCATGTATCTATCCCATCCCTTCTTAAAATCTCCCACTGATTCTCTGGATACCAACTCCTCGGGTAGCGCATTCCAAGGCATCACCACCCTTTCCATGAAGTTCTGCTTTCTCGGGTCTCTTCTATACTTCCCACCAACCAGTTTCAGGCTATGACCCCTCATGGTCCCTTCCCTCTTCAGTATGAACACCCCCCTCTCTGTTTACTCTATTAATACCTTTCAAGTATTTAAAGGTCTTGATCATGTCCCCTTTGTCCCTTCTGTCTTCCAAGGAGTACATGTTTAGCTCCTTACGTCTCTCCACGTAGGGTTTATATCACATTCCGAGGATCATCTTAGACGCTGTCCTCTGGACCCTCTCCAGGAGCATAATGTCCTTCTTTAAGTAAGGGTGCCAGAATTGCACACAGTACTCCCAAGTGCAGCCTCACCAAGGATTTGTACAGTGGCAGAATTACCTCCTCTCGTCTCAAAGTGATCCCCTAGCAATGCACCCCAGCATTGTTTGACTTAGACACTGCTTTCCTGCATTGTCCTGAGTGATTCATTTTACCAGTGATCACTACTCCTAGATCTTTTTCTTCCTCCAAGACTGTTAACCGTATCCCCCCCAATTTGTAGCTGTACCCTGGATTCCTAGCTCCCAAATGAAGTACACTGCACTTCCTAATGTTATACCCCAACTGCCATGTGACTGACCACTGTTCTAGTCTTTCTAGATCTTCCTACAGTGTCCTCCTTCCCTCCTCACTGTCCACCTGTGCACTTAGTTTGGAGTCATCAGGGCAAAGGATCATATTACTCCTAACTCCCACAGCAATGTCTGAAATGAAAGCATTAAATAACAATGGACACAGAACTGAACCCTGAGGGCCCCTGCTAATGACCCTTCTGGGTGTCAATAGCTCCCCCCACTACCCGCTGTTGTCTGTTGCTTGGCCAGTTCCCAATCCACCTCACCAACCATTCCCCCCATACTCAAGTCACTCAGCTTACCCAGCAATCTCCCATGCAGCACTGAGTCAAATGCCTTATTGAAGTCTAGACATAAAATATCAGCCGGCCTACCACCATCCAGAGATCTTGTCACCTAATCAAAAAATTCAACCAGGTTAGTCTGACAAAATCTCCCCTTGGCAAAACCGTGTTCCCTGACGTCCGTAAGTACACTTACTTCCAAGAACTTCATCAGCCTTTCCTTCAATATACTTTTCAATAGTTTTCCCACTATGGGCATCAGGCTGACTGGTCTATAGTTTTCCGTCTCGTCCCTTGATCTGTTCTTATGGAGGAGCACTATGTGTGCCATTCTCCAGTCCATTGGTACACTTCTCATTTGGAGGGAGGAGTTGAATAACTCTGTCAGTGATGCTGCCAGGACAGCCACCAACACTTTTAGGACTCTGGGGTGGATTCCATCTGGACCTGGGGCCTTGTCTGTCCTTAATGACCTAAGGCCTTTCTATACTCTCTCCATCAGTATCTCATCATGTTAGTGACCCCCCCACACCCTTTACCTTAACACCACCCTGTGGAATTGGACTACCCATTTCCCTCACAAAGACAGAGCAGAAGTACTCGTTTAGTACCTCAGCCTGCTCCACTCCCTCTTCTGCTCACCCACCCTCCTTTTTCAACCATCTGCCCCCTACACTGCCTCTTCTACCTGACGTATTTAAACAATTCCTTCTCCCCCTCCCTGATCCCCTGTGCGAACCTTAACTCTCTGGTTGCTTTGGCTGCCCTTACCACCCTACATCTAGGGGTGGCACAGCTTGGGTCACTGTGGTGACAGCTGCCTGTGTTGAGGTGGCAGAGGCCAATACAGACAATGCAGCCATGCTCAACATCGAGGAGATCAAGGTCGATAGTGATGGTACCAGTGCTGTGGTTGGACTCACATGCTTTTCCATCCATTCACAGATGTACAACATCCATAACACCAACTGATCATCAGAGGCCTGCAGGTTTTAGTGTCGAAGCTACAGTCAATAGTGAGATGTAGATATTGACACGATCCCTGTAGACAATGGAGTCAGGGTGACAGCCAGCAAAATCTTCAATGTGATTGGCATCAGGGAAGTACTTGGAAAGATTGCCTGTTTGATACTGGAGTTCGATGTAGTGACTCCATGATCCAATCGCCTCTATACAGGGGATGAAGAGCAGTTTTGTGACAGAAGTTGCTTGTCTTTCATGGTTGAGTGGACTGCTTGAGCTCCAATGCTTCTTTTTCTTGGGAGTTGTTCAATGGCAAGCTTTTATGAACCTGAAGTGACACTGAGCTAAGAAAAAATGACTGAAGATTTGGAAGGCAATAAAGAGCCCTTTTTACAGAAAGCTGACTGGCCTTCCTTCTTCTTGGTCAAATTTTAGATTAGGGTCTTCTCCCTATTTTTCCTGGTCTGTCTGTGAAATGTTGGCAAATGTCAGTATCTCATATCATGGTTAGGTCCTAAACAACCAGGTCATTTGTCATGAGCATTTTTGTTAGAAATTCTTTATTCATAAGTACAATGCCTAAATGGAACTAAAAGGGAAGCAGATGACGACCATGATGGTGATGCCATCCTGAAAGAATAAAACAATTTTGAAGGAAAAGACAAAGAAGAATATGCAATGTCAAAAATAAATACATTTCTGAATTTTGTCAGTGGCTTTTTGCATAAGCCATCACATGCAGGTGGCTAGACCCTATTACACCAGGGTTTCGACAACTGGTTCCAACACTGGAAATGGATAGAAAAACTAAGATTACAGGCAAACCTGTATAATGCATAATGTCTGTCTTTTCTTAAATTTGTGGAGGACACAGAGGGTAGCCCAATTATGGACCACTCTCTGGTAGTCTGTTGCTTGGAGTTGTACAGCCTTCCCCATATCAGATATCGTGAGACCCTTCTGCAACAGAATGTGGATAGAATGTTGCTAGCATTATGAATTTAGCTCCCTCCCAAGGGTCATACTATAACAGAACCACAAACAAACTGTGCCAGTTTTTCACAATTCTAAGGTTTATCAAATTCACAGTTGTTCCTGTTTCATCGTTTTCTTTTTCTTCTCTTCTGATATAGTACTTAGATTACACAACTGAGAGAAGAGTGGAATGCAGCAGTACCATATGGTCACGTATGCAATTAATTATAATCAACTGTTACGTATGTTGGTGGTTTCTCGCAGTCTACTTAATGTACTGTATTCAGAGTTCTGCAGTCTGTTTTTTTCTGTGAAAAATTCAATAAACTTACAGTATGTGTGTGTGTATATATATATGTTACAAAAAACGTTGTTAATGCACCATTAGGGTTGAATCATCAAAAGTAGTGAAATGCAACCTTAGGGTTCCCAAACGTAAGACTGCACCCCCACTGTGCATGCAGTAACAGGTATGACGGATGTGTTTTGGCATTGTGACCCCTAATGCTCACCCCATTGTCCTATACTGTACCCATCTTACCTTACTCATGGAATGGGGTGAGCATTAGGGTTCACAACGCCAAAACACATCTGTCATATCTGTTCTTGCATGCACAATGGGGGTGTGCGGTCTTAAGCTTCGGAACCCTAAGGTTGCATTTTCCTACTTTTGATGGTTCAACCCTAATGGTGCATTAATGAAGTTTTTTTGTAAAAAATGTCCTTACTTTTTTTAGATAGCTTACTTGTATCCTTTTTTGTCTGTAATTTTTTGATTTTCTCATATTTTGACCCCAAATTTTAAGCAGTCTTCTTATGTCCCATCCTCATAAACCCCATAGATGAAAATGTTCAAATCTGTGGCAAAACACCATTCCACTCCATGTGTGCAAAAGCACGTTTCAGGCATGAAGTAAAAAATGACAGCTCAACTATTCAAGAGGTGGTGTGAAAAAATGGCTATGTTGCCGGCCCTTGGCGCAGTGGTTGGATTTTAAACGCGAGCGCGTAGTGACCAGGTTGGGGTAAGCACGGGAAGCTGGAGGACCGGCCGGGGAGAGGGCTAGCGTCCCAGGGACAGCTCGTCCTCTCTGGGGAGGGGAACCAGAGCTCGGCTCTTGTCTGACCCCGGGTGCAGACCCAAGGTATAACAAGTCTGATGCCTAATGGGGGGGGGCGATGTGCCAGATGTCGGCGCTCAAGCGCCTTGACGTCAGGGGACATGGCACATCACAAGAACACAGGAAAAACACCTCTCGGCTTCCTAGTAGATGGAGCACCAGGCCCCGACCCTCAATGCCCCTACCTGCCCAGAGACAGCATCCCGACGAAATATAGACGTCTCGGGGTGCATGGGCCCCCACCCCGTACCCCGCCTGGGGAGTATAACCACGGCTCAATGGGGGATGGACTGCACTGGTCACCAGGTAGGTGAGTGAGGTCTGAAAAGGCCGTAGGTGACTCCTGAAGAGATGGGGGTTGCGAGGAGGAGGGAGCAAAAAAAAAAAAATGGCTATGTTGAAAATTTGGAGTGAAAATACTGAAAATTACCAAAGTTATTCATCTGCGTAGAAATATTTCAATGACTGCTCATAACTCAGCCCTTTTTAGGAATGTTTTCATCAAATTTTTAACATGAGCATTTTGGGACCCCACCTCATGAACAGTGGCACTATCATTTCGTTAATCAATCCTGAAAGGTGATTTCGTGCAGTGACCACAAATCACCTTCCAGGCCCAAATAACAAAACGACAGTCATAGTGTTCATTAGGTGGGGTCCCAAATAGCCCACGTTGAAAATTTGGTGAAAAAATACCTACAAATGACAAAGATATCAACAGAACTTCAAAATGCCATTCAAATACATTATACGGCACTTACTGTACCTCGAGTCTTCAGTTTGCAGTTCGACTTTGAAGAGTGCAGACATGTCCCAGTCCACAGAAGATAATAGTGGACAAATTCCTAAGTATGGGGCAAGGGAGGTATAGGGTGTGGGTGCTCAGTGGGCGGGTGGGGATGGGGATCGGGAGGAGGTGAAGGACTGTTTATTTCAGGACCAAAGAAGCAAAACACATCAGGGACAGTTTTCTTCTTTACAGGAAGCAAAAGAACCACTTAGGCACACTAGGAGTGGACTCCCCAGTGTTCCACACTTTTGGGGGAGGTGTTGCAGTGTGGACATGCAGATTGGGCCCCCTGATCTCGGCAATTAAAAAAAAAAGTGCGGGACTAAAGGGGGGGCATCTGACACCGGGAGTGGGCATCCCAGTGTCACAGTTAACGAAATAATTAAATGAAGAGGGTGGGGGTTGTCACTAGACACCAGGAAGAGGGGAACAGTGGCCAGTGATTGGCAGCTGGGGACGCCACTAGACACCGACATTTCCAAATAACACAAAGCCGTAGTTGAGAAATGGCTTTAGAAAGAAATGGTGAAAACATGTAAATTTAGGATTTTCTGAGAGTTTGTATCTCCAAAAACTCACAACAGATGCACAAAAAATTTGGTATGTCAAGAGTCATACTGCTAGAGATTATGCATGCCAAATTTTGTGCAAATCCATTGAATGGTTCCAAAGTTATTAAGGTTCAAAAATTCACAATAGAGAAGGCTCCCCATGACACTATATAACCCTGCCTGCAAAAACAAGATACTTATGTGCGAAAACAAGATACCTATTTGCAAAAACAAGATACATAATTGTGAAAACAAGCTTGTTGTACTTTCACTTTTACACTTATTTTTTTCCCCATAGGAAATAAAGGGACATTAAAACTTTAATAACTTTTCAACTAATTAACTTTTTTTTCACCATACCTTCAAAAGGCACATCTATGGGGCAAAGGCTTTCAACCCTGAAAATTTCAGACCACAAGAAAAAGCCATTTCTGAGAAACAGCTGTCAAAAGAAATTGACAAAACCTTAAAATTTTGCGTTTTTCACCACTCTATATCTCATATACCACAAAAGGGATACACACAAAATTTGGCAAGTCAGGAGACCTTCCCCTAACCACAAAGCAAGCGAAATATCGTGCAAATTTGTTGTACTGTTGCAAAGTTCTTAAAGTGCAAAGTTTATGGTTTAATATTAAACTGCCCAGCCAACCCTAATATACTGGTGCTACTGCGCCAGTGTAATATATGTAATAGATATACCACTCTGAGGTGTGAGGTTGGGTTGATTGGGGGGTGGGATGGGGTGTTAGGGTTGGGAACCTTAACACATTTCCATATTTTTGGCGCTGTAATAGAAACCCTAACTGATGCATTAATGGATTTTTTTGTAATTAATTTCTTTACTTTTTGTGAAAGTATCACCATAGCTGTAGTTATTTATGGGAGCACAGAGTAAGTGCAGAGACATTGTAATTAACCTTCATCTCAGGGCCCTGCGCTCCCATGCCCCGTAATTTTCCTTATTTTATTGTGGAAGCACAGGGTCCTTTGGACCCAGCGCACCCATCCCTCCATAGATGTATGTCCAAATAATCACCATAGCCATCTAATTACCCCAGAACATGTACCTAGTACAGAAAATTTTCAAATCCCCACCAACACATAATTCTGCGCAACTGCAACAACATTCTGCGCCACAGGTGTGAAAACACATTTTGGGCAGGATTTGAAAAATTACAGCTGTGACATACATGGGGGGGGGGGGGTTAATAAGAAGGCTATGCTGTAAATCTGGGGTCAAAATATAGAACATTTCCGTAGTTATGAGCGGCCGTACTGAAATTGCAACAAAAGATCATAACTTTGTAATTTTCTATATTTTGACCCCAAATGTTCAACATAGTCTTCTTATAACACCACCTCATAAACCCCATAGGTGAAAATTTCGTAATTCATGGTAAAACACCATTCTGTGTCACAGGTGTGGAAACACATTTCGGGCAGGATGTGAGAAATGACAACTGTGCTGTTCATGAGGTGGTGTTGAACAACGGTTATGCTGGAAATTTGGAGTGAAAATATAAAAACTGCCAAAGCTGCGGACGTGTGTAGAAAAATTTCAATGACCACATGTAACTCTGGTGTTTTTTGGTATTTCTGAACCACATTTTTAACATGGGACTTTTGGGGGATTTTGCACAGTGATCACGCCATTCCGCGCCAGAGGTGCAAAACACGTTTTGGGCAGAATGTGAACAATGACAGCTGTACTGTTCATGAGGTGGTGTGAAAAAATGGCAATGTTGAACTTTTGGAGTGAAAATATTAAAAATTGCCGAAGTTATGAGTACGCATAGAAAAATTTCAACAACCGTGTGTACCTCATGCGTTTTTTGGTATTTTTGCTCCAGATTTTCAACATGGGTTTTTTGGGACCCCACCTCATGAACATTGACACTGTCATGTCGTTACTCAGTATTGAAAGGTGATTTCGCAGAGCGACTGTGAAATCACCTTACGGGTCCGATTAACGAAATGACAGTGACAGTGTTCATGAGGTAAAGTCCCATGTTGAAAATCTGGTGAAATAAACACAGAAAAATGACTGAGATATCAACATAAGTTCAAAACGCCACTGACAGCCATTATACGGCACTTACCTTGACTCTTCAGTTCACAATTCGGCTTTGAAGAGTGCAGACGTATCCTGGTCCTCAGAAGATAACAGGAGATGATCTCCAGTGGTAAGTATAGGGTGGGGGTGATGGATTGCTCAGTGGGAGGGTCGGGATGCAGGAGGGGGGGACAGGGGAGACGACAAGGGACCGTTTTCTTTTTTTCAGCAAAAAAAAAAAAAAGACATCTGGGGGACTGTTTTCCTTTTTTTCAAGTATAGATAAATAAACATTTCAGCCACATACTGGTGGTGGTGGTGGTGTATGACACAACTGGGGACACTGGGAGTGGGCTCCTCAGTGTCCCACCTTGGGGGGAGGTTCTAGTGCCGACACGGGGATTGGGCTCCCTGTTGTCGGCAATGTCAGGAGACTGTTTTCTTCTTTGGGAGATACTGGGAATCGGCTCCCCAGTGTACCACACTGGTGGGGGGGGTGTCTAGTGCCAACACGGGGACTGGGCACCCCGATGTCGGCAGAAACATTTTTAACAATAAATAAATATTCTGGGACACTGGGAGTGGGCTCCCCAGTGTCCCACACTAGTGGGGGAGTCGAGGGACCTCTGCCACTGCCGACACAGGGATTTGGCACCCAATGTTGGCAGAAAGTTTTTTTTTTTTTTTAAAACATGCCTCAGCCCCCTTAGAGACAGTAAAAAGATGATAGATCCTTTTATTAGGTAAACAACAACAGCTTTTTACCTAAACAGCGGCTGAGGAGTATGATTACTGCCTTATTTTGACCAAAAATGGGCAGGAAAGATTTTGGCCATTTATGGGGGCTGACGTTGTTTTTATTAAAGTAGTGCTGTAAATTTGTGGCAGTTTTCACAAAAAGTACCACACATTTTCAGCAGTTTTCATGCAACAGTGCCGTAAATTGCATGAAAACTGGCAGAATTTGTGGCACTCCGCAAAAGTACTGTCGAACATTAGCGACTCTTCCAACGGCCAAATTAAAAAAAACATATTTCAGACCATTATTTTTAAAATCTAATACCAGCATTGTGTTCCTCGGGCCCTGATTAGGTAAACACAAGTGCTGGTGTTTACCAAGGGACAGCAGTTTTTGAATGACAGTGTTTTTTTACCCGTTGCTAACTGAAAATAAGATGGCAGCAGTACGATGCTACTGAACCCATTTGTGGCAGTAAAAAGTGCTTTTGCATGGCACTTATAGTTTTTCTCATAGGCTATAATGAGAAACTTTAAAATTGTATAACTTTTGAACAGATTGATATTTTTAGCCCAGACACCATATACCCTAACAATTTCAGACCAGACCCTTAAGCCCTTTTGGAGATGCAGATGAGAAAGAATTTGCACCTATATGGTAAATTACACATTTTTTGGCACCCCACAGCTCCACAAACACAAATATAACTGGAACAAAACTTGCCAGACCCAAAGAGGTATAGTGGTTCCAGACAGCACATGAGAAATATTGGGCACATCAGTCGTACGGTTGCAAAGTTATTGAAGTGCAACATTTTGGGTTTAACATAGAAGTGGCTGGGCAACCCTAACTATGCCTGTATTATTTAAACATATATATATATATATATATATATATATATCTACATATACACATATACATATGTGTGTGTATATATATATATATATATATATATATATATATATACACACATATATAGTACACACACACACATATAGTGGTAGTAACTATTTGTTTAGAGCCCATCTGCAGGGGCTCTGAGCACTTTATAGACACAGAACTAGAACAAGAAAACAGTTATAAACAACTTAAAGGAACACTGTCAACCCCCTTCGGACTCAATGTGTCCCCAATTTACAAAAACACATGCTATGATTGTTTACATTCTGTTCAGCTTGCTGATGTAACTCATAGTTTGATTCTGATTCTTTTTTTTTCTTTTAAAAAGTCAAAAACACACTGCCCACCATACTGGTGTTACCACACAAAAAAATGTTTGCCTACATTCCTGGAGAAGCTTGAAAGATGGTCAGAGATGTGGCAACTGAGGTTCAATGCAAAGAAGTGCACAATAATGCACCTGGGTAGAGGGAACCGTGGGGAGAGCTACAGTTTGGGGGGGTGGAGCTGACTGTCACCAAAGTGGAAAGGGACCTAGGGGTTATCATCTCTGATGATCTTAAAGTATCAAAGCAGTGTGCAAAGGCAGCAGGGAGGGCCAGTGGCATGCTGGGGTGTATAGGCAGGGGTATCACTAGCAGGAGACAGGAGGTGGTGATGCCATTGTATAAAACATTGGTAAGGCATGCCGGCCCAGTGTCGCAGAGGGTTGAGGCACTGGGTGCCTACCCTTTTTAACAAATCATGGGAGGATGGTGTGGTACCTAAGGACTGGAAGAAGGCTGATGTGATTCCCCTTCACAAAAGTGGGAGCAAGACAGAGGCAGGAAACTACAGACCTGACAGTTTAACCTCTGTGGTAGGGAAAGTGATGGAATCACTTCTGAAGGAAAGAACTGTTGAGTACCTAGAGGCCAGTGAGGCACAGGGCCCAAGGCAGCATGGGTTCACAGCGGGAAGGTCATGTCAGACAAATTTAATTGATTTCTTTGACTGGGTGACCAAAGTAGTAGACCAGGGAGGGGCTGTGGACAGGGCCTACCTAGACTTTAACAAGGCATTTGACACAGTCACACACAAAAGATTAGTAGTCAAATTAACCAGCCTTGGAGTGAGTCCCAGGGTGGTAGCCTGAGTAAAACATTGGCTGAACAACAGGACACAGAAGGTAATTGTAAATGGAGTCCACTCTGAAGAAAGAGGGGTTACTAGTGGGGTACCGCAGGGTTCAATACTGGGTCCAGTCCTTTTTAATGTCTTTATAAGTGACATTGCTGAGGGACTGGAAGGAAAAGTATGCCTCTTTGCAGATGACACAAAGATCTGCAACAGGGTTGATACACAAGAAGGCGTGGAAAGAATGAGAAGGGACTTGGCAAGTTTGGAGGAATGGTCAGAAGTATGGCAGCCTAGATTCAATGCAAAGAAGTGCAAAGTAATGCACCTGGGAAACAAAAACCCAGAGGAAGATTACACAATGGGGGGAGTAATGACAACAAAAATGGAAAGGGACCTGGGGGTAATCATATCAGATGACCTTAAGGTTGGCAAGCAATGTGAGAAGACGGTAGGGAGGGCTGGGGGGATACTGGGATGTATAGGAAAAGACATCACCAGCAGAAAACAGGAAGTTGTTATCCCCCTGTATAGACAGTTGGTGAGACTCCATCTGGAGTACTGTGTCCAGTTCTGGAGACCCCATCTCCGCAAGGACATAGACAGGATGGAGGCAGTTCAGAGGAGGGAAACTAAAATGGTGCAGGGTTTGCAAGAGAAGCCATACGAGGAGAGGCTAAAGGAGCTTAATATGTATACCCTTGAGGAAAGGAGGGAGAGGAGGGACATGATAGAAACGTTTAAGTAACTCAGTGGAATCAACAAAGTCCAAGAGGGTAGCATCTTTCAGAAAAACAGATGTGCAAGAACAAGGGGACATAATTTGAAGATAGAGGGGGGACGGCTCAGCGGCAATGTGAGGAAGTATTTTTTCACAGAGAGGGTGGTGGACGCATAGAACAGCCTTCCTGATGAGGTTGTGGGGTCTAAAACTATGGGAAAATTCAAGAATGCATGGGACAGACATGAGGCAATTTTTGTGGGGTGTAGGAAGAAATAGGCTGTTGGTTAAATAGGATCTGCAGCTTATCCTCTAGGTAGGGAAATGGGCAGACTAGGCGGGCCAAGTGGTCCTAATCTGCAGTCAAAGTCTATGTTTCTATGTACCTTGCGCTACGCTGGTGACCCGGGTTCAGGAATGACCTTGGGTTGTCTGGGTGCCGACGTTGGGGGGGGGGTGGAGCAGGATTGAGCATGCCAGAGGGCAGCTCTCCTCTCCTGTGGGTGATAAGGGCAAGCTGGCACCCCCCCCCATAGTTCCACTCCCACCGGGTGGAGGTCCAGTGGGTAGCGTAGGCAGAGAGGGGTGGCAAAGAACCAGGATGTGAAATGGTCTGAGCTGGTGCCATGGAGTATGTAGTGTGCCTCCACACACTTACACGGCCATGTGCTGAGGCCTCGGGGGGGGGTTGTTAGGGGAGAAAATCTGTAAAAAATGCTTTGTGTCCCCATCGCCAGTTGGTGTGAGGAGGCAATAGGGACCAAACAGCTAAGGTAAGCCCTCACCTGGAGTATTGCATGCAGTTCTGGAGGCCACACCTGCACAAGGACATAAATAAGGTGGAGACTATCCAGAGAACAGTGACAAAGATGGTGCAGGGCTTGCACCGCAAAACATATGAGGAAAGACCAAGGGGCCCTTAATATGTACTCACTGGAGGAGAGGAGAGAGCGGGGTTGGGGGGGACGACTGAAACTTTGAAGTACCTCAAGGGTATAAACAAGGTGAAGGTTTTCCACTATAGAAAAAGTACTAGAACAAGGTGGGGCACAATATGAAATTGGAAGGGGTAGATTAAAAGGTAATGTGAGGAAGGTTTTCTACACAGAAAGGGTAGTCCATGCTTGGAATAGTCTGTCACAGGAGGTAGTGGGGGCAAGCACAGTGGAGGGGTTTAAGCATGCCTGGGACAGGTACAAGGGAACCTTGAGAGGGAAGGGAGTGATGAAAAGCCATTGATAACATAGGGTCAGTGACCACATACAATGTATACGGCCTACAGGCAGACTGGATGGGCCTAGCAGTCCTTATCTGCCAACAATTTCTGTTTCTATTCCTTGATCAACTCTCAGTTCCTCTTTTCTGGACTTAGGAGCACCACAAACGCAGTCTGGCCACTAGTTATAGAAATGATGGCAGAAAAAGACCAATGGTCCATCCAGTCTGACCAAGTTCCCTATTTAGCCCTGGTACTTAATGTCCCCCCACAGTCCTAGCCCTCCCCATCCTTCCCCCACTCTCCTCCCAGTTTCTGCTCCCCAAGCCCACACTAAACCCTTCATTCTGACCCAACTATGCTTGACACCACTAAAGATTTTAGCACCCACGATGTTGGCTAGAAGACTGTCCCACGATTCCACCAACCTTTCTGTAAAAAATACTTCCTCATGTCCTTCCTGAACCTCCCTATCAGTTTCCACTAATGTCCATGTGACTGCAAACCAGTATTCAAGCTAAATAGTCCCAAACAGTTCACCATGTTAATACCCCTAGGAACTTGAAGGTCTCTATCATATCGCCCCTGTCCCTTCTTGCCTCCAGCAAGTACATGTTCAATGCCTTGAGGCGCTCCTCACAGGACCTGCCCTGTTGGCCATGAATCATTTTTGCTACACTGAGCTGTACCATCTCCAGACTATAACTATCCTTCCTGAGGTGCAGGCTCCATAATTGGGCATACCAGTGCTACTCCAGATGTGGCCTCACTAAGGATCTATGTAGGGGGAAATACAACCTCATCCCTTCTGCTAGCAATACCCCTCCCGATACATCCCAGCATCCTACTCAGTTTGCTATAAGCCTTGTTGCACTTACATTTATTTGAGGGAGTCACTGATGATGACTACAGGGTCCTGTTCCTCAGCCATAGTCCTAAGTCTCATCCGACCTATCCAGTACTCTGTCCTGGGGTTCTGGATCCCTAAGTGCATTACCTTGCACTTTTTAGCATTGAATTTCAACTGCTAAACCTTGGACACCCACTAGCATTTGTAAGTCATTCTGCATTCCTCTGTTGCTATCCATCCTACCACAGAGCTTAGTGTCATCTGCGAAGAGACATAACCTGTCCTGGATTCCCTCACCAATGTCGCTGATGAACATACTGAAGAAGACCAGACCCAGAAGAGATCCCTGTGGTAGCCCCCTCATGACCTCCCTCTCTTCTAATCTGACTTGAATGACCACAACCCTCTGCTTTTTCCACTTTAGGTAGTTACCTACCCAGTTTACTATGACCTTGGCTGCAGACAGTTCCTTCATCTTCAGCAAGCGTCTGTAAAGCACTGAGTTGAAAGCCTTGCTGAAACCGTCGAAGTAGAGCAAATTCACAGTGTTCCCTATTCAATTACCTCATCACCCCATCAAAGAAAACTATCAGGTTTTGCACCTTTGCAGTATCTGGCCTGACAGGACCTCCCTGCCACAAATCTGTACTGTAGTATTCTGTAAACCACTGCTCTCCAAGTAGTCCACGAGGTCTTTTTTGACCGGTGTCTCCACCTGCTCCCTTAAAGGTAAGCCTGACAAGTCTGTAGTTCCCCATTTGTTTCTTGTGGCTCTACGATGGCGGTTTAACAACTAAGTTGTCGACTGCCATCACAACAACGAATTTATGTTGGCCGCAACTTGTGGTTGACATAAACCTGACTTCAGACCCCGACTGTTTACTCTGAGTAGCAGTTTGATCAGGGAAGGGGTGCAGGACCAGGCGACAGCGTGCCGGAGTCTCTGGTGGTCCATTAAAGCGAAAATGTCGATGTTGTCAGCATCAACATTTTCACTGTAATGGTGTCACGGGCCATGGCACATACTGTTCCTTGTCCCCTCTGCCCCCTTGTGGAGTGGAACTATGCCTCCACCCTCCAGTCCTTCTGAACTACCCATCCTCAGTGAGCTGTTGAACAGACCTACCAGGAGTTCAGCCAGTACCACTGCCATCTCCCTGAGTACCCTTAGATGCAGCCCATCTGGTCCTGAGGCATTATCCATCTTTCAGGCTGCCAGTCCCTTCTGGACTCCTTTGCTTGTAAAAATTGACTGCCTCATCTCTGGGACATCCTTAGTTGCTGCTTTGATGCCACTCTCTGGCAATGACCCACTGTCCTCCTTAGTGAAAACTGAGCAAAAGTATCAATAAGGATGGCGGCCTTTTTGCCCGTTCTCCTCTATCACCCTGTTCTGCACAGCTAGGCATACGATTCCCCCTACTTTCTTCCTTTTCCCCCCAATACATCAGAACTGTTTTTCTTTGTTCTTTTTTTTTGTACTTTATTTTTATTAGTTTTTCCAATGACAAAAAATTGAATGAGCATATAGCAAACAGTCCATATTGACAATATCTTTCAGGACATAGTCCCTGAGTGCAAGGCAACATGCATTCACTATATAGAGTTATCACACATAGGGGTAATTACTAAATTAGCAGACCTAATAAGAAAACAACCACCAAATACACTGCGTTACTGAGTCCATGAGCAGCATGGCTTTAACTAAAATACTGAAATGCCCAGCATCAGTCCCAATAAAGGCTTTGCCCAGAACAGGTTATGGCACCATGCATTGTACCCAAAGTAAAAAAGATATCCCTCAATACGTATTGGAGCAAGTTGCCATAGGGCAATACAATATAAGATAAACCTGCCAAACAGGCTCTCTATCCTCCTCCTCCACCTCCCTCAGTTTAAGCAAACATGAAACAATTAGCAGAACATTTATAGACAGTTGGAACTAGAAAAAATATGGCTCTTAAGGCAACAATAGATGGTGGCTGAAACCACCTCATGGCATAATCATAAAGTTATAAAACTTCAGCGACAGTCAGTGTCCTGATTAAAGACAGACATGGAGCACAGGTACAGATGACCTTTTCAAGTGTCCACCTCTGATGTCTCGGGGGTACGGACGGATGGAGCGGTCAGTCTAGACACCCATTTTCCAGCCTCCACAGGCTCTCCAAACAGGTAAACTTTCCCCTTGTAAACAATTCGGAGGTGGGCAGGGTAAGTGATTGTGTGCACAATGCCAGCCTCCTGGAGAGTATGGCGAATCCCATTAAATTTCTTGCGGCGTTGCCGCGTGGCATCTCAGTCCGGGAATACATAGATTTGCTGGTTATCCATTATCAGTGGACCTGTGTGATGAGCCAGTTGCAGGATTCTTTCTTTCTCCCTGACCCCTGTTGTGACAACCATTAGGGTTCGAGGTTCCTCCATCTGTTGGCGGCTGCGTGGCGTAACCCTTTAAACTTTTTTATGCCAGCAATAGGGTCCCCTCCAGATGAGACTAGCTTCTTATTTAGGAACTCCTGCACAGTCATAACTGGATTATCCCCTTCAAAACCCTCGGGTAAGTTCAAGTTCAAGTTCAAGTTCATTGCAGGAAAACTCCATTGAGCAAGCTCATTCACAAGGAGGTACTGTGACATAAACACTTAAAGTACAAACATAGATAGGTAATAACAGTATATGCATGAAATGCACGTTACATGATACAGGCTGGATATACATACAAGGGTACCACATAGGGTGACCTCAGGTGGTAAACATTAATATGAGACAGGAGCGACTTACAGGTTGCATACTGATAAATGAAACATGATGACTGGTGTGTCAATACATATATTTTGGCAGCTAGAACAAACAACAGACTACAACTGATATGGGGGAGGAGTGATTTCATAAAGTAGCAGTGGAGGCGTAAGCATAGATAAAGCCAGGAGTAGAAGGGAAGGGAAAGCAGTTAATATGACAAAGCAATTATACCTTACCAGTGGATAAATATGGCACACATGGGAAGGAAGAGACTTAATGACAGTTACAGGTGTCTTTTATTTTGGCTGAACTTAGCGATTTGTAGAAGTTTATTGAAACTGTGCTAGTTAGTTTCAGTATGGTTTGTAATTGGTTCCAAATGGAGGAAGGGCATATAATATACGTTTACCAAAGAGGTCCGCGTCCTTGGTATGTCAAGCATAATAAAGTCAGATTTTCTTAACAAGTATGCACTATGTGAGATGCTAATAAGGAAAGAGATAGCTTGGCAATTTCTGCAGGAGCAGTTTAAGAGTCCATAGCCCAGCATGGAGCAGGCGTCTAGTAGTAAGGGATGTCCAACCAACAGCTGCATATAAATCACAGTGGTGCGAATGGTAAGGAGTTGGCAATGAACATGTATGCGGTGATAAAGGATGTCAGTTTACTTAGATTTGCAAGAGTGGTGGAGGAATAGATTACATCGCCATAGTCAGTAGGGGAAAAGTGTCCTGTACAAGCTTTTCGAGTTTCAAGGGGAAAAGGGCCTATTTCTGTAGAAGAAACCTAACCTTGCTTTTAACCTTCTAGAAACATCTTTGACGTGGTCATTGAAAGATAATTTATTGTCGATCCAGATACCCAGATATTTAAATTTGGTTACAACTTCCAGAGGCTCGTTTAGCGTGGTGACAATGAAGTCTTTGGCAAGGGTATTGGGGGGGCCTGTGACAGCACTGCGGGAGAATATCATCACTTTAGTCTTCTTAGCATTGAGCAGAAGCTTTGCCTTTATTAGATTATGCTCAAGTTGTGCAAAGTCCGCTTGAAGCACTCCCTTGACTTCAGATAACGATGAGCCAAACGTATACAACACAGTATCATCTGCAAAAAAGTGCAGATTGGACGTAGATATGTTAGCATCTAAGTCATTAATGTACAAAGAAAACAAGATAGGGCCTAAGATGGATCCTTGGGGGACTCCTCTTACAACTGGCAAGGCAGCAGAAAAAAAGCCTTCCACCTTTACTTTTTGGAATCTTCCAGTTAGGTAGCTAGAGAACCACTGGGTGGTATAGTATGTGGCACCCAACTTTGCAAGGCAATTGACTAATAGTTTGTGATCAACGGTATCAAAAGCTTTGCTGAGGTCCAAAAGACTCATGCCAGTTACCTTCTTAGCATCTATAGCAGAGATCCAATCATTGGTTACTTTTGCTAGTGCAGTGATTGTGCTATGATTAGCCGGAAGCTGGATTGAGCTGGGTTAATGAGAGAGAAGGTTTCAAGTGAGATTTTAACTGAATATGGATCAGTTTTTCGAGAACTTTAGAAAGGATAGGCAATATGGAGATAGGCCTATAGTTGTTTACATCGCATGGGTCACCAGATTTAAATAGAGGGAGGATATGTGCTGATTTCCAGCAGGACGGCACAGTAGCAGATGTAATGGAAAGATTGAAGATGTGGAGAATTGGGGCAGTGAGATGGGCATAGCCTGACCTTAGGAAAAAGGGGTCCAAGCCATCGTCCCCTACGCTTTTTTTGGTGTCTAAGTTAAGAAGAGAATCTTTTACTGGGTAAACCCAGTAAGCGGATATTGGCACTGCGAATCTGGTTTTCCATAGTCTCTAGCTGGGTTTTAAAATGTTGTACCTCCTTAGTCATCAACACGGTTGCTCCTGTAGCAGAGTCAGCCTGCTTAGTGAACTCCTGAAAATCGTTCTTTAACCCTTCGACCGTAGTTTCCAGAATTACCACCCGACTGTTAAAAGAGTCTACTTTCTGGGAAAGTCCAGCCACACAGTTAATTAGGGTCTGAAGTTTCAGACCCAACGTTGCAAGGGATTCGTTTGTGCCTGAAGCAGTCGCAGCTGAGTCTTCCAGGCTCGACCGCGAGACCTGAGCCCCACCAACACTTTTCCCTTTTTCAGCACCTCCTGTTGCCTTATCTCGCTGAGGATTCCCCAATTTTTACTAAATTGCAGGTCAGGAATCTGTTCCAGCACTCAAAATTAGCCAAAAAACTTTTAAAAGGTAGATTTTGGTGGAGATATTGCAGAGCTGTAAAAACTTGCTTTCACCCAGCTCAGACTCCACAGCGCCCCCTCCTGTTTTTCTCTGTTCTTGGTCCCCTCTTTCAATGCACAGCTTTTCATCTGCTTTTGCCTCCCTAACCACCCTCTTTACTTATGTATTTTTCAGTATCTATTCTCACCATTCTTCCTTCCCCTGCTTTTCTTTATACTTGTAGAAGGCCTTTTCTTTCCCTTACCAGGGCGGCGTTAGCACCCGCCAACCCGCGACGAGAGCTCAAAAAATATAGGCGCGGCGTGGGGACGGAATGGCGGCCTCTGGGACAGACTGCTGGTGCTCAAACTTGGTCACAGAAAGACGGTACAATTTAATTATAAATCAAATCAGTGTCACTCACTGTGTGGGCCCCTGTACAGCAATGAGCAGCCAGAGTCAAGTCAGTCACCGAACGAAGACGAGTGAGCGACGCTGCAGAGACAGCAAGCACAGGCAGAGTACCCAACCCAATTTCCTGACCCTGGCAGTGGATTCCCGAATCCCGGTGGCGGCTGTGCCCTGGAGGCTGGCTGTGACTCCTATGTCGACTCGTCCATTCCCATCCGTGCTCATTCACCGAAATGTTCCTTGTTTCCCTACATCCTCTTATTGTGCTGCACATGATGACGTGGGACGTGGTGTGGTGAACCAATCGCAGGGCTCGACTCTGTCCGCTCCTGATATCACACCTCCGCCCACTGGGACCTGAACATTTCGGTTCCCACTCAGGTCCGTAGCTGCAGCATAAAAATGAACCTTCCGGTGGAATCAAATTCACAGCAAACTGACTGAGCCAAGGATCAGGACCGGTTCCAGAGCGTCGAGGAGACCTGTGGAAGAGCGTATTGCAGTCGCTAGTCTGAGGAGCAGAGAGAGAAGAGGAGGAGGACTATCACCCAGCCAGCTACAGAACCGTCCGGCAGTAGTTCATCCAGGCCCACCACCACTGATACAGGGTCCCCTGTACTTCTGCCAGTGCTGCTAACTTGAGCTGTAATTAAATTTACTTTTTTCCTTTTTTAAGAAAAAAAAGCAGCAGCGCAGTAGTTTAGCCTGAGAGACTGCTACACAACCATCGTGCCTGCCGACTACCGTACAGAGGTGACCCCTGCCTGCAGTTGTGGTGACGCCGGTGAGAACAGCAAGAATTCCAGGAGACCAGCAGTACCTTGCCTTGCCTAGTGCCTTCTCTTCCTTTTCGGTAGGTAATACAGTCAGTGAATTTGTGGTGGAGCTCAGCATGGGGAGGCTGTATCATATGTACAATGGTACAATGGTACTTACTACTTTGTACCTAACTTAAATATTTTCTGGTTGTTGATCTTAGTTTTAAGTGCTTCTGACAGTATTTGCTTTGCATGTTTACTACCCCTTTACTAGTACTAGCAGCTGAAGGCATTAATGTAGTAGGTCTCCTGTGGAAACACGTAGGTGCTGAAGAAATACAAGTGTGAATTGAACAGACTGGGTGGGTTGCCAGAGCAATGCAGCCTTGCTGGAGACATACATTAGGTATCCTGCAGTGCAGAAGCTATTCTCGAGTCACTGACTGGGACAGACTTCAGAGGTGGGTTACTATAGTGACAAGCTGCCATTAGTGCCACCACTTACCTTGCCTAGGTGCTGGAAGAAAGCTTAATTTTGGATAGATTGGTCAGCGGCATGCTAGGCAAGGTAAGTGGTGGCACTAAAGGCAACTTACTGAGTTCACTTTTTTCTTTTATTGAGAATCAAATGTGCAGGTGCATGGTTGGGAAAGCAAAGGAAGTTTACTTTTTTGTTTTACTGACAGTCAAGTGTATGAGCGCCTTGTTGGGAAAGCAAAGGAATATGTGTAATTAACTTTTTTAGTTTTAGTGTATTTCGTGGCTCACTGTAGACTGGCAAATAAAACATCCTTCGGGAACAATCAGTTGTTCATTATAATGCGGTTCGTTATAGTGAGGGGTCACTGTGATAGCCAGATAAGGTGGTGTCTATCCTACTGTCTTGTAAGTCTGTCTATCTGGAATTACAAAGAAAGTTTCTACTGAATCTGATCCATTATTGTTCTGTCTCTGCTGCTCTATTAGCTGCTGTCTCTCTCTATGTATGCCGATCTCTATCCACCAGAGGCTAAATTAATTCAGGTGAAGAATTAATTTAGGCTCTGCTAGACTAATATAGGGCACACATAGAAAGGAGACAACAACATAATTCAACAAGCAATAAGCTAATAATGGATCAGTAAGGCTTTATTTTTGTTATACATTTATTAATAATAAATGAGTAGTTTGTTTCTTGCTCTTCAAGTAATTTTGACTCAGTCTGGGGAAAATGACAGATTGTGTAACAACTTGTTGGAGCACTCCCAGCAGTTAAGGAAGCGATTTTTTATTCTGATATGTAATATACTGTATTTGATAGTTGCTTGAGTATATCAAGTTGGACACTGTGCCCACTACACCATCAATGGTCCTACATTGAAGCAAAGGCAGTATATGATTGTTTAGCATGGTCTGCTGTGCTTGTGGGTGGGTGTGTGTGTGTGTATTCATGTTAAATACTGCACCATATTATATCTAAAAAGAGGTTATGTTTGCATGTAAGTGTAATGGCCTATGAGAGGTAACTCCTCGGTCAGGTCCTGTGGATGGGTAGGGGAGCGTTGGTGAAAAGCAGTGCCGCTACGTCAAAGCCCTCCCCTGTGGGCACTGTTTTTACCAATACAAATATATGCATGAGGGTTTTATTTATCTGGCTATCTCATGCTGTGTTTCAATGACTAGGGCTAAAGGCTTACCACTCTTTGGGGGTGCACACAGTTTATGGTTTTGTGACTGAGCAAGTATGACTCTGAGCAGTTAACATTGGATAAGGTCTGTAAAGGGAGATGTATGGTTTTCCCATTACCTACACACTGGTGGTTGACTACACCTTGGGTCTATTTTGGACTGCTGTTGCCTATATGAAGGTAAGGCATTTGAGGCAGATATAGTTTGCCATGGAGACCAAGCTGATGGGACATCACAGCAGAGCCCTAAGACCCCACTCCTTCTAAAAACAAATTAGTAAATTGCAATGCCAATCCAAGCTGAAAATTTATTGTTGCATGATCTGGTGGTGGTGGTGGTGGGGGGGGCCACTGAGCTACTTTGTTTCTAGAGTTTTCAGACCTAGTGTACTTTTACAATGAAATGTGAGAGCAGCCAACTAATCACTCGTTAGCAGCTCTTTATGTGATCCTGATGGCCTTACTAGGACAATGTGAAAATACTGCATGTGGCTGTGGGCTCATTAGCAGCTCTTTACTATGTGCACCTGGTATAATCTGTAGGACAATGTACAAAATGCAGATAGTTTAAGGCTCTATTAGAACTCATTTGCAGCTGCTTGGGTATACACTAGGTACAGACATCACACACACAAATGGTGAACATTAAATGGGTTAAAGGAGAACTGCACTGAATCTAAAGTAATGTTTCTCAGTTTACCACCTTGAGTATTGCATGCAGTTCTAATGTGCTGGCTTTTACTATGTTGAAGCTGTTTTCAATATATTTTCACATTCTGTAATTGTTTCATATCTAAAGACTTCTTGGTATCTCAGTGAGTTTGTCATACTCACTCGAGTGTTCAAGTGACATTTTACAACTCTGTAGTTTATTTCTCAGCCACAACAAAGTTCTATTCTATAGCAGAACATGGATGAATTGTGTCATCGATGAGATCCAACCAAGGGTCCGAAACTAAAATGGGTCTTGCATGCAATGTGCAAACCAGAATTATACAATGGGCAGGAAAACTTACCGTAAATACTGTATCCTGATTGGCTGACTCGTACCCCTCTCCCGTTGTAAAATCCAGCATCATCCCACGGGAAGAGGTACCAGCCACCCTTCAGCCACATGAATAAGTAATGTAAATATCACTCCGACTATCGCCAGCCCTAAGTCTGTAACACAAGAATACCGCTAAACACCGTCCGAAACTCCACTACCGCAACTGTCATTTCGGCCACAACTTACATTCCATTCCATAAACTCAACTATGAAAGAAAAGCAATACATAAGTTGCTCCTTCCATTTACTCGCTCTCCATACATTTTTTCTCTCATACACATGTACCTCCCAAGTACCGCTCCTCTCGAACTCCGCCACCAATTGTCTCTTCCTCATCAGCTGCACCTCCGTGTTAGCGCTGTTCAAGGACGTCAGGAGCGCATGCTGAATTTTTATTTTCCCACATTTAAATCACAGATTCCGTTTATATTGGATGTGGGGTAATGCCAGAAGGAAGCAACACGGGTGGAATCTTGAGAAAGCGTGGACAGTGATAGTGCTTATGTTAGAGTCAATTTAAGTCCTTAACTTGAGACTGCCAATAGCACTGCAAGTATGTTTTCTATGTATACAGTGTCAGAATGGGCTACCCTTGCAGATTCAGTAGGTGTTGTATGGGAACTGAGCTCATGCTAGGAATGATGAAACACAAAGTAGCAGCTTTCCTATATTTTTTTTATAGATAATGCTTTTTAAAACTGATTTAGTGATCGGAATTTTGAGAGCCTGCACTGTATGTTGGGGTTGAAGCTAGAAGTACTGCTACCATCTTAGAAAAACAAACTCCGAATCTCCACCAAATGGACTATTTTCTCTGGCGTAGTAACACTTTCACTATTTCTCCATTTAAAATAAAAAAATGACTAAAATAAAATTTTTTATTAAACACAAAATATTTACATTGTATATGCAATATCCCACTGAGGGTGTTGGTGATGCCAGGATTTACCCACCTCTGTGAGTGTTGTCATCGCTACCGTGACCGAACAACACCCCAGGGCATGGGTAAATCCTGGCATCACCAACACCTTCTCGTGGTATATTGCTTAATTATATAATGTGGTATGAAAATCTTGTAACCTCATTGGTCAAAACACATTGCATGACCGTGGGTATATCTTACAGCAACCCATGGCTGCGAAATGGCATTTATATATAAAAAAAGCACAATTGAACATAATTTAAATTAATTTTACACATGGGTCCATTGTATAATCGCAATAAGGTACTCCAGGCCCTGGGTGTGGGTTATTGGGGGATCCATTTTTCAGTGGAAATTGCTTACAGGTTCAGTGCAGTTCTCCATTTAGCTTGTCCAGCTATTTAGAAGTGATGCTTGCTGCTCTGCCTCTGCTACAGAAATGGCAGGTAAAGCAAGAACCTAGTGTTAGTTACTTATTTTGGGGTTTCTTGACTGTAGCACTTAATAGATGAAAGGAAAGTCAGCACTCATTCATTTTTTTTTAGCTGCTCGTGCATGTTTTAATCAGGCAGGTGCCTCACAAAATCAGCCCTGTGCCTCAACCTTTCAGCGGGCCTTCCAGAGACATGCCTCTAGAAGGACCGCTGAAAAGAAGAAGCACAAGCTGATTTTGAGAGAACTGTTCTGATTAAACAGTGCACTGAGCATCTGGAAAAATCCACAGTGAGTGCTGTCTTTTTGCAGCTGGGCTGGCAGCTTGAGATGGCACCACCAAACCTGCGCACCACTTTCCTGAGTGTTTAAGCATAATCGAAGGACTGCACACATTCTAAGGCCTGACTTGCTGCTTCCTTCAAAGATTACTGATTTGTTCTGTGGTTATTTTGAGTTGTGTGTGTAGTTGCTGAAAGAACAGCCACACATATTGGTTTCAAATTGTTTTATTTACATGAATACACAGTACATATCATGATTTTAGGATGTTTTAATTTTACTGTATATATTTATTGTAAAAGCGCTTTGGTTTTGGAAAGATGCTCTTTAAAAATAAAGCTTTGATTGATGTCTCTCACAAAGACATGCACACAGACCCCTGCACTCACACTGGTATACATGCCTTCCTATTACCTGTAGTATCCAGCAAAATCAACACATTTCCACCAAAATTAAAATATCCAGCAAAGCCTCATGGCTCCTTTGGGGGGAGATGGGAGGCTGATTATCCTAGCCTGGGGTGCGAGGGACCCGTACTCTCTCAGTGTAGTATACCAGTAAGGGGTTCATGGCCATCCCAGTGTGGGGCCAGGGACTCCCAGTGTTGGTCTGGTCGGTTGGTCTGGTCTGTCCTGCCTGTCTCTGTCTGGTGGTCTGGTCTGTGACCCACTCACTGTGTTTTGGGGTCATGATCCTTATAGTGTGTGTGTGGGGGGGTTCTGTCTATCACAGTGAGTTGTTTTGTGCCTGCGGCCATCTCGGTGTATGGCATAGGGCCTGGGTATCTATATATGGCAACCTTTACACAGAGCAGGTCAATGCAAGTGTTGCTGAATCCACAAAGCCGAAATATTAAAATGCCCGATGTAGTCACCTTTCACTGAAATGGAAGAGAAAAGTGAAAAAATGCTCTTGACTAAATCTGCAAATTCTGCTGCAGAACTTTCATGGGATATTTGTGTTGGTTTTTTTTTTACCTCCTTCAGTTTTAAGAAATGAATCGCACATATTTGTCGGGAGCTGCAAAGAGAAAGTTACAGCAGCAGAGAAATGAAGACACAAAGCGGCAAAGAGGTGCTATTGAGAAATTTTTTGTTACTACCCCATCACACTCAAGTCAAAGCCTAGGAAGCGGAGCTGATCTTGAAAGAGCACCTGAACCTGGAGCAGATATTCCTGCAACTGCTGTAATGGAAGAAATGGTGTCCACCTGTGAAACTATCACCCCGAGTTCTAACATTAGGAGACCAGGAATGCACCGGCCACTGTCTATACGATACCCACCACCTGCGAAAATATCCCAGGAGTTCTGCCTTCAGAGGAGACCAGTAACACACCTGCCACTGTCCACACTGTGCCCACCTGCATAGACGACCTCACTTGTGATTTAGCGGGATCTTCCGAAATTTCATTTGAGGATCTTGGAACCTGGCCACACACACTAAGGGATGAAGTAAGAGTGTCGTCTGTGAAGCATGGACCTGTGCAAGTCATACTGCCACAATTCCCAGTAAATGAGAAGAAGAGAAGATTTACTGCAGAAAATTATTTTCGCACTCTGCCCCATGGTGAGAGAGTCAAGCGCACTTGGTTGACATACTCTGTGTCTAAGGATGCACTGTTCTGCTTTGCCTGCAAATTATTTGGACACTCAAACAATCTTCTTCGGACTGGAGGTTATCGGGCATGGCGAGAAATGTCCAAGGCTTTGAGTTCCCATGACCGTGCACCAGAACATGTAGCAAGCATGTTACAGTGGAAGGAACTGGAGACCAGGTTGAAGAGTGGCCAGACACTGGATGAAAAGAGACAGCTGCTGATAGAGAAAGTGATAATACACTGGCGTGGAGTCTTGGAACGGATCATAGCAACTATTCAGTTCTTGGCTGGAGAGAACATGGCTTTCCGTGGCACAAGTGATGTGCTTCATACCCAAGGCAATGGAAATTTCTTGGGTCAGGTTGAATTTCTGTCAAAGTTTGACCCACTCATGGCTGAACATATACGCCGGATTCAGAATAAAGAAATAATGGACCACTATTTGGGCAAGGACATTCAAAATGAAATAATTAAACTAATTTCAGGTGCAATTGTAAGGGTCATTGTATCACAGATACAACAATCCAGATATTTTGCAGTTATCCTGGACTGTACTCCTGACATTAGTACACAAGAGCAGATGACACTTGTTGTTAGACATGTGGATGTTTCAAGAATGTCGCCACCATCGAGGAACATTTTTGGGGTTCATACCTGTAAATGACACAACTGGAGGACTAACTGCCTCCTTTCTTCAGACTTTACAGCAACATAATCTGGACATCAGCAACTGTCGGGGCAAGGATATGATAATGGGAGCAACATGAAAGGAAGCGAGCTGGTGTGCAGGCTCGCATAAAAAATTAAACACGCAGAGCGTTTATGTGCCATGTGCCTGCCACTGCCTGAATCTCATCATCAGCGATGGAGCCCATTCATCAAGGCATGCTGTCTCTTTCTTTTGGCTGCCTGCAGAAGGTCTACAATCTTTGCTCAGCATCAACAGGCCGCTGGCAAATACTGAAAAAACATGTTCGGATCACTCCAAAGCCACTTTCTGAGACTCGGTGGGAGTGTCGAATAGAGTCTGTAAAAGCACTACGCTATCAGCTCAAGGAAATTAGGAGTGCTTTGCAGGAGATTGCATAGTCTGTAAGGACCAAGGATGCTGCAGCATATGCAGAGGCAACGTCACTTTGTGCCGAACTCCTGTCATACAAATTCATTGTATGTCTTGTCATCTGGTATGATGTCCTGCTTGAAGTCAACCGTGCAAGTAAAGATATTACAGAGTGCATCAGTTGACATATCGACCTGTGTGAAGGTGCTTGCTTCAACCACTGACATACTTAAAAAGTACAGAGAGAGTGGGTTTGAACAGGCATTGGTACAGGGCTCTAAGATTGCTGCAGAACTGGATGCCCCAGCTGGATTCCGTCAGGCAAGGCACAGAAAGGTCAAGCGACTATTTGATTACGAAGAACAGGATGAGACAGTGCAGGACCCAGAACGCAGTATTCAAGTTGAGTTTTTCAACACATTGCTGGACACCACATTCATGTCCTTTAGCGAGCGCTTTCAGCAAATGTCCAAGTTTGCTAAAACATTTGGATTTCTGTCTAACATAAAAGCGCTAAATGGTGTTTCCATAGAAGACCTGATGCAGCAATGTGAGGTCCTCAAAGAAAAATTAACAGACAGAACCACTAACCACTCTGACTTTGATGCTCATGAACTTGCACATGAACTCAGGAACCTGGCAGGAATGCTTAAGACTGATACGTCACCAATACAGGTATTAAATTTTCTCCTTCAAAACCGGCTACATGAAATGTATGTGAATGTCTTTGCGGTGTTGCGCATTTTTTTGACAGTACCTGTAACTGTCGCAACAGCAGAACGCAGTTTTTCAAAACTTAAGTTGATAAAAACCTATCTGAGGTCATCAATGAGCCAAGAAAGACTGTCTGGGCTAGCAGTGCTGTCTATTGAGCATGAAGTTGGCAAAAGTCTCCCTTATAGTCACCTTATCGATGAATTCGTCAACAAAAAAGTCTGGAAAGTCCCTCTGAAGCTTTAAAAGTCATATGCACAATTTCATTACAAATATAGGGGTTGAGCTTGTCAAATCCCTTGTACAGTTTGGAATGCAGGAGAATTGTAGCCTTCTTCAAATTGGTGAGCTCCCAACTAAAACCCTGTAAGCCTCTTTTGGCTGGAGCACACTACCTAAATAGTAAAGTCTGAGTGGTTTACCAGAATACTAAAAGCAGGAGAACATCGCCTCTGAAGGGCAAGATATAAAACAAAAAAAGTTTTCCTGACCGATGGAGGTGGTCACTTTGCCGTAGTGGTCAGGGCTTAATCATAATTCAGCTGGATGATGAGACTAAGAACCCCAACAACTTACAACAAGTAAGCATATTAAGTTATATGTAAACAAATGCAGACTTTAATGCTGCAGAGTGGGGGTGGAGCAAGGAGGTTCTGGTTCCTTAACTATGCTATTGGTTGGACTTGCATTTGCATCATATGCTAAACTGAAGCACCTTTTATGAGCAGTCTCACTTTGGGTGGGGAATGTGATGAATTTGCTGATGCTTTTGGCTGGTCACATACAGGGTGCCTCCTCACTCTTTTTTTAAGATGCATTGTGAATGCAAGGATTGAGCTTACCAGAGTATTTCTAATGAATTTCTGTAAGAAATTCCAAACTAGCTATGTCCCATGTATGTACTTATTCCTTCAAGTGTTTCCCCACCCCCAAAATGTATTGTTCATTTTGTTTCGAGTTTGAGAACAATTTGTCAGTTTTAGAAATATGGTGGGCTTGTTTCTAGTCTTCCAAATGTGATAGCATGTAAGTATGCATTGGCACATTGTATGAAATTAAAATACTATGTAGAAAGATTACTGGGGAGGGGGGGCCCCAGCCCTGTCTGTGGGCCCCCAGTCATAGTTTGCTGGAGGCCCCCAAAGTCCTAAAACCAGCCCTGTCCCTTACCACTTCCCTGATTCTTGCTGAGTGAGAACCATAAAATGGTCTCTTAAACCTGCTCTTTTTGGTTACCGTTCTCATGCATAACTTAGATGCCTTGAGAAATAGCTCCCTTAATTGTCCCATCTCTCTTCAACCCCCAATGTTGTCCACCGTGACTAACTTTTCCCTGATCAGCTCCCTCAGCCTGTTGAAGTCCCTACTTCTGAAATCAAGGACTTCGGCTCTTGATTGTGGTTTTCCAGACCCAAGGGCCAGTTCAAACCAAATGGAATTATGGTTGTTGCTCCCCACCGTCTCTATTCTCACAGTTCCTACAGTTTCTGAGCTGGTGAGCACCACACTGAGGATTGCAGACTTGTTGGGTTCTTTAAGTAGCTGTACTGGTAGACAGTCCTGAAAGGTGTCACAGAAGTTATGCAGTGGAAGTAAAGGAGGCTAGTGCATTATGACTGGCTGCACTGTTTGGGGGTGTTTCTAATTTTCAGGAAGTATGCAGTCAGAGTAGATCAAGAATTTGAAACAAAACAAAATTGGGTACAGCTATACATTAACATACATTTAAGTTCTACTAAGCAAGGAGGCAGATAAAACAACCAGAAACATCAATGAATTTTAAAATTGGAAAGCAATCATAAAATGTAGGGTTTTAACTAGAAATAATAATATGATGCTAAAAGATTGACAGTTTACCTTTAATAAATAACTTGTAAATAGAATAATTGCAGCAATGATTAAAACTATTAAAAGTGGCAACCCAAATTGGAGGCAGTTAAACTGAACCAAAAACCTCCCTAGATCTTTAGCATAGCATGTAACTTCATGGAAAATATTGCAGCGACCCGTCATTTACAGCGACAAAACTACTGGTCACTGTAATGGTTGTACAGGACCCTGGCACAGCTTCTCTGGGTCTTGCACCCCCCCCCCCCGAAACACCTCTGCTGTGCAGATGATTAGAATAAAATCTGGGAGATGCGGGGGGCGCATCCCCCTGCAGAAAACACACTTGTGTTCCCGACAGCAGAATGCGGATCATGATCCCAGTTGGTTTTCTGCCAAACCGGCTTGGTGGAACTGATCTTTAAGCATCTCTTAAAGACCCCCACTGAAGGGACCTCCTTCAAGGATCTTGCAAGCATGTTCCACAGGCCTGTGCCGGCTACCTCAAAGGTGCAATCTCCAAATAACTTCAATCTTGCTTGGAAACAATTAGGAAGTTCCTCTTAAAGAGGCAGAAGTGGCAAGAAGTATAGTGAGGCGTCACAAGGTCTCTCAGGTAACCAGTACCCAGTCTGTACAGGGCTTTATGGGTCAGCAAACCGACCTTGAAGATGATGCCCCATTTCACTGGCAACCAGTGCAGGTCATGCAGGACCAGGGTCACATGACAGGACATCAGAAGGCCTTTTTGGGTACCTGGCCACTGCATTCTGCACCAGCTACAAGCACCCATCATCCACCCCCAAGGCACAGGGTGTTGCAGCAGCCAAATCTGGAAGTCCCGTATGTGTGTACTAAGGACTACAAATTTTCCAAGGAGATTAAGACTTTAATCCGAGTGATGTTCCTAAAATGGTAAAAGCCACCTGAGCCTCAAGTGTCAGACTCTTGTCCAGAAAGGCCCCCCGATTCTTCACTTTAGTGGAGATTACCAACCTGGTGGGACCAAGCACAAGCCCAGTCATCTCCTCGGTTACCTCTGCAACCCACTTTCAACCAGGGTCAATCACCAGTACCTCAGTCTTATCTGTGTTGAGTCTCAGACAGCTTGATGACATTCAGTCCTGGATCTCAGCCAAGCACAAATGTAGTACTTCCACTGCATCAGGTGCCCCAAGTGCAAATGACAGATACAGATGGGTACCATCTGCATAGCAGTGAAAACCCAACTTGTACCATCTGATGATCCCTCCCAGGGGTAGCATGTACATCACGAACAACATGAGCAGGAGGATCAACCCCAGGGTACATAACAGAGCAGGAGCTTCAGCAGTGAGAAGAAATTCCCCAACACCTCTCTTTGCATCCTATTTCTGAGGAAGAACTCAAACCAGCTGATGATAGTGCTGGTGAGGCTACCATACTCCCTCAGGTGATCCAACAACAGCCCATGGTCTACGGTGTCAAAAACTAATGAAGGATCAAGTAGAATGAGAAATGATCATTCCCCTCTCTCTCCTTGAGAAAGTCATTATGCACCCTGACCAATGTGGTTTCTGTACTGTGCACGGACCTAAATCCAGACTGGAGAGGCGACTGGAGAGGCTCACAGATGCCAAAGACCATGAGGTGTGCCTTGAACTGCAAAGCCACCCTCTTCTCAGTAATCTTTCCCAGAAAAGTAAAATTACAAATAGGTCTGAAATTCTTCAAGCAGTCTGGGTCCAGTGATGAACATGTTCATTAGTGACACTGGTGAACGAATCCAGGGTAAGCTTGCCCTCTCTACTGATGACATTAAACTTTGCAGAAGGGTGGATAGCATTGAGGGAGTACAAGAACTGCAACGCGACATCCAAAGGCTAGAGAGATGGTCAAATGTGTGACAGCTAAAGTTCAATGCAAAGAAGTGTAAGCTAATGCACCCAGGGAAAGGGAACCCCGGACAGACTTCTAGCTAAATGGGGTTAAACTTAGTACCACTGCAGAAGAGCGGAATCTGGGAGTCATTACCCTAAAACAGTCAAGCCAGTGCAACAAAAGCCTACAGCAAAGCAAGCATGATGTTGGGGTGCATAGGGAGAAGTATAGATAGAGGGAGAGAGGTAATCCTCCACCTTTATCGATCCTTAAAGAGGCCAAACCTGGAAAACTATGTCCAGTTCTGGAGCCCTCACCTCAGAAAGAATAAGTAAAGGCTGGAGGCAGTGCAAAGAAGGGTGATGAAGCTGACACAGGCCTTTCAGGGGAACTCCTACAAGAAGCAACTGAGAGCGCTGAACATGTACTCACTGGAGGCATTCTACCCTAGGAAGAGGAGAGGCAAGTTGGCGGCCACGCTGGGCTGCAGTCTGCTCAGGTGCTAATACTTTGCCTTTGCTGCCTGTTTTGTGATGGTTACGCTTTCTTTTGACTAAATTTTGAGAGAGTGTTATAGTGTCTGGGAGAGCTAACGTCTTTTAAAACTTTGGCTCTTGTTTTTTGTTTTGTTTTTAGTTAGGGAATTAGTATTAGGCAGGGCATAAAGTGAAGTAGGATAGGAGTTTGTTTTCTTTTAAGTTGGGTGGATTTTGGAAGCCCAGTGCGCTGCAGTTGTTTGCACTTTCATTGCCATTTTGAGTTGTGAGGGAGCCAGTATGAAGCTGGTGAAGTTTTGAGCACTCACCAATCCTGACCATGGAACACAGAACAGAGCTTGCGGCTGGAGATACGGGATGCCAACAACTAACACACCAAAATCTGTCCAATGGAAAATCATGTACACAAATGCTCACAGCCTGGGAAATAAGATCCCAGACCTGCAGGCAATAATGTCAGAGGCTAAACTGGACATAGTAGCAATTAGTGAGACGTGGTTTACCAGTAACCACACTTGGGAGACTTCAGTACCTGGCTATGTATTGTTCAGAAGAGACCGAGGTGCAAAAAGGGGGGGAGGAGTGGCCCTGTATGTTAATGAAAATATCAAAGCTACAGAAATTCAGAATACACATAAGGAGCCAGAAGAACTGTGGGTCACCCTGGAAACAGGAAATGGGACAGCCATAAGAACTGGGGTTGTCTACAGGCCCCAGACCAGAGGGAGGACATAGAATTACTTTTAGAAGATATACAAAACATGACAGCTAAAGGGAGGTTCTGATAATGGGAGACTTCAACATGCCGGATACAGATTGGTCAATACCAGCAGGAACATCTGCCAGAACTAGACTCATAGTGGATTCCCTGCGGGGGAGGGCCTCAAACAACTGATACAGCAACCCACAAGAGACAGGGCTATCCTAGATCTAGTACTGACTAACAAAGAAGGGATCACAGATCTCCAGGTAGAAGGTCACCTGGGGCCAGTGACCATCACATGGTATGGTTCAGTTTGGCTACTACATCTAAATCATCCCATTCCAAGGCAAAAATATGGGACTTCAGAGGAGCTGACTTTGATAAGATGGCCTACAGAGTTAAGCTAGCCCTGGCAAAAAGAAACACAGGTGAGGGGTACAGGCAAAGTGGGCAAGCATTAAGGATGCAATACTTGAAGCAACATCCCATTGTGTTAGACAGAAAAGGAAGTGCAAAAGAAGGAAACCACTTTGGTTCTCAAATAGAGTAGCAGAAAGGTCAGAGCCAAAAGGCTGGCCTTCAGGAAATATAAGGGAACACAGCGGGATGAAGATAGGAGGCATACCAAACTGCCCTAAGGGAAGCAGGTAAGGCAGTAAGGCAGGCAAAGTCCCAAACTGAGGAAACACTAGCACGAACAGTAAAGAAGGTGACAAGACTTTCTATAGATACATTAGTGAAAGGAGAAAGTCCAGAGGTATTGCTAAGCTTAATGGAGAAAAGGAGCATGTGAGGAGGAGGACCCTGTAAAGGCATCTATCCTAAATAGATACTTTGCTCAGTATTTACTGAAGAGAAGGTAGGACAGGGCCCACAGCTCAGCATCATGGACACAGGGGAGGAGGTGAGCACTACTCCTTCACAAAAGAGGGTCCTACAAGAGCTGCTAAGCTCAGGGTGGATAAGGCAATGGGACCTGATGGCATACATCCCAGGGTACTTAAGGAGCTAAAGGAGGAACTAGCAGAGCCATTAGCAGAATTGTTTAGTGCGCTCTGAGCACAGGAGAGGTCCCAGAAGACTGGAGAAGGGCTCATGTGATCCCGCTCCACAAGAGTGGTAGCAGGGAGGAGGCGGGGAACTACAGACCAGTCAGTCTTACCTCAGTAGTGGGCAAGATTATGGAGGCACTCCTTAAGGAAAGGATAGTGCAACACCTGGAATCCATAGGCACAGGATCCAAGACAGCATGGGTTTACAAAAGGAAGGTCCTGTCAAACTAATCTCATAGATTTCTTTGACTGGGTAACCAGAGTGGTGGACCAAGGGGGAGCAGTTGATGTCGCCTACCTTGACTTCAGCAAAGCTTTTGACACTGTTCCACATAGAAGATTGATAAATAAGCTGGGTAGGCTGGGGGTGGGTCAGAAGTTGGTCAACTGGGTGGCAAACTGGTTGACGGGCAGAAAACAGAGAGTGGTGGTAAATGGTATACAGTCAGAAGAGATGCAAGTCACAAGTGGGGTACCTCAGGGATCAGTCCTGGGGCCAGTCCTCTTCAACATCTTCATTAGTGACCTTGCAGATGGACTAGAGGGTAAGGCTTGTCTGTTTGCAGATGACACCAAGATCTGCAACAGAGTAGATGATCCAGATGGGGTGGGCAGAATGAGAAGATCTGGATAAACTAGCAGAATGGTCAGAAGAGTGGCAACTGGGATTTAATGCAAAAGTGCAAAATCATGCACATAGGAAGAGAAACCCTGAAGCCACCTATAGGCTGGGAGGAGTTGCTAGCAGTCACAAAGGAAGAAAGAGACTTGGGCATCATCATCACTGATGACCTAAAATCATCAAGCAGACCTCTAAAGCAGTAGGTAAGGCTAGGGGGTGTTAGGGTGTATTAGTAGGGGTATACAAGTCGTAAGAGGGGTAATAATCCCTCTGTACAAGACACTGGTTAGGCCCCATCTGGAGTACTGCGTGCAGTATTGGAGGCCACACCTTCACAAGGACATTAACCAAATTGAGGCAGTCCAGAGAAGGGCAACCAAAATGGTGCAGGGACTGCATCAGAAGACATATGAGGACAGATTAACAGGACTCAATATGTATACCCTTGAGCAAAGGAGGGAGAGAGGTGATATGATCAGGCATTCAAACACCTTAAGGGCATAAACAAGGTGAAAGAGTCTAACATGTTTAAATATAAGAAAATAGCAGGACAAGAGGACACAGCATGAGATTAGAGGAGGCCGATTAAGGGGAATGTGGAAATTCTTTTTCACAGAAAGGGTGGTGGATGCATGGAATGTCTTACCACAAGAAGTGGTGGCTATGAATACAGTGCAGGGCTTCAAACAGGCATGGATAGGCATAGGGAACAATACAAATGACTATGAATAGATAGGTCACTGACAGAGCAAAGGCCGATGGCACATTTATAAGCTAGAAAAAGAAATGGGCAGACTGGATGGGCCTTGTGGTCCTTATCTGCCGTCAACTTCTATGTTTCTATGTTTCTATGTTTCTATGCCGGCTGTACCGGAGTAATTCATTGCAGTGGAGAATCCTTGAAGGAGGGAATTCTGTTATCTGTCACCCCGGTAGTCACCTGAAGAAGGATGTTTGGCATCTGCTTCCCTGTTGGTCGCTTCGGAGGCCAGAAAGAATCTCTGTGCAGGGCAGTGGTTGAGCGGTGGGAGTACCAGTGTGGCAAGAGGTGGGAGCTCCGCTGCCCCCCTCCGGGAAACCCCACCTGCCTCCCGCTGTCCTGGTCAAGGTGTTATCTGGATCGGTAGGCCTGAATGAGGCAGCCCATCATTGTTTCTTCTCCATGGGTACAGGCTACGCCTGCCTGGTGGTTTTCCTCCTGTATTTGTCTGAATTTCCATCATACATCTTGCCGGACTGTCTGAATTTGCAGACGGTGTTGAATTGGTCCTGCTCTTTCTGCTGAACCCCACGTAGAGTTTTGAAACTTTGGTGAGAGCATACTCTCTTACTACATTTGGAGTTTTCTTTGTTCCCATGGAGGTGAGTGCCCGTTGTTATACTTTTGGCGGTGGCACTAGAGGAGTGCTGCATCTATTTTGCATTTTGCTTTCTTCTCTGGGTTCTTAAAAACTTGAACATTTTTAAAACCTTGCTTTGTATGTGCAGTAATTCCTTCTATGACTGTGGTGGTGGGAGCACCACTGTCTGCTGACTTTCAAGTGCAATCTGTTAGCCTTCGGGAGGCCCTGTTCCTGGACTGGGGGATCTGACTTCTGTCCTTTGGATCCCTTCATTGCACTAGAACTAACTGTTCCTGTTTAGCATTAAATGTGGAACTTTTACTGCAGCTCACTTAGCTATCTCAGATCTCTCCCTTATGTTAACATGTTTATTTATTTTTAGTGTTTCATTAAGGTGACCTGGGGGGGGATTGTTTGTGGGGTTTTCTGTAACTTGGGTAGGGGATGTACGATTGTGTGTGTGTGGCTGTATAGTAAGGAACTGTACAGCAGAGCAACAGAATGTATAAGTGGGCTAGGAGGCTTTTGAATTCTAGTATTTTGTGGGTTCTAAGGCTAGGTTTAATTATGGCTTTTCTCCTTGGTCTGCGTTGGAGGGGCCAGGAAGAGATGTGTTGGGATCGTGGCCACGTGCAAATCATCTACACTGCCTCCCTGCTTCACGACCTCCGCCCTTTTACCGATCTCCCAGTTTCTTCCACTACAGTCAGGCGTTGCAGGGAGATTGGGATTATGAGGGGGCGGGTGGGTCGACGAAGGCACGGTGCAGCTGGGGTAGGGGAGGTGAGAGGTATTGGGGTTGTCAGGTACAGGAGACACCCTGGGTTTAAGCAGAGCCTAGAAAGAGGCCAGATATGTTTGGTCTCCGTACCCAGGGGTCCCACTAGACCAAGTGGGCAGGCAGCCAGAGGGACGACCACGCCCCCCCCAACCACCAGAACACAGCCGTCACTGGCTCCTCACAACCAGGTATGACCAGTCTGCCTCTCCATTGCGCCTAGTCGCTCTGAGAGATGGAGACGGTGACTAACTTGAGGAAAGGTAAGTAAATATGTTAAGTAGTCTTTCCTATCCCCAGGCACCTCTGGTTTATTTATTTAAATTTAGGATTACAATACCTTTGAGCCGAGGCTCTTTTACAAAGGTTCCACATCAGTGAGTACAGAGTACAGATTTTATAACCAGTAACCAAACAATAAAATTTGACTAACAAGACATGCAGTTACAGGGCACAATGGAGAGCGAGGGATAGGGACAGAGGTAGGAGTATGGTACAGGTGGGGGTGGATAGGAGATTGCAGAGTGAAAGGGGGTAGGAAGGAGGAAAAAGAAAGGGTAGAAGGTGCTGGAAGAGAGGGGAGGTAGGGGCCAGGAAGAGAGAAGAAAGGGCGGTGAGGCAGGGGGTGGGTGGCAGAGCAGCCTGTGGTCCTTGCCATGGACAGTCAGGTGTAAGTGCCAGGAAAGGAGCAGTGCTTAGGTAGCAAGTGCTTGCAGAGGAGGCGTAGGCTGCAAGATGTAGGTACTACTTGGATAAGCAGTCACATTAGCTGGAGGCAAGCAGTGCAGGCGAAGCCTAGACTTGAAGACACCAAGAGTGGGAGCGGTTTCTTTAAATTTCAGGAAAGTGTTGGGTTTATGGTGAATAGAGGAAAACTAACGTAGCATATCTTTGTGTCCTGCATTTAGAAATGGACCTATTGTGCTGGAGAGGGGTGCTAAAACCACAACCCCATCTCCCCTCAGGTCTTTTGGGGGGGGGGGGACAGAAATTACAAAATTATTTTAATAATGTAATCTTTTTTGCCAATTTTTGAAGTATCACATTTGCAGCAAGCAACTGCCCCATAACAGATTATGTTTCTAGCCTAGCCTACCCTGTTTACAAGCCACGATCAGCTTGTGCACAAGGCAGTGATGCAATGTTTCATGCCTTAATGCTCACATGGATCACTGTGCTGTTCACTGGCTAGCATGTACATGCCGATTGGTTGAGTGCACTGCAAAGCTAACATCACAGTTTGTTCCGGGGTAAAGTAACCTCCCAAAATGTAATACAGTATAAGGGTGCCAGTCGAAGTCCCCCTTCCAAACCTTAACCTGGTCCAGGAAAGCTAAGCAGACAACCCCCACTACCCTCGGACAGCCAGCCCTGCTCCACTCACCCGAGTACTACCCATCCTCAGCAGTGTTTCTCTTCTTGTCCCTTCAACCCCATTTTCCAACCGTGTGAACTCCCACATTAATCTGTGAACACGTACCACATAGGGAAATTGCGCTCCAGATCACTGTTACTTATACCCATCCCCAGCAGAACTGTCATATGACACCTTCATTTCAAATGACGTCACAGCTACGGTGTCGTCACCAGAGTTCATGATACCGCCCCACATTGCTCACATTTCCGAAGCCCAGCCCGTCGACTCTACCTAGAAGCGACCATGGGCAAAGCGAGTGAGTGCTCGTCGTCACTACCTACTGCCGTCTCTGCAAGGAACCGCTTGCACCACAGCTAAGGCAACTAACGACTGTTCTCTTTTCCTCTTTTACAGGACAACATCGACGCGGCCTCGCCATGCGCGTGCCCGCCGTTGCCAAGGAGCGCAGCAAGGTGCGTACGCTACCGGGCACGGGGCAGGGAAAGGTGCCGTGGGATGTTGTGGGTATTGTAGTTTCAGTTCATTATGGTGTAGGTAGGGAGTAAGGAAGACATAAGAGACATGAACTACAAGTTCCAGAAGGTTACGTCCGTATTTAAAGCGCTCGTAGCGAACATGTGGCGGCATACGTCTGTCTAAACCAGAACTAATGAGTTATAATAAATATTTAGTTCTGTGGTTTAAACTGTAGAAGTCTACTAGTTCTAACCCATATAGCTGGTATGTAGGAAAGATCAGTCTTTCTGTCAGCCTCGTGTATGGTGTGAATGCTTCTCAACTGCCCTTGATGTTACCTTAAAACTTTCTACACTTGACAGTTATGTTGCTAAAGTGTTTGGAGGGATTTAAAAAGTTACTGAAGCCAAAACACGGCTTATAGGAAAAATAATACACATTTTATGCAGTAGTCAGTCGTAACTTTTTATTTTTGAAGTATTCTTTCTCATTTGCTCATTGGAAAGTGTTCTATGTGATAATATTGTGCTGGATGTGTGGAAAGCTCTTAGCCTGGTAGCTGTCTTGTCTATGTTTATCCCCTAACTACATCATCAGCATTGTGACCTCACTGACAGTGACATCACAGGTGACTGACCTGGCAGACGTGTGGCTGTTCTTAAGCAGCAGTGATGTCACAATCAATGATAGTTACCTCACAATGCAGATGATGTAGTGGGGGGAATAGACATGTCAGCTGCCAGGCCAAGTGCTGCCCCACACATCACACCCATGAACACCAGGTAAACAATTTTCTAATTAAGCAAAATGAAAATTAAAAAGTACATCAGATATAAAAGGTAATGGTTGACTGATTTTAGATTCCAAACTCTGCACTTTTAAAGCCAAAATACACGATCACCTCGCAACCCTTAGCTCGTGCAACTGCGCCCCACAAGCCTAGCCCTGCCTTTGGCATACCACCTACCTTCTCCTGCTTCATTACCCCTTCCCCTGTCTTGCCAACCCTCTTAATATCCCTCTGTCATACCTCCTCTTTCCCGCTTATACTCCCTTTTGACAAAGTCCACTACTTTGATTGATTGCATACTTACTGTGACAGTCTGTTTAGTATGACTGCATTACTGTTCTGTAGAAACTTTTGTCCTACTGATAACCACAGTTGCTTGATATTTAACCAGTGTGTTGCCTCATAATTATATCCTGTATACTTCCCCTCATCACTCTTGTATTTTTCTCTTTAATGTACACTCCCTGTTCTTTCTATGATTATGTTTGTGTCTGTTTTACTCATTTGACGTGGAACCTTTGTAAAATAACCCCTGGTTCAAAGGTACTTGTGATCCTAGTTATGAATGAATGAATACATAAATAAAAACTAATATTGGTTTTAGGCAGACACTAGCTCTTTAAAGAGCCCGTGACACTAGTGGAAAACATTGAAGAACGGATGGGGTGCAACCTGCAGCTCCTAATGCCTTCCCCCAGAGAAGCCCCTGCACTTGGTTATGTAGTATACAAGCTAAAGCCCCTTACAGCAGCACATGGTAGCTAGGGGGCTTGTCCCAGGATGTGGGGGTAAGCAAATTAAATAACGAGGCTTGAGCCCCACTCCTTCTGCCCAGTGAAAAAATAAACATATACGCCAGGATTCAGTTTTAGGAAATTGAAATCTTTTATTAGGGGCTAATGAATAAAGATTTGGAGCTCCAGCCACTAATGCCTATGCCCTGCTGGCTGGTGTGGATTTCATCTAGGGTGATGGTATTGGTGAAATCTCAACCAGACATTTACCGTCTTGTCTGGGTCCGGATTTCACCCATACCGTCATCCTAGATGAAATCTGCACCAGACAGAACTGACGGACAAAAAACTAAAAATTGAAACATCTGATCTGTCCAGGAGAGCCAAACTGCGCAACCTGTGCCCTGTCTGGTGATCCGGATTGCACCCATACCATTGAAAAATGTATAGTTTCTGTTATGCTTTCTTCCTTTTTCTCAATTACTTAGGACAGCTGCATAAAAACAAGATCACTGTCTCTTAGTTGTCATGTACTCTGGCTACTTTTTTACACCTGACTCCATAAGCTCCCTATTGAAGAGCACCTGTTGTGCCCTGCTGCAAGCTGCACCCCAAAACCAGCCAAGCATCCTTACCTCTAATGGTCCAAGGCTGGCAAAATGAAAAAAATAATTATTCCCGGATATTTGGGAAGAAAGGGATCGTATTTAGACACCATGACACTGCAGTCTCTTTCACTTCTGATTCTGAGCTCCACCTCCAAATTTACATGTTTTGTGATGCAGCAGTCTGGAGAACATAGGGGTGCACTTCATAGACATCTATAAGGACTACTTTTTAAAAAATATTTTAGAGGGCCAATTTGAGCAAATCAAAGCCACCTCTCAACTACCATGGCTGACTCCATGCTCCTCATTCTGTCTTCTGCTGTGGTAGCAACCCCAATCTCTGATCTCTTGAACTTCTCCTTTATCTTGGGCACTATTCCTGATTCATTGAAAAGGACTACAGTTATTCTGCTTCCTCAAGAGGGTGATCCCTTGGTCCCACACAGCTGCCATTCCATATCACTTCTGCCAGTCTCAGCCAAACTCCAGGAGCACCTGTTTCTCTCTCTCTCTCAACACTCCACTTCCTCTGTGTTTCTCAGCCCATTTCAGTTTGGCTTTAGAAATTCTTCCTCAACTGTTTCCTCCCTACTCAGATTCACTGATACTATCCTGAAGGGGGCGGATCAGGGCCGGATTACCTCTGTTGTCTTTGTCAGCCTGGCCAAAGACTTCGACCGTGTTGTCTACCCTGTTCTGTTGGACAAACACATTAGAGCTGGACTATCTGATTCTGTGGTTAAATGGTTTAACTCTCATCAGAAGGGTAGGCCACAAGTAGCCCAAATAGGAGATTCCCTCTACCCTCTGCTCCCTGTAGGATTGGGTGTTCCAAAAGGCTCTGTCCGTGGCAATACCCTGTTCTCGGATTTCCTCAACAACCTTCCCAAAGATTTGCCTCAGCGACCTCCCCAAACCATGTGTCTCCTCAAATATATTTATTTATTTGGTTTTTGTTTACCGGGCAAGTACACTAGACAAGTATATTGCCTATATTCAGGCACGACCCGGGAGAGTACGGGCAGGAGAGACCAGAGTCAACATTAAAAAGTATTTCTTGATGCAGCATGAAGTGAGAACAAAACATTTGACAGTATACTGCCAAGTACAGTCCTTATCAGTGACAGCAAAGAGAAAACAAATAACATTTCATTAATTTCACCAAATGATACATCATTGACTAATTGAATGACAAACAGCAAACAAACTTAAAAGAAGTAGCTTTATAACAATAGGATTCTTGATGGATGTGGGAACATGCAGATTTTTAGAAACAAGCAGGAAAACAGTAAGTGCCAAGGGGAGGAAAAGATGCTGGGAGTATGTCTCAAGTTACAGCACAAGAGCAGCAGTCGGATTCTATTAGATGTGCCCGAAGACCCAGTTTAAAGGCCTTGTGGGATTTGGAGAGTTTGATGTGGGGGGGTGGGGTGGAGTTCCAGGAATGGGGGGCATATATGGCAAAGGAAAGTTCTCCTTTTTCAGTGAGAGATCTGGGAATTTCAAGTTGGGTTTGAGCAGATGCCCTGAGGAGGTATGCTTTGGAGGGCTGCGTTAACAGTTTAGCAAGGTATTCAGGGGACCCCGTTCTGATAATATTATCAGTTACACAGCCAGCAGAATAGTGTCTGAGTGAAGCTGGGGGGAGCCAATTCAGTTTCGAGTAGAAATGACAATGATGGGTAAGTCTGTGAGCGGAGAGAGCGACTCTGCATATACTGCTATAGCAGGTGCTCCATTTCTGGAGCACTCCTTTGCTAGCTTTAAGGTAAACTTGAGAGCAATATGTCCGAGAAGGGAGGAGAAAACCTTGTGCTATAACAAGCCGGGCAGCATCATTGAGGGAGGACCTAATTTTAAAGGCAAGACCAAGTTTGGAGTAAACCGCCTTATATGTAGCCGCAATGTGGAGGTTAAAGTCAAGAGACTGGTCGAGAGTGACTCCTAGATACCTGAAAGAGGTAACGAATTCCAGATGGGAGTCATCTAGAGAATGTATCAAAAAATCTGGAGTAAGAGATCTGATTCTTGAGGGGGAGCCAAAAAGCATAGTTACGGTTTTCTTAGCATTCAGTAGGAGCCTGTTTTGTAGTAACCACTCCTGCAAGCAGTTGAAGTCAGCTTGCTTATACACAGATGATGGTGCTCTTTGCTTCATGCCTTTTTGCCTTTGATCTGGCTTTTTGGCTTCAGAGGGATTTTACCAATATCCAACTCTGGTTCCATTCTAATCGGCTAACACTGAATACCAAAAAAAGGTCTGCATGACCTTTGGGCCCAGGCAGTGGCTGGTCCAAACCTGATTCCCAATAGTTTTCACAACCCTCAAGGGCATAATCCTGAAGGAATTCACTTCCTTCAAGTCCCTAGTTGTCTGGCTGCACCATCACATTGATTTTTCCTGCCATGCAGATGCCATTAATGAGAAACTCCACCCAAAACTTGATGCACTTTATAAGAACAAAGCCTACGTTACCATTCCCCACCCGTCATGAGATTGTTACTGAGATCATCCTCCAGTTTTGATTATGGGTGTACTGTGTATGGTGCTGCACCAAAATTCACCCTCACTTGACTGGATCTTCTCTTTTACTCCTGTTATTTTCCCTTCAGTCCTCTCCCCCCCAACACACTCATGACTTTTCCTTCTGTAGCCCACTCTGTCTTCTCTCTTTTTCGCTCCGCCCTTTTCTGGAGAGCAGACTTATTGCCCACAGCGCATCTTGTATCTCTAAGTTTTGGTTTGTAACCCTTCCCTCCTATCTAAGCTCCTTACTGTCCTGTCCCTGACCACATCATACTCCCTCCATAACTTAGACATTCATGCTCTCTCCCTTCCATTACATGAAAACATCAGCAGGTCACTCTTCTTTGGCTTTCTGGTTCTCCTGACAGCTTTCCTCCTCCTATTTGCTCTGCTCCTTTCCAGTCAGCTCTGAAAGTCCTACTTCCTGACTACATGTCCTGTGTCTGCAACTGAACTGAATAATACGAAGTACTGCACACTCTCCATAGTTCACAGCTGTTTTCCTTGAACAGTATTTTTGTTTTGCACGGTATGTTAAATTTGTAATTGCAGTTATATTATGATTGTGTTTATACACCGCTTTGGTGTTCGTTTATCCCATGTGTGTTATGTTTTTGACACTTCCACGTCACCTTACTGTTGAATGGATTGTTTTTTCATGTACAGCTGCTCTCTGCTGCTTGTATAATTTGATTTGCATTGTTCGTAACTCTTTCAAGGTACTCTGGTGTCTGTTGAGGCTTGAGGCTGCAGGTTGACTGCTCCTCAGCAGACAGCAGAAGGGTGCCTTTTAGCTCAATGAACGCAGCACATTAGAGAATATCATCGCACTTATAAAATGGTCTAGTATTCAGACATTTAAATGATTTCCAGATTGCTCTATGTTTTAATTTATTTTATTTTTCTTGTCGTTTTCCTCTGCAGGGGCAGGATGCAAAACAGCAGGGGAGCAAGCAGCTGAAGAAAGACCCTGGTGTGCCCAATGTGGCACATTTCCGGGAGCAAGCTAGGAGAGCGGCGGAAACGAAGAGGAAGAGGGTGAGCCTTTCAGTGCAGAAAGATAGACTGATGGCTTCTGCTGTACTTTGCTTGGGAACACACACCTTATCTTGACATTTCTGGGGTTGCAGGAGTGACTCAGGATACGTAGTTTTCAAATCACACAGGACACTCTGGGAGGGGATATTGAATTGCTAATTATTTGTGCGTTTTAATTATTGCCAAAACAAATCATGACTTGTTTGGAATTGGAATATTATGTGACCATGGGGTTGTGTAGTAACGAGTTACTAAAACCTGTAGGGCAACTTGGAAAAGAATTATTAATAAACATAGCTCAGTTAAATATTACATGTAGCCCCGGTGTCTAGGGGTATGATGGTGTTATTGTCCATGGGGAGGGGGCGCCACAACAGAAACTGTAGAGATTACGTACATTTTATTCCTCAGACTGGGGTACTGACTCCCTCCATGGGGCACTGGGCTAGGAGGCAACTTGGTTAAAACACAGCAAACAGAGTAAGCATTTAAAAGTCCAAACAACCATTTGAAAACCAATGAAGGATCCTTTAATAATAAATGTGATACTCCATGGCACTATTAGAAATGGATAAAACAACATCTCATGGGGAAAACTTACAACACTGGACTGGGGGGTCCACTATCTTGGTATCCATGCATTGTCCATATAGTCAGTGTCCATAATTCACAGTGCTGGTCATTTCAATGACCACTACAGGCTGACATAGTATCATTGATTCTCTTTTGCACTTTTGCCAAATGCTGTAGGCAATATATCTTTTTCAATTTTGTCTTCCAACCAGCTTCCCTCAGCTGGCTATACTCCCCTTGGAGGGACCTGTTTACGTCTCCCAGTTCACTGGCCTCAGAACTCCATTTAGAACTGCAAACCCCTTGTCACAGAATGACCGCAGACTGCCACAACCATTTCAGGGCAGCTGTGCTTCTCTTGATACGGGCGGCATGTACCCAAGGAGTAGTCCTGCTTTATACTCTCCCTAATGCCTTTTCAACTGATGCTTACACTTTCAGTTTCCCCACAGGGGTTCTCCTAGTGGATGTGAAGTCCCGCTGCTTACATCTCTTGCACCACAGTTCACATTCTGCTTAGGTTTGAATCCCAAGGTGGCCACAACTAGCGATTTGGTACTCCTTCACCCATCTCATCCCACCTACCCCCCCACAGGAGTATCAAAATTTACAGGTGCTACCATGTTCTCAACAGGGTCCTTACTAGGCCTCCTGACACACACAAACTGGCAGATTTTCAGAAGGGGGCAATTGCCCTGCTCCTCCCTTAAAACTGACTCCTTCGGCCCGCACTCTCCCGTGCAGCCCACACAAGACCTGCCTTCCAGAGGTGCTTCCAGCTAATAAACTGACCGGCTCCCCGAAGGAAACCCCTCATGGAAAGGGAGCTGTGTTTCTTGGGGACCCACTGTATATTCTTTCCCTAGAGCGGTCTTGCGTATAAATATAATTATATATCGGTAACTATCAAAAATTCCTTCAAGAGGTTCTGGGGACATTAGAACCATAAGAACAAATCTTGTATGGTTTCTAAATGACATTAGAACTTTGAGATGGAAATATAGCTGAGTTTCTGATAGTTACCTGTTTGTTATTTATTTTGTATTCTATGGATCCAGGTTGTATATATGGAAAGAGTTGTATTTTTTTTGGGGGGGGCACTGTGGAGCTCATCTGCTGATAAGAAGCGCTTAATTGCTGCTCTGCATATCAGAGAATTTCAACTTAGGCCATCCCCCTGTAGCAGAGGTAGCACTGCCACTCACGATGCTGATGACACAGGTGCAGGAATGAGCCCGAGCCATTGGAGGGCCAACTGGAGGTGAGTTGAGCATGCCAGAGGACACTCTCCACATTGAGGAGGAGGGACAGTCTATCTCCACTGTACTACTGCTGCCTGGGTGACCACAGGTGGCAGTGTGATCGGAGCTGTAAACTGGGGCGGATGTTGACGAGATCCGACATGCAAACGCATGCACATGTGTGCGTGCATGCCTGGAGCCCTTCTTGACGTCCATTAAGGGGAGGAAAACTGGAAGGCGCACCAGCCACAGCAGGAGGATGTCTGCCCCTTGACACAGGCCCCACATGGCTGACCATGGCACTCTTCCTGGAGCACCTAGCCAGTCTCTGAGAGTTAGTGGGTTCCTCCTAGTGACCATGCCCCTGGGGGTAAGCCAGGGGTGTAAGAGGGAGAAGATAAGTCCAAGAGAAGGTGGGTGATGGGGCTGGATGAGTAGGGTAGGACTGAGGGGGGAACCAGCTGGCAAGGAGCAGAAAACAAACTAACTAAATAAATAATAATAAAAAAAAAAAAAAAGAGAATTTCAACGTAATAAAAACATGATTAGCCTGTGGGCGCAGCAGTAGTACTACGGCTTGTGACCCTGGCGACCTGGGTTTTAGAAGCAATACTGAGTTGTTGGGGGCCGGCTGGGGGTGGCGGAGTGAGCATCCCAGGGGACGCTCTTCTCCAGAGAGAGAGAGAGAGGCCTGGCTCAATTATGACATTGCCAGCTAGGTGGCAGTGCTGTGTAGCCATGATGGGTGGGTGGAGTGCCTCCTGACTAGGACTGTGCAGATGTTCGCTAAGTACTCGCCCACAAGGCACTCGGGAATGGGACCTAAGGGGAAGAAAAGCCTCCCTGAACTGTAGCATCATGACGCTGCCCCTCTCTCTTTCTCTCTCTCTCTCTCTCTCTCTCTCTCTGTGCACGCCCTGCACTGCTCACTGGGCTGATGACCACAACCAGACTTAAAGAGCAACAATTCACCCAATAGTCACATCAGTCCCAAAGCCCCCCACTGATAGCTAACCTAGAAAAGACTTAAACAGTCTTTCTTATCTAATTTTTACCTTGATTTTTTTTTTTGTTTTTTCTATTGAGAGAAGGGATTAGAAATCCTCGTATAGAGGAGCTGGCAGCAATATCCCTTCCCCTTCCTGGTATGCTGAAGTGAAAGCCCCACCTCCATGCTTGTACATTTTGTCACATATGAGTTTGTAGAGCGTGGGGGCACGCCGTATTGAATTCAGTAGGGGCTGATTTTGAATGCCATATTTTAGAGTGTTAATTGAGCGGCGTCATTGATTTAATTCCAGTGACAGTTGAGCGGCGTCATTGATTTTAATTCCAGTGACAGTTGAGCGGCATCATTGATTTTAATCCAGTGACATTAAATATGCCATTCAAAGTCAGCCCCCATTGAATTCAGTCCAGCGCCCCCTCCCATGCTGTACAAATCATACTCACAAAACATATAAGTGTGGGGGCAGCACGGGGCGGAGCTGCCAGTTAAGCAGGATTTATGATCTGTTCCCCTAAAACAAACCATCAAGGTTAAAATTAGGAAACGGGGAATGTTGAAGTCCTTTCTAGGTTAGCTATTAATGGTGGGGCTTTGAGACAGCATCAAAACTGGTACTCTTTAAATTCCTTCTGGGCCAGGGGAACCCATGGGGTTCCGTCATGGGGAGGTGGGGACTGTGGGACACTGTACAGGTTGAAGGTACTCCCAGTGACAGCGGGTGATGGGGCTGTGAAAAAGAAGGTGCTGAATGGGAGCAAGTCGGAGATGAGAAAGTATTATAAATTAAAAAAAACTTGATGAAAACATTTCCTTTTCTTGACAAACTTAAAAAAACATTAACAGCTTTCTGTTATTGTTGAAAAGCTGCACAGCCTGATATAAATTTAAAACATGGTTGTCTGAATAAAGGAAGTGTGACCGGAGGGGAAAATTATCAATTGCCGATAAAGACTCAGGACCCCCAAGGCCTCGACCTCAGAGCCAGGACCTCCAGAATCGGACTCGTGGGCCTGCTTTTGGCTACCGAGGGAGGAGATCTCCAGAAGTTTTTGAAATGGGGGATGTCATGGGCTCTACATTCGACTGATCAGCAAGTGGAACAACACTTTGTAAGAGCTTACCAAATTTCTTCCAGATCAGCGGAAGCTCAGCAGGACATACCCGGAATGGTGCTGTTAGTTACAATGGGTAGTCACCAGAGATTTGCTCATGAAAGCTGCAAAGGACGCAGAGTGCCTTAATTACAACAGTAATATCCTGCATCTTTTTTTGATCACTCATATGCAATATGAACTCGCTGCAAAAAGTTTGATGCAGTCTGGGCCCAACTGAGAGATTTGGGAGGTGTTCATTATTAATGTGCACTTGCTTTTGAATACACACAATATAGGGGATGGTCACACCTTCCAGCATACTGACCCAGCAGAGGTGTGATGCAGGCTGAAACCATCGCCACTGAATTTGCTGCAGCTGGGGGGAGTGAACTGCAGACTTGGATGAAGAAGCCTGAATGGGACAGTGTGACCTGGAGAGGTGTAAAATGATCTGGTACTAGACTTTACATTCAGTTGGAGCTATTTTGTGCTCCACTGCCACCTGCCTCTCAACTCCCCTGTGCAAGAAACTGCTGGTTTGAAGGTACGGACTTATCCAGGAGCTCGGCTCCTTTAAACCGGGATGCCTTATCCTCCTGCTGGCTGCCTGCCTCGTCAGCCCCTTGCTAATTGGCTAATTAACTGCTAATTGGCTACTGACTCCCTGCCCAGCCAATCATGCAACTGGTGCCAAATTCCTCTGTCTTTTTGAACTTTATGACGCAAGCTCTGTTTCCTCAACCGTACTCTCTGACTGAATTATCTCTGCCTGCCCACCCCGTCTCCCGGCCTGTATTAAATCCACTTGAGCTCCTCCCGACTGCACACCCCCTATTTTATTGGCTGCAGCATTCTGATACATTCTATCCGATACTCTCTTGCATTTCCTTCTCTCAACAAAATCATAGCCTCTGTTTTCCTGGCCACATCTGAACCTACTCTACTCTGCAAGAAATCACTGCACTCCCCTCCACTGCCTCCATTTTTTGCTGGGCTAATTCTAAGTATATTCGAGCAACACATTATGGCCAAACTGGCAGTATTGTTCATTCCCTCCTGTTTACTGTTACTCTCTCTTGCTGACTGTCTCATAGCTCACTCCCTAATACACCTTCCATTACACAGTTAAGTAGTCCCCCCATGATTTGACCCCTGAAACCCTACGTGTGCATCTTCTCATTCTCTGTCTACCTAAGTGTGATGTTGCATGTCTGGGACGCTGGTTCTTCAGAAGGCTGCGAAGGCCTCCTGTTGCCACTAAACTCTTTAATAAGGCCCTTCCTCCTCCTCTTAGCCCTAGCGGGTGATGTCGAGCTCAATTCTGGTCCTGAAACTCACACCCTCACTCATCACATCAGCTACCAAAAAGGTTAAAAACTGCACATTTAAATGGTCGCAGTCTTAGACCTAAAATGCCTGAGCTTGAAACCTGGGTTAATCAACATACCCTGGACATTCTGGGTATTTCTGAGACCTGGCTGAAATCAAGCATCAGACAACATGAAGTTGTTTTACCTGGATACAAGTGTTTTAGGAAGGATCGGCTGAGCAAAAGGGGGGGTTCTAATGTATGCCAGGGATAATTTAGATGTTACTGAAGCCCCAGTGCCTTATCCGAAACCCTCTGCGGTTGAATCACTGTTCCTCTCTCTCATGCTACGGGATATGTCCAGATTCAACCCCAATGTTTTTATTGCCTCAATCCGTGATATTAACTGGGGTTCAATAAATACCCTGCTGGACATCAACAAAGCTCTCGACTTTTTTGTGACGAAGTTTACTGAAATTGTTGATAGTCCTGCTCTGATGAAGCGATGCTGGTCAAAAGGAATTAAAGCTCCATAGCTTTCCACGGAGCTCAGAAAGCTCATGTCCACTCGTGATAAAGCCTGGCGGACATACAAGGATAGTGGGCTTCCTTCCGATTGGCAAACTTATAGGCAGCTAAGGAATAGTTGCAAGAACTCCGTCCAGAAAGCTAATTTCAGCATTTCAAAAGACTCCAAACTGAGCATCTCAGTAACTCTAAGAATTTTTGGAAACAGGTTAATTCCCTCTTAAAGGGAAATACCACTGAGATTCCTAGTTTCCTTGATGCCCAAGGCACTATACTCAACTACCCCTGTCCATCACCACTGGCTTAAATGAATACTTTACTGATCTGCGTAAGTAGACATCATTCTTTTCCAGTTCTCCCCCTTCCCCCAATTTGACCCCCTGTGTCTGAAGATTCCTTGACCTGCCCCTTCTTTCACCTGAAACTAGCAATCCTTAATGAGGTATGTCGAATTCTCAAAAATCTGAAGGCCTATAGCTCTCCAGGTGACGACACCCTTGAACTGAAGTTTGTTAAGCTGGGGACAACTGTCCTTGCCTGTCCCATTCGTGACCTGTTCATTCGGTTCTTCCTTGTACTGTCCCTGTGAAATGGAAGGTATTGGTGGTTGTACCTGTCCATAATGGAGGACCCAACTCTACCATCGAAAATTGCCAACCTACCTCGACACTCTGCCCACTAGCCAAAATCCAAGAGCATATAATTTACGACCACTTGCAGGATTACCTGGACCGCCATCATCTGCTCTCAACTGCCCAGCATGGGTTCAGGAAAAACCATAATACCCTTACAGCCCTGATTTAAAGTCACCTCTGATATCTTCCAGGCAATGGACCATGGCCGTGCCACCGGAGCTGTATTCGTTGATCTGACCAGGGTCTTTAACCTGGTCAACCATGGCCTCCTGCTATGGCAACTACACCTCCTTTGCCTTGATGTCAGTGCCCTAACTTGGACCCAACGTTATCTCCATGGCCGCACTCAGAGATAAGTGGGCGGGTTCCCTATCGGACTCTAGACACATAACCCATGGTGTTTCCCCAGGGTTCTGTCCCGGGCCCCTTACTGTTTTTTTTTCTTTTTATCAGTGATCTTCCGCATAACTGCAGTGGGGTCTCTGTTCATCTCTATGTGGATGATGCTATCATTTACCATTCTTCCTCTGATGTAAGGTGGATCAACTCTGTGCTAGCCTCTGACTTTCGCACTCCTGAAGACTGATTTTTACAGAAGCAGCTTGTCCTTAACACCAAAAAAACTAAGTGCATGTTTTTCTCCAACACAGCTACACATACCTTTCCCCCCACTGGTTGTGCTATCACACATGGGGGCTGTCCTTGAATCTGTCAAGTCCTTCAAATACTTGGGAGTCACCCTGGATTCTTCATTCTCCCTGGACATGCATGTCACTGCCCTAACCAAAACCTTAAACCAAAAGCTTGGCATCCTATATCGTATCCGTCCCTTCTTCATTTTACTCTCCTGCCACAGAATAGTGGCTGCTACGCTCCTGCCACTCCTCACATATGGTGCCCCCTTACTACTCTCAACATCCACTACCATACGATCTCATCTGTCGCAGGTCTACCATAGGGTGGGAAGGTTCACACTGGGGGTCAGTGCTGGACATCACAACTGTGACGTCCTGTCCTCCCTGGGATGGCTCCCCTGTGAATCAAATTTACGTAATGCTGCCTGAAGCTTCATGCATAAGCTGGTCCACCACTGTACTCCTCCCTGACTTGCTGCATTATTCAAAATCGACACCTTTGACATGCTCTTAGATCTGCCTCCCTACCTCTTCTCCAGTTGCCAAACCCCCGGCTCACCGTGGCTCGGAGATCCTTTGCCTTTCCTGCTGTGTCCTTTTGGAACTCATTGCCTCCTGCTATCCTGGCCTGTACCTCTCTCTCTCTCTCTCTCTCTCTGCTTATTGGTTCTCCATCTTGCTGTCACACCTTCCTTCTGTTTTTGATGACTCCTGACCCTCCAGCCTTACCAGGCACGTTTTCTTTGCACAACTCTGCTCTCGTACTGTGCCTTATTCAAAAATGTATTAAAGATACTGTTTGTTAATTGTGTATGATATCTTGGTTTATCATAGTCTGTTTAATATTGGTTTAACTGTAATAGATGGTTCTCTGTAGTCATATAAGTACTGGATCCCTGTACCAATCTTGTTATCAATGTCTTGCGCTGCCAATGTACTGCACTATCCGGGACGCCCCAGAAAAAGGGACTATCTTGTTTCAGTGGGCCCACCCAGTTACCAAAATTCAATAAATAAATAAACAAACAAATTTTATCAAAGTTTTTCACAGTTGACTTTTACTGTGCTCAACGTTATTTTGTCTTGCATAGCATAATGCACATCAGTATTTGAATTTCCTTACTTTTTCACTGCAACAAACGTTTATACATGCCTCTCAACTTTCCTTGATTTTACCTCAGAATGTTCCTCTGTTGTGCCTAAAATCTACACTTTGGTGACTGAACAGCGGGGATTATAAACACAAAATGATTTCAAACATTAAAGTCACAGACTTGTTCTTCTTTGGAAAATGCATTTTACACCAAGCCCCTTATCCTATCAGCTTCCTGAGTGGATATCCTCAATTTGGAAAACGTGTCCCTGATTTTTATCTTTTGTCCCTGATTTTCTTTAAGCCGTGCCCCTGATTTCTGAGGCAGGAGGTTGAGAAGTGTGCGTTTTTAGCTGGGAACTCTATATGCTGGTTAAGTTGGCGATCTTGCATTTGGAGTGGGGAGGAGCTGTTGTCGTAAGTTTACAATGTGGTATGTGAGGGTATCTAGCAACAGTTCTGAATATGATTAGATCCTGCTGAACATCGAATTTTTTTTTGTTTTTGTTTTGTAAAATATTTTTATTAAATAGTCAACAAACTGAAACAAATACATACATGGAAGGCACTTAACCAATGCCTCACAACAACTTTGGATACATTTAATAATGTGCTCAGCATTTACATTTATAGTAAGGAAATAAGTATAGGCAGTAGGTAAGAAAAACAGTTGTTTAGGAGTATAAAAATATACCACATTCTTAAGTGTGATGAACAAACTTAGTGAGCATTCTGTACCACCTCGTTTTATTAATTCATGGGAATATGCCCATCTCCCCAGCTCCCTCGAGCTTGCTCCATATACGATCATAGGCCTGGGCTGCGTCTGATATTTTGCTTTGTGCTTTTTAATTTTAAGGCAGTTCAGCATGTTATTAGTCCATTGCTGAATGGTACGGGTGTTGTCAGAGATCCAACATTGTGCTAGTGCAGAGCGAGCATTGATCGAGGCCAGTGACCAGAGAGATAAATCTCCCCTCAGAACCCCTCTGGCTGGGTCTGCACCGAAAAGGAACTCTAAAGGGGATCTAGGAGGGGGCACTGCTAGCACTAGTGTCATAATTCTATGTACTTCATTCCAGTACGCTAAAATATTGGGGCACATGAGTGTCATGTGAAGGAATGTACCGTTTTCCGCTTTGCATTTAGGACATTTTGGGGATATAGTTGTCATAGGAGTGCCTTTTGACTGGTGTTGCATAAGCCCTGTACATAAAGTTGAGCTGGATTTGTCACTATCTGTTGCTTCTCATGCAGGCATTCAGATGGTGAATAGCCCCTGACCATATCTCTGGCATCAGCTTTACCCCTAAGTCTGACTCCCAGGTTTCTCTAAGGTGTTTAGTGGGGCCATCTTCTCCCCACCCCCCCAGAAGTATACTGTAGTATACCGACAGGGGCTTGGAAAGAGGTTGTCTGAAGAGTTCCTCTGTGAAGGGGTCAACCAATATTCTCTCTGGAGGCCAAAACCGGATGTGCTCCAGTCTCTGCTGAACTTGCTGATATGTGGAGAGGTCTCTCAATGGTAGCTGCCACCGGTGCTGCAACTCCTTGAACTCAAGATATCGCCCACCTTCATATAGCTGGAAGATTTGCTTCAGCCCACTTCTCTGCCATCTCAGTATATCCCCATGCAGGAATACATTATACTGGGCGGTAGCTTTTATTGTTGACCATATGAAAGCGTATTGGGAGACAGAATTCTGAAGTTTGATGTGGCCATGGGCCACATCCCACACCCTTAGGAGTATTTTGGTAAAAGGGTTTGGGATGTTTTTTTTCCTGCATCCCTTGGGCCTCGTTTTGGGAGTAAGGATGTCTCTACGCCGGTCTCCCCCTCCCTCCACTCCCTTGTGGCTCATCCAGACTGGTGGGACAGGGTCAGATCCCACAGGCAAGAAGGCCAATTGTGATGCCCTGAAGTAAAGCCTAAAGTTAGGTAAACCTGCTCCCCCCCCCCTTGGGGACTGGCAGTTGCAAGGTTTTCCACCATATTCATACATTTTTCCTATGCTAGATAAATCTATATACTGTACTATCTAGGGCCTTGAAAAACGTATATGATATATGATAAGGGAGTGACTGGAATAGATACAAACATTAGGGAGGACTGTTATCTTAACCATTGCTATTCTATCATATAGTGTTAGTGGGAGATCCATCCATCTCTCACATTCCTGCAAAAGTTTAGACAACAGACTTTCATAGTTTAGGAGGAATAGTATGGTGGTGATCGAAGATATAAAGACACCGAGTTATTTGATTTTTTTTTTTTTTTCTTAACTACCTGTACTCCCAGCGCATTGTGCACAAGAGTGCTTCTGTTAAGATCCCCAATAGATAGTATTTCACTTTTGGTCCAGTTTATTTTATGACCAGACTGAGAGGTGTACTCTCCCAATAGTGTCTGGATGCAGGGAAGGCTTTCCTCTGGGTTCTGCAGGTATAGCAGTAAATTGTGAACAGCGCAAGCTTGTGCTCTCCTCATGGGCCAAAACCCTTAACTTTAGAGTGGTTCCTAATTGCTGATGCCAACACGTATGAGAGTGGGATAAGGGGCACCCCTGCCTCGAACTTCGCTGCAACTGGAAGGGCAGCGAGAGGGATCCATTAGTTAGAATTTGAAAGGTCGGCTGGTGATACAGGATTCTAATCATAGACATCATGTATTCCTCCACACTGTATTTTTTGTAAGGTTGCGAACCTGTACCCCTCTCCACATGGTCAAAAGCCTTTTCAGTGACCAGGGCAAGGACCGCTGCTCCTTGTGCTCTGTGGGTCTTTGCCCATCGATGAATAATGTTATGGGTTTTCCGGATGTTCTGTTTCCCTTGCCTCCCTTGAACAAACCCACTCTGAGCAGGGTGTATAATTGCTGGTAGCACTGGCTCCAACCTGGCAGCAGTTATTCTGGCCAGTATTTTATAATTGGCAGTAAGCAGTGAGATCGGACAGTAGGAGAAGCACAATGCAGGGTCCCTGCCTGGTTTGGGTAATACAGTGATCGTGGCTGACCACATTGGGGGGGGGCAGCTGCCCATCCTGTATACTCTCCCCAAGTACCTCTTGCAATGGCTTTATGACTTCTGGCAGTATAAATATTGTACAAATCAATAGGTACCTCATCTGGCCCTGGTGCTTTCCCACTTTCTATCTGTTTTATAGCTACATTTATCTCCTCAGCAGTAATAGAGGGCTTCATACTCCCAGAGGCCTCCTCCTCCATTGGTGTGATTGCCACCTTTTGAAAGAAGGCCTGTAACTGCTGATCTGTGGGAGAGGCCTCCGAGTAGTACAGCTCCTTGTAAAAACAAACGCCTGGCCTATTCATTGATTGTCAGACAGAGGTAGGCCACCTTGGAAGTTGATGCTTTTTTATTGTGTTTTCCCTTTCTTTACGCCTCAGCTGCCATGAGAGTAATTTTCCAATCCTATCCCCATCAAAGTAAGGGTCAATCTTGCCCAAAAGCATATTACGTTCCAGTGTGGCTCTGTTTAGGGTATTATATCACCATTTTACCTGTTGCAGTCTATGGTAGAGCTTCTTTCTGGGGTTAGCTATGTGTGCCTTTTCTGATTCCACAATTTTCCATTCTGGTTCCTCCAACTCCTTCTTCTCCTTCTTTTTTTATGGGCTGCATATGAGATAGTGTGCCCTCTTATATAAACCTTCATGGCTTCCCACCTGGTGGCGTGTGTAGTATTCCCAACCTCGTTGCTGGCTAGATATTCCCTAACAGAGCCCCATATGTGGGCCAGAAACACCCTTTTCTTTAATAGGATGGGGTCTAGCCTCTGTGGTTTGGAGGTAGGTGCCAATGCTCCATCGTTAAATGTGGAGGTGAGAGGGACATGGTCCGAGACTAGTATGGCCTCGTACATTGCAGGATCCATTTGCATAGTTATCTGTGTGGACACCAGCAACCAGTCTATCGTGGCATAAGAGTGGTGGCCATGATGGGGAAAAAAACTATATTCTCGCCCTGTGGGCTGCTGGTGCCACCAGATGTCCCTCAAATTATATGTGTTCTTAATTTCAGTTAGCGCCCGGGCATTGTTTGTTAAGGATGCAGGAGTTTTACAAGTCCTGTTGAGAGCTGGATCCCCCACACAATTGAAGTCACCACCCCGATCCATGGACCTCTGAAGAGTGCCATGTCTAAGAGCAACTTATGATAAAGTCTGGGCTCCTCTGTGTTCGGGCCATATACTGACCCAACTGCTATGCTGGTCCCAGTATTTAAATGTAATTGTACCCGAACATAACAACCCTCTGAGTCTGCAAATGCATCAGTGATGCTCCTTGGAAATCCTCTAGGCAACCAGATTGTTACCCCTCTTACTCTGGGTGAGTACGTCGCCGCTAGCCAGGTACCTCCCCATGGGTCCTTTATTTTCCCTACCTCCGTGGGGGTCCTGTGGGTCTCCTGTAGGAGTGCTATGTTAGTTTTGAATTTCCCTAGTCTCTTTAGCACCCTTTTCCTTTTTACCACACTTTTGATACCATTAACATTCCATGAAGTTGCATTTAAACCATTAACCATTTTTAAGTCTTGTATCACAGATCCATTTCTTCTTGACTCTTGTATGTAGCCAGACATTCCCTGTCATGTTCAGCTTATCTGTAATCCAAATAAAAACTGTATCCAAACATAAACTCTTAAGATTTGCATTTAACCAGTAATACCAACTTATTTTATCCCTCATCACCCCTTTTTCCTCTCCCCTCTCCTTTCTGTCCCGCTAGCAACAGACATAGCTGTTTCCCCTGAAACAACTGAACTGTAGCTCAGCACTAAGACTGAACTGTCCCTTCCCCCTCTGTTGATGATGGCATTGGTAAGGCACACTGGGCAAGTGGTGTCTTAAACTCTGCCTGATAAGACGGAGAACATGGTTATTAACAAGTAATCAATGTATCTAAACGGAGGGTGGGTGCAACAGTGTGCCCCTCTCCGTTAAATTAACCGGTGAGCAATGGCTTTGTTCCAGCGGGAGTGACTTCTACTCTGAGCTATGCACCCATAGAATGGGCCTGAGGATATGTTTGAGATTCAGCCCCCAAGCCCCCACCCCTGTCAGCATTCTTCCTCCCTCAATCTGCATGACATACATCTTTAATACAGATAGTTGGGATCTGCTTCGTCTGTAGAGGTCCATTTGCTGCAGTTTCCAAGGGTCATCCTGTTGTGGTGGGTAATGTTTAGCTTCTTCACTTTTTGACACCTCCGCTCCGCTGAGACCTGCATCCCATGACACAGTTTGGGGGGGGGGGAGCTCTCAGGATTATGTTTGTAAAGCACCACAACAGTTTCCAGTAGTGAATAGTTTTCATATTAAAGCAGTTCACTGATTTTAAAAGCTTATGGCTTTAATAGTCTACGTTGCTCCTGCTGCTAGGGGAATTGTGTTTTCCAAGCTGCTGACTGGGTTTGTAATCAAATCATCGGGGGGATTCAGATGCATCGGGGTCAGGTCGAACACCTGTCCACCAGCGGGCTCCCAGTTCTCCCCCATGGCCACTGTAAGCTTCAAGCTTTCTTCGATTTAATCTCCTGCTAGCACAGTGCAAGTGGCAAGTCTAGCAGAGTGTCGTGAGGGAAGGAAGCCCCCCCCCAATGCAGCGGCAATGTGGCCAAGATGCTGGGCTAACCTACTTCATGTGTGGATTCCCACCACACACCTGTATCTTCCAGCCCAAGCCCCGTCACATTTGCTGAGCTCTACAAGAGTCCATATCAGCTTTTTAGTGATTTTTGGTCTGCTGCTATAAAGTTCGATTGATTAGAAAAAGAAGAATAAGAATTAGCATTTACATAGCGCTTTTCATACACAGTGTATTCCAAAGCGCTTTACAAACAATGCTAGACTGGTAATGAAGTGACTGAATGTATAGTGGCAGCCATATCGCACATCAGCACCCACGCACAGCCTGGACAATTGCATGATCTGGGTTTATGGGAAGGGGAATGTTGGCCAGGGTACCGGGAATGTCACCTACTGTTTTGTGTAGAGTGCCCTGGGTTCTTTTACTTCCACCAGGACAGCACCAGAGTGGGTAGCGGGGACCTCGGTTTAACGTCTCATTCGAAGGACGGCACACCCCAGTAGTACAGCACCCCTCTAATACTGCACTCGGATGCCAGTGTTTTGGGTATGAGTGCAATCCCAGTGTGGGACAAGAACCCACGACCTTCTGGTCCAGAGGCAGATGTGCTACCAACCGAGCCACTCCTTATTACTTTCCCCCAGAGGTAGGAAAAAGGAAAAAAAATGCTCCATTCTACTTATTGACAGACTATAGATGCTGGGATCAGGAGGGGGAATCTCGAAACATGTACTCAGTGATTGGTCACTCCATTCAGCTGGCTGGATGACAGTTTGTAAGTTTCATCTGTCAGTTGCCATTGTTATCTTGTAGATTTCATGCGGTTGCAGTGTCCTCCTCCCTTATGAATTTATCAGCCCCCTATGGGTTCTCGAAAAAGCAGGGTGGCTTGCCTGGTTGGGTAAATTCGCAGGCAAGAGGGGTACAGGTGTGCGAACTCCCAGCCTGCCAAGTGATGAGTTGATTTGACTCCATTAAACTTCTGACGCCTTGCCTGCAGATCGCGGCTGTAATCTTGGATGATAAAGACTTTTCTCCCTTTATTCAGCGTGATGGGGCCCTGGGATTTGGCTGTATATAGGATCATTTCTATTTTTTATCCTTGCATCGGAGATATTTAATCAAGAAGTGACGCAGCCGCTCCCCCGGGTTTGGTCTGGGCCCTGTTTGGTGTGCCCTCTCAATTTCAAAGTTCACTGCTTGTTCTTTAAGTTTTAGCTGGTGGATGATCCATTGGTGTATTTTTTTTCCCTGGGTCCCTCTTCTCCAGACCTTCTTGGAGCCCAATAATGCGGATGTTGGAGCGTCGGGATCTGTTCTCCAGATCATCCGTTTTTTGTTGTACCTCTGTGAGCTGTTTTATTTATTTATTTATTTTTTTAGCTCCGTTCTGTCCCAGGAGAGGTCGGCTAGAACATCCTCTGTCTTCCTGATTCTCTGTTCTGCTTCATCCAGGCAGGTGGCATGAGCTGTCGAGGTCTCAGACAGCCCTGTCACCACAGATTGTAAATTAGTTAATTGCACTTTTATGTTCTGAAATCCCACCTGCATTTCAGTTTGCAACCGATAAAGGGTGGCAGGGACACCAGCAAAAGATTTTTCAAGCTCTGTCATTCCGTCCTGCTGTGTGGCAGTTGCCTGTGGGCCTCATGGAATCTCATGGCAAGCAGGATCAGTTTGATGCCCTTTTTCTGCCGTAAATACAAGCTTTGATTGCCTACTACTTACTTCTGTGGGTACATCTTGACTTCTACCAGCCATATGTAAATGCTTTTTTTTGTTGCTAACAGTAAAATTAGTTTTTCTGCCTGATCTTCATTTTGCCTATGATGTGCTGGTCTAGGGAACGTCTGCCATCTTGCCCTGCCCCCTGAACATCGGATGCTGAGACTCTTGTATCATGCTCTTTTTAGTGCAGTGTTCATTATGGAAGTATATGCATAAATTAGAGAAATCTAAGCTGTAATAGGCTGTCTGTTTAAACTGCCAGTTAAATGCTGTTTTGATTTAGCAAATGCCCTACAGTTACAGTACTTCAAGAAATGTATTTACCAATTTTAATTCTCTGCAGGAATAGTAATCAGGATGCTAAGACTCTTTAAGTTTTTTTTTTTATGTGGGAGTCATATCAACACTAGGATGTTGAGTTATACAATATTTTTGGATTACATGATTACAGTATTTGACCACCATAGTCTTGCAGGGTGCAACTTATGTTTGGAGTATACACAGACCTATTAAATCACTTGGGAATACTCCTGCATCCGAAAGCCAGAATGTCTAGATTGCTATGTAGTGGGCCATTGGATGGATCCTTTATTGTGTGCATTTTTATTATCTGACATGAGGAAAGCTGTATGCTACTGTCCTGGAACAATTAAATGTAAGTTATTAAAGAGTTGGATTTTACTGTAAATGCCGGTTACAGTAAAAGCAGGTCTGCAGCTGTGTACGAGGATGAACGAGAAAGTTCTATCTCTTAATACTACCTGTGTGAAGTTGTATTGATGCCATTATCACAGCATGATGTCACATTGGAGATATTACAATGTTTGGATGTCACGTTACCCTATCCGGGGGGGACATGCCATCTGTATATTACAAATAGACTAATAGATGGGGAACTGTATGTTATAAGGCTACAATGCCATCAAGAGGTTCTGGGACATGATAATCTCCAAGTGATGCTCGTAGGGTTCCAGCCTGTCACTAGAACCTCAAGTTGGTATTTAGCCGGGTGGAACATAGTTCCTTATTTATTTTTTGTAATATATGGACCTGAGATTTTTTTTTCAATATTTGAAGTCGGTTATTTCAATATAAACTGTCTCGCATCTGATGTCTACACTCATAAGGATGCCCTTGCAGCTGCCAATCTGTCACAATTGGTCACCACACCAACTCAGATAAATTACAAAACTGGCACCAGTACCCTGCTTGACTGGGTTCTCACCAATCACCCTACCAGGATCTCTCATACCTCCATTCTCCCAGACTCTCTCAGTGACCACTCCCCAGTTATATGTGAATGGTCTAATAAATTTCTAAAGCAACCCCCTATAATCATTACCAGCAGAGTCCTCCCCCGTGATCAACTTACCCATCTCAAACAGTACTTATCTTTGCAAGACTGGCTGCCCATCTACAAGGCAACAGATGTTAACCTTGCCCTTGGCTACTTCATCACTGTCTTCAGTAAGGCTTGTGACCTCTTCGCTCCTTCAAAAAAATGGAAAACCAAAGCCCTCTGCAACCCTTGGATAACTGCGGAGCTCCTTTCCCAGCTGAAATCTAGGGACCACCTGTGGGCAGTGGCTGAAGCCACAGGCAAACAATCTGACATCCAAAAATACAAACATGCCCGTAATGCCTGCACAAAATCCATTTGTCTCACAAAAAGCTCATATTATAAGAATGTCCTCACCAACACCTGGGGAAATAGTCGTGCTATTTGGGACAATATCAAGGACATTACTGGGAAACAATCAGAGTTCCCTCTGGCCATGTTAATTGTTGAAGTGTCCACTACCCTTGATCCCGTGGTCATTGCAAATACCTTTAACATGGCTTTTACTGACCTCAGTACTGTTCTACCACCTGATTTCTTCAGTCAGTCACACCCCCTCTAACTCACCCTGCACTCTGTCAAACCACCCTCATTTCTACTTCAGGGAGATTAAGATGAATGAAGCTTGCCGCCACATCGCCTCAGCCATCTCCACTTCCAGAATCAGCAGTGACACCCTAGACCATAAGCTGCTATCACTTACACTTGACAAGGTCCTCAGTCCCCTAACTAAAATTCTTAACCTCTCTCTCCACACCAGTACATTCCCTGAAATATGGAAAACTGCCACTGTGACCCCAGTCCACAAAACTGGGGGTAAGACCTGCCACTCTAACTACCACCTGATCTCCATATTGCCACCACTATCCAAGGCCCTAGAGCGTATTGTTGCGGACCAGCTCACTGATTATTTGGACAAATATAATATTCTTTGCAAACAACAGCATGGTTGTAGAAAAGGGCATAGTACCACCACTGCCCTGCTTGAATTTACCGCTGCAATGCATAGTTCCCTTGATAAAGGACTTCTTACAGGGGCTGTCTTCATTGACCTCTCGAAGGCTTTTGACATGGTCCATCATCGGCTGCTGTATGACCAACTACTCCTTGCTGGCCTCACACCGGATTCAGTCCGCTGGTTCAGAAGCTACCTTGACAACCGCTCTCAAAGAGTAAAATTTGCCAATGCTATCTCGGACACCTTGCCTGTCCGCTCCGCAGTACCTCAGGGGTCCATACTGGGCCCACTCCTTTTCAGCCTCTATTTAAACTCCCTACCACAATCCTGCTCAGAACAAATCATCTTGTATGTGGATGATGCTGTTGTCTTTTCTACGCGCAAGGACCTTTCACCACTACAACACAGCCTCCAACTCTGATTCAGTGTTGTTGAAACATGGTTCTCCAATCACAAACTAGTCTTCAATCACAAGAGAACCAAGTCTTTGCTATTCTGCAGTTCACGTAACCGTTACAAGCAACACTCCCTTGCCATCTTCACCAAGCAGGGGACTATCCTCGAACAAGTTTACTCTTTCAGATACCTAGGGATTCTGCTTGACTCCAATCTCTCCTATACGGCTCACATTGACAGCGTGGCTAAAGCTGCCAGCACCCGCCTTGGATTACTCTACAGGCACAGGCAGCACCTCACCCCAGAGGCCTTAAAGATTGCCATGCAGAGCTCTGTGGTGTCAATTATTGATTATGGCTTCATTAACTACAGCTCCGCCACAACCTCCGCTCTCCGGCGTGTAACAGCTGCTCTTAACAAAGCATGCCGACTCACAACTGGTGCCCACTGCCTCACCCACACCTGTGCCCTTTATGAACAATTCGGATGGCTCCAGCTCTCCAACTGTATAAAGTATCTCACATGTACTATGGTGGGAAAAATCAACCTTGGCCTCACACCCCCGGTGTTACTGCCTTGTTACATCAAAACACCAACCGACAGAACACCAGGAGCTCAACAACCCAGATTCTACAAGTTCCTCGCTGTCGAACTACGCAGGGCCAATGCTCCTTCGCCTATTGGGCTCCTCTATGGATGAATGGTCTCAGTCACACCATCTCCTCTGTCTCAACACTAGGTCTGTTCAAAACCAGAATCCGGGCCCATCTCATTGCCTCTAGCTCCTGTGACTGCCTCTCCTAGATGATGACCTACACAGCCTAAATCCTAACTTATATACTGCTGAACCCCAGGCCCCCCAGTCCCCCCCCTCAGCTCCTGAGGCGCCACTTCAAATCTCAGGTCTTCATACCACCTCATTAGTCTCTTCTTGCCCCATTATAGCACTTATTCCCCCCCCCCACCAACCCCCCTTTTTTCTCTTCTATCACTCCTTCCCATTTAGTTTTGACAAATGCCTCTGGCTGCATCTTCATCCTCCCTCTCTCCTCTCATCCCTGTTTCTCTGCCACCCCCGAGTGCCTGACCCTACCCATTCCTTGTGGGCATATGTGTCCTAGCTGTGTTCACCATCTTACTAATAGCTGCCTCTGTTAACTACCTACACCTCTCCTCATCCTCTACCCCTTACTCTTTCTATAATTGACCCTTTTCTATAGCACTGTTGTACATGAATTGTTTACTGTTATTTCACTGTTGCTTCCTTGTTGTTTGTTATTTCTGACATGGAACCTTTGTAAAAGAGCCTTGGCTCAAAGGTACTAGTAATCCTAGAATAAATAACCAAAAAATAAATAAATTAAGCAGTTGTTATCGACTTTTACTGTATGTGACTGTTATTGTAATAGATGACTTGGACTTGGCTTGAGGTTTTTTCCCAAATGGTCTGTCTGATAATACTGTCATGATGTTACAGCAATGGAATTATTAGGTGAGGACATCACAACAATGCTATGGTGAGATTAAGATGTCACTGTTTCTGTATGGTGAAAGAGTGACACCATCTTACATAATATATGTTATCTATGCTCTCTCATCATTTTTATGAAGGACTTTTGCATGAAAACCAGACCTCTGTCCTTTGTTTTTCCTCAGCTGCTTATTCTCTATCTTGGGTTATAGTTCTTTGCTTGTTACATCACAGTTTGCGCCCATGGAGATTATTGTGATGTCACAAGTAGAACATTACTGCTTCAGGTGGGGAGTGAGCTAGCAGCAACAGATGAATTGTAAATATGCTATTTTCATTGATTGATTGATTGATTTAAATTTCACCCACTGGAATGGCCCTGGAGATGAAACAAGGGCTCATTTGCAAAGGGGTCCTAGGGAAAAAGCAATCATATAGTTATATTATACATTCTGCACATTTACTAAGTAATATGTCAGTTAGCCAGTAAATGTCTTTAATGATAAAGAACCAGGGAAAGTGAATACCAAAACTGATGTGAATGAAAAACTCTCCAGGACAGTGTTTGAGCTCACACACAATCAGAGTGTGTATTAATTGGTGCACTGATATGTATATACTCTTTTAAACTAATAGTGCCAGCTGACTCAGTGGTGCGTCCACTTAACCACATACTGTTGCCACCTAGGAAACTAGGGTTTGTGTGTAAGCCCCAGAATCCCACATTAGGTTTGGCTAATGGTCAAGTGAGTTGTAGAAATAAAGCACTCCGCCTGTAGGGAAGCAGGGTATGGGCCATCTGGTATTCTAAAATGGGTAGGGAAGATCCTGTGCTGTGATTGATGGAATGATCACTTGGCTGTGTGTTATTCCAGCACAGCAGCACAGGTCAGAAATGCTTAACATTCTGCACCTCATTACAGGTTTCTAAAAGTAATAAACCAGGAGAGCCATATTATAATCACAGTAAGACACTCCAGGTGTGCGTAATTTAGGATAAAGGCACTGCTCAGGTATGTTTAGCACTTGGCTTTGCCTCATGCCTCACTTCCTGAGGTTTGCCGCTATCCCCCAGTAGCACACAGTCATGCTTTGTTGCTTAATTCCCACACTCTCTGCTGGCTGACAGAGTGGCATTACTGTCCGCTATGAAGGCAGCTGCTCACCCACCCACCTACCTCCTGGATGATGGGTGCTGCAATGGGAACGTCTGTTGTCAATGTAACATATGGAGAGGGGGCAATGGGTGACAAATTTTGTAAATTAAATTTTTAAAGTGTTACCCTTCCTGTCTGCCAGAGAGACCGTCTTTTCCTAGTTTTGTTTGTTTCACTTCCAGAACGTAGGGCATTGTTGGAGCACTAGAGGCCTTCATTTAAGTTCTTGTGTGAAAACCACAGTTGCATAAGTAAAATAACTTAAGTACTGCATGGGCTGCTCCTAGCAGTACCCTCCAGTTCATAGTGGGAGATGTTTCTAAGGGGGAGGCAAGACTGTAGCAGCTGGTTCTTTTAAGATGGGAGCTCTGCCTCTCCTGTGTTTCATATCCTGTGACTTCTCAGACCACACATCCGTCTTTGCCAATCATGGTAATTAGTTAAGTATAGTGTAATGGTACGTATACATACTACTAAGGTCCTTAGTCTTCCACTTACCCTGAGCTTGGTTTTGGCCCCCCCCCAAATATTCTGTTTATTCTCCTTGGGGCTATGGCAATGGAGGCTCCCTTTTGCTGGCTGCTGCCACCCCCTTCCACCGTCTTACGCCTTCCCAGGTATACTAGTAGTAAGGCACCCCCACGTTTTTCCCCCTATGGTGGGGTCAGGAAAGGAGGGTCTGACCCCCCCATGCTCATAATCCAGTTTCCTTGCAATGGAGCTTCCCTGGTGGCGCTAGCCCAGTAGAAGTGTGACCAGCGGGCATTATGTCTGTTGCTGTGCTCATCCTTTTTCCTCCAGTTATCTCCCTTAGTTCCCCAGGTTCACAGCAGTTCAGCCGCACGTGCACCTGGAGGCGGCATGCACGCCAGATCCAGCAGCTCCCCTGGTCCACCGGCCTGGCCCAGTGCACGCCGCCCCCATCTGTGCACAACACTGCCACTGAGCCTCTACTTGGTGGCAGCTACGCTGGAAGACCAGCCTCTCCCACCCAGGAGAGGAGATCTGAGTGCTGGCCTTCGGAGTCCTTCTTCCAGTCCCCCTCCCGGCCCCCTGGCAACTCAAGCTCGTTCCCAAACTCAGGCGCGTGCGTGGTCAGGGTGGGTACTAAGTTTCTTGGCCCTCTGTGCCACTGGGTCTATTTTTGCTCATTTTCACCTTCGGCAATATTATACAAGTCTGGAGTTTGTTTAAATGCATTGTTGCACAAGTGAAGCAGCCATACCACTCTGTGGTGTACCAGCCGGCAGGGGTGTACCTATGGTGACTGGGCAGCACTTTGTCTTTGTGTGTGCGGAGTACCTGACAACTGTGACTTAATAGTCCTTGGCTAGGTCACTAGTATTCTGATGTAGATATTTTGTACAGTCTGTTTTTGTGTTTATCTTTATGTGCAGTTTCCTCTTCTCTCTGGTTGGATCTGGAGTAAAATACTAAGCTTCAGCACACCATACAATACTCTCCCATAGTTACTGAGATTGGCAGTTTGATTTGGTCTGGGTGTGCATGATGATGTCAGTGGTGGAGAAAAGTGTTTCCGAGTTTGGTTGGGCAGCATAATATGCTGCTACTGTCAAGAGGGCATCATCAATTGAAAAAGGGGTCCTCTTGCCATGGCAACATAGAATAGTTCTGAAATACCAAATTCCTAAAGTTCAGAAAATTGCTGCTGCTGATTTTTCACTTTAGATTATGATGTGATACTGTAGTTTGCAGTTATGCCAGAAAATGGGTTTTGTAAGTTGATTAAGGTTTGACTTCAGGTTGAAGAAATGAGAGAACAGCAGAAGGCTTCGAGACAGCAGGAGCTGATGAAGCGGAGAAGTCTGGAAAGCTTTCAGAAAGATGTACTGAAGAGGCAGCGGGAATTTGAACAGAAGGTATGTTAAAATAAATAAATAAATAGGCAGCAGCCTATGTGTGTAAGATTAATTTTTACTTTTTATTCCCCCCTGATTTCTCCAGAATATCCTCTTCCTCTGTTGTGCCTAGTATTTTCTGAGGAGAGTGGAGAGTGAGAAGTAGATGTACGCTCCCCACAGTTAGGGCTCCTGCACCATTCCCTGATTTTACAGTGACTTCTGTTGAGAGAGGCTGGGAGTGGAGTAGCTGTGAGCTCCTCCACAAGCAGCACTCCTACAACACTGCCTACAGTGCGCCTGCAGGAGAGGCTGAGACTGGAGTAGCTGTGAGCCCTCCCCCAGCCAGATTTCCTACACCATTTTCTATTTTGACTCCTGCTGTGAGAGGCTTAGACTGCAGTAGCTGTGATCTGCCCCACAGCTATACTGTCCTCAGTGACAGTGACTCTTGCTGGGAGAGGCTGGGGCAGATGTAGCTGTGGACTAACCCCCCCCCCCCACACAGCCACGGTTTATAAATATTGCCTACAGAGTTTCCTATGAGGAACAGAAGTGGCTTGGGCGTCCATCATACCCAGCACCTGTCAGGCCTACTTTTGGGTGAGTAGCAGGTGGTACAGTGTTGGCTAATCCTTGTTGAGGGTCTAACCTCCCCCAGTCTGCCTCCCAGGAGAGAGGTGCTGTTGCCTGCTACAGTGCACACCCACTGCAAGGCCAAGGTCCCATTCGAGCAGAGCTGTACATGTTGCCATATGCAAAGAGTCTGGTGTACAGTGGACCAAGATGGAACTTTTTTTTTTTGCATACATAAAACACAGACTTAAAAATATTTACATGATGGTTATGAATGACACCGTATTTAGACAAGTGATGATATTTTTACCAGTGAAACTCACAGTGCAACATGTGTGTTTTGTTTGAAAAATCAACAATTATTTAAAAAAAAAAGAGCTTAATGGTATGCACATGAATTTAACAGAATTTCATTTTTCCCTCCATTTGGCAAATGCAAGTGGTAACATAGACTTGATGAGAAATCTTCATGCTAATTGTTCCCAACAGGAGGAAGACTTCAGAAGTTTGCAGAAACACGTCCATCTAGAGACTGAGAGCGCAAGGAAGGCATACTACAGAGAGTTTAAAAAGGTTGGTGCAGTTTCATTGTGAAATGTTTTATCTTTTTTTTTGGGGGGGGGAGGGTTATCTGGGTCATGGAATGGTGTTTTGGTTACAAGTTATTTGCAAGGTTGGTGGGTGGTCATAAGGAGTACACCTCACAGCAGAATTGGTATGCCAGTGAGGGAGAAAATGACAGATCACTAGATGGCAGGCTCCCAGAGGTTATCACAACTGTCAATATCCTTCTGTACAGTGGCAAAGTGACTTGAGAGCATGGGTTTCAAATATCACCGCAGCCAAATATTCTGTGTGATCTTAAGCAAATCACTCAACTTTTCAGTGCTTTAGAACAATACACCCAACTGTGGAAATGGGTAGAACCAGGACCCTATTGAAAATAAGATGTTGCATCTCAGCTGGGCAATCCTTGGTAAATAAATTGTAAAAAGTGCATAAAATCTACTGGTACTGTTTCCAGTTTAAGAATGGCTACAAATACTGTATCTGTATCAGTACTGAATGTTGCAGCTGTGTGGCAGAAGACGAACACAGTGGGCTCTTTTTCATTTATTTCATCTAGCATTTCCTGTTCCCATATGATCCCTTGAACCCTTCCTTACATAACTGACACTGCAATAGCCAACCAGTGTACCTACTTATGTCACAAGACCACTCTGCTGGGGCAGGGATTCCCTAGGCTACAGTGAATCCTCTTTTGATCAGGGTCAGGGATACCCCTCCTCTGTCCTGTCACTGTTTCACAACTGAACGTACACCAGAGAATCCCAGGCTCCCTTTCTCCATGTGAGGGGGTACAAATACAAGTCTTGAGTCTGCGTTCCTGGGATAGAACTCTCTCTGCCACTGCACAATGAACCAGAAAGCCACTGGCGTGTATAGGCCCTCGGGAATGCCTTATTACCCTAATTTGTGTCTTTTCCCCCAGAAATGCAGAGTCCGATTCAAACCCCTACAGACTCCTCCTGGAGACCTTTTGTATTTCCTCCCCTCCTTTTGTCCACAGAGTCCCTTATAATACTTTGCTTGGGTAGTGTTTGGCCCTTAAGCAGTCACACAGGCATAGTATAGTTTGAACAACCCTTTCCCAAAACAACCCACACTAAAGACACTGGCAGAATTATCTTAAAGTAAGCTAGGGGCTTTACTAATTAATTATTAAATACAGTAAATAATCTAGATACAGATAATTTTAGACATTGGTTACAGAATATGGAAAAGAAAATGGATATATACAATAAAAACCTACACTTTAAAATTCTGAGGTTAAAGTTCTACCTCACCAAGTCCTTGGTTGCTGAATTTGAAGTGCAAAGTGTCTTTAGAAAAGTAGTTGAATATTGGCTGTTGTGGTCCAGGAGAAAAGTCTTGAAAAATAAAGCGTCTCTGCTCTCTTAGCAGGACAGGGTCCCAAGTGCAGTCTCTTTCACCAAAGGTAAAAAGCCCTGATAAAGTCTTGCATCCCTGTTTTATGGTGTTTCTCAAAGGGCATGTCCAGTGATACTGACTTGCCCTGTGGCTGGCAAGCATTCCATCTCCATTGCTACACAGCCAATTGGGATTTAATATTTTCTTACAAAAAAAGTATGTTCATTTCTGAATAGGAGGGCAAAAGGGTTCGGAGGCCTGCTAGTTTAAACCAGAATTTTAGGAGAAGATCCAGTCTCCTCCTCCTTGAAGTGGCTGTAATCAAGCTAAATGCAGTACAGCAATTTACCTAAATGCTAGTCCATTCAGCTGTAATTAGATTAACTCACGGTAGACCTGCAGGAACAAAAGGGACCCAGATGGCATGGCCCCACTAGAGGCTGTGGACTGTTCAGACACAAATGTATTGCTGGCCTTCCAGACCTGCTTAATTCACCCCTTTTGTTTCCTTTTAAATTGTCTAATCAAGCTCTAGTCCCTGACTAGCAGCAAACAGTGTCTCTGCCCAGTAACAAGAAATTACATCATTTTAGGGCCCATGTTTTCTTTGCACCTATGATCCCTTGCAAGTTAGACTGGGCCACTATGGGCATCCTTGATGCAGTATATACATAAAATAACATGAAATATGATTAAAACAATATGGTATGGCTTTATCCTGCCACACTCTACATAAAATAATCCACAGCAGTGGCCATCTGGCCATCTAAAATGCATTTGGGGACACTAGGATTTTCTTTATGATCCTCACTCTCACTACAATTCCATGTCAGTATGCACTGTAGCCTTGTTATGCAGTAGTAAACCAATCCTTCATGGACTTTGTAGCCCACCGAGCTATAGCCAGCAACCTTTGATAGCCCAGTTTAGAGTGAAGGACGTTCATGAAACAGAACGTCTGGCTATCTTGTAGGGCAGCCTTTGTGCTGAAATAGGAGGCCCACCACATGAATCAATCTGCCATGGGCTAGGTGCTCTCCTAGGGTTACCTCTCCCTCCTTTCTGTTATAGGGGGTGGGGAGGGAATCTGTGCCGAACCTGCTGATGCATCTCTCTCCTCTTCAGACCCCTTCTACTGTAATTCTCTGGTCATGATGGTTGAGGTGAGGAAGTGCACCATCCCCAGTTTGTGCCCTGCTGCATTGCATTGGTGCCAAACTCAATGGCTTCAGTGTCATAGTGGCATAGATCAGGAAATACAGACAGGCCAGGAGAAGCTAGAAAATGTGCAAGTTGCATTTTATTATCAATAAAATAAAATTGTACAGGATAGCTCTTCAAAAGGCAGTACACACAGAAATCCTCTATATGAGTCTCCTCCAGGAAACGTATTGCTTTGTTTATAAGATGTTTTTCTCTGGCAGTTCGAACTCTGCATCTTGGTGTTGTAATTTACGTCTGCTGTTTTCACAAAATATATCAAACCTTTGTCAGTTTGCTTCCTGATACCAGGCTGAAGAGCACATCTAGTCTTAACAGGTGCAACAAAGTGAAATATTTTGTCCCACATATGGTTTCCTATTGACCGTTCTGTTAACAAGCTTGTGGAGGTCAAAATGCATCTCAAGGTCAGCCCCCTGTGTTCCAGACTACTATCTTTTCTAATAAACCCAAATAGCTTTCTGCATTTATTTCAACAATATAAACAAATATATTTGGAAACCAAGGGATCCCAGTTTCACATAAATATTCACATGTATTTTTTTTTTTTTTTTACCACAGAGAAGCTGGGGAGAAGGAAAGAACAGAAACAGCAAGTGAAGGAAGGGAGATAATGGGGAACTTATGGGACCATCGGAGTGGCCAGTTCCTAGGTGCCACAAGAAAATTTGATTGCGCAGGTAGACAGGCAAGAGACAGACAAATGGGAGAATAGGAGAGGACAAAATAGATCCTTACTTTTAACTGTCTCTACATAACAAATGGAACAGGGTCTTAACCAACCTTGTCACATTCAGCAATGGAATCTGGTGTCTATGATTTGGTCTTTTCGTTTCCTAGGTGATAGAAGCTGCTGATGTAATCCTGGAAGTTTTGGATGCTCGAGACCCCCTGGGGTGTCGCTGCCCGCAAGTGGAGCAGGCGGTGGTAGAAGCTGGTGTGAATAAGAAAATTGTTCTCGTTTTAAATAAAATTGGTAAGTCAGCTTGTTTTGTTTGGAGCCCAGAGGTGGGGGTGGGATGGAATCCCTGAACTGGTCTCTATGTATCAGGCCCATGGATAGGGCATTAGTTACTCTGTGCAGCAGTGTGTGTGTGTGTGTGTGTATGCGTACATGTGTGTGCTGTTGCAGTTGGCAGGATCGAAACCTGATGGCAAAACACAATGCAGGAGACAGGTGAATAGAATAAAGGTTGATTCCCATAAACATGCATAAAATGACAGCGATAATACCTGCTGGGAGTCCAGAACATCTGAACACCTGGTGACATATTCGTCATAAAACAAAAGAAACTCGAAGAATAATACTATTGCACAAAGTTATACTAGAGATAAGAGGGTCCTTTGACCTGCTGATGGGCTCATGTGCGTAGCATAGACGCTAGGCAAAACATTTCTATTGGTGCATAGGGTGGACATCTCGCACCCAAGGCCGTTCTATGTTGCGCTTGCACAGTGATAACTGTTATGCTGACCACAGTTATTTATTGAAACAATGAAACAAGTCATATAATATGCTGATGATGGCAGTGTGCCTAATGGCTGTAGGTGGTGCTTTAAGACAAATATATCATAAACATAACTAAGTATACTAATCATAATAATATGGCTAATAACAGTAGGTGGTGCGCTAAGACCACAGATACATCTCTGCTAAATGGTAGTTTGTCAATATATCATGCAAACATTAGTAAGTAGTGTTATACCTTATGTTGTGTAATAGAAAATGGTAGTCCACATTAGGGACAGCAGGTGTGGCAGGTCTACATATTCCCCATTTGTTGCCTGAGTAGAGAGGCAACATTAATGGAGAAAGTGCGGCAGGTTATGTGCGGGCTGAGTGAGTTTCATAGAGAAATTTTATTTGAACACAATGTTGTTTGAGTGTGTGTCATAAACAGCACAAGGTAACAATTAACAATTAAGAAAACCTGAATAACAACAAAACCTTTGAATATGAGTTCCAGCCATGTGTTGGACAATGCGATGCTGAGGTCACCATCAAGAAATGGAGCATTTAGAAAATTACCTGCCTTAGTAGTGATATTACTAATATGAATGAGATGTGTATCCTTTCTTTCTAAGAAATACTTAGAATTCAGGGTGAGTAGGTCGATATGCACATTGAAAACTAGTAAATACTGTGCTATAGCATCCAGATAGTCAGGGTCACTATCAATGTAATTGCGTTCCGGGGGTGGGAACTGGGGTGATAACCATATGGCCAATGATAGAGCATTCATGTGGTACAAAATGGAAGTTGGGCATAGTGACATCGCACACTAAAGGTCCATTGGTGAAGGTCTTGTAGTTGGTTATAGAATTGTAGGTCACATGAGCTCGAGGAAGTCACCACTTTGTGAGCTGGACTGGGCAGGTGATGGAAGCATTTGTCATCTTGCTGGTGAGGTGTCATACGTCTTTGTGGGAGGTATCTCTGGAGGCATATCTGGGAAACATTATCATTGGGCTTGTCAACAGGAGCAGTGACATTTTTAACAGTCTCATTGGCAAATAGGTCATCATCAAACGTTAATGACCAGTCCATAGAGTCCAACGAGTAACTACAAACTGGCGCGGTTACATCAAACACATCACATCTGCACAGATAGTGGCAGCCCCGTTTGGCACAACAGTCTATATGTGGGGCCTCCCAGGTGTCAAGTTGAGGATGAAACACCAGCAAAGGAGGCAAGCTAAGCCATTCTTGGTAGATGCTGCCCTCTAGATGTCCCACAGAGTGGATGGTTGCAAGCTTGTCAAAGACTGCAGAATCTTTGTCAAAAACTGGAAGAGAAGCAGTGAATGCAACATATATAGTGTCCCAAATACTGCACTGGCTTGTAATGTAGCAGGGTCCATGATTCGGGTGTGGGGTCACATATCCCAAGTTCCGTGCAGTGGCCAAAGAAACAGACACAGTCCTAACCATGCAGTTGGTAGTACATGATATGGTTTTACCTGACTGTATTGTACTGTTTCTGTTTCCCGGGTTTCCCCTGGAAAAAAGGACCTTCGGGGCTCAGTGGGCCTACCCGGTCATCAAAATTCATTCAATAAATAATACAATGGGGGCAGTACCATTTAGCTATATGTCTATCCTGGATCAAATCTGGGATCCTTCTGGATTCTAGATCCTGGAAGAGATTGGTGATAGTGTTAATAGCAAAATTGCCATATGCAGAACAGATGATCTCCCTGCCTATGTGTTGCTCTTTAACCTCTTTATTATTTAGAAAAATAAATTCATTGAGTTTGTTTCGGGTCTCATCAAATAAACGTGCAATATCGTGCATGTTATACACAGTGAATCTTTCCTCTTGGGAAATACCCTCAATACTATGTAGCATGGACTTGACCACATCAGTGGCTAATTTGGATTTGAAAATGTTATTTCTTTGACTATGGGTCAAATCGTCTCGGTTTCAAATTGATATTCCAGTCCCAAACATATCTATAACAGTGCCTGTTATGCCCATTACGCCAGCCACACCCAGCGTCCGTTTCTGATGTTTAGGCCTGAACACCCCTCGGTGTTCAGTTCTGTGATGCTCAGTGACAGGGTCCTGTGCTCATGCCTGATATGCTGCCATTAAATCTAGCAACATTACAGTATGAAACCTAGACACATTTGTCAAAGAACAATGACCGCATTTGGCCATGTTCCTATGGCTGAGGTTTATAACAGCTATATGCAAAAATTGTACATTATTAATCAAGAGTCCCAGGGATGAAGGTTGCTGCTGGGCCACTGTCTTGGCATGGCTCCAAAGTGGGGCATGTAGAAGTTCGTCTTTCGATACTGGGATGACTGTAAGGAAATGTGCACCTGTTGCAGTTGTGTGGTTGAAACAAAGTTTGCGCATGGTGGTGTGAAATTGAGTGCAAAAGTCTTTGTTGATCTTTGCTGTAAGGTTGTAAAGGCCAGTGTTTTGCGGGGATAACTTGGCGTACGTACAAAGTTCCATTGGGGCAAATACATGTGTTGGGCCAACCTTGGAAAGTCCCTTTTGCAAGGTGGGCTACTGGAAGTTGTTGTCCAGCAAGGTAATCAGTTTTCCATTAAATCTGTAGAGTGGAGTGATCTGGAGCAATCACCATGGTGTTCATGTAAGCATCTCTTCCTTCACGGACAGTCACATGGGCGGATGGGATGGTGATGGTTACCCCTGTGCCTGGAGGAGGTATGACAGGGGTAAGAGGGCAGTAGTCTGGATCTGAAGGATTCTTGGCATGAAGAAAGGCATGGAGATGTGCCTGGTACTTTTGTCTTTTGTCACGCTTACCAGCGTGCATGGCAGAAAAAGCAGAAGAAACATAATTTTCCTAAACGAAAGAAAACAAAAGGTAAAGAAACAGGTCTCCCTCCCTTGGCCAGGGGAAGGAGCATTTAGAGAACATTTAATCACCTTTGTGTAACTTTAACTGATTGACATGATACCATTTGTCTACGGGCTTCTTGCATTCTGTGATACGCACTTGGTAAACTGCAGGACTCAGTTTGTTGATGATGTCGTGGGGCCTGCCCATTTACTTGCAAATAGATGTGCAGGTGTGGAAAATTTTAGTACCGTGAATTGGTCTCCTACTTGCCAGTCCACTTCTTTGATGTTTTAATGAAAGTACATTTTGGACTGTTGTTGGGCTTGGCTCAAGTTCTTGGTAGTGAACAGGTAGGTCGGGACCAGATTGCCTCTCAGTTGCATGACATGAGTATCTGCCAACACTCTATCTGCAGTGGGAGTGTTGAGATCGATCCAGAGGTGTTCGGGTAATCTCAGTTGTCTGCCAGTCATCACCTCAAAGGGTGTACACTGGGTTAATGCTGCTGGGGTAGCTCTAATTGCCATTAGGAGTAAGTGCAACAAAGTATCCCAACTGTTGGCATTTGCATTTGCAAACTTACTCAACATTAGCTTTATGTGTCTGTTGGCTCTCTCCACCTGTCCTGATTACTGAGGATGGTACGCTATGTGAAACTTTTGGCTAACTCCAAATAACTCCAAACATTCCTGCATTCCTTTTCCTGTTAAAGTAGTCCCTTTGTCATAGTCCACCTTGAGAGGTAGACCCCACCTGGTGAATACCTGTTCCACCAGGATCTGGCCGTGGTGTTCGCCGTGGCAGCCTTACATGGGAAGGCTTCTACACATTTTGAGAATAGGTTTGTGATCACAAGTGCATACTTGTTACTTTTACTCATGGTAGGCAATGGTCTGATGAAATCAATCTGAATTGCATTCCAGGGGCCTCATTGCCTCTGAGGAAGCAGTTTGGTATTTTTCTTGCCAGGGATGGGATTGTTCTGTGCACAGGTAATGCAGTTGTCCACATAGTGCTGGACATCTGTTGTCATTCCAGGCCACCAGCCCACGGTCTTCAATCTAAGGGTCTTGTCCACCACTTGGTGTCCTCCTGCAGAGGTGTTGTGGACCTGAAGGATGAATTCTGATCAGAGTGCTTGAGGTATCACCCAGAGTTTTTGATAACCTGAGTGATACAGGATCAATTTCTGATCTTGGAGAAAAGACGGAGGTTGTCAGAATATCTTTTAAATGGGTTGTTCACAGATATTTCTTTCTCTGTCTCCTTGGAGAGGTATTCATATACCTCTTTTATCTTGGGATCTGCCAATTGGACTGCAGTTAGATCCAGTGGGACCACTTTAGTCCTCTTGTGTGCAGCCACTGTGTGTGCTGCAGTGGGAAGGGGCGTGATCTATATCTCCCCCCTCGAGCGCCTTCTTTGGCTAAGGTGTCTGCTCTATCGTTCATTCAGTATTCGTGGAAAGGTTCAGTCTTGGAGTGGGCCTTAACCTTGTGTATGTGCAGCCTAAAAATGAATTGCTTAGCAAGGCTGACAATGTGACTGAACAGGTCTCTGTATTTCACCGAGGTGCCCCCTGAAGAGGCAAAATCATAGCCTTCTAGAAAGGAAGGAATTCCGTCAAGGAATTGCATGCCCAGGAAGAATCTGAGAAGAGGATAGTATCACCACCTCCTTGGCCATGGATAATTTCCAGGGCACAGGCAACTGCAGAAAGTTCTACATACTGCGAAGATTTAACAGTGCACATCCTGGACACCTCAAAAGTGTCACCCGCTGGAAGGATGCCCAAAACCCCAAAGCCTGCAATTTGTTCTCCTTCATGGTAGGAGGAGGATCCATCTGTAAAGATGCAGCGTATTGCAGGGTCTTTCTGGTTTATCTCTGGTGCAGGGAGAAATGGGCCTGGTTATGGCAGGGTGGGTGGCTCTAGGCCCCACTCATGTAGATCTCCTTGGTATGGGAGACCATGTGCCAGAATGGAGTTCATTTTGGTGGGAAGCACATTGATGTCTCTCTCGATCCTGTAGAAGGAGAGACCAGTGAGTGAGTCTTGTGTTGGACATGTTGCCATCCTTGATCCTCTCGGTCAACAGGAAGTTGGTAGGGGTGTGGTTGGTGTGCAATATAATAGGGTACATCCCTGTTATGTAGGTGAAGTGTTTAACAGCCCAAAAGGTTGCCAAGAGGTTCCTCTCACACAGAGAGTACTTCCGCTGTACCAGAGAGAGCATTTGGGAGGCATGGGCAATAGGCCTCAGGGTGCCCTTTGCCTGTGGTGCCAGAACTGCTCACATGCCCACCTCAGAGGTGGCAGTTTCCAAGTGGAATGGAAGTTCTGGGTTAGGATTGACCAATGTTGGAGCAGAGGCCAAAGCCTTTTTCAGAGAGGTGACAGCAGCGGAGTGCTCTGGTCCCCTCTGCCAAGGAATATCTTTCTTCAGCAACTCATACAGGGATGTGGGAGCAAGGCAGATGCAGGAAACCACAGACCTGTTAGTTTGACCTCGTTGGGAAAATGATGGCATCACTTCTGAAACAAAGAATTGTTGAGTACTTGGAGGCCAGTGGGGCACAGGACTCAAGCCAGGCTGGATCATGTCAGACGATTCTAATAGATTTCTTTGACTGGGTGACCAAAGTAGTAGACTAGGAAGAGGCTGTGGACATGGTCTATCTAGACTTTAGCAAGGCATTTGACACGGTCCAACACAAAAGATTAATAAACAAGTTGGCCAGCCTGGGAGTGGGTTCCACTGTGGTAGCCTAGGTAAAAGAATTGGCTGAACAACAGAACAAAGAGGGAAATACTAACCAGAGTCCACCCCGAAGAAAGGGGGGTTACTAGCGGGGTACTGCAGGGTTCACTACTGGGAACGGTCCTCTTTAATGTCTTTATAGGTGACATTGCAGAAGAACTGGAAGGAAAAGTATGCCTCTTTGCAGACACAAAGATCTGCAACAGTGTTGATACACAAGGGGGGGTAGAAAGGATGAGAAGGGACTTGGCAAGGTTGGAGGAATGGTCAAAAGTATGGTAGCTTAGATTCAGTGCAAAGAAGTGCAAAATAATGCACGTGGAAACAAAAACCCAGGGGAAGAGTACTTAGTGGGGGTTGGGGAGGTACTAACAACAACAAAAATGGAAAGGGACCTGGGGGTAGTCATACCAAATGACCTAAAGGTAAGCAGTCAATGTGAGAAAGCAGTAAGGAGGGCTGGGGGGATACGGGGATGCATAGGGAGATGCATCACCATTAGAAAACAGGAAGCTGTTATCCCTCTGTACAGATGGTTGATGAGACCCCATCTGGTGTACTGCATGCAGTTCTGGAGACCCCATCTCCGCAAGGACATAGGATAGAGGCAGTCCAGAGGAAGGCAACTTAAATGGTGCAGGGTCTGCACCAGAAGTCATACGAAGAGAGACTAAAAGAGCTTAATATGTATACCCTTGAGGAAAGGAGGGAGTGGGGGGACATGATAGAAACTTTCAAGTACCTCAAGGGAATCAACAAAGTCCAAGTGGGTAGCATCTTTCAGAAAAAAAGATGTGCAAGAACAAGGGGCACGATTTGAAGATAGAGGGGGACGGCTCAGGGGCAATGTGAGGAAGTATTTTTTCGTGGAGAGGGTTGTGGACACATGGAATGTCCTTTCTGAGGAGGTTGTGGGGTCAAAAACAGTGGAGGAATTCAAGGGTGCATGAAACAGACATAAGGCAGTTCTAGTGGGGAGTAGGAGGAAGGTATGCTGTTGGTTAACTAAGATCTGCAGCTTATCCAGTAGGTAGGGAAATGGGCAGACTGGGCGGGCCAAGCGATCCTTATCTGCCATCAAAGTCTATGTTTCTGTGTTTCTATTCTCACTCCATAACGTTTCATTCGAATCAGTCAACACATCATTCAGCTGTAATGCTTGCTTCTTATCCTGTTGTAACCTGTCATAGTCCTCTCTCAGCCTAACAATCTGTCTCTCTTCTTCTTGTACAGTATGATGCATTTCATTCTGCACCTCATTTCTGAGATATTCGGTTTCTTGTTCCAGCTCTCTCCGCTGCTCACCCATTTCTTGGTATTTGGAACCCAGCTCTTTTTTCAAAGCCAGGACCTCCGTTTCAACTACCTGAAGGGCGGTGTGCAGGGTGGCAACCTTCACTCTGTTTTGGTCCTGTTTCTTGACTGTAGGTTTGGTCTCCGAATACAGCATACAAACATACATACTGTATCGGGTGGGTGGGTGACTTTGTGTCCAAAGGAAAATCACCCCAACCTCCATGGGCGGCCAAATAGTTGAGACTTCTAACTTGAGCTCAGAACTAATGGCCATTGTGGAAGTTCCACCTCTTCCTGCACTAGCCTGAAATCCAAGGCATATCAATCCACCTTGTATTCCAAAACTAGACAGCTACACGTTTGGGGTACAGAGTGCCCCAGACTAGTGCTGCTGTAGATTGCGAAGCATAGGTCCGAACACCTTCGTTTATCCTGTCATGTTCAGGTGCGGAGGGCCTGAAAGCTAAATGGTAGTTTGTCAGTACATCGTAGCAAAAATTAGTAAGTAGTGTTATACCTTATGTTGTATAATAGGAAATGATAGTCCAGATTAGGGACGACCGGTCTGGCAGGTCTACAGTGCACACTAGGACTTCCTACTCATGTGGCTGTGCATGAAAAAAGTAAACTGCGCTGTGCTCATATTGCGTTCAGTTGGATTTTGGGTAATCTCCAGTGCATCAGAAACATATTTGCCATTGGGGAGTTCACCAGCAGTGAGTCTGATGGTTTGCCATTGTAGCAGATGTGGGTACAGCAAGATGTTGGGTACTCTGGTGCATCGGAAACATATGCACAAACAGAGATTGCACAGGATTAGTGGTGCCTGCAGTATGCAAGTGCAGATGTAAACAAAAAGAACTGGGCACTCACCACTGCTTCTCGAAAAAGATGCTACTTGTGGTTATTTGAAACTTTATTACTGCAGGTTCCACAGCACCTGATGTATTTTGAACTTAATAAAATCCTTTTTCAAAGGCAAAAAACAGACATGCAGGTGAGGTTTAAATACTGGCAGCAGGTGGTGACATAAATTCTGACCTATAGTAATGTCATCTGCCAACGTGGACTACTGCACACAACACAATAGTTGTTTAAAAAACAAACAAACAAAAAAAAACCTTTAAACACATAAAGTTAATTACCAACACCTACATAACTCTTAAAAATAAAGTGTTATCACGTGTAAACGTATATCTAATTATAAATGTGAGACACCTTTCTCTGTATATGATATTCCAGTGTAAGTTTCAGAAATAAATATTGTTGCACGTATGGAGATAAAACTAGACAACCTAGATAAGAATATCTAGTAGGTGTGCAAATGTCAAGAGCTTATGTTGATGCATAAATCAGTAGTATACCTAGATCAATTTCCCCAAAACATAATTTATTTTATATCTAACGATTAAATTACTTGGTATAGTGAGTTTGCAGTTTGGCCGCTTCTGCGAGGCATAAATCCTTCACCCGGCACGGAACCAAGCTGTGCAGGTTGGGAGAGAGAGAGGGAGAGGGAATGTTGGGAAATAGAGAGAGAGAGACAGAGACAGAGACAGAGAGAGGGCGAGAAATCATTAATGACTATACAGCGTGTAATATACAAGACTAAAGAACACAGTAGAGAGTGGAGGCATTTGCTGTGTTGGTTCGCTTGTATCAGGAGTGGGTACAGCAGGATGGTGGATATTGTTCAGTGCTTCAGAAACATGCACAATTGGGGAGTGGGGTTTGATAGCTGGTTTGTCATATTGGGACCTGGTACAAGGGTGACGGTTGGAAATCTTTAGTGTATGTGTAACCCCTAGATGGCGCTATCCCAGGGGCTACTACCCCTGCCTGATTTGCCACTAACAGGTTGAGGGGCCTGGATCCAATGGTGGGTGCCTCCACCCAGAGGTCAGGGTTTGCAATAGTTAAACTAACTTGGTCACAGCCCTCTGGGACACTGCAACCCCCCTTTCTTCCCACTAGTGGCCCACACAATATATCAGAATTACCTTCACAGTATACACTTACCCCCAGGTCTGGTTCCGGCACTGGGACCTCCTGTGAAATGAGATACAGTGCAACAATCACAGTACAGTACTTTAACATAGACAAATACCTCAGGCAGTATAACTTTGCTGAAACAAGCAGCTCTGATTTATTTAGGGGATATAACAAGGACAGGGGAAATCAGGTTAATTAGCTTATCACTCTAATAATCTACCTATGGCTCTGTGACAGGCCTATCCCTATCAGTTACTGTCCTGGTACCTCCAAGCCCTAGTGGCTAGTCCAAACTGGTGGCAGCTGGTAGGGGCCCTTTCACACAGAGAAAAGGAGAATTAAACAGTCAGCAGTACAGTAATTCCATTTGGATTTAATGTGGCAATTCAACAGGGAGCGACCCTGAATTAGTACTCACGACCTCCAAATAAGATAGGGTCCTTCAATGTCAGCAGGGCTCACTTGAGGTACACAAACCTCTTCACACATCCATATAAAAGAAAGCACTATACCAGGCAGGCTGCATCTGTATCCCGATCGCAATTACTGCACAATACCCGGGAGAACACACAGCAGATTCAGTTCCTGACAGACCGAGTGCAATTTTCAGCAATTCCTCCAGTCTTCTACAGGTGAGCCTGGTTTCTACTCTTCAGAGATCCTTTGATTCTTTTCTACAGGACAGTTCAGTCCTAACAAGCTGTTACACAGCTGCAGACCCGGAACTCTGGGCCTTACACGCTTTTGACTAAACTGCACAATGAAAAGCACAGGGCTCCTTCCTTCTTCACTGCCAAAGCTCAACTGAAACTCCAACCGACAAAACCGGGCACTTCCTTTGAGTTCCTCCCAGTTCTTGACTGGATTGGCTGTCACTCACAATAGACTGCTGCTGTTGGTCCAAAAGGCACTGAAGTCTAAACTACATCTCCCAGAGTCACTGCCCATACAATCCTCTTGTGGCTGGCTCAGATTATGAGTCCAAGTTCTGATTCGTCCAAGGCACCATTTTAGAGCTAGCTTACCCCACACTGATTGGTCCAGTTCAGCAGTTCAAAACTAGAATGGGGAACTAGCAGACACAGTTCTGACTGCAAAGAAAGCAGGTTAGACAAACTGTAATTTCATTATTACTCTAAATAATTTCTGGCAAACAGTTACATCTTTCAGATAGGTTCCCTTTGCACTCCTAGTGACTGCAAAAATGAAGTGAATTGGCAGCAGCTTGAGTGGTACTCAATCAAAGAAACACACAGTCCCCCATACAAACTAATTATGTCTGCAAGCAGACAGCTCTTAAAGAGACAGTACCAGAGGCTCTAAAAACACTCACTGATAAATGGCTTAAATGCCAAACACCATTCAGGCTTGGAGCATTCAAGCAAGCTCCTGGAAGTCTTTTGGGAACCCCCATTTGCAGGGGGGTTACATATGAAACACATGTTTACTATTTGGGAGTTCACTAGCATTAGGGCTGATGTTTCTGATGGATCATCTATTGTAACAGCACAGAGGAATTGTTGATAATCTCCAGTGTTTCAAAAACATGTAGACTATCGGGGGGGATTGTGTCACTGCTGGGTCTGATGTGTAGCCCATCATATTGTGACTGGGTTACAGCAGGATTATGGATCATCTTTGAAGCGGGTTTCCCAGTGGGGAGTACGCCAACATTGGGTATGATTCCATTTCATTTTTTTCATTTTTTATTTTTTATACTTGTTAGTAAGATGAGCAAATTGCCGGTTTTCACAAGCGTCAAGTTTGTGATGGTTCACCTCTTGTATCAGGAGTGGGTGCAGCAGGATTGTGGGTAATATCCAGTGTATCACAAAGATATTTACCATTGGGAAGTTTCCATTAGACTGGACCTAATGTTTTGTACATCATAGCAGGAGTTGTTTCTGATAAGACTAAACAGCAGCTGATCTCTGTAAAATGACCGTTTGTGTAGGGGAGGCAGTCAGTGTTCGCTAATGAGATAAGGTTCCTGATCTATTGGTTGAGCAGGCAGGAACGTCCCTCCAGCGCTGTATGTCCCTTTCTAGTGGATTTGCAGAAATCTAACAGACTGTGTTGTTTTTCAGACCTGGTCCCCAAGGAAATCGTGGAGAAATGGCTCAAGTATCTGCGCAATGAGTTTCCCACAGTGGCCTTCAAAGCATCAACACAGCAGCAAAATAAAAATCTGGTAAGTGGAAGATGTGACATACAGCCAGTGCACCGTATCGTCCAGAACCCTTCCTCCACAGCCTCAGTGGCTCACACATTGGGGAGCAGGGGCAGCTAAACCAGGGGGAGCTGAACCAGCCATGACACCCCCCCACACTCTTATTCCTGGGCTGGCCACATATGTATTCTGGCCTCCCCCCACACTTTTTTGACGCTATGTATTTTTTTTTATTAATGTATACATGGCCTGTATATATCATGCTCAATCAATATATGCAGCACAGAAATTTAAATTTCAGTTATGCGGTACGATCAGCTGCTTATGAACAATAATCGTATACCGATATCATGATGGTAATACCGTCCATGCAGTTATCTGCCTGCCAGGTTACTATGTAACTTTGAACATAGAAGTAGTTTATTGCTTGTCCAAGTAATATTATGTCAGTAAGTGCAATCTGCAAGTAATACTGGGGAACCAAGAAATGAATTCTTTATTCAAGCCAATGAAATATCAGCACACAGCAGCCACTAGTTAGAGTGGGAACACAGCATATTGCTAGTCAAACTGAGTTGATTGGCAGAAAATAGAAGTGCCAGATCCTGAGTGACTGAGGTAATAAATTCATGGTCAAGTCCTGCCTTTTTACGCAAAAGTATGATCTGATCTGCTGCCTATTACGTGTCGTGTGGTTTTGATTTCTGTTTGCTGACTAATGTTTTTATTTATTTGTGGTGAATAAAACAGAAAGCTTCTTTTTCTTGATGCCCTACAAGGGGCATGCCTCGGACGGCTAGTGTTGGAACCCACTCGGGAGGGGCAATCTTAGACCTGGTACTCTCGAACGGGGATGGAGAGAGGATCTCCGATTTAGAAGTGGGCGGCCATCTTGGCACAAGTGACCACCAAACAGTGTGGTTCACGATAAACACAGCTGTAGAGTCAAGTCATACAGAAGTGAGGGTACTGGGACTCTAGGAGGGCTGACTTTGGCAAAATGGGAGAGTGCCTGAGAAAAGCACTAGCAAATGGGCAAGAAGGAGGGGTGGAGGAACAATGGGGAAACATCAAAACTGCCATCAGAGAGGCAACAAGCCTTTGTGTGAAGCAGATAAACAAATCCAAAACGAAGGAAAAAATCACTATGGTTCTCAAAAGAGGTGGTGGGGAAGGTTAAGGAGAAAAATATAATATTCAGGAAGTATAAGGAAACACAGAAGGAGCAGTACAGACAACTGTACCAGTTAAAGTAGAAGGAAGCGGGGAAGGCAGTCAGAATAGCAAAGACGCAAACTGAGGAAAAGATACCTGACTCAGTTAAGAAGGGGATAAAACCTTTTTTATAGGTACATTAGGGAGCGAAAAATGACCAAGGGAGGGATAGTGAAGCTTAATAAACAGTGTGGGTGGGCAGAGGGTGACCATGAAAAAGCAGGGATACTGAACGAATACTTCTGCTCAGTATTCACAAAAGATGAGGAGGGGGAGGTACCTAATCCAGTTAACAGAAGGACTCTGGATATGGGGGTCGATGCCAGTCCATTCTCAGAAGAAAGGTTTCTGAAATAACTCCTAAAACTGAAGGTGGACAAAGCGGTGGGACCCGATGGGGTTCACCCCATAATTCTAAAAGAACTAAGGGGAGAACTAGTGACATCACTGACTACCCTTTTTAACAAATCATGGGAGGATGTTGTGGTACCTGAGGACTGGAGGAGGATGGATGCGAGTTCCCCTTCACAATAGTGGGAGTAAAGCAGAGGAAGGAAACTACAGACCTGTTAGTTTGACTTCAGTGGTAGGAAAAATGATGGAATCCCTTCTGAAAGAAAGAATTTATTCAGCTTTTGTTGACCAGGTAAGTACACTAGACAAGTTTTATATGCCCATTTTCAGGTACGGCCCAGGAGAGTACAATGAGATACAGTGAGATACTGTTGAGTACCTAGAGGCCAGCAGGGCACAGGACCCAAGGTAGCATGGATTCACAGCGGGAAGGTCATGTCAGGCGAATCTACTAGATTTCTTTGGATGACCAAAGTAGTAGACCAGGGAGGGTCTGTGGACATAACCTACCTAGACTTTAGCAAGGCATTTGACACAATCCCGCACAAAAGATTAATAAACAAGTTAGCCAGCCTGGGAGTGGGTCCCAGAGTGGTAGCCTGGGTAAAAACATTGGATGGACAACTGGACACAGAGGGTAATAGTAAACGGAGTCCACTCCGAAGAAAGGGAGGTTACTAGCAGAGTATTGCAGGGTTCAGTACTGGGACCAGTCCTTTTTAATGCCTTTATAAGTGACATTGCAGAGGGATTGGAAGGAAAAGTATGCCTCTTTGCAGACGACACAAAGCTCTACAACAGGGTTGATACACAAGGCGGGGTGGAAAGGATGAGAAGGAACTTGGCAAGGTTGGAGGAATGGTCAAAAGTATGGCAGCTTAGAGTCAGTGCAAAGAAGTGCAAAGTAATACACGTGGAAAACAAAAACCCAGGGGAATAGGACACAATGAGGGGAGGTACTAACAACAAGAAAAAATGGAAATGGACCTGGGGATAGTCATATCAGATGACCTAAAGGTAAGCAGTCAATGTGAGAAAGCAGTAAGGAGGGCTGGGGGGATACTGGGATGTATAGGGAGAGGAATCACCAGTAGAAGACAGGAAGTTGTTATCCCTCTGTACAGACAGTTGTTGAGACCCCATCTGGAGTACTGCATACAGTTCTGGAGACCCCATCTCCGCAAGGACATAGACAGGATGGAGGTAGTCCAGAGGAGGGCAGCTAAAATGTGTAGAGTCTGCACCAGAAGCCTTATGAACAGAGACTAAAGGAGCTTAATATGTATACTCTCGAGGAAAAGGGGGGGGGACATGCTAGAAACTTTCAAGTACCTCAATGAGATCAACAAAGTCGTAAGTGGGTAGCATATTTCAGAAAAAGAGATGTGCGAGAACAAGGGGGCACAATTTGAAGATAGGGGGCGGCTCAGGGGCAATGTGAGGAAGTGTTTTTTCACTGAGAGGGTGGTGGACACATAGAACGGCCTTCCTGAGGAGGTTGTGGGGTCAAAACAGTGGGGGTAATTTAAGAATGCATGGGACAGACACAAGGCAATTCTGGTGGGGGTTAGGAAGAAGTAGGCTGTTGGTAACTAGAACTTGCAGCTTATTCAATAAATAGGGTAATGGGCAGACTGGGTGGTCCAAGTGGTCCTTATCTGCCGTCAAAGTCTACGTTTCTAAGCTGAGAGGACTTTCTGCAGTCCTTTGTGTGAGTAAAATAGTATCTGAGTATTCCATGTACTTCCAAAGTATGGAGCAATACCTCACCCTGATTGGCATGCTCAGGGAAACAAACAGGAAGGTGCATCATTCAATTCAGTGTAAACTCAGATACCACCTTCAGTAAAAACTTAGGATTTGTATGCAAAGAGACTCTGTCTGCGAAAAATCAAATAAGGAGGCTCACACATTAGAGCCTGAAACTCAGAAATCCTTCGAGCAGAAGTGATTGCAACTGAACATATTTTCCATGATAGGAGACACAAGCCACAACTCATAGCTGGCTCAAAAGGAACCAATGTCAGTTTCATAAGCACCAAATTCAAGTCCCAAGGCAGGACTGGATTATGGATAGGTTTCATATGGAGAATACTTTTCAGGAGTGTATGAGACACTTCTAACTGGGCAACCATTTGACCATCAGTAGGGGCATAGAAAGCTGATATAGTGGCCAAAGGCACCTTAAGTGAGAAATACTGTAGGCCAGAGTCTGACAAGTACAGCAAGTATTCCAAGACATCACAGAGTGAACCGCTTCCACTTCAGGGAATAGGTATGTCTGGTAGAAGGCTTTCTAGCCACAATCAGTGTATCAGTAGCCTTAGGAGATACCCCAAAATGTGCAGTGGCTATGTCTTAAGGAGTCATGCAAACAGATGTGGGGACTTCAGGTCCAGATGGACCAGCATACCTCTCAACAGTACCACATTATGAGGAACTTTCCTCATTTTACTTCACAAAAGCGCTCTGTTCCACATTGTGAGGACTTGTTCCACATTCAAAGTCAACATTTTAAAGCAAAAATCCATAGTAAATGATGCAAAAAATATATTATTCAATTAATAAGACTTTATAAACATAAACGCAACATTTTAACAGTGTTTTGAGCTTCTTGGGTAAAGATTTGATTAAGTGTTCCATATTTTGCCCATTTGTTCCACATTTTGACAGGCAATGTTCCACATTTGGGGACAAAAGATTGAGAGGTATGTGGACCAGGGCTCCCTAGTCCTGTGACAACAGTCCCCAGCACAGAGGTAGAGGGATGGGAGGTTCCACTGCCATCTGTTGTACAAGTGGAAACCATATTTGGTGAGGCTATGATGGAGCAATGAGGATGAGAGTGGCAGTCTCCATCGCAGCTTGATCAACACCCTCTGTATTAGAGCAATTGTGGAAATGTGTACAGGAATTTCACTTTCCAAGACGGGGACAATGCAGCTCACAAAAAAACTCCAGGCCCTGGAGTGAGTGAGCAGAAACGTGGCAGTTTTGCATTGCAGTGGGGTGCAAAAATGTTCAACTCTGGATGACCCCACATTGCAAAGAGGTAATTTACCATGGATGTTGGCAGTTCCTATTCACGAATCCTGGACTTTGGCCTGCTTAGCCTTTCTGCCAAGACGTTTTGGAGACCTGAAGGATGTGTGGAGGATAATTGTCGGTGGTGGGACAGAGCCTAGTACCATAATCTCATTGCTTCCCTGCATAGGGGATAGGAGTAAGTGCCCCCTTGTTTGTTAATGTTATGCATCACACTGGCGTTGTCCATCTGGATTAACAGTGGACCGGGCAAAGATGCTCCTGACATACCTAGAGGCTGTAGAGGGCAGCCCTCATTTCCAGGACATTAATATGCAGCTAGGCCTCCACTTTGGTCCATGACCCCTGCATCTGGTAAGGGCCAAGATGAGCACCCCGGCCAGAGCCCAAGACATCCGTGGTGAGGATCTGTACAGGAGCCGGTACAAAAATGGAATGCACTTTAATACATTTTCGCAATTCAGCTACCGTAGCAATGCTCTGCAAAGCAGAGACGCAACAAGAACCATTTGTTCTGGCTTATCCATTAACTGATGCCACTGGACCCCGAGTGTACACTGAAGGATCCTCATATGGAAGCAGGCCAGTGGCACTCACTATGGCTGTGGCCATAAGGTCCAGGAACCTTGATGTTTTTCTCACAGAGACATAGTGACTCCTGTATACCAATTGTACTTGGGCAAGCAGGTTGTCTGCTCTGTCCTGTGGCAGGAAAGCACATCCCTTCTCTGTGTCCAAGAATGCACCTTTGTACAGCAGTCTTTGGCAGGGGGTTGGTACAGACTTTAGTACATTCACTGTGATCCCCAAGTCTTTGAGCAACTGCCGTGTAGGAGACAGATTATGCAGAGTTTCCCTGAAGCTAGCATTCAAAAGCTAGTCTTCCGGATAGGGGAACACACACAGGCCTTCCCTGTGAAGGGCTGCTGCCACTACTGCCAAGCATTTGCTAAAGACCTGAGGCAAAGAGAACAAACCAAAGGGCTTCAGCACAAAGCGGAGGTGTTACCTGTGGGATTTCATGATCTTGACATGAAGGTATGCATTCTTCATGTCCAGAGAACAAAGCGAGTCCACTGTTTGCTGAAGGGGAATCAGAGTTTGTAGGGATACCATTAGAAACTTTTTTGCATTAGATGTAAAAATTGAGATCCAACACAGAACACAGATCTCCTGTCCATTTTGGGACCAGGTAGTATCTGGAATAGAACCCCTTTGTTTCTGTGTGGAGGTGGGACTGGTTCTATAGCTTGTTTTTGGAATAATGATTGAACTTCCTTCAGAAGGGACAAATGACCCAGAAGATGAACATGCATGGGATAGACATAAAGGAATTCTGGAGGTCAGGGGTAAGGGACAATAGTCTTCTTGGAAAACATAAACTGAACTTACAAGCTCAAATGGGCAGACTGGGTGGGCCATAGGCCCTTATCTGCAGACACTGTCTATGTATCTATGTAAGATAACAGGAAGGAGGCAGAGGATGACCGGAAGGATCTCTTAACAGTTCCAGAGCATGCCTCCTCGTCGTTATCTCCAGGACGTGCTTCGGGTTTTAGTACTCCCCACATTGTTTTAGATGCAGGGAGAGTCTGCCCCCACCCAGCCACCCCTGACAGTAAGAGCAGAGGTGGGGGTGTATCTAGAAGAGTCATGTAGAACCAGTGCGGCAGTGCCACTGTTACCTATTGCTTTGTCTGATTTTTGTATGGGCACCTGGGGGGGGAGCACTTCTATTACCTTGGCCTTGCTGATGGTTGGCACGGCCACCTCTGGCAGCAGGCTGATGAAAGGATGCCCTCCCAAGATCCCTAGCAGGAGTGGGATCCAGGGACTTTACAGACCTTAGAGTCATTTTTGAGGTCTGAAACGCCATATAGGGCCTCTTCAACATCATAGCCAAATAGTTTTCTTCTTCTAAAGGGAGCACTCAATACTGTTTGTTGCAAAGCCAGCAAATCTAAGCCACGAATATCTCCTCATGCAAATGCCTGAAGCAGCAGCTGTGGCAGAAGCATCAGAGATCTCATAAGCTGAGCGTAGCAAATGTTTGCCCACCTAAGCACCAGAAGATAATGTTTTAAGTAACTCATTCTTGGTAGAACCATCTGGCAAAGCCTAGGCTAGAGTACAAGCAGCTTTGCACAGGCTTTCCTGATATTTTATCACGTGGGCCTGGTAGTCTGTTTTCATGCAGACTGCCATTTCCGATATCACAAACCCTACCTATGCTAGACGAAACAGTGTTTGACAGAATGGCCCAGTGTAAACAGTGCCCACTATATTCAGCTCACATCTACACTTAGTTTTCTAGCTAGACTCCTGCTACCACACAACCAAATGGTACTCCATCTGCATCCACTTTGCAATCCAGTCTGTATGCTGAAACAATGATCAGAAGCAAGCCTTGCCAGGAGAGGTTAAGTGGGTCATGTTGATGTGAACTGAATACTAATAGTAGAACTATGGTTACAAGTAAGTAACCCCCTAGATTCATGTCACTAACCACACTTGGGCAGACTACTGGCAATACTCTAAAGAAAGGAAAGGTGCACGCCCCAAATTTGGTGTACAGACACTTGAAAACTGGCAACACACAGTAAAACATTTTCACTTCAGGGAATAGGTGTGTCTGGTGTAAGGCTTCCTTGCTGCAAGTGGAACAGCTGAGAGCTCATCTGAGACTACAAACTGAGACAGCTCCATGACCTCATGGGGCAGGCATGGAGCCGCAGGGACTACAGTTCTGAATACATTAGCATGCTGCTGTTCTGGGGAAGAAGGCCTGGCTGTATGGGCAGTGGAAATGGAGCCTCTTCTTCCAGCTCCCATAGTAGTGGAGATCAGATCTTTTCGGGCCACAAAGGCACCACCATTATCATTCTGGTTGGTTCATGCCTGAGGTTGGTCAGGGTCCTCTGAATTAGAGGCAGAGGAGGAAATGTGTAAAGGAATCTCCTTTTCCAACAGAGTGTGACATGTTTTGCCAAAAATCCCATGCCATAGTGCGAGCAGAAAAGCTTCAGTTTTGCTTTTAGTGAAGATGCAAAAAAGGTGCAAGTCTCTTTTCCCCCACATGTCAAACATTGTTCAGATACAGTCTGACTTGGCTCCCTTTGTGTCTGGCTGTACCACAGACTGGCTGAGGCTGTCTGCCAGGACATTTAGCAAGCTGTGACATGGACAGCAGTGAGTGAGACATCCTAGGCTACTGCTTATTCCCATACCCTCATTACCTTTCTGCACAGAGGTTTGGAGTGTTTGACCCCCGTAATATATTACACTCTGATTTATCTCACTGTATCAAGAGTCATCCATTGAACCTGAGTGGCCATAGCCTGGAGTCCGTACAGAGCTGCCCTAATTTTTTTTTTTTAATTTAAGTTTATTGGTAATCATCGGGTACAATTAATATGAACCAGTCAGACAGATTCAGTTCCATTTACAAATATATAGTCCATTTAGAAATGCAGACAATAGGGAATAAAGAAAAAAGAAAGTGACCCACATCATTCTATTTCTAATGGAAAGACAACAGCATCAGGGTCATTAAGAGACATGTCCCACCAAGCTCTCCCCACAACAAAGTAGGCCGTCCTCTGAGCAGCTGCCCCACACTGAGATCGTTTTGGGAGGTGCTTCTACTTAAATTTAACTGGTGTCGAGCTGTGAGTGGAGCCTCAGGGCGACCGGGCGAGCATAACTCTCCCATCAGTCCCCCGCCAGATCTCCCATCTCGTCCATCTCCGAACATACACCGGTAGTTTATGGTTTATCTTAGAAGTTATTTCTTCCATATCTGCAACCTCCTGCACCAATTCAATCCAATTACCTAAGCTGGGAGGGTCTTTTTTCAACCACAGCCTGGTGATCGATTTGTGGGCTGCCGCCAAGAGGAGGGACCAGAGATGCAACGTGTCGGCTCCAGTCAGGTTTTGGGGGTTCCCTCAGAATGAGGTTTGTCCAGTCAAGGGGGGCGTCTAGGGTAAACAACTCTGCGAATGCCTGGGACACCTCCCCCCAGAAGGGCCCAAGCCGAGGACAGGACCAGAACACATGCAGATAATTCGCCTGTCTCCCCCCACAAATTCTCCAACAGTTCGGATCCCTATCGGAGGATCTTTTACTCAATGACAGAGGAGAGAGAAAGTAACGTATCCTCACCTTCCAGCTGAATTCCTGCCAGAAGGGTGAGCAGGTAGTTTTGGAGGCCAGTTTAAATACTGGCTCCCAATTAATTCCCTGTGGGCCCACACGTCCTTCCTCTAACCATCTCCTTTTGACTCTATCTAAAGGATCCTTTCTTAGTCCTGTCAGGGCTTTATAAAGCATAGAAATGAGACATGATGTTTTCTGTGAAGTTAGTATTGTGTGAGACTCTCTATGAAAGGGTTAGCCCTTTCCCTAGAAGATCCCTCTTTGCAATAGAGGATATAATCCCTTGCCTGCAGGTATCTGAAATGGTCAGCATTATGCAGGCTGTGTTTTCTGCTCAGAGTTCTAAAGTCCGCCACCTCTCCTCCTACCATAAATTGCCTAATATAAGTTAAACCTCTCTTCTCCCAGGCTCTAAAAGTATGATCTAAGAGGGGACGGTGTAAAGCCAATGTCCCATGACAGCCTGTGTAGCGGCCATAGAGAAGTTTTTAGTTTGTATTTCTGCCAAGCCCTACGGGTGGCCTTTAGGGTGTCCCTGGCAGACATTAGTGAAGGGGGGGGATGTGCTCTAGCCATACTCAACTGTATGGCGCGAGCTGCTAACATTGGGCCCCGTTCCTCCTCCTCCTCCAGTGTTTCCATCTCCTTCCAGTTGGCTGCATAGGTAGGAATAGACCACTGCAACGCCCTCTTAATTTGTGTGGCAAGGTAATAATCTTCAAGGTCCGGTAGGGATTTGCCCCCTTTTATCTTGGCCAATTGGAGAAATCTGGGGCGTTTATTCTAGGTTTTCTGTTATTCCAGATGAACTTTGTGATCATTCTGTGCCAGTCATGAAAATGGGTTCTAGATATAAAGGTCGGTAGGCATTGAAACAGGTACAGAAATTTGGGCAGGATATTCATAGTAATGGAGTGAATTCTCGAATAAAAGGGGAGGTTCAGCAGGGACCATCTATCTAGATCTCTTTACACCTGGTTAGAGAGTGGGGCATAATTTGCCCTAAAAAGATGGGAGTTATGTTTAGTAAGGTAAGCTCCTAGATATTTCATTTTGTCCGCCTGCCAGTTAAGTGGCAAAAACTCCCTTAACCTATAGGAGGGGGAATAATAAAAGCACAAAACCTCAGTTTTGGTTTTATTAAGAACATACCCCGAATATTTGCCAAATTCTGATAGGATTGACCATACCTGAGGGATTGAGGTCTCTGGATGCAACATGCAAAGTAAAACATCATCTGCATATAGTGATATTCTCCGTTGCTGTCCTCCGACCTCGATTCCTGTACCCCAGGAGAGGAATGCAATTGCTTCAGCAAGAGGCTCTATGTATAGGGTGAATAACAAAGGGGACAGAGGGCAGCCCTGTCGGGTGCCCATGCTTAGGGCAAATCTGTCCGAGACACCCCCATTTACTCTGACACACGCTTGTGGGCCAGAGTATAGGGACTTCAAGCTATCAATAAAAGATTGCGGGAACCCCATCCGCTCCAGAACCGTAAATAAGAAAGGCCAGGAAACCTTATCGAAGGCTTTGTCAGCATCCAGACTCATGAGGCAGGCAGGGAGGCGTGTGCGGTGAATGGCATCAATTATATTGATCGCTGATCTAACCCCATCTGGGGCCTGTCGGCCTGGGACGAATCCCGACTGGTCTGGGTTGATGAGCTCTGGGAGGATTGGGTTCAGTCTAGATCTGGTGGAGGTAAAGATCTTATAGTCAGAGTTCAAGAGAAATTAGTCGGTATGATTCGCAACGGGAGGGGTCCTTGTTTTCTTTTGGTATGAGTGAGATTGTGGCGTATTGCCATGATGGGGGAATCGGGTGCGCCTCCTGCCAAACCCCTGAAAAACATCCACCAAAATAGGAGCCATTTCTGCGGCAAAGGCCTTATAGAATTCGGCCCCAAAACCATCTGGCCCTGGACACTTCCCACTCTTCAGGCCCTTTATAGTTTTTAGTATTTCCGCCTGTGTGATTGGTCTGGTCAAAAGCTGGCCCTTTTCCCTTGTGAACTTAGGGAGGGGGGGAGGGTCCCCAGGTACTCCATAATCGCCTGGGTGGATGACTGTTTCTGTGGGGTGTATAGCTTAGTATAGTAGGAGACAAAAGCCTCTGTAATCTGCTTCGCCCTATTAGTCATCTGGCCTGTAATCGGAGATATAATTTTAGTATTGTAGCCCTGGCTCTAAAGTGTCTCAGGCGAGCTGCTAATAACCTAGTACTCCTGGGGCCTCCCTCATAGTATTTTTGTTTGAGGAAAAAGAGATTTCTCTCTATCTCCTCTCTTTGCAACTTCTGATGTTCTGCCCTCAGAGACCTAAGTTCTCGATCTCTCTGCGTATCCCAATCCGTTTTTTGTCTAGCCTCCAGCTCCCTCAGGTCTGTTAGCAACTTTTGTTGCCTCAGGAGGCATTCTTTTTTTTTTCTGGGAGGCTATGCATATGAATTGTCCCCTGACTATGGCTTTCAGTGTATCCCAAATAATCTGTGGGGACATCCCGGGGGGTAGTGTTTTCCTGTAACGTGTCTATGATCTGCTGTTTAATTTTATTTAGGACCTCTTTGTCCCTGAGTAAGGAAGTATTGAGCCTCCAATGAGTTATTTTCTTGGGCAGGGAGAGGGCCACCTCTAGGAAGATGGGGCTATGGTCCGACAGGGTGGCAGTACCCACCCACATCGAAGGGAAGCCATCCACTCCGTCTTTAAAGGTGAAAAATGTGTCAGTTCGAGAGAAGACCTTGTGACGAGGAGAGTAACAGGTGTAGTCTCTCACTCTTGGGTATCTTTCTGGCCAAATATCCACTAGCCCCACCTGGTGCAGAGCGTGTTTGACCTCCCTAACCTTATGCTGATCAGTGGCCTGAGCCTTCGATGTAGTGTCTAGGTTTCTATCCCATATCAAATTCCAGTCTCCCCCCATGATCAGCAGGCCCCTAGACCTCTCTGCAACCAATCGAGCAATCGATACATAAAATGCTGTGGGGGAGCCCGGAGGGGCATAAACATTAACTAGAGTTACAGGAGTATCCTGTACTCTACCCACAACCATAATGTATCTAGCTCCAGGGTCCGTCACCGTCTCTTCATGCTCGAATGGAAACGAAGCCACGAGCTTGATGGCCACCCCCCTCTTACGGCCCGCATCAAGGGACGAAAAAAACATATGGGGGTATGCTTTGGTCTTCAGTTTTAAGGTTTCAGGTGGTGACAGATGAGTCTCCTGTAAGAATACCACCTCACAATTTTGTCTGGTGAGGTACTTCTGGATTTGTTTTCTTTTAACCGGTTTGGAGCAGCCGTTAATGTTGTAGGAGAGCACTTTCATATTCCTATCACTCATTTGCATTTGTCTTGACTAACTTATCTAAGTCAAGGAGGACTGATACAAACATGTCTGATAAGCGCACCTTGTCCCAACTGTAGATGTACCCGTTTAACTTTTCTAACAAATTAAGGTTAAAACCAGTGAACAGTAAAACCAGTAATTCCCAACTGTGGGATCGGAAAACAAGCGGAGGACATTCCACACATGAGGGCCTGGGCATAAGTGGTGGCAGGGTGAGTGAGTCCCTTAGCACTCTCTCATCCGTGCTTGAAAAAACTGATGATGTACTTCCAAGGGAGGGCTGGCAGTAGGTCCCCAGCCGTAGGGCAATTGCAAAGGCAATATTTAGAAGGGGGCTCCAGACTAGTGGGATTCCACCCTTCCTTCCCCGGGGGAGGACCCCTAGAAGGGACACCCTACAATCAGCGACCTGCAAGCTTCAAAGCCTCCCTCCTCATTCTAGGATCCATGCAGATCAACAATATAACATTTATCATCACCCCTTGAAGCTCCTGAATAACCAGCCAGAGTGAAATAAAGAAAGACAGGGAAAAAAAAAAAAAAAAACCTCCCCCGACCCCAGCCCAGGGTACACCATAAGTAAGTTATGAGTTGATAGCTCAGTGTCTCAGGGTGTTCAGTTCCACTGCAGGCATAAATCCGAGTTGTCTTCTGAATAACTCCTGATGGGGAACCTCTTCCCTTACAGCCATGACCAAAAAGGTATGATTAAGTCAATGAGCAACTGATGGGGTCCAGTGGAAGCCAATATTGGATCGAAGACCAGATTAAGGCCCAATAAGCTGATATAAAGTACCTTATGTACTTGTTTAAATTCCCCTTCCCCCTGTCCCCCAATCAGAGCATAATGATATCACGTTTAAGGTTTAGGAAAGAAGGAGGAAAAAAGGGGAGGGGAGGGCAACCTCTCACGTTGGCAGTCCAAGCATGATTCTGAAGAGTTCGTGCCCCCCCGCTTAGGAAGGTTTTCAACTAGGTCCCAAACAAAGTCCTTTAGCCCTTCCAGAGAGACTTTCAGTCGCGATTGTCAGGAAGCTCGTCTCGTCGCAGGCAGGCAAGTTGCGTAGAGCTCAGAAACCAGGAGCAGCCAGGGAGCGTCTCTAAACTGCAGGGAAAGACCCCTTGGGAGACCAATAGAGGAAAGAATGAAAGAGAAAGGAGGGGGTGTTCCGCCATCACCGAAGGGGCCTCCGAGCATGGAGTTGGGGAAGGCAGTTCCAAAGGAAGGCCAGATTTGGGCCAGTGAGGGTCGTGTGAAAATCGGAACGTTTCAGTCCTGCATTCCATGTTCAGGTCTCCGCGTTGTTCTCTAGTTCACTACTTTGCGATGATCCCTCACCAACCTCGTGTAAATGCGAGGCCTTCTTATCCAATTTAGCAGGGTCTCCAAATTGTTTAACCAGCTGAGACATCTGCACGGAGGGTCGCCTGTTGGATTCCTGGCAGAACTCTCTTTGGGGGGCCCCCTTCTGAGCAACACTCCAGGCCGAGGTAAGTAGATCCTTTTCCAGCTTCTCTTTCATCAGGGGTGGGACAGTAATCCCTAGCGACTCAAGAAAGGCAGAAGCAGCAAGGAGATCTTGAAAAATTTTTGAGCCTTTATCTGTGACAACTTTAAAACGGGCTGGGTACAAGACCTGTGCTTTAATATTGCGGGCCCGCAATTGTTTCATTACTGGCCAAAGAGCTTTTCTAGCCTCCTGGATGCGTGTCGTGTGGTCGTTGTCAGTGCTCACTCGGTGGCCCTCATAGAAGAGCGCTCCCTGCTTCCAGGCCACTCGAATTATCTCCTCCTTTACCTGGTAGTTGGTCAGCCTTTCTACGATGGAACGAGGCCTCGCCTCTGGGTTTTTGGGCCACGGGACCAGAGATCTATGTGCATGATCCATAGTAAGATCCAACTCTTGTGACAAAGGGAGTATTTGTTTGAGAGATGCCTGGAGAAAGTTTATGACACTTTGGTACTTGTCTTCCGATCCTTCTGGGATCCCATATATTCTTATGTTATGCCTTCTACTTCTGCTCTCCAAGTCGTCTAGTTTGTGTGTGAGTTCTCGGTCCCTAGCCATGAGATACAGCTGAAGTCTATCATGGCGGTCCGTTTGTTCAACAGTTTGGGTCATACATAGTTCAAGTTGTTCAGTTTTATGGTCTCTTTTGCTCAGATCTGATTTGAGATCGCCCAGAGTTTGATCTATTTTGGCAACTGTGCGAGCCATTTGTATAATTATTTCTTTCAGGTTTGCTGGGGGTTCGTCTGAAATGGTCTCCGAGTGTTGTAGGCCCTCCAGCACCTCTTCCCCTTGAACGCCACATCTGATTTCATCTTGTATCATTTCTTGTAATTTCTGCATCGGAGTCGATGGGGGTTTACCCGCTTTGTTTCTCTTGATCTTGGCCGATGAAGACATGTTTTTTATGGGTGATGGAGCTAGATTTTGTTCGAGGAGGGGACGGAGCCGTTGCACTATGCTGCCATTAGGTCGCTGACGTCACCGGAAGTCCAGAGCTGCCCTAATTTTAAGCACATTTATGTGAATGCCTTGTTCCGACCTGTGGGTCTGGTGAAGTTCTAAGTGGGTGTCCCATCCCAAACTGGAGACATCCATGGTGAGGATCATCTGTGGCAAGGCTGTAGAAAAGGAGAATCACAAGCAAGTGATCCCTGTCCTGCCACCACAGCAGGGCATTCCTTAGGGAATGGCAGACACCAGTCAGATGGTCAAGTGTCTGTGAGGCTTGAGACCACTGACTTTGCAGTAAATACTGTGAAATCCTTATATGCAGGCAAGCCAGGAGGAACCATGAATATGGCAGCTGCCGTGAGACAGAGGAGGTGTAGCAGGCCAAAACCAGGTCACTGCAGCACACCATGGATGCTCTAGCCATTAAGGACAACTCCCTGTCTTTTGGGAGAAAGGTGTTTTCCTGGATTATGTCCAGGACTTCCCCTGTGCACAGGAGCCATTGGCAAGGAACCCCTGATGAAGTGCTTTGGAGCAAAGTGCGGGGTCGTGCTTCTCCACATGCCTCCGCACCAAAGCGTGTCTTGCAATTTATGTTTAAAAACACTTAACAGTAGGCTTCAACTATCTTTAGCCAGTGAATTACTAATGATCTATTTGAGAAACATAATCCAATCTATACAGTACTGTGGACATTTCGATGACATGAGTGCGTTTTTTCAACTCTCTTGTCATTAAAACTTCTAGAAAGTAACTTCAGTGTTAGTTCATATTTATTTTTTTTCCAAAGGGGTTGTACTTCGAACCTTTGGCAAGGAACCAAAACTGATCTTTCCTATTTGCTAGCCCCCCAGACTGCCCAGCATGTGTCTGGTGCATGTCAAAGTGTACTGTAGTGCAGTGTCAAAATGTGCTCCACACTGGCTGCTAACGCTGTTTTCAGGAGCCAGCCGTTCAGATACAGGAAACCATAGAGCATATCCTGGCACAGTGCTGCAGCCACTACAGCAAATAATTTACACAGTGCTGACGAAATTCCAAAAGGCAAAACCTAGAACTCGTAATTTTGCCCTTCTAGGCAGGAGCAGAGAACCACCAGTAGAACTGCCTGATTCTGATGTGCAGGTAGAGATTGTGTATATCCAGGGTGCACATTGAGCCCCGCTCTAACAGGAGAGGGAGGAGGGAGTGTAGGGACAGCGTGCAGAACGTTCTGTGTACCACATACCCATTTAATCCTCTGAGGTCCAGAATAGGCTAAAAGCCTTTGGTTTCCTTTGGCACTGGGAAATACTTGGTGTAGAACCCCTAGTTTATTTCTGCTGGGAGAACTGATTGAATGTTCTTTTTGCACAGAAACATTTGCATCTCCTTCCTTAAGATGGTTAATTGTTCGAGAGAGCAGTGGCAGGGCCTAGAGGGATCACTGGGGGTTGTGATACCAACTCCAGGGCATACATGCGCTGAATGATGTGCAGGACCCATCTCTCTTTGGTCACTGTCTACCACTGTAGAAGAAAAAGAGAGTTTCTGCCCCTCCCCCCAAAGTCCCCGATGGGGAAGGGGAGGTAGGGTCAGAAGGAGAGGGTGGCTGATGGCCCCCGTTCCCACATCCTTTGGGGATTTTGTAGGTGAGGCCCCCATGAACTGCTGCTGTGGTGGTCCTCAGAAGGAGAAAGGGGGCTGTACAGGATCATATCTTCACTCCTTGGAAGTCACAGTTGAACCAGGTGAATCTTCGTGCCCCAGAGGGTGAAAAAAAATCTGGGCTCTCCTCTCCACAATTCTACTCCTCAGTCAGGAGGTAAAGATTGTACCCCTCATCCTTCTCTTCATCTAGGGAGGAGGCTGAGGAGTCACAACTTTGGAGGAGGTTCCTGAGGAGGTATAGCAGGACCAGTCATTGATACAGGAAGAGGTGATAGAGGAGTAACCTACGTCATCGACTGGCAGAATACGCAGTAATCTCTAACTGTACCTAAAACAGCAACAATGGCTGAAGCCACCACCATTGGAAAGATGGCTCCCATCAATAGTGTCGATGAGGCCATGCTTGTCGACACAGTTCCAGAGATGCTAGAAGGAGGCTGCAGTATCTTGGATATCGGATCCTGGCCTTCTGCAGGTTGGGGTTGTGGCCTTGCAGAGGCTGAACCTGCCTGTTTTGCTAGCGTACCAGACAGCTACTTGGACTTACCATCCCCTTTAGAGAACCAGGATCCACATCGATGACAGGCTGGGGGTGCGATATCAACTCGCAGAGCAGTCTAACTGGGCGATGGACTTTGCCGGCGACCGTGGCAACGATCTATGTGGTAACTTTGCACCTCTTTTTCCCCAGCATCATTGATCTCTGTTTTGCCAGTGTTAACAGCAAATTCAGCAACTTGACAGGCATTCTAGCAGTTTTGTCCCTTTAAAAACAAAACAAAAAAAAAAAAACTGCACCTGACTTTTTGTCTGCGTCTCCACGTAGCTGGGTAATGCACTGGCAAACATCACAGTTTTTTTATTTCATTGTACAGGACCAAACACACACAACTCATAGGCATCCTCACAATAAATTGTGTTTCTGAAGCAGCAGTGATGAAAATGCACCTTACTCTGCGACAGCATAGAATGGCGATCATGATTCCCAAAGGAGTAGCTGCTAGAGAAAAAGAAAATCCAGTCATGAATCTACGAGGATGGAAAAACTGCTTCCACTGCTCCAGCATTCATTTTCTGAATGGCGGGGATAAAAAAAGAACTAAAGTGGTTGAGGCCTTTCCAGGCTATATAGGCAACACTGTACATATGGGCATATCACCGTGGGCAGCCCAGTCTTGCAAAAGCTTCCTATGAGATCCTGATGCCAACAGCTTAATGCATTATGGCCAAAGCCCTGTTTTTTTCATGATTCCGTGGCAGCTGAGATTGTAGCCGAACTTGATGTAAACCACAGAATCATTTTTTGCAGTTTATATAAATTGTGGAATATTCTATTTTTTTTTTGAATCAGTACTTTATTTCTTTATCTTCTTACCTGGCTTCTCTGGGACTAACCTTATGATCTGTTTATGCCACTGAACCTGGAGGTACCCTCACTGTTGCTGGTGTGGGGACTGTGTGGGACTGGGCCATCATATAGTTGGGGTTTTTCCATTTTCTCACTGGGCCCATAGTACGTGCAGTGATGCATTGTGTGAGCTCCACCTCCATGGAGACGCCCCACCTTGGCAGGTTGGTGGGATCCCTTCCCTCACGTCCAGATTCCTCCAGGTGGCAGCCACCTAGTGGGATGCATTTACCCTCCCCCTGCCTGAGAGAGGAGAGCTGTCCTAGGGACGCCAATCCTCCTGCCCCCAAACCCAGGTCACCGGTGTGGTAGGTGGGTGTGCTAGTTGGGCCAGCATCAGCAAAATATTCTTCTTATTTTATTTTACTATGCTTTTGCCCCTACTGCCCACCCGCCCCCATCGGTCCAGCCACTTGCCCTGCCCTGTCACCCGCCATCCTTGGGATTTATTCACATTATCCCTCATGGATAACATCCCTGTGGGAAAGGCTGCCAGGAGCCAGTCCACGTAACCCACAGGCAGAGTTGAAGTTTCATTTGGTAAGGTGGAGACCCCAATCAACGGTGAAGAGCCTGCGACGAGTGGTGGATGGCATCCTACAGCAGTGAAGGGTTTTCTTCATTTTTCTGTCCCACTGCTGACACTGGGAGGCCTTGTTTATGCCTAAGAGTACGCTATCGACGTCCCCCTCCCAGATCCTTGACTCGGGCTTGCACTTCCACCTGTTATCACCCAGGTGGCGGTGCTGCGCCGGATCCATCGACCCTCCCTCCCTGGAGGTGGTGAGTGTCCCTTCAATGCTCAGTGGTCCTCTCCCTGGCCAGCCTTCTGATGACCCAGGCTCACTCCCAAACCCAGGTCACTGGTGTGTCGAGTAGTAGCATTACTGCTGTGCCAGCAGGCTGGCTCATCCGTGGAATATTATGTTGTGGTTTACATAAACTGTGGAAGAGTTTTCTGCAGTTTATATTGAAGAGTTAATATAAACGGTGAAAAAAACAAACGTGTAGTTTACATTGACTCTCATGTAAACCAAGGAAAAATTATTCCATGGATGGTTTATATTGCATTCTGCAAAATGCTTTTTGGAATTTGCTGAATTAAAAGGAAAAAAAAAAAAAAGAAACTATTCTGACAGCCATTCTGGAAGAGCTCCTGCTCATAAGTTTGCTCACTAGTGCTTAACCTTAAAAACAAAAACAGGTAAATCACCACCCCTGCAGCTTCGCCTCACTACTCTCCCTACCTCACCCCACCCTGAGAGACTCTCGGAGTCACCTTATTAAAAGTAGTAATATTTTTGTCAGGTCCCATGATGTGCAGTAATCCTCATCCTTTTAATTTCACTGCAGGGTTTGAATTCTGCTTTTTCCTTTTGCCCCTGAAGTGTTTTGTGTGCAGCCGCACAAAGCACTACTGAAGCAAGAAACTGGCATTCTGGCCTGGCAGTAAAACTAGAAGGATGTGGATCACTGTGCAGCATTGGAGCTGATAAAATATTACTACTTCAAAAATGGTGACCCTGGGGGCTCTCGGGGGTGAGGAGAGTGATGGGGCTAAAAAGCAGGGACACCCTGGACTCCCAGCAGGATGCATTCCTCAGGAAGTTAGTAAGAGAGTCCACGCGAGAGGGAGCAGCATTGGACCTGGTAATCACCAGCAGCGACAGCATTGCAGATGTCATGGTGGGTGACCACCTTGGGACCAGTGATCATCATACACTGTGGTTCAGTATAACTACTGAGCCAGAATCGAACCACACTAAGGCGAGAGTCCTGGACTTAAGGAGGGCCGACTTTACAAAGATGAGGGAATGCCTAAGGAATGCCCTAGTTGGGGGGGGGGCATGAGGGGAGTGGAAGAACAGTGGGCAAAACTAAAAGGGGCCATAGGGAAGGCAACACATGTCTGCATCAGGCAAGTAAGCAAAACCCAGCGCTCAGCTCAGAAACAGCTCAGACACAAAGAGCAACCCTAGGAGGCATACGCCAAGTGTGGTTCAGCCCTTAGCCTTACTGTCTGTTGAGCTTCACTGATCTTCACCAACTGGGAGCGAGACCACTCACAGAGGGAAGGCAGACTCCGACAGGTGCAGAAGCAGGGATTCCTTGGCAACAGTTCTACCTGAATCCTCCTTGGAGTGTACAGTCCGGGCTCCTTTCTCCACTGAAGCAGCTTCTCTCCTCGCTCACTCTGCTCAGACCCAGCCAGCAGCTGCTCTTTCAGCATAAGGAGCTGTTGGAACACTTACCCAGAATTCCTGGCTGCAGTATGTAAATCAGCTGTGCCCACTACTGAAATAGTGCTCAGCTAATAGAAAGCTCTCAGACAGAAGCAACAGCTGAGACGCAAAGGGCACCCCTAGGAGGCATACGCCAAGAGCGGTCTGGCCCCTAGCTTTACTGTCTACTGATCTTCACCGACTGCTGTACCCACTTCTGAAATAGTGGTTGGCAAATAGAAAGCTCTCAGCTAGAAACAACCAGCAACAACCGCACAGACACAAAGGGCAACCCTAGAAGGCATATGCCAAGTGCGGTTCAGCCCCTAGCCTTACTTTCTGCTGCGCTTCATTGATCTGTCATTGATCACTGATATATACATTTTTTTGATCCACTCACAGCCTTTATCTCTAGATGTCTGTATATTCCTTTTCGTCCATAACAGCTCAGGACAACAGCCACCTCCTGCCCTCCTGCTGAGCAGATAACACATCCTTTTTCTTTTGTCCAAAGATTGCCTCCAGGCAATATACTTCTCTTGCCAGGAACTTAAACAGAGAAATAAAGGCCACTATGAACCTCTTGAACTGCAATAATTGTGGCACACTTTTTAACGAGGACTTCATTTACAGGGTGGGGCACTGTCCAACATGCTCCACAAATCAGAGACCTCCGATCACAGCTTCATGCAGCATGCGCTGAGATAAAATACCTCCATGATATATTAAATCAGCCCCCACTGGGCAACAGCGTAAAACCTTTAGTTTCAAGGTGCACTGCACCAGTACCCCTACTCCAAAGAAAAAACAGGCCAGGGAGCTGGCAGCAGGTCAGGTCTCGTACAACTGGCACAAAATCCTCAATACAGGAAGGTACCAAACCTATTCAAACGTCGAATAGGTACATTGCACTATCTACCATGAAAATAGCGCAACGAACATCAAACATTCTGTGAACCCAGAGCAGTGCACCGAGATACAGCACACAAATAAACCCACTAAAAAGGACAAAAAGAAACTGGTACTAATAATTGGCGACTCAATGATTAGGGGTGTAAAGACTCACCTCCAGCAGGACCATGCTTCAGCTATGGTAAGGTGCCTGCCTGGAGCATCGGCATGGAGGGACACCAGTTGCATAGAGGAAATTGTTCTAGGCGTTGATCAAGACACACATGTCATTCTCCACATAGGTACGAATGATCTAACCAGTAAGTCAGTAGAGGAAATGAAACAAAAATTCACTAGGCTGGGCAGCAAGCTTGCTTCCCTTTCGTCCACTATCGCCTTCTCTGAAATTCTTCCAGTCAGGGGTAAAAAAGGAGACAGCAAGCAGAAGATCAGGGAAGGGGACATCTCTGAGCTAAACACCTGGCTAAAGGACTGGTACCGGGAAAAAGGTCACCACTTTATTGGAAAATGGCAGGACTTCTGTGAATGGGAGTTCTTTAAATTCATGGCCTACATCTCTCAAAGGAGGGGACCCGAGCACTAGGGCAAAAATTCGATATTCACATCAGTCAGTTAAACTAGTGGATGGGGGGTGGTGCAGGCACCCCTAGCACAAAAAGGGTTGCCAAATGCCCCCCCATCACCAACTAGTTCAGCACAAGGATGCACCAATCCTACTCTGACCAAACATCGCACCAAATGTACTCAGACCAAGCATTTCAACAAAATTACACAACCAAAACATATTAAAAATGCAAATGACCAAAACAGAAGGGGATGGAAGGCAATGTGTGTCAGTGCTTGTAGTCTGCCAAATAAAATCCCTGATCTCTCAGCTGTAATGGCAGACGCACAATTAGACTGGGTTGCTGTTCCGGAAACATGGTTTACTAGGATCTACTCTTGGGATGTCACCATCCCAGGGTATGCATTATTCCGGAAAGATTGCGAGGGAAAGAAGGGGGGGCATTGTATGTCAGAGATGACATGCACAACAGAAATACAGGGAAAACACAGTAAAGCAGAGGCCGTTTGGGTTGCACTAGGAGCCGGGGACAAAGCCCCTATGTGGTTAGGAGTCATATACAGACCCCCATCCCAGGAGGCCGATTTAGACAAGGAGCTCTTGGAAACCGTCTTGATGATGGCGGACAGGGGTGAGTTGTTGTTTGTGGGGGACTTCAGTCTACTGGATGTGGATTGGTCCTCATGCACAGCATACTTAGGCCGGAGCAAAGAGTTCCTTTTTGCACTGAGGGGAGCAGGTTTGCATCAACTGGTGAACTCACCCACCAGAGACAAAGCAATATTGGATCTAGTGCTGACAAACGGCACAAGGATCCCAGAAGCAGAGGTGGGAGCCAATCTAGGGACTAGTGATCACAGTTCAGTCTGGTTTACTGTGAACAATATGGAGGAAAATAGTCACCAAAATCAAGGTATTCAGAAAAGCCAGCTTCCCCAAAATGAGAACAATAATCACATCCATGCTAGAAAGAGGGATCGGAGGAGATGGAGGACTGCTGGAATACCCTGAAGGCTGCTCTGCATACAGTAACACCTGTATGCACTAAGCAGATCAGCAAGTTCAAAAGAAGGAAAAGACCTCTCTGGTTCTCTCACGAAGTAGCATCCAAAATCAAAGAAGAAAAAAAAAGGCTTTTACACAGTTCATACAAACAAAACATGAAGCAGACATGGAAGAAAACAAGAACAAATTAAAGGAGGCAGGGAAAACTGTTAGAAGGCAAAAGCACAGACGGAAGAGAAAATAGCACAGGGTGTTAAGGAGGGAGACAAAACCTTCTATAGATACATAAGAGAAAAAGGAAAAACTAAAGGAGGAATAGTCCGACTAGCAACCAAGGAATGTAAGTTGGCAGAGAGTGACGAGGACAAGGCAGAAGTGCTAAATGAGTTCTTTTGCTCTGTCTTTACCATAGAAGATGGTGGCAAAGGTCCCACACTGAGCAGGACAAAGGAAGATACCCAGGGAGCAGATACTAGCCCCTTCACAAAGGAGACGGTCCTGAAAGAGCTTAATAAACTGAAAGTAGAAAAAGCCATGGGACCGGACAGCATACACCCTAGGATGTTGAAGGAGTTCCGAGAGGAACTGGCCACAATGCTGGCTGAGCTCTTCAACAAGTCACTAGGCAGCGGGAAAATACCTCAGGACTGGAAACAGGCAACCGCTGTGCCCTTACACAAGAACAGAAACAAGGAAGAGGCAGGAAATTACCACCCTGTCAGTTTGACCTCAGTTGTGGGGAAAATGATGGAGTCACTACTAAAAGAGAGAATAGTGGCGTACCTAACAGATACGGGAAAAATGGACCCAAAGCAACATGGCTTCACAGCAGGATGCTCTTGTCAAACCAACTTGATCGACTTCTTCGACAGGGTCACCAGAACACTGGATCGGGAAGGGGCGGTGGACGTTGTATACCTAGATTTTAGCAAGGCCTTTGACACCATCCCTCACAGAAGGCTAACCAATAAGCTGGAACATATGGGAGCTGGCCAGAAGATGGTCAGCTGGATCAGTAACTGGCTGAACAATAGTACCCAGAGAGTGCTAGTCAGTGGATCATTGTCAAGGGAGGGTAGGGTGACCAGTGGCGTCCTGCAGGGATCGGTACTGGGACCTATCCTATTTAACATATTTATAGTGAACTTAGCAAATGGACTAACAGTGAAGGTTTGTCTGTTCACAGATGATACAAAACTCTGCAACAGAGTGGACACAAGGGAGGGAGCAGACAACATGGAAGCTGACCTTAGAAGGCTAGAGGATTGGTCCAGGGACTGGCAGTTACAATTTAATGCCAGAAAGTGTAAGGTAATGCACTTGGGAAAGAGGAACCGTGGAAAAAAGTGCACACTGGGAGGACATCCGCTTGAGGAGACACAATCAGAGCAAGATCTCTGCATAATCATCACTGTTGAATTGAAGGTAGGAAAACAATGTGAGAAAGCAGCACAGACAGCAGTTGGCATCCTCTGATGTGTAAGCAGAGGTATTTCTAGTAGAAAGAGGGAGGTTATCATGCCCTTCTACAGGTCCTTGGTGAGGCCACACTTGGAGTATCATGATCAGTTCTGGAGACCTCGCCTCAAGAAGGACATTGACCATTTGGAAATGTGCAGAGAAGGGTGCTAAGATGGTGCACGGACTGCATCATAGGTCATATGACGCAAGACTTGGGAAGCTGAACCTATACTCTTTTGAGCAGAGAAGAAAAAGGGGGGACATGATTGAAACATTTAAGTACATGACAGGATTTAACCCAGCTCAGACAGTCGGTCTATTTCAACAGAATACAACAGCATGCATGAGAGGGCATGATATGAGACTGGTAGGAGAAAGGTTCAAAAGCAATCTCAGGAAGTACTTCTTCACAGAGAGAGTGATAGACCCGTGGAACAGCCTGCCCCAGGAGGTGGTAGCATCAAAGACAATCGAGGAGTTCAAACTTGCATGGGGCAGACATAAAGGACAAGTTAGGACAAAGGCTGCATAGGGAGGGGGGTACTTTCTAGGTCAGACTAGATGGATCGCATGGTCCCCATCTGCCGATGCCTTTCTTATGTTCTTACATAAAAGAGAATGCTGTGGTTCTCAAAAGAGGTGGCTGGGAAGGTAAGGGGGAAACAAGTTAGCATTCAGGAGGTACAAGGAGATGCAGAGAGAGGAGGATAGGGAGGTGTACAAGAAACAGCAGAGGGAGGCAGGGAAAGCAGTCGGGAGTGCAAAGGTGCAAATGGAGGTGAAAACAGCCCAGGCAGTTAAGAAAGGGGACAAAACATTTTACAGGTATGTAAGCGAAAGGAAACAGACCAGAGGAGGACTTGTAAGGCTAAAGGGGGAAGTATGTGGAGGGGGACAAAGAAAAAGCAGACATCTAAACAAATATTTTTGTTTAGTATTCACGGAGCAAGGGGAAGGTGAGGGACCACAGATGAGGAACAGGCGCATCGAAGGAAGGCACATGGACATTAGTCCATTTTTAGGAGGAGAGAGTCCTAAAGGAACTCGCAAATCTGAAAGTGGGCAAGGCAATGGGGCTAGTTATGGGATACATCCAAGGATATTGAAGGAGCTCAGAGAGGTGCTGGCTACACCTCTTGTCAGTCCTGTTCAACCACTCACTGGAGACTGGAGTGGTCCCAGAGAAGTGGAGGAGAGCAGATGTCACACTTCACAAAGGTGGCAGCAGGGAGGAAGCTGGCAATTAAAGGCCAATCAGCTTGACTTCAGTGGTGGGGAAAATAATGGAATCACTGCTGAAGGAAAGGTTTATGAGATATCTTGTAACCTACAGCTTACAGGATCCAAGGCAGCATGGATTCACTGGGGGAGGTCATGTCAAACAAATCTGATAGATTTATTTGACTGGGTGACCAGGGAAGTAGGTCAGGGTGGAGTGGTGAATGTGGGCTACCTACATTTCAGTAAGGCCTTGACACCATTCCACATAGGAGGCTCGTAAACAAGCTGCGTAGCCTGGGAGTGGATCCAAAAGTGGTAAACTGTGTAAGGAATTGGTTGGGGGAGAGGTGACAGAGGGTGGTGGTAAACAGAGTTCAACCAGAGGAAGGCAGGGTGACCAGTGGGGTGCCACGAGGGTCAGTACTGGGACCGCTTCTCTCCTTTGTAATGTCCTTATAGGTGATGATGCATAGGGGCTAGAAGGGAAGGTATGCCTTTCTGCAGATGGCCCTAAAATCTGCAAAAGGGTAGACACTGCAAGGGTGGTGGAAAAAATGAAAAGGGATTTAAGGAAGCTTGAAGAATGGCCAAGAATTGGCAACTCAGTTTCAATGCAAAGAAGTGAAAAATCATGCACTTGGGGCATAGAAACCCAGGGGCGGAGAACAAGATGGGGGGGGGGGAGTGGTACTGATGACCACCAAACAGGAAAGAGACCTGGGGGTAATCATATCTGATGATCTAAAGGTGGCCAAACAGTGTGACAAGGCAGTGGGAAGAGGCAGTAGCATGCTAGGATGCATAAGGAGGGGTATCAATAGCAGAAAGAGAGAGGTGGTGATACTGCTGTACAAATCATTGGTGAGACTTCATCTACAGTACTGTGTCCATTTCTGGAGACCACATCTCCTGAAGGATGTTGACAGGGTAGAGGCAGTCCAGAGAAGAGCAACTAAAATGGTGCATGGTCTGCAGCAGAGACCCTATGAGGAGAGACTAAAAGACCTCAATATGTACACCCTGGAAGAAAGGGAAAGAAGGGATATGATAAATACCTCACGAGTATAAATAAGCTATAGGAAGGGAACATTTTTCAGAAAAAAAGATGCTCAAGAACAAAGCCCATACCACTCTGGCTGGCTGAATCGTTAAACCCAACTCGACTGTTTGGGTGACGGGTCTCCTGTTACTGTATACACCATATCCACTGGCGAGCTCGCAGCTATTGGATATATTAATTGTGTTGAGTCCATTTTTGGTCCAACTGCTCATGAATTGAGTACGTGTACTGTTCTATCTTCATGTTTTTCCTAGGTCTTTCTAACACAAATTGTGACTACTCGTTTAACCTGCTACCCATATCATTTAGGGCATTGCTGCCCCGTTATGTTGATTAATGTCTTCCATGCTTGTACCATGCTGTTATCTACCTTCTGCTTGTAGTGTATACAGCTGATGTTCTTGTATGGACCCTGTTATGCCTGATGTTCTTGAATGTACCTTGTAATGTGTTAGAGAGGCAGTATAGCGCAGTGGTGTAAGGCTCTGAGCTGCAAATCTGGTGATGTCCAGCAGACCAGACCTGGTTTGAATCCCACAGCTTCCACTTGCATACTGTGTGACCCTGAGCAAGTCACTTAACCTCCTTGTGCTCCCAGGTCGCTCCTGTAAAAAAGCTTTCAGCTTAGTGTGCTATACCTGGTTAAACAACTAAAAAAAAAAAAAAAATCTCCCAGGTCGCATCTGAAAATAGGCACTTGGCTGTCTAGTGTGCTTACCTGGTAAACAAAAGCAAATAAATAAATAAGGGGACATGCTGTCAAGCTGGAGGGGGCAAGACTCTGGTGGTGGGGAACATGACGAAATACGTCTTCACAGAAAGAGTAGTGGATGCCTGGAACAGCCTCCCAGCAGAGGTGATGGGGCCAAAAACTCTAACAGGATTCAAGAAAGCATGAGATAAGCAAAAGGGAACCTTAATGGTTAGGGAAGGGAGGGCTATGCCAGAGATCAAGTAGGGTCTGCGGTATTATAGTAGGTAGGGAAAATGGGCAGACTAGGTAGGCCAGGCGGTCCTTATCTGCCACCAGTTTCTATGTTTCTAGATGGATAGTGTGTCATTTTTTTTTTTTTTTACTTTCTAAAACTTCAGATGTAAGAAGTCCAGAGTTAACTGACAATCTGCCCTGGTTTGTGGGTCCCAGCCCTATAACAACCATTTTTCCCCCACAAGGGTGCTGGGGAAGGGGGGGTCCTGTCTGCCACCAAGCCCCCAACTGCCACCACAGAACTTATGCAGAAATAGGAAATGAATGCCACAGGAGTTCTTTGGCAATAGTGGGGCTTGCCGCAAAACTTAGACACAGATTGCCACAGAGAAATCGGGGAAATGGCTCTATGGGAAGAACCTTGAAGAAGACAGTGACAGTTTCATTCACAGCACCATCTGTCTCCTCTTCCCCACCCCAGTAACTGCTGCACAAGTTGGGTACTGATGAAAGATGACTGCTGACAGTGAAAGATATTGTAACCTTGAATGGTCAGGAGTTCTGTATTGTTGTAGCTGCAGAATTTTGCAACCAGTGGTGGAATGAGTGACAAAAATAAACCCCCTTTACCTTTTAAGGTGCAAATGTTGTTTCGTTTTAATGAGTGGCATGGTGTTTGTCTTGGCTTTTAAGGGTTTCTGATGTTAATGCCTCTTGTCTCCCCAACCCCCTCTTTTCACTCCCCCAGAAACTCAGCAAGGTGGCAGTGACCAAGGCCAGCACGGACTTGTTAAACAGCAGTGCCTGTATTGGAGCGGACTGTCTGATGAAGTTGCTTGGTAACTACTGCAGGAACCAAGACATCAAAACCATAATCAGCGTGGGGGTTGTAGGTAATTTTTTATTTTTTATTTTATTTGATAATTTTTACAAGTTATTTACCCAGGTTAACCCAACTGGGTTTCAACATCTTGTTTTCAGTGGGATCCACAGCACTGGGAAGTTGATTGACTTGCTCAAGAGCACACAGTGGGTAATATGGGTCTGCTAGGTCTGAGCCTGTGATCTTCTGGTTCCCAAGCCTGTAGTCTAATCACTAGACTATACTGCTTCCCAAATATGGTGTTTGGAGGTGGTTTGTAAGGAAAGATGTGGAGGTCAGTATGGGGTCAGAGGTAAATATAGGGTGTCACTGTAGGGGTTGTAGGTAAATATATGGGTGTTAGTGAAGGGGGGGCTCAGCCTTCGGTCATGGGTATTTATTTATTTTTTATTGTAATTATGTCACCTTGCTTCTCTGGCTCCAGTCTCCCTCAGGAACACCCATGTTGTATCCAGTCCCACTATATCCCCCCAACCCGGGTGCCTGGCCTCCACAGAGCCTTGGCTACACCCCCAGGCAGGGTGTGTGGTGGAAAGTGCCCCCGATTTTATATGTTGTCAGGTGGCATCTAGGCAGTAGCTGGGGCACGGATCTGTCGTCTCTGGAATCAGGGTTGTTTTTGTGTTTTTTTTTTTTTTTCACTTCTGTTCCTGGGGCATCACATGTTGATGTCAGGGTATACATTACACCCTCTCTGCCCTCTAGGTGCAGTCCCACCTGTGGTCACACAGGTGGCAGTATTTCGGAAGAGGATGCTGCCTTCCCTCCCCAGAGGAGGAGGAGAACATCCTCTGAGATGCTCAGTCCTCCTTCCCCTGGCTGGACCACAATGGCCCAGGCTCATTCCCGAACCCGGGTTCATACAGTGGTGTGAGGAGTGAAGAAAGGCGGCAGGCCCATAAATAAATGCTTCTATCCAGTCACCCATAATAACTCGGTATGTTTCTGTCATTAAAATATGTGTCAAGCCTGCTTTTGAACTGTTTATTTTCACTAATAATAATTTGTAATTGGAGTTTGTTCCAGGGTTTTATCACTCTCTGGGTATAACATCCTTTTCTCCTATTTGTGTTTAAAACCTTGTGGCCCGAGCTGTAGGGGGTGGCCTTTAGTACCTAATCTGTCGCTTTTAAATTTAAAGCCCGTTTCACTTAATAGATATTCATCCTGCATAATTTCAACACAATAGCAGGTCTCCTCCTATCCTCCTGATCTTGAGTGGCATTAATTCCAAGTGTTGAGGATGGTCCTGATTCGAATGGTCCTTTAAGTCAGATACCAGTTTGGTTGTTTTTCTTTGGACTCTCTCTAGTTTATCATCCCTTTATTTATTGGGCCCCATACTGGGCTACTATAGTCCAGTAGTGGTCAGCATAATTCCTATGTAGTGGCATTATTACCTCCCTGCTCCTACTTCTGAAGTTTTTCTTAATCGTATACAGGAATCTATTTGCTTTTACAATCTGTGTTTCACAATGTGTGTTTGAGGTTAACTTATTATTAAATATAACTTCAAGGTCTCTTTCCTGCTCAGATACTCTGAATGGTACTTCATCTAGTAGATATGTGGCTATGTTAGACTGGATGCCTAGATGTAATATGCAGCATTTTTCTTTATTAAATGACATCCCGTATTCATTTGCCCAGGTCATTCTGTAAGTTAGTCTGATCTCTTGCTGTTTGTACAATTCCTGAGTTGCCGGTGTCCTGAGCTGTAGCCCTACCCCTGTGCTGACGGGCTGGCCCTAGTTTAGGTTTTTATTTTATTAAGTACCTTTCTAAAATACACAGAGCCCTTCACATCACAGATAGATAAAAACAGAATAACTACAGCATATGAGCACAGCAATAATATCCAAGAAAATTTATGAACCCCCCCCATCTCAACCGAGTAAAGCATTAAATGATGGGGCCAAGGTAGGCGGTAATGAGGAGCCACAGCCCGCAAGTGGCTGTTGTGTCCTGATGGCAGCTGAGAGGGAGTTCCAGAGTAACAAGGCTGCAACAGAAAAGGCCCAGTCTCCCTGCCAATTTCAAACAGGAGCAGGGGGCATTCAGCAGCCCCTGGACCGGAGTGTTACACTGGGTGGAGGGAGCAGAAGCTTGCAGAGGTAGTATGAACCCAGACCATTAGGACCTTAACTCATTGTCTCCTAGAAGATGCCTGTAGTTGTCAGTAAAATATATTTGAATGCATAGCACTGTTGGAAAGGTAATTTTATGCTGAACAACTTTGTCACGGATATTGTGTGCATATCATGTATACTTTAGGAGTTATTTGCATTTGTTTATGGTATGGTGTGTATGGCTTATGTTGCCTGTTTTAGTGAAAAAAATATTTTTTTTTACTGTTTCAACCAGCTTAAAAAAAAAAATTACATATTATTATTTGCATTCCACCATTTAGAAGGTAATTTTGTGCTAACAACTTTGCCACTGATATTTTGTGTATATCATGTATACTTGAGGAGTTATTCACATTTGTTTATGGTATGGTGTATATGGCTGACATGTTTTCCATCAAGAGTCACCTAAGCAGCTTGAATAAAATGCACTTTTTTGGCACTTCAGCAGGTATAATATAAAAACCGTATTGATTACAACTGGTTGCATAGCACCAGTGGAAAGGCATTTTTGTGCTCATCAACTTTCATGCTGATACTTTGTGTGTATCATGTATACTTTTGGAGTTATATGCATTTGTTTATGATATGGTGTGTGTGGTTGAGATTTATCCCTCAAATCTCACCAAAGCACCTTGACTAAAATGGGGAAAAATGACGTTTTATAGTAAAAAGATATCTTTTTTTTTAACAAACATAATATTAAAACACCATCTAATGTCTGTATGCTTAATTTGGTGTTGATATTTTACGATTTTCCAACAAAAATGGCTTATGTTGCCCTTTTTTAGTGAAAAAAATATTTAGTTTGTTCTTTCGACCAGCATAGAAAAAAAAAAAAATTACTTATTATTACATGCATGCCACCATTGGAAAGGCAATTTTGTGTTGAATAACTCTGCTACTCATACTTTGTGTCTAGCATATACAGTTATTGAGCTATTAGCATTTGTTTGCGGCATGCTGACTATGGCTTGATTTTGCTTAGAAAGGCTCAGGATTCACTGTTAAAAGTATACAGGAGATTCAGGAGGCAAGTGGTGTAATCTCAGAGTGAGCCTGTGGAGGCAATGAGTTAAATGTCTGTATAAGAACCTTGTAATTGATTCTTTGCCAAATGAGCAGCCAGTGCAGTATGTGCAGCACCAGGTAATATAATCTCACTTTCTTGAGGAGCTTACAAAATGAACTGCCACATTCAGCACCAGCTGCAAGCGCCGGATCTAAGTAGGCCCATGTATAGCACATTACAGTAATCCAGGTGCGAGGATATGAGTCCCCTGTTCTAGAGTTCCTAGATCTCCAGTTTCTAGAATGGGGCACACACACTGGTCAAGTTCCTGAGGTGGTAAAAGCAACTAGCCTGGATACCTGGACTTTCAGTCACAACCGTTCATCAAGAACTATTCCCAGGTTTGGGACAAGCTACTATTGGGGATGTAAGTAAATATTAGAGGGTTCCATGTTGGGCAGTGTTCACTGGTAAATATGTGGAGGGCAGAATAGGAGTCTGTGATGGCCCTGTGAGATATGGCGCTCAGTATCGGGTGCTATGTAGATATGAGTAGTGACTGGAAGGGGGGGATGCAGGTAAGTATGGGTGTGTCATTATGGGGCTTGTAGGTAAAGATGGGGGTTCAGTGATGGGGTTGTAGGTAGATATCTTTGTCAGGGTGCCACCAGGTAGTTCAAAGGAAGTGCATCACGCCCAAGCAGGCAATCAGTGTTTGTGTATGGACTTGGGTCTCTGGAGCTGAGCAGCCAGGAATGGGAAAGACAGCGCATACAATCCCAGAGGGAGGTGATACTGTTGTCCAGCACACCCTCGTGGTGGGCCAATGAGCTAGCTCCCTCATTAGGGGCAGGTATCCAGCCATCACTGAGTGAACACAAGACCTTATATGGCTGTGAGCAGCACTGCAGAGGTAAAGGGAGAGTGCTCATGGGGAGAAGAAGCCGTAGGAGAAAAATACAGCGTTGACCAGGATGATGGCACCAGTATTCTCTGACCTCACATCCTCTGTCTGATCCCCACGACTTGGGTGAAGTTAGGTAGGGTGATGGGACTGGGAGATCAGAGGGTGGGTCGCCGGCAAGGGAGGATATTGGATATCTATAGGTTGACATATATGAGAATAAATATTTATTTTTATGTACGTCAATAACATAAATAGTTTTATTTTCACGTATATATATCATCAGCCATGTAGCCAATAAGAATATAATCCTATCCTTATTTGGCTGTGGGAGCCCAGGGTCCATTGAATTCTGCACTCCCATGCATTTTTGCTGTGGGAGCACAAGGTCCTTCGGACTTAGTGCTCCCATACATTTTGCTACGGGAACGCAGGGTCTGAAGGACCCTGCGGTCCTACGCATACATAATTTTGTCATTATATTGTTTTTCAAAATTACATTTGTCTGTTCCCTGGTATCCAGTGGCACCCTCCACCCAACAATTGTGCCCAGTTCCCCATTAATTTTAAGTGAATAGCCCTGGTGTCTAGTGGAACCCACCCTCTACCCTCCAATTTCCATATATGTTTTACTATTTTCTCATTGATGTTCAGTGGTACACCCACCCTCCAGTTGCAGTCAGTTCCCCATGAATTGTAAGTGTACCAGCCCTAATGTCTAGTGGCACCCCCCCCACCCTGCCATTTACTTTCTATAGGTAGGTACAATTTTATTGTTCAGCATGAAGCAGTTACAATGTACTAAAACAATACAAAAATCAAATAAGCAAATAAATAAAACAATACTAAACATATATATCCATACAGTGCAAAATTCCTTGAATGCCTTTACTCACAATAGAACCTCCACGAGCCTGCATCTCTCTCTCTAGCAGAATTTTACAAATGAGTCGAGATTAAAAACTTTGCAGTGGTCTCTGCCATATTCTTCTTTTTCATAGTAAACAGATATTCAAGCAGATCCTCCAGGGGGAGACTGAGAGCTCCTAACAATCCATCCATCAGTCTTTTTCTAGTTGTTTCAAACCTGGGGCACAAACGTACCACATGTTTAAGATCGTCTATGGTCCCTACTCCACATTTACAACATGGAGAGAGTACCCCCTCTCTTCTCTGTCTAAAATGAGTACATTGAGCATTATAATTTTCTGTTCTGAATCTTGTATAGATTCTCCTTAATTTAGGGCAAGTTAGAAGGGAAAGGTAGGGCTCATACCCCCATTAAGTCTTTACTTTTTTGTAGAACCCATGTAACTTAAGCTTAGAGAGCTGGACATTACCAAAAATTTATATTTAAGTTGATGAGTCTCAAATTTACATCCTGCCTGATCTCCTCAAAAGGTCTCATGTAAATTTTATATAAAAGATGGCCCAATCCAGCTGGCATCAGTATTTCCTTGATAAGTTGAATTTAAAGGATGTATGTATTCCATACTGGCCAATTTAATAGCCTCCTCTATACACATTCTGGGATATCTTTGTTGAGGCAAAAGGAAGAGTTTCAACAGGAGGATAATCTGTCGTTCACTAATATGAGAAGTCAAGGAATGTTGTCCTAGTTCCAATGCAAGAATGCAGCTTGGAGTTCCATTTAGCAACATTAGGATATGTGTATAAGGTGTATTCAGGATCATTTCTAATTCTCTAACCTTGGTAAAGCCCCGTATTTCAGAGGCATATAACATACTCATTTTTATTTTGGCATTGACAACTCTTAAAACCCCTCTGACTGATGTTTTCCCCATCTTGCTATTAAATATTTTTAGGGCATTTACCGAAGATCCCATGTTATAATGAATAGCCTCCAGATGTTTAGTCCAAGATAGGCTATAATGGAAACGGACCCCTAAATAATCATAGGTCTCAACAGTATATATATGGTTACCACCTAACCTGAAACCTACTGCTTTCTTGGTTTGAGAACCAAAGACTTGAATGTTAGTCTTACCAAGATTAACTTTCAGTTTCCTTTTGAGAACAAAGGGATTCAAAATGGGCCAGTTTTCTTTTGAGACCCAGAGCCGAGGTAGAAAGCAGAACTAAGTCGTCTGCATATGCTAAACATTCTACCCTCTGCTCATTAATTTTTGGTGCATGAAAATCTGGATTACCAAGCTGATCCAGTAGTGTATTTATACACACAATATATATTAAAAAAATTGGGGGCCAAAATACGCTCCTGTCTGACCCCCACATTTGTCTCAAATTTGTCAGTTAGGTGGCCATACTGATTATACTGAACCCTTGCCCACATGTTTCTTAAAGTCTAATGATTACGTCTAAGAGAGAGGCCTTCAACTTCAAGTCCCTTAATGTAGCCCAACTAATTTTTCTACTGATGCTATTGAAGGCAGAGGAGAAGTCCACAAAATAACAGTATAGTCTGTTTTTTCTTACTTTGATGTACTTCCATATCAAGTGCTGAAGCACATAACAATGTTGTACAGTAGAGCGGTCCTTCCGGAAACCATTCTGGGCCTCATTTAATACTGAGTTCTCCTCTGCCCATGACAACAATCTAGTCGAAATTATGCTAGAGGAGATCTTCTGGGAGACATCCATCAAGCTAATGGGCCTATACATCCTGGGGTCATTTGGATTCTCTTTTTTGAATATTGGGAAGATAACACTGCCTGCCCAACTTGCGGGGCAAGAGTATCCCTGGACCAGTCAGTTAAATAGTAAGAGGAGAAAAGGAATCCACCAGTTGGGAAAGGCCTTATAAAGGTCACCAAGGACCCCCATCCGGCCCTGGTGCTTTGTTTGCCTTAAGCCCACTCAGCACTATCCGGATTTCCTCCTCTGTGATCAGAAGAGGCCTTGGAAAGATTTCATTCTCCTGAATTTTGGAGACATCAGGCACTTCCTGCTTTTCAGAAGAATAGTAAAGCTTGGAAAAATGATTTACCCAAGTATCAGGAGTAATATAGGCCTCAATTCTATTGGCGTATTTATTATATCCCTGCGCCACAATATTCCAAAAAAGTCTCCCGTCCCTATCTAAAACTGCCTGTCTCAGTTTTTCCCAGAGTTTCTGAGTATGTTTATGTCTCTCCTGTTCAAGTATTTTCCTGTATTTTTCTCTTTCTGTCTTTAATATTTTGAAGTCTGCTGCAGACTTGTTTTTTTTTTCTTCTTATGCTGTCTTAGTTTTCCTTTAAACTCTTTCTTTGCCTGTGCACATACACATACCAAATTAAACCAATATTTCTTATAAAGGGCCCTAGTACAATGCATTGTTTTGCATCTGGGTCCAAGTAATAAATTAATAGTTTCCCAATTCTCCAAAATATTAAGTCACACTTTTGTCCAAAACTAGCTCATGGATGTCCCCCCAAATTCATGTACTGAGAATTTCTTCAAAGCTAGCTTGATGGCTCGACCCCCATTTAATCCTTCTATCTTTAAAAGCTTTCAGATTCCCTTCCTGTATTATCTCACTTCTTTGAATCGTAAGCGGGCATTTTGTATGAATTATGATAGCACAATGTGCTGATTCTAGTCTGTCCATAATTCCAAATTTTTGGGTCAGATTTACAGCTCCCAAATTAGCCCAAGCCTGGTCTGGAGTTGAGGAGCCTGTGGGTCCACTATACATTGGACGTCCACCTAAATCTCCTTGGGTCTCCCATTTTGAATGCAGAAGTTTCTGCTTGCCAACCCTGCTAGTAGTTCTCTTTCTCTGAGATTAAGTTTCAAATCCTGACTAATCCTAGTATATGAGACTTCTGGATTGATTTTAGGTATCATAAGGATCATGTCTGAATATACATCCTCCAAAAGACAAGCGGGAATTCTAGCATTAAAGTCTCCCAGAATAATTATAGGACAGGCTGTGTTCTGGTCTAATAATTCATCAAGTACTATTTTCAGATCCTGTACAAATACGTGAGGCGGGTCTGTAGCTCCACTGCGAGGGGGAAAATATGTGTTACAGAGAATAATCTTCTCTTGTCCCTTACTAATTACTAGAGCCAAAATACCCTCTGACTTAACAAAAATATTAGTGATTTGAAAATTTAGCAATGTTTTAATAAAGAAGGAAATACCCCCTTTGACATACTTTCTATATATATTTATTGGTGGTAAGTGGTACCCCCAACCCTGTAATTGTGGGGAAATCACTAGCACCCCCAAATGTATATCCCTGGTGTTTAGTGGCCCCCCACCCTCCGATTCCAAATTACCCCCATTGGTGGCGTGGAACCCCTTCCATATAATTCGTCAATCTGAAATAGAACGTCCTTGATGACTTTTTTCCCAACCTGCTAACAAAAAAGCATCCATCATTGATCTGACCTGCACCCCCACCGACCTCCCACTGTGCACCCCCCCAACCTCCCACATACCCTCACTCACCTGAACTGGCCCCACAGTGAAGATCCACTCTCCGATCGAGGACCCATCTTGCTACTGGAACTGGCATCTGCTGTCTGACAAGTAAGGTAACTGTGGTTGGAAAATACATTGAACCACAGTTACCTTATGTGTCCTACAGCAGTCGCCGGTTCCAGCAGCAAGATGCGTCTTCGATCGGAGAGTGGACCTTGACTGTGGAGTCAGTTCAGGTAAGTGAGGGTATGTGGGAGGTTCAAGGGGGATGCGTGGAGGTGGGTGCACGGTGGAAAATTAGGTGGGGGTGCGGGTCAGATCAATGGTGGACTTTTTTTTTGTTACAGGTTAGAAAAAAAAGTAATCAAGGGACCGTTTCTTATTTCCAGCTTGTCAGTTAGGTGGAAGGGTCAGGGTGCCACTGGCCATTAATGGGGATATAATTACAAGTGATTCGGGGATCGGAGGGCGGGGGGAGCCGCTTAGCACTAGGGATATACATTTGGGGATGCTAGTGATTTCCCTTGTGAGGATCCACAGCACCAACAGCCTTGGAAGTGCTTAAATCTTGTCTTTTGCGGCTGACAGCCACTTGTGTCTTCACTCCTGGGTCTTCTCTGCATCAGGGGTGGGCACTGGAAGAATCTGGATTGGGATTTCCAATGTGAGTGAGCCCAGTGGACTCCTTTCTCTGAGTCCCTTCGCCCCCAACCGCAGCAATTTTGGCTCTTTGAATAAAACTTGTTTGTGGCTAGAGTAGCAGCATGTTTCGGGACTCCATAGGCTGCCGATCCCCACAAGGCAAAAAAGGTATGTTAACGTGCTTCCCTGGGAGGAGAGGGGGCATCGTTGTTTCATTGATGCAGCTTGAGATGTTGGGCATCCAAAAGGAAACTAACTTTCCCCCTGCAGAAGTAAGACTTAAATAAGATGTGTATGCTGACTAACCGAGCATAGGGGATGGGGACGCTGGTTATGTTAGTGGGGTGTCCGTTTTATAAACTACAATATTGCTTCATTGGATGGCATAAGTGTTTACTATTGAAGCGCAGCAACTAACGGAAGGCTGTATCAGGAGTCTGTGACGTGTACTTTGCTAAGCTTGATGCGCGCTGACTCCCGATACAAAACACAGACTGTCGAATCGATGGTCTGACAACATAATCGCCATGGAAAGATACGTACACTGTAAACATAAAAATACTACAAAACACACACACACACACGCCACTGTAATAAACGGCTAAAAACACCAATAAATCGTTTTCTATCTCCTTTAAAGTGCCTACTCGACCCTAACTATTTATATATTAGAGATGGATGGGACTTTTTCACCATTGGAGTGGTTAGCAGCAATTTCCCTGTATTCCCATCAATTACATAGAGAATAATGTATGAGGAGGTGGTTGATATGAGAATTGAACGCACACCTGAGTCGACTGATGCTACTTAAACCCCGAGAGGACCCTGCATCAATTTTTTAAAACTGAAAATAAGTGCTCAAAATTTTTTGAACAGCAGGGTTTTAATAACAACTGAAATTATCTATAAAAGTACATCTCTGACCTTCTCTACGAGTCCACAACAGCATATAGAGAATGGAGATTCAGCATTGTCGGTAAAACACTTTTGGGAGAAAAAAATAGCTACTACCACAACTTTTTACTAATATAGATAATAGTCCTTGAAATGTTAAATAGTCTCACAGCCTTCTTGTTTTTTCGCTGGTTGGTCGTGGTCACATGATCCGGGGGTTCCTGTGAAAAGAAAGGGACTGGGTTCAAACTACTGATTTACATTTAAGATTTTACTGCCAGAACCCGAGTAGAAGAACATTTTTTAAAATAACTAATGAAATGGCGAGAATTGGAACAGACAGCATTTGCCAAGACCGACCAGGCTTAATTTGAAATTCTGCTGCCGTTTTTTCACTTGTTGGCACAGGGCTCATATGAGAACTCGATTTATGCTCATGGCAGGGATAGGACACTTGCAGCACGCGAATCTCATAACAACCAGCAGGTTGTTATGAGAAATATCAACTACTTGATTCAGTGGTAAAAATTGATGCCCGGTGATTATAAGTATATACCACAGCAAATAAAACACATAGGGCAAAACTCCACCCCCTCCCCAAAATAATGTTGCAAAATTCAGTTTGAGACCCCTCCCATAAAAATAGACTATAAAAGACCTAACTTTTTTTCACTTTATTATTCTCATACAAGGAAATGGATACAGCAAGACATTCATTCAGTGTAGTAATAAAGGAAAATTTGATATACATATTAGTCTCCTTGTATTCTTGTACAGTAGGTGTGGGGGAAATATTTATCTATTGTGTCCAGAAATATAATACCACAATGCTAGCTGCTTCAGTGGCTTGGGTAATATGCAGCAGGGAGATGACAAAGGAAAGCATTACTGTAACCTATATTTATTTTATTTTCATAAATATGTTGCTACTGTTGTCACAATGGATATTTATAAAGTTATTGTCATCACAGTGGAATACTGACCCAGTCAGAGAGCAACTTTACAATGCTGATAACATCACAATTGCCTAGTGTAGCATTGAAGCCAGCTAGCCATTAAAATCAGATCTTCAAACAGCAGATTTAAAAACTATAACTAGTAAGCTACTGTTGTGGGTATAAAATATACAATGGCGTGACTCTAAATAGCCAGTTTATCATCACTTGTGAGTGACAGGACTTTCGTAACTTACTCGTATTTCTGCCACTCATGAGTTATTGTCCTGCCCCCTCACGCTTAAAGATAAATTGCATATTTTGAGTCAGATCATTGCATATCTCCCTATATATCTGTGTGTGTGTGTGGGGGGGGGGTCGGCGTGTAAGTCAAATGTAAACATGGTGGGAGGAGTGTCATAATGGGGGGAGTAGGGGAATATGGAGAGAACCAGCATGAGTCTCTAATTTCAGTGTTTTCTCTCTTGCTCCAGGTTTTCCCAATGTGGGGAAGAGCAGCTTGATCAACAGTTTGAAGAGAGCTCGTGCCTGCAATGTGGGAGCAACGCCTGGAGTCACAAAGTAGGAGACTGAGACCTTCCCCTGATTTTGAAGGGGAGGGTTACCTAATGGGTGAAACTTTTTAGTAGATTACGTAATCATTTCTGTCTGTGTAATGGTCACTGAGAGACCCCTTTAACTCCACTCTGATCACACCTCTTGGGACTGTTGTCTAGGGAGGAGGAGTGAAAATTGGGATAGCCAGACTGGAGTGAATGGGGGCAAAGACACACATAGGAGAAGGGTGAGAAGGAAAAGATGTAACTTTAATGCTCATAGTGACAGTTGGGTATCCAAGCTTCTGGTGTTACAGCACGGGTCTTGGCACCCAACTGCGATTTGTGCTTCATGTGCATAAAATGTATTGATTTTTGTTGGTCTGCTTATTCTTAGGTGCCTTCAAGAAGTTCACCTGGATAAACATATCAAGTTATTGGACTGCCCAGGTATTGTCATGGCAACCTCCTCCTCCGACGCCGCCATGATCCTGCGCAATTGCGTGAAGATCGAGCAGCTACAGGACCCCGTGGGGCCTGTGGAAGCCATACTGAAACGGTGCAACAAGTCACAGGTAGAACCCCGAGTAGCAGCTATAGGCCAATGGCCATTTAAAAATTTATCAGTGACCACAAACAGTTATGCTGAAGTAGCCATAGGGTCAATAGGTTTTAAGATGCCTTCTCTCTGTACAGTTCTGTGAAATAGCCACCATTACAGGAGCTATAACCACTAAATGTTTAACTAGATTGGTGAGAACACCAAAACTGAAAACCACTTGATGTCTTAAGCAGTTACCTTTTGAGAGTTAACCTGTGATATCCTTCACAGGCTGTCATCTCTTGGGGTCTTATGTGGTTCATCGCTTTCCCCAGATAGCATTAACTTCCTCGTGAGGGCAGATTAATAAGAAGTACTCCACTCTACTTACTGTACACTGTTTAGAAGTCACACTGTCTATTACATTACTATATATACTGTACGTAGTAGTAGTAGTAGATTTTATTTGTTTAGGGCACCCTTCCCCAAAGGTTCAGGGCGCCCTTACAACAATATTACAAATACAAAAGTACAGAACAAGAGTAGGGACAGTAATAAAAACATGCACATAAAAACCTCAGATACAGTTAAAAACAATTGAACGTGTTCAATTATCTTAGATGGCCACCTCAGACCCCAAAAGCCTGCGCAAACAGACACGTTTTCAGATGTTGCTTAAAGACTGCAATAGACAGTGCCTCTCGGAGGTGCCCTGGCAGTGAATTCAATAGCGCCGGGGTAGCCACCTGAAACGCCTGATCCCCGGAGCTCTTTAACTTCGCTCTGGGGATCTCCAGGAGAGCACCAGTAGCTGATCTGAGGGGGCGAGACGGGACGTAAGGGTGCAGGAGATCCTTCAGGTAACATGGGCCCAATCCACGTAGGGCCTTCTAGGTCAAAAGGCCTAACTTGAAGGTGATGTGCCAGCACACTGTCAGCCAATGCAGTTCACACAGCACTGGGGTGATATGACTGAATCTAGAATGGCCAATCAACACCCGTGCCACTGCATTCTGCAACAGCTGTGGGCGCCACAGCGCATTACCTCTGACCCCGAGGTAGAGGGAATTGCAGTAGTCGAGTCTCGAGGTAACAAAACCATTGACCAGTGTAGCCAGGTCTTCGGGTGGGACAAAGGGCTTGATCCGGGCAATGTTCTGGAGATGATAAAATCTGGTCCGGACAACTGCCGACACCTGCATATCAAATGTCAGTTCGCTGTCAAACACAATGCCCAGATTCTTCACCCTTGATGAAACCTCCAGTTCAGTTGGGTCTATGACAAGCCCCAACTTGTAACCAGATGCTCCAGGCTCAACCACCACTATAGTCTTCCCAGGGTTCAGTCCCAGTCAGTTCATTGTCATCCAAGCCTGGATCTCGGCCAAGCATTTGTTCAGCACATCGACAGTGTCAGGCCTACTGGGTGTGAAAGACAGGTAGAGCTGAGTATCATCAGTGTAATAGTGAAAACTCAGCTCATACTGTCTTATGACCTCACCCAGGGGCAGCATATACACTGTGAACAACATGGGGGAGAGGACAGAGCCTTGGGGGTCTCCACATGGCAGGTCTCTTGGGCACAAGGAACAATTTCCTAGTACTACACTCTGAGACCTGCCCCAGAGAAAGGACTCAAACCAGCTGATGACCTTGCTGGTGAGTCCCACATACTCCATTAGCCTGTTCAACAACACTCCATGGTCCACAGTGTCAAATGCTGAAGAGAGATCGAGGAGGACAAGAACTGTATGCTCTCCAGATCCCTCGCCCTGAACAGGTAATTCAACACCCTGACCAATGCCGTTTCTTTGCTATGCAAAGCCCTAAACCCAGACTGGAAGGCTTTGTAAATATGGAAGTCTGTAAGATGGCCCTCTAGCTGTTCTGCTATCACCTTCTCAAGAACCTTCCCCAAAAAGGGGAGGTTTGAGTTAGGCCGGTAATTTGCCAAGACGTCAGGGTCCAACAATGGTTTCTTCAGCAGGGGCTTAACCAGATCCTGTTTTAAAGACTCCGGAAAACCCCCCGCCAACAAGGAACTCCCGACTATCCTGGCAAAGACTGGGCCCAGGACCTCGAAACAGCAAAGTAGTAGCCGCGTCAGGCCCGGGTCCAGATCACAGAACATTGGTTTCAGCCTGAGGACTATCTGACAGACCTCCTGCGCCATCACCAGCTGCAGCTCCCTCCAGGATGGCAGCGTGCAATCGCCCCCATGTAAAACACCATTGCTGGAGGATTGAATTCAACTTGGAGCAATCCTGGATCTCACAGAGGACACTCTGTCCGGGAAGAATCGAGAGAACTGCTCACATTTGTGAGTTGAAGCTCTGACCCATTCCAGACAGACTGGATGTAATAGTCTGTCTACAACCCGAAGAACTGAGTCAGTTGATTCCTCCTGGCTGCAATTGTCCTAGACATAAATGATGCCTTTTTCCGAATGATTGCATTCTGGTGCTCACTCGCTGTAGTGGGTCGTCAGAACGAGCTTGTCCTCCAGAGACCCAGTCTTCCTCCAGCGCCTTTCCAACCTCCGCCCCCTTGTCTTCAACTTCCTTAGCTCTCCATCAAACCAAGGGGAGCCAAGGTGCGAGACAAGGGGGCGTACACAGATCGGTGCCAAACAGTCCAGGGCACCAGCAACAGCAGTATTATAAGCCGCCACTGCCTCACCTGGGCCATTAGCGCAAGCCTCCAACATGGACAAAATGTCCAGCTCTGCCATCAGTCCCTCTGGTTGAACACCTCTCAAAAGGACGGAACTGGACCATTTCCACAGGGGAAGGGACAATCGGGTTTTGAAGCTGAACCCAACGGTGCAATGATCGGACTAAGTGACCCGATGAATCTTGAAGATGTCAATTTCAAGCCCCAGAGAGAGCACCAGGTCAAGTGCATGGCCAGTTGGTGAGTCCCAGACGTGAAATGCAGGGTCAGGCCCAAAGCCTCCATACCCAGCAGATCTCTGGCTCAGGCAACGTCGCGTCGTCCACCCAGGTGTTGAAATCACTGAGGATAATCCATCTCGGTGACTCCAACACCCGCTCAGCGACAAAGGACATTATCTCCTGCAGAAAGCCCCGGTCCCACCCAGGTGGACGATAGACAAGGAGCACTCTAAACTCCATGCCGGGACCCGCCCCCCGCACGGCCACACACTCAAAAGAACCGGTGTCCCCAGCTGGGTGCACCGTCAGGCCCAGCTCCGATCTAAAACGGATTGCAACCCCCAACCCCCATCCCTGCGGTCCTTCCTTGGGCAGTGTACAACAGAGTACCTGGCCGGGACAGATGTCTCTAGCACAGGGCCCGAGGTATCTCCCAGCTAGGTCTCTGTAATGCAAGTCAGGTCAACAGAGTTAACAAGGCCAGCCATTATAGCGGTTTTGTTAGCCATCAACCTGGCATTGCAGAGCACCGACCGAAGAGAACGAAACGTTTGAGGCCGGTTCATCAGCTACCTGTCCTCTTGGTCTGGAGGATACCCTGGGTATAGGGACAAGGCACGAGGGACCTCACTCCAACAGTCTCCTTAACCCAGGGTGTCTCCTGGTCCCCACTACCTGAATTGGCTCCCCTAGACTACATCCTTCTTTTGCTCTTTTCTATTAGCACCCCTCCTCAAAATATCCAGCGCCTTACATCTCCACTGCACCGCAACATCAAGCAGTGGAGTGAGGAAGGAGCAGAGGTCTCTAAGGAGAGAAGATGAATAAAGCAGTATTAGGGCCTGAGGTAAAACCTCCATCCTAAATCACTACTACTACTATGTATATGCTTAAAAACACTCACTAAACTAATCTTAGTTAATCATCCAACCACTGTGCCTTTTGCTTATCAGATTACTGCACTTTGCTTATATTATGTATTTATTCCCACCCCCATTCCCCCAGGACACATCTGGAAATCAGCTTTATGGATCAGTATGTATTTTCTGGCAAATATTTCAATAAATAAATAAATATAGCAGACTTACATCACAGTTGATTTAATGGAAATCTGCAATATATGTTGGTCAGCGTCAGTGGCTCAGGTAGGACGCTCACCTCTGGGGCCAGGTGATAGGAAGGTTGTGGGTTCTAGCCCCACAGCAGGTATTAACTGGTACTGTAGTGCAATACGAGGGGGTGCTGCACTGTTGAGGTACAGCCCTTCAGATGGGACACTAACATCGAGGTCTGTTCTGCCCCCACTGTCCAGGTAAAAGTAAAAGATGCCATGGTAATATCGAAGAATAGAGGAGTTTCGCCCCAGTATCATGACCAGCATTTCTCTGGTCAGTAAAGCAGGTCCATGTAACCCACCCTAGACTACACCTAGAAATAAGGTAGCACAGCTCAGTGTGCCTTTCGTGGTTAAAAATACAAATAAATGAGGACTTTTGATGATGTCAAGGACTGGATGACGGGGATTTTTTTTGTTTTGTTTTCATTATTTGTGTTTGTCCCCACTGCCGAACTCCCTCTGGAATCCCTAGATGCCTGGCTTTGCTGGATCCTGCCCCTCCATCAGCTGATCAGCTGCTTACCTCCATGCTGCCTCGGTTATACCTCCCCCTGGGTGGAGCAGAGTGAACATGCTCATCTAACTGCGCCATTCTCATCAGGTGGCACTCTCTGGGGTCCAGGACCAGTCCTCTTTGGTCCACTGGGTTCCATTGTCCTTTGAACAGTGGAGCCATTTTTCTTCATTTCTCTCCCATCCCCTAGGCACGTCTGCGTGTCAGGCATGCTGTCATGCCGGACCCCTGGCCTGCATCTGTCTCTCCCACAGTGCCATGGACTGCATTGCCACTGGTGGTCACCCAAGTGGCAGTATTGCAGTGAGGTGGCAGCCTACCCTCCCCAGAGAAGAGCATCCTCGTCCCCAGCTGGCCTCTGATGACCCAGAGTCGTTCCCGAACCTAGGATGTCGGGTGGTGGCTTTAAATGAAAGCATGGCCAGCAGAAGGGTCAATTGACAGGGTAAATTTAGAGCTCCATCTCCTGAAAACCTTCACATGTGGTGAAATAAAAGGCACAAATGTGTTTTTTTTTTTGAGAATTCTTCCATCCTGAAACCTGCTTACCTCTGGTCGGGGCCATTTCCAGCTACATCACCTCCCACCCATACCCCTGTTTTCCAAACCCCAGGTTCGTCCTCAGGGTCAGGGCACGATCTGGGCAGACCCCCCCTCACTGGAGCACCTAAGGGTTAGGGGGGTGTAACAGGTAACGTAGGGCCCAGAACGTACCAGGTGTCACACTGCAGATCAGGAAATGTATCCCAGTTTTTGTCCCCCCCCCGCAGAAACCTGTACGCTGTGGTTTGGATGCATGTGCTTGCATGTTTGCATGCAGAGCAGTCAGGCATCCACCTACCCTTCTTGCTTTGTCTGTAGGGGCATATGGGATAGGAGGCATTGTAGGAAAAAGAAGCGCAGTAAAAAAAATCAAACATGGAGATCCCCAAAGGCCATAAAACTTGTAGGCAAATTTAGAAAAAACTCCTAACAGCAAACAAAAGAAAAGACACACTGGGACATTAAGACCACATCCAACTTGCCCTAGAAATGCCAATTTCTCTGCCTCCAGTGCAATGACAGTAACTGGCACAGTTCCTCTGCTTATCACCTTTGCTGGCCGCTGTCTGCATACACGCATGCACACACTCCTTGTTATGCAGACAATGGCCAGCCATTGTAGTGAGCAGAGGGGTTATGTCGGTCGCTGCTGCCGCCTTTAGGACATTGGAGGGACTGGCATTTCTAGGGTGTGTCAGATGCATATGGGGTTGTGTGGATGGTGGGTACTGAGTGACAGGGACAGGAAGGGAGGGTACAAGGGATGTAATGGTGCCCAGGCAGGGAGGAGGCCTGCTAGATTACCAGAGACAGTTTTAACTAATGTAATATGCATCAGATGGGCATGGCGAGGGAACTCTTAGACAGCATGGAACAGTTCTACCCAATGACATATTCCTTGGATGGGCATTTGTGGTGGGTGGTTACTAGACAGCCAAGGTCAGTACTGACTACTGATATTCCTTCGATAGTCATTGGGGGGACCACTAGACAGCCATGATCAATGCTGAATACTGTAATATTCATCAGATGGGAAAGGGGGGACATGGAACCATGAGACTGCCATTATCATTAGTGCATACTGCACTAAACATTAGGTGGGCATGGGGGGGGGAAGGGGTCTACTAGACTGCTAGAGATTGGCAGCTCTTGCTGTGAGTCTGCTGCCCAGCACTTGGCTGGGGGAGCTGCCGGGTGATTGAGCAGCACTGTGTGCGCTTGTAAGGGCAGGGTTCTGAAACATTAATTAGTGCTGCCCTAGCAGTCTTTTTTTTTTTTTTTTTTATAAATATATTTTTGGCAAAAGGAACATTTTACTTACACATCATCACAGAATACAAATATTCAGAGAAATAACATCTACATAAAGAACAAGGCTCAGTATAATAATTTCCATACTATAGCCATGTCTGTAGTGATGCTTCCCTCTCCGGTACGGCGGTGGGTGGGGTGCCCACCAACCATGTATGCGGCCTGTTCACACAAGCTAACCCCTAACCATGTGTTGTGAAGGGGATAGAGCAGACGAGCAAGGTCCTTGGGCCTTCCACTCATTTCCTTTCTAATATCGGAATCAGTGGCAACCTTTTCCATCCCCTAAACCTCTTGTGTCACTCCTGCCTGCTCCCAACCCCTCAAGGGATGAAATTGGCACCATACTGAATCACATATACTACCCATGTATTCCACCATGAGGCGAGCAGTTCACTTTTGTCATTCAAGCTGATTGTAATCCTTTCCATTTTACAAATCTCATTCACAGTAGCCCTCCATTCCTCTACAGTGGCACATTGGGTCTTCAGCCATTTACTGGTGATGCATTTTTTTCGCTGCAAGCAGCGCAGTGTCTAACGAATATTTAAAGTGTCTATCTTTTACCTGTCTAGGGTATTGGTGGCATAAATATAATGCCACTTTCATAGTGTTGTCGGTGCGGAGGACCTCTGAGATACCACTTTCCACCTCCCCCAAGAACTGGTGCAACTGAGGCGCCAAGCTCTCCACAGTTTCTCCAGCAGGTAGAGCCATATCCCTCTTAAATCTGACCATAATCACCAGAGTACGGAAATAGCGGACCAGATGTCTCCAGGCATATTCATGCCAAATATGGGAGGACGAGATTTGGCCAGCTTTATAACAGCCTTCTTGCAGTATTGTTGAGTAATGGGGTGCCCTAATTCCCCCTCCCACTTCGAGGCAGTAGAGGTTGTAGCTGCAGGTTGTGTGGCCTGAATCACCATATACTTACATAATATATATATATGTGTGTATGTGTATGTATATGTATATATATATATATATATATATATATATATATATATATAACACACATGTGTGTGTGTGAGTGTATGTATATGTGTATATATATATATATATATATACAAATATATATATATATATATATATATATATATATATATATATATATATATATATATATATATATATATATATATAATGTATATGTGTATATGTATATATGGATCTGGTAGCTGATGCGCGGTATTTGGGGCTACATCTTACATGCCCTTGAAAGGGGCTAACTTGAGTCTCTTAACAGTAGTGGATAAGGATGAAATATTATGCCAGACCGGAAGGTACCAGGAAAAACATCACTCCTACCCACACCAGACTGTTGCTGGAGTTCCACGGATGATTTAACCTTTCCTTCCGAGCAAAACTGCCCAAAGTATAGTAGGTTTCTCCTCCCCCACTCCTGAAACACCCTGTCCAGATGAACTAGAGCAGATCAGCCCTGAAGTTCAAGGGGGCCAACCCACACCAGCTGTGAAGCTAAGCCAAGTTTGTGGACTGCGTCGCACCATACATCTTCTACCCTTTGTAGTCAAGGGTTGCCCTCCACCACTGCATGATCCCCAGGGCTTATTCCGAAGAGGAATTACTCCATCTCCCAAAACAGAGAAGGTCTGCTTCCATGTTCAACCACTGTAGGGCGGGTCCCTCTGTGTACCAGTGAAATAAAATATGCAGCTGAGTGGCAGCACAAGTCTGGAGGTCTGGAAGGGGAAAGATTGCCCTTTGCCTTTGTGAGTAGGAGGGTTTGCATTTTCACCATGGGTTTCTTCAAATTCCAAAGAAAGCTGGAAATGCTGACTTGTAATTTACACCAGTTGGTATGAGGTACTGAGAGGGGGACTTTTTGAAATAGATAAAGCAGGGCAGCACCACCATCCATATTGTGTTCACCCAGCATATCAAGGATAATGGGAGAGAGTGCCAGCATTGGAGGTCCTCGTTTAATTACATGGTAAGCAGTCCATAAGTAGAGTCTATGTAAGGCAAGGGCGAGTTGGATGCCAAATATTTCAATATCTGGGATGTTCCAACAAAAGGGGAACTGTCCCTTTACAGCAGGGGACAGGGTGTAGTATAAAGAAAGTACTTCTATTTTAGTGGTGTTGAGCTTGAACACTGAGATAAAACTGAAGCATGCCAAGAGGTCAAAGACTTCAAACACCATGAAGTCTTGCTATATTATAACAGTAGCAGTCAGCCACTGCAGCTGAACTGCCCCGGAGAGGAAGGAGTTAACTCCAGAGGATCTGGAGTTCTACAGCGCGAGGGCGCTGTGCCAAAGCTCTATCTGGCCAGTTTCAAATGAAACTGTCAGATTCTTTACTCCGCTCCACTGAACAGTCGCTCCGGAGATCAGCTCCTTCAGCTCGGTTCATTCTCGGTTCAAGCGAGTATTTTTCGGTTCATTTGAACTGGCAAAAAGTATTTATTTTACCGCATTTCGGTTAAAAGCTCTATCTGGTAAACCGTAAGTACAAATTTAAAAGTCTGTGTGGAAATTCAATTATCGGTTCGGTTTTGAACCAATCGGTTTGCTGATTTTAACGCTTTGAAGTGTTTGGTTGGGCTTTTAGAAGTCACGGTTCAGTTCTATCGGTTCTAAAAACCTGGTTTTTAAATAGGTTTTTCAAATCCGTGACACGGTTAGGAACCGATAGGGTGTCTTGCCTGGCACTGCCATCAAAAGGGCAAGTTTTTGATAGAGGCTGGCATTATGTCTGAGAACCCAAAAGAAAACTGGGCCCACTGGTTTCAACACTGTGATGTTCAGAAGCTTTGCCAAGGCTGACCCACACACCACTTGTGTCTATTGTCTGGGGCTGACCACCTCCTGTCAGACTGCCAGGTGTGTAAAATTTCCCTGCAGCCACCCTGGAAAAGAGATTGGGTGGCCTCAGGAACGAGAGGCAAAATGTCCGCTGACCCGATGGCAGCCCGTCCAGCACCCACTGGACCAGAGGAGTGCCTCTGACCAGGGCGAGACTTCTTCGGCAAGAAAGGCTGGTTCAGATGAACCAGTCCCAGTTAAAAGACAAAGAAATCAGTAGGTTTGGAGTCCAAAATTGTTCTCCAACTGCTGCAGAGATAGCTAAAGCCATTCAGATTGTCCAGTCACTGTCTCAGGGACCTGTCGAACCACCAACAGTTGGTAAAAGGTTGGTTCTGCTCAGTTCCAGTGGTTCAGGAGTATGATGTTGAGGAATTTATGAACCACAGGAGGAGGAGGAGGAATTTGATCAATATATGTGTGCTGGGAGGGTCTGATGTGCCCATTGAACTGGACATTTCTCCAGACAGACCTTTAGAATCTCCTCCTATTCTGTCTGAGTCCCCTTCTTTTATGTTTTACAAAAGGTTGCAGAAACCCTCCAGCTCCTTTAGAGGAGGCTGTGGATGAGCAAGAGGAGCCTGTTTATGTAGAAATGATGGATATACCAGAGTCTAGGAGGTTGTCTATTCCTTTGCATAAGTCATTTAGGAAGCAAACAACAAAGATTTTAAAAATCCTCATTCTGTCCCTCCTGTAGATAAAAAATGGACAGAAGGTATACTTTGTCAGGCTCTGATACAGACTTCCTCACTGAACAGTGTAGTCATGTAGGTGTGGTACAAGCTGCAGCCTGTGATAGGCTAATATTCCCCTGGCCTCACATCCTCCTGATAAGGACTCCAGGAAGATTGATGCCATGGCGAAAAAACAGTATATGGCAGCTTCTTTGGGACTCAGGCAGGCAAATTATATGGCTTATGTAGCTAGATGTCAGAAATCTAGATGGGACACAATATTGCAGTTAGCCAAGCAGGCCCATGGCCAGCTGGCTAGTGAGTTGGAACAGGTGGCTGCTGATGGCATTGAAGCCTCTAAAGTTCAATTTCATACTGCTGTTGATGTTAATGATGTCTCCTCTAGGGTCATGGCCACTTCTGTAGCTTTCCGTAGGTTGGCATGGCTCAGATGCACTAATCTGTCCCAGGATACTCAGTCAAAGGCTATGGATTTTCCTGTAGTGGGAAATTCTCTGTTTGGGAACAAACAGAAAACTATATGAAAAGATGGATGAATACAGAACTACCTACAAAAGTGCCCAGGCTAAGGAGAGGCATGCCACTCCACAAAGGCACGCTCCCAGAGGCAGGGGCAGGCCTTTCCACAGGCCTTTTACTAATTCAAGCCTCCTCTGCTTTTTATGCAGGGGTTTCTTCAGAGGCAGGGGGTAGGCAGGCACAAGTAAACCGTCCCTCCCTCAGCCTAAGGCTGCTGCCAAGCAGGCACCCTGATGGGGTGCCCAGGGCGATTCTCCTGTGCCAGTGGGGGCAGGTTGGTTATTTCAGCCAGAACTGGCTGTCCTTAACTTCGGACAGATGGGTTCTGGAGGTAATAAGCCAGGGTCTGGTTCTCAGCTTCAAACAGTTTCAAAGATGAGAGCCAGACATTTTCCACCTGCAAATCTTCAGAAGCCCTTGCTTTGGAAGCAGAGGTTTTTCTCTTCTGGACTGCAAAGCAGTGGAAAAGGTCCTCCTTGCCATCAGGGCAAGGCTATATTCAAGATACTTTCTTACCCCAAAGACAGGAGAATGGCGCCCATTCTAGATTTAAGGTACCTGAACAAGCATCTTTGAACCAAAGTTCAAAATGTTGACTCTGGCAATGATATTGCCTTCTCTAAGGCCAGGGGACTGGCTAGCTTCCCTGGACCTCAAGGATGCCTATTTTCATGTTCTGATCAGGCCTTCTCACCGAAAGTACCTCGGGTTCGAACTGCCCTCAGGCCACTACCAGTTCAGGGCAATGCCTTTCGGCCTTACCTCTGCGCCAAGGGTATTCACAAAATGTCTAGCTGTGGTGGTGGCTCACTTAAGAAGGCAAGGTTGCTGTGTTTCCTACCTGGACGACTGGCTCATTGTGGGTCAGTCTCCAGATCAGGTGAAATCCCACTTGCAAGTCACCCAGCAGCTTCTCACTTCCTGGGATTCCTGCTAAATTTACCAAAGTCAGTTCTGGAACCAGTTCAGGTCCTAACTTTCATAGGTGCAGAATTGAATACAAAGTTAGCCAGGCATTTCTTCCTTGGAAAGGGTAGACAGACTCATTGCCCTGGCATCCTCCTTTACCCCACGAAGTCTCTCGACCAGCAAGGCATTTTCTGCAACTCCTGGGGCATGGCTGCTTCCACAGCTGTAGTGCAAGGAGCAAGATTCCAGATGAGGGACATTCAGTTCCATTTGAGGGCCTATTGGTCTCAAAGGAAGGACCCCTTTCCAAATTGGTCCCAGTGACTCAAACTCTGATCCTGGCCCTCCACTGGTGGCAGGACCAAGCAATCTAAAACAAGGGTTCCTTCATTCCATTTCACTCCCTCACCCTCACCACGGATGCCTCCCTGTTGGGTGGGGAGCTCACTAGGCGACCTGTCCACTCAGGGAGTGTGTCTCCTCAGGAATCTCTGCTCCACATCAATCTTTGGAACTCAGAGCTGTCTTTTTAGCTCTTCAGGTATTTTCAGTTTCTGTCCAGAACAAAGTGGTTCAAGTTAGGACAGACAACACCACAATGTGGTACATCAACAACAAGGGGCACTCGGTCATCAGCCTTGTGCACGAAGCAATGAAGTTGTGGTCTCTGGCCCTCCTGAACACCTCCTGATAGCAGTTCACCTCCCAGGAAGGACAAAATCCTGGCGATGCCCTCAGCAGAATTTCTCAGGGCCATCACGAATGGGCCTGAATCCACAGGTGCTGGGGTCTGTCTTTGCCAGATGGGGCACCCCTCAGATAGATCTTTTCGCAGCCCCAGACAGCCACCAACTTCCTCTATTTTGTTGCAGGCCTCCAGTGCTGGGCTCAGTCCCCCTGGATGCCTTTCTGTTGGACTGGAAAGGGAAGTTCCTGTATGCCTTTCCCCCCTTTGCTCTTCTTTTCCAGGTACTAGTGAAAATCAGATCTCAACCCTGCAAAGTGATTCTGATTGCCCCAGATTGGGCCAGACAGCCCTGGTACCCTCTGCTTCTGTCCTTGACAGTCCACCCTGCCCTGAGCCTGCCCAGAGTCCATGACTTGCTGGCCTGTGCACAGGGGAGAGTGTGGTATCCGGATCTCAAATCCCTTCATCTCAAGGCCTGGCTCTTGAGGAGTTAGAATTGCTGATTTACACTTTCTCAAGGTGTCCTGGATATTTAAAGGCTTCAAGGAAGCCTTCCACTAGGGCCACTTATAATTCTAAGTGGAAGAGGTTTTCCATCTGGTGCTCTGAGAGGCAGATTATTCCAGAATCCGCTGATCTTCCCATTTTATTGGACTATTTGGTCCATTTAAATTCCCTAGGCCTTAGGCCAGCTACCTTGAAGGTTCATCTGGCAGCTGTCTCTGCTTTTGTGTCAGCAGGGAAGCCTGCCTCCTTTCTTCTCACCCTGTGTTTTCCGGAGTTTTTTAAAGGTTTACTTCATACTAACCTCCTTTTGAACCAGCTCTGCCTGGGACCTGAATGTTTGCATTGCTCAGTTAATGCAACCTCCTTTGAGCCTCTGTCCTCAGCAGAGCTCAAGTATCTAACTTGGAAACTGTTTTCCTAGTGGCTATCACTTCTGCCAGACGATAAGTGAATTACAGGCCCTGTCAGTGGAAGAAGATTTTATTTCTTTCCACAGAGATATGGTAGTCCTCAGGACTAATAGAAAGTTTTTGCCTAAGGTGGTTTCAGATTTCCACCTGAACCAATCCATCTCTCTCCCAGTATTTTTCACTGGCATTCTTCCTCAGGTGAGAGGAGACTGCACAGCTTGGACGTCAAAAGAGCCTTAAGCTACTATTTTGAACGCACCAAGGGTCACAGGTTCGAATCCCTCCAACTCTTCCTTACTTATGGCGAGGTTGGCAAGGGGAAACCTGCCACTAAGAGGACAATTGCAAGGTGGATTGTCTCTTGTATCCAATTTTGTTACCAAAAACTAGGTAGAGAACCCCCCTCAGGACTGAGGGCCCACTCCACCAGGGGTACAGCTGCGTCTCTAGCGGCTGCTAGAGACATTCCCATTCTGGAAATTTGTCAAGCTGCTACCTGGAAGACAGTTCACACTTTACCAAGCATTATTCCCTGGATGTCCAGTCCAGGAGAGATGCTCGGTTCGGTACAGCTGTGCTTCAGAGCCTATTTCCTAAGTAGGTCCTGACCCTCCTCCATGGAGGTACTGCTGTGTAATCTGCTATTGTTATAATGTAGCAAGACTTCATGGTGTTTGAAGAAAAAATTACTCACCTTAGTAATTGCTTTTTTTCTCATGGAGTCTTGCTATATTATAACCACCCTCCCTCCTGCCCCTCTCAGAACTTCTACTTGGGTAGGGGTGGCAAATTAGTGCAAGCACTGTGTCATGCCATTGTAGTTTTTTCCCTTTACCCTCTTTCTTTTAGGGTTAGGGAACTAGGTTGTTCGTTTAGGTAATATATTGGCCCCCTTCCTGGACTTGAGTCTTTGGGGAAGGGGGGTCCTAATGGTGCTTGTCAAGGGGAAAACTAATAATAATAATAATACCATTATTCATTGTTATTATGGTTATTGGTGTTTCTATTGTTGTTTATATTGTTGTTATTACTACTAGTAGGTAGCCATTTGGCTAGTGTAGAGCTTTCCACACAGACTTGTTGCTTAGTGTTAGCTTCGTAAAGATCTGACAGTTTCATTTGAAACTGGCCAGATAGAGCTTTGGCACAGCGCCCTCGCGCTGTAGAACTCCAGATCCTCTGGAGTTAACTCCTTCCTCTCCGGGGCAGTTCAGCTGCAGTGGCTGACTGCTATTGTTATAATATAGCAAGACTCCATGAGAAGAAAAGCAATTACTAAGGTGAGTAATTTTTTCTTCTGGCAGTATGCCTTGTGGAACTTGCAAGTATAGGAGTACATCACCTGCATACAATGCCACATGATGCTCTTTACTACATTATCTGAAGACCCTTCAGTGTGGGATGCTCCCTGATTGCCTGCACCAAGGGTTCAGTATAAATCACGAACAATAAGGGTGTCCGAGGATATCCCTGTCGGGTCTCTCTACTCAAAGGGAAAGGGGAGGAGACATTGCTATTAACCTTAATAAAAGCTTGCGGAGTGTGATATATCTGCAGGGTTAGGGAGATAAAGACCACCAGGAACCCCAATTTTCCAATTACCAAGAGCAGATGGGGCCAGGAGACCCTATCAGATGCTTTTTCAGCATCTAAACTGAGGACTAAGGATGGGGTATGCTCCAAATGGTTCGTATGAAGGAAATGTAGAGTACAACTTATATTATCTCCCATTTCTTGGGTTCAGACAGAGCTGGTCTAGTCTGGGTGGATTAGAGAAGGGAATCTAGCCATGGGCCAGGACCGACATAAAAATCTTACAATCAGTATTTAGCACTGTAGGCCATACAATCTGTGGGGAATTAAAGTCCTATAATTCCAAGTTATAGGGATCTCTTCTCTCCCCCCCAAAAAAATCACATTACAGACCTTCAGCAAAGGCTCGAGTAGTTGCTCCTTCTGATGCTTACAAAATTCAACACCATACCCGTCCAGTTCTGGGAATTTTTTGCGTTTCTGCTTGACATTCGGCTCCCTCCAACTCCTCCCAATGGATGGGTCAAATCAAGGGTGTTGTTTGGTATGGAGCAAGCAAATGTAGGTCAAGAGGCATCAGAAAGGCCTCCATCCATTCCTCATCATGAGGTGTCTCTGGTGTATAGAGCTTAACGCAGTACTCAAGAAAGGTATCTGCTATCAGTTCGGTACTGTTCGGTGTTTGGTCCAAGACCGGATGCCTAATTCTGGTCACAGTGGCATGCATCTTCTGCTTGGTGGGTGAGAACCTTAGTGGCCCTAGGGCCAACCTCATAAAACCTATGTCTCAAGTGCAGTCAGGTAACTTCATTTTTTTAAACAGAGTTTATCTCCTGCTTCTCTGTACCCATTTGTGCCTGTACAGACCTATCTTCTTCGTTACGAGCATCCTGCAGGAAGTGGTACATCTCCTTCAAGTGTACAAGGTATTGTCGCCTCTCCTTGTGTTTCCGGGCAGAGTTCTTGATAATGTGGCCATGCACAACAGTCTTAAGCATATCACAGAGGATTGTCTCAGAGTAGTCGCCTCTCTGAATCAGCTTCAGGATTTGGGGTAATTTTTCTGATAAAAGGTTTAGAATTCTTCTGACCCAAAGTAGCATGGCTTTAGGTGCCATTGTTTGAAGGGCCTTTGTTTCCTTAGAGTTAGAAAAGTCAAGACTGGTGCATGATCTGACAGTAGGATGTCTCCGAGCCGGCAGTCTGCCACACAGTGCATGTTTTCCTGCTGGGTATAACTGTAGTCAGTTCTTGTGTAAATCCAAATAACGGGTGTAGTTCTTAGACTGTGGGTGCAGATCCCGACAGATGTCTACTCATTTTAACTCTTGGAGGAGTCTGGAGCAGGCTTTATGAGCCGCTGGTTGTTTAGGGGGATGTGTGTTGGATGAGTCCCAGGCCAGGGATCTAGTCATATTAAAGTTCTCCATCAACAGTAGCATACCTACTGTGTCCAGCAGTATGAGGTCCATGAGGCTGCAGACCTCCTGGGTGCTAGAGGCCGGGGGGTATATAGAGGTTAGCCAGTGTTACCTCTGTTTGGTACAGTGTACCCTGCACAATAACCAATGGCCCCTCCTTATTCCTGATCACCTTTCACTCTTGAAATGAAGTGCTGTGTGGCACCAAAATAACGACACCCCTATGCTTACCCTTTGGGAGTTCTGAACTAAAGGCATCACTGAACCCAAACATCTTTAGCTTCTCATGCACCTGAGCACCCAAGTGGGTTTCTTGTAGGAATATCACATTAGGATGCTCCCATAGTGTCTGGGACCTCGTCACAGGGTTATTTAACCCGTTAACATTCAGGGAATACCACAAGTCTTCGGACCCCATTGTTACTAATGTAAACAATTATGTTGCGCCCCTCCCCCCCACATGACACAAGTTCACAACCTCTGTGATAGTTTGGGTCTCTAGAAGTGCAGAACATTTTAACAGGTAACAAGAATAACTGTAAATTCACAATAATTAACCTCCACAGGGCACCAGCTGGGCAGCCCTACAGTACATGGTGGCAGTGTGTGGCCTCCAAGGTAGGGGTTCTTTGTTCAGCTCTGTGAAATCTGTGCATCCAGTATACCCCTGGGGCAGAGGATATCTCTCCTGTTGTGGTGAGGCCCCAGTAGAGATTCTGCTACATGGTAGGGGGTTGTACGGGATAAGCGAAAGCAGTACACAGAGATCTACTCGTTTATACAAATCCATCGGATAGCTGGGGTTGGCTTTTGGAGTTAGGGTCTGGTCTGCAGACTATATCAACTCCAAAAAGAACAGATATGGGAAGCAGGGAAGGGAACACCCCTTCCTGTAAATACAGCCTCCAGCCTAGAACATGATCATGGACACACCAAAAAGCCAGAAGTAAGCAGTCATCCCCCCCCCTTCCCAAGCAAGATACTGATAATCCCACCAACCACAGGGAGCATTGCATTTGAAAACAAATATCAATGTCCACAGCACTGTCATATCCTGCAGTAACATCCCAGACATATCCAGTAACACTAGAACTTGAAAAAGTAGATTGCAAAGGCCGACTGACCAGCGTAGTGGTAGCCCTACCACTTGTGACGTCAACGACCCGGGTTCGGAAACAAATCCGGCATGTCAGAGGGCTGGCTGGTGGGAGGAGGATTGAGCATCTGTTAGACTGCTTTCCTTCTCCACAGGATAGGGTGGGCAGAGCCCGATGCCTGCCTTTCCCCTGGTGGAAGCTGGAGGAACGGCAGCCTGGGTCGGGAGGTGTGGCAGATGTCTGTGCTCGTCATGTGGGAGCGTATGGCATGCGCCAGGACATCCTTGCACACCACACATCTCAGGGACAGAACATGGAAAATGCCAGTGGCAGGATGCTGGCAGGCACCTGCAGGCCTCGCACCCGACTAGCTGGGCTTGCCAGCCCAAACTGGATCTGGACCTCAGTGGGGATTGGGACCCCTGCTGACCCTGCTGTGGGGGCAGGCCCTTGGGGAAGATTGCTGATGGTAAGTCCCAGCAGAGGCTGGGGTGATGTCATTGTGATCAATAGCCCTGTGGACCTGAGTCGCTGCTACCCCCAGCCACTCTCTGAGCCCCCCCCCCCCAGGCACATACCTCGCCCTTCCATTCAGTACCTGGACAGATCAGCACCATAGATCATGGCAGGATAAGGGACATGCTGGGTGAGTCATGTACCATTTACCCCAGAAGCAGCTTGTTCCTTACCGTTGTGAGGCACTTGTCAATGGTACAGAGTAGCACTCTTTGTCTGTCTCCAGCACCCCTCAAAAAATCGTGTGTGTGCGGGGGAGGGGGATCACATTCAAGTAACGTTGATTAGCAATGGGAGATCTATGCCTTAGAGAGACATAGGATCACAGGCAAATCACCAAGTAAAAAAAAATCCCAGGGAGGTATAATAGAGAGAGACAGACAGAGAGAGAGAGAGAGAGAGAGAGACTCAGCCTGCCATACCAAGGGGGCACAGATTTACTATGGCTGCTGTATAGCAGCTGTCTATACTGAGCGGATAGCACCCAGAGTCGGGCCTACGGGAGCAAACCAAGCCCCAACTGCTAGGAAGGGAGGACAAAAGCCTGTTGAACCAGCGGCTCAAAGGGGGAGAGCACGGGAGACCCAGGACCTAGCCATGAGACTAACCTATGTCCAGTTGACTTGTTGGACAAACAAACAAACAATAAGAAAGGCTCAACGGGAATAATTCCGGGAGGGGGGGTGATTCTATCCTATTTTAGCTTTTATTAAATTTTTCATTTAACAAACTTTTGTCTATTTATTTCGTTTTTGTTTACCAGGTAAGTGCACAAGACAGAAGCTGCTTATTTTCAGGCATGACCCAGGAGAAGTACAACAGCATCAGATAATGTAGGACAGTGCAGTACAATAGAACAGTAGAACTCAACATAACTTCAAAAGAAGATACAACAGCATCAGGTTACAAGGAATGGTGCAGTGTATACAGTCAGTAGGACACTACCTAATTACCATAAGACATTTTAGGGGTAAGCAGTGTTGTAGTAGGAAGCAGTTGATTAGGTAACTGTATAGCTAAAGTAAGCGACTAAATGCTCAAGTTTACGTGGATGGGTTGCCTATATAAGTATAAGGGAGACTCTGGGCATGGCACAGAAGCATTTGTCATTAGCTTGTAGGAACGAGTGGAATGCTTTCTTAAAAGTCAGGTGAGACTGTGAGCTCCTGATGTGAATTGGAAGGGCGTTCCAGAGCCTTGAATATAGAACAGAACAGACCGGATAGAAAAGACAGAGCTGGTACAGAGTCGCATAGGGTTTGTTTTAACACAAATTAGTAATTGTTTGTCGCTAGAATGATGCCTCTTTGGCAGAGACAAATTGTTCATCGTCCTTTATTTCAACAAGTGAGGCAAAATAATGCATTGGGACTAGAATCTTCTTTTGGGGCATGTTATTCACCTCCTTGTGTTATATGTGAAGCCCATGCGGTCCCTTGTGACAGGGGTACTTAGAAATATAGTTTAGCAGTATGAACAAGGGTTCGAAGCAAGGTGATTCCTTGCCCATATTGTATGAGATAAAAAAGAACTCCAGTTTCATGTCTCTCAGCACTAAGGCACCAACTATATGGAAAAACATAAAAGAAAAAGTTGTTGAAAGTAAGAAAGAGATTGGGTCAGCCAAAGAAGGTGAATGGGAGGATCCTGCCCTGTCTTGATCTTGTGTGCTTCGCAGGTGCTGTTAGATTTGTTGCATGGTGGTAGATGACTGCTTTTTGGCATCCATCATTTTCCAGGCTTGTCTGACTAGTTGTGAGGCAGTGGAGGAGGGGGACAGTTGCACCGTAGGTGGAGTGAGTAGAATGCTGCACTGTAGATCATAATTTCTTTTTGTTTTATACTTTTGGCCCCCCGTGGTCAGCCCACATCCAGCCACCGGCCTGGCGCACGCCAGCTTCCATTAAGGCCCTTAACCCCAGTCATATCCCCGTGGCGGTGAGCTCCCCTTACTCATCGCCAAGTCCGGATCCAGTCCACTGGGGCGACACCTCAGGAGCCGAGCACATCCCGGGACGGCCATCAAGCCACATGACTACACATTTTTCTTCTTTTTTCTTCCCCTCGGGGGTGGAAGGTAATGACGCTCATGGGAGGCAACGCGCATAATTCTGTGCGTGCTCCCTGTGCCTGTTCTGTCCCCCGCCCCACCTTGTCAGCATTGGTGGTGCTGTCTCCCCAGCCCCCTTAGGGGCCAGGCGTTTGCTGACTACTGGAACCCCACCTCCTCGGAGAAGGAGAGCAGTCCCTGGGATGCTCAATCCTTCTTTTCCCCTGCCAACCCCCAGCAGCTCACGCTCATTCCCGAAGATGGGTTGCTATCATGGCACGAGGTGTGGCGTCCAGCGCCTCAACCCTCAGTGCCACCGGGCCAAGACCATCATTTCTAGGGGCGTAGCTATGGTGCACAATCCACACATTGTCGGTCTTCCTTCCCTTTTAAATCTTGCCGGCCATCTTAAAGCTATGCTTCTCCCACCCGGGTGATATATTTTCTATTTTTTTATTTATTGAAATCTTGGATGACACCTGTGAGCGAGTGCTCGTTGAGTGGTTCCACGTCAGATACATTAAAACAAGAAGACACAATATAGTTACAGTAAATTTATACATAGAGAGTACAAAAAAAATCCAACAGTACATGGGTTGCAGTGACAAACAGTTACACAAATTGTGCTAAGGCATAGTACATGATATGCCAGCGACCTGCAGAAGAGAGAGAGAGAGAGAGAGGCAGAGGCAGACTGGTAGCGTGAGGTAGGGAGGGGCAGTGGGAGCTGGGATAGGAAGGGCAGAGGGAAAGAAAAGAGCCAAGGGGTAGGGGGTGGGAGGCAAGTGCCTAGGGCAAAAGGGGGTGGGAGGCAAGTGCTTGGGGAAAGACTTAACTTGGCGGGTCGGGAGTTGGAAGTGCTGAGGCAGACTAAAGCTGCAGGCACAGACCAGCGGGGGCACCTGCATGTACTGTTGTTGGTGAGGTGCTGACGGAGTTCGCGCTTAAAGGAACCAAGGGTTGTGGCTTCTGCTATGTCAGGTGGTAGACCATTTGTCCACAGAGGGGCCCGGTGAGCAAAGGATCACTGGGCCTTAGTTATGCGGCACCTGGGCACATGGAATACTTGTGTAGTCAAGCTCCTGTTGTACCTGTCATGTATAGGTGGTGATAGAAGGCTCAGAACTCCTTGAGGAAGTAAGTTTAGTGAGACCTTTTTTGCGAGTAGGCAGATTTGATATAAAGTATTCTGTCCTTCAGTTGAAGCCAGCCTGATCGCGCATAAAGCTCACAGGTGTGGGTGAGTTTTGCGGCATTAGTGAGCAGGCGGAAGGCTTTGTTTAAGGCTGTTGAGAGGCGTTGGAGCGCTGTGTCAGTAGCGAAGCCATAGACAGCTAGGCCATAGTCAATCAAGGTGATGAGTGAACTGTTAATTGCCAAGTTCAGAACTTCATAGGTCAAGCAATGTCTGTGCTTGTAGAGGATACTGAGCCTGGTGTTAAAGGCTTTGGCCGTGATGTCAGTGTGCTCTGTGTAAGACAGGGCAGTGTCCAGTGTGATTCCCAGGTACTTCAAATGGGGGACTAGTTCCAGGGTGTTACTGGAGTCATTCTGAATTGCCAGGGGATAGCCTTTTAGCTTGTTTTGGGCTGTGGTGAAGAGCATGGTCTTGGTCTTTTTATAGTTCATGACCAGTTTTTGCTCTTTGAACCATTTTTCAGCCACTGTGAAGCCACTCCGGAAGTAGTATTCCAGCAGTGCGGGGTCGAGGTTGCTAGTAAAGATCACTGCATCATCTGCGTAGAGGAGCATGTGGCCGTTGAAAGCAGCCGGGAGGTTGTTTAGGAAGACACTGAAGACTAATGGACTGAGTGTGGATCCTTGTGGTACCCCTGATCTGACCAGTCGACTTTCTGATAGGATGTCTCCGATCTTTACTTGCTGTGATTGTAGGCTAAGGTAGCTACAAAACCATTCTACGGTTTCTAGGTAGCCCTATGTCCGAGAGCTGTTCAAGGAGGAGGGCATGATGGACCGTGTCAAATGCATTTGTTAGGTCAACAGAGGCCACCCCTACAATGTGCCCTTTGTCAAGAGCACTATGTATGAATTTGGTGAATTCCAGGAGAGCTGTGATGGTGCTATGGCTGGCTCAGAAACCATGCTGTTCTGGGCATAGGAGCTGATATTGATTGAAGTACTTCTCCAGCTGGTTGGCCACAATCCTTTCAAGGGCCTTGGAGAGTAGGGAGAGTATAGAGATTGGCCTGTAGTTGTTTTGAAGAGACCGGTCACCACCTTTGTGTACCGGGGGACTGTGGCAGCTTTCCAGATTTCGGGGAATTTGGAGTGGCAGAGGGATAGATTAATTATCTATGTCCGTGTACCAAGTACTTCGTCTAGTGTTAGTCAAACAAATTTTAGGTTCAGAGAGTCCCCACTGCACCTTGATTTGCCAAGGGCTTTTTCTAGGTATTTTCTAGCAGTGACTTCGGAGACCAGTTTGAAATGGAAGAGTGGACGGTTTGGTTGTGCTGGGGTCTTCTCACTGACCCCTGGAGCCAGGGGTATTGAAGAAGTTCGTCAGGAACACACTACTGAGATCTGAGAAGGTGAGGTTCAGTGAGTTAGCGATGAGCAAAGGGTCCAAGGTAGGGATGTTCTCAACATTTAGCATGGCTGGGGCTATTTTAGGGTCCTTCCCAGTGATATCGTTTAGATTTGCCCAGAACGACTTGCTGCTATTCCAGGTGTTAGTGAGCGCTTCCTTGTAGAATTTGCTTTTTGCCTCACGGACTGCCTTTGTGCACTCATTACGGGCCTTTTTATACCTTTGGATGTTAGTTGGTGTGCCATGTGCCCATACTGTGTGCCAGAGTTGGTCTCTTGCATTTAGTTGCGCCACTAGTTCTGGGGTAATCCAGGGATTTATAGGTCCTCTGGCTTTTCTCTTTGTGACGGGAGCGTGTTTGTCATAGGCCACATTGAATTTTAAGATAAAGAGATCTAGTGCAGTGTTCACATCCATGGTTCCATACAGGTCTGACCAGTCCTGCTGCTTTAGGTCATCCCTTAGCTGTGAAATGTGGCCCTTTAGGAATATGCGTTTTTTTACGGTTCTGGCAGGGGGTTTGTGGTGGTGGTGGTTGTTCCAGAGGAAACTGGCAGGGGAGTGGTCACTCATTGAGTCAGGGAGCATGGTGAGACCTGTGATGTGGGAAGGGCAGTTTGAGAGAACCTAGTCTAGAAGTGTGCTGGTGCTCGTTTTGTAATTGGTTCGAGTCAGCGCATTCACCAGTTTGGAAAAGTGGATTGTGGCAAGGGTATCTTTGATGGTGTTTGCAGCAGGTGAGACCCAGTTAATATTCAAGTCTCAACAGTATTGTTTCAGAATTTAGGCTCAGCATGCTGATGTAGTCCAGTAGGTTGCTGATGCCAGGTGTGGTCTGCTTAGGTGGGATGTATACAGAGAGTAGGGTGACCACTCTGTTGTGTGCTCCTAGCATTAGTTTGATGGCTAGTACCTGGAGATTGTCATCGCTGGGTGGTGGGGATATGACATATCCCTGGAGTGTATTTCTGGTGTAAATGACACATCGTCCACCTCTTTTCGAGTGCCAGTCCTGTCGGTACAGGATGTAGCTGGGCAGGGATATGGCAGTATCTGGTATTTTCGGAGAAAGCCATGTTTCCACAACAGATATGACTCTGCCCCATGGCGTCAGATCTTTCTTTCTGCTGCAAGTGTCCGTTCTCCTCCTCTGCAGCTCAGTGCATGGTGTAGGCCTTTTCTTAGTGTGCCACTGGCAAACTTTAACATTCAAACTTTCTGAGTATATTTCTCAGTTCCACTCTCATCGTTTAACCTTCACAATGGAAGGTGAGAAATCTAAGTTGGGTCCCGGCTTCAAACATTGCATCCAGTGCAACCAGAAGATGTCCGCATACCTTGTGCATTTACTGCCTGGGAGCAGAGCAGTGTCCCTGCCTGCAGCCTTTGCAACACCTTGCCCCCCTCATCCCTTGAAGACTACTACGCCCGTCTTCTACTTGGCCGGCTGGCTGAACGGGACCCTACAGGTTCTGCAATCCAGTTTGCAATGATGGAAGAAGTAGTGGCAAAAGCTGCCGCGAGTGCCTCATTGGTTTCAGCACTGCTCCCACCTAGGGCCAGTGTCAGGGCATCGTTCGTGGGAGCCTTCTGTGACACGTGCAGGTTCCTCCAGACCTTCAGGAGAGCCCCTCCCACCACAGCAAGAAAAAGTTGAGAAGTCCTGCCGTCAGTCATGGGACTGGGAAAGAGTGCACTCTTCCTGCTTCCATAACTCCCTCGACCGTTCAGATGTTGTTGCATGCTCAGCTTTGCCTGAGCCCTCTTTGATCGAAGGTCAGGTCGCTAGCTCCATAGTAACCCTGTCAGGCTTGTTGGCCTCAATAGAGGCCAACCAGGCTAACCAGGTGGCTGAGATTTTTCTTGACCCATTGTCAGAAGGCATTAACGACAGTTCAATCTGTCAGACTATGGTCCTTTCGGCCCTTGTTTAGGAGAGTCAGGAGCAGTCGGCAGACCCGGCTGTCTCCTCTCAGGAGCTGCCTCCTTCTGGAGTTGTGCAGCAGGAGCGAGCCTGTGAGGTGTCCTTCCCACGCCATCAATGGCCATGTCATCGGTCGAGATGCAGGTTTCAGTTGAGATCTTGGTTGAGGGATTCCTCGTACTCCCGATCTTGGTTGCCTGGGTGGCACCGGTACAAGCGTTCCTCTTCATCTTCAGATGATGAGAGGCTCTGTTGCAGGTTGTGGCAGAGCTACGAGGACATGCTGTCCAGCCTATTGGAGTCCTGCTGAGACTAGTGTCTCAGACACCCGTCTCTCCACCTATCCAGGTGGAACTGCCACTGTGACACTCATTGCAAGGAGTGCCTACCAAGGATCCCATCTGGCTACCGGCTTGCCAGGCTGGTTGTCCATGGAGAACACCCACTCATATGACTCCTGGGTGATGTAGGGCAAGAAATGGCTGAGGACCGTGTTCGAAAAAATCATCATATGACTGCAGTAGTTCTTCTGTGCAGTCTTCAAGGACCCATGGGTTCGACCATGACTTGGTCGAGGAACTGATTTCCCACTATGAGCTGGTGTCTTTCGAGGATTTCCTCTGATTGATCTCTGACTCCATGGAGGTCTCTCTAGAACCAGTTCAAAAAAGGGCTACATACCCCTTTACTGAGATTCTGGACAGGGATAAATCCCTGGGGGTCACCTTCCCTATGGCTGAGGCCATCTTGGGACTGGCTTTGGAGCTTTGGCAGCATCCAGCATCCTGTGTGCACCTTTGGCCCATATGGTCCGCAAGCATGTGGTCCATATTGGCACTTCATCTGGTTTCTCAGACAGCCCCTGAGCTGAAGGACTGGTAGCCAATTCTGTTTTCTGGAAAACCAGCAATGTTGAGGACATATACAAGCCCCCTGACAAAAAGTTCAAAAAGCTTGACCACACAGCGAAGATGTGTGCTGCATCCTCCTTGGGTCTCTGTCAGGCAAGCCAAGCCTTGATGATGGCCATTTTTGGTCACTTCTTGATGGGAGTGCTAGACCATGTCCTCCCTCGCCTACCTGCTAAATTGCAGATGCTGATGAAAACAGTCAGAGATCAGGGTCAAGTGCTGGCTAAACACTAGCTCCAGATGGCCTTGGATATCCATGACTCTTGCACCCGTTCCATGGCAGCAGACATCACAATGTGTTGAAGGCCTGGCTGTGGATTTCCAACTTCACAGCAGATACCCAGCATAAATTGGCTGATTTTCCCCTTCTTGGGCACTGACCTCTTTGGCCCAGGGGTGGAGGGGCATCTCATGAGGACTGAGAAGTCCATCGCCACCCTGGAGTCTGTGACCTCCTCACAGAAGAACCAGAACGGGCAGAAACAGAAAAACAAGCCCTGTCAGTTTTGGCCCTTTCAGTCACAGCAGCCCAAACGGCAGCAGCCCCAGCAGGGGCAGTCTCAAGTTTGGCACCGTAAGACCAAGTTCGCCAGTCAGGGCCCCAAAAAGGGCAGGGGTGGAGGTAGGGGTAGTAGTGCCCCTCTGGCAACAGGTGCCGGTGCCCAATCCAAATCTGCCCAGTGACAGATTGGCAGCGGTGTCTACCTCCCACCCATCCAGTCCCTGCCTCAGCTCTCTGGGGGGTTGGGGGTTGGCTTTGCCATTCCTGGCACAGCTAGTCCATTATTACTTCAGACTGATGGGTGCTAGAAATGGTGGTCAGAGGGTTGCCTCTTGACCTTGACACTCTCCCACTGTACAGACCGCATGCACCAAGGGAGGCCATTGTGTCACAGGACATGTTCTCTGCCCTCAGGGAGGATGTTGCTCAGCTTCTTAAGAAAGAAGCCATAGCCCATGTCCTGGACTCCATGGCAGGTCAGAATTTCGTGTCCAGGTACTTTCTGGTTCCAAAATGGACAGGGGGCTGGTGCCCTACACTGGATATTCATGACCTGAACCAGTTTCTGAAGAAACGCAAGTTCAGGATTGTCATTCTGAACCAGATCATGCCACCTCTGGAGCAGGGCATGTGGTTCTGCTTCCTGGATTTCCAGGATGCGTTCTTCCACATTCCAGTCCGTGCGTCCCACTGGCAGTACCTCCAGTTATGCACAGAAGGGGTCCTGTACTAGTTCCAGGTCATGCCCTTCAGCCTCTCATCAACTCCCAGGGTCTTCAAGTGCACAGCAGAGATGGTTGCATTCCTGAGGCACTGAGGGGTCAGAGTCTGCACCTACCTGGATGACTGGCTAATAGTCGGGCTATCTAAGGAGGCTGTAGAGCGGTTCATGGACCTGGCCCTCCATACCTGCAGAGACATGTGTCTTCTGGTCAGATCAGCCACGTCTGAACTCAGTCCCTCACAGGTGATTCACTTCATCGGGGCAGAGCTAGACTTCCTTTGGGCCAAAGCCCGACTCCCTGCGGACAAAGCATTTGAACTTATCTCCTCTGCCTGATCATTTTGGGTTAGGCACTTGTGCCCTGTCTGGGACTTCCTGCCGCTGCTGGGTACATGACATCCTGCATCAGCATGGTCAGATGAGTCTGCTGGCGGATGCGCCACCAGCAGTGGGAGCTGGGCCACTAGTGGTCTCCACGCTTAGGTCACCTGGACCAACCAATCACCACTACCCAGCCAATGTGGGATGTCATCCAGTTGTGACTTATCCTGCAACAGCTGGAAGAAAGAGTTCTGTTGGTCTGCTCAGAGTCATCAGTCACCCTGACAACTGCCTTGTCTCTAGTGGGATAGGGAATGCACCTGGAAAACCACAGAACCAACGGATTTTGGACCCCCAAGGAGTCCTGTTCTCACATCAGCCTGATGGAGCACTGTGCAGTGCACCTAGCTCTGATGGAATTCGCTTGTTTTGTCATGGGTCCGGTCATTCCAGGTCCAAACAACACCATGACCATGAATTGCCTGACTAGGCAGGGCGGCATGCACTCTCTTCATCTGTGTCGGGAATCTCTCTGCACCTGGGATCTCCTTTTTGTGCTGGAGAAGCTTACCCTTCCCCCTTTTGAACCTGCCACAGATTACGAGCTACGTTTCCTTTCCTGAAAGGTGTCCTTTTTAGTTGCTGTCACTTCTGCTCAGAGAGTTTCTGAGCTTCAGGCCCTGATGTGTAAGGAGCCTTATTTGGTTTTTCATAGGGACATGGTTTCCCTAAGAACAAATCCTAAGTTTCTCCTGAAAGTAGTTTTGGAATTGACTCTGAATCAATATGTCAGCCTTCCAGTCTATTATCCTGATCATTCCAACAGAGGGAAGCTCACCTGCACAGATTGGACGTCCACAGGGTGCTTAGGTATCTCAAGCACACTGCTCCCCACTGTAGGTTGGAGCAGCTTTCGTTGCCTTTGCACCTCATCACCTAGGTAAACCGATGTTGAAGCAGACCATTTCTAGGTGGTTGGTCCATTGTATTGTTTACTATTACAACAAGTACAACAAACCCCTTCCGGGGACTGTCAGAGGTCATTCTACCAGGGGAGTGTCTACCTCTTTTGCATCTTTGAGGAACGTCTCCACTGGGGACATTTGCGCAGCGGCTACTTGGAGCTCAGTGCACACTTTCATTAGGCACTGCAGTCTGGATGTTGCTTCCAGGCGCAGGGCTGGGTTCGGCCTAGCTGTCCTTCAGGGACTTCTTGCCTAGCATGCCGTGTTGCAGCACTGCTGCTTTCCAGCCACCTCCTAGGGTTACTTATTTTTTTCTTCTCGCGGGACTGCTTGGGCCTCGGTCCTAATGGACTAGCCTGCTGCAAGAGCTCCCACTCGAAGTAAGATAGTACAGTAATGTGAGAACTTACTGTAACTGTAGATCTTTGAGAGGAACTCTTGTAGCAGGCTTTGCTTTCCTGCCCTCCTTCCCCCTAGTGAGATTCAGCATATTTTAGTGTGCTTCCGCCCCTCGCCTGGCAGCCTGTTCACGGGTCTTTGGCGGATAACTGAGGTGAAGCTGGGACCGCCTCTTTGTACCATGGCCGACGCAAGCGGGCGGAGCTGACACTGGGGGCAGCCTCTGCTGGGTACTGCTAGCAAAGAGTTTTATGGTGGGTCCTAGTGCTGTGGCATAGTTGTAATGGTAATAGCCTTCTGCAAGAGCTCCTCTCGAAAATGTACTGTTACGTTAAGTTGTTACGTAACTGTACTTTCTAGGAGTGGCATATAGTGCACATCCACACAACGCACCCGACCTCCCCAGGCAAGTGTCGCACTGATCCCTGCTGCCAGCATGCAAGATGTGAAATCATGGGGCAGATCCGGGAAGTATACCCATGTCGGTGGGAGGAGCCTAACTTTAAGATGTCCAGCAAGATTTAAAGGGGAAGGAAGACTGCCAAAGTGTGGATGTGCAACATACCACTCCTAGAACTACAGTTACAGATGAGTATCACTCATTTGTCTCTACAGTCATGAATGTTTTTTTCCATTGGGAAAATGTGCTATCAGTTTTGCAGGATATGGAGTGTAAAACTTTATGCGTTGGGCTCTGAGTGCCTTCATGATAGGGATATAAGCAAGTCTTCATGTCTTGCAAAGATGAAGGGTAATCATTATCAAAGAATACTGTGGTTCTGGAACATTACGATTTTAGCTAACCAGGCTTTGGTCAGGATTTCTTGTTTTTCACTGTAGTGGAGGAAATGGGTGATAACTGAGTGTGGTCTGGCATCCGCTGCTGATTTCAGGCCAAGAGCCTGATATGCACACTCTGTCTCAAGTGGGATGGTTGGGGGAAGATCCAGTGCCGACCTAAGGAACTGCTGCAAGAAAAGCATCAAAGCAGTTCCTGCCACACCTTCCGGTGTGCCATACAAACCTAGATAATTTTGTCTGTTATGGCTTTCAGCATCTTCATGTTTTTCTTTTATTTTCAGGCCCATGGCATTCACTTGTATGAGGGCTGCCTCTGTGGTGTCCAAGTGGTGGCTAGTGGCAGTAAGCTGGGCCTCGTGGTCAGCCACCCAGTTTTCAAGTTTAGTAATGTCTGTTCTAAGGGCAGTAGTGGTGTTTCTGACTTTTCTCCTAAAGTCCCAAAGTTCAGCAGTCAAAATATCCAGCTTTGGTTGTACCTAATGTGCTGACTGGGTTTTGGATTTGTGCTTAGCAGCCCCTCTGCATCAACCGGATTGTGATGACGCCACCGAGGCCTGAGAGTATTTACACTTGGATCCACCAGCCTCATATCTGACACCATCCTCAGTCTCAGAGCCTAATCCTTCTCTTCTAGCCATTGCCCAGTGGTGAGCACAATCCCCCTCTGTCAGTGTGATGAAGTTTAGAAGCATTTTAATGGTCTTTTGGAGAATTTGGTAGGAGAGTAGGCTCTCTGATATGTCCTTCAAGCTGCCATCTTGAGGGTGACACCACCAGAAGTCGTCCCCCCCCCCCAGCAGTCTGTTAACACAGAATCCTCTGACTTATACCACTGCACCTTGCATGCAAGATGTTCCCTCATTTGCATGGGCGCAGTGATATATTCTGCATGTGTGCACAGTCCACTGAACAGTGTGCATGGGGACCGTTGAATATGGTGCCCACCACATCCAGTCACACACAGCCTGATTAGTCCATCACTAACATGGTTAATGACACACTAACCTTCTGAATATCAGGCCTGAGTCTGCGAAGGAAATAGGTTAGCAATGCAGCATGTAGCCAGAAGGGTCCATATAGTTTCACAGTACAATTTGTTTTTTTTTTTTTAAGTCCCCAAACCCATTCTCTTTACCTCAGATGATCCTCCACTTAGCTGTCCCCTCTATCATACCTACTGGCCTCCAGGGTTATTGATTCAGATCTCTGCTGCCTTAGAGAACCCTCACAGCTTGTCCCCTGTGACTGGGCTCTTACCTGTTGAGGCGTGCACTTCCTTGTCCACTGGTGGAGTAAGTTCAGAGGTTGGGGTAGCATGACGGAACTCTGGGTATTCTGCAGACCTGAAATGAGTTACCAGTGCTGATAATCTCAATTGCAGGGCAGGTTTTTCCCCATAAATGAAACCTTCCACCACCCAGTTGTGCCCATAGACCTACCCACAGCACACCCTTATTGGCAGGGGTGATGGTCCCCTACACCACCAGTGTCCCCACCCAACATAGGGGCACTAGTGCTGTGGGTTAGATATTTCCCTTCCCTATGGGTCAGTGTGTATTGCCTCTGTATCACAGCAATCGCAAAAGATAATATAGAATTAATTAGTCTGACCTATTAACGAGAGTTATGCTCATTAAATAAACTTCTAGTACCAGAGCCAAAATTTTGCACGAACAGCTGCAGAGTGGTGATGGTGAGATGAACTAGGGAGAGTGTCTTTTACCACAGCCGTTTTATAGTAGTGTTCTGTCTCACTGTATCCCTTGATATCATAATGTTTAGCAACCACATCTCTGTCATTATGTCTCGATGGTGGGGGTGCAGGTGAATAGCCTCCCAAGACAAATATCAAGCTGTATAGTGATGTGTGCCAAGCCAGTGTCACCCCACGCATGCGCGCGCGCACACACACACACACACACACACACACACACCACCTCCATGACACGCCAGGGTGGAGTGCCCGGAGGGCAAACCTAGACCTGCAGCACACTGTTATGGAACCTGCAGACAGGCACATTTTATGATGCAGGGGTGCCGTCTCTCTAGGCTTGGCTGATGTGCTTCAGGGGCTGAGCTGTGGTGTGACCGTAAATAGCCTGTTTTTTTTTCCCCTCCCCAAGATTACACAGCACTACAATATTCCTGACTTTCGGAATACCACAGAATTTCTGGCACTACTGGCGAGGCGACAGGGAAAGCTTAAGAAAGGAGGGATCCCAGATCATGAAAAGGCAGCCAGAGCAGTCTTAACTGATTGGACAAGGTAAGAGGTAGCACTACTGTGTGCCTGGCAATGTGTACACTCATGTTTACAGCAACTCTGTTGTGAGGGGAGTAGCTGAGAGTTCCCTCATTGTCTGTGTTCCTACACCATTGCTTAGTGACTCCTGATGGAGAAACACAGAAACTGACGGCAAATAAGGGCTGCTTGGGCCATCCAATTTGCCCATTTTCATTGTGATCACTTGTGCTACAGACCCTGCTTGGTCTACGGCACTGTCTCTTCCACCTCGTTCCTTTCTTCTGATTCCCTTGTGCCTATCTCAGGGTTTTTTTGAACCCCACCACTGTTTTTTGCCTCCCACTGCCTCTGCTGGAAGGCTATTCCAGGCATTCACCACCCTTACTGAGAAGAAGTATTTCCTCACATCTCTCCTGAATTTATCCCCCCCAAGATTTATAACTCTTGTTCTAGAGCACCTTTTTCTTTGAAAAATGCCTCCCACCTGTACCTTGTTCACCCCTGTGAGTTATTTAAAGGGCTTGATCATATCCCTCTGCTCCTGCTCTCCACCAAGGTGTACATATTGAGCTCCTTTAGCATCTCCTCATAGGGCTTTTGATGCAGACCCTGCACCATCTTGGTAGCCTTCCTCTGGACTGCCTTCACCTTGTCTTTGTCTTTCCTGAGATGTGGTTTCCAGAACTGGACACAGTACTCCAGGTGGGGTCTTACAAGTGATTCATATAAGGTCAATGCCACTTCCCTCTAGAGAGGTTGGGACTGGAGTAGCTGTGACCTCCCCTGCTGCCAGCGCCTATACCATTGTTTACAATGTCTTCTGTGGGGAGAAGCTTTAACTGGAGTAGCTGTGAGCTCCCTTACAGCTAGTGCTCCTACACCATTGTCTACAGAGACTCCTGCTGGGAGAGGCCAAGACTGGAGAAGCTGTGAGCTCCCTCACAGCTGGAGCTCCTACACCACTGCACAGTCTACAGTGACTCCTGCTGGTAGAGGATGCAACAGTGGTGGCTGTGAGCTCCTCCCACAGTCAGGGCTTCTACACCATTGATTACAGTGACTCCTGCAGGGAGACGCTAAGACTAGAGTTACTACAAGATCCCCCAAAGTCAGTGCTCCTACACCATTGTCTACAGCAACTCCTGCTGATAGAGGTTGGGACAGTGGTGGCTGTGAGCTACCCCCTATAGTCAGAGCTGTTTCACCATTGCTCACAGTAACTCCTAGTAGGAGAGACTGAGACAGGAGTTGCTATAAGCTTCTTGACGGTCACCAACCCTACTCCACTACCCATTGGTGTACATCAGTATCTGCTACTAAGAAAAGACAAAGATCACCTGGCTCAGACACTGCTATATTGTTGGGGGTCTGTTCTTCAACCTATTGCACATGTCTGCACCCTGCTGCCTTTTAATATTACTTAAGAAGCACAGATGCTGTCCTCTGAGGGGGAGGTGATAGCAGGACCCTTTATTACACTAACTCCCTCACCGTGAGTCTGTCTTTTCTATTTTGTCAGTGGTAAGATCACCTACTTCACTCACCCTCCTGAGACGCACACCCTGCCCACCCACATCAGTGCAGAAATTGTTACGGAGATGGGAAAGGCCTTCAACTTCGAAGAGCTGGACCAGGGGAACCTGGATGCCTTATCAAGTAAGTGTGTGTGTGTGTGTGTGTGTGTGTGTGTGTGTGTTAGGCAATAATTACTGTTTAAAAGCCTCCAGATCGGTTCTGCTGAGGATGTGTAACCTGCCTCACTTTGGTTTCAGAGATTGCATCCCCCATGGTTATGGCTGGTATTGGGCTTCAGGCCGCTGGTCTGACAAGTGGAGCTGAGGGCGGAACACGGGAAGAAATGGAGGAAGATGAAAATGATGATGATGTAGATGAGGTTCCACAGGACAAAGAAGGCATGGATGAGGACCAAGATTTAGAGGTGCTGAACATTTATTTATTTGGGCAGGATAGCACTGCTGAGATGCAACATCTCATTTTTAGTGGACAGTGTTTTTACCCACTTCTACAGCTGGGAGGACTGGAACACTGCAACATCAAGTGACTTGCCCAAAGTTACATAACAAGTATTTGGCACTAGTTGGGTTAAAACCTGTGATCTTCTGGTTCCCAAACTGGTGCTCCAACCTCTAGACCACACTACCTCCCATAAGTTTCCAATCTGCCACCCCCCTGTATTTGGATTCTCGAGTTGTGTTGTCTGGATCCAAAACACATTTCTGTGCAAGAGAGGCAGCACTGCCCTCATCCTTGGAGTAGAGTGACAAGACAGATCAGTTCTGAGCACTTTGTGACCCTCCAGCTTGCATAAGCAGTCACTCATTGTCTTGGGTGTGGGAAACTGGGCTGTGGTCCCATTGAAGATACCACACAGCAGAACTCTGCAATATGAGCAGAGACATGCAGTACAGAAACAGTCGGGCAAAAAATGTAAATCTCCTGTTTTGTTTTTGTTTTTTTTTAGCTGTAACAGATTCCTTATGTCTTCCAGTTTCATTTAGTGGTCCAATAGTCCAGTATTTCCGAAATGTTCACAATTGCTTTTTTCACCCCAAGGGAAAAAAAAGATGATCCCTTGATTTGGCTTAGAAATAGCCTATAACATTGACAAAGTCTTAGGATCAAGAAAATGAAAGAATTACATAGTGAATAGAACAGGAATCATGAAGAAATTAAATGTAACGTGTGCTAATATTATTATTTGATGCTCTAGCATTTTGGAAAAAAAAATGTCACTGCACTGTAGCTTTAGTTAGTGTACCATTAGTGGGGGAATGTGCTATAGTGCCGCCCAGTCAATCGGTGGAGGGAAGGGGGCCCTTTAGTTCTTGACTTCATATTGAAAAGAAAAAGATAAAATTGTGAATATAAGATGGCGTATGAATCCCTCTGTATCCCAAAACTAATCACATATCCTTAATTTTCTGCAAGACTTTGAAGCTGTTATAGGCTGCGCTGGGGAAAATGGGCTAATTGTTGTCTTTTTTTCCTTGCCTGTAGTTTGGTCCAATGACAGTGGAGCTGAAGGATAACAAAGGAAAAGAGAAGTCAAAGGAGGAAGAGGTCACGCGGACGCCAGCGCTGTGTGAGATCTGGGCCGTAGACCCATTACATCAGGGACAGGCATTGCAGGCTGCCAGTAAGATGAGGAAGAAGCAGCAGAAACGGGCAGGTAGGTAAGCCATGTGTGAGCTCTGACAGAGGAAAGATGGGTCACCCATGGGTGTGTACATAAAGTATGAGCAGATATGCATTCTTCGTGAACATTTGTCCAACAGATTGCAGAGGTGGGATCACTTTCAGAACTTAAATATACCAAAGGTGAGTGTACTCATGAAAAAGCGTGATGCTCAAAGTCAGCACATTGATAAAAGCTTCAAAAGTTTATTGGCCAAATACTGCCTTGTAGTGCAAAGATGATAATTACTGACATACTTGAAACTGCCAATACAGAATACTATACTATAAATCAGTCCATAGAAAATGGGCAACCACAGATAAAGCTCCTAGTAGGAGAACTGTCTGAAACCCCCATTTATTTTTTCTCTTGTGTAATATATAATTTTTCCTTTTGGATGATTTACGCTACACTATATTTATACTTGTATGCTTATTTAACATTTGTAGGGTCTTTTTCAAAAGTAGATCTAACATGTGTCTAACAGAGCTGACTGTAATGTTTATTTGTTTATGTGGAACAAATACAAATTTGCACATAATTTTATTTCCATGTAACTGATTGCTTAAACAGGATAACTCTGTCAAATAGGGCCCTGCAGATATGCGTTTTCTGTATACTTACTTAACATCTGTAAGGTTCTGTTTAAAACTACGCTAAATAAGTGTCTTTTGTCTGTAATGTCTGTCTACGTGGAACAAATACAAGATTTGCACATAACTTATCTCATGTAACCATTAGCTTAACAGGACAACTTTGTAAAACAAGTCTTTACAGTCCTAAATGTTTTTCTCCTGTCAAAAAATAACGTGTTTTTTTAATCTGTCATTTCATGGGGTAGTTTTTTCTGTACTTTGTATATAAAATATTGAAAACCTACTTTAAAAATTAATTTGCACCTTAATTATAACACAGCTGTTTCTAGTTTCTGTGGGCAAGCATTTCACCTCAAACCTTAATTTATCAGTCTTTATAAAGAGGACTATTTGAGAGTTGATGTATACAAGAGAGAATTTATATATGGTATTGCCTTTACTGCACTAGATTTAGGCATGGCTTGGATAACCTGTCACCACCCCCATCTAAAGAAAGAGGTCGCTCACATCAAAGTGCTGGTTCATCAGGCAGTTTCGTACTTCGAGCTGTATCCATGCTTGCACGTTTTGTATGACTGTTTTCTCCCTTCTCCTTGGGACAAAGCTAATAATAAGAATTGTGTGATCCTACTTTCTAACCGCAGGAATCACTCATTATGATTAAACAAATGCAGTCAGCCTCCTGTGTTGGACTGCCCGGAGAGATGGAATTATATGCAAATGATGGAACTCTCAATTGGCTCATGCCACTTTCAAACTGCTGCCCTAGCAACTGTTGTACTGAGTGCTTCAGATTCTTTACTCCGTCTGCCTAGTGAAGACGTCCCGGAGAGCTCTCCTTCAACCTCTTCAAAATCTATCTGATCGATAAGTAGTGTTTTTATTTTATATTTCAGATTGCTGCCTTAGTTTTAGTTTACTTTTAGTTTGTGTAATTTTTAATTGTATTTTAGCGGTTCCTTCGCAGTTTCTTGGAACAGAGGGTTCCGCTATTTCTAGTGGGGTTTTTACCTCAGTTTTTTATATTTGTTAATCTTTTGTGGTAGGTTCCTAACCGCATACATTTATTTAAATCTTATATAGATTTCTTAGTTTCTCGGTGTCAGGAACCGAGTAGCGCATGGTTCCCGGAACCATTAGCGAGTGTTTATAGTTGTTTTATTTGGTTCTAAGGAACCGATAATTTGTTATATTTTCTTCAACGATTCCTGCTCAATGTCAGAGGCTCCTGTTGTTAAGCCTAAAAAATGCACAGGACCCACTGGTTTTAAATTGTGTGAGTCTTGTAGTCAGATAATAGCTAAAGTAGACAGACATTCATTGTGTATTTTTTGTCTGGGTACTAGCCATATTTTTGCAAATTGTGACATTTGTAAAACATTTTGCCCTAAAACTCTTAAGAAAAGGTCAAAAATATTAGAAAGGATGGCCTGTGCTTCTACTAATGCTGGTGAAACTGGTTCCTCTACCTCTGGCACAAGAAAGGATGGAGGTAAAGCTAAGGATCCTGATAAAGGATCAGATAAAGTTGAGCAGGATAAGCCAAAGAGGCCAGTGGAATCAAGGACTGAACCTGTGTCACTGAAGAAAAAATGTAAGGAAAAACATGTCACTGCACCTCCGACCGAGAAGGCTAAGGAGCTCCTAGCTGACAAAACTGGTATGCCCTCGACTGAGAACATTGCCAAGGCCTTACAGGTCTTGCAAGCACTGCAAGCTGCAGTCTCGGTTCCAGTACCGACTGTCCTGGTTCCTGTACAGCTTCCACCCTCTCAGGAGCCACAGGCTTCCTTTCCTGAGGAGGAGGAGGAGGAGGAGGAGGATTTTGAGGAGGAACAGATAGACCCAGAGGTTCCTCCAGAACAGGAGTTCAGTTCCTTCCTCAGGGGCCCAGAGGATTATTCCTCACACTATGCTTTTGTTAAAAGCATAGTAGAAACACTCAACCTCCCTCTGCCGGAGACAGAGGAGGATGTCGCGGAAGCAGAATTCTTGGATATGATGGGATTAACCCCCAAAAAAGTTTATTACTGCCTATGCATAAGTCCTTAAAAAAGGCAGCAGTGCAAGTATTCCAAACTCCCAATTCTATTCCAGGAGTCGATAAAAAAGCTGATAAGAAATCAGCTGATTTTCGGTTCTGCCACCCTGACCCGAAGGGGTTGTGCAGGCTGCTGCTTGCGACAAAGCCAGCATCCCCTTGGCTACCCATCCTCCAGGTAAGGATTCTCGGAAGATGGATACCATGGGAAAGAAAGGGTATATGGCTGTTTCTTTCATCCTTAGACAGGCCAATTATATGGCCTATGCAGTGCAATACCAGAAGGCACTCTAGAATGCAGTGTTAGCTCTGGCTGACAAAGTGCCTGGTGAGGTGGCAGTGGACTTGGAGGATACAGCAAGGGCTGCTTTAGACGCCACAAAATACCAGTTCCACATGGCTGTGGACACTAATGACTCTGCAGCCAGGTTGATGGCACTATCTGTCTCCCTTAGAAGATTTGCCTGGCTCAGGGCCACAAACCTAACCCTGGACACCTAGGCCAAGGCGATGGACTTTCCTTTTGAGAAAAATTCCATATCTGGAGATAAAACAGAGGCCTATATGAAGAAGGTAGAAGAGTATAAAACCACTTACAGAACCAGTTCTAAGGCTAGGCCTTACTCATCCTATAGGTCCCAGACCAGGGGAGGCGGGGTAGCAGATCCTACTCCAGACCTTTTTTCCAAACTCAGGCCTCTCAGCTGCAACAACAGCGTAGAGGATACTTCCGAGGAAGGGGAAGAAGAGCCACGAGGAGAGCTTCTCCCTCCCCAGTGATTCAGGCACAGCCCACTCGGAACCCCTGACAGGCTAGTACAGGTCGCATCCCCTTCCAAAAATTCACCAGTGGGCGGCAGACTGGCTCATCTTCTCCAGGATTGGTATACCATCACCATAGACAAGTGGGTCCTGGAGGTGGTGAGCCGGGGTTTGGCAATCAGCTTCAAATCTCTCCCAAAGCTGAGAGCAAGAACATTTGCACCAGTCACATCTGCAGATAGGATACTACTGGATGCAGAAGTACAACATCTGCTTGCTATCAAGGCAGTGGAGCCTGTGCCCTTAAACCAGCGGGGCAAAGGCTTCTACTCCAGATACTTCCTTACAAAGAAGAAAAATGGGGATTGGCGACCTATCCTGGATTTAAGACTTCTGAACAGACATATTCTGAAACCAAAATTCAAAATGGTCACCCTTGCTCCGATCATTCCCACTTTACAGAAGGGAGACTGGCTAGCCTCCCTAAATTTAAAGGATGCTTATTTTCACATCCCCATCAGACCTTCTCACAGAAAGTTTCTGCGGTTCAGACTGGCCTCAGGTCATTATCAGTTTGCAGCCCTTCCTTTTGGCCTGACTTCTGCACCAAGGGCATTCACAAAGTGTTTGGCCGTGGTAGTGAAGTTTCTGAAAAAACATGGAGTATCAGTCTTTCCTTACCTGGACGACTGGTTAGTGGTGGGTCCATCTCTACATCTTACAAAGCAGGCCTTAACACTAACAAAGTCTACTCTGGAATCCCTGGGTTTCCTCATAAACAAGCAGAAGTTGCAGCAAACACCAGTTCAGGTACTCGAGTTTGTTGGAGCAGAACTGAACACCAGTCTGGGCAGAGCTTTCTTGCCACAGGACATGGTAAACAGCATTCTATGAATTGCAAGCTCATTTGTACCAGGAAAACCCAAACCAGCCAGAGGCTTCCTCATGGTTTTGGGCCACTTGGCAGCTGCCAGCACAGTGGTACTAGGTTCCAGATTCCAAATGAGGGACATTCAGTTCCACCTGAGACCATCCTGGTCACAGAGGACAGATCCTCTGTCCAAACTGGTTCCAGTCACCCACACTCTCCTACAGGCACTGCAGTGGTGGCTGGACGAACAAAACCTTCGTGAAGGGGTTCCTTTCACAAAGGAACAACCTTCCTTAGTTCTTACAACAGATGCATCCCTTCTGGGTTGGGGAGTACACATGTTGGATTACACAGCAAGTGGCACATGGTCTACTCAAGAATCCATGTTGCACATAAATCTTTTGGAGCTCAGGGCAGTGTACCTAGCCCTGCAGGCATTTGCTCCACATCTTCAAAACAAAGTGGTGCAGGTCAGAACAGACAACACTACTACTATGTATTACATAAACAAACAGGGAGGAACCAGGTCAGCTCCACTGTGCACAGAAGCAATGAGGCTGTGGTCCCTGGCCTACTCCATGAAAGTATCCCTTTCAGCCATACATCTTCCAGGAAAGGACAATGTACTGTCAGACTCCCTCAGCAGGATAAGTCAGGATCACCACGAGTGGTGTCTGAATCCTTAAATTCTCAGCTCGATTTTCAGGTGTTGGGGCACTCCAGAGATGGAGGTTTTCGCCTCTGCAGAAAATCGCCAGCTACCAATATATTGCTGCAAGCCTCCTCTCAGTGGCACACTACCCCTTGATGCATTGGCACTGGATTGGACAGGGAAGTTCCTGTATGCCTTCCCTCCTTTTCCACTGATATTCAGGACCCTGCTGAAATGGAGGTGCCAACCAGCAACAATGATACTGGTGGCACCAGATTGGGCGAGGCAGCACTGGTATTTGCTTCTGTTGGCTCTATCAGTGGTACCTCCAATTCATCTGCCCAGGAAGCACAACCTGCTGACTTCCTCTCAGGGCGGGATACTGTATCCCAACCTGAAATCACTAAGGCTCAAGGCCTGGCTCTTGAGGATTTAGAGTGTGCGGATCTTAAACTGTCAGAAACAAGTTTTGGCAGTACTTAGGGGTTCCAGGAAACCTTCCTCTAAAAAGACATACTCTGCCAAGTGGAAGAGGTTTTCCATATGGTGTGCAGGTAAGGGTATTGACCCATCCAGGGCTGACCTTGCCATTCTTCTGGATTACCTGACACACTTACATTCTTTGGCTCTGAAGCCTTCCACACTCCAGGATCATTTGGCTTCAATTTCAGCTTACCTGTCAGCAGGTAAAGAGAGATCCATGGCCTCTCATCCAGTCTTCAGGAAATATTTTAAAGGCCTTAACCTTTTGTACGCTCCTTTGAGGGAACCTGTTTCAGCCTGGAATCTGAGTATCTGCATTGCCAAGCTCATGGACGCCCCATTTGAACTGATGGCAACAGCAGACTTGAAGTATGTCACTTGGAAAACTGTGTTTTTGGTTGCTATTACTTCAGCCAGAAGAATCCGTGAGTTACAAGCCCGGTGTACAGATGTACGGTAGATTACATCTCATTCCACAGGGACAAAGTGGTCCTCGGGACCAATAGAAAATTTCTTCCCAAAGTGGTGTCTGATTTCCATTTAAATCAGTCCATCACTTTACCTGTCTTTTTCACAGAGAACTCCAGTTCTCCAGAGAGAAGGCTTCACTCCCTTGATGTCAAAAGGGCACTTAGCCACTATATTGACAGAACTAAGTCTTACAGACAAGGCCAGATACAGCTCTTTCTTACCTATGGAGAGGTAGGTAAAGGTAGACCTGCCATAAAACGGACAATTGCTCATTGGATAGTGGCATGTATACAGTTTTGTTATAGTAAAGTGGGTAAACAGGCTCCCCTGGGCCTCAGAGCACATTCCACCAGGGGTATAGCTGCTTCAGTGGCAGCTTCAAGGGATATTCCACTCTTGGAAATCTGCAAAGCAGCTACATGGAAAACAGTACACACCTTCACAAAGCATTACAGCCTGGACCTGCAATCCAGAATTGATGCCAAGGTTGGTACAGCAGTGCTGCAGAACCTGTTTCCTAAATAGGTTTTCTGCCCAACCTCCAAAGGTACTGCTTGGTAGTCTGCATTTGTTTAATCATAATGAGTGATTCCTGGGGTTAGAAGAAAAACTTACTCACCATATTAATCTTGTTTCTTCAAAGGGATCATTCATTATGATTAAAGCACCCACCCTGCCTCCCTTACTAAAAACCTATGAACGTTGTTCTGCATCCCTGTTTTAGGATATTTTTTCCATATAGGTCAAGTTAGAGACTCACCTTTTGTTAACCAGCTGGTTCCCTTGTGGTCTCAAGTTCTTTAGGTTTATTTATTGGGATTTTTTTTGACCTGAGAGGACAAAAAATTATTATATATAAATATTATCATAGTTAATGGGTCTTGCACCCAGTTTAGGCTATGTACGAATCTGAAGCACTCAGAGTACAACAGTTGCTAGGGCAGCAGTTTGAAAGTGGCATGAGCCAATTGAGAGTTCCATCATTTGCATATAATTCCATCTCTCCTGGCAGTCCAACATAGGAGGCTGACTGCATTTGTTTAATCATGATGAGTGATCCCTTTGAAGAAACAAGATTACTATGGTGAGTAATTTTTTCTTCCCCATCAACAAAAACTAAATAAATCATAAATGTAATTATTCTGTATTGGCAGATCTTCTTTGGGGATATCGCTTTCATCAGGTCAGACCTGTGGAACATTAGCCATCAAGCTCTAGGACCACATGGAAACATTTAACATAGCAGTCAACTAGGGGCTGCCCACGACTACATCTGATGTCAGCATCCCTATACAAGCATGGACAGCCCTGTCCCCCATCAGTTGTTGGCCCGCAGTTGATCCTGCTTGTATGGACCATGTTGGGAACGAACTCTGCTTCAGTCGTTTGCTCTTTGGCTTTCCTGCCTTCTTTTATTTGTTTTCTTCAGTGTTGTTTTCTTTTCCTCTCGGTCTCCAACATGCCCGAAAGGAACTCCCCTGGCGTCGGAGTCTTTGGCCCTACGGTATGCTGCCTCCTGAGTTGCTCTTCACCCATTGCCTCTTCTCACTGCCTTGGGCGTTCTGACCCTGGTGGCCCTTTTTCCTCCTCTGCGCATCTCCCTTTTCCATTGGAGGACTTCGGGGCGCCAGGGGCAGCCTCAAGAAGGAGCAGGAGCCGGGAGCAGCAGTCGGGGGCTTCAGGTGTCTTCCCAACTTTGGTTCCTCCAGAGTGATCCTCTTTGGTTTCTTTTTTCCTGCCTTTCTGCGCCCCCTTCCCCGGCTGCATGTTTGCTCTTTAGGGGATTCACTGGGCTTCGTGGCCGGTTGGCTAGTGGCACTGAATGTCAGCGGAATCCCCCCCCGCCCCCATGCCCTTCTTTGCTTCGCGGGGACCCGTGAAACTTCCTTCTGTCCAGCAGTGATTTCTCCAGAAGACCACAGGATCTTCAGGCTACTCTTTGCACCAGGGAGACAGCCCTTTCTCTCTACCCAGGGCTATTTCTTTTGGAGCCTCTTTCTCTGGGCTCCTCATCCCCCCCCCCTCCCCCTGCCCTTGGGTTTTTGGGCGAGGGGTCTCGGCGCGGGCCTTCTCCTTCCCAGCTGTGGCGGGTGGTCATCCAGTGATGCCAGTGCCTTCCCATCAGTTGTTGCCTCCCGTTGCCCAGCGTACGGGGCAAGACCTGAACTTCGCTGCCTTAGCTCATGCTGGGGCTGGCCTCTGCCCACCAACGGTAGGGCCTCCTGCCTCTCCTGTCGGCGCTGGCCAGGTTGGCTGTTGCTATGGCCAATCTTCCTCTTATCAACGGCAGCGCCTCAGGCCTCCCCCATCAGTGCCAGCTCTTTGATGGCCTTTCTGGTCCTTGCCCACCTTACAGTTTCGCCGCCTGCCTCCACCATCGGCGCTGGCTTGGCTGGACCTTTTTTGCTTATGATGGCTCCTTCATCACCACAACCCCTCCCCTCCACAGTGCTAGTGGGGGCTGGTACTTTTACGTTGGTGGTGGTGCTCTGACCTTCCCCGCCAACTCCTTCTCCCCACCGTCGATGTGGTATCAGTGGGTGTTCTGCACGGATTGGTCGTGTTGCAAGGTCCGACAACATCTGCTCTTACTGTCCATTGACACTGACTGGTGAAGGGCAAGCAGTGGTGGTGGCCTCTGCTGCCAGGTTGCCACTCCCACACAGTCACTGGTTTCCTGGGGTCCCTACTTGGGCCCTCCTTTTTCCCCACCCTGCTACTGGTATCATTGAGAAGCATGCTAATTTCAGGATGAACTAGCCTATTCCCATGTGACCCTCCCCTTACATGGCTTCCTAAGTCCCCTGTGTGTACATTTCCATGTCTGCCCCATCCATTCAGTTGGGCATTTGGTGGGCTTATGGGTTCAGGACATCAGTACCTTGGCTCCCACTGTTCTTAACCCTATGGTTTGTCGCACACTGGCTGCCCATCCGTTTCCACCTGCTTCCTGGTGGAGGCCACTGGAGACTGCATCCAACATCTCGGTCCAGTCAGTAGTACAGCCAATGTGGTATGGGGCTGACTCTCATCTTAGGAAGGCACCAGCACATCCCTTAAATTGGTCTAAGGAACCAGCGGTGGACCCTTCGGGTGGCTTATTATGCAAACTACCCCTCCCAAGGAATGACTGAGTGCCCTCCCTGTCCATGGGGAGGGGGCGCCCCTACTTATGGCACGCCCCTGAACATGGCTACTGGGGCAGGAGCCAAGTCCGCTCCCCCCACAGCCCTTCTGTTTCCCCCTCCCTAGCCCAGCACTCGGTGTTTTGGGGGGACTTCATTCTGCCTTGTGGTGGCTGGCAAAGGGATACCCCCCATTGAAATCTGCTGGGGGCTCCTCTGTTATGCTGAGATCTCAGGGGTTAGTACCTGGGTGTCCTGCGCTGTTTGCCCAGCTGGGTCCCCTTCCTTGTCTGCCAGCCTCCCTTCCCCTTCTTGTTTTTCATCGATGACCAGGGCAGGAGTTTCTCATGGGAGTTGTAGCCTGCCCTCTGTGCTTCGCCAGCTAGACCTAAGCAAAAACTTCAGAATGGTCGCTCTGCCAGGTTTGTTGCCTCTCCTGAAACAAGGAGCTGGGATATGCTGCCTAGATATGCAGGATGCCTATCTGTATATCAAGGTTTGCCAACCCCTCACAAGAGGTACCTCAGGGTTTCTGTTTGGCGGGGGGTGCTCTACTAGTTCAGGGTACTGCTCTTTGGATTGTCATTTGCACCATGGGCATTTACAAGGTGCTTCGTAGTTGTGGCCGCAGCCCTCAAAAGAGAGGGTATGTGCAGTTTTCCCTACCTATACGACTGGTTGCACAAAGCCCAGTCCAGGGGGCAGCTGTCTCAGACCCTAGCATGTACCAGGCAGTTGTTCAGTGCCCTAGGGATCTTGGTCACCTAGCCCAAGCCAGTCTTGACCCTGTGTCTGCGCTTGCAGTACATGGGGGCAGTTCTGGACACAGCACAAGGCAGGACCTCACTGCTCAGGCCCACTTGGTGTCTCAGAGCCAGTATGTTCCAGCCAGACATTCCTGAGGCTGTTGGGCCTGATGGCAGCTGCCATTGTTATTGTACCCCTGTTCAGGCTGCACATGCAGATCCCTCAGTGGACCCTGAGGGTGCAGTGGGATCAGCGTACTGATGATCTAGAACAGCAGGTTCTAGTCTCCTCCCCTGTCCGCAGGGTACTCCAGTGATGGATGGACCTCAACAACCTGTTGAGAGGGGTCCCATTTCTCATCCCTTTCCCACAGCAGATCTTCACTACAGATGCCTTGGGGCTTGGCTGGGGGACACATTTGGATCCCTATTAAACCCAAGGGACATGGTCCTTGGTGGAGACTCTCCTCCACATAAACGTCCTAGAGATGAGGACCATTTTGTATGCCTTGCAAGCCTTCCAGAACACCCTCTTCCTGGGGCCTCTGCTGGTGCACTCAGTCAACGTTTCTGTAGTATATCACATAAACAAGCAAGGGGGGACTCATTCTTACCCCCTGTGCAGGTAGGCGATGAGAGTTTGGTACTGGACTCTAGAACATGGTCTAAAACAGTCAGCCGTCCATGTTCCAGGCATCTAGAATGACTTGGCAGACAGGCTAAGCAGGTCTCAGTGCCAAAAGCATGAGTGGGAGCTGCTGTCCTCGGTGGTAGAAGACCTGTTCAACAGGTGGAGCATCCAAAGCTGGACCTTCTTGTGTCCACACTCAATGCAAAACTGCCGCTTTTTTGCTTGTTCAATCCAAAGCCTGGAGTTTTCTGGTGAGATGTTCTGCCCCTTGCTTGGGACGGGAAGTTTTCTCTAAGCCTTCCCTCTGATTCAGAGGGTGCCATTCGAGCTTCGGATGGAGGGGGCCACCTTAATTCTTGTGGCACCCTTCTGGCCTCATCAGATGTGATTTCTGTCCCTGCACCTATTGACAGTGGAACTTCCAGTACCCCTGTGCCAGGGTCTGCTGCCCCAGGAGCAGGAAACTCTGGTCCATCCGGACCTCAAGTCACTCCATCTCCATGCATGGCTCCTGAGGACACAGCCATTGCGAGAGTTAGGGTGTTCCCAAAAGTAGCTTGTGTCCTCGTGGCTGCCAGGAAGCCCTTCACCAGGGCTGCCTAGTTCATAAATTGGGAGAGTCTTGCTTTATGGGCTGCTTCCCATCGTCTGGATCCTTTCACTTGTCCAGTGAACCAGATTCTAGAGCATCTCCTGTCCTTGTCAGATGCAGGACTGCAATACTCTTCCATTACAGTGCTCTTGTCTGTTCTGTTAGCTCTCCATGTGGCCGTTGATGACCCAGCTGGACATGGCCTGTACGTTTTTGTGAGGCATTCTGCATTTGATGCCTCTTATCCACAATCCAGTCCAGGCTTGGAGCCTGGATTTTGCTTTAGGGAAGCTTACTTTGTCTCCCTTTGAGCCAGCTGTGACTTGCGTGCTGTGCTTTCTGTCATGGAAAGTGTTATTTTTAGTTGCTATTACTTCTGTTCAAAGGATTTCTGAGCTGGAGGCTCTTACGTGCCAGCCTCCTTATTTGATTTGATTTTACATAAAGATAGTTTGAGGACTAACCCAAAATTGGTGGTGTCTGAGTTCACTTTAAACCAAGCCCTCCCACTGCCTGGTTACTATCCCCAACAAGGTAGTACGGTAAGGAACTTCCTGGGGTTGTTCGTGGTCATTCAGCCAAAGGCATGGCCACTTCTGTTACCCGTCTCAGGCATGTGTCAGCTGCAGAAAGATTTGCTGCAAACACTTGCAGTACTGTCTGCACTTTCCAAAAGCATTACAGTCTGGACGTTGCCTCTAGAAGAAGGGCAGGTATTGACCTAACTGTGCTTCATGGCCTTCTTTCTTAGGCCTCTGGTCTCCTGCCATCCAGACTCTAATTGTCTGTACTGCTTGGGACTCGATCCACAGGTGTGACCTGATGAAAGAGATATCCACGAAGAAGATAGGACAGTTATGTACGAGCTTACTGTAACTGTAGATCTTCACGGGACTCTCTTTCATCAGGTCATGCCAACCCACCCTCTGTCCCCCTTTTGGGGTCAGGGCTTCCTCATTCTTGTCTCTGTCTACAGAATGGCCTCCCTGTTGCTACATCATCAGTTAGCTGGGCACCTCTAGGAGCTTTTATTTATTTTATTTATTCAGGTCTAGGATTACAATTACCTTTGAGCCGAGTCTCTTTTACAAAGGTTCCACGTCAGAGGCAAGGACATACAGGAAAAAAAGTGTAAATACAATAGTCATAGTAAAATACAATAGTAAACAGTTATGGAATAGATCAGATAACGATTAAGGCAGAGTTGCTTGCTGTACTGTACAGATGGTATACCCAGAGATGAGGCTGAGGCTTGGCTTAGAGACAGTGTGATAGAAAATAGAAAAAGGGGAGGGTAGCAAAAGGGAGGGGCACAAGGATGCAGCCAGAGGCGGTTGTCAAACGAATGTAGGGATAAGTGCCGGTGACAAGGGGGGGGGGGGGTAGAGGTGGGAGGGGAGGGAAGGTAGAGAGGGCAGAATAGGAAATAAGAGCATCAGTGGGGTAAGAGTCAGCAGGAGGGGCGGAGGAGGGAGAGGCAGTAAGAGGCCCAGAGGAGATGTCAGCTTAGCTTATGGGAGGCAGTCACAGGAGCTGGAGGCGGTAAGGTGGAGCTGTAGTCTAGTTTTAAAAATGCCCAGAGTTGGGGCAGTAGAGATGGCAGGGTTGAGGCTGTTCAGCCAGAGAGGAGCTCTGTAGGCGAAAAGAAAAACGTTGACCATGAGTGGTGCGACAGTGGGAAACTTGCAGGAGTTGGGTTTTTGATCCCCTGGTGATCTGCATGCTGTTCCTGTTGTTGTGTAGCAAGGCTGTGACCCATAGTCAATAATTGAGACCATGGAACTCTGAACGGCAATCTTCAGGGCGTCAGGGGTGAGATGTTGTCTGTGTCTGTAGAGGAGACCAATGCGGGTGTTAGCAGCTTCTGCCACAATGTTGACGTGTGCACCTTATGAAAGGTTGGGGTCCAACAGTATCCCAAGGTATATGAAGGAAAGAACCTGTTCAAGGGTATTCCCTTGTGATGTGGAGATAGCCAGGGGGTGAAGCTTGCGCTGATTTTGGGAGTTGCAGAAAAGCATAGACTTAGTCTTTTTGTGGTTAAGGACAAGTTTATGATTAGAAAACGACTCCATGGTACTGAAACCAAGTTGGAGATTCCGTTGTAAGGACATGGGATCTTTGTGAGAGGAGAAGATGACTGCGTCATCGGCGTAGAGCATGATATTCCCCGTGCAAGATTGTGGTAGAGAATTTAGAAAGAGGCTGAATAGGAGTAGGCCCAGAATAGAACCTTGTGGGACACCCGAGCGAACTGGCAAGGTATCAGAAAGGGCATTGGCAATTTTCACCCTTTGTGAGCGGTTTTCCAGGTAGCTTTTGAACCATAGGGCTGAGTTGGGAGAGACCGATGTTCAGAAGTTGGTCAACCAACAGCCGATGGTGGACAGTATTGAAAGCCTTGGAGAAGTCAATGAAAACCGCCCCAGTAAGAAGGCCCTATCGAGAGAACTATGTACAACACCGGTGAATTCGAGTAGAGCAGAGGAGGTGCTGTGACCCTTTCTGAAACCGTGCTGTTGAGTGCACAGTAAATTGTATTTGTCCAGATGGTCAGTTAGTTGGTCTGCTACGATGTGTTCGAGTGACTTGGAGAGCGGGGGCAGTATAGAGATTGGGCAATAGTCAGAGTGGCTAGTTTTGTCACCACTTTTGTGGACTGGAATGACGGAGGCAATTTTCCATAGGTCCGGGAATTGACTGGAACAGAGAGAGAGAGAGAGAGAGATTCAGGATACTGGTTAAGGGATGAAGAACTTCCTCAAGAGTTCGTGACAGTATCTTAAGGTCAAGGGAGTCACCACTAGATCTGGATTTGGAGATGGCAGTAGCGATGTAGTGGTGCTCTATGTTCAGTGTGACCTCCCGAAAATAGAAATGGGGTGATTGGCCTGAGCAGGATGGGTGTTAGGGGAGCTGGCGTCGTCTTTGAAAAAATCAGGGGGGAGAATGGCACTAAGGTCGATAAATGCAGTGTTAAAGGTGTTGGCAATGTCAAGGGTAGTGTTCCCATCAACGATCAGCATGGCAGGAGAGTTTTTAGGTTGTTTCCCTGTGATTTCCTTGATGTTATCCTAGAAGGCACGTCCGTTTCCCCAGGTGTTGGTTAGTGCATCCTTGTAGAAGGAGCTTTTCGTAAGTTGGATGGCTTTTGTACAGGCATTACGGGCTTGTTTGTAATTTTGTACGTCAGACGGCTAGCCTGTGGCTTTAGCCACCGCCAGAGGTGGTCCCTTAATTTCAGCTGTGAAAGGAGCTTGGACATTAATCCAGGGGTTACAGAGTGTCTTACCTTTGCATTTTTTAACAGGAGCAAAGAGGTCACAGGCTTGGTTGAAAGTGGCAATGAAGAAGCCAAGGGCCATGTTAACATTTCTGCCTTGTAAATAAGTTGCCAGTCAATCAGATTCAGGTAGTGTTTAAGATGGGCAAGCTGACCATGTAGGAAGACCCTACTGTATATGAATTTGGGGGGGGAGGGGCTTGAGAAATTTGTTGGACTATTCACAGATGACTGGGGAGTGGTCACTGAGGGAATGTGGAAGAATGGTGGTACAGGAGATCCTGGATGGGTGGCTGGTAAGTACCTAGTCCAGAAGGGTACTAGTGCCAGTCTTATAGTTAGTCCTGGTCAGTGTGTCCACCATCCTGTGTGAGGTTAGCAGAGGCAATTGAATCTTTAAGCTCTCCTGCCTCCGATGCTAGCCAATTAATGTTGAAGTCTCCTAGCAGGATAAGTTCAGAGCCAGGAGTTTGGGAGTTAATGAACTTGAGAACATCATTGAGACCATTGACCTGGTCCCTGGGTGGGATGTAGACGGAGACAATCGTGAGTGCTTTTTGGTTTGGTCCAAGGAAAATTTTTATAGGTAGGATCTGAGCCGAGGAGTCAGGCATCAGGGTTGCAAGGGGGTGCACCAATAGAGTGTCTTTGACATAGATGGCACAGCCCCCTCCTTTCTTAGTGACACGGTCCAGTCTAATAATGTTGTATCCTTGTAGTGTTATTGCTTGATCGGGAACTTTTGACGTCAGCCAAGTTTTAACCACTGCTAGGATGTCAGGGTTGTGTTGTCTTATGAAGGATTGAAGAGCATCAAACTTGGGTAGCAGGCTGCAGATGTTAAGAGATGCGAGGAGAAGAGCACCTGTAGTTGATTTTGTAGCTTGAGTTGCATGGTCCAGGGTTTGGATGGACATTGCCTGAGATCAGCAGGAGGAGGAGTAGCAATTTTAAGGAGCAAAGGCGTAGCTCCTTAAGGAATAATTTGTGGCATTGTTTAAAGTGTGTGAGGCTGGTAGGTACCAGTCGGCAGCCCCAGTGAGATGCATTGAGCTGCAGCGTGGATAAACCGGCCCACATACCAGGCATGGGGAACTTTAGCAGTAGCCATGTTTTGGCAATAGGTGGGCCAGAAGGAGGACAGGGCGAGTAGTGGAGAGTTCCCTTAGAGAAGCAGGTTATGTCTAGGTAGCTAAGGGGAGGGGCAGGATGGCATGGGCCAGAGAGGGAAGATGGAGGTAGAGCAAGGAGGAGGAGGAGAGGTAAGAGCAAGGGGAGAGTGACCATGAGGCAAGCATTATTGCACAAGTGACTGGGGGCCAAGGGACCAAAACAGAGAAAGGGTAAATCTAGAGAATAGGTGGAGAGAGAGCTGAGATCAGGAGGCACTATGGGGTGAAAAAGGAGGAGGGGTGAGTAGGACCAGAGATGGGAGAATCAATGCGCTATATTGGGGGAGCAAGACGGGAGGTGGGGTTTAGGCATTATTTAGATTAAGGTAGGAAAAATTATGGCAAAGTCAATGAATTTCTATGAGCGCAGAGCCCAGCGAGCAGAGCAAAGGCAGAGAGATACAGGGAGCCAATCAGGGGCAGCACAGGCAGCGGGTGTCCAATCGGGAAGCGAGGCAGCGAGTGCTAGTCCAATAGTTGCTGCCGACTGCTTCCCCGACCCCAGTCAGGAGTCTTACCCTGTCTAGCTGGAACTCGGAGGCAGGTGGGAGTGGCGGCTTGTGTGGCAGGCTTCAGGAGTCACGGCAGCGCCGAGAAATGGACCCGGCGGCACGGTCAGGGGCTGGATCTAATGGGAAGAAAGAGAGGTGGGGATTAACTTAAGAGCAGAGCAGGACAAAAGCAGGAGAGGCCCGAGAAGAATTAAATCGGGGGGGGCGTGGAGCGAGAGAAAATTCGAGGGCAGATACTTAACTAAAGCGGAGTGGGGAGGGCAGCCGAGGTCAGAAACAATGGATATTCCAGAACTTGGCACCAGGAAAGCGAGAGACAAAATAGTCACAGGGCTAGAGGGGCAGAACAATATTACATTTAGCAGACAGAGGGTGTAGGAAAAGCAGAGAGAGGAGCAAGTGGAGCTAGCAGCTGAGAAACAGAATACAGAAATTCAATCACAGATTTAAATTAACAGATAAAATTGGCAGTAATCACATAGCAAAAGACATTGCAAGTAAAACAGGGTTATGCAGACACAAAAATTACGGCAAAGTCAATGAATTTCAATGGGCACAGAGCCCGGTGAGCAGAGCAAATACAGAGAGATACAGGGAGCCAATCAGGAGCAGCACAGGCAACAGGTGTCCAATTGGAAAGCGAGGCAGCGAGTGCTAGTCCAATGGTAGCTGCCGACGGCTTCCCTGACCTCAGGCAGGAGTCTTACCCTGTGTAGCTGGAACTTGGAGGTGGGCGAGAGTGGCGGCTTGTGCAGCTGGCTTCAGGAGCTGCAGCAGTGCTGAGAAATGGGCCCGGTCAGGGACTGGATCTTGTGTAGCTGGAACTCTGAGGCTGGCGGGAGTGGCTGCTTGTGTGGCTGGGTTCAGGAGACACGGCAGCACCAAGAAATGGACCCGGTGGCCCGGTCAGGGGCTGGCTCCTGTGTAGCTGGAACTCGGAGGCGGGTGGGAGTGGCGGCTTGTGTGGCTGGCTTAAGAAGCTGTGGCAGCACCGAGAAATGGACCCGGCAGCCTGGTCAGGGGCTGGATCCTGTGTAGCTGGAACTCGGAGGCGGGTGGGAGTGGCGGCTTGTGTGACTGGCTTCAGGAGCCACGGCAGTGCCAAGAAATGGACCCAGTGGCCCGGTCAGGGGCTGGATCCTGTGTAGCTGGAACTCGGAGGCGGGTGGGAGTGGTGGCTTGTGCGGCTGGCTTCAGGAGCCGCGGCAGCGCTGAGAAATGGACCCGGCAGCCCGGTCAGGGACTGGATAGTACAGTTATGTAAGAACTTACTGTAACAGTAGATCTTCGAGAGAGGCTCTTGCAGTAGGTAATTACATATAGGACTGATGCCGGCAGGCGGCAGGACCCCACTGAAAGATTTCTAGCTAGCAGTTCCTGGCGAGGGACCACCCCCACGTTAGGTGACCGGCGTCGTCAGAAGACGTCGGTATAAAGGGGTGGCCCTCACGCCCACCTTCCAGTTCTTTCCCGCCAAAGGCGGCCGGACGAGAGAGAAGCAAGTATTTCCCACTGGAAAAGGAGCTGAAAAGCTAGGGGATGGAGGGCGGAAGACATTTCACTGTGAAGAGCCTCTTCGAAGATCTACTGTTACGGTAAGTTCTTACGTAACTGTACTATCTGGCTTCTAGAGGGCCCTTGCAGTAGGTAATTACATATAGGACTGAGTCCCAAGCAGTCTGGAACAAGAAGAAGCACACGGGAGGAGGAAAACTACTCAGAATAGATCCTTTACCTGTAAAGGCCTTAAGAAAGGAAGCCTTTCAGGACAGCCAATCTGAAGCCTGCTCTACAGCGAGAGGCAATATCCAAACTGTAATGTTTTGTAAAGATATGGACGGAAGTCCAAGTGGCGGCAGCACAGATGTCTGCCGCTGACACATTCTTGAAACAAGCCACTGAGGCAGCGACTCCTCTGGTGGAGTGTCCTCCTACTTGATCCGGAAGAGTCTTGTTGTACTTGTCATAACAGAAAGTGATGCAGTGAGCCAACCATTTGGATAGGCATTGCTTAGAAATAGCATTGCCTTCTCTTTTGGGTGCAAAAGAGAAAAACAGTTGATCAGTCTTTCTGAGATCCTTTGTCCTGTTAGTGTAGTATCTCTGGATCCGGTAAACATCCATATTATGTAGTAAATACTCCCCTTGATTGGAGTACTGCATAAAGAAAGCGGGTAACTCTATGGACTGGTTCAATGTAGATTCCGCTACAACCTTGGGGAGAAACTTAGGATTGGTATGCAGAGCCACACATTCCTTGTGGAAAATCAAGTGTGGAATTTTACACATCAGAGCCTGGAACTCGGAAATCCTCCGAGCCGAGGTAATGGCCACGAGAAAAAGTGTCTTCCTAGAAAGGAACTTCAAGTCTATGGAGGCTGCCGATTCAAAAGGAGGCAGAGTTAGTATCTCAAGAACAAAATTAAAATCCCAAGGAGGGGCGGGAACTCGAATAGGTCTCAGGTGGAGAACCCTTCTGAGGAAAGTCTTCGAGACTTCCAGCTGAGCAAACATTCTGTCTGCAAAGGGAACGTGATAGGCCGAAATGGCCACCGTGTGGACTTTCAGAGAGGGATGACTAAGACCTAGGTCAAAGAGATGGCACAGGTACTCCAGCAGACATCCTGTGGGGCAGGAGAAAGGCTCAACGTCTTTCAAAGCAGCCCAGATTGTGAACCTTTTGCACTTCATGGCATAGGTAGACCTAGTGGAGGGTTTCCTAGCCTCCACCAGAATTTCTGCCACCTGGGGAGAAACTCCAAAGCGGGCTTGGGTTATGTCTGCAGGAGCCATGCATGTAGCCAAAGGGACTTGAGACCTGGATGGACCAGGGTCCCTCAATCCTGGCTCAGTAAACATCGTGACAGAGGAAGAGGGAGCGGAGGTTCCTCTGAGAATTGTTGCAGAAGACAGAACTAAACTTGCCTGGGCCAAAATGGAGCGATCAGAATCATTCATGCTCCTTCTGAACCTAGTTTCTGCAAGACCCATGGGATCAGAGGAATTGGGGGAAAGGCATAGACAAATCTGTCCTTCCAATCTAGAGATAGAGTGTCTCTCTAGAAAATGCCTCGCTTTTGAACGAGCGAGCAGAAATCTGGAAGTTTTGCGTTTAGAGAGGAAGCGAACAGGTCGTCCTGTGGTGTTCCCCAACATAGGAAGATATTGTCTTGGACCCCTTGATCCAGTTCCCACTCGTGGGCCAGGGCGGACGAGTGACTCAGCTTGTCTGCCAAGGTGTTCTCAACTCCCGGAACATGAGTTGCCGTAAGGTGAAAGTTGTGTTGTGTTTCCCAATCCCAGACTCTCATTGTTTCCCTGCAAAGAGGGTAGGACCGAGTCCCTCCCTGTTTGTTGATGTACCATACCACACACATATTGTCCGTCTGGACGGCTAGGTGGCCTGGAAGGAGATACAGATGGAGGGCTTGGAGTGCATAAAGCACTACCCGGAGCTCGAGCACATTGATGTGAAGTGTTTGTTCGAGCTTGGACCAAGAGCCCTGGGTCCGATGAGGACTGAGATGGACTCCCCAACCTTCACCCGAGGCATCTGTGGTCAGAGAATGGAACCCCCCGAATCAGGTTCTCTCTGACTATCCACCACTGCAAGTCTCGAACCATGGGAGAGGAGACCAGGACCAGCTGATCCAATTTGTCCTCCAGTTGATCCCATTGGGAGCAAAGTGTCCACTGAGAAACCCTCATGCGGAGCCGAGCACGAGGAACTGTCGGGATAGCAGCCGCCATGAGCTCGAGAAGGCGAAGAACCGACCTTGCAGTGATTCGCCTGTGGCTGGACAACAGGCTTACCTGAGTCTGAATAGTGGCCGCCCTGTCCAGTGGCAGGAAGGCCCTGCCCAGGGTCGTGTCCAGTATCGCCCCGATAAACTGGGATGGGATCAAGTGAGACTTGGAATGGTTGATGGTAATACCCAGGCAGGCAAAGACCTGTTGGGTAAGGGAGAGGCAGCGTTGGAGTTCCTCCCTGGACGAGGCCGCCAGGAACCAGTCATCCAGGTCCGGGAAAACCTGCACTTCCCGGGTACGCAGGTAGGCCGCCACCACCGCAAGGTATTTGGGAAATACTCGGGGAGCCGAGGAGAGGCCAAATGGAAGTGCCTTGAACTGGTAGTAGCCCCCCTGGAAAGTAAAACGGAGATATTTGCGGTGGGACGGGCGAATGGATATATGCAGGTAGGCATCCTGCATATCCAGAGCGCACAGCCACTGGCCTGAGCGGAGGAGGGGCAGAAGGCTCTGCAGTGAGAGCATTCTGAACCTCTTGTATTTCACGAATAGGTTCAGGGAACTGAGATCTAGGATAGGTCTTACATCTCCTGTCTTCTTCGGGACCAGGAAGAAGTGGGAATAGTAACCCGTCCCCTGTAGGGGAAGGGGGAAAGGTTCTATCGCTTGTTTCAGCAACAGTGCTGAAATCTGTTCCTGGACCAGAAGATGATGTTCCTGAGAGTATGACAACCTTTGGGGAGGGTGACGAGGTGGTTTCTGTAGCAACTCTATTGAGTGTCCTTCTGTGATTAACTGGAGCACCCATGAATTTGTTGTTATCCTCTCCCAGCCTGGCAGGTGGAGGGAGAACCTCCCTCCTACCGTTCCTCCGAGAAGCCTGGAGGCTGTGGGAGAGGGAAGGAGTCAGGTGGTGTGGGACAGTGCTGCAGCTGAAGCACCCGCTGCTTTTTTGGGCGGAAGGGGCTTGGCAGCTGAAGGTGCCTGTCGTTTAGTGGCCCGCTTTCCCGGAGGTTTCGCCTTTGGCCAGTTCCGTCTGCAAAAGGGATGGCGCTGCGGTTGATGGGGATGGTACATACAGTTGACGGACTTTAGTGCCATCCCCTTCTCCTGCAGATTGGTGATGATGTCCTTGACATCACCCCCGAAGAGCACCGGCCCCGGAAGGGCGCTTCCTGTATTGCAGACTGCACTTCTGGGACCAACCCTGACACACGGAGCCAAGCATGACGTCGTAAGCCTATGGCGAAAGCTGAGCTATGTCCAGCATTGTCCACTGCATCGTAAGTCGCATGAAGCATGTGTTGACTGGCCGAACGTGCAGAGCGGATGAGGTCAGACAGTTCCTGCTTGACTTGAGAGTCCGGCAGGGAGTCCAATTTGGTTTCAACCTCAGAAAGAATTGCCTTCTGGTAATCCCCCATGTGACCGACATAGTTCAGGGCCCTGATCCCCAGCGTGGAAGAAGCGAGAATCTTCTTGCCATACTGGTCCAGAAGGCGGGATTCTTTATCAGGTGGTGACGAGCTAAGGTGTTTTGGATCAGCTGACCGGCCGTGAGTGGCACTAATCACGACCGAGTCAGCTCGAGGGTGGGAATCTAAATAGTCAACACTCTCTGGAGCCTGGTATAGCCTGTTCGACTTCTGTAGAAGAGGGGCTAATGCCGACAGTTGCTTCCAAATTGCGGTAACAAGCTGGGCATGAGGCTCGATCCAGGGTGGCACCAAGGTGGGAGCTGTCACGGGCAGATCCAGATGCTCAGCGAGTTTTAAACGCAGTGGATCTGGCTCCAAGGATTGCCCCTTATGCACTGCCTGGATTTTACGTAGCAGCTCCGTGAAGGAAGGATCCTCCGGAGGAGACTTCGGAGGAGTCCTTGGCCTGGGCTTTGACGGAGAGCGAGGCTCGTCGTCCTTCTCGGAGCAGCCGTCTGAGGCATCTGAGGCGTCTGAGGAGGAAGAAGAAGAAACTGAAGAAAAATACGACTCCCTTTCCCATCTAGGGGGAGGAACGGACCCCTTGGGAAGCCCTTGGGGAAGCGTGTCCTGCCCCTGTCTGGACCCAGAGGGTTTAGTCCTGGTGTCTGGAGGAGGGGAGGGAGTTTGTCGTCGTGGACGTACGGGAACCGGTACCGGCACCATCGTCGGAAGACGACTCTCCACCTCTCTGGTGAGCTGAGCCTTGGCCTCAGCCCACCAGGAGGCTAGAGTCTCCTGGTGGAGGAGGAGGAGGAGGAGGGGGTAAGGGTATGGGTTATACCCATAGAGCAAGTATCCATAACCCGACGGCGGGAAGCCCGGCATCTGATACTGCGGTCCCGGGTACGACAGCGTCGGGTACCCGGGAGCCAGGGGAGCTGCTGGAGCAGACTGCCCCACCTGAGGCCCCATGGGTGGGACTGGGGCAGAAGGCCCGGAGGGCTCGGCATCGGGGCAGCCTCCAGAAGTGGGATGTCACCCGGAGTCGGCACTACCGGTGTCGGGGCCGGCATCCGGGGAGCCGACGTCAGATCAGCAGAAGGTTGGTCTGATGGAGGTGGAACAGGGACCTTAGTGTCGCCCGGGGATGGAGGGGAAAAATCCCCGGGGTCGGGCTGAGGAGACTCGGGGTCCCCAAAGGGCAGCAAAGGCTGCGGGAGCTGGGAACGACGGATGTGGGAGGGTCCGGCGTCGGCTCATCTACTGTGCAGACGCGGGCGGGCCAACGTGTGTCTTGCCAGTGGGATCTGGGGACAGGCGCCGGAGGGGCCAGCGTCCGACTTAACAGAACCTTCACCAGAGGCAGGCCGCGATGGAGGGGCGGCCTCGTCTGGCGGAAGAGGGGTTGTGCACCGCCCCGAAGGGTCGGGTGACTTACCGACCTCTCCGTAGACATCGGAGGAGCCGACGCCTGGCTTATCGGAGCCGCCCACACTGGTAGGCTCGCAGCCGCCGGGCTTTACCGGGGCGGAAGTTTCAAGAGCCCGGAGATCACCGCCCGAGCTGAGCTAGACGGGCGGGCCGATGCAGGCGGCCGTCGACGAGCGGTCAACACGGCGACTCCCAAGGGAGTCGCGATGGGAGAGGAGCCCTTGTCCCGGTGCTTTTCCTTGTCCTTTCTCTTGCGATGGCCTTCAGGGGAAGTTGATGCCTGACGAGGTTTTTTGAGTTCTTTTTCCATGGAGCTCATCTTCTTTTTGAGAATGTGGGCTTCCAGGGACTGCTGCTGCCTTCTCCGGGTGGCCGCGTTGAAACTCAGGCAGTGCTGGCACTTCTCTACTCGATGGTCTGGGCCTAGACAAAAAAGGCACAGGGAATGGCCGTCCTTTTGTGGGGAGTTGGGCGCTGCACGAGTCTCACTTATTTTTGTGCTCGGAGGGTGTAGGGGACGACATACACTAACGAATGACTGACGATTACTAAGAAAAAAGTGAAAAACTCAGTAAAATAACCGACGAAGGAGCCTGACAAGCAAAGAACTTTGCTGCGAGGTGCTGGCATAGGCTAACGGTGGGAAAGAACTGGAAGGCGGGTGTGAGGGACCGCCCCTTTATACCGACATCTCCTGATGCCGGTTACCTGACGTGGGGGCGGTCCCTTGCCAGGGACTGCTAGCTAGAAATTTTTCCATGGGGTCCTGCCGCCTGCCGGCGTCAGTCCTATATGTAATTACCTATTGCAAGAGCCTTCTCGAAGTAAGATCTAATTTTTATGGCTCTTTCACTGGGATGGTCTAGCCGTTCTTTCCAGCTGGGCCTTGTGGCTGGGTTTGCTTACCCTCTCCTGGTTCCTGAGAGGAGGGACCTCTCTGCCTGTTCCCTCTCGGGACATTAAGGCTTTATCTAGGTTGCCTTTTTCCTCTTTTAACGGCTTCTAGATTGTGTTTCTGCCCCATCTGTTGGGCAGTACCATAGTCCCTCTCTTGGTTCCTTAAAGGGAGGTCCTCTAAGCAAGATCTGCTGCGGGGAACTGAGGGGGAGGACGGAGGCACCCATGCTTGTATAGGGATGCTGATGTCAGACGTTTTAATGTTTGGCCCCTAGTAGACCGCTAGGGAAAAAGTTTCTGTATGGTCGTACAGCCTGATGGCTAATGTTCCATTGATATGACCTGATGAGAGAGTTCCTCAAAGATCTCCTGTTACAGTAAGTTCTTGCATAACAGTTCTTTTTAAACAGTTCTGTACTTTGTATTTCTGCAGTATCTATCCAATAAACATTTTTACTCAATTGTAGTAAGAATGTTTCTTTTAGAAGATGTAGCATCTCAGCCCTGAGGTGTTTTCCAGAAATAGAACTTTAGAATGGTCTAACAGCAGATTAATAGCAGAAAAGAGAAGTGATAAGGCCAATCCAGTGGTGTAGAGGGCTGAGACACCGTTAGTTTCTTACCACTCGCTGCGCTGGTGACCTGAGTTCAGGAATGCGCTCTGGTCAGTGGTGGGAGGGGCCGAGAGAGAATTGACCAGCTGCCTGGCAGCTCTTCTCTCTCATATTGGGGTGGCAGGCCTTCACGGCTCTTGGCTGGTGGCAGCACCACTGCACTGGAGGCAGATGTTGGTCGGGGGGTGGAAGAAGCCACGGTTCCAGAACATATGCGCACCTCCACTAGCATGTGTCCTCTGAGCTTGCTGTGGCTTCAGGAGCATTAGTGGGAGAAAATGGAGGAAAATGACTGCACAGATCCGTGAAGCCTTACCCAGACACCTGGACCTGCCCTTCCACTCCAGCTGGTATGGCCCTTCTGGATTATGTGCTTGGAGAAGGGTTACAGCCCTTCCCCCCCCTGGCCCTGCCATGGGGGGGATTTACAGAGGAAAGGGCCCCCAGTGTGTGGAGGGAGGATAGCAATGGTCCGAGTTGTCTGGGGATGTAACTTAGTAGCCGCCCGGTCTGGCTACAGAGAATAAACACCTGGGTATAAGGAAGGAAGAAAAAAAAGTGGCCACTCAAGTAACCTATGCTATCTATAAGAAATGAAAATGCAATATGAAATGACAAACAGTAAAATCTACAAAGTTTGAAGTTATAAAATACTTGAGCAAGAACATTTTTAAAACATTTGATCTGATTACCCGAAGAACACTTTTTATTCAGGTTCTAGAAGAGAAGTTAGGATGGGATTATATGACTTGCAAATACACCCTTTAGAAGAAACATCATTACTAAATATTTGTGATGCCATGCAAATAGCAGACTCCAGGTAGTACTGTTTGAACCTGCTATATTTAGGAAAAAGCTTCTGAATCACAGATGTACCAAATCTGGGCTCTCTTCTAATTTGGATGTCCAGACAGTAGTGAGACATGATAGTGTGTACTGAGAGCCATATGACTCCCTTACATATCTCTAGCAAGGGTATAACCCTTCATGCTGCCACTGCGGCAGATCTTTCTCTGGTGGAATGTGCCCTTAAACCTTTACCATAGCAGGATTCAATACAAGAAGTAATCCGGTGAGAAGTCTTTTTCATAGTAGGTTTAGTAACAACCAGATCTTACTTCAAGAGGGCTCTTGCAGTAGGTAGTATTTACATATAGGACTAAGCCGCCAGGCGTTGGGACCCCAATGATGAATCTCTGGCAGGGGACTGCCCCCATGTCAGCTGACTAGCATCAGCTTGCATCAGTATAAAGAGGCGGTCACCCACGCCCGCCTTCCAGTTCTTTCCCGCTGTCGGCTTGCAAAAGTACCTCATGGAAGAACAGCGCTACTTCGCCATTTTCGGATGAGTATTTACTCCTTTTTGCTTAAAAAACTTACCAGTTTTTTCCTTCAAATTGTTCCTAACTCCGGCTGTGTATGTTGTCCCTGATGTCCTCTGAATTGCATAAAAACAAGTGTGAGCTGTGCGGATCCCAGCTCCCTCATAAGAACGGCCACTCTTTGTGTCTATTCTGCCTAGGCCCGGACCACCGTGTGGAAGAGTGTTAAGACTGCCGGAAATTCAGTTTGGTCACCCGTAAGAGGAGACCGCAGTCCCTGGAAGCCAACATCCTAAAGAAAAAGATGGCCTCCATGGAAAAAGAATTGAAAAAACTGAGGCGGGCGTCCACTTCACTGAAGGTCACCACAAGAAAAAGAGGGACAAGGAGAAGCACAGGGACTGGGAATAGTCATCCACAGCTTCCGTGACTTCGGTTGGAGTCGCGGCTCTCCAGGTATCTTCCCTTCCGGGGAATTGCTCACCGATGGCTGCCTTGGTGGTTACCAAGCCTGCGTCAGTCCCCTCTTCGGGCTCATGCTTGGATCTGCCGGGAGCCTCCGGGGCAAAGGAGGCTTCCGCTTCTGCTATGGCTGCTTCTTCCTCGTAGCCTATTGGCAAGACTGGGTCCGATAATTTGGGCTCCGGCTCCACCACTGCCTGCCCGGACAAGGCCGATAAGCCAGTCGTCAGCAAGTCTGATGAACGTTCAGCCCACGACCCCACGTCAGGCACTGAACATACGTCTGACGTCCAGGAGTCGCAGCAGCAAACTCCAGTTTTATTGCCCTCTGAGGCCCCTCCATCCCCCCCAGACTCCCCGAGGACTCTGCCCTTCTCCTGGCTGGGTCGAAGACGGAGCTGCCATCGGGTGCCCCCTTCGCCAGAGCCTCAGATGCTGGACTTGATGTCAACCAACCCGACCTCACCCTCCGGTATATCAGTTCCTGATGACAGACCTGCCCCGCCGACAGGTCCTGCAGGGCCCACCTTTCCAGACCCTCCTGTGGGTCCTCCTACCCCAGGCCCTATGCCCTCCGGGACGACACAGGAACTGTCTGGTCCACCTGTTGGGCCAACGCCAGATCCTTCAGCTCCGTCAGAGCCCCTGGTGCCAGGATACCCAACGCCACAGTATTCTACAGCACAGTACCCGACACCGCAGTACCCAGTGCCCCAGTACCCGATGCCGGGCCTCTTAATAGAGTTTGCCCAGAAACCACCCCACAGACCACTCTCTGTCATCATACTCCCCTCTTCATCTTCCATTGGTACTCAAAGAGATCAGTTCCCTTCTTCAAAAGGCAGCGATAGAACCCTTCCCCTCTCCCTTTCAGGGGACGGGTTACTATTCTCACTTCTTCCTAGTCCCAAAGAAGATCGGAGACCTGAAACCCATCTTGGATGTCAGCTCTCTGAATGAGTACATGGAGTACAAAAGGTTCAGAATACTCTCTCTGCAGTCTTCTTCCCCTGCTTCGGCTGGGATTGTGGCTATACGCTCTGGATATGCAGGCTGCGTACCTACATATCCCCATACGCCCTTCCCACTGCAGATACCTCAGTTTTTGTTTTCAGGGGGCACACTACCGGCTCGGAACCCTCCCATTTGGCCTTTCCTCAGCCCCTCAAGTATTCACCAAATGCCTGGTGGTAGTGGCAGCCTTCCTGCGTACCTGAGGAGTACAAGTCTTCCCTTTTGTGGACGACTGGCTTTTGGCAGCACCATCCAGGGAAGACCTCCAACGCTCCCTTTCCATCACCCTGGAGGTCTTTGCCAGCCTGGGGATCATGGTCAGCCATGCCAAGTCCCATCTAATCCCTTGTCAACGGCTGCAGTTCATAAGGGCAGTGTTGGATACGACCCTAGGTAAGGCCTTCTTACCCCCTGGACAGAGTCGAGACACTCCTAAACCAAGCTCGCCTCCTGTCCTGCCGCAGATGGGTCGGAGCCAGGAAGTTTCTTCATCTTCTCGGGCTCATGGCAGCAGCCACTCCCAACTGTCCCTCTGGCATGGCTCCACATGAGAGTCTCCCAATGGACCCTTTGATCCCAGTGGGATCAGTCTCAGGACAACTTGGATCACGAGGTCCTAGTCTCGGACCTGATGATCAGGGACTTGCAGTGGTGGATGGTTCAGGAGAACCAGAGTCTGGTGGTTCCCTTCTGCACCGATCCTCCCACCCAGACTCTGACGACGGACGCATCTGGAGCAGGCTGGGTTGCCCACCTAGGGTCTCACAAGACTCCGGGTAACTGGTCTCACTTCAAGAAGAGATTGCACATCAGCGTTCTCGAGCTGAGGGCATTTCTGTATGCCCTACAGGCTCTCCTTCCCGGTCATCTTCTGGTTCAATCAGATAACATGTGCCTAGTCTGGTACCTCAATAAACAGGGAGGAACTCGTTCCTATCCCCTGTGCCAGGAAGCAATGAGAGTCTGGTACTGGGCATCCCAGCACAATCTGCATCTGACAGCAGTTCATGTACCAGGAGTGGAAAACACTCTGACAGACACTCTTAAGTCACTCGTCAGCAAAGTCTCACAAGTGGGAACTCAAACAGGATGTCGCAAACATCTTCGAGCAGTGGGGGGACTCCTCAGGTGGACCTTTTCACCTCCCCTGACAATGCCAAACTTCCTGCCTTTTGCTCACTCGCTCCAGGGCGAGACGTTTTTTGGAGGTACGCGCTGTCTCTGTGTTGGAAGGACAGATTCATCTGCGCCCCCCCCAATTCCTTTGATTCCGAGAGTGCTGAACAAACTTTGGACAGAAGGGGCACGCATGATTCTCATCGCTCCCTTTTGGCTGAGGCAAGTTTGGTTCTCTCTTCTGCAAGTTTTCCGAGGAACCTCCTCTTCTACTCTGCCTCTGATGCAGGATTTGCTGACCCAGGATCAGGGGAGCTTGGTCCATGCGGGACTTGGATCGCCCCACCTTCATGCATGGCCCCTGCAGACGTTGCCACAACTCGCTTTGGTGTCTCGCCTCTTGTGGCGGATGTTTTGGTGGAGGCCAGAAAGTCTTCCACCAGATCTCCCTACGCAGTGAAATGGAAGCGATTTTCTATTTGGGGTGGTTCCAAGGAGTTGGAACCTTTTTCCTGCCCTGCAAATAAAATCCTGGGATTACCTGAGGCACCTCTACTCTATGATCTGGGCCTTAGCTACTCCTCTTTGAAGGTGCATATGGCAGCCATCTTGGCTTACCACATTCCTTTAGGGGACAGGACAGTTGCTCAACTGGAAGTCTCTAAGACCTTCCTTAAAGGGGTTCTCCATTTAAGACCCCCCATCAGGGTTCATTTTTGGGTGGGGAATTGGGATAACTGGCACACAGTTTTTAATTTTGACCCACCTTTTCTTTTATCTTGGGAACAACCTACTCATTGTTATAAAGGTTTTAAACAGCTGTTTTATGAATTTGGCCTCAGCCGAACAATATGACCCATTGTTTTTTTCATTTGACCCTTACTTTTTATATCCAGTGGGTCAGTGTCTGACATATATAAATATCTGAAATGAACCCTGCTCCATCCTTAGTCCTGCCCCCCCATGGGATCTGCCTCCCTTCGAACCGGCAGTGGAGTCGGACTTAAAATTCCTCTCCTGGAAGACACTTTTTCTAGTGGCCATCACCTCCGCTCAGAGGATTTCCGAGCTTCAAGCCCTGATGTGTAAGATCCCTTATTTGATTTTCCACAGGAAACGGGTGGTCATGTGTACCAACCCTAAGTTTCTTCCCAAAGTGGTGGCTGAATCCACACTGCATCAATCCATTGGGCTCCTGGTCTTTTTTCTGGAGCACTCAAATCATGAAGAGTACCTCCGTCAGACACTGGATGTACACAGGATTCTGAGATACTACACTAACAGAACCAAGGCTCTCAGAAAAATGGATCAGCTTTTCGTTTCCTTCACACATACAAGAGAAGGCAATGCTATTTCTAAGCAATGCCTCTCCAAATGATTAGTGAATTACATCACTTTCTGTTATGACAAGTACAACAAGACTCTTCCGGGTCAAGTCAGAGGTCACTCCACGAGAGGAGAAGCCACCTCTGCTGCTTGTTTCAGGAAACACAGAAGGAGCAGGACCGAGAACTATACCAGTTAAGGCAGAAGGAAGCAGAGAAGGCAGTCGGAATAGCAATGGCCCAAACAGAGGAAAAGATAGCCAACTCAGTTAAGAAAGGGGATAAAACCTTATAGGTACATTAGGGAGCGTAGAAAGACAAAGGAGGGGGGGATAGTGAGGCTGAATAGAATGGACGGTGGGTGGGCAGAGAGGGACAGTGAAAAATCAGGGATACTGAACGAATACTTCTGCTCAGTATTCACAAAAGCGGAGGAGGGGGAAGATACCCAATCCAATTAACAGAAGCACTTTGGATAGGGTGGTCATAGTCTTCTCACAGAAGAAAGTGTTCTGAAAGAACTCCTAAAACTGAAGGTGGACAAAGCAATGGGGCCTGATGGGATTCACCCCAGAATTCTAAAAGAATTAAGGGGAGAACTAGTGACACCACTGACTACCCTTTTTAACAAATCATGGGAGGATGGTGTGGTACTGGAGGAGGGTAGATGTGATTCCCCTTCACAAAAGTGGGAGCAAGACAGAGGTAGGAAACTACAGACCTGTCAGTTTGACCTCTATGGTAGGGAAAGTGATGGAATCACTTCTGAAGGAAAGAATTGTTGAGTACCTAGAGGCCAGTGGGGCACAGGACCCAAGGCAGCATGGGTACACAGCGGGAAGGTCATATCAGACGAATCTAATTGATTTATTTGACTGGGTGACCAGAGTAGTAGACCAGGGAGGGGCTGTGGACATGGCCTACCTAGACTTTAGCAAGGCATTTGACACAGTCCCACACAAAAGATTAATAAATTAGCCAGCCTGGGAGTGGGTCCCAGGGTGGTAACCTGGGTAAAACATTGGCTGGACAACAGGACACAGAAGGTAATAGTAAACAAAGTCCACTCCGAAGAAAGAGGGGTTACTAGTGGGGTACTGCAGGGTTCGGTACTGGGTCCAGTCCTTTTTAATGTCTTTATAAGTAACATTCCAGAGGGACTGGAAGGAAAAGTATGCCTCTTTGCAGATAACACAAAGATCTGCAACAGGGATGATACACAAGGAGGTGTGGAAAGGATGAGAAGGGACTTGGCAAGGTTGGAGGAATGGTCAGAAGTATGGCAGCTTGGATTCGGTGCAAAGAAGTGCACAATAATGCATCTGGGAAACAAAAACCCAGGGGAAGAGTACACAGTTTGGGGGTAGTAACAACAAAAATGGAAAGGGACCTGGGGGTAATCATATCAGCTGACCTTAAGGTTGGCAAGCAGTGTGAGAAGGCAGTAGGGAGGGCTGGGGGGATACTGGGATGTATAGAGAGAGGCATCACTAGTAGAAAATAGGAAGTTGTTATCCCACCGTACAGCCAGTTGGTGAGACCCCATCTGGAGTACTGCGTTCAGTTTTGGAGACCCCATCTCCGCAAGGACATAGACAGGATGGAGGCAGTCCAGAGGAGGGCAACTAAAATGGTGCAGGGTCTGCAAGAGAAGCCATACGAGGAGAGACTAAAGGAGCTTAATATGTATACCCTTGAGGAAAGGAGGGAGATGGGGGACATGATAGAAACTTCTGAGATAGGAATTTCTGGACTGAATCGGGACATCGGTTTCATGACCCACTATGGTAAACTGTAATTTTTTTTTATTGTGTACTAAATCATGTCTCTTATTATCACACTTTGGCTCTGTATCTCCCTGACTTATATTTTTTTTCTGAGTTCTGCCTGTTCTGTTTTTTTACCTATACCTCACATCCTCCCTGCCTCTCCTATTAAATCCTTAGCTCAGTCCCACCTACTCCCTCTTGTTTTCACACCTCTGTTTATCTAGGCCTTTGCTCTTTTGTTTCTCATAATTTCTTGATTTCCTTGCATCTTTAGGCATCTCCTGTCCATTCTACCTTTTCAGCCAGCCTCTGATCTCAGATCCTATCTGCATGCTTTTGTCTTCCCTTTAGCTTCCTTTGATCTCCTACTGACCTGTTTCTACTATGCCCCCTCCCCATTTCTTCTCATGTTTTAATTTTTTGCATCTTAGACTTTCATCTCTAGTCCCCTTTATCACCTTCCTACTTCACTTCCTGATTTTTAATTGCTCCACAGTGGATATAAATATTGCTTGTTGCTCAATTTTGCTATTCACCCGAAGAAGGGACCTGTGTGGCCCCGAAAGCTTGTGTATAATTCCATCTTTGTACAAGACACTTCTTGGTCCAATAAAAGGTATCAAACCTTCCATCTTCTCCTGTTTTGCAAGGACCAATATGGCTGAAATCTCTTTTTACATATCCTTTGCATGTAAACACTCATTGGAATGAGATTTTGGGGGAAAAACAATGTTGCAGCTTGATTCTTGTCAAATGAGGAAACCACTGTTTAGGTAAAAATTTCACATGTGTTCTAAGCACCACCTTATCCCCATGATTGGCCATACTTAGGGTCTGTGCAGAGTGCTTGCAACTCACTTGACCCTTCCTGTAGAAGCAACCACTACTAAAAGCACCATTTTCTATGTTATTTGAGCTCTGATAGAAACATAGGCACAGAGAAAGGATTCATTAATTGTAAAGAACTAGGTGTAAATCCTGTGGTGGTACTGTTCCCCTTACAGGGGAATATAGGTGGTTCAGGCGTTTGCAGCTCACCCAGTATTCAAGAGATTTTTCAAAGTATTTTTCTCTGCCTGCAGATTTGAGAGCAAAAGTAGCTGTCAAATGCACCTTCAGGGTGGAAGGTTTCAAGCCTTGGGACTGTAAATACACCAAGTAATTCAAAACCATTTTTATAGCTACAGGTTCGCCAGAGCCATGGCAAGTCACATCAGATACTCTCTTCCGTTTTGAACTGTAAGTTTTTTTTATGTTATTTATTTATGCTTCTCCCAAGGGCACCCCGGCCAGCCACTCATTTGGATCGCCTAGGTCCTCACCACCATCCCTGACCCTGCCGCCATCCACCGATCTTGTTAGCCCCCCAGGGTAAATTTAGATGTATACTTTTGTCGATAGGGTCCCTCTTCTGGGGCGCTTTTGGCAAATCCCGCGATTCCGGGTGCTGTGGGGTCGGATTGGGGTTGCTCTGGGGCTTTTGTGATGGCAAGGGGCCAGCGGTCATCATCTGGTTGATCAGGGGGCACTTTTTTCCATTTTTACGGCCCACCCACATCTGCCCTAATTGGCTTGTGGGAGTACGGTGACCTCGGTGGGGATGTACGGGGGGCGTGTCGAGGCTTCACATCCCCCTAGCACATCACCCAGTACACCTGCAGGTACCAAGGCCCTGGGCACCACCCCCAGGAAGGAAGTGTCCAATGGACTCTCTCAATCCCCTCCCCACCTGACCTTTTTTTTTTTTTTAGTTAATGGCTTTGTAGCAGCTTTCAGTACTTCCAGGACCTGGCTTGAGAGGTTCAAGTCTGAATATGCTAACTCCTCAAGAACCATGCTCTCAGAGGAAGGAATCTGAGGTTTGTGCGAGTCGCCCTGTCCTGGGACAGTGTCAGCAGGTCTTTTGGTATTCTCTGTGAAATTGTCAGCGTCAGTGTAGCCCAAGACTGCCTTGCCCAGTCTGGTGCTATCAGAATCATTGTAGCAGCTTCCCTTCCCAGTATTAACGTAGTGAATTAGTGGAAATGGAACGAATGCATACAGGAACCAGTTTCTCCAGGGAAGAACTAGTGTATCTCTCGGAACTGCCTCCACTGAGGGAGGCCTGCAACAGAATTGGGGTAGCTTTGTATTTTCCTGTGAGGCAAACAGATCCCTCTCCAATACACCCCATTTCTGAAACATTTGTATTTAGAACCTCTTAGTTCGGAGACCACTCACATGTTCCATGTTCCATCTTACCAAGTGAATCTGCCAGTACATTCTCTTTTCCTACTTAGCTGCTAGGTCTACTGCAGAGAGGTTTGCATTTAATCTGTAAGCCAGATTCCAGACTTTCATCTACTCTGTACTGAGTTTTGATGAGCTAGTGTCTCTTTGTTTAATACATAGTTATTGTATTCTCTGTCTGTCAGGACTGTTTTGTCCTGCACTGGGGAGAGGAGGGACTTCCTGGGAAGGAGTAGTGCCCTGAGCTCCAGCAAGTTTTTTGTTCTCTTTTCTTTCTTGAGGGTTCCAAATTCTGTTCACTGTTCTCCTCTCCAGATGTCCTCCCCATCCTAGTAGGGGGTGCATCTGTGTGGTCAGAACCCTTGTAAGGCAGGGATGAAGGAAGGAAATACTCTCTAAGGCTGCTGGTTTCTTTCAACCACTCCAATGCTTGTATCAGGAGGCAGTATAGCGCAGTGGTTTAAGGCTCTGAGCTGCAAATCTGGAGACCTGGGTTTGAATCCCACAGCTCCCACTTGCATACTGTGTGACCCTGGGCAAGTCACTTAACCTCCCTGTGCTCCCAGGTTGCACCTGTAAACAAGCTTTCAGCTTAGTGTGTCTCACCTGGTTAAACAATTGGAAGATACTGGTACTTGGTCTTGCATTAGTGCACTTGTTTGATGCCAGTGCCTTCTGAGGTAGTATTGAACATCCCTCATTTGTAATCTGGCCCATGGTACCACTGCTATGGTCAAAGCCACGTGGCCCATAAGTCACAAGAATTCCTGTGCAGTCTTTGTTTGACCTGCCTGGAATGTGTTTGCTCAGTGAATCAGAGATGCTCCCTTTTGCAGAGGGAGCAAAGCTTCGGCCAGATATTCGAGGACATCTTCCTCCATGGAGCCACAACTTTGGAAGTGTAATTAGTCGGTGGCAGAGCCACCTGGAAACTTTTATCAAGCTGGGGACACCCACGCTGACAAATGGAAGAGCCTCCTATATCATATGGGTGGCTCCATACCTCCACAGTGTTTTTTCTCTCAGTCAGAAGTTCATCAGATCATGGAAAACACCATAGAAATTGAAATTTATTTTTTAAATCGACTGTAGATAAGGACTGCTCGGTCCATCTAATATGCCCGTAATCCTATACTTGGTTATGGCCTCTAGCCTAAGCTTCTGTTTCTTTGATTGACTTACTTTATAAAGATTATTGCATGCCGTCATTGCTTTCCCCAAAGGAGCTTCTGCTTTTTTTGCTGCTGTTGGTGTGGCATGATTTAGAGTCAGTACTCACAATCTTTGTGTTTGCTACCTGGGCCTCTTGCATGACGTGAAAAACTGAGGAAAAGATAAAAATGCCATTTGTGAAGGCTTCAGCCAGACCATGAGAACATGTTGCCAGAAGATACAGAAAATGTCCTGCAGTAAATGAAGAACACCAGGAGGCCGGCTTCAGCATCTACCCTGTCGTCCCCTGCTCACTCCACTGGGTGTGGTTCTGGGGAACCCTGCAGTTATTCTCATTGGCAGGCCATGTTGTTGCCATTGTGGGAAAATTGCCATTTATCAAAAGAGAAATAGAAAAGAGTTTCTTCAATGCAGTGTCAGTGGAAACACTAAATCTCCCTCATGGTCCTGATTGCTGCTAAATACTCTGTGAGGATGTTTCATGCCACTTCGTTGGCCTACATCATTGGCTTAACTGTCATTCAGACACCAAGGTCACGTGCAGGCTGTGGCTCTACCATCGTCAGCAGTGTGCAGCCCATTCATAGTGAGTCATCAGTGGGCACTGCCCCGTCGTTGCTTTCTTTTGTCTCTGCCAGCTGGTATCATTGACGCTAGTGGTATGGTTTTGTGTACTGTCTGAAGTTGTTTCAGTGCCTTATGCCATCTTTGCCATTGACACTCACTCACTACATTGATGGCTCATCTGTTACTGTTGCTCTTGTCTTTGTTGGCTGTCATTCCCCTGGGAGTGCTGTCCCTGATCCTATGCCACCACCGCCATCGCTGTCTTATGCCGCTGCCACCAACATCATCGCTGTCTTAGCAGCCTGTGGTCCCTCCATAGCTGGTGGAGAATGAACATAATCTTGACCTAGATATGGACTAACAAGATGTTGAGGAAGAGCAGCCTGTTAATGGCTTTGAGTTTAGTTATACTTTCTCATCCTGTAGTGAAGACTTTGGTTTATACTCCCAGATCTCCCCTGAAGATGCCTCATGCAAGACAGACTAGGCCTTGTTGCTGAAGACGACGACTCCACTAAATGGAATCTATATGAAGTCCAGTGACCATTCCTCCCATTTACCCCACTTTGGAGGATGCTACCATGGCTGCCTAGTACAAGCCCAGTACACTGCTTGCTGTCCCTCCAAAGGCTGGAAAAAATATCCTGCCCTTTCTACTAAAGCCTTCTGTGCCACCCAGCCTGACTCTGAGTCAGTAGTCATTATGACCACTCATAATAAGTCTCATGTGCTTTGTCATATGAGCTCTTTAACTCCTGACAAAGAATCCAGAAAGTTAGACGTTATGGGCAAACTGACTTATGCCACCACCTCACTTGGCCTCTGTATTGTGAATTACTAGGCCTAAATGATTATTTATCAGAATAGCTGGTGGATGTCTTTGTCTACTGTGGCAGATAAATTGCCAGATGGCACTATACACAGTGCAAAACTGCCTTGTTTTTGCTTGCTCACTCCAGGGCCTGGAGTTGTTTGGCAAGACGCACTGTCCCTCCGAGGTTTCTGTACAACTTTCATGTATGTCTAGTGCAGCCTGCCTTGTTCTACCTCCTGTCCCTCTCTAATATGAGACTCCAGTACACTTCTATGTCTGTATACCTCTTGGATGTTTCAGTCTTTCATACCTTTAACAGGTTTCATACCTCTAATGGATTTCATCAGACTGCAGGACAAAAGAAAACATTGTTTACTGGGGGAAGGTGTCAGACAAACCTAATAGATTTCTTTGACTGGGTGACAGAGGCAGTGAACACAGCCCTATATCAAAGGGGGCATTTTTTGATCAGGAAAGGCATGCTAAGCCAGAGCTTGTTTCCAGATGTGACCTGGGAACACAAGGAAGTTAAGTGACTTGTTCAGGGTCACACAGTGTGCAAATGGGGGCTGTTGGGATTCAAACCCAGGTCTCTAGGTTTGCAGCTCAGTGCCCTTAACCACTACACTATACTGCCTCCTGTGCTGTGTGAGCTATAGCTCAGTAGTTAGAGCACTGGTCTTTTAAACCAGGGCTCTTGAGTTCAAGTCTCACTGGGACCTGTATGTACTTCTCCAGTTGCGCAGGTTACTCAGGCAGATGCATTTTGTGATTGGCAGTGATACCCAGAGGTTAGCGTAATGTGCTGTGAATGACCTTGGCACATCCAGCAGACCTGAGTTTGAGTCCCACAACATCTACTTTGCATACTGTGTTACCCTAAGTCACTTAACATCCCCAGCGCTTCTGGGTCACCCCTGAAAACAGGCTTTATGCCTAGTGGGCCTTACCCAGTTAACGAAGAATTAAATAAATTAACAAAAAAAAAAAAAACAACCAGGTGGTGGACATAGACTGTACCTTGACTTCAGTAAAGCCTTCAGTTCCATCCTGCATGGAGGATTGATTAAAAAATTTGCAGGACCAGCCGTATCTTCAGCACAGCGGTAGGGCTGTGTGTTTACCTCAGAGACCTGTGTTCGGGAATGAGCACATGTCATTGTGGGCCAGCTGTGGGAGGGGATTCAGCATCCCAGGGACAGCTTTCCTTCCTTTGGGTGGGGTGAATCCTGCAACATGCTGCATTGCCTACCACCTGATCGAGGACAGGCGGTAGTGCAGATGAAAGCAGCAATAGGGGTAGGTCTGCCAGCAGCGTGCCAAGGTGTGCGTGTGCATTATTGCATGCAGACAACCTGGAGAAGAAAATGGCCCTGCCTGATCTGGCACCCCCACAGGCACCGCACGACCTATGTGGCAGGCCACTCACCACAGTGTCGTCCTGGGCAAGCGATATACCACGGCATAGGGGACAAAATTATCAGGAGTGTGGAAATTGGTTATGTGACAAGACCCAGAGTATGGTTTTAAATGGGGAGTTCTTGGGGGTTAGGGGAGTTACTAATGGGATGCCACAGGGACTGGTCCTTCAGCATCTTTACTGTGACACAGCGGTAGGGTTCAGGGAAAAATGTACCTTTTTGCAGATAAGATCTGTGGCCGGGTGCAAAGTGATAAGGATGACACAATTATGAAGGTGGACCTGGGTAGATTGGAAAGGTGTTCAAATGCATGGAAGCTAAAATTTAATGCCAAAAAAGTGCAAAGTAGCCAGCCCTGTGGTGCAAAGCGATGGGGCATGGCTCTGGCACGCTGGGAACCCGGGTTCACGCTACAAGCCCAGGATGTCAGGAGTGGAGGCCGACACGGAGGGAGCTAAGAGTCTCCTATGGACACTTCCCTCCTGTGAGGGGTGGGTTGCTGTGTGCTGTTCACATAGTGGCTCCTGGTGGTAGCATAGTGGAGGAATTCTTGGCAGTGTGGGTGATCACACGCTGCTAAACAGCCCCGCCCCAGGACGTCATTGCAGCTGCACAGACCTAGGGAGGTGTAGGTGTGGCCCCAGAATATCGGAAAAGGGCTGCTGGTAGCACCGGATGACAGCCTTAGGTAGGCTTCCTCGCGCCAACTGGCCGCACAGCATGTTGTCCCCCCCCCCCAAAGGATTGCCCCGGGTTACTCCCCTTCACCTGGAAGCAGTTCATCAGAGCGGATCATGGCTGATGGGCAAGGCAGCTTGGAAGAGCCCTGATGGGCAATACGCAGCAGCAGGGGCTGTCTGGCAGCAGTGAGCAGTGCCAGCATGAGAGCCTAAAGGAGTTGGGCTCCAAAGCCAAAGTAGGCGCAAAAAAAAAAGTGCAAGGTGATGCACATATGGGCAAAGAATGCTAACCATGAATACAGCATTGGAGGGGTTGGGGGGGCGGAGCTTTCAGCCAAGAGGAGTGTTCGCACTGTAGAGGAGCTTCTAATTGCAATCTTTCTAGGAGCTCTAATAGCAAAATAATGTAGTAAAACTTGACCTTGTTTTAGTGTGCCAGGTAGTACTTGTCTTAGTGATCATTTTGGTGCCTTTTTCATCCAAATCCGATATGGGGAACTTGCACAAGGAGACCGGCAAGGGTAAGCTGAGGAAGCAGCTGGAACAGGCGGGTCAGAGCAGCGCAAGTACTGGACTAAATGCGGGGCCCGAATCATCTAATAGTGCACTCCTGTACCCAATTCGGGGAGCTGGACAGAAACGTAGATGGCAGCTGATGTGAAGCTGGCACATTGGCAGCAGTGTTAGGCATCGTAACAGAGAACAAGATCCTTAGGTACTCCATCTTGAGCATCTTGAAATCGGCACATGCCAGTCTAATATTAGACTCCTTGGATTAAACGGCACATGCCAGTTTAAATATTAGACTACTTGGATTAAATGGAGCATGCCAGTTTAAATATTAGACTCCTTGGACTAACTGAAAGTGCGGAGGTGCAAGATCACATAACATTTGTAAAAACCTGCTGCAACCGGAGTTGGCTGGACTATTGTGTAAAGCATACAGAATCACCCTAAGGAGATGTCCTGCTTACCCTGAGCAACAATGTACTCTCCTCATTGTTATCAGTGTCCTGCGTATATGAGATCGTATCCCAGGATGGCCTGTGGGATGCCCTGGCAGGGGGTGAGGACATGGGTGGCGTGGAGGAACTCTGGACAAAACTAAAAGGGGCCATAGGGAAGGCAGCTAACCTCTACATCAGGCAAGTAAGCAAAACCAAGAGGAAAAAGAGACCGCTATGGTTCTGAAAAGAGGTGGCTAGGAAGGTAAGGCCAAAAAAGTTAGCATTCAGGAGGTATAAGGAGATGTAGAGGGAGGAGGATAGGGCGGTGTATATCGAGAAGCAGAGGGAGGCAGGGAAATCAGGAGCACAAAGGTGCAAACAGAGGAGAAAATAGTCCAGGCAGTAAAGAAAGGGGACAAGACATTTTTCAGGTATGTAAGCATAAGGAGAAAGACCAGGGGAGGGACTATAAGGCTATGGAGGGTAAGGGGGAGTGTGTGTAGGGGGACAGGGAAAAAGCAGACATCAGAACAAATATCCACCTCACCCTCCCCTCCATACCCGTCCCACATTAGCTTAACAAGGCCTGTGGCTACCACCTGCTACCTTTCTTACTCCCCTGCCCACCTCACCCCCTGCCCCTACCCCCCACACCAGATTGAAAGCCTATGGCTGCCACTTCTACCTTCTTTCTTTCTTTCTTCCATCTTTATCCTTCCCCCCTCATCTACGCTTTCCTCCTATTAGAATGAGAAAACTGTGTGCATATATATATGTATTTGCTCACTTTATTTTTCTGTTTTTGGAAACATTGTACTTTTCCTCCTTTGTATTTTTTGTCTCCCTTCCCCACTGACGTGGAACCTTTGTAAATGAGTTGTCTGTGGTCAGAGGTATTGTAATCCGAGAATGAATAAATAAATAAATATTTTTGTTCAGTGTTCATGGAGGAAGAGGAGGGCAGGGGAACCACAGATTAAGTGATAGGAGCACTGAAGGAAAGGAGGTGGACACCAGTCCATTTAATGAGGAGAGAGAGTCCTGAAGGAACTTGCAAATCTGAAAGTGGACAAGGCAATGGGGCCAGACGGGATACATCCAAAGATATTGAAGGAGCTCAGAGGGGTGCTGGCTGCACCACTGACAGTCCTGTTCAACCACTCAATGTTGATGAGAGTAGTCCCAGAGGACTGGTGGAGAGCAGATGTAGTCCCACTTCACAAAAGTGGTAGCAGGGAGGAAGCTGGCAATTACAGGCTAGTCAGCTTGACTTTGGTGGTGGGAAAATAATGGAATCATGGCTGAAGGAAAGGATTGTAGAATATCTTGTAACCAGCGGCTTATAGGATCTGAGGCAGTATAGATTCACTGGGGGTAGGTCATGTCAAACAAATCTGATTGATTTCTTTAAATGGGTGACCAGGGAAGTAGATCGGGAGGGGGGGGAGCGATGGAAGTGGCCTACCTAGATTTCAGTAAGGCCCTTGACACCGTTCCACATAGGAGACTTGTAAATAAACTGGGCAGCTTGGGAGTGGCTCCAAAACTGGTAAACTGGGTAAGGAATTGGTTGGGGGATAGGTGACAGGGTGATGGTAATTGGAGTTCACTCCGAGGAAGGAAGGGTAACCCAGCGGGGTGCCACAAGAAACAGTACTTGGTCTGGTCCTTTTATAATCGACATTGCAGAGGGGCTAGAAGGGAAGGTATGCCTTTTTTGCAGATGGCGCTAAAATCTGTAACAGGGTAGACACTCCAGGGGTATGGAAGAAATGAACACGGATCAAAGATCTTGAAGAATGGTCAAGAGTGTGGCAACTAAGTTTTAATGCGAAGAAGTACAAAATCATGCATTTGGGGCACAAAAACCCAGGGTGAAATACAAGATGAGGGAGTGATACTGATGACCACCAAACAGGAAAGAGACCTGGGGTGTGATCATATCTGATGACCTAAAGGTGGCCAAACAGTTTGACAGGGCAGTGGGAAGAGCCATTGGCATGGTAGGATGCATAGGGAGGGGGTATCACCAGCAGAAAGAGGGAGGTGATGATACCACTGTATAAATCACTGGTGAGACCTCATCTAGAGTACTTTGTCCAGTTCTGGAGACCACATCTCTGAAAGGATATAGACAGGGTAGAGGCAGTCCAAGGGAGGGCAACTAAAATTGTGCAGAGTCTTCACCAGAGACCCTATGAGGGGAGACTAAAGGACCTCAATATGTATACCCTGGAAGAAAGGAGGGAAAGAGGGAATATGATGGAGACATTCAAATACCTCACAGGTATAAATAAGGTACAGGAGGGAAGCATTTTTCAGAAAAAACGATGCTCAAGAACAAGGGGGCATGGTATGAAGCTGGAGAGAGGTAGACTCTGGAAACGTGAGGAAGTAGTACTTCACAGAAAGAGTGGTGGATGCCTGGAACAGCCTCCCAGTGGAGGTGGCAGGGGCAAAAACTGTAACGTGATTCAAGAATGCATGGGCTACTCACAAGGGAACTTTAGTGGTTAGGGAAGGGAGGGCTATGTTAGAGATCAAGTAGGGTTTGCGGTGTTACAGCAGGTAGGGAAAACGGGCAGACTGGGTGGGCCTAGCAGTCCTTATCTGCTGTCAGTTTCTATGTTCTAGTTTGGCAGCAGTGAAAAAACTGGAACACCTTCACTTAGCTGATGGGCCACAGATATTGTGTTTCCCTGACGTTAGTTTCGAGATTAGGAAATGCAGGAAAAGCTCTGATGCTGTGAGAGCAGGCCTCAAGGTCCTGGGAGATCTCACACACTTCAGTTTCCCTGCCAAGTTGCAAATCAGCTGTGCTGGCAAGACATTCCTTTTTATTCAGACACTGTGAAGGTGGGGAAGTAATTGTACCAGCTGAAATTGGATTTTGCCAACAAACCTGCATCCCCTGATGTTGAGGGGGAGGACTGACCAAATGTTAAAGGCCAGTGTTTAAGGAGCAGCTCTGCACTGGAACATTTGCTTTCATAAATGTTTCAGTGGTTAAAATTTACTAGAGAATACATTTTTTTTTTAATTTTCGATGTTCCTTTCCAGAATTTATAGCACATCTTAGTAGTCCAACTAAAAAAATCTGCATAGAAAACATTAGAAAAAAATTGCCTCGTTCCTGTTAATCTCATAATGCCTTGGGTTTATGAGATCATAGTGCTCACCATGGCAATAGACTGTGATGCCACAAAACAGCAATTGGGTGGTTAGCAAGGGAGAGTCTGATACATTTTGAAAGATTCAGTGAAATAAGTGCTGCATTACCTACAATATTTAGTTGACTAACAGCAGGGTAAAACAAAAAAAAATAATAACTAGAAAACAGAGTTCACACACAGTTGGTATAAATCTAGTGTTAAGTTTTTTATTATAGTAGGGAGTTGCTCTTTAAAAAGACACCGTCAGTCCTGCATTTTGAAATTTTTGAACAGTTTTAGATTTCTGTAATTGTTGATTCAGAATGAGGCATGACGTGGTATGTGTGTGTTTTTTTTTTTTTTTTGAACAAAGGCTATTTTTATCACTTTTTTGCTGGAAAAGAAAACATTGCCTGCCATATCTGTGTTATCACATTCCGTGCCATGTTTTGTTTCTATTTCTCTAGCTAAGGCAGCAGGAGTTTGAGGCGATGAGCATCTCGCCTGCCGAGTCACATTGCTCACTGTGTTTTTTGCCCATGACATATTTGAATACATGGAGTATAATGTCACTTTCCTGCCCTCCCACCCTCTGTACACTCCACCACCCACCTACCCCCACCCCCTCTCTTTTTTTTTTTTTTTTATTGTTTTTCCCTCTGGTCACCATGCATTGGGGCCCCATCAGCCAGCATTGCCCTGATCTCATCCCAGTGCGCTCCTCTCTAGCCGGAGACCTGTTCCCCCATCCCACCTGCGACTCAGTCGTGATCCCGGGGGCAGGGCTGCCTTTTGCTCCACGATGATCATCTCAATCTCTTGTAGTACCAGGCACAGGCGGAGGTGGAAGATGGGGGCACTCGGGTCTGGAGAGCAGGAGCCAGAGGAGAACATGCTGGGCTAGCATGGCGTCTTCCTCCCAATGCTTGGGGTTTTTCCTGTTTCCGTGGTCGCCCCCCCCAGAGGCGTGGATGTGCACTGACAACCAGCGCGGGTATGAGCGTGCTTCTGCACTCCTCCCACGGATGTCTGCCATTGCCTCCCCCGATTCCTTGCATGGCCATGGCTGTTGCACAGCACACCTCCGCATGGTATTGCTGCTGCCAGGGATCCATGGCCCACCCCTCGCTGAGAGAGGAGAGCTGTCTGTCGGATGCTCAGTTCTCTCTCCCCTGGCCAATCCCTGGCAACTCGAGCTCGCTCCGACCCTGGGTCGCCCGGTGTAACTAAGTAAGCGCCAGCGCTCAGCCACCTCAACACCACTGGGCCTGCCTACCCCTCTCACTTGTTTCGTTAACATCTGTCCCACATAGGACTCACCTGGCAGGGTCGGATTGTTGGGACAATGGGGCAAATGCCCCAGGCCTCCCCGCCATAGACTGGCCCCCCCAGTAGTTGGAAGCAAGAGACACTTTTAGTAGGTGGACTGGTGGTTTATAAATCATGCCACCTCCCCCTTGCCGCAGTGCGAGTTAAGCACGAGTCAACCTCCCCCCATAGGCCCATGGGAGCTTGCTCCCCTAAAAATGCTGTGAAAGCAGCCTGACTTCGGAAGAAGCACATTTGTTAAATAAAATTAAAAAAAACACACAAGCACCCTGCCACAGATAGGCCCCCCGGCAAGCCTACATTGCAGATTTCTCTCGTTCCCCCTTCCCTCAGGTAGTACAGTACTGTAAGGATTTGTACAAATCATGCCCCCTGCATGAGTCAAGAGTGAATCAACCCTCGAGAGCTTGCTCCATAAAACAAAACAAACAAAAAAATGACTTTGGGAGAGGCTTTTTAATTAAAAGAAAATAAAAACATAGTCCTTGGACCCTCCTGCTACAGATAGGCCCCCGCAAGCCAACATTGCAGAAGATTTTCTCTCCCCCCCCCCCCCTCCTCCTCCATTATATGCAGCCTGCAGCTAGGGTCAGTGACTTGCTAGAAAAACAAACTGGCACTGTGTGGCACAAGAAGTGAAGAAGGCTAACTATGCAAGCAACTGTGATCTACCTCCTTAGGATACTGACAGGTTTTCCACTTTTTGAGTCTGGGACTAGACCTGGACGGTGCAAGTTGCGACTAGACCTGGGCTGCCGCTGCATAATACGAGGAATGGCGCCAGGACCAGGAGCTTTACATACAATCCATCTGGGCAGCATTTTTTAAACCACTCTTTCTTGGTGGTTTTTGAGGCTCAGCATGCACTTTGCCAGCAGCAGCACCTGCACTCGCTATCTGTACGCCACGGGCACTCTATCGCTAGCAGCATGATTAATCGATGCACTGTTCTAAACTGCCTGCTGCTGCTAAACTAAGGAGTTTCAAAGGGAGTGCCAAGCAACTGCAGACAGCTTGAGTTCAGTAAGTGGCTTAGAAAGTTGATATCTGTATTTTATTTTTATGCTGAGATAATTGATCTGACCTTGTTCAAAGAAGAGATAAAGGGACGTGTGTGTGTGTGTATACATGCATGGATCCTCTAACTCTGAAATAAAATGGAATTAATCATTCCTTTGATATCCCATGAGCAGATAAAGGTATGACATCAGTCTTTTATTTGGAGTCATAGCATTTGTACATTGGAACTGCACACTTCTGTACAATGGGTACATACAGTAACTTACTGTTGTTTGGAGTAGGATGCATACCTCTTAGTAAAGCACTCTTTATTTTTGTTTCATTTATTTCCTTAAAATAAACTTGTGATTAAAGAGGTTACTTAAAGATTACTTTGCTTTTCTGAACAGGGTCTAGAGGACAGCGACTTCAATAAAAGCCCCAAAACTCACCACAGAGCATCTAGACCCCCAGAGCATCTGGAGTTTGGCGGCCTTCATGTCTTGTACAGTACAATAAATATAACATTACAGACTATGACAACATGACAGGGTGTTGTACTTCAAGTTACTTTTTTCTCCTGTGAATAATGGGGGTAGTCTCCCCATATGGTGGTTATTATGGTTAATAAACAACGTGCTCAGCAAATGTTGCACAAAATAAAACATTTTGGTATGGAAAGTTGGGCGTTTTACATGGCCATCCAAGTTGTGAGTGTCCCAGGCCCCCCATGGCTTGATCTGGCCCTGCTACCTGGCATGTGAACTGTAATTGCCACTGTGCCACGAAGAGCTGATTCTTGCATGTCGGACCCCATTGAAATGAATGGAGCCCATTAATTTCAAAGGGGTTTTCCTTTACATTGTAGCTTTTTTGTGTTTTAATTCTTTACCTAATTTTTTTCTGTTGTGGTTTTTGTTGCCATCTCTCTAATGAACAATATTGGTATCAGCATTGCAATCAACTCAGAAACTGGAGTTTGCAGAGTACACCGTCCTGTACTGCAAACACCAATTTTGGGGTCAGTTTGAATGTTGACACCAGTATTGTTCATCAGAGGGATGGCAACAAAGACCACAACAGAAAAAATGAGGTAAACAAATGAAAACACAAAAAAGCTACAATGTAAAGGAAAAACCCCATGGAAATGAATAGGCTCCATTAATTTCAGTAGGATCTGACATGTGAGAATCGGTTCTTTGTGGGACAGTGGTAATTCCAGATCTTACTTTGAGTGGGAGCTCTTGCAGCAGGTAACACCATAAGAACTGAAGCCGGCAGGCACCAGGACCCCACGGAACATGTCTGGCTAGCAGTCTACAGCTGGGGGCTGCCCCCCTGACATCTGCCTGCCTCAGATGACGGCCAATGGTATAAAAGGGGTGGTTCCCCAGTCCTACCCTAGTTCTTTTCCCGCCGAAGACCAGCACGCATCGGCTCCATGGATGCCTTCTGCTCTAGTCGACCGCCATTGCTCACGTGTTTTACAGTGCTTTATTTTTTTTTTTCAAATTTACTTGTATTAGTATTTTTTTTCCTCTGTATATCTTCTCCGTCTTCCGCCATTGAGTGGCGCCAGTCCATCTGAGGATGACCATTCTGCCTGTCTCTTTTGTCTGGGACCAGACCACAACACCAAGGCCTGTCAGCATTGCTTGAAGTTCAACAGCAGGACCAGGATTCACCACCAGAAATCCTTCTTGCTAGAGAAACTGTTTGCTGCCATGCAAAAGGATATCCAGGGTAGAAGTTTTTCATCTTCTCCTGTTTCATGGATGTCATGTGCCATATCCAAGCCAATATGGGGTGGGACACAGATGATCTGGACCCAGAAAGACGTCGTGTGGCTAAGTACCATCATCAGAAGGATCCTAAGCCCATTGTGGTGCCTCCTGTGGTCGACACCTTTCAGGATGTCACCAGAATTGCCTGGAAGCACCCTTCCACTTCCTCGGCAGTGCCTAAGAAGTCCGACCACCTCTGCAGGGCTTCCTGGGATGAACCTTTTTGAGGGGGGAACAACCCCTGGCAAATTCCATGGTGATCACAGCTGCCCACTATAGGTCTAAATGGCCCAGACACCTGAGCATCCAACCTCCCGACCGGGAAACAAAGCAGCTGGACCAACTTGGCAAAAAAAGGTGTATGCCTCTGCCACTTGTACTATTCGCTCCCTGAATTTTCTAACTCATATGGTCCAATACCAGAATGCCCTCTGGGAGCAGGGCATGGAGCTTGCTCAGACCCTGCCTGATGTTCCCTAGAAAGCAGAGCTACTCAAGCTATTAAGGTGTGGGTCAGACGTTGGCACCCACGTCCTGTGTTATTCTTATGATTCTGCCAACACTGCCGCTAGAGCTGCGGCTACAGGTGTCTGCATAAGAAGACATTCCTGGCTCGGGGTCTCTAGTTTCTCTCCAGATGTCCAGGTAGGCATTATGGACGCCCCCTTCAAAGGCCCGGTCCTTTTTGGTGAGGAAACTGAGAAACTCATCGCTCACCTTCAGGACTCGGGCAAGGCTATCTGGTCGTGCACACCATGTACTGGTCTAACCAAAAGCAATTCAGGCGTCAGTCCTTTTTTCCACTCTGGACAACATCCCCGAGGACAGCAACAGTGAGGTGCCTTCAAACGAAAGGCCACCACTCAGACCGCAGGAGGAGCAGCTCCCAGAGCTGCCAAGTCCTCCTAGGCTGCTCTGCCTACCCCAAGCACCTCTGCCTGACTCCTTGCCTGACCCCCCATCCGAATCTCTAGGGGAGGTGGTGGGGGATTGTTCCTCCCTCTATTTAGAGGGATGGAGCAGGATAACGTCAGATCGTTGGGTCCTGCAATTGATTGAGAAGGGACACACTCTAGAATTCCTAGAGTTGCCCCAAGACAACCCTCTCCTGTCCTCCCACTATTCCCCATCGCACACTGCCGTCATCCAGGAGGAAATCCAGGTGCTTCTACACATGCGGGCCCTAGACCCAGTTCCAGCGGCCCAAAGAGGGAAGGGCTTCTATTCCCACTTTTTCGTGGTTCCCAAGGAAACTGAGCATCTGCGCCCCATCCTGGATCTCAGCAGTCTGAACAAATATGTGGAGTACAAATGGTTCAGGATAGTTACCCTTAAGGGCTGGATTTCCCTTCTTCATCAAGGGGATTGGTTTTGCTCTCTGGACATGCAGGATGCATACCTCCACATCCTGATCTTCCAGCCCCACAGAAGTTTTCTATAGTTTTTTTTTCAAGGAAACCATTAACAGTTCTGAGCTCTGCCGTTTGGCCTGTCTTTGGCTCCTTAGGTTTTTACAAAGTGCCTCGTGGTGGTGGCAGCGGCCTTAAGGAGGAAAAGTCACTACATCTTCCCCTACCTGGACGATTGGCTTCTCACAGCCCCCACCAGGGAACAGCTGTTAAGCACCATTGAAGACACCTTTACTCTGTTCCATGACCTGGGGATCACCTTAAACCTCCCAAAGTCCTCCCTTTGGCCAAGCCAATGGCTCCAGTTCATCATTGTAGTCCTGGACACCATCCAAGGCAAAGCCTTTCTGCCCCCAGACAGGGCAGAACACCTCCAAACTCCCACTCTGGTGGTATCCTCATCTCTCCTGGTTCCATCCAGGGTCGTCCTCCGACTTTCAGGACATATGGCGGCAGCCATCACAACTGTTCCGTGGGCATGGCTGCACATAATGGTGACCCAATGGACCTTGCGTGTCCAGTGAGATCAATACACGGACAATTTGGACCAGCCTGTGAGAGTCTTAAGAGCCAGTTAGGCAGACTTTCCAGTGGTGGCTAAATGCCCCCCAACCTTTGCAGGGGAATGCCCTTCCGAAGGACGCTTCCCCTCTGGTCTCTGACTATGAATGCTTCGGGCCAGGGCTGGGGAGCCCACCTTGCAGGCCACCATACTCTGGGAATGTGGTCTGCTCTGGACAAATCCCTCCACATCAGTGTGTTGGAGATGAGGGCGGTCCTCTATGCACTGCATACCTTTCAGACAGATCTAGCCCCAGACCACCTTCTCATCCAGATGGACAACATGTTGGTCTTTTACATAAACAAGCAGGGGGGAACTCCTTCATATCCCTTCTGCAGGGAAGGTATGAGGGTATGGTACTGCAGCATCGAGCACCAACTGGGACTCTCTGCCGTCCATGTTCCTGAACACCTCCAAAACACATCCAAAACACCTTGGCCGACAGCCTAAGCCAGTCCCGGTCCAAGGCTCACAAGTGGGAGCTTCTGCAATCAGCCGAAGATCTGTTCGAAAGATGGTGTCATCCCAAGTTGGACTTCTTGGTATCCCCACTCAGTGCCAAACTGCCCAGTTTCTGCTCACTAGATCCAGGGCCTGGTGTTTTCTGGCGAGACGTGTTGTCCCTTTGATGGACGGGGAGATTCCTATATGCATTCCCTCCCTTTCCACTAATCCAGAGAATTCTCAGATTTCCATCAGAGGGAGCAGACATGATCCTGATTGCTCCCTACTGGCCTCGACAGATTTAGTTCCCTCTACTCCAACTGCTGGCAGTGGAACCTCTGCTTCTTCTGTCCCTGAGCTTGCCCTTGCTCTCCCAGGAGAGAGGGATGCTAGTTCATCCAGACCTCAAGTCGCTGCACCTGCATGCATGGCTCCTACAGACTTAGCTGTTTCCTGGTCCGGGCGTTCCCCTAGAGTGGTAGATGTCCTTGTAGCCACCTCTGCTCATCACCATGATCCCTTTACCTGTCTGGTAAGCTCTGTTCTCGAGTACCTCCTTTCTCTGTTGGACTTGGGCCTGAGCTATTCTTCCATTAAGGTGCATCTGTCTGCTGTTCCTGTGTATCATGCCTCCAGGGCCTGCTTTCATAAGGATTCCAGTTGGATTTACCCTGCACCTTGTTACGGGGTATTCTACACTTGAAACCTCCCATTCAGGATCATGTCCCTCCATGGGATCTTTCGTTAATCTTGGAGAAACTTACTTTGCCTCCCTTCGAGCCAGCCGCAAACTGCAAGCTGTGCTTTCTGTCATGGAAAGCATTCTTTTTAGTTGCTGTTACTTCTGCTTGGAAGATTTCCAAGCTCCAGGCTCTGATGTGCAAAGAGCCTTATTTAGTTTTCCACAAGGACAGGGTGTCCTTGCGGACCCAGTCCTAACTTTTTGCCAAAGGTGGTGTCTGAGTTTACTCTTAACCAGGACATCCATCTTCCAGTTTACTATCCAGAGCATTCTAATCGAGGGGAGGCTCTGCTTCATACTCTGGATGTTCACAGAGTTCTTCATTATTATTTGACCAGCACCCAGGATATCAGGAAATCTGATCAGTTGTTTGTTTCATTTGCCCCGAAGACTCTAGAGGCACCCATCTCTAAGCAGACTTTGTCTAAGTGGTTGGTTCACTGCATTGTTTATTGTTATCAAAAGTACGACAAGCCTTTACTGGGATTGGTTAAAGGCCATTCTACCAGGGGAGTCGCTGCCTCTTTCGCTTCCTTGCATAATGTGTCAGCAGTAGATATCTGTGTAGCTGCCACCTGGAGTTTGGGCCACACTTTTATTAAGCACTACAATTTGACCCCGGTCTGGTGGCGCTGAGGGTTGGGGCGCTGGATGCCGGGCACTGGATGCAATACCTTGTGCCATGCCGGCGACCTGGATTCGAGAATGGACTTGAGTCATTCAGGGGTCAGCTAGGGAGGTAAGGATTGAGCGTCCAGAGGACTGCTCTCCTTCCTCAGGGTGGGAGGGTTTTGTGTGCTGTGTGCGTCAGCACAAGAGGAGTTTGACCCACGCCCAGGTGCAGTTGGCTGCCTCCGCAGAGGTGGAGATGGCTGCTGCACCCATTGCACGGGTGCGGGGCAGGGGAGAATAAAACAGAGGAAAATACCGGGACCAGCAGAACCCATGGTGGCCCTTTTGGGCTGGAGGACACACCCCTCCTGGGGGGGGGGTCGTAGCCCCTGCCAGGTCCTCAGAGGAGGTGACAAATAATGTTGTGACAAAAGCACTACAGTTTGGATATTGCTTCCAGGTGCAGGACAGGCTTTGGCCTTGCTGTCCTCCAGGGCCTGCTTTCGGAAGGATTCCAGTTACCGGTTTCCTCCCCCCATCCGTCAGAATTTGTCCTTGTGCTGCTTGGGACTCAGTTCTTGTGGTATTACCTGCTGCAAGAGCTCCCACTCAATGTAAGATTGCACAGTTTTATAAGAACTTACCATAACAGTAGATCTTCAAGAGGAGCTCTTGCAGCAAATGCTGCTTTCCCTCCATCCTTCCCCCAGTATCTGCTTTTCCATGCTCAGCTACCTTCTTTTCCTCAGTTTGAGGAACCTCCTCGGTTCTCTGATTTTTACCTGTGTCAGGGTCTCCAGTGGGAGAACTAGGGTACGGCTGGGGAACCGCCCCTTTTATACCATTGACTGACGTCTGAGGCGGGCTGACATCAAGGGGCGGTCCCCCACTGCAGACTGCTAGCTAGAAGTTTTCTGTGGGGTCCTGGCACCTGCCATCTTCAGTCCTTATGGTGTTACCTGCTGCAAGAGCTTCTCCAAGATCTACTGTTACGGTAAGTTCTTACGTAACTGTACTTTCAGATGCTGGGTGGAGTCACTTACATGGGAGACTGGCTAGAAAATTGAGGGACCTTTGGATGGAAGAAATAATAGCAGCATGGATGGAAAACTTGCTGTGGGAGAGGAGTTAAAGCAGTGGTAAAAGGGCAGATTCTCGGATGTTAAAGAGGTCACAAGCAGCGTGCCACAGGGATCACTTCTGTGCCCTGCCCTCTTTAACCTATTCATATGTGACAGAGGAGAGGGCATACAAGGTAAGCGCTGCCTCTTCGTAGATGACATTAATATCTGCACAACAGTGGACACTGTGATGGGTATTAGGGCTCTAAAGGAGGACCTGGGTAAACTGCAAAAAATATCTGCCAGCTGAACTGTAATGCAAAAAATTGTAAAGTAATGCATGTCAGAGGGGGAAAAGATCCTGAGAACACAGTACTCAAAGGTGGGTGGGGGTATTGGAAAGCAGAGTGGAGGGAAAAAGACCTCCGGGTCATAATGTCAGAAAACCTGAAATCCATGGCCCACTGCAACAAGGCCATGGGGAAGGCAAATAGGATGCTGGGGCACATAGAGAGGGAAAGTAGCTGCAGAAGACAGGAGGCGAGTCTCCCATTATACAGATTATTTGTTAGTCTGCACCTGGAATACTGTGCAAAGTTCAGAAGTCCATACCTGCAGAATGACTGACAGAAGGCGGAGGCAGTTCAGCGAAGGGTGACTAAAATGATCCGGGGGGGTGTGTGTGTTGGGGGGGGGGGGAGACATATGAGGAGAGGCTGTAAGACCTCAACATGTACACCCACAAGACTAGGAGGGAGAGGGGTCATGATAGGACCATATAAGTACAGTACCGGCACAGAATAAACACAGTGGATTGCAAAGATTACAAGGATGAATTCACTAAAACTGGCCAGCAGAAGATTCAGGAAGGACATCCGTAAGCACTTTCTTTCACTGAAAGAGTGGTGGACAAGTGAATAAACTGTCTAAGGAGGTGGTGAAGGCCAAATTATTGGGGACTTCCAAGGCAGGGTGGGACAGGCACAGGGATGGGACGGAAGGGGGTAGACAAGAGGAAGAGATGGCCTTTAGGGCCTAAGTAGTATAACTAGGAAGGGTGGGCAGACTGGATGGGCTGCTGGGCATTTTTCAGCTGTCATTTTCTGTGTCTAAGGTTTGTACTTAGAAAAAAAAATTACAGCTGTTTTAAAACTGAAGACCAACCTAAACAAAACTGATTTATTGCCTGATTTGGAACTGGGAACCCGAATTGGTGAAAAAAAAAGATAAAAAATACAAACTAATGCAGAACATCACATAAATTCAAAATACATCCCAAACTCACGCTGGCGACCCAGGTTCAGGAACGAGCCTGGGTTGTTGGGGTTGGCGGGGGGGGGAGCAGGATTGAGGTGCTGTGAGGCGGCTCTCCTCTCCTGTGTAGGGATGAGGGTTTTCTCCGGCCCTGGGCTGCCAGCTGGTGGAGTACAGAAGGCAGTTCGGGCTATGGGGGACCCAGCAATAGCCAGGGTGGGGTGGAAGGGCCAAGCCAGTACCTGGAGGTGTGTGCACCTGCACATGCACACACTGTTGTGTCTGTCAGAGTGCCGGACCTCGGGGGGTGGAGCAGGATTGAGGTGCTGTGAGGTGGCTCTCCTCTCCTGTGTAGGGATGAGGGTTTTCTCCGGCCCTGGGCTGCCAGCTGGTGGAGTACAGAAGGCAGTTCGGGCTATGGGGGGACCCAGCAATAGCCAGGGGTGGGGTGGAAGGGGCCAAGCCAGTACCCGGGGTGCGTGTGCGCCACCACATGCACACACTGTCGTGGTCTGTCAGGGGTCCCAGGACTCTCGGGGCGGGGGGTAAAAGCATAAAAAAAATAATCCCAAACTAATATAACTGTAGTCAAAATTAAGAACATTAACCACATGGAGTAGAACAGGACTCTGAGGTGACTGATCTCTTCAGATGAGAAATCGGCCATTATATGGGAGTGGCATGACCACACTGCAGTCTGAATTTTAACATTCTAAGGTTCTGTCTCTGGGGCAACACCTCAGAGCTGAGAGGCTGCTTGTTTGTAGGACGTCAAATACACTCTCTTTGCTAGAAACCTTTGAAGCCTTTCAGTGTGCGGATTTTTAATTTGTGCACCATGCTTTTCCACAAGTGCACTTGCCTTTGGTATGTTTGGATGATTTTGGGGAGTAAGTTACTTGGTGTATTTTGTACTGAGCCATGGCACTGGAAGTGTGTTGTAAGTTAGTGAAAGTGGATGACTTTCCAGAGCTTGTTGAGTAATATGCAGGGTCACTGGATTTCTGCAGAACTCGCAGCCTGCAGCCGAACTTGGTGATCTTCTTTAGGGGTATCTTGGTAATTAGGTTACACCATAGGAACTTTACCCTCGGTGAATACGGAATCCACATGGAAGATTTTTAGCAGTACAACTGGGTCCACTCATGCTGTCGACGTCGGCCAATGTCGCCAACCCTATAAAGGCACAGGCGGGCCCATGCCTTCCACAGTTCTTTCCCACCATCGACTTGCAAGCGCAGTCTCTGTGGAAGAGCCATCTCCGTGTTCACGCCTTTTTGCGGCCTACGGCCTTTTTTTCTCCACAACCCTCACAAATCTCTTTTCAGATATTTATTTTTTTTCTTCAGTGTTGAGAGTTAAACCTTCAGCTTTTCCTCTAAATTTCGAACAGTTGGCTGGCTGGTCTGCAAGCACCCACAAATTCTGCATGTGTAACAGCGTTTTCGTTTTCCCAAAGGCTGTCATCTGATAACAGCACCTCGACTCAGCTATGTAGCTTCACAGTCAGCAAATCCACCTTGCCTTACCGACCGCGCAGGCTCAGCCGCCTGTGTACAGATAACGGCTTTTGGGAAGATGAAAACGCTGTTACACCAGCAACATTTGTGTGTGCTTACAGACCAGCTAGCCGACTGTTCAGAATTCAGATGAGGGGCTCGATCCTGCTTTTTGAATTAAACTCAAGCCAACGGTAGTAGTAATCTGTGGTTTTGGCTGCTGTTTGAATCTAGCAAATGAGCTATGGTTTTGACTTTGTCTCACTAATTGAAATTATGTTTGTAAGAGTAAGTTACAGGTGTCTCAGTAAGACAGGGGAAATTGGTGGATTGGAGGGGAGAAAAGTTTGATTAATTAAAAAAAAAATATCCAGGGTGTGGCAAACTTTTATTACAAGTAAGGAGAAGGGAGGATTGCCACTACCCAAAGATAATTACTTAGTGACACAGACTACCCTGATTCTGACCATGCAGAGGACAGACATGGGCTGATTGGAGGAGGAGAACAGGCTAAGATACTACTGGTGGGCTACTCTGTGATTTGTTTGTGGGCAAGGTGGGAGTGGTTGGGTTCGGATGGGTGGGAGGAGGGTTTTACTAAAGTAATTAGAAGGGACTGTGGGACATGTGAGAACTAAGAGTGGGTACCACTGGGACAGGTTTGGGAAAAACAACATACTGCCATTCATTCCAGCCTTCTGACGAAAGGAAATCTGATGCTATTGGGGGGTGGAGTGGGGATTTTCAGTAAACACAGTAGCTGCTACATTTGTTTTGTTTGTGTGTAAAATAAAGTATTAAAAATATATATATTAATTCAAGGGCTACTACTGGTTCTGAAAAAAACCTAACAAAACAGAAGGGAACCACATGCAGGCTGCTAAGGCAGATATAATCTATGTGCTGATAACTGAGGTGATTTGTGTTGCTTGAGGAACAACAGTAGAAGAACAGAGACACTCAAAACCTATACTTTTTATTTTGTTTTTTATTCAACAATACTGCAAAACAACTTAAAAATGCATGCTGCTTACAGCAGTGACAGCATGGTATACAAAAAATGGGTTTGTATACCAATTTTTAAGATGGAATACCAGATCTTGGGTAATAATATTCTGTGTCGAACACTACTTTTTAAAGTAAATTTCTAGCCCTGCACTTCCCTCGAGAACCATTGTGGCTGTGTGTGTGTAGTACACTGTTCTCCAGGACCCTTGTCCTTGTGTGGTTTGCTTCTGCTGCTGTCCTTATGTTGAACCACACTGCATGGTGATCGTTGGGTCTTAGGTGGCCTCCCACCTTGATGTCTGCAATACTGTCCCTGTTTGTGAGCACCGGTCCAGTATTGTCCCATCACAAGTGGACTTTCTGACTAGTTCCCCGAGAAATGCCCCCTGTGGGGCATCTAGGATATTTATGCTTCTAGCTGAGGCCACAGCTGGGAGGCTCCAGTGTACATTTGACAGATTGAAGTCCCCCACCAGCAGCACGTACCTTTTTCTGCCATTGTGCTGATGGCTTTGTCCAATGTCTGATTAAATTCCTCCCTGTGTTGGAGGTCTGTATATCATTGCAGAAGGAACAGAGGCTCTGTCTCCTCTCTCCAGAGTGACCCACAGTACCGCCAACTCCTCTTTCCCCCTGGTTTCCTTATATTTCGATTGCTTTGATGCCCTCCGTTACATAAAGCACAACCCTTCCTCCCTACCCTGTCCTTCCTGAACTGAGTGTAGCCTGGTATGGCCATGTCCCAGTCTGGCTGCCTGTACATCATGACTCAGTAATGGCCACAATATCCAGGTCTGCCTCTGCCATCATGGCTTCTATTTGGAATTTTATTTATTTATTATTAGATCATCGGTTTACAGACCATTGAGTCATAGACTCATTTACAAAGGCACCTCATCAAGAGAGCAATACATCACAGCAAACAAACAGTACAGTACATAACGCTTAGATTAAAAAAGCAACCAGTGTTACAGGCATTCACTGGTGGTACATGCTTGGTAATAGGTAGATCACAGTAGTCATAATATAGGTACACAAGTACCACGTCAGGTAGCAACCAGAGATATGTTATTACATTAGTCAGCAGATGTTGCATTAGACCCCAGGTATATACAGCAAAAGTAGACGGGGCAGACCCTTTTATTTCCAAGACTGCTTGTATTTTCACATGTTACCACCTCCTAAAAAGGGGTTTGCCTTTGGCTCTTTTCCAGAGCACTGCTGCCACTTTCCCCTGCACCGCTTTTTCACCCCGGTCCCAGTCCAGACTAAAACTACAGGACCTGAGGTTGGACTGGACACTGTCATTTGTTCTACTGGCTTGTTCAGTGCCCTTCTCACTGTGGTCTGTGCGCTGTCACCTCTCTTTGCTCAGCTGGCCCCTAGACTGCCTTCAGGGTCAGGAAGACCATAGCAAGGAGGCTGCTCAGTTTCAAGCAGTTCTCAAAGCTGCACAAAATGCAAAATGCTCCTCCCTTGGCCCTGGGAGTACGAACTTCAGAGACTAGTTCAGCTCTGCAAAACAACTACATTTGTACATCCTGTCTCTGTGAAACTGACATCTGTTTGGAGCTTAGCTCTGTAAAACAATTCTGAATTGCAATCTGTCTGATACAGGACTTGTATGCATGCTTTTCCCCTGGAACTGACAGCTATTGAGAGCCAGGGGTTTAGCATGATGAATAATGAATGAATAATGCGCGAGATGTTTGCCACAGATATGTAATCTCTAGATTTCTGCACAAGTGAGAGACATGCAGATGGAGCAGATTTGTCTGAACCAAAACCTCTGAGGAGAGGAGAGCGTTTGTGAATTGCTGTCACTAAAAAGTTTCCCAAAACAGACTTGAGACCAACTGGAAAAGGGGATTGAGGCAGCTAGAGCGCCAAGCCTGGGCTCTTTGAGAGCAGCTCTGCATCTGGGAAGGTGGTGAGCCACAACCTGCTGCTGCTGTAAGAATTTTATACTGACAGAGGCTAGAACTAGCTGAGGTCCCGAGTAACTGCCCACCTGTCGGAATGGGTGAAGGCAAGTCCCCATGTGGAGTTAAGAGGATCATCATAATCTGGAGCATTATGGCCCATACCCCTCACCACTGGAAGTGTGTTGGGCCCACCACTCCCAGAACAGAGCTCCCAGTATCCAGAGTCAGCATGGCCCATGAGCATCGCCACTGGGAGCACATTGGGTCTGCAGCACGTGTACCCAGCCTACAGAAAAGACCATCCAGCCATAATCTTCTAAGCAGGGAAGATGTCCCCAAGGAAACAGCAGTGGCCTGTCCTCTAATGGTCGTGGGTACTGGGTTTTACCCGCAGAACTTATCATTCCTATTGTTCAGCTAGCTAGATATTTTCTGGGCATTCCTGTGCGACCTTAGAATCAAGCCCACAGCTACAGCTTATAGCCGGGAGCAACTGTTTTATGGTTTGTCCAGTTGTGTAATTTACCCATCAGCAGCAGCCAACACTGAATTTACATGGTACTACACTGAGGTCCAAACATCACAGGTCTGCAACTCTGCATCTGTGTGCACCCAAACTAATATTGGGAGCTCCCAGAGGGACTGTGAGGTTAACTGCTGCACCAGTGGGTGAAGAGGTGTGGAGACATACCTTATGGTGAGGGTGAATACAAACCACTATCTTTGTTTGTTACCTTTGTGTCCCTTGTTCTGCAACTCCGGAATGAACCCATTGGTTATTGACTTGCAACTGCTTATAAATTTTACAATTATTGCTTTGTTTTTTATTTGCATGCTAGGCACTGTTCATCCAAAGGCATAACAGACTTTACCCTTTACCTTCTCCAGGCTTAGTTAGCACACCTCACGGGTGGGAGTGGTTACACACACATAGCCCTCCATACCTTGCTTCTACTTTGCATGCAACCCCACTTCCTCCTCTTGTACCCCGTTTCCTTTTCCCTCTTCTTTTGCAGTGTTTGGCCCCATCCCCTTTGTCCTCTACTGCTCTTCCTATTATGCTGCTCCCTGGAAGATTCTCCTGTCCTCGGGGCCTCCCTCCCTTCCTTCTGCATCAGTCGGGGGGAGGCAACAGTTTTTGCCTCCCTTTTTCCTTCCACCACCCCCTAAGCTACTTAAAATGTTCATCAAAATAATATTTAAATGGGGGGGGGGTGTTAGCAATTCAGCCAGCAACACATGTATTCTTGAGCTCCTGATTTTCAGCTTCTAATAGCTTAAAAACCTGATTTACAGATTTGCCATTGAAATATCATCTGGCTAGTTTGACGGGAATTAGGCTGCTGAACATTTTCATACTAAAATTTGACACTATGAGGCATCCAAAAACTAATGCTTCACAAGATTTCTTCCAGCCTTGTGGAAAATACGCCAAGCAGTCCGACCTGCCTAACACTAACCGATCACTAGCAGGATCTCTGGTGGCCTCACTAGAAGCACTACAACTTGTTGTAAATGCATTAACCAGTACTGTGCAAAAAATGGATGACAAATTGGATGCCTTCACCCAGCGCATGACGGCTACAGAAACGAAATTGGAGGCAATGGGGGAATTGGTGAAGGAATCCGATTCAGCAGCCGGGAAGGTACTGATGGTGGCTGCCACAATGATAAAGGAGCATTCGGCACTGAAAAGCTGAAGTGAACAACTTGAAAATACAGTGCGTTCAATTAATGTAAGGATTCTGGGCCTCCCTGAGGGAGCGGAAGGGAAAGACCTGAAAAACTTTCTTACAGAATAACTCCCTGAAGCAACTAGATATACTGCTTTCACTGTGGTTCTTGCATATCGGATCACTCCCCGATGGGCAAGACCTGTACAGGAAAATCCATAAACTCTTCTAATGGTACTAACAGTTTCTGCTGAAAGAGATCTCCTGTCAGTGGTGCCAAACAGGATCAATTATGTACCAGGAGAGTAAAATCCTTTTCCCCCAGACTTGTCATACACGACTCGGACCTGTCGCAAGCTTTTGATGGGGTGAAAAGAAAACTAAGAGTATTGGAAACTACCTACTTCCTCACCTAACCCAGCCCAGCTGCACTTCACTATAGGATGGAGGCAGTACCAATGTACTGACCCAAAGGAAGTGGGTCATTGCATTGATAGACCTGTGGCCAAACAGCAGGCAGAAGGAGCAGAGAACACTCCTTGGACCAAGAGGAGAAATCTGACTTTCGTTGAGGTACCGTGTGCATTTTGTCATTTTTATCAGACTCTGGACCACCACCAAATTAACACTTAAACCTATCACTAAACACCAATTCCTGGGCACTGATTTTGATATATTTGTGTACAGCTCAGTGACTGGACATAGCGGGTCCATGAGCGTAATTGATTTAAATACCTTACCGCTGACATGACAACCACAGACTAAACATTTGGAAGATTTCATTAAACGTTAATTTGTTAAATCTCTAGTTGACAGGTTGCTGCACAGAGTATAGAGGAGCATGAGGGTTTAAAATGGCAGAGCCCGCCATTTTCCCCAGAGTTTCACACCTCGTATACTATGCTGGCGTGAAGGGGGAGAAAGTCTTTATGCTGCAGCATAGCTTCCTTTGTAACAAATGGGAGCATAAGAGGCATTTGCATGGCTGCTCAGTTTTCTTACTTGGTCCCTGGGACTGGTAAATCCATTTGAAGCTGGTATGTCCAGTACTACTCCTCGGAGAGCGGTTAAATCTATGGGAGTTGATTGGGTAAGGGTTCTACCAGATGGTAGGGCTTGAGTGTTTCTGTGCACCATGGCAAGTCTGTGGGGCACTGTGTAGCCTCATACCGTCATGAATTTTGCTTGCTCTCAAACGTGAAATTATAGTGTAATGAAGGGGCTTAAAAATATTCAAAACTTCAAGTTCTAAAATGTTGAAAATTTAATGAAGGACCTGTTATTGTAAGGTCAGTTACAACTGTACTGCTAATTATCAGAATGAAAACTTTCTTTGGGCACTGACTGCATACTAGGCTACAATGTGAATAACTGTGCATATTGTTTTAAAGGATTCCTCCCACTGCTGTACCAAATGAACAGATAATATGTATACCTGTCATAGTGTACTCATGGATATAAACTTCTAATGTACCTGTTTAGTGTTCATATATGTCCTGTGATTGATAAAATGCTATAAATAAAGTGTTTAAAAAAAAAAAAAGTAAACTGTCCAATGAGGAATGTCGTTCCCCTCCCAGACAGATGCATGCCATCACCAGTGTATAGGCAGATATCCCTTCATGTTGGCCCCCAGTCCCCAGTGTAGCTGAACCCCTCTTCTCTGCACCATTTCTTCAACCATGATTTGAAACTGTGGTGTGGAATGCCCTATCCTCTCCCCGGTCATAGGCAGCAGTTTGGTGAAAGCTACCATACATGCTGCTTGCCTTAGACCCCTCCCCAGTTCCCTGAACTCTCCCTGCACAACCCCAGCACCATCCTTTACTAGGGCATTAGTCCCCAGATGGACAGTGACATATAGCACTTGCATTGCCGCCCTAGTGATCCTTAGGATGCGCTGTCCATCTGTCTGAGCCATGGCACTAGGTAGGCACCTTACTTTCCTCTCCCCCTCCTCTTCCTGTTCCCAAATCTAACCCCCTAACAGTCAAGTCCCCCACCAGAAACTGCTGCCTCCTCTGCTGGGGTCCTCTGTCTCCCTCCTTGGGACCTCCCCTGCCGAGAACCCCCACATGCTCCCTTGCCACCACTATGGGTGCCTCCTCCTGGCAGTCCTGTCCTGCCAGAACAGTAAAGAAATTATGAAGAGGCGCAAGCTGAGGAAGGTGCCCCGACCTGTCACCCCCATCCTACCAGAGCCCACCACAGTCCATCTGGCTCTCCTTTATTTAGGCAACCTCTGGAGCAACTGTGGTAGACTCAGTGGCCCCTGGGTGGGGGAAGAGTGTAGGGTGGAAATGCGGCAGAGGACCAGGGGTCCTCATACTAGGTCAAAGGCCAAAACACAGCAATTTCCATTGAAAAGTCATGGGGAGTACTGTCTGGGGCATGCCCCCCACCCAGCACCACCACCATGCTGATCCTAATATAAAAGGTTGTGCAATGCAAGGATTTTACATAGGAAATGCTGCACAAAAAAAAAAAGACCATGGGTCCACAGTGTTAGTCTCCTGCCATCTAGGTAGCTGCAGCATTCAACATTATTTAAAACATTGGAACTCTCTCTTCCCCAGTGGATTAACTCATTCTATCTGGTGTCGCCATTTTGGGTCAGGTTAAGCAGTGGATGGTTCCGACTGTACCCTGATATGGGCTAGCTGACTGGGGGCTACCAAAAACAAAACCAATGGGGAAAAAGTAATTTAATTGCTTAATTAGTTAAATAGCTAGCTACTAGCTTAAAAAAAACAGCCAACCATGGCATTGAGGATATATAAGCTAATTCCTTTAATGCCAGACTCCTGACTCATGTCACGGCTCACAAACTTTGGCTGGCTCGGCTGGGGACTACCTAAAACAAAACCAATTAGCTAAATAGCTAGCTACTAGCTTAAAAAAAGAAAAAGCAGCCATGGCATTGGGATATATAGGCTAATCTCTTTTAATGCCATCATCTCAGTCGGCTGATTGGCTGTTGGCTCGGACACAGAGTCTTGCACACAGTGCAGTTATACATAGGGGGGACTATCCCACAGAGGCAGCAGTACGGAAGCAGCAGTCTGACTCATTAATTTTTAGCAAACTTATTTCAGTGCAGAATAGATTGCAGAAATTAACACAAATCTAGAAACATAGAAACATAGAAGTTGACGGCAGATAAGGACCGCAAGGCCCATCCAGTCTGCCCATTTCTTTTTCTACCTTATAAATGTGCCATCGGCCTTTGCTCTGTCAGTGACCTATCTATTCATAGTCATTTGTATTGCTCCTTATGCCTATCCCATGCCTGTTTGAAGCCCTGCACTGTATTCATAGCCACCACTTCTTGTGGTAAGCCATTCCATGCATCTACCACCCTTTCTGTGAAAAAGAATTTCCTCATTCCCCCTTAATCGGCCTCCCTCTAATCTCATGCTGTGTCCTCTTGTCCTGCTATTTTTCTTATATTTAAACATGTTAGACTCTTTTCACCTTGTTTATGCCTTAAGGTGTTTAAATGTCTCGATCATATCACCTCTCTCCCTCCTTTGCTCAAGGGTATACATATTGAGCTCCGTTAATCTGTCCTCATATGTCTTCTGATGCAGTCCCTGCACCATTTTGGTTGCCCTTCTCTGGACTGCCTCAATTTGGTTAATGTCCTTGTGAAGGTGTGGCCTCCAATACTGCACGCAGTACTCCAGATGGGGCCTAATCAATGTCTTGTACAGAGGGATTATTACCTCCCTCTTACGACTTGTGATACCCCTACTAATACACCCTAACACCCCCCTAGCCTTACCTACTGCTTTAGAGGTCTGCTTGGATGATTTTAGGTCATCAGTGATGATGATGCCCAAGTCTCTTTCTTCCTTTGTGACTCTAGTAACTCCCTCCCAGCCTATAAGTGGCTTCAGGGTTTCTCTTCCCTATGTGCATGATTTTGCACTTCTTTGATTAAATCCCAGTTGCCACTCTTCTGACCATTCTGCTAGTTTATCCAGATCTCTTCTCATTCTGCCCACCCCATCTGGATCATCTACTCTGTTGCAGATCTTGGTGTCATCTGCAAACAGACAAGCCTTACCCTCTAGTCCATCTCTAGGTCACTAATGAAGATGTTGAATAGGACTGGCCCCAGGACTGATCCCTGAGGTACCCCACTTGTGACTTGCATCTCTTCTGACTGTATACCATTTACCACCACTCTCTGTTTTCTGCCAGTCAACCAGTTTGCCACCCAGTTGACCAACTTCTGACCCACCCCGAGCCTACCTAGCTTATTTATCAATCTTCTATGTGGAACAGTGTCAAAAGCTTTGCTGAAGTCAAGGTAAGTGACATCAACTGCTCCCCTTGTCCACCACTCTGGTTACCCAGTCAAAGAAATCTATGAGATTAGTTTGACAGGACCTTCCTTTGTAAACCCATGCTGTCTTGGATCCTGTGCCCTATGGATTCCAGGTGTTGCACTATCCTTTCCTTAAGGAGTGCCTCCACATCTTGCCCACTACTGAGGTAAGACTGACCGGTCTGTAGTTCCCCGCCTCCTCCCTGCTACCACTCTTGTGGAGTGGGATCATGAGCCCTTCTCCAGTCTTCTGGGACCTCTCCTGTGCTCAGAGACTCACTAAACAATTCTGCTAAAGGCTCTGCTAGTTCCTCCTTTAGCTCCTTAAGTACTCCTGGGATGTATGCCATCAGGTCCCATTGCCTTATCCACCCTGGAGCTTAGTAAGCTCTTGTAGGACCCTTTCTTTTGTGAAGGAGTAGTGCTCACCTCCCTCCCCCCTGTGTCCATGATGCTGAGCTGTGGGCCCTGCCCTACCTTCTCTTCAGTAAATACTGAGCAAAAGTATCTATTTAGGATAGATGCCTTTACAGGGTCCTCCTCCTCACATGCTCCCTTTTCTCCATTAAGCTTAGCAATACCCCCTCTGGACTTTCTCCTTTCACTAATGTATCTATAGAAAGTCTTGTCACCTTCTTTTACTGTCCGTGCTAGTGTTTCCTCAGTTTGGGACTTTGCCTGCCTTACTGCCTTACCTGCTTCCCTTAGGGCAGTTTGGTATGCCTCCCTATCTTCATCCCGCTGTGTTCCCTTATATTTTCTGAAGGCCAGCCTTTTGGCTCTGACCTTTTCTGCTACTGTATTTGAGAACCAAAGTGGTTTCCTTCTTTCTTACACTTCCTTTTCTGTCTAACACAATGGGATGTTGCTTCAAGTATTGTATCCTTAATGCTTGCCCACTTTGCCTGTACTCTCCTCACCTGTGTTTCTTTTTGCCAGGGCTAGCTTAACTCTGTTGGCCATCTTATCAAAGTCAGCTCCTCTGAAGTCCCAAATTTTTGCCTTGGAATGGGATGATTTAGATGTAGTAGCCAAATCTCTCCAAATTTGCACTTGACTACTTGAGGTTGGGGACTGGGAGCCCTGGGGAGAGACACTCAGTCTAGCCAGACAGTGAGCCTTGATTTTTCCGATAAGAACTTTTAAGTAATACTGCAGTGCACCACTAGGACATTCGATCGTATTTGTTTCTAAAATAGCCTTATACTTGTCAGTTACATTAGAAAAATGTATTGCGTAAGTTTCAGTTTCTTTCTGCTGACAATCTGTGCTATTTGTAGTATTTATTGGTAGCATTTTGTGCTGTAAGAGTATGTGATGTTTGTCACCTGCTAACACCATCTGCCAAATTGGCAATTGCCAAGGGTATTCTGCTTCCAGCGCTGACATATGGTGTCTCCACTTTTGCTAATGCCCATAAGACTGCTCTCCATAAATGGGATGTCACGTATAACAACATGTCGGTATGCCTCCTCTTCCCATTGCCTCAAGCACCATTGCACACTGTATAGCGACCTAGGCTGGCTCTCCCCAACTGCCTACCGACTGTACTCCCTAGGGACCCTCACAGACTCTGTAATCCGTAACCAAACCCCCTCCTCCCTTACAGCTCTACTTGTACCACAGACACGTACCCATGGACTACACTCGGCAAACAAATCTCTACTCACCATTCCCAGGTGTCTTACTCCAAAAAGCTCTGGAGCATTTCACTGCACCACCCCAGCCACCTGGAACTCCCTCCCTCCTTCCTGCACTGAGGCAGGCTAACTCCCACCCAATCTTCAAAAAAGAACTATATCGCCACCTATCCCGGGACCCCTGCACATGCTTTGATCCCACTTAATGCCTCACAGCTAACCACCCTATTTCGCCCAAGTCACTGCTGCACTTCTAAACAAGCTTTGCTATAAAATGTCTTTATAGCTGCCACTTAGCCCAGTTTCAGTTATTTGCATGTACTGTCACTTTTGTCATCTCTGCATGGCTATATGTATTATCTCGAGTACTGTCTGACTTGATCTGTATTCTAACCTACCTGTACTATATACTATGTATTGTATAATCTCATCTCATTTTGTATATGTATTCTCTCGGGTCGTGCCTGAAAATAGTCAACTTTGGCTAGTGCACCTAACCTGGTTAACAAAAACTAAATAAATAAATGTGTCAGACTCAAATGAAACGATGTCATGCTCAGATCAGGAATCTGACTTAGTCAATAAAGAAATTACATTTCTCTCACATATTTGAGTCATATCTTTATTTTCTCTCATTATATTCATAAGTGTGTCATTTACTATTATTTTTACTGCTTTTACATGTAAAATTTGGTTAAAATTGCATTATTTTTGGATATTTTGGTTTTCCCATTAGAATGCATTATACTGCGGTATCACACACCATGATTCAGTGGCCTACGCAGCCAGTATAGTGTTATGCTTGTGCAACTGTGTTAGGTTTAGGCCGTTCGCACTCTCTATTCCAGAGGAATTACCACCCTGTAGGGGTACCAAAGGCAAGGAACCCTCTAGAGGGTTCCACCCCAGGGGTGCCGTGGGATGATTCCCTTGGCTAAAGGTACAGTAGTAGTAGTATGAAGCATATAAGTAACCAGCAGTTGTGAGACATAGTACTAGATAAAGCATCAGGCAGCTTGATAACGTAATGGAATGTGCAGGTTAGCAATGGCATAAGTTTGATGAGTTGCAAGAGAGAATGAGGGGACCTCCTAAGAATAGCGGGAACGGCAGATGGGACACCATCCCCCTCCATCCAATAGCAGATCCGCCTACGGAACTAGGGAACACTACGTTAACTAACAGTTATGACCTGAAACACGGAGGAGAGAAAAACCCCTTTGAGGAGGAAATCTCTGGGGATCCAAGGCCTTGGTCGCCATCCCTCCAGACTTGGGATATTTTATTTAGTGATTGCTCTGCTGTGATTTGGAAACCCAATTAAAGGGAGGTGGAAAATATTCCAATTTGGAGGGAAACTCTCACTCTGTCCTTCTAACAGGATTGTCGTGGAGGGTTGCGAGACAGTAGCTCTACAACTGTCACTCCAAGGCGGGAAGAGGAGAGTAAAGACCACCGAGGCACTCACCCAGCCTATCAATCTTAAAAAAAAAAAAAAACCTAGGTGAACCAGAGGTGGTCGTAGGGAGAATGCGGTGAAGGTGCCTTGCTAGGGAACTACTAAAGCCAATGGACAACTGTTCTAATGGAAACCATTAGAGCTAAAGGAAATAGCTGTAACCTCCCTTCACGGCGTAGTCATAAATTCTACAACTTGAGGTCCCGGTGGTACGGTTAACGACTGAAGGTCCACCTAGAGTGAGGAAATTCCTAGCTATGGGCCAGGTGAGAAGGACCCCACCCCAAGCCTTGCATGCTCAAGCTGTGGACTCTAAGTGCAGAGCAAGACTGTTGGCTGCAGGGGAACCCTGAGCAAGAGTGGTACAGCTGGCATGTCCCAGAGATTGATGAGCTGAATGAATGTTAAGAGTGGAGACCTTGCAGAGGGCAAATGGCAGGGAGCATTGAGCAATGATGACGTAAGCAGGAGTGGATCTGGACATAGTTCAGTAAGGCAGGGTAGTTCAGTAGGGCAGGGTAGCAATAGTCTGACCTGCACATAGGTCAGTAAGTAATAGGAATAGTCAGACCTGCATGTAGACCCTGCAAAACATAGTAGCAATGGTGGGACAGGAACGTAAGTGGGAGAGGCAGCACTATGATAGTGGGGCAAGCCAACCAGACATTCAGAAAAAGCCAAAGAAGGTGACAAATATTCTGAGAATTTTCGGCGGCGGAGGCAGGATTTAGAACATAAGTAATTAGCCACATGGGGCCATGACTCCCCAAACACTTCAAAGTCCCCGCCATAGGAAAAACAAGAAAGTGATGGAAAGGGTCGAGAACCACTTGCAGATATTAAAGCTAGTTTACAGCATCAGCAGTAGCTTAGCTGACGTCATGAGTATAACAGCAGCGTACAAACAGGGAATAGCATCAGCTATGAGTGGTAGTATTCTATGAGCATGGAATGAAGGGAAGCACAATGCTCTGAAAGCAGCTGTGACCATGTGGGAGGTAGATTAAGCTGAGAAAGCATGATTGAGCTGCATAGCAAGGGTTCAGAGGGAGCCTGAATCAGATGAAAACAGTACGGCATGTAACATGGGTAGCAGCTTTAGTTTGAGTAGAACACAGGTACTGATTGCAATAGCAATGTGAGTAACTGAAAGCAAGTAGCTTGAGCTCTAAATTAGCAAAATGGTAGGAGCTTAGAAAGCAAGTCCCCCCCAAAAACAAAACAACTAAGACACACAAACACAGAAAAAACAGGGAAGGGACAAAAGGAAGCACACAGCCAGAGGCAAAATACAAGCTGGAAGCAGAAGAACAAAACAAATAAGTCCAGCAGAGCAGAACAAAAAAACACAGAAGTCCAGCAGAAAGAAGCAGCGGGGGGGGGGGTGGAGGCAAGCCACAGCCAGCTGCAGAGGACAAATGGCAGAGTCTCCAGCTGGCAAAGAAAAAGTGCTTCAGAAGGAGACTAAGGGGAACTGCTTATATAGCTCAGGAAGTGGGAGTGGCTGGCTGCTTGTCCAGTGAACCATAGGCAGAGTCTTCCAATTATCATACTGTCAAAATTTCATTCGGTGACAACCCTACCCTGTAATGTTATTCTTTGTGAGGAACTGATCTAACCTAAGTTTAAAGGATTCTGTACTCCTCACTTACACAGCTTCCTTGGGGAGCTTGTCCCATAGTTTTACTGCTCTCTGGGTGAAAAAATACTTTATCACAGTACCCCTGTCTCACCCTCAGACATTCTGTTTGAGTCCAGAGTTGGTGGCCAGTGCTAGGACTGAAAATCTCCGCTAAATGGATCCCACAGACCATGGGCTGCTTCAGGACATTGCATTGGTCTATGATGGATTAATATTTAAATAACTGGATGTGACATCATTTGGTGAAGGGGCACTATCTTTCAGGACACAGAATCTCACTGTTTCAGCAATGTGTGCTCGGTACAGTATAACTACCAAGGGGACCTGTACTGCCACACAGGAGGGAAATCCGGGTTTAGGAATGACTCAGAGGGAGAGAGAGCTAAACCATGCTGCTGCTGAGGGAGATAAAGAGGGTTAGAGAACACTCTCTGCCTGGGTAGGGAAGGAGAGCTAGGCCATACCAGTGCCCAGGGATGGAAGGAGTGCTGGACTGCGCCACTGTCCAGGGAGGAAAGGAAAGCTGGACTTTGCCACTCCCTGGAGAGAGAAGGAAGACTAAACTGCACTGCTGCCCAGGGAGGGAAGGCAAGCTATGGTGTACCCCTGCCTGGGGAGAGGCTAGACTGCATGACTAGCAGGCACCCTCTAGGGCAGTGTGTTTGAGAAGACCATCCTACTTGCAGGCAAGAGTGCATGCATGCATGCTATGATGCTGCTTGGAGTAATCAGGGTGAGAAGCAGGATCTGGGTGTAAGGGGGAGAAACCCCAGAAACATAAAGGACATGTGTGTTCAGCTCATTAATTCATTCTGTTTCTGTTTTCCAGAGAAAATTGCAACAAAGTTGTCAGACAGCCTGTCGTCTGCCATGAACTTTGGACTATGACACTGAAAGTCGTTCAAGGGAGGGGTGCTGCGAGAAGAAACTTTGGGCTGCTGACTGCTGAACCATCATCGCAGAAAAAAAAAATACACTCCCCATTTGGGAAACTGAAGAACTTTTGTAAAAAGGCAACATTTAAACAATAATATTGTCAAGTGATGTATAGCAGCAGTATTAAACTTGACCTGGAGAAGAACATGGTTATCTTTATATTTAAAGAGTATGTCTCTGCTAAAATAAAATGTTTAAAACAATTTTATTTACCCCAGTTACCTTTTATCTGTAGTGTTTTTTTAATTTTTGTTACTTCCTTTTATATGGTAGGTCTACTATTTCCTGTACTGCAGTGCCCATTTCACTGTGCCTTTCAAAAAGGCTGTGTTTCCCTACTGACCTCACAGTTGTGGTTTGTGGCATCAGTGTGTTGTCATGGTGAGCACTGTGATGTCATAAAGGCACTATGAAATCAGTGAAGAGCAGTCAGATACTTTTAAGACTTGACATTTAGACAGGCTACCAAGGATAAGGTGTAAACCCCGAAAAAGAAAACTTAGAACTAAAAATAGCAGTGTGTGGCTCTAAGGTATTGCATTTATTAAGGGGGTTACGCTGGCCTGATGGTGCTGAGGGTTGAGGCGCTGGCTGCCACACTTCGCGCTATGCCAGCAACCTGAGTTTGGGAATGAGCCCAGGTCGTCGGGGTTGGCTGGGGGGATGGGAGCTGGATTGAGCAATCATATGGCAAGCTCTCCTCTCCCAGGGAGGATTTCGTATCCATGGCTCACTGCCATCTGGAGTTCCTGGGTGGCAGGGCAGTTGGACGTTACACAGGTGGGAACAGCAGCAGCAGGAATCTGGAGCAGAGGCATGTCTTCATGTGCCCTGCCTCCTTGGCCTCATACCACATAGTTGTCCTTTGGTTAAGCAGTGTAAGCAAGGAAAAAAAAAACCTCCATGCCTCATGATCCTCTGGTCGTCTCCCAGTCTGGATGCGGCCTCAGGGGCCCAGGTGGTCTCTGCCCTGGGGCGCGGCCCCACCAAGTAGGCACCTGTGGGTTTGAAGTCCCACAGGATTACCCAGGTGGTCAACCACGAGGGCTAATTCACGGGATTGAAAGTCCCACAGGGAGGTGTGTCTGGAGCTTGGGGGGGGGGCAGAGGTGAAGTAACACCGGAGGGATGGAAAAAGTATAATTAAAAAAAAAAAGGGAGGGTTATGACTCCCCTCTTGCTAAACACAGTAACAGTACTATTGTACAACCATTGTTATTGTTCCACTACAACTTGTTTCTCCTTCCACCACACACAAAATGTTAGAAAGAAATGTTTTTACCATGCGACACTCCCTGTTTGTGTGCATGTTTCTTTTGCATCTCCCACCTAGCAGTGCTTTGGGTAAGGATGCCCCTGAAGAGGAGGGGAATCACAGGGAGGCACAAAACAGTGGCTGGTAACTCAAGCCATTTTTATATTGTACCCTTAATTTACTCAGGATATTCAGCTATGCTGTGTGATCTCATTTTCAGTGCTCTAAGTTCTTGACCCATTTTGGTATCAGAAAGTACCGGGAATAATGGCCCTAATTTTGTTCAAGAACCAGGATGGACTCTACAGCCCTCTTGCAGAGGAAGGTTTGAACCTCCTCCAGCAAGAGGGCAAGATGTTCTGGAGGGTATTAGTTTGGAAAAGTGGAAGAACAGAAAGGAGCTCTAGGGCATGTCCAAACTGAACTACTACCAAGACCCAAGCATCAGTAGTGATCTCCCTCCACTTTGGTAAGAAGAGGGAGATATGGCCTCCCGCCAGAACTTCTGGAGGCAGTGAGGCCAGAGGAAGAGGAGTCAGAAGGCAGTGAGGGTGCCACTAATGCCTTGCCCTTTTGTGTGTCTGGCATGTGAAGTGGGAGGCAGGTTTGCAGCCTGAGACTGGGAAGGCTGAGGTCTCTGGGAACCATGGCCCAGACCTGTTGGGTAGCCACAGCTGGGATGAGCATAGGACAGGCAAAAAGAGCTTCTGCCTCTACCACGGGGTTTTGGATTCTAGGTGTGCAGGAACTTCAGGGTCATCCTTAAGGATTGCAGGTCCTGGAAAGCATTCTCCCTGTCGGAACTGCACAACTGTTTCCTTCTGAAGGGAGCATTGAAGACTGACTGTTGTACATAAGAGGCAAAACTGGCAACACAAACCCAAGAATGGCATCACAGGCATATCCTGGAAGCAGCAGCTCAGGCAGCAGCATCCAGAGCTTTGTAGGCAGGTCTAAGCAGATGCTTAATGATGTCCAGGCCATTATCAACTGTCTGATATTTCATAACTTTGTCAAGGCTGTCAGGCAGTTTTTCAGCCAATGAAGTCTTGGTTTTCCATAGGCAGTTCTGATATTTGATCATATATGCCTGATAGCAATTCTGTGTCCGAGGGGAAGCAGAAGCAAATGTTCTCTTGCCCATCACATAAAGGTTCCTCAACTCCTTATCAGGAGGAAGAGAACTCATATTTAGGTACCTTTGACCTGTCATAAGCAACATTATGACCACTGAGTCTGTTTCAGGATGAGAGGAATAGCAAGACCTTTTTTAGTGAATTAGAGGTATAATGACTCTTGGGGAGTCAGACAAATCTAGGAACTTATATAGGTTCTTCTTGGAGGAATCCTCCTCTGTTAGCTGTTAGTCTGTTAGACTGGTTAGCTTTCCGCATCTCTAGAAATGTCTGCACTAAGCTAATTAGGTCTGAAAAAGCTAGATACTTCCAAGTGGAACTAGAAGCCAAAAAAAATAACTCGGCCAAATTCTGGAACATCCTCAGAGAAGTTGAAGGACACCCTGCAGAATTCACTACCAGCCAGAATCTTGTCCAATGGGCATACCTATACAGACAGAACTGATATACTTGGACAGTTAAACGATCATTTTGCCACTGCAGGACTAGTTTTTGACACCTCACCTATTAGTAGAATTAATTCTCAGGAAGTCCCTGCTGTTGACCTTATTAACACCCCTAATCCAAGCCTACCTTATCCTCCTGTATTCAGCTTCAATACAGTCACTTTTAAGTAGGTCGAGGACTTACTACTCTCCTTGGATACCAAAAAGAGTGCAGGTGCAGACAACATAGAACCATACTTCCTCAAACTTGGATACCCCTACTTGACTGCCCCATTACACACTTATTTAACTTGTCAATGCAAGAACAACTCCTCCAGCCATGGAAAACTGCCCATATCCTACCTTTTTTCAAGTCGGGTGACCCATGTGATCTGAATAACTACCGTCCTATATCTATACTCCCGGCATTGTCGAAACTACTCGAAAAAAATGTTAATGCCCAAATAAGAGAACATTTGGATACGCATGATTTACTAAACCCTGTAGAATCTGGCTTCAGAGCCAAACACAGCACAGTATCAGCACTGGTGAAAGTAACTACAGATTGGCAAACTGCACTACATTCTAAGAAACATGTGATCACCCTTTTCCTGGATTTGAGCAAAGCTTTTGATACTGTTGAGCACAATATATTGATTGCAGCTTTGAGAAGTATAGGACTTGACAGCCCTGCAATCAAATGGTTTTCCAAAAGACTGCAACAAGTCAAAGCTGCAGGTGACCTGTCTGTACAAAAAAACCTTCTACGAGGCGCCGCTCAAGGCTCCATATTAGGCCCAATCCTATTTACAATTTATATCAATAACATTGACACTCAGCTACAAACAGCTAATATACATTTATTCACAGATGATACTGTACTGTATACCATAAACTCCTCCTTAGAAGTGGCACAGGAGAAGTTACAGCAAGACTTTAATAAGCTCCAACACAATCTCATTAAATACAAACTTCTCCTCAATGCCAAAAAGACAAAAGTCATGGTCCTCTCACCAAAAGCTGGGCTTGGATCTATAATCACTTCCCAGATTTTAACACTTCTAGATGAAGCTCTCGAAATAGTCAAAACCTTTAAATTCCTAGGATTCTGGTTGGACAACAAGCTGAACTTCCATTGCCATCTGAATGAAATCTCGAAGAAATTAAGACAGCAGCTTGGCATATTCTACCCGATAAGACATCTCCTAACCTTAGATGCTAGAAAGAAGATAGTACAATCTACATTTCTACCCATACTGGACTACGCTGACTTTATGTACTCTCACTGTCCTCTAACGTTGCTCAGCAAACTTAACATCCTATACCACCAGGCCCTAAGATTTATCCTTAATCTACCCTTATGTACCTATCATTATCTATTTTACCAGGAATCGGGCTGGCCTTCTCTACCAGCTAGGAGGGAAAGAAATGCTGTACTCTGGCTCCACAGAGCTCTCTCAAATAAGCTCCCAGCATACATCTGTAACTTATTCGTGCATGCCATGGGTTTCTATGGACTGAGACATTTCTCAGTACTCTGCTTACAGACCCCTAGAATAAACACAACCTTTGGCTTGGTCGCAATTAACTTCTCTCTGCCATCCTTATGGAACTCCATGCAAAGTGTACTAAAACTGTCATCACTTCCAAGCCTATCCGCATTCAAAAAGATGATAGCCGATTTCTTGAGGGGAAAATCGCAACTGTTTCAGACAAAGATGATCTTCACTATATACTGTCACCTATCCCGCAATCAGAACACTAACCGAGTCCCTTCCTCATAGGCGACCTCCAGCTCCCTGTATACTTTTAGTTACCCTGGCTCTTCACATCCTCTCCCTCCTCTCCTTCACGCAGCTGCATCTTTCCCTTCCTTTTCTGATTACTACCAACAGTGGAGGTTGATTAGGACTGATGACCTTCTACACCTTCGTATAATATTATTATCCTTATTGGCATTGCTTGTAATTTCTGACAGGTCAACTAATTGCTGGTCATTTGTGCATATTCTGTAAAATACTGCCTTTATCTGTGCCACGTACTTTTTGTATTGTTTTGTTTTATCTGTCCAGGACCACCTTGAAAATGAGCTTGCTCAATGGTGTTTATACCTGATAAAATAAAGTGATTGATCTGTGCATCAAAGCTTAGTTTGGCCTGAAACATCTTAAGGAAAGCCTGAACTGAGACATCCTCTGGAGGAAACCTGGGAGTGTTAACACTCTTTTCCCAGGGGAAGGATAGATTGGAGTTGGAACCTACCACATCTAGAACCTCCAACTCTTCCTCCATGCCTTCCTTTTCCTCCTGTGTAAAATAGCTTGTATTCCAGCTCAACATCAATTGCCATTGGCAGAGGGAAGACAGAACGAGGAGTCAAAGAAGGAGGAACAGTCGATGGGTGCTCTGATGACCAAGGGCGTCCAGGGCCTGGCACAATGGTGGGGACAGTGAACTCCTGTGTCACTGTACATGTCAAAGGCAGCAGGTCCAAAGGCCTTGATGACAATGGCAGCAGCCGCTGAAAAAGCTCAGACATAGTCTGATAAAGGAGTTTGGTATCAGAGGGCCCCGAAGGGGTCAACAATGACAGGACAGTGCCTGATATGGGTATGGGCTGTGAATCCCCCAGTGGGGGAGGTGAGTCATTGCCAGACCTGGCCTTGGTGTCTTTGAGATAGTTTGGGGGGCAGTAGCCTTTTTTTTTTTCCTTTTTTATTTTTTAAATATCTCCCCTGTCCTTCCTCCAAGCCCCATCACCCAGGCTTCACCCAGGGCTTACCTCTCCTGTAGTCCCCCCATGGCTTTCCCTCCATGGTAGGGTGGTGGGGAGCCCCTTGACCTGCCAGGACTGGATCCAGATTCTTGGAGGTGCCTGAGTCACTGGGTGCGAGGACTGCTGAGGCTGGCGGTCATCCTGCACTACTGAGATTTTTCCATTTTCTCCTTCATGGTAGACATGGCGTGCGCTGACGTCAAGGCGCACGTGCCGATGTCTGCCACATCTCTCCAACCTGTTTAGTTCAGGCTGCCTCAAGCTCTCTCTCTCCCCCCCCAGGAGAAAAGTTCTCTCTTGAATGTTCGATTCTCCTTCTCCTAGCCGTCCCTCTGACACCTAGGGCTCACTTCCAAACCCAGGTCATTGGCATCGCAAGCTGTAGCTACACTGGAGGGCCTGCCTTGGACTCACAGCTCTTAACTGGGACCAGTCTTTCTCATTTGACTTATCTCTTTTCAGAAGGGCTAATGAACAGTATGGAAAAGCAGCCTTTTCCCTACGATGTGTCTCCATTTCAGTATGGTGGTATTTGTCTGCCAATTTTGTGGACTTATCCTGCAAGTCTTAGATGCATGCCTCAGGCCTTTTTGCGACATCTGGTTGCCTGGTTAAAGCCCTGGCAGATATTGCAGGCTTTAACGTCGTGAGCGAGGCCTAGACAACGAATACATGTGGAATGGTCATCGTCTTTGCAAATCTTCACTTCACCACAATGGCAGTAGTGAAACACCGGTTCTGTATCTTTCCGTGATGGCATAAAGTTTAATTTAAAATAAACTTCTTGAAGCAGCAGCGTTCCTTGCAAAGTTTGATGGCATTCTTCAGCAGGGGTGGATTGATGAACAGTTGGCAGTGGGAGAAAGAATGGGGGAATGCTGGGGATGCCAACGTTATATAGGCATCGATGAAATGCATCAATGTAGACAGCCCCAGCAGCAAACTTTTTCCAGGTGAGTCCCAATGCCAACAGTTTACAGTGGTTCAATGGAGGGAGATATTCTTGAAGATCAGTGGTTCTGTTTTTCTCTTCCCTATGAGGATTGTGGTCCTAACCGCTGGCCAGAATGTGCAGGTCCCTGGTGGGCTCAGTAATTTGCACTGCCTGTTTCACACCATTTGTTAGCAAGGCTTCTCTCACTAGCACACGGCCAGCATTAAACAAGTTGACTGTTTTTTCCTGCACTGTGGCATTTTGCATACGCCTGCATCATGCACGCTGACATCAGCATTGTGACATCATGTGTACCGTGGCCACTTAGGTTCAGCACGAGTTCAGTGGTCCACACGGCTCAACCCTGCCAAGTGCCATTTTTCTAAAGAGGGTGTCAGTTTGCTGAACTGCATGCTACCTAACAGAGTTGGCATTCTGAGATTCAGCTATAGCAAGGTTGAGTCACACCAGAAAAAACTTTTCAGCAGTGCACTGGGGATTTAAAGGGAGACCGACTTGTCAGTTTGGTATAGAGGACCAGAAAGAACTGGTATACAGGACCAGAAAGAAAAGTAACAATGCTTTTGCACGTGACTTAAAGGGCCAGTATCAGAGTCAGTCTATTAGGCAAAGGCAAACTAGTAGTAGATTATAGACTTAACAAAAGCCTTCAACACCGTCAACCACACCCTCTTACTGGCCCAGCTACAAAGCCTGAGGGTAGCCGCCAATGCAACACTCTGGTTCCGAGACTACCTGTCCCTCGGGTAAAGATAGGACAAACAGTGTCTGACCCCAGGGATCCATTTTGGGACCCCTGCTCTTCAGCCTGTTCTTAAATAATCTCCCTCAAGCCTGTGATGCCAAGATAATCCTATATGCAGACAACGCTGTCATCAACGGCAACTCTCGAATTGTGCCAGTCCAAGATGCACTTCAACACTCCTTCAGTAAAATAGAAGACTGGTTCGGCGAGCACTAACTTCTGCTCAATTACAAAAAAACAAGACCATGCTCCTATCCAGCCCCCAGCTCAAGAAAAGGTTCCCCACCATAAACATCACCAACAATGTACTCTCCCCCTTGAAACAGGTACACTCCTTCAAATACCTTGAAGTAACCCTGGACGACACCTTATCCTACACTCAACATGTTGAGCAGGTGGTCAAGACAGTCAGCACCAAGCTTGGTGTGCTATACAGGCACAGAAAACACCTTACCACTGCACCCATCTGCCTATCAGTCATGAGCTCCGTCCTCTCCACCACTGACTACGGCCTGGTTGTCTACAGCACAGCATCAGACTCTGTGCTCAAGAGGGTGCATGTAACAAGGCCTGCAGGCTCATCCTGAACCACGATCGAATGACCCACACCTGTTCCCTCTATGAACAGACACACCTGCTGTCTCTTGGGTGCAGGACTAAATTCCTCACATGCCTCCTAGGCAAAAAAGCATTACTGGGAAAGCCCCCCCCCCATGCGTAGCAGGCATCTTCTCCCTCCCATGCTCAGAATATATACCAGAAACAGAACGCAGGGGGCCCTTGCGGTGCCTTTCTGACACACAGCTCTCGGACAGTGTGTCTTCTCCTACAGAGCCCCTCTTTGGCTTAACGAGGTATCCGAGTCCATTCGGAACTCCACTAGCCTGTACGGCTTCAAATCAGACCTTAAGCACTACCTGACCTCCAACTCTGTGTGCATCTGCTTCTCCAACAGCTGATAGACTCTGGATGACCAGGCCTGGCTCTGCTAACAGCAGCTATTCTCAGCACAAGACAGAAACCACCCTCCCACATGCTCCTTGACAATGCCTCTGAATCACTCTAAGGGGCTGCTCCTGTACACCCCTCTCCCCCCGTCTCCATGCTAGGATGGGTCTCTGCCTCTCCAGCCTCATTCCTGCCTCCTTGACCACTTTTACTAGAGGCCCCCCTCCTCCCCTACCAAAATCCTGTCCTTACTTACCCTCTGCCCAACCTAACCTGTAGTGCCTCTGTACCTTACCTGCACTTGTAATCAACTAAAGTTGATGTCCATATACTGTATAGTGTTTTAAATGTCTAAGAAACTCTATAACCTTTTCCTGATTGTTGAACTGTTCAGTGTCTCAAATGTCCTAAAACTCTGTAACCTTCTTGATTGAATGTCTATACTCTGTTCTCGTGAAGTGGAACCTTTGTTATAGAGCCTTGGCTCAAAGGTTATTTTCCGAATACCAAATAAATAAATAAATTAGAGCTGTGCATAATTGGAGATTCACAGTTGACTGGCACCATGGCTTATTCTAGACCCATTGTTTTTGAGAGATGCAAAGACCTGCCTCAGGAGAATGAGATGCTCCTTCTTGGGACCATTCTGTCCTTACAGTGTGGTACTAACATGTCTGTTTTGGTTCCACCCCCAGCTGAACCTCCATGCTGCGGGGACGGGTGCACCTGTTGTACCAACTGGCAGTGATAAAGCTGGGCTGCATAGATCCATATTGCTTCTGTTAAATAAAATGCCTCATGCTGATGACCTACAGGACATCCTTGGGAAGACAGAGAAACTCAAAGTGGGACCTACAGGCATGTCCAGTTGAACCAGAGCAGAGTGACCTTGCTCATCCAGATTTGCAGATGACCCCTGACCTTGGAGACTGGGAAGGTCAAGAGGATGCAGGGAGGCCAAGGGAGTATCCTGACCTGACAGAATCAGATCCATCAGAGGTGGAGGAGGAGGAGGAATGGATGGTACCCAAGAAAAAGATTCTGAATCTCCCTTGTTTCTATGTCATTGTTCTACCTCTTTTTTTATTTCACAAATTGCAGAGTATGAGATAAACTAACAATTGACCAACATAGATAGGCTTTTACATTACAGGTATTGAACACTATTATACAGTGTCCGGGAGTAATACCATCGCAAGAAATTATCAGTCCATCTTGTGGTTTGTTAGGGCTATGAAGTAAAACATAGGAAGGTTCATTCTAAAGATTAATCTACTATTAATCTAATTACTCCAACAAATGCAACTAATGACCCATTCCAACATACCTTCCCTCATAATGAGTAGATAATTGAGTCACTCCCCTCAGGCTACAAAGCTGTCGTCCTCCTCTGACATAGAACACCCAACTTCTCCACTGTGGTCCAAATTGGGGGAACAACCCCCTTAGTCACTGTTCTGTCTCATAGCAGAAGCTTGTAGGACACTGCAGTTAAAGGAGGTTCAAGACATAGTGCCTCTAGATGTCGGCGCCATTCTGTCTGCATCAGCCTCATCCCTGAAGTGTTTCCTTAACTTCTGTCACTGTGACCAGACTATAGAACAAAAATGGGCCAGGGAAGACCAGCGCAAGCAGCTCCCTAGGCTTAGGGTTCAATGCTATCCTATTGAGGAGGAAAATAAAATGTGGGAGAGTCCTCCAGTAACAGACAAAGCTGTACATACATATGAACATACAAAAAAGCCAGCAGAAGAAGGCCATTTGGTCTATCAAGTCTGCTCATATTGCAGGGTCCACAGCTTGAGCCACTGTCCCTGCCCTCCCTCCCCACTCCTCCCTACCCACGCTCCTTACCTTCCCCCATGCCTATACCTGCTTCTCTTAAAGCTGCCCACTGTCTTCAATGAAATGACCTCCGGCAGCGCATTCCAAGTGTCCACCACCCTCTCTATGAAGAAGTGCTTCCTGCCCTTCCTCCTAAACCTTCCACCCTCCAGCTTAAGACTGTGCCTCCTCGTGTTGTGGTTGCCACTCAGCTTAAAGAGACTTTCCTTATCAACCTTATTTATCCCTTTCAAGTACTTGAAGGTCATGTCCCTGCTCTCTCTCCTGTCTTCCAGAGAGTACATGTTCATTGTCCTCAACCTCTCCTCCTATGCCTTACCCTGCTGACCCACTATCATTTTTGAAGCCCTCCTCTGGACTTTCTCCAGCAGGTTAATGTCCTTTTTGAGGTGTGGGCACCAGTACTGAACTCCATACTCTAGGTGCAGCCTTATCAGTGACCTGTATAAGGGCAGTATAACTTCCTCTTCTACTACTGATCCCCCCAAATGTGCGTCCCAGCGTCTTGTTTGCCTTCGCTGCTGCTTTCTTGCACTGCGTGAAGTGCTTCAGGTCACTAGTGATCCTCACTCCCAGGTCTTTCTCCTCCTCTGATGCAGATACTCGGACTGCACCCAGGTAGTACTCTGTCCTGGATCCATACGATTGCCTGACTTTTTCAAAATCCAGACTGCTGAATGCCCGACTCCAATTGCCTGAAGCTACCATACTACTGACAATTGAAATCCTGACAATTGAAATCCTGTTTCCCGAAATACTGACCGCAAGTGTGGTCGCACTGATTCATTACTGATACAACTGTTAAACTAAAAAAGCTTATGGAGATGATTGACTTGTTCTGGCCACAGCTGCTGCATGTATATTCACCCTCCAGCCACCATGATACATTAATGAAACAACTGCAAGGTTTATAAAATTAAGTAAAAAAGCTTACTGTGTGGATTGGCTTAATCTGGCCACAGCTCCTGTATGTACAGTCCAACCCCGATTATCCAAACTGCTTGGGAGACAACAAATCAGTTCGAATAATCAAGAGTTCAGATGATTGGGGTTCCACTCTTTTTATACTGTAGCGAACTAGTCTACCCTTTCTAAAGTTACCCTCCACCTATCTCTGGCTAAAACATGAAGCAAACTTTAAATAAGCAGCATTCTTGCATCCTTACTTGTCTTGCTGGTCCATGTATAAGCTGAGTGGAGCCACGGTAGTGCTGCTTGTTGTATTCATTGATGGTCTGCTGGCAGATTAGTATACAATCAGAGACCGAAGGTAGGACTGCCAATAAACTGTGCTCCTGGCATCCTAGCTTGCTGCGGTGGGGTCTAGTAGTGCTAGGTATTAATTTGAAGGTGAGGTGCAGTTTATTCCAGAGTCCGCATGAGAGTTCAGTGTGCTGCGGTGGGTTCAGTGGCTGGGGATCGGGTCATCATGTTGCTGATTGCCTTCGCTACCCTCTCTGGCACTAGCTCTTTAAGATCTCTCACCCAGCAGTATGCCTGGTATTTGAAGTATGACTGTAGTTTTACAGTGCAGCAGTGCAATCAGTATGAGCCAAGAGGTGTAGACATTGACTGTAGGCTGAATATACATGCAGGAGCTGTGGCCAGATTAAGCCAATCAACCCAGTAAGGTTTTTTACTTATTTTATGATTGTGTCGGGCAATCAGAGTCAGGCTACCATCTGTTGGGATTTCGAGAGTCGGGATTATGTACCAGACCCCTCTGTCCTGGGATTCTTGGCTCTAATATGCATAACTTTGCATTTCTTAGCATTGAAGTCAAGCTGCCAGATCTTGAACCACCTCCCCAGCTTTTCCAGGTCTTCCTGTAGGTCCTGTATCCCTTCAGCTGTGTCCGCTCTTCCGCAGAGCTTGGTGTGATCTGCGAATAGGTACATTTTGCCTTTAATGCCATCCCCAATGTCATTGATAAAGACGCTGAACAATACCTGCCCCAGCACCGAGCCCTGCATACCACTAAACCTTTAAGTTTAAAAGGTTCAGCTGCCCTGTCAGATGCTAACGACAGAGTAGACATGTGCAGATGGCTGTTGCTTCAGATGGCCATCAACCGATGGCATCATCCTATGAGTGACTTACATTTCTTTAATTATTTTCAGGGTATTAAACTTCTGGAATGCAGCGTTAGTTTCATGCCTCAGGATTCTGAGGGGACTAACATTTTGCAGCTCACTTGCATGGCCTCTGCTGTTCTGGGGATGCAGCTGTGGATAATTTGCAGATGTCTGCTTGCTCAGCCTACCATATCATTGCAGTCATGCAGAGTGTGTGGCTTTGTCACTGAGCTGCAGACCAGGCTTCTAAGACAAAACTGCTCAATATGCCTTTTGACAGGGAATTGCTGTTTGACCCAGAGCTGGACAGTATCCTGAGGAACATCCAGGACAAGAAAGGACAGTTGCCAGTCTCTAGGCAGCAACCAAATCAAACCCAACTTCAAAACTGCAGGTGTTTGGTCAGTCGAGGCAGTCAAGAGGCAGTTTCCAGCCCTTTTGGACCTTTGGTAATCAGAGACAGAGGAGCCTACACTGGTTCCAAGTGCAACAATAACAGATGAGCATTCAAACAGTATCTGAGGCTGGCTGACTGGTCCCCGCTTGATAGAGCCAAGGATGGAAACAAAGCCCTAGATTATTTGTTTGATCTTCACAAATGCCTGTGACATTTTCACCCCCTTCAAGACCAAAAAAGTAAGAGGAACTGCTAGCCCATGGCTCTCTGCCTCCCTCATTGAGCTCATGCGACATAGAGATAACGTATGGCACAAGGCCAAGGCAACAGGGAAGCTGGCTGATCTCTCTGCCTATAAGGCAGGCAGAAATAAATGCATGAAGCTCAGTTTGACCAAAGCCTCCTATTATAATGACCTCCTCAGCAGAACCTGGGGCAACGGAAAGGAGTTTTGGAACCCCGTCAAATCCCTCACCGGCAGTGCGTCCAGGGCTCCACCTGACCTTATTGTGACAGCATCTGGGACTTTACAGGAGCTGTATGATATTGCAAATGCGTTCACTGACCTTAACTCTGTGCTACCTAGTGACTACCTTACCCCTTTGCCGCCTGGACTGCACGAGTCAACCCTCCCTTACACTTAACGGGACCCCTCCTTTCTATTTCAGGCAGATATCCAGGACTGAGACCATTAAATACATCAAGCGGGTCCTAAGGAAGACAAGAATGCGGGGTGACTCAATTGACATGGAGATGATTGCCCTTACTTTAAATGAACTTGATGGTCCACTCACCAAAGTTTTCAATGCTTCTCTAAGATCTGTTGCGTTCCCGGACAAATGGAAGGAGGCACTTGTCATCCCTGTCTTCAAAAGTGGGGACAGAATTAACCTATCTAACTATAGGCCCATTTCTATATTAACCCCCCCCCCCCAAAGCTCTGGAATGAGTGGTGTCTGATTAACTCACAGAGTTCCTTGAAAAGTATGACATATTGTGCGACCAACAGCATGGATTTTGGAAAACACTCTACGCTTGGTGCCTTGGTTGAAAACACCTCCCTACTCTATAATGCCTTAGATAATGGATTAGCCATGAGGTCCATCTTTATAGACCTTACTAAGGCATTTGACACCATAAACCATCAGCTCCTCTTAAACTGTCTACTTGCTGCTGGCCTGTCCATGGAAACTGTAGCCTGGTTTGACAACTACCTTTCCTGGAGGACTCAATGTGTTAGAATTAGCGTTTAACTCTTGGAGCCAAGGATGATGAGCCTTGGAGTCCCCCAAGGGTTCATCCTAGGCCCACTCCTATTCAGCCTCTTTATCAATTCATTACCCTCTGTCTACCCGGCACGCATTGTGCTCTATGCTGACGATGCCGTCACCTCTGTACCTGGTAGAGATTTAACCAAGATTACCTCCGAACTGCAAGCCAATTTCCGAAACTTGAAAATGTAGTTTGTTCAGAACAAACTAATGTTCAACTATAAAAAGACCAAAAGCAAGCTCTTCACCTTACCACAGAACAAGAAGAAATTTGGCCCACTGCTAATATGTAGCCATAAAGGGGATACACTGGAACAAGTTGGAACCTTCAAATACCTTGGCGTACACTTGGATGACTCCCTAACCTTCAGCACTCACATAGACCAGGTAGTTAAATCTGTACACACAAAGCTGGTAATTTTTTTTTTGTAAATATGATTTTTATTAAAAGTTTCTGTAGGACACAAGTACATTGGTTAGCATAGTATCATGGCTGATGAGTGAATCAGCCATATTTTTCCATTCCGGTTATCAGGTAGCATTTCTCATCCGAGTCATCCAACAAGTATAGTAAATCTTACATCAAAGACATTTTAAAATTAAAAGACATTTTTGCATTCTAATGAATATAGAGAGAAGCGAGAATGTATATTGCATAAAATCACATACCTCTGATGTCACAATTTTCCCTCCTCCCCCCTTATGGGAGCAGCAACCCCCCCTGGAGAACCAGGACAGCACCTAGGGGATAAAGTCTGGGTCAATTGGTGCCATATACCAAAGCCATTTTTGCCATCTTGTTAAAAAGGTATCAGATTGATCATGTATAGACGCTGTCAGTTTTTCCATTTGATAAATATTCATGACAGTTGCTCTCCAGTCTGACACTGTTGGAATATGTGCAGACATCCATTTTCATGTAATTGCTTTTTTTGCTGCTAGCACATATATTGGTAGGAGAATTTTCCTCCATTTTGGCACAATTAACAAGAGTACCAGTTCCGCTGTTAATTCAACGGGTTCTCCCAGGCTCTCCCAGATCTCGTTTTGCAGGGCACACCAATAAGGTATTAGCAAAGGACATAGCCACAGGATATGACCCAAGTCCGCTTCACTACAATTACAGCCCCTCCAGCATTTACTATATTCTGCCGACATATAATTAATCCAAATAGCTAGTGATTTAAAGTATCTGGAGCGGCATTTCCTGGCATATTCGCTCCATGTTGAAGAGTGTGTAATTCTGATAGCTGAAGGAGCAAACTTCAGCCAGTCTTCTTCTGGCACCTCCAACCCTAACTCAGCATTCCATTTGTGTAAAATTGTTAGTGTTGAATCACCCAATTCTTCCTGTATTATCCAGTAAAGTTGACCTATTATATGTTTCCCCAAGCCCCTACTGAAGAACTAGAGCAACAGTGGTTTTGGGTTAGGAATTTTGGCCCTTTCTGGGTCCTGACTTAAAATGTAGGCTCGTAGTTGTAGGAAACGAAAGTGGTCTCTGTGTGGTAGGGTGTAATCTTTTTATAAGGCCTCGACTGAGGTGACACCTGTCGTAGTGAGAAGTTTAAAATTAAAATGTAAGCCATAATGGCACCAGCTTTGAAATGCCATGTCCATGTATGCTAGGGTTGAAAATACTCATCTATGGAGATGAGGTGCATGTAAAAAAAAAATGTTCGAGAATTTAGGGTGATATTTCAGCCGATTCCAAATCTTTTTGACTCCACCAATTAGTTTAGTGAAGTTACAGGATGGGATGGAATTACTTGGAGTGGAAAACAAAACCGGTGCCGGATCATGTAAATTGTTCAATGTTAATTCTATCTCTTTCCATGGAGCAGAATAATTGGGTGCAAGACATAAAATGGCTATTTTAAAAAAAGAGGCCCACGTGTACAATTCCATATAGAAACATAGAAACATAGAAACATAGAAGTTGACGGCAGATAAGGACCGCAAGGCCCATCCAGTCTGCCCATTTCTTTTTCTACCTTATAAATGTGCCATCGGCCTTTGCTCTGTCAGTGGCCTATCTATTCATAGTCATTTGTATTGCTCCCTTATGCCTATCCCATGCCTGTTTGAAGCCCTGCACTGTATTCATAGCCACCACTTCTTGTGGTAAGCCATTCCATGCATCCACCACCCTTTCTGTGAAAAAGAATTTCACATTCCCCTTAATCGGCCTCCTCTAATCTCATGCTGTGTCCTTTTGTCCTGCTATTTTTCTTATATTTAAACATGTTAGACTCTTTCACCTTGTTTATGCCCTTAAGGTGTTTGAATGCCTCGATCATATCACCTCTCTCCCTCCTTTGCTCAAGGGTATACATATTGAGCTCCGTTAATCTGTCCTCATATGTCTTCTGATGCAGTCCCTGCACCATTTTGGTTGCCCTTCTCTGGACTGCCTCAATTTGGTTAATGTCCTTGTGAAGGTGTGGCCTCCAATACTGCACTCAGTACTCCAGATGGGGGCCTAACCAGTGTCTTGTACAGAGGATTATTACCTCCCTCTTACGACTTGTGATACCTCTACTAATACACCCTAACACCCCTAGCCTTACCTACTGCTTTAGAGGTCTGCTTGGATGATTTTAGGTCATCAGTGATGATGATGCCCAAGTCTCTTTCTTCCTTTGTGACTGCTAGCAACTCCCCTCCCAGCCTATAGGTGTCTTCAGGGTTTCTCTTCCCTATGTGCATGATTTTGCACTTCTTTGCATTAAATCCCAGTTGCCACTCTTCTGACCATTCAGCTAGTTTATCCAGATCTCTTCTCATTCTGCCCACCCCATCTGGATCATCTACTCTGTTGCAGATCTTGGTGTCATCTGCAAACAGACAAGCCTTACCCTCTAGTCCATCTGCAAGGTCACTAATGAAGATGTTGAAGAGGACTGGCCCCAGGACTGATCCTGAGGTACCCCACTTGTGACTTGCATCTCTTCTGACTGTATACCATTTACCACCACTCTTGTTTTCTGCCCACAACCAGTTTGCCACCCAGTTGACCAACTTCTGACCCACCCCGAGCCTACCCAGCTTATTTATCAATCTTCTATGTGGAACAGTGTCAAAAGCTTTGCTGAAGTCAAGGTAGGCTACATCAACTGCTCCCCCTTGGTCCACCACTCTGGTTACCCAGTCAAAGAAATCTATGAGATTAGTTTGACAGGACCTTCCTTTTGTAAACCCATGCTGTCTTGGATCCTGTGCCCCTATGGATTCCAGGTGTTGCACTATCCTTTCCTTAAGGAGTGCCTCCATAATCTTGCCCACTACTGAGGTAAGACTGACGGTCTGTAGTTCCCCGCCCTCCCTGCTACCACTCTTGTGGAGCGGGATCACATGAGCCCTTCTCCAGTCTTCTGGGACCTCTCCTGTGCTCAGAGACTCACTAAACAATTCTGCTAATGGCTCTGCTAGTTCCTCCTTTAGCTCCTTAAGTACCCTGGGATGTATGCCATCAGGTCCCATTGCCTTATCCACCCTGAGCTTAGCAAGCTCTTGTAGGACCCTTTCTTTGTGAAGGGAGTAGTGCTCACCTCCTCCCCTGTGTCCATGATGCTGAGCTGTGGGCCTGCCCTACCTTCTCTTCAGTAAATATGAGCAAAAGTATCTATTTAGGATAGATGCCTTTACAGGGTCCTCCTCCTCACATGCTCCCTTTTCTCCATTAAGCTTAGCAATACCTCCTCTGGACTTTCTCCTTTCACTAATGTATCTATAGAAAGTCTTGTCGCCTTCTTTTACTGTTCATGCTAGTGTTTCCTCAGTTTGGGACTTTGCCTGCCTTACTGCCTTCCGTGTTTCCCTTAGGGCAGTTTGGTATGCCTCCCTATCTTCATCCCGCTGTGTTCCTTATATTTCCTGAAGGCCAGCCTTTGGCTCTGACCTTTTGCTACTGTATTTGAGAACCAAAGTGGTTTCTCTTCTTTGCACTTCCTTTCTGTCTAACACAATGGGATGTTGCTTAAGTATTGCATCCTTAATGCTTGCCCACTTTGCCTGTACCCCTCACCTGTGTTTCTTTTTGCCAGGGCTAGCTTAACTCTGTTGGCCATCTTATCAAAGTCAGCTCCTCTGAAGTCCCATATTTTTGCCTTGGAATGGGATGATTTAGATGTAGTAGCCAAACTGAACCATACCATGTGATGGTCACTGGCCCCCAGGTAACCTTCTACCTGGAGATCTGTGATCCCTTCTTTGTTAGTCAGTACTAGATCTAGGATAGCCCTGTCTCTTGTGGGTTGCTGTACCAGTTGTTTGAGGCCCTCCTGCAGGGAATCCACTATGAGTCTAGTTCTGGCAGATGTTCCTGCTGGTATTGACCAATCTGTATCCGGCATGTTGAAGTCTCCATTATCAGAACCTCCCCTTTAGCTGTCATGTTTTGTATATCTTCTAACAGTAATGTGTCTATGTCCTCCTCTGGTCTGGGGCCTGTAGACAACCCCAGTTCTTATGGCTGTCCCATTTCCTGTTTCCAGGGTGACCCACAGTTCTTCTGGCTCCTTATGTGTATTCTGAATTTCTGTAGCTTTGATATTTTCATTAACATACAGGGCCACTCCTCCCCCCCTTTTTGCACCTCGGTCTCTTCTGAACAATACATAGCCAGGTACTGAAGTCTCCCAAGTGTGGTTACTGGTAAACCACGTCTCACTAATTGCTACTATGTCCAGTTTAGCCTCTGACATTATTGCCTGCAGGTATATTAGGAAGGTTAATGCCTCCCATATCTATAGGGAGATGTAACATCGAATAACAGACCCTAAGGCGCTGTTCATCCCAAATATAATTAGATATTAATTTTTTCCATGAAGTAAAGTAATATCAAGGCGGCTAAGCCAGTATATTCTGGAAGAAATATAATAACCATGGTAGAATATTCATTCGAATGGCTTTGATTTTTTTTTTAAATTAAAAATGTAAGGCCCTCCATCTGGTCAAGTCTTGTTCTATCATTTGCGTTAAGGGTTCGAAATTTACTAAATCCAGTTGGAGATATCCTGTGGTATAGTTATTCCTAAGTATTTTATTTTGACTCAACGCCACCGGAGGGGGAGCAAGTCTTTTAAAAAAGAAGGAGTAAAACCAAGGGACAGAACTTCAGTTTTAGTAATATTGAGTTTGAAGCCCGCCACTGCTTCAAAATTATTTAGAATATCTCACGTTCTGGGGATAGAGTGCTTCGGGGAGAGAACAGTGATTAGGATATCATCAGCAAACAGTGACACTTTATATTGCATCTGTCCCAGCGGAACTCTCTCAGTACCCATCTCCTGTCAGAGTGCCACACTCAGGGGCTCTATGTAAAGGGCGAATAATATGGGCGATAGTGGAAATCCCTGGTGGGTGCCATGCTGTAAAGAAATTGGGGAGGTTATAGCTCCATTTATTCTGATATAGGCTTTTGGGTTAGCGTATATATTTTGTAGCCATTTTATAAAGGGTTTGGGGAAACCAAAAGAGGACAGGGTGTCCCATAAGAAGTCCCATGAGATCCTGTCAAATGCTTTTTCAGCATCTAAATTTAACAGGACTGCAGGGGTTTTGCACGTTTTAAGATATTCAAGCCGAAGCAATGTTCTACGGATGTTGTCAGTAGTGTTCCTAGCCTTAATAAACCCTGCCTGATCTGGGTGAATGATGGTTGGTACCACGTGTTACAATCGAGTTGCCCAGATGGCCATATACAACTTGTAGTTTGTAGTTAAAATTGAGATAGGCCAATATGAAGAGGGGTCTGAGAGAGATCTTTGTCCTTCTTATGAACAGTCGCAATTACTGCATGTGATCAGGATGGGAGTGGCGGTTTGCCATTAGCCACCTTGCAGAACACCTGTAATAAGGTGGGTAAAAATAGTCCTTGGAATTTTTTGTACCAGGAAGCTGTATAACCGTCTGGGCCAAGGCACTTTTGGGGTTTAGCTAGGGAAATATGTTGACTGATTTCCTGCAGAGTAATTGGACATTCTGAATTCTGTTTCTGAGTTTCAGATAGCTGGGGTAGGTTTAAAGGTCCCAAAAATGAGGCTCAATCCAAGATTGAAGCTTCTGGACCAACTGTATATAGGGACTGATAATAGCTGGTAAAAACTGTTCGAATTTCTTCATCCTTGTGGGTTATAGTTTTCGTTACTGGATGACACATTTTAAGTATGGTGGCCATTTTCTTTCTCATTTGCAATTTTTGGGCCAAAAATCTAGCACGCTGTGCACCTCCCTCATAATTAGTTTGTTTTAAGTAGAGCAGAGCCTGCTGAATCTTGTAATCTGTAATTTTTTGGATTTCTATTTTAGTCTCCCTAATTTTCAACTGAAGATCCCTGTCCCCTTCCCTGAATAACAATTGATAGGCCTGTAACTGTTCTAACAGGGCAGAGTGCCATGACTCGATCTGGCATTTTTTTCTTGACCGCAAAAGCCAATATTTCACTCCTCAATACGGCCTTTAATGTATCCCACAGTGTTGCCGACGATAAGTCTGGAGATGCATTATCTGAAATTATTTGGGGACTCCTAGTCTTGATCATTTCTTGGAATTGAGGGTCTTTCAATAAGGAGTCATTAAGTCTCCAAAGTGTTTGTCTCTATTCCCCCGCAGTCTGTTTTTAATATTAAGGGGTGGTGGTCTGAGAGGAGACGGGGGCCCACAATTGTCTTGAACCAGATGAAAGTCCTCACATGAAATAAAGTAGTAGTCTAGCCTAGAATAGCTATGGAAATGACCAGAGTAAAAGGTGTAGGTTTGTTGGAAGGGGAATAATTTCCTCCAGATTATCAAATGAGTCCTTTAAAAACTTAAGGGCGTTACTTGTTCTGTACATACAGGGGTTAGTAGTATCTAAATTAACATTCCAGGTCATGTTAAAATCTCCCCTGACAGTAAGTTTCCCCTTAAGGAGGTCCAGTATTTTGCTTAAAAATCCCTGGACCACTGGCAAAGTAGACTGTGGGGGAGATGAACATTGATCAGAGTTACCTCCTGAAACTATAGCACCTCTTGCAGTATTATTCATCTCCCCTGAGAATCCACGTGCTGGGAGTGGACCTCAAATGGTGTTGTCTAAGGAACCATGATTGCTACCCCTCGTCTTTTCCCACTAGCATGAGATGCCAAAAAAAACCTATATCTCTGCCCCCACTGTAGTTTAGCATGCTCTATATCAGTCATGTGTGTACCGTACAAAATATAAATCTTTTGGATTCCTTTGTAAAAATTGTATAAATCTTATTCTCTTGATCTGGTTTTTAAGACCATTAATGTTTTGCGAAAATATCTTTGCAGGTGTCATGGATGACATGTTAAGGATCTATGGAGGTTCTGCTCCCACCAGAGAGAAGAAGTTCCCCTGCTCAAATCTATGAACAGGAAGGCAAATTTAAGAAAACTTTGCAATAATTGGAAGCACCATCTCATTTGAAAAATAATAAATGCTTTCCTGAAACCATTTCTCTGTGTCTTTTAAAAAAAAAATTAAATAAGAACCTTAATGTCTTCAAGCCCTCCCTTTAACCAACCATTGGAGGGATTTAACTTTAACCCATCTACTACCGAGAATAACAAATCCCAGAAATAGAATGGAAAACTGTGTAATTTCAACACAACTATTTCGCAAAGTGGCTTTCACAGTAGAGGTGGAAAGTAATCTGCACCTCCAAGGTCCCCAGGGAGCAATCAAATGTACCCCCTAGGGCAGAGAACCTATTCCACAAAACTCGTGGTAGGAGTCCTCTGGGGCACAAGCAAGTCCCAAATTAAAGAAATAGTCCACTTCATGGACAAAAGGAAGGGGAAAAGAAAAAGGGTAGGTATAACTAGCGGTGTCATGAATATTCATTGTGTGTGGGGCTTGAGGTCAACATCTAAAACAAATTAGCAACATTTGGTTATTTACAAAATGCACTCATAATTTAAACAATGCATTTTGTAGTGTCTGACTGGAACCAGATCTGTATCCACCCCCAGACCTGTACAGTCAATGAGGTGGCCTTTGTCCCCCCCTACTGATTTAATGTTGAAAGGGTCTATGGCCCCAGTTATAAACAGCCAGTGTGTCACAGAATCATAGAAGCTTGATGGCAGAAAAGGACCATACTGGCCCATTTAGTCTGCCCTCCCCCCACACCAAAATGTATCAAAGTGTCAAATGGTTTAAGCCTGTAGTTTTGTGACTGTAAAGCCTCCAGTAGACAGCCATAAGGGATCCCCATTAATGCCAGGCACGCTAAAACCTTGAGTGATTTCCTAGTTTGCAGTAGAGAGTCCCTCCTTCCCCTCACCAGAAGAGGTAGACAAAGTAACCCTCCAACTGTTCTAGAGTTACTTAGAAGGTTTCTAAAACCCCTTTTATTCATTGTATTATGGAGGGATCACTATCCAGCAAACATGCTGATCTGGATTACAGGAGGGAAACTCCCTACTCCAGGGTTCACCCCAGATATGATAGGGAGACAGGTCATGGATGGAGCACCAGACTACTGCTACCATATTTTAATTGTACCATAACCAACCTATCTGGTTGCTTATGTTTATAGCTTTTATATTAATTTTGTCTCCTGTTGGAGCATCTTGTCACCCCAGGCATCAAATAGTACCCTGGTCCGGATCCAACATCAGACCAAGCAGAAGATCAAATGAATTTGGTCATTCCTTTATCAGAATGACAAAATTATGTGGCTTTACATACATCATTCCCAGTGAGGCACTGAAAGGGAGGAATAGAGGGGAGCCCAAGGCACAGGAAACTCTAGCGGGGCCCAATCCCAGGGCAGTATTTCCTCCCCCCCCCAGCTCCTGCTGCTTCACTCCTGGTCGGATTACAGAGTCCTGCCATAAGAAGAGCCAGGGGAAAACACCCCTTTAACATGCGCCGGAGGAGGAGGTAAGCAACCCAGGAACCTGAACCCCGTGCGATCCGCCACCATCTGGGCAACATCTCTCCCCCCCCACAGCCCCCACCTGGGCAAAAGGTGCAGAAAATCAAACATTATTTCTCAGACTTCTGTAAATGCTGGTCCTTCAAGTGAATGGCCCATGAAGTCAAGACATTTTCTGTGGGGATATATCTTGCTAGAAGAGTCTCAAATGGCAAGTAGTCCCCCATGCTTGATCTAAGGTTTAAAGCAATTAGTGAGAAGTAAAGTAAGTTACGTAAGAACTTACCATAACAGTAGATCTTCAAGAGCAACTCTTACAGCAGATAACACCATAAAGACTATGCCGCTAGGCACTAGGACCCCAACTATGGTATAAAGGGGGCAGTCCCCTGGCACCACCTCAGTTCTCCCACCGGAGACCCAGCTGATGTATAGGATGGGGAACCGAGGAGGACCTTCTATCCCCCAGAGAGAAGTACAGTTACAGAACCCTGGGGGCAGGTGGGTGGAAAAACCACCTGCTGCAAGAGCTCCTCTTGAAGATCTGTTACGGTAAGTTCTTTCATAACTGTACTATCTTACTTCGAAAGGGAGCTCTTGCAGCAGGTAACACCATAAGGACTGAGTCCCAAGCAGGACAAAGAGAGACCCAAGTCAGAAAGGTGATGGACTAATAGAAACACAGGTACGTGGCAGTCCTTTAGGAGAGAAGACCCTTGAGGACTGCAAGGCTGAAACCTGCTCTCCTTCTGGAAGCAATGTCCAGACTGTAGTGCCTAATGAAAGTGTGGACAGAACTCCAAGTAGCAGCTGCACAGAGATCTGCTGCAGACACATTTTTGAGGGATGCAAAGGAGATTGTGACCCCTCTTGTGGAATGACCCTTGACCAGTCCTGGCAATGGTTTGTTGTACTTTTGATAACAAAAGTAATGTAGTTGACCAATCATTTGGCCAATGTCTGCTTGGTCACTGGAGCCCCTAACATTCTTTGGGCAAACAAGACAAACAACTGGTCTGTCTTTCTAGATGAACAGGTCTGGTTTATATGGTAACGGGGAATTCTATGTACATCCAGAGTATGTAACAAGGCTTCCCCACTGTTGGAGTACTCTGGGTAGTAGACGGGTAGTTGGATGTCCTGATTTAAAGTGAATTTGGACACTACCTTTGGAAGGAACTTAGGATTTGTACACAGGGCAATACTGTCCCTGTGAAAAACAAGATATGGCTCTTTACACATCAGAACCTGCAGCTCGGAAATCCTCTGAGTGGAAGTAATGGCAACTAAAAACAAAGTTTTCCAAGTGAGAAAGCGGAGCTCGCAACTTGCGACCAGTTTAAAGGGAGGCAAAGTTAAGTTTCTTTAACACAAAAATAAGGTCTCAAGGAGGAACAGGGTCCCTCTTGGGGGGTTTGACATGCAAGATACCCATAAAAAATGTCTTGCACAAGTCCAGTTGTGCCAGAGCTTTCCCATTCTGCAGTGCATGATAAGCTGAAAGCTCAGAGAGATGCACCTTAATGTTTGAGTAACTGAGACCCATGTCAGATAGGGAAAGGAGGTACTCTAGCACAGATTCCACAGGACAGTGGAAGGGATCCAAGGAATGGGGGAATGCCCACAAACAGAAGCGTTTCCACTTCATGGTGTATGTTGCCCTGGTAGAGGGTTTTCCTCACTGCCATGAGAACCTCTGCCACTTTGGGGAATACCCAAATCTGTCTCTGATTAGGTCTGCAGGAGCCATGCATGCAGATGCAGAGACCAAAGATTCAGATGTACGAGGGCCCCCTTGCTCCTGAGAAAGCAAGCGAGTGCACAGGGGTAACAAGATCTGTGATTCCGATGCTGATTGTTGCAGCAGCGGAAACCAAATCTGTCAAGGCCAGAAGGGTGCTATCAGAATCATGCAAGCACCTTCTGCCTGCAGTTTGAACAGTACCCTCTGTAGAAGTAGAAAGGGAGGGAAGGCGTACAGAAACCTCCCTGTCCAAGAGAAGGACAATGCATTGCACCAGAAAACACCAGGCTCCAGATTTAACGAGCAGAAACTGGGCAGTTTGGCATTGAGTGGGGATGCAAAGCAGTCCAGTTCTGGCTGATCCCATCTTTTGAAGCGGTCTACGACTTCCTGCAGTAGCTCCCATTTGTGACCTTGAGACCGAGCGCAGCTTAGGCTGTCTGTGAGGATGTTGTGAATCCCTGGTACCTGGACCGCTTTGATTTCCAGCCTGTGATCCACTGCCCGATGCCAAACTCTCATAGCCTCTCTGCATAGGGGGTAAGAATGAGTGCCCCTTGCTTGTTGAGATAAAAGACTATTGGAGTGTTGTCCAACTGGACCAACAGTGGACCCAGCAGGAGCAGTCCTAGAAAAGCCTGCAGGGCATATAGGATGGCTCTCATCTCCAGTATGTTGATATGGAGAGCATGTTCCATTGAAGTCCAAGAGTCCCTCATCTGGTGGAAAGCCAGGTGTGCTCCCCAGCCCCTAAGCGTCTCTGGTTAGAATTTGCTGGGGGCTGGGGTACTGAAATGGAACCCCAGTGTCTAGCCGAGAGGGGGTGATCCACAATTCCAGAGACTGAAGAACCACACGGGAGGATTGAATTGGATGATTGAGATTGTCTGTGCTTTGGTCCCACTAATCTCTGAGGCTCCACTGCAAGACCTTCATATTCAGGCATGCAAGGGGAACCATTGCAATGGCTGTGGCCATGTGGTCCAAAAGCTGAAGCACCACTCTGGCTGGAACTGAATTGGTAGCCATCACTCGTCGAGCAACTGCACTCAACCTGTCTGCTTAGTCTGCAGGGAGAAAGGCCCTTCCTTGGACTTTGTCCAGGACTGCCCAAATGTACTACAGCCATTGGGTTGGCCAGGAGCATGACTTGGGGAGATTCAGGGTGATGCCCAAGTCTTGAAACAGACCATCTCCCATATTGACCGATGCAGCTGGTCTTTTGACGAGGCTGTAAGAAGCCAGTTGTCCAGGTAGGGGTAAACATAATGTCCCCTTCTCACGAGGGTTGCCACCACTACAAACATAGAAACATAACATAGAAGCATAGAATTTGACGGCAGATAAGGACCGCTTGGCCCACCCAGTCTGCCCATTTCCCTACCTACTGGATAAGCTGCAGATCCTAGTTAACCAGCAGCCTACTTCTTCCTACCCCCACCCCCCAGAACTGCCTTATGACTATCCCATGCATGCTTGAATTCCACCACTGATTTTGACTCCACAACCTCCTCCGGAAGGCCGTTCCATGCATCCACAACCCTCTCTGTGAAAAAATACTTCCTTAAATTACCTCTGAGCCGCCCCTCTATCTTCAAATTGTGCCCTCTTGTTCTTGCACACCTCTTTTTTTGAAAGATGCTACCCTCTTGGACTTTGTTGATTCCCTTGAGGTACTTGAAAGTTTCTATCATGTCCCCCTCCCTCCTTTCCTCGAGGCTATACATATTAAGCTCCTTAAGTCTCTCTTCATATGTCTTCCGTGCAGACCCTGCACCATTTTAGTTGCCCTCCTCTGGACAGCTTCCATCCTGTCTATGTCTTTCATGGAGATTGGGTCTCCAGAACTGCACACAGTACTCCAGATGGGGTCTCACCAGCTGTCTGTACAGAGGGATAATAACTTCCTGTTTTCTACTGGTGATGCCTCTCCTATGCATCTCAGTATCCCCCAGACCTCCTTGCTGCCCTCTCACATTGCTTGCCCATCTTTAGGTCATCTGATATGACTACCCCAGGTCCCTCTCCATTTTGTTGTTGTTAGTATCTCACCCCCATTGTGTACTCTTCCCTGGGTTTTGTTTCCCAGGTGCATTACCTTGCACTTCTTAGCATTGAATCTAAGCTGCCATACATTTGACCATTCCTCTAACCTTGCCAAGTCCCTTCTCATCCTTTCCACCCCACCCTGTGCATCAACTCTGTTGCAGATCTTAGTGTCATCTACAAAGAGACATACTTTTCCTTCCAGTCCTTCTGCAATGTTGCTTATAAAGACATTGAAGAGGACCAGTCCTAATACTGAACCCTGCTGTACCCCACTAGTAACCCTCCTTTCTTCTGAGTGGACTCCATTTACTATTACTCTCTGTGTCCTATTCTCCAGCCAATTCTTTACCCAGGCTGTCATCTTGGGACCCACTCCCAGGCTGGCTAACTTGTATATTAATCTTTTGTGTGGGACTGTGTCAAATGCCTTGCTAAAGTCTACGTAGGCCATGTCCACAGCCCCTCCCTGATCTACTACTTTGGTCACCCAGTCAAAGAAATCTATCAGATTCGTCTGGCATGACCTTCCCGCTGTGAATCCATGCTGCCTAGGGTCCTGTGCCTCTGGCCTCTAGATACTCGACAATTCTTTCCTTTAGAAGTGATTCCATCATTTTCCTATCACTGAGGTTAAACTAACAGGTCTATAGTTTCCTGCTTCTGCCTTGCTCCCACTTTTGTGAAGGGGAATCACATCTGCCCTCCTCCAGTCCTGGGTACCACCCCATCCTCCCATGATTTGTTAAAAGGGTAGTCAGTGGTGTCACTAGTTCTACCCTTAGTTTTTAGAATTCTGGGATGAATCCCATCAGGCCCCATTGCTTTGTCCACCTTCAGTTTTAAGAGTTCTTTCAGAACCCTTTCTTCTGTAAATGGGCCGTATCAACTTCTGTATCCAGCGTGTTACTACTGTTTGTTTTATGTACCTCCCATCTTCCTTTGTAAATACTGAGCAAAATATTTGTTTAGTATCTCTGCCTTTTCACAGTCTCCTCTGCCCACCCTCCCTCCCTTTATTAAGCCTCACTATCCCTCCCTTGGTCTTCCTTCGCTCCTGATGTACCTATAAAAGGTTTTATCCCTTCTTAACTGAGTTGGCTATCTTTTCCTCGGTTTGGGCCTTTGCTGTTCTGACTGCCTTCCCAGCCTCCTTTTGCTTTAACTGATACAGTTCTCTGTCCTGCTCCTTCTGCGATTCCTTGTACTCCTGAATGCTTTCTTTTTCTCTTGAACCTTCACTGTCACTTCCTTTGAGAACCATAGTGGTTTCTTACATCGTCTTTGTTTTGTTTATTTGCTTCACACAAAGGATCGTTACCTCTGTGATGGCAGTTTTTATTATTCCCCATTGTTCTTCCACCCCTCCTTCCTGCCCATTTGCTAGTGCATTCCTTAGGCACTCACCCATTTTGGCAAAGTCAGCCCTCCTAAAGTCCAGTACTTTTGTCTTTGTATGGCTTGACTGTATTGCTGTGTTTATTGTGAACCATACTGTTCGATGGTCGCTAGTTCCCAGATGGCCAGCCAGGCATTTGGTAAAGACTCTCAGTGCCAATGAGTGACCGAATGGCAGCACCCTGAACTGATAGTGCTCTCCTTGGAAGGTAAAGCGGAGGTACTTCCTGAGGGATGGCAGGATATTTATGTGCATATAAGCATCCTGCATGTCCAGGGAGCAGAGTCAATCTCCTTGGTGGATCATGGGTAACAGGCCAGGCAGTGTCACCATCCTGAACTCGATGAAAACATTCAGTTGGCTCAGATCAAGGATGGGGCGAAGGTCCCCTGTCTTCTTCGAAACTAAGAAGAAGTGGGGATAGTATACCCTGCCCCTTTGACTTGGGAGTACTACCTGAATCACCCTTTTCTCACTCAGGGCCTGGATTTCTGCCCTTACCAGAGTTGTGTAGGATGGGGAGCAGTGAGAGGGAATGGGCAGGTTGTCTGGTGGAATCTGCGTGAACTCCAGCGCATACCCTCTTTCAATGATCTGGAGTACCCACTGATCTGTAGTAACGTTGGACCATCCTCTGAGGTAGAGGGAGAATCTCCCACCTACTGCCTCCCCTTGAGCCTTTGCCAGAGAAGGGGGGCTGGCAGGGAGTCATGCTGAGGTAGAAGATGTAGGCAGAGGAGCTCTGGCAGTTTTGGCACTTTTTGGGCCCTGGGAGCCAGAAAGCAGTGGAGGGCTCCTTCTCTTGAAACCTTCCTTTTGCGGTTGCTGAAGACTCCCTTTGTGACCTTGGTTTTTATGAAAAGGATGGCTTCTAGTGGTAGCCAGTTCCGATTTGTACATCCTGTGGACAGCGGAGACTGCCTTTCCAGAGTCTTGAAGGCCTGTAATAAATTTTTGGTGTCAGGGCCGAAGAGGACTGACCCTTCAAAGGGCGCATCCAGGATGGCATCCTGTAGGTCTTGCCAGAACCCAGAGACCCACAGCCAGGTGTGTCATCTCATGCAGACTCCTGTGGCAGCTGCTCTGGCAGCCATGTCTGCCGAGTCATAGGAACTCCTTAAGACGTGTCTACCCACCTCAGTGCCAAATTGTACAACAGCCAAGAGTTCAGATTTGCTGTCTGAGTCAGGTTGAGCCTTGATTAAATCTAAGGCCTTGCTCCACCAGGAATTTTGGTACAGTACCATGTGTGCCAAAAAATGTGGTGATCTGACTGTGCAGGTGGCCGATGAGTAAACATTTCGGCCCATCTGGTCCAGCTTTTTGGATTCAGGGTCTGGAGGCTGGGAACTCATGTTTCAGCTGTTGCGCCCTGCCATGTGCTGCAGTGAGTACCATGGAGTCTGCCTTTGGTTGCTTACTGAGGTGAGGCTCCCCCTTAGGAGTTTTGTATAGGTGGTCTGCCTTCCTAGGGATGGCTGACGTGGTGGAGGGATGTTTCCAGGCTAATTTGGTAACATCCTGAAAGGGCTCTGCAAATGGAGGAATGACCAAAGGTTTTGGGTTACTTGCCCCAAGGAACATGGCCAGCCAGCAACGTTCGGGGTCAAGCTTCTCCATGTCCCACTGGCTGAGGGCCTGGATGGGACACATCATGTCCAGGAAGAACAGGTCATCCGGGGGTGACCTGAGAGTGTTCTTTTTGTAGTTCACTGGGGGCAAAGGCAACTCATCCTCAGAAGAATAGTAGTAGTAGGAGGAGTGCCCTGCGTCTTCCCCAGAGGAAGAGGGCGGACATCCCTTGGAGGAGGGAATGGACAACGGGTGTCTCCTATGGTCACTAGGAGATGGTGACCCCCGGTTGTCATCCCCAGACACCAGGTGATCTGGTGTCAGAAGGGGTCTTTTTGGTCCTTGAGGCGAAGGCTTCTTAGGTGGGTCCGGAGGCGGGAGTCCTCTAGGGGGTGGGGATGGCTCCCATCGTCTGGGTAGCAGATCCCCCTTAATAGTATTCCACCAGGAATTGAACAAAGCCCCTACCTCAGCCAGTGGAATGACTGGTTGTGCTGGCAGTGGGGTGGGGACATTAGGGGGTTCTGGCGACAACTTTTGTGGAGCACTTGGTGCTGTTACCTTATCCCCAGGCTCTTTGCCCTTGGGTGTCAGGTCTGATGGAACCTTCCCTGTCAGTGCCTTGTGCTCCAGAGGACAGACGTCTGACATCTTGAGAGGAGGCAGAGATGAAGGGTTCAACCCACGGTCGATAGGCCCTGGCATCTGGTCCTTAGGTGTGTGACCTGTCGCCTGATCTGATGCACGCTCTTTTGGAGCAGACGGCCACTTGAGTGGGGGTGTCTGGTACTTCTCAGATGATGACTCAGAATTTTCTGTGGTCTGACAACTTTCTGAGGTGGACACCACCCTTTCCTCAGGCAGAGATTTCTGAGGGTGCTCGGCATCCTGACATCTGGAGGAATCGCCTGACACTTTCGACCTGTTGGCCGACCCTGGGGTCTTGCAGGTGGAAGAATCCAACTTCTGGCCTGAAGAAGACGCCTGTCCATCTGGCTTAGACCCAAGTGATGGCTTGTCGGGCCTTAGAGCCAGGGACATGGGGCGGATGAACGCCCATGGCTAGAAGACTCTTTGCCCTGTGAATGGGAAGAGGTGGTGGCCTTCTTAGTGGTCACCCCAGGAAGGATTAAGGAACTGGGGAGGACTGACTCCAACCTCCCACTGGAGGTGGAAGATGCAGAGGTCCTGTGAGGGGACCTAGAGCGGGACTCTAACCTGGCTTAGTCCTTGTCCTTATGATGGTGTTTCCCACCCGATCACTTCTCTCTGGGGGAGGCGTCCCTGGCTGAAGAAGAAGAGCTGTGCTCAGACTGGATCCTCTGTATAGCGGTCACTTGCTGTTCCAGGAGATGGGCCTTTAAGGATCTGAGGTGGCGAATGCAAGTCTTTTTATTAAACCCTTGACATTGCGGGCAGTCACCTGGCTTCTGGTCCAGGCCCAGGCCCAAGCATATTTGGCAGGCCAAATGGCCGTCTCTCAGCAGGATCTGCTTGCCGCACACACATTTAGACTTCCACCGCAGTGTGGATGGAGAAGACATGCACTGAAATGTAGACTTACGTGAGGAAAATAAGAAATGAACGATAACTGCGCAGAACGCAAAGTGGTGGTCGACTGCGATAGAGGCATCTGTTGAGCCAATACTAATGGGTCGATGGCAGGAAAAGAACTGAGATGGTGCTGGGGGACTGCTCCCTTTATACCATAGGGGACGTCGAGGTGGGGCTGACGTCAGGGAGTGGTCCCCCGCCTTGGACTGCTAGCTAGAAGCTTTCCGTGGGTTCCTAGTGCCTGGTGGCATAGTCCTTATGGTGTTACCTGCTGCAACAGTTCCCTCTCAAAATAAGATCCCCGACTCTCTGGGGTCCTGAAGTCCGGGAGGTATCTAGGAGGGGCCTTAGGGGATGGCCTCCAAAGACGTTTAGAAGGCATTGTTCCTTTGATCAATAGCGAGGTGGCTCAGATGGGAGGAGTGACAGGAAATGGAGTACAAGGATCCATGCCATATTCGCTGCCGGGGAACAGAGCACCTCCCCCCCAGCGGGCACATGACGCTACACTCCCAGCCTGACCACTAGGCCTAACCATGAGGAGGAGCCGGGGAACTGAAAGTCACCATGTCCCCTATGCCACTCCTGGAGGAGAGCGGAGCAAGCCCCCCCCGGTGGCAAACCGCACCATCCAAGACCCCCAACCCCCACCACGCCCCACACACCCCCAAACTGAATTTCAGCTTCAGATCAGCCCACCAACTTCAGTCCACTGGTAGATGAGAAAAAGTTACAGTACATACAGTTTTGTATCCGGCAGTCTTCAGACTGCAGGCTGTCACATTTGATACTGCTGTAAATGTTCCAAGACCTTGGCCAGAGAGAGCTCTGGACTGAGGTTGTTGGATGGCATTCCGAGTCATCTACGATCATCAGGTATATTCCTTGAAGGTGCTCCTCTCAATCCCTGTGGGTGGGCTGTACAAAGGCTGTGTGCCTGAAGATCCTTTGCTGCCTCTCCCACTGAAGAATAGGTTTTAGGGCCATCTGGAAACTGAATGGCAAGTTTGGCCGGGTAGGGGGTTTGGAATTTTAAGTTATTCGCACAGAGGCAAGAGAATAAAGGAATATAACCTCTTCTTAGTTTCTGTGTCAAAGGTGCATAATCATCACCAAAAATACACATTTCCCCTTGTACTTAAAAATTTTTTTTTGTTCCAGGCTTTTTGAAGGAGGTCATCTTTGGTAGAAAAATTTAAAAAAACGGGCCACGATGGAGCGTGGTTTTGCATCAGGGGCCGTTGGTTTTGGGCCGAGCACACGGTGGGCCCTGTTCAACATCTAGGGGGTATTCTGGCCCTAGATCAAGCAGTGAATGGAGGAGGTCATCCAAGAAGACTGCCATATCACAGCCCTCTTCATTTTCTGGGATACCATATATTTGTAAGCTCTTACGTCTCCCCCAGTTTTCTGCGTCCTCTTGCCTTATTGCTGTCTGCAGAACTGAGTGAGCCAGCTCAGGGACGATTGCAGAAATTGAACCTTCATTGTGTTCGAAGAAATTTGCCTTTCAGCGTCATCAATTCTTGTCTGTAAGACCCCCATATCTGCCCTAAGTCCCTGGATGGAGTTGTGCATCTCTGTACGAAAATCAGTTATTGCCTGTAAGATGGTATCAAGTTTGTTGGGAGATCGTGAGGCAGAAAATACTTTTTTTGTGATTTTTTGTTGGAGTGGCACTGCTTGGAGTCATTGGGAGCCTTTGACGATGAGTCCATTGTTGGAAGAACTGTGTTGTCTGTCTCCAAGTCTACAACCAGGGCCTGGAATCTGTTCCTCATGAAGTGCACCAGCATTTTTGGTGAGAAAGAGAAATAGCCAGGTACAGTTATCTATCTCTTTGCCGCAGATCTAGTTTAGAGAGGTTTTTATCTCTAAGTACAATTTGTATGGTAGATTTTCAGGAGATTGTTTCCCGTGCTCTTTAGCTCATCATGGTGCCACCAGAAGTCCACAAAGCTGGGGATTCTAGATCGCCACCAACACTCTATGACTCCTGACGCCTTGAAACTGGTCACGAGCTGATCAATCCTATCTACCATTGATTATGGGTTGGTGATCTATGGGGCTGCGTCCAATACCACACTCAAAAGGGTCAAAACCCTCCTTAATAAGGCATGCTGACTGGTTCTTGGAGGCCAGTTATCTGACCCATACCTGCACCTTATACAAAGAGACTAGATGGCTCCCCCTCAAATTAAGAGCACAATGCCAGACTTGTCTATTGGTTAAAAAATTACTGTTGGGGCTCATGCCCGAGTCAACCTCTAACCAATTTAAAACTGCACAACCCATCAACACCAGAAGTGCTACCAAGGGTGGGCTCCAAGTGCCCTTTAAAGCACAACATTCAGTCAAAGATCCCTGTCCTTCCAGGGTCTCGAGTGGTTCAATGACCTTCTTGTCACCCTTATTGAAAGTGGCAAGATCGTTCAGTTCAAATCTGGGCTCCGAGCCCACCTAGCAAATGTTAATGTCTGTTGTTGCTCTGTTAAGCCCTGCCGTAATACCTGATACCACCTACCTTTAATCCTTCCCTTTTTCCTATGCCATGACCTCCTCTCACACTCACTCCCCCCCCCCGGCAACTCCCCCTACCCCATCCCCCTCCTTCTCCTCACTATCCTCCTTTATACTCCCACTCCCCCTCTGTTACTCGCCTGACAGAGCTAACTCTGGCTGCTTTTACTCTACACCCTACTTGCACAGTAGACTGGGATTCTTCCACACTAGGACTGTACTCTTATCTCAGTATTAAACCATACTTCTCTTTGAGCTGTTGTAGTAGCACTTCTTCTTTATAACCATATAACCTATTTTATTGCTTGTGTAAATACTGTTATGCTTTTCATGTTCGCCTGTGTATCCCTGTAACTACATTATTGTTCTTGTACTTGATTGATGTGAAACCTTTGTGAACGAGCCCTTGGCTCAAAGGTATTAATCTGAATCTGAAATAAATAAAGACAAGCCATTCACCTGCAGACACAATGGAGGTGCAAGTAGGAGAGGCAGAGCTTCACAATGAAGGTACACAGGCCCATCTCTGCCCCCTTCCCTTGGTGGAAACCTGCAGTATTTTTTTTAACTTACTTTATTGAGAAATAGGCCTTCACAGAGACATTTTTCATGCAGTTCAAAATCATCCATACATAGCCATAACAGAATATTCTTAAACATTGGCGTAAATCAATATGAGATGGTACAATTAGTAGTTCTCTATTTTGGTTTTTTTTTAAGAAAAAAGGAAAACAAAACTAATCTCTTGAGCTATTAGACTAACCTACTAACCTAAATAAAGTAAAAGAGGTGGTGTGTCCCCTTACTGATGGTGTCTACCAGTGTGGTCACTAGTCATTCATCAAGGAGGACCTTGTTTTTATGTTTAGAAGCAGGCGATAAATATACATAGATCTCACTTGAGATAGAGCTCTTGCATCAGGCAATAACCACAAGCACTCGAATGGGTCTCAGCCAGAAGGATCGGCCCACATTTCATCAAGCGGCAGGTCGGAGACAAGTCGTCCTCTGAATTGTCATAAGAGGAGGAATCTCTGCTGGACTCCTCTGAAGATGTGGACCGGCGTCCATTAGAGTGACTCCGACATCTAGAGGAGGATTGGAATGATGAGTAGCAACTGTGCCTCCATCAGTTGTGAGATCCCTGTCCTGTGCTACCTGGAGTTGGGCGGGCTGGCATTGGAGTGGTGAAGGCATTCTGCACAGATGTGGGTTAGGTTGCCTAGGTAGAGCTCGTGTGAGGTTCAGCTCTGGTGGTCTGGGTACCAGATCCCCCTTGATTGTATTTCACCAACTAGTAAACACAGCACCAACCTCAGCCAACGGTACCATGGGGGCTGTTGGTGGGTCTGGCGTTGACGTAGGGATGCCCGAGGGGCCTGGTGTCAGGCCTATCAGTTTAGCACCCCCTGTCATCAGGCCAGACAGCACCGCTATCTTGTACGTCAGGTCTGACGGTGTCTCACCCTCTGGTGTTGGGTGCACTGATGCCTGGTTGTCAGGCTCCTGAGGGAAGGTGGCAACCGAGGTTGTGGCACCGTGTCTTTGGACTCCATAGAGCCTGATGTCATATCCTGTGCCATCCATTCCATGGACGGAGACTTTTTAGGTCAGATGACGGGGGTATCGTCTGGTCCGGCTCCATAGAGATGGAGTCAGAGGGTGTTGTGGTCGGTCCAGAGCCCCAGCCAACGATGGCTTAGAAGGTGAGCATGGTTTCTTCTGGCACCTATGTTCCTGATGTCTTTTGGTGTCATCTAACCCTGTTGTCTTGTTCAACAACCCTGGGGGAACAGCTTTGCAGATGGCGGGCTCCAACCTGCCACTCGACGAAGTGTGGGCTGATCCTTCTGGCTGAGACCCATTCGAGTACGTTTGATTATTGCCTGCTGCAAAAGCTCTTTTGAAAATCTACTGTTACAGTAAGTCCTTATGTAACTGCACTTTTCAAATATGTATGGCCTGTTTACTGGGTTCCCACTATTCTTACTACTGATTATCTCCTCCCTCATCCATGTCTGTCTCGTCTTCTATAGTTACATACCATCTCGTCCCATGATCAGTGTGTTTATCTAGGTATCTCTTACCTGATATGTTAATCTTTCCATTTCTGCTATTTCTTTCACTATTACCCACCATTCCCCAAGTGTTGGTTGGTCTACTTTATACCTGTCTTCTGGTCATAGCTTTTCCAATGACCAATTTGCATATATGCCACATATATAGTATACTAGACCCTTTCATTGTTGGAGGAAGCAGCATTAGGATTAGATTGTGAAACCAAAGTGGGGTCTGGACAATAAACAATGTCCTCAACATTGCCTTGATTGCTTCCCAGAATCATTCTAAGGATGGACAGGTGTAGAAGACACGAGTGTGAGACACTTCAGTGTCCCCATATATCCTCCAATGTGCAGGTGTAGTTCCCTGGTCTAGCCTAGCTTTTACTTTTGCTATTACAAAGTAGTGGGTCTTTACTTTCGAGGAATATTCCTACCAATGGGGGGAAGAGGTTGTTCTAAACAAGCTCTCCAAGATTCTCTCCCATTGCTTATCTGTTAGTTTAATTCCTGCTTCCATTTCCCAGTTATTTATGATGTGTTCTGATGCCTTAGCCTGGGTTAGGTTTAAATATTTGTATATCATGGATATCACCCCTTTCTGCTGTAAGTTTGTTAGTAACTGCCTCAGTGTAGAAACTGATTCCTATTGCCCCGTGTCCTCCTCTCTCCCAGCATTTTCTATCTGGGTCTGTATACAGTGTTAAAGTTAAAAATAGCAAAACCGGTCCGCATTAGACCACTCAAACTCTTGTTTACACTCCTCAGATGTTTTAACAATTCTACCTTTCAACATCTGGTCTGGATATTGAATCACAGTCTGCAGTACCATGGATCAGTCCTCACAGGGATGAATTCTTCATCCCATACTAACCATGAATCTCCAGATCTGACTTGCACCTTGCAGATATTGAAGAAAGCGGTCCTAGGCCCGGAGGGTAACCCCCAGCCTGCTACAGTACAAATTCTCTCTGTCTGGGTCTATGCTTGAAGCTTATCTAAATAGGATATGAGAGGCTTATTCCCAGATTGTTAATACTCCATCTCTCCTTCCAGTGTGCCCTGGCTTGTGCCCCCCACAAAGTTATCCTTGTTTGGGTGGCCACCCAGTAGTCCACTAGGGCAGGGACCGCCCACCTTCCCCATTATATTTTTAGCCAGTAATAATGCACTTCGGACCCTTAGTAAAGTATTGTTGAATTTCATTTAGCCATCTTTTTGAGACAGAAGGACCAGGGTGTAAAGGAATAGGTAAAGGTACCATGGTAAAGTATTCATCTTTACTGCTTGTATACATACATTAAGTTGTAGAGGAAGCAGTAACCACCTTTTAATGTTTCTTGTATCTGCTGGAGCAATGGGACATAGTTGTTTTGGTAAACAGAGGCCGTGTTAGGTCTTAAAGCAACAGTGCAAAGAAAATGGGCTAAAATTTGACCCCACTTTTTTCTTCCTAATTGATGCCAGATGTCTTGCAATTTATATTGGTGGTAAACTGTTCAGTTTCTGTTGTCATTTAAGACTTTTGTGAAAGTTTTAAAATAATTATTTCTTATGAAAAAAAGATGGCTGTCTCCTTTTTGCATAGAAATAACATTGAGGACCTGAGAAGGGGAAAGAATCCAGACAACAGCTTAATCTGGTTCAATTTCAGTTGCTTACCATCTGTATCCCCCCTCCTCCCCAGTCGCCCCTGAAAAAGGGACTTCTAAGCCTTCTAAGCCCAGTGGGCTTACCAGGTCAACAAAATTCAACAAACAAAACAAAACACAAATGTACAGTTCACAGCTTAGGGAGCATCCAGAAAACCAAATGAACAGTTCTGCCAATATTTTTCATAATCATAGCAGAAAATTAGCCGTTTGGAATTACTTTTTTCATTACACTGCTGCTTTAAGATGATACCAAGATACTTTATTTTTGTTCATGGTCCATTTCTTTGGGACTCTTATGTTGTAGAGACTTTGAAGGGGTGTAATTCAATATGAGGATCTCTGTTTTATTAGTGTTAAGGGTGTAGCCTGCCATGGAGGTATATTCCTCCATTAGTGACATACTCTTGGGAGTGAGGTTTCTTGGGTTGTGAGATACAGAAACATGTCATCTGCATATATCACGACCTTGTGTTCTATTGCACCTATGATAACTCTTCTCACTTCTTCATCTAATCTGATCTTTTGGGCCAAGGGTTCTAGATATAATGCAAATAAAAGTGAAGATAATGGGAACCCCATCTGGTTCCTCATGCTAGGATGAAACCTGATGAAATATGTCCATTAGCATGTGGAGCTCTGTATAGGGTTTGGATGTACTGGAGAACTGTTGAGGAAAAGCCATACCTGGCAAGGACCCTATATAAGTATGCCCAGTTCACTTGGCTGAATGCATTTTCTGCGTCCATTCTCATCACTACTCCCAGGGTTGCTGTGTGTTTTAAGTGGTCTATTATGTGTAGGGTGCATCTCGTATTGTCAGCCGCCTATCTACCCATTATGAAACTAGTTTGGTCTAACTGAATCAGTTGTAGCAAGATATTTTTGAATTGTTTAGTGAGAATCGACATTAAGAATTAATTGTCTACATTTAAAATGGAACTAGGTCTGTATGAAAAACATAAGGTGGGGTTATTGCTGGGCTTGGGGCTAATGGAAATTATCACCTGGTTCCATGTGGTGGTGGTGGTGGGGGGTAAGAATGCCCTCTTCTGACAAAGTTCTTTGATACGTGGTTTTAAACCAGTGGTATTACTGCTTCCTCATAGCATTTATAAAATTCTGCGGGAAACCTGTCCATACCTGGACATTTGCCCATCCTACTGTTTTTTTTTTTTTCAATTTCTTTTTCTGGCTCCGACTCCCCAGGGAACTCTCTCAGGCAGCCACCTGTTCCTCCAGCTCTACCACCGAGCCTGAAACTCCTCCTTGACACCTGGCACCAGCCCAGCTATCCCCCTGGCTCTGAGCCCCCTGAGGTATGGCCGCCCTATTCTCCCAGGGTGCTCTATCTAGAATTCGGGCCAGGCTGGGCTTGGCCCAGGAGAGGAGGGAGTCCAGCCAGTGGAGTGTGGTGAGAGGTAGGTGGTGCCATTGCCTATCCCTGGGGTGGGGATTTTCTGCTTAGATATGCCCTCGCCCCCACCCTCCAGGCAGAGCCGTGAGCATGCAGTGACGCCAGGGGATGTCTGTTGTGGCTCTGCATCCCTCTATGTGTGCCCTAAGTGGTGCAGTACCTCTGGTCTCCAACGGAGGTCACTGCTGTGCTGTGCAAACTCTGGAGTCCCCAGAGAGAGGATAGCAGTCTTCTGGATGCTCGATCCTCTCTCTCCCCTGCCGACCCCCGGCAGCCTAGGCTCATTCCCGAACCCGGGTCGCTGGCATGGCACGAGGTGTGGCATCCAGTGCCTCAACCCTCAGCACCACCAGCTGGCTCATCCTACTGGTTTTGATGGCCCATTTGACAGAAATTCTGTCGAATGCCATTACAAGGATAGCACAATGTCGACTGCGATTGCAGTTGACATTGTGCCATCAGGAAGTGTTTTTGTTTTTTCGGGGGGGCTGCACCCCACAAACCGCCCATGTAAGGGGCACTCCAGAATTAAATATAATTAACTCCAGGTTGGAGTTGTTTTGGCGAGGGGGCACAAGTCCCGAAGAGACTGTGCCTAGGTCCCATGCAACCATTACAGCATACTGTCAGATTTGTCGCTGTAATGGTCGTTGTGGTAAATGTTTTGCTGTCCTAATGATATACCTGCTCCCTGATACCATACAGGTTCTTATAGTAATGCTTAAATGCCTCAGTGATGTCTGAGAGCCATGACACCCTCTGCCCTGTCCCAGGATATATTATTTTTGTGATGTGGGCCTGTGCTCTCCTCACCCTTAGTCTACATGCTAGCAGTTTCAACTTCCTAGGGCCCCCTTCACAGTAACATTATCATAGACATTTCAGATTTTGTTCTATTTTATTATCCATTTAGTGTATTTAACTCCCTTTTAATTTTTGTAATTCTTTGCCCCGCCATCTATCCAGCTGATTCTTCTGCTGGCATTAAGTTTGGCCTATATGATCTCACTTTGAAGGGGAGCTCTTGCAGCATCATTAGGACTAAGGCCACCAGGCATTAAGACCCCACGGAAAAAAATTCTAGCTAGCAGTCTGTGGCCCCGACATGGTATAAAGGGGGCGGTCCCCTGGTGCCACCTCAGTTCTTTTTCTGCCGTCGACCTGTGAACATCGGATCTACGGATGCCATAGTTGCAGTCCACACCCTTTTTTCTCATGCATCATGCAGTTATTCTAATTAAAATAACCTTTCCTTGACAGTTTTTATGTCAGTTTAATGTCTTCATTGACACAGTGGTGAAAATCATAGTGTGCATATGGGAATCAGATCCCGGCGAAAGATGGCCATTCTTCCTGCCTGATCTGCCTAGGCCCAGACTCCCAGCCAGACAATTAGCCGCACTGGCTCAAATTCAACAACAAGACCAGGATTCACCACACCAACACCTTGAAAGCCTGTCTTCTTAAGCAGCAAGTAGCCGCCTTGCAGAAGGTCCCATTGGGACACAGTTCATCCTCTTCAGCCAGGGAGTCTCCCCCCAAGGAGAAGAGAGCAGGAGGGAAACACCACCACCCAGAGAAGGAGAGGGCCAGATCAGAGTCCCACCCAAAGTCACCTCACTGGGTGTCTACTACTTCCACCTGGAGGAAGGTCGGAATCGGTCCCCCCATGTACCAAAGCAGCTTCTGGGGACACACATAAAAAGTTGACCACCTCTACACAGGTGAAAGGTAGGGAGTCCTCTTCTCATGGACAGCCGTCCACCCAGATCTCCTTGGCCCACCAATCCCACAAACATGGGTTGACCCTTGAGAGACAGGCATTGGCTTTGGGCAAATCCACACAGCCCAGCACCTGAAAGCCTTCTGGGACATCCAAGAAACACAAGAAGCTGGATGAACCAGCAAAATACTGGGAGGTGGTCAGGTACCAGATGCTGCCCCCACCCGAACACCGGGCATTGTCTGCTTTCCAGATGACCAGACATTCTGACTCTGCATCAGGAAAGAAGCAAGCGCCTTTGGCAAAAGAAAGGCCGTTGGCCCCTAAGGACTGGCTGTCAGCCCTCAAGGATCAGCCATCAGCCCCGGCAACCGATTCCCCAGACAAGGGGGTACTGGATGCCCAACAGCCTCCATTAAAAGAACCAGACGTCAGGCCACCAGACACCAAGGATCTAACACCTGATGTACCCATTGACAAAGTGCTCGAGGACTGGTTGCCACAGTTTCCGGACCAGACACTCGGACCCTCCGGCACTTTGAACCAGATGCCCCCATTGCCAGTCATTCCACTAGCTGAGGTGGGAGCACTATTTATTGCATGGTGGAATACCATCAAAGGGGATCTTTCTCCCCAGACCCAGGGATCCATCCCCAATACGTCCTCCACCTAGAGACCTCACTCTTGAGTGGCTTTTACCACCAAAGGAGCTCCAGCTGCAAGATAAAGAGGACAACCTGGGTTGGGCAGCCACAAAAGGCATCCATCATCCATCCCATCCTCCAGCGGATGCCCGCCATTGTCTTCAGGGGACAGTGCAGGGGTCTCATCTTTGGACTATTCCTCCAAGGACGAGCTCCCCATTCCATCTCCAAATCCAAGTTACTCGCCGAGGTCCCCAGTATGGCACAGACTGGTCACATTCTTGGGAGCCACAGATCTGAAGCCATTGGTCATCCCCCCCTTTGGTAGAGCCTTTTCACGATGTGACCAGGTCCACATGGAGGCACCCAGCCACTATGACTGCAGTACCTCGTAAGGCTGATAGACTTTACAAAACACCAAAAGGGGAGCCTTTTCTGGGCAAACACCCAAAGGCAGACTCGATGGTCCTAACACCTGCCCATGGCAGGGCACTACAACCTCGTAACATGAGTGCCCAACCACCGGACCCAGAATCTAAAAGATTGGACCAGATGGGATGCAAAGTGTACTCCTCGGCAACTTGCACTGTTAGGTCACTCAACTTCCTGATCCACATCGTCACCTACCAAAAATCCCTGTGGGCAAAGGCAATGGACCTGGCCAAGGCACAGTCCGATTCGAAGGGCAAGGCAGAACTCCTTGTTGTCATTCAGTCTGACATGGATGTGGATAAGCACATCCTCAGGAGTTCTTATGTCTCCATGGATACAGCAGCAACAGCAGTGGCTACCAGCATTTGCATCTGGAGGCATGCTTCGCTCAGGGTTTCAAGCTTGCAACAGGATGGTCAGACCAATTCCAATAGGAGGCAGTATAGCACAATGGTTTAAGGCTCTGAGTTGCAAATCTGGAGACCTGGGTTTGAATCTCACAGCCCCCAACTGCATACTGTGTGACCCTGAACAAATCACTTAACTTCCTTGTGCACCCAGGTCCCACCTGTAAACAAGCTTTCAGCTTAGTGTATCTCTCCTGGTTAAAAAAAAAAAAAGGATTTTCAGGTTGCTATCCTGGATGCTCCTTTCCAAGGACCAGTCCTGTTCAGTCAGGACACTGAAAAAACTGACCACCGGACTTCACGATTCAGGTAAGTCCACAGAATGTACCAGTTGGAGCCACAATCCACACACCGCTGTTCCTTTCAGAAAAATCAGGGACAGCAAGGAAGGTGCCAGACACATCATGAGGGAGGCTTCAAAAGAAAAGGTCACCCTGTCCCTTCAGGCACCCAGAGCCCCAAAAACCCCAAGGTGCCAAGACCTCCCCTATTTACACCCTCCAACACAGCATGACTCCCTACCGACCCCCTCCACCACAGCTTGTGCAGAGGGAGACAGAAGGAGGGAGATTCTCCCTGTACCTATCTGAATGGTCCAGTATAACATCGGACCAATGGGTCCTCCAGATAGTAGAAAGGGGATACTCCCTAGAGTTCACCCAGTTTCCACCAGTTAATCCACCAGCCCCGTTCTACTGCTCACCTTCCCATGCACTCCTTCTGAGGACAGAGATACAGGCCTTACTGGAAAAAAGAGCTATACAGGAGGGTCCTTTTCCTCAAAGGGGAAAGGGATTTTATTCCCATTTCTTCCTTGTCCAAAAAAACATGGGAGACATCCATCCCATTCTGGACCTGAGTCATCTGAACACCTTTATCGAATACAAGTGGTTCAGAATGGTGACCCTGGTGAGTTTGTTACCAATTCTCCACCAAGGAGACTGGCTTTGATCACTAGACATGCAGGATGACTCCATGCACATTAAGATCCTGCTATCCCACAGGAAGTATTTACGCTTCACCTTCCAAGGAGGACACTACCAGTTCAGGACACTGCCATTCGGTCTACCCTTGGCACCAAGGGTTTTTACTAAGTGCCTGGCAGTGGTAGCTGTGGCCCTCAGGAGAGGGGGTCACTTTGTATACCCCTACCTGGATGATTACTGCACCAACAGAAGACCAATTGAACAGTACCTTGGAGGAGACATTTAGCCTATTCCAGACTCTGGGCATTACCCTAAACCTGCCCGTCACAATCACAGCCAGCTCAGAGGCTGCAATACATTGGAGCAGTCCTGGCTGCAGTCCAAGGGAGAGCTTTTCTGCCCATAGACAGAGCAGCAAGGCTAACAGAAGTGACTCACAGGGTACAGGACTCAGACTTGGTTCCAGCAAGAGTGATCCTACAACCGCTAGACCACATGGCAGCAGCGATTATTACAGTTCCACTCTTGCATCTGAACATGAGGATCCTGCAATGGCATCTCAAGATTCAATGGAATCAAGGTACAGATGATCTGGAAGAGCCCATTCAGATCTCCAGTGCAGTCCAACAGCCCATGACCTGGTGGCTCATCCCGGGCCATCTGAGCATAGGAGTCCCCTTTCAGTGACCCAGTCCACTGAAGACTCCCACTACTGATGCATTAGGACTGGGATGGGGAGCACATCTTGCTTCGCATCAGACAAGGGGCTCCTGGAACTCAACGGAACAAGCTCTTCACATAAACATTTAGGAGAGGGACTTCCGGTTCTGCCTTCCTCCTAGTGCGCACCTAATTCACGGAGCTCCAACCCCTGGATAATTAAAACAATAACTTCATGGATTTCTGGCATCCACTGGTGCCCCCCCCCCCAAGAAGCAGCTCAATAGATCAAACCAAGTTATTCCTAAAAATGCCGCCGAAAGGTCGCGCAAAGGAAAATGTATTTGAATATTTCAAGCCATCTCCGGACCTGGATTCAAGAGCCATTAGGCAGCAGGGAAAGAACAAGGCCTCAGACCTACCTGCCTCACCAGGTACTTATTCCGAGGATGAAAATGAGGAGGATTTCACTACTACCTCTCAGAAACTGTACTATGAGCTCCAAATAATTAATGGGACCATGCTGAAAATGGAGAAAACAGTATTAGAGACCAAAGCGGAAATAGCTGCAGTGGCTCAACGAAGAGGGAACTTGAGGTGGGCCTTACTGACACAAATAATGAGGTCCAAGAACATGAGGAGGCACTTCGATACCTCCTAAAGAGGGACAGAGAATGGATGGAGAAGGTAGACGACTTGGAGTTAAGATCTCGCAGGGACAATATTTGAATTTACGGAGTCCCCGAGGATACGGAACGGGGGGGGGTGAATGGAGGCCTTTCTCGAGAGCTTTCTGACAGACCTCCTGGATTTACCTAAAGATCAGCCCCTAAACATAGTTCATGCCCACAGAGCATTAGTGAAAAAAACAGTGGGACCGAAGGCCCCTCCTCGATCCATCGTTCTGAAATTTCTGGATTACCGCACCAAGATGTCGGTGCAACAGGCGGCCTGGGCCACAAAGTCAGTCCTGTTCGGCGACACACACCTGTTCTTTGACCTTGACTTTACCCCCTTACACAACAAAAGAGGTGAGCTTTACTTGAAATCAAAAAATGGTTAGCGTCAAAAACTAACAAAATGCATTTAATTGCCCCAGCACAGTTAAAAAAGTTTCTGCCCAAGGACCCAGCCTTCTTCAGAATGCTTGCTGAAGCCTGTCCTACCTTAGTGGAGTTGGGGGTCCCAGGCAATTTTCTCAGCAGATCGGACACCGCCTCTCCGGAGATCAGATGGAGGGAGAGAGAGCCGTGGAAGCAGATGAAGAATACAAGATGAAAGGGAAGTGAAGACGACCTACAGAGGCTGCAGGGGACAGAATCGGACCGGATTACTGAAAAGGTCACTCTTATGGAGGAAAGAAGTGGTGCGGACGGGACCTGAACAGATACTGATATATCCTTTCTTATTAGGCTGGACTGCTCTCTTCTTGAGTTAGGAAGGGCAGATTTACTAACTTGATAAACATGGGGGAATGTTTATTCGTGGGGATTGAGGAGGCATCAGATAATCACACTGCTGGGGAAGATGCTGCAAAACCAGAAAGGGAACAATACTGGGAGGGGGGGGGAGGAAGCAAAATTATGATGAGAGCTGAAGGGGGGGGGGCAATGCATTGGAGCCCTGGGTAGCTGGGGGACAAGGCTGGGCCCTTAAAATGAAGGATCCCGTTTTATGTTATATGATGCCCTGATCCATGCGGGAAGGCTACCTTAGAGCACTGAGAAATATAGTGGTGCCCTGGGAGAGGGATATTTCTTTTCTATGACTCAGTATACGGGTGTTGTATCCAGCTCCCTTGGGCATCATTACCCTGACCCATGGGATGACGCAATGGGATTTCACAGAAACTAGGTGCGACCTGCACTTTAATAGGGGTAAGGGGGATGGGTGTTGTGGAAACCTATTGCTCCATATCAGCTCTGATGTTTTCATTTTTCCCTTTCTCTTTGATGGCATTAGAGAGATGCTTTTAGTCTTCCCTAATACCTAACGTTCCTGGGGGTGGTGGTGCAGAAATGAGGATACTGACTCCATTGGTGATTGGAGTTTACAGAATCAAAAGGGGTTGGGGGAGAGGTATTAATAGGAGGAGAGTAAGTAACTACTGGGGCTGGCAGGGACTTAAAAGCCAGTTACCCCCAAAGTGCAGAATGTGTGCATGGCTCACATTGGTAGGGCCACACCCAACTGGCTTAATAACACCAACAAAGCGGGCAGGGTGCATAGAACAAGTTGTAAGTTTTTTGTACAAGTTAATAGTGGTTAGTTCCATGTTCAGTTACTGTTGTTTAAGGCAAAATGGGGAGACTTGAAGGCAGACATGCAGGGGAGAAAGATGGAGAAAAGGTACAAATGATAGAAGGAGTAATTGTGACCTATAATGTCTGGGGAATGAGCAGTCCGATCGAGAGGATACAAGTATTAAATGAGCTCAAGCAGAAAGGGGCGGAGCTGGCCCTCTTGCAAGAGACACACCTAGACCCCAAGGAGAGTGCGAAACTGAAGAGGGCCTGGGTGGGTCAGGTTTTTTCTGCTTTGTATCTGGCACACCCCCATAGAAGAGGGGTAGCTATTCTAATACACAAACAATGTCCCTTTTGTATGGAAAATTCTGAAGCCGATGAAGATGACAGATTCCTTATTGTAAAAGGCAGGTATAGAGATCAACCCTGCACAATATTAAATGATTATGCCCCCAATTCAGATTCAGAAAATCAGGCTTTTTTAAAGAAATTGCTTCTCAGGTTGGTACCTCCCTTGGAGCGGAGCTACTAATAGTAGGGGGGGACTTTAACCTAGTGATGAACCCCACACTAGACCGATCTGGTAGCAACAGGGGAGGTACCCAAAGACTGGAGGACAGCAGATGTAGTCCCCTTATACAAAAGTGGGAACAAAGAGGAAGCAGGGAACTACAGACCAGTCAGCCTCACCTCGGTAGTGGGGAAGATCATGGAAGCACTACTGAAGGAGAGATTGGTGGAACATCTGGTTGTCAATGGACTACAGGACCCAAGGCAGCATGGTTTCACCAGGGGCAGTCATGTCAGACCAACCTCGTTGAATTTTTGACTGGGTGACTAGGAGGTGGATCAGGGAGGGCAGTGGACATGGCCTATCTGGACTTCAGCAAGGCCTTTGACACTGTGCCACATAGAAGACTATTACACAAACTGAGGAATATGGGTGTGGGCAGGACAGTAGTGTGGTGGGTAGGTAACTGGCTGGGTGGCAGGACACAGAGGGTGGTGGTAAATGGCTGTCACCCACAGAGGGAAGAGTGACCAGTGGGGCACCACAGGGATCAGTGCTGGGACCGGTCCTATTCAACATCTTCATCAGTGACATTGCAGGACCTAGAAGGCAGAATTTCACTGTTCGCTGATGACACAAAGCTCTGTAACAGAGTAGACACACCAGAGGGTGTAGACAGAATGAGAAGGGACCTGCAGAAACTTGAAGAATGGTCAGGGTTTGGCAGTTGAAATTCAATGCAAAGAAGTGCAAGATAATGCATATGTGGCACAAAACCCTGGCACAATATATCAGTTGGGAGGTGAGGATATAGCATGCACCAAGTGAGGAAAGGGATCTTGGGGTTGTCATCCTTGATGACCTCAAGGTAGGGAAACAGTGTGAAAGGCAGCAGGTAAAGCAAATAGGATGCTGGGATGTATAGGCAGGGCATCACCAGCAGGAAAAGGGAGGTCATAATTCCGCTATACAAGACACTAGTGAGGCCCCACCTGGAGTACAGTGTACAGTTCTGGAGACCATACCTACGTAAGGACATAGACAGGGTAGAGAAGGTTCAGAGGAGGGCAACAAAGATGGTGCATGGATTGCATCACAAGTCCTATGAAGACAGGTTGAAGAAACTGAACATGTACTCCTGGAGGAGAGGAGGAGAGAGGGATATGATAGAGACATACAAGTATCTTACAGGGGGAACAGGTGCAGGAAAACACTATTTTTAAGCGAAAAGATGTTCCAGGACTAGAGGGCATGGGATGAAGTTGGAGGAGGGGACGATTCAGAGGAAACATGAGAAAGAATTTCTTCACAGAATGGGTGGTGGACAAGTGGAACACCCTGCCAGAGGAAGTGGTGGGGGCTGAAACAATCACGGGATTTAAGAATGCATGGAATAGACATAAAGGAATTCTGGAGGTCAGGGGTAAGGGGCAACAGACTTCTAGGAAAACAAACTGAACTTACAAGCTCAAATGGGCAGACTGGGTGGGCCATAGGCCCTTATCTGCCGACACTGTCTATGTATCTATGTATGTATCTATGTATCAATTGGGGACCGCCTTCAAGAGCAGCAAAAACCCTGGCTAGACTCATGAGAGGCATGGGCCTCCTGGATACTTGGCGGTACTTGCACCCAAGGGTGAGGGATTACTCCTGTTGGTCCCCCCCCCCCACGGTGCCTGTTCCAGGATCGATTTGGTACTTATCTCTAAAGAATGGGCACATAAAGTAGATGAGGCCACTCTCCAGAACCGGACACTTTCAGATCATGACATGGTCTGGTTAAGGCTCTGCATGACCCCGGCAGTGAAGAACTCTACTTGGAGATTAAACGTTTCTTTATTGAATAAAACTGAGTTCAAGAAGAGGGTGCAGGAGGTGGTAGAGGAATATTTGTACCATAACCCAAGGCAGGAAACTACAGCAGCCATATGGTGGGATGATCTGAAGGCCTACCTGATGCATAAAATAATACCATTTGCCTCTCAGTTAAAGAGGAGACAACTAGAGGAGATATCTGGTCTAGAAGCCAAATTATGGGACCTGGAAGTAGAACACAAAATAACTTTAAACCCAGAGACCAAACAAGAACTAGATAGCACTAGGCAAAAGTTGAACAGAATATTAGATGAAAAAATAGAGGAGCAGCGTAGATATTCCCATCAAAAGTTCTACGAATCGGGGGGTAGAGCAGGTAAATTATTGGCCTGGCAAATCCGAAAGGAAGCTGCCTCAAGGAATATTCTCAAGGTAAAAAATATAGAGGGAAGCTGGGTCTCTAATCCTGAGGGTTTAGCCAACCAATTTAAAAAGTTCTACAGACTCCTGTACTCCCAGGAACCGGTAGACGATTTTGGTCGCCGCCTGGACAGTTTCTTTGAGGGAACCAGGTTACAGAGGCTGTCACGGGAGAAGAGGGATTTCCTGGACTCCCCTCTGGGGGATGAGGAGGTCCTTGCAGGCCTTCAGGCTCTGAGGGCGAACAAGGCTCCTGGTCCTGACGGCATGCTGGCTGAGCTATATAAAACATTTAAGGGGTTATTAGGCCCCCTGCTGGGTGAGGTGTGTAGAGAAGTGCAACAGAATGGCATAACTCCACCGAGTTGGCAATATGCGCGGATCACAGTAATACATAAGGAGGGTAAAGATCCAGGGGAATGTGGGTCATATAGACCCATCTCCTTGTTAAATGTAGATCATAAGGTATATACCTCAATTCTGGCCAAACAGTTACAAAAGGTGGTGGGGCATCTGGTACATCCAGACCAAACAGGGTTCATCAATGGGAGACTCCTGCCTGGCAACATCCAGCACCTTCTGAACCTGATTACCCATCAACAATCTACCAATGAATATGCCCTGGCCATTTTCATGGACACGGAGAAGGCCTTTGACAGGGTCAACTGGGGGTTTCTACATCGTACCCTGTTGGAGATAGGATTTGGTGCAAAGTTCAGAGGGAGCATGAGTGCCCTGTATGCTGCACCCCAGGCCATGGTTCGGGTAAATGGGTTCACGACAGATAGGTTTTTACTCACAAGGGGGATGAGGCAGGGATGCCCCCCTGTCACCACTTTGTTTTGCCCTGTGCATAGAACCATTGGCAGTAAGAATTCATTCAGCGTAAGATATTAGGGGTATTAAAGTAGGGGCTCGAGAGCATAAGATCTCTCTCTCTCTATGCTGATGATTCCCTTTTTTACATCACCTCACCGGAAACATCTTTACCTGCCTTAAAGAGGGAACTAGAAGTTTATGGATGGGTTTTGGGATATAAAATTAAGGGTGATGGAGGACTTCCCCTATAGGTGGGCCAAAGCCAATATTGTGAGATACTTAGGGATCAGGATCACCCCCTGGCTGTCTGACCTGTTTTAATTAAATTATGGGAGGCTTTGGAAGGAGCTCTCTGCTGATATTACCAGATGGCGGCTTCTCCCGCTCTCCTTGGGGAGTGGAGATAATAAAAATGAACATATTACCCCAGCTCATGTTCCTATTCCAGGCACTTCCAATTGGGATATCGAGGAGATATTGGAATCTGATCTTTGGAGGCTCATCCAACTTTGTTTGGCTGGGTGGCTGATGAAGGATCCGAATGGAACTTCTCTCCCAATCCAGGGAGAGGGGGGGCCTTTCCTACCCTGACCTTAAACTGTACTACCTAGCAGTCCAGATAGCCCTGGTGATCTCATGGTTAAAACAGGAGGGGGGGGGAGAAGGATGGCAGGGCATAGAAAAATTTCATTCTAAACGGCTGTCTCTGACCTCTCTGCCTCATGCACTGATTACTAATGCTATTTGGCTGACAATTAAAAGCCCTTGGACCAGGCATACCCTCAGGGTCCTTATTAGGGTCAGAAAAATCTCTCAAATGCCTGAGGGCATGGGCCCATTAACCTCTATTCTGGGAGATTTGAATTTCCTCCCAGCACAGACAGATTTGGGTTTCAGAGTATGGAACAATAAAGCCATGGCCAGGTTCCGTAATCTATTACAGGGGGATGCAATGATGTCCTTCGAGCAGTTACAGCAAAAATATCATCTTAAAAAGTCTAACTTTTATAGATATCTGCAAGTGAGACACTACCTAAGTACTAATAGTTTAATTCCGAAAATTGCAAGAGACCTGACAGGGTTGGAAGAATTTATGTATTGGTCTGCTAAGTTAGTTGGTCAAAGGAAAATAATATCTACAGGGTATAGGGCTCTACAAGGCGAAAGAATTGAATATATCTGGACCCTGAGAGACAGATGCGAGAGGGAAGTAGGACATCAGATTCCTGACCACCGATGGCAAGAGGCCTGGACAAAAGGATGGCACACTACGGCATCCCCGACGTGGAGGGAGTTTCGCTGGAAATGTCTTTCCAGGTTTTTCCACACACCTTTGATTACAAGGTATTTCCAGACTGGGAACTCAGATCTATGTTGGAGAGCGAGTGGCCAGGTGGGCACACATGCTCATATCTTTTGGCTGTGTCCAGAGGTAGGGAGGTTTTGGCAGGAGATATCACAGACTCTCAGTCGGCTCTGGGGAAAGGTTGTTCCCTGCACCTTTGACTCCCTCTTTCTGGGGCTGGATCTTGGGGTTATTGGTGGGGAGGGACAGAGGTCTCTGTTCAGGCTGCTTTGCCTGGCCACGCTTAAAGAGATCATGTCCAGATGGCTTACTGCTGTCCCGCCGAATCTGGACTCCTGGCATTGTAGGGTAGAGGAGTTCAAATGAATGGAAGGCCTAACAGCCAAATTAAGATTGACAGAGGAGAAACATAGGGAGCGGTGGGGAACTTGGGATAGAGGTGAACTAGGGGAAAGCTCAGAGACACCAGCTCTGGTCTGACCATGGCTTACAGTCTCTGGTCCCGGGTAGGTCTTGATGTTTTGATGAGGGGTAGCACCGGTGCTGAGCAGGGTAAATTGAACAGATCATAATCGAGACTTTGGGTCTTGGTAGAAGCGGAAGAAAGAAGAATCGGAATGGCCCATTCCCCTTCCGTCCCTGGACAGTCATAAGATTTAGCATTCATGTTTGCCAAATGAGACTCCTTATATAGTTAAAGGACTCTGGTTGAGTTCTCAGTTGATAGGGGCCCTGCCCCTAAAGTCCAGAGTGAAATTTCTTATCTCTTCTCTTTCTAAACATGCAAAAGAATAATAGTAGCATTTCTGGGGAACAAAGTTCTGTGCTCAGATGGTAACATCACTGCTATAATATTCAGATCTTACTTCGAGAAACAGCTCTTGCAGCAGGTTACACCATTAGGACTGAAGCCGGCAGGCGCCAGGACCCCACGGAAATTTTCTAGGTAGCAGTATTCAGCGGGGACCACCTCCGACGTCGGTCCCGCCCCCGATATCAGGCATAGTACATAAGGAGGCAGTCCCCCAGAATCCCCAGTTCTTTTCCCGCCGTTGACTCACCAGCATCGGCCTCTTGGTCTCTACTTAGTGCATGATGACTTAGAACTTCAAGAGTTTCTACATAACTAATGTCCTCTCCAACTCCTTCATCTGAGGGACACCTTTCAAAGTGTGCCTGCGGAAAACAGATCCCTTTCAAGGATCATCATTCTTCCTACGTGCGGTGCTTAGGCCCGGACCATGACACCAAGGCCTGCACCTTTTGCCAAGGGTTCAACAGCCGCACCAGGATCCACCGTCAGAAGACACTTCAGGCTTACCTGTTAGAGGAAAAACTTAGTAGGATGGACAAAGAACTTTCCTCCAGGGGCGATTCTTCCTCCAAGGCCCATAAACACCAGGACAAGCACCAGGAGAAAGCAAGGTCCAGATCCCCGAACCAGGCCTTGGACTTGCGGAGCTCAGGCTCCACCCAATTGGATGCTCTCCCTCCAGGGCTAGGTCTCAGCCCCCTCTGGTTAAAGTCCGGGCTTCCAGCGGTTGTTCGACTCTTCAGCCCATCAAGACTTCCAGGCCCTCAGCTTCCTCCACTCCCTCTCGGGCCTCTTCTAAGTCCTCCGAACCCCACAAGTTTTCCTCATCCACCCGACATTGGGACCCCGACTCCAGGTTGGTCTCCCAGACCCCTAGGGGCCCAGATCCACCACCCAGGAAGACAAAGGACCTGAGTCCCTCAAGCGGATGATGGACCTAACGTCGGCCAAGCACCCGACGTCGGCCAAGCACCCGAAGTCGGCCAGGCATTTGCTGGAGCCGAGGACATCGGCCAAGCACCAGATGCCGGCCGAGCGTTCACCGGATCTGAAGTTGTCGGCCAAGCGACCGACGTCAGCTTCACCAGAGCAGAAGACCCCCCCCAATCACCGGTGGATACCGGTCACAGGAATTCCACGGAGGAGGACACCACATTGCCTGAAGACCAGGCAGGTGACACAGAGGATGCCGAGCTTCAGAGGGAACCTCTGTCCACCCCAGAGATACCCTCGGACCCGATGCTCGACCCCGGCGACAGACTACCGGCGCCAGGCCCATCGGGCATGAATATACAGGAGGTAAAGGATCTCTTTACTTTCTGGTGGGACACCATCTGTAAAGACATGGTCCCAGTAAAACCTCCTCATCCTCCTCCTCCTCCTACTCCTTCTTCTTCACCTCCTATGCTCCCTCCTCCACCACAGGGGCCAGCAGGATGACCACCAACCCCTAAGGAGCAGACTCCACCTCCCGGGGTAGATCCAAGGATCGGAGAAGGCCTCCCTCAAGATCTCCATCAGGGTCTCCCAGCCCCAAGTGACCCAGATGTCGTCAGTATACTCCGTCAGAGGAGGACTCCAGATCAGATACCTCGGATTACTCCAGATCTCCTTCTCCACTCAGCGTTCCATCACCTGACCCACATGACCTGCCCAGGTCTCCTCCGGATGATCCCTCTTTCTCTGAGATCATGAGGCACATCCAGGACAACATGGGATGGGATGCTGAAGACCTTGATCCTGAAAGACAGTGCCTTGCCCATTATCTTCGGCAGAAAGATCCAAAGCCTGTGGTAGTGCCACCCTTGGTGGACACTTTCGCGGATGTCACCAAGACTGCGTGGAAGTGTCCGCACTCCACTCCCACTGTGCCAAAGAAAGCTGACCGCCTGTACAAGGCCCTGAAAGAGGACCAGTACTTGGCTCAAAAACCTCTGGCTGACTCCCTGGTCATTACGGCCTCACATGACCGGTCCTGAAGACCACAGCACATGAGCACACAGCCACCGGACCAGGAATCCAAACAGCTGGATGCCCTGGGGAGGCACTTGTATGCGGCTGCTACATGCTCCATCAGGTCCCTGAACTACCTATCTCACATGGTACAGTTTCAGAATGCCCTGTGGGAACAGGGCCAGGACCTGGTCGATAAATTACCGAATGATGATCAGAAAGCGGAGCTCCTAAACGTCCTCCACACAGGGTCTGATGTGGGTACCCAAGTGCTATGAGCCACATATGATTCTGTGGGCTCATCTGCCAGAGCTACAGCTTCACGCATCTGTCTCCGGAGACACTCTCGGCTCCGTGTTTCTGGTTTTACCCTGGATGTACAGAAGAACATTCTTGACGTCCCTTATAATGGCGAAGTACTTTTTGGTGAACCCTCAGAGAAGGTTATCACCAAACTCCAGGATGCAGGGAAGGCAGTCAGGTCTGTACAAGCCATGTACAGATCAAGACCTGGTTCCTTTCCTAGGAACCAGAGCCGTTTTCGCAGCCAGCAACAACGGCAGCAGCCACATTCCGGCCAGCAACAAAGGGGCACTTTTCAAAGTAAAGCCCAGGCTAAGTCATCCCCAGGCAGAGGCCAGCATTACACCAAACCAGCCCAGTCTGCACTGACCAGTGCTGCCACAGCATGACTCCTTCCTGGCCCCCGCCCCTCCTCTGGATCAATGGGCACAAAAGGTTGGGGGATGCATCGCTCACCACTTTTTAGGGTGGCAGTTGATTACCACCGACCGGTGGGTTCTCCAGTTGGTCAAGAAAGGCCACTTCCTAGAATTTCTCGACCACCCACCATCAAGACCTCCCCTGCTTCCCCGTTACTTGGGTCAGCATGCCCTGCTCATACAGTAGGAGGTGCTCACACTTCTTGAAAAAGAAGCTATAGAGCACGTACCACAGAACCAGAGAGTTGCAGGTCATTATTCTCACTTCTTCCTGGTTCCCAAGAAAACAGGGGATCTCCGTGTGATACTGGACCTCAGCGACCTCAACGTGTCGGTCCTGTACAAACGCTTCCACATGGTGACCCTCCCAGGTCTGATTCCCATGCTCAAGCAGGGCACTTTTCTAGCGTCCTTGGACATGCAGGATGCTTACCTGCATATACCCATAGCTCAAGTGCACAGGAAGTTTTTGCGCTTTGAGTTTCAGGGTCACCATTATCAGTTCCGAGCCCTTCCCTTCAGACTGTCATCAGCACCTCGGGTGTTCACGAGGTGCATGGCGGTAGTAGCGGTGTCTCTGAGGAGATGAGGCCACTATGTGTTCCCGTACCTGGACGACTGGCTTCTCATGGCGCCCTCTCGGGAAGCCCTGATGTCCGCCATTCATTGTACTCAGTCTCTGTTCGAGACTCTGGGCATCATTATCAATCAAGAGAAGTCACACCTGGTTCCGTCTCAGATTCTGTAGTTAATAGGCACAGTTCTGGACACCATCCAGAGGAAAGCTTTTCTACCCCAGGACTGAGCGGAACACATCAGATCCCTCATCAGGGACATCTTGGCAAAGAAGACCGTCCCAGTCAGACTGGTCCTTTGCCTGCTCGGACACATGGCTGTGACCATTGTGATGGTCCTACTAGCCCATCTCCACATGTAGGTGACCCAGTGGATGTTACGGGTCCAATGGGATCAAAAGCAAGACCATCTACAGCTCCCAATTTGGGTCATGAAGGCCGTAATCAGGGATTGGCAATGGTGGCTAGATTCAAAGAACCTCTCGGTGGGGGTCCCCTTCATTGCGCTGTCTCTGATTGTGATGCTCTCCACAGACGCCTCAGGGCTCGGATGGGGAGCACACCTAGACAATGTCCGGTCTCAGGGCCTGTGGACAGCCCAAGAGACTCATCTCCACATAAATATTTTGGAGATGAGAGCAGTTCTTTATGCCCTGCAGGCTTTCCAGTTGGAGATTCCACCAGGTACTGTTCTGTTACAAACCGACAATTCCATAGTGATGTATTACCTCAACAAACAAGGAGGCACCCATTCCTACCTGCTTTGCAGGGAGGCCATGAGGGTGTGGGATTGGGTTTTGCAACACGGCACAAACCTCATTGTTGTTCATGTACCAGGAGTGGACACTGTCATCGCAGATGGCCTGAGTCACTCTCAGGCCAGAGTCCATGAGTGGGAACTACTCCAGGAAGTAGTAGAGGATCTGTTTCACAGATGGAGTACACCAGAGTTAGACCTTTTTGCGTCCCCATCCAACTCAAAACTGCCCAATTTTTGCTCGCTAGATCCAGGGCCTGGTGTTTTCTGTCGAGACGCGTTGTCCCTCCCCTTGGCAGGCAGATTCCTCTATGCTTTCCCCCCTTTCCATTGATCCAGAGGGTCCTTTTGAAACTTCAGAGAGAGTGAGTGATGCTAATACTTACCATGCTGTTCTGGCCCAGGCAGAACTGGTTCCCTCTACTACATCAGCTGTCCCGGGAACCTCCGGTGCCTCTGCCAATCAGCTCGCACTTGCTGTCTCAGGAGGCAGGTCCATCTGGACCTTTGTTCACTGAACCTGCACTCTTGGCTCCTAGAGACATAGCCATCATGCAACACGGGGTCTCGCAAGAAGTAGCTGATGTTCTAGCGGCTGCTAAAAAAACAGCCACTCATGCTTCTTATGCCATGAAATGGCGCAGATTTTGCCTATGGGCTCAAGCGTGGGGGTTTTTGCCACCAGATTGTCCAGAAAGGTCGGTCTTGGACTACCTCCTGTCTCTTTTCCAGACAGGCTTGGCCTACTCCTTGATAAAAGTACACCTTTGTGCCATCTCAGCCTATCACACTCCTATAGGCAAATGTCCTGTCTCTCAGTTGGTCATGGCACGAGCTTTCCTGAGAGGTGTTCTCCACCTTAGACCTCCAATTAAGGATCCTATTCTATACATACATAGACAGTGTCGGCAGATAAGGGCCTATGGCCCACCCAGTCTGCCCATTTGAGCTTGTGAGTTCAGTTTGTTTTCCTAGAAGTCTGTTGCCCCTTACCCCTGACCTCCAGAATTCCTTTATGTCTATCCCATGCATTCTTAAATCCCGTGATTGTTTCAGCCCCCACCACTTCCTCTGGCAGGGTGTTCCACTTGTCCACCACCCGTTCTGTGAAGAAATTCTTTCTTATGTTTCCTCTGAATCTTCTGAATATTCTGCCTGGGATTTACCCTTTGTCCTGGAGCAGTTTACGCTGCCACCTTTTGAACCAGCCGCGGATTGCGAGCTACGTCTCCTTACATGGAAGACGTTGTTTTTAGTTGCCGTTACTTCAGTCAGAAGAATTTCGGAACTTCATGCACTGATGTGCAAAGAACCTTATTTGGTTTTCCATCAGGACAGACCAATCCAAAGTTTCTGCCTAAGGTGGTCTCAGCTCTCACCCTTAATCAGGATATCGATCTACCAGTGTACTTCCCTAAATATTCGAATCGAGGAGAGGCCCTGTTGCACACTTTAGATGTGCATAAGTGTCTTCGATTCTACCTGAACAGGACCAAACACCACCGAAAATCAGATCAGCTTTTTGTCTCCTTTACCCACAGGATGCTGGGAGCTCCCGTTTCCAAACAGTCATTGTCCAGGTGGATTATACATTGTATCATGTTCTGTTACCAGAAGCACAACAAACCCTTATCGGGCACGGTTAAGGGTCATTCCACAAGGGGGGTGGCTACCTCCTTTGCGGCCATAAAGAACGTGTCCAACTCAGCCATCTGTGCAGCAGCAACTTGGAGCACTGTGCACACCTTTATCAGGCGTTATAGACTGGATGTGGCATTGAGGCGGAGAGTGGGTTTTGGTCTAGCAGTCCTTCAAGGACTTCTGTCCTAGGCTTAGGTTTTACTAAGGATTTCTACCTTCCCTCCTCCGAATGGTGTGGGATTTCCACTGTTGCTTGGGAATCAGTCCTAATGGTGTAACCTGCTGCAAGAGCTGTTTCTCTGTTTCTCGAAGTAAGATAATACAGTTACTTAAGAACTTACCGTAACAGTAGAGCTTCAAGAACAGCTCTTGCAGCAGGTACTTTCCCTCCCACCATCCCCGCTGGAGGTAGATTTTATTGTTCAGATATCCTTCTCCTAGGATCAGGTGTTCTCTACACTATTCTGATTGTCATTTGATGGCGGATCCTCAGTCTCCTCTTCTGATGTCATCCAGAGGCCGGGGAGTCTCCGGCGGGAGAATTAGGGATTCTGGAGGACCGCCTCCTTATGTGCTATGCCTGACGTCGGGGGCGGGACCGACGTCAGAGGCGGTCCCCGCTGAATACTGCTAGCTAGAAAATTTCCGTGGGGTCCTGGCGCCTGCTGGCTTCAGTCCTGATGGTGTAACCTGCTGCAAGAGCTGTTCTCGAAGATCTGCTGTTACGAAGTTCTTACGTAACTGTACTTTTGGCCTGGTAACAGAGACATGCAGTTCTGTTTAGTTCTTTAAGACATATGGTTACCTGAGAGTGAGGTTGAGCTCTTAACTAACAGATAATTAATATCTAGAAAATAACAAAATGCTTAAGACTGATGTTTCATAAATGATGATAATGATGTAATCAACTGCTAGAAACGGATGTATTTCCTATGATAAAATGTATATGTGAGCTGTACACCTGAATCTGGAAATAGAATTTGAGTTACAAAAAAAAAACACATTTTGGAGATGAGAGCCGTTCTGTACGTCCTTCAAGTTTTCCAGGGGGTACTCCTTCCAGGACCTCTACTGGTCCAGTTGGACAATACCTTGGTAGTCTTCCATCTCAACAAGCAAGGGGGTACACATTCATATCCCCATGCAAAGGGACAATGAGAGTTTGGTCCTGGTTGGTGGATCACAAGCTGGACATCATGATAGTCCATGTTCCAGGCATCCACAATGTCCTCGCAGACAGCTTAAGTCACCCTTGATCATCTCAGAACCATGAGTGGGAACTACAGCAAGAAGTCATAGATGACCTCTTCAAAAGGTGGGGTCAGCCATAACTGGACCTCTTTGTGTCCCCACACAACACCAAACTGCCCAATTTCTGCTCACTAGAGCCAGGGCCTGGTGTTTTCTGGCAAGATGCATTGTCCCTCTCTTGGACAGGGACATTTCTGTATGCTTTTCCTCTCTTCCCTCTTCTTCAGAGGGTCCTGCTTAAGTTGCAGGCAGAAGAGGCCAGGATGATACTGGTAGCGCCATTCTGGCCTCGACAGATTTGGTTTACAATGTTGCAACAGCTGGCATCGAAACTGCCAGTTCCATTGCCCCCTCCACTCGCTTGCTCTCCCAAGAGCAAGGGACATTGGTCCATCTGATCCTCTGGTCCCTGCGCCTGCATGCCTGGCTCCTGTGGACTTAGCTAGGGATAGGTTTGGAGTATCCTTAGAGTGGCAGAGGTGCTCATGGTAGCAAGAAAACACTCTACTAGGGTGACCTATGTCATGAAATGGAAGCTTTTCTGCTTATGGGTGGTTCTCCAGTCTCTGGATCCCCTAGGTTGTCCAGTGGAATCTGTGCTGGATTATCTTCTCCACCTGTCAGACTTGGGTCTCAGTTACTCGTCCATAAAGGTGCATCTCTGTGCTCTGTCAGCTTACCATGCACCAATAAATGGGAAGACTCTGGCACAGCTGGACATCTGCAAGACCTTCCTGAGAGCTATCTTGCATATTAAACCCCCCAGGAGAGACCCAATACCATCCTGGGACCTCCTGTTTGTTTTAGAAAGGCTCATCTTGCCACCTTTTGAACCAGCCGCAAGCTGCGAGTTCCACCTTCTCTCTTGGAAGGCGTTATTTTTAGTTGCCATTACCTCAGCCCAGAGGATTTCCAACCTGCAGGCTCTGATGTGTAAAGAGCCTTATCTTGTTTTTCACAGGGATAGAGTAGCCCTGAGTACAAACCCAAAGTTTTTACCAAAGGTAGTGTCTGAGTTCACGCTGAACCAGGACATCCAACTACCAGTTTATTACCCAGAGCACTTAAACAAGGGGAAGGCATTGTTACATACTCTGGATGTACATAGAATGTTGCGTTACTATCTGGCCAGGACTTGTTCCACCAGAAAGACAGACCAATTGTTTGTCTCCTTTGCCAACAGAAAACTTGGAGCACCAGTCACAGAACAAACTCTAACTAAGTGGCTCGTGTACTGCATCATTTTTTGCTACCAGCACCACAACAAACCCTAACGGGACCAGTGAGGGGTCACTCCACCAGAGGGGTGGTGACATCTTTTGCTTCCCTTCTAAATGTGTCTTCAGTGGACCTCTGTGTGCATGCTACTTCTTGGAGTTCAGCGCTTACCTTTGTGAGGCACTACAGTCTGGACATTGCTTCCAGGAGGAGACCAGGTTTCGGCCTAGCAGTCGTTCAAGGACTTCTCTCCTAATTTCCCACATTTTTTTTTTTTTTTGTCGTTCTTCACCCTTTCGATCTGGGTCTCTTCTTGGGCATTGCTCAGGACTCAATCCTAATGGTATTACCTGAGGCAAGAGCTCCCCCTCGAAGTGAGATAGCACAGTTACATAAGAACTTACCGTAACAGTAGATCTTTGAGAGGAGCTCTTGCAGCAGGTGGCTTTCCGACCCACCTGCCTCCAGGGACAAACATTACATCTTCTCTTTGAAGATGGGAGATCCTCCTCCATTCTCCATCTGTATTTTCAGACAGATCTCTTGCAAGAGAACTGATATTGCACTGGGGGACTTCCCCCTTTATACCATGTCTGACAGGGCGGAGCCAATGTCGGGGGGTGATCCCCCGCCACAGACTGCTAGCTAGAAAATTTTTCTCTGGGGTCCTAATGCCTGGTGGCCTTAGTCCTAATGGTATTACCTTCTGCAAGAGCTCCACTCAAAGATCTACTATTACGGTAAGTTCTTACGTAACTGTACTTTTCTTTTTCTTAGCCGATGCAATGGCTATCAGTTTACCTCTCAGAGTAGATTTCACTGTGCCCCAAAGGAAACCTGGATCTGTCTTAAGGATTTGTTTTCTTGAAGGGCCTTGGAGATGATCTGCAGAATTTGATGCTGGACCTCTCTGTCTTGCAAAAGTGAAAGGTTAAGTCTCCAAAAGGAACAGTGTTTTTATACCTGGAGATATAGTTCAACAATAAGGGAAACATGGTCAGATAGGACCCAGGGGCCTGCAGTGTATCTCTCAAGCCATGTGATGGAGTCCCATGGGAGTAAAAAGAAGTCTAGTCTGGAGTAAATCTGGCGGACTTGTGAAAAGTTGGAGTATATCTCTATGTGAGACCATGTAAATATATCCAAGCATTGCGCAGTCCCAGCTTTGTCAGGAAGGCCTTAACTTTTTTTCAGCCACAAGATGCTTCCTTCTGGGGATTTGGGAAGTGCTATGTTCCTGAGGAGACAGAATCAAACTGAAGTTCCCCCAACCCAAGATCAACACTTCATCAGGTTTTTCCGATATTAATAGGAGTAGTTAGAACTAAAGCCAGATATGTTTTTTTTATTTAGTCTTTGGTAACTGGGTAAGGCCCACTAGGCACAAGTGCCTGTTTTCAGGGGCGACCTGGAAGCACTGGGTGGTTAAGTGACTTGCTCAGAGTCACACATTATGCCAGTGGAGGTTGTGAGAATCAAACCTAGGTCTGGTCTGCTAGATGTACGAAGCTCGTTCACAGCTTGTTACTCTAACCTCTAGACTATACTGCCAGCCAACATATAGACCGGGGGGAAAGCAGGAAGGCTTATGGCCTTGCACCTTAAAATCAAGAAGTTGATAGAACGGTTAAAAAATCTTGCAGGAATCGATGGCACCCTTAAAATGAAACCAAGAGAAATTGTGAAAGAATTCCATAACTTCTTTCTATCAAACATCCCAACCTGAACCACTGTCTCGGGACATTGATGAATACCTTATACAGTCCAACTTCCTTCCCTCACAAAAGACCAGCAAGAACTATTAGCTGCTCCAAGAACAGAAACTGAGGTCTCCAGAGTCATAAAGTCTCTGCCCTCAGACAAAGTCCCAGGCCCAGACGGCTTTTCAGACAACTTTTATAAAACCTTTGAATCTGCACCTTCACCCATTCTTACTCAAGTCTTCTATTATATATGTAAGGAAGGTCTCCATGACCTCTCTTTACCTACTACTCTAATCAGCATTTTGCCTAAGCCAGGTAAAGATCCCATCTGCATGGTAAGTTACAGGCCCATATCACTGATAAAGCAGAATATTAAAATTCTGTCCAAAATATTAGCAGATCGAGTTAATAGGATTTTGGGGGCCACTGATCAACCCAGAACAAGTGAGTTTCATGCCTCACAGGGTCTCATCAGGCCATATGCGAAAGCTCTCTTGCACCTTCTTCAATTCCTGGGATCCAGATTTCCCTGTGGCACTGGTGTCCCTGGATGTGGAGAAAGCTTTTGATCGAGTATCATGGCCCTTTCTTTTTGCAACCCTGAAGAAATTTGGCTTCCAAGATTCCTTTTTAACCTGGGTTAAAGTCCTATATTCCAACCCCCGAGCAAGAGTGGCCTGTAATAGTGTCAGGCCTCATTAAACTGAAAATGTTCCCTCTCTCCATTGCTCTTAAATTTATTCCTGGAACCCCTAGTCCGTAGACTGATATACAGCCCAGAACTGCAAGGGATACCTCCAGGGAAAACATCATATAAATTATCAGTATTCGCAGATGATGTACTCCTACATGTCCAGAATCCCCTACCTTCAATCCCCACAGCCTGTAGAGAAATAAAAAAATGTAGAGCATTGTCAGACTATAAACTTAACGTATCTAAAACCCAAGTTATGCTGCTTAACGTAGCAGAAATAAGTCTGTAATTATCCAATTAGACCTTACTTAGTTCCCTAATAACCTAAGATATTTAGGTAGAACTTTAAACAGAAATCCTTTCAAATTAAGGTCAGAAAACATTGACAGCCTGCTCTCCGTGATAGAGCAAGATCTTCAATGCTGGAAATTGCAGCCCCTTACCTTATGGGGCCAAATATCTGTAATTAAAATGAACATACTTCCTAGGCTCCTTTACCCTTTAACCATGTTAGACATATTCCTGCCCGATCAGTGGTTCACTGAAGTACATAGACTAGCCTCTAACTTTAGATGGGCTGACAAGGGCTGTAGAAGAGTCTATAATTAGCTAGCCAGACCCAAAAATCTAGGGGACCTTAAACTTCCCAACTTCCGCATCTACTGCCTCACCGCCCAGGCTAGCAAATACCTGCACTGGTGTTCTCATGAACCAAACCCCGAAATGCAAAGCTACTCACATTTATGGCTTATAGTGGAGAAAGAAATCTGTGCCAACCTAGGACTGGTACTACCCACCCCATTATATATCTCCCCCAACAAACTACCCTCGACACTCGTCGGCACACCTATTTCCATTATTTCCATTTCCATTAAAATACATAACTAGTTCTGCCATCTATTACAAATTCTACCCACTAGAGGAACTGGACAGCCCATACTCCAAAACCCAAACTTTTACATTGGAGGAAAGCCCATATAACAAACCATGTGGTTAAACACAGACATCCCAATGATAAGACATATCCTTCTGGGAGAAGCCCCATCCCCTTTGCTTCCTTTCAAACACAGTACAAAGTTAAACATACAGTCATTTTTTAATACATGCAGCTCACATATACTGTACCCTAGTCCAACACTTTGGCTCACTGCCATGGGATTTCCCACACCAAGAGATATTAGACTCCCTTTGCCTGGAAGCCATCCAACCCTACCCTATCTCTAACCTTTATAACATCATATTCAAAAATTCCCCATGGAAAGGAGATGGTGAATGTCCCTATTGAAATATTGTCATACCACATACGCAGTTCAAATGGGAAAATATTTGGACAGATTTGTATACCTATATTAAGAATGACAGACTCAGGTTGATGCAATTTAATATATTGAATGATTTTTATTATACTCTAGAAAACCTTTTTAAACAAGGCAGTATAGCGCAGTGGTTTAAAGCTCTGAGCTGCAAATCTGGAGACGTGGGTTTGAATCCCACAGCCCCCACTTGCATACTGTGTGACCTTGAGCAAGTCACTTAACTTCCCTGTGCTCCCAGGTTGCACCTGTAAACAAGCTTTCAGCTTAGTGTGTCTCACCTGGTTAAATAATCGGAAAAAAAAAATTGGTAAACTGCAATCTGACTCTTGGACCAGATGTCATAAAGCCACTGGCACACTGTTACACATTTTTTGGGAATGTGAGCTAGTCCTGGACTTATGGGACGCCATTCAGGAGAAAACTGACCCCCTTCTTGGACTACAAGACTTGTTCATGGCCTGCATGGTGGGTAACCTTCAGCAGGTTCCAGTAAAAAGAAAGGAGGTCTCATTATAATGTTAAGTGCTGCTTTGGTAAAGTGGTGCTCATGTACTGGATGGACTCTGATAAATTATCCTATTTAGAACAGCACAATGAACTATTAGATAACTTACGTATTAAGAAAATGTGCACCACCTTACATTGTAAACAGGCCTCTTTTGAAAGAAGGTAGGGCAAACTATATGCACTGATCTCACTATCAGAGATAGTTGTGACTGATAAATCATTTTCAGTGCCATGTCCTCAATAGCCTCACTTACGATCCACATTGTTTACAGGCTGCATGGTATAATTTGTCAAATATTGTTTTCCTCTTTGCTTTACTTCCTAAATGGAGCACTCCTTTGTAAATAGTTGGGGATGTTGTTTTATTCTCTTGTCAAGTGAAACATTGTTATGTCTGTTTGTCATATGTCGTTACTCCAACATTTTTAACAAAGTGCACTAAATAAAAAAAAAGAACATGTAATCAGAGCCTGGGCCTGGTGTTACATAAACTGACGCCAGGGTCAAGGGTTGATTATTTAATATTGCCTTAACCAGGACATAGCATTCCTCCTCATTCTTAATTATTTCCTTGGTTTCAAATGGAACCCAATTTGGGATCAGGATCACTGCACCCCTCCTCCACCCAGATTTATATGAGGAGGCATGGACTTCCCCATACCCAAACTTAGCCAACTTTTGGTGTTCCACATCATTAAGATATTTTTAACTGCCGACCTGTCAGTGCAGTGGTTGGATTTCCGCATGTGACGCCGGTGACCCAGGTCCGGGAACGGACCTGGGGCACCAGAGGGCCAGCCGGGGGAGAAGGATGGAGCATCCTGTGGACTGCTCTCCTTCTCCAGGGGGGAGGGCGGGGAGTGTGTCCTGCACATGATGGACCCCTGTCGGAGGCCGGGGGCACCGCAAGTGACCGGCGCCAGTATGTTCAAGGGGTGGGACAGACACAGGTCATCACTGCACATTCCCACCCCCCTTACAGTGGGGGAAAAACACCGCCACCCGTCACCTTGATGACGTCTACCCAACTGCCTTCATTGCCCCCAGGCTGACTCCCGACCTATCCCGTAGTTCATGGCACTATGAGCCAGGTGCCGCGTCCCTGCCATGGGGGGAAATCCATGGGGTATCTGGAGTGTGGCTCATGTGGGGGTGAGGAGTCCATGACCGGACTGAGGGTTCTGGTGTGGGTGGCGGCCAAAAAGAGCAAAATAAAAAAAAAGATATGTTTCCTGAAGGATAACAAAATCCACCTGTGACTGGCAGATATATGTTATTTTGTTTCTTTTTACTGGGATGGTCAGGCCATTAACATTGTAAATAACTTTTTTCAGTGGAGTAGTCATTCTGAAGGTAATATAGTACTATTCATTCTGACCTGAATACCTCTAGGTTGCCATCTTGTCATTCCTCCACCAGGGACCACAAGGTTGCCTCATTTGTGTGCCTCTTTGAACAATCATTTTCAACCTGAAACCCAGCTGGGCTACCAAACAATATAATTTACATATTTTAGTCCTTCCAAGGTTGGGGAGTATAACTATATCCTCCCGTCCTCCAGGTGTGATCCTAACTAAACCTGAGGACCATGACATAAGGGTAGTAGTGGTACCCTTACAGAGGGCCACTACTTGGGCTACCTCTAAATGAGAAGAGCCCCTCCCACCAAGTAATGTAACTATCAGCACCCTGAATATGAGAGAGATTGCCATATTCAACTATAGATCTATCTCACCCCTCCGAGAAATCTGACCTCTGCACGTATTCAGGGATCCCAAGGTTAGAGTTTTAGTGGGGAATGGGGTCATATTTCATTGGTGGGAAAGATCCCTGGGCCTATATTGAAGTATAGCATATCACGAGAGCTGCCTCTATCACTGGGGTGGTCAATTATCTCCGGCATGCTAAACTCTTCTGATATATTAAAGAATCAACCAGGTCATATACCGAAGGCCAGGGCCCTCCTCAGGTTCTGAATGCTTTGATTTAGCTATGCTTAACTCGATGGGCCATGGGTGCCATCACCCCTCAGAAAACCTGTATCTCTGCATACTCAAGCCACGCATTTTTGGCTGCACCCCAGCTGGTATGGAGTCTCCTAGTGGGATGTTTTCTTCCATGGCACCATTCCCCCACTTCTTTTCATCCCATTCCTTTAGAAACATCTCCACTGCAGACCTTCCAGTTTAATTCCCTCCCCCCATGTCGCTTGCCACATGCATTTTAGTGTTGTAATAATGTCTGCCAAATCTGAGGGGCAGGCAAGTGGGAGCAGACATGGTAGTGTACACTGAAGCTGGGTATGATGCTTAACTGCCTCAGTCTTGTGCCAGTTACAGTGTAGAGACTCTGGAGGGCATCTTTTAGCTCCAGTTTTACAATCAGCTATTCAATAGTTATTTCTGCTTTATGAAGCTCATGCAGCAAGGGGGTCAGCATAGCAACACTGAGATGGAAATCTGACATCTCCACGTCGGTTCAGTGCAAATACCCCCCCTCCGGTGAACTTTCTTACCCTTCAACTTCTTTGCTCCCTGTGAACTCAGTTGGGGGAGGGTCCTATGTAGGTAGTGGTGAGTCGAGAGGCCCCTGCACAAAGAGCACTAAACCCTGCTCAAGCCCATTCAGTGACCCAGACTCATGTCTAAGCAATGGCAATAATTATGCATAGTTCAATTCATCCAGCAGCAAACTTAAACATAGAGTATAGCACCATTTTAGAGTATAGCGCCATTCTACTTTATCTGCCCTGACTCAGGTGTGCCAGCCACTGTCAGACAGGGTTTGAAGTGAATCATTTGTGCTGTAGCTTGTCCACTTGTTTTTGTGAGGGAGTCAGTGATGAGCTAAGCTGCAGGCCAGAGACCAACCAGCAACATTCAGTCCACCTGCGGTCAAGGGGGAAAATGAAGAGAGTCTCCTCAGTGAGTGTTGCTGAATGAAGTTTGTTGGTTTGGGGTGATAGCAACCATTGTCATGTGGAAAGCACAGCTGCGTAAGAACTTACCATAACAGTAGATCTTCGAGAGACTCTTGCAGCAGGTCATAATATGTAGGAATGTCCAGCTGCTGGTGTCATTTCCTCCAGATGATTTCTCAGCAGTCGACCTGGGACCTCCCCCGACAGCACCACGTGTTGTATCCTGGCATGTATAAAAGGGGGCGGTCCCAGAAGCTCCTTGGTTCTTTTCCATCTCAGTCATCAAAATGAGAATCTAATCTATCTGGCCTCTGAGGGGATCCAAGGAGGACAAGGGAGCAGCCCAATATTTCATGGGAAATAATAGGAGCAAGTAACCCTTCTGAAGCAGGAATCAAGGGGGAAGGTGGGAGAGGCACCATGACCTGCTGCAAGAGAGTCTCTCGAAGATCTACTGTTATGGTAAGTTCTCATGCAACTGTATTATCTTATCTGAGGAAATCTCTTGCAGCAGGTCATAACATGTAGGAATGTGTCCCCAGCAGTTGGGAAGCATCGGGAGGAGGTAGCGAAAATAGTAACTTAGGACAATAGGCCGTGAAGGACAGCCCATCCAAAATTGGTTCGCTTCTTAGAAGCAATGTCCAGACTGTAATGTTTTGTAAAGGTGTGTACAGTAGACCAAATAGCAGATTCACAGATCTCAATTGCTGAAACACCTCTAAAGCATGCCACTGAGGCAGACATATCCCTTGTGGAGTAAGGTTTGATCACCCCGGGAAGTGGTTTATCATGCTTTTTATAACAAAAAGTAATGCAGTTTGCCAACCAAGTGGACAAGCACTGCTTGGAAACAGGAACGCCCTCTTTACCAGGGGCAAAACAGACAAAACATTGTTCAGCTTTGCACCATGCCTTAGTGTAAAGATAACATCTTAAGATTCTTCGCACATCCAAAGTATGGAGTAGGGATTCTCCTGGATTAGCCGGCTCCACGTAATACACAGGTAAGTGTATGGTTTGATTCAAAGTAAATTCAGATACCATCTTTGGAAGAAATTTAGTATTGGTACGTAAAGAGATCCTAGCCTTGTGAAATTGCAGGTAGGGCTCCTTGCACATTAATGCATGTAACTCTGAAATACATCGACCAGATGTAATGGCAACCAAAAAAAAGAGTTTTCCAGGAGAGATAACGCAGCTCACATAAGGCTTCAGGCTCAAAAGGACTTAGCATCAGTTTTGCAAGCACAAAATTAAAATCCCACGACGGGATCGGGTCCCTAATAGGGGGATAAATATGAAGAATTCTTTTTAAGAAGGTCCTTATAACAGTAAGCTGGGACAATGGTTTGTTGTCCACAGGCAAATGAAAGGCCAAAATAGTGGAAAGGTGTACTTTCACTGAAGAATATATAAGACCACCTTCAGACAGGGAGAGCAAATAGTCCGGAATTCTCTAAGGGGGACAATGGTAGGGGTCCAAATCATGCTAAGATGTCCATATGGAAAATCGTTTCCACTTCATGGAATATGAAGACAGTATAGACAGCTTATGGGCAGCCTGCAAGACCTCTGCAACTTGCGGGGAGACCTGGAATCTGGAGAGGACAATGTCCTCAGGAGTCAGGCATGTAGATGCAGTGAGCAAAGGCTGGGATGAAGTAAGGAACCCTCTACCTGGGACAGAAGAGCTCTGCAAATAAAGAGGGTCTTGGACTGTTAATTGTAGTAGCAAGGGAAACCATACTTGTCTTGGCTACAGAGGCGCGATGAGGATCATGGTCGCCTGGTCTCTGACAAGTTTGAGTAGAACCCTCTGAATAAGAGGGAAAGGAGAGAAAGTGTAAAGAAATCATCATGTGCAGGAATGAGATAACACGTCCAGCCATAAAATTCTAGGACCAGGCTCGAGAGAGCAATAGTGAGGCAGTTTTGCAGAGGGGCAAACAGATCCAACTCCTGGTGGCTCCAGTGCAGGAAGACATTCTCTAGAACTTTGTGGAGGAGTTCCATTTCATGGTTTTGGGACGTGAATCTGCTTAGGGCATCTGCCAGAGTATTATGTATACCTGGGATGTGTACTACAAGGAGGTGAATTCCTTTTTTGGATCGCCCAATACCATACTCTCATCGATTCCCTGCATAGGGGATAGGAATGGGTTCTTCCTTGTTTGTTCAGATAATGAACAACTGTGGAGCTGTCACATTGGATCTGGAGACAGCCCTGAGGAAAGAGGGTTTCGAAAGCCTGGGAGACATACAGGACTGCTCTCATCTCTAGGATGTTGATGTGGAGGCATGCTTCTATGACTGCCCAAGTCCCCTGGGAATGAACATCTGTCAGATGAGCACCCCAACTGAGGGAGGAGGCATCTGTTGTCAGAATGAGACAAGGGATGGGGGATTGGAAAGGGATGCTGCACAACCGATTGTCTAGGGACATCCACCACTGCAATTCCTGAAGTGCCAGAGAGGACACCAGAACCTGAGCCTCAAAATCATTTTTTCTTTGGTCTCATTGGACCCTTAGAGTCCATTAGAGGACCCTCATGTATAGGCACATGAGGGACCATGGAAATGGCCACTGCCATGTTACCCAGGAGGCGAAGGTAGTCTCGAGCCAAGACATACCGGGTGGCATCCAGTTGAGATGCCAAATTGATCAGTTTGTCTGCCCAATCCTTGGGAAGATATGCTCTTCCTTCGGAGGCATTCAGGACTGCCCAAATATATTGGAGACATTGGGAGTGATCCATCTTGGATTTCAGAACACTGACCATGATTCTCACAGAGGACAGCAGCTGAGGAGTGTGGGCCAGAGTGGCATCCAGTTGAGGATAGGATGGAGCCTTGAAAAGCCAATCGTCCAGGTAGAGAAAGGCATATAGGCCTTCCCTGCTGAGAGCTGCAGCCACCACCACCAGGCACTTTGTGAAAACCCAAGGGGCTGATGACAAACCAAATGGAAGGGCTCTGAGCTGGTAATGAAGGCCCAGAAAATGGAATCAAAGGAATCTTCTGTGAGCAGGGTGCATCAGGGTATGAAGAGAGGCATCCTTCAAGTCCAGTGAATGAAGCCAGTCCCTTTTGTTTAGAAGGGGCAGAAAGGTCAGGAGTGTTACCATTCTGAACCTTTTGTACTCTATATATAGAAATTGAGAAGTCTTAGATCCAAAATGAGATGTAAGTCTTCTGTCTATTTGGGAACCAGAAAAAAATGGGAATAGAAGCCCTGGCCTCTCTGAGGAGGGGTAACAGGTTCTATGGCATATTTGGCTAGAAGAGCATTTATTTCATCTGTCAGAACAGATTCCTGGTCTGGGGGGATAATGAGAGGCCCTTGGGGGCATATGGGGTGGAACCTCCATGAAATCCAGGGTGTGACATGAGTGAATCAATTGGAGGACCCACAAATCTGAGGTTATCGCTAGCTAACCCTGAGGGTGCAAAGAAAACCTGCCCCTGAGAGCTGTGGGATGGGCCTCCACACCCACGGTCAAGGGGGGGCCCTCAAACCAACAGCTAACCCTGCTGAGAAGCAGCAGGGACATATCATGGTGCCTTGGGGGCAGCACAGGGACCAGGCAAGGAGACCTGGACCTTGCTCTTATTATTGGGTTGTTGTCTGGGTGCAGCCCTCTGCCCATTGGTGGGCCTGCAGAAGTTACCCTTGTAAACAGGTTTAGCCTGGGTACAGTATAAAGTACGAACGGACTGCAAGGTATGACCTGAGCTCTGTAAAGAGGTCAATGTATCCTGGGTCTGAGGTCCAAAAAGTTTGACACCTTTGAAAGGCACATTAAGTATGGACTATTGGACATCCAGGGAAATCCTAAGACCCGGAGCCAAGAATGCCTCCTAAGACAAATCCCAGATAAGGATGCCCTAGCCGAAGAATTGACAGCATCATATGTAGCTCTCAGCAAGTGATGACAGACTGCTGAAGCCGTGGTCAATTTGGCTGCTAGATCTTCCTGAGGGACTCCAGCAGGAAGAGACTAGACTGTGGACTGTGAAGCTTTCAGGATTTCTTCTTGGTATGTTAGTAGATGACCCATACAGTTTAAAATCCTAAGCGACATAGTGGATGATGAATACACCCTCTTCCCCATCACATCCAGCTTCTTGGACTCCTTGTCAGGGGCTGGGCACTCAGATGCTTGAGTCTAGCAGACTGGTCATGAGCCGCATTAATGACTACAGAGTCAGCTTGCGGGAGGGGGAGTGAAATAAGGGTGATCCATGGAGGCCTGGTAGGTCCGATCGGCCTTATGAGGGGCAGAAGGGATAGAAAATGGTTGCTGCCAAGCAACCCAAATAGCATCCTCAAATGTCTCCATCAAAGGAGGAATGACCAGGGAAGGACAGTCCAGCAGTCCTAAATAATTGGCCAATTTCCTACGGGTGGTATTTTGTTCAATTTCTTGGAAGTCAAGAGCTTTTTGCAGATGAATCATAATGTCAGAAAAACTGGGGTCATCTGGAGAGGAACAAGGCAACTCAGGAGCCAGCTCCCCTTGTACAGAGGAGGCAGAAGAGATTGACAGAGGGGAGTCAGGATCCTGATCCAAGTCATCTTCCTGATCCGCAAGGTCCCACTCCTGAAGAAAAGGGTCCTCCATTTCAATGTCCCTCTGTAGGGGACCCAGTGAAGCTGGGGAGGAACTGGCTGTCCAGGAGACAGAGGATCATCTTGAGGGGGCAGAAACAGGGACCCCAGACTCCCCTCCCTGGGAGTGAGGGGTAGACTTTGTAAGGTGCAGTACAGTGTGTACCAAAGCCTGGACGTCCACCATAGCAAGCTGTGATGAAGACGTTGGCGTTGTGAGCGAATGGACTGACTGAATAGAAACAGACAAAATAGGAGATGGTGAAGGCACCAATCGACTGGCCGTCAATGAGGGGTGAACTAAAGTTCTTAAAATCCACCTCCACCCCCTTCACATCCACCTCCAACTGTGCTTAAAATAAACAACTCATTGGTCTCTGAACCATGTGCAGTGGCTCAAGAGTTTAACTCCTATTATACCTCCTGCACCACAGCACTTCTAAAGTCACTCCCCTCTAACCTCCCCCCCTCCTCATCCTCCCACACCCAGTACTCAACCCCTCCATGCCTATCCTTCCTTCTCTTTTTCTGCAGTCTCCCCAGAAGAAACACTAATGGCCATTCTCTCTCTCTTAATCCTTCCAAAGGCTCATCGGTGGATGATCTTGACCCTAAACTCCTCTACCTTTTAGCTTCTGCTATAGCTTACCCTCTCTCCTTGACCTTAAATCTTTCCTTCTCATCCTCATCTGTCCCCTCATCCTGGAAACATGCTCTGGTCCTCCCTCTCCCAAAGGGTGGTGACCCCCTTCCCCTGCAAATTTTCACCCAATATCCCTTCTCCCTGCCCCTTGCTAAACTCCAAGAACATCTGGTCCTCTCTCAGCTAACCTCCTTCCTCGATGACTCTTCTTTTTGTACCCCATTCCAATCTGGTTTTTGGAAGAACCACTCCACTACCACCTCCCTACTCAGGCTCACTGACTCCATCCTCACTGGGATGGATAATGGCCTCATTACCTCTGCCATCTTTGTCAACCTCACCAAGGCATTCGACACAGTCTCCCATGCCCTACTTCTTGACACATTTATGGCTGCTGGGTTGTCTACTTCTGCCCAAAACTGGTTTAGAGCTTACCTCTCAGGCAGAACACAATCAGTCAAGATCCAGGATACAATTTCTCCCCCCTTCTCTATTTCCACTGGAGTCCCACATGGCTTGGTGCCTGGGCCCATTCTCTTCTCCATCTTCCTAAATGACTTGCCCTTAGTATGCTCCCCCTCCACTTCTATCCATATGTGTCTCGATGACACTGTCCTGTTCTTGTCTGGCAAATGCCCTGCTGATGTTGCAACCACCCTTCAGCTTGACTTCCACCAGGTTTAGTTATGTCTCACATTAACTATACCTAAATGCCAAAAAGAATGTCTCCATGACCTTTGGCACTAGGCAGAGACTCTCTAGGCTCCATCCTTTACTGTCTTTCCATACCCTTGATGGGACAATATTAGAGGACACCTCCTCATTCAGATGCCTTGGGGTTTGGTTGGACCAACATCTCAACTTCTCTGGCCACACTGACGCCATCCTGAAAACATTGCGCCCCAAGCTTGGTGCCTTATTCAGGAACTGTAGTTGCATCTCTCCTACAGTGTGACGTGAACTAGTCCAGAAGATGATCCTCCCCATTTTCGACTACTGTGATGTAGTCTATGGTGCCGCTCCCAAATCCTCCATAACCAGATTGGACACTCTATTTAACTCCTTCTGCTGATTTGCCCTTGATGCTCCATCACACACTTATCACTGTGACCTCTACCACACCATTTCCCTTCCCCCCTTGCCAACAGGTGCCTCACTCATTGTGCCAAACTCGCTTCTAAATTTTGGTTAGAACTTCCCTCCTACCTTTCATGTTTGCTGTCTCCCCTGCCTCCCCCTCCCATTCCCTCAGATCCTCTGTCACTCGCACTTTGTTGGTCCTCCGTCGTGCCACTCTCATTGGTCAGTCAGGTTTTACCCAACATTTCCCACAAATCTGGAACCCCCTCCCCAAATACGGCACTCCTCTTCCTCCCACTCCCTTGCCTCTGCCTTACATAACTTTTTCTCATCTAACTGTTCCTGCTTTAACCCTTCTTAACAATCCTCCTATGCCTCTGCTCTTCTCCATGACTCACATCACCTGTTAAACCTTCTACCCCCCAGCATGTGTCTCAGCATGCTCTCCTCCCTTTTCACCACTATGTACTATGTTTCTCAGATATGCCATTTGTAATTAAATGCATATTTCACAGGTATGTTATATTTAATTGTATGTTATGTTATAAATGCATCTGAATGATTTATATTTGTTTAACTGTCTTGTTACAAATGTAATTGAATGTTTAATTTCTTGTATGTTTTAAATGTTAAACTGTACGTATAATTCTTCGTCCAATAGTAACCCCCCCAGGTTGCACCGGGAGATGAACAACTTGTTGTTCAGTGTGCTTTCCTGGTGAAACATTTCAATAAATAAAATAGTCGACGGGAGAGCCATAGTAGGGCTCACAATATTAGGGCCAGCTTTAGAAGAAATGGCCATCGATGGGCCCGAAGCCATCGTCAACAGACAATGAGTGGAAACATAGGACAGGACGGCAGTGGTGGAAGCTGCAATTTAAGCACACCCATGGAGGCCGTCGATGGGCAGGAAGATGTAGAAGCGCCAGAGGTTATCAACAGAACTGAAGACAACTTGGCCACAGTCTCTGAAAGGGCCTCAAGGACTACTTTAGTCTTAAGGAGCCCCTGCTCCCGTGAATGGGAGGAGGAAGGCAAGCCCTTTGTCGATGTAGAGGAAGCAGGAGAAACATGTTTGCTTTTGCTTGTATGTTTCTTAGACGGTTCCTGTGTCATCACCAACGAGGGGCAACCCATAGAATGGTGAGACCCTGAGGAAGACATTGAAGACTCCCTGGACTTCGAGAATTGCTCCTGCTCTAGGAGGGCAACTTTTTGCTCCATCAAGTATTCTAGAAGTTGTTGAAGCCATCGGCATTTAATGGCCTTGTTGAACCACTTATACAGGACACAAACACGGGTATCGTGTTCAGGACCTAGGCACTGAACACAAACGTCACGGAGGTCCTCGGTTGTGATTAGCTGGCTAAAAGAACACTTACATAATAAAGGATCTGCAGACATCGGTACATAAATGCGACAAACTAGGTAACGCCACTAAGGAACGTTCAGTAGAACTCTTCACATAGAAACATAGAAGTTGACAGCAGACAAGGACCACAAGGCCCATCCAGTCTGCCCATTTTTTTCTAACATATGAATATGCCATAGGCATTTACTCTATTAATGGCCTATTTATTCCTACTCATCTGTATTGTTCCCTTATGCCTATCCCATGCCTATTTGAAGCCCTGCACTGTATTCATATCCACCACTTCCTGAGGTAGGCTGTTCCATTCATCTACCATCCTTTACATGAAAAGAACTTTCTCACATTACCCCTTAATTGGCCTCCCTCTAATCTCATGCTGTGTCCTCTTGTCCTGCTATTTTTCTTGTATTGAAACATGTTAGACTCTTTCAACTTGTTAATGCCCTTAAGATATTTGAATGTTTTGATCATATCCCCTCTTTCCCTCCATTGTTCTAGGGTATACATATTAAGCTCCGTTAATCTGTCCTCATACGTTTTCTGATGCAGCCCCTGCACCATTTTGGTTGCCCTTCTCTGGATTGCCTCCATTTTGTTAATGTCCTTGTGCAGGTGTGGCCTCCAGTACTGCATGCAGTACTCCAGATGGGGCCTAACCAGTGTCTTGTAAAGAGGGATTATTACCTCCCTCCTATGACTTGTGATACCCCTACTAATATCGACTGTAAGCTACACTCTGGATGGATAATGTGTAGCATGCAGATCGTGGTTGGAAAAGAACTGAGGAGCTTCTGTAACCTCCTCCTTTTATATGTACCAGGATACAAGACATAGTACCGTTGAGGGATGTCCAAGGTCGACTGTTGAGAAATCATCTGGAAGAAATGATGCCTGCGGCTGGACATTCCTACATGCTATGACCTGCTGCAATAGATTTCCTTGAAGAAGATAGGATATTACAGTAGAGATAGCAATCCCCAAAAGGGTCTCTGTTCATTTAGAGGAAGTCAATGTTTCTGAATAGCGGTAGTGGTTTCTATATAAGAGGAACCACGTTGATGGTGATATCCATTTACTGTGCGGGGAGGAGTCACTGTCAGGGTTTGTCCGCTGTCTGCCAGGGTTCCAAGGATGATCCTTTTGCTTTATTCAGAGTGTCCCAAATTTCCACCATAGTGTGAGTGGCTGTTTTCAGCCCTGTGGCTCGTAGCGTACAGTGGACAGTTTACTCTGCTGTAGTTTGGGACCGTTATTCTTTGAAGGTGTCCAGGAGTCTAGTCACAGGCCCTTTTCCTGTAAGGCTTTAGCTACATCCTGGGGAGTGGGATACAGACTTGTACCATCTCCCCAAAAGGTCTGTATGTGGGCCAGGTAGGGAGTCTAGAATTTGACTTGGTGGCTTTTTAGGGTGTGGATAATGTCTGACTATTGGAGCCTCTGGCGCAGAATCTCTGGAGGGTAGTCATGATCAATGTATAATCTTGTGCCATTGTACTAAATTTCCTTTTGTTGCCACACCAGTTTCAGGACTTCTTCCTTCACCCTGAAGCATGCAAATTTCATTAACACTGGCCGTGGTCGTGCCTGTGGGTCTGTAGGCTTAAGTATTAATGCTCAGTGAGCTCTCTATGCAGAGAGGCATCATGGCAGGGAGGGTGAGTACATCTCAGAGCAAGTCTTCAAGAAAGGTGTACATACTCCCTACCTCCGCATCCTCAGGGAGGCCCATAAGCCGCAGGTTACCTATTCAAGAACAGGCCTCTAAATCCAAACATTTTTGCTGTAAAGCTTTAGTGTGCTGCAGTAGGAAGTCAATGGTCTATCTCAGCTGAATGGCACTGTCCTCCATGACTCCAATTCACTCTTCCACTTCACTTAGGCTTGTTCCACTCCCGATAATCTATCATACAGTTTCTGGAACTCCTGCTTATTTTCCCTTCTGGATGCATTTATTTCTTTAAGAATTTGTTCAAAATGGCTATGGGTAAGGCATTCTGACTCTCCATCAGTGTCATAGCCTTGGCCTCTGGAACTGGGAGGAGAGTTACTGTGATTCTGGTCTCCACTGTCTGCTCTACAGCTCCATTCATCTGTGGATAAATTGAATTTCTGTGACTGGGTTTGGGTTGTCCTTTCATCTCCCTCTCCTCTTGTTGCCATTTCTGTCCTTTTCAAATGTTTTTTGCTGTAGAGGGAATAAGTTTTATCCTGCTGGGGTTGGGAGCACTATCTCTAAGCTGCTAAGAGCTCCATGGTGCCACCGCAAGTCGGGCTGCAGAACTTTTGTTTATTTATTTATACCAGTGATGGTTCCATCTAATGTCAGATGCAGGGGTACTGGAAATTCTAGCTATGGGTTATACCACAGAATTTGCGTTGGTACGCACAAGAGATGGTTTCCTTCAGTCCCTGGTCCCTGTGAATTGGGTGAAGCAGTAGGCAGTAAACCAGAGTTTAGACCATCTGATACAGACAGTGGCAATTTCCCCCAGTTCCACCCAACAAGGAGGGAGAGAGATATTACTCAGTTTACTTTATAGTGCACAAGAAGCCAGGGAGGGGTTTCCAGCTGATCCTAGACTTGAAGCAGTTAAACAAGTTTGTAAGGCATCTGACATTCAAGATGGAGTCTCTGCAGTCCATCATCCAGACCAGCCAGTTGGGTGATTTTTTTTTTGTCGTTCATTGATCTGAAGGATGCCTGTGTCCACATCCAAATCTGCCAAATGCATTAGAAATATTCAAGATTCGCAATTCTAAGGTGGTACTTTCAGTATCGGCTCTCCTTTTCTGTCTGATGACTGCAGACAGTGTTCTTAAATGTTTTGATCATGCAGGCTGCTCAACTGTGACAGAAAGATCATCACATCTACCCCTACTAGGATGATCTCATCACAGCTTTGACAGCTCAGATGGTGGACAGATCAGCGACAAGGACTCTGGAGGTCCTGGAAATGTACAGCTGGATAATCAACAGGGAAAAAAAAAAGAGTCCCCTGATGCCATCACAGAGGTTAGAGCACCTGGGGGCTGTGTTTTGGACAGACAAGAAGGGAGTTTTCCTATCTGCAGCAAAGAAGGAAAACATAGTCTGGGAGATACAGTGGCTGCGATCTCTTTTGTGGTCTCCTCTTGGGCCTAATGACAGCTATGATAGAACTGGTGCCATGTGCCGGACTTCACATGTGGACCCTCCAGATCAAGATGCTGGCAGTATGGTCCTCGGCCTTGGAGGATTACCAGGCATCAATCCTGTTTTCCCAGACAATGTTAGCCACTTCTGCAGTAGGATGGCTCTGAGACTCTTTATAAGGGGACTCTCCTTGAAGCCCCTTTAGAATTAATTTTGACCACAAACACCAGCCTGTCAGGCTTGAGTGGAGGGGGCCTGGATCACATTCTGGTACACAGAGTTTAGAGCCATCAGGAGCAGGGCCTTTAAATAAATGTTTTGGAGGTGAGGGCAATGTATCTAGTACAGTCAAGCTCAGTTCATACAGAACTTTCTTTAGATAGGTTGCAGGATAATGTGCTGAGTTTATTTAAATATACATACAAACTAGCAGAATACTATCAGTTGACAGTCCTATCATAAAAAAGGAGCAATTTGAAATGTTTCATTTAAACCCATAGACACATGTGCCTTCAATCTGAATTGCCAGAAGCACCCTCTCCTCAATAACAAATTGTTTAGATTCCCCTTTCAGCCTTAACCTGTTTCTACTTTGAGGAATTTAAAATTATGTGCTGGCCCACTTTTGATAATATGCATGGCTAATGCATTCTCTCTCTTGCCTGTCAACTGATCTGCTGTGTTCCCCAATTCTTTCTTTGAATTTATGGGTCATTTTGCCAATGTAAAAATTTACAACTGTAAGTAACCATGTAGATCACTGCAGTGGTACTGCAGTTAATGAATTGTCTCAACTCAAATGTCTGTCCCATACTGAGGCTTGGAAATCTGTTGCCCATCCCATAACAATTATGAAACTTACATAAACCACATGTGTGTGTGCGCAAGGTGGAAGAGGTCTACTGGGCTGCTGCTTGGATAGAGTGTGCCTACTGTGCACAAGGTGATCAGCCAAATTACAGCCTCTCCGATATGTCATCCTGGGCTTCTGTACTATCCACAGTTGTGTTTGGGTTCAGTTTGTAAAATATGGCAATTGTTGCCAATGATTTCTTTGATCAAATAAGCTTGAGGAGTAAAAGTAGTAGTTAAATTTAGCTGACTGGCAGACACACTCCAAGATACATTTGGTTGTCTACCCAACATTAGCTCGAACAACAAGCTAATTAATTTCCAAATCATTTGCAACCATTTCTGCTCTTGTTATGCACTCCTCGTAACCTCTGTCTGGGAAGCGTTTTCTTAACACATGTGCCCCCACATCATATGCCTCGGGTGTGTTGCAGTTACCTTTAAACAAGTGTATGAATGAACACTGGCAGTATCCTCTGCATTGTAGTGTTTTTAGGTATTACAAAGGGATAGAGTATCTTGTGTTTTTCTCACTGGTCACAAACTATTAGTGATCTATAAAATTGCATTTGGCAACTTAACCTCACTGAATATTTATTGACAGTCTCCCATATTTACACAATAACGCATGGTGATCCTCATTGTAAGTGATGGGGTTTAATATAGTTATGTGTCATAAGAGGGTTGTATTTACAGTGATAGTTATCCATTTTATGTGTTTTTTTTTATTATGCACTGTGCCTTCTGATAAGGTTCACCTTATCTAGAATATTGTGCCCAGGTATGGTCCCTTCAGAACAGGGAAGACATCAACAGGCTGGAAAGCATTCAGAGAAGATTTATGAGATCTATAAAGGGTTTAAATGAATTGCCATATGAAGCAAGATTGTCATCCCTCAATTTGTATTCCCTTTATTATAGAAGGTTTAGGGGAGATTTGTGTTTTTTATATAGAATAATGGGAGATGACAAACTTCAGGCAGAGGTTGGTATCCAGTCTAAGACTAACTGGTGCAGTAGTAGGAGACATAATAAACAACTTGTCCATTTTAATTGGAACCGTAACCTAAGGAAGAGGCGGTTTAGTCAAAGGATGGTGGTACCTTGGAATGTGCTTCCATTAGTACTCATGGATAGCCCAAGTATGAATAACTTCAAAGTTAACTTTGACCGACATTTCAGCAAAATAAAAACTCAATTCTAAATTTGGTGTTGGCAAGCAATTATGGACGCAAGTCTGCTAGCTTGAAATTACCTATGAAACCTTGAAAAAGTGCACAGGAATATGCAAAACACCAGTTACAGATGAGAGCACCATTTTGAAGTGAAATTTGACAAATACACTGAGCACAATATCCTGTGACCTAATGTGAGACTGTTTCTGATTCCTCGGGGTATGTGCTGAACTTGACTGTATTGAAACTGCTATAAAAACACCATAGCCACTTTCCCAGAGCAGCGTTCTCTGCGCTTTGCAGCAGTGTATCTAACCCCACTACATTTTCAGGACTGGGCACTGTCTCAAGTCATAAAGGTGAGGTCAGACAACGCTGTCACCATAGCATACATAAACAAGGGAGCACAAGAAGCACAAGCATGCTGACAGAAGCAACCAGAGCTCTTCAGTGGGTAGAGAAGAATCTTCTGTCCCTCACAGCAGTTCACTTGGTAGGGGAACTGAATGTGCAGGCAGACTGGCTAAGATGCAAGAGGGTACACACAGGAGAGTGGGCCATGAATCCAGAGATTGCTGTGCAGAAGGCTCAGTCACCATCAGATTGAGCTCTTTGCATCAAAGGGGAAAACAGGTGCCAAGGTTCTTCAGTCAGTATCGATACCTGGGGCCAAAGGACATACCTGTTGCCCTGCTTCCTCCGTTTCCCAGGGTACTGCAAAAAAATCCATGGTCAAAAGGAAGTTTCCTTCTGATAGCACTAGAGTGGCCAAGAAGGTAGTGATCTTTAGAGCTAGTGAATCTGACTTCCCATGCACCATTTCATCTTCCCCTCCATGGGAGCCTGCTTGGTCAAGGCTCAATCCTGCATCCAGATCCAGAGGCAATGCAGTTGGCAGCCTGGTTCCTGGGAGCTGGAGACTCCAGAAGCAGGGGTTCTCAGCTAAGGTGGTAGCTATCTTAATGACTTCTAGTAAAGTATCCAGATTGGCAGCCTATGACAGAGTATGGAATGTTTTGTAAGCTTGGGCCATAGGTAGGGGGCAGTAGACCCACCAAAGCTTTGGTTTTGCACATTTTAGGTTTTCTACAAGCAGGGGTGGACAAAAGTCTAGTACTGAGCACCCTGTGGGACCAGTTGTCTGCTATTGGTGCAGTGTTGGGACCACCCGGCAGGGGCTTACCTTGGGAACCACTTTGGATGTTATCCATTTTCTCAGAGCACTAGGTAGAAACAGTCTGTCCTTTTGTTCTCCTCCATGGGATCTAAACATAGTGTTACAATGCTTTGTGCAAGGTACCCCTGAAGTCCCTTTTGCTGGTACTGTTGGACATCCTTTCCTACAAGGTATGTTTCCTGACAGATTTGTGGATTGGTGAGCTCTGGGCTCTTTTGCATATGCAATCTTACCTTGTAATACATAAGAACAAGGTAGTGCTTAGGACATTCCTGTCTGATGTACCAGAAGAGCCTTTGATAAAGGACCTAGCCATGTCAAAAATGCATTAGGCATGTACAGACTTTGTCCATGTCCCATGATGGGTCATGGGACACAGAGGTCCGGGTGGAGATTCAACTGGGGACCAGCGACCACCACATAGTGTGGTTTAACTTGGGGACAGGGACACACTCAAGTCACACAAAGGCAAAGGTCTTAAATTTCAGAAGGGTGGGCTTTTCCAAGATGTATCAAAAAAGCCCTGGTGAGGCAGGGGGTAGGAGGGGGAGCAGTGGGAACACCTGAAAGGAGCCATAGAGGAGGTGATGAATCAATGCATCAGGTTGGTAAACAAAGACAAAAAGGAGGAGGAAACCATTATGGTTATCAAAAGATGTGGCAGGGGAGGAAGATGGGGAGTGTACCTAAAACATCTTAGGGAAGTGGGAAAGGCTGTGAGGAGTACAAAGGCATGGACCAAGGAAAGACTGGTGCAGATGGTGAAGAAAGAGGACAAGACATTCTACAGGTACATCAGTGAAAGAAGGAAAGCCAGGGGGTTGGGGATTGTAAAGCTTAGAGGGGAGGAAGGAGAGTGTAAAGAGGGAGACCTGGAAAAGGCAGAAATACTAAACAAGTACTTCCATTCAGTATTCACTGAAGATAGGGAGGGTCAGGGACCACAGTTGGGCAACAGATACAAGGGGGGGGTGAGGTGGATACTAGCTAATCCTTTCACAGAGGAGAGAGTCCTGGAGGAACTAAAACAACTGAAGGTGGACAAAGCAATGGGGCAAGATGGTATACACCCAAGGATATCAAGGGAGCTAGCAGTGCCTCTGAAAGCCATGTTCACAGAGTCTCTAAACACAAGAGTAGTTCCAGAGAACTGGAGGAAGGCACATATAGTTAGGCTACACAAAAGTGGTAGCAGGGAGGAGGCAGGAACTATAGGTCAGTCAGCCTCACCTCAGTAGTGGGAAAGATCATGGAGGCACTACTTACAGAAAGAATAGTGGGATACTTGGAATACAATGGGGCCTGTGATCTGAGGCAGCATGGATTCACAGCAGCGAGGTCATGTCAAACAAATCTGACAGATTTGTTTTGACTGGGTGATGAGGGAGGTAAATTGGGGTAGAATGGTGGACATCGCCTACCTCAATTTCAGCAAGGCCTTTGACACCATCCCACATAAAAGGCTGATGAACAAGATGGGGAGTCTGAGCATGGGCCACAAGTAGTAAACTGAGTGAGGAACTGGTTAACAGACAGGAGTCAGAGGGTGGTGGTAAATGGGATCCCATCTGGAGAGAGGGGAGTGACAAGTGGGGTACCTCAGGGATTAGTCCTTGGGCCAGTCCTATTTAATGTCTTCATTAGTGACGTAGCAGAAGGACTGGAGGGGAAGGTCTTCCTGTTTGATGACATCACCAACATCTGCAACAGGGTGGATACTCCAGAGGGGGTAGAGAAAATGAGGAGTGACCTGGGAAAGCTTGAAGAATGGTCAAAGGTGTGGCAGCTGGGGTTCAATTCAAAGAAGTGTAAAATAATGCACTTGGGTGGAGGGAACCCTGAAGAGAGCTACAGGATGGGAGGGGAGTTGCTGATGATCACCAAGGAAGAGAGGTATCTGGGGGTTACAATTTCAGATGACCTAAAGGTGTCAAACCAGAGTACAAAGGTGGCAGGGAGGGCCAGTGGCATGCTAGGGTGCACAGGCAGAGATATCACTAGCAGAAGGAATGAGGTGGTGATGCCATTGTATAAAACACTGGTGAGGCTGCACCTGGAGTACTGTATACAGTTCTGGAGGCTGCATCTTCATAAGGACATTGACAGGGTGGAGGCAGTCCAGAGATGGGTGACAAAGATGGTACAGGGCTTGTACCAGAAAACATATGAGGAGAGACTAAGGGACCTCAATATGTACTCACTGGAAGAGAGGAGGGACGGGGGACATGATAGAAATGTTGAAGTACCTTAATGGTGTAAACAGGGTGCGGGGGGGTGACATCTTCCACTGTAGGAGGAGTACAAGAATGAGGGAGCATGATATGAAATTGGAGGTGTCAGAACAAAAGGTATATATTTTATTAGCACCTGTACAATAATTCTAAGTATTCCTAATTAACGTAAATATACTTTGCAAACATAATAAACTGTAAACATAAACAAAGGTTTCAGAAAATCAAATAAACCACAAAGAAATAAAACAAACAAAAAAAATGTTAACAAATAAACAACGCAAATGAATAAGCAGTATTCAACACAATAAATTGCATTGGCTATATACTAGGCTTTCAGCATACTTAGTATTTAGCATGACCTGATATAAGAAGATGCAAACTCATTACATTAGTGTTTCAGATTATATTTCTGTGTAAGACTTATTTCAAACTTCATAGCATGGAAAATGTATTATTTTTCCTTTTAAATTTCTTAACCTATTTTCCCAAGGTTTTGTAATTAAAAGCTAAGTTCACTAAGTTACACCCCCAAATAGTCAATTTGGAATATTAAGATATTATTAATCAAAATAATAGTGCTTAAAATTGGTTATTTGTAGACTTGGTCTTTTCTTTTATTATTCAAAACTTGGTGAGAAGTGCTTCTTCTGGTCCTGGATGATACGAGTCCTTTAGTGGCTTGGCTATAATCCTCTGTCTTTTCCCCCTCGAACCTGGAACTGTAGACTATTTTGGCACTGATGAAGCAGCAGAGGCTGGATCCTTCTTGTTTGACTTCACGAACCATCAAAAGTCAGTTATCAGGATTTTGGCGGGAAAAATCAGGAAACAGATTTTTAACAGTTCAGCAGCACAACAATTTGTAGGAAAGGATTTCCCTGTGGACAGCAAAGTTGCTTAGATAACTGGAATCTATGACTTATTTTTGTTTCTGTTCCTGTCTGCACTTGAATCTGCAACTCCAGACTCACTATTATCCAACAGCACTGCAGGCTTGCCTTAGCTGGTGAATTTCAAAGTCAGTCTCTTCTCTAGGCTTTTAGCAAAAATTCCAAAATACTACTTTAATCCAGATTCTCAATGTGTAAAACATAGACCTTGCTTCATCCAATATTGGAAAGAGTCCTTCCTGTAACAGGTAGTTTCAGCAGCTGGACTTTGTTGCAATGGTGTGCAGACTTTCAAGCTTGTCCTTAGCACCCCCTTGTGGATACAATGGCTTAACTCAAATGCTGGTCCCAAACAGGTGTGGCTTTAGGATTTTGGCCAAGTAAAAGTTCAAGATAACAAGAATTTTTCAGTCAGACCACCGTAGATCCATCCAGCATCAGGATTCAAGCATTTCTGAGCCAGACCAGCAGAAATTGCCTATATGTTTCCATGTGGGGTGACATCATCACCAAACTTTGACTGGTCCTTGCAGATGATATAGGATGACATTTATTACCAGCCTAAGGACAGCCCACTGGCTCCAGGCTTACTTTTATCAATGAAATTCATTTTCTTTTATAACTTCTTCATGCAAAGTGCTATAACTTTTATACCAACATTGCTGGATTTCTCTCACTGAATCGAGTCGACAAGTTTTTCATGTCTCTAGGACCTAGGTTTCCTGAATTAGGTTAATAAAGGTTATAACTTTATATATATATATATTTTTTTTACTTATTATGTTTTCTCTCCTTCACTGCCAGCTATCTCTCAGGAGGGCATCCCCAGCCCCGTCGTCTACTAGGCGGCGCTGACCTGACCCCAGGTCTACCAGCCAGCACTGACCTGACCCTGGCAGGGTCACCGGGGGTCCTCAACTCCCCCACTGAAGTCCAGATTTAGTTTGGCTAGTGCCGTGGCTAGCCAGGGGGTGGAGCCTGTAAGGCACCCTCCACCATCCTGCACGGCAGTGTTTTTTTCCTCCTGCTTTTTCACCCAGGAGTCGGGACCATGCATTGTCACCAACGGAGGGGGAGCACATGCTTCTGCATGCGCTTCCTCCAGGTGTCTGGCCCGACTCCTCCCCAGCTTGTGGTGCGGTGCCTTGTCCTCCAGCCTCCTTCAGCCTCCGCCAGAGGGGCGAACAAGCACCGACCACCAGGAATGCCCCTCCCCAGAGAAGGAGGGCAGTCCATCAGACGCTCAATCCTTCTCCTCCCCTGCCAACTCCTGATGGCCCATGCTCATTCCCAAACATGGGTCGCCGGCGTAGCGTGAGGTAAGGCGCCAGCACCTCAATGCCACCGGGCTGGCCATAACTTTATATTTTTAACAACATTTCTCAAAACAAAGTGATCATTTGTCTTTAAATATTCCAGGCTACAGAATAAGATTTGTTTATAAAATCTGTTGGTAAAGTTCTTAAAACATTAGTTTTCTATCCAAGCACATGGCTTTGTCTGTTTACAGAAACAATAAATCATTCTGTTTTTAACAACTTTTCAGATGGGTTTTCTCTGCATAGCAACAAGTTACATACTCAAAAGTGATCTTTTCGAATTCATTAGGATGTCAGCTTTTATTAGAGACTAAACTTGTCCATTTAACTTTAAATGAATGTTGTTTAAAATACTTTTATACATAATTGTTGATCTTTTTTACTTGCATTTATAAAACTTGGTTAAATAATTAATTACAATGGGCCAGATATTCAAAGCATAGCATGGCGCGCAAACCAATAGCGTGGCAATAGCGCAGGAATAGCGTGGAGCTGCCATATTCAAAGGACTAGTTAGCTCACGCTCACAGCATTAGCGTGGGGCAAACCACTAATGTATGTAAGGGACAAAAGAAAGGGGGGCCAAGAGAGATGCACAAGGGGATATTCAAAGGCCCAGCACCGTGCTAGGATACATAGCGTGACACGTAGTGCGGCGCTAGTTACCACCTATAAAAGGCTGGTCTTAACCCAGAGCAAAACACAGAGGAGGAGGGACCACCACAGGAAGTGGGAATGTGTGTAGTGCCAGTAGCAGTGATGCTGCCATTGATGGCAGCTGTAGTGGAGGAGGAGGAGGAGAGGGAGCAGGCACAACATGGGCCACAACACAGGCCAAGGAGACGGTATGCTGCAAACTGGTGGTACCGGCCCGGGGTCTCCTTCGAGACCCTGCCTGATGACCACATCATTGGCCAGTACAAGATGAACAGTGGAATGTTGAGGCAGCTCTGTGAACTCCTGCATGAGCAGCTGCACTCAAACACCAGACGCAGCCATGCCATGACAGTGGAGGAGAAGGTGACAGCAGCGATGTGCTTCCTTGCCACAGGGATGTTCCAATGACCAACGGGGGACACCATTGGGGTAATGCAGTCTGCCACCTCACGCCTCCTGACCCAGTTCCTAGAGGCTTTCCGGCCACATGCTGGGGAGTTCATAGTATTCCCCAGCACAGCAGCAGAGTGCAGAGAAACAATGCAGCAGTTCCATTGAGTTGCACACCTACCATCTGTACTGGGTGCCATTGACTGCACCACGTCTCCATCCGTGCACCACCTGGCGATGGCAGTGACGTGTATGTTAACAGGAAGGGGTACCACTCCATCAACTGCCAGGTGGTGTGCGATGCGGCTGGCGCATCAGCAATGTCTATGCACAGTACCCCGGCAGTGCCCACAATACCTTCATCTGGCACCAGTCCCAGCTGTGCCAGGCTTTTGAGGAGGGCAGGATACCCAGTGGGCAACTGGTCGGTGAGTAGTAGCATACAAGGCATACACACAACAGCATGGATGGGGGCAGGCATTGCTGGCCAGGGAAGGGGTGTGGGAGGGCTACACAGAGGTGCAGGACAGCATCCGATAGATTGCAGTATGGCACTAACAGGTATACATCTCTTGACAGGGGACAGTGCCTATCCCCTGCGAACCTGGCTGCTGACACCAGTACTCTGACTGGCCACAGTGGCCAAGGAGATGTACAACGAGGCACATGCCAGCACAAGGAACATCATAGAGAGGGTGTTTGGCATCCTGAAGATGCGATTCCGATGCCTAGACACATCAAGCGGTGCCCTACAGTATACACCTCAGAAGGTATGCCGTATCTTCCTAGCCTGTTGTATGCTGCACAACATGGCAATGAACCATGGGATACAGGCACCTGAACCTGAGGGACAGTCTGACAGTGAGCCAGAACCAGCGGTCAGGGGGATAGATGAGCAACTCGAGAGGAGGGACCCTTGCATGGCACGCAGGGCCATACAGCACAGGGACAACATCATCAGGACACTGCTACAGACAAGAGGGTAAGTACAGACTACACAACAACTTGAAAGAGTACAATTAATAATCTGTTTAATGTGCACAAAGAAACAGAACAGTGACACCAACAATCACAACAGTAAACCAACACAGTGGATCAGACAACATGTGTGCATGTGGTGTGAGGTCGGGGGTGTGCAGGACACACGTGGGGGGGACAGACAGAAATGGTGTAGTGTCGGTGGGGAAGTGTGATGTGTGCTGTGAGGGTAAGGGGTGCAACTGTGGCAGTGGAAGTGTGTGTGTGCATGTCTGCACGTGCATGTGGGTGTGCCAATGTTGCAAAGGGGGGTGATGACTGCGCAGTGCCGCAGAGTGATTGTGGGCATCACCGACACCTACCTCCATGCATGCGCTGTGCACCTGTACCGTGGGACACAGACCCTGGGGTGCTCTGGGCATAGGACAACACCGAAGAGAAAGGTGAGGCAGGCAGATTCAGCCTCCTGTGCCCCCGGGGGGATGGTGGAGCCTGACAGGGTGGGTGGACGGCCACGGCGGCGCTGAGTTTCAGATGGTGTGTGTGATGCTGTGGAGCTGGAACCACTGGCAGCCCTGCAGCCACAATTTGCCCACCCATGTGCTCCTGTGCCGTCTGTACCATGACCAAGCATCCCATGCTGGCGACCCCCATGCACACCATGCAGGACATTCCCTATGTCAACCACAGCAGCTGTCAGACCAGAAAAGCCATGGTAAATGGCACCCACCAGGTGGCCCAACCTGTCCTCCGCCCACTGTTCAGCATGGGCAAAGCCCACTGAGATGGCCTCTCTGATCTGTGCCAGCTCATGTCGCAGCTCCCTCCGTATGCCATGCTGGTCCATATGGGCCTCCTGCTGGGCGGTGACAGCAGCCTGCAGGAGTGGGCGGGCACCATGGCCATCCTGCCCCAGGGGCACAGAACCCTCAGCTGCAGCTGGCAGAGGTGCCTGCAACACAGGAGCAACTGGATGCTGTTGCACGCCAGGCACGTCCTGCTGCTGGCGACTACTGGTGGTGGTCTGTGGCACGGTATGGACATGGACCCCAATATGTGTTGGACACTGCACGTCCTGTGGTTCGATGCCCTCACACTGCCCACCAATGTGTGCCCAGGTACAGCCACACTGGTGATGCTGAATACACCACTGGCACCCGTCCCACGGCCTGCCAGCAGCCCCACCCTGCATCCAGGAGCGGCCAGGTGTTGTGAAAACTCTGACACATCAGTGTCATCACCACTGGTGACAGTGACCAGTAGGACCTCCCCTACACCACCATCCTCCGTCTGTGCAGCATCCAGGTAGCCAGTGTATCCCAAGCCTCCTACTGAGGTGTGACTCCCTTCCCCAGGCAGTTGCAGCCCCTGTCCATGTGATTGCCACACATGCATAGTGTCTGTGCAGCCATGAGTTTCACAGAGCCTGGATGTTGATGGCCGTACTCCATCCTCCACCTCCACTACTTCTGGAACCTGGCCGTACATCCTTGGCAGCTCCTGTTGTTCTGCAGGCCTGGCAGACACCGCTGTGGAGACAATAGGGACAGGGTCAGTCACCCGTACACGGACACTGTGCCCAAACACCACCACCACTACCACCACTACACCATGCAGACCCCAGGACACATACCCCCTTCACACAAGCCCGTGACCACATGCACCCACCCAACTCACATTGACCATAGCCATGCCAGACAGCTGTTCGGCAGCACACATTGCACCATGTGCAGGACACCAACAGCATGACCATGCACCCATGCCATCACAACATACAGAGTATACACATGCAAATACAGACCTGTCCTTGGCAGTGCGAGAGGCATCCCACATCCACCACCTGGCACACCTGCAACTGCCACCGTCCTCAGAGTCGATGCCACCATGGCCATGTGTGGCTCCTCCATCTGCTGCTGATGTTCAGGTGGTCCACCATCGGTCCTCATTCTGTCCCTCAGTCATTGTGCCTCCTCCTCCTTAGCACGTCACAGAAGGTCGTTGAATCGCTTGCACACAGCCTCTGTTGTCCTACCACGTCCTCCTACACCATTTACAGTTGCAGTCACCTCCTCCCAGACTTGGTGCACCACTGCATCAGTGGCCCTGTGTGTGCGAGCACCTACTCCCTCTTCTTAACAGCATGCACGAGGGTGTTCAACTGTTCTTGTGAGAACTTGTGGGCATGGATGCGCTCCTGGCATGCTGCCAAACCTATGGGATAGTCGAAAGGGAACATGTGTCATCGGCCATGTCAGTACTGCATTGCATTACACATAGACATCACGATGCCATCCCCTACAGTGCCACAGGGCACATGGACATATCAGATTGCTGCATGTGCATGTACGGTGCACACGGCCACATAGTCACTGTCTGTCCCATGTCTGGACAGCAAGCCCTGCACACACATGTGCACTGCTGTTGCCTGTGGCTGCCATGTGCTTCCATGACTGGGTCGACCCCTATGCTAACCACCTTGCACTGTACTGTGCCCTTCTTGAGCACTACAGTGGTTGCGTGGACAAGTGCACTAGCAATGTCAGGACACCATGCAAAGTCCACATGGTGCATGGGATGGCACAGTGCCAGGACACTGTGTATGTCCTGCAGGGGGACCACAGCCCACCACGCCACACATCCAGGGAGTCATGTCAGTGGGCCACTGTCACAGGACACACCACGGTAGTGCACTAGTGCCCCTGCCTGGTGGACACAGTGTGCAGGCAGTGCCAGATGGAACAGTTCCCTGAAGGGGAACGTGCACAGTGCACTGGATGGTAGGATTCCCAGGCAGACATCTAGGGCTGTGCACCATCACACAGCACAGTGCTTGCCTGTGGTCCAACATGTGTCTGAGCATTCACAAGAGGTTACATCTGTGTGCTTCAGTCCATGCTGACCCTGTTCTGAGATCTTGCCATTCAAGAGTGTCCTACGGCAGTCATACATACCTGCCTCTTGCTGCTCATCCCCGTTGCATCTCTCCACCAGTCTGTTGTTGATGCTCACTTTCTTTATTATGTTGCATTACCACAACACAACACTGGTGGTGCACTGCTTGCCCTTTTATGTCCCACCCAGGCAATCAAGCCTGTTAGTCATGCAAATGAGCGCATAATGATATGCTAATCACACAGTTTGCCCCATGCATACACAAGTACCCCATTTGCATACACCTGTTGAATATGGCCCCGATTAGCACCGTGCTAGCAAAGCAGTGCTGTGCAAAAGCCAGCACAGGGCTATTGGAGGGGCAGTGCCGCGCTATGTGCTTTAGCATGGCCTACACGCATGCTCGTGAGGCCCCACATGTCCGCGCTATCACCCTGTCATAGCGCAATGTAGTGCTGCGCTAGCCAGCATTGTGCGGTGCTGTACACATGCATGGTACACACCCTCAGGGTCATGGTGGGGGTCGTGCATGAGCAGTGTGGTTACTTCCGGGTAGCGCCGTGCTACGTCATGTGATAGCGCGTCACTACAGAGGTTGGTGAGGTGAATTCCTGGGAGAGCCAAGTTTTACCAGAGACAGATTGAGGGGTGTACCAGCTTTTGATTGCCATGTCCGGACGGTCAAGACAGCATGCAGCTGTGCACAGAGACAGGCACTGGGGGGAGGTAGAGACTGCTAACCTAGTGCAGCTCATGATGAAATGACATAGGAGGCTGCTTGGGGAGGTGAGGGAGAGGGACCTCCCATGGATGCAAGTGTGGGACATGGTGGCGAGGAAACTCACTGCCCATACTGGCATACCCCGCAATGCCGAAAAGTGCCATCACAGGTACACAGACCTGAGATGCAGGCAGAGGCAGCAGCTTGAGCGCTACAAGTGCATGGTGCGTGATGGCACTGTGCCTGTGCCAGGTGAGTGGTGTTGCATGTAGAGTGTACCAACATGTCAGGCTTTGTGTGTGTGGGTGTGGGTGTGCGGAGGGGTGGTGGTGTGAGGGGGTTTTGGTGTGGGCGAGTGGGTGTGCAGAGGGGGTGGTGGTGGGGATGTGTGGTTTGGGTGTGGGAGTGTGGGTGTGTGGGTGTGTGTGTGTGTGTGCACAGGTTTGTACAACGATGCATGGTGCTGTTGCACACTGTGTACAGGCGGAGTGGCACATGTATGCCACATATGGGCACGGTACATGCTGTGACCATTGCTGTGGGAGGAGGGTTGGGTCATGCTGTTCTGCAAGTCCCGGGGCATCACCAGCCTGTGGACAGCACCACCATGTTGCAGGAAACACGCTCGTGGCGGACTGTCGACGTACACTCACGGGTCTGCGGATGTTCGCATGGGAGCTGCAACAGTCACTGTCGCAGTACTGTGGCGCCGTTGATCACTGACGTGTGTGCCTGGTGAATGCGCCATGGCCACTGCCACCCTCTGTGTGGGGATCCTACCTGTTCACTCCATGTGTGTGCATTGTAGTTGGGGTTGCATGTGCATCTTGCTGTACTTGATGTTGTGTATGCTGTGTCATGCTCTTAACACCACTTTCTCATCTGCCCACTGCAGAGCAGATAGAGCAGCCCATGGCTGCAGGAGGGAGTCAGCCCAGGCCACAGGAACAGAGACGGGGCAGCCCGAGGGTGCCATCCCTTCCACAGTGGGTGCAGGAGAGCAGCTCTGAAAGTGGTAGCGTGTTGCGTGAGTACCTATTTCATTGCTCTGTGATCTATTCCCTTTCACTAGGCTGTGCGTCATATCTGGGTGTCCAGTCACTGACTTGTCTGGTGGCATTTCTGCAATGGGCAGTGGGACAATGTGGTGTAGCAGTGTGCTGTGCGGTACACCTGTTTTTCACACCACAGCTGAGAGCTATCAGTCTTGCCTGGGGGGGGCTGTCAGCTTGCATTACTGTGTGGGTGACTGATGGTGTTGGTTGCTCAGGTGGTGAGAGTTCTGTGGGGACAACATGCTGATGGCTGACCTTCCCACCTCTGTGGTCCATCCATACCACCACCCACAGGGCGTCCACATTTGCACAGGTGGTGGTTCCTTGCTGTGCATGCGGGACAACACGCACCATGCCTTGCGGCCTTACCTCTCCACCTTCTGGCCACCAGCTGTGGAGCACTGCCTGTCACACTGTGCTACATCCTGGCACTGTGCCATATGCATTGTGGAGTCCTTCCATGTGTATCTCATGGCGAGGTTACTGTGTTGCAGTTTAGTTGCAGGGTAGTATTATCACTGTGCTATTACATTATGTGCATCATTGCCTGCCAATGTTGACCGTGGCTGTGGAGTGGTAATCACTGTGTGGGAGAGGGTCCTGTTATGTGGATTAGGGACACTTCCATGTACCATGTCTCAGTTGGGTGGTATGCTTTCGGTGGTATTGCCTGGTGGCATGTGAAGGCCCTTCACTGACAGCATCTGTGCCCTGGCTGACTGTTATCCCCTGGCCTGGGTCGGTCATTGGCAGGCCACTGTCATGGTTCATTGATGTTCCTGCATGCCTGTCATTGTTGTTTGTTCTGCGCTCTGCATTACTGTACATTTCCATGTGTGGGTGGGCAGCATGTCCCAATGTGTGGATGCCCTTGCGCATGTTGTGGCATGTCCCTTGCACTCAACTCTCTGGGTTTCCAGCTGTGTGTTTGCTGTGTCTCGCGGTGTGCTGTATCGTGGTGGGTGGTGTCACATGTTCCCTGCTGCTGTCAGGATAGCTGTCATCATCTGTGTTGAGTTTTGTGTTGGTGCCTGTGTTGCCCTGTGCTGCTTTATGGGATGCTTCCATGTTGTCCTACCACTGCAGAACTCAACACCGCCAGGGATAGCCCATTGGGACATGCTGTCCATCTCTGTATGGCAAAGGTTGGCTGTTGGTTGCCTCCTGTCTGGTGTACCGTCCTCATGGTCTCACCCTTCCTCTTGTAGGTCCACTCCGGGCATCGCTGTGGGTGACGAGGCCCGAAGAATCGGAGGGCATGGAGGACCTGCTGCGCAGAATTGTGAGGCAGCAATGGACGTTGATTGAACAGCAAGCCATTATCACAACCGAGACCCAGAGGGTGGCAAATATCCTGGACGCTCGTCTCCCTGACCCAGTGGGCAACTAGTTCTGCCCTGTTATTTTGGCATCTTCCCTCACCACACCCCCTCACTGGCCTTATTTATCCCTTCCTTGCCTATTGTCCTCTGTCCCTGTGTGCGTCCTCCTCCACTTTGCACCCTTGTCCTGTGTCTTCCCGTCCCTCCATCTGTTGTAGTCCCTTATGTTTTCCTTTGTGTGCCTTTTTTATGCCGATGGTGCTTGACTTTTTTTCATGTAGTGGGCATTTGGGGTTGTGTGTTGGGGGCCTTGGTGGGTATGTTCTGGTTCTGTTTCTGTGTTGTGGGGAGGGTTGTACAGTGGTGGGTGGGGCATTTTGTAATCCGGGGTTTGTTCATTGTTTTGTTCTGTATTTTATTCGCTGTTGTGTTTCCGTTTGCTTTACTCTTCATTATTGTTAATTACACTGGTTTATGACATTTTACTGTGTCCTGTGTCATTCTTGGGTGCTGGGGTTCAACATGCTTTGTACTGTTGCTGGTGTTCTCCACATGGGTCTGGGTTGTTGCTGGACATTCCCGTGCATGTGTGGTGTCCTCCTGGGTGTGCACTGTGGTGTGCTCCTGATACCTCATTCCGCATGTGTTCCCTTGCATGTCTCCCAGGGTCAGGCTGTCTCTGCACTGTGTTCCACTGTGTGCTGTTTTTGCCCTGCACTCCTGGCCCTGTTTTCCCAGCTTCCTTTGCTTGCTATATTCAGCTGGTTTTGCCCTGGGCTATTCATTTTGAATATGGCTGGCATTTTGCTCCGGGCTAACTTTGCATGCCAGGCAGTGCTAATCGCTGACAGGGGCTAACCTTTGAATATCTGGCCCAATGCCTATTATAAGCTGTGAAAATTTCAAACTGGCAGCATATTGCATTTTTAAGTTATAGACAAAAGACGTTTCCTTAGTTTAAACTTAAGCCACTTTTTTCCCCCTTTAAGGAACATAGTATAGGCTGTACCAGATACTGGTTGGCACAAAAACATGTCCATACATCATGTCAAGTTTCCATAGCAATAATCTCTTAAATGAAACTTAAGATCTTCTGCCAGCTCTTTGAAGAGAGGCCAGTGGTGGGGAAGCTTCCAATTTAAATGACTTCACTGGACCATTTTTTTCTTTCTGAAGTTGTCTCGTATGCGGAGGGCGTGGCCTGGTAGCAGAGTGGAGCAGGTGCATTTCTGTAAAGCTCCCAAAGAATAGAGGCAAAACAATATCAAATTTGCTTTTATTTCATCTTGTGGACCTCCAGATAGGACTCTGTGTGGTTTGCATTGAGCTAAATGCCTAAAATGGGAAAACAAAAAAGTTCCTCGTTGTGAGCTGAATTTTTTAAACCAAAGACGACTGCACAAGATGTGGGCCTGCAACAAGCAGAAGGTGCCTGCGGCGATAATGGCTTTGGGCCTGAGGAGGTCTCGCTAGGCACAGTTAATGCTACACTAGCCCAACTAATGAAAACTATTAGAGACATGGACAAGAAGCTGGATGTCCTCACCCCACGGGTTAGTGCTCTTGAAACCCGGGTTGTCGAGTGTGAGCGCACAGTACAGTGGGCAGAAGGAGCTTCTCTTAAATCAGTCAATGCCACAGACAAGTTATTAAAGGAGAACTCTCTCCTCTGACAGTGGTTGGAAAATGTTGAAAACCTGGCAAGGGAGTGCAATGTTCACATTATTGGCCTACCAGAACAATCATAAGGAGAGGATCCTCTGTCTTCTGCTCTATCTTTATTACCTCAACTCTTGGGCCTCTCAGAAGATGATCCCCCCCGGCACTTGAAAAGGCTTACTGGATAACCCCCTGGGATGCGGGGCCCAATACCATCGGACCGCGCACCTTCCTGGTGGTCTGCACGGGGGTAGGAGTCCAAGACAGGATCCTGGCAGCAGTGAGACACAAGAGGCAGCTGCATTATGGTGAAGTCGATATATCCTTGTTCCTGACCTCTCCTACTCTACTAGGCAATGACGGAAGGCCTTTGGCCGGGTCAGAAACAAACTGAAGGCCCTGAAGGGGACGCACCAGTTTCTCCTGCCGGCTAAGTTGAAGGTGCACTGGCAAGGACACACATACCTTTTCAACGACCCGTCAGAGGTTTACAAGCTTCAGGAGAAGACTGAAGAGGAGCATTGGGAAAGTGAGGAGGTCTCGTCGGATGAAGGGGCCCTGGTGGATGACTAACATTTGTGGGGCAGTGAGTACTTTACAATGATCCATATGGGACTGCTCCTAGAAATCTAATTGTACCATTTTGTGTTTGAATGTTTGTCTTTGATCAGGACTTTTCATGGCTGACCCTCTGTACTGTGATCACTTGGGGGTGTGGGGCTCCGGTAGCAATTTTGCTGGAACCCATGGTGTTTTGTTTGCAAATCTGTTTTTCCTTGTAGGTCTGATGCATATTTTGTTAGGTTTCATCTACTTTTTGAATGTTTAAATATGGCTCATCTTTGGGACTCCATCTACTGACTGGGTAGTAGTTATTAATGTAGGGGGATAGTTTGGGCTGGGTTCCTAATTGTTAAAGATGGCATCTCTATTGACACTACTTTATTTCTTTTTTTTTTTAAACTCAAAGTTTATTATCAGATTCAGGTGTACAGCTCATATATGCATTTTATCACAAGAGATACATGAGTTTCTATCAGTTATTTACACAATTATATTTTATGAAACATCAATCTTACGCATTTTATTTTCTAGATATTAGTTTTCTGATAAATATGAGCTAGATCTTACTCTTAGGTAACCATGTGTCTTCAAACACTACTTCATTTCTTATCCCCAGGTAATGCTGTAGGCTGTTCTATTTGTATTAATCCTGTTATCTTAAAATATGGTACTTCCCCACATGCTGTAACTAAGGGGAGGATGCCCTGTGATTCCTTTGTAAGTGGATGTATGTGGACATGTGTATCCTGTATTCCTCTGTGGAGAATCTTTGTAAGTTTTGTATATTGAAACTTATAAATAAAAATATGACAAAAAAAAGTTGTCTCGTATGCTATATCCCCTTTTTGTTCGAGATGTACTTGAAAGAAAAGTTGAAAGCAAATTTTGATTTTGTAGCTAGAAACTCTTATAGACCTAATTTTAATCAGAAGTTATAGTATGCCTTCCTTATAGTTAGGCCATTTTAAAACATATAATATAGCAAATAAGATTATAATAAAATTATAGTCAAATATTTCAATAACTAGGTTTTGTTCCTACATTCCCCCCTTTTGAATTAAAAATGCACCCCAAAAATCCATTTTGTGATTCAGAACTATAATTCTTCTATGTAGGTATATAGTTTAAACATGGCAGGGAAAATGAACCATAGAACACAAAGTTACATCATCATGTGGTAACTTATGACATTATCAGCCCATGACATCATCACATATTTATTTTCTGTTGACCGGGTAAGTGCACTAGACAAATCCTGCCTATTTTCACGCACGACCCTGGGGAGGGGGATACAGATAAATGCCAACTGACCTTGACCCAGATTAAGCTGTTGGTGGTATTTTTTCAGTGAATGAGGGCAATTTGATCAGGACACTGGAGAAATTTCCCTACTCTTTTCAGAGAGGTGGCGCTGTGAGACTGTTGGAGAGAGAATCAGTCTCATGATGGACAGCGATGGTGGAGGAGCTCTGACACAGGAGAGCTCATAGTCTTCAACCAGAGGAGAATGATACAGCTGGAATGCACCTGAGTGGTGGCCAGCAAGGCGTATCTAAACCCTTGAAACAAGTTTTTCAGTTGGACGGTGCAGTAGTCACCAATGGTACGACACATATGAGGCAAACATATATTTTGGGCAACAGTATTAGTAAGTTTGGGTTTAGTTCCAACCCGGAAGTACTGCAACCTAATGCCAATGCGGTTAATGAAGATCCAGCTGCCCGAGAGCCTTTAAATTTTCTCGAGGAGAAATGGAAGCTTTGAGAAATGGCTGCCACTAATACCAGATTGCTGCAGAGGAAGATTTGAGGAAAAGGAAGAGGCCCATGGTGGATTCGCCCTAGGGTCATGAAGGTACTGATACAAAGGTCCACAAAGGCCCTATGCAAGTAGAGTATGATAATGTTTATTCCCCACCGAAGACCTCTGGGTGTAAGGAAGGGGAGCCTTCCCTTATCTGGTCCCCAGATATTGCCTTAAAACATGCGGGTTGGCTGCAATTGGAATTGGGTCAATGGATTACTGACCCTGCTATACCGATTCCAGGTATGGAACAAGTGCCTAATACACATCCTTAAGTTCCAGATACCTCCCGACCTGAGACTAGTATTCCTGTGGCTGGAATTATTACCTGTTCAAACCCTGTTGTTACAACAGGAGATATGGATCCCCATGATTTAGCTAGTCCTTTGGCAGTTGTGAATGTTGGGGTCGACCAGCTCCAGCTATCTAACCCTGAACAAGGTACAAAATCTCCAAAGCAATCACAACTTGGGGACTCTGATACAAGATTTACTCAGAATAATTCTATGGACAGTATAGTGCCTGGTGCACACACTGAGCAAAATAAAAATGATCCACCGTGTCTCACGACTCCAACTACTTCCTATGCTAGTCTATTTCAAAAACCAGTCTTCCTAGCTAAAAGACGTAATGCTGTAAGACTGCGGTTTTTGGGGCCCACGGATTCCATGCCTGATAGGTTTTATGTGGGAAAAGTTTTGATTAAGCAAATGTTGGATTTTATTCCCAATGAAGTGTATGCCTTAATCCATACACCTGGGGACAACACTTATGATATAAGTTTTCATACACTGGATATATTAAATAGGTTTTGGATGAAATATTCATTATTGAAAACCAACCCCACCTGGTCTCATTTTCAGGCTATTCCCCTAACCAAACAAACCTTTAAAGTACTCACAGTGTTGTTCCGTAATGAAGGGGTTAATGTGGAGGATATCTCCTATTGGTTGGAGAAAAAGTGTACATTACAAGGGAACCCAGAACCCATCTTGATGCAGAGGGGTTCTGGAATGGGGGCTGGAAATGTAAAATTAATTTAAATCAAACTGAGGAAGGTTTACAACTTCTCCCCAGTTGTTTTTATCTGGGAAGGGATAAAGGTTTCATCTTTTATCCAGGTCAACCTCGTCATTGTTATAAATGCGGCTCTGGCAGACATCTTAGTAGAACTTGCGAAGTTGTAAAATGTGTTCAGTGTGGGGGAGTTGGGGCATGTGTTGTCGGATTGTCATCACCCGGCTAAATGTTCCCTATGTGAAGAACCCCATTCATATACAGATTGTCCTTGGGCTGCCCAAAATAAAAAAAATGGGGACTTTTGTATTCAAGATTACTATCTGAATACTGCAGTACATGTGGCCCAGAGACAGAAGCCTGCACCTCCACCTCCACCCACACCCCCGAACAGATCTGAAACCATTTCTTCCATGGAATGGGTGGACATTTCGGAGTCGGTGGTAACTACTCTGTCACAAGGAGCAGAGGTCACTGCACCTCTTAAGATGGTACCTTCTACAGATCCTGTTTCTGCTGTATCCCAGGTTAACTCTACTTCCATGCCCCCCACCCCTTCCACCTGAAGAATCCTTCAACCTTCTAGCTACCAGGCGTAGCAGCTTAAGATCTAGGACTCCTAAAGCACCATTACCTGATCAGGGCCTTATACTCTTACAGAATGCTTTTTCAGTATTACAAGAAGATATTGGTACTGAATCCAATTCGGCTTCTGTACATTCTTCACAACCTGAAGGGTTCTCTGACCCAGAACTATCTGCTAATTCTGTGGATTCAGTAAAAAACAAAAAGAAGGCCCAATTAGGGATTAGAAAATCTGCAAAAAAAAAAAAAAAAGATAATTTTGGATTTCTAGATAATGGCTTCCAATTTCAACTATGTGTCATTTCCTTTTTCCTGTCTATGCTGTATATCAATCTTGCATCCCTAAATGTTAATAGCATCCAGTCTAATAGGAAACAGATGTTAATATATTCTCTTTTTGATGGTGGCAATCAAGATGTAGTGTTTTTACAAGATACTCTCCTATATACTAGGTTTGAGGTAGAACAAGCCACTGAAAGTTGGCAATGGGGCATTACATATTGGTGAGTGGGTGAAGATTTATGTACAGGGGTAGGTATAGCAATCAATAACCCCACAGCTTATTTTGTCCAACTTGCAGATATTGAGACTGGTCGTATTTTGTTGCTGGATATGATACTTAATGATTTACATTGTAGGTTTATTGTTTATGCCCCACAAGTTAAATCTGCTAGAATAGCTTTATTTCGGACCGTATTACCATATTTATTTACATCTAGATTTGTTTTTTTAGGAGGAGACTTTAATTGTAGTCGCTATCGTATTGATAGAGGGTTACGGTCCACAAAATTATACTGTGACACTAATTGCCTTAATGATTTATTGTTACAGACTGGATTGATTGATGCCTTTGACCTGATAGGTAAACCATAAAAACCTTTTTTCCAAGGTAATAAAGCAACACGAATAGATTTCTGGTTTGTTTCAGATACATTAACAATACAAAAAGCTCAGACTGTGCCAGTAGCACCTTCTTATCATGTTATACTTGAGATCACGATAGGCAGCCATGAATTAATGCATAGGGGACCAGGATATTGGAGATTAAACTTATAATTGCTTAAGCTTCCACCTATTGAAGAATAATTTTTGGCTTTATTACATACAAGGAAATTGGTGGTTAGTCTATATGATGTATATAGGGAGTGGTGGGATGATACAAAATTGGATATAAAACAGTATTTCCAAATAATTGGTAAGATTAATGGGAAATTTAACACAGATACATATTTAAATATTAGACAACAGTTTTTAGATCTACATTTCATAGCTGTACAAGGTGATCATACGGTTTTACCTGAACTAATAGAATCCTGAAACACAGACTTTGACAGCAGATAAGGACCACTTGGCCCACCTAGTCTGCCCATTTCCCTACCTAGAGGATAAGCTGCAGATCCTATTTAACCAACAGCCTATTTCTTCCTACCCCCCACAAAAATTTCCTTATGTCTGTCCCATGCATTCTTGAATTCTCCCACAGTTTTAGACCCCACAACCTCCTCAGGAAGGCTGTTCCATGTGTCCACCACCCTCTCTGTGAAAAAATACTTCCTCACATTGCCCCTGAGCCATCCCCCCTCTATCTTCAAAATGACTAAATTCATCACAATATAACCGATATAAGACTTTAGACGTAGAAAGAAGATTTGGTTCCCAAGGAGGTAAAGCCTTCATGGACCCTTACCAATTTTGTGCTGAGCAAAGACACCAAAAATATATGGCAGCAGTTCGAGACTCTACAGGTCAAAGTTGTATGACTAAGAGGGATATTATGAATGCTCTAGATAGCCATCTTCAGCAATTATTTGGCTGTCCTGCTGCCCCAGTCTCCCTCATTCTTTATGGTTAGCTCAGGTGTCTCCACCTATGCTAGATAAACATAGTAAAGATATGTTGGTTGCTGATCTTACATCCTTAGAAGTATCAGCTAGTTTTGCATTAACTAAGGCAGGTGCAGCCCCGGAGAGTGATGGATTGCCTTATGAGAGTTATAAAATAGTTTTTACATACTGTTGCAAGCATTTGTGGAGGTTTTACAGGAGATCCTTAATATAGTATGACTGACGGTCTAGTGGTTTTTATGTATAAAAAAGGTGATAGAACTATTTTGACAAATTGGAGACCAATTACTTTGCTCAACACAGATTTTAAAATATTTACAAAGCTATTACATAACAGACTTATGCTGCATGCTGATTTTTTATTACATAATTCTCAGACCTGTTCAATTCCAGGTAGAAAGATTTCTGACAGTTTAATTTTACTTCGAGAAATATTTCATAGAGGTTCCACTGCTGAGCTTACTGGTCTTATTTTTAGTCTGGATCAAGCTAAAGCATTTGATAGTGTAAATCATGAGTATTTGTGGAGTTGCTTGGCTACGTATGGGATCCTATGAAGTTTATTGCTTGGATAAAAACTTGCTATAAGCTTGCCACAGCTAAAGTTTTTTGTAATGGTTGGATGGGGCGTAGGTATGGTGTCTTACAGGAAGTTCGACAAGGATGCCCTCTGAGTGCTCTACTATATTTATTTACCATTGATCCATTACTTAGAATCGTGGATGAAACAAAAGATATACAGGGTGTCTCCTTCTCCTGTGCTGACCCTGAAATAAAATGCATTGCTTATGCCAATGATATTTGTTTTATAGTGGGAAATATACTATCAGCATGGAATCTGGAAATGGTACTAACCGATTTTACAGCTCATACTGGAGCTTTAATAAATTATGGGAAATCCTGTTGCCTTCCCCTTAATGTTGAGGATGTTACAGACAGTATGATAATCGGGGTCCCAGTAATAAAAGGGACTACTTCTATTTTGGGGTTTTATTTGGTACCGGGGATTTAGCATATCAGAATTGGATGCTTAAACTGCAGGAAGCTCAAACTAAAGTTAACTTGTGGAATACCTGGTGATTAGCTAAATTAAAATGGATTTATATGATTAAAACATTTTTGTTACCCATTTTTCTATATTTAAGTACAGTATTTAGTCTTCCGGCAACTTTGGAAACCAAAATGTACAGTTGTTTTTTTTCATGTATTTGGGGAAGTCGACTAAACCCTATCAAAAGAAGTTTGTTGTTGAGAGAAAAAAAATGGAGATTTAAAAATGATACAACTGGTGGAATTTTCTTTACTATGTTTCTATATGCTAACTTATTCCCTGTGGTAGCCCAAAAAGTTAATAGATGGACCCCTTGGGTCTTAGATTCCTTAGGACCTATTTTTTTCTATTTGGCCTATGTATGCTGTTCTTCCTAGACAAATTCCCATTTCTTATTTATCAGATGCTAAGAGGACTTGTTTTGCTAAAATTAAGCTATGGGGTATTTCTAAAGATCGTCTTCTTAGTTGTACTCGTAAAAAATTGTATGATTCCCTTATACTAAAATATTTTCAAGAGATAGCGGGGTTTGATTCTTGTTCTTTGATGGATCGATTATTAATTGGTGAAATGTGAGTTTCTCCTCACATTCCTGTATTTATGTGGGATGTAACATGGTTGGCCTTGCATGGTCGCTTGAATGTGAGAGGGAACCTTAAACATAAACAGTTATCAGAGAGATATTGCCCGAGGGATACCTGTTTTAATGAAGTGGAGACAATGCAACACTTGTTTTTAGAGTGTCCTTTTATTCAACAGTTTTGGCAGTCACTCCAATGCCACTGGCCTTCATCTCCATTCTGTCTTATGACTTTAAAAATATTATGTTTAGGTATCCTGCCCTTTTTGTGGACAAAGCATGATAGAGTAACTTTATGGTTATTTCTTGTTTGCTTCAAATTTTATATATGGTTTGTACAGTGTAGACTAACCATCCAACAATTGAACTTTACTCCTGAAGAGTTGTTTTTTATGATAGAAAAAGCAATTATAGAGATTAGACTACAAGATTTTAATTTGGTACATCCTACTACCTTTCAACAGAGATGGGCCTCAATTGATTGGATATAGTAGATATTGGATGAGCACTTAGAATAATGTCTCAAATGTATGTCCATTTTCCCCAAACTAAGAAAGGGTATAGAGTATGTAAATGAAGAAAGAACCCCCTATTCTGTTAGATGGGGGAAGGAGGTTATAATTTGGTGGTATGAAGACATACAGTTATGATCCTTTGATTGGACATGATTACAAATGACATTTTGGTTTAAGTATGAGTTGTTTTTTTTCATATATATAAAAATGGCCCTACTCTTTTCTATAAGTGCCATGGGATCTTTAACAGCCACCTGAACTATCACCAATCCAGGCATATGGGACCTCAGTTTAACATCTCATCTGAAAGATGGCACCTCAAAAGTGCAGCACCCCTCTCATGCTGCACTACAGTGTCAGTACTGGGATATTAACCAAGTGCCAGATGTGGGAACTGAACCCACAGCCCTCTTATCTCCCGGCCTCAGGTGAGTGTGCTACCTACTGAGCCACTGACACTGCTATGACATCAACAGGTGTGACATAAGATGTGACATCGCTAGATGGAATCATTGGAGATGTACTTTTGGCATAGAAATATATACAGTACTACATGACTAAACATAAATACAACTATATACTTTTTAAATTCTACAATTTTTACATTGTTTAAACATTTTACAAATACAACAAATTCTCTGTTTATAAGTTCAAAGATCAGGCTCAATGGATATTTTAACAACTCTTGTTCATTATTTTTAATCTTTACACAATCTTGCACCTTTTTAATCTTAGTATTGCAGTACATGTAAGGCTAGTAATCTACTTTTTGTTATATTTCATAAGTTCTGTCCCCCTATGTGCTGAAGGTACTACTAAACTTGCCCTTGTAACCTTTACAAGTTTTTTACCAAGATATCATTGATCGGAAGTTACTCTTTTGGTATTACATGGATTTTAGTCCAAGGTGTATTTGTAGTTTACCTTTTTAGCAATCAAAGTTACAGTGGGATTCCTTAATGAAATTACTAAAGTTTTCTACTGTTTTGTTACCTTATTGTACAGTGCTAGCTGTAGTAAAGTTGATCGGTACCCCGGTATTAATCGGTAGGAGCGGTATACCGACTGTTACTGTGAAATGTGTCATTGCCACGCGCCAGTATATGCTAAAGTCAGCCAAGTTCTGTAGTAATTGGCTCGGCATTATCAGCAGCTGAAATGTGCCAGGTGGCACTATTTTCAGATACTGTAATCTGCTAGTTTGTGATTTACCAGCAGGTGTCCCCACAGTTCATTCCCTTATCCCCAATCATGGAGACCAGTGTCAAAATCCACAGTGCAGCTTTATTCATTTTATTACTCTTTGTGCAGTGATATCAATAAACAGCACTGCAAGCCATACTGGAGTTCCCTGATCGCTTTGATCATTTATCACAATTTTTTGCTACTTTGGGCTTCACAGTGCTTTTTGGTTCTCTGCTGATCTAAAACCCCACATTTTCCCCTTTCAGATTCATGAAATACACTACATAAAAACCCCACATGCCCCCTCATCAGACTGAAATCTGGAAGTTGATGACCAAAGCCATGTTAAAGCTGTATGAAAGTTTGCAGCTATCTTACAGCTTTCTGATCATGGCAAGACACAGTGCCCAACTTCGATGTGTAGAGTATTTTACTAAGATTTGGTCTTGAAATAATAATAATTCATCCTGCAGGCTGTTTATACTACTGGGGCTGGATATTCAAACTGCACCATTCTGTAGTGCAAGCCCTTGCGCTGCTCAAAAAGTTGCGCTGGGGTGTGGCTGGGGCGATATTCAACGGAGTTGCGCTATTGAGCAACTCCTTTGAATATCGCCCCCCAGCCACAGCCACTGTGCATGGCACAGTGGAACTTGCGCCACCACAAGTGGTCAGAGTGGAGCATTCAAGATGCGGTGGCACAAGTTCCATTGCGCCATGCACAAATTTCCGATATTCAAAAGGTGACATGCAAATGGGGCCATAATTCATGCAAGGTGCAGGGGGGCCATTTGCATCTACTTATGGCCCCATTAGCATGCCATTAGCATGCAGGTGCACCGATCCCCGACGACTTGCGCCTGGCGCCCTGCCAGGCAGCAGCTGTCGGGGACCGACGCCCCCTGCAGCCCGATCACAGGCATGAAGTAAACCCCTGACTGGCCCAATTGTGGGCATAACATACATGACAGCCCTCGACTGGTCCGATCGTAGGCATACGTGAAACTTCCCCCACTAGCCTGATCTGGGCATAACATTATTAACCCCCGACTGGCCCGATCACAGGTAAAACAGAACCCCACCCCGACTGGGTTCATCACGGGCAAAACAGAACCCCACCCCCGACTGGCCCGATCGTAGGCAAACAGAACTGAACCCCACCCCCTCTAGCCTGGATCATGGGCAGAATGGAACTGAACCCCACCCCCACTAGCCCGATCATAGGCAGAACAGAGTTCAACCCCCAAAGACCAATATCCCTGGTGGTCCAGTGGACTGCGAGGCCCGATCGTGGGCATTAGAGTCAACCCCCAAAGAGCAAAATTCCTGGTGGTCCAGTGGACCGTGAAGTCCGATCACGGGCATTAGAGTTAACCCCCAAGGTCCAATTACCCTGGTGATCTAGTGGCCCCCACCCCACCCCACCCACCCACCCATGGAGCCCCACCACCCTGAAGCAGCATGGATTCACAGGGGGAAGGTCATGTCAGATGAATCCAATAGATTTCTTTGACTGGGTGACCAAAGTAGTAGATCAGGGAGGAGCTGTGGACATGGCCTACCTAGACTTTAGCAAGGTATTTGACACAGTTCCATGCAAAAGATTAATATACAAGTTGGCCAGCCTTGGAGTGGATCCCAAGATGGTAGCCTGGATAAAGAATTGGCTGGAGAACAGGACACAGAGGGTAATAGTAAACAGAGTCCACTCTGAAGAAAGGGGGTTACTAGTGAGTACTGCAGGGTTCAGTACTAGGACCAGTCCTCTTTAATGTCTTTGAAAGTGACATTGCAGAGGGACTGGAAGGAAAAGTATGTCTCTTTGCAGATGACACAAAGATCTGCAACAGAGTTGATACACAAGGCGGGGTGGAAAGCAAAGGATGAGAAGGGACTTGTCAAGGTTGGAGGAAAGGTCAAATGTATGGCAGCTTAGATTCAATGCTAAGAGGTGCAAAGTAATGCACCTGGGAAACAAAAACCCAGGGGAAGACTACACAATGGGGGGTGAGATACTAACAACAAAAATGGAAAGGGACCTGGAGATAGCCATATCTGATGACCTAAAGGTGGGCAAGCAATGTGAGAGGGCAGTAAGGCTGGGGGGATACTGGGATGCATAGGGAGAGGCATCACCAGTAGAAAACAGAAAGTTGTTATCCCTCTGTACAGACAGCTGGTGAGGCCCCATCTGGAGTACTACATGCAGTTCTAGAGACCCAATCTCTGCAAAGACATAGACAGGATGGAGGCAGTCCAGAGGAGGGCAACTAAAATGGTGCAGGGTCTGTACCAGAAGATATATGAAGTGAGACTTAAGGAGCTTAATATGTATAGCCTCGAGGAAAGGAGGGAGAGGGGGGACATGATAGAAACTTTCAAGTACCTCAAGGGAATCAACAAAGTCCAAGAGGGTAGCATCTTTCAGAAAAAGAGGTGTGCAAGAACAAGGGGGAACAATTTGAAGATAGAGGGGGACGGCTCAGAGGTAATGTGAGGAAGTATTTTTTCATGGAGAGGGTTGTGGATGCATGGAACAGCCTTCCTGAGGTTGTGGAGTCAAAAACAGTGGTGGAATTCAAGAATGCATGGGATAGTCATAAGGCAATTCTAGGGGGTGGGGGTAGGATGAAGTAGGATCTGCAGCTTATCCATTAGGTATGGAAATGGGCAGACTGGGTGGGCCAAGTGGTCCTTATCTGCCATCAAATTCTATGTTTCTATGGCTAACAATAGGCAGGTGTTGGGGGGCACCAGTGTTCATCAGCAGTCACTTAGTAGTGTGGTAGCACACAATACTATATTTGCTGTGTTCTCTCACTGCTCCCTTACAATACCAAACCGCTTCATACTAATATTACTGTGCTCTGCTAATTTTAGGTCACTTTATTCAGTTTATGACACATTGGTATACCAATTATAAATTTTGAATGCCAGGAGTTCAACTGAGTTGCTAGAGAGCACTGAGAGAACTGATTTTTCACTAAACTAGAGCAGGTCACTACACTGGCATAAATACTGTACCCTCTCAGGCTGTGGGTTAGTAGTGTGGTAGCACACAATACTAGCTGTTGTGTTCTCTCACTGCTTCCTTGCTGTACTGGACTGCTTCATACTAATATAACTGTACAACGCTAATTTTAGGTCAAGTCATTCAATTTATGAAATATCGGTATACTTCTATGTTCCACATTCTAATTATCAATTTTAAATGCCAGAAGTTCAACTGAGTTGCTGGAGACAACACAGAGAGCCAGTTGAAATGGTGAGATTGTGGTTTTCCCTAATTCAGTTCGGTATTATGAGATCCGGTACAGCAAGAGAGCACTGAGATGACAGATTTTTCACTAAACTGGATCAGGTCACTACACTGGCATACATACTGTACTGTACACTTGCAGGCTGTGGAGAGGAGGAGTAAATCTGGTCACCTGCTCCAGCTAGAAATAAAATCACTGCTTGCATTTCAATAGTAACTGATGACTGTATGGCATTGGGAGTGCTCTGAACTGTCAGTAATTTAGTTTCTTAAGTATGGTATGGTCCACATACTTCAAGCTAAACTGTGTATTTTGTACATTACTAATTGACTGCTGATCAGCACTGGCGGCCACAGACTCCTTGGATACAGTGAAATTAGAAGGTACAGAAAATACAATTTAGAAATATGTGGGCTATACCACACTTATGAAAGTCAATTCCTGACAGTTCAGAGCACTCTTGCTGCACATACTGTAAAGACTTCAGATACTATATTCGAAATGCAAGCCGTGATTTTATTTCTAGCTAGAGCAGGAAACCAGATTAGCACCTCCTCGCTGCAGTCTGTGAGTATAGTAAGCTACAGAGACAGTTTACTAGAGAACTAGTTTATATTGTGGCATTTTATGATGTACAGTTGATCCATGTGGCACATATACTGCATTTGTACAGGACCGTACAACCAAGACAAAGTATCTTGCTTTCGGGGGGGGGGTTAAGTTTCTGCTTCTGCCTAAGTTTGAACTGGTGGGAGGACTGAAATGTGGGGAGTTCAACTGAGTAGCTAGAGACAACACAGAGAGCCAGTTGAAATGGTGGACATCGGAGCTCCAAATGTTATTACACAGTGTTACTATGTTATATACACAGTCTCACACAAAAGATTAATATGCATGTTAGCCAGCCTTGGAGTGGGTCCCAAGGTGGTATCCTGGATAAAAAACTGTCTGGACAACAGGACGCAAAGGGTAATATTAAATGGAGTCCACAGTGAAGAAAGGAGGGTAACTAGTGGGGTACCGCAGGGTTCAGTACTAGGACCGGTCCTCTTTAATGTCTTTATAAGTGACATTAGAGAGCACCTGGAAGGAAAAGTATGTATCTTTGCAGATGACACAAAGATCTGCAACAGGGTTGATACACAAGGTGGGGTGGAAAGAATGAAAAGGGACTTGGCAAGGTTGGAGGAATAGTCAAATATATGGCAGCTCAGATTCAATGCAAAGAAGTGCAAGGTAATGCATCTGGGAAACAAAAACCCAGGGGAAGAGTACACAATGGGGGGGGTGAGTTAATAACAACAAAAATTGAGAGACCTAGGAGTAATTATATCAGATGACCTAAAGCTGGGCAAGCAATGTGAGAAGGCAGTAAGGAGGGTTGGGTGGATACTGGGATGTACAGGGAGAGGCATCAACAGTAGAAAACAGGAAGTTGCTGTCCCTCTGTACAATTAGTGAGACCCCATCTGGAGTACTGCATGCAATTCTGGAGACCGCATCTCCGCAAAGACATAGACAGAGTGGAGGCTGTTCAGAGGAGGGCAACCAAAATGGTGCAAGGTCTGCACCAGAAGACATACGAGGAGAGACTAAAGCAGCTTAATATGTATACCCTTGAGGAAAGGAGGGAGAGGGGGGACATGATAGAAACTTTCAAGTATCTCAAGGGAATTAAAGTACAAGAGGGTAGCATCTTTCAGAAGAAGAGATGTGCAAGAACAAGGGGGCACAATTTGAAGATAGAGGGGTGATGGCTGAGAGGTAATGTTAGAAAGTATTTTTTCACAGAGAGGGTTGTGGATGCATGGAACAGCCTTCCTGAGGAGGTTGTGGAGTCAGGAACAGTGGGAGAATTCAAGAATGCATGGGACAGGCATAAGGCAATTCTAGTGGGGGGGTAGAAGGAAGTAAGCTGTTGATTAACTAGAATCTGCAGCTTATCCATCAGGTAGGGAAATGGGCAGACTAGGTGTGCCAAGCGGTCCTTATCTGCTGTCAAATTCTATGTTTCTATATAAAAGCTGGACCCCACAAAAAAACAATATACAGTATACTTTGATTGACTTAGTAATATTTTTTTTTAAATGCTATCAGGGTCCTTGTCGGTTCATGGGAGGAGATTTAATCATTAGGAAAAAGGGCCTTCCTCTGATTATCTTATTATCTAATTTTATGAAATATTGTATGAAAGCAATATTACAATGGCAACAAGAAAACTGTCTGGGGTTACTGAGAAATGCCTTCCCCAATTCAGACGTATTGCGTGGTTGGTTGAATGAATGGACAATCCTGCTAATAGTACAACCTGCTTGACTTTTTCTTAGCCAGTCAGGGATTATGATAGGCAACAATGCCATTTGTTCATCCATTCAGAGTGGAGAGGAGAGTGTATGATGGGAAAAACAGTTCTCTCCTGCTCCTAGCTGGTCCATGGCTGAAAAAAAATTATAAAACTACTTTTCAAGTAATGTTATCAATTAATAGAATAAATTAATAGAATGCATTTGTGTCTGTAAATCACAGATGACTTAGCATAATCCCCACAACAAAAGTTAAAAATGTGTATAATATTGCTAAGGTTACTTTTTTTTTTTAAAGGATCGAAATGTATAACTTCAATGAACCACTTGTATTGTAGAAGTGATAAAAGAATAGCTGTCCTTCAGTAAAGCATTCACTTGATTAAACCCCTCTGTTAGTGCAGCCATCTATGTTTTCCAGATGCTAGTGTGCCCATGCATAACCAAACATATTGCACAGTTCTGTGATTTCTGTATTAATTTTAATAAGCACTGATCTCCCCAGGGTGCTAAGAGAAAGGGACCAGTATACAAGATGAAGGGAGTTGATCACATTAATCCTTCTGTGAAGTGAGGTAAAGACAAAGTGAGCTCACTCACTGCTGAATTGATTCCAAACTGCCATCCTCCAGCAGGGTTCTACTCCCACTATCCAATTCAACAGAGGAAATGGTAAGAGCACCCACAAAAATCAGAGAGCACAGGACTTTGATGAAAAAATGAAGTTCTTTTATTTAAATACAAAACTGCATGTTACATGTGCACCAAGTCCCAAAAATAAGCGGTAAAAGCTGTACCAACACTAAGGTTCCCCTGACCACTGCCAGGCATCATCAGAGTGACTCAAGCATCACAACAGTGCCTCCATATAAATAGTGATTAAATTACATGTTACTAATTAATTCTAACCAATCATAAACTAAAAACAATTTAGTTTTATTATTAAAAGCAGTTTTCAATAAACAACTCTAGTAACCATTTATTCAAACTTGAAATAGCAGCAAGGTTTGTGTGGAACTTTAAACTGCACATTTAAATCACACTATTGTCCTTTACATGGGTTACCATGCTCATATATTGCTAGTTGCAACACCTAATTTTATTTCATATTTCATTTAAATATTTCTGGCCTACGATCCATATAAAGAATCAAATAAAACTGTGAATAGAGGAAAAAGAGGGTGCAACTACAGCAAATGTCTTGAGCTGACTATTTGTTGTGAGGTTTGGATAAAAAAACTATGTTGGGCCCCAACCAATCTGTTTGAATCGCACTATTGCCATTTAAAGCTAAACCACTTACCACACTCATGCATTGCTAGTCTTGCTCAAGAGGGCTGATTGAGACCAGTTTGATGTGAGACAGAAGTCCTAATAATTTGGTAACCTGCTGTAATTTTAATCACTCTTAAGTCTGCTTGTCATCCGACCATACATACTGACCTAATAAATATGCAGTAGGAAATCTCCTGTATTCTGTAGGATCAGTAATGTGCTGGGAATGGGAGCAAAAGCACCAACAGCCCACCTTTCTCAGAGTGCAACCTAGGGAGGGAGAATTGGCTATAATGTGCAGCTAGGAGGATTCCGTACTGGGGCACTGGGTGCCAGGCAGATATGGGGCTTTTTTTGCAGAAGCCAAATAAAAAGTTGGAATAAAATAGTTAAGTGTTTTAAGTATACTGTTAAACCAAAGTTTTAGCCTTCAAATATGAAAACGTACTGACCAATAATGGGGAAGGGGTGTACATGGGGTACACATTCTAAGTCTTATAGGGAGGAAATGTACAACTCCATGAAACCCTCAATAATGCTACAGTATTTCCCCTGTTTGATTTAGTTTTTTATATGGCTCACATCAGATCTGTCAGAACTGTTGTCTTTTTCGACATCAGAGACCATTATAGTGGTTATAAGAATCATACACCTTTATTTATTTTGTAGTTTCTAAAACTGCAGACATTTAAATCTCTCATGCTGCCTGTTGAGAAAGTGAATCAAATGCAATGCCCTTTTCTTTTCAATCTTGGCCCTTCAGACTGGACATCAGCAACACTAATCATAGGTGAAAATACACATTTTTATGTCCCATTCCACCTGGACTTGTCTGTTTTCCATGTTAGACCGAGTCAGTCCATTTGAGAAAACACTTCATTTCATATCCACTGGAAGGAGAAGGGGGAGGCAGAAGAAAATGACAATCTCTTACTGTTACAAAATGTAGGGCTAGTCTTTTGGCCTTCTTTGCTGCAGTGCTGCTGTAAGATGCAGAGTGGAAATGAGTAGGTTAAGTAGCTGCTAATGCTCTTATTGGCCATATTTTACACCTCCTAGGTTAACTGCTTTGACAGACAAAGGGCTTATCTACAGCACTTGAAGTTCCTACAACCCCCATCCCCATACTCAATAGTCAGAGCTGAGTGAGTGTGTGTGGGGGGGGTGAGGGGAAGGGATGTCTCTAACTTTGTTCACATGTCACAGTGCTGTGGCAGCAGGGCAGTGTAATACTGCTGGGCAGATTTCTGCATTTTAACAGGGTTAGTCTACGAGGCATAAAATCATTAAAGGATCTAGCACAGGGATGGGAAGTTCAATAGTTTGCATTTTCCAACTGAAAATACAGCAATGCAAAGTATTTATATGATCTTACTTCGAGTGGGAGCTCTTGCAGCAGGCTATAACATTCAGGACTATGCTGCAGGCAGTAGGACCCTCCAGAAACATTTTCAGCCAGCAGTATACAGCAGGGACCACCCCTGATGCCGGCCCCACCCCGACGTCGGCCCTGGTACAAAAGGGGGCAAACCCAGCTCCACCTCAGTTCTTTTCCCACTGTGTCCCGCACGTGAAGAGAAAGATCTACAATTAGCTTGCCAGGAACAGCAAGAATTTTCCAAAAAAAAATGCTTTTTCTTACTGTTTTCAATGATTTTTTTCTAGTTTACCAATGTCAGACCGTTTCTGATGGTTTTTGAAGTTCTCTGACGGATGTCTTCACCGTCGTTCTCATCTGAACACCATCAGAACAAGTGCGTGTGTAGGAGGCAGATCCCGGCCAAGGACGGTCACAGAACTTGCGTCTTCTGCCTCGGGCCAGACCACGACACCATGGCTTGCTCCGCCTGCCAGGCATTTACTAGCTGGACCCACATCCATCATCTGAAGACCTTGAAGGCTTTTCTTCTGGAGAAGATGGATCTGCACTCCTCCAAGGGGAAACACAAAGAAAAATCAAAGCATCACGGGAAAGACCGTAGTCAGTCCTGGTCTCACTCGTGGCCCTCTCCCAAGAAGGCCTGCCTTTCAGGATCAGGACAGCATCCAAAATCCTTGCAGGCCAAGGCTGGCCCTTCAGGGGAGAAGCCAGCCAAGCCAAAGGTAACCCCGCTAAGGGTTACCATCAAGCCCTTGGAGGTGAAAGCTGTGGCCCCACCTCCCAAGGCACTGGCACCGCCTGCTAAAGGCGCGCCCCCAGAGCCCAAGGACTCTCCGGCGGCACCCCATCATCAGTACCACCACCGACGCTGGTTGAAGGGGCAAAGGGCGAGGGATCAGCCATGGAAGAGCAGACATCCCTGTCGCTCAAGTCCTCTTCTCCCCTGGGCCCCCAGGAGGGCTCTCCTTCGCAGGCCGACGACCCGGATACTCCCTTTCCGGGCTGAGCGGCCAAACTTTTTACGAAGGATGAGCTGCAGGAGCCATTTTCCTTTTGGTGGGGGCAGGTCCAGAAGTGGACCACCCTGTCGCCGGCCCAGACACTGGTATCGGACCCAGCAGGCAAACCACAGCCGGGAGGTGAGCCTTCCCTGCAGAAGTCCCCGGAGCGACCACCTACACCTCCTTTTAGGGCTCGTTCCTGAACCCGGTCTGGAGACCATCGATGACACTCCAAGGACTCTGGAGACCGTCATCAGTCTAGGTCATGTTCTTGGAGCCCTTCTCAGTCTTCTAGACGAGGACGTTCCCAACGTCGGTTCTCTGACTGACATCGGTCTCTGCTCCATTGCCGGTCTGGTCATAAGGAGAGGTCGAACTATTCTAGATCTTATAGTCGATCTCCCTCATCCTCATCTTCGTCATCTTCCTCTCTCAGCTTGCAGTGGTCCCCGGGAGAGAAGGACTAATCTCGCTCGCCTCCAGATGATCCAACCTTCATGGACATCATGAGGCATATCCAGGCCTCCGAGTGGGAGATGGAGGACTTGGATCCAGAATGCCAGAGACTGGCAAAGTACCTGAGGCATAAGGATCTGAAACCACTGGTGGTCCCTCCTTTGGTGGATACTTTCCAGGACCTCACGCGGACTACCTGGAAACATCCAGCTTCTGTTCCGGCTGTTCCTAAGAAGTCAGATAGGCTGTACAAGGCCCCAAGGGCAGAAGCTTTCCTAGCAGAACACCCTCAGGCGGACTCCTTGGTAATCACGGCTGCCCATGATAAATCCAGGCAGCCGAATCACCTTAGTTCCCAGCATCCCAACCCAGAGTCTTGCTATTTGGACCAGGTGGGCAAGAAGGTTTATTCTGCCACCACCTGTTCCATATAGTCCCTCAACTTCCTAACTCATATGGTCCAGTACCAGAATGCGCTATGTGACAGAGGACAAGAGCTTTTGAAGGCCATGCCAGATTCTGATCAGAAGACAGAGCTTCTGGACATCATGAAATCGGGCTCAGACATAGGCTCCCATGTCCTGAGAGCCTTGTATGACACTGCAGATACAGCAGCCAGGGCAGCCGCTTCCGGGGTGTGCCTATGGCACCATGCCTGGTTGCGAGTCTCAAGCTTTCACCAGGATCTGCAGGCCAGTATCAAGGATTTACCTTTCCAGGGTACCGTGCTATTTGGGCAGGAGATGGAAGCTTTGATTTCTCATCTCCAAGAGTCGGGCAAGTCCATCTGGTCAGTCCGTCGGATGTACCGTGGTGATCAGCGAAGGCAACCTAAGCGGCCATTTCATAAGCCCTCAGGTGGCCAAGGTCATGCCCATGGTAATCAGCAGGGACGGAGAGGCAGCTTCCATAGGAGATCCAGTAACCAGAAGCCTGGAGGTGCTCCTAGCTGTGGGCCCAAGTCCTCCCAGGCCTCTCTGCCTACATGCGGCTCAGCTCAATGACTCCCTTCCGCCCCCTCCTTCCACAGGAAGACCTATGGGAGATGGTTGTGGGCCACTTCTCCCTTCATCTTGAAGGGTGGAAGTCGATTACTGTGGACCAATGGGTCCTAGATATCATCAGGAGAGGACACACGCTGTAGTTCACAGAGTTTCCCCCCAAATACTCCACCAAAGTACTCCTGTTATCCTCCTTCTCACATCCCACTAATAGAAGGAGAGATTCAGACCCTCTTGCAGAAAAGGGCAATAGAGGTAGTCCTTTTGCATCAGCGGGGAAAGGGATTTTACTCGCATTTCTTCCTGGTCCCAAAAAAGACAAAAGATCTTTCATCCCATTCTGGACTTCAGCTCTCTCAATCTCTTTATAGAGTACAAAAGGTTCAAGATGGTGACCCTCCCAGGTCTACTTCCTCTGCTGCACCAAGGAGACTGGCTCTGCTTCCTAGACATGCAAGATGCATATATGCATATTGGGGTCTTCCCTCCCCACAGGAAGTTTTTGAGGTTCCATTTCCAAGGGGAGCACTACCAGTTTTGAGTTCTTCCATTCAGCCTCTCTTCTGCTCCGTGAGTCTTTACAAAATGCTTGGCAGTGGTGGCTGTGGCTCTAAGGCACATGGAACACTACATTTTCCCATACCTACAGTAGATGACTGGCTACTTACAGCTCTGTCAAGGGCAGACCTACTTCATGCCCTCGGAGACACCTATACTCTATTCTGAGAGCTGGGGATCACCCTAAATCTATGAAAATCATCCCCAGAGCCCAGTCAAAAGCTCACCTTCATAGGAGTGGTCCTGGATTCTATCCAGGGCATGGCTTTCCTCCCCCAGGACAGGGGTGATTGCCTGCAAGAGATTGCCGAAGGGATCTCAATAACTCTTCAAGTTCCAGCACAGAACTTCCTCAGACTACTGGGGCACATGGTGGCAGCCATTTCTGTCACTCCCCTGGCCTGCCTCCACATGTGGATCCCACAATGGATGCTCAAGGTACAGTGGGACCAAGGCTTCGACGATCTAGACTTCATGGTCAGGATCACTGAACCAGTCAGGAGAACTTTGCTTTGGTGGATGGACCCCCAGAACTTGGACAAAGGGGTCAGCTTTCATCCAGAGCCACCAGGTCAGACTCTTACGACAGATGCATCAGATCTGGGGTGGGGGGTGCACCTGGGTGCTCATCAAACGCAAGGGGTTTGGTCGCCCGAGGAGCGATCCCTTCACATCAATGTACTGGAGATGCGAGTGGTTCTCTATGCCTTACAGGTCTTTCAAGAGGACCTGGTGCCAGGCTCTCTTCTGGGTCAAACAGACAATATGGCAGTCTTCTACTGTACATCAACAAGCAAGGGGGTACTCATTCATATCCTCTTTGCAGGGAGGCAATGAGAGTCTGGTACTGGGTGCTGAAGCAGTGCATTCTGCAGTTCGCAGTGCACATTCCAGGCATTCTCAATGATCTGGCTGACAGCCTAAGCAGGTCTCGATCCAGAGCACATGAGTGGGAGCTGCTACAGTCCATGGCAGATCAGCTCTTTGACAAGTGGGGTCATCCAGAGCTGGACCTCTTTGCATCACCATGCAACGCCAAACTGCCAATGTTTTGCTCACAAGAGCATGCACCTGGAGTTTTCTGGCCAGACGCATTATCCCTTTGCTGGGCAGGAAAGTTTCTCTATGCCTTCCCACCCTTCCCTCTCATTCAGAGAGTCCTACTAAAGTTACAGGCAGAAGAGGCCCGAATGATTCTCACAGTCCCCAGATGGCCTCAGCAGATTTGGTTGCTGCTCCTGCAGCGGTTATCCATGGAGCCTCCAATTCTGCTGCCCATATGCTCGCAGTTGCTGTCCCAGGAACAGGGGCCGCTGGTCCATCCAGACCTTCGTTCCTTGCACCTACATGCTTGGCTCCTTCAGACGTAGCTCAACACAGATAACGGGGTTTCCCCGGAAGTGGCGGCAGTCCTAGATTCAGTGAGAAAGCCCTCCACCTGCTCTGCCTATGCTATGAAGTGGAAGCGTTTTTGTTTATGGGCCTCATCACAGCATTTGGACCCAGTCACTTGTCCAGTGAACTCAGCGTTGCAGTATCTCCTCTCCTTGTATGAAAATGGCCTGAGTTACTCTATCAAGGTGCATATGTGGGCCATCTCTGCCTATCATGCTCTCATTGGAGATAAGACGTTGGCACAATTGGATGTCACCCCCACCTTTTTAAGAGGAATTTTCCATACGAGACCTCCCATTCAAGACCCTATCCCACCCTGGGATCTCCTTTTTGTGTTGGAGAAGCTCACCCTCCCTCCCTTTGAGCCGGCAGTGGATTGTGAGCTATGTTTTCTTTCTTGGAAGGTTTGTTTTTTGGTTGCTATTACCTCAGCTCGAAGAGTTTCCGAGCTTCAGGCTCTGAAGTGTAAAGAGCTGTATTTGATTTTCCACAGGGAAAGGGTTTCCCTTAGAACAAATCCTAAGTTTCTTCCAAAAGTGGTCTCGGAGTTGACCCTCAACCAGTCAGTTGACCTTCCAGTTTATTTTCCTTCCCCATCTAATAGAGGGAAGGCTCTCCTTCACACACTGGATGTCCACAGGACTTTGAGATATTAACTCAAGCGGACGGCTATGCACAGTCAATTGGAGCAACTTTTTGTGGCCTTTGCACCACAATGCTTGGGCAAACCGGTGACCAAGCAGACGATATCGAAGTGGATAGTCCACTGCATTTCATATGAGAAACACAATAAGCCCCTACCGGGCCCAGTTAGGGGGTCACTCCACCAGAGGAGTGTCTGATTCATTCGCCACCCTGAGAAATGTCTCTATCAGGGACATATGTGCGGCCGATAACTGGAACTCAGTGCATACCTTTTCAAGCATTACAGCTTGGATATAGTCTCCAGATGCCGAGCAGGCTTTGGCCTGGCTGTTTTGCAAGAACTTTTGTCCTGAAGCCTCTGGAGTCAGCATATTCCACCTCCCTGGGTCATCTACCTCTTTGGTGTGGACTGCTTGGTATTCAGTCCTGAATGTTATAGCCTGCTGCAAGAGCTCCCACTCGAAGTAAGACAGTACAGTTATGTAAGAACTTACCGTAACAGTAGATCTGCGAGAGGAGCTCTTGCAGCAGGTGTTACTTTCCCACCCACCTTCCCCCTTGAGATGTGCAGATCCATCTTCATTTACATCTCCTCTATCTGCTTTGTCTCCTTCTCTTGTCAGGGCTTGTTTGTGGGATTTGATGGGAAAAGAACTGAGGTGGAGCTGGGTCCGACCCCTTTTGTACCAGGGTCAGCATCGGGGCGATCCCTGCTGTATACTGCTGGCTGAAAATGTTTCCGGAGGGTCCTAGTGCCTGTGGCATAGTCCTGAATGTTATAGCCTGCTGCAAGAGCTCCTCTCGAAGATCTACTGTTATGGTAAGTTCTTACGTAACTGTACTTTAATTCATCTTCTTTAAAATATTACATCATTCAGACTCCTTGGACTTCAGTCATCTCAAATGTAACACTAAGTAGCAGTAGGATCACTGTGAAAAAAAGGTAGCTATCAGCTGGTAGATGCTGAGTACCTAAGGCATAAAACCTGAATGATTTAATATACTGTAGGCTGGTAAATTGGTAGTAAAAATTATGTAATCTTATTGGCTGATGGAGTATGGCACTCTTGCTCTCATGTCAGTGGTGTACTGCCAAAGGGTCAAAAACAGAACCAGTCTCTGCCTACCTGAAGACCTAAATATTAAAATTCCACCTTGCTTTGTGGAACTTCTCAGTTGCATCTTAACTGATGAAGCAGAAAACATTATCAGGGTACTTAATTTATTGCATTTCCACATATTTATTTGGCTTTGGTAGGTCTATTTGTTATTATTTGATTAGTTTAGCTTGCCGATAAAGTACTATTTTCTGTTAAAGTAATATTTTGTTTGCCTGTAATGAAATAAAATTAAATAGGAACTTTTATTGTACTACTGCTTAATTTCATTTCTTTCACTTTTGTCTTGGGGTACTGTATGGAGAAAATAGGGTTAGTGAACGACTCTGTCAGTCATTATCAAAAAGCATGCTGAGCTGAAAACTGGTACATTTGCTAAAAGACTGCACTGACAGTTTATTAACACGTTTATTTTATTCAGCTGATGGTACCAGAACAAAGGAAAACAATAACATAATTATTAGATTTACAGGTGATCTTTAAAGTGCTCCAGACATTTTTCAATGATGTTGTTAGGGTAGAAATAGTACAGTACTATAATTTCCCTAAATTTATAACAAACTTTGCAGGACTGGGGTAGTGAGAGAAGTGGGTGCTAGAGGGTGGCTGGGTGGTAGTAGTTCATTGCAGAAATTATGGGTGCTAGAGTGGTGGGAAAAGTGTGTGCGAGTGGGTAGAGGAGGATTAAACTTCCAGAAGAGCAAAGAGCATTCAACAACTGTCTGCCATTGTTGTTGTATACTTCAAGTTCTGTACAATTCCAAGGTGGTGGCATGTGTTCTCCAGTTCCCACCAGTATCATTTTGAAACAGAACATGCAGTTTATATTTTGGTTCTGTTGTGCTATCATATTGTATACTGGCTTCACATTGTGGTGCACTGTGGTAGCTAACATACAGTGATGTTTAGTAATACAGTAAACAAAAGCCACAGCATCAACAGGATTGTAACACTAATTTTCTTTCAAAAGTGCTGAGCAAAGTGAAAAATGAAGTGCAACTGGAGTTTACAACATAAAGCAGCTGCAAAATAAACTGCAGTGGCGCTTCCTACATACATGCAGGGCACCCAAAAACATTAAACCTGAGAACACAGAGTAATGTACTGTATGGTTGTTTCTGGTGAGAAATGCCTCAAACCCCACTGACTGTTACACTTTTTAGTAGAACTGCGAGGCAGTCACAGTAAACTACTTGCAGTACAACCTAATAAATATGTGCAGTGATTTTCCCTTGAGTTGTCATCATTTTTCACAGTGTTCATTGAAGTTGCTGTCTCTTTTTTAAATAATTTATCATGGACCATGTCAAACCAAAAGGGTTTGGGGGGAGGGGTTATCGAGGATTGCAGTCTCAGCTTCATTGCCAGATGAACTCTGTGGCAGCTCCCAATAGACGAGTCTGTCACTCATGAACTGCTACAAATCTGGTTGAAACTGTCAACGATTCTTTATGTCCTTATGCTCTAAATGAGTGGAGATATCTGTGTTGCATTGTGCACTGCAGTTTATACCAATTCACTGTTAGCGGCCTGTAATCAATTTGACCTGTCAAGGTATAGTGCGCAGTTTGCTTAATTGTGCATTCCTGTTTTACCATTTGTTAGTCCCTTTATTTTTCCACATTGTGTGTTATTTTTTATTACTTGAGTGAACATATGCTGCGACATTAAATCATCCTAAGTAGCATGTAAATGAATGGTGCACCTGGACAAGGAATATAGGGAAAACAAAAGGGGCGATAGCTTTCTGACTCCCTATTTGCAATCTTGAATACCCATATAAAACATCTTTTTTTCTACCTCCAAGACACGCTTTTTTTTTGTCTGCATCCTGGACCTCTCTTCAAAATATTTTCAACTTATTTACACTGCAAGCAAATATCTCTGTTGCATTCTATTTATTTTTTTTTTTATTATTTTGGATATTATGAACTAGATACTAGGTAATAGCTACTGTTTACAAATTGAATGTGGCTCCTTCATCGGAGGAATGGGAAGGGACAACTGTACTACCAGTTACACTATTTTTCCTATGTGGACCAGGATCTTGGATTTGTTTTCCTAGTATTGCTGCAGAGCTACTTTAAAGATACCACAAGAATAAAAAAGATAAGAGGCATCATTGTTCTAAATTCACTAGGAAACAGACCTCATAGTAGCACACCTTGTCCCCATGAATATTTATATGGCAGTGCTACAATACGGGTGAGAAAAAGCATCCCCTTGTCTCAGTGGTCTCTGCAAAATGGTATCAGCAAAACAGATTAGGTAGAACTGGCCCCAATAAGTTTTTTTATCTAATTAACTAGTATATGATTTTTAACTCATTATTTAAACCCCAAGGCAGGTAGCACCCTGAGAAAGAACTAGATCATGTTTGATAGTCAACACCCACAAAACATAATGTTTTGGATTCAGCAGATTATTGTTAATAAAGTTTCACCCTATATTTTAATGCACTGATATTTCCCTTAACTCACCCACCACCAAGGGCATTCTGTCTGGTGTGTAACTTACAGCATCATTGGATAACCAATGATTAGCCCTCAGATGATGGTATTCTGTTGTAAAATACAATTAGGAAGCAATTGAGTCTAGAGAGTTTTCGTTAAATAACTGTCCTAAAATGTTTACTAGTAGGACTGCAGATAGTGATAACTCAGCGAGTCCAGTGACTCATGACTGGCAGTATCTTACTGGCAGTGCTGAAAGGATAAAGATTAAACTTGGGGGGGGGGTGACTTCGCAAATAAAGCCTGTTTTAGTAATAATAACCTCAGCATTTCCCTGAACAGCTTAATTTTGCTTTAAAGGCACAAGCAGTTTCCCATGGGGCTAGCCAGGAGAAGGGTCTCCATTTCTTCCTGATGGGCTGAGCTGCTGCCAGCATTCAGTAGGAATGGAAAATGAGAGACCAAGGCCACTTGGCTATTATTATTCATGTTTTGTGTTTGTGCGAGTGTGTGTGTGTGTGGGGGGGCAATCTGCAATAAGGAGTTCGCAAACTTTGCTCACACTGTAAATTCGGATGCTGCTCCCAAAGTTACTACTGAGACAGCGATCCTCAGGAAAATCCATGCCACTTGGTGGTGCACCTGCAAAACAAGTGGAAAAATAAAGTCAGACACATCGGGGCTTAGATAAGTTGTAGTCACCACCAGGTGGATTATAAAGGAATTGCACTAGGACGCAACTTTACCGCACTGAGATAATGGCTATGGCATGCCACAACGAGTGGCACCGAGTGGTACAGTGCAGCACCGAGCAGTGTACCGCAGTACCAGACAACTTATCTGTGGTGACCACTGTACTTTTACTAAATCAAAATCAAAACTTTCACAATTTTTTTTTTTTTTTTATTTCTTGTACATTTTCTTTAAATCAGAAATCAGATTTAACATGTTCTTGTTTGTGTTTTTAAGATGCATGCAGTGTTTTGGACTGGACCATTACTACAGTTTGTGAGCACCCTGGTAACCTGAAGGTCAGTTACACCACAATGATGGCATCACTTAAAAACATGTCTTTCAATGGAAAGAACATTTTACAAATAATTTTTTTTCCTAATTTAGTTTTACAGGCACACGCTTGGTTAACTTATTTAAAATAAGAAAAAGTAAGTTTTTACATGCATTTACCTTATAGAAACATAGAATTTGAAGGCAAATAAAGACAGCTTAGCCTACCTAGTCTGCCCATTTCCTTACCTAATGGATAAGCTGCAGATCCTAGTTAACCAACAGCCTACTTCCTCCTACCTCACACTAGAACTGCCTTATGCCTGTCCCATGCATTCTTGAATTCCCCCACTGCTTTTGACTCTATGACCTCCTCAGGAAGGCTGTTCCATGCATCTACAACCCTCTCTGTGAAGAAATACTTCCTCACATTACCTCTGAGCCATCCCCCCTCTATCTTCAAATTGTGCCCCCTTGTTCTTGCACATCTCTTTTTCTGAAAGATGCTACCCTCTTGGACTTTGTTGATTACCTTGAAGTATTTGAAAGTTTTTATCATATCCCTCCTCTCCCTCCTTTCCTCGAGGTTATACATCTTAAGCTCCTTTAGTCTTTCTTCATATGTCTTCTGGTTCAGACCCTGCACCATTTTGGTTGCCCTCCTCTGGACAGCCTCCACCCTATGTCTTTGCAGAGATGGGGTCTCCAGAACTGTACACAGTACTCCAGATGTGGTCTTACCAACTGTCTGTACAGAGGGCCATCAACTTCCTGTTTTCTACTGGTGATGCCTCTCCCTATGCATCCCAATATCCTCCCAGCCCTCCTTACTGCCTTCTCACATTGCTGGCCGACCTTTAGGTCATCTGATATGACTACCCCAAGGCCCTTTCCATTTTTGTTGTCAATATCTCACCCCCATTGTGTACTCTGCCCTGGGTTTTTGTTTCCCAGGTGCATTACTTCTGCACTTCCTTGCTGACTCTAAGCTGCCATACATTTGACCATTCCTCCAACCTTGCCAAGTCCTTTTATCCTTTCCACCCCACTCATGATCAACACTGTTGCAGATCTTTGTGTCATCTGCAAAGAGACATACTTTCCTTTCAGTCCCTCTGCAATGTCATATAAAGACATTAAAAAGGACCAGCCCCAGTACTGAACCCTGCGGTACCCCACTAGTAACCCTCCTTTCTTCACTGTGGGCTCCATTTACTACTACCCACTGTGCCCTGTTGTCCAGCCATTGTTTTACCCAGGCTACCACCCTGGCACCCACTCCAAGGCTGGCTAATTTATTAATCTTTTGTGTTTTCACTGTGTCAAATGCGTTGCTAAAGTATAGGTAGGCCATGTCCACAGCTCCTCCCTGGTCTAGTACTTTGGTCACCCAGTCAAAGAAATCAATTAGATTTGTTTGACATGACCTTCCTGCTGTGAATCCATGCTGCCTTGGGTCCTGAACCCCACTGGCCTCTAGGTACTCAACAATTCTTTCCTTCAGAAGTGATTCCATCATTTTCCCTACCACTGAGGCCAAACTGACAGGTTTGTAGTTTCCTGCCTCTGTCTTGCTCCCACTTTTGTGAAGGGGAATCACATCCACCCTTCTCCAGTCCTTGGGTACCACACCATCCTCCCATGATTTATTAAAAAGGGTAGTGGTGTTACTACTACTTCCCTTAGTTCTTTTAGAATTCTGGGGTGAATTCCATCAGGTCCCATTGCTTTATCCACCTTCAGTTTTAAGAGTTCTTTCAGAACCCTTTCTTCTGCGAAAGGACTAATATCAACCCCCCTGTCCAGAGTGCTTCTATTGACTGGATTAGGCATCTCCCCTGCTTTTCCATTGTGAATACTGAGCAGAAATATTCATTCTTTATACCTGCTTTTTCATTGTCGCTCTCTGCCCAGCCACCTTTCTCTTTATTCAGCCTCAGTATCCCTGCCTTCATCTTTCTTTGCTCCCTAATGTACCTATAAAAGGTTTTATCCCCTTCTTAACCAAGTTGGCTATCTTTTCCTCAGTTTGGGTCTTTGCTGTTCTGACTGCCTTCCCCACTTCCTTCTGCTTTAACTGGTACAATTCTCTGTCCTGCTCCTTCTGTGTTTCCTTATACTTTCTGAATGCTATCTTTTTCTCCCTTACCTTCCCAGTCACTTCTTTTGAGAACCATAGTGGTTTTTTCTTTCATTTTGATTTACTTGCTTCACACAAAGGCTTGTTGCCTCTGTGATGGCAGTTTTGATGTTTCCCCATTGTTGCTCCACCCCACCTTCTTGCCTGTTTGCTAGTGCTTTTCTGAGGCACTCTCCCATTTTGAAAAAAATCAGCCCTCCTGAAGTCCAGTACCTTCATTTTTGTGTTTATTGTGAACCACACAGGTGGTCGCTTATTCCCAGATGGCTACCCACTTCAAGATCAGAGATCCTTTCTCCGTCCCCATTTGAGAGTACCAGGTCTAAGGCTGCTCCCTCTCGAATGGGTTCCAAAACTAGCTGTCTGAAGCATGCCCCCTGTAGGGCATCGAGAATGGCCCTGCTCTTGGATGTGGCTGCAGCAAAGGTGCTGCAGGTAACATCTGGCATATTCAGGTCCCCCATCAGCAATATCTCCCCTTTCTCCGCCATCCCAAGGATGCCTTCTATCATTTCCTTGTCCATTTCCTCCCCCTGAGATGGGGGTCTGTATACAACCCCTGTGCAGATTGTGGAGCCATTTCCAGTCTCCAGGGTGACCCACAGTGCCTCCTCTCCTCCCTGTTTACCCTTTAGTTCTGTAGCTTCGATCCCTTCCCTTACATAGAGAGCTCCTCCTCCTCTTCTTCCCTCCATCAATCCTGTAGATTGTGTACCCTGGTATGTTGACATCCCAGTCATGGTTGTCTGTGTACCATGTTTCTGTGACTGCCACAATATCCAGACATCCCTCTTCCATCAAGGCCACCATTTCAGGGAGCTTTTTACCTAGACTACGGACATTGGTACTCATTACCCTCCATTTTTCTATGACTTTCTTTTTGCCCCATCTCTGTCCTTACTGCCTTTGTCTTTTTCTCCATTTACCCCTGCCTTTATCCCTATCAACTGCTCTATCTTGGTGTTTACCTCACTAACTACCCTGTTTTTTGGGGGGGCTAGGATTTCCCTTCTCCTTTTCAGTGCCTCCCCCCTTGGCTAATTTAAATGCTTGCCAATGAAGCATTTAAACCTATCACCTAGGATTCTGGTTCCCCTCCTGGATAGATGCAGACTATCGCACCTGTATAGGCCTGCATCCCTTCAGATGGAGCCCCAGTCCCCAATGAAGCCAAATTCCTGATCTCTGCATCAGTTTTTCAACCAGTCATTGAATCCCATGGTGTGGAGTACCCTAGCCTCATCCATGCCATAGACAGGTAGCACTGCTGAGAAAGTTACCATGTGTACTACTTGTCTAAGGCCCCTCCCCAACTCCACAGACTCCTGTTGCACTGCTCTGATCCCATTCTCAGCCAGGTCATTCATCCCTAGGTGGATAATGACATCCAGCTCACTCCCCCTTACAGCTGCTCCCATGAACCTGAAGATTCATTTCCTGTCCCTCCAAGCCATGGTGCCGGGCAGGCACCTTACCTCCCTTTCCCCTCCCTCCACAATTCTACCCCCTTAACAATCGAGTCCCCCACCAGGAGTTATCTCCTTCCCCTGTGGGGTCCTGTGCCACCCTCCTGTGGGTCTCAGGTTCCCAGCATCCTCCTTGGTCTCCACTGCGGGTGCCTCCATAGAAGAACCATGCTCTGCCAGAGTGGTGAATGAATTGTGGAGAGGTACAACTGGAGAGATGTGCCTCTGTTCCACCACCCTGCCCTCCCTGGGCCCACTACAGTCGAACCACTCTTTTCTTGGCAACCTCTGAGGTAGTGGCAGTGGTCTGGGTGGTCCCTGGGTGGGGGAGCAGGTTTTCCTAATCATTTCCAGGTCAGCATGGAGATGAGCAACCTCCTCCCTCAGATCAGAGAGGTGCCTGCAAATAGGGCAGCAACACAGTTTTCAGAATGTCTCCTGGAAAACTGCTGTTCCACAGCTAGTGCATTGCATCACTTCCCACATGTCTGTGTCCCTTCCTGTTACAGATACTTTTCTTTTGTTGTTTTTGTTCTTGTTTTAGTGTATGCAAGCTTGGGAGTGTCTCTACCCCCTATTCAGTGTGCTGTGCCTTTAAGGATATGAACAGGTGTATGTTGTTAGCAGTTTGGGGAAGTAATGTCAGAACCCCTGCTGTAAAGGAAATGATGCACTTGGGGTGGGTGGGGTGAGGGGAAGGGTGGGAGGGAGTAAACCTATGCCATCCAGAAACAATCAACTACAACTCTGACCCTTCACCCCAGGATGCCTTCCTTCCTTTCAAACACCTATTTCACAGAGGTTAAGTAACAGGTCTAGTCACAAATGACTGCAAATATCTCCCAGCTACAGTTCCTCCCTGGCAAATTAAAGTTAAAACTAAGACAAGTCAACCCCCAAAACAGAATCAATACTAGTTACTTACACAGGTCCAAAAAGTAATAATTCAGTTCAGTGTAGTTTAGAAAATAACCTCCTTGATTTAAGAAAGCTCTGGCTGCTTTCTCTCTCTCTCTATCTAAGCCAAAATATTATTGCTCAACATTTTATTCTTTTCATCATTCTTTATTTTTTTTATATAAATTACATATACTTCTCGATTTCTCTCTTTGGGTAATATCTTCTGTTAGTCTCCCCCCAATAACTGGAACTACTCATTTCTGAATTATAAAGGCTTCCTCCCTTTCACTTTTTCTAATCCTCAGCTAGCTTTAAAAGTGGCAGGTCCTGTTTTTGAATTTATGTACTAGAAAAAGAAATGTGCATTACTTTAGTGCACATACCTAGGCAAAGTGTGGAATGGATCTTCAAATCCATATCACTACTGCAGGTTGGGCACAAACAACACAGTTTTATTAAACCTTTTTCATTAACTTTAATAGACAATTCCTTTGCGTTTATCTGAAACTGTTGTCACTTATTGGGTAAGGGCTTCCTCTTAGTTGTGACCACAGAATTTTATTGGATAGACTTGTATACATACCCAGTTGTACAAGTGCATCTATCCCAAGACATGGGAGATTTCAAACCTTGCATGACATACAGAATGTTGTATATTTTTCATCTGGAGGTTCAAAAAAGTGCCTATACTTTTCAAACTTTGTGGTTTGGAACATTTGTAGCCATTCATTTTAACATTGGGTAAATGTGTGCACTGCTTGGACACTGCAAAACTGGCTTTACAAGACTTGTTTTGTCTGGCACCTTGGATTTACCTCTGGTTTTATTGAGTGGCACCTCTTTTCCATAGTCCTCAGTGGGCCTTGTACTTAAGAGTTTAATGCTTCTATTAAAAACAGGATGGCACTGGGAAAAACAGAACTTACTTTGTGAAGAAAGTTAGGCCTTTGTTTTAATTACAGATTCACATCTTGTTTTGACAAACCACATAAGCGTTACTTCTTCATTTAACCAATCTTTAGAATTACCAAAGCTAGATATATTAATTACATTAGAACCTACAAAACTCGGTTTAATCATAACAATTTTTCTCACAGTAGTATGCATTTCATTGTTAAGAAACTGTACGACTCTTTCTTAATGGAATAGGCCTTTTTACCTGTGCCCATGAGCTTTTTCTGGCCATAGTCTAGAATAGGTTTAAACCTCTTTAGAAGGTCATTTCCAATCAATAAATCATTACCTGCTCTGTTTGTAACATACACTGGATGTGTAATCACCATTTTACCAAATTACACCAAACCTTACCCCACGGTCTTCTGAGCTTCCTCTCCATAATCTACAATCTGTAAGCTGTCAGGAAGGGTTTTCAGCTTTTTTGAGCTACATAAGGCACCAGTCAATTCATCAGAGAAACTTTTAGACATGAGACTTACTTCAGCCCCAGAATCAAACAAAGCCTCATGATTTAGACTGTTTTCAATGTTTATGTCAAAGTAACATTTTTTTGCTCTCTCTTTGATAATTAAGTTGCCAGGTCGAATTTGTCTGTCTTTCCTGGCAACATAACAGTTTTACAGTGGCATTTTACACTGTTTTGAACTAACTCTGGATACCTTTTGTGAAAGGCTAAGCACAGAGATAGTATTTTCAGTTTTACTTGGCATTTTATTTTCAAATCTCATTCCAATCTCATTATTCTTTATAACAATAACAGTTTATTTTACAATGTCAGCAAAAGGGTGAACAGATTCTACGAGTCACATAGCAATACTAGTCCCACCTGAACTAAGTAAAGTGGAAGAGGGATTTTCCACAGGAAAAAGAAGGTCAGGAGATGACCAAGCAACTTGAAGCAACCTTTGAGAACAAGCTCTTAACTCTTCTATTTTTCTTTTTGTCTCCTCCATTTCCTTCTGTGAATTATTAATCATCTCCTCTAGTCTTGTAGAACTATGCCTAGACCTGTTTTGAGTTGCACTACCACTTTGATCATAGTCAGAGTAGTGCTTCCCCCATGGCCAGTTTTGTCACCATGCTCATTGCCATACCCTGCACCTGAGCTGCCCTCATTTCGAGAAGGACTCCAGTGTTGGCATTGGTCTGTGCCTTGATAAGGTTGCTGAACCACAGCTGGACCTAGCATGGGCTTCAATAATTTTTTCCTTGTTAGACACAGGTGAATTCTCTCTCCCCTTAGCCAGAGTATTAGAGGTTTTAACCTTTAACCCCTTAGCTTGGAGTTCAGTGGAATTCCCTTTTTACCTAATTGTGTGCTTTTTCCTGTATTTGTTAAATGTTTCTCGTTCTGAACCTGAATTTGAATCACTTGTCTAGGGATTTTATTTTGGCTCTGTAATTCATTTTCTGAGTCAGATGATCCATTTATTGAGATACCAGAATCAGTCACTCTAACCTTTTGAATGCTTTCATTTTTCCTTTAACCCAACTTTTACTCTGTAAATGTTCATACTTTTCTTTTAACTCAACCAAATCTTTGTTAACCTGTGCATAAGCATCTGCTAGTTAAACTTTTTCTCTTGTCAAATTCATACACTGCTCTTGCCATAGTCTAGCATCTTGTAATTCACTTTGCAAAACAGCATTTTCAGCCTTTAGCTTGACTAAGACACACAAGTTATTAGAAATGTCATTTTTACTTTTCTGTAAAAGTTTTTCTGAAATCTCTACCTGAACTGCAAACCTACCACACTTAAAACATTTATTCTCCAACATTTTTCCCCAGCTGTTGTATTTTTTTTCTTTTTGCTTCTAATAAAAGTTAGCTGTGCTGGAGTATAAATTACTGTCTCAGTGCTAAGCGTATTTGCAGTTACAGCTAAAGTTGTCATGGCTATGCAACAGTGATTATCAACTTCAACAAGTATTCGTTTGAACAGTTAAAACAGCAATGACTTTTTTTTTCTTTTTTTTTTTTTTTACACACTTTAAACCAAACAAAATATTTTCTTCTTTAGCCTTTACGCTTGACTATTTTTTTTTTTTTGCAGCTTGCACTGCCAGTCAGAGATTCTATTTTGCTCACTTCTAGGCTTTAGCTCTTTCCTTTTACAAAAGGTAACTTCAAACTATTATGAAAGCAAAATAGAAAATTATTTCTGAAAATCAGTAACTTTACAAGTAACAATAATAATAATAATAATAATAATAATAATAATAATTACCTCTCATACACTCTAGGCCGGATATTCAAACTGTGCCCAAAAAGTGCACAACAGCAGGAGCAAGCACAAGTCTATTGTGCATATGCGAAACAGACGCGATATTCAAACATGGAGCAAGACAAACTGCGCAAGCAGCCAACGTCTGAATATCGCACAAACTGCACCATAGCGCAAACATGAAGGGGAAGCTGAGCAGAAATGATGCACCATAGCGCAACAAGGCTAGCCCAGCTGAGCAGTCCAGAGGTGCCATAGCACAAGCAGAGCCCCCCCGAGCAGAGCAATGGAACTGCACAACCAGGGAGGCAGGCTGGGGCCCACCACCAGCCATGCCACACATGGGCACAGGAACACACTGCAGAACCAATACACCCGCACACCCCAAGCACAGCATCACTGGGGGAGGGATGGATGATCCACTGGCCCATGGGGACAAGCCAACAAAGCACAGCAGGGCCATGATGCCCCAGAACAACCACTGGCAAGCTGAGACTGCCACACACAGGGGGTCGACAACCACAGTGCACATCAGCCCCCCCTTCTGCACAGCACACCCTGCACCGTGACCCCAAGACACCACCCATGTGCAGTGACTGTCACTGCAGTAAACACCATGCATCCCCCCCGGCACACTGCAACCTCGTGTAGCACAGAACCATACAAGCCAGACCCACCCTGGGCACCCAGCAGTGGGTGGCAGCAGATGGCAAGACTGACTGAAAGTCACTCCCACACTGGAGACACCTCCCCATGCACACACACACACACACACACACACACACACACCACCCAGGACCATACCACCCCAGATGGCATGCACACCACTGCAACTGAGCAACCATAGCCAGCTGCAAATCAGAGACCACCACAGTATTCATAACAAAATATATATATATTGGAAAAAGATATGTACAACACCAAGACCAATAACACAACTATATACATATATGTACAAGACAGGGGTAGGGGTACAAGGTGGGGTGGGTAGAGGTAGGGGTGAACAACTGGGAGAGGGAAGGCAGGGTGGGAGGGATGGGTGAAGTGGGAAGGAGAGCACATTCAGCACCTGGCAGGCTGGTCTCCTGCTGCCTGTTGCCTGTCCGTCTCCTCCGGTGTCGCCGGACCCCATGGCGCTGCATGTCCCTGAGGAGGTCATGTGTCGCGACTGACACCCTCGTCAGCCACTGGAGGGCACGGTCCATCCGGCGTAGGATGCTGAGACCTAGGAAAAGGGAACACAGTCAATGGCTGTGACTGTCCACAACCCTGAACACCACCCATTCTGCAAGGCATATAGCCTAGTGCCCCGCACCTGTGATGGTATGCACCCACCCACAGTGACCATACACATGACATGCCCAACCAGGCAGCACCAGCTATGTGCACCACACACACACACACACACACACACACACAGCCCATGTCCATCACAGCACAAACAAGGCTGTCAAGTGACGTGGCAATGTGGTGGGATGCCAGTTCCACAGCCATGTGCCCAGTGCATGCATGGACCACCAGTGATGCACACACAGATGTGCAGTGACACTGGACAGTGATGACTGTCACCTGTGTCGTGCATGGTTGTGTTGTCCATGGCTGGTGGTCATGCCCACCCCCTCCAGCATGCAATAGCATCCATGATGTAATGATACTCACACTCATCAAGCAGCAGTGGCTGCTGCTGCTGCAGCCCACCCCTCATGCCTCCTCCGTCCGCCACCTGGGCCCTGCCATGGCCCTCCTCAGCCTGGGCCTGCATCCTCTCTGCCAGGCCTGTGGGTGACAAATGTTGAGAAAAACATCAGTGTGACCCCAAAGCAGACTGCCCCCTGCCCCAGTGAGTGTGCCTGCCCACACAGCCAGACCCATGCATCTCACACCTGCACACACTGATACAGCCAACCATGGCAGAGCCATCCCCCATGCACCGCCACCAAAACACAGTCACACCCCTATGGAGAATACAGGTGCATAGATGGTACACCCACCTGGCCTAGGCAGAACGCCCCTCGTGGCACGTGACCTGAGGTGTTGCAGCATGTCTGGCTCCCTCCTGCGGAGGTCACTAAATCTGTGCCTGCACTGCTCCACAGACAAGCACCGCTCTGTGACCCTCACCAGGTCAGTGGCCACCTGCAGCCACACATGGGTGCGAGCCATGGTGAGGGGCTGATCACCAAACAGTGCCTCAAAGTGGGACTCAACCAGGGCCACCAGGTTGGCCACCTCCACCTGACTCCACTGGGGAGCTCTCCTGCGTGCCATAATTGCGGTCGTACAGCAGGCAATATGGCGCCCCGTAGCGCGGCAACCCCATGTGGAAATGTTGCGCAATAGACCACCACAGGTTCCAATCGCGCTGTTTGTATAGCGCCATCGGTTCACATAGCGCTGTCACCAAACAGCGCAACAGATCCATACACATGGCAGCTGAACAGCGCCAGGGCGCAAAGGTCGGACACCAGGTCAGGGGTCTATGACGCAAGGCCACACACAGCGCCATCTGACATCTACGCATCCTTCGCGACCTATCATCTGCGTGCCAGTGCCACAGTGGACTATTGCACAGTAGTGCCACAGCGCCATATGGTGCCCAGTGCTGTAGCACCACTGGCACAATGGTGGCCATGGCCTGGATTGCCGATCACGCACAGCACGTCATCAGCGTGGCAGATGCCTGCGTAAGCTACCTGGGCATGCGCAATGCAGTGTACCACACAGTCACAGATCTGCACCATTGGCTCAGCCCGGCTCAACCGTATTGCGCCAGGCGCAGCGGTAGCGATATTCAGCGACACAGCAAGCATCTGATCCAGCCATTCAAAGGCGCGGTGGCGCAATTTGCATCTCATTACAGTTGCTCCACTCTAATTTGCATGCATTGCACTATAAATGTGACGCATTGGGCTGCGCTGGCCAGATTCAGTTACTGCAGGTGAAGGTGGGTTGCATGCTGTGTGATGTTCTGGACAATGGTCATGGGATAACACTGTAGACTGCACAGTGACAGGTGTCCACTTCCACCCATACAGATCGCCATGACCGAGCAGAGCCAAGGTGAGGGTGAGGATGGTGGGTGGAGGAGGAGGCCCAACTTCACCACGGCGGAGACAGAGGCCTTCTTCCAAGCCTACCTGGAGGAGGAGCCACTACTGAGTGGACGGCGGGGCACCCCTCAGGCCCATGTGGCTGCATGGGAGGTTGTAGCTCGGGCAGTGAACCTGCATGGAAGCCACCAGCGCTCCGTGCAGGAATGCAAAAAGATGGGGACAGACTGCAGGAGGGTGAAGGAGAAGGTGGCAGCCCTCAGGGCGGCATGTGCTGGCACTGGCGAGGGCCAGCCAGCGGTGGTGGAGCTGACCCCGGCTGAGGACCGACTGGCTGCATCAATGCAGTGGAGTGCTATTGAGGGTGTACCAGGAGGTGGATTCCAGACAGGTGGAAGCCCATCACTGCATGGTATGACATGGTGGTGGTGTTGGGGGGAAGGTTGTTCACATGCACTCACATGTCCTCTCTTTCTGTTACAGATCCTGTTCGTCTTCAGGGACGGTGGTGGTGGGTCCAGGCAGTGAGGAAGACTTGCTGGACATGGAGGAGGGTCCATCCACCTCTGTCACCAGCCAGCATGCACTGCACCAGCATGCACGCCGGGCTGCCAACTCTGGTGTCAGTGAGTCGGGTGTGGGGTGTGCACAGCCTGTGTCTCAGCAGTCTGGCATGCAAGCATGCCAGCACCCTGTGACTGTAGCACGTACCTGCACCATTGATGATGCAAGGACTGCAATGGGCAGTGACATGTGTGTGTCCCATGACGGACACACAGCAGGCCAGCACGTGCCCCTGGGCCTAGCTGGTTCCAACGTGTGTGCCAGCATGTTGGCACAGTCCCAGGCTGTGCCTGTCAGCACCGGTGGCTGTGCAGGTGTCTGGCACTGTTGCAGCCACAGCAGTGGAACGAGTGGTCCCTGGGGCACAGCGGTTGGAGGGGCAGCAGCAGTCACCCACCAGGTCTGGGGGTACAGTGTCCAGTGGTGACACATGCCCACCGCCCTTTGATATGCCCATTCATGGTCCTGGTGAACAGCGCCCACCCTCAAGGGGTGTTGAGCATCAGGACCTTCCATACCCTGGGGGACAGGATGCCGTTGTGGCAGAGTACCCATTTGAAGAGCACACCCACCTGCTGCGGGAATCAGTACAGCAGCAAAGGCGGGTTGCAACGTCTGTGGAGGCACTGTGTGTGGCTGTGGAGTGGCACAGCAGGGACTGTGCTCTGGACCATGCTGAGATGGTCCATATGTGGATGGATGTGACCGCCGCCATTGGACAGGCAGACCCAGGCATTGGTCGCTGTCATGGCTGCATTGGGCACACAAGCAGGTGCTCCTGTACAGCGCACCCCACACAGTACGCTCTCCACTCCCCATTCCTGGCATCATGCGACACCAAGCCTGTCGACGCCGGGTTCTGCTGTGGGCATCCCGAGCACCCCTGGTGCAGGTATGTTTGGCACACTACAGACTCCACTGCGGACAAGGTCGCGATCGCGCAGTGGGACCCCTGGTGGTCCATCAGTGCCACCCCATGTGGCCCCTGCTCAGCCTGCCAGTGCTGTTGGGTCACGGCAGGGCCACCCATGCATCCGCGGTGGCCGTGGAATGGTGCAACATGACTGATTTGTCTCCCAGTGCGGGCCCTGTCTGGTGTTGCCCTGTGTGCACTGTGCGTCATGGTGGGCAGTGCACTGGTGGGTGCCCTGCACATCACGCCGACATACGGACCACCTGCACACCATCCTGACTGCTGTCCACAGGTGCGTGTACATGATGATGCCTGCATTGTACTGTACACCAAGGTGCAAGGGTGCCCAGCATCTGACACACGTACTTGGACAGTACAGGTGGTGGGTGTGGTCTGTGGATCTGTGTGTTTGCCATGTCTGTTCCTGCTCTGCTGTGCACCTGCCCATGTACGCTTTGTGCCTGGTGTGTGTGTGTGTGTGTCCATATGACTGTTCGCCCCTCCCTGATGGTGTGTTTGTGTGCCTGGTCCCTTCCACTCCCCTTGCTGTCATGCACCCCTGGTGTGTTACTCTGTGTGCCTGTGGGTTGTGCCAGGACAGTGTTAGTTGCACATGGCCCCTTGACTTACCTGTGTCATGCATAATGCTCCTCCATGGTGGTGTCCCGGTGCAGCTGGGCCTGCTGGATCAGTTGGTGGTCCTGCCGTCCAAGGTGGGGCTGCTCATCACCATCATCACCGGCGCCGCTGGCGTCCCCATCGCTGTCTCCCTCCTCGACCTGAATGGCTATCCCACAGTCTTTGGCCATGTTGTGCAGGATACAACAGGCCAGGAATATCCCACAGGCCTTTGAGGGGCTGTACTGTAGGGCACCGCCGGAGGTGTCTAAGCATCGGAAGCGTACCTTGAGCATCCCAAACACCCGTTTGATGATGTTGCGTGTTGCGGCATGCGCCTCATTATAGTGTTGCTGCGATGGGGTCATGGGGCGCCGGTATGGTGTGAGCAGCCAGGGACGGAGTGGGTATCCGCTGTCACCTGTGTGGAGATGGTGGAGATGAGTATCATGTTCAGGTCCATATTGCCAATATCCCTGTGTGCCACTGCCATGGCACCCATGGCATTCCCACCCTTGCCCCATGTTTGCAATTCCTATATGCATACTCACCCACTAGATGGCCTGTGGGGATGTCCCCACTCTCAAATCAATGGCACAGTGCGGACTGATACCATATAAAGGCATCATGTGCTCTGCCAGGGTGTGTGGCACAGGCATTGATTATGCACCCAGTGGCATCACACACCACCTGGCAGTTGACACTGGAATAGCCCTTCCTGTTCCTATATGCAACCCCATCGGGGCCAGGTGGCGTGTGTATGGCCACATGGGTGCAGTCTATGGCCCCTAGCACGCCAGGCATACGTGGTACCCTGTTGAACTCCTGCGTGTTTGCTGTACGCTCTGCCGCAGTGCTGGGGAAATGGATGTGCTCTGCAGCATGTGGCAGCAGTGCGCTGAGGAATTGGGTGAGGATGCGTGACGTGGCCGACTGTGTGATGCCTGTGGTGTCCCCTGTTGACCTCTGGAAGGTGCCCGTGGCGAGCAGGCACATGCAGGCTCTCACCTTGGTCTCCATCAACAGAGCGTGACTCCGTCGTGAGGGTGCCTGCATCACATCACTGCACAACTTACAGAGCCGTCTCAGTATTGCCCTGTTCAGGCGGTACTGGCCCATGATCTCTACATCTGTGTACAGCTCAAAGCTGATGCGGGCACGGTACTGCCTGTTGGGGGCATACCGCTGACGGGCCCTTCCACGGCCACGTCCCCCTGCAGCATGCATTCTCACCCCCCTCATTACAGCTTCCATGTGGAAGCTGGCACTGTCCATCTCCCTGGCTTGTGACCCCCCTGGCTGATGTTGCTCTGTTACCCCCGCTGTCCCAACTGCTACCTCCACTGCACCTGGTACACCTACTGGCCTCTGCACTCTGTGGCCTCATACACCTTCCCTTGCCCCTCTTCTGTCCTGTGCACTCCCTGGCCTGCACTGTTTGTTGCTCTGGCCTTCTCTGTCTCTCTGCCTCATGTGTCTTCCCTGTCGCGTTCTTGCGCCTCTTCCTTGAGCCTTTTTATTTTGGCTCATTTCCGCTGGGGCGCAACTTCCGGCTGTTCCGCTCTTGCGCATTGCGCTCTTTATGCATGGATCCACCCCCTTCGGTTGCGCATGCCTTCATTTGCATTGCGCTGTTGCTCAGCCTGTTTTCGGTGGCGCAACTGCCTCCTGCTGAATATCGCAGAATGGCGCACTTTCGGACTTGCGCATACGCAACCCTATTGCGCATGGCGCAACCCTTTTGACTATCCGGCCCTCTAAGTATGGACTGTTATTCACTAATAATTATCTCATGGGTGAGACCCCCAAATTAGATATTAACATATTATTTAAAATAATTAAAAATAATATTTACATTTTTGGTTATTTGTACGCTTGGTCTTTCCTTTTATTTTTCAAAATCTTGGAGAGAAGTGCATCTTCTGATTCTGGATGCTACGAGTCCTTTAGCGGCTTGGCTGTAGTCCTGTCTCCTCCCACCCCCGAACTGTAGATTATTTTGGCATTGATGAAGCAGTGGAGGTTGGCTCCTTCTTGCTTGAATTTATGAAGCATCAAAATCTAGATTTAGTATTAGCTGTACTGGTCCTTGCAAGAACAGATCCAGAAGCAAATGATTTGATACCTTTTAATGGGCCAACATAGATGTAACACTTTGTTCTGCTTGTTACATCTATGTTGGTCCTTTAAAAGGTATCAAATCATTTGCTTCTGGATCTGAACCATCAAAAGTCACTTATCAGGAGAGGAGGCTCGGAAGACCTTAAAGTTTAGAGAATACATTTTGCATGCTATGAAGCTTGAAATAAGTCTTACACAGAATTATTATCTGAAACACTAATATAATGAGTTTGATGCTGTTCTATCAGAAGGTCATGCTAAATCCGAAGTATGCTAAAAGCCTAGTATATAACCAGTACCATTTATTGCGTTTAATACTGCTTATTCATTTGCATTACTTGTTACAATTTGTTTTGTCTGTTTTATTTCTTTGTGGTTTGATTTTCTGACACCTTTGTTGTTTGTGTTTACAGTTTATTATGTTTACAAGGTATATTTATGCTAATGAAGAATACTTAGAATTATTGTACAGGTGTTAATACAATATATACATTTTTCACATTTCTAAGTGTGGCAGAAACATTAGTGCCATTATCCAGAATCATATTTGAATTTTATAATTATCTTTGGGAATTTTTTAAAAACATTTTTTGGGTAAGACCCGAGGTAAATCCAAGTGCTGTATTGTAAAAGTGATATTATACCTTTTATTCCATCAGAGAATGGCAGGTTAAGGGGAAATGCGCTGAACTTTTTATTCACAAGAGGGTGGAGGATGCATGGAATAGTCTGCCACAGGAAGTGGTGGGATTTAAACATGCATGAGACAGACATAAGGGAACCCTAGAAGTGAGTAGGAGAGGAGAAAGCCATTGATCAGTAGAGTCAGAGGCTGCTAACAAGGGGAGGGCTCATGGGCAGACTAGATGGGCCTGGCGATCCTTATCTGCCAACAATGCCCTCAACAAGGTTCATCTCACAGTAAATAAGGCCTGCTGACTTATCACTGGTGCTCCCAGACTCACTCACACATGTGAGCTGTACACCCTGGCTACCCTACTCAACCTGGAAGAGCGACTCATGTATCAGACATGCCAGCTCACCTTTAAAGCCCTGCATGGCCTATCCCCCATAGGCCTATCCAACTCCATTCGCCGTACTGCACCGACCCTGATCACGCTTGGCTTCGTCAAAACTACCCTGGTTATTCCGAGAGCCAGGACCTCACAAGCTCAGGCGGCATTCCCCTACGTGCCCACTGGTAACTCCCTCCCTGCCAGTGTCTCAAACTCTCTAACCTTAGCTTGCTTTAAGCCCAAGGCTCAGAAACTTCCTGCTTAGCTCTGCATAAATGCAACTGCCGCTAGCCTAGTGTAAAAAATAAAAAAAATAATATATATATATATATATATATATATATATATATATATATATATATATATATATATATATATATACTCTGTTTGACAATGCTCACTGGCGCTCCCCCTTCCTTTCCCTATATTCCTCCTCCCTATCTCCCTCCCTTCTACCCCCACCAGCTCTCCCCGACCATAAGTTTTACCTTTTATCTTTTGCTCGTTGGAGATTGTACTCTATTGTAACAAAATTGTAATTGAACTGTAACTTTTTTGTTTGTAAGTACTGTGTCCCTTGTACTACTGTTCTGATGTCCTCTTTGTGACGAGGTACCTTTGTAAATGAGCCTCTGGCTCAAAGGTTTCTAAACTGATGTTTAACTAAATAAATAAATAAAATAAGTTTTTATGGGATTTTGATGCAATAAATTATTTATGTTCTATACAAGCTGTGGCGTCCATTTCCTTTTTTAACTTTCTGTTTATTATCCAGTAAACATGAAGTTAATACTTTGGAGGCACTACATGCAGATACAATTGTAAAAAAAAGTCCACATGAGGGCACCACTCCTCTTAATATAGGCAGATTAAAGATTTATCATACTGCTTCAATTGGATACCTCATATGGGGGAATTAGTAGATACATTTTCATCCTTTAATAATTATAGGCTTTCGGTACTGTTTAAACAAACCCATGAGCTGCATGATAAAGTAGTTCAGAAAAGAAAAAAGCTCACTTCCAAGAATTGTGTCCTAGAGAAGGCAAACAACAAATTATCATTCTAACCCGCTTTTTAGGAACCATAATGGTGTAGCTTGGCAGAAGACACCAGGAGAAAGGACTGCTGCATGACTGGACTTCTCTGCTGGGACTAAAGTAGAAGAACTTTTGTACTTGGACCTTTACTTTAGGGTAAAAAAAAAAACAACTAACATACAAAACAAAAAAAAAAGTGTGTGTCTGGGTTAACTGAACTGAATGGGTATCTGAGCAGTTATCTAGGTGTAAATGTCAGGTGATTGAAAGGACTTAACTGCTGTGAGGTTTAAATTACTTGTAGAAAGATCTAGTAAGTAGGGGGAGTGGCTTAGCTAGAAGGAAGCTACATTTAAAGACTGCCTTAGAAAGATTCTGCTAATAGCTTGGCAGAAGACACCAAGAGAAAGGGCTGCTGTGTGACTGAACTTCTCTACTGGGACTATATTGCCCTCCTTCCTTCCCCTCCACCCAAAGCTAGTTCTATTTTTATAGGCACAGGATTTGACTGACAACAGGAATTTCCTGTTTGGGAGCAGGAAGTGAGTGATCACAGAACCACCAAAGACCCACCATCCTAGAAGGGCAAGAGTAGCTCTCCAGCCCCCTCTAGCTGCTGGAGGTCTGCCTTGGAGCAAGTAAGTGGTCTACTGAGAAATATAGGATATTCTTGTCTCAGAACAGGACAATCAGGAGCTTAAAGGGCACACAGGCAGAAAGTAAGGAGAGAAAGAAAAAAAAAAACCAGAGGAAAGAGTAAGGATTGCAAACAGTTAAGGGACCAGAAATAAGACATGATTGGAGTGGTGCAGTGCAGTGGCTGTGGAGCCGCAGTCTTCCGGGAGACATTCTGGAGGATGCGGTGTTGTCCCATCTGCAGGCACCTCTCTGGACTGAGGGAGGAGGTTGCTTATCTCCAGGCTGAGTTGGCCAGGATTTGTGGGACCTCCTCTTCCATCCAGGGACCACCAGTGCCACTGCCGTTGCCTCAGAGACTGCCAAGAAAGATGAGTGGTTGGACCACAGTGGGCTCAGGGAGGGTGAGGGTGGTGGAACAGAGGCGCACCCCTCCAGTTGTATCTCTCCACAATTTCTATGCCATTCTGGCAACGTGTGGTTCCTCTATGAAGGCACCAGCAGTGGAGACCAAGAAGGATGCTGGGAACCTCCACAAAGGAGACCCACAGGAGGGTGGCAGGGGACCCCGCTGGGGAAGGAAACAACTCCTGGTGGGGGACTCCATTGTTAGGAAGGTAGAACTGGGGGAGGAAGGGGAGAGTGAGGTAAGATGCCTGCCTGGCACCATGGCTTGGAGGGACAGGGAGCGAATCCTCAAGATTGTCAGAGCAGCTGCACAGGGGAGGGAGCTGGATGTCATTGTCCACCTAGGGACAAATGACCTGGCTAAGAAAGGGATTAGAGAAGTTCAGGAAGAGTTTGTGGAATTGGAGGGGCCTCAGTCATAGCACGATGGTAACCTTCGGAGGTGCTGCCCATCTATGGCATAGGAGAGGCTAGGGTGTTCTGCACCATGGGATTCAATCAGTGGTTGAAAAACTGGTGTGGAGCTCAGGGATTTGGCTTCATTGGGGACTCGGGTCTACCTGGAGTGATGCAAGCCTATACTGGCATGATGGGCTGCATCTGTCTGGGAGGGGAACCAGGATCCTAGGTGATAGGTTTAAATGCTTCATTGGCAAGCTTTTAAACTAGCCAAGAGGGGAGGCACTGGAAAAGAGCAGGGAAATCCTAGTCTCCCCCAAATAATCACTGTAGTAAGTGCAGCAAACACCAACATAGAGGTGTCGATAGGGAGAAGGGCAGGGGTAAATTGAGAAAGTGACAAAGGCAAGAAGGACAGAGATGGGGCAAAAGGGAGTAAGGCTATCAGGAAATGGAGGGTAATTAGTACCAATGCCCGTAGTCTGGGCAACAAGCTCCCTGAGCTGGTGGCTTTGATGGAAGAGGGATGCCTGGATATCGTAGCAGTCACAGAAACATGGTACACACAGAGAACCATGACTGGTATGTTAACATACCAGGGTACATAACCTCCAGGAGAGACAGGCAGGGAAGAAGAGGGGGAGGAGTAGCTCTCTATGTAAAGGAAGGGATAAAAGCAACTGAACAAAAAAAAAAAAAAAAGAGTAAACAGGGAGAGAGGAGGCACTGTGGGTCACCTGGAGACTGGAAAGGGCACCACAATCCGCACAGGTTGTGTACAGACTCCCATGCCAGGAGGAGGGAATGGACAAGGATATGATAGAAGGCATTCTAGAATGGCAGAGAAAGGGAGATACTGTTGATGGGAGACCTGAATATGCCAGATGTTAACTGGAGCACATTTGCTGCAGCCACATCCAAGACAGGGCCATTCTTGATGCCCTACAGGTGGCAGGCATTAGACAGCTAGTTTTGGAACCCACTCATGAGGAGCAATCTTAGACCTTGTACTCTCAACGGGGGCAGTGAGAGGATCTCAGATCTAGAAGTGGGTTGCCATCTGGGGACAAGTGACCATCAAACAGTGTGGTTCACGTTAAACTCAGCTACAGAATCAAGCCATACAAAAGTGAGGGTACTGGACTTTAGGAGGGCTGACTTTGGCAAGATGGGAGAGTGCCTCAGAAAAGCACTAGCAAACAGGCTAGAAGGAGGTGTGCAACAACAATGGGGAATCATCAAAACTGCCATCACAGAGGCAACAGGCTTTTGTGTGAAGCAAATAAACAAATCAAAATGAAAGAAAAAGCCACTATGGTTCTCAAAAGAGGTGGCTGTGAAAGTCAGGAAGAAAAAGATAGCATTCCGGAAGTATAAGGAAACAGAAGGAGCAGGACAGAGAGCTGTACCAGTTAAGGCAGAAGGAAGCAGGGAGGGAAGTCAGAATAGCAAAGGCCCAAACTGAGGAAAAGATAGCCAACTCAGTTAAGAAGGGGGATAAAACCTTTTATAGGTACATCAGCGAGCGTAGAAAGACAAAGGGAGGGATAGTGAGGCTGAATAGAATGAACGGTGGGTGGGCAGAGGGGGACAGTGAAAAAGCAGGGATACTGAATGAATATTTCTGCTCAGTATTCACAAAAGAGGAGGGAGAAGTGCCTAATCCAATTAACAGAAGCACTCTTGATAGGGGGGTCGATCCCAGTCCTTTCACAGAAGAAAGGTTCTGCAAGAACTCCTAAAACTGAAGGTGGACAAAGCAATGGATCCTGATAGAATTCACTCCAGAATTCTAAAAGAATTAAAGGGAGGAACTAGTGAAACCACTGGCTACTCTTTTTAATAAATCATGGGAGGATGGTGTGGTACCCGAGGACTGGAGGAAGGTGGATGTGATTCCCCTTCACAAAAGTGGGACCAAGACAGAGGCAGGAAACTACAGACCTGTCAGTCTTACCTCTGTGGTAGGGAAAGTGATGGAGTCACTTCTGAAGGAAAGAATAGTTGAGTACCTAGAGGCCAGTGGAGCACAGGACCCAAGGCAGCATGGGTTCACAGCGGGAAGGTCAAGTCAGACGAATCTAATAGATTTCTCTGACTGGGTGACCAAAGTAGTAGACCAGGGAGGGGCTGTGGACATGGCCTACCTAGACTTTAGCAAGGCATCTGACAGTCCCACACAAAAGATTAATAGTCAAATTAACCAGCCTGGGAGTGGGTCCCAGGGTGGTAGCCTGGGTAAAACACTGGCTGCACTACAGGACACAGAAGGTAATTGTAAATGGAGTCCACTTGAAGAAAGAGGGTTACTAGTGGGGTACCGCAGGGTTCAGTATTGGGTCCAGTCCTTTAATGTCTTCATCAGTGACATTGCAGAGGACTGAAGGAAAAGTATGCCTTTTGCAGATGACACAAAGATCTGCAACAGGGTTGATACACAAGGAGGCGTGGAAAGGATGAAAAGGGACTTGGCAAGGTTGGAGGAATGGTCAAAAGTATGGCAGCTAGGATTCAATGCAAAGAAGTGCAAAATAATGCACCTGGGAAACAAGAACCCAGGGGAAGAATACACAATGGGTGGGGAGGTAGCAACAAAAAAGGAAAGGGACCTGGGGGTAATCATATCAGATGACCTTAAGGTTACAAGCAATGTGAGAAGGCAGTAGGGAGGGCTGGGGTATACTGGGATGTATAGGAGAGGCATCAGCAGCAGAAAACAGGAAGTTGTTATCCCTCTGTACAGACAGCTGGTGAGACCCCATCTGGAGTACTGTGTCCAGTTCTGGAGACCCCATCTCCGAAGGACACAGACAGGATAGAGGTAGTCAGAGGAGGGCAACTAAAATGGTGCAGGGTCTGCAAGAGAAGCCGTATGAGGAAAGACTAAAGGAGCTTAATATATATACCCTGAGGAAAGAAGGGAGAGGGGGACATGATAGAAACTTTTAAGTACCTCAGTGGAATCAACAAAGTCCAAGAGGGTAGCATCTTTCAGAAAAGAGACTTGCAAGAACAAGGGGACACAATTTAAAAGATAGAAGGAGAGGCGGTTCAGGGGCGTGTGAGAATATTATTTCAGAGAGGGTAGTGGATGCATGGAACAGCCTTCCTGAGGAGGTTGTGGGGTCTAAAACTGTGGGAGAATTCAAGAATGCATGGGACAGACATAAGGCAATTCTTGTGGGGGGTAGGAAGAAATAGACTGTTGGTTAACTAGGATCTGCGGCCTATCCTGTAGGTAGGGAAATGGGGAGACTAGATGGGCCAAGTGGTCCTTATCTGCCGTCAAAGTCTATGTTTCTATGGTGTCCTTTTAAAGTTAAGTGTAGATGTCTCTTTGATGTCTGACCTTTAAAGTATTCAGCCAAAGTTTAGCGTATTCTCAACCATTAAAAAAACCAAACATGTTTAAAGAAGCAATATATACATAAGAGCATGCATTCCCAACCCCAAGGCAAAACATCCTTTCCAACCACTGTTTATTTTGCCCCCTTTAGTTAAGTATGCCTGGAGTTAGGAGGACACTATCTCAATAATGATATAACTGGAAAAAACAATCCCATAAATAGGGAGTAATCATAACCCAAAGCTTGTCCAGCACAACAGATTCATAGCCGTCTCTAAGTCAGGCTAAAATTCTAGCCCAACTAAAGCAAACCTGAGACCAGTCCATAAAGATGAATATCAGGTCTCGCCTTCATCCAATTCAGCCTGGTCAGAGGAAACTACTAGAGCGGGTGGTGCTGCATGTCTTCGGGCCCACTTCAGGGCTTCACCAGAGTCTGAGAAAATAAAGACCTTGCTGGCGTGGATAATTCGCAGATGTGCAGGAAACAGCATATTGTGAGCTATTCCTGCTTCCCTTAAGATAGTCCTGACTCCATTGAAGCACTTTTTCTTCTGCCTCATGGCATAACTAAGGTCTGGATAAATTCTAACTTGTGAGCCATCGTAGAGCAGCATTTTGTTTCTGCTGTGCTAGTGCCAGGACTCAGTCTCTCGAGCCCACTCCATCTAGAATCGCGACTATTGCTCTAGGTGTGTCAGAGTTATTGCAGCACCTGGATGCCACTCGATATGCCTTCTGTATCTTGATTTGTTGCTCCAATAAAGTTTTCTCCAGCTGCTGTTCCATCCATTCATGTAGAAATAGGTCCAGATGGTTTCCTTCACTCCCTTCGGGCATACTCACTATACGGATGTTGAGTGCTCAGCTTGATTTTCTAGCACTTCCAGTCTGGTGTGGAGATGCAGGTTTTCCTTTACTAACTGTGAGGCTGTACCCATGGCTGCCTCTGAGCTCTTGCAGATCTCCATGTTTCCCACTTTAATGGAAGTCATCTCTGTCTCTAGATTCATCACCCTGTTCGCCATAGTGTTGAATTTTTCAGCCAGACCCGACACTATGGATATTAGCCGGTTGATTTTAAAAGCCAAAGTTTGTAGGGTTTCCTCTCCAGTACCAGGCTCTTCAGTAGTAGTAGTACAGCTTTGAGTCGACCGCATGGATGGAGGACCCAAGATATTTTTTTACTTTGTGCTCCTTCTTGCTGGTATTTATCTTTCTTTGAGTTACCCATTTTTGTTGCTTTGGTACTCAGATTGCCATATCTGGTAGCATATTTCTAAAACTAGGACAGGAAAGTATATCTATTTTAAATTGTTTTCCCGTTTCTGAGGAGAACTCTAACACTTTGCTTCCTAATAGCTCAGACTCAACAGCAACCCCGGTTGTGGCATCCATTTCGATTGGTTGGCGAGTGCTTGGTCTTCTTGTCCGTGTGCACAGCAAAGTTCCTACAGCCTCCCATGTGAACCAGGACATTTTTTACCATCATTCTGCCCAAAGCCAGCAAATCCAAAAGAAAAGGAATTTAGGCCCAAAGAAATAAATTTCATAAGCGGGACTTACTTAGAGCAGTCAAGATATATTTAAAGAGAGTAGTCAGAAATATCTAAAGAGAACGGATGAGTTCAAGAAGTCAACAATATTTCATTCAGTTTTGGAGCCAAAAAAAAAAAAAAAAAAAAAGAGTTCAGAGGCTTTGAAAGTCAACCTAGCTAGGTGGGTACGACCCTGAATCACAAAGATGTATGTGGCACAGTGCAAGCAGGTTCCCGCTCTGATCAAAGCAAACTGCACCAGGGCCCTCACATCCTGGGTAGAAACAAGGGAGGCCTCGGTGTCAGAATTTGCAAAGCAGTAACATGGTCCTCCGTTCATTCATTCATTCACAAAGCACTGCAGACTGGATATCCAGAGCTTCACCAGTGCAGCGTTTGGGTGCAGAGTTTTACAGGCATGGTTAGCGGAGGAGACCTCGTTACTTTTATGGGTCATATATGGAACTGTATTCTCCCACACCCTATTCAAGATGGGTACTCTTTCTTAGAGCTCATATGTATTAATTCCCCATTGGATACAGAAAGGGGCAATTTCTTCATACTTACCATAATTCCTTTTTCTGTTAACTCCAATGATTTCAATGGGGCCTCTCTTGGAAAGCTACATATATTTCATGGAAATGTGTTTCAGACAAGATTATGCAGTTGTGCAGGTTTTGGTATTCATTTGCTACCCATGGGCATTGTACAATAAAACCCCTATTTGGCATGATAGGCCACCTGGCTAACTGGATGTGATTTCAAAAACTGTGAGGTTGGCAAACCATTACAGGTTAGCACCCACTTGTTGGATTTAAGTTCCCATGTCTTTACACACTTGTGTTTCAGTATTAGTAAAAGTTGATCTACAAAACCAGTGACAGGCCAGAGAAGGTGCTGTTTTTGCCAGACAGATCAATAGGTGTGCGGAGGTCGACTTGATTATCTAGGATGCTCATACGAACGTGCCAGCAAATAAAGGCCTTATGATCTATCTAATCTCCCCAAATAAGATGGGCCATGTCCTTTGTTTGATGGGCTACATAATGATCGAGCAGGTAAACATAGAAATTGCCAGCAGATGAGGACAGCTAGGCTCATCCAGTCTGCCCGTAGGCCCTATACACTGTATGTGGCCACTGACCCTATATGATCAATGGCTTTTCATCACTCCCTCCCCTCTCAAGCTTCCTTTGTGCCTGTCCCAAGCATGCTTAAACCCCCTCCACTGCGCTTACTCCCACTACCTCCTGTAGCAGACTATTCCAAGCATCAACTACCCCTTCTGTGTACAAAAACGTCCTCACAATACCACTTAATCTACCCCCTTTCAATTTCATATTGTGTCCCCTTGTCATAGTACTTTTTCTACACTGGAAAAGGTCCCCCAACTGCACCTTGTTTATGCCATTGAGGTACTTGAAAATTTCAACCATGTCCCCCTGCTCTCTCCTCTCCTCCAGTGAGTACATATTGAAGTCCCTTAGTCTCTCCTCATAGGTTTTGTGGTGCAAGCCCTGCACCATCTTTGTTGCCCTTCTCTGGATAGAAGGGCAACAAAGACTTTAAGTAAGATTGTTTTTCTTTAGAGAGTTCACTTTGAGACACTGGTGTTAGTGTTTAGAAGCACTGCATGGACAATAGTAAACAGAGTAACTGCTATATCTGAAATGTGTATGTTCCCAGGGTTTTATGCTAGGTTACAGCTTTGGACTGTATCACTACCCCTAGTGGGGAGCACATTACCCATATGAATTAAAGTTCCCATTCACAATGCTGCAGCTAAAAGAAAAGGAAATTATGGCCAGCCCGCAGGAGTAGCAGTAGTGCTACTGCGTGCGATGCTGGCGACCTGGGTTCCGGAATGAGCCTCAGTCATTAGAAGGCCAGCCAGAGGAGGTGTGATGAGCATCTCATAGATGCTCTCCACCCCAGGGAGGGTGGGTGTTCAAGCTCCTGCTGTTCAACCACCCCTGGGTGACCACAGGTGGCAGTACAAAGCAGCTTATAAGATAGGGAGTTGGGGGGGCTGCTGCCACACTCTGACATGAGGGAACACCACTGCGTTCACTTGTGTCATGTAGCTTCCTCTGCATCCCAAAGGTTTTGGGATGAAAAGGCAGGAAAAACAACCAGACTGTGCAGGATAACATCCACTCCCACACCACAGGCCCTACACTGCCAACTAAAGCACTCTGTCCCCAAATTAGTTTAAGTCTCCATTTGGGGGTATACCCCTCGAAGGCCCTGCCCTGGATGGTAAGCCTAGGGGCAATTCAAAGGGCAGCAGGTAAACAGAGCTGGGCAAGTCAGAGCAGATGCAAGCCTGACTTGAGCTCAGTGCCTGGCTCAGCTTGGCTTGACCTCTATAAGCAATTGAGCCAAGGTCAAGCAGAGACAGTCATGGTCGAAGTAAGCATTTTTGTCAGCCTGAGCATTTAGCATAGTGTCTGAAACATTCGACTCTTATGTAGAAAACAGCCTGCAGTAGCCAGGGCTCGGCTTATGTTTTGGCTCATAGAGGCAAGCTAGATCCCTGGCTCGGCTCTGGCTTGGCTTCAAGTGAAAAAATTCTGGTCTGCCTACCTCTATAGGTAAGTGCAGAGAAGGCAGGTGATGGGGCTGGGTGGAGGGTGCAGACCAACAGAGGCCAGCCGGTAGTCAGAAGCAATAAAGCATGCTAAAGAAAAGGAAATGGTTTCTCCTTTAAATGAAGCCCAGCAAGATGAAACCCAGGTCTGCAGCAGAGTCATTTCAGGAAACAAGGCAATTTCAGAGGGAGTTAATACCTTTTGTCATGTAGGACAACTGTGACACTGCACTGCATCCTTGCAGGCTTCACTGTATTTTGTGTCAATAGTATGTTAATTTTAATGCAGCAGTGCAAAAAATTGGGCAAAAATGTGACCCTACCTTTTTTTCCACTATAAAAGATTCCAGGCATCTTGCAGTTTTATTTCTTGTAAAATGTTCTAGTGCCAACAAAAGTAGAGTAGTTTATAAATGTTTTAATTTATTTTTCTCAAGAAAAAAATGGCTGCCACATTTGTCTTAGAAATGTCACTGAAGACCTAGTAAGGATAAAGATCGAGAAAATACAAAGAAAAAACTCACAGTACACAGGACAGATCGCACCTAGAAAAATAGGTTTGAAGGTATGTAAATATTTTTAATAACTGTAACTGAAACAAACTTTTTGGGAAAAAATTTTTTATTGCACTGCTTCTCTAACCGCTGCACTTTCTATGCCCAAAAAGGCTGGAAAATGTAAAGTAGCGAGTTTTCTTGTGCAGCTCCTAATTCCTTCTTTTCATTCCACATATGCACTACTGTTTACTTCTTTCATATGTGTTGCTGTTTAGTGCTTTGTTTCTCAGGAAATGGCAGAGATGTTCACAGCCCATATAATTTACATATTACATACCCAGGATGCAGTGCTTGCAACTTGTGGAATTGATGTACTCTCATACTCTGCTAAAAAAAGCAAGTAAAAAGTACAGTTCTAGGGACATGGATATGTTGTTCATCCACACTCATTGGCAGGTATCCTTGCCGCTTTAAATCTTGCCGGAAGGTCTTCAAGCTTGCTCCTCCCACCCACCCGGGTGGTATAACTCTCTGCTCCGCCCCATGACGCCAGATCTTCCTTACCGCTTGGAAGCTCAGGTTCCCTCCTTAACGCTCTGCGTTTGAGACTGGTTCCTATTTCTCCGTTTGCGGATTTAAAAATAAATTTTGCGAAAAAGACTTCAGTCTTCGATCCCTCGCGGCTGCGATGGACAAATAGACTCCCGGATTTCGGAGATGCCCATGCGGGCAGAAGATGTCTCGGACGGATCCACACTCCACGTGTGTCTACTGCTTAGGCCTTGAGCACGACCCGCAGGCTTGCGACCTGTGCTCATCTTTCTCGGCCTACGTCCTCGAAGACCGTGCTGCCCGATTGCAACTGGGCTGTCCCGAGAAGCATTTCCCACCGTGAAGTCCAAGGAGGCCTGTTGGCGTGTGGTATCGCGCGGCCCGGGCGATCAGCTCGAGCGATGGCTCAAGAGGAGGCGGCGGCGGGCCGTGATCTTCTCTGGCCGCGCATTTATCCCGCCTCTCTGGGCTCTTCTTACACGGCTTCCTTTATGAGTTTTGTCTGCCTTCCACTAAAGGAGAAGGGACTCACGCCTGCGGGACCTTATTCTCGGGTCCAAAAGAGGGACAGGGTAAGTCCCTCCTGTCGACGCTTTGGGAGTGGGAAAGGTCCTCTCCCCGGTCGTCGACCGTCGGCTTCGGTCGACCGCTCGGCTTCGGCCACTGGCCTCACGGTGTCCCCGTCAGGTCAGTTGACCGAGACTCCCACCGATGAAGTCGAGATTTTTCTCGACTCGTTGGACGGGCTGTCGCCTTTAGCAGCCGAGATTCCCCTCTCCCCGGTTCCCCCGGGAGGAGTTGAGGATCCCGTGGGCTCGCCTGTGCCTCCGGTTCCGGAGCCCTCGGATGGACCATCCGAGCCGAAGGGAGTGCCGGTTCCGGCCGACACCTCCCCACACCGACCTCGGAAATTCCGGGACTCTCGGTCTCGGTCCTCTTCGCGGTCCAGCCGATCCCACCGTCATAGGCGGGTCTCGTCTCGGCACCGCTGCGCCTCTTCCTCCTCCTCGGACGAGGGAGGTCGCGAAATTACGCCGACGGTACGAGGACCTTATGTTGCAACAGCTCCTCCTGGCTGGGAGTAAGCCGACCCCTGCCGCCTTCCCCGCCTTAAGTGGTTGTCACCGAGCGGCCGACACAACCCCTCGATCTTATCCGAGGTGAGCCTATACCCAGGCTGTTGTTTGGCCAAAACCAGCTGCTCCACCGATTCCGTGGAACCTCCGCCCCACAGCCACCAATGGGGTCTCACCAAGGATTCTCGGTCGGCTAAGGGTCTACCCCATCGGCTGTCAGTTACCTCACTCCCGACCGACCTCGGCAGGTGAAGGGTGGCTCAGCCAGAGGCAGTTTCTTCGAGGACCTCTTCCGAGTCCGAAGATGATTCCTCCTTTTCTCCAAGCGACTGGACTTGGAGTCTTCAGGAGGTCAGTCAATGGACGATAGCCCGTCGTCCTTCCTAGGACTGCTTCGGCTCATCTCGGAGTCCACCGGGATGGAGCTCGAACCCATTTCCAAACGGGCCAGGTATCCCCACGGAGATTCTGGACCGAGGGATCTCCCGACGGAGGCTCTTCCGTGGCCGAGGCCATAGTGGGTCCGCACTGGAGCTTTGGCAGCGCCTGCTTCCTGCCCTGCACCTTCGGCCAGGATGGCCAGGAAGTATCGTGGTCCCTACCGTTCCTTGTCCGGTTTTCAGAACACCCCTCAGCTGAGGGTTGGTTACCGACAGCGTTTTCGTGCCCGCAACACCAGGGATGTGGACAAACCTCCTGACAAGGAGTCCAAGAAGTGGACTATGTCGAGGCGAAAAGTCTCGCTCGTCCTCTCGACGCTCGTCAGGCCAGTTCGGCCGTCCTCATGGCACATTTTTCTCATGCCCTGTTGGGCTCCCTGGATGAGGTCATCCCTCATCTTCCCGCCGATCTGCAGACTACGGTTAAGCAGGTGCGGGACCAGGGCAGGGCAGTGGCCAAACAGCAGCTCCAGACTGCTTTGGATATAGGGGACTCATGTGCCAGATCGGTGGCGGCCGCAGTGGCTATGCGTCGGCGGGCTTGGCTGAGGATATCCACCTTTACTTCGGATACCCAGCACAAGTTGGCGGATGTTCCCTTTTTGGGGACTGACCTCTTCGGCCCTGGGGTGGAAGGTCACCTGCAGAGGATCGAGAAGTCCAATGCTACCTTGGACTCGGTCTCTTCCGCTCAGAAGGACAAAGGCCGCAAACCACAGCCTAAGCCCTTTCGTCCTTCTGTGCCCCCGGCGCGCCCGGCCCAGCACGCCAGGGCCAGCAGGCCTCGGCCTTGGCATCCCAAACCCAAGCCGCGGCTTCCTCTAACAGGAGGCAGGAGGAAAAGGCCCAGGAGGTCCCTCGGCCGGTCCCTCCTCCAAGCCTGCCCAGTGGACGGGCTGAGGGTGTCGCCCCATTCCCCGTCATGCTCACCCCTGGGTCCCCATGGGGGACGGCTCCGGCACTTCCGTTCCGCCTGGTCCACTGCTACCACGGACAGGTGGGTCTTGGAGGTGGTGGGAAGAGGCCTGCCTCTGGAATTCGAGCAGGCACCACCCTTCAGAGCCGTCGCCTCTCGGGGGGCTTCGGGATCCCCAGCCTCACTGGCGGCTCGTCGAGCCGACATCGCTCTCCTCCTCCAGAAGGAGGTGATAAGAGAGGTGGTGGACCCTCCTTCAGACCCAGGGTTTGTGTCCAGGTATTTCCTGGTTCCGAAACGGACGGGGGGCTGATGCCCCATTCTCGACCTACACGACCTAAACAAGTTCCTAAGGTCTCGAACCTTCAGGATGGTCACTCTGGCTCAGATAATACCATCCTTGGAGCGGCGTGTGGTTCTGCTCTCTGGACTTGCAGGACGCGTTTTTTCACGTCCCTATCCGTCCGTCTCACCAGAGATTCCTTCGCTTCCGAGCGGAAGGATCCCTCTTCCGAGTTCCAAGCCATGCCCTTCGACTTGTCTCCAGCTCCCAGGGTCTTCACCAAATGCATGGCAGTGGTGACAGCATTTCTGCGGCGCCGAGGGGTCCGGGTGTACCCTTACCTGGACGACTGGCTGATAGCAGCTCTCCAGGAAGGAGGCGGAGTGGTCCAGAGATCTGGCCTCCAGGTCTGTCTCAACTGGGCCTCCTTATCAACGAGGCCAAGTCGGAACTCGAGCCGAGCAGGTGATTCTATTCATCGGGTGCAGCTCGACTCTCTTGAGCCAGAGCGGCTCCGGCGGACAGGGCGAGGTTCTTTCCTCCTTTGCCCGATCATTTCTGGTTGGGCAATTGCGCCCTGCCCGGGACTTCCTGCGCCTCCTGGGTCTCATGGCGGCCTGCACCAGCGTGGTCCGTTGGGCCCGCTGGAACATGCGTCCCCTTCAGTGGGGACTGGCCAGCCAGTGGTCACAACGCTGCGATCCTTTGGACCAGCTTGTGTCGGTGACACAGGGGATGTGGAACACTCTCCAGTGGTGGACCGTTCCAGATCATTTGCAGGAGGGCATCCCGTTCGTCCGCCCCGAGCCGACGGTCTCTCTATCGACCGATGCCTCTCTGATGGGTTGGGGTGCCCATCTGGGGGAACACCGGGCTCATGGCCTCTGGTCCCCGCGGGAGTCCCGATGCCACATCAACCTGCTGGAGCTCCGAGCGGTCCGCCTAGCTCTCACCGCCTTTGCTCCGTTCCTCCGGGGTCAAGTGGTCCGAGTCCAGACGGACAATACCACGACCATGTACTATCTAAACCGCCCAGGCAGGGACGGGCCCATGCTTCTATGCAAGGAAGCTCTCCGCATTTGGTCACTCGTGCGCAGCCTGGAGGCGGATCTCCTAGCCATTCACTTGGCAGGAGCCTCCAACACCCTGGCCGATGCCCTGAGCCGGATAGGGGCTGCATCCCACGAGTGGTCTCTCCTGCCGGAGGTAGTACAGCATCTGTTCTCCCATTGGGGCACACCTCAGGTGGACCTGTTTGCCTCCAGGAGAAGCAGGCTGAGTCTGTTCCATGCCCGCCTCAGCAGGGCTCGCTGCAGGGGATGTCTTTCGAGGCAGTGGACCCGGGCCTCTTTATGCCTTTCCCCATTTCCTTGATCCACAAGGTGCTTCTCAAGGCGAGGAGGGACAAGGTGCAGGTGATTCTGATAGCCCCAGACTGGCCTCGCCAGTTCTGGTACCCAGATCTCCTCAGTCTCAGCTCCAGGACTCCGGCAGAGCTTTCAGCTCGCCCGGACCTGCTCTCAGTCAATCAGGGAAGGTGTTCCATCCGGACCTTCAATCCCTGCACCTGACAGCCTGGTTCCTGAGCGGCTAGAGTTCCAGGCCTTGGGTCTTTCCACCGAGGTCCTCAATGTAGTTGAGGCGTCCCGTAAGGAGTCGACCAGAAAATGCTATGCCTTCAAATGGAAAAGGTTTTCCATTTGGTGTCAGGGCAAGGGCTTGGACCCTTCCTCCTGTTCCTTGGCAAGCATCTTGGACTATTTATGGTCCCTTTCTAGTCAAGGGCTTAGGTCGACGACCCTAAGGGTGCACCTGGCAGCCATCTCTGCTTACCGGGCGCGGGCCGGGAAGCAGTCGGTGGCGCAGGAGAAGGTGGTCTGGCGCTTTTTCAAAGGCCTTGATCACATTTCCCCTCCAGTGCGGGAACCCCCACCTCCGTGGGATCTACTGCTGGTACTGGCAAAGCCTGCGGCAAGCCATTGAACCTATGCACAGGTGTGCTCTTCTCACCTGTCGTGGAAGACCGCCTTCTTGGTGGCTATCACGTCAGCCAGAAGGATGGGAGAGCTCCAGGTGCTTTCCATCGAGTCTTCTTACCTGGTCTTCCACAAGGACAAGGTTGTCCTGCGCCCCAACCCGAAATTCCTTCCGAAGGTGGTGTCGGAGTTTCACCTTAACCAGGTGTTGACTCTGCCGGTGTTCTACCCCAATCACACCTCAGAGGCCGAATATAGGCTCCATACTCTGGACCCTAGAAGGGCGCTCGCTTATTATAAGGAGCGCACGGCTGAAAATCGGGAGAGGTTCGCCAGCTGTTTGTCACCACGCTGAAACGCATCTCGGCAGACCTGCAGCCAAGCGACGATAAGCAGGTGGGTAACCTCCTGCATAGATCTCTGCTATAAGTTGGTGGGCATGGAGCCTCCCAGAGGATAAGAGCTCATTCTACCCGCCATACTGCTGCAACGGTGGCTGCTTCCAGGGACGTCCCTATCCAGGAAGTCTGCAGGGTGCTACCTGAAGTCAGCAAACACCTTCATTACCCATTACCACATCGACCTTGAGTCACGCCGGGATGCTGGTTTTGGGGCCTCGGTTCTCAGTCTCTCTTTCCCAAGTAAGTATTGAGGTGTGCGTCTTGCCTCCCTCCTCCGGAGAACTGCTAGGAGTCTGCCAATGAGTGTGGATGAACAGCATATCCATGTCCCTAGAAATACAGGTTACTCACCTGTAACAGGAGTTCTAGGAATGGTATATATTGTTCATCTATTTCCATTCTCCCGGCTTCGACGCACAACCTGAGCTTCCAGCGGGCCAGATCTGGCGTCATGGGGCGGAGCCGAGAGTTATACCACCCGGGTGGGTGGGAGGAGCAAGCTTGAAGACCTTCCGGCAAGATTTAAAGCGGCAAGGATACCTGCCAATGAGTGTGGATGAACAACATATACCATTCCTAGAACTCCTGTTACAGGTGAGTAACCTGTATTTTCGTACTTACCGTAACAGTAGTTCTTCAAGAGGATCTCTTACACAGCAGTTACTACTCTTGGGTGTCCACCAGAGGGCACTGCTGTTGATGGTAGCTTTCACTAGCAGTGTTGGCTGGGGGCCACCCACAATGACATCATCACGTCTGTGACTATAAATATGTGGGCAGCCTTAAGCATCTCAGTTCCCTGCTGGCTATCAGCTCATGGAGCGAGCCTAGTGGTACCCAAAATAGGTCTGAAAGATTGCTCTCCCTAAGAAGGAGGGAGAAGGAGGAAGAGAACACACCTGCTGCAAGAGATCCTCTTGAAGATCAACCATTATGGTATTTACGAAACTGTACCAACTTCTTTGAGGGTATCTCTTGCCGCAGGTACTACTCTTGGGATGATTCCTAAGCAGTGAAGGAGGAAAGATGATCCAGTTAGGGAAGGAGACCCTGCAGGACTGCGTGGTCAAAGGTTGCATGATGTTGAGAGACAAGGTCAATGTTATAGTGCTTTGTAAAGGTGTGCACTGTAGGAAGAGTGCTTACATATGTCTGAAACAGAGATGCCTCGGAAGCATGCCGTAGTTGTAGAGAGGACCCGGGTAGAGTGTGCATGGACAGTACCTGGTATTTATTGTAGCAGTATGTGACGCAATACACCAGCAAGTTGGAAAGTGTTTGCTTGGTGACTGGTAGTCCTCGTTTGCCTGGAGCAAATGCCATGAAAAGTTGTTTAGATTTTCTTATGGCGTTTGAGGGTGTTGTGAAACACCATAATATACGGTGTACATCCAAGGTATGGAAAAGTGATTCCCCTGGATTAGAATAATCTGGGTAAAAACACGTAAATTTATGGACTGGTTTAGTGTATACTCAAATGACTTTCGGTAAGATCGGGTTTGTGTAGAAAGAGACAGAGACCCTGTCTTTGTGAAAAACCAGGTAGGGCTTGGAACACATGAGAGTTTGGAGCTCAGATATGCACCTGGCTGAGGTAATTACTACTAAAAATAAAGTTTTCCATGCTAAGAAATGCATTTTGCAAGTGGCAGCTGGTTCAAAGGATGCCAGCGTTAGTTTTTCAGTTATGAAATTTAGATTCCCAGGGAGGCACTGGCCTCCGGATGGGAGGTTTGAGGTGTAAAATGCCCTTTATAAGCATGCAAACAAATTCTTGTTAGGCAACCTGATGGCCGTTTATGGGCTCATGGAAGGCTGAGATTGCTGGCAGGTGTACTTATGGATGAGTAACTGAGCCCTTCAGAGGTCAGTGAAGTAAGGTAGTCTAGTATATCAGGGAGAGAGCAGAAAAAGGGATTGGGGGATTTGGAGGTTGCCCAATTAGCGAACAATTTCATTTTGCTTGGTAGGTTTTTCTGGTGGATGGTTTCCGGGAGGCTAGTAGTACGTCTGCTGCTTTTGAAGACACATTGTCTTCCTCTGAAGATGGTTTCAAGAGCCACATGTGGAGATGTAGGGAGCATAGGTTGGGGTGTAGTAGAGCCCTGTGATGCTGGGTGAGGTGATCTGGGTGGAGAGGGGGAGGAATGGGATCTTTGATCAATAGTTGTTGGAGGAGAGGAAACCAGATCAGCCTTGTCCAGAATAGGGCTATTAGAATCATTGTTGCAGGCTCCAGTTGCAGTTTCAGTAGGACACGTTGGAGCAGAGGAACTGGGGGAATACATATAAAGATTGTCCTTATCACGTTAGGGACAGAGCATCCATAGAGTGACCCTTTCGACAAGAGGCAAACTGCTCTCATCTCGAGGATGTTTATGTGGAGGAAAATATGTTCTGGTCTCAACAGCCTTGCATCTGGTGGGGGCCAAGTTGGGCACCCCATCTGAGGATGGAGGCATCTGTGGTAAAGGCTTAGGTTGGAGGGGTGATTTGAGAAGGGACTCCTTGGTTCAAGTTGGACTGTACTGTCCACCAAGTTAAGGCATTGTAGAGTGCCAGTGACCTTTAGTTGGTCCTTGAAATCTGCACTTTTTTGTTGCCATTGGTGTAGAGACCACTGGATGTGACGCATGTGGAGTTGTGCGTGTGGTACAGTGGCGATGGAAGCTGCCATGTGGCCTAGGAGGCACATGACTTACTGTGCTGTCGTGTGTCACTGACCGATAATGGGTGGCCAGAGACATTAGTTTTCTACATTTGTCCTCGGGAAGTAAGACTCTGTCTAGTTGTGCATCTAGGGTAGCCCTATGTGTTGTAGTCTTTTGAGTTGGTCTTGGGTGAGATTTCGGCCAGTTTACCATAATGCCTAGTTCCTGGAATAGTTGAAGGGTGGCGTGTAGGGATTGCAACAAGTTTTCCTTGGTTGAGGCCTTTATGAGCCAATCATCCAGGTAGAGAAATATGAAGTGCCCTTGTCTTCTTAGGGCCGCTGCTACCACTGCTAGGCATTTCGTGAATACTCTTGGTGCAGAGGAGAGGCAGAAGGGCAGAGCCTGGAACTGACAGTGTTGTTCCAGGAGCTGGAAACGTAGGTACCGATGCTGTGCTGGATGGATAGGGATATGGGGGTATGCATCCTTCATGTCCAAGGTACAAAGTCAGTCTCCCCGATGTAGTAAGGGAATGAATGAGGCTAGGGTGATCATCCTGAATTTTTTGTACTGGATGTACAAGTTCAGTTCCCTTAACTCTAGGACCAGATATAGGTCTCCAGTGCATTTTGGCACCAGGATGAAATGGGAGAACCCCTTTCGCTGTTCCCCTGGTGGCACCGACTGAACTGCATTCTTGTGTATGAGGGACGTTAGTTCCTCTTGAAGGATCAGTACGTGATCTGGTGGGTACACTACAGAACAGGGAGGATGGGGTTGAGGGGGGAGGTGAACTCTAGTGTGTGTTGTTTTTAGTATCAGTAGGACCCATTCATCTGAGGTTATGTTTTGCTAAGCCTCTAAATGATATAGGAAACAATCTCCAACAGCTTCCGAGGCTGGCAGAAGGAAGCTGTCGAGGAACTTTAGAGTCAGAAGGTTTGGAGGCTCTGGCCGCTATTTTAGGGATGGACTGGGTCCTTTGGACGTGGATGTAGGAGTGCAAGTTGCAGATTAACTTTGCTATCATCCACTGCTAGATTGTCAGACATTACCATATTGGCAACCTGCCCTTTGAAACTGAAAGGGCTAGTAGTACTTCTTTTGTCCTGCAGGTTGGGATGTATGGTACATACCATGTACTATCCGTAAAGTTTGTCCTGATGCCTGAAGGTCATCAAGGATAGTTTGAGTGTCTGATCTGAATAATTTGTTGCCATTAAATGGGGCGTTCAAAATAGTTTGTTGAACATCAGGGGTAAACCCCGATACCCGAAAGCCAGGCATGTCTGCAAAGAAGTACCATCATAGCGGATGTTCTAGCAGACATAGCTACTGATTCAGATTCGGACTGTAAGTCTTTGGTTCTTACTGAAACAATTGAGTTTTGTACACTTTTAACTTATGTAACCATCTGCATATACAGGACAACTTTGTAAAACAGGGCCTCACAGTCTTAATAAAGGTTATCTATCCATCAGTCAGTCAGTCAGTCTATCTACTGTGTCGTATCCTACCCTGAGTAAGTGGCGGGAAAGGGCAGTGCCAGTAGAAAATGTAGCCAGAAGATGGTCTTTTTCAGTGAATTGAGGGAGTTGATTAGCAATCGCAGTCGCTGTGGTCCAAAGGAGTTTTTTGATATTTTAGCATGTGGCCTATGTAGTTCAGGATGCATAGGTTCATAGTGGCAGCTTGGTAGATTCTTTTGCCCATGTAGTCTAAGCACCTGGATTCCCTGCCTGGGGGAAGGAATATGAGATGTTTAGGCTGCTTTGTTCAGTCATGTGCGGCATTGATAAAGTACAGTTACGCAATAACTTACTGCAATAGTAGATCTTCGAGAGAAGCTCTTGCAACAGGTAACACAAGTAGGATGGATGCTGGCAGGTGGCAGGACCCCACAGAAAACTTCTAGCTAGCAGTCTATGGTGGAGACTACCCAGCCCGATGTCAGCCCACCCCTGACGTCATGCATGGTATAAAAAGAGAGGGCAATCCCCGGTGTCCCTCAGGTCTCCCAATGGAGACTCCGGCATCGAGGATGAAAGGTGATCAGGAACAGAGAACCAAGCAGAATTCTGCAGACCAATCATAATGTTGCCAATGCAACCAGGTGCAGAATAGAGTCCCCTGGGTGGGAAGGTGGTCGGGAAGCCATACCTGCTGCAAGAGCTTCTCTCGAAGATCTACTGTTATGGTAAGTTCTTATGTAACTGTACTATCTTACTTCAAGAGTCAGCTCTTGCAGCAGGTAACACGTAGGATGGAGTCCCAAGCAGTAAAGGAGACCCAGCCTAATTTTGGGTGGAAGACGCAGAGAAAAGCCAAGAGAGGAATGCCTTCAGGAAAGTAGTCCCTGCAGAACTGCCAGGCCAAAGCCTGCTCTGCATCTGGAGGAAATGTCGACATAGTAATGTCTGATAAAGGTAAGAAAAGAATTCCATGTGACTGCTGCACAAATGTCAGCTACAGACACATTCCTAAGAGTGGCAAAAGATGCCACTGCTCCCCTTTCTGGAGTGACCCTTCACCGAGCCCAGCAAGGGTTTGTCATATTTCTGGTAACAAAATGAAATGCAGTTAACCAGCCATTTAGAGAGAGAGACTGTCTGGCTACAGGAGACCCTTGGATCCCGGGGGCAAAGGAAACAAAAAGTGGATCAGAACGTCTAAACTCTCACATTGTGGAAAGATAAAAATGTAAAATGCAGTGAACATCCAGTGTGTGGAGAACAGCTTCACCCTGGTTAGAGTGGTTGGGATAATACACTGGGAGGTGTATGTCCAGATTCTGGGTCAACTCAGACACCGCCTTCGATAAGAACTTAGGATTGGTCTTCAAGGCCACCCGGTCCTTGTGGAACACCAAATAAGGCTTCTTACACATCAGGGCCTGTAGCTTGGAAATTCAAGCAGAAATAACGGCAACTAAAAACAATGCTTTCCAGAAAAGGAAGCAAAGCTCGCAATCCATGGCTGACTCAAATGGGGGTAAGGTGATCTTTTCCAACACGAAAAGTAAGTCCCGGGCCGGCCTGGTGGCGCTGAGGGTTGAGGCGCGGGACGCCACACATCACGCCACGCCGGCGACCCGGGTTCGGGAACGGACTTGGGGGCCGGGGCTGGCAGGGGAAGGAAGGATTGAGCGTCCGGCGACAGCCTCTCTTCCTTTGGGTGGGTGAGGGATACATGCGCCATTGCAGCGACACCCAGCGGAGGCTGGGTGTCCAACAGCATCTTGCATCTGACAGAGGGAGAAGCTGGCAGACGTCTGCACGTAAGTGCGCGGACGTCATTGCACGTCCAGCTCTCCAGGGGGTATATACTATACAAAAATAAGGGACTCCACCTCTATGAAGCCCTCCCCGGGGGTTCCTTCAGGTCGCCGATCCCCCAACCAGTTACTAGGACCGTGGGCTGATATGGGTGCCAGCTCTGCGGCCCCATCCTCTGGGGGGTAAGCCAGGGGTGACCGGGGGAATCGGCCGACATGAGGGACCTCAGGGGGCCGTGACCAGGGTGGATACTTGGCGAGAGTATCCCTAATAAAAAAAAAAAATTAAGTCCCAAGGGGGGATGGGGTCCATGATGGAGGGGGCTTCATATGAAGAATGCCTCACAGAAAGGTACGGGCTACGTCTAACTGTGCCACAGTTCTGCCTTGAACAGAGATGATGGGCAGAGATGGCAGACAAATGAACTTTGATGGATGAGTAGCCCAACCCCAAGTCTGAGCGCAATAACAGGTACTCTAGGATCGAGCTCACTGGACAGGCCAAGGGATCGAGACAGTGGGCAGTATCCCAGAGGCAAAAGTGCTTCCATTTCATGGTGTAAGTAGCTCTGGTGGAGGGTTTCGTTGGCAGCCTTGTCAGAGACCTCAAATCGTGACTTGGCTAGGTCCTCAGGAGCCATGCATGGAGATGCAATGACCGAAGGTTCGGGTGAACTAAGGTCCCATCATCCTGGGAGAGTAAGGGAGTGCTCAGAGGCAGGGGAATTGTGGGTTTGGCAGTCAATCATTGCGCCAGGGGATACTAAATCTGTCATGGCCACAACGGGGCCACAAGGATCATCACTGCTCCTTCCACTTGCAACTTGAGAAGTACTTTCTCAAGGAGTGGGAAGGGAGGGAAGGCATAAAGAAACCTCCCTCTCCAGGAGAGGAATGAGTCTCACCAGCAAACTCCAGGCCCTGGATCTAGCGAGCAAAAACTGGGCAACTTTGCATTGACAGGGGATGCAAAGAGGTCCAGCTCCGGCCTGCCCCATCTGTTGAAGAGATTGTTGACAGACTGCAGAAGGGCCCACTCTTGCACTCTGGACAGAGTCCTGCTGAGAGCACTGGCCACAGTGTTTTGAACCCCTGGAACGTGAACCACAGAGAGATATCTAGGTGGTGAGTTATGGTCCAGTTGCAGACCCACACTGCTTCCCAACAAAGAGAGTACAAGTGAGTGCCTCCCTGCTTGTTGAGGTAAAACACCACCACCATGTTGCCTGCCTGGATGAGGAAGTGTCCCAGGTGAAGCACCATACTCAAAGCTTGTAAGGCATAGAGAACTGCTCTCATCTCCAGAATATTGATGTGGAGAGGCTCCTTGGCCGCAGACCAAGTGCCCTGTGTCCTGGGGATGCCCAGATGTATGCCCCAACCAATGACAGAGGCATTGGATGTCAAGAGTTAATCTGGAGCTGTTCTCTGAAAGGGTATCCCTTCTGTTAGAGAGGGAGATGTCATCCACCAACTGAGTTCTCGATTAACCAGTTCTGGAATAGAGACCATAGAGATCCATAATGTCCCATCTTTGGTCCCACCAGACTCTGAGTCCACTGAATCGTCCTCATATGCAGTCTGGCTAGAGGGACTATAACAATGGAAGCGGTCATGTGGCCTAGAAGCTGGAGAAGTGTCCTGGCTAGGACTCTTGGGAGGGACGAAATGTGGTGTGCTAGTCCTTGGAGTCAAAGTGCCCTGTCCTCTGGGAGAAAGGCCTTCCCCGAGTGGTATCGAACAACGTCCCAATGAACTGGAGGGACTGGGTCAGGAGCAGGGAAGACTTCAGTATCTTGACAGTGATACCCAGGTCTCTGAAAAGAGAACAGGTGTCCTGGATGATGTGCCGCAGCTGCTCGCTGGACAGGGCCATTAACAGCCAGTCATCCAGGTGAGGGAAAACAGTTTCCTTTCCTTCAGAGGGCTGCCACCACCACAGCCAGGCACTTGGTAAATACCCTTTGGGCTGAACTGGTAGTGCCTTCACCAGAATTCGAACCAGAGAAACCTCCTGTGAGGTTTGGCCACCAGGATGTGGAGATTGGCTGGCATTGTTGGATATGCAGGATGCCTATCTCCTTGATGGATCACTGGCAGTAAGCCCTGCAGAGTGCCCATCCAAAACCATTTGTATTCCACAAACTGATTGAGGTCGCTGAGGTCCAAGATAGGGTGCAGGTCCCTGGTCTTTCTGGGCACAAGGAAGAAATGGGAATAGAAGCTTGTGCCCCTCTGAGACGGAGGAACTGGCTCTATTGCCCTTTTGAGCAAGAGAGCCCGAATTTCAGCCTGGATCAACTCGGCATGAGCCGGGGAACAGCAGGAGGAAAGGGGAGGCCTGTCCGGTGGCCATCTGGACAAATTCTATCAAGTGTCCACTGTCGTCCATTTGTGGACCCACTGTTCAGAGGTGATCTCTTGCCAGCCCATGACTTGGAGAGAAAAGCGGCCTCTGACCACCTCCCCCATCAGAGTTATGGGAGGGACTGGGTACAACAAGTCAGGCTGTGGTGGGGGGGTGGGGAGATCTGCTTTGGTTGGTTTGGTGGCCTGAGATGCAGATCCTGTGGGGCCTCTGGAGGGTCCCTTACGGCCATAACCACCTCACTGTTGCTGCTGTGGTTGAAAGTGAGATTGCTGTCCTCCTTTCCCTCGAAAGCGAGGCTTTCGAAAAGGTCCGTTTCGGCTTGTACACAGAATGTATGGACCAAATGGTCTTTCCAGAGTCCTGCAGTTTGGTGATGATCTTTTCAGAGTCCTCACCAAAGAGTACAGAACCATGAAATGGTGCATCTAAGATGTTTGTCTGCACATCCTGGGCAAAACCGGATGTCTGGACCCATAAATTCCAATGCGCGCCAACACACACACACACACACACACACACACACCCACACCCCCACCCCAGTGGCCGCGGTCCATGACGCCGTGTCCACTAAGTCATAGGCTGACCAGAAGACATGCATGCCCACGTCTGAACCAGTTTGCAATAGTTTTTCCAGCTCTGCCTTCTGTGGACAGTCTGGGATCTCTAACAATGTTGATCCCTTGTTCTCAAAGGGCATTCTGGAATCGTACCATATGAGTAAGAAGTTGAGACTTGATATGGTACATGTGGTGGAGGAATAAACCTTACACCCCATGGAATCTAGCTGTTTAGATTCCCTGTCTGGAGGCTGAGTACTAAGATGTCTTGACCTCTGGGATCTATCGTGGGCAGCCAAAATGACCCCAAAAAAGGTTCCTCCTTCAGAGCCCCATAACGGCAGTCCGCCTTTTTGGGTATTGCAGAGGTGTGGGGATGTTTCCAGGCTGCCTTGGTGACGTCTGCAAATGTGTCCACCAAGGGCAGGATGACCACTGGTTTCAGGTCCTTTTGGCACAAATACTTGGCCAGAGTCTCTCAGAGTCCAGGTCCTCCATCTCCCAGCTCGTGTTGGCTTGAATATGCCACATGATCTCCATAAAGAACGTGTCATCTGGCAGTGATTTGGGAGTATCCTTGGGGTCGGGGGGGGGACATGCCCTCAATGGATGAGGGAACAGAGGAGGACACATCTGAAGAACGGTCCGAGTCCATGAAAGAGGAGGAGGACCAAGACCTGTTGTGCCGTTTGTGCCTATGGTGGTCGGAGGAGCTGGAGGACCTCTGACTCCTGGACTGGAACCTGGAGGGGTGCTTGCGATGTGCCTTGCCCTCGTCTCTGCCCAAAGGAGGGATGGGCTCAGTGCCCTTGTCCTTGCCCTGAGGTGCGGTGGGCTCCATCAGAGAAGGGGCCCCTGAGGCAACGGGGGAGTAGTCTGTCCATGGAATTTTTGGTGATAAAAAGATCAGTTCTAATGGTCTCCCACCAGTAACCAAAAAGTCCCTTGACCTGAGACGGGTGGAGTTTAGGCTCCAAACTGGTCATCAGACCAGACGCCAGCCCAGAGCCGTAGTCTGGCCTGGAGCCATGATCTGGTGATGGGGGTGAACAGGAGGAGGAGGTGTCAGGGCTATAGTAGTAGGCCCAATGTCGGTGCCAGATGCCTGGTCTAAGGTAGTCGTCAGGCAGTCCTCTGAAGGACTGTGACCTGACAGATCGTCAGCCAGTGGCAGGAGTGGTGTGGGACAGGTGACGTCGAGGACTGGGTCGATGGTGCCGATGGCTGAGCTGCCAAAGCAGCAACGTTGGTCGCTTGTCATCAGTGGGAGTCAACACTCCAACAAATGCTGTGTCACTAGATGCTTGTCTGACAACAGCTTGGCTAGCCTGTGCGGCTGAGAGGCAGATGCCCCGCAGGAGTGCCCCGAGGCCTTGCTTCTATCCTGGGAGTCAGTAACAGAGACAGAGGCTGACAGGGAGTGAGCTAACATTGGTCCCTTATCGAGGTCAGAGTACCACTGGACCTTAATTGGCTGCAGGGTAGGGCCCAAAAACCTGGAGCCGCAGTCTTTGGCTCCCGATGCTTTAACCAGGGTGGGCGGGGTTTACAACCGTTGGCCTGGAAGGTGAACGGGTCACCTGGGAGGCAGAGTCGGAACTGCCCTGGAGGCAGAGAGGGAGCCTGAAGATCTGCATCTGGAGGGAGATCTCCTTTTTCTCTCTCCTGTCACTTCTTATTCTTTCCTGAAGATATATGGTGGGAAGAACCCCTCCCTGAAGAGGAATCTCTCTGCATGGTGGCCAAATGTTGCTCTGTGAGGAAAGCCTGGAGAGCCTTCCGACAACATATCTTCATCCTACTATTGAGTTTTTGGCAGTGCTGGCAGGCCTGGGCACAGCAAGCAGGCAGAGTGCCCATCCTTGGATGGGACTTGTTTACAGCCGGCACACTTGGAGGGGTGCCATTCGATGGAGGATGTCGGAGAAGTCACAAAAAGTCCCTTGACCTGAGACGGGTGGAGTTTAGTCTCCAAATTGGCATCTGGTCTGATGACCAATTTGGAGCCTAAACCTATGCACCTTTCAAAAAACGTAAAATCAAAGCCCTCTCTAATCCCTGGCTAACAGCCAAACTACTGGCTCAACTTAAAGCACGTGACCATCTTTGGGCTATAGCCAGGGCCACAGGCTCCATAACAGACTCACTTAACTATAAACAGGCGCGCAACCTATGCACTTTACAAATCAGGCAAATGAAGAGTCTCTATTTCAAGAATGCTCTAGAAACCACCTGGGGTGGCAGGAGATCCTTCTGGGACAATATACATAATATTATGGGCAAACAGTCTTAAATCCTCTCCACGGCAATGAACATTGATGGCTCCACTACCCGTGACCCTAAGACTATGGCCGATGCCCTAAATAAAACCTTCACTGACCTCAGTGGTGTCCTCTCTCACCAGACTTCTTCCAGGACTTGTCAGTTCCAAAACTCGTATCCCAAACCACCTCGCCAGACAAACCGCTATTTCACTTTAAAATAGTCAACACATATGAAGCCTACAGATACATAAAAAAGGCCTGCTCTAAATCTAGAAATAGCAGTGACACCATTGATCTAAAACTTCTGTTCCTCACCCTAGAAGAAGTGATCCACCCCCTCACCCAAAATTCTCAACCTCTCCCTGTGCCAAAGTCAATTCCCCAACACATGGAAGGCCAGTATAGTCACACCAGTGCATAAAGGGGGAGACAAATCCACACCAGGGAACTATCGGCCCATATCTATACTTCCACCCCTTTCCAAAGCTCTTGAACGGATCGTGGCGGATCAACTATCAGACTACCTGCAAAAGTATGATCTACTCTGCATTCAGCAACATGGATTTAGGAAAGGACACAGTACGTCGACGGCCCTACTTGATTTCTGTAGTGAAACTCACAAAGCCTTGGATAAGGGTTATTTAACCGGAGCTGTTTTCACAGACCTCACAAAGACCTTTGACACTGTTCACCATAGCCTTCTAATCTCTCTTCTGCTCAACATTGGGCTAACCGAGGGACCTGGAGCCTGGGTAAAAAGTTACCTGGCACAACGTTCTCAAACAGTAAAAATCTCTGAGGTTCTCTCTGATTCCAAACCGGTCCTCTCTGGTGTCCCCCAGGGCTCAATTTTAGGTCCTCTCCTCTTCAGCCTATTTCTAAACTTGCTTCCCAAATCCTGCCCTGAAAAATTAATACTCTATGCTGATGACGCTGTAATTCTCTCCTCCCATAAGGATCCAAATCCACTATGACACAGCTTGCAGCTTGCTGTCTCATGTGTTGAAAAGTGGTTCCTTGAGCACAAACTGGTCCTAAAATCAAAAAAAAAGTCATGCTTTGCCAGTCATCAAAACAGAAATAGGCATACCCACTGGTCATAAAAACTTCTCTTGAAATACACTAGAACAAGTGAACACCTTCAAATACCTTGGTATCACTTTTGACGAATGTCTTACTTTATGCCCATATCGATAACACTGCAAAAACAGTGCACCAACGCATTGGAATTTTGTACCGGAACGGTCAATTTTGCAACCAAGCTGCCTTGAGAATTGCTGTTCAAAGCTCCATCATCTCAATCATAGACTATGGTCTAATTGTCTATGGCTCAGCTACTACCACTGCACTAAAGCGCATCTCAACAGCACTAAACAAAACCTGTTGACTCCTCACTGGAGCACAGAGATGGACCCACACTTGTGACCTCTACACGGAAACCGGTTGGTTGCATCTTTCCAATTGCCTCATGTATCTCACCTGCGTGATGGCAAAAAAAATCAATCTTGGGACTCACTCCTCCATGTATCCGGGACCTGCTCTGCCTGAACAATGGCACTCATACCTCCAGAAGATCTGGCCACCAACCTTTCCTTGTCCCTAGATGCCGGACTGCTCAGGGACAAAGATCTTTTACATACCGTGCCCCTACCTGGTACAATGCCCTTAACCTGCCCTCCCTATCCTCCATGACATTGGGGGCTTTCAAATCCATACCTTACGCTCACCTCACAGCCTCCAGCTCCTGTGACTGCTTTGACTAAAGTCTCATCCCACTGAGTGCACTTACCTTTGTTTCACTCAACCACCATGGTCTCCTCTTTGACAAAGACGACCTGAGTACCACTAACCTGGTTCTATCTGCTCCTAAACTTCTTATTTCTCCCTCTCTTCCCTCTCAAGCTCTCCAATCCTTATTCCTTGTCCTTGACACTGCCTCTGAGTTCCTTTTTCTTTTCTGTATATAAATGTTGCTGTTAAGTTGTGGCCTTGTTAAACGGCTTACTGATTATTTGTAACACTGTCTACTATGTTTTTGTACTTAATGACGTGGAACCTTTGTAAAAGAGCCTTGGCTCAAAGGTATTAATTCCTAGAACAATAAACTTCAAACTTCAGAAGACAACATACAGGAACAATAACAGCAGAAAATGCAAACTTTTTCATGAGAAAATAAAGAATCTAGTTAAGAAGACTTAGCAAAATGGCAGCCGAAATAACGAGAGGCGATCTGTGGAGCCAATGAATGCGAGTTGACGGTGGGAAAAGAACTGAGGGACGCCAGGGACCGCCCTCCCTTTATACCATATGTGACGTTGGGGACAGACCAATGTCAGGGGTGACTGCTAGCTAGTAGTTTTCCATGGGGTCCTGCCACCTGCCGGCTTCAGTTCTACATGTGTTACCTGCTACAAGAGCGGACTCTCAAAGTAAGATCTAGGGAGTCAGCCTGTGGTGAGGTATAGAAAAAGGGGATGATCTAGTGGTGCCTGGTAAAGGTGATCTGCTTTTCTGGGAACTGGTGGCACTGCAGATGGGTGGTGCCAGGCTGCCAGAACTGCATCCTGATATGCCTGGATTAAGGGTGGGACCACAATGGCAGGGTCTTCTGGTAGTTCCACGTACTTTGCCATGTTGTGGCAGTGTTTATCCTATTGTGTAGTGGTGAAACCCATAACCCTCTGAATTTGTGACATAATTCTAAAAATGGTTGGGTCATCAGAATGAGAGGCTTGGATGTACGGGCTGGAATCCTCTTCAGCACAGAATACCGTGGAGGTGCTAGTGGGAGGGCGAAGGCCATCTCCTGTCTATGCTTTCTTTGTACTCTTCTTCATAGTCTAGAAAGTATTCTTCCAGTGACTGGAAAGAAGGAGCAGGGGAGGGGTCCCTATAGGACAACTCCTTTCTAGGTCTCTTATGTGTAGGAGGTGAAGGGAGAATGTGAGACCTGATTTTGAGGAGGCTGAGAAGGCAGAGATACCTGCATACCCTGCATTACTTGTAACACTGTTTGTACTACAGTGGCAACGTCGACAGATGAGGCTGTTGACGAATGTGGGGGTAGACCTTCCAGTGGTATTAGAGCTGGTGATAGGTATAATGGAAAGAGACGGACGTGGTTGAGGATGTAAGCAAGATCCTGAACCATAAGGCACGATTCCCCTGGGAGTATCAGCCTAGCCCCTATATGTAACCATCTGAGAGGGTGGCAGTAACTTTGGGATCACAGTTAAGGAAAATCCTTTTTCCCCTAATAACATACCCTGAAGTTGTCATCAATGGGGATTGGAATGGAGATGCAGCGGAATACTGAAAAGCATGCGATGTTGACAAGGCATTTAAGTTCCTGGAGGAGCGGGCCGCATCCAGTGACCACAATGGACATGGTGGGAGTCATCTTAGTCACCACAGATAAGGCTGCAGTAGTCACCACAGATACGAGTGCAGTAAGAGTAGTCAATGAGAGGACTGGGAAGGTCATCATCGATGTAGACCTGTTTCAGTCTTGAGAGGTCATCGATGGCCCACCAGAAGCGGAAACCATCAACAAAGGCTTACCTTTGGATGAAGGAGGATGATCGATCCTTGTCCTTATGCTTATGTTTGTCTAGTGCTTGTGCAATGACTGGGAGGCTGAAGTTGTCAACGAGGGGTTTCAGGGACAAGCCCCTTTCTCAAGGAGAGCAAGCTTTTGTTCCATTTGATAAGATTTTATCTCCTGAAGCGGCTGACAACAGGTAGCTTGGTTAAACTCTTGGCAATGTCAGGGCCCCATGTTTGCTGCGGTAAAGTGGACCTACATTCTGTGGCAGGGCAAATGCAGATTCTGTGGCCATTCTGCAGCAATTCTGCAGCTGCAGTCAAATTCTGCATCGCTTACCAAGCTCCTTGCTCATGCTCCTAAATGAGTATATTTCAATGAAATAAAAGTGCCCTCACAGTCCAGTTTTCCCCTTGCCAGGTAATCTGATAGCTGTACCTCCACCTGGTTGAGGGAAAGAAAGTTGGGAAAATCTGTCACCTCATGTAGTCAGTTTATGGCTTGCTCCATTCCCTACTCACTGCACCACCGTCTGACCACAGCCTCCGATCAGATTCCCTTACCTTTAACCAAGCAGAAGCTGAAACAAACCTGTCTCATCAGAGGTCCGCCACACCTGGTGACCTTCTGAACACTTATTTGGTTTGCTGTCTCCCTAGGAGGAGACGTTGTGTGCAGCCCCCAGGCAACATACACAAACTGAGTGGTTGTTGTCATCAGTACATGTTTCTGCCACAATGGCACTTTCTGCATAGAGAGTCCAAATTAGACATTCAGCGTTTAAGAATAAATGAACGTAAAAAAAACATTCCGGCTCAGTTCTCTCATCGAAGTCTTTGTCGACCACACTAAGCATGACAGCTAAATGTGCAGTGAGTTGAGAGATGGCAAGAAAAAGAACCGAGGATGCTTGGGGCCGCCCACATATTTATAGTCGCAGACGTGATGATGTCCATGTGGGCAGACCCCAGCCAACACTGCTAGTGAAAGCTACCATCGACAGCAGCACCTTCTGGCGGACACCCAAGAGTAGTACCTGCTGCAAGAGATACCCTCAAAGATCAGATGTTTCTAACATGTTCCTGCACTCATTAATTAGTTTAGATACTGTGCTTACCAGTGTTTTGAGCTCTAAAAATTAAAGCGCTATCTCGCTGGAATCATGCCTATTATGTTTGCTTGCAAAGCATGTGAATAAACTGGATCCGTCTGAACTACAAGAGTGCTTTTTCGGAAGTGCCCCTTTGTCACCGGTCACATCATCAGAATGCTGAATTTTCTCTTCAGTGTTGGCCCTCTCTGCATTTTCCTCCTTTTCCATTTGAAGTCCTTGCCCAATCCCAATGTTGAGAGAACCTCTTCATTTCCCAGTCTTGACATTTTACTATTATAATTTGTGTTATTAATTTGTTCATTATAAGCTAGTGGCTGTAGTGGGATTTGCACCTGGGATCCCCTGGTTTATATTTCCTCCTTTAGATGGAGCCAACCTACAGAATGGGAACACCCAGGTTTGCATGCCTGCTTGGGGGCAACTGAGCAGTATGCTCTTTTCTCTGCTTCTCAGCTGCCTGCCCCGAGGATGATCAGCAGCCCCAGTTCTGCGCCCACTGCTTGCCTATCAGGCAGCCCAGAACAGCAGGGGCTGGTGTCCCTTTCAAACTGCAACAGCAGCTCGAATCCTGCGTCTGCACCACTACAGAGCCGCCGCTGGAGTCCCGAGCCGATGCTCACTTGCCGCTGCCCCATTGGAACCTATGCTCCCTGCCGCTGAGCCGTATGCTCCTTTCTCTGCTTCTCAGCCACCTGTCCCGAGGAGGATCAGCAGCCTCAGTTCTGTGGCCACAGCTTGGCTATTAGGCAGTCCAGAACAGCAGGGGCTGGTGTCCCTTTCAAACTGCAGAAGCGGTTTGAATCCTGCATCTGCACTACTACAGAGCCACCACTGGAGTCCCCTTGCTGTTGAACCAACGCTCACTAGCTGCTACCCTGCTGGAACCTACGCTCCTTGCCGCTGAGCCGTACACTCCTTCCTCTGCTTCTCAGCCACCTGCCCCCGAGGAGGATCAGCAGCCCCAGACCTGCGGCCACTGCTTGGCTATCAGGTACGACCAGGGAGCCACTTCGACGCTCAGCCCGCTCAGGAGTTTCCCCGCCAGTGCTTTGTGACGGCCCCCCCCAATCTGGACTCTGACTTATATAGGGACATTTGGGTATGTCATAAGACAATCAGCCCTAGTTTCCCATTTGCTAGTCATATATATTGCCTACCACGGGTATTATCGCTGTTTCAACCTTCCCACTGACTCCAACATGTTTTTATGTTTGTATTTGCTGTGCAACACCTTGAGATTTTGAAAGGCACTCAATTAAATACATTTTATTATTATTATTATTATTGTTAACATCTCTTGCTCCTTTCTGAGCACTTCGGAGTCCTATTAATCTACTTTTTCTCCTCTAACATGGCTCTGCGATCTGGACTTCTGAAGACCACTGGGCTAAAATTAGTCATCCTTCCCTGGCTCTCTTTGCGCACTTGCCCCTATGCCATTACCCAGTCAGCACCAAGTCTGAAGGATTCCATCTTCTCAAATATGCTCGCTGACACTGGCAAATGCCCAGATCTTACACCTATGCCCCCCGGTTCCTAATATACTATGCCACTTTCACTACTAAAAAATATTTAAAGCACCAAATACATCAGCCATACCCTTTCTTGCATCACAAGCTCTGGTACTTGCTGCTGCTTGCTCTGTTACTGTCAGGAGATAATGAAATGAACCCTGGCCCTATGACACAACCCGCACATACCAATGTCAGCTGGTCTAACATAAAAGGTATGTGTATTATGCACCTCAACATCAGAAGCCTCCTCAAAAACTATTCTGAACCAGAGACCTTTGTGGCTCTCTATCATCCTGATGTCCTCTGCCTATCTGAGACATGGCTTATACCTTCAATTCCTGATGCTGTATGCACCCTAACCAACTACAATCTTGTTAGGTGTAACAGACCGTTCTCTAAGCGGGGCAGGGGAGTTGCGATTGATTTTAAGACCCATCTGAATCTCTCCCTGGCCACTACCCCCACCCTATCATGTGAATCTCTCCATGCTGTCCTCCTCCTAGGCACAAAAAGTTGCACAGAATGTGTGCCTACACCCCCCCCGCCCCGTGAAGTGGCTCTTCAGGCCTTGCTGAGCTGCTTGAACACTATGTGGGCATAATGAACTACTAATTCTTGGTGACATGAACCTGAACTGGTTAGGTCGAGCCCAAAACACCCTTCTCTCCTTATTACAAGGCTATAACCTTCACCAAGTGATTGCTGATCCGACTAGGATAATAGCCACCTCCACTTCCGGTACACTTATTAACTGGATGCTATCAAATCGTATTGACAGGCTCATAGCTGCCAGTACATTACCAGATCCAATTTTCTGCATTTGGAGTCCCTCTGCTGTCCCTTCCCCACCACGATTCATTACTTTTTGAACTCTGCCAACCTATCTTCCTTAATGACGTCTCCTCTATTGACTAGTCCTACCTCTATCAGATCCATGACACCCAGGCTACTCTTGACTACTTTCTCGACAGGTCTGGGACCCTTCAAGATAGGCACACTCCATCACCACATGGCGTATCCGGGAGAAACAAACAAGATGGCTACAGAAAGACCAACCGGCCTCCCTCCGGGACAGGGACAAAAGTTGGAAGCATTTTAAAAAACCAGGCCTCCTATCTGATCATAACACCTACAGGGCTGTATGGAGCACCTGCAAAAAACAAATCAGACTAGCCAAATGCTCCTATTGTAAAGGACTCTTATTACATGTGTCGGGGGACTCTAGAAAATTCTGGACTCGCGTAAAAACATTTCTGAGGTCCAAACAATCTCATTCTAGTAACGACATGGTCCTAAATGGTGTCCATTGTAACAATCCAACTATTATTGCTAATGCTTTTAATGTACAATTCTGTGATCTGTCTAAATACACATCAACTTTCCCTACCTCTCCCATATCCATCCCTAGAATTGTGAACCACATGCCTGAGCACTTTCCCTTCCACTTTAAAGCCATATCCGGATCTGATGTCCTCAAGCATTTAAACACTATTTCAGACAACACTAGCGTAGGTTCTGATAGCCTTGAGCCCAAGCTTCTCAGGCTGGCTGCTCCCTTCATTGCAGCACTTCTAACTAGAATTTTCACCCAGTCTCTATGCCACAGCAATGTCCTAAGCATACAGAAAATCGCCAGAGTCACTCCAATATTCAAAAAAGGTGACCAAAAAAAAAAAGACATCACCAACTACTGTCTTATAGCCATCCTATCGGTACTGTGTAAAATCCTGGAAAAGACAGCGACCTCTCAAATCTTTGATTTCCTTCTCAAGTATAATCTCCTATTACCATATCAGCATGGCTTCTACAAAGGGAACAGCACCTCCACTACCCTACTCCAATTCACGAATGACACCCTTTGCGCCATGAATTCTAGCCTAACTGGGGCCATATTTATCAACCTCACAAACACCTTTGATCTGGTAGACCACCCTCTTCTTCTGGCCAACCTTGCATCCCTTGGTTTCTCGTGAAACTCTGTGGCATGGATTAAAAGCTACCTATTTAATGCATTTCAGGTAGTGAAATTTAACTCTGCAACATCAAATCAAACCACTATAAAAGTTGGTATTTCCCAGGGCTCTATCCTGGGCCTCTTCTCTGTTTTTATTAACCAGACTGCGTTGAACATCCCTTCCTGCTCGACCATCCTCTATGTAGATGATCTTGTCTTGTAAGCCAGCTCAAAGAATGTACATGAAATCAACATTAATCTATCCTCTGCCTTTCTACAGATCCAATCCTGGCTCACAAGTAACAAAGCTTCTTCCTAATGTGTCCAAAACACAGGCAATGCTCTTTGGCTCCACAGCCAAACTGAAAACTTGCCATGGTCAGCTTAAGATACCTAGCCCAGCTGGCTCATTCCTGGACACTGTGAGCACATTCAAGTATCTGGGGAGCCTTCCTGATGAAACTCTGGACTTTGACCAGCATATCCAAGCTACCTGCAAATCGGTCAGTACCAAAATCGATATTGCCTACAAAACAAGTCACGTACACTCTCCCTCTGCTAGACTAGCTACTGCACGGGGCACTTTACTACAGTCACTTGCCTATGGTGCCATCACCTATGTTAATGCTTCCAAACCCACGCTTTGCAAATGGGATACCAACTACAATAATATCTGCCGCTAGACGCCTCTGCATCCCCATAGCTAAAACATCACTGCCTGCTGTATACTGGCCTTCCCCCTCAGTCCACTGACTCCTCTCCCTCTGCTCCCAGACAGACAATATACTTAGGTCTAATACTCCTCTATCACTTCGCACCCTCTTAACTCCTCAGACCTCCTCCCATGGCCTTCGCTCGGTTGATAAATCCCTGCTACATGTGCCCAGGTTTAAAACCTCAGAGGGTTCTAATGCTTTCTACCACGCGGCCTCTAGAATATGGAATTTCCTACACTTAGACGTTCGTTTTACACCCAGTCACGCCGCTTTCAAAAATAAGCTTTAAAACGCACCTTGTCAACCCGGCACCTCGCACTTGTTACAGTCCTCCTTAGTGTGCTCACCTTCCCTTAAATGCATTTCACTGACCTATGTTTGGCCCTCTGATGGCCTTTCTGTCTACCCCCCCCTTCAAACCCTCCATCTCACACTGCCTATACTTTCTCTCCTTATCACCGAGCCTGGTCCCTGTTGACCGGATGCCCTGCTCACCCCAGTTCTATTATGTTCACTGGTCCTCTGTTGACTTGTTGCCCTGCCCACACCTATGTCTGAGTTTCTGTTACATTATAAGTGGACTAGCAGAAAACTGTAAATGGCGCTTACTTGTTACTTCCTGTATCTAGCCTGTTGTAACTGCACGTTTTGTATCTGAAATTGCTTTGCACTACTTGTTTTTCCCTACCAATGTCTGCTGTATTGTTATTACTTCTATGCCTAACTGTAATTTGTATATTTTTCTCTCTTTGCAAAAACACTGTATGATGTCACTGTTCCAAAATGTCACTTGGTAACCTCCTGGGTCGTGTCTGAAAATAGTCACTCCGTGTCTAGTACACCTACCTGTTAATCAAAAACCAAATAAAATAAACAGTTTACCACACTAGATGCAATAAAGATTTCCAGCTGAATCACCAAATCAGCATTCATTGCTTACATTTTTATTTTCAATTCTTTGTATTATTAAAAAAGCAGACATGTTTGTGCTTGAACCAAACTGTGCACCACATCTTCCCCATCACAGCATTGGACGGTCAGTCATAAAAACAGGAGCTCTATCAAAATCAGGAGCTTTGGCTTTGCAGCAGTATAGCAGCAGCACAGAATACGTGTCTGAACACCAGCATTATTAAAATCATACAACTACAGTTCTTTATCCTGAATTCTGAACCACTGATTGTTTATAGACAGTACATGAACAAAAATTAGCTAAGGCTACCATCTGCTACCTTTCAAGTGCTACGTTTCTAAAACCCAGATTAAATGGCCACTGAAAGCATTTTGGAATCTTAAAATACTCTAAGGGCACAAGTGCGATTCCACTTGAGTAAAACCTACTGGGTACCAGACCCTGGCTTCATAATTCAAGTGGGTACATTTACTCACAAGGTAAAGTCTGCAATTTTTTCTTTTAAATCCTTGAAATTCATAAAACTTTGATAAGAAAATTTCACTATCAAATAAAGGCAACACCTTTTACAGAGCTTTACTGTCTTACTACACAGTGCTTGGAGTGTCACACATGGTCTGAAATGGAACTAAAGTGGAGAGCCTGTAATTATCCAAAGGAGTCCCCCACCTCCAAGCAACCCAAGAATCACTATCTGTCAGTACAAACAGAGCTTCACGTGGTCTCAGGACTCCAAAGGCTCAAGAGAAGAGTGGTTTGCGGTTTCAGCCCCTCCCCACCCAAGTAGCTCACACGCTCCCGGCAACCCTTTCTAAAGTGTCTCATGCCAACACTGGAGTGGCCAGGTAGTCTTTGCAAGTTTTTAGTGATGCCAACAACAAACAATCATTGGAAAGGGGCCCAGACGGAGACCAGGCCACGGTTCCACTGGACAAAAAACAAAACAAACAAAAAAAGAAAAAAAAAAAAACACATTACAAACCCTAAAAGGCCCTGCCCAGACTTTTTAATGGTTTATATTCACTTGACAGCAGGCTCTGCCTCAAGTGAACATCCCTGACATACCTTAAAATGCTGCGGGCATCTTGGGACATCAAATCCCTACCATTTTGTGCACCACAGATGGAATTTTGTCTAAGGAATCGGAGCTTTTAAAATGCAGACAGGTCACTCTTATCCCTTGGGAAAGGTTGCGTTATCCATAGCTTTTAAATGTAGAGCAGTGTTCAAGGAATACATATCCCAAGAGGTAAAGGTTATGTGACCAATACTGTCCCCACACACAAGGTATGGTCTTCATTTTCTTCGCCTCAGCTCAGTGGGTGGCTGCTGCTGGTGGTATGTCTGTACCAAGTTTAATTGTTTTTCGCACTCCACGACCCTCTGATGCCTCTTCCTCGCTTTACAGTATCAGCTGAAGCACTTCCTACTGATTTACGAGTCCTTAAGTTATATCTTGGAGTCTGAGAAAAAAGGAGATAAAAACACGTGATTAGCTATCTCCAGCACACCCACCATACCCTAATGTCATCCACCCTGAACACACAGGACCCCATCATTAAACAATCTTACAACAGTGAAGCAGTAGTCACAGCACAGGCTTGTGAAACAGGATACGTAGGTTTAAATCTTACCAGAGTTATCATATGCTGTGTGACCTTGAGCTAGTCACTTAACCTGTACAGTGTTTCCATTCTCCCAGCTGTGAAAGTAGATAGAAAGCAGGACCACACTCAAAAAGCACTACTACATCCCAACTGCGTTATTCTCTGATAAAAAAAAAAAAAAAAAAGATATTGGTCACTCTACACCCATAAACTCACGGCCGGCCCGGTGGCGCAGAGGGCTGAGATGCTGGACACCTTACCTCGCGCTACACCAGCGACCCGGGTTCGGGAATGGACTCCGGTCGCTCAGCGGTCAGCCGGGGTGAGGAAGGATTGAGCATTCGCTGACAGCTCTCCTTCTTCAGGGATTGGGGGGGACTCAACGCCGTGCTGTAGACCGACACACAGTGGAAGCTGGGTGTCAGCACAGGCATGACGCTAGAATGGGGTGGACCCATGCACAGGGCGTAAGACTGCCTCCACAGTGGTGGAAACAGTCACCATGCCCATTGCACAAGCGTGGGTCTGGGAAGAAAATGAAAAAAGGTCAGAGCTGGTAGGCTCTGTGATGGCAGGCTGCACCCGTGCTTCCCTTTAGCAGTCTAGATGTTGGCTTTCAGGGTTGGGGGGAGGCTGGTACCCCTCACCACTGGCCCTGTCGTGGTGGGGGATGGCTGGTTGGGGCAGTGCAGAGAAAGCCCACCGGAGAGACGAGTCCCCTCCGAGGGAGGGCCCAGAGCTGCCTGCCGGCTCTGACAGAGGAGTAGAAAATGTATATGGAAAAAAAGAAACTCACTTACAGTGTTTAAATCCAATCTCAAATATGTGGAAATAAAACTCGCAGCCTCAGAGTGCAGTCAAAGCAACATAAAACACACCAGAACACAGGCAATTCAAGCTCACAAACATATAAGCACACTCGAGCACTTGGATTCAAGCTTGCAAACATAAAAGCATATTGGGGCACTGGGATTTACACTAGGAGCCTCTGTAGTAGGAGCAACAAAAAACAAACACTGGAATTCAAATTTGCTGCTTGAGTGCTGTAGGAGCAATGTACAAGCACACACTGGGGTACTGCGATTCAAGCTCGTAGCCATAACTCAGGGGGCTCAATTTTCAAAAGCCTGAGAAAGCCACAAACCCCTGGTGCGCCAATCATACGGCGCATGGGGCTTGCAGCATTCTCCCGGCGCCAACTGGGATTTTCTCTCCCATGCACCAAATATTGCAAGTTAGACCAGTTCCCAGTCTAAACTTGTGGCATGGCGCGGACCAGTTTTATGGGGCTTGCATCAAATATTTGGTGCAAGCCGCCATAAAGCGTGGAAAGTGTCACAACTGCACCCGATGTACTAAAATCCGGTGCAGTTGCATCAAAAGAGTTTGGTGCAGCTGCGCCAAAAAAAAAGGGTTGATGCAGGGCTTGACGTAAGTCCTGCATCAACCTTTAAAAATCGAGCCCAGACACTCAAAATGTGGGAAAGGTCAACACATAAAGGAAACACGAGCTCAGAACACTGTGCAAACTACTGATACATTCTTACGTGACAAATCGGATTTCTTTTTAGGAGCCTGTTACGAAGTAGTTTAGCAATGCATATACTGTTGATGTATATGATCTTGATTTCAGTAAAGCTTTTGACACTGTAAATCATAACAAACGGATATATAAATTGCAATCACTAAATCCAAATTAAAAAACAACAGCTTCAGGAGGTCAGTCATATACCAGGCAACGAGGCCCTGTTGGGGTCTGCATAACTTGACTCCCCAAAGTGGGGTGAGGTACTGTGCATACAGAGCCTGTGGGTGCAAAATACCTTTGCTTTATGGGCTTTGGCAGGCATACTCCGTGCACTTTGCTGAGTACAGTAAAATCTGGAAAATCCAGGGGCAACATGAGCATCAGGGCAACAAAACAGCCTGATGTACCTGAAGAACTGTTTTTTCCCCTCCTTGGATGCGTTAGTGCGAGTTTGTGAATGGTCTTTGGAAGATGTGTGGGTGCTACACATAGATGCCATGACTGTATGAGTGACCCGCTCGAGCATATACAGTATGCATGAGTGCTGGTGTGAGTGGACTTCTGTAAGGCTGACTACCTTGATGTGGTACAGAGGCTCATCACAATGTATCCTAAACACTGCAACTAGAAGCCAGCCAGCTTCTGTCTGACTGGTAGTGTGCGTTTGTGTTAGATAAAAATAAAATGTAAATCTATTAGGATCATTGGTTTACTACATACTCATGACTGAAATGGGGGTGGAACAATGTTTGTGTGGTGGGGCAGCACATTTTTTAGTTTGTATTTGTGGGGGGCGGGGGGGGAACAGTTCTGTCAACTGTCGAGTACAAGTTTAAAATTCCTGGCCACATCCCTGCCAGTGCTGAATGTCCTGTGGGGCTGGAGATAGTATGAAGGGATATCTCCAAACTGTTCTACAGCATTCCTCGACGACGGCGCTGGGCCAGGGAGGGATGACACAGTTGGCGTTGCCGAGCTCCTAACAGTCCCAGCTGTAAGGGCAGGGTATTGTGGTTGGCAATCGTGCCAATGTCCAGTGCCTGCAACACGTCCACTAGAAATCTCTGGTACAGAGCATAATCAGAGGCTAGGGACATGTGGAGGGAGAATTCCGTGCCCTATACCATTATGATGACCTCCTATGTTGTAATCTCGCACGTTGTGCCTGAAAATAGGGAAATGTTTTGTCTCATGCAGCCACCTGGTAAAAACGAAATAAATTACACCCTATTCAATACTGCACCCATACACAGCTGTCCAGTATATCATAGACCTGACTGTTCAAAGTCAGTGATGCTGCTGAGCGTTCTCACAATTTTTTTGGGGGTATGAATAGCACCAGTAAGCACATGTACCCCATAAAAAAGGAAGAAATATCACTTACCTCTACTTCAGACACGAGGATAGAGTAAACAAGGGGCTCAGACTTGCGACTGGTTCGCTTGCGACTGGCAGAGCGCTCTCTTTTTTGCGGGGTGCTGGTTGTACACTCCTCCACTAGAAAGAAAGAGAAATAGAGTCTCAGAATTAAAAGGGGGGGGGGGTGGAATCAGACAAGTCACTTTGATCCCTGTAAAAGTTCCAACTAATCCTGATTGAGTGTAACTTTAGATCTTCCGAAAATCAATCTTCAGAGAGTCCTACTAATTGAGTTAGTGGTGCTATGACCCCGCAGGAGACCAAACCTTTCAGTAGGGTTGGTGGTTAGGGTGTGCCCTGTGTGTGACTCATCGTATGTGCCCATCAGTTCCTTTTTTCTCTCTGTTGTCCAGTGTGCAGTAGCAACACTGCCTCTCTCCACATTGGGTCCAGAACTTCACAGTCTACACAAATAGCATTCAGATCTTTGGTTTTAGTTTCAAATACACTGAAGTTTACTATTTATTTGTCTGTTTAGTTTAAAAAAAAAAAAAAAAAAAAAACAGAACTCTACAGTTTCCTCAAAGCCCTACATCATGCTGGTCAACAACCATGGAAGAAAGTAGGGAGCCTAAAAAGGCAAACTGCTCCAGCAAAAGGATGTGTCTGGCCACCATCAATCTCTGGGTGGGCGTTCTGGTAATGGGCAGTCCAGAACCTGGGAGGATGGACAGTCTTCTTGGAGTGGCATAAAGAAGTGATCCAGATCCTATAGAAGCTCTGCATTGGGGTCTTTGCACCATTCAGCTTTGATCTCTTCCCACAAAAAGCATAAGGGGAAGAAATGGCACCAGTCAAGGTTGTTTTTTGGTTGTTCTTCTGTGAGACACCCAATGTCTGTGGACCCGGCCCTGTGCGTAGAGGTCTCCATCCCTTAGCCCCTCTCTGCTCAATAGAGGGAACTTCAGTGGGCAGTTTAACCATTGGGCAGCTCTTATGGAGAAGTGGGTACAGCCTAAAGTGAAGCAGCACCTTCACTGCTGCTGGATTCGGACCTTTTTGGATCAGCTGAGTTGGCACCGTCTTTGGTGCCATTTGCCTTAGGCATGTGGCTGACTCGGGCTCCAGACTGAGGACTAGAGCTTTTGTCAGCATCAACAACACCTGCCCCACCTATGGTGTTGCCTCCGACCCCTCCCAGGATGGGGGCAGCCTTAGGGTTGCCGAAACTGTTGCCGGTGATGCTTTGAACATTGGAGTTTGGCCCTTTAAGGCATAACTCTGTGCCGATACCAGCGCTACTGATGGTGCCATACAGGCCTTCAGTACCATTGACTGTGCTGTTCCTGAAGCCCACCTTGGGCCGGGCCTGGTGTCACCAGTATTACAGAGTCCATGGCCTACACTGTTGCCCTTTCAATACCCTCCTCTTTACTATGTGACTGTGCAGTGAGTAGAATGAAACCCTCCAACTGGGGTTTCTAAACTTACCCAATATCCCAGTCACCCTAGTTTCTTCCATCCAAATGGCCCAGAAAACACTCTCTGAGGCAGCTGTCCCCAAATAGGTGGATAAGAAATACACGGTGCCTACATCTAAGCCCATGTATTTCACTCAGACAATAAAGGATGCCATTGTTATTCTGGCTGACAATGACAAAGTCATAGTACCCAAGCAGCTCACTGCACACTGCACTAACAAGGAATCATGCAAGGTAGACAACATGGGCAAGCGGGTCTATGCCTTGGTTACCCTTGGCATGAGAACATGTAGCTACCAGGGCCACTTCTCAAAGTATGAGCAAGCCTCCTGATGCACGCTGAAGACTCTGGCAGAGGCAGATGCACTGCCAGGCACAGATGTAAAACAAGAGATGTTGCTTGCTGTTAAACAAGGATTTGAATAGATCAGCCACCAGCTATGGGTGCCTTTGATGCAGCAGCTTGCTCTGCAGCTGCAGGTACTTGCAACAGATAGGTTGACTGGACTGCTGACTTTACCCCAGACATCCAACAACAGATTATTAATGTGCCCTTTGATGGCACTTACCTGTTTGGACAGTAGCTGGAGCAGTCTCTTTAACAAAACAAGAACAACTCTTAAGACTTGCAGTCTGGCTCCCTATCACCCACAAAGAGGTAGAGGATATGGCTCTTTTTACGACAAGCAATCCTTTTGAGGTAGGGGCAGAAGAGCTCAAAACAGTAAGTCCCAGCCTCCCCAGGCCCAGAATAAAAGCACTCAGTGCCACCACCTTAAGTCTCCACCCCAGGTCAGCTTCAGCTGCCTGAGGCAGACCACTCCGCCCCAATAGGGGGACACCTCACCCTGTTTTACCATCAGTGGGGATCCAGCTTGATGGACAAGTGTGTTCTAGGGATCATCCAAGAGGGGTACTTCCTGGAATTATTGGAACCCCAGAAGGCAACTTCTTTTGTCAGCTCACATGTCAGAGCTTCTGGCACAGCAGACTGGGGGCCTTCTGAGAATCAGAGCAGAAGAAGTAGTGCCAGAGTCAGAATGGAACACACTGCAACCACAAGTACTTCAAGTTCATTAACAGGAAATACTCCATTGAGCAGACTCATTTATAAGGAGGTCCTGAACAAACAGTCAAGTACACAAGCAAAATTAGGTAGCTATACAATACGCAGGGTGTTACAAAGCCAAAAAAAGCAATATACATAAGTAGGAGAGAATGCTATATACCAAAGTATATACAAAAAATACCTCTGCTTCTGCGTGGAAGAAGAGTCTTTACAAAGTGCTTTGCAGTACTCGCAGCACACCTCAGAAAGCTAGGACTCCCAAGCCTTCCCATATCTGGACGACTGACTAATTTCAAGCCCATCTAGACTGGAGATGGAGCAGGCAGTGGCCACTGCCTCTTAATTCTTAGCGTCCACAGAGTCATGATGAAGTCCACAATGTCTCAGCTGCAGCCCTCACAGGAACTGCTGTTCATAGGAGCCGTTCTGGACACGATCCTGGCTTGGGCCTTCCTTCCAGACAGCAGAATACAGACAATCTTGCAGATGGCATACTACATCATGAATTGCAAGACTGTGCCATTCCACTTCATGCTGGGCCTAATAACCTCCTCAGTGTTCACAGTGCCTCTAGCAAGACTGCACAAGCAAGACTGCACATGAGGACAACTCAGTGGATGCCAAGTACCCAGTGGTCACAGTCATCACACCCTCAAAACTATCCAATTCAGGTGACCAAGCCCTTGGTGAGGTCTCAGATATGGTGTTCAGTGGAGGAAAATTTCCTCCAGGGCTTCCTCTTTTCTCCAACGGAGCCAGAGGTGACCCTCACCATGGATGCCTCCCTGCTGGGATGGGTAGCCCACTGCTAGGGTGTTCAGATTCAGGGTTTCTGGAACTCATCAGAAATGCATCTCCTCATAGATGTGTTAGATGCATGCAGTTCTGTACAGTCAGACAATCCTAGTGGACTTGGTCAGCTGAATGACAGTCCTTCAGATGGAAAAGTCTGCCATGTACTATGTCAACAAGGAGGAGGAGGAGGAACACACTCTTATCCTCTCTGCAAGGAAGCAATGAGAATGTGGAATGGTGCCTGGAGTAGTGGATCTTGCTCTGGGCAATTTGCCAGGAGAGTAGAACACTCTGGTAGACAAGTTAAGTCAAACAGAGCAGATCCTCACGAGTGGTCCTTAGCACCAGATGACATGAGGTGCCATTCAACTAGTGCAGCATCCTACATATGACAGAAAGAAGACATACTGAAATATCTGGAGAAGCGGAGAGAAGCTGGGAAAGCTGTCACAAGGGCTAAGGCAAGAACGGAGGAAGGAATAGCACAGGCTATTAAAAAGGGGACACGACCTTCTTCCGTTATATTAACGAGAGGAAGACGACCAGAAATAGTATTGTTAGCCTAAAGAAGGGAATGGGTGGGTGGAGGATGACCTTGAAAAAGCTGAGATACTGAGCAAATATTTTTACTCGGTATTTACCAAGGAAGAGGCAGAGGAGGGGCCAAGACTCACAAGGAAAGATGTACGGGGGGAGGGGAAGAGGTGGACACCAGCCCATTTATGGTGGACAGTGTCTTGGAGGAACTAGGAAAAGTAAAGACACACAAGGCAATGGGGCCAGATGGGATTCACCCTAGAGTGTTGAAGGAACTTAGGGAAGTCCTAGCAGGTCCGCTGTCAACCAATCACTAGAGATGGGGGAGGTACCTGTGGACTGGAGGAGGGCAGAGGTGGTCCCCCTGCACAAGACTGGAAGTGGGGAGGAGACAGGCAATTACAGACCTGTAAGCCTGACCTCAGTGGTGGGGAAGCTGATGGAGTCCAGGCTTAAGGAGAGGGTAGTGAGTCAAGCAATGCAAAAGACCCAAGGCAGCATGGATTCACTGAGGGTAGGTCCTATTAAGACTAATCTTATTGATTTCTTTGACTGAGTGACCAGGATGGAGGCTCAGGGAGGGGTGGTGGATGTGGCCTACCTGGATTTCAGTAAGGCCTTCAACACAGTTCCTCATAGAAGGTTGCTTAACAAATTGGGGAATCTGGATGTGGGCTCTAAAGTGGTAAAATGGGTTGGAAACTGGCTAAAAGGTAGGACCCAGAGGGTGGTAGTAAGTGGCATAAAATCAGAAGGGGAGAGGTGACCAGCAGGGTTCCACATGGATCAGTGCTGGGTCCAGTTCTATTCAATGTCTTTATAAGAGACACTGCAGAGGGACTGGAGGGGAAAGCATGCCTGTTCGGAGATGACACCAAGGAGGGGCTAGTTAAAATGAGAAACGACCTAAGACTACTTGAGGAATGGTCAAGGGTTTGGCAGTTGGGTTTCAATGCTAAGTGCAAGATAATGCACCTGGGACACAGAAACCCAAGAGAGGAATACAGGATGTGGGGGCAGGTTCTAGCCACCACAAGTCAGGGGAGAGAGACCTGGGGTTATCATATCCGATGACCTGAAGTCAGTCAAACAATGCGAAAAAGCAGTGGGGAAGGCAAACAGAAGGCTGGGGTGCATAGGAAGGGGTATAACCAGTAGGAGGAGTGAAGTGGTGATGCCATTTTATAGATCACTGGTGAGGCCTCATCTGGAATACTTGTGTCCAATTCTGGAGACCGCATCTCAGGAAGGACATAAGACAGAATGGAGGCAGTCCATAGAAGAGCAACAAAAATGATACATGGACTGCACCACAAGCCTTATGAGGAAAGACTCAAGGAGTTAAACATATATTCACTGGAAGAGAGAAGGGAGAAAGAGGATATGATAGAGACTTTCAAATACCTTAGAGGAATAAACAGGGTACAGGAGGGGAGCATATTTCAGAGAAGAAAGTGCACAAGGACAAGGGGACATAACATGAGGCTGGAGGGAGGGAGGTTTAGGGGGAATTCTAGGAAGTATTTTTTCAAAGAGAGGGTGGTGGATCTGTGGAACAGCCTACCAGTGGAGGCGGTGGAAGCGAAAAAAGTATGGGGATTCAAAAGTGCATGGGATAAACATAAAGGCACTCTGCTGTACAGCAAAGCGGGGGAAAGGCAGTCCAGATAAGAGTAGGGATTGCCAAATGCCAAACCAAGTAGGGAAATGGGCAGACTAGGTGGGCTGTATAGTCCTCATCTGCCAACAGATTATGTTTCTACTTTTGTGCCTCTGTTTAATGCCAAACTGCCTGAATTCTGCTCCAGAAATCCAGGATCTGGCATTTTCTATCACGATGCAATCAGACCGCCATGGCAGAATCTTTCTGTATGTATTCCCTCCAGTTCCTCTCATCCAGAGAGAGACAGACAGAGACAGAGACAGAGAGAGTGCTGTTCAAACTGGAGGCACACAGGGACAAGCTGATCCTACTGGCCCCCTACTGACTGTGGCAGATATGGTTTCCTCTGTTGGCTCAACTATCAGCCAGCCAACTGAGGATTCTGTCACTCCAGGACGGACTTGTTTACGCATGGTCAGCTAGTCCACCCCAGCCTGTGCTCCCTTTCCCTTCAGGTCTGGCTCAAAGAAATAAGTGAACAGGTTTAGTGTGTCTTAGATTTATCTCCGAAACGCTCCCGGCTGTGCACAAACCTTCCAACAGAAAGACATACGCAGAAAAGTGAGTACTTGCTAGATCTTTCTGACGCCGACTTGCAGCATTCCACAGTTGAGGCCCACCTATGTGCTACATCTGCCTGGTTATGCCTGGTTAAATAAAGTGATTGACTGATTGATATCAGCATACCACAAACCTGTTGGTAGCCTCTCTCTGGCACAGCTGCCACTGTTTAAGAGGCTCTTTACGGGTATCCTGAACACAAGGCCCCCCCATCAGGAAGCTGGTGGCTGGCTTCCTGGGATCTCAGCCTTGTGCTGGATATGCTCACTCGCAAGCCCTTCAGGTGGGCCAAGCGGTCCTTATCTGCCATCAAATTCTATGTTTCTATAAGCCTACTGTGACAGTCTTTAACTTGGACAGCAGCATTTCTGCTAGCAGTTACCTCTACATGCCGAGTATCCAAAATCCATGCTTTGATCCTAGATCCTTTGTATACTGTTCCATAAAGATAAAGTAGTTCTCTTTAGACCCTAATTGAAAGGTACAGCCTGTCACAATCAAGTGCATTTTGGCCTAAATTGTAAACTGCCTTTGCCACTGCTCTGCCATGGTTCAGGTTAACCTGGAGGGCAAGATACATGCTTACACCACCAGCGTAGTTGCCAGTTCTCTGGTAGAGATGCACTCTGTGCCAAGAAATTTGTAGGGCTACAACTTGGAGCGAAGTGCATACTTTAACCAAGCACTATGCCCTGGATGTTCATGCTAGGCAGTTGCCACTTTTGGCAGCACAATACTGAATGGGTTACTACAGCCTGCTTAGTCCAGGGAACCTTCTCTGAGCTTGGTACTCTGACCTGTTTTTAGGAATCTATGGAGAAGACTGATTCTTGGAAGATATGAAAGTTACATACTTACTGTGACTGTTGATCTTCTTGAATAGCTTCTCTATGGATTAACACACACCCCCACCATCCCAGTAACTGTTGTGTCGAGTCTTCACTCTTCTGTACTTGGTTTGGGCTGTGAAGATACTGTGTTACTGGGTTTGGTGTCCCTTCTTACATGGGCCACCAGAGCTATCTTATGGACTTAGGATAACTGCATAGTTTACTTTTTAGGTTCATGCTGCTCACCTCTTCAGTACAAAAAAAAAAAAAAAAAGGCCCAGAGGCAGCTGGGGTCTGGCACCACTGTACACCAGCATGTGGCGACGTGACAGCATGGGGCCTACTCATGCCGCCACCCCTGCAGAAAAGTTCTGGCTCCTGCAGGGTCCTAGTGCCTCCGGCTTGGACCCATTAGTGATAATCTATGGAGAATATATTTGGAAAGATCAACAGTTACAGTAAGCATTTTGCCCCTTTTGTTCTTGTTCCTCTACCCTGATGAGCAGGGCCTCACTGTATACTTCTTTAGCCAGAAGGATGATAGAGTAGCTGCCTTCACAGCAGATACCTATGCCAATCAGCAGCTGGCAGGAGGTGTGTGAATGACAGCAAGCCCATGCCCTTCTTTCCATAAGACTAGTGTCTCACCTCCACGACTCGCCTGGCCCTCAGTTGGCCTCAGCGTTTGTTTCCAGATTATAAATCAGGACACTGTTAGTCAATCAGGGATGGCTTATTTTCAAACATTCCAGGTACTCGTATGGACTGCGGTAAGAGGGTTTCTCATGCAAACAGTTTTAAAATTCTAAAGTTCTATGTTCAATTGGAAGAACCGATTTCCCATGCCAGGAGTTTATCTAATTTTCAACAAAGAAAATCATACGATTCTAAATTCAGGTTCCATTTTTCTAAAAAAAAAAAAAAAATTTAACATGATTTATAATACATTTATTTATACATACAGTTTCTGTGTCTTACGCTTAGAAGAGTTTCTTCTAAAGTCCTTTGTGTGTCAGAACTGTTCAGCTTGCTTAGTACGTTTCCAGAAATCATACTTAAAACCTTGTGTCCCAGGCAGCAGCAGAACATTATCTTTGCTTTTAAACCCTCTTCCAACAATCTAAATAGAAGGCATGTGGGCAGCCATCCATCAACTTTTTCATTCATTGCTGCAAACCAAACTGATCAGCTATTTGTATCCCAAACTTTGAAGGTCCTTCTCTGAGCCTTGACCTTCAGTGACACCATTTTGCACAACTCCAGACTGCATGGTAGCAGCCCTGTTTTTTTTTTTTTTGTTTTTTCCCCCCTTTTCTATCCACTCCCTGTGCTTGACTTTTTATTTATTTATTTATTTTTTTATTTAGTATGCTTTTTGGGTGCCAGTCTTCCAAGAGCTCAGCCCCCAACTCCTCCAATCCCTGCCCACCCCTGGACTTACTCGGAGCAGCAATCCACCTAGGCTTTCCCCCTCTGGGCGGGCCATCGGGCAGGCATGGCCCCCCATGGAAGACTGCACAAGGTTCTCAGCAGAACCACCACCGGGAGGCCTCCCTGGCTTACCCCCAAGGTGGCGCCGGACTGCACTGATGGAGATTCTCGCTTAGTCACTGGCCAATCATCACAGATGGTGGCGTGGGTGCCGGAGAGATGTGGCATCAGAAATGGAGCTGGCAGCAGTTTTTTTCCCCATAATGGGCTCCCAGAAGGCGTGCCATGCAATGACGTACTGCGCAATGCACAAACATCTGGCATGCCTCCCCAACAGCTCAGCTGTGGCAGCTGTATTCCCCCAGCCACCGCCAGGGGTCAATCATGCACCACTTGTTCCCCACCTCCCTCTAGAAGAAGACAGCAGTCCCAAGGACGCTCAATCCCTCCCCACCCCACCGGCCGGCCCTCAGATGCCCAGAGTCTGGTCTCAAACCTGGGTTGCCAGCGTCCCTGTGCTTGACCTTTTTGAGGCAGATCCATCCTATGGCCTGCTGATTCAAAAGGGTAGATCCCCCCCGCCTTCCCACAGTGATTCAGAAAACCCAGCTCCCAACCCAGTATTGGCAGTAGTACCAAAATATATCAATTTAATTTTGTAGCGTACATACACGATTTTCAAACTCCAAAGACAAGTCTTGCAGATCAGAGCCACCTTTTTGTTCAGGCTCCACAGTTCTCCCCTCACTCTTTTTTTTTTTTTTTTAATCTCTACACTTTCTCTCGTGTCATATATTCTGCTTATGTACACCACATAAACATTATTTTATTATCATCAATTTTTGGATTTCACTACAGTACATCTGGCTTATTTCAACCACATCCCTCTACACATATGCTTCTAGTTCTCAAGTCTGTCTATATGTGGGGAACAGACCAGCTCTGCTGATCTCTGCTATCTTGGAATTTGGAAGTGTTGATGGCCTACTGTCCCTACAATGATCTGGAAAACCCAGACCCCAGCCCTCTGAAGCTGCTTGACAGTACTATATACTGTGGGCCGGATATTCAAAAGGGTTGCGCCAGCGCAAGTCCGAAATTGCGCCATACTGCGATATTCAGCGGGAGGCAGTTGCGCCACCAAAAACATGCTGAGCAACAGCCAATGCAAATGAAGGCATGTACGACTGAAGGGGTGAATCCATGCGCAAAAGGCGCAATGCGACGATAAAACTTGCGCCAATGCGCAATGGCGGAACAGCGGAAGTGCGCCACAGCGGAAATGAGCCAAGATAAAAAGGCCAAGGAAGAGGCGCAAGAACGAAACAGGGATGCCAAGCGAGCCAGGGAGAGAGAGAGGCAGCAAGAGGAGAAAGAGGGCAGGCCAGGGAGTGTTCAGGCAAACAAAAGCAAGGGAAGGTGTGTGGGCCACAGGCTGCAGAGGCCAGCAGGTGTACCCGGTGCAGTGGAGGTAGCAGTCAGGATAGCGGGGGTAACAAAGCAAGATCAGCCGGGGGGACAGAAGCCAGGGAGATGGACAGTGCCAGCTTCCACATGGAAGCTGTAATGAGGGTTGAGAAGGCATGCTGCAGGGGGACATGGCCATGGAAGGGCCCATCGGCGGTACGCCCCCAACAGGCAGTACCGTGCCGCATCAGCTTTGAGCTGTACGGATGTAGAGATCGTGGGCGGTACCGCCTGAACAGGGCAATACTGAGGCGGCTCTGTGAGCTGTGCAGTGATGTGATGCAGGCACCCTCACACGGAGTCACGCCTGTCAGTGGAGACCAAGGTGACAGCCTGCATGTGCCTGCTCGCCACGGGCACCTTCCAGAGGCTGACAGGAAACACCACAGGCATCACACAGTCGGCCACGTCACGCATCCTCACCCAATTCCTCAGCGCACTGCTGCCACATGCTGCAGAGCACATCCATTTCCCCAGCACCGCAGCAGAGCGTACAGCAAACATGCAGGAGTTCCACAGGGTATCACGTATGCCTGGCGTGCTAGGGGCGATAGACTGCACCCATGTGGCCATTCTCACACCACCCGGCCCCGATGGGGCGGCCTACAGAAACAGGAAGGGCTTCTCGGTGTCAACTGCCAGGTGGTGTGTGATGCCAGTGGGCGCATAATCAATGTCTGTGCCACACACCCTGGTGGAGCACATGATTCCTTCATATGGCATCAGTCCGCTCTGTGCCATCGATTCGAGAGTGGGAACATCCCCACAGGCCATCTAGTGGGTGAGTACACATGTGGGAATGGCAGTGTTGGGTCAAGGGTGGGAAAGCCACAGGTACCATGATAGTGGCATACAGGGATGTGTGCGAAATGGACCTGAATATGTTACCAAGCACCACCATCTCCACACAGGTGACTGCGGATACCCACTCCGACCCTGGCTGCTCACACCCTACCGGCGCCCCATGACCCCATTGCAGCAACGCTACAATGAGGCACACTCCGCCACACGCAACATCATAGAGCGGGTGTTTGGGATGCTGAAGGCATGATTCCGATGCCTAGACACCTCTGGCGGTGCGCTACAGTACAGCCCCTCAAAGGCCTGTGTGATATTCCTGGCCTGTTGTATCCTGCACAACATGGCCAAAGACTGTGGGATAGCTGTACAGGTCGAGGACGGGGGCAGCGATGGGGACACCCGGTGGCGCGGTGATGATGGTGATGAGCAGCCCCTTGGATGGCGGGACCCCCGACTGATCCGGCAGTCACAGCTGCACGGGACACCATCACGGAGGGCATTCACGCCTGACACAGGTAAGTCAAGGGGCCATGTGCAGCCAACACTGTCTAGGCGCAACCCACAGACACACAGGGCAACACACCAGGGGTGCATGACGGCAAGGGGAGTGGAAGGGTCCAGGCGCACAAACACACCATCAGGGAGGGCTGAATAGTTACATGCTATATAGACACACACACACAAGGCACAAAGCGTACATAGGCAGGTGCACAGCAGAGCAGGAACAGACATGGCAAACACACAGATCCACGGACCACCCACACCACCTGTACTGTCCAAGTACATGTGTCAGAAGCTGGGCACCCTTGCACCTTGGTGTACAGTACAATGCAGGCATCATCATGCACACGCACCTGTGGACAGCAGTCGGTGGGTGTGCAGGTGGTCCGTGTGTCAGTGTGTTGGGCAGGGCACCCACCAGTGCACTGCCCACCATGACACACATTGCACACAGGGCAGCACCAGACAGGGCCCGCACTGGGAGACAGGTCAGTCAGGTGACACTGTGCCACGGCCACCTCGGATGCGTGGGCAGCCCCACCGTGACCCAGCAGCACTGGCAGGCTGAGCATGGGCCACACGGGATGGCACCGATGTACCACCAGGGGTCCCACTGCGTGAGTGTGACCTCGCCCGCACAGGGGTCTGCAGCATGCCGAACATACCTGCACCAGGTGTGCTCGGGATGCCCACAGCAGAACCCAGCATCGACAGGCTGGGTGTCGCACGACACCAGGAACATGGAGTGGAGAGCGTACTGTGTGGGGTGTGCGGTACAGGGGCACCTGACTGTGTGCCCAATGTGGCCACGACACCGACCACTGCCTGGGTCAGCCTGTCAATGGCGGCGGTCACATCCATCCGCATTTGAACCATTTCTGCAAGGATACTTGCATTGTCCCTGCTGTTCCGCTCAACAGCCATGCACAGTGCCTCCACGGACATTGCAAGCTGCATCTGCTGCTGTACCGATGCCCACAGCAGGCGGGTGTGCTCGTCAAATGGGTTGTCTGCCCCATCAGCAATCTCTCCCCCAGGGTGTGGAAGGCCCTGATGCTCAACACCCCTTGAGGGTGGGTGCTGTTCACCAGGACCAGGTATGGCCACGGCAACAGGCGGTGTGCATGGGCCACCGCTGAACCCTGTACCCCCAGACCTGGTGGGTGACTGCTGCTGCTGCCCCCCCAACTGCTGTGCCCCAGGGTCCAGTCGTTCCACCGCTGTGTCCGCAACAGTGCCAGAGGCCTGCACAACCACCGGTGCTGCCCCACTGGTGCTGACAGGCACAGCCTGGGACTGTGCTGACGTGCTGGCACACACGTTGGAACCAGCTAGGTCCAGGGGCACGTGCTGTCCTGCTGTGTGTCCGTCATGTGACACATGTGTCACTGCCCATTGCAGTCCTTGCATCATCAATGGTGCAGGTCCGTGCAACAGCCACAGTCGCAGCGTGCTGGCATGCCTGCATGCCAGACTGTTGGGACACAGGATGTGCACCCCCCACACCTGACTCACCGACACCCGAGATGGCAGCCAGGCGTGCACACTGCTGCAGAGCAAGCCGGCTGGATGCAGAGATGGATGGACCCTCCTCCAACTCCGACAGGTCGTCCACACTGCTTGGACCCACCACCACTGTCCTATGCAGCCGCACAGGATCTGTAACAGAAAGTGAGAACATGTTAGTGCATGTGATCACCCACCACCACCACCACCACCACCACCACCACCACCACCACCACCACCACCACCACCACTACTATGTCATACCGTGCAGTGCTGGGCTTCCACCTGTCTGGAAGCCACCTCCAAGTGCGCCCTTGATGGCACTACACTGCATGGATGCAGCCAGTCGGTCCTCCGCGAGGGTCAGCTGCACCACCTCTGGCTGGCCCCCGCCCATGGCTTTGCGTGCCGCCCTGAGGGCTGCCACCCTCTCCTTCACCCATCTTTTGTCGGTCCCCATCTTCTTTTTGCATTCCTGCACGGAGCGCTGGTGGCTTCCATGCAGGTTTACGGCACGTGCTACCTCCACCCATGCAGCAGCATGGGCCTGAGGGGTGCCCCGCCGTCCACTGAGAAGTGGCTCCTCTTCTAGGTAGGCCTGGAAGAGTGCCTCAGTCTCAGTCTTCGTGAAGTTTGGCCTCCTCTTTCGCCCACCATCATCGTCATCACTCGGTCCTTGTTCAGCCATTTTGGTCTGTATGGGTGCAAGTGGACATCTGCCACTGTGCAGTTTACAGCATTATCCCATGAGCATAGCCCAGAACATCACACAGCATGCAACTCACCTCTCAGCTGCAGTAACTGAATCTGGCCACCGCAGTCCACTGTTGCACATTTATAGCGCAATGCACGCAAATTAGGTGTGGAGCAACTTTAATGAGATGCAAATCGCGCCACTGCGCCTTTGAATGGCTGATCAGTTGATTTGCATATGTCGGCTGAATATCGCGCTGTTGCGCTTTGCGCAATAGGGTTGATCCTGCTGAGCCAATGGCATGTATGTGACTGCGTAGTACACCGCATTGCGCATGCCCGGGTAGCTTACGCAGGCATCTGCCGCGCTGCTGACGTGCTGTGCGCGATGAGCAGTGCAGGACACAGCCACCATTGTGCCAGTGGCGCTGCAGCGCTGGTCACCTCATAGCGCTGTGGCACAAACGCGCAACAGTACACTGTGGCACTGGCACGCAGGTGACCGATTGCGCAGGACGTGTAGACGTCCGATGGCGCTGTGCGTGGTCTTGCGCCACAGACCCCTGACCTTGTGCCTGACCTTTACCCCCCTGGCGCTGTTCGTCTGGCATGTGTCCGGCTCTGTCGCGCTGTTCGGTGACAGCAAGATGTGAACCGATGGCGCTATACGAACAGCGCAATAGGAACTAATGGTGTTCTATTGCACAACATTTCCACGTGGGGTTGCCGCGCTGCGGGGTGCCATATTGCCTACTATATAACTCCAGTAATGGCACGCAGGAGAGCTCCACAGTGGAGTCCGTTGGAGGTGGCCAACCTGGTGACTGTGGTGGAGCTTCACTTTGGCCCACTGTTTGGGGGAGAACCCCTCAACATGGCACGCACCCATGTGTGGCAGAAGGTGGCCACTGCACTGGAGCAGGTCACAGGGTGGTGCAGGACAGCAGAACAGTGTAGGCACCGCTATAGTGACCTCCACAGGAGGGAGCAGGCACTGCTGGAACGCCTCAGGTCCCGTGCCAGGAGGGGCATTGTGCCTAGGCCAGGTGGGTGACCCATCTATGCACCTGTATTGTCCGTAGGGGTGTGACTGTGTATTGCTGGCGGTGCATGGGGGAGGGCTCTACCATGGTTGGCTGTGTCAGTGTGTGCAGGTGTGTGGTGCATGGGTCTGGCTGTGTGGGCAGGCACACTCACTGGGGCAGGGGGCTGTCTGCTTTGGGTTCACACTGATGTGTTTCTCAACATTTGTCCCCCACAGGCGTGGAGGCAGGCCCGGGCTGAGGAGGGCCGTGGCGTGGAACAGGTGACAGCCAGAGGTGGCATGATGGTTAGGCCACAGCGGTAGCAGCAGGAACAGCAGCAGCAGCCACAGCTGCTTGATGAGGTTGAGTGTCATTACATCATGGATGCTATTGCATGCTGGTGGGGGGGGGGGGCATGACCACCAGCCATGGAGAACACATCCATGCATGACACAGGTGACAGTCATCACTGTCCAGTGTCACTGCATGTCTGTGTGTGCGTCACTGGTGGTCCATGCATGCACTGGGCACATGGCTGTGGAACTAGCATCCCACCACGTAGCCACGCCACTTGACAGCCTTGGTTGTGCTGTGATGGACATGGGCAGTGTGTGTGTGTGTGTGTGTGTGTGTGTGTGTGTGTGTGTGTGTGTGTGTGTGTGCATGTGTGTGTGCAGTGGTACACATAGCTGGTGCTGCCTGGTTGGGCGTGTCATGTGCACGGTCACTGTGGGTGGGTGCATACCATCACAGGTGCAGGGCACTTGGCTATATGCCTTGCATGATGGGTGGGGTTCAGGGATATGGACAGTCACAGTCATTGACTCTGTTCCCTTGTCCTAGGTATCCAACTCCTGCGCCGCATGGAATGTTCCCTACAGCGGCTGACGCGGGTGTCGATTGCCACTCTGGACATTCTTGTTGAAATGCAGCGCCATGGCATGAGGTGCCGTAGGAGGCCCCGGGGCCAGCAACAGGCAACAGGAGGGCAGCCTGCCAGGCGCTAGCTACGCATCACATTCCCACTTCACCCATCCTTCACACCCTGCCTTCCCTCTCCCAGTTGTTCACCCCTACCCTTACCCACCCCTACCTTGTACCCCTATCCCCCCCTTGTATTGTAAATATGTAAATAGTTCTTTTTGTTCCTTTTGGTGTTGTACATTTATTGGTTTAATATATATTTATATTGTTATGAATACTGTGGTGGTCTCTGATTTGCAGCTGGCTATGGGTGCTCAGTTGCAGTGGTGTGCATGGCATCTGGGGTGGTATTGTCCTGGGTGTGTGTGTGTGTGTGTGTGTGTGTGTGTTGGCGCATGGGGAGGTGTCTCCGTGTGGGAGTGGCTTTCAGTCGGTCTTGCCGTCTGCTGCCGCCCACTGCTGGGTGCTCATGGTGGGTCTGGCTTGTATGGTTCTGTGGTACACGAGGTTGCAGTGTGCCGGGGGGGGATGCATGGGGATTCCTGCAGTGACAGTCACTGCACATGGGTGGTGTCTTGGGGTCACAGTGCAGGGTGTGCTATACACAAGGGGGGCTGCTGTGCACTGTGGTTGTCGACCCCCTATGTGTGGCAGTCTCAGCCTGCCAGTGGGTGTGCTGGGGCAACATGGCACTGCTGTGCTTTGTTGGCTTGTCCCCATGGGCCGGTGGATACTCCATCCTTCCCCCAGTGATGCTGTGCTTAGGGTGTGGGGGTGTATTGTTAGTTCTGCATTGTGTTCCTGTGCCCATCTGTGGCATGGGTGGTGGGCCCCAGCCTACCTCCCTGGTTGTGCAGTTCCATTGCTCTGCTGCTGGGGGGCTCTCTGCTTGCGCTATGGCACCTCTGGACTGCTCAGCTGGGCTGGCCTTGTTGCGCTATGGCGCATCCTATGTGCTCAGCTTCCCCTTCCTGGTTGCGCTATGGCACAGGTTGTGCGATATTCAGACGTTGGCTGGATGCGCAATTGGCCTTGCTCCATGTTTGAATATCGCGTCTATTGCGCATGTGCGCAATGGACTTGTGCTTGCTCCTGCTCTTGCGCACACTGTGGGCGCAGTTTGAATATCCGGCCCTGTATGTATGTATAAAACATCATTAATGCACTAGTTAGGGTTAAACCGACAAAAAGCAGGAAATGTGGTGTTAGGGTTTTCAATTATAATACCTTCCTTTATTTTCGTAGAAACAGGAAAACATTATGGTTTGATTCTTTCTGCACTTTCACAAATCAGGCTGCCCAGGTACCTTAGTTGTTGACCCCAATGCTCATCCCATTCCATCATTAAAAAAAGCAGAGATGTGTAGAGTACAAGAGAATGGGGTGACCGTTGGGGTTGACAACCCCGAGGCACACCCAACACCCAATTTGTGAGGATGCAGGAGAGGTCAAACTGTAATGGTTTCTCCTGTTCCTGCCTGCAGGGTGGGGGTGGGGTGTTGAGGTGTTAGCTTTAATGGATGATTGAAAACCCTAAGTAGATACTTTCTTATAACAGCTAGATTTTCTTGCTGGAAGGAACTGAACATGTACTCCCTGGAGGAGAGGAGGGAGAGAGGGGATATGATAGAGACATACAAGTATCTTACAGGGAGGAACAAGGTGCAGGAAAACACTATTTTTAAGCGAAAAAGATGTTCCAGGACTAGAGGGCATGGGATGAAGTTGGAGGGAGGACGATTCAGAGGAAACATGAGAAAGAATTTCTTCACAGAACGGGTGGTGGACAAGTGGAACACCCTGCCAGAGGAAGTGGTGGGGGCTGAAACAATCACGGGATAGACATAAAGGAATTCTAGAGGTCAGGGGTAAGGGGAAACAGACTTCTAGGAAAACAAACTGAACTTACAAGCTCAAATGGGCAGACTGGGTGGGCCATAGGCCCTTATCTGCCGACACTGTCTATGTATCTATGTATCTATGTATAAGGGGATTCGTCAGCTAGATTTTCACATTCCAGTGCAGGAATACAAGTGCTTAATGACCTAAAATAGAACTTTCAGGTGTCGCATTAAATTAACATGTATTTTTTATACTAAAATGTAAAACCCCCTATAAATACCCATTGAAGAGTGTTGCGATTGCAGCAAGTCTGAATAAAGTACAAACAAATATACAGCATGAAATACATAAATCCAGATCATGTATCCATATTAGGGTCCAATAAAGATATCTGCAGTTAAAAGAAAATTCCAATTCACTTAGATCACAAATATTCGAAGTTTTTTTTATCCTGTCTGCACCTCAGAAATGACGCTGATTCAGATGGAGGCCTCTGCTGCTAACCTTTCGCACGTTTGTCATTTGAAAAGATGTTTGCTAGTCCCTGGTATCCAGGCCCTAGACTATTTTGTAAGCTGTAAGTATCATGGACTTGTCTCTTCTTAATTTGAGGAAATCCCAGTTTAGTGTTTTAAGCACTGCACAACTGTACGTGCCATAAGGAGAACCAAGAACAAATCTTGCCATTATGTGATAGGTTATATCTTATTTGAGTGCTGGTAAACTATGCTTCCATATTCTTAAATGGGCAACAGCAGTCGAGTGGTTTGGGTCGATCTAGTTTTAGTATGGCATGGGCATTACAGTGGAGGGCTCGTAGCCTTTCATTTCCTTTTTTTTTTAGCTTTAATATGTTTCTGTAAACTTAAAGAATTATCTAGGTCTATTCCCAAGTACTTGGATTCCTTTGATACTTTGACAGTAGAACCATCTAGGAGTCAAATTTATAGTATGTATATATTTATAAAATGGGTAGGAAACATTATGTCTGCTGATCTGTTGGAACACATCACTTGACCGTGTGTATATCAGAGCGCAACCACATACCTGCACTTTAACCCCCTCCAAAACAATTCTGACATTTTATAAGACAGATAAACCACTCAGATGTGCAGTCACGCTGATACACACGCTTAGGTGGTTGGCGCACACCAAAGGCATGCGTATATCAGGCCAGCGACCGCTTTACCCTCAAGTGGTGTATGTATAGATAGAGAGGATAGAGGTACACACATGTATATATATGTGTGTGTGTGTGTGTGTGTGTGTGTGTGTGTACACACACACACACACACACACACACACACACACACACACACACACATATATACATACACACACACACACACACACACACACACACATATATATATATATACACACACATATATATATATATATATATATACACATATACACACACACACACACACACACACACACACACACACACACATATATGTGTACACATATATATATATATATATATATACACACACACATATATATATATACACACACACACACACACACACACACACACACATACACACATCACACACACACACATACATATACACACACACACACACACATACACACACACACACATATATATACACACACATATACATATATATATATATATATATATATATATATATATATATATATATATATATATATATATATATATATATATATATATATATATATATATATATATATATATATATATATATATATATATATATATATATATATATATATATATATATATATATATATATATATATATATATATATATAAACATAATTATTCATTTGTATGACTAGCGATCTGGTCCCAAAAATGTTACCTCATACAGTCAAACCTCGATTATGCAGACAAATTCCACATCCCCGGCTGGGCAGGATAATCGAGGTTTGACAAGATATATAGATACGTGTAATAGATAACCTACTCTAAGGTGTGCGGTCGCGCTGGTGTGTGTTATGCATGAGGCCGCAGGCAGAGTGCATCAACCACCCAAGGCATGTGTATATCAGAGCGTGACCGCACACCCTAGAGTGGGTTATCTATCTTACAAAATGGCAACATTGTTTTAGAGGGGGGTGAAAGTGCAGGTGTGTAGTGGAGCTCTGATATACGCATGGTCATGTGATGTGTTTCAACCAACCAGCAGAGATAATTTTTCCTATCCATTTTATAAATACACACACACACACACGCCCCTGAACAGCTGAACAGACTGTATTTTTCTCCACTCAGTACCATCTTTGTAGACAAAAATATTTCTGAAGTACATCAAAATCCAACTGAAGTTTTCTTTATTTAGGAGAAGTCTATTACTCTTGCTATGAGGACTGTGTTGTCAGAGTCCAGTTTTATTTCTGAGTGTTGTACATCTCCAGGGAGGTTGTTCACATAAACCAGGAGTAGAAGGGGACTTGACATCAATCCCTGTGGGACCCCCCCAGATGGATATCCCACCTCTGATAGGATGTTATCTACAGCCACTGACTGCCTCTGGTTTAAAGATGTAAACCAGGTGGTTACTTCTGTTGCTACTCCTATTTTCTTCAGTTTTCCTAAAAGGATTTTGTGGTCCACCATGCTGAATGCCATTGAGAGATCCATGTACACCCCTCCCACTGAATCCCCTTCATCGACAGCTCCGCTAACCTCTTTGACAAAGACTGTAGAGCACTGGACATGGACCTACCGGCCCTGAAGACCAAATGTTAGTAGGTTGTGTTTTTCTAGGTACATGGATAATTGTTTACAAACAATATTTTCAAATAGTTTTGAAATGACATATAATGAGTCTATGAGTCTGCAATAAGAGGGGTCATTTGATCCCCTCCGTTATAGACTAGAACAACTTTGGTGTGTTTCCAGGTCTCTGGGAAGGACCTTTCTATTAGGCTTCTATTAAAGTGATTGGTCAGAATTGGGTATATGTAGTCTGCTGCTAACTTATTTGAGTAAGTTGATGGCTTACCTATACCATATGTAACCCTGTCATCTGTATTGTATCGTCTATGTAACCGACATGGAACCTATAAATGAGCATCTGCTCACTGGTGTAATCTAAGACCTCAATAAATAAATACAAATATTGTCCTGATTGCTCAAGATTAGGTAAAGTAATGCCTCCCCTTCTAGGACTATTTACCCACACACTGATAAATCCAAACAGTACCTTGCAGATGTAGAGCACTGGGGTAGATCAGGACAAGATCCCTGCTGTCACCCCCTGATGACATCCTGCTGCTGTGTGGCACTCATGTGGGGAGGGGGGTACCAGGAGGGAATGGCTTTATTGCCACCCCAAGTCCTGCCTCCCTACTTTCCTGATTATCTGTATGCTTTGATAGGTAGCAGCAGCTCATGCTGGGGAAACTGGATGCCAATGGTCATCTGCACGGTGTAGGGAACCCACTCCTGAGCAGGAATGGTGGTGCCTCCAGCCATGTGGATCATAGTCCAGGGTCCTGCTGCAGTGAAGTAGAGAGAAAGAAAAAGGGAGAATTTGCCACCTCTTGGCCCAGTGGATAGCATGCTGTACTACCATGTCAGCAACCCCAGGTTCGTGAGCGGACTTGGGTGCCAGTGCAAACAGCCTGGGTGACACTGCCACATGGCAGCATGCCCAGCTCAGGGAAGGATGGTGCAAGGTTCCTCTGCCATAGTCACCCCTGTGGTGGGCAGGGGAGCTAGCTCCTTCACAAAGGGATGTTGTGTGTATGCACAGTCACTGGATATACCTACCTGTGCTGTATGGCATGGTGGGAAGATGGGGGAGAAATTAAAAACGTATGTGCCAACCCCTCTGAATGATGACTGCTGGCACTCTTGGGTCATTTCTTGTGTAGACCCCCACTGGCTCAGGCAATCAGGGATCACAGGGCTGGGAGGTTACCAGCTCCAGGGTCCAAACACAGAAGTAGATAGTGGCTTGGGGAATTAAAAGCTGGATAAATAAAAAGGAAAATACATTTGTTTCACCTCGTTGCACTCTCGATTGGCTGCACAAGTCATAGGTAGTAGCACTTCTTGGTGGTGCAACTGGGGGCAGGTGGTTGTCTCAATGGAATGGAGGAGCCCTTGGCCGAGACAGAACCTCCTCCTGGGCAGAGATGGTGGCCCCATATGCGTGAATCAGTGTCTTTGGGGTCCTGCTGGGCTGTGTAGTTTAACCACAAAGATCCTATAAAGTGCTACCCATGTGACTATTCCTCAAGATTAGATGAAGGTATGGCCAATCTTATATTAAGGCAATAAATGGCAGTTCTGACAGGTACATTCTGCCTCTGCCCAATCAAAATATGCCTATGGGAATTCCCATTCATTTCCATTATCCAAACGTATTGTGCTCTCCTGTTGCTGGCAGATTTAACAAAAAACAAACAAAAAAAAGACTATGATAAATTTGGTCAACCGAAGAAAAGCATTTAAAAGCCAGAAGGCCACAAAGATTAAGATGCCGGATCTCTAACAGCTCTGTACAACTAGCATGCATGGTATCAGTTTTACTTACCGCCTATGTTGCATTAGTTTTTGCCATTCCATTCCATTCCATTCTGCAGTAGTAAGGGGAAACCTCCACATCTCTTCTCCCTTCCCACAATTGGTCAATAACTTACCTTTGAGAGCATCAAATGGCAGTTTGGAGGGCAAGATGTCATCAGTTCCAGAGGTGGGAGTCACAGGAGCATCCAGAGTGATGCCAGAGTCCACACAGCAAACAGGGTGTCTGTTCAGCCAGGGGTCCGAGGGCGGAACCACAGGACTGATCAGCAGTTTCTCTGTGTAAAGGAGGTAAACAAAGTCTGAACGCAGTACACAGCATCGTCAGAAAAATCCAGCACATTGCAGGAGCCAAATAGTGAACAAAACATAAAACTGTCATTATTTCAACCAATGACTTTAAACAGCACACTTAAAATGATAAAAAGACAATTACTTGAAAATAACATATTGTTTCTCTCTGCCAGTGCCGGCAGGGCTCGGTGGTAGTTATGCCAGCCATCCATGCTCTGTTCCCCTTCCAGCTGTCTGGGATCATGCTGCGTGGTGCTGGGGGCTTTTACAGCTTTCTGGTTCCCCCTGAACCCTTCCCCTGAGGACACTGGCATGAAGTATGCAAGTCCAGGCTGTAGGCATACTGGCACATCTCAGCCAAACACATATTGGTGTCTTCCCCTCTCCACACTGCAAGTCCTGCACCGCCACCCGTGCATCCACAGGCGGTGGTAACACAGTGATGCAACAGCCCTCCCCTCACAGAGGAAGACAGCGTGTTATGGGATGCTCAGACTTCCTCCCACAGTCAGCCCCCCCCCCGCCCCCGACAACTCAGGCTCTTTCCTGAATCTGGTCACTGGTGTTGCAGGCAGTAGTGCTACTGCCATGCCGATGGGCTGGGGATGTGAAAATACTGATGACTTAATTTTTTGCTAGTCATCTGGCTAGTGAACAGTGGAGACTGTCTAGTTTTTTTTTTTGTTACATAAATTGATGCAGTAAATCATGAAGGAAGGGTCATCATGCTACCATGCCAGAGACCTAGGCTTGGAAGCTGATGTGGGCTGGGGTGATAGAGTTGGACTGGCCCTCTGGCAACAAGGGAGGGCTGGGTTGGCACTGCCACAAGACAGGGCTCCCAGCTGGGGTGGGACTGGCATCAGGAAACCTTGCTCAATTTGTAGAGATGTGCCTGTGTGTATGTGGCACTTATCAGGACACTGCCATGAGTCGTGGGAGGGACTGCAGAAGCCGCCCAGAAAAAACAAACAAAAAAAACAAAACAACAAGCTTCAGGTCATCCAAATGTCTGAACAATGGTTGTGGCACTCGGAGGCACCACTCCATCTGGATCCCCTCTGGTTTTGGGGGGAGTGGCAGTTGGTGCTGGGAGATTGCTAGCAAGACACCCCACAGTGAAAAGAGGATGTGCCCAAGGATGAAAAGCTTGGGAAAAAATGCATAAAGGAATACAGCAGAATGAATAAATGCAGTTTTATTTTAATTTTTTTTTTTTTTTACTATTCACTATTTATGCTTCTAACAGCCAGGCTGCCTCAGTCTGGCCCGCTTCCAATGAAACATCCTACCCCATCACACCCATCTCTACCTAGCGCCACCAAGGCTTACCCCCGCCATGGTGGAGGCACACTCACTGGAGTATAGTCACTAGGTGGCAATGTGTAGGGAGGCAGGGACATGAGTTCATCATCCTGCTTTGCCTCTGCTGTGGTTCTCTCCCCCCCCCCCTTCCTCCAACCATCCCTTACATAAGTTGGCATTGAAACTCCAGCATGTATACTCAGAACATGCAGACATACAGAGATGGCCAATGTCATCCTACTCACTAGGCAGGCTGCCAGCTGCACCTTCACCTGAGGGCCCCCCAGCTGGCAGTGTAAGTTAGACAACTTCCCTCCCTGGGGAACACCCTGGAGCGCTCAGTCCTCTTCCCACATCCGACCACTCCCCCAGCCTTCCTGGCTCATTCCCAAACCTGTGTTGCCAACAGTGCCATTGCACCAGCAGGACACCACTTTCTGATTCCTGTACAATTTCTTTATTTATGAGAGAATGCCAGTGGAAAACAGCACAGAACAGGCTTAGATGGAAATGCAACAATTAAATCCATAGCAGGCTACAGTTATTGATACTTTTTAAACCACACATATCTCACAGAAATGAGAGACTTCCCCTCACAATTATTTCTCCCACAGCAGTAAGAAACCCCTATAACATATAAAGACCCAGAATCTTGAATTGTAATTTTACCCACGAGGCCACGGTAGAAATTCTGGGTCTGTCTCCAACTGGTAATCATCCATCTACGCCAGACCTCCTCACTTGTCACCTGTTTACCCTAAATAGAGGCTGACAGAGTTTCCATTCTATAGGGAGGGACTAACCCACAACAGAGTATGGCTTTACTGAGCATTAATCCACGCCGGGGAGAGGGGTGTTGGAGTCATGAGGCGAAGCAGAGTGACTTCAACCACCCAGGCATTGGTTAATGCTCAATAAACCCATACCCTGGAGTGAGTTAATCCTCTTATAACATGGGTAATGTTATTTTAGAGGTTTACCTAAAGAAACGTTAAAATAAAGCCCTATGAACATGCAAGTGTGTGTGTATATCAGGGATTAATCAATGGTCAGGTGACCTGTTTGGATGAATCAGAATACAGGATTTTCGGAACCCATGTTATAAATGCTGTTAACCACAGCTATCCATTTAATTTGATCTGGAAGAGTTTTTTGCAGCCACAATCTACACATTACCTTCTTGGCTGCTAAGATTAATATTAATAGTAGTTTCAATCTGCGTCCCCATATTCCGTCTGGTGGAACTGAAAGTAGAACCAGGGAAGGAGAAAGTCCTGGTCTGTAAATATTTTGTTTAGGGTGCTGTGTATCTCTTGCCAAAAGGTAACAAGCGTTGGCCATACCCAAAAGATATGCATATTATTAGCATTTTCCTCTCCACATCTTCTCCCCATCTGGGTACCCATATAATTGGCCTGAATTTCTGGTGTTTGAAAATACCTCATATGATCTTTTTTAAGAGAAGTCTCTCCAGTGTGTTAAGGAAATAAGCCTTTAATTACTGGATGCATATTTAATCCATATCTCTAAGGTGTGGTGTAAGTGTAGTTCCACATTCCACCTTCCCAGAACGGATACCGCAGAATTTGGAATCGGGTCTATCAGACCCTTGCATATATTACCTATAGAGTGAGACCACGTTATACCTTGTTGATGATCCTTCACATTATATATAATAGGGTTCTTATCTGGTAATATTTTTATACATGGGGCCCAGTCACATAAGATGAGATCTAATTTGTAAATATTTAAAGTGGTTCATTCTGGGAAGATCAAATTCCTGTTGCAAATCTGGAAAAAGGCAGAATCCTTGCTCTGTGTAAAACGGATGCATATATTTCAGACCTCTAACCCATCCCGTTTTAGAGTACTGCATCCAAGGAATTGGGTGGAAAGGCTTTACCATAGGCCATTGAGCATAGCCAGACAGACTTGTCTGGGCCAAGATTTAATACAGCACTGACATTTTTAATGGGATGGCCTTGTACCTTGTAAAATGATAAAGTACGGTTGCGTAAGAACTTACCATAACAATAGATCTTCGAGAGTATTTCTTGCAGCAGGTCATAACATGTGGGATATCAGCCGCAGACGTAGTCATTTCCTCCAGACGACTTCTCAGCAGTCGACCCTGGGACCTACCCCTACACTACCAAGTGGGGTCTGTATGGCAGGTATCAAGGGGGAGGTCCCAGCTACTCCTCAGTTCTTTTCCATCCTGCCGATCGAATGTGACATTTCCTAGGCCTCTGATGGGAACCGAGGAGGGAAAATAAGGCAGCAGCTCTTGGAGTTGTAAAGGATGGGAGCAAGGAACCCTTCTGAAGTAACAGCAAGGGGGAAGGAGGGCGGGGCTGCATTACCTGCTGCAAGAGATACTCTCGAAGATCTACTGTTACGGTAAGTTCTTATACAATTGTACTATCTTCTTCGAGGCAATCTCTTACAGCAGGTGATAACACATGGGAAGATGCCCAAGCAATTATTATGCAAAGTGTGAGGAGGAAGTGAATCATCAAGACTTAGGACAGGAGGCCTTGTAGGATGGCCCATCCAAAATTGGTCTGCTTCTTAGAAGTGATGTCCAGATTGTAATGCTTGGTGAAGGCATGTACAGTAGATCACGTGGTGGCTTCGCAAATATCCAAGGCAGAGATGCCCAGGAAACATGCTGTAGAGGTAGCCATGCCTCTGGTAGCATGGGGGTTTTCAACCCTCGTGAGAGGTTTTTCATATTTTGCATAGATAAACATAATGCAGTTGGCCCACTACGTGGACCGGTACAGTTTCCAAATCTGAATGCCCTGGTTTCCGGGGGCAAAGGAGACACACAAAAACATAGACTTTGACGGCAGATAAGGACCACTTGGCCCACCCAGTCTGCCCATTTCCCTACCTATTGGATAAGCTGCAGATTCTAGTTAAACAGCCTACTTCCTGCAACCCCCCACTATAATTGCCTTATGTCTGTCCCATGCATGTTTGAATTCCCCCACTGTTTTAGACCCCACAACCTCTCCAGGAGGCGGTTCCATCGTCCACCACTCTCTCCGTAAGAATTTCCTCACATTACCCTGAGCCATCCCTCTAACTTTAAATTGTGCCCCTTGTCCTTACACATCTCTTTTTCTGAAAGATGCTACCCTCCTGGACTTTGTTGATTCCCTTGAGGTACTTAAAAGTTTCTATCATGTCCCCCCTATCCCTCCTTTCATCAAGGGTATACATATTAAGCTCTCAGCCTCTCTTCATATGGTTTCTGATGCAGACCCTGCACCATTTTAGTTGCCCTCCTCTGGACTGCTTCCATCCTGTCTATGTCCTTGCATAGATGAGGTCTCCAAAACTGCACGCAGTACTCCAGATGGGGTCTCACCAACTGTCTGTATAGAGGGATAACCACTTCCCTTTTTCTACTTGTGATGCCCTTCCCTATGCATCCCAGTATCCCCCTGGCTCTTCTTACTGACTTCTCACATTGCTTACCCACCCTTGGTCATCTGATATGCCTACACCCAGAGCGCTTTCCATTACTGTTGTCGTTAGTACCTCCCCTGCTATTGTGTACTCTTCTCCTGGAGTTTTATTTCCCAGGTGCATTACTTTGCACTTCTTTGCATTGAATCTAAGTTGCCATATGTCTGACCATTCCTCCAACCTTGCAAAGTCCCTTCTCATCCTTTCTACCCCCTTGTGTATCAACTCTGTTACAGATCTTTGTGTCATCTGCAAAGAGGCATACCATTCCTTCCAGACCCTCTGCAATGTCACCTATAAAGATGTTAAAGAGGACTGGACCCAGTACTGAGCCCTGAGGTACTCCATTAGTAACCCCCCTTTCTTCAGAATGTGTTCCATTCACTATTACCTTCTGTGTCCTGTTGTGCAGCCAGTTTGCTACCCAGGCTACCACCCTGGGACCCACTCCCAGGCTGACTAACTTGATTATTAATCTTTTGTGTGGGACTGTGTCAAATACCTTGCTAAAGTCTAGGTAGGCCATATCCACAGCCCCTCCCTGGTCTATTACTTTGGTCACCCAGTCAAAGAAATCGATTAAATTCGTCTGACATGACCTTCCTGCTGTGAATCCATGCTGCTTTGGGTCCTGTGCCCCGCTGGCCTCTAGGTACTCAACACAAAGTTGCTCAGTTGTTTGCAACTATGAATTGCGGAGAAGATAAATTCTCAATGTGCTATGCACAGCGAGAGAATAAAGCAGGGATTCCCCTGGATACTTCATCTCCACATAAAACAATGGTAAGTGAATAGCCAGATTTAAAGTAAATCCAGAAACCTGTGGCAAAAACTACGAGGTTATGCATAAAAACACCCTACTGTTATGAAATGGCAGGTAGGCTGAGGTTTGCACAGTAATGCCTGTAATTCTGAAATATGTCCTCCAGACGTAATGGCAACTAAGAATACAGTTTTCCCCAAGAAAGAAAACTGAGGCCACTGGAGTCAGCGGGCTCAAAAGTACTCAGTCAATTTTTCAAGCACAAAATTCAAATCCCACACAGGGACTGAATCCCGGATAGGAGGATGAAGGTTTGAAGCAAAGGTGACTGGGACAATGGTTTTGTGCCCACAGGTAAATGATTTATTTATTTATTTAAAATGTGATAACCAGGAAAGGTACCATGAGCAAGGCTCGTTTCCAGGTATGACACAGGGAAGGGGGTACAGATACAGCAGAGGGATTTACATAAAGTAGTGACAAAGCACAGATGTACATAGGGTTACTACAATACATACAGTAATTTACAATACAACACATTGTGTATATACAAATATTTATAGTATGATGATGCTGAGACATACATAAGGCTTAAGATGTTAAAGGGGGAAATGTTGTTCCAGAGAGGGAAGCCTTTAAGAGAAGACCTGTTTGCCGGCTGACGTGCGGCAATAGCCAAAAAGTGGACTTTTAGAGGAATATGTCAGTCCATCCTCCGACATGGAGAGCAAATACTTTGAGACGTTCTGAGGGGAACACTCATAAGGATCGAAGTCCTGTGGAGATGCCCAAATGGAGAAGTGTTTCCACTTCATAGAATAGGAAGACCAGGTAGACGGTTTCCCGGCAGTCCAGAGGACTTCCGCCACCTTTTGGGGCACTCTGAAGCATGAGAGGACTAGGACCTCAGGAGCCAGGCGTGCAGATGGATTTGGGAGTGAAAGTCTGGGTGTAGCAGGGAGCCTTGTGCCTGGGACAACAGAGCCCGGCAAATCCTCAGAGGTAAGGAATCCGGTTCCAAGAGCTGTAGAAGCAGAAGGAACCAATTCTGTTTTTGCCATAACAGTGCTATGAGAATCATAGATGCCTCTACCAGTTTGAGTAGTATTCTCTGACTGAGAGGAAAGGGTGGGAAGGCGTAAAGAAATCTTTCCGTCCAGGAAAGAGACAACACGTCCCACGATACAGTTCCGGGACCTTGCTTGAGAGAGCAGTAAAGAGGCCGCTTTGTGCTTTGCAGAGAGGCAACTAGGTCCAACTCTGGCCAGCCTCACTGGACATCAGGTAAGACTTCCCACTCATGGGCTAGGGCAGTGGATTCGCTTAGGGCAGCGGCCAGGGTGTTGGAATTCCCCTGGGATGTGTTCTGCCAGAAGATGGATCATTTCTCTGAATCGCCCAGTACAAGACCCTCATCGATTTTCTGCAGAGTGGGCATGAATGGGTGCCACCTTGCTTGTTTAGGTAGTGAACTACCACAAATTTGTCCGATTTCACCTGAAGGCAACCAGGTGGAAGGCGAATCCTGAACGCCTGTAAGGTGTAGAGGACTGTCCTCATCTCGAATATACTGATGTGGAGGCGGGCCTCCACTGGCGTCCATGATCCTTGGGACTGGACATTGAGGAGATGAACACCGCACCCTTTCAAGGACGTGTCTGCAGTTAGAATGAGATACGGGACAGGAGAATGAAATGGCATGCCTCACCTTAAGTTGTCCATGGACTTCCACCATTGCAGAACTCGAAGACAGCAGGACTGGGGCATCAAAATTGTCCACTGTCTGGTCCCACTGGACTCTCAGATACCACTGAAGGACCCTCACATATTTTACCTGGCATTGGGGGACCTTCAGAATTGCGGCTGCAAAATGCACCAGGAGGCACAGGAAGTCTCGTGCAGAGACCGAGCTACTGGATTCTAGTCTGCGCACCAAAGCAATAGGGGCATATGCTGAAGTTATGGGCAGATGTAGCGGATAAATAACTTTTGTACTGTAAATCTTTACAATTACATCAATACATAAAAATACATAAGAAGTATACACACGAAAATCAAACATTTTAAAATTTTGGCTTGCTATTTGATTTATCCACCATAGTCCAAAGTGACTGTGTATAAATGTACATTAAGAGTCAGTATAACAAGGTTTTCGGGAGGTTAAAGTATCATATTCCCAAATAGTTCATAATATTCTCCGTTTTGCATTTGTTTTTAACTCCATATTGAATAAAGTTGCAATAATAGGTCTATAGAGCTTACAATGAGTTTACTTGTAGATCTTTTCTAGTTGCATTCTCCTTTATAAATGTAATGTTGCGAGGAACCCACAGATTTTTTGTAGGATATCTAAATTCTCTGTATTAAATAAATACAGAACCATTTGGTTAGGAGGGAAGCCAAGACCCCCCAAAAAAAAAAAAACAAACACGTCACCGAGCAAGTCCTGCCTTCTTACTGAGTAAAGAGGGCATAGTAATAAAATTTGTTTCATATCATCCTTATCGTCTGCATTACATTTACAGTACTGGCTATTATAACCTCATCTATTCTGAGAAAAATTTTCATAATTTGAATTATAGAGTTCCATTCAGAATCTTGTAAAAAGCCACTTTTGAGAAGGATTTGACAAAATTCTTAAGTATGGTTCTAACTGGCATTTTGTTTTTAGTTTATACCATTTAAAAATGTTTAAACATTCATTTAAATGTTCAAAATACTTAGCTGTATTCCTTAGTCTTTTCTTAACTTGTAACGCAATTTCTTCCTTGAGGCGTAGGTAGTGCTCGCATAAGAGATGACTAAGTCCCAATGGGAATAGTTCCTTTTTAATTATTTGAATATATGGAAATGTAAACCCTCGTGTGGAATATTCTACTTGTTCCTCCATACATATCCTGGGAAGCCGGAGACTGTAGTTGAAACAGTGACAATAAAAACAATATCTGTCTTTCCTTTATAAATGTTGTCAGGAGATATTGTCCAAGCTCTAATCTTCAAAGTTCTCCTGGAATGGGTTGTGGCAACATTAACAAATGCCTGTATAATTTATGTATTGTAACTTCCAACGTTTTTACTTCCGTAAATGCCCAGATCTCTGCCCCATATAAAATACTGGATTTTATTTTAGCATAAACCACTTTCAGGGCACCAAGGATCAATCCCTTGTCTAGCCTTGCAATAAAGCTCTTAAAAGCAGTTTTCAGTTTAGTCTGTAGTAGGTTTAATTGTAATTTCCATTTACAATTTTCGGCAAATCTAATTCCTAAATAATCATATTTTGTTGTTTCAATTCTATCTTTAGATATATGTAGATCATATTTTTTTTCTACTTTTATTGCCAAAGATTACCATCTTTATTTTATCCTTATTAACAATGAACATAATTTTATTGCATAATACTGAGAACTTATTTACCTCTCTCTGCAAGCCCAGAAATGATGAAGAAATTAAAATGATATTATCTGCATAGGCTAGGCAGCGGACTTTTTTCCTTTGATTGTTGGAGAATAGAATTCTAAATTCTCTAGATCCTGTAGGATGTCATTAATGTATATATGAAACAGTGCGGGTGCCAGAAAGCAGCCCTGTCTAACACCCTGATTCATGTTAATCGGGGAAGTTAATGTCCCTTTCTGATTATACTGTACATATATCCAAGTGTTTGAAAGTAAATTTATTAATATGTTTAACAATGTTGAATCAATATTTAAATTTTCAAGTTTTTTCCAAAATAGAGTACAACTTGTGCTGTCAAAAGCTGAACCGAGATCTACAAAACAGCAAAAAAAGTTTGGCTTTTTTGATCTTAGCATATTTCCATATTAACTGGAATAATATAAAACAATGGTGTAGAGTAGAACGGTTCTGTCTGAACCATTTTGATACTCACTTAGTATTTCCTTCTCCGTTAACCAGTCCTGAAGTTTTTGTAGGATTATTTTTGTAAACAGTTTTTGTGAAACATCCAGTAAACTTACTCGTCTGTACAGATCTAAAGAGCTCCCTTTTTTGTATAAATGAGAAAATGGTATTACCCTTCCAGCTCAATGGAGAATCCCCACCTTGGGCAATATAACTGAATAGATTTTTAATATTAATATCCATTTGTCAATGTAAAATTTGTAAACCTCCGCCACTATTTGATCAGGGCCAGGGGCTTTAATGCAAGTGTGATTCCATTATGGCTCCATAGATATCCCATTTATTGATGCAAATTGGAAAAGGAGCTATAACATGATCTTTGTGTTGAATCAAATTACTAGAAGCTAGAAAAGCTTGAAAATTCATATCTTCAATGTCTGAAGAATACAATTTCCTAAAGTATTCTTCCCATACTATTGGAGAAATATGGGCTTCAATGTCCTGTGCATAGGCATTGTAGCCCTGACTAATCAAAGTCCAGACTTTTTCTGAATCTTTTTTGTATACGGCCTCACTTAATCTATCACACATTTTTTAAATATTTAGCACGCTCTCTGTCCAACAGTTTCTTATACTCTTTCTTAGCTTTATTCAATGAATGATTATTTTCTTTGGTTCTATTTACTTTACAGTATCTGGCTAGTTTATGAAGTTCTTTTTTCACTTTTTATGTACATCTTATTAAACCAGGTACGTTGTGTTTTTTTAATATCACCGTTAGTTCTTAAGAGAGATCTGAAATGAATGTTTAATAAGTCCCAATATTTTAGCAGATCTATACCCTAAGAGAGAGCCTTCAACTCATTAATTATTTTCTTAACTTCCAAATCCTGAAACAGGTTTGTAAAACTTTCCCTTGTGTAGGTATTCCAACCAGTAGAGGAGTACGAGACGATTCTACCCTGTCTAAAAGTTTTAAATCCCAAACATTTATTAAAGCTTGTATGTTTACCCAAATCAGGTCTATGGTAGAGGAACCTAAACCTTCCATATAGGTAAATGCCCCCTCACTATCTCCCGGAAGTCGGACATTTAAAAGGAAAAAGTTATTCTCAGAAAATAGCTTAAATAGACTTTTCCCTCTCTTATTACATTTCTTATCGGTTGTATTTCTGGTCCCGATTATTCTAGCGTTGAAGGTCTTGAATCCCTCATACAAATCTGAATATATATATATTCTGTTTATCTATTGTTATTCTTGCTTTAAAGTCCCCAGAGATGAATGTTTCTTCCTGGTCATATTTATCTTTACATTGAATCATGAAATTCATAAACTGTATCCAAATATCTGGAATTTTTGATTTGGCAGAAAATAAACAATCAACTTGACATTTTGTCTCCATAGCTCAACTGCTAAGATATGTTCAGATGCAGTTGGCAGAAGTGTTCCTTTCAATTTCAAAGACCTTTTTTATATAAGTGGCTAATCCTGCATTATTACAGCCATGTTTTTTGCCTTTTTTAGCTGGTATGGAATAAACTGCATTGAAACTTAGAATCTGTAGTACACTTATACTCCAGGTTTCTTGGAAACATAGAATATACCATTTTGAAATAAATTATTTTGAATCTTTATCTGCTAATTTGTAGGACAACCATTCTATATTCCATGACAAAATGAATAAGGGTACTATTTTCTTACCTCCTATTAGGACATTAAGTTCCCTTTCACTTTGTCAGCGTAATACTTCTGAGTTCAAAACGGAGTACTTTCTGGAACAGTTTTCTCTTAATAGTACTGAACTCACTATGTATATACCAATGTTATCCAGTACATTTGAAGCTTTTAGTATCATATCGCCCAGTTTTGTACTTTTAAATGTAACATCAATTTGAGAGGAATTAGTGATTTTATTACGAAGCGTGATCCATTAATGGTCAGATATGCTGTCCCTACTGAGGCGTCTAAGATGGCTCTACATTACTGGAGGCATTGTGCTGGTCCTTCTTGGACTTCAGTCCAGAACCGGTAACGATGACCCTGAAAACAGAGAAACTGTCTGTGAGCAGGGTGCAGTAGGATATGGAGGATTCAACCCATATATTGAGAGAGCAGAGCCAATATCCCTTCATTCAGCAAGGGGAGAAGGTGATGGAAAAGACACCATCCCAAACTTTTGGTATTCGATACAGAGGTTAAGACTCTTGAGATCCAAAATGGGGTGTACGTCCCCAGTCCATTTGGAAACCAGGAAGAAATGGGAAGAAATTCCCGCACCCTTCCGTGGAAGGGGGACTGGTTCGATGGCATGTGTGTTGAACAGAGCATTGAATTTGTCTTGTAAGACCAATGCAGGAACAGGGTTCAGAGAGAGTGTATTATCTGAAGTAAACCTCTTCCCACTCTGGTAGGGGCAGGGAAAACCTGCCACATAATGGTCATGTTATTAAGGGTCTCCCACCCTATGACCAGAGAAAAGTCGTCAGGCGGAAGGCCAACTCTGCTAGGGGGTAGCAGTGGATATGAGACACCTGAAACTCTCAGCCATCTTGCATGGCGTCTGAAACAAACACCTGCAGAGGAGGCCCAAGCCAATGCATCAACTGCGTCATATGTGGCCCGAAGCAGGTGGCGGCATACAGTCATCGCAGCAGACAGCTTTGCAGTGAGAGCATCCTGAGGAGGACCAGCAGGAAAGGTCCGAACCAAGGTTGTAGAGGCCTTGAGTAGGGGACTTATGTAATATAAGAAGTGCAGAACACTCCCTTCCCCTGATATCCAATTTCTATGCAGTCTCCTGGGGTTGTCGAGGTCTAGCAGACCAATCACGTCAGGGGCCTGCCCATCCTTTGGAAGATACGGCTTGTTAGGTCTTAGAGTACACCAAGTCCCTATCCCTCCTCAGATGTATTCAAGGGGAAGAGCCGGCTGCCCTCGAGGTCAAAGGAGGCCTGGAGGGAGCAGAGGCAGGGACCTCCACCTCACCTTTTTGGGGCAGATCGTCGATGAGCCAGGATAGTGTGCCCTACAGCCTGGACATTAATCATGGCCAGCTGCCCTATGAACATGGTGAACCGCATGGACAGAGTGAATGGGAACCCTGAAGGAATAGAGGAAGGCAGTGGTGCCAACCTGACAGACCCCGATGAGGGGTGAGTATACAGTGGCAATCACAGAAAAGCAGAGCGGCAGCATGGTATAACGCTACCGTACAAACGCACAACCCATTTATCCTACCTCTGCCATGCAAAAACTCATGTTACGCAGTCGATGAGGGAGTTAACATTGAGCTCTGAAAACTTGGCTGGACGGCAATGAGAGGATCATTGATGGGCCAAATGTATGGTGGTAGCGCAGTATACCGCCACAGTGCAAAGGCGCAACCCACTGAAGAACAGGTGCGCAGAAAGTAAAATACATTTGTGCAAGTACCTCTGTATGGCCCCAATGGTATTGATGAGGCAGGCAACAGTGAGCTCCCAGAGACCAGGCCGGTCACTGACAAGAGAACTGTCTATGGGCCAGAAGCCATCGTCGACAGATGATGGCAGTCAGAGAAGGGGAAGGCAGTCATTTTGAAAGCCACAGGAGAACCTCTGAACTCACTGTTGACAGAGGAGCTATTGACGGTGGCAAGAGAGGAGCCAGCCCATCGTCGACAGTACAGAAGATGACCTTACAGTGGTTGCCAGCTCGGGTACACCTGAATGCACCATCGATGGAGGGAAGAAAGGAGACAGCAGTCGTTGATGGTACAGAAGACGACTGATCAGTGGCTACCTTGTCAGGTACTCCTGAACTCGCCATCAACTGAGGTAAGAGAAGCCAGCAGTCATCGACGGTATAGAAGACTACAGTACAGAGGCAACCAACTCTGACCATTCGGACATCCACTCTTCCAGGTGGAACATCTGGCTCGTGCATGCCATGGCAAAGAACCAACTCTAGTTCCCTAACTGCAGAAACAGTGACAGAGGCCAGGCTGGTGACACTGTCCAAACAATAGCATTATCTTCCTTATTTTTTACCTCACTGATAGATGAGCACACTTGACATCTGGCTTCCCTTCCCCCTTAATACAATCAGATGGGCACCCCATCAGGGGCTTCCAAAGCAGACATCACTGTTACCCTTTTCAACATACCCCATACAGGTATTCCTCTTGCGCTGTCCCATAGAGGGGAAACATCCTTGAATATAATATGTTGGTTGTGGGATATACTCCTGAAAATGTAATTTTACAAGATGTTATGTACTAAAGGTACCCATCTGTAATTCTGTACACCAATTGCTATGACAATGTACTGTGAACCACTGAAAAGGTTCAATAAAAACAGCAGAAAAAAAAAAGATGTACTAGAACACTAAGATCAAGGTTCTAAAGTACAAATCATGCAACTGGTTAAGTGACACTATATATGCAAGAGGTTGGTACAGTATATGTCACACATGTCACACATAGTGCATGTGCAAGTTAGTGTCAGTGGCTCAGCAGGCTGCACGCTCGCCTGTGAGGCTGAAAGATTGGAAAGGTTGTGGGTTCTAGTCTCACACCAGGAACTTGAGGTAAATTCCCAATACTGACACTGTAGTGTAGCATGAGGAGGTACTGCACCCCGGAGGTGCCGTCATTCAGATGAGATGTTAAAGCTACACACAAAACCCTACCACTGAAGTGCAGGCAAATTAAGTAAACCTTGCCAGTAGCTAATAATTATGTGCTCCTCACACAGGATGGAACACCTACTGAGGATACTGAAATAAATCTATCTGTACACATCTGGATCTGGTGCTGTCCAGCTTGACATACTGAAATGTGACCTGTAAACTTATTAGCTAGTAAACAAAATTAAAACACAAAACACCACAAACTGAAACATAGGAATTAACCCATCATCAAAGATATTCCCTTTTAAAGGCACAAGAGAGGCTGGGAAAGCATGGGTTCATGAAGGATATGGAATATGATGGGAAGGCTCGAATGGGGGTGGGGTATAAGGATGGGGAGAGGGTAGTTAAATACAATACAGTTTTATTTTCTATAGCAGCATCTTTCGTACAGAATGCATTACAAAACACTCCACACAAGAGTCAAAGTCATTACTAGTGGTGCAACAATGAAAGTTTAAAACCAGGAACAAGCAAGAGAGAGTAGACAGGTGAGGAGTTAAAGTCAAAGAAGAAGAGCTGTGTTTCTAGAAGAGATCTGCACAGGAGAGGAGAGTCAGTGAGACAGACAAAGAGCTGAAAGCAGTTACACACACACACACACACACACACACACACACACACACACACACACACACACACACACACACACACACACACACACACCAGGGGCAGCAGTGGAAAAGGCAATCACTGGCAGTAGGTTGTATGAAAGGCCTCAGGCTCTACAACTGATTACATGTTGGCCACACCAGTTTTATTCTTGCCATTTTCAGATTTTAAAATTATTGTAGTGAGTAGTGTACAGAAAATCTGTGCAACTAAGATGTAAAACAAAAACTGGTGAAAGACCATTTGAAGTATAAGTGCCAAAGCTTGTAAAATATTTACCATCTGTAAAATGGACAGCCTGGCAAGTTCATTTTGAGCAAACCTTTTTTATTTCATGAACATTTCATTATCATGAACAATTCAGATCTAATTCTTGTTTCTTAATTGTTTAAATGATGTTCTTATTTTCCTTATTCTGTTTCATCTCCCCTCTCCATCCCATCTCCCATTGTGTCGGCCTCCCTAGCCTCATCACCTGGCTTTTCCCAGGACTTGCCTTAACCTTTTGTTCCCCCAGGGCTTACCCCCCCACTGCCAGGGTCGGTCATGTTCCAGAACCCCCACAGCGTACAGGATCGGGTTGGAGGGGTCACCAGTGTGGGGCCTGCGAAAGGCCAGAGCATGTCCGCCTTTTCTTGCCAGGACCTCCAGGACATTGCAGCGAGGATGCACATGTACAAGTATGCAAGCACGCACAGTGAGGCACCAGCCAAAGTCAACTGTCCCTCCTAGCAGCTCCAGATGGCATTACCACCTATGGTTTTTGCATGGCAATTTCTACATCCTGAGCTCGTTAAAGAGATATCCTGTTTCTCACAAAATGCATCAGAGTTCTTGTCAGTTTTTTGCAGAGCAGGCTTGCAAACAGAACAGTGCCCCAAGCTGGCCTCCTGCTGACAGTTTTGCAAACAAGCATGAGGAGTTCAAACTGCATCTCGAGTTAACCCCCGAGTTCCAAATAGCTTTTGTTCTGCATTCATTTCAACAATATAACTATATGCATTTTCAAACCAAGGGATCTGACTTCCGGTGACGTCATGCCCACGGAAGCAACTTGAGCTTGAAGCTCAGTCTCCTCCAAGGCCATCAAAACTTAAAAACTCTGCAACCAGAATCTTAGATTAGGTGCAAACACCAGAAATAACATCACTAAGATGCCCAGAAGAAAACCAGATCAGCCCAAATCACTGTCGGAGCCCATGGATCACAATGGATGGGGTACTGATAGTGACAGCTCTCAGATCTCGGGCCACGGCAGACCCACACAGCCAGATCTTTCAACAGCTCCAAACTTCATAAGACAAATGGACACAGTGCTGCAGGAGCTCCGGGACTTTCGAAAGGAAACCCGCTCCACTTTTGCGGCTCTCTGTACAGATATTGGAAAAATGGAGCAGCGGCTCGATTCTCTGGAGGAGCAGGCAATGCAAACAGATGCATGAGTGGATTGAACAGAGTGGGCTGTAGTGCAGCTGCACCACACGATCCAGGACCTGCAAGATAAGATGGAGGATGCGGGGGCCCAGAATCGCAGAAATAACCTCAGGGTTTCGGGCTTTCCTGAGGGCTGTGAAGGCAGCAATCCTATCCAATTCCTGCAACAATTTTTAGATCTAAGTTAGACCTACCTAAAAGTTGCACAATGGAGATTGATCATCCTTGCCATGCTGTGGGCCTCAGCCTGGCCCATCCAACCACCCTGCTCCATGGTTCTCTATTTCTTAAGCTTCATTTACAATCCGTGGCAGCAAGGGACCCACGTTTCAAGAACACCATATATATGTTGAGTACGACTATCCCCCCCTTCTATAGCAGTATGCAGCAGGGTCTATGCTCCCATCCTCAAGAAACTCCGGGAGACCAAAATCAAATTCAGGACTCCATATCCCTCCAAGCTGATAGTGCAGTTTCCAGACGGCCCAATAACAATTGATAATGCTGAAGATGCCGCCCAAGATCGCTGCAGCCGAGGTATGGAAGTTATGTTGGCCCAAAAGAAAGTCTCCACATCTCTTGCATCAAAATTGGTACAGAGGGCCTGGAAGCAGATGCCACCGAGAGAGGAATGCCGCAGAGTGGACGTATCGGTGATTCAACAAATTGTGGCTGGCCTGAGGAAGCAGACATCAGACTTGCCACCGAGTGCATAGACACCTCAATCTACCAAATGAATGGACACTCCAGCTTAATTACTGGTTTTTCCTTCTACAGGTGAGCCAGTTGTTTCCTTCCCCCCTTAATGTTGCCTGGTAATCATGGTTGTCTGGTCCCCTCCCGTTTCCCCCTCGGATTCCTTCCCTTCACCCACGCACACTGGGATAGTAAGCACAGGGCCAAGGGGATATGTCCCCGCCCACCTCTGCAGCCTTAGGCCTAGCGGACCCTGCTGCTCAAGTGCTCTCTGGAAGACGGTGGGGCTTGTCTGCTTTTCCGCCTCGGGACTGGCTACCACCATGTGTGCTGCTGGGCTGTTGGGGGGTCTGGGGCTGGTCGTGGGGCTCGGGACTGCCGTGGGGGGGACTGGCTTTTAATCCGCCTCGGTTGCTGTGTCTGAGAGGCCATGGCCAGGTCGGTGGCACCTTCCTCATGTTGTACTTTTGTTGCTAGTAAATGGACCCAGAAGATGCTACTCCGATGACTGTCCTGCAGTCTCGAGGCAGTTGCCATGAGGTCCCCGAGACCACAGTGGAACCCGCTGGAGACCCGGATTGGTTGCCTGGCTCACCAGTAGCCCCGCTTAATTTTTTAAGCAAGTTCAGACATTCTGGTCCTAGTCAGGCCTGCCTCCTTGGGGTGCTGGGAGCCAGGCCCCTCTGGTCAGCAACTGGCGTTTGCACACAATGGCAGACTTAGATTTACCCCCTAAGGTTTAGATGTCCCCTGGACCCACGGGCATTGTTTTCTGGGGGTGGAGGGGAATGGTCTCCCTCCCCCCCCAAGCCGGGCCCATGTGTGCAGGTCAGGGATTCACTGCGGCCTGTCTATTACAGTACTACCCGAGTAACCATTGTGCTTTAGGCCGCCAATACCAGCACTGCAATTGAGTTCATTAGTTGAATATGTTTAAAACCTCAGCCTTGAAAGAGCCAAGGCATGACTCCACTTCCCCCTTTCCTTTCCTCAGACATTCACGTCTGGTGCCCTCTGGTAGGGACAGCCAGAGTTTGGCTTAGTCCAGGGACTGGGTGCCTTTCAGCACCAAGCCCCAATAGAAGCCATCCCTAGTTCAGCACACTATGCCCAGCTGGCAAATGCCTACGCAGTTGCTGTTCCCAGTTTGCTCCTAATTTCCATGTTGTTCACCTTCTCCCTAGGTTATTGGTTGGAGGGCTTGTTCCCTCACTCTTTAACAAGCAGTCACAATGTCTTTTCTGAGGATCCGGTTTGGGGTCTGGTGACAAGTATGGTATAAGTGATTTGATTCTTAGGCTACGTAATCCCTCCTTGCATTTGTCATGGCTTAAATATGGCTAGTAAGCACCTCAAACTCTATTCCCTGAATGTAAATGGATTAAGCAGCCCCATAAAACATACAAGGATGATTTTGCTGCTGAAGAAAAGCCAGGCTGAGATTGTATATATTCAGGAGACGCATCTGTCAGCTGATGACCATAAGAAAATGATTGGCAGGGGATTCAATCAGGTTTTTTTGGAGGAGGAGAAGGGGGTCACCATGCTGATACCCAGGCGCACCCCTTTCCAGGCCACTAAGGAGTGGGTCGACCCACTCAGAAAAAGAGATGTGCAAGAACAAGGAGACACAATCTGAAGGGGGAGGAACGGCTCAGGGGCAATGTGAGGAAGTATTTTTTCACAGAGAGGGTGGTGGATGCATGGAGCAGCTTTCCTGAGGAGGTTGTGGGGTCTAAAACTGTGGGATATTTCAAAAATGCATGGGACAGACAAAAGGCAAGACTTGTGGTGGGTAGGAAGAAATAGGCTGCTGGTTAACTAGGATCTGCAGCTTATCCTGTAGGTAGGGAAATGGGCAGACTAGGTGGGTCAAGCGGTCCTTATCTGCCATCAAAGTCTATGTTTCTATGACCCAGAGGGCCGCCTAGTTATCGTGCAAGGCCTGCTACAAGATTGTGAGGTGACCCTAGCAAACATATACCTCCCCCCCCGGTGCTAATACTCCTACAATTCGTCACCTCCTGAATAAGACAGTCGAGCTGACCTGCAGGACACTGACCCTGGCAAGATATTTTAATATAACACCTAGCAACAGCTTAGACTCTACAAGCACCTCCAGGGGTAAACTGGCAGCATCTCATAAAATGTTTTAAACATTTTGTTCAGGAGGTGGGCTGGCTGGACGTGTGGCGATCCCTCCACCCCAGGGGTAGAAAATATACATTTTACTCTGCAGTACATGGTACCTACACCCATATTGACCACTGTCACACTCAGGAGTGCCTGGAGGCAATGGTGGATGCCTCAATGGGAGACATTTCCCACTTCGACCATGTTCCTCTGGTTATCTCCTGGGACCTGGGGCTGGAAAGGCGCAACACCTTTTGGAAGTTTAACTCTATCCCAGGGGAAGAGTACACAATGGGGGGTGATATACTAACAACAAAAAAAATGGAAAGGGACCTGGGGGTAGTCATATCAGATGACCTAAAGATGGGCAAGCAATGTGAGAGGGCAGCAAGGAGGGCTGGGGGATACCGGGATGCATAGGGAGAGGCATCACCAGTAGAAACATGAAGTTATTATCCCTCTGTACAGACAGCTGGTGAGACCCCATCTGGAGTACTGCGTGCAGTTCTGGAGACCCGATCTCCGCAAAGACATAGACAGGATGGAAGCTGTCCAGAGGAGGGCAACTAAAATGGTGCAGGGTCTGCACCGGAAGACATATGAAGAGAGACTTAAGGATCTTAATATGTATAGCCTTGAGGAAAGGAGGGAGAGGGGGGGACATGATAGAAACTTTCAAGTACCTCAAGGAATCAACAAAGTCCAAGAGGGTAGCATCTTTCAAAAAGGTGTACAGAACAAGGGGCACAATTTGAAGATGGGGGACAGCTCAGAGGTAATTTAAAGTATTTTTTCAAAGAGAGGGTTGTGGATGCATGGAACGGCCTTCCGGAGGAGGTTGTGGAGTCAAAAACAGTGGTGGAATTCAAGCATGCATGGGACAGTCATAAGGCAATTCTAGGGGGTTGGGGTAGGAAAAAGTAGGCTGCTGGTTAACTAGGATCTGCAGCTTATCCATTAGGTAGGGAAATGGGCAGACTGGGTGGGCCAAGCGGTCCTTATCTGCCGTCAAATTCTATGTTTCTATCCACCTCAAGAGTGAACCCTGTCGGGAATCCCTGAGTGACAAGATCGAAGAGATCTTGCAGGATAATGCTGACCCTGAAATCTCCCTCTCCATTAGATGGGATGCCCTGAAGGCAGTCCTTAGGGGCCACCTAATTAAGTGAAGATTCGAAATGACAGAAGCATACACCTAGAACAAATCCTGCATTTTCTGCAGACTGCTCACCAGTAGGGGGATCATTCTGTTGTCACCCAGCTTAATCAGGTCAAGCGAGACCTGGATGCCCTCTGCACCCAGCAGACAGAGATAGCGTTGTCATTTTTAAGATAGAGATATGGGGAAATAGGCCCTCGGGCCTCCCGTCTGCTGGCCTACTGCCTACGTAGACAATGCAAGCAATTAACCATAGCTACCATAAAAGACCCCAGCAAGGGGGTACTCCACACGAGGCTCAGCCTCATTTCTTGTGCATTCTGTGGCTATTATAAAACCCTTTACACCCCTGATCAGCCAGAAGACCCTGCAGCAGTTAATACCTTTCTGTCATCTCTACACCTCCCAGGTCTCAGTCAGGACCAACAAGAGAGCCTGATATCCCAGTCACCCTAGAGGAGCTGGCAGCTGCCATTTCCGGATCCAAAACCATGAAGGTCCCGTGGCCTGATGGCTATGCGGCAGAATTCTATAAATGTGTTGCGCAAACAATTAACCCGCTCTTACTACAGAACTCTATTGAAGTCATACAGGGGAGCTCTGACCCTTCCCCCCCAAGCTGGGCATATGCAGTGGTCTCCCTCATCCCTAAATAGGTAAGGATCCCCTATCATGCAGCTAGCTCCTACAGACCGATCTCTGTCCTAAACATGGACTATAAATATCTTATGCCCATTCTAGCCAGTCAGCTTGACGTGGTCCTCCCCTCCAAGATCAACCTCGACCAGACAGGCTTTGTGAGTTCCAGATCCACAACAGACAATACTCTTAAAGCACTCCACCTGGTACATGAAATGCAGACCCCCAAAAAACTCTGTCCTTCTCAGCCAGATGCTGAGAAGGCTTTTGACAGGGTCACTTGGCCCTTTCTTTTTTCCACTATGCACAGGATGGGATTTCCCTCCCCATTCATTGCTACCATAAAAGCACTATATGCCTCCCCCCAGGCCTGTGTCAATGTTTGTGGCCATCACTCTGGCTACTTCTCCTCTTTAGGGGGACTCAACAGGACTGTCTCCTATCACCCGGACTCTTTTCTATCTTTATTGAACCTTTGGCCAAGGTAATTAGACTGTCCTCCCCAGGTTTCAGGAGTGTGGGTAGAGGGCACGGATCATCATATAGCTTTGTATGCTGACAATGTCCTACTTTTCCTCTCAAACCCATCACAGTCCATACCCGCAGTCTTTAAAATTCTTGAGACCTTTGGGTCCTGTTCAGGATATAAATTTAACACTTCCAAAACTGACACCCTTGCAACCCGGGTTCGGGAGCGGACTTGGGTTGCTGGTGGGTCGGCCGAGGGGAGATGGGCTTGAGCGTCCTACGATAGCTCACCTATGCTGGGGAGGGTCGAGGCCATAGCCCGCGCTCTTTTATGACTCCAAGTGGAGGTTCAAAGTATTACAAGCCCCTAACAATAGGGGATGGGCGGCTGTTACACAGCGTGACGTCAGCGCTCAACGCCTTGACGTCTGGGTCTTACGTTGTAGGGGTGGGAGAGGAGAAAAAACGCCTGCCAGGACCGGGAAGTCGGGCAACCTGGAGCGTGCCTCCGATGTCCCCATGCTTGCCCTGCCACCTCCGGACCGATGAAAAACAGTGAGTAACTCGGTGTGTTAGGGCCTCGCTCCGTCCCCGCCCGGGGGGTAATCTGAGGCTCCATGTGGGACATGGAGGTGGAAGTGGATAGAGCGGGAAGCAGGAGGATGACTCCTTTTTAGCCCCGCAGGGTCAGGGCTGGCAGGACGAGGAGGGAATAAACACTGCAATTTCAAAAAAAACAAACAAAACAAAAAAAAAAAAAACTGATGCCCTTGTTTTTCATTACACCCCACTCCCGTCCCTTAAGCAGACCTATCCATTTCAGTGGGATCTTGACATATTGAAATACCTGGGTATCTATTTTTCTTATAATGCGCATAATGCAATGCAAAATAATTATGATCCCTTTTACACCCAGCTCTAACAAGATCTAGCCAAGTGGAATGTCCTCCCACTGAATCTATACCAGAGGGTGGAGGTGATTTGGATGGTGGTTCTGCCCAGGGCCCTCTTATCTATTCCAAAATGTACCACTGCACCTACCAACAAAATTATTCCGTATGTGGAATAAGGCAATTCTGGAATTCATTTTTAATCAGGAAAATGCCCAAGAGTGAGATTTTCTATTCTCTCGCTCTCCAAGAAACAAGGGGTCCTTGTTCTCCCCAACCTAAAACTGTATAACTGGGCCTCCCACCTATCTTTCATAGTCACTCGATACATGAGGACATCCCCTGCACTCTGGAGGGAGACAGAAGAGGAGCTCTTCCCTTATGATGACCTGATCAGTGCCACCTTATATCAGACCAATCCCCACTTGGTCCGTATTCCCTCCAGCTCCTGGATTCAACACCAAATCAGAACCTGGAATGTGATCCGCAGGCACCTTTCACTACATCCATTCTTGATGTTACTCTGCCCGATTGCCTTGCTGGAAAACTTCCTTCCTACCAGGACTGATCATATATATCGTGGCTGGGGTCGCCTGAAGCTCTCCTTTCTCACACTTCCTGAATGGCTCCATTTTTAAGCCATTTCAGGAGATGCTCTGGACCTACCAGTTGCGTCAGACTGATTTCTTTAGGTATCTCCAACCAAGACACTATTTTTGCTCCCTCCCCATTGCTGCCCTCCGTCAGCAGGGATACCCCCCTCTTATTAGCCTCCTTTAGGGTCTCCTCCTCTCCACAGGGCTGCCACATGCGATTTCCATATTATACAAGGCCCTCACAGACACGACAGGTGACAGCTCCAGGTTGATTCTTGACAAATGGAATGGGGAGCTGGAGGCGAGTATTACACCTCAACAATGGGCCACCAGCTGTCTTGCCACTTCTAAACTTACATTCTCCTACACCTGGTGTCTTTTCTCTTGGCAACTCCTTCTCAGGTATTTCCGCACTCCGGTCATCACCTCCCATTACCTCGCTACTGGCTCAGCATAGTACTGGCGCCAATGCAGAAACCTTACAGCACACCATTCACATGTTTTCTGGTTATGCCCTAGGCTACAACCCTTTCTGACATCTCTGCAGCAGAAGCTGGAGACTCCATTTGGCCAGCCAGTCTCCCTCACTGGGGAATTCTTTATGTTGCACATATTCCCTCTGGAATTTAGAGACTCCCACATGTTACCTCCTGGGAGTGGTCCTTCTGGCGGCTAAGAAGGCCATAACACGGTACTGGTTCACAGCTCCAATTCCCACAGTCTCCGACTGGAGGGACATAGTCAACCTCATATATAAAACTGAAAGGATCTCTTTTTTTCCTGAATGACAGATCAGAACTTTGTCCTTTGAGATGGAACAGATGGATTATATACATCATGGCTAAAGATCCGAACTTTGTCCCCTAGAGAATGGGGCTTCCCTATGGGCATGGGATGGGGGCCTCCAGGGGAAGAGTCGGGGCTCTCTAGATCAAGAACACCCAGATGCAAATGCCTGAACTCTCTTGTATAAAAGGCTACCCTTTTTCTTTTTCCCCTAGGTTGGGTTTCTAGCCTGAACATTTGTATATGTATTTGTGAACTCCATGCCGGAGCCACCCATGAGCTGTAGTCCTGTATATATGATCAATTTTAATTTGATGAATTGTTGCCTGCTTGTACTCTGTTGAAAAAAGTTAATAAAGATTATATTTACAAACCAAGGGATCCCAGTTTCACATAAAGATTCACATGTAATTTATGACCACAGCTATGCAACAGGGAAGAAAAGACAAACAGCTAGTGAGAGGCAGAGAACTGCGAGACTGTCAGAGTGATCAGTTCCTAGGTCTCACAAGAACATTTAGTTGCACAACCAGACAGACAAGAGACAGAAAAGGAGAGGATAGAACAGAACAGATCTTTGCTTTTAACTCTTTCAGCATAACAAATGGGACAGGGCCTTTTTGAACCCTGTCACAATATCCTCGAAAAAGATCAAATGCTCTTGTTCAGTGTTCACAGAGGAAGGCGACAAAGAGGGCCACAAAAAAGTAATACGAGCACTGAAGGGAGGGAGGTGGACACTAGTCCATTCTCGGAGGAGAGAGTCCTGAAGTGACTCACCAATCTGAAAGTGGGCAAAGCGATGGTGCCAGAGGGGGTGCATCCAAGGGTATTGAGGGAGCTCAGGGAGACACTGGCTGCACCTCTTTAACAGCTCACTAGAAACAGGAGTGGTTCCAGAGCACTGGAGGACGGTGGATGTAGTCCCACTACACAAAAGTGGTAGCAGGGAAGAAGCCGACAGTTACAGAAACAGACATTGACGGCAGATAAGAACAGCTAGGCCCATCCAGTCTGCCCATTTTCCCTACCTACTGCAAAAACCACAGACCCTCCTTGATCTCCGGCTTTACCTTCTCGTTCCTATCGCTAGGGTTCCCTATGCCTGTCCCATGCATTTTTGAATTCCCCGTTTACCCCCACCACCTCCGCTCGGAGTCTATTCCATGCATCCACCACCCTTTCCGTGAAGCAACAGGTCAGTCAGCCTGACATCAGTGGGTGAAAAAGTTTGTTGCAGGAAGGAATTGTGGAATACCATGAATACAATGGGTTACAGGACATGAGGCAGCATGGATTCGGGGGGTCATATCAAATGAATGGGATAGATTTCTAAGACTGGGCGTCCAATGACTTAGTTCAGGGTGGAGCAGTGGATATAACCTAAGGCTCTGAGCATTGTTCCACATAGGAGACTCTTCAGCAAGCTGGGTAGCTTAGGGGTGGGTCCAAACATAAGAAATTGGTTAGGGGATAGGAGGCAGAGGGTGATGGTAAACAGAGTTCATTCTAAGAAATGGAGGGTGACCACTGGGGTGCCTCAGTAATGAGTGCCGAGTCCGGTTCTCTTTAAAGGGGAACTGTCCACATTCCCCGGCAAAAATATGGGACCTATAGGTCCCGATTAGGTAAACTGCACTGGATGTAATTTTTAAAAATAACTTAAAAAGCTTTTATTTGTAATGTATCTGGTTAATCCCACGATGCTTCGCCCACTATTACTATTCCAGAGTCTCCAGTGGCTTCTATGTGACAATACAGTTACCAGAAAATAGTAAGAAAGAGCGCGCACATTTGTGCTTCTAGCTCTTGTACCGATCAACCAAGGAAACTCTTTCCTCAGACAATAGGTACCAGAGCTAAGGGCAAGCATGCGCTGCATATCTTTTGCTATTTTTTGGTAACTGTACTGTCACATAGGAGTCCCCCGCAGCTCAGCCGGTCAGTCACGTCATCAAAGGGCTTGCCACGGGGGACTCTGGAATAGTAATGGGTGCAGTATTGCAGGATCAACCAGACAGAAAGCTTTCTACCAGTTGTTCTAGTTGTGTTCTTATCTAATTACTTCATTAATCAGTCACATTCTGGTATTTAAAACAGAGCTCTTCAGAAACCTTCCATTGCCTTTCTGAAGAACTATGTGTAGTTCGAAAGCTTAATTTTTTTTTCTGTAAAATTTTGTTGGTCCAATAAAGGTATTAAATAACCTATTTTGTGCATTTAAGTTATTTAAAAAAAAAATTACCCCCAATGCAATTTACCTAATCAAGACCTATAGGTCCCATGTTTTTGCCAGGGGAATGCCAACAGTTCTTCTTTAATTTCTTTAAAAGTGACATTGCAAGGCTGGCCCACCGGCATAGCAGTAGCGCTATCTCTCGTGACACTGGTGACCCGGGTTCAGGAATGAGCCCGGGAAGTTGGAGGGCTGGCCGAGGGAAAAAGGCTTGAGCGTCCGAGGACTGCTTGCCTTCTCCAAGAAGGGAGGGGGGATGCAACTCAGTGCTTGACTGCCCTCAGGCAGAGATCTGAGGTACAGCAAGTACCCAGCCCCTGGAAGGAGAGAGGGTGTGACAGACGTTGGCTGGGCTCTGCCTCGACATCAGGGTGCATGTCACGCCTGAGAAAAATGGCCAACTGTGCTTTGGGAAGCCAGAACGCCAGCCCAGATCCCTAATGCCTCCTGCCTGTCCCATCGGTGGCCCCAATGTGCAAAATGTTCAGGGTGTAAGTGCCCCCACCTTGTCCCTGCCTGAGGGGAGCAAAGGTTACATGGGGGTCCACCGTGAGCTCCAGGCAGGAATGAGCAGGGACAGAGGCCAGAAGTTTCCCGATGGAGCGGAGTGCAGGAGGCAAAGGAGGGAGCAAAAACAAAGTGTAAAAAAAAAAAAAAAAAAAAAAAAAAGGCAACACTGCAGAGGAGCTGGAAAGAAGGTTTGCCTCTTTGCGGAGGACACCAAAAAGTACAGTTACATAAGAACTTACCGTAACAGTAGATCTTAGACAGAGGCTCTTGCAGTAGGTAATTACCTTGAGGACTGAGCGCTTCTGGCGGGTTAGACCATATGGAAAAACTTCAGTCAGCAGTATCTGATGGGGGACCACCCTCCAGACGTCAGTGTGACCCTATGGAGTGGGCGGTCCCTATGCCCACCTTCCAGTTCTGCCGCCGGAGACCTCCAAGGAGGAGCAACAGGAGAAAAGGAAAAATAGGCTCCTGGAGCCCTGAATGAGCTCATAAAGAAGGAACAATAACCAACAAAACTGGGGGATGGAGGGAGGGAAAAAAGTTACCTACTGCAAGAGCCTTTCTTGAAGATCTACTGTTACGGTAAGTTCTTCTGTAACTGTACTATTTTACTTCGAGAGGGCTCTTGCAGTAGGCAATCGCCTCAGAAGGACTTTACCATACTTATGGTAACAAAAAACAATGCAGTTTGCCAAACATTTGGATAAATACTGTTTGGAAAAACTGCAACACCTTATCTCTTGGGTGTGAAAGAAACAAAAAGCTGATCTTTGTCCTGTTAGTGTAATATCGTTAAGATTCTATGTACATCCAAAGAATGAAGAATCACTACCCCCGATTAAAATGCTCAGGGTAATACACTGGAAATTCAATCGAGTGGTTTAACGTAAACTCAGAAACTACCTTGGGTAAGAACTTAGGGTTGTGTACGAAGAGCCACCCTGTCTCTATGAAAAATCAAATAAGGCTCCTTACAAATCAGAGCCTGAAGCTCGGAAATGTTTTGAGCCAAAGTAACTGACGCCAAGAAAAGCACTTTCCAGGACAAATCTGCCTGTTCTGGTGGTAGTTCAGGTGGATGTTAAAGATCTCATGGCACTTCTCAAAAACAGTTGGGGAATTTCCCTGATGTCCTAGCCAAATTTCCCCCATTCACTAAAAATACCAACAGTTTAAAATCTGGTTCAGTTTCAGCTGGCATCCAGCTGTATCCCCCCACGGGACGAGGCTGAAAATAGGTAAAAGAATTGTCTAGTCTTCCTTCCCGGTCAACAAAACTAAATAAATAAATAAGTAGCACATATTGCAGGAACCAGCAGGTTCAAAGGGAAGCAGGGTCAATTTTTCTAAACCAAAAATTAAGATCCCATGGTGGTGCAGGGCTACACACCAGGGGTCCGAGATGCAGAATGCCCTTCAAAAACGTTTCAGAAACTTCCACTTGAGCTACGGTCTTACCATCTACCAATGAATGGCAGACAGAAATCACAGACAGATGAACCTTCAAAGACGAGTAACTCAGGCCCAAGTCATATAGGTGCAAGAGATACTCCATGACAGACTGAGCAGGACATGAAAAGTGGTCAAAACCCTTTGAGGTGGACCAAATGGAAAAATGTTTCCACTTCATAGCATAGGTCATTCTTGTAGGTGGTTTTCTAGCCTCTATGAGGACCTGCACCACCCTGGAGTAAACACCAAAGCATGAAGCTGCTATGTCTCGAGGTGCCAAGCATGAAGGTGAATCCCAGATGAACCAGCGTGCCCTCCTCCTGGGTCAGGAGATTGATGCAAAAAGGCAGGGGAACCAGAAGTTCCTTTGCCAGCTGCTGAAGGAGTGGAAACAAAACTTGGCAGGGCCAAAACAGGGCAATCAGAACCATATGGGCCCCCTACGCCTGAAACTTGAGCAGTACCCTCTGTAGAACTGGAAAGGGAAGGAAGGCGCACAAAAATCTCCCTGTCCAACAAAGAGAGAGCACGTCTCACCAAAAAACACCATGCCCTGGAGTGCGCAAAACCTGGATAGTTTTGCATTATATGGGGAGGTGAACAGATCCAGTTCCGGCCAACCTCACAGGTCGGAAATGTGGTTGACCACCTCTTGCTTGAGCTCCCATTTGTGAGTTCTTACTCTTGTGTAGCTGAGACTGTCCACTAGGACATTTTGCACGCCCGGCACATGAACAGCTGTGAGGTGAATTCATTGCAGAACAGCCCAGTTCCACACCCACATCACCTCCCTGCACAAGGGGTATGAACGGGTGCCTCCTTGCTTGTTGAGATACCAGACTGCAGACACACATGTTGTCTGACTGGACTAATAGTGTGCCCTGGTGAAGCAGGTGCTGAAAAGCCTGAAGGGTATACAGCACTGCTCTCATCTCCAACATGTTTATATGAAGAGAAAGCTCTGCTTGGGACCACATATTTTGAGTTTTGTGGTTCCCCAGGTGAGCACCCCAGCCCAGTCCTGACGCATCTGTTGTCAGAGTCTGGGAGGGAGAAGGGGACTGAAAGGGGATCCCCTTGTTGAGAAAGATGGCGGAAAGATCCTGCCACCACGAGAGATCCCTCTGCATTCAATCAGAGACCATGACCATCTGGGTCTAGGTCATCCAGCCTCTGATCCCACTGTGCCTAGTGTCCACTGCAAGATTTGCATGTGGAGCCTAGCTAAGGGCATGGTGGGAATGGCTGCCACCATCAGGCCCAACAGTTGAAGAATCAACCTGGCAGAGACCTTCCTGCTGGAGGCCATCAGATGGGCCTGCCTCTGCAAGGTGTCTGTCCTATTTAGAGGGAGGAAAGCCATACCCTGAACAGTATCCATCACTGTTCCAATAAATTGGAGACGTTGTGACAGGGCAACCTGGGATTTTGGAAAATTCACAGTGATTCCAACTTGTGCAAAGAGATCCAGAATAGCCGATAGGGAGAGTTCCAGCTGTTACCTCGACAGTGCTGACAGAAGCCAGTCATCGAGGTAGGGGAAACACACAGTGGCCCCGACGCCTCATGGTCACCCGCCACTACCACCAGGCACTTGGTGAACATATGAGGTACAGAGGACAGGCCAAAGGGAAGGGCCTTGAATTGGTAATGTTCCCTCTGAAAGGAGAGCCGAAAGTAGTGACGATGGGCCTGGAAAAAAATCAGAACATGCAGGTAGTCATCCTGCATATCCAGAGCACAGAGCTGCTGTCCCTTGTGCGGGAGGGGCAGCAGACCTGGGACGGTCAGCATTCAAAACTTTTTGCACTCTATGTACAGGTTTAGAGCACTGAGGTCCAGAACTGGATGCAGATCTCCCATGTTTTGGGAACCAGGAAGAAGTGGGAGTAATACCCCTTTCCTTCCTGATGGTACGGAATGGGCTCTATTGCGTCTTTTTGTAACAGAGCCTGGATTTCCCCTCGAAGAAGAGGGATGTGCACCACTGGATAGCGTGACTGCACTGGAGGCCTGACGGATTTTTTTTCTTCCAGAAATTCCAGTGTGTGTGGTCTTGCTCTATGAGCTGCAGGACCCATATCTCGGCTGTCACTGCTCTCCACCTTGGTAAGTGACAGGCGAATCTTCCACCCGCCCACCAGCTCCTCCAATGGACCCTGAGGAGGGAGGGTGGATCACAAGTCAAGCGAGTGTGTGTGTGTGTGTGTGTGTGTGTGTGTGTGTGTGTGTGTGTGTGTAGAAAGCTTCACCCGAAGCTCTTTGGGCTTTTGCTGGAGGGGTGGCTGCAGCAGATGGAGCCAGATGCTTGGGCTGATATCGGCCTGCTGCTGGTTTTGTCTCCTTTTTCCTCCTTGGCCGATGAAAAAAGGCTCGTTGCCTGAACTTGGGTCGGTACATGGTATGCACTAACCTGAGAGCTTGGCCCTTGTCCTGCAAACCAGTAATGATGTCCTGGCATTTCCTCCAAACAGGATGGAGCCTCTAAATGGGGCATCCTAGTTGGCTGTTTGCACATATTGGGCCAGACCAGACACCCTCAACCACGAGAAGCATCGGAGGCTGACCGCCATAGTGGCTCCCCTAGCCGAAGAGTCCACTGTGTCATATGTGGCTCTGAGGGAGTGCCTGCAAGCCGCCTGCAAGCCACTTTGGCCGATCTTATGGAGTCTGCTCTGGGAGGCTGATGGCTGTCCAGCTCCGAAATGAGTCGTGCCTTGGTTTTGGACCACCAGCACTGAAGAATGGCTTTAAAATCTAATGGGGTCAGAGGAGGAGGCTGAAGAAGCAGTGGGGGCTGGTAGGCCAGTGTATAACCTGCAAAGCCCGGCGCTGGGAAGCCCAACATATGGTAGTGAGACGTCAGGTACCCTGGCGATGGGTAGGCAAGTGCATACCCTGGCGCATAAAACCCTGACGGGGATAGCCTGAAGGGTTATATTCCTGAAAATGAGGCATCTGGTAACCCAACTGTGGGAACCCCGATGGAGATAACCCAGAGGGCCCAGTGGGTCCAATGGAGGGGCTGATGGAGGGCGGCCTGGTGTATGGCCTGACGGTGGTGCCGGGGACCCCGATGGAGCACTCTGCGGATCTCCCAAGCCTGTGTCTGAGGGGCCGGAAGAACCGGGTCCAACGTTGGGCCAGCAGGTGGCAGATGTGGCGGAGGCAGGGGAGTCCCCGATGAAGGAGCAGGTGGCTGGGTTCCGCTAGGGTTGCCAGAGGCACTCAACTCCAGATCCGGAAATGAGCTCTGTGCAAAGCTGCCTGCTGGAGGCCTCTCATCCTCCGTTCCCCCATGGAATAGGGGAGAGCAGAGGGACCACTTCCAGTAGTGAGGAGGGGCAAGCAGAGACAGGTCTGGCAACTGGGATTTGTCAGGGCCCACACCGGACCCAGACACCAGGTCGGTCGAGCAGGTGTCGGCAGAGTCAATGCCCGACTTATCAGCCATAACGACTGTGCAGACGTCGAACAAGCAGACGCCCAGCTGATCAGCAGAGGCCGGGCAGGCTCCGGGTCTCCACAGCCCGAAGAAACAGCCTGGGCTGTGTGTTGTGAGGGCCCAACAAGTGACTTATCAGCCACACTTGGCACGATAGACCCAGCAGAAGAGATGGGATTAAACACGGCTGAGACCTTGGCCGAGCCCGAGGCGCCCGTGGTCACTAGAACTAGCGGTGGCGGGAAGGCAGAGGACTGCTCCTTAGGTGGCGCAGGCTGGGCCACAGTGACTGACTTCCTGGAGGAAGAGGACCGTTGCTTGCCCAAGGGGCCCACAGGTGGCCTCAGGCAGGATGGGGACCTATCCTAGTCCTGGTGCTTCTTTTTGTGCCTGGATTCGGTGGGAGAGGATGAAGCGCTGCAAGGTTTTTGGAGCCTTTCTCCATGGTGGCCATTCATTGCTTCAGGAGGTGAGCTTCGAGAGCCTGCTGGCAGCACTTCTGTGTGGCTGGGTTGAAATGGACGCAGGCCTCACAGTCCTCAACCTTGTGCTCTGGGCCTAGGCAGAAGAGGCAAAGAGAATGTGAATCTTTGTGCAGTAGTTGCGTGCCGCACAAAGCACACCTGCTCTTGTGCTTGACGTTGGACAAAGACATACTCAAAAATACAAAATGAAAATATAAAGAAATAAATGGATACTCATCCGACTAGTGGTCAAACTGCAGCGTACAATCTCCACAAGTTCTCACGTGATCAGGTCAACGGTGGGAAAGAACTGGAAGGTGGGCATGGGGACCACCCAACATACAGGATCATGCTGACAGTCACGTGACGTCAGGTGGGTGGTCCTCCGTCAGATACTGCTGGCTAAAGTTTTCCATGTGGTTCTGACGCCAGGGGGCACAGCCCTCAAGGTGATTACCTACTGCAAGAACCCTCTCGAAGTAAGATTCTATAATAGGGTGAACATTCCGGAGGGGGGTTGAAAGGATAATCAGTGACCTGAGAACACTTGAGGAGCACTTAAGAGTATAGCAGCTAGGTTTCAATGCAAAAAAGTGCAAAATAATGTACATGGGGCAGAGAAACCAAGGGGCAGAATACAACATGGGTGGGGCGGTACTGACAACCAACAGGAAATAGACCTGTGGGCAATCATGTTGGGTGACCTAAAGATGGCTAGGCAGTGCAACAAAACAGATGGGAGGGCTAGTGGGATGTTCGGGTGCACAGGGTGTGGCATCACCAGCAGAAAGAGGCAGGTGGTATTGCCTCTGTATAGATCACTGGTAAGACCCCACCTAGAGTACTATGTTCAGTTCTGAAGATCACATTTCCAGAAGGATAGAGTGGAGGCAGCCCACAGGAGGGCAACTAAAATGGCACAGGGTCTGCATCAGAAGCCCTGGGGGGGAAGAGGGGGAGGAGGAGAGAGAGAGAGAGAGAGAGAGAGAGAGAGAGAGAGAGACAGAGAGAGAGAGAGAGAGAGAGAGAGAGAGAGAGAGAGAGAGAGAGAGAGAGAGAGAGAGAGACAGAGAGAGAGAGAGAGAGAGAGAGAGAGAGAGACTGAGACTTGAGGACCTGAATATGTACACACTGGAAGAGAGGAGTGAGAGTGGGATATGATAGAGACCTTTAAATACCTAAAGGGGAAAAATAAAGTATAGGAGGGATATACTTTTCAGAAAAAAAGGTGCTCAAGAACAGGGGGTCATAATGTGAAGCTGAAGGGGATAAACTTAGGAGAGATGTGAGAAAGTACTTCTTCACAAAGAGTAGTGAATCCTTGAAACAGCCTTCCAGCAGAGGTGTTTGGGGCAAAAACAGTGGTGTCGTTCAAGAATGCAAGGGACAGGCACAAGGGTATTTTGGAGTAAAGGAAGAGGGGGCGAGATAATGGGCTGAAGATCAAGTAGGATCTGTGGTGATGTTGTAGGCAGGGAAAAATGGGCAGCCTAAGTGGGCCAGGCTGTCCTCATCTGCCAGCAAATTCTGTTTTTCTACAAAACTCCATTTTTGTCTCCAGATTTGCTTCTGTGTTAAAGGAATCAACGTTCCTGTTTTACTAAACCCCTTGTTTAGTTATCGTGGACCAATATGTCTGCAAGCGATGGCTCCTACAGGACTTGAATCTCATCTTCTGCCTAACAGAAACCTGGCTTCAGAATAACGACTTTGTTACTATCAACAGTTTAGTACCAACTTCCTTTAATTCAATATTCCTTCCCCTTGCTCTTCGTACTGGTGGAGGACTTGGCTTGATAAATCATCCAACAGTGGCTAGAACCAATTCTTCCTTTGATTTGTCTGAACATATGGTTATGCCCTTTCCAAAACCACTGTCCCACACTATTGTATTACTGTATCATTCCCCAAATGTCTGACAACTTTCTTTTGAGGATTTCTTTTGAACTATTGTCCATCTTAGTTCCACAGTCACCGTGTCTACTAATTCTTGGCGACTTAAATTTTCATCTTAATTTTATGCTTTCTTTATTGGCAGCTACATATACATATATCCAGATAAAAAGAACTGCAGCGTTATTGCCCTTGCAAGGGAAAGGGAAAGGGAACATTGTTTAATCAGGAGTAGCACAAAGCCAACGCTCGTTTCCAGATGCGACCAGGGAGCACAAAGAAGTTAAGTGACTTGCTCAGGATCACACAGTATGCACCTAGACGGCTGGGTGTACAATTGTACAATAAGGTATATACATTTGTGTAACAGCATGCAACTATAGTAATCCCTTTTTTTCCCCCCCCTTACAAATAACTACCTACTAAGCTAGTGTAATGACACTCACTACGAGTTACACACTACCACTCCACAATGGAGCAACTGGTGGTCCCTGGCTAAACGGAGGCAAAGGCAGCTGAAGCTACCTCCATGAGCCCCACTCCATTTATTCCTCTGGACAAGATTACCAGTCTCTCTTTACCACTGTTCGCCATATCTACTGCTGGCACATATTCTACTTACAGTCAGTAGTGCAACCTTAAGAGTAATAGGATTCCTCCTCATTCCCCAGGGTCTCTCATGGGATTCACTACTCTCCCTTCACCTCTGAGCCTGCCTCCTCCTTGGGATATTTCCCACCTGGTCCATCTTGTTACATACACCTCTATTCTATCCTGCATATTCATGCCACCTAAGGGAAGAAGATGTGTACAAGGAGCCTATCCAAACAGAGTTCCACTCCTTAAGAGTCAACTGTATCTGCGCCTCTCTGTCCCATTTCATGGTCAGGTAATGCGCCTCTGTAACCCTGTCTTGTATCAGGGATTGATATAGAAGGGAAACTGCTCCTTCTGTCACATGTTAACAAGCAAAGAGGGAAAGATTCATTCATCCGGACTCTCCTCTACCCATAGTCTATTGATCCTCATTTGCCGGGAAACAAAGTTCCTTATCAGACAGTAACAGAAGCTATCATTAGTGATCCATCTGAATTCTGTCCTACAGTCATCAAAAGTCTTAATCAAGTTAGCTATGAGGATCTGCCCCAGGTACCTAAATCCTTGTCTAGCTTGCCTTCTATATCATGGGTCTATCAGACTAGAAGGAAAAGTGCTGTCCCAGGCAAACCAGTGAAACTACCATGTCCCAGGTGGGTAAAGTGACTCCTCAGGCCTGTTAAAACAGAAACTAAAAACAGAACTTGCACACATATCCAGTTGTGACTGCCACCTCTGATTATCATATGTGTCAACCTAATCCTTTCCTATGTAATGCCTAAACTGTGCTCCATTTGTATACTGTTTTTACCTACTCACAGATATTATATATTGTGTGTATCTACTCACCTGACCCTTGCGTATCCTTAACACTCCCCTGGAGCAGCTCCTTGTCAATGCTCCCCTACAGCAGCTGTATCCTACCTTAGCTGATCTTCTGTCAGCACTTCTCTCTATGCAACTATCAATTTGACGTAGAACCTTTGTAAATGATCTCAAAGGTGAAATGTCTAAATAAATAAATAAATATGATATGGGATCTCAATTCCTACTCAGGTTAGTATCAAATAGCAGGGCAGTTAAAGGGGTCTCCTCCGATGACCTCAACCCCATCATCTTCCTTTGGGAAGTGTTACTGGGATTTGCCCAAAGGTGGGCCAACTTAACCTGCATTGCAAGACAGTATTCCTCCAATGAAGGGAGAGTCAATCCACCCCACTGTTTCTTAGCGAGAAGTAGTCCACTACACACCCTAGGTCTAGTCTTAGCCCACATAAACTGAAAAAGTTGTAGCTGTGCCAAGGCAAACCACATCCATGCTATCCTTACTAAGGCACACTGAAATAAACAGAAATGATGAAACAGAAAGGGTGGGGGAGTGAGGACCAGTGCCTTATGTCTTCTTTAAGGGATTACAACAAGGGGACATAATTGTGATAAAAACAACAAAACGTGTTATTCACCCTCAAGAAGATCCCTAGATACAAAAATTAAAGTAAGTCCCATTTACCATGGCATAATTGTTGTAGGGCCAGGGAGTACATTAATTTAACATTAGGACCTCTGTTTTATTCTCATTAAGAGTCTATCAACAGTGCGGGGCGGGGGTCCTGGTATCTGAGATGGCAGCTTAGTCTTGGAGCTCCAATGCAATCCTTCCTAAATCACTGACATCCTGCTCTCTAATTAGTTAACTTCACAGAATTTTTCTACCAGCGATTGTTCTCAACATTTATCAAACATCATGTCAAAAAAGCAAGCCCAACTAAGCTTCAAATCAGTGGGTGATGGGCAGAGACAACAAGGCTCTGACGCACTGACCACACAAGCTGCTTTTAAAGCAGTAGTGGAAGAACAGAGCACTGCCAGCCCACTAAAGAAACAGGACACTGGATCATCAACCAACACCCTGGAAAAAATTACATCAGAGCTAAAATATGATTTGACTACCCACATGTCCTCAGTTTTGAAAATCTTGCAGACCAGTTGTCTCACTTACAGCAGACCTTCAACTCCCTCGGGGAGACTGTGGAGCAACATACAAGCAGGATCAATGAACTCGAGGAGTGGCTGAGTACCTAGGAAGATACAGTACACAAACTTGAATCCTCACTAAGTTCAGCACTGAAGGAAATTGAAAAACATAAAGCTGGACTTGACGACCATGAAAACCAGTGTAATGTGAGAGTGATCAGCCTGGCAGAAGGCACGGAGGGCACTGTTTATGCTGCATGCAAAACTGGTTTCTTCAACACCTGCAACTCTGATACCCCTCAACTGGAAATCCAGCGGGCCCATCGTTCACTGGGTCATAAACCCGGTCCTGAGAAATATCCAAGACACTTAATTATCAAATTCCTTATGTACCAAGCTCACCAGCTCCCGCTGGATGCAGCGAGAAAGAAAGGCCCAACTGTAGTGCAAAACAGCTATGCAAGCATTTTTCTGGATTACTCACAACTTCAAAATGAAAGACAAGTCTTCCAATGAAGTCAAGAAAATACTTCACTCCCTACAGTGGCCATTTTCTCTAATTTACCCAGATAGATTAATAAGCAGATGCCCAGGCAAGGGTGCCACAGCTTTTACCTGTCTGGAGGCAGCAATGAATTATATCAGGAGTGAAGAGGATTCTATGCGATCGAGGGGTTCAGCAGGATAGTGGTCATCAGGCCTGAAACCTGGTTATAAGAGGATCTACTACATCCATGTGACAACCCCCACAGCGATGTCCTCAACTGCAATGGAAACCCGTCGACACCCTGACACAGCGCATCCCGCAATGACCGCAACACCGCAATGCCCAATCGTTGGGGCACCCCCGCCCCCACACTTTAGTTAGCTAACTCCACGTCGCACAGACAGTGGAGTTAGATATATACCTCGTTGCTGCAAGGTCCATTGATGTATAATCCCCGTTGCTGCCGATATAGGCGCAATCGGGGTTTCGTTGTGGGGGTTTGCTGTGCCAGTGTCACCGTAGAGATGGCATACCGTTATAAGGTACTGTGACCATTTTTTGCGTTGAGGAGATGGGGAGGGAGGTTGTGGGGTGGGGAATGGGGGACCGTTAGTCTTCACAGCCCGCAACTCAGATGAGGCCTATACGGCTGGGTCGTGTAGACTCCACCTCACGCCTCAGATTCCCTGAGAATCCCTTCTTGCTGTTTCGGCATGATCCGACACCAGCAGTATATTTGGATTCCACCATTCTACTTTTCTTTGAGCCAAAAACTCTAAGACTACATGAAACAGTGCTTACCGATTAGACGCTCTGATTTCACCATTTATTTGACGGGATAACTGGCCCTATGGAACATTACCTTTTCTTCAGAGACAAGTATGAAGTGCTTAGCTGCGGGGCCCCTCACTGGACCACAGGTGTCTCCTACAACTGGAACCCACGGGGCAAATCTCTAAAGCCTCCTGTTGCTCTATATGTAGTATCATAGGGACTCTGGAAAAGCTGGAACTCAAAATATTGTTTTCAAAGAAGCGAAAGTTTGGCAATTCAAATGCTGGTTAAATAATATTTTTTTTTTTTTAAAGAGTGGGATTAGTTACATGTGCATTATGAGCCAGGGTTTATATTTGGAGGACACGTTTATCTGCATTGAATCTTTCTCACAGTGCTGATCTTTAATTTTACAAATGGTTGTGTTATTCATTTTTTTTTTTTTTTTTTGAGGGGGCCATTATTTCGGTCCCAGTCCCCACCTACTGCTCCCCATCCTCAGGCTCCCCAGATAGGGCCACTGGGCGGGCACTCCCGAGATCGTAAGCACTAAGCCCCTGGCTTGCCTCCTGTGGGTGGGAGTCATGGGAGCAGGACCCCCCGTGGACATCAGTCTGAGTGGGGAGTGGCAGCAGAGCGGGGCCATCATTTATGGCTGAATTTGTTCTGCGTTTTTTTCCCCTCCCTGGGGCGGGGATGTGCAATCCGCCCAACCCCCTGAAACATGAGGCGCCAGCTGCGTGGGACCCGCAACCTCCGCCAGGGGTCCTCATTGCGCCGGACACTCTTCCCTCTTCCCCCCAGAGGGGGAGAGCAGTCCTCCGGATGCTCAATCCCTCTCCCCCCAGCTGGTTCTCTGAATCACGGGTCCGTTCCCAAACCCGGGATGTCTGCGTCACAGATGGATGCCTTGCCACTGCGCTGGCAAGCCAGCCTATGTTTGTGTTATTCTAATGGGATGTTGACTGGACCTTATCTCCTCCAGACTGGGGAGTCTAGTCGCTGGGCGTGGGCTATTTTCCGGGTGGGTTGTAAGAGCAGTTAATGCTAATCTGTTTTATGCCTAGGTAAGGGGTTTGGGAGCGGAGATGATGTCCATCAGAAGTCGTCTCTGGGCTCCCTTCTTAACCTCTGGCTCCCCTTAGCCCAATTATCTGTATATCAACTGATTTTACACTTTTAGTTGCATTGTCAGTGCACATGATATAATGAGACCCCGCCCATTTGCAGGAAGGGATGTGCTTGGTTCAATAATTATAAAAAGGAGGATTGAGAGGCTAGCACAATCCACGTATAATAGTAGGTAAGTTGGTCCCACAAGTTGGGGGCGTGGGAACTAGGGGATGCTGGTACTGATAATTTTTGTTGGACTGATGACTGAATTAGCACCTGTTGTGCTCTTTCATAGCAGTCTTCATCCATTGATGGGGAGGATTCGGGGGTGGGTTGCAAGGGGATGGGAGCGTATAGTCTAGGGGGGCTTGGTTCCTAGTGGTTTGTTTATTCAAAGAGGTTTCTATGTGGGATGTAAGGGAGGGGGTGGCTGGCAGTTGGGGGATTGTTGATCTCTGGGGGAGAGGGGTTGGGAGGGGATCTGTTTGGGGTATGTTGTATTTGCTAAAAGCTAAAAAGTCAGCAGAGAAGGTTATGAAAATTATAATTTTCAGGTCTCATTCTTCAGGCAGTACCAGATATATTACTTATATGTTATACTTACTTTGAATTTCATGTCATGGAATGTCAACAGCCTCAAGATGGTAGTAAAAAGGAAACAGATTTGGACCTATATTAGCAAGATGAAAGGTGATGTTGTTCTTTTAAAGAATTGCATAGGATGCTGGGGAAGCGGACAGGCTAGCATCCTTATGGCGCTGCTTGAAAGTGGCCCCATTTACATCTAAGGCCCGGGTAGTCGCATAGGCCTTCTTTAAGGCTCAAAGTACACTCCTCATTAGCAGATGCTCAGGGCAGGTATAGAATTGTGGATGCCACGGTGGAGGAGGAGAGATACACGCTGGTCTCACTTTATGGACCGAACTTTGATTGCCTGGACTTCTTCCACAATTTATCAATAACTCTAGCACCTTTCCTGAATAACAGTTATGGGAAGGGATTTCACATATTGGGACCCAATATTAGACCACTTGGGGGGGAGCGCACCCACCCCCACCAAAAAGTACGGTAGCTCTTAAACAACATCTAGCTAAGGAAAAGGCCGTAATAGAGGCCTGGAGATATAAAAACCAAGATAAGCAAGAATATTCATTTTATTCCCATGCCCACAAGATCTACACAAGGACAGATTACATTTTTATTTCTACGAACCTACTCAAAGGGGAGCTAGAGGCTACATATGGACCCATTCTGGTCTCAGACCACATGCCAATGACCGTCTCCTTGTTAGGGAGACTGGGATTGTCCCAGACATGCTAATAGAGAATGGACCCCACACCTTTGTTAACTGACCCCCAATATATTTCACAAATGTCCCAGAAATTAACATGTTTTTTTAAACTATAACAAGGAGGAAGATACATCTGTAGCAAATACCTGGGATGCTTTGAAAGCTTATCTACGAGGGGAAGCAATTTCATAAGAAGCCTGAAGAGAAAAAATAACTTAGAGAAAACTGAACTGGAGGAAAAAAGTGGAAGATTTGGAGAAAAAGATGTGCTGGGGAGGACAAGCTCTGACTTGAGTACACTTAAACAACTGAAGGGTACCTTAAACAAGTTAGTGTCCAGACGAATAGAGACAGGCCTTATGATGACTAGAGCCAGTTCCTATTTTGAAGGCGACAAAACAGACAAATGGTTGGTCTGGCAAACCAAAAAGAAGCAAGCAGATAGGGTTATTCTCGAAATAGAAACAACCGGGGCAGCATCTTCTGAGCCACAGACAATCAAGGATACCTTTTGTTCATTCTATCAATCCTTGTACACGTCTCAAGTGCCACAGAATGCATCCCCAGAAGAATTTTTGAGAGATGTTTACCTCCCCCCTTTAGACCCCCAAATCAAAGACAAATTGGAACTGTCAGTGTCAGAAAGAGTTAAAACAAGTCATTTGGTCCTTCAGATTAGGTCGGGCCCCAGGCCCGGATCCCCCTTGAATATTACAAAGTGTTCTAGTCAGACCTGCATCACTTAATGCTCCGAATGGTGGAGGAAGCTCTAGACACTGGCAGACTCCCTTTTTCACAAGCAGTTGTCTACTATTATGGTGCTACCCAAGCCAGCTAAGGACCCTAAAAAATGTGTCTCATATTGGCTTATTTCTTTATTAAACGCAGACTACAAAGTCTTAGCTAAAATGCTAGCCAGACGACTGAAGGGGGTCCTTCCTGGCTTGGTGCACCAAGATCAGGGAGGCTTTGTAAGCTGTAGGCAGGCCAACCACAACATACGCTGCACACCAAATATTATGTATAGATGGAGAAGAGTAGGGGTGGTGGCAGCCAGGGTCTCCTTGCCGTAGACGCATAAAAAGCATTTGATTGCGTGGAATGGCCTTTCATGTTCACGGTCCTAAATAAATTTAATTTTGGGCCTGGTTTCAGATCCTGGGTTTCAGCATTATGTCAGTCCCCTAAAGCTCGAATTCTAACAAATGAGACCATCCCCTTCCCCCTTTCAGCTAAATCTGGGAATCAGATAGGGTTGACCCTTGTTACCCTTGCTGTATATGCTCACTGTGGAGGCCTTGGCTGCTGCTGTCCAAGCCAATCTAGACACTGAAGGCTTTCAGCAAGGACAGAAAGAGCATGTTATCTCATTGCTTGTGGACAATGTTCTGCTCTTTATTGCTCACCCGGACAAGGCTTTGCCAGCACTGACCAAACTGTTTGATACCTATGGCCCCCTATCCGGTCACAAAATTAACTGGGGCAAATGAGAGTGGCTCCCATTAGGAAGTAAGAGATCGAGCATCCAAATTGCAGGGATGACCATCTCTCCCTCCACTGAGATCAAGTATTTAGGTATCGGACTTCCTCGCAGACTCGCAACTGGGAGACCTAAACTATGAGCTGGTAATAAAATTAGAGAAGGTAGCTGGAGATGGCAATCACTTCCTCTGACCCTCTTGGGTCATGTCAACCTCGTGAACATGAACATTCTTCCCCATTCTTATATCTATTCCAGTGCCTTCCAATCCAAGCCCCCAACTTATACATTGTATGGATGGAGCCATCACATCCCTAATGTGGCAAAGCCGTAAGCCCCGCATAAAGAAGGAGGTCCTATGGAGGCCAGTCAATAAGGGAGGCCTGGCCTACGCCACCAGGGCTGAGGTGCTGGATGCCACACCTCGTGCTACGTCGGTGACCCAGGTTCGGAAACGGACTCTGGTCATCAGGGGTTGGCAGGAGAGGGAAGAGACTGAGCATCTAGAGGACTGTTCTCCCTTCCCTGGGGAGGGATCCGGGCTTTGCCCCACTCCTTGGCAGCCCCTGATGGAGATCGGTGGTAGCACAAGGAACCTGTGGTGCCTTGACCTGGGGATGGAGCAGTGGTGGATGTTGGCACGTCTGTGCCAGGACGTCATTGCACGTCCACGCTGCAGAGGGGAAACCACACTAGCCAAATACCCCAAAGGGACAGGGAGGCAATGAGAGCTCCAGGGACCAAGCCCACATCCCCAGCGCTGGACCATTCCCTCCTCCAGTCCTCCAGGGCCTCTACCAGGATGGACCCTCTAATCTCAGACAGGCTGCCAGGTAGGTGGGCAGGCCCTCCCTCTGGGGGGGGTGATCCAAGGGGGCTGGAAAGTCCTGGTGGGGGTCCCAGAAGAGGGGGGTCTTGGCAGGGAGTAGAGGCATAGGTAGAGTGGGCACCTCTAAAAGATGCCCTGCCCTCGGAGCATAAATAAAAGTATACAAAAATAAATAAGGGAGGCCTAGGACTCCCTAACCTTAAGTTGTACTATTTGGTGGTCCAGCTAGCTTTCCCCAGTGCTCTTTAATAGAGAACTTGTACTAATTAAGAACCCCTTTACAAAAGCCTCCTTAAGGGCTTGGCATCAGGCCCTTAAAATTCTGAACAGTCCTATTTCTATGTCCCCAGAAGCCTCCATAAAGCATAATGTTTGGAAATCTAGCCAGGTGCCGGTCCCTCTGAGGTGGGCTCTCTTGGCCTGCAGACTAAAGGGGGTCTACCGTATCTCACATCTATACAGCGAGGGTAGACTTCTAGATTTTCAGACCTTATCCATCAGGTATAATCTAAATGTCTCACTTTTTTCTCTACCTACGGTGTTGGGCAAAATTTGAAGCTCTGGGAATAGACAACCTAGTTTCTTCCCTAGTTAATCGTTCCCCCAACCTCCCCGGAGGAAATCTTTATCAAAACCCCATGTAGTACAAATGCTAAGCCCCTGCATCAATACTACCATTTGCTATTGGGACCCCCTGCAGCAGTTAGGAAGCAATTGGGAAGCCGATTTGCTCCCAGAGAGGTTGACAAGTGGGGACTGGGACTTGATCCTGAAAAAGGGAATAAACTTGATCAATGAATAACAGACTCGGGACAATCCACTTTAATATTGTCAACAGATCTTATTTCACCCCTGTTCTAGCCCATAGGATAGACCCTCAGAAATCAGAGATTTGCCCAAAATGTAAAACATCCCTGGGTACTTTCCTTCATATGGTTTGGGTATGTCTTAAAATATACCTTTATTGGCAAGAAATAATAGTTTTACTAACCAGGGTGTTGGATTGTCACTGCCCCTGGATCCAATAGATATACTCTTGGGCCAACCAAAAGGAGGACAGGGTGAGAAAATGATAGATCATTCCCTACGTCGGCTAAGTATTGTCGTGGGCAAGCAGATTCTGGCACAACATTGGAATAAAGAATCTGTGCCATTGGTGGTGGAATCTTTATTGCAATGTATGAAGTTGGAACATACACAATGCCGGGCTTTGAACCAGGTTTATAAATACCACTGGATATGGTGTCCACTCGAAGTTGCTATAGGGAGTGATTGGTTTCCTACATTTTAAGGCAGCAAGGCCAAAGCAGTAAATTTTGGGAGTCTTTGGAGCTAGGCGACATTCCGTTTAATGGTATAAGATGGAGTGCAAAAATGCCCCCCCCCCAGAGTTATTCTGCATATATTATGACAATTTTAATTTACTGTCTGACTTGCAATACACAATGCTTGTTAATAATGGATTTGACTTCTATTTTCAGTGTACATAAAGCGGTACCTAACGTATCAATTTATTGTATGAATGCTGACTTTTAAATCAAGTTTACAAAAACAAAAAGAGTGCAGAGAGAACTCCTCCACCACTTCCAACACCATAGTCAAAGAATTTTGTGGGTCTGTTAAAGACAGAATCACATCATCTGCATATAGTGCTACTCTGTGTTCCTTCTGACCAACTGGGACCCCATGTACTCCCTGCTCCAGGTATATTGTTTGCACCGAAAAGCTCTACGTAGAGGGCAAATAAAACAGATAATGGGCACCCTTGTTGGGTACCATGTCCCAAACTGAATCTCAGGGAGAGGTGGCCACTAGCCCCTTTTATATATGATCTGGGTGTTAATAGATTGTGACTCTCTGAACAATTGTCATAAGTCTCTGAGGAAGGACTTGGTTGGTCCAAAAGCTTAGAAGTGGTTTTCTTTTTGTAAAATCTACGTTGGTCTAATAAAAGGTATCAAACCATTTGCTTCTGGATCTGTCCATTCTAGTCAATATTTGTCAGATATTTGTAATAGATATTCAGTATGCAGATGGGTCGGGGGGGCAAAGGGAAGCATCCTTGCTGGGCTTGGGGATCACCGAGATAATCACAAATTTCCACGATGGGGAAGGGCACCCCCTTCTTGTCAGGGCCTCCCTTGTGCTTCCCACACCAAGGAGACCATTTCCTCTCTAAAAATCTTTATAAAATTCTGAGGTAAACTAGTTAACCTGGGCACTTGCCCCTTTTGCTTCTCAAAATTTCTGCCAGGATCTCTTCTTCTATTACTGGAATGCATAGGGCATTGTTTTGGTGATGGGAAATTTGCAGAAGATTGAGACGTGCTAGGTATGTGTCTGTCTTATTTTGGGGTTGGCCTGGTCTGGTCCTATAGAACAACATTTCAATAATACTAGAAAGCGTCGAAAACATCTGTCAGATGGTGTACTCTCTGACCAGTGCTGTGATGCAGAATTTTGGAAATCTGTGCTCGGGCTCTCTGTGCCCTAAGCCTAGAAGGCAAAACTTTTAAGGCCCTAGGCCCCCACTTGTAGTACCTTTGTCTCAAATTTTTTAAGTTTTTTTCTAATTAACATAATAGATTTTTATCCTTCCTTCCTGCAGGGCTGGCAAGTGGCTCCGGCCCCTCCCTTGTAGGGGCTCGCTCTCTGGCCCCAGCATTCCCCCACCAGTCCTTCCCCAGAAGGTCCCCCACGGGTTGCCCCTTCCCCCATGGCAGAGCATCGACCCCCCCCAACTCGGAAACCAACATCTAGACTCCAGGGGGCTGGTGGGGGCACAGCTGGGCCATCATGGAGCCTGCCAGCTCCATTTTTCATTTTTCTTTCCATCCCTTTTTGCCATGGAGGCACGCACACGCAGTGATCAGCGGCACCCTCCCTGTTCTAGCTGCTCACCATCTGCTCAACCCTCAGTCCTCCACCCGGGGGCAGCCCTGAAGCGGGAGCGACTGGGACCCTTCCCCGGAGAGAGTGGTGTTGCCTTACGGCTGCTCAATCCAACTCCCGCCCCCCTGGCCAACTGCCAGTGACCCAGGCTTGCTCCTGAACCCAGATCGCCGGTGCTGTGCGAGGTGTGTCGTCCAGCACCTCAACCCTCAGCGCCACTGGGACAGTTAGTTTTTTTCTACTTTGTAATCTAAAATTTGGGTAAGCTCCCTCTTTTACTCTTTACCCTTGTGTCTATCCAACTTTGCTGTAACCCTTCTAATTCTTCAATGTTCATCTTGCTCAACCTGATGACTGTTTACACCAAATGTTTCGATTTACTAGAACTTTTCAATCTCTCTCAACACGTCAATGCCCCAACACATAACAAAGGTCACTGGCTTGACTTGGTAATCTCTCCAAGGTCTACTCTTATCACCAACAACTTACCAAAACTGGGCTTTCTCCAGCCATTTTCTACTTCACTTTAATGTTGATGATTCAACATCCATTTCAACTGCTAATTCTAACTTGGTTACCCTTCTGCTAAAATGTACTTTTGGAGCAATAAACCAACAGGAATTCAGTAACTGACTAATCATTCTTCCATACATGTGATATGTACAACTTGCTTACGAGGGAGATTTGAGTCAAATTAGGAGGGAGATTGGCCCGCTAGTAGGGAGATGCCGTAACATCATGAGTTTGTCCTTAAATGGTGTCAAAAAAATAAGAAAAAAGTCATTACAAAAATGCAATTTATTTCATTTTGTCAAGTATAAGCACTAAAAAGAATAAACAACTAGTTATATAACATTATCAGATACATTGTTCATCACTGATTTCATTTTTGTGTGTCTTTATCTCCACAGAAAAACATGGATATTTTGGACAGAATTTTACTTAAGCAGGAGATTTGTTTCCCAGGAGGGAGGGAGTTCGTCAAAAAAAAAAAAAAAAAAAAAGTCTCCCACGTAAAGAGGGAGATCACATGTATGTCGTTCTTACTCAGTCATCAGCCACTGACTGCCCTGAGGTCCTGACAAACATACATAACACCTTAACCACAGTCTTAGACAAACTTGCTCCTCTTAGACCACTTAAGATCTCCACTAATCCTCCGAATATTGTTTTTCACCCAGCTTACTAAAACAGTAAAGAAAAGGCTGACAACTTAACGAGGAGATAGCAGTGACATGGATTAACTGCTTACTATGAAACATACCAGGATCAAGCCAAAAGAAAACATTGCTTCACACTTACTGTAATTTCCTTTTCTGTTAGGTCCTACGTTGTCAATGGGCAATCAGTACATATGGGAGACAAATATAAAAAAGAAAGAAAGAAAGAAAAACTGCTATAGCTAGTCAAAGTTGGGGGCAGACCTTCAAGGTGCTGAACATTTCTTTTCCAATAGCTCTTCTGAGCCGTGTGGATTCCCACCATTGCTCAGAGCCTGTGAGTTAGGCTCGCACTCAGTTTTCTTACAGGCAACTGTCCTGAGCCTTCAGCACCTTCACTTTTGTACCTCTTGACTTGGGCGGCGTGCCCCGGCGTTGTGGCGTCACTTACACTTCGTCGCGGCTTGTGTCAGTACTTACTGAAGCACCAGACACAGTGGCTCGGTTTTCACTGCTTGGATCTCCTTGTCCCTGGCAGCAAGCCTTCCTACTACAGCCTGTGTTCCTGTAAGCTAGTAGGAATACTTCTCTTGTCAGATGTAACTCCTTATTAACAAATAAAAAATCTACAATAATCACTTAAAGGACGCCAAGGAGAAATATTATGAAGAGTGGATTCTCACCCAGAAAACAAATCCTAGGAAACTTTTTCAGTCCATAATTTCTCTCAAACTGAAAACTAAATACCCATCTCATCCATTATTGCCCAGGACTTGCACAACTTTCTTAACAAGCTGAAATCTGCCCCTCAGCTCGTCTCTCCTCTTACTACTGACCATGCTGAATCAATGAATGTTTGTTCACCATCCTTTCCATCCTTCAGCATTCTTTCAGATGCTGACACACCAGCTACAAGTATATGGACTCTTGCTCATTTTCAAGAGTTGCCATGGACTCGCTCCAACATACTTACTGGATCTACTTCATCACCTTCCAACTCACTGACTTCACTCTTCTAATCGTCTTCTGTTCGATGTCCCAGGTATCAGACTAACGACCTTCTCAGTTTGTGGTCCTCGTCTCTGGAATGGACTTCCCCCTTACAATCCTGCATGTTTTCTTCTTGAGCCATTAAGCAAGCCAAAGACTTACTTTTTCCATCATGCTATTGCACATTGACTATTTAACCGTTTCTACTATGTACAGCACCTTGAAAGTTTTAAGGCACTTAAGACATTGCGTTATGCAATCATACCCAGAGCAGAGGCCATCCAGCATCTTAAGACTGTTTTCTAGGTCCCACTGCCACCTGAGTTTGCTGCTATGGTTTACCAATCATTGCAGACCGCCTAAACGTTAGTCTGGCCCAATATGTCAACACAAGGACTTGCCAAGAGTATGCTTTCAGCAGTGGGCTCCTAGACATGCACCCCCCCCACTCCCCCAGAGTATGTCCGTTTTTCAAGTTAAAGGCTAAAGTCACTGTTAAATAAAACCTGAACTTGAGGAAGTGTTAAGTAACAGAGAGAAAAGCTACAAATGAGGAGCAAAGACAGCGAGCAGGAGACAAGTCAGAGACAGTCAGGAGCAGAAACATGGAGGATTTTTTTGGGTTAATACTTACCCCCCAGCCGCAGCTGCCCTATCTACTGTAAAGGTGACCTCCCAAATCCCACCCATGTCTTCTCTTATCCTGGACATCCCCCTTTGGGGAGAGGTGGTGGGGAGCTGGCTTGACCTGTCCCCCAAGGAAAGACTCCCAGACTTCACGAAATGCCAGAATAAATTCTGCGAGAACCTTAAACATTATGACTTAAAAATAAAAGCATGGCATAGTACAGGAGATACAGCACATGGAGGAGCTGACCTATAGGGTTAACCTACAAACCCACGTTTTTGACCAATGTTGGACTAACTGGACAATGTGGCTTGAGGCACAACAAAGCTAATCAACTTAGTGGGGGTGATGGGCTGGGATCCAACCTAAAAATGATGTAATCAAACTTTTCAGTTGTTTTAAAGTCAAATGTATTTTCTCTCTTTTCTTATTTTAACGACTCTGTATAGAAGATGAATGAAACATGTGTAAGGCTGACACTATACTACCACATACCACCTGTATTACCTTTAACGCGACGTACTATAATGTACCTTTAAAGTTTAATAAGCTTGAATTTTTTTAAAAAAATAAATAAAAGCAGAAAGTTCATAAGAGATGTTAATTTAGACAAGGAACAAAGTCTTTGTTGGAAAAAAATCTAAAGATAGTAATACCCAGCGCACTACGGAGGAGTCCTCTGCCGTTGCAAGTGAATCCACAACTGACAGTATTCCTAGCAACAGCACGGACTCAGGGGGACAACAGACCCCATGCTCCATTCTTAAAAGAACTGAACATTTGTCTGCTGACTATAGCATTGGTGAGAGTGCCTCCGAGCAAGACAGTGAATCAGAACATGGTCCTTTATTAGGAGTTGTTCCTCCTGGGCAACCCCAGCACAGAAGGAGTGCAAGGAAAACAAGATTCCAGTTTCAGGAAGAATCAACCAAAAGAGGAAAATGAGGCGGTGAAAGAGGAAGGGCAAGGGGCACAGGATGTGGTCAGCGAACCACCAACAGATATTAACAGTAATTAATATCTCTGACTTGACTCTTAAAAATACTGAGGTGAAAGTATTGAGCAAAGGTTGGTCCTTTGTTCCTTCCCACACAGTTATAGAGTTTGATGCTTTTATTGATCTCTAGAAATTTGCCAGGAAACTAAACTTTAAATAGTTTTTTTCCAGCACAGACACCAATAGTGGTGTCAGGGATCCCCCAGCTACACAGGTCAATGAAATATCTACCACAGAAAATTATCCTATGTTCAAACCACTCTACTTTATGCCCTCCCCTACACAATAAAATTGCAAGTTTCTTAGAATGTTGCACTAGGAATATTGAGGAATTATACATGCACACCCAGACTCCCCTTTTGTAACATGACCAAAGTAGAGAGGGCAGCTGTAACCACACTAGCAAACAATGGTAATACCTGTGACATGCCAGCAGATCGGGGCGCTAGGTTCAGAACACTTCACAGTACATTGCTGAAATGAACAGACAATTATCTGATGACACTTGTTATAAGTGTTTGACATTTGACCCCACTCACCAGATCAAGGTAGAGATAGAGGGCTCTCTGTTAGATCAGTTTCACAATAAATTGCTCAGCAATCAATGAACTATATTGCCTCTCAGTCCAGTCCCCCCCCCCAAAACTGCTTTTTACACATTGCCCCAAATTCACAGACACCCCACAGCACCACCTGGACACCCAATAGTCTCTGGAAATTGGTGGATAACTGAGCCCATTTTTGGGTTTGTGGACAGTTTCTTGTGCCCCATTGTACCATTGTCACGCAGTTACATTAGGGATACAACAAGTGTGCCATCTATCTTGAAAGAGGTTCAAACAGAGCAGAGCTGGTGGCCCTCGATATAAACTCTTTATAGACCAACACCCCAACGTGGGGGAACTCAAGACAGAACACCGCTCATTACAACACACTAATCTACCACAACCAAAAATTAACACGTTGGTAGACATGACAGAAATTGTGTTAAAGAGCAACAATTTTATGTTTCAAAACAAGATTTATAAGCAGATCAAGGGCACTACCATGGGTGCATCATTAGCACCCAGTCCGGCAAACCTCTACCTAGCCAAGCGGGAGGATGAATATGTATACAACGAAAATAATAACTCTTTCTTTGATAAAATGTTTCTATAAAATCAAGCTTATTGATGATGTACTGGTAATATGGAAAGGTACCTGTAGTGAATTGGATGATTTTGTCATGTTTTTAGAAAAAACAAATGATAACTTAAAGTTTAAATTAATGCTGTCAAGACCCAGATCTTACTATTATGAAACAGAATGATGGTTCTTTACTTACAGATCTGTACAAAAAATGTACAGATCGGAACAGTCTGCTGTTAGCCACTAGCTGCCACCCAGGTCATACAGTTAAGGGAGATAGTGGAGCAAATCAGAAGGGTCTGTAGGAAGGGGAACACAGTGGTGGTAGAAGATGTCACAACCCCACTCAGCAGGTCAGGCCCTCTGCTCCCACAGTGCCAACCTCCGAGCGCAGTATTGTGAACAATTAACAGAACAGGGTAACCCTCCTGTCTGTTCTGTGGGTCCGAATCACCTTTGGTCTCAAGTTATGGAGGGATTCAAACTGTGAACCTTATGCTAGTGTACCCAAATGTACAGGCTCAGATAATTCTGCTCTTCGGGGAATGCCAGATATCTTTCGCCAAGGGCACCTAACCAGGTACACAAAATGAACCCTTTGAACTCTATGAAAGACCTTAGGAAAATCCTTACCTTTTCCCAGTTTGGTAAACCATTAAGCATATGAACAGTTTTGTCAGTCTTAATCCTCCATACATCACATGTAAAAGAAATGACTTGGAAGGCACACCAGGCAGTCTCTTTAAATATAGATTTACTTAAAAATGGTTAAAAAAAAAAAAAAACATGTAAAATGTAAACACAGAACACTATATCACACAGCATACAATCACTTAAAAGGAACAAGGTCAAAATACAAACTCCTACAACCTTTCACTTACACTTGTCTATCTAATGTATTCTTATCTTCTTACAGTGCTATCGTTAGATGTTGTTGTTTCAGAGTCCAACAGGAATGTGTCAGTTGAAAAACACAGAATACAATTTAAAATGCTGTGTTTCAACTCCTTCCATGAGGTCATCTAGCTCCTTCTTGAAGAATATAAAAATTATGCAAAACAGGATGTCCAATCAAGAGGTATATTAAATACTGTGAGTTCAGCAAAACTCATTTCCCAAATTATGACACTCTTAATTAAGTCTGTGATTTTCCAGTTCCTTCTTTGATCTATGAGCAGCTTCCTGCTTTTCAAAGACATCACAGGACTTTTAGTACCATAGTGATAGAACCAGTTTTCTTCCTCTAAACGTCATAAACGTTTATGATCTCTATCCTGGCAACTGGTGAGCTCTAATTATGTCAGGGAAACAGGAGATCCTTTATTATGTCTCTCTCTAGTTTTCAGGTTAATATCCTGTAGTTGAAACCTTGGAGGGGGGGGGGGTCATCCCACAGGCTGTCTCATTAGAGACACTCAATAACACATTTTTATATTACAAAATCATTAGAGCAATCATAACCAGCTGGCCAAGTGTCACAATCCTCCCCACCTGGACTGAATTTGGGGGCTCTATCCCCTGCATGGGATGAGCTTCCCAAATTAGTTTACTCCTCAGACATGAGACAAGCCATCCGAGTTCTGATTGGTCGCTCCAGCCCTATGTAAGATTGTCATGTCGTACACTTGCAAAGCAAGACTCCATCTTAACAATCTACCATTAGTTTTTCCCATTTGCGTCAGCCAAACCAGGGGGTTGTGGTCAGTTTGTACCACAAAATGCTGCCCATATAAGTATGGCTCTAACTTCTTTAGGGCCCACACTAGGGCAAGACACTTTTTCCACAGTAGAGTATGCCTGCTCCCTGGGAAGTAACTTTTACTCAGGTACACTACCGGGTGATCTTTCCCCTTGGTTGGATGTCTGACTTAGTACTGTCCCAATACCCACGTCTGAGGAGTCAGTCTGAACTATAAATGGTTTGCTATAGTCAGGACTTGTCAATACAGGAGCACTGCATAGTGCCTCCTTCAGTCTGGTAAAGGCTTCTTCACAGGCTGGTCCCCAAGTAATTTTCTTTGGCATCCTTTTTCTTTACCAAGTCAGATAGGGGAGCAGCCAGGGCACTGTAATTAGGGACGAATTTTCTTCAGTACTCTGCTGTCCCTAGAAAACTTCTGACCAGTTTCTGCGTTTCTGGTCTGTGCCACACCTGGCTCACCTCTATTTTTTATTTGGTTAGGATGGAGCTGTCCCTGGCCTACAACATGCCCATGGTATGCCACTTCTCCCATGGCCACCTGGCGCTTCTCAGCTTTGACAGTGAGCACAGCCCTCTGTATCCTGCCCAGCACTTCCCTAAGGTGGGACAGGTGTTCCTCCCAGTTGGCACTAAAGATGGCAATGTCATCCAGGTACGCCACAGCGTACTCCTCAGCACCATTTAACACATGGTTCACCACACTTTGGAAAGTGGCCAGGGCGTTCTTCATTCTGAAAGGCATTACTTTAAATTCAAATAAGCCTATCGGAGTGATGAAGGCTGACCTCTTCCTAGCTCTGTCCGTTAACTTTACCTGCCAATACTCCTTGCTCAGGTCAATGGTCGTAAGGTAGATCGCCCCTCCCAACTTGTCCAGGGGTTCGTCCGGGGCATCGGGTGAGCATCTGACTTCGTGACTACATTCAGTCCATGACAGTCCACACAGAAATGAGTAGAGACATCTGGCTTGGGCACAAGGACTATGGGTGAGACCCGGGGCTTCGGGATCTCTGAATTACTCCTAAATCCAGCATCTCCTCCACTTCCCTCCTAATGTCCTTTTGGACAGCCTCCGACACCCAATATGCTGTCCACCGTATGGGCGTCTGTGTGTCTATCTCCACATTGTGTGTCACTAAAGGGGTTAGTCCAGGTTTGGTGCTGAACAATGGGGCAAAGTCTGCTAAAACCTCCCTTACTTCCTGGATCTTGTCCTGGGCCAGCTGGGGAGACAATTTTACCACCTTCAAAGAGGACTCCCACTTCCTTTCTTCCAGCAAGTCCAGAAGGGGGTCTCCTTCGTCCATCCCCTCCCCAGGACTACACACTGCAAACACCATATCAGCCCTATTAGCATATGGCTTCATCATGTTGACATGGTACATCCTTTCTGTCTTCTGTCAGGCAACTCTATAATATAGTTCACATCATTTACCTTCCTAACTACTTTATATGGTCCTGCCCACTTAGCCTGCAGCTTGTCTTTCCGGACCGGAATAAGGACCATGACTTCCTGACCCACCATGTACGAGCGAGCTCTGGCTCTGCAGTCGTACCACACTTTTTGTTTTTGTTGGGCAGCTGCCAGGTTGCTTTGGGCTGTCTCCATAAGCTCCTTCAGCCTTTCCCTAAACCTAAGGACGTAATCCACTATGGGAGTTCCCTGGGTGGCGTGCTCACCTTCCCAGTCATCCTGGATCAAGTCTAGGGGCCCATGTACCCAGCGTCCATATAAGAGCTCGAAGGGGGAAAATCTTGTCGACTCTTGGGGCACCTCTCTGTATGCAAACAGGTGGGGAAGGTATTTCTCCCAGTCCCTCCCATGCTGTTCAGCAAACACCGGAGCACTGACTTCAGGGTACCATTAAATCTTTCCACAAGCCCATTGGCTTGTGGGTGATACAATGTCATGCATCTCTGCACCACCCCACACTTCTCCCACAAACATTTCATCAGGTCCGACATGAAGGAACCCCCTCGATCGGTGATAACCTCCTGCAGAAACCCAACACAGGAGAAAATCCCAAGTAAGGCATCTGCCACTTTGTCTGTCCTCAGTGAGGATATGGCAACTGCCTCAGGGTACCGGGTGGTATAATCCGCCACAGTCAGGATGAATCTTTTCCCTGAGGGGCTGGGGGTATTTAAAGGCCCCACAATATCCATTCCCACCCTCTGGAATGGCTCCTCCACTATGGGTAATGGAATAAGGGCGGCTTGGGTTTTCTTGCCCACCTTCCCTATTTCTTGGTACCGGTGACAAGACCTGCAATACTCCTTCACCTGCTGGGTGAAGTTGGCCCAGTAGAAATTCTGGGCCAACCGCTGCGTAGTGCACGTGATTCCCAGATGACCAGACAAGGGAATATCGGGGAACGACAAGCTGCCTGCCTATCACCCCGCCCTCTGTCTGCACAGCCCGAGTATACATCAGACCATTTTCCCAATAAACCTTATGTCTGCCGTCACCTCCCTGTGCTCAGTCAGAGTCTGCCCAAGCCCTCAGCTTCTCTAGACTAGGGTCACTGCTCTGAGTAGCTGCAAACTCCTCACACATTCCCAAGGCATGGGACAGGTCCCCTTCTGTCTCTAGCCTAGGGTCCCTAGCACTAATATCAGGGCACTCAGGATCGCTGTCATCCCTAGGCCTCTGACAATAGGTCACACCTCCCTCTTCGGAGTAACCTTCCGTAGCTGTGTGGTTAACTGCTACTGGGGAAATTTCTACCCCCTTTTTATCAGTCCCCATATCAGGAGACACAGGCTAGGGAACCAGCCTCCCAGTGGTTTCCACACTGGCTTCTGTGGGGTTCAGGGAACTACAATTTTCCCTTGCCACTTGGCTATGAGTAACTGCACACACCATCCCCCCGTTTGAGATTGTTGCCAAGGATGATGTCCACTGCTAATGTTTTGGCTACAGTCACCTGTTACACAGTTCCCCCAGTCTAGGAGAACACTAGCGAGGGGCAATGTTTTCTCCCCACCAGTACAGTCCTGTACAGTGACGTATTTATTGGATATAAGCTAACCAGCTTCTGCTAGATCCCCTTTTACCAATGTCAAGAATGCCCCTGTGTCCCTTAACCCTTGCGTCTGTACACCATTCACCATGACTGGGTGCATGTGTTCCCTCATGTTCACAGGCATGCTTCCAGGAACACACAAAAACCCACTTCTTTCCTAGCCCCCTGTTGTGTATTGCTCACCCGTTTAGGACACTGTCTGGCAATATGCCCAGTTTCTTTACACAACCAACATTCATTTCTTTTCTCAGAGAAATCTTTTCTCTGAAACCTAGGGCTAACTAGTTTTGGTGGAGGCAGTGAGGGTTTTAGCTGCCCTGAAGGTGTGCTTTTCCCTTTCTGCGCTGCCACGCCCACCCCATTTGCTCTCAGAGCAGGTCTGCTCTTAGCATATCGGTCCAAGAGTTCAGCAGCCTCTTGCACCGTTATGGGATCTCGGTCCTCCAGCCGTGTTTTCAGCTCTGCTGGGCATGCCAAAAAAACTGTTCTAACAATATAGCATTTTTTAATTTTATCTACAGAGTTTGCTTCAACTCCCTCCCACCGTTTTAAAAACTGACGTTGTTTCATGGTAACTCCTCGTAGCTCAAATCAGGGCTTCTCCTGAGCTTACGGAATTTAGCTCTGCATGCTTCAGCAGTAAATTCAAACTTTTTTAACAGTGCAACTTTAAGTTTGCTGTAATCATTACTGTCCTCATTGTCCATTTGACCCAATGCATCCCGAGCTTTCCCAGTAAGTAGTGGGGATAGCTGGAAGCTCCGGGACTCTAGGAATTTTAGCCTGAATACAAACTTTTTCAAAGGAATTTAAAAAGGCATCTATATCCTCCCCCTCTTTAAATTCGGCTATCAATTTGGAATTCAATTTGTAACCCAGTCCCAGTTAAACCCAAGCCACTTACCTGCTCTGGTGCTGGTGGCTGGAGTCATAGCATCTCCAGTTCATGTCGCCTCTGGCATGCACACTCCTCACGGTCCGCCTCTCGCTGTTCACGGTCCGCCTCTCACCTTTCTTGCTCTTTCTTCTCCTCTGCGGCTCTCTTCTCTCGCTCCGCTTCCCTCTGGAACTCCAGCTCCATTCTGCACAACTCAATCTGCAGCTTGAGTACTTCTGGCTCCAGAATGCTGGTGACCTTCCCCTGTTGCTGTGGCCCTTTGCTGGTGCTGGCACTGGCCCTGCCGTTATCCTCATCAGATCTGGACACTGCACTGGCCGCTAGCCCTTCCACACTCAAGGTTTGGTCTTTTACAGTCACAGTCTGTGACTCTATGCTCTGGGCATCTGCTGCCATCAGGGCATCCATGAGGTTCTGCTTGGTGGCTCTCACCTCGTACAGGACTCCTCTGTTCTTGCACAACTGCTTCAAGTAGTCTACAGTGTGCCCGCTGTAGTTGGGAGCCATCTTCTTCCCTAACTACGGCTACTCTAACTTGCACTTTAGAAAAAAAAATAAATAAAAACAGGTAGGAACTTAACTGTAAGTCAAATTATACAGTTTTGTTTCCTTTTTTAAAAATAAATCACTGCCTTTTTTTTTTGCAAGTGAGCTGTACAGTGTCAAGCTGACACACTGAACAATTAAAGCTTGTAGTACCAAAATTATCCGCACCGCTGCCAACCATTCTGGAAATTATCAGCACCGCTGCCACCAATCTGTCACAACCCCACTCAGCAGGTCAGGCCCTCTGCTCTCACAGTGCCAACCTCCAAGCGTAGTATTGTGAACAGTTAACAGAACAGGGTAACCCTCCTGTCTGTTCTGTGCATCCGATTCACCTTTGGTTTCAAGTTCTGGGGGATTCAAACTGTGAACCTTATGCTAGTGTACCCAAATGTACAGGCTCAGATAATTCTGCTCTTCAGGGAATGCCAGATATCTTTTGCCAAGGGCACCTAACCAGGTATACAAAATGAACCCTTTGAACTCTATTAAAAGACCTTAGGAAAATTCTTACCTTTTCCCAGTTTGGTAAACCATCAAGCTTATGAACAGTTCTGTCACTCTTAATCCTCCATACATCACATGCAAAAGAAATGACTTGGAAGGCACACCAGACAGTCTCTTTAAACATAGATTTACTTAAAAATGGTTAAAAAAAACAAAACATGTAAAATGTAAACACAGAACACTATCACACAGCATACAATCACTTAAAAGGAACAAGGTCAAAATACAAACAAACTCCTACAACCTTTCACTTAGACTTGTCTATCTAATGTATTCTTATCTTCTTACAGTGCTATAGTTAGATGGTGTTGTTTCAGAGTCCAACAGGAATGTGTCAGTTGAAAACAGAGTATAATTTAAAATGCTGTGTTTCAACCCCTTCCATGAGGTCATCTAGCTCCTTCTTCCAGAATATAAAAATTATACAAAACAGGGTGTCCATTCAAGAGGGTATATTAAAATACTGCGAGTTCAGCAAAACTCATTTCCCAAATTATGACACTCTTAATTAAGTCTGTGCTTTTCCAGTTCCTTCTTTGATCTTTGAGCAGTTTCCTGCTTTTCAAAGACATCACAGGACTTTTAGCACCATAGTGATAGAACCCGTTTTCTTTCTCTAAACGTCATAAAAGTTTATGATCTCTATCCTGGTAATTGGTGAGCTCTAATTATGTCAGGGAAACAGGAGATCCTTAATTATGTCTCTCTAGCTTTCAGGTTAATATCCTGTAGTTGAAACCTGGGGGGCGGCGGGGTCATCCCACAGGCTGTCTCATGAGAGACTCAATAACACATTTTTTATATTACAAAATCATAGAGCAATCATAACCAGCTGGCCAAGTGTCACAGGGGACTTCAACCTACCTGGGGTAGATTGGAGCATTCCAACCATCATAAGTGCAAGGGAGCAGGTCATACTAGAAGCATTTCAGGACAGCTTCCTGAGGAAGTTGGTACACGAGCAGACTACACTCTAGAGGACTCTGGACCGGATATTTTCAAATGGGGAGGCTGTAAGAGATCTGGGGTAGAGGGCCCTCTGGCTGGGAGTGACCACCACTCAGTGTGGTTCACACTCAATATGAGTAGGGAAACAGGGAGTACAGGGACCAGGGTGACTGACTTTAAAGGGGCGGACTTTAAAAGGATGGGGGAAATTTTGGGTCAGTATCTGGTGAGAATTCAACCAGACATGGATGCTAATCAGAAATTGGATATTATTAAAAAAAGGTCTGATGGAGGCCACTGGGACTTGTACAAAGACTCAGAGTAAGAAGGAAAGGGCAAGAAGCTCAGCTGGTTGACTCGGGAGGTTATGGAGGGGATAAGGGCCAAGAGAAAGGCATTTCGGAAACTCAAGAAATCGGATGGGGGGGTTTGACAAGGATGAGTATACAAAGAAGTCCAGGGAGGTTACCAGGCTAGTGAGAGCTGCCAAGGCTTCAAGACAGCAGAGACTGGCACAGGGTATTAAGGAAGGAGAAAATGACTTTTTCAGATACATTAGAGAAAGAAGAAGAACAAAGACCGGGTTGTGAGGATTAGGAAGGGTGGAGGGTGGGTGGAAAAGGGGGTGGATTAGGCAGAGGCATTAAACAAATAGTTCTGTTCTGTGTTCATGAACGAGAAAAGGGAGCAGATACCCCAATAGGGGGTAGAGTGGGTAGTGGGGGGGAGGGGGTGATTGACAAGGATTACAGAAGACAAGGTTCTGGAAGGATTGAGGGCACTAAGGGTGGACAAGGCACTGGGACCAGATGGCATTCACCCTAGGATGCTCAGAGAGCCAGCAGAGACCCTGGCAGGACCACTGACTGACCTGTTCAATGCCTCCCTGGACACAGGATGCGTATCACAAGACTGGAGGATGGCCCACGTGGTGCCCATTCAAAAAAGTGGCCCTCGGGATGAACCAGGCAACTACAGACAAGTAAGCCTTACATCAATTGTGAGGAAGCTCATGGAGACAATCCTAGGAAAGAGACTGGTGACCTTTTTGGAGGATAATGGTCTCCACACAGATTTGTCTCGGGCAGATCCTGCTAGACAAATCTGAGTATTATGACTGGGTGACCAGGCAGCTGGACAGGTGCCATGCAGTAAGTGCCCTGTATTTGGACTTCAGCAAGGCCTTTAATTCCATGTCACATGGGAGGCTCGGGGGGAGCTGGAACACATAGGGGTGGGAACAAAGATGGTCAAATGGATAGTCAACTGGCTGAATGGAATGCAGCAGAGGATGATGGGAGGGGGGACTCATCACCGAGGGAAGTGACGAGTGGGGTGCCACAGGGATTAGTACTAGGACCAGTGCTGTTTGGGATATTCATAGCGGATATCTCACACGGGATCCGGAGTAGGATCAGTCTGTTTGCTGATGATGCGAAGATGGAAGCTGTAGTAGATGACATCAAAGGGTGGAACGGGCTGCAGGAGGACCTGACCAAACTATAGGAGTGGTTGGAAACATGGCAGCTGGGGTTCAATGCCAAGAAGTGCAAGGTACTGCACTTTGGTGCTGGAAACCAAGGGAAGAGCTACTAGCTGGGAGGGGTGGAGCTGGAAAGCACGAAGGAGGAAAAAGATCTGGGGGTGCTTATAACAGGCAGCATGAACAACTCGTCTCAGTGCAGGAAGGTGGCAGCAAAAGCCAACAGGATGCTAGGGTGCATAGAGGGGGGAATCTCCTCCAGAAATAGGGCAGTGATCCTTCCCCTGTACAGGTTTTTGGTCAGACCTCTCCTGGAGTACTGCGTGCAGTACTGGCACCCATTCCTGAAGGACATCAAATTGTTGGAGGGGGTGCAACATAGGGTATCAAAGATGATCCAGGGATTGGAGGGGAAAGTCCTACGAGGATAGATTGGGTGAGCTGAACATGTACTCCCTGGAGGAGAGGAGGGATGGAGGGGGGATATGATTGAAACCTTTAAATACCTTAAGGAGATAAATAAGGTTAATACAGAAGGGATGTTCTAGCTTAGAAGTGGGAGGGATACAAGAGGGCAACAGCTGAGATTGGGGGGGGAGATTCAGGAGGGAAATCGGGATACATTTTTCACTGAAAGGGTGGTGGACAGGTGGAATATTCTGCCTGAGGAGGTGGTATCCTGTAGAATGGTGGGCAGTTTTAAGAGGGTTGGGACAGGGTGGGGGTTATAATGAAAAGGGTTGGGAGGGTGGGGCAGCTGCAAGCTGAGGGGCTAGCTGCACATTCGAGCAGACTTGATAGACCATAAGGGCCTGCTTCTGCTGACATTTTCGTATGTTCCTAAGGGTCAGTATTTACGATTGAGAAGGAATTGTGGAACAGACGAATTGTACAGTATGAGGGCAGATGAACTATCAGAGAGACTTCGGGAGTGAGAATACAGTGAAAGAAACATTTCTAGGGCTAGAACTGTGGTGGACAGCATACCACGTGAAACACTACTACAGCCCAAAAGAAAACAACAAGACTCTGATGATGTCATGACATTTGTAACTACTTTGGGGGTTGGGGGAGCAGGGGTATCAGGGAACTCATTAGTATTCTTAAAAACAACCTTCAAATACTGCAAGGCCTAACCCTTTTAAAACAAATGTCTGAGAAGCCCCTTAGGATCTCTTACATAAGGGGCCCCAATCTTTGGAACAGACTTGTCAAAAGCTATCCGGCAAGACCCATGGTCTCTGAATGGAAACCTAAATGGGGTTCAGAACCCTGTGGCACTTGCACTACCTGCTCTGTGATGCAGAGAACCGAAACTTTTGAATCCCAAAACTGGGAACATTGAGAAAGCAAGGGGCAGCATATACTGCAATACTGAGGAGGCTGTTTATAAGTTATCCTGTACATGTGGCACATTTTACATAGGGAGGACTAAAAGGAAATTACGCCTCAAACTTAATGAACATCTCTTAGCCATTAGAAATCAGAACTGTGATTATGCCATGGCACTTCACATTAAATCCTGCCATGACAGGGCACATCACAAAGTCACAGCTATTAGCATGGAATCTGTCCCTAAACATGTGAGAGGGAGTGATGTTGAAGCCATCCTTAATGAAAAGGAGCAATCTTCGATTTACAGACTGGGTGCTGTAAAAAGTCTGGTCTGAATGACAAGTTTGAACTAAAGCCCTTTTTAATTAAACAAAATAAATTAGTTCTGTTCATCTATTCACCCCGCCACCGTACCCTGATAGTATATCATATATTGTGATTGCCTGCCATTAATTTGAATGTTATTGAATCACAACAGGCAGAAGTTGAAAGAAACGATTTACATCCAATTTCACTTCTTGTTTGGTGTTTTTTTTTTTTCCCCAAATAAGTCCTTTATACACCTTCTGCCCCCAGCTGCCACCTTCTGACCGATCCCCCCAGCCCCGTCACCCTGGTATCACCAGGACTTACCTCTGCCCGGTCACCAGGTGCAGAGGGTCGGTCATCATCCTGCAGCCAGCGTGGTATTTCCGCATTTTCTCCCTTCCCCATTGCTGGGGCGCACATGCAGGACATGCACACATAGAGGCATGCGCATGTCCCCAGAAGTCCCACAGCTCCCTCCTTATGTCTGGCTCCTCTGACCTACACTACCCACTGGCCTCCACCTGGGGGTAGTCGTTTGGCGGGAATGCCAACCTTCCCTCCCAGGGAGAGGAGAGCAGTCCTCTGGACGCTCAATACTCTCCTTCCCCTGCCAACCCCAGATGGCCCGTGCCCATTCCTGAACATGGGTCGCCGATGTGGTGCGAGGTGTGGCGTCCAGCTCCTCAACCCTCAATGCCACCAGGCCTTCTTGTTTGGTGCATTTTAGTACAGGTTCCCCATTGGAATGAGAGTATGAATTATGATTAAGTATATCGAAGAGACACTTCACTGTCACTGTTTGGCTCCGGAGAACAAGATGCTCAGTTCTGAATGTTTATGAAGCAGCATTACAAACTTTTTCTGATTGCACATTTGATTATTGCACTATATTTTTTGAAAGTGAACCATACAATATGATTGGCTATGGTTCAAATGACCCTTTTTTTTTTTGTGGACTTTGTTTCTGCTCGGCCCTCGGGAAACTCTCTCCAGCAACCACTTACCACAAGCTTTATCACCTACCTGAAGCACTCTTCTCACCTCCGCATCCACCAGGCAGATCCCCCGGCTCTACACCCACTGAGGTAGGGCCGCCCTATCCGCCCAGGCGTTCCTCTAGAATTCAATATGCCAGTAGAACAGAGATCTCCCAAAGAGGAGAGGTTTCCAGCATTGGAGTGTGGCTCGGTGGATTGTGGTGCCTTTGCCTATCCCCGCGGACGGGGATTTTCTCAGTTTCTCCCCCTTGGAGTTCGACATGCAAGTACACCTACGCACAGCTGTCTGCTGGCATCTGCCGCACTCCACCCCCTTTACGCTGGTTGGAGTTCCTGCAGTACCCTCAATCTCCATTGGGGGCCGCCAGGACACAGAGTGATCCTGGATCCCTCCCCATGGAGAAGACAGCGGTCCTCGGGATGCTCCATCCTCTCCCTCCCCTGCCTACCCCCGGTGACCCAAGTCCATCACAGAATCCAGGTTGCCAGCATGGCACAAGGACTGTGTGTTTACTGGTTCTCACTAATTACTGATCACAGATACTAGGTGTATGTAAACCCACGTGTGCACTAACCTCACCATCTCTGATGAAGCCAGTGTCCATGAGGTCGTGAGGGCCTCATTTGTCCTGCCCTCCCCCAAGCTGGATCCCACTGATGAATTAAGCACACTCCAGATACAGAGAGGCTAGCGCTGCAGCACAGCCAGTCGGCTTACTGAGACCCCCGCGCAATGCGCCCTGCTGCCTCAATACTCCCCACCACCACCCTAGGTGGACTTAGCCTTATATAGGCTGAGGGAATCACGTTACTATTTGTAACAGCCCACTTTCCCATTAGCAGATTATCTGCTATCACCACTAGTGGCCGCCCTACATACAGCATCTTCAACATGTTGCCATTGTACATCACCATGCTGTGCATGTTCCCACCCGTAACATCCCTTCTACCTTCCTCCTGTCCTGTCCCTCAACCAAACACTAGCTTAATAGTTAGTGGGGCAGCTCCCCTTCCCTTCCACACCACTGCTACCACAGGTCCACTGCTTCTTCATCTCCAGATTAACTGGGTACCTAGTGCATCCATCCTGCTGACCTCCTTCCACGCTGGGCTGACCATACTAAGATTTTCTTACTCCCCCAGATCTCCTAAACCTATCCAGCAACTTTGAGACCATAGCAAGTCACCAGGGATTGCACCTATAGCTGAACAGCTACTCACACTGCTGCTTCTAATTGCAGGTGACGTGGAGCTTAACCCTGGACCCCCTAATCCTGCCACCCCTATAAAACTACCTCAGGGTCCTAAAATAATGCACCTAAACATATGCAGCATTCTGAACAAGCTTACCATCCTACAACCTAATGTCATTAAGCTGTGCCCAGACATACTGATCATAACCGAAACATGGCTGAAGCCCCACAACCTGGATGCTGAATATTCGATCCCTGGCTACTCCTTCATTCAGCACGACCAGAATGGTAATAAAAGAGGTGGTGGTGTTGCCCTGTACATCGCTGCACACCTCCATTACACCCCTGTCCAACTCTCCTTGCCCACCCTGTCCACTGACTTCTTGCTAATTAAGCTCTCACTCCCCCATTCAGTACCATTATATATAGCTGGGTCCTACTGCACCCCCGACACTCCTACGCCATTTATAATGGACCATTTCAGCACACTTAAACTGCTTGGATCTGTGGGCGAGCTGATTATCCTTGATGACCTCAACTCTAACTGGCTTTGCAGCCATGTAGTCTCCCTAAATCTGACCCAATAAATTGCTGAACCCACACGATTGAATCATAAATCCCAGAACCACTCCCTCCTAGATTGGTCCTTACCTCGCACCCTCATCGCATTCTCGAGTCAGGACTCCTGCTGGATTCACTAAGTGACCACCACATGATCTACGTGGTAAGGAGAATATTCAGGCCCAAAACTCCTCCCCCGCGGATACTGCTCACCAGGTCCTACAAAACCCTCGACCTCTCAGCGCTCCTATATGACCTGACCAACATGGACTGGTCCTTCATCCCTTGAGCATCCTCCATCGACTCTGCCCTTGACCTTTTCAAAACCAAATTCCTTGCTGCTTGGAACTACCATGTGCCACTGAGAAGGACCCATGTAAGGGGCGCCAACCTGCCCTGGGTCACCGCCAATATTATTGAGCAACTCCATGCCAGGGACCTGGTTTGGAAAGCCTATAAGGCAAACTGTACCCTGGAGTAACTCCAACTCTACTGCTCACTCCGGAATTCCTGCACCAGACTTCTATGCCAGGCCAAGGCCAATTACTTCAAGGCCTCTCTCCAAGCTAACCTAAATTGCCCTGCGAATTTCTGGAAAACAAAATCGCTTCTCACCCCCGCCCCGCTCAGCCCTATACCTCTGCTCTCAATGTTGATGGCTCCATCATCACTGAACCAGGTTCTGTGGCCTCAGCCTTTTTCACAAGTTGCGCGCCCTCTCTCCTTTCTTCTCTCCACCCCAGTCCCACCCGTGCCCGTCCACACCTAAACCACCCACTTCCCTGTCATTTGCCTTTCACTTAGTCATCCCAACTGAGGTTATAAAAGCGCTGCGGGCACTAAACCCCACCAAAGGTAAATGCCCCTCGGGTCTGGACTCCAAAATGCTTTACTTGTCTGCCCCAGCCATCACCGCCCCTCTGGCCGAGCTATACAATCTCATTCTCACTGAATTCAGTACATTCCGAGTGGAAATGTGCCACAGTCATTCCTCTCCTGAAAGGGGGTGACCCCTTCTCACCTGGTAACTACCACCCCATTTCCCTATTCCCCATCCTAGCCAAAATTCAGGAGCGCCTTGTACTCGCCAAACTCTCCCCCTTTCTCGACTCCTCCTCCTTCTTTACACCATACCAGTCTGGTTTTAGGAAGTCGCACTCCACCATCACCTCCCTGCTATGACTTACTGACAGTCCTCACGGGGATGAATCATGGTCACATCACCTCAGCTATCTTTGCTGACCTGGCCAAGGTGTTCTGACATGGTCTCCCACACCCTTCTACTAACCAAGCTCGCATGCAGGTCTCTCTGCAACCAGCACCAGTTGGTTCCAATCCTACTTGTTGTTGTTTAACCAGAAGTAGCACACTAAGCTGAAAGCTTTTTTACAGGAGCGACCTGGGAGCACAGGGAAGTTAAGTGCCTTGTTCGGGGTCACACAGTATGCAAGTGGAAGCTGTGGGATTCAAACCCAGGTCTGGTCTGCTGGATGTCACCAGATTTGCAGCTCAGAGCCTTAAACCACTGTGCTATACTGCCTCCAAAAATACTTAGCTGGTAGGTCTCAATCTGTCCGAATTGGTCATTATACTTCTGCCCCCCCTCCCTGTAAATACTGGTGTCCCACAAGGCTTGGTCCTCAGCCTGATTCCGTTATCCATTTTCTTAAACGAGCTGCCCTCGGTATATGCACACTCATCCATACACATGTACGCAGACGACACGGCACTGTATGTGTCGGGTCCTTCCCCTGCTGTAGTGACCACTAGACTTCAGGATGACTTCACTGCTGTCCAGCATTGGTTTCGCTCTAACCAGCTCTCACTAAATCCCCCCCAAAAATCTCCCTAACCTTCGGTAGTAGGCAGAGGCTCTCCAGTCTTCTTGCCACCCCCACTTTCCACACCATAGATGGGACACCATTGGAGGACTGCGCCTCCTTCCGGTATCTTGGGGTCTGGCTCGACCACCACCTTGACTTCTCAGCCCATATCGACTCAATCCACAAGAAATTGCACCCCAAGCTGGGAGCCTTATATGAAACAGGGGATGCATCCCTCAGGAAACCTGCAAGGCTATCCTTCAGAAAATGATCCTCCTGATACTGGACTATGGAGACACAGTCTACAGCGCCGCCCCCCAAACTATCCTAGCAAAACTTGACCCTCTCTTCCACTCCTTTTGCCAGTTTGCCCTAGAATGCCCTCCATCAATGCATCACTGCGATCTCTACAAGGCTCTTGACCTGCCGTCGCTCCAGGACCGGAGACAGCTCCACGGTGCTAGGCTAACTGCAAAATTCTGGGCTCGGTCCCTCCCCCTCCACATCAAATCCGTCGTCCTAGCTCAACCCCCCTTGATGTACTCTCTCAGGAATACTGACTCCCAGTTTCTACATGTCCCTCACATGTCAACAGCCAAAGGGCAGGCAGCATTCAATTACCGTATGCCTAAACTATGGAACTCCATACCGACGGTCATTAGGCATTCAGATAACACTCAGCAGCATAACCTGCTCCTTAAGTCATTCCCCCCCCCACCTGCTCCTGTGGGCAGTCCAACACAATTCCTAAGTGCCCCATTGGCCACACCTGATGCCTCTGTCTGTCCCAGGCCCTCAGTTCCTCCCTTGATTAAGCAATGCCTGCACCCATTCCACTGCCTTAGTATTTCTCCTGTTAATCCTCCTGTATAAATAGGGTGTGACCAAGTTTATATATGCACTTTACAGCTTAGATGAGTTGTTGAACCACTGAACTTGCTAGCTAGTTAACTTAAACTACTGCACTCTGAGTACCAACTGGTTGCCTCGTCATCTAAGTAATTAGTTCTTGTGTTCCTACTTGTATCTATTTTAATACCTGTGTGGTTGCTGTACTTATTGTGGACTTTTCTATGCTGTCTATATCCTTTCCCCCTCCCCCCAGGATGCATTTGGAATCGAGCGGTACTCTGCTCAGTATGCCTTTCTGGCGAAACTCTTAAATAAATAAATAAATAAATAAATAAAGTTAGGCAAAATGTAAGAAGGGCAATGTCTTAACTGCCTAGTCCAGATTTGCATTGTTTGCTGTCCATATGGAGGAATAAAAAGGTCCTAGAACGACTTTTGTGTGAGCAGCTTTTTTTTTTTTTTTTTAATCCACTAGCTGGGGTGAGTGCTCTCAACTACCTGCTTTGACTGTCTAAACCACTGGAGAAGCACCACTGCCCCTACTGCACACCACTATCTCAATACTGCAAGACTCCATTCTTGGAGGTGGTGGTTAGTTGGTTCACTGGAACCAGAAGGCACCTTCAGCATCATCCTGCTTCACCTGCGGGTAGTTACAGTTGTTCCCCCTTTTTTCTCAGAGATGCTGAAGTGGGGCTTAATGATGGGTGAGCAAGCAGATGCACAATGGTGCTATCTCAGAGCCATCAGTATCTCCCCTCCCTTTGCTCATTTCCCTGCCTGCACTGCCACCTGTGGTCACCCAGATGACAGTCGTGCAGGGGATGTTGGAACTCACCCTGCCAGAGGAGGAGAGAGTCCTCTGGGACACTTGATCCTCCTCCACTGGCCAGCCATCCAATGACTTGGGCTCATTCCTGAACCCAGATTGCCAGCATCACAAGCTGTAGCCCTACCACTGTGCAGACGGGCAGGTATACCATGGAAGATTTTAAAGACAGGGGCTATTTTGAACTGAATCTAGAAAGGGATGGGGAGCCAGTCGAGGTCACATTTCTTGGTTCTTTTGAGGAGGAAGGCAGCAACATTCCAAACAGATTGAAAATCTTGACAGCTGAGATTTAGGTAGGCCAAAAAGAAGGCTAATGCAGTAATCAAGGTGCAAGGGCACAAAAGCGTGGATGAGGATCTCTGCAAAGAAGAAACAGAAATAGTGATGAACATGGAAGATATCACAGAGGTGATAGCAGGCAGAGTTGCAAACAGTGGAGAAATGAAAAGCAGAGTCCAGGGTCAAGGACAGCACTGGGGGTCCAGGGCAGAAGGTGGCAAAGGTGAGACCAAAGTTGAGAAGAGAGATGGGAGGAGACAAAAAGGACTCTTTTCACTTAAGTGGACACCAGTATTCAACACACTATACTGTGGGAAATGTATTTGGAGCCAGGCACTAATATGGTTGAGGCAGGATTATACAGAGAGAAGGGAGGGGTTGAGGAAAGAGTTAAGAGATGTAGAGCCAGAAGTCATCTATATAGAAGTAATACTTGCTACATGTGGTTATGTCTCTACACATGGAGTATACAAGATCAGAGACATGCATTCCCCAGTAGGGGGTGAAAGTCCTACACTGACAGAAGATTCGGCTTTGCAATGAAACGACCCATTTAATATATGTGTGTAGGCTAGGGTCAGTAGTAAATACACTGGAACAGAAGGTAGCTCTACAGGAGGCTCTGTATGAGATCTCTGATTGGACTTCTGGTAGCAAACTTGTATTAAATACTACCAAATGTAAGGTCATGCACCTAGGTAAAAATAATGAAAGGAGGATTTATAATCTGGCTAACCCACAACTGGTAGTTACAAATTAGGAAAGAGATCTTTGGGTTTTAATTACTAATGACCAAAAATTTAGATCCCACTATAGGGTTAAGACTAAGAAAGCCAATTATAATTTAAACTGTATCCTCAGACACATAGTAGGGATGAAAAGGTACTTATACCTCTCTATAGTGCTTTGGTTAGGCCTCAGCTGGAGTACTGTGCCCAGGTCTGGTCTCCGCAGAATAGGGAGGACATCAATCTGTTGGAAGGAGTTCAAAGACGGCTCTCTAGATCTGTAAAGGGTTTAAATAATAAACCATACCAGGAAAGGTTGGCATCCCTCGATCTCTATTCCTTACATAATAGAAGAACTAGAGGAGATCTATGTTTACTATATAGACCGATGGAGGATAATAATCTCTTAGCAGAAACAGGATTTAAGAATAATCTCGGGAGGATCAGTACTAGGAAACATAATAAGCAGCTCCTTCTTCAAACATGGAATCTCAACTTGCGTAAATCCTGGTTCAGTCATAGAGTGGTGGCATTATGGAACGATCTTCCACATGATGTAGTGAGCAGCTCCAGCATGAATAGTTTCAAAAATGGGCTGGATAGGCATTTCGGGGACAAACTTTTCCTATTTTAAATTAAACCAGGAAATTGCAAGCTTTTAAAGGGACACCATCGACCCTCTTAGGCCTCAAAGTGCCCCTTGTTTAAAAAACAAATTTTATGATTGATAACATTCTGTAAAGACTGCTGATGTAGCTAGAAGTTTGATTCTGATTTTTTTTTCTTTTAAAAAGTGAAAAACAGACTGCCCACTATACTGGTATTACCACACCAAAACAGGTTTGTTTACATTCTTTGATCAACTCCCACTGCATCTTTCTTGGACTTGGGGACACTTCCAAAACAGTCTAGCTCCACTCATGATGCAGTAGGAGTTTAGGTGGCTACTGCCTCATGAGTGACTGTACTGTTTGGAGGTGCTTCAAATGTTCAGGAAGTATTCAAGAAGAATTGATTCAGGATTTGAAACAAAACAAATTTGTTTATAACTACAGTATACTGTACATTACCATGCATTTCAGTTCTACTAAACAAGGAGACAGACAAAACAAACATCAACATTAATGAATTTTAGAGAAGGTAAGCAATAAAATTGTGGGGTTTTAATTAGAAATAATATATTGCAAGACAGGTTGACAGTGTCCCTTTAAAGGACTAAGGTCTATAAGCTTGATTACAATTATAAAACATATGAAACCAGTGCATCGGTATAACTGATGTTTTCCAAAACCATTCATTACCTGCTTCGCGTAGGAAGTCCTGCATGTTTTCCTGGGTCTCCTGAAGGTTGCGTAGGATGTCCAGGCTTTGTTTGGCCATGTCTTTGTAGGTCAGGATAAAATAAGCCAGCACCACCAGCCCTGCAGCTATAAGGACCTTCCGGATTAACCCAATTCTGAATGTGATCTTCTCCTGCATTCAAGAAATAGCTCTGAACAGCAATGCAGAAAAAGCAGTGAGCATGCATGCAAGTATTAAATCATGAGATTACACGGACACAGGCAGGACAGCACAAAGTCTGCCATATCACAGTCTGATCTCCTACGTTATGTAGAAGTGGGGAAGCAGGTCTGTAGGCAGCTTTGTCTTCTTAAGCCTGCCTTCAGCTCCCTGTCAAGTAACCCATTTTGCCAAACCCAACAGATGGGAGTCAGCCAACTGGCATGAATTGCTAGTGCACATTACCACTTGGTAAATGCCAGCCAAAAAAAATTAACAAATGTTCTGAAGCATTTTAAAGGATGCAAAATGGTGATTAAAAATACATTCTTTAAGGAAGGAGAGATTTATAAATACCAAGAACATATAAATATATTCCTTAAGAGCCTTTATCTACCAATTAAACACCCTCAGAATGAGCGGGGATAGTTGTAAGCCACTCTATAGCTCTGATATGAGAGCACGGCAAGTACTCACTGTCTGCTCGTAGCCAGGGCTGTTACTTTCCAGCACGGAACTACAGATCATCCTCTCCAGGTAGAAGTTAAGGGCAATGAGACCAAACAGCAACAACCTAAACAGGAAAGAAGAAATAGATCACAATGTCATCAATATTTCAACATGGACATTTTTCTTCTACAACTACGGATTGAAGACATCTCGGGGAACTATCACACCCAGTGATGGTCACACAAATACAAACAGAAAAACATTAAAGTGTCTACAGTACATTCTTGAATTTTAACATTTTCTTTATGTCCGTTATATCCTTTACCTTCTCTCCTCCTACTGCCCTTACCAGCCATATATGTCAGGATCTCACTACGGTTTTATGCCATCCATCCATGGTTCCATCATTATCATCCTAAACTCACTGGATGGGCAGGCTTTCAACCCTGCCCTGTTAGCCATCAGAACTCCCATCTCAGCCCGCCCGGTAGCACAGTGGTAGCGCTACCGCTTGCTATGCCAACAACCCACAGTCAGGAACGAGCAAGGCCGATTGGGGCTGGCCAGGGGAGAAAGGACCGAGTATTCCAGGGACTGCTCTCCTTTCTCGAGAGAGTGGAGGGGAAGGTGGAACATTGCTCCTGCTGTGTGACTGGCAGCTGGTGGAAAACTGTCAGGAGCACCAGAAAGTGAGGACTTACCACCAGACACCCATCACACATGTGACACCCCATGTATGCGCGACAGTGTCACTGTGTAACCTGGGGAGAAAAACTTGGGTGGCAGGAGGAAAAAGCCAACAGTCCACACCGTCCCCCCGCTGGCTCGTGTACAACTGACATGGCTGGTCACCCACCACACAGTGGTTCTGAGCAAGTGGTGGATAACTGGTATGTCCATGAGAAGGTCAGTGACAGAATTGAGTGTGGTGGGAGGTGCTGCCGGATGAGATTGTGCCAAGAAACAGTAAGGTGGGAGGGTTAAAAAAAGAAAAAAAAAAAAAAAGAAAAATAATTTGAGTCTCCTCTCACTGCTCAGGGCCTATTAGGCCTTGCTCCAATGCAAGTCAAGGAATATTTTACCTGGTATAGCAAAGCAAAAAAACTACACAATTTTCACCAGCTGCTACACAAAATTGTTTATAAATATTAGTCACTTGCTGCACATCTGAATTTATCCAAAAGTCAGTCTACAGTTGTTTTACACAAGGTTACCTGAAAACGCTATAAATATTTTTCCTACTGCCCCTTAAATTTTTAAATACTGCAATTGTTATGCAAACATTTTTTTTTTTTTTTTTTTAAACTTCATATTTATTAGTTTTCTGTTTAAGCATACATTATACTAGTACAATTCTCATACAAGGTAACAGGAAGTACATTTACAGAAAGCCTATGTGTCCTCTGTAACAATTGATATGGCGCTTTTACACACACGCTTCTCTGCAAACGCGTTACCTGTGCAGCGCCATACAGCCTGTTCTGCTCCACTTCCTGATTACACGAGTGTCATCTTGCCACAAAAGTGTCCAGCCATCCCTACCGTGCAGTCCTCCTTGTGAGATTACCGGGAGTAGCATGATCCTATGGGTAGAAAAGTTACTCACACGAGAGCTACAGCTAGAGCTGTGGTGCTGGAATGGACACTTTACACTGTGCTGTGCAACAGAATATTTCAGAACAAACCACCTACACCACGGAGTGCGGTTGGGGCGACCGTTCACTTTTAGAATGGAACAAATGGCTTTTACACAGCATCGGATAGAATGGTAAGGTCCTTCCGTAACGCTTATTCTGTTGCAAAACTGCTAGTGTAAAAACGCCTCTAGATATGGCATACTGTATTCTGTTACAGAAGGAAGTGGGGGAGTCCAAGAAAATTCTTAATATCAAGTCCAACATGCTTCAGTAATTGCCAGCCTCTTCAAAGACAAAAGGTATGTCCTTTAGGGAGAATATTAAATAGGGAAAGTAACACAATCATCAGATTGCTATTTAACCTGTTTATCAATTAGGGATTATACAGACAAAAATGATGGACCCCCTTGTAACACTCCTACACCCCACATGGACCAATTATCAAACAGTTCCCTTAAACTGGAACTATAGTTAACAGGTCTATGAATGCAAGTGTACGTTAAACCAGAACTAAGCAGTATGCCAACACAGAGCAGGATAAGCATGAACTGTGGCAGAGTAGATCGTTGCAGCAACCACCTCTAGGGTGGGTAAAAACAAAAGGGGGCAATCAAAAATGGAGGGATCCCCATGTTCACTGACATTTATGAGCTCCAACAGTACAGTAATGCCAACAGAAACAGTTCTTGCACCCCTTATGATTCCCCCATGAGTCAATAAAAGCCTTAAAGTTAACAGCCTGTCTCTCTTATTTCCCATATGGAAAGACAGCAAACCGCCGACAATTGCAAAGTCCAACTAGTCTGCTTCTTGTAGCAGCCCACTACACACAGATCAATCCCCAGATTCAGCATCTGAGTGGGTTAAGTTGGGAAGGTCTCTGGCTCTTGAACTCCCCCTCCACCTTTGAGCCATCAGCCTGCGTCCTGGGGATTACTGAATTGCCATGTTTTGCCTCCGTAGACCACTGAGTTGGGCTGGTAAAAGGAAGGAATGGATAATCCACAATTCGTAGCCACTGTCGCACCACATCGAAACCCTTCCTTCTGGCCTGTGTCTGACAGGATAAGTCTGGGAACAGTTTAATATCGGAGCCATTAATGTCCAGAGGGTAAGCAGCATGAGCTGCACAGATCACTACATAATGAATCTCCAACCCAGCTGATTTTAAAATGATGGTGCATGGTTGGTTCGGTGTGGAGGGATGAACCCTTGGATTAACCCGATAGGCCTTAGTGAACAAGGACCATTGGAAGTTTTCTGGCATAGTCAGTGTTTCTTGTAGCCAGGTCACCAAGTAATGCAGCAACAGAACATATTCCCCTCCGCTCCTTCGGAAACTCCAAGGAGTCTAATATTTCCTACGCAGATTTCATTTTCAATCGCCTACATGCGGTTGCGGAGTTGTCAGTTTTCCTTAGTAAGGGTGGCAGCTGTGGTAGGTGTGGAAACAGTCCATTTCTTAGCCTCCACGACCGTTCCCAGTAGCTTCTGGAGCGCTGCATCGTGGGTCTCCAGCTTTTGGAGAGTTCTCAATGTTTGAGTTCACTGCCCACAGACTCGATCATGGCATTCCAGGGTGGCTCGAGTACACTTTGGGGTCCACTGCTACTCATGCCTGCTGGTCCCAAGTCCTTGCTTGCCTGCGGCTGCTGTTGGTCTTTTGCTGACCCCTGCAGTTGTGTTTTCTGCCGTTCCATCTTTCGATCTGCTCAGGAAGACCATCTGCATCGAGTTCTGGTGTTAAATTTTTGTAAAATTCCACTTTAGCTGCAATTTTAACTTTATTTTTTTATTTATTTTTTTATACTTTGTTTATCTCCTCCTGTCTACCCTCGGTGCACACTCCTTTGGGCCGCTCATCACCATCTCCGCCCCCTACTCTGGATCTGCCCCTAGAGTGCCTCACCTCTTACTTCCTCCTGCCCAGCGGGGTCTGTCCAGATTCGGTGGTCTTGGATGGCCCGGAGCTGTCATCATCTAGGACTACCGAGGGGGTATTTTCCGTTTTTCTGTGGTTTCCCCTGTCCCAGTCCCCTGAGACGCCGGCGCAAGGATGCAAGCGTTCAGAGAGGAGATGTGCTGACGCACGTCCCTCTCAAGCGCCTACAGATGTCCCCCCCTCCCCGACTCCATTAGACAGAGCCGCCAACCCCTCAAGAGCCCGGGTTCCACTGGCACTCTCAGGGAGTCGGGTGCATACTGCACCCCTGGTATCCCACCCCAGAGCGAGGAGAGCATCCATTGGGACCAGGGGCATAGCCAGGTATTTCAGATTTGTACACTAACCTGCCACACTGCTACCCCCACTGTTGTTCATGCCTGCCCCCCCATGACTTGAGTCCAAGGTTACTGGCTCCAATCAGATAATTCCTACATCAGACCTGCTGTCTGTCTGCACTGCTAGCATGGTGCTCGCTGCCCACTGGTAAACGCCACTGACTGCACCATGAGTCCAAGACCATGGCAGAAATTTCTTCTTTCCCCCACAGGTAGGCAGATTTGCTCCACTTGCCACTCCACATGAAGTCTTCATTCTTTTAGCTGGCTCTGAGTCTGTTCTTCCATCTGCTGCTCCTCAGTTCTTTTACTGTTCCTTTTGCTCACAGTACAATTGAACTAACAGTATGGCTTCTAACTTTGCTGGGGCATTTAAACTCACTGCCCAAGACTTGCCACACCCCCTACTAGATGTCACAGACAATCACTATGCAGGAGGACAATGCAGACCTAATTGAGACCTTCAGCTTCAACATCCACGGTCCACTCTGCCACCCCCCAAAACAAAGCTGAAAAAGAAAAGAAAAAGCCTGTGAAGCCAAACAAAGGAATTTAAATGCATTGGACTAGAGAAGGCAGAGCCATGCTGGCCAGATTGTTTACTACCCCCTGCTACTAAACTTGGTAAGCCATGGCTTACTTGGAGTATCAGTAGCTACACCCTTGATTGGGACGCTCAATCCTCCCTCTCCCTGCCGACCCCCGCTGACCCGAGCTTGTTCCCGAACCCGGGTCGCCGGCATAGCGCGAGGTGTGACTTCCAGCGCCTCAACCCTCAGCGCCACCAGACCGGCCTGCAATTTTAACTTTATTTAGTACCACAAGGTGAGGAGGTACAAAGAAGTGAGACCTGCCTGGATGATGGCTCTCCGGCACCCCCCTCCCCCGCAAACTTTTTTTTTTTTTTTTTTTTTTTTTTAAAACAAAAATTTTCCTGGTGTCAGTGGTCATCAGCTACTGGTCAGCAGATTGGGGAAGGGGGCCAAATCAATCACTGAGGTGACATCATTCAATGGCAGTATGACTGGCATCCTGATAAAGTTGCAGGGGCCCGATAGCAGCATCTCCACAACATCCCACCATCAAACCCCCTTTGCAGCCATCATTTAGGGAAATCTAGTCAGAACCAAGGGCTGTACAAGGCAGAAAGGTTCCCACCCCTTGGTCCACAAGGGGTTAGCCATTCTACGCTGACTACAGAAAAGTGAGTGCACAGCCAGTTACAGACAAGCAGAACTCCAGCTTCTGGAATTAAATCTGTTCCTCTGCAAAAGGAGTGTGCCTCACTACTAAGCCCGTCAATACAACCCATGTTCTTTTTGAAAAGGTGTCTATAGATTGTTGCTTACATCAGTCATACAGTGCAATCCTCTAAATGCCCCTCCCTCCATTGTTCATTACTGCTGTTTATTTTCATTTCAAAAGCTGTTTACATGGGGTGAAAATTTGTTCGGTCATAATCCTAAATCCATTTATATGGGGTAATATTTCATTCAGTCATTAAGAGAGATCCATTCACATGGGGCAACGTTTCATTCTATCATTACCGTAAATTTATTCACTTTTGGGGGTGATGTTTCGTTCTATAACTACCTTGGCCTGAACCCATTCACATGTGGCAAGGTTTCTTTCCGTCATTATCCTAAATCCATTCACATGGGACAATATTTCATTCTATTGTTAGTCATATAGGTGCCTGTGTGCTAGAAATTCCTTGTAAACTCCTGGGCACTGCTGCACTATTAATACAGAGCCACCTACTTACATCAATACTGCTATCGGCTCCTGTGCTTCTGCTGAATTTATTTCAAGTCTGCAAGGCTCCCGGGTGCAGTGCAGTTAATCGGAGAAAACGCAGAGAAAACCCAAATGCAGATTTAAACCTAATTGGAGGTTTTCACCTTTGTAAACGCAGATTTATTGTGGTCAGTGCACTGTTTGCTTTGGGCACTCCGGAGTAGAAGAGGAGCTGCTGAGGGAGGACTCGGACTTAGCCGCTAAAGCTTCTGCTTGCATGGTAACCCCGTAGCTGCTTTTCGGCTGCTCCCCGCCCGCCCCAATACCCTCCCACCCTTAGCTGTGTTTGAATTTATAGGTAGCCTTAAGCACGTGATCTTACTATCTGTCTGATGACAAAATAATCTATCTCCTTACTTTCTCATCTGCAGAATATCTTCTTTGTCCACTAGAGTGTGCTATTTCACTCTGCTCTTCCCTGGCTCCAGCAGTAGATCCAATTGTTTTTGTCTGCTGATATATGCTTTCACCTAAAGCCTGCCCTCCTAATACCTTTCTTTTAATAAATCTTACCCTCCCAAGATCAAAAATGCACACGCTTTGTTTTTGCATCCCCTTCTTTTTAGCTCTTCCAAGCTTTGACCTCCTGGGACAAATCCTTGTGTCCAAATCTGCCCACCCCCCCTGCTTCCACAAACAACTTTACCCATTCTAATATGTTAGTACTTAAAACTACAGGTGCTGAACCCTCCCATAGCCTCTTGTATAGATTTACTGGTTTCCTAATTAGGTTTCTTATACACATGAAATTCACCAACCCTCGGCGAAATTCCTGCTTGTTCGCATTCACCACCGCCTGGCTCACAGCCTTATCCTTAACATTGTCTGGCGATATTGAAACTAACCCGGGCCCGGGGACCAAATTCACTGCACTTATTTTCACCCATATGCTACCTCAATCTCCTGGACTAAGCATAGCTCACCTCAATATCAGGAGTCTTACTGCTAATCTCCCCGAATTACAATGCTGGGTGCAAGTTAATAACCCTGACATACTAGCTCTAGCAGAAACCTGGCTCAAGCCCTCCATCCCTAGCTCTATTTGTTCTTTACAAGGCTACAACTTATTTCGGGTTCACCGTCCCTTCTCCAAAAGAGGAGGCGGTCTTGCACTGTACCATAAGACTCACCTAAATGTGACCCTTGCACCCACACAAAATTTGAATAACTGTGAAATACTCCACTCTCTCTCTTACTCATGGATGGCTCAAAGAAAGTACACTTATTTAATGTTTACTTACCCCCTCGTGTTAGTAAACTTGGTCTTGAGGAACTCATTGACTTTATACCCACTGTAACATCGAAAAATGAAATCATATGTCTGGGAGATTTTAACCTTGACTGGCTGTGTTCCAACGCCTCTCAACTGGCATCTACTATCAGCAAAGCTAACCATGCTCAGCTCATCCAATCTCCCACAAGGATCACTGCCAATGGCACCAGTACAACTCTTATTGACTGGGTATTAAACAGAAAAGACCGCTTTACCTCAGTCAGTGTTCTCCCAGACTATCAGTGACCACAGCCCTGTCTACTGTATATGGGATGCTTCTCCCCCTTCATATCCACCCAAAGTGCTAACTTTCTCCAACTTTGCTCTACTTGATTCAGCTTCCCTTATTCGGGACTTGCATCTAGTTGACTGGTCCCCTATCTTTATCACAAATTATATCAATAGTGCGACTGAATACTTCAACAGTACCTTACTCTCTATACAGGAGAGGCATATCCCGATCACAACACGTAGGGTTGGGGGCAAAACCACAAAGTGGCTTAAGCGTCCTCTATTACAACAGCTGAAACTAAGGGACAAACTATGGAAAACTTGGAAATCCTCCTCTCTTCCATCCGATTATGAGCAGTATCGTGCTTTACGTAATGTCTGCAAGAGAGAGATTTGCTCGGCAAAAAGCAACTACTACCGTGAGCTCCTTCGCTCCTCCTCAACCAACCCTAAGAGATACTGGTCCCAAATAAATGGGATCCTTGGGAATCTCAGGTCTGAGACACCCAAAGAAATGATCGTAAATGATATCAACTGTAACAACCCCTCCACTATAGCAAATGCCTTTAACTCCCTCTTCACTAAGTTTCCTTTGACATCTCCTTCCAAAACCCAATGCCATCTTTTCGGTGAGCCAGACCTAGACAACCTTGCCCATCCACTGAACCTTTCTCCTGACTCCCGTCTTGAAGTTCTGAAACTTCTTTAAACTATTCCTATTCATGGAAGTGCGAGCCCTGATGGCATTGAACCTAGGATTCTTAGACTGGCAGGTCTGATCCTAGTCACACCTGTCACAAGACTTTACCTTTCCATCTCCTCCTCCTCCACTGTACCTCAGGTCTGGAAAACTGCAAGGACTACCCCCGTGTTCAAAAAAGGTGACCCCAAGGTCTTATCTAACTACTGACCTACTGTCATTCTACCAACTCTTTGCAAACTTCTTGAGAAGCTTATCTACACTCAGGTCTCTTATCAGCTCCAAAAGTTCAAGATCCAGACACCTGTCCAACATGGTTTTAGGCCTGGTCACAGCACGACTACAGCCCTTACACTGTTTACTAGTGAAGTCAAGATGAACATGGATAAGGGTCTCCTTACTGGGGCTGTTTTTGTAGGCCTCACGAAGGCATTCAACCTAGTCAACCACTCCCTACTCCTAAGGAAACTCCGTATGCTTGGTGCGGCAGGCTCCACCTTATCATGGTTTAACGACTACCTTAGCAATCATACACAAGTTGTTGCCTTTAATAAAGATCTCTCTTCCTCAGAGGTCCTCCCATGTGGTGTCCCTCAGGGTTCCATATTAGGCCCCTTGCTCCTTTCTCTCTTCATCAATGACATTCCTTCCTTTCCTACTCACTCCCAGGCTATAATGTATGCTGATGACCTGGTCCTCTTCACCGCCTCTAATTCTGTCATGGACATAAGTGATCAACTATCCCACTCCTTCCAAAGCATCCAGTCCTGGCTCTCCTTGAATCAGCTCATCCTCAATCTATCCAAAACATATGCCATGCTCTTCGGATCCCCCAGAAAAGTCCAAATAGCTACCCCCTGTCTGCAGGTCCGTTGCCTTGATGGTTCTGCCATATCAAATACGGACCAATTTAAATACTTGGGTATGACACTTGACCAGTTTCTGAACTTTTCCTCTCATATAAACGAGATCTGCAAGCGTATCAACATGAAGATTGGAGTCGCCTACAAAGTTCGCCACTCGCTTACCCCTTCTGCAAGGATTTCCATAGCCCAGGGTATCCTTCTTCCAGGGCTTAAATATGCTCTGCCAGTCCTGTCCAATGCAAGTGTTACTGCTCTCCACAAGTGGGAAGTAACATACAATAATGTTTGTAGATTTGCCCTGTCTGCCCCTAGACTCACCCACCATTGTCTCCTCTACTCCTCTTTAAATTGGTTTGCTCCTAATGACTTGCATTCCTACACCCTTGGATGCTTCATCGACTCCCTTACCCATATACCCAGACTTGACTCTCTAGGTGCTATGTTAATCCCTGTGACTTATGCTCATTCCCTGAGGTCCTCTGCCTTCTGCCTATTCTTTGTTCCCCCTTGCTCAACAAGAATGGGTAAACAAGCTTTCTCCCACTTTGCCCCCAAATTCTGGAACTCCCTACCTCTTCATATCAGGGTCTCCACATCTCATGACTCATTCAAGACAGCACTCTCCTCTTACCTAAGGACACACGGTGTCTGCAAATGCTCTTAACCTTCTTGTGTTGTTTGTCCTGTCCGATATTTCTATGTTAAATATCCTATACATTGTTATGTTTTGCTTCTCTCTCAACTTATCTGAATGTAATCCACACTGTCACACTTTCCTGGGTTGGGTCCAATATAGATATAACCGGATTTTGTTTTTGTTTGTTTCACCCCTGCGTGGGTGATCTATGTTAACAATGTTGATTTGTTTTTTGTCCTTCCTGTGTGAGGTCTTGTCTTGGGATACTGTACCATTTTCTACTGTTTACTTTGTATCTTTGTACTCTGTACTCTCCCGGGTCATGCTTGAAAATAGGCAGGTTAAATTGCCTAACGCACTTACCCGGTCACCAAAAGCTAATAAATAAAATATATTCTATCAATACCCTAAATCTATTCATATTGGGCTAAGTTTCACTCTTATTACCTTGCTCCAGCCGTGCGCTGTGTGGATGTCACCAGGAAGACAGCCACACAGGCCATCTAGTTGTACAGGAAAGAGTAAAGGGTGTTGGATTCTCCCACCACAAACTGGTGCAGGTAAGTAACACGGTTAAAAATCTCGGCAAAGATAAGTCGCTGCTCACTCGTTGACTGCTGCATTTCCTGGAACACCTCCTTCACACCTAAAAACACACACACACACAAAAAAAATTAACATGTGCTGCAAGGGAATGAAGTGAAACCCAAACAAGACAACTTCCAGGATGCCCACTCCCCTGACTCAGGTATGTGAAAAGTTTGAGCTGATGGAGACTGTCACAAACGTGCTTCGCAGGTCAGGCCCTCTGCTCCCACAGTGCCAACCTCGAAGTGCGATAGTGTGAACAGGTGACAAACAGGGTAACCCTCCTGTCTGTTTTGGGTCCAAATCACCTACTAGCCTCGAGTCCGGGGGGGTCAAAATGTGAACTTTATGCTAGCATACCCAGTTAACAGGCTCAGATATGTACCCTACTCGGGGGATGCAGCCCAGCCAGGTTTCTAAAAATGCACCCTTACAACTCAATAGGAGACCTAGGTATATTCTTACCTTTAGCTAGCTTAGTACCACATTTAAGCCCTTAACAGCTGTCAATTAAACATGGGTTCAGCATTCACATGCAAAAGAAAAACTGAGAAGCCACAGGCAGTATTTCAAGGAAAATAGTTTACTAAAAATGGTAAAATAGGAAATATATCAAATACAGAACAATTATATCAATAACTAACAGTCACATAAAATAAATGGGAAGTTACAGAATGCAAATACGCCTACCTCAAATACTTAAAAGTTCTTGCTGAATTAAATTCTAAAGTGCCTAGTTACCAGTCCACAGACTAAGTGTGTCCTTGATTTTCAGAGTCCTTTCTGCACAAACTTCTCTTGCAAGCAATATTCAAAAGTCAGTTTTCTCGGCCGGCCCAGTGACACGGAGGGCTGAGGCGCTGGTCGCCTTACCTCGCACTACACCAGCGACCCATGTTTGGGAACGAGCACGGGCCGCTGGGGGTTGGCAGGGGAGGAGAGGGATCGAGCATCCATAGGATTGCTCTCCTTCTCCGGGAAGGGGGGACACCAGCAGTTCAGTGCACAACTGGCCCCTGGTGGGGGCTATGGGCTGACACACTGAAAGCTACAGAGGTGGGGGGTAGAAGGCACGTCGAGGAGCATGTACTGGAGCTAAGGCCGCCTCCTTGGGAGTCAATGCACACCTTGTCTAGGGGAACCAAACTATAGGAGGAAAAATGGGTACTGGCATGGCAGAGTGATGGTCGGTCCCCACAGGCACCGCCCCCATGACGGGCAGTAACCCTACCAGCACCAAATCTGGAGTTAGGCAGGTTGAGGAGGATCCCTGCCGCCCCACCATGAGGGGGAGCAAGCTGTGGGGCAGCTGGAAGGGTAGGCTGCGAGCGGGGGATGGGGCTGGGGGAATCTGACAGGATGTAGAGCCGCCAGGGACCAGGTGGATAAAGAAATTAAGAAGAAAAAAAAAAAAAAAAAAAAGGCAGTTGTCTCCACCTCCTGGTGATGTCACCCATGAGGTCACTGTTAGATCTGTGATAAATCTGTAATCTGAGTAGGGATATCCAAAAAAGATATTACTCTTCTGCTGGCTGGAATCAGTAGTTAGCAATAAAAAAAAAATGATATGCGACAGTCTTTGCAAGCAGGTTCCTTTGATGGCTCATAAACCCACATCCTGTCACTAGTCCCCTTCTAGGTGAGAAAACCAAGATGAATCAACCAAATTACTTCCCTTCCTGCTATGTCATAAAATGCATAAATGGGAACCAACTTCAAAAGCAGGAGCAGGTTATAAGGGGTAATAAACTGGTCAGGTTCATGACAGCCTCACTGACACCTTGAAGGTTAAAGGTCAAGTCTCTCACACTCTGGCTGCTTGTCCTAGGCAGACAATCACATACCATATATTTATATTACATATATCATACATACACCCATAAAGCAGATGGCAGAGCATTCAGAGACCACTTCCAGAGCAGACGACAAACGAAGGCTCAACTCCTGAAGTGTTCACAGTCCTTCCACCACATAAATACCATCAACATTTCATGGAGATACACCACTTCATTAGGAATAAAGGACAGTTACATATGAACTTATCCTAACAGTAGATCTTCGAAAGAATCTTCTCCCATTGGGCCACACTTTTGGAAATATAAGCTGTCAGCATTAGGACTACACAGAAACTTTTGCTAGCACAGGGCTGCTCATAATGATGAGCCACGTCTACGTGTATACAGTATAAACGTGGGTGGCCCCTTCTCTCCTCAGTTCCCCACCGTAGATTGGAGGACCTCCAACCGTGGGAAACCAGGACATGGAACCACCATCAGGCATACAAAGAGAGGGCATAGGACTGGATAAACGATGCAGGGAGTAGGTTTTAGGCACAGCATCTGCCATAACCCTCACTGAAAGCAAAAGGGGGAAGGAGGGAGGGACAGCATGGCCTAATGGAGGAGATTCTCTCAAAAGATCTACTGTTGTGGTAAGTTCTTACACAACTGTTCCATCTTTTTTCGAGGACATCTCCTCTATTAGGTCACACCTTTGGAACAATTCCCAAGCAGTGCAAAGTGAACTGGGAGGATGGTACACTTGGATATGTGATCAGAATAAAAGGCCTTACAGTACAGCAAGCCCAAAGCCAGCACACCTCAGATGATGTCCAGACTGCAATGTTTAGTGAAAGTGTGAACATTGCTCCATTGGCTACAGCAAATGTCAGCAGCAGGGATATTTTTGAAATGGGCAACAGATGGGGAGGGTAGGTAGTGGGGGTGTTTGAACAGATAAATAGGATATAGACCGAATGATGGGGGGTTGGGGTGGTGGTGAATGGAGTGGGTAGTTTTGACATGTTTAATGCCATTTGGTATACCATGTACATTTTAAAATGTCAATAAAGCATACTAAATCCAAAAAAAAAAAAGATGGGCAACAAACATGGTCATACCCTTGTGGAGTGATCATGAACACCAGAAGTTCTTTACCACACTTCATATAATAGAACATACTACAATGTGCTAGCCATTTGGATAGGCATTGTTTTGACACAGGAGTATCGTCTGTCCCAGGGGTGAGCGAAACAAAAAGCTGAGAGGACTTTCTGCAGTCCTTGGTGCGAGTAATATAGTATTGTAGTATATTATGTATATTCAAAGGGCCGTTCTCATGGCATTTTCTGCACCATTGTGAGTGATGCAGAGCTATACAGCCCTGCCGCTGTAGCCATATGAACACAATCCACATTATGTTTTTTGCCTGTGTAACCCCCAGGTTCCCCCCTAGGGTTACTAGAACCCTGGTAGTAGTGGGTCTGCTAGGTAGGCAGGCTAGGCAGCAAATAGTTAACCTGTTTGGGCTCACATGGCAGCTTCTGCCAGTCATTCTGGCAGAGGTTCCAAGTGGGAGTGGCTCTCGCAGCAGCATAAACCACATTAGAATGTTGCTGTGCAGTCAATTTTCTGCCTCAGAGCAGGTCAGTCAGTTTGGAGTGCTGACTGAAAAAAGCCTCAGGAGAGGGGACACCTCTTCTCCCGACCCTTTTTAGCCCCCGGTCAGCCCACAGAGAGACCTGCGTTGAGTTGGGGTGGCAGCCTTCTCTGGTGCTGTGGCCCTGAGGGAGTGAAGAATCCTAAAGTTGATGGTTCCTGTAACCGTAACTTATGGGGACATCCCCACATTTTTGAGAGACTTTTGAATGAGAGATGATGCCCCATTACCGGAATGGCCAGGTTTTGCCCCATCTCTCTCAGGGAATTCCTGCCTTTTTGGGATAATTTTACTTCATGAACTTTCGGAGGATTGTGTTAAACACACAAATAAGGCATTCATGGTCATGAATCTGCTTGAGAAAGAGATGCCTTCCCTCTCTCCAGAGTTTGGAACCAACACGCTTCTGTCTGGGCTATGAGGAGAAGACCCTTTCTTAGCTGGGAATGTTTTCTGGAACTCTTTTTGCAGATTTGGAAGACATGCACTGTCCTGCAATAGACTAAGATGTTGAGATTATGGTAATGGAGGAAACCCAGTGTTGCTCAGCTCTAGGATATGTGAACCTGGCTTTGTTCATTCTCATTCTGGACAAGCTCTGCCCTGTGCCCATAGCCCAGAAGAGGGATGGACAGGAATCTTGCTTATTTTTAACCTCTAAAGCAGGGGGAAAGACTAACAAATGTGTTGGTCGCAAAGCACTACTGTAGATCTGTAAACTGTTTTACCTGTTCTACACCTGCAGCCTCAGTGAGCAACTGTTTTTGTCAGTCCGAGTCAGAATAAAACCTACTACTTGGTTCCATTTCTACTTGTGGACATTCTTCTGTGAGTGGACTGTGCGATTTCTTGCTGACCCCAGTGCCATGGCCCACCCCAGTTCCTGGTAAAAATACAAACGTTTTTGTGTGCCCCTTCCTCCAGAGACTGAGCCAGGAAAATGCCTTTAACAGAGGAGTGTGTGGACTGTCTGTTGCTAAATGCCAACTGTGTTATTAAAGTGTAGAAAGGGTTCCTTGCAAGTGTCATTTGTGTTTCACAGTGAAGGGAATTATACTTGGGCTGCATTTCATCCCTCTTTTCTTAGGACTGCGTACTGTTGTGGGCATTTTGAGCGGTCGTTTGAATAGCCTGCACCACTCACACAGGTGCCAGGTGTTTTCCCATGCCGCATTTCAGTTGATTTCCCAGGTTGCACTTCTCCTGTAAACAGGAAGTAAGCCAGACATCACTGCTGTGCTAGCATGGTTGCAGTCTGCTGCTGGTTGGCAGATCTCCTGCTATTTTCAACCTATTTCCAGGTACCTTGTGTGCTTTCTCACCATACATAACGTTGAGCTTTGCTAGGTAATGCGGAGGGTGAGCAGTTGGATGTGGGTGAAGAGGAAGGACTAACCGAGAAAGAACAGCATTCGACTGGAAGACTGTCACCCTGGTTCCTTTCCCTCCACAAAGCCCAGGCAAGCCAAGCTTTCTGACCCAATTCCCTGTTGTGCACCCGGAATGGAAATGGACCCTATCTCCTCTCTCATGGGCCCCAGACAGGGGCCCCCAGAAGGGATACATCAGGTTGCCCAGGGCATAACAGAACAGGGACGGCAACGATGGAGTGGGGGATGACTTGGTGGGTAGGGGTCTACTGTTGCCGGCCCAAAGGAGTGGCCAGTTAGGGGACGCAGAGGAGCAAAAAAAAAAAAAGGAAATGATGTTAAAATAAACAACTGCTGTTTTTGGCACACCAATACCACAATCCACACCAATAAAATGTTGTCTATGTACAGGGTTCAATTTTAGCATAATTTTACTAGCCCAAAACCTAGTGCAAATTGGCCAGGGCTAATGTAGCTAACACTCTTCTTGTCAGTCTTGACTAGGGCAGGTTTCTCATGGCTGTTAATGAAGTTGAAAATGTCCCTGCTCTAGCAGGCTCTAGACCTCCTGCTAATCTCTCTGTGTTGCAGATAGCCTAGTGTGATTAACGCCTCATTTGTCTTGGGAGTGCATATACCTTGTTCACTTGAGTAGATTGACACAGCAACGAGCTTTGAAGTAATTGCCGTAGCCATGTGTTTATTAATAAATGAATCATCAATATACATTAGCCTCAGTGTGATGTGTGCAGCTAGATAGCCTTGGAAGGGATCTTGCTCACTATAGAGCAGATGAAGAATTGATGGTCGACCCTCCCTCCTTACCTGGAGGGGGAGCCACCTTACCAACAAACAGGACCCCACGAGAGAAATAACTTCTGGGGCATGAGGGATGGCTACAATGACCGGCTCAATCACCCCCATCTGAGGACCTGCCCTGCCACGGGCAGTTGCCCGAAGTGGGTGCCATCTGAATTCCAGCCATCAGGCCTGCCCTCCCGTCAACCTCAGGAAGATCTAGCTGGTCAAAACACATGATGCCCTGTTATCCCCTCCAAACAGCCTTCCAAGACTACCAAGCCACCACAGGGTGAGCGCTACCCCGCTAACCCCCCCCCCACAAGCACCTCATGCCAATGCTCTCTCCACTGTTCTTTATAGGTCTTCTAAGGAGAAATATAATCCTTCTCCTGACAGGTGTGCACCATCCTCTCTATATAGACCTGGCTTTTTATCTATCAATTCTGGGTGCCTTGCTATTGACCCCCCCTCCCCACACAATCCATAACTGGTTGCACTGATGAGTTCTGCAGCTGGCGCACTTTCTCAACTGCCCTGATGTTCCAGGCGTGCCGCCATTGCTGCCTTTGAACTATGTCAGACCCGATTATGTGAACCCGTGGCCACCATTGTTTCAGCGTTGGCAGGTCTTTCCGCACCCCATCCTTTAACTCTCTTGCAGTTATAGCTCCCAGATCATTCTCAACCCCCCTATGTGAATGAGTAATACTGTGGGTTGTTCCCCCTGCCAGGCTTTGGAACTCAATGTTGCAAGTAATTCCGCCCATCTCATTCCGCGCTGTCCCAACCAGAGCACTTCTTCCTGTTTGGGTGCCAAAAACAGGTTCTCTCCTCCTTGGTACTGCCTGGCCGAATGACTGCCCAATGGATGAATGAGTGGCCACAAATCCAAATCTGCGCTGTTTGGGCTGCGCAACACCTGTGCAAAACAAATCAAGAAAGAGTTATAGCATATGAGGTCTGACATATCTTTCAAATGCTTGTGATCACCATCTACCCAATGCCTGTATCCGATTATCTGACAATCCCTCTGACCTTGCGTATGATGTTGTGCCAATCCTAAGGGATTGCGTGTTAAATTTGTTCTGCTGCGAAGCCCAGCTGGCGCAGGGACTTCTGCAACAAGTGCTTGAACTGGTATGCCATTAGTGGCCCCCCATCCCCATGTCTAAAGAATGCCCCTTCAATTGCAGGGCGCTTTGTGATATAATCTTGCACCCATGCTCGGATATCTCACTGGAGCCCTTGGGGCGCCAACAAGTTGCACCAACACCCATGGTGCTCCATCTTACTCTTCTGCAAGTAGACAAAGGCTCCTGCTGATGTGACATCCACGTCATCTGTTGGTGCCAACGGGATCCCAATGGCCTTGCTGGGCCGCACAAGTTCAGATACTCGAAATGCCCCATAAAAACACCACCAAATAAGCTGTCCGGAACAGCCATGTTTCATCTGGGATGAGCATACATTCGGAAGCTCATCCCAGATTTGTCTGAATATAGTCACGCGACAGAGCGGGAGTTAGAGCCTCTGAGCCAAGCACGCCTATCCTTCACTGCTATCTTCCGGAGAGGGAAAGCTCTTTGTGTGTCAATATAGTCTCTTGCTTTCTGATACCAGGCTATGCACTGTTCCACCATTGCCCTTGTGCCCCCAAGTTTTTGTAGAACACATACTCACACAGCTGTGCTACAGGGATGAGCTATGTTACCGCCCACCCTAGCGTTTACTGCACCTCTTAAAAAAAAAAAAAAAAGACACTGTTCAGCCCCTTCTGGTACACTGTTCGCATCCTAGGTAAAGAATTCCTCAAACTCCCAGGCTTCTGGGTTATCAGTTCTCATAAGAATGCTGGGACTTCCCTGGGCTGGTAGTTTGCTGCTGGTGCCAACTCCCAAAATCTCTGCCACTACGAATGAGAAAGAGCATCAGCAATGCCATTTTCAATACCTGGAACATGCACAGCCTTAAAATTGATGTTTAACAACAAGCATTTTAGGACAAACACCCGCATAAGGTTGCCCATCGAGCCCTTTCCACCCAACTGTTTACAGCATGCACAACACCGGTGTTGTCAGACCTAAAGGTGATGAACTTGTCCTTCAGCAGATCACCCCAGATCATGAAGACTACTACGATGGGCAAGAATTCCATGACCATAATTTGCTTAGTAATGCCTCGTCTTACCCAGTTGTGGAGCCACTGACCCGCACACCACTGACCATGCAAACAGGCCTCAAGCCCAGTCCTCAGAGGCATTTGTGAAAAGTTTCAAGTCCTGACTGGTCACTGGAACTGGCCATAGACACTCCATTAAAGCACTGCAAGAATGCCTGCCAGATGCCCAAATCATCCTGCATTGCCGCCATAAAGTGGATTCTGTGGTGCGGTTTGGTGCAGCCTGCTCCTGCTCGTCAGGTGCCTCATGAATGTCCTGCCTATAGGGAGAACCCAGCAAGCAAAGTTCAGGTGGCCTGCCAATTGCTGGAGTTCACGCAACGTGACCTTGGGCACCTGATATACTAGCCATTGTGGAAACCTGGCTATCTCCCAGCACCCCGGATCATGCGGTCTTGCTTGAAGGCTACAATCTTTTCAGACTTTTCAGACTCGACCAGGCAAGCAAGAAAGGTGGAGGCTGTGCTATCTACATAAAGGACAACCTCTCCTGTCAACGCGGCAGCTTCACCCCCACAAATACGCAGATGCAACTCCTCCCTATCAAACTGCTTCTTGGTGCACAAAACAAAGTTCTCACAGTGGCCGCAGTCTATATCCCTCCAAAAGACCACCGTGCCAGTATTAAGTCTGTACTCGATTTTGTTAGTCTGCAGCCCTCTGAAAATGAGCTCCTCCTCCTCGGGGATTTCAACATAAACTGGCTCGCCTCTGACACTGGCTCTTACAAAGATGACATCCTAGCAGCAAACCTGACTCAGATGGTAACCTCCCCACCCGAAAAATTACAAAACTGGTACAAGCACCCTTATTGACTGGGCACAAATCACCCTGACCGGATAAAACATTAAAGTCCTCCCTGACTCCCCCAGTGACCACTCCCAGTGTCCTGTACCTGGTCTAATAAAGTTCTCTCGCCCCCAAAGTTATAACAAGCAGAGTATTGCCTTATGGAATCTTATCAAGTTGAAACCCATCTCCTACAACAGGACTGGACGCCAATCTTTGAATCAACTGATATTAATACCGCACTAGAATACTTCATTAAATCTTTTCAACTCTGCATGCGACTTATAAGTCCCAGTAAAAACGTAAAATCAAAGCTGCCAAATCCATGGATTACTGCCAAACTACTTGCCGAGCTCAAGGTTCGGACCACTAGGCAGTTGCCAGAGACACAGGCTCACCTCATGATACCCTAAAATACAAGCAGGCACGAAATAGATGTACCTCACAAATTAGGCAAATGAAGAGCCTATTTCAAAAATGCCCTTGAATCCACCTGGGGTGATGGAAGAGCTTTTGGGACAACATCCGAAACATAATGGGTAAACAATCAAAATCGTCACCTACCATTATGAAAGTTGATGGATCCACCACTCTTGACCCAAAGTCTATTGCAGATGCGCTTAATAAGACATTCACAGACCTTAGTGGGGTCCTCCCTCAGATTTCTTCTCGGACTTACCTGTGCCTAGCCTAGTATCACAAAACACCCCTCATGACAAACCACAATTTTACTTCAAGAAAATCAAAGTGCACGAAGCACACAAGTACATAAGAAAGGCCTGCTTCAAATCCAGAACAAGCAGTGACACGCTAGATCTAAAAATCCTGTCTCTCACCCTGGATGAAGTAATTCACCCCCTTGCAAAAATTCTTAATCTGTCACTTTGCCAAAGTCAATTTCCCAACAAATGGAAATCTGCCATAGTTACGCCAGTGCACAAAGGGGGGGACAAAACCTCAACAGGAAACTATCGACCAATATCAATACTCCCTCCCCTCTCCAAAGCACTTGAACGAATAGTGGCAGACCAACTCTCTGATTACCTGGACAAATACAATCTACTCTGTAATCAACAGCACGGCTTTAGGAAAGGACATAGTACAACAACAGCCTTACTTGATTTCTCTGGAGAAGTCCACTCAGCCCCTGGACAAAGGGTGCCAAACAGGTGCAGTCTTTATCGATCTTACAAAAGCTTTCGACACAGTCCATCATGGCCTACTTACCTCCCTACTTTCTAGCCTAGGCCTGGCCGAAGGTCCTTGTGCTTGGGTAAAAAGTTACCTGTTCAATCTGTCACAGGCTGTAAAATCTCTAATGAACTCTCCGACTTCAAACCAGTTCTCTCGGGTGTACCACAGGGAACAATTCTTGGACCGCTCCTCTTTAGCCTGTTCCTTAACTCCCTCCCAGATATCTGCCAGGAGAAAATAATCTTATACGCTGATGATGCTGTAATTCTCTCTTCCCACAAGGATCCAAACTCCCTACAAAAAAGCCTGCAACTTGCTTTCTCTAGTGTTGAAAGGTGGTTCCTGGATAGTAAACTTGTGCTAAACCACAATAAAACAAAGCCATGCTCTTCTCCAATCACCAAAACAAAAATAGGCATACTCCACTCACCATACAAACATCTGCGGGAATTACACTGGACCAAGTAAATACTTTCAAATACCTTGGCATCACTTTTGACCAAAGGCTCACCTTTGCAACCCACATTGACAACACTGCGAAAACAGTGAACCAACGCCTTGGAATACTATTCCGTAACAGTCAATTTCTAAATCAAGCGGCATTGAGAATAGCTATACAGAGTTCCATAATCTCAATCATTGACTATGGCCTTATTATTTATGGCTCAGCTACCTCCACTGCTCTAAGGCGTATCTCAATCACTCTAAATAAGGCCTGCGGCTCCTCACGGGGCTCAAAGACTGACTCTCACATGTGATCTGTACTATGAATCAGGCTGGTTGAACCTATCAAATCATCTTATTTATCTCACCTGCACAATGGCAAAAAATCTACCTTGGGACTGACTCTATTGATGTATTCAAAACCTACTCCGACTGAATCCTGGCTCACGACCCTCCACCAGATCTGAACGCCAACCTTCCTGGTTTCCGAGATGCCGGACTGCACAGGGACAAAGATCTTCGTGATACAGGGCCCTCAGACATGTTCAATGCGCTTAGTCCACCTACTCTATCCTCAACCTCGCTTGAAGCTTTCAAATCCATGCTCTATGCCCACCTCACCACCACTAGCAACTGTGATTGCGCTTAGATAAAGACTACTACTCCTCATGTCCATCCTCACATCTGAGGCCTCTTCCTCCTGACTAATGAACCCTCTGGTACCTCTACTACTTCCTGTCTCCCACCCAAACTCACTCCCCCTTTTTCCTGTCCCTCTCACTTACTCTCCTGCTCACCACCTTTCCCTCCTCTCTAGCCTCCTTTGGCGCCTAATGATCACCCTCCTGGAAGTTTTCTTAACTTCTAAAATTGTCTACCGCTTGAACCTGTTATAGCTTGTTTTTCTATGAAACTTAAAAACGTTACTGCCTTAAACTGTTAATAGCAAATTTATTATGTAACTTTCCTGTCTGGTTTTACCTGTAATGTGTATCGTGCTTTGTTAAATGTTCTTTGTGACGTGGAACCTTTGTAAAAGAGCCCTGGCTCAAAGGTATTAATTCCTAGACTAATAAACTAAACTAAACCTTCATTACCCTTCCCAGCTGGGTGTGCAGGGCTGCCAGCTTCTCCTAGGGTAGCCGGAATACCGGCTCCCTTGTGTCAATTTCGATCCCAAGGAAGGAGAGCCACGTGCATGGCCCTTCTGTCTTATCCTGCACCAATGGCACGCCCAGGTCAGCACATACCTCATGGAAGGCCGCCATGGGCTGCACGCATTGCCTGGAGCTGGCCTCCCCACAAAGAAAAAGTCATCCAAATACTGCACCATGTGGTCAAGCTGGGCTATCTGGGCAGTGGCCCAGTGCAGGAATGTGCTAAACTGCTCAAAGACCACATAAGCCACAGCGCACCTCACAGGCATGCAATTGTCTGCGTAGTAGCACCCTTCAAACTTCATGCCCAATAGCTCTCTGTCTGCTAGGTGTACGGGCAGCAAATGAAAAGCTGACTGCATCCGTCTTACTAGGAGTGCCCCCCTGGTCTGCCTGTCGAACCACTTGCACTGCCCTGTCAAACGATGCATAGGTCAATGCGGCATCTGCTGAGTCAATGTAGGAGTTGACCGAATCCCCGTCTGGGTATGGCAGGTGGTTTATCATCCGGAACTCACCCGGCACCTTCTTGGGAACCAACCCAATGGGGGATACCCTGAGGCATGGGCAGGGGGAAGAGGTGAAGGGGCCACTGATCTGACCAGCGGCCAGCTTCTTCTGCAGTTTATATCACATCACATCACATCACATCCGGTTGCTCCTTGGCAGATTGCAGGTTGTCGGCCTCGTATACCCTCCTTGGACCTTGATATGATATACAAAACCCCTCCCTGAACCCTGCTGACAACGAGCAAGCAGCCATCCTGTCTGGGTAGTTGGCCAACTATCCCTTAATTTCTGCCTTGATTGGTGTTGGCAGCCTTTGCCTCTCCTTTCCAGAAGGCATAAAAATTACTGGCTTTCCCAGCCCCAGACTCTGTGGCTTTTCCACACTGCTGAAAAGGGTGTGGTTTCCCGCAAGCCATGCACTCATGCTTGTACTTGTACTTGCACCGCTTAGTCTTACATGAGCCTTGGTTGTAGCTAAAATGCCCTTTTCTGCCCCCCCTTTCCCCCACTGCCCACCCGATACCCCTTCTTTGGTGAAAGGGGGCGCCTCACCGGGAAGCCACTATTAGTGTGCTGCACCCCCCCAGGTCTATCTTATCCACAGGAGAGGGAGGTCCAAGACTGCCCATGACTGTCATATCCATCTGCTTTCTCCTCCAGTATTCCTCATCATATTCTAACCACCCCCCACCTGCCTTACTAGTGTGCATTGTCATTATCTTGCTAAAGTAAACCCATAGCCCGACTTTACCCAGGCTACCTTGGGTGAGGATACCTGCACAAATTGCAAAATCTGCTGCCCAATTTTTCTCCCAAGTACGGCGCACTGTTGCTTTGCACTTCTGCTCCACCACATCGCCCCCATCCTTGTCCTTGTCTTTTTCCAGCTCCTTAGGCCAGTTCAGCAAGAAGATTTTGATGTATTCCCCATTCAGGATTTGCTGCCTCATCTTGTCTGGCAAGTGCGAACCGATGGGTTGTACCAGTGATAGAAAACTCCCCGCTGCCCTGGGGCTTGGTGGGGGAATTCTACCTCCTGGGCTTCTGTTCCTGGACTCCCCCTTCCCCTGGAGTTGGGGGTGCCTGGACCACTCCCAGCCAGGTGCTCTCCCCATCAGCTAGCAAGGCCAACAACCGGTCGAGTTTTTGCTCAACCACAGACTGGCCCGCACTGCCAAATGGCATCTGTGAGCCAGGCAACCCACCGCCAGAGGCACTGCCCCAGCTGGACTTCCATGCATTGCTGCAGACTAGGCCTCCTGGCCCCCTGTGTGAGCTGTTGCAGTAGCCCAAGCCCCGTGCCCCAAGGTGGAGTGAGCATCTGGAGTGGGACAGCCTGGCTGGGCCCCACCTGTTCATGGACTACCGAGCTTGCATGAGGCAGTACCAACTGGCTCTGCATCAGGCCCCTTCAGCTATCCCAGGCTTTTAGAGGATATTTTCTGATGCTGCCCCCGATTTTTGGGGGGGCACCCCCACTCCTCAGCAAAGCCCTCAGTTCATTTGTTGACAGATGGTCTAATTCCGGCATACCCAATCCTTGGTCCATTGCCACAGCTCCTTGATCCACCCTCTTCCTGCGTGGCCTTTTGGGTGGAGGTGGAGGTGGAAGCACATGCAGTTCCGGCAGGGGCATCGGCTTGTCTGGCACCTGCCCTGGGTTGCCCGGCACCAACGTCGGGGTTATGGGTTCGGGCGGCAGAGTCAGCAATGTTGAGGTTTCTGGTTGCTTCTCTGGGGCAGCCTGCTCTGAGTCCTTAGGTTTGAGTGGGGACACCAGCCCAGAGGGTCCAGCACCCCCCCTTTTCACTCCGATCCCTGAAAAGTGCATCCCACCATGCCTTGCCTTGGACGAGGGCTGCCAATTGCTGCTCCAAGTCTCCACATGTTTGCTATGATTATCTGTGAGCAAAAACACACAACGGCCATGCCCCCTTTGCCAGTGCTTAAGCATACACTGCTGCACCACCACAGGGGCCATTGACCGTGGAAGATTCTTAATACCACTGTTGCAGGGCTAAATCCCCCAACCTTCCAGTCTTCTGGCTTCACAGGTGCCTAGGCCCCTTATTGAGCCACTGACTATGAATTACGTGCAAATATGCCCCATTACTGGGCAATGCAATCGAACGAGTTGTATAACTAATATAAAAAGACTTGAATCAGCTGCCTGCTTTTAGGACGTTGGTTGCTGTTTTATCCAATTTTACAAACTAAGAGGCAGCACTGAGCACCCCCACAGGTATAAACTTCAGGAATAAAAGTTTTGCTTATAAAACATTTTATTGTTGAAAACGTGCAGAATATTATAAAATCAAATTAGGCATTAAGCCAAGGGCGGGGGGTGTACCGCTGACTAAGTGTGGGAATTGTGTTGTCGGGCTGCATGCATTAAACACCTACACCACAACACTACCTCTCTCAGTAGTGGTAGAACCACTTACAGCCCCATAAGGACGATGCAACCTATTTTTACAAGTTATAAAATGAATTAATCTAACCAATTAAATGGGAGGGGGGAAGAGACATGTCCAGATGAATTCAAAGACAAATAGTAAAATGCTTGTCCCTGGTAGGATTCAAACCAAGCACCTTCTGCTCCAGAGTCAGGCATCCAAACCCACCACACCAGAAGCTCTGCCTATGTGAAATTAACCAATGCATAACAAAAGAACATGCAAGCCTATACTTCGATCATAATTCCTGCATGCCCTGCTTCGTTCATTGGCTTTTAATACAAACCAACATGCATGCATGCTTCCTGCATGCCTGCCAGCCTCCCTGTGCCATTCCTAAGATGGCGGCTGCCGCTACTATATGCACACGTGAGTGCTGTACGGCCTCACGCATGTGCGCCTGGTGACTCTGCTTCGATGCCTTCCCGGCTGGCACAGGCAACTGATGTCACGCCAGCCTAAAGAGAGAGAGCGAGCGAGCGCCACGAGAGAGAAGCCGCGGCCAGGGACTACTGGGGAACATGAGGCCACTGTCTCCCCATGTCCCTGCGGCTCCATCGATCCAGGCAAGAGCCACTACGTGACCCAACTCACCCTCCAATGTGTCCCATTAACACACAGTGCACTGGGCACCAGGCCGAACGACTCACCCTCTTGGGATCTTCCCCACCCTGAAGAGACCACCTGGGGCCTGGCCTGCAGTGGTGAAGAGACCACCTGGGTGCCCAGCCTGCAGCGGTGGAGAGACCACTCCATGATCTCCAGGACGTGCCGCCATCCGTCATCAGGCCAGCAGCCATTGGATTCAAGCGCTGGCTACTCTCAAGATGAAAGGGCACAGGTAAGCCCCAGATGGTGGGGGGGGGAAACCGTTCCAAAATTCAGTCTCATGTCCCAATACATTGTGGAGTGTAGGCACTGCTTCAGGTCGCCAAGCAGGGGCCCAGCAGGCCAACTGGCAATTGCACCCTAGCCTGATGCTCAGGCCATGCGGCCACTGAAGCATGCAGCAGGGGAACCAGACCTAGCCCATAAAATGGACAAACCTCTGTAGATAGTCATGTGGCCTCTGGCCATGAATTCTCAAGGCCTCAGACCTCTGCACGCCAGCCACTGTAGCCTGCCCCTCTGGCCATGTGGCCTCTGGACCAAGCCACAGAAAAAAAAACAGCATGTATCACACAAAAAAAACAAAAACCAAAAAAACACCTTTAACTGTGGAAAGCAGTGGCTCTGGGATTCAAACCCAGATCTCCCGGTCTGCAGCTCAGAGCCCCAACCCACTCCAGTTCCTCCCCACGGGCCATGCAGCCTCCAGGACAAGCCAGTAGGGGAACACCCAAAACTAAGCAATCCCCTTAAAAACGAAAGACAGATATTGGATTTAAGGGGTTCCCAGTGCTATCGGCTGAAGGAGCCTGCAAGGCACCCCTTAGCACCTATAGCAACCTTCTGCCTGGTACACCACCCCAGGCCATGTGGGCTTAAGGGCCCTGACCAGGCCTTACCTCTGGTGTGTGTTCTGATGATCCTCATTTCCTTCTGCGACCTGGGATAGGGACAAATAAGGAAGAATTCCTCCTGAGCTGCTCCTCTTAAAGGCCTGGCTCCACCTCATCTCTGCCCACAAGCTCTCCCCGGGAACCCTCCCCCCACCCCTTCTGGGTGGTCCTACCTGCCTCCCCTTCCCCCTGTCTGCCAGGTGGCCTTGGTCATGCCCCCAGACAAAGTCCCGCCTGCTGCAATGCCTTGCAGGTTCCTTCATAAGAGCTGCAGTTATCTGGCAGTTCAAGCAGGGAATCCCACAAAAGCCTTAAGGTGAGCAATTATTACTCCACTGTCAGAACTTTCAGCAAGTTTCCAGGGTGTGATCAAGGGTAACACAGAAACATAGAAGTTGACGGCAGATAAGGACCACAAGGCCCATCCAGTCTGCCCATTTCTTTTTCTACCTTATACATGTGCCATCGGCCTTTGCTCTGTCAATGGCCTATCTATTCATACTCATCTGTATTGCTCCCTTATGCCTATCCCATGCCTGTTTGAAGCCCTGCACTGTATTCATAGCCACCACTTCCTGAGGTAGACCGTTCCATGCATCCACCACGCTTTCTGTGAAAAATAATTTCTTCACATTCCCCCTTAATCGGCCTCCCTCTAATCTCATGCTGTGTCCTCTTGTCCTGCTATTTTTCTTATATTTAAACATGTTAGACTCTTTCACCTTGTTAATGCCCTTAAGGTGTTTGAATGCCTCGATCATATCACCTTTCTCCCTCCTTTGCTCAAGGGTATACATATTGAGTTCCGTTAATCCGTCCTCATGTGTCTTCTGATGCAGTCCCTGCACCATTTTGGCTGCCCTTTTCTGGATTGCCTCAGTTCGGTTAATGTCCTTGTGAAGGTGTGGCCTCCAATACTGCACGCAGTACTCCAGATGGGGCCTAACCAGTGTCTTGTAAAGAGGGATTATTACCTCCCTCTTACAACTTGTGATACCCCTACTAATACACCCTAACATCCCCCTAGCATTACCTACTGCTTTAGAGGTCTGCTTGGATGATTTCAGGTCATCGGTCATGATGATGCCCAAGTCTCTTTCTTCCTTTGTGACTGCCAGCAACTCCCCTCCCAGCCTATAGGTGGCTTCAGGGTTTCTCTTCCCTATGTGCATGATCTTGCACTTTTTTTGCATTAAATCCCAGTTGCCACTCTTCTGACCATTTTGCTAGTTTATCCAGATCTCTTCTCATTCTGCCCACCCCATCTGGATCATCTACTCTGTTGCAGATCTTGGTGTCATCTGCAAACAGACAAGCCTACCTCTAGTCCATCTGCAATGTCACTAATGAAGATATTGAAGAGGACTGGCCCCAGGACTGGATCCCTGAGGTACCCCACTTTTGACTTGCATCTCTTCTGACTGTATACCATTTACCACCGCCTTCTGTTTTCTCTGCCCCAACCAGTTTGCCACCCAGTTGACCAACTTCTGACCCACCCCGAGCCTACCCAGCTTATTTATCAATCTTCTATGTGGAACAATGTCAAAGCTTTGCTGAAGTCAGGTAGATGACATCAACTGCTCCCCTTGGTCCACCACTCTTGGTTACCCAGTCAAAGAAATCTATGAGATTAGTTTGACAGGACCTTCCTTTGTAAATCCATGCTGTCTTGGATCCCAGCTCATGGATTCCAGGTGGTGTGCGCTATCCTTTCCTTAAGGAGGCCTCCATAATCTTGCCCACTACAGAGATAAGACTGACTGGTCTGTAGTTCCCCTGCCTCCTCCTGCTACCACTCTTGTGTGAGTGGGATCACATGAGCCCTTCTCCAGTCTTCTGGGACCTCTCCTGTGCTCAGAGACTCACTAAACAGTTCTGCTAATGGCTCTGCTAGTTCCACCCGTAGCTCCTTAAGTACCCTGGGATGCATGCCATCAGGTCCCATTGCCTCATCCACCCTGAGCTTAGCGAGCTCTTGTAGGACCCTTTCTTTTGTGAAGGGTGTAGTGCTCACCTCCCTTCCCCCTGTGTCCATGGTGCTGAGCTGTGGGCCCTGCCTTACCTTCTCTTCAGTAAATATTGAGCAAAAGTATCTATTTAGGATAGATGCTTTTACAGGGTCCTCCTCCTCACATGCCCCCTTTTCTCCTTTGAGCTTAGCGATACCCCCTCTGAACTTTCTCCTTTTACTAATGCATCTATAGAAAATCTTGTCACCTTCTTTTACTGTGCGTGCTAGTGCTTCCTCAGTTTGGGACTTTGCCTGCCTTACTGCCTTCCCTGCTTCCCTTAGGGCAGTTTGGTACACCTCCCTATCTTTATCCTGCTGCATTCCCTTATATTTCCTGAAGGCCAGCGCTTTGGCTCGGACCTTTTCTGCTACTGTATTTGAGAACCAAAGTGGTTTAGTCACTAGTTTCCAGTTTTCTGAATGTGTCTCTGTTTGACAATTTGTCCCACATTATTAAGACCAGTGCCCCTCATTTCCCTACATTTTGCGTGTCTGTATCCAATATTTCAGTAACAAAATGTTAAGAGGTATACAGGGTATGCTCTGCAGGTGGTGGGCTTTATCCCAGCCTTGCCATAGCTGCTCTCTCTCTCCTCCAAATCTCTCAACTCTGTGCTTTCCCTGGACACCACTGCAGACCATACTCTGAAATGACTATCCTTAGACACATAGCTGCTATTAATTGCAAGTGTAGGGGTCCTCAGCTCTTCTAAATGGGCCGTGTCAGCCAATGCCATCCATATAGTCCCACCCTTATCCTACTTAACATATTCTTTCATCCTAAAAACAAAGCGTTGGAGCATGTATGTTAAAATAAAACACAACTTTGAAAAGTTAAAATAAGCATTCCCTGAGTTGCATAGATCATTCTATATAGAAACAGGGGTAGTATAGTATCATGCCTGTGTATGTTTACCCTGGCCTGATGAAAGGAGAATGTTTAAAAAAAAAAAAAAACAAACGTTACTGTTGGGGCATAACATGTTAAAAATCAATACTTTTAAAAATAAAAATATCATAGGGTTTTCTGTTTCCCCAAGCCCTTTAAGTTTGCGTACCCCCGTCTCCAAATAAATTCTAGATGTGCTACTGCCTCACCTGACACTGAATGAAAACTTCCTGAACTGCAGGTCTCTAACTTATCACAGGGTGGGGCTGAGAGTGTCTCTGCCGGACTCTGTTCATTGCCCTGTGGGTGGTGATGACAGTGTGGTGAGGTGCAGGATGATGCCAGCTATTGTGTGTGCAGAGTGAGGACTGCTTGACTGAACATTTGCTGCTGTGTTATCCACTGGTTCAGGGGGTGCAGAAAGAGGAAGAGAGGAGAGGAGGCCATGGTACAAAACAATGGGGGGCACACTGTGTATGACAGCATTGCAGTCTTTTTTTCTGCTGGGGTCGGAAGCAATGTGGGAGCATGATAAATGTGCAATAATTGGAGTACTTTCTTGGCTTGCATTTTTTCCGGTATAAGTGATCAAAATTTACCATTACAATTGTGGGCTAGAGCAAAGAAAAGTTAAGGTTGACCCCTGTCTATGTATCTTTTCCAAAGCTCAGGCGAATAAAGGTGCATATTTATAACAAGCCATTCATGCAGTGTCCAAATGGGTATCAAAAGTCCATCAAGCCGGCCCGGTGGCGCTGAGGGTTGAGGCTGGGCATACCTCGCCACACACGGCGACCAGGTTCAGGCAATAGCTTGAGTCGTGGGGTCGGAGGCGAAGGAAGGATAGAGGGCCCGACGTCAGCTCTCCTTCTCGGGTTCTGCCTCGCTGCAATGCTGCCACCTAGGGAAGCTCGGTGATAGCGCGGTAGGAGAAGCAGCCACGGATTGGGTGATCGGAAGAGGGTCAGAGCAGGAGGCACGTCTCAGCGTGCCTCTAAGCTCATAGCCCCTCACTGCATGCCGACGTCAGGGGAGGTATGAAAAACAAGGGGAAAAGCACCTCGCTCCCTCCTAGGCGAAGATGCCTCCGTGGAGCTCCTCCAGGACCCGGACAGACCCCGCTGTGCCATCCACACAAACAGAGACTAGGTTTGGAGAGGGGTGAATACTGGGCCGCCCTCTCCACCCCATTCCTCGGGGGGGTATGCCAGGGCGAGATTCAGGGTAGTGTGGATGAGGTACTCTAGGGGCAGATCACGAAGGGGGTCTGGGGGAGATCCGGAAAATAGAGGTAGTCGGAGAGAGTGGGGGGAGGAGGTAGTTCAGGAGTACAAAGACAAAGGTTAAAAAAAAAAAAAAAAGTCCATCAATATCCCAGTGACTGCTGCCAGGCTAATTCAGATGCACAGTGGAAATCCAGAGAAGGACTATTTAGACTTAACTAGAAGAAAAAGAAATACCTTATTCCCCTTTTTAATCATTACTGCTATGGTTTTAGGATGATTAATTTAGTAATTTTTTTGGTTACAATCACTTTAAATTTGAGACTATTTATGCATCATAGTAGTAGTTGACAGACCCCCCCCCCCCACAAAGAAACTCTCACACTCCACCCCAAAAAGCTCTTGGACTAAAACCAGTCAGGGCTTCTATCATGTTCTGTCCTGATCTGCTGCTGCTGCTACAACTACTGTGAGTGTGCCTTGTTTTATCATTTGTATTTGCAGTTTGTCTATACAATAAAACAAAGCATTTTTTTTTTTTTTACAGCTGACCCTGGTGCCAGTCTGAGCACGGTGCTTTACTGTGGAGCGGTTTTGATTTTGTGTTTTTTTTTTTTTGGTAGGCCTGACCCCGGTTCAAGTGACTGTTTTTATATTCACTATCAACAGAATCTGAGCATTCAAACCCAAAACAATTGTGAAGGGTTTGTCCAAACTACAGGGACTGAAGGATTTGTAGCCCTACTTCTGTACACACAGCAACCCCCATCATCTCAGCACAGAACAGATTTCCACTGCATCTTGGTCGGGCCAAGTCAGAGGCTCAGTGAACAAGCTCCATTTGTGCAGCAGAAATTGGGGTGCACACTACTGACCAAGAAGTGGTTGCATATATGAGTGGGACTTTACTAACAACCTCATAACCACTGGAGTCAAACACCACTGTGACTGCTCCTTCCCCCCACCTCTACCTAAATATAGCAAAGAAGTACTGTGTATTTCCATCTGTACTACAAAAGTATGTGTGATACATATTGAATATAGGATGCTTTTTGGGCCCACGTATCTCTTTATCAGGTATTATAACACTTTGAACAGAACAAGTGGTCTTTATACCTCAAAGTCAAGAGTTTTCTGTTCAGAGTACTATTTAACCAGCCTGCACACACCAGTACTGTAGCAGTAGTAGTAACCAGTGACCCACCGAGACAGGTATGAACACACACAGCAAAGAGAGGTTGAAAGATGCTGTTGAAAATACGTTTGGAGATTATCTGTTTTTTTTTTTTTTTTTTTTTTTTTAACCTACTTCTGCTTGTCTGCACCACCTTTAACTGGGAACAGCATACTTGAGTAAAGAAAAAAAGAGCAAATGCCCATCAAAGCAGCACAAGTGCAGAGCATTTTAGAGCTAGTATGGACAAAAATGGCTGACCAAAAACTGTTGCATTTTTAAAATCAGCAAGCTATTACTTTTTACTGATGGGGCATTTTTCTTTTCCCCTATTAAAATATACTTTACCAAACAGTACATGGTGTGATGTGTCGAGCTTCGCACCTGATGTGCCTGGTTTGGTGCGACATCAGAGCATGCTGCCTTTTTGTCTGGAGGACAAGGTTCACATCATGACCCAACTCACCAGCTTCAGGCAAGAGGCCTTAGGGCACGTTGTGGAGACAGCCTCCGGGATGACAGAAATGCCATCTTGCTGTGTCAGCACCATCTACTCCCAGTGTGGAGTCCTTATGCCACAGAAACATATACAGACTGAATTTGTTGGTAGAAACAGTCCTACAGGCCATATCTAATCTGCCTAATTTTTCTCTGCCTATTACTACACTCTGGACCCAATTATGTTGATAGCACACACCCCCCCCCCACCTTTCCTCTACTTCTTCTGGCCATGTGTCTAGTTCCTCACGTGATGTCAGCACCCCTCCAAAGGATGACATGAGCAGATAATTGTGCATCATGCATAGGAGAGGTGTGAGAGATTCTGACAATAATTTAAAAATTACATGTGCATGCACTAAGGAAGCATGTCAAGGGGGCACACTTCACAAGGTACACCACTGCCCCCCCCCAACTCCTCCCACTGTTGAACATATGAACAGAACAGATCCCCATCTGTATCCTTGTGTTTTTGTCCTGCTGCCTGTGGAGGTGGTAGGGGGTTGGGTAGAGAGGCTTCCATAGAGTACAATACAGACAAGCAGCAGTATAGGGAAAGGGGAAACTTTTTAACCAGGAAAGGCACACTAAGCCGAAGCTTGTTGCCAAGTGCGACCTGGGAGCACAAGAAAGTTAAGTAACTTGCTCAGGGGTCAGACAGTATGAAAGTGGGGGCTGTAGGATTCAAACCCAAGTCTCCAGGTTTGCAGCTCAGTGCCCTAAACCACTGTGCTATACTGCCTTCTAGTGATGAGCTAGGTGAGCAAGGTTGTCTGGGTTCAGGCAGTGAAACATACCTGAAGCAAGCAAGATAGCTAGGAGTAGGAGTTATGTTTCTATGTAATGTGTAGGACAGGAAAGAGTGGACAAAAAAGTGGGACAGGTAATTTTAAGGTGCAGGGAGAATGGAAAGGGAGTAAGAGGGATCAATGGTGAATGTGGACAGGAGAGTCGGTGGGAAAGCGACAGTAGGCACTGCAGAGGGTGTCCTATCTAGCAAGGACAAAGTAGGGAGCAGTACCATAGACCACATCCACAGTCGCAAAACAGTACATTTTGGCTATCAGTTCCCAATTACCGGGAGGGAGAGGCAGTCCTTGTTACAGTACAAGGCGCCAAGTTTGGGGTGAAGTTTGACATGGATGGCGTCAATGTGTGCAGAGAAGTCAAGCTTATCATCGGCCATGCCCCAAGACACTTGAAGGCAGGGCCGACCTCCAGGTGGGTGCCATCCAAGGTGGAGAAGACACTGGAAGTTGAGAACCTTGCAAGTTTCTGCATTGCTGATGTGCCTTCTTTTAGATGAAAAGTTAAACCAAGGTCCCTTTCTGCTCATCTGTAGTGGCTAGACAGGTGGTATTTAAAGATCCCATTTCACTTATCATACGAGTACGGGATAGTCCCCAATCACTTGACTAACATTACCAGTTAGTCAATGAAACCAGTCCTTGTGCAAATTAATTTAAAAAAAAAAAAAATAAAGATACTGCTGCACGGAATCTCTGTATGTCTGAACACCGTTGCTGCCCCGCCTGGTGCTTGTGGTGGTGCTCTGGAACAAGCTCTGTGAGCTTCTCTTGTCGTGGTTGCTGGGCTTAATCAGGGCTTCTAGTTCCGATTTCTGTGAAGGGCTCCTAGGCTTCTGCAGCAGAATTTTCCGATTTCTGCTGCACAATTTACGGCATTGGCTAAAGTATCATAGGATGCCACTCATGACATCACATATTGATCGAAGGGGTGGTGCTTCCAGATCAACGAGATGAGGAAACAGCAGGGTGCCACTAACCCCCCCCCCCCAAAGCTGAGGTCGAGAATCAGCATCACATCTACTGACTTCTTCAGGACCAAGAAGAAATGGGAGTAGTAACCCTTCCCCCGAAGATGGGGAGGGACGGGCTCTATCGCCTTCTTCAGAAGGAGAGGATATTTCTTCCTGAACCAGAAGAAGGTGTTCCGGGGAGTAAGACGACCTAGGGAAGGGGGGTTCGAGGAGGTTTCTGAAGAAACTCTATGAAGTGTCCTTCTGCGATCAGCTGGAGCACCCAAGTGTCTGAATTGGTCCTCTCCCAAACCGGTAGATGGAAGGGAGAATCTCCCACTTACCAGTTCCTCTGGAAGGCCCAGAGGCTGTGGGAGAGGAAAGGAGTCAGGAGGTGTGGTGCAGCATAGCAGCTGAAGCCCCCACTGCTTATTTCGGCAGGGGGGGCCTGGCAGCCGGAGGGGCCAGACGTTTGTTGGCCCGCTTTCCCTGAGGTTTTGCCTTTTGCCGAGAATGTCTGCAAAAGGGATGACGCTGAGCTTGAGGGGGTCTGTACATGGAGTCAACAGACTTAAGTGCAGTACCTTTCTCCTGAAGATCGGTGATGATGTCCTTTATATCACCACCGAACAGCACTGAACCCCTGAAGGGCACGTCCTGGATCACAGATTGCACCTCCGGGACAAACCTGACACCTGGAGCCAGGCATGACACCGCAAACCCACGGCAAAAGCCGAGCTCCAACCAGAAGCATCCACTGCCTGTTGTGTGGTCAAGCATGTGCCGACTGGCCAAATGCGCAGACTGGACTAGATCAGCCACTTCCTGCTTCGTCCGAGACTCAGGAAGGGAGTCCAGTTTAGCCTCCACTTCACTAAGGATTGCCTTCTGGTAATCCCCCATGTGACCAAAGTAATTCAGGGCCTTTATACCCAGAGTGGAAGAAGCGTAGACCTTCTTCCAATACTGGTCCAGAAGGCAGGATTCCTTGTCAGGTAGTGACGAGCTCAAGTGCTGGAGGTTGGCCATCCGGCCGTGAGCGGCGCCAATTATGACAGAATCAGCTCCAGGGTGTGAATTTAAAGAGTCAACACCCTCCGGAGCCTGATAAAGCCTGTCAGACTTCCTAGGAAGGGGGGGCTAATGCAGACGGTTGCTTCCAAATAGTGGAGACAAGGTCGGCATGAGGCTCAATCCAGGGTGGTACCAAGATAGGAGCGGTCTCGGGTAGATCCAGGTGCGCAGTGAGTTTTACACTGTGGATCCAGCTCCAAGGAATGCCACTGATGAACTGCCTGGATTTTTCACAGCAACTTCCATATAGGAAGGATCCTCCAGAGGAGACTTCGGAGGAGTCCTTGGCCAGGGCTTGTCTGGAGTCTGTGGCTCGTCGTCTGGGTCGGAACGACCGTCTGAGTCATCCGAGGTCTCCGAGAAGGATGAAGAGGAAGAAGACTGCTCCTCCCAGCACAGGGGAGGAACTGACCCTTTGGGAAGCCCTCTGAGAAGCGTATCCTTCCCTGCCCTGGAACCGGAGGGCTCGCCTCTGGTATCCGGAGGGTGGGGGTCTCTCGCCTCCGACATAGGGGGTCCAGAACCGGGACCAGTGTCGGAAGACTGCTCCCTACCTCGCTGGTGAGCTGAGCCTTGGCCTCAGTCCACCAGGAAGCCAGAGTCTCCTTCAAGTCCACCGGCTGCTGAAGGGGCGGTGGATGAGGAGGGGGATACGGATACTGAGGGTATCCATAAGGCACGTATCCGCATCCCGACAGCAGGAAGCCCGGCATTGGGTACTGGGGCACCGTGTACTGTGGCGGCATGTAGGCCGGCGTCTGTTACTGGGGTGCCAGATACTGTGGAATTGGGCAGGATGGCGTCGGATAGGACTGGGTCGGATACCCAGGTACCGGGGGGTCTGCAGGAGCAGAGCGCCCCCAGAAATGGCCCAGCGAGCGGAACTGGAATGGGAGGCCAGGCGGGTGGCAGGCCCGGTGCAGGGGTGGCGTCCGGCAATGGGATATTGTCAGGTGCTGGATAGGCCGGCGTCAGGTCATCCGGCACAGCAGAGGGAGACCCGACGGCAGCGTACGCACCTCCTCAGTATCACCCGGAGAAAAAGGGTTACCATACCTCGGGTCCAGCAAAGGAGACGCTGGTGACTCAGAATGCAACAAGCATTGCAGAGAGCTTGGGACAACGGAGAGGTCCGAAGGGTCCGGTGTTGGCTCTAACACCAAGCGGACATCGGAGGAGCAGACGTCCGACTTACCGGACCCAGCGCATGATGAAGGCCACGAAGGAGGGGTGGCCTTGGTAGGCTCTTTGGAGGTCGTACACTGCCCCAGATGGTCTGGCATCTTAACGGCCTTACCCGGGTGGGCAGAGGAGCCGACAGACTTATCGGGGCCGCTCGAACCAGAAGGCCGCATGGTGATGGCCTTACTGGGAGCGGCTGCCTCTTTAGACCTGGAGGCTGCCAAGTGAGAGCCCGACAGGAGGGTTGACGCCGCCTTGGAAACCTCCAAGATGGCAGCCATGGAACTAAGGCATTACCTGCAGCACCGCGGCCCCAGCCAAGGCCGTGGCAACCGATGAGGGATCCCGGTCCCGGTGCTTCTTCTTGTGGTGTCCCTCCGGAGAAGTCGAAGCCCGCCGGAGTTTTTTAAGTTCCTTTTCCATGAAGGGACTGCTGCCTCTGTTTTTGGGTGGCCGCGTTAAACTGCTGGCACAGCAGGCACCTTGACAGGATGATCAGGGCCTAGACAAAAAAAAAAAAAAAGGCACTGGGAATGTCAGTCCTTTTGCAGGAGCTGGGTGCTGCAAGAATCGCACTTGTTTTTGTGCTTGAAAGGAGTCGGGGACGTCATACACGGCAGCTGTAGGCAGGGCTGATGAAAATCATGAAAAAAAAGGTAGAAAATAGGTGGTAAAACTACTGACAACTGACTGTGAAGTAGTGAACTTAACCGCGAGGTGCTGCACAAGATAACAGCGGGAAAGAACTGGAAGGCGGGAGTGGGGGACCACCCCTTTATACCGACGTCGGTCACCTGATGTGGGGGTGGTCACCCAACAGAGACTGCCAGCTACAAATTTTTCCGTGGGGTCCTGACACCTGCCGGCTTCAGTCCTATTTCTAATTACCTACTACAAGAGCTCTCTCGAAGTAAGATCTCTCTTTTTGACAAAAAGTAATTATAACAGCGATTAATAAACAGTTAAAGACCTGCAGGAGATTCAACTGGATTGTTAACATTCAAAAATAAGTAACATTTCCTATAAGATATAATTCTGGTTAGGGGATCCCAGGCCATTCAGTGGCCCCATGCCTGCTGAGAGAGAATGGATGTTGCGTCATGCCTTTCAATGAAGACCATAAAGGCATACCATGCCCCCTGAAATTTCTCCATATACAAAATGAAGGTCAGCAGTAAGTTTTTCCATATGACAGATATTTTTATATATTACTCAACCAATCTTGTAGTGAGGGGGATCTGGAAGAAACCACCTCTTGATAATGGCTTTACTGGCCGCTACTAGCAAAATACTAAAAATGATGTTTGATAATTCGATCTCCTCCCTTTGGGAAGCAGACCCAAAATCATATGTTCAAACTCCATGCTTTACTGAATCTCTGCCATTTGTTGGTACTCTGTCCCTACCTCCTCCCTAAAGGGTTGCAGTATCAGACCATCCCCAAAATATGTGGTATGGAGTGCCTTCTTCCCCACAATTATGCCAGCATCTCTCTGAGCGATTCCTCATGTAAAGTTTTGTTCTACTGGAAGAAAAAAAAAAATAAATAAATTTTCCCTCCGACTGTTTGAAGCCAAGGTATGAAAAACCCCATTCCATATACAGTGCCAGTTTTGGGAAGTTAGGTTAAAACCAAACTCCTCCTCGGAAGCCAGTTGATACTGGGGTGGGGTTTGCATGTTGGTTTGCTTGTAGGTTTGAACTAGTATTGAGATATACTTTTCAGTTATTCATCCCTTAGTCTGCTGCTCTAATGAGAACAAAACATACAGGGCGAGGATCTTTTTGGGCAGCTGTTAAATGGGAACCTGATCTAAGAAAGGAGACCACTTGGAGCCATCTAAAGAAATCTTGCCTTGATAACTGATATTCTCTTTGCACATCTGTGAATGATCAAATAATGTTCCTTCCCCCCATGAATAAACTGGGGAAAAAGACTCAAACACAATGTTTTCAATCTGTGAAAGGTATCATCCAACCTTGGAGGAAGAAACTGGGCAAACTGAACTAACTGAGTGAGGGACGTCGGAGACCCCATTATTCCCCAAATCCCTTTTAACTGCTCCCCACACTCTGTAGAGCTGCAGTGTCCAAGGATTAGTCACTGTTAGTCTCGTTACCTGTTCTACTGGGGCATCTAAACCCACCATGGGGTTTAGACCTAAATTACTTCCTATCTCTTGTGAAACCCACACATTAGCTGGGTTTTACAGTAAATATTCAATCCAAGGGGAGTAACTGAGCCATATGAAAATCATTTTAAATTAGGCAGCCCAACTCCATGTTCCCTAGGTCACTGAAGATCAGACCACTTGATTTGAGCTCTATGGCCTTCCCAGACAAAGTGATGTAAGGCCTTATTAATCTTAAGCCAGTCTCTTCACGGAATATCTAAGGCGAGTGTCTGAAAAAGAAATAAACAGGGTAAAATATTCATGCTAATGGTATCTATTTTACCAAGAAAAGAGAGAGAGTATCTCCCATCTCTCAAGATCAGTTAGTAGCTCTAATAAATTTCATGTAATTCACCTGGTACAAATTTAAGTCAACTGGAAGGTACACCCCCAAATACACGATTTGTGTGGTGACCCATTTAAAGGGTATAATTGTTGGGGGGGGGGGGCGTGGTCAAGCTGTTCAACAAGATGGACGCATGATCTAACTGCTTCTGAGCAAACCAGCATAAATCTTGGCCATCCACGGTTTATTTGGCTTCTTTTCACCTGAAACTACAATCCTTAGCTGACCGAATGGCTTTAGTCTCTAAATCTACAAAACAAACAAAAACAGGATCAGTTGAATTTTAAAACATCGCCGCCTGTGATCGACTCCTTGGACCTGGATCCTCCGTAAACACGAACGACGTCTCGTAGCACCACTGAGACCCAGCAATACTTAGACCCGCAGATGAACACAAACTTCAGCTGCCACCTCATCTTTAGAAGGGCCGATTAAAAACCTTCATTACGACCCAACAACACAGATGAAAGCCGAGTTCGAAAAACATGAAAGCTCAGTTGGAGCATTTGCAGCAATCTTTGAACACTGTGAATGACACACTTGAGGGTCACGGCAATCGCTTGGAGGAGCTAGAAAGTCAGGTTAATGCCCAAGAAGATGCCTACAATCCAACAAACCCTAAACTGCTTCAGGCCTTAAAGGAAATAGAAGTTTATCAGTTTTAGATGGTCATGAGAATCGCAAACATAGGTGCAATGTTCGCATTGTGGGCCTACCTGAGTGCACTGAAGGCCAAAACTGTTATTCGTTTATAGGTCCTTAGTTGATCAAGCTGCTGAAACTCCTGGCATCAACCAGTCTGGAAATTCAGCGAGCCCATCGATCACTAGAGGAAAAAAAATGGGTCCAAGAGACAGGCCTCACCATGTCATAATTAAGTTTTTAACGCTATCAAGACCGGCAGTTGGTATTGGGGGTGGCAAGAAAAGAAAGCCCTCTCCTTCTGAACAATGAAAGAGTCAGCATCTTTCTGGATTTTTTCAGGAAAGCTGCAATTTGAACAGCAAGTCTTCAATCCAGTAAAGAAACTCCTGCATTCCATTAACTGCCCGTTCACTATGGTATACCCAGTTAGTCTCCTTATACGCCCACAGGGGAAAGAATCCAGAGCCTTTATGGACCCGGTGGAAGCCTTACCCTTTATTCGTTGTGACCTGCAGTGAGACTCAGAAGTTAATGTGAGGAACTCTGCTACTCGAGTGGCTACTGTCATGTGGTACTGTGTTTATTTCTTAAGTTTTGGCCTGCGAGTTGGTTGGGGGTTCGAGCAGGTTGAGGAGGGTATCCTGTCCATAATGGCAGGTCTGAGGAGAATCCCCCCTGAGATGACTGTAACGGGCCAGAGCCGTGGACTCAACTGTTTGATTTCCTCGTGATTTGCCGCAAGATGGTGGTCAAATCCCAGATGATTCAGGGAATAGATCTTCATCTGATGAGGCATTTACTTTCATTTACCTAAATGGGACACTGAGGCAGGCTATTAAGGCCTCATTGTTTCAATGATTTGCTGTTTGATTACTGAACTGAGTTAATGTTTGGTTTGCTGTTTTATGTTCCATGAACACAATGACTTGGTCAGACTAGAGTTCAGCAAAATGCTATTATAAGCTGGCACTTCTCTGTGAAGCTTCAGAGCATTACAAACTATCCACAAAACTTTGATGGTTCGCTTGTCTGGTAACACAGGCAGCTATGGTGGACTATTTTTGTTTATAGATGCCAATAAGTGTGCTACCCTTTGCAAGAGACACTGTGTTTCCTAGACTGACCTAGCTCTTGTGAATGATTTTTTTCTTTATTTTATTAATTACTGTTTCAGGGGAAAGATTCCTATTGGGGGAACTTGCATTATAAACGGGTCGGGGGCGGGCTGTTCCGACGCCTGCTGGGGAGAGAGGGGTGTGGGGGGCATAATGGCAGGGTGGTTGGCTACCAGTGCTGCAGTCCTGGAAATGATGTGGTTGAGGGGCAGCGTGGCTGGTTAAGGGGATGTATGAGCAATTTATGTCAATCTGTGATACGCATATTTAGTTGTGGGGCCGTACTATGGTACACCAGTCCAAATGTCGATTCTGGTATGCCTTACAGCTGGGAATCCAACTCACTTTCCTCCCTCTTGATACCCATTTACATAGGCAGACTAAATAGACAGCAGGGGATGGCCTGTAGTCCTCCAGAACCCTTGGTACCCGGTCTCATGGGATATGTTTTCCCCACCCCCGCCGGCCGGGGAGGGGGGTGGCGGCCGATTTACCTCCCAGGCCATACCAGGTGCAGATGAATTTTTGCCCTAGCTCCAATGTACTGGTCGTAAGTGGATGGCCAAGTGTACGATCCTATACACCTAAACAGAACTATATCTGTGAAAGGGTTGAGGACAGCATCAGAGGATCTTCCACGAAAAGTAATTTGGAGTGTTTGGTATCTTCCTTAACTGGGGAGATGCAGAACGATGGGGAGTGGCTATCAGAAGGGTATTTATCCTTCTAGGGTGATAGGGGTATATTTCAGGGAAGGAAGGGAGAGGAGGGTGGGGTGGGAAGGGAAGGGAAGTTCTATAGGTTTTCTGTATTGAGATGTATGAAGCTGTTGTACGGTTTTGAAACGTAAATGTTTTGCTCAGATGGGGAAGTATTGTAGGAGGGGGGCTGTTACTGTAAAATATAAAGTATGGGGATTAGCTGTTGGGGGGGCTTTTTCAAGTTGGTTGTTGGGTTAAACACTTTAAAAACTGCAGGAACAGTAAAAGATAATTCAGAGTCCAAAGAACTGGTCTATGTTATAAGTTGCTTAGAGTGGAACACATACATGGTTTCAGGCATCATGGATAGGTTAAAAATTTATTTTGTGGCATGTCAATGGTTTAAAGACTGTTGTAAACAGGAAAGGGGTTTGGACCTATATCAGGAAGGCAAAGGGGGAATATTGCCTTCCTCCAGGAGTTGCACTTGACACAGCAGGAGGTGAACAACTTGATGGGATCATGGGTGAGTACTTGAGTGGTGGATCCATTTTTCTTGAAGGCCAGAGGGGTGGCGATTTGGTTTCGGCCTTCATTGGGGGTGCAAGTCCACTCCTCATCCTCTGACCCCCAAGGTAGGTATGTAATAGCAAATTTCACAGTTGGCGAGAGACCACTCTCTCTCTGGTGTCTATGTATGGACCCAACTTTGATAATCCTGAATTTTTTCATAATTTGTCTCTGGCCCTGGCCCCATTCCCCAATAACATCATCATGGGAGGAGACTTCAATACTTTTTGGGACCCAGTTTTGGATCACTATGGTACCAGGAAGCAACCCCCTCCAAGAAGTGTGGGAGCCCTGCAGAGTCTGGCAAAGGAGAGGGCCCTGTTGGAGATCTGGCATCACCTCCATCCAAACAAGAGTGAATTTTCTTTTTTATTCCCATGCCCACCAGGTCTATACCAGACTAGATTATGTGTTGCTCTCCCTCAAATTGCTCCATGAGGGGACAGAGGCAGCTTATGGACCTACAGCAGTGTCTGATCATGCCCCCTTAGCTGTGTCTGTGCAGACAGGTCGGGGAAGCGGTGGACCTAAACTGTAGAGACTAGACCCTACCCTGCTGAAGGATAAACAATATATCACTCAAATAACCTCCATTACAGAGTTTTTGGCCACAAATAAAATAGAGGCTACACCTCCGATCAACACCTGGGAGACTCTAAAAGCTTACAGTGTGGGAAGGGGGGGCACCTTTTCATATACTGTGTATAACAATATTTCTTGCTGCTATGTTGTGGTATCTCTTCCTAGACTGCGTAGGTTTTCTCTGCCTAAAATGCTACGTGAATTGTATTAATTGTTGTTGTTCTGGCTGCATGTATTCATTACTACTAACTGTTTTGACCTGTGCTATTATAATTTCATTGTACTCATGCTATGTACCTGTCTGATTGTTGTACTCCCCCGGGTCGTGCTTGAAAATAGTCATTTCATGGCTAGTGTACCTACCCAGTTAACAAAAAAATAAACAAACAAACAAACAGAACATGGAACTAAAGGAGGAAAAAGGATCTGGAGGAGAAGGAGGGAGAAATGGAAAAAACAGGCCATGGAGGATGACCAGGGGGTCTATAGGAGAGACCTGAGAAGACTGAGGGGGCTACTTAATAAGAGGGTTACCTGAAGGATTGAAAGAAATATGTTAATAACAAACTCCAGTGTATACTTTGAGAGGGATAGGGCTAGGAAATGGCTTGCCTGGCAGGTTAAGAAAAAACAAACAGAACGTGCAATTTTAGAACTTGAACTACCCGATAGCTTCATAATGAGTAATCAATCCCTAATAAATGAGACTTTCTACAGTTTCTATAAAATGTTGTATACCTCTCAGGCCCCTCCCGGGTGTATCCCCACATGACTGCCTGGGACAGATCCCCTTGCCCACTCTGGACTCCCCAGCGAGAGAGAAGTTGGATCTCCCAATATCCATGAAAGAGCTTAGACAGGCTGTTTGGACCTCAAAATCGGGTAAATCTCCTGGCCCAGATGGGATACCACTGGAATTCTATAAAAATGTTATGGGAGTACCTCCATCCAACTTGTGTATCTTATGGTGAAAGAGGTTCTGGGTGGTGGAGGACTGTCTCATCGCAGACCTTGGCTACTATTACGGTGTTGCCCAAGCCCACGAAGGACCCTTCCAAATGTAGTTCTTATGGGCCTGTTTCCCTGTTAAATGCGGACTATAAAATAGTGAAATTGTTAGTGGCAAGATTGGAGGGGGTCCTCCCAGGTTTGGTGCACCCAGACCAAGGAGGCTTCATTATTGGGAGGCAGGCTAAGCATAATACAAGACGTACATTAAAACATAATGCTCCGCTGGGTGAGGGGAGGTAGAGGGGGAGCTTGCAGCCTCCTGGCACTCAACGTGGAAAAAGCTTCTGACCGCGTTGCGTCTGTGACAGGGAAACCAGTGGGGGTTGTGGTGGTAATCTTGGGGGACTCAAAAGCATCCAGCAGGGATGGGGGTGGCAGCATTGGAGCAAAAGACCAGGAGTCACAGGCACCCATCTGTGAAGGAGCAACCTTGAGTCAGTCACAGGCACCCAGTGGGAAATGAGGGTGGCAGCGCTGGAGCAAAGGGCCTGGAGCGCCACATACCCAGCTCAGGAGAGACAACTTGAGGTGAGTCACAGACACCCAGTGGTGGATGAGGGTAGCAGTGCTGGAGCAATCCAGCACTGCCACACTCATCGCGACTGGGAGCCTGTGACTCACCAAAGGTTGGCACCCCCCAGCTCCACTGGGTCCCTGTGACTGACCCAAAGTTGCCCTCTACAGCTGGGTACCTGTGACTCTCGACCCACTGCTGCAGTGCTGTCTGCCCCAGGCAACCCCTCAACCTTTGGTCACTGCCAGAGGAGGCGGTAGGTAGGTAGGTAGGGACATGGTCTCCATGGGGTTGGGGGTTGATCTTGGGACTCCGCTGCTGTAACACTACATGAAGAGGTGCACATGTGAGCAGTACCAAATTTTACATACAGAAGTAAACCCAAGAGTCATCTGGCTGCTTTGTCCACTGCAAGCTGCAAACAATCACCCATATAGTCAGGAAATCACAGCCGCCCTGGGAGAACACAATTAATACATTATAATATTACCCAAATACACAGACCATAGCAAATCATTTGTAAAATGCTCATACCTGTACTGGTACATGCAGCTGTAGATTTGTTTTCTTGATTGGGTAGGCTGGAGCAATGTCCCTTGATGTGCTGAAACTAATAATTGGTCTGGAAACACTAATTTAACCACAACACACACACACACACACACACACACACACACACACACACACACACACACACACACACACACAAAACCTTTAAGTTTGGAAAGTAAATAAGTAATGCTATTTATTTAAGCTGCTAGTGGTGTTGGTGTGGAGAGAAGGATGCTGACCCAAATGACTTGCAGGAGAATAATGGCAATTGCCTTTAAAATTTCCCACTTCCGGCTTAGGCTGCAGGGCAGGGGCAGAGGAAGTGATGATTGTGCTCTTCATCATGCAGATCTCTGGGGTGTCAGCCAACCCCTCTTCCACACCCCAGTTGACCAGAAGAATGTATGCAATGCAGGAAGCAAGTAGAAGGGCATCCTGCAACACCACAAAGCAGTTCATCCGAATGCTGCTCGGCAGCACTGCACAAAATGTGGCTGAAATGATGGGGACAGCAGCGCTGCAGGTAGACGCCGTGTGAATGCAGTTCAACTATGGAGCAGTGCCTCACCCTGGTTGGCATGTTCATGAAAATGCATCTGATTTAGTATAAATACAGATACCACCTTCAGTAAGAACTCAGAATGCATATGCAGAGATTCCGTCTTTAGGAAAAATCAGATAAGGAGGTTCACACATCAGACCCTGAAGCTCAGAAATTCTTTGAGCAGAAGTCATTGCAACCAAAAAAAACATTTTCCATGATGGGAAATGTAGGCCACAATTCTCAGCTGGCTCAAAAATGAGCCAACATCAATTTATCAAGCACAAAATTCAAGTCCCAAGGCGGGAATGGAATGGATAGGAGGTTTCATATACAAACATATGAAATTTTCCAGCAGAAAAACGCCATCCAGTCTATCGAGTCTGTTAGAGTTTGCAGCTAGCTCCCTTATTCAGCAGCTACCCCCCATTACCCCCTCCCCCTTTGCATGTCCCACCCCTTCTTGAAGCATTCTACTGTGTTACATGCCACCACCCCTGCTGGTAGTGTGTTCCACTGTGCCACCACCCTTTCCATGAAGAAATGCCTTGTCACCTCCCTCCTGAATCTGCCCCTCTCCAACCTCATGTCAGGGTCCTTAGTGTCTCGCCCCACTATCCTCCTGATTAGACACTCTGTGCCTGTCCTGATTATCCCCTTCATGTATTTGAAGGTATCAATCATATCCCCCATCACTCCTTTCCTCCAGTGAATATATGTTTAACTCCATCAGTCCGACTTCATATGGCAAATCCCCCAGACTCTGAATCATTTTTGTTACCCTGTGTTACAACCCCTCTAGCAGCCCAATGTCCTTCTGTAGGTACGGATGCCAGTATTGCATGGAGTACGCCAGGTGGGGTCTAACCGATGATCTGTATAACGGCAGATAAGCACCCCAGATCCTTCTCCTCCTCTGTTACTTCTAGCCACAGGCCCCCCCCAAGAAGGTAGCTTCTCCTTGGATTCTTTGTTGCGAAGTGCTGCACCTTGCATTCTTTTGCGTTGAACCAGAGTTGCTATTTGTTAGACCATACCTCAAGCCTTTCCAGATCCTCCTGTAGTCCTCACCATCCCTCCTGGTCGTCCACCACCACCCCCATCTTGTTGTTATCTGCAAATAGACTGATCCTGCTGCTGATGCCGTCAGAGATGTCTGCAATAAATATGCCAAACAGCACTGGCCCCGGTGGAACCCCACTTGTCACCAGCTTAGGGGATGAGAATTCCTCTCCAACCACCACCCTCTGCTGTCTATCCCGTAGCCAACACTCCACCCCACCAGCTTTGTTCCTGCCTCCATGCCCCGTAGTTTACTTCCTAGTCTCCCATGCAGTACCGAATTGAAGGCCTCACTGAAGTCTAGGTACAGGACATCCACCGCATGGCCCCCGTCTATTTGCCTAGTCACCCAGTCATAGTATTCCACTAGGATGGTCTGACATGATTCGCCCTTGACGAAGCCATGCTGCCTTCTGTCCTGCACCCCGTTGACTTCCAGTAGTGCCACTAGCCTCTCCTTTAGGATGGACTCCATTAGTTTCCCCACTATGGATGTCAAGCTTGCTGGCCTATAGTTCCCCGGTTCATCCTTGGCTCCACTCCTGTTTTATTTATTTATTTAGCTTTTGTTAACCGGGTAAGTGCACTAGCCATAAAATGACTATTTTCAGGCACGACCCGGGAGAGTACAGACATGCAGAAACCTAGCAGGATAACAATTTATAAGTGCTTTACATACAATGAGTTAGAGAGGATACAATATATCTGAACATACAAAGTAAAGCGCTTTACATACAGTGAGTTAAAGTGGATACAATATATCAGAGACATACAGAGTAGACCATTCATAAGTTTATAGGTGCCTACCTATGCAATGAATAGAGAGGACCTTGGACAATAAATTATCAGGTGACATATCATATAAGCAAAACAAGGTACACAAAAACAAAAACAGGTAATACAAAAGGAAGAAATAACCATTGAGAGCAGGGGGTGTCATTAAGGAAAAGGTCGGTAAGTGAGGAAAATGGGAGCAAGCCATGAAATTAGATTATGAGTATATGCAAGTGTAAGGGAGATGCCTGCAGTGCAAGATTGTATATGGGCAGGAAAAGGGAGCCGGGACAGGCTGAGGCAGTAAGAGGGTTATATAGAGGTGAGGAAATACTATTGTATGGCAAGAGACATGTGGAGGGGAACCACGTGAGCCAGTCTCCAATCCTGTGGGACACTCCCCATTTCTAGAGATGAATTAAATAGGTCTGCCAAAGGGCCTGCCAGGACCTCTGCCAGCTCCTTCAGTACCCTGGGATGCACTCCATTCAGTCCCGGTGCCTTATCCACCCTCTGTGCCCTCAACCCCTCCAGCACCCTCCCCACTGTGATTTCACCATCCATCACCCCCCCCCAGTCAGTTTCTATTCTCCTTCCTACTATGGTACCACCCCCCCTTCTCCTTCGTAAAGACTAAACAGAAGTAGTTAAGCACCTTTGCCTTTTGCCCCCCTTCTCCACCCATCCCCCTTCTTAATTCTTACAATTTGGTCCTTATAGCTTCATTTCTCCTGATGTACCTAAAGAAGTTTTTTTCCCCTCAAATATGCCTTGCACCAGCCTGAGTTCCCTTAACTCCTTTGCTGCCCTATCTACCTGGTCACTTCCTTCACTTCTTTTAGATACACCTCCCTATCCTCCTCTCTCCCCAATTTTCTGGATCACCTATATGTTGCCCTTTTCCTCCTCACCCTGTCTACTACCCCTTTGCTTATCCAGCTTCCCCCCCCCCAGCCCTTTTAGTCTGGGCGCTGCAGCAGGTTTCTGTTGCCTCCACTAACCCCGGTTTTATCAGTTCCCACCTTTGATGTGTGTCCATATTTAGTTGACTTTTGTCCAGGAACTCCTGTAACACTTCCCCATCCTCTTAAAAGTTGGCATTTCTGAAATCCAGCACCCTTGTGCCGGATGCCCCCCCTCTTTAGCCATCTGTAACTGGAACCATACTGCCTGGTAGTCACTCCTTCCCCAGTGGTTCCTCAACCCTCATGTCCCTCGCCCATTCACCGTTTGTCAGCATGAGGTCAAGGGTGTTCCCTTCTCAGTTGGTTCCCTGACCAACTATACCAGAAAGTTATCCTGGAAGGCATCCGGCATTACCTGCTCCCTTCTGCACTTAGTGCTAGGAGTTTCCCACTCCACCCCTGGCAGGTTGAAATCTCCTACCATCACCACACTCCCATTCCCACAGTTCCTCCTGATTTGCTCCGCCAGCACTTTGTCATCCTCTTCAGATTGGGAGGGTGGCCTGTACACCACCCCTAACCTTAGTGACCTATTCTTGGGATCCTGGAGTTTCACCGACAGAGCTTCTGCATCTCCCTCCTCTCCCTCTTCCTTTACACATTTTAAGCCTTCCTTTATGTACAGTGCCACCCCCCCTTCCCTTTCTCCCTATCCTTTCGGTGTAGTCTGTACCTAGGAACTGCCAGGTCCCATTCCTGGTATTGGGTGGCCCATGTCTCAATTATAGCCACCAGGTCCACTCCCCCTCCACCATGAGAGCCTGTGGTTCCGCCCCTTATTCTCCAGACTCCCTAGCATTTAATGTTACTACCCTACAACCCTTGTCTTTAACCCCCCCGGCACCCCTCCTGTGTCCTCTCCCTTCATGTCCCACTGTTTCTCCTTACCTTGCTTTTATGGTGATAAGCCCATTTGGTTCCTCTGCTGTAGACCTCTGAACACCATTATCCACCCAAATTCTACTGTGCCTCTCCCCTTTGCTGCCCCATCTGACCCTTCTTAGTATTGAGTCTCCTAATACTAAGACAGTGCCCTTCCTCCCCTCCTCCTTTCTCCCTTCCCCCCTTCTGCCCTTCTCCACATCTTCTTCCTCCTGCACATTACTCTCTCCTGTCGCTGTTCCTCCCCCGCGTTTCCCCCTGTACTCAACCCCCTTCCCCTACTTCATTTACTGCTCCTATTTCTCCTCCTCCCCCAGCCAACCTATTCTTCGTTCCAATGTACTGCGCTTCTCCATCCTCCTTCCCTCCTATTGACTCTTGTCAGAGGTCTACTCCCGTTTGAACCCGCTGTTACCAAATACCTGTACTCCTTCTCCCATTTCCCTTATGCCCTCCTCTCCAACACTTGTGCTGCCCCCCTTGCTCCCCTGTCTTGACCATCCCCTTTTCCTCCCACCTTTTCTTTTCCTGGTTGTATCTTGTACTCCCCCCATTCCCTTCTCTTTCTGACTTAATCTGTCCCTGCATCATAGACCCAGAAACAAAGAAAGAGAATTTGAAGGCAGATTAGGATGCTTGGCCCACCTAGTCTGCCCATTTCCCTACCTGATGGATAAACTGCAGATACTAGTTAACCAATAGCCTACTTCCTCCTACCCCCCCCACTAGAATTGCCTTATGTCTGTCCCATGCATTCTCCAACTGTTCTTGACTCCACAACCTCCTCAGGAAGTCTGTTCCATGCATCCACAGTCCTCTCCGTGAAAAAAATACTTCCTCACATTATCTCTGAGCCATCGCCAGTCTATCTTCAAATTGTGCCCCTTTGTTCTGGTGTAACCCCCCTACAAATGGGGGTTCACGAAAATCTTCCTCAGGTGTGCCTAAATGCCCACTGCCAGGCTGGTATCCTGTGTCTTAGCATTTTAAAAGTGTTTATGAGAGTGCCTTAATGCCTCCGGGCTCTGTCTCTAAGAGCTGCCTATAACATGGTGCTGATTTAATCCGGGAGGGGCAGAGTGTTTCTATGCTCGAGTCCCGCCCGGGCTGCCAGATAATCGCTCCGTTCTGCCATCGCTGTTTGTGCAGAGGGAGCTCTATTAAAAGCTATACTTATTTGTGGATTATCTATTAGCATAGTAATGATCAGGGCCCCGTGTTTACTGCGGCAAAGTGGACCTACAATCTGCGGCAGGACCTCATACTTTCTGTGGCAGTACAACTGCTGATTCTGCGGCCATTCTGCGGGATATAAATTGTGGTTAAACAGCATACTTTCAATGGGATTAAGTCTTAGTTAACCCTTTCACTGCCTTCATGCAACCACTCTGCTACACTGAAAGTGGAACAGCAGGCCATTTAACAGTATGTAATCTTATCACAAATAATTAAACTGCAATAACCCAAACCTGGTGCAGCCATGGGCCATCAGTGTTCTCTTTTAATTAATTTTCTCTCCCACCCCAAATCTGAAGGCTCACCTGTTCTTCTGGAAATTGGTGGCCTTTGCTGTTCTCCTAGGTTATAACCAGAGGTGGACATATACACTTAACTAAAACTACACAGAAGAAAAAATCTGCTTGAATTTCTTCTGGTTTATATTTACTGTTAATAGATATAAAGAGAGACTCCAACTTGAGTCATTTTTTTCTGATTTTGATAAACGTTCTTTTAGATTATTATTTTTTTTTAAAACTAGGAATACCCCAACTGCCTTGCAACAAACATGCTGAGTGCAGTGTTGTGCAAATCTGTGTTTTGGGGGGGTGGTGGGGAATGTCTTCCTATTACAGTGAAGGAAGGTGAAACTTGCAGTGTCTGTAGGATTTGTTGACTCCTGATTTTTCTTTTCGGGGACACACTAAAAAATGCAAGCATGTCATTCTTATTAAGCTGCAGTAACCTTGGTTAGCATGTTCTCGTCTCCTCACAACTCGGAGGGGTTGTGGTGTTCTTCAGTCAGTGACCCTCATTTTACTTACGTATAGCAGCAATCAAACTCTCCATTCCAATTTACTTCCATACCTGCTTGCTCCAGTTCTAGTATACCCTGGTCCCAACCTCTACTGCAGCTGGGAAACTTGACCCTCCTTAGAACTGAGCTTGATGCCACCACTTGGGCTGCAGGTTCGAATCTGCCAAAAAATTACTCTCACACTTGCAGGTAGATCCACAGCCTACAAATCAAAACTGTGATCGATGTTCACTGGTAGGGACAGAGTCTTGTGCTCAGTCTGCTGCCAGCCTTATGTTTCTGCAATCAGCTCCTCCTCCGATACCTGTCACCACACCAAGATTGATTCCACTTCTGAATCTCCTCACTTCTTGACTACTGCTCGCCTTCCAGTTCTTCCTTCCAGCTTCATGTTCGGAGGATTCAGTGTGCCCCATGAGCAGCCTCACTATGAAAAATTAACATGGCTGAGCTAGTCACACCCACACCTACACAGCAGCAAATCATAAGTGCCATGGACCTAATCAAGCTCTGCTACTCTTGATTCAGTCTCCCCCATCCCACAATACTGGATGGATGGAGTTGTGTAACAAGAGTCAGTACAAGTCAAGATGCCATGCGCCACTAGCTTTTCGGTTCTGTAGTGGACAGCATCAGTTTGCTGCCCCTTCTAATGAGCATGAATGCCATGGCATACATAACATAACAGTAGCTATACCCTTGCCTTGCGTGATCATAGTATAGTTAGCATTTCTGCGACTTAACATGGTCCCCCGATTTCTGCGGCAAGCACCGATTTCTGCGGTCAACCCTGAATTCTGCAGCCACTGCTGCAACCACAGAAAACACAGGGCCCTGGTGATGATATTGTAGTTTGTCTAACCTGCCTCCTTTGCAGCATGGACAGTTCTGTTTATCACCACCATCCTGGTCCTGAACTGCCAGAATGGGCCAATCAGTACCTTTGGGGAATCCTAAAATGGAGTCTGTCCCCAGGGGTCTTGTGGGAGTGAATTTGTGTAGGAATTGTAGTTTTGAGACTTTGGTGCCTAAATGCACCAAGACTGGGAGCCCTTGCTTTGACAGACTGATGAATCAGCCAACCAGAACCTTTTGGACCGAAGGGAAACTCCTAAGCTGCCTGCTGCAGTGAGTCAGTCTGGAGGTAGAGTTTGGAGAGTGAACAGCTCGAGTGATTCGAGCAGCTGCTCCTGCGTAGTTCGCACAGGAGATTGATGGAAAGGCTGAGTTTGGCCTGTCTGCCTGCCATCCCTCGAGAGGGAATCCTTTGAGAGGCTCAGCAATCATACTGTGTCCGAATTGGAGTGTTACAAAGCCACTGAAAAGTGACCAGATTTAAACCTGAAGAAGACCAAAGAAGATTTGCTGTACGCGATCGGCCTGTCAGGATATCCAGTTACCACAGAATTCCCGGTTTTGCTCAGAGACACTGATATTGCTGCCAGACTGCTATCTGCACTGTGGTATGGTGATTGCTTTACTATGAATGTGCTGTCGGCTATTAGTGGGTCGTGATTTAGTTCCCCACTGTTTAATTGTGCCATGCTTGCTGGAAGCTGCATCTAGCCTTCCTGGACAGATATCCAAACCGTCTTGCCTTGCCTGGGCCCTGCCACACTGGCCCAGCCAGCTACTTCAGATGCAGAGAACACCATCAACAAGAGACCTGCCTGGGGATCAGCCCCCCTGCTCAATGCCACGAACAGGAACGACACCACGGTGAATTGTTTTTTTTTTTTGGTTTTTTTTTTTTTTTTATACTTGTTTATTGACATAAGCAAGTTGTATCCAATATATTGCATTTCAATAAATGTATATCCATCTGAGATACCTTATTTACTAGATCTAGACATTACTTCACTTCTGAGATAAATGATTTGTTCCCATATGAGTGAATATATCATACTTCTCAGATTATTTATATAATTCAAGCTTATAATTGTATTACCAAAGTCTCTAATTAGTCCTTGATCAGTTAGAGATAAAAGGAGTAAAAATCTCCTTACCACGGTGAATTGTGTGGGCCCTGCTTCTCCTGGCAACCCAGCAAGTCATCCTGCAGTTTCCATTTCATCCACCCTGTGTCCTGTACTGGGTAGCATGAGTAAACACCAGGGTAGCTCCCTGCAACAACAGCTCAAAGTGTGTCATCTGATTTAATTGTTTTGTCTAATCTTCACAAACAGCCTCCCGGCTCCGGATTACAAATGGTGTGTGGTTGTGTATGCCTTTTCTTTTCATCACAGGGCTCCAACCAGCTGTGACACCGGCCTACCCTGGGCAACATTCCAGGCTAGCCCACCTCACTTCCAACTGGGTACCCAGAGCGTGCGACTGTGCAGGGACTAAAAGTGCATGCATAATTGCTTGACTAGATCAGTTTTAGAATCAACCTGATTACGCCCTTCCCTTGTTCAATTCCCCTAAATAAAATCAGATCTAACTCTTTTGCATTTAATCTGACAGTGGTTCCAGTTTGTACCAAAAGCACTGTACTGTTTGCTGTGCCTAACCTTGTTTTACAGAGGGTCTCCAGGGTCGAACTGGTGGAACCAGCCCTGGTGGTAAGTGCAAACAGTGTGGGAATTTGTATGCTGAATAAGGGCTACTGTGAAAGTGTTTGTTGCATACTGTCTAGGCCACTAGAGGGGGATTACAATGTCCCGGAGGGCCATACCCAGGTTAGCCTTGTTACCACTAACTCTGTCCTCCGGGTGGAGGCACCCGCCCAGTACCCAGGCCTCTTAACCTGCAACTAGCCAAGCAGACAGGGGTAGTAGCCCTTGGGATAGTGCCACCTAGGGTTACACTTGCACATCTCTTTTTCTGAAAGATGCTACCCTCTTGGACTTTGTTGATTCCCTTGAGGTACTTGAAAGTTTCTATCATGTTCCCCTCTCCTCGAGGGTATACATATTAAGCGCCTTTAGTCTCTCTTCGTATATGTCTTCTGGTGCAGACCCTGCACCATTTTAGTTGCCCTCCTCTGGACAGCCTCCTCTCTGTCTATGTCTTTGCAGAGATGTGGTCTCAAGAAATGCACACAGTACTCCAGATGGGGTCTCACCAACTGTCTGTACAGAGGGATAACAACTTCTTATTTTCTACTGTTGATGCCTCTCCCTATGCATCCCAGTAATCCCTCCTGCCCTCCTTACTGCTTCTCACATTGCTTGCCCACCTTTAGGTCATCGGATACAATTACCCCCAGGTCCCTTTCCATTTTTGTTGTTGTTAGTATCTCACCCCCCACTGTGTACTCTTCCCCTGGGTTTTTGTTTCCTAGGTGCATTACTTTGCACTTCTATGCATTGAATCTGAGCTGCCATACATTTGATCATATCTCCAGCCTTGCCAAGTCCCTTCTAATCCTTTCCACCCCACTTTGTGTATCAACCCTGTTGCAGATCTTTGTGTCGTCTGCAAAGACACACTTTTCCAGTTTCTCTGCAATGTCACTTATAAAGACATTAAAGAGGACCGGTCCCAGTACAGAACCCTGCGGTACCCCACTAGTAACCCTCCTTTCTTCACTGTGGACTCCGTTTACTATTACCCTTTGCATCCTGTTGTCCAGCCAAATTTTTATCCAAGCTACCACCTTGGGACCACTCCAAGGATGGTTAACTTGTATATTAATCTTTTGTGTGGGACTGTGTCAAATGCCTTGCTAAAATCTAGGTAAGCCATGTCCACAGCTCCTCCCTGGTCTACTACTTTGATCACCCAGTCAAAGAAATCTATTAGATTCGTCTGACACAACCTTCTCGCTGTGAATCCATGCTGCCTTGGGTCCTGTGCCCCACTGGCCTCTAGGTACTCAACAATTCTTTTCTTCAGAAGTGATTCCATCATTTTCCCTACCACTGAGGTAAAACAGACAGGTCTGTAGTTTCCTGCCTCTGCTCTGCTCCCACTTTTGTGAAGTGGAATCACATCCACCCTCCTCCAGTCCTCAGGTACCACACCATCCTCCCATGATTTGTTAAAGAGAGTAGTCAGTGGTGTCACTAATTCTACACTTCGTTCATTTAGAATTCTGGGGTGAATCCCATCAGGCCCCATTGCTTGTCCACCTTCAATTTTAAGAGTTCTTTCTGAACCCTTTTTTCTGTGAATGGACTGGTATCGACCCCCACATCCAAAGTGTTTCTCTCGTTTGGTTTAGGTACCTCTCCCTTCTCTTCCTTTGTGAATACTGAGCAGAAATATTTGTTCAGTATCCCTGCTTTTTCACTGTCACCCTCTGCCCACATTCCCTCCCCTTTATTAAGGATCAGTATCCCTCCCTTGGTCTTTCTTTGCTCCCTAATGTACCTATAAAAGGTTTTATCCCCCCTCTTAACAGAGTTGGCCATCTTTTCCTCAGTTTGGGCTTTTGCTATTCTGACTGCCTTCCCTGCCTCCTTCTGCTTTAACTGATAACGTTCTCTGTCCTGCTCCTGTGTTTCCTTATACTTCCTGAATGCTATCCTTTTCGCCATAACCTTCCCTGCCACCTCTTTTGAGAACCATAGTGTCATCCATGACACTTTCTCCTTAATACTTTGCTCTCCAGCCTATCCAGCCTTAGATAGACTGGGCACCCCCCCCCATCCTCCACAGGGTGTCCATGAATAAGGCCACACCACAGTTATTGCAACCCACAATCCTTCCTCCCCTGTGCCCACTGATCCCCTCTGCCTCATCCCTTTGCTCCTTGTTCTTCCACTGACCCTCTTCCTGGCTTGCCCCCTTCCTTGTCCCTTCTACAGTCCACACCAGTCGGTCGTTCCAGACCTTTTACCCCACCCTTCTCGTAGTATCCCCTGCTCCATTCTCCCTCTCGTGGTCCCTCTTTTTCCTCCCTTGACCTTGTTAGTTGGTAGCACTATTTCACTCTACTTTCCAGTTCCTATACCTTTGTCAGTACCAGTCCTCCTCTGATCCTTATTTTAGTTGTACACTCTTACCCTCTAGCCACACTTAGAGAGAAAGCCCACAGAAACACATAAAATGAATTACTTTCCACTCCCAAGCTATGCCTTTACAGTTCCTTGGTTACATTTCCTTTTCAGTGATTCTATCTTCTCCAACACTTCCCAGCTATTCCCCTCCTCTGTCCCCCCCCCCCCAATTGGTCAATCACACCTGGGAGTGGTTAGCCAGGAGCATTTAACAAGGGAGGTGGTACGGGGGTGGCAGAAAAATTAACAACGTCCAGCAGCTAACAAGCAAAGCACCAGTCCCACAGTCACCTCGAAAGTTCAGCCAAAGCTGATCACAACCTGCTCCTCTCAGTATACAGCTCCTCTGCACTCCTTGGCTGCTCCAAGGCAAGTCCTCCCGACTCTCCGTGGCTATGGCTGTATGCCTTCCTCAGCTTGTGACTGCAAGTCTTCTCTCCTGCTCCTTTCTGCTTGCTGTTTCCAGAGTGGTGGCTGGTGGCTTTAAGGCCTGGCCACTTGCTCAAACACGGCACTCTCCTTCTCGATTGGCTCCCTCAGGAGCCGCGCTAGTGCTGGGCCTTTCTTCTATTGATGCTGGGTCCCCCTTCTCGAGTGGTTCCTCAGGGACCGAGCAGAACAATGTCAACAGCTAGCAAGCAAAGCACCAGTCCCACAGTTATCTCAAAAGTTCAGCTGATGCTGATCACTGCCTGCTCCTTTCAGTGCACAGCTTCTCTGCACTCCTTGGCTGCCCAAAGGTAAGTCCTCCAGACTCTCCGCAGCTATGTCTGCATACCTTCCCCACCCGGTACTTCTGCCCAATCCTCCTTCCTCAGCTTGCGGCTGCAAGCCTTCTCTCCTGCTCCCTCATGCTTGCCGTTTTGAAAGTTTGCAGTTGTTATGAAGAATGCCTCTCAGAAATGTACAGGACCCCTCTAATTGGGCAACCATATGACCATCAATGGGGCAATGAAAGCAGATACAATGGCCAAATGCACCTTAAGTGAGGAATACTGCAGGCTAGAGTCAGACAGGGAAACATACAGCATTCACAGGACATGTAAAAGGGTCCAAATTCTGGGAAGCAGCCCACAAAGTAAAACGCTTCCGTTTTAGGGAATAAGTATGACTAGTAGAAAGCTTCCTAGCCGCAATCAGAACATCAGCAATCTTAGGGTATACCCCCCAAAATGTGCAATGGCTAGATCTTAGCAGCCATGCATGCAGATGTAAGGACTTCAGGTCTGGATGGGCTAGGGACCACTTGTCCTGTGACAGACTGACAGAGGTAGAAATGGTTTTGTGGTGTTGTAGGACGCCTTCTTACTTGCTTCCTGTGTTGCGAACATTCTTCTGGTTGCGACTACAAACTTGGCAGCCACTCACAATCAAGGTCTTGAAGAGTTGGATAACTTGAAACATTGACGTAGATGCTTTGGTGGGGTGCTACCACCTATTTTTACAGATAAAGTCATGGTTTTAAATGTTCCCCACGACTGGAAGAGAATTTTTTTCCTTGATTGTGAGTGGCCACCAAGTTTGTAGTCATATTCAGTTTGAATATGGTTTCAGCACCACATGACGCTGTAGCCACAAACATTTTCTGTGTGCTTGTGTATCCGTATTCTTCTGGCTGGGTGGGGTGTGGGGTGGGCTGACGCCACAGAGATGTGTAATGAGGAGAGGTCAAAACAGAGAAATGAGGATGACAGCAGCACTCCACTTGCAGTTTGAGCAGAACCCACTGTATCAGAGGAAATGGGGGGGGGGGCATGCAGGAATTTCCCTTTCCAAGAGAGAGATGGACAACACATGTTGACCATTGTTGTGCGAGGTCCCCACACTCTAATTGGCCTCCCACTGTGTACCTTAGATAAACTTTATGTTACATATACATTATGACAAATGACCAACTTATAGGGCGTTGGCACTTACCGTACAAGTATAAGTGCCAGGGAAACATTATGATTATGATTCTGTTTTACTTTGTTTAGTAACAGCATGTAATGTAACAAGACACTTGTGTCCATTATCTTCCGAGAAGTCATTATACAGATTGCACTGCCACCTTTTGGATTCATGTAATATTGCACTACATCCTGTACCAAGTATGAATCCTTTGTTTTACGTTTTAGTGGACTATGCAAATAATGTATAAGGATAGATAACACTGTGGAGCCACCTAACTTTTTGCCAAAAGGGCTTATTTTATGTATCTAGTCTTCTAGCAAATTATGACAACTATCAGTAGTATACAACTTACTTTATTACGTATTCCCCTCGGGACCTTCTTCACTCCTTGGGGTATGTGGGAAACTTTTGGCTCCCAGTGTCCAACGGCAAGACCTGCTTAGGGCAACTGTTATCTTTTGTGTAATAAACAAGATTTATTACCGAATATGCCACTAGTCCATGTCTCTTTTGCATTTCCAAGACTGCAAAGAACCTGATTAGGGCTAAGCACCCTAACATATTGGCAACCTTGTGCAGGCCATCTGGATTTGCAAAGTTTTACAACTTGTTGGCTCATCCCTTCCCTGCGGGTAGTAAGTAGGTGTACACACCCGTATCACCTCACCCGTACTTTTAACTCCATAACATCTTGTAAAGTCTGGCTGCTTACTGGGCTTGGTCGATGCTGACTCACCTTGCTCAATGGCAGTTTTGAACTGCAGGATTGAGAGAGTACAGTAGCCCGACCAGCTGTTGGTCCCACTGTGGATCGATACACAACATGGCACCCACTGACGGGTTAACATTTTGTGTTTCCCAAAACTTTTACTGGTAACACTATGTCTACGTCTAATATCTGTGCAGACTTGAAACTCGACGTTTCTAACTTCCTTACCTCCCATGGAGGCTGGAACGATTTAGAGCTTGACGCAAATCGCTCCAAAAACCCCATGGTGGGGATTTCAACCCAGTACTCTGAGGTGACGCAAACAGCCAAAAAGCGTGATGCTAAAGGGCTGTTGGTCGCGACTCTATATGCTTCTCTAGAAGCCTCCAAAATCGAGGTTTCATTCCCTCGAACTGCAACTCTCATCTCTTAAGAAAGCTGTGATTGCATGCATCTGAAACTTTGAAGTTCTGATTCAAGCTGCTGCTCAGTTTTCAGTCTCAGTGTACCAAGAATGAGACTCTTTTGCACTGTTCTGTACAGGGTAATGATAGAGATTTAAGCATGTTGAGAGATGAATGTGAAGGATTGAGACAGGATAAGAGACAGGTGCTGCAGATGAATGATTTGTTGAGTGATACAAAACTAGGAGTTTATGTGAGGAGCTGGACAAGATGAGAGAGAGGACTTGAAACAGGTAAGTGAAGAGTTGGATAGGGAGCTTAGGGGCAACCTGCAAGTTGAGCGCCGCATATAGAATGTTACAGAAAGAAGTTCCAAAAGGTGTTGAGCAGAACATTGTAAACGTTAGTCACAAAGGTTGTAGATTAAAGATGGTGAAACTGCGCCATCAGCAAGAAGTGCTGGCTGGTCACATCAAGGCGATGGGCGGGTTTCACTACACACCCACTGACCTTATGTCATCCAGTGATGACAATTCTGGTGATGACATCTGCCAAGATGGCACCCAGCCACACCCTCACTGTGATCCAGTGTCCCCCCCCAGCCACCTACAAGATGGTGGATCCCCACACTATGACAGCAATACCCTATATCATCAGCGGAATGACGACTATCACGTGCGCCCCCATGGGGGGGGGGGAAGAGAGATTGAGGCCTAGGAATGGTCCCTCCGATTGCCACTCTGATAAGGGCCAACAAGCAGCTGGTCAATCAAATGATCGAGGCCACCCTCGCTAAGACAGGTTTGTCCGAGGAATGCAAGGAAGCCTTCAAAAACACATCTGGAAAAGATGCTGAAGGTTGCTGCTGCCCAGACTTCCATTATTCACACTGTGGCTGCCACTGCAATGGAGGCCGCCCTTCACAGATCATGAGACTTGACCCTTCCCCCTCTGACCACGCACACAATCCCCTTCAGCTGGCCCACTCTGTACAGCAGATCACTGACAGCATAGGCCGCATGAACCCCAGTGACAATCTCAGTTGCTATTTGGAGAAAGTATGTTCCAAATGTGAAATGCTCAGTCTGCCGGCAGCCTGGCAGGTACAAATCCTCCGTCAGACCATAAACCCCAGCCCTCTGGGCAAAACTCACAGAGGTAGCCTGCCAAGACACGAATGTGACTTTTGATGAGATTGCAGTGGAACTCATTTCCACACATAACCCAGGTGTGGCTGGAGTGATGTTGGCCTACCTTGTAAAACAAACTGCCAAGGAAAGCCCAGTGCCATACCACCAAAGGTTATAGATGGCTTACCGTACTGGCAAACATCTTTCGAGTTAAAGAGCTGACGTTGACCTAATTAAGTACAAGAATTTGTACCCTCGGAACATTATTACGGCAGGCCTTGAAAAAGTTGAACAAATGATTTTCCCACGATTTTCCCCAGAAGACAGAGTGGGTTTGCCAGCTCTACCTCAGAGATCTGAATTCCGGTTCGAAAAAGGTGGCTGTGATGCAATCCACTGGCAAGTCCACAACCCACTACACAGTGGAGGGCAGGCCCAAGAGAAAAAGGCCGCATTCTCTGACAACAAGCAGCACCACTCCCAGTCTGGAAGTGGAAACTGGAACTGTAATATGAATAACAAGCGGAACTGGAACAACACTAAATTCCAGTCTGGGCAATCAAAGTCAATCAATCAGGCCCTTCTTACCGTGAGATCACGGAGGAAAACAACCACCTCTGCAACCTCCTCGGGCATGTCCTGCACACTCCATTGCAGCGTTAGCCTCAGCATAACAGGGCTCACTAGGCCAAGGAGATACAGGAGCCTCCTCGGATCAGGCCACACCAGGCCTGAACCCTGAGGACACACCCTTCATCGCAGCTACACAGACCTTGAAGGGGCCTGACAAGAGAAGGCCAACCTACTTCTCCAGAAGTCCCTGGTAGCAGCAGTTCGGATTGACAACTACAGACCCCAGTGCGTATTGTGAAAAAGCTCACCCTTGACACAAACAGAAGGCCTTTCACAGAGGCCATGGTCGGGGCTGCCAACTGACTATTTTGCAAGACGCAGGCGCGGCTGTGTCTGTACTACGTGATGAAGATCCAGCAAACTCTTCCTGGTCCACCAGATGAAGGACCAGCACATCAGGTGCAGATGGCTCAAGGCTATACACCTACCGCTCTATTATACTTTCTGTGGTGATAGGCAACCTCAAGACTACCCATACCTTTGACCTCAAGATATTACACGATCATCCCAGCATCCTGGGCATCAATTTTCTTGCACTACACAGCTGTGTGGTGGATCTGGCAAACATGCTCCTACTCCAGATCAGGAGGAAATACCATACAGTCACGATTTCTGATTTGCATGTGGTTGCAACTATTACCACCAATGATAAGGAATATGATGTCATAGCTCTATTCCAGGCACATGAGTTTTTCAAGAAACTCCTAGCCATCCCGCAGAAACATTTGGATGCTTTTGGCACACACAAGCATGACTATGGGAGAATGCAGACTCATCAAAATTCCAGGCCCTGCACATGACAGGCAAAGGCAATACCCCTTTCCTGTTGCGGTCTTACCATCACTCAGAGAAACCATTCAGTCATTCCTCAGACAAGGTATGATCAGGTCTTGTGTCTAGACTGCCAATTCACCCATCTGGACAGTGAAAAAGCCCACAGGATCTTTGAGACTCACTATTGATTACAGACAACTTAATCAAGTCACTCCTAGCTGCTCACCTACAGTAGCATCAACACCTGATATGATCTGATGTCAGCAGTTTGAGCACAAGTAGTTCAGCGCCCTTCACATCTCCAATGGCTTTTGGACACTGCCCCTAACTCCAGAAAGTCAATATAAATTTGCCTTTACCTTTCAGGGTTGACCGTACACATAGACCTGCTTATCTCAGGGGTTCCACAATAGCCCCTCCCTTTTCTATCTACACATAATGGACACTGTGGAGGGTTTCTCTGCCCCACAATGTCTTCTGAAGTATGTGGATGATCTATTGTTGGCAACTGCCACCAAGAAGCAACATTTTGACATTCTTGATGAACTACTGACCCTCTTACAGAGGGCAGGCCTCAAGTGTAATCCTGCAAAAGCACAGCTCTGCCAGAAAGACGTCAACTTTCTTATCCTGTGCAGAACATAGAAGGAGCCTGGCTTGAAAGAAAATCCAAGCCTACAAGATTTGCTACTACCCACCAGTGTGGCAACACTCAGACGTTTCCTGGAAATGGTCAACTATTCCAGGAGTTTTGTGATTTTGCACAGAAGGCCGCCCCTCTGTATGAGCTCCTCAAAAAGGATGTTCCCTAGACTTGGGGCCCCATCCACACTCAAGCTGTGACCCTTCTGAAAGAGGCTTTGGCCTCTGCTCCAGCTTTAGTGAACCCCAGTCCAGCCTTACCTTTCCAACTGAAATCAGCCACTTTAGACATTGTCATGTCTGCAAACCTTGCTCAGAAAGTGAATGGTACCTTGAGGCCTACTATGTATGCATCCCAAATGCTGTCCCCAGTAGAACAGAAGTACAGCCTTTGTGAAAGGAACCTTCTATCTACCTACTGGGCTGTCAAGCATTTTCTGTATATCATTGGGTACTCACCCATCATTCTGAACACAAATCACACCCCCACAACCTTCCTGCTATCAAACAGAGTAAAGGAGGAATCAGTATCCCAACATCAGACTGACCCACTGGTTCCTTCTTCTCCAAGACCATGACATACAGGTCCACCCTGCCAAAGTGCCCTCAATTCTAGCCCATGGTCTTTCGTACCAAGGAGACCCACATGATTGTGCACTCCAACCCCCCCGACTTGCCAGACCCAGGCCCTTTTCTTTCCGCTACTCCAAAACTCCTTGCTGACAACTCCATGTGGCATGTCTTTACTGATGGCTCTGCCTCATACTATCAAGGAGAACAGGTAGCTAGATTCGGAGTGCTTATCTTGTATCCTAATGGTAACACTGTTTGTACCTCCAAACACTGCAGTGTTGCATCATCTCAGTATGCAGAATTGGCAGCTGTGGCCTACACCCTCGAACTGATATCGATTTTCAAGTACATCAAAGGAATCAGAGTCCAAGATGGTAGCATCTTTCAGAAAAAGAGATGTGCAAAAACAAAGGGCCACAGTTTGAAGATAGAGGGAGGGACAGCTCAAAGGTAATGTGAGGAAGTATTCTTTCATGGAGAGAGTTGTGGATACATGGAACAGCCTTCCTGAGGAGGTAGTGGACCCAAAAACAGTGGGGGAATTCAAGAATGCATGGGACAGACAGGCAATTCTAGTGGGGGGGTAGGAGGAAGTAGGCGTTGGTTAACTAGGATCTGCAGCCTATGCATTAGTAGGGAAACGGGCAGACTAGGTGGGCCAAGCGGTCCTCATCTGCTGTCAAATTCTATGTTTCTATGATACAACATGGTGTCAAGGACACCATCATCTTCACAGACTCCAATTGGGTCTGCTGCTCACTGACTGAATTTTCACTTTCCTGGCAGAAGAATGCCTTTGCATCTTCTGATTGCACCCCAGTGAAGTACAAAGCACTCTTTGTATACATTCACGAACTGACCCAACACTTTAAACAAACTGTTCATTTACAAAGTGAAGGCCCATTCCAAATCTGATCCATACCCTTCTTTCAACGATCGAGCAGATGCTCTTGCAAAATAGCGTGCTTGGGGGTGGGGGAAGACATAGGCAACAGTTCACCCCGATGCTCTAGCAGCTGTACAAGTAACTACTATAAAGAAGAAACCTGAACCTTTTGTGCCACTGGACTTGTCCACAGCACAGAAGACCGACCCTCAATTGAGAGAAGTGTTCAAATACCTTGATAATGGAACTGAACAAGAACGGTCTACTCACAGCCCTTACAAGAGACATGCAAACCAACTGCATCTATCCCAGGACAACAAACTGATCTGGTATAAGTCTGACGACTCGAACTACAAGCTGTGGGTAGTCCCTGAATCCCCGAGATCGGAATCAATTCACCAGGTCCATGACACCCCAACTGGTGGACACCAGAGAATGGAAAACACACTCCAGAGACTGAATTCTATTGGTTGGTGGCTAGGCATCACCAAGGATGTAACACACTACATAGAGGACTGCCTGGTTTGTGCTCAGAACAATCTGGCCCCAACCAAGCAAAATGCCAAACTACTTCTCCAGAGACAATCTGGTCCTTAGCATGCAATCCAAATTGATTTTACTGGTCCCCTGACCAATACCAGCAGGAACAAAAAGTATGCACTTGTAGTTACAGGCCTATTCTCCAAGTGGGTTGAAGCTTTCCCCACTCAGAAATGTACAGCCAAGGCAACTGCAAAAGTCCTGGTAGGACAATTGTTCTCAAGGGGGGCCTACCTCTTAAGGTAGACTCTGACCAAGGAACCAGCTTTATAGGCGAGTTAATGCAAGAAACACTTGAACTTCTAGGGGCACACTGGAAGTTCCACATACCCTACCACTCTCAATCAGGTCAGGCAGAAAGAGCCAGACAGATAGATTAACTCCTATGACAATAAGGGCAACTCCTTCAGCCACCACCCAGTTGACACCCTTCGAGGTGTTGACTGGTAGAACCAAGAGACTACCTGAACATCTGCCATTTGACCTAAACATACCCACTGCAGACAGTGTGTCTGTAGACAAATATGTTGCAAAACTCAGAGATGACATTGTTAAAACCCACTTGTATACTGCACACCCTATGGGCAAAGCCCAACAGTCCAAACTCTGGTTTGACAAACACACACAAGAAGTGGACTGACAAGTTGGAGATCAGGTAATGGTACTCAGATTTGTTCACCCTACACAGTCCTCCTCCAATAAGTGGTAAGGACCCTACCCCATTAATCGACAAACTCAGTCCTGCAGTCTACTAAGTTAGACCCCTTCAGCACAAGAAACTTACTGAGAAATGGTTGCATGTAAACCAGTTGAAATTGTATAAAGCAGCATAATCACTTTTCCTAACCCCATTAGGCAGAATTGTACCTACTGACCTTTTCTTTTTCCTTACAGGTATTTCTGCAAAATGGCTATCTTACACCTAGCTCTCCTGCTACTAGAAGAAGCATTCCCATTTGTCCATGGCAAGGATATGAAAATTACATCCAAAAGCAACCAATGTCTACGGCAACTCCTTCCACTACTTGAACATCCTCAGGGAAGTTACATGACTCCAGCTGACAAACCCACCACCATCCCTGAAGGAGTTAGCATAGATGTTCCCAAATTGATTACTGTCCAGGAAGGCAAAGATGCCTTCCTCACTGCTGCAGCAGTGGTGACCCCTGAAAAATCTTCCCTCAAAATTGAAATAGACAACAATGGAAATACACTCCCTGTTGCCTGCCTTGCAAAAGGCACTTTCCAAGGTTGGTGCAGTACCAATATTGACCCAAACGATATCCAGTCCATTCGCCAAGCCAGTCACAGACATTCTGGTTTATATAAGTTAACTGCTCCAATTGACCCTGCTTTTTATGAGAGGTTCCCACAAGATTCTGGAAAAGACTTTTGTAATCACCACAGGCTACAGCAGTCATGTTCTTGATGGTTGTACCCTCTACTGAAGCCGAATTAACTGATTGTCCCCCACAAGAACCTGGACCAACTAGTGGTCTCACTGCCATGTCCCTTCTAGGTACCCTTAACAATGTGCAGTACATGCACATTCCAGTTATTTTTAATCTTACTTATCGAAATATGGCTGAATTTGGTATGCGCCATAATACAAACACATCTAAGTTTTTCAGTACTATGTTTATTAGACAGTCTTGCAGCATACCAGACACGTACACAAGACCCAATAGGTGGTACTCATACTACTGAACACTTAGGTTTATTCAAGCCTAGACCAATCCCTAATGACAAGAAAAAGACCAAATCTTCCCCCTCTCGTAGGAAGTGTGACACTGCTGACGTCACTGGTGCCACAGGCACCATTTCCAGTCTCTTCGGAACCAGCACGTCTATCTGGTACAGAGCAGATATTGCCTCTATCTAGTCAAATGACCAAATTCCAAGATGGCATGAAGAATGATACCCTACCACCCTTATTACACAGTGTAGATGGGCTTAGTCAGGAAAAATGATTTACCGTGTACAACATGCACAATATTGCCAAGAGTTTTACAAAGAATAAAATTAATGAACTAGTCCAACAGAACAATATAGAGGCGGACAAGCAATATATTGCCAGGGAACTCCTGTGCTCTGCTTATGGCTCTAATGTCACAACCACTGTCAATCTCTTTCGTGATTTGGAATCTGGATGTATTCCAGATATTATTCATGATAGAATACTTGCTAAATGGTATTGTCCACATTGTAAATCCACTACTTGCATCAATATGTGTACTTCCAGGTCACTTTCGATCCCCATGTCAACTGCACATAATCTAGGTTACGTCACCCATCATCCCAATAGGGGCCCCTGCTATACTGAAAATAAATGCACCACCAGAGACACAGTGTTACCTTTACTGTATCTTTACCATGTTTTGATCGCACTACAGCTTTTTAATTCATAAGCTTCCATTCACTTCATTGGGCACCTTGATGAGGATATCTACAGAGAACGCATCGAACTTCCACCTCTTCTGGTTTACCATTCCACCCTTGAAGCATGGGTGGCACCTCAGACTGTTGTGCAAAGAAGGGATATCATTATTTGTGTCATTGTGACGTTTGACATCAAAATAGTGTGTGGTTATTCACCAGACAGCATTGATTGGTCTTTCACAATGGACTTGGACATTAAAATCAAACAATACAGGTAATCCTAGGGCACCAACAGCAGCAACACTGGACGCCTTTACCAGAACTATGCCAAAGAGGTTTATCACCTGACTACAAGACTCAAGAATCAATCTTTCACCTGCTCAGGTCAAATGAGAAAATGGGGAGTTCCTACTGTTAAAATGAATTAGAACTACGATGGTCAGTACTGCATAGTAACAAACTGTACAAGTTTTTCATATGGTCTTAATACTTGCAAGGTTGAATTTCCTAATTTCGGTTTTTATTCCTCATCCAATTACAGTTATGACTCCTGTTCCCATCACGGAACCAGATGTTATTGACAGTGATCCTGAATATATTCTCATTCTCTCTCTCTCTCTCTCTCTCTCTCTCTCTCTCTCTCCTCCCCCCACCCCATTTTTAATGTCCATATTGACCCTTTGACATTGACCTTAAAAAGAGACTTACCAGCCTCAGACCCTGCACCTGATATATGGGTGCCTTACCTCATAGGACACCTCCTCATGTGAATCTTGCCCCAAATAATTCAGTAGTAAAAAAAAAAAAAAAGTTGTAACCCTCATAAAATTTGAAAAGAAAATGTGACTGCACCTGGGAAAAAGCAGTGCTCTGTTAAGGCAATATAAAATACAAACAAAGGATACCAGCACTTACTTAAAGGGATCACTTAACTTAATGTTAGCTCCAGGACTTGGCTGAAGGAATGCAGGCCCAGTGTGCTCATTTAATATTGTATTTTATTGTAGAAAAAAAAAAAAAAAAAAAAGACGCATCAAGACAGCACACTCACGTATAACAGCCACATTCCACCTGTTCATAGAATGTCCATAAAAGTTCACACTTCTCCACTTTTGAAACAAAACAAGCCTGTGAAGCAGGCCGGCAAGTCACTTCTGCAGCAAGGCTGAGGAACACACCCACGTCACCTGACAAGTTTCACAGTTAGCTTTCTCAAAGGCTGACGTGTAAAGGCACCATACTTCCTTTTAAGTGCGTTTTTTAAAGAAACTGTACATACAAATATATTACAGGAACAAAGTGCAATAGTGCTCAATTAAACTCTACATGTATCTAAGTGAAAAATACAACACAATAGCAGAAAGATAGAAACTGTGCCTCATATTATTTAATATGGCACCAGTATTAGAACACTGCACACAATTCCCTATGGATGTATCACAAGGCCACTTTTTTCATCATATGGGTCTGACTTACCCTGGTAGGTCAAAATCATTTTTTTTTTTTGTGTACAACTGAAAGATAGAAAACAAAGAAAGTTATAAATAAAGATACAGTAACATAATATATACATTAATACAACACCAACCAAATAAATTATTACTTTTTTCCAAAAAAGGCTTAATTTCAATCCTGTCGTTTAAACCAGGGGTGCGCATGGCATTCATAGAAAAGATCCAATATTGCTCCCTTTTAAGGAGCAAATTACCATAAATCACCACCTCTCTTGGTGATTATAGGTTTTTCTATAGCTGTAAACTGAAAACCATGTTTACTCTGATCCCTTACTTTTTATAATGTGTAGGGCAAGGGCATTTGTAATATCTCTATTTAGAATAGCCCTAGCATGTTCTCCAATTCTAATCTTAAAACGGTCTTTTGGTTTTTCCAATACAGAATTGGCCACAAGTACATTCAGCCATGTAAATTACCCCAGAAGTATTACAGGTGATACTACCTCTGACTTTAACATCTATTCCTGTGGCATGATTTTTAAACCATTTGGTATTTTTAACCAAGGGGCAATATTTACAGTTACCACATTTATTGCACCCCTTCCCCTTTCGGTAAGCCAGTTCCTTGGTTTGTCTGGCAGAGGTTGGACAGAGTGAACAACTACATCTTTTATTATTTTTACCTTTGCGAAACACCATTTTGGGTCCGTTCTCAACTAATCCTGTAAGATTTTGATCCTTCAATACTAAATGTCAATGATTTTTTAATGATGTTAGAAATATCTTTTGACTGAACTATATATAGTTACAAAAGTCATCTGTGGATCACGTTTCTTTTTCTCTTGTTGTTTTACCAAGAGTGATTCTCTAGGAGTTTGAGCTACTTGTCTTGCTTCTGTGATTGTCCCAATATCATATCCTCTGTCCAACAACCAATCTGACAACTCATGTGCTCTCTTATCATATTCAGGCTGGCTACTACAGTTTCTTCTAGTGCATGTAAGACTGCCCTTTCGGTATAGCCCTTACCACATGTCTGAGGTGAGCACTACTGGCTAATAACAGCGTATTTTGATCAGTCTCTTTCCTGAATAAGAGAGTTTGTACTCCTCCATTTCCATCCTTATATATTCTTAAATCAAGAAAGACATGGGAGACGTATTAACTGTACTAGAGGAATTAGCAATTGAGGATAATAGCTTTCTGGTTATATTGGATGTACAATCTTTATATTCCAATATTCCACATAAGGAGGGCTTAAAAGCCTTAAAATTCTATTTAGAGATGAGAGAGAATATTAATCCACCCACTGATGTGTTAGTACAACTTACTAAATTTGTTTTGGAATTTAACACTTTTTTTTTTTTTTTATATATAAGAATGATTTCTATCTGCAGAAAATGAGTACAGCAATGGGAGCCAGTATGGTTCTTAACTATGCCAATTTATATATGGCAAAGTGGGAACTGGAAACAGGAAGAACAGAGGATAATCCCTACCTTCACAAAATTGATTTATGGAGATGCTTTATTGACGACATCTTTATGGTGTGGAAGGGAAGTGAGGAAGAAATTATTGAATTTGTACAATATTTGGAAAGAAGCAATGACAATTTATGCTTTAGTGTCAGCTTTAGTCAGAAAGAGATTAGCTTTCTTGATTTAAATAAGCTGTTATTAGCCAGTAATGCTCACCCCAGACATGTGGTAAGGGCTATACCGAAAGGGCAGTTTATATGCACTAGAAGAAACTGTAGTAGCCAGCCTGAATATGATAAGAGAGCACATGAGTTGTCAGATCGGTTGTTGGACAGAGGATATGATATTGGGACAATCACAGAAGCAAGACAAGAAGTAGCTCAAACTCCTAGAGAATCACTCATGGTAAAACAACAAGAGAAAAAGAAACGTGATCCACAGATGACTTTTGTAACTACATATAGTTCACAGTCAAAAGATATTTCTATCATCACTAAAAATCATTGGTATTTAGTATTGAAGGATCAAAATCTTAAAGGATTAGTTGAGAACGGACCCAAAATGGTGTTTCGCAGAGGTAAAAACATAAAAGATGTAGTTGTCCACTCTGTCCAGCCTCTGCCTGACAAACCAAGGAACTGGCTTACCAAAAGGGGAGGGGGTGCAATAAATGTGGTAACTGTAAGTATTGCCCCTTAGTTAAAAATACTAAATGGTTTAGAAATCATGCCATAGGAATAGATGTTAAAGTCAGAGGTAATATTACCTGTGATACTTCTGGGGTAATTTACATGGCTGAATGTACTTGTGGCCAATTCTATATTGGAAAAACAAAAAGACTGTTTAAGATTAGAATTGAAGAACATGCTAGGGCTATTCTAAATAAAGATATTAAAAATGCCCTTGTCCTACACATTATAAAAAGTAGGGGATCAGAGTACACATGGTTTTTAGTTTACAGCTATAGAAAAACCTATAATCACCAAGAGAGGTGGTGATTATGATAATTTGCTCCTTAAAAGGGAGCAATATTGGATCTTATCTATGAATGCCATGCGCACCCCTGGTTTAAATGACAGGACTGAAATTAAGCCTTTTCTGAAGAAAAAGTATTTGGTTGGTGTTGTATTAATGTATATATTATGTTACTGTATCTTTATTTATAACTGTCTGTTTTCTATCTTTCAGTTGTACACAAAAAAAAAAAAAAAAAACAACTGATTTTGACCTACCAGGGTAAGTCAGACCCATATGATGAAAAAAGTGGCCTTGTGAAACATCCTTAGGGAATTGTGTGCAATGTTCTAATACTGCTGCCATACTAAGTAATATAGGCACAGTTTCTATCTTTCTACTATTGTGATTTTTTTCACTTAGATACATGTAGAGTTTAATTGAGCAGTATTGCACTTTGTTCCTGTAATATATTTGTATGTACAGTTTCTTTAAGAAACACACTTAAAAGGAAGTATGGTGCCTTTACATGTCAGCCTTTGAGAAAGCTAACTGCGAAACTTGTCAGGTGACATGGGTGTGTTCCTCAGCCTTGCTGCAGAAGTGACTTGCCGGCCTGCTTCACAGGCTTGTTTTGTTTTAAAAGTGGAGAAGTGTGGACTTTTATGGACACTTTATGGACATTCTATGAACAGGTGGAATGTGAGTGTGCTGTCGATGTGTTTTTTTTCTACAATAAAATACAATATTAAATGAACACGCTGGGCCTGCATTCCTTCAGCCAAGTCCTGGAGCTAACACTAAGTTAAGTGATCCCTTTAAGTAAATGCTGGTATCCTGTCTTTGTATTTTAACCCTCATAAAATCCAGAAAACTGGGTCCCAAGGACTTCCGGTTTCTGGTGCCACTCACACCCCACCCACATGCTCTGCCGAGTTATGATGTTTTGCTAGGAAGAGTGCAGGGATGCGTTCCATTATACTCCACGGGTGGCACCTTTCCAATTGTTTTTTCACATTATAATGGCAACTTGGTGAGGAAACGTGGGCACTGGTTGACTAACAATGCCCTTGGCCTTCAGCCTCATGCACCCCAACCATGCATTAATTCCTAAGAAATGCCTCCCATCTCGAGGATTAATGTTTACGTATTATGTATTCCCCTTGAGACCTTCTTCACTTCTTGAGGTATCTGGGAAACTTTCGTCTCCCAGTGTCTAATGGCAAGACCTCCTTAGGGCAACTAATATCTTTTGTATAATAACCAAGATTTATTACCGAATATGCCACTACTCTGTCTCTTTTGCATTTCCAAGACTGCAAATAATCTGCTCGGGACTATGCACCCTAACACCATAAACTACACATCCTGGAGCAAGCAAGTAGAAATGCAGCAGTTTTGCATTGTGTGAAGTTGCAAAAAGGTTAATCGACAACTCCATCTTGTGACAAGGTCATTTACCATGGAGGTCAGCAGTTTTGGAGACCTGGAAAATATATAGCACGGATTACCAAGCTGTAACTCATGGTTTATACCGAGGGTTTCCAGTGCCTATTTTTCAGCATTTTAAATTTTTTTTAAAAAACAATGTTTTCTAGTGCGATTTATTTTTATCGGTTTCTTGGAAAAAATGTTAAGCCACATTTAATGATCAAACTGCTTGCACAGCATTTTCAGAAAGTGCCAGTGCTAGGATTGCAACATACTACAGATTTCACAGCTGAAATCTGCTGTAAAAACACACCATACAATACATTTTTAGTGAGTCAAATAGTCGCCATGAAAGAGAAATGCCACTAGCATAGTTTCAGAAATGCCTAAAAATTACAAAGGAAGGTATATAAATCCGAGTGTCTCAGAAAAAGACACAGCCAAAGCAAAGTCAATAAAGGCAATCCCAAATAAATATGGATCAGAGAAAACAGTCACAGATGAAATAGAAATAGCCACAATGGAGGTCAATACATGGTTTCCTGAAGAAGCACAGAATGTACAGAGAAACATTGATATGGCTGTCCTGACAAGTTGGCCTATCATAATAATAAAAAATAAATAAATAAAGGTATAAAAGATTGTGGAGAGCAGCGTCATTTACCAGGATCTATTGTGCTAGACTTGCTCTGCTTTTCCTGGTGGTCACCTCCCCATTTTCCATTTTATTGTTCAGTGAGGGTCACACTGCACCTTTAGCAGCTCCAATAGAATACAGCCATTTTGAGAAGGGGGCCACTAAGAACATCAGGGAATGCAGTGGATGTTCATCTTAGAAAATGGGCTTTTACTTGCTGGGCTCCGACTGGCTGGTACCCCTGCAAGGGGGGTACATTAACTTTTAATAGACGCCCAGGAATAAAAAGAACCAGCCCAAAGTGCCACTGCACCCACTCAGACATCGTTGTGCTCATCTTGCTTACTCACTGGCCGAGAGTACCACACTATATTTGAAATTGCCGCCATTTTTTCCTGTCACTTGGGGAGACACTGGCTACCCAGTGTGACGCTCTGCCCCTTGCTTATGATTATTGTATGATATTGCTATTATAAATACATGGTCTGTGTAGGACATTTCAGTGTGTGAGGAATTTGGCCTGTAATTTCAAAGTGTCGGTAGCTGAAAACCAGGAGGTAATAAAACAGACCAAAAGGAAACAGTTAATTGGAACATCCTCCAGAAACAGTTTATTGCCTGCTGCTGCCTTTGAAGTTGAAACTAAAAAATATAAAGTTTATGACATCAGGAAGGGACGTAATTTAGCAGATTCCTGTTGGCTATCCCACACCTGGGTGACGGACTGCAGGGTTATAAACCTCAAAGGAACTGGTTAATCAAAGGCTGTTATATTGGAAAGGTTTTTTTTTTTTTTTTTTTGTTTGTTTGTTTTTTTCCCCTGATGTTACCATTACTTAAAAATACCTCCCGGTAGAAATTATGTTAGAATTAATTCTAAAAGGAGGAGCTAGCCAACTCATCAAGGGGGTGTGGAGATAGAGTTGACAATGTATCAGTGTGTCTGAAATGTGTGATTTCATCTTGGGCTCTGAAAGAAAACAGTAACATATTTAACTTAAAAGCACTTCCAGAGAGAATGCATTAGATAGCAAAGATCTAAATGTATTGTGGTAGGAGTTTGGTTCTATTATTTTCCCTTTTTCTTTTATAGATTGTAAGCTGTAAGATATATTGTTTTGTGTTTAATTTTACGTATTTATCATCTTTTAGTAAATCACATTTTCTTGAAATACTGCCTATGTCTTCCCAGTTCTTTTTGCATGTGAAGTGCCTGTATTTTAAGTCTGACAACTATTTAAAAGGTTTGAAGGTGTTACTAAGTTTGAAAAAGGTAAGAATATAAATAAGGTCTCACAGAGTTTTAAGGGTTCATTTTGGATACCTGGTTAGTTGCCCTTAGGCGAAAGATATATTGCATCCCCCTGAAGAGATTATCTGAGCCTGTATATTTGTGTATGCTAGCATAAGGGTCACAGTTTGACTCCCCCCAGAACTTGAGGCTTAAGGTGATTCGGACCCAAAACAAATAGGAGGGTTACCCTGTCTGTTACCTGTTCAAACTATTGTGCTCTGAGGTTGGCACTGTGGGAGTAGAGGGCCTGACCTGCGGAGTGCGTTTATGACACCCAGCACTCAGTAGTTGACTGCCAGCCACCAAACAAAATGCACATCACCCTCCGACTGGCTCATTTCTTGCCACACTTTTTTTTTTTTCCTCGCTTCTGTAATGTCCCATACATGGTACTGCTGTGATACCCGAGACTCAGAGCAGACCACACATCTTTGGATCGCAGTACAGCCCCGAACACAGTGCTTCCGTTAACCAACCACCATAGCTACCAGAGTGATCAGGTTGACTTATGCTCATGCTGCATAAAGTACCCCCCCCCAAAACCACACACAGTCACATTCCTGGCAGCAAGCGACCGAAAAAGCATAAAACTGTCTTTTTATAAATTACTTTCTTGAAGTGCTCAGTAGATTGCACTTTGTCTCAAATAGCTGTGGCTTTGAAACTGCCGCTGGAGACTGGCACTACATTTAAAATCCAATTGAAAAGTAAAAAAAAAAAAATACCTCTTTTCACATGGACCCGATCACTCTACATTCCCCTGCTATGACTCGGTGCTCCTAAAAGTAAGAAAAATATACGGTTCACCACTGTGGGGTGTGTGTGTGGTGGTGGGGGGGGCGGCAGACAAAGCAGTAAGCAAGTATAAGTGGAGATGCTCGTGAGAAAGTATTCAAATAAAACAGCAGCACCTTCCAGTGGTCATTTTACCAATACAGGGATTATTTTACCAGAAAAGTCGATTTTTTTTTTTTTTTTTTTTTTTAATTACATTTTATACATATATTGTTTATGTTTTCCAGAAAATGACACCTATAGTTCATTTTCTAAGCACAGTAATACTCTCCAGAGTGGGCGGTATGGTCAATACCAGACCTTCCAGGAGCTAGAAGGCCTTCCGCCTGTGGCATCAAGCCTTATTATGCCCCTGGACGGTCCAGTATTGCCCAATACTGCCCACCATGTCAGGTATTATTGCTTACTTAACCCATTTTAATACTTGCTCTCTGATGCTGATGGCTAAGTAATAATCAGCAAACTCTGTGCTTTCCAGTTTTAGCTTTATGTGAAAAAAACAAACAAACATTTGTTGATGCTTCTGTGTGCATGATCAATTAATATCCAAAACCGGTTAGGCTATATATATTTTTTTTTGTTTAACCAGGAGTAGCACACAAGCTGAAAGTTTTTTTTTTTTTAACAGGTGCGACCTGGGAGCACAGGAAGTTAAGTGACTTGCTCAGGGGTCACACAGTATACGAGTGGAAGCTGTGGGATTCAAACCCAGGTCTGATCTGCTGGATATCACCAGATTGGCAGCTCAGAGCCTTAAACCACTGCGCTATACTGTTCCATGAGTAGAAACTGTTAATACCAAGTTACCACTGTTATCCAAGAAAATGCTGGGTGGCATTTATGTGGGTGAAGGACTACATTTTGAAGAACTACGAATACTTCAGCAGTTGAGCCTTCATTCGTCTTGAATAAATGAAAAGAAACTCAGTCATGTGATGAAGCCGGCCCATTGGTGCAGCGGTAGAGCTACTGCTTGTGACACCAGCCATCCGGGTGAAGCAAGCCCAGGTTGTTGGAGGGCTGGCTGGGGGAGGAGGGCTGAGCACCTGGAGGGCTGCTCTCCTCCTGCTCCGGGGAGGGTAGGTTGTGGATCACGCTGCTTTACCACCACCTGGGTGACCATGGGTGGTGATGCAACAAGACTGCAGAGAGACCAGGAGGGGTGGACGCTGGCCGAGATTTGGAGTGGCGGCATGTCTCTACATGCCAGCGCATCCTTGGATCTCCCAGTGTGCTGGCGCCCTCACGGCAGGGACACAGAAACTAGGAAAAACAACCCCCACTAGCTTCAACAGAAGCACCTCGGCACCAGGACTCCATAACTAGGCTCCTAAGAGGACCAACCACCCAACGCACTCAAATGGACTGGGAGGAGAATGACCCGGGATACTCTCCTTCCCTCCCTGGGGGGGGGGGCAAACCACGGCCAGATGGGGTAAGTCCTTTGATGCCTTTGGAAGTTACCTGGGGCAGAGTTTGGGCAGCCTTGGGGTACCTGGAAGAAAGGGGCAAGTTACAGTGCAAGAAGGGACTGTAGAAACAGAAAATAAAGAATCAAAAATAAATCAATAAATGAAAATCATGTGATGAAGAAAAATACCCACTCTCCATAATACAGTTTCCCAAACTCACAAACTGTCAACAGGAGTATCTTGAAAGGGATGGACCCCCAAAAAGGCAGGGGCACCAAAAGAGCAAATGCAAGGTCACTCACCATCAGAGGAGTCCTGAAGTGTCTTTTTCAGGATGTCCCCATTCCTCAGGATTTCCTCTTGAGACTGCAGTGTGGCATTCTGCGCCTGAATCATCTCTTGTGCCAAATGGTTGCTTGTCTCTAGCTGCTGTGCCACACTTTCAGAATTCAATGTCAACCTGCCGAAATATCAGAGGGATTTGGTGTGCAATTCTTATTACGGCGCATTACAAATGCAGACTAGATTGTTCAGTGGGTTTACAGAGCCTCTCACCTCAAGGACATGGGTTTTAATACAGCCCAGGGCAGTAGTGATTGAAAGCCATTATGATGCGATGGCTATTTAGCGGACCATATTAAATGAGTTGTGCTGGTACTCAGGCATGTTCTTAGTGGACAGGTGTCCCGATCACAAAAAAACACGAACATAACTGGCATTACTTGGCTTACTACCCTTACCCAATGGTTACCACCCCTGCTGGCAGTTTTCCATGAGAGGAAGAGGCTGGAATAGGCATGCAGTACAAGCTACTCCCTTGCACACTGGTGGTGGCCCCTATGTGACAGGGTTAAAAAGCCACTGACCCATCATAGAAACCTTGTAACAATTTTCAGACACATTTTATCTCATCTTTCATATATATTTAGTTTCCCTTCTGTTTTACAACTATGTCTATTATCATGAAAACACAACTGCAGTTTACATTAACTTCCTCTGCTCTGGCTGTCTGGCGACATCTGGCAGTGGTACAGGCTAGGTTACAGGAGGGATTTACTGGGCTTCAGGCTTTTTTGTTTTTGTTTTTGAGTACTCAAGACTGAAATTAAATTTAAACAAAACCTTAAACCAGGGACTTCCGGTGACGTCATCGGGGACATGGCAGCTTAGACAAAGAGCTCTCCAACCTAGAATCCAGGAAAACATTTCCACACACGTAGAGCCGACAAATAATCCTCAATATGCAGAAATCAAGTTGTGGAAATACAAACAGAAGAAGATCCCGCTCAAAAACAAGAAAGGGAAGCAGGATTGCCCAGGATCGAGCCCTACTAGCTCGGCGGCAAGTGGGAGAGATTCCCCTCAAAGTATGGAGGGAGTCGATACAGAGACCGAAATGGACAACCTTTCTAGAACACGTTTTGAAACGTTGTTATCTGAAATAAAACAATTCAGATCTGAAACAAAACTTGAATTTAATAAACTACACTCTGATTTAAGTAAATTAGATTCTAGAGTAACTGAAGCAGAAGAAAGAGTATCGACAGCGGAGGATGACCTACGACAGATTTCTAAAGCGCTGGAATACATTACACATCAATCGGAATCTATCTCAGCCAAATGCCTCGACTTGGAAGCTCGTTCTCAGAGAGAAAACATTAGGATTCACGGCCTACCAGAAGCAGCAGAGGTCGGTGACATGTGCGAATTTGTGGAGGACTTGTTCCGCCATGTCCTGGACTTACCACAAACATTTAACTTTAAAATCGAACGCGACTACAGGGCATTGGTGCTCAAGCCAACCTCACCCACAGCCAGACCTCGTTCGATAATTGTGAAATTTTCGAGCTATCGAAACAAGGAGCAAATACTAAAAACAGCATGGAAACAGGGCTGGGTGGAGTATAATGGGGCCAGGCTCATATTCGATCAAGACTACCCCCAGGTAATACCACAACAACCACAACAACCACAACAACCGGCTTATGCTCCGTTTTTAAGGAAACTAAAAGAAATCAAGGTGAAGTTCCAGACCCCCTACCCTGCTAGACTTCGAGTATGCTGGGACTCGGGCACCGAAATCTATCACTCGGCGGAGGAGGCCCTGCAGGCCTTCAAGGATCGTGGACACGAAATCATAATGCCCACCAGGCGTAAAGATCTACACCAGTTGCCACAGAATCCGTGGCGCGTGAGCAGCCCTTACACTGGTAACCATGAAAGAAGGAGGGCGGCAGACAATACCCTTATAGACATTAAGAGAATGCTGGGCCGCTTAACAAAAGCTAGAGACTCTGTGACCCCACTTCACAACACTGACTTAAATACATGAAAGCAATGACTGAGTTGGTGAGAACTTTCTTACTGGATTTATAATCTGCCGATCTGGCGTTCCTCTCCCTCCTGACACGGGGGGTCAGGGATGGACTGCCGTCTAACCGATGTATTGACTCTGTTCTTTATAGGGGCTTTTGAATAATGCAATGTTTCAGTATATAACGTGCATAGAGAAGCTTACAGATAGAAGTGGTAGCAAAGAAGAGGGTGAGTTAAGAGAGGGGTATTGACTGGTCCCCTCAATCGAAAGGGGTTGAGGGAGGAAGCAGATGGGCAGTTGGTGGGCTGGAGGAAGATGAGAGAAGGGAGTGGATGGTTGGATGGGGATCTCTGTTGCTCTTCTTTTGGGCTGGGGAAAGGGGGGAGGAGGCGGGCTCGCTATGGGGTGGGGGGGAGTACGAGGTGGTGGGCTGGGTGTTTGAGGGGATGGGGACGAGCGGTGGGGAGCAGGTGGGGAGCAAGACTTTAGCATCGAGAACCATATCACATTGTTATTAAGGTGGCCCTTGTGATTGATTTTTGGCTGACCGCTTTCCCTATCAATCGCTTTCTCATGGTCTTATGGGTAGGCCTCTTTTCTAAGATGACGAGTGGTAGTCTCGAGGCCTGAATTCTGATATCTGGAGAGATAGGGTAAAGATTTAATAAGCGCACGAGGCATTTTGGAGATCTTAAAATGGGGGGGGAGGAATAGGGTATGAGAAGGGGGAATAGAATATGTCCTTTTCACAAGATGCAAGAAGGAGGGAGACCAGGGTAGTGTGGGTCTGGGAGACTCGGAACGGGCACTGTAAGGGAGATGGTGCTCTGAGATCTTCAGTGTGCTTAATACTAATGAGTAGTCTATGAAAGGGAAACTACGCAGTAAATCAACAGATGGGGTGTTGCCATAGCGGGTGGAAGCGGGAGTTTCTCGCAAAGCATAAGACACGAATTGGGGAACAGAGGTGGGCCTCTCCTAGTTCAATCTCTTTAAACCAGTAAGTGAGCATTGTGTTGATATTAGACTGAAGATCCCTAGAGGTAAAATCGACTGCATGTCTCACCCTGTTCAATGGTTCTCCTATTAGTACCCGAAGGGGGGAGGGGCTCCGGCACTGAATAGCTTCGTTATTAGAAAAGGTTGATTGGCCAGTCTTCCACGAATAAAGGGAGGTATGAGTTCTCTCTTGACATGATAAGGAGGGGGCTGAGAACAAAGGCAGGGGGGAGATGAGGGCCCCATGAGTTATATTGCCAAAGCCAATATTTCTTTAAATAATGGGGATCTCCAGTGCAAATTTTGTAATAAGAGATTCTGGATCAGAGGCAGGGAGACAGCTAAGCAGATGGGTAAACCCCACATCAAACACAGCAGATGGAGAGTGGTAAAAACACCCACACTACATTTTATGCCAGTCTGTTTACTGATGATGATTTGCCATGACAACTGGCAGGGACTCAATTCCTGCGGAGTCCAAGAGGAACGGGCCGCTTTTAAGGCTCCCCCCCTCCTAATCAAGTGAATTCTACTCGATTCTACAGAGAGCAGAGCACTCTGCTCCCCTACCTTGGGAGTCGTATTGTAAATATTGTTCCACAGAGGGTACTAGTTGATCAGTTAATGGTACCTTCTGAGTTAGTATATATGTTTATGTGTTATGTTGCTATGGTTGTTTGGATGTTTGTTTTAAGCTATTCTGATTGATTACAGAGGCAAAATGATTGTACTTATCACACAAAATCCCAGGGCCTGTTGCACTCATTAACATACCTGAAGGAAGAGACAGAGGTGAAAGACAGGGGGAAAATTCAGAGGAAGATAATTGCAAGGAGGAGTAGTCTATCCTCCCCATATTTAAAGGCCAATATTCTGATGGACATAGATGGCAGATAGCAAAAAGATTAAAATCATTTCACATAATGTAAATGGGCTAAACAATCCAGTAAAACGATACAAAGTTATGTCGGCCCTAAAGAGGGAGCACCCCACCTTTATCCTACTACAAGAAACGCATCTTAATAAAACTGAACATCTGTAGCTGGTAAGATTTGGCTATGACACAGTAGCTGCGTCCTCCTATAAGGGAGGGAAGAGAAGAGGGGTGGCGATATTGGTGGCTAAAGGGACTCCATTTCAGAAAACTAACAGTTATTTGGACCCAGAAGGAAGATTGGCTATCTTAGTGGGTAAGTTAGACGGTGCTCCTATCACTTTAGTTTCTTTGTATGCCCCGCAAGGTTCCACGAAGGAGATTTTCAGTTCCCTACTCCACAAAATTTCTGACTATCAGATGGGAACACTGGTGGTGGGGGGAGGCAAACCAGATATGGGATTCCAAGGACACCTCCAAAAAGCGAAACTTTAATCTGACATCAGCGGGTAAATTAGTCAGGAGGTATCTGAAAGGCGCATTTTGGATAGACGCTTGGAGACACCAAAATACCAGTAAAAGGGATTATACCCATTATTCATTTCCACATGGTTCATATGCCAGGATTGACTATATCCTGGTCTCTGGTGAACACCGAGACCAGATTATAGATTGCAGACATATCCCATCAGTGTTATCAGATCATGCACAGGTGTCTATGGTTATGAAATGGGATGTTAAGAAGGGAGGTTCCCTTTGGAAATTTAATGACTATCTGTTAAACCTGAGGGAATTTACGGATATGGCCAAGCCCAGACTAATGCAAATTCTGAAGGACAACGAGTCCGCAGAAATTCCCGATACCATAATATGGGACACTATTAAGACGGTGTTCAGGCGAGACTGCATTAAATATGCTGCATATTTTAAAAAACAGCAAAATAAAAAAATGGAGCATCTTCAAACACAGCTCCACAATCTGATGGGGCAGGCAGCGGCTGGGGAGGCTTCGGTACAACCAGAAATAATAAAGATCAGACAACAGATACAGGGAATTATTGATATAAAAACAGAGCAGGCACTACAGCGGCTGAGGCAGAGATATTATGAAATCAGGGCCCAGAGCCTCACGTCTATTAGCCCATAGGCTCACACGGCAGAATGCAGAGAGTGCAGTAATGCAAATTAGGGATCCTAGGTCGGGTAAACTTGTGAAGTCGAGGGAGCAAATTCTCCTGGGCTTTAGAGACTTTTACAGGAATTTATACAGCTCGGAAAAATCGGTAGGGAAAGAACCAATTAATTCCTACTTAAAGAAACTAAAACTACCAGAACTAACTCAAGAACACAAAGTTACCCTAGACAGACCTATTTCCTCACTGGAATTAGAGGCTGCAATCAAAAGACTAAAAACAAGAAAAGCGCCTGGGCCCAGATGGGTACACCCCTGAATTCTTTAAATATTTTTAAGAAAGAGTTAGGTGACCCCCTACTGAAAGCCTGTAAATGGGCACAAACGGAGGAGACATACCAGATACCTGGAATTATGCAGTAATTTCAAGTATCCGCAAACCTGGGAAAGATGCAACGTATTGTGGGTCCTACCGTCCTATATCAGTGTTGAATATAGATTATAAACTATATACCTCAATTTTAGCTAAGCGATTAGAGGAAATCTTGCCTGAATTGATCAATATTGATCAGACAGGGTTCATACTAGGGAGGCAGACGCCGGACGATATTAAAAGAACCCTACATATAATGTGCCATGCCGCTCGGTCGGGGGCCCCCTGCATGGTCTTGAGTTTAGATGTGGAGAAGGCCTTCGACCGGGTGGCATGGGACTTTTTGAAAACTGACAGAGAGAAGATTTGGGTTCTCAGAGGCGTTTGTGGGGATCATATCCAAAATATATACAAAACCAAAAGCATATATAAAAATTAATGGTAATGTTTCCCAACCGATATCACTACAAAGAGGTACAAGACAGGGCTGCCCCCTCTCTCCTCTTCTTTTTGCATTATATTTCGAGCCACTAGCACAGGCGTTGAGGCAAAAGGAGGAAATTCAGGGATGGGAGTTGGGGGGGAAGATACACAAACTAGCCTTGTATGCTGATGACCTATTAATTTACCTCAGAGACCCGGATCAGTCCCTAGGGAAACTATGGGACGCTTTATCAGAATTCAGTAGTTTAGCTGGTTACAAGCTGAACTTATCTAAGACGGAAGTTTTAACTAAACATTACGTCCCATCTGATCATATTAGGCAGAGATTTCCGTTCAAGTGGAATTTAACCAATTTTAAATATTTAGGTGTACGACTAGGGTTCCAGTTTGACAACTTGTTCTCGCTCAACTTCTCCCCTATCTTAGTGGATATCAGGACTGAATTAGAACTATGGCTATCGGTTCCCATCCCCTTAGCTCAAAGGGTAGAGGCCATAAAAATGATAATTCTTCCCAAGTTTCTGTATCTGGTGCAAACTATTCCGATTAAGGTTCCAGATTCATATTTCAACCTCTTAAACAGAGTAGTCTCTCGATTTCTTTGGGGCCCACTTAGGCCTAGGATCCGGCTTTCAGTACTCCAGATTCCGAAAAAAGAGGGAGGGCTCTCGTTACCCAATTTTAAACTATTATTATGCATCACATCTGAGGACAGCCTTTTTTTGGTTGGATAAGTCATATGTCCAAGTGGAAAGAGGTGGAGTTCTTGGACGGCACTCCTTGTAACTTAAACAGTTTACTACTTGGAGAAAGGGGGAGATCTCCTCTAGATGGGCAGGAAAACCCCTTTACAGCACTTACACTAGAGATTTGGCACAATATTCTGAGTGATAAAAGGGCTAAGAATTGGAAATTCCTGTTTTTCTCCATTCCATATCTGGACTCCTTTGCACCAGGGAAGTGGGACAGTGGATTTAGGAAATGGGAGATGAAAGACCTACATCTAATATGGCATTTTGTGGAAGGAGAGACTGTCCCTTTTGAAGGGTTAGTCCACAAGTTTGGTATTTCATGGCAGGATAGATTTAGATTCTTTCAAGTTAGGAACTTGGCAAAGAAGCTTTTATTGGAGTTTAATCAGAGTTGGATGGACCTCCCCCAAATTGCATTTTCTTTAAAAAAATGCTATAGAGAGAGCACCTATCAGGACTCACACGATTTCTGTTTTATATAGGGAGTTATTAGCTTGGAAGGGGGACACCACGGACTACATAAGGAGAGCATGGGAGAAGGACCTGGGAAGGCAAATTCAGGAAGAGGTTTGGAATAGGGCCCGTTATACAGTACACTGGGGCCTAGCGGCAATCAGTTGGCAAGATTTTGCCTGGAAAATTTTCATCAGGTACTTTCGCTCGCCAAAATACTTAGGTAGGGTTCTTACTGAGGACGGGATAGAATGTTGGAGAGGGTGTGGGCAATTGTGGGCAACTTATTTACACATGCTTTGGAGCTGTCCACCTTCATGCAGGAGTTGCAACAGGCCCTGGGATCAATTCTTATAACAGATATAACAATAACTCCCACATGCTTCTTGTTTATAGAAATGCCGGAAGGATGTAGGGACACAGCCACTACTAGATTCTTGAAAATTGCTTTCTTAGCTGCCCAGAAGGCAATAACCAGAAGATGGAAGTCACATTTCCCCATCATCATAAGCCACTGGCAGGAGATGATGATAAACATATACAGAATGGAGGCCCTGACAGCTTCCTTGAATAAAAGGGTGTCCCAATTTGAAATGTTGTGGAGACGATGGGTCCTATACATGGCAGGGGAAAGACCTGATTTTGTACCATAGCCCCTGGTGTCCCCTTTTATCTAAGGAGCTAGAAAGGAAGGGTGAAGAAAAGAGAATGAGTTAATAAATATCTGAATTCATATATTATATACACATATACATATACGTATACATATACACACACACACACACACACACACACACGTCTACATTAAATGTATAGTTTGATAATAGCTTAGAATCCATTACCTCTGATGATATATACTAACAGGCAAGGAATTGTAAGGTTTTAAATATGAAATTGCCTCTGTTATGACTCATATGAGATGTACGAATATGCTATGAATGTATTTCAGTTATAAAAAAATATACATAAATGAAGTTTAAAAAAAAAAAAAAAAACACAACCACCTTAAACCAGACTAATGGTATTCAGTCCTCCAGCTAAACTGAAATATCTTCTGAAGTCTCAATTGGTCATTCAGTCTACTGGGCAGTCTGAGCAGATAGACACCTGCAAGTCCTTGGGATACTTGACAGACCCTGCCGAGTCTGGAAATTTTCATGTACGTAACCTAATTAAGAAAGCTGGGGTAAGAGTTTGATTGTTATACAAGTACAAGAATTGTCTAGAACCTGAAACCCAGTTAAAGATCGTAGGGCCCGATTCTCAAAGCCCTGCGTCTGATTTAAGGTGCCTACGCCAAACAGATAAGGTGCAAGGTGCACCTTGCATCCATGACTGCCCTCCACGCTATTCACAAAGGTGGACTGTGTCAACTGCAGGCCACCTGCCCCAAACAGGGCTTGCGCAGCCCTGTGCCCTGCAATGTGCTGCAACATGGCGCTAGGGGGACTAAGGCCAACACAAGCTGCAGCTTGTAATTCACAGACATCACCCGGTGGGAGAAATTCTATGTGCCCTTAGACCTGCCAGGCCCCCCCCCCCGGGCGACAGACATGCCTGTGTGTGGCACACTGGGCGACGGTCCACCCCCCCAAACACCCCAAGTGTGGCCCTGTCCTAGTGGCCCAATGGCACCCCTCCCTGATCCTACCTTTATGATAAGTGGGAACCCCCAGTCCCAATGTTGCCAATATCGGGAACAGATCCCCCAATCCCCAATGCATGCCCCATCAGTGTCTATCGCAGTCCCTCCTTATGGTGGTAAAGTGCCCCCCCATGCCCCTGCTGGTGGTGCCCACTATTGGTGACTATAGCACTGTCTATGAATGAGTGTGCACACTATACCATTGATGCTCATTTCTAGACAGTGCAGTTGGCGCCCCGGCCGTGGATGTGAGACATGGGTTGTGCCAGGCACCAGGTAGCGGTCGGGACCAGATACTGGTGGGGGTGGGCACCACTAGCTGGGGCATGGAAGAGCACTGTACCACCATATGGTGGGACTGCGGTAGACACCGCTGGGGTGGGCATTGGGGTTCCAGGGCTCAGATTTCAATATTGGTGGCATTGGGATGGGGGGGGTTCCTACCTAGTGTTACAGTAGCATATGGGGATCATGGTGGGGGCGGGGACCCTGGACCACCAGGGTGGGTTAACATGTCCAGTATATGGTGGGATGGGGGACCTGCGTTTGTCCCAGGTGGCCAGCGGCAGAACTGTGTGGTGTGCCAGGTGTACACAGCAGGGTTCTGGGCGACACAAGTGTGGGGACTTAGCAGTCAGGACCCCTCCTGTACCTGAATCAGGTGTAGGATCCCTGGCACACTGGGCATCAGCGCGAGCTGCTGTTTGCCACAGCTTGCGCCAGACGCAGTCCCCTTTGAGAATTGAGCATATAAAGTTCCAAATGTTCCCCCTCATGGACTATGCCACTACATTATATGACCACTACGTCAGTGACAAACTTCACAGACTTGAGGTACTGTACAACAGCTTAGCCTGGCTGGTACTAGACTGCCCCATGAAAAACTCACCACTGTGAGCAGTATGTTTCTAGGATTACCCTGGCTAACTGCAGAAACCAGCACAAATATTTTTTTCTTCTCTCAAAAGAATGCGGGGGGGTTAGCATGGCCAGCAGCAAGCTGTGAAGGGCCTTTCTGTGGAGTGCCACAGTCTACAGCAGTATTTCAATAACCTTACTTTAAAGCAGAAGCTCAAATTCAAAGCTACTAAACTCTAAAGAGCAATTCATCTGGAGCGAGGTGGTACCATTCTCAAACCAATCGAAGAATGAATACTGGGGATATGGTGAAAGGAAACAAAGCAGGAACAAATGCTGAGGGAACCGGATGTAAAGAGCAGTACCAAGGCAGCAGTAAAGATGACACTCTCAGAACAGAAGAAAGAGCCCAAGCAGCCCTCCAATGTGGCACGGCTTAAAGCAATCCACAGCTAGGATTGGAAAATGGCAAATTTTCTCCTCCCAACTTAAACAAATGGATGCTAAAGTGGGTATGCAGGCTAAGGACACAAAAGGGGCAACCAAGAAAACAGACAAAACGCTTGCGGTTTGTTGGCTTGACAAAAAGAAAATGGATTACTAAGGAGACTGCTAGTGAACCTCAAAAACACCGCTCAAGCCACATACATAAGACAACCAGGAGAGATGGAGGGAGAAACTCCTAGGTTCTTACTCAAAGGCTGGCTGATAAAATTGCTGCATGTGGAGGACGATACTGGGATACTGAAAGGGTATAGAATCTTACCCACATGGCGGGAGAGGCAGTGCTGCAATGGGCAAACAATCCCCAAACCCTGCTGGTAGAGCTTCAGACTTACTTGGAATGGGATACAATCCTTCTGAGTGCTAAGAATCTCAGCCCCTTGTCTTGGAATGACTGCCGCATCCACATATTCCCGGACATAAGCTATGCCACTCTGATGGCACCCATGCTAGTCTCCACTCTCTGGGGGTGCATCATGTGATGCTGTTGCCTGAGAGACTAAAAATACTATATGGAGGTAAGGCTTTCCAATTCTCTGATGAAATGGAAGCCTAAAACTGCTTGTTAAAATAGACAGTTTTCTGCTCATGGGGAAAAGCTGATTCAGAGGGACAGGAGGAATGGGAAAGGTACAGTGAATAGACCTCAGCAGGATAAAGGAGGGATGGGTGCTATCTTAATTGAAAGTGGCTGTTGCATCATTTGTACAACCTAAATATAGCTGTGCAGTTGGGACTAGCTTTGACTTTCTGAACAGAACCTTCACAAGTAGCATGGCATGATTCACAACTATTAAATAAGACTTTATGGCACAGTTCAGAATCCGGTTGGGCAGCTCCTCCCCCCTTCCTCCACCTTGGGTTTTAGTGCCTTCCATGCATTGTGAAGTGAATGGACATTCGAGCTGCAAGTTTGATTTTAATTCTGTGCCATTGCTGATGCTTTCCAGTTAAATACTTGAACAGACTGGCAATTTTCCCTGTTTTTACAGATATAGGTACACAGACTTGAGGGACTAAACTTACTCATACAAACTCTAACAAAGTGAATTTGGGTTTGCACAAAGACAGTCTATTCATGGCTTGGGTTCCGTAGCTGAGAATTATGCTACTATGCCAATTCTACTTCTCACCAATGTCTTCTGCTTTAAATAACATGTAGGGCTCGACCAGCCCAGTGGCACCGAGGGTTGAGGTGCTGGATGCCTTACCCTCACGCCCAGCGACCGGGTTCAGGAACGACCTCGGGTAATCGGGGAGCTGGCACGGGGAAGAGAGAGCAGGATTGAGCCACCTAATGGCAGCTCTCCTCTCCTGGTGACCTGGTCACCCCTCCGTAGTTCTGCTGTCACTAGGTGGATGTCTGATGATGGTGCAGGCGGGAGGGGGAGATGCAAAGGGAGGCTGTCTCGTAGTCCAATGTGCAGGTGCCTCTCTATGTTTGAGACAAGGGGATGGGAACAGGGAGAAAAACTCCTACAAACTACTTACGGGAAAAAAAAAAAAAAAAAAAAAAAACAACACATGTAGGGCTTTCTGTGTGGCCTGTAGAGCACTGACAGCTAGGTGCTAATTTAAAATTTTTACTCCTTGTTTTTGCAAATAAGATATGATTAACCTTGAAGAATGGCTCAATGATGTTTACTTATTTTCTGTAATATCCTGCTCATTGCAGCAGCAGTCATTTCAAAAATTCTAAATGTCAGAATTATCTAGTTAAAGATTAAAGGTTACATAATATAGTTGGGAATACACTATAACCCCGAAGCGTTGCAACATAGTACTGGGGCAATATTATCTAATGCTCTGTGGTTAAAACGATGTTAACTGCTTGTATAAGCTGTCAATGTTTTAAAGAAAAGCTGTCCTTTACCACCCCCAACCCTGATTAGGCTTTTCAGTGGTGCCACACTTTCATGGGAAATGGACCAGCACAGCATCCGCCATGTTTGCAGATTGTAGACTTAAAAAATAAAATACCACAAGTTCCGACTGGAAAAAAAATATATATATATATATTGTAGCTGAAAAACCTAAATCGGGGGGTAAAGCTTTGAGATGTGGGGGTGGTAGATAAGGACAGCTTTCCTTTAATGCTTGCCTGTAGGCAACCTTTACGTAATAGTTTACGTACAATGCAATAAAATACGATTGACGGGGGGGGAAAAAAAAAAATGTGCATGGCTTAATTCCCCAACTATCTGAAAAACAGGGCTGCAGTCAAAGAACTGCAATCTTCATTTAGGAATTCCAGTTTACTGGAGCTGTCCATCCCAAAGAGAAAAATTCTGTGAGATCTACACATTTTTTCCAGTGGTTTTGTCCAGTTTATGTGAAACTTACTGCTTTCACAGTTTGTTCTAAACCTCCATCAGTTATGATGTTGAAAAACTGATTTGTCAACTCCATCTTGCTATGTGACAGTTCTTGCCTTGAATCTGAACGCATCACTTGAACTGAGGAAACAGTGATGCCATTAGTGATATCAATATTAAAGGCTTTTATTACTCGACCTCTGAGGTTAAACGCCACTGTATTTAGAACACGTTTGATCATTTTACAAATGCTATAAGTATAATAATCCACTCACTCTGACTGGGCATCAATATTGTAATAATCTCACTTCCCAGGTGGTTGAAGGTCCCTCAGGACTCACAACCCACCCAGGTCATTCAGTTATTTCAATATTGCCGCACACCCGGCCATGAACTATTCCTTGTTCAACCTGTGCCTCCTTGGGGTTACTAGAATAGTTTTGTATTATGGATTTTTGTAGTCAGTCAGTCTGGGCAACAAAGAGTTAGCTTCCAGGGCTTTCCTACATCCCCCATCCCCATCCATTTTCTGGCTAGAGGTTTCAAGTGGGAGGAGCATCACAGCAGCATAAGCCACAATGTATTGCTGCAGTGGTCATCAGTTGCTCACTGAGATAATGTTCTCAGTCTGACTGACGAGAACCTCAGGAGAGGCAAGAACCTTCTGTTCTATTTCATTCCCTAGTTCAGGTCGTGAGCGAGTCCTGAGCATCAAGTTGTGGTGAATGCCACCTCCTATGGTCCCCCTACGGGGGGGGGGGGGGTTCCTGAGAGGAATCTGGTTAAAGTAACTGTCTAAATAGTACCTCCATGGTACTAATCTCTGGAAGAAGATGGGGTGTATCGCCCCAGCTAGAGGATGTGGAAGGGCTCCTGACTACTGAAAGGATGCTAAGTGTTACAGTAGATGTGTAAAAAAAATGTGAGAACATGTACTGTCCTCATCTCTGTTCCCTGTAGAGACACTGCAATGTGAACCCAGTTTCCTGTCGGGAAAAAGCCAATGTGAACCCAGAACTATCTTAGATCTGCCAGGACATGCATTCTCCTGGCTCTAACTCCAGAAGAGGGGTGGACAAAATGTTTGTTTTTCAATTCCCACAGTGGGATTCATTTATTGATTGGCTGGGTAAGTACACTGTTTCAAGGGACCTTTTTCAGGAATGATCCAAGCCTAGTAAGACAAAGAAAAGGATGGCGATAAGAGAAACATTGGTATAATCAAGTTGGGAAATGTATTTTCAAGAGTAACTGAAAAACTGTATACAATTTCAATAAAGTAGCACAAAAACATGTGTTAAACAATTTGTTTTGTGAAAATACAGTACTAGTAAGCCGGCCCAGTGACGTGGATGGTTGAGACTCTGGATGCCACACCTCATGCCATGCCGGTGACCCGTGTTCGGGAATGAGCACGACCCACCATGGGTTGGCAGGAAGGAGATGAATCGAGAGTCTGATGGACAGCTCTCCATCTCGGGGAGAAGAGGAAGAGACCAGGTGCACGCCTGACCTAGGGAGGCTGGGGCTCGATGGCATGGAGCCACAAGGCGTGGGGCACGACAGCGGCCAGCGACATGGGTGTGGGACAGGTGCATGCCTGACCCCGTTGCAGGCATCATTGCCGCCATGCTCCGCAAGAGGAAAAATGGAAAAATAGTGGCAGCCAGGTCGTGCGGCTTGATGGCTGTCCAGCAGCACGCAGTCTCCATGGGCACCACCTGATCCGGATCCGTGCTGGTGAGGGAGTTGGGGGCTCCCTCACCTCCCCGCCATGGGAGGTAAGCTGTGGGGGGAGTACAGGGTGGTGGCCCGAGAGGAAATCGGAGCAGGCGGAGAAGGAGACGACCAGGGTCACAGAAGAAAAAATAAGGGAGGAAAAAAAATATGCAGTACTAGTGCTAATGTTCACTAACAATACCACCAACAGCTTAATCTGGTTCAAGGTCAGTTGGCATTCATCTGTATCTCCTCCCCCGGGTCGTGCCTGAAAATAGGCAGGATTTGTCTAGTGCACTTACCCGGTAAACAAACAAACAAACAAACAAACAAACAAACAAACAAACAAACAAAACAAACAAACAAAACAAACAAACAAAACAAACGTAACATAGTGAGTACAAGCAGTGCTAACATAGCACATATAAACTGACAAGACAGTAGCCAATATCTTAGGCTGTACAACCGCAGTGAAATGCACTCAACAAAAGCTGTGATTTAAAGAGGGGTGTGGGGGGTAGTTCAAATTCCCTAGACAGAAGAGCATTCCAGAGGGATGGGCCAGCAGGGGAGAGTTATTTTGCCCTTGTTTAGAATTTACATAAGGCACTTCAAGCAGAAGGCGATAAGAGGAGCAGAAGGTGATTTGAGGAGCACAGATCACATAGATTTTTTGTGTGCCTTAGGAACCTCAACAAGGCAGAGAGGGTGGGGTGAAGTCACTGTACACCGGTGGGGACAGCAGTGAAGTCACTGTGCACCTGTGAAGCTAGCCAGCCAAGGTTAGTGTAAAGATCACAGTGGTGTATTCTAAAAAGGGCCAATAAGGCAAATTGGCATATACTGCTGTAAACTGTGGCTATATGGCAAATGTCTTTCACGGTGGCTTGGGAGTAAATGGGAGAGAGGTAATCTAGTATAGGCAGCATAGTAATTTTGGCAATGGTGAGGCAAACTTCAAGTATCATGTAGTTCCTTAGTCTGTATGTTAAACCCAATTTTTGGTGAATTTGTTTACTCAGAGAATCAATGTGGTCTGCGTAGGTGAGGGAGGGGTCAAGTGTGACTCCTAGGTATTTGAAGGTGTGTACCAGCTCCATAGTTTGGCTATTAGCGTAGGCAAGATTTGGGGGAGGGGGAGGACTGCAGTGGTTGGAGAGCTTCTGTTTAGAGCCAAACAGCATGGATTTAGTCTTTTTTATACTGAACAGCAGTGTGTTTCTTAGGAACCAACTCTGAATGCAGAAGAAGGCATCATTCAAGTTCTGAGAGAGGCTGGTCAGTGACTGAGCCGAAATCAGCATACAGGAAAGTGCTACAGTTGTTGCAGGCTCGAAGGAGACCATTTACAAGTAGGGAGGAGAGGGCCTAGGATAGATCCATGTGGTACCCTGTACTTATGGGCCGAGCAGCAGGAAGTAAATTTCCAAGTGAAACATGTTGGGATTTACCTGAAGAGGTACTTACCAATCCAGGAGGGGGCCTTAGGTGATATACCAAGAGCTGGTAGTTTAGTTATTAGGGGACTGTGGTTAATGAAATTAAATGCTTGAGAGCCACAAATACTGCACCAGCAAGTTTGACATTGTCCATGGCTGAGAGAGCATGGTCAGTAAAACTGATTAGGGTAGTATTAGTGCTGGGCCCTTTCCTGAAACCATGCTGCTCAGGAGTGATGAGGCCGAGTCCGTTGACATACGAGTGAAATTGTGCAAAGACATTTCTTCCCCAAGGAGCTTACTCAGCAGACACCGAATGGAGACTGGTTGGTAGTTTGACCAATGAGGGGTTCCCTCCTTTAGGTACTGGCACAACACAAGACTCCTTCCAGATGACAGGTAGAGTTGATGAGTGAAAGATTAAAAACTGTTGCTAGGCAGAGGCAGTTTCAGGAAGCTGGGGGTTGAGGCTAGCCCATCACTGCCAGTTTCACTATTAACTAGGGAAAGCAGAAGCTTATCGGTTGAGAGGATTGTTTTAAAATAGAATGGAGGACATCCAGGGTTGAGGAGTGAGCCATCAGTCAAGGTGTTGGATGACTGGTTAATGCTGCCCTGCTTACAGAAAGAAGTTGAGGGAAAAATAACTAGCTAGATTGGTAAAGCTCTAGTGGTGGGGTCAGTACTGTGCCTTCAAGTGAGAGGCTTGTAGGTTTTTGCTTGGTATTACGACTAATTAGGAAACTAATCTGTAACTGGACAGTCAGTACAGTATTAGCGAAATGTACAGTTTGCCTCCTGTCAGAACATTTGTTTGTTAATGCCAGCTGTAACAGAATAAAACCTACTTCTTGACTCCAACAGAGAGAACACTGGTACAGTAACTGAGTCAAGTGTGCATTTCTGGTGCTCCGTTATAGTGTTGCAGCCCCATAAAGCTTCACTATCCAGATTCTCAGTGTAAATATAGTTGTTTTGCCCACACACGACAGCCAAAACAGAGACCCCTAGCAGGGGTAAGGTCTTCCACATAGATATTCTACAGTTACAGAATTTATGTTTCTATACTATGATATAGTAACTATTATTTGTACAACTTTGTAATGCTTTGGGGCTCCACTGTAAATGAGCCTTGATCAATGGAAGAATCCTTTAATAAATTCAAGGAAAGAAAAAAAATATTAAATGAAACATCAGACATCAGAATCCACTGCTTAGGACACTACGATCTGCTGCTGTGGAAATAACGAGGTCGAAAACAGATGACTCTGGCTGCCCCAATGGCCCAGCAGCAGCACGTCTGTTTGCTGTGCATGCGACAAGTTTGAAAGCAAGTTTAGGAAGCTGGGTCAGGAGACAGGCCCGACCACAGCAGCTACCACTTGGCAGTGCCCTGCGGTTGGGCAGGGATGACTCTGACCAACCAGTGCTGTAGCAACCCCTGCAGCGGGCCACGGGAGCTTGCTCCTCCTGCAGAATGTTACTGTGTGCATCAAAAGCCTTATGGCATGGGGCTGGCCCTTCAGCGCAGAGGTAGTGGTACCACTTGCTGACACTGGTGAACCAGGTTCAGAAATGAGACCAGATCGTGGGGGGCTGGCAGGAAGGAGAAGGATTCGGCATCCCACAGGACGCTCTCCTTCTCCAGGGAGGGTGGGTTCCCATCCTCCACTGCACTACTTCTACCTGGGTGACCACAGATAGCAGTATAGCTGGAGGACGGAGGGTGGCAGGACTCTGTAGATGATGGGACGTCGCAGCCCATACTGTAGCTGTCATTCGGTGGGCGGCTGGGTGGCATACAGGCGGGTTGCAGCCGCCCACCGAAGATGGGAGGGGTGGGGGACCACTAGTACACTAGGGCATTGTGCAACAGGGAATTACCGCAATCAGGGATCCGGGATGGAGATTGGACTACTAGTCCACCAGGGTATGGGATCATATACATTTTACCGTGATCGCGGCAATGGGCGTGGCCACTAGACTACCAGGGAGCCATGTGTGCTTGTGGACAGTGTTCAGGGTGAGCGGGTGGCCACCCACGGCTGGCTGCTGCTGTGTTGTGCCCTGCAATACAGTGGCCCACCTGTGGGTGGCCTGGAGTTGCTCCTACTCTTCACAAGCTCAACTTTGAGTCCCCCTATACGGCACACTGCAGGGTTGCGCCACCCCCAGCATATGCGCCGCACATCCCAGGCTGAATATCGGGATGTGCTACATATGCATGGGCAAGTCCCCTGCATCTACGCTGCATACCATCACATTGCGCCCTGGTGCATGGGGATTTGCACTGCGCCTGGCAGCCCTTTCAATATCCCACCGGAGCACAATGTGGGATTGAATATCCCAGCCACTGTTTCTATAAATTAATTGAATGTAGATTTATTTTATATCCATTAAACAACCCTGTGTTATATAACCAGAATAGAATGCATAGTTTTGATTACCAGGAACCAACATCTGTGATACAGACAATGTAATTTCTCACAGACGTCCTTTCATACCACTTCAGTTCAGCACTGAACACCAAATGTGCAAGTGTTTATGAGAACAGATGAGTTTAAGCTAATTTCTCTTAAACACAAACCAGATGGGTTAGTAATAAACTTTGAGTGAAAACAGTTAGCTTTACATAGTGCTCTAACTAGGAACTGCAACAGCTTATTCAGTCAATCGGGCTTAATTGGTGAAGCAGCAGACAGGTATGATGTCACTGCTCACTGACAGGGACAGAAACATCTTCACTGTTTCTTCAGTTTTCAGTTACTGCAGAGCACATTAACAGATGCTGATTTAAAGAAATCCACAAAACCAAACAGCATCATAGTTTCAGGAAACCCTAATCATGACACAGGGATGTGAATTCAAGCTTTTTATGAAATATGTGCATTTGATCTTTATGGTGATGAAGTACTTATCTGTTCTCCTGATCTCAGTAAATGCTAGCAACATTGCTCCCTCAGCAAGCAGAAATACATCACAGCATCTACTACACAGCACAGTTTGTTTTACAAAACAGGGTCAGGCAGAGGTTGTGACTGAAGTAGAAGAGAGCAAGATTTGCATACCTGGCCTAATTTAAGGAAAATGCACTGCTAACTGCCTGGACTCAAAGTTACCCTACAGCACAGAGAGAATAAACAAGTACTCTTGAAAAATAAGTTAGAATTGAAATTTCTACCATGTCGTCCTCTTCAGGAATGCCCATTTAAGAGGATAAATACTGGTTCTGAGACCCACGTACCTGTGTATAGTCTCTTCTGCTTGCTGTTGCCAGGCCTCATTCTGTAGATAATAGCAGATGCTGTGGGCATGGGTGAAGAACTCTGTGTAAACACCGAATGCAACTCCATCCATGTTCTGGGTGCACTCCTGGACTGAACTGCTTTCAGTGCAAAGGGGGAAGCTCCGGCCAGACCTTCATAGCAAACAAAAATATATATCAGTAAAAAAAAAAAAAAAAAAAACGGAAGCGGAGGCAGCAAATACACACTCCAATGAAGTATGTAGAGAAGGATCAGGAGAGCAGGACTGCCCTGGAAGAGTTTGGAAAATTCAATAAGCTATATCATTTCAGAGTCCTTGAAGTCATTTAGAAAACAGATGCATACACTTCTTAAGCACCATGGTATGATTGGGGTTGATGTACAAGTTGTTAATCCAACCCCCAGCTGCAGAATGAGGCCCCTAGGATATTCAACATTTACCCCCTCAATGCTATACTTAGTTTGAGGGTTCTTACTGCCTATGGTTCTCAAGCTCACAGTTGCTCTCACTGCCAAGCCCTTAGCCACCCTATATAATCTATTACTTATCTCCTCGTCTATCACTTTGATATGGAAACAGACTAGAGTCGTCCCTATATTCAAAATCAGGTCACCCTAATCCCTGGGGAAATTACCAGCCAGCGTCCATCCTCTCCCATTTAAGTAAAATTCTGGAGAAAATGGTCTTCCAGCAAGTCTCCGACAACATATCAAAACACAACCTGCTGCCTTCCCCCCACCAGCATGGCTTTAGAAAGGGTCATAGCACCACCACCGCACTGGCCTGCTTCACCAACCATGTCTTCAGGAGCTTGGATGAAAGCAAGCTAACTCATGCCATCTTCATGGACCAAAGACCCTTGACTTAGTTGATCATGGCATACTTCTTGAGAAGCTACACTCCTATGGTTTGTCAACAACAACCACAGTCTGGGTTTAGAAACTACCTCACTGGTAGAACTCAAGTGGTTTGTACCGGGGTGGGGCTACTTCCAACACCCTGGGGGCGAACAGTGGAGTTCCCCAAGGGTTCATAATACTGGGACCTCTCCTGTTTTTCTTTAACCACCTCCTCAGGTACAGTACAGGCTGCCACATGTTAATCTATGCAGATCTCATTCTTTTTCAGAGTGACAAGAACTCAAAGGAACTCTTCCTCTCCCTAACCAAGGAGTCTGGTGCTACCCAAACGTGGTTTGCTGCAAACAGTCTACTTGCCAATGCCAAAAAACGAAGGCAATGCTTTTGGGGGTCTAAACCAAGGCTCACTAAATGTACAGTAGGGCAAATAGACTCTAGATGGGTCCTACCTTGAACAGGTAACTGCATTCAAATACCTTGGAGTCACAATTTATTTATTTATAAATCATCTCTTTAGTAGGACAAATCTTTAGGCAATACAAGTATACAGTTCCACATGCAGCAAAACAGCCATGATACAGAAAATATCGATTGTGTTCTATATGGTTTCTGAAGCACCTTAGGTCACAGTTTATATTTCCTCCCAATTTCCTCAGGTTCCCTTCTATGGGGTCGCACTACATCCCTCCCTAACCTTCGCAGATCACATTGGACAAGTTATCAAGCATGTGGACCAGAAACTAGGAGACTGCTTTCAGCTAAAGAAAGTACAGCTGGCTATTGCTCAAGGCACACTTCTACTCTTCCTGGATTACTGCTCCCTCATATTTACCCAGACTTCCAATCATAACCCTACTAGACTCACCACCACCTAAAACAAAAACAAAACGAACGAACGAACGACTGCAGGTTTGTCTCACAGGCCCTGTACAACACCCACCATTGCTCGCTATACATAACACTTCGTTGTCCCCGCAGGCCTGCCGTGACTATCTTAAGGGCACCCTTACTGAAAAGTCCCTTTAAGATAGGGAGAACTCCACCTTCTCAAGCCTCCTCAGTATTAGGATTGGCATACAGGGACGTGGGCCTCCTCCCAACGTCTCTTTGAACATCCAGACAGCAACAGAGGTGGGCGAGAGTCTTCTCCCTTGATGGCCTCAGGCTTTGGAAAGGTTTACTGGCCACACTTCACTCAATGGGCATGTCTCACTCCAACACTTGTTTTTGCATTATATTTTTATTGATTTGTAAGTCATATCACTCACATTACAGTGTAGAAGAAGGAGGAGTAACATCCAGAATACATACTGCAAGAACCACATGTGTTACACAAGTAAGCATTAATCCACGACGAAGGTGGCATCTAATGGGGAATTAATGCATGGTTGGGACTGTTGTGGCACGAGACTGCAGGCAGAGTGCCTACAATGGCCCAACCATGCATTAATTCCCCATTAGGTGCCACTTTCGTAGTGGATTAATGTGTTTGTAACATGGCTTCTATGACAAACTGTGTACTGTGACTGTTATTTTGATGCTGTGAATAAGAACTCAGCCACATTTTGCACCATTTACATTTCTATCTTGCACTTTGTCAACATTGAAAAGACACCTATTTTTTTCCTGATGTCGTCAAAACTACAGCAACCATAAGGACACTACCTCTGAACATATAGTTCACGACATTTCTCCGATCTGATCGGCTTTTATTTTATTTGCGACACTAGGTCTATTATGTGTTGCTTTCTCCGTGTCGCTATCTGCTCATCTCTCTGTTTTACTTTATCTGACCTCCTGTGTGTGTGTGTGTGTGTGTGTGTGTGTGTGTGTGTGTCTCCCCATGGTGCCGATGGTAGGTACATTACCAGTTTTGTGCCTGCCATTTTCTGACTTGTTCGCAGTTTTGCTGAGTCCGTTGCACATCTTTCGACTGCCCTTCATGCATTTCCCAGACCTACGATTTCCCTTCTGTGCCTCCTACACTATGCACAGCTGCACATTTCCACTGCACTATATCCCCCTTCTCATGCCTCCGAGGGTGCGTTCTGCTCTGGATATTCCTCCCTGGTTGCTTCTGTCTCCTCATCTGCGTCACTGCTGGCTCCTGCTCTACATTTCCCCATATTCCAGTGCTTCTTCTGCCCTATGTGTATTTCTTGACACTGCTGCTGTGGGCTCCGTGGTTGTCAGAGGTACTTCAGTAGCAACACGGCATTATCGTGCCATAATGCCGTGATGCTCTTGTACCACCTGACGGTCTTAAACCTATCACCTTTGTTCCAAACACTCCTAATATTTTTGCCATGTTACAAATAATCATAATACCCCTCCATACTTGTTATATCAAGGGAGATTTTTCAACATGAATATACAAAGTCAAATCCACCAGCCGCATAAGCTCTAATAGGAAATCTTATGGGGCACCACCGTGTTAGACTCGGCTAGGGATCCAACGGTGCCCATAGTTCAATACCAACAAAGACAGATATACATCTAGTACAGCCCTTCCACCTCCCAAATGCAATGTAGCCCTTACACAGTTAAAGAAAATATAGGCATCAGTCCATTCCCCACAGACACAGCTCCCAAGAGAAAGCCCCAAGGGGTAATTAGGATACATAAGGAAGGATCCCCATTATGCATTACCAAACTTAAAATATGTGCATTCAGCTTTAATTAAGAAATAAACATTTAAACAGTTCAGGTATATGGCCCAAAAGCAAAGAAAAAGTTGGAGTTCACTTGCCAGTCCAAATCGAAAAAATGTCCATATTGTCCCCGTAAAGCCATTTTAGTTCAGGAACAAGCCCAGCAGATTACATAAAGCTGGTCTTACAGGCCTCGTAGAGCCTTTGAGTGCTCATTGCCACAAACCCCACAATAAAATTGCCCAAAGCGGACCCCCAATTCAATCAAGACACCACACTGTTTTTTGGTATAAAAAAGGGGCGCAGCTCTTTTTACTTAAACAAAATTGAATACATTACATGGGACACTTAGCTTTTACAAGTCTAATAGGTACATCACAATTTTACAGATATGCACTTTACAATATATCATATACATACACCAAAGCTATACAGAAATTGTAACATATGTACATTACGTGTCCCATCCCGTAAGACCCCTTGGGCAGCCCTAATTCATGTATTGCTGAAACCCCAGCTCCTTCATCCGCTTGTTTTGAGGGGAACTCTGGCCCTTTAGTCCAACAGACTCGTTGAGAAAGCCGTGCCTTTCCATAAGACAGTTCCCTCCTTTCCAATTTAGGGCCTCCTAGCCCCTTTGACGAGAGACATGCCCGTCGAGTCAGACTCCTCCTCCTCGAGTCTTGGATCCCAGCTGCCGGTGCATGCCCCAGCCTGGGTGCCTTCTCTCCCAATCCTCCGAGGCATACCCGTCCTAGGGTCGTGGCTCTCCCAGGTGACACCCAATCGCAGCTCTTCTTATGTCCGGAGCCTCCTACCCAGGGTCAGCCATGAATTTACTGCCACTTCATACTGTGCCAACAAGTATCTTCCACTAATGCCCAAGGGATCTTACTTTTTCCAAACAGCACCATCTCGCAGAAATCGTTAAGTGTACTGTTAAAAACATCATTTCCCATCTCTGATAAATGAACCCCATCCCAGCTATAATATCCCGTATCCGTTTTTGTAATCAAGAAGTGCCTGATTACCTCCACGCCCAGTGAGGCCACAAAATGGGACACCTCCCTATTCACGGACCTCCGCTTGTCCATAGCTCCTGTTTGCCACCACGCCAATGCAGGCGTGGTAAACATTCTTGTCCATGCCAGAATGAAAGGAGGCAACAACTGTTTTAAGTGGGACAAGTCCCTCTTCATATCCCCAATTAATCTCTTTGCCCCTAGGGTGACCAAGTCGTTCCCTCCCAGATGAATCACCAGCCGAGCGGTGGTCGAAGTAGATCCAATGCAATGATTGTTTTACACAATGCCCCCCACCTCATCCCCCCCTTTTCTGCCCATTTAATCACAGCTTGACTTCTTGGAATGTCCAGCTGAGTTGTATATGCCCATTTTTTCGCCCTCCTGTATGCCTCCCTCACGTGCGAATGACCCACGATCCATATCTGAGGGGATGTCACCGACATGCCTGTAAGACAAAATTAGAAACATGTGAGTGTTCTCCAATTTGAACTATCAGTCCCAACTTGTGCTGGGTTCCCCACCCTCACTTGCTGCTGTTTTTTGCTGAGGCCTTATGTACCCCATGTATGCCTTTGAAGCCCATCTGCCAACCCCTTTTATCTGATCCTCATTTAAACCGCACCTGGCTGCCTCAGTGGCTGCTCCAATTTGGAATGAATGGGTGTTATATGAGGTCGGGTTTTTCCCCGCCATCCATAAACCCTTTCGTAGGACCGCAGTGAACTGCTGTCTTGTGACCGCTTTTCCATCCCCATGCACAAACAAATGCCCTGTTCCTGTTGGACGACCTGCCACATACTCCTTCATTGCCAGCCATGGGCAAATATTCCCTGGTGGGGCCTTAAACAGCGTAATCATGGCAGGGGGGCCGCACTGGTTTGTTTTTGATTTTCGCAGCTGAAGACACGGTCTATCTTGCCAGATGACGAAATCACTCAACTGGAAATTGGTGTTCTGACTCGGTGAGTTGGACTGTGGTACCAACTCAGACACCCGGAAAGCCCCCAAAAAATGCACATGTGTATAGGGCCCTGAAAAGCTTGGTTTCATAGCCAGAGCTGCAAGTGACCACCAGTGCTTTCAGGAGATTGGACAATTCAGGTAATCCTATGGGCTTCCTTGTGTCCACCTTTTTCCCTGCGAGTCTAGACATGCCCTGCACCATTTTCTTTGTAATGAAATTGTTGGTTGGGTTGGGGAAACCTTCGTATTTCCGAAGAAAGGCAATGCCTGCTAGTTGGAGGCGTACAGCTGCTGGGGATTTTCCCCGGCTTTCTAAGTGTAGGATGTAGCTTTGAACTTGTCTCTGGGTATTGTGTAGTTCCACGCTTACCTCGTGACCACAAAACTGCTGGAAAGATTCATAGCTACCTACGTACTTCCTCCATGTCAGGTGGACCACAGCGAGTTGTACCAGTTGCTGCAATCTTGGTTCCCAAGTCTCCAGACTGCTTCCGGTATTTTTGTGGGGAACTGGTCCACCCACGGGGCTAACTGCCTGAAGTGCTCGAGCTGAAATCGAGACAGGGCATCAGCTATAACATTTTCTTTTCCTGGCAAATGACGTGCCTTAAAAGAGATGTTGTACCGTAAGCAGCATAACACAAAGACCAGCAAGACCTTCATCACCTCTTCCGAACGAGATGTCTGCGAGTTCAATATGTCCACTACTGCCCTGTTGTCTGTGTGAAACAACACTTTCTTATTCTGAAGTTTGTGTCCCCACACCCTTACGGCTACCATGATAGGAAACAGTTCCAAAAGGGTGATATTCTTTGTGAGTCCCTTCAACACCCACTCCTGTGGCCAGTGTCCCGCAAACCATGCTCCCTGCCAGAATGCCCCAAAACTAATGCCCCCTGAAGCATCGGTCACCATGTGCAGGTCCAAAAATTGGTCTGCTGGTGTCTGCCATATGGTGATACCATTGAAATCTTTCAAGAAGAGTTCCCAAACCTGTAGGTCTGCTTTTATACCCTGCATCAGTCTGATGTGATTATATGGTTTTAGAGCCCCCTCCCCCGTGGCTGACGGCATCCGCCTAAGGAATGGCCTGCCTGGGCGAATTGCAAGGCATGCAAAATTCAAGTGGCCTATAACAGATTGTAGCTGTTGTAGGGTCACCTTCTTTGCTTTTCCCATCTCACCCAACATTTTGCTCAAAAGTGCCACCTTGTCTTGCGGTAGCCGGGAAACCATAGCCTCAGAGTCTATTTCTATGCCCAGGTATTAGAGACAGGTAGCCGGGCCCTCAGTTTTTTCCCGGGCGAGCTGGACACCATAATACCCCATCAGTGAGGTGAAGCCTTGCAGCGTCTCCCCACATGTGGTCCCCCCTTTGGGACCCATAAATAGGAAATAGTCGAGATAATGGACTACATGTATGTTTTTTGTGTGTTCTCTGGTGGCCCACTCCAAAAAGGTCGAGAATGCTTCGAAGGCTGAGCAGCTGACGGAGCATCCCATAGGCATAGCCTTGTCCATATACCATCGACCTCCCACTTTGAAACCCAGTAAATCATGGTCACTTGGATGTACTGGTAGCAGACGGAAAGCGGATTTGATGTCGCTCTTTGCCATCATTGCCCCTCGGCCTAGCTGTTGTATGTGGCGCAGAGCCACATCAAACGTTGTATATTGCACTGTGCTATCCTCCAGGTTGATGAAGTCATTTACTGAATTGCCTTTTGGGTAGGACAGGTGATGAATGAGCCTGTATTCCCCTGCTTCCTTCTTGGGAACCAGCCCCAATGGGGATACTCTGAGGTTGTGCACTGGGGGGGTAATCAAATGGTCCCGCCACCCTGCCTGCCTCTAATTCTTTGGCAGTTTTCCTCTCCAGGATGTTGGGAAGCAAAATTGCAGACTTGAGATTGCGTGCTGTGGTTTCTACCCTTGGCCCCTTGTATGGTATCCTAAAACCATACTTGAAACTGTCGTGTATATATTTTGCTGCTGATTTATGTGGGTAGCAGTCGAGCCAGGGGGCCATCCGGTCTAATCGTACCGGTGAGTTAGCCAAATTTCCCAGACCCCTTTCCTTTTTCGCTGCTTGCTCCCTCGATGTTTGATGTCTTGGAGGGTTGTCGTGTACATTCAGAGAACCTGTGCTCTCCTCCGCATGACTTGCAGATATGCCCGTACTTACAAAAGGAACGAAAACATTTTCTTTTATTGTAGTCGTAACAGGCCTTCCTCCCTGCCCCATTCCTCTGCTCTTTCCTGTGTTCTCCACCCGTTTGCCTTGCAATAACATGACTACTATCCGTATATGTCACAACATTAGGCTGGCCACGTGTCATATAGCGAACCCACAGGCCTAAGTGTGTGTTTTCCCATTTGAGATTGGGTTGCCTAGATAGTTTTAGACGAAACTGCTCATCGTATTTTAACCATGCATATCCATCAAAGGAGAGATGTGAAAATTTTATGGTATCCCTGTATTTTAGCAGAGCAATTAGTTTATCAGAGTGCTTCATCCCATAAACTGACATAAATATGTCGAAGGCGGCTGCCCAATTCTCAAATGTGAAAGGTACCTTTGGTCGCCGCAGCCTCTCTTGTTTATACCTTTTCTCGTCGCTCACCTCCGGGATCTCCCTATGCAATAATGAGAACATGTCTATGAATTCCCCTTTCCAGATTTTCTCTCGGACAGTGTCGGATAAGTGATCCCACTTCCACCCCAGCATATGCCCAACGCTCTGGGGATGCCGATTCTGCGCTGGTTGACTTGTCCCCCGGTGCAGTATTTGGAGTGTTATCCATTCTAGAGGCTACAGTCTCTTGCTCTTGTGAGCTTGGTGTCCTGTTTTCCTTGTTAGTTGGGAGGGGTTGTAATGTGGGAGGCCCGGCCCCTGTCCATACCTGAACCACCGCCCTTTTTGCATTACCCCCTTCCCCTTGGGGGAAAATGGAGTGAGGCTGGCTCAAACGAGGCTCAAACACCATGGTGTTCTGTTGTATGCTTCCCGTGTGACTTACCCGAGCTGCATCAGTTCCTGTCATTGCAGATTCGGTCCAGTGGTGTGCCCCTAAGCCATAATCCTCTAGTGACCCAGCAGCCCTGGCTGTGCCCAAGGAGGTACCCTCACCAGGTTCGTTAGCTGGAAATGCCCGAGGCCCCACAATGGTGGGGGGCATTCCACCCTGCAGGGTTGTTGGGAAACCAGGAGGTAAGGGGCCCCAAGGAGTCACTGCTGGCCAAGTGATGGGCATGTTGCCTGATGCCCCAGACCATAAATGGCCACATGAAGGGGTTATGTTGCCATGTTTGATGCCCTGGTATCACCGGCCTGGGATTGACCCCTGGAGCCCCCTGGTGTCTTGACTGGTTGCTTACCTTTTGACCCCTTTGGCTTCCTTGCGATTCCTTACCGACTGTTTTTTGGCCACGTCCTCCAATCCTGTCCCCCCTGCGCCTTGCCCTCTTCCATTTACGTTCTCTTATCCTTTTGGCCTTGACCATGTCTTCAAGGTTCTTTATCCCTTTTTTATGTCTTGCTTCCTCTGTTGCCGATTCCAATGGCAGCCTTTTTATGCTATCACTGTATTGTTCTTCCTCACTATCAGATTCAGACCACACTAAATCTATTGATATATCGCTGGGCTGATCTCCCTCATACTCACCCCTCTGTGGCTGGGCCACCGATACTGTTTCCACCTCTTCGTTCTCCTCTCTTGGTTGGGCCCCAGGTGCATTCCCCTCCGCTCTGTTCCGTTTTTTCTCTGTCCGCTTTTTTCCAGCCTCTGCCACTGGTGAAAACTTACGCTTACTTTGCCTGCCCTGCCCCTTTTTAGCAATAGATTTTTCCTGAGCCATGGATTCCAACCATCGGGCTGATGGCTGGCTACGCCTAGGCTGCCGACCCTCTTCTTCCGCTCGTTCTTGCAGCCTGTGTTCTGGCATGGTGGGAGGGTCTGCCACCGTTTTCTGTTGCCCGCCTTGATGGGCAACTAGTATTTCTGGTTCCAACCTGGACATGGTTGACAGCCAATCAGATCCCCCAATGTCCTTAAGGCGTTGCAGTGCCTCGCGGAAAGCTTGGTCTTGCCCTTGCACTGGGATAGCCTGTACTACATATTGTGTCTGGCTTCCCGGCACCATAAGGTCTTGACCGGTGCCCTGCGCCTGCATGGAGATTTGGGGGGCCTGGCTGTCCAGAAACTGGTTATTCTGTGTTTTGGACATTTTAGCTATTGATATTAAGGGGCAAAGCAGTGTTCAGCGATGCGATACCTATGAGACAAAACATTAGTTATTAATACACCTTTATCTTGCCCTTTATACGTTAACAGTCTAACCCTATATCCTCTTAACAGAGTGCCCTATCCTAGCCCATTTGTATTTCCACTAGACCCCTCTTGTTGCTGTATCCCAGCCTATTAGTAGTAAACAGTTAACATCTCCCCTTTTGAACCAAACCATGTTAAAAGGGACTGGGGATAAATTCTGCAATTGTGTAGAAAAACAGTCTAGACGACCAAGAATTCTTATTAAGTTTTTAAAACAGTAACATTTTCTGAACATAATTTACTCCGACCATGAGGTGTTTTTAGCGTTCTAGTGTGTCATTTCTAACATTATAAGTTGGTTTCTAGTTTTACCGGAGGGGAGAAAAAAAAAAAACCAAACACACTTCGAGTACAGTAATGAAGTAATGCAATATGAAAACAAACTACTTTGTGGAAAACAAAATAAAATTGTCCTCTTGTATGCTGCCAATGGAGTTAGGAGTAGATCCATAATTAACACACATACATATACATATATAATATATACATATACACACACACACACACACACACACACACACACATATATATATCTATATCTATCTATCTATCATCATACATACATACATACATACATATGTATGATATGTATGTATATGTGTATATATAGATATAGATATAGATATAGATATAGATATACACACACACACACACACACACACACACACACACACACATATATACACACACACACACATATATACACACACACACACACACACACACACACACACACACACATATATATATATATATATATATATATATATATATATATATATATACATACATACATACATATGTATGTATGTGTATCTATATCTCTATCTCTATCTATAGATAGATAGATAGATAGATAGACAGACACACACACACACACACACACACACACACACACACACACACACACACACACACCTTATACTCCTGAAGAGCACAAAACTGGACTGGTATAGAAACATGGATCCCTTTCTGAAGAGAGAAATGGGCAAAAACCAGCCTGCTTTAAAAATTCATTGTTTACACCCTCCTGATATTGAGAATTATGGCCAGGCCAGACTCCACGGGTGGGACTGCAAAATTGCCTTGAAAATAAAAAGTCTGGCAGATGAGGTGGGCTAGCTAGAGCAAGGCTGGCCCACCCCACGGAGATTGGGGCAAGTGGGCCAGACTCCACTGGCAGGAAGGAGGGGCTTCCTTAAACTGGCACAATTGTGTTGAAATTAATTGAGTCTGGCAGGAGAGGAGAGCTAACTTAGAGCAAAGGGGTGGGTGAAAAACACTACAAAAAGCTCAATAAGGCACCCTTTTAAGAGTCAGTATTTGATGGAAATTAAAATTCCTAAGGGATTTAAGCAACAAGGCAGTTCTGATCTCAATAGGTTCATTTTTTTTTTTGGAGTTTCAGAAGGGGCTTAGATTGCTAGTTTTGAAATTACTGACTGGGATAATACACCTGGCTTGCACTAGCAAAATAGAACAGAATAGAATGGCAGCAAACCGGATTCTGCTGGAAAAAGCAGAGACATTTAAGTTGCAGATATCTGAGGAAAAAGACGAAATGTAGCGAAGGAGGAGAGACCTGGTCTAAATTTCAAACTTGCAACTGCAGGAAGAACCAACATGAGGGCAGACCGAGGAAAGGAAGGAATTAGCTGTTTTTTTTTTTTTTTAAACCCAAAACTCTCCGCAACAAGGGGCAGGCTGCAGGAATGAAAAGCGCCCCATGAAGGTTTTTTTTTTTTTTTTTTTTTTTAAAGAAACGCCTAGGACCATGGGGGAGGGGGATGGAAACTGAGGCCACCAAAAGCACAGCAAGCCGCCAGCCTGAAAACAAGGAGCCAAGACCTGACAAAGACTCCAGAAGGGAACTTAATGGGACCTGCATCCCAGAAGAATAGACACTTGTGCCCAAAGCTAACAGAGGATTGGGGGGTAGGGGCGTCGCAAGAAAAGCGAAGGATCAGTCGTGGATGGGAAGGCAAAGGAACACTCGATGCTCAGTAATTAAATTAACCAAAACCCCCCGCCGGTACCCTGGAGAAACCTGAACAAGCTGAAAACAAAAAAAACCCAAATATAAAAAACACTTACCTCCAGATCCGTGAAGCCACGACTTGAAAGCGAAAGCGAAAGACCGTGACACAAAGCAAGCAATAGAAGCGCCAAAAGCCAACACGGAGACAAAAGAAAAACTTCTTGTTGCGGAGCTGTTCCAGGAGGCGAGATCCCCGGGACAGCTCCTTTGAACTCTCTCCTGACCCTCCCTATAGGGAGGGTCTTGTAACCTATCCGAGGAGCTCCTCGGATTGGGCCCTACCCGGGGGCCGCCTCCTCCCTAAATGGTTGGCGGCCCTCCTAGCCCCCTCTTGGGTGCCGTCGGCAATTGCCCCGGTGAGGGCGGTGGGGCTATTATTGTGGGGTTTGTGGCAATGAGCACTCAAAGGCTCTACGAGGCCTGTCAGACCAGCTTTATGTAATCTGCTGGGCTTGTTCCTGAACTAAAATGGCTTTACGGGGACAATATGGACATTTTTTCGATTTGGACTGGCAAGTGAACTCCAACTTTTTCTTTGCTTTTGGGCCATATACCTGAACTGTTTAAATGTTTATTTCTTAATTAAAGCTGAATGCACATATTTTAAGTTGGGTAATGCATAATGGGGATCCTTCCTTATGTATCCTAATTACCCCTTGGGGCTTTCTCTTGGGAGCTGTGTCTGTGGGGAGTGGACTGATGCCTATATTTTCTTTAACTGTGTAAGGGCTACATTGCATTTGGGAGGTGGAAGGGCTGTACTAGATGTATATCTGTCTTTGTTGGTATTGAACTATGGGCACCGTTGGATCCTAAGCCGAGTCTAACACAATGGTGCCCCCTTAAGATTTCCTATTAGGCTGTACGCTGGTGGATTTGACTTTTGTATATTCATGTTGAAAAATCCCCCCTTGATATAACAAGTATGGAGGGGTATTATGATTATTTGTAACATAGCAAAAATATTAGTAGTGTTGGGAACAAAGGTGATAGGTTTAAGAGCGTCAGGTGGTACAAGAGCATCACGGTATTATGGCACGATAATGCCGTGTTGCTACTGAAGTAGCTCTGACAACCACGGAGCCCACAGCAGCAGTGTCAAGAAATACACATAGGGCAGAAGAAGCACTGGAATATGGGGAAATGTAGAGCAGGAGCCAGCAGTGACGCAGACGAGGAGACAGAAGCAACCAGGGAGGAATATCCAGAGCGAAACGCACCCTCAGAGGCATGAGAAGGGAGATATAGTGCAGTGGAAGTGTGCAGCTGTGCATAGTGTAGGAGGCACAGAAGGGAAATCGTAGGTCCAGGAAATGCATGGAGGGCAGTCGAAAGATGTGCAACTGACTCAGCAAAACTGCGAACAAGTCAGAAAATGGCAGGCACAAATATATCAGAGAACCTTCAGTCCTCCCTCGATGAGGGATCTCAGTCTTCAGCAGACTCCTCTGGGCCCTTTCCATCAAGTGTAAGATTTTTTCCATGTCCTTAGGATCATTGAACGAATACGACTGTCCCTTCCACGATAGGCACAGCCACGCCAGGAAAACTAACTGATGATCCACGTTCAAGAGTCTCAATTTACCCCAAACCCCATCGAATGCTTCACACCTCTGCCTTAAACTGTATGCCAGGTCTAGATAGATGCGTATTTTAGTTTGTTCATATCGGAGCGTTCTCCTTCTAAAATGACCTGCAATACTCTGTCTTGGTCTCCGACACCATGGCAAATTACCAAGACTATTCTCGGGGTATTAGTATCCATTGGTGGTCTTCTGGGGTTAATATGGCAGGCTTTTTCAGACGCCGGGGGTCCTCCTCTTCGATCCCCAAGATCATAGGCAAGAATAATTTAATGAAACCCAGGCAGTCCTCCCCTTCGATTTTCTCTGGCAAACTCAGAAGGCGTAGATTTCTCTCTTGTCAGGTTTTAGAGTAGTTCCATCCGCCAGCGCAGTAGCCAGTTCTCTCTAAGTAGCTGGGTGGTCGTGTCACAGTCCTTCAACACAGCCCCCTCGTTCCGCTGTACTGTAGCTTCACAAACATCCATCCTGGTCTCCAATGCCGAGAACCGAGGGGTAAGCATGTCCAGTTTTTTTTTTTATTAATTTCCTGCACCATTTTAACAAGCTGGTTCAGCGTGGCCTGAATAGTAGTCCACAAGGCTCCCTCAGTCAAGGTAGCACCCAAGGGCGCGGCTTCATCAACTCCACTGAGCCCCTCATCACGGGGAGGTTGCATCCTCTTGGGAGCAAAAATGTTGGTTGTGGCAGCAGTATTTCCTCGATTTTGCCCATATTCAGGTTCTGTCACCCTTTAGGGACTCCTCAGAGTGTTTGGAGAGTAAGACCCCCAGTAAAATTGCAAAATTTGACTTAAAATAAAATCTCACGGGGCTGTACAATTTGGCAGTTTCCTGCAAGCTGCTCAGCAGCAACCCCCCCCCTTACAATTTGGCTGTTTCCTGCAAGCTGCTCAGTAGCCCCTACAATTTGGCTATTCCTGCCCCCCAATTTGGCCGTTTCCTGCAAGCAGTTCAGCAGCACTGCCCCCACATTTGGCTGTTTCCTGCAAGCAGCTCCAGCACCTACAATTTGGCTGTGTCCTGCAAGCAGCTCAGCAGCACCCCCGTACAATTTGGCTGTGTCCTGCAAGCTGTCAGCAGCACCTCCCTCTACAATTTAGCCGTTTCCTGCAAGCTGCTCAGCAGCACTGCCCCCCCCTCACAATTTGGCTGTTCCTGCAAGCAGCTCAGCAGCACCCCTACAATTTGGCTGTTTCCTGCAAGCTGCTCAGCAGCACTGCCCCCCAACAATTTGGCTGTTTCCTGTAAGCAGCTCAGCAGCACCTCCCCTTTACAATTTAGCCGTTTCCTGCAAGCTGCTCAGCAGCACTGCCCCCCCCTACAATTTGGCTGTTTCCTGCAAGCTGCTCAGCAGCACCTCCTTTACAATTTAGCTGTTTCCTGCAGCTGCTCAGCAGCACTGCCCCCCCTCTAATTTGGCTGTTTCCTGCAAGCTGCTCAGCAGCACTGCCCCTTTACAATTTACCTGTTTCCTGCAAGCTGCTCAGCAGCGCCCCCCCCAAAAAAAAAAAACAAAAAAAAAAAACACAAACACATTTTAAAAAGTGCCTTTTTAACCACCACAGTTTGTAAGTGCCCCTCCCAACATGGGATGGGGATTTCCTATACCTGGCTCTGACTGCTGGTCATGTTTTAAAGCGGCTCACCTGCAGTTTTTGGGACAGGTGTCATGACCGATGGAAAAACAGTATGGCAGACGAGAATACCATGGCAAGCGGGAATACAACCACTACTGTGGCCGACAGGAGATTCCGGCAGCATAAGCATGGGAAACTACATGGCTGACTGACTGAGTGTGGCTCACAGAACCTGCCAGGATAGCCTACAGGTTAGAGTAACAAGCTGCAAGTGAGATTGGTACATCCAGCAGGCCTGGGTTTAATTCCCACAACCATCACTTGCATACTGTGCGATATCCCTGACCTGGGTTTGATTCCCACAACCTTCATTTGCATACTGTATGATATATGTAGAGGGTGAAGGTGATTAAAGGGGGTGCAGAGGGCAAAGCCCCCACAGGAATTAATTACCCAAAGTGGTGTTCAGAGTATATGATGGTCTGTTTTATCTTTCAAAGCCACAGCACTAACAGTATTCCAGTGCACCATAGTATTCCCGTCCACCATACTGTTTCCTGTCCACCATGACATTGGTCCCAAAAACTGCACCTGCTCCTCTGAAGCAATTATCTACTTGTGGATTCACTGTGTAGGTTTTTTGAGCTATGCTACTGTTATTGGCTGGAGTCAGCCTCCATACCTGTTTGTTTGCACCACTGGCCTGTGTTTCAGTCTGGGGGCCCAACTGTTCTTTTGGTGCTTAGTGTCACAGATTCACTCAGCAGGTCAGGCCCTCTACTCCCAAAGTACCAACCTCTGAGCGCAGTCTTGTGAACAGTGTAAGAGACAAGGTAACCCTCTTGTCTGTTTTTGTGAATTCGGATCAACCTTTGGTCTCAGTTCTGGAGGGATTCAAACTGTTCACCTCTTGCTAGCATACCCAATTCACAGGCTCAGATATATCTGTCTTCGGGGGGCCAGATATCTTTGCCTATGCACACCTAACCAGGTATGCAGAAATGAACCCTTTAAAACTTTAATAAAGACCTCAGATTTAAAACGCTTCTCTTTCCAGTTTGGTACCACCATACAAGCTTATGTCTGCTGTCTGCTATGACCATAAATATTTCTCAGCAAAAGAAAGCAATTCAAAGACAGACCAGGTTCTCTCAAGAAATTAGTTTTCCAGCTTGGGCCGGGTTAGAGCGGACTCGCGGGTGTTGAACTAACCGGGGAGTAGGATCGAGCGTCTGTGGACAGCTCTCCTTCTCCGGGGGGGAGGGTGTGGATAGCGGGCGGTGCATGGGGACCCCTGGCGGAGGCCGGGAGTTCCCACGCAGACCGCAGCTTGTCAATCCCATTGGAGGTGGGGCGGATGGTGACATCATGGCATGACCCCGCCTCCCCGAAAAAGCAGAAAATGGATGGAGCCTGCCCGCCGCCGAGAGTGAAGCCCGCCGCCACGGCCTCGATGTGCTCCCCAGGCTGGGCCCCCGACCTAGTCCCAGTGCCTGCGGCATATACGGGGGTATGCCGCAGGCCCCACCGTGGCGGGAAAGCCACGGGGTATCGGGGGACAGCAGCCGATCTGGGGGGCAGAGGCAGGCGGCCCGTGAACGGGCTGAGAATACGGCGGCAAGGCAGCTCGGGAGTAAAAAAAAAAAAAAAAAAAAAAATTAGTTTTTACTAAAATATGTAATAATAAGTCAAACATACAATACAGAACTCATATCACAAGACATACATATCTTTAAACAAAACAAGGTTTAAAAACAGTGCAATTCCTACAACAATATTTACATTTTGTCTAGCTTTCTAAATACCTGTTTTCAGTGCTGAGACGTTATCTTGGTCAGAGTCAGATAAAAGTGAGTCTGTAAAACAGAATTATTCCTTAAACATCTGTATTGGCCAACCCCTTTTTGGTGAGGTCAGCTAGCTCCTCCTCTGTCAGATTATATTTAAAAAATATATATCTTATACAACCACAGGATGCATTTTCAAACTATTACATTCTGCAATCCTCAGCATAACTCATGTGTGTCAAATGACATCTCTTTGATATTTAAACAGTATCCTCTGTCACACAGACACCAAAGCATTTATGATCTCGCAATAATACATCACGACCCACTTTTCTTCCTCTGGAAGCATCATAAAATGGATATGCTGAACTCAGGCTTCTTAACCCTATAATTATCTTCAGGCTTTTCCATGTAACACATCGTCTCTAAAATCTGTTTGTGTATAATCTCACATGCTGTCTCAGCATTTTTCTCACGGCATCCATCCTTCAGCTGAAACCGGGGGGGGGGGGGACGCGAGTGAGGTTATTCCAAGGGCACTGGCATTTCTTTCTTTCTTTCTTTTATTTTAAACAGGCACTTCAATACCACATTTCCGTTATTTTAAGATATAAAAATGATACAGCACTCAGAACATGGCTGTCTACATCACACTTGGCGCACTGTATGGTTGTTTCTACCTGTGCAAACTGTTATATTTTATGCTTGGACTGTACTACCTGTGCCACCTCAATTTATATGTTGCTTCAACTGTACTGTATGTGCCATCTACATGGCCGGGTCATACCTGAAAATGGTCCATCGGACCAGTGTACCTACCCAGTTATCAAATAAATAAAATGTGCATGATCTTGTTTTTCTGGTGCTGAACTTCAGCTGACAGATGCTAGAGTATTTTTCTAGAGTCTTGATGTCCTTTTTTTTTTTTTTTGTATTATTTGTTTATCCCCTCCTCCTCACCCCCTCGGCCACTCCTTCGGGTCCCTCAAGATCTTCCCCATCTGCTCGCTCATCCTCTCACCAGCCACTTACCTCACATAGTGGCCCCCCGGGTAATCAGATTTGTCCCGTCGCCGGACGGTTCCCCCTCCTCCGAGAGGGAAGGCACCGGTGGGGCGGTCAGCACACTATTCCATTTCTGGCCCAGGTGCCACTGAGGTAGGACCAGCTATTGAGGCCTGGCAGCAGCGGGAGACTGAAGGGACTGTCATCCGGTCAACCAAGGCAGTTTCCTGGGGTTTCTCCAGGGAATGGCGCGCCACTGACATCAAGGTGTATGCTGACGTACACCACTCCCCCAGCGATTCCAGCTCAGGCAGCCATGCTGTGCTCCCAGCCTCCACCAGGGGCCAGCAGGCACCGAGATGCATCCCCCACCCTCCCCCCGAAGGCGAGCCGTCCTAGGACGCTCCCTTCCTTCTCTCTCGGCCGACCCTCCAGCGACCCCAGTCTGTTCCCAAACCTGGGCCGCCGGCGTCGCACACAGAAATCCAACTGCTGTGCCAACAGGCTGGCTCAATGTCCTTTTTTTACTGCCCACACTCCTGCCGAGTTTGATGAAATCTGCAAAAAGATTCACCTTCTTCTGCAACCCTTCACCTATGTCACTGATGTATATCTCATAGAGTGTTGAACCTCATACCAATGATCCCTGTAGAACCTCATTGGCAATTACTTTCACTTCTGAGAATATACGATGCTTAGGTGCTGCTAGCTCACCTCTGAGCTACAACAGTGAACTCCTGCCACCCTAATTAGGAACCTGGGCTGAAACACACCACCAGCGTGGCAAGCAGTGATGGCAGCTATAAGGCAGCACCAGTCAGGCAACTTTTTATTACTGGAACATAGTACTGTGGCAATGGAAATGACTTACGATACAGGTCTTCCTTCCCTCCTGCCTTAGACTGCTAACTGTACCAAGTCAGACTAGGAAAACACCACCGTGCTCATGAGTACAATGCTACCGCAACTAATGCAGCATAATCCTTAGTTCCACTGTCACTCAAATCTGTCTAGTCATACTTTGAAAGCCTAAACAGTGGCAGCTTCCATAACCTCACCAGGTTGGCCATTCTGCACCTTAGCCTCTGGGACGTAATGTTTCCTACCGTTTACTCTCTCCCCCACCCCAGTTCTGAGTGCATGTCTCCTAGCTCTACTGGCACTGCAACTCTAACAGCTGCATATACACCATCCTATCAATCCCATTCAGTATTCAGAACACTGATCATGTTCTTTCTCTTTAGCATACAGTGTTTGATATGTATTGAGACAGGCATGCAATCCACTGGGTGCAAGCCCTCCTTCTTGCATGGCTGCCACTTACCTCTGTAGGTGACAGTGTGCAAAGGCCAAGGCTATGCGGCTCTGCTCCTCCTCATTCAGCTGCCTGCAGCCCACATCCACTCTCTTCAGTGCCCCCAACCAGCAATCTCCATATCGTGGGTGCTTAGCAAAGTCACGGAACTTCTGAAGTTGAGCCCTCCCCTCCTCCACCAGGCCCGGGGTAGGCTGAAATGATGGTCCGGTACAGAGTATGCCATGGAGAAAGGTTAATGTCAGGAAAATAACAGTGCTCCACATTCGACTGAAACACGAAGTGATGAGTTCCCCTGCACCTCTAGTTGGGGTTTACGTTTCTCACATTAATACTGCAAAATAAACAAAAACAGACACCTTGCATGAAGTACAGAACACCAGGGAGTGCTTTTTTTTTTGTTTGTTTGTTTGGTTTTTTTTTTATTACAAAGTCTTTAACACTGATAGCCCAGATGAGATGCACTATTTTCCGTGGGGTCCTGTGTTTATACATTTTTACAACTCTGTGAACTGACACACTAAGAGGTTACGGGACTTACTCAGGATCACAAAGAAGTAAGTTGATGCGGTGGGAGTTGAAACTTGATTTGCTGCTTATAAAGCCTGTGTTCCAGACATGGACCATGCAAACACTGCCTTTTAATCTGCAAGGGACCGAAACTCCCATTTTATAAGAATGCATTCATTTGAAATTACTGCATCTGAGACCCCCATGAGATACAGCATCTTGTTTTCATGGGTGACCCTGGGAACACAGCAACAGGTTAACACAGTGCAGCAGGAATAGCTATTGTACAACGTACATAATAAAATGAACATGGCAAAAAAGAAATGTAAGTACATCCAAATAGTAATCAAACTAAGCCAACAAGGTAAGGAATTGTACCACCACTCTGGCAGCTGTGGTTCAACTTATTTTGACGCAACAGCTTGTTCTCAGCGGACAGTCAAACACACTTGATACCAGGTGTGCACTAAATAGAGGGCTATGCCCAGTTTGCTGATGGGTTACTGGAGGCTTTCCCTCAGTCTGCTCACTGATGCACAGGTCACACTAGTGTTGAGAATCCCCTCAATTTCCCAAATGCATACTGTCAGAGTTAGAGGATTCAGTAGGACAATTTCCATTTGTATGACTGGAATCAAATTGCTATCCACAATGGACACAGGAGGTACATGCGTGGAATTCCACACACACACACACACACACACACACACACACACACACACACACACACCTGGGACTTTAGCAAGAACACATCCTAATTTTCCTGAAGGTACCATAACATTTCCATGATACTGCGTTTCTAATTCTTTGTCCCCACATCCAGGGACTTCCTAGGAAACTACTGCCTAACTGACATTACAGCACTAAGTATGCCACCCACACCCAATAACATATACCTAGTCTCAACCGATTGTCATTAAAATGTGGGACTCTCCCACTCTACCCCTCAGTTGCTCTGTCCCACATCCCAATGGTGCTGAACAGTCTAAAAAGTGGTAGGGCCAAGGATAACCTCATAGTCTTCAGGTGAAGCTACCTCTGGCTGCAAGCTGCAACACTGGACTTAAGATTTGCAAGAAAGTGAGTAGTGCTCACAACAGAGGGAGGTGAACTTTACAATTTACAATTGTCTTTAGTTTGAAGCAGATTCCTTAGGAAAGTTAATATTCTTCAGGTGGAGGATACTTCTAACTGAAGGGTGAAATAAGCAACTTAGAATTATCAGAAAAGGCAGTCTTTCAATCAACAGAGGGAGGTGGAGTTTGCTTTACTTGTTACAATTGTTAAGATTTTACTGTTTTCTGTGTTTCTGCCCTTCTGACTTGATTGGAGTTAGTGATTGACTGTTTGCATTGCAATATTTGTAATACTGTGAGTATTCACTGGGCTAAGAATTTGTCATAAGCCCTGAATTGAGAGCAGGTTACAGGCTGTGTATTGGACCCAGACAGTCCCTAGGGGGTGAAAACTGTTTTTTCTTTGTTTACCTCAGTGCCTTATAAGGCCAAGACAGACTGCGTCAGGAAGTGCTTACATCATAGCTACTTAACAGCCAATAGCTCTGGAAGAATCTTACAGACCTTGATAAAAGTACTAATTTTAGCAGGCTCATCACTGGACTTAATTTTCCTAGTCAAACTATCTCTTGTTGGGAACTGCAATACTGAACATAGGATTTGCAAGAAAGCGAGTTGTGCTCACAACAGAGGGAGGGGAACCTTTAAATTGTCTTTGCTTTGTAGCAGATATACTGCAGGTGGAGGCTGCTTCTAACTGAAAGGTGAAATAAGGAATTTACAATTATCAGGAAAAGACAGTCTTGTTACAATTCTTAAGATTTTCAGTGCAGGAAGAGTTCAAAGCACAGCTCACTTATTTTGGGGCTGACTGCTTTCAGAGCACAAACCACCAGGCTGTTTTGGGGCTGGGGAGGTTTACCTGTGTCTGACTTGAATGTCTGGATTTTCTCTGTCAAATTGTTGTGTATAGTATCTTGCAGACAGGAAGGCACTCATCGCAGTGGTGGGTCAGAGCTCTTAGCTGATTGTTTTGTGAGGGCACAGGTTAGGCCCCACCCCCCTGGAAATAGTTCCTTTATACCTGGGGTTCTGACATTTCCTCAAGAGTGCAAGGTGCATATCAATGTCATATCCTCTCTAGCACACAGCACTGAAAATATACGCATACACATTGCATAATATATATATATATTTCTATATAACAAACCAATCACTCACACAAGCACACACACACACACACACACACACACACAAAAAAAAAAAAAAAGTACATAGTCATGTGGGAAGTAGTGCAATGTAATGGCTGTGGGGCAGCAGTCTTCCAGGAGTCTTTCTGGAGGCTGAGATGCTGCCCTATTTGCAGACAACTCTCTGCCCTGAGGGAGGAAGTTGCCCGTCTTCAGGCCACACTGGACAGCAGTAAGAAAACCTTCCCCCAGGCCAGACTGGATGGTAGGAAGGAACCCCCATCCAGGGAGCACCAGAGCCACCACCACTACCTCAGAGGTTGCAAAGCACAGCAGTTGGACCACTGTGGGCTCAGGGAGGGTGAGGAGGGTGGAACAGAGGCACACCCAGTCAGTTGTTCCACTGCACAATCCATACACCATTCTGGGAGGCACAGCTCCCCATGGATGCACCCATGGAGGAGATTAAGGAGGCTGAGGACACCTGTCACAAGGAGGCCCACAGGAAGGAGGCAGAGGATGCCAAGGAAAGGAAGCAGCTCCTGGTGGGGGACTCAATTATTAGGGGGATAGAACTGGGGGGACCAGGGAAAACTGAAGTAAAGTGCCTGCCTGGTGCCATGGCTTCTAGGGACAGGAAGCGCATCCTCAGGATCATGAGAACAGCTGCACGGGAGTCTGAGCTGGATGTCATTGTCCACCTAGGGACAAATGACTTGGCTCAACATGAGCTTAGAGCAGTGCAGAAGGACTTTGTAGAACTGGGGAGAGGCCTAAGACAAGTAGCACACAAAGTATCCTTCTCAGAGGTGCTGCCTGTAAATGGCATGAGTGAGGCAAGGGTACTTTGCACCATGCAGTTTAATGAGTGGTTGAAAAAATGGTGTAGAGCACAGGGGTTTGGCTTCATTGGGGACTAGGGTTCCACCTGGAGGGACACCAGCCTATACTGGCAGGATGGTCTGCATCTGTCCAGGAAGGGAACAAGTCTTTTGAGCAATCGGTTTAAATGCTTCATTGGCAAGCTTTTAAACTAGTCAAGGGGGGAGGCACTGATAAGCAGCAGAAAAATCCCAGCCTCTCCCTACAAAACAGGGTACTAAATGGGAAAAAGACCGAGGTAGAAAGGTCAGTGGGGGATGCTGCAACAGAAAGTAAAGCCATCAAAAAATGGAGAGCAATGACTAATAATGCCCGTAGTCTGAGTAACAAGCTTCCTGAATTAGTGGCCTTGCTGGAGGAGGAACATCTGGATATCGTGGCAGTCACAGAAACATGGTACACACAAAACCATGACTGGGATGTAAACATACCAGGATACACTATCTACAGGAGGGACAGGGAGGGTAAAAGAGGAGGAGGAGTAGCTCTTTACATAAGGGAAGGAATCAAAGCAACAGAACAAAAGGGTAAACAGGGAGGAGAAGAAGCACTGTGGGTAAATTTGGAGACCGGCAATGGCACCACAATCCGCACAGGGGTTGTATACAGACCCCCTTCTCAGGGGGAGGAAATGGACAAGGAAATGATAGAAAGTATACTTAGTATGGCAGAAAAAGGGGAGATATTGCTGATGGGTGATCTGAATATGCCAGATGTTAACTGGAGTGCAGTTGCAGCAGCCACTTCTAAGAGTGGGGTTATTCTAGATGCCCTACAGGGGGCATGCTTTAGACAACTAGTATTGGAGCCCACTCAAGAGGGAACAATCTTAGACCTGGTTCTCTCAAATGGAGATGAGGAGAGGATCACAGATGCAGAAGTGGGTAGCCATCTGGGAACTAGCGACCATCGAACAGTATGGTTCACAATAAACACAGCAATAGAGTCAAGCCATACAAAGACAAAGGTACTGGATTTTAGGAGGGCTGACTTTGTCAAAATGGGTGAGTGCCTAAGGAATGCACTAGCAAATGGGCAGGAAGGAGGGGTGGAAGAACAATGGGGAATAATAAAAACTGCCATCACAGAGGTAACAAGCCTTTGTGTAAAGCAAATAAACAAAACGAACGAGTAAGAAACCACTATGGTTCTCCAAAGGAAGTGGCAGTGAAGGTTCAAGAGAAAAGAAAGCATTCAGGAAGTACAAGGAATCACATAAGGAACAGGACAGAGAACTGTATCAGTTAAAGCAAAAGGAAGCTGGGAAGGCAGTCAGAACAGCAAGGCCCAAACCGAGGAAAAGATAGCCAACTCAGTTAAGAAGGGGATAAAAACCTTTTATAGGTACATCAGGGAGCAAGTAAGACCAAGGAGAGGATAGTGAGGCTTAGTAAAGGGGAGGGAGGGGGCAGAGGGTGACTGTGAAAAGGCAGAGATACTAAACAAATATTTTGCTCAGTATTTACAAAGGAAGAGGGGAAGTACCTAAAACAAACAGTAGAAACACTCTGGATACAGAAGTTGATACCAGCCCATTTACAGAAGAAAGGGTTCTGAAAGAACTCTTAAAACTGAAGGTGGACAAAGCAATGGGGCCTGATGGGATTCATCCCAGAATTCTAAAGAACTAAGGGTAGAACTAGTGACACCACTGACTACCCTCTTTAACAAATCATGGGAGGATGGGGTGGTACCCGAGGACTGGAGGAGGGCAGATGTAATTCCCTTCACAAAAGTGGGAGCAAGGCAGAAGCAGGAAACTACAGACCTGTTAGTTTAACCTCAGTGGTAGGAAAATGATGGAATCACTTCTGAAGGAAAGAATTGTTGAGTATCTAGAGCAGAGGGCACAGACCCAAGGCAGCATGGATTCACAGCGGAAGGTCATGCCAGACAAATCTGATAGATTTCTTTGACTGGGTGACCAAAGTAGTTGATCAGGGAGGGGCTGTGGACATGGCCTACCTAGACTTTAGCAAGGCATTTGACACAGTCCCACACAAAGATTAATATACAAGTTAGCCAGCCTGGGAGTGGGTCCCAAGATGACAGCCTGGGTAAAGAATTGGCTGGAGAATAGGACACAGAGAGTAATAGTAAATGGAGTCCACTCTGAAAAAAGGGGGGTTAGTAGTGGGGTACCGCAGGGTTCAGTATTAGGACCGGTCCTCTTCAATGTCTTTATAAGCCACATTGCAGAGGGACTGGAAGGAAAAGTATGTCTCTTTGCAGATGACACAAAGATCTGCAACAGAGTTGATGCACAAGGTGGAGTGGAAAGGATGAGAAGGGACTTGGCAAGGTTAGAGGAATGGTCAAATGTATGGCAGCTTAGATTCAATGCTAAGAAGTGCAAGGTAATGCACCTGGGAAACAAAAACCCGGGAAGAGTACACAATGGGGGGTGAGATACTAACAACAACAAAAATGGAAAGGGACCTGGGGTAGTCGTATCAAATGACCTAAAGGTGGGAAAGCAATGTGAGAGGGCAGCAAGGAGGGCTGGGGGGATACTGGGATGCATAGGAAGAGGCATCACCAGTAGAAAACAGGAAGTTATTATTCCTCTGTACAGACAGCTAGTGAGACCCCATCTGGAGTACTGCGTGCAGTTCTGGAGACCCAATCTCCGAAAGACATAGACAGGATGGAAGCTGTCCAGAGGAGGCAACTAAAATGGTGCAGGGTCGGCACGGAAGACATATGAAGAGAGACTTAAGGAGCTTAATATGTATAGCCTCGAGGAAAGGAGGAAGGGGGAGACATGATAGAAACTTTCAAGTACCTCAAGTAAATCAACAACGTCCAAGAGGTAGCATCTTTCAAAAAAGAGGTGTGCAAGAACAAGGGGCACAATTTGAAGATAGAAGAGGCGGCTCAGAGGTAATTTAAGAAGTATTTTTCACAGAGGCGGTTTGTGGATGTATGGACGGCCTTCCAGAGGAGGTTGTGGAGTCAAAAACAGCAGTGAAATTCAAGCATGCATGGGACAGTCATAAGGCAATTCTAGGGGGTGGGGGTAGGAAGAAGTAGGCTGCTGGTTAACTAGGACCTGCAGCTTATCCATCAGGTAGGGAAATGGGCAGACTGGGTGGGCCAAGCGGTCCTTATCTGCCGTCAAATTCTATGTTTCTATGATGCAAGAGGTAAATTCTCCCCCTAGTAACAGATTACCATGATTGCAAAAACTGATAGGGCCACAGAAAGTGGCCAGGCCATGGCCATAGTGGCCCCCCTCCCCGCACCTACGCCACATCCATCCCACATGGAAAAGGTGCTGCCCACAAAGAGAAGGTGCTGTACATTTAGACCTCAAACCAAATAATTATAAGATGTTACATAAAAATTAAACTTGCACAAGGCATTAACTTTCACAATGTTTTCGACTTGCAGCTCCGTTTTGTATCTCCACTTTTGGTAATATGTCCCACGCTGACCTAAGTTTTGAGAGTCAGCAACCGTCATTCCAGCGCCAAAAAGGTTGAGAGGTATGCAGATTCACATCCCAATATAAGAAAACAAGTTTTCTCTGATAACAGAACATCAGCATTGGAGATACGAATTTCTGCTAAGAATCTCAGTGGACACTGGACAGACAGCATCGTACTGTGGGGAGCTGACAGTTCTTGCCGGACACAGATCCCCTACACACACTAGGCCGCCCCCACACAAGGCACCCCAGACTGGTAGGACACTTAATACCCCTCCGTGGGCACCTCTAAACAGCGGCTGGACAGCCAGTTCTGCGAGAGGAACCGCTCACTGCGCGCGGTACATTATATTACTCCGTCCTTCCTATACTTCTATGGTTCTTCTCTCTCACCCTCAGCGAGGCTCCAACACCAAAGTACTATCACCCCGATTCTCCAAAAAGTCGCTCACACCGACCCACAAGCGCTTCATTAGCTCTCCTAAATACCCGTCCCAACAGCCAATAGAAACCTGCACAATAATTAAAACACAGGGAAATTAGGCAAGAGCGGAGCTTCGCTGCTCTCAGAGGCTCACCCAGGCAACCTATGGAAAAGTGAAATAGCACGCCTCCACACACCTGAAAAGCTGAGAGAGTTGTCAATCACCCTTCCTCCGATAATCCCTTCCCTCCCCAGCTGATGTGCACAACAAAGTTGTAATGAAAAGAGGCAACGAAAAGGAACGGGAGTAGGGATAGCTTAAGTTCCGTCCAATCGGACCGTTCATTTCCCCTCCCTTTGACACATTCCTTCCTAGGCTATTTCTTGCAAAGGTCTCAAAAACAGAAAAATGCGACCTTAAGTGAAAAATAAGAAATGTGATCTAACCCTTCGTGAATTAGTAGTGTGGTGCTCATCACGGTTTGGACGATACCGATGCACATACCTCTCAGCCTATTGCTTCGTAAATAGAACTAGTTACTAGGCAGTATAGCGTAGTGGTTAAGAGCACTGAGTTACAAACCTGGAGACCTGGATTTGGATTCCATCAGCTCCCACTTGCATAGTGTGTGGTCCTGAGCAAATCACTTAATTCAAGAAGTTCAAGTTTATTTCAGGAAGACTCCATTGAGCAGGCTCATTCACGAGGAGGCTCTAAAATTAATACACATACAATGGTATATTTAAGCAATAAGGCATGACAGGGTGTGGTATATCATGGGATATTGTCACGCCTTGGGTGGTTGGGCATGAGGACTCAGGCCGAGTGCATCCAGTGAACCAAGAAGTGACGCTATCCCATGATATACCACAACCTGGAGTGACTTATTGCTATTTGAACTGAGTTTGAATTTTCATACATAAAAAAAAAAAATAAAACAAACAGGTTTTAAAATGTTTTATGAACAAGTTTTTGGGTGATGTAGGAGTACATTTTGGAAAAATAGTTCTCAGAACAGAGCAAGGAGACTGGTGGCGCCGGAACTTTTTTGAAGCCGTGATGGTGTAGCCTGATATCACCATGGCTTCAAAGAGCTCTCTGCCAATCAGATTCTTCTATTTACACTCCTCAGTTCATAATATACAGTATAACACTTTGATAACCAATTATACAGAATGCACATAAAGCTCTAATCAGATAATTCATAGCGAGTTACAAGGTTACAGATATATGTGCAGATTCGGGGCAAACAATATCAGGTGTGGTTAACCACTTTATCGCTGTAAGGTGCAATAGATAAAAAAGTGGTGAAGTACTAGAAGAAGGAAGCAATAATAATGGTGAAGGTAGGGAGGGGAATATTAGTAAAGGGTAAAGTAGGTTGAGGGATAAAGGTACTTAACTTCCTTGAAAGGAGCTCTGGCTTAGTGTGCCATTTCTGGTTAAACGATTCCCCTTTAATAAATCAGGGACACATTTTACAAACTGGTAGTAGTCACTCAGAAAGCTGACGAAATAAGAGGATTAGTATAAGATGTGTTTTCTGAAGAAAAAAGTCTATGGCTGGATAGTGCACAGTGGTAGAGCTTTCGCCCGTTATCCAGACTTGCGTTCATGCCCCGAGCCTGGAACATCTGGTGCTGGCCGGCGAGGCAGGGTTCAGGTGTCCATCGGACACCTCTTGCCTTGGAGGGAAGGGAGGGCACCTCCTTCCATTACACAACCGCCCCCTGGTGACCCAGGGGAAGGGGGTTGTGTGGAAAGGAACAAGCGGTTCCTTTGGGGTGGCCTTACATCAGCACATACCCACTCATCTGGCAATTGATGTGGGGGTGTCACTTGCCCAGATTGGGGCCAGCAGAGGAGCACCAAATTTAGGGTGGGGCTCATCCACCCTTCCGATGGCCCCAATAGGCATCTCACCAAGACCACCTCTCAGGACCACACCCTGGGGTGAGGGGAGGAAAAAGGAATAAAATCCCTAGCAGCTCCAGGCATGAAGCCGCCCACCCCTCAAGCCCCCCACGCCACAGCAGGGTCTCCTGACTCCCTCCCACACCTCACTGGCTCCACCACATGGGCCCCGACTGTCAAGTAAAGTATGTTCCTCCCAGTTTGAATGGGACCGGAGAGTCCCGCCCATGGGGGATAAGCTGTGGGTTGCAGTCGGGGTACCCAGAAGGTTGTCGAGCAAAGGCTGGTGTTGGGCTCGATCATCTGGGACATCACGTGGTGGGTGGAGGGCTTGGGCAGGTGGAAGGAGGTCCTGGCAGCTGGTGAGGTGAAAATGGGGACAAAAATAGAAAGTAAAAAAAAAAACTGCAAGTCTGTAACTTTAATGTTTGGCATTATTTTGTGCTTACAATCCCCAAGTGTTCAGTCACAAAAACACAAATTTTAGGAGGGACAGATGAATATTTTGAAGCAAAAGCAGGGACATCCCTGAAAATCAGGGACAGTTGAGGGGTATGCCCTTGCTGGAAAAGTAATAAGAAAAGCTAAAGCTCACACCAAGCTAAGGATAGCACAGGGTGTTAGAGGGGGAGACAAAACCTTTTTAAGGTACATAAGAGAAAGGAAAAGACTAAAGGAGATTTAGTAAGGTTGTCAGTTTCGAGAGAGGGACAAGTAGAGAAGGACAGTGAGAAGGTAGAAGTCCTAAATGAATATTTCTGTTCTGTGTTCACTGGAAAGAACACAGGGGACAGCCCAAACCTGCAAAGCAGTTGCACAGGGACCAGGGGTAGACTCAAGCCCCTTCACGGAGGAACAAGTCTTGGAAGCCCTAAATAAATTAAAGGTGGACAAGGCCATGGGGCTAGATGAGATTCACCCAAGAGTTCTCAAGGAACTGGGGAGTGTGATAGCAGTGCCCCTGGTGGAGCTCTTCACCAAATCACTGGAAAGTGGGACAGTACCTGAAGACTGGAAGAGGGCAACAGTGGTCCCACTTCACAAATCAGGGAGGAGGCTGGAAATTACCATCCAGTGAGCCTCACATCGGTGGTAGGAAAACTGATGGAGACACTGCTCGAGCAAAGAATAGTAGCACATCTGGAATCCAGTGGGCAACAGGACCCAAAACAGCATGGTTTCACAGCTGGAAGGTCATGCCAGACAAACCTGGTCAACATTTTTGACTGGGTAAGAAAGGCAGTGGACCAAGGGGGAGTGGTGGATGTGGTCTAGCTGGACTTTAGTAAGGCCTTCGACTCGGTTCCACACAGAAGGCTGGTAAAGAAGCTGGAGCACATTGGCATAGGTAAGGAAGTAGTGGGTTGGGTGAGCAACTGGCTGAAGGGAAGAATACAATGGGTGCAGGTAAATGGAGTGGTACTGATGGAGAGGGAAGTGACTAATGGAGTGCCTCAGGGGTCGGTGCTGGGGCCCCTACTCTACAATGTGTTCACAGCCAACATCAGTAATAGGTTGGAAAGCCTGTTTGCAGATGACACCAAGATCTGCAACAGAGTGGACACCCCAGGAATCAAGAACATGGAATCAGACCTGAGGAAACTCGAGGAGTGGTCAGACACCTAGCAGTTGAAGTTCAACGCCAAAAAGTGCAAGGCCATGCACTTAGGCAAGGGAAAACCCAAGGTGGGCTGCTACCTGGGAGGGGAGCAGATGGCATGCACCAACCAGGAGCAAGATCTAGAAGTCATTAGATCAGATGACTTAAAGGTGGGGAAGCAGTGCGAAAAGACAGCGCTAAAGGCCACTGGTATACTGGGCTGCATAGGGAGGGGAATTGAGAGTCGCAGAAGGGAGGCAGTGCTGCTGCTTTACAGAGTGCTGTTGCGCCCCCACCTGGAGTACTGCATACAGTTCTAGAGGCTGCACCTTAGGAAAGACATCAATAGGATTGAGACAGTGCAGAGGAGAGCCACAAAAATGATTTGGGGTCTGCATCAAATGGCATATGAGGATAGACAGACTGAGGGAGCTCAACGTGTACTCCCTGGAGCAGAGGAGGGAGAGGGGGAACACGATTGAGACATTGAAGTATATCAAGGGTATAAATAAGGTAGAGGTACAGGAGCTAATTCAAGAGGAAAAAAGCATCACAACTAGAGGACACAATATGAGGCTCAAGGGCGAGCGATTCAGGAGTAATGTTTGGAAGTTCTTCTTCACTGAGAGGGTGGTCGACCCATGGAATTGCCTGCCCCAGTTTTGCCTGCCCTGGTAAGTGGTGGAGGCCAAAATGGTATGGGTTCAAAAATGCCTGGGACAGGCACAAAGGTATCATTTCACAGAAAGGAAAGGATTGGGGGGGGGCAGTTACCCATATTGGGCAGACTAGGTGAATCTTGCAGTCCCCTTCTGCCATCAATTTCTATGTTTCATCTTTGGGGCTTAATCATTTTCGGAATCCCAACATTTCAGCCATACTGGTAAGTACCCATGCCACATCTTTTTGGCAATACCCACACTATGGCACTGTCTTTCAAGGCATACCTCTCAACTGTCACACATTATGAGGTATGTCACTCATTTTATCTCTCAGAAACCCTCTGTCCCATATTGAGAAGGTGACATTCTATACTGACCATTGAGAATGTTAAGCAGAAATTTATAATAATATCCTACACTATCATAAAACATTATAAACATTAGTACACTTATTTTCACAGTGTTCTGAGTTTGCAGTGTCATGTTTGCTAAGGTGTCACACATTTTGTCCTATTGTCACATGTATTGTTACACATTTGGACTATGAAAGATTGAGAGATATGTTTCAAGGCACAGAAATATATGCATACACCAGTGCTTTGACAGAGGGAGCCACAGATAGGGTAGCAACAAAGCTGCATTAAGCAATCATTCAAACCCAGGAGAACACTGTGTCAAAAATTTACCAAATGTCAGGAGATTTTTATTTACCCTGACATTGTATCTCTTGGAGGATATCTCTTTCATCAGGCCACACCTTTGGAATTGTGCCTGCATCAGCACTAGGACCACACAGAAACTTTTGCAAGCCAGGGTTCACTCATGAGGACGGCATGCACCTGCATCTACATATATGTGGGTGGCCCCATCTCCCCTCAGTTCTTTTCCTGCCATCAATCATACTTATCAGACCTGTCACGGAAATATCGACCGCTAGCCCTCATTTATTCTTTTTCAAACCTTAAATAATCACTAATTTCATGATTTTCAGCTCTCCTGTATGTCACTGAAAGAACCATCTAAGTTATTGTATTGTGAGAGCAGAGAAAAGATTTAGAAGGATGACACACACAAGACGTGTGTCTGCTGCTAAGGCCTCTCTCATAGCTTTAAAATGTGTGAGATTTGTAGAGGCTTCAACTCTGCTACCAGGCAGCATTGGAAAGGAACGCTGGAAAAGTGCCTCCTGAAGAAAATATGGACAACTATGGAGAAGCAAATGCAGGAAAAAATCTCCTTCACCTGTCCCGTCAACTGAATTGCGGTCATGGAAATCGAAAGAAAAGTTATCGGGAAGCCTCTAAGACAAACAGTGTCAAAGAAAAGGCCTCCCTGATGAGATCCAGGTCACTGTGGCTGGCAGGTAATCCTTCTACCTCTCCATCATCCATCTTTGCGTCGGTGACAACAGCACTCCCCACCCCCGACCATCAACCAAACACCAAGGTCAGGGCTTGACTTAGGCACTATCAGACCCATTACAAACAGAACATCGCTGTTGTTGCTGGGTCTTCACCCGCCGTCAACTCTAACAGGTGTTGTCAATGCACAAGCAGTGCTGGTGTTCTTTGCAGAAATAATACAACACTTACTACCAGGCTTACCTGAGCAGCTTGTTCTGCCATCAACATGAATTACTACTTCCCAGACCCCTTTGATGCCTCAGACTAGCACACTGCTAAAGAGACCTCCTCAGCCACCACCAGCATCACTGGTGCAGTCTTCTAATCTGTTCCTGTCATTAAGGGAGATGACAATGAGACTGCATATAATCTAGAATTTATAATGGAGGATTATGAGGAGGAAGGACATGCTTAAGACCAGTATTTACCTGACACCAGCTCCACCTTATCTTCCTGAAGTGAGGACTCTGTGGTGAACACTCCAAGGTCACCCCAAGATGATCCCTCTTTTCAGTCCATGATGCAGCAAATGCAGTCTGCCATGGGCTTTGATTTGGAGGAAGAAGACTCTACGAAGAAAAATTTAATAGAGTTCTTGGAAGTGCCAGAAAGTCCATCCTTTGCCATTCCTCCATTATACCCAGCTTTGGAGGATGCTACATATGCAGCATCGTATAGACCAAATGCCATGCCGGCTGCACCTAGAAAGGCTGATAAGATGTACCCTGCACCATCTAATAAACCTTATTATGCCAATCAGCCAGAAAATTATTCTGTGGTGATCACAGCTGCCTATGATAGACCCAGGGCACCTAAACACATGAGCAACCCCCCCGACAACAAGTTCAGTAGGTTAGATGTGATGGGAAAATGCACTTATGCTTCTGCCTCATTAGACCTAGGTATTGCAAACTACCAGCCCACATGATTAAATAGCAAAATACTCTGTGGAGAAGTGCCAAGGCTGCAGCATAGGCCTTACCCGGCTGAGGGTAATACCAAAAATTAAGTAATTACACCCTGACTGCAGGGGCTGAAGTGGGTAAACATCTAATCTGCTCAGCCTACGATGTTTCAGATGCATCTGCCAGGGTGGCTACATCGGGCATTTGCCTGAGGTGCTATTCTTGGCTCAGAGTAGTGTGTTTTGCCAGTGATGTCCTGGTGTCCTGGCCTAATTTCCCCCATTAACTAAAAATACCACCAACAGCTTAATCTGGTTCAATGTCAGTTGGCATCCATCTGTATTCCTCTCCCCCGGGATGAGGCTGAAATTAGGCAGAATTGTCTAGTCCTCCTTTCCTGGTCAACAAAAACTAAACAAACTAAATAAATAATTGTCCAACAAGCAGTTTTGAATGCCCCTTTTAGAAGCAGCAAACTATTTGGCTGATGATAATAAGAGGCCTTCAATCATCCAGGATGACACTGTGGTCAGTAAAATCCCTGTACCCCACACCAGGGAGAGGTAGGGGTCGTTCTTGCCAACTCATTGCCAGAGGTGGCAGACAGGCCTACAGGCAACAAGGAAGAAGTAAGGGTGCTGGAACCTTGTCAGCCCCCTTCCCCCCAGGTACCCATTCAAAAGTACTTAAAGGCGATGGAGTCGGTGGAGTTCCCTCACCGGTTCAGCCTGACTTGCAGCAATACACCCCCAACCACCATTGCCCCCAGGGGTGATTGTGGAGGGTTGTCTCTCCATTCATCTGAGTCAGTGGAGGGAGATCACCACAGATGAATGGGTACCGTACATTATTGCGAAATGCCATGCTCTGGAGCTTCTCGATACCCGTCCAGATCATCCGCCACCTGTCTCAGCATATCCCACGGGACATATGTCCCTGTTGAGAGGAGAGGCGCAGGCCTTACTCCACAAACGTGCCATAGAACCTATCCCTTCCAGTCAGACAAACAAAGGATTCTACTTCAGATACTTCCTAGTTGCCAAGTGGACAGGGGATCTGAGGCCTGTTAGACCTGAGAAACCACAACTTCTATACAGAGTATAAGAAGTTTTGTATAGTTTCTTTTCAGACTCTGATTCCCCTGTTGCAAACAGGGGACTGGATATGTTCCCTGGATGTGAAGGATGCTTACCTTCATATAAAAAAATCAGGAAGCATCACAGAAAATATCTGAAATTTATGCTGGAAAGGGAGAATTACCAGTTCAGAGTATTGCCCTTTGGCTTATCTTCTGTGCCATGGATCTTTATCAAATGCTTGGTAGTGGTAGTAGCAGCCCTCTTCCAGAAAGGCCAGTATGTTTTTCCCTACCTAGCCAATTGGCTCTTAAAGGCCTACTCCAGGGATCTCTGAAACAAACAGCAATTCCAGCTGCAATCTGCAAAGGTGTGCTCAGTATAACTCCAAATGTAGAAGCAGCAATTACCAGCACCACCAAATCCAAATGCAAAAAGTCTTTATTTGCGTCAATGGTGTAATAAACACACGCTGCTGAAGTTCAGGCAGACCTCTACCAGTTTCGTAGAAAGACTACATCATCAGGAGGGTGCTGCACAGTAAAGTGCATTCTTTTAAAAGGGGACAAATAGCCGGCCTGGTGGCGCTGAGGGTTGAGGCACTGGACATCACACCTCGCGCCACACCGGTGACCCGAGTTCGGAAATGGACTCGGAACACCAGGGGCTGGCAGGGGAAGGAGAGGATTGAGCACCTATGGGACTGCTCTCATCTTCTGGAGTGGGCCAGCATCACTCTGCAGCAGCCCCCAGTGGAGCCCGGGAGCACTGCATGAGCGGAGCAACAAGGGAACCAACAGAAGAACGGAAATATCTCCAGGACCAGCCGGATGATGGCTGCCAGTTCACCGACATCACTGAAGCCCCCAAAAGGAGCCATGTCCACCTCAGCAGCACCCTGGGGCCAAGAGTAAGAGTGCACTGACCACCCCACTGGTGCCTTCCCCCTCGGAGGAGAGGGACCCATCTGGCGAAGGGTTACACCGGGTTTACCCCAGGAAGGGCTGCTATATGAGATTGGCGGCTTGAGAGGGATAGTAGGGGGGGTATGTCAGGGACCATGGCGGCTCAAAGGAGTGGTGGGTGCTGGAGCATGCAGGGGGAAAAACAGATAATACAAAAAAATTAGGGACAAATTTAAAGTGACAGTGCTCGCTTAAAATAAAACATACATATTTAACAATAAATATACAACCACCAAGTGTAATAAAAAGATTCTTATCAAAATTCAGTTAAAAGGAATCTAAATTCACTAATCAATTAGTCAGTAGGCAATAGCTGTAAGCCCCCTTCTCGGGGCGGGCTTACTGTAGTACCCTTTTCTCTCTGTGGCCAGTTTTCCTTTTTGGGCAGCTTGGGTCTGCCCCTGGAGTGTTTCTTTTGCCCCTGCCCTTAAATTGTGGGAGCTGGGAGGATTCAAGGAGGAGTAGGTGGGCTGGAGCTAGAGCCAGTAGGCTGGGATTCAAACCCCTGGCCTGGGAGATTTTGGGCATCTTTATGGCAGCAATGCTATGCGTATAGGCCATGGAGGGAGTGTATAGTAGAATGCGATTGTGGGGATCAGGGTTCCAATCATGTGATGGCATTGGTGGTCTGAAGATCAGAGGTAAGCCCGTTGTTCATCGGGGTGGAGAGTGGAAATCCTTGGTGCCCAGTTGAAAGGTATGATAGTGGAGCTGTTGCAGCAGTGGCAGGGCTATGACAGGGCCTCTCAGTGGTGGCAGCACCAAGAAGGTTTCCCGGTGTGGCACACTGCCAGAGTTAGTATGAGGGGACTGCATGGGATCTCATTTTATCTGACCTGCCGTGCCCGTGTCTGGGGCAGGTTCCATGTTAGGCCCGCTAAAGTGCAGTGGCAAGAGCAACATGAAGGAGGGAGCCGTGTTGCATCTTCTTGATTTTCCCTGTATTCAGTTCTGGGAGGAGAGGTCGCGGAAAACCCCTGCTTGGTTTGGCAAGGTTCTAGAGTGGCCACAGTATGGACAATAGGCTGCACAATCCTTGTGGTTGGGCAATGTTTTCAGGGAGGGAGAATAAGTCACTCCCTCAGTCTGTGTTTCTTAAGTATTGGGTTATCCTCTCTGTTTTGGGCTTGTTTTTGGCTCATAAGGATATCAGGATGGAGCATGTACCTGGCTAGTGTTTGCCTGTATATCCGTAACGAGCCCTATGCTCTTTTTCATCTCCTGTGTGTGCCCTCTGACTTGTCAGAACCCTCTCCTCCAAGGAGCTGTGCATTTTAAAAATTATTTTATTAATTATTTCACTACTGAATGGAGAAAACCAGTGATTAAATGTTTTTTTATTGTTCGTTTAATCTGAATGTGCTGGGATTATTTCCTATGAAGTAATCCTATTTGCTCCTCCAAAGACGTAGCCTACATCCACCCGGGCCTGCCCGAAGTATAGCTGCTTGATCTTGGTTGCCCATTTTGGTAAGAAAATTAGTGGGGCTATGCTGTTCGAAGACCAGCAAGCAAGGCAAAGCCTTTCATATCTAAGCTAAAGATAGAGACTAATGGAGGTTCTGATTTGTGCCCCCTCCCCATATTTTCACCATCAGGACCCCTAGACAGCAGGAAGGGGGTTGCGTAGCTAAGTACTCAAAGTGCAAAATCTATCCTTGCATGGATATCCAAATCTTGGGATCCAACATGCCCTATGAAAATAAAATAAAAAATAATTAGTAATCTTTACAATTTAATACTGATAATGCACATTTTAAATTTGATCTGTGATCTTCATGAAGTTATTAACGGAACATTCCAATCAGTGCATGTAATACCTTATTTCTTGTTTTTCTTTTTAATCAGAGGTATAATATCGCTCTTCTTATTTAAACCTGGTGCCACCCCGGGGCCCCAGTCTAACCACTAACAGGTTGGCAACTTAAATGAATAAATTGTTGCAAAAAGAAGCATTCTGGATCTTAGCTATGTGCATACAACATGTAGGTCATGGACATTTTTTCAAGTTCCAAGGACTTCAAAAAGTCAAACAAGGAATTTTGGGGGATCTGGATAACAAGCTTTCACATGCCGAAAGCCGTTGGCAATATATTCTGGGGGCCAGTGGAGATGATGGATACTTAATGACATTTTTAGTCTTGTTCCTTTTTTCAAAGATGAAAAATGAAATAATTTTTCAAATGAATGGTCCTGTTAGTAGCTATTTAGATATGTGTTTATATTTATATAGTAATTAGTATATTGCATTTCAGATAGACAGTTTACATATTTGTAGATAGGCGGTTTACATAACTATGAAATTATTGTTTTTAATATAAAGCAATTTTTGCACACTGTTTTTCAATGGTTATTTCTGCACTGTACATTTTATATGTATTTTATATGTATGCACTGTAATGTTTGAGTGGTTTTTACTGATGGTCACTGGTATATGTTTTATAAAATGTTATACTGTGCCTTTAAGTAGAGACTTTAAATGTGAACTGGGATACCTGCATGACCACGCCTTGACAAAGTTAGAGTATTACATGAAACGTTGGCGGAGAGGGAGCACTGCTGCTGTCCCAGCTTTTATCAATAAATGAATTTATCTGTAAGATATCATTTGGGAGCTTTGTTTGGTTGACTATAATGCCCGACTTCTTTTTCTGCTATTTGAAATAATACATTGTGGCTCCAGTCACGTGTTAAGTGCTGCCTCTACTTGGACTGCTTTTCTGAGAGATATTTTACATATGAAACCTCGCATTAGAAATCCAGTTTTGGCTTGGGACCTGAATTTTGTTTTAGAGAAACTTACTTTGGCTCCTTTTGAGCCAGTTGCAAGCTGTGCCTTGTGCTTCTTTTCATGAAAAGCATTATTTTTAGTTGCAATCACTTCTGTTGGAAGGAGTTCAGAGCTACAGGATCTATTATGTGAGCCTCTCTATTTGATTTTCCATAAAGACAGTGTGTCTTTACATACCAATCCTAGGTTCTTACCTAAGGTGGGGTCTGAATTTACTTTGAATCAAACCATCCACCTCCCGGTATATTACCCGTAGTATGCCAGTCCAGGGGAAGCATTACTCCGTACTTTGATTGGACATAGAATTCTCAGATATTATGTGAACCGCACAAAGGATTACAGAAAGTCCTCTCCAGGGAGCGCTGTGGAGCACCTTACTGAGCAGACGTGGTTCAGAGTAGCTCTGCATCTGGAACTGCTTTATTTATAAAATATCATCTTTGTAGTTTATAAATAACTGAAAATACCTGCAGTGATCAATAGAGCGCAAGAAGCAGAGCAGTTTGGTGACAGATATCACGATGGGGAGGTCTAACAAAGAAGGTCCTGGGGGACCAAAGTCACAGTCATCAACGGAGTCATAGGCCTCGGCCTCCGCGCCTGTAAATGCAGCGCAGGAACCACGGCCTTACAACTTTCAATACAGGCCATCGACACTAAAATATAAATTATCCTGCAAAAAATCAGGGAGCAGAATGTTAAAATTGATTCTGCAACCAAGACTGCGGCAGCAGCAGAATCACAAGCCATCAGAGTGCTTAATAGATCCACAAAGTTTGTTCAAGAAAACATGCAACTGTGCTACACATTGGAAGCTCTTGAAAACGCCCATAGAGCTTCCAGTGTATGTTAGGTGGGCTTACCAGAGAGACTCATTGAATCGGATCCCCTTACATTTCTAAAGCAGTGGTTACCTAGTGCCCTTCATTTGTCTCCGGAGTTAGCTGATCACTTTTATAGAGCCTACAGAATTTCCCCAGAGATGGTGGTGACCCAGCGGGATATGCCCCGGACCTTGCTGCAGATCATAGATGGAATCAACACCCAGGACACTATATTGCAAGCGGCATGGTCAAAGGATCACCTACACTTCCAGGGACATGCCATTCATGTGCTTCCCGACCTGTCTTTTGCCACAAAAGCTCACCAAAAAATGGTTGACAGTGTCTGGGCAAAGCTTTACAGTTTGGGGGTAACACATTCTCTATTTATGCCAGCGTGCCTCCGAATCTATTATGGGGGCCATACCTATCAGTTCACGGATCTGAAGGAGGCTGGGCAATGGGTCCAGCAGATGGAACAAGAATTTGCTGCACTTAGCAGGGAGGAGGTATTGGAACCTGATTCTGTAGAAGAGGAGACCTAAAGTGGTGAGAGGTCCTGTACTGTTTTGCAACAACTGTTTTGGTGCTAGGTGTTCCCACTACAAAACAGCTAAGTGACTGTGATTAATTTGGTTGGACTTTCTTAGGGGGATTATTTTATTAAATTTTACAAGTTTTCTCCTGTTGCCGTTTGTCCCCCTTTGTTTAGTCCCTGTATACTTAGTTGGCTGGGGTAGTTATTTGCTCTATTTCTTATGCTGCTATACTTACTCCAGTTTTTATTCACATACTCCTTATGCTTTGTTAACCAATGCATCTGCTCTGGATTGCTACTCATGCTTGGGGTCTTCTACATGTTTGGGGATAGGTCACATCAGCTTTATTTATTTATTTATAAAATTTTGATAATCAGGTGAGCCCACTGGGCCCTGAAAGTCCCTTTTTTAGGGGCGACCCAGGGGTTACATAGAATTTTACATAGGATTGTATACAGCAAAGTACATTACATAAGTCACATAGTCACATAACATGGGGTAATACATTGTTGCAATTCATCAGGTAACAAATGGTGTGTTTGCTGAATTTTGTTCTGCTGTGGAACTTATTATGTGACTGTTCCGACCTCTACACTCTTGCAAGGTGCAACTATTTCATTTAAGTCTATCATTAGCTAATTCTTTATGGGAATACCCCCTTATCCATAATCTACGTGTTGGACTATTAAATTCTGTACCATTGGATGGATCCTATGTAAGATTTGATGTCTGGCAGATGTATATGTACTGTTTTTTGTGTTTTTATGAAATACAATAAATATAAACTACAAAAAAAAGAAAGTCCGCTCTGCTTTTTGTTTTCTTTGCCCCTGGGAAAAGGGGCACTCTGGTGTCTAAACAGTGGCCGTCCAAATGGCTGGCACATTGTATTATGTTCTGTTATAGGAAGTATGGTTAGGAACTTCCTGGAATGGTTCATGGTCATTCTACAAGAGGCATGGTAACTTCTGTTGCTTGTTTTTGGAATGTTTCTGCTGGAGAGATTTGTGCTGCCGCATGGAGTACTGTCCACACCTTCACTAAACATCACAGTCTGGACATTGGGTCTTGCAGATGAGCAGAATTTGGCCTGGTTGTATTACAAGGCCTTCTCTCATGAACATGTGTACCATCTGCCAAGACTGTCAGTTTCTGGTACTGCTTGGGATTTCTTCCAAAAGTATGACCTGATGAAAGAGATATCCTCAAAGAAGATAGAAGAGTTACATACTTACCGTAACAGTAGCTCTTCGAGAGAATCTCTTTCATCAGGACACGCTATCCCACACTTCTTCCCCCTTAGGGGTATGGCAATGGATTTCCTGCATTGCTTCTTTCCACAGCTGCATTTTCCAGCTCCCATCTTTGCCTGGTATGCTGGGTGTTGGCCTAATCTCTTGGTTCCCCATAGAGAGGTTATCCAAGCATAATCTCTGGCGGGGAACTGAGAAGAGTTGGGGTCACCCATGTTTATGTAGATGATGATGCATGACATCGTCATGGGTGGCCTCTGGCTTGCAAAAGTTTCTGTGTGGTCCTAGCACTGACATGGGTGTAGTTCCAAAGGCATGGCCTGATGAAACAGATTCTCTCAAAAATCTACTGTTATGATAAGTACAGTATTTATTTATTTAGTTTTTGTTAACCGGGCTAGGTGCACTAGCCAAAGTTGACTATTTTCAGGCATGACCCACGAGAATACATACATAAAATAGAATAAGATTATACAATATATAGTATATAGTACATGTAGGTAAGAATACAGATCAATTCAGACAGTACTTGAGATTACACATATGGCTAGGCAGAGATGACACAAGGTGACAGTAGTACATGTAAATTACAACTGAGACTGGGCTAAGTGGCAGCTATAAAGACAATTTATGGCAAAGCTTGTTCCGAAGTGCTGCAGTGTCCTGGGCGAGGTAGGGTGGCTAGCTGTGAGGCCTCAAGTGGGATCAAAGCATGTGCAAGGGTCCCCGGGATAGGTGGCGATATAGTTCTTTTTTGAATATTGGGTGGGAGTTTGCCTGTCTTAGGGCAGGAGGAAGAGAATTCCAGGTGGCCGGGGCAGTGCAGTGAAAAGCTCCAGAGCCTTTAGAAGTAAGACACCTGGGTACGGTAAGTAGAAATTTATTTGCTGAGTGTAGTCCATGGGCAGGTGTCAGTGGAACAAGTAGAGCTGCAAGGGAGGAGGGGGTTGGTTATGGATTACAGAGTCTGTGAGGGTCCCTAGGGAGTAAAGTCGGTAGGCAGAAGGGAAGAGAGTGTGCAGTGGTGCTTGAGGCGATGGGAAGAGGAGGCATACCAACATATGTTGTTATATGTGATATCCCATCTATGAAGAGCAGTCTTATGGGCATTAGCAAAAGTGGAGACACCATATGTCAGCGCTGGAAGCAGAATACCCTTGGCAATAGCCAGTTTAGTGGATGGTGTTAGCAGGTGACTAGTCTTGTAGGCGATTCCAAGTTTGGCATTTGTAGCTTTGCTTGTTGACTGTATGTGCAGACTGAAATCAAAGGATCTATCAAGGAGGACTCCCAGGTATTTGAAGGATGTGACACAGTCGATGAGAGACCCTCCAGAGTCATGGACTAGGAAGAGTTCCTTCCAGGCCTTAAGTTTGGGGGCAGTGCCAAGTAGCATGGCTTGTGTCTTTTTAGTGTTGAGGATGAGCTTATTTGTTTTTAGCCATGTTTGCATATTCCTGAAATCCGAGGAGAGGTTTTCGTTGATGATGTGGTGTAGAGGATGAGATCATCAGCATATAGGATAGCTGAGCAGGAGAGTATGGATAATCTATGTTGTTGATGTATAGTGAGAAAAGAAAGGGTCCCAGGATGGAGCCCTGGGGTACTCCGATGTCAGTGCTGGTCACATCTCAGACAGTGGAGTTGAATTTAACAAGTTGTAATCTGTTTGATAAGTAGCAGACTGGATGGGCCTTGCGGTCCTTATCTGTCATCAACTTCTATGTTTCTATGTAGCTGTTAGACCAGTCAACTACTGAGAATGAGACGTTAAGTCTATGCAGAGTTGAGAGAAGCAGGGGATGATCAACAAGATTGAAAGCCTTGGTAAGGTCGATAAATACTGCTCCAGTGAGTAGGCCTTTGTCCATGTTGCAGAGTACATTGGTAGTTCATACTAAGGTTTCGTAAGACAGTCTAGAAGGCTATAAAGCCCATTTAAAAGACTGTCCCCTCAATTCAGTGGAGGTAACAGTAGTCACCAACTGTCATATGTTTATTCAACCTCTTCTTGAAAATGGTGAAGGATTCTGCCTGCACAACACATGTCGGTAGCTTATTCCAATGTTCTATAGCCCTACATACAAATCCATATTTTCTCAGATTAGTTCTACACCATTCACTCACCAACTGTTTATCGTGTTTTCTCCAGTTAAAGATTTTTTCCCCAAAGTGCAGACCCAATTCCATTCTAGGATTATCCTGTTGCAAGATTTTATGAAGGAATAATAAGTCTGCCCCATCCTTCTTTTTGTAACAGACCATAGTCTCAAAGACTTTAATCTATTTTCATATGATAGATTCTGCTGAGCTGATATCATTTTAGTTGAACTCCTTTGAGGACGTTCCAACAGAGCCCTATGCTTTTTCAAACAAGGACTCCAAAGTGAAGAACAATAATCAAAAATAGGTCTTACATATGATTTAAACACTTTAGTTAGCACTTCTAGTGAATTTGAGAAGGGCCGTTGATGTACTGTGTCCTTTCCTGAAACCATGCTGAGTGTCCGAGAGAAGGTTGTTCTTTGTGAAATTGGCAATGGTTTGGGCTGCAACAAGCTTCTCCAGTAGCTTGCTTAGCACAGAGAGAATGGCTATGGGCTTGTAGTTGTTAATATCCTTTGGGTCACCTTTTTTCAGGATGGGTATAACTCAAGCAATCTTCCTGAGATCAGGGACAATGCCAAGAGAGAGAGACAGAGTGAAGATCTTGGCCAAAGGTGAGGCAATCAATGGTGCCGCTAGCTTCAGGAGTCATGGCTCGAGTGAATCTGAGCCAGAGCCAGTGTTGTTGGATATGTTTTGCAATAGCCTTTGGACCTCAGACCTAGATATAGCTTTAAAGTAGAAATGGGGGTAGTAGCTAGTTGGCAGTGGCCAGCACCAGATGCAGATGTCAGGGGTGTGCAGTAAGGCTGAGATGTTGTGGGAGGTGAAGCGAAGGACGAGGTGTACCGAGACAGGTCCATGAATAATCTGTTAAAGGCATTCCCTATGGTGTTCGAGTCATTGCAATGCACACCATTTAGGATCATATCCCCTGGGGTCGATGACTGGGCAGCCGCAAGAAAGGTCTTGATGTGCGTCCAGAATTTTCTAGGGTCACCAGCCGAGTTTGTGAGCAGTTCCTTGCAGTAGATGCTCTTTGCAGTTCTGATTTGTTTTTTACAGGTGCTCCGAGAGGCCCTATAGGTATTGTAATTCACTGGTAGTCTGGACTCTTTATACTTCTTCCAGAGTTTGTCCCTAGTGTGCAGGTTAGCCAGCAGGTCCTTGTCTAACCATCTTGTTTGTTTACCCCTGACCCTTCTGGTGACCTTCAGGGTTTGTTTATCCTGGAGTGCTGTGAAATTGTTAATGAAGATGTCAAGGGCAATTTGAATATCATGGGAGCAATAAATGTCAGACCAGTTGATACAGGATACATCATAGAGGAAAGCTTCCACGTCCAGTTTGGCAAAGTTGGTAGTAGTAATGTAGCATGGAGGGAGTGGGGGAGCAGTCTCCGGACTCCATACACAGAAAGTGGGTGAGTGGTCTGTGATAGCATCTGGCAAGATGCCTGCAGTTTGCACATGGTCAAGGTGATTCACTAGTACCCAGTCTATGAGGGTGGATGTAGTTAGAGAAGGGGTGGTTCTAGTAGGCTCAGTTTGGGTCTATTGAAGGTTATAGCTCTGCGTTAGCGTCAGCAGTGTGCTGTAACTTGGTCCCAGCCAATTTAGGTTAAAATCACCTAAGATTACTACCTCGCTTTGCTTGGCATTTGTGGCTGTTTGCTTAAGTAAGTCCTGAAGACCTGTGATACCGCCAGTGAGTGGATTGTAGGCGCAGATAATGTGGAGTTTTTTTGCACCAAGGGCAATGGTTGTGTGCAGGGACTCACAGACTGAGGGGGAGGCGATGGGTGGGCATACCGTAACATCAAGATAGTTTTTGTAGAGAAGGGTGACCCCCCCCTCCACATTTTGGGGAAGGTCTATCTCTCCATATCAAGGAGTAATTGATCAACAAACATAAGGAATCTGGAATGTGGGGCTTAAGCCAAGTTTCAGATAGGCAGAGTAGGTCAGGATTGTACACTTTCATCCATGCCTCAAGATCGGCAAAGTGCCTGGTAATGCTTCTAATATTCATATGGGCAATGAGAAGTCCTTTTCCTGAGATAGCCAATAGATCAGTGAAAGAAAGGTGGACAGAGGGGCCAGGGTTAAGTTCTATGTCCCCTGACAATAGGATGATGATGAGAATGAGAAACACAGTTTAATAGTGTGGAATGGGAGATGTACCAGTTGTGACATTTTGTATTTTCTGAGCATGCGAGACGAGTTGTAGATACAACCCTTCCGAAAGATAGGGGTGGCATGGGCGCGCACATGTCATGTCTCGGCAATTTGGTTGGAGAAGGTAAAGTCGTCGTGTTGTGAGATATTCACTCCATGGTGGTTGTTAATTGGAACTGAGGTAGATACCCCCAAGTAAACATAATAGCAGTATCAGAAACAGGATTCGTCCTCCAAATCTCTGTGTTGCCAGGATCAGCCAGGACAGGGGCACGCTAGTGTGATATAGGATTAGTTGGCAGCCCATGACATGCAGGAGAGAGCCGGCAGCACCCTTGTATACCATCCCAAAAACCGGGGTTCGGGGGGGAGGGCGGCGACTGTATGCGTGGTTGGGTGGTGGGCAAGTTGACCCTGGTACCCCCTCAACTCCTGAAGCAGTGATAAACTGCTGGATGGGTTGGATATCAGCTGCTAGAACTTAGCTGTGTAAGCGGGGTATAAACTAGCTAAAACTGAGCTGAACAGCATAGGGATTTTTGAGTGTAGCGGCCACTAGTGGCTAAAGAAAATAACCTGCAGGTGGGAAAGTCAACTGATTGGTTCAGAAAGCCACGTGGTACTTGCTATAAAGCTGGATGTCGACCAAGGGTGGTGGCAGGTGTGGTGGGGCAGTATGTAACTGTTCTTTCTACCTACTTTTTTTTTTTTGTACTTTACATTTATTGCATTTCACAAAAAACAATAAGATACGGGTGCCATATGCCAGACATCAAAAAGAGATACCGGAACCATCCAATGGAATAGGATTACATAGTCTAAGCACATGATGTTACGGATGGGGGGAACAAACAAGTAATATTAATAACCAGTACATGTTATCAAATAGCTGCACCCTACAGGAAAAGGGAGTCAGTCCAAGTTAGTCCAAACAGGAAAATCTAGCCTTCAACAACCAGTGTTGATATGACCCCATTCCAAACATATTAAAATATCCCAAAATGTTTAATGCCCCCCCAACTACTGCATCCACACAGAGATTATCGTAGAGCCATAAAACATTTGTTAAAATTTAAAGATCAGTAACAGCATTAAAGGCAATTAAGGCGACTGGCCATGAAACAGAAAGTACATGTCCCATCCATAAACATCTTGTAGAGGGATCCAAGCCAACCAAATCCTAAATATCCGATACCAATGGGAGCTTTATTTCTATTATGTGGTCAGTAAACATGAGCCACACACCCTCCTCCCATTCAGATAACATGGCAAAGATACAGTCACCACAAAATAAGGCCAGAATAACAGTGTAAAATTTCAGAAGAAAAGTCATCAGGGACACCGTCCAGGAATTCTATTCAGTGGCTACCAAGTCCACACCTTAGCGTTCTCAAGTGTCCTCATCATCAGAACTGTGGGCCACCAATGAAGCAGCGTGGGATACTTCAAATTCTTTTTGAATCTGCACCACCTGCTTACCAGCCTCCAAGGGATCAGTAAATTAAAACCTATGCCAGCCATTGTAATATGCCCAAGCAGGCTGGCATCAATAAAGAATGTACTACAGCTAAACTTCACAACTTGGCCCGGACCCTATCCAATTTCTGGCGCCGGGCCCTACTTGCATAGGTGAGATCCAGGAACAAATGGAGTGTCTGACCTTCAAAATTCAGCTGGTCCGAATTGCGTGCAGCTTGCAGTAGTTGATCTTTAGCCATAGCACCATCTCTAACCAGAAGGACTGTGTGAGGGAGATCTCATTGTGCCTCCACCGAATGTGGAGATATCCGGTAGGCTTTAATAAAATGTCTTTGAAACCCAGGCTCAAGATTCAATGCATTAGGTAGCCAATTATTCAGAAAGGAGAGAAGATCAGGGTCCTCAGACCCCTCTGGCAGCCCGACCAGATGGACATTGGAAGCACAATTAGCATTTTCTAGAGCATCCAGGTGATAACACAGCTGGCTGTTTTCTTGCGTCAGCTTGACTACAGCTGACAGAGCCTGGGTGGCTTGATTTTCCGCCAGTGTAGCAGTCTTATCAGCTAATTCAATTTTTATATCTTGCCCACTAATGCACTGTAGAATTGTGTCTACCTTCACATCAATCACTTGCATAGACAGCTGCAAGGCCTTCTTCCTTGATGGCTCTACAGGGTAGCCTGTGACATAGGCTACTGAGGAAGGGCCACTCGCAGAATGGCTCCACGTACAAGGCGAATGTGCATAGGGCAACTGTGGAATAAGGGTAACTGGCCAAAATGGCGACCCAGATTTCGCATATGCGTGCATATGCATGCACCCAACGTTGACGGCCACACAACATAGCTGACTACACTCCACAGCAGTGAACCTCCCCCTCAGCACCACTGTGGAGCGCCTACAGCCCCCCCCAGCATGCACTGCCATGGACAGGGAAAGAGCATGGGAGGGCAGGCTGCAGGCAAGCCACTCTTGTGGCATGCACCGGCACAGCGCCGCCATTGGCACCTCCCAGAACAGCCGCCATGGGTTTGAACCCCATAGCTGGCACACACAGCATAACAGTGAGGCAGAGTAGGGAAGTAAACCAGGAGAAAAGAAACCGCTCACTTCAGCAGCATAGTCCTGTTGTCGGTACAGCCACCGTGCACATCAATGCCACTGCAGCACGGATGCGGCGGGGAATACCACTGGACACGCCGGGCCGATACCATACAATGCGTACACGCTCGCATGCACTCACACATGCCTTTTTTACTTCCCTGACCGCAATGACAGCTAACGTGCAAAGGGGGTGGTAACGCCTTCGGAACGTCCTTATGCCAGCACTGTGGCCAGGCCATAGGTGTGGCAGATGGCCATGGGACCGCACAGCTAGCCCTTAAAGGGGCATAAGGGTGCAACACACACCTGTCACACAAGACCAGCCTGTGAGGGATGGAGATAGCAACATACCTCACGAGCCAGAAAGGAAGACCGCTCCTATCCCACCATGGGTACGTGTACTGCAGGGATAAGGAGAAGCTAGGAAAGGTGTACTGGAGGTGTGTGCAGGGCCACAGGCATGCATTCCCAGCACGAACACACACCATTGTCGACCATGTGGTGTACACTGGCCAGCCACACAACCACGCCCTGGATCCAGGAGAGTTCGGCATCCGGGGCATGATGGCGGGTGTGCGGGAATGTGCACGGATGAGCCTGGAGACCACAACCCAGGTCATAGTGCAGGCCACTTGTGGGGTGACCAATGCCATAGCCGGCAGGCTGTCCGCCATGCCCCTGCTGCACCACACAGGGCAGCATGTGCAGCAAGCTGCACGGGGCTGTCCCACTACACCGGGCAGCATGGCCAACCTTGCACTGCCCCAAGCATACACCATCACACCTGGATGGGCACTGTTCCTACAGTATGACAGTGGCCCTGCAGGGGACCGCACAATGCTATTCGTCATGCAGCATGACCTTACATTCCTGACCGGGTGCCAGGATTGGTTCCTGGATGACACCTTTTGCTCCACACTGCCATTCTTTGGGCAGCTCTATACAGTCTATGGCTTGCGGTCCGGTACAGTTCTACTGGCCATGTATATCCTGATGTGTACACAGACTGCACGCACCTACACGAGGGCATTCACTGGATTGCGTTGGCTACTGTGCGGTGCCCAGCCACAGTCCGCCCTCATGGACTTTGAGCAGGCTGCCTGGCGTGCCTTTGACACTGTCTTCGAGGGCACTGTCCTGCGTGGCTGCTTCTACCACTACTGCAAGGCAGTGTGGCAGCGGGTGCAGGGCAATGCAGCACTGCTCGAGCGCTACTCCATGGATGTGGAGTGTGCATTGTAGCTCCGCATGCTCCTCGTGCTCGCCTTATCCACTGGATGATGCGGCATTGGTGTATGGGGAGTTGATGGACATGCCCTATTACCAGGCGCACGAGACGCTCCTGTGTACGCTGCTGGACTACATGGAGGACACCTGGGTAGGGCACCCAGTGGGGTGTATGGCACGGTGCTGGCCACTGTTCCACACAGCCATGTGAAACATGTATGAGCTGGTGCACCACGGGAAGGCACGTACGAACAATGCGGTGGAGGGATGGCACTGGGCATTCAACACCCGGCTGCGCGTGGCCTCATGCGCCCTAGATGCCTCCCACCTGCACCAGCCCACCTGCCCACCACGATGCCGTGGCCCCCTCCAGCCTTGCTGTGGGCAGCCATGGCTGTCAATGTCCTGCTGTGCCCATCCGTGCCCCCAGCCCCCGCACCGTTGGTGTCTCCCATGTCCGCTGTCCCGCTGTGTGTATGCGCTACTGCCTGCCCCCATCCCTCGTCATGTCAGCCATGTCGTCTGTGCATCCTCCATTGTTCCCTGTTCCCCTGTGGTGGTGTGGTAGCATTTTTTTTTTTAAATCCCCCTGGTCACCATTCTGACGCGTGCCACACTTGCATGGGTGCCATTCCGGCAGTCGCCTGGTTGCCGTTGCCCTTCTGCGGGTTGCCCTTCCGCGGTCACCCAATTCACACAGAACCCTCTGCAGTGATTGCTGTAGGAATCCTGTTGCTCTGCCGACGGCTGTGATTTAAATCCACTTGGCGCTCTTTTATTGGAACGCCCCATGGCAATATGTAATACCAGTCTGTTTGGCTCAGAATGAGGACTCAAATGCTGGTAAATAATTGGCCCCAAATCAACTTGTATTCAAATTATTAACTCAGAAATTTTGAGTAGATGCAGAGCTGTGGAGAGACACGTCTACTCCATAGGTGTGCTCCTTGAGGCTTTTTATTTCAAACCAAACTAATGACTAAATGTAGTTTTTACAATGAATTTCCTTTCTTTTTAAGGAAATGTAATAACAGATGCACTATTATTTCTATTAATGATGCCAGGCTTTAATAACAAGAAGATTCTGGAGTACAGTGGCATCCCCTGCTTTGTGTTAAGCAGTAGTGGGAGTCCATTGGCAACCCTCCCCCACTAGCCCCAATCCAAAGAGTCCCTAAAGTCCAATAGCAACCCCTACATTCTGCCCCAATCATGCATACAGTGCCACCTCCCAACTGCCTGTCCCAAGCAGTCAGTTACATACTGTGGCACCATCTCTCTCACTTAGCCCCTGTGGAAAGCAGTCCCTGACATCTAGTGGTAACACCATCCCTCACCCTTCACCTAGGAGAAGCAGTCCTTGGTGTCTAGTGGCATCCTCTCCCTCACCAAGCCCATGTAGTAAGCATTCCTTAGCATCTAGTGGCACCTTCTCCTTCACCCATCTCCAGCAGAATTGGTTCCCGACATCCAGTGGTATCCTCTTTAGCCTGGTCCATACCCAGCTGTCCTTGGCAGTCCAGTGGCACCCTCTCCCTCACCCTGTTGTCTAGTGTAACTAAACCTCCCCCAACTGCAGCTGGCACAAACCCTCCACTCACCTCCTTGGCCATCTGATATCTGTCTATTGCAAACTACTATACTGATACACCAACAGGTATACAGGTATAGTAGTTGCAATTGACAGAACCTTTCATTTGTTTTCCTGACAGAAAATAGCAAAGCTGGATGCTGTTGACAATACAGTTAGACAAGAATTAATTGGAGAGTGGTTTTCCTTTTCAGTTAAGAAGTAAGAAAAGGGGGACGGCTGTGGAGTTCAAGCTTGGTGGCAGCAACTTCTAATAGCTTTCAGAGATTTTACTAATATTACCTAAAATATTCATTTTAGAGCCAAAATCTGAAGAAAATGTTGACACCATCAAAAAGAGGATTTTGAAATTTAAGATGGGCAATCCACGAAAAGATAGAGGCGGCGGTACAGGAAGGAAATCGCCTGGACCTTCTCAGCCCATGTGGTCGGGCCTGAGATGCAGGCTGCTCAGATGCCCGAGATGGAAGAAACTATATCTTCCATTGGCCTAAAGTTACAACGGCTGATCTCGTCGGTGTCAGACCTAAATACCAAAATGGATACTTTTGGTGCAAGAGTAACAGCGGTGGAGAAAACAGTTGAGGGTCTACAAACAGAAATGTCTTATCTGGCCAGCCTGGTGGCGCAGAAGGTTGAGGCACTGGCACCTTACCTCAAACCACGCTGGTGACCTGGGTTCAGGAATAGACTTGGGACGCCAGGGGCTGGCAGGGAAAGGAGAGGACTGAGCGTCCGCAGGATTGCTCTCCTCTCCTGGGGTGGGTAGTGGGCTGGCATCGCACTGCAGTGGCCTCTGGTGGAGACTGGGAGCTCTGCAGACACATGCAGGAGGGAACAGTGCAGAAAAATGGAATAAATCCACTTCACGACCGACTGGATGACAGCTGCCGGTCCACCACTGCTGCTGATGCCCTGAAGGAGTCCTTTCACCTCAGCAGCACCCTGGGGCCAAGTATGTGCTAGTTGCCCCTCCTGGTGCCTTCCCCCTCAGAGGAGGGGGACCCACCTGGTGAAGGGTTACGTCTGGGTTACCCTAGGGTCAGCCGTGATATAAGGCTGGAGGGCTCAAGAAGGGACAAGCGGAGCGGCTGGTACCTAGGCAGCCCGAAGGAGTGGTGGGTTGCGAGGCATGAGGCGAGAAAAGAAATAATACAGAAATGTCTGTTCTGAAGAGGAGTTCAGAGTCTTCCTTGGTGGCTACTGCAATGCTGATTAGAGAGAATACCCACCTATGGGCACGGTTGGAAACCCTAGAGAACCAAGCCCGATCGTCTCATGTGCAGATCCTAGGACTACCTGAAGGGAGTGAGGAGAATCACCCCCTCATGTTTCTGCAGGACTGGCTGGTGGACAAAATTGTGCTGGGAGGTCAAAACATGCTGTTTGGGTGCCAAAAAGCATACCAAATTACACCGTGAGGGTATAGAGAAGACTTGGAACCCCCTCGTACTCTTCTCTTGGTTACTGATGGTGTGGGCACCTGAGACAAACTTTTGAGGATGGCCAGACAGGTGGGACCCCTTACCCAGGATGACCATTCCATTTATTTAATCCCAGATATTAGCTATTCTACCAGAATGCGCCGAAAGACGTTTGATGGTGTCCATAAACTACTTCGAGATGTCTTCATCACACACGCCATGGTCTATCCAGCCCATCTTAGAATAGTGCACAACGTGAAAGTCTGGATATTTTCCGACCCCAATGAAGCTGGTAAATGGGCCTCCCGCTTTGCTACAAGATGCCAGCATTCTTCCCGGGAGTCAGAAGCCGAAGATGGAGTATTGGAGGAGACTGCCAATGACTGACTTGCTTAAAGTATTGTGCCACTATCTTACTTATTTACTTTAATTGGGACCTCATTGTAAGTGACCTTAAGTTTTCCCTGAATGGTTCCTTTTTTTTTTTAAATTAATTTTTCTGTTCTTTTTTCGCTGCACCGGTCATCAGCATTTTCAGCCCTGGTCATGGTGCCCCTAGGCTTTCACCTCCTAGATCGCTGGTGGCTCTCCCAGTCACCCCTGGCTTGCCCCCCAGAGGGTGGGGTCACGGCACAGTACCCCAACCAGCACCACAAAACTGGAACTAGTCGGGAGAACCCAGCTCAGGAGGCTAATCGAAGCCTGGGGTAGGGCTTCACGTAGACGGACAGGCAGCACTCCCCCCCCATAGGCTGGGGTGGGGATATGCAGTGATGACCAGCGTCCGCCCCACCCCAGAAGTGATACTGGCACCGGTGCCATGCGATGAACCTGACCCCATGCCAGGTGTCGCTATTGTACTGGGTGCACACCACCCACCCCCAGGAGAAGGAGAGTGGTCCAAGGGATGCTCAATCCTTCTCCCCCGACCAAGCGCTCCGATGAGTGACCTGGGTCCATTCTTGAACCTGGGTGCGCCGGCATTGCAAGCAGAAATACAACCACAGCGCCGGCGGTCGGCTGAATGGTTCTAAAAGATGGGGGTTCCTTTATGAAAGACTCATAGTGGTGGCTTGGACTGGGCTACCATTTAATATGCTGCCTCTTTTTCTAATAGACTGCATTATTCTCACAAGACCTTAACTAGGACTTGCTCCAGTGTGGGGCTGTGGTTGAAAAGGTGGGTATTTTGGTTTAATTTTAATGGTTTCCAAATGCCATTACCCATGTTAGGATTAGCTTATGGATAAGTTTAATAGTATAATGGTGTTGTTCGATGTACTGCTGTTTAAATCATTTATATAGAAGTTATCTGCCTTTATAGATTGTTAAGTGGAAGTCTATTTTCTTTAGGTATACAGTATGATGCCATGAACCCACATAGGGTGAGACATGTCGGATTTTAGTTATGGACTTTTAGCAATTCGCATTAGTCATACTGCTCATGGACTCTTTACAACAGTTTCTATTTAGTAGATCTTTTTGTGTATAGTTAGAAATCCCTCCTGATGAGGTATCACAATATTTGGGATATAAAAATCCTTTGATTAAGGAGGATGCCTCCCCATGGTACATAATTATGTAAATGGCTGTCTCAGATAAGCTATTGTTATTTGTGTATTAACAAATTAAAATAATAAATTTTAGGCCAGCCTGGTGGTGCTAAGTCTAAGGCGCTGGATGCCTAACCTCACATCACGCCGGCGACCCGGGTTCAGGAGCAAGACCGGGCCGTCAGAGGTCGGCAATGGGGAAGGGGCAGAGCTGGATGGAGCTGCCGACAGGCATGCGCTCCTCTCTGAGGAGGTGGGATGGCTCCTCTCGGCTGATGGCTGCCACCTGGTGGAGGCTGAGGACAGCACGGGCCAGGAGAGGAGCCTGGTGCTAGGCCAATGGAGTGGGAGGAAGGGGCTGTTACTGGGGCCGTGGGACTAAATACGTGCCTTCACAAGCATGCGTACCCATTCCTGGGGCCCCTGGGAGAAAAAAAAACAAGGAGGAGAAAACATTGCCGGAGGCAGAATGGCGACCGACTCCCTGCAGGCACCACTTCCGTGCTGGGTGTAAGGTAAGTCCTGGTTATTCCAGGAGACGGGGCTGGGGTGATCAATCAGATTGGGGCAGCCAGGCAGAGGTGCAAAAAATCTGATATGATAAAAAAAATAATAAATTTAAAGTTTAAAAAAAAAGAAATAAGAAAAGAAACATGTGAGGCCCCCATAGTCAGAAGGTTTGCACTAAGTGCAATCTGTTTGCACCACCACAAATGTCCGATTGTGCTGGAATACAATATTCAGCCATTAACACTGCACAGGGCAGTCACACTAGTGCCTGAGTGCAGACATAATGTATTTAGTGCAGAAAAAGGGGGCAGTGATGTGACTGTTCTGCACAGTGTGATATTCTTTGGTTCTGAGCAGCGCAAATGGCAGTTAGTGCAACTAAGCGCTGTGCAAATTGAGACCTATAAAAAGCAGGTCTTAACCTGGGGTAAACCCCAGAGGCAGGGAGCAGTACTGCAAAATTCAGAATGGCACACACTGTATACCTCATGTAGGCTGTCTGGAGAATAAGTAGCAGACAAATGCCCACAGGTCTGGGAGGTATTATGCTGCAAGCAGACAGTGCTGTCCACGAGTCACATTCAAAGTCCTCACTAATGAACAAATCGTGGGTTGACATAGCTCAACAGGCCCATGCTTAGGCAGCTGGGCAGCTGTGTCAGCTGCTGTATGACCAGCTCCAGTCAGATACCTAGTGTGGCCATGCAATGTCCGTAGAGCTCAAGGTGACAGCAGTACTCTGCTTCCTGGCCACCAGAACCTTCCAGCTGTCAGTGGATGAAACCACCGGTATCACACAATCTGCCACTTTTTTCCTGTTGGGCCAATCCCTAGATGCCCTGCTGACCTGTGCTAGAGAGTTCATCATATCCCCCACCACGCCAGTAGGATGAACAGCAACCATGCAGCAATTCTATTGGGTTGCGCACCTACATGCCATTCACTGCACCCATGTTGCCATCTGTGCACCCCCAGGGGATGGAGTGGAGGCCTATGTGAATAGAAAGGACTTCCACTCCATCAACTGTCAGGCGGTGTGTGATGCAACAGGGCGTATCATCAATGTCCTGGTATGGTACCCAGGCAGTGCCCATGATGTCTTTACCTGGCACAATTCCATCCTGTGCCAGTGATTTAAAGGCAGGGATGTACCCAGTGGGCACTTCATTGGTAAGGATACACCCAAGATCCCCCTACCACTATAGCTGCCATTGATGTCATTAACCAAACTCCTTTTCCCACACGGGAGACAGTGTATATCCTCTGCATCCCTAGCTGCTAACACCTGTCCTATGACTCACATCCATTGCAGAGGACAGGTGCAATGCAGCACACACTGCTATATGCAGTGTTATTGAGTGGGTCTTTGGCATGCTCAAGATGTGGTTCAGATGCCTTGACCATGCCGGTAGTGCTTACCATACAGCCCATCAGAAGGCCTGTGCCATATTCCTTGCCTGTTGCATACTACTCAACATGGCACTCAACTGTGAAATATGCCTGCAGGTCCCAGAGAGAAACAATGCAGTGGATGCTGAGCCAGTTGACCAGGGGGTGTAGGAGAAGCTCAATAGGTGTGGCTGCAGGATGAAGCAAAACAAAGTGACTCCACTCACACTTACGCCAGGTTACAGTCAGTAGGCATCCAAAGGGAAAAATGGCACCAAGAGCAAGCACTGAGCTTACCAGAGCGTGTTTATTGCTGCGCAGTAAAAAAAGACACATTTTCCTAAGGAAGCACAAATCCATGGAACTGGTCGGGGCTAGTAACGCTGCCATGTTCTTGTCTGTGGTGTTGGACCTTGTAATGTTTAAATTTGTCTTTTTTAGTACATAGCAATAAGCACGTTCTGGTAAGCTCAGTGCTTCATCTTGCTGCCTTTTTTTTTCTTTTGGTGGTCCCAGTGTATGCCACAACCACCTCCAGATGCTGAGTACAGATCACACAGGAGACAGTAATGATGTGACAAAATGTATTAGGACACTAACAGAAATCACATTGTTAAAAACATAGCTATCCCGGCAGGGGGGAAAGCATACCTCTCAACTGTCCCTGATTTTGCCTCAAAATTTTACTGTGTCCACCCTAAAACTTGTGTTTCCATGACCAAACAGTGGGGGTTGTAAGCACAAAATAATGTCAAACATTAAAGTTACAGATTTGTTCTTCCTTAGAAAATGCATTTTACACTAAGCCCTTTTATTCTACCAGCTTCCTGAGTGGATAACACCAGTTTTGAAAATGTGTCCCTGATTTTGGTCCTTTGTCCCTGATTTTTTTAAGCCTTGTCCCTGATTTTATGAGGCAGGAGGTTGAGAGGTATGGGGAAAGGAGGGTCAAACAAAATAAATCCATCCAGGCGGTGGGGGGATGGAACATAAACATGTCGTCTAGGTTGGGGAGAGAAAGGGGATATAAACAAAATAAGAGCCATCCAGGTGGGTGGGGGGGATTCAACATAAACATATGCCATCCAGGTTGGGGGGGACAAACAAAATAAGAGTCATCCAGGCAAGGGAGATGCAGCATAAAAGCATACCATCCAAGTGGGGGGAGAAAGGGGTAAACAAAGTAAGAGACATCCAGGTGGGGTGGAGTGAGAAAAATGGTTTATGGGAAGGGAGGGGCATGAGGTAGCAAAATGGGGGAAGTGTACAGATGTTATAAGCACCTTACATACAGCCTGTACCCCCATCAAGGGCACAGGGCTGGCACGTGCAATGTGTCCTGGTGGACAGCAGGGGAGACATCATCCACGCAGTGAGGGAAGAGTGTAAGGAAGGTATGAGCCACCCATGGCCACAGCCTTATGGGGCACTGTCCCCTATCCTACTGAGGAGCAGGCCTGGCCAGAGCCATGGGCCAGCATGTTAGGTGTGCTGGGTGTCCTCCATGTGTCCACACTGCAGAGGGTGGCCAGATGCTGAAGTGTCTACCATGGGGTGATGCTCCCTCCACTGGAATGACCAGTGCTGCAGCTGGCACCTGCATTGGTGGAGACCATGGCCACAGCCTTCAGCATGGCCGTGGCCACCAAACCAAAGCCAGCCGCAAGTGACTGCTCCAGTCTCTCAAAGCAAGCATCTGAACTTGCCGACAGGAACTGCTCCATTCTGTTGAAGCCAGCCCCCGTGTGCTCCACATGGTTAACCTCTGCATGCTGTTCGTGGCCCTGCATCATGTACTGCATGTTGCCCATCTCGGCCTGCAAGCATCCCTGCACCCACAGCACACTGCAGCAGCTGCCTGTTGGCTGCCACCTGCTGCCAGTGTGAACTTTCCCAGGGGACAGGGCTGGGTAACACCCTGGCCCCTTATGTGGGTTGGGGTGGCACCTGGAACATGGGACCTGGGCAGAACAGTCATGGCTGGGCTGGGGAGATTGACCTGGGGCAGCACAGTGGAGGCCTGGCTAGGAGCAGTGGCCTGGGGCAGCACAACGGTGGCTGGGTCAGGGGCATTCGTCAAGGGCTGCACAGTGCTGGCTGGTCCAGGGAGGGGAGGTGGCTGACTGGCAAGGGGTCCAGCAGGGACAGCCAACTCTTTGGGGGGTCCAAACTGGACCTGGAGATCTCCTGGCACTGCCACCCCCCCCACACACACACATCTCCACATCACTGCCCAATGCGTGTGCCCCAGTAGGGGTCAGCCTGAAGGGCAGCAGCTATCTGAATGGTCATAGCCATTCCTCCTCCACTGTGTCCACCACCATGGACTGGACTGTTAAGAGAAGAGAGTGACATGACTGAGTAATGCACATACCTGTGGCTTGACCATGACAACATACAGACCCAGTGTCCTGTGTAGGGATACACACATACCACCCATGTAGTGCAATACCCATATGCCCCCAGTGCTGTACACATCACACAATTCTCATCACCAGTGTGGCACAGTAGTGGATTTCCTCACAGACTTCCACACCACCAGTATACCTGGATAACATCATGTGGCCTACATCCACTGTGTAATCCATCCAACAGGTACACCATTACTCACAGAGCATGCAGCAGTGATGGCCCACATGCATGGTGTACCGAGGCCAATGCAGGATGCATACAGAGGGCTGTGGTAGGATTTTTTCTGCAGAACATAGTTTTATGCATTACCTCCTGTGCTTGCTCTCTGTGCTTGGTCACACACAGACACACACAGAGCAAGCTACCTGCCTATCTATCACAGACTCAAGGGCATGTGCTGATACAGCTTCAATCAGTTCCTGATAGTATAAACACAAGGCTATGACCACCAAATTCCGGTTGTAGGCCATTGCAAACTACACTTACCTCTTGCTGCTTGCACTACCTCTGTGGAATCTGTGTAGTGCTGTCTGCTCCTTTTATTGTGTTCGCCGTGCACGCAAGCGCAGTGAACAGCTTGGTATGAGAGTGCCTTTTGAGGGGTCTGACACTGTCTGCCCAATGCAGAACAGTGTTGCAGGGGCCTAACAGTGCCACACCAATCAGCACCCAGGCTGACCATGACAGAGTTTCTGACTTGCTGGGCTGGGACAGGACCAACTTCAAAAGAAGTTGCCATCCCTTTGATCTGGCCAGCAAGCCAGGCTGATCTGTTATAGTCAGCCTGGAATGCATGCCTGCAACAAAGAAAACTGTCCATCGATGCCTGTTGCTGGTGGCCCTAACTGTCCCCCCAACTCAACCCTCCCTGTCAGCGCCCCCTCCCACACACACACACAGTAGTAACACTGGGGGTGCTCAATCCCCCAGTGTCTTTCCTTAAAGTAAAGAAAACTGTCCCTCATCATGTTTGTTATCCCCCTGAAAATAAGAAAACTGTCCATTGAAGTCTGTTGCCACCCCCCAAAACATAACACAATAACACTGGGGGTGCTCAATTCCACAGTGTCCTTAATTACTGTAACAATGTCCCTCCCAGTGACACTGGGGGTGCCCAATCCCCCAGTGTTCCCCATTAATAGAAAACTCCCTGAAGTAAAGAAAACTGTCCCTCATTGTTTTTTTGTTTTTTTAAACCTCAAAAAAAGAAAACCTGCCATCATTGTCTGCTGTGTCATTACCCATAACCCCCCACATCCCATACTTACCCACCGGAGGTCCGTCCCTGTACTCTTCTCTGGACTGCAGACACGTCTTCACTCTTCAAAGCCCAACCACAAACTGAGGTAAGCACTTCAATGTAGATTGTTGGTTAATTAGGATCTGCAGCTTATCCAACAGGTAGGGGAAATGGGCAGACTGGGTGGGCCAAGCGGTCCTTATCTGCCGTCAAAGTCTATGTTTCTATGTTTCTAATGTATTTCAATGGGGTTTTCAGTTTCAATGTATTTCAATGGGGTTTTCAAGTTAGTGGCATAACTTGGCCATTTTTTTATATTTTTGCCACAGATTTTCAACATACCTTTTTTGGGACCCCACCTCGTGATCAGGTAAGTGACAGTAGGCTATTCTGTCCCGAAAGGTGATTTTGTGGTTGCTGCATGAAATCACCTTATAGACAGGAGTTGAACATTTTTTCCACCTTTTTTCATGAGGTGGGGTCATAAGAACGCTATGTTGAAAATTTAGTATAAAAATATAAAAAAAAAACAATGAAGTTATGAGTCTGCATTGAAATCTGTGAATGCAGGCTCATAACTTTGGTAATTTTCAATATTTTGACCCCAAATTTTCAACATAGTCATTTCTTCATAGCACCTCATGAATGTGATAGCTCTCATTTTTCAGATCCTGGCCAAAATGTTTTTTTGCATCCCAAAAGGTGATTTCGTAGTTGCTGCTTGAAATCACCTTTCGGGCAGGAGTTGAAAATTTTCTCTGCACTTGTTCATAAGTTGGGGTCATAAGAAGGCTGTGTTGAAAATTTGGGACAAAATATTGCAAACAACGAAGTTATGAGCCTGCATTGAAATTTGCGAACACAGGCTCGTAACTTTGGCAATTTTCAATAGTTTGACCCCAAATTTTCAACATAGCCATTTCTTCAAAGCACCTCATGAATGTAACAGCTGTCATTTTTCAGATTCTGGCCAGAATGTGTTTTTGCATCCTGAAAGGTGGTTTTGCAGTCACTGTGCAAAATGACCTTTTGAGCAGGAGTTAAAATTTGTCTCTGCGCTTGTTCATGAGGTGGGGTTATAAGAAGGCTATGTTGATAATTTGGCTCAAAAATATTAACAAACAACAAGTTATGAACCTGCATTGAAATTTGCAAACACAGGCTCACAACTTTGGCAATTTTCAATATTTTGACTACAAATTTTCAACATAGCCATTTTCTTCATAGCACCTCATGAATGTGACACCTGTCATTTTTCAGATCCTGGCTAAAATGGTTTTTATGCATCCCAAAAGGTGACTTCGCAGTTGCTGCGTGAAATCACCTTTGGGGCAGGAGTTGAAATTCTTCTCTGCACGTGTTCATGAGTTGGGGTTATAAGAAGGCTATGTTAAAAATTTGACCCAGAAATATTAACAAATGACAAAGTTGTGAGCCTACGTTGACATTTATGAATGCAGGCTTGTAACTTTGGTAATTTTCAATATTTTGACCCAACGTTTTCAACATTGCCATTTCTTCACTGCACCTCATTAATGTGACAGCTGTCATTTTGCAGATCCTGGCCAAAATGTGTTTTTGCATCCTGAAGGTGATTCTGCGGTCATTGTGTGAAATCATCTTTCAGACAGGAGCTGAAAATTTTCTCTGCACTTACTCATGAGGTAGGGTCATAAGAAGGGTATGTTGAAAATTTGGGGCACAAATATTAACAAACAAGACAGTTGCACTGCCCAACATCATCACTTCTACTTTGCATTCTTAAATGTTAATAAAATGATTCCTTCACTGAAGCAGTTTTCAAACATATATACCCTATGACACCAGTGCACATGGAGAACATTCAGCATTGACAAATGCTTGTATGGTCCAGGCACAATTGGGCATGCAAATGACTGAATACATTCCAGTAATGATATGCAAATGTTGATTTACAGCACTGACTGTGAAATTAGCTCATTTACATACACTGAATATTGCAGGTTTGTGCATAGTGCTATTGTGTTTGAATTACATTAGCACTTGTGCCAGCGTGGCACAGACATGATGTTTCACATCATCTTCTGATGTCATGATGCTGCACGGGTGTACGTGCTATAATGTTGCGCTATGGCACTGCAAATGTGCAGCATGGTGCTATGCATGTGTACCATGCACTTGGATTCACAGTACCGTCTATGTGCTGAGAGCCATTCCCCACCCAGAAACAAATATAGTGCTGCACAGTTTGATGCTAGTGCAGCGCAAACCCCAAATGTACAGCGCTAATGGCCAGCCAACTTAATAAAGCCATGGCAGTCTTAACAGCAGCTGAAGGAGTGTGATGGACTAGATCTAGCAATAAAGAACAATGTCAGATAGGTGCTCAAGGGTCGGGGGGTACACCAGGTGGTCAACAGTGGAGCTGACCAACCTGGTCAACCTGGTGAGCTACCAGGAGCAGTTGCTGTTGGGTGAGGAGGGCAATGCAGCAGACAGGCCCAGACATGAGCTATGGGCATCTGTGGGGTGGGGCCTGACCTCCAGGACAGGCATTGGCCCTACAGGTGGCCAGTGTCACCACAGATTTAGTGGCCTGTCCCGGAGGGAGCTGCATCACCTGTAGCAGCTGTGGGCAATGGTGGATAGTGGCACTGTGCCTTGACCAGGTGAGTACAGCCAGTTGTATGTATGGTCATTGTCATGTGTGGTATGTAGTACTATTTTAGTGTTCAAAGACATACTGGTATGCACAGCCATGCCACGGCACACAGACAAGTTTGATAAGGGACTGGGCACAGCCTCCACACTACATAACAGTGTTGTAGCTATGATCTAACACTGTATATGCAAGGCCTGTGTGGTGCCCTGTCCCGCTGTCCTCACCACCCCTTTGCAATATAACCATACATGTCAGCTACATGCCATGTACACCTCACATTACTTAGTATAAGGCACATGGCCTAAGGTCACATGCAACAGGGGTGCAATAATTATACCATCACAACAGTAGGGGTGGGTAAATATTGTACTGTAGGTGTAAGCCAACAAAATGGCAGGTCCTAGATTGGCACACCCACTCCAATACAGTTGTGAACCGTGCATTATGTGGCATGTGCATACCTGAAACCATGCTACATACCACAGACAGTGTGCATGGAACAGACATTGACTGGTGCCAGATGCTGTTCTGTACATCTAAGATCCCACCCATCAATACCCCCAGGCACACTACATATGTGTACAATGGTCAGGCCTAGGTATGCATATCTGTCTGGCAGTGGTAGGCACTGGCCACTGTTGTACTAGTACACCCCTGTGGCATGCTGTGTGTGGCATACAGTTCCCATGGCAATCTGCCCACGTCAGTGCCATCTCCACTGCTGTATGCACTGTGTACCACAAAATTGCATCTCACCAGAGCCGGCCTTATATGGAATGGAGTCAGTGGCAGGAGTGGGCCTTGAATATACCTTACCATGTATTTGTTCAACATTCTGATGCATAGTCTACACAATACAACGATGTCCACAGTGTGATCATTCCATGGTACATGAGCAGTGTCATGTATACATTACAACAGAAATAGGTCATTGCAGGGCACAGTCTCTGTATGGGAGATGCCCATAATTAGTATGGGCCTGGCGACCACTGGGTTGGAGGGTGCCTACCGTTTCACACCAGTGTTATGGTGTGTCAGGTGCTCATTCCCCTACCACACCATTGCATTCGAGTGTTACTCTGACTGCTTTGCACAGCGTTAAATGATTGTCCTAGCCATATTACCACTGATGTATGTGCCTGGACCGTGCCCCTGCTGCTGACCAAGGTGATTCGTGGATGTCCATTGTCCTGCACACCTGTGTGGGCCTGTGTGCTGGATGCCTGGTCTGCAGGGTGCTGGGTGTGTGAGTGCAGCGCATAGCCACCTGGGCCATTACACTGCCTACTGCACTCTGGCTTGGTGCTGCTGTGGCATGTGCTGTGCTGTGTTTTCACATCTGGCATGCCTGCCGGTGTTGAGTGTCCCTTGCACAGCTCAGTCCTGTTCTATTTCAGCATGACACACATTTGCGGTCCTCTACTGTTCGGGTACACCATGCTGTCTCCAATATGCCATAAACATTCCACTGTGTGACTCCGTCCACCTATGTGTGGCATGTTGGCCCATGTGTAGTCTGATTGTACATCTCTGGCTGTATATCTGTTATGCACGTTCTGTCATTCCTGTGTCCCTCATCCTGTGTACACAGCTGGCTGAGTTCTGTGTATTTCTTTCTGTAGGTATCTGGAGGGACACTGGAACCAGGAGAGGTCACTGCAATGCAATGCTGCAGGAAGGGAGGGGTGACCTGCTATGCAGGCAGAGCCGCTAGCTACACATTTCTCATTCATAGGGTGGAGGAGAGTACGATGGCTGTGAGGAACTTGGTCATGGCAGTAGAGAGGCAGCAGCTGCTGCTACCGCCACCTGCTGCTACAACCCCTTGAGGGGTGGATGTTTTAAAAGCCGGTCATTTGCCATATTTCTTTTGTTTCTTCCTCATCCTTGCACTGACAAGCAGTTGCCCTTATTCTTTTGTTTCCCCTCTCCTTGTACTAATGGGTGGTTGCCCCTTTTCTTTTATCCTCCCTCATGTTATGGGCGGTTGCCCTAATTTTTGTTTGTATTTTTATTTTGTTTTTGTGTACGGGCCATTGCCCATTTTGTACAGTAAAGTTTATTTTTTATATATCATACAGAAAAGCTTATTTTTGATACCTATGCTGCTGTGTTGTGTGTCTTTCCTTGGTGCCTGCCTATCCCACCCCAGCCCCCACACTGTTCTCTGCATTTAGGCACCTGTGTGCAGCGCTATATTCAGCACTGTGCTTGTGCCCTGTGCTTTACTGTTGCTCAGGCACTGTACTGTTACACTGCACATGTGCACTGTCCTGTGGCCCAGTATTCACAGGTGTTAGTGCAGGTGCACTACATCTGAATACCTCTGTTGCCATGTGCAGGCACTAGTAGCACTAGTGTAGCGGAAGCACGGCTGGCTGAATCTGGGGCCTGAGACTATTAACTATTCTCTTTGGTTCTATTAAGCTAGAAATTGAGAATTCATCTGACAGAGAGAATGGAGCAATGCTTCACCAGGATTCTCAGGTTTGGGAAATAAAATGGGTAACACTAAGGACTGGTTGATATTGCACTCCAACATTACTTTCAGTAAGTATTTAGGGTGTGTACGGAGGACCACCTTGTCCTTGTGGAACACCATGTATGGAGGATCACTCACCAGACCTTACATCTCAGTGACTCTGCAAGCCAAGCTACTAGGCAGATAGTTTTCCACATTTGAAGGTTCAGCCCACATGTGGCTGCTGGCTCAGAAGAAACCAAGACAAATCCTCAAGCACTAGATTGAGGCCTTAATTAACTACCAGCTGCTTCAACTGAAATACCCCTTTGAGGAACCTCATGAAGAGTGGTAACTGCCATCAGATGTTTGGTGATATGATATGCTGAGATGACTGATGAATGGGCTTTGACAGACAAAAACTGTAGACCATGGCCGGCCCAGTAGCATGGAGGGCTGAAATGTCTAATGCCTTACCTCCTGTCATGCCGGTGACCCAAATCCAGAAACGAGCACGGGTTGCCGGGGATTAGCATGGTGGGAGAGGACTGAGCATCCCAAGAACAGCTCTCCTCTCCTTGGGAAGGGGTGGCAGCCATACCAACCTTTGACTGCCACCAGGTGTGAAGACTGGAAGGTAGCAAAAAGATAAAAACCCTGAAAAATGATCTCTAGGCTATAATGGACACCAGAGTTAATCATCCTATGAAGGTGGAGCTAGAGGCTCCCATCTTCTTGCTTGGAAACTTCAGACTCGATGACGTGCAGCATGTGTACTACAATTGAAAGACCCCTTAAAGGGGGATATGACACACGACTCCTGCTACCTATGAATGATATTCAGTGATTTGTAACCCATCAGACCCTGATAAGATTTCTGATTACCTAATGAAACTTAATCTTTCCAGACTTACAAACTCTCAACAGGCATCCTTGATGGCCCCAATACTGCAAGAGAAGATCCTCTTTATGTCACAGATCACAGAGGCACAAAAATGACCCAGCCCAGAAGGATTTCCTGTAGAATGGTACAAAACCTTCTCCAACCGATAGAAGACATACATCAGGCCTTCTTGACGACCTCCTTTGGTGACCCCTTCCCACTTCATGGTCCTATGACATACTGGCAAAAATCTTAAAACCCTGTAAGGATCCATCATCCGAGGGTGGGACAAATCAATTTGAAACTGGTGGTCAGTTTGGCCACTTGCATTCAAAATATGCTAGCCAAATCAATATTTTTAGTTGCAATCCTTTTTAAAGACTCATATATGAATTTGTGAGCAGGTAGCCATTTTTCTGGTAACCTTCAAAATCTATTAGCTGAAGCAAATTTTTTAGTAGCCATTAGCCACCTGGCTACCCACTTTATCCCGCCCTGCTTCATCCCCCTCTTTCTATTATTTTATCTTTATTTTAATAGTCAAAGTCAAAGTCAAAGTCAACTTTATTTAAAAAGACGCCCAATCCCGAAGGCTCTGGGCGCCGTACAAAAACCTTTACAGTTTATCATACTGTATACATTCAAATAAAATCCCAAACATATAACTTAGACCCCAAAAGCCTGCACAAATAAAAAGGTCTTTAGACCACTCTTAAAAGCCTCTACAGTGGGGGCCTCTCTCACTTCAAACGGCAACGAGTTCCAGAGAGCTGGAGCAGCAGCTCCAAAGGAGTGATCCCCTGCTGATTTCAACCTAGATCTCGGAACTGTGAGGAGGCCACCACCAGAGGAGCGAAGATCCCAGACAGAGGTGGATGGTACCAGTAGATCAGTAAGGTAACCAGGGCCCTGTCCATGTAGGGTCTTATAGGTGAGAAACCTAACTTGAACAAAACTCTCCACCTGACAGGCAGCCAGTGCAAATCGCAATACCGGAGTTATATGACAAAACTTACTTTGTCGGTCAAAAAGCCTGGCAGCAGCGTTTTGCACCAGCTGCAGTCTGCGAAGAGAAGTTCCAGAGACCTGAGAGTAGACGCATTACAGTAGTCAAGTCTCGAAGTGACCAAGGCATGTACCAAAGTAGGGAGGTCCAGAGTCGGAACAAGCGGCTTAATCCTGGCGATATTCCTAAGATGAAAAACAGGAACGCACTACGGAGGATATTTGAGCCTCCATGGACAAGCTCCTGTCAAAGATCACACCAAGATTACGCACCTTGGGGATGCCATCAATGACACAGCTCCTAGCTTAATGCCAGTCGCTGAATCAGAGGCCATCCCATCACGAGCTCTGTTCGACTCCACCACCAGTACCTCAGTCTTATTAGGTTAAGTCGCAGCCAGCTGGAAGACATCCAGTCATTTATCTCAGCCAGACAGATATTCATCACATCCACTGCATTTGATGTTCCTGGTGCAAAGGATAGGTATAGCTGAGTATCATCAGCATAGCAATGAAAACTCAAACCATACCTCCTAATGATCTCCCAGGGCATGTACACTGCGAACAACATTGGGGCCAATACCGAACCTGAGGGACTCCTACATGAAGAGGCAGGTTGTAGGTGAAATTACCCATCACAACCCGCTGCCTCCTGTTGGTAAGAAATGACTCAAACCATTTGATGACAATACCGTGAGTCCACACAACTCCCTCAGGCGGAAAAGCAACACACAATGGTCCACAGTGTCAAATGCTGAAGAGATCAAGGAGGACAAGAATTGTCTTTCCCCGATCTCTAGCCCTAAGGAGATCATTTTGCACCGAACTAATGCAGTTTCAGTGCTATGCCTGGCCGAAAAGCTGACTGGAAGGGATCGTACAACTCGTGGGTCATGAGATGCTCTCCCAACTGAAGTGATACCACCTTCTCAACAACCTTTCCCAAAAATGGAAGATTGGAGACAGGACGATAATTTGCCCTAATCTCCGGGTCCAGAGAAGCTTTCTTTAAAAGGGGTCTCACCAGAGCCTCCTTCAAGGCATCCGGAAAGACACCCTGACTCAAGGAGCACCAGTCACAAACTATGTATAGTGGTCTGGTTACATAGATATGATTATACTCTTCCATCCCTAATTCACCCTGACCAGTCAGGGTTTAATAGAAAGCATCAAATGATAGATAATATATGCCAAACACTCCTGCTGGTAGAGTATACCCAAGCTAAACAAATAACCACCATCCTACTTTGTTTGGATGCAAAGAAGGCTTTTGACAGAGTGTTCTGGAGTTTCCTCTGGAGCACCCTGCCAGCCTATGGCTTTCTAGATTCCTTTCTCTTCTGGCTCTGCCAAATTTATCATGATCCACAAGCCTGTATCAGGGTTAATGGCTCCCACTCCTACCCCATATGATTATAGAAGGTACCTGTCAAGGATGTCCTTTGTCACTGCTCCTTTTCTTCTTACACATCAAACTTTTGACCACAACCCTTAGAGCCACTCAGAACATTGAAGGTGTCCTGTTGGGAGGTACAGAATATAAAGCTTCACTTTATGTAGATGACATGCTTCTCTCTCTTCTTAACCTGGATAGTTCCATGTCAGCAGCATGGTCAGTATTACAAGACTTTGGCCGGTTATCAGGATTTTCACAAAACCTGCGTAAATTGGAAGTCCTCCTCCTTCATTACTCTCTTCCCCTTCCCTTAGACATGTTCTTTCCCTGAAATGGCACAGCACCAGGACAAAGTATAAGGAAAAACGTTTTAGGCACACACAAACCTCCTAAGAGGAATGCAGGCTTCAAAATGAATTAAATATTTTTATTAAAGCCAAAACAGTAGAAACAATGCCACTCATGCCTAACGTTTCAGACATAGTGTCCTTTATCAAAGGCTAACATGAATGGAACCGTTGATAAAGGACACTATGTCCGAAACATGTTAGGCATGAGTGGCATTGTTTCTCCTGTTTTGGCTTTAATAAAATATTTATTAATTCATTTTGAAGCCACGATCTCTGGAGGTTTCTCATGATCACCTAAACTTTTTTTTTCATTGCACTTTTGTAGTTTTAGAGTACCACAGCCCAGTGCGTACTTCTTTGTTTTGCACCAGGACAAAGTACTTGGGGGTTTATATCCCTAGAGACTGATAATCTCAAACTTTTAAATGATGTGCCCCTCATGGTGACACTGAATGAGGATGTGCTTAGATAGTCTCACCTTCAATCAACATTCTTTTCCAAGGTTAAGATTCTAAAAAATGAAAGTCTTCCCATGCCTATTATACTTATTCCAGACCCTGCTGATCTTCCCAGGGCAATACAATTTTGCTTCTTGGAACAAATCAAAATCAAGATTCATATGGGGTGGATACCATCCCTGTATGCATTACTATTTATTATAGCTCCCCTCAGCTAGAGGTGGAGTTAATCTTCTGAACCTGGCAAACTATGCCAAGGCCTTTCACCTCCAGAGAATACTTTTTTTTCAACATTCTGTTTATCTCCTTGGTCTCCCTGGCTGCCCTCTTCTAACCGATAGCCCCAGCCCCATCGCCTGGCTTCTCCGGGGCTTACCTTACACCATCGTCCTTTGCCACAGGACTACGGTGGTGCCTGATCACTGGTGCGGGGCCTGCGGAAGGTCAGACTTCATATTGCAGCTGTGGGTGTTTTTCCTCCTGTTTTCACCCTGGGTCCACAGATGTGCAATGTGTGCAGTGTGCGAACTCAGCCTCCATGAAGACGCCCCCGACATTCTGAACATGGAGTCCTTTCCCTTACTTGGTGGCCACTCATGTGCTGCCATCCAGCTGTCGCTGGGTGGCAGTCAAGCAGGGCACCACACTAACCCCCCCTCCTCGAGGAAGGAGAGCTGTCCTAGGGATGCTCAATCCTTCCTCTCCCTGCTGTCCTCTGAGCAACCTGAGTCCATTCCTGAGCCAGGTCATCAGCGTGGCAGGAGGTAAGGCACCGGCACCTCAGCCCTCCATGCCACCAAGCCAGCACCTCCGAATAATATTGCAGTAGCTTTTCCCTCAAGCTATCCCCACCATGGAACAATACTGAGTTTACCATAAATGATCTCTATGACATTGGCTCTCTTCTTTTTTGTGAACTGAACAGTGGCCTCTACACTGGCACATTTCACCCCCATCATGGCTGAAATCCTTTGTCTATAGCTCAGATCAAAACAACATCCTAAGCTAGCACCATTGTTCTATTACTGCAGGGTCTTAGGGGTTGATGATGAGTTTCTTCCTGTTCACATCGATCTCGCCTTACAAAGATGGAGACAGTTGAGACTAACTTACATCTACCAATTTCTTTACAAAAGGGGAGTCCTCCCCTTTGAGATTCTTCAGCAACAATATGGCCTAACAGGATGTGAACATTTTAGATATCTCCAAATGCGAACTTATCATCTACACAAACAGGCCAATCATACTCATCTGCCAGCCCCAGCCCTGTTATGATTTACAATACTCCTAGATGCCCTAACGGACACACCACGGAGCCACTTGATAGGCAATCTTTACTGGGGGCAGCAGGATCTCTTTGGGAACTCGGACCAGTAGATCCTAGACCACTGGAATAAAGAATTAGCTACTTCAATCACTCTGTCTACTTGGTTGAAGTATGCGTTACTGGTGTTCAGGGTTACCTCCAGTGTTGAGGGAGTTCACCTGAAGTGCTACTACAGATATTTCAGAACCCCAGCAGCTCTCACAAGGTACATGCTGATGCAGTGTGGGCAGTGCTGGAGGGGCTGTGGCCACTTAGTGGCTGACCCGTCAGATATCTTGTGATCCTGCCCTGCCCTCAAAGATTTTTGGTAGGAGACAGCAGATCAAATAGAGGAATTGTCATATTCTCAAACTCTGGTGTCTCCAACAATGATATTATTTATTTCAAAAGTGTTACCAGGAAAGACATACTGAGCTGAACTACGTTGAACAAGTAACTGGCAGAGGCAAACTTATACAGTAAGAGGAAAGCTATGCACTATATACAAACAGCAGAGCAATATGTACAACATTGACACGTTTCATTTTGAATTGTAAATACATGTTGGAGATAGCAGTTCATAGGGGATCAACTGTAGTGGAACAGTCCCCAGCAAGGGAGGCAGCTAGTGATATTTCAACTACTATGGGAAATACATGGGTAAGGTAAAGCAATTTCATGGAGCAGGGTAGGGAGGTATGAGACTGGAGAGTGGGGAAAAGAAAAGTAGGGGAGAGGAACAGAGAGGGGGTGGAGCAGAGGGAAGGGAGAATCAGGGGCAGTTGCAGGTGGGTGAGTAGAGCTCATGGAGATGAAGGGAGAGTGACTGAAGAGAGGTGACAGAGCGGGTGGTTAGGAGGAGGAAGTTCCAAAGTTTAGGGAAATGGTAGGAGAATGCTATATGTCTGGCTGTAGTCAACTTAGGAGGGAGGGTGAGGGAGTGAAATTTAGAGGACAGTAAGGAGGTGGGGGGGTGAGAGACAGGAGGAGAGGTAGGAGGCAAAAGAGCCAAGCCAGTGTTTGACCAGAAATGAGGAGCAATGCGTAAGATGTCTGGCCTCAAGGGAGGGGAGAGAAAGGGCATAGAAGAGGGAACAGTGGTGAGTACCGGGGAGACAGTCAAGAGCAAAACAGCAGAAAGAGTGGAAGAGTAGGTCCAGTTTTGCCAAAGTGGACTTAGGAGCAGCACTATATACTGTGTCTCCATAGTCAAAGATGGAGAGAATCATTCTTTGTAAGATGGCTCTGTGAGCTGACAAGGGAATGCACCTACAGTGACGGTACAAAGCACCAAGTTTTGGGTGTAATGTTTTATGTATTGCCTCAGTGTGAGCTGAGAAGTTCAGGTGCTGGTCGAGACAAATCCCCAAGTACTTGAAGGTAGGGACATCTTCAAGGGGAGACCCATCAAGGGTTTGAAAGGATGGGATGGTTGTAAGTCTGGAGATCTGCTTTTGCCTGGTTCCAAAGATTATTGAGACCATCTTCTTTGCACTTAGTGCCAACTGATTTGAACAGAACCATCGCTGGATGTTGTCAAAGTCCAGCTGGAGCCTGGTCATCAAATCAGTGGGGGAGGAGCCAGAGACAAGTAGCACTGTGTCATCTGCATAAATGTGGATGGATGCTGAGGCACAGACTGTAGGGAGGTTATTTAGAAAAATGGAGACGAGAATAGGGCCACGCACAGAGCCTTGGGGGACTCCAGTGTTGCTAGGAAGGGGTAGGGTAGGGAAAGGGAGCAGCCAGTTTTAACTGATTGGGTTTTGCCCAGAAGGTAGGAGCAGAACCAGTTAGTGGCATTGGATGAGAGGCCTGCAGCGATGAGCTTCGCCAGGAGAATGGGGTGGGCAATGGTAAATGATATTACTATCTATCCCTTTTCCGTACATCTGTCTCCTTCTTCATTCCTTAGCCTATATATATTTCCTTGTGGCAAACGAGGCCATAACCTACCTATGGATGCGGACAACTACCCCATCAGTTTAGCCTTGGTGAGCAATTATGGAAGAAATTTACACAATGGAGGGGTTGACACCCTCTCTATATAATACATAATCTCAATTTCATATCAGATAGCAAAGCTGGGTGTTGTACACAATGAATGTTGACCCGGATTTTGTTTTCTTGCTTAGTCAGTGGGGAAAACTAATGTGATACTTAACTTGCTAAAGAAAGACATTGCTAGTAGTCTGCATGATGGGAAATGAGACTGATTCAGTGTTGCTCGGATAGTGTGTTTGTGGATCCAACTATCCTCCATAAGATAGTGCTAATATCCAACCTAGGATCGGGCCAATGGATATGAAAAGTAGGATCCATCAGATCCGAGGTCAGATCCAGCAGATCTGATGGTCGAATCACTGGATCCCATAGTCAGATCCATCAGATCCAGGTCGGATCCACAGATACCTCAAATCCTTACAGTGGATGCTAGGAGGTCGGATCCTTGGTCAGATGTCTATGCCATCTGAGGCCATCTGATATTTGACCAAAATGATGATTTCCAATGGTATCTGACCTGGTAGGATACTATCCGAGTAACACTAGACTCAGTTATTATGATTATGCACCCATATTTGAATAGTATTTCATCTGTACTGCGCTATACTTCAATAAACTTTAAATTAAACAAGCATTTGTCAATGCCGAATGTTGCTTGCTTGTATGTGCTGTTTAGGTATTTGGAAGTGATAGTTCCATGCCTTTCTCCCAAGTCATCCACTGTGTCTTTCCGCTCAGTATTCACAGAAGAGTGGGAGGGGCAAGGGCCACAGCAGTACAGCAGTTGCCAAGGGGGTGAAGAGGTGGACAATAGTCCATTCAAAGGCAAAAGAGCCCTGCAGGAGCTCACTAAATTGAAGGTGGACAAAGCGATGGAACCAGATGGCATATGCCCAAGGATATTAAGAGAACTGTGAAGGGAGATAGCAGTACCTCTGGCAGCCATGTTCACAGAGTCATTCAACATGAGTGAATTGGAGGAGGGCACATGTGGTCCCTCTACAGAAATGCAGCAGCAGGGAGGAGGCAGGGAACAATAGGCCGTTCAGCTTCACCTCAGTAGTGAGGAGGATCATGGAGGCATTGCTTAGAGAAAGGATAGTGGGGCATCTAGAAGCCATCAGAGCCCAGGACCATAGACAACATGGATTCACAGTGGGGACATCATATCAGACAAATCTGATTGATTTCTTTGACTGGGTGACAAAGGAAGTGAATCAGGGTGGGGCAGTGGACAACACTTACCTTGATTTCAGCAAAGCCTTTGACACTATTCCACACAGGAGGCTGATAAACTAGCTGGGTAGGCTGGGCATGGGGGAAAGGGTGGTAAACTGGGTTAGAAACTGGCTAACAGACAGGAGGCAGAGAGTGGTGGTAAATGGGGTGCAGTCTAGGGAGAGGGGGTGACCAGTGGGGTGCTCCAGGGTCTTCATTAGTAACATTGCAGAACGACTGAAGGAAATTTTTTTCACCAAATTTTCAACATAGCCATTTTAACACCTCTGCTCATGAACAGTGTCACTGTGATTTTCTTAATGTGTCCCATACATTGATTTCACACACCGACTGCACCATTGTGCGCTACATGGGCGGAAACACGTTTTGGGAGAGATGTGAAAAATGACAGCTGTACTGCTCATAAGGAGGTGTGGTAAAATGGCAATCTTGAAAATCTGGGTGAAAATATTGAAAATTAAGTGAACTACGAGCGTGCGTGGGAACTGCATAACATGCAGCTCATAAAACAAGTCATTTTTAGGAATTATTTCACCAAATTTTCAACATATCCATTTTAAGACCTCTGCTCATGAACAGTGTCACTGTGATTTTCTTAATGTGTCCCATACATTGATTTAGCACACCGACTGCGCCATTTATTAAGCTACATGAGCAGAAACATGTTTTGGGTGAGATGTGAAAAATGACAGCTGTACTGCTCAAAAGGAGGTGTGGTAAAATGGTAATTTTGAAAATCTGGAGTGAAAATATTGAAAATTTGCGAACTTACAAGCGTGCGTAGGAACTGCGCAACGCATGCTCGTAAAATAGTCATTTTTAGGAATTTTTTCACCAAATTTTCAACATAGACTTTTTGAGAGCCCACCTTATGAACACTGGCAGTGTCGTTTCATTAATTGGTCCCAAAAGGTGATTTCACGCAGTGAACATGAAATCACCCTTTGGGCCTGATTAATGCCATGACAGTGCAAGAATTCATGAGGAGGGTCCTAAAAACCCCATGTCGAAAATTTGGGCCCAAAATTCCCAAAAATGCCTGAGATATGCAACAAAGTTGAAAAAACCCTATTCATTACATTATACAGCTTACCGGCATTTCCTCAGTTCACGGTCGGCTTTGAAAAGTGCAGACATGTTCCCGGTCCACCAATGATCGCGCTGAGGTCCGGAGGTAGGATGGGGTGAGGGGGGTGGGAGGCAGGGTGCGCAGTGGGTTGGTGCGGGTTGTGGGGGGGCAGGGAGACTATGAGGGACCGTTTTTTGTTTACAGGTTAATTTTTTTTTTTTATTATTAAGATGACACGGGACATTTGCCACGCTGTGGTGGGCTCCCAGCGTGGCAGCTGGTAAGGCTGTTTGGGGGGGCTGGAGCCGACAGGGGATTGGGCACCCCCGTCAGCCATAACAAGCTTTGCCACACTGGGATGGGCTCCCAGCATAGCACCTGGAAAGCTTTTTGGGGGGCATGCAGCCGTGGAGCCGGCAGGGGATTGGGCATCCCCATCGGCTATAACAAGCTTTGCCACACTGGGGTGGGCTCCCAGCATGGCACCTGGAAAGCTTTTGGGGGGGCATGGAGCCAGCGGGGATTGGGCACCCCGTTGGCCATAACAGGTTTTGCCACGCTGGGGTAGGCTCCCAGCACGGCACCAGGGCAGCTTTGTGGAAGCGGAGCCAATAGGGTCAGCAACCCCGCTACAGGTGTGCGTGGGGAGCGACCAGCACGCAGTATGCGTGCTTGGGCGTGTGTGTGTGTGTGGGGGAGCACTGTTCACTGGAAGCGGAGCTCTCCCTTTCAACTGTACAACCACTGCATTTTCAACTGCTGTCATAGACAGCTGCAGCAGTGAACTGGGGCCATGCCTGCAAACACACTGACTGAATTGGAAGAGGGCTGCCACACCTCCGAAAACTCGGATGATGGCACTATGTTTCTTGCACATGCGTGCAAGCAACATTAAAAGGAAACATAGAAAATGTAATCAGAAAAAGACAATTGGGCCATCCAGTCTGCCTGTTTTACCCTGTTCTTCTTCCGGACCTAATGCCTAGTTGAGGTTATTGCTTTCACCTCCTTTCCTTGCCCCTGCCTTACAGCTTCCGCTTGTGTAACTATTAAGCTTTTACTTGGTCCTAGCGGTGTTTGAAGCCATTAATAATTCTTGAACCCACCACTGCTGTTGGTAGGCTGTTACATAGCTCAACCACTCTCTCTGTAAAATAAACCTTTCTCACATTCATAGGAGGTTACATTCAGAAGAAAACCAATGTTTTTTTTCAAGGCTGACTGTGCTGCTCAAGGAATGCAACTGTTAATTCCCTTGTCACTCACGAATGCATCAAGCCTTAATTTGAATTGGAGAAGACTGTCACTGGTGGCTACACCAGATTATAATGTGTTCCATATTTCCATAATTCTCTGAGTGAAACAGTTGCTCCATTCCTTGGCATTAAAGTGTAACCATTCAAGCCAGTAGCAATGGCTTTGAGTAGTTGAGACTCCTTGCATTCAAAATAGGTCTTCACCATGAATAGATTTGTAGACCAGAATTATGTCCCTCCTAAGGTGACTACTTTCAAGGCTAAAGAGCGTTAATGCCTTATAATGGTCATTGGGATGTAAGCCATTTAAGTCAGCAACCATTCTAGTCATTCTTCATTGCACCCCTTCTATTCTTTGAATGTCCTTATCCATATAGGGTGCCCAGAACAGACTGAAAGTTTCCATGTGTGGACTAACCAGAGTGCACTACAGTGGACAGTGGTATTAGGATATCTCTGTTCCTACTAGTGAAACCCCTTTTCATGCTACCAATAATCTGGTGTGCTTTGTTAATGACCATTTCACAAAGCCCAGTTGATCAGAGAGAACTGGTGATAAGGATACCGATATTTTTTTAATGTTTGCATGATCTTAATAAATTCCTCCTGAATCTCCCCCCTGCCAGCTTCCACTCATGCCCCCATTTTCTTGATTTGCCAGTTCTAATGCATATTTCCCCACAATCTACCTTGTTAATTCCTTTTAGGAACTTGAAGGTCTCTATTGCATCTCCCCTCTCCCTTCTGGTCTCCAGTAAGTATATGTTCAGAACCTTAAGCAAACCCTCATGGGATCTGCCCTGCTGGCCTGGAATCATTTTGGTCACCCTATGCTATGCCCTCTCTAAGCTGTTTGTATCTTTCCTTAAATGGGAGCTCCAGTTTTAGTAATGGATCCCCCCCCACCCCGTGCTGGACTACCAGCTCTCGTAGGGATTTTGTGAAAAGAAGATAACCTAGATGTAGTTGGTTCCTTGGCCTCAGTAGTGTAGTTTAGGTTTTGTATCTTTTTTTTTTTAATTCAGCTATTTGGTCCCTGTCGCCTCCTCCGGCCAACTGGCAATGGGGACGTGTGAGGTGTGGGTTTTTAAGGAGGATGCTGTTCCACAGTTGTAGATACTCAGAAGCAAAACTTTTATTGAAGCTGGACAATTACTGCGAACTTCAGACGAAAAAAAATAAATAACATAAAACTTCTTCAAAATAAACATAAGTTTCCAAGCAGCATCTCGGACACTAGAAGGAGCTAGTGAACATTTTACCAGGGTCAGAGTATTTCTGTACCCCACCAGGCTATCTACACAACTGAATAAAGCCAAGGCTTATATACCAAAAGGGGAACATGTGACTTGTTTAACTCCACCCTATGCTTTTCAAAATTATCTTTAAATAACAGAATAAGTCTATTTTCATTTCTGAGCACAGAATAACATTTTCTTTGAAGTTGTCATGTTGTCAACATCACTACATAGAAACAACAACTGGTCAATAACAATTGAGTTTCAAACAATGCAGGAGTAACTCCACCTCCTAGTACTGTGGCTTTAAATATGGGAGGTGACCAACCGGCCAGCTCTATAGTACAGAATAGGAAGTGAGACTCCACACAGAGAAGCAGGTAACCTTCTATGAGGGAAACATTTGTTTGTTTTATAAATTATTCCAAAAGAACGAATTAAAGGCATGCAATCCACTTTTTAGAAGCATTTTAACTAAACACACAAAACAAAAAAAACAAAAACACTTTTGTTTAACCTTTGTTTAACAGAGAATGGTGGGGAGGGTTAAGGCCAAACAAACCACAGTATTGTACAACTCATTTTTACAGGCCTTCTTTCGTTTTTGTAGCTTGTTTAGGCCATGAAATAGTTATTTTGTAGTCTCTACTATATGAATTCCTTTTTGCATGCTGCAAATAGAGTGAAATGCAGGCCGTTTATTTATTTACTCAATATGAAGCACTTTGCACGTTACTGCTGCCGTTTAGATCGAGTTCCAAACCAGAAAGACCTCTTCTTAACTGCAAACAGGTTGAAAGGCACTTTAAAGGGGTTTTATACGCACAAAACCAAGATATTCAGTGTTTGGACACTAGGGAGGCAGGAACACTTCTAAAGCAGTGTTCAGAGTGTTTGTCCAGATAAAGAGGGTGGTTTCCTCCGCATGGCCTGCTCGCACGATCGAGAAGCCGCCACTCTAACTTATACAGGCTAGTTCTGCCTCACAGTTGCTCTGAAAACATTTGGGGCTGAAATTACATTATTGCCACAGAACAACTAGCCTGGAAAGCAGCTCTGACTTACTCCATATATTTATAAGGAGGGGACCAGAAAGGGGGGGGGCACCTAACGCTAAACGGGATGCAAACCAAGACCATACAAGGGTTTGCATACATAAAGGGGTCATTACAGGACCCACACTATGGATATAAATTAGCACTTACAATTCTCATATCCAAATGAAATGAAATACTCATTTTAAACAACTATTTTACCTCACATTAGAAAGGTTCTGAAATGGGGGCAACCAAAGAAAGGGCTGTGCAGATCTTCATATACCAGGGCAAGAATACTCAAGGGATAGAAAGAACATTATATAGGTAGCCTGCCTATATAAGGTGGAAAGAAAGATGAGGAATTACAGCAAGAAAGGAGGAGAGTAAAAAGGGCTGTTGCAACAGAGTTAAAAAAAAAAAATTAGATTTGCCTGGCATATGGAGTTATCTGTCACATTCCTTCCCACTCAAGAAGAAATCAATGGAATCTTTCAATAACATCATCATTGGTTTCTTTTACAGTTTCTGTAAAGGAACAGATCTCCAATTTCGATTTTGGAAGGGGAGATGGAGCTTTAGCCCTCCCTCTCCCAAAGCTCCACTCCGGAGTCCCTTAAACAAAAATATTTTTTTTTAGAGATACCAAACTAACAGTATCTCTTACTCATTACTTTCATTACTTACTTTAACTCCACAGTCTGTTATTACCAGATTATCATCTGCACCATAACGTGATAGATAATCAGCGTTAAGGTGTTTTTTTCCAGCTCAATGTTGTATTTCAAAAATTATAGGGTTGCAGGGCCAAATACCAACGCATGATGCAAGGGTTTTTATCCTTCATTATGTGTAGCCAACATAACGGGTTGTGATCAGTAATTACCAAAAACTTTCAGCCCCATAAGTAAAATTTAAGAGCATTTATGGCCCACGAATAGCCAAACATTCCTTTTCTATCATGGAATATTTAGTCTCTCTTAAATGTAATTTTCTACTGATAAATATGATGGGGTGTTCTTCTTCCCCATTTAGTTGGGACAAGACAGCCCCAATACCCTGATTGGATGCGTCTGTTTGTACTATGAATGGTTTCTGGAAGTTTGGACTATGTAAAATGGGATGAGAACACAATTTTGCCTTCAAAAGGGTGAATGCTTGCTCACAATGTACATTCCACTGAATCTTTTCCGGTTTATTCTTTTTTGTGAGTTCAATTAATGGACTGGCAATGTCTGCAAAATTGGCCACAAAACGTCAATAGTAACCAGCTAGTCCTAAAAAGGCTCTAACTTGTTTTTTTGTTTGAGGTTGGAGACTGTTGGCAATAGCGTCTGCTTTACCTATTTCAGGCTTTACTTCACCATTCCCAATAATAAAGCCTAAGTATTTGGTATCTTGCATGGCCAACGAACATTTAGCTGGATTTATAGTCAGTCCGGCCTTCTGTATAACTGATAATACAATTAGATTAGATTAGAACTGATGAAGGTGTATCATATGTTCCTCCCAAGATGGACTAAAAATAATGACGTCATCCAAATAGGCTGCACTATAGTCCATGTGGGGATGTAACAGATGATCCATGCATCTCTGGAAAGTTGCCGGAGCACCATGCAAACCAAATGGCATTTTTGTGAACTGAAATAAGCCTAAGGGGGTACTAAAAGCTGTTTTATCTTGTGAGACTGCATCTAAGGGTATTTGCCAATATCCCTTTAATAAGTCCAGTGTGCTTATATATTGAGCATTACCCAGTCTATCAATAATATCGATTCGGGGCATAGGATACCCATCAAATTGAGATACTGCATTTAGTTTATGAAAATCTAGGCAAACCCTTACACCTTCCTCTTTTTTCTTTACCACCACCATAGGAAAACTCCATGGACTCATTGAAGGTGTAATTACTCCTAAATGTTGCATTTTTCTGATTTCTTTAATAACTTCCTCCCTCAGACTTTCAGATAACCTATAGGGTTTATGCCTAATAGGCTTATCAGTATTTACTTCTATGTGATGTTCAACTCCTTCAACTTTCCCAGGTGTTGAAGTAAAAATAGTCTGGAACATACTAAGGATATTCTGTAGTTCCTTTCTTTGCTCAGGACTTAATCTGTTATTAATGGTCACATCCTTCATTTCTCCTAAACCATCTCAGCGCCCATAAGCTAACTCCAATTAATTTTCATCCTTTCCCGGGTACACAAATAAAGATGTTTGCTTTCTGTCATGCCAGAGTTTTAAGAGATTAGCATGATAGATCTTATATTTTTGCCTTTTGTCTGGGCAGATAATTTCATAGTTCACCGGTCCAGTTTGTCTATGGACAGTATAGGACCCTTGCCATTTCATTAATAATGTATTCTCCATATATGGCAACAAAAGGAGTACCTTATCACCAGGCTGGAAAGTTTTAAACCCAACCCCTTTGTCATAGTATTGTTTTTGAGATATTTGATGGCATATATTACTTTGTTGGGCCTTCCTAGCATACTTTGCTAGTTTGTGTTACAATGAAGTAATATAGTCTAGTGTAGATATGGGTACAGTATCAGACTTTGTTCCTTCCCAGTTTTCTTTTATTATGTCCAACACCCCCCTGGGATTTTTACCAAATAGTAGGTCAAAAGGAGAATACCCTGTGGAGGCCTGGGGGACCTCACGGTAGGCAAACATTAAGAATGGTAAATACCTATCCCAGGATTTGCCTTCCTCCTCTGTGAATTTTCTTAACATTTGTTTTAATGTTTTATTAAAACATTCCACCAGTCCATCAGATTGAGGATAGTAGGGGGACGTATCAATAGAGTGTACTCCCAAGGTCTGGTAAAGACGTTGTAATACTTGGAAACAGAAGTTGCTGCCCCTGTCTGTCAGCATTTCTCTAGGTATACCCATTCTAGAAAATACTTTTACTAACTCCTCAGCAACCTTTTCAGCTGTAACTGTATCGCATAGGTATAGCCTCTGGATATTTTGAAAAGTAGTCACAAATAACCAGAAAAAGCGGTTTCCTTTTGCGCTTTTAGGCAAAGGACCTACTATATCCATGGCTATACGGGTGAATGGGGAGTCTACAGAAGGTAAAGGCTGAAGGGGCACATTGTCTTTTTTAAGGACAGGTCTTACTTTCTGACACTGTTCACATGATCTACAATACTCAGCTACATGATCGTGTATACCTGGCCAGTAAAATCTGTATAATAATCTCTGTAATGTACGTTCCTTCCGTTGGTGCCAGCTATAGGAATGTCATGTGCAAGCCCTAGCAGTTGACCCTATAAACAGTAGGCACCATTAATTGTAAAACAATTTCCTCAGTTTTTGGATTAATACACTTTCTATACAAAAGTCCCTTATGCAGCACCATACTGTGTTCTGTTTCTTGTTCTTTGCCCACCTGTAAAAAAAAAAAAGGTTTTAGTGTACTATCATTCAATTGGGCTAGTCCAAAATCTGTTTGTCTCTTTAAGTCCTTCAAATCAACAGTATCTTTAGAGTCTCTATGGGACTGCTGCCACATCTGTTTGTCTTGACGTTTTTCCCTTTTGTTTTCTTGTCTTGCCAGGAAGCTCAAATAAATCTTCTTCAAAGGGAAATGAGTGTTGTAAGATTGTGTCTCTTTTTTTTTGAGCTCGGGTAGTCATTGCTCCCATATTTGTAGTAGTGGCAAGTAATTGGGAAAAGTCCGGGTGATCATGCCCAATGATAACTGGTACGGGGTGATGGGAAACCACACCAACCTCCATTTTACAGGTAACAGATTGGACTTGAATCTTTACCTGTAGTATTGGATACTTATGTGTGTCACCATGAATGCAGGTTACTTGTGTTTGTGTTTGAAAATCAGGAACTGCAGGTAACATATTAGCTTGGATCAGGGTTTGTCTGCTACCGGAATCTAATAACCCAATCATGTCCTTTCCATTGACTTTGACAGGTATAATATGCTGTCCCCAATTGGCCAGCACCAAATGAGTAGGGCTGTTTTTTTTCTTCGGGCAGAACCTCGCAATGTGCTCTTTCCCTTGACAGGAATGACATGTTATCTCAGCAATAGAAGACTTGGCAACATTTAACTTTTAGCAGTTCCACTAGATATAAAAGTAGTAGCCGAGGAGGGCCTTACTGTAGGATGGATTGTACTGGTTCCAGGATACCCCTTGTTCCTATTTGGCCTTGCAGTCAAGTAGTCTTCTGCAAACTGAACTGCCTTCTTAGCTGTCTCTGGTCGATGTTCTTGAACCCACATCTGAACGTCTTGGGGTAGGATATGTAAAAATTGTTCCAAAACAACAGCCTCCAATATTTGTTCTTTAGTATTGGTGGAAGGTTGCAACCACTTGGTACATAAGTCCTTTAATCTGGTGAAGGCCTCCTGTGGGGTATCTGAGGACTGGAATCTTAAAGTCTGAAATCTTTGCCTATACGTCTCTAAACATATGTCATAACGCTTTAAAATAGCTTCCTTTACAGCATCATAATCTTTACTCATTGCACTGTCCACATTGCTATATGCTAATTGAGTTTTTCCAGTAAGATAAGGTGCAAGACGTATCACCCACTGTCCTCTAGGCCATTGACAGGCTCATGCTATGCATTCAAATGTAGTCAGATATGTTTCTATATCATCTGTTGTACTTAACTTAGTACGTTTTATGTCCTTAAGATTATCACTTGGTGGAGGGGTGGTCTACCAACACCAATAGCTTATATGGCTCTCAAAGTATCTGCCCACCTGGCCTCATTGTGCTGCATGTCCCTTTCCCTCTATTTCTCCAAGGCAATTTGTTGGATGCATAGCCATTGCAGTAGATCTTGGGCATCTCCAGTACGGTGTTCTCTCTCCAATTCCTCCTTCTCACCATCTTCCATGGGTACACCAACCACACCATTCTCTTCAGACTTCGCAGTTTTCCATCTAACATCTGGTATGCCGGTCATCAAGGGTTGTCCCAACTTCTCTGCCATGGTTCAAGTCAGCACACCCACTGGTATTTCCTCCAGGGACATACATGTCCTCCTCCAATACTCTGAGCAGTATTACTGGAATAATCCCACCACTGCCACCATATGTGAGGTGTGGGTTTTTAAGGAGGACGCTGTTCCACAGTTGTAGATACTCAGAAGCAAAAATTTTATTGAAGCTGGACAATTACTGCGAACTTCAGACGAAAAAAAATAAATAATATAAAACTTCTTCAAAATAAACATAAGTTTCCAAGCAGCATCTCGGACACTAGAAGGAGCTAGTGAACATCTTACCGGGGTCAGAGTACTTCTGTACCCCCACCAGGCTATCTACAGAACTGAATAAAGCCAAGGCTTATATACCAAAAGGGGAACATGTGACTTGTTTAACTCCACCCTATGCTTTTCAAAATTATCTTTAAATAACAGAATAAGTCTATTTTCATTTCTGAGCACAGAATAACATTTCCTTTGAAGTTGTCATGTTGTCAACATCACTACATAGAAACAACAACTGGCCAATAACAATTGAGTTTCAAACAATGCAGGAGTAACTCCACCTCCTAGTACTGTGCCTTTAAATATGGGAGGTGACCAGTCGGCCAGCTCTATAGTACAGAATAGGAAGTGAGACTCCACACAGAGAAGCAGGTAACCTTCTATGAGGGAAACATTTGTTTGTTTTATAAATTATTCCAAAAGTACGAATTAAAGGCATGCAGTCCACTTTTTAGAAGCATTTTAACTAAACACACAAAACAAAAAAAACAAAAACACTTTTGTTTAACCTTTAACAGAGAATGGGGGGGGGGGGGGTTAAGGCCAAACAAACCACAGTGTTGTACAACTCATTTTTACAGGCCTTCTTTCGTTTTTGTAGCTTGTTTAGGCCATGAAATAGTTATTTTATAGTCTCTACTAAATGAATTCCTTTTTGTATGCTGCAAATAGAGTAAAATGCAGGCCGTTTATTTATTTACTCAATATGAAGCGCTTTGTGCATTACTGCTGCCATTTAGAACGAGTTCCAAACTAGAAAGACCTCTTCTTAACTGCAAACAGGTTGAAAGGCACTTTAAATGGGTTTTATACGCAAAAAACCAAGATATTCAGTGTTTGGGACACTCGGGAGGCAGGAACACTTCTAAAGTGGCGTTCAGAGTGTTTGACCAGATAAAGAGGGCGGTTTCTGCCGCATGGGCTGCTCGCACGATCGAGAAGCCACCACTCTAACTTATACAGGCTAGTTCTGCCTTGCAGTTGCTCTGAAAACATTTGGGGCTGAAATTACATTATTGCCACAGAACAACTAGCCTGGAAAGCAGCTCTGACTTACTCCATATATTTATAAGGAGGAGACCAGAAAGGGGGGCACCCAACGCTAAACGGGATGCAAACCAAGACCATACAAGGGTTTGCATACATAAAGGGGTCATTAGGACCCACACTATGGATATAAATATGCACTTACAATTCTCATATCCAAATGAAATGAAATACTCATTTTAAACAACTATTTTACCTCACATTAGAAAGGTTCTGAAATGGGGGGGGGGGCAACCAAAGAAAGGGCTGTGCAGATCTTCATATACCAGGGCAAGAATACTCAAGGGATAGAAAGAACATTATATAGGTAGCCTGCCTATATAAGGTGGAAAGAAAGATGAGGAATTACAGCAAGAAAGGAGGAGAGTAAAAAGGGCTGTTGCAACAGATTTAAAAAAAAAAAAAACTAGATTTGCCTGGCATATGGAGTCATCTGTCACAGGACGATGTGTATTTTTTGTTTTTTTCTCCTGACACTCCCCCAAGGCCCCGCACATGGTCAGGTGAATGTGGAAGCACGCCGCACCGTGGTGCCAGTTCAGCCCCTTCCACCTCCCAATACTTAACCACCCCCTCTCTGCCTATGCTACCCACCAGACCTCCACCTGGTAGGAGCAGAACTATGGGGGGGGGCACCAGCCCACCCTCACCAACCTCAGGAGAGGAGAGTTGCCCACCGGCATGCTCAATCCTGCTCCTTCCCCCCCCCCACACCGGCAACCCGATGACCCGAGGTCTTTCCCGAACCCGGGTCACCGGTGTAGCATGAAGTAAGGAGTCCAGTGCCTCAACCCTCTGTGTTACTGGGCCTTATACCCTTTTTTAAGTTTATTTTAGGTTAGATTGTATTAGTTAATTAAAACAAAAATTAACAGGATTCATCTTGTCTCCAATTGACTTGCAGTGTATACCTGAATAATTGATGTTTGTATCTGTAATTTGCTTTTATACATTTTTCTTATTCACTGTAAGTCATATTCATATTGCTTGGAATGTAATGTGACCTTAACCTGAATAAAGTAAGTAGTAAAAAAAAGAAAAAAAAGAGGGCTCCAGAACTGGGCACAGTATTCCAGTTGCAGCCTGACCAGTTATAGAAAGGCAGTATCCCCATTTTCCTCCTGCTGTTAAACCACCTCCCAATACGCCCAAACATTCTGGTCACCTTTTTAAAGGCCCTGTTACATTGGCTAGATTGTTTTAGGGAGTCACTCATGATGACTCCCAGGTCCCGTTCCTCTGTTGTTGTGGTCAGCTGAAACCCTCCCATTCAATATTCCTTACTAACATACTAACATACTATTTGCCAGCAGATTAGGCCTTATGGTCTATCAAGTCTGCTCGAACCTAAATCCTTAGTTGGGTGCCGAGACCCTCCCATCCCTTGTGCTCCAGAAACCCCTATCATCCATCCCCACCCCCCCGGGACAGGCCATCATCTGATACATCCACTTTCTGTGTCTGTCCCACCCTTTCTTAAAGCTCTCCACTGTGGATCTCTGAACCAGCTCACCAGGCAGAGCATTCCAAGGGTCCACCACCCTCTCAGTGAAAAACCTCCTCCTCTTTTCCCCCCTCACCCTTCCACCTTCCAACTTCAAACCATGCCCTCTGGTGATACCTCCCTGCTTTAGTCTAAAGATCCCCTCCATGTTTACCTTATTTATTCCCTTGAGGTACTTGAAGACCTCAATCATGTCCCCTGTCTCTCCTCTCCTCCAATGAAAACAGGCAGAGCTCCTCAAGTCTGTCCTCATAAGTCAAATCCCCTAGCCCTCGTATCATCTTTGTTGCCCTCCTCTGTACCCTCTCCAGGAGCTGTATGTCCCTCTTCAAGTGTGGTCTCCAGTACTGTACACAGTACTCAAGGTGTGGTCTAACCAGTCCATTGTACAGTGGCAGAATCACTTCCTTGCTCCTAGAGGTGATCCCCCTTATGATGCATCCCAACATCCTGTTTGCCTTGCTAGCTGCTCTCCTGCACTGCTCAGAGTTATTCATACATGTATCCACCATGACCCCTAGGTCTTTTTCCCTGTTGAGGCTTCCAGCACCTCCTCCCAGGGTGTACCTGTGTTTAGGGTTTCCTACCAAGATGCAACACCTTGCACTTGGTGATATTGAAATTTAATTTCCATGTGTGAGCCCAGCTTCAGGGTGTCCAGGTCCCTTGCAGGCCAACCTCCCTCTTCTCCTCAACTACTGCTCCCATCTTGGAGTCATCCTCAAGAGACTCATTTCACACCCTATACCATCCCTGATGTCTGATATGTATGCATTAAACAGGATTGGACCCAGGACGAGCCCTGTGGTACCCCACTACCAACCTCTGTAGGGTTCGAGAGCTCCCACAGACCACTACCTCTGAGTGCGCCCAGCTATCCAGTTTTCAATCCATCTGACCATCAAAGGCCTACCTCTAACCCCATCAGTTTCTCCACCAGACCATTGTGGGGGACAGAGTCAACGCCTTGCTGAAGTCCAAGAATAATACATCCACAGGCTTACCCTCATCCAGTTCTGATGTTACCCATTCATAGAACTCACAAGGTTGGTTTGACATGATCTACCTGGCACAAACCCATGCTGCCGACTATCCAGACCTCCCACCTCCTCCAAGTAAACCCCAATCGTTCCTTTAGTATACTCTCCATTAATTTTCCCACCACCGAGGTTAAACTGATGGGTCTATAGTTTCCTGGTACTTCCTTCGACCCCTTTTATGGATTGGTACCACATGTGCCTCTGCCAATCCCTAGGTACCCTCCCTCTGTCTCAAGTGACCTGCTGAAAGCTCCGCCAGGGTGCAGCCAGTATGTCCGCCAATTCCCATAGTACTCTCGGATGAATGCCATCCGCCCAGGAGATTTGTCTTTCTTTAGGGCCTTGAGGGCAACCACACCTTTGGTGGGATGGCATCATCCGTCCTCCACCTTACTGGTCTTTTTATCCTTATCCAGATGCGACACCCCTGGGGTACCTTTCCTCCTTTGCTCCATTTCTGCTGCCCCTGATCCCACCCCTGCCGCTTCTATCCCTTTGTGCCTTGCTTTGTAGATATCCCATCCCCTCCCTAGTGAACACAGAGGCAAAGTACTGCTAAATACCTCTGCCTGGTCCCTTGCCTTCCACCCACCTCCTTCTGATCTCAATCTGCTGAGATGGCCCTTAGTTTTCTCCGCCTCCCAATGTACCGGAAGAACCCTTTCCTCCATGTATCCCCTGTGCCAGCCGATGCTCTTTACTGGACTTTGCCCCTCCATACGGGTGACTTTTCTAGATGCAAGCTGGTACATTTCCTTATCCCTATCCCTCTTGTTGTTTTTATATTTTGTAAGTCGCTTTCTTTCTCTCTGACTGCTACCTGGACCTCACTGGACCACCAGCATGGTTTATGTGACCTTGCTCCCTTACGCTTCAACTTAGCGCAGATCCTGACTGCCTCCATGAAGTCCCGTTTATGACCTCCCATCTCCTTTTCCACACTTGTTGTTGAGGTAATCCCTTCAAGTGATCCTGAGAATATTTCCCATGCCCATAAAGTCTGCTCCCTGAAGTCCACTGCCAGTGTCCTAGATCTCACCCCACTCCCCAATGCTTATTTGAAACCAGACAGTATTGTGGTCACTCCCAGCCAGGGGGTCCTGTACAACCATGTCCCTTACCAGATCCCCATCTGCCAGAACCACATCCAGGACATGCCCTCCCTTGTGGGCTCCATCACATGCTGTGTTAAGAACACATCCTGGAAGCCATCCAGCAGCTCTGCTCCTTGGCCACCTTAGAGGACATGGTTCCCAGTTAGTACCTGGCATATTAAGGTCCCCATCAACACCACTCCTTCCCTTTTGGACCACACTGGGCAATGATGTTGTCCAGCAAACCATCCTCTAGAACATCACTCATCCTGGGGCCTATATACAACTGCTTGACCTTATCTCCTGCTGGGGATCGTAAGGTGACCCATAAGGCCTCCACGTTTCCTCTGCCTCTTCACCATAGCAATTTCTATGTCATCTCTAATGAACATAGCCACTCCACCCCTCTGCCCTCCTTTCTATCCTTCCTAAGCATAGTGTACCCCCGTACATTTGGGTCCCAGTCATGGTTTTGTTGGCTCACGCTTCCGTGACTGCCGCCACATCCACCCCTCCTCGAACAGCATGGCCTGGAACTCTGGCAACTTGTTTCCCAAACTCCTGGCATTTACTAACACTAACCCCCACCCCTTATCCCTGATCCTTTTTGTCGAACCCCACCCAGATTCCTTATACTTCCATCCTCCTGCTCCTCCTGAAACCTCCACCTCCAGTCTGTTTCCCTCCCCTTGGGCTTGAAGGCTACTCCCCTCATCTGGAGGAGGGCTTCTGGTCAGCCCTCCTTATCCCTCCCCTTACAAGTTTAAACCCCACCTTTCTTGTATGTAGTCAGCCATCCCCCTGCTTAGGACTTCTTCCTAATGGGGCAAGATGAAACCTGTCCTTGGCATATAGTCCCTATCCTCCCAAACTCCATTCCAGTTCCCTAACACCCCCAACCCATTCTCTTCACCCCACTTCCTGAGCCATTCATTAACCTCTGGTATTATTTTTCTCCACTGAGGCCTTTGGTACTGGCAATATCTCCGAAAAGGAAATGTTGCATCCATTATCCCGACAGACTCTGGCAAGTTCTTGGAACCTTGCTTGGATTTCCATAATGCTATTTCCTCTAGATCATTAGTTCCCAAATGCACCAGGAAATCGGTTTCCTCCACAATCCCTAACCATTTCATACACCATGAACTTTGCTCTGTGCACTGTCAGCCCAGAGATACTCACTACCTTCACCTGGCTATGGCATCCATCCCCCTGTCCCTCCCAATGGATACCCTTAATCATCGAGCCTCCCAGTAACAGAACCTTAACACCGCCATCATCCTTATGGTTACCTCCACTATGCCCTCTCAGCCCCCCCCCTCCCACTTTATTCATGATCACAATTTCATGGGAGTCTTCCTGCCTTATTAGAGACCCCCTTGTCACCCTCCCCTTTCTGCCTCCCTTGCTATTTTGCCCACTTAACTCAAACCCCCTCTGAATAGGTGTCCCCTTTAACCCTCTCTTATCTGAACCATTTATCCTGGCCCTGATGGTTTCTCTCCCCGCACCTCATCCCCCCTTGTAATAGTACCCCTGTCTCCAGAGTGTCTCTCTGTGGGTCCCCTTAGCTAGGGCCCCATCCTTGGTACTGACCTTCCTGCTGAAGGGGGCTCCTCCCCACCTCCTTGTCTCCCAGTTCCTCTCCAATCATGCTCTCCTCCCTCATGTCTGGAATATGTTGCATCTCCCCCATTTGCTTAACATATATGTTTCCCCTTCTCCCTCTGGGACTATGTCTATCCTTTCCATAGCTGTTCTGTGATGCCCTATGGGTATCTGACTCCCTCCCCCCGGCCTCTGTATAAGTTTCCTCATTTCCACCAACCCCTTCCTCCCCCTCTAGGATGCTTAGTATCTCAAATTTATTGTGACACTCTATGTCAGCCTCCATCAAGTAACCCGAGTTTCCCTGACTGCATCTCTAAACTGACCTCTTCTTCCTCTCTTGCACTGTTCACCTTAGGAGCTCCTTCCCACAGTCTGCTGTTTTAGGCTTCCGAACAACAGCCTCCTGACTTTCCCCTCTCCAGTCTCCTTTGAATTCAGAATTTTCACCCTGTCACGCTTTCCCTTAGCATCAACTTCCTATCTAAGGGTCCTCTATCCCTATTATCCCCCTTCTGCTTGCTGTAGCATAATGTCCTGTAATTTCAGAGTGCTGCCCCAGCCTCCTCAGCCCCACCCTTCTGCTGCCCATATCCACACCCCTTATCCTTGACACCCCCCAGCTCCCACAGCTTACTCCTTAACCAATATACCTCACTCCTAATACAAGATAGCTGTCTACAGAGTGGGCAGCCTCCCTCTCTCCAGGCCCAATTTAGAATTATTGCCATCCCACAGCCTGTGCAGCCTACAACCCTTCCGAAGATGCCTGCCATGGTGGAATATGGCCACCCTGATTATCCCCCTTATAATAGCACACCCTTTCTCAGTCCCTTTCCCTGAGTACAGTTTCTCTATCCTGACTGTAGTTATTTACAAACCCAATTTCAACCCCACCAACAAAGTTCCCAAGTCTCACAAACACATACAGTCCAGTGTGTGTTCAGTCCCACTAACAGTGTGTGTAAGCAGACTCCAGGTACTCGTATGATGTCACAGGCCCACCAACTCCTGTTGCTTCAAAATTTCAGTCCCAAACAGAAATACTCAGCCCTTCAATCCCAACCCCCAGTGGCTTTTCAGTATTTAAGTAAGCCTACAAAACAGGGTGGGTGGGAGGGCTCTTACCAAACACCAGGCAAACACATTTAAATTACCTTCTAATTTTCCCTGCCAAACATCTATCCCCAAACCTACAATATCACAGCCCAAGTATCAGTTCAAATTCAAGGTAATAATTTTTAACACATAGAACTAATTTCACTAACAAACTATTCAAATATTTCAGTTTAAAACAAAATATAACTCCTGGCCTTTTCTACCAACCTGTTGCTTAAGCTCCCAAGTGAACAATGAAAGCCACAGTAATTTCTGTTTAAAGACAAGTTAATTGCAGCTAATGTCCCTCCTCCAAACACCAGGCAAACACATTTAAATTACCTTTAATTTTCCCTGCCAAACATCTATCCCCAAACCTACAATATCACAGCCCAAGTATCAGTTCAAATTCAAGGTAATAATTTTTAACACATAGAACTAATTTCACTAACAAACTATTCAAATATTTCAGTTTAAAACAAAATATAACTCCTGGCCTCTTTTCTACCAACCTGTTGCTTAAGCTCCTAGTGTTTTTTTTTTTGTTAACTTTGTGTTTATTTATTATTTCATGAACATGCCATAAAAGAAACACAATTGATGGAGACTAGAGCAGCATACAACATTTGTTAGCATCAGTAAGTGGCCAGTGCATTATTGTTGATACCTCAGTTGGGGTAGATACAAAATGTCCGTAAGACACATCTTAAAAGATGAGCCATTCACATCTTCTAGAAAGCTAGCCTCGCTAAGACCTATGGGAGAAAACTAAAATAAGGAGAACAACTAGGCATTGACATGGCATAACTGGCCATTATTCCCACAGCAGACAAAGCAGGTAGTAATTTTAGGCAGTTCAGGTTTGATCAGCACATCAGATATACAAAGGAAAAAATATATATAATATACAGTGAAAAAAGACAACGAAAACGACAGAACCCCTCCAGAGCTAAAGCAGGACTCCATAGCCTGTAGCAGCCACCGACTCCCAAAACACTGCAGGTAAATAACATGAAAATATGAGAGGCAAAAGCTCTCTTGCAATGAGCAGTAACAAGGCGCGTTAAATATTATGTGGTATCATGCTCTGAGATGCAGTGTTACACCACGTGGTTAACACCATTAAACTATGCCTCCTTGAACAGTCCTGTTTGTCAAAACAGCAACAGTGGAAACAGAAACATGTAAGAGGGCAAACCACAAAAACATCATTCCACGTAAAATGCAATTATCTGAGCGTCCATGAACTTGTTACCACCACAGTTCACAAGGTCCTTGCAGAGAATATCAGCCATCTTCCTCAGTTTCTTCTTGCCGCTGCTCTCTTGAAGCTTGACTCTGAAACCCAGCCACTATACAGTCGACCCTCTTTTAAGCCTCCTCCAGATCATTAAATTGAAAGGTCTTACCTCCATAGGTAATGCGGAGCCTCGCACGGGCCAACAGAGAATGAGAAACTCTTAAGCCACAGAGTTGTCATCTCAGTGGATCAAATAACTTTCTATGGCACCTCGTGGCATATGACCAGTCAGGGAATAATTTAATGTCCTGCTCTTCCATTTTCAGCAGATAGTGAGCTTGCGCCCAATTCAGAATCACATCCAGGGTCTCAGGGCTGTCTGTTACCAGCAAAATAGTGTGACTAAAGTCCTGATTCACCTGGCCTCTCTGAAAATTGACCCTATAGGCTCGTTTCAAAGACTCTGGGACTGGGCACAAATCTTCAGGCATTACTTGTTGTAGCCAGCGCTACAAGAAAGCTAACAGATTTTTCCCTTCCTTGCCTTCCGAAAGCCCGATCAGATGAATGTTCATTGCCCAATTGGCATTTTCCATTGTTTCATCTTGAGCTCTGAGGTGATTAATTTCCAATACCATTTTTGCAAATGTGGCCTGTGTCCACTGCAATCTTTTTTCCGCTTTTGTAGCTGGTTTAACCCTCCAGCAATCTTAGTGTCCTGAGTCACAGGTCTGTTTAGGAACTTTTAAATTTTGCTATCCATATCACGGACAGCTTTCAGAACTGTTTCCCATGGATGACGATCTCCCCCCTCCCCTACTGGGGCCAGCAGCACTGGGCAGCTCTCCGATGCTCTGTTGAGGTTGATGCTGTGGCACCGATTTCTGCCCTGATCCACCAGGCTGATTTTTTGGGCGTCCCATAATTGAGTTTAGTATCGACAAAGTCTGTAGAAGGTGAGCTATCTAATGGAATAAGAATGAGTAGGTTCCTTTATCCTCCCACTGCAGAAAAGTAAGTTTAATAGTGGCCCGATGCTGAGCCAATCAAACAGGCATCCGGTCCCAAGTGTGGCTCTCTAGCGCCCCCCCCTTCCTGGTGTTCTTATTCCCTATGTTTATCACCTTACACTTTTTGGAGTTGAATTTCAACTGCCAAACTTTGGACCACCTTTCTGATCTTTTTTTTTTATATACAATTCTTTTTTCTTGCCCCTCTAGTCCATTGCCCTCTCTCCAGCGAAGTCACTCAACTGTGGCTTTAACCACCTGCCTGAAGCCCCAGCTGCACTCTTCAGTCACCAGATTACTGTCCTTCCCCAGTGCTGCCCTAACCCCCTGACTCTGAATCCCCTTAGGAAGGACCGCCACTCCTCCAGTGCTCTATCTAGAATGCTGGCGTGCGATGCTGGATCAAGGGAGGACCCGGGGAGTGCTTCCTGGAGGCCCGGCATTGGGTGTGGGGCCATCACTCTTGGACCCGCCTTCACCTGTCAGTGGGGAGGTTCTACTTAGATTATACTCTGCCCTCCCAATGGAGCTCGGAAGTGCAGTGGCGGCCAGCGTCCGCCGAACTCCACCCCCTGGTGCCGTACGGCTACAACGTGAGTACCAGGCTACCTTCTGACAGCCACCAGAGGTCGCACTGGAGTGACATAAAGCCCTACACCCTCCCTGGGGAAGGAGAGCTGTCCGTTGGATGCTCCATCCCTCCCCGCCCTGCCGACCCCCGACAGCCTGGGCTCGTTCCCAAACCCGGGTCGCCGGCGTGGCGCGAGGTGAGGCATCTAATGCCTTAACCCTCAGTGCCACCAGACCGCTCTACCTTTCTGATCTTTGTAGGTCCCTCTGCAGCAACCTAAATTCTGCCTTGCTGACTACCCTGCCACAGAGCTTAGTGTCATCTGTGAAGAAACATCTTGCCTTGTATTCCTTCTCCTGTGTCACCGATGAACATATTGAAAAGGATCAGCCTCAGGACTGAACCCTGTGGCACCACTTGTTTGACCTCCTTCTCCCTTGACTTGATCCTATTTACCACCACCCCCTGCTGTGTCCCCCTCAGGCAGATTCCCACCTATCTAACCTAGGTCCTTTGCTGTTCCCAGATCCTCTAACTTCTTCAACAACTCTCTGTGTGGCACAGAGTCAAACACCTTGTTGAAGTTGAAGTAGAGCAAATGCACTGCTTGTCTCTTGTCCACTCCCCTAGTTATCCAGTTAGTGAATACTATCAGTGTGGTTTGACAAGACCTCCCTGCCATGACCCTGTTCTGCTTAGTATCCTGGAGCCCATTTCTCTCCAGGTAGTCCCCTAGGTCTTCTTTGACTAGTGTCTCCATTAGTTTACCTGCTGTTGAATTTGCCAAGGGGCCCCAAGGCCTAGGTATATACAGGTTCAGTTATATAGGATTGCTGATAGCCACCTCTATATATACAGTTGACTATGGCAAGGTGTAAAAGGCTTGCAGAAAATACAAATGGCCAATAGATGACTGAATGAGGCTCACATACAAGTTAATATGGCTAGCTAGCCAATGACTGCTAGTGGCTAAGCAAATTAATGATACCACCATATCAATGCATGTATGTGGAGGCTTTAAATGGTTAACGGTTAAACTGAATAAAATAAATTAGAATTGTCTTATTCAGCAATGCTGTATACCAAAACATGTCTTTTTTTAAAAGGTTACAGCTAAGATAAGAATGCAGTTGCTAATAACAACAACTGGCCTTGAGAATTAAGTTCCCAATTTGGCCACTGTCTGGTTTTTTTATCTGTAAACTGAGTATTTTTAAAACAGTCACATCCCCTTGCATGTTTTCTGTATCATAAAAAGAGTTATTTTTGACAAATAAAAAAACCCTGATTACTTGTTTTTCCATTTAAGAATGACCGAATGTCTCAGCAGATGTCAACACATATCTTATAACTGAGGTATCTAATGGCCAGTGTATATTGGAACCCAAGTCTTATGATTTGCAGAATGACATATTGTCTGTGTTTAAAACTGCTGAGGTAGTTTTTGGGAAATTCCAGCCTTGCATTTTTTTCTAAGCATGCTACACATAAATATGGGACCTATGGTTATGTCCAGCGTCCCTTCGAGAAGACGCAGTCTCGGACAAGATGCAGTCTGAGACTATCCATAGATTGCTCGGGGGATCCAGAGAGGTATGGTTACATGTGTCTCTGAAATGCTGTAGCCCTGTAATGCAAATATTACTAGCTGTCTAGATTGCATGTTAGAAACACCCCACTGGGATTTCCCCTTTGGCTGTTTAGAACTAAATTGTAGTAGAAACATTTAGGTAGTGGTGGGCTACCTGATGTTTAAAAATAATGTTAGCATGTATTCCCTTTTGTAAACTAGCACAATTGCATTTTTCTGGCTAATCTTATCATAATAAAGTACCACTAATTTGGCAAAGATATAGCGTGTTGGCTTTATTGAATTATTGAGAATTACCAACCAGAAACCTGTATAAACTGTATAACTGGATCCAGTTAACACTGCTATAGAGATAAGACTAATAGGTCTGTAGTTTCCTGGTTGCTCTTCTCTGCCCATTGTGAAATGGGATTATGTCTGCTACCCTCCAGTCTTTTGAAACCACCCCTGACTGTAGGGATCTATTGAATAGCTCTACCAGGGGTTCAGCCAGTTCCAGTGCTGTTTCCCTGAGCACCCTCAGATGCAGCCCATCTGGCCCTGGAGCCTTGTCTATTATCAGGGTCGCTAGCTCTTTTCTGAACCATTCTCCTATAAACACCACTTGTCCCATTTATGGGATCTCTCTTGCAGCAGCCTTTTCGCTGCTTTCAAGCAAGGGTCTGCTATCCTGTATTGTGAACACAGATCAAAAGTAGTCCTTTAGAACATCTGCCTTCTGCTCATCCCTCGCCATTGCACTGCCTCCCCCATCAGCTTAATAATTCCTTCTCTAATCTTCCTTTTTCCCTAATGTATCTAAATAACTGTTTCTTCCTTCCTCCTTGACGCCTCCACGATATGCAGTTCTGTGTCTGCTTTTGTGTCCCTGACCACCTTCTTGCCCTTCCTTATTCTTAACTGGTATTCACCCCATTCTTTGTCTCCTTGTTTCTCTTTGTATGTAAAGAATGCCCTTTTTTAATCCTTCCTGCATCCCTGACCTTCTTCGAGAACCAGTTTGTTCTTTTGAGCCTGTTACTTTTGGTAACTGTTCTCAGGCATGATTTAGTTGCCTCTAGAATGGCCCCTTTAATTACTCCCCACTTCTCCTCCACCTCCTCTGATTTCATCCACTCCCTTGAAAAAATCCCTTATATGTCCAAAGTCTGCTATCCTGAAATCCAGAACCACAGCTTTTTTTAATGATATGTTTATTGAGTTTATCAGATGACATAAAGTAAAATGATACAGACTTGGATCATATAAACAAGCAGACGATGAGGGCACCACTCCTCTTAATAAAAACAAAGGCAGCATCTTATGTCAAGAGATACATCATATGGGGGGGGATATCCATAAGTGCAATGATAACATGGTAGCAAAGATGTAAAGAAAGGACTGTGTAACAGCCCATGAGCAGCACAGCTAGAACTAATATGTATTAAACCAAAGGGTCCATCAGCGCCCTTGTCCTCCTAAAACAAGGAGTAGAGAAATGCTGTGCAATAACACAGATGCACACTATTATGTGTTACTCCAATATAGTTTAAGCTACAGATAAAATATAGCATAGTAATGATAGGCACTTAAAAATACAAAAGGAGCATAAGTAAACTGTAGAACAGTAAAAATGATACGAATAAAGGCAAGCTACATATGGCAAACAGTCTCTGTGGAAGAGCAATTGAAAAGAATAATATGCCATGTGGAAAACTGCAGAGTTCCAAGGAAATGGAAGAAAACGTTCTGAAGGGTAGAAAAAAAAACTAGCAATACTGGGAAATCAGTCAAGAGCTTGGTACATGGAACAAAGGAAAGTTCAGTCTCCTTCAGGTTAAGAACATCAGAATCTGAGTCCCTCTGAGCTTCGGGGTCAGGTCGACGAGCTGCATGCTTCTTAGCCCATTTAAAGGCATCAGCAGGATCTGAAAATAGATAAACTTTGCCATTGTGCACAAGCCTGAGACAAGCTGGGAATACAATGCCATGCGCTATGTTAGCTTCTTGAAACATGGCTCAACTACATCAAACCATTTTCTCTTTTGTCTCATGGCAAAGCTAATGTCCAGAAAGATTTGGATCCACTGGCCATCCTGTAGAAGAGTTTTTTTCCTCTGAGAGAGCACAAGCACAAACTCTCTGGTTCCAACACCATCAGTGACTACTATGATGGTGCATGGGGTTGTTGAGATTGCCAGGCCTTCCTCGAGGGGTAAAGCAGTAGGCTTCCTGAAAATTCAATGGCCAAACTTGAAGCTCATCCCTGAACTGCTGCTGAAACCAGTCCTGCAAAAACAAGAGGAGGTGATCCCCCTTGCACCCTTCTGGCATCCCAAGAAGGCGAAAGTTAGTAGCCCTGGCTTGATTCTCCAGCATTTCGATTCTAGTATGAAGGTGAGTATTTTCCTTCACTATGGTAGTCATGACCCCATAGCTGATTCAGATTGCTTTGTGGATGTTACGGTTTTCAAAGTATCCATTGAGGTCTCCAAAGTGCCACTCTAGTGGTAAGAGTGTCAGATTTTTCTGAGAGCCCTGATACTGTTTGGAACAATTGATTAACTTTAACTCCCGAAGTCTGAAGTGTCTCCAGAGACTGTTCATCATGTGTAGCTGCCAACTGTGTGGTAGGAGCCGACACTGCATTCTTACTTTTTGCTCCTTCCTGCTGCTGTTTCTCTCTTTGTGACTTGCCCATTTTGCTACTGAAGTCTTCCAACAACTCTAAATGCCATTTAGCCAAGTCAATAGCACCTGGAAAATGGATTTTTAAACAATATAGTCCAATGCAGGTGAAGAGCTTAAATCTCTAGCAAGCATTTTGCTCGGGCTCCACAGCAACCCCCCCCCCCCAAGAACCACAGCTTTTGACAAGGTTATACTGGTACCCAGGGCCAGTTTGAACCATATGGTGTTATGGTCACTGAACTCCCAGCGGCTTCCTAATCCTCACCACCCCTTACCATTTCTGAGTTGGAGAGCACCACATCAAGAATGGCAGTTTGCCCTGTGGGTTCCCTGACCACCTGCACCAGCAGGCAACTCAGCAATGTATTTAGTAGGGCCTGGCTCCTGGCATTCTTAGCTACTGGAATATCCCAGTCTACATCTGGTAGATTGAGATCTCCACCACCATCACTACTTCCCCTTTGCTGCCTCTTCTGAATCTCTGTGCCTTGCTCCCCTTTTCCCTCTTCCTCCTGTCCTGGTGGTCTGTATTCCAACCCCATGTGCAGCTTCTTTTGCTGTGTGGTCATGAGTTGCACCCACAGCAGTTCTGTCCCCCCTTCCCTCCCCTGGTGGACCCCTCCCCTCAACTGCCTCTATGTCTTCCTTGACATATCGGGCTACCCCACCACCTTTACCTGTACCCCTATCTCATCTGAGTCTTTTTTGTTTGTTTACTGTAGTAACACTACAGTAGAATGCTGCAGTATTGCCTTGCATCTTGGCCGGCTGTGCTGCATGTAACAGTTGTCCCTGGTACTGGGTCAGAAGGTTGGATTGCAGTGGAAGATCCACTGGTCCCTGAACCAATATCTGCTGCAGCAGCGGGTACCGCCTGCCTCAGCCAACAAGGGCTATCAGTATCATCTGACCCCTTCTGGACTCTAGTTTGAGGAGGACTCCCTGAACTAGAGGAATAGTTGGAAAGGCATAACAAAAGTGATCTTTCCACTGAAGCCTGAAGGCATCTTCCCAGAAATCTCCAAACTCCTTATTTCTGCAGTGGTAGCTTGGCAGTTTTGCATTGTTGCAGAGTGCAAAAAGGATCTATTTCTGGCACACTGTAACTGTTGAACTCACCATGTCTTCTGCTACCACTCATATGGGTCTGCTACCATATGGTTCAGACCGTCTAAAAGGACATTTCCTGTCTCGGAAGATGAGTGGCCTGGATCTGAACATTGTTCTTCAGTGCCTACTCCCATACCTACATTGCTTTCCTGTACAGAGGGTAGGAGTACCTGATCATCATCATGAAATAAGTATTATTCAAAGCAGAAAAGTTAACAATAAGAACCGTTGAGCTTCCTCTCATTTGCAGTGGTGTTCTGGACTAATTCCCCATTAATAAATGCCACAGTGGCAAATAAATACATGTTACTAGCACATGCACGTTCTTATGTTCCTATTAGTTTACAGCTAATGGTACAAAAAACACTTTTAGTGGTCAGACAGGAATAACTGGAGGGCTAAACAGACTCTCAACAGTCTTCCATGACTCATTAAACAGCTGGACTGAGGTCTATTAACTGTACCAAAGAACCATTGGACTAGGTAAAACAATGGGGGAGGGGCTAGTGCCAGGTCTTAAATTAACTGAAATGGAGTTCAAAACCATGGGTCCTGTAAAAGCCAAAAGTGTGTCTATCAATGCTATTCTTGGGGGATGAACGAAGAAATTCCAGTCCTTCTGATGATCCTGAGCCAGGTTTAACTGAGCTGTTAATAGGTCTCCAATGTAACCAGTTGCTTTGTGAGAGCCACACCTGTACATAAACTTCTGTAAATGCAGCTCTGGTGCCTTCCAGGATGGACATGTCTAATACTGACACTTACATTGAGCTCAGCGAATTTACTACAAAACTTTAAAATGCGGATTACAACAGTCCCAATATTGTGGAATTCAAACTCCTGACGTGCTGTTGAATAAAATCTTTTTTGATGATGGGGTGACTGAAAGACATGATAGTGACAGCAGAAACATTTGTAGACAGGGGGGAAATCAGTCGATCCTATGAGTGCAGCAGGGCCTAACAGGGTGGGAAAACGGACCCCCCACCCCTCCGCTAAGCTATGGTGGAAACCATAAAATCTATGGATGCCAAGATCGAAAAAACTTTACAAAAATTAGAGGCTTATGATGTTGCCATACAAACTCTGACTGGCTCTGTGGCAAAGTAAGAAAAGTGATTGACATTGACACAAGCAGTGGTGGCCACTATGTCGCAGGAAAATACCCAGCTCTGTGGATGCCTCAAAGCACTGGAGAATAAGGTTCAAACAGGTAATCTTCAGTTAGTCGGTGTCCCAGAGGGAGCAGAGGGTACCAGCCTCTTAAGAGATTTAAAGGACTGGCTGAAGACCTCCCTCAGTGTTCCCTTGGACTTTCAGTGGGACTTCTTAAAATAGGCCTACAAGGTCAATCCAAGAATCCGACCACAGAACCCCTCACAGCCCCGAAATGTTCTGATATGGACCTTAAGCTCAGACATTCGAGATGTGCTGCTTGCAGCTGCTAGGGCTTCATACCCTCTCTACATCAATGCCTCCAATGTTAAAGTATTCCTGGACCTTTCTTTTCAAACAAGGGCTCGTCGCAAGAAATTTGATGGAGTTCGGCAGCATTTGTGGACTATGGGGATTAGTCACTCCTTTCTACTTTCAGTCTGGCTCCACTTCATCTTTGGTGGGGGGGGGGAGCTGGCAGTTCTCCAATCTGAATGATGTGGGCTGTTAACTGGAGAAGACTGAGGCTGAGTTTGTGGCCCGGGAGCTCTCAGATCAGCCCCAGGAGGAGGATTCTTTAGAGGGGGACTGATTTGCAGATTTGACCAGTGATACCAGTTAAAATGCAACTGGCCACAAATGGTCAGAAAAAGCCAGTCACGTTGACTATACTAGCAGCAATGATGAGTGACATTGGGAGCAACAAGAATAAAATATAGCAGTCACAGTATGTAGAATATTAAGTTTTTCCAGATGAATGGCTAGGGTGTTGCCCTATTCGAAGTCCTCATACTCTAGTAAGGGTATGAGCATAGACTTGACAAGCCTTTTTCTTGTACATGGAGCAAGGGATTCTTTGTGCCTGTATAAGTAACCAACCCTGGGACCAAGTGATGTAATTAAGTTGCTATTATATGTTTCTCATTTTAGATTTGACCCACACCCATAAATACTTATAATAGAGTACCGTTTAACTTGGATAGGCTTGGCATCCACAGTGGAGAGTGACATATTTCCCATTAAATGCTTGAGGAGATGGTCAGAACCAAACACTGTTGACTGGAGTTTAGCAGTGCTGAGAACTAGCTTATTGTGGAACAAAAACTGTTGGACAGAGTTAAAACCATCTTGAAGGAAGGTTTGGATTTCAATAATATTATTGCCACTGCAGTACAAGGATTTTATCCAGTAAGGACCTTTACCTATCTCATTATTAGAGAGACAAAAACAAGAAGCAGACCAAGTACCAACACCTGAGGAACTCCTTTGGAAATGGACAGGGAGGTAGATTTAAAACCATGGAAACAAACAGCTTCTGACTTCCCCGAAGATAGCTCTGAAATCAATTTACTAAAGAATTGTTGTAAAGGCCACCACAAGAGTTTTTGATGTGTGTATATATATATATATATATATTTATATATATATATATATTTATATATATATATATATATATATATATATATATAAATATATATATATATAATAAAACTAATACAAATCAAATTGATAAAAAGGGTCATTAAGAGCCAACTTACTGAGATGCAACTTGTGGTCAATGCCATTGAGAAGTAACTTGTGGTCAACGCTACTGATTGCTTTTGAGAGGTCAACAAAAATTACCCAAGATTTTTCCTCAGTCTGCATCAAGCTCAAAGTCATTTATGACTTTAGTAATGACTGTGATGATGCTATGGTTTGGTCTGAAACCCAACTGATTTTTGAGTAGTAATAATCAGAAGCCAAAAAGATAAACAGCTCAAGAGAAATATGCCTTTCTGAAATTTAGGAAGCAAGATCGTCCAGTAATTGAAAATAAAATATGATTGAGACTTACAAGTTCAAGGGGCATAAAAAAAAAGTTGACATTGTGGACTTGTTTGCCAGGAACAGAAACACAGTGACAAGAGGGCATAGGTGGGTACTAGTTTTGGGGGGGGGTTAAGAGCGTCATTAGAAATTTCTTCACCATTAGGGTGGTGAAATAATGGAATAGACCACCAACAGAGGTGGTGGAGGCGGTGTCTATACATGGGTTTAAGGTAGGGTGGGACAGATACAGAAGGCTTCTACTACTAAAAAAGGGGAGGGGTTAAGGAGTGAGGAAGTACAAAGTGGAAGGGAGGATGGCTAGGGGAACTGAAGGCCAGATCTCAGGGTAAAAATCCTATTTGACAGTAGGTCAGTGGGGAATATGTAGGAAAACTGGGCAGACTGGATGAACCTTGGGTCTTTCTCTGCCCCCATTTTTTATGTTTCTACCTAACAGGCCTACCACATGGCAGGAAAAAAAAAACAAGCCAATACTGCCATTATAGACAAAATCCCAGACATCTGAAACAATTCGGCTCTTCAAGCATGATATACTGATAAAGAAAAGCATCCAGAGAGATACTTGTGAACCGGGGGGATGGTAGGTAGTTCCAGTGTGGCTATAAATACACACAGAGTTACTTTAAGCACGTTTCTCATTTTCTTAAGAGTCAATCTTCTCCATAGTGCGCTACTCTTTAGTCGAGTAATTCGACATCCAGTAAGGGTTGCCAGATCCACAGAGGGCTCACAGGGGTGGCTACCCCCAGAAAAACTGTTAACCAAAACCTACATGACTCCCAGATGGTACATAGAATAAGCAGTGCTCATTGAGTGCGTGAACGATGTTTCAGGTTGCATCCCCACTGTAATGTGGCTCGATGGTGCTGCTGCTGCTCAAGCAAAATAAAGATTATACAGTTTCAAACCCACTGTGCTGCCAGTGAGTAGCAGATCTGAATAAAGCTAACAACCCAGCTGGACAGGCACCTTTTGGAGGGTGATTTACCCTTGCATTTAGGGTCAAAAGCCACAATAACTCAGAGTTTATCTTTGTTCTGCAGTCTGGTTGATGTAGAAGCTAAGAATCCTTCTGATATCCAAGAAATATAATAAGACCACCTCAAGATTCTCCAGCTTGAGGAACAATGATTGCAACACTAAGAACTGGTTAAGCTGGAAATCCAGCACATGTTCAGCAGAAGTTTAGTTTGGATACAGAGTACAAGTGTGATTTTAATAACCATGTGCAGAGGACCACTTACAAGTGCGCACAGCTCCATGACTCTGTGATTCTGTGAGAGAAAGCAGTGGTCCATGAGAAGATCATCTTCCATGTAAGACTTTGGCTCACAAAGGACTGCCAGCTTGAAAGGTGAGCCAGATAGCTTACTCGACACAGGGATGAGGATCCAGGTCCTAGTGATCTCTTCTATGGCTCAGAAATATTGACAAGATACTGCAAAACTTGTATATAAGGGATTCAGTGTGTTGCCTTCACCCAAAACAGGAAAAGTACCTGTTACTAAAACTGTAGGCAGTATAGATAAGGGCTTTCTAACTGCTGAAAGGCAGTGGGAAAGCGAAATGAGCACCTCAAACCTGCTGACCATTATTTCTCTAGGGCCAAGTGTGGATGTAGAGGAATCAGGGTGTCCATCCCTGCCATTGGAACAGGAGGCTCTGCCATAGGTAGCGTCATGGAATCCTGCACTGCCTCCTGCTGCAGCAGTCAGAACTGAGTAGGAAGGGTTATCAAGAGTCATCTGTCTCAATTAATCCCCAATTTGGGTAAAGCTCTTCAAGGGACCTTCAAAAGTATGATGTATATTTTGTAAGCTGAACACATCCTGCCAAAAATCTTCAGGTTTATGATTTTGCAAATAGAAACATGATAGCTGTAAACTGTTGCACAACAGGAATAGGTCTACCTGCAGAGTATCCCACTCCTGGAAGAGAGACTTCGACCCACGTACTCACAACATAGCTCTCTTCTGACACAAATACGTGGAGAGACAAATCAAACTGCTGGGATCTGAAAGTCTCCCGTACAAGTTGCTCATACTGAATGTCTCCATCCTATTGTTACCTGAGGGGCTGGTGGGAAGAACAGGAGCCCCTAGAGAAGGCTGTTCCTGCTGGTCTGCTATAGTAACAACTGTTTAAAGGGCACCCATTTCCTCAGTGGTGTGAGCCTAGGCTTGGCATGTTCCAGAGCATTTATTGGGCAGAAGCACCGAAAAGAGCAAAGCCCCTTATGAAGCCCAACATGTACCACATGGAGTGTGATTCAACCTTATCCACTGCTGGGACCATCTGGAAATGGACATCATCCTTTCTTCTGACAAGACAGATGTGCCTATTGGAGATTTAGTAAAATCACTGAGTAAGGGAAGGCCTGCAATTTTTATGGCTGCAGTGGCTGTAGCCCTGCAGACATCTTGCTATGACAGTATAGAAAGGGAGCTCTCCAGATACCCAATGGACTAGATAAAATTAAAGTTTTTTTGGTATTACTCCACTTTCATTCAGTTGAGCAGAGTTTCAAAGCACTATTTTGTGTGCTAAGCTTCAGTCTGGTTAGAACTGCCTTTCAAGAAAAATTCCTAGCTCATAAACATGTCAGTTCAGTCAGCCTTTCCCAGCTATAAAGGGAGATAAGCAGACAATCCTGGGACCATAGCAGTGAGTAAGTCAAATGTCACAAAATGGAATGTTTATGTAGTAAATCATCTGATGTTACAACTCTCACTGAAGATAAGTTAAAGTATCCCTAAACACAGTTCATTTAAGTTGCAGGTTTTTTGGTTTTTTTTTACAGTGGAGTTTTAAAATGGACTGTTCATACTGTATGCACTTTTCATCTTAAAACTTACCATGTTATTGAAATTCTGTTGTTAAAGTATGTAAAAAGGAGTTTGCTAGTCTGTTCTAGATATGTACCTTCTTCCTGAAAACGTAGATCAGCTAAGCTAGCTGTTTTACAGGAAGTATGTTTTTTAACCTTTGCATTTCAATAATCGTTACTGTGCCTGTGCTCACTATTCATCATGTTTGAGGTAGAGGAATATAAAGATGTTGAGGACATACATTTAACCTTTGATATTGGTATCCAACCTGACCAATTTGAGCCCACAGTATCCAGTGTTAACAACATGAGGGGACACAAGCTGCATTTGACTCTGACATAGAGACTGACAGTTCTGATTCAGATGACACAAATCAGAGACTTACCTTGGATTGGTCAGTATTTTTAATTATTAATACCCAATCATTGCTTTATCTGTAATCTGGGGGTCACTGTTTTATTTAGCAACACAAAGGTAATCCAATCCTTCGTATCAGCTGTGATGACCCCCCATTATATTGTGTAGCAACTCATTGACCAATGCTGAGTCTCAAATTGTATATTTATATTTTTTAGTATGTCTTTGTACTCATCAGTTCTGAACTATATCAAGGCATAATGTTTATTGTGTGTGTTGGGGGGGGTCTGCAAAGGTGCCCATGTGCACCCATTGTTATCATAATTTGATGGTGCTTCATATTAGTTTATATGGGGCTGTGTTTGGATATGGTTTCATCTTTTGTTGCAGTACAAGTATGTTTGTGCATTTTTTTCTCATTGTATTTGTTATCTATTCTGTGTGTTTGTGTGTGTGTGTGTGTGTGTGTGTGTGTGTGTGTGTACTGCAAGGGTGGTCCTGACTGTCTCTTCCTGTACTGGCACCTGTGTGACCACATGTGGATGTTCATGGACAGGGGTTGAAACAGGCACCGGCTCCACTAACCAAATGCTGTTAGATATTGTTTTGGGACAGACAAAAATCTTTGTAAGAATAAAAAAGAGCACTGCAAGTCTTACTTTTACCACTTTGAAAAACAAGACCGTGATCCTGAGCATGCACGTGAAGTTGCCATGGATGTGACACGCCTACTCAGGATCATGGTCCTGTTTTTCAAAGAGATAAAAGTAAGACTTGCAATGCTCTTCATTATTCTTACAAAGATCCCCGTGCTCAGAAGAGCATGCACTTTAAGTCCCAACTATCACTTACACTTGTTCAGGAACTTTGCCCATGCTCAATGCGTGTTTACATTGAGAAGAGGCATCTGGCAGTGGAAGATGGGCCAAGCATTAAGGTAATGTGCTTGGTCCAAGCTAAAGTAAATATTTTTAAAATTTAGGTAATGGATCTTACTGTTACTCATACTGGGGCACATGAATAGTTTATTTTGCTATAGTTGTTATTACAAGCACACTATCACACACATTTAGTATAGCTATCGAAAGAAAGCTGACAGTGTCCCTTTATTGTGTGCACTGCTCATGCACTGCATTGATAACATTTTCAGCAAAGTAAAGAGGCTTGCAAATGGAGGGGGGTGCAAGGGATTACAGCAAATCACAGAAAAACAAAGAAAAATCACGCAATCTCCAACCCTGGCAATAAAGTCATTCTCATCATACAAAGTATCCAAAGTGCTTGCTTTTATTAGGTGCAAATGTGCACAATCACTCCTGACGTGTTTCGGAACTTTCAAAGTAGAAGGGGAGCCTGAAAAGAAGAAAATGGTCCCTCAATGTCTTTTTTTTTTAATCTGTAAAAATGTGTATAAACAGTGCACTTCTATGTTATACTGGAATATATATGTGTACATGTATTAGTCAGTGTGTGTGTGTGTGCCTCACAACAATTAGAAAGTGCAGCTAGGTGGCTCAGTGGTTAGTGTAAAAAGTGCTAGTCTACATTCCCTCACTGTCTAGATCAGTTTCAGCCTTATGCATGTTATTGCTGTCAGGCTGGGGGGGGTGGTAATGTCACATCACCAGCCAGTCTGGCCTATTAACCCCTATCTAGTGCGAGGCTCCATTCCCAAACTGAACTCTGGAGCCCCTCTTGCCTCCAGGATACCCTTGTTTCTATTCCACTAGTTCTTAAATTCTGTGACAATTTTAGCCCCTACCACCCCCACTGGTAGGCTATTTCAGGCATCTACCACCCTCTCCATGAAAAAATATTTTCTCACGTTTCCCCTGAGCCTTCACCCGTCTTTTATTTGTGCCCCTTTGAATTGGAGCATCTTTTACTTTGGAGGATGCTTCTTTCCTGTACTCTGTTGATACTGGTGATGCATTTGTATGTCTCAGTCACGTCCCTGCCTCCCTCCTTTCCTCCAGGGAATATATATTTAACTCCTTTCGTCTTTCCTCATAGGTTTTATCCTGCAGGCCTTGCACCATTTTACTTGCCCTCCACTGCACCACTCCACCCTATGTTCTTTCTCAGATGGGACCTCCAGAACTGGACACAGTATTCCAGGTGCGGTCGCACAAGTGTCTTATACAGGGGCAAGATGACCTCCCTCTTGATACATGTGATACTACTCCCTATACATCCAAGCATCTGGCTAGTCTTTCCAGCTGCTTTATTGCATTGTCTACTTTCTCTTAGGTCCTCCAAGATAACGCCCAGTTCCCTTTCCTGCGTTGTGGCTGTCAGTACCTCTCCACCTAGTTCGTACTTTGCCCCTGGGTTCTTCTGCTTTATGTGCATGATCCTTTACTTCTTTGCATTGAATCCCAGCTGCCATTCTTTAGGCCATTCCTCCAGTTTTCTAAGGTCTTCCCTCATTCTTTCAACACCACCTGGAGTGTTCACCCTATTGCATACCTTTGTATTGTCTGCAAAGAAGCGTACCTTCCCCTCCAGTCCCTCCCTATAAAGACATTGAAGAGGACCGGCCCCAACACCAACCACCTGCGGCACCCTGCTCATCACCTCTCCCTCTTCAGAGTACTCCCTGTTTGCCACAGCCCTCTGACTCCTGCCATTCAGCCAGTTCTCCACCCACAGAACTATTTTAGTATCCACCCCTAGGCTGTGCAATTTGTTAATCAGCCTTCTATAGGGGACAGTGTTGAAAGCCTCTCTGAAGTCAAGATAGGCCACGTCCACCACATCTCCCTGGTCCACTACAAGTCATGCCATAGATTAGTACAATGAGTTAATGCAAAACATAGTGCCTATCCTAAATACAGTAAAAGTTAGGGTTAGATGTATAAGTAAATAAATGTCATATAAGGCAGTGCATGTGCGTGTGTGTGTGTGTGGCAATGCTCTGTGTGTGTGTAGACAGTGCACTGCTATGTTATACTGGAATATATGTGTATATGTATTAGTGTGTCTGTAACACAAGAATTAGAAAGTGCAGTTAGATGGCTTAGTGGTTAGTGCTAAAATTGCTAGTCTACATTCTCTGCTATCTAGATCAGTTTCAGCCTTCTGCATGTCATTGCTTATTTAAATGAGTTGTCTAGTGGCAACTCCACCCTCTGATGTCCCTTGGAGCCTGAAAAGAAGAACATTTTCCTTCAATGTTTTTTTTTTTCTGTAAAACTGTGTGTAGACAGTGCACTGCTATGTTACACTGGAATATATATGCATATATGTGTATATCACAACAATTAGAAAGTGTAGTTAGGTGGCTCAGTAGTTAGTGCACAAATTGCTAGTTTACAGATTTCTCACTGCCCACAGTACCAACATTTTGCAGTTGTATTGGCTCTTGCTAGAGTTTGTTGTTTTCTGAGATAAAACTCCCACACTGGAAATTAGTACAGTATGTGCAGGCATGTAGAAGCAGACTCCTGTTTAAAAGTCTTTTATTAAAAATTCAAAATGACACAATAAACACTTTATACGTTATAAAGAGGTGTTGAAAGTATGAATGTACAATTACTACAACAGAGGAAAATCAGTTTAAACAAAAGTAATACTCTAACATTAATAACTAAGGTACCCTTAATTCACCCAGGAGTCTTGATACTGAAAAGCAACATGCTTTATATATAGACACATTTCAAAGCATGATAGAAAATAATGTTTCAGCAGTACTCTCAATAACAAAGCAATATGCCCCTGCCCATTGTCTCCCTTCCTTCTTCTCTGGGGTGATTGTGGCCCATTTCCTCCATAGAGGCTGAAGACAGAGCCTCCGAGAGCAACTACTCACTCAACTTCCTTAGGCTCTTCCTCTTCTGCATGCAACAATTCCCACCTACTCTGTTTCTTTGTTAATGCTTTTTCTCCTCCCCCACACAGGCCACTTCCTCTGGACCCAACCCCCTCCTAGCCAAGTCACCCGGCTCCCCAGGGGTTTACCTCTAATCCCGGGCAATTTGAGATTTTTCTATAAATTTGCAGCAGGCAGTGCGGGGAACCTAGCTCAGAGATTAATCTTGGGGTGAGTAGATTAAGAAAGCCCTGTGAATCAGATGTGTGATTGTTGGGGAGGAGCTGCAAGAGGCTTAGTGGGGACAGGCAATTGGGGGATAGCAGGAAGGGGAGATAAAAGGAGTAACACCAAGCATATGCCATTATGCTCTTGTTGCTTGGCATGAGTGGCACAGAGCAGGAGTGGAGCATCTACCCTAAGATGGCTGCAGGACTTCTGCAGAAAGACCGCAGTTCACAGGAGATTGTGCAGATGGGACAGCAGATTAAGGTAGGAGGTAAAATAATATAATCTATGGATCATACTGCATACTTTGATAACCAGCTAGGGAGCAGGAAACTACAGCTTGTAGCCATAGTCCAACTGTGTAAGGGGCAGTAGTCTTCCAGGAAAAGGTAGGAACAAGTAGAGGGTTGCAAAAGAAAAAGCAGGAGACACCCTATCTAGGGTAGGGTAACAAAATAGTTTCAGGGAAGCAAAAGGGAGAGGTAGTTGTACAAGGGAATAGGAAGGGGGTAGAAGGGTACAGCAGAGCTTTAATAGACACAAGGCTAAGCAAGGAAAGATCATGGGAGTGGTGCAGTGCAATTGTTGTGGGGCCGCAATCTTTTGGGATATCTTCTGAAGACTGAGCTGCTGCCCCAAATGTAGTCACCTCTCTAGGTTGCATACAGAGGTTTCTGGATCCAGGCTGAACTGGTAAGGGTACCAAGGACCTTTTGCCACATCCAGGGGCCACAAAGTCTGTTGATGCTCCCCCAGTGGATGCCTAGGCAGAGTGAATGGACCTTTGTGGGCTCTGGGAGGGTAGGAGTGATGGGAAGAGCACATGCTCCTCAGCTTATACCACTGCAGAACTCCTTCACTGTACTGGTGGGATGGGGCAGCCAAGAGGAGGCACCCGTTGCAGTAGGAAGAAAGGAAGTGGGGGTCCTCAGAAGGGGAGGCTCCAAGAAGAGAGGAAGAGGCCCTCAGCCAAGGAGGAAGCAGCTGCTGGGGGGACTCTATTGTCAGGGGGATAGACTTGGGACTGGAGAAGGAAGGGATTGGGAGGTGGTGCACCTAAGTGATGCTTTGACTTGGAGGGATGGAAAGCATATCCAGAGAACTGCTAGGGCAGTAGGAGATGGAAGGAAGCTATTTAGATTTCAGAAAGGGGACAACAGTCCTTGGTGAGGGGTTTTAAATACTACTGGGATTAGCATTAAGCTATCCATGGGGGCAGTAAAACCCATTGGTCCATGGATGATGGAGCAGCAGCGAGGGAGGGCCAGAGGGAAGTAAACTCCCCTAGGGCAGGGGCACAAAAAGGCAGTGGTGGAGACAAGACAGAGGAAAAAAGGGGAGTATAAATCAAGTAAGCGAGGGTAAAGGATTGAAGGAGAAAAGGAATGGTGACGGTAAAAACAAAAGTGGTAGGTTGGGGGACTTCAAATAATAACAACACAGACAGGAAGGGGGAAGCAGGGAAGCAGGCAGGGCAGAAGTATGGTGTGGAGTGCCATGTGCGCCAATGCACGTTGTCTTGGAAACAAAATTCTAGACCTGGAAGTCATCATGACAGAGCCTGATCTGGATTTAGTGGCCATAATGGAGTCATGGTGCACTGAGCATGACGACTGGGACATGGCCACACCAGGCCACTCTCTGTTCAGGAGAGGCAGTGCAGGGAGAAAGGTTTTAGTATATGTGAGAAAGGAAATCAAGGCCACAGTGGTAGTGGGGTAACTGGAGGAAAGGGAAGGGAAGGACTGGAGATGCTGTGGGTCATACCGGAGACAGGCTCTGGGGTCACTCTCCATACCAGGGTAGTATACAGACCGCCGACACAAGGAGACATGTTGGATAAGGCACTTGGAGAAGCCATCATCAGAATGCCAACTAAGGAGGAAGTGCTGCCAGTTGGTGGCTTCAATCTGCGAGATGTAAGGTGGAGCCTTCCAGTAACCGGCAGGTAGGGCCTGCCTGACTCCCCTACAAGTGGCTTTTCTCAGGCAGCTTGTCAAAGAATCCACTAGGGATGGGGACTGTGCTGGTCCTAGTGCTTACAGTGAGAGCATTGCAGATGTCACTGTGGGCAGCCTCCTGGATACCAGCAATCACCATACAGTGTTGTAATAAATACAGGAACAGAGGCAAACTACATGAGGATGAGGGTTCTGGACTTTAGGAGGGCAGATTTTAAAGAAATGGGAGACTGCCTTGGAAACTGCCTTATAAGGGGAAATTGCCAGGGAGGAGTAGAGGCACAATGGGGAAAAATAAATGACAGCATAGTTAAAGCAACCAACCTGTGTGTGAAGGAAGTGAGTAAAAAAGAGACCGTTCTGTTCTCTAAGGAAGCGGCCAGGGTGGTGAATGAAAAAAGGGTTGCATTCAGGAGGTATAAGGAACCACAGCGGGAGGAGGATAGGGATGTATAACAAAAGCAAGGATGTCCAAGAGTGTTTTATCCAATATAAAATTGTACTGCACTGGTAGTATAAACCCACAACATTGTTTAAATTAGGCTTGACTGAGCATGATAGATGCTGGAGATGCAACAGCCCCCAGGCTTATCTACTGCATATGTTATGGGGTTGCCCTAAGATTACCACTCTAATATGGAAAGTATGCATTCAGCTATTAAAGCGAAATATTCTCTTTGATCTGGGATACCTATTCTGGGGGTTACCTTTTCCTTATAGGCAGTATAGTGCAGTGGGTTAAGGCTCTGAGCTGCAGATCTGGAGATCTGGGTTTGAATCCGACAGCCGTCTAGGTGCATACTGTGTGATCCTGAGCAAGTCACTTAACTTCCTTGTGCTCCCAGGTCACATCTGGAAACAAGCTTCAGCTTAGTGTACTACTCCTGGTTAAGCAATGTTCCCTTTCCCTTATATTTCCTGAATAAATTTGAAAAGAAATGGCTACTGTTAGTAGCTTTAGGATTTAAATGGATACTCGAGTAAATGAAAGAAAGACTGGCCCCTAACCTAAAGAAATGGAGAAAAGTCATGTCAAAAACTGCTTTAAATGCAAACATGAGCCATAATCATTTCCAGGAGGCCTCTTGAGAATTTTGAGGAAACATGGAAGCCTTTTTTTAACTGGCTAGTGCAACCACTGGACCCCTGCCTTTTTGCAAAACAACAGGTGGCATGCTGTTGAAGCTGACAGCAGTACCTGGTGGGGACTGGGTTTGGGGAGGATTAGATTACTCGGCACGGGGGGTCTAGGTTTGGTTACTCTGCACAGGGGCACCCAAGTAAATCCGAACACAGGAAGCAATAACTGTAATGTCCAGAACCAGGAATGGGATTCTACAGTGTGGTTTTTATTCACATCAAGCTGAACAAACAAAGCATAGACGGATCTCCAAGGGCTACATTCCTGTAATGCAGATTAGAGACAACAGAATACTTCTTCACATTTCCAGCTCCTCAGGCTGTAAACCCACCAGCACACAGCCCGGACTTGCACGCAGCTTTGGGTACACAGCCCGACTTGTACACTACTTGTTTTTCCCACACTGGCCTGCCCCGCGCATTTCTGATCCGTGGTCCATTTTGGGAAATGAACCAGTTTTCCAATTGGTGGCTCCCCAAACCACCTTAGAGCCTTGACTCCTAGAGGAATTTTCCTTCCAATTCCCATCGTTGGGTACTTCCTCATCACTGGCCAAGTGCATGAGGCAAAGTAGAAATCCACAGAGCAAATCCGTGAGGTGGACCTGGTCACCTAAAGATGGGGTCTCCACCTCCAGCTCCCACAATCCATACCCGCCATTTCTCTGGAAACTAAACAACTCTTTTCTGAAAGCTTGGCAATGTAGATTACTGGGTAGACGTATGTCACATCTCCTCTACGTGTCTTGACTTCCCATATGTGCTGGACTTGAACATACTTTTACTTTTGGCCAAGCCTATTACTCTAGGCCTCCCACTACTTCAGTAGTCCAATCCCCACTATCACACAAGTCCCAGGGTGAAAACATGGGCCCTTTAGAAAGAGCAGAAACTCACCCTTTGGTTGCAGGTGCCCCACAGGCGAATCACGAACTCTTCTTGTTTCCCAAAACTCTTGGACCAAATAAGGCAGCTTCTCCACCAGCAGAAAACCATGGGATTGCCCCTGGAATACGCAGGACAACCTTTCCTGCCCCATCCCCAGAGGGATGGGGCACTGAGACCCGAATTCAGCGGTCTCCACCACTTTAAAACTAGCTTCTGTGTCTCTCTTTAGGTGGAAATACACACCTTTTTCCTAAATGTAGCCCTATGTCAGGGCTGAGGCTCCAAGAGCCTAACACAGAGCTGCTGTGCTCCTCTCACAACAAGCTCCAAACTCCAACTGACCAACAGACTCCTGTTCAAACCTCCCAACATTCTACTCCAACTCCCTGCTGCAGATTCCATTGTGGCTCATGCAGCTGTGATAGTTCTATGGTGATGTCATCCCTCAGTCTCAGCTGAGACTGAGAACAGAGTGAGACAGTGTGAAATCCATTTAACTGGAGTTTCACAAGCTGCCTTCCCTGCCTACCACTAGGTCTTACTGGGATTCTAGTAACCCCGGGTAACAAGGGGGTTACACTAGAATGGGATTAAGTACAGTAGAATGTGAACTACCTTAATTAATATAGTGGGCAAGTGAGAAAAATTAGTTAAGAATTGTTCTCATTTTCTTTTAAAAGAAAAAGATAAGCTAAAATCCCTGATATATATGAACATCTATGTGGACATTTGCTTTTATGCTAGATTTAGCATATTGATCCCTACGGATTAAGGCCAGGTTGCCTATGCACTGCAGATCCATGATGTGTAGACAACCCTATGACTGAATGCTACATACTGGGGGTACGGTGGACCCATGGCAACAGTTCATGGAAAGGATGTGCATCTCTTCCACACCAGATACCCTGGCCAGTCGTACAGCTATCTGTGCGGCCAATCTGGAGGTGTGGAGAGGGGGAGGAGTGTGCCAGCACTCTACGCCATTCACAAATGTGGTGCAGAATACGGCAGTGGGGACACTGCTGTATCTTTTGTGTGCCCCCCATGACACCTGCCTGCTACAGTGGGACAGGGGATCCCCCCCCCGCCATGCTGCCCCAGCCTACTGGGCTGACAGGGAGGGCTCAGGGCTTCCATTCAAGCATGCACCCATACTTGTAAAAATGTCAGACCCACATCTTCCCAGAATCTCCTGCTCACACAGAACATGGGGTTCCACTTTGGGACCCAGGACAGGGATATGACTGGATGCCCGCCTGTGTTCCTAGATGTGCCCCCTGCGCAGCAGCATGCCAGGTGGGGCAGGTGCCATGGACCGGCACCCTTCAGAAGCACATGGTAGTGCATTTCACACACCATGTGCCTGTCTGAAGGTGCGCAGCGACGTATGTACCCGGACCCTCACTAGTACCTAGTCCCCACTGCTTGTATTAATCAAATAGGAATACTAGCTCTTAGACTCCAACAACATATATCTACAGTGACTCACCCAGAACAAACTGGTTTTAGAACAAGCAGAGTCTTCCAAAACGATATACGCAGACTGTTAAATATCATATCCTCCCAAAAAGGTCATGGGGCACTCCAGCTGGCCATCTTGATGGATGCAAAGAAGTCCTCTGATACAGCCTACTGGTGGTTTCCAAATAATACCTTGGAAACAGTAAGATTTGACTCCAAATTTACTGGCAGTATAATGGCTCTGTATATCAAACCAGAAGCAATAATCAAGAGGTAGTGGTATAGTTCAGGCAAGTTTCCGTTGTCTAGAAGTATGCAGCAAGACTGCCCTTTGTCTCCATTACTGTTTGCCAAATGCCTGTTACAACTTGGTGCGGGGGTTCAGCAGGATGTGGAAATCAAAGAACTTATGGTAGGAGGGATAGAACAGAAAATGTCATTATATGATGGGTCCCTATTTTTTCCCAAATAATCTGAATAAGTTCATTCCAAAATTATAAAAAGCCCTGGAAGATTTTAGGGAACTATTGGTCTATAAAATTAATGATGACAAGTTGGAGACTTTGAGATGGAGTGGGACCTGTCAACCAAGTCATAAAGCAGCATTTCCAATCAGATGGGCCCTACAGAACAGAATTCAATATCTGGGTACACAGGTATCAACTAACATCCCCCTACTGTTCCAATTAAACTACGGGAAATTACTGGGGAGCGATAGGCAGATTAACTGAGATGGTCATTACTGCCTTTGTCACTGGCTGAAAAGGAGGATGAATATGAAAAGATGAATATTCTCTGAAGATGACTTGTTCTTTTACAAATATTTGCTGTGCCAATTCCCACAGGATTCTGGAGCAAGTTGCATAAAGAACTTCATAAGTTTACGTGGAGAGGGGAGTGAGCCCAAATAAGTCAGATGTGAAACAACTAAAAATCATATTTTTTTTCCTAGCACCCCATGTCTGCTCTGGGAACCTCCTCCCATAACCCTTAAGATCCTTTTTTTCTTTTCCACCCATGAAACTCCTGGGGTCTGGCACCCCAATCCTGCCTTACGCTCACTCTGACTCCCAGGCAGGTAACCTGCGGTTTGTCCTATGTAGCCAACCTCGGGAGGGGACCAGGCCTCGGAGAATACTTCACTCAATAAGCCTGAAATGTCAGAGAGTGGATCTGGTTGGCCAGGCAGACCAGTTGAGCATGGTGGGATAAGGGGACATTCTCTGTCTTATCCCAACCACATGATGTGCTCCCGTGGAGCAATCCTGCCTTGCACCTATCAGGACCATCAGAGGAATGGGTGAGCCCCTCCTTTGCTGGCACCATTCTGGGCATGTGGCTCCTCTGCATCTCATGTCAAGCAAGTGGGTGCATAGCAATGTAAGGTCGCTCTGGAAGGGAGCACTGTTCTTTCCCTCTTGATATCCTCTTCCCGATACACCAGGGATGGGGAGGCAGCTGGCAAAGGAAGGAGGTGCCCTACCCATCTGGAACCTTGCCTCACTGATAGATGTCCAAGGGTCAGGGCATAAACCTGTGTCATTTGGATGGCAAGTGGTAGCATTATGCAGCCAAAAGTCAGAGGGTGTTAACCCTCCCTCAGTAGAGGGGAGGCCTGGCATTGTCAGATTATAACAGTTATTACTTGGTGGGACAGACTGCATTTATGTGAACATAGGTGAAATGACAGCAAACTGGATTGGTGTGAAATTGAGAATGCAGAGACAGGGCTGCTCCCCCCTCCTTGCCAACATCAACAATAACATATGGAGGGGGGTGGCCAACACATCAGTTAAATATGTCCTAAACATCTTTGTAGCAGTTTCAAGCTGGCTCCTTGGCACCGAGTAGTGGGGCACCCGCTTGTCATGCTGACACCCCGAGTTCGAGCCCAAAGCTTAGTACATTAGGAGAGGAAGCCGGCATGAGGGTCACAGAGCATCTGCTCTCCTCCCAGGGGAGGGTGCTGCAAAGCACCACTCAGGGAGTAACACCCTTACCCAGTGTGGGTGACCACACATCAGCTGGCTCTGCCGCAAGGGCATAGAAACATAGAAATTGACGGCAGATAAGGACGCAAGGCCCATCCAGTCTGCCCATTTATTTTTCTGCCTTATGAATGTGCCATCGGCCTTTGCTCCATCAATGGCCTATCTATTCATACTCATCTGTATTGCTCCTTATGTCAATCCCATGCCTGTTTGAAGCCCTGCACTGTATTCATATCCAACACTTCCTGAGGTAGGCCGTTCCCTGCATCCACCACCCTTTCTGTAAAAAAGAACTTCCTCACATTACCCCTTAATTGGCCTCCCTCTACTCTCATGCTGTGTCCTTTTGTTCTGCTATTTTCCTTATATTGAAACATGTTAGACTCTTATTTTATTAATGCCCTTAAGGTGTTCGAATGTTTCGATCATATCACCTCTCTCTCCCTCCTTTGCTCTAGGGCAGTAGTTCTCACACACTGTCATAGTGAGCCTCCCCCATGCCCTGGAAAAGATCTTGAGCCCCCCCCCAAAAAATATAGAAATAATTTTGGGCCTCCCCATAGTTAGAGCAATTATTATACTTTGCACAGTTCACAAGGAATACAGTGACACTCCTTTGAGTAGTTGAGTTTATTCTCATTTTATTAACCTTCTTATTCTCCATCTGTATAACCCCCTCCCCATGCCATCCTACTTACTCCACACTTCCGGGTTTTGGAACCTATTTACTGTACCCTTGTTGTAATACCTCCATGAGTCAGATTACTTTCTTTGTCAGTTTAACCTTGTTTTTAAACACCTTCTCAGGGACCATTTTGCTTTGTCCTGCTCTTGCTCCTATTACCTCTCAACCTAGCCTTTGCATTTGTGGTTTTCTGCAGCCAGTATAATGGGTCAGTTGTTACCTTGTACCTATTCATTTGTATTATTTTTTATTTTGTTTTGCACAGTTTCTAAGAACTGTACTTCCTCCATTCAGCTTTCCCCCATGTCATACCAGGAAACAAGTGTTTGTTGAGTGCGACTTTCCTGGGCACCCATTTTGTACATAAATTTGCATGCCATTATTCACTTTAGTTTGCTGCATCCTATCACATAAAGCATCCAAAACCTGACATTTAAATTTAGTACATTTTAAGGCTTGCTTGAGCCTCCCTTGGAACAGGTTGGGGCCTCCCCTGGGAGGCTGGCATCACCATTTGAGAAACTCTGCTCTAGGGTATGCATATTGAGCTCTGTTAATCTGTCCTCATATGTTTTTTGATGCAGTCCATGCACCATTTTGGTTGCCCTTCTCTGGACTGCCTCAATTTGGTAAATGTCCTTGTGAAGGTGTAGCCTCCAGTACTGCACGCAGTACTCCAAAAGGGTCCTAACCAGTGTCTTGTAAAGAGGGATTATTACCTCCCTATTACGACTTGTGATACCCCTACTAATACACCCCAACATCCCTCTGGCCTTACGTACTGCTTTAGTGTTCTGCTTGGATGATTTCAGGTCGTCTGTGATGATGACGCCCAAGTCTCTTTCTTCCCTTGTGACTGCCAGCAACTCCTCTCCCAGCCTATAGGTGGCTTCGGGGTTTCTCTTCCCTATGTGCATGTGGTGCATGCTGCTGGGGAGAGGGAAGGGACCCAGAAATCAGGAAATAGCACCTATCCATCCTGGCCATTCTGGATGATGGTGGCAGTGTCCCCCCAAGCACAGTTACTGCTCCTCCAGACCTGTGTACTGTGACAGACGACACATATCTTGGAGGAACCCCCAGAAACTCACTCCCTTGCCCCAGCCAATGGAGGGAGGCCCCCAGCAGGGTTAAGCTGGACCCTCCAAGGATGTGGAGATAGCGTGAGGTATTTAATGAAAATGCCAATGAGTCAGGCACACTCTCCCTCATTAGGAGAGCTCCAGAATTTCTGGCCCTGAGCTTAGTAAGAGGTATGTTAGGGGGGAAAGGGAGGGTCTGACACAATATACACAGTGCATGGGTGAGGGCTGTATCTCCTTTGACAGGCAAAAGGAAAAATCCCACTTACCAAATCAAGACTCTTTTTTTTTTTTTTTTTTTTATCCCTTGCAGGTCTGCCATTTTATCACCTTCCCAAGTAATAGAAAACAAGCATTTGTCAATGCCGAATGTTGATTGCGTTGGTCCGTTGAGCTGGCTCAGTGCCCCTCTGTCACTTGCTTGTTCCGTTTCTCCCAGTGCTGCAGGTTGCTGTTTTGTACTGGGCTCCTGCCTGCGTTGGCACATTTTTCTGTCCACAAAAAAATCTGCAGCTGTCCCAACAGAGCTCCGTTGAGGTGGCTCAGTCCACCCCTCTCTCAGTCGCTCATTCTGTTTCTCGTGGTGCTGCAGGCTGCCCTTTTGTAGTGGGTTCCTGTCTGTGTTGGTGGCTTTTTCTGCCCACAAAGAAATCTGCAGTAGTCACAACACAGTTCCATTCAGGTTGCTCACTCCCCCTCTGTGACTTGCTTGTTCCATTTCTGTCGGCGCTGCAGGCTGGCCTTTTGTACTGGGCTCCTGCCTGCATTTCCACCTTTTTCTGCTCACAAAGAAATCCGCAGCAGTCAAGATAGAGCTTCGCTGAGCACACTCACTCCCCCCTCTCACTCGCTCGTTCTGTTTTTCCCGCTGCTGTAGGCTGCCCTTTTGTACTGGGCCGCTGCATGTATTGCTGCCTTTTTCTGCCCACAAAGAAATGTGCAGCAGTCCTGATACAGCTCTGTTGAGCCCGTTCACTACCCGTCTCCCACTCGCTCTTTCTGTTTCTGCCAGCGCTGCAGGCTGGCATTTTGTACTGGGCTCCTGCCTGCATTGCCGCCTTTTCCTGCCCACAAATATGCAGCAGTCACGATAGAACTCCGTTGAGCTCGCTCACTCACCCCCCCCAACTCACTCATTGTGTTTCTCCTGGCGCTGCAGGCTGTCCTTTTGTATTGGGCTCCTGCCTGCATTGGCACCATTTTCTGCCCACAAAGAAACCTGCCGGTGTCCTGACAGAGCTCCATTGAGGTCGCTCTCTTCCCTGTCTTACGCGCTCATTCTGTTTCTCCTGGCGCTGTAGGCTGCCCTTTTATACTGGGCTCCTGCCTCTGTTGGCACCTTTCTGTGGCCACAAAGAAATCTGCAGCAATTCCAACAGAGCTCCATTGGCCACACTCGCTCCCCCTCTCTCACTCGCTCATTCCATTCAAGGACGTAGCTACCGATACGCCTGACATGCCACGGTGTGCTGCAGAAGATCAGCTGGGTAGCAGATGCCAGCTGGTCTCTCCAGGCTGCTTTGCTTTGTTCATTTTTTTTTCACATGCTTTCCCAGCTGCTCTTTGTCCTGTGTTGATTGGAGGGGGGGGGCTGCCTTAAGCTGTTATGATGACATCTGTACGCTGGACTGACCTGATTGAAAACTAGGATGCCGTGCCATTTCCCCATGTCTCAATCAGGTCCGTTTGCAAGAAAGGAGGTGTGGCAGTGGAGTAGTAAGGGGTGGGTCAAGGTCGGGTGGGCTCTTTAAATGCCCGTCTTACAAGCAGTGTAGTCTGTTTGCGTTGGGGCTGTGGAGAGAGACAGACTACTTGAGACAAGTCGGGAAAGTACGCCAGTGCGCTGTGAGGATTTGGTTTAGATTCCGGACTGGTTCAAAGGAGGAGTTGCTGCTGCCTTGAGGGCGAGTCCTGCGAGTCCGACCGCAGTGCTGACAGAATGGATTCTGGAGAGGGAGCGACTAGCAAAGCGAGCAGTGAGGAGACGTCTAGAAGATGTCTAGAAGACGAGAGAGCAGAGCCTGCCTGGCTACAGCAATAATCTGAGAGACTGTCCTGACACTGACTGAGGTACTGCAGCTGCCAGAAGGGGAGTCATTTTCGGGGAATTGGGGACCGTTGAGTTCAAATGGACTAGAAGATTGCTCAGGCAACAGGTTTTTCCTTATGTTCACCCAGTGTTATGATTATTCTTCATATATGATCTTTCTGGTGCAGTTTGTGAATTAATGGTGAAATCTCCCCACCGCAGGTTCCCCTAAGTTGATTAGAACAATTACTCCTGCTTTTACTTTTTCCAATACAGAGCAATACTGAACTTAGCCTGAAGAAGTGCATTTATATTAGTGCCACAGCAGCTCATAACCCGTTTTTCCCCATAAAGGGTCGAGTGTATTCCACATTTAACACTAGGAACTTGCTTCCATAAATAGAAGATTATGTCAGACTGTGGTACAAATCATTCAAACTTTATCTGAAACTTGGCTGAGTAGCAGGTCTACAGATAACATTTCTGCACTCTCAGAGAAAAAAACACATTTTACTTATGTCTACTTTTTTGGCCTCAAAATAACTTGTACAGTTGTCAGTAACTTATTCATGACCAGACCAGTATATGTTTGCTGTAAGTCTAGTGTCATTTTTTCACAGCTTATAATTAGCAGAATCAATAGAAAAGCATCACCACTGTGAAACTTTTTTAAAGAGAATTTTAGAGGCTCGAGCCAGTGCTAGATACACAGGGGTATTGACCCCTACTACAAAGTGCCCATCTTGGCTGGCTGTGGCATGTAGGATTAATGTTTCTGGCATAGTGCACCTAATATACCAGCTAGGAGAATATGAAGAAAATAAAGAGTATTTGCCAGACTTGTGATGTGCTTATGTACAGGGATAAATGGCAAAAGACAGGGACAGAGAGGGTCAGCAAGACTGGCAAAGAAATATAGGTAACAAAATGTAGTAATATAGCCAAACAGCACAGGAGAGAGAGAGGGAGGGAGAGTTAAGGCTGGTGGTGTACCCTAGATGTTAGAGCAATGAGATGTGAATGAATTTGGTAAAGCTAGCAGACCTGAGTTTGAGCACTATAACCTCCACTTGCATACTGTGTGACCTTGAGCAAGTCACTTAACTTCCCTGTGCTCCTGGGTTGTCTCTATTAAAGCAGCAGTACTACAAAAAAAAAAATGCGCTTTTTTGACAGTTTATTCCCTGCTAATCATATACCTGGTACACTTTCTCGCCAGCAATGTACTATTGCCGAGTAATTTGCTCGGTTATTCTCTGCTTTTGCTTACATTTTTGCCACTAAGCATATTTCACTGGAATCCCCTCTGCTGCCAACTGCACATGTGTATGACTTGCAGGGACATCGGGAATGGGCAGCAGAGGGTCCCTCTGCTGTTGTCAAAAGACGTGATGTGACCTGTAGAAAAAGCGCAGCTGAAAATTAGTCAGCCGCCATATTTGTTGTAGCGCTACAACCATTCAAATAAATTGTAAATATCTAAAAAACTAAAAATGACTGGAAAAAAACATTTGCAGGTATGGAAACTGGAACTTTGGCCGCATGCTTACAGCCAAAAAACAATTTTGATAACTCACTTCCTGATTTCATAGTACTGCTGCTTTAATGGGTCTTGTACCCAGTGAGCCTTACCTAGTTACCCTAAAATAAATACAAAAAATGAGGGAGGTCAGACAAATACCCAGGGCTCAATTTTCAAGCAGCAAACTATGACGCAAGGTGCCTGCGCCAAAGGTGTATGGAACAAGCGGCACCTTGCATCATAGTTTTCAGCAATCCTAATTTTCAAATGCTGGCTGTGGCGAAATCGTGATGCTGTGTGGCAAAGAACCCCTGTGCCACGCTTGTGGTGAAAGCACTCGTGCGCCAGGATGCAAGGGTGGGTGTGCACCATACCCTTATTTGGGATTCTATAGGCCCTGCTGTGATCACATTGGGGGATCAGGTTAGACCAGTCAGGAAGTGGTCTAAGGGCCCTGCGCCACTGCTTGGCAGGGTGATGAGTGAGCAGTGGGTCCTGGAAGGTGGGAACGGGGACTGCTGGGGCAATGAGGGTGCCATAGGGCATGAGGGGGATATGGCAGAAGTTAGAGAGAGTGGAGGAGGCACCTGGCAGAGGTGCTATATGGCATATCTGACAGCTGAGGGGACCAGGTAGGGAGTTGGCATTGTAATACTATTATAACACAGCCCCAGGTGGAAGCAGCCCAAAGGTAATGCCCAGGTACTTGTAGGTGGAAACCTGCTCAATGGGGTTTAGTGTGCTAGGCAGTATCACAAGAGGGGCACCACTGGCTTTGCTTTGGCGATGTGAGAAGAGCATAACTTTGGTCTTTTTTAGGTTCAGGACTACCCTTCGTGATGTGAACCAACGCTCAGCTCCATCAAAAGCTTGTTGGAGGGTGGCCTGGAGTGTGTTGGGGTTGGGGTCAGCAGAGAAGAGCACAGCGTCATCCGCATAGAGGAGGATCTTACTTGGGCAGGCCAAGGGGAGGGAGTTGAGGTAGAGACTGAAGAGGAGAGGGCCTAAAATGGAACCCTGGGGAACCCCAGAGTGGACAGGTCATGTGTCAGATAGGGTGCTATTGATTTTTACACACTGAGTTCTGGCAGAGAGGCAGCTGGTGAACCACGCAAGGGGGCCAGGTGAAAAATCAAGGCATCTGAGGGAGTCAAGCAGGAGAGGATGGCAAACAGTGTCAAAGGCCTTGGAGAGGTCAATGAACACGGCACCAGCAGGACTTCCGGTATCAAGAGAAGAGTGCAGGAAGTTGGAGAATTCAAGTAGCGCAGTTGTGGTGCTGTGATCTGCATGAAAGTCATGCTGTTCAGGGCATAGGATATTGTGCATGGCCAGGTATTCGGCAAGCTGGTTGGCAACTACTTTTTCAAGGGCCTTAGAAAGTGAGGGGGAGGGGAGGATGGAGATAGGTCGATAGTTACCTGGGGACGCTCAATCGCCGCTCTTTAGGATGGGAGTGATGATGGCAGTTTTCATGTGCTGGGGAACCGCCCCAGGAACAGAGAGCGGTTGAACAGCTCGGTAATTGGGACCAGGATAGCATCCAATGTCAGACGAAGTAGCTTAGTATCCAGTAGGTCAGTGCCAGGGTTGTTACTACTAATGGCTTTTTGCATAAGGGGTTTAGCTTCCTACTGGGCTCCTGGTTGCATTGCCGCCTTTTTTTGCCCACAAAGAAATCCACAGCAGTCACAACAAAGCTCCGTTGAGGTTGCTCACTCCCCGTCTCACTCGCTCATTCTCTTTCTCCTGGTGCTGCAGGCTGCCCTTTTGTACTGGGCTCCTGCCTCTGTTTGCGCCTTTTTCTGCCCACAAAGAAATCTGCAGCAGTCCCCACAGAGCTCCTTTGAACTCGTTCACTCCCCCTCTCTCACTTGCTCATTGTGTTTTTTCCACTACTGCAGGCTGGCCTTTTGTACTGGGCCCCTGCTTGCATTGCTGCCTTTTTCTGCCCACAAAGAAATCTGCAGCAGTCCTGACACGGTTCCGTTGTGCCGCTCACTCCCCCCTCTCACTCGCTCATTGTGTTTCTCCTGGCGCTGCAGGCTGCCCTTTTGTACTGGGCACCTGCCTCTGTTGGCACCTTTTTCTGGCCACAAAGAAATCTGCAGCAGTCCCTACAGAGCTCCATTGACCTTACTCACTCCCCCTCTCTCAGTCACTCGGTCCGGTTCTGCCAGCGCTGCAGCCTGCCCTTTTGTACTGGGGTTCTGCCTGCATTGCTGCCCTTTTCTGCCCACAAAAAAATCTGCATCAGTCATGATAGAGCTCTGTTGAGCTCGCTCGCTCACTCCCCCCCTCTCTCAGTCGCTCGTTCTGTTTCTCCCGCTGCTGCAGGCTTCCCTTTTGTACTGGGTCCCTGCATGCATTGCTGCCTTTTTCTGCCCACAAAGAAATCTGCAGCAGTCCCAACAGAGTTCCGCTTGACCTCACGCACTCCCCCTCCCTCACTCGCTCGTTCTGTGTCTCCCGGTGCTGCAGGCTGCCCTTTTGTACTGGGCTCCTGCCTGCGTTGGTGCCTTCCCCCCACTCCCTGAATCTTAAATTGTCCCAAACAATGAGTTCCAACAGAGACTGCGGTATTCTACGCCGGAAGCGCAAAAACACATTTCTGTTAGGATGTGAAAAATAACAACTGTACTTTTCATAAGGAGGTGTGGAAAAATGCCACTGTTGAGAATGTGGCATGAACATATTACTAATTTGTAAAGTTACAAGGGTGTGTGGAAACTGCAGAATGCATGCTCGTAACAGTCATTTTATGGAATTTCATCACAAAATTTTCAACATTGCCAATTTAGGACCTCTGCTCATGAACAGTGTCAGTGTGATTTTCTTACTGTGTCCCAAACACTGATTTCCCACAGCGACCGCGCTATTGTGCGCCAGAAGGGCGAAAACAATTCGGCTGGATGTGAAAATGACAGCTGCACTGTTCATAAGGATGTGTGTAAAATAGCAATGTTGAAAATCTGGAGTGAAAATATTGCAAAGTTGAGAAGGTACGAGCGTGCGTGGAAACTGAGCAATGCACGCTTGTAGCACTCTCATTTTATGGACTTTCATCACCAAATTTTCAACATAGCCATTTTAGGGCCTCTCCTAATGAACTGTGTCACTGTCATTTTCATCATGCATCCCGAACACGGATTTCCCACAGCGACCGTGCTATTCTGCGCCAGAAGTGCAACACACCTTTTGGCCAGGATGTGAAAAATGACAGCTGTACTGTTCGTAAGGAGGTGCAGAACAATGGCAATGTTGAAAATCTGGAGTGAAAATATAAATTTGTGAACTTACGAGCGTGCATGCAAACTGTGCAACGTACGCTCATAACACAGTCATTTTATGGAGTATCAGCACCAAATTTTCAGCATAGGCATTTTAGGACCACTGCTCATGAACAGTGTCACTGTAATTTTCGTAATCTGTCCCAAACACTGATTTCCCACAGTGACCACGCTATTCTGTGCCAGAAGTACGAAAGCACATTTCAGCCACGATGTGAAAAATGACAGTTGTACTGTTCACAAGGAGGTGTGGAAAAATGCCAATGTTGAAATTCTGGTGTGAAAATATTGCAAATTCACTAAGTTACGAGCATGCGTAGCAACTGCGCAATGCAAGCTCGTAAAACAGTAATTTTTTGGATTTTTTCCACCAAATTTACAACATAGGCTTTTTTGATAGCCTGTCTCATGAACACTGGCACTGTCGTTTCGTTAATTGGCTCCGAAAGGTGATTCCCCACAGTGACCGCAAAATAACCTTTTGGGACCAATTAATGCCATGATAGTGCCAGAATTCATGAGGAGGTGTCCCAGAAACCCCATGTTGAAAATTTGGTGCCAAAATTCCCCAAAATATGCATCAAAGTTGAAAAAACCCTATTTATTGCATTATACAGCTTACCGGCATTTCCTCAGTTCGCAGTTGGCTTTGAAAAGTGCAGATGTGTTCCCAGTCCACGAAGATCATCGCGCCGAGCTCCAGAAGGCAAGTATGGGGTGATGGGGGGTAGGGTGCACAATGGGTGGATGCGGGAGGGGCAGGAAGCGAGGACCGTTTTTGTTTACAGGGACAAAAAAAAAAAAAAAGGCAATCGCTGACTGTTTTTCCCTTTCAGGGAATGTGGCACATTGGGTGGCTCCCAGCGTGCCAACTGACTCTTTTGGGGGCGCTAAGGTGCTGTAGCCAATGGGAGATTGGGCACCCTGTCGGAACACAACAAAGGCGGGAGCACATCATGCCGACGGGATTGGGCACCCCGCCAGCAGACAAGAAATGGGGGTATGCCAACAGGGATTGGGCACCCCCATCGGCAAACACAGAAGCAGGAAGGGGAATTAAGCCGAGGGGGATTGGGCACCCCCTCGGCACACAATAAATTGGGAAGGGGGAGTCATGCTGATGGGCACTGGGCTCCCTGTCAGCAACAGCCCTGCAATGAGGAATTGCAGTTCAGAAACTGAATTCATAGAGCAAACTGAAGAACTCATACAAAGATTTGAAATGAGGGGTTATGATAAAAACCTTTTTGAACAAACAAGGGAAAAAGTACAACAAATGAATAGGGATGATCTCTTGAAAGACACAAACAAAACAAATACAACACTGGGAGAAAAAATACCTTGCACATTTGTGACAGATTTTAACCATGTAGCAGGCCAGATTGGTAATGTTATACATAAGAACTGGCATATCTTACTGGGGGATAATATGGTGGGTTCATCAGTGGGCCCCAAACCCAGAGTCACTTTTAATAGAAATGAAAACCTTAGAGATAGATTAATACACAGCCGAACTCCCTGTATTAATAAAACCACTGGCACATGGTTGTCACGCCGTTCAAATGGCTTTTACAGATGTAATAATTGCAACATCTGTAAATACGGAGTACCAGCTAAAGAATTCATTCATCCTATACAAATGGACATTAAGGCTGAGATCAGGGAACTCATTACATGCAACACTCCCTATGTTGTCTATGCATTATGGTGCACATGTAATTTAGTTTATGTGGGCAAGACGGTCAGACCCTTAAAACAGAGAGTACAGGAACATATTTGTTCCATTGTAAACAATAAACAAGACACTCCTGTGGCTACACATTTTTCAGATGTACACAATTAAAAACCACATGATTTGAAATTTTTAGGGTTGGAATATGTATCACAAATGAAAAATGGTGGGGACAGATCTAACCTACTACTGCAGTGTGAGAGCTTCTGGATTTACACTTTGCATAGTGTAAAGCCACAGGGACTTAATGATAAATGGGATTTAAAACCCTTTTTGAGATAGTAAAAATGTCTGTCTTTTTCTTTTCCTTAAAGGATAATAATGACGTTGTACATAAATATTGAAATTTTGTATTAGAAACCATATAATATTGTTTTTCTCTCTTTTTTAGGATAAAATTTCATCTCATCTGACTGCCCTCCAGCTGCCTAGTCCTTACTTTCTGGGAGGTCCTATATTCTGGTTGCCTTGCATTCTCTCTCCTTTTTTCAGGATTTGCTGGAGGTTTGGTCTCTTTTTCATCTGTGGTGTCTTGTTTTTATTTCATTTCATCTTTTCATCATCACTGTGAAACTGTATTTTATGTGTTTTGGTATTTACCATTAAATGTTTGTGCTGTAATAGCACCATCTAGTGACCTATCTAGGTTCAACATGTTATACAGGCTTTTAAGTGTTTGTTGAAATCATGTGTGTTTCCATTAATTAATTGTTTTTACCGACTATAAAAAGGCTATGTTCAGATCGTAATCTTTACCCCCTGATGAAGACTCATTAGTGAGTCAAAGCGCTGGGGCACGTTTAGCGCTTTTGTCTTTTGTTTCGTTTGCCTGCTGGTCCTGTTGTTCTATGGAACACAATAAACCCTTTTTGCATATCATAGCATATGGACCTGGATTTATCTCTTCATAGGCTTTAAGTGTGCTGGACTATTTTGGTTTATGGTATATAATGTGTGGTGGGTGCAGCTGAGAGTGTGCAGATTGGACTGACGGGGGCCGGCAGATGAGGAGATAAAGCATAATAAATAAAAAAATAAAAAAATGAAGAGTCAGTAGAAACTGCGTAAAACAAATCTGCAGTTTACATTAACTCTGACCAAGGAAAATTATTCCACCGATCATATGAACTGCGGTTATTCCATGGATCATATAAACCTCAGAAAACTATTCCATGGTTTATATTAAATTCTGCAGAATGCATTTTGGAATTCTATGGAATTTAAAAACAAATATCTGAAAAGCATTTTGGAACAGCCCCTGCCCATTAGTTTATCTGCTAGGGTTTACCTCAAAAATCAAAACAGGTAAATTGCACCCCCCACACACCCTAAGAACCTCCTTGAGTTCCTTTATTTGAAGTAGAAATATTTTTATCAGGTCCCATACTGTGCAGAGATCCCCATCTTTCCGATTTCACCGCTGGACCTGAATTCCGGTTTCTTGTCTCAGAAGTGCTTTGCGCATAGCCCCACAAAGCACTACTGGAACGAGAAAGCTGGCATTCTGGCCTAATGATAAAATGAGAAGGATGAGGATTGATGTACAGTGTGGTAACCAATGAAAATATTACTTATTCAAATTTGGTGGCACTGGGGACTCTCAGGCTGGGGTGGGGAGGGTGATTAGGCTAAGATGGATGGGGTGGATTTGTTAATTTCTAATACTAAGAATTCAGGAGTTAACCTGCTCTGGTTTGTACTTCCCAGACCAAAATCTGACATTTTTCCAATATCTGGGTGCTGGAGGTTGCTGACTGCTACCAAAGCCCCCAACTGCTGCCACAGAATTTTCGCAGAAATAGGTAACTATTGTCGCAGACATTCTGCAGCAGCAGGAGGTCTTACCGCAGAATTTAAATCCAAATTGCCGCAGAAAAATCAGGGCCTTGGGGATAGACAGTTGATGCAGACAGTTACACAGATGGCTCTCAAAGGGGAGCTTCTGCTGGTGGGGGACCTAAACCTCCCTGATGTGGACTGGGAGACCCTGGCTGCAGTATCAGCTAGGACGAGGGGGATCCAAGAGGAGCTACAGGGTGTATTCATACAACAGATAGTTATGGAGCCCACTAGGGGAGATAACCTGCTGGACATGGTCTTCACAAATTAGGAAAGTGTGGAAGAGGTGGTGGTGGTGGTGGGCAACGGCCTAGGTACAAATGATCATAGGACTGTAAGGTTCAGGGTAAGGATGGGGAGGGAGTTAAATCGGACCAGCACAAGGGTTATGGACTTCAGGAGGACAGACTTTAGCAGAATGACTTGAACTTGTACCTAGGCCTGAATATTTAGGGAAGAAATGGCAGAAAAGGGGAATAGAGGGGATGGAGGGTAATGAAAGCCACTGAAATTTGCATTAAGAAGGTGAGGAAGAACAAAAAAAAGGCGGAGACCACTCTGGTTTACAAGGGTGGCAGCAGGGGTAGTCAGGAAAAGGAAGAGGGCATTCAGAAAATATAAAATGACACAAAGGAAGGAGGACAGGAAGGCTTATATGGAGAAGCGGAGGATAGCAGGGCAGAAGATATGGAGGGTTAAAGCTGACACTGAGGAGAAAATAGCGAGGCAGGCCAAAAGGGGAGATAAACTTTTTTTTTAGGTATGTGGGGGAAAGAAGGAAGGCAAGACAGGGGACAGTACGGTTGAGGGGGGAGGACTACAACTGGAGGGGGACTTTGAGAAGCAGAGGTGCTGAATAATTACTTCTGCTCGGGTCTTCACGGGTGGGGACCTGAGCTGAGGGAGAGGAGTAGGGAAGGCAACAAGGTGGATCCTAGCCTGTTCAGTGTAGACAGGGTTAGGGAGGAACTAGGCAGGTTAAAGTTGGACAAGGCAATGAGGCCAGATGGCTTGCACCTGAGGGTACTCCAGGAACTGAGGGAAGAGCTGGCTGTACCACTGACGAGACTTTAACTTGTCCCTGGACACAGGGTGGATGCCAAGGGACTGGAAGAGGGTGGTGTGGCAAGATAGGCCTATATCCTTTATTAATGTTCCTATTGTATGTTCTGTAATGTACTTTAGAGTTAAGACACTGTCTCTTTAAAAGGCCAGAAAGAGCTAAACAAAATAGAACAGAATTACCAAAAACCAGTATGAGTCTGGTACTTATCTAGATAAGGAACAGACAGGTTTATGACCATAAAAATCATAACTCTTAGATAAAACTGGGCATTTAGTTTCCAACAACAAAAAGTGGTCAGGAGGATTGCCTAGGGTCAGGGGCTCAGGCCAAATGCAGAAACCATATGTTGCAGGGGTAAGACATGGAATCACAGTGACACCTGCAAGATGAGGTGAAACTGTTGCACCCCATGCTCTATATCCCAAAAGGGGTGGGTGCAGCTTGAAAATGACCATTCAGACTGTAATTATCAGGTACACATTTTTGAACATCAGTGCAGTTTTAGCTTGGAGTCAAAAGCTTGAGGACTTGGAGGATCTCAGAGCTGAGAGAACTTAAGCTGTTATATACTTTGGTTAAAGTATATATGTGGGTCTCGAACTACTTTTAAAAACCAAGACCTGTGCTTTGTGGAAACCTGATTTTTCACATGCAAAACAGAAATTCCGATTTTAAGTCAGAATTTGGGAACAAGGACTTCACTCTTCAAGATAAACCTTGAATTTTGAAAAAGGACACTCAAAGACCGATTTTTAATTCCAACAAATTTTGTGTTTCCAAAGAACTTTTCTTCACCTACACACAGAGGAGGTTATTCTCGAAAAGGACACTTTTCTGGACTTCAAAACCTCGGAATAAGGTATAGTTGAGAACAACAGTATATACTGTTTTCTGTAAACCATCCGGTGTTATTTTTAGTATTGTCTGCAATTCAAAGATCTTCTAAATTGTAGAATTTGCTGTGTTGTTTTTATTTAAGTAAACTTTTATGATTTTTTTTTTTGTTTATCAACTCAGCCTGGGGTCTGATTGTGTGAGCTAACATTTTAACAGAAAGGTTTTTGTAAAAGACTGTACACCTTGATAACGAAGATAGTGACCGCTTGGCTAGCCTACAAAACTACTTAGGCAAGAGGCTGCCAGTGGCAGTGGTGGGATTCAAACCCAAACGTAGTACATTGTCAAGGGGACTCTAAACTACTGTTTCCACCCTCCCTCTGGGGAAAAAGGAAGGTGAGTAATGCTTCCTGAACCCTACAACTGCTCACAAGTTCTGTAAAAAGGGGGGCTCCTCCCTGTAAACAGGTGGTCCTACCGTGCCCCTGAGGTTGGGCTCGTGACAGGCGGATTTGGTGCCACTGCACAAGGGGGGCATTAAGGAGGTGGAAGAGAATTACTGCCTGGTCAGCCTCACCCCGGTGATGGGGCAGGTGATGTAGGCACTAATTAAGGAAAGGGTGGTGGACTGCCTGGTGGATACCAGCATGCAGGACGATGGGCAGCATGGCTTCACTAATGGGAGGTCATGCCAGACAAACCTGAATGAGTTATTCAATTGGGTGATGCGAGTGGTTGACCAGGGAGAGGCGGTGGAAACAGCTTATCTGGACTTCAGTAAGGCCTTCGACACTGTCCCGCACAGGCTAGTAAATAAGCTAGAAAGCTTATGGGTGGGATGGAAATAACTAGGTGGGTGAAAAACTGGCTGGTGTGCAGAAGCCAGAGAGTGGTGGTAAACGGGGTGCACTCCAGGGTGAGGGGGTGACTAGTGGAGTGCCCCAAGGGTCAGTACTGGGACCCCTCCTTTTTAATATCTACATCAGTGATATAGCAGACAGGCTGGAGGGTAGGGTGTTCCTACTTGCAGATGATACAAAACTCTGCAATAGGGTGGACACCCCCAAGGGGGTGGAGACCATGAGGCAGGACCTGAAGATTCTGGAAGGGTGGTCGGAAACTTGGCAGCTGAAATTCAATGCCAAAAAATGTGCTGTGACGCACTTGGAGTGTAAAAATCCGCAAGTAGCTTACACTCTTAGGTGGGAGGAAATCAAAATTAAAAACAAAACAAAAATAACAGAGCAGGAGAGGGATCTGGGGATTATAATATCAAGCAACCTTAAGGCAGGTAGCCACTGCAGCAAAGCCATGGGGAAGGCAAATGGAATGTTGGCATGCATTGGGAGGGGGAGCATTATTAGCAGAAGGAAGGACGTACTGATGCCTCTCCACAAAGTCATGGTGAGGCTGCACCTGGCGTACAGGGGCCAGTTCTGGAGACCGCACCTACGCAAGGACATAGATGGGATAGAGAGGGTTCAGAGAAATGCAACCAAAATAGTGCATGGTATGCAGGGGAAGGCATACGAGCAGAGGTGTAGAGAATTGGAACTGTACACCTTGGAGACTAGAAGGGAGAGGGAGGATATGACTGAAGCCTTTAAGTATGTGAAGGGGATCAATAAGGTGAAGGAGGGGAGCTTATTTCAAAGGAAAGAGGGGGCTAAAACTAGAGGGCATAGTCTAAGATCGGAGGGAGAAAGATAGAGAGGCAATGTGAGGGGGCGATTCTTCATGGAGAGGGTGGTGGAGGCGCGGAACAAACTACCAGAGGAGGTGGTGGGAGCTGAATCGGTGGAGGGATTCAAGAGGGCATGGGACAGATATTTGGAGTTGAGAAGTGGGGGCAAGGGGAGGGCCTGTGGAAAAGGAGATGAGTAGGGAGGAGGAAGGGGCAGACTCAATGGGCCGTTGGGGTCCTTTTCTGCCGTCAGATTTCTATGATTCTATGTGTCGCAAAGCACAGGCAGAGCTATAACAAAAACACCTGCATCCAAGCTAGTGTCTCAAGAGTAACCAACTGAAGATAATCCCTCATTTTAGGCATTTGCTCCTGCATCCTTCCTGGCCAGGGAGTGAGAAGTATACTGGCAGAGGTCTGAGACAGAATTAAGGGAGTCAGTACTGGGTCTGGGACACCAAATGGTCTATGGTTGGCCTGAAGGGTCAAATGTGAGGTGTCGTAGCACACCAGAGGGGTTAAAAAATGGATAAAAAAAATGCAGTAGTCTGTCTATGTCAAACTGGCTACCAGTGCTTGCAGTTTGTATAGGACCTCACGGTAAAAATCCATTTAGATCACTCCCTGCCCAGTCTGCAGCGTACTTTTTTTTTTGTTGTTTGTTTCTCTTTTTTTTGTTAGAGAGAGCAACAATTTTCACTTGTAGACAAATACTGAAAACTGTCTAACATTCTAGCTTAAACACCATAGGGCAAACCCGGCATATTGAGAATTAGTCCCCAACCCTGAATGAACAAGGCAAAATGTAACATACATATAAAAAAAAGTTTATTGTTCAAACAAAAGGCCATGGCAGCTTTTAAATCTTATCCACAATTCCACAATCTAAACCAGTTCCAATCCTCCAGTGCCAGATATCAACCCCCCACCCTCTTGTGCGCAGTATCTATGTGGATTCAGTTTTGTCACATCACTTCTATGCCTGAATATGGCTCTTTGTGGTGAAAGCCAAGTAGTAGATGATTGTACCGATGGCAGCAGCAAGGACTTCTGTAGAGACCCAGGGCCCGCTCCAAGCTCCCTAGAGGAAGAGAGACCAAAAAAGAAAAACATGACGTTCTACAGATTCAACAGAATACACCAGTTTGCAGTGCCCAAAAAAATTCACCCTCCCAGTGACATTCCACAGACTCAACAGAATACACCACAAATCTCTCTACATCTTGAACCCCACCACCCAAAAAAGTGAGGAGCACTCAATGTGTACCTACCTGGTTATCAAATAAACACACACACACACACACACCACCAATTTAGCAGGTACTGCATGTGCATTTTGATTTCACTATAGTAACATGTTTTCATGTCAACTGTTTATACACAGCCTAAGGTCATTTTAATTTTGACTTGTCCTTTTTTTTGCTCTGGATCCTACTCCTAGCTGTGATCTCAGTCCGAATGCGAATATTGCTTTTTTTCCCCTAAAACTTTCCAGCTACTGCGCTATTTATTTAACTTTGCATCCCACTGTTCCCACTTTCTGTCTACCGATATGTCCTCCTACATTGCTCCTTATGTAACTTCTGGGTCGTACCTGAAAATAGGCCCAAGGTTGTCCAGTGTGCTTCCCTGGTAAATAAACCACTAAATAAATAAATATTATTACTGTGAACTTACACAAGGGTCAGGCTAAATGCTTACCAAGAACTGTTTTTTTTTTTTTGTTGTTTTGTTACACCAACTCAGCTGCAGGAGATGTGGAAAAGTAATCTATTCCAAGACCAGCACCAAGTCCCATTAGTGAAATGGCTACAAAAAAGCATTCAAAACAATGTGCAACAAGCCTGTTGCTTTGGAAGATGAAAGCATTGCATCTGCTCTCCACTGGTCTTGGTAGTGGGACCAATGTTGGCCATCAAGCCTGGATCTCCCACGATGCCATGAACCTCTATGATGCACTAGTTAAGGAGCGATTTACATGCAGTGACAAAAATATAATATATTAACCAGTTACTGACCAAGGAAAGGCACAATCAAATCAGATTTACAGATGTGACGGGAGAGGGGGGTAAACTGGTATAGTGCAAACAATAAAACATAAAATAGAAACATAGAAGATGACCGCAGAGAAGGACCGCAAGGTCCATCCAGTCTGCCCATTTCTTTTTCTACCTTATGAATTGCCATCAGCCTTTGCTCTGTCAATGGCCTATCTATTCATACTCATCTGTATTGCTCCCTTATGCCTATCCCATGCCTGTTTGAAGCCCTGCACTGTATTCATATTCATCACTTCCTGAGGTAGGCCGTTCCATGCATCCACCACCCTTTCTGTGAAAAAGAACTTCCTCACATTACTCCTTAATCAGCCTCCCTCTAATCTCATGCTGTGTCCTCTTGTCCCGCTATTTTTCTTATATTGAAACACGTTAGACTCTTTCACCTTGTTAATGCCCTTAGGGCGTTTAAATGTTTCGATCTTATCACCTCTCTCCCTCCTTTGCTCAAGGGTATACATATTGAGCTCCGTTAATGTCTTCATATGTTTTTTGATGCAGTCCCTGCACCATTTTGGTTGCCCTTCTCTGGGCTGCCTCAATTTGGTTAACGTCCTTGTGAAGGTGCGGCCTCCAGTACTGCACGTAGTACTCCAGATGGGGCCTAACCGATGTCTTGTAAAGAGGGATTATAACCTCCCTCTTCCGATTTGTGATACCCCTACTAATACACCCTAACATCTCCTAGCCTTACCTACTGCTTTAGTGTTCTGCTTGGATGATTTCAGGTCATCGGTCATGATGATGCCCAAGTCTCTTTCTTCTGTTGTGACTGCCAGCAATTCCCATCCTGGCCTATAGGTAACTTCAGGGTTTCTCTTCCTTATGTGCATGATCTTGCACTTCTTTGCGTTAAACCCCAGTTGCCACTCTTCCGACCGTTTTGCTAGTTTATCCAGATCTCTTCTCATTCTGCCCACCCCATCTAGACCATCTGCTCTGTTGCAGATCTTGGTGTCATCTGCAAACAAACAAACCTTACCGTCCAGTCCATCTGCAATGTTACTGATGAAGATATTGAAGAAGACTGGTCCCAGGACTGATCCCTGAGGTACCCCACTTGTGACTTGCATCTCTTCTGACTGTATACAGTTTACCATCACTCTCTATTTTCTGCCTGTTAACCAGTTTGCCACCCAGTTGACCAATTTCTGACCCACCCTGAGCCTACCCAACTTATTAATCAATCTTCTATGTGGAACAGTATTGAAAGCTTTGCTGAAGTCAAGGTTGGGCGACATCAACTGCTCCCCCTTGGTCCACCACTCTGGTTACGCAGTCAAAGAAATCTATGAGATAAGTTTGACAGGACTTTCCTTTTGTAAAACTATGCTGTCTTGGATCCTGTGTTCCTATGGATTACAGGTGTTGCACTATCCTTTCCTTAAGGAGTGCGTCCATAATCTTGCCCACTACTGAGGTAAGACTGACTGGTCTGTAGTTCCCTGCCAGCACTCTTGTGGAGTGGATCACATGAGCCCTTCTCCAGTCTTCTGGGACCTCTCCTGTGCTCAGAGACTCACTAAACAGTTCTGATAATGGCTCTGCTAGTTCCACCCTTAGCTCCTTTAGTACCCTGGGATGTATGCCATCAGGTCCCATTGCCTTGTCCACCCTAAGCTTATCGAGCTCTTGTAGGTCCCTTTCTTTTGTGAAGGGACTAGTGCACACCTGCCTCCCTGTGTCCATGGTGCCGAGCTGTGGGCCCTGCCCTACCTTCTCTTCAGTAAATACTGAGCAGAAGTATCTATTTAGGACAGATGCTTTTACATAGTCCTCCTCCTCCTCCTTCTCATGTCCCCTTATCCCCTTTGATTTTAGCAATACCCCCTTTGGACTTTCTCCTTTCACTAATGTATCAATAGAAAGTCTTATTACCTTTTTTTTTTTACTATTTGTGCTAGTGTTTCCTTGGTTTGTGCCTTTGCCTGCCTTACTGCCTTCCCTGCTTCCCTTAGGGCAGTTTGATATGCCTCCCTATCTTCATCCTGCTGCGTTCCCTTATATTGGCTTTGACCTTTTCTGCTACCGTTTTTGAAAACCAAAGTGGTTTCCTTCTTCTGTTGCACTTCCCTTTCTCTTTAACACAATGGGATGTTGTTTCAAGTATTGCATCCTTAATGCTTGCCCACTGTGCCTGTTCCCCCTCACCTGTATTTCTTTTTGCCAGGGCTAGCTTAACTCTGTTGGCCATCTTATCAAAGTCAGCTCCTTTGAAGTCCCACAGTTTTGCCTTGGAATGGGATGATTTAGTTCTAGTGGCCAAATTGAACCATACCATGTGATGGTCATTGGCCCTCAGGTGACCTTCTACTTGGAGATCTGTGATCCTTTCCCTGTTAGTCAGTGTGACATGGACAGCCAGTTCTGAGTGCTGTATCATTTTTTTAAATTATAAAATATATTACTGATTGTCTTTGCTGAGAAATCTGGTGCTCTTGGAATGACCTCACTCATTCCCCCGGTCTCTGCTAAAAGATGAAAGCCATGAGCTAATTACAGAGCAGGCCTTAATCAAGGATCTCCTGTTTGTCTGAGGTAATTATAGCTGTAGTTGATAAGAGGGAAGATCATATCCATTTTATGACATTTGGAGGGAAATCCAGGTTATTACACACAGGTGCGAAGTTGTAAATGTTCCTTGATGTCTGTGTGAGACAGGAAGCTTATATAGTTCAAAGAGAATCATTTGGAGAACATGAGTTATGCTGAGGTTGCAGAATTTAATACTTGGAAAAGACGTACTGTTTTTCTACAGATATATTTTTTTTATATATTCTGACAGAGGAGGAGCTAGGTGACCTCACACAAAGGGGTTGACAAATACAGTTTTCTTTAAGGAATATTCTGTTTTACTACACAGAGACTCTTCTATCTAGACTCTGACAAAGAAACATCTGTGAGCACTTTAAGCATGTATTTAGAGAGATAGACAAATCTAAGATTTATAGTAGGAATTGCATTGTTAAAACTGGTTTTAAGAGATGTGTATGTCTTGTGATATTATAGTTCTGCATTTTATGCATTACCTTTTTTTAAAATTTATTTTAGTAAAACTATTTTTAGAGCTTACTTCATCTGTCTTTGATTTCTTTCCTTTACAAGCAGAGTACATATGGTTAAAGCAGGCACTATACATAAGCTTGAATGGTGATACCAAACTGGAAAAAGGTAAGAGTTTTAAACCTGAGGTCTTTTATTACAGTTTTTAAGGGTTCATTTCTGTGCACCTGGTTAGGTACCCCATAGGCAAAGATATATGGCCCCCCGAAGACAGAATTATCTGAGCCTGTGCATTGGGTACACTAAAAAGAGGTTCAGGGTTTGAATCCCTCCAGAACTTGAGACCAAAGGTTGATTCTAATCCACAAAAACAGACAAGAGGGTTACCTTGTTCTGTTAACTGTTCGCAAGACTGCGCTCGGAGGTTGACACTTTGGGAGTAGAGGGCTGACCTGCTGAGTGGGTTTGTGACAGATTGGTTGGCAGCGGTGCAGATAATTTTGGTGTCACAAGCTTGTATTGTTCAGTGTGTCAGCTGAGACCGTAAGCTCACTTGCAAAGAAAGAAAAAGGCAGAGATTTTTAAAAAGGAAGCAGAACTATATCACTTGGTGTACAGTCAAGTTCCTACCCGTTTTATTTTTTTTCTAAAAGTGCAAGTCAGAGTAGCAGTAGTGAGAGAAGAAGATGGCTTCCGACTACAGCAGGCACACTGTAGACTCCTTAAAGCAGTTGTGCAGGGACAGAGGAGTCCCGTTTGCGGTGAAAGCCAGCGAACAGAACCTCAGAGATAACCTGATGGTAGCAGATACCCAGAGCAATGAGTCACGGACTGTGACTGAAAAGGACCAAACCTAGAGTGTGGCAGTGCTAGCAGCCAGTGAAGTGTCCAGATCTGATGAGGAGGGCAACAGGGCCACTGTCAGTGAAGGGCCACAGTAGCAGGAAACGTCATCAGTATCCTGAATCCGGAAGTACTCAGGCTGCAAATTGAGTTGTGCAGGATGGAGCTGGAGTTCCAGGAGAAGAGAGCGAGAACGCAGAGAGGCAAAGCATGAGGAGCGTGAGCGCCAGCGAGCTGCAGCATAGAAGACAGAGTGCAAACGCCGAGAGGCAGAGTGAGAACAGAGGGAGGCAGACTGTGAGGAGCATGAGTGCCAGCAAGCTGCAGAGGAGAAGAGAGAGGAGCACCAGAGGCAAAATGAACTGGAGAAGCTACGACTCCGACCAATGGCACTAGAGCAGGTAAGTGGCTTGGGTTTAACAGGGACTGCAGAACTGGGTTACAAATTGAATTCCAAATTAATAGCCAAATTTAAAGAGGGGGAGGATATGGATGCCTTTTTAAATTCTTTTGAAAGTGTTTGTATTCAGGCTAAAATTCCTAGAGAGTCCTGGAGCTTCCAGCTATCCCCGCTACTTACCAGGAAAGCACGGGATGCACTGGGTCAAATGGACAATGAGGACAGTAATGATTACAGCAAACTTAAAGCTGCACTGTTAAAAAAAGTTTGAATTAACTGCTGAATCATACAGAGCTAAATGCTGTAAGCTCAGAAGAAGTCCTGACATGAGCTACAAGGAGCTAGCCATGAAACAACGTCAGTTTTTAAAACGTCGGTGGGAAGGAATTGAGGCAAACTCTGTTGATAAAATTGAAAATGTGATTTTATTAGAACAGTTTTATTGGGCGTGCCCAGCAGAGCTGAAAACCTGGCTGGAGGACCGAGATCCCAAAACAGTGCAAGAGGCTGCTGAACTCTCGGACCACTATGCCAAGAGCAGACCTGCTCTGAGAGCAAATGGGGCGGCGGGCGTGGCAGTGCAGAAAGGGAAAAGCGCACCTTCAGGGCAGCTAAAACCCTCACTGCTTCCACTGAAACCAGTTAGCCCCAGGTTTCAGAGAAAAGATTTCTCTGAAAAGAGAAGTGAATGTTGGTTATGTAAAGAAACTGGGCATATTGCCAGACAGTGCCCCAAAAAGGCGAGCAATAATTTTCAAGGTGGTGCTAGAAAAGAAGTGGGTTGTTTGTGTGTCGCTGGAAGCATGCCAAAGAACATGAGGGAACACACGCATCCAGTCATGGTGAATGGTGTACAGACGCAGGGGTTAAGGGACACGGGGCATCCCTGATCTTGGTAAAGGGGGATCTGGTAGAGCCTGGTCAGCTTATACCCAATAAATATGTCACTGTACAGGACTTCCCCTGGTGAGGTGAAAACATTGCCCCTCGCTAGTATTCTCCTAGACTGGGGTGAAACGGGGAACTGTGCAACAGGTGACTGTAGCCAAAATCTTAGCAGTGGATGTGATCCTAGGCAACAATCTCAAACAAGGGATGGTATGTACAGTTACCCGTAGCCAATTGGCAAGGGAAATTTGTACTTCCTTGAACCCCACAGAAGCCATTGTGGAAAACACTGAGAGGCTGGTTCCCCAGCCTGTGTCTCCAGATGGGGAGACTAACGAAAAGGTGGTAGACATTTCCCCAGTAACAAGTAACCACACAGCTGCAGAGGGTTACTCCGAAGAGGGAGGGGTGACCCATTGTCAGAGGGTTGGGATTGACAGTGATCCTGAGGGCCCTGACGCTAGTGCTAGGGACCCTAGTTTAGCGACTGAAGAGGACCTGTCCCATGCCTTGGGACTGTGTGAGGGGTTTGCAGCTGCTCAGAGGAGTGACCCTAGTTTAGAGAAGCCGAGGGCTTGGGCAGACTCTGACAGAGCACAGGGAGGTGACGGCAGACATTAAGGTTTATTGGGAAAATGGACTTATGTATACTCAGGCAGTACAGACAGAGGGAGGGATGCTAAGCAGGCAGCTTGTCGTTCCCCAGAGGTATCGTGAGCAGGTGCTCAAAATTGCACACAATATTCCTCTGTCTGGTCATCTGGGAATTGCGTGCACTATGCAGCGGTTGACCCAGAATTTCTACTGGTCTAGCTTCACCCAGCAGATGAAGGAATATTGCAGGTCTTGTCACTGGTGCCAAGAAATAGGGAAGGCAGACAAAAAAACCGAAGCCACCCTAATCCCACTGTCCATAGTGCAGGAGCCATTCCAGAGGGAGGGAATGGATATTGTGGGGCCTTTAAATACACCCAGCTCCTCAGGGAAGAGATTCATCCTGACTGTGGTGGATTATGCCACCTGTACCCAGAGGCAGTCGCCCTATCCTCACGGAGGATGGACAATGTGGCAGATGCCTTCCTTGGGATTTTCTCCCGTGTTGGGTTTCTGCAAGAGGTAATAACCGATCGAGGGGGTTCCTTCATGTCGGACCTGATGAAATGTTTATGGGAGAAGTGTAGGGTGGTGCAGAGATGCACAACACCATATCACCCACAAGCCAATGGGCTTGTGGAAAGTTTCAATGGTACCCTAAAGTCAATGCTCTGGGCGTTTGCTGAACAGCATGGGAGGGACTGGGAGAAATACCTTCCCCACCTGTTTGCATACAGGGAGGTGCCCCAAGAGTCGACAGGATTTTCTCCCTTCGAACTCTTATATGGACGCCGGGTACATGTGCCCCTTGACTTGATCCGGGAGGACTAGGAAGGCAAGAATGCCACCGAGGGAACTCCCATTGTGGATTATGTCCTCAGGTTTAGGGAAAGGCTGAAGGAGCTTATGGGGACAGCCCAGAGCAACCTGGCAGCTGCCCAACAGAAACAAAGTGTGGTATGACTGCAGAGCCAGAGCTCGCTCATACATGGTGGGTCAGGAAGTCATAGTCTTATTCCGGTCCGGAAAGACAAGCTGCAAGCTGAGTGCACAGGACCGTACAAAGTGGTTAGGAAGGTAAATGACGTGAACTACATTGTGGAGTTACCTGACTGAAGACAGACAGAAAGTATGTACCATGTCAACATGAAGAAGCCACATGCAAATAGGGCTGATATGGTGTTTGCAGTGTGTAGTCATGGGGAGGGGACGGACAAAGGAGACCCCCTTCTGGACTTGCTGGAGGAAAGTAAGTGGAAGTCCTCCGTGGACTAACAAGGAACAGATCACAGATCCCCAGGTAGATGGTCACACGGGGGCCAGTGACCATCACATGGTATGGTTCTATTTGGCCACTACATCTAAATCATCACATTCCAAGGCAAAAATATGGGACTTCAGAGGAGCTGACTTTGATAAGATGGCCAACAGAGTTAAGCTAGCCCTGGCAAAAAGAAACACAGGTGAGGGGGTACAGGCAAAGTGGGCAAGCATTAAGGATGCAATACTTGAAGCAACATCCCATTGTGTTAGACAGAAAAGGAAATGCAAAAAAAGAAGGAAACCACTTTGGTTCTCAAATACAGTAGCAGAAAAGGTCAGAGCCAAAAGGCTGGCCCTCAGGAAATATAAGGGAACACAGTGGGATGAAGATAGGGAGCCATACCAAACTGCCCTGAGGGAAGGCAGTAAGGCAGGCAAAGTCCCAAACTGAGGAAAAACTAGCACGAACAGTAAAAGAAGGTGACAAGACTTTCTATAGATACATTAGTGAAAGGAGAAAGTCCAGAGGGGGTATTGCTAAGCTCAAAGGAGAAAAGGGGGCATGTGAGGAAGAGGACACTGTAAAAGCATCTATCCTAAATAGATACTTTTGCTCAGTATTTACTGAAGAGAAGGTAGGGCAGGGCCCACAGCTCAGCACCATGGACACAGTGGGGGAGGGAGGTGAGCACTACTCCCTTCACAAAAGAAAAGGTCCTACAAGAGCTCGCTAAGCTCAAGGTGGACAAGGCAATGGGACCTGATGGCATACATCCCAGGGTACTTAAGGAGCTAAGGGTGGAACTAGCAGAGCCATTAGCAGAACTGTTTAGTGAGTCTCTGAGCACAGGAGAGGTCCCAGAAGACTAGAGAAGGGCTCATGTGATCCCGCTCCACAAGAGTGGTAGCAGGGAGAAGGCAGGGAACTACAGATTAGTCATTCTTCCTCAGTAGTGGGCAAGATTATGGAGGTACTCCTTAAGGAAAGGATAGTGCAACACCTGAAATCCATAGGGGCACAGGATCCAAGACAGCATGGGTTTACAAAAGGAAAGTCCTGTCAAACTAATCTCATAGATTTCTTTGACTGGATAACCAGAGTGGTGGACCAAGGGGGAGCAGTTGATGTCGCCTACCTTGACTTCAGCAAAGCCTGACACTATTCCACATAGAAGATTCATAAATAAGCTAGGTAGGCTCGGGGTGGGTCAGAAGTTGGTCAACTGGGTGGCAAACTGGTTGACGGACAGAAAACAGAGACTGGTGGTAAATGGTATACAGTCAGAAGAGATGCAGGTCACAAGTGGGGTACCTCAGGGATCAGTCCTGGGGCCAGTCCTCTTCAATATCTTCATTAGTGAAATTGCAGATGGACTAGAGGTTAAGGTTTGTCTGTTTGCAGATGACACCAAGATCTGCAACAGAGTAGATGATCCAGATGGGGTGGGCAGAATGAGAAGAGATCTAGATAAACTAGCAAAATGGTCAGAAGAGCGGCAACTGGGATTTAATGCAAAGAAGTGTAAGATCATGCACATAGGAAAGAGAAACCCTGAAGCCACCTATAGGCTGGGAGGGGAGTTGCTGGCAGACACAAAGGAAGAAAGAGACTTGGGCATCATCATGACCGATGACCTGAAATCATCCAAGCAGACCTCTAAAGCAGTAGGTAAGGCTAGGGGGATGTTAGGGTGTATTAGTAGGGGTATCACAAGTCATAAGAGAGAGGTAATAATCCCTTTTTACAAGACATTGGTTAGGCCCCATCTAGAGTACTGCGTGCGGTACTGGAGGCCACACCTTCACAAGGACATTAACCAAATTGAGGCAGTCCAGAGAAGGGCAACCAAAATGGTGCAGGGACTGCATCAGAAGACATATGAGGACAGATTAACGGAGCTCAATATGTATACCCTTGAGCAAAGGAGGGAGAGAGGTGATATGATCGAAACATTCAAACACCTTTAGGGCATTAACAATGTGAAAGAATCTAACATACATAGATACATAGACAGTGTCGGCAAATAAGGGTCTATGGCCCACCCAGTCTGCCCATTTGAGCTTGTAAGTTCAGTTTATGTTTAAATATAAGAAAAATAGCAGGAGAAGAGGACACAGCATGAGAATAGAAGGAGGCCGATTAAGGGGGAATGTGAGGAAATTCTTTTTCACAGAAAGAGTGGTGGATGCATGGAACAGCTTACCTCAGGAAGTGGTGGCTATGAATACAGTGCAGGGCTTCAAACAGGCATGGGATAGGCATAAGGGAGCAATACAGATGAATATGGATAGCTTTGTCATTGACAGTGTAAAGGTTTGTGGCACATTCATAAGGTAGAAAAAAATGGGCAGACTGGATGGGCCTTGCGGTCCTTATGTGCCGTCAGCCTCTATGTTTCTATGCTAAATTGTCTCCCCAGCTGGCCCCGGACTAGATCCAGAAAGTAAGGGAGGTTTTAGCAGACTTTGCCCAGTTGTTTAGCACCAAGCCTGGACTAACCCCCTTAGTAACACACAATGTGGAGACAGGGACACAGACACCCATACAACGGACAGCATATCAGGTGTCAGAGGCTGTCCAAAAGGACATTAGGAGGGAAGCGGAGGAGATGCTGGATTTAAGGATAATCCAGAGATCCCACAGCCCCTGGGCCTTACCCATAGTCCTTGTGCCCAAGCCAGACGGCTCGACTCATTTTTGTGTGGACTGAAAGCAGTCATGAAGTCAGACGCCCACCCGATGGTCCAGATGGACGAACTCCAAGAGAAGTTGGGGAGGGGGCGACCTACCTTACGACTATTGACCTGACCAAGGGGTACTGGCAGGTAGAATGGACAGGCAGAGCTAGGGAGAGGTCAACCTTCATCACTCCGATAGGCTTATTTGAGTTTAAAGTAATGCCTTTCGGAATGAAGACCGCCTCGGCCACTTTCCAAAGGTTGGTGAACCAGGTGTTAAATGGTGCTGAGGAGTACGCAGTGGTATACCTGGATGACACTGCCATCTTTAGTACCAGCTGAAAGGAACACCTATCCCACCTTAGGGAAGTGTTGGGTAGGATACAGAGGGCCGGGCTCACTGACAAAGCCGAGAAGTGCCAGTTTGCCATGGGAGAAGCGGCTTATCTAACCCAATAAAAACAGAAGTAATCCAGGCGTGGCCCAGACCAGAAACCCAGATGCAGGTCAGGAGTTTTCTAGGGACAGCAGGGTACTACAGAACATTTGTACCCAACTACTGTGCCCTGGCTGCTCCCCTGACCTGACAAAGAAAAGGATGCCCAAGAAAATTACCTGGGGCCCGGCCTGTGAGGAAGCCTTTTCCAAACTAAAGGAGACACTGTGCAGTGCCCCTGTTTTGACACGTCCTGACTATAGCAAAACCTTTATAGTTCAGACTGACCCATCAGACGTGGGTATTGGGGCGGTACTGAGTCAGACATCCAGCCAAGGAACAGATCACCCAGTAGTTTACCTGAGTAGGAAGTTACTTCCAAGGGAGCAAGCATACTCCACGGTGGAAAAGGAGTGTCTTGCCATAGTGTGGGCCCTAAAGAAATTAGAGCCATACTTGTATGGGCAGCATTTTGTGGTGCAGACTGACCACAACCCCCTGGTTTGGCTGACCCAGATGGGAAAGAACAATGGTAGATTGCTAAGATGGAGTCTTGCTTTGCAAGGGTATATTACAATATTACATAAGGCTAGAGTCAAAAATCAGAACTCAGATGGGTTGTCTAAGGTCTATGAGGAGTGAACCGATTTGGGAAGCTCATCCCATGCAGGGGATAGAACCCCCAAATTCCGTCTAGGTGGGGAGAATTGTGACGTGGCCAGCCAGTTCCGAGTGCTGTATCATTTTATTAAAATATAAAAATGTATTACTGATTGTCTCTGCTGAGAAATCTGGTGTTCTTGGAATGACCTCACTCACCCCACCTCCAGGTCTCTGCTAAAAGCCGAAAGCCATGAGCTCATTACAGACCAGGCCTTAATCAAGGATCTCCTGTATGTCTGAGTTAATTATAGCTGTAGTTGCTAAAAGGGAAGATAATTTTCATTTTAAGACATTTGGAGGGAAACCCAGGTTATTACACACGGGTGCAAAGTTGTAAATGTTCCTTGATGTCTGTGTGAGAGAGGAAGCCTACATAGATCAGAGTGTCATTTGAAGAACACTGAGTTATGCTGAGGTAGCAGAATTTAATACTTGGAAAAAACATACTGTTTTTGTACAGATATACAAGAGGAGGGTAAGAAGGGAGAAGAGTAAAGGAACGGCAGCCGAGGCAAGAGCCGGGCCAAAATGTTAACTGGATGGGTGAGCAACTGGCTGTGTGTTTGGACCTAGAGGGTGGTCCTGAATGGGGCACATTCGCAGGTGAGGGACATCAGAAGCGGAGTGTCCCAAGGATTTGTTCTGGGACTAGTCCTCTATCATTTATATATGACACAGGGAAGGGGGGGATCTGGGAAAGATATGCCTCTGCAGAGGATACCAAACACCTGTGGAAGGGCAGACATCAAAGAGGGGACAAGGGCCGTGAGGGAGGACCTGAAAAGGCTGGAGTGGTGGTCAGTGATGTGGCAGCTGAAATTTAACAGTACAAAGTGCAGAGTAATGCTGAAAGGGCCAGAAACCCAACAGCAGAATACAGAATTGGGGGTGATGATGGAGGACAGAACAGTGGAAGAAAGGTACCTAGGGGTGTTAATAATGGAGAACTTGAGAGCAGAGTGTACAAGGGTTGTAGGCAGAGCAAATGAGATTGATAGCAGGAGAAGGGAGGTGATACTGCCCTTGTACAGAGCTCTGGTTAGACTGCACTTGGGAGTACTGTGTGCAGTTTCAGAGCCCACACTTGAAACAGAGAGGTTGGAAGCAGTGCAAGAGGATGACCAAAAAGGTTGGAAGATCTCAGTATGTATGAGCTGGGATAAACAAGGTGGATAGCACGTAACTGTCCACACCAAGGTAGAACATGGGCACCAGGGTAAACTCCATGAAAGCGGTGGTGGTGGGGTCAGAAAAGAAGTCAGGAAGTACAGCTTCACAGAAAAGGTCATAAAAAATGTAACTGGCTTACTGAGGATAACGTATACTCTAAAAACAGTTGGGGGGGTCAAAATGAGGTTGAACACACTAATAATGGGAAGCGTTGGGGGTGAGGGAAGCAAACAATGGCTCATGGGGCACTTCCCACTAGCAGAAAGGTTTTGGAGAGACTAGATGGGCCAGAAGCCTTTTATCTGCCAAAAAAAATATGTTTCTGTGGAAGGTCCCTTGTCTAAAGAATTTGTCCATCCAGAAGGGGATGCTAGCCTGGAAGGTCCCGGCAAAGGGTGTGGGGGGGGGGGGGGACCACAGGGTAAGATCCCCTCTGGGGTGGGTTGGTGATGGGGCTGGATGGTTGCCAGAAGAGGGCAGATGGGGGCCAGTCGGGACACAGAGAGCAAAAAGAATACCCCCAAAACTCCCAAGATTATCTAAACACCCAGAAGCTTAGGTGAGACATTACATTTTAAATAGTAACTCATGAGGCTCTCTAGCAGGAGAAGGGAGGTGGCGTCTCCTCTGTATTGCTCACTGGTGAGACCCCATGTGGAGTACTGTGTCCAGTTCTAGGGACTGCACCTCCACAAGCACAGCAACCAGGTGGAGGCAGTCCAGAGAAAGACTACTGAAATGGTGCGGGGTTAGCACAAAAAGCCATACAAAGAGAGACTGCTGGAGCTGGACACATATCCCCTGGAAGAGAGGAGCGCGAGATGGGATATGATTGAGACCTAGAAGTACCTCAAGGGGGTGAACAAAGTGCAAGAGGAGCTTCTTTCAAAAGGAGGAAGAATGCCAGTATAAAGGGGCATGCTGTGAAACTTGGGGGGGGGAGGGGGGAGTTCAAGAGGGATGTGAGGAAATGCTTCTCCACAGAAAAGAACCTTGTACAGTCTTGCATGGGGACCATGGCTGCCTGATGGCCCTGCCCAGAGGGGGAAAGCCTGGGCAGATCGCCGCTCCAAGTAATACCAGGGGTGAGTGGAGGTCTGAGTCGGGGCTGAGCTCTTGGAGGACTGGCACCCGAATACTAAGTAAGCAAACAAACAAAAAAGAAAGGTGGTAGATGCCTAGAACAGCCTACCAGAAGAGGTGGTGGGGCAAAGACCGTGGGGAGCTTCAAGCATGAGCAGGATTGGAACATGGGTATTATAAAAGAAATAAGGGAAGGGGAGGGACACCTTTGTGACCAAGTAGGATACAGGGTGTAGTATCAGGCAGGCAAAATACGGCAAACTAGATTGGCCTACCAGTCCTTTTCTGCTGACATTTAATATGTTTGTTATTACTTATTTATAGTAGTATTTTACCATTTAAAATGGGAAAATTGCTTACCAGCACCATGTCTGATTCCTAGAGACATCCTGGGACAAGAAGTGGCAAAGTCAAGTCATAAGAGTTACAAAAAGTTTACGTAACTGAAGTGGACCAATGGACGATTAAGAGAAGTGCAATTCTTGTGACCCATTTGTGCTATGCATGACGGAGCTTACAGCCCTTCCCTGCACACTCAACGACTGTGTGAGAAAGGGGGGTAGGGTCTCCATACAAATGAACAACGGGGCCATTTACAATGTATGGCGACCCTTGCAACCTCCCCAATCTAGAACTGTTACAGGTAGGTGGTAGTAGTGACAAAATGCTGTGACTGGGTTGTCAGACGTTAGAAGACAGATCTCTGTGGGACGCGAATGTTGGCAGCCCTCGCTGTGAGCATGGGGCGCAAGTACATCACAACTAAACTATCAAGGAATGGTAATCACAGCCATTATCTTTAGACATGCATCTGCCTCAGAAGCAGGCCTTAAAAGGGATTGTCATACACTAGCCCCACACACCTGTGGTGTGAGACAGCCCTCAATTTGCACTTTTAGTGCAAAGTCAAATTTTTAGTTTGCTTGGTTGCTTTGTAATCTTTATGTAGTTAAGTCTGCCATCCCCTCCACCCCAGTAACTCACTGGTAAGGCCACATCTAGAGTATGGAGTTCAGTACTGGTGCCCACACCTCAAAAAGGACATTAACCTGCTGGAGAAGGTTCAGAGGAGGGCTACAAAGATGATATTGGGTCAGCAGGGTAAGGCATACGAGGAGAGGTTGAAGGCACTAAACATATACTCCCTGGAAGACAGGCGAGAGGGGGGACATGATTGGGACCTTCAAGTACTTGAAAGGATTAATAAGGTTGATAAGTAGAGCCTCTTTAAGCTGAGTGGCAACCACTAACACGAGGGGTCACAGTCTTACACTGGAGGGTGGGAGGTTTAGGAAGGAGGTCAGGAAGCACTTCTTCACAGAGAGGGTGGTGGACACTTGTACTGCGCTACTGGAAGATGTCATCTTGTTGAAGACAGTGGGCAGCTTTAACAGAGGCTGGGATCGGCATAGGGGAAAGGTAGGGAGGATGGGAGGAGTGGGGAGGGAGGGCAGGGACAGTAGCTCAAGCTGTGAACCCTGCAATAAGAGAAGACTTGATAGACCAAATGGCCTTCCTCTGCTAGCTTCTTTGTATGTATGTAATATCTTCTTTATATAGTTGTAGGACTATACATAACCTAGGGATTACACCAGGACTGCCGATTGGTTTAAAAAGACTTTCAAAAGCTCACATTAGCATTTTCTTAAACTGACTCTTCCGTGGCTGACCCTTGTTGTGGCCATCAAATGCAGGGGATCCTGAGAAAACACCACCATGCAGCCGTACATAAAAGATGTTGGGATGACAGAAATGTAGGGATGTTATGGTATGACAGTTTCATAGTATACCAAGGTATCAAAAGTAATCGTATTGATACTGTGGCCAGTTTCTGATACCGCGACAACTGTGGTTCATGGTATACCATGGTTCAGAAGTTTCAAGTAATTGTTCTGTGTTTTTAGGGTTGACTGCTCCTCCCACAATGACTCACAACAAGACAAGAGTTTGAGACGACTTCCTTTTCATACAAATATTTATTCATAACTAAGATTACAAATACCTTTAATCCAAGGGTTCTTTTACAAAGGTTCCACGTCAAATGAAAACAATATGAGACATAAACGAGAAACGAAGGCAATACAAGGAGTATACAGTGCTGGTTAATAAAATTGTGAGGAGCTCAGTAAGAAGATTAATAACATCAGTGTTCCAGTTTGATAGTATTAGGAATACAGATATGCACAGTTAAAAGCCAACAGTTGCATAAATAGAGATATGCAGTACACAAATGGGCCAACTTTGTCAATCTTGTAGCTACAGCATGGTGGAGGCCGGGTTAAGACCACAGGGGAAATTTGTTCAGGGGAGGTGGTGGTGGTGGTGGGGGGCTTGGGTGGAAGAAAGAAAGCAGTACAGGCAAGTGAGGAAAGGGACATAGGCTACTGGGGGAAAGGAGGGACTGTGGTAGGATGGAACTAGGTGAGACAGTCACACTTACATAAGGTTGCGAGGCGAGACCGTAATTTGGGTTTGAAGATGTGAAGCTTGGGTTCAGAGAGGACATCAGGGGGCAGATAATTCATTCAGGCTGGAGCTCTACAACTGAAAGTTCGCTGGGCTTGAGATGTCCTGCAGCAGGGGACTTGGAAGGCAAACTTAGCGGAGCTACGTGTATCACGTTGAAAGGCTGGGCAGATTAGCATTGGGTGGGTAGTTGGGGGAGTTAAGGCAAGGTGTATTTTGTTTTGCAAAAAGGCATGTATAATATCTAATTCTACCGTGTAGGTGAAGCCATTCGGTTTGACGATATAGGTCACAGGTGTGTGTCCCATCTGTCTGTCCCAGTTTAACAGCCTACGGCCTCGTTAAGCAAGATCATCGCTTAACAAGGCCGTAATACCATGGTATTATGATAACCACGATACTACACATGATGGTTGCCATACCATCAAAATGTTATCCTGTGACATTTCTACAGGATCAAACATAAAATTAAATTACAAGGCAAACAAGTAAGCTGAATTTTTGTCTCTGCCCTAAAGGTACAAAAGTGGGGGCTATTACATGGATGCTTCCCTTTACAACACAAAGTAATGGGCAGAGAAACATCCAGTGGCACCAATGGTAGCTATGGACTCATGGCATAACAGAGATCCAGTCCATGGCATGACACAGCCCCATGCAACTGGAGCTATGATATGCTGCAAATTCATGGGTGTTAATAACCAGCATATTAGCAATTGCAAACCCTGGTTGCATCCAGTAATTTCTGGATGATTTGCCTTTCAACAATTGGAGGGCCAAGAAGGAACATGACTCCTGCCCCCCCCTCCCCGCAACTGCACACTTCTGTGTATAGCGCAGATGAGTAGTGGTGCAATGGACAATCGTTTGCATTCAGTTTTGCACCGCCACTGATTGGAATGAAGAACAGAATACCTAAACTCTTGCTAATTTGCATACCAAATACTGAATAAACTACTGGAGGTTTCTCAAGGACAGGGACCCTGAAGCAATTTACAAGTAAAGAAAAAAATCCTTCTAATGAAACCAGCAGACATGCTCATTTCCTTACCCGGTGGTCAACGTTGACTGTGAAGAGTGGAGAGATGGTAGATATATCCTCATTGTTCCTCTGGGCCTACAAAATAAGAGAGACCATGTGTCTTTCCCAAAAGAACAAACCATGCAACAGTGAAAGCAAAGAACACGGCAGTGCCATAACCCCCTCACATTGCACTCAGGGCTGTAAAGTGGACAAGCTGTCTCACGTACATGAAGGTAGAAGCAAAATAATGTCATTACGCTTGTCATACTATACTACCAGGAAGAACCTATTAGTGTCGGAACTGCCAGCGTAATTAAGAGTAATGCAACGTCAACACTGCCACTTGAGGTGCATCCTCCAGGCAGTGATGCGCTTACCCCGTAACAAATGGGCAAGTTCCCTGGCCCACTGTCAGGGGGTTGTCAACCCTCCCTGGTATACATAAACTTAGGTAGCACTCCTTTCCCAGGTCACTGGCACTGGATCATCGGAGAGCCAAGGATTTACCTTTAAAGAGCTTTCACCTGGATCCTCCAAATCAAGGAGGAACATCCTTAACTTGCAACCTCATTACTGATGGAGATCCCACATTTTCTATGAACAAGAAACTGTGAATGCCTGCACACCAAAAGGTTTCCCCTGTTAGAACCAGAACTTCTGCAAATTTCTCAAGCCGCACTTAAGTGATTTAAGGGACCACTAGCCAGCATGTACGCGTACACACACACATTGTAATTAGCAGATATATATGTAGTGAGCACACCACATCTTTATGCTCCAGTAACAGGTATGGGACAAGAAAACTAGTACTTGAAATTATCACAGGAGATAAAATGACTCACACAGTATTAGCAATTTACAAGCAAGTGGAACTGATAGATTACTGTGCTTCTCGGCCATAACAAACATCTGACTTGTGAAAAGGCCCCTCCCAATAACTGGGCATTTTCACATCCCAGGTGCTAGCCCTGAGACCCAGCTCACATGAACAGTACCTACGCGTGTTGCTCCAGTGAAATTAAGACTTAGCAAGTCTCGCTCCTCCTCCTCCTCCATGTACCCATCACCCCCTATTCCTCTGTTCCCCTTCCCACCTCCAACAGTTTTACCCCAAGTCTAAGACTCCTCTTTCCTGGTGTTCCCGAACTCCTGGACTCAGTCTGCTCTCTCGAGGGTCAAAGTCAACCAAATACACCTACAAGCTTTTGTACAGTCTATGGATATATAATGTGAGTCTCTTAGCTCATGGGCAATCTTTGTATATTCACTGTTTTATACTGTTGCCAACTGTGTTTCTGCCCTTGTGTTTTGCCCTCATTGCATGTCTGATGACTAATTGCCTGTATGCCTGCTCCGCCCCCTCCCAATCCCAGTTGCACCTGGAAACGAGCCTCAGCTCAGTGTGCCTTTCACAGTTATCGACCTTTTAAATCAATCAAACAGGCACTCATTTATCCATGATCGGGCAGTAACCATGTGAACTGCTGAATCAGGCAGCATGATCCAATATCGGTTAGAGCAGAGGCTTGGAATCAGGAGACCCAGGTATAACTTTACTCACTGTGCGACCCTGAGCAACTCTTCTTAACCCCTCAGTGCTTCAGCTCACCCAGCTATAAGAACAGATAAAACAGGAAACCAATGAAAATGAGATACTGAATCTCAGCTGGGCTAATTCTTAAAGGGGCACTGTCAGCTTTTCCCCTGTTATAATTAATTTTATAGTAGTGGATCTCTTGGCACATACCTGGGTAAACGATGATGAAGAATACCTCTGCATAGATGAAAATGCAATCCGTGTACCTGTTATTTGTAAATTAATAATTGTTACATTACACTCGGGACGCATTTAAATGCTGTGCACCGGAAGCAGATTCAAGGGAGAACGGACGGTTACCGTGAGCGCTGTCCCCGAGGAGCACATTTTAACATTATCATCCCAATAACCATAAAGCAGTGTATCATAGTTATTTTAAGGTGCTCCTGGTATTTCCAACACAAAAGCTCGTTCAGCGCAAAAGAAAGCTGAAATCTGCTGCCGAAATCACACGCATGCGCAATAGTGGCACATTCTTGCGCATGCGAAGGATCTTTCCTCCTGGCGCTACTGCGCATGTGTGGATTTCGGCACCAGATTGCAACATTCTTCTGCAGCTGAACGAGCGCTCTTTTTTTGTTAGAAACACCAGGAAAACCTTAAAATAACTAGATGCACTGCATTAAGTGGTTATTGGGATAATGATGTTAAAATGTGCTCCTCGGTGACAGCGCTCACGGTACACGCACGTTCTTGCCTTGAATCTGCTTCCGGTTGGCAGCGTCCCGAATGTAATGTAAAAATTATTAATTTACAAAAACCAGGTACACGAATTGCACTTTTTTCTATGCCAGGGCATTCTGCATCATCGCTTACCCAGGTATGTGCCTAAAGATCCACTACTATAAAATTAATTATAACAGAGTGAAAAAGCTGACAATGCCCCTTTAAATAAAATGTATAAAAAATATCCACCCACACCAGGCACTTGGGTTACTATTCCAATATTGACACTGCAGTGCAGCATGAGGGGGGTGCTGCACCCTTGAGGTGCCGCCTTTCGGATGAGATGTTAAACCGAGATCCCATCTGCCTGTTCTGGTGGTAGTTCAGGTGGATGTTAAAGATCCCATGGCACTTCTCGAAAAGAGTAGGAGAATTTCCCCGGTGTCCTGACCAAATTTCCACCATTCACTACAAATACCACTAACAGCTTAATCTGGTTCAGTTTCAGTTGGTTACCATCTGTGTCCCCTCGGTCGCCCCTGAAAGAGATACTTCTAGTCTTGGTGGGCCTGCCAGGTCAAAATTCAATACATAAATAAATAAATAAACAAATAAATAAATAAATAAATTTGTTCTTGTCCCTACCTTTCTCAGGATGCTGTAGGACTCTTCATCGAAGAACTTGACCTCATAGGTTCCTGACCTGGCATTCTTGTGCTCCATGCTCCAGGACACCTGGGGGTGAGGGGGGTGAGAGAGAAGCGACAGAAAATGAAAAACCTGACACAACTGGGAAGCTGCAATAGTTTCACATTTTTTACCACTGGTTGACAAGTTAATATAGGTATTAACAAGGGACCAACAATGCTAGCCTAGGCTAGATGCATAATCTCAGTGTAGAAGCCTGCACTGGTTTAAAGGGGATCACCCATCTTTAATGGCTTTAGACCCAATACAACCCCTCCCATCCAAGTGGGTTCTGGAGGGCTGATGTGTTGCTACAGACCATTAAATTATCACACATTGCCATAGTGAGCTTTGGAAAAAAAAATTATTGGGCCTACCCACTAAATATCACAAGACAGCACAAAATGCAGGAATAAAGCAAATAATGACTATATGTATTCACCTGATGTTCTCTGCATTAAAAATTTGCCCCATCTCTTCATATTGATCACATCTCACAGCTTTTATCTGTATAAAGGAAGGCCAAAAGGATGATCCAACGACAGCAGGGGAGGTTATATGAAGAAAGGTTGGCACACCTTAACATGTATACACTGGAGGCCAAGAGGGAAAGGGGGAAATATCCTTGGTAGGCTGGCCTTACATTCTTACAAAAAACACTGTCTTAGACCCCTTCACATCACAGAGGGCTGATGCATTGCTATATGCCCAGTATCACCCCCATCATCCCAGCACTGTATGGTAGGTGCTTGCATGTAGAAATAAAATAAAAATAAAAATTTACAGGCAGAAAAGGACCAGAGAGCCATACAATTGACTCTGTTCCCCAACTAATAACTCAGCCTAATGCTGAGCGGGCTCAACTGTGCCTCCCTCCCCCCGGCAGTAACTCAGCCCCTCTTCCTGTCCCAACTCATCCATTTTTCACTAGCCCCATGTGTCTTGTCCCCTTGAAGACCACCACGGTTTTCATTTCCTTTTTGTGTAAGTATGTTTTTATTAAATAACAGGGTTGCACAGCCACATCGTCAAGTACATTAACAGAAGCAGTGGAATGGATGACAAAAGGCAACAGAAAATGGCACCACATTAAATGTAAGTGAATAATCCAGGGCTCTCCCGAATCTCCAACACAGCTTTGGGGCCGGAGTACCCTGTCTTGCATCGATAGCACTATTTAGGCACCAGTGTCTGCAGGTCAGGGAGATGTAAGTACAGGAGGAGGGGAGCCATCCTTTCATCCACACCCTAGTCCTTCACTCTGCATGGACACTCTACTTCCATGTCCACTATTAATCTCAGGCCCTTTCACAGTCCTCCAACTGCTAAACCAGCTGATCATGGAATAAAAGTGGGGTCATGCTGCATAACAAAGTACCCAAGAATTCCACCTAGATACGAAAACTTCAGTTCTCTCATTGAAGCCAAAAGTAATTATTTCCATATCAAATCCCTGAAGCCAGACCAAGCCCATGGCCTGGATGGATTCTCAGCAAACCTTTATAAATGGAAGCAAACTCAATATGTCAGAGGGCTGGCCAGGGAGAGGAGGATTAAGCATCTGTAGGCCTGCTCTCCTTCGGGAGGCAGAGCTCAGTGCTGGTCTGGCCCCTAGTGGAAGCTGGAGGAAAGGCAGTCCGGGCCAACAAATAGGGCGGGGTGCAGTGACAATTGCATGCCACGCCTCCTAAGGGACAGTACAAGGAGGAAAAAGCCAGAAGCAGGATAACTCTGAGCAGCAGCACCTGGCCAGCTGGGCGCACAGCCAGAACAAGATCCGTCACATGGCTGGGTTGGGGAACCACGCCAGGAGTGGGGGCAAGCCCTGGGAGAAGTTGGCAGTGGTAAGTCCTGCAGGATGTCAGGGTGATGGAGCTGGGGTGCTCGTCAGATGGGGGGACAACCTGACAGGAGGACAGAAAGTAAAAAAAGAAAGAAAAAAGGTTTTGCATCAGAGCTAGCCCCAATTCTGACTAAGATCCTTTAATATCTACATGAAAATGGCATGCAGGATAATTGTCAGAAGCTGTAATTTCCCCTAATGCCCAAGCCTCGCAAGGACCCAGAATGTACCGCTAATTATCGGCCAATCTCCCTGATTGACCAAGACATCAAAATCTTGGCCTTGCTTTGACCTGGTTCCTGCTTGCTCTGCCACCACGTTCCCTAGGTGGCAGTCGCTCAGCAGAATGAACACCCTGCCCTCCCTTGAGGAGGACAGCTGCCAATGGGATGGTTAAAAAAAATGCTCTTTGCCCCGGCCAACCCTGATGGTCCATACTCATTCCTAAAACTGAGTCGCAAGTGTGGCGAGAGGCAAGGTGCTAGGCATCTCAGCCCTCCATACTGGCACAGACTTTTGAACTTTTTAGAAAAGAGTCATGTGCTCTTGGGATACATGCAGTTCCATAGCACAAACAGTACCTTTTTTCATACCTAGCTAACTCATGTGCCCCCCACTTATTTTAGACATTTTACCAGTAAGCATGTGAAGCCCAGGGCTAATTTCCAGTTGCAACGGGGTGGGGGGGGAGAGAAGATAGGTAATGAATACTCACAGCATACAATTCAAATACATTGAGTCAGTATCATAAAACATACAATTGGGAGAATAGGGAATAATTAATTATAGAGTGCATACAGTACAAGGTACATGAATCTTTAACATGGTGCATCCATTAAGAGATGTAGTGAGTAGACTGGGTGTAAAACAAATAGTCACTACAGATCCTCTAGAAGCAACTGCACAGTCAATTCAGGGCTTATGTGGAAGTGTGAAGGACAGAAAGTCTTCTTGTGCTAACTTTGTGAGGTTCCAATTATGAACTAACTTGGACTTCATTACAAGATACTTTTATCCTGTACAGTGTTACCGAATTGGTTTGACTGTGCTAAGCTTCCTAACTGAGGCTTTGTTTTCTCACCAAAAATGAACAAAATGGGGTGGGGGAAGGATCCCAACTACACTTTGTGCTGCCTTCGATTACTGGCTGCCCTCTCTACTCAGGTTTTCCTGCCTCTGTTCCCCTCTGGAGATGGAAGGTTTGAGTTTGGCAAAGCTGGGCCCTGCCATGGGATACAAGCTTGTCGGCTTGAAAGGAGAGAGATCGTTGCCAGAGATGTAGATGGACGGGGCTTAGCTCAACCCAGGAGATATTGGAGGGGGGGAAGAGGGGGCTGCACCAGTTTGAGAGCACAAATAAAAAGCTGTCCTGCCTCTCTAATTGCCTGGATGTCCCCATTTTGTTCCTCAGGCTCCTTGAAATTAAGCTGGCCACTTTTCAGGTGGATATTCCCACTCAAATAACCTCCTGCTTACTTCTCCTACCCAACCCCAATTCCACTATTCACTCTCCTGTCTAGCTTGCTAGGTCCCAACATTCTCTCAGTAGTTGGGGAATTGCCTGCCAGGCCTCTTGTCTGGTGCTGAGCACTGATGTACCCTAGCTACAGCCCCACCCTCCATTAGTAGTTTAGATGCCTATGATAAAAACCATCAAACCTCTGGGCCAGTGCTTTTGTCCTCTCTGCTGTGCAGTGAAGGCCATCATGCCTGAACAGACCCGTCCCACCAGAACAGTCTACAAACTAAAAAGATCATTGGAGCCTAAATCTCACCTTTGTGCCACATGGGCAGGATTCCCATGAATGTTACTGATGTCCCTGCCAGCTCTAGCCTCCTGCACAGCTCACTAAAGCTATCCTATCATATCCTCCTCCAAAGCCCTATCTGACAGGGAATTTGCTCACTGATGGGCAATTACATCTGGCATCCCCCGACTCCCCAAATGCTTTATTATTGTTTTTATCTTGAGTGTATTCTTCCCTGCAGGTGCACCCAGGGACCAGATTCTTCCCTCCATGCCATCGGTGCACACACCACACCACACTTCCCGCCCTACCCCACTCCCAACAACAGAGTCTCCTAAATACCTTCTTTAGCTGCTCTCCTGCCCTTGGACTCTTCCACACTCAAAGGTGCCACACTAGTGACAGTCCTACATGGAGAAGTACTTGGTACCAGATTCCTAAAGTAAAACACGGGATAAACCAGTTCACTTAGGGGAGGAACACAGTTCCATGACACAATTCCTGGTTACTTGGTCTCCCCTGGTTGGACCAACCCACTGCTTCCTTCCCCCTGCCGACTACTCTGGACTCTCAAAAACAGGCTCCTGATGTCCGCTGGAATAGAGGAGCAGTAGCCACCTGCCCCAGCTCGCAATCAGCCCTGTAACAAAAAAGGCATAGACAGACATATGCTGCAGCCAGTACACATTACCACCCCTTCCCACAGCGCACATCAGCATGGCAGGTGGTGCAGGACTGATGTGTTGCTACAGACTTAGTACCACCCCCTTCCATCCCATCAGGACCCAGTACCACCTCCTTCCATCCTAGCATGGGAAGTCCAGAAGAAAATACAGTTGCGTAAGAACTTACCGTGGCAGTAGATCTTCAAGGGCATTTCTTGCTCCAGGTCATAACACACTGGATATCAGCCACAGACGTCATTTCCTTCAGACTGACTTTCTCAGCAGTCGACCCTGGGACCTCCCCCTAACGTTACCATGTTGTGTCAGTATGGCACGCATAAAGGTGGACGTCCCAACTACTCCTCAGTTTCAGTTCTTTTCCATTCTAGCAATTGAATGAGAAACCATCTCTCAGGCCTCCAATGGGAAGAGAGGAGGGGAAAAAAGGCAGCAGCTCATGAAGTCGTAAAAACGACAGGAGCAAGGCACCCTTCTGATGTAACAGCAAGAGGGAAGGTGGGCAGGGCAGCATGACCTGCTGCAAGACATACCCTTGAAGATCTACTGTTACGGTAAGTTCTTAGCAACTGTACCATCTTCTTCGAGACAATCTCTTGCAGGTCATAACACATGGGAAGATTCCCAAACAGTTATTATGCCAAGGGGTAGAGGAAGTGCACCATTAGGGCTTAGGACAGGAGGCCTTGTAGAACGACCCACCCAAAAGTGGCCCGCTTCTTGGAAGCGATGTCTAGACTAATGTTTTGTGAATGTATGTACAGTAGACCACATAGTAGCTTCACAAATTTCTATGGCAGAGACGCCCCGGAAACACGACATGGAGGCAGTCATGCCTCTGGTGGAATGGGGTTTCACAACCTGAGAGGAGTTTGTCGTATTCTGTATAGATAAACTAGATGCAACTGGTCAACCATGTGAACAAGCACTGCTTTGAAATCCGCATGCCCTGGTTTCCAGGGGTGAGACACCAAAAGTTGCTAAATTTTTTTACAACTGTGAAGTGCAGAGAAAATAAATTCTCAATGTTCTATGCATATTGAGAGTATGAAGCAGGGATTCCCCTGGATTTGCATGCTCCACATAGTACACACGTAAGTGGATAGCCTGATTTAAAGTAAATTCAGAAACAACCTTTGGCAAAAACGATGGGTTTGTGCGTAAAGATACCCTATCGTTATGAAATTGCAGGTAGGGAGGTTTGCACATTAGTGCCTGTAACTCAAATACATCTTTCTGATGTAAAGGCAAATAAGAATATGGTTTTTCAAGAAAGATAATGGAGTTTGTTGGACTCAACAGGCTAAAAGGACTCGTAGTTAATTTTTCAAGCACAAAATTCAAATCCCACACAAGGACTGGATCCCAGATGGGGGATGAAGGTGCAGAATACCTTTTAAAAAGGTTGGAATCAAAAGGTAACTGGGGCAATGGTTTGTTGTCTACAGGTACATGAAATGCAGCAGTGGCTGAAAGGTGGACTTTTACAGAGGAATATTTCAGTCCACCCTCCAACAAGGAGAGCAAATAGTCTAAGATGCTCTGAGAGGAACATTCATAAGGGTCTCGGTCCTTTGTAGATGCCTAAATGGAGAAGCATTTCCACTTTATGGAAGAGGAAAACCATGCAGATTGTTTCCTGGCAGCCCGGAGGACTTATTTTTATTTATTTATTAAATTTTGATAATCGGGTGAGCCCACTGGGCCCCGAAGGTTACAAAATACATTACATGGGATTGTTCCGACAGGATACATAACAAATGTCATACATTATTACATGGGATAGTATACAACTAGATACATTAATTACATCACATAGATACATAGAAGGGCAGACAGTAGTGTCAGTGTAATAAGTAGGAGCGTATAAAGGAGTAAAACGCTTTGGGGTACCTTATCCTAACAAATACACTTTGTGGAGGTAGCCAGGTGCGCCTTAAGCCTGGTGCGGAAGGTCATTCCGCCACCTTTGGGAACACCATGAAGAGCGAAAGGACTATGTCCTCAGGAACCAGGCATGCAGGTGGAGGGAGTGAAGGTCTGGGTGTAGCTGGGAGCCTTGCACCTGGGACAACAGAGCCCAGCAAATCAGCAGAGGTAGGGGATCTGGTACAAAGAGCTGTAGAAGCAGAGGGAACCAAATTTGTCTTGGCCAGAACGGTGCTATTAGAATCACAGATGCTCCGTCCTGTACCAGTTTGAGTAGTACTTTCTGAACAAGAGAAAAGGACAGGAAAGTGTAAAGAAATCTTCCTGTTCAGGAAAGAGAGAACACGTCCTGCCCCACAGTTCCAGGACCTCACTTGAGAGAGCAATAAAGAAAGCAGTTTTGCATTTTTTTTGCGGAGGGGCAAATAGGTCCAACTCCGGTCGGCCCCATTGGCTGAAGATGATGTTTTGGACTTCTGGTAGGATTTCCACTCATGGGCCAGGGCAGTGGATCTGCTTAGGGCATCTGCCAGGGTGTTGGACACTCCGGGGATGTGGACTGCCAGAAGATGGATACTTCTCTGGATCACCCAGTACCAGATCCTCATCGATTCTCTGCAGAGAAGGTATGAATGGGTGCCTCCTTTCTTGTTTAGATAGTGAACTACTGCAGAATTGTATGATTGCACCTGAAGGCAACCTGGGGGAAGGAGAGTCTCGAATGCCTGTAAGGCATAGAGGACTATCCTCATCTCTAAGACCCTGATGTGGAGACGGGTCTCGACCAGCGTCCAGGATCCTTGCGAACGGACGTGAAGGAGATGAGCACCCCACCCAGTCAGACATGAGACAGGAGAATGAAATGGCATGCCTCGCATTAAGTTTGCCACGGAATTCCACCATTGTAGGGCTCAAAGAGCCAGGGAAGACATCAGGACCGGGGGCATCACAATCATCCTCCCGCTGGTCCCATTGGACTCTCAGGGACCAGTGAAGGACCCTCATATTCAGCCTGGCATGGGGGACTCTAAGAATCATGGCCGCAAAATGACCCAGTAGGTGCATGTAGTCTTGTGCCGAGACCAGTCTGCTGGATTCTAGTCTGCACGCCAAAGCAATCAGGGTGTCCGCCTGAGCCTTGGGTAAAAATGCCATCCCCAAGGAGGTGTCTAACGTGGCTCTGATGTAGAGGAGGCATTGTACGGGGTCCATCTATGATTCTGGACAATTTACAGCCATCTCCACCCGGGCAAACAACTGAAGGGTTCGAGAAAGCATGAATAGCAACCTGCAGTGGGAAGACGCCTTTAGGAGCCAGTCGTCCAGGTAAGGAAAGACATACAGGTCATCCTTGTTGAGGGCAGCTGCGACTGCCACTAGGCATTTTGTGAGCACCCTTGGGGGTGAGGAAAGGCTAAGTGGGAGGGCCCTGAACTGGTAATGATGACCCTGGAACAAGAAACGGAGAAACCGTCTGTCAGCAGGATACATCTGGATATGGAGGTACGTGTCCTTCATATCGAGAGAGCACAGCCAATCTCCCGAGTCCAACAAAGGGAGAAGTGTCGGGAGAGACACTATCCTGAACTTTTGGTATCTGATATAGAGGTTGAAACTCCTGAGATCCAAAATGGGGCGTAATTCCCCCGTCCATTTTGGAACCAGGAAGAAACGGGAGCAAAATCCTGCACCCTTCTGTGGAAGATTTAGGAATACTGTATATGCTAATAATAGACTTAGATGAAATAATCACTGTGTTAGAACTGCTTACATGACCAACAGACTTGAGGCAAATAAAACGCACTTTTGTTAACTGCACTGAACAATGCCTTATTCCATTGTATAGGGCATACATTAGACCGTATCTAGACTACGGCTCCCCTTTCTGGAATCCAAACCAAAAAAAAGACACAGCAATTCTTGAACAGGTTCAAAGGAGAGTAACTAGAATGATTCCAAGATTAACAAACTTGGATTATCATAACAGATTAAAAGCTACTGGTCTCTTCTCTCTTCAAACTAGAAGATTAAGAGGTAATATGCTTATGGTTTTTAATTTAATAAATTCACCAGATCTAATGGAAAAATGTGGTCTAGCACTCTCCAAAAGGAGACATGTTCCGAGACTGCATAATAAACAAGCGAAGTAAAACTTATAAAACCAGCAAAGGGAAACTTTTTTTCCAATAAGAGCATCCATTGTATGGAACACCTTGCCACAAGAATTGGTAGAGGCAACTAGTGCCACTGTCTTTAAAAACAAATTAGATGTTTGGTTGAGAGATAATAGATAAATAATGTTCCACATAGTGTGGGGAACAGTCTCGATGGGCTCTGGCCTTCTTCTGTTCTTTCATACCAAGTAATTAAGGGGAACTGGTTTGCTGGCATGTTTTGTGAGCAAAACACTGATTTCGTTCTGTAAGACCAATGCTTGGTCTGGGGGGTAATGAGAGACCCAACTCCAGTGTGTGTCTGGATTTGATCAATTGCAGGAGCCACAGGTCAGAGATGGCTTGCCACCATTGTAGGTGCAGGGAAAGCCGGCCCCCCCCCCCCCACGACTGTGGGAAGGGTCTCTGGTCCCACGACCAGACGAAGAACTTCAGGCCAAGGGGACATAATGGGACATTTTTGGAGCATTTCTAGGACCAGGCATTGTCAACTGAGGCTTATGCTTGTTGACAGGTGGTCATTGAGCATTGGGACGTGACCTGTAGGGGCGGCCCCTAGAGGATGCCCTGTAGGATGGTTTTGCTTTTGGATGGTACAGGGTATGGACCGACTGAAAAGTACGACCCAAGTCTTGTAAATCCTTCAACATTTCTTGGGTCTGTGGACCAAAAAACTGATCATTCTTAAAAAGAGCGTTAAGGATAGCTTGCTGCACGTCCTGTGAAAATCCTGATACACTCAACCAGGCGTGACGTCTTAGACAAACTCCGGCAGAGGACATATGGGCTGCAGTGTCAACAGCATCATAGGTGGCCTCAAGCAGGTGGCGGTATACAACCGCACTAGACGTCTTGGTTGACAGATCCTCCTGGGTAGAACCCACAGGGAGGAGTGGACTGTTTCCTGGGAGGCTTTAAGGATTTCCTCCTGACATTTCAGGAGCTGTCCCTTGTAATTTGACTATACAGACAGACATAGTAGCCGAGGCATACACCTTTTCCACCATAATATTCAATTTCTTGGATTCTTTATCTGGGAGCTGCGCACTCACGTGTTGAGGTCTAGAGAACCTATTATGAGCAGCACTGATCACCACAGAATCTGCCTGAGGCAGAGACAAAGTAGGGGAGGTCAACCAGGGCTTGATAAAGTCTATCAGCCTTATGAAGACTGGAGGGAATTTTAAAGGGTTGCTTCCACGCAGCCTAGACAGCCTCTTCAAAGGCATCCAACAAAGTGGGGACAACCAGAGCGGGGCATTCCAGTACACCCAAATACTGTGCCAACTTCTTTCTTGAAGCATCTTGCTCAGTACCCTGGAACCTAAAAGTTTCCTGGAAATGTACCAATGCCCAAAAACGTGGGACCAGGTGGAAAACATGGTAGTTCAGGGGTAGGTTCACTCTGCACTGATGAGGCGGCTGAGGAGGACTGTGGGTACTCCTCCAGTCCATACCTTCGTCCACATCCAGGTCAGCCAAATCCCAGTCCTGAAAGAAAGTGTCATCCATGTCCACATCCAGAGATTAAAAACCTGGGGAGACTGGGGAAGAGCTGACCGTCCTCTGGGTCGAGGAAGGCCGAGAGGGAGCGGAGACTGGAGCGGACTCTTCACTAGGGGGGCAAGGGGTCTTCATAAAAACCAGGATAGTATTTACTAGGGCCTGGACATCAATCATGGCCATCTGCCCAGCCAAAGTAGCCAGGGTAGAATGGACCAAGCAGGAACCACTGTCGGGATTGAAGATGGCAGTGGAACCAAGCGAGCAGCAAATGGATGTGCGGTGTGTATAAAATCCCAGATGAGTCTTGAGGCGCTAGCACAGAGCCCCTGCGGTAAGGCTGGTAGTCTACGAGACAATGCGTCGACAGGCCAGAAACCATCGTAGATGGATGATGGCTGGAAACCATAGAGGGGGGAGGCAATGATGGAAGCTGCAAAATCACCGCGGAACCCACTGTTGATGGAGGAGCTGTCGAGGGAAGAGAGGAGCCCACAATCGTCGATGGTATAGAAGATGATGGTACAGTAGCACTCTCCTCAGTACTTATCATTTTGGTAGTGATCGGGGTACTCGCAGAGGACGAGGGCGCAGCAGAAACATGCTTCGTTTAGCTGGCATGTTTCTTACTGGGGCCCTGCTGCATTGATGGGAAGGGCTCACCCACAGAGCGGTGAGACCCTGAGGAGGATGCTGAAGACTCCTTGGGTCTGGAGCGTTGCTGCTGCTCCACAAGGACAACCTTTTGCTCCATGAGGAACTCACGAAGCTGATAAAGCCTTCGACGTTCTGTGGCCTTGCTGAACCGGTTACAGAGAATGCAATACCTGGTGTCATGTTCAGGACCAAGGTGTCGAACACAGACATCGTGGAGATCATCTGTAGCGATTCTGTGGCCACAGGTACACTTTCAGAATAAGGGCTCCGAAGACATCAGTAGATGAATCTGTTCTGAATGAATATTTGGTTGATAGAACTCTTCGTCGACGACTGGTACGCAGAGCTCCGAAGGACTTGTTGCATGCAGGTCGCGGTTAAAAAGAACTAAGTACCTGGGACCGCCCCCTGTTATACGTTCCATACTGACACCATGTGGTAACGTTAGGGGGAAGTCCCAGGGTCAACTGTCGAGAAGTCATCTGGAGGAAATAACGCCTGTGGCTGATATCCTATGTGTTATAACCTGCTGCAAGAGACTGTCATGAAAAAGACCTGGTGTGTTGCTATTTGCCCAGTACTACCCATCCCATCCCGGCATGGCAGGTCCTATAAGCTCAACCTGTCACTACAAACCCAGTGTCACGCGCCCTCCACCCCAGCATCTGCTCACATTTTTAACATGGGGAATGAAAACTGGAGGTAGGTAAGAATGTTAATTCTGCATGTAGTACAATACCTGGTAGCGACCAACATCTTGCCCTCTTGTGACAGGGAACTGTTTCCCATTGACATCTGCATACAAAGCCACATTCTGCAAATGAGAGAGAGAGAGGGGGAGAGAAAAATGGCCCATTTAAAGAAAGAAACATTTTACATTTTCATGCATTATCAAAGATTTCTGTATCTTAGCTCTTAATAATTACAGAGGAGCACAAGCCACATCAAATGAACCAAGTCCAGCAATGTTTTGGGGCAGCAGGTTTTTCCCCACATGGATTGGCAATCACTGAGAGAAAATGATGGAAACAGGTCAAACCAGAGTATCTTAATATCAATGTGGGACCACAGTCAAAGGCCGAGTTAACGGCTGGCAGAAAATTCAGGCTAAGTAAGGTAGGACACCTCGAAGCTCAAAGTGGTGGTGTGCAGTAATTGGGAGCAGCAGACTTATGCTGCAGACAATGAAACACTGATCATATTATGGTGAGATGCTCACTTAGTATTATTTGCATATAAAAAATACAAACAGGTTATATACAGTTTAGCAGAAACAGTATCGGTCCTCTGTCTAGACAGACACTTTTACAAATCAAATGTGGGAAAGCTTGTCTAGATAAGCAATCAATTGTTCAGTAATACACATGTAACCCTGTAACCCTCTTGCCATTGCAGGGAGTTACTAAGTGGTGCCTTTAAGACACAAAGAGGGTGCATGTTGGCTGGGCATGTGCCCAAGGATTTTTGCGCCTATTAGGCGTGAGGGAAGTGTCAGCAGTGCAGTTGGGAGTTGGAGAAGAGTCATGGAGGAGTGTGCATGAGGGAGCAGATCGGCGGTTAAGTGTGGCGTCGGGTGGCCCAGTATGTTGAGGACTGTGAAGGAGGGGAGAGACAGCCCCTTTCCCAAAATATGGCAGAACGAGCAAGTATCCCATCACCCATCGGTGGGGCACGAGCTTTTGAAGGGCAGCAATCCTGAAGGGAGTCAGGCGGAGAGAATCATCTCCTCAGCTTGGCAAGAGAGATGGTGGTTGCCAGAAGCAGCCCAGATATTCAGGTGGCAGCTGGATCAATGGAAGGGTTCAAGGTGGCAGATTTTACCCTTTTTGCCTTTTTATGTCTACCAGGTAAAGGCTGTTCAAACTGTTTGTTTCACCTGCTATACTGCTGTTTGAAAGGTAGGCCCCCTTCCCCGATGTTCTCTTGTTTGGGTCGGGTGCAGGAGAGCCTTATAGACTGTACATGTAACTGAGAAATATTTAAGAACTAGTTCCAGCTCCCCCGACTTTGAGATATGCCACAAGTGGAAGTAATTTCTACCCACCCCACTGGTGGGAGATTATCCAATTCATCTAGTATAAAGCTTAGCAAATGGGAGTAAGTTTCCTCCGTGCTTCTCGATGACAGAGAAATGCAGTTGGAAGTCAGCAAGATATTAAAAGAGCATAGAATTGGGAATCAGCAACAAACTGACCCCCAGCTATGGGTTAAAAGTTAGCCTTGTCTATGCTGTGTTTAAGCTTAAAGTAACAGAGGGTTGGAGGTTCAAATCCCCCTTCTGGAAAATAAGAATGTGTCACAACAAGAAAGTTGTAGTCTGATCGTCTGAGCTCATAAAAAAGTGCACTATGTAAATATGTTACCTCGAGGAAAATATGGCTTGAGCCTTTTAATGAACAATAAATGGTTTGCCAGTTTGCATCCAACTTTGGATTGGAAGTCAAATCTTTTAAAGGAATTGCATGTGTGTGGTCTGCTAACCCCATGTTTTTCAGGAGTGTGGAAATCAACTGGACAGTGAGATCTGAGGTACAGTGTGGAGCTCGTTTGTGTGTGGCAGTCTCCAGCTGCCAAAAGTTGAACCCAAATCATCATAAGGTCAGTAACAAACCTATATGTGCTGCTTACAGTATTAAAGCACCCCCTCCTTCCCTCCCTCTCAGAGACTGAATTCCATTAAAACCCCTAGGCATGAGGGGTGGGGGGTGAGGGTCTGCCTCGTTTTACCAGTCAGGTCAATGTTCGAGATGTTGTCAGGTTTAAGATCCTGTTTTCCCCCATGGACTGGTGTTCAGTGTTAAAGTAGACTGTATGTGGCAGCCAAAGCAGTTGTGAGTGGAGAAGAGGTGGTAAGAGTGGTTACAAATAAATCAGACCAGTATTCAAACATTTTGTGTGCTGCAAACACTGCCTCTGAGAGAAAAAAAAAAGTTTTAACAAAACTCATATTGCAGTTCAATGATAAGGAACGTGTGCCTTGCTGACTGCCTAGCCTAAGCATGGGTGGTAATCACTAGGGTTTGTGCTTACCCAAGTGTTAGGGCCTTACTTTATACAGCACTCACAGGAGTTTAGCATAAACCTGTTACAGCTGTACAGAGCTTTAGCATATGGTTTGCAATACATCTCCCAATGTCTCACGTGCACAGCTGTGCGAGCACACAGCCCTGTGCACAGAAATTTATTTGACCTTCAAATATGGCGCCCCAATGTCTTCATGTCATCAGCTTGCTGTCTTGATTTCCAGGTTAAGTTATTTTGCTGTTTTACCTCCCAGCTTAGACCCAGCGTGCTTTCCTTTCTCACCTGTGCTCCATTCACGCAAGTCAGGGAAATTTCGACAATGAAGACCGTCTCAGAGGCAATCACTGCATCCGATGTTGTGTAGTACGATGGCACGATGGAGGGTTTGGTACAGGTTTCCGCTGGGAGTAAAAATAAAGACTCTAAAGTAACTACAGTGAACTTAGCCGATTGGAATTCTGCATTCAGAGCAACACACTTATCTATGCAATATTTACAATCAGTGTTACCCCTGGCTAAATCATTGGGCAGACACACACTTGTAAACTGTATTTTGAACAGCCAAAGAACCTGGGCGAGTATTGACCCAGGGACCCATCCCAAAGATAAAAGTGGAATCTCATTCAGCTGCAGTGGGGTGCTACACAGAACTGCCAACCAGGGGATTCTGAGGTTTGCATCCTCCTACCTACAGCCACCACTGTAACCAAAGCAGGCTGTACACCAAGGGCGTAGCTACTGATGATACTCCAAGTAAGCCATGGCGTACCAAGTTTAATAGCAGGGGGTAGCAAACAAGCTGGCCAGCATTGCTCTGCCCTCTCTAGTCCATCACATTTAAATTCCTTCGCAGGCTTTTTCTTTTCTCTTTCACCTTTGTTTTGGGGGTGGCAGAGTGGACCGAGAACTATAAAGCTGAAGGTCTCAAGTAGATCTGCATAGTGACTGGCTGCGGCATCTGGTAAGGGGTGTGGCAGGTCTGGGGCAGCGAGTTTAAATGCCCAGCAAAGTTAGAAGCCACACTGTTAGTTCAATTGTACTGGAGCGAGAGAAGCAGTAGAAGAAATGAGGAGCAGCAGATGGAAGAACAGACTCAGAGCCAGCTAAAAGAATGACGTCTTCATGTGGAGTGAAGCTGCCTACCTGCGGGGGAGAGAGAAGAAATTTCTGCCATGGTCTTAGACTTGTGGTGCAGTCAGTGGCAGCACAGACAGCAGGTCTGGTGTGGGGATTATCTGACTGGAGCCAGGAACCCTAAGACTCGAGTTGGGGGGGGACACATGAACAACAGTTGGGGAGGGGGTAGCAGTGTGGCAGGCTGGTGTACAAATCTGAAGTGCCTGGCTACACCCCTGTTGTACACTGGAGATCATACAATGCTATAGTGGGGATGATGACCCCCCCCCATGCCCATTACTGCTGGGCAGTGGAGTTACAAAACTTGAGGGGAGTGCTTGTAGAAGCTCAGCAGCTCAGGTAAAGAAAGTATCTTCAGTCCCTAAAACAACATGAGAAGGGGCTACGTGTTAATGTACACTGTACCTTTGAAATACACCCATTTTAGTACCGCTATGTGTGCTATTTTATGTGGAACAAATCCAGCCAAACCCACCATCCCCCAGTTGTTCCTTTGGCTCCAAGAGTGGTGGAGATGGTTACCCAGTTTCCCACCCATGAAGTTCTTTCCTGTTCCAACAGTGGTGGACTGCGACTGGTTACCTCTAATCTCACCCAAGCTGTTTCTTCTTCCTGCTCCCAAAGAGTGGTTTTGGTTCTCCCTTGCCTTGGGCAATTTCTCTCCTCATCCTGTCATCCTCTATGACTGTCACTACCTTACCTGCAGGAGCCTAGCCAGAAATTTCCATTTTGTACACAATCTCCAACAGTTACACCCCCCCCCCCCCCAATTAAAAAATGTACACATCCCTTCCAAATGGCACCCCCTTCCAAACAAGTCAGATTATGATTCCACTACCCTCTAAAGAGGTTATACATGTATCAGTGCCTCCTCAGTGGCCTACACTAACCCACATACTACAGATTAGAATGATAATATTAACAGAGTGGCTTATGGTTTGTGACAGCCACTCAACAAAACTGTACACAAATGTGTACAGTGAGTATGCTTGTCTACACCCTTGCTTACAGGTTTCCGCTGTGCAGGATGTTGCGGCCAGGAGAGCAAGCAGCAGCGCCAGGAAAGGATACTCGAGTCTTCTGCCACAGCCCATCTTCGCTCATCCTTCTCTCCACTGCTGCAGATCGTGCTACTGTTTAACGCCAGCTCAGCTCTGCCGGGTCCGCAAGGCGCATGCCTCTACCTTCCCGTCTCAGTACGTCAGAGTAAGCGCCGGCGTAGTGGAGTCGATGGCTGCGCTTGCGCATTCGGGGATAATCCTGCTTTCCTACGGCACTCACGTCCTTGCAAGAGGTAAAGGATGGCTGCTGTGTTCAAGCTGTTAGGGACTGCTACAGCGCAGCAGGGAGTGAGGTGTTCGGTGAAGGTAAGGGCGGTCCGCTGGAAGTCAGACACCGTTGATGAGGCGCGCAGTTCTATAGCGAGTAGTGGGTTCGGTCCAGGGCCCTCGTCACCCAAGGTGTAACTCCCACATGATGAGAGGAGTATGGGTGCGGGCGGGGTGGTAGAGTTTTCAGATACAGCAGGGTGTTCAAGCCCCCACCCCAAAAAAAAAATTGCATTATGAGGCCCTGTTGGGCCAAAAAAATCCAAGTTGTCAGTTATGCATACCTGTCAAACTTATATTGGCCAAATGTATGATAAGACCTGCGACAGGTGGGCAACTTGTGTGCCATACCATCAAACGTGACAGTGCAAGATCAATGCTTTCAACATTAGTACATAAACAGGTTGTTTGCTGATAACGCATCATCAAGGCCACTGATTTTCAGTTTTTACCGGAAAACCTGGTAAAATTCCGGAATTAGAGCTGCCTGAACACCGGTAAAAACACATATTTCGTAATCTGGCATTTCATATCAGATCAATAAATCTACAAAACTTGTATTTTTCTTATAATTGCTTCCTGTACTATTTTCAGTTTGCTTTATTAAATGTTGCGTATATTAAGCCTTTTATTCTGATTATTTATGCACATACTAAAAGAATGACAGTAGAATCCCGGTAAATTCTGGAAATTAGAGTAACAATCACCGGTGCAATTCTGGAATCTGAGGTCTTGAAAATGGAATTTCATCGTTTTAATCACCGTAAATCAGTGGCCTTGCGCATCATAGATTGTTACAATTTTAAGTGGGCAAGGTGGACTCTGCTTCTGCATGTGGGACATATGGTTTCTGAGGGGTAAAATCAGTGTGACTGGAGTTCTGTTGCCCCGGCACCCGTTGTCCATACAGGGTTTTATCCCTTCTGTGCACCATTTTAGTTGCTGTCCTGTGCACTGCACTCTATGTCTTTTAGTTTGTGGTCTCTAAAACTAGACACAGTACTCCAGGTGGGATCTTACCAGTATGCAGTACAGCGGCAACACCACCTGTCTCCTGCGGGAGATACCCCTCCTTATGCACCCAGCATCCATTCCCACTATCCTTACTCATTCTTTTGGTACGCTGCCTTGCCTCTTTGAGTTTGTCAGATGTGATGACCCCAAGATCCCTTTCCTGTTTAGTGACTGGTATACTACCCCCCACATTCTAAATGCCTTCGTGCGCATTCTGTAGATGCATGAGTTTGCACTTTTTTTGGCATTGAACCCCAACTGAAATGCTTTTGACCACTGTTTACTTTTCCCAGGATCCCTGTGCATTTGCTGTATCCCTGCCTGAGTGTCAACCTAATGCAGATTTTGGCATCATCTGCAAAAAAGGCATACCTTCCTATCTAGTTCCTCAGCTGTGTCACTTGTGGAGACACACTGAAGAGAACTGGTCCCAGTACTGAGTATTGTGGCACCCCACTGGTCACTTGTTCATCATTCGAGTGAGCATCATTTACCACCACCCTCCGTCTTCTATCCATTAATCTGTTTCTAACCCAGTTCACCACTTTAGATCCCACCGCTATGTTGCCCAGTTTCTTTATCAGCCTCCTGTGCGGCACAGTGTCAGAGTCATTGCTGAAGTCCAGATAGGCCACGTCCACTGCCCTCCCCTGTCTATTTTCCTGGTCATCCAGTCAGAGAAATCAGATTTGTTTGTCATGAACCCCCTTCCCCCTGTGAATCCATGCTGCCTGTGGTCTTGCAGCCATTGGAGTCAAGCTACTGTACCAGTCTTTCCTTTAGCAGGGTTCCCATTAATGTCCCCACCACTGAAGTAAGACTATCCAGCTTATATTTGCTAGCTTTCTCCCTGCTGTCGCTCTGATATAGAGGGACCACGTCGGCTCTTCAGTCCTCTGTAACCATTTCGGTTACCAGTGAATTGTTGAATAAGGCTATCAGTGGAGCAGCTAGCACCTCCCTGAGTACTTTTAGAACCCCTGGGTGTATCTTGTCTGGTCCCATAGCTTTGTCCACCGTCAGAGCTGCAAGTCCTCTTTCCTCTGAAAGTAGACATGTGCCCTCCCATACTACTAATCCCTGGTGATCTGTGCCCCTTCCCTTCACCATGAAGACTGAGCAGAAGTGCATGTGTAGGAAGTCTGCTTTTTCTTAGTCCTCTTTTGTGCAGTCTCTCCCCTCTGCCCTCCCACAGGTAAGTGCTAGCTGTCCCACTGACAGGCTCATTCAGCAGCTCACTGGAAATACAGTGTGATAATGAAGGACTGGATAGGCTGTTCAGTCTTAATTTTAGTGGTGAGGAAATGAATGGAAACCCTACTTTAAGAAAGACTGGTAGAGTATCTTGAATCAAATGGACTACAAGACCACTGGCAGCACAGATTCACTAGGGGAAGGTCTTGCCAAACAAATCTGATAGATTTCTTTTACAGGGTGCACAGAAAAATGGATCAGGGAAACCCAGTGGACATGGCCTATGTGGACTTTAGCAAGGCCTTTGAAACTGTGCCTCACAAGAGGCTGCTTAGGAAGTTGACTAGTCTAGGAGTGGGATCCAAAGTGGTAAATTGGGTTAGAAACTGGTTAACGGATAGGAGACAGGGTGGTAGTTACCGACACTTATTCTAAGGATGGTACAGTGACCAGCGAAGTACCACCAGGCTTGGCACTGAGACCAGTCACCTTCATTGTCTTGATAGGGGACATTGCAGAAGAACTGGAAGCTACGTTATGCTGTTTTGCAGATGACACCAAAATCTGAAATAGGATGGACACTCAGGAGGTGATGGATAAAATGCTCAGGGATCTTAAGAAACTTGAGTAGGAGCCAATTCAATGCTAAAAAGTGAAAAAAATCATACACTTAGGGAGTAGAAACTGTGACGTTGAGTATAGGAAGGAGAAGGGGGAGGTACTGACGGTCATTAGGCAGGAAAGGGACCTTGGGGTCATCATTTCTGAGGACCTTAAGGTGGCAAGGCAGTGGGTAGGGCTAGTGGGATGTGGGGGTGCATAGAGAGGAGTATCTCCAGGAGGAGGGAGGTGGTGTTGCTGCTGTATCACTTGCTAGTGCAATCCCACCTGGAATAACGTGTCTAGTTTTGGAGACGCACCTCAGAAAGGGGTGGAGGCAGTCCAGAGCAGGGCAGCTAAAATGGTGCATGATTTGTACAAGAAGCCCTAAAATGGTGGATACCAAAAGAGGTCTGTGCTTCAGAAGAAAAAGAAGAATCAGCATTTATATAGCACTTTTCATACACAGTGTATCCCAAAATGCTGTACAAGCAATGCTAGACTGGTAGTGAAGTGATTGAATATGTAATGGCAGGCATATCGCACATCAGCACCCACACGCAGCCTGGACAATTGCATGAACTAGTTTTATGGGAAGGGGACTATTGGCCAAGACAGCAGGAATGTCTCCTACTCTTTGCGAAGAATGCCTTGGGTTCTTTTACTTCCACTAGGGGAGCACCAGGATGGATAGAAGGGACCTCTCATCCGAAGGACACAGAGGCTGTCATTTCTGGCCCTCCTCGTGGCTGACTTCTCAATGCCTCCTGCATCAAATCCCCTGTACTGTGTGCTCTGGCCCTAGGGACTTGAGCAGGCATCAGGGGTCCAGAGACACGCTGGGAGGGGGAGAGGAGGGCACTTGGTTTTTGGTGCTCCAGGCACCTGTGTCATTGTAGCTATTAGTTGTGCCTCAAAAGATCCGCCCAACACTGGAGCAGGTGCATCGACACTAGCGAGGCGAGGGATCCTCCTGGCAAACTCCACAACCCAACTGAATAATAAAGCGTGACTGTGCTAACACACTCTGAGGATACAGCAACTGTTTTAAAGGCAGGAACCCTAAATAATTAACTTTGTTTGGAGCTAATGCTCCCAACATGTATGGAGGCTGCCATCTTTGTGAACCTTGACCTCACCAACATCCAGTCAGAGGTCAGGGATCTCAGACTGTACAGTAAGTGAACTATGGGCAAATGAGTATGCAGGCTGCTTGATGCCCTTTCTGCCAACCAGTAGGGCATCAGGTGTAAGCCTTGTAGATAGTTTTAAGTAATTGACAGCTGTCTGGACCAGTTGGAAACTGTCCTGACCAAGAGAAGTTCTGAGGGTAGTCCCAGAACTGGGCAGTCAGCAGTTCTTACAAAGTGAGGAGGGCTGTGATCTGCTGGCCAAAGCCAGCTGCGGAAGCCTGCCTGTGGTTTCCAAAGCCATATTACAGGAGGTGAATTGAAAGGGTTCTACAGCCCAAAAGGTTCAGAGTGAAAAATGAGTGTTTGCTGCCTCTAGTCAGGAGGACACCTGAGGGAGAAAGTGATTGATTTCAGCCTTCAGAGAAAAGAAGGTAAAAGCATAGTAGTCCAGCACTACTGCCACAGCTGCCAGCCTGCACTGTGGACTGAGCCTATGTTTGTGTTGCTGTTTAAAAGAGCCTGCATTGAGTCGCAGACAGTCTAGGGAACAGGCTGTGCAGTGCTACAGATAGGCATTGGTTATGAAGACTGAGGCTTGGCTTGCTGAAACTAAACAACACTCTGCGCAGCGGTTTTGCATGTTTTTTATGTACTGCAGTGTGCTAAACCAATACTCTTAGAAGCAGCTCCTTCAGTGCATGCTGTGATTACGGTGTTAAGAGGCCTTGCGAACAGACATGTATAATACTACTACTACAGCTGAACACAAGGTCTCGCTTTTTGAGGGAGGCAGAATAGATGTACACGGTCCTTTCTTCAAAGACTCGGGCGGTGGGGGGGGAGCCCCTGATTCTGGAACATAACAGATTTCAAGGAGCCCCAAATGGTGTTTCCCACTCATCTTCAGGTCAGTGCGGGGAGGATTTATTTACAGACCCTGCAGCTATGAAGGCCTTTCTGAATAAATTGCAAAGGGTGCCTTGAGTGAAGGATGAATCCTGGTGTTTTGCTTTGCCGATCTATTTGACCTGTAAATTCATGTGCATTTTCAGCATTGACTTTTGCATGTGTTCAAAGTGACTGTTTGCTCTGGTAATAGCACCAGATCTGAACTTTCGAAAAACTCTTGTCAGTTCCTGTGCCTGTCAGACAATGATCTCTGCATTAAAGTGTTCTGTGTTGTTCAGTTTGCTTTTATTGGTAGTTGCCATCATTGGTAATTTTCATTTCAAGGTGATGGCTTGAGAGGAGTAAAGTAGATCAGTATAACATTTTTTAGCCTTTGGTGGGAATATAGTGTCTTGTTCTAGATCCTGAATTCCATTGACCTTGAGTTGGAAGGTTTGGCGCTTGGAGGTGTAACTGTTATTGCAGAGGCCAGGGAAGTATCCTGCTCACTCTCAGTGTTCTTGAATTTGAGTATCCGCTCCCCTGCCTATCTCCTACATGTAATAATAATGATAAATGCATATGATAATTTAGATTGGCGCTAGTGCAGTATCTTACATCGTTGCTTAGCAGTCTGGTGTATACTGTAGCTATTTAATATAAATTGTACTGTTATATTTGGGTGACTGTTTTTCCTGTTTATGAACTATGAAATCGGTACTTGTGCATAACGGGGGATTGCTAGAGATTCCCAGGGTCCGTTTGAAGACATCCGGAGGAAGAGCTTTTGCTTTTATGGCTCTGACCCTGTGGAATTCTCTACCCGTCGGATACGAGATAGCCTGACCGTAGAAGGTTTTAAAATATCTTTAAAAACCCACCTTTTTAATCAGGCCTTATCTGGTCTATAGGAGGAAATACCCTTAATTATTTGTTAGCTACTGATTGGAATGGGGTAATTTTTGCCCCAGTACTTAGCACTACTGTCCCTGTTTTTTTAATGTGTTTTCTTATTGGGTTTATGTTTTATGACTATTTGATATATGTTGTCGTGAATTTATGTCTATGTGTTAGTGCTATTTGTATTGGAAGGGCGCCCTAAGCTTTGGAAGGGCGCTGTATGGAAAGATAAAGTGATGATGATAACACATTATATTTTCATATAGCTAGAAATAAAAAAGTATAAAAAAAAAAGTAGAATTTGAGGATACACTGTTGCATTTCATATGTAGGGGACACTATGGAGAGGTAGAAAAATACTGAATCCCAGGGGATTGTACCGCTCTGACACCAGACAGCATTAGGAAAACCTTTGAAAAAGTAAGATTTATGTTCAACTCCATCCAGTTTTTTTCAGTCATATATTTTCAGTAATTAATTCTCCATTTTGTTTATTACTGAAAACAGTTGCATGAAAACAAGATTCCTCTTCTCTGGACTATATCTGCTTTGGCTGCTTGTGTACACGTATCATCACAGTCCTCTGTTTATGACATCATATTTATCTCCACAGCAACATATTTTAATGTCATGAACAGAATTATGATGTCAAGTGTGGGCAAGCAGCCAGAGCTATAAGGGTAGAGATACTGTATGCATGCAGATATCCTTAGTAATAAGGAAATAAGGGTGAGATTTACAGAGTAAAAAAAAATATAAGCTACATTTATGCCTGAATGTTACATTTTTTGAAGTTGTCCAAACTGATGTCAGGAGCTCTTTAAACCTAATTTCTGGGTGAACTTACCACACAAATCAAAACTGACTGGGCATAACCCCTAAATCAAGAACATATTGACCCTGGCCCATCAATTTTATTTGAGCCCACAAGGCAAATATAGTAACCGCAACACCCAGGTTACAATTTTGGAGGCAACACTGGGATCTCCTGTGTTCTTGCCTAAGAACAGTTTGGTTCCCCCATCCCCACAATTTTTTCCAGATGCCATGGCATGCGATAAACTGATCAGTTGATGTGCAGGTGAGGAACTGGATCCTCAGAAAGCTATATTACTCCTGTGAGTCCCACCTGGGACAGATGTTTGGAAATTGAGAATGTTTTGTCCAAAGTGAAGTGTCTCTGTAAAGTAGCTGTGCAGGATGTTTACTATATGTTGACAGTATTGGTGGAGTGCTGCAATACCAGTAATGCCCCGAAAGTGCTCAATGGACTTACTACAGAAGGAAGCAGTCCCATGTAGACTATAATGATGCATGCCGTTGTGACCCCAAAACTCAAAGTTCCCATCAAAACTGAAAGTTTTGAAGAGAGGTTCAATAAATGTCTGCAGGCTGAAGGAAAGTCAGCCACTGAAGTTCAGATGTTGCTAGATGCGCCACCTCAGAATGTAGGAGCAGGAGTCTGCCTATGTGCCGCTGTCCGGATCCAATTCGCGCAGAATACTGAGAATGTTCTTAGGAGTGAAGCCCACTTCTGCAGGGGATCATGACCTGGAGACTTGAATGGACTGTGCTTTATCTATAATTTGGGTTAAAGTATTTGACATTTTTCTTCTTTTAGCTGGTTTCACCAGCAGCGGACTTGGTTTATTTCCCCATTCATGTAATCTCTGCTTTGCTTAGGTTGTATGAATAGGGAAATAAGCTCTGCTGTGCGTAGAATAGTATGGTATGAACATTATTAGCAATGAATTGCGTTTCTGGCTGAAGTGAGGTACCTGCAAAAGTCCACTGACTGATCATAGGGTATGACTGTTTTTCCCAAGTCCATTACTGCCTTCCCAATTTTTCACAGTTCTTTTTAGGTTGGGAGGCAGTGTATGCCATTATGGCACCCTTGATGAAAGCTTTGCTTTCCTCTCAAAGGACTCTTATGGACGATGCTGTCAGCTCGTTTAATTCTAAAGAGTGTGTCCACCGCTCCTCTAAGAAGGTCCTAACTCCCCTCCAAGTATATATGGTAGCACCAGCTGTGGTCTGGCGGATGACTAATGCTCGTGCGCAGTGAGACCTCAACCCATGCATGATCTTGTAGCAAAAATGAGGCTAATTGCCATAGCCAGAACCTGGGAGTACATGTGCCTGGGCAATAATAGAGAGTCAATTCTTGACCAAAATTCATGTATATGGGAGAGAACGTGTTTTCCTACATCCCTGGATTAGCTACCTACCATATGTCTACCAGATCTAATTCTTGGGCCTGGGTTGCTTTACTGTCTTGTAGCACCTTCCCTATGATTTGTAGGCACAAACGTTTGGAGCCTGTTGTTATCGGTGTAACTTTTCTGTATTTCAGATTTTCTGCAGTGTGCATGACACCACAGCAGAGAATTGGTCATGTGATTTGCCCCAGTTTGCTCCTTTGACTTTACACGTGGCTGTAGTGGCGTATGGATATGCCTGTCCTTTACTGGCCTTTTTTTTTTCTTTTAGTGCTTGCTCTTGCAACAGCAGAGACATTTGGAGATGCAGACGGGTAGAGGTGACTTTGGAGAGTGTTGTGTTTTTTTTTTTTTTTTTCTTTTAATAAAGCTTTTTCTGCTTGCCTGTTGGGGGTGGTGATGTACCATAGTCCGTTGGGGGGGGGGGGTGATGTTTCTTTCAGCCACGCACCCACATTCTCTGCTTAGTTCTGGTTGTTTGCTTGTTCCAGTCAGAAACTACTGTAACAACAAGTAATGAGCGTGATGCCGGTGAAGAGAGGAGCAGTTGAATACAGCACAGGAACTGCACTCACAGAAAGAAAAACAGTGAGTCGATCAAGTATGAATACAAGAAACAAAGACGCAACAAAATTCCACTCCCGGCCAATTTTCTCTGACTATTTGCAGCAGGTCTGTCGTGAACACTAAGATTGATAGTGCAGTTCTTCTACCGGTAAAGACAGCAGTGTCATATTTATTCAGTAATGAAAAACAGAGCTTAAACACACTGTCATAACGAATGGTACTGACTGAGTTATGTAATAATAATAGATTGGAAAAGAGATTTGTCCGACTTCACCCCCCCCCGCTACTGTTGTGATCTCACCCCTTCTCCCAGTCGAAACTCTGAATCTAAATGCATTTCTCTGTTTGCCCTGTAAAGAATTTCAGATCAATAGCTTTACGTATTTTGAACGCTAAAAATAAAGTATGTCAGTAACAGAGTCCGTGACAAAGAGTGCGGAGCTAGCAGACAAGACAATTGAATGGTGTACATCTGCCATCTATTTCGCTCCAAGCATGGCGCAGGACCTGGCAGAAAGCAGCACAGACCAAACAGGTCACTGCGCTTCAGATTTTTCTTTATTTTCTGAGTAAAAAAAAAATACTGTAGATATACTTTCTATCAGGAACTGTATGAAACCTAGAAAAATACAAATTGTTGGCAGATGAGGACCGCTAGGCCCATCCACTCTGCCCGTAGGCCCTATACATTGTATGTGGCCACTGACCCTGTGTCATCAATGGCTTGTCATCACTCCCTCCCTCCCCTCTGAGGCTTCCCTTGTGCCTGTCTCAAGCATGCTCAAAATAAAATACTAGAAAAAGTTGTAATGATTATTTCGGGTGAACGGAGCATTGTGAGCGGTAAGCTGACAGAGATTTCTTTGGAAAAAAATATGTAAGTGAACATATTAAAATAAGAAGTTTGTAAATGGGTAACATTTACTCTGTATCATGTTATAAGTTTTAATAAGATGTACCAAAAACATTAACTTACGACACAACAGCACAAAGAGGCGTATTGACGGAAACAGCAAGACACAGATTGGGAGCAGTAGTGAGATTCTGTCAATTCACCTGTGTGTGGGGGGGATGAGTGCTAGTAACACCAGGGAACGTCTTTAAGTGCAGCAGAGTTTTTTTTTTTTGTTTGTTTTTTTTTTAACTGTCAGTGCGACTACTGTTACTGCTCTATGGAAACAATGTGTATTTTCAGTCAAATGGTACTGTTTTAGTAACAGACCTGTTCTCTGATGTAGGAGTCCAATTTAGCGAGAGGAAAAAAGTTTACTATATCCTTTTTTTGTCATGATCAGAATTAGTTTTGAATTGCCTTACTCTGTTTTGCCCTCTTTGGATCTGGTCACTTTGTTTGCTTGATTTAATAATGACCCTCCCTTCATACAATTTCTCCCTTGTCACCGTAAAAAACATTACCTTTGAGCCGCCCCTGCAGGAGTCTCTGGACTGTAAGTTTGTATTTCATGGCGGCAAACATCATTGTTTAAAACCTTTGAATATCCCCTTCAATTCTCTTTTTTTTTTTATTTTAAACTTTTTATTAAGTTTTGTGCAGAGAGATATAGAATTGTTGAGTACCTCCGTATATAATCATCGAAGTAACATTTACATAAATAACGGTACAAGCTGAGATACAAGTTACTGTTTTCCAGAGAATATGCAGGGTTTTAAATAATTGATTAGCAGTTTTTTTCTTGGGACAATACTAACGGTTCAGAAAGTATCTATATAGGTTTTCTAGAAGTGTTATGTTTGTTACACAGTGAGGTAGGTGCTATGCATTTTCACAGTGTTTTTAGCACTTTTATGAGCAAAACGCTAATCAATTTTTAGAGTTAAATAAAACCCTGATATGCATAGGAGTTCTGGAGATGGGGTGAATTTGAACACTTGAAATACATGAAGGTTACCAGATAGGGAATCAACATTGCTAATGCCAAATGAAAATAAATAGCAACCTATTGAGGTACAAAGGACTCATCTTCCTGAGAGGTGTAAGATACCTATGGTCTCCAAAGCAATTCAAAATGGCTAGTACGGATGAGATGTTGTGCTATTAATTGCTGTATAATATAAATTTCATTTACTATAATCAGCCACTGGACAAGCGTAGGGGAAACGAGGCTATGCCATAATCGGGTGATTACATTTTTTGCAGCTGCAATATACAAATACAACATAACTTCTCTGAGAACAGAATGAACCGTCCGTATCCGTACATAAAAGCACAAATTGTGGGGTAAGGGTCGGCTGTTGTGCAATTAATTGGTTTAAACTGGTGCTTATACCTTACCAAAAAGAGCTAAGTTTCGGGCAGTGCCAAAAAATATGAACAAAATTAACGCAGGGTTCCCCGCATAACCGCCAGCAGGCTCAGAAGGGAGGTGGTAAATAGTGAAGTAGTTTAGCGGGTGTTTGGAAACATCGAATAAGACTGGAATTCTTTCTAATATGGAGCTTGCGATGCCATCATCGAAAATGAGATGGGCTCAAGCCATTTCTCATAAGTTATGTCAGTTGAGAGGTCAACATTCCAAGCATTTAGGATAGACTGCGTGTTCTCGGTCTCCACTTTAATTTTCTCGGAGCTTTCTGAACGACTGATTTTATGGTTGTGCATCAGTGTTGGTATTTTAACTTTCATTATCTTAACTCTGCTCTGCTTGTTGTTTTCACTGCCTATCCATTGCACTGTTTATTTTCTAGTCCTCTGTAACAAAACAAAATTTCAAAATGTTTTGAATTATAACTTCTGCTGGATAACAGCTTTAATCCCCCCCCCCCCAGAAAGTGGTCATGCTGCATTGCCTATAATCTGATTGCGGGGGATTTTCATTTCCAGCATTTGCAATGCCTGGAGTGCCAAAATGATTTATTTGTCAAGCTTTCATTGGGATTCAAAAACCTGTCAAGAACAGAGGTGGGGGTGGTGACTATGATAAAATCCTGTTGGAAAAGTGAACAGTACTGGATATTTTCTTTGGGCGTGCCACTACTAAGAAGCCAGGCCTGAATGAAAGACTTTGTCACCCCCATTTCTGTAATGATTTCTTACTTAAATTTGGTACCTTCCCATTGGCCTCAATACACAGGGACATTATGGTTATTACATGCTTTTCTGTTGCTGTGCCTATAGCCAGTATGTAGCCCTTTTGTACTTGTCTAGACACTAGAAATCAGTCCGATCAGTCACACACTAAAGCTGTTTTAGTGGTGCTAGTGGGACAGCCATACAGTTAAGATGCTCTGCCCTTTTTTGCATTATACTCCACACACCTTTGTAAAGTAACTTGAGTTTATTGGATATTTTTTTTTTATATTTAGTTTTTATTAAAAAAACAGTGAGGATACAGAGAAAAATGCAGTAGTACAGAGTATATGATTTACAATCAAGATAAATCTAGATGTTGTACCTAAAGAAGGATATTAAGGCTGTATGGTAAAGCTACATCATCTTCAAAAGAAGAGGGTATACATATATTGGCTAGACTTCTTAAAGCTATTAACAAAGTGCCTGTGTATTTTTAGTGGTGTCTAGGGATACAGTAATATTTACGGTTTAAATTCTGGGTTCTCCACCAAATTGGAACATCACCAAGCGTCTCCAGAATACCTCATACCTCGTTCCTTTGTACCTCGAACAGAGGCTGTCAAGGTCTCCATCCTTAGAAATATTGCTCACTATGCCTACCCATTTCTAGTATGTTGGAGGGGGTTTCTGTAAGCCACAACTTAGTTGTTACCTTCTTGGCAGTTAAGAGCAGAATTAAAAGCACTCACAGTGATGACTGCTGCATGCCAGCCAGGATAGACAATAATAAGGAAGGCGTAAAGACATCCTGATTTATGAAAATTATGTTGCGGGAGTCTTGGATATCATGGCAAAAGTTATCAATTATCGGGCACTCCCAAAAGTGTGTGTGTGTGTGTGTGTGCGTGTGTGACTTTACCCTCCACACATCCTCTCCAACAAACTCCCATATGGGATCAGAGATAGTTAGCCTGAATTGCTGGTGTCCTGAAGTACCCCATTTGTCATTTCCATGCAGAGTCGCACCATTGCACGGATGAAGTTAATCTGTAGTTTGGAGTGTCATATTTATTCCAAGTTTCTAAGGTGTGCCCCACCTGAAGCTCGCTATTCCATTTATTCAGTATCGCCAACGTGATATTGGGGTCAAGTGCTAAAAGGCTTCCCACCCTATTACATGTGTCCATGGTGTAGCTTGTTGAAACTTTCAATTTTCCAAAAATAAGGGGGAGTTTGATGTGTTTTTTATTTATTTATTTATTTAGTTGTTTAACCAGGAGTAGCACACTAAGCGAAAGCTTTTTTACAGGAGTGACGTGGGAGCACAGGGAAGTTAAGTGACTTGTTCAGGGTCACACAGTATGCAAATAGAAGCTGTGGGATTCAAACCCAGGTCTGGTCTGCTGGATGTCACCAGATTTGCAGCTCGGAGCCTTAAACCACTGCGCTATACTGCCTCCCCAATGTGGAAGATTATACAGAGGGCCCAGTCCTGGCAAATGAGAACAGATTTGTAACTAACAAGAATGGGTGGTTCTAGGAAGATCATACTCCCTCTGTAAATCTTGAAAGGAGCAAAAATTGTGTTCCATAAAATATTGATATATATATATTTCAGGCCACAGGTGCTCCCAACTGTGCAGAGCGTTATCAATAGTGTTGGGTGGGAAAGCTCTTAACATTTTGTAGAGCTGTCAACGAAGTTATCACAGTAGATGGGAAGTATTTACGACAACAGTGTCACCAGATTTTTAGGGGAATAGCTGTGAATTGGATTAATGGGGGTGTATCTATTGGGTTTGCTACAATATATTGGTCTATATTAAAAAGGTCACTTATGTGGAACTCAGTAGTTTTCCAGTACAGTTCATAAGCTGACAGAATCCAGCAACACTTAATTGAGCTGCCATGGAGTAAAGATATGAATTTGGTAAGTTCAAGCCTCCCTTATCCTTTGGCAGTTGCAAGGTACTGTACTTAATGTAAGGGCGGCTACCGCCCCATAGAAACCTAGAAATTACTGTATTCCAGTATTGAGAATAAGATTTATCAGGGTAGTGGTAACATTTGAAAATAGTACAGTAGCCTAGGAAGTACGTTTTGACGCACAGCCTCTATTTTTGCTAAGAATGGGAGAGGAATTGTTTGCCAGTTCTGTAAGTCCTTGGTAATTTGAGTAATAGGTTTGTAGTTTAATAGTTCAAGATGCAAGAGTGCTCTGATTAGGTGAACCCCTAAGTATTTAATTGTAGTTCTGTTCCATTTTACAGGGAACCTGGTGTGTAGCTCTAGTGAGGGCTGAAAACTGAGGCTGAGTAGTTCAGTTTTTACAGTATTCGCTGTAAAGCCTGATAAGTTCCCATATTTTTTGAGGAGGTCCCACACCCTAGGAAGCAATGTCTCTGGAGATGTTAGCATCAATGTAATATCATCTGCAAAGACTGCCACTCTGTAATCTTGTCCCCCCAATGTTATGCCTGTCTTATCGCTGCTGCTAGAGGTTCTGTGTAAAGCGCAAACAGGAACAGGCAAAGGGGGGGCACCCCTGTCGTGTACCCCGGGTCAGAGGTTTGAAAGCCGAGTAAGCCTCATTTGCCTTGGTGATGTGAACAGTGCCTTAAAGATCATCACGTGCTCCTGTAAAGTCCATATTGTCTAGGGTGTCCATGAAAAGTCCCAGGAAACCCCCAACAAATGCCTTGTCAGCATCGAGACTGTTCACTACCATAGGGATGGAACGTTGTGTGGCATAGTCCATTGAGTGCAAGATATGTCAGACATTGTTGTGGACTATCTCAAGCGAACAAACCCAGACTGGTCATTGTTTTTAAAGAGGGTTGGTAATAATTAATCGAGTCTGCTGTAGGGTGATATAATGATAGGTCGTCAGATTTTTTTTCCCCTGGTTTTAGTATGGCTGTTATTACAATGTAGTTCCAGGATGAGGGGGTACCTCTCCCTCCTGGATATAGCAAAATACCCTAGTTATTAAAGGGAATACATTTTCAATATATTTTTTCATAAAATTCCACCGGTACCTGTCAGGGACTGGACATTTGCCAGATTTCATTTTTTAAAGGCATTTAGAATTTCATCTGAGGTAACGGGATTAGTCAAACCTGTTTGCTGCTTGAGGGTGAGCTGTGGGAGCCCCAGTCCAGCCAGGAAGTTTTGATTTTTTGGGGGGCATAGAAAAGTATTGTTTCGAATATCCGCATGGTTCCTAGTAACTTTTTCAGTTGCTGGATTTTTCACTTGGACTGTACAGGCCTTTGTTTTTCTAGCCCTGAGTTGTGCCAGTCTAAGAGTCTCCACCACCCCTCCCTTGTAGTAGTAGTATTTACGCAAGTATAAAAGATCATGCTCCGTCTTCTGGTCTGTTAATTTCTGCAGCTCTGTTTTCATTCACGCAATTTCCTGAAGCGTGACTTTATTGCCCAGTGTTTATAATAGCTGTAGAGACGCCAGTTTATCCTGAAGAGTCTGATACTGTTGTTTTCTTAACAAATTTTTGCGGGTTGCTAACTCTGTTAAGTACCCCATAAGACGTTAAAAAAAAAAAAAAAAAATGTTGTTTCCTGGCCAAAGCACCCCCGCTCTGCCCTTTCACCATATTCCATAATACTGTAGGGGAGATTTCCTCATTGGTGTTATCAATAATTATTTCATTAATTTTCTCCCCTAATGTTTGAGCTACTTCTGGGACTTTTAGGATAGTAACATTAAGTCTCCACAGGGCCTGTGTACGTTGCTTTCCTGAGTAGATATTTAGGTATACCAGAGAGTGATCCTGAGAAGGTGGGGGCCGTGGTATTTATCTTGTACTTTTTACGGATGCTCTGTTTTCATGTAGATGTAGTATAACTGGATAACGGTATGGTGTTTACCTGAATAGAACGTGTACTCCCAGACCGTGGGGTAAATCCTAAGTGTTGTACTGTCGCTTTGAAGAAGTTTTGCACCCCTATTGCTCTGTGGGTACCCGGTGCTGTAGTGTCCTGGGAAATATTAACAATCATACTGGGTCACTTCAGGATTAGCATACCTTGGAAATATGCTAGTAATGTATTAAGAAACATACTAAAAGCCAGCAGAAGATAGGCCCAGTGGTCTTTTTGTGTCTGCTTCGGTGAGCAGCCCTATTGGGCGCTAGCTCCTCCCACTGGCCCCCCCGAGAGGGTCAACCTTAGCTTCAGTACACCCATGCATCTGTCCCACCCCTCTTGAAGCCCTCCACAGTGCCTTGCTCGACTAGACTCCCGGGCAGTGCATTCCATGGCTCCACCACCCTCTCAGTGAAGTAATGCCTTCTGCGTTCTCCCCGGTAGGCTCCCCCCCTCCAACTTCCATTGATGCCCCCTGGTTGTGCCCCCTTTCTTTAGCCTGAACATTTTTTTGGCTCTGCCCCTGTTAATCCCTTTCACATATTTTAATATCTCAATCATGTCTCCCCTGTCTCTCCTCTCCTTCAGCGAGTACAGCCCAAGGGCTTCCAGCCTTTCCTCATAGGTCCTATCACCCATGCCCCGGATCATCCTGGTTGCCCTCCTCTGGACTCTCTCCAGCAGTGCTATATCCTTCCTAAGGTAAGGTCTCCAGAACTGCACGCAGTGCTCAAGATGCGGCCTGACCAAGGCATTATACAGAGGCAGGATCACCTTGCTCCTCCTGGACGTTATTCCCCGGGCTATGCAGCTCAGTATCCTGTTTGCCTTTGCTGTCAGTCTTATGCAGTTTTCGGTGTTGTTCATTCTAGAGTCTACAACCACCCCCAGGTCCCTTTCATTCGATGTGGCTTGCAGTGAGACACCTCCCAGGGTGTATACATGACCTAGGTTTCTGACCCCCAGATGCAACACCCTACACTTCCCCAGATTAAACCTCCGCCCCCACCTCCTTGACCAACCCTCCAGGGTATCCAGATCCCTCTGGACTGCCACCCTCACTTCCTCCCTGTCAGCTAGTGCTCCCACTTTTGAGTCACCATGAAGAGGCTCATCCTACTCCTAACCCCTGTCTGTATATTAGAGATGTAGGCGTTGAACAGGAGTGGTCCCAGTACTGAACCTTGGGGCACCCCACTGAAGACCTTCCTGGGGAGGAGACTATCCCACCAACCATTACCCTCTGTGTTCTATCTGTAAGCCATTTTTCTACCTATCTAAGCAACTGTCTTCCCACCCCATCCCCCCCCAACTTTGTCAATAACCCAATGTGGGGTACTGAGTCCAACGCCTTACTGAAATCCAGATATGAAACGTCCACTGGTCTTTGTCTGTCCAGGGTCCCTGTCACCCAGTTGTAAAAATCTATGAGATTGGTCTGGCACGATCTCCCCTGGGACGAAACCATACTGTTTGTCATCCATGTGCCACAGCCTTTCCAGTTGCCTCCCGATCGTCCCTTTGATGAAGCCCTCCATTAGTTTGCCTACCACTGACGTTAGGCTGACAGGCCTGTAATTTCCCATCTCCTCCCTAGACCCACCTTTGTGGATAGGCACCACATGAGCCACCCTCCAGTCCTGGGGCACCCTTTCTGTCTGGAGAGAGGCGTTGAACAGCACAACTAGTGGAGCTGCTAGTTCATCCGCCAGTTTCTTCAGCACTCTTGGATGCAGCCCATCTGGTCCTGGTGCCTTGTCAGTTTTCAGCGCCTGTAGGACCTCCCTCACGCTGTCCCCTGTGATTTCTCCCTCCCTAACCCCCCACCCCAAAAAAGCACCCATCCCCTTCTAGACCTGGTCCACCTGGTACCCCAGCCTCATCTGGTCCTCATCTCCATCTGTCCTATCCTCTCAGCTATCCCCAACCCCCCTTCCGGTTGAATGGATCCCATGTCTCCTTCCCTAAATACTGAGACAAAGTACTTGTTTAGTACCTCTGCCTGCTCCCCCACCTCCTGAGCCCATCCTTCCCTAGTCCTTATCCTGGAGATCTGTGCTGTCCCGTTCCTCTTTTCCCCTATGTATCTATAAATTCCCTTTCCACCCCTTCAGATATCCCTAGCCAGGTTTTGTTCCGTCCTCGCCTTGGCTCCCCTCACCACTCTTGTGACCCTTCTAGCTGACAACTCGTACTTACTTCTCTCCTTTTCCCTCCTGGAGTGCTTAAAACATGCATAGGCAGCTTTCTTATCCCTCACTGCCTCTTACACCTCCCTGGTCCACCAGCACGGCTTGATGGCCCTACCATTTTTACGCCTTACCCTTGCACACAAGCTAGTAGTCTTCTGTACCCCTTTTTTAATGGTCTCCCACAAGCTACCAAAATCCATGTCTGGCCTAATCTGGCTCAAGCTTCCCCTCAGAATCCTACCCATGCCTACGAAGTCTGCCCCCCTGAAATCCACCACTACTGTGTTTGAGCGGTTGTCCCCCCGACACAGCAGAAACCAGACTGTGGCATGGTCTCCTCCTGCCAGCGGGCTACATACCTCCAGACCCCCTATCTGGTCGCTGTCTGCAAGGACAATGTCCAGTATCCTCCCCCACCTATTGAACCAGAAAGACATCCTGAAACACATCCATCAGCCTCTGCTCCCTGGCCACCGCTGATGTCATGGTGTCCCAGTCTGCACCCGGCATATTTAGGTCCCGCATGACCACAACCCTACCCTTTCCATGGTCACAGTGCCCCTTGATGATCTCACCAATTTTCCCTCCAGTTCCTCATCCATTGCGGGGGGTCTGTATACTACCCCTACTTTCAATCTTTTGCCTCCTCCGATTGTAGGGTTACCCAAATCGCTTCCACTGCCCCTTCTGCCTCCTCCACTCCACTCACCAATGTACCATTCTTGACTATCAGTGCTACACCCCCTCCTCTACCCTCTTCTCTCTCACTCCTGAATATTGTGTAGCCCTCCAAGTTTAGGTCCGAATCATTCTTCTGGGTGGCCTATGTTTCCGTAATCGCTGCCACATCCGCTGATCCCTCTGCCAGCATCGCCTGGAGCTCAGGCATTTTGTTGCTCATACTCCTGGCATTGATCAGGACCATCCTCCACCCCATCCCCTCTCCCCTACACAATTGACTCAGCCCTGTGCACTCCCTGTTTGCCCTTTCCTGCACAGCTCTTGCTTTGTGTACATCGCAGTCACCTGCCCTCACTTGCCGCCCTGGACCAGGGACCTTGGTCAGTCCTTCTGTCTCCATTCCTTCACTCATCTCTCCACCCTTTACAAGTTTAAACCCCACTTCTCATTTATGAACTTGGCGAGTTTCAGTTTTAAGATCTTCTTCCCCTCTAGGTTAAAATGTATCCTATCCCTAGCATATAACCCCTTATCATCCCATACGTCTGCCCAGTACCCCACCAGCCCATACCCTTCTGCCTTGCACCAATCCCTGAGCCACTGATTCACACCTCTGAGTTTGTGCTTGGTCACCCCAGATGCCCTAGGTGCTGGCAGGATTTTCGAGAAGGAAATTGAACTCCCTATAGAATGACAGACTCTGTCCAGTTCCTGAAACCTCGCCTGGATTTCCAGATTGCTAATCCCTTCCAAATCGTTTGTGCCCAGATGTACCAGGAAATCTGGAGATTCCCCGCATTCCAATACTAATGAATATAACTGGAATTTGGCCCTGTGAACAAATAGGCCCGGAATACATTTAGCCCTGACCAGGCTGCTTTTACCCTCCCCTATTCCCTCAAACTGGATGCCCTTGGTCATGGAGTCCCCCAGCAGGATCACCTTCACCCCCATCTTACTGGCCCTTTTGACCTCTTCCAGACTCTTCCTTCTATCATCGGCCCCCAGCTTACTCCTCCCACCCCCTTCAGTCTGGGGATCACTAGTCTGTGCGTGTCCTACCATGCTCTTCCTTCTACATGCAGTTCCCAATGTACTCTTCACCACCCCACCTCCTGGTTGGCACTGCTGGCCCCTTCCCCCGGACTCCCTTTTTGGGTCAGAATCCACAGGTCCTCCTCCCCTACACCCTGTATATTTTTCTTAGTAGAGCCTGGGAGTAAGTAGACGCTAACTAAGGTGACCAGTTCCTCATATAGATTTCCCATCATTACAAATCTACTCTCTGAATCTATGAATTTGTCCTTTAAATCAGAAGGGACATCTCTGAACACTAAAATATCCACACCCTGTTGTCTGTCACTCCCATGAGAGGATGCCTCCATCATAGGAAACCCCAGATTCTTGAATTTTAAATGTTTTGATTGAGAAAGATGAGTTTCCTGTAGCAGGAAGACTTTCGTTCATATTTATTTTGTATAGAAACATCGACTTTGAGGCAGATAAGGACCACTTGGACCACCTAGTCTGCCCATTTCCCTACCTATTGGATAAGCTGTGGATCCTAGTTAACCAACAGCCTACTTCTTCCTACTCCCCCACTAGAATTGCCTTATGCCTCACCTGTAGTTCACTACTATATGACCTTGTCATTTTTCACAGTGACAAATCCCTGCCTTGCCTGTCTGCTGTTCTGTCCGAGAACTACTGTGCAGCATCAAACTGGTTCTCATCCAGTCTCTTGTAGGTCAATGCTAAAAAAACTAAGGTCATGTTGTTTGGATGCAAACTGAACCTAGCTAAGAGACTGTGTGCCATCGATGCCCTCCTCATTAACTCCCCAGACGGCCATGCCCCTAGAGAACATCTCCGCCTTCAAGTACCTGGGTGTGCTACACAACCCCGCTCTCTCTCCTTCAGTGACCACATTAATCATATAGTCCATAGGGCAAATCAGAAACTGGGAGCCTCCTATCACCTAAAACCCTACCTCACAAAAAGTTCTGTCCTCGCCATCGTCATGGGACATCTCCCCATATTCGACTACTGCTCCACCATATACTCCAGGACCTCTTCCACCCTTTTATCTAGACTCTTGGTAGCTTACAACTGTGCCTGCCACTTCACCCTGTCAGCCCCCTACACCACTCACCACTGCGACCTCTACCGCTCCCTTGGCTGGCTCCCCTTTCAAGGGTTCTTTGACTATACCCTAGGCTATCTCGTGGATAACGCCCTTAGAAGCAGTGATGCATCTCCTCTTGCCACCATTTTCAATTTCAGAACCTCTACCAGGTACCTTCACTCCTCTACTGTACCCTCCCTACAGACACCTAAGTCTGTCACCAACACCGGCATGAAAGCTCTCTCAGTTGCTGTCTCTTTCTTGTGGAATGGTCTACGCACCCTTCTTCGATCTTCTGAATCCCATCCTGGGGGAGGATGGTGACGTAGAGATGCACTATGTGGTGGAATTTTTTTATATATCCTAAAGTATAATACCTTTATGTTCTAAAGCTTATTGTACCAGAGCCTATAACTGTTATATGTGATTATAGCCATATAGATATGTTGCTTCTCATATGCTCTAAAACTATCTGTTTTGTTATAGCCATATAGCCATGTTGCCTTTCATATGCTTTAAAACTATCTGCTTTGTAAAACAGCCATAATAAATGTGCAGTTCTGTGCTAACTAAAACAAAGGAGGTTGTTTGACAAAGATAAAAAAACCTTGAAAAATTAAATGAAGTGAAATACAGCTGGTTGTAACTAAGATAAAGGGAGACACATAGTAAGTATAAAAAAACAACTCCTTATACGGAAAGTGCTGAATCTAGGTTTTGCTAAAGATAAGGAAAAGCTGTTGTTAAGCATAAAATCACTGTTAGACTGTAAAACTAAAAAGGTATATAAGCCTCTGTAAACAATAATCGAGGAGCTCTTGCCTTTAGCCGAGGCTCCCACATGTATTACAGACAATAAACTGAGTTTATTGAATAACCATTGGTGTGGTTATTGAGTATATAAATTTAAGGTAAAGTATAGACAGTAAAGAAAATCTGCGACCACAGTTTTTGGCGTAGTCGGCGGGATGGCCGCCTCTCCGTGTTAAGCGCCGTGATCGGACTACCTAGTCCGGCACAGGGAAGGGTGCCCTGTGTTTTAGTCCCATCACTTGTGTGGCTCTAGGGATTGGTGACAGCCATCATTTACTGTCTTAGGTGCTAGGGTGGCACCGAAGTGCTAGGTTGGCACTTGACGCAGGGGACGCCCAAATAAAAGAAGTGTTAGGTGGGCACTGCGCATAAGAGATAGGCGCCAGTAAACGGGACCAAAATGGGAAATATGGGGGACCTCTACCAGATGAATCTCAAGCTAGTACTGTTAAGAGATTTTTTTTTTGTTTTGTTTTTAAACTGCAACCCAGAGCTCTGGAAAAAGATTTGGTTTGGCAGGTTACTAAAATGGCCAAAAGAAAACATTTGAAAGAGTTAATAGCTGCAGTGTTTGAAAATTATCATGAAGGTCCTGCAGTCAGTTTTCTTACTCAGACTTGTGTATCGGAAAAGAAGAAAAAATATCTTGGCACTGGTAAGTCTAAATTTTTTATTCAAAGTTGTTTTATGTCTGTCTGTTTTATTTCTGTAATACGTATACTAAACAAGGTAATGCTCAGTCTTTCTTGTACATATTTTATAGCTTATATCTGTGTTCTGTAATTATGTTCTGTTGTCAAGGTTGCGAAATAGGATTGACTGCCTTCAGTGCAAAACATGTTACAGTAAAAAAAAAAAAAAAAGATGAAAAGAAGTTTCTTTGCCTCATAGCTGACTGTTTTAATTGGTTTTATTTTTAATGGAACATTTGTGCTGCCTAGATAGGGTCAGTGAAGAAATTTTGTATGTAGTTGTTGGGTGAAGCAGGTAGTGTTGAAGGTGAAGAGATATGACGTCATAGATTGCAATGTGCAGAAAGATTTGTAGTTTGCAAGCAACGTGCCAAGCCACTGCTAGGTAAAAATGTAATGTGTTAACAGCTATAAATGGCTTTATCATACTCTAGTTAAAACCAGAACTTTTTGCAAAATGGCAAGTGCTATATTTTGGCTATGTGCCAAAGGTGTAACCATGTTATACAAGATGTGTTCTACTTACAGATGGTACGTTGTGTTGTGTTTTAAAGGTGTTAAAAGGAGTTATTAAAATGTGTTTAAAAGTGTTTTGTTCTGGAAAGATTTGGCATGGCAATATGTATAAATGTGTTGGTTTAAAATTGTCAGTGTTACAAGACAGGCGGAGGCAGCACATATATCTAAAACACATACAGTTTTCTAATGGAACTATGGGCATTACCTTAGCAAATTGGTGTGAAACAATGTCAGTCTTATTTTGTGTTAAGTATTTCTTTTGTGTATGTGTATGTGTGTACTGTCTTGGCCAGCAGTTTTATTGTAAAATATTTAATATCAATAGTGTTCAAGGACACTACAAAAATAACTGGTTTGAATCGACCCTTGCATGCACACTGTGACCTTTTGCATGTTATTTGACCTTCTTGTGTTTCAACATTTTATGTTACTACCAGTTCAAACTTAATGTTATTCCATGCCTAAAGCACAACTTTTCACCAAATGTATGTTTTCATGAAAGCACACCAAGAGTGAACCATGTAATTTGACTTTTTATTGCAAAACTAGTATTCTAAGTAAAGAGGAACAAACTTTTCTTCTCCTCTCATGGCTTCTGACTTGCAGCCAACACAGGCAATACTCCAGCTGGAAGGGGAGAATTATTCATCATCTCCCCATATTTTTATTATATATATATATAGTACGCTTTTAAAAAAAGGACTATTACAGCTGTTTTTGAGAGTCTACCATCTACAGTTAAAAACAATGGTTTTGGTTTTTATGTGTGACCATGGTGTAATCATTTTTTTTTTGTCTTTTTAAAATGCATTCTAAAAGATACGTACGTACGGTATTACCATCAATCTGAATTTTTTATAAACTCAGCTGACATTTTGTCATGCTTAGGATAAGGAACCAGGGACGCTTCTTTCTTTTATCCTATAAAAATAATCTTGTTTTATTTTTAAACTGGTGTGTGTTTGTTTTGTTGTTTGTCTGTGTTTCTTCTTCTTCTAGAGAAAAGAAGTTCCCATCTTATAGTAAGGTATAAAACCTACTAAACTAATTGTAATATTATCTTGTTATAATTTAAAGTGTAGTAGGTGGGGATCATGTCACCATCCACAGCTAACCTTTTTATTGCTACAGTATTCGAGCTCTCTTTCACTTCAAGCTGTCTCTTCCACCAGTAGGAGCTTGGGGGGAGGGGGTAAGCTACCCTTCCTCTATCCCTTCCAGTGCAATACCCACAAAGGTTGCAAGGTACATCACTGTTCCCCTAGAGGGGTAAATAAGGAAAATATGTATTTGCCAATAATTGTTTCTTATTTACAGGTTTTAAAAAAGACCCAAGGTATTTTAACAGCATAACCCAGCCCAAGCCCTTCTGTTTTTTCTAGTGCAAACAGTTAAATCTCACACCTATTATTGGTACAAGGGTTTCTACCCTCAGCAAATAATCAGTTACGCTGGAGAGTAAAGTTGTGTATGTATGTCCACACATATTCATTCTTTTGATTGTCTTTTCAGCTTTCTTATCCTGTTAAAACAAATGCAAAGCAACTTTTGTCATTGCCTTACAGCAATTAATAAATGCATTTTTTTTCAACCAGTAAATTCACAGTACTCTAACATTTCTGGACTCTAAGCTAAGTTTACAGTCTATATGTGTTGTTTAAAATGTATTTTATGCATTATGCATTATGCTCAATACTAAAATTGTTCTATTACAAACATGCTAATGTTTCATGTTTATGTTAATGTTTTGATATACATCTTGCTACACTGTATCATGTGTGTATTCAAAAAAGTTCTCCACATGTATAACGTTTTAAATGCTCTTAACCAAACCTAAATACTGGGGCCAGCATTGCTGACCCACCCCTACAATATGTTCCAAAGCAAAACCAAAAGTAAAATTAATGCTCCGTTTGTCTTATTACTCACAGGTACCCCTAAAAAATAAGTGCACTCTATGCAGGTTTTGTCATTTTAAATTTTAACAATTATAATATGCACAATTTACATTGTACTCCAAACCTATGCTTCAAGCCTTATCTCACTCAGTACTTTAAAGTATGTCACTATACAGGGTAAAAAAAAAGTAGACCTTTTACGTGTCACAGGTGCAATAGGCACTGTTATTAAATTGGCATAACCAACAACATATGTATTTGTCCCACTGATTGCATTGTGTAAAAGGCATATTGTTATGAACAATATGTTTAAAGTGTGTAACTGCATTAAGCAGGTTAGCAAGAAAAAAAGGAAGAGGAGACCATTATGGTTTTCCAAAGAGGTAGCAAAAAAAAAAAAAAAAAGACAAAGGAAAGGGATAGTGAGACTAAAGGGGGAAAATGGGAGTCGCGTGGAAAATGACAACAGTAAAGCTGACATATTAAACAGGTATTTCTGCTCAGTCTTTACTGAGAAAGAGGGGGGTAATGGGTCTAAAGGGAGTACAAGGGGTGAGAATGGTGCAGAAATGGATTGCATCACAAGTCCTATAAAGACAAGTTAAAGAAACTAAACATGTACTCCCTGGAGGAGAGGAGGGAGAGAGAGAATATCATAAGAGACATACAAGTATCTTACAGGGAGAAACAGAGTGCAGAAAAACACTATTTTAAGCAAAAAAAAATGTTCCAGGACTAGAGGGCATGAAATAAAGTTGGAGGAGGACGATTCAGAAAACATGAGAAAGAATTTCTTCACAGAACGGGTGGTGGAAAGTGAAACATCCTGCCAGAGAAAGTGGTGGAGGTAAAACAATCACGGATTTAAAATGCATGAAATAGACATAAAGGAATTCTAGAGGTCAGGGGTAAGGAAAACAGACTTGTAGAAAACAAACTAAACTTACAAGCTCAAATGGGTAGACTGGGTGGCCATAGGCCCTTATCTACTGACACTGTCTTTGTATCTATGTATTGTAACATTACAGGATTTTATAACTCAGGTCTCCGTCAGGCCTGCTTGCAACAGACAGGGAAATAATGTTCATCACTGTCATAACTGCTTCTGTGATTTGAAAGCAGGGGTGTAACCATAACATTGTCATGATTTACAGATGGTCAAATGGTATAATTGAACCTTGGCCTGCACCCCCAGGGTGTGCGGTTAATGTTCCATTTTTATTTGTCTCTTTCAAATTGCCAGAATTTAGGCTCTGTCACACCACTCTTTACAAAACAAAAAGTAAATGGTTTAAAAAATTGTTATTTATGTGTTTTTAACTCAGTGTCTAACACACTTTGCAAGTTTGCAGGTTTCCACGGTGTGGCACACACAAGATCTCCACGTTCAACAGCAGTAACCTCTGCAAGTGTAATGTTTTCAGCGAAATTACACCTATTTGTAGAACTTTAAATCAACTAAAGGAGGTCCAGTCAGTTCAGACTCTGCAATCAAGCTTATTGTTTCTGCTTACTATGAAGTTAAGTCTGGGAAAGGGGCACTCCCCAACTCCAGCGAGAAGATTCTGCTTCAATTGACCTTCAAGCAATACATCCATTTTCTTCACTGCTGCTTGTTCCAAACATGGCTGGTACTTTCTACAACCCTATTGCTCTGTTATGGACTGTGTTCTTAATGGTTTATTGTCAATTGTTACCTTTTTATGGACTGTTAATCTTTATGCTGGGGTGTAATCAACTACGACAAAACAAATGCCATGCCAGTGTGTGTGTGTGTGTGTGGCTATCCCATTAAGGACTTAATGCACCCCTGGCCAGTGTGTCTACTAATCAGCCAGCCAGCAAAATGAACACTGACTTTTCTACTATGCTGGTGTTTTGTTTTTAAATTACTGTCTGCATTGCCCCATATGCCTTGTGGGGTTACCACCATTCTGCAAATGACATTTCATCTGTACTATAACTACATCAACCTGTGGATACTTATATGAACTTATAAACTGTTAATTTCATGGACTGTTATGTTTTATAAGGACTTATCTGTCAAGAGACATTATCAATAGATTCTTCAATCAAGCTCCAAGGGTGTCACACCTCAACACAAGGTAGCATCTACCTTATTCACTCTCAAGTGAATTCCATAAACTCTTTTCATCAACAAAATTGTTATGTTATATGTGGTGTCACGTGTTAGCATTTTTCTCACACATTTCAATTGTGGTGTTGACATCCTTCAATTCTGTATTACGTTTTATAAACTCACCACTGTGTTCCATCTGTAACTCCATGCCTTAACTATCTGTATGCTAAAAACCAGTTTTAAATCATATGAATAAAAAGGGGGGTGGTTAGTTGATACAGAGTATCAAAAGGGGGGAGTGTGGTGGAATTTTTATATATCCTAAAGTATAATACCTTTATGTTCTAAAGCTTATTGTACCAGAGCCTATAACTGTTATATGTGATTATAGCCATATAGATATGTTGCTTCTCATATGCTCTAAAACTATCTGTTTTGTTATAGCCATATACATGTTGCCTTTCATATGCTTTAAAACTATCTGCTTTGTAAAACAGCCATAATAAATGTGCAGTTCTGTGCTAACTAAAACAAAGGAGGTTGTTTGACAAAGATAAAAAAACCTTGAAAAATTAAATGAAGTGAAATACAGCTGGTTGTAACTAAGATAAAGGGGAGACACATAGTAAGTATAAAAAAAACAACTCCTTATACGGAAAGTGCTGAATCTAAGGTTTTTGCTAAAGATAAGGAAAAGCTGTTGTTAAGCATAAAATCACTGTTAGACTGTAAAACTAAAAAAGGTATATAAGCCTCTGTAAACAATAATCGAGGAGCTCTTGCCTTTAGCCGAGGCTCCCACACATGTGTGTACAGACAATAAACTGAGTTTATTGGAATAACCATTGGGTGTGGTTATTGAGTATATAGAATTTAAGGTAAAGTATAGACAGTAAAGAAAATCTGCGACCACAACTATGCTAGAGGATAGGCTAGGCAGCAGGACGTTGCTGCTCTACTCCCCGCTCTGTGGCGATTCAGCCATCTAAAGGTTATGGGGAATCATCCCCTTTAGTTAAGATTTCAGTCAGGTAATGTGTTTTTAGATGACTTGACTTCCTCCTTTTAGTTATTAAAGCTGGGTAAGAGACTCGAGGCGGAATGCTGACTCGTAGTCAAGCGGGACAACTGCTAAAAGCAATATGAAGTTCGAAGTCATGGTTTGAAAGTTGCGGTAGTAGCGGTCCGGTTTTTAAGCTGGAACTGGTATTGGATCCTGATATCATTGGAGGCGAATGGACTTTTTCTTATTAAGGTGAGCTATATTAACCACGAAGTGACAAAAAGAATTTGAACACTTACTTGAAGTTCTTCAATTAGGCCAACGCCAAACCTGAGTAACTTGAATATCTAGAGGGAAGACTTGAATTAGGCCAGCACCAGGCCTGGCATCGATTAGCCTGAACATTCAGAGGGAAGATGAATTAGGCTGCTTCTATGAGGAAAAATAACTCTCTCCAAGATGTATGGCTGTGCAGATAAGTAAAATGGCCCCCGACTGACTTTTCTTAAAATTACTATATAAACGCTATCGGTGGAAAAACAGGCCAGTATGCAGCATTTAAATAAAGAACTTTTGAATCACTACAGCTGCTGAATGCAATCATATCATATATATAAAATACACTATTACTTTCTGCTTTAAGTACTCTTTGTGTGACATGACACTTTTGCTAAATCCACATTAGCGACTGGAAGATTTGTGGGGCCAGAGCTGAATTTGGGGGAAAATAAAAATAAGGAGAGATTTACAGTGGTTTGGAATCTGGCATATGGGAGAAGCACAGCAAAATGTTGAAGCAAGGGGAAAAAGGCTATCGAAATTATTTCAGGTATCTAAGAAAAGTCATTATTCCCTAAGTAGATATTCAAGTTCTGTAAATGAACAAGAACCTGAAAGTTATTCAGAGGCAAGAACTAGAAAATACAAACAGCTAAGGCTTCCGTTTAAGAATTGCTGCGATTTGTCAGGTTCCAAATTCAGTATGGCCCCAAAAACTGACATTAAGAATAAAAGAAAAGCTCAAACTTTAAGCAGTAAACCTTCCAATTCCCCATGAGATTTGGTGATATCTATCACAAATGAAGTAACTGAGGCTCTATCGGAGGTTGGGGTAGAATAATTGATGGAACTAGAATCGGCGGCGATTGCAGACCTTGGAAGCCCCCATTTCTCCATTACCTTCGACCTCTAATTTAAATAAAGATTCAGAACAGGTACCTCCAGTATGGGCCTTACAGTTGATTCAGAGTACTACAGAAATTCAAAATACAATGAAGAAATTGCAGAATCTTCTGGAATCCATTAAAGAGCTTACTGAGAATATTTCTGTTTTTTTTTTTTTTGTGTGTTATTTCTTTTACTCCTACGTGCTCCACGGCAGCCACTCCTTCGGGCTTGCCAAGGCCTACCCCTGACCCATCCGTCCTCTGAGCCTGCGCCTCAAATCGCAGCTGGCCCCCAGGGTAACCCGGCGTAACCCTTTGCTGAATGGATCCCTCTCCGAGGGGGAAAGCACCAGCCAAGGGGGGGGGCAGACCAGCGCATTACTTGGCCCCAGGGATGCTGCTGAGATGGAGAGCTTGGTAGGACCTGGATGGCCTCAGAGAGCCAGGCAGCCGTCATCGGTTGCTGTGTAGCGGTATTTCCGCTTTCCTAGTTGATTCCTCCTGTGTGCATCGGCAGTGCTCCTGGTCTCCACCAGAGGCCGCTGCGGTGCGATGGCAACCCGCTACCCACCCCCAGGAGAGGACAGCAGTCCTACGGATGCCCTATTCTCTCTTGCCCCTGCCAGCCCCCGACATCCCGAGTCTGTTCCTGAACCCGGGTCGCCGGCATGGGCCGAGGTAAGGTGGCAGCGCCTCAACCCTCTGTGCCACTGGGCCGGACAGTATTTCTGTTTTAGATAGTGAATTAGAAATGGGTTTTGAACAAATAACTGAATTAGAACAAAGACATAGTACTCTAGGAGATACTGTGAATCCTTTGAATAAAGAAGAAGTTGGATCTTTAAAGAGACAGCAGACAATTTTGCAAGGAAAGATTGCTGAACAAGAAAATAGATCAAGGAGAACAAACATTCGGATAATTGGAATTATGTCCGATTGGGAGAAGAAGCTACCACTACAAAGTATTATAAAAGACACATTCACTAAATTATTACAGGGATTTATTTAACTCTAAAAATTGATTAGCATTTTGCTCATAAAAGTGTTAAATCTTTGTGAAAATGCATAGCTCTTGACTCACTATGTTTAATAAACACAGCACTTCTAGAAAATCTATATATAAATATTTTCTGTACAGTTAGTATTGTCCCAAGGAAAAAAACTGCTAATCAGTTATTTAAAACCTTGTATTATCAGCAGATCAAGATATCCCTATTATTGATAGGGCTCATTGGTTAGGAGCTCCAAGAGAGTCGAAAAAATCTAGACTTGCCATTGTTAAAACTTTAACTACAGAGGGTAAAGAGCAGATTATGCAAGCATTTTACAAATACAAAAATTTTGCCTTCAGGGATCAGACAATTTATTTAAAGAATGATTATTCTAAATCCTTGTGGGAGCTAAGGAAAAGATATGGGGGAATACAGCAAATGTTATGGTCTGAAGGTATAAAGGCATATGATGTTTTCCCAGCAAAGCTTAAAGTGACCCTGAACAATTGGATTATTTTTTATAGTTCTGTAACTGAGGCAGTATTGGATTTAAAGTTTGGGGGGGGGGGACTAGCGCTACTCTGCCAAATGTACCAAGTGATATGGGGAGATGCCAGCTTGCACTCGGGCATCAAGGGATGGGGAGATGGGGGGGTATTGAGAAGGATGTTTGTAGTATGGGACACAGGCAGGTGTATATTATAAAGCAATGGAATAAGATTAGGCTGAAGGGGAATAATTTTATATGTTGGTATCATTAATAGGATGTACCTGGAATATAAATGGTATTAATTCACCAGTAAAAAGATGCCGGGTTCTACGTAGATTTAAAAAAAATAAAATCTGGCATTTCAATGTTACAGGAAACCTATTTGACTGTTAAGGAGTGGGAAAAGTTTAAGACCAGATATCCTGGAAGGCTATATTTTTCTGCAACAACCTCTAAGATGAGTGCGGGGGTTGCTCTCCTCTTTGATAGGACGTTTAAAGGAGAAATATTAGATACAATTAGTGATAAACAAGAAAGAATAATATTAGTAAAAACAAAAATTGCTGGAAATGTGATTATTTTGGGGTCAGTATACGCCCCTTTCAAGAGTTATAACAGTTTTTTGGCAGAATTAAATAAATTGATATATAAGTGGAATGAGGGGACTTTTATATTAGGAGGGGATTTAAACTGCACTTTGAATCCAGATTTAGATAAAACTTCAAAGGTATTAGGGTGGGATAAATATAAAGCAAAATTACGCCAACATTTTTTGGATTTGAACAATTTAACAGATATTTTGAGGGAGGTTAATGGGGAAAGGAAGGATTTTACTTATTTTTCACCCAGACATAAGGCCCACTCTAGACTGGATTAATTATTTATGTCTAGGGATATAATTGTTAATAATCAAGAGTTATGGGCCAGAATTGATGTTAGATTAGTATCTGATCATAGTTTGGTGATTTATTGACTTAATTTTGGACGGGAAGGGAATAAGAAAAATAGGTTGTGGAGGTTAAATAACAGTTTGTTACAGGATAATCTGGTCTTGAATAAGCTTTCCCAGCATATTAAGTTTTTTATTGCAGACAATGAAGTTTCCTGTATAAATGTAATAGATACAGTAGTTGGGATGCTTTGAAAGCTACTTTGCATGGGTTGTTGATCTCAGAACAATGTTGGAAGAACAAAAAGAAAATGAAACAACAAAAGGAGCTGGAAGAAAAATTGTATAAGCTGAAAGAAGTAGTTAAAACCGGGGACTTTTCCAGGATGGAAGAGTTAACACATTTCAGAAAGTTATTAGAATCAACTGATTATATTCAATCAAAAAGTAATTGGGCCTGGTATAATAAAAAATTGAAGACTTCTAGTGAAACAGTTGGGAAAACCTTATCTGGTAGAATTCAAGCGCTAGAAAAATAAAATAGGTTGTAGCATTAGAGTCAGAAGAGAGAGAGCTACTTGGGGATCAAATAGGAATTTGGGGTGAATTTACTAGGTTCTATTCCAAATTGTATTCCTCTGAGTGTGCTTCTTCTATTAAGGAGGTATAATATTATAGTTCCTTTGGTAAATCCAGATTGCATTTTGAAGAAGCAGAGATCCAGATGAAGGAAATTTCTGAGGATGAGATTAAAAATACGACCCATCAGATGGCCAGATCTAAGATACCCGGTACCGTTGGCATTCCTCTGGAATTTTATCTAGCTTTGGAAGATACTCATACCAATACTCCACATGCTATAAACCAGATTATTAAGACTAAAAGATTACCCCAATCATTTTTTTCAAGCATATATATCAGTAATTTTGAAGCCTGGCAAATCCAGTAGAAATGTGGAAAATTATAGACCCATAGCAATATTGAACATCGATTTTATAAAATGTTGACAAAAATTTTAAACAATAGGATACTTTTTTTCTCCCAAAGTTGATCCATAGCAGTCAAACTGGCTTTATACCAGAAAGGGTAATTCAGTTGGGTTTGACAAAAATTCAGTTTTTGATTGAATATTTACAAAAGGTAGATTTTCCAGTTGTTTTTTAGCACTTGATGTGACTAAGGCATTTGACAGGATGGAGTGGGGCTATTTATTTCAGATTTTGAATGTCTTCATTTTTCCGGCAGATTTTATTGCTTCTATCCAAGATCTGTATTCTGCCCCTGAAGCTTATATTAAAGTAACTGGATATGTCTCAGAAAAAAATATTGCTTTACAGAGGAGTTAAGCAGGGGTGCCCACTTTCCCCTACTCTCTTTGTTTTTGGGACTAGAACCTTTTTTGGAGGAAGTTAGAGATAGGGTATTAAAATAAATCAAACAGAAATGAAAATAAATGCTTTTGCTGATGATGTACTTCTAGCATTACAGGATCCGGTTCAAAGTATAGGGGAATTGAATCGGGTTATAAAAAGGTTTTCTAAGGTAGCTGGGTACAAAATGAATGAAGAAAAATCTGAAATGATAACCTTTAATATCCAAGACCCTCAAATAATTCAGCAAGTTATAGCTGCCAAGGTTAAGAATCAAGGTATGAGATACCTGGGAATTAATATACATAACCAGTTAAGCCTTATGTTTAATTCTAACTTTAAGGAATTGGTTGAGGTAGTTAGAAATAAATTACAATGTTGGTCAAAGATTCCCCCCTCTCTCTTAGTGGGAAAATTCAGGTTATAAAAATGATGGTTGTTCCCTTGCTGTCCTGTAGGTTACAAACAGTAATGGTTCCAGTAACAGTTTTTGGTTTAAGCAGATAAACAATTTAAACAATTCATTTGGAATAACAAACTACCTAGAATCTCATGGGAAAAGTTATGTCTTCCAGTGGAATTAAGAGGGTTGGCTTGTCCAGACATGGAGAAATATTTTTTATCTTATCAGAAGAAGAGGGTTTTGATTTGGGCTTTTCAGGAGGATCAGAAAAAAAACAACTTCAGAATTTTTAAATGGAATATTATATGCCTCTTCTGTGGAACAAGTCGATTTATCGAAACTTGTTTTCACAGCAAAAAGATTTAAAAATTGGGGATCTTCTATAGTTAGGTATTTATCTGCAGCAATAGTTAAATATACAAATAAAGTTCAATGGGAATTGCAGTTATCTCCTGAAAATCAGATTTGGAATAACCCTCATTATATAATAGGTGGGAAGTCCTTACGGAATAAGCTTTGGGAAAGTTTGGGAATAAATAGGTGGAGTTGTTTTTTGGAAAAGGGACTATTCCTAACATGGGGTAGTTTTAAAGAAAAATACCATTTAGATATGTCCCAATTAATGTTGTTTAATCATCTTAAGTCTGTATGGGAAAGATTATTCAAGGTGGGAAAGGGCCCCTAATAATAGGATTTTGGAGACTAAATTAGCTGTAATACGAGCTTTGGCGTCCATTTTTTCTTGGTTAAATAAGAATCTACAGACATCTCATGTTCAAATATATAAATTGACCATTCGAAAATGGGAACAGGATTTAAAGACCTCTTATACGGGTACACAATGGGGTTTAGCCTTTAATATAACAGTACATCACAAATTATCAAGCGATAAAGTGATACAGTAGAAGATATTAAATAGATCATACTATACCCCATACTGACTTTATAAGATGAAATAATTATCAGATGATCTTTGTTAGCATTGTAAGAAACCTTCAGCTGATATTTTGCATGTGTTTTGGACTTGTTCAGATATAAGGATCTGGTGGATTAGATCATTCCAGATCATGCAGCAAATTTATTTATTTGATATATTGGTTTACAACCTTTGAGCCAGAGGCTCATTTCCAAAGGTACCTCGTCACATGTAAGACAGAAGCTAATACAGACAGGGTATAACAATAGTTACATAGAGCATGTGCTACAGACATTTGTCACAGACATTATTTACAGTAAGTACAGACTTTATTTACAATATTTGGTTGATGATATTTACATCATCGCAGCAGAGAGACATTATTAACTTGAGAAACCATCTAAACAGAGTAGTCAGTCCTATTCATGGGTTTGGTATTATTGACGTAGGTTACAATCCATAATGGACTTTGTCAGAGAATTAGGATCAGAGAGGGTGAGAGAGTGAAATGTTAGTTGCAGTTACAGGAGCAGATATTGAAGAGGTGGCTGCGAAGAGTGGTTTTGAAGTGGGCGATCTTGGGTGCACTAGTGATGGTGTTTGGGAGTGCATTAAACCATGTGGGAGCCCCTGGAGTGGAAACATCTCTGGGCAAGTGAGGTTTTAACCCTGGGCAGAACCAGAGGAGCTTTCTCTGAGTTGCGAGTGGAGATAGTGGGGGTGGCCAGATGAAGAGAGGCGGAGACCCCAGGGGGAGAGAGTCCAAGCAGTATTTTCTTGGACAGTATGCAGGTCTGGTATCGGAGCCTTTCATCGAGGTTGAGAAGATTGGCAGAGGTATAGAGGGAGCAGGTGTGAGTGAAAAAATGTTAAAAAAAAAAAAGTAAGATATAATCCAAAGTCCATCAAAACTCATATTTATTAAACTCTTTTTCTTCACACCCATATACATGAGGCAACAGTTTTGTGGCTTAATGTCACTTCCTCAGGCCAATCGTATATGAACAGTGTTGACACTAAATTAGAAACAAATAAATCCATTCAGATACAGTTTTTTAAATTTCTGCTCCTTTTATATTAATATGTCACATTGGTATATACTGCCAATAGTTCTTTATAATAACATTGAATTAAGTCAAATTTTCAATTAAAATTTCATTTAGAAACTTAGTATAAAACATCTTCTCTTTCTTAGTTAAATCCCAATCCATTTTATATTATTGTCCCCATATTAAAGTGAAATTTTAGTTCGATGTAGCATAAACTTTGTATTATTTTCAAATATGCAAAAAAAACCTTAATTTTCATTTATTTGAACTCCACTGATCTGGAAGTACTGATATATTACTCTCAAAATGAGCACCATGTCACCCTGTTCCTATTACCATCTGTTAGAGAAAACATATATTTATTTCAAATGTTAATATCTTTAAATCTTGTGTAGTTATTATTTAAACATCATATTGCCAGTCACCTGGTCACACTTTAAAATGGGCCAGTTCTAGAACTAAAATTTGACTTTGGGTTATAGCTTACTTTTTTTAACATTTTTTGAACATTGAAGCCTATAAGTAAGATTGTCCAGAATTAACACTATATGTAAGGGCATCCTGTATCAACACCAGTAGTAGCAGGTGTGAGTGAACCTTAGTGCGCCAGTTAGGAGCCTGCAGGCCTTGTTTAGGGAGACCTGGATTTTCTGGAGTGCGGCGTTATCTGCTGCCCCGTATACAGGGAGCCCATAGTCCACTAGTGACAGTATTGATGAGGTGATGGCCAGCCTAAGTACGTGGGGGGGGAGGCAGTCCCTGTGTCGGTAAAGGAGTCCAATCCGGGTGTTTGTTGCGGCAGCAAGGGTGTTTATGTGGTCATGGAAAGTAAGGGCCAAGTCGAGGGTACGTCCAAGATATTTGTAGTTGGATACCTGTTCAAGGGGGTGCTGGGTGCTGGGGAGGATGCGGAGAGGTGCACTATTTGCTTTGTTTTGGTGGTGAGAGAAGATCATTGATTTAGTCTTTTTTAGGTTTATGACCAGTCTACAGTCCTTAAATCATGTTTCGGCTTGGGAGAAGGCACGTTGGAGGGAGTCCTGAAGGGGCGTAGATTTATGACGCGAAGCAAAGAGCACTGCATCATCTGCATATAGTAAGATTTTTGTGGAGCAGGCCTTTGGTAAGGAGTTTGGGTAGAGGGAGAAAAGAAGTGGCCCCAGAATAGAGCCCTGGATCACCACAGAGCGGACGGGTAGTGTGTCGGATAGGTTCTGTTAATTTTGACGCATTGGGACGGGCGGAAAGGTAACTGGAACACCAGGCTAGGGGGCCTGTGGTGAAACCAAGTTGGTGGAGAGAGTCGAGAAGGAGAGGGTGGCAGACCATGTCGAAGGCCTTGGATAGGTCTATGAACACAGCTCCTGCAATGTTACTGACATCTAGGGAGGAGTGCAGGAAGTTGGTGAATTCTAGGAGGACTGTGATGGTGCTATGAGCCGAACGGAAGCCATGCTGCTCTGGTCATAGAATTCCATGCTTGGCTAGGTATTCCGTAAGTTGGGTGGCAACCACTTTTTCTAATGCTTTAGAGGGGGGGGAAGAATGGAGATGGGCCGATAGTTATTTGGGGAGGCTTTGTCACCACTTTTATGGAAGGGGGTAATGACAGCTGTTTTCCAGGCACTAGGGAATTGTCCTAGGCATAGGGATTTGTTGAGCAGGTCCGTTAGGGGGACTAGGACCTCGTCGAGGACTAATCGAAGGAACCTGGCATCTAGTGGGTCATTTATAGGGTTATTGCTGCTTAGTGCTTTTTGTAGGTAAGGACAAGCTTCGTGAGTGGATATTTTGTGCAGGAGGAAACAAGGATGCTGCAGGGTTGGGGGTTGGGATTGTGGCACAGGGTCAAAGAAACAACTAGGGAGAACACTGCTGAGATCCGAGAAGGCGGTGTTTAGACAGTTTGCTATGGTGAGTGTGTCTGTAGAGGTAGTGCTATTTATGGTGAGCTGAGAGGGAGGTGGGGAGCGTGATTTCCCATAGAGTTCTTTGATATTACTCCAGAAGGTTTTCACAGACCCCCACGTGGTTGTAAGAGTGGATTTGTAGTGGTCTGCTTTGACCTTACAGATGGCTCGAGCGCATCTATTGCGAGCGGCATTATAGGATTGTCTGTCTGCCACCCTGCCAGATTCTGTGGCTTTGTGCCAGAGATTATCCCTGTCTCTCAACATTTGGAGCAGGAAGGGGGTTATCCAAGGAGCATGTTGCCTTTTGGTGCGGAGTTTGGTGAGTGGAGCATAGAGGTCACAGGCCTTGGTGAAGGCCTTTGTAAACAGGTTGAGTGCAATGTCGACTCTGGGGGCTATATTAATGGGGGACCAATCTATTTGGGTAAGCAGCTGTTTAAGTTTTATTAACCCTCCTGGGTGGAGACGCCTTTGGAAGGTTGTTTGGGTTATGGGTTTGGGTGTGGAAGAGGTCCATTGGAATAGGATGGGCGAGTGGTCACTTAGGGAGTCGTGAAGTACTTATATCCTGGATTTTGTTGGGGCAGTTAGAGATAATGAAATCCAGGAGGGTGTGGGTACCAGTAGATGGGTGAAGTCTAGTGGGTTGGGTAACTAATTGGACCATGTCAAGGGCTGAGAACGAGTCCTTTGACGCGGCCGAGGGGCCAAGCCAGTTGATATTGAGGTCCCCTACTAGAGCCTGCTCTGCATTGTGTGGTAGGGTAGAGAGGTATTCAGTGAGGGATGAGACGGCAGGCTTTTGGTTCTTAGGGGGTATGTAGGTGACTGTGAGGTATAGTGGGCCTCTGAAGGGGTCGGGGTGATTTTTAGGGTGAAGGCTTGTGCTCCATTTGTGAGTTTTGGGGGGTGGGAGCATGTGACCAATAATGTTGTTGATGTAGCATGCACAGCTGCCCCCACACTTTCCTACCCTGTCTTCCTGATGTAGGGTGTATCCGGGGAGTGAGACAAAGGCATCGGGAGTAGATTTGGAGAGTCAGATCTCCACTAGGGTGATGATGTCTGGTTGGTGAAGGGTGGCCCAGCATTGAAGCGCTGCAGATTTCTTTGGCAGGCTGCGTATATTCAGGGAGGCAATGCGGTGTCCAGAGGGTCTGGTAGTGTAGTGGTGGGGGCAGGGCCTGGATTAATTGGTGTGGTTATTTCATTTTAGGATGACTCTAAAATCTTATTACTCGAAATGTATAAAGTTTAGATAAGAACCAAAGAATATTCTTTCAGATTAATGTTATGTCTGTTACGAGACTCATTCTAAAATATTGGAAACAAGAAATATTATGGGTAATGTCCCGAAATATGAATAGAGACAACTGTTCTTAGCAGCACTTTATAATTATGATTTATTTTAAAGATTTTTCCTTGGTATGGAGTTTATTCAACAAAGAAATAGAAAATTGGGAAATAGGTGATTTTCAGAGGGAAACCAATAGTCAGAATTAAGTGATCCAGAAGAGAGATGAGATGCCAACATTTGTTATATTTATGCTGTTTCTTATGAAATGTAACAAAATAACTAAACTATGCAAGACTATTTATTGTGCTTTCTGTATAATAGTACTCCATGTTATTTATACACTTGTGTATGCGTCCTTGGAATATTGTATTATTGCATCAGTAAAATGTAGGGGAGGGAAGGATTCTCAGCTGATATCTGAGGGAGCCAGGGGAGGTGATGAAGTGGAGGGAAGAAGGGAGCTAGTTCCGACGTGAGGGAAGATGATGGGTGAATGCTGATTGCTCAGCTGAGGTACGGGGATGTGGTAAAGCAAAGATGCAAAAGTACCAGAAGCGGAGGGAGCGGGAGGCAGAGGATACAGTGGCGAGGAGTGATGAGAGTTAGGAGGGAAAGGCCCCAAACCAGTACTTAGATATAAAGGACGCACAATGTATCTGGTGACGGGAGGGTGGAGGGAGATTGGATAATGATGAGTAAAGTGAGCAGTGATGAGTCTGAGCGGGGGATTTGGTTGAAAGTGACAGAAGGAGTTATAGAAGGTGTCCAGGGAGGTAGACCGGGTGGAGCCATAGACCACATTCGCATAGCCAAAGACTGGGAGCACCATTTTGGCGACAAGCTCTCTGCAAACCTGCAGAGAAAGACCATCTTTATTGCGGTACAGGGCATCAAGTTTAGGTCGGAGCTTGGCATGGATGGTATTGATGTGAGCAGTGAAATCAAACTTGCTGTCAAGCCACACACTGAGGTAGTTGAAGGAAGGAACCACGTCAAGGGAGGAGCCTTCCATGGTGGAGAAGATGGGCACAGATCAGAGCCTGGCCAGATTTTGGCTGGTGCCAAAGGTCATGGACACAATTTTTTTAGTGTTAACTCAGAGTTTGTTCGAATGGAGCCATCGTAGGGCATTTTTGAAGTCTTGCTGTAGCAGATCCTCCATGTCTGTGGTGGAAGAACCAGAAGTGTAGATGACAGTGTCATCTGTGTACATATGAATATGCGAGTTGGCACAGGCTGAAGGGAGGTTATTGAAGAAGATGAAGAGTATGGGTAAACCTTGGATAATGTTGTCTTCTCATCTTTGCTTAGTTTTAATAAGTGTAATTTTGATGTTAGTAGCGCCTTGGTGTTTTGATCGTGGCACATCATGCTTTTGTCCTGTTTTTATGTTACTTGATATCCACTTGTTTTTTTTTAAATCTATTTATTTGTAATATAATGGTTTTAATAACTGAACAATAAACAAATTAACAAAAAAAAACAACCTTGTCTGCTTCAAGTCCTCCTGCAGTTTATGCTGGCACCAAAGGCTGTAAATTTGATGCTACTGTGTGCAAAACATGTACTGCTCATGTTGCAGTGTCAGGTGAGGTAGGCGCACTAAAAATAGATTGTCTACCTCACCCCATTGCCTGCACCACTTCATTGCCCTCCTTTGTCCCAGCTATTGTCCATGGTTTGGCCCTCTACCTAGTCAAGTTTTTCCTCATCTGCACCTACACATTGCTGTGTCTTTGTAATGTGCACTCTGATTCTGTCAGCTGTGTTTTCATTACCCCTAATGTAGAGTGAATGTGGCTTACATCCCCATCCGGGGTTGTGATGGAGCCTGAAATACCTTGCATCTCTGGGAGTTTGTGTTCTGGGAGGGCAGCGCTGTTGCCGGTGTGGCTGAGCTCTGGGCAAGTGGTGTGCTTTGTTTCTTTCTGGTGGATTCACAGTTGGCAACTTTTCAGCTGAAACTGACTGGCCTGAGGGTGTACCCTGCATCTGCCCATGGTGTGTAGCACTGGAGCCATGAGATAAACAGTCATTTATATACTTATCTTGAAGGAAGCTAGAGCTAGTTGTCTAAGCTCATGCCTTAGACAAATAGTATTGGAACCCAGTCGAGAGGGAGCAATCTTAGACCTGGTTCTCTCAAATGGAGATGGAGAGCGGATCAGAGATGTAGAAGTGGGTTGCCATCTGGGAACTAGCAACCATTGAACACTATGGTTCACAATAAACACAGCAATAGAGTCAAGTCATACAAAGGCAAAAGTACTGGACTTCAGGAGGGCTGACTTTGCCAAAGTGGGTGAGTGCCTAAGGAATGCACTAGCAAATGGGCAGGAATGAGGGGTGGAAGTACAATGGGGGATAATAAAAACTGCCATCACAGAGGTAACAAGCCTTTGTGTGAAGCAAATAAACAAAACAAAATGATGTAAGAAACCACTATGGTTCTCAAAGGAGGTGGCAGTGAAGGTTCAAGAGAAAAAGAAAGCATTCGGAAAGTACAAGGAGTCACAGAAGGAGCAGGACAGATAATTGTATCAGTTAAAGCAAAAGGAAGCTGGGAAGGCAGTCGGAACAGCAAAGGCCCAAACTGAGGAAAAGATAGCCAACTCAGTTAAGAAGGGGGGTAAAACCCTTTTTAGGTCAATCAGGGAGCGAAGGAAGACCAAGGGAGGGATAGTGAGGCTTAATAAAGAGATGGGGGGGTGGTGAAAAGGCAGCAATACTAAACAAATATTTTTGCTCAATATTTACAAATGAAGAGGGGGAGGTACCTAAAACAAACAGTAGAAACACTCTGGATACAGAAGTTGATACCAGCCCATTTACAGAAGAAAGGGTTCTGAAAGAACTCTTAAAACTGAAGGTGGAGAAAGTAATGGGGCCTGATGGGATTCATCCCAGAATCCTAAAAGAACTAAGGGTAGAGCTAGTGACACCACTGACTACCCTCTTTAACAAATCATGGGAGGATGGGTTGGTACATGAGGACTGGAGGAGGGCAGATGTGATTCCCCTTCACAAAAGTGGGACAGGGCAGAAGCAGGAAACTACAGACCTGTTAGTTTAACCACAGTGATAGGTAAAATGATGGAATCACTTCTGAAGGAAAGAATTGTCAAGTACCTAAAGACCAGAGGGGCACAGGACCCAAGGCAGCATGGATTCACAGCGGGAAGGTCATGCCAGACGAAGGTAATAGATTTCTCTGACTGGATGACCAAAGTAGTAGATCAGGGAGGGGCTATGGACATGGCCTACCTAGACTTTAGCAAGGCATTTGACACAGTCCCACACAAAAGATTAATATACAAGTTAGCCAGCCTGGGAGTGGTTCCCAAGATGATAGCCTGGGTAAAGAATTGACTGGAGAATAGGACACAGAGGGTAATAGTGAATGGAGTCCACCCTGAAGAAAGGGGGGTCACTAGTGGGGTACCGCAGGGTTCAGTATTAGGACCGGTCCTCTTCAGTCTCTTTAGAAGCGACACTGCAAAGGGACTGGAAGGAAAGTATGTCTCTTTGCAGATGACGGTAAGATATGCAACAGAGTTGATGCACAAGGTGGGGTGGAAAGGATGAGAAGGGACTTGGCAAGGTTAGAGGAATGGTCAGATGTATGTCAGTTTAGATTCAGTGCTAAGAAGTGCAAGGTAATGCACCTGGGAAACAAAAACCCAGGGGAAAAGTACACAATGGGGGGGTGAGATACTAACAACAACAACAAAAATGGAAAGGGACCAGGGGGTAGTCATATCGGATGACTGAAAGGTGGACAAGCAATGTGAGAGGGCAGTAAGGAGGGCTGGGGGGATACTGGGATGCATAGGGAGAGGCATCACCAGTAGAAAACTGGAAGTTGTTATCCCTCTGTACAGACAGCTGGTGAGACCCCATCTGGAGTACTGCGTGCAGTTCTTGAGACCCAATCTCCGCAAGGACATAGACAAGATGGAAACTGTCCAGAGGAGGGCAACTAAAATGGTGCAGGGTCTGCACCGGAAGACATATGAAGAGAGACTAAAGGAGCTTAATATGTATAGCCTCGAGGAAAGGAGGGAGAGGGGGGACATGATAGAAACTTTCAAGTACCTCAAGGGAATCAACAAAGTCCAAGAGGGTAGCATCTTTCAAAAAAAGAGGTGTGCAAGAACAGGGGACACAATTTGAAGAAGAGGCGGCTCAGAGGTAATATAAGAGTATTTTCACAGAGAGGTTGTGGATGCATGGAGCGCCTTCTGGAGGTTGTGGAGTCAAAAACAGTGGTTGAATTCAAGCATGCATGGGACAGTCATAAGGCAATTCTAGGGGGTAGGGGTAGAAAGAAGTAGGCTGCTGGTTAACTAGGATCTGCAGCTTATCCATTAGGTAGGGAAATGGGTAGACTGGGTGGGCCAAGCGGTCCTTATCTGCCGTCAAATTCTATGTTCATAACTACATAGCCCTCTTGATTCTGCTAGACCATGCCCAACTTTCTTGCTGTTTTTAGTACTTGGATCGGGCGCTGTTGCAAACCACTTTTAGCTTAATGAGTAGCTTACGAGTGCCTCCTTTTGTTTTGAATCTTGGAGTCAACAGTTATGATGGTTATTTTTTTTTTTAACTTTCTTTTTTATCCTCCTACCTTCCCTCCGGAGCCCCTCCTTCCATCTCTGCTCATGTTCCCCCGGGTCACCTACTTAGGGATCTGCCCCTAGAGTGCCTCCTCCTCCTCTCCTTCGCACAGTGGGATCTGTCCTTGTAGGTGGCCCCCTGGGTGATACTGGAGCGGACTTCATCTAGGCTATCGGAGGGGTGTTTTCCGCTTTCCTTCCCTTGGGTCCCAGTCCCCAGAGATGCCGTGCTTAGGGCGCCACGTCCGAGTGGCGGCGTGCGGCCTGCGCCAGCCCTCTGTCGCCCGTGGCGTCTCCCCTCCCGACTCCGAGGCGAAGCCGCCTCATCCTTCCTTCTGTCGGTGCTTCCACGGCTATGGAAGGATGCAGAACGCAAGCGTTCTTGGTTACCACCCGAGGGAGAGGCATCCGCTGGGACGCTCGATCCTCCCTCCCCCTGCCGACCCCCGGCCGCCCGAGTCCGTTCCCGGGCGGCCGGCGTAGCGCGAGGTGTGGCGTCCAGCGCCTCAACCCTCAGCGCCACCGGGCTGGCTAGTTATGATGGTTATTGACTTTAAAGTTGTGAAATTAAGTTCTCATTAACATACATAGAACTGCCTGGCAGTATATGTAAACAGGACTCCTGCTACATCAGGTGGGTAACCTTGTGTTTTATAGGATTCAGGAAGATGGTGTCGCTTTTTTCTTGGTAGGGATGATACAGTTATCCACATTAATAAAATGGCGTTTGGCTAGTTTACTAGGTTTTATTAGATATGAAGAGGCATTCGCCCATAATAATGTCTCCCACAGCTGTGTGGGTGTATTGAAATGTTACTGCGGACAGTTTAGATATATATCAAGTTTTCTTTTAAAGGCTGGGAATTCAGTGGTTTCAACCAAGTCATGTGGTAGTTTATTCCATGCCCTTGATGTCTGTATAATAAAGCTGTTATTTCTTTTAGAGGAAGAAGCTCTGGGCACTATCAGCTGTTTAGAGTGACTTCTAGTAAATAATACCCTGTTGTCTGTAAATTAGATGCCACATTTCTGGTTGCTGTTTGGACAGAACTCTTGTCACATGATACAGCATTAACCTAGCACATACCCCTGCTTCAGTGGCATAATAGAGGCGCAGTAATCGAAAGCACAAATTTCGGGGGGCAGGGGGCATCAGAAAGGTCAGTGTGTGAATTACATAATCTCTGGATCAAAATGGTCAGAATGCAAATCACATAACCCAGCAAGCTGAAAAAGTAATTGTGTAAAAAGACAAAAAAAAAAAAAAAAAAAAATGACAAAAATCCCCACTCCTGGCAACATTGCTGAGAAATCAGATTGCAAAGGAAATCCATCCAACAAAACTGCCAGAACCAAAAAAAAAAACTTCATGCTTGAAAATCCATACTGCAAAAGCCTTAGTGCTGCTCACCCAACAAAGAAATCTTACAAGCTAGCCCAGAAACACCATCACTTTTGACCTGGGTTCAGAAACAAACTTGAGTTGCTTGGGAGTTGGCTGAGGGAGGCTCATATGTTCCAAGGGCCGGTCTCCTCCCTAGGTGACGGGGGGACCCTGTACCTGCTACTTGACTGAGTAGGCCAGGTGGAAGCCAGATGACAGTACAGTGGGTGCATATTGAAGTTATGGGCACCTGCTGGCCACTACACACATGGGTGCATGTTGTATGCTGGTACCCTATGGAAAAACGCTGGTCTGGACTTCAGTGACAGAAGAGCTCCGTTTCCCTTGTCCTTAATTTAACCTCTACCAGTAGCTAACGTCAAAAATATATATATTTTTGATATTGCCTTTTTCTGTGTTTTTCCGTTTTCTCCATGTACACCCCCCTTCTGGTGTGAATGTGCTTCTGTGATCTGGCGCTGCCCTATGGCCTCCACTAGGGGGCAGCCAAGGAGCGGGATGATGACGCTTCCCCTCTCCGGGAGAGGAGAGCAGTCCTTCAGACTCAATCCTCTCCCTCCCTTGCTGAGCCCCGGCAACCCGAGCTCGCACCTGAACCCAGGTCACCAGTGTGGTGTCCAGCGCCTCAACCCTTGCGCCACCGGGCCGGCTGCTAACTTCAAATAATTTAGTTTCTAATTGCACAATAGAAATACCTGTTCAGATGGGGAAGAACTCTAAGGGTAATCTGAAGCTTGATGCTACTGATGAAGACGGATCCAGAGGCCACTTTTCCAATTCTAAACTGCCGCAGGTCTCCAGCATGACGGCTGCACAGGCCATTTCCCCAGGCAGACCTCGATGAATGCCTAAAAAGGGAAGGGAATTTGACTTAATACTCTGAGACCTTTAGACTATGTGGTAAAGATCATAGACTTTAAAGAGACAGTGAATCAACTGGTTGGTAAAGTCTCAGCAGCAGAACAACACACGGCTGACTCCGACAGCTGACTGGGGAAACTGAAGATATCCGTGGAGCACATCATTACGCAGCCATCCAAGACCGCCAGGAAAACTTGGAAGCTCAGACCTGGCGGAAAACATTTATGCCTTTATGGCATCCCTGAATGCATGGAGAGCACAAATATGACTAAATTCCTTCAAAGCCTCCTAAAAGAATTGCTGGAACTAGTTAGAGGCTGATTACGCCTTTGAAACAGAATGGGTACACCATGCCCTAGGGCCTAAACCAACCTCCCCTACACAACAACCCTGCTCCATTATTGTGCATTTCCATCAATGTGCAGAGGAGGAGGACTGTCTACAGAGGGCTTGGCAGAAACCGATCTTGTAGTGGCAAGATTTCCACATCTTCATCTATAATGACTATCCCTTGAACACGATGCAGCTCCGCTGGGCATATATACCCTTGTTACAGACTCTTCATAAGTCACATATTAAATTTAAAACTCCTTACCTGTCCTGCCTCATCATGCAGTACCCAGACGGTCAGAGGACTTAACTCCGCAGATGAAGCTTTCTGGGATATGAAGGACAGAGAACTCAGTGTGAGCCAGAAGACGGCCCCACAGCATCCTTTCCTGGCAGTGGCAGCAGCTTCAACTCGGAAGTGTCGTTTGGAAGAGGTGATGGCAAAAATCATTGAATGGCTCCAAATGATGGCCAGTTCTGCTACCTACACTGAACTCTGATATATCTGATTCTCCTTTTTTGAGACTGCACATGTATTAGCAGGTACTGGGTGAAGGAAGGGGGTGTTAAGTGTGATCACTGCTTTTCTTTTTATCGGGGTTGGCAACCAAAGGGGGGGACGGTGGGGGAGACAGGGGCTACCTCTAGCTACATAGGGAGACTGACTGCCGGCTACCTGGGTGTGCTAGAAGGTGACTCTTGTAAATCTTTGTTTTGACCCTGCAGGCTACCTGGCAGTTGAAGTAGAGTGTTATAGCTCCTTATGGAAGACCACAGACAGACCCTGCTGCTTGACATTTTCAAAGGGAACATTGTTTAACGAGGAGTAGCACACTAAGCTGAAGCTTGTTTCCAGATGTGACCTGGGAGCACAAGGAAGTTAAGTGACTTGCTCAGTATCACACAGTATGCACCTAAGCAACTGTGGGATTCAAACCCAGGTCTCCAGATCTGCATCGGAGAGCCTTAACCCACTGCGCTATGCTGCCAGGTACTAGCACTGATTTGATCTTTTGATTGATCTCCACAGCCGTATACATGAGTCAGTAAGCACAGAGCTTTAACTCGGGAGATTGTAGATTAGTTACAGCGCACTTATGAGTCAGACTCATTTACGCAGGCTTCATGTCAGAAGTACAAAGAGACAAATACAAATACAATGAACAGTTACGTAACGTGTGAGATAAAACATGGTAATCAGTGGAGAGCAGGTATAATAGAATACAGCATCGCATGGTGTATATACATCTAGTAGGGATAAGCACGAAAACACTAAAATAACAGTAGTATAAATGTGCAGAACTGAGAATTGAGTGCCAGAGAGATGAAAAGACTATAAATTACAACATGAATGGGACACACTATGCGCAATTGGGTAAACACTGTCCAGATAATAGTGAGCTGAGGTATGGTCATTCACTATCCTGCAGCTTTAATTTCTGGCTGGTATGTCTGCAGCCTTCTTTGGTGGCTAACCTCTGACCCTACCGCCATGCGAACCTGTCTGAACACCCCACCCTGGGCTAATTTGTGGAACCGGTACCATAGGGAAATAGTGACTCACTTTGTTTTACAGTTGCTCATAAGAGTCCCGTTGTTTAAAGATAAGGCTTTTGCAGTTAGTTTTGAACCTACTCGTAAAGCCATTTACACTGTTTATATTGGACTGTTGTTACGGTCTTTTCCTGGTTACAACCGTTAAAATGTACTATGGCTACTGACACTGTGAAGAGTGTAGGAGCTCTCAGCCTAACAACACAGGACAGACTATTGTGGATAATGGCCCCCAGTAGTGACTTGGTAGCACTATTTAAGGGATTTTACGGGCAGACTAGGTGGCCCAAGAGGTCTTCATCTTCCGACAGAATCTATGACTATTCATGCTGGTACCACACTGAACATGAAAGTTTTATTAGTGCATGACACTGCCACCCTGTGGAGGAGGGCGAATGTGATTCCCCTTCACAAAAGTGGAAGCAAGACAGAGGCAGGAAACTACAGACTTGTTAGTTTGACCTCAGTGGTAGGGAAAATGATGGAATCACTTCTGAAGGAAGGAATTGTTGAGTACCTAGAGGCCAGTGGGGCACAGGACCCAAAGCAGCATGGATACACAGCGGGAAGGTCATGTCAGATGAATCTAATCAATTTCTTTGACTGAGTGACCAGAGTAGTAGACCAGGGAAGGGGCTGTGGACATGGCCTACCTAGACTTTAGCAAGGCATTTGACACAGTCCCACACAAAAGATTAATAAACAAATTATCCAGCCTGGGAGTGGGTCCCAGGGTGGTAGCCTGAGTAAAACATTGGCTGGACAACAGGATACAGAGGGAAATAGTAAACGGAGTCCAGTCTGAAGAAAGGGGGGTTACTAGTGGGGTACTGCAGGGTTCAGTACTGGGTCTGGTCCTTTTTAATGTCTTTATAAGTGATATTGCAGAGGGACTGGAAGGAAAAGTATGTCTCTTTGCAGATGACACAAAGATCTGCAACAGGGTTGATACACAAGGAGGTGGAAAGGATGAGAAGGGACTTGGCAGGGTTGGAGGAATGGTCAAATGTATGGCAGCTTAGATTCAGTGCAAACAAGTGCAAAGTAATGCACCTGGGAAACAAAAACCCAGGAGAAGAGTACACAATGGGGGTGAGATACTGACAACAGAAATGGAAAGGGGCCTGGGGGTAATTATATCATATGACCGCAATTTGAGAAGGCAGTAAGGAGGGCTGGAGGGATACCGGGATGCACAGAGAGAGGCATCATCAGTAGAAAACAGGAAGTCATTATCCCTCTTTACAGGCAGTTGGAGAGACCCCATCTGGAGTACTACGTGCAGTTCTGGAGACCCCATCTTCGCAAAGACATAGACAGGGTGGAGGCTGTCCAGAGGAGGGCAACCAAAATGGTGTAGGGTCTGCACCAGAAGGCATACGAAGAGAGACTAAAGGAGCTTAATATGTATACCCTCAAGGAAAGGAGGGAGATGGGGGACATGATAGAAACTTTCAAGTACCTCAAGGAAATCAACAAAGTCCAAGAGGGTAGTATCTTTCAGTAAAAGAGATGTGCAAGAACAAGGGGACACAATTTGAAGGTAGAGGGGGGATGGCTAAGAAGTAATGTGAGGAAGTATTTTTTCACGGAGAGGTTTGTGGATGCATGGAACAGCCTTCCTAAGGAGGTTGTGGAGTCAGAAACAGTGGGGGAATTCAAGAATGCATGGGACAGACACAGTTCTAGTTGGGGTAGGAGGAAGTAGGCTGTTGGTTACTAGGATCTGCAGCTTATCCATCAGGTAGGGAAATGTGCAGACTAGGTGGGCCAAGTGGTCCTTATCTGTTGTCAGAGTCTGTGTTTCTGTGTTCAAAGTGTATGTTTCACCACCTGCAAGCATTGCTTTTCTCTCGCCTGCTTCAACAGCACCACTGTGAACAGTGTGGGGTGTCTGATTGTCCCCCCCCCCCCCGTGCTGTGATTTATAACACTTCTATACAGGGATGAATGAAAGTATCACATCCCTAGGCCTAGAACCGTTGATACACTTCTAGGGATATGGGGGGGGGGCGGGGCAGGCGGGAGCTAGCAGTGATGGGTGTTGGGCTGCTTGATGACTCCAGCCACAGTTCACAACACCACATTCCACACAAGGTAGGAACACTGTTGTGACAAAGAGGATGTTCCCATGATGCCAGTCTCTCTTAGTTTGGCCCCATTGGTCAGTTTTCTCACTGACAGACCCAGTTGGTCAAGTACAGTTTGAGCTCTTTGGAGCAGTAAGTTTTGTTGACCTAGTTGATCGTAGCTCTGTTGTCTTTCTGGTAGTTTTTTTTTTTTTTTTTTTTTATAATAAAAATCTGAGACCGTATGTGCTGCATAGACAGGATAAATAGTATGTTACCAGTAAGACAATGGTAGGTCACACCTTGGAGAACTCTCCCCCCCAAGTTCTGGTGCTTTGTTGTGTTTGATCCTATGGGACAGGCGCCTGTTGGAGGGGTTTTATCTTGTGAGTCAGCAGTGGACAAGACAGAAAATGTTAACACCACTTTATGCAGAATTTTCCGTCAGTTGGTGATGTCTTGACTGCTGCACTAGTTACTGTGTTGTCCCAGAATATAAATGGGCTTAAATAGCCTTATCAGACAGGCCAAGTATTTTGCTCTGCTTCGTAGACGTCCTACAGGAAACTCACTTTACGTACCTGGAGCATCAGAAATTATCTTGGGGTAGGCACTGTACGGTTTATTCCTCCTCCTGACCCACAGAGAAAAGTCGTGGCACCAGTGACCACTCCCTTCTAGGTAAGCAAAGAGTTCTCAGATCCTCAAGGCCGATTTTGTCCTATTGCATAGAATACGCAAGCAATAATACCTGACATGGTTTGTGGTATTGGACAATACCGGACCGCCCAGTGGTGTAATGACGGCGGAGGGCCTTATAGCCACTGGAAGGTCTGGTATTGCCCATACCACCCACCCTGGAGGGTATTATTGCGCTTAGAAAATGGGCGTATGCATCAGGTTCAATTAAATATTTAAATAACTGAGGAAATGAGTTTAAAATTAACAAAAAAAACTAGAAAAAAACTGTTGTTGGTAAAGTAATCCCTCTGCTTTTTTGGTGCTGTTGCTTCTTGTGTTGCTCCACCCCCATCCATTTCTATGACTTTATCCTCCCAACCCCCTGCGACTGCTGCTGCCGTCTGTTTGCAGTCTAGCTGCCACCAAAACTGAGGAGCCGACCTGTGAATGAGTTTTTTTTTTTTTTTTTTTTAATTGCTGAGCATCCTGAATGTGGAGCAGCTTGGTAGGGATACTCCAGGAGCATGCTGCAAGATGGAAGTGAGTTTGAACAGACGCAACAGTAGTCGCAGAAAACAAAGGATTTTTTTCCCTTGAGTTTTGTTATATTTGAGTTTTGTATCACAGTCGAACAGTACCTTCATGCCTGAAGCACGGAGTCCCATATTGATCCTGGCATTGGTCCTCCACCCCCATGTGTTGAATCTCATGCTGCTATTGCGATCACCAACAACACAGGAGAGCGAACAGAGAAGTAAGAAGCAAATCGTGGCGTAATACCGCACAGCAAATGAATGGAAAGGGGCTGCATTTAAAATATTATTTAAAACCCTGCAGGAACGCAGGTAACCACTCCCTGAGGGGAGAAATAAGATGGATGTGGCAGTGCTACACATTTGGGAGCCGGCGTGCTCTAAATCATATTTATTTTTACAATTTTAACACAGTAGCTTTCTAAAGGTTGTGTTTGCATATGAAATGGGCAGTGTTTTTGCCACTAGCTTGTTTACCATCTCTGGACTTGGATCTGCATCTAGACGTGTGGTGGTGTGATTGGGCCAATACTCTGTCTTTTAGGTAAGTAGGCGAAGCCGTCACTTGTCCCGCTACGATTCCTTTCTTTTCACAAATTTACATGCTCATCGAGACAGTTATGGTAGAGAAGGACTGTGGTCGGAGAGTGGTATGAAGGAGAGAAGAAATTTCAGTCAAAGTTATTTTTGATCATACAGAATTGTGCGAGAGAGGTGGCTCTTGTCTCGAAGCGAGCATCTTGATTTGAATTTTATTTGAGAGACGTGGAATACAAACGATTGAGCAGTGAAGCAGAGTTGTACTATGCAGTATCGGGGGTCACTGAAATGGATGTTTGTTATTTTAAATATGGTTCAGATAGACGCAGCACTGTTGATCAGTGTGATGTGGTGGAGTTTAGGTACAACAGTTATTTACAAGCTTGATTTTTAGGAGCGTGAGTGAGCAGGTACGTGCAGGAGGGAGGAGCGAGGAGCAAGAGCACCATTAGCTCTCTGTTATTCTTGTATATAAAAAAAAAAATAAAAATGATGGGACATGGGAGATTGTGGCAGTTAAATTACATAGCATTGGGGGCCAGTATGTCTCGGTTAGCGAGACAAAAAAATGGCTGACATTTGAAAAGGTAAGAGGGGTTTTTAACCAATTAGAGATGAGGGTGGGCAGCAGCATTCTGGTGATGGGGTTGGCTGGGCTGGTACTTTTAATAGCTGGGCATCTATTGTCTGATAGATGCCCAGCTAGAGAAGTGCCTCAAGCAATCAGAAGGCGGAATTACTTTAACCCATTTTCTAATCTGCAACACTCAGGTCACCATGGCTCCCTTCCTAATTCCACCTCTGGAGTCTTTAAACTGTTTATAGGGAAACTTCTGGAGTTACGTGCTGGTCAGCTTGTTTTGGGGAGTGATTTCAATTTAACAATGCCACCTGGTCTAGATACCTTTAACCCCTCTAGATTTCAGGCCTCGTCTGTACAACAATATCTCTTGACCACCTTTGCCCACTTGGCATTTATTGATATTTGGTGTATGTGCTTTCCAACTGGAAGCGAGTACTCACACTTCTCACCACGGTACAGTGGCTGAGCTCATTTAGATTATTTTTTTCACCTCGTGAACACTTTTTGATGATTCGAGCTCTCGCTTATACTCCGCAGATCCTTTTGGATCATTCCTCCTTGCTCCTCATTCTTGAGTTGGTGAAGGAAAGGAAGTTTTTTGAGGCTTAACTATTCCCTGCATAAGGATGGATCTTTTTTTTTCTTATTTTTATTTATTTTTTTATTTCGTATGATATGACTCAGTGCGTGGGTGCTTCATTCTTTTATAAAATCATGGAGAGTTCTGGCATCATCACAGACATATCATCTTGGGGTCAAATTTAATATGTTGCCAAATTAGCCAGATTTTGTCTAAAGGAAGACCAAATTGAGTTATGTACATCCAGTACATCTTCTAGGACACGTATTGCTCTATCCAGTCTAGCATACTCCAGCATTTTGTCCCACCATTCGTCCTTCAGTGATGCTTCTACATCTTTCCAGTGCTGGAATATTATCTTACTGACTATTAGTGAGCCTGTGTTCCAAAGGGTTTTCCATTTTCCCTGCGTATCCAGTGGATCAGTTCTATAACAGAAGATTGCAATTCCAGGATCAAAGAGAATGTCAACCCCATTGGTCTCCCTGTTAGGGACCAAATATAGGTCGAAACTGGTGTAAGCGTTTCACATTTCACCAACATATGAGATAAAGAACCCCTCACCTTCTTACATCTTTGACAGGTCTCAGAAATAGAATCGTCTATCCTGTGTAATCTAGTGGGTGTAAGGTATGTTTTGTGTACAATGCTAAAATGAATCTGCAGTAGCCTATTGTTAGGGATCTGGGTATCCTCCATATTTTTGTATTCTGCCCAATCTACCTCTGGAATTGAAACTTTGAGATCCCTTTCCCACGCTTCTCTTGTTGAAGCCATCTGATTAGTAGCTTTTTGCAAAAAGCTCTGATATAGCTTTGAAATAATATGCTTATTTGAGTCCAACTCCTCAAATATTTGTAAAGGTTTATTCAGAAGGGAAAAAGAATAAAAAATTATTTTGAAACAAAAAATTCTTCACCTGATTAAATTGCCAAAGTTGATTATCTGGTATGTCATATTTTGCCTGGAATTGTGCAGAAGACAAAAAACTTTTCCCCATATAAAAATCCCTGATAGTCCTTATATTCTTATGGAAGTACCACAGTTTGAAAGTGTTGTCCATCTTGCATGGTTTAAAGCAGTTGTCGTTATAAATAGGTGTTCATTTAGAGATATCTCTCCCTCCTAATGTTTTAGTTAGTGCTCCCATGCATCAGTTGTTGTTCTAGTAGTCGTCAGAGTTTCCATTTTACTAATTGCAAGTGTGTTCACTAAAGACATTCCCTTTACTTTCTCTGCTTCCATTCCAGTACCTGCCTGAAAGTAATTCAAAGGATCATGGAACCAATAATATACAACTTCCAGCTGGGTAGCTAAATAATATAGATAAATATTTGGGCAGGCCAATCCCCATCTGCTTTATGTTGGCATAGTTTATGTAGCGTTATCCTGGGGGGTTTGCCTTGCCAAACAAATTTTCTCAAATTTTATCCAAATCTGAGAAAAAATTCTTGGAGACTTATAGGGATTGATTGAAACAGAAAAAGTAATTGTGGCAAGATGTTCATCTTTAAGATGTTAATTCTGCCTTTCAGCACTAGGGGAGAAATTACCATTTTACTAAATCTAATTTGAGCCTGCTTATAATAGGATTGTAATTTAATTGTATTACCCTTTTAGGGTCCATTGCCAAAATGACTCCTAAGTATTTTATTTAATTTTTTAACATTTTTCTTAGGATTGGATTTACAGTCCTGCCAAAAGGTCCCAAATAAAGCATGTCCTTTTTCCCCAATTTACTTTATAGCCTGAAAGGGAGCCAAACTCTTCTAGAAGCTCACATACTCTGGGATAGATATTTTCTGGGTTATTTAACGCTAGTAATATGTTGTCTGCATATAGCTTCGTCAGGACTGGATCATGGTAACTTTCTACTCCTAGTTCCCTGGTGTGGTATCTCAACCAGATAGCCAGATGCTTGAAGAATAAGACAAATAAAAGTGGGGAGAGAGGACATCCCTGCCTCGTCCCTCTAGCCATCTGGAAAAAGGGTGAGAGGAAACCATTCAGTTTTACCTTAGCCCTTGGTGTATTATAAATAATTTTGATCCAGGCCTCAAAATTCCCTTTGATACCATAGTCTTCAGCATTTCCAAAAGGAAGGGCCACTGCACTCTGTCAAAGGCCTTTTCAGCATCTAAAGAGAGAATTGCAGTGTCCATTCCCATAAAGCCATCTATACCATTGAATGCTTTCCTTGTATTGTGCTGAAGTCTTCTACCCAGAAAAAAACATACCTGATCCTGATGAACTAGAACCGGGACAATTTTAGTTAACCTTTCGGCCAAAAGTTTAGTGAAAACTTTGTGATCACTATTGAGGAGAGAAATGGCTCTATATGACCCACATTGATCCTCTGCTTTATCTTTTTAGAATTATTACAATATCAGCTTCATTAAAGGACTCTGGTAGGGCCCCTGTTGTTATAAAGCTATTATATAATTGTACCAGCCAGGGTATCCATATTTCTGGTTGATTCTTATATAGCTCGAATGTAAATCCGTCCAGCCCCGGACTTTTGTTATTTGGGAAATGATTTAATTACCTCGGCTATTTCCACAGATGTAAACTCCTTATTCAACTCTGTTAGTTCTTGATCAGGAATTTTATAAAGATTTAACTTATTTATATAGTCAAAAAATTTTCGCTCAGCTAGAGACTCTGGAGTATAACTCTTTTTTTTTTTTTAATAAAAAGCATGGAAGGTAGCTAACATATTTGATATTTCTGAAGATGGAGTCCCATCTTCTTTTATAATGCTATGAATTTTATTTCTGTTTTCTTCGCTTTGGATCTGATACGCTAATATTTTACTTTGTAATTCACCGTAATAATTATATTATTCTCTAGCTTTAACTCTTTTTCTGCTTTTCTCCTGTATCATTTGATCAACTTTAGCTAATATATAATTAATCTCCATTTGATCTGCCCTATGACATGCATATCTTGCTTCGGCTGAAGCTAACACTCTCTTTCCAGTTTTACCACACTAATATCCTGAGCTTTTTTCCTTATAATTGTTTGGGAAGTCACCAAACGCCTTAAATATGCTTTTTTTTGCATCCCAAAGAATATTCATTTCTATATCTTGCCTAGAATTATGTGCCCAATACCAGTGAATTTCCTCTTGCAGTTGTTCCTTAAAACCTGAAAAAAACATATAGAGTTATCCAGTCTCCATATTGGACCCCCCACATTTTTATTTCTATTATCTCCCATATCTAGCACCATAAGTACCGGGGCATGGTCTGAGATTCTTATTGTCGCATAAGAAACTACTTTTAATTCTTTACATAGGTCACGGGATATAACAAAATAATCAAGCATTGAGAAAGTTTTATATGTCTTTGAGTAGTGTTGAGTATTTTTTTCAAGTTAGGATACAATACCCTAAATGGATCTCCTAAATTCAAGTCTTGATGCGTTTGTTTCACCACTTGTAGCACCTGTTTCTTTCTTGCCATGGCTGGTGGAGGTCTATCTAACAGAGAAAAGGTAAGATTAAATCCCCCCCCCCATTATCCTAACAGGGCCAAATTGTGCCAATTCCAGATACAAGTTAGAAAAGAAAGCAGGGACATCCTGATTTGGACCTTAAATTGAGGCCAAGGTAAACTTCCCATACTGTAGAAATAGTTTGATTATCACAAATCTCCCATATTATCAATCAAAGCTTTACTAATATATATATATATATTATATATATATACACAAGCTATCATTTAAAATAGCAGTACCCCTTGTCATATCTGAGAAGCTGGACACAAATCCCTTCAGAATCGCCAGATACGTTCTGTGGTGTGAATTACGAACATACCATTGTGCAGTGTTGACTACACTACAGTGGCAACCACTTGAAATTAAATGTGCCATGACGTGGCAAAAGTTAATCTATAAATATCACATAGACTATCTGGGGCACTATATAAATGAAGGCTTGTTTGGAGGATGTGATCAGCAAAACTTAAGATCAAAGAGAACCTGTCAAATAAATAAGATTCCTATTTTTGTTCACAAAAATAAATATGGAGAAAAATCTTAACGGTATCAAGCTGCAAAACGCTGGAATAAATTACCCTACTCAGTTAGTTCATTTCCAGTGTACAGCCAGTTTCTGCGGGAATTGGCCATACTACAAAGTCCTGTCAGTTGTCAATGTTATAAGTAATGGCATGAATGGATAGGCAGTGCCCTGGAAGATGTTATGGGAAGAATGTAGAAATTAATTTTACTGGTCTTGTCAATTTTGTCAAATCATTTTGCAGATGTATATCTTTTAATGTATAGGCAGCAAGTTACTAACAGGACAGTCTTGTGAACTAGGCCTGTTGGCCTAAAGATTTGTTTTCCTGTATAAAAATAAAATCTTTACTACTACTACTTCACCCCCATTAGGTTACCGAAATATATTGCGTCTCTTTCATTAAAATGTGTTTCTTGTAACAGAAGGCAATCTATTTTCCTTTTTTAACCCATTTTCACAACCTTCTTTATTTTAATTCTTTCCTTGCACCCATTTAAATTCCATGTCATTATTCTTATACTTTCCATAAGTTAAAACTAACTATACCCAATTGTGCTCTTACAAAATGAGGCCTGTCAAAGATGGATATTTCATTCAAATATTTATTGATTTTCCAGGTCCTGCAACCCGGGCACCCACACTTTATCGGAGTCCAATTTATAATAAGTTTTTTCCCTTTTTCTTAATTTTTTTACCTACCACTATTTTACTTCTTAGCCCCCCTTTTCATCTTATTATAGTGTATAGTGGAATGCTGTTATGCATGAAATTCCACACCTGGAATATGCTTATAGTGTATGGTGGAACATTGTTCTCACCAGAAATCCAGCCTTCCAAAAACGCTGTTCATCCACACACACTTGAATGGAATGCACTTCTGACCGTATATGCAGAACAGCATTCCATTCATTTAGATTAGAAAGCTCGAGCCGGCATCAACAGAAAACTGCCGTGGGCCAATAACACTGAACAGAGAGAAAATGACCGTGGTGGTTTTTAGACAAGCTAACAGTTAACGGAAAAGCTCGCCCGACTACATTCTGATCCTTAAAAAGTGTTAAACTCGCATTTTTATGCGTCAGGACAGGTATTTTCCTCGCTAAGCGAGACGTCCGTCCACCCTGTTTTTTTTTCCTAAATCCTGCCCACAGCAGAGTGGCAACCAGTGGGCATGTGCGCTGCTACGTTAGGGACGCCCAGTCCCTAGCAACAACTCAACTCCATCTCCTAGCTAAGGGAGACAACAATTTCTATATGTACAATTTAAATGCAGTTTTAAAGCCTAAAAATGTTTAAAAAATAATTTGAGGGGCACCATAGACTATAAAAAAAATACTAGATGGGTAATCCCGTGCAGAACCAGTGTGTTCTGCCACCTCGGGGTCTGATTCCCAAGGACCTCTCGAGCTTCACTTTCGAGGTCATTGGGAATCAGACCCCTATGTGGCAGAACACACTGGTTCTGCATGGTTACCCATCCAGTATTCTTTATGTTCTGCTTCAGTAGTGATGTCATTAATTTTGTTGTTCTGCTGCAGTAGTGATGTCACTGCTGTAGCAGAACCACTTGGAATTGTTGCTTTCCTCTGTTTAATTCAGTGGTGACAGTATTGTAGTACTTCTAGATACTTCACAAGTCAGTTTCACTATGAAAAAGAGAAAAGAAAAACACAATGCACACATCTCACATAATACTACTATACACTATAAAAAGTACAGGATGAGCAACTTTATGCACAACCTTTGTGTTCTGTCACCTCGGGGCTCTGATTCCCATGGACCTCTCGAGCTTCGCTCTCGAGGTCAGAGGGCATCAGAACCCCTCTGTGGCAGAACACACTGGTTGTGCATAGTTGCCCATCCAGTATTCTCTATATTACCCAAGATTATCAAAAAAACATAATTAAATGTTTATAGCTACTCTTAGCTACCCCAGTTTCCCAAGCATCCTATTGGCTCATGGACGCTCCCCCCCCCCCGGAGGCTGCCATGCCTCTGCTAAGCATGGGGTGGCGACTGGTTGTGAACACAATATTAATACTGCCCTCATAATATTCCCCCATTCCCCACTTTCCCTAAACTAAACCCCTGTGTGCCCTTCCCATATCTCCATCTCGCAAACTATATTTTATCTCAGCATTACTACCTAAAATGTATTCTGAATTTCACTAGTAGCTTTAGCTGAAAAGAGTTAAATATTTGAAACAAGTTAAGAACCTCCTGGGTCTGGGTTATCATCAGGGGGTTTCTGACGTTTTTTCATAGCTGTTTCCACCTCAGCCGGAGATTGAAAAAAGAAAGTCCTACCTTCCATATGTACTCTTAATTTGGCGGGGTAGATCATAGCAAACTGGGTACCCTCTTTTCTGAGGCTGTCCCATACCCCATCAAAAGCTTTTCTTTTTGCCAAAATAGTCGGTGGTATGTCCTGGTAAGTTTGTAATCTCATTCCAGTATAATGGAGACCGTTTTCCAGTCTGGCTTTTGTTAGTATTCTTTCTTTATCTTGATAACGTAGGGGTTTTACATACATGAAACATGGCCTACCCTGCAGGTCTTTATTTCCAACGGCTCTCTGTGCCCTGTCCACCTCTTTTTTTTTTTTTTCTGGGTAGGAGAGGCCCAACATTTTTGTAAACATTTCTTCACATTATACTCATGGGTCATTACCCTCCATTCCCTCTGGAAGCTTGCCAATCTTCAGGTTTAATCTCCTAGACCTAGATTCAAGGTCTTCAACTTTATTTTTCAATTCCTCCAGTTCTTTAGTACTTTTTCAATAATTGGAGACATTTTAGGCAGAGTGTCTTCGGTTTCACTGACCCTGTTTTCACATTCTGTAGCTCTTTTACTGCCAATGCATCCAATTTTTCAACTACTTCAGATAGTTTATTAGAGAGAGATGTCACAGCCAGATTTAAGGCGCCAAACCCCTGCCTCATTTCTGTCAACAGCTCCTCCTGGGTATTTTTTATGGAATCCTCCCCTTCTTTTACTAGCTTTTCAGGTGAACTTTTCCCCCCATCTTTCCTTTTTCTTGTGCCTCTTTTGCATTCTCAGTACTATTTTTGTTTCGCTGCCCTTAATTTTAGAGGCCACATCTTTTTCTAACAGATTTCTCTTTGAGCACCTAGGGCTTTTAGAGGCCTAGATTTAAGGGAAAAAATATCATAGGTACAAACAGGTGAGCCAATATATGTTCCCACAGGTATAGCAGTTAAATTGCCAGTTCCAGTGTTAGAGCCTTTTTTTCCTTCCTTTTTAGCATTTTGCACTCTTTCCCTTTTACGATGGTTATCTATGCCCCCCTGACAAATTAGGGGTTTTCCTTTTACTACTTTTTTGTGACCCTGTTGTAGTTTCTTTTAAGGGAGTATCAATTCTCAGCACTTTCTGTGCATTATTCAGTGACTGTTAACTTTTATCTGTACATTGACCAAAAACAAAGACCCCTTCTACCTGGTTCTCTCAGATGAAGGGGGTACCTGTAGGGCCGGTTTTTGGCTGTCTTCTAGATGGAAACAGGTAGATTAAATGTCGGCTTCTGCTGCCTCTTTCTCATCAGCGTTTTCTACTTCTGGTATTTGTGTGCTGCTCGCCTTAAAGTTTTCTTGCTTGTTCTTCAACGAAGTGCAGGCGATATTGCAGACATGCTGATAGAAACCCGTCATGCCATGATGTTATCAGTCGCAGGTTTCACTTTTACCTCAAGGTGCCAACCAGCCACCAGCATTCTACAACTTCTAACCGCTGGTAAAACACAACCGCACCAAATTATTTTTGGCTATGCATGCAGTCTTCCCCCACAGATATCTTGCTCTTAGAATTCCTGTAAGCGATCAGTGAAAGCCGACCCCCTTCTGTACCACCAATTACTTAACCACAGTGTACAGCATGGAAAAAAGAAAGCAAACTGCTGGTAAATTAAATAAATAGCGGGGAGCAACCAGTCACTACCAGGAGCATTTTAGCAAGAAGCTGTAGAGAGGAAAAGAAAATGAAAAAATGTACACCACGGCGTGCACCGACGCCGAGAGCCTAATCAGGCGGTCCGCATCTCCTCCACGAGTAGCAGCCTAGGCATGGCTGAGCATTCTGACATGTGCAGAATGCAACCTTCTTTTAAGAATGGATCTCTACTGACCATGGTACAGGAACGTTTCCCACAGATTATTTTGGAAAACACCTTCGATGTAGTTCCTGCACCCATACTTTGGGACACTTTAAAAACAGTCCTTCATGGAGAGGTGATCTTCTGTGCAATGCCAAATGGTGGAAGCACTGACAGAAATACAATTCCCTTCAGGAGCAGTTCCAGACACACACATCTTTTATATACTCCTGAGGATAAGGCAGTGGTGCGCTGCATATATGAGGTGAAATGGGAATTGCAAGCGATTTTTGAATGAACAAGTCCAGCAGGCCTTGCACTGCCTCCATCAGGCACAGTACGACGGTGGGGCCAGAGGTACACATCTTTGGGCACGGCGTCTGTGAGACCACTGACAGGCGGCTTGTGTTCTTGTTCTCCAAGATACACACACCGGCCATAACACTCATGAGTCTGCAAGCATGTGGGCCATTTTCCGTGATTATCATCAGATATTGTACACTGAATCTTTTCCCCCAGATCCTATCACTTTCTGATTTTTTTTTTTTTCTCTTGAGTTTTTCTCCTTTCTCTCGCAGACTCCCAAAGGGCTTCTTTGACAGCTCCTGTTGAGTATGATGAACTCGCCGAGGCCTTTGCAGAGGCCAAAACATAAAAATGCCCTGCCCAGGTGGCTACTTGGTGGAGTGGTGTAACTCCTTTTCTGCCCTTCTACTCCCTCACTTAAAAAAGCAATTCAAGAGGTAGCTAAGGAGAGCTCCCCCCTCCCTTGGAGTTATGCAACGATATCCGTTATCCTTAAATCAGATAAAGATCTCACCATCCCTGCCCTTATCGCCCAATATCCATCTTAAATGTAGATTATAAACTCTACATGGCAATATAGGCACACCGACTTGACAAAACCTTCCCCAGACTGATCCACCTGGACAAGGTGGGTTGTATCCGCCAGTGTCAGATGATGGACAACATATGCAGAGCCCTTATACTGATGAACTATGTCAAGCAGAGGACAATGTTGCCAGTCCGCCCGGCGCGGGTTGGATTTCGCTTGCGGCGTAGCGACCGGGTTGGCTGGATAGCGGGAGCTAGAGGAGCGACCGGGGAGAGGGCTTGGCGTCCAGGGACTGCTGCGCCCTCTCCGGGGAGGGGAACCAGAGCTCGGCTCTTGTCTGACCCCAGGTGGAGACCAGGTGTAACAAGACTGATGCCTAACAGGGGCGATGTGCCAGGCGTCGGCGCTCAGCGCCTTGACGTCAGGGGAACCTGACTTTGTCGCGTGTGAGAACACGGAAAACACCTTGCTGCCTTCTAGTAGACAGAGCACCAGGCCCCGACCCTCAATGCCCCTACTGCCCAGAGACAGCATCCCGACGAAATATAGACGTCTCGGGGTGCATGGGCCCCCACCCCGTACCCCGCCTGGGGGGTATAACCATGGCACCATGGGGGATGGCCTGCACTGGTCACCAGATAGGTGAGCGAGGGCTGAAAAGGCCATAGGTGACTCCTGAAGAAATGGGGGCTGCGAGGAGGAGGAGAGTAAAAAAAAAAAACAGGACAATGTTGATGGCCTTTTTAAGCCTGAATGCTGAGAACGCTTTTGACAGGGTGTCCTGGGGTTTTCTCTGGGGCGCCCTGTCGACCTTTGGCTTCCCTTAGGGGTTTTCTCATATGGCTGTAAAACATTTATAAGAGTCCTCAGGCGTATATTCGTGTCAGTGGTTCTTACTCCCTCCCTATAGGTTTACAACATGGTACCCAGTAGGGATTTCCCTTGTTTCTTGTTATCTTTGCCTTATATATATATATATATATATATATATATGTATGTATGTATGTATATATGTATATATATATGTATATATATGTCGGAGAGAGATAGGCAGACATTGGCATCTGTGCTTTGATCACATTCTGAGGTCAATCAATCAATCAAATCTTTATTTATCCAGGTGATCACCATTGAGCAAGCTCATTTACAAGGTGGACCTGCTGTTGGCAGGGAAAATTGTACAGTTACATATAAATATACATAATGCAAAAGGAACAGCATGTTTACAATACTGATAGGAGCAGAGTATTTACATTCCAAGTCACATGTACAAGAAAGATATACATAACACAACCCGAATGTAATATATATACAGTTCCCACAGGAGCAGGATGTGTATGGATGTCATATACAAACTGTAGAAGAAAAAAAGAAAGATTATTTATATTCCTGTCCAGCAGAAACACGTTACAGGCCTGGATGGAAATTCCTAAGCTATGGAGGTGCACATAACAAGGACATTGCCTTGGGCAGCTCCGAATATAGACTAGAGCTACATGCAGTGCGGACGATCTCCTTTTCACAGTTATCAATCCAGAGGTTTCAATTCCAGGACAAGGACAGTACTATGGGATTATAGGTCATTAGCTGAGTTCACGAACATCTGGAAGTCTGGGGTCCTGTTACTTAACTTTTAGTCATCGTTGGCTGTGTGACAGCAACTTCCTTTGAAATGGAGATCAACAAAATTCAGGTATTTGGGAATTCATATTCCTCAGGACCTTGGAAATCTGGAGCTTCTCAACTATAAGCCTTTGACATTGACCTGATGGAAGATTTATCACGCTGGAGTCCGCTCCCATTATCCTTTTTCTCAAAGATAGGCAATCGGGACGAATGAATGTCCTCCCACGCATCCTCTTCTCTAAACTCCTGTTTTACTTCCCTCCTCTTGCTACTTTAATTCCTGGAACAAACTTATTTCTTGTTTCATATTGGGTGGCCACCATCCGAGAATCTGGTTTTCCCTTTTCAACTACCACTGCGCGCGTGTGTGTGTGTGTGTGTGGGGAATCTATCTCTGAACTTTTTAATTATGCCAGGGCCTGTCATCTTCGTACTGCTTAATATATATCCTCAACACCAACTACACCCTCATTGGAAGCAATTGGAATTTGTTCTAAATGATTTATATGACATTGGGAGTCTCCTTTTCTCAGCAGCTCCAAGTCGTCCCAGCCTGATTGACTTTATTTCTTTTACTGTTGATACACTCTCGGTGTGGTATAAACTCCAGGCTATCCCCCAGGTCTCCTTAGTTTTTACTTCTGCAGATTACTGGCATGTGACGTGGAATTTCTCCACTCACAAATTGAGGTGGTTGGGCCTGACACATTTTTCCATTTTTGGATACTTAGGGAGTGGTGACATTTGAATTCTTTCCAAACCCAGTGTCGTCCTTAACGGAGGGAAAACTTTCGCTGCCTGCAGATTTGAACCTACTTACTTCATAAAACATTGGAGCAAACTGGATTACCAGATCTGTCTCCCTAGATTTTGACCCTTCTCACAGGGGTCATTCAGGGTAGTCACTTGATAAGTAATCTACCAGGCATTACAACACTTTATTGGGTACTCAACAAGGAGTGTACTGGCTAAATGTCTATTTGTGCAACATATGCAACTACTGTAAAAAAAGAATAACTGTTACTTCATGTCTCTTTCTGTAACTAATTCCGGGTCGCTCCTGAAAAAGGGACCTCTGGTCTCAGTGGGCTTACCCGGTTATCAAAATCTAAATAAATAAATAAATGGAATATGGAATTGAATGTGGCGGTAACCTATGGTTTCTGTCTTCGCTATGCCCTTCCTGCACTGAAAATCCCCTCCTCCATGAGATGGAGAGAATTCACATGGAAGTGTAGGTAGAGATTTTTCAGGACCCCGGCAGTTTTGGCCTGTTTCCCACTGAATATGGCGCATGCTGGCATACTATGGCCAGTTTTTGGCCAGTCATACAAATGTCCTGTGATGTTGCCTGTCTCTTCAGACCTTACGGCAAGAACTGACCCAGTAATTTGTGCGGTTATCCTTCCCTGAAGATCTTATTTATGCCTTGATGGTTCTTTTGTCCATCTGCCCTCCAGGATGCCGATTGCCAACGGCACTAGTCTGTGTTCATATCCTAGCAGTCAAGAAGACGGTCACTCAGCACTGGATGCAATTAGCGTCCCCAGTGTAGTAGCCTGGAGAAATGTAGTGTTGGAGATTTATTATATAGAATGTCTCATGGCCTTCATCCATGACTGCCTGGAGCAGTTTCAGACAAGGTGTCAGGGATGGACACAGTATATCCTTGATTTGGATCCAGAGTTTGTGCATAACCCCATCAGCTGGCCAGATTCAAGGCCATTTGTGTTACTGGGACTAGCAGAAAACTTTTAAATGTAGGCCAGCGGGATTACACTGTTCAGCTGTAGTGGTGTCAAATGCATTTATTTATTTTGTTTTATTTATTGAGTCTTGGATTACAACACCTTTGAGCAATACAACTCATTTACAAAGGTTCCACGTCAGTAGTACAAAAACAAAACAAGGTAAACAATAGATAAGTAAATAGCAGATATCGAGAATATACTTAAAAAAATTAATACATCAAAAGCAATCAAAATAGCACTGAATGTTGCTTAATGTAACAGTAGAGTAGGCTAGAAGAGAGGGCAGCCTGGGAGGCCTTGTCAAAATCTAGGAGAGAAAGTAATGGGGTGTAAGGTGGGGGATGGGAGAAATGAGAGGGAGAAGGAGATGAGCTGCACAGGAGGTGGAGAGGGAAGGAGCAGAGTTGCAAAAGAGGTAATGGGGATAGAGAGATGAGAGGATGGGGAGGTGGAAGGAGGGAAATGGGGTAAGTGCAGAGGGAAGGGGGAGCGCTGGTGAAGTGAGGGGGAGGAAGACAAATTAACAGTGTAAGAAGAGGTGGTGTTTAGTCAGGAGAAGAGGCAGCCTAGCAGGCATTGTCAAACCCAAGAGAGAGAGAGTAATATGGATGGGAGAGAGATAAGAGAGAGAAACGTAGGGAGAAGGAGGGGAAGAAGTTGCAAAAGAGTTGGCATGAGATAAGAGAATGGGGGAAGGGCGGAAGAGGGAAGGTGAGGAGGAACAAGGAAGAACTTGAAGATGCATGAGCAGAGAAGCAGCAGGGGTGAGGGGTGGAGGGAAAAGGCTTGAGGGTAGGATCGAAATGAAGTGCCAAGAGTTAAAAGTGCCGAAATAAATGGCAATGATGAATTAAGCAATTTATCCCTCCAGTGTGTGGGTACACTGGAGGATTTACCACGGCTGGTGTGATTCCGCCTCGTGACTGAACCACACCCGTCGTGTTAAGTCCTCCAGTGTACCCACACCCTGGAGGGATAAATGTATATTATACAATGGCAAATGTTGTTTCGTTAATGTTTTTTAACTATTTCCTAACTCACTGAGGTCCCTACACTTCGAAAGAGGATGTCATTTTGTAAACAATTTACCACGGTGTTTTAGCAAAGTGGCGACAGGACAAATCGCGGCAGTTTAGTTTGAAGTGAAAGCGACCGGATTAGCACGATATAAGGTTGGCTGGCACTTCTTCCAGTGGGTACATTGGAGGATTTATCACGGTGGTAATTGTGCCAGCCAACCAATCAGGATGCAGGATTTGGGACATTGGATTTACCACATTGTATAATAGGTGATTTGATCCCTGTACCTTCATACTGCTGAGTAATGTTATTCTGTCTTCGTCATCTTTATCTGCTCTGAAATGTCTTGCACAAGAGTAGCTGCATTTGTCTGTTTCAGTAAAAATCATCAATTTAATAGAAAAAAGAAAGACCTTGGTCTGCAGGGTTGATGCCTGCACTTCCTGCAGGTCCATGCACAGCCAACAGGGCAAACAACCACTACAGCTGTGGTCTTAAGTAAACAGCGGATTACCATTAAGTCCCTGAGAAGGGCGGTGACAGGGCATGGGGGGTGGGGCATGCAGTTCAGCAGTGGAGAAAATGCTTAATTCAAAAAAAGAGGAACTTACACAATTAAAATACAAGAAAATATTCAAAAACTCCAGTTCTACACAATGAGACATGTATACATACAGCACTAAAGCATAATTACAAATTACATACTAATTGCTCTAAAACCAAAATATCCGTGTACTTACCTTGAGTGCAGCAACATACACACTACATATAGCCTGTGTGTCTCTGCTTCCTCTTAATGAGCACTGCAGTACACCTGAGGCAGATCAAATGGCACCTCCAACCTTAATCAACAGCCCAAGCTTCCAGCTCAGACTTGCAGAGCTCATTAAATGGTTAAGAAGCAACAACTCCACAATAGCTGCAACAATTACAGATTGATGAAGAATACCTGTGGGCAGAATTGCTTGTTTACATAAGCACTCTTCGTTCACAATTCCAGATGTAAAACAAGTACAGCCTACATTAGGAAACGAGTCAAATCATTAGTCAGCCTGCCAATGCAGTGATAGTACTGCTGTTTGTGGCACTAATAAGGCAGGTTTGGGAGTGAGCCTGGAGCGTTCTAGGGTTTGCCAGGGGTGGGGAGTGAGCATCCGATGGATTCCTCTCCTCTTCTGGGGAAGGAGGGATCCGGGGCCCGGCGACATTCCTGTACCAGGGACCAGTGCAAGTGTTGGAATTGTGAAGTAGCAGATTTTGGCATGTTGGGAATGGGAACGCATCTAGCATGCCATGATGTCATTGCTTGCCTTCTCTGACAGCTGATTGCAACATAAAGTAAAATTCCCTTTCATCCAAACTGCGATCCGACGCTGGAGGTCTCTGCCGCCCAACCTGAATGGTGCCCAGAACGATCAGCTGGGGATCTGTGTTTGAACCCCTCAGCCTCGGGGGGTGGGGGGCAAGCCACATGCCGTCAACCCTGTGCAGGTAGGCCTCTGGGGATGTGGGACCTGGGTGGTGGGGAGTACCCCAATGAAGGGCAGATACAGGGGTACATCCCTGCTGATGAAAGGAGCACAAAGAAAGTTAAAAGAAAAACAAAAGCCAAAGTATTTTTACGAATATCAACAAGCATGTTACCCATATACAAAACAATGGCACTCTGTACCATTTAACAAACTGGATTAAGTTTATTTCTAAAACAGTTGTATTTACACAAATGTATCAAATTCTCGGTAACCAGGTTCCACATTTTAGCAGCATGCAAGAACAGTACCAGTCATAACCGTGTAGCCATAACCCACTCTCTGTAGTGCAGTCGCACCCAACTAGTAAAGCGATCTGTCTGCATCTTAATCCTGGCTGCATATATGATGTATGCTGAGGTCTTAAAACTTCCACTTACAGATACGGCATCAAATTGCAACACTAGTAAGTCCCACCTGGCCGCCCCCACTGCCACCACCCAGGATTTCTGATATCACCATATAGGTTATGCAGCATACGGGATGCTCCTAATTTGTTCATCTTGGCCCTACACGCTCTCCTCACACTGTACCTGAGAGAAGAGGAAGAGTAAAATGTTAGATACTATAATTACATGGGTGTCAACTGTATGGTGTTGTAAATGAAATGACCAGACCCAGATTGTAATCATTTTTTTATTGCTGTTTTCATGTATCTTGCAGACGTGGTTAAAAAATCAGTAATGACTACATTGATGGAAAAAAAACAATACTAAACATTTTATAGGTGGAATAAGATATTTCGGGGGTATGCTTGGCTGCATACCACCTGGTGATTGAAGTCACAGTATCTGTGTCTGTGGCATGCTTGCATTTGGGGCTGGAAGATCGGAAGGTTGTGGGTTCTAGCCTTCCTTCAAGTACTTGGGTTTATACCCATAACTGACACTGTAGTGCTGTATGGAGGGGGCGGGAGGTGCTACACTGGTGAGAGGCCATCCTTCAAATGAGATGTTAAACTGAGTTTCCTTCTGCCCATCTCTGGTCACTGTCCAGGTGGAAGTAAAAGATCCCATGGCACTTATCAGAGAAAAGCAGGGGGTTTTCCTCTGTGCCAAGGAACAAGGGGGCACAATTTGAAGATAAGAGGGGGGGACGGCTCTGGGGCAACATGGGGAAGTATATTTTCACGGAGAGGGAGGTGGACGCATGGAACAGCCTTCCTGAGGAGGTTGTGGGGTCAAAAACAGTGGGGGAATTAAAGAATGCAAGGGACAGACATAAGGCAATTCTAGTGGGGGGTAGCAGGAAGTAGGCTGTTGGTTAACTAGGATCTGCAGCTTATCCAATAGGTAGGGAAATGGGCAGACTGGTTGGGCCAAGAGGTCCTTATCTGCCGTCAAAATCTATGTTTCAGACCCCTGGAAATCTTACTGTATTCTGACTTATGCAGTATGGTCTCACCATAAGACTGCCCCGGAGCTGAAAATGGTTAATAGAACCTGTGCTAATCATGGAATGTTAGGCTCAAGCTTGGTTTTCAAACCACTGTCCCTGGTAAACATTCTGCAACCGTCAGACTCTTTACTGTACTTGCCTGGTACAGATGCCACGAGAACCCTTATTCATCTTTCTTGAAGATTTTATTGTCTCGGTTTTTTGAAATAAATTTTTATTTCTGTTTATTTTTAAAGCACTGTCCTTGAGTTTACTGATAGATTAGTCCAGATTTAGTGTTAATCCAGTAAATTTTATGGTTTCTTCTCAGTTTGTTTAACCAGGAGGAAACCGATCGTTTATTTATATTTCATAAAGTTTTATTTCTAAAATTTAAACCCTTTAGGACCAGTTTTTTGGTTTTAAGAGAAACCGGGATAATTCTCGATTCTCTCCTCGGTCGCTAAACCGACCGCAAAAAGAAAAAGGGGGCTAATGCTTTCTTTTGTAGTGGGCCTACAAAAACCTACTTTTTAGGGGGGTTTTGTCGGATATGTCACTTCCCAAAAAAACTAACCAGCCCAACGGGTTTTCAGCATTGCACAGAGTGTGGGGAACCGTTTGCTAAAGCTGATCCTCACTTGGTTTGTGTTGTCTGTCTGGGGTTTGAACACCTTCAGGCAGATTGCAAAATCTGTAAGAATTTTTTTCAGTCGACGCTTGATAGGCGATTGAACCGACTGAAGGAAAAAATGTCCAAGAAGGCTGCTGACCCAGCTGCGGACAAAGATTCCTCCTCTCAGAAGGAGAAAACGAAGGACTGGTTGAACAACTCTCTGATCAGGGTTAAGGTTCCTGGGGAGCACCGCAGAAGCCACCTCTGAACCGGCAGGTTCTGTGAAAAAGAAGAAAAAGGAAAAGCACTTGGTTAAGGAACCGCAACCGACTGATCTGTCTTCAAGGGTGGAGTTCTTGCAGCAGGTAATACCATTAGGACTGAAGCCGTCAGGCATCAGGACGCTATGGAAAACTTGTGGCTAGCAGTCTGAGGCAGGGGTCCCCTGGCGCCACCCCAGTTCTTTCCCATCATCGATCCGCGTAGTTCGGCTCCACGGATGCCTCTCTCAGCAGTTGACGGCTCCGAATGTTAGATAAGTTGTTTTCCTTTCTTTTCTTCAGATTTATTACTTACACCTTGTTTATGTCATCGCCCTCACCACCGTGGTGAAAATCCGAGTGTGCCTGCAGGAAGCAGATTCCGGCCAAAGACGGCCACACGCCCTGCCTTATCTGCCTAGGCCTGGAACACCAGCCTGAATCCTGCAGCCACTGCAAGAAGTTCAACCAAAAGACACGCACCAGAACAGCCCACGCCTTAAAGACTTACCTTTTGGAGAAAACGTTTGCGGCCGTACAGCGAGTCTTGGGGCCAGCTCATCCTCTCCCGCTAGAGAATCCCCTTCTAAAGATAGGGCCTCCTCGGGTGGAGCATCACCACAAGGAGACTGATCGGGCCAGGTCTGAATCCCGCCCTCGGTCGCCAGCCAGACGGGCATCGTCTTCTTCATCCCGCAAAAGGTCTGGTTCTGTTCAGGCCCTACCGACCGAACCTTCCCGCTCTTCCAAGTCCACTCTCGCCCCTTCTCAGGGACTCCTCCGGAAGTTGGCCTCAGCGGGACACCACTCTACTTCCCTGCCTCATCGACCTTCCAAAACCACAGGATCGACCCAGGAAGGCCTGCCCAGGGCTCAGGACAGGCGGAGTTCCTCGGAGAAGAGGAAACGTATTGAAGAACCTTCTGGTAGACAGGAGGATGCCCAGGATCGGACGCCTCCACCCCAGGCTAAGGTGTGCCCTCCGACAGACAAACACCCGCCTAGCCGTTCACCTACCCTGACGACTCTCTCCCAGACACAGGGATGAGGATCAGCCGTCTGCCCCTTCGCCGAGGGAACAGACACCCGTTAAGGCCACGCCAGACACCGGTCGCCGACCTACTGATGCTGGGGTGCTGGACCCAACGCCTGCCACTCCAATAGGAGTTCCCGAACCCCAGATGCCCGCGCCTAAGGACCCGATGCCCGGCCCTTCACCCGGCACCGGCTCCCGCGGTCGTCCTAGTGGTGGACATAGGTAACCTGTTTACCATGTGGTGGAATACTGTAAAAGGGGACCTTTTATACAGGCCACCGGACAAGGTCCCTACTCCACCCATGGGACCCCTCCTACCCCAGATAAAGGGAACCAGGATGAGCGCCCAAGTCCACATCCGAAAGGGAAAAGAAAGAAGCAGACTTCTTCCCCATCTCCTTCATCTCCTCCCATCACGTCCTCCTCGAATGAGGCGGGAGTAGATTTGGACACATCGGATGAAGGGTTCCATCCTCCCTCGCCTGGACCTAGAGATTCTCCACGGTCTCCTCCGGATGATCCCTCATTCCTCAACATCATGAGGCACATCCAGACCATTTATGAGTGGGATACCGATGCCCTAGACCCGGAGCGGAAACGCCTGGCCAAGTTCCTTGGAGAAAAGGAACCAAAGCCCTTGGTGATCACACCGTTTGTAGTGCCCTTCCAGGATGTTACTCGCCTCACTTGGCGCACACCATCCTCTATCCCAGCAGTTCCAAGGAAGGCGGACAGACTCTATAAGCCTCCCAAATCAGAACCGTTCCTGGCGGAACAGCCGAAGGCTTACTTGTTAGTCCTTACAGCTGTCCGCGGGCGGGGGGCTCAACTAAAACATATAAGCTCCCAGCCTCCTGACCCCGTCTCCAAGAAACTAGACAGCTAGGGCCGTAAGGTCTTCTCCTCAGCTATTGGGTCCATCAGGTCACTGAACTTTATGGCCCATGTGATCTTCTACCAGCAGTCCCTGTGGAGAAAGACCATGGACTTAGTAGAGACCCTGCCTGACTCTGACTCCAAACAGGAGATTTTAGCTTGTGCCCAGTCGGGCCTGGATGTGGACAAGCATGCCCTCCGGTTCTTATGATGCCGTAGATATGGCTTCCAGGATCGCCGCCTCGAGCATCTGTATGAGACGGCAGTCCCGGCTCAGACTCGCAGGATTCCAGCTGGATGTTCAGGAATCCATTCTTGATTCTCCTTTTTAAGGCCCTGTTTTGTTTGGTCCTGAGGTGGAACAGATGGTGAAACAGCTTCATGAGTCAGGGAGAGAAGTGGTGGACATACACCGAATGTACAAGTCCCAGCCCCAGGCACCCCGCCGACGTCCTTTTCGTCGAGGTCAAGGGCAAGGACAAAGCGGCAAACAGTCCCAGGGTAAGAGATTCAAAAGGGCGGGGTAACCCTGCCCCTCAAGTTTCCCAGGGTCCAAAGCAGCCTAAAGCTTCCAGGGCCCAGGCCCCTCCCACACCCTCTACCTGACTCCCCCTGCCGCCCCCCTCCTCTCAAGGACAGGCAGAACGAGCAGGTAGGAGGGTGGTTTGTGCTTTACCCGCTCTAATGATCCATTATCCCTGCAGATCAGTGGGTACTGGATATCATTCGGAAAGGATATTCAATGGAGTTCTCTATCCAACCGGACAACCCCCAGTCCTGTTGTCCACTGGATCACAGCCTCCTCCTAGAAAGGGAGATCCAGCAGCTCCTAGACAAAAGAGCTATTCAAAGGGTCCCACAGGCCCAGAAAGGGAGAGGTTTCTACTCCCGTTTCTTCCTCGTCCCAAAGAAAACAGGAGACCTTCGTCCCATTCTGGACCTCAGCCAGCTCAGCCCCTCTGTGAAGTACCAGAGGTTTTGCATGGTCACCCTGGGAACCCTCTTCCCCCTACTTCAGCAAGGAGACTGGCTATTCTCCCTAGATATGCAAAACGCCTACCTTCATATCAAGGTCCTGAAGTCCCACAGACGGTTTCTGTGGTTCTGCTTCAGAGACAAGCACTACCAGTTCAGGGTTCTGCCCTTCCGGCCTTTCTTCAGCTCCCAGGGTCTTCACCACATGATAAGTGGTGGTAGCAGTGGTTCTCCGCAGGAGAGGCCTCTTTACCCCTACCTGGATGATTGGCTCCTCTCCGCTCAGTCAGAGGAGGAGCCTCTAATTGCCCTAAGAGAGAGACAGGCTCTGTTTTCCTCCCTGGGCATCACGGTAAACTGGCCGAAGTTGCACCCCTGGCCGACGCAGCAGCTGCAATTCATTGGAGCTATCCTGGACACCGAACGGGGAGAGCTTTTCTGCCTCCGGACAGAGCAGATCGTCTTCGGGGTTTAGCCAGAGTACTCCAAAGAACCCTCTCCTCCCCTGCTCGAGTGGTCCTGCAGCTGCTGAGTCACATGGCAGCGGCCATCGCCACAGTTCCCTTAGCCAGACTCCATATGAGGACGCTTCAGTGGCACCTCAGGGTGCAGTGGGACCAATTGGTCGACGATCTGGATCTCCGAATCCGGATCTCAAGAGCGGTTCATCGTTCTCTGGAATGGTGGCTCCCAAGGACAGTCTAAGCGGTGGAGTTCCTTTTCACAGACCCCGACCGCTTCAGACTCTGACCACTGACGCCTGTCAGGCTGGGGGGCTCATCTAGGGGATCACAGGACCCGGGGGTCTTGGTCTATCACAGAGAGCTCTCTTCATATCAATGTTCTGGAAATGAGTGTTGCTGAATGCACTCTCTGCATTCAGAGACCAGCTTCTGCCGGGTCCTCTTCTGGTGCAGACAGACAACACAACATTTGTCTTCTACATCAACAAACAAGGGGGAACTCACTCGTACCCCCTTTGCAGAGAAGCCATGAGAGTATGGGACTGGGCAGTAGAACACAGTTTGGACCTCACCGCATTCCACATGCCAGGGGTCCAGAACGTTCTCGCCGACAATCTGTCACTCTGCCTCTCAGAATCACGAGTGGGAACTGTTCCAGGATGTGTCGACCGGTGGGGCCAGCCAGAGTTGGACCTCTTTGTGTCCACGTAAAACTCCAAACTGCGCAATTTTTGTTCGCTCGCTCCAGGGCCTGGTGTTTTCTGGAGAGATGTATTGTTCCTCTCTTGGACAGGGAAGTACCTGTACGCCTTCCCTCATTCAGAGAGTACTGCTCAAATTGCAGTCCGAGGCAGCCAGAATGATTCTGGTGTCCCCTCTATGGCCTTGTCAAATCTGGTATCCGCTGCTCCATCAACTGTCCCTGGAATCTCCAGTCCAGTTGCCACTCTCCACCCACTTGCTCTTACAAGAACAGGGGACTCTCGTCCATCCTGCTCTTCATTCTCTTCACCTGCATGCTTGGCTCCTGCAGTCCTATTGGAAGAGAGACTAGGAGTGTCAAGCAGGGTGGCTGAAATTCTGGTGGCAGCGAGGAAGCCTTCCACCAGAGCCGCTTATGCTCTGATATGGAAACACCTCTGTGGGCTTCAGCCCGCTCCCTAGATCCCTTGGGTTGTCCGGCTAGACACGTGCTAGAGTATCTCTGTCACCTTTTGGACTTAGGATTGAGTTACTCCTCAATCAAGGTGCACATGTGTGCGGTCTCCGCATATCATGATCCAATAGGAGACAAAACTCTGGCACAAATGAATGCCTGCAAAACCTTCCTTCGAGGGGTATTACATATCACACCTCCCAAGAGGGACATCATTCCTCCTTGGGACCTTCTTTTCATTTTGGAGAAACTCATAATTCCACCCTTCAAGCCGGCAGCCTCTTGCGAGCTGCGCTTCCTCTCATGGAAGACTCTTCTCTTGGTAGCCATAATCTCCGCTCGAAGGGTCTCTGAACTCCAGGCTCTGATGTGTAAAGAACCGTACATAGTCTTTCACAGGGACAGGGTGAATCTTTGCACGAACCCCAGATTTATGCCAAAGGTGGTGTCCTTACTGACCCTTAACCAGGATATCAACCCGAATTTTTCCAACCAAGGTGAAGTGCTGTTGCACACCTTGGATGTTCATCACATTTTGAGGTATTACCTCCACAGGACTCGCTCCTCTAGAAAGTCGGACCAGTTCATCTCTTTCGCTAAGAGAATGCTGGGAGCTCCTGTTTCTAAACAGACACTAGCCCATTGGTTAGTACAGTGCATTTCATTCTGTTACCAGCAGCACGACAGACCACTTCTGGGTGCTATCAGGAGCCATTCCACCAGAGCGGTGGCATCTTCCTTTGCTGCCCTCAAGAACGTCTCTTCGGCCGATATTTGTGCTGCTGCCACATAGTCTTCCGTCCACACCTGCATCAGGCATTACAGCCTGGACATCGCATCCAGAAGGAGAGCAGGTTTCGGACTAGCAGTCCTTCAAGTCCTTCTCTCATAAATGTTTTGCTTCAGCTTTTCAGCATATTTCCCACCGCCCTATTGGACCTGGGCCTATCTATGGGTACTGCTTGGGACTCTGGGCGTGTAGCCCGTACCGTACTACACAGTCCTAATGGTATTACCTGCTGCAAGAGCTCCACCCTCGAAGACAGATAGTACAGTTACATAAGAACTTACCGTAACAGTTGATCTTCGAGAGGAGCTCTTGCAACAGGTGGCTTTCCCACCCTCCATCCCCCAGGATAGTTTTTTTATGGGATATCTTGTCATCAGATCATGGTGCGGAATTTTCTGCCTGGATCTCCAACTTTATTTCTAGCCGGGTCTCTGGCAAGAGAACTTAGGTGGCGCCAGGGGACCGCCCTCTTTATACCATGTAGGATGTCAGGCAAAGCCGACGTCGGGGGCGGTCCCCTGCCTCAGACTGCTAGCTACAAGTTTTCTGTGGGGTCCTGATGCCTGACAGTTTCAGTCCTAATGGTATTATCTGCTGCAAGAGCTCCTCTCAAAGATCTACTGTTACAGTAAGTTCTTACATAACTGTACTTTTCATCTGCTCCAACTGCAGAGGCTATAGCGAATGCTATAAGCATTCTCCAGGCGCTGCAAACCGATACCGCGGTTCCAGTTCACATTCCTCAGTTCAGGACCTGAGGTCCTCTTCAGTTCACGGTTCACTTGAGAGACTGACTGAGGTTTATGTGGAAGAGGAGGAGGAGAAGGATTTTGGGGAAACTCCTGAACCAGAGGTCTCTCCTGACTCCCTTGAGAAGGGAGCTGAGGATTTTGCATTCCATTTTGCTTTTATGAAGTAAGTGGCACAGACCCTGGACCTCTCCACCCAGGAATCCATAGAGGAGGAAGAGGAACCAGACTATATGGAGATGATGGATGTGCCAACAACAAAAAGGCTGTTGTTGCCCATCCATAAGTCTCTAGAGAGATAGGCTTTCAAAATCTTGCAGACTGCAGACACCCACTTCCATTCCCCCAGTGGACAAGAGAATGGATAGAAAATACTGGGTGGCCAAATCTGGGGCAGAATTCTTGTTTGGTCATCCCAGCCATGAAGGTGTGGTGCAGGCTGCGCTGCATCTGATAAGGCAGGGATTCCCCTGTCATCACATCCACCAAAAAAGGATTCCAGAAGAATGGGCTCCATTGCTAACAAATCCTGTTTGGGTGCCTCTTTGGTCATTAGGCAGGCAACCTACATGGCCTATGTGTCCAGATACCAGAAGAGTCTCTGGAACACTGTTTTGGAAATCGACAAGGCTTACCGTGGTCCCATGGCTTCAGACTTGTCCAACGCTGCAAAAAGGGGCATAGGAGCTTCCAAGTGTCCGTTTCGGATGGCAGTGGATGCAAATGACATTGCTGCCAGGCAAATGGCAACCTCACTGTCCCTGAGGAGATTTGCCTGGTTAAGGGCCACTGATTTATTACGGGACACGCAGACAAAGGCACTGGACTTGAGCCTCATCTCTCTTCGGTAAGCAAAGAGAGGCCTACCTGAAAAAGGTGGATGTGTATAAGGTGGCTTACAAGAGTGCTGCTGCTAAGGAGAAGGCAACAACACCACAGAAGTACCAAAGAAAAGGTAGAGGTGAAACCCACTACAGGCCCTTCAAGTTCAAGTTCAAGTTTATTGCAGGAAAACTCCATTGAGCAAGCTCATTCACAAGGAGGTCCTGTGACATAAACACTTAAAGTACAAACACAGATAGGTAATAACAGTATATACATGAAATACACGTTACATGTTGCAGGCTGGATATACATACAAGTGTACCACATAGGGTGACCGCAGGTGGTAAACATTGATATGAGACAGGAAGCGACTTAATAGGTCGATACTGATAAATGAAACATGATGACTGGTGTGATTTGATTTAATCAAATCAAATATACAGTATTTTGGCAGCTAGGACAAACAACAGTCTACAACTGATATGGGAGGAGGAGAGATTTGATAGAGTAGCAGTGAGCGTAAGCAAAGATAAAGCCAGGAGTAGAAGGGAAGGGAAAGCAGTTAATATGACAAATCAATTATACCTTACCAGTGGATAAATATGGCACACATGGGAAGGAAGAGACTTAATGACAGTTACAGGTGTCTTTTATTTTGGCTGAACTTAGCGATTTGTAGAAGTTTATTGAAACTGTGCTAGTTAGTTTCAGTCACGGTTTAATTGGTTCAAATGGAGGGAAGGGCATATACAATATACGTTTACAAAGGAAGTCCGCATCCTTGGTATGTCAAGCATGATAAAGTCAGATTTTCTTAACGAGTATGCACTATGTGAGATACTAATAAGGGAAGAGAGATAGCTTGGCAGTTTCTGCAGGAGCAGTTTAAGAGTCCATAGCCCAGCATGGAGCAGGCGTCTAGTAGTAAGGGATGTCCAACCAACAGCTGCATATAAGTCACAGTGAGTGCGACGGTAGGGAGTTGGTAATGAACCGTAACGACGGTGATAAAGGATGTCAGTTTACTTAGATTTGCAAGTGGTGGAGGAATAGATTACATCGCCATAGTCGAGTAGGGGAGAAAAGTGGCCTGTACAAGCTTGTTTCGAAGTTTCAAGGGAAAAGGGGCCTATTTCTGTAGAAGAAACCTAACCTTGCTTTTAACCTTCTAGAGACATCTTCGATGTGGTCACTGAAAGATAATTTATTGTCGATCCAGGTACCTAGATATTTAAATTTGGTTACAACTTCCAGAGGCTCGTTTAGCGTGGTGACAATGAAGTCTTGGGCAAGAGTATTGGGGGGGCCTGAGACAGCACTGCGGGAGAATATCATCGCTTTAGTCTTCTTGGCATTGAGCAGAAGCTTTGCCTTTATTAAATTATGCTCAAGTTGTGCGAAGTCCGCTTGAAGCACTGCCTTGACTTCAGATAACGATGAGCCAGAAGTATACAACACAGTATCATCTGCAAAAAAGTGCAGATTGGACGTAGATATGTTAGCATCTAGGTCATTGATGTACAGAGAAAACAAGATAGGGCCTAAGATGGATCCTTGGGGGACTCCTCTTGCAACTGGCAAGGCAGCAGAAAAAAAGCCTTCCGCCTTTACTTTTTGGAATCTTCCAGTTAGGTAGCTAGAGAACCACTGGGTGGTATGGTATGTGGCACCCAACTTTGCAAGGCAATTGACTAATAGTTTGTGATCAACAGTATCAACAGCTTTGCTGAGGTACAAAAAGACTGCACCAGTTACCTTCTTAGCATCTATAGCAGAGATCCAATCATTGGTTACTTTTGCTAGTGCAGTGATTGTGCTATGATTAGCCCGGAAGCCAGATTGAGCTGGGTTAATGAGAGAGAAGGTTTCCAAGTGAGATTTTAACTGGATATGGATCAGTTTTTCTAGAACTTTAGAAAGGATAGGCAATATGGAGATAGGCCTATAGTTGTTTACATCGCATGGGTCACCAGATTTAAATAGAGCCCTTGTTCCAGGCCCAGGCATCACTGGACTTCCAGCCACAGAGGGGGTACTTCAGAAGCAGGTGCAGAAGGGGCAGTGGCTGGGCTGGCCCCAGCAAGCCACACAGACCAAGCAGACCCTCTGAGAGGTCTGTCAGGGTCGCCTCCCCGCTCTCTGTAGGGGGCAGGCTGGCCCACTATCTCCAGGCTTGGGAATCCATTACCACAGACAAGTGGGTCCTGGAGGTAGTGGGCCAGGGTCTTGCACTCGGCTTCAGATTTCTTCCCAAACTGGGGGCAAGATTTTTCAGACCTGTCAGCCTAGCAGAGGCTAATCTGTTGGAGGAGGAAGTAGCAAAGTTGATTTTGGAAAGAGCAGTAGAGCCAGTTCCCTTGGCACAGCAGTGAAGGGGTCTCTACTCAAGATACTTCCTCACTCTGAAGAAAACAGGCGAGTGGCGACCCATACTGAATCTCGAACACTTAAACATTTGACAAAGCCAAAGCTCAAAATGGTCACTCTGGCTACCATTCTCCCTACACTCCAGAAGGGAGATTGGCTAGCATCTCTGGATCTAAAGGATGCCTACTTCCATATTCCCATCAGGCAATCACACAGAAAGTACCTTAGGTTCAGATTGCCATCAGGGCATTACCAGTTCAGGGTCATGCCTTTCAGCCTGACATTGGCTCCAAGAGTGTTCACCAAGTGCCTAGCAGTAGTGGTGGCACACCTAAGGAGACAAGGGGTTACAGTCTTCCCATACCTGGATGACTGGCTGGTGGTAGGTCAGTCCCCCCAGCAGGTAAAACAAGCACTGACCATCACTCAGGATACCCTGGGTGCATGGACGTCCTGGTAAATCAGAAAAAGTCAGTACTAACACCAGTTCAGCTCCTGGAGTTTATAGGGGCAGAACTAGATACCCAGAAAGGAAGAGCCTCCCTCCCTCAGGGAAGGGTGGATGGCTTGATTCAGCTGGCAAGTTCCTTTCAGCTTCATACCCCCAGACCAGCAAGGCATTTTCCCCAGCTGTTAGGGCACATGGTTGCATCAACAGCAACAGTATCAGGATCAAGATTCCAGATGAGGGACATTCAGTTCCATCTCAGGGCTCACTGATCTTAGAAAAGAGACTCCCTGTCAAAGATGGTACCAGTCACAGGAACCCTGCTTCCAGCTCTGCAATGGTGGCAGGAAAAAGTCAACCTCAGGGGAGGCATGCCCTTCCTCCAGCTGCCACCAGCAGCAGTCTTGACTACAGATGCCTCTCTCCTAGGATGGGGTTACCACCTAGGGGAGCATACTGCCCACAGTACCTGGCTCCAGCAGGAGTCCCTGCTTCACATAAACCTGCTGGAACTCAGGGCAGTTTATCTGGGCCTTCAGTCCTTTGCCTCTATGTTGCAGGGCAAAGTGGTTCAGGTCTGGACGGACCGTACAACCACGATGTACTACATCAACAAGCAAGGGGGCACAAGGTCCTCCCCACTGTGCTCAGAAGCCATTATGGTATGGAACCTGGCTTACTCTCTGGGGATCGCCCTCTCAGCAGTTCATCTCCCAGGGAAAGACAACATCCTAGCAGATGCCCTCAGCAGGATCAACTAGAACCACCACCATGAGTGGTCACTAAACAGGCAGATCCTGTAAGTGGTGTTCAGAAGGTAGGCACCCCAGAGGTGGACCTCTTTGCAGCCCCAGACAATCGCCAACTGCCATTGTTCGGTTGCAGGCCTCCGACAGTGGGCACAATGCCTCTAGATGTACTCCTGATGGACTGGACAGGGAAGTTTCTTTATGCCTTATTCCCCTTACGGCTCAGAGTACTGAACAAGCTCAGGGTTCAGCCAGCAACAATGATCCTCATTGCTCCAGACTGGGCCAGGCAGCCTTGGTACTCACTGCTACTGACCCTGTCAATCTCCAAACCAGTCTCCCTGCCCAGGAGGCGCAACCTGCTGACCTCCTCCCAAGGCAGGATCCTGTACCCCAATCTACAGTCCCTCAGACTCAGAGCTTGGCTCTTGAGGATCTAGAATATGCTGACCTACACCTCTCGGAAGGGGTGCTAAAGGTTCTAAGGGTGTCTAGAAAACCTCCCACCAGAAAGGCCTATTTGTCTAAATGGAAGAGGTTTTCTATTTAGTGCGGGCAGAGACACATAGACCACCACCGGTCTGGCTTACCAGTAGTCTTGGACTATCTGGCACACTTACATTCCCTGGGCCTTAGGCCTTCCACTCTTAAGGTGCATTTAGCAACTGTTTCAGCTTACCTCTCCGCTGGGAAAAGGGGCATCCCTGGCTGCAAACCAGGTGTTCAGGAAGTTTTTCAAGGGGTACTGCACTTGCATCCCCCTCACAGAGAGCCCGTTGTTGCATGGGACCTTAACATCTGCATTGGTCAGCTAATGCAGCCACCATTCAAATCCATGTCATCAGCTGAGCTTAAGTATGTGATATGGAAGACAGTGATTCTGGTAGCCATCACCATAGCCAGAAGGATCAGTGAACTTCAGGCCTTGTCCACAGAGCCATACTATATAGCAGTTCACAGGGACTAGGTGGTCCTTAGGACTAATAGGAAGTTCCTCCATAAGGTGGTTTCAGACTTCCACCTTAATCAGTCCATGACTTTGCCAGTCTTTTTCACTGGTTGTTCCAGATCAGGAGAATGCAGGCTGCATAGTCTTGATTTCAAGAGAGCCATGAGCTACTACTTGGATCACACAAAGGGGCACAGGCAGGATAGAACCCAGCTCTTTCTGACCTATGGAGAAGTGGGGAAGAGTAAATCCACCTCAGAGAGAACCATTGCCTGCTGGATTGTTGCCTGTATCCAATTTTGCTACAGCAAAGTGGGTAAACAGCCTCCTGCAGGCCTCAGTGCTTACTCTACAGGGAGTGCAGGTGCTTCTATAGCAGCTGCGAGAGATATCCATTTGTTGGAAATGTGCAAAGCAGCTACCTGGAAAACAGTTCAAACCCTTGCCAAGCACTACAACCTGGATACCCAGGCCAGAAGTCATGCCAGGTTTGGCACAGCAGTACTGCAGAGCCTGTTTCCTAAATAGGTTCTCCACCCTCCTCCAAAGGTACTGCTTGGGTAGTCTGCAGAAGTCAGAATACAGTATATACCATAGTAATCTTGTTTCTTCCAAGGGAATATTACTGTATTCTGAGCTCCCACCCTTCCTCCCCTGCTAGAACATATAGGCACTGCAACACAGCTGTCCATGCTGTTCATATCCTATGGGGGGCGGGTCTTTTTTGGGCCTAGTGACTTGAGTCTTAGTTTGGCCCACAATTTTAAATAAAGGGGAATTGTTTGGTGTTGGGTGTTGTTAAATTGTTAGTTATTATTAGTATAGTTTAGATAGCTTGTTATTAGCTTTGCTCTGTAAGAATCTGATGGTTGCAGATTGTTTACCAGGGACAGTGGTTTGAAAACTGAGCTTGAGCCTAACATTCCATGATTTACATAGGTTCTATTAACCATTTCGGCTCCGGGGCAGTCTTAGGGTGAGACGATACTGCAGAAGTCAGAGTACAGTAAGATTCCCTTGGAAGAAACAAGATTACTATGGTAAGTAATTTTTCTTCTATGTTTCTATGGCCAACACATTCCCCCTGTCAATAAAAGAACAGATCCTTGTAACCCTACCCCCAGGACACACCTGAAAACAATCAATAATATCTTAGTGTGCCTTTCCTGGTCAAGAAGCAAGTAATAATACCTGACATGGTGGGCGGTATTGGCCTGTACCCGCCCTGGGGTGTAACTTATAGACCCTGGAAGGGTGGGTATAGCCCATACCGCCCACCCTGGAGGGTATGATTGCGCTTAGAAAATGGGTTTATGTGTTAATTTTTAATAAAGTAATAAAATAAGAGTGGAAATTAGTTTAAAAAGAATATGAAATGTGGAAAAAAAAACTTTGGGGGGTAAACTAGTCCCTACATTTGTGTGCTGTTCCCTGTAATGTTGCCCCTCCCTTTGAGAGCCATTCGCTTCTACTTGCCCCCCCCCCCGCATATGGAAGAAGAGATGACGTTTCTTGCAGAATTTCACCCAGCAGTTTGTTGGTATAATTTGCTTTGTGCAGTTTTGTCTTACCTACAAACCTTTTTTTTTTCTTTTTTTGCGGAGAAGATGCGGCTATTAGATATGTGACCTTGTGCGACCCCACTTCTTCAAATTAGGAAGTGAGGCACTACAAGTAAGCTGTGGGATGGCAGTAGTCTGAATTATTTTTTTTTGTTTGTTTGTTTAAGAAGCAGTGCTCCTAATTTTCATCAGTAGCACCGTTATGTTTGTAAATTTGAGGTGATGAGTGACAGGAGAGACAGCCCACTCTCGCGCTGCTCAGCAGTGGAGCGAGAATGGTACGCTGTGCTTGAGATGTGATTGCAAAGGGAACATGGAATTTGGATGAAGTCTGTTACAAAAAAAAAAAAAAGGAAGTACTTTGATTTAATGCCAAAAAATGTGACAGTTATTATTGTGGGGTGATTTGTCTGTGAAGGACAGGGTTGGAGCACAGCGGGGTGAGGGAGCGGTGAAATGTCTGGCGTGGTGTCTGCATTTTTTTTTTAATTTTTTTTTTTTTAAGAAAAATAAATGTGGCATGGTAGACTGGATGTGAAGGCACTTAACGCATTTTGTGGGATATCGATGGTGGTAGGGGTATCAGGTTTTGGTTTTTTTGACTTCAGCCTGACTCCCTCTTTCATTTCAGTTAGCAAGTGGGGGAAACATGGCGGCTTTTGTTTGAAATCTCCACTGCCAACAGGATACCAGTGACAATGGGGTTGGCACAGAAGGGACTTGTTTTAGGTGGGCATTGTCTCATAAATGCCCACCTAGACAAATCTCTCAGCCAGTCAGATGCCGTAGAGTGTTTTACCCATATTCTAATTACAAATAAATGAAGTACCAGTCAGTACATTAAAATACCTTAACCCCCTCCAGTCTTGTCACATTCCTTACGTAATCACTTTTCTGTTGACAGCTTTAGAACTATCTGGAAAAATAAATTATGGTATGTCTAATTTCTTCTTTTTCACTCTTTTAAAAGTATTTTTGTATTTTCTGTGCCTCAAGTAAGGGTGGTGACCAAGTGTGTGCTCTCTCTCTCTCTCTTTTTCCAGGGGCACTGATCATTAGGTGAGGTTATCAAGTTTTTCCTGCTCTCCTAAGGCCCTGTACACACTAGAGAGCTTAAAATGGTTTAACTGCCTTAAACTGTTTAAGCTCCCGGAACACGGTTTGCGTTCACACTGTAACGCTGTTAAAATCGTGTTACAGCCATGTTCTAAACCCGTGCTAAAACCCTGCTAAAGAGGTGGTCTTTAGCACGGTTTTAGCTAAACACGGTTGCCTTAATCAGTGTTGACAGCAGTGTGCACGCAAACCGTGCTGTAACACAGGTTATGGCAACTCATCCTACAGGAAAAGTATTTTTTAAGCAACAGGATTTAAAAAAAAAAAAAAAAAAAAGCGGTACTGATATTGCCTAGTAGCCCTTGAAACACTAGTTCAGATGATGTACTCTTTTCCCCCCCGATTGCTTTTGGTTCCCGTTCACAGGTATCCCGTCGTGCATTGCGGCACACTGCGGTATCCATAATGCTTACACTTGGTGCCGCAGTCATGCCTGGGAACCCGCTTCTCCTAGTACGGTTGTCAGAATGCAGTGTGGATGCTCTGAGAACTGTGCTAGGGACCGATTTTTATAAAACAATTTTAATAATGTTTTATAATCGGTTGCTAGTGTATACAGGGCCTAAAAGTGCTCTCCATATTTGAGGCTAGTACTGTGGTATTTCCACTCGCCCTGGGCACCACTTATTAGGCAACACTGGAAGCCAGGTGTGCCCACTCTCCCAGAGCGCTCCTTATTAGGTGGGGCTAGTGAGAAGTGTACCTGGATGCCCCCCCATTTCGTGTGGCTGGTGTCTAGGTGTACCAGTTCTTCCCCAGCTGCCAGCAGTACGGTGAGGCTGGTGACCAGGCGTGCATGCTCTGTCCAGGTGTCCCTCATTAGAGGGGACTGGGGTCCTTAGCACTTTGTTATGTAAGGCTAGTGACCAGGTATGTCCTCTCTCACCAGGTGTCTCTAATTAGACCAGGGTAATGACCAGGTGTATCTGCTCTCCCAAGATGGCGGACACTTGAGTCTCCCTGCACATCGGCCACATCCACAGCTGTTTGATCTCCCCCACGAATCCAAGAATCCTTTTCCTGATTTAAGTGTTGCTACCCCATACATTCAAATTCTCTTCTGTTTTTTCATTTATTTTAGAATTGCAGGTAGGTACACTGGAATTTACTTATCTTTTTCAGGTATGACCTGAAGTCAAAAGAAGTATAAACGTACACAACATACTGTAACATTAAGGTAGTAAAAATATCAGATATGTCAATACAGTCATTTACATACACACACATTTAGGCTTTTAAAATAATTAAGAACCACTTTTGAAAAATTAACAGAGATAGATAACTTAACAGTTGATGGCAATGAGTTCCAAACAGGCAGCACAATAAGCAAAAGTTATTTTCCCTGAATTTGTGCGTATAAGAGGTAAAACCAGTTGAAATTTATTAGATCGTGACTCATAAGTAGAGGTATAATTAACTAGTAGATCACGTACAGTAACTGGGAGTACCTGTATTCATTATCTTAAATGTAAAGCATGACAGAGTTAACATATAGTTGTTCTGTACAGATAACCCAAGCAAGTTTGTTTAATATTTGATAGTGATGGGTACGGTACAGAGCCAAAAGCACGGATTTCCCAGTTTTTTGTGACAACGTCTCTTTCCTAGATAAAGTACTGACCAGTGAAGTGTCTCTAGTAATCGAAGCATAGTTCAATGTAGGAAGTAAATTTTGTTGTACTGTTACAGTATGTGTTTCTTTTAAGAAATTTCACAGACAATATCTTTGCAGGTAACTTAGTTGCGATTTTATCTATGTGAACGTTAAATTTTAGAGATGGATCCAATGTAATACCAAGATATTTAAATGAGTCCACGATTTCAGTTGGACTTCCCTCAGATAAAAGCACTGTAAAATCTCTTGAAAATTGTTTTAATTTTGGGTGAGAGACGAATGTGATAGCTTTTGGTTTGGTTTAGGAGCAAATTATTTTGATAAAGCCAATTTTGTACTTTAGTAAATTCACAGCTTAATGTAGAATTAATTTCTGTAATGGATGAGTTACAAGTCAACATAGCTGCATCGTCTGTGTATAATATAAGGTCACAGTTGTAAGTTAGTTGTGAAATGGGATCAGTAAAAAGAGAAAAGAGCAAATGTCTCAGTTTGGAGCACTGAGGGACTCCTCACTGAACCTTTCAAAAAGTAGAACAGACACCAGTGAATTTGACACACTAAAACCTATTATCCCTAAACCAGGAAGTAGCAGGAGTTCCCATCCCCACACACTTGAGGTGATTTAGTAAGAGGAAATGAGCCACCAGGTTGAATGCCTCGGTTAGGTCCTCGAACACTGCCCCCGTAAGGCCACCAGTCTCAGTTGCCCTGTGAACAGTGTCCGTGAACCTAACCAAGGCAGTCTCAGTGCTGTGTCCCCCCCCTAAAACTATATTGATTTGGGGAGACCAAGCCATGTGACCTAATATATTCATTGAGCTGTTGGTGTACAATTTTCTCTTGTATTTTTGAAAGTGCAGACAATATTGATGTTAGACGGTAGTTACAAAATTGAGACCGGGACCCTGATTTATGTATTGGAATTATATGATTTTTTTTCCACAAGTTATGAATTTGTCCAGTTTGAAATGAAAGATGAATATTAAACTAATTGGATAAGCTGTTTTAGATGTAGCAATATGTGTGTGTGTGTGTGTGCGTGTGTGTGTGTGTGTGTGTGTGTGTGTGTGTGTGTGTATATATATATATATATATATGTATGTGTGTGTGTGTATGTATATATATATATATATGTGTGTGTGTGTGTAAAACATTTTTTGACAGTATTTCCCCTCCCCTCCCGGTCCGAGTCCGCATTCCTCCTGCCATTCACCCAGCCCCATCCCTTATTCTTCAGGCACCTACCTTAACTCCCACGGATTACTCTCTGTGGCAGGGTGGTGGGGAGCCCCCAACTTGACCCACCAGGACCAGATCCAGTGTCGGGAGGCGCCTTCTCGAAGGGCAGCACCTGCGGTAGACAGCCATCATGCTGCTTGACCTGGACTGCTGTTTCCGCTTTTCTGCAGAGGAGAGTGTGCAAGCCGACAATGGCCGAGCCGCGCACGCAGCATGCTGGTCAGTTGCTCCACCTTCGTGCCCCGCTATACAGGATCTGGCGTGCCAACACCTGGCCTCCGCTAGGTGTCAGGCAGGCACCAGTCTCTGTTCCCTCCCCTCCCCGGGAGAGGAGAGCTGTCCTCCAGATGCTCGATCCTCTCCCACCACGGTCGACCCTCGACGACCCGCTCACACCACGAACATGGGTCGCCAGCGTGGCAGGAGGTAAGGCATTGCTGCTTTAGCCCTCCACGCCACTGGGCCGGCCTTAGAAGCAGCGATATTTTAAGAACTATCTTTATGAAAAAAGTCTTAGCTGCCCTTTTTCTTTTCTATTTCTTTTCAGCTCTTCAGCTCGAGTGCAGTCAGCCAGAAGGGTATTGCATCTTATGTGGTACGTACAACACCAGTTATGACTCATGCTTGGGATAGAACCCTGTTAGGACCAGTGGCTTTATTGGCATTGGGGGGGATTCTTGGTGATGGGGGGGGTGGGGGTCACCTGCACTTTGGAAATATGATGTAGCAGCACTTGGTTTAAATTAAAAAGGGACATCTCAGTTGGCTCGGAGGCACAGAGTGGTGGCATATCCTCTCTGCAAGCTGGCAGCCAAAGTTTGTTCCCCTGGGACAGCAGGAGTGAAGACCAGTATGGAGGGTGACTCCTGCAAGGGGAGAACATGGCAAAGCACTCTTCTAGGGATGGCAGCCTGTGGAGGTGCACTTGGTATGGATGATCACATGCTGTGCGCACCCCTCACCCCAGGAGATCACAGTGTGCATGCCTATGGGTGGTGGGAGGGATGGAGAAAAAGGAAAATTAGTTTGCCAAGTGTGCCATATGTCAGAGCCCAGACCCCTCCCATACCACCAGAGCCGTTGGCATGTCAGCTTCCCTAACCCCTGAACTGTTCTCCCCAGTACATGCATACACTTTCTTCCCCTTGGTAAAGTCTGGGCATTCGAAGTGGGGGCTATAATGATTACGCTGGGCCCAGTGAAAAGATGTGCTACCTCGGGAGCCTGGAGGTGGTGCCTGACAGTCAGAAGGTGAGTCCAGTGGGAAACTGGGGTAGTGGTGAGCCTGAAGGAGTGGGGCACTGGGGAACTTCATGGTAGCATAAAAAAAGGGAGCCCTCCCTTCTCTTTCTCTGAGTTTGGTGTTGCTATTGGAATACCAAAGTAATTAACATCTTCTGTTTACAAATCTGGTTTACCACTTGAGGATAAGTACAACTTTTATTTATTTTTTTTTAGGCTCCTGCTGAGTCTCTGCAGCCCCACTCCTTTGGGCTCTCATCCTAGTACCCCGTTGTGCTTTTGGACCCAACCTCACTGCTGTGCTCTGTCTCTAGTTTCTCCCGGGCTCTGCTGACAATCCCACAATGGTTCAAAGCTTATCCGGGGTTGAGCAAGCAGTATACTGGGATGTTGGTCAGGGCTGAAGTGGTGCACGGAGGGGTCCTATTGGAGGGTCATCATCCAGTACTATGGGAAGTCATTTTTCTTGTTTTAGGGCATCCATCCACCACCCACAATGCATGCGGCTGCAGGGACATCCTGGGGTAGGGACGTACGGCAGGATGTAGTCACCCACACTGCCAAGTATGCCTCCTGGAGTCGCCACCAGGAGTTGCTCACTAGATTGGCTTGCCGCCACCCCCGGGAGGGAAGCGTCCATGGGACACTGTTGACTCACTCCCTGCCGCCGCTCCTGGCATCTGGGCTTGGAGCACGAACCTGGATTGCCAGCACGCCAGAGTGGTGCCCCATCACTTGGTGCCATGGAGCTGGCAGTACAACTTTTCTATGCATGTCTTGCATGATGAAAAAGTTTTCTATATAGCTTTTTATGCCTGGCCCCTGCTGCTGTTGTTCATGGCTATACCCTGTGGGCAGGCTGAAGCCATCATATAGACAGCAGCTGGGATTTCTGCTCCTCCATTTTGTTCTCCCACATTCACCTTCCTCCTCTCCGTGGCGTGAGCGATGCATCTGTCTGCCTCTGCACGCAGAGCGTGCCCCTGTGGTAGGAGCAAGCTCCTGGGCTTGTCCTCAGTGATTAGTGAGGTGCTGGAAGCTGCTGGAAAATTCTCTCTGGCAACCTGAGCAGTCTCCTGTGACTGGGTCACCTGCACTGTAGCATAACATGCAGCTGCTAGGCTGTCGGGGCAACCTGTGTTTGTTTGTTTTGGTTTTTTTTTTAAAGCTGCTATTCAGAATAAATGACCAGCAGTCAGAGATTGGTATTTTGATGACAACTTGTTGGCACAATCCCTGTGCCGCCTGTGCGGCTGGTTACCTGGGTTCTTTAACAAACTCAGGCCATCGTTTGGGGGGTGACTGGAGGAGGGAGCATCAAGCATCCCAAGGACAGCATTCCTCCATCTGGTGGGGCCGGGGGGAGAGACACTGCGTCTTGGTACCTGACTGCCACCTGGCGGAGGCCAGGTGGTTGCGCACGCTACAGGGAAGTCACTGTCGCCGGACACCATGTACCCACGTGCACAGTTGTATGCCAGCACCCTGGGTGAAAAACAGGAGGAAAATGCCCTGGACTTATTCCAGTGCCCTCAGTAAACTCATGCATGACGGACATTGTAGTCCACCCACCAGCAAGTGTGTGCTTGGGTAAGTGGTGGATAACTGATAAGTTCATGAGAAGGTTGACAACGGGTCTGAGGGGTGCCACAGGACTGGGGCAGAAGGTGGAGAAACAAAGAATGGAAGAGAAGAAACTGGTATTCTCCTTAGTTTCCTATTCGGTTTTTGGAGAAGGTTTTGTTCGACATGGGTAATTACTTGTGGGTCAGACGCTCATTTTCTGAGGTTTCCTCCATCTGCATCACGTCCTCCCGCCAGGTGAGTAACTGCTAATATAAGTGGCCCATCTCTCCCTGACAATAGCATAGACTGATATCTGCAACTTTTTTCCCACTGTAATGGTACAGTAGTAATGATAATCTTTAACCAGGATGTGAAACCTGCATGGACTACCGGCCAACTTTTCTCCACCCCCCACTAAGTGTTTCTGCTCCTCCATACTCTGGTCCTGCAGCCCCATCACCAACCTTCTCATGGTCTTACTGGTTGTCCACCACTTACCAAGGACCACACATGGTAATGGGTAGCCTACCATTTCGATCATGAGGTGCTGAATGGGACAGGGGCATTTTTCTCCTTTTTCTTTCTCTCAGGGCACCAGCGTGCAGTGTGATGCATGCACGTGTACGTTGATGCACATGTCTGCTGGTGTCTGACAGCATCCCTTTCCCTTCTGATGCGCTCACATGTGCTAACACCTGACCTCTGCCTGGTGACTGTCTTGCAGAGAGATACACAGTCTCCCACTCTGAAGGAGGAAAGTCGTCCCTTGGACATTCGATCCTTCCTCTCTCAGCCGTCCTCCGACAACAAGTGCTCATTCCTAAACCCTGGTCACTGGTGTTGGGAGCAGTAGCCCTACTCCTGCGCCAGTGGACCAGCCTCACCCTTGCCGGATGTAGGGCTAAGTGGGAAAGAGTTCTGTTGCTAAGCAGAGGGACCCTGCGCTTTTTGTGCTTACCAGTTGGTTTGCCATCACAGAAAAACAAGGTGCTGCGTCAGCGTGTAATCTGAAAACAGAACAGAATGGTAATATTAAATGCACGTTGACAATTGAAAATAGTGTTGATGTTTCGACCAGAAGTCCTTTTTTGGAATTGGCTAAAAGAGAGCTCCCTTACCATTAAGCCTAGATATCAAACTAGATACTGTCATAATTTAGATAGGAGATGTAAAGATTTTATGGCATAACAACAGCGACTAAAATAATATTTAGTACTGGATCAAAGATTTAACTAATTGTAGTGGTATCAGTTCCAGGGAAACATTTCTGAAAACTTTTCATATTGAAAACCTTGAGCTCTGTTTTTATAACAATATTGCCAGTCCGGATTGCCCCCCCCCCCGCCACCAATTTTCTTTGCTTTCCCCAAGCTGATGAATTAAATCCTCTCACATCTGAAGCGCTATAAGAGGGCCACAAACATTGTCTTGCTTCTTAATGTAGGGCCACTGTTTTCATTTCCAAAGATGGCCAGATCTCAGAATCATGGTTTTTCCCGTAATTTAGTGCAAAGACTAGGTGCCAAGAAGTATTTTTTTTTGTGCCGGGCATTGTAATACAATGCAGAATTTAACTTAGCAATTTGAAAACACAAAATTCTGTTGTTTTGACCCAAAATGGCCAGTCCCTGTTTCCCATCCATTTTGTGGCAAATCGTTGGCTTATCCTAAATGGAATTTTGCCAGTACTTAGAGCATAGAGAGAAAAAAATAATTAAACAAACTCTTCCAAGAGACTACTTGCAATATTTTGGAGATTTTAGCTCCAGGCAAAGTGTGAAATTCTTTATACCTTAGGTGCCCAGGGCAGATACTTTTGTCTAAGGACACTTACAGATTCATAGTGCCTGCCCCCTGGAACACCCAAGGCATTTGGGCTTGGTATTCTGTTTTCCTGCCTGCCTGTTCTTTAAATTTTTCCCCACTCTGTTTTTTCTCTTTCCCAGAGTCCCGCTTCCTCTGTGCGACTGCATGGTGTCCGGGTTGTGCAACTAAGTGCATGAGTACTTGTTTTTGCAGCCGGGAACAGAGCAATGTGGTGGAAACCGATGAGCTCGCTATGTGACTGCAAGTCTGAGAATCCATTGACTCAGTCAGGCGCGGCTGCAGTCACATGACGGGGCTCTGAATCACCAAAAGGCATTACTGAGTGACTGCTGGCACGCAACTGATCCCTCCTCCACGGAGTGTTGCTGGTCATGTGCCGTTCAGCCTGCCAGAACACGTCATGGGAGTCAAATCGGTCGCAGCAGAACAGGCAAAAACAAGAACAAAGGTAAAAGTCCTCTACACATTAAAAACTCACAGTCTGTGTAATGATTACTGACTAGGGACCATCGGCAACACTAAAAGCTTTTTTAAGGGCTCTGGGGATAAGTCCTACTAAGGACTTCTAAAGACATGTGGGCAGGCAGTTAAATCATTAAAAATACCCTTTTCAGGGCTTGGTGGGGGGGGTGGCTTTAGTGTCATTTTTAAGAACTTGGGGCATGCAGGGAAATGGGATAAAAATATTTTAAAGTAAAAAAAAAAAAAAAAGACTTTTAAAGGCTTGGTAACAAGGACTTGGGATGTGCAGGCAGGAAGGAAAATTACTGTAAAAAGCCCTTTGGGGGGATTGGTGGTATAGTAGCACTGCAATTAAGACAGGTGATTGGGAATATAGTTATAAAAGTCCACTTTACAAGTATGGTTGGGCTACAGACAAGGCAGGGGGTGAAATTAAGTTTTGCAGTCACTAACTAGCAGGGCTAATGACTGGGAAAATTCACAGTCCCCACTGTCTTCCATTTGCCCAACTAGTGTAGCTAATGATATGTTACCTTTTTCAATACAGGCCAGCAGGGCTAGTGGAAGGAAAATTTTACTGGCCCACTACAAACTACCAGCATTTGGCTAGTGGGCAGGTGCCAGTTTCGACCCTTGCACAGGTACTTCCTGCTCCCCAGGGTGGGTAGGCAAAAATAAATCAATCTTTTTGAGGGCCTGGGGGCTAGCAGTAAAGTCCTTTGAAAGATTTTGGGCAGAATGCAGGGGCAGTGCAAGGGAGGAAGAGTGCTGAGCTGAACAAGTCATTTTGGACGAGACGGCATCTCCCTCTTCAAGCAGGCATAAGGTATTTACAACAGTTTAGACCTAAGGCTGGGTCTTGTGCCAGGCTGGTGACACAACAAGGGACCTGTTCTTGTAATTTAGTAACCTAGTCCCAGACATAGGGTGGCACTTAAACAAGCGGTTGGGAATGTATTTTTTACTACTTACATGCCCGAGTGGGCAAGTAACTTTTTCTCACGAATTTCGTACTCTGGCTCCAGGTAAGTCTGGTAAGTGCATTCTTCAGCTGTGAAACAATTGGTTGTAATGGGTGCCTTGCTACAATTTGGATCAGACTGTGCATAGAAGGGACTGTGCCTGGAAAGGACTGTGCATGGAAAGGATGCCTGATCAGTTAAGCTTCACTGTGTTATGCCCTGCAGTCAACCACTCAACAAGACCTGCTAGTGCTCGAGCTGAAAACTGCACTCCCAGCTGCTGACTGCCTGGCTTATGTGGCTCTGAGATGGTGAACACCGGGCTTGTGTGGCATGACTGGTCACCTGCCTTACACAAAGTTTACTGGAGTGCTGTAGTAATCGTAGTGGTGTCTGCTGATCATTCATTTTGTTTGTAAGAAATTGACTTGGATCAACACAACACCAGCATTTGAAAGTTGGAGCCCAGCAGTGTGTCAGGCTTTATTTACCTGACCACGTGGGCTTTGCTTGCTGAGTGGCTATCCATGACTGTAGGATTTGCAAGCTATCATTGGGTAATTTGTGTCCGCTGGACTTGACAGATCCTCCTGTGATGACATTCAGTGACATCAGGACTTGCAGGCTCATCTTTGTGGAGTGACAAGCTAGAACTGCAGCGCTTGCAGGACAAGGTTTGGTTTGACTAGTCATGCCTGCAGTGCTTGTGAAATCATTGTGGGGTGACACCATGTTTGCAGGGTTTGGAGACCATTTTCTAGTGGCTAGCTCTGTGACCTCAAAGCTTGTGAGACTATCTGGTAACTAGCCATAACCATATAGTTTGTGAGACCATTATTGGGTGACTAGCCTTAGCCGCAGAGCCTGGTAGACTAGCCATAAATGCAGGGGTTGTCAGACTACTTTCATCCAGGGCTGCAGGGCTTGTGAGACCGTCAAGTAAGCAACCATGTCTGCAGGACTTGCGAGACCATGAGTGAGTGATGTGGTGCTGGCAGAGCTTGTGAGACCATCTGGTAACTAGCCATGCCCTCAGGGATTTTGAGACCATCGTCTCGTGACTAGCTTTGACTGCAGGGCTTGTGACAGCATCATATGACTAGCTGTGACCGCAGGGCTTGTGAAACCATTGTCGATTGACTAGCCTAGGTGATATTCTGAGACAAAAAGCAAACAGTGGTGCAACATGTCCAGAAAAAGAACAGTGGTAAGTAAATATGGATTGAGAATGTTGCATAGTTTCTTTTCCCCTTTTAACCACTACCCCTAGGTTTTACTACTGGTGAAAATCATGGACATTAATTATGTGTGCTAACATTAGGTTGGTTTCAAATCCTGCTTTAAACATTCTGGGTAAATGTGATTGGGGAGTGGGGCATGCGAAATTGTTGCTGTCACAGCATGGCACCTCAAGAAATTAATTTGTTTTGTTTTGTTTTGCCTCTGCTTCTCTGCACCCAGACACTGCATGGTATAGTAAGTATAATTTCCTCAACTCTCTTGTACTGCTAACATTTGAGAAGAGTGTACTGTTTTTTTTTCTTGGTGTTTGCTGAATTGACTGCATTTCTTCATGAAAATTGTACTCTTGGCTTTATTTTGAAAATGTTTTGTGAGTCTCACATTTTGCAAAATTAAGCTCGAAACATAGAAACATAGAATTTGACGGCAGATAAGGACCGCTTGGCCTACTTAGTCTCCCCATATTCCCTACCTGTTGCATATACCACAGATCCTAAATGATCTGCAGCTTACACTCTCTTTCCTGTTGCTAGAGTTCCTTTACGTCTGTCCCATGCGTTTTTGAATTCCCCTACCGTTTTTGCCCCTACAACATCCGCCGGGAGGCTGTTCCATGGATCCACCACCGTTTCAATGAAAAAGTACTTTCTCACATTACCCCTAAGACTGCCCTCTCTAGCTTCATATCATGGCCCCTTGTTCTTGAACATCAGGGTTTTTTTGAAAGATGCTACCCTCTTGTGCCTTATTTACACCCATGAGGTATCTGAACGTCTCTGTCATGTCTCTCTCCCGGGAATACATATTGAGGTCCTCCAGACTCTCTTCATATGACTGTTAGTGCAGCCCCTGCACCATTGTTGTCACCCTTCTCTGAACCACTTCTACTCTGTCTATGTCCGTCTGGAGATGCGGCCTCCAGAACTGGACACAGTCCTCCAGATGATGTCTCGCCAATGTTCTATACAGTGGCATCATCACCTCCTTCCTTCTGCTGGAGAGATACCTCTCCCTATGCACCCCAGCATTCCACTGTCTCTCCTCACAGCCTTCTCACAATTGTTTGGTAACCTTTAGATCATCAGATACGATTACTCCCAGGTCCCTTTCCTCTTTGGTGGCCGTCAGTACCCACCCATCATGTACTCCTCCCCTGCATTTCTGTGCCCCAAGTGCATGATCTTGCACTTCTTTGCATTGAACCTTTGCTGCCACACCCTTGACCAGTCCTCAAGCTTGCTTAGGTCCCTTCTCATTTTCTCTACTCCTCCTGGAGTGTCAACCTTGTTGCAGATTATCGTGTCTTCTGCAAAGAGACGCACCTTCCCTTCCAGCCCCTCTGCAGTGTTGCTTATGAAGACATTAAAGAGGACTGGTCCAAGCACTGAACCCTGCGGGACCCAGCTGCTCACTCTTCCTGTCTTCTGTTCACCACCAACCTCTGTGTCCTATCAGCCAATTTTTGACCTAGTTTACCACTCTAGGACTCATTCCCAGGCTGCCCAGCTTGTTTTTTTTTTTTTTACCTATATTTTCCCCCTCTGGTCACGGTCTGCGGAGCCTCTCTCAGGTATCCTGCCTGTTCCTGCCCTGCCTGAAGTCTTCCTACCTGAGCCTCCTCTCAACCTACACAACCGGCACCCCCAGCTTAACCCCTCCAGGGTGGGGCTGCCCCTCCTCTTGAGCGCTCTGTACAGTCAGTCTACGGCTTGTGGGTGAGAGCCAGGGTGGAGGACACTGGAAGGCCAAGCAGGATAGACCCGGCAGTGGGCATGGGGGCAGGTGCCGTCGCCTACCCCGTAGACCGGTGCTTTCCCAGTTCTGGTGTGCTGTCCCCCTTCCTGTGCGTGGTGCATGTCCCTGATGCTACGGCGCACGGCAACCCTGCCTAGTATCAGCCATGCTATGTACGTGGTGCCCTACGTACTGCAGCACCCCCGGTCTCCACCGGGAGCCACCGGCATGCCGAGCGATGTCCCATCCCCCCCCCCCAGGGAGGAGAGCAGCCCAACGGGTGCTCAATCATCACCCGCCCTTGCTGACCCCCGGCGCCCGAGCTTGCTCCAGAACTCTGGTTGTTGGCGCAGCGCGGGGTGTGGCGTCCAGCGCCTCAACCCTCAGTGCCACCAGGACGGCCGCCCAGCTTGTTTACTAGCCTCCTGTGTGGGACAATGTTGAAGGCCTTGCTGAAATCCAGATAGGCCATATACACCGCCCCTCCCTGATCCACCTTCCTAGTCACCCAGTTAAAGAAATCTGTCAGATTTGTTTGACAGGATCTTCCCACTGTGAATCCATGCTGCCTCGGATCCTGTGCTCTGCTGGAACCCAAAACAAGACCCCTTTTTTGCACCCGAGTTGTTTTTTTATAAAGGGGTTGGACTGACAAGGTTTTGTGGAAGGTGAAAGCTGGTGCCACATGGTAAAATAAAAATTGCGCCCCTGAAGAGGGACTGACTTGACTGCACAAATAATATATGTGGGTAAGCCAGTTGTGACCGTTTTATTCATCTATAAATTCATATACTTTAACCCTTGCTGCGCCGCCGGCGTGTATACACATCCTAAAAACCTGTACATTCTAAATTTTCTGGCAGCCTAAGGGTTAATAATAGAAACCACACACTCCTCTAAAATATGGGTAAGAGGCTCCTCAATACTGTTTTGAGAAATGCATTTTATTCACATTGGAAACCTCTACATTTTGTGTTTTCTTTTTTTGTACTAAAGTTACAGTTATTTACTAATAGTATTTATCCACAACCACACACTTTTTAATATGTTTTTATTGCAGTAAGAATGAAAGAATACAGCAAAAATGAGGAAAATTAATAAATCATTCTCAGAAGATAGTGCCTTAGGAGCAACAGAAAGTACAACTTCTAGGGATGTCAGCGAGGCCAAGTTGGAACTCGTGCCCTCCCAGGTGATGTGCTTCACTGGGGCAGAGCTCAACTCTTGCCGAGCCAGAGCCAGGCTTCCAGCGGACAGGGCAGAGGGTTCTCTCCTCCTTTGCCTGATCATTTCTGGTTGGGCACTTGCGCCCTGCCCGGGACTTCCTGCAACTTCTGGGTTACATGGCAGCCTGCACCTCCGTGGTCTGGTGGCATATGTGTCCCCTTTAATGGGAGCTGGCTAGCCAGTGGACTCAGCAACTAGGTAATTTCGACCAGCTGGTCACTGTGACCCAGAAGATGTGGGACGCTCTCCAGTGGTGAACTGTGCTAGACCATCTGCAGAAAGGGATCCCATTTGTCCACCCCGAGCCAACGATAATCTTGACAACCGACGCCTCTTTTACGGGCTGGGGTGCCCATGTGGGGGACCACAGAGTCCACGGGCTGTGGACCCCGAGGAATCCCGATGCCACATCAACCTGCTGAAGCTACGAGCAGTTCAGCCTGCACTGACTGCATTTGCTCCATTCCTTCGGGGTCAAGTGGTTCAGGTCCAGACGGACAACACCAGGACTGTGTACTGTCTCAGCAAGCAGGGTGTCACGGAGTCCTGGCCTCTATGTAGGGAAGCTCTCTGCATCTGGATCCTCGTGAGCTGACTGGAGGCGGATCTCCTAGCCTTTCATGTGGCAGGAGCCTCAAATCAGCTGGCGGATACCCTCAGCCGTGTGGGGATGTGTCCCACGAGTGGTCTCTCCATCCAGAGGTAGTACACAGCCTGTTCTCCCAGTGGGGCACCCCTCAGGTGGACCTATTCGCCTCAAGGGAGAACACAAAGCTGAGAGTGTTTTATGCCTACCCCAGCAGGGTTCGCTGCAGGGGGATGCCTTCTTGAGGCCATGGACTCCAGGCCTCTTTTATGCCTTCCCTCCACTTCCCTTGATCCACAGAGTGGTCCTCAGGGTCAGGAGGGACAAGGCACAGGTGATCTTGGTGGCTCCAGACTGGCCCCGCCAGTTTTGGTACCCTGATCTCCTCAACCTCAGCATAAGGCTTCCGAGGCATCTTCCAGCACGCCCGGACCTGCTTCAGTCAGTCAGGGAAGGGTCCTCCACCCGGACCTTCAATCCCGGCACCTGACAGCCTGGTTCCTGAGCAGCTAGAGTTCCAGGCTTTGAGTCTTTCCGAAGATGTACTAACTGTAGTTGAGGCATCTAGGAAGGAATTGACCAGGAAGTGCTGTGCCTTCAAGTGGAAGAGATTCTGCATTTGGTGTCACGGCAAGGGGCTGGACCCTTTATCCTGTCTGGTGGCTAGCATTCTCGACTGTCTTTGGTCCTTCTCCAGAGGGGGTCTTCGGTCTACGACCCTTAAGATGTACCTGGCAGCCATCTCTGCTTACTGGGCACGGGCCAGTCAGCATACGGTGGCACAGGAGAAGGTGGTCTGGCATTTCTTTAAAGGCTTCGACCATATTTCCCCTCTGGTGCGTGAACCACCACCACCATGGAATCTACTGCTGGTACTGGCGAAGCTCATGGGCAAGCCATTCGAACAGATGCACAGGAGTGAGATGTCACACCTGTTATGGAAGACCGCCTTCATGGTGGCTGTCACGTCAGCTGGAAGGGTTGGGGAGCTCCAGGCGCTCTCTGTCGCATCTTCTTATCTGATCTTCCACAGGGCACGGTTGTCCTGTGCCCCAACCTGAAGTTCCTTCTGAAGGTTGTGTCGGAGTTTCACCTGAACCAGGTGATGACTCTGCCGGTGTATTACCCCAATCACACATGAGATGCCGAACACAGGCTCCATACTTTGGACCTGAGAAGAGCGCTCTCTTATTGTAAAGCGCGCACAGCTGGAGTTTGGGGAGAAGTTCGCCAGCTTTTTGTCACCTACGCTGAAGTTGCACCTGGCAGACCTGCAGCCAAGCGGATGATTGGTAGATGGATTACATCATGCATTGATGTCTCCTATAGTAGGCAGCCTCCCATAGGGCTAAGGGCTCATTCCACCCATAATACCGCTGCGTCAGTGGCTGCTTTTAGTGATGACCCTATCCAGGAAATCTGCAGGGCTGCTACCTGGAAGTGAGCAAACCCCTTAATTTCTCATTACCACATTCACCTAGAGTCACGCCGGGATGCTGGTTTTGGGGCCTCAGTTCTCCAGTCTCTATTCCCTAAGTAGGGGGTGTGCACCTTGCCTCCCTTCTCCCGGAGAACTGCTAGGAGTCTGCCAATATGTGTGGCTAGAGCAACATATCCACATCCCTAGAAACACAGGTTACTCACCTGTAACAGTAGTTCTAGGAATGGTATATGTTGTTCATCCACACGGACCCACCCGACCTCCCCGGCTTCGTCGCACAACCACTCCTTCCAGCGGGAAAGATCTGGCAGCAGGGGGAGGAGCCAAGGGATATACCACCCGGGTGGGTGGGAGTAGCCAGCTTAAAGACTTCCTGCAAGATATTTAAAGGGAAAGGAGATGCCAGTACATGTGGATGAACAACATATACCACTCCTAGAACTACTGTTACAAGTGAGTAACTGTGTTTTTTTTCCCCCCATTGTCAAGGAGGTAAAAAGACAGTTGCAAAGTACACATTCTGGAGGGCACAGAAAATTAGTTTTGTTGCCATATTAGTCCTTGTGACAAAAGTTCTAGAAAAAAAGAGATAGTTTGATACCTTTTATTGGACCAGTATAGATGTTACAAAAGAAAGTAGATGTTTGAGCTTTCGGATTACATAGCATCCTTCATCATTTGGTAGTTTTTCTGATGAAGGATTCTACGTAATCTGAAAACTCAAGCACCTATTTTCTTTTGTAACATCTATGTTACTCCAATAAAAGGTATCACATCATCTTTTTTTGGATATTCTAGAGGTAAATATAGTCAATTAAACTAAAGATAAATTGATGTATGTGCCATGATAGTTGATCAGCATTCAAGTGTAAATTACTAAAAGCTTTCTTGTCCCTGTAGACAAAATGAATCAAGCTGTAAGGAGTGAGTTAAAAACTGGAGTAATTATTTTTTTAAATAATGAATTATCTAAAAAAAAAAAATTGGTCCAGTTTAGGATACCCTAAGCGATACATCCATATTATTAATTAGCATCATCATGGTTCGAAGTGAAAAAGTATACAGTATATTGAAATCAGTCTTGTCCATTGGAAATTACAGGATGATGCGCAGTCGTATCTTTACCTCCTCTTCAGAATCAGAGACCAGGTTGATGTGAAATCTTTTTAATTTTCAAAGAAAGCACGGCAGAATCAGTATCATCAAAGCAATCATCTTTCCCCTGGAAAGTGTCCTTCATCCTAAGTGGAGTTTGTAATACAGCCATTATTCCGGCTTCAGGAAACTTGGATTTACTAGGCAAAAACCTCTCTCTCTCTATCTCTCTCTCGTGCTGGGTGGCTAAAAAAAAGTTAGGTAAAATGGAGCCAGGTGCTTTCAGGTGTGACATTCTTATTTTTTTGGCAGAGCCAGTTGCAAGATTCTGTTTCTGTGTGAGGGTTTTAAAAGTTAAAATGGTATACCTTGCAGCAGCAGTAGTAAGTAGCAGTGGGCAGCATGCAGCAGCCCTGAAAAGGTGTATTTCAGGCTCTGGCTAACAAAGAAAATGGAACCCCATTATAGTGTATGGTTACCCCGTGTAGTTCCAATGTAAAGAACAGTTTCACTGGGCTGGTGGTACTCGGTGACAAACTTGAAACTGTGAAACAACAAATGTCAGACACTCACCACCTCATAATGAAAGAATTGTGGCTACAAAACGTATGCTTTGTTGTCGTTTATTGCAGACAATTTCACATCGAACAAAACACCAGCATACACATTATGCTCAGCTGACGTGTTTCGGGATCAATATTCCTTTATCGAAGCCTTTATATGTTCCCTTATCTGGAAAATCTGCTTCTTAAGGGTCCACCAAAGGAAGCCATCACCCACTCTGACGAGACAGTTGTTCAGAGGACCTGGGTGTCACAGTCAGTGAACCAAAATTGGTTTGGGTCCAGTGTCAATGTCTCCATTGCATAGTAGTAGTTCTGGATACAGGGAACAGGGCGGATGCCTTACTTACCCAGGCTTGTATGGTATACAGCTGCTATTATGTGTCTGCAAAACTTATGCTTAGACTTCTAGGCCTGATGTCTGATTCTATCATTATGGTTCCTTATGCCCGTCTCCACATGCACATACCACTGTGGATACTTCGGGTGCAATGGGATCAGTTGACGGACGACCTGGAACAGGATGATCTTGTCATGGTGCCCCTCAGACATGCCCTGTTAGGGGTGTGTGGACTGCCCCAGTCTGATGGAGGGTGTTGCTTTCTTTCATCCTGCTCCCCCACTTATACTAACTGTGAACATGTCTGGGTCCATTTGGGGTGCTTATCTGGGTGCTCTGCAGATGCAAGGTCTTTGGTTTTGGCAGAATAGCTCTCTCCATATCAACATTCTGGAGAATAGGGCTGTTCTACTTGGTCTGCAGGCTTTACGGGTTCACTTCAATGAAGGACCTTTGCTGATTCACTTGGACAATGTCCATGTGAAGCACTACATCAACAAACAAGGGGGTACACACTCTTATCCACTGTGCAGAGAAGAAGAGAGAGTGTGGTACTGAGCCATATCTCACAGCATTAGCTGTCAGCCGTGTTTCTCCCGGGTGCCCAGAATGTCTTAGCAGAAATGCTAAGCAGGTCTCAGTTCCTGACTCACGAATGGAAACTCCTGACCTCCATGGCAAAAGACCTGTTTGCAATATGCGATCATCCAGAGTTGGACCGTTTTGCGTCCCCACACAATGTAAATCTGCCTGTTTTCTGCAAGGCATGGAGTTTTTTTAGTTTGCTGCGTCATCCCTCTCCTGGAAAGGAGGTTCCTTTCTACCTCTCCATCAGTACCTCTCATTCAAAAGGTATGTCTCAAGCTGTGGGCAGAACCTGCTGCTCTGATACTAGTGGGGCCTTACTGGTCTCATCAGATTTGGTTTCTGCTTCCACACCATATGGCTGTGGAACCACCCCTACAGCTCTGTGTCGAGGGCATCTGTCACAGGACCAAAGATCTCTGGTCCATCCATATCTGAAATCTCTGCATCTACATGCATAGCTCAAGAGGACAGTCATAGTATACTTTGGAGTATCCCGTAAGAGGGCTGATGTCCTGCTTTTGGCCTGAAATCCATCCCCCAGACATACGTATTCTGTAAAATGGAGACGTTTTTCTATGTGGTATGCTTCACATTCTGTGGACTCTTATATGTGTCCTCTGAATTTTGTGTTAGCTTACTAATTGTCATTATCTGACTCTGGTCTCCAGTATTCTTCTGTCAATGTGCATTTGGCGGCTCTTTCGACTTTCCATGCCCTTATTGATGGGGAAAATGGTGGCACAGTTAGAAAAATCCCGTAGATTCCTTAAAGGCATACTACATAATGCGTCCCCCGAGCTATAAGCCTATTCTGCTTGGGACTTTAATTTTGTTTTGGAAAAACTGACAGAGATCCATTTGAGCCCACTGTTTTTTTTTTTGTTTTTTTTTATAAATATCTTCTTATATTTAGATTTTACAACATATAGACAGACATGTTATCCAGATCCAGTCAGCTTATTTCATTTATACAGTTCATAAAGTCTCAGCTTGGTTACAAAGGACTACAGCTCTGTAGGAAGGGAAAAGTACAGAAAATTCTGGTTGTATTTATAGAGGTTAGGCGACTAGCAGCATTATCCAACCTGGCTGTAAGGCAGAGGAAAAGGAGGTTAGTGCCCCGGACCAAGAGTCCTATTAGGTAGCACCTGGGAAAGAGAGACAGATTGTGGTTCGGATTACACCATGTGTTATGCCTCTGGCCAATCTTTAGGGTAGTCATAACATTTTACATTCAATATATTTTCATTCTTCAACTCCCATTTCAGGTTACAATCTCAAGTGATGAAATCGAGTGATTTCACAGCTTAAAAAACTCCCTTCACCCACTCCTCGGGTCACTCTTCAGCAGTCTTCGCTCAGCTCTATATGGATTTTCCCTTTACCACCGGATAGGTGGTGGCCTGGGGGGGAGGGGGGCCCCGTATCGGAAGTCTCCTTTATGCCTATGTAGAGGTAAGTTCGGTGAGTTTAGGTTCTGTTCGCCTAGGGGGTGAACGTAGGGTCTTTTAGCATGTAGTATATTTGCCATCTGGCCCATCTAGTAGTAAACTTTTCTTCTTGATTATTTAGACTGTGCATTATTTTTTCCATGGTATATATCTGTCTTGTGATGTTCCACCAGTCTTGAATCGTGGGGGCTTTAGGAGTCAACCATAGTTTCATGACTGCTTTCTTAGTCGCGGATAGGAGAAGGAGAAGTAAATATCTAGTATTAGGACCTCATAGGGTTTTAGGGAAAATAAAAAATAAAAACATCTCCAATGTCAAGTGGAGTTGTGGATCTAATATTTCTTGTAGGTGGGTCTGGATAAGTGTGAAAAATGACCCCAGGGATGGGCAGTCCCACATGATGTGGGTATGGTTTGCCTTGAGTTCCCCACACAAGCGCCAGCATATAGTTGAGCGGGTTGAGGAAAAGTGGATGGTAATTGCAGGGGTTCTGAAGTACCGAACCAGGTTTTTCCACGCAAACTCGCGCCACTGGTGTGAGCTAGTCACTCTGGCCGAATAGCGACAGGCTCGGTGCCAATCCTCGGGCGTTATCTGAAAGCCTGATTCCTGAATCCATTGTGTGCGGATGTTGTCAATGTGGGGATAACTCTGTACATTCAGTGCTTGATAATATAGCGATATTAGATGGCCCTGTTTCAGGGTTTTATTAAGGTTGACTTGGCTATGGATTAAAGGTGGGCATTGCTCCTGTTCCCAGATTATCCATGGGAGGCTATCAACATAATGCCGAAGTTGCAGATAACGGTAGAAATCCCGGTGTGGCAAGTTGCATTTCCTTTGGATCTCTGCATATGACCACATCGTACCAGGGGACATTATCTGCCCCAGGTACTTCAGGCCATGCTTTTCCCACTGCTGAAAGTTGTCTAATTTGTTTGGAGGAAAGTTGCTCAAGCTAGAGATTGGGCATATAAGTGGTAGGAAGGGTGTCAGCCGATGTGCTTTTTTGATGGCCTGCCAGCTACGGAACAAAGCCGTAAGCCAAGGGTTTGTATGCTGAGGTACTTCCCTGTTATCCTCTTGTTGGTGTAAGATTTGGTGGTAAACGTGGTCATTCAGCAGGGCTTGCTGTATGTCCAACCAGTGTGGGTTGGATGTTCTAATTTGCCGGGACATTAAATATGTCAGTATTACCGCTTGTTGGTAATATCTTAGATCTGGGAGTGCCAGTCCTCCTCCTTGACGGGGGAGGGTGAGGATCTTTAGACAGACTCAGGGTTTTTGTTTGGCCCAAATGAACTTCGCAATGAGATGGTTCAGTTCTCGAAAAGTCTTTAGTGGGAGATATATGGGGCTATTTTGAAATAAATATAGGGCTCTCGGAAGAGTTATCATTCTGACAAGGTCTATTCTTCATGCTAAGCCCAAGGGGAGTGTTGCCCATGAACTTAGGTCAGACTTCTACTGCGAGATGAAAAGGGTATAGTTATACTTGTAGTACTCTGTAGGTGTTTGGGGGATGTACACACCTAGATATTTAAGTTTTTGTAGATTCCACCTGCCTGGGATGCTTTCTTGTATGTTAAGCAAGGGGGAGTAACAAAAAGTGAGCAGTTCCGTTTTAGTGAAGTTCAACTTGTACCCCGACACCGAACCAAAGGAGTCCAGGATCTGTTTAACTATGGGAAGAGATTGTTCGGGGTTCCGAAGGTACAGAAGAATATCATCCTCATAAAGGGCGATATGGTGCTAGCTCCCACCTATCTTTACTCCCTCTATTGGGACTATCTCACTACCAACAGCTCCTGTGACTGCCCAACTTAACCTTGTTTCTCCACTTCCCTTTCTGCTCTAGTTGTCCCCCCCCACTGGATTCTACCCTCACATCTTGGTATACCCAATGCTGCACTTTTCACCCTCTTGCCACCCTTCCTACATTCCTTCTCCCCTACCCTCTTCCCTCTCCTATGACTCTGGCACTTCTTATCTGTTGTCTATTTTCTCTGACAAATGCCGCTGGCTGCCTTGTTACAATGCTACCCTTGAACTGTATTAATCTGTACTCTGTTTGCAATGTCCACATTGTTGTAATGCCTGTCTTGATGTTCCCCATAATTTGTATTTCTCTGACGTGTAACCTTTGTAAAAGAGCCGTGGCTCAAAGGTATTTGTAATCCTAGACTTGATAAATAAATAAAATAAAAATAAATATTGCTCGGGCTTCTCTGATCTGTTGTGCCAGAGGCTTGATAAATGCTGCAAATAAAAGAGGGGAGAAGGGGCATCACTGCCTAGTTCCCCTGTGTAGAGGAAAGTAGTTGGAATGGTGTCCATTCACTTTTACACAGGCTTGGGGAGCAGAGTATATGTTCTGGGGAACTGTGATTAAGGCGGGGGGAATCCAAACTTATGTAGCGTTGAGTAAAGAAAGGGCCAAGCCACTCTATCGAACGCTTTTTCAGCGTCTAAGCTAACTAATATGGTTGGGGTTTTGCTAGTTTGCATGTGGTGAACCACATGTAGGGTGCGTCTAATACTATCAGTGGTGGTGCGAGATCTGACAAATCCAGTTGGGTCTTTGTGTATTAGTAAAGGGAGCACTTGGTCTACATGATGGGTCAGTATGCTCATAAATAGTTTATAGTCCTGGTTTAGTACAGAGATGGGCCTGTATGAGGCACATAGCTGTGCATTCTTGTCTAGTTTGGGGATTACAGAAATAGTTGCGTATGACCAGGATGGTGTGTGTGTGGGGGGATTCTCCAGTACTGAGTTGAACACTTTGAGGAGATTAGAGAGACTTGCACCTAGCAGCTTTATAGAACTCAGCCCCATAGCTGTCTGGTCCTGGTGATTTCAAAGACTTGGCATTTGCGATAGCATTGGACACCTCCAGTTTCGTGATCGGGGCAACTAGTGATTCTCTGTGGTCCTCCGCAAGCCGTGGGAGGGCAATTGTTTGCAGATACTCTGCTATTTGTTGCGGGGATGCTGTGTGCTCGGGGGTATATAGTGTCTTATAGTATGAGGTAAATGCCTCAGCAATGTCATGCGTCTTGGTAAGGGGTTGGCCTCCCGTCGGGTATCGAATGGATAGAATCGTGGCTGTCTTTTTTTGTTTACGAATTTGATATGCCAGCAGCCACGTGGCTCTCAGGCCCACCTCATAGAACCTTTGTCGTAAGAAGATCAGAGCTATCTCGGTTTGTTGCTGAATTAGCCGTTCCAACTCGTATCTAGTCTGCTGTAGTTGGGGAAGTAGTGACACGTCTCCCTGTTTGTGGGCCATTTGTAAAAAATGAAGGGTATCCTCCAGCTTAAGTCTGCGCTATGCGCTGCCTTTCTTGTTCCGCAGCATACTTTATTATGTGCCCCCGAGCACAGCCTTAATCGTGTCCCAGTGTATTGCGGGAGTGACATCTGCCACCGGGTTATCTGTTTTTATTTCTAGGATTTTTTCCTGTGAGAAATTCACAGAATTGTTTGGAACACAGATAATATGGGTTTAGTCTCCATTGTGTCTTCTTAGGCTGGAGGCCAGAATCCCATGCGGAAGTCTGGGGAGCATGATCTGAGATAGAAATATCTCCCAATTGAACATCGTGCAGGTATCCCAAGTTCTCCGCCTGGGTATACACCTGGTCTGTGCGGGAGTAGGTATGGTGTACTGGAGAGTAGTAGGTGTAATTCCTCGAGTGAGGATGTAACCTCCACCAGGCGTCACACCATCCCATCTCGGCCACACATTTTTTGAAATACTTTTGGGCAGTTTGTTTGGGGGGGGGGGTCTCATGTTGGAGGCGTCCATGGTAGGGTCCGCAATTGAGTTGAAATCGCCTGCCATCAAGAGGATCCCTTTAGTCTTTTGTATAATCTTGTCCAGCAGGGGCTTCATGTGCGAGACCGAAATGCCCAGGGGGAGATAAATATTTGCTAGGGTTACCTGTTTGTCATTTAGCGTTGCCTGTACAATAACTAATTGGCCCTCCAGGTCTGCTCAGGTGGATTCGGCTTTAAAAGGGGTATGCGGGGATATTATTACGGCCACGCCTCTTCACCTACCTGCTTTGGCAGAGGAGTAATACATCTGCCCCCGGTTTAACTTAGCAAGTTTTGCGTGTTCAGTGGGGTTCATATGCATTTCTTGGAGGTATACTAAGTCTGACTTAGAGCGTCTAACATAGGCTAGGGTCTTGGATCTTTTAATAGGCGAGGCAGGGCTGTTGACATTAAGGAACAGTAGCTTCACCTTAGGGATATACATTCTTATAATTCGGGGATCTTGCTTTATCTAACCCTTCCCCATCCATCAGGAGCTTCACGCTTATCACTTTTAAGATATACACTTGCTGAGCTTTTTTGCTTAGATCTGATGACAGTTATACAACAATAATAACAACATAATGATAGACTTTGACAACTAGATTCACCAACATACAAACAGAAACAGATCAATGACAAGACCAACATGGTCCCTGTAATAAGAAACAGTGAACTGGTACTTCCACAGATCAGGGAATCCTGATCTAGTGGTAAGGGGAAACCCTTACCTACGATGCCCTGGATATCCTGGGCTTTTGGCACCTTTAGTGCCTAGTGGGGAAAGGAATCGGGGGTAGATGACACATGTAGCTGCCCCACGCGGTCCCCTAGGATCCAGGGTGTTCTTGAGGGGCAGCTAATGGTCTGGGGTGAAGACTGCACCCCTCCAGGTTAGGAGAGACATCCGCTCGAGGTCCGGTGTCCCGCCCTCATCTCCTGCCCTGCCCAGACATAGACAGGTTGGGGGGGGAGGGAGAGCGGGCACATGGCCCTCTGTTACAGGAGCCGGACATGGTCTCTGGATGCCTGCCCCTCGGTTTAGTAGACTAGGCTGGGTAGGATGCTCTACAGCCATGCAAGAACACAACCGCAGGAGGCACCTCACCCAACCTCACGTCTGGCAGGGAAACAGCACCCCTTCCCTCCTCAGCAGAAGTCCACAAATACTTAGATCTCTTATCTTATTTTTCCCTTTTATATATAGATACTAACATACTATTTGCCAGCAGATTAGGCCTTACGGTCTATCGAGTCTGCTTGAACCTTAGATCCTTAGTTGGGTGCCGAGACCCTCCCATCCCTTGTGCTCCAGAAACCCGTATCATCCATCCCCACCCCCCCGGGACAGGCCACCATCTGATACATCCACTTTCTGTGTCTGTCCCACCCTCTCTTGAAGCCCTCCACTGTGGGTCTCTGAACCAGCTCACCAGGCAATGCATTCCAAGGGTCCACCACCCTCTCAGTGAAAAACCTCCTCCTCTTTTTCCCCCCTCACCCTTCCACCTTCCAACTTCAAACCATGCCCTCTGGTGATACCTCCCTGCTTTAGTCTAAAGATCCCCTCCATGTTTACCCTATTTATTCCCTTGAGGTACTTGAAGACCTCAATCATGTCCCCCTTTCTCCTCTCCTCCAATGAAAACAGGCAGAGCTCCTTAAGTCTGTCCTCATATGTCAAATCCCCTAGCCCTCGTATCATCTTTGTTGCCCTCCTCTGTACCCTCTCCAGGAGCTGTATGTCCCTCTTCAGGTGTGGTCTCCAGTACTGTACACAGTACTCAAGGTGTGGTCTAACCAGTCCATTGTACAGCGGCAGAATCACTTCCTTGCTCCTAGAGATGATTCCCCTTATGATGCATCCCAACATCCTGTTTGCCTTGCTAGCCGCTCTCCTGCACTGCTCAGAGTTATTCATACATGCATCCACCATGACCCCTAGGTCTTTTTCCCCTATTGAGGCCTCCAGCACCTCCCCTCCCAGGGTGTACCTGTGTTTAGGGTTTCCCAGACCAAGATGCAACACCTTGCACTTGGTGATATTGAAATTTAATTTCCATGTGGAGCCCAGCTTTCCAGGATGTCCAGGTTCCTTGCAGGCCAACCTCCCTCTTCTCCCTCAACTACTGCTCCCATCTTGGAGTCATCCGTGAAGAGACTCATTTCACACCCTATACCCTCCCTGATGTCCGATATGTATGCATTAAACAGGATCGGACCCAGGACCGAGCCCTGCGGTACCCCACTACCAACCTCTCTAGAGTTCAAGAGCTCCCCACAGATCACTGCTCTCTGAGTGCGTCCAGCTAGCCAGTTTTCAATCCATCTGACCATCAAAGGGCCTACTCCTAACCCCATCAGTTTCTCCACCAGACCATTGTGGGGGCCAGAGTCAAACGCCTTGCTGAAGTCGAAGAATAATACATCCACAGGCTTACCCCTGTCCAGTTCTGATGTTACCCATTCATAGAACTCCACAAGGTTGGTTTGACATGATCTACCTGGCACAAACCCATGTTGCTGACTATCCAGACCTCCCACCTCCTCCAAGTACACCCTCAATCGTTCCTTTAGTATACTCTCCATTAATTTTCCCACCACCGAGGTCAAACTGATGGGTCTATAGTTACCTGGTATTTCCCTCGACCCCCCTTTATGGATTGGTACCACATGTGCCTCTCGCCAATCCCTAGGTACCCTCCCTGTCTCAAGTGACCTGCTGAAAAGCTCCGCCAGGGGTGCAGCCAGTATGTCCGCCAATTCCCATAGTACTCTCGGATGAATGCCATCTGGCCCAAGAGATTTGTCTTTCTTTAGGGCCTTGAGGGCTAACCACACCTTGGACGGAGATAGCATCATCCGTCTCACCTTACTGGCCTTTTATCCTACCCAGATGTGACACCCTTGGGGTACCTCTCTCTCCCTCTTGCTCCATTTCTGTTGCTCCCCTGATCCCACTTACTGACGTTTCTATCCCCTTCGTGCCTTGCTTTGTAGATATCCCATCCCCCTCCCTAGTGAACACAGAGGCAAAGTACTCGTTAAATACCTCTGCCTGGTCCCTCGCCTCTTCCACCCACCCTCCTTCTGATCTCAATCTGCTGAGATGGCCCTTAGTTTTTCTCCGCTCCCCAATGTACCGGAAGAACCCCTTTTCCCCTCCATGTATCCCCTGTGCCAGCCGCTGCTCTTTACTGGACTTTGCTCCACTCACCATACGGGTGACTTTTCTAGATGCAAGCTGGTACATTTCCTTATCCCTATCCCCTCTTGTTGTTTATTTTTTGTAGGCCGCCTTCTTTTCTCTGACTGCTACCTGTACCTCACTGGACCACCAGCATGGTTTGTGTGACCTTGCTCCCTTACGTTTCAACTTAGCGCAGATCCTGATTGCCTCATGAAGTCCCCATTTTATGACCTCCCATCTCCTTTCCACACTTGTCATTGAGGTAATCCCCATCAAGTGATCCTTGAGAATATTTCCCATGCCCATAAAGTCTGCCCCCCTGAAGTCCACTGCCAGTGTCCTAGATCTCCCCCCCCCCATGCTTATTTGAAACCAGACAGTATTGTGGTCGCTCCCAGTCAGGGGTCTTGTACAACCATGTCCTCCACCAGATCCCCATCTGCCAGAACCACATCCAGGACATCCCTCCTTGTGGGCTCCATCACATGCTGTGTTAAGAACACATCCTGGAAGCCATCCAGCAGCCTCTGCTCCTTGGCCACCTTAGAGGACATGGTTCCCCAGTTTGTACCTGGCATATTAAGGTCCCCCATCAACACCACTCCTTCCCCTTTTGGTCCACACTGGGCAATGATGTTGTCCAGCAAACCATCCTCTAGAACATCACTCATCCCGGGGGGCCTATATGCTACACCCAGCTTGACCTTATTTCCTGCTGGGGATCGTAAGGTGACCCATAAAGCCTCCACGTTTCCCTCTGCCTCTTCTACCCTAGCAATTTCTATGTCATCTCTAATGAACATAGCCACTCCACCCCCTCTGCCCTCCTTTCTGTCCTTCCTAAGCATATTGTACCCCCGTACGTTTAGGTCCCAGTCATGGTTTTTGTGGCCCACGCTTCGTGACCACCGCCATCCACCCCCGAACAGCATGGCCTGGAACTCTGGCAACTTGTTTCCAAGCTCCTGGCATTTACTAACACCAACCCCACCCCTTATCCCTGATCTTCTTTGCTCGAACCCCACCCAGATTCCTTATACTTCCATCCTCCCTCTGCTCCTCCTGCAACCTCCACCCCAATCTGTTCCCTCCCCTTGGGCTTGAAGGCTACTCCCCTCATCTGGAGGAGAGGGCTTCTGGTCAGCCCCTCCCTTATCCTCCCCCCCTCACAAGTTTAAACCCTACCTTTCTTGTATGTAGTCAGCCATCCCCTGTTTAAGGACTTCCTTCCCTAATGGGGCAAGATGAAACCTGTCCTTGGCATATAGTCCCTTATCCTCCCAAACTCCATTCCAGTTCCCTAACACCCCCAACCCACTCTCTTCACCCCACTTCCTGAGCCAGTCATTAACCTCTGTGAGCTTCATTTTTTTCTCCACTGAGGCCTTTGGTACTGGCAATATCTCCGAAAAGGAAATGTTGCATCCATTATCCGACAGACTCTGGCAAGTTCTTGAACCTTGCTTGATTTCCAAAATGCTATTTCCCTCTAGATCATTAGTTCCCAAATGCACCAGGAAACTTTCCCTCCACAATCCCTAACCATTTCATACACCATGAACTTTGCTCTGTGCACTGTCAGCCCAGAGATACTCACTACCTTCACCTGGCTATGGCATCCACCCCCCTGTCCCTCCCACTGGATACCCCTAATCATCGAGTCTCCCAATAACAGAACCTTAACACCGCCATCATCCTTATGGTTACCTCCACTATGCCCTCTCAGCCCCCCTTCACCCCTTTATTCATGATCTCAATTTTGTGGGAGTCTTCCTGCCTTATTAGAGACCCCCTTGTCACCCTCCCCTTTCTGCCTCCCTTGCTATTTTGCCCACTTAACTCAAACCCCCTCTGAATAGGTGTCCCCTTTAACCCTCTCTTATCCGAACCATTTATCCTGGCCCTGATGGTTCCCTTTCCCCACACACAGCCATCCTCCCCCTTGTAATAGTACCTGCCTCCAGAGGCTGTCTGTGGGTCCCCTTTAGCTAGGCCCCATCCTTGTGCAACCCCCCTGCTGAAGGGGGCTCCTCTCCACCTCCTTGTCTCCCAGTATCTCTCCAATCATGCTCTCCTCCCTCATGTCTGGAATATGTTGCATCTCCCCGATTTGCTTAACATATATGTTTCCCCTTCTCCCTCTGGGACTATTTCTATCCTTTCCATAGCCGGTCTGTGATGCCCTATGGGTATCAGACTCCCTCCCCCCGGCCTCTGTATAAGTTTCCTCATTTGCACGAACCCCTTCCTCCCCCTCTAGGTTGCTTAGTAGCTCAAATTTATTGTGACACTCTATGTCAGCCTCCATCAAGTAACCTGAGTTTCCCCAGACTGCACCTCTCAACTGCCCCTCTTCTTCCCCTCTTGCTCTGTTCACCTTAGGAGCTCCCTTCCCACAGTCTGCTGTTTTAGGCTCCCACACAACAGCCCCCGACTCTTCCCTCCACTCTCTTTGTATTCAGAATGTTCACCCCACGCTTTCCCTTAGCATCAACTTCCTATCTAAGGGTCCTCTGTCCCTAATATCCCCTCCTGCTTGCTGTAACATAACGTCCTGTAATTTCAGAGCGTTGCCCCAGCCTCCCTCAGCCCCACCCTTCTGCTGCCCATATCCACACCCCTTATCCTGGACACCCCCAGCTCCCCAGCATACTCCTTAACCAATATACTCACTTCTGATACAGGATAGCTGTCTCACAGAGTGGGCAGCCTCCTCTCCAGGCCCTATTTAGAATTATTGCCATCCCACAGCCTGTGCAGCCTACAACCCTTCCAAGATGCCTGCCATGGTGGAATATGGCCACCCTGTTTATCCCTCTGTTTATAATGGCACACCCTTTTCTCAGTCCCTTTCCCTGAATACAGTTTCTCTCTATACTGACTGTAGTTATTTACAAACCCAATTTCAACCCCACCAATAAAGTTCCAAAGTCTCACAAACACATACAGTCCAGTGTGTGTTCGGTCCCACTAACAATGTGTGTAAGCAGACATCAGGTACCGTATGAAGTCACAGGCCCACCAGTTCCTGTTGCTTCGAATTTCAGTCCCAAACAGAAATACCATCCTTCAATCCCAACCCCCAGTGGTTTTTCAGTATTTAAGAAGTTTACAAAACTGGTGTGTGGGAGGGCTCTTACCAAACACCAGGCAAACAACACATTTAAATTTCCCTCTAATTAACCCTGACAAACAACAGTCCCCAAGCCTCCAAAGTTACAATATCACAGCCCAAGTAACAGTTCTAATTCAAGGTAATAATTTTTAACACATAGAGCTAATTTCACTTACAAACTATTCCAATATTTCATTTAAAACAGAATATAACCCCAGACCTCTGTCCTACCAGCCTGCTGCTCGAGTTCCCAAGTGATCTGCTCTTAAAAATCAGAAGTTGGGGGCTTTCAGGTCAAATTCCAGGCCCGCTATCATGCAGGCAAAGGAGTTGGTCACCAACTCAGCTGTTATCTAACTGGGGCCTTGCGGGTCTAAACTCCAGGCTACATGTGTCTGCGCTGTGGCCTTAGGGCACTTCCCTAACATCCCCTTCCCCACTCAGGGCGACCCCGGGGGAGGATCGGCCTGGTCTGCTAGTAGCCTGCAGCTTGATTAGTAGTGATGTACTCTTCCCACTACCCCCCCTTCCCAGCCCACCCTAGTCTTCTTTGGCCCCCGGACCAGGACGTTGGTCCGCGGTGCCATGTCGCAGCCTGTCATGCCCCTGTAATGGTTGTACACAGGCAGCAGTTCCAAGGCAGCTCGGGGGTCCTACATTGCAGGCCTATTGTTAGCTAAAGGTGACCCCCAGTGAGACGTGCGGCTGCGGTGGCTACCTGCAACCACCACCCCATCTCTCCCCGCCCTCCCACCTCCACATCGAGCAGTGCCATGGAGAGGTGACCCAGTTAGAGCAAGCTTAGGGAGGGCCCTCCATGTCCTCTTGCGCCAACTCGAGTACTCTGTTTCCCTCTCTCATCCGACTTAAGTAGCTCAAGACAGCTTAGCCAGGCAGCACACGATTTGCCCACCTGGGGCTTCCCGGTTCACTCCCACCCCCCTTCCAATCCACATCCACCCTTTTTCCCCTTCCACCCGACCCCACAGCCCAAGAACTTCGGTTTAGGCATCCCCATGGCCCGGGAGTCGGCGAGCCAGGAACTCCGCCCCTCCCCACCCCCTCACGTGCATCACGCGGCGAGTCCAACATCGCGTGGGCCCAGGTCCACGTATGATCCCAGCCTCACGACTCTATCCTCCAGGATCCAATCTGGGAACCGGAACTTCCCCCCAACATCACCAGGCCCCGAACTCCCCGCCTCCCCGGGGTCTCCCGCCAGAGCAAAAGGGAGATGGGCCCATCTGGACTTCCCCATAGGCCCCATCATCGGCCTGTTCTTCTGCTCGAGACCTCAGTGAACCAGCCCTCCAACCAGATCCAGGTGGGTCCCGCTCTCCAGCTCCGTACAGTCGCCGGCCACGAGGAAGAGAGGAGCCAACTGCGGTCTATCCGTTCCACTCCAACCCCCACCCTGGGAAGTTTCAACCATACTTTAACACATCAGTTACAGCTACCATGCTACAAGGTAAGCAGGCACAGTATTTAGCTAGAGTCTAAGATGTATACTTGCAGCCCCTCATGTTTCGGGTTCCAGGACTTCTTTCTCCGGGTTCCTTCGGGGCAGGCTGGGATGCTTTTAATGTTCCAACAATCTTTTGAAGTACTTCAATGCCCTGCCTGTGCCTGACGCTCCTCTGACTACTATTCCACATCCTCTGGGCGAGCTTTGAGGATATTGAGGGTTCCGGGTTGGTGCGTAGCTGGGATACTTCAATTTTCCTTCTCTGGAGTTCTGTAATCGCATCTGCTACGCTGTCGAATGTGCGTGGGCCAGCTTCGAAGAACACCGTCATCCTGGAGGGGTAGGGTGTCCGGAATTTTATGCCTGCAACTCTGAGGGCCCTCATCGCTAGGATGTATGCTCACCTTCGTGCCATGATTTCGGGGCATAATCATTCTCAAAAAAACAGCCGTTGGGATGCGTAATGGACCTTGCCACACTTCCAGGCCGTGTGTAGAACTGCCTCTTTCTCCTGGTGTCTCAGGAACGTTACCAGGATCGTCCGGGGGCGTGAACCCAGAGGTGGTCTGGGGCCTAGGGTGTGGTGCGCCCGCTCAGTTTCTAAAGAGATGGAGTCAGGTAAGTGAAGCAGTTCTTTTAAGGTCTTCTGAATGAATGGAATCGTCTCCGCGCCTTCAGCACCCTTGGGGATACCACAGAGCCTGATGTTGTTCCGGCGACTTCTGTTTTTGGCTTCCTCATCTCGGTTTTGTAGGGTCTTGATGTTACCGTGCAGCTGTACGATGGCGCGCTCCACTGCCTCCAGCCATCCCTCCGTTTCTGTAGCCTGGTCTTCGCTGCTCTCCTGGCACTGCTCCAGCTTACTGATGTCAGTATGCAGTGCGGTCACCGTACATTTCATTTCCCTTTGGAAATCTCTGATCTCTGCCAGCATTTGTGCCATCTGCCTCTGGAGGATTGTATAGGGGGCCTGGTCGAGCGCCGCACTGCTTTGCCGCGAGGTCGATGAGGCCTGGGAATCTCCACTCTCCGACCCCTCGTCCTGCGATCGCTCTCCATCCTGGTGCTCCAGCAGGCTATATTTTGATTCCCCTCACTTCTTTGGCATTGTTGCTGCCTCCTGAGTCAGCCGGAGCAAGAATTTTTGTGAAAAGCTTTGTTGAGGAGGCTATTTAGGGGATCGCTAGGGGAGCCACTTGCCTTAGGCTGCAGCCTTGCTCATGACGTTTTTTTCACATTCTGTTTTTGTCCCCCATTTTGCTGCCAGCTAGTGGGACCTCCTTCCACCTACCTCAAGCCCTTATACCTGCCGCAGGAGTCCCTCAGTAGTCCAGTCCACCGACAGCTTTTGCTGGGTGGGTGATGCCTCCATGTGACCTGCAACATGCGTGGGTGTGTGCGGATGTGAGGTCACCCCAGAGGGACCACTTATTTCTTCCGGCATGACACCCCCCCCCCGGGTCACCAGGGGCAGTCGAGCAACGAAAGGAGGTGCCCTCCTTCCCTGAGGCAGGAGGTGTCCAAAGGATGCCTGACCCTGCCTCACTGGTTGGCACCAGACGTCCCAGACTCTGAGCATGAACCCGGCCGTCCGGATGGCAAGCAGTAACCATACCACTGCGTTAACCGGCCAGATTTGAGCCCACTGTTATTTGCAACATGCCTTTCCTATCCGGGAAAACACTTCTCTTTGTTGCCGTTACTTCTACTCTTAGAATTTCTGGTTTCTGAGCCTCCATATTTGATTTTTTAGCAGAATAGGATTTATGAACCAATTCACATTTTCTTCTCAAGGTAATCTCTGATTTTACATTGAATCAGAACATTCACCTTCCTTTGTACTATACTGAACATGCTAACAAAGGTGAAGCATTACTGCATACCATAGATGTACATAGAACTGTAAGTTTCTACCCTGATCGTACCAGTGACTATAGAAAGTCCTTACAGCTATTTGTTTCATTTGCCTCTTGGTAAGACGGGATCCCCTGTGTCTAAATAGTGCCTGTCTAAGTGGTTGCCAAACTGTTATTACTTCCTGTTATAGGAAGCAAGATAAGGAGTTTCTTGGTTCTGTTCATGGTCACTTTACTTATGGCATTGCCACTTCTATGGTGTGGTTCCGTAATGTGTCTGCAGCTGACATATGTGCTGCTGCTACATAGAGTACTGTTCATACTTTCACTAAACATTACAATCTGGACATCGTCTCTCACAGATGTGCTGACTTTGTTCTTGCTGTGCTCTGGCCTCCTGTCACAATGTCATGATTGACACTGACCCTCTACCTGGGTACTTTTTGTACTGCTTGGAAATCATTCCAGAGGTGTGGCCTAGTTGGGGAGATGTCCTCGATAAAGACAGAACAGTGACTTACTGGTAACAATAGATCTTCAAGAGAATCTCCTCCATTGGGCCACAGCGCACCCTCCGTCCTTTCCTCATTTTCTCATTTTTGAATTGCAGTTACCTGCAGTGCTACCTGCTGCCTTTTATGGTTTTTCAGCTTCTATTCCGGTCCATCATCTCCCCAGTGACCCTGGTTCTGGTTTCCTGGTTCCTGCTGGTAAGCTACCTCTGAGCTTGTCTCTGGAAGGGACATAAGGAGCAGTGGAGTCCCCTGCATTCTATAGGCGGCGATGTCCTATGTCATTGTGGGCAGCAGCTGGCTAACAAAGTTTCTGAGTGTTCCTGACTCTGATGGCTTACAGTTCCAAAGGTGTAGCCCAATGGAGGAAATGCTGTTGAAGATCTACTGTAATCGTGTCTTGAACTGGCTCCCATCTGACACTTTATACCAGGCTTCTGTGGTGTCCACCCAGAAACGATACTGCACCAATGTTAAAGGGCCTGGAGGCTTGAAGGATGTGGCATCGTTTCAGTCCTCACCTGAGACGCTTGAGACATAAGGCCTTGGGGGAGAGAGAGAGAGAAGCAGCTCACTGGGCTGCATTACTCGGGTCTCGGAGAAGGTCTTGAGGCTCTGCTGATACCCTTGGTGTAGGGGAGGATCGAGAAAAGGCTCCTGATGCTGACACTCTTACGACAGAGGAGGTGGCAGAGCAGTGACCCGGGGGAAGCTCCAGGGCAGATGGTGTACCTCCGTGGCTGGGTAGACCCCACTAAGAGGCCCAACTCTAGTCTGGCACCTATGCCGGAGCCAGGAGAAAACCTTGGCAGCAAAACCTCATTACCATCAGAGTTGCAACACTAGCGGCACCAAAACTAGAAGCCCCAGCAGCTTCGGCAATAAGCTTGTCCCTGGTACTGACATCAGTGCTGAGCCCAACATTGATCTCTTCCTCGATACCAAGGTCGATGCCATGGCTGACACTGATATCCCAAATGGTGCCTGTTTTAGAGTCAGCACTGCTGTCATTCTTGATGTCATCACTGCAAACAGTCACAGTAGCTGAGCAACACTGACAGTTGGCATTGATAGCACAGAGGTAGTGGACAAGGTCCTGACCCTGACTGGAGTGGCGATCAGGTTGTTGTGGGCTCTCCACGAGGCACCCAGAAGGATCCAGTGATCCACCCAGCACCATCACCACTGGAGATTCCCAAAATAGCCGCCGCATGGAGGTGGTGGTGGTGGGGAGCTCCGTCCGTCCGCTGACTCAACAGCGGTGAAGGGACCTGACGTAATGGTTCAAAATCCTGTCAGGTGATGTCCTGGACAGGCACTTGCTTCCAAAAGGTTGGAACCTCGTGACTCCGTTCAGACAACGACTCTACAACATGCTGCAGTCGAAAGAACAGCAGGTGTCGCAGGAAACCATGTCATGGTTGGGCACAAGAAAGAAAATATGGACAGAGTGTGCCTGTCGTCCTTTCTAATATTTTTACTGCAGCAGCAGGGGATAAAGGGGTAAGTTTCTTCTACTTCTTCGATGATTTTGGCATTATCAGAAAATAATAAAACAAAAAGATTAAAGTATTGAATTGACAAACTGAAGTAAACACAACTCATTCCCAGTTTGCCCACTCGCCCATGGGGAAAAACAGAACTGAAGTCTGTGAGAGAGCCAGTAATGGTTATTGGCAGGTGCCCTAGCGGGTAGCCCGTTGCTGGCCCTCTGGCCAAAAGTCTTGCTCCAGAAGGGTCCTAGCATCTGTGACTTAGACCCCAAGAGTGGGACTCTGTGAAGACCGATTCATTAAAGATCCTTGGTTCACATTCATTGTGGTCCAGTTTAGTGCAAAGATAAACATGCACTTAAAGTGAAGCAGAGTCTAGTAGATTGCTCTCTAGCACCTCTGCAGGTAGTTCTTGTGTGGGGTATATTGCCAGCTTTGAAAGAACCTGTGTGGCCAGCATGTCGGTGCAGCAGTAGTGCTGTCGGTGACCCAGATTTGGAAATGAGCCCACATCATGGGGGGCAGCCGGGGAGGTGGGCCAATTAAGCATTTCAGAGGACACTGTTCTCTTTCAGGGAAGGAGAACCACTTGCTCCGCTGTGACATTGCCACATGGGTGACTGCAGGTGGCAGTGCAGCGGTGCTGCGATGGGTGAGTTGGCGTTTCCTGGCCATGACGTCTGCATGCTTGTGTGCAGATGTCTGTTTGGCCCATGGAGCGCTCAGGGGAGGGAACAGGGGAAAAGAACTCCTCCTCCTCATCTGCAAGCAGCATGATGCTGCCTCTCCTTTTCACGCTTCGTACTGCTCTCGGGGGCCCCCCGACCACAAACCAGCTCTAACACCTCCCAGGCTTGGGGAACTAGGGAGGCTCTGCCATGAGGGCAATCCATGGGACACTGACTGGTAGGAAGGTAAGTCCAGAGGAGAACTGGTAATGGGGCTGGGAAGAGAGGACAGCTGAAGTCCGCCAGGCAGGATGGCAGAAAGTACAGTAAATTATATAAAAAAAAAAAAAAAAAGTTGCCTATGCACCTTGTGGCAAGACTGTTGGCACCAGACAGTGGTGGATCGTGTCTGGGAAGACAATAAAAAAATAAAATGCCTGTCTTGAGCTGCACCTCACTTGAGTGAATATTCCTTGCAAGGCACAGTTTATCCAAACCAGACCCTTGTGGTATTTCTGGGGATTCATTTTTTAGTTGTAGTTTTTTATTTCATATAAAGTCCTTTAGGCAAGTAACAATTTTTAAAGGGACACTGTACACAGTGGGGGGAGGTGCTAATAACAGAAATGGAAAGGGACTTGGGAGTAGTTATATCAGATGACCTAAAGGTACCTAGGCAGACAATGTGAGAAGGCAGTAAGGAGGGCTGGTGGGGATACTGGGATGTATAGGGAGAAGCATCACCAGTAGAAAACAGGAAGTTGTTGACCCTCTGTACAGACAGTTGGTGAGACCCCATCTGGGGTACTGCGTGCAGTTCTGGAGATCCCATCTCCGCAAGGACATAGACAGGATGGAGGCAGTCCAGAGGAGGGCAACTAGAATGGTGCAGGGTCTGCACTGGAAGCCACACGAAGAGAGACTAAAGGAGCTTAATATGTATACCCTCGAGGAAAGGAGGGAGAGGGGGACATGATAGAAACTTTCAAGTAACTCAAGGGAATCAGCAGAGTCCAAGAGGGTAGCATCTTTCAGAAAAAGAGATTTATTTATTTATTTTTTTTTTTAATAATTTTGGTCTTTGGTAACTGGGTAAGGCCCACTAGGCACAAGTGCCTGTTTTCAGGGGCGACCTGGGAGCAATGGGCAGTAAGTGACTTGCTCAGAGTCGCACAGTATGCAAGTAGAAGTTGTGAGAATCAAACCAGGGTCTGGTCTGTTGGATGTATCAAGCTCATTCACAGCTCGGTACTCTAACCTCTAGGCTATGTGCAAGAACAAGGGAGCACAATTTGAAGATAGAGGGGGGGATGGCTCGGGGCAATGTGAGGACGTACTTTTTCATAGAAAGGGTGGTGGACGCATAGCGTGGCCTTCCTGAGGAGATTGTGGGGTCAGAAACAATGGGGGAACTCAGGAATGCATGTGACAGACATAAGGCAGTTCTAGTGGGTGGTCAGAAGAAGTAGGCTGTTGGTTAACTAGGATCTGCAGCTTATCCAGTAGGCAGGGAAATGGGAAGACTGGGTGGGCCAAGCGATCCTCATCTGCCATCAAAGTCTGTTTCTCTGTGTTTCAACCCCTTAGGCCTCAAAGTGCCCCTAGTTTTAAAAAAACACATTTTATGGTTGTTCATATTGTATGGAGACTGTTAATGCAGCTGGTAGTTTGATTCAGATCCATTTTTTCTTTTAAAAAGTGAAAAATTGCCCACCATACTGGTGTTACCATACCAAAACATGCTTGTTTACATTTCTTGACCAGCTCTCACTGTATCTGTTCTGGACTCAAGAACACCCCCAACACAATCTAGCCACTCGTTATGCAGTGGGAGTAGAGGAGACTATTGTATCAAGAGTGGCTGCACTGCTTGAGGGTGTTTCTAATACTCAGGAGGTGTGTACTAAGAGTAGTTCAATTATGTGAAGCAAAACAAAGCTGGGCATAGCTATACGTTACCATGCATTTCAATTCTAATAAGCAAGGAGGCAGATAAAACAACTAGCAACATCAATGAATTTTAGAGAAAGTAAGCAATCATAAAATGTGGGGGGTTACCTAAAAATTATATGATGCAAAACAGGTTCACAGTGTCCCTTTAAAGGATTTAGAATCTGGTAACAGACATTAAAGTACATACGTACATACAGGATTATGTATAAAAACAGTGTATTGTTATAGAATAGGTTATAGGTTGTTAGGCAGACAAGAGAAGTATACATACGAATACATCATCAGGAGTACAGTAGGTTCTTAGAAGCATTTACATATTCCAGAATCAGTAAGCATAGCCAACAGCCGAGATGGAAATATTGCAATAGAGTCACACTCTCTCTTAAAGCAGCAGTATTTGTTAGTTTGCAAAAACTTGCATCATATAGTTTTTTTTAGCAAAAAATGTATTTCTGACATCTTGAAATTTCATACTCAGTGCATGTTTAATTTTCTCACATATTGTTAAAATTGTTTTTACTGCTAGTTTTGTAATTAATGACTCATTAAGGATGGCCACCACTCACAGTGTTTAAAAATCTTTTCCACGGAGGTTACCTGTTTGAATATACATGCTGGATTGATACTGTGAATGTATTAGGATGGTGATACCACAGGTTTCTGATAGTAAACAGCATTGCATCAAGATATTTAATGATTTTATGGCAGGAATGGCATGAGAGTGGGGACTTTGAAAACTTTTAAAATCCCAAATCATGGTTTGATATTTTTGTCAGACAAACATTATTACTGAAAAATACTATGTGATTAACAAATACTGCTGCTTTACCTTGTTAGTGTCATCAGTGTTTGGCAGATCTAAAGCAGAAGGAGTTCTGACCCCTCGAGGATTTGCTCAACTTTTGCTAGGACTGATGTACATTTTCTAGCAAATGACAGTCACTGAGATACTATATGTGGCCACACCACTGCACCTTCCCCTGGATCATAGGCCTACCCAGACATCTTCAGTCAAATGTAATGCATTAGAACTTTTATTTCTCCTGCTTCATATACTAATAACCATGACATGCTCTTTGCCTGCAGTCCCGATTAGACTTCACAATTTCTGTCTACAGACCAGTCCGAACTATGTATGGTAACATTGTGTGAGGGCTGTACTTTTGTCATGGAAGTCACGTATACCACGACATTTTCCATTTTTATGAGAACTCCACGATTTTTAACATTTTCTATGACAACCCCTTGATTGTTTTTATTTTTTATTTTTTGCATTTTTAATGGAAACAGCTTTGTTTTTGGTGTTTGCAAATGATGGCCCATAATTTTGTGCCTCACTAACACAGTGTGCTTGGTTCCCTGTGTGGGATTTTGGGAGTTGAACGTGAGCCCCTGTCTCCCAGACAGCGCCACAATTCACTACCAACCTGCCTGTGGGCCAGCTTAACATTTACATCTTTGCTGTTGTGCATGTATAAATACATATGTCAAAATAGAAGCAACACATAATGGACTTTGACTTTTTGTGACTTTTATGTCTTCTGTCATTTTGACCATGATTATGCCATCATTTTCTCTCACATTTACCATGGCAAAAGTACAACCCTAATCAGTGTCGTCATTGCAGAGACAGCATCAGGTATGTAACTGCCAGGCAGCTAGACTGCCGTCTGCTGCTGGAATACTGTGTATATCGGTATAAAGAAGAGTCCTCATTCTAGGCCTTCAATTCTACATGATATCACAGTTCATTGCATGGACACCTTAGAGTTAGTCAGCAGATGCATCCGGTGTCCAGACAGGGAGGATGAAATAGAGTGCTAGCAGTGGTTGGGTCTCTGACAATTTCTTCTCTTGCTTCAGCCACCCCCTGCAAAGTATGGAGGCAGACACACAGTAACCTTAATACCAGGGGATGGAATTGGTCCGGAGCTGACACTGCATGTCAGGGAGGTTTTCAGGTATGCAGGGCTTGATTTGTGTGCTGCAAAAAAACAAACATTTGTGTGTGTGTGTGTGTGTGTGTGTGTGTGTGTGTGTGTGTGTGTAAAAACAAAATTCCCATCTCCTAATGGTAGCTCTTGTTATATAAATTAGTCTCATTTGGAGTCTGACTATCCCCACCCAACAGTTGCTTGGAGATGTTGTGCTTGTCTCCCAACAGCCCGCACCACTCCTAGGCCAACCATAGGCACTCAGGGAGCACAGCAGTCTTCGCAGTCTCTGCACCCTGCCTCCATATGCCCCCGGCTTCTGGAGTAGGTCATGCGTGGAGGAGTATTACACCATCACTTGTTCCTTAATGCATGTCTCTAGATAAAGAGAAAAATGCTTTGTAATACATCACTATACTGATTTTTGCTTACTCTGCTGTTCCCCAAGGTGTTAGCGTGCCAGACAGGTAAGCCTCTGATTATCAGGTCGGAATCATTTCTGAAAAAGTCTTTCCCCATCCTCACTTTCTGCAGGCATGTGTGTGTCCCTGTGGACTTCGAGGAGGTGTGTGTGAACTCCGCGTCTCTGGAAGAAGATGACATTTATAACGCTATCACAGCCATTCGCAGAAACGGTGTGGCACTCAAAGGTACCTTTCTAATGAGTCCTGTATACATATCTTAACAGAGTAGTGTCTTGGGTGAGGGGCGCTCTATGCTCAATTTACTGTGATAATACTTTAAGAGCTTTTCTTCTTGGCGCTGAATTACATTAAGTGCAGATTTATTGGTCGTACAGCTGCCATAGATTACCACACTGGTGAAATGTAAAGGGTGAGAAAAATAGTGCGATAGTCATGACTAGTTGTACTATATGACACCAAAAAAGAGACAGTTGGGATGGAGCTAGTGCAGGGACATCGGAGAGAATCTGGGATGGTAAGTCTAGAAACTGGTATACTGTGAAACACTAATAGTGCAGTGTGGGACATTGAACAAAATATTAATCTCATGATCTCTAGTAGCACTGTACAGCATACCATATCTTTTTTGTGACATACCTGTGGATTCTGTTTTGAATGGAGCTGTGGTAAGGTTTCTGATCTGTTAGCGGGGTTGGGGGGTGGGTGTACATCTCCTGCTCCCAAAGAGCTGTTGTCGCTTTGACCTTGGCAGCCCTGCCCACTGATACTGGTTTGTTCTGCCTCAGTACTGCAGCAGCAGATTTGTTGGAGTTTCTGTCCTCCTTGAACCAAGGTTTGTCTGGTGCACTGTTGAGATAATCACCATGTCAGCCTTGCATGTACAAATCTAAAGATGTAGCCCTCCGACATTTTGGATTGGACCTTTTTGACGCTTTTCAGGACCAGCTGGTCCAGGAACCTTATTTGTGCTTCTCCAAAGTAACCCTGGTACCCTAGTGAGGAGATTATAGTTGTAACACTTTGTATTTTATAGCTGTGTACTCTTAACTTAGTGTCTGCCTTTCAGATAACATTGAAACTAATCATGTCTGCCTTTTAGGTAACATTGAAACTAATCACACCATGCCACCATCTCACAAGTCACGGAACAATCTCCTACGGTAAGTTACCTTTCCTTTTGTTCACCATATGAATAGTAAGGTGGTTCCTTGGCTTGATGGAGGTTCAGGTCATGGAGTGACTTCAGAGGCTACTGGATGGTAATGATCAGCTTTGAAGGTGTAAACGTTAGTTTTTTTGCATTTTTTTCCTTCTCTGTTCTAGTACAAGTCTCGACCTGTATGCAAATGTGATACATTGTCAGAGCCTGCCAGGGGTACAGACCCGCCACAAAGGCATTGACATCTTCATAGTACGGGAGAACACAGAGGGGGAGTACAGCAACCTGGAGCACGAGGTATGGGAATTTTCACATTTACCAAGTCAATGACAGGGACTGGCATACTTCACAGCATCAGTCAGATATCGCTGCAGTTAGCACAGATGTTCAGGGATCAAGAGTGCTGGCGGCAGGGGTGATTCGGTAAAAATGCGTCTGAATAAGGAGTCTTGAGTAATGCTGAGATCAAATATGGGGGTTGAGGCCAAATGCGTTGGGGGGGGGGCAGATGAAAGTTTAATTTATTTAAAACATGAATTTCTAGAGCTTTTGATATGGTTCACTTATTCACACTTAGGCAGTCTTCCTTTAAGAGGCCAAATTGCTGCACGTCTTTAAGCTAAGCTCCTCCTACCATCCAGGTGGTATATTTCTCAGCTCCGCCCTGTGACATCAGGTTTTCCTTTCTTCTGAAAATGTCAGGCCTTCTCCTGAGTAGCTCTGCGTGTGATGTAGGCACAAAATCTCTCTTAACTGTGCCATTTCTCTTAACTCTGAGAGCAGACCTTTTTATTCATAGTTTTCTTGGTTCTGTCTTCATCTCTGATGTTGACTTCATGGATCGTGGGGATTCTAAGCTGGTTGCCGGCTTCAGGTGGTGTGTCCAGTGCAACCAAAAGATGTCTTTGTCGGATCTGCAATAGATGTGGGCACACCAGAGCAGGCTTGTGCCTGGCTTGTGCATAGTGTCTGGCTCAGCTCATCTTGACCTCTGTAAGAGCCAGAGTCAAGCCAGGTCAGTTATAGTCAAAGCATTTTTGTCAGCATGAGCAGTTAGTGTGGTGCCTGAAAAGTTCAACTCCTGGATAGAGAATTGGCTTGTGTTTTGGCTTGTAGAGTCAAGCCAGAACCCTGGCTTCGCTCTAGGTGAAAAATTTCTGGCTTGCCCACCACTGATCTGCAAGTGTCATATATTTATTGCCTTGGGGAAAAGCACAACGTTGTCACCTGCGGCCTTTGCCAGGCCATGCTCCCAAAGACCCTTGAAGATCGCTATGCCCATTTTCTCATCAGTTGGCCCTCTGAACGGGACCCTCTGGTGATTGTGCAGCAGGCTTATATGGTGGTCCCACAGTTGTGGGTTCCATGGCCCAGATGGCAAGCACGAAAGAGGTAGTGGCCAAGGCTGTGATAGGCACTTTGTTGGCCTTGGTGCTGCTACCATTGGGAGCTAGAATCAGAGCATTTTTCATGGGTAATTTTTGTGAAACATGCAGGGCCCTCCAGACCTTCAGGGAGAGCCCTGCCCGCCACAGCAGATCCAAGTAGTCGAAGAAATCCCGCAGCAATTTGTGGGACCGAAAAACGTGGGCACTCTTCCTGCTTCCTTGACTCCCCTGATCGCTCAATGACTGTCAAGCGTTCAGCCGAACCCACTTTGGTCGAGGGGCAAGCTGCTGGCTCCACAGTACCACTGTCAAGCTTGTCGGTCTTGACATAGGTTGAGTAGGCGGTTACGTTTTTTCCTGACCCTGTCGATCTGTTGTCAGAGGCGATTGATGACAATTTGATCTCCAGAACCTTTGTCCTGTGTGGCCTCACTCAGGAGGTCCAAGAGCAGTCGGTGAACCTGGCTGTCTCCATTCAGGAGTTGCTTCCCTCCAGGGTCAAATGGTTGGAACCTGTGCAAGTAGTTTATACTGCTCCTCTGCCTATTTCACCTTGGCAACCCTGTTGACGATCAAAGTTGAGGTTGAGTTACTCCTCATACTCTCGGTCTCGCTCAACCGGGAGGCACCGTCATAGGCACTCCTTTTCCTGTTCATTCTCAGGCAATGAAAGGCTCATCGGGTATGCACCAATGCTGCGTGGAACTCCTCTGGCAGCAGTAGGCCTTGGTCAGGCAAGGTGGACTCTACTCTCGACTCCTGCTGTCACCTGGTCGTTACCAGTTCAGCCGGTATCAGTCCTGCTGAGACAGCTGTCCCCGACATGACTCTCTCCACCGATACAGGTGGAGCTGCCTCCTCAACAGCATGTCCAAGTATTCCCGTCTGCCTACCAGTTTGCTAGGCCGATTGTGAGTGGAGATCACTCATTTGGATGAGTCCTGAGTGGTGCATGGCAGCAAACTATCGAGGGCCGTATCCGAGAACTCCTTAGACGATTCCGATGGGTCCTTGATGCATTCTTCAAGGGCTCATGCCTTAAACCGTGATTTGGCAGAGAAATTGGCTGCGAACCATGGGCTGGCATCCTTTTGGGATGCTCCTCGGGCTCATATGTGAATCCATGGAGGTTCCCTTGGAGCTAGTCCAGAAAAGGGCAGAATACCCCTTTACAGAGATACTGGACAGTAACAGATTTCCGGGGGTTGTCTTCCTGATGGCTGAGACCATTTTGGGACCGGTGGTGGAGCTTTGGCAACACTTAGCTTCCTGCCCGGCACCCTCTGCCCCTAAGATCCGCAAGTATGTGGTCCCTATCTTCCCTTTGTCTGGATTCTTAGACTACCCCTCGGCTAAGAGTCTGGTTGCCGAGTCTGTCTTCTGAAAATTTGGGAGCACCAGGGATGTGGACAACCCCCGATAAGGAATCTAGGAAGCTTGGCCATGCAGCAAAGAAGGTATGCACTGCATCTTCGCATGGTCTCCGACAGGCGAGCTGTGCCCTAATGATGGCTCATTTCAGTCACTGCCTGCTGGGAGTCCTCAAACATGTCCTCCCTGCTGATAAGCAGACAGCAGTGGAAATGGTCCGAGACCAGGGTTAAGCGCTGGCTTAGCACCAGCTTTAGATGGCCTTGAATGTGGTCAGTTCTTGCATCCATGACATGGCAGCGGCCATCGCAGTGCATTGCAGAGATAGGCTGTGGATTTTCCTTGAATGCAGACACCCAGTACAAGTTGTCCGATGTTCCCTCCTTGGCACCGACCTCTTTGGCCCTGGGGTAGAAGGCACCTCACCAGGACTGAAGTGTAGTTCCAGCTTAGATTCTGTGGCCTCCTTGCAGAAGGATTCGAAAGGGCAGAAGCCGAAGAAAAAACCTCGTCAGTTTTAGCCCTTTCTGGCACAGCAGCCTAGGCAGCAGCCCCAGCAGGGACCTTCACAAGCTTGGCACCCCAAAACCGAGTTCCCTGATCAGGGCCCCAAAAAAGGTGTGGGCGGGGCAGTGGTGCCCCTTCAGCAGCAGGGGCCGGTACCCCTTCCAAAGCTGCCTTTTGAGGGATTGGGGGGTGTCTACTTCCCACCCGGCCAGTCCCTGCTCCATCTCCACAAGGCGGGGATTGGCTGTGCCACTTCTGGGATGCTTGATTCGTAATTATGTCGGACGAGTGAGTCCTGGAGGTGGTGGGTGGAGGGTTGCCTTTAGACTTTTGAGGCTCTCCCACCTTACCATTCCCACATGCCAAGGGAGTCTATGGTGTTGTAGGACACGTTATCTGCCCTCAGGGAGGAAGTTGCATAGCTCCTTAAGAAAGAGCCATAGCCCATGTCCTAGACTACATGGCAGGTCAGGACTTCATGTCCAGGTACTCCCTGGTCCTGAAATGGATGGGGTTGGCACCCCATACTGGATCTTTGCGATCTAAATCTGCCTGGAAGAGTAAGAGAGCGCAAGTTCAGGATGGTCATGCTGAACCAGATAATTCTGTCTCTGGAGCAGGGCATGTGGTTCTGCTCCCTGGATGCCTTCTTTCACATTCTAGTCCGTCCAGCCCACTGGTGGTATCTTCAGATCTTACTTCGAGGTTCGCTCTTGCAGCAGGTAACACCGTGAGGACTAAGTGGCCAGGCATCAGGACCCCACAGAAAACTTCTAGCTAGCAGTATCCACCTGCCCCCAATGTCTCGTACGGTATAAAAGGGGCGGTCCCCCAGCCCATCCCAAGTTCTGTTCCTGCTGTCAACTGTGCAAGTTTGACCTCCACAGACTCCTTCAGCTTGTCGACTGCTATTTTCTACAGTACCTGCATTTATTATTTTTGTTTTAAAACAGTGATATTTTGAATACTTGCATGTCATCTTCTTCTCTTACCTCTTCCATTGAGCGATGGAAGTCGGAGTGTGCGTGTGGGAAGCAGATTCCCCATAAAGATGGCCATTCGGCCTGCCTTTTTTGCTTAGGCCCAGACCACAACATCGAGGCCTGCCAGCACTGCCAAGACTTTAATCAATGCACCAGACTCCACTGCCAGAAGACCCTTGAAGCCTTCCTGCTTTCTAAAAGATTATCTGAAATGGAGATGGAATTGCATCACAAGAGTTCTTCAACATCTCTGGCCTCTTCTTCTTCTGCTCATAAAAAAAAAAAAAAAGACATCAAGCAGCAAACATAAGCACTGGGAAAAACACCAGGAGAGAATCCCAGGCAGATGACTGCTTCAGGTTCCCGAAGAAATCAGTGACCCCCACCGAGCTATTGGTATCTAAACCTCCCTCCCTCCCTCATCTCCATCACGGGAGAAGGTTCCTCAGGGCATGGGAATACTTCACCTACCCCCCCAGCCCTTTAAGCTTGGGCCCATTGCCTCTGCAGCGTCTAAAAAGTGGGCCGGCTGGTGGCTCTTTGGCTGCAGCCTTTTGTCTGTCGCCTTCCTGGCCAGGGTGTCCGCCGCGTCTCCCCTGACTTCAGGGGCTGACACCCCCAGGCGACACCCGGGACCGTTAGCCTCCTCCGGCGGGAAAGAAGGGCGTTGATCCCATTGGGGAGCCAGCTCCCCTTCTCAGTTGATCCCACCTAGGTGGCCGCTAGATCAGTCTCCAGCCCAGCCTCAGCCTATGCCGGTCTCCTCAATGCCAGCTTTGCCGGCGCCTCCTCGGGTGACCCCGTCGCTGGATACTCTAACATTGCCAGCTGGGCCTGACACTTGCCCACAGCCAACACCTGAGGTTCCGACGCCTGATGATCGGACGCCAGATCCAGTTTGTCTGATGTCAGATGGCAGTGTTCCTCTGGGTCCAACGCTAGGCAACACGGACCTCCCTACACCAGCGCCAAAGTTGCCTCAACCTGATGACCAGACGCCAAGACCGTCGAAGCCTAACCACCTGATGACGGATGTGCCAGTTCCACAGGATCCACCACAGTGCGTAAACAAACTTTTTTCAGTCTGGTGGGCCTTTTTCAAAGACAAGCAGGCACCTGGAGCGCCCCCCTCAGGTGCAGCCACCAAACAAGCCTCCAGACCGACCACCGACTTCCCCTCCCAGGGGTCCACTTTGATGCCAGACGGGGGGTGATAGACCCTTTCCTCGGGGACAGCCGCACAAGCATCCATGCCTGATTTCCCCAGACTTGGAGGATTCGGATGCGTATTCCTCCTCTGACTCCAGCCGAGGGGATTCGAACCTGCTGTCGGAACCGGAGGGTGGCAAAGACACACATAGGTCCCCACATGACGACCCATCATTTATGGATGTGTAACATCCAACAGCTAAATGGCTGGAACACTGAGGAATTGGACATAGAACATAAACGTCTAGCTGTCTTCGTCAGGAGGACAGACACCTTACATGTGATGGTCCTTCCTATGGTCGAATCCTATAAAGATGCTAACAAGCTTGCCTGGAAGTTCCCCTTTTCAATGCCGGCAGTATCTAAGAAATCCGACCGGCTGTACACTGTACCAAGGGAAGGCCCTTATTATGGGGAACAACCAGAGGCAGATTCTGACGTGATTAATGTAGCCCATGACAGGTCCAAAAGGCCTAGGCACCTTAGTACCCAACCACCAGATAAGGATTCGAACCAGTTTGACTATGTGGCCAAGCAGGTATATTCCTCTTTTATTTGTGCCATACAATTCCAAAACTTCCTTGCCCACATGGTCCAATACCAGAATGCAGTGTGGGACAAGGCGGTGAAAATAGCCCAAGCCGTGCCAGATTGCCCAGGCCAGGCTGAGCTGATGGCGATTCTGAAGTCTGGCTAATCACATCCTCTGGGCATCATATGACACCGTAGATGCGCACGGGAGGGCTGCTGCTTTGGCTGTTTGTATCTGCCAGTACTCCTGGCTCAGAGTGTCTGGGTTTGCCCCGAATGCATAGTCCAAGATCATGGATGCTCCCTTCAGAGGACCAGTTTTGTTTGGTGAGGATTCACAGAACATTATCACCTGGTTGCAAGAATCGGGTAAAGCCATTAGGTTGGTATGTACAATGTACAAATCTCAGTGAAAACAGCATTCTAAGCAGTCCTTTCAGAGGAATGCCAGGCAACAGTCTAGAGGGCAACAGCAGCAGTAGCAAAGGACAGCCTTCAAGAGAAGGGCCTTCATTCCTGCCTCCGGAGGTTCAGCCCCTCGGGGAGGGGGGGGCCCAGACCTCCCAGCCTGTGCTTCCCCTCCCAGGTGCCTCAGCCTGACTTGCTGCCCGACCCCCAGCCGACGTCACAGGGGAGGTGATGGGGGTCGGTTTTCATTGCAGACCAAAGGGTGGCATCGAGTAACCACTAATCGTTGGGTCCTGCAGCTAATCGACAGAGGACATACTCTCGAGTTCACCAAAGTTCCTTCAGACAGCCCTCCAATTCAGTCCCAGTACTCCCAGGCCCACAGCCTCCTCATCGTGGAAGAAATCCAGGCTCTAATGCAAAAGCTAGCCATAGAGCCTGTTCCACCAGCACAACAGGTGAAGGGGTTTTACTCCCACTTTTTCCTAGTGCCAAAGAAAATGGGGGATCTCCATCCAATCTTAGACCTCAGCCACCTGAACCAGTACGTTGAATGCAAAAGTTCAGGATGGTCACCCTGATAGATCTACTAACTCTGCTCCATCAAGGGGATTGGCTATGCTCCCTAGACATGCAGGATTCTCGCTTCCGCTTCCAGGGCATCACTATCAGTTCAGGGCACTGCCTTTCAGACTGTCCTCGGCACCCAGAGTGTTCATCAGATGCCTCGCCATGGTGGCTGCAGCTCTCAGGAGGCAGGGACATTATGTCTTCCCTTACCTCAACGATTGGCTCTTAACCGCTCCCACCAGGGACCAGCTGCTGTGCACCATGCAGGCCACTTTTCACCTGTTCCAGGACTTGAGGATCATGTTAAATCTCCCAAAGTCCTCCCTTTGGTCAAGTCAGTGGCTACAGTACATAGGGGAGATTCAGGACACGGCCCAAGGCAAAGCCTTTCTCCCCCAAGACAGAGTGGAATGCCTCCAGGCTCACGCATGGCATCTCTCCTTGGCTCGTCAAGTCTCAGACAAGGATGTCCTCAGACTCTTGGGGCACATGGCAGCTGCCATTGCCATGGTCCTTCTGGCCAGGCTATATATGAGAGTGATCCAGTGGAACCTGAGATTCAGTGGGATCAGTGGTCAGATGAACTGGACCAACCCGCCTAGGTATCCAACCCAGTAAAGCAAACCTTGAACTGGTAGTTGGATCACTCCAACCTTTCCAGAGGAGTGTGTCTCCGGAAGGAGGCCCCCAGACAGATCTTGACCACAGATGCATCAGGTTCAAGGCTGGGGAGCTCACCTGGGAGATCGCCAGAAGCAAGGGTCCTGGGAGCAGCACAGACTTCATCTCCATATCAGTATTTTGGAGATGAGGGCATTTCTCTATGCCCTTCAGGCCTTTCAGACAGTCCTGCTGTCAGGTCCCCTGTTGATACAAACTGGCAACATGTTGGTGGTATTTTACATCAACAAGCAAGGAGGGACTCATTCCTATCTGCTCTGCAGGGAAGCCATGTGAGTGTGGACATGGGCAGTGGACCATTACCTGGACTAATCAGCAGTCCACATCCCAGGTGTAGAAAACACCCTGGCTGACAGCCTTAGCCAATCTCGGTCCATGGCCCACGAGTGGGAGCTTCATCCGTCAGTGGCAGTAAATCTTTTCGACAGATGGAGTCATCTAGAACTTGATCTGTTTGCTTCCCCATCCAACACAAAACTGCCCAGTTTCTGCTCACTAGATCCAGGGCCTGGTGTTTTCTGGCAAGACGCATTGTCCCTCTCCTGGACGGGGAGGTTTCTTTATGCATTCCCTCCCTTTCCTCTACTGCAGAGAGTCCTCCTCAAGCTGCAGTCGGAGGGGGCAGATATGATCCTAGTGGCACCCTTCTGGCCATGACAGATTTGGTTTCCATTGCTTCAGCAGCTGGCTGTGGAACCTCTGGTTTCCCTGCCCCTTCACTCAGACTTGCTTTCCCAGGAACAGGGAACCCTGGTCCACCTGGATCTCAGATCTCTGCATCTCCATATGTGGCTCCTGCAGAACCAGCTGTTTCTAGAATTGTGGCGTCACACAGAGTAGCAGACGTCCTAGTAGTGGCCAGAAAACCCTCTACTAGGGCAGCCTAAGCTATGAAATAGAAACGGTTCTGCGTTTGGGACTCCGCTCGACTTCTGGATCCCTTCTCCTGTCCGGTGAACTCTGTTTTAGAGTACCTCCTCTCTTTGTTTGATGCAGGACTCAGTTACTCTTCGCTCAAAGTGCCCTTGTCTGCCATTTCAGCCTACCACGTGCCTATTGAGGGCAAGACTATTGCCCAGCTGGACCTTCCCCGTGCATTCCTTTGGGGCATTTTGCACTTGAAGCCTCCCATCAGGGATCCTGTCCTACCATGGGATCTTTTATTCTTGAAAGCTCACATTGCCTCCCTTTGAACCTGATGCAAGTTGCGAACTGCATCTGTTGACATTACTTCTACTCGACGGATTTCTGAGCTTCAAGCCCTGATGTGTAAGGAGCCTTATTTGGTTTTTCACAAGGACAGGGTGTCCTTGCGGACGAATCCTAAGTTTCTTCCAAAGGTGGTGTCAGAGTTTACTTTGAATCAGGACATCTACCTTCCAGTCTATTGCCCAGAGTACTCAAACCTGGGGGAGGCATTACTACATACTCTGGATGTGCACAGGGTGCTCCGTTATTATATGGACCACACCCAGTTCATTCGGAAATCCGATCAGTTGTTTGTTTCTTTCGCTCCCCGCATGTTAGGGGCTGAGCTTCTAAACAGTATTTATCCAAATGGTTGGTAAATTGCATTGTTTTCTGCTACAAACAGCATGACAAACGGGCTCAGTTAAGGCTCATTCTACCAGGGGCGTGGCTGCTTCTTTTGCCTCATTGAAGAACGTGTCTGCTGCTAACATTTGTGTGGCTGCCACTTGGAGTTCTGTCCACACCTTTGTGAACCACTAAAGTCTGGACATTGCTTCTTGCCGCAGAGCAGGCTTTGGACTCGCTGTCCTTCAGGGCCTCCTGTCCTAATTTCTTCAGGAGACTTCTGCCTCCACCCTTCTGACTGGGGTTTCTCCATTACTACTTGGGATTCTGTCCTAACGGTGTTACCTGCTGCAAGAGCGAATCTCAAAGTAAGATAGTACAGTTACCTAAGAACTTACCGTAACAGTAGATCTGCAAGAGGAGCCCTTGCAGCAGGTACTGTTTTCTCTCCTCCCCCTGGTAGCTGTTTCTCCATCTCAGATACCTTGTTTTCCCCTGTTAGAGGATCCTCCTTGGTTCTCTATTTTAACTGACTTGCCGGGGTCTCTGGTGGAAGAACTGGGGATGGGCTGGGGGACCACCACTTTTATACCATACATGACGTTGGGGGCGGTCCCCTGCTGGATTCTGCTAGCTAGAAGTTTTCCGTGGGGTCCTGACGCCTGGCGGCTTAGTCCTAACGGTGCTACCTGCTGCAAGAGCTCCCCTCAAAGATCTACTGTTACGGTAAGTTCTTATGTAACTGTACTTTCCACGCAGAAGGGATTCTGTATTAGTTACAAGCTTCAAAGAGTGGGGCACCTCAAGGAAGCTGTGCCACTGCCTACCCAAGATCCTGGATCCAATATTCGATAAAAGCAAAAAATGGTGGCACTCAGGTTGAAAATACTGATGCTCAGATTATTGCAAAAGTGAGTTTATTGAGACACAAAGGAGACGCTGCTTCTGACCCCGGTGCTTTGACCACATGGGTCTTCCTTGGGGGGGGGGTGGATGTCAATACCGAAAGACAAACTGATCACACTTGTAAAGCTCTCATTTAAAGATGCAGACAATCAATACAAAAAACATGCAAGTGAGCTGAATAACAATAACCATCACCCCACCATGATTTAAGTACCAAGCCATCCAAAATAGATGGAATATTAATTCCAGGTCATGCTATTTGGCCTTTCCTTGGTACCCAGGGTCTTCAAGTGCATGGCGGTGGTGGCAGCATTCCTGCAGCACCAGGGGGTCAGTTATACCCCTGCCTGGATGACTGGCTGATAGCCGGGCTGTCAAAGGGGGCAGTGGAGTGGTTCAGGGACTTGGCCCTACAGACCTGCTGAGACTTGGGCCTTCTGGTCAATCCAGCCAAGTCCAAGGTGCGCCGCTCACAAGTGATCCACTTCATCAGGGCAAAGCTAGACTCCCTCTGGGCCAAGGTCCAACTCCTTGCAGACCGGGCACTGGATCTTACCTCCTTTGCCCGATCATTTCAGGTTGGGCGCTTGCGCCCTGCCTGAGACTTCCTGGGGCTGCTGGGGTGCATGGCGTCCTGCACCCAGCATGGCCCATTGGGACCACTGGCAGATGCGTCACCTTCAGTGGGAGCTGGGCTGTCAGTGGTCCCAACGCCTAGGACACTTTGACCGGCTGGTCTTGGTAACTCAGCCAATGTGGGATGCCATCCAGGGGTGGCTGGTCCCAGAACATCTGGAGGAGAGATAAAAAGACAAAAAAGCCATGCTACCAACAGTAACAAAGAATGCTCCTGAAACTGGGTAAAGTACACAAATATAATTTATAAGTGGTCTAACTGGATAAACAGCACACACAAACACCCCGGTGCTAGCACTTCGAACTCAGTAGTTCTCCCTCAGGGGGTCTGGTGGAGGGAGTCCTGATTGTCATCCCAGAGTCATCTGTCTCCCTGACAACAGATGTATCCCTGGTGGGATGGGGAGCACACCTGGGAGACCACAGTGCCCATGGGCTGTGGACCCTCAGGGAGTCCTGTCTCCACATTAACCTGCTGGAGCTCCATGCAGTGCGCCTAGCTCTTGATGGCATTCACTCCTTTGGTCCTGAGTAGGGTCGTGCAAGTCCAGATAGACAACACCATGACCATATTCTGCCTGAACAGACAGGGTGGCATGCACTCCCTTTCCTTGTTTTGGGAGGCCCTCCACACCTGGACCCTCGTGCTCAGCTTGGGTGCAGATCTCCTGGCAATTCATGTTGCAGGAGCCAACAACCAGCTGGTGGATGCTGTCCGCCAGGTAGGCGAGATTTTGCAGAAGTGGTCCCTGCATCTGGAGGTGCTGAGCCACCTGTTTTCCCTGAGAGGCATTCCTCTGGTGGACCTCTTTGTCTCAAAGGAGAACACAAAGCTGAGGCTGTATTGTGCCCACCCCCCCCACAGTCAGGGACACTGCTGTGGGATGCTTTTGCGAGGCACTGGATACCAGGCCTCCTGTACCCCTTCCTTCCCCTGATCCATAAGATGGTGGTTGTGGCACGTGGACAGCTGGTTCTGATTTCAATATTTTTTTTCTGCAGTATAAAATATGTAGGGAATGTCTGTCATGAGGAAATACTGTCTTGCTGAAATTGACACATCAAACCCACCAGGGGTAAGTTCAAAGGACAGGAGGTAGCTTAAACTGCAGATATCTGACATGCAGTTACTTTGTTACGTTTTCTTTGAAGTCCCAGAAATAAAATATCCATTCATGACATCCTCAGGGGAAATCCTTTGATTTGCACTAAGTGTCATGGAGGAAGGAGGGATATGCATGTGTTGGGGTGTCTCCCAAGATAGCCAGTAAATGCATCAAAGAGACTTTGATGTCTGTGTGAAGCAGGTCCCAGACTAAATTGGGAAGTCCAATATGCATTTGCTTGGGGATATCCAGTGAATTACATCAAAGAGGCTTTGATGTCTATATGAAGCAGACCCCAGACCGGTTTTGGCAAGTCACATTTATGACACCTATTATTTTTTTAAATATCTTAGTAGGACATCCTGTGTTATAAAATATAAATTTTAATACACCAATGCGGAGTTAGGTGACCTCAGAGAGAAGGCCGGCTCAAGACTGCTTTTAAAAATACGGAGCAGACCTTACACAAGGACGTTTACTTTCTGACTGAGAAAAAAGAAACAACAAAGCACTGAAAGATTAAGAAGTAAGGAGACCTTAGATAAGATCAGTCTGAGTGTATGTATTGTAGGAATTTGTACTTTTAAACCTGTTTTGTTTTTAAGGCTGTATGTGTTGGGATATCTTGTTCTGTATTTTACTGTTTTCCTATTTTGCCTATTTTAAAGTAAAGATATATATTTTAAAAACAGAAACTGCCTGGTGTGCCTTGAAACTTCTTTTTATATAAGTGAAACTTAGATGGTTATAGTTGACACTGTGCATGGGCTTATTGTGGTACCAAACTGGGAAACAGGTCAGAGTTCTGTAGGTCTTGCATAGAGTTCTAAGGCTTCATTTTGAAATACCTGGTTAGGTGCCCGTAGGCAAAGACATCTGGCCCCCCGAAGACAGAATTATCTGAGCCTGACAATTGGGTATGCTAACAAGAGGTTATCAGTTTGAATCCCTCCAGAACTTGGGACTAAGGTGACTCAAACCCACACAAAACAGACAAGAGGGCTACCTTGTTCTGTTAAACTGTTCACAATTCTACGCTCAGAGGTTGGCATTTTGGGAGTAGAGGGCTGACCTGCTGAGTGGTTTTGTGACAGTGGTCAAGGTACAGAGGAACAAGGCGTGAATGATCCTGCCATCCCTGCACTGGCCCACCAGTTCTGGTACCCAGATCTCCTCAGCCTCAGCAGCAGACCTCCATGGCGGTTGCTCTGCAACCGAATCTGCTGTTCTGTGATCAGGGGAAGATCCTGCATCCGGATCTTTGATCCCTGCTCCTCACAGCTTGGTTTCTGAGCAAATAGAGTTCCAGGCTCTGGGACTTTTGGATGATGCGCTCCACGTTGTGGAGGCATCCCGAAAGGAGTCGACCTGTCATTGCTATGCCTTCAGATGGAAAAGATTTTCCATTTGGTGCCAGGGCGTGGAGCTTGATCCCCCTTGCCTGCCGTTTGGCTAGCATTCTGGACTATATGTGGTCCCTCTCCCAGCTGGGGCTGAGGTTGACAACCCTCAAGATGCACCTGACAGCCATTTCTGCATACTGGGCATGGGCTGGTATGCTGACAGCGGTGCAGGAGAAGGTGGTCAAGGGCCTTGACCACTTTAACCTGTTGGTGTGTGAACCACCACCACCTTGGGATTTATTGCTGGTTCTAGCAGTGCTCACGAGCAAACCTTTTGAGTCTGTGCACAGATGTGAAATGTCACACCTGTCATGGAAAACCCCCTCCTGGGTGGTTATTACCTCTACCAGAAGGAACAGTGAGTACCAGGTGCTCTCGGTGGAGTCTCCTTACTTGACCTTCCACAGGAACAAGGTAATTCTTTGCCCCCACCTAAAGTTCCTCCTGAAGGTGGCATCAGAATTTCACCTTAACCAGATGGTTAATCTCCAGTATACTTTACCAACCTTTCTTCAGAGGATGACCGTAGGCTCCATACCCTGGACCTGCATCGGGTGCTGTCTTATTATAAGGAGCATATGGCTGGAGTTTGGGGTGAGGCTCGCCAGCTCTTTGTCACACACGCTGAAGCTGAATCGAGCAGACCAGCAGCTAAGAGGACGATTGGCAGTTGAACTGTCTTCTGCATTGACCTCTGTTATAGGCTGGCTGGTAGGGAGCCTCACGTTGGGATTAGGGCTCATTCCACCAGACATACGCTAACTTGGTGGCTGCTTTCAGGGACGTCCCCATACAGGAGATCTGTAGGGCGGCTAACTGAAAGTAAGCACACACCTTCATCTCCCATTACAGCATCAACCTTGAGTCATACAGGGATGCTGCTTTTGGGAGCTCAGTTCCCTAATCTCTGTTCGCCAACTAGAGGTGGGCGCCTAGCCCCCTCCTCCCAGAGAACTGCTGGAAGTCTGCCCAAGTGTGGACGAGTGAATCATATTTACGTCCCTAGAAATAAAGGTTGCTCGCCTGTAACCGTAGTTCTAGGAGTTGATATATGGTTCACATCCACACAACCCACCTGACCTCCCCTTGCAAGTGGCACATGGATCCCTGCTTCCAGCATGCAAGATCTGACATCACGAGGCAGAGCCAAGGGATATATACTATCCGGGAGGTGGGAGGATCTTAGTTTAAAGATGTTTGCAAGTTTGACCTTTCAAAGGAAGACTGCCCAAGTGTGGTAATGCTACAACTATGGTTACAAATGAGCAACACTTATTTATTGAGTAGGGGTTTGATGGTAAATTAATGTAAGGTAGGTGGAACGAGACCTTTACCTTATGCAAGTGTGACCTCAGTAAAAGTGGTTCAAGCTTGAAACTCGCATTGGATCATTGCTACCTTAACCTGTTTTTATGTTTTCATCTCCCCCGAGTGTGTCTGGACTTTTTTTTTTTTTTTTTTAACAATTTCAGACCAGGGAAAGACACACTAAGTCGAGGCTTGTTTCCAGGTGCATCCTGGGAACACAAGTTAAGTGATTTACTCATGGTCACACAGTTTGCAAGTGGTGGCTGTGGGATTCAAACCCAGTCCTCCAAGTTTGCAGCTCAGTTCTCTTAACCACTACACTATACTGTCTCCCAGTGGAGTGGTCCATGTCTCAACCCTTAGCCAGTTTCTGTGTTCGGATTTCATCAGTGTGTCCAGAGCTTTAAACTCACATGGGACCATCTCCTCCCTAACCTGTTTTTGTGTTTTGTTTTCATCTCCTCTGAATATTCTGGAGTTGTCCATGTCTGCCCTGCTTGTTCCTGTGTTAGGATCTCTAGTGTGTGTTTGGAGCTTGAGGCTTACTCTGTAAGATCTCAGCCCTAACCTGTTTCTGTGTTTTCATCTCCCCAGAGTGTGCCCGGAGTTGTTGAGAGTCTGAAGATTATCACCAAGGTCAATTCACTTCGAATTGCTGAGTATGCTTTCCGACTGGCCCGGGAGAAAGGTCGGAGGAAGGTCACTGCAGTGCATAAAGCAAACATCATGTAAGTGCAGAGCCTGCGTAAATGCCTGTATGACTTTGTCCCCGTTCACACATTTAAATCTGGATAGGAAAGCCTGCCAAATGGCCCAGCATGGTGGCGAACCAGGTTCGGAAGTATATTCAGGCGGCTGGTGTTTGGGCGTCTGGCAGTGGAAGTGCTGCTACTGACCCCAAGAGCCAGCACTGCAGTGACCCCTGTTGGAGGGCCAGGGAGCTTGCTGTTCTGCTGTATGGACTGCTGCATGTGCCTGAGGACCCAGTTAGAGGTTACATAGCACTTGCTAATGGGTCACCGGGTTGGGGTGGGGTGGGGACTGCAATGCTGTTGACAGTCACTGGCATTCTTGGGTCCTGAACTATGATGAATCTGCTGAGAGAGCAGTGGGAATAGCAGCTCGCTGAGGCAGGAGGTTGCAAGGAATGAACCCAGTCCAAAGGCTGGGAGGATATCCTTACTGGACAAAATGCTAAATGAAAATAAAAGCTTGGCTAGGAATGGGGTTACAAAGCTTCACAAAGGAAGCAAGACTAAACACGCATTTTTTTAAATTCTGTTTTTAACCTTGTAGTCCAGCTCTCACAGGCTCCCTCTGCTGCAGTGGTTTGTCCCGTCCCACTGCCAGCGACCCTCCCCCCAGTAGAATTTGCCCTTCTCCCTGCTAGTGGGCTACACAGAGAGAAACCAAGATTTAGCTATTGGATCCATCACCCCGTAGGCTGAATAAACTGCTGCCTTTGGCAAGCATCATGGGTCCCCACTGAAATTAGTAGAGCTGCTGCAAGACGGGAGGTCTTACTGCGTGCCTCCTTCCCAGAGACAGATGTGCAGTGAGAAATGAGACATTACATGTCATGCTGGGATTCTTTCAGCCTCCCAGCAGTACTGCTAAGAGCCAGAGCTTGGGAATTGAACTCTGATCCCCGACATGTTGAGGAAACAGCCCTACTGGGTGCACTTTATTGTAGTGGTGAGGGGTAAAGGAAGCGAACTGGTGAACCCCAAGTCATTTTAGTGGCATTGGTATAAGGCTGAAGCTTTCATTTTCTTTTTTTTTTTGTATGCTTTATTTTTTTTTTTTTTATAGTGTACGCTGATATATAACATATTCCATTGTTCCTAGAACAAGAGGAGGGATATGAGTGTCATACCATCAAATGCATGCATTTCTAAAAATTATTGATAAATCCCTTCCACCCAGTGTACAGATGAGCTTCTTGAAAAATCATCACAGTCATATTAAAGATGATTACTCCTAAACCAATAATTTTAACAATAACACAAAAAACAAAGAAAACAAACAACAAAATATCTAGATTGAGAAGTGTGATGTGGGGGAGGGAGCAAGCTAGAGCTCTGGAATTTTCATTGTGTTGTAACAGCTTCAGGTAATTCTGTGTTTAGTTCTGAGTTTAAATTGAGGTGAGCTGAGATAGTTTGCCTCAGTTTGATGTGGGGGGAGCAAGCTACAACTCTGGAAGTTTCTTTGTGTTTGCTCAGTTTCTGGAAGGTTCTGGTTATTTCTAAGTAGCTGGGGCTCTACTTTCAGCAGCAGTAGGTACAAAGGCGCTACTGCTCTGTTGCTGTACTGTTTGCTTTTCTGGGCCTGATTGTTTTTGGAGGACAGGGGCAGAAGCGTACCTGCCCCCCCGGCTCCTATTCTTGTTATAGGCCAGGGCCCGTAGGGTGTATTGATCAGGACATATCTGACCAGGAAAGGGAGGAGCAACAGACTAATAAGTACTACAAAGGGAAGTCTGCAACAGACATGTTGGGAGTGGTGCAGCTGTCTTCAGGGAGACGTTCTGGAGCTACAATACTGCCCTATCTGCAGGCACCTCTCTGGGTTGAGGGTGGAGGTCACCTGTCTCCGAGCCAAGTTGGCCAGGTTACAGGAGGTTTTCATCCTCACCCAGAGGTCACCCGATCCACAACCTAAACCTCATAGGTTGCCCAGAGAGAGGAGCAGTGGATCACGGTGGGCTCAGGGAGGGTGCGGGGGGGGGGAGCTGAGGCACATCCCCCAACAGGTCTAGCTAAGTAACCCTTATACTGTGTTGGAGGAGCAGGACAGCCCCACAAGTGGCAGTACAGCAGGGACAGGAAATAGGTTTGTGGTGTTGGCTACGATGGGGGATGAGGATGGAGGGGATCTCTGTGAGGGGGCAGGAGTAGGGAGGTTGAGCAGTTGCCCAGGGGGCAACATTCAGCCAGAGATGGTGGGCACGGGTAAAGGGAGGAGGAGTTGGGCAAAAAGAGTGGACGAGGGAATCGCAGCTGAGGTGAGCGAAGGGTGGAGGGGGCCTGGTGCGAAGAGCAGAGAAGATGGCATTAGACACAGAGCTTTGGGGGGGAGGTCAGACAGGGTGGACACTAGTGGACGTGGCGACACAGGGCCGGGGACAGAGATGGAACGATGGGTGAAGATTGTGATGCAGAATGGCTTGGAGGGAGATGCGTCTGGACAGACTGGCATGGACCCTCAAAGCAGTTACATGGGGAAAGGGAAGGGGGAAGGGAGGAGAAATGAGGGAGGGCGTGTACTAGTGCTGGGGGACTCTATACTGAAAGGGTTCAGATGGGGAAGTAAAGGGGAAAGGCGTAGTCGCATATAGGTAGAACCCGTACCCGGGATGATGGCAGGTAGGGCAGGACAGTCTGTTCTCAGGTGCACAAGAAGGGGAAGGCTGAAACTGCATGTCATGGTGCACTTGGGGATGAACGACCTGGCGGGTGAAACGGTGGAGGTGGTAAGGGAGAGGTTCGAGGAACTGGGGAGGTTGTGCAAGGAGGTAGGGGGACCAGTAGCCTTCTCTGAGGAACTACCGGTACCCTGCGCAAGTATGGCAAGGAAGGGTAGGATGGAGGAGTTCAACACCTGGCTGAGGATATGGTGTCAATCCATGGGGTACGGAGTAGTGGGGGGCTGGAGTGGGGTTTGGGACAATAGTGATCTGTTTGCAGGGGACAGATTACACTTGAGCAGGGAGGTGCAGAGGGTGTTAAAGCAGGGGATAGAGGGGTACATAGAGACAAAAGTTACTTTAAACTGGGGGGGGGGGGTAGCCAGTAGGCACCTGGAAGGAATGGGTGTCCGAAGGGGGGGAGCCAAAGGAGTCTACCCCCCCCAAATACCAACAGGGATGGATCCAGAGTGGAGTTGATGGAGGGGTTTGAGAAGGGCGAGACAAAGGGTAAGGAAGGTCGGGATCAACTTGGAAGGTTATCTCCTTGAATGCTAGAAGCCTAGGATACAAAACTGCAGAACTTCAGGCTCTTTTGTCGGGGGGGGGGACATAGCGGCCATCTCCAAAACATGGGCCAACCAATTCCGGGACTGGAACCTAATGATCCCAAGGTATGGGATCTTCAGGAAGGATGGTGGAAAGGGGAAGGGGTGGCGATTTATATGAGGAAGGGATTAGGTGTGTAAGGGAAGGGGGGAGGGTAGAACTGAGGCCTTGTGGGTGCAGATCCAGGGCATGAGAAATAGGACTATCAGGATGGGGTCGTATGCAGGCCACCGGCTCAGGAGGAGGACTTGGATAGGAAGCTAGCAGAGCAAATTAGGAAGGTGTGCAGGAAGGATAATACAGTGATCGTGGGGGACTTCAGTCTGCCAGGAGTGGATTGGAGTACCCCAGTCATATCGAGTGCCAGAGAACAGATACTTCTGGAAGCATTCCAGTACAGCTTCCTGGCACAGTTGGTTACTGAGCTAACTAGATTGGGTAATACACTGGATCTCGTTCTATCCAACGGGTAGGCTGCAAGAGAGGTAGGGGTGGTGGACCCCTGGCAGGGAGTGACCACCAATCCATGTGGTTCACACTCAACATGGGCAGGGAGGCGGTGGGTACAGGGACCAGGGTGGTTGACTTAGAAGGCTGACTTCAGAAAGATGGGTAAAATCTTAGGGGAGTACCTGACAGGAATTCAGTCACACTGGGATGCGAACCAGAAATGGGGGAAAAAATCAAATTGGGGCTTGTTGAGGCTACTGGAACCTGTACCAAACTGCAGAGCAAGAAGGGAAGAGCTAAGAAACCAAGTTGGATGAGTAGGGAAGTTTTAGATAAGGTGAGGGCAAAAAGAGCAGCATTCAGTAGATACAAGAAATCTGGGAGTGGTGAGGATAGGGAGGAGTATGTGAAGAAGTCCAGAGAAGTTACCAAGGGTGTTGGAATGGCCAAGGCCTCCAGGGAACTGAGGCTGGCTCATGAAATCAAAGACTGGGAAAAGGACTTCTTCCAGTACATAAGGAAAAGAAGGAACTGCAAGAACCAGATAGACAAGCTCAAGAAAGGGGGGGGGGGACGTGGGCAGAGAAAGGAGCAGAACAGACAGAAGCACTAAATGAGTACATGGAAACACAGAGGTTGTCGGCAGATAAGGACCGCAAGGCCCATCCAGTCTGCCTGTTTCTTTTTCTACCTTATAAGTGTGCCGTCGGCCTTTGCTCTGCCAGTGGCCTATCTATTCATACTCATCTGTATTGCTCCCTTATGCCTATCCCATGCCTGTTTGAAGCCCTGCACTGTATTCATAGCCACCACTTCCTGAGGTAGGCCATTCCATACATCCACCACTCTTTCTGTGAAAAAGAATTTCCTCACATTCCCCCTTAATCAGCCTCCCTCTAATCTCATGCTGTGTCCTCTTGTCCTGCTATTTTTCTTATATTTAAACATGTTAGACTGTTTCGCCGTGTTAATGCCCTTAAGCTGTTTGAATGTTTCGATCATATCACCTCTCTCCCTCCTTTGCTCAAGGGTATACATTTTGGGCTCCGTTAATCTGTCCTCATATGTCTTCTGATGCAGTCCCTGCACCATTTTGGTTGCCCTTCTCTGGACTGCCTCAATTTGGTTAATGTCCTTGTGAAGGTATGGCCTCCAGTATTACACGCAGTACTGCAGATGGGGCCTAACCAGTGTCTTGTAAAGAGGGATTATTACCCCCTCATACGACTTGTGATACCCCTACTGATACACCCTAACATCCCCCTAGCCTTACCTACTGCTTTAGAGGTCTGCTTGGATGATTTCAGGTCATCTGTGATGATGATGCCCAAGTCTCTTTCTTCCTTTGTGACTGCCAGCAACTTCCCTCCCAGCCTATAGGTGGCTTCAGTTTCTCTTCCCTATGTGCATGATCTTGCACTTCTTTGCATTAAATCCCAGTTGCCACTCTTCTGACCATTTGCTAGTTTATCCAGATCTCTTCTCATTCTGCCCACCCCATCTGGATCATCTACTCTGTTGCAGATCTTGGTGTCATCTGCAAACAGACAAGCCTTACCCTCTAGTCCATCTGCAATGTCACTAATGAAGATATTGAAGAGGACTGGCCCCAGGACTGATCCCTGAGGTACCCCACTTGTGACTTGCATCTCTTCTGACTGTATACCATTTACCACCACTCTCATTTTCTGCCGTCAACCATTTTGCCACCCAGTTGACCAACTTCTGACCCACCGAGCCTACCAGCTTATTTATCAATCTTCCATGTGGAACAGTGTGAAAGCTTTGCTGAAGTCAAGGTAGGTGACATCAACTGCTCCCCTTGGTCCGCCACTCTGGTTACCCAGTCAAAGAAATCTATGAGATTAGTTTGACAGGACCTTCCTTTTGTAAACCCATGCTGTCTTGGATCCTGTGCCGCTATGGATTCCAGGTGTTGCACTACCCTTTCCTTAAAGAGTGCCTCCATAATCTTGCCCACTACTGAGGTAAGACTGACTGGTCTGTAGTTCCCTGCCTCCTCCCTGCTACCACTCTTGTGGAGCGGGATCACATGAGCTCTTCTCCAGTCTTCTGGGACCTCTCCTGTGCTCAGAGACTCACTAAACAGTTCTGCTAATGGCTCTGCTAGTTCCACCCTTAGTTCCTTAAGTACCCTGGGATGCATGCCATCAGGTCCCATTGCCTTGTCCACCCTGAGCTTAGCGAGCTCTTGTAGGACCTTTTCTTTTGTGAAGGGAGTAGTGCTCACTCCCCCCGTGTCCATGGTGCTGAGCTGTGGGGCCTGCCCTACCTTCTCTTCAGTAAATACTGAGCAAAAGTATCTATTTAGGATAGATGCTTTTACAGGGTCCTTCTCCTCACATGCCCCCTTTTCTCCTTTGAGCTTAGCAATACCCCCTCTGGACTTTCTGCTTTCACTAATGTATCTATAGAAAGTCTTGTCACCTTCTTTTACTGTCCGTGCTAGTGTTTCCTCAGTTTGGGACTTTGCCTGCCTTACTGCCTTCCCTGCTTCCCTTAGGGCAGTTTGGTATGCCTCCCTATCTTCATCCGCTGTGTTTCCTTATATTTTCTGAAGGCCAGCCTTTTGGCTCTGACCTTTTCTGCTACTGTATTTGAGAATCAAAGTGGTTTCCTTCTTCTTTTGCACTTCCTTTTCTGTCTAACACAATGGGATGTTGCTTCAAGTATTGCATCCTTAATGCTTGCCCACTTTGCCTGTACCCCCTCACCTGTGTTTCTTTTTGCCAGGGCTAGCTTAACTCTGCCATCTTATCAAAGTCAGCTCCTCTGAAGTCCCATATTTTTGCCTTGGAATGGGATGATTTAGATGTAGTGGCCAAATAGAACCATACCATGTGATGGTCACTGGCCCCCAGGTGACCTTCTACCTGGAGATCTGTGATCCCTTCTCTGTTAGTCAGTACTAGATATAGGATAGCCCTGTCTCTTGTGGGTTGTTGTACCAGTTGTTTGAGGCCCTCCCTGCAAGGAATCCACCATGTGTCTAGTTCTGGCAGATGTTTTCTGTTCCGTATTCACAGGGGAGAAGGGGGCAGCTTCCACACAGGGGGTGGGAGGGGGCAAGGGGGTGACAGGGTAATCACTGAGGCAGGGTATTGGAGGTCTGAGGGTTCTGAGGCGTGGATAAGGCACCAGGTCCGGATGGTACACATCCCAGGGTGCTGAGGGAACTGGTGGAGGTATTGGCTGGGCCGCTGGCAGACCTGTTTAACACCTTCCTGAACACAGGGTGCATGCCACAGGACTGGAGGATGGCCAACGTGGTGCCCCCTCCATAAAGGTGGCCCTAAGGATGAACCAGGCAATTACAGACCTGTAAGCCTGACATCCATCTTGGGGAAGCTGATGGAGACAATCCTAAAGGAGAGGCTGGTGACATTTCTGGAGGATAATGGACTCCAGGACGGTCATCAGCATGTTTTTGTGTCCGGAAGGTCCTGTCAAACTAACCTAGTTGAGTATTATGACTGGGTTATGAGGGACTTGGACAAAGGTCATGTGGTGGATGTCATATTTTTGGACTGCCGCAAGGCCTTTGATTCAGTGCCACTTGGGAGGTTGGGGGGGATTAAGATGGTTAACTGGATTGAAAATTGGCTACAGGGAAGACAGCAGAGGGTGATGGTGTGGGGATCTCTCGTCTCCAAGGGCAGTGACAAGCTGGATGCTGCAGGGTTGGTACTAGGGCCGGTGGTGTTTGGGATATTCATAGCGGACATCTTGCATGGCATCAGCAACAAGAACAGCCTCTTTCCTGATGACACCAAGTTGGGGGCAGTGGTGAGCGACATAGAGGGATGCAGGGACTGCAGAATGATCTGACTAAACTGGAGGAGTGGTTGGAAGAGTGGCAGCTGGGGTTCAGTGCTAAAAAGTGCAAGGTGATGCACTTTGGAGTGAAGAACCCAGGGAGGAGCTATCAGCTGGGTGAAGTACAGCTAGGTACCACCGAGGAGGCAAAGGACCTAGGGATGGTTGTAACTGGGAAAATGAACAAATCTGGGCAGTGCAGGAGGGTGGCAGCAAAGACCAGTAGGATGCTGGGGTGTATTGTGAGAGGAATCTCCTCCAGGAACAGGGAGGTGATCCTACCTCTCTACAGGTCACTGGTCAGGCCACACCTGGAGTACTGCGTGCAGTACTGGTGCCAATATCTAAAGAAGGATATCTGAGTACTGGAAGGGGTACCACACAGAGCAGCTAGGATGATCCAGGGACTGGGGGACATGCCATAGGAGGAGAGGCTGCGTGAGTTGAATATGTACTCCCTGAAGAAGAGGAGAGATTGGGGGGATATGATTGAGACCTTCAGGTACTTAAAGGGGATTAACAAGACATGTACAGAAGGGATATTTAAGTTAAGGAGGGGGAGGAACACAAGAGGTCATGGTTTTAGATTGGGAGGCGGATGATATAGGAGGGAAATGAGGAGACGCTTTTTCACAGAGAGGGTTGTGGCAGAGTGGAACTCTCTGCCAGAGAAGGTGGTATTCTGCAAGACGGGGGGGGGGGATTCAGAAGGGGATGGGACAGGGTGAGGGGCAGCTGCAAGACAGGGGTGCTAGCTGCACATTCGAACAGACTGGATAGACCACATGGCCTGTTTCTGCTGGCAAATTTCGTATGTTCGTAGACGGACTCAAATATTCTCCACTGAAAAGGGAGGGAAACACCTGTGGCTCTACTACCTCGGGGCGCTGTCTAAGAGTGGGCACTGTCTTTCAAAAGGGACGCACCTAGTTATTGAAAAACCAATAGCTTCCTGTCTCTTTTTGACATAGCTATTATCGTCTGACGAGAACTTGAGTGTGTTATTGTTAAAATAAGTGAAAACTATAATGGTTACAATCTCACCTCCCCACCCATTCTTCAGCTCCTACAGTTTCCTCTATCCCATTCTGTCGAGACCATCTTTCTACAACTTTCTCTTGCCTGTTTTGCACTTGATATGTCAAAGCTTCCATGTTTTCTATGTTCGTAATAATTTGTTTCCAGTATCCTGTAGTTGTTGTAAGCTGTTTTTTTTTTTTTAACTTTTAATTTTTGGCATTTCATACATATGCATAAAACACATCATGTTCTGAACAAGTGTAGCTTACATTTTGAGTTGTTATACATTACTAAGGATAGAGACTAACTTGTTTGTTTGGTACAGCATTGAAGGGTATAGCCAAACATACATTTTCTCACGTGCATTTAAAGAATTAGAGCTATAATGCAGCCAATGCTCTATCTTAAACATCCAAAGCTGATAAAGAGTAATTTCTTTAACCAACCCTTTAGGTTCTTTGTTAAATTTTTAAAGGTTCGTGGAGAAAACATCTCTCTTCCCAGAGCTTAAAAACCCCCACTAGGAACCAGATGGTGCTATATTGCTCCAACCCAGGCCTTTAAGAGACTAATCTAATACATGAAATTGTACACACTAGGATCTCTCCCCATGTATAACATACATACTGGCGCAATCTGGACTTAAGAGTCCCGCTCTTGTCCGCAACCCCAGTACTATCCCATGAGGAGGCTCCCAACTAGAACCCAGGTCTCTCAAAATTAGCCTGTACAACTTTACCTGTTGGAGAAAAAATGCACCCAAACATATATCCCAATGGTCATAACTGATTTCTATTCTGTTTCTTAATCTCCCAAACAGATGTAGTAATCTGCAAAGATTTTTTAAACTTGTCTCATTCTGGGACGTCTATAACAAGAAAAAAAAATACACAAACGTGCGTGGTTATTTTAATTCAGTAAGCCTAAAATCGAATTATTTGCTTCATTAGGGAGAAGTCTGTTAATATGCAAAGTAGAGTCTCATATTAGTCCCTTGGTGTCTAATCAAGGAAAAAAAAGAAAAAAGTCTGTCCCCAATCATATACAGTATAGATTCATGTAGGCAATTCACTTTAGAGTCCCAAAATATAAATGGCAAGAAAGTTCAGGAGCATAATTAATACATCACTTAGTCCTCATCTGAGTCTTCCTCCTCGTTTAATCGGTCATCTTGGGCCTGTCTTGAAGCAGTCCTCTTCACGCATAGCCCTGCCTCCTTAGGGTCTGTAAAGCGGTACTGTTTTGCGGCCTTCCAAGAAGCATAGGCATGCTGCAAACGCCATCTAGTGTGTTATACCCAGTTCTCTTAAGTTTCTGCTTCACCCCATCAAATGCCCTACGTCTTGTTCTGATGGCAAATAAGTTTGGGAAGAAAAGCACTCGACCTTCGTCTATGAAGACTGGGCCCTTGTTCCAAATGGCTCCAAGTATAAGTTCTCTCTCCACCATTGAGGTAAGGGTTGCCAAAACAGTCTGGGGTTGTCCACAATTGAATTAGGTCTTCTGGGTGAGATTCAGTTGGCCCTTACAATTGTGAAATTAATAGTCCCGATCAGTTCTGAAAGCCACTGCCCAAGGTACTGTGTTATCGCCTTCTGACCCCTCGACGAGACCCAGTATTCAAATATTGGCCACTCTTACAGTATTTTCTAGCTGTTTCACCCGGCTCCGGAGCGCTTCTTGTGCCTTGATTGAGGTGGTGGTAGCAGCGAGGGCCTTCCCCGCTGTTGCCTCTGCACTTTTAGTTCTCTCTCCCATTGCTTCCAGTTGGGTCTCCACTGCAATAAACCATTGTGAGGAAACATCTGTTTTTTGATCGATCTGTTGCACAGTTCTTGTTAGTACATTTACCGATTGCTGCAGAGAAGTTAGGGAAGCTGCTTCAGGCTCTGCACTCGTCGAAGGGAGAGAGTTATCCACGTGGTTTGGCGGGTTGGCAGCTGGTGTGCACGGGTGGAAGAAGTCTTGCTTCACTGGCTTCGTTTGACCCATTTCAAGATATTTTTTTTTTATCTACAGGTGTAGCGGAGGATTTACTGAGCGATGTAATAGTTTTCCAGTCAATTAGATGAGGAAAATGTATAGTTTAAGCTCGTAAATAGGGCTTCTGTCAGGAGTTCCAGAAAAGTGCTGCTGGCTGGGCTGCTAGCTGCCCCCCCCCACAATGGAAGCTGTTTTAACCAATTACAGGTGATTGCTTTATTTTGTTTGCTTGCACAAGAAACATGCGGCAGCTTAGGAGAGAAGCGGGTTGTGGAGGTGCGTCACTCTGGCAACCAACGGGGGCACTGCATTTGGGGTCTTGACACTGGTGGCCCAGTGTCTTGATGATACTGGTTCTACAAAAGTGCCACCAAGTTGAAACGTTTTTGCCGCTGCAATCGGGCTGCCTTGTCATTGCAGCATCAGACATTCTGCTGCAATGAGGAAGCAACCCGTCATTGCAGGGCGGTACCTTGCCGAGGTGCCCCCGCTAGTTCATTTGCCGATGTGGGAGCCGACTCCCCGTCGGCATACTGTGACCACCCTCCCCCATTTGTTGAGTGCTGAGGGTGCCAATCCCCTCGGTATCATGAACCCCTCAGCAGTCTTTCTTTGCTGATGGGGGCCCAATCCCCCGGCTTCAGTCCCCACCCTTCTAGTAAATTTGCCAACAGGGGCCCACTCCCGTTGGCACAATATCCCGTCAGAAAATTTGTTATGTGCGGGGTGCCCAATCCCCTCGGCTCTCCCGACTTGGCATGTGGCCAAGGGGGGTGCCCAATCCCCATTGGCTACAGACCCTCCCCAAAAAACACTCAGGTGGCACACTGGGAGTCCACCCCAGCGTCCCCGACATCGCTGGAAAAAAAATGTCCCGCAATGTTTTTCTTTAACCTATAAAACAAAAACAGTCCCTCGTAGAGTCTGCTGGCCTTCCCCAACCTCGCCTACCCTCTGCACACCCTGCCTCCCACAACCCCCCTCACTAGCACTTGCCTCCCGGGCACAGCCGCATTGATCGGCCAGTGGACCCGGGAACACGTCTGCACTCTTCAAAGCCGACCGTGAACTGAAGAAATGCTGGTAAGCTGTATAATGGAATAAATAGGGATCTTACTTGAGGGGTTCCTGCAGTAGGTCTTCACATATAGGACTGCCCCCTGGCGTCAGGTCTGCACAGCAAACTTATGGATAGCAGTCATCAGCGGGGACCGCCCCCGACGTCGGGCGTCGTGACGTCAGCCCAACTATAAAAAGGGCAGTCCCGCATCTGCTCTCCAGTTCTTTCCCCCTGTCGCCTCAGTAACGTTCGGCTCATGTTTGAACAGCAGTTCAACATCCGTGTTGTATTGTTGAAGTTTTCTTAGCCTCGTACTAATATTTCTCTCAAAGGTTTTTCTTCAAATTGATGTTTTCTAAACAGAAGAAAAAGTGCTCCAAGTCCGGCGCTCAAATCCTGCATGGGGATGACCATTCCCACTGCCTCCTTTGCCTGGGTTCTAAACACGACGTCCAGGAGTGTTCCATCTGCCAGGCCTTCAACCAGGCGACCAGAACCAGGCGCAAACGGTCCCTCGAGGCCCATCTTCTGACCCGACACTTGGCGTGTATGGAAAAGGAGCTCCAAAAACTGAGGGAAAGGTAGTCGTCGCTGGCCCCAAAAAAGAAGAAAAGCAAAGACAAATGCCGGGACTGGAGTCCGTCACCACACGAGAGGCCTGCAACTGTGAGTACTCCTTCGGGCGCCCTGTCCGCCTCCTTGGGCCGGGTCCCTTCTCACCCTACTGCCGAGGTGAGTGGGCAGCCTGGGGTAGCCTTCTTGGAGGTTGTAATTTCCTCGCCTTGTCCTGCCAGTAAGACATCCCTTGCCTTCAGAGGAGGGCGTGCGGCCTCCACCGATCAATCTAATGGTGGCCTTCCAGCCGTTTCAAGTTCGGCCGGATCTGTTGTATCGGACGCTGGCTCCTTCGACGTCTGTCTGGACCCATCCACTCTCCCGTCGGACTCCAGTTTGGCCCCCGACGCCGGACAGAGTGAGGGACAAATCGACCCATCGTCCCCTAGGGTTCTTCACCCCAGGGACTCACCACCTGATCCTTTGCTTTTTGCATTAGCCAGATCGCTTTTCGGACCTGCGTCGCGGGCCATGAGCTCCCCTTGCCAGGCCTTCCGCGCGTCTCCGGACAGTAGTCCGTTGCCGGCTGGGGATTCTGCCATGGAGCTTCCACCCTCTGGTACTTCGAGCGCGCGCCCGGATCCAACGCCATCTGCTGGCGCTATGGCACTGCCCCCCATGGGTTCTTCAGCTGGGTTTCCAGACTCTGAACCCTCCTGCCCCCGGCGGCCCTCCATCGGTCACTCAGTACCCGACACTGGGTCATGTACCTCCGTCGCTGGGCCTCCCGACGCTGAGTTACCCGACACCATCTTATCCGACGCCGGGGTATCCTACTCCAGGACACCCCACGCCGGGTTCTCCCAGGTACTCTTACTATTACCCTTCCTGGCAGTATCCGAGGTATCCGAGCTTCCAACCCCCTCCTCCTCCACCTCCGGTACTGGACCGCGTGTCTGTTCCCTTTGGTGGAAGGACGCCATAACGCAACTTCTGTCCGAGTTAAGACAGTCGGTGGGAGAGGTACCCACCCCCAGGGTCACCTCTCCATCGCCTCCTCAGACCAGAGCTTCAGGCTCTTTAACTGTTGGCACCACGGAACCAGACCCTTCTGTTCCTAGCGGTTTCGAGCCCTCTGACACTGAGTCCGACACAGATCCGTCGGACACTAGGTCTCCCGTAGAGGTTCCCCCGAAAGACTCTCCCAAGTCTCCACCGGAGGACCCCTCTTTCGGAGATTTGCTGCGTTCCATTCAGGCGGCTGGCGGATGGCCGACCAAAGAGGTAGACCCGCAAAGAAAACGCCTTGTGGAGCACCTGAATCTGGCCACCTCTGACCCCATTCCCCCTTGGATGGGGCCCCATGAGGACCTTGTGACCACAATTTGGCAGCAGCTGTCCTCCAAACCAGCGGTTTTGCTCAAAGCAGACCGCACCTGTTATCCCCCAGAAGGGAACCCTCACCTTAACTCCCACCCTAAGGCTGACTCCATGGTCATCACGGCTGCTCACGACCATTCAGCCCAGCCCAAACACTTGAGCTCTTTGCCTCCTGATAAGGACTTGCGTCAGCTGGATCAGTTTGGGCGTAAAATATGCTCTTCTGCCTCTTGTGCGATACGTTCGCTTAATTACATCTCTCATATGGTTGCCTTTCAAAAAGCTTCTCTTTTGGATCTTGAAAGAGACCTCCAAGAGGTTCAGGATGAAATCCTGAGGAAGAAGTTATTGGACAAAGTTAGGATGGGGAAATCATCGTGTCGTCACGCCCTACGGGCGATTTACAACTCGGTGGATTCTGTGGCTAGAGCGGCAGCCTTGGGGATCTGTCTCCGTCGCCTCTCCTGGCTTCGTATAGCAGGCCTGGTGCAGGACGTACAGTCCTCTCTTCTGGACGCCCCTTTTAGGGGTTCCGTCCTCTTTGGTGGTGACGCTAAATATATCATTACTGGACTGCAGGAGAGCAGACACTCTTCGCAGGACATCCGTTCCTTATACAAGATGGGTCAGAAAAAGCAGCCTTTTCACCGCCAAAGAAGGTGAAACAAATCCCAGGCTAAGCGCCAAGCAAAGGAACACGCCCCTGGATCTGGAGCTCAAACCCCACAGGCCAAATTTCCTAAACAGGCCTCTGGGACAAAAGGTTCCCTCCCCTCTGCGTCCTGACTTCTTTCCCCTCCTTCCACTCCCTCCAGTAACACAGGAGGAACCGGTCGGAGGGAGGTTCAGCCTCCACCTGGACGGTTGGAGGTTCATCACGCAGAAGCTTGGGTGCTTCAACTCATCCAGCGAGGTCACTCGATAGAATTCAGCGAGATTCCAGCCCCTCAACCGCCAGGACGGTCCTTCTGTCCTTGGGTTCAGGTCCCCATTGTCTCTCAGGAGATTCAGGCACTTCTTCTAAAGAGGGCCATAGAACCCGTCCCAACAAACCAAATAGGAAGGGGATTCTACTCCCACTTCTTCCTGGTACTGAAGAAAACTGGTGACCTGAGACCGATCCTGGACCTCAGCATACTAAACATCTTCGTCGAGTACAAGAAGTTTCATATGTTGACCCTTCAGGGGCTCCTTCACCTGCTCTACCCAAATTCGTGACTGTGCTCCCTGGACTTGCGGGATGCTTACCTGCATATTCCTATCCTCCTGGCACACCGCCACTTTCTCCGTTTTGTTTTTATGGAGAAGCATTTCCAATTCAGAGCACTCCCTTTTGGCCTCTCTTCGGCCCCCAAAGTGTTCACCAAATGCCTAGCGGTGATGGCGGCGTTTTTACGCCATCAGGGCATTTATGTCTTCCCGTACCTGGATGACTGGCTCCTCACAGCACCCTCCCCTACCAGCCTGAAAGAGTCTGTCTCTTTCATTCTGAACTTGTTTGCTCTTCTGGGCATAACGGTCAATTTTTCCAAGTCCCAGCTAGTACCATCCCAGAGACTCCAGTTTATTGGAGCTGTACTAGACACAGTTCAGGGCAAGGCTTTTCTGCCATCGGATCAGGCCGAGACCTTAGCTTCTCAGGCCACTCAAGTGGCCCAGACGCGATGGATCCCAGCACACTCCATGCTCTGTCTCCTAGGACTGATGGCGGTTGCCATTTCGACAGTTCCCATGGCCAGGCTTCACATGAGGGTCACCCAATGGTCTCTTCGAGTCCAGTGGGACCAGAGGATGGACAACATGAACCAAAAGGTCATGATCTCCAACAGTCTTCAGAGAGATCTTTGCTGGTGGCAGGATCTCTCAAACCTGTTGAAGGGAATTTCTTTCCATCCTTCAGTCCCATCCCAAATTCTCACCACGGACGCCTCAGACCTGGGCTGGAGAGCCCATCTGGGGGACTCACAAGACACAAGGGTCTTGGTCCAACCAGGAGCTGATGCTCCACATCAATGTTCTGGAGACCAGGGCGGTTCTTTACACGCTCCAGGCATTCCAGCTACTTCTGGTTCCGGGATCTCTTCTAGTCCAGATGGACAACATGTCCACAGTCTGGTATCTAAATAAAAGGGAGTAACCTGTTCATATCCTCTTTGCAGAGATGCAATGAGGGTGTGGTACTGGGTGATTCAGCATAGCCTTTACTTGACAGCAGTCCAGGTCCTGGGCATAAGCAACGTCCTGGCAGACAGCCTCAGTCAGTCAGTGGCCAGGGCCCACGAGTGGGAGTTAAAGTCAGAGGTGGTCGAAGATCTCTTTCTTCGCTGGGGTCAGCCAGAGTTAGATCTGTTCGCCTCCCCATACAGCGCAAAACTACCCGTATTCTGCTCGCTCGTTCCTGGGCATGGTGCTTTTTGGCGAGACGTGTTGTCTCTTTCATGGACAGGGAGGTTTCTGTACGTCTTTCCTCCCTTTCCTCTCATTCAGAAGGCCCTGGTGAAACTACAACAGGAGGGAGCTCACGCCATCCTGATTGCTCCACTTTGGCTGCGCCAAATTTGGTATCTTCTGCTGCAACATTTGGCACTGGAACCTCTGGTTCTTTTGCCCATTTCCCACGATCTTCTGACTCAGGAGCAGGGTACCCTGGTGCATCCGAGCCTTCAGTCTCTCCACCTTCATGCGTGGCACCTGTGGACATAGCGATTTCTCGTTATGGGGTATCTTCGCAGGTTGCGCATATTCTAGTGGAGGCTAGAAACCCCTCCACCAGGTCTACTTACGCAATGAAGTGGAAGAGATTCACGATATGGGCCCAAGCAAGGCGCTGGGATCCATTTTCATGCTCGGCTTCCCAGGTTCTAGAGTACCTCGCACATCTGTCTGAGGCGGGCCTTAGCTACTCCTCCATTAAGGCCCACCTTTCTGCGGTGTCGGCCTACCACCTCCCGGTGTAGGGCAAAACCTTGGCTCAGCTGGAGGTTGCCAAAATCTTTCTGAAGGGCATCCTTCATTTAAAGCCTCCGATCCAGAATCCTTGTCCTCCCTGGGACCTGAATTTCATGCTCGAGAAGCTGACTTTACCCCTGTTTGAACCAGTTTCTTCCTGCAACTTACGCTTCCTTTCCTGGAAGACCTTATTTTTAGTCGCAGTTACTTCGGCCAGAAGGGTTTCTGAATTACAGGCTTTTGTTTGTAAAGAACCTTATTTGATTTTTCATAAGGACCGAGTAGTCCTTCGGACTAATCCTTCTGTTTTACCCAAAGTGGTTTTGGAAACCACTTTGAACCAGAGTGTGGAATTACCAGTGTACTATCCACAATATTCCAACAGGGGGGAACGCCTTCTGCACACCCTTGCTATGCACCGGATTCTGAGGTACTACACGAACAGGACTAAAGAGGTTCGGAAATCGAGCCAACTGTTCGTAGCCTTCGCTCCACAGTGCCAGGGCAAGGCTATATCCACAGAATTAAATCCCCTCCCAAATTTATATTCCAGCATTCTTACAAATCCCTCAACCTCTCCCCCCTTTTGGATGATCTTCACCACTCTAATTGGGTCCCAAGCGCAAACCGCTATAATATGAATTCAGCCCTTATGCACTTTCAGAACACCTTCCTCTCCACCTGGGACAAACACGCCCCCCTACGCCGGGCTAGAGTCCGTGGTTCCCACCTACCCTGGATCACTCCCGAGCTGATTGCTTGCCAACAAGCCCGTGATGAGACCTGGCGAATCTACAAATCCTCACTCCTCCCCGGCGACTATACCTCCTATCGCATGCTCCTCAATAGGTGCACTAAGGTCATCTGCCTAGCTAAGTCTGAATATTTTAATAACACACTTAATGCAAACCTTGGAAGACCTTCCAAATTCTGGAAAGTCATTAGCTCCCTTTTCTCCCCCCAAACAGTTAACCCTCCACCTCGCCCAAGGGACTCTCCTTTCTGATCCCCTGGAAGTCGCCTCTGAGTTTAATTCCTATTTCACTACCTGTGCCCAGGCCCTCCTTGAAGCCCTTCCGCCTGCAAACACTCCATCTCCTCAGTCTCCTATCCCCCAACTATCCGGCATGAACCCCTTCTCCTTTAGACACATTTCCCCCACTGAAACCTTAGATGCTCTTTGAGCCCTAAACCCCTCCAAAGGCTAATCCCCTGATGGTCTTGACAACAAACTCCTCTTCTTATCTGCTTCCGCCATCGCTACCCCCCTCGCAGCCCTACTAAATCTTTCCTTCAGTACCGAGTCACTCCCCTCCGTATGGAAGCATGCCACTGTTCTACCCCTCCCCAAAGGCGGTGACTCTACCTCTGCATCCAACTACCGCCCCATCTCCCTCCTCCCCACCCTCGCAAAACTCCAGGAACACCTTGTGCTATCCCAACTCTCCCACTTCCTCGCAGAAACTAACTTCTTCACCCCTTTCCAGTCCGGGTTCAGAAAACACCACTCCACTACCTCCTCCCTGCTCAGACTCATAGACCACATCCTCACTGGGATGGACAAAGGGCTAATCACTGCTGCTATTTTCATCGACCTAGCAAAAACCTTTGACACCGTATCCCATTCTCTCCTACTATCCTGCATTTCCGGAGCTGGTTTAGCTGAATCTGCCATAAACTGGTTCAGTGCCTACCTTCTAAATATAACCCAATCCACTAAAATAGCTGACCACATCTCCCCCCCCCCATCACCTCCGGCGTACCACAAGGCTCAGTTCTTGGCCTCATCCTTTTCTCCATCCTCCTGAACGACCTGCCAAACTCCTGCTCCTCTTCCGCCATCCACATATATGCAGACGACACAGTCCTCTTCACCTCCGCCCGGACCCACGAAGAAGTCACCTCCAAACTTCAAACTGACTTCAACAAAATCCAACTCTGGTTCAGTAGCAACCAACTCTCCCCAAATGCTAAGAAAACCAACTCTATGACTTTCGGCACCAGACAGCGCCTATCCAAACTCACCTCCCTCTGAGATTCCACCTAAATAACACCATCCTCGAAGAAGTACCCTCCTTCAGGTATCTCGAGTTTGGCTTGACCCGCCCTCTCCTTTTCCACTCATGATGCCATCATTTCCAAACTGCGCCCAAAACTTGGTGCCCTCTGTAGAAACCGCACTAGTATCCCTCTTTCTGTCAGACGTGAAATTGTTCAGAAAATGATTCTACCCTCCTTCGACTACTTTGATGTAGTTTACAGTTTCGCTGCACAGACCACCCTAGCCAGATTAGACCCCCTCTTCAATGCATTTTGCCGCTTTGCCCTCGATGCCCCCCCCCCTCGATCACATCACTGCACGCTTTATCGTTCCCTGTCCCTACCTTCTCTGAGTAACCGGCACCTAATTCATAGCGCTAAATTCACTTCTAACTTCTGGCTCGGCTCCCTATCTCGCATCCGCCCTAACCTCCCCACCCACCCCCCTCACACGCCCTCAGATCCGCTGACCCTAGACTACTATTCATCCCTCCCACCACCGACCAATCTGCATTCTCTTACCTCTTCCCTAAACTCTGGGACGGCCTGCGCACCCAGGTCCGTCATTCTTCATCTAAGCTCTCCCTTTCCTTTGCCCTCTCTAACTTCTTTGCACCTAATTGCTACTGCCCCTGACCACCCTCCCGTTAGCTCCTCCCCCCCTGCGCCTGACCAGCGGCCCGGCCATGCCTAATTGTCTGGCTTATATACTACCCTGCGCACTTATACCCTCTCTATTTCCTACTCCGCACTCTCAGTTTCTCCCTTCCCCCCTTCCTAATCAACCTAAGCTCCCCAGCCCCACTCCCTCCCTCCTCACCTAACCTCTCCCCTATACACCTACGTTTCTACACCCTCCATCTCTTCCCCCCATCTTGCTCTCCAAATCCTTCCTTTCTACTTGATGCATCTCCCGAAGCTCAACCTCCGCTACTGACATTCAAATTCTGCTATTACTACCTCTGTTCTGTAACTGGCACTTATGTATTTCATGTTTTGCCTCGATGTGTACCCTTGTATTGTATACCATGCCTTACGATCATGTTCTGTACTGTTCTTACCTCGTTGGGTAACCACGATTTGTATAACCTGTACTTGCTGAGCCTGTGCTGTGCTGAACTGCACTGCCTATGTAATAAGTTCAAATGTAATCCCTCCCAACTATGTACATTTTCCATATTATGCTACTGTAAGTTCAACTATTGTATGTATGCCTGCCTCCTCTGTAAACCCCCAGGTCGCACCATGAGACGAGCATCTTTTTGCTCAGTGTGCCTTTCCTGGTGAAACATTTTCAATAAATAAATAAATATCCAAGCAAACCATCCTCTTGATGGCTAGCTGACTGCATCCATTTTTCGTATACGAAATATGGGAAGTCCCTTCCGGGGCAGTAAAAGGCCATTCCACCCATAGCATGGTGACCTCTGCTGCCTTTTTTGGGAATGTGTCCATGGCAGAAATCTGTGCAGCAGCCACATGGTCGTCTGTTCACACTTTCACTAAGCATTACAGTCTGGACATTGCCTCTCGGCGCAGAACTGGCTTTGGTCTTGCAGTCTTGCAAGGTCTCCTGTCGTGATTTCTCATGGCGACTTCTCCTCCTCCCGGATGCACCTATGTTTTGGTTTTTCTCTGGGACTGCTTGGTATTCAGTCCTATATGTGAAGCCCTACTGCAGGAACCTCTCAAAGTAAGATATTGCAGTTACGTAGAACTTACCGTAACAGTAGATCTTTGAGAGAGGTTCCTGCAGTAGGTCGCGTTTCCCTCCCTCCTTCCCCCAGTTTTTGGATGTTTTGTCCTTATTTTCCATCCTTTCTAGCCCTTCGGGACTAGAGTGGAAGCAGGGTCTGAGGAGTTTTTACTCCGGTCTCATCCTTACCTTTCTATAGGTTTCCGTTGGAAAAGAACTGGAGAGCGGGCGCAGGACCGCCCCTTTTATAGTCGGGCTGACGTCACGATGCCTGGCATTGGGGGTGGTCCCTGCTGATGATTGCTATCTACAAGTTTGCTGTGCGGACCTGACGCCAGGGGGCGCAGTCCTATATGTGAAGACCTACTACCAGAACCTCTCTCGAAGATCTACTGTTATGGTAAGTTCTTACGTAACTGCAATTTTTTTCAACTTTGGTGCATATCTCGGGCATTTTGGGGAATTTTGGCACCAAATTTTCAACACGAGGTTCTTGGAACCCCTGCTCATGAATTCAGTCACTGTCATTGCGTTATTCGGTCCTGAAAGATGATTTCGCGGTCACTGCGCGGAATCACCTTTCAGGCGATTAACATGGCGACAGTGCCACTATTCATGAAGGTGGGCTGTCAAGGCCTGTGTTGCAAATTTGTGAAAAAATCCAAAAATTACTGTTTTAGTGTTCGTATGCAGTTTCCACACACCTCGTAACTTTGGCGAATTTTTATATTTTCAGTCCAGATTTTCAACATTTGCATTTTTCCCACCTCCTTATGAACAGTACAGCTGTCATTTTACACATTCTGGCCAAAATGTATTTTTGCACTTCCGGCGCAGAATAGCGCGGTCACTGTGGGAAATCAGTGTTCGGGACAGATTAAGAAAATTCCAGTGACACTGTTCATGAGCAGAGGTCCAAAATGCTTATGTTGAAAACTTGGTGACGAAAGTCCATAAAATGACCGTGTTACAAGCGTGCGTTCCACTGTTTCCATGCACCCTTGTAACTTCGCAAATTTGTAATATTTCCACACCAGATTTTCAGCGCTGGCATTTTTTCACACCTCCTTTCGAACAGCACAGCTGTTATTTTTCACATCCTGGCCGAAATGTGTTTTTGCACTTCTGGCGCAGAATAGTGCGGTCACTGTGGGAAATCAGTCTTTGGGACAGATTAAGATCGAGAGAGTGGGAGGGAATGAGCGCAACTGAGCTCTGTTGGGACTGCTGCGGATTTCTTTGTGGGCAGAAAAAGGCGCCAACGCAGGCACGAGCCCAGTACAAAAGGGCAGCTTGCAGCGACGGGAGAAACAGAACGAGCTAGTGAGAGAGCTCAGTGGAGCTCTGTCGGGACTGCTGTGGATTTCTTTGTGGGCAGAAAAAGGTGCCAATGCAGGAAGGAGCCCTGTACAAAAGGGCAGCCTGCAGCGCCGGGAGGCGGGCAGGCAGTGAGAGGGGTGAGCGAAATCAGCGGAGCTCTGTCAGACTGCTGCAGATTTCTTTGTGGGCAGAAAAAGGCACCAATGCAGGCAGGGGCCTAGTACAAAAGGGCAGCCTGCAGCGCTGAGAGAAATAGGAGTGAATGAGAGAGGGGGAGTGAGCGAACTCAACGGAGCACTGTCATGACTACTGCAGATTTCTTTATGGGCAGCAAAAGGTGCCACTGCAGGCAGGAACCCAGTACAAAAGGGCAGCCTGCTGCGCCGGGAGAAACAGAACGAGCAAGTGAGGGAGGGAGTGAGCGAACGAGCTCAACAGAACTCTGTTGGGACTGCTGCGGATTTCTTTGTGGGCAGAAAAAGGCACCAACGCAGGCAGGAGCCCAGTACAAAAGGGCAGCCTGCAGCGCCGGGAGAAATAGAGCGAGTAAGTGACAGGAGGAGTGAGCGAACTCAACAGAGCTCTGTCGGGACTGCTGCGGATTTCTTTGTGGGCAGAAAACAGCGCCAACGCAGGCAGGAGCCCAGTACAAAAGGGCAGCCTGCAGTGCCGGGAGAAACAGAACGAGCGAGTGAGAGACGGGGAGTGAGCGAGCTCAACGGAGCTCTGTCAGGACTTTAGAGTTGCCCACCCGCCCAGGGTCCTCTGTGGTCCTATGTTACAGCATAGTCTCTGGGGTGGAAACAAAGCAATGATTGGATACTTTGAGGAGTGCTGTAATAATACAGATTTAGTTCTGTTTATTTTTCTATCTGAGCTATACTGTTATGATTGCTGTAATAATACATATTTATTTGTTCTGTTTATTTCTCTAACTGAGCTGAGTAATACTTGGAGTGCAGTAGGATTCCTAACTGGGCTAAGTGAAACTATTTGAGAGCTGAGAACAAAAAGTATGGTTGCTGAGGGGTGAAAAACGGACAAGGAGGCTTTAGGATTGCTACAGTAATACAATATCTAACGGATGAGATTTAAGACTGAATTACCCCGGTCAGCAAGGGGCCAGTAGGGGGACTAGCATGGGGGGGGGGGAACAGGAATTTTAGTAAATAGGGGCCTGACAGATGTAGTAGGGTACAGAATCTGGGAGTAAGAGCTCGTAACATAAGATGGGGGCCAAAATGGGGCAGGTGCCGCATGTCAATAGGGCGGGAATCTTTGGAAGGGTGGTGGGGTCTACAGGGTGTGGGTCCACCATGATCCTGGACTGGGCTTGGAGGATGGGGGGTGTATGGTCTGTAGATGACTGGCTAATTTGAGGGAGGAACTGTGGAGGTTAGGAGGAGTCTATGGGCAGGGCAGATGACTATGGTAGGCATCCTGGCTGGGGAGTAGGGGATGGCAAGGGGACAGAGGAAGAACAACTAGGGACTGAAACTGACCCTAGTAACATAGGCATTAGCAGAAAAGAAAGGACAAGGAAGGGGGTGCCCAAGGTGAGGGGGGGGCCTCCTGTTGGGAGAGGAAGAGATCACGAGGAGTACCCGGGGAGAGAGCAGATGACTGCGAGTAAGGTGGGAGTAGGGGTGGGAGCAGAGGTGGCACAGAGGGGAACAAGTAGGAGGGGGGAACCGATAGGGGGAAGAAATGTAGGAGGGGTATCGACTAGGAATAGATTCGAGCCTCTTCTGTGGGAGAGAGAGGGGGAGCAGGAACATACTGAAGGGGGGAGGACAAGCGGGGCGTGAGAGGGATGGCAACAGCTAGGGGAAGAGATAGCGAGGACGAAAGGGTAGAAGGCAGGCTAGTAAGAAAAGAGGGGGTGGTGACTGGAGGAGAGAAGGCTATGGGAAGGGGGAAGGATGGAAGGGGCATCACTATCAGGGTAGAAGAGAATAGGGGCTCTAAATCGACAACAGCAGGGATAGGAGAGGGGGTTGGAAATCAGCAGGGGAGGAGGGGACATCGACATGGGAAGCCCAGTAGGAAGTAGTCAGGCTGAGAAGGGGTTTATGGGGGATGGGTGGAATAAAGCAGAGAAAAGGGGTGAGGCGGAAGTAGGGGGTACAGATACAGAAGTCACAGAGGGTGCAGCTGGCGGGGTAAGTGGCAGGGAAGATCGAATACTGGGGTGGTGGAAGGGGCATTAGAAGGGACAGTGGCCAAGGAACGGGGGGGGTACTCGTCCTAGGGGATTGTATGCTGGGAGGGGTGAGATGGGGAGGAAGGGGAGAAGGCATAGCCGTATTTGGATTGAAGCTATCCCCAGGTTGACTGCAGACTGGGGGAAAGGGCAGGCACTGCTCAAGTGTGCAGCGAGGGAGAGGAAGAAATCTCATTTACTGTTGCATGTGGGTACAAAAGGCTTGACGGGGGAAGACTGTGGAAGTAGTGAGGGGGAGGTTCGAGTAGTTGGGCAAGCAGTGTGAGGGGTTGGGGGAGTCGGTGGCTTTCTCGGAGTTGCTCCCCGTACCATGTGCAAGCATGGGGAGGAAGGGTAGGATTGAGGAGTTCAGCATGGGGCAGAGGGATTGGTGCCACATCAGAAGTTATGGGTTAGTGACTAACTGGGGTAGGGTCTGGGGAAATAGTGACTTGTATGCCGGGGACAGGGTACACTTGAGCAGGAAGGGGAGGAGAGTATTAAAGGCAGGATTAAAGGGGTATATCTCTACAAAGGTGGATTTAAACTAGTGAGGGGTGGTCAAAAGACTGAGGTTAGTAGAAAGGTGCTGACTGGGGAACCTAATGAGCTCACCCCTCTACATATAGGTAAAGGCTGAGGCGTAGTAACCCTGGCAGGGGGCAGGCAGAGTGGTCTGAGTGTAATACAGAAGGCACCACCACCCAGTAAGAATAAGGAGGAGAAAGGGTGCGGACTACCGGGAGGAGGGACACAGGCCAAGGAGGAGAAGAGTGAGGAGAAGGAGGGGTATGGGTGGAAGGTGGTCTCTCTCAGCACAAGAAGCCTGGGGAACAAAACTGCAGAGCTTCAGGCGCTCCTTTCAGAGGGAAAGGTGGGCATTGCTGCAGTGACAGAGACTTGGGCCACAGAGTACCATGATTGGGGCTTGGCAATCCCAGAATACAGGATATACAGGAGGGACAGGGGGGTTGGAAGGGGGGGTTGCACTCTATGTGAGGGAAGGGGTTAAATGCATAAGGGATGAGGGAGAAGAGGAGAGGACAGAGGCGCTTTAATACCTTCACTACAGATTTTCAACATTGCCATCCCTTCACACCTCCCTATGAATGGTACAGCTGTCATTCTTCACATCCTGCCCAATCTGTGTTTTCTTACATCTGGCGCACAGTGGCATGGTCACTGTGGAAACTCAAATTTCGGGACACATTGACAAAATCAGTTCATGAGAAGAGGTCCCAAATGCTTTCATGAGGTGGGGGCCACAAAATGCCCATGCTGAAAATTTGTACTGCAAACACCAACACATGTCCGGGCCATTATGGTTTCTAACCATAACGTCCCACCCTGTACAGACTGACAGGCATCAGGGTTGTCCCTTTGGATTGCCAACTGTAATGCTCCTGCCATTCCAACCCCCCACCCCCACCCTGCAGCCACTGACAGGTATCGAGCTGTGCCTTGGACTCTTCGGCCCCAAAGTTCACCCCATTCTATATTGCGCCCATTTCAGCTTATGCCCTTAGGGAGTGGGGTGACTGTAAAGCCGAACACCCAAGGCACACCTCAACACTTGTCAGTATAAGGTGAGGTGAAATGGCATGAATGTTATGGGCGACAACCCAAACGCATGCACCAATGCCTGTCCATCTCTGCAGGGTGGAGGTGGGGTTGACGTGAAGTTCAGTACTTCACTGCCAGTCCTACTCTGCATCTGTCTAACTCCTACATTTCCAATGCTAATACCAGCAAGCAAACATTCGGCATTGACAAATGTTTGTTATATGCAGCAACACAGATGTGCCAAAGATATAAAGCGTTATCTCCCTTATTTCTCAGTGGGGGGAGCCCTAACACTAAATTATAGGAGGACAGGGGACTAGGGGTGTCTCGATAATCAAATTTTGACGATACGATAACTGTGATGTTTATTGCAATAGTTTTGCCACTTGTGTAATAATGTTAGAAAAAGTATTTAAATTCAACATTTTTTTCACATAATTTACACATTTTACACTTTTTCAAGCAATGTCACACATTTATTCATATTATTTTGAAGTCTTTATTGTAAAATGATGCAAAAAGTTAAATATTTAAAAAAATCTTAATTTTTTCTCATTAAAATCTCTGAACTTTATAAAATTGTTTGCATTTTTTAGCATAAAAATTAAAATACACAATTAATACATGTGTTATGCACACAGAGTACAATACATTTTAAAATGTGAATGAGCAAATATTTTTACTTGCTTGTTTCAAGGGCACCTTTCCCGGATTTTTCTCCTTGCCTGCAAAATCATCAGGAGACTCCCTTCCCTGACTGGGACTTCCTCTGTAGTTGAAAAATGTTGTGGTTAGCTTCGTAAGGAAGGGAAAGGATCATATTTGCCCCCGAGGGGGTTAGCCACTTGATCCCTTCCACTTTCTGATCGCTGATGCCGTTCCCACACTTCCTTGTTTTGTGAGGTCATTATATGCCTAGTGCGTGGACGTGCTCCATACAAGTTTATGGGGTGGCATTTTAAAACATATTTTTATGATTTTATCCCGATTTGTATTACAAATTGGAGTCAATATTCAAGTAACATGAGCCTTGTTACTTTTATTAGAGCAGAGTGGAGCCTTAGATGTAGCCTGCCTAGATTACAGTAAGGCCTCCAACACCATTCCACATAAAGAAGCTTGGCAGTCTGGGAGTGGGTCCAAAGGTAATAAACTGGGTAAGAAATGGTTGGGGGATAGACGACAGAGAGTGGTGGTAAATGGAGCTCGCTCCAAGGAAGAAAGGATGACCAGCGGGGTACAACAAGGATCAGTACAGGAACTGGCCCTCTTTTTTAATGTCTTTTATTAGGAACATTGCAGAGGGGCTAGACGGGGGAAGGTACAGGTATGCCTTTTTGCAGATGACACAAAGATCTGCAGTAGGGTAGACCCTCCGGGGGAGGGGTGTGTGTGTGTGTGTGTGTGTGTGTATGTAAAAAATAAATAGAGATCGAAGAAAGCTTGAGGACTGATCAAAAGTGTGACAACTAGGATTCTATGCTAAGTGCAAAATCATGCACTTGGGTCAAAGAAGCCCAGGGTGAAATACAAGATGGGGGGGGGGAGTGGTTCTGATGACGACCAAGCAAGAAAGAGACCTGGGGTAATTGTATCTGACAGTCTAAGGGTGGCCAACCAGTGTGACAAGGTGGTGGGAGAGCTAGTGGGATGCTAGGGTACATAGGGAGGGGTATCACCAGCAGAAAGAGGGAGAATGGTGATAACCCGCAGTATAAATCATTGGTGAGACCTCCTGTAGCGTACTGTGTCCAGTTCTGGAAACCACATCTCCAGAAGGACATAGAAAGAGTAGAGGCAGTCCAGAGGAGGGCAACTAAAATGGTGCAGGGCCTGCATCAAAAGCCATATGAGGAGCGGCTAAAGGACCTCAATATGTACACCCTGGAGAAAATGAGGGTGGGAGGGGGATATGATAGAGACTTTCAAATACCTCACAGATATAAAAAGGGTGTAGGAGGAAGCATTTTTTCAGAGTCAAGCTGTGATGCTGGAGGGGTTGAGGCTGGCACACGTGCGATGGTGCGAGTGTGTGACGGGAAGATGTCGTTCATACTCAGCCCCTGCATCTAGACACTCAAAAGGCTGTTACTGCTGCATCATCCAGCCTCCACTAGATGGCGATCAAGCAGTGACTTGCACTGTCCCCCACTCCTCAAAGAAGGAGAGCTGTCAGTGGATGCTCAGTCCTCCTTCATGCAGCCAGCCCTTGAGCGACCCAGGTCTATTCCTGAATCTTGTTTATGAGCGTGGCAGCAGGTGAGGTGCCCAGGCCCTCAAAACTACATGCCACATGGCCAGCACTGCATTTCTTATTTTAAAGAAAAATACTAAAAATCTGATAGTAGGATGGTGGGAAATCAGGAATCATGGTTGCACCTGGAAAGGAATGCACTGCTGGAAAAGCAAGCTGAGGTGCTTTATCACTGTATATCATGCTGCACAATAATCACGATATTGTTTTTTACAATGATAAATTATCGTCAGTGGTAATTATTGTGATATATCGTCATATCGTGACATCCCTACAGGGGATCCATTGGTTGGTATGAGTTGACAATGTTCTGTGTAACTTCTTATCTGAATGACTGTACATTCGGACAGACGACCTAAAGGTGGCCCAGCAATGTGAGAAGGCAGTAAGGAGGGCTGAGGGGATACTGGGATGCATAGGGAGAGGCATCAACAGTAGAAAACAGGAAGTTGTTGGCTCTCTGTACAGACAGTTGGTAAGACCACATCTGGAGTACTGTGTACAGTTCTGGAGAACCCATCTCCGAAAAAACATAGACAGGGTGGAGGCTGTCCAGAGGAGGCCAACCAAAATGGTGCAGGGTCTGCACCAGAAGACATTTGAAGAAAGACTAAAGGAGCTTAAGATGTATAGCCTCGAGGAAAGGAGAGAGAGGGGGGACATGATAGAAACTTTCAAATACCTCAATGGACTCAACAAAGTCCAAGAGGGTAGCATCTTTCAGAAAAAGAGATGTGCAAGAACAAGGGGGCACAATTTGAAGATGGGGGGGGGGAGGCTCAGAGGTAATGTGAGGAAGTATTTCTTCACAGAGAGAGTTGTAGATGCATAGAACAGCCTTCCTGAGGAGGTGATAGAGTCAAAAACAGTGGGCGAATTCAAGAATGCATGGGACAGACATAAGGCAATTCTAGTGGGGGGGTTAGGAGGAAGTAGGCTGTTGGTTAACTAGGATCTGCAGCTTATCCATTAGGTAGGGAAATGGGCAGACTGGGTGGACCAAGCGGTCCTTATCTGCCATCAAATTCTATGTTTCTATGACAGATATAGAATATATGAGAACGAGAGGCATTCTCCTCCCCATGTTGGCGCCAACAGTGAAGGGGTGTTGCTGAGTCCCACTTAGCTATCCGACTAAGGGTCTGGAAGAATCTCACCGTAACTTTCCACATATGTTCCTGCCATAATGGTGAAGACGTCACCTTAGAAGCACTCCCCCAGATCTTGCTCCACTCCACCATTGATAAATGGAAGTCTGTTTCTTGCTCCCACTTTGCCATAATAGGTTGAGCCACCTCTTCTCTGTGAGAGTTCAAAAAAATATATATCTGTGAAATAGCATGCTTAGGCTTTGAGAGGGAGAAAAGATCCAATAAGGTGGGACTTGGTAGACGGTCAATCTGCTCCTTAGGTTGTTGCCTTAATTTTGTTTGTATATGGGCTTTGATCTGTAAACAGTATAGTTTATCCCTGTAAGTCCGTCACATTTTTTCAGAGCACTCCTCAAAAGGAGAAATGAGATCCCCTCATTATCTGTGTTGGACTACAGAAGCCTGATGCCCATACCAGGGGTCTGTGGTACCAGGCAGAAAATCTGGGGCTTTAGTACCAGGCATAAAATCTGAGGCTTTGATAAGCCAACATTGTCTCCATATGTCTTTTTTTACCTTGTTATATTTCCTAAACTGATCTCAGGCTCTCAAAGTCACTTGGACTGCTGTATATGTATTTTGAATACTGGGTCTATTTTGGGGAGGGTCAAACAGATAGGAGGGAGTAAGAGGATCCTCTAGTAGATCCCTCTCCATGTCCTGCCATTGAGCCCGCGTTGGAGTGTGTGACCAGAACAATGCCCATCTCACCTCGGCTGCAAGCCAACATTCCTGCAAATCTGGTATGGCTGTCCCCCCACACTACTTCCTTGCTAAAAGAAGGGACTTTCGGACCTGTGGTCTCCTATTAGCCCAGATAAATCTAAAACTCCTCTTCTGAATCTCCCTGAACCAGCTCTGTGACAGCTGGATGGGAACACATTGAAATAGGTATAAAAGCTAGGGAGGAGATTCATTTTCACAGCTTGAAATCTGGCATACATTTGAAAAGGCAGTAAAGGCCAGCATTTCATATCCTCTCCTAGATATCTGCCTAAGCATGGGTAGATAGTTATCTATGTAAAGATGTTTGTTGGTTGCTCTTAATGTAACTCCTCAGTATTTAAGGGTGCACATGTCCCATCTCATCTGATATCTAAGGCGGAGTGGAATAGTTGGATCATAGTTAAACTTCAGTATCTCTGTCTTACTGGAGTTAAGTGAATATCCTGAGAGTGTAGAGAACGCTGCAAACATTTCCATTATCCTAGCTAACGACGTATTTGGTGAGATTAAATATAGAACGACGTCATCTGCATAGAGAGCAAATCTGTGCTCTCCCCAATCACCACCCCATGTAATTTCTGATCCAGCCTAATCCATTGAGCCAGAGGCTCGATATATAATGCAAATAATCACGGGGACAAGGTGTCACAAACTCGCTCAGCCGGTCAACCCTCTACTCCCAAAGTGCCAACCTCTGAGCGTATGATTTGTGTACAGTGAACAGACAAGGTAACCCTCTTGTCTGTTTTGTGGGTTCAAGTCACCTTAGTCTCAAGTTCTGAAGGGATTCAAACTGATAACCTCTTGTTAGCGTACTCAGTTATCAGGCTCAGATAATTCTGTATTCGGGGGCCAGATATCTTTGCCTACGGCACCCAACCAGGTCTTTCAAATGAACCCTTAGAACTCTGTGCAAGACTTTTAGAGTACTCTATCCATTTTCCAGTTTGGTATACAATAAGCCTATACACAGTGTACTTATAACCTTTAAAAGCTCCACTTAAAATAAAAAGAATTTGTCAAGGCACTCCAGCAGTTTCATTTGTAAAAAAATATCTTTACTTTAAAAATATCAAAACAGAACAATAATTACAGAACAAATTATATATATATCCCAACACATACAGCCTTAAAACAAACGGGAAAAAGTACAGTTCCTACAATACATACATTTAAACTGGTCTAATCTTACTCTTTTTCAGTGCTGTGATGATTCTCCCTCAGTCAGATAATATTCTCTTGTGTCAGTCAGAAATATTTTCTTGTTAGTAAGAAATATTTTCTTGTGTCCCTCTATCAGGTTCTTTCAGCACTAAACACACTTCTGAGCTGGCCTTCTCATAAGATCACTAACTCCGCCTTGGTGAATCAAACTCTATATTTTACAATACAGGGTCTCCAAATAAAATATTTAAAAAAACATATGAGATGACCTCACTGACTTTCCTCTCCACAGGTTAACTGGTCAGAACTGGTTTGTGCTCTGCTACACACACATATACACATAGTCTTTTGATGTAAGTCACTGTATTCAAATCAGAAGCGTGTTTGACTCCTAAACCTTGTCTGGGCCCTGGGTATCTACACATCAGAAGGTATTCGTGTAATTCAAGGGTTCCCTGGAAATGTATATTGGACCTTCCAGAATCATCTGGGTCCTCCCTGGTTCGGACATCAAACCACTTCAGTGTCCATTCTGGCCTCTCTTCGACACCCCTCCCCAAAAGTCCTTCCCTGGCAACTATGCAAGTCAAAGGATCTCCCTGAGGGCATTATGAATGGCTAATCTTATTTCCTGGGATAAAAGCAAATTGACAAGGTAATTGCACCCCAGATCTCTGCAGTTTAAAATACCTCCTGTCCTTTGAACTTATCCCTGGGGGGTCTTGATGTGTCAGTTCCAGTAAGACAGCCTTTTCCTTGAACAGAGTTTTCCCATCACATGTTTTATATGTAATAACAAAAATTAATACAGCACTCGAGCACTCAGAGCTGGCTGTCTACATCACACAAGGGACACCTTTGATGGGTGCACCTTCCTAAACTAAAATTCTGTGAGACAGTCCCATTAGTACGAATGTAGGCCTGGGGGCCCGTGTATAAGCTCTTTATAATATCAACAAAGTAGTCAGGAAATCAAACCCGGCAGTTACACCTTAAAGAAATTCCATATCAACTTGGTCAGATGCCTTTTCAGTATCTAAACTCGTAATCTTGGCAGGGGTATTATATTTATTCAGATGATCTATAATATGTAAGGTCCAGCGAACATTATCCGAGGCCTGTCTGTCAGGGACAAATACTGTCTGGTCTCTGTGAACTATCATTGGTATTATTTGTTGTAAACGTTTAGCTAAAATTGCAGTAAAGAATTTATAATCCATCTTAAGGATTGATATGGGTCTATAAGAAAGGCAAAGTATAAGATCCTTGCTGGATTTGGGAACCCCAGAAATAACAGCCTGTCTCCAAGAAGGGGGCAGAGTGGAACCATTCTCCAAGGTCTCCTGGTAAGCAGGTCTCAGTATAGTTATGATGGTCTCTTGGAACTTTTAGGGCTGAAACTTTTAGTTTTAAAACCAAAATGGGACGCTGGGCTGCTAAATATGTCATCATGTCCCCCGGTACTGATAAGATGAGTCTGTATCCAGAGTCACTTGGGAGATCAGCAGCTTGGGGAGAATGCACGTGTTCATGCTGATTGGGATTTATAATATTCCTTTCCATTCAGTCTCCCAGGCTTGGGGTAGGGTGTGCATCAGATCATGGGAGATGTGTGGTATCTAGTGACTGCTGTAATAGCACTGATGATGTACTGCTGCTCCCTTCAGACCCTAAATCTGTACTGTGTGTCTCTTACAGGAAACTCGGCGATGGTTTGTTCCTCCAGTGCTGCAGAGAAGTAGCAGCTGGCTATCCGGATATTACCTTCGACAACATGATTGTGGACAACACTACCATGCAGGTGCAGTTTTTTTTGTTTTTGTTAAATGAGCCTTTTTATATACTCGGTTGGTGGCCGGAGAGGGAGACAAACCCCTCCCCTTGGCTTGGATCCCGGTTCATGCTGGGATCCCGAGTGTCATAGGGCTTGCGCTAAGGTGGTTTTACCTCATTATGTATGACCCCACGGCCTCTGAGATGGAGATGGTCGTGAAATGGCCGCAGCGCATGACTCCCGGCCCCGACTTGTGGAGGTCTGATGGCTGCTGCCCACCGAATGGCCTTGGACTGCCATAACCCCCTAGCCACCACTAGGGGTCAGAAGGTGCCAGGCATCAGAGCCCTTTACTCCCTGGAGAAAGTGAGTAGTCCCCTGGATGCTCTAATCTTCCGATCCCAAGGTCATCCCCTGAATCCCAGTCACCAGCGCCGTAGGCGGTAGCAGAGGGGCAGGTTTACATTTATGAGTTGATCAAAGGAAAAAGGTGCACTGATCAGGAGAGGCTAGGTGGTGCTGAGAAAGGGATGCCAACCCAACATAAAGTAAACAAAGAACCTCAGCACTCGTGGACAAAGGAAACCAAAGTCTCTCAACTGCATGTGCAAAAAGTAGTTTATTGTGGCAAGAAGTACCTGAACCCCCCCCCCCCAAGCTCCAGTGCTTCAGCCCTACACAGGGTCTTTGTCAGGCGGCTCTAAGGAGTAACAGACACACAACAAATTTAAACGGTCAGTTTAAAGTGACACACACACCCAAAGTAAAAACTTAACATCAACTAAAATTCTGCATACATCAAAAGGGTTTATCGAAAAAGGTTTCTTACTATTGAAAATTTCTACTTCTATAAACAGCAGCAAGTCATGGATTTAAAGTAATTTCTTATTATATTTAGAAAACATTATATGTATATCAGTTATCTGAACACTTGCATAATGTTCATAGGTCATTTTCAATTCTAAGAGGAATAGGAAGACTGAGCGTGGAAGTGAAATATTAAATGAATAAATATTAGGGACGTAGATGGGAAAGGAGAAAGCAAGTAATAAATATGAGAATGAGTTTAAATTTGTTGTATGTCTGTTACTCCTTAGACCTACCCCCTGACGAAGTCCCCATGTTGGGTTGAAGTGCTGGGGCTGTAGGGTGTGTTTTCGGGCACTTTTTTGTACATGCAGTTGAGGGACTTTGGTTTCCTCTGTCCACTAGTGCTGAGGTTCTTTGTTTGCTGTACATTATGAGTTACACTTCTACATCACCATTCACACGTGCAAAATGCCAAATCAGCTTATGGAGAGTAATGTGGTGGACTAGGGAATGTAGACAGGAAACCTGGCAGCCAGCAATACACCAGAGTTCTAGCCCATTTCGTTCATTGAGGGAGAATGTTCCCCATGACACCAGGGAGTTTCCCTACATCTTTACAGTAGTGCCTTTGGCCCTTTAAGTTCCTCTGAAAGGGACAGCAGGAGCACAGTTTGTTGGCTCATCTAGACAGCTCTTCCAATAGGGCTGCATACCCCTCATTGTACTGCACAGCATTGTTGCTGTTCTGTGTGAGATCCTGGTTCCTGGTGTGGCACTTGAACCCCATAGCCCTCAAAATCCAAGGATAGGTGCCACACTGATGGTATAGTTGGTAGTGCACTGCATTGCTGTGTTGGTGATCCAAATTCAGGAGCGAACTCATGATATCGTGTTGGGAGGCAGGCCTGATTGCTGTGGTCAGGGAGGGATGGCATTGGGCTCCCATGCCGCAGGGACCCCTGTGTTGGGCCAAAGGAGCTTGCTTCCTTGCAGGATGATGATGTGTGCAGCCAGGCACTTTGATGGGTTATGCCTACAACTGGGGTGAGAAGGCTGGGAGAAAAGCCTGTTATTGTCTTGATGGTATAGACTTCAAGGCCTCCCCTGGGTCCTACACACCACAGTGGCAGAAAAAGACCATTGGGCTGTCCACTCTGCCTGTAACACCCTATCAAAACCTGACTGATCTAGCTGTCAGGATTCAGTTTTACCAGTGGGCCACAGTGACACTTGAGGAGAAAATGGAGAGTTACTAGTATCTGTCCGTTACCGAGAGATTTTTCAGTTTCCAGCAAAAAATATAGTTGGCATCATCAGAATTCCTTACACAGAATTCCCCCAAAATTTGAATTTCAAGGTCTTCCTTTTCTATTACTGAAGACAATATCTTTAAAACAAAATTCTTTCTACTTGGCATGTCATCTGTTCCCGTTGCTTATGCCTGCTGTGAAGTCTTAATCCCCTGTTTATGACATCATAATCTATTACCACAGAAGTAATACTGTTGTTACATGCTGAGGATCACATAAGTGAAAAAAAGTAGCCAGAACAGAGGAAGGCTACGGGCAAAGAGCCGGCTTTCATGTAAATGTCTAGTGAAGAGAATGGAAGATCCTAAACTGCAGTTATATTTTGGAAAATCACTTTTTAACCTGCAAGCCTGTATTTTCCAATGAAGCTGTGGTCTTCTTTGAAGATATCTCCTCCATTAGTCCACACCTTTGGAACTGTAGCCGCCAGGCACTAGGACCACACGGAAACTTTTGCTAGCCAGAAGCTGCCCATGAAGACTTCATGCTTAAACGTCTATATAAATGTGTGCGTCCCGTTCACTGTTTCCGTTCTTTTTCCACCATTGATCGGCTTCATTAGACCTGCTGAAGGAAACGTCATCCAGTACCCACTGCTGTTTATTCTTTTTACTTATTTCAGCTTTTCTCCATGCTGCTGAAGTAGAAAAAAACTTTATTTTGATTTTGTAAGTGTGGAGAAGAATGTACAAAGACACGCACACACACAGTTTGTGTGTGCTGCTGGGGCCTTTCTCAAAATGGGAGGATTGGGAGATTTGCCAGAGATTCAACCAAGGTACAAGGCAATGCTGAAAGAAAGGTTTAGAAAAATTACCTTCTCCTGTAAACTTTAGCAGACAGGGAGAAGAAACTGGGTGAAACCGGTTGCAGCCTCTCCATTGGCTGAGAAACAGACACTGAAGTCGAAGGACCAGGCTAGAGATTGGTTGGCATCGTGGACCTCATTGGTGGGCCACCAGTGTAAGGACAGAGATAAAGAGAAATCTGCTTTGTCTGCAAGGCAAGGTAATTCTGCTAAGTTATCGACTGCTCTGGCTGTATTGACTATAGCCCCCCCGACCATCACTGAAACACCAAAGTTGGGGTTTGGCATAGGCGTTGCTGTACCTACTATGGATAGTGGGACGCCATCATCATGGAGCTAAGGCTCGTTGACAACACGAGTAGTCTTCTGCGTTATCGACCACTCTGGTGGCAACAACTACAGCCCCCCTCCCAACCGTCAATGAGACACCAAAGTCAGGATTTGGCTTAAGCGCTGCCATACCTGCTAGGGATGGTAGGACACCATTGTCATTGTGCCAAGGCCCATCATCGACACAAGTAGTCCCAGCCCCTGTCCAGGGCATTGTCAACTCTCAAGTTGTGTTGGTGTCGTTTTCAGAGATGATACAGTGCATTCTGACTGGCTTACATATGCAGATAGCTACCTTGTCAACGGGGCCTCAGAGCTCTCAGATACTGTTAACACATGCTAATATCACATTGCGGCATCCTCCTTCTCCGGAGCCATTGGTGTCTCTAGGGCACACTGTAGCTCACATTGTTGTAAGGACATCAGTGACAAGGTAGAGCATAATACTGAACCATCCTGCATTAGAGGATGCTAGCTTTGCTGCATGGGACAGACTTCATAAACTCACTGCTTGCAGTACCTGAAAGGCCGATAAGCAGTATCCAGCCTAATCTGCTAAGCCTTATTATGCTAACAGCCAGAAAGTGACTCTGTAGTCATAATGACCCCTCATGATAGGTCTAAAGCACCTAGACACATGAGTACTTTGCCTCCTGATAAGGAATCTAGGAGGCTGAAGGTGATGAGCAAGTGTACATATACCTCTGCTTCACTAGTCGTTAGAATTGCAAACTACCGGGCAACCTTTTGATCACATATCAGAATAGCCTGTGCAAAACTGCAAAAGTTGCAGCCTAGGTTTTGCCTGAGGGCTCTGCCAAGAATAATTTAATACTGTAACAGCAGGTGCTGAGGTTGGCAAACTTTTGCTCAGCTCAGCCTGTGTATTTTCTGATGCCTCTACCAGGGCTGCTACTTCTGGCAATTGTATGACGCAGTGCTCTTGGATCAGGGTTCCTGGTTATGCAAATGATGTGCAACAAGCAGTTTTAAAGAGATAGTGTAATGGTGCATTTTAACAGTACTTTGATGACTTGAGTAATGAATTAGTCTGTTTACATTGTGAATATAATTATTTCTTGTCCAGATAGCTGTGTAATTGACTTCCTGAAGTACCACTGGTTTGTCACTCAGCACCAATACTTCTCTGAAGGGGCAGCCTCATGCTCTGGTACACTGACAAAGGAAGTGATGTTATGGGTGGAAAGCTAATCTACCCTGCTGGACACCGGACTCTGATAGGAGTTTTGACAGACTGGTATTACATTAACTTCCTGTCACATTTGAATTTTTTTTTTTTTAAGTACAGCATATGGTTATCTATTGGATTCGCACACTTACTTGTATAGTTTTTTTATTTAAAACTACTAGTGAAATTTGAAGAAGCTCCATCCCGTCGCTGAGACTTGTGTGTGGAGAGCAGCACAGCGGTTCAAGTTTTGTAATGTTGCTTCGGTGGCGTGAAACTAACGCTTGGCTGCTGTCCGTGTTCTTTTTAAACTGATAGCAGAATGAAAAACAAAATGCATTAATGAGGCTCAGTCACTATTTAACACTGCATCTTTTTGTCTATTCATGTGTTTCACTGGGAATTGCAGTGCCGAAATGCTGCTCCGTATATGGCTGCAGCACTACAGATTCCGAAAACATACTCTTGCAGTTTGATACCCTGAACAGACTCTCCTGACGTTCGCACATTGTCTTGATCCTGCATAGTTGGACTGTAAAGAAATTAAGCTGTTCTCATTCTAATGTTATATTTGTATTTTTATATAAAGTATTGTCACATACTGTAGCAGAGCACTCTCATGATCCAGTTTGACCAGCCACAGATTTGCTGAACATCACAATAGCCCTATCAACTCAACTAGTGGACATATTGGGTTTGTCGCTTTCAGTACTTTTTTTGGGGTGGGGTTGGTGATGTTGGTATGGCTGGTTAGCAGGGGTAGTGAGATCATCATCATATTACAAATGTTATATGTAAAAACATGGATGTGAACATGGAGTATCTGTGAATAGCGACATTGAGTTCTGAAAGTGACGGACCTGAATATGTCTACTGGTTGAGTTGATGGGTATCTACTGTGACATGCAGTAAATCTGTGACTGGTCAGACTGGTTCATGAGAGCATTCCGTTACAGTCAGTAAAAAGTCTTTATATAAAGATACGAATTTGACATTAGAATGAGAACAGTTTAATTTCTTTATAGTCAAACTGTGCAGGCTCAATTCAGTGTGCGAATGTCAGGACAGTCTGTTCAGGGTAGCAAACTGCAAGGGTATGTTTTCTGAATCTATAGTGTTGCAGCCATATACAATGCAGTATTTCGGCATTGCAGTTCATAAGGAAATAGTTACTGTAAGGAAAAGCTAAAAAGAAAAAACACACAAAGCTGTCTCACCATTGCTGTTATTAGCGCAGCATGTGGCTATGAAGGATTACCAGATCTTTGTCAGGGATATCTCTTTCATCAGGTCCTTATCTGCTGCTCCAGGACCGACTCCCTCTACCGCCTCGGCCTTGGGGTCTTTTAGGCCGATCCTGGCGGGGACTGTCCTCCGGCTTCAGTGGAAGTTTGGCCATCAACCTCTGGGTCGTCTTCCTCCACCCCACTGGCTCTGCCAGCTTCTCTGCAGGCTCCCCAGGCACAGGGCCCTGCTGTTCCTGCTCAGGACAGTGGACTGTCGATGGCTGGCCTTCTCTTGGCTCCATCGCACCTTGCTCCCACAGGGCCATCGATGGCTAGGCTTTCCTCAGCTCCATAGGATCATAGGATGTTACGAGTTAAGGGGACCATAGGTCCATAAGAAACTCGCCACCTTTATATAGGTGGAAGAAACGCACATGCATCTGTTAAATAATATCTTATTTTGTCGCATAAAACAATCAGGCTTGTTCTTAAAGATTAACATGCTTTCACTGTTGACTACATCAAATGGTAATGCATTCCAGACTGGAATAATTCTCTGGCTGTACCAGTTACTACGTCTGTTTGTCCTTTTAATATTCCCTTTTAGTTTTAGACTATGGGCTCTTGTGTCAAAGGTTCTGGTGCATCTTACCAATCCTAGAGTTTCCATTAAGTAGTCATCTTTAATAGCTTTATAAGTAAAGCAGAGATCTCCCCTGATTTGTCTATATTGTAATGAATATAATCCCAATTGTTCAAGTCTTTGGCTGTAACTTCGATTTTGCATGGTGTTAATTTGTTTTGTGATTCTTCTTTGTACCCCCTCCACTAATTTTTTACATCTTATTGTTGTTGGTACACATAACGGAGCACAGTAATCAAGATGTGGATGTACTAAAGTTGAGTAGAGAGGAATTACAACCATTGGGTCTCTGCTTTTAATATTTTTTAGGATGCAGTTGATAATACCTTGGCATTTTTTAACAACTGTTTTGTTATGCATCTCAAAGGTTAATTTATTGTTTATTACCACTCCAAGGTCTTTTTCATTATTTGTTTCTTGTAGTTGTATATTATTTTATGAATATTTTTGGTATTATTGTGCCCTAGGTGCATAACCTTACATTTAATATTAAAGCTCATTTTGTTATGTGCCCACTGTACGAGATGATTTAGCTTATTTTGCAAGTCTACAGCACACTGCACATTATTCACTATGCAGCCTAGTTTACTATCTTCTGCATACTTGACTGACTAGGTCTCACCCGTAGTTTGCATGGATGAGATCAAGATCTTAAATAGTGTTGGTCCCAGAACCGAGCCCTGGGATACACCACTCATGACAGGTCCCCATTCGGAGAGATGTCCTCTTAAGGCCACTCTCTGTCTCTGGTTTGTAAGCCATGAGGCGACCCAATTCATCATATTATTTTGAAATTTAAGTTTCACAAGTTGCTCAATCAAAACTTTATGTGAAACTGTATCAAATGCCTTTGTATAATCAAGATATATGACATCCAAGAGCAAACCTTCATCAAGGGCCGCACGCACAGATTCAAAGACATGAATCAGATTTGTTAAACAAGATCTACTGGGTTAGAAACCATGCTGATTGACATCTGTTAAGTTATTCTCAAAATCAAATCAAAATTTATTTTTAAAGCGCTTTTCAATACACTAAAACGCGTATACACTATAAAAACTTTAAATCCAAAAATAAATTCTGAAGAATATGTAATTCTGTTCGTTTCTGTAGAAGTCTTTCTAACATTTTACAAATAACAGATGTAAGGCTTATGGGCCTATAGTTGTTAACATCTTTCTTGCCAGTTTTGTAAATCGGGGTTACTATAGCATCATTCCAATTTGAAATGTTTTTTCTCTCTTGCAAAGAGGTATTAAAAAGAATAGTAAAGGGACCCTTTAATTCAAGAGATGACTCCTTTATCAGTTTGGGGTGTATCCTATCAGGACCTGGTGAGCCATTACCTTTTAGATGACGAAATGCTTCCATTGTCTCAGTTTCAGTAAAAGATATCCATTGTAGACTACTGCAAACTGGTAGAATAGATATTGTTTCTTTAGGATTGAATATATTAATAAATTGTTTATTGAATTAAATTGCCATTGTAGTTTCATCACTGATTGTTTCTGCATCAATTTCTAATGGGCCAATTTTAGCTTTATTGACACGCAATGAGCCCACATAGTTATAACAACTTTTTTTTATTGTCTCTAGACTTTGTAGCCAATTGCAATCCTATATTTTGTTTAGTTTTCCTTATGATGTTTTTTGCTTGATTAGTACTTTTTTTTATATAAATTCCAGTTTATTTCAGATGATTGCCTTTTATAGTTCATATAGCATTTCTTCTTCCTATTGATGGCTCTATTAACTTTCCTGTTCCACCATGCAGGTACCCTATGTATGTTTCTATATTTTGTTCTGGAGGGTACCCATTTATTTATACAGAATTGCAATTTGTTCCATATTAAGTTCCACACTGTTGTCAAGTTCTTATTACTCAGTTCTTTTTCCCATTCCCAGCCAGCAAGGAAATGCCTCATTTTACTGTAGTCGGCTTTATTAAAATCTTTTAATATGGTAACCCCTCTAGCTTGTTGAATTGATGTAGCAATGCTGAACTTGACCATAGTATGGTCATTGGTTCCTAATGGCTCTAAGACGTATGGAGTGGTGATATTCTCTTCAATGTTTGTTAAGACCACATCTAATAAATTATTTCCTCTAGTATTTTCCAAAACCACCTGTTCCAGGTTCTGATTAATTGTGAAGTCAAGGAATTTATTCTCCACTGACCCAGCAGCATTTAGTGTGGACCAGTTAATATTGGCGAAATTAAAGTTGCCCATCAAGATGTAATTAGATGGTACTTCCATGTTTTCCAAAATAGACAAAAATTTCTCTTTTTTTTTTTTTTTTTTTAAACTTTCTTTATTTTAAAAAATGTTTTCCTTGGGACATTCGCACAGATACAACAACCATATTACATTCAGGAGTCATATATATATCTTACATCATATAAGTATGCAAGGACAATTAAGATATTAAGCATTTAGGAGTCACAATTTCCCCATCTTTCTTGGGAGATCAGGAACAACTCATATGGCCCTAATTCCATTGGGCGCCCCATCCACATGCCCTTTTCTGTTGGACCTGAGCCCGTCTCCATTCAGTTGTACTTTTAAACATCTCAGCTTTCATTACTAATTCTGTCCCCTCTCCCTTAATTCCATTGTATGAGGAGTTTAACAATTCTATATGACTATAACGTTTATTATGGTTCGACCCAGCCCCCCTCATAATTAATCCCTGGCGGAGCCCCAGCAGGCCCAAGGTCTCATCGCCCCCCAAGTTAGGAGCATCCCCTCAGGCTATAACTTTTAATTTGTTTTTATTAGTTTCAGCCTTTAGACAACATTAAGGAATGAAATCCGAAGATTCATTTGACGTATAGATTACCCATCTCCTCCAGATTAATTCAAATTTATCATAATTCCTGTTAAGTGTTGCCGTCATGGCCTCCATCCTATAGGTAGAAATCATGATTTCCTGCCACCTCTGCAAAGTGACTTCTTTTTGCGATAGCCAATTCTTTGTTGTCGCTTTTTGTGCAGCTAGGCAGGCTATTTTTAAAAATTTACTAGTATTGGGGTCTCTATGCCTTTTGGGATATTCCATAAAAAAATACAACATTGGAGTTATTTGTAAGTCAGATCCCACAATGGTCTGTAGGGTCCGCTGCAGCCCCGCCAGAAAGTTTTGCAATTTTGGGCATCCCCAAAAGATGTGACCCATCGCTGCCGGAGAACATCCACATTTTCTCTAGCAGACTAAGGCCCCTTCCCCTTGGTATTTCCCTTGTACTGCAGGCGTCTTTAAAAATCTAGTAAACATCTTCCATGCAAATTCTTTCCAGCTTATGGCAGACATTCCCCACTGTATTCTCTGTGTCGCCCAAGACCATTGCTCATTATGTATCTGAAGCCCCAAGTCTTCTTCCCAAGCTTTCTTAATAGATTGGATAGAGTCCCCCCTCCATTCAAGCAGAGCATTATATAGAACCAAAATTATATGTTTTTTAGGCAGGTCCCCTTCTATTGCCTTTTTTAGAATTTCTGCTATCTGGGGAGGTGGTTTTCTCCTGTGTAAAATCTGTGTTTGAAGTGATCTGATATAAGTCCTAATCTGGAAGTAGCGGAATCTATCCTGCCATGAAATCTTGTATCTCACAACTAACAATTGAAAATCCAGGATCTCGCCTCCTTCTAGTAAGCGCCATATTAAGTATAGTTTATTCTCCTCCCATTTTTTATATCCCCTATCCCATCTGACAGGAACAAAGGATGTCAGGTATGGTATTGACTATAATAAGTATCTCCACTCCTTGGCCCTTTTGTCTGACACCACCCTATGCCAAGTGCGCAAGGTGGTCTCTGTAAATGGGTTATTTCTCTCCTGTAAGTATCTGTTCCCCTCTTGTAAGAGTAAAACTTTCTTTATATTCATCATGCCCCCTTCATAGAGTTCAGCTGATTTCCACCTGGCTATATATGAGGGATCCAACCAATATATGGCTGTTCTTATTTGAGCTGCTTGATAATATATTTTCACGTTAGGTAAAGATAGACACCCCCTTGGGATCTGAAGGGCAGAGAAACGTATTCTCGGTCTTCCCTGGCCCCACAAAAAAACGGGAGACCTTTCTGTGTAGTGTCATGAAGTATGAATCAGGGACAAGCAGGGGCAGAGTCTGGCTCAGGTATAATATCTTAGGGAGTAGCACCATCTTAATTGCCTCTACTCTTTGTACCAGAGATTTAGGAATCGGGGCCCATCTCTCCAAATCCTTTCTAAGTTTGTCTAAGATTGGGGTGTAGTTAAATGTGAATAGCTGACCCGCATCAAAACTCAGGTAGACCCCTAGATACTTCACACATGTAAGATCCCATTTAAAGGGAAATGACTTAACTATTCTGTCTGAGGGCATATATTGGTTTTTTAACACTTCCGTTTTATTCATGTTTATTTTGTAACCTGCCAAATCTCCAGACTCTGTTAGGCAGCGCCACAAAGGTTCTATGGATTGTTCTGGGTCAGAGAGGTATATAAGTAGGTCGTCTGCGTACAAGGCTGATTTATATGTTTCTTCTCCTATCTCCCAGCCCCTCCCCAATTCCTCCTGCCAAATCTTCTGAGCTAAGGGTTCCAAGTACAGGGCGAAAAGGAGGGGGGACGGGACAACCCTGCCTAGTACCTCTGTATAGGGATATCGGAGCCGACACCCAGCCATTAACTTTAAAAATTTCTCATTTTCATTACTATCCAGGTTAGGTGCGCGATAGGCTAGACCAATAGTTAAATGTTTTTCAGGTAAATTTATTTGTGCCCATAAAATTTCTGTTTCAGTGCACAAGGCTAGTGTGGAATCCAACATATGGGATTTATATTTTTCGGGTACATTTAAGGCTATACCGCCACCATTTTTGTGTTTTCTGTTCTTAGAGTATCTTATATAGTCTGGGATGTTCATGCCCCAGTCACCATCCTTGAATCACGCTTCTGTGATTCCACATATCTCTTACTGTGCCAAACTAAGCTCCAAATTCTGGTTTGGGGGGCTCCCCTCCTATCTCTCATCCTCTCTGTCCACTCCACCTCCCCCACCCACCCTCTCGGATCAAATGACGCCAGCGCCTTGATAGTCCCTCGCCGCTCCACCCTCATCGGTCAGACTGGTTTAGCCCATCGTTTCCCTAAAATCTGGAATTCCTTCCCCCCTGAAATATGACACTCCTCCTCCAACTACTCCCTTACCTCTGCCATACACAATTACCTTTCCCTCAGCTGTTCCTGCTTTAATCCACCTTAATACCTGTCCCCAGTTTCTGCCTTCCTACCATGAACCCCCAGCAGGTTTCTCAACATCCTGAAGGAGGAAATCAGGAAATGGCTACCCCTTCTCCTCATATTCAGTTCTTGCCTCTCCCCCCCTTCTCCTCCTGCCCTTCTGGGTCACGGTGTACAACTAACCCCATCCTTTTACTCTACCAGCACTTGTGTACTACCTTGAGCCTGCTCCTGGTACACTCATGTACTATAAATGGTTCTATAGCATTACTACTGTTTTGTATGTTCATACTGTTTTGTATGTTCTTTTGTATGATTTTGGACATGTATTATAATTTATCCAATGTTCCACTACTGTTTATTGTACAATACCTTGGGTTCCAACTGTTGCACTATCTTACAATGTTGTATTGTTTGTACTACCCACAAACTATTGTAACTGATCATCCTTCACAATCCTATGTAACCGCTCCCCCCCAGGTCGTTTGTTGTTCAGTGTGCCCTCCCGGTGAAACATTTCAATAAATAAATAAATATGGCTATGTCCTGATCTTTTAGACTGTATTTAAGCCCCTCAATTTTGTTAGTCAGACTTCTTGCATTAATCCGTAGCATATTTGCCCTCTGGCCCTTCAGGGCCATCTACGGCGGGCTTTTTGTCATCACTCCCGGTCATGACGGTCATTCCTCAACCCATCGTCAACCTTAACACTACTCTTGTTTCCCTTACCACGGAGCTGGTCAAGCAGTTCACCCCTGTGCTTGCCACGCTGTTGGCACCTCATTCGGGCCCCCCTCTGGCTTTGTCGCTGGTTCGGTCTTCCCGGGCGTCATTGGCATCCATTTTGTTGGCCTATGGCTTAACATTGAAGGGGAATATTGTCCTGATCTCCTCCTACCTGAGGAGGAAGGAGAAGGGGCCTAATCCTCTGATAGGTCCAGTGTATCTTCCAAGAATGGGGGCCCAGAGCATCAGACTCCCTGTCCCCTCCTGGGGACCCCAGTTTTTACAACACTATGAAGCAGCTCCAGTCTGCTATGGATTTCCAGACTGAAGAGGATGATGCCACCAGGAGGAACCTGGGAGACTTCCTGGAGATCCCTGGGTCTCCACCTAAAGTCATCCCTCCTTTGCTCCCATCTCTGGATGATGCTGCCCAGGTGGTCTGGCACAGGCTGCACTCTGTGCCTGCCATGCCCTGGAAGGCAGACAAGTTGTACCATGCCCCTTTGGGGAACCTTTCTACTCCACCCAGCCTGAGAGGAACTCAGTGGTCATTAAGGCTGCCCATGACCATTCCAAGGCACCCAGGCATCTTGGTTCCCTCCCTCCTGACAGGGAATCTAGGAGGTTGGACTTATGGGGCAAGAGGACATTTGCTTCAGCTACATTGGGCCTCAGGATCTCAAACTACCGGTCTCATTTGGTTAAATACCAAAACGCACTCTGGGGAAAAAGGGCAAAGCCATGGCTCGGGGCCGTCCTGGAGGGGTCCCAGAGACAGGAAATCTTCAGGACTCTTCGGGTGGCTGAGGATGTTAGTAAGCACCTCCTCAGGCTGCCTTGGGCATCTGCCTTAGGAAGCACTCCTGGTTCTGGATTTGCTGCAGTTCTGCAACAAAAGGTCTTGGATGCCCCTTTTGTGGGCTCCAAGCTGTTTGACCCTGGTGTTCAGAATATTATTAATGAACTGCAGGCCTCAGGGAGCACCCTCAAATTTGTGCACTCACTTTACCATACCCAGCCCAGAAGCCGCCTGAGACCTTCCTTTTTAAAAGTCTCTCAAAAGTCTGGCTCCAGCCCCCGTCCACAGGGCAAGCACAGAGCCGGTTCCTCTCTGCCCACCCCTTCCTCCACCTCCTCAGCATCTGTCAAAGTTCCCAGGGTCGGAAGCACTGCTGAGGCCCCAGGCCCCTCTTCAGCCTGACTCCTTGCTTGACCCCATACTCTTGTACCAAGAGGGAGGCCAATTAAGGGGTAATGTGAGGAAGTCATTTTTCACACAAAGGGTGGTGGATGAATGGAATGGCCTACCTCAGGAAGTGGTGGATATGAATACAGTGCAGGGCTTCAAACAGGCATGGAATAGGCATACGGGAGCAGTACAGATGAGTATGAATAGATAGGCCATTGACAGAGTAAAGGCCTATGGCACATTCATAAGGTAGAAAAAAATGGGCAGACTGGATGGGCCTTGCGGTCCTTATCTGCCATCCGCTTCTGTCTTTCTAAGCCAAGATGAGGCGGTAGGGGGTTGTTTCCCCTCCATTTAGACCAGTGGAGGGACATCACTTCAGATGCTTGGATTTTGCAGCTCGTGCAAAGGAGACACACCCTGGACCTTCTGGAATGGCCTCCCACCATTCTCCTGGGGTCTATCGGCTATCCTGTAGACCACATCCTGATCTTAAGGGAGGAAATGCATTCTCTCCTGCTTAAGCGGGCCATAGAGCCTAATCAGGCCAGGAGACTGGCTTTGTTCTTTGGACATACAGGATACATACCTGCATATCGTGGTTTCAAACAACATGAAGTCTTGCTGTATTCTGACATATGCAGTTAGCCCCAGCAGTTGAACTGCTCCGGAGAGGAAAGAGTTAATTTCGATGCAAGGCATAGAACGTTGAGCTTGAGCTTGGATTTCAAACCTCTGTCTGTGGTGCCTCAGAATGTAACCATCAGATTCTTTAATCCGCCTAACTGTGAAGTCGCTCCGCAGGTTGCTCCTTCGCTTTGGTTTGGTAAAGTTTCACATTGCGTCGGTTTTTCAACCGATTTGTTTATTTTCATTTTCGAGACTCTGTCTATGGTACAGTAAGTAGTGTAGATAGGTAGTGAACCGTGATTTCATTTTTTTCTCCGAGGAAATTATAAACTTCGGTTCCTCTGCGGTCGGTCCGGTTGGGAACCGATCCTTTGTGTTTAAATTTATTTTCTCGGTTATAGTAGTGGTGTGCTGGTTCCTATCTGTTTTAAAAAAAACAAAAAAAACAAAACAACTTTTTTCGGTTTCTTTCCACAACTCGTGACACAATCGGTATCCAACAGGGGTGTGTTACCTGGCAAAACAAAGCTGTAAAGGGTAATTTTTTCTAGCCTGGCCATGTATGAGAAACCCAAGAAAAAAACCAGTACCACTGGGTTTCAACACTGTACAGAGTGTGGGGAGGCCTATGCTAAGGCTGACCCCCACCTAGTCTGTGTTTATTGTCTAGGGTTTGACCATCTCAAAACAGACTGCCAAATCTGCAAACATTTTCCTAAGGCCACCCTGGAAAAAAGATTGAGTAGGTTAAAGGAAAAGGAGGCCAAGAAGTCCGCTGACCCAGATGGCCAGCCCGGTTCGGTTCCAACTGAACCTGAGGAGGTGCCCACTGACCTGAGCAAGATGTCCTTGGGCAAAAGGAGAGCCAACCCTGAGGGGTCGGTTCTGTCAAAAAGACTAAAAAAGTCAGCTGATTCGGATCCAGCGCTCCTTAGTCCAACTGCTGAAGAAATAACCAAAGCGATCAGTATTGTGCAGTTGCTTTGTCTGGTTCTGCCCGAACTGACGCCATTGGTTAGGCGCTCGGTTCGGTCAGATCCAACTTCATCAGATTATGATCCGGTTGTTTACTACGAATTGGAGTGGGAGGGGGACGAAGAATTACCGGATGACGATGATGATGATGACGACGACAATGATAATGGAGGTCTGGATGAGCCCATTGAACCGGACATCTCCCCAGACAGATCCTCCAATGTCTCCCCTCCAAGGCTTTCTGAGTCCCCATCTCACTTTTTGTTTTACAAGAAAGGTGGCCGAAACCCTCCAGCTCCCTACGGTTGAAGCTGTTGAGGAGGAGGAAGAAGAGTCTGATTTTTGTGGAGATGATTGACATCCCAGAGTCCACGAGGTTGTCTATTCCCCTCCCTAAATCCCTGGGCAAACAGACACAAAAGATTCCACAGACTCCAAATTCTTTACCTCCTGTGGATAAGAGAGTGGACAGAAGGTATATGCTGTCAGGCTCAGGTACGGAGTTTTTGTCCAATCATTGCAGCCATGTTGGGGTAGTGCAGGCTACAGCCTGTGACAGGGCAAATATACCTTTGGCTTCACATCCCCAGATGAAGACTCCAGGAAGGTGGATGCCATGGCCAATAAACAATACTTGGCATCCTCCTTGGGACTCAAGGCAGGCTAAATATATGGCCTACACAGCCAGATACCGGAAGTCCAGGTGGGTGCGGTTCTGGAACTGGCTAAACAGGCTTTCCCTCCCTAGCTAGCCAAAGAGCTGGAGGAGGTGGCTGCTGATGGGACGGAGGCATCCAAAGTGCATTTCCATGCTGCTGTAGACTCTTAATGATGTGGCATCAAGAGTCATGGCTACATCTGTGTCTCTCAGGAGATTTGCTTGGCTCAGAGGCTGTAGCCTTTCTCGGGGCACCCAGGCTAAGACCATGTATGTCCCTGTGGTGGGTAACCCTCTGTTTGGGGAGCAGACAGAGGCTTACATGACAAATTGTAGTTAATCGGTGCCTAACTATTGTTCTCTCGCCTTATACTGTCTCTCATATGGTTCAAATTTTGCTAGTGGCCTGCACCTTGCACTTTGAATTTATTGTACTCGTGCTGTATTTAACTGTGGTCACCAACTGACTCTCTCAATCCACTACGTACGAGGAATCAGAACCAAATGTTAGTGATCTTCCACTATGTATTCACTTGTCTATGCTGTCTTCAACTGTCTACCTCATGCTGTATTAATTGTGGTTACAAACTGACTCTCTTAATCTACTACTGACTTGTAATCAGAACCAAATGTTAGTGTTCTCCCACTATGTATTCACTTGTCTATACTGTTTTCAACTGTCTACCTATGTTCCCCCCTTCCCCAGGATGCATCTGAAATCGAGCAGTATTCTGCTCAGTATGTCTTTCCTGGTAAAATGCTTAAATAAATAAATATAAATAAATAAAAAGATGGATGAGTACAGGACCACCTACAGGAGTGCACAGGCCAAGGAACGGCAAGCCACTCCTCAAAAGCAGCAGTCATGGGGCAGGGGCAGGCCCTTTCACATGCCCTTCCACCAAGCCCAGGCCTCCTCTCCCTTCCCACAGAGAGGGTTCTTTCGAGGGAGAGGCAGGAGGGGGATGAGCAGGGCTGCATCCTCTTCCCAGTCCAAGGCTCCTGCCAAGCAGACACCCTGATGCGTCAGCCTGGGTCGACTCCCCAACTCCAGTAGGAGGCAGGCTGGATTACTACTTCCAGGCCTGGAAGTCTGTTACCTTAGACTGGTGGGTCCTGGAGGTAGTAAGCCAAGGACTGGCTCTTCGTTTCAAGAAGTTTCCAAAAATGAGTGTCAGATCTTTTCCTCATGCAAGCATCTCCAAAACCACTGCGTAGAAGCAGAGGTTTCCTCTCTGCTGCCTCTCAGAGCCATGGAGAGAGTTCCTACTCTACACAGGGGCAAGGGTCTGTACTCCAGATAGTTCCTTACCCCAAAAAAGACAGGGGAGTGGCGACCCATCCTAGACTTAAGGTATCTGAACAAACACATCTTAAAACCAAAGCTCAAAATGGTAACTCTGGGAGTAATTCTTCCCTCTCTGAGGCCAAGAAATTGGTTAGCATCCCTGGACCTCAAGGATGCCTATTTCCACATTCCTATCAGGTGCTCCCACAGAAAGTACCTCAGGTTCAAGTTGCCTTCAAGCCATTATCAGTTCAGAGCCATGCCTTTTGGCTTAACATTGGCTCCAAGAGTGTTTACCAAGTGCCCTGCAGTAGTAGTGGCCTTCCTTAGAAGGCAGGGGATCTCCCTATTCCCATACCTGGACGACTGGCTCATTGTAGGACAGTCTCCTGACCAGGTCAGGTCAGCTCTTCAAGTCACTCAGGATTTGCTCAGTTCTCTGGGTTTTCTTTCAATCTGCTAAAGTCGGTTATCGAACCAGTACAACTCCTCACTTTCATAGGGATAGAGCTGGCTACTGTTCAAGCAAAAGCCTTCCTCCCATTAGAAAGGGTAAAGGCCCGTACATATTTTGCTTCCTCTTTTCATCCTCTGGTCTCTCGCAGCACAACATTTTCTTCAACTCTTAGGCCACATGGCAGCTTCCTCTGCAGTGGTACAAGGAGCCAGGTTCCAAATGAGGGACGTTCAGTTTTACCTAAGGTCTTTTTGGTCTCAGAAAAAAGATTCTCTCACCAGATTGGTTCCATTGGCTCAGACTCTGGTCCAAGCTCTCCAGTGGTGGCTGGATCAGGACAATCTCAGACAAGGTGTCCCATTCCTCAATCAATCTCATTCAGTGGTACTGACCACAGATGCTTCCCTCCTGGGCTGGGGAGCCCACCTAGGACCTCTCACAACACAGGGTGTTTGGTTTCCACAAGGGTCTCTTCTTCATATCAGTCTTCTGGAACTCAGGACAGTATTCATAGCCCTTCAGGCTTTCTCGGACTCAGTAAGGGACAAGGTGGTTCAGGTCAGGACAGACAACACCACCACCACCATGTGGTACATCAACAAGCAAGGGGGCACTCGGTCTACGGTCTTGTGCTTGGTCTATGGCCTTGTGCACGGAGGCCATGAAAGTATGGACTCTGGTCTACTCCTAGCAAACCTCCCTAATAGCAGTCCACCTCCCAGGGAAGGACAGTGTGTTAGCAGATGCTCTGAGCAGTATCTCCCGGGGCCATCACGAATGGACCTTGGATCCCCTCATACTGAAAGTAATCTTCACCAGGTGGGGCACTCCAGAGAAAGATCTCTTCGCAGCCCCAGACAATCACCAACTTCCCCTCTTCTGCTGCAGACCCCCAGTCCTAGGGACTGTTCCCCTGGATGCCCTGCTGTTGGATTGGGAAGGCAAGTTCCTTTATGCCTTTCCTCCTTTTCCCCTATTGTTCAGGGTTCTAGTCAAGATCAGGTCACAACCCTGCACTGTGATTCTTCTGGCCCCAGACTACACCAGACAGCCTTGGTGTCCTCTGTTGTTGTCCCTAGCGGTCTCAGTCCCCCTGTCTCTTCCCAAAAGACACAATCTCCTAACTTCCTCTCGGGAGGATCTGGAACCCCAATCTCCAGTCTCTCAATCTCAAGGCCTGGCTCTTGAAGAGTTACAATATGCAGGCCTGCATCTTTCTCAGGGAGTTTTGGATATCCTTAAGGTTTCTCGGAAACCCTCTACCAGAAAAACTTATAATTCCAAATGGAAAAGATTCAGCATTTGGTGTTCCCATAAGGATATTCTACCAGATGCTGCTAGCATTGCTACACTTTTGAATTACCTAGTTCACCGTAAGGGCTTAAGCCAGCCATTTTAAAAGTTAATCTAGCTGCTATCTCTGCATTCCTGTCAGCAGGGAAGGGCTCTTCTCTGGCTTCTCACACTGTCTTTGCTAAGTTCTTTAAAGGTGTTGTTCATGTCAACCCTCCTTTTGGAGAGCCTACTCCGGCTTGGGATCTCAATATTTGCATTACTCAGCTTATGCAGCCACCCTTTGAACCTCTGGCTTCGGCCGAGCTTAAGTACCTAACCTGGAAAACTTTGTTTTTGGTAGCTATCACTTCTGCCAGGCGAATTAGTGAATTACAGGTCCTGTCAATTGAACCTGATTTTATCTCATTCCATAGAGATAAAGTGGTCTCAGATTTCCATCTGAACCAGTCCATGTCTCTTCCTGTGTTTTTCACTGATCATTCTTCTTCAGGAGAAAGAAGATTACATAGTTTGGATGTTAAAAGGGCACTTAGCTACTACATTGAGCATACTAAGGCACATAGGAATGACTGTCTTCAATTGTTTCTCACTTATGGTGAAGTGGAGAAAGGTAGGCTTGCTACTAAGAGAACTATTGCCAGGTGGATTGTCTCTTGTATACAATTCTGCTATAACAAGCTAGGCAATACACTTCCCTCAGGTCTGAGGGCACATTCGACTAGGGGTACAGCTGCTTCTCTTGCTGCTGCCAGAGATATACCCTTGTTAGAGACCTGCAAAGCAGCCACCTGGAAAACAGTCCATACATTCAAAACGCATTACTCTCTGGATATCCAGGCTAGGAGTAATGCGATGTTTGATACAGCAGTACTGCAGAGCCTATTCCCAAAATAGGTTAGAGATTCCCCCCTCCATGGAGGTACTGCTTGGTAGTCTGCATATGTCAGAATACAGCAAGACGTCATGTTGTTTGAAGAAAAAATTACTCACCTTAGTAATTGTGTTTCTTCTAATGGAGTCTTGCTGTATTCTGACCCCCCCGCCTCCCCTCTCAGAACCTAGTTTTGGAATGTGGGCTGGCAGGTACAGTGTTACACCTCAGGGGTGTACTTTGCACCCTTCCCCTTCAGGTTGGGGTGGTGGTTGTTAAGTTTTACTTAGATTATATATCTTGTTCACTACCTGGTTTTTCTCTTGTGGTCTTGACTTCAGTCTTCTGAACCCAAGTTGTTGCCTGTTGGCTTGTATGTTTTACAGTTTCCACACTGGAAGTGTAGTTAGTTAGTTTGGTCATAAGATTCTGATGGTTACACTCTGAGGCACCACAGACAGAGGTTTGAAATCCGAGATCGAGCTCAATGTTCTATGCCTTGAATAGAAATTAACTCTTTCCTCTCTGGAGCAGTTCAAATACTGGGGCTAACTGCATATGTCAGAATACAGCAAGACTCCATTAGAAGAAGCGTTGTTACTAAGGTGAGTAATTTTTTCTTATCCCCCTCACTAGAGGTACCTCAGGTTCTCGTTCCAGAGGAACGTTTCCAGTTCAGGATGTTGCCCATTGGCTTGTCCTCTGCGCCGCGGGTCTTTACTAAGTGCTTATTGGTGGTGGTGGTGGTGGTGGTGGTGGTGGCAGCAGCCTTCCACCATGAGGGCCGGTATATGTTCTCATATCTGGATGATTGGCTATTAAAAGCCCCATCCACAAGATAATTACATACCCCTACGAAAAAAACAATAAAAGAGGACATAGTGAGGTGGGGCTTTACTCCCACTCCCGCAACATGCAATAATACAGGCAATTAAAATGAACCTGTTGCCCAGACTTATGTACCTGTTCCAATGTGCCCCGGTTAATCTCTCAGCAGCATGGCTGAAAGGCACTCAAAAGCAACTGCAAACATTCATTTGGGCTAATAAAAGACCAAGAGTCCGACAAAGTGTCCTGCAGGCTAATAAGAGTTTTTTGGGGCTGGGCAGTCGCAAATTTGGGTGCATACTGGGCAGCAGTGCAGCTTCGGTGGGCCTTAAAATGGAGGGACCCACATCAAGTAATGCACTGGAAGGTAACAGAGGGGGCAGAATGGCCACAAAGACCACTGGAATCAATACTATTTCAAACTAAGCCGACACGCTTGATCAAGGACTGTAAACTTAAGATGCTAAAAGTTACATTACAAGCCCTTGAAGGGTTCCAAGCCCACCACAGGGTAAGACAGGAAAAATAGAAATATGCCTGGTGGCAGTAGAACTCTGAGTTCATGCGGGGGGGGGGGCGGGGGGCGGATCATGGTATAACACTTAAGCGGATAGGGTCTGACTCACGCAAAGATGATGATGAGAGGAGATAACATCCTCACATTTGAAGAATGCAAGCAGACCTTTACCTGGGCGAGACAGATAGATATAGATACTTGCAAATTCAAAACTATATTTCCACCCAGAAAAGAAAATATCAGATTGACCAGCCTGAGGGAGAGAGACCCCCGACACTGGAACAACTCCTAACCATTACCACGACCCAAAGGAGCTATTTCCTTAATACATCAATTTCTAAACACCCCAAAAGAAGAAGCAGTCAAGCACCTCACAGATAAGTGGCAACAAGAGGCAGGGTTTCATATGTCAAAAAGGGAATGGGACAAGGTATGGGAGATAACACTTAATACAACGTCAGCACCTAAATGGAAGGAATTCACTTGGAAAATAAAAGCAAGATATTTCATAACCCCGCTCATTAAAGCCCTCTGGAGAGGAGACGAGGATAGTTGCTGCTGGAGACAGTGTGGGGAGAGTAAGGCCACACACACAAACACATATTCCTAGAGTGTCTGGTGCTAGCCCCCTTCTAAGAGATATTAAGGTAAAACTGCAAACCATATTTCAAATCACCACCCCATTAACGGCACAACACCTTACATTGGGACTCCCACCCAGAGAAGCGGAGGGAGCCAACGCACATTACCTATGGGCAATATGCGTAACAGCACTTGGAAAAAACATTACAAGGAAATGGTTAAACCAGGACCCACCCCCGAGCCAAATAATGGATAAGTATAATAAATGAAATTCAGGGATGGAAAGACTCACATATGCAGTAGGGGACAGAACAGAGAAATACTTTGCAGAGATGGACGAAATGGTATTACTGATGGAGTAATGCTGTGAAAATCAAATCAACTTTTATTTATAGTGTGCTTTTCAAAAACCAAAGCGCGTGCACATTGTAAAAACACAGACAAACATTCAATCAGTAAATTATATAAAAAGATAAAAAGGCAGCAGAAATAAAACTAAGCATTCTCTCCAAAAGCCAAGTTAAATAAATAAGTTTTCAGTGTGGCTTTAAAGGTCTCGGTGGACAAGCATTCTCTAATACAACGAGGTAGAGTTTTCCACAGGGTGGGGGCCACAAAAGAAAAAGCCCTGGCATCTGATGACTGAAGATGGACCCTGGGAACCTCTAGCAATCCCTCATCAGTGGAGCAGAGTGGACGGAGGGGGCGTTAGGAGGTCTTGCAAGTAGCCCAGTCCCTGTCCATGTAGGGTCTTATAAGTCAGCAACACGACCTTCAAGGTGATCCTCCAATGCACCGGCAGCCAGTGCAGTTCGTGTCTCACAGGCGTGACATGGCAAGTTCTTGACAACCCAGTCAACAACCTGGCCACTGCATTCTGCACCAGCTACAGGCGATGGAGATCCACACCTGGTAACCCTAGGTATAGAGCATTGCAGTAATCAAGATGAGAGGACACAAAGGCATGAACCCTTTCCTGGACCCATTTCGCCCAAGGGCACCTCCTGGACTTCACTACCCCTATCCGTCTGCCTTGTCCCTCTCCCCGCCGAGGGATCACTGCCCCCTCCGTAATACCTAAGGTACGGCTAAATAATTATATACCTCGGTTGTAATGGGGATCATCAAGGGGCGAGGTCCCTCAGCCTAGAAGGGGAATAGCGCCTGCCCACTGAAACACGATTCCAGCACATGCTGCCTAGTTCCTCCAACATGTTATACAAATTAATAAAATAAAATCACAACACACTAAAACTAGCTACCCACCCGCAAAACAAAAATAAACTAACAAAACAGTTAAAAATAAAACAAACTTGGGAGGGCTCTGTGGAGCCCGAGCAAGATGGAGGTTTTAGGCTGAGGCTCTGAATTTCTTATATTAACTTACTGAAATAAAAGTGCTTTCTTGGAAAATAATTACAATATGAAAAGCAACAACAGGTGTAGGAAGAGACAAGGTTCAACGATGGGCAATCTCAAAAGAGATGAGGTACAGCAGGAAGGAACAAAAAGTAAAAATGCTTCTACTACTTCGGTTACTCATTCTGGACAGGGCCACATGGAATCTGCATCGGATGACTCAAGTACCGAGACACTTCAAAGTATTGGTATAAAACTTAATAGACTGATATTCTCTAACAACCTTATCAGAAAAGTTTGATTCCCTGGGGAATCGAGTTACTACTCTGAGACGGAGTTGCCCCGATTACAAACGGAAACTGTGGAGGCCAAGCAACAAGCTGCAGCTGCTCTGGGAGCTACGAGCGGCCTGATCAAAGAAAACACTCACTTAAGAACCAGAATCGAGTCTCTGGAAAATCAAGCACACTCCTCAAATATACGTATTATTGGTATGCCTGAGCGATGCGAGGGTGATCATTTGCCCACGTTTGTAAAAGATTGGCTGGAGTCACAACTGGAGCAGTCGCAGCAGAATGGGAGCATTAGTATCCAAAAGGACTACAGAATTGCCTACACAGGTCGTCAAGATAACTCTGAGGCTCCCAGAGCTATTGTTGTGGTTTTGGACAGTCCAGGAACGAGAGATCGTATCTTAGCACTGGCAAGAAGACGACGTCCTCTGCTCCATGGAGGTCAACAAATTTCTGTTTTTCCCGATCTGAGTTATGCGACCCGCCAGAGGAGGAAACGGTTTGACGGAGTGCGGGCACTCCTATGGGAAGCAAACATCGCGCATGGAATGGTCTACATTCTACAATTCTACATCAAGACCGAGAGTTTTTATCCACCGATCCAGCAGAAGCCCAGAAATGGATCCAGTGCCATGCAGCTACCTCCCGTCGTAGGGAGACATCGTCGGATTATGATTCGGATAATGAGACTACTGTGGGCTCCTGATTAGGCCAGTACTGAAAATACTGCTGTCTTATCTCTCTCTGCTGTCAAGACTTCACCTAAAACTGAACCAATTTGTGTGGTTAGGAGAATTAATCTCCATTTGAAAAGTTTTTGTAAAGTGATTTTGTTGTGTTGTGGGAAGAGGGGAGAGGGGATTTTTGAGACTTTAGGATAGATGTTTTCAAATGATTCCAATAATGTGAAGTTTCCAGTAATTTCAGCTATGTAAAGCAGTTTTACATAATTAGATGTGTTGCCAACCTGTCCCTGTTCCTCTATAATATGTTGCCAATCCGTTCTTCTATAATTAAGAAATTCAAGAATTAGCTTAAATTCATATGGTAGATAAAGCAAATTGCAGGTATAGAAATGGTGCTGGGATTCAAGGGCTTCAGTTATAGAGAGGAGCTAAAACCTCGCAGGAGGTTATTTCGGCAAGTAAAGTGCATGGTCTTACTAATTTTCCTTTTTAGGAGACAGAAATAGGGATTGTTAAATGTTAAATACTTGGGTCATTACCATGCCACTCATGGGCCAATTTAAACAGCAATTTACTGGATGTAAAAGATTTTAGTTATATGTGGTAAACCTTCTATGATGTATCTTACAGATGAAGTACGATTTTACAACTGCTTGAATTAAGAGGGGTGGCGCCCTCAATGACTATGTACTACTCGTCTTGATATGTAGTACATCAGGATTCGAACTGTATGTTCATTGAAAAAATTAATAAACATAAAGTTTAAAGGAAAAAAAAATAAAACAAACTTAACTTCCCTCCCACCTCAACAAAACTAAACTATAACAACAAATAATAAATTAAAATGATAGAATGTCAGTCCAACCTCCAATATCTATAGATAGAAGATACGGATCCCGTAGAGGGAGATACCATGCAGAGTCCACTTCAGAGAGGGTCCAAATCCCAGAAAGATAAATAACACTAAACTGAAACTAAATAAAATTGGATAAAACTTACATAAAAATTAAATATTAAATACCCTCCTCTCACTGAGGGGAGTACATTAAATTAAACTATACAGAAAAGGAGAGTAAAGGATACTAGCTAAGGCTAGAATGAGGGGCGCACCACTAAAACAGCAAGACAAAGGCTTGCCGACAGTTTCAAGGGACTAGGGGTTGGGGGTCATGCCATCATAAAAACGGAAAAAGGTAATTAAAAATAAACGTAATCCGTACATGGGTGAAAGACGTAGTATGCATAAACAGATATGCAGGCCAGGCCATAAGTTCCATGAAAAGAAAAAACAGTGCATGCATCATAAGTATAAGGCTAACATTATGTCAGTAAAACAGTGTTGAAATATGCACAACAAAGACAATATTTAAAAAAAAAAAAAAAAAAAAATCCCCATCCAGATAGCTCTTGCTGGCCACCCTGTACAGGACCCTGTAGCTGTTTCATTCCCTGGGTGTCACGGTGAACTTACCCAAGCCCACCTCTCCCCATCTCAGCGCCTTCAGTACATAGGTGTGGTTTTGAACTCCTCCCAGGGCAAGGCCTTTCTGCCTCAGGACAGGGTGGACTGCCTGATGACAGTGGCCTCCCTTGTGCCTCGGGACCAGTACGTTATGGCCAGGTCCTGCCTTCGGCTCCTAGGCCTCATGGTGGCAGTTATAGCCACGGTGCCATTGGCCAGACTTCATATTCGGGTGCCCCAGTGGAACCTGCGTGCTCAATGGGACCAGTGCTCCAATGACTTGGATTAATTGGTCCTAGTCTCCTCTCCTGTTTGCAAGGTCCTGCAGTGGTGGCAGAACCCTCAATCTATTGCGGGGAGGCCCCTTCCTCATCCCCTCTCCCGAGCAGATCCTGACTACGGATGCCTTTGGCTCCGGTTGGGGAGCTCACCTGGGTCCTCTTCATACCCAGGGGTCCTGATCTCCGGTGGAGGCCACCCTCCACATAAGTGTGCTTGAAACGAGAGCGGTCCTGTATGCCCTCCTGGCCTTTCAAAATGACTTGTCCCTGGGTCACCTGCTGGTGCAGTTGGACAGCCTCAGTGTGGTATACTATCTCAACAAGCGAGGGGGGAACACATTCTTACCCCCTGTGCTGGGAGGCGATGAGAGTCTGGTACTGGGCTCTGGACCTCAGCCTCAAGCTGTCAGTCGTCTGTGTTCCTGACGACCAGAACAGCTTAGCAGACAGCCTCAGCAAGTTGCAGTCCTAGAAGCATGAATGGGAACTGCTGTCTTAGCCGAAGGCCTGTTTGAAAGATGGGGATGCCCAGAGTTGGACCTTTTTGTGTCCCTACTCAACTCAAAACTGCCACTTTTCTGCTTGCTTGCTAGATCCAAAGCCTGGAGGTTTCTGGCGAGACGTGTTATCCCTCTCCTGGAAAGGGAGGTTCCTCAATGCCTTTCCCCCCTGTCCTCTGAGACAGAGGTTGCTCCTAAAACTGCAGATGGAACGGGCCTCCCTCATTCTGGTGGCACCATTCTGGCCTTGGCAAATTTAGTTTCCGTTATTGCAGCAGCTGGCAGTGGAGCCTCCAGTTTCTCTCCTACTCTGATGCAGTCCCAGGGGACTCTGGTCCATCCAGATCTCAAGTCCCTTTGGCTGCATGCTTGGCTCCTGATTATGTAGCCATAGCCCGCTTTGGGGATTCTCAGAGGGTAGCTGATGTCCTGGTGGCTGCCAGGAAGCCCTCCACCAGAGTCGCGTATTCTGTGAAGTGGAAGTGCTTTGCTATTTGGGCCTCTGCTCACTGCTTGGACCCTTTCACCTGTCCTATGAACCAGGTTTTGGAGTACCTGTTGTCCTTGTCAGACTCTGGGCTTAAGTATTCCTCCATTAAGTTGCACATGTCTGCCATCTCTTCCTTCCATGTGCCCATGGACAGCCGTTCAGTAGCTCAGTTAAAGGTGGCTCATAAGTTTTCGAGGGGCATCCTTCACTTGAAGCCCCCTGTTCTCATAGTCCTGTCCCGGCTTGGGACTTGAATTTTGTGTTGGAAAAGCTGAAGCTGCCTCCTTTTGAACCGGCTTATCCTGCGAGCTGCTCTTTCTATCGTGGAAAGTATTATTTTTAGTTGCCATTACTTCTGCTCGAGGAATTTCAGAGCTACAGACTGTCATGTGTTAGCAACCTTTGTTTGATTTTTCCACAAAGAGAGGGTCTGTTTGTGTACTAACCGTAAGATTCTTTCTAAGGTGGCGTCTGAGCTTACCCTAAGTCAGTCCATCCACCTGTCTCTTTATTATCCAGAGCATGCCAATCCAAGGGTAACATTGCTTTGTGCATAGAATTCTGCATTACTGTACACACCATACTAAGGACTGCCCCTGGGAAAGAGGGTGCCGCTTTTCAAAACAGTGCTTGTCCAGATGGTTGGCCAACTGTATTACTTTTCATTATAGGAAGTATGGTAAGGAACTTCCTGGGACTGTCAAGGGCCATTTAACCAGGGGTATGGCCACTTCTTTTGCCTGTTTCTAGAATGTGTCAGCTGTGGACATTTGTGCTGCTGCCACTTGGAGACTAGGTCTCTGTCCTTCTGCCACCCATTGTCGCTTTACTGTTAGCACTGCTTGGGACTTTTTCCATGGGTGTGACCTGATGAATGAAATATCTCCAATGAAGATAGTACAGTTGCGTAAGAACTTACCATAACAGTAGATCTTCCAGGAATCTCTTTCATCAGGTCATGCTGTCCCACCCTCCATCCCCTTTGGGATCTTTTCTGTTCCAGACTGGTTATTTTGTGTTCCAGCCTTATATAGGGCTAGGCACTCTGTCTGCCTGGTTCCCCAGAGATAGCCAGATGGGAAAGGTCTCCGGCGGGAACGAACTGAGGAGGGAGCAGGGCCTACTGCACCTATACAGGGAAGATGATGTTGGCAGGTGATGTTGACATGGGCGGCCCTGATAGGCCGCAACAGAAAAAGGCTTCCGTGGGGTCCTAGCGCCTGGCGGCTAAGTTCCATAGGTGTGACCTGATGAAAGAGATTTCCCTCGAAGATTTACTGTTATGGTAAGTTCTTACACAACTGTATTTTTCACATGCAAGTCCAAAACAAATACACGGACATGGAAAGCAGATCTAGACAACGGAAGTCATAAATGAAACCAATGCAACCTGATTAAAGTACATAGAATATGTGAACAAAGTGGTAAAAATTTTATTTTAACAAGATAAGCCCCCTGGAAAAACCCAGTATATACTGAGAAACTGTGCTGTTTATCTGAGAGTTAAACCAGCATCACTGCTTGAAATCTGAACAGCTGATTGATGCTGTTCCTCCTATATTGTAATTTCGGGTGCTCACGGCACTAGATGGAGATGGGCACAGTTATCCGCAGCATCCGCATGACAAAAATAGAAACACTTGAAAGGCAGAAATCCATAATAAATGTACACTTTACAAGACCAGAAGATGAGGAAGACTAACTATGCCATTGTCATGGTACAGTAGCTCTTTAAAGGCCCCTTTTTGAGGGAAAAAACTATCTGGTTCTGAGGTGGAAGAAGCCCTAAAAGGTCTTCAGACCTCCAAAATGAATCTAAAGTCTAAGGTATCCCACTCACGCTAGGGGCTGTGGGAGGGGCTCCTATCACTAGCCTGTTGCCAATGGCAGCTATGCCTACCATCAGCAAGGCAGAGTAGGGGAGATGGTGCTATACTAGGTCTCCATCCCCTACGTGTCTATATGAAAGCACCCAAAGCAGTAGGTACCGATGGCACTGGCACCATCGGTTCCACATGACTGTTTGTAAGATATACCTCCACTCCAGATGTTAAATCAAAGAGTGGTTGTGAGGGGCAGATTCTCCCTGTATCTGAAACAATAGCAGGGAGCTTACGTTGCCAGCTGTCATTCCCTGTGACAGACAAGGGACTGGCTTTGTTTCCTGGACATGACGGAGGCATACCTTCATGTCAGGATCAGAAATGCACCCAGGCAATACCTCTGCTTTATCCTGGGGAGGAGTATTAGCAGTTCAGAGTCTTGTCCTTTGACTTGGGTTCTGCGCCATGGCTCTTTACTGACTGCTTGGGCAGTAGTGGCAACAACCCTTCACAAGGAAGGCCTGTATGTCTCTCCCTACCAGGACAACTGGCTACTGCAAGACCTGCTATCCTGAATGTATGTCAGACTGAACCCACCTCCCAGTTGGTGTTTGGGACACGTAATGGAGGAGATAGCCTCCAAGAAGATAGAACAGCTATGTATTTACTGTAACAGTAGGTCTTCGAGAGAAACTCCCCCAGTAGTCCATGCTATCCCTCCCTCTGTCCCCTGCTGGTTCAGGGATGGTTGCATCAGATATCATGTACCTGAACCTAATATACATCCAGCCCTATGCCTAAGCTTATATGCCTAGTCTGGTCTTCTTTCCTGGTTCCCCATGGTTGGAGATCCTCCAAGTCTAATCTCCAGCAGGGAACTTGGGAGTGATGGGGCCACCTACGTTTATATAGACGCTGATGCATGACGTCAGTGTGGGCGGCCCTTGGCTAGCAAAAGTTTATGTGTATTCCTAGTGCCTGGCGACTATTGTTCCAAAGGTGTGGCTTAATGGGGGAGATTCTCTCAAAGATCTACTGTTTTGGTAAGTACGTAACTTTTTTTTTTTTTTTTTTTAAATAATGGGTTCCATTCTGCCGTTGTTCCATCAAATTCATCACAGTTCTCTAGTGGTCTCAATGGGTGCTTTTTATCTTACAGTTTAGATGTGATTCCCAGAGTTGAGTGTCCAGTCCTAACAGCATCTGCTGTGCTCCACTCCACAGCTTGTCTCGCGGCCTCAACAGTTTGATGTCATGGTGATGCCCAACCTCTATGGGAATGTTATCAATAATGTCTGCGCTGGCTTAGTCGGAGGCCCAGGGCTGGTACCAGGAGCCAACTATGGGAACAACTATGCTGTCTTTGAAACTGTAAGTACGGTGTTAGCAGGTGTGGTAAATGGCTTTCATTGTTAATGTTCAGATTTTTTTTTGCACTTGTCATTTAGTGTCCCTCAGTAGGTCTTAAGTCTTTTCTATAGAGTCCCACTCTTTGGACTTGGAGCCAGAAGCAAAAGGGCCCCGTGGGAATTGGAACTGTTAGGGCCTACAGTGCTGGTGCCTAGCTCCAATGCATGATGTTCACACATCTGCAGGATATAAAGCGGTGCTGGTCCCAACCTTCTCAGTCCCGTCCCCCCAACACACACACTGTTGAAGTGCAGTGCTTTCCTCCTTAGGATCAGAACTTCAGTTTACATACACATAGCATAGTACTTTGACTCCTGTAGACAGTCTCGGATAGTGCCTGCTGTCCTCCCCTGCCAGCCTGGATAATAGAATGAAACATTCTGAGAGAAGTCTCAGGACACTCCCTTTCCCAGACTCCCTCAATCCCTTTCATTCTGTCTTAGCTGGTGGACGGCTCCCTGCTTTGCAGGGATACTTTTCTTCCTTCACAAATAAGTGTATTTCCTCTTCAGTTTCTGCAGCTCATCTTGTTCAGGTGCAGCTCTGGATATAGTTACAGAAAGCCACAGCACAAATGGATTTCTACACCATTTTCTCAATTTTCACAGAGGCTGTCTGCAGGAGGGGAACCCTGGACTGCAGTGTATTGACAGGGCTGCTATAGCTCACACTTTCTTTTTGCAGATCAGGCTTCTCGCCATTCCACACAAAGAAATTGAGGATTCCTGTGTCAGTTTCAGGGCCAGATCAAGCCATGGGGGGCCTGGGACACTCACAACTTGGATGGCCATGTAAAACGCCCAACTTTCCATACCAAAATGTTTTATTTTGCGCAACATTTGCTGAGCACGTTGTTTATTAACCATAATAACCACCATATGGGGAGACTACCCCCATTATTCACAGGAGAAAAAAGTAACTTGAAGTACAACACCCTGTCATGTTGTCATAGTCTGTAATGTTATATTTATTGTACTGTACAAGACATGAAGGCCGCCAAACTCCAGATGCTCTGGGGGTCTAGATGCTCTGTGGTGAGTTTTGGGGCTTTTATTGAAGTCGCTGTCCTCTAGACCCTGTTCAGAAAAGCAAAGTAATCTTTAAGTAACCTCTTTAATCACAAGTTTATTTTAAGGAAATAAATGAAACAAAAATAAAGAGTGCTTTACTAAGAGGTATGCATCCTACTCCAAACAACAGTAAGTTACTGTATGTACCCATTGTACAGAAGTGTGCAGTTCCAATGTACAAATGCTATGACTCCAAATAAAAAGACTGATGTCATACCTTTATCTGCTCATGGGATATCAAAGGAATGATTAATTCCATTTATTTCAGAGTTAGAGGATCCATGCATGTATACACACACACACACGTCCCTTTATCTCTTCTTTGAACAAGGTCAGATCAATTATCTCAGCATAAAAAATAAAATACAGATATCAACTTTCTAAGCCACTTACTGAACTCAAGCTGTCTGCAGTTGCTTGGCACTCCTTTGAAACTCCTTAGTTTAGCAGCAGCAGGCAGTTTAGAACAGTGCATCGTTAATCATGCTGCTAGCGATAGAGTGGCCGTGGCGTACAGATAGCGAGTGCAGGTGCTGCTGCTGGCAAAGTGCATGCTGAGCCTCAAAACCACCAAGAAGAGTGGTTTAAAAATGCTGCCCAGATGGATTGTATGTAAAGCTCCTGGTCCTCGCGCCATTCCTCGTATTATGCAGCGGCAGCCAGGTCTGGTGCAACTTGCACGGTCCAGGTCTAGTCCCAGACTCAAAAAAGTGGAAAACCTGTCAGTATCCTAAGGAGGTAGATCACGGTGCTTGCATAGTTAGCCTTCTTCACTTCTTGTGCCACACAGTGCCAGTTTGTTTTTCTAGCAAGTCACCTGACCCTAGCTGCAGGCTGCATATAATGGAGGAGGAGGGTGGGGGGAGACGAGAGAAATCTTCTGCAATGTTGGCTTGCCGGGGAGCCTATCTGTAGCAGGAGGGTCCAAGGGGCTTGTGTTTTTATTTTCTTTTAATTAAAAAGCCTCTCCCAAAGTCATTTTTTTGTTTGTTTTGTTTTATGGAGCAAGCTCCGGGGTTGATTCACTCTTGACTCATGCAGGGGGCATGATTTATTACAAATCCTTACCAGTACTGTACTACCTGAGGGAAGGGGGCAGAGAAATCTGCAATGTGAGGCTTTCCGGGGCCTATCTGTGGCAGGGTGCTTGTGTGTTTTTAATTTTATTTAACAAATGTGCTTCTTCGAAGTCAGGCTGCTTTCACAGCATTTTTAGGGAGCAAGCTCCCATGGGCCTATGGGGGGAGGTTGACTCGTGCTTAACTCGCACTGCGGCAAGGGGGAGGTGGCATGATTTATAAACCACCAGTCCACCTACTAAAAGTGTCTCTTGCTTCCAACTACTGGGGGGGCCAGTCTATGGCGGGGGGCCTGGGGCATTTGCCCCATTTGTCCCCCCCTTAATCCGGCCCTGGTCAGTTTTGTGCACTCGTGCAACAGGTATCCCTTTGGGAGGTCAGTTCTACACTCATCCAGGTGGTGGCCATCTTGGTACAGGCTGCACATGCACATTGAAGCCCGGGTGGCCATATTGGAAAGCGTTTGAGGGGCAAAATAGCTGATAGGGTATAAAAGGGCAGACTGACTGGAGCAGTAATATTTTTTTTGATGACATGTTCGGTGTTTCCGTCCGTCTGTTAATGGCACAGAATCAACGATTTGTGGCCAAGATAACTCCTTTACTCCATTTAATCTGCTGTTTGAGCAAATAAAATTTGGTACTTTGAGAAGTGCACTCTCACTATGGACTCCTCAGTTACTGTGCAGTAGCAAAAGAGATCTAAGGCCCCCAAGTGTAAAAATTACCAGTCGTGGCTACAGTTCACTGTGGCTTCTGTTGTTTATTCTGTCGCAAGGCTTCTTCTAAGTTGAGTGAAGCCCAAGGGGCAACAGAAATGAAAGTTATGTACTTACTATAACTGTTGATCTTCCTGAATATGTTATTCATGTAATACCACTAATGGGTCTGAGCTGGAGGTGCTAGGACCTCGCGGGAGCCTGAATTTTTCTGGAAGGCTGGTGGCACGAGTAGGTCCCACACGTGCGTCACCTCACGTGTCCGCTGGTATACAGCGGTGCCAGCCTAACTGCCTCACTACTTTTTTACTGAGAAGGTGAGCAGCATGAACCTAACGAATACCTATGCAGTTACCCTAAGAGCATAAGGTAGCCCTGGCAGTCAGTGCAAGAAGGGCCACCAAACCTGGTAACACAGTGTTTTTACACCTCAAACCAAGTACAGAGGGGTGAAGACCAACACAATACAGGAGTGAGTCTGGGGAATGGTGGCCGGGTGTGGTAGTCTGTGGAGAATATATTCAGGCAGTTACAGTAAATACGTAACTTTCATATGTTCCAAGACTTGATCTTCATAGATTCCCACTAATGGGGCAGAGTACCGTGCTCGTAGAAGGTCCCAACAGACGAGGTAGGCTGGAGCTCTGGGCTCACTTAGGATAGTAATCCATTCAGAGTTATCCTGCCAAAGGTGGTGTTCTGCCTGGCAGGGACAGCGCTAGATAAGGCATTAAGGGAAAAAGTTGCAGCCTTCTCAGAAATTACCCTTTCTGCTTGACAGTGAGTCCATAGTGGTGCACCTAGTTTTGTAATAGTAGCTGAAAAATGGAAAACTGAACGATAGTAAAGTATTTTTATATGACAAGTTTTAGCTTCTGTACTTCTGAAATGTGTATTTCCAATTAGGTTTTGACTCTTGTTATTTTTCATTTTGACCCACATTTCCTTTTACACCAGTGGGTCTAATTTGACCCATGTATTAAAACCTGTAGCGCTGTCACTGCTGGTATGGACATCCGGGGCATAGTGCTTGGTAAAAGTATGTACTGCACTCCGTGTTGCAGCCCTACACATTTCTCAGGTTGGCACAGAGAGTATTTCTGTCAGGGAAATGACAGCCACTCTGATGGAGTGGGGATTTATCTTGCCCTCCAGTTTTACCAGAGTCATGGCCTAGCAGTGGTGAAGGCAATTCACAGTCCATGCTGAAGTGCACTTGATTGTGACAGACTGTCTTTTTCGATTAGGATTGAAAGAGATAAAGAGCTGTTTTGAATGTCCATAGTCTTTAGTCCGGTCCATGTAAAATCCAGACTGACATGCATTTGATTGCAACAGGCTGTCCCTTTCAATTAGGGTCCAAAGAGATAAAGAGCTGTCTTTAATGTCTGTAGTCCTTAGTCCTGTCCATGTAAAACCTAAGAACCATCTTAACATCCAGTGAGTGGAGAGTCCTTGCTCCCTCATTCTGGAAGTTGGCAAAATAGGTAGGCTGGATGATATCCTGATGAAACACCAACGCCACTTTAGGTAGAGACTTAGTGTATGTACGAAGAACTACCGTGTCTCTGTGGAGAACAGTATATGGAGCACCTGTGACCAAAGCACAGATTTCGATACTCTGTGTGCAGAGATGGCAAATACTAGAAATGCTGCTTTCCAAGTTAGGAACTTCATGTCACAAGTCACAATAGGTTTTTGAAGGGCTTGCAAGTGAGCATATTCAGCACAAGGCTGAGAGATTCCAAGGTGCCACCTCAGTTGTCGAATACTGCAGACCAGCATCAAAAGGGTCCAGCAGGTACTCCCAAATCTTTTCAGGAGGACACCTGAAGGGGTCCACGGGAATTTTGGAACATCAGGTGTAAAATATTTTCCATTTTGCTATGTATGTCTTCCTGGTAGAAGGTTTATACACAGCCAAGAGTATTTCAGAGAGTGTCTGAGATACTAAGAAACCTGTTCATGTCTGTCTTTTTAAGAGCAAGGCCTGAAGGTGAAGGGAATGTAGGTTGGGGTGGACTAGCTGACCCTGGGTTAGTAAGTCTGCTTGAAGTGGCAGAATTCTCTGATTACTGACTGATACTCAATTCAACAGAGGAAACCATATATGCCAAGGCCAACAGGGGGACACTTGGTTTATCTTTTCACTGTATGTCTCCAGCTTGAATAGCATTCTTTAGATGAACGGGATCGGAGAGAAGGCAATACAGAAATGGATTTTGCCATTGCACTTTGAATGCATCCTAACAAAAAACATCATGTCCTGGATTTCTGGAGCAGACATGAGGTAGTTTGGCATTGAGTGGCGAACTGGCGATGCAAAAAGGTCCACATCTGGGGTGCCCCACGCTTTGAATAGTGACCTCCCAATATATGATGCTAGTGACCACTCATGAGGATCTTCTTCTGCTCTACTTGACTCGTCTGCTGGAGTGTTCTGGACCCCCTGGCAGTTAGATAGACTGGAGCAAGATCCCCTGCCCCAGACACCATTCCCACACTCTCCCTGCCTCCCTGCAGAGAAGGGTGAGAGTGTGTTCCTCCTTGCACGTTGATACAGTACATGACAAACCTCTTGTCTTTCTGGAAGAGAGCTGTCTTTCAGTTGACCAAGTCCACTAGGGCTTTCAAACTGTACGGAACTGCACATATCTCTAGCTTGTTTGTGTGGAGATGTGTCTCTGACAAGTCTCAGATGCCTTGCATCTGGAAAACCTAGCAGTGAGCTCCCCACCCCAGCAGGGAGGCATCCATGGTGAAAATCACCTCTGGCTCTGGCAGGAGAAGGGGATGCCCTGGAGGAGGTTTTCCTCCACCTTCTACCACACCAAGGACCTCATCAGGGATTTGGTCACCTGAATGGGATATGTTGGTCACTGTGCACCCTATCAACAAGGAATCATGCAAGGCTGACACTATGGGCGGGCAGGCAGGCTATGGCAGCAGCTACCCTCAGCATGTGGATTGCTGGCTACCAAGGGCATTTTCCAAATATGAGTATACCCTTTTTGCAGACTGCCACACATGGAACGGAGTCTAACAGTCATCAGCTCAAAGCTGCTGTGGATGCCTTTGTTGCTGCCTCCCGCTCTGCTGCAGGCATCTGTATCAGAAGGCATTCCTGATAATGTACTTCTGGCTTTTCTCAGGATATCGTATCAGGTAATGAATGTTCCCTTTGACGGTACCTGTTTGGACAGTAGTTAGAGAAGTCTGTTAAGGTGTCGCTGAAAACTAGAATGACCCTTACGATTTCCAGGCCAGATCTTGCTACGCCTCGGGGGGGGACTTGGTTTCTTTCAGAACTGGCAGTCCTTTCTTGGAAAGGCAGGGAGTCCAAAACAAATCTTACCATCCCCAGCCTCACAAGAAGGAACAACTGAAGGCACAGATGCCGAAAGTACCCAATGCCACCCTCCGAAGCTCTGACCCCGGTCCAGCCTCAGCTGTCTGAGGCAGACATCTCCTGCCCAGTAGGGGGCGTCTAACCCAGTTTTACTGTCGGAGGGAGTCTGCTATGATGGACAAGTGGGTCCTTAGGATAATCTGGGAGGGGTATTCCCTGGACTTCATGGAATGCCCTCCAAACTATTCACCTAGAAGGCAATCCTTCGTTTCAGCTCATATGTCAGAGCTTCTGGTGAAGGAGATTGCAGACTTTCTGAGCAACAGGGCAGTGGAAATAGTGCCAAAGTCTGAATGAAAAACGGGCATCTTTCCTTGTCAATCTTCACCATTCATTACTGCGTGGCTTGTGCCAGAGCGTGCACCCTTCTGGGAGAATTTTTATTTATTTATTTTGGGGAGTTGGCACCAATGGTGCCGCATCGAGAGCAACGCGCTGCATCATGCACGTAGGGCGATGCACGTTAGGTGCGGCAGACTCCTCCTCCATCTGAGTTCTTTCTCTCATCGTCGAGGCTGCACCTGCTCTGCGTGTGTGAGAATTTCTGTTGAACCTGCGTCGTAGGCCTTCCTGCAACTCCTTCTTCAGTTCCTCCCAATGCTGTTGAACCGTTTCAGTCCGGTAAGACTGCTCCTTATTTGTTCTGCGCCGGGAGCCTTTTTCTGTGTTTTTCAGTTGTTTTCAGCATCGTGTCGTGTTCGGGAGCCAAACGTAAGTCGAAAGCGGGCCGTGACCCTATACGTCTGTGCTCCTGTGGCTGGCATTTTTCCGTAACGGACCGGCATGATGATTGCCTCCGCTGCCTGGGACGCAACCATAATATGGATTCATGCAACGCCTGTTTCTTGATGGACCGTCGTGTCCTTGAAGTCCGTGCGTTTAAGATCGGCAAGTCCCTGCCGACTTCCGGGGGACAGCATCGCTCTTGGGCTTCCCAGGTAAGATCGCTAGACCCTTCCTCCGCATCCCCTCCCAGGCCTATACGGTCTGGATAGGAGGGGGTCTTCTCATCTTCTGGTCTTGCGGAGGAGAAGGCCTCTTTTGCGGTGTCCCAGGAACGCGTGGTCCCTCCCAGGGCAGCAGTGGAGACACCGCCTCGGTAGTCACCTCTTCGGAGATGCAGGCTCCCCCAGTGTCATGGCCCAGGACTTCTGGGCCCGGCATCGGTGGACTCTCGATGCCGCCATCTGGCACTGCTCCAGATCCCAGCGCCGTTTGCAGCACCTGTGATCGGGGTGGCGCCGTTCACGGTGCTGTGTTGGCTCTCGGTGCCATGGGTCTGGTCGACTCCTTTAGCGGCGCCGCGTCGGGTCCCAGTGCCATGGGTCTGACGGGCGCTGTTGGGGAGTCGGGGCCGGGTTCGGGTGTCTCAGGTGCGCCAAAGCCATCCGGCGCCATAGGTGGCACCGGTGTCATTCGCAGCGCCGTTTCTCTGGAGGCCCCTGGGGTGGCCAGTATTGAGGTCCAGCTGGTGTCTTCCTCCTCAGAGGAGGATGACTCGGACGTGGACCCGTCCTGGTGCCCTGACTCTTCGGAGTCAGGGTCTCCAGTGAGACGAGGTGCTAGGCGGCCCAGCATGCCTATTCCTCAGTCTCCTCTGCTGTCCTTTCCTGAGGCCTCCCAGGCTGGGGGTGGCCTGGGTTCTCTGGAGGGAGATGGCATGGAGACGGGGGAAGAGGCTAATCCTCCTGTGGGGGTTACAGTAGCTGCCACTCCCAGTGCTGCTGCACCTGCTTGGGGTGGGTTGTCGCTGAGGTCGAGGAGGAGGGCGTTCTCGGAGTCCAAGGAGCTGAGAGATTGAGGTGAGGTGCATCGGTCTTCACCTGCCACCCCTCGAGGTGCAGGTAGGAGCCGTAGCGCTGGGCCCCAGGGACCCCTCTGGTGGCGTTGCTGTGGGCTGCCCTTCTGGACCCATGCAGCCTCAGGTTCGTCACAGGGAAGATCCCCTACTAGGCTCTTCCAGGCTTCGTATCCCCTGGGTTACGTTCTGCGACCTAGTTTGCTGTCCGTGACACCGCCAGCTCGGGCTCCGTTTTCTGGATTTCAGAGCCTCAGCAGAGGACAGCTGCCTCTTCGTAGGTGTCCCTCTCCCATTCCTCTGCAGCCACACCCGGCCCCCCAGGCCATGTCGGTCCTATTATCCTGGGTGACGTTCAGAGCCACTGCAGCGGCCTTCCCCTCATACGTTAGATGTATGCATGAGCGGGTGTTTCACCTATCCCCACCACCGCAGGAGTCCTCTGGAAATTCGAGCTCCCCATCATCCTTGTCTCCCTCCTCGGAGGGAGAGGAACCCCCTGCATATCTCTCTTCCAATGCTGATTTCACTGAATATCAGCGATTCCTTTCGAGGATGGTGAGGGATCATTGTATCTCCTTCGTTAGGTGAGACAATACCAATCGGGAGATGCGTGAATTCTTCAGTGAATTCAGTGCCCCGCATTTGGTGGTACCATCCTGGCCTATTCCCTTCCAGGAGGAGTCTGTCTGTTCCTGGCAGTCGCCAGCTGCCCCTATTCCAGCCCCAGCAGACTTCAGGTGAAGGTATTGTGCCCCATCTGAATCTCTAGGTTCTCGCCCCAATCCACCTTCGGGTTTGGCATTCCTAGAAACTCCCTCCGGGCGCTGCCGCCTGGTGCACGACTGTCCACCGGATTCAGATTCTCTACAGTTTGACCGTTTGACCGGTGGGGAAGAAGAGTGTTCTCTTCTTCTCATGAGATGCTGTGCATTGCGTCTCATCAGGCACACCATGCTGCCTACAACAGGCACTTATGGTCGATGCTATCCCAGCTTCTAGCATCAATGCCTGATACGGAGCAATCTAGACAGGCCATTGCCCTTTCTGCTATAGGTCTGGAGCTGGCAAGACACCAAGCAGGGGTATCTTATGACACTAATGAGGTGGCTTCCAGGCTTGCAGGGACAGCGATCTGTATTAGATGGACGGCATGGCTTCGTCTATCAAGATTGTCAGCCCTGGCCCGGCGTAGGGTGATTCATTCCGCTTTCCGGGGACCTGTCTTTTCTCCACCACTGCTAGGAGGCTTCTGCAGGGGCTTCCTCTGTCTTCTCATCTCCGGGGGACACCTCCTAGCTCTCCGCAGCCTTAGGCTTCTTGTCTGATTAGCCCAGGGTCTCTCCCTTCTGTTTCCCACCAGCAGGAGGCTGAGGGTCTTGTTCCCTCAGGGCTTTCTCCTGTCCCCCCTTCCGGGTAGGGAGCTTGACACTCACCCAAGCAGTAATGAATGGTGAAGATTGACAAGGGAAGATATGAAAATTACATACCTACCATAATTCTTGATCTTCTCTTGTATCTTCACCATTCACTACTGATAGCCGCCCACCTTCCCCTCACGGGCCTCCTTCTCCAGCGTCTCCCCCTCCCTGCTCGTTTCTCCCTTCTTCTTTATTTAAAAAAAAAAAAGGCATAAAAATCTTAGTTTTTCCGTCCCTTTGGACGGATCCTATTTCCTGAGGGAATCGAGGAACGAGTAGCTTTATTTTTATCCTGAGAGAACTTTTTCTGATTTCCCATGGGGGTGACCTTTTGGCTCTTCTTAGCCACGCTATTCAATTTACAGTTAAGGAGACTATCCCTTAAATGGCTCAGTCTCCTTTGCTAGGTCCCCTCGGGCACGTCTCGATCACTTTGTGTCAGTTTCTGCTAATTTAAGCTGTCCTGACACTATATTACCCTGAGCCGGTGATCTTTGCCTTTCCTTCAGGGAGTCCGATTGAGTTTCCACTCTTTTTCTATTTAAGGGGTGTCCTTTGTAGGGCCAGAAACCCTTACCCTCCCCCACTCACATCTGTGTTAGCACTTAACAAAGTGCTAGTGGGCTTCCTCTCCCTCCCTAGTTGGGCGCTCCTTTTTGGAACAGATTTCTGCCTTGGCAGTCTGTGAGCTCTCAGCTAGGATTTGAAGGGCTGGGGATGGCGGGAGCTGTAGAGAATCTGCCTTGTGTCCAAACTGGACAAGTGGTTCAGTTAAACTTTTCCTCATTTTCTAAAATGCACTCCTTGCTCCCTTGTTTTTGGTTCCGAGCTTATCAGCCTTAAACCAATCTCTCAATCGGCAGAGCTCTCCCTCCCACCATCCCCTTTTCTCTTTTCCTCTCTTTCTTCTCTCTCTCCTTTTTCTGTTCCTCCTTTGGAGCCGTCCCAGGGGTGAGGCCTGTCGATCCCTTAGGGTAGGCATCTTCTTCTCCTCTGTCCTCTATCAGCTTATTTCTTTTTCAGTTTATATCATTTCCTTTTTCTGTCCCTCGGCTCTCTTGCCTCCCTCCTTTTTTCTTACCCTTTGTTTTCGCCTCTCTGGCTACCAGAACTGAGATGAAGGAGGAGTCTGCAGCACCTAATGGCTGCCCGTCGCGCATGATGCAGCACGTCGCTCTCAGGAAAAAAAAAAATCTCCCGTAGCGGGTGCGCGCCTCTGGCACAACCCAAGCAGTAATGAATGGTGTAGATACAAGAGAAGATCAAGAATTACGATAGGTACGTAATTTTCATTTCTAGTCCCACTGCTTCCTAATACCCAAAATCAGAGGGCATGCATCCCACTCTCGACCTCAGAAACCTGAACACGTTTATGGATCACAAAAAATTCAAAATTTATTTTACTGGGGTCTCTGCTTCCCTTCCTAAAACCTCACATAGAAACATAGACAGTGGTGGCAGAAAAAGACCAAGGTCCATAGGTCCATATATAACCCCACGATCTAATGTCAGTACGGGGTTCTAACCCTCCCCTGGAGTTTTCCCAACCTTCTCCCAAGTTTCATCTCTACAAGCAACCATTATTCCTTTCACTCTGTCCCAGGTCTGTTTGAAGCCCCAAAAAAAAAAACACACACACAATTTTAGCACCCACCACCTCGTCCAGAAAACTGTTCTATGGTTCCACCACCCTCTCATTAAATAAATACTTTCATAATCCCTTCTGAACCTTTCCTTTCATCAGCTTCCAGTCATGACCCTGTGTTATCGAATTGGTGTTCCTGCTAAATAATGCCTCCAAACTTAATTTTTTTATTCCTTTCAGGAATTTGAAGGTTTCTGCCATGTCATCCCTCTCTGTTCTGGTTTCCAGCGAGTACATGTTGACTGCCTTGAGGCGTTTCTTGTAGGACTTCCCCTTCTGGCCCTGCATCATCATCACTTTATGCTGTACTACCTTTAGCCTGTTCTTGTTCTTTCTAAGGTGAGGGCTACAGTAGTGAGCAGCACCTCTGTGGGTTCGGGGGACTCTTCCTCCATCCCGCTGCCCCTGATACTCAGGTCATTCCATCCTCAGGGTCCTCAGCCAGGTGGCCCAGCCAGTCCCCCTGGATGCCAGTTGCTTCACTGACGCCCGCCCGCTCTGCCTTGGCGTCTTCCCCAGATCCCGGATTGGGGTCTGGCGAAGGTCTTTTGGATCACTGGCAGCTGTCGCCAGCCGCTTCAGGGCCTCAGCCTTCGCCCACGGGGTCTCCCTCCTGGGCATCTCAGGCTCCTCAGCTGTCACTGGTGATCCCAGTTCCGTGGTCCCCCCCATCAGGTGTCGGCAGGGCCGCCATCCGCCAGTCCTCCTCTCCCAGGTCCGGGGCGGAATCGCCCTGTGCCTGGTTCCACCGGTCCTTTCATGGGCCACACCCTCCCAGCTTGACTGCATCAGGATCTTCCTTTGGATCCCCCGGCCAGGTCTGAAGAAATGGCTCTTTCTAGGGACATGTATATGTTGTTCAATCCACACTTAATGGCAGGTTCCTTGCCGCTTTAAATTTGGCCGGAAGGTCTTCAAGCTGGCTCCTCCCACCCACCCGAGTGATAAAACTCTCGGCTCCGTCCCATGACGCCAGATCTTCCTTACCGCTTGGAAGCTCAGGTTCCCTCCTTTGCGCTCTGCGTTTTAGGCCTGGATCCTAACTCTTCGGTTAAACCGAAACTTATCTTAAAGTTTACAAGGCTTCGGTCTTTTTCTTCCTTCACGGCTGCGATGGACAAGTCGACTCCCGGATTTCGGCGGTGCCCCTGTGGGTAGAAGATGTCCCGGACTGCTCCGCACTCCACGTGCGTTTACTGCCTAGGCTCGAGCATGATGCATGGGCCTCGACTTGTGCAAGTCCTTCTTGGCCACGGTTCTTGAGGATCCCGCTGCCAGATTGCAACTTGGGTGCCCCGAGAAACGTTATCCTCCGATAAAGTCGAAGGAGGCTCATTGGGCGGTGTCCGGCGGCGGGCTCAGCTGAACAGCTCGAACAAATGATCGCTCTCAAGGAGGAGGCGTCCCAGGCCGCTTCAACTTCTTAGGTCGCAGCATTTATCCCACTCTCTTTGGGCTCCTCCTACTTGGCTTCGTTCAAGGAGCTTTGTCAATCCCTCTCCACCAAGGGAGAGGGGCCTTAGGAACATTCCTCTTGGTCCAAGAAGAAGGACTCCAAGGGTAAGTCCCACCGTCGACGTTCGTGGGAGTGGGAGAGGTCCCCTTCCCCGGATAGTCGACACTGGACTTCGGTCAAGGCTGTGGCGAGAGCCGCTGGCTTCACGGTGTCCCCGTCAGGTCAGCTGGCCGAGACACCTGTCGATGCAGTCGAGATTTTTCTCGACCTGTCGAATGGGCTGTCGACTGGAGAAGCTGACAACCCTTCTTCACCGGTTCCCCCGGTGGAAACCGAGGACTTGCTTGTGCCTCCTGTGCCGGAGTCCCCGGTTAAGGTCCCCGAACTGAGAGAGGAGCGGGTTTCCCCGGTCCCTCTCAGACCCACCCTCAGAAACACCGAGGTCTTGGTCTCGACCTCTCTCGGGTCTCGGCACTGAGAAAAGGGCGCCCGCTCATCCTTGTCTTCGTCCTCTTCGGAGGATAGGCTCCGGCACAAACTGCATTGGCGCTGCGAGGATCTGATGTGGCAGCAGCTCCTTTTGACCAGGAACAAGCCAACTCCGTCGCCTTCCCCGGCCATTAAGTGGCTGTCACCAGAGCGGCCGAAACAACCCCTCATTGTAATCGAGGGGCCGAAGCCGGCACCAGTTGCTCAGCCGAAAGCAGCTGTGCCACCCATTGTGGTGGAACCCCTGCCTCCACAACCTAAAACTGGGGCACCGACCAAGGATTCTCGGTCGGGTCAGGGTTTGCCCCATCAGTTGTCGGTCACCCTCACTCCCGATCGACCTAGGCAAGTGGAGGGTGGCTCAGGCCCTCGGCAGCTGTTTGCAGACTCCTCGGAGTCTGACTATGATTCCTCGCTGTTCTCCAGGCCCCTCGACCTGGAGTCCACTGGGGGTCAGTCAGTGGACGAGAGCCCATCCTCGTCCCTGGGAATGCTTCGGCTCATCTCAGATTCTACCGGGATGAAGCTCGAACCCGTTTCAAAGCGGGCCAAGGACCCCCTCACGGAGATACTGGACTGAGGGGATTCCCCACGGAGGCCTTTCCAGTGGCCGAAGCCATTGTTGGCCTGGCTCTGGAGCTATGGCAGCGGCCAGCTTCTTGTCCAGCACCTTCAGCCAGGATGGCCCGAAAGTATGATATGCCCACTGGTTCACTCTCCAGATTCTCGGAGCACCCCTCTGCAGAGGGGCTTGTGACCGACAGTGTGTTCTGGCGCTCTGGAAACGCTCGGGACGTGGACAAGCCACCCGATAGAGTCCAAGAAACTGGACTACTCCGGGTGTAAAGTCTATGCTGCATCCTCCTTAGGCCTTCGTCAGGCCAGTTCGGCCATTATGATGGCACACTTTTCCCATGCCCTTTTGGGCTCCCTGCATGAGATGATTCCTCATCTCCCGGCTGACCTCCAGTCTGCAGTCAGGCAGGTGCGGGATGAGGGAAGGGCGGTGGCTAAACAGCTTCAAACTGCCTTAGACATTGGAGACTCTTGTGCCCGGTCAGTAGCGACCACAGTGGCCATGCGCCGCAGAACTTGGCTGTGGATCTCCACTTTCAGAGCGGATTCCCAGCACAAGCTGGCAGATGTTCCCTTCCTGGGTACCGACTTGTTCGGTCCCGAGGTGGAGGGTCATCTGTAGAGGATCGAGAAGTCCAATGCCACCTTGGACTCAGTCACATCTGCCCAGAAGGACAAAGGCCGCCAGCAGCAGCATAAGCCCTTTCGTCCTTCAGCCCCTGCGGCACGTCTGACCCAGCAACACCAGCATCAGAGCCAGCAGGCTCGCACATGGCACCCCAAAGCCAAGCCTGCAGCTTCCTCCAGCAGGAAGCCGGGAGGGAAAGGTCCAGGAGGCCCCTCGGCTGGTCCTTCCTCCAAGCCTGCCCAGTGACGGGTTGAGGGGTGTCGCCCCCAACCTCGTCACTCCTCCCTGGGTTCCCCGGGACGGCTCCGTCACTTCCTTTCTGCCTGGTCCGATATCGCCACGGACCGCTGGGTGCTGGAAGTTGTAGGAAAGGGTCTGCCTCTGGAATTCGAGCAGGCACCACCCTATCGAGCCATCGCCCCATGGGGGGGCTACGGGGTCTGCAGCCTCTCTGTCGGCTCGTCGAGACAACATTGCCCTGCTCCTCCAGAAGGAGGTGATCAGGGAGGTGGTGGATCCTCCACCAGACCCAGGGTTTGTGTCCAGGTATTTCCTGGTCCCAAAACGGATGGGGGGCTGGCGCCCCATTCTAGACCTACACGACTTGAACAAGTTCCTAAGGTCTCGAACCTTCAGGATGGTCACTCTGGCTCAGATCATTCCATCCTTGGAACGAGGCATGTGGTTCTGTTCTCTGGACCTCCAGGACGCGTTCTTTCACGTCCCAATCCGTCCGTCCCACCAGTGATTCCTTCCACTTCAGGGCGGAGGGGTCCCTTTACGAGTTCCGGGCCATGCCCTTCGGCCTCTCTCCAGCTCCAAGGGTCTTCACCAAATGCACGGCAGTGGTGACAACATTCCTGCGGCGCCAAAGGGTCTGGGTGTACCCTTACCTGGACGACTGGCTGATTGCAGCCCCCCTCCAGCTTGGAGGTGGAGCGGTCCAGGGATCTGGCCTTCCAGGTCTGCGCTCAGATTGGCCTCCTCATCAACGAGGCCAAATTGGAACTCGTGCCAACGCAGGTGATTCAGTTCATCCGGGCAGAGCTCGACTCTCTTCGAGCCAGAGCACGGCTCCCGGCGGACAAGGCCGAGGTTCTTTCCTCCTTTGCCCATTCATTTCTGGTTGGGCAGTTGCGCCCTGCACGGGACTTCCTGTGCCTCATGGCAGCCTGCGCCAGTGTGGTCCGTTGGGCCCGCTGGCACATGCGTCCCCTTCAATGGGGGCTGGCCCGCCAATGGTCACAGCGCTCCGGTCCTCTGGACCAGCCAGTGATAGTGACCCAGGAGATGGAGAACGCTCTCCAGTAGTGGATCGTTCTGGCTCATCTGCAGGAGGGTATCCCGTTTGTCCGCCCAGAGCCGACGGTCACTCTAACGACCACCTCTCTGATGGGTTGGGGTGCCCATCTGGGGGAGCTCAGAGCGCATGGCCTCTGGTTCCCTCAGGAGTCTTGATGCCACATCAACCTGCTGGAGCTTTGAGCGGTCCGACTAGCCCTCACCGCCTCCGCTCCTTTTGTGCTGGGTCAAGTGGTCCAGGTCCAGACGGACAATACCAAGACCATGTACTGCCTAAACAGTCAGGGCGGGACGCGCTCCTTGCCTCTGTGCAAGGAAGCTCTCCGCACTTGGTCTCATGAGCAGACTGGAGGCGGATCTCCTAGCCATCCATGTGGCAGGAGCATGTAACACTCTGGCCGAAGCCCTAAGCGGGATAGGTGCTGCATCTCACGAGTGGTCTCTCCTGCCGGAGGTAGTACACGATCTGTTCTCCCACTGGGGCACACCTCAGGTGGACCTGTTTGCCTCCAGGGAGAATCGGCTGAGGCTGTTTCATGCCCACCCCCACCCCAGCAGGGCTGGCTGCAGGGGATGCCTCCTCGAGGGCCGTGGACCCCGGACCTCTTCTGCGCCTTTCTCCCATTTCCCTTGATCCACAAGGTGCTTCTCAAGGCGAGGAGGGACAAGGCGCAGGTGATTCTGGTAGCCCCAGACTGGCCATGCCAGTTCTGGTATCCAGATCTCCTCAGCCTCAGCTCCAGGCTCCCGAGATGGCTTCCAGCTCGCCCGGACCTGATCTCAGTCAACTAGGGGAAGGTTCTCCATCCGGACCTTCAATCTCTGCACCTGACGGCCTGGTTCCTGAGCGGCTAGAGTTCCAGGCCTTGGGTCTTTCCGACGAGGTCCTCAGCATTGTTGAGGCATCCCGTAAGGAGTCGACCAGAAAATGCTATGCCTTCAAATGGAAAAGATTCTCCATTTGGTGTCAGGACAAGGGGTTGGACCCTTCTTCCTGTTCCTTGGCTAGCATCCTGGACTACCTGTGGTTCCTTTCTCAGCTAGGGCTTCGGTCGACGACCCTTAAGGTGCACCTGGCAGCCATCTCTGCTTACCGGGCGCGGGCCGGGAAGCAGTTAGTGGCACAGGAGAAGGTGGTCGGGCGTTTCTAAAGGCCTTGATCATATATCCCTCCGATGCGAGAATCTCCACCTCCGTGGGATCTACTGCTGGTATTGGCTAAGCTCATGGGCAAGCCATTCGAACCGATGCACAGGTGTGACATCTCTCAGCTGTCGTGGAAGACCGCCTTCTTGCTGGCTATCACGTCAGCCAGAAGGATGGGAGAGCTCCAGGCGCTTTCCATCGAGTCTTCCTATCTGGTCTTCCACAGGGACAAGGTTGTCCTGCGCCCCCACCCTAAATTCCTTCTGAAGGTGGTGTCGGAGTTTTACCTTAGCCAGGTGTTGACTCTGCCGGTGTTCTACCCCAATCACACCTCGGAGGCCGAATATAGGCTTCATACTTTGGACCCTAGAAGAGCGCTCTTATAAGGAGCGGACGGCTGAAGTTCGGGGCGAGGTTCGCCAGCTGTTTGTCACCTATGCTGAAGCTGCATCTGGCAGACCGGCAGCCGAGCGGATGATAGGCAGGTGGGTCACCTCCTGCATAGATCTCTGCTACAGGTTGGCGGGCATGGAGCCTCCCAAAGGGATAAGAGCTCATTCTACCCGCCATACCACTGCATCGGTTGCTGCTTCCAGGGACGTTCCTATCCAGGAAATCTGCAGGGCTGCTACCTGGGAAGTCAGCTCACACCTTCATTACCCACTACCACATCAACCTTGAGTCACGCCGGGATGCTGGTTTTGGGACCTCGGTTCTCCAGTCCTTATTTCCCAAGTAGGGGGTGTGCGCCTTGCCTCCCTCGTCCAGGAGAACTGCTAGGAGTCTGCCAGTAAGTGTGGATTGAACAACATATCCATGTCCCTAGAAATACAGGTTACTCACCTGCAACAGGAGTTCTAGGAATGGTATATGTTGTTCATCCACACAACCCACCCGACCTCCCCGGCTTTGACGCACAACCTGGCTTCCAGCGGGCTAGATCTGGCGTCATGGGGCGGAGCTGAGAATTTTATCACCCGGGTGGTTGGGAGGAGCCAGCTTGAAGACCTTCCGGCAAGATTTAAAGCGGCAAGGAACCTGCCAGTAAGTGTGGATGAACAACATATACCATTCCTAGAACTCCTATTACATGTGAGTAACCTGTATTTCAGGGCATTCGCCCGGTCAGCTGCCACCTCAGGGCATGAGATCTTGTGGCTCTTTGGGCCCCTCTGCGGGTCTGTCTTTGGACCTGCCCCTAGGCTCCATGCATGGCTCTTCCGGACAGTCGTCAAACCCTTCCAGCAGTGTTCACGACTTTCTACCCAGGAAGTTCCTGTATTCTGGCCTTCCTGGGCAGGACACCAGGTGACTACAGAATTCTCCTTAACACATGTTGTGCGTCAGCTCAACGTCAGACCTTTGCCTGAATGGCACCAACATCGGTGCCCTCACCGTCTCGGGATTTCCCTTCGCTATATCAGGAAGCTCCCCTTCCTTCAATGAGGGACCTTCCCGCTGCTGGGACAGTCACCTGCTCCATCCCGTCGCCTTTGGAATCCACCTGTTCAGTGCATGTTACTTCTGACTCCTCTGAGCTTCCGGTTCCCCTCCTCACTCATCCCCAGAGGAAATGTAGGTCAGGGACACCCCCATGTCCCCTCCAGAGGACCCTTCCTTCATAGTGGTCATGATGCTTGTACAGGCCTCTCAAGGCTGATGCACTGAGGAGCAGGACTCCCACTGTCACTGGTTGGCGGAGCATCTGCACCACCCCAAGGTCTCGTCGTAATTCCTCCTCTCGTGGTTCCCCATGACGACGTTGCTTATACTGTGTGGCAGCAGCCAGCTACAGTGCCCCCCACATCTAAGAAGGCAGACCAGCTGTACTGCACCCCGGATGGGAGGCCCCATTATGATTCCCACCCTCAAGCCGACCTCTCCATTTTGTCAGAGGCACTTGATGCTGTTGCGGGGTCTGAACGTTGGAGTGAAGTTCCTCTAGACAGGGAGTCCAAACAAATAGATGCCCTAGGAAGGAAGATCTACGCTTTCTCCACCTTGGCCTTGTGCGTCCAGAACTATCTGGTGCACATGATGATGTACCAACAGTCTCTGTTGGACCAGGCGGGGGACATGTTTCGTACCTTATCTGATTCCCCAGCTAACACTCAACTTGAGCAGATAATGGCTTCGTCCTCCAGCGTGCAATTCCATATCCTCCGTTTCCTATGGCACAGTGGACATCTCAGCTGGGTGCACGGCGGCTGCCGTGTGCCTCCGGCGTCATGCCTGGCTTCGCCTTTTTGACATTTCCACCTTGGACATCCCGTTCAGGGGTCCTTCCCTCTTCGGGGAGGACATGCACGATTTGCTTGCCTCCTTACAGGCATCAGTATGGCCCTCCATTCTTCTGCTCATGGCCAGCAGGGCAGGGTTCGTAGCTCTGCCTCTCATCACCCTATACAGCGACATCTTCATCATCATTCCTCCGAGTCTCGGCAAGCACCGGGCGCCTTCCTCTGCAGCGGCTCCAGCCCTCAAAACCAACAGAGTAGATGCGGTGGCATTCTCCGAGCCGTCTGACCCCTCTTAACTGTCAGGCCTCCCTCCTCCCAGCTGGGAGATTGGAGGGGCGAGCAGGGGGTGACCAATTTGTCACACTCCTTTAGTCAGTGCCTTTAGCAGTTCCCTTTGAAATTTTTCAGTAATGTCTTAGACAGCTCTGTCAAGGGCCTATGGCCTGCCTCTGTGACCTTATAGTGGTACTTTTTTCCTTTTCCTCTGGGTTCCAGGGCTCGGGGTCTAGGTAATCCCATATTCCCTCTTCTCCTGGGGGGGGGGTATTTTCTAAGAGAATCAGAGTTTGCCATTTTCCTGGGCTGAGCACCTTCCTCTTTCAGCTGGCCCTTCTTTTCTCTGGCTGTTCAGACCTCCCTCTCTGGAGTCCCTTATGGGTCTCTGCTGGAGAGCTACGATGGCTACTTTTCATTTGAGCTATCCCTGATGTCCCCTTGGGATCCATCGCTAGTCAAGCGGTCCAGCTTCCCAGCTTTATCAGTCTCCTTGATTTTGGGGCTGATCTGCCTCGGAGTGGGCGGCCCCTTCCCCCTTGTTGGCCGGATTTTGGTTTCACCTTCCTCCTCCTTGGAGATTCTTTGCCTTGGTTGATCCATGCAGTGTCTCGGTCAGGAGCCTTTAAGTTCCACTGGTACCTTTGGAGATGTTGAGTCCTGGGCATCCAACATCAGTCATCCCACAGTAGGGCTTTAGGTCTCAGCCCTTGAGGGTCAGAAGGGACCCACCTTCCTCCTTGTCCTGGATGAGGCCTTTCATGACCCCTTTGCTGCTACGGGGATTTGCATAGTTACTTCTGTTCCCCAGCCCTGCTCCCCCTTGTCCTCCTCTGCCTTGGAAGTGTCTGTTCCCAACTTATACATAGGCGGGCTTTTGGGCCTCTGTTTCTGTCAGTGAAGTCCCCCCCCCAACATGCCTCCTCTCCCCCCCCTTTCACTTTTCCTTCGGGCTGACTACTCTGGTGAGCGATTCCCCATCCATGGCCACTAACGCTGGCCCTGTATGCCCTCGGTATTTCAGATCCCTGGTTTTAAGTTTCCTTACTAAGGGCAGGCTTCCGCCTCCAGGGGAGGGGTCAGCCACTGGTCAGCCTTTTTTCCTAGGGCTCTATCCTAAGGGGCAGTGGTCATTTCCTCCGGTTGCTGCCGCCCCCCCCCACCAAAAAAAAAGACCAACAGCTGCCCTGCTGGGCCTCTGTTTTTTTTGTTCCTGATCCTGGGTTAAAAAAAGGTAGCGGGGGGGAGATAACCCAGATCACGTTTATTGTCTCTGCAGCATGATGGTGAGGAGATAAACAGAGTAGGAGAGTGACGGACTCAAGAGAATGCTTGTTTTTAAGCCCACTAGACCAGAGATGGTTTACCTTCACAGGTGTTTGTGCCTCTTTCTGGCCCTGGCCTCCTGTATGGCTTCTGTAGGGGGGGGGGGAGGCCCTGCACGCTCTAACTTCTGTCCTTCCCTCTTGTTCCTTCTCAGTGAGCTTTTTTCTGATTGGGAACCTTCCCTTCTCATGGCCGGCATTCATGCCTGTGCCAGATGCCCTTTTTTTCTGAGTTTCTCCCGGAATTCTGCTAAGGGGACTTTTGATCAGAAGACGGTCCTTAACGTTACCCTCTCCTTTGCTCCAGGGTAACGAGGGGAAGTGTCTTTTACTTTTATGCCATTCAGGAGAGCTCCTCCTTGATGGTGGCTGCCTTTCCCTTTCAGTGGGAGCAGACCCGACTTGCAGTTTGTGCTTCCTGCATCTTTTAGGGACTCCTTTCTCTGGAGCCCTTTGGCCCTTGGAGGCAATTCATTTACCCTCTGGCGCGCTCCCTTTGGGGCTTTGTCCTGGTTCCTCCTTTCCCAGCCCATTCCCAGGCTGGGGTGCCCAATCCAGATCCAGATTTTCCTTTCCTTGTGTCTTGCCCCAGGAGTTTTCTTTTCAGAGGGGTGTGCCTGTATGTTCTGCATTTTCAGACACCCTTTTGGTGTTCTTTCTGCCACATGGATTTCCCTCTTGGGTAGTCCGTCAATCTCTCTCTCCTTCTCTTTGCTCCCTGCCAGGAGTCCATAGGGTCCCCACATTGATCTGATCTCAGGGGTTAGTTTTTCTCCACGTCTGCCCCTTGGTTCCCTCTGCTTCTTTTTTGGGGCTCTTCCTGGTATCCTTTTCAAGAGTCCAGTCCCATCCCTGGCAGACCCCAGGTTCTTGCTTCTGGGGTCTCCTCCTTTTTAGTCCTCTGGGGGCTTTTTCCCTCTCTTGCTCTTAGGCAAGACTTTTTTAGGCCCTAAGGGCTGGAATTGGGCCAGTGATTCTACTGGTTTTTGTTGCCGTTATATTTTTGGCTTTTTCGCTTCCTCCTCCCAAGGTGTTATTTGTCCTTCGGGCACTTCCTGGGACTCTGTCCTAATGGTGTTGCCTGCTGCAAGAGCTCCCTCGAAGTAAGATAGTACAGTTACGTAAGAACTTGACCATAACAGTAGATCTTCAAGAAGACCTCTTGCAGTAGGCAGGCTTTTTCCTCCCTTCATCCCCCCACTCTCTTTCTCCATCTTGGACTTTCTCTGGCTTCTGGTGTCCTCTCTCTCTCTCTCTCTTTCTCTGTCTCTCTTTCTCTCCCTCTTCTCCTGTCGGACTGTCTTCCAAGTCTCCGATGGAAAAACTGAGGTGGGTGTGGGGTACTGCCCCTTTGAACCATGGGATGTCAGGGGGCGGTCCCACTGTTTTAGACTACTAGCTAGAAGTTTTCTGTGTGGTCCTGGCACCTTGCGGCTAAATCCTCATGGTGTTGCTTACTGCAAGAGCTCCTCTCGAAGATCTGCTGTTATGCTGAGTTCTTGCATAACTGCACTTTCTTCACATGCATCCTCAGTCCTTCCTTAAGTGGTATCGGCGATCCATCTGAATTAGCCATTAGTGCTGCCTACCTACTTTGCCAGTTTACAGAATGAAGGAGAGCACACCCTTCATTCTCTGGGTGTTAAAAAGAGTCCTTAGGTTTTACCTGGACTGAACCAAGGACTTCAGACAGTCCAAACAGCTGTTTGTCTCATTCAGTCCTAATCAAAAGGGACGGCCTGTTACAGTCAAGTGCATTTCTGTCTGGATTGTGAGCTGCCTACGTCACTCCTGTGCCATGGTTCAGGTTAAGCTTGAAGGTCTGGTACGTGTCCACTCCAACAGAGTAGTTGCCGTGTCCCTGGAAGAGATTTGCTGTGTACCTATTGGTGATATGTGCAGAGCTGCAACTTGGAGAACGGTGCACACATTTGTTAAGTACTATGCATTAGATGTCCATGCCAGGCAGCATGCCTTGCCACTTTTGGCAGGGCAGTCCTGAATGGACTTCATTTTTGTTCTGTTATGTTTGTGAGAAGAGGTTGAGGCCGAATGGTGCAAAGACCCCAGTGTAGATCGTGTGTAAAATCTGAACCGTTTCTTTTTTGCGACTCTGGAAGGACTGTCCTTCCTCCCGGGTGCTGGACTGCCTGTTGCCAGATCACCAACACAGAGTGAGCTGGTGGCTAGAAACATCCATTGCTGGAGCAATTAGCCTTTTCAGGCTTCTATCCTTCTTCTGTCGTTGTCAACCATTAGCACAAGTTGGGGCTGAGAGGAAACTGTAAATTTTTGTGTGTTAAACTGACCAAACTGACACAAATAACAAACTAGTGTATTTTAAACTAAAACCAAAGAACTGTCATCATATAGACGGTGAAGTTATGGGCCTAACGAGGAGAGCAGCGATGCTACTGCTGCGCACTTAACAGTGGTGAAAAAAAGGAACGCTAGTGGTTGGGGGCTGGTGCCACTGAACAATAGTGGGCGTGTGCGATGAAGCCCTTCAGGGCCTGCTCGAGTCACCAGTCCCTAGAAAAGTTCTGACTGCCGCGGAGTCCAAGCACCACTGACACAGACCCACAAGTGGGAATCAGTTGTGAAGACTGATTCTGGGAAGATCGGAATGTGTCACATAGACTCCTGGAAACCGTAAACCCTATGTTAAGTGATGGAGGACTGACTTACTAGCTAGTCAGAATATGTCCCTCTTTCTCCATCGGGAAAAAAGGAAGCAATCTCAGGTGTATGTGGAGCAGTAAGGTCGAACAGCCCAAAGGAGTCGAAGTGTTCATCTCCCCAGGCACCTGCCTAGGGTTGTGGGCTAACAGCACAGCTGGCATAAGAGGAGACGTGCATAGCAACCAAAAGGATAGTCTGGCATAACCAGAAGAAAAAAACACACCAGAGAAAATGGCCTGCTTCTCCTGCAACAGCAGGGATGTATCCTATGTAAGAACGTGTGTACCTGATCCACCGACCATGCCTCTGCAAGTGGAGTTAGATTGGGTGATTCCCACTTCTGGGTCTGAGTACCAACCTTTCCCTCCTATTCTGAGTGAGGAGCTGGCTCACCCCGAGGGTAACAGCCTTACAGGTCTGGCGAGATCCAAGTCTTGTCACGGTCAGGTGGCTCCTGTGGCACAGGAGCAGTAGGGTACTCTAAAAATTCCCACTTGCCCCGGGGGGGGAGGGGGGAATGAGCACCCTGGAAGTGTGAGTTAAGCACCTTATGCTGGGTCAAAAGTGCCTGTTAGGAGAGGCCAAGCCATGCCGCCCGCCTGATGCAGACTGCAGTTTTGCTTACCTGAAGGCCACTTCGTTTACATTGTAAGTGCCCCGGACTGGTGCTGTGCTACCTGCAGATCCCAGGTAGAAAGATCAGTGGCCTGCCTGACTTCCTCATGTTGTGGTAGTGTAGCTAACAGGCTGTGTAGCTGCAGCCACAGGCAATGGTTATAGCTTGCCGAGGAAAAAGCAATCCTCCCAAGAGCGTATGTTTAAGTGAAATCTGCCTTTGGAGGTCCGTCACGCGTGAGGCGTAGTGGCCTCAGTGGGGTCTGCAGTATTTCAAACCCTGAGGAGGGATGAAATACGTCACCTGCAGACCCTGTACGTGCATAATACAGTATGAGGAGATTCTGGGGATGGCTGGAATGGCGGGGACACCTCCACTCTGCCCTAGATGCCTCTTCCATGTCCCTAGGCCAAGGAGGAATGACTACAGTGTTGATGTTCCAAGACATCTCAGTGGCAGGGCTGCTGGATTGTGGCATGTATGGGCTTCGAAGTCAAGCGCCTTGTTCATCTCCACCAGGGACCACTGATATGTGGCATATTTGGCAGCAGAAGGTAAGTGGATAGATGAGTAGTTGTCCTTGGTATCCCGTGATAATAGCGACTAAAAAACAGCGACCGTAATAACAGCACCGCAAAATAAGCGAAACACAATAATAATGCATGTACATTTCACTAAAATGTAATAATAGCGACAAAAACTCGAAAAAAATGCTGTTCAGATTTATTAGGCTGATAGTTAGTGTCAGAATAGCGACTTCCTATTTTGTGGAAAAAAACAGGCCAAAGCCTGATATAGATTTATCCTTTATTTCTTTATTTCTCTTCCTTGTAGCACGAAGTGAAAATTATATGCCAGACCGCGCAGGTATTCTGTTGTTCTGGTCCCGTATTGGGATACAGTAGATTTGATCCTCCAATTCTGGTCCTTATATCTCTTCTTCTTTCCTGCAGTTCCAGTATTCTCTGCACCAGATAAAATCTGGGTCAGCTTGAGCTCTGTCAACTGCTGCTCTTCCCACAGGCTTCAGCCAGCCAGCCTTCAGCTGTGTTGTTTGTTCTAGCAAGGCCATCAGTAGTTCCACCGTAGCGATTCCACAGTTTAACAGGGAATCTGGGTCTTCTCCATCCAGACCTACCACAAGGTCTACCTAGCCAGGTATCCTCGTAATAGTCCATCAATGACTGCAGTAGCTCTTCATTATCGACATAAAAAGGCATGTCTTTCATTTTCTCAAACTTACTACTGACATCTTCTGGAGGAACAAATGACAAAGAAAGCAACATTATTATATGTAGTGCAAACTCTGGGTCCACACAATACTGCTTTTCTATATCTGGGCATTTCTGTATTTTACGCCAGACAGACTGAGCAAAGTGGAAAAAACAGCCTCTTAACTGAGTGTCAGGGAACACAGTTAAAAATGCATTACTGGCTGCTTTTTCAAAATCCATGATGGCATTTGCCGGTGAATTAACCAACATTTTCTTTATTTCCTCGAAAACCCTTATGTACTCATTTGATGTTCGCAAGCACATTTAAATGTATACAGAGGGGAATTACTGAACCAGACCTTACTGCATGTATAGTGTACAGTTGATCAAACAAAGCTTGACATGATCTGAATGTCCCATCCAACATCCAATCACTACTTTCTCCAAGCAGTCTCAGATTACTCTCAGTAGCAAAGATCAGTATCCTGTCTTTTTCTGGGCCACTGTCATAAACTAAAAAGCATTCACCTGTGCTTAATATGGTGAATTCATGGGGTAACACAAGCGCTTCAACAGAGGCTGGTGTTGCAGGACACCCCCTTTCCTGCTGCCTTATGTGCTGAACTGTGCGCTTAATCAGGCTAATTCCAGGCAGCCTACCACTGACTGCATCTGTAGCATTGGCCTTACATCCTACAGTGACCTGCGATGTCTCTACAGTAGTGCGTGCTCGAGACCGTATGTTAGCCATAACTTGGCGAGCACCAACATCGCCAGGGTCTGCAACATGATTATGATCAGAAATGGATGCAACAACAGTTTCCCCCAAAGTATTCAAGCGCACTAAACATTTGTGCTTATGATACTCAGCATAGCGCCAGTACACTTTATCACCTCGTTCTTTATCCTTGTGAAACAAGAAGCCAGAAAACAACACCAGAGGCTTACCTTTCTGGCTAGTTACATATTGAAACGACATTGTGCTGTTTTGGTGTCCGAAAGCTAACAGATTCAATGCGGAAGTAAACCTGTCCTTTTAACCTGAATCTGACCTATTGTGGCTAAAGGTTGAGATTACATGACTATTACTTGACTCTGATTGGCAGAACATAAGGTCAGAATTGTGCTGCTAATGAAAACTGTGGTAGAATGGGCAGAAAGTAGGCGAGTTTCTTTATGCCACCAATTTTCGCTGTATTGACAGCAGCGGTGATTTGTACAGTCGCTATTTTGTCGATTGCTAAAATGCATTCGCTATTTTGAATGTCGCTTTTTTTTTTTGCTTTTATCACATGGAACCGTTGTCCTTATTGGAGGATGTTGACGGTAGATGAGGCACTACCTTTGGGCATGGTTGGTACTGGAGAATCGTCTAAGGCACTGACCCATGCCCAGTGTTGTTCCCACTTTACAGGCCCCATGAGGGGCCTATCTGCAAGGGCATCCTTTCAAGGAATAAAAGCGACCCCTCTAAAAGGGATTGAGTCTCCAGGACTCTGTGGCCTTGTCTTGGGCAGCAGAACTGTGAAGGGGGCCTTACCCAAGGGAAGGACCTAGCAGACACCTGAAGGATGTCCTCCTACATACGAGGAGTGACCCAATTGGTTCCCATGGAGGAAAACCTGCAGGTGAGGAGAGCAGAGCTGTACTGTTTCAATAGGGCGACCCTTATCCTCATGCTCCAGGCTGCCATCCGTCCCAGTGTCAGCATCGCCTGCAGCACAGGGCTTCGGGATTGGCAACGGCTTCAGAGACAGGGTCATCCCTGTCAAGATGGCCAGCACCGCCCTCAACACCATATTTGGTGTCATCTTAGATGTCATGCTCGGAGCCATCACGCTTCTCGGGTGTGGCAAACAACACCAGAGTCAGAGATGACCTCCAGGGCGACATTCTTGGCAGCTCCTTGCCCTGAGCTGGACCCAGAACGGACACTATGGTTATCACTGCCTCCGTTACCGTATCCAGAGTTGGCACCTTCCTGGGCGTCACTAGTGACACTATCTGAACTGGCAACAGTGCAGATAACAGCCTCTGTGCTGGTCCTCCTTCTGATACTGCAGATGGTGTCAGGAGGGGGCCCAGCATCATTCCTGGTGCCCCCCGCCACATCGTCACCGCAAGTGGTGGCAACAGTATGGGCAATACCAGAGGATGACATCATGGTGCCCACTGCTATAGACCGAGCATACAGCTGCAGCCTTGCCACTGGGGACATCTGCTGCTCAGGGCAGGCAGGCTGCCAAAGGGAGGCAGTACAGCAAAGTGATTTAAGGCTCTGAGCTGCAAATCTGGAGACCTGGGTTTGAATCCCACAGCCCCCACTTGCATACTATGTGACCCTGAGCAAGTCACTTAACTTCCCTGTGCTCCCTGGTTGCACCTGTAAACAAGCTTTCAGCTTAGTGTGTCTTACCTGGTTAAACAATTGGGGGGGAGACTATGGAGGGTTTGCAGTTGACCACTAAGAAGGAGTCGGCTGTCCACCAGACCCATCCACTGAAGTCTGACACTTCAGTGTGGTGAAGTCGAGGAGAACTCCATACTTCCATGGAACCAAAAGCCCAGGGAAAAGGCCTAATGACCTGTTGTTGGACACACACATGCAACACCTGCCTCTGAAGCTGGAGATTAGACAACCCCATCTCAACACATGGTTCTCAAGGGTACAGCTGTCCATGGAGAAACATGCATTGCACATGTCCGTGTCATGCTGTGATCCAAGACGGGCCACACAAGTCTGTTGCCGATTCAGAATAGCCATCGGTTTCCCACAGAGGCAGCGACATGCAGTGGGCGGCTGTTGGACTACCTTCAGTTTCACTGTTCTCTTATCGGTGTTTTGCATCATCGTAAAATAAACACAAGCGACAATGGAAAAAAGGGAATATAGTGGTGATGCAGACAGAAAAAGCAGCGATGAGTCAAAATGAGGCACTGCGCTCCCATTGTGTGCACTTGATGTGGGAAGATCAGAACTGAAATTAGAGAAGGAGTCAGCAGTGGTTATTGGCTGGCTTATGGCACTAGGTCGGTGGTGCAAAGCTGCCATGCCCAGTAGCCATGGCCATTCCCCTGGCAAAAGCTTTGCTCCTGTGGGGCTCTAGTGCCTCTGGCCCAGACCCATAAATGGGAATCAGTGGTGATGATTGATTCTTAGAAGATCCAGAGTTTAGACTAAAGGGGAGGGAGACAGGTGAGATGTAGTGAAACTTGTTCTCAGCCAGAAGGTGATAGAGTTGTGGAATGGATTACAAGAGAAAGTAATAAATGCTTAACATTTTCAGAATTTAAAGGCTAGGCTCGATGGCTACGTGAAGTGAAAGGCATTTCAGGTTATTGCTGGGAAGCAAACTAGATGGGCCTCATGGTTTTGGTTCATCTTACCAAATCTATTGCATGTACAGCTGGCTATGTTATGTAACCCAGTCTGTTAGTGGTGCAGAGGTTATACATAGTAGCAGCGTGCCTTACAGAAGCATGTATTACAGGATACATCTATATTACCAGACCAAAATCCATTTATAAATACTAAATTTCACTATGTGCTATTGTGGTCCATATTTCTTGGGTTGCATCTGATGTAGTTGGGCTCAGGAGGTGGCACTGGCTGTGGATGTGGAAGAAGCTACTCTACAAACCCTGCTGCTTAGACTGGAAGGAGGGTGTTGACAGAGCAGCCCCACCTAATGAGTGTGGGATATGAAAATTACGTACACACCGTAATTGCTGGTCTTCCTAAATATCTTAACAATTCATTCAGATGTATGAGTCATAGGGCCAGAAGCAGAAGGACCCCTGCAGGAACTTTTTTCTTCTAGGGAGGGAGCCGACATCGAGTATTGGCAACACCCGTGTGCTGCACATTTCATATGTTGCCACACGCCAGCCAACAACAGTCTCTGTCTCCCTCCCACACCTCAGTTTTGTTCACCAGGTGGGAAAGTGTAAAGAAACCGAGATCTTCGAGGATATCTCTGCAGCAGGTCACACCTTAGGAACTATATCCATCACCCATCAGGCACTAGGACCACATGGAAACATTTTTGGTAGCAGTCTAACTGGGGCCACTCACGGTGACATCATCACGTTGCTGTCCTCCTTCTATAGCCATGGGCGTCCCCACGCCTTCCTCAGTTCTTTTCCCTCCATTGACCAACGCACTTTGGACTCCACAAAGCACCATTGCTTCAGCTGACCATCAGTTTTTCTAGATTATTTTTTCTCACCCCAGTTCTTCAATCACTTAATTTTCTAAAGTGATTCCTCCTTTTTCTTTCCGTTTATGCCTGGATCTGACAATCTTTTCTGTCGCTGCAGCTATGGACAGAAGATCTATGATGAAGACTTCCACAGGGCCTGCTGCGTCAGCACTGACCACAACGTTCAGGTCTGCGAGATCTGCCACGGCTTCAATCAAGCTACCTGGTAGCGCCACCAGAAAAAGCTAAAATCCTTCCTTATGGAGCAATAGGTCACCCCATTGGAAAAAGAGCTTCAGGCTAGGAGCTTCTCACTTTCCTGACCCCATAGGCTCTAAGTGCATGAGGCCTGGAAAAAGTCATTGGAGAAGCATTTTCACCGGAGAAAGACAGGTCCTCCTGGGAGCGTTCTCAGCTTGCTGCGCTGGCGCCAACTGTTACAGGGTTGTTGTTCAGACCTGCTGCAACCCCTGCTGTTAACACCCTCTGTGCTACAGGGTTGGCCTTGGCAGCCTTTCCCACCAGAGCTTCTCCACCCAGCATTGGTTCATCATCAGCAGGCGTTCCAGACTTTCTTCCGCCGACAATTCCCACTGCCTCTCTCACCCTGTCTGCCACTGGTGTGGTCTCTGGCATTGTGGCCCGTCTGTTCCTTTTCCTCCGTCGATTCTGGTCCATTGTCACCGGGGTTTTCCCTACCCCTGCCAATGCATCCGTCCCTACTGAACACCCCTCCACCTCCTCAGAGGCTGCAGTCAGGGAGCACCACTGGCCTGCTTGTGGCCGGTAATGGTCATGTGTCCTTGGGCTTTAGGCCTCTTTAGCTGATGCCCCGACCAATTCTGCAACGTTGGGGGATGAAGGTCTCCCAGTTGGTTCCTCAGCCTGCCCCCATCTTGTCGCTGCTTCAGCCCTTCCTCCTGTCGCCAGGACCTCACTGGCCCCCATCGACACTGGTCACCATTGACATCTAGGCTCTGCTTTCCTCAGTCTGAGACTTCATGCAGACAGTTGCCCACCTCGGGGCCTACTGCCAGCAGGGCTTTCTCAGCCACCATTGGCGCCGTCACACCATGCGTTGTCAGGACTAGCCCCTTCACAGTCGTCATTTTATCTGTGCCTATATCTGAACTGGGGATGATGATGATTATCTCCCTGATTTCTTGTTGCCTGATGATGAAGATGAGGAGGATGCTGGGGCCTGGACCCCTTCTAACACCTCCACTGTTTCTTCAGTGGGGAAGGACTCCTCAAAAATACACCCCGCCCCCCCCCATGACCCCTCCTTCATAGCAGTGATGTGGCAGCTGCAGTCCGCTATAGGGTTTGATGCTGCGGAGTAGGACATTACTCAGTGGAACCTGGCGGATTACCTGGACATGCTGTATTCCCTTCCCCTCATCATTCCTCCTGTGATCATTGCATACGAGAATGCCAATATGGATGCTTGGTACAGACCTAACTTGATTTCTCAAATGCCCAGAAAGTTAGACAAGCTGTATGAGACCCCCTCTGGGAAGCCCTTTTTTGCAGGGCCCCTGCAGGCGGATTCTGTGGTGATTAGTGCGGCCCATGATAGATCCAAAAGGCCCCAGTACCTCAGCTCTCCCCTTCCAGACGAGGATTCCAGGAAGCTGAACCTTACGGCAAGAGGGTATTTGCCTCTTCCACTTTGGTTATAAGGATTATTAACATTGGCCATATGCTCAAATTCCAGAATGACCTCTGGAAAGCGGCCAGGTCTGCAGCTCAGTCCCTTACGGAGGGTCCCCAAAACCAGGAGATGCTCAAGACCCTCCAGATGGGCACTGATGTGCACAAGCACTTCTTGTGGGCTGCCTATGACATCCTAGATGCCTCTGCCAGAACCTCCAAGGTGGGAGTTTGCCTGAGGTGGTACTCCTGGCTCGGGGTGTCCGGTTTTGCCTCTGACATCCAACAGTCCATCCTGATTGCTCTCTTCAGGGGCTATAAGCTCTTCTGCGTGGACTTACAGTATATCCTCAGTGACCTCCCGGCCTCAGGAAGAACCCTGCAGTTTGTTCACTTTCTCTGTCACACCCACCAGAAGAGTGGGCAGAGGGTGCCCTTTCAGCATGCCACCCATCGTCCCAGGTCTGACACCAGACAGACCAGCAAGCGTAAAGCTGCAGCTGCCCTGCCTACCCCCTCCTCCACCACAGGGAAATCCTCAAGGGGTGGAGGAGCAGCCCTGGCCTCGGAATCAGCCTCAGCCTGACTCTTTGCCCGTCCCGCTCCATCCAGTTTCCCAGGATGTGGTGGTGGGGGGTGGTTTCTTCCTCCATCTGGATGGATGGCGGGAGATTACAATCTACGCCTGGGTGCTGCAACTCATAGAACAAGGACACGTTCTAGAATTTGTGGAGATGTCTCCAGATCCCCCTCCAAGGCCTTCCACTTATCATCCAGACCACGTACCCTTGTTACTGGAGGAGATCCAGACGCTGCTATGAAAGAGGACCATAGAACCTGTACCTGAGAATCAAGGGAATGCAGGGCTCTGCTCCCACTTCTTCCTTGTTCCCAAGTCCACAGGGGACTTAAAACCCATCCTGGACTTACGGAATGTGAACTACTGCACCCATTACAAAAAGTTCAGGATGGTCACCCTCCCAGGCCTGTTGCCGTTGCTCCAGGAGGGAGACTGGATCTGCTCCCTGGACATTCAGGACGCATACCTGCACATCAGGGTCTGCCTTTCCGATGGGAGGTACCTCAGATTCGTGCTTCAAGGGGAGCACGGTCCGTTCAGAGTCCTCCCTTTTGGCTTGTCTTTGGCGCTTCGGGTCTTCACCAAGTGCCTAGCTGTAGTGGCAGTGACCCTCAGGAGGAGGGAGGGACTTTACGTCTTTCCCTATCTGGACAACTGATTGCTCGAAGCTCAGTCCAAAGAGCAACTGTCTTTGACCCTGGCACGTGTCCTGCAACTTTTCAGACAGCTGGGGATCACAGTCAGCCTGTCCAAGTCGGTGTTGACTCTAGGCCAGTGTCTCCAGTATATTGGGGCTATACTGGACACAGCCCAGGGCTCTGCCTTTTTGCCCCCAGACAGGGTGGAGCGCCTGATAATGCAGGCCCAAGTACTCTGTCACAGCTGGTATGTCACAGCCAGGACATATCTCAGACTGTTTGGGCCTGATGGCTGCAATCATTGCCACAGTTTCCCTGGTGAGGCTGCACATGCAGATCCATTAATGGACTTCGATGTTACAGTGGGATCAACAAACCAGTGATCTGGAGCAGCTGATTCTTGTCTCTTCGCTGGTAATGAAGGTTCTCCTGTGGTGGATGGAACCCAGTCATTTGCTCAAGGGGTTCATTTCCTCATACCCTCCGCTCACCAGATCCTCACCACAGATGCCTCAGGCATGGGCTGGGATGCTTATCTGGGTCCTTACCAGATGCAGGGGACATGGACTCCGCTTGAGGCTTCATTCCATGTTAATGTCCTCTAGATGAGTGTTGTCCTGTACGGCCTGAAGGCCTTCCAGTGCCACCTGTCCCGTGGCCATCGGCTAGTGCAGACGAACAATATCAGTGTGGTGCATTACATCAGCAACTAAGGGGGGTGCCCATTCCTACTCCTCTGTGCTGGGAGGTGATGAGGGTTTGGTACTGAGCTCTGGAACATGGCCTCGAACTATTGGCCATCCATGTTCCAGGTGCCCAAAATGTCCTGGCAGACAAGCTAAGCAGGTTGCAGTCCAGAATGCATGAATGAGAACTGCTCACCTCAGTGGTAAAAGACCTGTTCGACAGGTGGGGTCGGCCAGAGTTGGATCTTTTTGGGTCTCCACTCAACACAAAACTGCCACTTTTCTGCTTGAGCCTGGAGTTTTCTGTCAAGATGCATTGTCACTCTCTTGGAAAGGGAGGTTCCTTTATGCCTTCCTTCCTTCTTCCTCTGATTCGAAGGATGCTAATCATGCTCCAAATCGAGGGAGCCACCCTGATTCTGGTGGCCCCCTTTTGGCATCAGCAGATTTGGTTTCCACTGTTGCAACAGTTGGCAGTGGAGCCTCCAGTGCCCCTTCCTCTTGTGCCCAAGCTTGCTGTCATAGAAGTGGGGAACCCTTGCCCAGCCAAACTTCCAATCTTTTCACCTTCGTGTCTAGCTCCTGAAGGCATATCCATTGCCAGGTTTGGTGTCTCCCCTAAAGTGGCTGACTTCTTCATGGTGCCAGAAAGCCTTCCACCAGGATGACGTATTCCTTAAAATGGAAGCACTTTGCTTTGTGGGTGGGTTCCCATCACCTGGACCCCTTCATCTACCTGGTGAACTAGATTCTAGAGTACTTGCTGTCCTTGTCAGATGCTGGACTGAAATACTCTTCACTAAAGGTGCACTTGTTCACCATATCAGCCTTCCATGTGCTCATTGACAGTCGTACAGTAGCCCAGTTGAACGTGGCCCGTACCTTTCTGAGTAGCATCCTACACTTGAAGCCTCCCATCCTCAACTCAGTCCCAGCCTGGGACTTGAACTTTGTTTTGGAGAAACCTACTTTGGCTCCTTTTGAGCCGGCCGCAACTAGCAAGCTACGCTTTCTGTTGTGGAAAGCATTACTTTTAGTTGCTTTTACCTCTGCTCGTAGGATTTCTGAGCTGCAGGTGCTCATGTGTGAGCAACCTTATTTTATTTTCCACAAAGACAGGGTGTCTTTGCATATTAACCGTAAGTTTTTGCCTGAGGCAGTGTCTTAAGTTTACTTTGACTCGTACAGTCCACCTACCCGTTTATTATCCGATGCATGCCAATCCAGAGGGAGCATTGCTCCATACTTTGGATGTACATAGTATACTTAGATTATGTTCATCACAAGAAGGGCTGCAGGAAGTCCTCGCACTGTTGGTTTATTTTGCCCTGGGAAAGAGGGCGTCCCAGTTTCTAAACAGTGTCTGTCCAAATGGTTGGCCAACTATTATTTTTTTGTTATAGGAAGTACTGTGAGGAATGTCTGGGGGCTGTCAAGGGCCACTCTACCAGAGGTATGGTCACTTCCGTTGACTGTTTCCGAGGGGTTTCAGCAGCGGAGATTTGGGCTGCTGCCAGTTGGAGTACTGGCCACACTTTCACAAGGCACTACAATCTGGACATGTCCTCTAGAAGGAGGGCAAGTTTTGGCCTAACAGTGTTACAGGGCCTCCTTTCATAAGCCGTTGCTTTCCAGCTGTCCGGACTGTTCTTCTCTGCAGTACTGCTTGGGACTCGTTCCTAAGGTGTGACGTGATGCAAGAGATATCCTTGAAGAAGATAGAACAGTTACTTAGGAACTTAACGTAACAGTAGATCTTCCAGAGAATGTCTTGCAGCAGGTCATGCCGTCCCACCCTCCTTCCCCCTTGCTTCAGAGTTCCTCCTTTCCTGTCCTCTCCTCTACAGGATATTCAGCCTTCTGGCTTCCATATCCCCTCTGGCAGTCTCTTTGGCTCGACTTCAGTTCCCTCGGTAGCGTGTCCCTCTGTGGGTGGTCTCCAGCGGGGAACTGAGGAAGGTTTGGGGCTGTCCACGGCTATATAGTGAGGATGTTGATGTGATGACATCGCCATGGATGGCCCCAGTTAGACTGCTAGCAAGAATTTTTCCATGTGGTCTTGGTGCCTGACGGCTCTAGTTCCTAAGATGTGACCTGCTGCAAGAGAGTCTTTTGAAGAGCTACTGTTAAGGCAAGTTCTTGCATACCTTGTTCTGTCTAGAGATTTTCTATCTCAATGGATTAGTAAAGGGATATAGAATATAAAATAAATAGACTCTAACTACCAACTTAGAGACTAAGGGTTGGAACTACAAGGTGGCACAAGGGTAGTGGGTCTGAAAAGAGCCAGAGCCTCTTACCGCTAGCCAGATAGAGATTTGGTGGTGATAGGTAAGAGAGGGCAGCAACCTCGAGCAGATGGCTTGGCAGGAATAGCAGAAGGGGTAGCCCAGTTGGGACCCCTGTGCAGATGAGATGGCAAGAAGTGCCAAGCAATAGACAGTGACACCTGGACTTCCAAAAAAGGTAATAGCTCTGTGCTACGAGATAAGCCGGGTAGACTGGAGAGTAAACTCACAACCCTGTTATTCTATAGAACAGAAAAAAGGGACATAGCATGGGAGTTGCAGGATTAGTAGTCCTAGGAAGTCAGAATGTGGATAATCTCCTCTGGCATGCTCCAGGGAGAGTGAGCAACCCCAGCGCACAGAGAAAGAGACAAGGGATACCAACCAAAGAAAATCAGAACATGAGAAGAACCTGTCCTGTTTCTCCCCACAACCACATGAATGTATCCTGTGTAAAGCTAATACACTGATCTAAGCAGGTGGATTGCACCGCTCCTCAGCTACAGCATCTGCTCAGTGCAGTTAGATTGCATAGTTCCCAAGACATGTGTTGCATATAGCAACTGTCAGGGAGAAGGAGGGAGAAAGATGGGGAAGGTAGCCACCTACCCATTCCATAAAGGAAAAAAAGAAAAGTGTATTCTTCTTTTTTGGGGTTTTTTTTGGTTGGCAGGGGATGCCAGAGGGCACCTCCCATTCCTTTTGCTGTGTTGTTTTTGGTGAGGGTTGACAGCAGGGTGCCCATCCCTTTTTTTTAAATGTTTTTTGTTTTAAAAACAGGTCACCACCTGTAAGGGCCATGGCAGAGGAGAAATAAAATACAGTGGAGACTGCCAGCTCCCACAAATGAGTTGCTGGAGGCCCTGGCTCACAGCTGAGCAGGGGATGGTGGGTGGGCCTCCAAATCAATGGTGAAGATATTCAAGAAGATCAACAGTTACAGTGAGTATGTAATTTTCATATCTTCCAAGAATCAGTCTCCACCATTGATTCGTAAATATGGGCCTGACTACCAGACGTCCCAGTTAAGGAGGAGCTGGCTCACCTTGAGATAAATCACCCTCAGCCCTCTGCATGGGGAAGAACACCTGAGTGCAGGGACTACTCACGGGCCTACCGTGTGGCCCAAGAATGATCAAGTCAGTCAGTCAGGAGGTCGACCCCCCCCCCAAGTTCCTGTCTGACTCTCTGGGAAAGAAAAAAAGTCACCCAGAACTGGTAGTTCAGCACCTTACACCAGGACAGAGGTGCCACTTGAGTAAGGTAAAGCCATGCCACCCGCCAAATGCAGACTCCTGTTCCTACCAGCCTAGATGCTACCTCATGGGCATCATAAGATGCCCTTGTCTGGTGCCTCACCAACTCCAGGCCCTTAGCAGAAGGGCAGGCTCACTCGACTAACACTGTGGCATGGCATCTAGGAGCTGCCCTATTTACTCACATAGGCACTTGTTATAAACTGTCAAGTGTGCCTGATGTGCTGATATGCACATCATAATGTGAGCACTGGAACCAAAGTTAGACCTGGTGGCACCGGAGCTGGCGCCATGCCTGGTGCCAGGCCAGGATCGACACTGGAGTCAGTGCCGTGTCTGTCACGGGGCCTGGTGCCACCATCAGAGCCACGAGGGCTACCAAGTCAAAGAGCAACACTTCAGCCTCCACAGCAGAGCGCCGCCTAACCCCAGTTCCATTCCCTCTTCTGGCACCATGAACGGTGCCTGGAGGTGGCCTGGCATCACAGCCAGTACCACCCGACTCATAGACACCATGAGCAGTGTCAGGAGCTGGGGTGATATCAGGCCGTGACACTTGGGTGTCCTCCAGTTTATACTGAGCATATAGCTGCAGCCTCACCACTGGGGACGTCAGTTGCCCAGGGCGAACGGACTAGAGAGGTGCTCAGCCAGCTGTCCACCACAGCCTCCCTCCCTCCCTCCCTCCCTCCAGGGCCTCCCAGTGCTTCGGCAAGGTGAGGTCAGGGAGGATCCAAATTTAAGTTTTCAAGTTTATTGCAGGAAAAAAACTCCATTGAGCAAGCTCATTCACAAGGCAGTCCTGTAATACATATACTAGAAGACTAACAGAAGGATGCAGTAATAGCACACAACAAGATTACAAGTGCTGATAAGGTACATGAGTAGCAGGTGTACAGGCATTACACTATATATCACAGAGCAGGTCATCATACTCATACTTATACACAAAGTGCGGATACAGTCCATATGGACCTTATGTCTAACAATAGGCTAAACAGTCATAGAAAAAAACAATTTTAATGACAACTACAAACATCTTTTATTTTTCCTGTAATTAACTTTTTGAGGAGACTAAAAGAGACTAACTTAGATAGTTTCAGTGAAGATTGTAGCTGATTCCATATTACCGGTAGGGCAGTGGAGAAGGCGCGCTTACCGAAGGAGGTGCGGGTCTTGCGGACATCCAGGAAGATGAAATCCGATTTCCTGAGTGCATATGTACTGTGGCAGGTATGGATGATGGAAGTTAGGTAGCTCGGAAGCTTGTTAAGGAGAAGCTTTAGAGTCCATGTACTGGCATGGAGAATGCGTCTGGTGGTAAGGGATGTCCAACTTACCGCTGAGTACAGGTCACAGTAATGTGTCCGGTGAAGGGAATTGGTAATGAAGCGCAGCGCACGGTGATAGAGAATGTCCAGTTTATTAAGTTTTGAGGTTGCAGAAGACTTGTATATTATGTCCCCATAGTCTAATAACGGGAGGAATGTGGCTTGGACAAGCCTAGTTCTGACCTTGGCTAGAAAGAGTGGCCTGTTGCGGTAAAGGAAGCCTAGCCTTATTTTCAGTCTTTTTATTAGGGTATCCAGATGTTCAGGGAATGCAAGCTTGCTGTCTAACCAAAACTCAAGGTATTGGAATTTGGGGGTAACTACAAAAGGCTCACCTAGGGAGATTACTATGAAGTCGTTCTGCAAAGTGGCAAGTACGAGGGGAGATGTATTGGGGGAGAGGATCGTAGCTTTGGTTTTTTTAGCATTTATGAGATTGGATTCAAGCTGGGCAAAGTCAGCTTGGAGGACGTCTCTGACCTTTAGTAGTGAGGCTTCAGAAGTATAGAGGACTGTATCATCAGTGAAGGAATGCAATTTAGAGTAGGATATGTGGTGGTCGAGGTCATTAATGTATTGAGAGAATAAGATGGGACCTAAGATGGAGCCTTGTGGGACTCCCCTAGTAATTGGGGGGACAGGCCATCAGCTTTGATTTTGCATCCTTCCCGAAAAGTAACTATTAAACCGCTGAATGGTAGGAAGTGTGGCACCTATTTTAGCAAGGCTGAATTCGATAAGGGTGTGGTGTACGGTGTTGAAAGCTTTGCTGAGGTCTAAGAAGACAGCACCTGTAAACTTCTTGGAGTCCATAGCTGAGATCCAGTTCTCGGTTACTTTGGCCAAGGCAGTGACGGTACTGTGGTTGGAGTGGAAACCAGGTCGGGTTGGGTTCAGGAGTGAATAAGTTTCTAAGTGATGCTTTAATTGAGCGTAGATCAGCTTTTCGAAGACTTTAGAGAGGATAGGTAAGATGGAAATGGGTCTGTAATTATTTAAATCACATGGGTCCCCAGATTTAAATAGGGGGAGGATGTGGGCTGATTTCCAGCATGACGGTACAATAGAAGAAGAAATAGAGAGATTGAAAATATGTAAGATTGGAGCCGTAAGGTAGGTGAACCCGAGTTTTAGGAAAAAAGGTTGGATTCCGTTGTCCCCTGCACTTTTCGTGGTATCTAGGTTCTTGAGGGAGTCTTCGACATCTTTAAAGTTAATGGGGTGCAGCTGAAAGAGGTGGCTCATTTCTGAGGAGATATAATTTGTGCTGCCCTGGCTAATAGCACATGAGGCATACGGGGACGTATCAAACTCTAGGCCAGCGGTGGCAAAGTGAGAGTTAAATTCTTCAAGGATATGGAAACTGTTTTCCACAGCCATATCATTTTTGATGATTTTGGTTGGTAGGGAGGGGGCCACCGGCCGCCCTTCAATAGACTTGAGGGTCTTCAAGATTTTTGGGGGGGTCCCCCTTAGCCTTCTTGAGAGTGGAAACATAGAAGTTGGCTTTGGCAGCTCGAATTTGTTTCACGCAGCCATTTCTGGCAGTTCTAAAAGCCTGCCAATCCACCAGGATTTTGGTGTATCTAGCCTTAGCCCATACTTTATCACGGGCAGAGAGAGCGTTCTTCAACTCGGCAGTGAACCAGGGGTGTGAGATGTTTCGTGTCCTGACCTTAATAAATGGTGCATGTTTATTTGCTAGGGTGTTGAGAGAATCATTTAGGACCGCGGCTGTCTCATCAGGGGTTTTTGGCGAGATAAAGGTTTTGCCATCTAACCTGGCTAAGGTCATAGAGGTAGTTCGGCACACTAAACATCCGGAATGAGCATTTAATTATGGTTTTAGGCTGGTGGCAAATTTTGGTTTGTTATCTTGTACAGACTGCAATACCATGGTCACTCATATCATTATGAAATACTGCTGAGTGAGGGATTTTATGGGGATGGGAAGATAATATAATATCAAGAATCGAACTATTAGCTAAATTTATCTTGTTGGCCCTTGTATGTTCCGATACTAATTGGGTAAGACCAAGTTGATCACAGAGGGACTTCAGCTTGTGCGATTTGTGTGATAACCAGTCCATATTGAAATCCCCAAGGATTAATTCTTCGGTGTTGGCAGCAGCTGTTAGCGATTTGAGGATATTGGGGAGGTCAGTTCCACCACTAGGGGACCTATAGCAACCGATGATAGTTATGCATTCCGTGGAGGGAAGATGTAGCTTTAGGGAGACAACTTCGTATTTCTTTTGTTTTGAATTACACTGAATGTCACTAACTGTGAACTTGGATTTGGTGTAAATAACTACTCCCCAACCCCTAGTCCTCCTGTCAGCCCTAATCAACTTATAGCCCTGAAGGGTAACTTGTTGATCCAAGTTAGATTTTTTAGCCAAGATTCTGTGATAATAATAAGATCAGGCTCGGTATGTAGAGCCCATGCTTGTAGCTGGTCAGTTTTCTTAGGCAGGCTTTGGATATTAACCAACATTACCTTAAGATCTGAAGCTGTCGCAAATTCGGAAGGTGAGGCGAGCAAGTTGGGCGGGCCTGGGTTTAGTTCCACGTTTCCCGAACATAGAAGAAGCAGGAGTAACATTTTCTTTAGGGAACTCGAGGGACCTAAGAACTTTGTTTCTTTTTCCTCACTTTTTGGTGGTGGACAGAGGAGGCTTCAACCTACTGATATGCGTGTAGGCAGAGTGGGATTTTACGGTTATAAGAGAGAGCACGCTGAGAGACAGAGGAGAGTGGAGCGGGAGGTATTGGTGGGAAAATAAATGGGTGTAAACTAGTGGAGAGGAAACCACCGGAATAAATAAGGTACCCCGGTAGGGGGTGGGGCTAGCTGAAGCCGTAGGGATGAAGAACAGGCAGGGTCCATAAGCATCGTTCAAGCGAAGGACAGTGGGTGCACAACAAAAGAATGATACAATGATGAGAGCGCTGTATGCCATAGTAACAAGGGGAGGTGCTATATAAAGGCAGATAGAGAGAGCACCATAACCTGTTATGAGGGGGAGGGGCACTGTGAATGGCCCAGCAGGGGTCCAATAAGGAGACTGCAGGGGCAGCTAAGGGCAGGACAAAAACGTATTTAATGGGGGCTTGGGAGGGGGTGGGAAGAAAAATCAGGAACAGAGCTGAGTCTTTAGGGTGGAAAGAAGCCCAGTTCAAAATTCATATCTCTGGGCCAGTCGGAGCTATTCCCTTGGAGGCGCCCAAGTTCCAATTGGTCGACTGGTGACCATACTTTTTGTGCTGGGGAATCCAGCTTTGGGACCCTACTTCCGTGGTATCAGTGGCACCAGGAAGAGCCCCAGGGGAAAGGTCTTAGGACCTATACTTGGCATCACGGGTTCTTGGTGTACCGCCATAGGTGGGGATTGGGTAGACGCAGCTTTAGCGTGGTCTTTGGTGTGGAAGTCCATTGAAAAACAAGCATTGCAGGAATCCATATCATGATCAGGGCCAAGTCAGGTCCAGCAAACCTGATGTTGGTAATTTGTGACTATCACTTTCCCACATGAATACCAACTCATAACCTTGTTTGTTTGTCCCTCTCACTCTTCTTTTTTGACTCTAACATCATGAGCAAAATAATAAAACAAGTCAACACCACCAAAGACGAAATTACAGTGATGTAGTGGAATTTTTTTTTCTAGGGACGTGGATATGATGTTCTAGCCACACTTCTTGGCAGTGTCCCTTCCCCTTTAAGAGCTGCTGGAAAGTCTTCAAGCTGACCCCTCCCACCCACGCAGGTGGTAAATCCCCTAGCACCACCCTGTGACACCAGTTCTTCCTTTCCGCTGGAAAAAGCAGGTTCCCTCTTTATCGGTCTTGCATATACTGATGCCCTTTGTTGTTTTTCTAAATAAAAAAAACCCTACTTTGTCATCGAATTCTTCTTGCCGCCACAATGGACAATGCAAAGTCCACTCCTGGGTTCCAGAAATGCGATTATGGGCAACTTATGTTACAGTCGGATCCGCACACCTCCTGTGTTTACTTCCTGGGCCACAAGCATGATGTCCAGGCCTACATCCATTGCTGTTCGTTTGTACTGGCAACTCTCAAAGATCGCCAAACCCTCCTACTCCTTGGCTGTTTGGATGACTGGAATCCACCTGTTCATTCAAAGGACGCTCGGTGGGTGGTCTCCACGAACAACTTGCGGCTTTCAAAGAGGCTGCGGTCCATGCCGCAGCACAGACCTCCTCAACTTCGGCCTTTTTGCCGCTGTCTTTGGGCGCTTCCTTCATGGAAGCGTTCAAGGACCTCTACCAGTCTCTGCCCACCCTTGAGCAGGGTGCTAAGTTCAAGAAACAAAAAAAGGACAAGGAGAAAGAGACCAAGAAATGGTTTCACCGATGTTGGTGGGATCGAGAGCACTCCCAGGCCTCCAATTCCAACACTTTGCCAGAATACTTGGCTTCAGTCGGTGCTTCGAATCTGGCCGCTGGCTCCACAGTCTTCCCATTGGGCCAGTTGGCCAAGACTCAGGTTGATGTTCTAGCTGAGATTTTTCTCAACCTGGTTGACACTTCGTCTGCCATGGAGGTTGACACATCCTTGTACAGGACTCCAGTTCTGATCTTCTTGGGGGGGGGGGGGGATGGGGCAGTCCGCTGTTCCGCCACTTCCCAGTCCCAGGACATGGAGAAGGCCCGGTCTTCACCGGCCCTCTCTGAGATCCGCCGCCAGTCCCCCCAGTGGTCTCAGTTGAGGTCCCATTCCAGAAGCCCGGACTCAGGCAGCCTGCATCGTTTGCGACGCTCACGCTCCAGGCGTCGGGCAAGCGGTGCCGCCATTCTTCCTCATCCTCCTCAGACGAGGAGAGGCACCAGCACAAGATGTGTCAGTGCTACGAGGATCACATGTGGCAGCAGCTCTGGCTGACCCAGATGAAGCTGATCCTGGCTTCCCTGGCCCTTCCTTGGGTGCCACTACCGGAGCTGCAGCAGACCCCACCCCGTCAGGAGCCGGTTCGTTCAGTCCCAGCTGCCGCTCAGTTGACAACCGGCACCCCGACTAAGGACACCCAGCCGGGCAAAGGGTTGCCCCATCGGCTGTCAGTCACCGTGACCCCAGACCACCCTCCCTGGGTGAGTGGGGACTCGGTCGGATGACCACTTTCCCATGATGCCTTGGAATCTGAGGGGTCCTCCCTCCACTCCTGCCCGTTTGATGTGGAGTCTGTGGGGGACTTCTCTATGGATCAGGGTCCCACTTCCTTCGGAGGCCGGCTTCGTTTGATCTCTGAGTCGACAGGTCTCAAGCTGGAGCCCATCCAAAAGCGAGGGTGCTACCCGCTTACTGAGATCCTCAACTGGGGGGATACCGCTATGGAGACCTTCCTGGTCCAGGATGCTATTCTTGGTCCTGCCCTGGAGCTGTGGTAGCATCCAGCATCTTGACCTGCGCCGTCGGCCCAGATGGCCTGCAAGTATGCGGTCTGTACTGGATCCCTGTCGGGATTCATGGAACATCCCTCAGCTGAGGGACTCATAGCCGACTCTGTTTTCTGGCACACGGGCAATGTTGGGGACGTGGACACCCCTCGACAAGGAGTCCAAGAATTTGGTCCACATGGCGAAAAAAGTGTATGGTGCCTCTTCGCTTGGCCTTCGGCAAGCAAGTTCGGCCCTTCTGATGGCCCATATCTCTCATGCCCTCCTGGGATCTCTGGATGAGGTGCCCATCCACCTCCCTGCTGATCTGCAAACCACTGTTAAGCAGGTACAGGACCAGGGATGAGCTGTTGCATAGCAACAATTCCAAACTGCCATGGACCTTGGGGACTCCTGCACCCGGTCAGTGGCCATGGCAGATGCCATGCACCGCAGGGCTTGGCTGCGCATCTCCACCTTCACAGCGGATATGCAGCACAAGTTGGCAAATGTGCCTTTCTTGGGGACTGACCTGTTCAGGCCTGGGGTGGAGGGGCACCTCACCACAATCGAAAAGTCCAGCGCCACCTTGGACTCAGTGACTTTTGCCCAGAAGGAGTCTAAGGGTTTCAAACCCTCTAAGAAGAAGCCCTTTCAGTCTGCCTCTGCGGCCAAACCTGCCCACCCCAGGTTGGCCAGCAGTAGGCCTGGCACCCACAGCCCAAGTCCATGGCCTCGGTCGTCAGGAAGCCCGTAGGACATGGTCCCAGTGGTCCCTTAGCCAGGCCCTCCTCCACTTCCAAGCCTGTACAGTGATGGGATAAGGGGTGCCTTCCCCTCTTCTGTCCTGAGCCCCCTAGATCCTCCCATGGGGGACTGGCTCTGCCACTTCCTTTCCACCTGGTCTGCTGTTACCACGGACAGGTGGGTTCTCGAAGTGGTCGGCCAGGTTCTGCCTTTAGAATTCGAGGCTTTCCCACCCAGCTGAACCTGCGCCCCATGGGAGGACATGGTGTCAGTCGATGTTTAGTCGGCCCTTCAGGACAACATTGCCCAGCTCCAGAGACCAAGGGCAAGAAGGTAGTGACTCCTGTCCTGGATCATCCACCTCAACCAGGGTTCATTTCCATGTACTTCCTGGTACCGACACAGACAGACAGAGGACTGGCACCCCATCTTAGAGCTGCACGACCTGAACAAATTCCTCAGGTCGCACACCTTCAGGATGGTAACACTGTCCCAGATCATACCCAGGGCCCCGAGTTTTCCGCGATTCCGTGGATGCGGCAAACCGCGGAAATATCCGCGGAATTTGCCATCACCCGCGAATTCGCGGTACCGCCAGAACAAACGTCCTCTTCATTTGCGGCAGGGTGCCCAATCCCCGTCGGCTTCACTATCCCCTCCAAATGCTTGTGCACGCAGGGCCCACCCCAGCGTGGCAAGCATCGCTTTGCCGTGGTGCCCAATCCCCGTCGGCTTCACTATCCCAAATGCTGACATGCCCGCTGGGAGGCCACCCCAGCGTGGAAACGTCCCTTGCCGGCGGGGTGCCCAATCCCCGTCGGCTTCCACCAGTCCCTCCTTGTGTGTTATTAAAAAAATAAAACCTGAAATAAAAAACCTTCCATCGTTGCTTCTTTGCCTCCTCCACCAACCGCACCCACCCTCTGTACCCACCTCCACCCCCTCACCCCATACTACCTCCGGCGCGACGATCTTCGGTGGACCGGGAACACGTCTGCACTCTTCAAAGCCGACCGCGAACTGAGGAAATGCCGGTAAGCTGTATAATTGGCTAGATAGGAGGGGTTCAACTTTATTGCATATCTCAGGCATTTTTAGGAATTTTTGCACCAAATTTTCAACATGGGGTTTTTGGGACCCCTTCTCATGAATGATGTCACTGTCATGGCGTTATTCGGGCCCGAAGGGTGATTTGGCGCAGTGACTGCGGAAATCACCGCTGAACCAATGCCGCCATGACAATGTTATCATTCGAAGGAGCCATGTTAAATTGAGTATAAAATCAAAAATAACTGACTATAGCGTCGTTCACAGTTCCTCGCGAGGCTCGTAAGTTCGCGAAATTTCAATATTTTCACTCCAGAGTTTCCAACATTGCCATTTCACCACACTGTCTTATAGAGTAGTACAGCTGTCATTTTACATCTCACCCAAAATGTGTTTCCACCCTTGTAGCGCAGAATGGCGAGTCGGTGTGCGAAATCAATGTATCGGACAAATTAAGAAAATCACAGTGACACTGTTCATGAGCAGAGGTCTTGAAATGGCTATGTTGAAAATTTGGTGAAAAATTCCTAAAATGACTGTTTCACAGGCGTCGCGTTGCACAGTTCTATGCTGCAGCTCAGGTTTGCGAATTTTCAATATTTCACTCCAGATTTTCAACATTGCCATTTTCCACACCTTCTTATGAGTAGTACAGCTGTCATTTTCACATCTCACCCAAAATGTGTTTCGCACATGCAGCGCTTTAATACTTGTGAGTCGGTCTGCAAAATCAATGTTCCGGACAGATTAATAAAATCACAGTGATACTGTTCATGAGCAGAGGTCTTAAACTGGCTATGTTGAAAATTTGGTGACAAACACCCATAAAATGACTGTTCGGCGTGCATTGTGTCAGATATGGCAAAAAAACAAAAAGGAAAAATTAAGGGTAAAATGTGCCATAGAATTGCTGAGAAATTGGTGTTGAGTGTCGCGAGAAGTTCTGGCGGCAATGAGAACCTCGCTGCAGGAACTTTGCTCCGATGTGCCGCAGAAAAATTGGGGCCCTGATCATACCATCTCTCGAGCAAAACATGTGGTTCTGCTCACTGGGTCTCCAGGACGCATTTTTCCATGTCCTGATCCGTCCGTCTCACTTGCGGTTCTTCTGTATTCGGGTAGATGGGACTCTTTACAAGTCCCAGGCCATGCCATTCAGCCTGTCCTTGGCCCCCAGGGTTTTCATCAAATGGGTAGCAGTGGTGGCTTCCCACCTGAGGCGCCGGGGAGTCTAGGTATACCCCTACCTGGACGACTGGCTCATCTTGGGTCCCTCCAGGCAGGAGGTGGCGTGGTCCAGGGACCTTGCCCTCCAGCCTTGCATCTCTCTCTTGGCCTCCTGATCAATGAGGCCAAATCGAAACTCATGCCCTCGCAGGTGATTTACTTAATTGGGGCAGAGCTTGACTCTTGAAGAGCCAGGGCTCGGCTCCCAGTAGATAGGGCGGAGGTTCTTACCTCCTTTGTTTGATTATTTCTGGTTGGGCAGTTGCGCCCTGCACGGGACTTCCTGTGCCTGTTGGGATACATGGTGGCCCACACCAGCATGGTCCGATGGGCTCGCTGGAGAATGTGCTCCCTGCAGTGGGAGCTGGCCAGCCAGTGATCTCAGCACAGGGGTCACTTCGACCAGCTAGTCACTGCGACCTAGCGGATATGGAACGCGCTCCAGTGGTGGTTAGTCCCGGAGCATCTGCAAGATGGTATCCCATTTGTCTGCAAGAGCCGATGGTCATCCTGACGACTGATGCCTCCCTCATGGGCTGAGGCGCCCATCTGGGGGAACACAGAGTCCACAGGCTCTGGACCCCCAAGGAGTCCTGATGTCACATCAACCTGCTGGAGCTCAAGGCGGTTCAGCTGGCACTGACCGCCTTTGCTCCGCATCTCAGGGGTCAGGTGGTTCAGGTCCAGACAGCACCACGACCATGTACTACCTCAACAAGCAGGGCGGCATGCATTCCCTTCCACTGTGCAGGGAAGCTCAACGCATATGAACCCTTGTGCACTGCCTGGAGGGAGATCTCCTGGCCATCCATGTGGCCGGTGTCTCTAACCAGCTGGCGGATGCTCTCAGCTCGGAGGCCGAGAGCAGGCTCCACACATTGGACCTACGGCGAGTGCTTGCCTACTATAAGCGTTAAATAGCAATAATCCCGGTAGCGACTCCCTGGACCCCAGTATTCTCCAGCTGGTGCTGGATGAAGTCCTAACCCCACTCACCAGCCTACTTAACCGATCCCTCTGCCTGGGGCAATTCCCCACTGCAAGGAAAACAGCCATAGTCACACCCATTCATAAAGGGGGCGACAAGTCCTCCGCCGGCAATTACCGACCAATCTCCACCCCAAAAGCCCTAGAAAAAGTGGTGGCTATTGAAATCACTGAATATCAGACTAAACATAACATCTTATGCCCAGGACATCACGACTTCCGTGCCGGTCACAGTACCAGCACTGCACTTGTTGAGTTCTCCAATTTCCTACTGTCCTCCTTGGACGCCAGCTCCCTAGCTGGCGCAGTGTTCGTTGACCTCTCAAAGGCCTTCAACACTGTCTCCCACCCTCTTTGGCTGGATGCCCTCTGCCATACTGGTTTCTCTGCTGGCCCTCTCGCATGGTGCTCGAGTTATCTATCCGCTTGCTCCCAGTGTGTCAAAATCAATGGGACAATCTCTGAAACTTGTCCCATCTGCTCAGGGGTACCCCAGGGCTCCATCCTGGGTCCCCTACTCTTTTCACTCTATCTAAACACACTTCCCAGTGCATGCTCTAGCAAAATTCTTATGTATGCAGACGATGCTGTCATTCTTGCTACCCACTGCAATCCCATCTCATTCCAGGACTCTCTACAACAATCCTATGATGATGCCGAAGCCTGGTTTAAGGAACACAGACTCATCATTACTCTCAAAAAAAACAAAACAATGCTCTTCGCCCACCTGCAAAACAAAGCCTGCAACTACCCACTCCCTATCCTCCCTAGTACCAAACAACCGCTTGAACAAGACTGCTCCTACAAATACCTTGAGGTTACCTTCGATTCAGCCCTCACCTTCCACACACACATTAATACCCTTGCATCCACCACTAACACACGGCTCGGCATCCTCTACCGCTATAAAAATTGCCTCCCCCCGATGCTCTCCGACTTGCTGTTACGTCTTCAGTACTGTCCCTGTAGACTATGGTCTCTAGTTTATGGTGCTGCTGACACTACTGCCCTCAACAAAATTCGCCTCACTCTAAATAAGGCCTGCAGGCTGATTACTGGTGCCCCCAGGCTCACACATACATGTCAACTCTACGATGAGGCAAAACTCCTTAACCTAGATGAAAGGCTACGCTACCAAACCTGCCTCCTCACAAAAAAAACCTCTACTTGGGCTCTCCCCTCCCGGGGTGACAGCCTCCGTCCACCGTACCCCACCCACTATCACAACCCAAACCTCCAACAAGACCACGCTACTGGTCCCCAGATCCAGGACCACCCATGGTCAGAGGTCCTTCTGCAACAGAGCCCCATTCTGGTTTAACTCTCCCTGCTCCAATCTCCGACGCCCCCACAATCTCCAACTTCAAAACTGCCCTTCGAAGCCAACTGTTTAACACTCGCAGCTGCACCTGTCTCTAAATAGGCCCTCGATCTCTCAGCATTCGACAACGTCCACTGGGCGGCACTCCACCTCCCCCCCCCCACCTTCTCCACTGTGCACCCTGCCTCTGTAAAAACCAGCATGTACTCAGCTGTCTCACTGTAACTACTATTAATTGTATAATGTATGAAATGATTTCTTTGTAACTTTAGTCAGTGATTTGTATTCTGTAACCTAAAATTGTTTCTGTTTTGTCCTTAGTGTGACTAGGTACCTTTGGAAATGAGCCTCCGGCTCAAAGGATGTAAACCGATTTACAAATAAATAAATAAAATAAATAAGGAGCGCATGGCTGGAGTTCAAGGAGAGGTTCGCCAGCTATTTGTCACCTACGCTGACGCTGCACCTGGCAGATTGGCAGCTAAGCGGATGATTGGCAGGTGGATTGTATCCTGCATCAACCTCTGCTATAGGTTGGTGGGTAAGGAGCCTCCCATAGTGTTTAAGGCTCATTCCACCCATCATACTGTTGACTCAGTGGCTGCTTCCAGGGACGTCCCCATCAAAGAAATCTTTTGGGCTGCTACCTGGAAGTCGGCACACACCTTCATTTCCCACTACCTCATCAACCTGGAGTCACGCCGGGATGCTGGTTTTGGGGCCTCAGTTCTCCAATCCTTATTTCCCAAGTAGTGTGAGTCTTGCCTCAATCCTCCCGGAGAACTGCTAGGAATCTGCCAGGAAGTGTGGATCGAACATCATATCCACTTCCCTAGAAAAACAGGTTCTAGGGACATGGATATGTTGTTCATCCACACTGTCTGTCTGGCAGGTTCCTTGCCGCTTTAAATCTTGCCGGAAGGTCTTCAAGCTGGCTCCCACCCACCGGGTGGTAAAACTCTGGCTCCAGCCATGGCCTCAGATCTTCCTTACCGCTTGGAAGCTCAGGTTCCCTCCTTAACGCTCTCGTGATAGACTGAATCCTAACTCTTGGTTCGCCCAAAACTTATTTTAAAATTTTCAAGACTTGGTCATCTTTTTCCCTACGGCGGCTCGTGGACAAACTCGACTCCTGGTTTCAGCGGTGCCTTGTGGAGTGAGAAGATGTCCAAGGCCGGACCGCGGTCACGTCATCTACTGCCTCGACCTAGAACATGACCCATGAGCCCTCAGAGTCATGCCATTAGATTTTAGGCCAGCGTCCTGGAGGACCGCACTGCCCGGTTACAGCTTGGCCCCGAGAAGTGCTACCCGCCGGTTAAGTCGAAGGAGGCCCGTTGGGCAGTTACCGCGGCTGGCTCAGCTGAGCAACTCGAGCAGATGATCGCCCTCGAGGAGGAGGAGGCCCAGGCCGCATCATCCTCTTCCTCGGTCGTGGCATTTATCCCGCTCTCACTGGGTACCTCGTATTCAGCTTCTTTCAAGGAGCTTTGCCAATCCCTTTCCACGAAGGGAGAGGGGCCATCGGGACATTCCTCTCGGTCCAAAAAGAAGGACTTAAAGGGTAAGTCCCATCGTCGGCGTTCGTGGGAGCGGGAGAGGTCTCCTTCCTCGGACAGCCGACTGTCGACTTCGGTCGAGGTTGCGGCTAAGGCCGCTGGCTTCACGGTGTCCCCGTCAGGCCAGCCGGCCGAGACACCCATCAACGCGGTCGAGATTTTTATCGACCCATCAGACGGGCTGTCGACTGGTGAGGCCGACAACCCTTCTTCACCGGTTCCCCCGGTGGAGACCGAGGATCTGCCTGCACCCCGGTGCAGCAGTCCCCGGTTAAGGCTTCCGAGCCGAGGGAAGAGCGGGTGTCACCAGCTCCTTCGAACCCATCCTCGGAAACACGAGGATCTCGGTCTCGGACTTCGTCTCGGTCCAGCCGGTCCCGCCGACATCAGCGGTCTGCGCACCGAGAAAGCGGCGCTGCTGCTCATCCTCGTCTTCCTCCTCGGAAGAGGAGAGGCTTGATGCAAATATTGCCGGCTGAGGGACCTGATGTGGCGGCAGTTACTTCTGTCCAGGAACAAGTCGATACCGTCGCCTTCCATGACCACATCAAGTGGCGTGTCACCAGTGGCGAAACAACCCCTCGCTGTAGTCGAGGTGCCCAAGCCTGGACCAGTTGTTCGACCGAAACCAGCTGCCCCACCGATTGTGGTGGAACCTCCGCCTCCACAACTGAAATTGGGGGCGCCGACCAAGGACTCTCGGTCGGGTCAAGGCCTGCCCCACAGGTTGTTGGTCACCCTTACTCCCGACCGTCCTCGGCAGGTGGAGGGTGGCTCAGGCCCCAGGCAGCTATTCGCAGACTCCTCCGAGTCCAAAGACGACTCCTCCCTGTTCTTCAGGCCCGTTAACCTGGAGTCCTCCGGGGGCCAGTCGTTGGACGAAAGCCCATCGTCCTTCATGGGTTTGCTGCGGCTCATCTCGGAGTCCACCGGGATGCAGCTCGAGCCCGTATCCAAGCGGGCCAAGTATCCCCTGACGGAGATACTGAACCGAGGGGATTCTCCCACGGAGGCCTTTCCTGGTGGCTAAAGCCATTGTTGGCCCAGCCTTGGAGCTTTGGCAGCGGCCTGCTTCCTGCCCTGCGCCTTCGGCCAGGATGGCCAGTGTCATGGGTCCCCTACCTGCTCTTGCCCTGGGTTTGGAACACCCCTCTGCCGAGGGTTGGTCACGAACAGCGTTTTCAGTTCCGGGAATGCTGGGGCCGTGGACAAGCCCCCGACAAGGAGTCCAAAAAGCTGGACTCGCTGGGCGCAAGGTGTATGCTGCATCCTCCTTGGCCTCCGCCAGGCCAGCTCGGCCGTGCTGATGGCACACTTCTCCCACGCCCTCATGGGCTCCTGGATAGTGATCCTCATCTCCCGGCCATTTCTGCAGACCACGGTCCGGCAGGTCGCGGGACCAGGGTAGGGCAGTGGCTATGCAGCGGCTCCAAACGGCTCTGGACATAGGAGACTCCTGTGCCAGATCGGTTGCGGCCGTGGTGGCCATGCGCCGCAGAGCATAGCTGAGGATATCCACCTTCACTGCGGATACCCAGCACAAATTGGCGGATGTCCCCTTCCTGGGGACCGACCTCTTCAGCCCTGGAGTGGAGTGGCCACCTCGTAACCTTGACCACTCTATGCTGACGTAGGCTGCGCCTCGTAGCCTCGACCATCCTATGCTGACATAGGGGGCCTCTACATCTCCGGGCGCACCGCACTTATCCCTCTGGTAGTCTGGGCACCCCCCCCGTCAAACTGGATTTTCTCTTTCTGGCATCGTCTGCTCTCCCTTAGCAGGCAAACGTGATCCTCCCACTGCCTCTGTAGGCCCTAGCTCTTATCTCTCCCAGGTCATTCTGTAACCTCCCCGGGCGCATGTGTTGTTTTTTACTGAATGTCCTGTTCTTTACTGAATGTCCCCACACTATGCTTCTGTCATCTCACTGTATTCGATAGCTGTATTAGTCACTCACTGTATGTAAAGCTTCTATTAATCCATAACTGTATCAATTACTCACTGTATGTAAAAGTTGTATTAATCACTGTTCATGTAAAAAATCAAGTCTGTACCTCTCCCGGGTCACACCTGAAAATAGGCACTTGGATGTCTAGTGTGACTTACCCGGTAAACAAAAGCAAATAAATAAATAAGGTCACCTCCAGCGGATCGAAAAGTCCAGTGCCACTCTGGACTCGGGTCACCTCCGCCCAGAAGGACAAAGGCCGCCGACAGCAGCATCACAAGTCCTTTCGCCCTTCTGTGCCTGCGGCACATCCGGCCCAACAGCACCAGCACCAGGGCCAGCAGACTTGCGCTTGGCATCCCAAACCCAAGCCCGTGGCTTCCTCCAATAGGAAGCAGGGAGGTAAAGGCCCAGGAGGTCCCTCGGCCGGTCCCTTCTCCAAGCCTGCCCAGTGACAGGTTGAGGGGTGTCGCCCCCAGCCTCATCACTCCCCCCTGGGTTCCCCCCATGGGGGGAACGGCTCTGCCACTTCCTTTCCACCTGGTCCGCTGTCACCATGGACTACTGGGTGTTGGAGGTGGTAGGAAAGGGCCTGCCTCTGGAGTTCGCGCAGGCCCCACCCTTCCGAGCCGTCGCCCCCTTGGCGGGCCACGGGGTCCGCAGCCTCGTTGTTGGCCCACCGAGCCGATATTGCCCTGCTCCTCGAAAAAGAGGTGATCAGGAAGGTGGCGGATCCTCCCCCATACCCGGGGTTTGTGTCCAGGTACTTCCTGGTCCCAAAACGGATGGGGGGCTGGCGCCCCATTCTCGACCTGCACTACCTGAACAGGTTCCTGGGTCTCGGACCTTCAGGATGGTCACTCTGGCTCAGATAATCCCATCCTTGGAGCGAGGCATGTGGTTCTGTTCCCTGGACCTCAGGATGCGTTCTTTCACGTCCCAATCTGTCCGTCCTCCAGAGATTCCTCCGCTTCAGGCGGAGGGATCCCTTACAAGTTCGGGCCATGCCCTTGGCCTTCCCTAGCTCCCAGGGTCTTCACCAAATGCATGGCAGTGGTGACAGCATTCCTAATGGCGCTGAAGGGTCCGGTATACCCCTACCTGGACGACTGGCTGATTGCAGCCCACTCCAGAGCGGAGGTGGGCGGTCCAGAGATCTGGCCCTCAGGTTGCTCTCGGGTTAACCTCCTCATCAACGAGGCCAAGTCGAACTTTCGTGCCAAAAACAGGTGATACAATTCGCCGGGCAGAGCTCGACTCTCTGACCAGGAAACACGGCTCGGCGGACAGGGCGGAGTTCTTTCCTCCTTTGCCCAATCATTTCAGGTTGGGCAGTCGCCTGCCGGGACTTCCTCGCCTCCTGGGCCTTATGGCGGCCTGCACCAGCGTGGTCCGTTGGGCCCACTGATATCGCGTCCCCTTCAATGGGACTGGCCAGCCAATGGTCACAGCACTTCGATCCGCTGGATCAGCTAGTGACAGTGACCCAGGGGATGTGGAACGCTCTCCAGTGGTGGACCATTCCAGCACATCTGCAGGAGGGCATTCCATTTTGTCCGCCTCGAGCCGACGGGTCTCTGTCGACCGATGCTTCTCTGATGGGTTGGGGTGCCCATCTGGGGGAGCCTGGGCGCCACGGCGTCTGGTCCCTGGGAGTCCGATGTCATATCAACCTGCTGGAGCTTGACGGTTCGTCTATCCTCACCGCCTTTGCTCCGTTTCTCACGGGTCAAGTGGTTCAGGTCCAGACGGACAATACCATAACCATGTACTACCTAAACCGCCAGGGCAGAGCGCTCCATGCCTCTGTGCAAGGAGCTCTCCGCATTTGGTCTCTCGTCGCGCCAGCCTGGAGTGGATCTCCTCGCCATTCCGTGGCAGGAGCCTCCAACACCTAGCCATGCCCTAAGCGGATAGGGGCTGCGTCTCACGAGTGGTCTCTCCTGCCAGAGGTAGTACAAGATCTCTTTTCCCACTGGGGCACGCCTCAGACGGACCTGTTTGCCTCCTGGGAGCATGCGAAGCTGAGACTGTTTCATGCCCGCCCCCCTCAGCAGGGCTCACTGCAGGGGGATGCCTTCTCGAGGCCGTGGACCCCGGGCCTCTTCTACGCCTTTCCCCCATTTCCCTTGATCCACAAGGTGCTTCTCAAGGCGAAGAGGGACAAGGCACAGGTGATTCTGGTAGCCCCAGACTGGCCCGCCAGTTCTGGTATCCAGATCTCCACAGTCTCAGCTCCAGGCTCCCGAGGCAGCTTCCAGCCGCCTGGACCTGATCTCAGTCAATCAGGGGAAGGTATTCCATCCGGACCTTCAGTCCCTACACCTGACGGCCTGGTTCCTGAGCGGCTAGAGTTCCAGGCCTTGGGTCTTTCCGACGAGGTCCTCAACATCATTGAGGCGTCCCGTAAGGAGTCGTCCAGAAAATGCTACGCCTTCAAATGGAAGAAATTCTCCATTTGGTGTCAGGACAAGGGCCTGGACCCTTCCTCCTGTTCCTTGGCAAGCCTTCTGGACTACCTGTGGTCCCTTTCTCAGCTAGAGCTTCAGTCAATGACCCTTAAGGTGCACCTGACAGCCATCTCTGCTTACCGGGCACGGGCTGGGAAGCAGTCGGTGGCGCAGGAGAAGGTGGTCAGGTGCTTCTTCAAAGGCCTTGATCACATATCCCCTCCGGTGCGAGAACCTCCACCTCTGTGGGATCTACTGCTGGTATTGGCTAAGCTCATGGGCAAGCCATTCGAAACGATGCACAGTTGTGACATCTCTCACCTGTCGTGGAAGACCGGGCTTCTTGGTGGCTATCACGTCAGCCAGAAGGATGGGAGAGCTCCAGGTGCTTTCCATCGAGGTCTCCTTATCTGGTCTTCCACAGGCACAAGGTTGTCCTGCGCCCCAACCCGAAATTCCTTCCGAAGATGGTGTCGGAGTTTCACCTTAACCAGGTGTTAACTCTGCCAGTGTTCTACCCCAGTCACACCTCGGAGGCCGAATATAGGCTTCATACTTTGGACCCTAGAAGAGCGCTTGCTTATTATAAGGAGAGGACAGCTGAAGTTCGGGGAGAGGTTCGCCAGCTGTTTGTCACCTACGCTGAAGCCGCACCTGGCAGACCTGCAGCCAAGCAGACGATAGGCAGGTGGGTCACCTCCTGCATAGATCTCTGCTACAGGTTGGTGGGCATGGAGCCTCCCAGAGGGATAAGAGCTCATTCTACCCGCCATACCGCTGCATCGGTGGCTGCTTCCAGGGACGTCCCTATCCAGGAATTCTGCAGGGCTGCTACCTGGAAGTCAGCACACACCTTCATCACCCACTACCACATCGACCTTGAGTCACGCTGGGATGCTGGTTTTGGGGCCTCGGTTCTCCAGTCTCTATTTCCCAAGTAGGGTGTTATGCCTTGCCTCCCTCCTCCCGGAGAACTGCTAGGAGTCTGCCAGACAGTGTGGATGAACAACATATCCATGTCCTAGAAATACAGGTTACTCACCTGTAACAGGAGTTCTAGGAATGGTATATGTTGTTCATCCACAAGACCCACCCGACCTCCCCAGCTTCGACGCACAACCTGGCTTCCAGCGGGCTAGATCTGGCATCATGGGGTGGAGCCAAGAGTTTTACCACCCGGGTGGGTGGGAGGAGCCAGCTTGAAGACCTTCCAGCAAGATTTAAAGCGGCAAGGAACCTGCCCGACAGACAGTGTGGATGAACAACATATACCATTCCTAGAACTCCTGTTACAGGTGAGTAACCTGTATTTCTAGGGACATGGATATGTTGTTCATCCACCCTATTAACGGGTTCGCGCTGTCATGACGTCTCAAGCTGGCCCACCGAATGCTCGCAGCTCCGCCCATAACGCTCAGCATCTTCACTGCTGCAGGCTCAGGTTCCTCATAACGCTCTGCGATTAAGACTGGTTCCTAATTCTTGAAAGTTGAAAATCAAAAGTTTTTGCTAAAAGACTTGGTCTTCATCTCCTCACGGCTCGCGATGGACAATCGACTCCCAGTTTTCGGAGTGCCCTTGCGGCTAGAAGATGTCTAGGGACGGATCCGCACTCACGTGCGTCTACTGCCTGGGCCTTGAGCACGACCCGCGGGCCTGCGACTTGTGCTCTTCCTTTCGGCCTCTCGTCCTTGAAGACCCGTGCTGCCCGATTACAACTGGGCGCCCGAGAAAAGAATTCCACCGGTGAAATCTAAAGAGGCCCGATTGGCGGTGTCAGCGGCGGCATTTCGGCAAATCAGCTTCGAGCAGATGATCGCCCTCGAAGAAGGCGGCGCGGGCCGCTCTGCTCGGCTGTGGCATTTGTCCGCTCTCTCTCGGTGCCTCGTGCTCGGCTTCTTTTAAGGAGCTTTGTCTGACTCTCGACGAAGGTGAGGTCCAACTTCTTGGGACCTTTTCCAGGTCCAAAAGCAAAAGTAAGTCTCTCCGTCGGCGCTCTTGGGGCAGGAAAGATCCCCTCCCTTGTCGACAGTCGACTTGATCGACCCCTCAGCCGGTCACTGGCTTCCGGTGTCCCGTCAGGCCAGTTGCCGAGACTCCATCGATTGCGGTCGAGATTTTTCTCGACCGTTAGAACGGTTGTTAACTGGAGAAGCTGAGAATCCCTCTCCCGGTTCCCCGGTGGGGAGTTGAGGATCCGTCGGCTCGTCTGTGCCTCGGTTCCGAACCTTCCGGTGGGATCGTCCGGGCGAGGGAGGTGCGATTTCCGACACTTCTCCTCGGCCCAGTCGGACTCTCGGTCTCGGACATCCTCGCGATCACAACAATCCCGCGCCATAGGCGGTCTCGACACAGCGACAGCGGCGCGCTGCTCTTCCTCTTCCTCGGACGAGGGAAGCTTGCGCCTAAGTTGCATCGAATCGAGGAACTTATGTGGCAACAGCTCCTTTTGACCCGGGGAATAAGCCGACCCAGTCGTCTTCCCCAGCCATTAAGTAGCTGTCACCGAGCAACCCGAAACCATCCCTCGTTGTAGTCGAGGAGCCTGTTCTCAGGCGGTTGTTGACCAATTCCAGCTGCCCACCGATTCTGGTGGAACCTCCGCCCTCCACAGCCATTGATTTGGGGCTCCGACCAAAAATTCTCGATCGGCCTTGGGTTTACCCCATAGGCTGTCTGTCACCCTCACTCCCGATAAACCTCGGCGGGTGGAGGTGGCTCGAGGCCAGGCAGCTCTTTGAGGACTCTTCTGAGTCGATGATAGTTCCTCCCTCTTCTCCAAGCGCATGGACTTGGAGTCCTCGGGAGGGGCAGTCAATGGGCGATAGCCCTTCGTCCTTCTTAGGGTTGCTTCGACTCATCTCGAGTCCACGGGATGAAGCTTCGAACCGTTTCTAAACAGGCCAGGTATCCTCACGGAGATTCTGGACGAGGGATTCTCCTACAGAGGGCCTTTCCGGTGGCGAAGCCATAGTGGGTCCGGCCTTGGAACTTCTGGCGTCCTGCTTCCTGCCCCTCGCCTTGACCAGGTTGGCCAGGAAGTATGTGGTCCCTACCCGGTTCCCTGTCGGTTTGGAACACCCCCCGGCCGAGGGGCTTGGTTACCCGACAGCGTTTTCCGGCGTGCGAGGCATAAGGATGTGGACAAACCTCCGACAAGGAATCCAAGAAATTGGATTATGCGGGCGAAAAGTCTATGCTCGTCCTCTCGGCCCGTCAGGCCAGTTCGAGCCGTCGTCATGGCACATTTTCTCACGCCCTGTTGGGCTCCCTGGATGAGGTTGTCCCTCATCTTCCGCGAGATCTGCAGACTACGGTCAGGCAGGTGCGGGACCAGGAGCAGGGCAGTGGCTAAACAGCAGCTCAGACTGCGTTAGACGCCAGAACTCATGTGCCAGGTCTGTGGCGGCGCGAGTGGCCATGCGTCTTGCGGGCTTGGCTGAGGATATCCACCTTTACCTCGGATACCCAGCACAAGTTGGCGGATGTTCCCTTTTTGGGGACTGACCTCTTCGGCCCTGGGGTGGAAGGTCACCTGCAGAGGATCGAGAAGTCCAATGCTACCTTGGACTCGGTCTCTTCCGCTCAGAAGGACAAAGGCCGCAAGCCACAGCCTAAGCCCTTTCGTCCTTCTGCGCCCGCGGCGCGCCCGGCCCAGCAACGTCAGGGCCAGCAGGCTCGAGCTTGGTATCCCAAACCCAAGCCGTCAGCTTCCTCCAACAGGAAGCAGGGAGGTAAAGGCCCAGGAGGTCCCTCGGCCGGTCCCTCCTCCAAGCCTGCCCAGTGACGGGCTGAGGGGTGTCGCCCCCATCCCTGTCCCTCACCCTAGTTCCCCGTGGAGGGCAGCTCAACACTTCCTTTCCGCCTGGTCCGCTGTTACCACGGACAGGTGGGTACTGGAGGTGGTGGGAAAAGGCCTACCTCTAGAATTCGAGCAGGCCCCGCCCTTCAGAGCCGTCGCACCTCGGGGGGCCTCGGGGTCCGCAGCCTCACTGGCGGCTCGTCGAGCCGACATCGCTCTCCTCCTCCAAAAGGAGGTGATCATGGAGGTAGAGGACCCCCCTTTAGACCCGGGGTTCGTGTCCAGGTATTTCCTGGTTCCGAAACGGACGGGGGGCTGGCGCCCCATTCTCGACCTACACGACCTGAACAAGTTCCTAAGGTCTCGGACCTTCAGAATGATCACTCTGGCGCAGATAATACCATCTCTGGAACACGGCATGTGGTTCTGCTCTCTGGACCTGCAGGACGTGTTCTTTCACGTCCCTATCCGTCCGTCACATCGGAGATTCCTCTGCTTTTGAGCAGAAGGATCCCGCTTCGAGTTCCAAGCCATGCCCTTGCGACATCTCCAGCTCCCAGGGTCTTCACCAAATGCATGGCAGTGGTGACAGCATTCCTCTCTGGCCCGAGGGGTCGGGTGTACCTTTACCTGGGACGATTGGCTGATAGCAGCCCCTCCAGATGGGAGGTGGAGCAGTCCAGAGATCTGGCCCTCCAGGTTTGCTCTCAAGTCGGCCTTCTCATCAGCGAGGCCAAGTCGGAACTTCGAGCTGAAAGCAGGTGATCCTGTTCCTGCGGGCCAGAGCTCGACTCTCTTCGAGCCAGAGCACGGCTCGGCGGACAGGGCGAGGTTCTTACCTCCTTTGCCCCAATCATTTCTGGTTGGGCAATCGGCACCTGCCCAGGACTTCCTCGCCTCCTGGGTCTCATGGCGGCCTGTACCAGCGTGGTCCGTTGGCGCGCTGGCACATCACGCCCGTTCAGTGGGACTGGCCAGCGGTGGTCATGGCGCTGCGATCCATTGGACCAGCTAGTGACAGTGACCCAGGAGATGTGGAGCGCTCTCCAGTGGTGGACCGTTCCATCCCATCTGCAGGAGGGCATCCCATTTGTCCGCCCACCCGGCCAGGTCTCTCTATCGACCGATGCCTCTCTGATGGGTTAGGGGTGCCCATCTGGGGAACACCGAGTGCGGCCTCTGGTCCCGCGAGTCCCGATGCCACATCAACCTGCTGGAGCTCCGAGCGGTCCGCTAGCTCTCACTGCCTTTGCTCCGTTCCTCCGGGGTCAAGTGGTCCGAGTCCAGGCGGACAATACCACGACCATGTACTACCTGAACCGCCAGGGTGGGCCGCTCCATGCTTCTATGCAAGGCTCTCCGCATTTTGGTCACTCGTCGCAGCCTGGAGGCAGATGATCTAGCCATTCATGTGGCAGGCCTCCAACACCCTGGCGATGCCCTGGGCGGATAGGGGCTGCATCTCACAGTGGTCTCTCCTGCGGAGAGTGTCGAGATCTGTTCTCCCACTGGGGCACACCTCAGGTGGACCTGTTTGCCTCCAGGGAGAATGCGAAGCTGAGGCTGTTTCATGCCGCCCCCCTCAGCAGGGCTTGCTGCAGGGGGATTCCTTCTCGAGGCTGTGGACCCCGAGCCTCTTTTACGCCTTTCCCCCATTTCCCTTGATTCACAAGGTGCTTCTCAAGACAAGGAGGGACAAGGCGAAGGTGATTCTGATAGCCCCAGACTGGCCCGCCAGTTCAGTACCAGATCTCCTCAACCTCAGCTACAGGCTCCCGAGGGCAGCTTCAGCTGCCTGGACCTGCTCTCAGTCAATCAGGGAAGGTGTTCCATCCGGACCTTCAATCCCTGCACCTGGACGACCTGGTTCCTGGCGGGCTAGAGTTCCAGGCCTTGGTTCTTTCCGCGAGGTCCTCAATGTTGTTGGCGTCCCGTAAGGTCGACCAGGAAATGCTGTGCCTTCAAATGGAAGAGGTTTTCCATTTGGTGTCAAATAAGGGCTTGGACCCTTCCGCCTGTTCCTTGGCAAGCATTTTGGACTATTTATGGTCCCTTTCTAGTCAGGGCTTAGGTCAGCGACCTAAAGTGCACTGGCAGCCATCTCTGCTTACAGGCGGGCCGGGGGCAGTCGGTGAGCGCAGGAGAGAAGGTGGTCTGGCGATTTTCAAAGGCCTTGATCACATTTCCCTCCGGTCACGAGAACCTCCACCTCCGTGGGATTTACTGCTGGTACTGGCAAAGCTCATGGGCAAGCCATTGAACCAATGCAGGTGTGAACTCTCTCACTTGTCGTGGAAGACCGCCTTCTTGGTGGCTATCACGTCAGCCAGAAGGATGGGAGAACTCCAGGCGCTCTGCATTGAGTCTCCTTACCTGGTCTTCCACAGGGACAAGGTTGTCCTGCGCCCCAACCCGAAATTCCTTCCGAAGGTGGTGTCGGAGTTTCACCTTAACCAGGTGTTGACTCTGCCGGTGTTCTACCCCAATCACACCTCGGAGGCCGAATACAGGCTCCATACTTTGGACCCTAGAAGGGCGCTCGCTTATTATAAGGAGCGCATGGCTGAAATTGGGAGGTGTTCGCCAGCTGTTTGTCACCTACTCTGAAGCCGCACCTGGCAGACCTGCAGCCAAGCCGGACGATAAGCAGGTGGGTCACCTCCTGCATAGATCTCTGCTATAAGTTGGCGGGCATGGAGCCTCCCAGAGGATAGAGCTCATTCTACCCGTCATACTGCTCGCATCGGTGGCTGCTTGAGAGGGCGTCCCTATCCAGGAAATCTGCAGGGCTGCTACCTGGAAGTCAGCACACACCTTTATTACCCATTACCACATCGACCTTGAGTCACGCCGGGATGCTGGTTTTGGGGCCTCGGTTCTCAGTCTTTATTCCCTAAGTAGAGAGTGTGTGCCTTGCCTCCCTCCTCCCGGAGAACTGCTAGGAGTCTGCCAATAAGTGTGGATGAACAACATATCCATGTCCCTAGAAATACAGGTTACTCACCTGTAACAGGAGTTCTAGGAATGGTATATGTTGTTCATCTACAACTCCTGACCTCCCGGCTGGACGCACAGCCTGAGCTTCCAGCGGGCCAGATCTGGCGTCATGGGGCGGAGCCGAGAGTTTTACCACCCGGGTGGGTGGGAGGAGCCAGCTTGAAGACCTTCCAGCAAGATTTAAAGTGGCAAGGAACCTGCCAATAAGTGTGGATGAACAACATATACCATTCCTAGAACTCCTGTTACAGGTGAGTAACCTGTATTTACTCACCTGTAAAAGTAGTTATTGGAGTGATATATGATGTTCATCCACATGGACTCATCTGACCTCCGCTGGCAAAGGCGCACAATACTGCTACCAGCAAGCAAGAAATGGCATCATGGGGTGGTGCTAGGGGAGTTACCACCCAGATGGGTGGGAGGAGCCAGCTTGAAAATTTTCCAACAGCTCTTAAAGGGGGAAGGATACTGCCAAGAAGTGTGGATGAACATCATATACCACTCCTAGAACTACTGTTACAGGTGAGTAACCTGTTTTTCTTCGTTTCTCTTTCTGCTTCCCCAGCCCCAGCAGCATCTCCCCAGTCCCATCACTGACTCATCTCGTGGACTTCGGGGTTTACCACTGCTTACACAGAGCCATATCAGTGGGTGGCTAGCCACATAGGGTTGTATGGTGCCAGCAGAAGATGCTGAGCGAGCCAAGGCATTTTTTTCTGTTTTCTCCCTGGGACATCTGTGTGTGATGCATGCACGCTTATGCATATTAATGCACATGCATGCTGAATTAGTGCACATCCTCCCATGTCTGCTGGTCCCACTGGTACTGTCACCCATCCTCCACTAGGTGGCAGGCAAGTAGCAGGACTATGAGTGTCCCCCCTCTCCCTGAGGGAGAAGAGCCATCCTGTGATGTTTAGTCCTCCCTCATCTAGCCGGCTCCTGACGGACCCTAGTTTGTTCTGGAACCTGGATTGCTGACATTGCTGGAAGTAACTTGGTGCCAGTGCCTCAGCCCTCCGTGCCACTGGGACAGAAACCATTGTAAAATTTTTGAAGTTCGCTGTTGAACTGAGGTGCTGCTCCCAACGGTGTGCACTCAGCTGCGGGAAGAACAGAACTGAGGTGCATGAGGGAGTCGGTGACAGTTATTGGCTGGTGCACAGCACCACATGGAACATATTGAATGTGGATAGCGCCGATACCCATTGTCGACTCCCTCCCCGGGGCGGGGGGAACAAGCTCCTGCGGGGTCCTAGTGCCTCCTGTTCTATGACCCATATCCATGACTCGATGAATATTGATTGAAAGAAGATAATACAGTTTAGAAGATAATATAGTTTAGTGAGATTAATGTGTCCGTCTGGGGCTGTAGAGGTCAGAGAGTGGGTGTTACCAAAGCAACCCCTTCTTAATAGGAAGGGAATATTGTTAGTGAGATGGACTACTCTCTTAGCAGAAGCGCTCTTTTACCCCTCCCCCACCGCACCTCTGTTTCTCAGTTGCTGATCTCTAACAACAAATTTAGTCTTGTTGCACTTACAGCTGCTTGCTAGAACATTTCTTGTTTTTTTTCTGGTATTGTGATGGAATTTCTGTTCTGTTTCTGGTATTTCAGGCTACGAGGAACACTGGGAAGAGCATTGCTAATAAGAATATTGCCAACCCAACTGCCATGCTGCTGGCAAGCTGCATGATGCTCGACCACCTGAAGTATGCTAAGTATTAGACATCTATTCCAGTCAGCATCCGTCTCCGTTATTTTTACATTGGGGTGGGGGGTTGTATTTTACAGTTTGGGATATACATCTTTGTGACCCAGTCATCACAAACTGTTCTCCCCATAATCCGCTCCCATTCTTTCCACACAATCATTCTCTCTCAGCATTTTCCTGCAGAGCTCCTAATGTTGTTGAGGCTGCTGACTCACATCAGTGGTACCTTTTTTTGGGGCACACATCCTGGGCTAAGTGAGCACTCAGGATAGCCAAAGTAGCCAATGGCTAATAAAAATCCTGTGCTGCAAGATGGTACTATGTGGCTGCTGAAAAATACTGCTGTTTTGTTGTACATGCTTAAACATTTTGCTTACTCAGCTCAGGCGGTGTAGGGTGTGCATGCATCCATTTTAAGTAAAGGGCCATTATAACTGCATGTTGCAGATGAGACTGCTTTTTTAATTTTTGATATTTAAATTGATGCCATTGGGGGTTGGGTGCTTATGGAGCCTGCGATGGGCAGTTCATAAAACTTGTGTAGGCAGTAAGACATGACAATGCATGTGTTATGCTGGAATAGCGTTATGCCACGGATTCACTGAAAAGCACAAGGTGCAGCCAAGTGCCTTCAGCCACCAGAGAAGTGACATTGACCAGCATAGCTCATGTTCTGGAGTGCCTTATGAAATGGATCCGAGAGAGATAAAAAAAGTATTTTTGTAGGTTTTTCTTTAGATTAGTTGCAAACCATAATGTTATACTAGACTAACATGTATGGAACTGCCTCTGTATCAGTGAGGTTTCAGTATTTTTTTTCCCATGATTTTATAACCGCCAGTGTCAATCATTCAGAAATCTTCCTAGGCTGAACCCATGATTGGTTAATCATGGGTCGGGTGGAGGTGGGGAGAAATGATTGGGTCCCTAAAAGTTTGTCTGTCTTGTGCTTTTTGTAGTGAGTGTTATAAATGGGTTTAACAAGTGGATATTTTGTAGCATACCACATTAACAGGTTATTGGTTGAAACTAGATTGAATGTCTTCTCTCTTCAGGTTGCACAGCGATGCTGCCATGATCCGGAAAGCAGTCCTTACAACAATGAATGAACACAGGGTAAGCTAATAAAGGATTATCATCATAATTTAGAAGTATTCGGTTCTTGATGTGGTTAAAGAGAAGCATTCATAATTTTTGTTTTAGGAAAATTGCACTTATGATTTGTAGTCTGGCATACACAGTGTTTGTTTAGTTTCTGTATCTCTCTCCAAACCACACAGCTACACTCTAAAGACTTGAACTCGGCATAAAGCATCATGAGCATGAAAATCTTTGTGTAGTGGGCAGGCTGACAAGCCTTCTGCAGAACAGAAGTCAACTTCTGTACTCTTTTACATCTGTTGAGCCAAGACCTAGAACTACAAACTACACACAAGTATTTCGTCCTGCTGGGACTCCTCTGTGGAGTGCACTCGCTATCTTGTCTTAAGTACTGCATCATTCCCAAAGCAAATCAAGCATTTAATGTTTGCCAGAGAGGAAGCCAGCGGCCAGTCATGCTGCCTGTGTATGAACTCAAAATTCCTTGATCCTCACATTATGCTTGCTCTGTGGTTATCTAACATACAATGGCAAGAAAGAATCCTGGCTCTTGATTGGTCAGTTGGCCATCACAGCAGGGATGTTATCCCGGCATAACACCCACCCTGTCAGGCATTATTCCTTTAGTATATTATGCTTGCTGTTTAATTATTTCCACTGCTGCACTGGGTTTATACAAACTGCATAGGGTCTGCAATTGTACCAGTTGTTGTTCTTTCTGATCACAGTGCCTTGCTGTGTACACCCCTGCAGGGTGACGTGCGCCATTAACCCCTCTAGCAGATTGCATTTGTACTGCATTCTGCACTGTTTTTGTCCTAATGTGCTTAACTGCTTAGTTACACTACTTGCTAACCACACCACAACTGGGGGATGCTTGCTGTTAACCCGGTTCAGCAGCCGCTGACCTTTTACACACCACCACCTTCCAGGTGTATCTAACAACCTTAGCTTCCTCTCCTTGGTGTTGTGCAAATATGTAAGCTTTTATTCTCACCCCGGCTGCCAGCTCAGTTAGAAACCCCTAGCTATACCCTATCTGGGTGATGTGTATACTTCCCCTTTTCCTCTGCATCATTTCAATTAGTATAGCAGACTTGGCATGTTTTAACTGAGGTACCTCCACATTCTGCTCTTAAAGATCTTTATCGAGGATTTCTCTTGCAGAAAACCACATCTGTGGAACTATAGCGTCGGGCACTAGGACCACACGGAAGTATTGTAGCTGCAGTCTACTGGGCCACCCACGACGATGACATCGGCCAGCATCGCCACTCCTATATATACGTGGGCGGCCCCGTGCCCTCCTCAGTTCTTTTCCTGACATCTACCAGTGCATGCCAGACTCCACAGAGACGCACAGCTTCAAGTCGACTGCCAAAACTTCATTTATTTTCTCACCCTAGTTTGCCAGATCACTTTATTTTAAAGTGATTTTTTCATTCACTTGTGTATGCCGGGCCAATTCTTCCAAACCTTTCCATTTTTGCGCATGTGGAAGGAAAATCTACAATAAGGGTGGCCACATTGCCTGTATCCGCTGCCTAGGCCTGGACCATGACGTGAAAGCCTGCGAGGTCTGCCGCTGGTTCAGCTAGGCCACACGGAGATGCCGCCAGAAGGACCTCGAGAAATTCCTACTGGAGCAGCAAGTAAAAGCCATGAAGAAGGAGCTCCAGTTCAGAAGCTCCTCTGCCTCTCTGGCCCTGTCCTCGGGCTCTCAGTCCTCCAAGCCCCGGGACAAGTCGGCCAGGAAGCACAAACACCGGGAGAAGGACAATCACTGAGACCAATCCTCCCCGCCTTGCTCACGGTCGTTGCGTAAGGCTGCAGCTGGGTCGTCGCTGTTTCTAGTGTTGACCTCTGCTGCAGCCCACATCCTTTTTTCTGCAGGGTCAACGGTTACAGCTCCCCCTCCTCCTCCCCATCTCTCCCTTTTGGGTGAGGAGGTTTTGGTGTCGAGCATGCTCTCACCCTTGCCGCGTTCTCAGCCCCTGCTGTTCCAGCCCCTTTTCTCAGCAGGTCTACAGTCGGGGAGCTCGGCGGACGTGGGACCATCATCGGCTGCAGTTCTTTCTCCTCCACGTCACCCTTGGCCCTTATTCCAGGCCTGAATCGGGCCTCTCTATCGGCCTGTCCTTGGACAGCACCGGCTGGTTGCCCTTGGGGCACCAGTCTCCCCCAGCGATGTCTGTGGCCTGCTCTCTGGGCTCTGCCTCGACATGAGGAACACAGTTTCTCCCCATCACTGCCCCAGACCGCTTCCTCAACAAGAGGAACCCAGTCCCTCCCATTGATGTCCCAAGCGATTCCAGTGATGCCAAGTTCCTCGCTCCTGTCACTGACGCCTCAGCCCATGTTGCCGGCACCAGGCCCTCAGTTACCCCTGCCAACACTGCAGCCCACCCCAGCGCTACCTATGGGCCCTCAGTTTCCGCTGCCTGCCGACGCCACAGCCTGCTCTGGCGCTGCCTGTCATCGATGTCAAGACCGTGTTGCTTTCATTTTGGGACTTCATGCGTCGGCTTGCGCCTCCATCAAGGCCGACAGCGCCAAGTCCTACAGTACCTAACCCCACATCATGGCACCATGTCTGACTCATCCTCGTTCTGATATGCCGTTGGTACCCATTTCGGACCGTGGCAACGAGGATGAGTGTCACGCCGACCTGCTGCCAGGGGATGAGGATGAGGAAGATAAGAATGATGAGGGTAGCACTGCTAGCTCTGCTCTCTCTTCCTCTGCAAGTCTCCTCTGTGGGTGGACTCTTTGAACTACACCCGAGGTCCCCCCCAGATGATCCTTCTTTCATTGTGATCATGAAGCAGCTCCAGACTGCTATGTACTTCGAGGCAAAGGAGCAGGACATCGTCAGGAGGAACCTCATGGAGTACCTGGAGTTACCAGACTCCCCACCTGTCATAATTCCTCTTTTAAATAGATGCCTATGAAGATACCACCATGGCTACCTGGTACAGGCCAAAAGCAAACCCGGCCATGCCCAAGAATGCCCATAAATTATACCAGGTCCCCTCGAGGAAACCCTTCTTTGGGGAGTAAGCTCAGGCAAACTCCATGGTTATTAATGCAGCCTATGATAGGACTAAGAGGCCCAACCATCTTAGCTGTCCTCCTTCAAACAAGGAATCCAGAAAGCTGGACCTTATAGGCAAATGGTTATTTGCCCCTGCCACCCTGGCAGTTAAGAGTTCTCAACTGTATTGGCCACGTAGTAAAGTACCAAGACTCACGCTGGAAAAGGGCCAGAGCTGCTGCAGAGGCCCTTCCAGAGGGTACCGAGAGGAAAGAGCTGCTCAAGGCCCTTCAGGCAGGGGCAGACGTGGGCATTTGTGCAAGCGTCTCTTACGGTCAGCCTATGGTGCAGTCGATGCTTCCACGAGAGCAGCCACAGTGTGCATTTGTCTCAGGTGGCATTCTTGGCTTTGGGTGTCTGGTTTCGTCACTGACGTTCAGCAGTCCACCTTGAATGCCCCCTTCAGAAACTATAAATTCTTTGGGACAGATGTGCAAGACATCCTTTCCAACCTGCAAGCCTCTGGCAAGACCCTGCAGTCTGTTCACTCCCTTTATCATACCCAGTCAAAAGATACCCAGAGGGTGCCCTTTTGTTGGGCCTACAGCAAACCTAAGCAGAGCCCCAGACCCCCTCCCAAATGTCAGGCCTGCCTCTCCTGCCCCTGCTGCCAAAGCTCCCAGAAGGGGTGGTACAGCGCCACCTCAGCCTGACTCCTTACCAGATCCCCACCCTCCAGATCTTCAGGAGGTGGGGACCAGGGGTCGCTTCTCCCTCCACATCAACAAGTGGCAGGAGATCACAATAGATTCCTGGCTGTTACAAATCATAGAACACAGCCACACTCTAAAACTTCTAGACTGGCCTCCAGTTCAGTCTCATTACCCACCAGATTACATTCCTGTGTTGCAGTGGGAAATTTTTGACCGCGTTGCAAATAAAAGTAATCGAACCTGTTCTGGTGCATCAGGGAAAGAAGGAGTTCTATTCCCACTTCTTTCTCGTCGCCATATCCACAGGGGATTTGCGGCTCATTCTGGACCTAAGGAACGTCAGATCTTACTTCGAGAGGGTTCCTTCAGTAGGTCATCAGATATAAGACTGGTGCCACCTGGCGTTGGGCCGCACAGCAGACTTTTCTAGCAATACCTGACTGGGGACCGCCCACCCGACGTTATGTGATGGACATCAGCATGACTGTATATAGTGGGCGATCCCCACGCCCGCCCTCAAGGTCTTTCCCGCCGTCGCCTCGTGTCAGTCGCATTGCAGACTTCCATATAGTGATCATCATGAAAGTGTCTTGCGTCGGCGTTTCCTTCACTAAAAAATTCTCAAATTTATATCCTTTTTCATTGATGTCTTCACCCAAGAAGAAGTGCTCATCGTGTGGCACGCAGATCCCGCACAAAGACAGTCACCTCAAGTGTGTCCTCTGTTTAGGCCTGGACCGTCCTGTTTCCTCTTGCCCCGAGTGCCAGACCTTCAACCAGGCCACAAAGAAAAGGAGACAGCAGGCTTTGGAGGCCCATCTTTTAAAAGCCCTTCTGGCTTCTCTGGAAAAGAAGATGGACCACTTAGAGTCCTCGGATGAAAAATCTTCTCCTTCCAAGAAGCACAAGGAGAAATCCAGGGAGCGGGAGCGCTCCGCGGACAACGTGCGGCCCTTGACGAGCAAGGCCCAGCAGCCGCCCTGCATGGCTCCTGCAGACATAGCGATCTCTCGCTTCAGGGTCTCCTCCCGGGTTGCTCAAGTCCTCATTGAGGCTAGAAAGCCCTCTACTTGTTCCACTTATGCCATGAAGTGGAAGTGGTTTTCCATCTGGGCGACCGCTACGGGTTGGAACCCCTTCTCTTGTTCTGACCCACAAGTCATGGAATACCTCCTTCACTTGTCAGACGCCGTTCTTTCCTACTCTTCTTTAAAGGTCCATATTTCAGCTCTCTCGGTGTACCACGCGCTAGTGGATGGTAAACCTGTGGCTCAGTTGGAGGTCTCAAAAACCTTTCTGAAAAGGATTCTCCATCTGAAACCCCCCATCCGCAGCCCAACTCTGCCTTGGGACTTGAACTTCATCTTGGAAAAGCTCACTCTTCCTCACTTTGAGCCGGCTATGAGCTGTGATTTGCGCTTCCTTTCCTGGAAGACACTTTTTCTCGTGGCTATCACGTCAGCCGGAAGGATTTTGGAGCTTCACACTCTAGTCTGCAAGGAGCCCTATCTGATTTTCCATAGGGATCGGGCGGTTCTTAGACCGCACCCAAAGTTTCTTCCCAAGGCAGTGTCAGAAGTCATGCTGAATCAGTCAGTAGAGCTTCCTGTGTATTACCTGTCCCCATCTAACAGAGGTGAGGCATTCCTTCATACAGTGTACAGAATGTTCATCTGATTCTCCGGTGTTTCACTCACTGGACCAAAGAATTCCGTACCTGTGATCAGCTGTTTGTTTCCTTTGCCCCTAGATCGAAGGGCAAACCGGTTTCTAAGCAGGGCCTTTCCAAATGGTTAGGCAGCTGCATTAGGTTCCGTTACCAAAAGTACGAAAAGCCTCTGCCGAGTCCCATCAGAGGTCATTCTACTAGGGGCATGGCTGCCTCCGGGGCCTTCTTGCAGAACGTTTCTGTGGTTGACATTTGTGCCGCCTCTACTTGGAGTTCTGTCCATACCTTTATCAAACACTACAGTTTGGACATTGCTTCTAGGTGGAGGGCTGGCTTTGGCCTAGCCGTCTTGCAGGGCCTTCTGTCCGAGGCTGGGTCCATTCTGGAGCCCAGTTTTTTCTGTTGGAGTTAGTTCTCCTCCTCCCTAGTTTCTCTCGGTGTCTCCTTGGAGGGACTGCTTGGGACTCTGTCCTATATGTGAAGACCTACTGAAGGAACCCTCTGGAAGTAAGATATTACAGTTACGTAGGAACTTACCATAACGGTAGATCTTCCAGAGAGGTTCCTTCAGTAGGTCATATTTTTCCCTCCCTCCTTCCTCTCTTTTTCTGTTTTACAATGACTCCAAATCCTGTTCGCTCCTGCTGTCAGGCCTCTTCCTGGCTCCGTCGGGAGAACTGGAGGGTGGGCGTGGGGACCGCCCACTAGATACAATCATGCTGATGTCGGGTGGGTGGTTCCCCGTCAGGTATTACTGCAAAGGTCTGCCAGGCGGCCCGACACCGGGTGGCGCCAGCTCTATATGTGGTGACCTACTGAAGGAACCTCTCTCGAAGATCTACTGTTACGGTAAGATCTTACTTCGAGAAACAGCTCTTGCAGCAGGTTACACCATTAGGACTGAAGCCGGCAGGCACCAGGACCCAACCGAAATTTTCTAGCTAGCAATATTCAGCAGGGACCGCCCCGGCGTGGTCCTGCCCGGCGTCAGACATAGTACATAGGGGGCGGTCCCAAATTCCCACTTCTTTTCCGCTGTCGACTCGCCAGCCATCGGCCTCTCGGTCTCTACCTAGTGCACGACGACAACAGAACTTACTGTGTTTTTCAAACTGATGTCCTCTCCAACTCCTTCGCTTGAGGGTCACCTTTCCAAGTGTGCCTGCGGAAAACAGATCCCTTTCAAGGATCCTCACTCCTCCTGCGTGCGGCGCCTAGGCCCGGACCACGATATCAAGGCCTGCACCTTTTGCCAAGAGTTCAATCGCCGCACCAGGATCCGCCATCAGAAGGCACTTCAGTCATATCTTCTGGAAGAAAAATTGAAAAGGATGGATCAAGAACCTTCCTCCAGGGGAGAATCTTCCTCGAAGGCCCATAAACACCGGGAGAAAGTAAGGTCCAGATTTCCGAACCAGGCCTCGGACTCCCGCAGCTCAGGCTCCACTAGATTGGACCGCTCTCCCTCCGGGGCTCGGTCTCAGCCCCGCCCCAAGGTCTGGGCATCAGGCGGCTCTTCTATGCTCCAACCTATCAAGACTTCAAGGCCTCAGCTTCCTCCACTCCCTCCAAGGCCTCTTCCAAGTCTTCACAGCGCCATAAATCTTCCTCTTCCACCCGACGTCGGGACACCGACTCCAGATCGGTCTCCCAACCTCCCAGAGGTCCTGACCCAACTCCTAGGAAGACCAAGGACCTGACGTCCCTGAAGCTGGTGTCGGACCCGACGTCAGCTAAGCACTCCAAGTCAGGTGCTCGCCGGAACCGAGGACACCAGCCAGACACCAGTCGCCAGCCGGGCGTTCACCGGATCTGAAGGCATCGGCCAAGAGACCGACGTCGGCATCGCACTCTCCAGAGCGGAAGACACCCCCACCCCCCCGTCACCGGTGGGCACTGGTCACAGGGACTCTACGGAGGAGGACGCTACACTGCCTGAAGACCAGGCGGGTGACACCGAGAATGCCGGGCTCCCGTGGGAACCTTCCCCGAACCCGGAGACACCCACGGACCCGACCCCAGCGACAGACCACCGGCGCCAGGCCCGTCGTCGGGCATGAACATAGAAAAAGTAAAGGAACTCTTTACCTTCTGGTGGGACACTATCCGAAAGGATGTGGTCCCTCTTAAACCTCCTCCTTCTTCACCCCCTCTTCCAGAAAGGGGCCAGGAGAACGACCACCAACCCCTAAGAAGCAGACTCCACCTCCTAGGGGCAGATCAAGACAGGAGAAGGCCTCCCTCAAGATCTCCATCAGGGTCTCTCAGCCCCAAGCGACCCAGATGGCGTCAGTACACTTCGTCAGTGGAGGACTCCAGATTGGACACCTCAGACTACTCCAGATCTCCTTCTCTGCTCAGCATCTCCTCTCCTGACCCACATGACCTCCCCAGGTCTCCTCCAGATGATCCCTCTTTCGCTGAGATCTTGAGGCACATTCAGGACAACATGGAGTGGGATGCTGAAGACTTTGACCCCGAACGACAACGCCTCGCCCGCTTTCTTCGGTAGAAAGACCCAAAGCCTGTGGTAGTACCACCCTTGGCATACACTTTCGCGGACGTCACCAAGGCTGCGTGGAAGTGTCTGCACTCCACTCCCGCAGTGCTGAAGAAGGCTGACCGCCTGTACAAGGCCCCGAGAGAGGACCAGTACTTGGCCCAGCAACCTCTGACAGACTCCCTGGTCATCATGGCCTCACATGACTGGTCTCAAAGACCACAACATATGAGCACACAACCACCGGACCATGAATCCAAGCAACTGGATGCCCTGGGGAGACGCACGTATGCGGCTGCTACATGCGCCATCTGGTCTCTGAACTACCTCACCCACATGGTTCAGTTTTAGAATCCCTGTGGGAACAGGGCCAGGACCTGGTCGATAAGCTTCCGGATGGTGATCAAAAGGCGGAGCTCCTCAATCTTCTCCGCACAGAATCAGATGTGAGTACCCAAGTACTACGAGCTGCATACGATTCTGCGGACTCATCTGCCAGAGCGGCAGCTTCAGGTGTTTGTCTCCGGAGACACTCTTGGCTCCATGTCTCCGGCTTCACCCCGGACATACAGAAGAACATTTTTGACGTCCTGTATAACGGCGAAGTACTCTTTGGTGAACCCTCGGAGAAGGTCATCACCAAACTCCAGGACACTGGGAAGGCAGTCCGGTCTGTACAGGCCATGTACAGATCCAGGCCGGGTTCCTTTCACAGGAACCAGAGCCGTTTTCACAGCCGACATCAAAGGCAGCAGCCACGTTCCAGCCAGCAGCAAAGGGGCACTTTTCAGCGTAAAGCCCAGGCGAAGTCGTCCCCAGGCAGAGGCCAACGTTACACGAAATCGGCCCAGCCCGCAGTGACCAGTGCTGCCACAGCATGACTCCTTCCGGCCCTCGCCCTCCTCTGGATCAGCGAATTTGCAAAGGTGGGAAGTGCGTCGCTGCATCGCCACTTTCAGGGGTGGCAGTCGATTACTACTGCCGACTGGTGGGTTCATCAGTTGGTCAAGAAAACCATTTCATAGAGTTTCCTACCACCCCACCAGCCAGACCCCAGCTCTCCCGTTACTCGGGTCAGCATGCCCTGCTCATACAGCAGGAGGTGCTCGCGCTTCTGGAAAAAGAAGCTATAGCGCATGTACCACAGAACCAGAGAGGTCTAGGATATTATTCTCACTTCTTTCTGGTTCCAAAGAAAACAGGGGAACTCCGTCCAATATTGGACCTCAGCGACCTCAACGAATCGGTCCTGTACAAACGCTTCCGCATGGTGACCCTCCCAGGTCTGATTCCCATGCTCAAGCAGGACGCCTTTCTAGCGTCCCTGGACATGCAGGACGCTTACCTGCACATACCCATTGCTCAAGCGCACAGGAAGTTCCTGCGCTTTGAGTTTCAATGTCACCATTATCAGTTCCGAGCCCTTCCCTTCGGGCTGTTATCTGCACCTCAGATGTTTACGAAGTGCATGGCAGTCGTAGCGGCATCTCTGAGGAGACAAGGCCACTACGTGTTCCCCTACCTGGACGACTGGCTTCTCATGGCGCCCTCCCGGGAGGCCCTGATGTCCTCCATTCACCGTACTCAGTCTCTGTTCAAGACGTTGGGCATCATCATCAATTACGAGAAGTCACGCCTGGTTCCGTCTCAGACTCTGCAGTTCATTGGTGCAGTTCTGGATACCATCCAGGGGAAAACCTTATCCCCCTGGACAGAGCGGAACACATCAGATCCCTCATCAGGGACTTTTCAACAAAGACGACCATTCCTGCCAGACTGGTCCTTTGCTTGCTCGGACACATGGCTGCGGCCATTGCAACAGTCCCGCTAGCCCGTCTCCACATGCAGGTAACCCAGTGGATGTTAAGGGTCCTATGGGATCAAAAGCAAGACCATCTGCAGCACCCAATCCAGATCACAAAGGCCATAATTCAGGATTGGCAATGGTGGCTAGATTCGAGGAATCTACTGGCGGGAGTCCCCTTCACTGCGCCGTCTCCGATTGTGACACACTGCACAGACGCTTCAGGACTCTGATGGGGAGCACACCTCGACGGTGTTCGGTCTCAGGGCCTGTGGACAGCCCAAGAATCTCATCTCCATATAAACATCCTGGAAATGAGAGCAGTTCTTCACGCCCTGCAGGCCTTCCAATTGGAGATCCCACCGGGTACTCTTCTGTTACAAACAGACAGTTCCGCGGTGATGTATTATCTCAACAAACAAGGAGGCACCCACTCCTACCCACTTTGCAGGGAGGCCAGGAAGGTGTGGGATTGGGTTTTGCAACACGGCGCAAACCTCATTGCGGTTCATGTACCAGGGGTGGACAGTGTCGTCGCAGACGTCCTGAGCTCCTCTCAGGCCAAAGTCCATGAATGGGAACTACTCCAGGAGGTAGTAGAGGATCTGTTTCTCAGATGGGGCACACCAGAATTAGACCTTTTTGCGTCCCCATCCAACGCAAAACTGCCCAGTTTTTGCTCGCTAGATCCAGGGCCTGGTGTTTTCTGGTGAGACGCGTTGTCCCTCTCCTGGACGGGCAGATTCCTCTATGCCTTCCCCCCTTTTCCGTTGATCCAGAGCATTCTTCTGAAACTTCGCAGAGAGCAAACGATGCTAATACTTATCGAGCCATTTTGGCCCAGACAGATCTTGTTCCCTCTTTTGCATCAGCTGTCCCGGGAACCTCCAGTGCCACCGCCAATCAGCTCCCACTTTCTGTCTCAGTAGGCGGTTCCTTGGTCCATCCGGACCTACATTCCCTGAACCTACACGCTTGGCTCCTAGAGACATAGCCATGATGCGACATGGGGTCTCGCAAGAGGTAGCAGACATTCTGGCTGCTGTAGGAAACCAGACCACCCATGCAACCCACGCCATGAAGTGGCGTAGGTTTTGTGTATGGGGTTCACACGCGTTTTTCGCTTTGGATTGTCCAAAGAAGTTGGTTCTGGACTTCCTGCTGTCCTTTTCCAGACAGGCTTGGCTTACTCTCGACACAGGTACACCTCTGTGCCATCTCAGCCTATCACATTCCTATAGGCCAACGCACTATAACTCAGTTGGACACGACACGAGCCTTCCTAAGGGGTGTCCTCCACCTTAGGCCCCCGATTAAGGATCCGATTCCACCTTGGGATCTACCCGTCGTCCTGGAGCAGCTTACGCTGCCACCCTTTGAACCAGCCGTGGATTGCGAGCTGCGCCTTCTTAGTTGGAAGACTTTTTTTTTAGTTGCGGTCACCTTGGCCAGAAGAATTTCTGAACTCCATGCACTTATGTACAAAGAACCTTATTTGGTGTTCCACCATGACAGGGTATCCCTACGGACTAATCCTAAATTTCTGCCCAAGGTGGTCTCAGGTCTCACCCTTAATCAGGATATCGATCTACCAGTGTACTTCCCCAAGTACACTTTAGATGTGCATAGGTGTCTCAGATACTACTTGACCAGAACCAAACTCCACCGAAAATTGGACCAGCTTTTTGTCTCCTTTGCTCAAAGGATGATGGGAGCTCCTGTTTTGAAACAGTCGCTATCCAGGTGGCTCATTCAGTGTATCACGTTCTGTTACCAGAAGTGCAACAAACCCTTACCGGGCACGGTTAAGGGTCATTCCACCAGAGGGGTGGCTACCTCCTTTGCAGCTTTAAAGAACGTGTCCACCTCAGCTATTTGTGCTGCAGCTACTTGGAGCTCCGTACACACTTTCATCAGGCATTATAGCCTGGACATTGCATTGAGGCGAAGAGCAGGTTTTGGTCTAACAGTCCTTCACGGACTTCTGTCCTAGGCTTGTTTTCATTCAAGGATTTCTACCTTCCCTCCTCCCAATGGTGTGGGATTTCCATGATTGCTTGGGAATCTGTCCTAATGGTGTAACCTGCTGCAAGAGCTGTTTCTCGAAGTAAGATAGTACAGTTATGTAAGAACTTACCGTAACAGTAGATCTTCGAGAACAGCTCTTGCAGCAGGTACTTTCCCTCCCACCATCCCTGCTGGAGGTAGATTCTAGTTCCAACATCCTTCTCCTAGGATCAGGTGTTTCAGCATCTCTCTGACTGTCATTTGACGGTGGATCCTCAGTCTCCTCTTCTGATGTCATCCAGCGGCCGGGAGTCTCCGGCGGGAGAACTGGGGATTCTGGGGGACCACCCCGTTATGTACTATGCCTGACGTCGGGGGCAGGACTGACGTTGGAGGCGGTCCCCGCTGAATATTGCTAGCTAGAAAATTTCCGTGGAGTCCTGGCGCCTGCCGGCTTCAGTCCTAATGGTGTAACCTGTTGCAAGAGCTGTTCTCGAAGATCTACTATTACGTTAAGTTCTTACGTAACAGTACTTTCCTATGTAACTGTACTGTCCTACATCCAGTACAGAAGTTCAGAATGGTGACCCTACAGGGCCTATTGTCCCATTATACCAGGAAGACTGGATCTGTTCTTTGGACATGCAAGACACATACCTGCATATCACAATGTTTGCCCCCCGCCGGCAGTACCTCAGGTCCCACTTCCAGGAGGAGAGTTACCAGTTTCAAGCCTTACTCTTTGGCTTGTCCTCAGCGCCTCAGGTCTTTGCCAAATACCTGGCAGTGGTAGCGGCTGCCCTCAGGGGGGAGGGCTTGTACATCTTCCCTTACCTAGATGATTGGTTGCTCAAAGCACTGTCCAGGGACCTGTTACTTCAGACTTTACAGCACACCATTCAGTTCCAGGCGCTGGGCATCACGGTCAATCAGCCCAAGTCAGTCCTGGTCCCTGGTCAGCAGCTGCAGTACCTTGGGGCAGTCCTGGATACGGCTCAGGGCTTGCCTTTCTTCCACAGGACAGGGCAGAACGTCTGAGGGTTCAGGCTCAGCTGCTCTACAACAGTCATTATGTAACAGCCTGAGCCTTCTTGAAGCTTCTGGGTCTGATGACTGTGGCTATTGTTACGGTACCGCTAGCCAGATTGCACGTGAGGACTCCCCAGTGGACATTAAGGGTCCAGTGGGATCAGTGCACTGACGACCTTGAACAGCCAGTTCTAGTCTTCTCCACAATCAGAAAGGTGCTGCAGTGGTGCAGCCTATTGAAAGGGGTTCCCTTCCTTCCCCTCAGAGTTAGACTGGCCCAACAGGATACCTGGAATTTCCAGGTGGGTCCCCCCTCTGTTGTGTACCTGCCCACCATATAAACTCTGAAAATCTCTGCATGTATTACCCATTCTGTAATTAAATGGGGTATTTTGGGCACTGCAAGTGAATATAAGATGCAAACACAGCTAGTATAGCATATCGAAATAGAATACTGATATGAGTGTGCCACCTGGGGCCCTCCCCTGTTGATTTTCCAAGTGGGCCCCTGTATCAACTTTACAGGTGGGCCTCCAGTACCCCAGTCTGACCCTCAGCAGATTCTCATGACGGATGCCTTGGGGTTGGGCTGGGGGTCTCATCTGGGGTCCCATCAGACTCCAGGGACATGGTCTCCAGTGGAGGCTACCCTCCACATCAGTGTCCTGGAGATGAGGACCGTTCTGTATGCCCTTCAGGCCTTCCAGAGCAACTTGTCTCTGGGACATCTGCTGGTCCAGATGGACAACATCAACATAGTCCATTACATCAACAAACAAGGGGGACTCGCTTGCACCCCCTGTGCCGGGAAGCGATGAGGGTCTGGTTCTAGAACATGGTCTAGAACTTTCAGCCATCTATGTATAGGAAGAGGCATCACCAGTAGAAAGCAGGAAGTTGTTATTCCTCTGTACAGACTGGTGAGACCCGATCTGGAGTACTGCATGCAGTTCTGGAGACCCCAGCTCCGCAAGGACATAGACGGGATGGAGGCAGTCCAGAGGAGGGCAACCAAAATGGTGTAGGTTCTGCACCAGAAGCCATACGAAGAGAGACTAAAAGAGCTTAATATGTATACCCTTGAGGAAAGGAGGGAGGGGGGGATGTGATAGAAACCTTCAGGTACCTCAAGGGAATCAACAGAGTTCAAGAGGGTAGCATATTTCAGAAAGAGATGCTCAAGAACAAGGGAACACAATTTGAAGATAGAGGCTCAGGGGCAATGTGAGGAGGTATTTTTTCATGGAGAGGGTTGTGGATGCATGGAGCAGCCTTCCTGAGGAGGTTGTGGGGTCAAAACAGTGGGGAATTCAAGAATGCATGGGACCGACATAGAGCAGTTATAATGGGGGGTAGGAGGGGGTAAGGAGGAAGTAAGCTGCTGGTTAACTAGGATCTGCAGCTTATCCAGTAGGTACGGAAATGGGCAGACCAGGTGGGCCAAGTGGTCCTTATCAGCTGTCAAAGTCTGTGATTCTATGTTTCTATGTTCCAGGCGTGCAAAACACCCTGGCAGACAGTCTCAGCCACTCGCAATTGAGGATGCACGAGTGGGAGCTGCTAACCTTAGTTGTAGACGACCTGTTTGACAGGTGAGGCCATCCAGAGTTGGACCTTTTTGCATCCCCACTCAGCGCGAAACTGGCACTTTTCTGCTTGCTCGCTCCATGGCCTGGAGTTTTCTGGTGAGATGTGTTGTCCCTCTCCTGGAAAGGTAGGTTCCTCTACACCGTCCCCCCATTCCCACTAATTCAGAGGGTTGTGATGAAGCTTCAGATGTAAGGGGCCACTTTAATCCTAGTGGGTACCTTCTGGCCTCGGCAGATCTGGTTCCATTATTACAGCAGCTGGCAGTGCCCCCGCCTCTGTGCCCTGGCTTGCTCTCATAGGAGCAGGGCACTCTAGTTCATTCGGACCTCAGTCCTCATCATCTTCATGCATGGATCCTGAAGACATATCCATTCCTAGGTCTGGAGTTTCCTAGAAGGTGGCTGATGTCTGGTGGCTGCCAGGAAACCCTCCACCAGGGCCACTTATTCCATGAAGTGGAAGTGCTTTGCTCTGTTTGCTGCTTCCCATCACTTGGATCCTTTCACTTGCCCATTGAAACAGATTCTGGAATACTTGTGCTCCCTGTTTGATGCTGGGCTGAAGGAACTCTTCCATTAAGGTTTACCTATTGGCCATTTTGGCCTTTCACTTTCCTGTTGATGGCGGTATGGTGGCCCAGCTGGATGTACCCTGTGTGTTCTTTTTTTTTTTTTATATTCTCTATTTTTGCTCCCTCTCTCACCACAGCCTTGCCACTCCCTCAGGACTTTCTGGGTACCCCTTTGTGCTGGGCTATGCGTACACCTACCGGACCTCCTCTTACTGACTTACCGCCATGCTGCCTAGGATTGCCCCTCCCCGGCAGGGAAGGAGAGAACAGTACCCCAAACCATCCCACCACCTGCTTATGTCTTTGTCAGGCTGCCATAGGGTCTTCCGGAGGCTTTGGACATCGGGGTGTGCTAGGTACTGGAGGCCGTCGTCTGGCCTGGCTGTGGGATATTTTCTTGGTTTCTCCCTGACCCCGAGGAAGCCAGCACACAGGGAGGACCAAGGAGCGTAAGCACACAGAGCGTGCAGCTGCTCCGGAACTTAGGTGGCTTCCTCCCCACCCACAGCGTCCCCCAAGCTGCACCTCCACCCGTGCTCACCCAGGTGGCGGTATTGCAGTGGGGACAACTACCTTCCCACCCTGGAGGAGGAGAGCGGTCCATCAGACACTCCAACCTCCCCCCCCCCAAAGCTGGCTTTCAGTGACCCAAGTCTGCACCCAAATCCAGGTCACCAGCATCGCGCTGCACCGTTTGGCTGACCCGTATCCCGTGTATTCTTGAGAGGCATCCTACACTTAAAGCCTCCCATCTGCAATCCAGCCCCACCTTGGGGTCTGAATTTTGTGTTAGAGAAGCTTATTTTGGCTCCGTTTGAGCCAGCCGTGACTTGCAAGCTATTTATTAAGTTGCTATTACTTCTGCTCAGAGGATTTCTGAGCTTTAGGCTCTCAAGGGTGAGCCTCCTTATTTGAATTTCCACAAAGACAGGGTGTCTTTGTGTACCAGTCCTAAGTTTCTGCCTAAGGTGGTGTCTGAGTTAACTTTAAATCAATCCATCCACCTGCCAGTGTATTTTCAGGAGCATGCCAATCCAGGGGAAGCATTGCTCCATACCTTAGATGTACACAGAATACTCGGGTATTATGTTCACTGTACGAAGGACGTTAGGAAGTCCTCGTAGCTGTTTGTTTCTTTCATTTCTGGGAAAGAGAGCGTTCCAGTTTCTAAGCAATGCTTGTCCAGATGGTCAGCCAACAGCATCATCTTTTGTTACAGGAAATATGGTAGAGTTTCCTTGTTCTGTGCGTGGCCGCTCAGCTCTCGAAGCATGGCCACTTTTGCTGCATGTTTCAGAAATGTTTTAGCTGCTGAGATTTGGGCAGCTGCTACCTGGAGTACTGTCCACACATTTCACTAGACACTACAGTCTGGATATTGCCTCTAGAAGAATGGCAGGATTCGACCTAGCTGTGCTGTAATGCCTCCTTTCCTAGGCCTGTTGTTTCCAACCTCCCAGACTGTTGTTCTGTCAGTACTGCTTGGGACTCGTTCCAAAGGTGTGGCTTGCTGCAAGAGATGTCCTCGATGAAGATAGTACAGTTACATAAGAACTTATTGTAATAGTAGATCTTCGAGAGAATCTTTTGCTGCAAGCCATGTCATCCCTCCCTCCATCCCCCTTGATCCTCTGTTTCTGTCTCCTTCTCCAGGATGCTTTGCCTACTGTCTCTCACTTTCCAGTGGTGGGAACCTCTGCCCTACTCCTACTTCTGCCTCTGTTCCTTCAGCGGACATCCTTCTTGTCTGGTCTCCAGGAGGAGAATTGAGGAGAGCGCGTGGGCCAGCCAAACATATACACAGGAGTGGCTACATTGGCTGATGTCATTGTCACGGGTGGTCCCAGTAGACTGCTAGCTGGTCCTAGTGCCTGTCGGCTATAGTGCCAAAGATGTGGCTTGTTGCAAGAGATTCTTTTGAGGATCTACTGTTACGGTAAGATCTTACTTCGAGAGGGTTCCTGCAGTAGGTCATTACATGTAGGACTGCGCCTTCTGGCGTCAGGACCACATGGCAAACTTTTCCAGCAGTGTCCGGTGGGAGTCCACCCTCCCATCACGTGACAGACATCAGTGTGACTCTGTATAGTGGGCGGTCCCCGCGCCCGCCTTCCAGATCCTTCCCGCCATCGACCTGCGCTAGTACCTTGCGGTAATCTGCATCTTTGTCGGTCACCATTTTTTCTCATTTTTGTCGTGTACCAGTCCATTTTCCGCACTTTGTCTTCTCCATCTCCACCTCCAAAGGCAAAGAAGAAGTGCACCACGTGTGGGGCGCAAATTCTCCACAAAGACGGCCATAGTCTCTGCCTGTCCTGACTGCCAGCCCTTCAACCAGGCCACCTGCAAATGATGACAGCAGGCTCTGGAGGCTCATCTCCTTAAGTCCAGAATGGCTTTACTTGAGAAGGAGATGCAGAAAATTTGGGACACAGCTTCTTCCCCTTCATCGGACAAATAAAGGAAAAAAAAAGACAAGGAGAGGCGCAGAGAAAAGGAGCGCCATGAGGACCGGGACCAATCCTTAGCTAGTAAGCCTTCGACCAACAGGGCCCTCTCCCGCGCCCACCCTCGTGGTGACTCAGGCAGCTTCGGGGATGACCTCCAGTGCCTCCGCCATCTTGCAACTTATTTTGACTGGTAAGTCATCCGCTGGCTCCTCCAGCGAATGCCTGGTCCTTGCCGGTAAGTCGGACTCCGTTTTGAAGCAGCCAGTAGTCCACTCGACTCCAACCGATAAGCCGGTCGAGGGTCCCACACTCCACCGTCCGGTCGCTGTTTCGCCCGGTCAGTCGGTCGCCTCTGATGACCACTTGGATATTGCTCTCCCACTGGGGGCTCACGCCATCACACCCAACATCCAGCAGAGCATGCTGGTTTCTCTGAGTCAGCCCTAACCCCGGGCCCTGCCCAGCCAGGAGACTTCCTCTCCACCTCCCCCGGTGGTTTCCCCTGACCCACAGCCTACACCTGGAACAGAGGAAGAAGGAGGATGCCAGGAAATGGTATTCTCTTCGCCCACTCCTTCAGTGGTTCCTCAGATCCCTCTGTGGGATACTTCCCCTTCGCCAGGCCCTATAGCTACCCTGACATCGGATGATCTTCCACTTGCTGCTCCTCCTTTGACGTCAGGAGCGCCGTCTGATCTTTCACGTCAGCTCCCTCAATCAGGGCCCAACGCTCGGCCCCTTACGCAGGGTCCAACCTCTTTGGGTCTGATGTCGGCTCACCCTATGCCAGGTGTCCCAATATTCACTTCCGTTTCGTCGACTACCCCAACAACAGCCATCCTGATGTCAACTATCATGATGTCTGGTATTTATCCTGGCCTGTCCAGGCCTCTAGGCCAAGACTTGCCGTCCGGCTACCCTATTTTTACCGGACATCAGGCACCCCTCCTTCCGCCATTGGGCTCATTGATGCCTCATTATTCCCAGCGCTATTTCCCTGGGTATCAACAGGGATACCCATATTATCAGGGTACCCATCCCTTAATATGTGGGTTTGGGAACTCGTTATTGCACCCCGGCCAACCCACCTCCTTCTCCTCCCAAACTAAACTGTCAATCTCTTATCCAGTCTTGGTGGAAGGACGCATGGTCCCAGCTAGTCTCCGACCTGGTACATAGGCTTCCTAGCCTGGTGGCAGTGCCCCGAACCCCCACCCCGTCTCCTGCCAGTTCACTGCATACGGTTGCATGTCTTGGGAGCTATCCCTCAGGACATCCCTCTCCTGGATTTTGAATGTCCAGAGGGTGAAGGGCCCCCTGACTCTGACCACGACACGTCGGAGTCTTCCTCAGATGAGCTATCCCCTCCCTCAAGGGGCAAAGAGTCTCCCACGTCTCCTCCAGAGGACTCTCCTTTTACCGAGCTCCTCCGCATAATCCAACAAGAAAGTAGTTTGAATGCTGAGGATCTGGATCCTATGAGGAAGCATCTAGCCGAACATTTAGATCTAGAAGTTGCCTTCCCCCATACCAGTTCCTCCTTGGACAGCACCACACGAGGACCTTACTACTATCATTTGGAAATTGCCACATTCCATTCCTGCTGTTCCCAAGAAGGCAGACAGGATCTACCGCTCTCCCAAGGGCGTCCCCTTCCTGGACTCTCACCCCAAGGCAGACTCTATTTTCATTACTGCCGCTCTGCTAACCCCAAGCACATGGACACGTCCCCACCGGACAAGGAGTCCAGACAGTTAGAGCAATTCGGGAAGAAGGTTTACTCTTCTGCTACGAGTGCCCTGCACTCCCTGAATAACGTGGTACATATGGTGTCATTTCAAAAGGCCACATTGGCTAAGCTTGAGGCCAAGATCTTGTCCCTGGAGGACTTTGACCTCAGAGAGGTGGTTGCTAAAGAGCTTTGTCTTTTTAAAATTTCCTGCAGACATGCTTTTTGGGACACCTATGATTTGGTGGATGCAGTGGCCCGCTCCTCTGCTACTGTGGTCAGCCTCAGGAGGCACGCTTGGCTGTGCATTTCTGGTCTGTCGACAGATGTACAAGCAGCCATTCAGGACGCTCCCTTTCGAGGATCAGTCCTCTTTGGAGGGGACACTAAAGATTTAATTACGGCCCCCCAAGATAGTGGTCAGGCCCTCAGATCGGTCCGCTCCATATATAGAGCCAGTACTCAGAAGAAGCAGCCCTTTCAGCGCCAGTTCGAGTGCCAAGAGAAACAATCAGCCCCAAAGAAGTAGACCAAAAGCCGAGCCGCTGTCTCTTTTTTCTCCTCTCCACTGGCCGCCAAATCCCAGAGATCGGCAGGAGGGCCTTGGCCCCCTCGCCTCTCTACCACCTGACTCGCCCAGTCTTCCCTCCCCTCCACTTCAAAACATGGAGCCAGTTGGGGGGATGATTCGCCCTTCACATCCAGGAGTAGGAGGACATCACCTCATACGTGTGAGTCCTATAACTAGTTTCTCAAGGGCACACGCTAGAGTTTCTGGAGTTGCCTCCAGACTCTCCTTCCGGTCGCTCGCACTACTTTCCACACCAAGCCCTGTTGGTTGAGGAAGAGATCAGGACTGTGAAACGGAAGGCAGCAATAGAATCTGTGTCTGTGGCTCAGAGGGGAAGGGGGTTTTATTCCCACTTCTTCCTGGTCCCAAAAAAGATGGGCGACCTCAGACCAATCCTGGACCTCAGCAGTATGAATCTCTTCATCAAGTACAAAAGGTTCCGTATGCTGACTGTTCAGAGCCTCCTGCCCCTTCTGCAGCAGGACCACTGGCTCTGTGCCCTGGACATGCAGGATGCTTACCTGCATATCCCAGTCTTCCCTGGCCACTGCCGTTTCCTGTTGTTTTGTTTCCAGGGAGCACTTCCAATTAACAGCCCTCCCTTTTGGCCTTTCCTCGGCACCCAGGTTTTTCACCCAAGTGCATAGTGATGGTGGCAGTGGCCTTACGCCATCAGGGTATAGCGATGTTCCCCTACCTGGACTACTGGCTAATGTCAGCTCTGTCCAGGGACAGACTTCTGGACTCCCTCTCAGTTACACTGATCCTTTTTTCCCGACTGGGGATCACAGTCAATCTCCCCTGGTCATCTTTAGTCCCCTCTTAGAACCTTCAGTTCATAGGGGTGGTTTTGGACACGGTCCAGTGCAGAGCCTTTCTCCCCTCAGACAGAGCAGAGACTGTTCGAGAGCAGGTCGTCCTGGTGATCTTGTCCAGATCTCTTCTGGCCAGAGCATTGCTATGCTTGCTGGGCCTGATGGCAGCCTCTATCTCCACAGTTCCTTTGGCCAGGTTGCATACGTGGCTCTCCCAGTGCACGTCACGCGTCCAGTGGTACCAGTGCTTGGACGATCTGGACCATCCGGGTCTGGTCTCCAGCGCAGTCAAGAGGGATCTACTATGGTTTCTAGACCCTCTGAATCTGTCCAATGGACTTCCCTTTTGAAGTTCCCCTCCTCTATGGACCCTCACTACAGATGCTTCTGTCTGGGTTGGAGAATGCACCTGGGGGACCATCGAATCCAGGTGTTATTATCCCAGTTAGAGATGTCCTTGCACATTAGTATTCTGGAGATGAGGGCGGTTCTTTACGCCCTTCAGGTTTTTAAGACCATCCTGTCGAGAGGAACACTGCTGATCCAGACAGACACTATATTGGTAGTCTAGTACATCAACAAACAGAGGCACCCAGTCATACCCCCTCTGCAGGGGGATGATGAGGGTGTGGAATTGGGCAGTCCAGCCTGACCTGTTTCCCACAGCCGTGCATGTTCCAGGCATTCACAATGTCCTGCAGACAGCCTCAGTTGGACGTCGTCCCTCGCTCATGAGTGGGAATTAAGTCAGGAGGTAGCAGACTCTCTTCCAGAAGTAGGGTCACCCAGACATCGATCTGTTCGCCTCCCCATCCAATGCAAAGCTTCTCAGCTTTTGCTTGCTCGTTCCAGAGCCTGGAGCTTTCTGGCATGATGCATTATCACTACATTGGACAGGGAAGTTCTTGTATGCCTTCCCGCCCTTTACCATTCTTCAGAGGGTATTTCTCAAGCTCCAAGCAGAGGGAGCTCAGATGATCCTGGTAGCTCCTCTCTGGCCGAGGCAAATCTGGTTTCGCTAATGCAACAGCTCTCAGTGGAACCTCCAATTCCTTTACCTCTCAGGCAAAAGCTGTTGACTAAAGATCAAGGCAGGTTGGTACATCCAGGACTCAGGACCCTGCATCTTCATGCATGGCTCCTTCAGACATAATCAAAACTCATTTCGGGGTCTCCCAAAAGGTCACCCAGGTCTTGGTGGAAGCAAAGAAACCCTCCGCCAGATCCACCTATGCCATGAAATGGAAGCATTTTTTCATTTGGGTGGCTTCTAAAGGCTGGGAACCCTTTACCTGCTCTGCTCCCCAGGTCATGGAGTACCTCCTGCACCTGTCTGATTCGGGTCTGTCGTAGTCGTCCCTTAAGGTTCACTTGTTGGCCATCTCGGTGTAGCACGTGCCAGTGGAAGGAAAAACTGTGGCTCAGTTGGAGGTCTCTAAGACCTTTTTGAAAGGGATCCTCCACCTCAAACCTCCCATCCGTAACCCCACCCCACCTTGAGATTTTTATTTTATGTTAGAGAAGCTTACGCTTCCTCCCTTTGAACCAGCGATGAGCTGTGACATGTGCTACCTTTCCTGGAAGGCGCTCTTTTTAGTTGCCATTACTTCTGCTCTTAGGATTTTCAAGCTTCAGGCTCTGATGCATAAGGAGCCTTATTTGATTTTCCACAAGGACTGGGCGGTCCTGCATACTAATCCTAAGTTTTTTCCTAAGGTGGTTTCTGAGTTCGCCTTAAATCAGACGGTTGAACTCCCAGTTTGTTACCCTGTTCATTCAAACGGAGGAGGATCTCTTTCGCACCTTGGATGTTCATAGAATCCTTAGATATTATGTTAAGAGAACTAAGGAGTCCAGAAAGTCCGATCAGCTTTTCGTCTCCTTAGTTCCCAAATCCTTGGGGTCAGCAGTTCCTAAACAGTGCCTTTCTAAATGGCTCAATAACTGCATTCGCTTCTGCTACCAGAAGTACGATGAACCTCTTCCGGGGGAGGTCAGTCGTCACTCTGCTAGAGGCATGGCTACCTCTACGGCATTTCTGCAAAATGTTTCTGCAGCAGAGATCTGTGCGGCAGCAACCTGGAGTTCCATCCATACCTTCACGAAACACTACAGTCTGGACATTGCCTCTGTGCGTAGGGCCAGGTTCAGCCTTGCTGTCTTACAGGGCCTACTGTCTTATGCTGGTCCTGTGCTGTCTCTCAGTTGCTCCTCCTCCTGTGACTCTTGGTCTCTCTATGAGTGACTGCTTGAGATTCAGTCCTACATGTAATGACCTCCTGCAGTAACCCTCTCAAAGTAAGATAGTACAGTTACATAAGAACTTACCGTAACAGTAGATCTTTAAGAGAGGTTCCTACAGTAGGTCACCTCCTTCCCCCAGTTTTCTGCTTTTATTTCAGCCATTCTGAACTGGGGCTCCAGGATTTCATCCTTTCTCCTGTCTTCCTGCTTGGATCTCCAGCGGGAGAACTGGAAGGCGGGGACTGCCCACTATATAGGGTCACGCTGACGTCCATTACATGACGTCGGGTGGGTAGTCTCCCGCCAGACACTGCTGGAAATCTTTGCCGTGCGGTCCTGATGCCAGTGGGCGCAGTCCTACATGTAACGACTTACTGCAGGAACCTCTCTCGAAGATCTGCTGTTGTGGTAAGTTCTTACGTAACTGTACTATATTCATAGCCACTCCATATCTGGGCAATGTGTATTCCAATTTCTCATGCCCCTTCTTGGTTTAGTTGCGCTACCCCAGCATTGCTGTGTTGCTATATTCTATGTAAGTTCCAGGCGCAATGCTGCAGCTTCAGAGCCTAAGCCCCAGCTGAAACAAAACCCCTGACAATTTTGCCTAGGTTGCCTAACCATTGCCTGTAGGAGGAAGACTACTACAGGAAGTGGTAAACATTACCACAGAAAGGTGGGTACTGGAAGTAGTGGGACAGGGTTGTCTCTGCAGTTCAAATAAATTCTAAAGCTGCAGAAACACAAAAGCTTTCCAGCTCACTCTCCTACAGAAAGAATTCTGCTGGAACTGGAAGTAAAAAAAAAAAACTGTTAATAGTGAAAGCAGTAAAAAGAGTCCCTGCCTTCCAGTGGGCAAGGGCCTTTCTCCAGATACTTCCTTACCCACAAGAAGAGTGGGGAGTGGCATCGCATTTTAGATCTCGGATTTCTGAACAAACACTTAAAGAAAAATTCAAGATGCTCACACTAAAGGCTGTGATACCATCCTTGCAGAGAGGACATTTGCTGGGATTACTGGATCTGAAAGATGCCTCTTGTCTTATCCCAGTCAGGCCACTGCACAGAAAATATTGCAGCTTTTAGGGGTGTGGATATAGTTCATTTATCTACACAAAATGGCATATCTCAGATTCTAGGGGTGTGAATGTGGTTCACTTATCCACACAGTGGCATATCCTCCAGAAGAGCCAATTCGTCGGAAAATCTTTAAGCTAAGCTCATCCCACCATCTGGGCAGTATATCCCTCAGCTCCGCCCTGTGAGGTCAGATCTGCCTTTCGGCTGGAAGAGTTTAGTCTCCTCCTTCACAGCCCTGTGCATTGTAGGCCTAAAGTGTGCCATCAGCAAACTTCTGTTGTGTTTTTTTTTCTTCAAGTATAGAGATTTTGCTACGTTCCGTGGTCCTTCTCCAGCCCTCTGTGATGGAAGATGGAACACAAAGAAGTGAAGCAAGCTCCCAGCTTCAAACGGTGCTTCTAGGAGCGTGAATATGTTGTTCATCCACACTGTCTGGCATTGTTCCTTCCCCTTTAAATCTTGCCAGAAGTCTTCAAGCTGGTTCCTCCCACCCACTCGGGTGGTAAATACCTCGGCTCCGCCCCATGACACCAGATCTTCCTTTCCGCTGGAAGATACAGGTTCCCTCGTGCTTTTCTGCAGCGATTGGGGCCCTGGATTCAATTCGACAGTTTTCACCGCATCTTCTCGCTTTGAAACTCGTAAGAGTTTACGACTCGGATTCGGACATGGATGACAAGTCGTCCCCCGAGTTTCGCCGGTGTCCTTGTGGACAGAAAATGTCGCGCACCGACCCCCACCTCTTGTGTGTTTACTGCCTCGGTACTGTCCATGATACCTCGCAATGTACCATTTGCGCTTCCTTCCATCCGACCGTTTTGGAGGATCATCAGGCGTGCCTGAAGCTGGGGAGACCGGAGCTTCGCAATCCACCGGTAAAATCTAAGGAGGCCAGGTGGGCGGTTTCCGCGGCTGCGGGATCCGCCGAGCAGCTCGAGCAAATGGCGGCCTTCGAGGAGGAAGCCACCCAAGCTTCGGCCAGCGAGGCTTCTTGTGCCGCTCAACTTGGGCTCCACTTTTCAGGATCCTTCGGGTTTGTGCCAGTCTCTCCCTACCAAGGGTGGCGCCCTCAAACTCGCACTCCTCCGTTCTAGAAAAAGGATCCAAAACCACCTTCTTCGAGTCGAAGAAGACGCTCCTGGGATCGGGAGTGGTCCGAGGTCTCGACTACGGTCGAGATCGCCTCCTCGGCTGCCGGTTTTTCAGACCTTCCATCTGGACCAGGCACAGAAGTTGAGGAGACGGCTGAACCGGCCGAGATTTCTCTCGACCCTATCAAGCCGTTGTCACTGACACCTGTCGATGATTCTTTGGAGAGAACGCCTATTCTCTCCTTCCCCAACGAGGAGACCCGTCCCGCGGGCCTCCCGATCGAGGACAGGAACGGATCCTCGGTTTCGCCCGAGTCGGTTTCTCCTGATCGACAAAGCCGACACCGTCGGTCTACGATCGAGGAGTAAGTCCTCTTGATCGTCGACCCAGGAAAGGACACAAACACTCCCGAAGAGCGCCGCCACCATTCCTCATCCTCCTCGGACGAGGAGAGGCTTCGACGGAAAATCCGTCGATGCTGTGAGGATCTTATGTGGCAGCAACTCCTGCTAGCAGGCCAGAAGCCGGCTCCCTCGGCGGTCCTGGCTATCACTTGACCTCAGCTTCTTCGGCCTACTCCGACACCGATTCCTTCAGCACCGGTCCCTTCGGGGGCTCCGGTACGCCCTCCGGCGTGGCCGGTTACAGGCTCCCCACCAATATTGGTGGAACCTCCACCAAAGCTGCCCCGGAGGACCGACAGTCTCCGGGTCTTCCTCACAGACTGTCGATTACAGTCACCCCTGATCACCCTAGGCATATCGAGGGAGATTTAGGTGGACAGCCTTTGTATCTGGACTCCTCCGATTCAGATAATACAGGCCTTCATTCTCACGATGAGCTATCGGTGTCAGGCATGGAAGAAGGGCCTTCCTCCTTCCAGGGCATCCTCCGGCTTATTTCTGAGTCCACGGGAATGCCCCTGCAGCCTATTCAGAAGAAGGCAGAATATCCCCTTACGGATATTCTTAAGAGGGGGGATACCCCTACGGAGGCCTTTCCAGTTGCCGATGCCATAATTGGCCCGGCTCTGGAACTCTGGCAGCGTCCTGCCTCCTGCCCAGCTCCGTCTGCCCGCATGGCACGCAAGTACGCGGTGCCCACAGGGTCCTTGGCGGGGTTTACTGAGCACCCCTCGGCGGAAAGCCTGGTGACTGCCTCAGTTTTCAGGCGGACGGGCAGCTCGGCGGATACTGACCGCCCTCCGGACAAGGAGTCCAAACTTATGGACCACTCGGCCCGGAAGGTCTATGCAGCATCTTCCTTGGGCCTTCGTCAGGCAAGCTCAGCAGTGATTATGGCACACTTCTCTCACGCCCTTTTGGGGTCGCTGGACAAAGTTCTTCCTCACCTCCCAGCTGACATGCAGACCACGGTCAAGCAGGTCAGGGACCAGGGCAGGGCTGTTGCTAAACAGCAGCTCCAGACTGCACTGGACATGGGTGATTCCTGTGCCCGTTCACTGGCTGCAGCGGTATCCACTCGCCACAGGGCTTGGCTGAGGTTATCCTCCTTTCCCGTGGATACTCAGCACAAGCTAGCTGATGTGCCCTTCCTTGGCACCGACCTCTTGGGCCAGGTGGCAGGTCATCTGCAGCGCATCGAACAGTCTAATGCTACCTTAGATCCACCTCTGCTAAAGTTCTTCAAGTAAGAACCAGCAGAAGCACAGGAAGAAGCCCTTTCGCCATTCTTCCCCTGCGGTCAGACAACCACCCTTCCAGGGGGGTCAGCAACAGCAGCAGGCTCAGGCTTGGCGCCCTAGGCCTAAGCAAGGTCCCCAGCAGCCCCGCAAAGGAGGCCGAGGCGCTGGTCCAGGTGCCTCCTCCTCTAAGCCTGCCCAGTGACGGGCCGGGGGTGGCCTCCCACGTACCCATCACACCAGCTCTGGGTCCTCCCATGGGGGGCCGGCTCCGCCATTTCCTTTCCGCCTGGTCCAGTATCACCTCGGACAGGTGGGTTCTAGAAGTGGTCGGGCAGGGTCTGCTCTTAGAATTCGAGCAGTTCCCTCCCAGCTGAGCCCGTGCCCCACGAGAGGAAAGGATCTCAGTCGCCCAGTCTGCCCTTCGGGACGATTGCGCTACTCCTCCTCAAAGAGGCGGTGGCCCAGTGCCAGATCCTCCCTTCAGACCCAGGCTTTGTCTCCAGGTATTTCCTGGTGCCCAAACGGACGGGGGGGTTGGCACCCCATTCTAGATCTGCACGACCTGAATCGGTATCTCAGGTCTCGCACCTTTCGGATGGTAACTCTGAACCAGATCATACCATCTCTGGAGCAAAACATGTGTTTCTGCACACTGGATCTTCAGGACGCTTTTTTCCACGTCCCTATCCGTCCGTCCCATCAGTGGTTCCTCTGCTTCAGGGTCGAAGGGACCCTGTACGAGTTCAGAGCCATGCCGTTCGACCTGTCATCGGCCCCAAGGGTCTTCACCAAATGCATCCAGTGGTGGTAGCCCATCTGGCGTCAGGGTTCGTATTTACCCTACCTAGGCGACTGGCTCCTGGCAGGTTCCTCTTTCAGCAGGTGGAGAGGTCCAGGACCTGACCCTCCGAACCTGCTCACTCTTGGGCCTTCTGATCAGCGAGGCCAAATCGAGGTACTCGTACCTTCTCAGGTGATGAGCTTCATAGGGCAGGAGCCGACTCGTCAAGCCAGAGCTCGGCTCTCGGCGGACAGGGCGGAGGTTCTCTCCTCCTTTGCCCAATCATTTCTGGTTGTGCACTCGCACCCTGCCCGGGACTTTCTACGCCTCCTGGGTTACATGGCGGCATGCACTTCAGTGGTCCGCTGGGCCAGACTGCACATGCGCCCCCTTCAGTGGGAGCTGGCCGCCCAGTGGTCTCAGCGTCAGGGTCTTTTCGACCAGCTGATCACAGTCACCCAGAGGATGTGGGACGCTCTCCAATGGTGGACCATCCCGAGTCATCTGCAGGAAAGAATCCCATTTGTCCGCCCCGAGCCGACGGTCGTCCTTACGACCGATGCCTCTCTCATGGGCTGGGGAGCCCACATGGGGGACTACAGGGCCTCACGCGCTCTGGACCCCAAGGAGTCCCGATGCCACATCAACCTGCTGGAGCTCAGGGCAGTCAGACTGGCTCTGTCAGCTTTGCTCCTCAGCTCCGGGGTCAAGTGGTTCAAGTCAGACGGACAATACCACGACCATGTACTACCTCAACAAACAGGGTGGCACTCCCGTCTGCTATGCAAGGAGGCGCTCGGATCTGGACCTTCGTCAGCCGGCTGGAGGCGGATCTCCTAGCCATCCATGTGGCAGGAGTCGCGAACCAACTGGCGGATGCTGTCAGCCGCTTAGGCAAGACATCCCACGAGTGGTCTCTCCATCCAGAGGTAGCTTACGACCTGTTCTCTCGTTGGAGCAAACCGTTGGTGGACCTGTTTGCCTCCAGGGAGAACACCAAGCTGAGGCTGTACCATGCCCGCCCCCCTCAGCAGGGTTCGCTACAGGGGGATGCCTTCTCGAGGCCGTGGACCCCAGGCCTCTTTTACGCCTTTCCCCCATTTCCCTTGATCCACAAGGTGTTACTCAAGGTGAGGAGGGACAAGGCGAGGGTGATCCTGGTAGCCCCAGATTGGCCACGCCAGTTCTGGTATCCAGATCTCCTCAGCCTCAGCTGCAGGGCCCGGAGCGGCTGTGTACACGCCCGGACCTGATATCAATGAACCAGGGGAAGGTCCTTCATCCGGACCTTCAATCCCTGCACCTCACAGCCTGGTTCCTGAGCGGCTAGAGTTCCAGGCTTTGGGTCTTTCCGAAGATGTCTACACCGTGGTTGAGGCATCTCGAAAAGAATCGACCCGGATATGTTATGCCTTCAAACGGAAGAGATTTTCCATTTGGTGTCAGGGCAAAAGCCTGGACCCCTTATCCTGCTCTGTGGCTAACATTCTGGACTACCTTTGGTCCCTCTCCAAAGGGGGTCTTCGGTCATCGACCCTCAGGGTGCACCTAGCAGCCATATCGGCTTACTAGGCGGCGGTCGTCAGCCGACGTTGGCTCAGGAAAGGTGATCGGGCGTTTTCAAAGGCCTGGATCACATATCCCTCCGGTACGTGAACCTCCACCTCCGTGGATCTTTTGCTGTTTTGGCAAAGCTCATGGGCAAGCCATTGAACCCATGCACAAGTCTGGCGCGCACTTGGTGGAAGACGGCCTTCTTGGTGGCTATCACGTCAGTCAGAAGGACGGGGGAGCTCCAGGCGCTTTCAGTGGACTCCCCCATTTGGTCTTTCACAGGGACAAAGTTGTCCTGCGCCCCCACCCGAAATTCCTTCCGAAGGTGGTGTCAAAGTTTCACCTCAACCAGGTGTTGACTCTGCCGGTATACTACCCTAATTACACCTCGGATGCCGAGTACAGGCTCCATACTCTGGACCTCAGGCGTGCTCTCTCCTACTATGAGGAGAGGACGGCGGAAATTCGGGGAGAGGTTCGCCAGCTGTTTGTCACTTACGCTGAAGCCGCATCTGGCAGACCTGCAGCCAAGCGGACTATTGGGAGATGGATTACATCATGCATAGGTCTGTGCTATGAATTGGCGGGTAAGGAGCCTCCCAAAGGGATAAGGGCTCATTCTACCCGCCATACTGCTGCTTCGGTGGCTGCTTCCAGGGACATCCCTATCCAGGAAATCTGTCGGGCCGCTACCTGGAAGTCAGAAAACACCTTTATTACCCATTACCACATCGACCTAGAGTCACGCCGGGATGCTGGTTTTGGGGCCTCTGTTCTCCAATCTCTGTTCCCTAAGTAGGGGGTGTGCGCCTTGCCTCCCTCCTCCCGGAGAATTGCTTGGAGTCTGCCAGACAGTGTGGATGAACAACATATCCACGCTCCTAGAAGAACAGGTTACTCACCTGTAACAGTAGTTCTAGGAGTGGTATATGTTGTTCATCCACATGCACCCACCCTACCTCCCCAGCTTTAGGCGCACAACCTGGCTTCCAGTGGGCTAGATCTGATGTCATGGGGCGGAGCCGAGGTATTTACCACCCGGGTGGGTGGGAGGAAGGCCAGCTTGAAGACTTCCGGCAAGATTTAAAGGGGAAGGAACAATGCCAGACAGTGTAGATGAACAACATATACCACTCCTAGAACTACTGTTACAGGTGAGTAACCTGTTCATCATGTGCCAACAGAGGATGTCATGGACGGACCCACATGTGTCCTATCTTTACTGCCTAAGAATGGCACACAATGCCGCGGTTAGTAGCCTGTGCCAGATGATGCTCCCCTCATCATTACAGAATCGCAAGACTCGTCTTCTCCTTGCCTGGCTGCCAGTCAGGATCCCAAATTGCATCCGAATGGTGGTCGCAAGGTGGCTTCCGCTGCGTTAAGGTCCGTGGCTCAACTTGTGGCCATGGAAGAAGCAGTGGCAAAGGCTGCTGTGGGCACCTCGACAGTGCTCCAGGCTGGGCCCACTGTCGGAGCATCCTTCACAGGTGCATTTCTTAAGATGTATCAAGCCCTCCAGTCCTTCAGGGATAGCCCTGCCTGCCATGGTAAGGAACATAGAAAACACTGCCGTTGGTCGTGGAACCACGAGAGATCACGCTTCTCCCATTCCCTCGACTCCCCTGGTCGCCCAAAGCTTGTTGAGCACCTGGCATTGACTGAGCCAGAATTGGTTGGGAGCAGGTTGCTAGCTTCATAGTAACCGTGTTGGCCTTGACAACCTCGACATTGGTTGATCAGGCGGTCAAGATTTTCCTAGACCTAGTTGACCAGTTGTCAGAGAGGATCGACGAGAAGTTTATCTCCAAGACCCCAGTCTTCACTCATGAGGACTCGGAGTGGTTGGTGTCCCTGGAGTGGTTGGTGTCCCCTGGCTGCTGCCACTCAGGACCAGTCTTCAACTGTTGTAACTAAGTCTCTTCGAAGTTCAGCAAGGCCTCCATCGAGGTCAGGAACTGAGTAGTGACTGTTGTCTGTTCCTCTCTTATCTGGACAAGCTTGCAGTTAGCCAGGATCTAAACACAGGAAGACGTGGGGAGTGCTAACTTCCTCAGGTGTATCACAGATACTACAAACTATTCTGTAAGTCTCATGCTGCCAGGTTTGGAGATCTTGAGAATCATTCTGGGTTCATCTGTCACCTTAAGAGACTGCATCACCTGCTGTCTGAACAGGTGAGTTCTAACCAGAAAACATACATCTCCTGTTGTTGGATGTCCCTAGTGAAGCCAGCTGCCTGCAGACAGGAATACCTGCATGTAGTGGCAGAGCGAGATGCAACTTCAAAGGCATCCAAGAGGATTTAGACTGGTGACTATTTATTTATTCATTTGGTAACCGGGTTGGTGCACTGATCCGAAGACCTTTTTCAGGCACTGCCCGGCCCAGAAACTGGCACAAACAATGTAAAATACAGTGAGAGAACAGCGTAAATCATACAGGGAACATAACAGTGTAGGTCAAGCTAACAGAGAAAATATAAGGTAAACAGTACCAGGTATATCAACAATTAAGCATGCCACGGTATGTAACATTTAGGTAAACTGGGTAAGGTTGCACCATCATTCAGCAATAGGAATAACAATAGTATTCAGGGCAGGAGAAGAGAACGGAGCACTGGAGGGGGGGTCAGGGGTGGGCAGCAAGGGAGGTGTAGCTGTGCTAGCGACCTGTGGGCAGATGCAGGTCGTGGAGGACAGAAAGTGCATTCCTAATAGGGAATTTAGATTTAGAGGGGGGTCGGGGAAACATAGGGAGTAGAGGAGGTCATTCCATAGTGAGTATCTAGCTGCAGAGAAGGCTCTTAGGCCAACCATCATAGGTATGTTAGGGTGTTCTAATTGAAGGTGGAAAGACTGGCGTAGATTGCGGCAGTAGGTTCTGGGCTAGATTAGAAGGGATAGTGGAGAGTAGGAGGGATTGTACAAGGTATCAGCAATGATCCAGGCCAGCAGGTAGGAGTGTCGCGCTTGTGAAAGGAGCCAGTTAAGGGACTTGTAAAGAGAGCAGTGGTGAGTGAGGAGAGGGGCATGGAGGGCAAGGCGGCATATTCGATTGTAGGTAGCGACCAGGCATTTCAGGTTGGTAAGGGAGGCGAGGGAGTACACTGGGCAGTCATAGTCGAGGGGGAGGAGGTTGCTAAGCCTGCTTCCAGCAAGAGGTGGTCGATCATGCGATAGCAAAGCCCCATCTTCTGGTTGATGCGCCTGATCAGTGAGGCAGTAGGGCCAGTGTAGGTTAAGGACGGGTCCAGGATTGCCCCAGATACTTGAAGGTGGGAACAGTGTCAAGGGGAGATCCAGCTGGGGATTTGAAAATGAGAAGGCTGCCATTGTGGGCAAGGGCGAAGACTTTCAGTTTGGAACCGAAAAGCGTGGCCTTTGTTTTGGCAGCATTGACCAACAGTTTGGTGGAGAACCAACAATGTGCCTTGCAGAAATCATCGGTAAGAGTGGTGGATAGTGAGGAGGTGTCACTTTGGTATAGTGTTAATTCATCGGCATAGAGGAGTGATTTACAGGATAGGCCCTCCGATGGGAGAAAGTTAATGAAGAGGGAAAAGAGGAGGGGGCCAAGGACCGATCCCTGGGGGACACCCACAGAGACAGGCAAGAGGGGGGAGGTGACACCACCAAGGCAGACCATCTGTGTTCTACCAGAGAGGTAGTTAGTAAGCCAGGTGGTGGAGTCAGGGGAGAAACCAAAGGCATTGAGTTTTGCTATCAGGATGTTGTGATTTACAAGGTCATATGCCTTGAACAGATCTACAAACACTGCACCAGTTAGTTTCCCTTTATGTTGTACTGTCGGACTGAATACATTGTTTGGCAGTCTGCAGAATATCTTGTTAGTCTTAACTCAAGCAGAGACTCCGCCAGAGACTGCAGCTTGCTCCAGAGAGTATACCCATACTAGAGAAATGCCCTTGGTCGCTAGCAGTCCTCTTGCCCAAGGTGGCTGAAGCATAGACTCCACTGCCTAGAGCATCAGGCTTGTGCAACTCCCTGTTGATGATGTGCGCAGTGACCTCCTTGGGAACAGTACTTGTCATTCTCAGCAAGAACAATCGCATCAGCTATGGGCTGAGTGACGTACACTGGCTATTTCTGGGAGTAGTGTATTTCCGTTTCTTTGCTTGAGGGACAGCTGCCACCAAAGCAGGCCTTTGTCAAACCGCATCAGCCAATGTCTGGTGCAGTGGAATTGGAGGAACTAAATTAACAGGCATATATAGCACATTTAGGAACTCCGGTTGGAGGCGCTTAGCCTGTTAGGTGGCTGCTGGCTCAGAATTCGATGTCAAGTGCAGATGTCTGAGTAGAGCCTGGAAAGAGAGATCCTTGTGAGACACAGACACAGAAATTGGGCCTGAGGTCTCTAGGCTATAGCTGAAGTCATCATTACCACCGAGAGGATGAGGTTGTGGTCTGACTTGTGCCCTTCTTCACCCTAAGAGGGTGGGCTCATTGGCGCAGCAACCCAGTGCACAGCTGTGGCAGCACCTGTGACAACAGTCCTGGAGGGACCGGTGCCAGAGGTGGAGCCAGAACCAGTACTGGCTGTGACACCGGGGAGGCCCCTGGTACCGTGAGCCAATGCGGCACCGGAGTTGGTGCCAGACCCAGCGCAATGACCTAGTTGACATCGGAGTGACTGGCCATGGCACCGTGGCTGGTCCCATCCCTACATGGGATGGGGGACAGCCAGTGGTGTGGTCACGGGCAAGGACCCTTGGGCTGTTGCTGGAACCAAACGCTCTACCTCGCCTGACAACCCCACCTGCGGCTCCAGTTCCACTGACCCCAAATGGCCAGAGACCGATTCAATCTGTGGAGGCTCATGGGCCTAACGTGGCACCCACTGCTCCAGAAGAACTGCCCAGTAGTGGAACTGCCCACTGGAGTCACCACTTACAGACAGAGGGAGGCTCCAGGACCAAGTCTCCGACCTTCTAGAACCAGAGGCCCCCAGCAACACCAAAGGTAATGATGGCAGGAGCCTTCAGCTCCTGGAGACCGAAGATCTCGTGGCAGACCTCAGAGAGGGTGACCTTGACCAGTGCCATTTTTTCCCTTCTGGCGGGAAGAGGAGGAAGTCGAGGCCAAGTGATGCTGTAACCCTGAAGCAGAACAGGATCAGAGGTACTCTTTTTTGTGCTTGCTGGAGGACTGTCCCCCCACCCCCCAGCACTGGACTGCCTGTAGTAAGAACCCTTACCCGACAGGGAAAGTGGACTGGACACTGCCTGTCTGCCGGTGCAGCCTGCCTCTTCAGGCTCCCTATGGTACTCCATGGCCTTTCGACCATTGATGCTTGGTAGGGCTGAGAAGAAAACTAAGTAATTTTTTGACAAAATACACTAAACTGTCACAAAAATTTACTGCAGCTCTAAATACTAAAACTGAGACCTGAACACTGTTGTATAGATGTGAAGTTGTGATTGCCGGTGGACGAGCGACAAACTCTGATGCGCACTCGGGAGGGGGGACTGAGAGAGTTGGGGGCTAGCTCTGACGTAAGCAGGTGTCCGCATGAGCTCACAGCGCTGTGCATGTGTAGTGCTTACCTTGGTGCCAGCCCTCTGAAAGGTTCTGGCTCCCACTGCCCCTGGTTCAGGTCCACTTGTGGGAAGCAATGATGAAGACTGATGCCTGGAAGACATTGAGTTTTAGGTAACAGTTGTAACTGAATGACAGATTAAGTGACGTTTAGCAGTGAGTGAGTTTGGTCTCTTCTCGTGAATTTGGGTTTGGGTTTTGGGTATCACTCTCCTGCTACCGGTTTGTTATTGGGTTTTGCAGTAAGTACGAGGATCGTTTCTGGAAACTTCCTTGAGTTTGGTTATACAGTAGGTGAACTCTCATTAGATCGATGCCTGGCTTAAGTGGTATTATGTACTATCTTTTTTTTTTTTTTTACTTACCACAATAAAATGTAATAAGAAAGACTGTATAGTTTTTACATTCCCTTTTACTTGCTTCCATGGTGGCTGAAAATTAATCATGATGTCTCTCTGCAGTGACTGAAAATTAATCATTGTGTATATTTTTTTCTCTGCCAGATGCATACTCCAGATATTGGTGGTCAGGGAACCACTTCTGAAGTTGTTCAGGCCATCGTTAGGCAAATCCATGACAACAATGTCAGCAAAATGGCCCCTCGGTGATTCAGTCGGTAAGTCTGCTCTAGTGGTGTATTAGGGACAGGGAGTGTGCCATGCCCGCACAGAGGCATCAAGGTGTACAAGTTTCTGTACCCAGGCAGAAGGGTCGCTGCATGCACATGGACAGAGGTTTATTGCTATCTGTGCACAAGCTGGGGGGGCACAGATTGCATATTTCTGCACTCCGGTAGAGCTGTCATAATCTGCATGAGGAATTCAGTTGCTGCTTTTTTAACTCTCACTACTCCTTTTTTCAGTATTATAAGTTGCCTTTTTATGCATTTTGTAACTTAGCGGAATGGGGAGGGGAGTAATTTAAAAATCTTTTTTTTTGTTGTTTATATTGCTTTTTATCTTAATTTGCTTGTCTTCCAAATCTTCTTGTTAGGGCTCTTGACTCTGGCAGCCACCTATCTTCTTAGTGCTGAGTCGATGTGTCAGTGCAACACAAAGCATTGGGAATTTAGTTGGCTGCATTCTGTGGACCCCCTTGTTGGTACATGTGTGTTTTTCAAACATGATGGAGACGTATAAATACCTTACAGGGATCAATAAGGTGCAGGAGGGTAGCATCTTTCGGAAAAGAAGATGGACAAGAACTAGGGGACTTGAGATGAAGTTGGAGGGAGGAAGAATTAGGGGTAATGTGAGGAAGTATTTCTTTCTGGAGAGGGTGCTGGATGCTTAGAACAGCCTCCCCATTGGGGTGATTGGGGCAAAAACGATGTAGGAATTCAAAAATGTATGGGAGACGCACACAAGGAAACTCTAGAAAAAGGGAAGAGTAGTAAAGCCCCAGATCAACTATAGTCTCCAGCGTAAGTTAAAGGTAGAAGAAATAGGCAGACTAGATAGGCCAGGCGGTCCTTATCTGTTGACAAATTCTATGTATCTTTGTATCTACATTGCTGCACCTTGTTTGAACAATTTTTTGTGCTTTAAATAATCAAGTGGAGCCCTGAGTGTGTTGCCTCTTTCACATGCACACTTAATACAGAATTCCTAGGTAACAGCACCAGATCTCATAGTACCACATCTCTCTTTTGGATTTTCAGCCTTCTAACTCTGTCTGCCACTGTCCCCATTGTCCTTCCAGCGGGGTCCTTGCAGTAGAGTTCCCAAGAGTGCCTTCAGCTATCACTGAGATGGCAGTGTTTTTCCGTTTTATCCTGTGACTCTCCCTTGACCCACAGCAGCGCACAAGTCCTTTTTCTGGCCACGCTCACTTAGGATTCCTCCGCTGGAGGAGCAGGTTCCCCCCAACACACCAGCAGTGGGCACTGTGGTGGCTGAACATGCCACCAGCCCTTCCGAAGTTGGGTCACAGGCAATGCTTCTACCACCTACGCCAGAGTATACTCCTGTACCCATTTTACCAGCATGGCACCAGGGGCCATCAGGTGGCCCATCTTGTTTGGTTTTAGCCCATAAACTATTTTTGCTGGCCTGTTGTCGCGGCGTCAGGTAGCAGTACTGCTCATGATGCTGGCGTCCGTTCAAGCGAACTGGGTGTGGGGGTTGAGTGCCCCTGACGGTGCTCTGTTCCTCAAGGAAGTGAGGATTGCTGCAGGGGGATGGGGTGCTGGCTGGGTTCCGTACAAGCATACATTGTGAGAGAGTTTTGAGCCCCAGGTATGCTGGCATCCCCAGGGATGTGGGCGGAAGAAGGAAAAAGCCTTGGTGCATGCAGTATGATCCCGCATGTGCTTGGGTCCTGCCTCCCTGGTACTCCTTTAACTTGGGATCTTCTTCAAGGATATCTCCCTCTATTGAGCCACATCATGGAACTGTAAGCCATCAGCATCAGGATCACCTGGAAATGTTTGCTGGCTGGAGCTGCCCACATCAGGGTACCTCGTCAACGACTATATAAAGTGGGCATCCCCAGAATGCCTCACTTTGTTTTACTGCCATCAACTGCTCATCTCTCCACCACTGCTGAACACTGTCAAACTTGGAAAGTCTTAATTCTGTTCTCACTCTTTCCTCCCCTTTTTCCCATGAGCTGATTCTCCTCAAACTCTCCCTTCCTTTCTCTTCTCTTCTCTATTCCCATCTTTGTTGCTGGTGTTTACTGCTGTCCTGGTGTATCCTCTGCTTCAGTTACTGGGCTTCTTTCCTCTGTCTGTTCAGCCTTGGTGAGTTACTTATACTTGGTGACTTTAACTTAAATGGGATTTCTTCTAATGCTAATAAATTCTCTCAAAATTTTAAGTCACTGTAGCTGACCCAATTAATTACTGAACTCACTGATTTTAATTTTCGATCCTTAAACCACTCTCTGATCGACTGGATCCTTGCCTGTCACCCCCACCGTGTAGTTGATGCAGGTATTCTTCCTGATGTACTCTGCGATCATCATATGGCTTACTGCGTGCGAAAATTACACTGCCCCAAAGCTCCTTCTAAATTCATTTACCTCAGGTCTTTCAAGTCACTTGACGTGATCTCCTTCCTTGCTGATCTTTGGTCAATTGATTGGTCTCTCATCTCTGCAGCCTCTAATATAAATTCTGCCGTACAGTACTTTGTCTAAATTCTTGGCTGTATGGGATAGTCATGCTCCCCTGCGTAGAACCAAAGTGTGAGTTTCACACCTTCCCTGGATAACAGCTGCGGTACATACTTGTCTCCGCTCCAGAGATCTCGCCTGGTGCACTTTTTTTATACACACACACATATATATATATATATATATATTTTGTCTTTATTAGCTTTCCCGTTTTCTCGTCCCTGTGCTCTGGGCGTGACGCAGGGAGGCACGTGCACACCACACCCCCAGGGCACCCTCCCACCACACTGCCACCCCATCCCACCTACGCTACCTATCCGGACCTCCACCCAGTGGGAGGCCAGACTGCAGGGGTGGCGGCTACCCAGGAGAGCTGCCCACAGCTGATCAATCCTGCTGCCCCCGTGCTGGCTCTCAACCCCAGGTCGTTTGTGAACCCGGGTCGCTGGCATGGTGCGAGGTAAGGCGTCCACTGCCCCAGTCTTCAGCGCCACCAGGCTGGCGCACCTGGCATACTTTTAAGCTCACTGACTCACAGTCTAAATTGGCCCACTACAGATGTCTCCGTAATGCCTGTACTAAAGTTGTCAGACTTGCAAACTCTGAGTATTTTGGTTCCACGCTCCAAAACAACATAAATAACCCCTCCAATATTTGGAAGGTTATCCACTCCCTTTTCTCCCCTCAGACCCAGTCTCCCCCCTCCCACTGTAAAGATTGGTGACTCACTTATTTCTGACCCTTCTGTTGTTGCCAAATTTTTTTAATTCCTACTTTTACTACCTGTACGTTTTCTCTTATCCATTCCTACCCCCCCCCTTCCCTCTCCTCCTTTTTTCTCCTTCTCTCCTGCTGTTTCCCTAAAGGCCCTGCTTTCCCTTAATCAAATGAAGGGAGGTAGTCCTGCTGGGTCTTGATCCTAAGCTTCTCCTTCACTCTGCATCTGCCATTGCTCTTCCATTACCTTACTTCTGAATATCTCCTTTTCCTCTTCTGCTGTTTCTGATGTCTGGAAACAGGCTACTGTCATACCCATTCACAAAGGTGGTGATCCCACTTCTGGTAACTTTCATCCAGAGTCTCTCTCTCTCTCTCTCTGCTTCCTACCTTGGCTAAGTTACAGGAGTGTATTGATCTATCTCAGCTTACTTCTTTTCTTGACAGTTCTCCTTTTCCACCCCCATTCCAGTCTGGCTTTAGGAAATCCCACTCCACTTCTACCTCCCTCCTTCGGCTCACTGATTCCATACTTACAAGCATAAATAAAGGACTGACGACTTCTGCTATTTTTGTTGATCTTGCTAAAGCTTTCAACACTGTGTACATCCCCTTCTACTGGACAAACTTAAAACTGATGGCCTTACTGACTCTTCAGTCAGCTGGTTTTGTTCATACCTTAAAAGCAGATCTCAAGCTGTCCAGATAGGTAAATCCATTTCACCTTCACTCTCCATTAGCTTAGGCGTCCCTTAAGGGTCTGTCCTGGGTCCTATTCTCTTCTCTATATTCCTAAATTACCTACCCTCTATCTCTTCCTCTGCGTCCATTCATATGTACGCTGATGACACAGTTCTGTTTGCTTCTGGATCCTCTCCCCATGACCTTACCTCCAGACTTCAGTCGGATTTTGACAACACTCAGCGTTGGTTCCAAGGTAAACCAACTGTCTCTTATGACTTTTGGTACCCGTAAGAGGCTTGCTAGACTTAGTACTTCTCCTCCCTTATTTAATACCCTTGATGGTTCCATACTTGAGGATGTTTCCTCCTTTAAGTACTTTGGGGTCTACATTGACCAGCATCTTGATTTCTCTGTGCACATTAATGCAATACACCACAAGCTTCATCCTAAGCTTGGTTATTTGTTCAGGAACAAAGCGTGTATTCTGCTCCCTGCCTGCTGAGAAATTGTACTAAAAATAATCTTTCCTATTTTTCACTATGGTGACCTAGTCTACTGTAGTGCCCCTAAATCCTCCCTTGCCAGACTGGACCCCCTTTTTCATTCTTTCTGCTGCTTTGCTTTAGATTGCCCCTGTCATACTCACCACTGCTCTCTTTACTCAGCTCTTTCTTTCCCTTCTCTTGATGCTAGGCGCCTTTCCCATTATGGCTCTTTTTTTGTCCAGATTCTGGTTTGGCACCTTCCCTCCTATCTCAGATCCCTTCTTTCCCGTCATTCTTCCTCCTTCCCTTTTCGCAACAATACTTTCCATTTTCTTAATATCCCTCCTGGAAAATCTGTTTGTCAATCAGCTTTTTGTTACCATTTTCCTAAACTTTTGGTCCTCCCTTCCCCTTTCTATTCATTCTGTCTCTTCTTTCTGACTTTCGTCATTGTACTTGCAACTGCCTTTGACCCCTCCTCCTTTCACTTTTCTCTAGTCTTGCCCTCTCTTGCCATTCCTTTTTTTGTTTTATTTCCATCTATATTTGAGATTGTTTAATTCTTTAGTTTTGCCTTCATTTACTGTTTGCCTTACATTCTTGATACTGATTGTATAACTTATTTTGTATTTACCTTACAGTTATATTGTTCGATATCTCCCCCTCCCTCTCCCCAGGACTCATCTGGAAACAAGCTGTTCTAACCCCTGGAATCCACTAATATTATTACTCTTGCTGTGCTCCCTTAAGCCAGCACTGCCCCAGAGAGAACAGAATGCTATGCTAATCATGGAATGTTTAGCTCATGCATCTATTTTCAAACTGCCAAGTGTCAACTGCCTACATTCTACCTCAGATTTCTTGTCTCTGCTGCAAAGTTCAGATGCTCTGGAGAGATTTCTCAATCAAGACAGATTCCTGTAATGCATAGAGCAAAAAAACTTAAGTATTTTTGTTTTATTTTTCATTACTGCCCAGTGTCATTGTTCTTTAGTGTTTCATACCTCATTAGTTTTAAATTTAAACTTGTTTATCAGTTCCTTGTGGTTCCTTTGTACCGAGGGGCAACCAAAGTTCTTTTTTTATTTAATCAGAACCTTTTTAGAGGGTTCCGGTTACTTTAGTCTTTAATTTTATTTAATTTTACTAACATACTAAAATGCCAGCAGAATAGGCCTAATGGTCTTTCGTGTCTGCTCGTTTGGTCAGCCCCCACCCTGGGAGCGGACCTTGCTGCCCCCCTACCCCTCTCTGGCTTCTCCCTTCCCAGTCCCGGATATTCTCGCTGCACTGTTTTTTGCTTCCAGAACCCTTCCCTGTACCTGTCCCACCCCTTATTAACCCCTCCACCGTTTCTGCCTCCACCAGCCCCTGGCGGCGATTCCATGGCTCCACCTCTCAGTGAAGTAGCACCTCCTTCTTTCTCCCTGAATTCCTCCCCCCCGCCAGCTTCCCACCATGCCCTCTAGTTGCCCCCCTCCTTCCTTGAGCACCCTGACTGCTCCTCCCCTATTTACCCCCTTCATGTACCTGAAGACCTCTATCATGTCCCCCTGGTCCCTCCTCTCTTCCAATGTGTACATATTTAGCTCTTTGAGCCTCTCCCCGTAGGTCCTATCCCCCAAGACCCAAATCATTTTGGTTGCCCTCCTCTGGACCCTCTCCAGGAGTTCAGTGTCCCTCTTTAAATGTGGCATCCAAAACTGCACGCAGTACTCGAGGTGTGGCCTCACCAAGCAGTTATACTGTGGGAGTATCACTTCCCTCCTTCTGGAGGTGAGCCCCCTAGCGATGCATCCAAGTATCCTGTTGGCCTTTGCCGCTGCCCTCCTGCAAGTCTCAGAGTTGTTCATCTTTACATCCACCACCACCCCCAGGTCCCTCTCAGCCATCAATACTTATAGCATTTTAACCGCTTTTGAACCAAGGTTTATTGGTTTTCCTCAGCGGTTTCTCGGTGCCAGATCCAATCAGAACCAGTTGCTTTTTCACTTTATCGGTTCCTGAACTGACCATTATTCTATTGAAACCGACCGCAAATATTTAAATTTAGTCTATTTTTTGGTCAGTTACTCGTTCCTGTTTTCTATGTCAGACAAGCCTAAAAAGAAAACAGGACCCCCGGGTTCAAGAATTGCTTGAAGTGTGCAGAGGTGTTTGCCAAGCCAGACAAGCATGATCTTTGCTTGATCTGCCTTGGGCAACAGCACTTCAGTGAAGTGCTGAAGTGCTGTGGCCCAAGGCAGCACTTCAGTGAAAACTGATATTTATAAGTCTTTCCCTGTTAAGACAGTGGAAAAACACAGGGAGAGGCTTAAAAGAAAACTAGAGGAGGGGTCCATGGGTTATAACCAGTCCACCCCCTCTAAGACTGTGGCAGTTCCTTCCAGAGCCTCTAAATCCACCCCTGATATGGTTGAGGGCTCTGGCAAGAGAGGCAGTCAACCAGCTGACTCCCCGGTACCTGCCAAAAATTAAAGAAAACCAAACACACTGACACCTCAGCTGAAGTGCCTCAAGGAGTCCCTCAGGTGCCTATTAATGCTCCTTCTCCTGCTGAGTTGACGCAGGCTTTTGCCTTACTCCAGGTGCTGCAGGGTTTATTATCCCCTCTGCAGCCTGTGCTTACTACTGCTGAAAAAGCAACTGTTGTTACCCCTCTTTTGCCTACTGCTACAGTGGCATATGAGGAGGATGACCAAGATGAAGCACCAGAACAGGATTTTGGCTCCCCTCCCAGACCCTCAGAGGATTTCTGTTCCCATTTTTCTTTTGTTAAGAAAATGGTAGAGACCCTGGATCTGCAAACAGCTGAAGAGATCCAGGATGAGGAGGAGGCACAGTACATGGAACTTATGGGGCTGACACCCTCAAAAAGGCTCCTTCTGCCTATCTACAAATTCTTTAAGAAGGATGTTTTAGAAATCCTAAAGGCTCCCAATACAGTCACGCCCACAGACAAAAAGTGTGACAAGCAGCATCAGTTAGAAAGATCTGGTGCTGAGTTTCTTTTTAGTCACCCAGACCACCAGTGTATTGTACAGCAGGCTGCCTGTGAGAAAGCCAAAACTCTCTTATCCTCTCAACCCCCACCCAAGAAGGATTTGAGAAAAGTGGACAACATGGCAAAAAAGAGGTACATTTCGGCATCCCTGGCAATTCGTCAAGCAGGCTACCAGGCCTATACAGCCCTTTATCAAAAAACTGTCTGGCCGGCCTGTTGGCGCAGCGGTGGAATTTCCGCTCGCGACGCCGGTGACCCAGGTTCGGGAACGGACCCGGATCGTCGGAGGGCCGGCCGGGGAGAAGGATAGAGCGCCCCATGGGACTGCCTCTCTTCTTCTCTGGGAGGGCGCAGGGAAGCGATCGGGCGACTGAGGGCTTCTAGCGGAGGCTAGGGGGCCTCAGGCGACCGGAGCCAGTTCTGGAAGGCGGGGGCAGACGCTTGCATCATTGCATGTCTCCGCCTCCGTAAGGAGGAAAAGGCCGAGGCAAGGGCAACGTACACATGACGCCTTCCCCGGTGGACCTCGAGACACCAATGTCGCTGCGGATCCCCGACCAGTCATAAGTCCTGTGGTTTGCCAGTGAAGGTGGCCATGGCCCCGCCCTCTGGGGGTGACCGAGGGATCTCGGCAGCCATAGGCGGTGGTGGAGGTCCCCAGGGTGCCGTGACAAAGGGCAGAGGTAACACGGGGTCCTGCCCGGAAAAAACAGATAAAAAAAAAAAAAAAAAAAAGCTCTCTGGCAGTCAGTATTGGACAGTGCTGAGGCTAACCCCTCTTTAACAGTGTCAGAGCTGCTAGACACAGCAAAATTGGGCTTGGATTCTTCCAAATACCAATTTCAAATGGCAGCTGACACCAATGACACTGTCTTAATGTTTAAAATTGGGGGGGGGGGGTGGACCAAAAAATACTCCACTCGGACTGTTGTACTGATACAGTTGCAAGGTCGGTGGCTGGTACCATTGCTCTAAGAAGATTCGCCTGGCTGAGGGCTACCAGCCTCACCCAGGACACCCAAACTAAGGCAGTGGACTTTCCTGTCGAATGCCGCTCTCTTTTTGGTGCCCAGACTGAGACATATTAAAAAAAGTAGACGAATATAAAGCTACTTTTAGGAGCAACTCAACCAGAGACAGGCCCTCTACTTCAGCTTCATCTTATTCTAGGGGAGGCAGAGGCAGGTCCTCTTTTAGGAAGCCTTTCTTTCAGGTACAGGCTGTTTCCCAGCAGCAGTACCAACCACAGCAGACTGGATTTTACAGAGCTAGAGGTAGAAGGGGGTTCTCGGAGAGGATCCCAATCTGCTCAGCCTCAGCAGCAAGCCAAATAGAACCCTTGACTTTTCCCTTCAAGCTGCCTGTCCACATCCTGTATGGGGCAGACTCAACCGCTATTTCCAGGAATGGTTAAAAATAACCACAGACAAGTGGGTCCTGGAAATAGTGAGTCAGGGTCTCTCTCTCTCTCTTTGCTTCAAGTCCCTTCCTCCTCCAAGGTTAAAACATTTTGCACCAGCTCCCTTCTCAGAAAGAAAACTACTGGAGCAGGAGGTACAGGCCCTACTGCTGGCAAAAGCAGTGGAGCCTGTCCCCCACAACCAAAGAGGGCAAGGGTTCTATTCCAGATATTTCCTAACAACAAAAAAGAATGGAGAGTGGTGGCCTGTATTAGACCTCAGACTGCTAAACAGGTACCTGGTAAAGCCCAGGTTCAAAATGGTCACAATGGCCATGATTTTGCCAACGCTGCAAAAAGGGGACTGGCTAGTTTCCTTGGATCTAAAGGATGCATATTTCCATATTCCCATAAGGGAGTCGCACAGAAAGTATCTCAGACTCCCCTCAGGCCACTACCAGTTCTCAACACTTCCCTTCAGCCGTACCTCTGCACCAAGGGTCTTTAGCAAGTGCATAGCAGTAGTACTGGCACACCTCAGAAGACTGGGTGTCACAATTTCTTTCTTATCTGGACAGTTGGCAAATCGTAGGGAAATCCCACCAACAGGCGTCAGACCACCTTCAGGTAACCCAGGATATGCTGCTGTCCCTGGGATTCCTTCTCAGTACCAAAAAGTCGGTCCTGACCCCTGTGCAGGTTCTGCAGTTCATAGGTGCAGAACTGAATACAGCAGTGGGAAGAGCTTTTCTCCCTCAGGAGAGGGCAGAAAGCATTCAGCTTCTGGCAGGCTCATTTGCCCTGGGCAGGCCAAAGCCAGCAAAACAGTTTCTTCAGCTGTTAGGGCACATGGCTGCAGCAACAAGCACAGTCATAAGTGCCAGGTTTCAGATGAGAGATATTCAGTTCCACCTCAGAGCACACTGGTGCCAAAGGTGGGACCCCCTCTCAAAGCCAGTACCAGTCACACAAACGTTACTACAGGCCCTCCAATGGTGGAGGGAACCGGAACATTTAAGGGAAGGGGTTCCATTTCTGTAGGAGCCTCCCTCCCTGGTTCTCACAACCAGTGCTTCCCTGCTTGATGGTACTTGGGAGAGTGAAGACTCACTCCTGCTCATAAACCTGCTGGAGTTAAGAGCTGTTTATCTGGCCCTTCAGGGTTTCTCTCATCTCATACAGCGAAAGGTGGTACAAGTCAGAACAGACAATACCACAACAATGTATTACATCAACAAACAAGGAGAGACAAGGTCCACTCCTCTGTGTACAGAGGCAATGAAGATATGGAGCCTCGCTTACTCTTTAAATGCATCTCTACAGGCAATTCATCTGCCAGGCAAGGACAACACCTTGGCAGATGACTTGAGCAGGATAAACCAGGCCCATCACGAATGGGCGTTGAACAAATAAGTGGTGAATGCTCTATTCAGGAGGTGGGGGACCCCAGAAATAGATCTTTTTGCTTCCCACCAAAACCAGTAAGCTTTGTACAGTGTCAACTTTAACCATATATTTATTTATTTATTATACATATCGGAATTACAACCCTTTGAGTCAAGGACTCGTTCCCAAAGGCTCCACGTCAGTTCCAGTGGATTCAACACATAGACAGCAACACAAATGCAATATGATAGACAGGAAGTTACAGAAGTGTTTTGTTACATACCAAACAGCGAATAGCAAACAGTATTCATATATTTGCAGGTGTCAGAACAAACAACGTAGAATCCCGAACCATCCAGTGCCCAGATAAGAGTTACAGTTTACAATAGTAGTACAGAGGTCTATACAGTGCAAAAGCTAGGCTCCAAGGACAAATACAGTAAATTCAGAATTGCAGCCTGAGATATGGCGATTGTCATCAAGAGTCTAGAAAAGGGGCAGGGAAGGGAGCAGGGCACCTATGGGCTAGGATCCCACTTCTGGAGCACATTCGAAGCTGCAGGTGGAGGAAATGAGGCTCTTGAGAGCTGCCTTTAAAAGGACCTATTTTAGTGAGTGATGAGATCGAGGAGGGGAGGGCGTTGAACCAGTGTGGTGCCTGGTAACAAAAGGATCTCTGGGTGAGTGATGTCCGCACCCTTGGGACTCTGAGATCGGCCTTAGTGGAGCCATTGGTAGAAGCAGAGGGGGAAGCAGGGTGGAGCGAGGTGGACAGCCCTGGGGGGAGGGACCTAGAAGTATTTTTTTTAACCAGGAGGCAGGTCTGATATTGTAACCGCTCTTCTAGATTGAGTATGTTGGCCAGCGAGTATAGACTGCATACATGAGTCCATTTGTCTACACCAGTGAGGAGCCTACAGGCCTTATTTAGGGATAGTTGGATTCTCCTGAGGGCGGTGGCATCAGCAACAGCGTAGACAAGGAGGCCGTAGTCTACAAGAGACAGGACAGAGGAGGAGACGGCCAATCTGAGGGCATCCGGTGGGAGGCAGTTCTTATATATGCTTCACTTGTCAAGAAAAATAATTTCAAAGGCACACCAAGTAGTCTGTAAAGTAGAGATTTACTTAAAAATAGATAAAAAAAAAAGTAAAGTGTAAATACAGAACCATATATCACAAAAACATACTACTGTATCATTTAAAAGAACAAGGGTTAAAAAAAAGTACAACCAGACAATTAGACTTGCATATCTAATGTATCTCTTCTAATAGTGGTGATAGACAGATGTTGTCAAGAGAGTCCAAACATGTGTGTCTTAGTGGAAAACAGAATACTGTTTTAAAACTGGCTTTGCCAACCTCTTTGCATGAGGTCACCTAGCTCCTCGGTGTCAGAATATAAAAATTATACAATCAGGATGTCATCACTCAGAAGGTAAATTAAATAAGGTTAATTTCTAAGTCCTTCTTTCATCCATGAGCAACATCCTGCTTTTACAGACATCAGTGGAACATTTATGACTTCACACCAGTGTGACATAACCTGTTTTCTGCCTCTAAACGTCATAAAATGGATATTTTCTATCCTGCCAGCTGGCAAGCTACAATTAAGCTAGATAAGCAGGAGATGCTTAATTTAGGTATCTTCTAGCCTGTAATTATCTCTTGGCCTTCCAGGTAACACCTTGAAGCTAAAACCTATGTGTGTGTGTCATCCCTCAGGCTGTCTCAGCATCTCTCATGAGAGACCTTCAATAACACATTTTTATATTACCAAATTCATACAGCGATCAGAACCAGCTGTCCAAATGTCACAGGGGTTGTGCAGGCTGCAGCCTGTGACAGGGCTAACATTCCTTTGGCTTCACACACCCCCAGACAAAGACTCCAGGAAGGTCGATGCCATGGCCAAAAAACAGTATTTGGCATCTTCTTTGGGACTCAGGCATGCTAACTATATGGCCTACACAGCCAGGTACCAGAAGTCCAGGTGGGATACGGTTCTGGAACCGGCTAAACAGGCCTCCCCCCAGCTAGCCAAAGAGCTGGAGGAGATGACTGCTGATGGAATTGAGGCATCCAAAGTGCAATTTCATGCTGCTCTGCTCTCCAGTGATGCGGCATCAAGAGTCATGGCTACATCTGTGGCTCTCAGGAGACATGCTTGACTCAGATGTAGTAGCCTTTCGCAGGATACCCAGGCCAAGGCTATGGATTTCCTTGTAGTGGGTAACTCTCTGTTTAAGGAGCAGACAGAGTACAGGACCACCTACAGGAGTGCACAGGCCAAAGAGAGGCAAGCCACTCCTCAGAAGCAGCAGTCTAGGGGCAGGGGGGTAGGTCTTTCCACAGGCCTTTCTACCAAGCTCTGGCTTCCTCTTCCTTCCCACAGAGGGGGTTCTTTCGATGGAGAGGAAGGAGACCATAGTAATGTTTTTTTCTTTTAATGGAATCTTGCTGTATTCTGACCTCCCTCCCTGCCTCCCCTCTCAGAACCTAGTTTCTAGAGACATGGATATGTTGTTCATCCACACTGTCTGGCAGGTATCCTTGCCGCTTTAAATCTTGCCGGAAGGTCTTCAAGCTGGCTCCTCCCACCCACCCGGGTGGTAAAACTCTCGGCTCCGCCCCATGACGCCAGATCTTCCTTACCGCTTGGAAGCTCAGGTTCCCTCCTTAACGCTCTGCATATAAGACTGGTTCCTAATTCTTCGGTTTTCTATATTGAAAGTTTTTTGCATTTCTAGACTTCGGTCTTCTATCCCTAGTGGCTGCGATGGACAGATCGACTCCCAGTTTTCGGAGATGCCCTTGCGGGCAGAAGATGTCTCGGACGGTATCCGCACTCCACGTGTGTCTACTGTTTAGGCCTTGAGCACGACCCGCAGGCTTGCGACCTGTGCTCTTCCTTCTCAGCCTACGTCCTCGAAGACCGTGCTGCCCGTTTACAACTGGGGCGCCCTGAGAAACGTTTTCCTCCGGTGAAGTCAAAAGAGGCCCGGTCGGCGGTTTCCGCGGCGGCGGGCTCGGCGGATCAGCTAGAGCAGATGATCGCCCTCGAAGAGGAGGCGGCGCGGGCCGCATCTTCCTCGACCGCGGCATTTATCCCGCTCTCCCTGGGTTCCTCTTATACAGCTTCCTTTAAGGAGCTTTGTCTGTCCCTCTCCACTAGAGGAGAGGGACCAACGTCTGCTGGACCTTCTTCTCGGTCCAAGAAGAAAGACAAGGGTAAGTCCCTCCGTCGACGCTCTTGGGAGCGGGAAAGGTCCCTCTCCCCGAGTTGTTGGCCATCGACTTCGGTCGATCGTTCGGCTTCGGCCACTGGTCTCACGGTGTGCCCATCAGGTCAGTTGACCGAGACTCCCGTCAACGCAGTCGAGATTTTTCTTGACCCGTTGGATGGGTTGTCGACCAGCGAAGCTGGAAATCCTCTCTCACCGGTTCCCCTGGTGGGAGTTGAGGATCCCGTGGGCTTGCCAGTGCCTCCGGTTCCGGAGCCCTTGGGTGAACCCTCCGAGCCGAGGGGAGAGCCGGTTCCACCCATCCCTCCCGCACCGTCCTCGGAAAAGCGAGGTTCCCGGTCTCGGACTTCTTCGGCGGACCAGCCGATCCCACGTCATAGGCAGTCTCGGTCTCTGCACACGCCGATGGCGGCGCCACCGCTCGTCCTCGGGCGAGGGAGGCTCGGCGTGGATGCTTCGGCGATCGCGAGGACCTCATGTGGCAACAGCTCCTTCTGACCGGGAACAAGCCGATGCGTCGCCTTCCCGGCCATTAAGTGGCTGTCACGGGCGGCGAAACAACCCTTGTCTTACCGAGGAGCCTGTTCCCAGGCGGTTGTTAGCCAAACCAGCTGCTCCACCGATTCCGGCGGAACCTCCGCCTTCACAGCTGTTATTTGGGGCTCCGACCAAGAACTCTCGGTCACCTCAGGGTCTGCCCCATAGGCTGTCTGTTACCCTCACTCCCAATCGACCTCAGCAGGTGGAGGGTGGCTCAGGCCCGAGGCAGCTCTTTGCGGACTCTTCAGAGTCCGATGGCGATTCCTCCCTTTTCTCCAGGCGAGTAGACTTGGAGTCCTCTGGAGGTCAGTCGATGGACGATAGCCCTTCGTCCTATCTGGGATTGCTTCGGCTCATCTCGGAGTCTACCGGGATGAAGCTCGAACCTGTGTCTAAGCGGGCCAGGTATCCCCTCACGGAGATACTGGACCGAGGGGATTCCCCTATGGAGGCCTTTCCGGTGGCCGAGGCCATAGTGGGCCCGGCCTTGGAGCTCTGGCAGCGCCCTGCTTCCTGTCCTGCGCCCTCGGCCAGGATGGCCAGGAAGTATGCGGTCCCTACCGGTTCCTTGTCCGGTTTTTCGGAACACCCCTCAGCTGAGGGGCTAGTTACCGACAGCGTTTTCCGGTGCGCCGGGAGCGCTAGGGACGTGGACAAACCTCCCGACAAGGAGTCCAAGAAATTGGACTATGCCGAGCGCAAAGTCTACGCTGCGTCCTCCCTCAGCCTTCTTCAGGCCAGTTCGGCCGTACTCATGGCACATTTCTCTCATGCCCTGTTGGGCTCCCTGGACGAGGTAGTTCCTCATCTTCCGGCGGACCTGCAGACCACGGTCAGGCAGATGCGGGACCAGGGCAGGGCAGTGGCCAAACAGCAGCTTCAGACTGCTCTGGACGTTGGAGACTTATGTGCCAGGTCAGTAGCGGCCGCAGTGGCTATGCGCCATCGGGCATGGCTGAGGATATCCACCTTCACTTCGGATACCCAACACAAGTTGGCGGATGTCCCCTTCCTGGGGACCGACCTCTTCGGCCCTGGGGTGGAAGGTCACCTGCAGAGGATCGAGAAGTCCAATGCTACCTTGGACTCGGTCTCATCCGCTCAGAAGGACAAAGGCCGCAGCCTAAGCCCTTTCGTCCCTCTGCGCCCGCGGCACGTCTGGCCCAGCAACGTCAGGGCCAGCAGGCTCGAGCTTGGCATCCCAAACCCAAGACCTCAGCTTCCTCCTCCAGGAAGCAGGGAGGTAAAGGCCCTGGAGGTCCCTCGGCCGGTCCTTCCTCCAAGCCTGCCCAGTGACTGGTTGAGGGGTGTTGCCCCCAACCCCGTCGCCTCACCCCAGGTGCCCCCCGTGGGGGGGCGGCTTCACCACTTTCTTTTTGCCTGGTCCGTTATCACCACAGACCGGTGGGTGTTGGAGGTGGTGGGAAAGGGCCTGCCTCTGGAGTTCGAGCAGGCCCCCACCCTTCAGAGCCGTCGCACCTCCCGGAGCCGGGGTCAGCCTGCGCTGTCGACTTCGCCGAGCCGACATCGCTCTCCTCATCGAGAAGGAGGTGACAAGAGAGGTGGGGACCCTCTCTCAGACCGGGTTCGTGTCCAGGTACTTCCTGGTTCCGAAACGGACGGGGGGCTGGCGCCCCATTCTCGGCCTACACGACCTAAACAAGTTCCTAAGGTCTCGAACCTTCAGGATGGTCACTCTGGCTCAGATAATACAATCCTTGGAACACGGCGTGTGGTTCTGCTCTCTGGACCTGCAGGACGCGCTCTTTCACGTCCCTATCCGTCCATCACATCAGAGGTTCCTTAGCTTTCGGCGGAGGGATCCCTTCGAGTTCAAGCCATGCCCTTGGCTTATCTCCAGCTCCCAGGGTCTTCACCAAATGCATGGCAGTGGTGACAGCATTCCTTGGCCGAGTGTCGGGTTTACCCTTACCTGGACGATTGGCTGATGCAGCCCCCTCCAGACAGGAGGTGGAGCGGTCCAGAGATCTGGCCCTCCAGGTTTGCTCTCAGGTCGGCCTTCTCATCAACGAGGCCAAGTCGGAACTTGAGCTGAAGCAGGTGATTCTTTTCATTGGGGCAGAGCTCGACTCTCTTCGAGCCAGAGCACGGCTCCCGGCGGACAGGGCCGAGGTTCTTTCTTCCTTTGCCCAATCATTTCTGGTTGGGCAATCGCCCTGCCCGGGACTTCCTGCGCCTCCTGGGTCTCATGGCGGCCTGTACCAGCGTGGTCCATTGGGCCCGCTGGAACATGCGCTCCCTTCAGTGGGGGCTGGCCAGCCAGTGGTCCCAACGCTGCGATCCATTGGACCAGCTAGTGACGGTGACCCAGGGGATGTGGAACGCTCTCCAGTGGTGGACCATTCTAGTTCATCTGCAGGAGGGCATCCCGTTTGTCCGTCCCGAGCCGACGGTCTCTCTGTCGACCGATGCCTTTCTGATGGGTTGGGTGCCCATCTGGGAGAACACCGAGCGCATGGCCTCTGGTCCCCGCGGGAGTCTCGATGCCACATCAACCTGCTGGAGCTCCGAGCGGTCCGCTTAGCTCTCACCGCCTTTGCTCCGTTTCTTCGGGGTCAAGTGGTCCGGGTCCAGGCGGACAACACACGACCATGTACTATCTAAACCGCCAGGGGCGGGGCGCCTCCATGCTTCTATGCAAGGAAGCTCTCCGCATCTGGTCACTCGATGCGCAGCCTGGGCGGATCTCCTAGCCATTCATGTGGCAGGGCCTCCAACACCCTAACCGATGCCCTAAGCCGGATGGGGGCTGCGTCCCAGTGGTCTCTCTGCGCGGAGGTAGTACAGATCTATTCTCCCATTGGGGCACACCTCAGGTGGACCTGTTTGCCTCCAGGGAGAATGCGAAGCTGAGGCTGTTCCATGCCGGCCCCCCTCAGCAGGGATCGCTGCAGGGGGATGCCTTCTCGAGGCCGTGGACCCCGGGCCTCTTCTACGCTTTTCCCCATTCCCTTGATGCACAAGGTGCTTCTCAAAGCAAGGAGGGACAAGGCGCAGGTGATTCTGATAGCCCCAGACTGGCCCCGCCAGTACTGGTACCCAGATCTCCTCAGCCTCAGCTCCAGGCTCCCGAGGCAGCTTCCAGCTCACCCGGACCTGCTGTCAGTTAATCAGGGGAAGGTATTCCATCCGGACCTTCAATCCCTGCACCTGACGGCCTGGTTCCTGAGCGGCTAGAGTTCCAGGCCTTGGGTCTTTCCGACGAGGTCCTCAACGTAGTTGAGGCGTCCCGTAAGGAGTCGACCAGAAAATGCTACGCCTTCAAATGGAAGAGAGTTTCCATTTGGTGCCAGGGCAAGGGCCTGGACCCTTCCTCCTGTTCCTTGGCAAGCATATTGGACTACCTTTGGTCCCTTTCTCAGCAAGGGCTTAGGTCGCCGACGCAAAGGTGCACCTGGCAGCCATCTCTGCTTACGGACGGGCGAGGAAGCAGTCGGTAGCATAAGGAGAAAGGTGGTCTGGCGCTTTTCAAAGGCCTTGATCACATTTCCTCCAGTCACGAGAACCTCCCTCGTGGGATCTACTGCTGGTACTGGCAAAGCTCATAGGCAAGCCATTCGAACCAATGCACAGGTGTGAACTCTCTCACCTGTCGTGGAAGACCGCCTTCTTGGTGGCTATCACGTCAGCCAGAAGGATGGGAGAGCTCCAGGCTCTCTGCATCGAGTCTCCTTACCTGGTCTTCCACAGGGACAAAGTTGTCCTGCGCCCCAACCCGAAATTCCTTCCGAAGGTGGTGTCGGAGTTTCACCTTAACCAGGTGCTGACTCTGCCGGTGTTCTACCCCAATCACACCTCGGAGGCCAAATATAGGCTCCATACTCTGGACCCTAGAAGGCGCTTGCTATGAGGAGCACCACGGCTGGAGAATCGGGAGAGGTTAGCCAGCTGTTTGTCACCCTACGCTGAAGCCGCACCTGGCAGACCTGCAGCCAAGCGGACTATAGGCAGGTGGGTCACCTCCTGCATAGATCTCTGCTATAAGTTGGCGGAATGGAGCCTCCCAGAGGATAAGAGCTCATTCTACCCGCCATACTGCTGCATCGGTGGCTGCTTCCAGGGGCGTCCCTATCCAGGAAATCTGCAGGGCTGCTACCTGGAAGTCAGCACACCTTCATCACCCATTACCACATCGACCTTGAGTCACGCCGGGATGCTGGTTTTGGGGCCTCGGTTCTCCTGTCTCTATTCCCTAAGTAGGGTTGTCTTGCCTCCCTCCTCCCGGAGAACTGCTAGGAGTCTGCCAGACAGTGTGGATGAACAACATATCCATGTCCCTAGAAATACAGGTTACTCACCTGTAACAGGAGTTCTAGGAATGGTATATGTGTTCATCCTACTGTTCACTCGTCCCGGCCTGCAACCACAGCCGAGCTTCCAGCGGGCCAGATCTGGCGTCATGGGGCGGAGCCGAGGTTTTACCACCCGGATGGGTGGGAGGAGCAACTTGAAGACCTTCCGGCAAGATTTAAAGCGGCAAGGATACCTGCCAGACAGTGTGGATGAACAACATATACCATTCCTAGAACTCCTGTTACAGGTGAGTAACCTGTATTTTTGGGAAGTGGGCTGGCAGGTACAGTGTTGCACCTCAGGGGTGTACCTTGTACCCTCCCTCTTTAGGGTGGGGTAGTTGTCTTATTGTTACTATTGTTATGTTTTTTATATATTTATTGTCACTACTTTTTTTCTTGGGTTCACGACTTGAGTCTTTTTGGACCCAAATTGTTGCCTTTTGGCCATATGTTTAACAATTTCCATAGTGTGTACTTAGTTTGCTCATAAGAATCTGACTGTTAGACTGGTGATTACCAGAGACAGAGGTTTGAAAACCAAGCTCAAGCTCAACGTTCTATGCTTCTGCATAGAGTTAACTCTTTACTCTCCGGGGCAGTTCAAGTGCTGGGGCTAACTGCATATTGTCAGAATACAGCAAGACTCCATTAGAAGAAACAACATTACTATGGTGAGTAATTTTTTCTTCTTTCTAAACCACAAAAAGAAAAGCTTGTGCCTGGACAAATCATCTTGAGCATGAGCATCAACCAACCTGTCAGATTTCAAACAACCAGCTTAATCATGGGCATAGAACTCGGGTCAGAAATGAAGCAGCAAAACCGGCACAAGGAAACGAAAGTTTTAAAACCATCTTTTCTTCTGGACGTGGTAGTGCGAGGGGGAGGGGGTGGACATGTAAATGAGAATGGCTGAAGGGAGGGGACAACAGAAGATGGAACAGCACTAAAATAGAGGGACTACTTTTTCCCAGAAAGTTTTTTTTGTAATGTTTATATTTGTTTTCAAAGTAATTTTGTCTGTTGTTTTATTACTTGATTAAAATGTGCACAGATGACCATTTTCTAAGCGCAGTAATACCCTCCAGGGTGGGCGGTATTGGGCTATACCCACCCTTCCAGGGGCTATAAGGCTCTTCGCCTGCAGCATTGGGCCTCATTACGCCCCTGGGCAGGTGGGTATAGCAGTAGCTCAATACTGCCCACCCTGTCGGGTATTATTGCTTGCAGTGAACCTGGAGGCATTATATTGGGTATTGGTATTAATTAGCCAGGCCACTTCAGGGGGAAAAAAAAAGGGATAAAGTTAAGAGAGTCATTCAGGCCTGGAAAGTTTAAAGCATCCAGTTGAAAAATCAAAAAATGCATCTTTGCGTACAATCGGATTATCCAGATCTCCACCACATTTTCCTGTGCTGAATTTTTTTCAGTACCACAGAATGTAATTCTGTGGTTCTCAGAACTGACTCTCTCAGATACTTGATTAGCCAGTGCATTATTTGTCTCATTATTCTGAATAGATCTCAAATGCTCCCCAGCCTCAACTTAAACATTTGTGAGGTTTGCCAGTATAGAAGGGTTTACATTTACATGTGGCCAGGTAGACTATTCCTGTCGAGGAATGGTTCATGAATTGCATTATTTGGAACACTTTCTGGTTATTTACAGTGCTAAAGGAATTGTTTTCTCCCATGTGTTCACAATAGTGGCAGTGGCCATATCAGAAACAGACTCTTGGGAGATTGGGGAGCCATGTAGCTCTACCCATGGGGGTGGGTTGCAGACTGTGGACAAAGATGTCCCTTAGGCTCTGGCCTCTGCAATACACCGTCCGTGGTGGAGTGTCCACCTCCCTCTCAGTTAGGGGTTCTGTCTGGAGTACGTTCCGGTGTCTGTATGTAATGTCTTGGATCTGTTGTTGAAGGTTGTCACAGAATTCAGAATGTTGTTTGTTTGTTTTGAAGAAGGCTACTTCTGTCTGTGCTGGCTGCATTCCTTCTTGTTTCATCTGTCAGTTCTTGTCTATAGGTGGCTGCCTAACTCTGGTGCTCTAAATTTTGGTTTTCTGAATACCCTTTGTTACAGTCAGGCAAAATCCATGTCAGTGAGCAATACAAACGCATAGTCAGACGGTGCTACCCTGGCTGAATACTTTGATACACGTTTCGTGCAGTTGGAGCCACCGATCGCCAAGTTCTTACCATTTGAAATGTTGCCTCAGGCAGTCCTGTCACAGACAAAATGGCAGCTGCTGAGAACAGGATGACTCTGATAGAAATCAAGTCAATGTTCGAGCAGCTGATGGGCCAAATCTCCATACCAGAAATCACCATATAAAGAATGCAGATAGTGTGCAAATTGGGGACACACTCAACATGGCAGGCCAAAGGATCGCCTTTACAGAGGACATGTTGGACAAATGGACTGCTCACCTGAAAGAGCTAGATTGGGTCCTCCACCTGCTGTGGGACAAGGTGGAGGACCTTGAAAACCATGGCAAGAGAAATAACCTCAGGTTTGTGGGCTTCCCTAAGGGGAGCAAGGGAAAGGATGCTATCCCGTCTTTACAGAGTGCACTTTCTACCATTTTTGGCCCTGTCTGCTTCCCAGCCTTTGAAACTGAACAGGGCCTTTGTTCCTCACCCCCCCTTTAAAGCCTGGGGAGTGACCATAACTATTGCTGGCATAATTCCTCCATTTCAAGGACAGAGAGAGGATACTGGTGTGGGCAAGGACTAAAGGGACTGTCTCCAGACAGGGTCAACATACAGAGATCTTTCTGGTCTTTTCAGTGGAATCATCCAACTGCCAACAGATTTGCACTCCAGCCCAAATGCTTATGGACCACAGAGTTCAGTACAGCCTCTGCTACCCCACTTCACTGCGGCACCAAAAATGGCGTATTGTAGCACTCTGAGACCCCAGCGTTGGCAGAGTCCTTCCAAGTCATGACTCTAGACTGTCTTCAGTAAATATAAACTTAAACCTCTAGCAGGCCAAGGCAGAAATCGTGTATAGGAGATGGGCACTGCTCCAGTCTATGGCCCCACCATCCAGCACTCTCCTGGGCATGGTCAACAGCCTACCTGCCAGCAAGTCCTCTGGTCCAGATGAGCTCCATATCTCCGACCTTGCGCAAGTCCCAGCTGCAGCAACTCCTGTAGCCACCACCAACACCCAAGTCGACACTGAGAAGAAACTTGCAAAATGAAATCGCAAACTGCTGTTGAAACTTGAGAAGCTGTGTCAACAAGGTGGTAGGCCTGCTGGGACTCTGCATCAGTTAAGATGCGAGAACTCCTTAAAAGGGCAGCGCCCATTTGATATCCTTTACTGAAGATGTGTTACTTTTCAACATAGTTCAATGTATGGGTCTCATCTATTAGAAATATAGTTGCCGCAGTAATATGCACTGCTACACTAATTGCTTAGTTTTACATGTGCTTTATTCTGTTTTCCCTAGTCATGTTTCTTAGCACCATCTCAAGGGATTTGGGGTCCGGGAGGGTGGAGGGGTCTATAGGGCAGCCGGGGTTTGTGAGGCTGAGGCAGATACAAAACACTCCAGGAGCCATGTCTTTAATGTCCTCCTTCATTCCCTTCACAGCTCCTGTTACGTTAACTTCCCCAAAGTTGGTATGGGCAAAATGCGCTCAGCGCAGGGCTGGGTACGACTTGGGTCAGGGCAGTATTATATAATGAACGCTGGGTCTGACAGCATTTAGTGATCCCCTTTTATCTATGTACTTCAGGTCACTTAATTGGGAACTGAGTCGAACATGCCAAAGCTGTAGTGACTGAAGAACTGTTTTTCCTGTACTTACATCCAGACCCAGTCTGTCACTGAGTGCCTCCTTCATGAACATGCAGACGTTTGAGAGGGACAAACTGCAGCTCCTCGAACAGCCAGCCTGCACTCAGGAGATGGAGTACATTCGCCCAGCCTGTAACAGGGTTGAATAAGGCCCTGTCCCATTTGTTATGCAGAAAGAGTTAAAGGCAAAGATCTGTTCTGTCCTCTCCTTTTCTCTCCCTTGTCTGTTTCATTGCGCATTCAAATTTTCTTGCAAGAGCTAGGAACTGATCACTCTGACAGTCTCTTGATTCCCCCACCGTCTTCCTGCTTTTACTTGCTGTCTCTTGGCGTTTCTATCTTTTCTTCCCCTTTGCTTATTTGTGGTTATAAAAATATATGTGAATCTTTATGTGGAACTGGGATCCCTTAGTTTGAAAATGTATGTAGTTATACTGTTGAAATGATTGCCAAAAGGTGTTTGGAACTCGGGGTTGACCTTGACATGCAGTTTGAACTCTACAAGCTCATTTGCAGAGTTGTCAGCAGGATATTAGCTCTGGGACATAGTGTTCTATTTTGTTGCACCTGCAGGAAAAGAAACTGACAAAGTTTTGGGACATCGTGTGAAAACAGGATGCATCTCTTAACAAGCTCAGGGTGCAGAAGTTAATTGCCAGGCAAAGACGACGACTTCTAAAAAAAAAAAAAGAACACTCTTTTGTTAGAGAGAAAGACTAAAATTTAGAATTAGTTACCCTCAGGTGAAGGACTTCGTTTTTTTTTGTTTGTCTGTTTGTTTCTACTTTCTTTGTATATAGCTATCCTGAGGAATTTTTTTTTTATTTTACTGTTATTGATAATAATAAAACACTACATGCAAATTTTATAGCTACTCCTGGTTTTCCTGTGCTTCCTGCCTGCATCTCAACGACACAGCCAAACTCTTTCATGGTGCAACTTGAGGGAGGGCAAACGTTTTATTCTAAATACAGCAGTGTTATATGGGAATAACTTATTCAGAGATCACCTGTTAAATTCACTCGGCAGCTGCCCTAGCACCCCCCCCCCAATCTCACCAGTACAATGCCATCCACAGTCCAGGGGGCTACACAGAAGAAGGAGGAGGGTCTGCGACTCGAGGGAACAGCACCCAGCTGTAGTCAAAGGGTGAGATTGGGTGACCTTTGGGGATGTGGCATGGAGTGACATTTTTATAATCTACTTTATCTATTTCTAGTCATTGTTCAAGTTCAAGTTTATTTCATCAGGAAAGCTCCATTGAGCAAGCTCATTTATAAGGAGATCCTGCCACAGGGAAACAAGAACAGCAAAACAGCAAATACATAGCACACTACTAATACCAGCAATTAGACAGTACAAAAAATCAAAATGCAAGTGAAATAAAACAGCCTGGAAGAGGCATAAAACAATTTCATAAATGACAAACATTCACGTCCAGCAGAACCAGGCGTGACAGTAATAAGTGCACAGTAGTACCAAAGCAAGAAGGTGCAATTACCTCACAGTAGTCAAAGTGATAAGGTAGTACCTAGGAGCCAGACTAGCTAGCATGGCAATGGCAATTAAAGGAGGCCTTAAAGGAGCTCTTATTAGGGATTTGACAATGTTCAGAGATACGTAACTGGAGAGCCTAACAGTGTTTTGGAGATGATTCATTGGAACTCTGGATGAATGGGTTGGGTTACTGGAGGTATGGGGTAGGAAAAGGACAGCCTTCCATGGATGATCGCATCCTTCAGATCTGCAAGATGGACCTGGATGAACAACTGGTGATTCACAGTCTGTGGCAGGGGCACAGTGTCAGTCTGCTACCCACATCCGCAAAATACAGGATGGGTCCAAGCGCAGGCTTCCGACATTTCTGGCACCCGAGGAGGGACGAGCATCTGTCTCAACCCAGAGCCATAACCAGCACGCCACCTAGCAAAGAACTGGTTGCCAGTCCTTCAGGGGAGCAGGAGGGATGGTAGCCATCATCCGTTTGAAACAATATGGAGATATGTCAATGATCACTTAAGATCATTATAGGGCTGCTACCTTCCCCCCCACCACCCGTCTACCCGTAATAGGGACCCAATCCCTGTCCTTGCATTTGCACACCCTGTTGTGATTCTTCAGTGGATATTACTATGTAAACATTGTGTACGAGGCTGCACCTGTCACCCGTCACAGATTCCAGTGGCTGAAGTTCAGTGGGGTTGTCCGCTGCCCCGGCACATCTCTACTTATGGATCATTTATAGTGGTCCAGTGTCCCAGCGGGAGACAGAGTTGGAGAACCTGGACTAGTATGCTGCAGTGGTCCCTTCCAAATGGCCCTAACCTATGGGGCCACCACCCTCCCAGAGAGTTCACTGGAACTAAGTAAGGAGTAGAAAGTACCTCCTTTGTCATGTCCAGATCCTCAGTTGTAGTAGGCACTTACGCTACGTGTTTTATAGGCTAGCTTGTGCTGTGTATGGTTGGGGATGTAGTGTTTACAGGAAGGGGGGGACTCGAACTGTATGAGAGCATGGGGGTTCACAATGATGTCTTTTTAGCCCCTGTCAGGCTCTCTAGTCTTAATGTTTATTTCTTTATTATCATACTTCAATATCTGTTTCAAGCTGCTGTTATACTAGAATATAGTTACGGGAATCAGTACTTGCCAAGATGAAAGGGGCGGAGAATACCCAACACTAGACAGTTGCACCAGCCTGTGGTCATGAACCGTAGAGCACATTACCATAGCATCACACACATATTTAACTTCCAGTTAGACGATGGGTGAAATATAAGCCATAGCATGGAACGTGAGGTGTCTTGGCTTCCCCGTCAAGAGGGGAGAAAAAGAGTGCTTTGCCACTTAAAAAAGGGTGAAGGCACACATAACCTTTCTGTAGGAGACCCGGCTATCTACTGAAGAGGTGAACTAGATCCTGCGACCTGGGTGGGGGATGGAAGAGCATAGCTATGCATCAGATAGGAAAACAGGAGTGCACGATCCACACTCTGGCAGTCTTCCTTTCCCCTTTAAATCTGCTGGACGTCTTCAGGCTAAGCTCCTCCCACCCACCCAGGTTGTATACTCCTCGGCTCCACACCATGATGTTAGATCTTCCTTTCTACTGGAAGAGTCAGATCTCCTCTTTCGCAACTCCGTACACAGTGTAGGCCTTTCTTAGTATGCCATTGATGAACTTTGTTTTCTTTGGCTTATGAGTATATTTTCTAGGGATGTGCATATAATGTTCTGTCCACACTTTCTGGCAGTGTCTTTCCCTTTAAGACTTCACCAGAACATCTTCAGGTTGGCTCTTCCCAACCGCCCAGGTGGTAACTCCCTCGGCTCCACCCCATGATGCCAGATCTTCCTTTCCGCTGGAAGAAGCAGGTTCCCTCCTTACTGCTTTCATGCTGAGTAGGCCCTTTGCTACAAAATCTACTGATTTACTTCCAAATTTATTAAAACAATTTGTCTTCAGGCTCGATCTTCGATCACAACCGCTCCAGGGTTCCGTCGGTGCCTTTGTGGCAGAAGATGTCCCCAATGAGTCCGCACACCGCGTACGTCTACTTCCTGGGACACAAGCATGATCTTCAGGTCTGCAACATTTGTCGGACGTTCGACCCTACTGTTCTGAAGAACCGCCAAGCCCAACTTACTCTAGGCCATCTGAGTGAATGGAACCCTCCAGTCAAATCAAAAGATGCCTGTCAGATGGTCTCCGTGGCTGTGGGGTTCCGCCGAACAGCTAGCAGCATTTGAGGAGGCGGCAGCCCAGGCCTCAGCTCACACTTCCTTGGCTTCAATGTTCGTTCCGCTTTCACTAGGCACCTCTTTCACAGGGTCGTTCAAGGAATTGTGCCAGGCCTTACCGACTCTTAGTCAGGACCCTTCTTCAGGGCACAAGTCCAAATCGAAAAAGAGACCAAAAAAACAGTCTAGCCGTCGATCGCAGCATTGGGAACACTCTTGGTCGAGGGCTTCAGATTCCCATGCGTCTCCTAATCTGACTTCGGTCAAATCCTCAGCCCAGGCCGCCGACTCCACAGTAACCCCATCGAGCCAGTTGGCCAGGACACCGGTCGGTCTTCTGCCAAGATTTTTCTTGAGCTGGTCGACCAGTTCTCGACTGAGGAAGCCAGCACTTCTCTTTCCAGGACTCCGGTCCTGACTCAGACCATTGGAGGGCCAGATCAGTCCACTGACCTGCCACCTCTGGTTATCGACCAAGACCCAGAGGTGTCTCAGCTTTCACTGGCTTCCTCCGAGGCCCACCGCCAGTCCTGCCAGCGGTCACACTCAAGGTCTCGGTCCTGCTTCCAGGGGTCGAGCAGTGCCACTGCTGTTCTTCATCCTTATCCTCCTCGAGTGAGAAGGGGCTTCGGTGCAAGTTACGTCGACGCTACGAGGATCTCATGTGGCAGCAGCTGGTGTTCTCTGGCATGAAGCCAGTCCCAACTCCTACACTGGCCATCACCTGGCTTTTGCCTCAACAGCCAATGCCTTCTCCACCTCAGGAGTTGACCAAGACGGTTTCGGCTTGGCTGACCCTGACGTCTCCACCGATTCCCATGGAGCTGCCACCTAAACAGCCAAAATCCAGTGCTCTGACCAAGGAGTCTTGACCGGCCTCAGGGCTTCCTCATCGACTGTCGGTCACCTTCACTCCTGACCATCCGTGGAGGGTCAGCAGGGATTGTAGCGGTCGACCACTCTTTAACGACTCCTCAGAGTTGGAGGGTTCCTCCTTGCACTCCCATCCGGTTGTCGTGGAGTCGGTAGGGGGTCTCTTGATGGACAAAGGCCCTGCTTGCTTTACGGGCTTTCTTCCCCTGATCTCTGAGTCCACAGGTATAAAAATGGAGCCTGTCCAGAAATGGGCTTGCTACGCCTTAACCCGAGATCCTGGACCGGGGAGATTCCCCTGAGGAGGCCTTCCCAGTGGCAGATGCCATCCATGGCCCTGCATTGGAGCTTTGGCAGTGCCCTGCTTCCTGTCCAGCACCGTCTGCTCAGATGGCCCATAAATACACGGTCCCTGCGAGTTCCCTGTGGGAATTCAGAGAACACCCCTCGGCTGAGGGCTTGGTGTCCGATTCTGTGTTCAGGTGCTCTGGCAACACAGGGCACATCGTCAAACCACCTGGCAGAGTTCTAGAAGCTGGACCATGCGGCTAAAAATGTCTACGCTGCCTCTTCTCTTGGTCATCGCTAGGCGAGCTTGGCCCTTCTCACAGCCCACTTCTCTCTTGCCCTGTTGGGCACTTTGGATGAGGTGCTTCCTCATCTACCTACAGACCTCCAGACCACGGTCAAACAGGTCCGAGACCAGGGCTGGGCTGTAGCAAAGCAACAGCTCCAGACAGCCATGGAGATTGAGGACTCCTGTGACCGCTCCGTGGCAGCCGCAGTGGCCATGCATCGCAGGGTTTGGCTGCAGATCTCAACCTTCACGGCAGACACCCAGCACAAGCTGACGGATGTCCCTTTCCTGGGTACCGACTTGTTCGGGCCCAGAGTTAAGGGTCACCTCACCCGCATTGAAAAGTCCAGTGCCACCTTGAACTTGGTGGCATCCGGTCAGAGGGACCCCAAGGGCTCCGGATAGCAGAAAAACAAACCCTTTTGGTCCACCTCCACTCCTGTGGCCAAACCATCCCACCACTAAGCTGGGCAGCTGGCTCAGGCCTGGTAACCTCTGCCCAAGTCGGTGGCCTCAGTCTTCCGCAAGCCTTGAGGGAGAGGCACCGGTGGCTCCTCAGCTGGGCCCTCCTCCTCCTCCAAGCCTGCCCAGTAACGGATGAGGGGTGCCTCCCTCATGCCTGTCACGCCTTCCCTGGGTCCTCCCATTGGGGGTTGGCTTTGCCACTTCTTTCTGCCTGGTCCACTGTCACCACGAACAGGTGGGTTCTCGAGGTGGTCGGTCAGGGTCTGCCTCTGGAGTTCAAGCAGTATCCTTCTTGCCAAGAAGGTGCCCCACGGGAGGACTTGGTATCCGCAGACATTCTGTCAGCTCTTCAGGATGACATTGCCCAGCTCCTCTGCAAGAAGCTCATGGTTCCTGACGTGGATCCTCCAGAACACCAAGGGTTCGTCTCCAGGTACTTCCTGGTGCCAAAACGGACAGGGGACTGGTGCCCCATTCTAGATCTGCATGACCTGAACAAGTTTCTTAAGTCGCACACCTTCAGGATGGTAACTCTGTCACAGATCATACCATCACTAGAGCAAAACATGTGGTTTTACTCCCTGGATCTTCAGGATGCGTTTTTTCATGTCCCAATCCATCTGTCTCACAGAAGTTTCCTCCACTTTTGAGCAGAGGAAGCCCTCTACGAGTTCCAGGCTATGCCATTCGGCCTGTCCTCAGCCAGCAGGGTCTTCGCCAAGTGCATTGCAGTGGTGGCAGCTTACTAGAGGCACTGAGGGGTCCGGGTTTACCCCTACCTGGATGACTGGCTGAATGCAGGGCCCTCTAGGCGGGAGGTGGAGTGCTCCAGGGACCTGGCCCTCCAGACCTGCGTCTCCCTTGGCCGCCTAGTCAACAAGGCCAAGTCAGAATTCGTGCCTTCAGAGGTGATCAGTTTCATCGGGGTGGAGCTCGACTCTTGAAAAGAGCCAGAGCCCAGCTCCCGGCGAACAGGGTGGAGGCTCTCTCCTCCTTTGCCTTGTCATCTCAGGTTGAGCAATTGCGTCCTGCCTGGGACTTCCTGCACCTGCTGGGCTACATGGCTGTCTGTACCAGCGTGGTCCATTGGTTTCACTGGAGAATGCGCTCTCTACAGTGGGAGCTGGCCAGCCTGTGGTCTTAGTACAGGGGTCACTTCAACCAGCTGGTCACCGTGACTCAGCGGATGTGGGACGCTCTCCAATGTTGGTTAGTCCCAGATCATCTGCAGGAAGGGATCCCGTTTGTCTGCCCAGAGCCAGCGGTCATCCTGATGACCGATGCCTCTCTCACAGGCTAGGGTGCCCACCTGGGAGAACAGAGTCCATGGGCTCTGGATCCCCAAGGAGTCCCGATGCCACATCAACCTGCAGGATCCCTGGGCAGTTCAGTTGGCACTGACTGCCTTTGCTCTTCACATTCGGGGTCAGGTGGTCCATGTCCAGACGGACAACACTACGACCATGTACTGACTCGACAAACAGGGCAGGATGCACTCCCTGCCTCTGTGCAAGGAAGCTCTCCATGTGTGAAGTCTCATATGCAACCTGGGGCTGATCTCCTAGCCATCCATGTGGCAGGGGCCTCCAACCAGCTGGCGGATGCTCTCAACCATGTGGGTGAGGCATCTCACAAGTGTTCTCTCTACCCAGAGGTAGTACACAGCCTGCTCTCCCAGTGGGGCACCCCTCAGGTGGACCTGTTCGCCTCCAGGGAGAACACAAAGCTGAGGCTGTTTTATGCCTGCTCCCCTCAGCAGAGAATGCTGCAGGGGGATGCCTTCTTGAGGCCCTGGACTTCAGGTTTCTTCTATGCCTTCCCTTCACTTCTCTTAATCCACAAGGTGCTTCTCAAGGCCAGGAGGGACAAGGCACAAGTAATACCGGTGGCTCCAGACTGGCCATGCCAGTTTTGTTACCCCGATCTCCTCAGCCTCAGCAGCAGGCTCCTGAGGCATCTTCCTCTCTGCCCGGACTTGCTGTCCATCAGTCAGGGGAAGGTACTACATCCAGACCTTCAATCCCTGCACCTAAAAGCCTGGTTCCTGACCAGCTAGAGTTCCAGGCTTTGGGTCTCCCTGAAGATGTCCTCACTGTTGTGGAAGCATCTCAGAAGGAGTTGACCAGGAAATTCTATGCCATCAAATGAAAGAGGTTCTCCATTTGGTGTCAGGGCAAGAGGTTGGACCAGTGGCTAGCATTCTTAATTACTTGTAGTCCCTCTCTCAGTCAGGCCTTCGGTCGATGACCCTCAGGGTGCACCTGGCAACCATCTGCTTATCAGGTGCGGGCCGGTCAGCAGTTGGTGGCGCAGGAGAAGGTGGTCTGGCACTTTTTCCAAGGGCCTTGACCACATTTCCCTTCCAATGCATGAACCATAACCACCTTGGGACCTATTGCTGGTTTTGGCAAAGCTTATGGGCAAGCCATTCGAACCAGTGCACAGATGTGAGATGTCAGACCTGTCGTGGAAGACCACCTTCCTGGTGGCTATCACGTCAGCCAGAAGGATATGTGAACTCCAGGCGCTTCGGTGGAGTCTCCATACCTGGTCTTCCACAGGGTCAAAGTTGTCCTGCGCCCCAACTCGGGGCTCACTCTACCCGTCATTCCACTGCCTCGGTGTCTGCTTCCAGAGATGTCCCTATCCAGGAAATCTGCAGGGCTGCTACCTGAAAGTCAGCACACACTTTTATTTCCCACTACCACATCGACCTTGATTCACGCCAGGATACTGATTTTGGTGCCTCAGTACTCCTGTCTTTCTTCCCTAGATAGGGGGTGTGCGCCTTGCCTCCCACCTCTCGGAGAACTGCTAGGAGTCTGCCAGAAGTGTGGATAGGACATCAGATCCACATCCCTAGAAAAACATGTTACTCACCTGTAACAGTAGTTCTAGGAGTGGCATATGATGTTCCTCCACACTGACCCACCCAACCTTCCCTGGCAAGTGGCACACTGATTTTGCGTCCAACGGGCAAGATCTGATGCCACGGGGCAGTGCTGAGAGAGTTACCACCCAGGTGGGTGGGAGGAGCTAGCTTGAAAACATTCTGGCAAGCCTTAAAGTGGTAAGGAACACTGCCAGAAGTGTGGATGAACATCATATACCACTCCTAGAACTACTGTTACAGGTGAGTAATTTGTTTTCCCTTCTGGCCATGACATCAGCAGGATATATTCAGAGTTGCAGGCTCAGGTTACAAAGCCTCCCTTTATTATTTTTCACAAAGATAGGGTTACAATATGTACTAATCCTCATTTCCTTCCAAAGGTTGTGTCTGAGAGAACACTAAATTAGACTATTAACCTTCCTGTTTAACGTCTCCCATGGCTAGTGGGGAACATCATTTACATTGGTACCTGGATTGTAGAAAATCCTCGCAACAGTTTATAGCTTTTACCCCCAGTATGGTGGAGTCCCTGATTTTGATACAACCTGTCCAAATGGCTGTCCAGTTCTTTTACGTTTTGTTACCAGAAGCATGGTAAGCAGCTTCCTGATCTTGTTCGTGCTTCTTTCATCTGTGGGGTGGCTGCCTCAGTGGCTTATTTTCCAGAATGTGTTGCTGCTGACATTTATGGGTTCCATGTCAGTAGTGCATACGAAATAACATCCTGGTTAATTACAACGCACATAGAAATTTAGATGAATGTCTTTTCGTCACGCTTTCATGTGCCACTACAAAACCAAAAGTACATTTAAAAATCTTTATTACTATGTCCAACAGGTGTCCCAATCGATTCTCATGGCTGTGCAGCAATTCTCTGCTGTCTGTGCTGTCTCGCTAGCTCCTGGAAATCATTACTAACATCCCATTTCTCCCAGGTATGCCAGTTCACCACTCTCCAAAACTTGTATGGTGACATTTAAAAATCTCTATCTGCTGACACAGACGGCGCACAGTGAGGCAGTAAGGCAGGGTGCCATTTTACTAGTCTCCAAAACCTGTATGGTGACATTTAAAAATCACTCACTGCTGACAGACTGCACACAGTAAGGCAGGGTGCCATTTTTCTAGTCTCCAAAACCTGTATGGCGACATTTAAAAATCACTCACTGCTGACACAGATGGCGCACAGTGAGGCAGGTGTTCCGATCGCTGAGGCGGGACCCGTATGTGTGCCGAATGAATGCCCGAGTTGCAGCCTTACTGAGCATCTTCAACAATGGATGAGGTAAACATGCCCTTTTTTATGCTTTGAATTGCATTGCTTACCATGTCCGTGTTTTCTAAGCATGTCATTTCATGTCTAAAAGCTCTGATCAAAAGTACATGTTATGCCATTACTTTCTGACGGTTCCCTTTTTTGATTACATTAACAAAACTGACTTGCAGCAATACTGTCTCCCAATACCGTGTCCGTGTTTTCAGCATTCCTGTCATGTCTTACAGCTCTGATAGAATAGTCCATGTTATGCTATTACTTTCGCTTCTGTGAACTTTTCGCCTACTCTTGATACCTTCCTTGCTATGTTGCAGTATATACTAGGAAATACATTGCGATGTATTTCATTACGCGTATATCGCTATGCTGAATTATTTGCGCTGTAATTGATGCGCGGAATTGACATGATACCCATTTGTGCTGCTACCACTTGGAATACTGTTCATACATTTACTAAACACTACAGTCTGGACATCGCCTCTCGTAGACATGCCAGCTTTGGCCTCAGTATTCTGCAAGGTGTCCTTACTCAGGATGATTAGGCCCTGCTGTCTTCCGTCTGTACTTGGGAATCATTCCATGATTTGGCTCAGTAGAAGGAGAGCTCCTTGAAGAAGATAAAATAGTTACCTACCATAACAGTAAATCTTTGAGAGCATCTCCGTTACTCAGTCACAGCTCTCCCTCCCTCTTTCCCCACTTGTTCAGATAGGTGATGGATGACAGTACTGCCTGCTGTCGCATGTTGTTTCTCCTCTGATGCCTCAGACAGCGTCTGTACTCAAGTTGTCATATCCTTTCCTTTTGTGCCTAGTTTGATCTTGGTCACTTCGATCCCTGCTGGTCCGATGATCCTCCGAGCTTGCCTTCAGTAGGGAACTGAGGCATGCTGGGGATGCCTACGTTACATGGTGCTGACAGGGTGCATCAGTGTGGGTGGCCCTAGCCAGCAAACATTTTCAGATGGTCCTGGCACTAGGGTTACCACCTGTCCTGATTTTCGCAGGACAGTCCTGATTTGGGCAGCTGTGTCCTGCAGAAAAACATGAGAAATACTAAATGTCCTGATTTTACAGTAGGAAAAATATTTTCTAACTTTCCACTAAATGTTCTAGAAAACTACAATAGCTTAACTAAAATACCTTAAAATGATAAGAAACAATAGAATCAACTAAGAAACTACAATACTTAGCCTTAATTCTGATTATATAGAGAAAACAAGTCTGTTGCACTGGTCGAGGTTAGGAATTGTCCTGCGAAAAATCATGTTTCAGTAAGAAATGTCCCACTTTGGGCTTCTTAAAAGGTGGTAACCCTACCTGGTACTCACAGCTTGTAGTTCTACGATGTGTCTCAATGGAGGAGATTTGAAGATACACTGTTACGATAGGTAACTCTTATTTCTCCAACCTCTGAGGTGGTCAGTAGTGCCTGGCATCTCTCAGGCTCCGTCATGAGGGGTGAGGGGGCCTTTGGGAATGGAACGAGAAGGTAAGAACATGAGTCATGGGATGACGGGCCTCTGCTCCATCTGTGGGGAAGGGAGCAACATCAGTGACTGAGAGTACAAGATAAAATTGTTAGACAAAGTAAGCATAGACTGGTTAAAACTTCTATCAATTTTATATACTTGTATGCTGTATCTGGCTTTGTTGTTAAAAGAGTTATATTATACTGCTGTGTAGTGCACCTCTAAGGTAGGTGTTTTCGTTGATTCAGTCGGTAGAGGAAGAATAGACACTACGAAATGTGGAACGCTTGATGGCAAGCAGGAGGTTACGGTCTGCTGCTGAAGTTGGGATTTTTCTGGACTCTGACATCTCGCATTCTTTTACTTCATATAGACTGTTACTCTCATTATACCCATTTGTGCTGTTTATCTTGGGGGCACACCAGACATGTCAGCAGTAGGAATACTGCAGTGCAGGATAGCGGTAGTAATTTTGACATATGTTTTTTTATTCTATTTCAGATTGTTGTCCACTGGCTTACGAACATACGAAATTGCCAACAGAAACAGGCCTCATGGTCCATCGAGTCTGCTCGAGTGTGCAGCTAGCACCTCATCTCACAGCAGCCCCTCCCACCCCCTCTTCCCAGTATCCCTTCCCCTTATCCTGTCCCAACCCCTCTTGAAACTGTCCACCATCTTACAGGGCACTATCTCGTCTAGGAAGGTGTTCCATTTGTTCCCCACTCTTTCAGTGAAAAAATGTCTCCTCATCTCCCTCCTGAATCTTCCCCCCTCCAGTCTTAGTCGGTGCCCTCTCGTGTCCCTCTCCCTTCTGTGTTGGTCGTGTTTATCCCCTTCAGATACTTTAAGGTCTCAATCATATCCCTCCTCTCCTCCAGTGAATACATATTCAGCTCTCCCAGCCTGTCCTTGTAGGGCTTGCTCTCTAATCCCTGGATCATCTTTGTGGCTGCCTCACACTAAGGCTTTTCATAACGGACATTCTCCTTTTAGTAGTAGTATGAAAACCCATCTTTCCCAGTTTTGAGACTATAGCATTTTTTCACATTTGAAATAATAAAAGAGCACTTCATTTAATATGGGTCAAACCAGGTTTTCATCAGTATTCTCAGCTGTTTTTGTACTGTTGCACCATAAGGTCAGGGAGGTTCCACGTTAAGATATCACATCCCTGACTGCAACGGGAACAGTGCCGACTGTTGGCATTGTTCCCATCGAGACCAAGTGTTTTTTTGCAGGGTTACCATCTCTAAATAACCAACTCTGAGTCGGAATTGGTTTGGGGTGGGGGTGAAACACCAGGAATCATGACGACGCTATACAGCGGACCACCACAGCGACCTGGCGAGATTTTGTCGCTGTGGTGGTGTTCACTTTAAAATTGTCATTGTGGTGGTGTGCTACCAGTCGGAGCAGTGTCTGCTGTATGCTAGTTCATTACAGTCACAAGCAAAGGGACCTTAAATAGTGGTTGTTCAAGTATAACAGAGGATACTGATAAAACATGCTCTAAACCATATTAAAAGAAGCGCTATGTTTATTATTTAACTGTAAAAAGAAAAAAGTGGTAAAGTAGATTCAAAATTGGGGGAAAAGGGTATCATACAAGTCTAGAGATAAAAGACAATCAAAATAAAAGTCCCTCTAGCCAGCCCGATGGCACTGAGGGTTGAGGCATTCTCCTTACCTTGCGCCACGCCAGCGACCCGGGTTCGGGAGCGAGCCGGGGGTTGGCCGGGTGGGAGTGGATTGAGCGTCTGATGGACTGCTCTCCTCCCCTGGGAGGAAGGGGGGTCGGGGTTTCGTGGTGCAAGTGGCGCCCAGTGGAGACTGGACGCACTGCAGCCAATAAGCAGGTAACCAGGGGGACAGCATCGGGCGGCCTTCCTGCAGATGTGCGTGGGTGCGCGCACGTCATGCTCTGGTCGGCAGTGCACATCCTGCGCTGGGGGAACAAAGAAACTCCCCAGCTGCCAGGTGAGGTGATGGTGGTGCTTCAGTGGCCAAGCCCACAAGCCCAGTGCTGGCCCAGAACCTGACTTGACTCTCCTAGGTCTCCGCCTCCTCCTGTAGGGCCGGCGGAAGAGGGGGGACTGCACCCAATTCCTTGGTCGGGGGACAGGTTCAGGTGGGCGGTAGAGGCAAAGCCGAGTAAGCCCACCTGAGAGATGCCCCAATTGGAATTGAAAAAAATAAATAATAAAATCCCTCAGCTGTGTGAGCAATGTCAAAAACCTCTGACTGGTCTGAGTGTAAGCAGCTGACTGTCCCACCACTGTACCAGTCCTTTGGTATCGATCTCCTCAGAAGCCTTTTGCAGGCCATCATATAGGGGCATCTCCTCATGGTTGGAATGCTGGTAGTTAAAAACTGAGCTTGTCTCAGATGAGTATCCTGTTCATTTCCTAAAAATGAATAAACGTTTTTACTACTTACTACTACTGCTACTGCTAAAAAGAGAATGTCCATCATGAAAAGCGCTGTACCTTAGTTTGAGACTTCCCCAGTGAGCACTTTCAGTGAAAAGTCAAATTTTACCTTTCTTATTGTGGAGTCAAAGTTTACCTTTATGTTGTTGCTGAGTAATTTAGATTTATCTTGTTGATCCCATTGTCCCTCCTGTCCAACATCTTATGGCAAGCACCGCTAGGGGCAAATCCCAGAATCTCACATGATATGATGTCACAGCTGGGGATCAGCAGTGGGAGATCTGTGTAGAAGATATAGTAATTAGAGCTGTTAATCACTTTGTTTTGCTGGCCACCAGTCCCACTGCCTTGTTGAGACCAAGTATAGCTTATGCAAACTGTACTTGCTCTTGGTAGGGCTGCGGAACCAGCAGCAGGAAAAATGGAAGAATTAGTAACTCCAGTTACTACAGCCTGTAATTATATCTCCCACACGACCAATTCCTGGCTATGATATCAGACATGGAAGATTCTGGGATGTGCCCCTGGAACCGCTTACTGTAAGATATTGGGTGGGAGGGACACCAGGATCTATTTAGATAGATATAAAACACTCAGGAACAACATAAAGGTAAATTTGACTTTTGCACTAAAAATTCTAATTGGTAGAAGCCTCACACTAAGATGTGGGGCGTTCATGGTGGATGTTCCCTTTTAAACTGGAAGAGTTTGTCATCCAAGCAGACCCGTGGAGCTATAAAAATGTTGTGAATAATGTGCATAGAAAAACAAAAAGGAACACCAAGGAAGGCTGCAGTTGGAACATGCCTGCTTCCATTCCTCTTTAGTGTCCTGGCTGTCTTGACATTCTGTTGATTTTTGTTTCTTTTAAACCAGCACAAAGTATATGGTTTGAGGAGCAAAGGAACTTGCTGTTTGTTATTACACTTCTCTCAATAATTTCTATATTTTATGTTTCTTCATAGTAAAAAAAAACAAAGACCCCAACTATACTGATGTATGTGTGTACAGAGTGGTGAGCAGAATAAAAATGTTTGTGAAGGACAGACAGTATGTTATGCATCCCATGTTATTACTGTTCTAAGGTACTTTGTGGGGTAAGGAGCACGTTGTCCCTTTTTTTCTGACAGAAATACGTAGGAAGAAATAACATGGAGAGACAGCTAGGGGCAGCAGAGTTTTAAGAGGAAATCAGTGTCAGATGTGGACTTGAAAGCCTGCTCCCGTATGTGAAATCTGGGAAAACTCGCTGATCTTCCTAGAATACGTTTTCTCCATGAGTCCCACTCTGGGGTCTTAGCCAAGGTCTGTGGTCTTAGCCAAGAGTGCAAGGACCAAGTGGAAAGCAAGTCTGTTTAGCGTGGACGCCAGCAGTGGCCATGGGTGTGAGCATGTGCGTGACACTGCATGGTACTGTGCATGTAAGAATAACCATTTCTGGTGCCGTAGACCACCTCTGTTCTGTTTTTCTAGCTGTCCAGTACAAACTGTAAATTGCTTACCTCAGTTTGCTATACTCTTCAGGTTTGCTCTCTCCCCCCCCCCATGAGAATGTCTGATTCGTTGAAAAACAGGAAGAAGAAGAAGAAAGTTCCATCCTTTCATATCTGCTGTTGTAGTAATAACATCAGCATGGACAACAAGCATGCCTGTGCCTCGCAGTCCGCTGAGGAAAAAGACTTCTCCCCCCAGTGTGTGTGCTGGAGTCGTGACAAGAGTCTCCGCTGGTAGTGTCAGAATCTGTCCATTCCCCCACCTCAGAAGGATGCTCTTCCTTATCAGTCAGATCCAGTTCCACCGGGTCAGGATTCTCTATAGACGTCTCTGCATCCTCTTCTTGACCATCCCTGTCGCCAGGGTCATCTGTGAGCCTGGGTGAGCAGGGTCACTTTGTTGTGGCACACCTGGACATACCTGTGTGGCTCCCACCCCACAAACCCGCTTTGGGTTCATGTGTCTTTGCAGGGAAAACCTGTGGGACCTCAGAACAAAGCATCTCATTTAAGATAAACAATATGGACTTATGAAACTCCACCTTACCATTGCCACAGGTGCACAGATTGTGTAACACAGTGAGGACAGTATGACCCCAGTGGAGAGGATCTCGTCCAGTGCTAGGTCTTGCATGTCTTAAAGCAGCAGTGCAGTGTACTGTCCAAACAACACATAATGATTTTAAAATTGCCTGTGAGTTGTGTTTTTGTTTTTTTATTTTATGATTTTCTTTTAATTACATTGCGGTTTTTGGCATGTTTTATTTCAGAACTGTACATTGTTTAGCACAAATTAATATGCTGCCCTCCATGTTGGTTTTCGCTCACCTCTGCACAGACAATGCATCAGGCTGAGTGCTCGCTCCTGGCTTTCATTCAGGAAGTATTTTGTTAATGATTCAGCCACAGCTACTGTTTATGTGCGGCAGCTGACAGCTTCTCTCCTCTTTTGTGCTGTGATACTTTTTTACTTCTTTTTAAAATGCTCATTCATTTTTATGTTCGCCATGCAAACGTCTTGTTAAGAGAGTGGCTTTTGAGGGCTGTGACACTGTCAATCCAATGTATAGTGGTCTGCAAGGGGCTGGTCAGTGTCACACCAAATGTCAGCCAGGCTGGTCATGACAGTGTTTTGGCTTGCTGGGTGGAAACTTTGTGTATTTCAGAGGAAAGAACTGACCCAATCATAGGTCAGCTCTTTCATTTGATCTACATAACGCCGGCAAGCAAGCATAGCTGATCTGTTATGATCATCCTGCTGAAAACGGAAAACTGTCCATCGATGTCTGTTGCTGCCGCAGTCCTAACTGTCCCCCCCCCCAGCCCAGGTGCCCAATCACCCGTGTCGGCTGCTACCCCACCCCACCCTACCCTTTTACTTTCTCAACATCACTGACAATGGGGTGCCCAGTCCTCCCAGTGTCCACTCCTGAAATAAAGAAAACCATCCCTCATAGTTTTTTTAAATAAACCCTGTAAAAAAAATCCATCGATGTCTGTTGCTGCTTTGTCATAACTGTCTCTCCCCCGCCCAACCCACATTAGTCTTCTGGCACAGCGGTGCCCAATCCCCTCGTACAGGCTTCTACCCCCCACCGTGCCTATTTTGGTTCTGAAATATAAGGGTGCCCAATCCCCAGTGCCTCCTCCTGAAATAAAGACAACTGTCCTCAGTAGTTGGTTCTTTTTTGTTTTTAAATACTCGTTGTAAAAGAAAAATGTCCATGGATGTCTGTTGCTGCCATTCTGTAACTGTGCCCCAAGTCCAACCATGTTAATCTTCGGCGCTGGGGTGCCTAGTTCCCTGTGCCAGCTTCTACCCCCACCCTGCCCATTTTGGTTCTGAAATATAACACTGACACTGAAGGAGCCCTGTCCCTCAGTGTCGCAACCTGAAATGAGGAAACTGTCCCACTTATTTATTTATTTTAGTAAACCCTGTAGAAAAAAAACCATCCATCAATGTCTGTTGCAGCCGTTACTGTCCCCCACCTAACCCTCCCACTCAAGCACCCACCACCCACACACATCCCTAAGCTCTTACTTAACCACGGGGCAATCTGCATCCTGGTCTGAACTGCAGACACGCTCTCTACCTGCCAGTGCTGGACCATGAACTGAGGAAATCAGGTGAAGTGTTCAGTGTATATCAATGGGCTTTTTAACCTTAGTGGTATAACTTGGCCATTTTTTAATATTTTGGCCCCAGATTTTCAACTTGCCTTTTTTTGGACCCCACCTCCTGCACAATGATAGTGAAATTAGGCAAATCTCTCCTGAAAGGTGATTTCATAGTCGCTGCACGAAATCACCTTTTGGACAGGATTTGAACATTTTCTCCACCCTAGTTCATGACGTGGAGTCATAAGAAGGCTATGTTGAAAATTTGGGGTAAAAATATTTAAAAAACAATAAAGTTATGAGCCTGCGTTGAAATTTGTGAATATAGGCTCATAACTTTGGTAATTTTCAATATTTTGTTCCCCCATTTTCAACATAGCCACTTCTTCACAGCACCTCATGAATGTGATAGCGGTCATTTTTTGAATTCTGGCCAAAATATGTTTCTACGTCCCGAAAGGTGATTTTGCAGTCATCGTGCGAAATCACCTTTCGGGCAGGAGTTGAAAATTTTCTTCACCTTTGTTCATGAGATGGGGTCATAAGAAGGCTATGTTAAAAAAAATGTGGGTAAAAATATTAAAAAAACAACAAAGTTAGGAGCCTACGTTGAAATTTACAAAAGCAGGCTCACAACTTTGGTAGTTTTCAATATTTTTACCACAAATTTTCAACATAGCCATTTCTTCACAGCACCTCATGAATGTGACAGCTGTCATTTTTCAAATCCTGGCCAAAATGTGTTTTCACATTTGTGACACAAAATGACCTTTTGAGCAGGATTTGAAAATGTTCTCTGCCCATGCTCATGAGGTGGGATCAGAAGGAGGCGTTGTGGGGTCATGAGAAGGTTGTGTTGAAAATTTGGGATAAAAATACGAGAAAACAAAGTTATAAGTCTACATTGCCATTTTTCAATGCACACTTGTCACTGTGGTAATTTTCAATATTTTGACACCAACTTTTCAACATAGCCATTTTTGACACCACTGCTTGAATGTGACAGCTGTCATTTCAGAAATGACGTTTCAGCCATTGGTTTATAAATGACACCTGTTTTGTTTAGAAGGAGTGGTCAAAAAAAGATTATGTTTAAAATTTGGGGTAAAAATGTGAAAAAACAACCAAGTTATGAGGACATTCATTGTTCTAACATTTACTCATTACTTTATTTTTCGCAGATTTTGGCCCTCTAATGTTCGTCATATCCCTTGTGTTACCCTACCTCCTAAATATGTCAGGCGTCATTTTTCAAATCCCTTCCTAAACTTGCTTCTACAGTCGTACATCGAAAATCACCTTTCGGATGGGATTTAAAACATTTCACCTGTCTTGATAATGTCAGGTCATGAAAAAAAAAAAATATATATCTATAAAAAATATATATATTGGACATTTTAGGTCAAAATGTGGGAGCCCATTCTCCAGGGCTGGATGGCTTTGTAGCAGAATGGTATAAAAGACTTTTCAGCTAAATTATTACAGCCCGTTAGACGAGCCTTCTTCAGAGATCCAGGAGGGAGTCCCTCCTCCAGCTTCCTGGACGTATGCTGTTATATCCGCAGTTTTGAAACCTGGGAAGGATCCTTTAACAACAGATTCATATAGACCCATCTCAGTTCTTAATTGCGACTATAAGCTCTATATGTTGATCTGGGCTCGGAGACTGGAGGATATCCTTCCAGGACTGATTCATACAGATCAAGTTGGCTTTTTGAGATCGAGACAAACTGCTAACAACGTTCTGCATATAATCCCCCTGATGGAGTACATGTCAGTGAACCCCTCCCTTTCTATACTGCTAAGTTTAGATGCCTACAGGGCCTTTGACTGAGTCTCCTGGGGATTCCTCTGGGAGGTTCTGTCATCATATGGCTTCCCTAAAGAATTAATTCATTGGTTAAAGAGGCTGTACACGTCTCCTAAAGCCTACATTAGACTCAAAGGGGAAATATCTTCCCCGATACCCCTGGAGAGAGGCACACGACAGGGCTGTCCTCTCTCGCCACTCCTCTTTGCTCTCTATTTTGAGCCCCTGGCACAGGCGATCTGGGACTCCCAGATTCTTTTGGGCATCATCGATGTGGGTGGGAGGGACTAGAGATTGGCATTATACGCAGATGATATTATGCTTATGCTGCAGTAACCTGATAGATCCCTTCCAGCTTTATGGGATATTCTGGACAATTTTGCCCAGATATCGGGATATAAAATAAATCCGTCAAAGATGGAGATACTGCTCTTTCATTATATTCCCTCTAATATAAAACTCGGGTACCAAAATTAAGTTTCTAGGAGTGTGGATATGTTGTTCATCCACACTCTCTGGCATGTCCCTTTCCTCTTTAAATTCACCAGAAAGTCTTCAAGCTGGCTCCTCCCACTCGGGTGGTAAATACCTCTGTTCCGCCCCATGATGCCAGATCTTCCTTTCCGCTGGAAAATTCAGGTTCTCTCGTGCTACTTCTGCAGTTTGTAGGCCCTGGATTCTCATCGACGGTTTTCACCACAATCGCTTTCTTTAAAACTCATCAGAGTTTATGATTCTGATCCGAGCACATCGGACATGGAGGACAAGTCGTCCCCGGGATTTCGCTGGTGTCCCTGTGGACAGAAAATGTCGCGCACCGATCCCCACCTCTCTTGTGTCTATTGCTTGAGTGTCGTGCATAACACCACTTCTTGCACCATCTGTCTGGCCTTCCATCCCAATGTCCTGGACGACCGCAGGGCGCGCCTAAAACTGGAGAGACCAGAGCTTCGCAACCCACCGGTGAAATCGAAGGAGGCCAGATGGGTGGTTTCCACGGCCACAGGATCCACCGAGCATCTCGACCAGATGGCGGCTTTCGAAGAGGAAGCTGCTCAAGCTTTGGCCAGACGAAGTTTTTTCGTGCCGCTTAACCTGGGTTCCACCTTCACTGGGTCCTTTCAGGAGCTGTGCCAGTCTCTCCCCACCAGGAGTGAGGCGCCCTCAGGCTCGGACTCCTCCCACCCTAAGAAAAGGGACAAGGATGCTAAATCTTCCTCTGCCTGAAGAAGACATTCCTGGGACCAAGAAGCGGTCAGATTCTCAGGACCTTGCGGTCTCTACCTTGGTCACCGGCTTCTTGGACCTTCCGTCAGGCCAAGACACCGAGGCCAAGGACACGGCTGAACCGGCTGAGATTTCTCTCAACCCGATCGAGCCGTTGTCGCTGACTCCAGTTGACGACTCCTTGGAAAGGACACCTATCCTTTCCTTCCCCGACTAGGAGACCCAGCCGTCGAGTATCCCAATCGAGGGAAAGGTGCTGCAACCTCGGTTCTCACTGACTCCGCCTTCTCCCAATCAAACCAGCCGACCCATCGGTCTCAATCAAGGACCAGGACCCTTCGGTCGAAAAACCGAAGAAAGGTCACAGGCACTCTAGAAAGAGGCGGTGCCACCGATCCTTGGATGAGGAGAGATTTTAACGGAAGCTCCGTCGATGTTATGAGGATCTCATGTGGCAACAGCTGATTCTGACCGGTCAGAAGCCGGCTTTGCCGGCAACACCGGCCATTGCTTGGCCCCAGCCTCTTAGGCCTAGGCCGACGCCGACCCCTCCAGAACCGAAGATTCCAGTTCCTCCACCCGTAGGGCCAGTACGCATTCCAGCTCGGCCTGTTTCGGTCTCCTCACCGATTTTGGTGGAACCACCGCCTAAGCAGCCTCAAGGAGGGGCTCCCTCGAAAGAGGATAGGACAGACACCGGCCTTCCCCGTTGTCTGTCCATCACGGTGGTACCCAATCACCCTCAGCGTATCAAGGGAGACATAGGTGGGAGACCCTTATATCCCAATTCTTCGGACTCGGATGCCACTGGTCTGCACTCATATATGGGGGATGACAAATCATCAGTGGCAGGTTTGGAGGAAGGTCCTTCCTCCTTTCAATGCATCCTCTGCCTCATTTCAGAATCGACCGGAATGCCCTTGGAGCCCATCCAAAAGAAGGTGGAGTACCCCCTCACAGATATCCTCAAGAGGGGGGAATACCCCTAAGGAGGCCTTTCCAGTGGCCGAAGCCATTGTTGGCCCGGCCCTTGAGCTATGGCAGCGCCCTGCCTCCTGCCCAGCTCTGTCTGCCTGCATGGCCCGTAAGTATATGGTACCCATGGGGTTCCTGGCGGGGTTCACAGAGCATCCCTCGGCCGAGAGCCTTGTGACTGCTCCTGTGTTTAGACGCACAGGTAGCTCTGCTGACTCTGACTGCCCTCCGCACAAGGAGTCCAAGTATATGGACCATTCTGCCCGGAAGGTTTATGTAGCCTCATCCTTGGGCCTTCATCAGGCCAGCTTGGCTGTGATCATGGCACACTTCTCTCATGCCCTTCTGGGGTCACTAGATGAAGTCCTCCCTCATCTCCCAGCGGACATGCAGACCACAGTTAAGCAGGTCCATGACCAGGGCCGTGCTGTTGCCAAACAGCAACTCCAGATGGCCCTGGACATTGGAGATTCCTGTGCCCGCTCCTTAGCAGCCACAGTGGCCACTCGCCGCAGGGCCTGGCTGAGGTTATCCTCCTTTCCAGCGGATACTCGGCACAAGTTAGCTGACATGCCCTTCCTTGGCACCGACCTCTTTGGTCCGGGAGTGGCAGATCACCTCCAGTTTATAGAGCAGTCCAGTGCCACCTTGGATGCTACCTCTGCAAAGGGTTCTTCGGGCAAGAACCAGCAGAAGCGCAAGAAGAAGCCCTTTCGGCACTCTTCCCCTGCGGTTAGATAGCCCTCCTATCAAGGAGGTCAGAAGCAGCAGGCTCAAGCTTGGTGCCCCAAGCCCAAGCAGGGTCCTCAACAGCCCCGTAAAGGAGGCCAAGGTGTCAGTCCAGGAGCCTCCTCCTCCTCCTCTAAGCCTGCTCAGTGACTGGTCAGGGGTTGCCACCCCTGCACCTGTCACGCCAGCTTTGGGTCCTCCCATGGGGGGCCGGCTCCACCACTTTCTTTCTGCCTGATCCGGTATCACTTCAGACAGGTGGGTTCTGGAGGTGGTCAGCCAGGGACTGCCTCTAGAATTCGAGCAGTACCCTCCCAGCTGAGCCCACGGCCATCTGGAGGAAAGGATCTCAGCCCACACTCAGTCGGCCCTTCGGGACGACATTGCTCAGCTCTTCTGCAAGAAGACAATGGCTCCAGTGCCGGATCCTCTTACAGACCCAGGCTTCGTGTCCAGGTACTTCCAGGTGCCCAAGTGGACGTGGGGTTGGCGCTCTATCCTAGATCTCCATGACCTGAATCAATATCTCAGGTCTCGCACCTTCTGGATGGTAACTCTGAACCAGATCATACCATCTCTGAAGCGAAACATGTGGTTCTGTTCACTGGGTCTACAGGACGCGTTCTTTCATGTCCCAATCCGTCTATCCCACCAGCGGTTCCTCCACTTCAAGGTCGAAGGGACCCTGTACAAGTTCCGAGCCATGCTGTTCGGCCTGTCATCGGCCCCTCGGGTCTTCAAGTGAATTGCAGTGGTGGCAGCCCATCTTCGGCGTCGAGGAGTTCTGATATACCCTTATCTCGACAACAGGCTCCTGGTGGGTTCCTCCCTTCTGGAGGTGGAGAGGTCCAGGGATCTGGCCCTCCGAACCTGCTCCCAACTAGGCCTCCTGATCAACGAGGCCAAGTCGGTCATGCCCTCTCAGGTGATGGGCTTTATCGGGACAGAGCTCGACTCTCGTCAAGCCAGAGCTCGACTCCCGGCGGACAGGGCGGAGGTTCTCTGCTCCTTTGCGCAATCATTTCTGGTTGGGCACTTGTGCCCTGCCCGGGACTTTCTGGGCTACATGGCTGCGTGCACCTCGGTGGTCCATTGGGCCAGGTGACACATGCGCCCCCTTCAGTGGGAGCTGGCCGCTCAGTGGACTCAGTGATATGGTCACTTTGACCAGCTGATCACTGTAACCCAGAAGATGTGGGACGCTCTCCAATGGTGGACCGTCCCATACCAGTTGCAGGAAGGGATCCTGTTTGTCCGCCCCGAGCCAACGGTCGTCCTGACGACCGATGCCTCTCTCCTGAGCTGGAGAGCCCACATGGGGGACAACAGGGCCCACGGGTTCTGGATCCCCAAGGAGTCCTGATGCCACATCAACCTGTTGGAGCTCAGAGCAGTCAGACTGGCCCTGTCAGCTTTCGCTCCTCAGCTCCGGGGTCAGGTGGTACAAGTCCAGACGGACAATACCATGACCATGTGCTACCTCAACAAGCAGGGCGGCACGCATTCCTGTCTGCTATGCAAGGAGGTGCTCCGAATCAGGACCCTTGTCAGCCGGTTGGAAGCAGATCTCCTTGCCATCCATGTGGCAGGAGTCTCGAACCAACTGGTGGATGCTCTCAGTCACTTAGGCCAGATATCCCACGAGTGGTCTCTCCATCCAGAGGTAGCTTACAATCTGTTCTCCCATTGGGGCAAACCGTTTGTGGACCTGTTTGCCTCCAGGGAGAGCACCAAGCTGAGACTGTACCATGCCCGCCCCCCTCAGCAGGGCTCACTGCAGGGGGATGCCTTCTCGAGGCCGTGGACCTCAGGCCTCCTCCACGCCTTCCCTCCATTTCCCTTGATCCACAAGGTGCTTCTCAAGGTGAGGAAGGACAAGGTGAAGATGATTCTGGTAACCCCAGATTGGCCACGCCAGTTCTGGTATCCAGATCTCCTCAACCTCCGTTGCAGGGCCCTGGAGCGGCTTTGTACACGTCCAGACCTGATATCATTGACCCAGGGGAAGGTATGCCATCTGGACCTTCAATCCCTGCACCTCACAGCCTGGTACCTGAGCGGCTAGAGTTCCAGGCTCGGAGTCTTTCTGAGGATGTCTACACTGTGGTGGAGGCATCTCATAAGGAATCGACCGGGAAATGTTATGCCTTCAGATGGAAAAGCTTTTCCATTTGGTGTCAGGTTAAGAGTCTGGACCACTTATCCTGCTCTGTGGCAAACATTTGAGACTGCCTTTGGTCTCTCTCCCAGGGGGGTCTACGGTCATCGACCTTTAGGGTGCACCTGGCAGCCATCTCTGCTTACCTGGTGCGGGCTGGTCAGCCGACATTGGCACAGGAGACAGTGGTCAGGTGCTTTTTCAAAGGCCTGGATCACATATCCCCTCCGGTATGTGAACTTCTGCCTCCGTGGGATCTCTTGCTGGTTTTGGCAAAGCTCATGGGCAAGCCATTCGAACCCATGCCCAAATGTGAGCTCTCACACTTGTTGTGGAAGACAGCCTTCCTGGTGGCTATCACATCAGCCAGAAGGACAGGGGAACTCCAGTCGCTGTCGGTGGACTCCCCTTATCTGGTCTTTCACAGGGACAAAGTTGTCCTGCACCCCCACCCGAAAAACCTTCCGAAGGTGGTATCAGAGTTTCACCTTAACCCAGGTGTTGACTCTGCCGGTATACTACCCTAACTACGCCTCGGACACTGAGGATAGGCTCCATACTCTGGACCTGAGATGTGCTCTTTCCTATTATAAGGAGAGGACGGTGGAAATTCAGGGAGAGGTTCGCCAGCTGTTTGTCACCTATGCTGAAGCTGCTTCTGGCAGGCCTGCAGCTAAACAGACCATTGCGCGATGGATTACATCATGCATAGGTCTGTGCTATGAGTTGGTGGGCAAGGAGCCTCCCATTGGGATAAGAGCTCATTCTACCCACCATACTGCTGCATCAGTGGCTGCTTCCAGGGACATCCCTATCCAGGAGATCTGTCAAGCTGCTACCTGGAAGTCAGCAATCACCTTCATTACCCATTACCACATCGACCTTGAGTCATGCTGGGATGCTTGTTTTGGGGCCTCGGTTCTCTAATCTCTGTTTCCTAAATAGGGGGTGTATGCCTTGCCTCTCTCCTCCCGGAGAACTGTTTGGAGTCTGCCAGAGAGTGTGGATGAACAACATATCCACGCTCCTAGAAGAACAGGTTACTCACCTGTAACAGTAGTTCTAGGAGTGGTATATGTTGTTCATCCATGATAGAAACTTTCAAATACCTCAAGGGAAACAACAAAAGTCCAAGAGGGTAGCATCTTTCAGAAAAAGAGATGTGCAAAAACAAGTGGACACAATTTGAAGATAGAGGGGGGACGGCTCAGAGGTAATGTGAGGAAGTATTTCTTCACAGGGAGGGTTGTTGTGAGGAAGTATTTCTTCACAGAGAGGGTTGTGGATACATGGAACAGCCTTCCTGAGGAGGTCGTAGAGTCAAAAACAGTGGGGGAATTCAAGAATGCATGGGACAGACATAAGGCAATTCTAGTGGGGGGGTAGGTGGAAGTAGGCTGTTGGTTAACTAGAATCTGCAGCTTATCCATTAGGTAGGGAAATGGGCAGACTAGGTGGGCCAAGCGGTCCTTATCTGCCGTCAAATTCTATGTTTCTATCCACATGCACCAACCCGACTTTTCCGGCTTTAGGTGCACCACCTTGCTTCCAGCGGAGCTAAGGTCTGGCGTCATGGGGCGGAGCCGAGGTATTTACCACCCGGGTGGGTGGGAGGAGCCAGCTTGAAGACTTTCCGGTCAATTTAAAGGGGAAAGGGACATGCCAGAGAGTGTGGATGAACAACATATACCACTCCTAGAACTACTGTTACAGGTGAGTAACCTGTTCATTTGGGGGTTACCCTCCTCCAGAACGTTCATAATGTGTTATGCTTAACTATGAGCCACTCACCTTACAGATGGAAAGCGATATTCATGAATGGTCCCAACTTCACCTTCCTTTTTACTCAAAGATAGATCTTATTAGAATGAATGTACTCCCCAAATTGCTCTATTTATTTCAAACTATCCCGTTGTCTCCTCCGCCCAGTTATTATACCTCCTGGAATTGCACTTTGGCAAGGTTTGTGTGGGAGGGTAAGAGGCCTCGAATTAGGACTATTCTACAGCTTCCCAAGGACCGAGGAGGCTTGGCCCTCCGTAACTTGTTTAAATATGAACAGGCCACTAAACTAGTTAGAATTCTGCACTGGAGCAACCCGAGCAGGGGTGTCGGCAGGCATACACACTGTATGCAGCAGAGTACAATAAAAAAAATCAGGCAGGGGCAACAAATCAGGCAAGGGCAACAAAAAGAAGAAAGCAAGGACATTGTGATTCACATTGTGTCTGTGTTGCACAGAGTCCTTTTGCCTTTGTTGTTTGCTATGGGGCACTGATGCCACCAGCCAAATATACAAACAAGAACAGCCACCAGGCAGGCAGAAAAACAAAGGATGGAATACAGGAAGAAACTGATTACTTGAACTCAGACATGGCAAATGGGCGGGGAGCTATTGTTGGTGTGACATGGCAGCACATATTTTGGTTTATGTTTACATAATGGGGAGGGGGGCAACAGTGCATCAGTTTTGAGTACAGCTTTAAAATTCCTGTCTACACCCCTGAACCTGAGGTATACTCTACCCTGGAAGACCCTGGAATTAGCTCTCAACCAGATTCAGGATATTTCCCTGGCACTGTATTTCAAGACCCCTCCTTTCCCAGGGGCTCCCCATTACTTGCAAGGTATGTGCTCTGCCTTAGACAAGTGGCGTAGGTTGTGCACTTTGAGGTAATTTCAGACCGTAGCATATTTCCTTAAACTTATTAAGTCAGAAATAGTTCACTTACTATCGCATTCAGTACAGATTCTGGACCAGTGGAGTAACAGAGGCCTGATATTCTTGTTCCACTTGATGAAACCTGAGTGCATTCTCTTATTTTTTAACTTACGGGAAACATATGGAATACAACAGATAGATCATCAGGTGTACCAGCTCCTAGTGCCCCTTTAACGCAGAGGGGTCTCGGCAGAAGTACTTTACCCAGTCCTCCCCGTAAGATGTTACACCTTTTTATTGTAACTTTGCATGGACAGTCAGTGCCACATTTCATAGGCAAAATATGAGGGACTACAGGAGCTTTCTCTACAGTCCACCCTTTCAGTGTTAGAGAACTGGAAGTCCCAGTTTTGGAGGAGGATTGGCACAAATGCACAAGACTTTCTATGAGGGTTCCCCTTGCTCCCTATTGGTGAGAGTTCTGGAAAACAAGAAATAGATTCTTTAATACCCCAGCTAAGGTGGCTAAAATTACAGGAGAACCACATGGAAAATGTTGGAAAGAATGTGGGGAAATGAGGGCAGGTCATTTTCATATTTTCTGAGCATGCCTGAAGCTTACAGCCTACTGGCGAGACATAGCCCTAGCACTGGGGGAGTTAGTAGGGGGTGGAGGCAGTCCTTACTCCTGAACCAGTGTTGATTACAGTCCCACCCGTGGGGCTTCGGATTCTGAAGGGATCCCTCCTGGTAACTTATATTTTAGCAGCCAAGAAAGCTATTACATGTTTATGGGGTAAACATAACCCTCCTACGTTCTTTGATTGGTTTGGGATAGTGAGGGAGATCTATACCTTAGAACGCCTTTCTTCCAATGGCTTAAAGCCTGATGCCTCATTCGAAATAAGGTGGAGGAAGTGGGTCCTGTATGCTACTCTGCTGGATCCCCTTTTTGTACCATGATAACATTTATTCATAGAATATATTACTAGCATTATGAGACAGACTAGTATACTGGGATCATCTACAGCTTTAACAGTTACCCTCCTACATTGGTGCCCAGATGGATCTAAGACTGTCCAATATGCGTTCCAGATGACTGACTCCTCAGTGGTGTGGGCTTCTCTGTCAATGGATCTATTGCTCCCAAATCTTATTATTTAAATAAACTTTACTACTACTACTACTACTACTGTATTAATTCTGATCAAGCTTGATTGTTTCTGTATACCTGATGTCTTCCTGTTACTGTATTATGTTAATTTATAAGTGAAAAAATAATAAAAATGTAAGTTTAAAAAAAAAAAAAATGTGGGAGCCCACTTAAAAGTAGATATTGCCTCACCGCTGCCCTATCCTGGGTAATTACAGCCTATGTGTTAAAGCAGGACACCACTGAAAACGAGACATTGAATCTCATCTGCTATGTGTATCATAAAAATGTGTACAAGCAAGACCCGGTACAATTGCAGTACCAATGGTGACCATTCGGCCTTGATAAATGCTTGTTTAGCCTTAATTTTATTATGTGCTGCTTTTCACTGACTATCCTCAATCTAGTAACTGCACAGCACTGAAATTGGGTAACCTGTACTGTGGCTGAGCTGTTACTGGTCCTGCTTGTAGTACTGTTACTACAGCTGACCTGTCCTGGTGCCCTTTTCTTTTCCTTGCAGCTCCAAAAGCATATTAGAAGGGTAAGCCAAGTATATTTGAACAGATTAATTTCAAAGAAAAAAAAATTAAACTCTTGTGTCAAAAGGGATCAGCACTATTAGCAGTTAAATATTCAAGCAAGCATATTTCTATATATGTTTTCCTTTGATGTCATTCTTTAACAAAAATAAAGAATAAGAACTCTTTACTATTTTGTCAGGCAAGATTCACCACTTCCTACATGATTCTCAGAAAGTAAAACATAAAGATTCAAATGAAACAACTGAACAGCAGTAGAACAGTTTTCATTGCATATTTAGGTGACCGTAATTTCGTCTGTATGCAGTTTTTTTTTATTAGAATGGTACAGATTGGTATGCTACGAAACCATTCATTGTTGGTGTAGAAACATAATCTTATCTGACAAACGTAGAATAATTTATTATTTTTGAAAATAAAGAATGACATTGAGGAAAGCCAGTTCAGAAATGATACCCATGTGATGTTTGAATGAACAGTGCTGAATTGCGCTGATCCTGACTGAAATCCGATTAATCTTTCCGCCATAACAGAAAGGTATGTCATTAAAGATATCATCTAAATTTTCAGTGAGTGTATTAACGTATTACTAAGCACATCATTTAGTCAACATACATCATGGTTGGTTTGGCAATGTTGGCTTGATCTGACAGTGGGACAGACCTCACAGTTTATTTGAAATCGCGCTTTGTAAAGATGGCTTTGTGAGGACGTTTTACGCTACAATTGCATCATGCACAGAAACAATTGCCAGTAGTTCTATAAATTTCAAACTGGAAAAAAATGTTAGACAACTTGTGCCAGCATGCCATTTGTTTATAGATGACACATGATGACAAAAACTGCATGTGAAGAGAAATGGATGAAATTGAAGCAGACATCACGTTTGACAGACAAGAAATTTTTAACTACAAATTCACTCACTCAGGCTCGGAAGTACTGCAGCTAGAACTGCTGCTTGACCAAGAAAGCCCTTCAGCCATTACTGTACTGTGTAAACGGGAATGAGTATGAACCTGCATTATAGCAGAAACAATAAACACTTGCAGAATTGATCGTGGTTACTCAACAACTCGCAAAATAATCATAATACACTCTCTTTAAATATGGCAGTCCTGCCAAGGGTTTCTGCAGATTGGGATGAAAGAGCCTAAAAACAAATGCAAAAAAATTATGAAAAACGAAAGTAGTGTTAATAATCATAAAAGCTTCAAAGCAGTGGAACTGTATTTCTAACCATAAGTATCTGTTTAAAGCACTGCTGCTTTAAAAACTGTCTGCAGTAGTCATGATGCCAATGCATCTTGTTACTCAAATGATCAGTACTGCCCCTTAGAGTAAGTTAGATTGTTGGTACTGCCTTTTTAATGCTTTAGTTTTAAAAATCTGCATCAAAAAAGGAGTTACTGCCCTTTTAAGATCCCATGCACACACTAAAAAACATCTGCCTCTGAATGACCTGCACTGTTAACATCGTGGTCCCCAGAATACTGTGAGCCCTATCCACAATAAATGATACATGCTTAATAGTGCTACTATCACTAGGGGAAGCTGCTGTTGTGAGAGCTAGAATTAGTGTGCAGTGCCTCAGGAACAAAGTTTGCCATCACACACACATTAAGTGTTGTGTCATCAGAGCGTGCCTCACTCAATCGACTTGCCAAGGCAGCGCACAAAACCACACTGTAGCAGTGACAGCCAGCGAGGAGCAGTGGTGCTATCCGGGGGGGGGGTGCTAACAATGATCTGACCCTAACGGTTCTGAGTTTGCACTAGAGGTAAGAAATGAAAGATCTTACTTTGAGGGGGCTCTTGCTGTAGGTAATTACATATAGGACTGGACCCCACGGAAAATTTTCTAGCTAGCAGTTCCTGGCAAGGGACGGCACCCACGTCAGGTGACCTGCGTCAGGAGGCGGTATAAAGGCGGTCCTGGGCGCCACCTTCCAGTTCTTTCCGCGTTAGCTCATTTTGCAGCTCTTGGAAAAGTTTGTGTTTAAGTCAACCCTCCGCCGTCGGTTTTGCAGAAAAAGCGTTATATTTTTCGACTAACGTCAGTACTAACGCCGGTGTATGCGTCCCCACCCTCGAGCACAGAATAAGTGCGATTGATGCGGCGTAACTACCGCTATGGGGCGGCCACTCCTGTGCCTGTTCTGCCTAGGCCCTGATCATCCAGTCGAGAAGTGCCAGCATTGCCTCAACTTTAATCGGCTACCGAAAAAGCGGCAGCAATCCTGAAGCCCATATTCTTAAGAAGAAAATGAGCTCTGTGGAGAAGGAGCTTAAAAACTGAGGCAGCGTCCACTTCCCCGAAGGCCATTGAAAGAAGAGACAAGGAGGCACGGGACAAAGGCTCTTCCACCGCGTCTCCCTCGGGAGTCGGCGGGCATAAATAACATCCCTCTGGGGATCGCTCCTCGCGCAGCCACCTCAGAGGTTTCTGAGTGGCAGCATCGCCTTCGGGCCTTGCAGGCGCCTCCCGGGCAGTTGAGGCCTCCGCCCCTGTGCCGCAGGCTCGTGGCCTCGCCGTGGGCGACTCCGGTAAGCCCTGGCGTCTGCTCCTTTGGCGTCCGCCCGGAAGAGGCTGGTAAGGCGTCCGACCCTCCAAGGCGGCAGCGACCTCTTCCCTACCGGACCAGGCCGGCCTCCTCTCGACCTGTCTCGGTGCTGGCTCTAAGTGGCGGACGTCGGCTCTTCGGCGCCACGAGCTCGCCTCTACCTGCGTCGGCTCGTCCGATGTCCGGCAGCGAGGCAGCAGCCGGACCTCCAGCGTCCGTCGTTCCCAGTTCACCCCAGCCCGCTGCCGTCTGAGAGCCAAGTCCCCAACCTGAACCGGGACTTTTCCCCTCCGTCCCGGCGAAGCTGGGATTTTTGCCTCCGTCAGTCCTTCCTCCATCTGGGCGCCAGACCTGGCGTCGGCTCCCCGAGCTGGCTCCGGCGCGGCCCCTCGGCGTCGGTACCTCCGACATCAGGGCCTCGCCATCGCCCTTACTGACTCAGAGATCTTCTGCTCACGTCGGCCCTCCACCCTCCGGACTCTCCGCTCACGGATCCACCGTGAGGTTCCAGGCGGGCCGTCTGCTCAGGCAGCCCCCCCCGGCTTCCGGGTATCCTCTGTCTTATTGGCGTCGGTGTGCGGGAGCGCCGTATCCGCTGCCACAGTACCCGACACGGGCTTCCCGGCGCCCCGCCGTACTCGGCGCCTCAATACCCAACAGCGGGTTACCGCGCGCGGGTTTGGATGCGTTCCATATGGGTATAACCGTATTCTTATCCCCTGCCTCCTCCACCGCCCCTCGCGGCCGCGGTGGACCTGCAGACTCTTGCCTCCTGGTGGGCTGGGCCAGGCTCAGCTCACCGCGATCGATAACCGCCTTCCGGCGACACTGCCGTCCCAGGTTCCCGTACGCCCCAGGCAGCACACTCCCTCACCTCCTCCAGACTCCAGGGTTCTTCCGTCTGGATCCAGAGAGGGCCAGGACACGCGCCCCCAGGGACTCCCCAAGGGACCAGTCCTCCGGTCGGGAAAGGGAGTCTTACTCTTCTTCATCATCCTCTTCACTCTTGGACTCTTCCGATGGCTGCTCTGAGAGAGAGAGAGGGAGACGATGAGCCTCGCTCTCCATCGAAGCCCCTGCCAAGGACCCCTCCGAAGTCTCCTCCAGAAGATCCTTCTTTTACGGAGTTGCTTAGAAAAATCCAGGAGGTTCATCAGTGGTGCTCTTTGGAACCAGATCCTCAGCGTCTGAAACTCACTGAACATCTGGATCTGCTCGTGACAGCTCCTACATTAGTGCCATCCTGGATAGAGCCTCACGCCGACCTTGTTACCACGATATGGAAACAGCCGTTGGCCTTAGCCCCACTTCCTAGGAAGTCGAACAGGCTATATCAGGCTCCAGAGGGTGTTGATTTCCTGGATTCTCACCCTCGTGCCGACTCGGTCGTGATTAGTGCCGCTCACGGTCGGTCGGCGAACGGAAAACATCTTAGCTCATCACCTCCTGACAAGGAATCTCGCCTTCTGGACCAGTACGGGAGAAAAATTTACGCTTCCTCCACACTGGGGATTAGGGCCCTGAACTATATCGGCCCATGGGGGACTACCAGAGGCCATCCTTACTCAGGTGGAAGCCAAGCTGGACTCCTTGCCTGACTCCCAAGTCAAACAGGAGTTGGCTGATCGTCGTCCGCTCTGCTCGTTAGCCGAATCGCCACATGCTACGTCACGACATACATGTAGTGGACACTGCTGGGTGGAGCTCAGCTTTGCGCCGTCGGCCTCGGCGTCATGCGGCTCGGCGTGTCGGTCTAGTCCGGAGGTGCAATCTGCTGTCAGGAAGCACCTTTCCGGGGGTCAGTGCTTGGGGGTGATGTCAAGGACATCATTACCGATTGCAAGAAGAGGGATGGCTCTGAAATCAGTTGATTCCATGTACCATCCCCATCAGCAGCAGCGCAGTCCTTTCGCAGGCGGAGGATTGGCCAAAGTTGAAACCCAGGAAGGCAGGCCACAAAGCGTCAGGCCCCTCGCCCAAAAAGCAGCGGGTGCTTCAGCTCGGGGCTGCCCCACCACCTGACTCCTTTCCTCTCCACTGCCTCCGGACTCCCGGAGGAACCAGTAGGAGGATGGTTTCCCTCCACCTTCTGGGATGGGAGAGGATAACCACTGATTCTTGGGTGCTCCAGCTCATAGCAGAAGGACACTCCATAGAGTTTCTTCAGAAACCACTACGCCACCCCCCTCTGAAGTCATCGTATTCACGGGAACACCTTCCTTTGGTCCAGGAGGAGATCTCGGCTCTTCTGCTGAAGCAAGTGCTAGAGCCCGTCCCCCTTCATCTTCAGGGGATGGATTACTATTCCCATTTCTTCCTGGTCCCAAAGAAGATGGGAGATCTCAGACCGATTTTTAGATCTCAGTTCCCTGAATCTTTATGTAGAGTACAAATGTTTCAGGATGCTCTCTCTGCAGAGCCTTCTGCCCCTCCTCCGGCCGGGTCAATGACTTTGTGCCCTGGATATGCAGGATGCTTATCTGCACATTCCCATTCGCCCATCTCATCGCAAATACCTTCATTTTGCGTTCAAGGGGGACCACTACCAGTTCAAGGCGCTCCCGTTTGGTCTATCTTCGTTCCCCCGAGTATTTACCAAATGCCTGGAAGTGGTGGCGGCCCACCTGCATACCAAGGGAGTTTAGGTTTTCCCTTACTTGGACGACTGGCTCCTGGCGGCCTCGTCCAGGGAGGAACTCCTCCGATTCCTTTCCCTTACCCAGCAGGTTTTTGCCTGCCTGGGTATTACCATCAACCATTCCAAGTCTCATCTGGACCCTTCCCAGAGCCTACAGTTTATTGGGGCGATACTCGATACGACCATGGGCAAGGCCTTCCTGCCTCCGGACAGGGCGGCCTCCCTTCAGACCCAGATAAGTCTGTTATCCGACCGCAGGATGGTCTTGGCGAGGTCGGTCCTTCGCCTTCTCGGGCTTATGGCGGCTGCAATCCCGACGGTCCCTCGTGCTCGACTCCACATGAGGATCTCTCAGTGGACTCTACGCTCTCAGTGGAATCAACTAGTGGATGACCTAGATCACTCAGTTCTGATCTCGTCGCCGATGATGCGAGACTTACAATGGTGGATGGTTGAGAGAACCTGTTTTGGGGGTTCCTTTCTTTCATCCCCCTCCCAGACTCTAACCACAGGCGCCTCAGGCGAAGGTTGAGAGCCCATCTAGGCCCTCATGGACCCAGGGCTCCTGGTCCAGGCTAGAACAAGCTCTCCACATCAGTGTGCTCGAGCTTCGGGCAGTGTTGTACGCTCTCCAAGCCCTTCACCAATACATCCTTCCCGGCCACCTTGCCGTCCAGACAGACAACGTGTGCGTAGTGTGGTACATCAACAAGCAGGGAGGAAGTCGGTCCTACCCTCTGTGCAGGGAGGCAATGAGGGTTTGGGATTGGGCAACATAACACGACCTTCAGCTCACGGCGATTCACGTTCCAGGAGTCGACAACACCCTGGCAGACAAGCTAAGTCACTCTTCTGCTCTGACTCACGAGTGGGAACTGGACCAAGGGGTCCTAGACAATATCTTCCAACTTTGGGGAACACCACAGGTCGACCTGTTCGCATCCCCCCAAAACGCAAAGCTTCCTACCTTCTGCTCGCTCGTTCCAGAGCGAGGCGCTTTCTGGAGTGACGCTCTGTCTCTAGACTGGAAGGACAGATTCGTCTATGCCTTTCTCCCAATTCCTTTTATCCCACGAGTCTTGTAGAAACTAGCTTCAGAAGGAGCGCGAATGATTCTGATCGCTGCTTTCTGGCCCAGGCAAATCTGGTTCTCTGTTCTACAACAATATTCAGAGGATCCTCCTCTTCCTCTATCTCGAGGTTTGTTGACCCATAATCAGGGGATCCTGGTCCATCCAGGTCTCAAATCCCTTCAACTGCATGAATGGCTCCTGCAGACCTAGCCCAATCTTGTTTTGGTGTGTCTCCCAAAGTGGCGGAGATTTTAGTGGAGGCCAGAAAACCCTCCACCAGATCCACTTATGCCATGAAGTGGAAAAGATTCACTATTTGGGCCGCTTCCAAGAATGTGGAACCTTTCTCCTGTTCAGCGGTGCTTCTACTGGAGTATCTATGTCATCTGTTCGACCTGGGTCTCAGCCATTCCTCTTTGAAGGCCAGGAACAGCTGCACTAAAAAAGTGAGAGATGCTAAGGCTGCCTTCTATACAGCAGAGCTGGATGCCACCTACCACAACCCAGCCAAATTCTGGGGCACTATCAAGGGAATCCTAGGGCAAGACTCTAGCACCTCTTTACCATCTCAAGTGAACCTCAACAATGTGATCATTACTGACAAGTATGAAATTTTAGATGCTTTCAATAATCATTTTACTACAGCAGGCCTAGCTTTGACTCATCTCCAGCAAACTTGCTGCGCTTTCAACTTACTCTCCATTCCACTGAAGCTCAGAAGGCTACCTCTACATTTTCTTTCAAGCCAATTTTATTAAAACAAGTAGAAGACCTACTGCTCCACCTGGATACAACTAAAAGCGCTGGTGCAGACTCTCTGGACCCTTTCTTTTTAAAAATTGCACTGCATGCCATTGCAGCCCCCCTAACTCACCTCTTCAACATGTCCTTATCTACTGGCTCTATTCCTTCTTTGTGGAAGACAGCACAAGTGTTTCCCCTCCTTAAAGCAGGGGACCCAATGGATCTCAACAACTACAGGCCTATTTCCATCCTTCCAGTGCTGTCCAAGATGTTAGAAAACTGGTAAGCATCCAACTAAATGACTACCTCAATGCTAACAACCTCCTTAACCCTGCTCAATCTGGGTTCAGAGCCATGCATAGCACCATTTCTGCCTTAGCAAAAGTTACAAATGACTGGCAGACTGAACTAGATAAAAAAAATAATATCTGTGCTGTATTTCTGGATTTAAGTAAAGCATTCAATACTGTGGATCATGATCTTCTAATCTCCTCACTGCACTCCCTAGGCCTAGACTCTATTTCTCTTAAATGGTTCAAATGCTACCTCTCTGGTAGGGTGCAGCAGGTAAAAAGTGAAGGCAACCTTTCTTCCTCAAAACCACTCTTAAGAGGAGTTCCTCAAGGCTCCATCTTGGGCCCTATCCTCTTTGCCATCTACATCAATAACATTGACTCAGGCCTCACAAATTCTAATGTTCACCTTTTTGCAGATGACACTGTCCTTTATGTAAGCAATCCATCACCAAAAAAGGCCTGTGTTCTACTACAAGCTGACTTCTCCTTACTGCAACACAAATTACTTGAAAAGAAGCTTCTATTAAATGCCAAGAAGACTAAAGCTATGTTCATCTCCACCAATACCTACTCACCGAACATTCTTCCCCAACTTTCTACCGTCCTTGGTGAGAGCCTTGATTATATAGATAAATTCAAATATCTGGGGTTTGGATTGACAACAGGCTTGAATTTCACCTAGCACATTGAAGAGCTCCTGAAAAACTAAGGCAAAGGCTTGGCTATTCTTCAGGATCAAACATTTTCTAAACAGAGAATCTAAGCAGAGATTAATCCATGCTTCATTTATATCCCTCCTTGATTACAGACTTCCTATTGGCCACTGCTCCCTGTCCTACCTAAATAAACTGGATACCCTGTACCATAGAGCTCTAAGGTTCATCACTGACCTTCCTTTCAGTACCACCATTGTTCTCTCTATGCTGCAGTTGGCTGTACATCCCTACATCACAGAAGGAACAAAAATGCTGCTCTTTGGATATACAAAGCTCTGACAAATAAACTACCATCCTACATTTCTGATTGTTTCTCCTTGTTACTCCAAGGCCATATGCCTAAGACAATAACCTCATCTTGCTGAATCTACCTAAGGCATGTACCCGACATGGAAGGCTGCAATCAACTACTTTCTAGCACACATCTAGAACTCTCTACAAAAGACCCTGAAGCTGAACACTTTCATTCCTGTAGTCTCCTTCAAAAAGCTGTACCTAAATCTTTTCCCAGAGATATGCAACTGCTTCCACAATTCCTAGCCTCTTCAGACCCCTTTTCACCCCTGCCCCATTAGATTCCCCTCCCTTATCTGTTCATGCATTCATCCATTAACTTCTATATTATCTACCTCCTAAACCCCTACTCATTACTTTTTTTTCTATATTTGCTCTGGTGCCCAATACCACTGTTTACTTGCCTTGTATATATGTGTATATTATTGCATTTGTTCATTCTTTGTTGTTTATTCTTAAAAAGTCTTTGTTACTGTACTCATTCTATATTTGTATATTTGTGAGTTTAAACCATTTTGTTGTTTATGACCAATCAGGTCCATCTTGTAAATGAGCTATGCTCAATGATGTTCGCCTGAATAAATAAAGATTTTGATTGATTTTTTTGATTGATTGAAGGTACACATGGTGGCCATCTCGGCCTATCATGTTCCCTTCTCAAACAAGGCTTTTGCTCAACTGGAGGTCTCCAAGACCTTTCTCAGAGGGGTTCTCCATCTGAGCCCCCATCCATTCCTCCCCCCCTTGGGACTTGGATTTTGTTCTCGAAACTTCCCTTTCCCCCTTGAACCTGCAGCTTCTGCAGATTTGAAGTTTCTTTCGTGGAAGACGCTCTTCTTGGTGGCCATTACTTCGGCTCGAAGGATCTCTGAGCTCCAGGCCCTGATGTGTAAAATCCCCTACTTGATTTTTCACAAAGAACGAGTTGCTGTTCGCATGAATTCTAAGTTTCTACCTAAAGTAGTAACAGAGTCTACCTTAAATCAGTCCATAGAGTTACCTGCCTTGTTTACGCAGTACTCTAATCAAGGGGAATATTTACTCCATACTATGGATGTTCACCGGATTCTGAGATACTACACCAACAGGACGAAGGATCTCAGAAAAACTGATCAGTTGTTCGCCTCTTTTGCTCCCAAAAGGGAAGGCAATGCGGTTTCCAAGCAATGCCTGTCTAAGTGGTTGGCTCATTGCATCACTTTCTGTTATGACAAATACCACAAGATCCTCCCAGGTCAAGTCAGAGGCCACTCCACTAGAGGAGTAGCTGCCTCTACAGCTTGTTTCAAGAATGTGTCTGTGGCAGACATATGCGCTGCCGCCACCTGGACTTCCGTCCATACCTTTACGAAACATTACAGTTTGGATATTGCCTCTCGCCGTAGAGCAGGCTTCGGGCTGGCTGTTTTGCAAGGCCTCCTGTCTTGAGACTTGCATGGCTAGAACTACTTCTTGGAGTAGTTTTCCTCCTCTCGGTGCCTTTTCTTTGTTCCAGGCTGCTTGGGATTCAGTCCTATATGTAATTACCTACTGCAAGAGCCCTCTCGAAGTAAGATAGTACAGTTCACGTAAGAACTTACGTAACAGTAGATCTTGAGAGAGAGCTCTTCTGATAAACAACCCACCCTCCATCCCCTAGGCTTTTTCAGCTCCTTTTCCCATATAGAAATATCCGCTCCTCTGTCATCCGGCCTCTTTCGGCCTGTGGCGGGAAAGAACTGGAACGCGGGCGTCCGGGGCCGCCCCTTTATACCGACGTCTCCTGACGCCGGTCACGTGATGTGGGGGCGGTCCCTCGCCAGGAACAGCTAGCTAGAAATGTTTCCATGGGGTCCTGCCGCCTGCCAGCATCAGTCCTATATGTAATTACCTACTGCAAGAGCCTCTCTCGAAGATCTACTGTTACGGTAAGTTCTTATGTAACTGTACTTTACATACTTGCCATGACTCTTGATCTTCCTGAATTATCTTCTCCGTAGATTACCACTAATGGGTCAGAGAACCAGTCTTAGAGAAAGCCCCCCCCCCCCGACTAGAGAGGCTGGAACTCCAGACTCACTCAGAATAGCCCATTCAAAATGGTTCTGCTAAAGGTTTACATATTTCCTGGCATGGATATCCATGGCATAGAGTTTTATAAAAAATGTGCATTGTGCTCCATGTTGCCGCTCTACAGTCGGCACCAAGCATATTTCTGCCAAAGACGTGGTTACTGCTCCGGTGGAATGGGCATACACTTTGCCCTCTAGCTTCACCCCTACCATGGTGTAGCAAACAAAGTTCTCAATCCAAGAGGAAATGCATTTGTTTTTTTGACAGGTTGTCTGTTGATTGGGGTTGAAAGCGACAAAGCCGCTTTGCCTTTCTATGGTCCTTGACTTTATCCAGGTGAAATGTAAGGACCCTTTCCACATCAAGGGTGTGCAGAGCTTACATTTCTCATCATTCTGAAAATTAGTAGGCAGGTAGAATCAGGGAATGATTCAAGTGGAACTCCAGCACCACCTTAGGAAGGAACTTGGGGCGTATACAGAGGACAACCTTGTTTTTATGGAAAACAGTATACGGAGGATCTGTGACCAAAGTATTGATTTCAGACACATTGCTGGTAGAGGAACACACAGGATGCAGTGGTTACGGCCACTAGAAATATGAAAGTTACATACTTACTGTAACTGGTGATCTTCCAGAATATCTTCTCCATTGATTGTCACTTACTGGGCTGGGCTGGAGGTAGTAGGACCCTGCAGGAGCAAAGCTTTGGCCGGGGGGTGGCAGTGTCTGCTGAGCATGGCGTCTGCTGAGCCTGTGTGGTGCCAGGCACTAGCCAATAACTTTTGCTGTCACCCTCACCAACCTCAGTTCTGTTTGTCAAGAGTGAAATAAAGGAGGAGGTTGATGAAGAGGAGGTGCTGAATCCAGAAGACACTGGTGCTGGAGGGATGGGCCTAAAATGTAGGTTACTCGCCTGTAACCTTGGATCTTCCTAGAATCTATCTTTGCTGTTCATTCCCACTATGGGGTCTGTGCTGGTGGTACTAGGACCTCGTGGGAGCAAAAGCTTTCACAGATTGGGGCTAGGGGGCCGACATCGGTGTCGGCATCATTCACCAGGCAGACATATGACGTGGCACTCATGGACAGACCAGTAACTGATGCCAGCCTCCTCCCTACCTCAATTCTGTTTTTTCTGCCATTGAGGCAACACTGTGGGACTGCAGTTGGGAGCGAATTTCATTTGTATCACTACCTCAGTTCTTCGACTGCTGGATGCCGTATTCAGATCAGCTTGTTTTTTTTCTTCCTTCCTCTGTTAACATCACCGTGTTTCTTCGCTTTGCTATCCTTGTTTTCCTTTTTTTCTGTTGTCATCACGTCCAACTCCAAGAAACTCAATAAAAAGAAGTCGTCCAAGAAAAGAATGGATGAACCCCCTATGCCTCGGTGTTCCTGTGGGGGCCATATTTCCATCTGGGATAGGCAATGACGAGTGCGTGGTTTGCCTTGGATCCAGTCACGATATGGATCGGTGCAGCGTCTGCTTCTTAATGGATTACTGCATCCTTGAAATCTGCACGATGAGGTGGGGACACAAGCCCCCTACCTTTGGAGGCAGATGGACACAGGACTCAAAGGTAAGGTCCCTGGGCTCTTTCCCCAATCCTCTCACCAGTACTGTATGTGTTGAAGGACATCAGACCTCTCCTTCTTATCCTACTGAGCCAGGGGAGGGCCTGAGGGAGGGATCAGGTGGACAGTTGGTCTCCTCTGGGGGACTGAGCACTCCTTCCAGTTTGTGGCCCTTTCAGGGCCATGGACACCCCCCCAGTGGTGCAGCCAAAGCTATACACTGGGCTCACATGGGTGGGCTTCTTGCTGTTACAGTCTGGCGATGCCGCTGCTCCTGGCACTGAGGCTAGAGCTGGTGGGCAGGACAGTACTGACCATTAGATCTGGTCCCTTCTGACACTGCTTGCAGCACTGGGAGAGGGCAGGTCTTTGGAACCAGGCCTCCTAGGCATCTAGTGGAGGAGTTTAGGGGAGACCTCCACCTTCTGGACTCCGATCATGGAAGAGGCCTTGGGCCTGGTTCTAGGCCTCTGACAACTTTGGCATCATCTTCTGCTAGTGTTTCCTGGTCAGTGCCATTTTGGGTTCCGGTGTCAGAGCCAGTCCTTCTGGCACTGCCTGCAGCATTGGGGGGGGGGGGGCCAGCGCCAAAAACAGAACTGGCACTATTCCCGATTCTGGTTCCCCAGTAGCTTGGGAGAAGGCTTTTGATGTCTCTCACAGGTCTAGTCCCAAAGGGCAGGGCCAGGTCAGGTGAGGTAGGCACTTCGAGGTCCATAATGATGTCTCACTCCATGCTCAGGGTACGTGGCAGCTCTGCAAGGAGTGGCAGCACCGATTCTGACACTCTTGTCCTATTGGAACCTTCTGGCCCCTGTCACGGGTGGGGACAAGGTCCATAGTGGCAGCTCACTCCTTGCTCAGGGTAGGTGGCAGCCCTGCAAGAAGTAACAGTACCAACTTTGACAACCTGGCCCTATTGGAACCATCTTGCCCTGTCACTGGTGGGGACCGGGGCTGCCCCATTGGGACATTCACAACTCCTCACCTCACCTGGTGGCTTCCCCCCAAGTGCACCACCTTGACCACTTCTCAGCTGTTGACCGCATGTTGGTGGACGAGATTGCCAAGCCCTCCCCCAGGCAAGATCCCCTGAGCATTCCCATAGCCCTGGCAGAAGACCCAGCCTGGTCCTTCATGACCCTCTTCCCCCTTGCCTCTGCCAGCTCCTCCTTTCCTCTGCATTTTGGGTCTTACGGGGCCCCTGACCTGGGATGATTTCAGGGCATCAGTGAATGCTTTTCCCCAGTACCTCTGGTCACTAGAGCAGGCCATATTCTCACCTGAAACCCTAACACTGCCAACCCCTGAGTCCACCACCATCTCAGAGGACACTTCCCTGCATCTATCCTCTGATGCTGAGTACACTGGGTACTAGCAGTTCCTGGCAGAGATGATGAGGGAGCTTGGCTTTACCACTTTGGAAGTCGCAACCCTGCTCACCTGGTGCTGTCATTCTTTGGGGAATACAGCCGTGACTCGGCAGTCATCCTTCTATGGCTTTGGCCCTTCACAGAGGCATCCAGGGATGTCTGGCTCTGTCCCTCTCCAACCCTGAGGGATACCCAGTGCAGGTATTGCGCACCCGTGGGGTCCCCAGGAGCCTTGCTACATCTCTCCTCTGGGATCCAGCTCCTTGATACCCTCTCTCAGCATAGGCAGCCTATGCATGACCGTCTCCCCCCCAACTCACAGTCTGCGGAATCTGATGCCTGGGGTTGCAGAGTTTTCTCAGTGGCACACACCATGTTATGCATTTCAGTGCATCGGGCACATCAGGCATCCTGTGGCAAGCACCTGTGGATGACTTTGGGTCAGCTACTAGCGTCCTTGCCAGACTGTTGCTTGCAAGGCACCAGTCAAGGGTATCTTACGAAGCCAATGAAGTACCTTCCATGCTGCTGGTAACAGCGGTCTGCAGTTGGCAGATGGCATGACTTCGTCTCTCCAGGTTGTCACTCTTGGCCTGGCATAGGGTGATCTAACCCCAGGAAATCTTACTGTATTCTGACTTCTACAGTATGGTCTCAGCATAAGACTGTCCCGGAGCCGAAATGGTTAATAGAACCTATGTTAATCATGGAATGTTAGGCATGAGCTCAGTTTTCAAATCACTGTCCCTGGTAAACATTCTGCAACGGTCAGATTCTCTACTCCGCTTGCCTAGTACAGATGCCTCGGAGAGCCCTCCTTCATCTTTCTTGAAGATTTCATTTTCTTGTTTTTTTTAAGTAAAGTGTTATTTCTGTTCATTTTTAAAGTACTGTCCTTGAGTTTACAGGTAGATTAGTCTAGATTTAGTGTTATTCCGGTACATTTTTCGGTTTCTTCTTGGTCTAACTGGGAGAAAACCAATAATTTATTTATACATTTTTAGTGTAAATTTCAGTTTTTAAACCTTTTTGGACCGTTTTTTCAATTGGAGCGGAACTGGGGTAATTCTCAGTTCTCTCTTCAATCTCTAAACCGACCGTAAAAAAAAAAAAAACAGAGTTGAAAGATATTCTTTTGTGGTACTTGGGCTCACAAATAAACCCAATTCTTAGGGCTTTTGTTTGTTATGTCACTACCCAAGAAAAGAACTGGCTCAGCGGGTTTTCAGCATTCTACAGAGTGTGGGGAACTGTTTGCTAAAGCTGATCCTCTGAGTGTGTGTTGTCTCTCTAGGGTTTGAACACCTTGAAGCATATTGTGAAATCTGTAAGAATTTTCCTCAGTCGACGCTTGATAGGCGTTTGAACTGACTGAAGGAAAACATTTTCAGAGAAGGCTGCTGACCCAGCTGCAGACAAAACTTCCTCTTCTCAGAAGGAGAAACCGAAGGAACCAGTTGAACAGTCCTCTGACCAGGGTGAAGGTTCCTCGAGTAAAAAGAGGACCGCAGACACTGCCTCTCAACCGGCACGTTCTGCTAAGAAAAAATAGGAAGGAAAAATATCCGATTAAAGAACTGCAACTGACTATTCCAGCAGTTCCAACCACAGAAGCTATAGCTAGCGCTATAGGCGTTATCCAGGTGCTGCAAACCGGTACCGCGGTTCTGGTTCAGCAGCCCAGTTCACAGTCCTCGATTCAGGACCTGGGTTCCTCTTAGGTTCCTGTTCACTTGAACGATTTGCTGAAGTTTATATGGAAGGAGAGGATGAGGATGAAGATTATGGGGAACCTCTTGAGCCAGAAATATCCCCCAATCCACATCGTCCTGACTCCCCTGAGAAGGGAGTTGATTTCTCTTCCCACTTTGCTTTTATGAAGCAAGTGGCACAGACTCTGGACCTCTCCACCGAAGAATCCAGAGAGGAGGAAGAGGAACCAGACTATATTGCTGGAGATTCCCAGGGTTAAGTTAAAACATCGGGCGCACGTGCTTTTTCTTTTGCTGCCCCTGCCCTGTGGAATTCTCTACCTCATCAGTTAAGGGAATGCCTGGCCATCTCAAGTTTTAAGTCTGAGTTTAAAACCTACCTGTTTCTTCTGGCTTTTCCTGATGGTTTTTAAAATCTGCAGCTGCCTATGGATGTTATTATTTGTTTTAAATTGTTTTAAGGGACATGATTTTGTGATTGTAAAGCACTTCAGTTCTGGAGAGGTGCTCTATAAATAAAGTTTTACTTTATTTGGAAATGATGGATGTGCCAGCAACAAAAAGGCTGTTCTAGGATCTCGGTCCCAAGAGCACCTTCACCAAGACGAAGGCTTACTCGGTTCCTTCTCCTGCTTATGGGATCGGGAGGAGTGTGAGCCCGGAAGCGCCTCTCCCCAGATGGGAAGAGACTGGCACAGCTCCTGGAAGGAGCCAGAGAAAGTGGAGCCTAGGCTGAATGGAACGAAGAAGCCCCAATTGTCAGCGGCATGAGACACTTTTTGCTTGAATGCCTGCATGCGTTCCAATTGTTCGGCGGAACCCGCAGCCGTGGAAACTGCCCACCTAGCCTCCTTGGACTTCACCGGAGGGTTCCTTTTCTCCAGTCTTCCCAACTTTAAGCATGCCAGGCAGTCAAGAACGTTGGGATGGAAGGCTAGGCAAAAGCTGCAGGACGCGGTGTAATGGCAGACACTTGGGCAGTAAACGCACGTGAGATGGGGATCGGTGTGCGACATCTTCTGGCCGCAAGGACACCGGCGAAATCCAGGGGAAGATTTGTTCTCCATAATCGAAGACACAAAGGAGCGATCGCTAACTCGAACGAGTTTTAAATTCAGTAAAACTGAAGTTTTGAAAGTCAGGGCCTACGAAATGCATGAGCACAAGGACAACCTGAATATTCCAGCAAAAAGGAAGATCTGGTGTCATGGGGTGGAGCTGAAGTATATACCACCGGGGTGGATGGGAGGAGCCAGCTTGAAGACTTCTGGTGATCCTTAAAGGGGAAAGGGACATGCCAATAAGTGTGGATGAACAACATATACCACTCCTAGAACTACTGTTACAGGTGAGTAACCTGTTCTTGTTGCCCCATCCACAAGTCCTTGAAGAGACAGGCCTCCAAGATTCTGCAGACCCCCACTTCCATCTCCCCAGTTGACAAGAAGATGGATAGGAAGTACTGGGTGGCCAAGTCTGGAGCAGAATTACTTTTTGGGCATCCTAGCCATGAGGGAGTGGTGCAGGCTGCTGCATGTGATAAAGCAGAGATTCCCCTGGCATCATATCCTCCGGAAAAAGATTCCAGGAAAATGGATTTCATGCCAAAGAAATCCTGTTTGAGTGCTTCTCTGGCTGTGAGACAAGCAACCTTCATGGCTTATGTATCCAGATACCGGAAGAGCATCTGGAACACTGCTCTGGAAATAGCCAAGGCATGCCCTGGACCCATGGCATGTGACTTGTCTGAAGCTGCAAAAAGGGGCATAGAAGCTTCCAAATGCCAGTTTTGGATGAAAATGGATGCAAATGACATTGCTGCCAGGCAAATGGCAACCTCCTTGTCTCTGAGGAGGTTTGCCTGGCTAAGGGCCACTAATTTGTCTCAGGATACACAGACAAAGGCATTGGATTTCCTATGTGAGCCTACATCTTTCTTCAGTGAGCAAACAGAGGCTTACATGAAGAAGATGGACAAGTACAAAGTAGCCTGTAAGGGTGCTGCTACTAAAGAGAAGGCAGCAACACCACAGAAGTACCAGGAAAAAGGGGGCAGGGTAAATCCCACTGCAGACCCTTCTTCCAGGCCCAGGTATTGGCAGCCTATCAGCCCCAGAGAGAGTACTTCAGAGGCAGGAGGGGCAGCAGCCGGACTGGCCCCAGTACTCAGCAAGGTACACCATCTAAGCAGACCCCCTGAGGAGTCTGCCAGGGTCACCTCTCCACTTCCAGTAGGAAGCAGGCTGGCCCACTATTTTCAGGCATGGGAAACCATCACCACAGGCAAGTGGGTCCTGGAGGTAATGGGCCAGGGGCTTGCTCTCAGTTTCAAGGTTTTGCCCAAACTGAGGGCAAGGCTTTTTAGACCTGCCAGCCGAGCAGATGCAACTCTGTTGGAGGAGAAAGTAGCAGAGCTGATTCTGGAAAAGGCAGTACAGCCAGTCCCCTTGGCCCAAAGGGGAAGAAGTTTCTACTCAAGATACTTCCTCACTCTAAAGAAATCGGGAGTGGCAACCCATATTGGATCTCAGACACTTAAACACTTGACAAAACCAGAGTTAAAAATGGTCACATTGGTTGCCATTCTCCCTACACTCAGAAAGGGGAATTGGCTGGCATCTCTGGACCTAAAAGATGCCTACTTCCATATTCCCATCAGGCAATCACATAGAAAGTACCTCAGGTTCAGAATGCCATCAGGTCACTACCAGTTCAAGGCAATGTCTTTTGGCCTGACATCTGCTCCAAGAGTTCATCAAGTGCCTAACAGCAGTGGTGGCACATCTAAGGAGGCAGGGGGTTACAGTCTTCCCATAGCTGAATGACTGGAGAGTGGTAGGCCAGCCTCAGCAAGTAAGAGAAGCACTGACCACCACTCAGGACACACTGTGCACACTAGGCTTTCTGGTGAACCAGAAAAAGTCAGTTCTAACACCAGTTCAGCTCCTGGAGTTCATAGGGGTGGAATTAGACACTCTAGAGTAAGAGCCTTCCTCCCTCAGGGAAGGGTAGACAACTTGGGACAGCTGGCAAACTCTTCAACTTCATACCCCCAGACCAGTAAGGCATTTTCTCCAGTTGCTTGGTCACATGGCTGCAGCAACAGTATCAGGGTCAGGATTCCAGATGAGGGACATTCAGTTCCACCTAAAGTCTCACTGGTCCCAGAGAAGAGATTCCCTGCCAAAGATGGTACCAGTCATAAGAACCCTGCTTCAAGCTCTGCAATGGTGGCAGGAAAAGGACAACCTCAGGGAAGGCGTATCTTTCTTCCAGCTGCCACCAGCAGCAGTCTTGACAACAGATGCCTCCCTCCAAGGATGGGGCGCCCACCTAGGGGAGCATACTGCCCACGGTGCCTGGCTCCAGCCGTAGTCTCTGCTTCACATAAACCTGCTGGAACTCAGGGCAGTCTATTTAGGCATTCAGTCCTTCACTTCAGTGCTGCAGGGCAAAGTGGTTCAGGTCAGGACGACAATATGACCACAATATACTGCATCAACAAGCAAGGGGGTACAAGATCTTCCCCACTGTGCACAGAAGCAATGAAAGTATGGAACCTGGCTTATTCCTTGGGGGGGGGGAATCTCCCGCTCAGCAGTTCATCTCCCAGGAAAGGACAACGTCGTAGCAGATGCCCTCAGCAGGATCAACCAGAACCACGAGTGGTCACTAAACAGGTAGATCTTGCAAATTGTGTTCGGAAGTTGGAGCACCCCAGAGGTGGACCTCTTCGCAGCCCAAGATAATCACCAGCTGCCACTGTTCTGTTGCAGGCCTCCTGCAGTAGGCACAGTGCCTCTAGATGCACTCCTGATGGATTGAACTGGGAAGTTTCTGTATGCCTTTCCCCCATTTCACCTGCTGTTCAGAGTACCGAACAACCTCAGGGTTCAACCAGCAACAATGAGCCTCATTGCTCCATACTGGGCCAGACAGCCTTGGTACTCGTTGCTACTGACCCAGTCAATATCCAGACCAATCTCCCTGCCCAGGAGGCACAACCTAGTGACCTTCTCTCAGGGCAGGGCTCTGTACCCCAATCTCCAGTCCCTCAGATGCAGAGCTTGGCTCTTGAAGACATAGAATATGCTGACCTACACCTCTCGGAGGGGATGCTGGAGGTCCTCAGGGTATCTAGAAAACCTTCCACCAGAAAGACATACTCGTCTAAATGGAAGAAGTTTTCTGTTTGGCGCAGACAGAGACAGATCACCGCCAAGCTGGCTTGTCAGTAGTTTTAGATTATCTGGCACATTTGTATTCCCTATGCCTTCAGCCTTCCACCCTTAAGGTGCACTTAGCAGCTGTCTTTGCTTACCTTTCTGCTGGAAAAGGGTCAAATCAGGCCTCCAACCAGGTATTCAAGAAGTTCTTCAAGGGCTTACTGCACTTGCATCCCCCTCACAGGGAACCCACTCCCTGCATGGGACCTTAACATATGCCTTGGCCAGCTAATGCAGTCACCATTCAAACCCATCTCTTCAGCAGAGCTTAAGTATGTGACATGGAAAACCGTGATCTTACTTGGAAAGGGCTCTTGCAGTAGATATTCACGTATAGGACTAAGCCACCAGGCGTCAGGACTCCACAGAAAAATTTCTAGCTAACAGTTGCTGGCGGGGGACCACCCCCACGTCAGGTGACCGGCGTCATGCGACGTCAGTATAAAGGGGCAGTCCCCCACGCCCACCTTCCAGTTCTTTCCCGCCATCGGCTTGTGAAAGTTCCCCACTGTAGAACAGCTCTCATCAGTCATTTGTCTTTAAGTTTTCGGACTTTTCGACCTATTTTCTCTAATTTGTGATTTTTTTCAAACAATTCGCTGTGTATGTCATCCCCGACGCCCTCTGAACTGCATAAAAATAAGTGCGAGTCGTGTGGTTCCCAACTTTCACACAAGGATGGCCACTCCTTGTGCCTCTTCAAACAACATGAAGTCTTGCTATATTATAGACATTAGCAGTTTGATCCAGCTCTAGAACTGCCCCGGAGTGAAATGGTTAAAACCATTCCAAAATAGAATTTTGGCACGGGAGCAGCTCTATCTGTGTTATTTCAAACTTGAACTGTCAGATTCTTTACTCCGCCTCAGTGAACAGTCGCTCGGAGATTTCTCCTTCTGCTCGGTTCATTTCTCTGTTTAAAAGTGTTTTCTTGGTTGGATTTAACCGAGAATAGTTTTATTTAACCCATAAAACCGTTAGGTTCAAGCTCTATCTGTGGTAACCGTAAGTAAATGAAGGTTTTGTCTGTGTGGAACTTTAAGTTATCGGTTCGGTTTTGAACCGATCAGTGGGTTAAAACTCATTTAAAACTAAAGTTACTATTTTAGAGTGCGGTTCCCGGTTCTTATCGGTTCTTAAAAGCGGATTTATTACGGTTTTTCCAATACCCGTGACACGGTTAGGAACCGATAAGGTTGTCTTCCTCTGTACTGCCGTTAAAAGGGCAAGTTTTGGTTAGGCTGGCATTATGTCTGAGAAACCAAAAGAAAAACGGCCCACTGGTTTCAACACTGTGATGTTTGTGGGGAAGTCTTTGCCAAGGCTGACCACACACCACATGTGTTATTGTCTGAGTTTGACCACCTCAGTCAGACTGCCAGGTATGTAAGAATTTCCTGCAGCCACCCTGGAAAAAGATTGGGCAGGCTCCAGGGCGAGAGGCCAAAAAGTCCGCTGACCGGATGGCCAGCCGGTTCGGTGCCAACCGACCAGAGGGAGTGCCCTCTGACCAGGGCCAGACTTCCTCGGGCAAAGAAAAGCTGGTTCTGAGGAACCAATTCCAGTAAAGAAAACAAGAAAATCAGCAGGTCTGAGTCCAAAATTCCTTCTCCAACTGCTGCAGAGATAGCAAAAGCCATACAAATTGTCCAGTCACTGTCTCAGGGTCCGTCCGAACCACCACTATCTGGTAAAGGTCGGTTCGTCCAGTCCCAGTGGTTCAGGATTATGATATTGAGGAATTTTATGAACCAGAGGAGGGAGGAGGATTATGAACAGTATGAATGTGGCTGGGAAGGTCTGGGTGTGCCCATTGAACGGACATCTCCCCAGACAGACCTTTAGAATCTCCCTATGCTGTCTGAGTCCCCATCTCATTTTATGTTTTATAAAAAGTTGCTGAAACCCTCCAGCTTCCTTTAGAAGAGGCTGTGGATGAGCAAGAAGAGCCTGATTTTGTAGAAATGATGGATATTCCAGAGTCTAGGAGATTGTCTATTCCTTTACATAAGTCTTTTAGAAACAGACAATTAAATTTTAAAAGCTCCTAATTCTGTGCCTCCTGTAGATAAAAGATGGACAGAAGGTATACATTGTCAGGCCCTGATACAGAATTCCTTTCTCAGCAATGCAGTCATGTTGGGGTAGTTCAGGCTGCTGCCTGTGATAAAGCTAATATTCCCTTGGCTTCACATCCTCCTGACAAGGATTCCAGGAAGATTGATGCCATGGAAAAAAAAAAGAAAACAGTATATGGCAGCCTCTCTGGACTCAGGCAAGCAAATTATATGGCTTATGTAGCTAGGTATCAGAAATCTAGATGGGATACTGTTATGCAGTTGGCCAAGCAGGCCCATGGCCAGCTGGCTAGTGAACTAGAACAGGTGGCTGCTGATGGCATTGAAGCCTCTAAGGTTCAGTTTCATGCTGCTGTGGATGTTAATGATGTTTCCTCTAGGGTCATGGCCACATCTGTAGCTTTTCGTAGGTTGGCCTGGCTCAGGTGTACTAGTTTGTCACAGGATACCCAGACTAAGGCTATGGATTTTCCTGTGGTGGGAAATTCTCTGTTTGGAGAGCAGACAGAGAACTACATGAAGAAGATGGATGAATATAGGACTACTTACAAGAGTGCCCAGGCTAGGAGGCGGCAAGCCACTCCTCAAGGCATGCCCCCAGGGGTAGGGGTAGGCCTTTTCACAGGCCTTTCTACCAGACTCAGGCCTCCTCTGCCTATGCTCAGAGGGGCTTCTTCAGAGGCAGGGGCAGACGAGGGGTGGGCAGACCTGCTCCCACCCCCCAGCCTAAAGCTCCTGCGAAACAGGCACCCTGATGGGGTGTCCAGGGCCGATTCTCCTGTACCAGTGGGGGACAGGCTGGCTTACTTCAGTCAGAATTGGGCTTCTTTAACCTCAGACAAGTGGGTTCTGGAAGTAGTAAGCCAGGGTCTGGTTCTCAGCTTCAAAAAGTTTCCCAAGTTGAGAAGCAGACTTTTTCTACCTGCAAGTGCTTCAGAGACCCTCGCTCTGGAAACAGAGGTCTCATCCTGTTAGCTCTCAGAGCAGTAGAAAGGGTTCCTCCCTGCATCAGGTCAGGGGTCTGTATTCAGATACTTCCTTACCCCAAAAAGACAGGAGAGTGGCGCCCATTTTAGATCTCAGATATCTGAACAAGCATCTTTTGAAACCAAAGTTCAAAATGGTAACTCTGGCAATGATTTTACCTCCCTAAGGCCAGGGGACTGGCTAGCCTCCCTGGACCTCAAGGATGCCTATTTCCATGTCCTAATCAGAAGATCCCATAGAAAGTACCTCAGATTCGAACTGCCCTCAGGTCATTACCAGTTCAGAGCAATGCCCTTCGGCCTTACCTCTGCTCAAGGGGTATTCACAAAGTGTCTAGCAGTGGCAGTGGCCCACATAAGGAGGCAGAGGATTGCTGTTTTTCCCTATCTAGACGACTGGCTCATTGTAGGCCAGTCCCCAAACAGGTAAAATCTCACCTGCAGGTCACCCAGCAGCTTCTCACCTCCCTGGGTTTTCTGCTAAACCTACCAAAGTCGGTTCTGGAACCAGTCCAGGTACTCACCTTTATAGGGGCAGAATTGGACACAAAGCTAGCCAGAGCCTTTCTTCCCCAGAAAGGGTAAGGAATTTAGTGGCTCTGGCCTCTTCCTTCACTCTGCAGGTCTCTCGACCAGCAAGACACTTTCTGCAGCTCCTGGGGCACATGGCTGCATCCACAGCTGTTGTGCAGGAGCCAGATTTCAGATGAGAGCATTCAGTTTCACTTGAGAACCTTTTGGTCTCAGAAGAGACCCCTTTCCAAGTTGGTCCCAGTGACTCGAACCTTGATCCTAGCTCTCCAGTGGTGGCAGGATCAGAGCAATTAGGCGGGGTCCCTTCATTTCCCCTTCTCACGACTTGACTCTCACTACAGATGCTTCCCTTCTGGGTTGGGGAGCCCACATGGGTGACCTTTCCCTCAGGAGTTTGGTCCCCCAGGAATCTCTGCTCCACATCAATTTGCTGAAACTCAGGCTGTCTTTTAGCTCTTCAAGCTTTTTCTGCATCTGTCACGACAAGGTGATACAAGTCAGAACAGACAACACCACAACAATGTGGTACATCAACAAGCAGGGGGCACTCGGTCTTGACCTTGTGCACTGAGGCAATGAAGTTGTCTCTGGCCTATTCCCTGAACACTTCCCTCATAGCAGTTCATCTTCCAGGAAGGACAATGTCCTAGCGGATGCCCTCAGCGGGATTCCCAGGGCCATCACGAGATGGTCCCTGGATCCTCAAGTGCTGGGGATAGTTTTTGCCAGGTGGGGCATCCCTCAGATAGATCTTTTGCAGCCCCAGACAATCACAGACTTCCTCTGTTCTGTTGCAGGCCTCCAGTGCTGGGCTCAGTTCCCTGGATGCCCTTCTTCTGGATTGGGAGGGAAGTTCCTCTATGCTTCCCCCTTTCCTCTCCTATTCAAAGTACTAGTCAAATCAGATCTCAGCCTTGCAGGGTGATTCTGATTGCCCGGATTGGGCCAGGCAGCCCTGGTACCCTCCTTCTGTCTCTGACAGTCCATCTTCCCTGTGCCTCCCCAGGAATCACAATCTGTTGACTTGTGCCCAGGGAAGGGTTTGGTATCGGACCTCAAATCCTCTCAACCTCAAGGCCTGGCTCTTGACGGTTAGAGATTGCGGTTACACCTCTCTCAGGGTGTTCTTGAGATCCTAAAGGCTTCCAGAAAGCCTTCCACTAGGAGCTACTTATAGTTCTAAATGGAAAAGGTTTTCCATTTGGTGTGCTGGGAAAATATTTCCCCAGAATCTGCTGAATTGCCCATTTGTTAGATTACATGGTACATCTTAATTCCTTGGGTCTCAGACCAGCTACCCTGAGATTCATTTGGCAGCTGTGTCTGCTTTTGTGTCAACAGGAAAGTCATCCCTCTTTCCTCTCATCCTGTGTTTTCCAAGTTTTTTAAGGGATTACTCCATACTAATCCTCACTTTCGGGAACCGGCCCCTGCTTGGGACCTTAATGTTTGCATCGCCCAGTTAATGCAACCCCCTTTTGAACCTCTGTCTTCTGCAGAGCTTATGAACCTAACTTGGAAAACTGTTTTTTCTAGTGGCTATCACTTCTGCCAGACGCATAAGTGAATTGCAAGCCTTGTCAGTGGAGACTGACTTTATTTCTTTCCACAGGGATAAGGTAGTCCTTAGGACTAATAGGAAGTTTTTGCCTAAAGTGGTTTCAGATTTCCATCTTAATCAATCTATCTCCCTTCAGTATTTTTCACTGATCACTCCTCTCGGGTGAGAGGAGGTTGCACAACCTGGATGTTAAGAGGCTCTTAGTTATTATATAGAAGGCGTACAAAGGTCACAGGTTCGAATCCTCAACTTTTCCTTACCTATGGTGAAGTTGGGTAAGGCAAACCTGCCACTAAGAGATCAATAGCCAGGTGGATTGTCTCTTGTATCCAATTTTGTTATCAGAAAGTGGGCAGACCCCCTGGTTTGAGGGCTCATTCTACCAGGGTACAGCTGCGTCTCTAGCTGCTGCAGAGATATCCCTTTATTAGAGATTTGCCAGGCTGCTACTTGGAAAGCAGTGCACACTTTTACCAAGCATTACTCCTGGATGTCCAGGCCAGGAGAGATGCTCGGTTTGGCACAGCTGTTCTTCAGAGCCTATTCCTAAGTAGGTTCTGCCCCTTCTCCATGGAGGTACTGCTGTGTATTCTGCTAATAGTCTATAATATAGCAAGACTTCATGTTGTTTGAAGAAAAATTACTCACCTTAGTAATGTTGTTTCTTCTAATGGAGTCTTGCTATATTATAGACCTCCCAACCTGCCCTCTCAGAACCTCTACTTGGTGGGTGCGGCAACTTAGTGTGGGCACTACTTATGTCCTGTTAGCATTTTGTCTCCTTTGGGACTTTGGGGTGTGTATGTGTACTCGTGTGTGTGTTTTATTATACTTATGTTCCATTTTCATATTATTAGAATGGTGTTAGTATTTCTGGTCCCTGACTTGAGTCTTGGGTGTTGGGACCATCAATGGTTGTTATTATTTAGGTAGCCATTTGGCTAGTGTAGGTTACAGCTTCACACAGACCTCAGTGAGTTTGGCTCGTAAGATCTGACAGTTCAAGTTTGAAATGACACAGATAGAGCTGCTCTCGTGCCAAAATTCTATTTTGGAATGGTTTTAACCATTTCACTCCGGGGCAGTTCTAGAGCTGGATCAAACTGCTAATGTCTATAATATAGCAAGACTCCATTAGAAGAAACAACATTACTAAGGTGAGTAATTTTTTCTTCTGTCTGGGCCCAGACCACCCCATGGAGAAGTGCCAGCACTGCCAGATGTTCAGCTCCGCTACCCGCAAGAGAAGGCAGCAGTCCCTGGAAGCCCATATCCTAAAGAAGAAAATGGCCTCCATGGAATAAGAGTTAAAGAGACTTGGGCAGGCGTCTACTTCCCCTGAAGGTCATAAGGAAAAGTGCAACAAGCAGAAGCACCGGGCGCGGGAACTGACTTCACAGCAGCCGTGACACCAGCCGAGTCACGGCAGCACTCAAGGTAACGTCCCTCGGAGATAAACCTAGCGGCCGTGGTTACCAAGAAGGTGTCGCCCCTCCCGTTTGCTCGGGCCTTCATTGAGCCTCCAGAGCAAAGGAGGCCTCTGCTTCTGTGAAGGCTGCTTCTTCCATGTGACCCTCCGGTAACAGCGGGTTCGGTAAGTCAGACGTCGGTCCCACCAACAATCTCCTAGACAAGGCTGCTAAGCTGCTTACTCCTTCGGGGGAGCGCCCAGCCAAAACACCTCCCAACAAGACCTCATTTCCTTTGTGGCCTTCCTCGGGCTGGGAATCCGATAGGTTGGTTGCCGGTTCCTCTGACGCCCACCCGGATTCAGCCGATAAGTCGGATACCGGCTCCACTGACACCCGCCCGTCCAAGAAGCCTGCACCAGACCTCATTAAATAGTCTGACACCCTAGGCTCTCCGCAACATCTTACCACATTGCCCTCTGAGGTCCCCACGTCTCCTCAACTGACCCCCCAGGGATTATAACCCTCCTTCCCTGGTCATCACCGAGGAAACTGGGATGTTGCCGTCAGGGAACCCTCCCCATGGGTCGGCCCCCCTGACGCCGGATCCTCAGACTCTGGTCCTGACGCCGGCCAACCCGACGCCATCTGGCATCCCTTTACCTGGCAATAGGTCTATCCTTCCGTCAGGTCCTTCAGACCCTCTCGATAGTATACCCAAGCCGGGCCCGATGCCTGCGGGGCCAGCATTACCACCATCTGGCCTGGCAGCAGGGCATCTGCCAGGTCCCTCTGCTCCGTCAGGGCCCCTTGCACCCGGGTACCTGACACCGCAATACCTGGTGCCACAATACCCGACTCCTCAGTATCCGGCACCTCAGTACCTGATGCCACAATATCCGGTGCTGCAGTACCCGACACTGGGCTACCCGCCATCGGGTTATGGATACTCCTTTTATGGATATCCTCAATATCCGTACCCCTTCACCTCGCTGCCCTCCTCAGCGCTGGGTGGATTTGAAGAGACCTTGGCCTCCTGGTGGGCTGAGAGCCAGGCTCCAAGCTCACCAGGGAGGTGAGGAAGTCATGTACGATGCGGACCCTATGCAGGATCCCCTAGCAGAGCGGGAGACTCCTCCCTTCCCGACACCAGAGGAGAGCCCAGGGAACTCCCCAGAGGGGCCGTCCTTCCCCCTCATAGGGAGGAATCTTCCTCCTCTTCATCAGAAACTTCTGACTTGGACTCAGAGTCCGGCCACTCTGACCCTCGAAGACGAGACCCATACTCCGGAACTCCCCAGACCGAGGGCTCCTCCAAAGTCTCCTCCAGAGGACCCTTCCTTTCAGAAGTTATTGAGGAAAATCCAGGAAGTACAGCAGTGGCAATCACTGGAGCCAGACCCACAGCGTAAAAAATTTGCTGTCCATCTGGATCTGCCCGAGACCACTCCTACATTGATTCCACCCTGGATAGAGCCTCACGCAGATCTTGTTTCCACCATTTGGAAACAACCTTCTGCATTAGCACCCCTTCCAAGGAAGGCAGACAGGCTATACCAGGCTCCTGAGGGTGTAGGCTTTCTGAGCCTTCACCCCAAGTCGGATTCAGCCGTCATCGGTGCTGTTCAAAGCCGCTCCACCAATCCCAAACACTTCAGCTCATCTCCGCCTTATAAGGAATCCCAACTTCTGGACCAATATGGGAAGAAGAAGAACTATTCCTCTTCTACCCTTGGTATTAGGGCCCTTAACTATGTGGCACATATGAGAGATTTCCTGAAGTCCATTCTTAGCCAGGTGGAATCTAAATTGGACTCCCTTCCTGAATCGCAGACTAAACAGGAAGTGGCTGATCTTGTCCGTTCTGCTCACTCAGCAAGTCGGCACATGCTTCGTGCCACTTACGATGCAGTGGACACAGCTGGAAGGAGACAGGCCTCTGCTGTAGGCCTACGGTGTCATGCCTGGCTCCGTGTGTCAGTTATAGTCCCTGAAGTGCAATCTGCCATTCAGGATGCTCCCTTCTGAGTTCAGTGCTGTTCGGGATGATGTTAAGGACATCACTACCGAACTGCAGGATAAGGGTACTGCACTCAAGTCTGTCAACTCTATGTACAGGCCTCCTCAAGGGCAGTGGCATCCTTTTCGTCGACAAAACTGACAGAGACAAAAACCACAGAGCAAAGGTGCCAACAAACATTGGGACCCTCCAGCAACCAAGACTCCCCCCAGCAAAAAAGCCATGGGAGACTCGGCTTCTGTGCTGCCCCACACATCCTGACTCCCTGTCTCTCCCACTGCCTCTGGAGGTTCCAGAGGACTGGTAGGGGGGAGATTCTCCTCCCATCTGCTGGGCTGAGAGAGGATAACTTCAGACGCTTGGGTGCTCCTGTTGATATCAGCAGGACACTCAATAGAGTTTCTGCAGAAACCACCTCAAAGACCACCCCCTCCCCAGTTGTCTTACTCCCCGCAACATTTTCCTCTGGTTCTAGTGGAAATTATCTCCCTTCTCTAGAAGGCGGCAATAGAGCCAGTTCTCACCCATCTTTGGGGAACCAGTTACTATTCTCATTTCTTCCTAGTTCCAAAGAAGACGGGAGATTTGAGGCCTATGCTAGACCTCAGCTCCCTGAACATGTTCGTGGAGTACAAACGCTTCAGAATGCTCTCTTTGCAGAGCTTTCTACCACTTCTTTGGCAGGGACAGTGGCTATGCACTCTGGACATGCAGGATCCCTACCTGCATATCCTCATATGCCCTTCCCACTGCAAATTCCTTCATTTTTGCTTTCAGGGGACCACTACGAATTCAAGGCCCTCCAATTTAGTCTTTCCTCAGCCCCCTTCCCCCGAGTGTTTACCAAATGCCTGTCTGTGATAGCGGCCCACCTGCGTACCCAGGGAGTGCAGGTTTTCCCGTACCTGGATGACTGGCTCCTGGTGGCCCTGTCCAGGGAGGAACTCCTGTACTCCCTTTCCCTTATCCTGCAGGTTTTTACCAGCCTGGGTACCACCATCAATCAGGCCAAGTCCCATTTGGTTCCATGCCAATGCCTCCATGTTATAGGGGTGATTTTGGACACAACCATGGGCAAAGCCTTCTTGCTTCCGGACATAGTAGACACCCTTCAGAACCAGGCCTGTCTTCTGTCTGGTCGCAGGAGGGTCAGAGCCAGGTCAATCCTCCGCCTCCTTGGGCTAATGGCAGCTGCCATCCCGACAGTCCCACTCGCTCGGCTCCATATGAGGATTTCTCAGTGGACGCTTCAGTCTCAATGGGACCAAAACAGGGAAAACCTAGACTAAGATGTTCTAGTATCAGATCCCATGATCAGAGACTTGCAATGGTGGATGGTTCAGGAGAACCTGTGCCTGGGAGTTCATTTCTGCATCTATCCACCCTCCCAGATGTTGACGATGGACATGTCAGAAGAATGTTGGGGTGCCCATCTGGGTTCTCACAGGACTCTGGGCAGCTGGTCCAAGTTTGAACAAAGCCTGCACATAAATGTGCTCTAACTGAGAGCTGTTCTTTATGCCCTTCAGGCTCTACTCTCATTCATCCTCCCCGGTCATCTTCTCATACAATCAGACAACATGTGCGTTGTCTGGTACCTCAACAAGCAGGGAGGGACACATTCCTACCCTCTGCCAGGAAGCGGTGAGAGTCTGGCATTGGGCAGTCCAAACACCACCTTCACCTGACCGTGGTTCACGTTCCAGGAGTGGAAAATACACTGGCAGACCAACTCAGACGGTCCTCAGCCAGGTCCCACAAATGGGAGCTGGATCAAGAAGTCGTAAACGACATCTTTCAGCGATGGGGAACACCTCAGATAGACCTCTTCGCATCTCCCCAAAACGCAAAGCTTCCCACCTTCTGCTCGCTCGCTCCAGGGTGAGACATTTTTTGGCGGGATGCTCTGTCTCTCACTTGGAGGGACAGATTCATTTATGCCTTCCCTCCCATTCATCAAATTCCAAGGATCTTGAACAAGCTCAGATCGGCGGGCGCTCAAATGATTCTCATTGCTCCCTTCTGGCCCAGGCAAGTTTGGTTCTCTCTTCTGCAATAGTTTTCAGTGGAACCTCCACTTCCTCTTTCTCTGTTTCAACAATTGTTGACCCAGGATCAGGGGACCCTTGTTCCTCCAGGTCTCCGATCCCTTCATCACCATGCGTGGCTCCTGCAGACGTAGCTAAAGCCCACTTCGGAGTCTCTCCTCTAGTAGCAGACATTTTAGTAGATGCCAGGAAGCCGTCTACCAGGTCCACCTATGCCATGAAGTGGAAACTGTTTTCCATTTGGGCAAATTCAAAGGACTTTGAGCCCTTCTCATGCCCAGTCAATAAAGTCCTGGACTACATGCATCACCTCTTTGATCTGGGTCTCAGCCATTCCTCGCTGAAGGTCCACATGGCCACTATTTCAGCCTACCATAGTCCCTTTGGAGACAGGACTTTTGCTCAGTTGGAAGTCTCTAAGACTTTCCTTGGAAGGGTTCTCCACTAGAGGCCCCCTCCATCCGCAGTCCTGCCCCTCTGTGGGACTTGAATTTCATCCTGGAGAAGCTTAATCTGCCTCCCTTCGAGCCAGCAGCAACAGCTGATTTGAAGTTCCTTTCTTGGAAGACACTTTTCCTAGTGGCCATTACTTCTGCTCAGTGAATTTCTGAGCTGCAGGCCTTAATGTGTAAAATACCTTACCTGATATTTCACAAGGAATGTGTGGCTCTACCCACCAACCCTAAGTTTCTCCCTAAGGTTGTGGCTGAATCTACGCTGAATCAATCTATGGAGCTACCTGCTTTCTTTACACAACATTACAATCAAGGGGAGTACCTCTTGCATACTTTGGATGTTCACAGAATACTGAGATACTACACCAATCGGAATAAGGATCTGAGGAAGACTGATCAGCTTTTTGTCTCTTTTGCTCACAAAAAGAGAAGGCAATGCTGTTTCCAAGTAATACCTATCAAAATAGTTGGCATATTGTATCACTTTCTGTTACGACAAGTACAACAAGACCCTTCTGGGTCAAGTCAGAGGTCACTCCACCAGAGGAGTAGCTGCCTCGGGTGCTTGTTTCAAAAATGTGTCAGTGGCAGACGTCTGTGCAGCCGCAACTTGGACTTCTGTCCAAACCTTCACGAAACACTACAGTTTGGACATTGCCTCTCGCCATAGAGCAGGATTCAGGTTGGCTGTCCTACATGGTCTCCTTTCCTGAGACCAGTTCAGCCCTGAGGTTCCATGCTATGGATGACTTTCCTCCTCCCAAGTGTTTTTCCTTGTTCCAGACTGCTTGGGACTCTGTCCTATATGTGAATACCTACTGCAAGAGCCCTCTCTAGATAAGCTAGTACAGTTACATAAGAACTTACCGTAACAGTAGATCTTGGAGAGAGACTCTTGCAGTAGGTATTGCCTTCCCACCCTCTGTCCCCCTAAGTTTTCTTTGCTTCATTTCCATGGGGGGAATATCCTGTTCACTCTCATCTTGCCTCTTTTGGCCTGTGGCGGGAAAGAACTGGAAGGGGGCGTGGGGGACTACACCTTTATGCTAACGTTACATGACGCCAGTCACCTGATGAGGGGCCGGTCCCCCGCCAGAGGCTGCTAGCTAGAAATTTTTCCATGGGGTCCAACGCCTGGCGGCTTAGTCCTATATGTGAATATCTACTGCAAGAGTCTCTCTCGAAGATCTACTGTTAGATAAGTTCTTATGTAACTGTGCTTTCCTGGTAGCCATCACCTCAGCCAGGAGGATCAGTGAGCTCCAGGCCTTGTCCACAGAACCAGAATACATAGCAGTCCACAGGGACATGATGGTCCTAAGGACCAATAGGAAATTCCTCCCTAAGGTGGTATCAGACTTCCACTTTAGAAACAGAAGTTGATGGCAGAAGGAGACTGCTAGGTCCTTCTAGTCTGCCCACTTGTTTTAGACCTGTTTTGACTCTCTAGTTGCCCTTTGTAGTCGTGGCTCCCTTGTGTCTATCCCATGCATTCTTGAATCCCCCCACAATGTTGACCCCACAACCTCTTGGAACAGGCTGTTCCAAGCGTCCACCATTCTTTCTGTGAAGAAAAACTTTGTGGTGTTGATAGAGAACCTCCCTCCTTGCAACCTGAGGTCATGTCCCCTGGTCCTGGAGCTCTTCTTGAAGTGAAAAAGTTCCTGTGCCTGTACCTTGTTAATGCCTTTTATGTACTTGAATGTTTCAGACATGTCCCTTATTTCTCTCTTCTCTGCTCCAGGGAGTACATATGCAGTTCCCTAAGTCTTTTCTCATAGGACATGTACTGCAGACCCCGAATCATTTTTGTCACCTTTCTTTGTACTGTTTCCACACGATCAATGTCATTCCTGAGGTAAGGCCTCCAGAATTGGACTCTATTCCAGGTGAGGCCTGACCAGTGATCTGTACAATGGTAGAATCACCTCTTTCTTCCTGCTCGTGAGTCCCCTCCCACTGCAGCCCAGCATTCTGTTGGCCTTCATTGTTTCCATCTCACACTGCATACTAACCTTCAAGTCATCTAAGATTATGATTCCCAGGTCTTGTTCCTGGTTTGAGGCTGCCAGTCTTTTGCCTCCTAGGTAATACTCCTTTGATTCCGGTTGCAGAATGTTTACCATGACTTTGCCAGTCTTCTTCACTGAACATTCTACCTCAGGGGAGCGAAAACTGCACAGTCTTGATGTCAAGCGAGCTATAAGCTAATACTTGGATAACACAAAAGGACACAGGCAGGGCAGAACACAACTCTTCCTGACCTATGGAGAGGTTAGGAAGGGCAAACCCACCTCAAAGAGGAACATTGCCCGCTGGATTGTTGCCTGTATCCAATTTTGCTACAGCAAAGTGAGTAAAGAGCCTCCTGTAGGCCTCATGGCCCACTCTAAAAGGGGTACAGCTGCTTCTATAGCAGCTGAAAGAGATATCCCTTTGTTGGAAATCTGCAAAGCAGCTACCTGGAAAACAGTTCACACCTTTACCAAACACTCCAGCCTGGATACCCAGGCCAGAAGTGGTGCCAGGTTAGGCTCTGCAGTACTGCTATGCCAGTTTCCTAAATAGGTTCTCGATCCTCCTCCAAAGGTACTGCTTTGGTAGTCTGCAGAAGTCAGAATACAATAAGATTTCCTGGGGTTAGAAGAAAAAATTACTTATCATAGTAATCGTGTTTCTTCCAAGGGAATCTTAATGTATTCTGAGCTCCCACCCTACCTCCCCTGCTAGAACCTCTGGGCACTGCAACACAGCTGTTCAGAACCTGTAGGTGTTCCTTTTTTGCTCCTAGTGACTTGAGTCTTAGTTTTGCCCACACTTTAAAATAAAGGGTGAGTAATTGGTGTTGGGTGTTGTTAATTGGTTATTTAATTATTAGTATAGTTTAGATAGCTTGCTTTTCCTGGACATAAAGTCTCTACCACTCATTCACACTAATGGGAATATGCCGGGAGCGCTAGGACCCAGCGGGAGCAAACTTTTTCAGGGCCGAGGCGCCGAGGCCGTGAGGAGTGGCACTGTGAGCCCCGGTATGTGTGGTAATGACTATCTAAGCATTGACCCTCCAACCGCCTCAGTTCCTTTTTTCCCGCCATCAAGTGCACTTCAGTGACGACGTTGCTCGCCCACCAGGAGTCAAACTTCAAACTAGCAGCTTAGTTTTCAGTTTATTGTTTTGTGGTTTATCTTTATACGTACCAATTTATATTTAATAAATTCTACTTATACGAGAGAAGTCTTCAGCCCTCCAATGACAGAGTCGACTATGAGCGGGTCAGGTGATGGTAGGGAGACTTCATATGAAAGCTATTCAGTCAGCCAGGCTGGGTCCGGTCCGCCCCCCCTCCCTGGGGGGGGGTCTGACAACGGACGGTCCACTGCTCAGGGGGATGGGTGGTCCCCCCAAAAGCATAAAAGGAAACTGTCCCATTCTAGGCACCATTCGGCCTCGATTTCTTCTTCAACACATAGATTGAAAAAGAAACGGCATCACTCGAGGTCACCCTCTGGTATGCCTGCGTGTAGACGGTCGGTTATTAGGGCCAGCCCGCTGGTCTTCACCCCCTGTTGGAGTCGCTGGTTTCTGTGTCTGGTAACAGACCTCCTCGACATCGGAGCCCCTCCCCGCCTACTGGGGGAGCTTCTGATGAGCAGTTTCACCAGTGGGCTCGGAGGTTGGTCCAGCTGCCTGGGCTGGTCTGTCCGACACCGGAGCCTTCTGGCCATTCGGTTTTGGATGGACAGGTAGGGTGGATGGGCCTTTCTAGTCGGGTGGCACCTTCTTCGGTGCCATGCTCAGGTGTTTATCCCCCTCACATGGCTGCGGTGCAGGGATCCACACCGATGCCTCTATCTCCTGCCATTTTTCCCTTTTTCCTCAAATCACAGTTTTCAGACCCCTGGGACTCTCTTGGTGCCGCCTGCAGCGTCGTGGGATCTCTCAGCGCCGTCTGCGGTGCCGTGGGCTCTGTCGGCACCGTGTGTGGTGCCACAGGCTCTGTCGGTGCCATCTGCAGTGCCGGGTGCTCTGTTGGTGGTGTCAGGGGCTCTGTTGGCACCGTGCATGGCGCCGCTTGGGCTGGCGCCTTCTTCTTTGTTCTCGGTGCCATTTTCCTCTTCGGCACCATTTTCCTCTTCGGCACCAGGGACTTCAGGGCTTCTCAACTCCAATTCTTTCTTCTTCTGTTTTTCCTCCTGAATTTCACTCCTTTCCTGTCTATACGGTCCCCCCTAGACTGTCAGGAGATGATTTTGAGCCTGATCCAGATCTTCGCCTCCTGGGTGATGATATTGATGACACTGCCCTGGGAGCAGGGCTCAATCCTTCTGCAGAGCCTGTGTTTGAAGACCTTTCCTTTAAGTCTCTGCTCAAAAATTTTAATTCTGCTCTTTCTCTCCAGACTACAGAAATCGATCCTGGGAGGCTTTTGTGATTCCAATATCTTCATGTCCTGGAGATCCCTTTGAATTTAACCCCTCCGGTACAGCCCTCTTTCGAGACACTCTCTCAGATGGTGTGGAAGAATCCATCGCTCATTCCTTCTGTGGCCAAGTCCATAGATAGGAAGTATGCCCCTCCCAAGGATCGCCCCTTTTTGGCCTCACAAGCCTTTGCTGATACCGTAGTAGTCTTGGCGGAGAACGATAAAGCTATCCTTTCTCATGGATCTGCAGCCTGAGCAATGAACACAGAATCTCGCTAGATAGACACCTTAGGTAAGAGAGTCTTTGCTGCCTCAATCCTGGGTATGCGCATTGCCAGTTACCAGGGCTATTTTTCTCAATATGAGTATGTACTTTGGCATTCCCTCAAAGAAATGGTAGAAGCTCTGCCCAAATCGGAAGTTAGTTCAGAGCTACACCAGACCATAAGTAGGGTTATTGAATCCAATAACCAACAGGTTAAAGCTGCAATGGATGCCTACGATACCGCCTCATGGGTAGCAGCAGCTGGCATGTGCACCCGCTGTCACAAATCCACTCAGCAGGTCAGCCCTCTACTCCCAAAGTGCCAACCTCCGAGCGCAGTCTTGTGAACAGTTAACAGAACAAGGTAACCCTCTTGTCTGTTTTAGTGGATTCTAATCAACCTTTGGTCTCAAGTCTTGGAGGAATTCAAACTGTGAACCTCTTGCTAGCGTACCCAATGCACAAGCTCAGATATATCTGTCTTCGGGGGGCCACATTTCTTTGCATACGGTACCTAACCAGGTGTACAAAAATTAACCCTTAAACTTTAATAAAGACCTCAGATTATTCTTACCTTTTTCCAGTTTGGTATCACTATTCAAGCTTACGCCCAGTGACTGCTGTAACCATATACTGTAAATTCTACTTGTAAAGGAAAGAAGTCAAAAACAGACCAAGTAAGCTCTAAAAAGAGTTTTACTAAAATAGATAATAATATGTAAAACATACAATACAGAGCTATTATATCACAAGACATACAAATCTTTTAAAATAACAAGGGTTTAAACAGTGCAATTCCTACTACAGTTACTAGATTTTGGCTCTCTTTCTAAATACCTGTTTAAAGTGCTGACAGATGTTTCTTTTTCAGAGTCTAGATAAAAGTGTCTCTGAAGAAAAAACAGAATAATCTTTAAAAGATGGTTTTCCCCACCTAGCTCCTCCCCGTCAGAATATATAAAAAAAAATCAATAAAAAAAAGGATGTCTTTTCCAGTATTACATTCTGCAACCTCAGCATGACTCATGTTCTTCAAATTACATTTCTTTGATCTATTGATCAGTTTCCCCTCTCACACAGACATCGGCATTTATGATTTTGCACCAGTTTACTAAACCTGGTTTCCTCCTCTTGAAACGTCATAAAATGGATATGCTCAACTCAAGCCTCTTCCAGCCTGTAATTAGCTTCAAGCCTTCCAGGTAACACCTTGGATCTAAAACCTGTGTGTGTGTGTAAGATCTCACATGCTGTTTCAGCATTTTCTCATGGCTTTCATCTGTCAGCTGAGACCTGGGGGAGGTGGTGAGCGAGGTCACTCCAAGAGCACCAGATTTCTCAGCATCTCTCATGACAGACAGTCCATAACCCACTTTTATATTACAAATAATGATACTACAGCACTCAGAACTGGCTGTCCATGTCACACCTGCCGCCACTCTTGGCTACGTACTTCGGGCTTCACCAGTGTTGCCCAGCAGCAGGTCATGGCTTTACCCTTTGATGGTGTGTATCTGTTCGGGCCTCAGGTGGAGCAAGCTCTGGAGGCCACACAGAAGACTAGATCTGCCATTAAGACCGCTAGACCTGACACCGGCCCCCTCCCGAGGGGGTGTGAACAAGCATCAGTTTCACAACCGTCAGTCCTTTTGGGGCAAAGGCAGAGGAGGTTTTAACAGAAACCACAACCCTCAGTCACAAAAGAAAGTGCAGCAGAAGGCACAAGGGCCCAAAGCACCCAGTGCCACCTTCTGAATTTCTGGTCCTGGTCCCACCTCAGCTGTCCGAGGGGGACTCCTCAGTAGTGGGAGGACGTCTGACTCAGATTTACAATCAGTGGAAATCCATAACATCAGACAAATAGGTCCTTCAGATAATCCTCGATGGGTACTCTCTCAACCTTTCGGAATCCTCTCCGGATCATCTTCCCAAACGACAGCCCAGGCTGGTCGGCAGTACAGTCAGACCTTCTTGCTTCCGAGGTACAAGGCCTTCTGAACAACAGGGCAGTAGAAATAGTTCCACTGGATCAACGAAACACAGGTTTCTATTCCCCATTACTTTCTGGTCCCGAAGAAAACCAGCAGCATGCGCCCCATTCTGTACCTCAGAAATTTTAACAAATTCCTTTACAAGGAGAAGTTCAAGGTGATATCGCTAGGTACCCTGCTACCTTTGCGTCATCGACAAGATTGGCTAGCCTCCCTGGACATGCAGGATGCCTACCAACACATTCTCATACACCAAAAGCACCACAAATACCTAAGGTTCATGGCATTGGGTCAACACTATCAGTTCAGAGTCCTGCTCTTTGGGCTATCCTCGGCACCTCGAGTTTTCACAAAATGTTGTGCAAGTCTCGCGGTGCACCTCAGAAAATTCAAAATACAGGTGTTCCCATATCTGGACGACTGGCAACTCGCGCAAGTCCCTCCAGGCAGGAGACTCTGGAAGCTGTGGACACAGCCTCAGACTTCCTCATGTCCATGGGAGTCCTGCTGAACCTGAACAAGTCACAGTTGCAGCCCTCCCAGAAGCTCCTCTTCATAGGAACTCTTCTGGACACCTCCTGTGAGAAGGCTTTTCTTCCAGAGGACAGAAGAGGCGATATCCTATAGATGGCCCAATACATCAGAGAACACAGCTCGGTTCAAGCTATCTCGATGCAACAGATGCTGGGTCTCATGGCATCCACGGTGTTCACTGTACCCTTAGCTCATCTCTACATGAGAACCTCTCAGGGGATGCTCAGTACTCAGTGGTCCCCAACCACTCGCCCTCAGTCGTTTCTCATCAAGGTGATGGAACCTCTGAAGAGGTCACTCACCTGGTGGTCAGAGGAGGACAATCTTCTGGAAGGATATCCTTTTGCCCACTCTGGAGCATCAGATCTCCATTGCCACGGACACATCCCTGAAGGGTTGGGGAGCCCATTGCCAGGATCTCAACACCCAGGGTATGTGGACTCAGGATGAGTCCCAACTTCACATAAATGTCCTGGAAATGAGAGCCATCCTCTATGCAGTCAAAGCCTTGAAGGACATATTTTGTCACAAGAACATTCTCCTTCAAACGGACAACAAAGCAACTTCCGGTTTGAGCCTCACCTTAATGACGTCTTAGCGAGGGGCAGCCAGACCTAAACCAAATCCACCTTAATTGACAATGTTAGAGCATCATCCTGTCTACTACGAGGCGTATAACGGCGTACCTGATGCCACCAAAACCAAAACTTAAAAGATTTTCTGCCGTTAGTTGGTGGGAAGCAAGGGAAAACCACTTTGGTGAGTTTGCGGCAAAATGCGGCCTCACAGACCTCGGACACCCCTGCATTTGGTGTCGTACTGAGAGATCCGAGATGGAGCCAGACTGCACTATCACATCCCGACAACTGTGCCTGACTCTCCAACAAATCAATGAAACTCTACAGAGATTAGAGAGCGAAGTCACCGAAGATCGGAAAGATATAGCAGTCTTAACTCAAAAAACTGGGAAATTGGAAACAACAGTAACCGACTGTCTGCAAACAACAGATGTTCATGACACTGCCCTCCTTGAACTTAATCATTGAACCACGATACTAGAGCATTGACTAGAAGAACTTGAAAATCGGAATTGTAGAAATAATATCCGAATACATGGTCTGCCTGAGGGCACTGAGTCTGGAAATGTAGCTACATCTATGGATTCATTTCTACATGAAATTTTGAACATCCCCCAAGAGAAGCCATTAAATATAATTAAGGCACATAGATCTTTGATCCCTAGACTGAGAGATCCCAAGGCTCGACCAAGATCGCTCATACTAGCCTTCCTGGACTATCAAGTAAAGGAGGAGATTTTATTGCTGGCATGGTTTAAGAAGAGTGTGAAATTTGGTGACACAAGGCTCTATTTCGATCATGATTTTACCCCTCAGTTGCTTGCTAGGAGAAGAGTGCTGGCAGTAGTAAGATTGTTACAGCAAAAGGCGCAAAAAGCATTTGTGGAATATCCCTTATGTCTAAAATTACTCACGGAGAAGGGACCAGTCAGATATCAGGAGCTAGAGGATGCGGCGATGTTTCTGGAACAGAGTGGAGTCCACATTCCTGATTTGGGCCCAACACTGACCCAGCAGCAGTTGCGTGGTAGGGCCTGGTCAAGAAGCAGACCAAAGAGGAAGGGGGAAAGAGCAAACTCGAACGTTTCCGGTCTGTGGGACTCAGTTTGCGCAGAAAGAAAATCACTACGTTGGGATGCCAACAAACAGGGAGCTGAAGTGCTGTGTGATGAAGTAGACAAGAGAATAGGAGAAGAAACCATAACCTGAACTGTAGAGATGCCTACGTATCAAAGGGAGATATCCCTGTTCTTCACTTTTTCTCTTTGTTGAGCAGAAGTTTTGGTTATGTGAATATGGACATTGCCCTACTAAGGACTATGTTTACTCTACTATAAACAATATTGGGACAGGCATACTGAATAAAAATCAAGGAGGGCAGAATTTTCTTGCTTTGAGAATTTCAGAGCGGAAACTAAATTTAAATAGTGGTGGTTCACTGTTTATGGCTGATGGTGGATTGTGGTCTGTCCCCTGGGGAGACGCGAAGCGGGGGATGTGCAGAGGGTACCTCTGGCTTCTGATTTGGCCTAATTTGATTTGGAAAGGCTCCTGTTCATTGGGGGCGGTGCGCGCCCTGTCCCAAAAGATATGTCAGTTTATGAAACAATCTTTTGGGCTTATTAACCTTGTTTAGATGGGGGAAGAAGGAGATATTTGGTTATCAGACTGGATGTCCTTTTGGGGCTGGCTCCTTTGAGTTGTTCTGGGGATATCTTGTACAGTATCGACATTTCTTTCCTCCGGTTTTGTGGGGTTGGCCTAATTATATCAACCTGGGGCAGGGGCGGCCCTTGGGGACTGGAGCTGTCCTTGTTACATTTGCTGAGGGGGGGGGCTGAGTAACTTGGGTTGGCCCTACACCCCAGCTTCTCAATCTAGGTTATTTGACAGAGGTTTCATTATTTACCCGGGTCCTCTTATTCCTTTAATCCCTCCCTTTTCTCTCTGTCCTTGGCGACTCTTACTGGGGAGGCAGTGCTAGCGATTCGCACCAGTCCTGCTAGGATAGTCTGAACTCTGCTTAGTAAGCCTAAGCAAGGCAATCTATAACATTATTGGTCTGGTGAAATAATGCTCTCTGTTGGTTAAGAAAAAGCCTAATTAATATACTTGACTAGGGGGAGCCCAACACATATTGCCATCAGAGGTATTGCATAGAAGTAGTGCGCCTGTATAAGGCACAGAGCTCATATCCATCTACAGAAGCTCTTGTAGGAGGTTTCCTGTAGTGGAGACATATCATACACCTCTTTATTTGCCCTACCCCTGTTAAAGGAATAGGTAAAGTCAGAGACTCACTAGTTTGAGTCTTCACCCTTGGAGGTCGCAGTTAAATGCTAAAAGTTCTAAAGTTTTTGGCCATGTTGGCCTGTATTATCTTGAATGTTTTGTGTTTTTTTTAATTTTCATAGTATGTGTGAACATGTTAGTTATTACCAGGTAAGGGAGAAAGAGAACAAAAAGATGAGTTGGGGTACATGCTCTATGTTGCTATATGGGCTTCAAAGGAGAGAGATTAGTAGTGTGGTTTTGTTTTATCCCAAGACATACTATGGCTAGCAAAGGAGGTTGTGGAGTCAAGAACAGTGGGGGAATTCAAGAATGCATGGGACAGACATAAGGCAGTCCTAGTGGGGGGTAGGAGGAAGTAAGCTGTTGGTTAACTAGGATCTGCAGCTTATCTGTTAGGTAGGAAAATGGGCAGACTAGGTGGGCCAAGCGGTCCTTATCTGCCGTCAAATTCTATGTTTCTGTGTTTCTATGTACAAGGATCTGCTCCTTTAATGTCAATGGCCTTATGAGTCCCATAAAACACAGCAAGATCTAAAGTCATATAAGAAGGTTCTCAATAGACTTTTTCTTGCTCCAAGAGACGCATTTGTTGGTAAAGGAGCACAACAAGTTTTTAGGCCTAGGTTTTAGTGCAATGGCAGCTGCATCTTATAAAAAAGGTAGGAGGCGAGGCGCTGTGGTTTTGGTACCAAATAAAACCCAGTTTGAGAAAATAGACTCTAAAGTAAACAAGGAGGGATGCTATGCTATGTTAAAGGATAGATATATGGGAATATGATCACATTGGCATCAGTGTACCCCCGGTTCAGTATTTCATGAACATCTGGCCTTTTTGCCTACGTTTCAGAAATTGGGGAGAGGGGACTTGAATCTGTGGAGGTGACTTTAATTTAACATTTAATCTCCAGTTGGACTCCACTTCCCAGACCTCAGGGAAAGTCCACCAGATGGCCAAGAAGGTCCGTAAGTAACTGGGTGAACTGGGTTTAATAGATGTATGGCACCATCAGCATGGAAGGCAGAGAGACTTTTTTTTTCAGCGTCCCATAATATGTACTCTCGCCTGGACTATTTTTTAATATCTAAAGAGGAAGGGCATCGAGTTTTTGACTCCTGGATTGGAGACTTTTTGCACTCAGACCATGCTCCCTTGTTTATGGGAATAGACGTAGAGGAGACCCATCGTAGCTCATTCTGGCGCCTAAATGTCTCCTTATTCGGGGACCAAAAAATAAAGGAGGAAATCATAAATACTTACACGCACTTTTTGGAACAGAATAGAGGACAGGGCACTTCTGATTCTGTGTTTTGGGACTTTGCTAAGATAGTACACTGGGGTAAATTTATACAATTAGCCTCCAGGAAGAAGAAAGGGAATCCAGGAGAAGGGCACTAACTAAACTTATACAAGAGTTGGATGACTTTCAAAAGCAACAGATAAAGAGCATTTAAAGCAGTTACGAAAATATAAGAAAGACCTTTTAAACCTGATAGATTACCAAGTGGAGCAAAGACTTCTGTTTTTGCACCAGAAATACTATGAAGGTGGTCCACGCTCCCTTAGACTTTTAGCTAGTTGGCTCCAGGCCCAGCGGGTGAGGGCTACTATTGGGAGCATTTGGCACCCCTGAAAGAAAAAGATAGTACAGGGCATACATGAAGTGGCAGATGCTTTTAAGGAATATTACACCACATTGTACAAAGAAGATATCAATCCCAATGTAGACCATATTAATGGATTCCTCAGGAATCTAAAATTGGCAGGTATTTCCAAGGTGCAGGGGGAGATTTTAATAGCCCCGATATCAGCAGAGGAAATAAAGATGGAGATAGTGAGATTAAAGATGGGTAAATGCCCAGGCTCCGACGGCTTCCCATCAGAGTTCTATAAGACTTTCAGAGAACATTTGCAGCCCCTGCTGAAGCAAATGTTTGCAGAGGTGATGAGGGGCTGGGGGACGGGCTCCCCCGTCCTGGTCTAGGGCAGTCATATTGGTGATACCCAAGCCGGGAAAAGACCCATCTAGATGTCCGTCATACCATCCAATCTCGCTATTAAACACTGACTATAACATTTTTGCAGCCATCCTTGCTAAGTGCCTGCGAGACTTCTTGCCTGCCTTGGTACATATAGACCAGATGGGATTCATACCTGGCCGTCAGGCTCAGGATAATTTAAGTAGAACTACCCACATTATAGATCATATAAATGACCAAAGATGCCCCTCTCTGCTTATGAGTCTTGACACCGAAAAGGCCTTCGACAGAGTTTCTTGGTCCTTCATATGTTGTGTCCTTTCCCGGCTTGAGTTCCCGCATCAGTTCATCACGGCCATTTTCAATTGTATGAGTCACCCCAGGCTTATGTCCAGGCAAATGGCCATATATCAAGTGCCCTTGGTTTGGGTTGGGGTACCAGGCAGGGATGTCCACTCTCCCCTCTTTTGTTTGCCCTTTATATTGATCCTCTTGCCCAGAGTATTAGGCAGAACCCAGACATTAAGGGATTGGAATTGGAGGGGGAGGTACATAAACCAACACTGTACGCGAATGTCATACTTTTATACTTAGCTAAGCCACAGACCTCCTTATGCCATTTTCAAACAGAAGTTTTTGCTAAACTCTCTGGATACAAGCTTAACAGAAGTAAAACTGAGGTCCTTAACATGTTCTACTACCCTGATGAGGAGACTAGACAAAAATTCCCCATGAAATGGGATATGTTAGACCTAAAGTATTTGGGAGTTAGAATGGAGACAGATACATTCCAACTATGGGAGCTGAATTATCCCCCCCATAATTAAGCAGTTGAAGGAAGATTTTCAGAAATGGGCTTTGCTCCCCTTGTCCTTGGGGGGCCAAGGTGATGGCACTTAAGATGAATGTCTTGCCATGACTCCTGTATTTATTTCAATGCGTACTGTGTATAGCATCCCGGGCAGATTTAGAATCTTGGCAGAAGTTGTTTTATAAATGCATATGGGGTAAAGGTAGACCTAGAGTACGAAGGGCCCTCTTACATCTCCCAAAGTCTGAGGGAGGGTTGGCATTCCTGAACCTGCACGAATACTGGGTGGCTGTACAGATGAGGGTTGCTGCTTTGTTGTTCAATAATCAGGGATATGACGCACATTGGAAAAGGATGGATGTTAAGAAACAAAGCAATCCACCGATCCAGGCATTGCTGTTTCAGAAAGGTGGGTTCTTGAATGCTAAGGGATTCTCAGGTACTAAAGCAGTGCTGGAGGGATGGAGAAGGGGCACGGGTAAGGGAATGACTCGTGCGCACATTTGGAAATATAGATGGTGGGCCCTGGATCCAGAGTGCGTCCCTGGCCAATATGACAATTTTTTTTTGTACAAGCTCAAAAAGAGTTCCATTCACCACATCAAGTTTTAACAGGTAACATGGTTCTTTCCTTTGAAGCAGTCATGCAGAAATTTGGCCTCTTACTTGAGAACCGGCTCAGATACTGTCAAATTAGGGGCTACATTAATAAACAGATAAACTTTCTTCAGTCACTCAGACTCTTCCAGACTTCTCCCTTTTTCAGAGACTCTGGGAACCTGAGGGGACTGCCCATGCCATCACATTACTTTATGCCAACTCTCTCTCTGATCAGGGCCATACTGCCCAATATTTGAAACTTAGATGGGAACAGGATTTGAACATTTCACTGTTGGAACAGCAATGGCCATTAGTTTGGCAGAGTGTTTAGACCACATCCAGCTCTCCCTCCCTTAGAGATTTTTGCTGGAAGCTTAGAGCCCAATATTTTCTTGTACCAATGCAAACTGCACATATTCATCATCAAAGTTCAGCGACATGTTGGAGAGGCTATGATGAGTCTAAAGCCATGCAGGCCCATATTTTCTGGTTTTGCCCCCAACTTACCCCATTCTGGGAGCAGATAATCTATCACCTAACATATTTTCTCAGTCCAAACAACATTGGGCCCAGAACATTAAATCCTAGGTATTATTCCCAAAGAGATATCAGGTAAGGAGGTGAAGTACTTATGGTAACCGCGGCTTTTAAGTCAGTAACCAGGAAATGGCTACAGGCACTCCCTCCTGATCACTCTGAATGGTTATCTATAATAGATGCCATACACCGAATGGAAAAAATAACCTTTAACCTGAGACAGCAACTCCAGATTTACCAAAATAGGTGGACTAGATGGCTTCTCTATGAGCCCTTTCAGCACACTGATTAGAAGACTCACAGAATTTGACACAGTGGATCTCTTTCTGAAATCTTAGCCCTATATACCTATAGATACTGAACTGAATTAGTTTTGAGTTGGGAAACCTTAAACATACTGTTGCTGTTAGTATATCCTAGAAAAATTATATTTTGTACTCTGAATCATAATGTTATGCTTTTAGAAATCCTGGTATATTTAATAGTTCAATAGTTGATGATTACTGAAGAACTTTAACGCTCTTAATTTAATGATGCATTCATGTACCCAGCTCACTGAGGTAAAAGTCTAATGTTGTGTATTTCACTTTTCAGTGGACATGGTTAAGTGAATATTGAAATGTTACATTCTATGTATGTTTATTTTATGCCGAATAACATGGAAACTACAATAAAGCAAGTATAAAAAAAAATGGACAACAAAGCAATGATGTACTACATCAACAAACAGGGCGGTGCACACTCTTACCCATTATGCAGGGAAGCAATGAGAGTGTGGGAATGGTGCCTGGAGCACAAGGCTCTGATTCAGGTGTTTTACCTGCCAGGAGTACAGAACGAGCTGGCAGACCATCTCAGCAGAACGGAGGCGGATCCTCACGAGTGGTCTCTTGACTTAGCCGTCATTCAGTCACTCTTCAAAGAGTGGGGAACTCTAGACCTGGACCTTTTTGCATCCCCACTCAATGCAAAATTGCCTCTCTTCTGCTCCAGAAATCCAGGACCTGACGTTTTCTGTCAGGATGCGTTCAGGCTGCGGTGGACAAGACGCTTTCTATAACGCCTTTCCTCCTCTTCCTCTAATTCTGAGGGTACTTCCCAAATTGGAGTCTCACAGGGGCAGAATGATTCTCATTGCCCCCTTCTGGCCTCGACAGATATGGTTCCTGACCTTTGCCCCTGTGCTGAGTACGAACTTTCTCTACAGCTCTGAGAGCTAGTAGAGAAGAAACCTCTGCCTCTAGAGCAATGGTTTCTGAGATGGTTATAGGTGGAAAGGACCTGACCCTCATTTTTGGGAACCTTTTGAAACTGAGGGCCAGTACCTTACTTACTTCCTCCAGGACCCACTTGTCTGAGGTAACAGACTTCCAGGCCTGGAGGTATAAGCCAGCCTGCCTCTTACTGGAATAGGGGAGTCGACCTGGGCTGACACATCAGGGTGTCTGCTTGGCAAGAGCCTTGGACTGGGAAGAGGATGCAGCCCTGCTCATCCTACTCCTGCCTCTCCCTCGAAAGAACCCCCTCTGTAGGAAGGAAGAGGAAGCCTGAACTTGGTAAAAAGGGGTGTGGAAAGGCCTGCCCCTGCCCCTAGACTGCTGCTTCTGAGGAGTGGCTTGCCTTCCTTTGGCCTGTGCACTCCTGTAGGTGGTCCTATACTCATCCATTTTCTTCATGTAAGCCTCTGTCTTCTCCCCAAACAGAGAGTTACCCACCACAGGGAACTCCATGGCCTTAGCCTGGGTATCCTGGGAAAGGCTAGTACATCTGAGCCAAGCATGTCTCCTGAGAGACACAGATGTAGCCATGACTCTTGATGCCACATCATTGGAGTCTACAGCAGTGTTGAATTGTACTTTGGATGCCTCAATTCCATCAGCAGCCACCTCCTCCTCCAGCTCTTTGGCTAGCTGGGGGGAGGCCTGTTTAGGCAGTTCCAGAACCATATCCCACCTGGACTTCTTGTACCTGGTTGTATAGGCCATATAGTTAGCCTGTTGCCCGAGTCATAAAGAGGATGCCAAATATTGTTTTTTGGCCATAGCATCCAGTTTTCTGGAGTCTTTGTATTGGGGGGGGGGGTGAAGCCAAAGGAATATTAGTCCTGTCACAGGCTGCAGCCTGCACTACCCCAACATGGCTGCAATGATTATATAAAAACTCCATACCCGAGCCTGATAACATGTACCTGCTGTCCATTCTCTTATCTACAGGAGGTAAGGAGTTAGATGTTCGCAATATCTTTTTTGTCTGTTTCCCCAAAGATTTATGAAGAGGGATAGACAATCTTTTGGACTCTGGGATGTCCATCATCTCAACAAAATCAGGCTCTTCCTCCTCCTTCTCCTCAGCAGCTTCTACCATTGGGAGCTGGAGGGTTTCAGCCACCTTCTTGTAGAACAAGAAGTGGGAAGGGGACTCAGAAAGCCTGGGGGAACATTAGAAGGCCTGTCTGGGGAAATGTCCAGTAGACACATCCAGGCCTTCAAAATCATTATCATCATCATCCTCAGGATACTCTTCATCTCCCTCCCACTCCACATCATAATAAGCAACTGGATCATAATCCAATGGAGTCGGATCCGACCAAACCGACTGCCTAACCAGCCGTGCCGGTTCGGACAGAACCGTGCAAAGCGACTGAACTATACTGATCGCTTTGTCCATTTCGTCAGCAGTTGGAGCATGCGGTGCTGGATCCAAACTGACTGACTTCCTTTTCCTTTTTGCCAGATCTGACCCCTCAGAGTCGGATCTCCTTTTGCCCAAGGAGGTATCGCCCAGTTCAGTGGGCACCTCCTCAGGTTTGGCTGCAACTGAACCGGGGCTGGCCATCCGGATCAGCAGACTTCTCTGCTTCCCTTTCCTTCAGCCTACTCAACCTTTTTTCCAGAGTGGCTTTAGGAAAATCCTTGCAGATTTGGCAGTCTGTTTTGAGGTGGTCAAACCCCAGACAATAAATACAGATGAGGTGGGGGTCAGCCTTGGCAAAGGCCTCCCCACACTCAGTACAGTGTTGAAACCCAGCAGGACCGTTTTTTTTCTTGAGTTTCTCAGACATGGCCACACTAACAAATTACCCTTTACAGTTTTCAAGCCAAGTAATACTCTCCTATCGGTTACCAACCGTGTTATGGGCTGTGGGGAGAAAAAAAAAAGTCAGTTTTTTTTTTTTAAATGGTAGAAACCAGAACACCACTACTAAGCCCAGAAAACACAAATATAAACAAAAGGTCGGTTTCCAACTGGACCAAACGATCAGAAACTGAGGAAAAAACAATTTCCACAGAAAATAAGTCCCTACCTATCTACAATACTACTTGTACCATAGACAGAGACTTGAAACAGAAAAATAATAAATCGGTTGAAAAAAACTAATGCTTTTTTTTTAAACTTTACTGAAATGAGCAGAGGCAAAATCTCTGGAGCTACTTCACTGTTAGGCGGAGTAAAGAATCTGATGGTTACACTGAGAAGTACCAGAAACAGAGGTTTGAAAACTAAGCTTGAGCTCAACGGTCTATGCTGTTGCATAGAGTTAACTATTTCCTCTCCGGGGCAGTTCGAGTGCTGGGGCTAACTACATATTGTCAGACTACAGCATGACTTCATGTTGTTTGAAAAATCTGGACTACACTGGGGACCAGTCAGAGTAGCACCAGAGATTGAGGGGAACACCATAGCACTTGAAGCTTGGTCATGCTGCAAGGCCTAAAGTGCGGGGGAAGGGAAAGGAAGGAAAAGGTAGGTAGGTAGGTAAATTTTGTATTTTTGTACACGATAGCAAATGTCATTAGGGATAAATCCCTGTTTACAAGACAAGTCCTGTTAGATGTCACAAGTATAAAAACTCATAAATCTACAGATGCAAAAATGTATGCAAAATTGTATAGACACAACATCTCATACCACGTACAAAATACAAAACAGCATGCGGTCAGATACAATAAGCATCCAAGAAAAAAAATCACAAATATTCAAACAGACTCTGGTACAATAATTACAAGTATTTCAGGGAAACACAAACATATTAAAGTGCAGCACATTATGTTAAATAATTCAGATGAGCCAAACTTCTAACAGTTACACACAACTGGAAACATTGATTTCAGGCCTATTCTAAATGAGTTAGGAAATGCCACCCTCATTGAGTAAGGAAGTATATTCCACCATTTTCCTGCTTGATGTTTTAAAGTTTTTACCCCACATTTTGTTTTATTATAGGTTTCTTTTACTTTATTTACATGTACAGATCTGGTCAAAGTCCGAGTAGGCTCGGACAAATTCATCAGTGCATTGACTGATATGTAACGAGCAGGTTGCTTTGTAAAGAAATGATACAATAGTTTCAACCATATCTCTCCATTTCTTTGTTCTAAAGTAGTCCATCCCAAAGAAACTAAAAGTGTACAATGGTGTGTTCTATAATGACTACCCAATATGAACCTTGCTAATTTTTAATGAATGTCCAATTTATCCCGCATCAGTTTTGGTGCGACCCTATATATAACACTTCCATAATATTGACTATCTGTTCCACTATAGTTTTCCTGGTCTTTAAATCCAAACATTCTGATGTTCGTCTAAGGGCTCCTAACTACTTACTAACTTTTATCAGCAGTTCTTTAATACGTTCTTGAAAGTTTAACTCAGCATCGAAGAGTATTCCCAAATACCGATATTTCATTACCTGATCTATCAATACATTAGATAAAGATACCAATCCCAAAGCTGATTTACCTCTATTTCCAAAGTAAAGTACTTTTGTCTTTTTTTATATTCATAACCAACCCCGACCTGGTGAATCACTCCCCCAGGCTGCTGAAGTCCCTCTGCAATTTGACTCTCAGGTCTGCGAAGTCCACCCCAGTTGCGACAAGAGATATATCATCGGCATACAGCCGAATACAAGATGTTGAAACTGCCTGGGGAAGATCATTGCAGAACACCAACAGTAACAGGAGCCCAAATATCGACCCCTGGGGAACTCCTCTGGCCCCTGGTTTAGTTGTTGACAAAAGCTGTGACACACATACTCTTTGAGATCTTCCTGTTAGATATGATTTAATCCAAGCCCATGGCCCCTCAGTAATACCCATGGCCCAGAGTTTCCTCAGCAGCAGGGAGTGGTCCATCAGATTGAAGGCCTTAAATAAATCAGCAAACAGAACTGCTGTCTCCTTTTCTGCATCCAAAAAAGTTGCCACAAGATCATTAAATTCTATTAAAGCTGATTTAGCGGAACGGCCTAGTCTAAAGCATGCTTGGTATGGTGTAAGGATATTATTCGTTTCTAAGTAGTCCATTAATTGTTTGTGTACTAACTTCTCTAAACATTTTAACATTGAAAGCAGGGCTATAGGCCGATAATTACCTGGCTCACTTTGATCTCCCCCTTTATATATTGGGATAGTTTTACTTTGTTTCCATGTAGTAGGAAACTGCCCCAAACTAAGGCTCCAGTTAAACATGTATGTTATTATAGGTGCTACATAATCTGTAGCCATTTGTATAAATCTTCCTTCCAACCCATCCATACCAGGAGACTTGTGGATTTTTATATGCTTTAAACATGTTCTTACCTCTTTTATATTTAATATCCTAAAACGAAAAGTTGGCTGTGACCCATAGAATTCTAATTCTTCTTGAGTCTTATCTAGTGGAGTTCTCATGTCCAAACTGGGGAAATCTATAAAAAATTCGTTTAGCAAATTTGCTATTTCTTTTTGTTCCTTTACTACCTTCCCATCATGAATCAATTGATTTATACATTGTTTATTTTTATTACCCGGACTGATAATGTCTTTAGCTATTTGCCAGAATCTTTTTGGGTCGTTGTTCCTATCAATTTTTGTTTTATAATAATCAGATATTGCTTTCCTTATCTGTTGTTTACAATAATTCCTTTTATTTTTATAAATAACCCAATCCCTATTCGTTTTAGATTTTTAAGCCAATTTCCACAGTCTATTCTTGATCTTAATGTTTTTTAATAAGTTATCATTTATCCAAGGTTCCCTAGTCTTTCTCCTACTTACATTTGTTTTTGGTGCATGTTCATCACATATTTCCAAGAATCTATCCATGAAATACTGTATTGATTGATCTAAGTCTGGAATTAACTTACATCTCTCTCAATTTTCTGATTGCATATCCAAATTGAATCTATCAATTAAGAAATGTTTCATATCTCTTACCCACCCCTCCCCCAGTTGTGTCCGTGGTGGTTTTATTCTGCCTACAATTGTCCAAATTAGGCAATGATCTCCCAATAAGGGTGATTCAAGCAGCTAGGTAGCAGCTGGAGGATACTTAAAATGCAGGATAAAACTTTAATAACCATTGCATAACAGTAATAACAGGTAGACTGTCCATTGGATGAGATATTCCTAAGGGGAAAAAAAAGCATTAATGTTTAGAATCAACACTGAGTCCAGTTCACAAAAGTTTAAGGCCTCTGTCGAGTTTTCCAGTCAGTGAGAATGGAGGCATGAGTGGATTGCACCAGTTCCTGAAAGGACGTGGTCAGGTCATTAAATGCAACCCAGGAGTTCTGCCCATTGTCAAATCTGCACCACTTAACTCTGTAAGTCCAGGATCTGTTGGTGAACTTCTGCCTTAATATCTTCTCGATCTGGTGCATGTAGAAGAGAGTCCTGAGAAGAAGAAGAAGGCTGAGAAGAAAAAGTCCCAGGGAGGTCATCTGGCAAATCAGGCAAAACGGAATCCAGCTGGAGAGTGTCAGGAGTGGGAAGATCTGTAGGAACTGGTTGCAAGTTGTTTGAAGGGATCGTAGCTTCAGAGAGCATGGCAGACTCAAGTGCAGCTTCATTGTCAGGTGGACTGGGGTCATCTGGAAGGGTGTTGCTCAAGTACCCATGTTTCAGTCAGTTGATATGGACTTTGTTAAGTACCAGCTTTCTATCAGACATGTGGCATAGATGAACATGCACAGGAGGAAGCTTTTCTACAATGTAGAAGGGACCAGTCCAGGGGCAAAGCAGTTTCTTGGTGGTGCCTGGAACAAGGACAGGTCAGTACAAGTACACAATGTCCCCAAGAGAGAATGAAGGCTCATGTGACTTGGCTGTTGAAATTTTCTGCATTGCAGATTTTCTCTGGCCCAGTGTGGTGATTGCAACACATTTGGCAAGTTCAAGCTGTTCCAGCATTGGAACAATGAGGAAAGAAGCTGACTTAGGAACTTCTAGCAGCGAGAGATCCTTGTCCAGTGGAGGTCTTGGGAGATGTCCATGGACTAAGAGAAATGGTGTGTACTCTGTACTGTCGACAGAAGGGATTGTGTTGTAAGCAAACTGCGCAAATGGGACAAAACAATCCCAAGTGTCATGAGTCTCATCCAGGTACTTAGAGAGTGTGCTGAGAATGGTAGACATCATTCTTTCACTCTGTCCATTGTATTGTGGATGGTAACTTGTGTGTGTCTTTTTCATGTCGAGAAGTTTGCAAGTTTCTTGGACAATGGTTGAAAGGTAGTTAGTGCCTCTGTCTGAATGCAGGTACGATGGGGTACCGTGATGACAAATTACTGTGTTGAAGAAAGCACTTGCCACTGTGGCAGCTTTAATGTCTTTCAGGGGGATTAGTTCCAAATATTTAGGTAGTCCACAAAAACAAGGATGTATTTGTTGCCGGAGTCAAGTATGTGGGTAAAGGCCCAAGAATGTCTGTGCTAACTCTTTGAAATGGTTCAATGGCTACAGGCATTGGAATGATGTGTGCTTTTGTTGGTTTGGCAGGAAGCTGTCTTTGGGAGCAGGGCTGGCAGGATTTGATAAATCGGACAATGTCCTTGTTCATGTGAGACCAGAAGAAGTGAAGCCTTGTCTTTTCAAGAGTTCTGTGGATCCCCATGTGACCTCTGGAAAGTGGAGAGGCATGAGTGGAGAGAAGAATTTGCTTGATTAGAGAGGCCGGCACAACTAGCTGTACATGAGTTCTATCTGTGCAATGACCCTTGCCTTCCTTGACCCAAATGTTGAAAAGCACCCCAGCATTGAGGAAGTATTACAAAGCAAAGAAGAGTACATCCTGGCGATGCTTCTTTTGTTGTGGTAAGGTTCCAGACTCTTAAGTATATGATTATGTCTGTGAATTGAGGATCAGTTCTTTGCTGCATTTTGACTGTTGCCAGGGAGAGGTCAGAAGTAAAGGAAATGAGAAGCTCTTCGGCTGCTTGCAGTAATTGAGGATTTGTGTGTCTTTCTGTAGAAGCAGTTGGTAGCAGCAAAGCAACTTAAGGTGCTGTAGCAGTGTCCACAGGAAGCTCATCCATGGCATGGAAGGGACGAGCTTGTAAACAGGGTTCTTCGTCTGTTGAGGAGGATGTGGAGGGATATCATCTGTGGCTTACACTATCAGCATTTGAGTGAACGCGACCTGGTCTGTACTGAATTTCAAAGTTGTAACTTTGCAGAATGGTGATCCATTGGGCAAACTTGCCTACTAGCTCCTTCATATAGAATAACCATCTGAGGGCAGAGTGATCAACGATAGTTGTAAAGAAGGAGTAACAGTCAAATTTCTTTACAGCAAATACCAAGGCTAGACATTCTTTTTCTGTGATGCCATAGTTCTGCTCAGCTGAGGAAAGAGAGCACCCAGCATAGGAGATGACTCGTTCTGTTCCATCTTGAATTTGACATTGCACAGTGCCCACTGCAAAGGAACTAGCATCTGAGTAGAGCTTGAAGGGTTGGTTAAACCTTGGGTAGGCCAATACTGGAGAAGAGATTAGGTTTTCTTTCAGGGTTTCAAAGGCCTTTTTGCATTCAGAAGTCCATATATAGTCATGTCCCTTTTTGGTGAGGGCATACAGTGAAGCTGCAATCTTGGCATAGTTGCAAATGAACTTTTGGTAGTAGCCAAACAAGCCCAGGAAAGCTCAAAGGTCTTTGAGATTGTTAGGTTCTGGATAGTCTTTGACTGCTGAGAGCTTGTCTGGATCTGGACAGATGCCTTGAGAACTAACCACATGTCCCAGGTAATGAATTTGATGCTGTGCAAAACAGCACTTCTCTGGGTGAAGCTTGAGGTTGGCTTGTCTGAGACGTTCAAACACTTCTTTGAGATGTTGGAGGTGCTCTGGCAAGGTTCTGCTGAAGACAATAACATTGTCCAGGTAGACTAGGCAAAATTTCCAAGGCAACCACATAGTTCGGCTTCCATAACACATTGGAATGTGTCTGGACTATTCCAAAGTCCCATAGGCAGGCATTTGAATTGAAAAAGTCCCATGTAGCAGCACCATGCTGTGCATGGACAAGATGCTGGATATATGGAAACTTGGTAGAACCCACTCTGAAGGTCTAGAGTGGTGAAGTAAGCAGGGCTGGCCCCACCAAGACTCTCTAAGGCATCTTCAGTTGTAGGTAAGGGATAAGCATCTTGCACAGTGTAGGCATTGAGTTTTCTGTAGTCTACCATGAAGTGATAACCTTTGTCCTTCTTTACCACCAGCAGGCAAGGTGCACTCCAGGGACTTGTAGACTCTTCAACAATGTCTTGTTCAAGCATGTCTGATTATGTCCTCTAGGACTTGTTTCTGTTTATGTCCCACTTTGTAGGCTCACTGATGAATTGGTTTCTGGTTGGGCTGCACCTCAATGGGGTGTTGTGGGATATCACAGCATCCAAGCATGTTATCTAGACCCACAAAGACATCTGGGTAATTCTCCAGGAATTTCAAAAGTTGTTGCTTTTCTGTTGGAGATGCTGGAAGTTTTGAAGAGGATAGTTGATGACTGGGGGGTAACTCTTTTGAAGCTGGAGTGGTTGTGATAGTACTGACAGGACTAGAGGTAGTGTAACCAGGCTTAGGTTCTTGCATAAGATGGAGCTGGTTCCCTGTAGACAAGCAGACATACATTCCAATGTTGGCACCCTTTGAGATGACCACAGGCTCATCTGTGAAGTTGCAGCATTTTTGGAAGACTGTACCACCATGCAATGCCGATAAGGTATTTCCTTGAAGGAGACCTGACAAATGCAGTGCAGGGGATCCCATGATGGTGCCAACAACACCTTGTGAAAGTGGTTCACCTCGAATCTTGGCAATCAAAACCATCTCTGACTGAGGAAGCACAATGGGGTCTACAGCTGCAAGTTGCCTCCGAGGATATAGTGACAGTTTGTTTGAGGCAAAGTCTAGGATGGCTTTGTGAGCTTTGAGGAATTCCAGGCCAAGAATCACTGCAGGTTGTAGATCAGGCACTAGGTGGAACCTGACAGTAGCTTGCTGTGATCCAAAGTGTAGCTTGAGATGGACCACGCCTGTGATAAGTACTGTAGCTGTACTTGCTCTGATAATGTACTTTAGGTCAGCTGGAAAGACATGAGGTATGCGATGAATAGCTTGATTGTTCAGAATATTGCTGTTGATAACTGATATTTCTGCTCCAGTGTTGACCAAGGTGTGCATTGACCAATCTCCGATGGTTACAGGTACATAGTTTACTAGGAGAGGTGATCGGATAACAGGTACCTTTGCCCCTGGAAGTGAGAGTGTGCCTGAGTTAGCAGTTAGAGGGTGCAGGTTGTTTGAATTGTAAGAGTCAGAGGGGCGGTCAGTTGCTGTGCTCCTCTCATCCTGGGAGTAGTTGTGGTTATCTTGCTGATTGTGCGGTGGTGGGTGCTTTTGGTTCTCTTGATTTGTGTTGTGGTACTTCAGCTTTCAGCAGACAGCAGCAGTGTGTCCTCTGAATCCACACCACTGGCAGGTCACTGTTTCTCGTGCAGGCAGAGGTGGCTCAGGTCACTGTCAAAATGGTCAAAGAGCATTAAGGGAGGTAGCCGAAGAATCAGTTGAGCTGAGGTGCAGACTTTTGGCAGTTGTGGTGAGCATCTCTATCATTGATTGCTGCTGTTGGACACATGTTGTGTGTGCAGCTAACTGTGACGACTGAGGCGTAGGTACAGTGGTGGCCTGGGACAGTAATATGGACTCTTGTGCAAGTCGTGCAGCTTGGATTGTTTCCATCCAGCTTCTTGGTTTCTGTTGGATTACATAAAGATGGAGTTGAGGAAGCAGTCCCCAGACAAAGGTTGTGATTTGCTCTTTCTCAGTCTTCTGCAGATGTTTGCACCGTGACTCAATGTCCACTATGAATGCTTTTAGAGATTCAGAGGGTTGCATGGTACATTCCCACAGATGTTCCAATAACCAGGGCAGATGTGCTTGGATAAAATGGTCTTTGAAAGTTGCATACAGTGTGGCAGTGTCCCTTTTGACTTGTTCTGGAAGTGCGTTGAACCAGGAAATGGCAGTCCCTCTCAGAAACAAATGCAAGGCATTGGAAATATGCAAAGGATCAGTCCAACTATGTAAGGAAATTCAGGCTTGGAATTGTTCAAGCCAGTTGACAGCATCTTTGTGAGGTAAGGCTGAGAAGGGTACTGGCTGTAGGCTGGTATGGACCATGGACTGTGGTGAATTAGCTTTAATGTAGGAGGCCAGGTCATCTTGAATGGCTTGCAGAGTTGGTGCTCCTTTTTTTTTTTAAACTTCAAGTTTATTTTGTATATCAGATGTGTTACACAGTTTTAGAATTACTAATGATACAGTATAGTCATCTGATTACCAAGCATATCTTCAACAGAACAAAGTACTAATATACTCAATCTGGTGAGCACAGGTAATGCATGTTCGAATAGTTAGAACTGTTTTAATAATCTCTTATATTGACAATTTACACTCTTAACCTGATCTGAAAGAGAGCAAGCGGAGAGAAAAAATAACTCGTCAGATTTAACCTCTAGTCAACATAGAAGAAAGGAGAAAGATAAGAAGGAAGCTCCAATGACACAGGCGTAATTAAGAGAAAAACTCAACAAAAAGAAAAAATTCTCATTTATCCTCTGTTAACAGCACACTCAGATTGTTTACTCATCTCCTAATACCTGTTATGGGCTATCGACTCGTTCTTGTAAATATTGGTGCCAAGGCGACCATGTTTGTATAAACTTGTCACTTTGTACTCTTAAAGAGCTGGTCATTAGTCGACCTGGTAGTGCTAAGGGCTGAGGCGCTAGATGCCTTACCTCGCATCTCGCTGGCGACCCGTGTTCGGGAACAGACATGGGTCACCAGGGGTTGGCAGGGAGGAGAAAGATTGAGCGTCCCCAGGACTGCTTCTCCTTCTCTGGGGAGGGGGGTTAGTAGGGTCCAGCGATTGCCTGCCCCCTAGCAGAGGCTGGAAGGTGGCACATCAGCTCTAAAAGAACATGGGGAGGGGACTGAGGTAGGCACTTGGCGAGGGTGCGCATGGGAGTGTGCATGCTGATGCCACTGGCGCCATTGCACACCGCGGCCTCTCAAGGGAAGAACCGGAAAAACAAGAAAATGTGAGTCCTCTGCAAGGATGACAATAGTCCCCCACCGCAACAGGCCTGGGAAGGCACCTCCCTGAATACTCCTCCGGTCTGGTGGGTTGAGTCGCTCCCCACCCCCTGCCATGAAGGGTAAGTCCTGGGGTTCAGGGGAGTGGGCCTCATACCTGGTGTCTGTGTGGGGGGGGACATCAGAGGGGCAGCAGAGGACTCCAAGGGGGAGAAAAATAGTAACTAAAAAAAAAAAAGAGCTGGTGATTTCCATAGTTTCTAACTGGTGCATTTTGGACAACCAGTCCTGCACTGTAGGGGGGAGGAGGGGAGACAACCATCTCAATGTTATGCATTTCAATGCTGCTACTCTTGTCATTTGAGCTAGTTTGGTAGATTGTCTTGATCCAAAAAGCAGGGTTGGGAGGCCCAGCAATAGATCTGGCCCTGTAAAAGAAATTTGTAGGTCTGTGATGTTTTGTATAAGAATATGTATTTCTTTCCAAAATGGTGCTATTATTGGGCAGTCCCAGAACATATGTGTCTGCGTGCCTATGCTCCGACAACCCCTCCAGCACAGATCTGACTGGTGATGACCAAAATGTTTCACTGTAGTGGGGGTAAGAAAGTATCTTGATAGAATTTTCCAGTGAAACTCTCGCCAGTTGGGAACTGGTCACCTGCCAACCTCTATTCGTATATCTGTCCCAGATGGGTTGGGCGATAGAGATTGCTAGTTCAGCTTCCCATTTTTGTTTTACCTGGTCTAAACCTGTCATATTATTGTTAATTAAAATTTTATATAGTTAGGAGAGAGTGTTTGTATTATCTTTAATTGTGATAAAGTAATAAAATAAATTTTCTAATTCTGTTCTGTCTCTACTAAACATATGTAATCTGTTATCTGATAATAAGTAGTGTTGGACTTGAAGGTATCTGAAATGATCCTCCCTGCGCAGCTGGAATCTATTTGACAATTGTGCAAAGGGCAAACACATACCCTTGTTCAAACACTGTGCAAATGTGGAGAGTTTTTGGGCTGCCCAGAACTGAAAACCTGAGTCTGACCTAGGTGGGATGAAAGACAGTTCAAACCTAATCAGAGAAGGAGGTCCTGGACCTTCAGGGCTATGGGTGAGTTTTCTTATTTTTTTCAGAATTGCCAGGGAGTGATTAACCCAGGGGTTTGTTACCGAGCTTGGTAGGCCCGGTGGCATATTATTGGTCTGGCAGGGCCCAAAGTGCCCAGCCTCCAAGGGACACCTCCTCCAGGGAATACCATCCAGAGTCCTCCCTGCACCTGGCCCAGGTGCACAATTGTGCTCCTCCAGTGGCCAAAAAGTGAAAATAAAAATGTGGAAGGGCTAGCCCACCTCTTTCCTGAGGGGCTTGTAGTATGCTTCTGGCTAACATAGGGTGCTTGTTGTTCCAAAGGAACTTCTGTGTCGCCTTCTGTAAGGCCATCCAAAATTCTCTGGGGGGGCTGTAGTGGAAGGGTTTGAAAAGGAAAAAGTAGCCTTGTTAAGGCATTCATTTTTAAAGCTTGTGTTCTCCCATATAGTGTTAGGGGTAGCAATTGCCACCTGGCCATCTCTGCCTGAAGACTCTGGAGTAATTTTAGGTAATTGTTTCAATGTAACTGAGTCAGATCCACAGGTACAGTAATCCCAAATATTGGATAATATTTTTATGAGCCCAAGCAAAGGGAAAAGCCATTTTAAATTCTTGAGTGGGTGAACCACTCAATACGAGGGTCTCTGATTTAGTAAGGTTTATTTTATCACCTGCATGTGTGCCATAGTCTTCCAATGTTTTGAGGAGTATGGGGACTGAGGTCTCTGGCTCCGAGATGAAAAACAAGGAATCATCCGCATAAAATGCAACTTTTTGAGTGTGACCAGCCACCATTACTCCTTTGATGTAAGGGTTTGCTCTAACAACTGCCACCAATGGTTCAGGGGATAGGGCAAAAAGAAGTGGGGAGGGGGACATCCCTGCCCTTGTTCCCTGCACTAAGGGAAATCTCCCCAAAAGGTGGCCATTCACTTTTATTCTGGCTTCTGGAGCTTGATAGAGTGCCTTGATGGTTGAGAGAAATTTATCCCCTAGGCCGAACTTTGACAGGGTCTCTACTAGAAATATCCAGTCGACCCTGTCAAAGGCCTTCTCTGCATCCATACTGATAGCTATTTGACATTGCCTAGATGGTTTTTGAGCCAAAATTACATTCAACAGATGATGTATGTTGTCCTGAAGGTAACGGCCAGCTATAAAACCAGTTTGGTCCCTATGAAACAAGGTCTTTACCATGGTTTGTAAACCGTCTGCCATAATTCCTGTAAAGATTTTTAAATCTACTGGAAGAAGGGAGATAGGTCAGTAAGACCTGCAGTCTTCCGGATCCTTGCCTGGTTTGAGAATAACAGAGATGTGGGCTTGATTACAAGATCTTGGGGGTGCCCCATCACCTCCTAGCAGCTCATTAAAAGCCTTTGATATTATAGGCAAAAAAAGGTCTGTTGAACTCCTTATAAAATTCGCCTACGTAGCCGTCCATCCCTGGGGCCTTTCCATTTTTTAACTGTTTCATTTTCTGTGATATTTTTGTTATAGAATACGGGTTTCTAGTTCTAGTCTCTGTGCTTCGGTTATTTTGGGGAGGTAAAGTTTATCAAGGTAGGAGAGTATTTTCCTATGGTGATCAGGACTTCTCTCCACCTGGTACAGCGCGGAATAATATTTTTGAAACTGAGCTGAGATAATGGTAGGGGATAGGATTACAGAGTCCCCCCCCACCTTCAGTTTAAGCACCAACCTGGAGGTCTTCTCCTTGTGGAGTTGCCAAGCCAATAGCTTCCCAGCTCTATTACCTTGTTCATAATACTTTTGTTTGGCATATCGACAGTTGCCCTTTGATCTGTCTGTCTAGGATTTTGTTCAGTTTCATTTTAAGCGTATCTAATTCTTTTTTAGTAAGTTGGCTTAGGGTCAACTGGTGGGCCATTTCTAGTTCAGAAATCTTTTTTTCTAGGTCGAGACATTCTTTAATTTTAGCTTTTTTTTGCCAAGAAGCATACTTGATCATAACTCCTCGTAAATAACACTTGAGGGCATCCCATCGGACCCCTGCTTCAGTGTCTTCTGCTGGGTTGAGGGTTAAGAATTCTTTCGTTGATTTCTGAATTAAGTCTTTAAAGTCGCTGTGGTTCAATAAACTAACATTGAGACGCCACAGGGATTCAGGGGGTCTAGATGAGAGTTCTACCTCTAATGATATGGGGGCATGGTCAGATAGACATATGCTACCTATATCTGCTCTGATAAAACTTTGTAGGCTGTTAAATGATGCTAGAAAATAGTTGATTCTGGAGTACATCTTATATTTAGGAGAATAGTATGTATAGTCTCTTCCTTTAGGTCGATAAAATCTCCAGACATCCACCAATGATAACTCAGAGCACAGTCTGTAAGAGCTCTACATGTCCTAGCTGGGCCTATAGTTTTGGAACCCACCCTGTCCAGACCGAGATCCAACACTGAATTGAAATCCCCTCTATAAAGATCAGGCTATGTGGATCAATGACAGAGTCTTTAATGACCTTTGTTAAAAAGGTTAGTCTAGCTAGTTCCTCATTCGAGGCATAAAGATTCAAGAAAACACAGCTCTGACCCCTATACTCTATCCTAAGTCTCACATATCTTCCCCCTGGGTCTGAATCTACTTGCAAAGCCTTAAACGGAACGTCTCTTCTTACCAATATGGCCACACCCCTTCGGTTTGGTTGTTGATGATATTCAGCAGCGTATACCTCCCTGACCCAGCTCCTATGCAACTTTCTATGTTCTAGCGCATTTAAGTATGTCTCTTGTAGGAATGCTATGGCAGCGTGTTGCCTTTGTAATTCCTGGATAATTCTAGACCTTTTAATGGAACTATTGATATCCCTCACATTCCAGGAGACAATCTTTAAGTCAGCCATAATAATTTGTTATTTGGGTAACGAGTTGTCAGAGGATGTCTAAACGCCTGTAGTAATAATATAAACATTAACAAATAGTTGGTGCTCCTTGAGCTGAAATAGAAGACTGAATGTCATGGAGGATGATTTCTATTTTGTAGCCCCATGCCCTTGAGGTGGGTTAAGGTAGAACTTGGGACACTCTGGCACCCATAACTGCTTCTTCTTCGGACATTGTGGTTGGAGACTAGCTGCGTTTCACTGATCAAAGGTCGTAAAGATGAGAAGGAGTTGCTGTCATGCAGGAAATGGGGCATTGTGGAGTAGATGAAGTGCTGAGAATAAAATATTTTTGTAGACAAAAGTACAATTATTTGTAAGCAAAGTTAATCAAATGACATCTTAATAAACAATTTCCACTCAATTCAGTGTTGTCTGTTATTTAAATAAAGGTTTTTTTTGCAAAAATCAGCTATTTGTTGCAATGTCCATTCATTTCAATAGGATTGCCATTGATTTCTATGGAGTGAGGGCAATTTGTGCCCTTAACAACATGGCCACTGAACTTTGACATACAGTTCCTGCAGTCCTGACTGTAGCAAGATGGCCACCAACAGGGGGTTAAGGGTCATTTCCTTGCTTGCTGTTTATGAAAACAAAGATGGAGGATTCTTGCCACAAGGCTGCCAGGCTGCTCTGCAATGGCCAAAATGGCGATTGCCGCATTGATGTGCAACTTCCTCAATTGGAAATGGGATTTTACTGTAGTGAGTGATAGAATGGGGATTTTTCTGTTATTTCTTTGCCTGCTTTGCTTGTTCCGTTTTAATTAAAATCTTTTTTTTTTTGGTTGCCTCCCAGGCTGTCCATGTGATTTATTTATTAATCCCCCGGTTTTGTTTTATTTATTCAGTTATTTGTCTGGTGTATGGCTCTGCGGTATATATTCACTCCGTGTGGCTCCTTGTGGATATTACGTTTTCTTATGTAGTGCCCCAGCTTGTTTATTTGTTCTGTTTTTTAATTTTTTGTAGTCTTTTGCTTTTGCCTGAGTTGAAGTGTGGCTAAGCTGGGAGATGAGCATACCGTTTGCAGCTGCAGTCAATTTATTTTGATTTTTTGGGGGCCATTTGACAGTGGGCTACGTTGTGAAGGAGCTCCTGTTGTTGCAGCTTTGTGTAGTGGCCCAAGAAGGCAACAGTTTGTGAGGAGTCGAGCAAGCTGGAGGGCTGATGGAGTGCTGGTGGCTCTGTGGTTGCAGACGTTCGGGAGAAGCAGAATTGAGCCATGGTCAGGTGTGGCAAAAGGCAGGAGGGACAAGTTCAAGTTCAAGTTTATTGCAGGAAAGACTCCGTTGAGCAAGCTCATTCACAAGGAGGTCCTGAGGCACATACACATACAGTTCCCAATTACATTGACAGGAGATATGAAATGTAGAACAACAAAAGAAAAAATATATAATACAAGAGGTATACAAAATAGAAGTCCTTATGCTATATATGCAGTACATTCCAGCTTTAACCTTGCCCTTAATTATGCAACACATTTCAGCTTAATAAGTAGAGGGCCAGTTGGTACCTAGGAAATTGACTTGGAGTTGGTACCTAGTAGCACCTACGTATGTCTTTTTGTTTAGAGATAGCTAGTGTTTTGTAGGAGTTAATTGATATGATGTTGGTTAGCTTCAGCATGGCTTGTAGTTGGTTCCAAATGCTTGGGAGGGCATATGAGACAGCTCTTTGGCCAGTTGTGGTACGAGTCATGGGGACATCTAATAGGATAAGGTCGGATTTCCTTAGGGAGTAGGCGCTATGCGAGATGTGTATGAGAGACATTAAATAGACAGGCAGTTTGTGGAGTAGTAATTTGAGGGTCCAAAAGCCAGCATGCAGGAGGCGTCTGGTGGTGAGAGAGGTCCACCCAACTGCTGCATAAAGATCACAGTGGTGGGTCCTGTACGCAGAGTTAGTAATGAAGAGAAGAGCACGGTGGTAGAGTTCATCCAGTTTAGATAGGTTCAAGGTTGGGGAGGAGATAAAGATAATGTCTCCGTAGTCAAGCAAGGGAAGGAATGTTGCTTGGACAAGTCTTTTGCAGGTCGCGAGAGAAAAGAGGGTCCTATTTCTAAAGAAGAAACCCAAGCGTGCTTTAAGCCTCTTTGATAGATCCTCGATGTGGTCGTTGAAAGAAAGCTTGTTGTCTATCCACATACCTAGATATTTAAATTTAGGTACGACTTCCAAGGGTTCACCTAGGAGGTAACTATGAAGTTTTTAGGTGGGTAGGTAGGCACCAGACAAGGCAAGTCTCAAGAAAATCATTGCCTTAGTTTTTTGGCATTTAAGAAGCTTGGCATTGATAAGGTTGCTTTCTAACTGGATAAAGTCGTGCAGTGCTTCCTGACTTCAGTTAAGGGCAGAGCCTAGATTGCGTACAAAACCGTATCATCCACAAAGAAATGTATGCTAGAGTTCTTTATGTGGGAGTCAAGGTTGTTGATGTACAGGGAAAAAGGATTGGTCCTAAGATGGAGCCTTGAGGATTCCCTTCATCACCTTTGACTTTTTGTATCCTTCCAGTGAGATAACTGCTAAACCACTGTAAGGTAAGTGGAGTGGCACCTATATAGGCAAGACAGGTGATTAGGAGGTGATGATCTACAGTGTCAAAGGCCTTACTGAGGTCTAGAAAGACTGCACCAGTAACCTTCTTGGTGTCCATAGCATGGATCCAGTCATTAGAGGCTTTAGCCAAGGCTGAGATGGTACTGTGCTTCGACCTGAAGCCAGATTGGGCCGGGTTTAGGAGTGAGTGCGCTTCAAGGTGATTTTTTAGTTGGTTATAGATACATTTTTCCAGCGCTTTGGTGAGAACGGTCAAGATAGAGATAGGTTAGTAGTTGTTTAAGTCACAAGGATCTCCTGATTTGAAGAGAGGAAGAACATGGGCAGATTTCCAGCAGGATGGAACAGTGGTTGTGGTAATAGAGAGGTTGAAGATGTGAAGGATGGGGGCTGTGAGCTGGGCATAGCCTAACCGCAAGAAAAATGATTCAAGGCCATCGTCCCCTGCACTTTTCTTGGTGTCAAGGCTAAGAATTATGTCTTCGACTTCTTTGTAGCTAAACAGGCACAGCTGGAAGGGATGAGGTACAGTAGTACGTGTAGAATCTGGGCTAGTATGGAGCAGATCGCTCCATGCTGGCAGTCGTCATGCCTTTAGTGGTATTTTTTTTTCTTTGCCCCTGTATGTATTGTACTGCACTGCTTGATTTCTGCTGCTGTACTGTTGTTTTATTTATTTGTTCTTTGGTGGTTCTGTGTAGCTGCAGGGGATGGTAGTGTAACCTGTGGAGCTGAGCCGCAGTTTATTTGGAGCAGTTTTGCAAACCAAAAGCAGCATGAAGTCCCCAATGGACCTTATATTTTTATGGAAGTACCATGTTTTAAAAGTGTGATCCAGCTTTGATGGTTTAAAGCAACTATTACTATAGATGGGTGTCATCTTGGAGAGCCCACCTGTGCCTCCTAGAATTTTAGTTGCCCCTCGCCATGCTTCTGTAGTAGTCTTAGTGGTCTTTAAAGGTTCCACTTTACTAAGTACTAATGTGTTTACCAAGATAGTCCCTTTGTTTTCTCTACCTCCATTCTGCTACCTGCTAAAAGATAGTTCAGAGGGTTATGGAATCAGTAGTATACAATTCCCAACTGGACAGCTAAATAATATAGACAAAAATTCGGGCAGGCCAACCCTCCATCCACTTTATTTTGGCATAATTTATGTAAGGCTTTCCTGGGGGGTTTGCCTTGCCATAAGAAATTTCTCACTACTTTGTCCAAGTCGGGAAATAATTTCATAGGGAGACATAGAGATTGACTGGAAGAGGAAAAGTAGGCATGGCAAAATATTCATCTTTAGAATGTTAATTCTGCCTAGTAACACTAGAAACATAGAAACATAGACTTTGACGGCAGATAAGGACCGCTTGGCCCATCTAGTCTGCCCCCACAAGGGGGAGAAATTGCCATTTTGCTAAATCTGATTTAATCTTGCATGTGACTGGGTCATAATCTAGCTGAAGCGCCCTTTTAGGATCAGTTGCCAAGGTGACCCCTAGATATTTAATTTTGTCTTTTAACATTTTTCTCAGGGATGGGTTTGTAATCTTGTCAGGAGGCCCTAAGTAAAGCATTTCACTTTTACCCCAGTTTACCTTATAGCCCAAAAGGGAGCAAAACTCTTCCAAAAGCTCACATACCCTAGGATAGGTACTTTTTGGGTCATTTAGGACCAGTAGTATATCATATGCATAAAGCATTTTCAAGACTGGTTCAGGATTACCTTTCACTCCTGGTTCTTGGGCATGGGATCACAACCGAATGGCAAGTGGTTCCAAAAAATAGGACAAATAGAAATGGGGACTGGGTGACATCCCTGCCACATTCCTCTAGCCAGTTGAAAATAGGTGAAAAGAGACAGTTCACCTTTACCCTAGCATTGGTGTACTATAAATAATTTTGATCCACTTTACAAAGTTCCCTTTAATTCTATACCTCAAAGAGAAAAGGCCAATGCACTCTATCAAAGGCATTTTGGCATCAAGAAGACAGATGTGCAGTGTCTGTTCCCAAAAAGGCATAAATAACATTGAATGCTTTTTTAATATTATATTGGAGTCTTCTACCTAAAACAAATCCTACCTGGTCTTGATGAACCAGAGCCGGAAAGATTTTGGTTAGCCTTTCGGCCAGACGTTTTGCAAAAATTTTATAACTGCTATTAAGAAGAGATATGGGCCTATGTGACCCACATTGATCCACAGCTTTATCTTTTTTAAGGAGCAGAACCATGTCGGCTACATTAAAAGATCTTGGTAGAGCTCCTGTTTTTATAAAGCCATTGTACAACTCTACTAAAAGTGGTATCCATATTTCTGGTACATTTTTTTATAGTTCAGATGGGAATACATCTGGCCCTGGACTTTTGCTGTTTGGTAATGACTTAATAACAGCAGTTATTTCTTCAGCTGTAAATTCTTTATTCAGATCAGCTAATTCTTGATCAGGGATTTTGTAAAGGTTTAACTTATTTATGTAATCCAGGATTTTTTTTTCTCATCCACTTGGTACTCTGGAGTGTATAGATTTTAAAAAAGGCTTAAAAAGTGCCCAGGATGTCTGGTTCTTCTGAGGATGGGGTCCCATCTTCTTTTATAATGCTGTGAATTTTACTTCTATTTATTTCGCTTTGGATCTGATAAGCTAGTATTTTACTTGTTAATTCACCATAATAGTGGTATTTAGCTTTAGTGTCATCTAGCTCTTTTTCTACTTATTCCTGGATAATTTGTTCTATTTTATCTTTGGCTAATAAAAAATTAATCTCTGTTTGATCTGTCCTATACCATATGTGTTCTGCTCCAGCTGACACTAACTCCCTTGCCAGGTTTACCAATCTGGTATCCTGAGTTTTTTTCCTCATAATTGTTTGAGATGTCACCCACCCACTTAAATATGATTTCATTGCATCCCAAAGAATGTTCATTTCTATATCTTGCCCAGACATGTGTATCCAGTACCAATGGACTTCTTCTTGCATCTGTTCTTTAATAATAGTGAAGTCATCATAATGGGAGACTTTAATGTCAATTGGCTATCCCCTGCCTCATCCAGCTTCAAAGACACTGCCCTGGCATATGATCTTACCCAACTCGTCACCTCTCCTACCAGAAGGGACCTTAGAACAGGGACCACCACCCTTATAGACCTCATCTTCACTAACAGGCCACAGAACCTCTCCCATGCCACTGTGTTCCCTGACTCTATTAGTGACCATTCCCGGTGACCTGCCGGTAGTCGGGTAAAATACTCCCTGCCCCCCTCAAAGTCACCATACAAAGGCGACTAAAAAAAAGGAGGCCTAGAGTGTCTCAAAGCACACCTAACTACCAGCAACTGGCTCCCCATTTACACAGCGTAGTCTGTAGACCTGGCACTCTCCCACGTTATAGCCACATTCAATAAGGCCTGCGACATTTTCGCTCCCTTCACTAAACAAGTAGTGAAAACCAGATCCACACCCTGGATCACACACTCACTACTTAATCAGCTCCAACAAAGGGACAACTGTGGCATAAGGCCCTAGACTCCCAACGCACACAGGACAGACAACTATACCGGGAGGCCTGCAACAAATGTACCTGGGCCTTACGGCAAGCAAAAGCTACATATTATCAACAAACCCTCACCTCCTGCTGCGGAAAAACGGTAAAAAATTTTGGAACAATCTAAAAGAACTCAGTGGGAAATCCTGCTCCCCCATCCCCACACAACTCACAGTAAATGGGGATATCATGCAGGATCCTTCTACCATCACAGAAGCCCTCAACTCTGCCTTCTCGGACCTCTCCCATACTTCCACCTAACTACTACAACCCTGTCCCCCACCCTCCCACCAACACCTCGAGCAGCAACAATGCGACACCCTTTAGACTAAGAATCATATCCTGCCACAAGGCAAAACACTACATTTCCAAAGCTCTTGCTAATGCCCGATACAGCAATGATTCTCTGGATCTCAAACTCATTCGGCTGACCCTGGATGTTACATTACCCCATCTCACAAAAATTTTCAACCTGTCACTATGCCTAGGTCAGTTCCCCACAACCTGGAAGGGAGCCATAATCACACCTATTCTGAAGAGCAGTGACCCCACTAACACAAACAACTATAGGCCGATATCGATACTCCCACCTCTTTCCAAAACACTGGAAAAAATAGTATCAGACCAGCTTACTGAACACCTAACTAAGCACAACCTTCTTTGCTGTGAACAGCACGGTTTCCAGAGAGGCCACAGTACCGTCACAGCCCTTACTGTGCTCACCTCGTTTATCCATGAGGCCCTTGACCAAGACTCTATGGCAGGGGTGAGCTATGTGGATCTGACCAAGGCATTTGACATGGTCAGTCACGAACTATTGCTTTGTGTCCTTCCTCAACTCAATGTGGTCCCAGAGGCTACTGCTTGGTTCAAAGATTACCTCTCAGGCCGGTCACAACAAGGCAAGATAAACACCACCCTCTCCTCCTGCAAAACAGTATGCTCTGGTGTCCCACATGGGGTCTATACTCAGTCCTCTACTATTCACCCTCTTTCTAAACTCTCTCCCCAAGTCTTGCAGCGGTCACCTACTACTCTACGCTGATGATGCGGTAGTGTTTTGGAAACACCCACAGCCGAGCGCTCTCCAACTAGCCTTGCAGGACTTCTTCAAGGAGCTAGAAACTTGGTTCACTGAACACCACCTTATCATCAACTATCAAAAAACAAAGTCCATGATCTTTGCGCACTGACAAAGCCCACACAGTCATTCAGCACTCCTAATAAAAAACTCACATGGCTCCCCACTAGAACAGGTTTCATGTTTTAAATACCTTGGAATCACATTAGACACATTCCTCTCCTACCATAGTCACATACAACTTCTCTCCTCCGCTGTCAGTGCTAGAGTGGGTATCCTCTACAGACTTAAACACTGCTTACCTACACAGGCCGTGCATCTTGTGGTCTCCTCCTCCATCCTCTCCCTGGTGGACTACGGGATAGTCATATATGGCTCTGCAGAACCGACCGCCCTACATAGCATCAACACTGCCTTGAATAAAGCTTGCTGCCAAGCCACAGGCAGTGACAGGTTAACTCATGCCTGTGAGCTCTATGCTTTGGCTGGTTGGCTAAACTTCCAAGGAAGACTAAAGTACCACTCCTGCGTCCTTGCAAAAAAGATACATCTCCAGCTAGCTCCCATCGACCTTCTCTCAATTATCAACGCAGTCCCCCCACAGGCGTAATACAAGACTCGCAGCCAACACCTCATTTCTTGTCCCCCACTGTAGAACATCCCTTGGGCAAAGATCCTTTCACTATCGTGCCCCACTTTGGCTCAATATTCTACCCCCCCATCTCACAGACCCATAGTCTCTCCCTATTTAAAACAGGCCTCAAAGCACAACTCCTTGAGTCGGCAATATATGACTGTGGATAACACACAGCCCTCCACTTGTGCTTTCACACCCTCTCCCCTGACCAATTACCTGACACAGGGTCTCTCTAGATCCCACGAAACAGCATCCTGCATGACTCTGATTAGGGACATCTCGAATGCTGCCAACTACTGTGTCAGTGGCTCAGTAGGTAGCACACTCGCCTCTGAGGCCGGGAGATCAGAGGGCTGTGGGTTCAGTTCCCACATCCGGCACTTGGGTTAATATCCCAGTACTGACACTGTAGTGCAGCATGAGAGGGATGCTGCATTTCTGATGTGCCATCTTTCAGATGAGACGTTAAACCGAGGTCCCATCTGCCTGGATTGGTGGTAGTTCAGGTGGATGGTAAAGATCCCATGGCACTTATCGAAAAAAAAGAGTAGAGGAATTTCCCCGGTGTCCTGGTCAAATTTCCCTCATTCACTAAAAATACCACCAACAACTTAATCTGGTTCAAGGTCAGTTGGCATTCATCTGTATTCCCTTCCCCCGGGTCATGCCTGAAAATAGGCAGGATTTGTCTAGTGCACTTACCTGGTCAACAAAAACTAAACTAAACTGTCACCAGTTAACTAAGATAAAGCCAGGACTGCATTACCCAGTACTGTTAAGCTAATACTGTTTGTATATGTTCATTTTCTGTAGATGTATACCCTCCACCCTCTGTAACTGACGTGGAGCCTTTGCAAAAGAGTCTGTGACTCAAAGGATTGTAATTCCGATTATATTCAACAAATAAAAGCTTGGAAAGACCCATATAGAACTGTCCAAACCCACGTTGTAGCACCTAGGTGTTTATTTCTCATGTAACCTGTACCTATTTCCATAAGTACCGGGGCATGGTCTGAAACCCTAACTGTCTCATAAGAGACCATTTTCACTTCTTTGCATAGATCACGGGAAATGAAAAAGTGATCTAACCTTGAAAAGGTTTTATGTGTTTTTGAATAATAGGGATATTTTTTCAGATTGGAATATAGTACCGTAAAGGGGTCCACCAGGTTTAAGTCTTGATGCATTTGTTTTACCATGTCTGCTGCCTGTTTATTTCTTTCCATAGCTGGTGGGGCTGTATCTAGTAGACCAAATGTAATATTAAAGTCACCCCCTACTATCCTGGCAGGGCCAAATTGTCCTAATTCTAAATATAATTTTGAAAAAAAAAGGCAGGGTCATCCTGATTCGGACCATAAATTGAGGCCAAAGTAAACTTCCCATGCTTTAATCTGAATTCAGTTATCACAAACCTCCCCATATTATCTATCAAAGATTTCTCTTATATATGTCCAAGGTGGTTTCTAATAAAAATAGCAGTACCCCTTGCCATATCTGAGAAGTTGGAAACAAATCCCTCTGCCCCCCATTAGGTTACTGAAATATGATGCATCCCTCTCATTAAAATGCATTTCTTGCAAGAGCAGGCAGTCTTTTTTTTTTTATTTTTTTGCCATCTTAACCATCTTCCTTATTTTAATTCTCTTCTTACACCTATTCAAGTTCCATGTCATTATTTTTAATGTATCCATAATATATATCTAAAAAAAAACAGTTGTGCTTTTCCTAGACAAGACCTGTCAAAGGTAGCTACTCCACTCAGTTGCTTGTTAATTTTCCAGGTCCTGAAACCCAAGCACCCACGCTTTATGACAGTCCAGTTTATAAGAAGTTCTTCCCCTTTTTTTGGTTTTTTACCTACTGCTATTTTGCTTCTACCTCTCCCCAATGGTGCATCCTATAGAGATTCCCACACTTCTTTGAATCCAACTTTTGAAAACCTACACCAGCTACGTTTACCATTTCTAATTTATTAAACCTAATCTCCCTCCGCCCACCACCTTACTCCATCTTTCTTACTTATCACAACATAAATATCTGGTTAGTTATTTTTTTCTTTTTAATACTTCCTTTATTAGGTAATGAATTAATATATAATTCTTCTGTTATAACATTCCATAGTTTCACCTTTACATACAGAGTTTACAATTCATTGCTATCTATAACTATAGCTATTAGTTTGGTCTTGTTAAAATACACTTCTTAAAGTTAATCAAAAATTAAAACATGTAAAAGTAGAATACAATCAAATTAAAACAGTAACAACTTTCGGGTTGAGAACAGACATAAATTAAATAATTACATTTAGTTAAGTCTATTATCAATGGATATAGTCTACCTGTATACTCCTTATTTGACTTTTTAATAATAATTACTTGTGGAGAGATCGATTCCTGAAGGATAATACTCAAGGAAAGGTAATATCCTAATAGCTGTAAGAGTTTCCTTTCTTTGTAGTTCCCCCTCTATCTTATTGAATCTGTTCCTGGTTTAACTCCCATCTAGTCCAGTATGTAGTGTATGTTTCCATCTTGTTACTTAGAGCATGACATTGGCTCATTATGTTGTATATTAAGGATTATTGCTTTCCATTCAACTATTGTAGGTGGAATATTCTGAAGCCATTTTTCAGTGATGGACTTTGTGCTGCACCTAAGAAAATAGCCCATAAATATAGAGTAGCTTTATCTTTAATTCCATCAGGTGGGATGCCTAACAGTAGGTTTATCCCTGTGAGTGGTTGCTGACAGCCCAATATATTAAATATGTGGTGTGAAATCGTGCACCAGAAAGTGCTTATTTTTGGGCAGTCATAAAAAATGTGTTTGTGTGAAGCCCTGCTTTCCCCACAACTGTCGCCAACAACCCGCTGATGTCTCTGGGTTTCTCCAGGCTAGTGTAGTAGGTACCAGAACAAATCTCACCCTAACTCTCCATACAAACTCCCTCCAGGATGGGGAGGAGGTAGTGGACCAGGTATTCCTCCATATTTTGAGCCAATCCTTGTAGTGTATTACCTGGTTAAATTCCTTTTCCCAGCTAGCTTTAACTGGGTCCATGGAGTGTTCATTTTACTGGATCAGGAATTTATATATTGTTGAAATGGCTTTTTCGCCCTGTGATGAGGACCAAATTTGAGTAAATGGGGTTTGGTCTTCCCACATCTGGGGCTCTCTCTCTCTTAGTCTAAATTGTTTAACTACATAATCTCTTATTTGGTAGAAGTAAAGCCTATTTTTCTCAATCCACGCAAATCTGTCCTGACCCTCTTCAAACGTTATAACCTTATTTCCTTTAATGAGTTGCCAGGGGGCTACTATATCCCTTTCGGCTTGGGTGATATACCAGAGTTTTAGTATGGGGGGGGGGCAAATTGCGAATTCACCAAGAACCACTGGTATTTCCAGTAATGATGTAGTATTTGTTTATTTTTGGTTCCTCTCTTCCAGCCCTCTAATATTGTAGAGGTAGCTTTCGGTATAGCTTGCCGAGTTCGTTTTAGTAGAGAAGGAGAGAATAAGACCACTGGCAGAGGGGGAAATATTCCCCTTGCTATATCTATTTGCTTCCAGGCTGCTTGATATGTTTTTGTATCCCAGAGTAATGCTAGGCACATCTGAGCTGCCGTCCAGTAATCAGTAAGGGAAGGGAGAGATATCCCCCCCATAGACTTTAGAAGAGAAAGTTTTTTAAGGTTGAGCTGAGGTTTCTTATGATTCCATTGAAAGGCATTAAATGTTTTCTGCCATGAGAGAAGTTCTTTGGGGGAAATGGTACAGGGCACTCATTGAAAAAGATATAGAAGGAGGGGAAGTGCATTCATCTTGAGGGACATGGTGCGAGTGTAAAACTAAGTTGGGAGAAGATCCCATCTTCTCATGTCATTCTGCAAAGTTTCAACTAGGGGAATATAGTTTTGTTTATACAATTGAGAAAGGTCTTTTGGGATCTGTATTCCTAAATGTTTAAGGGAGGAGCCATCCCATCTAATGGGATATCTGGAACGGAGTGAGGGTGAGGGTTCATATTTTACTAAAAGGGCTTCTGTTTTGTTGATATTGAGGGAGTATCTAGATAAATGTGAAAAGTCTTGCATTTTCTGAAGGACGGTGGGCATTGAGGATTCTGAGTTGGTTAGGTATAGTAAAAGATCGTCTGCAAAAAGAGCTAATTTATGTTCTGTTGCTGAGATTTTAATGCCTTGAATCTCAGGGGACTGTGTTAGGTATTGTGCTAGAGGTTCTGTACAGTATGCAAAAAGGAGTGGGGACAGAGTGCAACCTTGTCTGGTTCCCCTATATAGGGAAAACGTTCTGATATATGTCTGTTTGCTCTGATATATCCAGAAGGTTTTTTTATAAAATTTAAATAGGGTTTCTATAAACTGATCTGAAAAACCAAAGCAGGCAAGGACCCTCCTTAAAAATTCTGATGAGACCATGTTGAATGCTTTTTCTGCATTTTGTCCAAGGAGGAGTGTAGGTATGTTCTGGGATTGGTTGTGTTCCAATAAGTATATAGTTCATCTTACATTGTCCTGAGCCTGGCGACCAGGAATAAACCCACACTGGTCCATATGAATTTTACTGGGGGTGAATTGGATGAGCCTTCTGGACATAATAGAGGTTAAAATGTTATAGTCTGTATTCAATATGGATATGGGTCTGTAGGATGCACATTGGGTGAGATCCTTGCCTGATTTCAGTATAACTGAGATTATGGCCTCATTCCATGATGGGGGGATGATTCCTTCTTTTGTAGTAACATGGGAAAACACTCTACTAAGTAATGGGGTTAGAGATTTGGAGAATGACTTGTAGAATTCCCCTGGGAGTCCATCTGACCCCGGGCATTTCCCTGTTTTTAGATTGCCTATTATTTTTTCTATCTCTTTTATTGTTATTGGGGTGGTCAGTTGATGGCACTGCTTTGTGGACAAAGCAGGGAGGTTTAGCGATTTGAGGAATTCCTGCATTTCTTGTTCTGAGGGGGTATCTGTTGCTTTATAGAGTGATGAGTAGTAGTTAAAGAATGCTTCTGTTATCCCTTTGATAGTATTTTGTGTTTTAACTGTTTGTGGATGTCTGATTTTCATAATATTGGATTTTATTTTTTGTGCTCTAAGTTGACGTGCTATTCAGTCTTAGGGAACGGGGACCTCCATTGTAGTACTTATGTCTTAGGAACATTACTTTTTGTTCTTTAGTACAATCTAATATGTTATTAAGTTCCTTCCTTAAGATAACTAAATCTTTACTTCTGGCTTTGTTCACTTTAATGCTTTGTAACTCTTCTAACTCTTTTATTTTTTGTTCTAGGGATAGGCACTGTGCTTCTCTTAGTTTCTTTTTATTTGCTGAGATACATATCAATTTCCCCCTAATGATTGCTTTAATAGTACCCCAGAGAATAGATACTGTAGTGTCTGCAGTATCATTCTCCTTTAGGACCTGGGCAATTGTGTCTTCTATAGACTCTTGAACTTGTTTGTCCCTTATCAAAGAGAGATTCAACCTCCAAAAAGTTGTTTTCCTACTTATCTGTAGACGAAATTGGCAGAAAATCGGGGCATGGTCTGATAGTACATAGTCTTCAGACCAAATCTTTAATATCTCTCTCAATTGTTCCTTAGGGGTTATGAGAAAGTCCAAACATGAATAAGTATCATGAGCTTGAGAATAAAAGGTGTGTCTGGGAGCTGTGCCATGTATATGTTTCCAAACATCTTGATAGCCTAGTTCTTGAAGTAATTTCCTAACCTGACTTGTAATTTTCTTCCCCCTACATTGGGTCTGCTGATTTGAGTTCCCTTCTGTTATATTTAAATTAAGGTCACCAGCACATATCGTTTGCCCCTCTGACCATTCTGCTAATTTTGAATAAAGGGCTCTATATACTTTGTATCCCGAAGCAGTGGGGATATGTCAACTGCAAACTGGGTCTGGCCTACAGAGTAAAGAGCAACCTCACTCCAGCTGCACATATTGCTCTTGCCAGAGGTGTGCTCCTCCCTTTGCTATGTTATGGGCTCCTTCTGTTTGTCTGTACCACCAAAGCCCATCTCTCTAGGTGGTCTACTGCCTACAACAATGTCTGCCGCTTCGCCCTGGTGGCCCACCCTGTCTCACCCATCATTGTGACCTCTACAGCAAGCTAAACTGTCTCTCCCCCTCAAAGCACATTGACTTTGTCCTTGGGTGCTTCACGGGAAAGGTCCTTGGCACTGGCATCCCCCCCGTGGTTGGCAAAATTCCTTGTCCCTGCTGCCCCCTCATCCTACCACCCCAGGTCTCAGGGGCCTGCCACTCTTAAGGTACCTGTTACTCGGACTCAAATGGGTAGTAGGGACTTTGCAGCGTGTGCTCCCAAACTATGGAACACCTTCCCAGACCAGGTCTGTGTCACCCCATCACAGGGCTGCCTGCATTCCTCCCTGTGGAACCACCTCAAACTCTCTTCAGCCTGTGGCTGCCCAAAACCTCCATGACCTAATCATTGCACTCCGCCCTTCTGGACATATCCCCGGACAAAAGTGGCCCTATGTTGTATATAGTTAAGTACCTGCTGATTCTCAACCGCACCTTTTATACTGCTCCTAGTTGCTACTTATTTTGTTGTGTTTATGCTTAACAAAAGTGTGCCTCACAAGACCTGTAACTTGTTATTCTGTATTATGTTGTTCTCACGTGACTTGTAAGCTGTTTCTAATCTGTATCATATCGTCCTATGTATTTAAGTCTGTAATTTCCTGTACTCTCCTGGGTCGTACCTGAAAATAGGCAATTGTCTTGTCTAGTGTACTTACCTGGTTAACAAAAGCTAAATAAATAAATAAATATATAGATGCAAAAGTTATCTGTCCATCTAAATATCCCTTTACCATAGCATATTTCCCCTCTTTGTCTGTTACCCTGTCTTTTATTTCAAACTGGGTACCTTGTCTAATCAATACTGCTGTTCCTCTTCTCCTCCCTCCCTTGTAAGAAGAGGTCACCATGTGGGAGAAACCCAACCGCTCAAATTTTTTGTGTTCAGCCAGAAAGAGATGTGTCTCCTGCATTAAAACAATGTTTGCCCCTGCCGTTTTCATGCTCTGGAGGATTTTACTCCTCTTAATGGGATTTGTAATTCAATGCACATTACAGGGATTTATTTAACTGTAAAAATTGATTAGCGTTTTGCTCATAAAAGTGCTAAATCTTTGTGAAAATGCAAAACTCTTGCCTCACTATGTTTAACAAACACAGCACTTCTAGAAAATCTATATAAATACTTTCTGTACAGTTAGCATAGTCCCAAGAAAAAAACTGCTAATCAATTATTTAAAACCCTGCATTATATGTGCTTATAGTACATGACAGTGTCTTATTCATAATTAACCCCCAATTGCTTTCTTGGTATCCATCCCTCAGATTTGATTTCTAAGATGCAGTGGCCTCCCCCCACTCCATAATCTATCCAACTTGGTACATCAGAATCTCCATTTGTCTGTGTCTCAAACCCGATGAAAAGATAACTTTTTAAATGAGCCAACAAGGCTTTAACATGAACTATGTAGACTAAGTTAACAATAACTGGTTGCTTCCAAGGTGAGGGCTAATATAATAAATTAGCCCTTGTGTTCTATCTCTAATAAGAGAAGAACGAGGAGGATTACTAGAGCTTCCGTTTCCGGAAGACCTCCTTCTGAGCCACAGGTGATATTGGGCTCTTGTAATGAATACAAAAAAGAAAATAAAAATTTGAAGAAAAACCAGATACCAAAGGTACCTAGGTCATGGGCTGCACAAGGTCAATTGTGTCCTCGTATCCAGTCCACTGACCCTGGAATCACATTAAAACAAAGCTCATTTTGTAACAGAGTACAGTTGAGTTGCTAGCTTAGCACTCAGGATGATATTTCCAGGTGTACTCAAGCTCAGAGGTCACCGAAGGACATCACCCCCCTTCCCCCGGATTTCTCCCCATCACTTCATTATCTATACTTCATTGCATTTCACTGTTTATTTAATATATGTGGACCATATTAACTTTCATTCTTTTGGTGCCCTTACCAAATACTTCCTATAGGTGGGGGTGTTCATTTGACTAGGGATGTTAGTGATCATGAACATAGGTCCTTATCACAATTTGATAAAAAAGGTAGGCACTGGGGAGGGTAGTTTCATGTTCTTCTTATTATAAGTTAAAACACCTTTGGTAAGTAGTGGTGTTTTGTAGTTCAGTCTCTTGCTGCCCATCAGCACATTCCCCCCTCTTATGCTTTAGATTAGGTTCCCCTCCCCATTATTTAGAGCTAATCCTTTAATGGAAAGTTGGGAGCTCAGGGGGCTACCTGTATCTTTCCCAACTTAATTGGTACACATATAACCTCAAGGGCATCATAATTCTGTTATCCCCCCTCATCTCATTTTAATTCCCGTACTAGGTCCTTCCCCTGCCCACTAGTCGTGGTCAATCAACTTATATAGTTTGCTGGTCTTAACCTCGTTAAGTAATGCTTTGACTTTGCCTGGAGAGTAAATAACAGGATAGAAACATAAACATAGAAACATAGACTTTGACGGCAGATAAGGACTGCTTGGCCCGCCTAGTCTACCCATTTCCCTACCTAGAGGATAAGCTACAGATCCTATTTAACCAACAGCCTATTTCTTCCTACCCCCCACAAAAATTGCCTTATGTCTGTCCCATGCATTCTTGAATTCTCCCACAGTTTTAGACCCCACAACCTCCTCAGGAAGGCTGTTCCATTTGTCCACCACCCTCTCTGTGAAAAAATACTTCCTCACATTGCCCCTGAGCCGTCCCCCCTCTATCTTCAAATTATGTCCCCTTGTTCTTGCACATCTCTTTTTCTGAAAGATGCTACCCTCTTGGACTTTGTTGATTCCACTGAGGTACTTAAACGTTTCTATCATGCCCCCCTGCCTCCTTTCCTCAAGGGTATACATATTAAGCTCCTTTAGCCTCTCCTCGTATGGCTTCTCTTGCAGACCCTGCACCATTTTAGTTGTCCTCCTCTGAACTGCCTCCATCCTGTCTATGTCTTTGCGGAAATGGGGTCTCCAGAACTGGATGCAGTACTCCAGATGGGGTCTCACCAACTGTCTGTACAGGGGGATAACAACTTCTTGTTTTCTGCTGGTGATGCCTCTCCCTATATATCCCAGTATCCCCCTAGCCCTTCCTACTACCTTCTCACATTGCTTGCCAACCTTAAGGTCATCTGATATGATTACCCCCAGGTCCCTTTCCATTTTTGTTGTTGTTACTACCTCCCCCCATTGTGTAATCTTCCCCTGGGTTTTTGTTTCCCAGGTGCATTACTTTGCACTTCTTTGCATTGAATCCAAACTGCCATACTTCTGACCATTCCTCCAACACTAAGTCCTTCTCATCCTTTCCATGCCTCCTTGTGTATCAACCCTGTTGCAGATCTTTGTGTCATCTGCAAAGAGGCATATTTTCCTTCAGTCCCTCTGCAATGTCACTTATAAAGACATTAAAAGGACTGGACCCAGTACTGAATCCTCGGTGCCCACTAGTAACCCCTCTTTCTTCAAGTGGACTCCATTTACAATTACCTTCTGTGTCCTGTTGTTCAGCCAATGTTTTGCCCAGGCTACCACCCTGGGACCCACTCCAAGGCTGGTTAATTTGACTACTAATCTTTTGTGTGGGACTGTGTCAAATGCCTTGCTAAAGTCTAGGTAGCCATGTCCACAGCCCCTCCCTGGTCTACTTCTTTGGTCACCTAGTCAAAGAAATCAATTAGATTCATCTGGCATGACCTTCCCGCTGTGAACCCATGCTGCCTTGGGTCCTGTGCCCCACTGGCCTCTAGGTACTCAACAATTTTTTCCTTCCGAAGTGATTCCATCACTTTCCCTACCACAGAGGTCAAACTGACAGGTCTGTAGTTTCCGACCTCTGTCTTGCTCCCACTTTTGTGAAGGGGAATCACATCAGCCTTCTTCCAGTCCTCAGGTACCACACCATCCTCCCATGATTTGTTATAAAGGCCAGTCAGTGGTGTCACTAGTTCTCTGCTTAATTATTTTAGAATTCTGGGGTGAATTCCATCTGGCCCCATTGCTTTGTCCACCTTCAGTTTTAGGAGTTCTTTCAGAATCCTTTCTTCTGTGAAAGGACTGGGATTGACCCCCCTCTCCAGAGTGCTTCTGTTAATTGAATTAGGCACCTCCCCACTTCCTCTTTTGTGAATACTGAACAGAATTATTCGTTCAGTATCCCTGCTTTTTCACTGTCACTCTCTGCCCACCCACCATCCATTCTGTTAGCCTCACTATCCCTCCCTTTGTCTTTCTACGCTCCCTGATATACCTATAAAATGTTTTAGCCCCCTTCTTAACTGAGTTGGCTATCTTTTCCTCAGTTTGCGCCTTTGCTATTCTGACTACCTCTCTGCTTCCTTCTGCCTTAACTGGTACAATTCTCTGTCCTGCTCCTTCTGTGTTTCCTTATACTCCTAAATGCTATCTTTTCTCCCTAACCTTCACGCCACTTCTTTTGAGAATCACAGTGGCTTTTCTTTCATTTTGACTTGTTATTTGCTTCCACACAAGGCTTGTTGCCTCTGTGATAGCAGTTTGATGTTACCCATTGTTGCTGCACCCTCCTTCTAGCCTGTTTGCTAGTGCTTTTCTAAGGCACTCTCCCATCTTGCCAAGTCAGCCCTCCTGAAGTCCAGAACCCTCACTTTTGTATGGCTTGACTCTGTAGCTGAGTTTATCATGAACCACACTGTTTGGTGGTCACTTGTTCCCAAATGGCTACCCACTTCTAGATCTGAGATCCTCTCCTGTTCCCATTTGAGAGTACGAGGTCTAAGTTTGCTCCCTCATGAGTAGGTTCCAAAACTAGCTGTCTGAGGCATGCCACCTGAAAGGCATCAAGAATGGCCCTGCTTTTTGGATGTGGCTGCAGCAAAGGTGCTCCAATTAACATCTGGCATATTAAGGTCCCCCATCAACAGTATCTCCCATTTCTCTGCCATCCTAAGTATGCCTTCTATCATATCCTTGTCCATTCCCTCCCTCTGACATGAGGGTCTGTATACAACCCCTGTATGGACTGTGGTGCCATTTCCAGTCTCTAAGATGACCCACAGTGCCTCCTCTCCTCCCTGTTTACTGTTTTGTTCAGTTGCTTTTATCTCTTCCCTTACATGAAACTACCCCCTCTTCTGCCCTCCCTGTCTCTCCTGTAGGTTGTGTACCCTGTTATGTTAACATCCCAGTCATGGTTCTTTGTGTACCGTGTTTCTGTGACTGCTACGATATCCAGGCATCCCTCTTCCATCAAGGCCACCAGTTCAGGGAGCTTGTTGCCCAGTCTATGGGTGTTGGCACTCATTACCCTCCATTTCTTGATGGCCTTACCCCTTTTTGCCCCATCCCTGTCCTTACTGCATTTGTCACTTTCTCCATTTACCCCTGTGCTTCTCCCTGTTGAGTTCTATATGTTGGTGTCTACCTCATTTAGTACCCTGATTTTTTGGGGGGCAAGGATTTCCCTGCTCCTTTCCAGTGCCTCCCCCTTGGCTAGTTTAAATGCTTGCCAATGAAGTATTTAAACCTATCACCTAGGATTCCGGTCCCCCTCCTGGACAGATGCAGACCATCATGCCAGTATAGGCCTGCATCCATCCAGGTGGACCCCCAGTCCCCAATGAAGCCAAATCCCTGAGCTCTGCACCAGTTTTCCAACCACTGATTGAATCCCACAGTGTGGAGCACCCTAGCCTCATCCATGCCATAGACAGGTAGCACCTCCGAGAAGGTTACCATGTGTGCTGTTTGTCTAAGGCCCTTCCCCATCTCCACGAATGCTTCTTGCACTGCTCTGATCCCTTTCTTAGCCAGATCATTTGTTCCTAGATGGACAATGACATCCAGCTCCCTCCCCTGTGCAGCTGCTCCTGTGATCCTGAGGTTTGCTCCCTGCCCCTCAAGCCATGGCACCAGGCAGGCACCTTACCTCCCTCTCCACTTCCTCCCCAGTTGTTTCCTTCCCTGTAGAGTCCCATGCCACCCTCCTGTGGGTCTCCTTTGTGGAGGTTCCCAGCATCCTCCTTGGTCTCCACTATGGGTGCCTCCATAGAGGAACCACACTTTCAGAATGGCATAGAAATTGTGGAGAGGTACAACTGGAGGATGCACCTCTGTTCCACCACCCTCACCCTCCCTGAGCCCACTGTGGTCCAACTGCTCCCTCTTTCTTGGCAACCTCTGAGGCAGCAGCAGTGACCCTGGTGGTCCCTGGGGGGGAGAGGAGGTCCCACAAATCCTGGCCAACTCAGCCTGGAGATGAGTAACCTCCTCCCTCAGCCCAGAGAGGTGCCTGCAGATGGGACAACACTGCATCCTCCAGAAAGATCATCGCTTAATGAAGAAGAAAAAGTAAACAGTAGGGGGGAGTAAGGGAGGTAAGTGTTCAACAAGTTCAAAATGTTTGTAGTCCGAATAATGCAAGTTTTACTCCTTGTTAGAGTCCAACTTCTGACATTAATCCAAACTGCCAAAACAGTACTTGTAAGTAGGTAATTATTGTTGTGGACATTCAAATCTCTAGTTCATTTGGTGACCAACGCAACGCCCCACCCCCCGTCAGCTTCCCAGTGTGGACTAGAGTTCATGATGTTAAATATAAAGAGGAGAACTTATCTCTTGCTAGTCCTCTGGTTAGAGGAGAGAGTTCCAGGGTGGTTTCGCCTTGGTCTTCAGATACTTATAGTTTCATCTGGAGAGTTTAGAATGATTCAGGTCAGTTTATTTGCCTTGTCTCCCTTTTTGCTAAGTATTTTCTGTAATCTGCGTAGCGCTTCACCGTGTTGCAATATTTTGGTGCCCATCGTCTTCCTGTTCTGGTTGCGCTGCCAAATCTGTCCACTCCTCCTGATTGTTTGGTTCCGGTTCTCTGCTACCTGTATTTTCCTTTCCTTTAAGGCCTCTGTTGCTTCTTCAACCGTGGAATACATTTTCACCCGATCCTCCCAGAAAATCCACAATCTAGCTGGGTAAGGAGTATGGAAACAGATCGCCTTTTCTCTGAGGGACCTCAGGATTGGAAGGTACTGGAGCCTCTGTTGCTGCAATTCTTGTGGGTAGTTGTGATCCAAAAATAATCTATGGGTCAGGTACTTTATTTTTTTTTTTGCCCAGGCTCGATGCAGGATGTCTTCTTTGTCACTAAATGAGCTCAGTTCAAAAATAGTAGAGCGAGGTCGGGCTGAAGGATCCAAATTTTTTGCCTGTAAGGATCTATGTGCTCTCTCTATATGAAATGTGTAGGAGTTAGGCAAGTCTAATATATCCTTTAATAAATTCTCTAGGAAAGGAGCTGTAGGGGTGGTTTCCATGCCTTTGGGGAGGCCGTACAGACGGAGATTATCTCTGCGGGATCGACCTTCTAAATCTAGGCACTTTGACTGTAGCACATCAGATTGTTGTACCAGGGCCTGCAGTATTTCAGTGAGCTGAGTAGTTGACTCTTCATTTGCGGTGGCTCGCTCTTCAATTGTACCTATGCATGTCTCTAGGGTAGTTAGTTGTTTTCTAACAGCTTTGAATCCCTGCTTATTTTCAGATCTGGATTCATGGATCTCATTTAGAAGAGTTTCGAATCTACCACAAGACAATTGCTCTGATTCTCCATCAGTGTCATATCCAGCCGTGTGGGAGCTCACTGGGGAGAGAGACCTACTGGGGGGCTCCATCAGCAATCGGGTGTCATCCATGCTCTTTTCTTTCCCTCTGGTTCGATTTCTGCCTCTGTAGCCTTCCATTTGTTTCCCTCCCGAGTTTCTCGACATTTTTTGTTGGATTTTTAGGATTTAGGAGGTTAAATCAGTAGACTGGAAGGAGCCCTAATCACTAAGCTCCTTGCAGTTCCATGATGTCACGGGAAGTCTAAATATCTGGTAAGTTAAATGCACTTTTATCCCATTTGCCCAAATGTTCTAACAGCAAATGGACGCTCTCCCCTCCATGAGGTTGCTGAACCTCTACTAAATGCAAAAGTCTTACAAGTGGAGGAGAATCTTACTTAGCCCACCTAACATCCCCCCCGGGATCATGAAGACAACCCTTTGCCCACACAAATAATGCTAAAGAAGCTAGAAATAATGCTAGAGATGAAAGGGCTCCCCCATTTTTTTTAAGTAGAATAGATAATCTCCCTCCCCCAATTTTCTGTATCGAGGGGTTCCCCCTAACAAATAATTCCTAGATACAAGACAGATCTATCTTTACTACACAGTGTTATCTGAAGAGGCACCAGATTTTCTCCCAGGATCAGGTTTGTCAGGAGGGGGTTTCTACCATTTTTTCAGTGCTTCTTCCACTTCCATTGGAGAGTGGAAAAACAATGTTCTTTCTGCTAGGTGCACTCTTAACTTGGCGGGATGTATCATATCAAACGAGATGCCTTCTCTTCTCAGTCTGTCTCTTACTTGATCGAAACTTTTGCGTTTTGCCAATACATGGGGGTATATCAGGGTAGACTTGTAACTTCATCCCATTACAGTACAAGCCTTTCTCAGTTCTTGCTTTTAACAACATTTTTTCTTTATCCTGAAACTGTAACAGTTTAACATACATAAAACAAGGTCTGCTGTGGATATCTTTGGCCCCAAAGGCTCTTTGCTGACTCTGTCTTTACATTTAGTTGTTCTTAAAGCTAAAGAGTCCAATTTTTCTGCCACTTCAGATATTTTTTTGGATGAGGGAAATAACTGCAAGATTTAGAGCTCCAAAGCTTTGTCTCTTTTCTTGCAAGATTTCTTTTTGAGTGTCCTTTAAGTCCTCTTCTTCTGTTGACTCTCCGGAGCTTACTTCCCCCCTTCTTTTTTCCATCCTTATTACCACCCCCATTTTTTCCTTTTCCTGATTTTTTTCCTGCTTAGACCTTGAGGCCATTTTTTCCATCTGCAATTCCTGTTCCCCTGCTTCTTCTATGTTGCCAGAGCTACTATTGTTCTGACTATTTTTGTAAATGCAAATTGGGGACCCAAGATATGCTGTCAGAAAAAATTGGAGAAGCAGTTACATTCTTTGGGTTACTGTTTCTTCCCTTTCTTTTCTTTTGACTATTACCCCCTTTGTAATGCTTTTCTGCCTCCATTGAGGGGTTAGAGATACTGATCATCTTTCTTTTATTTCTTTTGCCCCATTTTACTCTGGCCTCCTGTTGGGAAATTGTACCTTGAGGGGTGCGGGTTATTGAGCTATTTTGGGGGTCACCTCCCATTGGTTCAGTAGCTTTTCCTTTATGACTGCCAAATACAAAAACCTCCCTTCACCTGGCTTTCCCAGATGACGGGGTTACCTGACGTCTTTTGCTCAGCTTCACCAAGGAGAGTGACTATTATAGGGCTGTCCATAGCGTGTTGAAAATTGTGGTCACCCTGCAGATCTGGCTCCTCCTGTCCTACCTCTTTGTTGCTAGCTGTGGTGTCCTCTTCAGTGAAACGCTTGTCCTGTCCATCAACCGCACTGTCAGTGAACTTTACTGACAAATCTACAACTGGCAGTTGGACAACTTCACAGACGTGGTTAAACAAGCCTGACATACCACGTATAACTTACAGCGCAATTAGTAGTGATGGGGGAGAGCGTGACACGGGCCTTATCCAGACTACCAGAAGTTATTTTACAACTACCAGTCGAGCACGCTGCTGTCAGTAAGTAACCGGAGAAAAGCAAAGAAACAAAAACTTCCTATTGAACCATTTTACTTCAAGTCAGGATTTCCATTTAAACTGTTACATTTCAGTCTTGGGGGAGAAGCAGGTGAGCAGCGTTCTCCTTGGAGCTCGTTGTAACTAGGATTATCTCCATTTTTTTACATATATTTTTTCTTTTAAACTTTCTGAGTGCAGTTATCTTGAATTGGGGAACCCAATTCCGTCTTCACTTCTTCATTTCTATTTTTTAATTCTGATTTTAGTTTTCTTGTTTTTTTTCCATTCCCCCCCCCCTTTTTCATCCACCATTTCCCCTCCCTCCTTCCTTCCCTTTTATTTTACAGGGGAAACTGGAAATATTATTGAGGAAATGGCAGGTCTATTGGTATCTGGCTGTTTACCTCTCAAGTTTTTCTCTAATGGTATAGATGAAGATTCCCTGGGAGGGTATATATTATTTAGTAGTCTAATAACATCATCCATCCTGGCACCATTTATGGCAATGTTCTCTTTTAATGATTCTATTTCACTCCTTGTTGTTATAAGTTGCTCTCATACCATGAGACTGGCAGCACGCTGATTTTTCAAGATTTTGATAATGTCATCACTAAGGAGAGAGGCTGTGTAAATCAGAGAATCACTATCCTGCAAGCCCCCTACTACCCACGGCAGGCCTTCATCTTATTCTCCTAAATTTCTACAACTGTTGACTTCACTTGACATAGTTTTTTGAGTCCAGTCTACATTAGTTTCTGTCAATAAATGAAGAGTTCTATTTTTTTTTGATTGATAGTTGAGTTCTCTAAGCCCCTGAATTGTACTCTCTAATTCGACGATTACTTATTTCAAATCACTTTTACCAAATGCTGGGGCTACATTGACTGCATTATTACTTAACTTTGGTGACAGATTAGGGTCAATGTGTTTTTAACTAGTAATCCCTCTCTTATCATGTGTGCTGGAATACCGTGATTGCAAGAATGCCTAGCCTGTGAGGTCTAGTTCAAAAGAATAGTTACTAGATGGATAATTTTTTCCTTGAGAAATATTTGTCAGGCTTTTTTCCAAATTTGGGATCTGTATCTGATCTATTTTCCCATTATTGCAGGGTCATGTGTTACGATGTTTTGGAATGGAGGTTGGGTGCGGTGGTTGGAAGATTGGAGAGGAGGAATACAAAATATTTTTACCCAATGGGCAGGAATTTACTTTCTTTTGTGCAAACATTTTTGGAATCATCAATTGTTTATCAATAGTATTTATTTTATTTACATCTGCCTCTTTGGTATTTTGCATTACTCTTGTAGGTGGTTTTGCATTCCTCCACCTTTTTCGTGTATGCTTCTGTTTTGTCCCCAAAGAGAGAATTGTTCTCACAGGGGAAATCCATAGCTTTAGTCTGGGTATTCTGAGAGAGGTTGGTAGTTCTTAACCAGGCAAACCTCCTAAGTGAGATGGCTTGGGTCATGGACCTGGAGGCAGTGTCATTGGCGTCTACCGCCATGTGTAACTGGTACTTAGTATCATCTAAGGCAGTTTTGACAGTTTCTGCCAGGTCCTGGGCAATGTTATCTGGAGCTTTCTGGCTAATAGCCAGTGCTGAGTTCCACAATCCCTTCTGGCATTATGCTGTGTAAGCAATATAAGTGGAGAGGTGTAACAGCAGAGAAGCTGTAATAAAAGATTTTTTGCCCATGGTGTCCTGTTTTCTAGACTCTTTATCTGGAGGCTGGAAGGAAAGGGGCACCTTAGCCTTATCACAGGCTGCAGCCTGTACCATGCCCCTTCATGGTCAGGATGGGTGTAAAGGTACTCAGCATTCATTTCTTCCAGCTGGTACTTCTTCTCTATTTTCTTATCCACCCCTGGAATGGAGGTAGGATTCTGGAGCAGTTTGAAAGTTGCCCTGTGAAGGGACTTATGGACTGGGAGTAGCAGTTTATTGGAAGTAGGGAGACCCAAAATATCCAGAAAGTCTGCCTCCTCATTCTCCTCAGTAATCTCCTGTATGGGGAGATCAAAAGTGTCCACCATCTGCTGGACAAATGAGTAGTGGGAAGAAAAATCCTCCTGACCATGTGAAGGGGGCCACATTCCTGGTTAGGGGATACATCTGGTTCTATGCCCTCCTCCTCACCATCATCATTACCTTCCACATAATAAAAACCCTGGCCGGGGTCAGGGTCTGTGGGAATAGGTGTAGAAGGACCAGCTGGGGCACCAAATAGATTGTCCATTGCTAAAAGGTTTGATGAAGTTGCCAAGCCTTTGCCATTTCCTCAGCAGAGGGCATATTTTTTTGCAGTCAGTTCCCAAGCGCAATGGAACCGTATCTGTTTCAAAATAACAAAATATAAAAGAAAAGTTAATGAAAATCTCGGTTCCCTAAAAAATAAGGGAACCAACAAGACACTAACGTTTAATATCAAACACCAAAAACGTTTACCACAAAATGTTGTTTTTCAGTCAGGAATAAAACATGGGAACCACAACGAAAGTCCCTGTCAGGGGAGGATTCATTGGTTCCTGGGAACTGATGGGAACCAAAGAAAATACACAAAAATAGTGAAAAAGCACTAAAAAAACCCTAAAGACAGCAGAAACTAGAAATAAAATGACTTTAAGAGAAATACATTTCTTCAAGCCATGAGAAATGGAGAGCACTCCAGGGCCAACTTGTTCCAGTAGGTGGAGAAATGAATCTGACTCACTGGCAGCGCACCTCCAGGCAGCAGTCTTCAACTGCACTCTAACTGGTTAATGCTCAGCCATTGTGATAGGATGGAATAGGACCCTGTCCCAGTTGTTATGGAAAGAGTTTGAATGCAGGGATATGTTTTATTCTCCCCTTTCCTATCTCTTGTCTGTCTGGTTGCACAGCCAAGTTTTCCTGTGAGACCTCGGACTTGATCACCCCGACTCTCTCGCAATTTTTTGCCTCTCACTGTCTCTCAGTTTTTACTTGCTGTCTGTGTTTTTCTCCCTTGCATATCTGCTGGTATAAAAATATATGCAAATCATTATGTGGAAAAGGGGGGCCTCAGCTCAGGCACACTGGGTTCCTGCCTTGCACATGCCTGATACTTACAACAACAGGATGCTTGTTAAGAATGGGGGATGGAGGGACTTATAAGAGAGCTGAACTGCAACTGCTTGAGAGAGAAAAGGGACACAGATATTGAAGAAAAACTCAGACTGATCTACTATTTATTTGGCCTTTGTAAATAGTTATGCTGAACAAGTTTTTTTTTTATGTTATTGCTAGTGTAAATAAATATTTTTGGGGAATTCAACAACTGCTCCTGGTTTTCCTATACTTTCTGACCTGTGCCTCGATGACAGCCATCATTAGCATAAGCTCTATCTCCGGGGAAGCTGAACCCAGCTGGCAATACTGCTATAGTCAAGCATACTAAGGAAATCCTGGGGTGAGAAAATTACATTTTCAATCACAAAAGCACAGTGTGCATATTTATGGAACACATACAACCAGAAGAGAGAAAGAATTAAGTGCCTGGGACTTGAACCCAGGCCATCCAGGATACCATTCTGTTTGCGCTACCAGGTGCACCAAGGCAACTGGAAATTGGGCTGTCCAGAAGCACATTACTCTTTCTCCACTGCACAACCTGGGGCTGCACAGATAATTACATTTTCCATCACAAAAGTGGGATATGCATATTTATGGAACACATACAAACAACTGTTTGCAGTTCATTTCCAGTGTTACCTGTTTTTTTCATTAATTCCTTTGGCAAGTCTCTTCTAGTTGGTTTGGTTCTGCAAAGAATTTTCACAACCTCGGAGAAGCAGAGGATGAGCCTTGGTTCATCCTTCCTCTCACCTGACAAGGCAGGGAACTGTTTTACTATACCTTATTTTGGTTAGAGCTTTGTCTGTCTAGACAGCTTATATGTGTTAGTTCATGACAGGACGCACATTAGAATCTATACGGATCTACTTTCACATACTTAGGGGCACTGCATAGACAAAATTGACTGGAGAGTTGCTGCTATCCAGAATGTTCATGTGCACAAGATTCTATACTGTTAACAGACGTTGGGCTTTGCTGTTTCCCTAGTAGGGGTGCAAATCTCCCCATTTGTGCTGAATGCCCATTGACAATGTTGGAGCTAACAGAAGAAAAAATTACTTACCATAGTAGTATTGTTTCTTCAAGGGGATCCCTCACTATGCTTGACAAATGCATTCAGCCTGCAGGTCTGATCTGCCCAGAGAGTGGAGTGTATGTAAATTATGGAACTCAGAATGTGTGTTCAAATCTCTGTCTTGAGGTGGCGCTGTATACCACAGCTTAATGTCAGGTTTATTTCAGAGCCAGTTGGCTACTAACCACAAATTTACTAACCTATCCTAAACTATCCCTAAATGAAGGTACCCCAAAAAACAGATTGGCCACCCAGGCAAAGGTATGGCAGACTAAAATAGAACTACAGAAAAATTGGTTGTGAACGAACAACAAGTAATGCTCAAGCAAATAAACAACAGACAATTACTGATTCTTGTAGAACCTTTTTCCTGGTTCTGGAAGGGGAGGCAGGGTGGAAGATTCAAGCATAGTGAGGGATTCACCTGGAAGAAAAACAGGTTACTCACCTGTAACAGTAGTTCTAGGAGTGGTACATGATGTTCATCCACACTAACTGGCAGTGTCCTTTCCCTTTAAGATGTACTGGAAAGTCTTCAAGCTGGCTCCTCCCGCCCACCCAGGTGGTAACTCCCTCAGCTCCGCCCCAAGGTGCCAGATCTTGCCCGCTGGAAGCAGTGTGTGCACCGAAGCTGGGGTAGTCGGGTGGATCCGTGTGGATGAACATCATATACCACTCCTAGAACTACTGCTACAGGTGAGTAACATGTTTTTCTAGGCATGTGGATAAGATATTCTATCCACACTAACTGGCAGACTCCTAACAGTTTTCCAGGAGGAGGAAGGCAAGGCGCACACCCTCTATTTAGGGAACAGAGACTGGAGAACTGAGGCCCCAAAACCAGCATCCCGGCATGACTCTAGGTCAATGTGGTAATGGGAAATGAAGGTATGTGCTGACCTCCAGGTAGCAGCCCTGCAGATTTCCTGGATAGAGATGTCACTGGAAGCAGCCACTGACACAGAGGTATGGTGGATGGAATGAGCCCTGAGGCCCTCCAGGAGGCTCCCTACCTGCCAACCTATAGCAGATATCAATGCAGGATGTGATCCATCTGCTAATCATCCCTTGGCTGCAGGTCTGCCAGATGCAGCTTCAGCATAAGTGACAAACAGCTGGTGAACCTCTCCCCAAACTCCAGTCATGTGCTGTTTGTAATAAGCACTCACCTCAGGTCCAGAGTATGGAGGCTGTGCTTGGCCTCCGAGGTGTGATTGGTGAAGTACACCAGGAGATTAATTCACCTGATTAAGGTGAAACTCCAACATAACCTTCAGGAGGAATTTCAGGTTGGGGCACAGGACAACCTTGTCCCTATGGAAGACCAGGTAAGGAGACTTCACCGAAAGCACCTGGAGTTCCCCAATCCTTCTGGCTAACATGATAGCCACCAAGAAGGGGATCTTCCATGACAGATGAGACATCTCATACCTGTGCATCAGTTCAAATGGCTTGATCATGAGCTTTGGAAAAACCAGCAACAAATCCCATGGTGGTGGTGGTTCATGCACTGAAGGGGAAATGTGGTCAAGGCCCTTGAAGATGCGCCAAACCACCTTCTCCTGTGGCCCCGTTGACTGCTGATCAGCCCACACCTGTTAAGCAGAGATGGCTGCCAGGCACACCTTAAGGGTCGTCGACCGAAGGCCTGACTGAGAGAGGGATCAAAGGTAATCAAGGATGCTAGCCACTGGACAGGACAAAGGGTCCAACCTTTTGCCCTGACACTAAATGAAGAATCTCTTCCATTTGAAGGCATAGCACTTCCTGGTCAACTCTTCTGAGATGCCTGCATGATGGTGAAGACATCTTCGGGCAGACTCAAGGCCTAGAACTCTAGTCGCTCAGGAACCAGGCTTTCAAGTGCAGGGATTGAAGGTCTGGGTGGAGTACCTTCCACTGATTGATGGGAAGCAGGGCTGGGCAGAGGGGAAGATGCCTCGAGAGCCTGCTGCTGAGGCTGAGATCGGGATACCAGAACTGGCATGGCCAGTCCGAAGCCACCATGATCATCTGTGCCTTGTCCCTCCTGGCCTTGAGAAGCGCTTTGTGGATCAAGGGAAGTGGAGGAAAGGCATAAAAGAGGTCCGGGATCCAGGGCCTTGAATAGGCATCCCTCTGTAGCATTCCCTGCTGAGGGGGGGTGGGCACAAAACAGCCACAGCTTTGCATTCTCCCTGGAGGCAAACAGATCCACCTGAGGGATGCCTCACTGGGAGAACAGGCTGTGAACTACCTCTGGGTGAAGAGATCACTTGTAAGATGCCTTACCCACCTGGCTGAGGGCATCCACCAGCTGACTGGAGGCTCCTGCCACATGGTTGGCCAGGAGATCCACCTCCAGGCTGCACACAAGGTTCCAGACATGGAGAGCTTCCTTGCACAAAGGCAGGGAGTACATTTTGCCCTGCTTGTTGAGGAAGTACATGGTTGTGGTGTTGTCCGTCTGGACTTGGACCACTTGACACACAATGTGTGGAGCGAATGCAGTCAGCGCCAGCAAAACTGCTTTTAATCTCTAGCAGATTGATGTGGCATTGGGACTTCTCAGTGGTCCAGAGCCCATGGGCTCTGTGTTCCCCCAGGTTGGCACCCCAGCCCGAGGGAGACATCAGTTGTCAGGATGATCATCGGCTCTGGGCAGACAAACAGGATCCCCTCCTGCAGATATGCTGGGACCAGCCACCACTGGATGGTGTCCCATATCCGCTGGATCACCATGACTGGCTGGTCAAAGTGCCCCTTACACTGAGACCACTGGCTGGCCAGCTCCCACTACAGGGAGCATATTCTCCAGTTGGCCCAATGGACCATGCTGGTACAGGCTGCCATGTAGCCCAGCAGGTGCAGGAAGTCCTGGGCAGGGCACAATTGCCCAACCTGAAATGATTGGGTAAAGGACGAGAGAGCCTCAACACTGTCTTCTGGGAGCCAGGCTCTGGTTCTGCAGGAGTCGAGCTCTGCCCCAATGAAGTTGATCACCTGCAAGGGCATGAGTTCCAGCTTGGCCTTGTTGACCAGGAGGCCAAGTCTGACAAAGGTCTGGAGGGCCAGGTCCCTGAATCGCTTAACCTCCTGCCTGGAGGGTCCTGCTAACAGTCAGGCATCCAGGTAGGGGTAAACCTGAACCCCTTGGCACTTCAAATAAGCTGCCGCCACTGCTATGCACTTGGTGAAGACCCTGGGGGCCAAGGAAAGGCCGAAGGGCTTGGCCTGGAACTCCTAGAAGGTTCCCTCAGCTCAAAAGTGGAGGAATCTTCAGTGAAATGGATGGATCAGGACATGAAAGAATGCGATCCAGGGAGCAAACCTACATGTTTTGCTCTAGAGATGGTATGATCTGAAACAGAGTTACCATCCTGAAGGTGTGCAACCTGAGGAACTTGTTCAGGTCATGCAGCTCTAGAATGGGGCACTAGCCCCCTTTTCGCTTTGGCACCAGGAAGTACCTGGAGACAAACTATGGGTGTCCCGGAGGATCTGTGACAGGAACCATGACCTCCTTGCAGAGGAGCTGGGCTATGTTGTCTCTGAGAACTGACAGCATGTCTGCAGAAGCAAAGTCCTGTTGTGGGGCGCGGGTTCGGCAAGAAGGGTACTGCTCGAACTCTACAAGCAGACCCTGACCCACTACTTCTAGAACCTACCTGTCCATGGTAACAGTGTACCAGGCAGAAAGGAAGTGGCGGAGCTGGCCCTCCATGGGAGGACCCAGGGGAGGCGTGATGGGCAAGAGGGAGGCACCCCTCATACCACCACTGGGCAGGCTTGGAGGAGGAGGAGGGCCCAGCTCAGGGGTCATTGGAGCCTCTCCCTCCTGGCTTATGGACAGCTGAGGCCACTGACTTGGGCCGAGGTCACCAAGCCTGAGCCTGCTGGCCAGCCAGTTCCTGGGCTGGCATGCCACAGTAGTGGAGGTGGACTGAAAGGGCTTCCATTTCTGATGCTGCTTGGAGCCCTTGGGGTCCTTCTGGGCAGATGTCACTGAGTCCAAGGTGGCACTGAACTTCTCAATGCATGTGAGGTGACCCTCGACCCCAGGCCCAAACAGGTCAGTACCCAGGAAAGGGACATCTGTCAGCTTGTGCTGAGTGTCCACTGTGAAGATCAAGCTCCTCAGCCAAGCCCTGTGATGCACAGCCACTGAGGCCACCTCGGATGGGCACAGGAGTCCCCAGTGTCCATGGTAGTCTGGAGCTGTTGTTTGGCCACAGTCCAACCTGGTCTCAGACCTGTATGTCCATGGTCTGAAGGTCTGCAGGCAGATGAAGAAGCACCACATCTAAGGTACCCAGCAGGGCATGGGAGAAGTGGGTCATGAGGAGGGCCAAGCTTGCCTGGTGGAGGACAAGTGAGGAGGTAGTGTAGCTCTTTTCAGCCGCGTGGTCCAACTTCTTGGACTCCATGTCAGATGGCTTGTCAACATCACCGGTGTTGTTGGAGCACTGAAACACAGAGTTGGCCACCAACCCTTCGACTGAGGGGTGCTTTGTGAATCCGGAAAGGGATCCGGTGGGCACTGCATACCTACGGGCACTCTGGGCAGAAGGTGCAGAGCAGGAAGTGGGGCACTGCCAGAGCTTCAGGGCAGGGCCAAGAATAACTTCTGCCACTAGGAAAGCCTCCATCAGATAGTCTCCCCAGTTGAGGATCTTGGTTAACAGGTAATGAGTACATTTCTGGACAGGCTCCATCTTCATACCCACTGACTCAAAGATCAAACGGAGGAGGCCTAGAAAAGAGGATGGACCTTCGTCCATCGAGAGATCCCCCATGGACTCCATGTTGACTGGACAGAGTGCAGGGAGGAACCCTCGGACTCTGAAGAGTTGACAAAGAGTGAGCAACCACCAGAGTCCACACTGACCCTCTGCAGATGGTCAGGAGTGACAGTGACCAACAGCAAATGGGGAAGCCTCTTGGCCAGCCGAGATTCCTTAGAGCACTGACTGTTGGCTATTTGGATAGCGGTTTCACCAGTATCAGCAAAGAAGCCAGAGCCGGCTGAGTCAGGACTGCCTTAATCAGTTCTATTGACAGAGTCAGCATCTGCCTTCTGGGTGACAGCCAAGTGATGGCCGGCGTAGAAACTGGGGTTGGTTTGGCACCGGTAAACACCAGCTTTTGCCCCATCAAGTCCTCGTAGTGGCGACGCAACTTCGCTGAAGCCTCTCCTCACCTGAAGAGGATGAGGATGAAGAATAGCAGTGGCGCCACTTCCCGTGTTGCCGAGAGTGGGAGTGTCATGACAGTGGGACCGGCTTGACCCACAGGAAGAAGACCCAGACCTCAACCTCAGCTGCTGGGGGGATTGGTGGTGGGGCTCAGAGGGAGTCAGCAATTGCAGAGGCTCCTCCTGGTCAGGGTCAGGGACCAGAGGCAGTGGGTCAGTGGACTGATCCATCCCTCCAATGGTCTTCGTCGGGACTGGTATCCTGGACAAGAAAGTATCGGCCTCTTTGGTCGACAACTGGTCAGTCACCTTGAGAAAAATCTTGGCTGGGCTTCGACCAATGTCTTGGCTGACAGGCCCGACGGGGTTACCGTGGAGCCAGTGGCCAAGGCCAAGGATTTGACTGAAGTTAAATCCGGAGAAGCATGAGAATCTGAGGCCCTCAGCTGAGAGCACTCCTGATCTCATGATCGACAATGAGTCTTTTCTTTGTTAGACTCTTTTTTAGATTTAGATTTGTCGGTGGGTCCCTGACCAGAGGTTGGCAGGGACTGGCACAATTCCTTGGAGAAGCCAGTAAAAGTTGAGCCCAGCTGAAGTGGCATGAAGGCAGAAGCTGAGGGGGGATAGGCTGTGGCCTGTGCGCCTCCTCTTTGAAGGCCACAAGCTGCTCAGTGGCCCCCACAGTGGCAGAGACCACCCAATGGGCATCCTTGGATTTGACCGGCTGGTTCCATTGCGCTGGGTGGCCCAGTTTCAGGTGGGTGAGATGGTCCTCCAGAACGGTAGATTAAAACAAGCGGCAAAAGTCACAGGTCTGGTGATCGTGCCCCAGGCAGTAGACACACATGGCATGTGGGTTGGTCCTGGACATCTGCCCACAAGTGCACTAGCAGAACCCAGGAGCAGACATGTCATCCGTCGTGGTCGCAATCGAAGATTGAGTAGAAGACGAAACTTGTGAGAGTTGGTTTGGAAGTAATTCTGAAGAATTTAAGTGCTAGGGCCTATCCAATGTGGGAGCAGTAAGAAGGGAACCTGCTTCTTTCAGGGGAAAGGAAGATCTGGCATCATGGGGTGGAGCCGAGGGAGTTACCACCTGGGTGGATGGGAGGAGCCAGCTTAAAGACTTTCCGGCACATCTTAAAGGGAAAGGACCCTGCCAGCTAGTGTGGATTGAAATGAAAATGACATACCTACCGTAATTCTTGATCATCTTGAACAGTCTCCACCACTCATTCACACTAATGGGACTACGCCGGAGGTGCTAAGACTGAGCAGGAGTCAAAAATCATCAGGAGGGCTGGCACTGAGATAGGGCCATGAGGAAGTGGCATTGCGAGCCTGGCTCATGCCATATAGGATACCTCAGCATCGACCCTCCAACTGCCTCAGTAGCTTTTTTACCGAGGAGGTGCAGCATAAACTAATCTAGTGAAACTAACCTATATCAGCTATATGAAAGTCCGAAGAACCCATATAAGAAGGGTCAACACAACAGAGTCTTCACAGCCCATCCATCGAGGGAGTGAAGGCCAAAAACAGATAAGTGAGTTTGGGGGATGGAGGGGTATGAATGAGTGGTGGAAACTTCACCCAAGAAGATCAAGAATTACAGTAGGTATGTAATTTTCATATTTTCCTGGACATAAAGTCTCCACCACTCATTCACACTGATGGGAGAGTACCAAACTAAAATAATCCCCCGAGAAGGGTGGCAGGAGAGAGGAGCTCACTTAGGACAGGAGTCCATTAAGGATTGCCCTGCCAAAGAATTGATGCTGTCTGGTATGGAGATCCAAAGCATAGTGCTTCATAAAAGTGTGCATGGAGCTCCAAGTAGCTGCACTGCAGATGTTTGCAATGGGCATGTTTTGAATTTCTGCCAGAGATGCCACAACTGCCCTGGTAGAGAGTACTCTGCCTTTCAGTTTAACCTGTGCCATGGAGTAGCACTGACGAAGACATGCCACTAGCCACGCCAAAATACATCTGATAGCAACAGGCTGACCCAGCTGGGCCATGCTGAAAGAGACAAATAGTTGTTAAGATTTGCAGATCTCTTTAGTTCTGTCTATGAAGAACCGCAAAACCCTTTTAACATCCTGAGAATGTAGGGTATGCTCTCCCTCATTCTGGAAGTTCGTGAAGTGGGTTGGAAGAACCAAGGGCTGGTTCCGATGGAATTCTGAGACTACTTTAGGGAGAAACTTAGGGTGAGTTCTAAGAACCACCTTGTCTTTTGAAATACAGTATACGGGGGTGGGGGGTCTGTGACCAAAGCATGTATTTCAGCCTCTCTGCAGTGGAGGTAATGGCTACAAGGAAGGCAGTCTTCCAGGTCAGGAACTTCAGCTCACTGGTTGCTAGGGGCTCAAAAGGTTTACAGGTGAGCACATCGAGCACAAGGTTAATGTCCCAGGTGGCTTCAGATCTTCTGACTGGTGGCCTAGTGTGAAGTACACCATTAAGGAATCTCTTGACTAAAGGTAACTGAGCCAGAGACATGGACTGTACAGGCTAGTGGTACGCTGAGATCGTGCAGAGGTGAATTTTCATGGTTGAGTATTGCAGTCCTGTATTTGACAGGTCCAGAAGATATTCCAGGACTTTGTTAGCTGGGCAGGAGAAGGGGTCCAGGGAGGACTTTGCACACCAAATGGAGAACTGCCTCCCCTTTGCCGTATAAGTTTTTCTAGTAGCCGGCTTTTGTGCTGCTAGGAGAATGTCTGAGACCCTATGTGAAATGTCAAACCTACTCACTTCAATCTCTTCAGGAGCCATGTGTGGAAGTGAAGAGATCTCAGGTTGGGATGGATCACTGGGCCCTGGGCCAGCAGGCCCATTTGAAGTGGAAGCTATCTCTGTGAAGTTTCTGATAATCTGTTGATTAATGGAAACCAAATCTGATGGGGCCAGAATGAGGCGATGAAGATCATTCTGCTCCCTTGTGCCTCAAGCTTGAGCAGTACCCTCTGAACTAAGAGAAGAGGAGGAAATGCGTACAGAAAACGTCTTGTCCACCACAGTCTGAATGCATCCTGACAGAAAGTGCCAGGTTCTGGATTTCTAGAGCTGAATAGAGGCAGTTTTGTGTTGAGTGGGGATGCAAAAAGGTGCAGGTCTGGAGTTCCCCAATCTTCGAAGAGCAATTGCATGATGCTAGTGTCAACAGACCACTTGTGAGGATCCATTTCCATTCTGCTGAGGTGATCCACCAGATTGTTCTGCACTCCCGGAAGGTAAACCACTTGGATCAGGGCTTTGTACTCCAGGCACCACTCCCACACTCTCATCACTTCCCTGCACAGGGAGTAAGAGTGTGCGCCACCCTGTTTGTTAATGTAGTACATCACTGCTTTGTTGTCCATTTGAAGGAGAATGATCTTGTGACAGAGAATATCCTTCAGAGCTCGGACTGTGTACAGGACAGCTCTCATTTCTAGGATATTTATGTGGAGTTGAGACTTGTCCTGATTCCATCGACCTTGGGTGTGGAGATCTTGACAGCAAGCTCCCATCCGAGTAGGGATGCATCCATGGTGATGGAGATCTGAGATTCCAGAGGGGCAAGGGGAAAGCCTTTCAGAAGGTTGTCCTCTTGAGTCCACTAGGTGAGTGATTGTTTTAAAAGTTCCATCCACTTTATGGGAAAGAAGTGGGGATGTGTAGTTGGGGACCACTGAGTGCTGAGCAGCCACCGAGTAGTTCTCATGTGAAGATGAGCCAGAGGCACAGTGAACACTGTGGATGCCATGAGACCCATCATCCACTGCATCGAGAGGGCACGAACTGAGTTGTTCTCTCTGATGAAGTGGGCCATCTGAAGGATGTCATTCCTCATGTCCTCTGGAAGAAAGGTTTTTGCATTGGAGGTATCCAGAAGGGCTCCTATGAAGAGGAGCCATTGGGATTTTCCTAAATTCAACAGAACTCCCATGGATGTGAGGAACTTGGAAGCCATAGCCGTGGCTTCCTGAGTCTCTTGTCTAGAGGGGTTTGCTAGTAGCCAGTCATCCAGATATGGGAACATTTAAATTCAGAGTTTCCTGAGATGCACTGTGAGAACTGCAAAGCACCTTGTAAAGAATCAAGGTGCTGAGGATTGCCCAAAGGGCAGGACCCTGAATTGGTAGTGCTGACCCAATGCCACAAATTAGAGATATTTGTGGTGTGGGTGTATGAGAACATGTTGGTAGGCATCCTGCACGTCCAAGGAGGCCAACCAATCGATTTGATTAATCAGAGATAAAAGAGTGCTGAGTGATATCATCTTGAATTTCTTCTTGTAAAGGAATTTGTTTAACTTCCTTAGATCGAGAATAGGGCTCATGCCACCTTTTTCTTTGGAACTAGGAAGTAATGGGAGTAGAAACCTGTGTTTCATTGATCCAACGGAACTACTTCTACTGCCCTGTTGTTCAGAAGGCCTTGAATCTCGGAAGCAAGAAGCTCTGACTGAGACAGACAGCTTGGGCTGTTGTTTGGGTGGATAATCTGGAGGGGTTTCCAAAAGATTTAGAGAGTAACACTCACAGACTATTCTGAGCACCCATCTGTCTGATATGACTGACTTCCACTGGTTGTAAAACTGAGTCAGATGCCCTCCTTCCACCAAGGAAGAGTCCCCCTCGGACAGATGAGGTGGGACTTGGGTCGGAATCTCAGAGGGTGGCACTAGGCACTTTTGGGCCCAGTACCTTCTGCTGCATTTTCTTTTGTGGCTGAGGGGCTTGATTTTTGTTGAAGCCCTTCTGCCTTTGCCATGAAAGGACTGAAAGTTATGAAACTGCCACCGGTTCCCGCCCTGTTGAGGGGCAGCAGAGGGCAGTCTGGCCATTTTGATAGCTGTCCTAGTTTTCTGTGTGGCCTCTAGTGCCTGTTCAACTTGAGGGCCAAACAAATAAGTTCAATCAAATGGTAAACTCATAACTCTCTGATGGGCATCATTTGTGAATCCTGATGTTCATAACCACAGGTGGCCTTGGGTGCAAATACCAGCTGCTGCGGCCCTGGTAGCAGTGTCAAAGGCATCCATAGCAGCTTTTAGTTGCTGATTGTTGGACTCTATGCATCTGGTAATGACCTGGAGAAGCTCTGAGCTAACGTCAGACTCCTAAAGAGCTTCCACAGTTGGTTTGATCGAATGCCAGAGGGTATACTCATACTGAGAGAAATAACCCTGGTAGCTAGCAATGCGAATACCCAGGGTAGAGGCAGCGAAAACTCGCTTCCCCAAGGTGTCAGTCTTAGGAGACTCCTTGTTTACTGGACATGCCGTATATTCCTGAGGAAGGACAGCTTTGTCATTCTCTGCCAAGACAACTCAATCAATCAATCAATCAATCAATCAATCACGTCTTTATTTAACCAGGCATTCATCATTGTGCAGAAGCTCATTTGCAAGATGGACCTGGGTGGAGCATGAACAATTGTATATGCAGGTCAACATAGGTATTTACAAGGCAATACAGATAATACTCTTTACAGAGAGGAAGAAAAAGAAGTTCATATGTACATAGAATTATACAGATATTGTACAGATTACATGGTATTTACATACATAGAAGTGTCTTTAGGAAGATAAAGCAGGTTATCTAAGGTTGCAGGAGGAAGTATCGGAAGAAAAAAAAAAAATATATACACCAGGTAGAGGTGAAGGTAGGGAGGAAGGGAGGGAGGTAGGGGAAGAAAGGCTAGGAGGGCATGGTGCACAGACAGGAGTTGGTAAAGTGGGATGTAGAGAAGGTGGATGGAGAAAAGGAGTATGTGTGAGCCCCGGGATTGAATGCTATAAAGTATGGGGCATAGTAGGATGTCACAACCCAGGGTAGTGAGCTCCTATCCGAGGTTGGGAAAGGAAGAATAAGGGGATGGATGGGCCTAGTGTTGATAAGACAGGGGGATAAGAGAGAGAACAATTAGGCTGGTGAGGAGCAAGCTGGGGGGTCAGTACTTAAAATTGGGTCTAAGCGTGGCTATATACCAGTGCAGACACCGGTACTGGGTCTGAGTGGGTGAAGCAGTTACATACTTCTCTGATTGTATGGAAATAAAGCATCTTGAAGGCATTTATACCAATTAGAGTGCTTAATTTGAGGTTTTTTGTAGATCGTTCCATAAGGTAGGTAGCACGAAGCTTATGGCTGCCCTGCGGAAGCGGGATTTTGCTTTGGGTACTTTAAGAGTAATAGCTGAGTAACTTCTTAACGCGTATTTCCCAATTATACTCAGGGAAGACAACAGGAGATATAGTAAGGCAGCTTATTAGAGATGGCTCTATAGGTCAGAGGCGGCGTTTCTGTGGCACCTGAACTTTAGTGATGTCCACCCCACTGCCGCATATAGGGTGCAGTGATGCGTGTCAAAGGGGAGTTCTGTTATAAACCTCAGTGCTCGATGGTAGAGTGTGTCCAGTTTAGCCATGTAAGAGTTGGGGCATTGGCTGTAGAGGAAATCAGCGTAATCAACCAATAATAGGAAAATGGATTGGACCAGTTGTTTCTTGGGAATTGGTTGATTCTAAAAAACAGTCCAAGCCGTTGCCGAAGTTGTTTTAGCAAGTCCTCGATATTGTTCAATGAAGGAGAGTCTTTGGTCTATCCAAACTCCCAGATACTTGAATTTTGTAACAAATTCTAGTGTTTCACCTAGAACTGTGGTAATTTGGGGAACTGTCCCACTGGACACAGGGTTAGCTGTACAGATAAAAGGGGAGAGGACCATCACTTTAGTTTTTTTGGCATTAAGGAGTAGCTTTTTTTGGAGGAGTTGGCTTTGAAAGGTTGAATTCTGACTGTAGGTCATTGCAGGCAGCTTCAGGTGTTGGGCGACTCACGTGAGAACTGTATCATCTGCAAACAGATGGATGTTGGCTTCTTTTATACAGTAGTCGATGTTATTAATGTAGATTGCAAAAAGTAAGGGCCCTAATATAGAACCTTGAGGTACCCCTCTTTGCAGAGTTTTTAAGGGGGACAGGCCTCCTTCGGCTTTAACTTGTTGAAGGCGCCTTGTAAGATAGTCAGTAAACCAACGCAGAGAGGAGGGATCCACACCTATGGTTTGAAGGGAGGAGAGGAGCAGACTATGGTCAATGGTGTCAAAAGCCTTGCTTAGATCAAGGAAAACAGCACAAATAAAGTTTTTGCTCTCAAGATTACGCTGCCAGTCGTTAGTAACTTTGGTGAGGGCTGAGATAGTGCTATGTTTAGCTCTGAATCCGGACTGCATAGGATTTAGCAGTTCCCTAGACTCAAGGTGAGTCCTCAGCTGTGCATTTACAATTTTCTCTAGGAGCTTGGACAGGACTGGAAGGAGAGAAATTGGCCTGTAGTTATTGAGATCACCAGGGTCACCTGATTTGAACAGTGGTATGACATGTGCTGTCTTCCATATAGGTGGTAAGGTGCCCTGAGACAGGGATAAGTTAAAAAGGTGGGTGACGGGTATTGCTAGTACGTGGTAGGCAATTTTTAGGAAGTAAGGGTCAAGGATGTCGGCCCCAGCACTTTTTCTAGTATCCAACTGAAGCAAGAGGTCCTCTACCTCTTTCAGTGGGGCAGGTTGAAGCGAGAAAGGCGGTGAAGCTATCAGAGTTTCAGGCAGTTGGCTGGCAGTCTGGGAGCGAAGTATGTTTGCATGGGGAGTTATCAAATGCCATGCCTGCAGTAGCAAAGTGGTTATTGAATGTGTCAAGTATATCCATCTTTTCGGTTATAGTCAAGTTGCCAGAGGTAATCTTGGTCGGAAGTGAATTTTCTGGGGAGTGGCCTAGCAGATCATTGATTGTGTTCCAGAGCTTGATTGGACTCTTTGTGGCAGAGTCAAGTTCGGATTTGAAGAAGGTGGCCTTCGATTCTCTGATTGTTTTGGTACATAAATTTTGTAGTCTCCTGAACTGGTTCCAATCCTCTGCAGTGTTCAGTCTGCACGCTTTTTTCCAGAGCTTATCTCTTTCTAGAAGCAAGGACTTGATCTGAGGGGTGAACCATTTACAGGTTTTGGTCCTAGTTCGAACTTTAATCAGGGGAGCATATTTATTAAGGGCCTCTGATAGAATGTTGTGGAGGATATTGTAAGCTGACGTGATCGTTTTGGTCAGGTAGAAATCTTGCCACTGAGGGGAGTACTTAAGCTCATTTAGGTAGGCATGTTCATTGAAGTTGCACCTGGATCTCTTCATAGAGAACTTGCTGATGGGTGCTGGGTTGTTGGTGGATCTTACTCCCTCAATAAAACAATGGTCGCTGGCGTCTGAGAAGAAGACATCAGCGTGTGAGAAGAGATGAGGTTTGCTCACCATTAGCACATCCAAAAGTATACTTTTACTGGGGTTCTTCATGTTTGGGCGTGTTGGTTCATAGCATCAGCAAAAGCTTGAGAGGCCAAGATTGGTCGAACCTTAGGTGGGGCGTACTTCCTGTCTATGGATTTAGTCACAGAAGGCATAAGCACTGGATTATCCCACACCATTTGCGAGAGTGTCTCAAAAGAGGGCTGCGCCGGAGGAGTCAGTTCTACAGGAATATCTGGAATGTGTAGATACTGCAGACACAGCAATTTCACCAGATCAGTTTCTGAAGTCTAGAGAGAGACAGAGTGGAATTCATGTTCTTTAGCAGAGAATTAATGGAAAGGTCCTCAACCAGAAGCTCTGCTGAAGGAGAGGGTTTATTTGCCACTCAAAGAGAAGAACAGTTGTCAAAGTCAAATCCTAATGGAAGATCAGGATCAGGCTCAATATCATCTCTTACTAGTACAAGAGGGATAGTATATTTATATAGGAAAAGGAGGAAAAAGAGAAGGAGGCGCTCCACAAATTGGAGTCAAAACCCCCAACGCTCTAGGCGGTGCCAAATGTGCAGATGGCGCTGGCACAGGGAGGGTGACGAAAGAGAAGATGGTGCCAGCTCAGGGAGCGGCACCAGGCGCAGTGCCACCAAGACAGGAGTTGAAGTCGGCACTGTCCTGGTCTCGGCAGAAACATCAGAGGGTCCAAACTCAACTCTCAGTGTCAGGGAGGAAGATCTGAGAAAATTAGTAGGAGAAAATGGCACCTGTGCTGGCCCCTGTGCTACAGCCATATGAGGTGGGGAAAGCACCAGAGCATGGCATCGACGGCACTGGAGAAGGCTCTGCATGACCAGGAAGTGCTAACTACCCTGCTCGCAGGTTCAAAACAGTTAGGCCCAAAGGCCCCGGAGATGGACCCGCAGGCTCGGACAGGTGGGACAGCTGCTGAATCCATTGCTCCATAAGAGAGGCCCAATGACGAGACTGCTCACTGGAAGACTCCCCAGGGGGCAGGGAGGGACTCTGGAGTTGAGGATGTCAGTCACCAGGAACCGAGGCTATAGGGGACCCTGGAGGAGTCAGAGTCGAACCCCTGCTCCTCGCCACCAACGATCGACGTGCAGACATACCAGAGGGCGACCTCAAGCAGTACCATTTCTTCTTCGAATGGGAGGTTGAAGAAAAACTTGAGGTTGAGCGGTGCAGAGTCCTCGATGAAGATCGAGAATGGGACTGCGTCTTTTTGTGCTTTCGGGAGGACTGCCCATCCCCACTGAGCACCAGACTGCCTGTAGTCAGACTCCCCCCCCCCCATACAGGGTGGCAGACCAGACCCAGCCCTGCTGAAAACACAGCTTTCATATGAAGTCTCCCTACCATTACCTGCCCCATTCATGGTTGACTTCATTGAAGGCAGGCTGAAGAATACGTCTTCATTGATGAAAACTTTTTTGGTTTTTTTTAACACTGAATTATTAAAATAAATAAAAACTAATCAATACTGAATGACTATAGCTGCTGTCATATAGACGTGAAGATTTGACTCCCAGTGGGTGAGCAACATCGTTACTGAAGTGCACTCAATGGTGGGAAAAAAAGTAACTGAGGTGGTTGGAGGGTTGACGCCGAGGTAGCTTATATGGCCCGAGCCAGGCTTGCAGCACTGCTTCCTCACATCCCTACCTTGGTGCCGGCTCTCCTGAAGATTTTTGGTGCTCACTTGGTCCTAGCGCCTCCAGCGTAGTGTAGTGTGAATGAATGGTGGAGACTTTATGTCCAGGAAGATCATCCTATCCACATCCTTAGAAACAATGTTACTATGGCAATTTTTTCCTCATACCCCAGGAATCCCTCACTATGCTTGACAAATGCAGACTACAAAGCAGTACCGTGGGAGTCTAGGTGCATAATCTATTTAGAGAAAAGGTTCTGCAAGACAGCAGTGCCAAAACCTGGCATCTCTCCAGGATTGTATATCCAGGCAATAGTGCTTTGTAAAAGCGTGTACAGTTTTCCAGGTAGCTGCTTTACAAACCTCTAGCAAGGGACTATCCCTTGCAGCTGCCACAGAGGCAGCAGTGCCACAGAGTGGAGTGTACCCTGAGGCCTTGAGGTGGCAACTTGTCCACTTTAGAGTAACAGAACTGGATGCAGGGGACTATCCAGCGGGCAATGGCTGCTGGCCTTCCCTTTCACACTTCTCCCTACATGAGGAACAGCTGTGAGTGGGAGGATCTGAGGTGCTTAGTATGATCCAGATAATGTCCAATGGACCTCTTAACATCTAGACTGTGCAGTATCAGTTCATCAGGATTGGCCCCTTCTGTGAAGAACACTGGGCTCACTGATAAGCAATGGGCTGTCATGTGGAGGAATACATGGACCACCACGGCCTCTCTGGTTTAGAGAGAGTTTGGTTGGAAGCTTAGGACCAGATTCTTTTTAGTCTCAGCTCAAGTAGCTCATTATAACAAAGAGGTTCGGCCTACCTGCTGGAGAGGTTGTGGCGAGTGCTGTGCCACTCAGGCACACATATTTTGGGCTTGCCCAATCATAAAGCAATTCTGCGTCACAGTACAGCAACATCTTCTCCAAATATTTACAATACATACCTACCTAGGCCCTGAACACTTAGTATTAGGGGTGCCTCCACAGGAAATAAAGGGAAAGGAGACAAGATATCTCTGGTCAGTTGCAATTATAGCTGCACTGAAGGCTATTATGAAATGGTGGAGACAGGAGGAACACCTTCAATTAAAGATTGGCAGATGGTTATAGGAACACTTCAGATGGAAAGACTAACTTTTAGCTTAAGGAAGCAAACCCAGTTATATCAGAATAGATGGACAAGGTGGCTTCTATATGAAGATTCCCTAGATCCAGGTGAGACAGAGTTGCCTTAGATGGGAGTGGACGAGGTTCACCCATTATGATCTGGGAATTAGCATAGGAAAAATATGATAGAACCCGTAGATAAAAGCCTGAGTGGATGCAATATACATGCCCCTCCGCTTGACTTATCTGTCACCTACACTATTGCAAGTTTAAATTGTAATTGATGTCTCTAAACACGTACCCAAAGTTACCTTGACTGTTATCTGTTTATGTATTTGATAAGTAGATAGCTCCACAAATTGCACAAAGCTACAAAGCAGTTAAATGTGCTACATATCTGTAACATATGGAAAAATTCAGTTCGATTAATCTTCTTTAAAAAGGAGTGGTTTGGTTATATGTCACCAGAATGGAACTATATCTTGATTGTTTTTAGATGGATAAAATGTTTAACCATGCTAAAATATCAATAAAGAAAGTATAAAAAAACACTGGGAGAGTGATGGACTGGTTCAAATGAAACTCGGACACCACCTTGGGAAGAAATTTCCTGTTAGTCCTCAGGACTACCTTGTCCCTGTGGATATAATGTAGTTAGGGTCAGTGCAGAGAACTTGCAACTCACACGCACTCCCGGCAGAAGCTATAGCCACTAGGAAGATTGACTTCTAGGTGACACATTTCAAGTCTGCAGTGGCCATAGGCGCAAAGAGAGGTTCCATGAGCTTGGCTATGCAGCTATGCACAGGTTCACATCCCAAGGAGGGACTAGTTCCTTAACAAGGGGATACAGATGCAGCAGGCCCTTAAAGAATTTCTTGAAAAATGGGGTGTGAAGCCACTGTTTTCTCATTGCCTGCTGGCACACAGGCAGAAGTAGCTGCCAAGTGTACCTTAAGGGTGGAAGGCCTGAGACCTAAAGTCTTTCAGTGCATCAAATAATCCAAAAGTATGGGCAGATCTGCTGGTAGGGGATTGAGCTGCTTGGAAGCACACCACAGAGAAAACCTTTTCCATTTGGAAGCATACATCTTTCTGGTGGCAGGCTTCCTCGAAACCTTGAGGACTCTGAGCAGATCTTCTGAAAATTGAAAATCAAGAGTATTCTAGCTCTTCAAGAACCAAGCCTTGAGGTGCAGTGACTTGAGGTTTGCAAAGACTACTCTGCCCTGAGACACGGTCAGTAGATTGTGTCTCGGAGTGAGGCGAATGGGCTGTTTGGTGGAGAGAGCCAGAAGCAGGGAGTACTAGGGTTACCTGGCCCAGTCTGGTGCCACTGGTATCATTATTGCATGCTGGCTCCTCAATTTCAGGAGAAATTGTAGCAGTAGAGGAAATGGAAGGAAAGCATACAGGAACCTCCCCGACCAGTCCAGGACCAGAACATCCATGGGGACTGTGGCCACTGCCAGAGGTCTGCAACAAAAGAGAGGGAGCTAGCAATTTTCTTTGGAGATGAACAGATCTATTTCTGGAGTACCCCATCTCCAGAAGATTGTGGCTAACACCTGTTTGTTCAGAGACCATTCGTGATGACCCTGACTTATCCTGCTGAAGGAATTCACTAGGATATTATCGTTTCCAGGAAGATGAATCGCTGACAGCTGCATTTCCAGTGAGTAAGCCAGGTTCCAGAGCTCCATAGCTTCTGTACATAGCTTTGAGGACCTTGTGCCTCCCTGTTTGTTGATACAATACATGGTAATGGTGTTGTTTGCCCTGATTTGGGCTGACTGGCTCTTTAACTGGGGAGCAAACAATTGGAGGGCAGGAAAGACTGCCCTTAGTTCCAGGAGGTTTATATGCTCCCTGGATTCCCGAGGAGACCACAATCTGCTTACTGTTAGGTCACCCAGGTGGGCTCCACAACCCAGAAAACAACTGTTGGAGCCCACTGCTGAAAGGGGACCCCCCTCTCTGAGGTTGCCCTTTTCTTTCCACCAGTCCAAGGCTTATAACAGAGTTTTGTTACAGGTACTAGCCTTGACAGAGATTGTTGCTTCTGGCACCAATGGACCCTTAAATGATACTGAATATCTTTCATTTGAAACCTGGCTCTTGGTACCACAGCTGTGGTGAAGGCCATATGCTCCAGAAGTTGAATGAAGTGCATTGCTGGCCTGGGCTGGCCCAGGATGAAGGAGCTTGCCAAACAAATCCAGAAGACTTTCCATTCTTTCTTGAGGTAGAAATGCCTTGCTCTGGAGGGCATCCAGTTCTGCTCTTATGAACTCCAGTAACTACATCGGTTCTGTCTGGGATTTTTGTACATTTATGAGAAATACCAACGTCTCCAAGGTGCTCTGTGTTAACTGGAGTGAGTGCTTGATTTTCTGATGTGATTTTCATGCAACTAGCCAGTCATCCAGATAAGGAAAACCATTACTCCTTGTCTTCTGAGATTTGCTGCCAACGCAGCCAAGCACTTTGTGAATACCCTGGGAGCAGATGAGAGACTGAAAGGAAGGGCTGTGAACTGATAGTGACCAGAAGGCAGTCTGAACCTTAAGTATTTTCTGTGGCTGGGATGTGAAAATACTTATCTATCGGGTCCTGGAGTCCCAGCCAGTCTCCTTGTTGCAGGGATGGCATTACTGTGGCCAGGGTGATCATCTTGAACTTGTCCTTTTTCAGGTGTTTGTTCAAGAATCTAAGGTTCAAAATGGGCTATCACCCCCATTTTTCTTGTGTGTGAGAAAGTACCTTGAGTAAAGGCCTTTTCTCCACTGGGAAGGGTGATCGCTCTCTGCTGCATTTGCCTGTAGCAACTTTTTGACCTCTACCTCCAGCAGAATCCTTTCTGCTGGGGTAGGAGGTTGGAAGTGTCTGTGAACCTGCAGCCTGAGGAATGTTCTGATCTGCAGGGTTAGACCATGGCTCACTACCTTCAGAACCCACCTGTCTGTGGCGATGTTTCCCACTCCTGGAAGAAGTCAGCCAGCTTTCCTCCCACTGGTAATGGGCGGGCAACCTGGAGCAATACATCAGGGGTTCTGTCTGGGCTGAGCCCTAGGAGCTGAAGACTGGTTAGCCTGTTTGGAAGCTCTTCTGCCCCTGCTCCTAAAGTAACCCCCCATTTGAGAGTAATCATAGGGCACGAGCATGAGAAAGGAAGCATGAGGGTGATAACCCCTACTCCCACCTCCCCCTGCATGAGCCTTTTCCTTTTCCTTTTTTTTCAGTTGTTTAACCAGGAGTGGCACACTAAGCTGAAAACTTGTTTATAGGTGCAACCTGGGAGCACAGGGAAGTTAAGTGACTTGCTCAGAGTCACACAGTATGTAAGTGGGGGCTGTGGGATTCAAACCCAGGTCTCCAGATATGCAGCTCAGAGGCTTAAACCACTTGCTATACTGCCTCCCATCCTTAGCAGTATTGCTCTTGTAGGTGGTTTTGTACTCTTTCACCTTCTTCATATAAGCCTCTGTCCTATCACCAAAAAGGGAATTATCCTCACAAGGGAAATCTGTGGCCTTTGCCTGTGTGTCCTGGGACAGATTAGTAGTCCGCAGCCAGGCATGTCTCTTTAAGGAGACAGTAAGGCCCATGACCCTTGAGGCTATGACATTAGTGCCCACTGCCATATGGAACTGGTATTTGGTAGCATCCAGTGCTGTTCTGGCAGTATCTGCCAGGTCTTGTGCTGAATCCGCTGAGACCTTCTCACTAATAGCCAGCACAGAATTCCAGAGAGTTTTCTGGTACTAGGCAGTGTAGGCCATGTAATTAGCCTGTCTCAAAAGGGAGAGGCAGAAGAATATTCCTTTTTCCCCATACTGTCCAGCTTCCTGGAATCTTTGTCAGGGGGCTAAATAGATAGGGGAACCTTAGCCTTGTCACAGGCAGCTGCCTGTACCACCCCTTCATGATCCAGGTGTGAGTAGAGGTACTTGGCATAGCACTTCTTCTCCACCTTCTTATCGACCCCTGGAGTAGAAGTAGGGGTCTGTAACAACATTAGGGTTGCTTTTCTGAGGGATTTGTGGACAGGCCGGAGTAACCTCTTGACAGGGGCCAGTCCCATCATGTCCAAGAATTCAGCTTCCTTCTCATCCTCCACTGACTCCTGAGTGGTGAGATCGAGGGTGTCTACCATTTGCCTTACAAAGGCATAATGTGAGGAAAAATCCTTTGGTCCCCAGGAAGGGGAACAAAACTCTTAATCAGGGGAACCATCAGGTTCAATGGGTTCCCCGTCCCCCTCCTCCTCATAATAAAACTCAGTCCCCTGTTCCCATGGAACCAGGAGGGGGATAGGAACCTGAGGAGGAACTGGCATGCCCATTAGGCACCAATGGCTTAAAAAGCCTGAAAAATCTGCCAAGCCTTTTTCATGTCCTCTGCAGAGGGCATTTTTGATTTGGTCACTGATGGCTCCTTTGCTTTATCAGCAGGAGGGGCAGTCTCTTTTTGGCAGGAACCATTTCTAAAGCCTGCTCAGAATATCCTTTTTGCTTGGCATGCTCAGTATTCCTTTTCTCAGGAATCCTGGAGTTGGAGGAGTCTTTAGAGGGCCAGTTCCTTGGTTTACTGTGTGAGGAAGGGCCCTCTTCTAAGTACTTAGGTAACGTAGAGTTGGACTGAGAGGCCATGACAACCTGAAAATTTCTGGCCCTCTTCTTAAGTGTTTTCAGATAAAACTTGTTCCAGAGCTCACAATTTGCAAAAATATGGCTGGAACCCAGACACCTTAGGCACAAATCATGGCCATCTGCCTTAGCCAAAAGATTAAAACACCTAAGACAATTTTTAAAGCCTGTAGGGCCCGTTCTATTCTTGGGTCTATCTGACATGCCAATCTGTCAGAACAGACCAAGAAAAGTGGTTCCCAAAAGGGAAAAAACAGTATTCCAGTTGGAGAACACAAGAGCCACTGACAAAAATGTCTTTTTTTTTTTTTGGAAAAATTCCCCTTGGATGCCAAATATCAAAAAGACATCTCGGTTCCGATCGCCAATGGAACCGAGATGATAGTAGTTTAAAAATCAAAGAAGTGTCAAAATAATAGAAAAGTGATGTAAGTAGAAGAAATATATAATAAAATGCGGGAAAAAGAAAATGCCAAAATACGACAAGGAGTCTCTCCACTTGCCTGGAACAACTGAGATACTGGAGAAACTCACAAAAAAATCGAAACAACTCCCAAAAGTTAGTTACATTAATCTAAGAGGCAGAGAAAGAATTTAAAATGTTTTCTTGAAAAACGGAAAATAATGTACTTCAAGCGAGGAGCTGAAAAGCTCTCTTCAGGGCGACTTGCTGCTTCAGGTGGAGAAACGAATCTGATGTTAAGCTATGAAATAAAGCACCACCTCGAGGCAGAAATTTTAATTCACGCTCTGAGTTCCATAATTTACATACATTCCACTCTCCGGAGCAGTTCAGACCTGCAGGCTGAATACATTTGTCAAGCATACTGAGAGATTCCTGGGGTTTGAAAAGGAAATTATGGTATGAAGAAATGTCTTCTTTATAACCACAGATAAGCAAGGGGGAAGAAAAGATAGAAACAGCAAGTGATGGCACAGAGGTAGCAAGAGAGGAGGAGAATCATGAGACTGTCAGAGTGATCAGTTCCTCGGTCTCACAAGAACATTTGATTGCGTAATCAGACAGACAAACAGCAGAAAGGGGACAGGATCTTATTCAACCCTGTCACATACTCCCCTTCTTAAGAGGGAACCTATTTCACAAAAACAGGTTTCCAAAATGTTCTTTTAATTCTCTTCTAACATTACCTTATAAGCTTTACAGTTCTACGCATATGCAGTATCCCTTTTTACATAACAACCAATACAGTAAACAGTTAAGTTTGAACCCACACATTTGTTCTTTAGCCATCGGAATTCTCAATTCCTGATCCATCTCTTGACAGAAAATCAGCACTCACATTCTCTTGTCCAAATTTGTGCATCACTTTGAATTTAAATAGCTGTAGTGCCAGGTGCTACCTTGTGATTCTGGAATCTGTATTCTTTATTTGGTTAAGCCAACAGAGAGGATTCCTTTTCAATGGTGGAGTACCTTTTCTCTCTTTCATACAAATTTCTACTGATGTATAGAATGTGATGTTCCTTCTCATCTATATGCTGACTCAAGACTGCACTTAGGCCTACCTCTGATGCATCTGCCTGTAACAAAAATTGTTTCTCAGTCTGGGCTTCTTAAAACAAGGGCTGAACATAGTGTAGCCTCGATGGCCCAAAAAGCCTCATCATACTCCAGGGACAATTTCATATTATCTGAGCACTGATCTTATCTGTGTCAGCCTTCACCATTCATCACTACTGGGTTATAGCGCTGGAGCTAGGACCCCGTGGGAGACTTTTTTTCAGGGGCGGAGTCGACGCAGGGATGGCGCCACGCGGATTGGTCATTAACTGCTGTCGACTCCACCCTTACCCCAGTTCTTCTTTTCCCACCAAGTGAGGACCTCATGTGGAGACTTCAAGCAAGAGGTCGGGTCGCGAGGGCAGGAGTCTCCAAGCCCTCCCCACAGCCCTTTGAAAAGAGAGACAGACCCCCCCGGACCACGCCGAGGAACACAAAGAGCGGAGGTCGGTCGCGAGGTAAGTCCCCAAGCCCTCCCACAGCCCTTTTAAAGAGATGGACTCCCCAGACCACGCCGAGAACACAAAGAGTGGAGGTCAGGTTGCGAGGGCAGGGTCCCAGCCCTCCCACAGCCCTTTGAAAAGAGGCGGACCCCCGGAACCATGAAGAACACAAGAGCAGAGGTTGGGTCACGAGGGCAGGAGTCCCCAAGCCCTCCCTAGCCCTTTGAAAGAGACAGACCCCCGGACCATGCCGAGGAACACAAAGAGCGGTGGTCGGGTCGCGAGGGCAGGAGTCCCCAAGCCCTCCCCACAGCCCTTTGAAAAGAGAGACGGACCCCGCCCCGGACCACGCCGAGGAACACAAAGGTAGCCAGAGTTTTCTTCCTGAAGCTGCTTCCCTGAGCCAAGAGGAGCTGTACCACACCACATTGTTCAAAATTGGCACCTTTTTTAGATCACAGTACTGCCTTAAATGTTAAACTGCTGGTGTGCACCGGGCGTTTCCACAGCTCTCTGCCTCCAGTACTGTTAACTGCAGAATTTTGTGTCAATTTTAATGGAGAGAACTGTTAGTCTGGGCAGAATTTAAAGAATTTAAACCAGGGTTTTCTGTCTGAAATGTTACTGCCTATACACAGCCTAGTCCAGGGGTAGATACTGCTTGAGAAGGATAAGGGGAGTTGCAGGAATCTCCTCGGCTACAGTCTGCTGCTCGGGGATCTCCCACATTTGCTCTTTTTTTTTTTGCTAATTCTGTAATCCCCGGGTTGCGATTTCTACTGCGCCACTTTTGATTTTGCCCTACTAATAAGAGTCTGAGCTCCCCAAGCTATTATTAGCATTTGAAAGCACGCTCCGCCTTCTAGCCACTCACCTGTATTTAAGCCTTTCTCCTTCTTTCTGCAGAGCGGAGGTCGGGTCGCGAGGGCAGGAGTCCCCAAGCCCTCCCCACAGCCCTTTGAAAAGAGAGACAGACCCCCCCGGACCACGCCGATAAACACAAAGGTAGCCGGAGTTTTCTTCCTGCAGCTGCTTCCCTGAGCCAAGAGGAGCTCTAGCCCCACCTGCGCAGGCTCCCAACCGCCCCCACCACCACCCTTGGTCGGCTTGTCTTTATATAGTGAAGGTGCTCTCATACCTTGTGAGCGCATGAACCGATCAGCCCACTTTCCCATTAGTCCCTTATACTGCTCCACCACTAGCGGCCACCGCTGAGCAGACTGTGTTTCCCTCCTTGCACACAAGGAATTACTTGGAAAAAAAAAAGAAAAAAAATGCAGTTTCTCACTGCAATTATTACTATGCTTTGCATAGCCTCATCCTCCCTCCCTCCCTCAGTCAATCCTTCTCTACCTGACCCTGTGTCACTTCCCACCTTAACTCTCAAGCCTACACCCCACTCCTCCTCTGCTCCACTTAAACACTACCTACACCTGAGGCACAACTGGACCCTAGGGGCCTCTATCCTCCCCCCCTCTTTCCACACTGCAACACCTGCCCTATATCTCCCAATCTTCTCAGCCCCAAAGGCAAACTCAACTCCCACAATTCAACCCACCCGGAGGGGCACACTGATAAAGATCATGCGCCAATTAAGGCACGCCCTGGTATTCCTGCTGCTCATAGCAGGGGACGTTGAATGGAATCCAGGTCCACAGGCACCCATGGCTGCCCTACCACCAGCACAACCCACACACCTCCCCAAAGGTCTCAAAATCATGCACATAAATATATGTAGCATCCTAAATAAAATTGCTGCCCTACAAACAACTGTCCTTGCCCTTCGCCCAGACATCATAATCATCACAGAGTCATGGCTGAAGCCCCATCACCGGGACGAGGAATTCTCAATACCTGACTTCTCACTAATCCGCCAAGACAGGCAAGGAAGAAAGAAGAGTGGCGGCGCTGCCATGTATGTCGCCTCAAATCTCCAGTTTTCTGTAATCACCTCACCAACACCCTCAATAAACATAGATTCCCTCCTGATCAAAATCCCCCTGCCCCACTGTCCAGTATACATATCTGGGTCACACTGCCCACCGGACACACTGCTAACCAGCATCCTCGAACATCTAGGCAACCTGAGGGCCCTCACAGAAGGCGGGAGAACTCCACATCCTCGGGGATTTCAATCTGAACTGGCTGGGATGTGCAGCATCAAAGACACGCTGCCAAATAAGTGCACTAAACTTGCACCAGCAAATAGGGGAACCCACCCGCCTAAACCACAAATCTAAGAAACACACACCACTGGACTGGGCACTCACTACCCACCCACATAGGATACTCAAAGCCGGCCTCCTACCAGACTCCCTTAGCGACCACCATAAGATTTAAATAGTGTGCAAAATCTTCCATCCCCACCCCCCACCCGTCTGCTGCGCTGCAAACCTACAAATCATTGGATCTGCCTGCACTCTTAAACGCCTCACCACCATTGAATGGTCTCCCATCCCTAGCGCCACCACCATGGAGGCGAGGCCCTGAGCTACTTCTCTACAAATTTCCTCGCTATCTGGGACATATATGCCCCACTAAGGAGATCCAGAGTCAGGGGCTCCCACTTACCCTGGGTAACCTCTAACCTCATGGAACAACTCCGAGCCAGAGACCTGGCCTGGAAATCTTTCAAGGCCACTGGTTCTCACTTGGCCCAACAACAATACTGGTCCCTTCGAAATGCCTGCTCAAGACTCATATGGCAGTCCAAATCAAACTACTTCAAATTGACGTTTAACAAAAACCACACCCACCCTTCTCAATTCTGGAAATCCATAAAATCCCTCCTCACTCCACCAACCCAACCCCCAACCCCCCACTCTCAACCCTCGCAGGCAGAATCATAAATGACCCTTGCCAGGATGCATCCGAGTTTAATGCCCTCTTCTCCACCATTACTGCCTCTCTACTCTCCTCCCATCCCCACCCCACCCACCACCACTCATTCTCCCCAAGGCTCCCCCTGATCTCCCTAACACACCACCCCGGGCCTCCTTCTCACTCCGCCCAGTCACTCCAGACCAGGTGTTAAAATTCTACACTCACTAAGCACAACCAAAGGAAAATGTCCATCGGTATTAGATTCTAAAATGCTCCAACGCTCTGCCCCGGCCTTAGCCTACCCCCTAACCATGCTCTATAATCTGTCCTTTAAATTAGGTGCTGTCCCCACAAAATGGAAACAGGCCACAGTCATTCTTCTCCCCAAGGGAGGGGACCTCTCCTTCCCTTCAAACTATCGGCCTGTATCACTGCTCCCCATCCTTGCCAAAGTTCAAGAGTGCCTTGTTCTATCCCAGCTACACAACTATCTAGATACAATCTCCTTTCTCACCCCCTTTCAAGCCGGTTTCAGAAAAAATCACTCCACCACCACATCCCTCCTTCGCCTCACCAACTCCATCCTTACAGGCATTGACAATGGGGAAATTACCGAAGCTATTTTCATAGACCTGGCAAAAGCCTTTGACACGGTCTCACATCCCCTGTTGCTATCTAAACTTGCCCAAACTGGTCTGTCGACGGCAACACTCAGTTGGTTCCATTCATACCTATCAGGCAGGTCACAAGCAGTCCACATCGGTACGGCTCTATCCACCCCCCTCCCTGTCACCAGTGGCGTACCTCAAGGGTCTGTACTCGGCCCGCTGCTTTTCTCAATTTTCCTCAACAACCTGCCTGCTGTCTGCACACAATCTGGCATCCATATGTATGCAGACGATACAGTGCTATTTGCCTCTGGCCCATCTGGTACCACTGTAGCATCTCACCTTCAGAAGGACTTCGACTCCATCCAACACTGGTTCATTAAAAACCAACTATTCCTAAACTCAAAAAAAACTGTCTCCCTCACCTTCAGCTCCCATGCCAAACTAACCCGGCTTACTGATGCACCCATCTTCTATACCTTGCTATCTCGGCGTCTGGCTGGATCAGCACCTTGACTTCTCAGCGCATGTAGAGGCTCTGCAAAAAAAATTACATCCCATGCTGGGAGCTCTCTATCAGAACAAGTTCTGCATCCCTCTGCCAACCAGGCAACCAATGGTACAAAAAATGATCCTCCCAATTTTTGACTACGGTGATGTCATCTTCGGTGCCGCCCCCCAAACATCCTTAGCCAGGCTCGACCCCATTTTCAACTCCTTCTGCCGGTTCACTTTGAATCGTCCTCCCAACACCCACCACTGTGACCTCTACCAGTCCCTTGACCTCCCATCACTCCAAAATCGTCGATTGCTGCACTGTACTAGAATTACTGCTAAATTCTGGTCACATACGCTGCCCTCTTACCTATCAACATCTCTAACCGCCGTCCCCCCACCTACCTACAATCTCAGGAACTCTGACTCCAGGCTTCTTCACATTCCCCACAGATCCACCCAATCAGGTCAGGTAGCTTTCAACTTCAGACTGCCCAAATTATGGAACTCTCTAGCAGCCGACATCAGACTCACCACAAGTACTCCCCAACGAAATGCCCTCCTCAAAACGCATTTTGCTACCAACTGCTCATGCTTTCCCCATCGCTGAATTCCCTGCTCAACTCTTATCAGCTATCCTGGGCTCCATTTCAAAATCAGTACCATACACCACTTAATCCTTCCTCTGTTGCTGTGAATCACACACCTACCCATATAGTAGATAAATCTAATCACACTATGTAATTGTTGCAATTTCTACCATGCTACTATATCACTGCCTGTAATACTCTTCACTTTGTATAAACCAATATGCATCTCAGTAACTGCACCCATCCTACTGGGCCATTGCTTATTATCTGCAAATTATGTATGTACTATTGTTTTTTATGTATTATGTGCTGCACTCTTGTAACCCCCTACCCCAGGGCACATCTGGAATCGAGCAGTACTCTGCTCAGTATGCCTTCCTGATAAATCTCTTAAATAAATAAATAAATAATAAATAAGATTCTACTGCATAGGGTGGCCTAGTCTGTCGTGGTTGTATTTGTCTCAGTTCTGTTTGCCAATTACACGGCGCTGCTTCTTTGACTCCAGTAAGGTCGTTCCTTTCTTTCTTTCTTTAAGCAACATCGAGAACTGCTTTGTGCTGTTTTTCCGTCCGGTCATGCCTCATCCCGGGGACAAGAAAAAGTCAAAGGCAGGGCAGCTTCCTATGCGTTGGTGTCCCTGCAGCTGCTTTTACTCTGTCACAGACCAGCATGACCGCTGTCTCGCCTACCTTGGCTTGGCCCGGCCCATGATATGGACAACTGCAATGCCTGCTTTTCGATGGACCACCGAGTTCTAGAAATGCATGCATTTAAAATTGGACATGTGCCGCTGTCATTTAGAGGGTGGGTTTGCAGTCGGCGGGCCAAGGTCAGGACTCTTAACCCTTCCTCCGGATCCTCTCCCAGTCTTATACGGCCTGAGGAGGAGGGAACCCCCACCAGTTCTAGCCTTGCCATGGTGAGGGCTCCTCCCATGTTGCAGGAGGCCCAGTCTGGCCCTCTCAGGAGCTGGGCGGGAGTCACCATACTGGCAGTTGAGCTCTGGGGTCCCCGGTGTCAAGCTCTGGGGCCTGCAGGCCCGGGCTGACACCGACCTCGGCGCAGCCTGTCAGTGCTGCCCTTGGTTCCAGTGTTATTTGCAGCACCGGGGGCCAAGGGCAGTGCCACAGGTGGTGACAGGCTGTCCGTCAGTGCCATTTCTTCCTCCGGCACCATTCGTAGGGGAGGGGAGTGGTGCCATGGGTGGTGCGGGACCTCTTTTTGGGGCCGCCTCTGGTATCAGTGCCATGCCTGGCACTAAGATGGGGGTCAGTGCCATGCCTGTCTCCGGTGCCATTCATGGTGCCGAGGACGTGGCGGTGCCACGCCCAGTGTCACCTTCAGCTCCAGTGCCATGCATGACAACAGTGGAGGAAGGTGCCAGATATGATGCTGCTCTGGGCTCTGGTGCTGCTCACAGTGCTGGGGCTGGAAGCAGTGCGGCTCGTGGCCCAGGATGGGGAGGGACCAGGGAGTAGTGTTGCTTCAGGCCTTTCAGTCCTCCTCCTCCTCCTCCTTGGATTCAGTGTCTGATCCAGATTAGCTTCCAGATTCTTTGGAATCCTCTGGTCCCTCAGTGTCCAGCACCTCAGCCCCCACTCAGCCTCCCTCTGAGGATTGGACGGGTCCTGTTGGTTCCAGGGTCAGTGGGTTTGACCAGCCAGTGGTGGCCCAGGTGGCTACTACTGTGCTACCTGGGGCTACATATATGTCTGTCTCTACAGTTGGGGTACCCCCTCCTTGGTGTGCCTGGATAGTCTAAGTTTGGGACAGTCCAGGGCACCCCAGGAGGGGGAGGGCACTGTACCCCGGGCTGACTCCCAGGGGTCAACTAAAGGTTGTCAACTGCCTAGGTTGGTGGTCATGAGGAAGAGGGCTCTTTTGGAGTTGCAGGGGTTGAAGGGTCAGGGTCTAGTCCAGCAACCTCTCCCTGGGACCTGCCCAGGTTCTGGGAGGAGCCGTAGTGCAGACCCTCTCCTTTCCCCTGGACATTCCTCAAGCAGGACCTCCACTTTGGAGGTCAGGAGCCATCCTTTTGGACTCACACTGTCCTGGTCACCTCACAGGGGGAATTCTTCCTGCGGGCACAACTCCAGCCATTCCGACCCGGTTGAACGGCATCTGTCTGCTGGGACCTCTGGGTCTCCCTCACTGTTGGAAACATCCACTCAGCTCCCTGCCTGGGTAGAGGCTGCACTACTTCTCTAAGGTGCTTGGCCCCTGTGACTCTACCTACTCCTCCTCCTCTCTCAGGTGTTCCAGGTCCTAGGGGGCCCCTAACATGGGAGCAGTTCAGGGCTTCAGCTGCACATTTCCCTATGTACTTTAGAGCCATGGGAGAGCAGGTGTTCAACCACGCTACTGTGCAGCCTGACCCTGAATCTCTGGACTCATCAGCATCCTTGTTTTCCTCCTCTGAGGGAGAGGAGCCCTCCGTCCACCTTTCCCCAGCAACTGATCTCTCTGTGTATCAGCGTTTCCTTTCAGGGATGTTTGATGAGCTCCACATAGCCCTCCACTTAGAAGGCAATCCGGACTGGGCAATGCGCACCATTTTAGGTGAGATCAGTGTGGCCAACCTAGCAGTTCCTGCCTGGCCTGCTCCTTTTCAGGAGGCATTGCACTGGGTCTGGTGGCATTCCTTTTCCTCTGTACCAGCCCCAAGGGACCTCTGCCAGAGGTATTGTGCCCCCGGGGTCTCCAGGAACCCTGTCTCACCCACCTTCGGGCATGACATGCTTGGACACCCCCTCTGGGCATCAAACCCCAGGCCATGACCAATCCCCAGACTCATACTCTTCGGATTTTGATATCTGGGGAAGGAGAACTTTCTCCTTGGCATGGATTTTGCTCTATATAGCAACCCACAACAGGCACTTGTGGTCCAGGCTAGGAGAGCTCCTCGCCTCCATGCCTGATTTGGAGGAAACCAGGCAGGCCATTGCCCTCTCTGCACAGGGCCTGGAGCTTGCAAGGCAGCAGGCAAGGGCGTGTTATGAAGCCAATGAGGTAGCCTCCAGGATTGTGGAGACAGTGATCTGCACTAGGTGGATGGCATGGCTTCACCTTTCCCAGTTGTCATCCCTGGCCCAGCGTAGGGTGATCTCCTCTGCCTTCCGGAGAACCCACCTCTTTTCCCATAGGGTGAGATGGCAGCTGCAGGGGCACCTTCCTTCTCCCACTGGGAGTTCCCCATCTCAACCAGACCAGTCTTGGGCCTCGCCAGGTTTGTTAGGTTTCTCCTCTCTGGTACCCTCCTCCACTGGAGGCTAAGGGACTTTGTCCCTTAGGGATATACTGGGCCCCCTTGGGGTCTCAGTACTCACTCAATAGTGATGAATGATGAAGACTGACACAGATAAGATATGAAAATTACATACCTACTGTAATTCTTGATCTTTCTGTGTATCTTCACCATTCATCACTAAATCCCGCCCACCTTCCCCTCTTGGGCCTCAATCTCTGGGCATCCCCCTCCTCCCTGTGACTCTCTGTTGTTTCCCAACCTCACTCCTCTCTCTCCTTTCCCTCATGGTCAGGAGGAAGGGGACCCTTTGAAACGCATGGGGAGGAATTTTTCCTGGAGGTCTCGGGGTGTTTCCTGTTCTTTCTCTTTCCTTACCTTGACTTGGCCTCCTCCCCCTTTGGGGTCCAGGTTGGGGGCAGGAGACTACCGAGTACCCCTCTCTTTTCCTTATTGTTATTTTAAAGTGTCCCATTGGGACTACTCCTCTCTTCTTAGTTTTTAGAGTTTTTTTTCCCCTTTTTGGAGTTCTTATTAGTTTGGAGGGAGGGATGGACCTGCTGACCTCAATCCCTCTAGAGGTATTAGCTTCTGTGGGGCTACCTGACTGTGCTGCAGTCCTTAACTTCTGCATCTCTGAAGCCTGGAAGTGGTTAAAAATGTACTCTATTGATGTCCAGGTCCGCTTGGGCAGGGGGCAGGGTCCTTCACTTTCCCCATTTCTTTCCTTCTTCTACCCTCCCTCTTCCCATCCCTACTTCTTTTCCCAGAGATTGGTGCCCTTCTCCCATTCCCTTAAGCTATACCACTCTATTTTCTCTGTCCTCTTTGTCATTTATTTCTCCTTTTGGTTATTATATCCTTTCTACTTATCTATCCCTTGGGCTCCCTTGCCCCATCCCTCCATCCCCTCTTTTCTTCTCTCTCCGGTGTTTCAGAACTGGGGCAAGGGTGGAGTCGACAGCAGTTAACGGCCAATCCATGAGCACCTCATAGTATGTTGGCCTCGAGAGCAGCGCTGTCCCTGCGATGACTCCACCCTTGGAAAAAAAAAGTATCCTGCAGTATCCTAGCTCCAGTGCTATAACTCAATAGTGATGAATGGTGAAGATGTGCAGAAAGATCAAGAATTACAGTAGGTATGTAATTTTCATTTTTTTCATGAGTTCAGTGAGGGCTGTAGCTAAATGGGCAAAGTTGGAAATTAATCTCCAGTAGTAACCAACTAGCCCTACAAATGACCTGACATGTTTCTTTGTTTTAGGGACAGGACTGTTAGCTACAGCTTCTAGCTTAGAAATCTCTGGCTTTACTTCTCCAAGTCCCAAAACATATCCCAAATATCTGGTTTCCTGCATGCCCAATGCACACTTGGTAGGATTAATGGTCAGACCTGCCTTCTTGATTGATTGGATAACTGCTTGTCCAGCCTTTCCAGTCTGGACTGTACACCATGACATCATCCAGGAAAGCAAAACAATAACCAGTGTGAGTATCTAATATTAAATACATGTACTTCTGGAATGTAGCAGGTGTACCATGTAAATCAAATGGCATGGTGGTAAACTGATAGAATCCAATATGAGTAGCAAATACAGTTTTGTCTCGGGATTCTTCTGTTAGGGGAATTTGCCAGTAACCCTTGGTGAGATTGAGGATACTGATATACTTGGTACTTGCCAATCTGTCCACCACCAAATCATTTATCATGTGCATGGGATAACTGTCAAATTCAGACAATTAAGTTTCCTAAAATCAAGGCAGATTCTTACACCCCCTTCTTTTTATGGCTGTGGATAAAGCCTACAGCCATATCACTTTAACTTGAAAAGGGGTTTCCGTGGAACACATTTTTTAGTAGTTTTCAGTGTATCCTTCCACAACACTGCAAATCCCAATGGCAGTTAAACAATACTCCCTTCTTTCTTTTTAGAATGATGGACACATAACCCCAACCTGCTTTTCTCTGAGAGCAAATGTGCGCACCTTCCAAACAAATTGAAATATCTTTAAAACTATTCAATGTGCACAAAGCAACCTTTCACATGAGGATAGTCACTAATCTGAATTCTTTATATTTTGTAAAATATGATCTTCCAAACAACCTCATTTTTTTCTGTCTGAGTGAACACAGTAGAAGTCAAGCCAAACAAATGTAAATATCTTTCAAAATATAAAAACTACCAATATACAACCAACATGAAAGTTGTTCAGGACAAAATTACCTTTGAAATGAGGGTAGTCACTAATCTGAATTCATTTGATTTTTTTAAATATAGCCATCCAAAAGGTGAAAATTGTGAAGAAAATGAAATTCAGGTACTCAGATGGCCATAGTTTAAAAAATATAACTAGTGCGGCTTAATGAATATGCTCATTTGAAAAGTTATTTTGTCCTGAACAACTTTCAGACTGATGGTTTATGCGTAATTTGTATACTTTTAGAGATATTTACATTTGCTTGGCATAACTCCTATTGCACTTATAACAGCCTCATTTCTCTAGAGCACTACGCCACTTTAAGTGAATTGAGACCAGACCATCTTGTCATGCCTAATTTAACAATAGATCCTGACTTACTAGTACCTCAGTGGAATTCTTTAGTGCTTACCAGCTTGAAACTAAATGATCTGCTTATTGGGGTCACATTAGAGCTTTTCCGGATGGGATCTTGTTAAATATTTTCCGAACAAAAGCAGAAGATTAATTTTAGTAATTATTAGCCAGCAATATCATATGAGATCTATATGTGAAGCTGACACTGACCAGATAGGGGGAAGAAGGAAGACAGAGAAGAAAACAATGGCTGTCTGTAAAACATTTAGGTATCTATGCGGCAACACTGATTTTTTCATTTATTTTGTCCTCTTTTGCAACTTCTATTATTAAAATGCATTAAATGTATAGTTTACTAAATCTTGACCTTGGCATAACTCTTGAATGACTCCTAAATAAGCTTTAAGCCATTCCCTTTACGGGAGGTCAAGACCACCTGTGCAAAAGGTCAAGTGTTATTTTTTCAAATTTTGTTTTTACAAATTTCCACAGTAAAAGTGTGGAGAAATAGAAAAGTATGTGCAAATAATCTCCTATGCATTTTCAACTCAGATAGAAGTTAATATTTGTGCAAATCAAACCCAAAGTTTATACAGTTTTGTTCTGAAGCTATTTTATTCTAAATCTTATTGGACTGTTCAGTGTTATTTTTTCATATTTGTTTTACAAATTTCCAAAGTAAAAGTGTAGAGAAATACAAAAGTATGTACAACTAATCTCCTATGCATTTTCGACTTGGAGAGAAGTTAATATCTATGCAAAATCAAACCCAAAGTTTATACAGTTTTTGTTCTAAAGTAATTTTATTCTAAATTTAATTGGACTATTGATGAACTGAGCAAGGAAATGTTTAGATAAAACAAATCGAACACACCAGGATTAGGTCATTAAAACTGTAAAAGGTCAAATTATGAACCCTTAAATTTAGTTATTTATTTAGATTTTGGTTACCGGGTGAGCCCACTGAGACCAGAGGTCCCTTTTTCAGGAGTGACCTGGAATTAGTTACAGATATAGACATTTAAAGACAGTATTTTTTTTTTTTTAGTAGTTACATATGTTACACAAATAGAGATTAGTGACAGTATACAGGGGTAAGGTAAGGTATACAATACAGGCCCAAGCCATTTACAGTGTTTACATTACATACACAAGCGTAGCATAGCAACAGTATACAGGAGAGGTAATCAGGGTTCCAGTCAGGATCATATGACATCAAGTTTCATTCCCAGTTTGTAGGGAAAGTAAACAGACTCAAGCAATTATTTACAGTACTTATATTACATACACAAGTGTAGGATAGAAACAGTACACAGGAGAGATAATCAGAAATTCCAGTTAGGCTCTTTTGACATCGAGTTTCATCCCTAATTTGTAGGGAAAGTAGTCAACAACAGTAAATTGATATAACTTTAGGAGATACATCCAGGATGAAGAGAGGTTCAAGCCAGCACAACGGAAAGAGGCCTGGACTAGGAAGCTAACGGTTACAGCCACAGAGACTGAGACTGAGAAAATATAGTTTAAGTCCAGACTTGAATTGGTTAAGGGTGGATGAGTCAGTCAGGTTAGGTGGAAGAGAGTTCCATAGGTAGGAGGCAGCATATTTGAAAGAGCGTTTGCCTTGGTTGGAGCGTATCCTAGGGATGTCATGGGGATGATTTGCAGATGATTGCAGGGTTCGAATTTGTTCTTTGGGAGAGAGCAGGCCACTATGATGAACTCATTAAGACCATTCTTCTTAGTGTGTAATTATAATGAATGAAAGAGATCTGACTATAGACCTACCATTATACAACCATTGTGCTACATATTTTAGGATCAGAGGAATGGTGCAAGGCTACCAAAATTGTGGTGATCTCACTGCTTCAGTGCTTCAGTGCACATGGATCAAACCAAAAAGAGCCATAATAAAAGCTTCCATCTTCTCAAAAAAAAATGTATATTTTATTATATTTGATTTAACCTGAAAATACAAAATAGCAATAAGGAAGTAGAACAATCAAGATGAGAGTTTAGAATTCTCCAACCATACATTGAAGGCTTCTATCTTTTTCAAAGCAATTATATTTTATTTTGCTATATTTAATATTCTGTATCCAAGCAGACACTAGAAAAAACATTTATTAGGTGTTTGAAAACAGACAAATGCAGCCAGACACAGAAGGAAATCAAAAGAGAGTATCGGTTGTGGGGGCTAGTAACAAGTCGAGGAGCTCACTTGACCACTCCAATGGGGGCCACCCATTGACACTACTGACCATTGGTGGGCACTGGTAGCAGAGGAGGAGCTGGGCAAGTGTTGCAAGCAGTCAGTGTAGGAGGAGGAGGCAGATGGTACACTGGCTACCATAGTCCAGCTCTTGTTTTGAATCCAAGGTGGTGTCTGAGTGGCTGTAGCAATCATCTGTGCAGCAGCCCTTCATCTGTAGGGATTGAGGGAACCCAGTTTAGTTGTCCTGTTGTATTCAGGCAGGCTTGAGCTCCATTACAGTAGCAAGTTCGACTGGAGCCCTGGACTCCCAGCTCTGCTACTTGTAGAGGACCGACGCTTGAGAGTAAGGGATCCTCACTGCTTGCAGAGGAAGTGTGGGGGGGGGGTCGCAGTTTATTTGTGTGCCAGGGTTGGCAGGGTGGCTGGCTGGGCTGGGAGAAGTACCTTTAAGTGTAAGCATTGCATGTGTCTGAACTGTTGTGGATTGCATGGGCGTAGGCAGGGGGGGTGTTCAGGGTGTTCAAACCCCCCCCCCCCCAATACCTCAGAAAATTTCAAATTCCTGTATTTTATTTTCGGGTTGGCTCAGGCTCTGCTGCTAAAAAGCTCAGTGTCTCAGCAGTTTCCATAGCAATTGAAGCAAGCTGCAACACAATGTACATGCATGGGACCGTTGATGGCTAGGGCAGATGGAGACATTGTCAACAGAGAGAGCAGGAAAAGCCTGGTGAGACAGACTAGTGAGCGTGCTGCTGTACTGCATCATCTGTACAGTGCTGAGCAGGTTGTGGTGTCCTGTTGACTGTCGTGGTGGTGGAGTGGGACTGTGTGCTGCTCTTCTGTAGCCTCAGTTGAACTGTGGGAGAACTTGAAGTATGGTCTACTAGAGAAAGAACTGACCCATCCAGTGCCAAGCTGCAAGTAATTCGCGGCGCGTCTTCTTGACTGTGCTGGACTGGTGATGTGATTCAGAGAAGACAGGAGAGGTTGAGGAAAAATCTGTCCTGGCCTAGTGACCTGTAGTCCTGTCTTGGGGGGGGGGGACTGATAAGGCAAGCAAAAAGGAGGATAATCAGCAGAAAAGTGGTGAGTGAAGAAAAGAATAAAGATTGATTCAGGGAGGGGGATTTCTCTCATTCAGAGAGGTGGTGAGGGGTATTGGCACCATCTCCAAGGGCAAGCCACTCATTACATCTCAACCCCACCAATGTTCTGCCCAACTTGGAGCTTATCATGTGGAGTGGGAGTAGGTATGGAAAGGCAGATGTCTGACTGGTATCTTTGTCTCTGGCTGTTGCAGAGTGCTCCCATGTGCAAAAGTGGAATGGGGTTAGGAGTACTCTCTATATGCAGAGGTGGGATGGTGGTAGAGGAGGAGTGATGCAAATGTGTGGAGGTGCCCCCATGTGTAGGATTGGGATGGATAGGGAGCAATGCTCCCCATGTAGGGGCAGTGGGATGAAGGGGTGGAGTGCTCCTCATGTATAGAGCTGATATGAAGTGGGAGGAAAGCTCCCATGTGTGGAGGTTGAATGGAGGAGAAGGAGTGCTCCTATGTGCAGAAGGTGGGATGTAGTGGGAGAAGTGCTGTCCACATGGGGGAGGTGAAATGTAGTGGGAGAAGCACTGGAGGGGTCAGGGGATGAGTGCTCACAATGTATGGAGGTGGCGCAATGACACCTATGTGTGAAGATAGAATGGAGGGAAGAATGCTTTCCATGTTCAAGTTCAAGTTTATTGTGAAGGGATAAAATCCATTGAGCAAGCTCATTTGCAAGGAGGTCCCTTGTACAAGCAATGATAGACAATATATGGCGTGAGATACAGAAAGTAAGGACACATAAAATAAAGCAATTTTCTTTACATTACTATATACAATATGTACAATGTTGCATTCAACAAGGATTGAGACCAAATATGATTACATGAGACACTATGTCCACCATGTGGAAGAAGGCTGGAGAAGGAGAATTGATCCCTATGTGAAAAGGAGGCACGGAGGGGGAGAAGTGCTCTCTGTGCAAATGTGTAATGGAGGGGGTCAATATACATGGATATAACCTGTTCAGATGTGACAGACCCACTAGGGGAGGTGGAGTCGCTATCTACGCCAAGATCAAATACCACATCTCAGACATTGTTCGGACCTCCATACCTAAGGAATTTGAATGCCTTGCCCTTAAGTTAACCATTTCACCTGAAGTAGCCCTCTTAATATCTACCTGTTATAGGCCACCCTCTGTGATGCTTGGCATTCTAGAACACCTACACGCCATACTGGATAAGGTGAACCTAGAAAGCATACTAATGGGGGATTTCAATCTGAACTGGAATGATGCCTGCGCTAACAAGATTAAAGAGTTCTGCAATGTACATGGATTAGCCCAGATGACTCCAGAGAACACTCTACCAAACAAGAAAAACCCCAGCCACAGTACTCCACTGGATCTTATGCTTGTCAGTAAGCCTCACAAGATCACCGATACAGGAGTTTTTCACAGCGACTTCAGTGATCACTGTACCACTGCCTGTATTCACTGGTCCCATAAGAGGCTGTCTACTTCTACCTTCAAGCTAAAAAGAAGCCTAAAAAACTTATGCCAGACCACTTTCCTGACAGACCTTGGTAACATCAACTGGCAGAATTTCTATCTGGCCCCCTCTGTTACTGAGGTTTTCAAGATTTTCCAAAACCTACTAGTGGGACTGATAGATAAACATGCTCCACTTAGGAGGATCAAAACAAGGAAAATGTCCCCTGACTGGTTCACGCCTACCTTGAAGAAAGCCCTCCGGGACAGGGATGTACGTTGGAAAAGAGCCAGGAAAACAAAGTTAGAAGCCAACTGACTTGCCTTTCGGGTGCACCAAGTTAATAAGGGCAGAAAAATCACGTTATTTCCTGACTGCCATTGAAGAAAATAAAAATTGCTCTGCCAGTTTTTGGAACATTCTTAAAGAGATTGAAGGTCACTCGCCAGCCTCCCCCCTGCCCACTAGAATAGTGGCAGGTAACATTTCTTACATGACCAGAGCTGACATTCTTGAACAACTCAACAATCATTTTGCCACAGCAGGCCTCGCTTTCGATGATTCGCCCCTCAGCAAGCTAAATGTCCGCTGCAATGCCACTGATGGCTTATCCTCTGAAATTGCCACAAACCCGAGACACTCCTCCTTCTGCTTTCAACCAGTTACATTCAAATAGGTGAAGGACCTTCTAATATCTCTGGACACAAAAAAGTGTGGCGGTGCTGATCTTATAGAACCATTTTTCTTGAAAACAGGCTTTTACCATCTGACTGACGAAATCACCCACCTATTTAATAGTTCCCTGATTCAGGGTGAATTACCTGCTCTTTGGAAAACAGTGCATGTCATTCCCCTTTTCAAGTCTGGCGATCCAGCTGACTTGAACTACTGTCCTATTTCGCTGCTTCCTACCCTGTCAAAAATCCTGCAGAAAATTGTCAATTACCAACTTAGGGATTATCTAGAATCTGAGATCCTCCTGAACCCAGCCCAATCAGGTTTTAGGCCCAAGCACAGCACTATAACTGCCCTTGCCAAAGTCTCCAATGACTGGCAAAATGCTTTGGATAAAAAAAACACGTCTATGGCCTTTTTCTGGACCTTAGTAAGGCCTTTGATACCGTGGATCATAGCCTTCTGCTTAACATCCTGAACAGCTTCGGCCTAGACAATACTGCCCTAAAGTGGTTTGAATGTTATCTCTCCAACAGAGTGCAACAGATTAAAGCTCAAGGGGAACTGTCTCCGCTCAAAACCCTTCCTTGGGGTGTGCCACAAGGCTCCATCCTGGGCCCCATCCTATTCGCTTTATACATAAACCATATCGACCCTCACATATGCTCAGGCTAGCTACATCTATTCGCTGATTATACGGTTCTTTACACTATTAATTCATCCCTGGACATCACTTACGACGAGCTACAACACGACTTTGTCACCCTCCAACACAATTTACTAAAGCACAAGCTACTGCTTAATGCAAAAAAAAAACAAGACAATGATCTTATCTCCACTTGCCGCTCATACCCAGGGGCCACCATCGAACCACCTGATTTACACCCTATTAGGTGACCCTCTGGAAATAGTGGATAAGTTTAAGTACCTGGATGTCTGGTTGGATAACCGACTTAATTTTGTGGTACATCTGAACCAGCTATCAAAAAAGCTAAGACAACGTCAGGGTATCTTTTATCGCATAAGACACCTCCTCACATTAGAAGCCAGAAAGACACTGGTCCTTTCAACTTTTATTCCTCTGCTCGATTATGCAGACATTCTTTACAGCCACTGTTCAAATCAGGCATTATGTAAATTAGACACCCTCTATCACCATGCCTTGCGGTTTGTTCTGGATAAGCCCAGTCGTACCCATCACTATTTGCTCTACCAAAAGCTCACCTGGCCATCTCTTACATTGAGGAGGCAAAAAAAAAAGCCCTTCTGTGGTTCTACAGGGCCTTAAACGATAAGCTACCAGATTATATCTCTGCTGTCTTTGTACGTGTAACAGGAGTGTAAGGCCTAAGAAGCACATCCCTTGTATCCTTCAAGGTACCAAGAATAAGGTCCCAGTATGGTAAGGCTTCTATCAGTTTCTCCTTGCCTTCCCTTTGGAACAACATGCAAAAGACACTAAGGTTCTCATCCCTGCCGGGTCCCCATACCTTTTAGCTGTCTATCACACGCATCCTGAAGGTCATATGTACCTGCCACAGGTGGTTCTCCTACTGGCCTCCCTGCCCTGCTCTCCATTTACTTAGCACTTACAACTCCAGCACTTCTCTGCACATCTCCCTTTGTATACTCTTCTTTCCCCTTGGCCTTACTATGTTTGTGTCATCTCTCCCTCTAGTGTTGACATCCTCCTCCTGAAACCCTCGTCCCCCCATCCTTCCCCGCAAAGGGTCGACCCTCCTGGTCGGTCCGTTCATGCCTTCTTGTTCAATTGTTAATATAATCTTCTTGCTACACTGTTACTTCTATTGACTTGTTTAGTATCCACCCCAGATGTTGGTGTACCCTTAATTTAATGTGTTAACAATCTGCACACTCTGTATTATCCGATGTTGTTGTTGCTATTTTTTTTTACTGTATGTACCTGCCTGCACTAAGTGTCCAACTGTATTATTCCTTGCTCTGTTCCCTTCTGCCAGGACCATCTTGAAAATGAGCTTGCTCAATGATGACTCTGCATGGTTAAATAAAGTTTTGATTGATTGATTGATTGGGAGGAGTGCTCCCCATGTGTGGAGGTGGGATGGGGGGGAAACAGTCACTTGATGGCCACCATCCTAGACCCCACTCCAGCCAGTGTGTGAAACATTTTGGAATGGGCATAGTTTATGATGAAGCAGATGTGCAATCCACATCGCTTCTCTGGCTGCTGTAAAGTATTGGGTTGATAGGTGGGGGTGCAAGAGGGGTCACTCAGGAGCACCCACTGTATCCTACTCCCCCCATCCACCCAGCAGAGTGGGAACAGAGGCAGATACAAGATCCACATTTTTATATCTCAGTACCTCAGAGTGCTCTCCATGGGTAGAGTACGCTAGGTGGGACAGCCTCTGGCTGAAGCAGAGTGTTCTGCAAGTGCAGAGGTGTGGCATAGGGTGACGAAGTGCCAGTAACCCAAAGTCCACTCCAACCTTCTTGCTAGCTCTGGTGGAGCAGGGACAGGTATGAAGGGGCAGATGTGCAACTTGCATTTCTATCCCTGCCTGCTGCAGGGTGCTACCCTTGTGTGGAGTTGGGATGAAGGGATAGGGCATCATTCTTCCAGAGCCACCTGCCTGGATCCCACCCAATGCCAGTGCCAGCTTTCATGGAACTCGGATGGGTGAAGATGGACAGATGTGTGAACCACATCTGTCATTGGCTCCTGCAGAGTGCTCCTAACGTGCAGGAGGTGGAATGGAAGGAGAAAATGCTTCACGTGTGTGAAAATGAGGAAAGATGTGTTGGGTACCAACAGCCTTGGACCACCCAGTGGATCTGGACCACAACCCCATTTCCACCCACCTGGAGCCCACCAGACTAGATAGAAACAGGTGTGGAATGGCAAATGTGCAGCTCACTTTTCTGTCTCTGGCTGGGGCAGCCAATATTCAGTGGTGGGATGGTTGTGGAGGGGGAAGCAATCACCATCTTCTGTCAGTCCACAGTCCACTGTTTACCTTGGGTTGCTCACCTAGAGGTCACCTTGTCACTGTGCCAACCTGTGTGGAGTGGGATGGGTGTGGCGAGGAAGATGAGTAACCTACATCAGTCTGTGGCTCCTGCAGATTGTTCCATATGTGGTGATGAGAGCTGGAGGTGTAGGGGGCAACAACTACCCAGGGGTACCAAGCCAGTGCCCACCCTACACTGTGCTAGTCAGTGTGAAGGGGCAGATATGTGACCCACATATTTGTCTCTGGCTCCATCTGGGTGCTCCTTTTGTGCAGTGGTGGAATAGATCCACCAAGTTTGTTTTATACTGTCTCTCCCGGTCTCTCACTCTCTAATGTCCACTCCCCCATGGTGAAAGGAAAACTCTGCAGCACTGCTCTCTGTCCTGGTCACAGAACTCTTGCTGCCACTTTCTCTGCCTCTCTGTATGTGCTGTCTGCTTCCACTGAGCTTCAGAAAGACAGAGAGTCAGACCGACAGCAAGGTGCCGGAAGAGTGAGTGGAAATAAAATGAATGGCAACCGAGCTTGGGCGCACACTGTACTCCACTTCTCTGTTTGGGGTGACACTGTCTCTGACTGGAACAGATTGTACCTACACATACTGTATATGCTGCACTGGAAGCAGCTCTTGCTGTGTCTGTCTTGGGGGTGGGGGGAGGGAGTAGACACTGTTAGGGGACAGGCCACCCCCATTTAAATGAATGTCTGCTCAGGTGCAGGTCTGGGAGCCACTGATCATCATGGTTATGGTCACTACATTGCACTGCCCCCAATTTCACACTGCCAAGGTGGTGCTGCAATAATGACAGCCTGTCACCTGGTGATCACTCTCATTCCGCTTACTCGCCACATCTCAGCATGTTGCTGTCACTGTTTGGGGGCTATCACTCCGCTCTGTCCCTGACACTCATGCCACTCATCACCTCTTTTGATCATGTGCTCTTTTTCGGGGGGGGGAGCACTTCTGACTCTCCTTCTCGGTGTCTGTCCGTGCAGCCCATGCCTCTCTCTCCCCGCTGTCCAGAGTCAAACTACAGCTCTGCAGGCAATGCTGCCCCACTTCTCAGCACTCTTGCTCCTTGTATTGTGCGGTGGGGTGGGGGGCACACTGAGGCAGCATGGACACTAGGAGATCCACGGGGCAGGTCAGTGGGTTCCATCACAGAGAGCAATGCTCAGGCTCAGCATTGTGGCACAAATGAAGCACTGGAGAGAGAGGAGCTCAGGGACAAGAACACACACTGTCATTCACACAGAGACAAAAACAAGTTCAATGCGGACGTCTGTCTGTGGAAGGATAAATAATATTTATTTGTTCTATACTGCTAGGACTGTTTATTGCTTATGGCACATAGAGTGGGGGATGCAGTGTATGGCTGGGTACCCGGACATCTGCAGGATGGGTGGGGAGACAAGCAGTAAGATCAATAAGTGCATGAACAAAAGTAATGAAGTATTCTCATTGGAGCACTTTATTTCTTTCACCTAGAGAATGGATTCCAGCTGTGAAACTGTGACTAGTGTCACAGTCAGGTTGCATGCTCATTGGTCTGCCAGGGACAAGCCCACTGTAGATTGCTGTGCATTGGACTCATCCCTGACACACCTCTGAAATGTCATTCTACCACAAGATGTTTCTTGCACACGCGCAAGTTAACAAAAAACTAAAGAATTTAGATTAGTGACTACCCTCATTTGAAAGGCATTTTTGTCCTGAACATAAAAATGTAAAATAATGCACTTGGGGTACAGAAATCCAGGGGCAGAGTACACATGGGTGGAGTGGTATTGACAACATTAAGAAAGCACACATTCAAAGAAAAAACAGTTCATACACACAGTTGATTACTGTTTAACAATATTTTGCATCTATGGCTGCCACTGTACATCAGATGCAAACCCATAATGACGTTCCTCACTTGAAGCAAAAAGGAGGGGTGGAGGCCATAACTGATTCCTTGTTTTTGTGTTAAAGGGGTCAGTTTCTTTAAATCAAAAACAAGAAAAGGCATCATTTCTAATATGTGCAGACGAGTATGGGGACCACTTTTTTCCAGAGCATGTCACCACTGGCAGCTACCACTTCAAGACTGCTACTACCCCCTCCTAATAGAATTAGGGGAAGACCAGAAGTAGTCTACCAGCACTGAAATCAATATGGTTAAGGTACATTTGCCAGAACGTACTGCTTAGAAAAGAATGAGAAAGTGACTGTGATGATGAGCAAGTCCCAGACCAGATCTCTAGTTTGTTAATAGACTCCTCCTGAGTCTGAGTTGTACAGCTGCATGGGCCAAGCTCCACGGATGTTATGCCATCATTAGATTTGTATAACAGCACTGTGGAAGCACGTAACTGGACCGCTGGCTGATGTGCTACCACAGTGCTCCAACATAGTTTACAGTGATTCTGTTTATGCAGTCCTTCCCCTCCACGGGCCGCATAAACATACCGACTTCCCGGCACACTACTTTTCTGTTCTGCATCTGCAGCACTGATGGCCGCTGTGTGCAACACAGTGACATTGACAAACTGCACATGCATGACTACCATGCATAAATAGTTATGTCAACATCGCCACGTTGTACTGGCCTGACAACAGAGCAAATTTCACATGTGCGAATATCACGCATGCGCAGTACTGTAATTGCTGCAGTATTACTTACGGTTGACTCCAGTGCAGCGAAAGCACCGCATATTCTTTTTCTCACTCTTGCCACTCCTAAAAGTTCTCCACAGCCATATCGGCTCTGACCAGAGTTTGTTTATTTACAATCACCACTAGTGATAACCAAGCTCTTCTATGATACCCAGTTGTTTCATTTTTTGTATTTCCTTAACCACGTCTGCTCTTAATCACTCTGGTAATCTGTATTTGTCTAATAGGGTGAGCGTTCCCTTTCACTATCACATGCTCGACCCGGCACTGTGGTAAAAAAGTACTGTTAAATGTCTTTACCAGGTTACAAATTTCTGTGGTTTGTTTGGAGATTAAGGAAACATTCACCTTTACAGTATCATAAGTTACAGTCTGTCATAATCTATATCAGTATCTTATATTTCAGTTTCTTGTAATACTAACAAAGCAGCCTTTGGTGTTTATTCCACTCACTTCTTCAAGAGGTTAGAATGGTATATCTTGGTAGGGTTTTCCTATCAGGGGTCTCAATCTCATAGTTAACTGTGCCAGTATGTCTAAGCACTTTATAAGGCTCTTGCCACTTCATTACATTTATTTTCTGTAGTGGGTAACAGTAGCAAGACCTTTCACCTGGCTCAAAAAACATTTTCATTTATCCCATGGTCATAATACACCTTCTGCTGGTTTGGGGCCTCTTCCTGGTTACTATGGGCAATTTCAGCATATTTTGCCAGTTTCTTTCTCATGGCACACATATAAGATGTAACAGATTCTTTCTGAGTGGAGTTATCTTCCCATGTTCCTTTTATTTCATCTAGCGGCCCTCTAGGTTGTCTACCATGCAGCATTTCAAATGATGAAAAACCTATTGAGACTTTTGGTACTTCTCTGTAAGCAGAAAGCAGGTAAGGTAAGTATTGGTCCCAGTCTTTCCCTTCCCCTTTTGTAAACCTTTTAAACATGTGTTTTAAAGTTTAGTTAAAATGTTTAACAAAACTGTCTGTCTGAGGGTGATAAGAGGAGGTTCTTATGGTAGGGATACCTAGTAATTGGTACAGCTCCTTCAGCAATGCAGCACCAAAATTACTACCCTGATCAGTAATAATCTGTTTAGGTATGCCCACCCTGCTGAAAAATTTGGCAAACTCTGCTGACTTGGGGCAGTGACAGTACACATTGGAATTGCCTCTGGGTATCGAACTGTATAGTCACATACTACCAAAATTAATCTATTACCCTTTTTTTTACTTTATCTAAGGGGCCAACCACATCCATTGCAATCTCTCAACAGGTACATCCATCAAGGGTAGGGGTACCAGGGGCACCTTGTCTTTTTTAGTTACTGGGGATACTTTCTGACATTCAGTACAATAACCGCAGTAGGTAGCAACATCTTCATGAATTCCAGGCTAGTAAAATCTGTGCAGCAATCTGCCAAGTGTGTAATCCCTCGCCGAGTGACCAGCCATAGGACTGTCATGTGCTACCTGTAACAACTCAGTTCTATACTTTCGTGGTATAACCAATTGTTCTATCTGTTCCTGTGTCTGAGGTTTAACCCAAACTCTGTACAGTAACCCATTACATTTTTTTAAACATTGGTTCACCTGTTTTTGTTTCACCCCCAGCTGCTTAAAAGAACCTTGGAGAGAAACATTGTTTGCTCAGAAACAAAATCACAATCATCTATAGGTTTAGTTTCAGAATTTTCAAATATCAACCCCTTATGTCCATCAATCTTTTGTTGCCATTGTTTTCTCAGGTGTCTTTCTTTCCTGGACTTCTGGATCTTGGAGCTAGGCTCAAACAAGTCTGAATCAAAATCAACAAAAGGAAAAGAGTCCTCAGTGTCAGAGATTTTCTTTGCCTGTATTCTTGTCATCACAGCTGCTGAAACTAAAGGGTTTGCTCCCTCTGTGATTAACTCAGAACATTGTGGAAAGTCATTTCCAATAATCACAAGTATAGGTAATTTAGGTACTACCCCCACATTCAGTTGATGCGACACCCCATTGATGCTCAGTCACTTGGGTGGTGGGATAGTAGCGAATATCCCTGTGAATGCAGATGACCCCAGTATCTGGTCCTTTTGTACCATGTTTTCTCAGCACTTCAACATGCACTAGGGTTAATCTGCTTCCCAAATCAATAAGAATCTTCACAGTCTTATCCCTGACCTTGACATCTGTTAAATATTTTTTGCTAAGGCCAAATCTGCTCCAGTGTTATCCTCCTTATTTTTATAGCAGTTTCTTGCAATATGGCCTGGCTTATTACAGTTATAGCAAATAAGAAAAAATCACTTACCATAGTAATATTGTTTCTTTCAAGGAAACCCTCACTATGCTTACTGTTGCAATCAGCCTGCAGGTCTGAGCTGCCCTGGAAAGTGGAATGTTATGTAAATTAGGGAACAATGGAATGAAATTCAAATCTCTGCCATGTGGTCACGCTCCACCCTACCCTACAACGTCAGATTTATTTTGATAGCCAGGGGAGCAGTGGCCACTATGCTCGTTAACCTAAGTCTAAAGAAAAAATAGAAAACTCCAAAAGATTGCTCCCATGGGACAAGCTACGGCAGACTAAAGTTATGCATCAAAAACATCCAAAACTGACTGCAGGCAATGCAAAAAGTAATGGTCAAGCAAAATTGGAGAACTTTTTCCAGGTTCTGGAATGGGAGGTAGGTTGGGTGTGTTAAGCATAGTGAGGGATCCCTTGGAAAAAACAATATTACTATGGTAAGGAATTTTTTCTTCAAACCCCAGGAATAACTCACTATGTACATACAAACATATGAAACTGCCAACAGAAAAAGGCCGTTTAGTTTACCGAGGCTGCTCGATTTTGCAGCTAGCACCCCTACTCTGCAGCTACCCTCCCACCCTACCCCTCCCATGACCCCCTTTTGCCCAATCCCAGCCCCTCTTGAAGCATTCCACTGTTTTACAGGCCATAACCTCTGCCGGTAGTGCATTCCACTCTGCTACCATCCTTTCCATAAAGAAATGCCTCCTCATTTCCCTGTTAAACCGCTCACCCTCCAATCTCATGTCATGACCTCGAGTGTCTCTCCCTACCCTCCCCTTGAACAGTCCCTCTGTGCCTGTCCTGTTTATTCCTCTCATATACTTAAAGGTCTCAATCATATCCCCCCGTGTTCAACTCCCTCAGTCTAACCTCATATGGTAATTCCCCCAGACCCAGGATCATCTTTGATGCTCTGCGTTGCACCCCTTCCAGCAATCTAATGTCCCTCTTCAGGTAAGGGTGCCAAAACTGAATGCAGTACTCCAGGTGGGGTCTGACCAGCGATCTGTATAATAGCAGAATCACCTCCTTCCCTCCCTATTCTAGAGGTTATAACCCTTACAATACAACCAAGCACCTTGTTGGCCACTGCTGCTGCTTTCCTACACTGTGCTGAGTTGTTCGTTGTTCCCGTAATGAGCACCCCCAGATCTTTCTCCTTCTCAGTCACAGTTAGCTGCACCCCCCCCAGATGGTAGCCAGTCTTTGGATTCTTTGCCCTGAAATGCAGCACCTTGCATTTTTTGGTGTTGAAACCAAGTTGCCAGGTGTCAGGCCATGTCTCCAGCCTTGTTAGATCTTCCTGAAATCCCTGCTATCCCCCTTGGTCATCCACCACTGCTCCCATGTGTACTGTTGCAGACTATAAAGCAGTACCTTGGTAGGCTGGGTACAGAACCTGTCTAAGGAGAAGGTTCTGCAAGACAGCAGTGCCAAACATGGCATCCCTTCTGGACTGCACATCCAGACAATAATGTTTTGTAAAGGAGCATACTATTTTCCAGGTAGCTGTTTTACAAATTTCTAGCAAGGGGACATCCCTTGCAGCTGCCACAGAGGTAGAGGTGCCATACATGGAGTGCGCCCTAAGGCCTTGTGGTGGTGGTTTGCCAGCCTTGCTGTAACAGAACTGCATGAAGGAAACTATCCAGCGTGCAATAGTTCTCTTGGAGGCTGGCCTACCCTTTTCCACTTCACCAAATGTGAGGAACAGCTGTGAGTGGGAAGATCTGAGATCCTTCGTGCAGTCCAGGTAGTAACTAAGTGCCCTCTTAACATCCAGGCTGTGGAGTCTCTGCTCTCTAGAGCTGGGTTTTGCTGTAAAGAACACTAGAAGGGTGATGGACTGGTTCAGGTAAAACTTGGACAGTACCTTAGGGAGAAACTTTCTGTTAGTCATTAGGACTACCTTGTACCTGTGAAAGATTATTCAGATCTATGCAGAGGGCCTGCAACTCACACACCCTTCTGGCAGAAGTTATGGCACCCAGGAACTGTGTCTTCCAGATGACATACTTCAAACCAGCAGTAGCCATGGGCTCAAAGAAAAAATTACTCACCTTAGTAATTGTGTTTCTTCTAATGGAGTCTTGCTGTATTCTGACAATCTGCAGTTAGCTCCAGCCTTTGAACTGCCCTGGAGTGTAGAGGGTTAATTTTCTATGCAGTGTATAGAATGTTGAGCTTGCGCTCAGTTGAGGTCTCTGTCTGCAGCACTTTGAAACCCAACCATCAGATTCTTACGAGCAAACACTCACTGACTAACTATGTGGAAATTGTAAAATTTTTTAACTAGCCAATTGGCAACACAAAGTTTTGGATTCCCAAAGGAAGACTCAAGTCAGGAAACCCGAAACCAAAACCTATCCAAAAATAAAAGATTATAATACAAAGCACACAGAAAAAGTGGAGGGTGTGCTTGAAGCAACCCTGGGGTACAACACTGCGCCTGCCCACCCACTTCCCAAAAACAGGTTCTGAGAGGGGAGGCAGGGAGGGTGGTCAGAATACAGCAAGACTCCATTAGAAGAAACACCATTACTAAGGTGAGTAATTTTTCTTCAAACAACATGAAGTCTTGCTGTATTCTGACAATCTACAGACTACTCAAGCAGTACCTCCATGGAGGAGGGACAGAACCTACTTTGGGAATAGGCTCAGAAGTACTGTGATTGAGCCGAGCATCACTCCTGGCCTGGATATCCAGAGAGTAATGCTTGGTAAAGGTATGGACTGTTTTCCAGGTGGCTGCTTGGCAAATTTCTAACAGAGGGATATCCCTGGCAGCAGCCAGGGAGGCAGCTGTACCTCTTGTGGAATGAGCCCTCAGGCCTGAGGGTGGAATTTTTCCCAGTTTCTCATAGCAGAATTGTATACAAGAAACAATCCGCCTGGCAATAGTTCTCTTGGTGGCAGGCTTGCCCTTTCCCACTTCCCCATAAGTGAGGAACAACTGGAGGGAATCAAACCTGTGACCCTTTGTATGCTCTATGTAGTAGCTAAGGGCTCCTTTAACATCTAAACTGTGTAGACTCCTCTCTCCTGAGGAAGAATGATCAGTGAAGAAAACGGAGAGACACAGACTGATTCAAATGGAAGTCTGAAACCACTTTGGGCAGGAATCTTCTACTGGTTCTAAGGACCACTTTATCTCTATGAAAGGAGATAAAATCAGGTTCCACTGACAGGGCTTGCAATTCACTGATACGTCTGACAGAGGTATTGGCTACCAAAAACACAGTTTTCCAAGTCAAGTACTTAAGCTGTGCTGAGGACATAGGCTCAAAAGGGGGTTGCATAAGTTGAGCAGTGCAAACATTTAAGTCCTAGGCAGGGGCAGGATCCCTAAAGGGAGGAGTGGTATGAAGCAATCCCTTGAAAAATTTACAGAATACAGGGCGAGATGACAGGAAGGCTTTCCCACTGACAGAAAAGCAGAAACAGCTGACAAATGTACCTTGAGAGTAGCTGATCTGTGGCCTAGGCCATTAAGATGGACCATATAATCCAGAACTGTAGGCAACTCAGCAGTGTCTGGACATATATGCTTCTTGGAACACCAAATGCTGAATCTTTTCTATTTGGAGTCATAAGTCTTTCTGGTGGCATGCTTTCGAGAGGCTTTGAGAATATCCAGAACCCCTTGGGACAGATGCAAATCTGCATACTCTAACTCTTCAAGAGCCATGCCTTGAGATTGAGAGACCGAAGATTGGGGTACCAAATCCTCCCCTGAGAGGAGGTTAACAGGTTGTAATTCCTGGGAAGAGACAGGGGAAGATGGACTGCTAGGGACAGTAAGGGGGGTACCAGGGCTGCCTGGCCCAATCTGCAGGAATCAGAATCACTCTGCAGGGTTGTGACCTTACCTTGACCAGAACCTTGAACAGTAGAGGAAAGGGAGGGAAGGCATAGAGAAATTTTCCTTCCCAGTTCAACATCAGAGCATCCAGAGGGACTGAGCCCAAGACTGGAGGTCTGCAACAAAAGAGAGGAAGTTGGTGATTGTCTGGGGCTGCAAAGAGATCTATCTCTGGAGTGCCCCACCTTGAAAAAATCACTTTCAACACCAGAGGGTCCAGGGACCATTTGTGATGGCCCTGGGAGATCCTGCTCAGTGCATCTGCTAGCACATTGTCCTTCTCTGGAAGGTGAACTGCTATCAGAGAGGTCTGCTGAGAATAAGCCAGGGACCACAATTTCATGGCTTCCGTGCACAAGGTCATGGACTGAGTGCCTCCCTGCTTGTTGATGTACCACATGGTGGTGGTGTCTGTACTGACCTGAACCACCTTGTTCTGCACAGACTGAGAGAAAGCTTGCAGGGCCAGAAAAACTGCCCTGAGTTCCAGGAGATTGATATGAAGAAGGGATTCCTGAGGGGACCACAGTCCCTGGGCTGTGAGAGCCCCCAGATGGGCCCCCCACCCCAAAAGGGAAGCATCCATGGTAAGGACCACCAAATGAGACTGAGTGATAAATGGGACCCCTTGCCTTAAATTGTCCTGATTCTGCCACCATTGAAGAGCTTGGATCAGTGTCCAAGTCACTGGAATAAGTTTGGTAAGAGGATCCTTCCTTTGGGACCAGAAGGCTCTCAGATGAAACTGAATGTCCCTCATCTGAAATCTTGCCCCTTGGACCACCGCTTTAGAAGCTGCCATGTGGCCCAAGAGCTGAAGGAAGTGCCTTGCTGGTCAGGACACCTGAAAGCTGAAGGAAGAAGCCAGTTCTATAAGAACTCTTGCCCTTTCCAGGGGAAGAAAGGCTCTTGCTTTGACAGTATCTAGCTCTGCCCCCATAAAGGTAAGAAGCTGCACTGGTTTGAGAACTGACTTGGGGAGGTTGAGAAGAAATCCCAGGGAAGTGAGCACTTGCTGAGTCACTTGCAGGTCTGACTTGACTTGGTCTGGAGACTGGCCCACTATGAGCCAGTCGTCCAGATATGGAAAAATGGAAATCTTTTGCCTTCTTAGAAAGGCAACTACTAACATACTAACATACTAATTGCCAGCAGATTAGGCCTTACGGTCTATTGAGTCTGCTCAAACCTCAGATCCCTAGTTGGGTGCTGAGGCCCTCCCCACCTTGTGTTCCAGAAACCCCTATCAACCATCCCCACCCCCCTGGGCCAGGCCATCATCTGATACATCCACTTTCTGTGTCCATCCCACCCTCTCTTGAAGCCCTCCACTGTGGATCTCTGAACCAGCTCTCCAGGCAGCGCATTCCAAGGGTCCACCACCCTCTCAGTGAAAAACCTCCTCCTCTTTTCCCCCCTCACCCTTCCACCTTCAAACTACAAACCATGCCCTCTGGTGATACCTCCCTCCTTTAGTCTAAAGATCCCCTCCATGTTTACCCTATTTATTCCTTGAGGTACTTGAAGACTTCAATCATGTCCCCCCTGTCTCTCCTCTCCTCCAATGAAAACAGGCAGAGCACCTCAAGTCTGTCCTCATACGTGAAATCCCCTAGTCCTCAAATCATCTTAGTTGCCCTCCTCTGTACCCTCTCCAGGAGCTGTATGTCCCTCTTCAAGTGTGGTCTCCAGTACTGTACACAGTACTCAAGGTGTGGTCTAACCAGTCCATTGTATAGCGGCAGAATCACTTCCCTGCTCCTAGAGGTGATCCCCCTTACGATGCATCCCAACATCCTGTTTGCCTTGCTAGCTGCTCTCCTGCACTGCTCAGAGTTATTCATACATGCATCCACCATGACCCCTAGGTCTTTTTCCCCTATTGAGGCCTCCAGCGCCTCCCCTTCCAGGGTGTACCTGTGTTCAGGGTTTCCCCGCCCAAGATGTAACACCTTGCACTTGGTGATATTAAAATTTAATTTCCACGTGTGAGCCCAGCTTTCCAGGGTGTCCAGGTCCTCTTGCAGGGCCAACCTTCCCTCTTCCCCCTCAACTACTGATCCCATCTTTGAGTCATCAGCGAAGAGACTCATTTCACACCCTATACCCTCCCTGATATCCGATATGTATGCATTAAACAGGATCAGACCCAGGACCGAGCCCTGCAGTACCCCACTACCGACCTCCCTAGAGTTTGAGAGCTCCCCTCTGACCACTACTCTCTCGGTGTGTCCAGCTAGCCAGTTTTCAATCCATCTGACCATCAAAGGGTCTACTCCCAACCCCGTCAGTTTCTCCACCAGACCATTGTGGGGGACAGAAGAAAAAGCCTTGCTTAAGTCCAAGAATAATACATCCACAGGCTTTCCACTGTCCAGTTCTGATGTTACCCATTCATAGAACTTCACAAGATTGGCTTGACATGATCTATCTGGCACAAACCCATGTTGCTGACTATCCAGACCTCCCACCTCCTCCAAGTACACCCCCAATCGTTCCTTTGGTATACTCTCCATTAATTTTCCCACCACCGAGGTCAAACTAATGGGTCTATAGTTACCTGGTACTTCCCTCGACCTCCCCCTTTATGGATTGGCACCACATGTGCCTCTCGTTAATCCCTAGGTACCCTCCCTGTCTCAAGCGACCTGTTGAAGAGCTCCACCAGGGTTGCAGCCAGTATGTCCGCCAATTCCCACAGTACTCTCGGATGAATGCCATCCAGCCCAGGAGATTTATCATTCGTTAGGGCCTTGAGGGTTACCCACACCCTTTTGGTGGAGACAGCATCATCCGTCCCCTCCACCTTACTGGCCTTTTTGTCCTTATCCTGATGTGACATCCCTGGGGTACCTCTCCCTCCCTCTTGCTCCATTTCTGTTGCTCCCCTGATCCCACTCACTATCGCTTCTATCGCCATCGTGCCTTACTTTGTAGATATCCCAACCCCCTCCCTAGTGAACACAGAGGCGAAGTACTCATTTAATACCTCTGCCTGGTCCCTCGCCTCTTCCACCCACCCTCCTTCTGATCTCAATCTGTTGAGATGGCCCTTAGTTTTTCTCCACTCCCCAATGTACTGGAAGAACCCCTTTTCCCCTCCATGTATCCCCTGTGCCAGCCGCTGCTCTTTACCGGACTTTGCCCCCCTCACCATCCGGGTGACTTTTCTAGATGCAAGATGGTACATTTCTTTCCCGATCCCCTTTTGTTGTTTTATATTTTTGTAGGCTGCCTTCTTTCTCTGACCACTACCTGAACCTCACTGGACCACCAGCATGGTTTATGTGACCTTGCTCCCTTACGTTTCACCTTAGTGCAGGTCCTGCCTGCCTCATGAAGTCCCAATTTTGTGACCTCCCATCTCTTTTTCACATTTGTCATTGATGTAATCCCCTTCAAGTGATCCTTGAGAATATTTCCCATGCTCACAAAGTCTTCCCCCCTGCCAGGCACTTTGTGAAAACCCTCGGAGCTGATGTTAGACCAAAGGGCATTGCTTTGAACTGATAATGGCCTGAGGGCAACATGAACCTGAGGTACTTTCTTTGGGAGCACCTGATGGGGATGAGAAAATAGGCATCTTTGAGGTCCAGGGAGGCTAGCCAGTCCCCTGGCCTTAGGGAGGGAATAATTATTCCCAGAGTCACCATCTTGAACCTTGGTTTTAAAAGATGTTTGTTCAGGTATCTTAGATCTAGGATGGGTCACCACTCCCCTGTCTTTTTTGGGGTAAGGAAGTACCTGAGTACAGACCTTGCCCCACTGTAGGGTAGGAACCTCTCATGGCTCTTATGGCAGAAGAGACTGAAACCTCTGCCTCTAGGGCAAGGGTTTGAGAGACTTGCAGGTAGAAAAGATCTGGCTCTCATCTCGGAAATTTTTGAAGCTGAGAACCAGTCCCTGGCTTACTACTTCCAGGACCCACTTGTCTGAAGTAACAGACATCCAGTCCTGGACAAAGTAAGCCAGCCTGCCCCCTACAGGGATAGGAGAGTTGACCCGGGCAGACCCATCAGGGTGTCTGCTTGGCAGGGCCCTTAGGCTGAGGAGTGGATGCAGCCCTGCTCATCCCCTTTCTGCCTCTCCCTCTAAAGAACCCTCTCTGTGAAAAGGGAGAAGAGGCCTGTGCTTGGTAAAAAGGCCTATGAAAAGGCCTGCCCCTGCCCCTAGATTGCTGCCTTTGAGGAGTTGCCTGCCTCTCTTTGGCTTGTGCACTCCTATAAGTGGTCCTATATTCCTCCATCTTTTTCATGTAATTCTCTGTCTGCTTCCCAAACAGAGAATTACCTTCCACAGGGAAATTCATGGCCTCAGCCTGGGTGTCCTGTGAGAGGCTAGTACATCTGAGCCAAGCCATTCTCTGAAGAGCCACAGATGTAGCCATGACTCTTGATGACACATCATTGGAGTCCACAGCAGCATGAAATTGTACCTTAGATGCCTCAATCCCATCAGCAGCCACCTCCTCCAGCTCCTTGGCCAGCTGGGGGGAGGCCTGTTTAGCCAGTGCCAGTACAGCGTCCCACCTGGACTTCTGGTACCTGGCTGTATAGGCCATATAATTAGCCTGCCTGAGTCCCAAAGAGGATGCCATGTACTGTTTCTTTGCCAAGGCATCCATCCTCCTGGAGTCTTTATCTGGGGGGGGTGAAGCCAAGGGAACATTAGCCCTGTCACAGACTGCAGCCTACATGAACCCAACATGGCTGCATTGTTGATAGAAAAACTCCATGTCTTAGCCTGATAAGGTATACCTCTTGTCCATTCTTTTATCAACAGGAGGTACAGAATTTGGAGACTTTTAAATTTTTTGTGTCCGTTTCCCAAAAGATTTGTGTAGGGGAATAGACAGCCTCCTGGACTCTGGGATGCCCATCATTTCAACAAAATCAGGCTACTTTGGATCCTCTGTAGCCTCCTCCATAGGGAGCTGGAGGGTTTCAGCCACTTTTCTGTAGAACAGATAGTGGGGGAGGGGGCTCAGAAAGCCTAGGAGAGGAAACACTACAAGGTCTGTCTGAGGAGATGTCCGGTTCAATGGGCACATCCAGACTTTCTGCTCCATCATACTCATCATCTTGCTCCTAATCCCCCTCCTCCTCAAATTTCGGTTCATAAAAATCTTCAGGGGCATAATCCTGAACCAGAGGAACCGACCAAACCAAACCCCTAGCTAACGGGGCCGGATTGGAAGGAACTGGGCGAAGCGATTCAACAATCCGAATCGCTCGGGCAATCTCGTCAACGAGTCGGAACATGAACCTCCGGATCCAAACCGGCTGATTTTTCTTTACGTTTCCTTTTTGTAGGAACCGATCCCTCAGGATCAGCTCTCCTCTTGCCCGAAGAAGTATTGCCCTGGTCAGAGGGCACTCCTTCTGGTTCGGTCGGAACCGAACCAGGCTGGCCATCCGAGTCAGCGGACTTCTCAGCCTCCTTTTCCCTAAGTCTACCCTGGACCTAATCTTTTTTCCAGGGTAGACTTAGGAAAGTTTTTACATATTTGGCAGTCTATATCGAGGTGGTCAAACCCCAGACAATAAACAAAGGTGGTGTGGGGATCAGCCTTAGCAAAGACCTCCCCACACTCACTGCAGTGTTGAAACCCAGTGGGCCCGTTTTTTTCTTGGGTTTCTCAGACATGGCCAACCTAACCAAACTTACTCTTTTTCTACCTTGCATGGAAGTAAGACTCCTTTATCGTTTCTAACCGTATTCTGGTATTGGAAAAAAACGTTAAAACACGTTTTGTTTTAAACCGATAAGGACCGGTAACCACACACTAAAGGAAAACACACAGATTTCAAATATGTTGGATCGGTTCAGCCGAACCGATCAAGAAAAGTTTTTACAATTTCCACAAATAACCCAGAACTACTGCATAAAGTACTTACTGTACTGCAGACAGAGCCCTGAACCGTAATACTATGGAAGTTGAGCGGAAAAAACAACACTTTAACCGACTTTGAACCGAGCAGAAGGAGAAATCTCCAGAGCGACTGTTCAGTGAGGTGGAGTAAAGAATCTGACACTTGGGTTTCTAAGTGCTGCAGACAGAGACCTCAACCGAGCTCGAGCTCAACGTTCTATGCACTGCATAGAAAATTAACCCTCTACACTCTGGGGCAGTTTAAAGACTGGAGCTAACTGCAGATTGTCAGAATACAGCAAGACTTCATGTTGTTTGAAAGGAAGACCATAAACTTTGCTATGCACAGGTTCAAATCCCAAGGGGGTACTGGGTCCCTAACCGTGAATGCAAGTGTAGAAGCCCTTTAAAGAACCTTCTGAAAATGGGGTATGAAGCCACCATTTTCTCTTTACCTGCCCCAACATAGGCAGATACAGCAGCTAGGTGTACCTTAAGGGTTGAAGGTCTGAGGCCCAATGACTGAAGGTGGACTAAGTAGACCAGGAGTGCAGGCAGGTCTACCTGAAAAGGATTGACCTGCTTACAGACACACCGCAGACAGAACATTTTCCATTTGGAAGCATAGGTTTTCCAAGTAGCTGGCTTCCTGGAGACCCTGAGGACTTTCAGGACTTCCTCAGAAAGGCGAAAATCAGAATAATCTAACTTTTCAAGAACCATGCCCTGAGGCGTAGTTACTTGAGGTTCAGAAAGGTGACTCTGACCTGGGACATGGTCAGCAGATTGTGCCTCACTGGAAGATGTATGGGCTGCTTGATGGAGATGGCCAAGAGGAGGGAGTACCAGACTTGTCTGGCCCAATCCGAAGCCACCAGTATCATGGTGGCAGGCTGACTCCTGTATCAGTAACACCCTCAGCAAAAGAGAGAAGGTAGGGAAGGTGTGCAGTAACCTCAATGACCAGTCTAGAGTCGGGGCATCCACTGGGAATGAGCCACTACTGGAGGCCTGCAGCAAAACAGGGGGAGCTGGTGATTCTCCCTGAAAGCAAACAGATCCATCTCTGGTGTGCCCCACCTTCTAAACACTGTGGCCAGTACCTGCTTGTTCAGGGTTCATTCGTGATGTCCCTGGCTGACCCTGCTAAGGGAATACACCAAGACATTGTCTTTTCCTGGCAGGTGGACTGCTGAAAGCTGCACCTTCAGGGAGTAAGCCAGATTCCAGATCTTTGCTGCTTCTGTACACAGCTTTGAGGATTTTATGCCTCCCTGTTAATTGATGCAATACATGGTGGTGGTGTTGTCTGTCCTGACCTGGACTGACCCTTGATCTGGGGAGCGAAAGACTGTAGAGTCACGAAGACTGCCCTGAGCTCCAGCAGGTTTATGTGCTCCTGGGATTCCTGGAGAGACCATACTTCACTTACTGTGAGGTTGCCCAGGTGTGCTCCCCAGGCTAGGAGGGAAGCATCTGTTGTCAGAACAACTGTGGGTGACTGCTTCAGGAAGGGCAAACCCTCCCTGAGTTTTCCCTCTTCTTTCTTACTAGTCCAGTGCTCTTAAGAGAGACTTTGTCACAGGCACCAGACTTGACCGGGGGGTCTCGTTTTTGGGACCAGTGGGCCCTTAAGTGGTACTGGATGTCTCTCATTTGAAATCTGTCCCCTGGCACCAGAGCTGCGGAGGAGGCCATATGGCCTAACAGCTGGAGAAGTCCCTTGCTGGCCTGGGCTAACCCAGGACAAAGGACTTTGCCAGATTTATAAGACTTCCACTCTGTCCTGAGGTAGGAAGACCCTTCCTCAGAGGGCATCCAACTCTGCTCCTATGAACTCCAGCACTTGAACTGGCTATGTCTGGGACTTTTGGGCATTTGAGAAACTCCAGGCCCTCCAGGTGCTCGCTGGGCAAGAATGAGAGAGTCCTTGGCCTGCTGGTGTGATTTTCCTGTGACCAGCCAGTCATCTAGGTAAAGGAAAACCTGTACTCCCTGTCTTCTGAGGGATGCCACCACCACAGCTAAGCACTTTGTGAAAACCATGGGAGCTGAGGAAAGACCAAAGGGGAGGGCTGAGAACTGGCAGTGACCAGTTCCTACCCTGAGCCTTAAATACTTCATGTGGCAGGGTCTGTTTGGAATATGAAAATATGCATCTTTTAAGTCCAGAGAACCTATCCAGTCCTCTTGTTGAAGGGATGGTATCACTGCAGCCAGGGTTACCTTCTTGAACCTTTCCCTTTTCCAGTGTTTGTTCAGATATCTGAGATCCAAAATGGGTCGCCACTCCCTATTTCTCTTGTGGGTGAGGAAGTACCTTGAGTAAAGGCCCTTTCCTCACTGAGAATTGGGGACTCTTTCTACTGCTTTTGCCTGCAGCAACTTTTTTTTCTGCAGTTTGCACATTTTTCGGCTTTTGTTCCCCGACCCTGAGCATTCCAGTGTCACGCGAGCGCATGTGGAGGCACGCACACGCCACGCACTATGGGATGCCCCACCGACCTGTTGCACTGTTACTGCCTGTGCCTGTCACCGGATCTCCATCTGGTGATGGCGGGACTACAGGTGGGTGACCCCTCCCTTCCGGGAGAGGAGAGCTAGTTCTCAACTTGCTCCCACCCTTCCCTGAAAGGCATCCAGTGCCTCAGCCCTCAGTACCACCGGGCCAGCTTTGCCTGCAGCAACTTTTTGACCGCTAACTCCAGCAGGATCTTTTCTGTTGTGAGTTGGAAGTGTGAAGTTTCTGTGAACCTGTAGACTGGGGAACTTTTTGAACTGCAGTATGAGCCCCTAGCTCACTACTTCCAGGACCACTTGTCTGTGATGATGTTTTTCCACTCCTGGAAGAAGTGAGCCAGCACCCCCCCTCCCCCCCACTGGCAGTGGATGGGTGACCTGGACCAACTCATCAGGGGTTCTGCTTGGGCTGATTCTTGGGTGCAGGGGTTGGGTCAGCATGTTTAAAAACTCTCCTGCCCCTACTCCTGAAAAAATCTCTCAGCTGAAAGAAGTCATAAAGCAGGAACCGTGGGGAAAATAATCCCTACCCCTACCTCCCCTTCCATGGGGCCAAGGAAGTGGAGGCATTTTCCTTCTCAGTGTTGCTTTTATAGGTGGCTTTGTACTCCTCCACCTTTTTCATGTATGCCTCTGTCTTTTCACCAAATAAGGAGTTTCCCTCACAGGGGAAATCCATGGCTTTTGCTTGAGTGTCTTGGGACTATACCTCTCAACTGTCCCTGATTTTCAGGGAAGTCCCTGATTTTACCTCAAAATTTGTATCTGTTCCTCATACAATTTGTGTTTTATGACTAAACAGTGGGGAATGTAAGCACAATATAATGTCAAACATTAAAGTTACAGACTTGCTGTTCTTCAGAAAATGCATCTTACACTAATCCCCTTATTCTGTCAACTTTTTGGATGAATATTACCCCTGATTTGAGGTCTTTGTCCCTGATTGTTTTAAGCCCTGTCCCTGATTTATGAGGCAGGAGGTTGAGAGGTATGCTTGGGACAGGTTTGTGGTCCTGAGCCAGGCATGGACCATGACCTAGGAGGCAGTGTCACTGGTGTCTACTGTCATAAGAAACTGGTACTTAGTTGTATCCAGGGCTGATTTTGCAGTATCTGCTAAATCCTGTGTCAGATCCCCAGAAGCTTTGTCACTCATGGCCAGGAAAGAACTCCAGAGAGCTTTCTGGTAGAAGAGGGGTGGGGCAGCTGCAAGTTGAGGGGCTAGATGCACAATCAGGCAGACTCAATAGACCGTAGGGCCTGTTTCTGCTGGCGCTTTCATATATACATATGTTACTGGGTAGTATAAGCCATATAGGCTGCCTTCCTAAACAGCAGGGAAGCAGAAGTATAAACTTTGTTCCCCATACTATCTAGCTTTCTGAAGACTTTGTTGGGGGTTGGGTAGAGAGGGGAACCTTAGCCTTATCATAGGCAGCAGCCTGCACAACTCCTTCATGGTCAGAATGGGAACAGAGGTACTCAAGCATCTTGCTTGTTGAGCTGGTTCTTTTCAATCTTTTTGTCAATGCCAGGGGTGGAGGTGGGGGTCTGCAACAATCTACAAGTTGCTTTTTTAAGGGGTTTATGCACCAGGATGATCAACCATGGGGTTATACCCATCATGTCTAAGAACTCCTGCTCATCTTCCACAGTCTCCTGGGTGGAGAGGTTGAGCGTGTTCATCATCTGCCTCACAAAAGCATAATGTGAGGAAAAATTCTCCTGGACCTGGGAAGGAGAACCAAACTACTGCTCAGAACCATTGGACTCTATGGGCTCTCCTTTCTCCTCTTCCTCATTATAGTAGAACTCAGCCCCCTGATCCTCTGGAACTAGGAAGGGAACCAGAACTGGAGGGGGAAATGGCATGCCCATAAGTGACCCCATGGCCTGAAAGGCCTGGAGAAATTGCCATGCCTTAGCCATGTCCTCCATAGAGGGCATTTTATTTCCATCCACTGATGGCTCCTTTCTTTCTTCAGGAGGAGGGGCAGTGACATGTTTTTCTTAGCAGAAACCATTTCCAGACCTACTCCGAGGGCCTTTTATGTTTACTTATATTGGGATTCCCTCTTTCAGGAGCTCTAGACTCTGGGACATCTTTAGCAGACTTTTCTGTCTGCTTACTATGGAAGAAGAGCCCACATCAGTGTGCTTAGGTGATGCACAGGTGGACTGAGAAGCCACTCAGGCTTCTAATTTTTATGGCCCTTTTCTTAAGAGTTTTAGGGTAAAACTTAATGCAGAGCTCACAATCTGAAAAAAGGTGATCAGGACCCAGGCATCTTAAACACAACTCATGGCAGTCCGCCTTAGCCAGGAGGTTGCAGCACTTACCACAGTTTTTAAAACCTGTAGGTCCCATTTTCATTTTGGGCTTGTCAGACATGCCAAACACGACAAGACCCACTAGAAAAACAGCTCCCAACAGCAAAACACTAAGATTGCAGTTTGGTTCCTAAGGAAAAAATGAACCACTAAGAAAAACATCTTTTTCTCAATTTTTTATTTACAGTTAGAAAATGGAGAAAACCCAATGTGCCTTGGTTCCTGGAGACCGGGGGACTGAGGTGAAAAACAGCTACAAATCGCTGAGAGAAACAACAAAATAGAAATTTTAAAAAAGGAAAAAATAGTAGTAGTTTGAATTATTAAAATAGGGAAAAAATACAGTGAAAACGTTTTTTTTCTCCAGTTCCTGGGAACTGCTGGGGAACCGGAGAATACTGCTGAAAAATGACAAAACAAAGAAAACTAAGCTAAGCTAAATTAAACTAGCAGAGATTTGAAGAAGGAAATAAAAAACTATAAAAAGTAAAGCAAAAAAATGTGAAAACTTGAAGCTAGACGAAGGGAGCTCTTCGGGGGATGACAGCTTCCTCAGGTGGAGAAATAAATCTGACATTGGAGGGCAGGGTGGACGGTGACCACACAGCAGAGATTTGAATTTCATTCCTTTTTGTTCCCTAGTTTACATAAAATTCCACTCTTTGGAGCAGCTCAGACCTTCAGGCTGATTGCAGCAGTAGGCATAGTGATGGATTCCTGGGGTTTGAAAGTCTTTGGATGCAGATTTGTTACCCCCACCAGAGTTCTTAGCTGACCTGGAGTAAATCAGGGAAAAAGAGGGTCTTACTGGTCCTTGGCTGTTACTTCGCTGCTGTAGTGTTTGTCTGACTGACCATCTGATAGTCCTCAGCCAAAGAAATGGCTTTTTCCCAACTTTCTAATCAATGTTCTTTTACCCAAAGCTGCACGCCTATAGGAAAGATGTTGATGAATTGTTCCTTTGCAAATATGTCAATGATCTGTGGGACTGTTTTGCTCTCTGGTTGTAGCCATTTAATGAGGAGTTCCTTGAGTCGGCTGAAGGCTTCTTGAGGATTGTCGATTGAGTGGTACTTCAGGGACCGGAATCTCTGCGTGTAGGTCTTTCCTGAGAGGTCATATCTTTTCAGGATTTCTCTTTTCACAAGATCATAGTTTTCTGACTGTGCAGCATCCATATTGCAGTAGGCAAGTTGGGCTTTACCTCTCAGGTAAGGCACCAGTCTGACTGGCCATAGCTGCTTTGGCTACTGGCAGGCTGCGGCAATCCTTTCAAAAGTTGCCAGGTATACATAAGGGGAACTATTATTTTAGGGAACATCGATCCATGAAGAATTTTGATTACACCCAATTTATGGTGGACCTGGAGGGAAGAAACTGGGAGAGACTGAGTCTCATACAGGATGTAGATAACGCTTGGAGTTATTTTTATGACGAATTTCAAGCAGTATGTAATCAACATGCTCCAGTCTGTAAAAAGAAGGTGAAGCACAATAATGTCCCCGGTACTCAGAAACACTGTACAAATATTAGAAAAATAGGGATCAAGCAAAAAGTACAAACTCTGAAACAGCTTGGGAAAAATATCACTCCCTAAGACACTTATACTTAAAAAAAAATAAATAGCGCTAAAGCAACCTATTCTAATAATAAACTCAGTGCTGGAAAGGAACAGGATGACAAAAAAGAACAGGACCCTCATTGGTTCTGGAAGTTGTTTGCAGAACTGAAGGGACAAAAAGTCTCTGTACTGCCAGTAACTTTTAAAAGTGAAGGAAAAATGGTTCCATTGTTAAGTTCTGTTGCAGATGATTTTAATAAATTTTTTTTACAAATGTAGATTTATCAACATGCAATACAAACAGAGTAACAAGAGAGGACATACAACCAGATTTTGCACAAAAACAGAACAAGTTAAATTTTTCTTTGAACTAGTCAGCTCAAAATTCATTTTAAAACAATTGTTAAAACTAAATGAGAGGAAGGAAAGTGGGTTGGACAATACTGTTTAACTACAACATTTCTTAAAGTGGCTTCCCCAGTAATAGCGCACATTTTAGCCATGATTTTCAATTTATCATTAAATACTGGTACCTTCCCTAGAGCTTGGAAACAAGCAAATGTTATTCCCATTTACAACAAACTCTGGGCAGAGCCAATATGGCTATGAAGAGCTTTTGGGATGCTTTTACCCATTATTTCTAATGAATTTCCATAATGCAGATCTGTGGAGAGGCAGTTTCAATGTGGTCTTCCTTTTATACATTTTTACAATGTGCTTTCCTAGAATATGCCTGCTGATTGCTATATATTTAGCCTGGATAGTTCACAGAAAAAATGGCATCATATTTTCAGTGGGGCTCTACATCTATACAATATTATGCTGCATTATGTAAAATCAGAATGCACTAAAGACAATATTTTACATTTGGGGGGATACATTAAGTGCTGGATCGATGCATGAGCAGAAAGATGCATTGCACAAAGAGGGTGCGCCGGTCGGCACTGATACAACATTCAAAGAGAATGCACCACCGCTACAGGGTATGCATACAGTGAAGCCCACCAGGATGAAGCGCAGCACTGCAGAATTCTGCAGTAGAGTTACTGCAGCAAACAACGCAATTTCAAAGGGAGTTAATCCCTTTTGTCATGCAGTAAACCTGTGACACTGCGCTTCATCCTGGAGGGCTTCATTGTTCCTGTTGAAAATGTGACCCTGGACAGAAGTCACAGTGCAGGCGGCTGCCAAGTCAGGTGCATCCAGGATGACTCTGACTGAATACCTTTCAGAGGGAATGCGTGGCACATACCAGTATGCACAGCAACCCTCATGGGCGATATTCAGCCCAGGAATACAAATGAACTAATTAAGCATGCAGGGTGCAAAGGGGCCTTATGCATGCTCATTACCAGCCCATTTGCATGTTGGCATGGAGATGAATGCACCGGAGCAGTTCTCGCCCTCAAGCCCCGACCCCGATTGCTCCCATGTGGGACAGGCCCTGAAGTCTCTGGTGGTATAGTGGCACCCCCCACTCATTCCACCAGCCCCAATTGTACCGGAGTCCAGGCTCTATTGGTTCCATATTGTAGGGACCCCAATGCCATCCCTAATTTATTTATTTTTTATTTATTTAAATCTCGGAGTACAAATACCTTTGAGTTAGGGGCAGCTCATTTACAAAGGTTCCACGTCAAAGGAAAGGGTTACAATAAGGTTGGGAGTTATAGACAACATTCATGGTAACAACGGAGGTACAGAAAACATTCATGAATCATCGGAGCACAGCAAGTCAACTGGTAACTAAGTGGGAACAATGCTACACACTCAAGATTACAAGCAAGCATAGACAAACCATAAGGTACATTTGAAGCAACATTGCTAATCAGAGGTGGGTGGGAAGGGGAAGAGTAAGGAAGGGGTAGGGGAGATGAGAGGGCAGAGTCCAGATAGAGAAGGAAAAGAAATATAGCAGCCAGAGGTCTTGTTGTAAGGTGAGAGGAAGGGGAGGCTAAGGTGGGAGAAGGGGTAAAACAGGGGAAAAGGAGGGCGGATGAAGGGAAAGAAGATAAGGGAGAGTGGGGACCAGAGGGCCTGGACAGGTCCAGGAAGAGGGGGGTCAGTGGGATAAGAGCAAGGAGGGGGTGAGGTAAGGGAGGAGTTGGCGTGGGGAAAGGGGAGATTGTTCTGTCAGGAGAGGTGAAACAAAACAGGAAGCCAAGTAAGAGCCTCAGAGAGTGAAAAAAGTTATATAAGGGTGTCTGCAGAAGTGGGAAACTAGATGTAACAATCACAAATGCTTTCAGTTAGGAGATGCTGATGAAGCATAAGTTTAAATTGGGACAGACTAGAAAGACTGCTCAGTTGGTTGCTTAGATTATTAAACCACAAGGGGCTCTGTATTGAAAAGATCGCTGGTATTGAGCAGTCTGACAGTTGGGTACTAGAAGGAGGTCAGAAACTGAGGTATGTGTGTGTTGGGTCTTAGGAGATTTGTTTAGCAGGCAACCAATGCTCAGGGGTAGTAATCCAAGTAGAGCTTTTTTGGACAGGAGGCAGGTTTGATATTTGATCCTGTTATTTAGTTGGAGACAGCCAGATTGAGCATATAACTCACAGGTATGAGTGAGGCGCGCAGCACCCGTAACTAACCTACAGACTTTGTTCAGGGCCACCGTGAGTCGTTTAAGAGATGTGGAGGTTGCAGAACAGTATATGATTAGACCATAATCAATGATCGAGAGGACTGAGCTGTGAATTGCAACCTTCAGGGCTTCTTGGGTAAGACTTCATCTGTGTCTGACGAGGAGCCCAATTCTGGTACTAACATCTCTGGCATCATTTTCAATGTGAGGCACAAAGGTAAGTTGACTATCCAGGGTTAGACCTAGGTATTTGAAAAGCTGGGTTTGTTCAAGAGCATCTCCATGGTTGTTGATGATAGTGAGTTGATGGGCCTTAAGGAAAAATTACTCACCATAGTAATGTTGTTTCTTCTAATGGAGTCTTGCTGTATTCAGACATAATGCAGTTAGCCCCAGCACTTGAACTGCCCCGGAGAGGAAAGAGTTAACTCCATGCAGAAGCATGGAACGTTGAGCCCGAGCTCGGTTTTCAAACCTCTGTCTGTGGTACTTCCCAGTGTAACCGTCAGATTCTTACCAGCAACTAACTAACTAGGCATTAAAATATGGAAATTGTTTGAAAATATAGCCAAAAGGCAAAAAATAGTTTGGGGTCCAAAAAGACTCAAGTCGAGAACCCAAGAAGAAATAAGGTAGTGACAATTTAGGCTATGAACATAAGAATAATAAACATAACAGCTACCCCACCAAAAGGGAGGGTACAAGGTGCACCCCTGAGGTGCAACACTGTACCTGCCAGCCCACTTCTCAAAAACAGGTTCAGAGAGGGGAGGCAGGGAGGAGGTCTGAATACAGCAAGACTCCATTAGAAGAAACAACATTACTATGGTAAGTAATTTTTTCTTCAAACAGCATGAAGTCTTGCTGTATTCAGACATAATGCAGACTACCAAGCAGTTCCCTATGGAGGAGGGAATGCAGAACCTACTTTGGGAGCAGGCTCTGCAGTACTGCTGTGCCAAACCTAGCATCACTCCTAGCCTGGATGTCCAGGGAGTAATGCTTGGTGAATGTATGTACTGTTTTCCAGGTGGCTGCTTTACAGATCTCTAACAAGGGAATATCTCTGGCCGCAGCTAGAGAGGCAGCTGTACCCCTAGTGGAGTGAGCCCTCAGGCCTGAAGGGGATGTTCTACCCAATTTGTCATAGCAGAATTGTATACAAGAAACAATACACCTGGCAATAGATATTTTAGTGGCAGGCTTACCTTTCCCCACTTCACCATAAGTGAGAAATAATTGAAGACAGTCATGTCTGTGTGCCTTAGTATGCTCTATGTAGTAGCTAAGAGCCCTTTTAACATCCAAACTGTGTAATCTTCTTTCCCCTGAAGAAGAAGAATGGTCAGTGAAAAACACATGGAGTGATATGGACTGGTTTAGGTGGAAATCCGATACCACTTTAGGCAAGAACTTCCTATTAGTTCTTAGGACCACTTTATCCCTATGGAAGGATATGAAGTCAGGTTCAACTGACAGGGCCTGTAATTCATTAATCTGCCTGGCAGAAGTAATAGCTACCAGAAACACAGTTTTCCAGGTCAAGTACTTCAATTCAGCTGAAGCCATGGGCTCAAAGGGTGGCTGCATCAGCTGAGCAATGCAGATATTAAAATCCCAAGGTGGAGTAGGCTCCCTAAAGGGAGGGTTAATGTGGAGCAGACCTTGGAAAAACTTTCTGAAAACAGGATGAGATGCCAAGGAAGAGCCCTTCCCTGCTGAGAGGAATGCAGAGACAGCTGCTAGATGAACCTTCAGAGTGGCAGGCCTAAGGCCTAGACCATTCAGATGAACTAGATAGTCTAAGGTTGTGGAAATGTCTGCAGAATCAAGCAGGATGCCTTTCTGAGAGCACCAAATACTGAACCTTTTCCATTTAGAATTGTAAGTTTTTCTAGTGGAAGGTTTTTTGGAGACCTTTAGAATATCCAGAACTCCCTGAGAGAGAGATGAAGTGCTGCATATTCTAACTCTTCAAGAGCCAGGCCTTGAGGTTGAGGGACTGGAGATTGGGGAACCAGATCTGCCCCTGGGAGGAGGAGAGAAGATTGTATCTCCTGGGAAGACACAGGGGACGTGACACAGCCAAGGACAACAGAAAAGGATACCAGGGCTGTCTGGCCCAATCTGGAGCCACCAAAATCACTGTGCAGGGTTGAGTTCTTATCTTGATCAGAACTCTGAACAGGAGAGGGAAAGGAGGGAAGGCACAGAGAAACCTGCCTTTCCAGTCCAGAATGAGGGCATCCTGGGGAACCATCCCCAGGACTGGAGGTCTGCAACAAAACAGAGGAAGTTGATGATTGTCTGGTGCTGCAAATAGATCTACCTCTGGGATGCCCCACCTCGAGAAAATGATCCTCAGAATGTGAGGATTCAGGGATCATTCATGATGTCCCTGTGAGATCCTGCTCAGGGCATTTGCTAACATGTTGTCTTTCCCTGGAAGATGAACCACTACCAGGGAAGTCTGAAGGTAATAGGCCAGAGACCAAATCTTCATGGCCTCTGTGCACAAGGCCGTGGACCGAGTGCCTCCCTGCTTGTTGATGTACCACATTGTGGTAGTGTTGTCCGTCCTGATTTGGACCACCTTGCCCTTGACTGAATCTGAGAAGGTCTGAAGGGCTAGAAAAACTGCTCTGAGTTCCAGGAGATTGATATGAAGAAGAGACTCCTGTGGGGACCAGATTCCCTGAGCTGTTAGGGCTCCCAGGTGGGCTCCCCAGCCTAGGAGAGAAGCATCCGTAGTCAGTACTACTGATGGAACTTGAGGGAGAAATGGAACCTCTTGTCTGAGGTTGTCCTGGTCCAGCCACCACTGGTGAGCTTGTACCAGAGTTCGGATCACTGGAATCAGTTTGGAGAGAGTGTTCTTTCTCTGTGACCAAAAGGACCTTAGATGGAACTGAATGTCCTGCATCTGAAATCTGGCACCTTGAACCACTGCAGTGGAGGCTGCCATGTGGCTCAAGAGTTGGAGGAACTGTCTCGCTGGAAGAGAAACCTGAGGCCGAAAGGAGGAAGTGAGGTCTACTAAGGCCTTCACCCTTGCCAAAGGAAGGAAGGCTTTTGCTTGGACAGTATCTAATTCCACCCCTATGAAGATGAGAAGCTGTACTGGTTCGAGGACTGATTTTGACAGATTTAGAAGAAACCCCAGAGAACTGAGCAAGTCCTGGGTGGTTTGCAGAGCTGCCCTGACCTGATCTGATGACTGCCCTACCAGCAGCCAGTCATTCAGATATGGAAAAATGGTGTTACCCTGTCTTCTGAGGTAAGCCACCACTACTACAAGGCACTTTGTGAACACCCTTGGAGCTGATGTTAGGCCAAAAGGCATGGCCTTGAACTGATAGTGGCCTGAAGGCAACTCGAACCTGAGGTATTTTCTGTGGGAGCACCTTACAGGGATATGGAAGTAGGCATCCTTGAGGTCCAGTGATGCTAGCCAATCTCCTGGTCTTAAAGAGGGAAGGATTATTCCCAAAGTTACCATTTTGAATTTGGGTTTTGATATGTGTTTGTTCAAGTACCTTAGATCCAGGTTGGGTCGCCACTCCCCTGTTTTCTTTGGGGTAAGGAAGTACCTGGAGTACAGGTCTTTTCCCCTGTGTTGAGTAGGAACCCTCTCTACAGCTCTGAGAGCTAGGAGAGAGGAAAACTCTGCCTCCAGGGCAAGGGTTTCTGAGATTGATGCAGGTGGAAAAGACTTGGCCCTCCTTTCTGGGTACCTTTTGAAACTGAGGGCCAGTCCCTGGCTTATTACTTCCAGGATCCACTTGTCTGAGGTAACAGACTTCCAGGCCTGAAAGTAGTAAGCCAGCCTGCCTCCTACTGGGATTGGGGAGTCGACCCGGGCTGACACCTCAGGGTGTCTGCTTGGCAGGAGCCTTAGACTGGGAGGAGGAAGCAGCCCTGTTCATCCCCCTCCTACCCCTCCCTTGGAAAAAAAACCCTTTGTGGGTAAGAGGAGGAGGCCTGGGCTTGGTAAAAAGGCCTGTGAAAAGGCCTGCCCCTGCCCCTGGACTGCTGCTTTTGAGGAGTGGATTGCCTTTCCTTGGCCTGTGCACTCCTGTAAGTTGTCCTGTATTCGTCCATTTTCTTCATGTAAGCCTCTGTCTGCTCTCCAAACAGAGTGTTACCAACTACAGGAAAATCCATAACCTTAGACTGGGTGTCCTGTGATAGGCTACTACATCTGAGCCAAGCATGCCTCCTGAGAGACACAGATGTAGCCATGACTCTGGATGCCACATCGTTGGAGTCCACAGCAGCATGAAATTGTACTTTGGATGCCTCAGTTCCATCTGCAGCCACCTCCTCCAGCTCTTTGGCTAGCTGGGGGGAGGCCTGTTGAGCCAGTTTCAGAACCGTATCCCACCTGGACTTCTAGTACCTGGCTGTATAGGCCATATAATTTGCCTGCCTGAGTCCCAAAGATAATGACAAGTATAGTTTTTTGGCCATGGCATCAACTTTCCTGGAGTCCTTGTCTGAGGGGTGTGAAGCCAAAGGAATGTTTGCCCTGTCACAGGCTGCAGTCTGCACTACCCCAACATGGCTGCAATGTGAATAAAGGAACTCTGCAGCTGAGCCTCATAACATATACCTCCTGTTCATTCTTTTATCTACAGGAGATAAAGAGAAGTCTGTAGAATCTTTTGTGTCTGTTTCCCCAAGGACTTATGAAGGGGGATAGACAACCTTTTGGACTCTGGGATGTCCATCATCTCCACAAAATCAGGCTCTTCTTCCTCCTCAGCAGCTTCAACCATAGGGAGCTGGAGGGTTTGGGCCACCTTCTTGTAAAACAAGAAGTGTGAAGGGGACTCAGAGAGCCTGGGAGGAGAGATATCAGAGGGCCTGTCTGGGGAGATGTCCAGTTCAATGGGTACATCCAGACCCCCTGGTCGTCATCATCATCGGGATAATCTTCGTCTCCCTCCCACTCCTCATAGAAAGCATCCAGATCGTAATCCGAAGGAGTCGGTTCCAACCGAACCGACAGTGCCGATTCGGACGGAACCAGGCGAAGCGATTGGACAATACTAATCGCTTTGACTATCTCATACGCAGTTGGAGTATGCAGTACTGGATCCAAACCGGCAGATTTTCGTTTCTTTTTTGACAGAACCGACCCCTCAGAGTCGGCTCTCCTTTTGCCCGAGAAGGTATCGCCCAGGTTAGTAGGCATCTCCTCAGGTTCAGCCGCAACCGAACTGGGCTGGCCATCCAGATCCATGGACTTCTCGGCCTCCCTTTCCCTCAACCTACTCAGTCTTTTTTCTAGAGTGGTTTTGGGAACATTTTTGCAAATTTGGCAGTCTGACTGGAGGTGGTCAAACCCCAGACAATAAACACAGATGAGGTGGGGGTCAGCCTTTGCAAAGGCCTCCCCACTCTCAGTACAGTGTTGAAACCCAGTGGGACTGGTTTTCTTTTTGGGTTTCTCAGACACGGCCAACCTACCAAAATTACCCTATAGAAGCTTTCAAGCCAGGTAATACCAACCGATTGGTAACAACCGTGTCACGGGTTTGGAAAAGAACCGAGAAAAAGCCCGGTTACCGATCGGTACCGGAACACCACACTAATCCCAGAAAGATATTATTTAAAATTAGAGAACTCACAAGGTCGGTTCCTAACCAGACTGACCGAAAAGAAACCGAAGAGACAAACGACTTCCACATTTAAATAAAATAAAAACACAGTCACTACCTATCTACAACACTACCTGTACCGTAGACAGAGGCTGGAAATCAAAAAAAACAATAAAGAAATGGTTTATAAACCAAACGCTTTACTATACCGAACCGAGCAGAGGAAATCTCCGGAGCGACTTCACTGTTAAGCGGAGTAAAGAATCTGACGGTTACACTGGGAAGTACCACAGACAGAGGTTTGAAAACCGAGCTCGAGCTCAACGTTCCATGCTTCTGCATAGAGTTAACTCTTTCCTCTCCGGGGCAGTTCAGGTGCTGGGGCTAACTGCCTTATGTCTGAATACAGCAAGACTTCATGTTTGAAACTTATTCTGAGAGGACAAAAATAGCTAGACTTTAGTTTTTTTTGTAGTTTAGCACTAGTTTGTGATTATTAAACCATCTCTCTGCTTCTGTGAAGCCTTGTTGAATACTGTTTTCAAGAGTGTTGGGATCCAGGTGGCTAGTAAAGATGACCACACCATCTGCGTAGAGGACAGTACGCTGGTTGCAGACAGCTGGAAGGTCGTTCAGGAAAATACTGAACAATAAGGGACCCAGGATTGAGCCTTGAGGTACCCCTGATCGGACAGCCTTCTGTTCCGAAACTACATTTGATATCCTCACCTTCTGCAGTCTATCACTGAGGTAGCTTCTGAACCATTTCAGAGTGTTTGGGGCAACACCAGTTTTAGAGAGTTGGCAAAGCAACAGTGTGTCATTCACTGTGTCAAAGGCTTTTGTTAGGTCAACAAAGGCTGCACTTACAATCTTGCTTCGATCGATTGCCTGTTGTATGAAGCTTGTGAATTCTAATATTGTGAATATTGTGAAATCTAATATTATTCTTAATAATTGCACCTGAATACACCCACAGTCCATGTCCATAGTGTAGTGGCCCCCGCTTCCCCTCAACGGTGCACAGACAGCCCCCTCCCTGCCCCTCCAGCTCATCCCATTGTGACGACTGGCTCTGTAATGGGATCATACCTCTCATCACAGTAGGATGCTGGAATGTGTTATATGTAGGCACGGGCCATATGTGGGTGATAATACCCAGTGGCCATAATCCTCAGGCACTCGCATGCAGATCCATAATCCCGGTGCCACTGCACTGCTCAGTGTGGATGACAGCCAATGCTGTACCCAGTCACACAGGTCCCAAAACAGGCATGTTACAGCTGATCTCCCATTCATTTGTACAGTTGTGGAACTGCGGATGAACTATCAATAGCCTGAAGTGTACCCTGCAAATGGCATTACAGGATACCGCACCCCATGGTACCTGGGATACTTCAGAAGTCTGGAGGGTGGCATGTTACACAGGGGAACAGGGGAGAGTGTGGGCTTGCAACGGTGTATGACAGCAGAAAGATACAGCATTGACAAGGCATGCATTGGAGGTATGTAAATACCCTCCAGTTTGCCAGGGATGTACACACAGCTGCATACACTGGTGGATCCGCAGCTGGCATGGTGCCCCAATGCACAGTACAGACAGTTGGGCCATTCCAGAGTGCAGTTCCCCAGCCCGGGTTCAGTGCAGTCAATGGCTGGAAATGGTAGGGTGTGGAGGGCAGTGACAGTCTTTGTAACAGGTTGGGTATGGGGTAATGAGGGTGTCTGTGTACAGAGGCGGTGGATGGGAGTCCTCTAGACTATGGATATGGACCATGGTTTCCTCTGGTGCAATCGGATCTGGGGAGGCCTACACTATGGAGCTCTTCAGGGATAGAGTTGGCCAGATTGAGGATGGAAAGGGTGTACCTCTAGTCTACCAGGGCTGCCAGGCTGATGTGCACCTGGGTGCACATCTGCAGGCTGCCTGTGGGTGGCTGTCCAGGTTAGGCCAGCTATTCATGGCCTAACTGTGGGCTGTGGTGCTCTGGACTGTGAGGGGCACATTCCCAATGAATATGATGCAGCATGGCATATGCATGGGATTGCCCCCTCGACTTGAACAGCATACCATTTGTGTGTGCCCTGACCCAATCCCTTGCGGCCGGCGCATCCTGCACACTTGAATATTGTGCTGTTGCACATTGTTGGAGTTGTGCGGCACATCTCCCTTGTCCACCATATCTCCTTTGAATATGGGGGCCCTGGACTAGGTAGCTTAAATACATTATAAAAATGGTAAAATCATGACCCCCACTGAAAACAAGATATTGCATCTAATCTGGGACAGCCCGTGTAAATACAGTGCAAAAATGTGTAAATGAACATCCCTGTGACAATCAGATGTAGCATTTCCCCTGCCCTATCTAGGATATAAAATATAGGATAAGAAATATTCAGTGCTCCCAGATCCAAATAACCATTACTGTGTAAGAAGCCCTCATTTTCCCTGTGTTTTCCCCACAAAGACATAATCAAATCCCTGTATAAATCCCTGTAAATGTTTCCATAAGCCACTGATTCTTTATTTATGACTTCGTTCGTTATTATATCAGCAGCCTTTTAATAGGAAAAGAGCTCTGATTTGCTGCTCAGTATTAATATTATATGTTACAATGGCTTTGGGATGATTTGGATTTATACGCTATGCATAAGGCATAATGGGGGACTATATGAAATAACAAACATCAAGCCCATTATTTCATGAACTATATTTGCCTGTAAACAAATGTATTGCAAATAAAGACATATATATACACACACACACACACACACACCAAATGCTATTTTTGCATCTTATAGTTGTTAGTTTTCAGACAAATTCTCTTAGACTTTTTGACTTTTTTCTGTCCACCTGATGGAATCTTGAATGAGTTAAGTAAATGTTATTATTTTATCAAGGCCTTGATCCAGCAACTCAGTAAATACACACTCAGTATATCATATTATAAAATGACAAAAAACAGTATTCTGTTTGCAGTTGTTTGATCAAGAATTTTATAAATGGTATAAGTTCTTTTTGTCACATCTGTGTTGGTCCAATAAAAGGTATCAAATCATTTGCTTCTGTATCACTCATGGTTTGTCAGCAGTTAATTCATTAGATGAGGTCTCCCTTGCCTAGAGTTTGACTGTTTCTCCACCCCTCCCCCAAACACACACACACACTCACTCTTACTATAAGAGATCTCAGTAGCTCTTATCTGTTATGTTTGGGAAGCAGGCTGCAGCCCTTTCTGTCAAAAAATGTATTTATGTATTTAGTCTGGGTAGTTCACTGAAGACCCGGCATTTTATCAGATAGGTCTTGAGAGATTAAAAACAGTGTAAATATTTACAGAACTTGATGGGAAAGGGTAACATTTATGAGGTATGAATCTTTCTTGAAAGATATTCATCCCTAACTGAATTAGCAGCAAAAAATGTTTAAATGCTAATTATTTAAATGTGCAAGCTGTTGCATTTCAAAGGGGGTAAACAAATTTCCACTTTAAAAGGCAACCAATATTTAACAAGCTGTTTCAGTTTCCTAATGGCCATCAGATAAGCAGCTTGGAGTTACGTCTCCAACATTCTAAACGGAAGGGATTATTTTATTTTAGCTGTCATAGTGATTTGTAGATGTGGAAGAATACATTGAAATGTCCAAAAAATGAGTTCCATGAAACTCCATTTTAAGCTACAGATAACAAAATGGCCCTAGAGAAGACATCAGTAATTATAAACTGATTTCATTACTTTCAAAAGCATCTAAAATATTCGAGAGAGTTGTAGGAAATCAATTGCAAAACCACTTGGAAGCGTAGAGTTTGAATATCCAAACCATTCAGGATTTCGAGTGGGTCACAGTACCACAACAGCACTGGTGAAAGTTACATCAGATATTCAGACAGCCTTGGATGGTGGTCACCTGGTCAGGCCATATTTGTAGATTTATCCAAAGCCTTTGACACCTTGGACCATGGAGTCCTACTGGGCAAGTTGGAGCAGTGTGACCTCCACGAGATGGCCCAACACTGGTTTGGGAAATACTTGGGGGAAGAACCCAGCTGGTACCCTGGGGAACTACAGGTCATACTGTGAGTGTATTAGATCAGGTGTCCCTTAGGAGTCAGTTTTGGGACCCATACTATTTAATATATATATACAGAGGGAATTGGTCCAACATCATCTGTATGTAGAGGACATTATTATATATATATATATATATATATATATATATATATATATATATATATATACACACAGGGTAAAACAGTATCAGACATACAAGGTAGCTTACAAAGAGATTTCAACAGAATACAGGAATATTTTTTGGCTCACAGATTAATACTAAATGATAAAAAATTGCAGGTGATGATTATTGGTAACAAACATACTAATTCAAACCAACTGTTGCAAATTTCAACTTTAACTGGCTCCACTTAAAGAAGGTGGGTTCCTACAAATACCTGGGAGTCTGGTTGGACTCCCAGCGCAAGTGGGATACCCACATAGACAATTTGGTAAAAAAACATGAATGTAAGATTAGGAGCATTGTACAGAGTTAGAAAATGTATCCCTGTAAATGCAAGAAAGTATATTGTGAATACAATGATAATACCACTGTTTGACTACAGGGACATAGTACATTGGAGGGGGGAACTAGAAGAGAATTGGGGAAATGAGATGTAATGTATAATAGGTTCACATGTTTTATATTGGATGTACCATGACAAACATATCACTGTCTGTTGTATCATTCACTGGGCTGGCCAAGCTTGAACAAATGTAGAAATCTACATACTTCTCATTTGATACACCAAATGTTGTTAAAGAAAACTCCATCTTATCTTGATAATTTGTTTCAAATTCAACAAAAAAGGAGTAATCTTAGAATGGCTGGAATTATAAAACTCCAAATTCCAGTACTCAAAACAACTAAAGGCAATTTGAGCTTAATCAGCTCAGGTCCTAGGATTTGGAATTGTTTACCAAATCCACTAAAGGTAGCTAGGGGGAATATATCTTGAAACCAGATGAAATCCTGGTACTTTAAAGTTTCTATCCAACCCAAGACTTGTTGCACTAATTATGAAAAGGGCTAACTTGAGTGTTTTTTGGTGCACACATTTTACTATATGTTGTACTTACTGCTATTGGTAACTATATGTTGATGTTTCTGAACAAATGCATTTAAATGAATTATGTAACAGTGTGTGTATGTTGTATGTACGAAGGACCCCACTGTAAATGAGCCTTGGCTCAATTGGGTTATCCTTTTCTTGATTGCTGAAAATGAACTACTACTACTACTACTAATACTATACTTAGATATCCTCCGAGGGACACAAGTTTTGTAAGTTTAAAGTCTTTTAAGTTGTTTGTGTTTTGTTGCTCTGCTGGACCTGTACCAGATCCTCCAGCTTTGATAGCTTGCAAGGCATCCAGCCATTGCTCCTCCTGTTACTGCATCTCTTCGCTCATCTGCTGCTACTATCGCAGCATGTCTTCTCTTCTCTGCTGCTTCTGTGGCTGAATTTCTTTTTTTCTCTGCTTTTCTGTTGTATAGCCCACCATTTGAAGAAGGCAGACTTGCTTTCAGGTTCTGATCCTGCCTGTTCTTCTTCCATCACTGGTCCAGCTGTACAGGCTGAGTTTGGACTTTTGCCTCTGCTAGTTTGGCTGCCATTCTTCTGGTAATCTCTCCTGGGCTTGCTGTTGCAGCATCTGCACCTTTCTTCTATGCTTCCTTGGTACCAAGTCAAGTACCCACACACAAAACTCCCGGCGTAGAGTATGCTCGGCATAAATTCCACTTAGTCTGATACCATCTGTTGTCGAGGCACAGGTCAGGAAGCATAGACAAATCAGGACAAGTTATGAAATTTGCAAGCAGTGCTCGGGTCCAGAGAGGTCAGGGTGGAGTCACTGGGGACGTCGGCACAAAAAAAAAATATTATCATCAATAACAATAAAATAAAAATAAAATTGTACAGGATAGCTCTTTTACAGGCAGTTCAAGTAAAACAATGTCCTTCATCTGAGTGTATCTCTAAATCTAAATCTCAGACTCACTCTCTCTCTCTCTCCAACAAAAAACATTATTGCCTTTTTTATAAGAAGTCTTTGCATGGCAATTAACTTCTGTATCCTGAGCTTGTTAAGATACCTTCTATTTCTCACAGAATGTATCAGAGTTCTTGTCAGTTGCTTTCCTAAGCAGACTTGCAATTAGAACACTGTGTCCCAAGCTAGCCTCCTGCTGACAGTTTTGCAAAAAAGCCTAAGGAGGTCAAACTGCAGCTCAAGGTTAATCCCAAGTTCCAAATAGTTTTTTGCAATCATATCAGCAATATAACTATATACTGTACATTTTCAAACCAGAGAATCCAGTTTCATATAAAGATCCACATATATTTTTATAACCACAGACAAGCAAGGGGGAAGAAAAGATAGAAACAGCAAGAGAAGGCAGAGAGATAGCAGAAGGGGGGAGAATCATGAGACTGTCGGTGTGATCGCAATCAGACAAAAGACAGAAAAGAAGAGGACAGAACAGATCCTTGCTTTTAACTCTTTCTGCATTAACAAATGGGACAGGGTCTTATTCAACCCTGTCACAGTCAAAACTGACTGACATGGTAGAAATGTTTAGCCACTGCAGACGGAGACACTCACCTGGGTCAATGGCTGAATGCTCAAAATCAAGTGCAGCATGCATATTTTTAAATAAAGCCTGGAAAGTTATATCCTCCTGAGGAACAGGAAAAAGTGCCAGATCCAAAGAGTTCTGGCTACAGAGAGAGTCTTTGTCGCTGCCCTCAGAAATGATGAGGTCAGGATCAGACTTGTCCCCCTCCAGTCACACCTGCAGGGGGGAGGATAGATCGCAAACTCTCTAATCCAGAATGTGTCCTCTGCAACGACGGCTCCATTTTACCAGGGGTCGGCATCAATGGCAGTTCCATGACCAGAACCAAATCCAGCATCAGGGAGACCACTGGCATGGAGGGTGGTGTTGGGACAGGCCCTGAAAGGCCTAAACCCAGCACTGACAGTGGCACCAACCCCATCAATGACAATTCAACCAGTACCAGAGTGACCGGAAGTGGTACTGCAGCTGGTTCTATCACATTGACACTGGATGGGGGTGCAGCCAGTGGGACAGAAGTCACCAGTAAGGGACCAGGGGATGCTGCCAGAACCAAATGCTCTACCTAGCTTGAGGGCCCTGTCCACGGTTCCAGTTCCACTGGCCCTGAGGGACCAGGGACTGGATCTGCAGACATGGGCAAATAAGACAGATGCTGCACCCACTGCTCCATAACAGGTGCCCAATGGTGGAACTGTCCACGGGAGTCCCCACTTACAGAGAGGGACTCCAGGCCTGAGACCTCGATCTCCTAACACCGGAAGCCCCCGGTGACACTGACAATGCCAGTGAGGGCCTCTGGCTCCTGGAGACTGAGAATCTCAAAGCAGATGATGGAAAGAGTGACCTTGAGTGCTACCACCTCTTCCCCTTCCAATGGAAGAGGACAGACTCAAGGCTGTGTTGGGCCGAGAACCTGACAGGGATCAGGAACTGGCTGCTTCAAGGAGGACTGACTTTCCCCCTGGGCAAAGAACCACCCGTCGTCAGAATCCTTCCACAGTGGGGAAAATGGACCAGAAATGGCCCCGCTGCCGGAGCAGCTTGCCTGAGAAGGCTCCCTGCCATTGTTGTCCATGACCGTCGATCATTGACTCAGCAGGGTGAGCGAGGATAAGAAAAAAACATTTGTGTAAAAACTAAAACTGACACAAAAATATCAAACTCTAGCTTTAAGCACTAAAAACTAAGAAAGAATGAACGCTGTTGTCATATAGATGTGAAGTTCTGCCTCCTGGTGGGCGAGAGTCATTGTCACTGATGTACACTTGATGGCGGAGAAAAAGAACGGAGGTAGTTGAGGGCTGGAGCCAAGGTAAGCTATGCAGCATGAGCCAATCTTGTGGTGCTGTGCATGTGCGCAGATTACCTCAGCACCAGACCTTCTGAAAAGTTCAGGCTCCTGCAGGGTCCTAGCGCCTCCACTTCAGACCCATTAGTGGGATTTAGTGATTCCTGGAAGATCAAAAACTTTAAAAAAGAATAACCTGTCAAACAGGAGAATGCAGTACTGAGGTACGGACTGTTAAGGTAACATTCAGAAGTGGTATGATTTACATTGAAAAATGTGATGTACGCCAGCCCAGTGGCACAGAGGGTTCAGGCACTGGCGCCTTACCTCGAGCCATGCCGGTGACCCGGGTTCGGGAACAGACTCTGGACACCGGGGGCTGGCGGGGGAAGGAGAGGATTGAGCATCAGTAGGACTGCTTTTCTCTCCTGGGGTGGGTACAGGGGTGTCGTCGCTCTGCAGCAGCCCCTGGTGGAGACCGGAGGCACTGCAGATGCAACGTAGGAGGGAATGTCACTAGAGGAGCGGAAATACCCGCTCCATGTTCAACCAGATGATGACTGCCTGGCTGCCCGAGGCCATCGATGTCCCACAGAGCCATCTGTTCCAGCAGCACCCTGGGGCCAAGCATTGCTCTGGTCTGTCCCCTGTGCCTTTCCCCTCGGGGAGGACCCCACGCCCATGAAGGGTTACGTCGGGGTTACCCTGGGGTCAGCCACTATATGGAACGGTGGCTCGAGGAGTGAGATAGGTCGGATTCAGCCTTGGCTCATGCCTGAAGGAGTGGCTGAGATAGAGCATGTAGGAGGGGATAAAGAGATAATGCAAAAAAGAAAAATGTGATGTATTATTATTACTTACTGCTATTTATTTATTTTCAGAAATTATAACAGTAACTCCCCTTGAAAAAGCCTGAAGTAACCCAGCAAAACACTAGGGTTTTCAAAAAACAAAACAAAACAAAAAAATAACAAGCAAACTATCTACTAAGTGTAGACCAAGTTCTTTGGAAACTGTATACACTCCATCACCATACTGATGATTATAGCTGTTAGATTCTATACCTTAACAATCAGCATTTCTTGCTTAGCGTCTGTATCTGGTAAGCCCTTTGCCAGAGATTTAAACTTGCACCGGACAGCATACCCATATTTGGAGAAATGGCCTTGGTAGCTAGCTATCCTCCTGGCTAGAGTAGCGAAGGCATAAACCCATGCCCATGGTGTCTACTTTACGCAACTCTCTATTAGTGGGCTGCACAATAACCTACTTGGGCACAATGGTGTTGACATTCTTAGCAAAAATGACTTTTTTTTATGCCTGTTTTATTGAATATCAACTTGTTCAAATCCATACAATCACAATATGAATTATATAAGGTAAATACAGCATTAATTAACATATTTAAAAAAGGTAACAAACAATAACAAACTGGGCCAATATCAGTGCATAAAATAGTACAAATTAGTGGCAAAACTGTTAAAGAAAGAATTAAAAAAAAAAAAATATATAAAAGTGGGTTGCTATCAAGTGTAAAAACATTTTCTAAACAGTATTGTATTCTGCTATATTAAGATAATATGTTATATTTGAGGGATAAGGAATGGGTGCAAGCTTTAACCTATATTTGTAACGTAATCCAGGCAGGAACATATCACCCAAATCTTCCCAATTTTGATGTAAAGTTAAAAACTAATAAAAATTGTGGAAGGAGTGCCAATAAAAGGGGAGATGAGTGAATAAATAAAATAAATAACTAGTGGATGGGGGGGTGGTCAAGGATTAAGTCCATTATACAGATCCCATCTAGTCCATCGGTTTTGAAAACCTGAGGTTTCGGGCCAGCCTGGTGGTGCAGGGGGCTGAGGTGCTGGACACCTTACCTCAGGCTATGCCAGCGACCCGGGTTCGGGAATGACCCTGAGTTGTCAGGGTGCCATCACCGGGGGTGGGAGCAGGACTGAGCGATGGCTGTCCTCTCCCGGGAGGGAGGATTGCCCATTCACAGTCCCGCCTTCACTGGATGGAGGTTCGGTGGCAGGCGCAGGTGGTCAAGGAGTGACTGGTAGGGTAGGGTAGGGGTGTCCCACAGTGCATGACGTGCATGTGCCTCCACACACACACACGCTCCACCAAGGACGTGAGGGCGGGGCAACATACCGGGAAAAAGCACTCTAAATAAATAACTGAAAAAAAAAAAGAAAACCTGGGGTTTGTTGGTGTAAATCAAAGGTAAGTTTCTCAAAGTTTTGGATATGTAAAATTATATGTGTCCACTCTGATTTAGTCGGAGGGTCAGGTTGCAATCACTTTTCAGTAATAGATTCCATTGCTGCTGTAAGAAGAATTAACCATAGATACATTGCTTCACGGCCTTTAAGCTGGGAAGGGAGGAGGCCTAGGAGTGTGTTTTCAAGGGTCAGAGGTTCAGTTAAACCAAGTATACTGGATATATGAGTAGAAACTTCATTCTCAGCCAAAATGACAATGGTATCAGCTATTGGCAGAGTGAAATATATGGGCTTACACTTAGGAGATGTATTTTCTGTCTGCCTGTTTCGGGACAGCTGCCACAGTAGCAGGCCTCCTCCAGGCCGCCTAGATAGTGTCTCTAAGATTGCCTTGATGGGAGGAACCAGGGAGACTGGGATATTAAGCATGTTTAGGAGCTCCAGTTGGAGGCACCTAGCCTGGTGCATAGCTGATGGCTCAAAATTCAGAGTGCTGTGTATGTTTTTGAGCAGAGCTTAATAAACAAGTTAACCAGCCTGGGAGTGGGTCCCAGGGTGGTAACCCTGGTAAAAATTTGTCTGGACAACAGGATGCAGAGGGTAATAGCAAATGAAGTCCACTCTGAAGAAAGGGGTGGGTTACTAGCGGGGTACGGCAGAATTCAGTACTGGGACCGGTCCTCTTTAATGTCTTTATGGGTGACATTGCAGAGGGACTAGAAAGAAAAGTATGCCTTTTTGCAGACAGCATAAAGATCTGCAACGGGGTTGATACACAAGGGTGTGTGTGTGTGGAAAGGATGAGAAGGGACTTGTCAAGGTTGAAGGAATGGTCAAAAGTACGGCAGCTTAGATTCAATGCAAAGAAGTGCAAAGTAATGCACCTGGGAAACAAAAACCCAAGGGGGGTTATTAATGACAACAAAAATGGAAAGGCACCTGGGACAGTCATATCAGATGACCTAAAGGTAGGCAAGCAATGTGAGGAGGCAGTAAGGATGGTTGGGGGGATACTGGGATGCATAAGGAGAGGCATCACCAGTAGAAAACAGGAAGTTATCCCTCCATATAGACAGTTGGTGAGACCCCATCTGGAGTACTGCGTGCAGTTCTGGAGACCCCATCTCTGCAAGGACATAGACAGGATGGAGGCAGTCCAGAGGAGGACAACTAAAATGGTGCAGGGTCTGCACCAGAAGCTATATGAAGAGAGACTAAAAGAGCTTAATATGTATACCCTCGAGGAAAGGAGGGAGAGGGGGGACATGATAGAAACTTTCAAGTACCTCAAGGAATCAACAAAGTCCAAGAGGGTAGCATCTTTCAGAAAAAGAGATGTGCGGACTTCCGGTGACGTCACCGATGCAATGGCGGTCTGAACATGGAGCTCCTCAACCTCCCGGCTTAATTTGCCCTCATATTTAAGCAATTCCAGTTAAGATGAGCAAAACTGGTAAGGGAGCTACTCAGGGAAATAGATCCCGATCCAAAACTACAAAAAAAGACATCCAGACAACAGGATTGCCACAGATGAACCAGCAGGAGTCCGGGAGAGAATCGTCGTCCAGCATGGTGAGCGGGGAGACAGAATCAGAGCTGGATACATTATCACGCTCCAGATTTGAGATACTCCTTACAGAAAGTAAGCTGCCCCAAAACAAAAACAAGGCAGAGTTTGACAAATTGCATACAGACCTCACTAAACTGGAGAACCGGGTCTCTATGGCTGAGGAGAGGATTTGGGGGGCAGAGGACAATATACTTCGCCTTTCTTAGGCCATTGAAGTACTCAGTCAGCAACAGGAGAGTACGACGGCTAAATGTCTTGACTTGGAGTCCCATGCTAGGAGAGAGAATCTTAGGGTGTATGGGTTTCCTGAGGATTCCAAGGTGGGGGAGATGGCTGATTTTATGGCAGATCTTCTTCGGCATGTCCTAGAGCTCCCACAAGCCTTTACCTTTCGAATCGAGAGGGCCCACAGAGCACTGTCCCCGAGACCAGCTTCACCATCAGCCAGACCTCGATCTATCGTAATAAAATTCTCTAGCTACAGAGACAAGGAGCTGGTGCTTAGAACAGCGTGGAGGCAACAGAAAGTGGACTACAATGAATCCCACTTGTATTTCGATCAGGATTATCCACCGCAGATCCAACAACATCGAATGACCTACGCGCCCTTTTTGTGTAAGCTTAAGTTGCTGGGAGTGAAATTCCAAGCACCATATCCCGCATGCCTGCAGATGCATTGGGAAATGGGCTCGGAGCTCTATTGTACCCCGGAGGAGGCAATTCTGGCCTTAAAGAAGGGTCATGAGCTACTGGGGGCTCCCCCTCGGCCAAGATCGAATTCAAACAGGCCCTGGCAAGCATTCCCACCACGTAGGAATAGAAAATTGGGGTAGGGGTCGGCCCCCAGTGCTATGCAAGATATTAAAGATTTGCTGTGGAAGCTTACACGCCAGCAACAACAAGAAGAGGGAGATGCCAGAGAGGAAAGGGTGACTTGAAGTGCTGTGCAGTGAGTGTTTGGGTTTGAGACGCTTTGCTGTCCGATTGTGGACTATGACTCCTCCCACTTAGGGACCTATGCAGCCATAGTGGCTGATAACGTGGGGCCTGGGGAAGGGGGGGGAGTTGTACATGGGATACTGAATACAGATACTGGGCTCAGTTATTATTTTCATTTACAGGTAATGGATTATTAATATGGCTGGACAATATAACCAGAAGGGACACTGGGTCAATATACGATCTTACGTTTAAAATGTTTGAAACTCTTGATACAAGGGTTAACAGAGGGATTATTTTTCGAAGGGATGAGAATTTTAATTTGGAAACACCCACTGAATTCTGGTACAGCCACAGTGGAAGGGATCCATCCGGTAGATTATGTTTATTGCCGGGGGGAGGGGTGAAGTAAGTTTCTTCTTGTTATCAATGTTCTGGGTGTCAAGCTGGTGGGTTATATTGTCATTCTTTAGCCTTGTAGGCTGGTGGGGGGTTACTACCCCTCTTACATATACACCTTTATGTGCACCTATCTGCTCGACCAAGCGGCCTTGTGTTATGGTGTCGTTTTTAGGTCCAGTCATCGGGCCAGGATCCATGCTTGGTAGGATCCAGGGGGGCTGATCTCCACAAGGGGCTCTATACCCTCCGCCCCAGGGCATAGCTACCCAGGATTTCAGGGGTCGGTTTACTAGTTTCTCCTTCCTTGGAGGTACTTATGTAAATAGTTTTCCCTTGATAGTGAAGGAGGGGAGTTTTAACCCTCCTATCAGGGGACAGGGTTGGAGTTACATGGTTTGTTATATGTGGATTTGTGTTATGTTTATTATAAGGGCATGTCAACATATGCATGGGATGGCACCTGGAGTGGGAGACTGGAGGAAATAGATTGGGGGGATAGGGGAGGGCAATATTCGACTTACAGTGTTAAGATGGATAATACTAGAGGTATTATGTGGATCAAGTATGGACAGCAGAGGCAGTCTTAAGATACTATCACACAATGTGAATGGATTGAATAATCCTGTTAAGCATTACAAGGTACTCTCCTATCTGAGGCGACAGGTCCCGGCGTTTATTCTTCTACAGGAAATGCATTTGAATAGAGCTGAGCACAAGGAATTAGGTAGGTTTGATTTTGATCATGTGATCGCCTCCACCCATGGAGGGGGAGAAGAGACAGGGATCGGCAGTCTTAGTTCCAAGGGGATCCTCATTTAAACCTGAGGCCCACTATATAGACCCAGAGGGTAGGTTAGCAGTGGTGTCTGGGGCCTTGGAGAGATCCCCTCTTACACTAGCCTCCTTGTATATTCCCCCGGGAGCAACAGTAGCCATTGTAAGAGGCCTACTCCACAAAATTACAGAGTATCACAGGGGACTCTGGTGGTGGGGGGGTGACCTTAACCAGGTCTGGGAGCATCTAGATACCTCCAGGTCAGGACCCTTTCATCCCACGCCTGCTGGTAAATCAATCAGACGTTATATGGAGGCGACCAATTGGGTGGATGCATGGCATTCAGAACATGCTGGTCAGAGGAATTACACACATTACTCTCCCCCATATGGATCCTACGCTCGCATAGACTACTTTCTAGTCTCGGGAGAGCATCAGTTCCAAATAAAAGACTGTGTACATATACCCTCAGTCTTATCAGATCATGCACAACTCTCTATAACCCTGGAATGGAAAACAACCAGAGGCCAAACCTATGGAGATTTAATAATTATTTACTAAATATTAAAGAATTTACAGAAATGGTCAAGGATAGGGTGAAGCAGATTTTGGTGGAAAATGATTCTCTGGAGATCTCACGAGCCACCCTCTGGGATACCGTGAAAACAGTCATGAGGGGGAAAATTATTAAATATGCGTCCTACTTTAGGAAATCACAGTTTGCTCGAATGGATTCATTCCATAGGCAGATAGGTGAGGCTCAAAGGTGGCATGCAGAAGGAGAAGGCACTGCATGGGCTGAGATTCTGACTCTGTGACAGCAGATTCAAAAGCAGATTGATGTGAAAACAGAACAAGCACTGCAGTGCCTCTGTCAGAGGTATGGGGAGGTGGGGCCCAGGGCAATGAGGTTGTTGGCACACCATCTACGTTAGCAGATGATGCGAGCTTCGGTTACCCAGATTAGAGACCCAGGGACGGGGAAATTGGTTAGTTCACTGGATCAGATCTTATCCAGTTTTAAGGGCTTCTAGCAGAAGCTTTACACACCGGAGTCCTCTTTGAATGATACACAGGCAGAGGTATATTTATCTAAGATAATTCTCCCTACACTTAGTACAGAGTCTAAATTACAGTTAGATCAACCCATTTCTCCTGGGGAATTGGATCTGGCAATTAGGGGCCTGAAGTCCCTCATGTCACCAGGACCAGATGGGTATACACCCGAGTTTTTTAAATTCTTTAAGGAGGAGATAGAGGGCCCTTTGTTGGCAACATGTAGAGAGGCACAAGTGGGGGATCATTTTCTGGATACCTGGAATTATGCAGTGATTAGGAGTATTCCGAAGCAAGGGAAGGATAATACACAGTGTTCTTCATATAGGCCAATTTCCGTACTGAATATTGATTATAAAATATATACCAAGATTTTGGCTCGGAGACTGGAGGTATTACTCCCCTCCCTTATTGATTTTGACCAAACAGGCTTCGTGCTGGGGTGTCAGACTCAGGATAACATTAGGAGAACGTTACACATCCTACACTTGGCGGCCCAGTCGGGGTCTCCCCTCCTTCTTCTTCTCAGTTTATATGCGGAGAAGGCCTTCGACTGGGTGGCCTGGAGTTTTCCGGGTTTGACGTTGAAGCATTTTGGCTTCTCTGAAGCTTTTGTAAAGATTATCAACAACATTTATACTAAACCCAAAGCCTATGCTAAAATCAATGGAAGGATTACAGAACCTTTTCAATTGTGGAGGGGCACTAGATAGGGATGCCCCCTGTACCCCATATTTTTTGCCCTGTATTTAGAGCCACTGGCAGGGGCCCTATGCCAGTGTCGGGAGATCCCAGGGGTAAATTTGGGGGGAACATAAATTGGCGTTGTACGCAGATGATCTGTTGATTTATCTGTGGGATCCGGATCAGGATGTGCCTAAGCTATGGGAAGTCTTGGAAGAATTTGGGAGGGTGGCTGGGTATAAAGTTAATACTACCAAGACAGAAGTGCTGCAGGCTAATTACACTCCATCCAAAAGGACGAGAGGTCAGTTTCCATTTTGGTGGAACCTGAAACACTTGTGATACCTGGGGGTGCAGATCGGTCTGGTGTATGACCAACTTTTCCTCCTCAATTACATTCCAGTGGTGGATAATTTTAGAAGAGACTTGGAGAGGTGGCAGGGAATCCCCATTTTATTATTCCATAAGACTCAAACAATAAAAATAGTGATCCTTCCTAGACTCTTATATTTAGCCCAGACCCTTCCGGTTCAGACCCGGATTCTTTGTATAATACTCTTAATAGATGAATTTCATGGTTCATTTGGGGACAGCAGAAACCGAGGGGAAAGGGGAAGGGGAAACTGTTTAACCAGGAAAGGCACACTAAGCGGAAGCTTGTTTCCAGGTGCAACCTGGGAGCACAAGGAAGTTAAGTGACTTGCTCAGGGTCACATAGTATGCAAGTGGGGGCTGTGGGATTCAAACCCCGGTCTGATCTGCTGGATGTCACCAGATTTGAAGCTCAGAGCCTTAAACCACTGTGCTATACTGCCTCCTGGACCGAGGGTTCATCTGTCAGTTCTCCAGGTCTCAAGAGAGATGGGGGGTTTAGCCCTACCCAATTTTAAATTATAGTATCAGGCGGCGCAGCTTAGAACTTATATATACTGGCTTAGTAAGAGTTATGTTGCCAAATGGAAGTCCCTCGAGTTGCTAGGGGAGGATTTAGGTAATTTACATTCAGCTCTGCTTGGAGATGTAAGACATGGCTCCCTGGCAAATAATCAAAATCCATATATAGAAGTAACATTAAGTATTTGGCATGGGGTACTGAGAGATAAAAAAAAAATCAGAAAGTGGAGGGGTCTTTTGTACTCAGTTCCCTATATCAAGGGTTTTTGCCCAGCAAGCTGGGATGCTGGGTTTCATGGCTGGGAGAAGAGAGGCCTTCATTTGATCTGGCACTTTATGAAAGGGATAGAGATTAGATCTTTCCAAGAATTGGTGATTGGGTTTGGCCTCTCTTGGAGAGACAGATTTAGGTATTTTCAACTTCGGGAATACCTTAGAACCATGCAGAATGAACTGAGGGAAGAGGACACCCCACCTCCTCAGATATTATGCATCTTGAAAGAGGTGGTGGAGAATGGGGCCTCCTTGACTCATATGATTTCCTATCTGTATGTGGCTCTCTTAACTTGGCAGGGAGATAGCACGGAATACATCTGAAGGGTATGGTCTAGGGATGTGGGCACTCAGATTTCCCCCGACCTGTGGGCATGGACACAAAGAAAATTGTATGGGGGGTGTCACTTATTGGATGGAGAGAATTCTCCTAGAAATTACATGTTAGATTCTTCAGGACCTCAGCGATACAGGCAAAGTTTCAGGGAGGCGGGAGGGCCCTATGCTGGAGGGGGTGTGGGTCTTCCTCGGCTACGTTGTACCATATACTGTGGGACTGCCCGAGGTTGACCTTATATATTCAGGGATTAGAACGGGCCCTTCAAGCAATCTTTGACCCAGGGATTAAATTGACTGTATCTCTATATTTTATGTTTGAAATACCAAGAGGCTATAAAGATCCAAACACATGTAGATTGTTAAAATATGCCCTTTTGGTGGGACAGAAGGTGATTACCAGGCTCTGGCTTACAAGTACAGTACCCTCCATAGCCAGGTGGCAAGAGGTAATGATCTCTATTTATCGAGCAGAGGCGATGACAGCAATGCTTAATAACCAACAGACTCGGTTTGAATTAATCTGGAGGAGATGGGTGGTCTATATGGGCAGGGTTAATCAGGAATTTGTACCTTAGCCTTCATTCAACAGGATAAGGTGGAATAAATAGCCTCTGGATGCCTCCTGTATAAATCCCCTAAATCCCCTACATTATGCCAATCCTTAGAAATGAATTATGTGAGTTTAACTCTTTATGTGCCAAGTGTATAGGTGTATGTTTTTGTATGTTGATTTTGTTCTTGTACCTTTGTTTGTTCTGGTTTGTTTGATTATAATAAAAAAAGAGATATCTTTAATAAAGATAAAGTTCTAAAAAAAAGAAAGAGATGTGCAAGAACAAGGGGGTACAATTTGAAGATAGAGTGGGGACGACTCAGGGTCAAAGTGAGGAAGTATTTTTTCACAGAGAGGGTGGCTGACTCATGGAACGGCCTTCCTGAGGAGGTCGTGGGGTCAAAAACAGTGGGGGAATTTAAGAATGCATGGGACAGACATAAGGCAATTCTAGTGGGAGTTATGAGAAAGTAGGCTGTTGGTAAAACTAGGATCTGCAGCTTATCAGATAGGTAGGGAAATGGACAGACTGGGTGGGCCAAGTGGTCCTTATCTGCCATCAAAGTCTGTTTCTATGTAGGAGAGATATGAAAATTACGTACTCACTGTAATTCTTGATCTTCTTGGAAGTCTTCACCATTTATTCACTCTGCTGGGTTATCAGCCAGGCGCTAGGACCCTGCGGGAGCCAACTGCCTCAGTACCTTTTACTGAGGAAGTGCAGCGTAACTTAAGTAAGCAAATACTAAACCTAATAAGGGCACAAAATAGCCCTTTGGACCTGTATAAGAAGGGTCAACAATAACAATAGTGTCTTCACAGCCCAAACTGAAACAAGGATGGTGAAGCCTAGAATACAGAGGAGTGAGCTCCAGGGATGGTGGGTGGGCGTGTGAATAAATGTGAAGACTGTCCAAAAAGATCAAGAATTACTGTGAGTACAGAAGCTACGACCAGAAAAGCTTTTCGAATGTTATGGACATTGGATTTTTGTATTTGAACAAGTAACTGCTAGTAAAATACTTCTGAAACTTCATATCCTTTGTCAGCATTGTTCCTTGAGCGCATTACATAGAAACATAGACATTGACGGCAGATAAGGACTTCTTGGCCCACCTAGTCTGCCCATTTCCCTACCTACAGGATAAGCTGCAGATCCTATTTGACCGACAGCCTATTTCTTCCTACCCCACACAAAAATTGCCTTATGTCTGTCCCATGCGTTCTTGAATTCTCCCACAGTTTTAGACACCACAACCTCCTCAGGAAGGCTGTTCCATGCATTCACCATCCTCTCTGTGAAAAAATACTTCCTCACATTTCTCCTGAGCCATACCCTTCCCCCCATCTTCAAATTGTGTTCCCTTGTTCTTGCACAACTCTTTTTCTGAAAGATGCTACCCTCTTGGACTTTGTTGATTCCAGAGGTACTTAAAAGTTTCTATCATGTCCCTCCTCTCCCTCCTTTCCTCAAGGGTATACATATTAAGTTCCTTTAATCTCTCCTCATATGGCTTCTCTTGCAGACCCTGCACCATTTTAGTTGCCCTCCTCTGGACTGCCTCCATCCTGTCTATGTCCTTGCGGAGATGGGGTCTCCAGAATTGGACGCAGTACTCCAGATGGGGTCTTACCAACTGTCTGTACAAGAGGGATAACAACTTCCTGTTTTCTACCGGTGATGCCTCTCCTTATACATCCCAGTATCCCCCCAGTCCTCCCTACTGCCTTCTCACATTGCTTGCCAACCTTAAGGTCATCTGATATGACTACCCCCAGGTCCCTTTCCATTTTTGTTGTTGTTACTACTCCCCCCCCCATTGTGTAATCTTCCCCTGGGTTTTTGTTTCCCAGGTGCATTATTTTGCACTTCTTTGCATTAAATCAAGCTGCCATACTTCTGACCATTCCTCCAACCTTGCCAAGTCCCTTCTCATCCTTTCCATGCCTCCTTGTGTATCAACCCTATTGCAGATCTTTGTGTCATCTGCAAAGAGGCATACTTTTCCTTCCAGTCCCTCTGCAATGTCACTTATAAAGACATTAAAAAGGACTGGACTCAGTACTGAACCCTGTGGTACCCCACTAGTAACCCCTCTTTCTTCAGAGTGGACCCCATTTACAACTGCCTTCTATGTCCTGTTGTTCAGCCAATGTTTTACCCAGGCTACCACCCTGGGACCCACTCCCAGGCTGGTTAATTTGACTATTAATCTTTTGTGTGGGACTGTGTCAAATGCCTTGCTAGAGTCTAGGTAAGCCATGTCCACAGCCCCTCCCTGGTCTACTACTTTGGTCACCCAGTCAAAGAAATCAATTAGATTTGTCTGACATGACCTTCCCTCGCTGTGAACCCATGCTGCCTTGGGTCCTGTGCCCCACTGGCCTCTAGGTACTCAACAATTCTTTCTTTCAGAAATGATTCCATCACTTTCCCTACCACAGAGGTCAAACTGACAGGTCTGTAGTTTCCGGCCTCTATCTTGCTCCCACTTTTGTGAAGGGGTATCACATCCACCTTCCTCCAATCCTCAGGTACCACACCATCCTCCCATGATTTGTTAAAAAGGGTAGTCAGTGGTGTCACTAGTTCTCTCCTTAATTCTTTAAGAATTCTGGGGTGAATTCCATCAGGCCCCATTGCTTTGTCCACCTTCAGTTTTAGGAGTTCTTTCAGAACCCTTTCTTCTGTGAAAGGACTGGAATCGACCCTCCTATCCAGAGTGCTTCTGTTAGTTGGATTAGGCACCTCACCTGCCTCTTCTTTTGTGAATACTGAGCAGAGGTATTCGTTCAGTATCCTTGCTTTTTTACTGTTCCTCTCTGGCCACCCACTGTCCATTCTATTCAGCCTCACTATCCCTCCCTGTGTCTTCCTATGCTCCCTGATGTGCCTATAAAAGGTTTTATCCCCCTTCTTTACCGAGTTGGCTATCTTTTCCTCAGTTTGGGTCTTTGCTATTCTGACTACCCTCCCTGCTTCCTTCTGCCTTAACTGGTACAGTTCTCTGTCCTGCTCCTTCTGTGTTTCCTTATACTTCCTAAATGCTATCTTTTTCTCCCTAACCTTCACTGCCACCTCTTTTGACAACCATAGTGGCTTTTTATTTCATTTTGATTTGTTTATTTGCTTCACACAAAGGCTTGTTGCCTCTGTGATGGCAGTTTTGATGTTTCCCCATTGTTGCTCGACCCCTCCTTCTAGCCTATTTGCTAGGGCTTTTCTAAGGCACTCTCCCATCTTGCCAAAGTCAGCCCTCCTGCAGTCCAGAACCCTCACACTTTTGTATAGCTTGACTCTGTAGCTGAGTTTATCGTGAACCACACTGTTTGGTGGTCACTTGTTCCCAGATGGCTACTCACTTCTAGATCTAGATCCTCTCACTGTCCCCATTTGAGAGTATGAGGTCTAAGATTGCTCCCTCACTAGTGGGTTCCAAAACTAGATGTCTGAGGCATGCCACCTGAAGGGCGTCGAGAATGGCCCTGCTTTTGGGTGTGGCTGCAGCCAAGGTGCTCCAGTTAACATCTGGCATATTCAGGTCCCCCATCAACAGTATCTTCCCTTTCTTTGCCATCTTAAGGATGCCTTCTATCATATCCTTGTCCACTCCCTCCTGACATGGGGGTCTGTATACAACTCCTGTGCGGATTGTGGTGTCATTTTCAGTCTCTAAGGTGACCCACAGTGCCTCCTCTCCTCCCTGTTTACTCTTTTGTTCAGTTGCTTTTATCCCTTCCCTAACATAGAGAGCTACTCCTCCCCCTCTTCTCCCTCCTGTCTCTCCTGTAGGCTGTGTACCCTGATATGTTAACATCCCAGTCATGGTTCTCTGTGTACCATGTTTCTGTGACTGCTACGATATCCAGGCATCCCTCTTCCATCAAGGCCACCAGTTCAGGGAGCTTGTTGCCCAGATACGGGCATTGGTACTCATTACCCTCCATTTCTTGATGGCCTTACCCCTTTTTGCCCCATCCCTGTCCTTATTGTGTTTGTCATTTTCTCCATTTACCCCTGCCCTTCTCCCAATCGACATTTCTATCTTGGTGTTTACCTCACTTACTACCCTGATCTTTTTTTGGGGGGGCTAGGATTTCCCTGCTCCTTTCCAGTGCCTCCTCCCTTGGCTAGTTTAAATGCTTGCCAATGAAGCATTTAACCCTATCACCTAGGATCCTGGTTTCCCTCCTGGATAGATGCAGACCATCATGCCAGTATAGGCCTGCATCCCTCCAGGTGGACCTCCAGTCCCCAGTGAAGCCAAATCCCTGAGCTCTCAACCAGTTTTTCAACCACTGATTGAATTGCATGGTGTGGTGCATCCTAGCCTCACCCATGCCACAGACAGGCAGCACCTCCAAGAAGGTTACCGTGCATGCTACTTGTCTAAGGCCCCTCCCCAACTCCACAAACTCTTCCTGCACTGCTCTGATCCCTTTCTTACCAGGTCATTTTTCCCTAAGTGGACAATGACATCCAGCTCCCTCCTCTGTGCAGCTGCTCCAGCAATCCTGAGGATTCTCTCCCTGTCCCTCCAACCCATGGCACCAGGCAGGCACCTTACCTCCCTCTCCCCTTCCTCCCCTAGTTCTACCTTCCTAACAATGGAGTCCCCCACCAGGAGTTGTTTCCTTCCCCTGTGGGGTCCCATGCCACCCTTCTGTGGGTCTCCTTTGTGGAGGTTCCCAGCATCCTCCTTGGTCTCCACTGTGGGTGCCTCCATAGAGGAACCACACTTTGCCAGAACAGCATATGTATAGTGGAGAGGTACAACTGGAGGGATGCGGCTCTGTTCCACCACTCTCACCTCCCTGAGCCCACTGTGGTCCAACTGCTCCTCTTCCTTGGCAACCTTTGAGGCAACAGCAGTGGCTCTGGTTGTCCCTGGGTGGGACAGGAGGTCCCACAAATCCTGGCCAACTCAGCCTGGAGATAAGCAACCTCCTCCCTCAGCCCAGAGAGCTGCCTGCAGATGGGACAACACCGCATCCTCCAGAATGTCTCCTGGAAGACTGCGACTCCACAGCCACTGCATTGCACCACTCCTATCATGTCTTATTTCTGGCCCCTTAACTATTGTATGGAATACTTACTCTTTCTTTTTTTTTTTTCCTTCCTACTTACTGCCTCTGTGCCCTTTAAGCTCCTGATCTTCCTGTTCTGAGACAAGAAGTTCCTATATTTCTCAGTAGTCTCCTTCCTTGCTCAGAGTCAGACCTCCAGCAGCTAGGGAGGGGATGGAGAGCTATTCTTCCTTCTAGGATGGTGAGTCTTTGGTGGCTCTGTGATCACTCATTTCCTGCTCCCAAACAGGAAGTTCCTGTTGTCAGTCAAATCCTGTGCCTATAAAACTAGAATTGGTTTGGAGGGGAGGGAAGGAGGGCAATATAGTTCCAGTAGAGAAGTTTAGTTATAATAACAGCAGCTCCTTCCTCCTGGTGTCTCTGCCTGTTCCCTGGCAGAAGCTATCTAGGGCATTACTTTCTTGTTTTGGACGTTCCTGTGTGGAGGAAAGCCACCTCCTTGTAGTGCAGCACAGATTGGAGTTTGCGGTTCATGGGGCTTTTTCTTGGACTTCCATAGTTTTCATATCCTCCTGGATGTAGTCTTCACCATTTATTCACACTGCTGGGTAGAATCCCATGCTCAGACAAAATTCCCCTGAGCAGGGTGGTGGAGACTGAGCTCACTCAGAACAAAAGTCCATTAAGGATTGTCCTGCCAAAAGAGGCGTGCTGCCTGACATGGGCATCCAGGGCATAGTGCTTAATGAAAGTGTGCACTGTGCTCCAAGTTGCTGCTTTGCAAATTTCAGAAATGAGGACAGAGCAGATTTTTGCCAAGGATGTTGCAACCGCTCTGGTGGAGTGGGCATGAGCTTGGCCTTCCAATTTGACCTGAGCCATGGAGTGACAGTGGCGAAAGCAAGCCACTATCCAAGTGGAGATGCATTTAATCGTAACTGGCTGGCCCAGCTGGTTAGCACTGAAAGAAACAAAGAGTTGCTTGGAATGACGGATGTTCTTGGTTCCATCGATGTAGAATTCAAGGGCTCTCTTCACATCCAGAGAGTGGAGAATTCTTTCTCCCTCATTCTGGAAGTTAGGAAAAGTGCATGGGCAACACCAAGGGCTGGTTCAGACTGGAACTGCAAAACCACCTTGGCAAGAACTTGGGGGGTGTGCACGGAGAACCACTTTGCCTCTGTGAAAGACCGTATACAGAGGGTCTGTTACCAAAACATGTATTTTAGAGACCCTTCGGGCTGAGGTGACTGCCACCAGGAAAGCTGCATCCAAGTTAGAAATTTGAGATCACACATAGCTAGAGGTTCACAGGGCTTGTGAGTGAGCATGTCCGATGCAAGATTGATATCCCAGGGAGCGACAGGCTTCTTAACTGGGGGCCTTGTGTGCAGAATGCATTTTAGGAACCTCTTGAAGAGAGAGAGAGAGTTGTGCCAGTGTAAGATTCTGGACAGGCCAAAGGAGCACAAAGGTGAACTTTTACAGAGGAGTACTGTAGCCCCACCTTGGAAAGATCTAAGAAGTACTCCAAGATTTTGTCCGGCGGACATCAAAATGGGTCCAAATGAGAAATGGCACACCATTCAGAGAAACGTTTCCATTTGGTTGTGTATGTCTTCCAGGTAGAAGGCTTGTGTGCAGCCAGGAGAATCTCTGCGACCCTCTTGGACAGCCTAAACTTGCCCATCTCTATTTCTTCAGGAGACATGCATGAAGATGAAGGGAGCACAGGATGGGATGGACCAGGGACCACTGTGTCAGCTGGTCCATTTGCAGGGGTAGAGGCTTCAGAGGGACCACAGATAACTTGTTGATCAATGGAAACAAGATTTGCTATGGCCAGGTCGGGGTATTCAGAATAATTTTTCCCCTGTAGGTTTCTTGCTTGAGCAGCACCCTCTGAACTAGTGGAAGAGGAGAAAATACATATAGAAAGTGAGTTGTCCACTGCAGTCTGAATGCATCCTGACAAAAAATGCCAGGTCTTGGATTTCTGGAGCAGAATTGAGGCAGTTTGGTGGTGAGTGGGGATGCAAAAAGGTCTATGTCTGGAGTTCCCCACTCACTGAAGAGCGATTGTACGACATCTGGTGCTAATGACCACTTGTGAGGATTTGCTTCTGTCCAACTGAGTTGGTCTGCCAGATTGTTCTCCTCTTCTGGCAGGTATACTGCAAGAATCAGAGCAGTCTGCTCCAGACACCACTTCCATACCCTCACTGCAAAGCGGGTAAGAGTGTGCCCCACTTTACTTGTTGATATAGTACATCACCGACTTGTCCATCTGCAGAAGGAGCACCTTGTGACTGACCAAGTCTACCAAGGCTCAAAGTGTGTAAAGCACTACTCTCATTTCCAGAACATAGATTTAGAGATGAGACTCCATCTGAGTCCATACTGTCTGGGTGTGATGGCCCTGACAGTGAGCCCCCTACCCCAGGAGACATGCATCTGTGGTGAGAGTTATCTGAGACTCTGGTGGAGCAAAGGGGAGACCTCGAAGAAGGATGTCCTCCCGCATCCACCATATTAGTGACTGACGCAGTGGTTCCATTACTTCAATGGGGTAAGACTGAGGCTGTGTAGTCAGAGCCCACTGATTACTGAGCATCCACTGAGTGGTCCTCATGTGCAGTTGTGCTAGAGGTACTGTGAAGACTGAAGCATCCATGAGGCCTAGCATTCATTGCATGGAGTGAGCCCGCACTGAGCCGTTCTCCATGATGAAATGTACCATCTGAAGGATGGCCTTCTGTCTGTCTTTCAGGAGGAAGGCTCTCACCTTGGTAGTGTCCAACAGGGCTCTTATGAAGAGGAGTTGCTATGAAAGCTGAAGCTGCGACTTCCCAAAATTTAATAGGACCCCCCATGGAAGTTAGGAACTGAGTTGCTGTGTTTACTGCCTCCTCCGTACCTTGTCTGGATGGACTTACCAGGAGCCAGTCGTCCAGGTATGGAAACACTTGGAGCCCGAGCTTTCGAAGTTGCACTGCGAGAACTGTAAAGCACTTTGTAAAGACTTGAGGTGCTGAGGATAGCCCAAAGGGCAGGACTCTGAACTGATAGTGCTGACCCAAGACCACAAATAGAAGGTACTTGTGGTGGCTTGGGTGTACCAGAATATGCTGGTAGGTGTCCTGCATGTCTAGGGATGCCAACCAGTCCTGGGGTTTCAGAAGTGGAAGAAGGGCCCCAGGGAGACAATCTTGAACTTCTTGAGGTACAGAAACTTTAGTTTTCTGAGGTTGAGGATGTGGCACATGTCCCGTGTTTTTCAGAACTAGAAAATAATGGGAGTAGAAGCCTGTGTTGTGTTCTGCTTGAGGTACTACTTCCACTACCCTGTTTCTCAGTAGGCCCGCAATCTCTGAAGTGACAAGGACTGACTTGGCAGCCGATAGGGGGATTTCTGAAAAGTTCAGTAAGTACTCCTCCTGAATGATCCTCAGGACCTATTTGTCTGTGGTGATGGAGTTCCATTGATTGTAAAAACAAGATAGGGGACCTCCCACTGGAGAGGAGAGATTTGCCTTGTGCAGTTAAGGCAGAGCCGAGGCTGAAGACTCAGAGGGTGGCACTGGGTGCTGTCAGGGTCTGTCCCTTTTGCTGCGTTTTCTTTTGCAGCTGAGGAGGCCGGTACTTGGCTGCAGCTCCTCTGCCCCTTCCACGAAAGGGCTGCCTGTTATGGAAAAACTGATGGCCTCTTCCTCTCTGAGGGTATGAGTGGGCCGGTCTAGCAGACTTGATACATTCTAGTCTTCTGAGAGGCCTCAAAAGACCACTCTACCTGTTGACCAAACAGGTAAGTGCCAATTAAAGGGACATTCATAACCTGCTGCTTGGTGTCATAAGAAAAACCTGAGATATGCAGCCAGGAATGCCTCCTTATGCAGATTCCAGCAGCGGCAGCACGAGAAACAGTGTCAAATGCATCCATGGCTGCCTTCAGCTAATGACTGTTGGACTCTATACCATGGGTTAGTCTGAAGAAGTGTCTGCTTGGTATCCAACTCTGGTAGAGATTCCACCGAAGACTTAAGAGAGGTCCAGAGGACATATTCGTACTGGGAAAAATGACCTTGATAACTGGCTATTCACATTCCCAAAGTGGCTGTTGTGAAAGCTCTACCCATAGTGTCAGTCTTGTGGGATTCCTTATTAATAGGGTGCACTGTAACCTCTTGAGGAAGGATGGCCTTGTTATTTTCCTCAAGGATGATAATTTTATCTGCAATAGGCTGAAAAGCCAAAATTGGCCTATCTTTAGGAGGAGGAGAATACTTATGGTCTGTTGTCTTACAGGTGGAAGGAATAGTGACCGGCCTAGACCACACTGCCTCTGAAAGGATTTCAAAGGCTGGAGGAACTGGAGGGGTGTGAGTCTAACAGGCATGTTTGAGACATGGAGCCACTCCAGACATAGTCATTTACCTGGGTTGGGGGCTGTCGGTGGTACTGGATCAGCTTGTGCGATTGGGCAGGAGGAAGCAGTAGTGGCCTATAATGGGGCTGTGACTGCGGCCTTCGACTCAATTGCACTCATTCGTGTCCTCCCCCGTCTACTCACTGGAGATCCTCTTGGTATGATGAGGAACTCCAGAGTTTAAAGACTAAGGGGTGGAGGTTAGAGAGATGCTGGAAGAGATCGATCTGGCTGGATAGAGGACAAACTGGCCCTGAGGTCACATTATGCTGACTATCAGGGGGCAATCTCCCAAAAGAAGGCAGAGTTTCTGTCCGGGGAGATTGCTGCGGCGAGGAGCAGACCAGCTCAGCTCTTCCGCATGGTAGACAGGCTTTTACATCCTTCCTGTCTCCATGAGGAAGGAGTGGGTTCTAGTTCTAGGTGCAAAGAGTTGACTCTGTTCTTCACTGACAAGGTGTCCTCAATCAGGGCCGAGGTCTCCTCGAGTATCTCTCGAAAGGGATGCAGTGGCCGGCCTGAGTTGTGTTGAAAAACTCCTCCTGTCTGGGATGAGTTTGAGCTGGCTAGGGTGAAGAAGGTGATGGGGATAATCTCAAAGCTGCAGCCTACACATTGTGATCTGGACCCAGGTCTTACCTGCCTTTTGGTTGGATGTTCGGACCTGATAAGACCTGTGGTTGCTGAGGTTGTCTGGAGTTCATTGAGGAGTGGGGTCTTCCCATTGTCCTTGAAACAGGCTCTGGTTAGGCCCCTTTTGAAGAAGCCCTCTTTGGATCCAGACTGCCTCAGCAATTACAGGCCGGTCTCAAACCTCCCATTTTAAGAGAAGGTTATAAAGAAAGTGGTGGCCGTTCAGCTTGAGAGACATCTCACATCTTTGTCTACCTATGAGCCTTTCCAATCTGCGTTCCGGGTAGGACATAGTACAGAGATGGCTCTGGTAAGGGTGCTTAATGATCTCCTGATGGCGAGGGACGGGAGAGTTCGTACCATCTTGGTTCTCCTGGACCTCTCTGCGGCATTTGACACTGTGGACCATGAGGTGCTGCTTGACCACCTACAGTTCTGGTGAGGCCAGTCAGACAATGTCATCAGCTAGTTCAGGTCATACCTGACAGAGTGCAGAGGGTGAAAATGGGACTTATCTCATCTAGCCCGAAGCCTCTGAGCTGTAGAGCGCTGCATGGGTTGGTCTTGTTGCCGTTATTGTTCACGGTGTACATGCTGCCATTAGAGGACATTATCAGGTGGTATGGGTTGGGTTTTCACTGCTATGCAGATGATACCCAATTGTACATGTCTTGTGCACCTGATGCCCAGGTGTCAGACTCCATATTTAACAGCTGCCTCGAGGAAATCCAGTTGTGGATGACTGAAAACTGGCTTAGACTCAACCCAGACAAGACTGCGGTACTGGAGGTGGAGCGGGTCATCCTGGGGGATGGGGGGGTTGCCCCTAATCTAGTGTTGGGGGGGTGTTCCCCTTGTCCCTTCTAGAAAAGTGAAGGATTTGTGTGTGATCCTGGACGACGGCATGACACTTGATGCTCCGGTGTCGTCCATGGTCAAACGTGGTTTCTATCATCTTAGGAACAGTGCCTCAATCCAAGCCCTGATCCCTCCTGAGGACCTGCCCACACTGGTGCATGCTTTTGTAACTTCCAGGCTGGATTACTGTAATACCCCTATCTTGGGTTATCTGGAGGCAACCTCCGCAGACTGCAGCTGGTGCAGAATGTGGTAGCAAGACTTTTGACTGGGGTATGGAGGTGTGAGCATATTACCCTGGTCCTCCGTGGACTGCACTGGCTGCCAGTCAGGTGGAGGATTGTCTTCAAGATGGGGTTCCTTACCTACAAGACCCTGCATGGAGAGGTTCCCGCCTATCTGCAAGATCTCCTTGATCTTTACCGCCTGGCCCAGATGCTTCATTCCACCGAGGAGGGCCTCCTGGGGGTTCCCAGGGTGAGGTTGTGGCACTTAGGAGACATAGCGTTTGTGGTGGCCGCACCAACCCCGTGGAACTCCTTACCTGATTATTTAAGGGCCCCCCTCAGTGGAAGCCTTTAAAAGGGGTCTAAAAACATACTTGTTCCAACTGGTTTTTATAACGTGAGGTTGTTTTGATAGAAGGGAATCTGTATGTATACTGATTTTATCATGTGTGTTCTGAAATTTTTAAATAATACTGTTTGTATTATGGTTTTGTTGTACAGCACCCAGAGTCTCAGGAATTGGGCGCTTCATAAATAAAAATATCTATCTGAAGTCTCGAGAGATAAAGTAGCCTGCATATTCCTCAGTAAGGTTTGAAAGAAAAGATCTTCTTGAGGAACAAAAGTAGGAGCTGGAGATTTGTCCTCCAGGCTGTAAAAGGTGTCATCATCACCGCCCTCAGAAAGAATGAGGTTGGGGTCAGACTCGACCCCGTCCAAATCCCCCTCAGACGAGGGAGCTGGAAGAGGTGTGGACCTTGTAAGGCCTCCCCCAGGCCTTGGTGTTGGTTAGACAGGTGACACCGGCACCAAAAAGGGGGCTGGCACCAGGGCTGGCACCAACCAATGGCGCTGGGCTCAGTGCCGACCCAAGCAGAACCAGCACCGGAGCCCTCTCCAAAGGAACTGGCACCAAAGGAGGTGCCGTCTAAGTGCCCAGGTCAGAAGAAGCCGGAGAAAGGCCCAGATGCGGCACTGGAACATGCCTAAGAAGGCCCGAGTCTGAAACCAAGACCAAACCAAACCCCGAAGGTCCAGCCAGCACCGAAGCGACTGGAGATGGTGCGGGTGCTGACTGTGACAGGGTTGCATATGGCCCTATCCCATTTGTTACACAGAAAGAGTTAAATGTAAGGATCTATTCTATCCTCTCCTTTTCTGTCTCTTGTCTGTCTGGTTGCACAACCAAATGTTCTTGTGAGACCTAGGAACTGATCACGCTGATGGTCTCGCAGCTCCCCACCTCTCGCTATCTCTCTGCTTTCACTTGCTGTTTCTGTCTTTTCTCCCTCTTGCATATCTGCAGTTATAAAAATGTATATGTGAGTCTTTGTGTAAAACTGGGATCCCTTGGTTTGAAAATGTATACAGTTGTACTGTTGAAACGATTACAAAAAGCTATTTGGAATTTACGGAATTAAGCTGAGATGCAGTTTGAGCTCCTCTCTGGCTTGTTTGCAAACTCTTTTGCAGAGCTGTCAACAGGAGACCAGCTTGGGAAACTGTTCTATTTGCAAGCCTGCACTGCAAAGAAACCAACAAGAACGCTGATACATTTTGTGAGAAACAGGATGTCTCCTTAATGAGCTAAGGATGAAGAAGTTAATTGTTAAGCAAACACTCATAAAAAGAGCAGCAATATTTGCTGGGGAGGGACTGAAACTATAAATCAGAGATACCCTCAGACGAAGAAAGTACAGTTACATAAGAACTTACCGTAACAGTAGATCTGCGAGAACAGTTCTTGCAGCGGGTTACACCATCAGGACTGAAGCCAGCGCCGGGACCCCCAAATTTTCTAGCTAGCAGTATCCAGCGGGACCGCCCCAACGCTGGTCCTACCATTGTCAGGCATCGAGTGTGGGCGGGTCCCCAGAATCCCCAGTTTTCCCCCGCTGGAGACTCCTGGCCATTCGATGACATCAGAAGTGGAGACTGAAGATCCGCCATCAAAAGGTATTCAGAACGGTGTTAGAAAAGTACAGTTACGTAAGAACCTACCGTAACAGTAGATCTTCGAGAGAGACTCTTGCAGTAGGTAATTACATATAGAACTGACGCCGGCAGGTGGCAGGACCCCACGGAAAAACTTCTAGCTAGCAGTCCCTGGCGAGGGACCACCCCCACATCAGGTGACCGGCATCAGGAGACGTCAGTATAAAGGGCCGGTCCCTGACGCCCGCCTTCCAGTTCTTTCCCACCACAGGCCAAAGAAGGCCGGACAAGAGAGGAGCAGATATTTCCCTCAATGGAAAAGGAGCTGAAAAAGCTTAGGGGGGATGGAGGGCGGGAAGGTATTACCTACTGCAAGAGCCTCTCTTGAAGATCTACTGTTACGGTAAGTTCTTATGTAACTGTACTATCTTACTTCGAGAGGGCTCTTGTAGTAGGTAATTACATATAGGACTGAGTCACAAGCAGTCTGGAACAAGAAGAAGCACACGGGAGGAGGAAATCTACTCCAAGTAGAACCTCTTAGCTGTGCAAGCCTTAAGAGAGGAGGCCTTGCAGAACAGCAAGCCCGAAGCCTGCTCTACGTGAGAGGCAATATCCAAACTGTAATGTTTTGTAAAGGTATGGACGGAGGTCCAAGTGGCGGCAGCACAGATGTCCGCTGCTGACACATTCTTGAAACAAGCCGCTGAGGCGGCGACTCCCCTGGTGGAGTGGCCTCTTACTTGACCCAGAAGGGTCTTGTTGTACTTGTCATAACAGAAAGTGATGCAATGAGCCAACCATTTAGATAGGCATTGCTTAGAAACAGCATTGCCTTCCCTTTTGGGTGCAAAAGAGACAAACAGTTGATCAGTCTTCCTGAGATCCTTTGTCCTGTTAGTGCAGTATCTCAGAATCCGGTGAACGTCCATAGTGTGTAGTAAATACTCCCCTTGATTGGAGTACTGCGTAAAAAAGGTGGGTAACTCTATGGACTGGTTCAGAGTAGACTCCGCTGCCACCTTAGTAAGAAACTTAGGGTTAATGCGCAGAGCCACACGGTCCTTGTGAAAAATCAATTATGGAATTTTACACATCAGGGCCTGGAGCTCGGAAATTCTCTGAGCGGACATAATGGCCACAAGGAAGTGAGTCTTCCATGAAAGGAACTTCAAGTCTATGGAAGCTGCAGGTTCAAAAGGAGGCATAGTAAGTTTCTCAAGAACAAAGTTCAAATCCCAAGGAGGGGCGGAAATACGTATAGGAGGTCTCAGTGGAGAACCCCTCTGAGGAAAGTCTTAGAGACCTCCAGCTGAGCAAATATCCTGTCTGCAAAGGGAACATGATAGGCCGAGATGGCCACCATGTGAACTTTCAGAGAAGAGTGACTAAGACCCAGGTCAAAAAGATGGCGTAGGTACTCAGCAGTAGTCCAGCCAAACAGGAAAAGGGTTCCATGTCTTCCGAAGCAGCCCAGATAGTGAAACTTTTCTACTTCATGGTGTAAGTAGATCTAGTGGAGGGTTTTCTAGCCTCCACCAAAATCTCCGCCACTTGGGGAGAAACCCCAAAGCGACTTTCAGCTATGTCTGCAGGAGCCATGCATGAAGCTGAAGTGACTTGAGACCTGGATGGACCAGAGTCCCCTGATCCTGGGTCAGCAAACCTCATGATAGAGGAAGAGGAAGAGGATGATCCTCTGAGTATTGTTGTAGAAGAGAGAACCAAACTTGCCTGGGCCAGAAAGGAGCGATCAGAATCATTCGTGCTCCTTCTGAACCTAGTTTCTGCAAGACTCATGGGATGAGATGAATTGGGGGAAAAGGCATAGACGAATCTGTCCTTCCAATCTAGAGACAGAGTGTCTATCCAGAAAACGCCTCGCTCTTGAACGAGCGAGCAGAAGTCGGGAAGCTTTGCGTTTAGAGGGGAAGCGAACAGGTCAACCTGTGGTGTTCCCCAGTGTCGGAAGATACCGTCTAGAACCCCTTGGTCCAGTTCCCACTTGTGAGCCAGAGCAGATGAGCGACTTAGCTTGTCTGCCAAGGTGTTGTCGATTCCCGGAACATGAATTGCCGTGAGGTGAAGGTCGTGTTGTGCTGCCCCATCCCAAACCCTAATTGCTTCCCTGCAAAGAGGGTAGGACCGAGTCCCCCCTGTTTGTTGATGTACCAAACCACGTACATATTGTCTGTCTGGATGGCTAGGTGGCTGGGAAGAATGTTCAGGTGAAGGGCTTGGAGAGTGTACAGAGCTGCCCAAAGCTCGAGCACACTGATGTGGAGTGTCTGTTTGAGCTTGGACCAAGAGCCCTGGGTCGATGGGGACTGAGATGGGCTCCCCAACCTTCGCCCGCGGCGTCTGTGGTAAGAGTCTGAGAGGGGGGAGGAAGGAAGAAAGGAACTCCCCGAAGCAAGTTCTCTTGAACCATCCACCATTGCAAGTCTCAAAGCATCGATGAGGAGACTAGAACCAAGTGATTCAAGTAGTCCACCAACTGATCCCATTGGGAGCGGAGCGTCCACTGAGAAACCCTCATGTGGAGCCGAGCGTGAGGGGCTATCAGGATAGCAGCCATCATGAGCCCGAGGAGGTGAAGAACCGATCTTGCACTGACCCACCTGTGGCTGGACAACAGACTTACTTGAGTCTGAAGAGTGGACACCCTGTCCGGTGGCAGGAAGGCCCTGCCTATGGTTATGTCTAAAATCGCCCCTATAAACTGTAGTCTCTGAGAAGGGATCAAGTGAGACTTGGAATGGTTGATGGTAATAGCCAGGCAGACAAAAACCTGCTGGGTAAGGGCGAGGCAGTGCAGGAGTTCCTCCCTGGATGAGGCCGCCAGGAGCCAATCGTCCAGGTATGGGAAAACTTGCACCCCCCGAGTACGCAGGTAGGCCGCCACCACTGCAAGGCATTTGGTAAATACTTGGGGAGCTGAGGATAGGCCAAAAGGAAGTGCCTTGAATGGTAGTGGTCCCCCTGGAACGCAAAATGGAGATATTTGCGGTGAGACAGGCGAATCATATGCGGCTTGTAACACTTGGGTCCCCACATCTGACCCTGTGTGGAGGAGGTTCAAGAGCTCCACCTTCTGCTCACCATCCGGTAGTTTATCAACTAGGTCCTGACCCTGTTCCCACAGGGCATTTTGAAACTGAATCATTTGAGACAGATAGTTCAGGGAGCTGATGGAGCATGTAGCAGCTGCATACATGCGCCTCCCCAGGGCATCCAACTGCTTGGATTCCTGGTCCGGTGGCTGTGTGCTCAGATGCTGTGGTCATTGGGACCTGTCATGAGAGGCCATAATGACCAGGGAATCAGCCAGGGGTTGTTGCGCCAAGTACCGGTCCTCTTTTGGGGCTCTGTACAGGCGGTCAGCTTTCTTTGGCACCACGGGGATGGAGTACGGATGTTTCCACGCAGCCTTGGTGATGTCCGTGAAGGTGTCCACCAAGGGTGGCACCACCACAGGCTTAGGATCCTTCTGCCGAAGGTAACGGGCTAGGCGCTGTCTCTCGGGGTCGAGATCTTCTGATCCCAGCCCATGTTCTCCTGGATGTGCCTCATGATCTCGGAAAAGGAGGGATCATCTGGAGGTGCCCTGGGAAGGTCTTGTGGGTCAGGTGATGGGATGCTGATTGGAGAAGGAGACCTGGAGGTATCTGATGTGTCAGGTCGAGAATCCTCTCCTGGCGGAGTGGACCGTCTACGTCTGGGTCTCTTAAGACTGGGAGACCCTGAGGCAGATCTTGAAGGGGGTCTTCTCCGTTCTTTGGATCTTCCCCTAGTAGGTGGAGTGTGCTCCTTGGGGGTCGGTGGTCTTCCTGTTGGCCCTTGCGGTGGAGGAGAGGGAGTAGGAGGTAAAGGAGTAAGAGGAGGAGATTTGACTGGGATCACATCCTTCTTTATTGTGTCCCACCAAAAGGTAAAGAGATCTTTGAACTCTTGAATATTCATACTGGACGATGGACCTGGTGCTGGTGGTCTGTTGCCGGTATCGGGCATCGGGTCCGAGGGCGTCTCCAGGATTGGCGAAGGCTCCTGTGGAAGCCCGGCATCCTCATTGTCACCTGCCTGGTCATCAGGCAACATCAGGTCCTCCTCTGTAGAATCCTGGTGACCGGTGTCCACTGGTGATGGGGAGGCAGTCTTCGGTTCTGGAAAACGTCTCACTGACGTCGGGCGCTTAGCCGACGTCTGGTCCAACAGGCATTTGTCCGATGAAGGGTCCGTCGTCTGTTTTAGGGATGTCAGGTCCTTAGTCTTCCTAAGAGAGGGATCCGGACCCCTGGGAGGCTGGGAGACTGAACTGGCGTCAGGGTCCTGGCATCTCTCTGAAGAATCTTTGGAAGAAGACTTGGACTGGTGATGGTCTGAAGACTTCAATGAGGCCCGGGAAGGTGTTGAGGAAGCCGAAGGCCTGGAAGTCTTGATGGGATGCAGAGAAGCCGAAGTGCTGCCTGAAGACTTGACCTTAACTGGAGGGGGCCGAGAGCGAGCCCTGGAGGGAGAGTGGTCAGAGCGCGTGAACCTGAGCTGGTGCGCGAATCCGAGGCCTGGTTAGGGGATCTAGACCTGGCCTTCTCCCAATGCTTGTCCCGGTGTTTGTGGGACTTAGAGGTAGACTCACCTCTGGAGGCAGGGTCTTTGTCCATACTTCTTAACTTTTCTTCCAAGAGGAATCCCTGAAGTGCCTTCTAGCGGCAGATCCTGGTGCGACTATTGAACCCCTGACAGAAGGAGCAGCCTTTGGTGTCGTGTTCCGGGCCTAAGCACAGCGGGCAGGACGAATGAGGATCCTTGAAAGGGATCTGTTTGCCGCAGGCACACTTGGAAGGATGTCCTTCTGAAGAAGGAGTTGGAGATGCTGACATTTAGTGGTAAACTGGATTAAGTTCTAGTCGTCGTATGCTAGAGTGGGACCGTGAGGCCGATGCTGGTGAGTCGACGGTAGGAAAAGAACTGGCGATTCTGGGGGACTGCCCCCTTTTATACGATGCCGGACGTCGGGGCAGGACCGACGTCGGGGGTGGTCCCCGCTGGATACTGCTAGCTAGAAAATTTCCGTGGGGTCCTGGCACCTGCCGGCTTCAGTCCTAATGGTGTAACCTGCTGCAAGAACTGTTTCTCGAAGTAAGATCTTTGTTTTCTCTGTGTTGCCTTTTGTAAATGGTTATATTGAACGATTTCTATTTTTTATTTTACTGTTATTGATAATAAAATGCTGCTTGCAAATTTTACAATTGCTCCTGGTCTTCTTCTGCTTCCTGACCTATGCCTCAATGACAGATGGTTTTAGAAGTGGGATTTACACCATGCATACTCTAAGCCAAGAGTTTTGTGCGTGGGTACTAGACCTACTACCAGGGAAGCATAGAAGAAAGGTATAGATTCTGTAGCAGCAAGTCCTGGAGTGATTACCAGAAAAATTGCATCCAAACTAGCAGAGACAAAACTCCAAACTGAGACTGTAGATCCGGAACCAGCGATTGAAGAACAACAGACAGAGACATAACCTGATGGTCTGTCTGCCTTCTTCAAATGGTGGGTTATACAACAAAAAGAGACAGAGAAACAGAGAAGAGATGCAGCGACAGGAGCAGCAGAGAAAAGAAGAGACACAGTGACAAGGGCAGTGATGGCTGGATGACTTGCAAGCTATCAAAGCTGGAGGATCTGGCACTGGTCTAGCAGAGCAACAAGTCACAAACAACTTAAAAGACATTAAACTTACAAAGTTGTGTCCCTTGGATGATACTGAAGCATACTTGACAACTTTTGAAAGGGCTGCCACAGCCTGCCAATGGCCAAAGCAGCAATGGGCAATCAGACTGGTACCCTACCTGACAGGTAAAGCCCAACTTGCCTACAACAGTATGGATACTACACAGTCAGAAAACTATGACCTGGTGAAAAGAGAAATCCTGAAAAGATACGACATCTCAGGAGAGACCTACAGGCAAAGATTTCGGTCTCTGAAGTACAACTCAGACAACAATCCTCAAGAAGCCTTCACCTGACTCAGCAAACTCCTTAGTAAATGGCTCCAACCAGAGGGCAAAACAGTGCCACAGACCATCGACGCACTTGCAGTGGACCAGTTCATCAACATCCTGCTTACAGATGTGCAGCTGTGGATAAAAGAACACTGACCAGAAAGTGGGGAAAAGGCTGTTTCTTTGGCCGAAGACTACCAGATGCCACAACAGCGAGGTAACAGCCAAGCACCGGTAAGATCCTATTTTTCCTGATCTAACTCCAAATCTGATTAGAACTCTGGTGGGGGTAACAAATCTGCAACCAAGCCTTTATTTACTATAACTGTAACAAGCCAGGCCATACTGCAAAAAAAAAAAAAAGTCATAAAAATAAGGAGGATAACACTGGAGCAGATTTTTCCTTAGCAGACTGGAGCAAGTATTTAACAGATGTTAAGCTGGGAGATAAGACTGTGAAGGGACTTGATGATTCAGGAAGTAGACAGACTCTAGTGCATGTTGAATTGCTGGGAAAACACTGTGCAAAAGGACCAGGTACTGGTGTCATCTGCATCCGTGGGGCACTCAGTACTATCCCACCACCCAAGTGACTGAATATTAATGGGGTGTTGTAGCAAATGAAAGTGGGGGTAGTATCTAAGTTACCTGTACCTGTGATTATTGGAAATGACTTTCCAGTATTTACTGAGTTAATCATAGAAGGAGTAAAACCTGCAGTTTCCATAGATGTGATGACAAGAGCACAAGCAAAGAAAATCTCTGATGGTGGGGGGGTCCTTCCTTTTGGTGATTTTGATTTGGACTTGTTTGAGCATAGCTACAAGAACCGGAAGTCTAGGAAAGAAAGAAGACGCATGAAGAAACAGTGGCAACACAAGAATGATGGACATAATTGGTTAATATATGAAAATGTTGAAACTGGTAACTGATTGTGATTTTGTTTCAGAGCAAGATAAAGTACAGTTATGTAAGAACTTACCGTAACAGTAGCTCTTCGAGAGGAGCTCTTGCAGCAGGCTATAACCATTAGGACTAACGCCACAGGCATTAGGACTCACCGGAAAAATTCTCAGTCAGCAGTACCCAGCAGGGACCGCCCCCTGATGTTGGCTCCACCATGACATCGGCCATGGTATAAAAGGGGGGCAGGCACAGCTCCAACCCCAGTTCCCCGGCCAAGACCCGCGAACAGGCCCTGACAAGAGAAGGAGGCGAAGCCTGAAGATGATGTTCTGTACACCTCATCTAGGGGATGGAGGCCGGGAAGGCAGCACCTGCTGCAAGAGCTCCTCTCGAAGATCTACTGTTACGTTAAGTTCTTACATAACTGTACTATCTTACTTCAAGTGGGAGCTCTTGCAGCAGGCTATAACCATTAGGACTGAATCCCAAGCAGTCCCGCGCCAAGGAGGTGCCTAACCCCAGGAAGTGGAAGATGGTATGATGCTGGAAGCAAGTCAAGACAGAAGTCCCTGAAGGACTGCCAGGTCGAAGCCGGCACGGTGTCTGGATGCAATGTCCAGGCTATAGTTCTTCACGAAGGTGTGCACAGAATTCCAGATAGCAGCCGCACATATGTCTCTGACAGAGACATTCTTCAGAGTGGCAAAGGAAGCTGAAATTCCCCTGGTGGAGTGAACCCTAACTGGTCCCGGAAGGGGTTTATTGTGCTTTTCATAGCAAAACATGATGCAGTGGACAAGCCACTTGGAAATAGTCTGCTTGGACACCGGTTTACCCAAGTGTTGTGGCGTGAAGGCCACAAACAGTTGCTCCAATTTACGGTGTGCAGCCGTGCGCTTAAGGTAGTACCTCAGTGCCCTGTGAATGTCCAGAGTGTGAAGGAGAGCTTCTTCCCTATTGGAAGAAGAAGAAAAATAAACTGGAAGGCCAACCAAGTGGTTGAGGGTGAATTCCGAGACCACTTTAGGAAGGAACTTAGGATTAATTCTGAGGGAAATCATTTCCCAATGGAAAATCAAATACAACACTTTACACATCAGAGCCTGGAGCGCGGAAACTCTTTGAGCTGAAGTAACAGTAACTAAAAAACAAACCTTCCAGGAAAGGTAACGCAGCTCACAGTCAGCTTCTGGTTCAAGGGGGGGGGGAGAGTAAGCTTCTCCAACACAAACAAGAGGTCCCAGGGTGGGTTAGAATCCCTAATGGGAGGTCTCGTGTAAGATCCCCCATAAAAAGGTGCAGGCCACATCCAGTTGGGCTAAGGTTTTGTCCCCAAAAAGGATGTGATAAGCAGAAACAGCCCACATGTGCTCCTTTATGGAGGAGTAGCTCAAGCCTTGCTGATATAAGGAGAGGAGATACTGCAATGCTGAGTTCACCGGACAGGTAATAGGGTCCAGACGGTGAGATGATGCCCATAAGCAGAAGAGCTTCCACATCATAGCATAAGTGGAATGAGTAGAGGGCTTCTTCGCCAGTGAGCCCTGATCCTGGGACAGCAACTGCGAGCATACTGGTAGCAGGATTGGAGGTTCTGAGGATAACCGCTGAAGTAATGGGAGCCAAATCTGCCAAGGCCACAAAGGGGCAATTAGAATCATTCGAGCCCCTTCGGCCTGTACCTTCAGCAGAACTCTCTGAACGAGAGGAAAGGGAGGGAAGGCGTAAAGAAACCTCACTACCCAACAGAGGGACAATGCGTCTGGCCAGAAAACACCAGGCGTGGGCTCTCGCGAGAAAACTGGCAGTTTGGCGTTGCATGGGGACGCAAAGAGGTCCAGCTCTGGACGATCCCATGTGTCGAAGAGCTGGTCCGCTACTGATTACAGTAGCTCCTACTCGTGCTCCTTGGACTGAGACCTGTTTAGGCTGTCCGCCAAGTCATTTAGGATGCCAGGAACGTGCACTGTGGGCAGAGAGATGTGCCGCTCCAGCTCCCACTACCAGACTCTCATCGCCTCCCTGCACAGGGGGTAGAAGTGGGTGCCCCCTTGCTTGTTGATGTAGAAAACAACCACTATGTTGTCTATCTGAACAAGGTGAGAGCCTGGGATGAGGTCCTCTTGAAAGGCACGTAGAGCATTGAGGACAGCTCACATTTCCAAGACACTGATGTGGAGATCGCACTCCGAATGGGTCCAGATTCCCTGCATTTGGCAGGCCCCTAGGTGCGCCCCCAACCCAAATCTGAGGCATCCATCATTAGAGTCTGATTTAGGGGCTCCTGATGGAAAGGGACCCCTTTTTCTAAATTTAGAGGGTCCAGCCAGCAAAGAAGTGTCCTCTTGACCGGCTCTGTGATCCTGACCATGTGGTCTAGGTCATCTGAGCATTGATCCCACTGCACCCTGAGCATCCATTGTGGGATTCTCATGTGGAGGTGAGCCAGAGGAGTAACAGGAATGGCCGCCGCCATGTGCTACAGAAGTCTGAGGAAGATCCTGGCCTGGACCTGAGGGGTTACGAAGACCAATCCGGCAATCTCTCGCAAGCGATCGCCCCTCTCTGGGGGTAGAAAAGCCATGCCCTGGACCGAATCCAGAACCACCTCTATGAAGACGAGTCTTTGGCTGGGCTCTGGGGAAGACTTTGGAAGGTTCACGGTGATCCCCACCTCTTGGAATAGAGTATAGGTGTCTCAAGAGAGCCTGAAGGAGGTGCATCCTTAACGGGGCCGCAAGCAGCCAATCGTTGAGGTAAGGGATGAAATAATGTCCCTGGCACCTTAGAGCCGCAGCCACTACTGCCAAGCATTTTGTGAAGACTCGAGGAGCGGAGGAGAGGCCGAATGGGAGAACCCAAAACTGATAATGCGTCCCCTGGAAGTGGAACCACAGGAACTTCCTGTGGGGGGTGGGAAGACCCCTATGTGCATGTATGCATCTTGCATGTCTAGGGAGCAGAGCCAGTCTCCCTGATGCAGCAGAGGAATAAGCCCTGGAAGAAACACCATCTGGAACCTTCGGTATTCGATATAATCGTTTAAAGAACTGAGGTCCAGAATGAGATGAAGATCCTGAGTCTTCTTTGGGACAAGGAAGAAATGAGAGTACTAACCCTTTCCCTGCTGCTGCAGAGGGACTGGTTCTATCGCCCTTTTCCGCAAGAGGGCCTGAATCTCTCCTTCTATGAGAGGAATGTGAGAAGGAGTATACCTCGAGGACCTTGGTGGGGTATTTGAGGGGATCTCGGTGAACTCCAGTGTACGTCCCCTCCTTATATCGAGGACCCACTGGTCCGCAGTTATACAGCTCCAGCCCTTCAGATGAAGGGAGAAGCGAGCCCCTACTGCTTCCCCTGGTACCTCCTCCAGAGGAGGGGGGTCAGAAGGGAGTCATTGGGTGGAGCCGGGAGTGGGCAGAGAGGCTTGGGAGGAATTGGTGCCATGAAAAGGAGCGCCTCCAGGCTGCTGGTTACCGGCTCTCCTTTTGAAGCCACCCCTCTGGCCCTGTTGGTTGCCGCCAGCTTGGGCACCTGAGGGCTTCCGAAATGGCCATTTCTTCACTCTCCTCTGGTTTCCTCTGCACATCTGACGGACGGACCAGATGGATTTCCCTGACTCCTGGAGATGAGAGATAAGTGACTCTGTCTCCTGCCCAAATAAGATGGAACCCTGGAACAGGAGGTCCCAAATTCTAGACTACAGATCTCAGTGAGAGCCGGAGACTCTCAACCAAGCATGGTGCCGGAGACAGACCCCTGCTGCTGCTGCTCTGGCTGCCACGTCTGCAGTGTCCTACAAGGCATGCAGAACATGCATGCCTACGTCCGAGCCCGCATTGAGGACGTCCAGAATCTCTGTCTTCTGTGCGGAGTTTAGCAAGGCATTAACAAGCTCCTGTCCCCTTTCCCAGAGTGCATTCTGGTACTGGACCATATGCGTGAGGAAATTAAGAGACCTAATGGAGCAGATAGAGGCAGAATAAACCTTCTTGTCCACCCGATCCAAATAGCGAGACTCTGGGCCGGGAGACTGGGAGCCAAGGTGTTTTGGCTGCTTGAATTTATCATGGGCAACTGTAATCACTGAAGAGTCTGCCTGAGGGTGTTCTGTCAGGAAAGGCTCATCCCTCAGGGCCCTGTGCAGCCTGTCTGACTTCTTGGGAACTGCCAGGACCGAAGCTGGATGCCTCCAAGTAATCCTAGTAAGGTCCTGGAAGGTGTCCACTAAAGGAGGTACCACCAGAGGCTTGGGCTCCTTTTGCCTCAGGTATTTGGCTAGTTGTTGGCATTTCGGATCCAGGTCCTCCGTATCCCATTCATTGGAGGCCTGGATGTGCTTCATGACATCCATAAAGGTTGGATCATCAGGAGGCGAGCGGGGTTGGTCCTTTTCTCCTGGGGAACCCCTGATCCCCGAGAGGGAAGAGGAAGAGGATGACTGGCTACTGGCTGAAGAGTAGCCGGATCTGTCCCTAGGACTGGCCCCACTTGAATGTCGGTGGCTCTCAGACAGACGTTGGTCGGAAGACTACCATCAGTCACAAGACAGACAACGGAGCGATGACGGGTGTCTGTCCCGGGACCGCCCATCTGAGCGGGAACGGCTCCTGGAGTGTGACCTGATACGGCGTCGGCTACCTGACCGAGGTGAGCGCCGGCGGCAGTCTGGAGACTGAGATCAGGAATGAACCCTAGAGGATGAGCGAGGCAGTGGCCTCTCAGGGGTCTTCTTCGGTGAAGGCATGAGGACACCCTCCGGTCGTGGTTTGCCCAATGGGTCTGGAACCAGTGATGGGGCCGGCTTTGGGGGGGGTTCTGTTTCTGGACTTGACTCTACCAAAAAGAAAACAGTTCCTGGAGCTCCTCTTTAGAAAACACAGAGGCCGCTGTCCCCAGAAAGGGAACGATGGGATCCGAAGTATCTGGCAGCACTGAAAGGAAGCCTCCTGGAGAGCACCGTGGGGAGGAGGACTTGGGAGATGCAGACGCTGCTCCTTCCTCGGTAGCTTCAGTCACCTTTGCCCCTTCTGCCGGCATCAGTCCGGAACTGACGACAGTTTCTCCCAGGGGGCACTGGAGTGTTCTCCAACTCCAGAGGCTTACCCTTGTTTGGTGAAGCCGGGACCTTAGCGGGCAGGGCCGAAGCTTGTGCCCCAGAGGTCTTGGGGTGACCCTAAGCGGCATCACGCAGGTTTCTTCACTGACATACCTGCTTTAGCCTGAGCTTTCTTGGCAGGAGCAGAATCCTTGTGGGAATGATGCTCTCCGGAGCACGAGGAAGAGTGGGGCTTCTTGGGAGAGGACCAAGAATGAGACCGGGACCTAAACCGGTGGCGGGACTGACTACGGTCCTTGTCCCGGGAGCGCTTGGATTTGTCCTTATGTTTGGCCTTCTCCCCGGAGATATGCAGGTCCATCTTCTGTTCCAAAAGGAACACCTTTAGAGCCTTCAATCGTCGGATCCTAGTCCTGCTGGTGAAGCCCTGGCAGGTGGAACAGGCCGCGGTGTTGTGGTTAGGCCCCAAGCAGAATACACACTTAGTGTGGCCGTCTTTCAAAGGTATCTGGCGGCTGCAGCTACACTTGTTTCTATGAGGCCCAGAGGAAGAAACTGAAGATGGGGACGACATGCGACGGCTGGAGTCGGTGAAAAAAATATAGATCACTGAAGAAAAAAATGATTGAAAAATTTTGCTGGCAACTGGCAAGTCAAGATCTTCCCCAACGTGAGCGGGTCGCAGCGGGAAAAGAACTGGGGTGGAGCTGGGTCTGCCCCCTTTTACACCATGGCCGACGGGATGGAGCCAACGTCGGGGGCAGTCCCTGCTGGGTACTGCTGGCTGAGAATTTTTCCGGTGGGTCCTAATGCCTGCGGCGTTAGTCCTGATGGTTATAGCCTGCTGCAAGAGCTCCCACCCGAAGTAAGAGCGATGTTTCTCTCCGGGGTTATTTTAAGCAGCTGGGGTGAAATCAAAACAAGGTGAACCAATGTTTAAAAAATGTAATGGGTTACTGTACAGAGTTTGGGTTAAACTTCAGACATAGGAACAGACAGAACAATTGGCTATACCACAAAAGTATAGAACAGAGTTGTTACAGATAGCACATGAGAGTCCTATGACTGGTCACTCAGGGAGAGATCTCACCCTTGCCAGATTACTGTACAGATTTTACTGGCCTGGAACTCATGAAGATGTTGCTACCTATTGCAGTTTCTGTGCTGAGTGTCGGAAAGTAGCCCCAGTCACTATAAAAGACAAGGTGCCCCTGGTGCCCCTACCCTTGATAGATGTGCCTTTTGAGAGAATTGCAATGGATGTGGTTGGCCCCTCAGACAAAAGTAAAAAGGGTTCCTATGCTTAGTGTCATAGCCCCAAACATGACAGCAGAGCTCGCCAAAATTTTCAGCAGGATGGGCACACTTAAAGAGATTATTACTAATCAAGGCAGTAATTTTGGTGCTGCATTGCTGGAGGAGCTGTACCAACTGCTAGGTATCAATGCCATAAGAACCTCCCCTTATCACCCTCAGACAGATGGTCTTGTTGAGCATTTTAATCAAACCCTGAAACACATGATAAAAAGGTTTGTGAAAGGGAAAGATTGGGACAGTCCAGTTACTAAGAACTTACCGTAACAGTAGATCTTCGAGAGAAGCACTTGCAGCAGGTTCCACAATGAGGACTGACGCCACCGGTGGTGGATGCAACTTAACTCTTTCTCTAACAGTACCAATTGGGAACACCGCCAGCGCCGGCTCCATCCCCATGATGCCCTATATAAGGAGGAGCCCCATGTGCTCCAGTTCTGTACACTCGTCAGGCAAGATAATAACAGACAATTGTCAAAATGATGATTGTCAATGGACAACCCCTCAGAGAGAGAATAAACCGGCCTGAACAGGGCCTGATCCCTGGGGGGAAGGAGGGCGGGAAATATACCTGCCGCAAGAGCTTCTCTTGAAGATAGTACAGTTACGTAAGAACTTGCCGTAACAGTAGATCTTTGAGAAAGGCTCTTGCAGTAGGTAATTACATATAGGACTGATGCCGGCAGGCGGCAGGACCCCATGGAAAAATTTCTAGCTAGCAGTCTCTGGCGGGGGACCGCCCCCACGTCAGGTGACCAACGTCAGTATAAAGGGGCAGTCCCCCATGTCCGCCTTCCAGTTCTTTCCCACCAAAAGCCAAAAGGTGAGATGAGAAAGAAGCAGATATTTCCCATCCCAGAAAAGGAGCTGAAAAAGCTTAGGGGGACGGAGGGCGGGAAGGTATTACCTACTGCAAGAGCCTCTCTCGAAGATCTACTGTTACGGTAAGTTCTTATTAACTGTACTATCTTACTTTGAGAGGGCTCTTGCAGTAGGTAATTACTTATAGGACTGAGTCCCAAGCAGTCTGGAACAAGGAGAAGCAAACGGGAGGAGGAAAACTACTCAGAAGTAGACCCTCTGGCTGTGAAGGCCATAGGAAAGGAGACCTTGCAGAACATCCAACCCGAAGCCTGCTCTATGGTGAGAGACAATGTCCAAACTGTAATGTTTCGTAAAGGTATGGACAGAAGTCCAAGTTGCGGCTACACAAATGTCAGCCGCTGACACGTTCTTGAAACAAGCCGCAGAGGCAGTGACTCCTCTGGTGGAGTGGTCTCTGACTTGACCCGGCAGGGTCTTCTTGTACTTGTCATAACAGAAGGTGATACAATGAGCCAACCATTTAGACAGGCACTGCTTGGAAACAGCACTGCCTTCTCTTTTGTGAGCAAAAGAGACAAACAGTTTATCAGTCTTACTGAGATCCTTCATCCTGGTAGTGTAGTATCTCAGAATTCAGTGAACATCCAGAGTATGTAAGAGGTACTCCCCTTGATTGGAGTGCTGCGTAAAGAAAGCAGGTAACTCTATGGATTGATTCAGCATAGATTCCACTACCACCTTGGGAAAAAACTTAGGGTTGGTACGCAGAGCCACACGTTCCTTGTGAAAAATCAAATATGGGATTTTAAACATCAGGGCCTGGAGCTCGGAAATCCATTGAGCAGAAGTAATGGCCATGAGGAAGAGAGCCTTCCATGAGAGGAACTTCAGGTCTGCTGAGGCTGCCGGCTCGAAAGGAGGCAGAGTAAGCTTCTCAAGAATAAAATTCAGACCCAAGGAGGAGTAGGAACCCGGATAATGGGTCTCAAGTGGAGGACCCCTCCAAGGAAGGTCTTAGAGACCTCCAGCTAAGCAAACGTCCTGCCTGCAAAAGGGACATGGTAGGCCGAGAGGAGATGGCCACCATGTGAACCGTCAAAGATGAATGACTGAGACCCAGATCAAAGAGGTGTCACAAGTAATCCAGAAGCCGCCCAACAGAGCACGAGAAAGGCTCGAAATCTTTAGAAGCGACCCAGATAGTGAACTGTTTCCATTTCATGGCATAGGTAGATCTAGTGGAGGGTTTCCTGGCCTCCACCAGAATCTCAGCCACTCAGGGGGGAACCCCGAATCGGGGCTGAGTTATGTCTGCAGGAGCCACGCGTGCAACTGAAGGGACTTGAGGCCTGGATGGACCAGGGTCCCCTGATTCTGGGTCAGCAAAAGTCGCAACAGAGGAAGTGGAAGAGGAGGTTCCTCTGAATACTGTTGCAGAAGAGAGAACCAAACTTGACTAGGCCAGAAAGGAGCGATCAGAATCATTCGAGCCCCTTCTGATCTGAGTTTCTGTAAGACCCTCGGAATCAAGGGGATCGGGGGGGGAAAGCATAGACGAATCTGTCCTTCCAGTTTAGAGACAGAGCGTCTCTCCAAAAAAATGCCACGCCCTGGAGCAATCGAGCAGAAGTCGGGAAGTTTTGTGTTGTGAGGGGATGTGAACAGATCTACCTGTGGTGTTCCCCAACATAGGAAGATATCGTCTGCTACCCCCTGATCCAGTTCCCACTCGTGAGCATGAGCAGATGACCGAATGAGTTGGTCTGCCAACGTGTTCTTGACCCCCGGGACTTGAATCGCTGTGAGGTGAAGGTTGTGCTACACTGCCCAATCCCAAACTCTTATTGCCTCCCTGCAAAGAGAGTAAGAACGAGTTTCTCCCATTTGTTGATGTACCAGACCACACACATGTTGTCCGTCTGGACAGCCAGGTGCCCAGGAAGCAGATGCAGAGCGTGAAGAGCGTATAGCACAGCCCGAAGCTCGAGCACATTGATGTGGAGAGATTTCTCGAGCTAGGACCGGGAGCCCTGGGTCCTGCGAGACCCGAGATGGGCTCCCCAACCCTTGCCCGAGGTGTCCATAGTCAGCATCTGGGAGGGGGAAGAAAGGCATAAGGGAACTTCCAGGCAAAGGTTCTCCGGAACCATCCACCATTGCAAGTCCTGAGCCATGGGCGTGGAGACCAGAACGAGTTGATCTAGGTCATCCACCAGCTGATCCCACTGAGACCAAAGCGTCCACTGAGAAATTCTCATGTGGAGCTGAGCGCAAGGGACTGTCAGAATCGCAGCTGCCATGAGCCCGAGGAGGCAAAGGACCGACCTGGTGCGGACCCACCTGTGGCTGGACAACAGGCTGACCTAAGCCTGGAGTGAGGCCACCCTATCCAGTGGCAGGAATGCCATGCTGGAGGTCGTGTCCAGGATCGCCCCAATAAACTGGAGCCTCTGAGATGGGATCAAGTGGGACTTGGCCTGGTTGTCGGTAATACCCAGGCAGGCAAAAACCTGCAGGGTAAGGGAAAGGAAGCCCAGGAGTTCCTCCCTGGACGAGGCTGCTAGGAGTCAATCGTCCAGGTACAGGAAAACCTGCACCCCCTGGGTAAGCAGGTAGACCGCTACCACTGAAAGACATTTGGTGAACACTCGGGGCACCGAGGAGAGACCAAATGGGAGGGCCTTGACTGGTAGTGGTACCTCTGTAATGCAAAACGTAGGTATTTGCGGTGGGAAGGGTGAATAGGGATATGCAGATAAGCATCCTGCATATCCAGAGTGCACAGCCACTGTCCCGGGCAAAGAAGGGGCAGAAGGCTCTGCAGAGAGAGCATCCTGAACCTTTTGTACTCCACGAACAAGTTCAGGGAGCTGAGGTCGAGAATCGGCCTCACATCTCCTGATTTCTTTGGGACCAGGAAGAAATGGGAATAGTACCCCGTTCTCCGAAGGTGGGGAGGAACAGACTCTATCACCTCCTTCAAGAGAAGAGCGGCTATTTCCTCCTGAACCAAAAGAAGATGCTCTGGGGAGTAAGACGACCTGGGGGAGGTTTTTGAGGAGGTTTCCAAAGAAACTCTATTGAGTGTCCTTCTGCAATCAGCTGGAACAGCCAAGTGTTTGAAGTAATCCTCTCCCAACCTGGTATGTGGAGGGAGAATCTCCCTCCTACCAGTTCCTCCGGAAGGCCCAGAGGCTGTGGGAGAGGAAAGGAGTCAGGTGGTGTGAGGTTAGCCGCTGAAGCCCCGCTGCCTTTTTTGGGCGGGGGGGGGCTTGGCAGCCGGAGGGGCCCGACGTTTATTGGCCCACTTTCCCTGAGGTTTTGCTTTTTGCCGATTGCGTCTGCGAAAGGGACGACACTGAGCCTGAGGAGGTTTGTACATGGAGTTGACGGACTTCAGTGCAGTACCCTTCTCCTGCATTTCGGTGATGATGTCCTTGACATTGCCACCGAACAGCACCGAACCCCTGAAAGGCACGTCCTGGATAGCAGACTGCACCTCCGGGACCAATCCTGACACACGGAGCCAGGCATGATGCCGCAAGCCCATGGCGAAGGCCCAGCTCCTACCGGCAGCGTTCACTGCATCATACGTGGCACAAAGCATGTGCCGGATGGCCGAACATGCAGACCGGACTAGGTCAGCCACTTCCTGTTTTGTCTGAGACTCAGGAAGGGAGTCCAACTTAGATTCCACCTCACTAAGGATCGCCTTCTGGTAATCCCCCATGTGACCAACGTAATTTAGGACCCTTATACCCAGGGCCCCTGGTGTTCTGCGGCAGAATTTTCTGATTTCTGCGGCAGGGCTCCTTGACTTCTGCGGCAGCATTTTCTGATTTCTGAAGCATGATTTATTCATTTCTCTGGCAGAATGCAGTCCTGTCTTTGGCTAAATATGATGTGATGTCATCGATGACATCATATGCTGAGCATAGGGAAGGGGCTTCAGGATAAACAAGGTGGGAAAGAAAGCCTGACACTATGGAAAAACAGTATATTTATATGAAAATTCACCAAAAACAATGAATTCTGCGGCACTATATATATTCTGCTGCATGATGCAAATTCTGAGGCAAATTCCGCAACTGCAGAACTGCAGAATTCCAGGGGCCTTGCTTATACCCAGAGTAGAAGAAGCATAGACCTTCTTTCTGTACTGGTCCAAGCGGGATTCCTTGTCAGGTGTGATGAGCTCAAGTGCTTTGGTTCTAACCCCAATCTGGCCGTGCTAATCCATGACGGATCAGCTTCGGGGTGAAATTAAGACAGCCAACACCCTCGAGAGCCTGATAAAAGCCTATCTGACTTCCTAGCAAGAGGGGCTATGGCTGACGGTTGCTTCCAAATAGTGGAGACAAGGTTGGCATGAGGCTCAATCCAGGGTGGCACCAGGGTTGGAGCGGTTTCGGGCAGATCCAGGTGAGCAGCAAGTTTCTTACGCTGTGGATCTGGCTCCAAGGAACTCCACTGATGAACCTCCTGGATTTTGCGCAGCAACTCCATGAAAGAGGGATCCTCCAGAGGTGACTTCGGAGGAGTCCTCGGCCTGGGCTTATCCGGAGAGTGGGGCTTGTTGTCCGGGTCGGAACAACCATCGGAGTCGTCCGAGGTTCCCGAGGAGGATGAAAAGAAGACTCCTCCTCCCGGTGTGGGGGAGGAACGGACCCCTAAGGAAGCCCCCGGGGAAGCATATCCTGCACTGCCCTGGAACCGGAGGGCTCGCCTCTGGTATCCGGGGTTGGGGAGGGAGTCTCACGTCTCGGATGTATGGGGACCGAAACTGGCACCATTGTCGGAAGATGGCTCTCTACCTCCCTGGTGAGTTGAGCCTTGGCCTCAGCCCACCAGAAGGCTAGAGTCTCCTTCAAATCCACCGGTGGCTGAGGGGGTGGTGGAGGAGGAGGGGGGTACGGATATTGGGCATAGGGATGTCGCCTGGCGATGGGAAGACCAGCGTCGGTGTCCGAAGAACCGTCAGGTCATCCGGCCCAGCAGGAGGGAGACCTGACGGAAGCGTGTCAACATCCCCGGCATTGCCTGGAGAAGGAGGAAAAATCTCCGGGAACAGGCTCAGGAGACGAGGTACTCTGGAAAGCAGCAAATGCGCAGGGAGCCGAGGACTGCGGACAGGGATTTAGGGTCCGCCTGCCCGGCTGCCAAGCGCAAGGCCAGAGGGTCCAACGCTTGACTTATCACAAGGGAGTCCAGGCGGACGCCGGAGGAGCCGCTATCCTACTTAGTTGAACCATCGCCCGAGCAGGCCTCGGCGGGTTGCAGCCTGGGTCGGGTGGGGTATGGGCCATGCGCTGCCTAGGAGGTCGAGCAACCAGCGGCCTTCCCCATGCAGGCATCAGAGGAGCTGACGTCCGGCTTACCGGAGCCACTTGCACCAGTAGGCCGTGCGGCGGCGGCCTTGCTGGGCCTGGAGGCCTCCTTTAGCCCGGAGGCACCTGAACAGCCTGAGTGCGAGCTAGACGAGTGGGCTGATGCTGTCTTGGAAGCCTCCAAGACGGCCGTCATGGAGTAGTCCTCCGGGGGGGGGACATTACCTTTAACACGGCGACTCCAGCCAAAATCGCGATGGTCAAGGAAGAGGAGCCCCGGTCCTTCTTCTTGTCTTTCTTTTTACGATGACCCTGAAGTTGAGGCCTGACGAAGCTTTTTCAGCTCCTTTTCCATGGAGGACATTTTCTTTTTAAGGATGTGGGCCTCCAGGACTGCTGCCTCTGTCTAAGGGTGGCGGCGTTGAATTTCAGGCAACGCTGGCACTTCTCCACAGAGTGATCCAGGCCCAGACAGAAGAGACACTGGGAGTGACTGTCCTTGTGCTAGAGCTGAGCGCCGCATGAGTCGCACTTATTCTTGTGCTCAGAGGGTGTAGGGGACGACATACATCACCGAAATTGTGAACAAAATTTGAGTTAAATCGAAAAAAACAGATGGTAGAACTACTGACGACAGACTGACAAGCAGTTGAACTTAACCGCGAGGCACTTACATGAGCTAACGGCGGGAAAGAACTGGAAGGCAGGCGTGGGGGACCACCAATTTATACTGACATTGCATGATGTCGGTCACCTGACGTGGGGGCGGTCCCCCGCCAGAAACTGCTAGCTAGAAATGTTTCCGTGGGTTCCTGACACCTGCCGGCATCAGTCCTATATGTAATTACCTACTGCAAGAGCTCCTCGAAGTAAGATCTACTGTTACGGTAAGTTCTTAAGCAACTGTACTATCTTACTTTGAGGAGAAGCTCATGCAGCAGGTTCTACAATGAGGACGGAGTCCCAAGCAGTATAAACATATAACAACCCCTGGGAGGGGGAAACAGCAAGGACAGGAACAGTAGGATAAGGGAAGATCCCTCAGGAAACCAGGCCAAACCCTGCTCTGTGTCTGGAAGTGATGTTGAGGCTGTAATTCCTGACGAAGGTATGAACTGAACTCCAGGTAGCGGCAGCACAAATATCAGCTGTCGGTACCCTCTTTAGTGCTGCAAAGGAAGCAACGATAGCTCTAGTCGAATGAGCTTTGACCGGCACCGGTGTCGACCTGTTGTGCTTCTCATAACAGAAAGAGGTGCAATGAACCAACCAGCGCGAGAGCGTCTGCTTGGTGACCGGGTGACCTATGGACCGTTGGGCAAAGGACACGAAAAGCTGATCAGACTTCCTGTCCCCCTTGGTTCTAGCTAGGTAGCATCGAAGGGCCCTGTGGACATCCAAGAAATGAAGCAGAGCCTCCTCCCTGTTTGAATGCTCAGGGTAATAAACCAGGAGCTGAACCGATTGATTCAGAATGAGCTCTGAAACGACTCTCGGTAGGAACTTCGGATTAGTGCAGAGATCAACCCTGTCCTTGTGGAAAACAAGGTAAGACTCTTTACGCATGAGGGCTTGAAGCCCTGAAATGCACCTCACCAAAGTAACAGCTCCCAAAAATATGGTTTTCCAAGAAAGGAGATCCCAAGGAGGAACCGGGTCCCTGATGGGAGGTCTGATGTGGAGAATACCATGCAAAAAAGCCTTGGAAACCTCCATCTGAGCCACCGTCTTACCCAACACAGAGAAATGGTAAGCGGAGATGGCGGCCAGGTGTACCTTGATGGAGGAACAACTGAGACCTTTTGTGGAAAAGGAAAGCAGATATTCTAATATGCTATTAACCGGACAGACCAAAGGATCCACTCTTTTGGCTGTGGCCCAAATACAAAAGCATTTCCACTTCATAGTGTAAGTGGTCCTGGTGGCAGGTTTCCGAGCCTGAACTAACACTTGAGCGACCTGATCAGACGCACTGAACCTGACCTTAGCTAGGTCCTGAAGAGCCAAGCATGCAGGTGAAGGGAATGCAGGTTTGGGTGCAGCAGGGACCCCCTGTCCTGTGACAGGAGGTGAGAAGAGATAGGGAGAGGCATCGGTGACTCTATCGCTAGACAGTGTAGCAGGGGAAACCATATTTGACAAGGCCATAGTGGAGTGATCAGGATAAGAGTGGAAGGTTCTGACTGAGCCTTGAGAAGGACCTTCTGTAAGAGCAGAAACGGAGGGAAGGCATATACTGTAGAAACCTCCCATTCCAGCAGAAGGACAATGCGCATTGCCAAAAAGCTCCAGGTTCTGGACCTAGCGAGCAAAAACTGGGCAGTTTTGCGCTGAATCGTGACATGAAAAGGTCCACTTCTGGCATCCCCCACAGGCTGAAGATGTGATCTGAAACCTCTTGGAGCAACTCCCATTCATGGGCTTGCGATTTTGTCCTGCTGAGTGTGTCGGCAAACATATTTTGTAGCCCGGAAACATGCACTGCCATCAGAAAAGTACAGTTACGTAAGAACTTACCGTAACAGTAGCTCTTCGAGAGGAGCTCTTGCAGCAGGCTATTACATTCAGGACTATACATGAGCACCTAGGACCTTCTGGTGGAAAAACTTCTGCCAGCAATACCAGCAAGGACCGCTACGCGCCGGTCAGGGTACAAGAGAAGCCGGACCCAGCTCCCCTGAGTTCTCCCGCCAGAACCAGCAGAAGGCCTGACAAGAGAAGGGAAGAAGCCTACCATGAATAAAAAATAGAGAAGAAGAAATGGATCCGCATACCTTGAGGGGAAGCGGGAGGAAGTAAGCGCCTGCTGCAAAGCTCCTCTCGAAGATCTACTGTTACGGTAATTTCTTACGTAACTGTATCCATCTTGACAGTGGGAGCTCTTGCAACAGGCTATTACATCAGGACTGAGTCCCAAGCAGTCCCACAGCAAGGAGTAGTCGACCCAGGGAGGAGAATATACTGACTCGAGGCCTAGGACAAAAGCCCTTGTAAAACTGCTAGGCGAAGCCAACACAAGCGTCTGGAGGCAATATCCAAGCTGTAATGCTTGATAAAAGTAGCACAGCGAGGTCCAGGTCGCGCCGCTGAAATGTCCTGAATAGCGACATTTCGCAGAGCGGCGAAAGAAGCTGACACTCCTCTGGTGGACTGACCCCTAACCAGGCCCGGCAGGGGTTTATTGTGATGCTCGTAGCAAAATGAGACACAGCGGACTATCCATTTAGAGATAGTTTGCTTGGACACCGGTTGACCCAAGCAATGTGGTGCAAAAGCCACAAAGAGCTGCTCCGATTTGTGGTGCTGAACCATCCTCTTGAGGTAATACCTCAGAGTCCTGTGGACATCCAATGTGTGGAGGAGAGCCTCCCCTCTATTGGAAGGGGAAGGAAAATAAACTGGAAGATCAACCGACTGGTTGAGGGTCAATTCTGAGACCACCTTTGGAAGAAACTTAGGATTTGTTCTGAGGGAAACCCTTTCCCTGTGGAAAATCAAATAGTGCTCTTTACACATCAGAGCCTGAAGCTCGGAAACCCTTCGAGCTGAAGTAACAGCAACCAAAAAACAAACCTTCCAAGAAAGGTAACGCAGCTCACAATCCACTGCTGGCTCAAAAGGAGGGAGGGTGAGTTTCTCCAACACAAAAAGGAGGTCCCAGGGTGGGACAGGGTCCCGAATGGGAGGTCTCAAGTGAAGAATTCCCCTAAGAAAGGTGCGGGCCACATCCGATTGTGCTAATGCTCTCTCTCCCACGAGAGCATGATAGCAGGATTGCCCACATGTGCACCGTGATAGAGGGCAACTCAGGCCTTTCTCATACAAGGAGAGAGAGGTACTGTAAAGTTAAGTTCACAGGGCAGGTGGCAGGATCCAAATACTGCAGCACGCCAAAGACAAAGCACTTCCACTTCATAGCATAAATGAGGCAGTAGAGAACTTTCTAGCTGACGCTAAGACCCGCCGCGCCACGTCCGGGAAACCCTGTATCTGTTTTTGGAGCTATATCTGAAGGAGCCAAGCATGAGGTGCAGGGATCAGAGATCCGGATGGACCAGAGACCCCTGGTCCTGGGACAGCAATTGCGAGCATATGGGCAGCGGGACTGGAGGTTCCCTGGATAACCGCTGCAGAAGTGGGAACCAAATCTATCGAGGCCATTTGGGGCCACAAAGATCATCGGCCCCTTCTGCCTGCAACTTGAACACCCTCTGAATGAGAGAGAAGGGCGGAAAGGCATAAAGAAACCTCCCTGCCCAACAAAGGGATAATGCGTCTGGCCAAAAAACTCCAGGCGTGTGCTCTCACGAGCAAAATGTTGGCAGTTTGGTGTTGTGTGGTGACGCAAAGAGGTCCAGCTCGGGAAGACCCCACCTGTCGAAGAGCTGGTCTGCTACGGATTGTAGCAACTCCCACTCGTGTGCTCTGGTCTGCGACTGGCTGAGGCTGTTGGCCAGATCGTTTAGGATGCCTGGAATGTGCATTGCGGACAGTAGAATGCCCCGTTGCAGTGTCCAGTACCAGACTCTCATTGCCTCCCTGCAAAGAGGATAGGAATGAGTGCTTCCTTGCTTGTTGATGTAAAAGACAACCGCCATGTTGTCTGTCTGAATTAGAAGAGAGCCTGGTACCAGATCCTCTCGAAAAGCCTGAAGAGCATAGAGGACCGCTCGCATTTCCAGCACATTGATGTGGAGGGACTGTTCCTCGGGTGACCAAACCCCTTGCGTTCGATGTACACCCAGGTGTGCCCCCCACCCCAGGTCCGATGTGTCCGTTGTCAGAGTCTGACCTGGTGGCTCTGGACGAAAACTGACGCCTTTCTCCAGATTGCAATGTTCTCCTGACTGGCTCTGAGATCCTGACCAGACAGTCTAGGTCATTGTAGCTTTGGTTCCACTGCACCCTGAGCATCCGCTGTGGGACTCTCATGTGGAGGCGGGCCAAAGGAGTGACTGGAATGGCCGCCGCCATACGCCCCAGTAAACTGAGGAAGTTCCGAGCCGGAACTCGGGGTGCTATGGAGATCCGTTCTGCCAGCTCGCGCAAGTGAACCCCTGTCTTGTGGGAGAAAAGCCATGCCCTGGACGGAATCCAGGATTGCTCCTATGAAGGCGAACTTTTGGCTGGGCTCCGGGGATGACTTTTCCAAGTTCAGGGTGATCCCCAGCTCTCCAAATAGAGTATAAGTGTCTCTGAGAGAGTGTGTAAGAGGCTGTCTCTTGATGGGGCCGTAAGAAGCCAATTGTTGAGGTAGGGAAACACATAGTGTCCCATCCGCCTCAGAGCCGCAGCCACCACTGCTAGGCACTTTGTGAAGACTCGCGGAGTGGAAGAGGCCGAGAGGAGAAGCACCTGAAACTGAAATGCTCCTTGGAAGTGGAACCTCAAAAACTTCCTGTGGGAGGATAGACTCTATATGCATGTATGCATCCTGCATGTCGAGAGAACAGAGCCAGTCCCTTGGTGCAGCAGGGGAGAAGTCCTTGAAGGTCACCATTCTGAACCTTTGTATTCGATAAAAAAGTTTAGAGGACTGAGATCTAGAATGGGACGAAAGTCCCCAGTCTTTGGGACCAGAAAAAGTGGGAGTAGAACCCCTGACCCGCTGTGCCCAGGGGACCCTCTCTATGCTCTCTTCTGCAGGAGGTCTGTATTTCTCCTTCTATCAGTGGGATGTGAGAAGGAGGATAGCGGGAGGAAGCTTTGGTGGAGTATGCGGAGGAGGAAACTCTGTGAACTCTAGTGTATGTCCTCTCCGTGCAAATATCTAAGACCCACTGGTCTGGGTAATAGACTTCCACCCTTAGAGATGAAGGGCGGCCCCAACCGGCTCCCCTAGAACTTCTGTCAGAAGGGGGCAGAAGGGAGTCATTGGGCAGAGCCGGAGTTGGGAGAGAGGCCTGGGAGAACTTGGGCCCGAGGGCGGAGGTCCACCAGACTGCTGGTTTCTGGATCTCCTCACGGAAGCCTACTCTGCCCTTGCTGGTTGCCCACGGGCTGAACCTTGGTTGCCTGAGGGGCTTGTGAAAGGGCCGTTACGGTGCTGATGTAGCTAGTCGCCCGCGGTACATCTGGCGGACCGACCAGATCGACTTGTCCGACTCCTAGAAGCGGAGATCCAAAGCCTCCGACTCCTGCCCAAACAACCGGTACCCTGGAAGGGCAAATCCCGATACCGGACTGCAGATCCTGGTGAAGCTCGAGACTCTCAACCAGGCATGGCACCGAAGGCACACCCCAGAGGCAGCTGCCCTGGCTGCAGTGTCATACAAGACTCTCAGTACGTGGGAGCCTACGTCTGAGCCCGACTGCAAGAGGGCCAGGAGCTCTGTCTTCTTGTCAGAGTCTGGCATGGCCTGTGTCAGCTCAAGTTCCCTTTCCCATAGCGCATTCTGATACTGTACCATATGCGTTAGGAAATTCAGGGAGCGGATGGAACAGGTGGAGGCCGCGTAAACTTTTTTTCCCACCTGGTCCAGGTATCGGGACTCCAGGGTCAGGAGGCTGTGAGCTGAGGTGCTTCGGTTGCTGAGATTTATCATGGGCAGCCGTGATCACCGATGAGTTGGCCTGAGGGTGTTCTGCCAGGAAGGGTTCCGCCCTCGGAGCCTTATACAGCCTATCCAACTTCTTAGGAACTGCCGGGATCAAGGCCAGATGCATCCAGGTGGTCCTAGTAAGATCCTGGAAGGTATCCACCAAAGGAGGAATAACCAGGGGCTTTGGCTCCTTCTACCTCAGGTATTTAGCCAATCTCTGGCATTCCGGATCCAGGTCTTCCGTGTCCCACTCGTTAGAAGCCTGGATGTGCCTCATGATGTCCCTAAAAGTAGGATCATCCGGAGGTGAGTGAGGCTGGTCCTTCTCTCCCTGTACCATATGCGGTAATTCAGGAGCGGATGGAACAGGTGGAGGTCATGCCAAACTTTTTTCCCACCTGGTCCAGGTATCGGGACCCCAGGTCAGGAGGCTGTGAGCTGAGGGTGCTCGCTGCTGAGATTTCTCATGGGCAGTCGGATCACCGGCGAGTTGGCCTGAGGGTATATCTGCAGGTCAGGAACGTTCACGGAGCCTCGTACAAAGCCATCCAACTTGAACCGGGATCAAGGCCAGATGCATCCAGGTGGTCCTAGTAAGATCCTGGAAGGTATCCACCAAAGGAGGAATAAACCAGGGTTTTGGCCCTTCTACTCCTTGTGTATTTAGCCAATCTCTGCATTCCGGATCCAGGTCTTCCGTGTCCCACCAAGTTGAAGCCTGGATGTGCCTCATGATGTCCATAAAAGCAGGGATCATCCGAGGTGAGTGAGGCTGGTCCTTCTCCCTGCAGTTTTGAGGCTGGTGAGAGGATGAAGAGGTTTATGATGAGTAGGAGGACCAAATTTCATCCAGATTTGAATAGTCTGACCTACCCTGTGACCATGCCTTCGCTTGACGCCGGTAACTAGGGGACCGAAGATCAGTCCGAAGACCGACCGTCCCCTGGACCGGCGACAGAGCAATGACCGACGCCGGTCAGAAGACTGACGCCGGGAGCGCTCCCCACTCTAGTGCAAGAAGGGCTCCTGAACGAGATTCCAGACTGACGCCGGTCACTGAAATCCTAGAGCGACGCCAGTGGTCCTTGGACCTAGAGCGAAACAAGTCCTGAGGGGGTGAAGGCCAGCCCGGTGACTTCCAAGGGAACTTCACTTCGGGTTGTGGTTCTCCACAGGTCCAGAACAGGTGTCTGGTCGGGTGGATGGGGAGGCCCGCTGTGGACCTGCCCCTCACTAGAAGGAGAAAAGCCTTTGAGCTTGTCCTGGAGAAAATTTCAGCCGCCCTGGAAATGAAGTTCCGGAACATCAGGGCGCCAAGGAGTTTCCGGGGCCTAGGGGAGAAGGACTTGGGCAACGGGACGCCGGTATCTTCCAATGCATCGACTCCCGTGTCTCTTTTGCCCCTTCGATTATGCTAGGACCGATGGACGTGGGGTGATGCCAAGGCGCCGGAGAGTCCTTAGTCTCGGAGGCACACTTTAGCAGGCGCGCCGGTGCCTTAGCAGATGGGGCCGAAGCAGGTACCCTAAGGACTGGTGATGACCCTAGTAGTGAGTCACCTTCGCTTGGCCGCTTCCGATGGGCCGGCCTTAGCCTGTGGAGTCTTCAGTGGTTCTCAGACCCTGAAGGACGGGCTTTTTAGGAGAAGGCAGCCACGCGATCTGGACCTAGACCGTGACGGACCACTACGCTTCTTGCTGTGGCGCTTCTTCTCCTTTCTCTTCCCCTCCAAGGAGTGCAGATCCATCTTCTGTTCTAAAAGGTAGGCCTTAAGGGCCTTCAGGCGGCGGATGCGGGTCCGACTGGTGAAAGCCTGGCAGTCAGCACAGTTGGTGGTGTCATGGTCGGGACCCAGGCAAAAGACGCACCGCCGATGTCCGTCCTTGCCGGGGATCTGCCGCCTGCAGTCACACTTATTTAAGTGTTCGGGTGACGCCGAAGCCTCGGAAGACATCGAACCCGGTCGGGTAGGAAGAGGGCTGACGTCGGTACTGGAAGCGGCAAAGGCGAGGGAAAAAACAGCGCTTCAAGCAGGAATAAAATGAAGAGACGGCAGCGAACTGATGTCGGTGTCGGTAAAATGGCAAAACCGTCGAAAAAATAGCAGGAATCTTGCTAGAAGTTCTTCTTCTTTTCGCTGAAATCGCAGACAGAAGCAGGCTTCACGTGCGGCTACGCGGTGGGAAAGAACTGAGGTGGAGCTGGGTCCATCCCCTCTTGTACCCTGACCGACGCTGGGGCGGGGCCGGCGTCGGGGGTGGTCCCCGCTGGTATTGCTGGCAGAAGTTTTCCACTGGAAGGTCCTAGTGCCTGCAGCATAGTCCTGAATGTAATAGCCTGCTGCAAGAGCTCCCACTCGAAGTAAGATCAGATGATGCTTGAGGGCCCAATCCCACACTTGCAAGGCTTCCCTGCAAACAGGGTAAGAATGTGTGCCGCCCTGTTTGTTGATGTAGAACATCACCGAGGTGTTGTCTGTCTGCACCAAGAGGTGGCCCAGCGCTAGGACCGAGGCCAAGGCTTGAAGGGCGTAAAGCACCGCTCTCATTTCCAGGATGTTGATATGCAGATCTACTTCTATGGAGGACCAGGAACCCTGGGTACGGTGAGTCCTCAAATGAGCGCCCCACCCCTGGGATGAGGCGTCCGTGGTTAGAGAGAGTCTGGGACGGCACTCTCATTTAGCAAAGGGAATGCCCACCAGCAAATTTTTGACCGACATCCACCAGCAAAGCTCTTGACGGACTGATTCTGATACCATGATCAAGGCGTCCAGACTGTCTGATGTCTGATCCCACTGGACTCTCAAGGACCACTGAATGGTCCTCATGCACAGGCGCACTACAGGAACCAAGACTATGGCTGTAGCCATATGCCCCAACAGCCTGAGAAGGAGCCATGCCAGCACCCTTGAGGCTGAAGAGATTGGAGATGCTAGGACCTGAGTGCGACTCGCTCTGTCGGAGGGAAGAAAAACCTTCCCGAGAGTGGTATCCAGAAGAGCTCCGATGAACTGGAGAATCTGGGTTGGGATCAAGTGAGACTTGTCCCTGTTGATGGTGATTCCTAGACTCTGGAAGAGCGAGATGGAATCCTTGATAGTTTCTGACAGACGAGACCTGGAAGGAGCCAGGATAAGCCAGTCGTCCAGGTAAGGGAACACGAAGTGGCCCCGCCTTCAAAGTGCCGCGGCCACGACAGCCAGGCACTTGGTGAAGACCCTGGGGGAAGAGAAATCAAGGGAAGGACTCAAACTGATAGTCCTCGTCCTCGAATCTGAACCTTAGATATGTTTGATGACTCCTGGCAATAGGGATATGCAGGTAGGCATCCTGCATGTCAAGAAAAGCCAGCCAGTCTCCTGCCGATATGAGTGGGAGGAGAGTGGGAAGGGAAACCATCCTGAATCTCTTGTAAGAGACCCACTGGTTTAGATCGCTGAGGTCCAGAATGGGTCTGAGCTATCCCGACTTTTTCAGAACTAAGAAGAAGTGGGAAAAACACCCTCTCTCTGACACGACCAGTGGCACCAGCTTGATGGCTTTTTTGTCCAGAAGGGAAGAAATCTTCCATCGGACCAGCACTCTGTGTTCCCTTGGGTAATGGGATGGAGGCGGTGGTCTGCCCTGAGGGATGGAGTCGAACTCTATGGAGTGCCCGAACTCCACGAGATCGAGTACCCACTGGTTGGAGGTCACCTGGCCCCACGCGTCCGCGTAGAGGGAAAAGCGGCTCTGACTGGTTTCTGGCTGTGCGACCCAGGAGAAGGGTAGCCCAGATAGTCAGATGTTGGGTGGGTGGGGGAGGCGGCAGTGGCTGCTTTGGGTTGTCTAGGGGATGGAGGCGAAGAACCCTGGTTCCGCCTCTATGCCCGGAGCTGCCTCGCTGCGCATGCTGCTGAAAATGAGGCTGCTGTGGTTGAGGTCCCCCACAGTCACGAAAAACAAGGCTTTTGAGCTCGCCCTGTTTCGGGCGGTACACGGACTGCACGGATCGGACAGCCCTACCAGAGTCCTGCAACCTGGTGATAATGCGCTCCATGTCCTCACCAAAGAGCATGGAGCCTTTAAAGGGAACATCCAGAATGTTGGTCTGCATGTCTGGATCAAACCTGAGACCCGAAGCCATGCATGACGTCGGAGGCACATGCCAGTGGCGGCCGCCCTCAAAGAGGTGTCCGCAGAGTCATAGGCCAAGTGCAGAACATGCTGAGGGCAATCGGACGTGCTCTGCACGATGTCCAATCTTTGTTCCCAAAGGGAGTTATGGAATTGGACCATGTGTATCAGAAAGTTCAAGCTCCTGATACTGCAGGTGGCAGCAGAGTACACCTTGCGGCCCACAGAATCCAGCTACTTAGATTCACGATCAGGTGGCTGGGTGCTCAGGTGTTTGGGCCTCTGCAAATGATCATGAGCTGCCAAAATCACCACAGAGTCCACAGCAGGTGGTTCGGCAAGAAAGGGATGGTCCGAAGGTGCCCGGTAGAGCTGATGAGCTTTCTTTGGTATGGCAGTGGAGGAATGAGGGCGCTTCCAAGTCGCGCGGGTGACTTTCTGGAAGGTGTCGACCATGGCAGGGATGACCACCGGCTTGGGATCTTTTTGGTGTAGGTATTTAGCCAGCCACAATCGCTCAGGGTCCAGGGCTCCGTGTCCCAATCCATGTTGGCCTGGATGTGCCTCATAACCTCCATGAAGCTAGGGTCATCAGGAGGGGATTTGGGAAGACCCTCCGTGTCCCCCAGGTCTGGCTCCGAGTAGGCATCAGAAGACGAAGAGTCTGAGTCTACGTAGGAGTCCGGTGTGGAAGAGGGTGAATGGCAGCGCCTCTTCTTCTTGCGCCTCCTAGCCGGTGACGATGAGGGTGAGCGGAGGAACCATGAGACCTATGCCTCCTAGACTTTTAGCGCAGCCTCAGGGAGGGGCCCTCATCCGCCCCATCGTCCGTTCAACATTTTGTGGTCTGGAACCGTAGCAGCGTGAAGGGGTGCGCTCGCTGGAAGGTCTTTTTTAACAGTATCCCACCAGTGGGAAAACAACTCCTTCACCTGGGAGAGGTTCAACTCGTGAACCTGGAGCAGGAGGTGGAGGAGCCGAGCCCAAACCATCGCCGGGGGTACCAGCGCCAGATATGCACTCCCTGTCATCAGCAAGTCAGACGGCGGGGGACTTCGCTCACGCGCCAGTGCCACCATCGTAGGGATCCGCAACAGCCAAACGGGTGAAGGAGTATCCAAGCTGACATCGGGTAGTGCCGGGTGACCGGGTAGGGTGCACTACAACTGGCGGCAGATAAACCATTATGGATGGGAACCCGGTCCGCCATCATGGACGAGGGTCTGGTGTCCGCTTTCTTTTAGGCACCGACGGATGTCCAGCGCAGGCATGAGCCTTAACAGTTGGCTTTGTGGCCATCATAGCTTGGCCGAGCTGCCGCCGGCGCGGTCGGGATTGATGTTTTGAGCGGCAAGGAGGAGGCCCTGCCGACCGAAGACTCAGAGGCCTAGCTCGACCCCCGGAGGTCAGCCTTCGAAGAAGAGGCTGAGTGGGAGGAGCCCTTACCTGGGCCCATCAATTTCTCGGCGGGCTGGTGAACCTTCAGTAGCTGGAGGGTCAATCCAGAAGATTTTGAGGCAGAGGAGGGTTTAAGGACTGTGAGGCGCGCTTCATGCCCCGACGACCTGGACTTCGAGCCCGAAGACCTATGCTTTGAGAGTGACTTGCCTCTGTCCCATTCCTGGTGCTTGTGGGAAGGTGGTGGATCAGATTCCCCCGAGGAGGAAGCTCATTCCATGGCGGCAAGTTTCGTCTCAGTGAGGTAGGCTGCAAGTGATTTCTGACACCAGATCTGCGTCCGCGAATTGAAGCCTGACAGTGCGAGCAGGCGCCGGTGTCATGATTGGGCCCCAGGCTGTAGAGACATGAAGAATGGCCGTCCTTAGCGGGAATCTGTCACCTAGAAGTGCACTTATTTAAGTGAGAAGAGGACATAGAAACTCTTTATCAACAGAGAAAACTAATTGTAGGTGGGGAAGAAGCGATCAGTACTGAGCTGTAACCGAGGGAACTAACCCCGATCATGCGGCGGGAAAGAACTGGAGCACGTGGGGAACTCCTCCCTTATATAGGGGCGATGTTACAGGAGGTGGAGCCGGCCTTGAGGGGCGTTCCATCGCAGTACTGCCGGTAAGAAAATTGCCAGAACTGCCGCCAGGTGGCGTCAGTCCTCATTGTGGAACCTGCTGCAAGAGCTTCTCCTCGAAGGAACATCAATACTTACCTGCTTTTTGCTTACAGAAGTACCACAGGCATCAACTGTTTTTTCACCATTTGAAATGTTGTATGGTAGACAACTGAGAGGGCCACTAGATGTAATAAAAGAAACATGGGAAGATAACCCCCAGTCAGAAAAAGTCTATTACATCTTATATGTGTGCACTGAGAAAAAAGCTGCCCCAATGAAAAGGAATGCCGTGCGGCAAAGTGGGCCATGGAGTCCCTTAAGTTTTATTTGCTAGGAGATGACTTTGTATGTATAACAGATCACAATCCTCTCTGCTGGCTTAGCCTAATGAAGGATAAAAATTCCAGAATCACACAGTGGTACCTGGCACTACAGCCATTCAAATTTAAAATGATGCATAAATCTGGGAAAGAGAATGCCAGTGCTGATTTTCTGTCAAGATATGGATCAGGAACTGAAAATTCCGAAGGCTTGAAAAAAAAAAGTGTGAGTTTAAACGTCACTGTTTGTGGTACTGGTTGTTGTGGAAAAAGGTATACTCCATGTGCACTGAACTGTAAAGGTTATAAGCTAATATTAGAAGAGAATTAATAGAAAGTTTTGGAAACCTGTTTTTTTTACAACTGGTTTACTCTTAAACAGGGGGTATGTGACAGAGTTGAATAAGGCCCTGTCCCATTTGTTACACAGAGAGTTAAAGTGATTTATGCATGTTTGCCATAACAAATTGGAGTAGTATCCTGTAGGAGTTATGAATCAGTCTCCTACCATTCAAACTGCCAAAAAGTGCTGTTTTCCATAAAAAATCCTTTTATTTCTGTGCTCTGTATTATTTGCACAACCCGGTCCCCTTTTTTCTCAGTGCTGCAACCCTGAATGAACTCTGGCATCATGCAAGGGAAACAAAGATTTTAAAGGGACACTGTCAGATTTTAGTTTTAGATAGAAAAATCAGCTATTTATTGTACCCACAATGATTCACTATGTAAATTAGTAAAGAGGCTATTATATTTCTGTGTTCACTACAAAAATAGGAGACTATATCACTCAGTAAAGAAATCTTGTCAGCTAGATACTATATGCACAATGCCTTGTTTTGAAAATAAACATATGAGAGCTTATATTGTTGAAACCACTACAGAAATATGAGTCTGTACCTCACAGTAAGGAAATTGGAAAACAGCTTCTTACTGTACCCACAATGCACTGCTATGTACATCTACATATTAGGTGCCATACTGCAGTCACCACTATCAAAATAAGACACTGCACCTCTGAAGTAAGGAACATTTAAGTCAATTTTATTATTTACCCAGAATTCCTTGTTGCAGTATGTAAAACACTGACAGCTCCCTTGCATGACATCATTCTGGGGGGTGTGGCCGCACAGGGAAAACTGAAGAGCAGCCAGAAACAAACACTGATAAAATATTAAAAAAATTATGACACATTTTTTTTACAAAACAAATTGCAGCTTCAACATCTGAAGCATGGCTTGCAATGGCATACTATGTGAAAACGGCATTTGGGAAACTCGCATAAATAATTTTAAATGCAAGGATCTATTCTGTCCTCTCCTTTTCTGTCTCTTGTCTGTCTGGTTGTGCAACCAAATGTTCTTATGAGACCTAGGAACTGATCACTCTGACAGTCTCGCGATTCTCCATCTCTCTTTCACTTGCTGTTTCTGTCTCCCCCCCCCCCCATTGCATATCTGTGGTTATAAAGATGCTTTCCTGGTGAAACATTTCAATAAATAAATAAATAAAGATGCATATGTGAGTCTGTGTGAAATTGGGATCCCTTAATTTGAAAATGTATATAGTTATACTGTCTAAATTATTGCAAAAAGCTATTTGGAATTTAGGGGGTTTGCTCGAGATGCAGTTTGAGCTCCTCTCTGGCTTGTTTGCAAACTCTTTTGCAGAGCTGTCAGCAGGAGGCCAGCTTGGGACACTGTTCTATTTGCAAGCCTGATCTGCAAAGAAACTGACAAGAACTCTGATACATTTTTTAACTTTATGTTTATTAGTTTTTGGTAAGCATACAAAAAACTGTAACTATTATCCTTATACAAGGCAATAGGAGGAACAATACAATCAATGTTGCATTAAAAATTAAAATTAATACACACGGTATAGCAGCCATGTAATCTTGTACAGAAGGAGGTGGGGGTAACCCAAGAAAGAACAAGAGTACAACATCAGTTCAGTAAACTGCCTACCAAACTCATGGCTTTAGGTAGCTTCATAGGGAGCCTGAGAAACAGGATGACTCCTTAACGAGCTCAGGATGAAGAAGTTAATTGTCAGGTAAAGACCTGTTATAAAAAGAGCAGCAATCTTTGCTGGGGAGAGACTGAAACTTGGAATTAGAAATATCTCAGATTAAGGATTCTGTTTTCTCTGTTTGTGTTACCTTTCTCAACAGTTATAATGAACAATTTTTATTTTACTGTTATTGTTAATAATAAAATGCTATTTAGGAATTTTACAACTGCTCCTGGTCTTCCTAGGTTTCCTGACCTGTGCCTTGACAACACTGACCCATGCGAAGAGACAGAGTGAGGGAGAGTGGCATGTGGAACCAGCATTGACGGTGAGGCCACCGTCAAGGGAAAAGAATCTGTTGGTGGTGCCAAACGCTCCACCTTATCCGAATACCCCAGTCGCAGACAAAAAGAACCTAGGCCCAAAGGCCCTGGCACCAGATCCGCAGGTATGGGCAAATGAACCAGACATTGTACACACTGCTCCATAAAAGCTGCCCAGTGATGAAACTGCTCCCCCCCCTTGGAAACCCTGTTAGAGGACAGAGAGGGGCTCTGGGCCTGAGACCTCAAATGACAGCAAGCATAAACAACTGGAGAAACTGACGGTGCCGGAGAAGGCATCCTGCTCGCATATCTAGAAGGCCTATTAGCTGACATACCAGAGGGTGACCTCGAGTGGTACCATTTCTTCCCCTTCTGACGGGAAGAGGAAGAACCCAAGATTGAGCGGTGCCAGTTCCCCAACCAGGATCGGGACTGTTTCTTTCTGTGCTTATGGGAGGACTGTACTCCACCCCCCGAACACCGGACTGCTCATGGTCGGACCCCCCCCTCCGGAGAGGGCAACGGACCTCACTCAACCTATCTGCCAGAGCAGCCTTCCAAAGGAGACTCCCTACTGTCACCGTCCATGGTAGACTCCATTGTTCAGTAGGGCTGAAGAAAATACAGGTTACTCACATGTAACAGAAGTTCTAGGAATGGTATATATTGTTCATCCACACTTACTGGCAGGTTCCTTGCCACTTTAAATCTCACCGAAAGGTCTTTAAACTGGCTCCTCCCACCCACCCGGGTGGTAAAACTCTCGGTTCCACCCCATGACGCCAGATCTAGCCCGCTGGAAGCCAGGTTGCGTGTCGAAGCCGGGAGGTCGGGTGGTTAGGGATGAACAACATATACCATTCCTAGAACTCCTGTTACAGGTGAGTAACCTGTATTTCTAGGGACATGGATATGTTGTTCAATCCACACTTACTGGCAGACTCCTAGCAGTTCTCCGGGAGGAGGGAGGCAAGGCGCGCACCCCCTACTTGGGGAAATAAGGACTGGAGAACCGAGGTCCCAAAACCAGCATCCCGGCGTGACTCAAGGTCGATGTGGTAGTGGGTAATGAAGGTGTGTGCTGACTTCCAGGTAGCAGCCCTGCAGATTTCCTGGATAGGGACATCCCTGGAAGCAGCCACCGATGTAGCGGTATGGCGGGTAGAATGAGCTCTTATCCCTTTGGGAGGCTCCATGCCCACCAACCTGTAGCAGAGATCTATGCAGGAGGTGACCCACCTGCCCATCGTCCACTTGGCTGCAGGTCTGCCAGGTGCGGCTTCAGCGTAGGTGACAAACAGCTGGCGAACCTCTCCCTGAACTTCAGCCGTCTGCTCCTTGTAATAGGAGAGCGCTCTTTTAGGGTCCAAAGTATGGAGCCTATATTCGGCCTCCGAGGTGTGACTGCGGTAGAACACCAGCAGAGTCAACACCTGGTTAAGGTGAAACTCCGACACCACCTTCGGAAGGAATTTCGGGTGGGGGCGCAGGACAACCTTGTCCCTGTGGAAGACCAGATAAGGAGACTCGATGGAAAGTGCCTGGGAGCTCTCCCATCCTTCTGGCTGACGCGATAGCCACCAAGAAGGAAGTCTTCCACGACAGGTGGGAGATATCGCACCTGTGCATCGGTTCGAATGGCTTGCCTATGAGCTTAGCCAATACCAGCAGTAGATCCCACGGAGGTGGAGGTTCTCGCACCAGAGGGGATATGTGATCAAGGCCTTTGAAAAAGCGCCAACCACCTTTTCCTGCACCACCGACTGCTTCCCGGCCCGTGCCAGTAAGCAGAGATGGCTGCCAGGTGCACCTTAAGGGTCGCCGATCAAGCCTAGCTGAGAAAGGGACTATTAGACAGGGCCCCGATTTTTCATGCACATCGGAGTAAAGTTCTGGCGGCATCTGTTTCATTTGCCGCAGAACTTCATGCACCTAACACCAATTTCCTGCAGCAATTGCAGCACATTTTAGCCTTAAGTTTTTTCCTTTTTTGTTTTTTTTGCCATATCTGACACAATGCACGCTCGTAACACAGTCATTTTATGGGCGTTTGTCACCAAATTTTCAACATAGCCAGTTCAAGACCTCTGCTCATGAACAGTATCACTGTGATTTTACTAATCTGTTCGGAACATTGATTTCGCACACCGACCGCGCCATTGTGCGCTGCATGTGCGAAAACACATTTTGGGTGAGATGTGAAAAATGACAGTTGTACTGTTCATAAGGAGGTGTGGTAAAATGGCAATACTGAAAATCTGGAGTGAAAATATTAAAAATGCTCAAAGTTACAAGCGTGCGTAGGAACTGAGCAACTCACCCTAAGTAAAACAGTCGTTTTGAGAATATTTTCATCAAATTTTCAACATAGGGTTTTAGAGTTTACCATGAACTGTGACACTGTCATTTCGTTAATCATTCCGGAAAGGTGGTTCCGCGCAGTGACTGTGGAACCACCTTTCGGGACCGATAAACCAAATAACAGTGACACAGTTCATGAGGTGGGGCCCCAAAAACCCCATGTTGAAAATTTGGTGAAAAAATTCCCAGAAATGGCCGAGATATGCACTGAAGTTGAAAAAAATCCATTTATGCCATTATACAACTTACCGGCATTTCTTCAGTTCGCAGTCGGCATTGAAGAGTGCAGACGTGTTCCCGGTCCACCGAAGATCGCCGCGCTGGGCTCCGGAGGTAAGTATGGGTTGAGGTGGGGTGTGGGGGTGGGAGGTGGGTACGCAGAGGGTGGTGTGGGTTGGGGAGGGGCAAAAGAAGCAACGATGGAAGGTTTTTTGTTTCAGGCTTGTTGTTCTTTTAACAACACACAAGGATGGACTTTACCAGCTGGGGTGGGCCCCAGCGTGCCATACAAGCATTTGGGGGCAGTGAAGCCGATGGGGATTGGGCACCCCTGGCCAGCAAGGACGTTTTTGCCAAGCTGGGGTGGGCCCAGCATGGCATACAAGCATTTGGGGGACAGTGAAGCCGATAGGGATTGGGCACCCTGTCGGCAAAGGACGCTTTTGCCACACTGGGTGGCCCAGCGTGGCATACAAGCATTTGTGGGGGGACAGTGAAGCCGACGGGGATTAGGCACCTCGCTAAAGGACATTTTTGCCATGCTGGGGTAGGCTCCCAGCGTAGCATACAAAACATTTGGGGAAGGGACAATGAAGCCGACGGGGATTGGGCACCCCGCCGGCAAAGGACGCTTGTCCTCGGGTGGTCGCGGATCTCATGGGTGACAGCAAATTCCGTGGATATTTCCGCGGTTTGCCGCATCCACGGAATCGCGGAAAACTCGGGGCCCTGGGAAAGGGACCATAGGTAATCCAGAATGCTGGCCAAGGAACAGGAGGAAGGGTCCAACCCCTTATCCTGACACCAAATGGAGAATCTCTTCCATTTGAAGGCATAGCATTTTCTGGTCGACTCCTTATGGGATGCCTCAACAACGCTGAGGACCTCGTCGGAAAGACCCAAGGCCTGGAACTCTAGCCGCTCAGGAACCAGGCCGTCAGGTGCAGGGATTGAAGGTCCGGGTGGAGTATCTTCCCCTGGTTGACTGAGATCAGGTCCGAGCAGGCTGGAAGCTGCCTCGGGAGCCTGGAGCCGAGGCTGAGGAGATCTGGATACCAGAACTGGCGGGGCCAGTCTGGGGCTACCAGAATCACCTGTGCCTTGTCCCTCCTCACCTTGAGAAGCACCTTGTGGATCAAGGGAAATGGGGGAAAGGTGTAGAAGAGGCCCAGGGTCCATGGCCTCGAGAAGGCATCCCCCTGCAGCGAGCCCTGCTGAGGGGGGCGGGCATGAAACAGCCTCCACTTTGCATTCTCCCTGGAGGCAAACAGGTCCACCTGAGGTGTGCCCCAGTGGGAGAACAGATCGTGTACTACCTCTGGCAGGGACCACTCGTGAGATGCAGCACCTATCTGGCTTAGGGCTCCGGCCAGAGTGTTGGAGGCTCCTGCCACATGGATGGCTAGGAGATCCACCTCCAGTCTGCTCACGAGAGACCAAGTGCGGTGAGCCTCCTTGCACAAAGGCAAGGAGTGCATCCTGCCCTGGTGGTTTAGGTAGTACATGGTCATGGTGTTGTCCATCTGGACCTGGACCACTTGACCCCATACAAACGTAGCGAAGGCGGTGAGGGCTAGTCGGACTGCTCGAAGCTCCAGCAGATTGATGTGGCATCAAGATTCCCGAGGGGACCAGAGGCTGTGCACTCTGAGCTCCCCCAGATGGGCACCCCAACCCATCAGAGAGGCGTCGGTCGTTAGAGTGACCGTCGGCTCTGGGCGGACGAACGGGATACCCCCCTGCAGATGAGCTGGAACGATCCACCACTGGACAGCGTTCCCCATCTCCTGGGTCACTATCACTGGCTGGTCCAGCGGACTGGAGCGCTGTGACCATTGGCGGGCCAGCCCCCATTGCAGGGGACGCATATGCTAGCAGGCCCAACGGGCCACGCTGGTGCAGGCCGCCATGAGGCCCAGGAGGCACAGGAAGTCCTGGTCAGGGCGCAACTGCCCAACCAGAAATGATTGGGCAAAGGAGGAAAGAACCTCGGCCCTGTCCGCCGGGAGCTGTGCTCTGGCTTGAAGAGAGTCGAGCTCTGCCCCGATGAACTGAATCAACTGCGTTGGCACGAGTTCCGATTTGGCCTCGTTGATGAGGAGGCCACTCTGAGAGCAGACCTGGAGGGCCAGATCCCTGCACCGCTCCACCTCCAGCCTGAAGGGGGCTGCAATCAGCCAATCATCCAGGTAAGGGTACACCTGGACCCTTCGGCGCCACAGGAATGCTGTCACCACTGCCATGCATTTGGTGAAGATCCTGGGAGCTGGAGAGAGGCAGAAGGGTATGGCCCGGAACTTGTAAAGGGATCCCCTCTGCCCTGAAGCAGAGGAATCGCTGGTGAGACGGACGGATTGGGACATGAAAGAACGCGTCCTGGAGGTCCAGAGAACAGAACCACACGATTCGTTCCAAGGATGGAATGATCTGAGCCAGAGTGACTATCCTGAAGGTACGAGACCTTAGGAACTTGTTCAGGTCGTGTAGGTCTAGCATGGGACGCCAGCCCCTCGGTCTATTTTGGGACCAGGAAGTACCTGGACACAAACCCTGGGTCTGGTGGAGGATCTGCCACCTCCCTGATCACCTCCTTCTGGAGGAGCAGGGCAATGTCAGCTTGATGAGCCGACAGAGAGGCTGCGGAACCCGTAGCCCCCGTGGGGCGATGGCTCGATAGGGTGGGGACTGCTCGAATTCCAGAGGCAGACCCTTTCCTACCACTTCCAGCACCCAGTGGTCCGTGGTGATATCGGACCAGGTGGAAAGGAAGTGGCGGAGCCGTCCCCCCATGGGGGGGAACCTGGGGAGGAGTGATGACGTTGGGGGCGACACTCCTCAACCTGTCACTGGACAGGCTTGGAGGAAGGACCAGCCGAGGAGCCTCCTGGACCTTTCCCTCCCAGCTTCCTGTTGGAGGAAGCAGCAGGCTTGGCTTTGGGGTGCCAAGTGCGAGCCTGCTGGCCCTGGTGCTGGTGTTGCTGGGTTGGATGTGCCGTAGGGACTAAAGGCCGAAAGGGCTTACGCTGCTGCTGGTGGTCTTTGTCCTTCTGGGCAGACGTGACCGAGTCCAAGGTGTCGTTGGACTTCTCGATCCTTTGCAGATGACCCTCCGTCCCGGGACCGAACAAGTGGGTACCCAAGAAGGGAACGTCTGCCAGCTTGTGCTGGGTATCTGCTGTAAAGGTAGAGATCCGCAGCCAAGCTCTGCGGTGCATGGCCACTGCGGCTGCTACTGATTGGGCACGAGTCAGCGATGTCCAGGAAAGTCTGGAGCTGCTGCTAGGCCACCGCCCTTCCCTGATCCCGCATCTGCTTGACCATCATCTGAAGGTCAGCCGGGAGATGAGGAATCGGCTCATCCAGGGAGCCCAAAAGGGCATGTGAAAAGTATGCCATCAGAACGGCCGAGCTGGCCTGACAAAGGCCTAGCGAGGAAGCCGCATAGATTTTCTGCCCGGAGTAGTCCAGTTTCTTGGACTCCTTATCGGGTGGCTTGTCCACATCCCGAGTGTTCCCGGAACGCCGGAAAACGCTGTCGGTCACTAGCCCCTCCACGGAGGGGTGCTCCGAGAAACCGGAGAGTGAACCAGTGGGAACATCATACTTCCGAGCCATCCTGGCTGAAGGTGCTGGACAAGAAGCTGGCCGCTGCCACAGCTCCAGGGCCAGGCCAACAATGGTTTTGGCCACCGGGAAGGCCTCCATAGGGGAATCCCCTCGGTCCAGTATCTCCGTGAGGGGATACTTGGCCCGTTTTTAAAAGGGTTCGAGCTTCATCCCAGCGGACTCTGAGATGAGTCAAGCATTCCAAGAAACGAGGATGGGCTCGCCCACTGACTGACCCCCGTGGACTCCAGGTCAAGCGGCCTGGAGAACAAGGAGTTGCTGCCAGACTCAAGAGTCTGCAAACAGCTGCCAAGGGCCTGAGCCACCCTCCACCTGCCGAGGTTGATCGGGAGTGAGGGTGACCGACAACCGATGGCAAGCCCTGACCTGACTGAGAATCCTTGGTTGGGGCCCCAGTTTTAGGTTGTGGAGGTGGGGGTTCCACCACAATGGGTGGCGCAGCCGGTTTTGGCCAAATAACCAGTGCTGACTTCGGCTCCTTGACTACAACGAGGGGTTGTTTCGGCCACTCCGGTGACAGCCACTTAATGGCCGGGGAAGGCGACGGAGTCGGCTTATTCCAGGTCAAAAGGAGCTGCTGCCACATTAGATCCTCATAGCGCCGACGCAATTTGCGCCAGAGCCTATCCTCCGAAGAGGACGAAGACGAGGATGAGCGGTGCTGCCGCTTTCCACGGTGCCGAGACCGAGACATCATTGGGATCGGCTGGACCGGGAAGAGGTCAGAGACTGAGACAGAGACCTTCGGTGTTTGCGAGGGGGCGGGGGAAATCCGCTCCTCCCTCGGTTCAGGGACCTTAACTGGGGACTCCGGCAAAGGAGGCACAGGCAAGTCCTCGGTTTCCACCAGGGGAACCGGTGAAGAAGGGTTGTTGGCTTCTCCAGTCTACAGCCCGTCCAACAGATTGAGAAAAATCTCGACTGCGTCAACGGGTGTCTTGGCCGGCTGACCTGACGGGAACACCGTGAAGCCAGCGGCCTTAGCCACAACCTCGACCGAAGTCGAGTGTCGACTATCCGGGGAAGGAGACCTCTCCCATGAATGTCGACGGTGGGACTTACCTTTAGAGTCCTTCTTTTTGGACCGAGAGGAATGTCCCAAAGGCCCTTCTCCCTTGATGGAGAGGGATCAGCAAAGCTCCTTTAAAGAAGCTGTGTAGGAGGAGCCCAAGGAGAGCGGGATAAATGCCGCAACTAAGGATGATGATGATGTGGCCTGGGCCGCCTCCTCCTCGAGGGCGATCATCTGCTCCAGCTGTTCAGCTGAGCCTGCAGTTGTGGACACCGCCCAATGGGCCTCTTTCGACTTGACTGGAGGATAACGTTTTTCGCGTCGCCTCAACAGCAATCGGGCAGCGCGGTCCTCCAAGACCGAAGCCGAAAAGGATTTGCACAACTCACAAGCCTGTGAATCATGGCTGAGTCCAAGGCACTAAACGCATGTGGAGTGCGGATCGGTCCGGGACATCTTCTGCCAACAGGGGCACCGACAAAATCCGGGAGTCGATTTGTCCATCGCAGCCACGAGGGAAGATAAAGACCAAAGTCTTATAAATTTTTAAATTAGTTTCGGGTTAACCGAAGAGTTTGGATCCAGGCCTAAAACGCAGAGCGCAAAGGAGGGAACCTGAGCTTCCAAGCAGTCAGGAAGATCTGGTGTCATGGGGCGGAGCCGAGAGTTTTACCTCCCAGGTGGGTGGGAGGAGCCAGCTTGAAGACCTTCCAGCAAGATTTAAAGCGGCAAGGAACCTGCCAGTAAGCGTGGATTGAACAACATATCCATGTCCCTAGAACTGATGAATCTTCTTTTTTTTTAAGCTAAAGAAAAAAAACAGAAAATGAAGTGTCTGCTTCGGTCCCTCCCTGTCTGATCCTGCCTTTGTCGATGTTGCCGTTCCTCAGGGCTTCATACTTGGATCACTATTCTTCTCACTCCATGTTAATTTGATAAATTATTACTTGAAAAACAGCTCACCCCTCATGTATGCTGATGATCTTGTCTTCTACACAAGTGCCAAGAACACTACTGATCTCAACAGTAAACTAACTGCTGACATAAGGCGTATCCAATCCTGGCTCCTTTACAACAAGCTAGTAATGAACGCAGCCAAGTCCCATGCAATGCTATTTGGCACCCCTAGTCAGATAAAGAATATCCCTGCACCACTGCTGGTGACTAGTGATAATAATACCCCTCTTGACACTGTCCCCTCATTCAAAAACCTGGGTATCACATTGGACCCTTCCCTTGATTTCTCCCTTCACCTGAACACTGTCTGCAGAGATGTTAATACCAGGTTGGGATTAGCGTATTGTACCAGTCGTATCCTCACCCCATCTGCTCGTATGTCTGTAGCCAGGAGTATTTTACTTCCTAAGCTTACCTATGGTTTTCCCATCTTCTCTAATATCTCCAACCATATTCTGCACAAATGGGACGTGGTTTACAACATCTGTCACTTTGCTCTAGCTAGTAATCGACTAATTCACCACTGCAGCCTATACTCAAAGCTTGGATGGCTGTCTCCTGCTGGTCAACGAGACCTCTCCCTTGGGGGGTGTCATTTACAGTGTTCTAAATAACCACTCCCCCTTATCTCTATCTTCTTACTTGGTGCCACACAGAATTCCTTACCCTCTAATGTCTATTGAACTTGAGTTGCTCACTACACCTAGGACGAAGACCAAACTTGGAGAGGCAGGCTTTGCTGTATCCACCCGGAATGTATGGAATAATATCCCAACTAATAGCGGACATTGTGCTTTCTGGAATCAGTTCCGTTCTTACCTGCTCCAGTCGTATGCATGTTCCTGTCCTTAAGCTTCAAAACAGTGACCTCTTTATTCTCTCCTGCCAAATGTATTTGTATAGTACTTGACGCTGTGTATTTGAATAGGCTAGCATACTCGTTTTTGTAATTCTGCCATCCTTCCCTGCCTTGAGCTGCCTTGCCCTCTTTTGTTCAATCTAATGACATGCTCACTAATGGACTTGCAAATTTATTGCTCAACTTTGACCTGTAATTGTTGCATCCCAAATGCCTGTGTATACCACAACTGATATTATGTTTGTATGTACCAAAGATGTCACTGTTGAACTGGAATGCATTGTTAAATATAATTGTTTGTACTCTCCCGGATCACGCCTGAAAATAGGCAAATGTTTGTCTAGTGCACCTTACCTGGTAAACAAAAACGAACTAATTAAATAACACGCTATGTAGTGCAAGACTAGCCCTAGGTGATGCTGCACATGCGTGCAGCCTACCTTGGCTCCGACTCCCTGAAGATTTTTGGCTCCCACAGGGTCCTCGTGCCTCCAGCTGAGAACCTAGCAGTGTGAATTAATGGTGAAGACAACGTCCAGGAAGATCTTCCTGTGATACAGTGACAGGAACTGGTTCAGGGCTCTCTGAGCCATAGATGGTGTCGTCATCCCTGTCGCTAAAGATCTGACTCATCTCATTCACCTAGAGTGTAGAAGGGGACCCTAATAGGTGCTGGCTATGGCCTCAATAATACAGGTGACAGCAGACCTGGCCCTGGGTAGGGTCTGGGGAACAGCAACAATGGCTGCACAAAGGCCATCAGAAAGGGTGGGTCTGGTGTCGGCACCGAGGCAGACCATAAAAAGCCTCACCCCGGTGCTGGACATGGTATCATCGAAAGCGCTTAAGAGTTCTGCTGGCCCTGAAGGACTCAGAAGAGACACTTTGGCTGCCCTCTTGGCTGCTCCTGTCCCTGGAGGGTGTCAGAGGCAGCACCACAAGCAGAGTTAGATGGCCCCAACTCCAAGGTCAAAGTTGAACTTAGTGACATGCCTCAGTCTGATGGCGCTGACAACAGCACCAGCTTCACTGACCCAGAAGGGTCAGGCGCTGGTATCATCTACAGTGCCACAAAATTTATGCGCCGAAACCACTACTCCATAAGAGCTGCTCAACTTGCTTGCCGATCGGGTCTGGGGAGAGGGGGGCCATCACTGGCGGGGGAGGCAAAGCAGGGGGACGAGGTAGCAGAGGTGGAAATCACGGCAGAGAGAGGGAGGAAGCCCTCAGGTCCCTTAAGATGGAGAAAGCACCAGGGCCGGATAAATTACATCCCAGAGTGCTGAAGGAACTGGCGGATGTCCTGGCAAAACACCTGGCGGAGCTTTTCAACATCTCTCCGAGGACAGGGTGGGTGCCCCAGAACTGGAAGGTGGTGCATATAGTACCTATCCACAAGGGGGGGATCAAGGGAGGTGGCAGGGAACTACAGGCCTATCAGCCTGACATCGGTGGTGGGCAAGGTGACAGAGGGCATTGTCAGGGAGAGGCTAGGGGGGACCTGGAAAAGTCGGGCTGCCTGGACAATAGACAGTATGGATTCGTCCCGGGGAAATCGTGTCAGACAAACCTTGTGGAGTTCTATGACTGGGTGACGAGTGCCTTGGACCTGGGTAGACCAGTGGACGTCCTCTATCTTGACTTCAGTAAGGCGTTTGACTCTGTTCCTCATGGGGGCCTCTTGAATAAGCTGGGAGAAATGGGGGTGGGGAACCAGATGATCAGATGGATAGGCAATTGGATCCAGGACCGGATGGCGGGATAGTCTCATCCCCAGGGAGGGTCACTAGTGGGGTCCCTCAGGGATCGGTCCTTGGGCCCTTCCTATTCAACGCCTATGTCTCTGACATAAGGAAGGGTATCAGGAGTGAGATGAGTCTCTTTGCGGATGACTCAAAACTGGGGGCGGTGGTGGATGGGGAGGAGGGGAGGGTGGCCCTACAGGGGGACCTGGAGGCTCTGGAAAGGTGGTCTAGAAAGTGGAAGCTGAGGTTCAATGCAGGGAAATGCAAGGTACTGCATCTGGGAGCCAGAAACCCGGGCCAAGTGTACACCCGGGGGGGGGATGCTACAAGTCTCAATGGCTGAGAGGCACCTGGGGGTGGTAGTGGATGTCAAGATGAACAACTCTGAGACTTGTAGGAGGGCAGCGGCCAAGGCCAACAGGATGCTGGGATGCATCGCTAGGAGGATCACCTCCAGGACGGAAGTGATACTCCCTCTGTATAACTGCTTGGTGAGGCCACACCTAGAATACTGCGTGCAGTTTTGGAGGCCACACTTAAAGAGGGACATTGAACTCCTGGAGAGGGTCCAGAGGAGGGCAACCAAAATGATCTGGGGCCTGGGGGACAGGACCTATGGGGAGAGGGTCAAAGAGCTAAATATGTACACATTGGAAGAGAGAAGGGACCGGGGGGACATGATAGAGGTCTTCAGGCACATGAAGGGGTTAAACAGAGGAGCAGCAGTCAGGGTGCCACAAAGGAAGGAAGGAAGGGGGGCAACTAGAGGGCATGGGTGGAAGCTGGAGGGGGGGATTCAGGGGAGAAAGAAGGAGGTGCTACTTCACTGAGAGGGTGGTGGAGCCATGGAATGCACTGCCCAGAGGGCTGGTGGAGGCAGAGATGGTGGAGGGGTTCAACAGGGGGTGGGCCAGGTACAGGGGAAGGGTTCTGCAAGCAAAGTCCTGTGCAGCAGGAATATCTGGGACTGGGAAGGGAGAAGCCAGAGAGGGCAAGGGGCGCAGTAAGGTCAGCTCCCAGGGTGGGGGCTGACCAAACGAGCAGACACAAAAAAACATTAGGCCTATTCTGCTGCCATTTTAATACGTTAGTATGTAACAGCTAAACTGCCTACCACAGGCCTCTCTATTGGACAGAGAGAGGCTCCAACTCCATAGGTCCAGGTGACCATGGTGTCATTGGAGACGATGGCGGGGTACTCAGGCCCACAGGTGCTGAATGTCTCACAGCAGAACGTCTAGAGGCTGACTTCGATTGGTGCCTTTTCTTCCCTTTATTTTTTTATTGTGTGGAAGAGGTTTAACAGTGCAAAGACCCAGACGCCAAGTATGTGTTGGATCTGCACTTTTTTGCAGTTTGGGAAAACTGTCCATACCCCTGGTCGCTGGACAGACTGCTGCCAGAGCACCCACCCAGAAAGAGGTGGTGGCCAGACACAGCCCCACTGGCGGAGCAACTTGCCTGTCAGGCTCCCTCCACCTTTCATGGGTTGTCCATTGTTTCCATGAGGTAGGGCTGAGAGAAACTGTGACCTTCTGTGTGTGTGTGTAAAACTAAACTGACACAAAAATAACAAACTCTAGTGTATTCTAATCTAAAACCGAAGAATTGAATGCTGTTGTTGTATAGTTGTAAGACAGTTAAATTCTGGCCTGATGAAGACAGTGGCGACACTGCACACTTGATGGCAGGAAAAAGGAACTGAGGCAGTTGGGGGTGGTGCTGCTGTATACCAGCAGGCATGTGTGGTAACGTGTATGGGACCTACTCACATCACCCGCCCCCTCAAGAAAACCTCTGGCTTCTGCTGGGTCCTATCGCCTCTGGCTCAGACCCACTAGTGGGAATCCATGGAGAAGACTGAATCTTTGAAGATAAAAGGAATCCACAGAGGCCTTTAGCTGGTGTCTACTGGACTCAATACCTTAAAGATCAGCAGCATTTCTTGCTTAGCCTCTGCATCTGGCAAGGCCTCTACCAATGACTTAAGTTTGCACCAGTGGCATACACATACTTTGAACAATGGTCTTGGTAGGTAGCTATCCTCATGCTCAGGGTAGTCAAGGCATAGATCTGCTTGTCCATGGTGTCTACTTTGCATGACCCCTTGTTAGAGGGGGGTGTTTTATGACCTCTTTGGGCACTATGACTGTCATTCTCAGTCAAAATAACAATGGCATCAAATATTAGCTCAATGAAATACGTGGGTTTAAACTTAGGAGTCACATATTTTACATCTACCTATTTGTGGACAGTTGCCACAGTAGCAGGCCTCCTCCAAGCCGTCTCTGGGAGAATCTCTAGGGCAGGCTATATAGGAGGAATGACAGAGACAGGATATTTAGGCATGTATATGAACTCCAGCTGGAGGCGCCTAGCCTGGTCTATAGCTGCTGTCTCAAAATCTAAGGTGCTGTGTATATTTCTGAGCACAACCTGGAAGGAGAAATCTTCCTGGGGCACTATAACTGGAAGTGGGTCAAGGTTCCCTTTGCCATAGACATCCTGGTCTCCATCCCATCTGGAAAGATGAGGTGTGGATTCCACTCGTCTCTTCTATCCCCAAAAGGTACCCTAATGGGCGATGGCGGTGGTCATAGCGTTGCCAACTCCAGTCCCTAAACAGAACTTGGGAATGGCACCAATGACCGTGCTGAGGTCAGGGGTCTAGCACGGCACCGAAGATCCACATGGCACCAAAGTTGGCACAGAGGCAGGCCCTGAAGAGATTGACCTTGGCACTATTGATGCTGCTGAGGGTCCTGCTGGCCCTGAAGGACTTCGCAGAGGCATCGTGGCTGTCACTGTCCATGGAGGGCTCAGCAACTGCACTACAGGTGGAGTCCATGCCAGCAGTGCTACCAATGATGGCAATAACTCAACAGGCCTTGGCATCAAAGCTATAGTCAGCGTGCTTACGTCTGATGGCACCAAAGATAACACCAGCCCCACTGACCAAATATGGCCTAGGGATGGGACCATCAGCGGAACCATCACACTTATATGCTGAAACCACTTCTCCATAAGAGCTGCTCAATGACCAAACTGCTCATCAAGAGCCTCCCTATGGGACAGGGAGAGGCCTCAGGCTGGAGACACCAAGCCTGAAGGGCTTAGGCCCAAGAGACATCAGTGTCATCAGAGATGACGGTGGGGAATCTGGGATCCAGATGACAAACGTGTGGGATCTGGACTTCTTTTTGCGACTCCAGGAGGACTGTCCTCTCCCACCCAGGTGCCAGACTGCCTGCTGTCAGAGCACTCACCCAGAGAAAACTGTTGGCCTGACACATTCCCGCTACTGGAGCAACTAGCCTGTTCAAGCTTCTCTCTTCTATTACGTCAACCATTTTAAGGAGGGTAGGGCTGTGAGGAAGCTTGTTTACTTTTTGTGTGCAAATTATCTAAACTGACACAAAAATAAAAATCACATATTTTTTTTTTGCACCTCTGTACCCACATGCATCCCTCTCTTTTCAACTGCCGACACCACCCCTGCTACCCACCAGACTCACTCTTGCATCTCAAGCATCCACTAAAGTCCTCCTGCAGCCTTCCGTTCCTGGGCTGTCTTGTCCCTGCCAGAGGCCTTCTCTGTTGGTGGTGGATGGGAAAGACACCTGCAGCCTCCGAGGGCCTCCTTGCTGACAAGAGGAGGAGCGAACTGGCTAGAAGGAGGCTGAAGGGTGATGTGGTGCTGGCATGCTGGGGGTCAGCTGGCATTGGAGAGACTACATGGCTGTCATCTGGCGTGCCTTGGTGTAGCAGTTTTCCTCCTTTTCACCCCGCCTCCCCCCCAACAAGGATTTGCACGCTACATCTGACATAGGCACTGAGTGCCTGACAGCACAAGTTCACCTGTGCCATCAATGGCACCACCACACCCCTGCATCAGGAGCCGCTTCAGGGTGATCCAGTGTCCCCACTCCCCCCAGGAGGAGAGCATCCATCGGATGCTCTGGATCCTCCCTACCAACCTCCGCTCCTAATGTCCTGGGCTCGGGGTGTGAACCTGGGTTACCAGAATGCCAGAATGATCCCCCATTGCTCAGCGCCATGGAGACGCTTTAATGTACTCTCATAATAAAACCAAAGAATTGAACACTGTTGTCATACAGACCGAAGTTTTGGCCCCCATGAGGAGAGTGAAAGAAATGCTGTATACTCAATGATTGGGAAAAAAGCTGCTGAGACAGTTGTGGGCTGGTGCCGCTGTATACCAGTGAGCATGTGCAATGATGTGCATATGGGACCTACTCACGCCACCAGTCCAGCTTCCACGAGGTTCTATCGCCTCTGGCCCAGATCCATTACTGGAAATCCATGGAGAAGATTAATTCTTGGAAGATATATTCATATGTAAAGATTACCCATCAACAATGTGAAGCTTCTTGGAAGATACAGATTACCCATTGACAACGTGAAGTAACACAGAAAAAGAACTGAGGTGGTTGACACCTATGTATTGTGCAATGCGTCAGAATCACCTGCTCCAAAAGATTTCTGCCTCAAGGTCCTGTTGCCTCCAGTTATAAAACCAAAGAGTGAGGTCTATGGAGAAAGTTGATTCTTGGAAGATAAAACACCTACGTTAAATACAACAGCTATAAACATAATGGTTTTAAACATGTTTTATTAGATACCTGCTCTTCAAAGTCAGTTTAAGAACCATCTTATGCTGCATACAATTCATGTGCAGTCATGGGGGATACAAATTTCATGGTGACACAGATTGGATTAATATAATACTTTGGCACATTTCTGTTGCCACTTCCCTTGACACTGCTACGAAATTTGGTGCAATAAAACTGGCAATAACAGCACCACCAGGCAGCTTCTGCACTTTATTTCTGTTCTTTTAACTGTTCCTTCTACCGCAGTTCTCTGATTAAATGTGTCCCATTGTACTGACCCTCTGAAATTCATGTTACCCTAAGGAACGAATGCAGGACATGTATTATAACTACTGTACGTTCATCCATCCATGAAGACAACATTCCTGCACATGCACACACTGCTTTCAGCCTCTCTTAAAATATGTCCGACTACTGATTTGTCATTTTTTTCCCATCTTCTATTTTTCCTCCTGACACTTGGGTGGCCCCTATCTGGTAGTTACCCCTAGTCCTATTACCCACTGAACACAAGATGCTGCCATCATCCTGCCCACCCAAGCTGTTTTCCCCCCCGTTTTCCTCCCCAGGCCAGCATGCCTACTATGGCATGCACGTACTGTGTGAAGACACACCAAGTAGGTAGGCTACCACTGTTCTGCCACCAAGCCTCCACTAAGTGATGATCAAGCAGCAGTACATGCTGTCCCTCCCAAAGGACAGCCGTTATGGGACACTCAATCCTCCTTTCCTTGGCCAGCCTCCGAACGACCCCATTTCATTGTCAAACCAAGGTTGCCAGTGTGGCAGGTGGCGAGGTCCCATGCCTCAGCTCACCACACCACTTGGCCAGCCTGATTTGTAATGTCACCATGAAAGCTGGTCTACTGGCCCAGGAGGAGGAGGAGTGCTGCTTGCAACACCATGACCCATGTTCTGGAATGAGTCCAGGGTCGGAGTGCCAGCTGGTGGAGGAGGTCTGTGCAGCCCACAGCATTTACTGCCACGTGGATGACCACAGGTGGTGATGCAGTTTGGGTGCCTGCAGTGTACAGGAAGCACACACGATTGTTCATCAGGCTTGTCAGCACCTGAAGACACATGCACACTCTTAGTGATTAGACAAGAAGTGGGGAAAAAATGGTACCACTTGGGTAGATGAAGCTCTGTCTTCCACAACTGCACTGGGGTCTTTCCTCCCTATCTCTGGGAGAACTGCTGCCATGGGTGACAGCACAGGAGGGTTCGCTGCAACGGGTGTCCCCAGGTCCCGTAGGATCAAGGCTAGGAGGAGCTCTGAAGGTTGCTTACTGGCACCAGCCGAAGAAGGCTACAGTTGGGAGAGCCACAGAAGTTAACCCTTGGTCTGCCGCAGATGGATATATCTGTCTAAATTCTGTCAGCAGCCTAAGGGTTAAAACAATTGAAAAATAGTAATTTTGCCCAGGAAAGGCCCATTCAGCTGTGACAGCTCACTTCCAGGTACACAGGAGGTGGGTTACATGGATGTATTTTATTGATGGGGAATGTTGGCCTGAATTCTGGGAAAAATCACCATCTCTTACAATAAGTGCCATGGGATATGACAATTATGTACTCACCATAATGCTTGATCTTCTAGGAATATCTTAACCATTAATTCACGCTAATGGGTACTGAGATGGAGGCGCTAGGACCCTGTGGGAGCCAGAACTTTCCAAGTGGGCCGGTGCTGAGGTACCTGTGCGCATCCACGGTGCTGCTAGAGGGAGCCTGTGGCATAGGGTTACCTCGGCACAAACACTGAAAAGCCTCAATACCTTTTTTACCCAGGAGGTGCAGCATTACCTAACTAAAATGCTATGCATTAACCTAATGGCATAAGATAGCCCTGGTGACCTGTGTAAGAAAGGTCAACAAACCAGAAAAACAGTGTCTTCACAGCCCAAACCAAAAACTAGGGTTAAGACCAACATACAGACTAGTGTGAGCCAAAGGGTACGGTGGGTATGTGTGTGAATCAATGGTGTAGATATTCCTAGAAGATAAAGAATTACGATGAATACGTAATTTTCATATCTTTCAGGAGTCAATCTTCACCACTGATTCATACTAATGGGTAGACTACCAAGTACAGGTGAATGTCTCCCAGGCCAGGGCGGTGGGACCGGGTACTCACTCAGGACAAAAGTACATCATGGATAGTCCTGCTGAAAGAGACATGTTGCTTTGCATGGACATCCAGGCCATAGTGTTTGACAAAAGTGTACACTATGCTCCGAGTAGCAGCTCTGCAAATATTATCAATAGGCACAAAGCAAATCTCTGCCAGGGACGTGGCGACTGCTCTGGTGGAGTGGCCACATACCTGCCCCTCTAACTTGACCTGTGCCATAGCAGAACAGTGATGGAGGCAACTGACAATCCAAACAGAAATACACTTGACTGTAATAGGCTGACCCATCTGACTTGAACTGAAGGAGACAAAGAGCTGCTTAGACTGCCTGCAGTCCTTAGTTCTGTCTAGGTAGAACTTCATGGCTCTTCTGACATCCAGAGAATGGAGGATGTGCGTTCCCTCGTTCTGGAAGTCAGGAAAGTATGTAAGCAGCACAAAAGGCTGGTTTAAGAGAAACTCCACCACCACCTTGAGCAAAAACTTAGGGTACATATAGAGGACCACTTTGTCTCTTTGGAAAACAGTATATAGAGGATCTGTTACCAGAGCATGAATTTCAGAAACTCTGTGCACAGAGGTGATGGCCACTAGGAAAGTCATCTTTCAAGCTGAAAACTTCAGTTTACAAGTAGCCAAGGGTTCAAAGGGCCTACAGGTGAGCATGTGCAACACAAGACTGATATCCCAGGTGGCTATAGGTTTCCTGACAGGAGACCTGATGTGTAAAATGCCCTTAAGAAACTTCTTGAAAAGAGGGAGCTGGGCTAGGGAGAAATTCTTTACTGGAAAAGTGCACAGGTGGACCTTAACTGTAAGAAGTACTCCACCAAAAGGAGTCCATGTGAGCTTTGGATCACCAGGCAGAAAAATGTTTCCACTTGGCAGTGTAGGTCTTCCAGAAGAAGTGAGGGTTACCCGGGTGGCAGGGGCCGACCTCCCGTGGGAGGAAGACCCAGGCTCGGTTGCAGACTTGTGCAGGGACCTGGAACAAGAAGCTGACTGGGGTTTGTCCCTGTGTTTATCCCGGTGTTTGTGCTTTCCACTGGACTTCTCTTTGGATGAGGAAGAAGCAGAATCCCTGGAGGCCAGGGAAGAAGAAGTACTTTTGTGGAGCTCCTTCTCCATCGCTCGCTGATATTCTCTGCTGTAGGAGGAAGGCTTCCAGGGTCTTCTGGCAGTGGTGCTGGGTGCGCTGGTTAAAATCCTGGCAGGCCTCAGTGTCATGGTCCAAGCCTAGGCAGAGCAGACACGATGAGTGGCCGTCCTTATTGGGAAGCTGCTTGCCACAAGCACACTTAGTTTGCCATCGCTCCAAGGAAGAGGATGGAGAAGACATGCAAGAAATACTACTAAATGAAGAATGTTTTAGAAAATAATAAAGCACGGGTAACGTGAAGAAAATGACGGTCAACTATAGCAGAAGACATCCGTGAAGGTCTGAGTTGTGCAGGTCGATGGTGGGAAAAGAACTGAGGTGGGGGACTGACCATTTTATAGGCAGACTGACGTCTGGGGGGCGATCCCCTGCTAATGATTGCTAGCTAGAAGTTTTCCATGGGTTCCTGGCACCTGCTGGCTTCAGTCCTAATGGTGTTGCCTGCTGCAAGAGCCCAGTCAAAGTGAGATCTTCTGTTATGGTAAGTTCTTACGTAAATGTGCTATCTTACTTCGTGGGGACTCTTGCAGTAGGCAACACCATTAGGACAGTGTCCCAAGCAGTGGCAACAAGCCGAGACAACACTCGGGAAGAGTAGGGAGGTCTTCCGTAACCAAAGAAGGACAGAAGTCCGTAAGGGACTACTAGTCCAAGGCCAACTGTGCACCAAAATGTAATGCTCTGTCAGCGCTACTTCGTAAAAAGCCAAAAAAGGCTGGCGTTGGGCGACGTGATGCCACCTGTGGCAGGTGTAGCCCAGAGACAGGCTGCAGGTAGGGCCGTCCGCCCAATCGAGAGGCCCCGAATAACCCCAAGACGGGGTGAACTGTGGTACTGGGAGCCAAATGAAATGCAATATGCAACCCCCTGCTACTGGCGTTGGAAAGGCACTGAAGCGCCTGCCAACAAGGAAGCGAGAGTAAAAGAAGAAAAAACAGGATGGCCGATAGAGCCTACATCACAGGGAATAGGCTTTGGAAATGGCTCACAATGAGGAAGAAAAAGGGGAAAAGAGGTCCCCCTCCTGATGAGAAGGTACGGGAAAGAGTACCTGAGGATATGGAATCTGATACAGAGGACACCCAGACACTACCAGTGGTAGGAACTGGGTGAAGACCCTTACCTAGCGAGAGGGTATATCAAGCCCTTTAGCCCAACAGGGCTTGGGGCTTAGAAATACTTCAAGAAGAAGTAACAGCAATGCCAGATGGGCAGGGAGACTGTGACAGATAGATCCTGACACTCTTGAGGACTGACCTTTTCTTAAATCTGTTGCAACAGTTCTTCTATTTCTTAGCTTAATCTATCCTTTACAAGTTCTAGTCCATAAGGTTGGCCAATCCGATTGCATTATGGGGGTATGTGTGATGTTGTGTTTCTTTGAAACTTGGCTTTATTGCCAATGTTCTTTAGGGTAACCCTTGCTTCAGTGCTTCTGTACTGAGGTTCTTTGTCTTTAGCTTACTTCTGAGTTTTTCTTTATTGAGCTCCCCATCACCCAAACACACAAGACAAACATAGGGTATAAAATCATTTTCACTAAAGAGATAGATCAGTGGGTCAGTAGGTGCGGACTAAGTACAGAGGAAGGACATGCATAGTCTGTTGCTGCAAACTGATATACTGAAGAAGGGATATGCCACTGCTTAAGGTTATCCCGTGTTTTAAATAAACATCACAAAGAGATTGTGTGTTGAACCGGAAGTTCTATGTCTGGTCCATCTCCACAACCCTTTCACAGAGACATGGAAACATCCCCCCTGGAAGGGGGGAGGGGATTCCCCGAAGAAGCCGAGGCCCTGCTCCCCACCGGGAATGGACAGGCAGAGAGGCAGGAGGGATGAACTGGTAACTGGGAGGAAGTCAGGCACAAGCCCATCAAGGATGGGAAATCATCCTGAAGCTGGTGGGCTGCTGGCCATCCCCTGGAAGCCGGCCAGATCGACTAAGCCTCCGCCGTGAAGTGGTTATGGGTCTGGGGGGCAGCACGCTGACCCCCTGGAGAACTCAAGAAATCCTGAGAAAGGTCCCTAAGCCGGAGAAGGCTGCAACACAAGAAGCACATCGGGAAGTAGTAGGGACTTGAGAACTCAATGGCGCAAGACTCCCCGGACTGAGGGGAAGAAGGATGGGAGGGTCCTCTGCCCAACAGGAAAGCTGGAAGACCATGCCTGGCACAGCTAGCATGGCACTATAGAGAAAATTCCTACCCTGTATAATTGCAGTTGGGGGGGGGGACCCTCTGGAAGAGTGGGGAAAAAAAAAAAAAGAAAGAAACCAGTCCCGCGAAAAAAAAAACAAGTCCAGGGAGAGGCAGGCAGTGACTGGACGGCATGGCGATGGTAGCAGACAGAAGGAAAGTTGGTCGCCCCACCTGCTGAATTCATGAACACACATAAAGCCTCTGTAAGGCCGAGAGCCTCGCAAGGCGTTGGAGGATGGTCATTGGGTAGTACCAACATCTTGCACCCTCCTATGAGTTAATCAAGGACGGCTGCAAGGTAAACTCCCACACCCTCCGGAGTGCCCGCTAACGGAGGTGGGTGAGCAGCGCTGCCCTCATTCCAGGTGCCAAGAAGCGTGGAGGAGCTCCACTTCAACCACCGATACACCTTGGACCCGCTGGGTGCACCACGGAAACTTATGGGGAGCATGGCCAGGAGAACTGTAGGGACTACCGTTGCCTGGAGGCTTAGCGGTCACAGTAAGGAGCCAGATGTGACCCGGTGACAAGAAACAACTCATGGAGTTTGTCTCTTAGGGCTGCCGTCCCACCAGGAGGAGGGAGCGCTAGCCCCTGCTGAACTCCCTTAATGTCAAAAATAGCCGAGGCAGCTGCAAGAGGGCAGAAGGGGCATGGGGTAGGGAAGGAACAACCCTAGGGCCCAGTCTGGGATTACAGCCAGATGCGACCCAGGCGAGGCCTAAAGGCACCAATCTACAGGGTTGAGAGCTGTGAAGGCCCTTTGCCATCCCTGGGCCCCGGCCACCCCTGTGCGGTAACTGGCTGAGACTTTGGGATAAAAAGAAAGGTCTAAGGTGGAGGGGATTCAAATGGTAGCATCCTCCCCCTGAAGATAAGGGTGAGAAATGGCAGGAGACATGAGCAGCAAGAGAGGGAAGGATGTATCCCAGAGGGAAAGGGCACAACACCCGGTTCCTGGGAGGATCTGAAATGGGAACTCTGGGAGCACCACCATGCAGAAGTGTGTACACCCCGGGTACTGGCTCAAATGATCTAGGCCCAGAAACGTCCAGAAGTCCCCTAAGTCCCACAGTCTGCAGAGGAGATGGGGAGAGAAACTGTGCCTGATCTGTCCCGCATAAAGGGCTCTGTGGTACGTAGTCTTGGGGGACAAATTGGGTCTCTGTCCCAGAAGAAGAAAGGGGCCCCTGAGTGTAAGCGGGTAGCCACTGAAAAGAAAGGGCTGGAATGGCCCTAAGGAGTAACTGGAGAATCCATTTCGAGAGAAGAAAATATCCTCCATCCAGCTGGGTGGAGGGAAGAGAACCCTCTAACAACTCTGGTAGCATCCTGGACAGAGAGAGGGGGGGTAATCATGTTGTGAATCAAGGGGTGGCAGATGGTGTGGGACACGTGACCGCCTTGAACCTGGGAGCCATAGAGGCACGGGCGTCAGGGGTCGAAGAGGCCCAACGTTGCTCTTGACAGATACCAGAGCATAGTGGGGAATTTGTTAGCGGCCAAGAAAGACGTGCACCCCGCCTGTGGTGTGTGGAAGAGGGATGCCCCAACCAAAGGGACCTGCCCAAGTCCTGTAGGGAGGAAAGCATGTCTTGGACCTTGCCACCGAAAAGGGCGGAGACCCAAAATGGGGAGTCCATAATGGAGGACAACGCCTGGGGTGATGTCCTACAGATGAAGCCATACATGGCGGCGGAGACAAACAGCAGATGTGGTGCTCCATGCTGAGGCATCCACCGTGTCGTAGGCAGCATGGAGGACGTGGGAGCTCACTTTGGAGGCCAAGTGAAGGAGCTGCTCCAAATGAGCCTTGGAAGAGGAATCCAGGAGGGCTTCTAGAAAGCTGGTAGCCTGGTCCAAGAGGGATTGTTGATGGACCACCATGTGCGCCAGATAATTCTGAGTGCGCAACGCCAGTGTGGAGGAAGTGTAGGCCCACCGACCGAAATGATCAAATAGCTTAGACTCCTTATCCGGAGGAAAGTCACCCAGGCGTTTAGGTTTCATAGGCCCGACATGGGCTGCTGCTAGTATGGCGGGGTCAGCTTTAGGGTTGGACCCATAATGTGGCCGGCCATCTGGGGGGTGTGGTACAGCCAATCTGCCTTTGTAGGCAATGGAGGGGCTACTGCCATATAGTGGTAGTAACATCTTTGTGAGGCGCCACTAGGGGAGGGATAACCACTGAGGTGAGCTTTGGGAGGTGCAAGTGTTCTGCCAAGAGGTGTCGCTGAGGATCCTGCTCCTCTGCCTGCCAACCCTGCAACGTCTGGATGAGTCTCATCACTTCTAAAAAGGAAGGGTCCTCTGGAGGAGATTTGGGAGTCTCCCTGATCCACATTTTCTCAGGAGAGGAGTGAGGGGAGTCTGGTGGTTCAACGGAGTCTGACTCCGAATCCTTCAGAAAGTCATAGCCCGGCATCACGTGCTGGGCTGTGCCTGGGACAGTAGTGATGCCTGCTCTGGCGCTGGATGGTGTCTTGGGCAGAGAGGCTCCCGCATTGGTGCAGGGGTTGACAGGGGTGCTGTTGGGGCTGGTAACAGGTGCTGGATGTACACCCACTAGGAGCTAAACAAATTGCTATAACTGGCCGACAATGGCTGAGGAGACGTCAGCGGAAGAGAAGGCCCTGGCTTTGGGTAGGATGGCGGTTAAGTGACAAGTGACCATGTGAAGGACCCGATGGTGGTCCCGGAGGACCAGGCAATGGCCTGAAGGGCATCAATGGGTAGCCTGGAATCGCCCCCGAGGGAGGTGGGGGACCAGGCTGTGGATCCAATTGATGGCCAGCGGGCGTGCCTGACAGCCGTTGGGAGTCAGGCACTGGACCTGGCAGGTTCGAGTGGGGTACTGGCATTGACTCCTGAAGCCCTGTAAGGGCATCTGGTCTTGGCTGGGCTGGAGGCGCTGGGTTCAGGGAGGGAGGACTGGCAGGTCCCTGCATTGGGTGGCCTGGCGCTGGGTCTGGTAGTAAAGGACCAGTGTGCGGTGGCTCTGCTGGCGCCAGATGGGAAGGTCCAGGAGCGGGGCCCACCAGTGTTGGCTGAGAGGCAGGAGGCACCCATGGAATGGACCCCCCGGGTGAAGGCTGTGACCGCAATGGAGTGGATGACAGCTGGCGCTAGTCCAAAGGACCGTTATTGGACCCCAGATAGGGGTCCGGTGAAGGCACTAGGGCTGGAAGGGCATCAGTGGAAGTACTGACATCCCAAGAACTGGCCAAGCTCCCTGGCTGAGGACCCTGAGGGGTAAAGGGCCTGAGCGACAGGGGCTTCAGGATGGAGGAAGAGTCCCTTGAACCCGCGGAGGTGCTGCCCGACGCAGTAATCAGAGTGGGCAGTGGGGCCAGAGGCAGCCTAGAAGAGAGGACTGGTGTGGCCAGAGGGGCTGGCCCCCCATGGGGGGGAAGATCCTGCATCAGCAGTGGCCACCGGAGGTGACCGCGGCCGAGAGGCGGACCTATCTCGGTCCCGAAGCTTGTCCCGCTTGTGCTTCTTCTTAGAAGGCGTGGAGGTCTCTGACGAGGCCCTTGAGGAGGAAGATGCAATCCGGGCCTGCAACTCTTTCTCCATGGTGGCCAGTTTCTGTTGAAGAAGATAGGCTTCCAGGACCCTCTGGCGTCGTCTCCGTGTGGCCTGGTTGAACTTCAGGCAGGCCTGGCAGGCTTTGGTGTCATGATCTGGGCGGCCTAGACAAATAACACAAGAGGAATGGCCACCCTTGTCTGGAATCTGTTTACTGCAGGCACACTTAGATTTGCGTGACTCAGCAGAAGAAGTCGGTGAAGACATACAGTCGATGGTAAAATAACGATGAAAAAACTTTGAAAATAAAGAAAATAATCATAAAAGAAAGTAATGAAAGCTGGTCGACTGAAGCAACGTTCCGTAAGGTCCGATGAGTGCAGGTCGATGGCAGGAAAAGAACTGAGGTGGGGCTAGGGGACCACCCCCTTTATACCATAAGGGGATGGCGGCACGCCGGAGTCGGGGCCGGTCCCCCGCTGTAGACTGCTATTAAGAAGCTTTCCATGTGGTCCTAGCGCCTGGTGGCTTAGTCCTAATGGCACTGCCTACTGCAAGAGCCCCCTCAAAGATCACCTTATTCTAGACACCATTCCCACACTCTCATCGCTTCTCTGCAGAGAGGGCAGGAGTGGGCTCCCCCTTCCTTTCTGATGTAGTACATGACAGACTTCTTGCCTATCTGGAGGAGTACTATCTTGTGGCTGACAAGGTCCACAAGGGCTGGCAGGGCATAAAGACCTGCCCTCACTTCCAAACACACTAATGTGGAGATGAAACTCTGTTGGGCTCTAAACCCCTTGAGCATGCTGCCCTTGACAATTGGCTCCTGACCCCATCAGACATGCATCTGTGGTGAGGGTTACCTGCGGCTTTGGCTGAGAGAAAGGATGCCCCTGGAGGAGAGACTGTCCTCCTGTGCCCACCATGCAAGTGAGCAAACCAGAGGCTTCGTCACTTTGATGGGGTAGGACTGAGGGTGTGATGCTGGCAACCACTGTGTGCCGAGCATCCACTGGGCTGTCCTCACATGTACACATGCTAGAGGTACCATAAACATTGAGGAGGCTATCAGGCGTAACATGTGCTGCATGGAATGTGCCTGAACTGATTTGCACTCCGTAATGGACTACTGTCGAGACACAGAGAAAACAAAAGTCCTTCATGTGAGGGTATTTCTAATTCCAAGTTTCAGTCTCTCCAGCAAAAATATTGCTGCTCTTTTTATAACAAGTCTTTGCCAGGTAATTAACTTTATCCTGAGCTCGTTAAGGAGACATCCTGTTTCGCACAAAATGTTCTTGTCAGTTTCTTTGCAGGTGCAACAAATAGAACACATGGTGACCAAGAACTGACCTCTTGTTAACAGCTCTGCAAAGAGTTTGCAAACAAGCCTGACAGCTCAAACTGCATCTCAGATTAACCTCAATTCCAAACAGCTTTTTTGCAATCATTTCAACAGTATAAATACATACAGTTTCAAACAAAGGGATCTCAGTATCTCTTACAGTTTTACACAAAGATTCACATATATTTTTATAACCGCAGATATTCAAGGGGGAAGAAAAGACAGAAACAGCAAGTGAAGGCAGAGAGCTAGCAAGAGGCAGATAATCGCGAGACCGTCAGAGCGATCAGTTCCTAGGTCTCACAAGAACATTTGGTTGTGCAACCAGACAGACGAGACAGAAAAGGAAAGGAACGGATCCTTGCGTTTAACTCTTTCTGCATAACAAATGGGACAGGGCCTTATTCAGCACCGTCACATGGACCATGCCGTCTGAAGGATGGCTTTCCCTCTGTCCTCTGAAAGGAAGGCCCTAGCTCTGGTGGTGTCCAAAAAGGGCCCCTAGGAAAAGGAGCTGCTGAGAAGGCTGAGTCTGTGACTTCTCTAGATTCAGCAGGACTCCCATGGAGGTAAAGAACTGAGAGGTCATGGCCACTGCTTGTTCCATCTCCTGCTTGGATGGACTGGCTATTAGCAAGTTGTCTAGATAGGGAAACATCTGGTGTCCGAGTTTTCTTAAGTGAGCCATCAGGACAGCAAAGAACTCTGTAGAGAGTTGCGGCACTGCGGATAGCCCAAAGGGCAGGACTCGAAACTGATAATGCTGACCGAGTACCAGAAAGCAAAAGAATCTGTGGCGGCTGGGGTAGACTAGGATATGCTGGTAAGCGTTCTGCATATCTAGGGAGGCTAATCAATCCTGAGACCTGAGGAGTGGTAGCAAGTTTCCCAGACAGAGAACATTTTGATCTTTTCTCATGGCAGGAACTGACTTTTTTGGAATGAAGGAAGTACTGGGAGTAGAAGCCTGTGTTGTACTCTGCTCTCCGGTACTACTTCCACTGCCCTGTTGCTCAGAAGACCTGCCATGTTCTTCGCCAGAAGCTCTCAGAAGTGAGCTGAAAGAGGTGGTTGCTTTTTGGGCAGATAATCTAGAGGGATTTCTGTGAAGTTCAGAGAGTACCCTTCTTGGATGATCCTGAACACCCATTTGTCCATTGTAATGGACTCCCACTGATGGTAAAATTGAGGGTAAAATTGAGTCAGGTGCCCCCCTGCCACCCCCCACTGAGGAGAAAAGGCCCACCCTGAGCAGTTGAGGCACAGCCAAGGTCGGGAGTTCAGAGAGTGACACTAAGCACTGTTGGGGCCTGTGCCTTCGGCTGTGCTTTCTTTTGTGGCTGGGGAGGCTGAGATTTGATTTGAGCCCCCTGCCTTTGCCTCGAAAGGACTGCTTACTATGGTAAAAGCCTCACCCCTTCCCTCTCTGGGGATAGGAAGCGTTAGGTCTGCAGGCCTTGACGGCCGTTCTAGTTTTCTGGAAGGCCTCAAGAGTCTGTTCCTCTTGCTGTCCAAACAGGTAAGAGCTATCAGAGGGAATGTTCATAACCTGTTGTTTAACATCGTTAAGAGAAGCCAGGTGTCTGAAGCTGGGAATACCTTCTGATACAGATTCCCACTGCAGCAGAGCAAGAGGCAGTGTCAAAGGCGTCTGTAGCCACTTTAAGCTGACGACTGTTAGACTCAATACCACGAGTGACAGTCTGGAGAATCTTCTGTTTGGTCTCAGATTCAGGCAGGGATTCCGCCAGAGACCTAACAGAGATCCACAGGGCATACTCATACTTAGAAAAATGCCCTTGGTAACTGGCAATCCGTATGCTAAGAGTAGCAGCAGTGAAACCCCTTTTTCCCCACAGTGTCTATTTTGTGCAACTCCTTGTTAATCAGCTGCCAAGACACTTCTTGGGAAACGACAGCCTTATAATTCTTAGACAAAATGACTCCTGTCAACAACAGGCTGAGAAGCAAGCATACAGTAGGTCTGTCTTTAGGGGCAGTATATTTATGGTCTATCTGCCTACAGACATAAGGGATGGATGCAGGTCTATCCCATGCTGCTTCGAAAAGGGTTTCAAATGCAGGAGGAATAGGAGGTATGAGACTTGACTGGCATGGTGGAAATGTTTAGTAACTCCAGACAGAGACATTTACCTGGGTCAGTAGCAGAAGACTCAAAAGCAAGCACTGCATGCATGTTACAGAGAAGAGCGTGAAATGAGAAGTCCTTCTGGGGAACAGGAGAAGGACCTGGATCTGAAGTGTGCAGGCTATAAAAAGAGTCCATTGTCACTGCCATCAGAAATTATGAGGTCAGGGTCAGACTCATCCCCTTCAGGTACTTCCCGGGAGGAGGGGTTGGAAGAGGGGTGGACTGTAACTTCCCTAACCCAGACCGTGGCGAAGGAAACACTGGTGACACAGACACTGGTAAAAGAGGAGCTGGCACTGGAGGAGGTGCCGTAGGATGAACTGGGTCCAACGCTGAGCCAGGCCCGAACTTGATGATGAACCCAGTGTCACTGACAGTCCAGCTGGCACCAGAGTGAATGGCAGAGGTACAGGGGCCAGTACCAAAGCAGTGACACTGAATGGGGATGCGGCCAGTGAGGCAGGAGTTGGCGCGGTCACCACAAGGACCTGGAGGCTGTTGACAGACTCAAATGCTCTACCTGGCTAGAAGGTCCCGGGGTCGGCTCTGCAGGGAGCGGCAAATAAGCCAGACACTGCACCCACCACTCCATAAGAGCTGCCCAGTGATGAAACTGTCCACTGGGGTCCCCACAAGAAGACAGGGCAGGACTCCGGGCACAAGACCTCAACCTGCCATGAGCAGAATCTGCTGGAGAGCTCAATGACACTAGGGAAGGCCTTCTGCTCTGAGACACCAAAGACCTCAGAGCAGATCTTACAGAGGGTGATCTCAAGTGGTACTGTTTCTTCCCCTTTTTTCCATATAAGTTTTCTTCACTCCTTTGGCAGGCTGGGCGGCTGCATCAACCCTGTCCCATAATCCACGGTCATCCTAAGTCTCCATCCATTTCCAGAGACAAGGCATGCCACTGGTATTAGCGGGGAGGGCTTCATTAAGCCCTTCCTCCATTTTCTTCCTCCTGATTTTCTCCCCGGGCCTCAGCGGTATGTGCAATGAGTGCACAAGTGCACTCCACCTCCGAGGAGGCGCTCCAGCACTCTGTATGCTAGCAATTCACCCTAAGAGACTTGCACGCACCACCACCTTGCTTCCGCAAAGTGGCAGTTGAGTGGCAAGTCGCAGGATCCCCCCTTTCTGAGGGAAGAGAGCAGTTTTATGGATGCTCAGTCTTCCCTCTCCCAGCCGGGCCCCCGAGCAACCCGAGTCCATTCCTGAACCCAGGTCGCCGGTGTGGCAGCAGGGAGGCATGGATGCCTCAACCCACCATGCCACTGGGTTGGCTTGTTTCTTCCCCTTTTGACGGGAAGAGGAAGAACTCGAGGCCATGCGGTGCCAAATCTCCAACCAGGGTCAAGAATGGGCTAGCTTCTTTTTTTTGTTAACAGGCCACCTGCCCTCCCTCCCGAACACCGGACCGCCTATCGTCAGAACCATCCCTCAAAGGGGGACCAGACACGGACCCCACCATTGAAGCAGCATGGCTGAAAAGGCTCCCTACCATCACCATCCATGGCTGTCAACCATTGTTCTTTAGGACTGAGAAAAGCTGGCAGAAATATTTGTGTAAAGTCATTAAACTGACACAAAAATAACAAACACTAGCTTTAAACACTTAAACTGATAAGAACTGAACACTTTTGTGGTATAGACGTGAAGTTCTGACTCCCGCGGTGGCTGAGTGATATTGTCACTGAAGTGCAGCTGGTGGGAAACAAGGACATCGGTCTTGTGTTGGACATGCTTACTCAGAAACCTTTCGAACCCCTTGCAACATGTGAGCTGAAGTTCTTAACTTGGAAAGCAGCATTCTTAGTGGCCATTACCTCTGCTCGCAGAGTATCTTAAATCCATGCCTTGGTCACACATACTCCCTATACTGTCTTCCACAAGGACAAGGTAGCTCTCCACACACACCACAAGTTCCTACCGAACGTGGTGTCAGAATTCTATCTTAACCAGCCACTAATGCTGCCTACTTACTCTGTCTACTTCCAAAATGAAAGAGAGTGCACTCTCCATTCTCTGGATGTTAAGAGGGTCCTTAGGTTCTACCTGGACAGAACTAAGGACTTAAGACAATCCAAACAGCTCTTTGTCTCCTATGATCATAATTGGAAGGGTCAGCCTGTTACAATCAAGTGCATTTCTGCCTGGACTGTAAGTTGGCTGTGCCACTGCTACACCATGGCTCAGGTCAAGCTGGAGGGCCTGGTACGTGCCCACTCCACCAGAGCAGTTGCCACATCCCTGGCAGGCATTCACTCTGTGCCTATCTGTGATATTTGCAGAGCTGCAACTTGGAGCACAGTGTGCACTTTTGTGAAGCACCATGCCCTGGATACTCATGCAAGGCAGCATGCCGTCTTCGTCAGGATTATCCTGCATGGACTTCTGTCCTTAGTGAGCCCTTGGTTCCTTCCGCCCTGGTCTGGGGAATTTTGTCTAAGCTTGGTACTCTGGTCCACTAGTGGAACTCAGGGGTGAAGATGGACTCCTTGAAGATATAAAAATTACATACAGTACTCACCATAATTCTTCATCTTCTGGGAGTATCTTCACAATACAGTCACATGCTCGCTCACCATCCCCCGGACTCACTCGTATGTTATATTGGTCTTTACCCCTTAAACTTGATTTGGGCTGTGAAGACACTGTATTACTAGTTTGCTAACCCTTCTTACAAGAGTCACCACTGTATGCTACACCCTCTTGATAAAAAAGGTACTGAGATGGTTGAGGGATGGTGCCGAGGTAAGACTGTACCTGTGGGCTAGTCTCATGGTGCCATGCATATGTGCAGCTTACCTCAGCACCAACCCTCCTGGAAAGTTCTGGCTCATGCAGGGTCCCAGCACCTCTGCTAAGACCCACTAGTGAGAACAAATGGTGAAGATATCCCTGAAAGACCAAGAATTACACTGAGTACATAATTTTCAATTTCTGGTGTAGGATTAGAACCCACAACCTACTTGCCCCTGAGGCAAGCGTGCAACCTACTGGGCCACAGAACCTGCTGTATAGAGTATAAGAAGGGGGGTTATAAACATTTTCACAGCAAACAGTTAGTACAACTTGCCAGAAAGGCTGCTCAGCATTGAAAAGCGCCACTCATCTGGCACAGAAAAGAAGACCAGTGTTAAAATAGTTCAGAAAAATTCAGTCCTATGGCATGTGTGCCCCTATCTGTGGATGGCAAGTCATTTTTTATAACTCAGTTGCTGTGATAGGACAGAATGTAACAAAGTGTGGGGGGGGGCGGCTTAGGCTTATCTTCTCCCAAAGGAGGAGATGATTTTATATTAACCCCCCCCCCCAACAACACTAAACACTGTCCCAGCAGGTAGTGGCACACAAAGGGAGGTAAGTGGTAGCTGAACCTTCTTGAAAAGGAAACTATGTTGTCAAGTAAACCATTTCCTTAAATAATTTTTACCTGCCTCCTCAGTCCATCAACCACATTTACGCAGAACAAGATAAAAAATCCATCCTAGCAAGAAAAAAACATACTGAACCTCTTCCCTACCCCAACGCCTCCCCTATTGTCTGCAGCATCAGATTCTGCAGGAGTTGCTCCCAGTCCCTGAGGTGTTAAAAGACAGGTTTCATTGTATTCATTGTAAGTCACAAAGGGAAAAAAAAACTCAAATAGCCTCCGTATCTTGTGTATAAAACAAGTCGTAACACTGTTGAAGCGTCTTCGTCTTTTTCTCTCCAGATACTTGTAAAAGTCAGTCTGTGTTTTAGTGTTTCTTTTCAGCAAGCTTCCCAAACCACCGTTTCACACATAACTATAGCTCTTCCACAGATCTGCAATTGCCAGGACATCAACGGAAAATCAGTTTATTTAGCAGTCCTCCAAAACCTTTCGTATGTACCATGCTGTAGCTCACAGCTGAGATCAGATCTGAATTCTCTTTCACCTTCTAAACATATCCGTAGTCCTTTGCAGAGCATGCATGGTGCTAGGAGTTCAGCCATGGGTGCTGAAGGCACTGTGCAGCTGTAGCCCGCTTCTCAGGGATAAATTCCAACATCGGCGCGAGGAAGTCTGTGAACTGGACTGCTTGTTCCAGAGACCATTCGTACTTCTCCACTAGCACGTCATATAGACCCCAGTGCTTCAGGTTCTTGATATGTCGCAGTTCCCCTGTGGCAGAAGAAAAATATAAGGTTACTTACTTGTAACCATGGTTCTACTACGAGTATTCAGCTCACATTCACACCTAGGCAATATTCCATTGACCATGCTCAGTCACCAGAACAAACTTTAGCTTGACACCTCCTAACACCTAACCATGTGCTCCTCTGATCTCCACCCCAACCCCCACTGTACTCAGATCTGCACAGTGGAACAGGAATCTGAGGAAGACTTGCCAGGGGTGGTTGTCCTCCATGGCTTACCCAAGGCCCTTTGTGGGTACAGATTCAGTAGAGGAGGTGCTTAGGTTGCCAATGAAGGATGTGCGGGAGGCTGTTTTTATCCTGCTTGTCATTTTTTTCCCCATCTTCTTCCCAGCTCTCCCAGTATGCTGATGTCGATGGTGTGCATGCATACACATGCGAGTGTATGTACCAGGGCAACAGCCGGCTGTCTGCAGCTCCACCTGTAGTCATCAAAGTGGTGCTCACACAGCAGCAATTGTTTCCCTCACTCCACACTGTGATGTTTAATCCTCCTCCCCCCAGTGTCGTCAAGGCACAGGTCAGGAAGCACAGGAAAAACCAAGAGCAGTTGTAAAATTTGCAAAACATATTTATTTACACTAGTAGTAACACAAAGAAAATAAACTTGTTCAGAATAACTATTTACAAAGCAAGAATAAACAGCAGATTCATCAGAGTTTTCCTTCAATCTCTGTCAGCAACTGCAGCTCAGCAGTCTTAAGTTCTTCAAATCCCATTCTTAGCAAGCATCCTCTTTCTTCCACAGTGTTCTGTTCTCGTATATTTCAGGCAGGTGCTGTAAAAACAGAATGTCCCTGAGCTGAGGTACCCCTTTCATAGCTCTTCTGCAAAAGGCTCAAAAACTGAACTCTGGTAACCTCTCAAGTTTCCACTAGCTTTTTGCAATCATCTCAAAATATAATTATATACATTTCAGCAGTAACATTATTTATTTTCTAAACAAAGGATCCCAATATCAGTTACATTTCCATACAATGATTTGCACATATTTTTATATTAACAATATATGCAAGGGGGGAAAAGGGAGACAGCAAGGGAAGACTGAGAGACAGTGAGAGGCAAAGAATTGCGAGACTGTTGGGGTGATCAAATCCTATGTCTCACAGGAAAATCTGGTTGCGCAACCAGACAGAGATAGGAAAGGAAAGATCAGATTCTTGCATTTAAACACTTTCTCCAAAACAACTGGGACAGGGTCTTATTCTACCCTGTCACACCCACACAGCCCCCATCCTGGTTGTCCCCTTGTATGAGACAGGAAAGAAAGCAAAGCTACTTACTGTATCTCCAGATCTTCAAGAATATCTTCTCCATAGAGCACCATTCTTTAGTCTCATGCTGAAGGCACTAGGACCCTATGGGAGTAAAACTCTGTAAAGGTGCCAGCAATAGTGCTGGCACCAATGCATGGGTGATACAGTGCACACTGTCCAATAACCACTGCCGATGTCGTAATGACCACAGTTCCGTTAGTAAAGAAAGTGAAAGTCTGACACACAAGCATATTCTTACAGTAGAAGAAGAAGAAAAAAGGATATAGACAGCACAAAGGAAAAAAATTAATATAGGTGATGTACAGCTTAATAGAAGAGGGTGAAGTGCTGCCCTCCCTTAGAGGCATCTCTTAAGAAGGATGACAGTTTGCTTACAAACATTCCTTGAACACTTTAGCCAGGGCTATGGCTCACAAGCCCCAGTTGAGATAGCTAACACCCCAATAAACAAACTCTGGTCAGAGCCAACATGGCTGCAGAATTTTGAATTTGCAGCATAGCCTTCTTATTACTCCACGTAGGTGAAAGTGTTTAAATCCCCACTGAAATGTGATTGTGTGCCACTGAAACGTCATTCCGCGTCACAGGTGCAAAAACACATTTTGGTCAGGATTTGAAAAAAAAAGACAGTTGTCATATTCATGAGGTGGTGTGAAAAAATGGCTATGTTGAGAATTTGGGGTCAAAATATTTAAAATTACTGAAGTTATGAGTAAGCACAGAAATATTTCAATGTACACTCATTACTCTGTCATTTTTACATATTTTGACCCCAGTTTTCAACATAGCCTTCTTATGATCCCACCTCATGAGCAATGGTGGAGAAAATCTTCAAATCTCATCCAAAAGGTGATTTTGCCACATGGCCGCAAAATCGCGTTTGGGCCGGATTTGCAAAATTCCACCACCACTGTTCCTGAGGTGTGGTCTCAAAAAGGCCATGTTGAAAATTTGGGGTGAAAATATGCAAAATTGACAAAGCTATGCCTCAAAGCTCAAAGCCCCACTGAAATACATTGAACCACACTTTAGTGTCTCATACTGCAGTCACCGGTTCCAGCAACAAGATGCATCTTCGATCAAAGAGTGGATCTTTGCCGTGGGACCTGTTCAGGTGAATGAGGGTGTGTGAGGGTGGTGACTGCAGAGTGGGAGGGCGGGGTGGCAGGGGCGAGATCAGCAAGGGACTGTTTTCATTTTTACAGGTTTAAGGAAAAAAACTGAGTGACAGTTTTCTTTATTTCAGGTCCCATTTTCAAAAGTGATATGGGAAGAGCAATCGGAGGGCAGGGGGTGCCACTAGACACCAGGGAACATCACGTAAACACAGGTACAGCGAATGAAGGTCGAGGGGTGCCACTAGACACCAGGGAACAATATGGAAACATGGGGATGGCGATCGGAGGGCGGGGGGGTGCCGCCAGACATCAGGGAACATCATGGAAACACAAGGATGGCGATCAGAGGGTGGAGGGGTCACTAGACACCAGGGAACATTATGGAAATATGGGGACAGTGATCGGAGGGCAGGGGGGCCACTAGACACCAGGGAACAATATGGAAACATGGGAATGGCGATTGGAGGGTGCCACTAGACATCAGGAAACATCATGGAAACACAAGGACGGAAATTAGAGGGTAGGGGGATCACTAGACACCAGGGAACATTATGGAAATATGGGGACAGTGATTGGAGGGCAGGGGGGCCACCTGACCCCCAGCGAAATATTACGGAAACACGGGAACAGTGATCAGAGAGTAGGGGGGCCACTAGATACCAGGGAACCATTACGGAAACACGGGGACAGCAACTGGAGGGTGGAGGGGTCCACTAGACACCAGGGAAAAATTATGGAAACACAGGGACAGCGATCAGAGGGTGCCACTAGACACCAGGGAAACATTATGGAAATATGGGGATGATGATCAGAGGGCGAGGGGAGGCCACTAGCCACCAGGGAAACATTACAGAAACACGGGGACAGCGATTGGAGGGGTGGGGGGGACACTAGACACCAGGGAACATCACAGGGACAGTGACTGGAGGGTGGGGGAGGCACTACACACCAGAGAGCATCATGGAAATACAGGGACAGCAATCAGAGGACAGGGGTGGCACTAGACACCAGAGAAACATTAGAGAAACATGGGGACAGTGAATGGAGGGCGGGGGGCAACAGACACCAGGGAAACATTACAGAAACACAGAGATGGCAATCAGAGGGCGGGGGGTCATTAGACATCAGTGAAATATTACAAAAACATTGGGACAGCGACTGGAGGGCAGGGGGTGCCACTAGACACCAGGGAGCATTACAGAAACATAGGAATGGTGATCGGAAGGTGCAGGTGCCACTAGACACCAGGGAAGCATTACGGAAACATGAGGATGGCAACTGAACGGCAGGGGGGCCACTAGATATCAGAGAAACATTACAGAAACATGTGGACAGCAATCAGAGGGTGGGGGAACACTAGACACCAGGGATGCATTACAGGGTGGGGGAGCCACCTAGTTCCAAACCCAGAAGTGAGCGTGGAGCAGGAAAATAGGGTGCTGGCTTGGGGGGGAGGGGACTGTACTGTGGTGAATGGAGAGGACCGCATGTGCTTCAACTCCACTGTGGAAGGACACAGCGCTGGTATCCGGTCACATGCCTCCAGAGTCCCCTCTCTCTACTACGTAATAGCAATACATTGCATAGCTCTCCTATGCAGCCCTACGAATGAGAGCAGTGACTTCAGGAAGCTGCCCTCTGAGTGTTGTCAGGAAATAAACTATGCACCAGTGTGCAGGACAGCATTCTAAGCAGGCCAGTAGCAAACTGTAAGTGTCTAGCACCAAGGCAGACCCAATGGAAAATATTTTTCTTTGAAAAAAAAAGTGAAAGTCTAGATACTGAAGAGTGAATGTAAGCAATCAAAGTTATCTAAATATCCACATCTGTAGAAGTGTAAAACTCTGGTCAGAGCCGACAGGGCTGCAGCCAAGGAATTTGGGGTAAAAATATTGAAAATTACCCAAGTTACGAGGTTACGTTCGCAAAATGTAACGTAGATGCATAAATTTGTTATTTTTTTATATTTTTACACCAAATTTTCAACATAGCCTTGTTATGACCCTGCCTCATGAAGAAGGGCAGAGAAAATGTACAACTCCTGGCCTAAAGGTAATTTTGCACAGGTACTGTGAAATCACCTTTTCGGGATGCAAACACACATTTTGGGCAGGAGTTGAAAAATGACAGCTGTCACATTCATGAGGTGCTGTAAAGAAATGGCTATGTTAAAAATTTGGGGTAAAAATATTACCAAACTTACAAGTCTGTATTTGCAAAATTCAACATAGCCTCATAACTTTGTTTACACGTGGAGGTGTGCACGTCAGTGGAAGTCCCGCAGCACCCTCCCTTCTGTGCGCCCTGCACACCTGCATTTCCCTCAGGTCTCCACTTGGGGCAGTCATGCAGCTGGAGTGCAACCTCCTCCTCCTCCTGCAGAGGAGAGCAGTCCTCTGATGCTCAATCCTCTCCTCCCTGCCGATCCTCGGACGCCCGGCCTCGTCTCAACCCAGGTCACCCGGCGTGGTGCAAGGTGCGGTGTCCAGCGCCTCAACCCTCAGCGCCACTGGCCAGCTGCTGTGTTTTTTTCAATATTTTTACACCAACTTTATAACATAGCCTTCTTATAACCCTGTCTCATGAACAAGGGCAGAGAAAATGTTCAACTCCTGTCCAAAAGGTGATTTCGTGCAGGGACCATAAAATCACCTTTTGGGATATAAAATAACATTTTGGCCTGGATTTGAAAAATGACAGCTGTCACATTCAAGAGGTGCTGTAAAGATATGGCTATGCTGTAAATTTTGGGTAAAAATATTGAAAATTACCAAAGTTACGAGCCTGGGTTCGCAAACTTCAACATAGGCTCATAACTTTGTTGTTTTTTAATATTTTTACACCAAATTTTCAACATAGCCTTCTTATTACCCCACCTCATGAATAAGGGCAGAGAAAATTTTCAACTCCTGCCTGAAAGGGGATTTCACATAGGGACCGCGAAATCACCTTTCAGGAAAGATTTGCCAAATGTCAGTGCAATTGTTCGTGAGGCGGGTCCCAAAAGAGGCATGCTGAAAATATGGGCCAAAAATAAGCAAAAATGGCCAAGTTATGCCACTAAGTTAAAAACATCATTGAAACACACTGAACTTCATACCTGTTTCTTCAGTTCACGGTCCGGCTTTGAAGAGTGAAGACGTGTCTGCAGTCCAGAGAGGATTGCGGCATTGTACCCCTGATGGGTAAGTAAGGGCTTGGGGGGCTATGGGGTGGTGGGTGCTGAGTGGGAGGGTCAGGTGGGGGACAGTAATTGCTGCAAAGACACTGATGGACAGTTTTCTTCTTACAAGGTTAAGAAACACACAAAAATTGAACGAGGATTCTGATCACGACACTGGGGTGCCCAGTGTCACTGTTATGTTTCTGGGGGGGTGGTGGGTGCTGAGAGGAGGGTTGGGTGGGAGGTCAAAATATATATAAAAACAAAACAAAGTAAAAACAAATAACTGCATATGCGGTACTGGATGGGGTTACCAAAAATAAAAAATAAATGGAATGAGGATTCGTGATCGTGACACTAGATTGGGCACCCCAGTGTCACTGTTATGATTCTGGGGGTGTGGTGGGTGCTGAGAGGGGGGGTTGGTGGCTGCAGGAAAAAGTATGTGTGTGTATATGTATATGTGTATATATATATATATATATATATATATATATATATATATATATGTATATAACAAACATGACAGTCTTGTCCGCGGTCTTGCTCGAGGACTGTGCTACATCAAGTCTGGGTCCCTCAGATGTCTTTGGCACTATGAGGGATTTGCTTCTGGTTTTGCAGCAACAAGATGGGAGGGGGTGTTGAGGGTCATTAGTGGCACCAGGAATGAACTCCCAGTGCCACACTGACTGGTGAGAGGTTAGGAGTGTTTTGTGGGACTACTGGTGCCAGAGTTATTGAGTGGTGACTGTGTGTGTTTTGCAGCACTGGGGATCCCTTTATTGGCTGTGGTGTGGAGATCGATTATCAGCAACAGTGACACTGCTTTGTTTTTGAGGTCATGGCAGAACACGGCACAGTCTGCCATGTCCAAGATGGCTGCCAAACTGTATTGTGCATGTGAGACTACTTGAGAATGTGCTGTAGAGTTCAGTGGCCATCTTGGACATGGTGGACTATGCTGTGCTCTGCTGTGGCCTCCGCAAAATAGTGCTGAGCGACTAATAGAGAGAGCAGAGTGCTTTACAGACTTGGAGGCAACTGTGAGGCAACTCTACACTGTTATTTGGTCAGAAAAATCTCCTTTTGCCCGGCCCACCAGTGCAGCGGTAGTGCTACTGCTCGCGATGCTGGTGACCTGGGTTCGAGAACAAGTCTGGGGAGTCGGAGGGCTGGCCAGGAGGAGGAGGCTGAGCCTCCAGGGGACCTCTCACCTTCTCCAGGGAGGGGGGCTGAGGCTTGGCATGTGACTGGCACCAGGTAGAGGCCTGGGTTACAGCAAGCACCCAGCCATGTAGAGGAGGAGGAGGCGTGACAGAAGTCAGCAGTCACGCCTTGATATCAGGGCGCATGTCACGCCCAGAACAAGGAAAATGGTTCCCTGCACTCCGGGGAGACGGAGCACCCAGGCGCAGATCCACAGCTCCCCTGCCTGTCCTGGACTGGTACCCGACAAAAGGAAGATGGTCAGGTGCACGGGCCCCACTGCCCCTGCCTGGGGCAAACCAAGGCTGGCATGCTGGGAGTACCGTGGCCCAGGCAAAAGGGCAAGGGACAGATGCTGTAGGTGACTCCTGAGGAAGCGGAGTGCAGGGGGTGGGTGGAGCATAAACAGAAAGTAAAAAAAAATAAAAAATCTCCTTTTTCAATCGATCAAAGCAGGTCTGCAGGGTTCCGCCCACTGCAGCCCTAAAAAGGGACTTATGGAGGGAAAAATGAAAGCTACGTACTTAACGTAACTATTGATCCTCCAGAAAATCTTCACCGTTGATTACTACTCATGAGTCTGGGGCCGCAGGCACCAGGACCCCATGCGAGGAAAGCTCTTGCCAGGGAGCTGGCCACAGCTACTGCGCATGGGCTTGCACACCTCCATGTGGTGCTGTGCGCCAGCCAATAACTGTTGCTGGCTCCTTCACTAATCTCAGTTCTGTTCACCAGAAGAGAAACAAAATGGGGAAAAATAAGAGAGGGCTAAGGACAAGAAAAGGATATAGGAACATAAACAACCAAATAAATCCTGATTTAGGCCAGCCCAGTGGCACTTAGTGTCTTGCCTCTCCCACGCTGGCGACCCGAGTTTGGGAATGAGCTCTAGTTGCCAGTGGTCAACCGGGGAAGGGGGGTGGAGGGCTGGGACTAGGATCGAGCGGCCGGTCAGCAGCTCTCCTTTTCCGGCTAGGGGAGGTAGGTCGTCCTGGCGCTTGGCTGCCACCTAATTAAGGCTTCGTGGCTGTGCCAAGCAGATGGGGCTCCACGCACTAGGCCAGGGTGGATGGAGTGGGGACTGCTGTATCCAGTGTGCACACACACCTCTATGCGCATGCATGACCGTGTGCTGCAGCCCCTGAGGAGCTAAGGAGAGTAAAACTGGAGGAAAAAGGACAGGCGTGGCAAGGGCATATGACACCCGCTAGCCACACTTCCAACTGCTGTGTCAGCAGGAAGCCCGGAGCGAGGAAACTGTATTGTGTGCTTCGGGGGTGGGGGGTGGGGTTTAGGTCAGACCTTCCTCTCCTGACTCTGGTGACTTTTACCTAGTAGCGTAGGAAGATAGAAGAGGGTGGCGGAAGCAGGGTGCCTTCCTTGCCGTGGCCCCAGGAGCACAAACATAAATAAATAAATAAATAAAAAACCTGATTACCAACTTCTGGCTAGACAAACAGTGCACACTAGGTGGAATAAAAGGGTAGCTGGGTATGGAACCAGAGCCTCACACCACTAGCCAGACAGGAGAGGGATAGTGACCTTAAGAAACATAGAAACATAGAATTTGACGGCAGATAAGGACCACTTGGCCCACCCAGTCTGCCCATTTCCCTACCTAATGGATAAGCTGCAGATCCTAGTTAACCAGCAGCCTACTTCTTCCTACCCCCATCCCCTAGAATTGCCTTATAACTGTCCCAAGCATGCTTGAATTCCACCACTGTTTTTGACTCCACAACCTCCTCCGGAAGGCCGTTCCATGCATCCACAACCCTCTCTGTGAAAAATACTTCCTCAAATTACCTCTGAGCTGCCCCCTCTATCTCTCAAATTGTGCCCCTTGTTCTTGCACACCTCTTTGAAAGATGCTACCCTCTTGGACTTTGTTGATTCCCTTGAGGTACTTGAAAGTTTCTATCATGTCCCCCCCTCCTTTCCTCGAGGCTATACATATTAAGCTCCTTAAGTCTCTCTTCATATGTCTTCTGGTGCAGACCCTGCACCATTTTAGTTGCCCTCCTCTGGACAGCTTCCATCCTATCTATGTCTTTGCAGAGATTGGGTCTCCAGAACTGCACGCAGTACGCCAGATGGGGTCTCACCAGCTGTCTGTACAGAGGGATAATAACTTCCTGTTTTCTACTGGTAATGCCTCTCCCTATGCATCCCAGTATCCCCCCAGCCCTCCTTGATGCCCTCTCACATTGCTTGCCCACCTTTAGGTCATCTGATATGACTACCCCCAGGTCCCTTTCCATTTTTGTTGTTGTTAGTATCTCACCCCCATTGTGTACTCTTCCCCTGGGTTTTTGTTTCCCAGGTGCATTACCTTGCACTTCTTAGCATTGAATCTAAGCTGCCATACATTTGACCATTCCTCTAACCTTGCCAAGTCCCTTCTCATCCTTTCCACCCCACCTTGTGCATCAACTCTGTTGCAGATCTTTGTGTCATCTGCAAGAGACATACTTTTCTTCCAGTCCTCTGCAATGTCGCTATAAAGACATTGAAGAGGACCGGTCCAATACTGAACCCCAGTGTACCCCTCTAGTAACCCCCTTTCTTCAGAGTGGACTCCATTTACTATTACTCTGTGTCCTATTCTCCAGCCAATTTTACCCAGGCTGTCATCTTGGGACCCACTCCCAGGCTGGCTAACTTGTATATTAATCTTTGTGTGGACTGTGTCAAATGCCTGCTAAAGTCTAGGTAGGCCATGTCCACAGCCCTCCCTGATCTACTACTTTGGTCACCCAGTCAAAGAAATCTATCAGATTTGTCTGGCATGACCTTCCCACTGTGAATCCATGCTGCCTTGGGTCCTGTGCCCTCTGGCCTCTAGATACCGACAATTCTTTCCGTCAGAAGTGATTCCATCATTTTCCCTACCACTGAGGTTAAACTAACAGGTCTGTAGTTTCCTGCTTCTGCCTTGCTCCCACTTTTGTGAAGGGGAATCACATCTGCCCTCCTCCAGTCCTCGGGTACCACCCCATCCTCCCATGATTTGTTAAAGAGGGTAGTCAGTGGTGTCACTAGTTCTACCCTTAGTTCTTTTAGAATTCTGGGATGAATCCCATCAGGCCCCATTGCTTTGTCCACCTTCAGTTTTAAGAGTTCTTTCAGAACCCTTTCTTCTGTAAATGGGCTGGTATCAACTTTTGTCTGTATCCAGAGTGTTTCTACTGTTTGTTTTAAGTACCTCCCCCTCTGCCTTTGTAAATACTGAGCAAAAATATTTGTTTAGTATCTCTGCCTTTTCACAGTCACCTCTGCCCACCCTCCCTCCCCTTATTAAGCCTCACTATCCCTCCTTGGTCTTCTTCACTCCTGATGTACCTATAAAAGGTTTATCCCCTTCTTAACTGAGTTGGCTATCTTTACCTTGGTTTGGGCCTTTGCTGTTCTGACTGCCTTCCCAGCCTTTGCTTTACCTGATACAGTTCTCTGTCCTGCTCCTTCTGTGATTTCTTGTACTTCCTGAATGCTTTCTTTTTCTCTTGAACCTTCACTGCCACTTCCTTTGAGAACCATAGTGGTTTCTTACATCGTTTTGTTTTGTTTATTTTCTTCACACAAAGTCTTGTTACCTCTGTGATGGCAGTTTTTATTATTCCCCATTGTTCTTCCACCCCTCCTTCCTGCCCATTTGCTAGTGCATTCCTTAGGCACTCACCCATTTTGGCAAAGTCAGCCCTCCTAAAGTCCAGTACTTTTGCCTTTGTATGGCTTGACTCATTGCTGTGTTTACTGTGAACCATACTGTTCGATGGTCGCTAGTTCCCAGATGGCTACCCACTTCTACATCTGTGATCCTCTCTTCATCTCCATTTGAGAGAACCAGGTCTAAGATTGCTCCCTCTCGAGTGGGCTCCAATACTAGTTGTCTAAGGCATGCCCCCTGTAGGGCATCTAGAATAACCCCACCCTTTGAAGTGGCTGCTGCAACTGCACTCCAGTTAACATCTGGCATATTCAGATCACCCATCAGCAATATCTTCCCTTTTTCTGCTATTCTAAGTATACTTTCTATCATTTCCTTGTCCATTTCCTCCCCTGAGAAGGGGTCTGTATACAACCTCATGGATTGTGGTGCCATTGCAGTCTCCAAATTTACCCACAGTGCTTCTTCTCCTCCCTGTTTTCCCTTTTGTTCTGTTGCTTTGATTCCTTCCCTTATGTAAAGAGCTACTCTCCTCCTCTTTACCCTCCCTGTCCCTCCTGTAGATAGTGTGTATCCTGGTATGTTTACGTCCCAGTCATGGTTTTGTGTGTACCATGTTTCTGTGACTGCCACGATATCCAGATGTTCCTCCTCCATCAAGGCCACTAATTCAGGAAGCTTGTTACTCAGACTAAGGGCATTGGTACTCACTGCTCTCCATTTCTTGATGGCTTTACCTTCTTTTGCAGCATCCCCCACTGACCTTTCTACCTCAGTCTTTTTCTCATTTAGTACCCTGTTTTGTAGAAACAGGGTACTAAATGCAGCCCTTAAGTATATGACTGGCAGAAAAGGCAACAGGGGGATGCCTACAATTGAGAACCCCTTGCAACTGAGATGGCATAATGTGCCAGCCAGGAATGATCAGTACAGACTCCTGGAAAAAAGGAAAATCTCGTACTTACTGTAATTGTTAATCTTCCAGAATATCTTCACCACTGATTACTACTTGAGAGTCTGGAGTACCCGGATGATGAGGCAGGTCACCTTGAAGCACTGGAGACCAGCTGCTACTGCCTGCTGGTGTTTCTTTCATGTTCTTGATGGAATAAATTTCAACAGTAGCTGCATGGTAAGCTTTGTGTGTGCTGATTTTTTGAAATATTCCATCCTGTTATTATTCTGACTGCAAAAAGAGCCCCCCCAAATGAAGAGACTATGCGCCTCGAAGCAGTGGGGACGTTGCTAGTGCTCACTGTTGTTTCTTTCATGTTTTTGACGGAACAAATTTCAACAACTGTTGCATTGTAAGCTTTGTGTGTGCTGTTTTTGGGTTCTTTGAAGTATTCAGTCCTGTTACCATCCCAGCTGCACCCTGACTCTGTTTTGGTGTGCTGTTTCTTACGGGGACCGTGTGGAAGCAAATTGTTTGCAGAGAGAGAGCCAATGGTAGGTACAGATGGCGCCTGCCCCCTCGCGTGATGCTGCGAGGGCCAGCCAATAAGCATGGCCAGCTCCCTCAGCACCTTAGTTCTATCTGCCACGAGTGAAACAAAGTGGAGAGAAAAACAAAGAGAAAGAGGTAGATCCTGTTTAGCCCAAAGGGACAGGAAAAAGGATATAGAATTAAAATAAATAAACTGCGACTACCAACCCTAGACTAATAAGGATATGGCACAAGGGTAGAAGGGTTGTGGAGCCAGAGCCTTATACCAACAACGAGACAGGAAGTGGGCAGTGGCAAAAAAGAGGGCAGCAGACCTGAGCATGTGGCTCTGGCAAAACAACATAAGGGCAAGGGCTGAGGCACTGTGCGCCTAGCCTCCTATGACACCCGCGACCCAAATTTGGGAATGAGCTTGGGTTGCCAGAGGTTGGCCATTGCCAGGGGGTGGCCGGATGGTAGAGGATTGAGCATCCAGAGGCCTGCTCTTAGCTCCCGAGGTGGGGAGGTCTGCTATCTTGGCCCTTGGCTGCCCCCCAAGTGGAGGTCTAGGGGTAATGTCAGCGTTCAAGCGTCAAGAAGAGAGAGGAGATGGTTTTATGGCATGTGTAGCCTCTATGCACGCACATGTACGTGTTGCTGTGGCAGGGGACATAGAGAAAAGAAGCAGCTGCATCTAGTGGTGGCAAAGTATAAGCAGCCAATGGGGAACAGGGCTGATAGAAAAAGAAACGAGCCAGGCAGCAGCTATACAAGTAAATGTTGAGCTAGGGAGGGAGGGTGGGGGTGGGAGGAGCTGGCATGAAGCTGGCGGGGAAAGGTCCAGATGGGATCATACCTTGCAAGCAGGAGAGCTGGGCAGCGGACTGCTGGGCGGCAGCTGAGAGAATGCCATCCGTGGAAGCCGCTTCTTGGGTTCTATGAAGTTCCACCAGCCTGCCCCGTGCTGCCACCTGGACCACAAATCCACACTGGATAATGAATGTCAAGGCTGGGGGAGGATGGCCCTCACCTTCCTGGCCCTGCCACAGGAGGGAATGCGGGAAGGGGGAGGGACTGGATCCAGGTGAGTACCAGGAGAGGTGGTGCCTGGTTGAGAGTGAGGCGGGACAGGAATGAACAGCCCTGCCTGAGTCAGTCAGGGAAAAAGCAATATGGCAAAAAAACCAATAACATGAGGGCAATGAGCAGAGTGGGACCCCCTTACAAATGAGATGTCACAAAGTGCTCCTGGGGAAAAAAGGGGCAACTCCATGCTATCAGAAAAGATAGTTAATTCGAAAGTTGGTTATGTCTCTCTTTCTTACATCAGGGATGAAGAAAAGGGGAAACTTATTGCATCTGGATTTGCCAGGCTGAACAGCCTGAGAAGAGATGTGTTCAATTACCCAGATACCATTAAGGGTAGTGGGCTATGACCCAAACACATAAGAAGAACTGGGATACCAACCCAAAAAGTCTGACATGGTCAGAAAATGATAGAATAAAAGAAAAATACATGCTTCTCCTGCAACCACAGGGATATATACCTTGTGTAAGAGCCAGGGCAGTGGATGCAATAGGGTGCACAGCATCTACAACATGAAGTGAACTGCCAAGTGAGGTTAGAGACTGGCTATTTATTACTCAGGAGAACAGGTTGCATTTAGCAACTACTAGAGATAAACCCACAATTTTGTTTGGTGGTGTGAGGGCCAAAAGACCCTCAGTCCATTTTTTTTTTGAGGGGGTCCTGGAATATCTGTAAACGTTTGTGTATGTGTAAACTAAACTAAATTAACATAAAAATAACAAACTCTAGTGCATTTTAATCTAAAACTGAAAAACTGAATGCAGTAGTTATAAAGGCAGTGAAGTTCTGGCATGGCGAAGAGAGTGGCAACACTGCACAATTAACAGCAGTGAAAAAAGGGAACTGAGTTGTTTGGGGGCTGGTGCCACTGTATACCAGCAAGCACCAGCGGTGTCGCACCATGGGCCTACTCATGTCAATAGATCTCTCTCCAGAAAAATTCAGGCACCACTGGGTCCTAGTACCTCTGGCTCTGACCCAGTAGTAGGACTCCATGGAGAAAATTGATTCTTGGAAGACACAGTGGTTAGACGAGTGTTGGTTCCCACAGAAACAGAGAAAATGTGGGTAGGAAAAGAAGGCCATTGGACCATCAAGTCTGCCCTGTTTTGCCCTACTCTACCCTGAGACCTAATGCCTAATCCTGGTTATTACCCTTATCTCCTCACCCCCTTTGCCACCTGCCTTATCACTTTTCCCGTGTAGCTATTAAGCCTTTCACTCTGTCTCTGCCATGTTTGAACCAATAATGCTTCTTGCACCCACCACCTCTGCTGGCAGGCTGTTTCATGGTTCAACAACTCTCACTGTAAAATAAAACTTTTTCAAATCCTCCTGACTACCTCCCCCTGCTAGTTTCCGCTCACGTCCCCATATTCTTGATTCACCAGTCCTCCTATTTCCCCATAATCTACTTCGTTCATTTCTTTTAGAATTTGAAGGTCTTTGTCATATCTCCCATCTCACTTCTAGTCTCCAGCAAGTACATGTTCAGGGCCTTAAGCCGATCCTCATAGCATCTGCCTTGCTGGCCCTGAATCATTTTGGTTAACCATATGCTGTACCATCTCCAGCCTGTCTTCGTCTTTTCTAAGGTGGGGGCTCCAGAACTGAGCAGAGTAATCCAGATACAGACTCATTAGTGACAGAGGCAGTTATCACCTCCTTCCTTCTGCTGTAAACCCCTTACTATCCTAATACAACCAACATCCTGGTTGCCTTGCTGTAGGCCTGCTGCTTCTTTGAGGCGTTGAATTTTGTGCCATTGCACCATTGCTCCCTGATGTGGCACCTTACCCTCCAACTTGGATTCATAAAATTAACCACCTCATGCCCTCCCTGTTAACTAAGCGGTTGCACTGCTGATGTGGCCTTTGAACACCAAGACTGGAGCAAAAGCCAGATTTCTAAAGTATGTTCCAGGCTCCAGTATGGGGACCCAAAAGCCTTTTAGATCTTAAACAGGTTGTGGTTCAGTGTTTTCTCACCTCTTCTATTGAAATATTCACGGGAGTATCTTCCAGACTGTGCAAAATGAGGTGGGATCGCCCCCAGAAGCTCAATAACGTGAGCTATGTGATCTGTAAGGAAAAAAGTTCAGACAGGCAGGTTAGAAAATAAGATATTGAAACATAAAGATGAAATCTACCTGTGCTTGATACTGCTTAGGGCTGCACAGAAGGTCACCGCATAAAGTTACTTAACGGCTGATCATCTACAGTATCACCTCCATACAGCAGAGCCACTATTTGGTCTTACAACTAGAGGCACTAAGACCTCGCGGGAACCAGAGATTTTGTAGCCCATGACACTGGTGATAGCTACGATGTACAGTGCCACCCATCTATCCCTAAAATTTTAAGCTGCACTGGCCACAACTGCCTCAACACCTTTTCTACTGAAGAGGAGAGTGAAAAGCTACAGATAAACATTTTTTTTTTAAATAAATTTACTGAAACACAAAAAAGTCATAAGACAGCTTAAATGGCTTAGAAGGAAAAAATTACTCACCGTAGTAATGTTTCTTCCAAAGGGATCCCTCACTAAGTTTAACAAGTGCAATCATTTCCCTGGAATGAGCAGCACTGTAGGTTTAGAATTTGATGTGAATTATGTAATTTAGAATGAAATTCAAACTCTGCTGTGTGGTTACGATCACCCCTGTACTATAATGTCAGATTTATTTCTACGGGACTTCTGGGTACTGTCACAAGCATGATGGATGCATAGCTTTATAGCTCTCCTTCAAAAATACTTTAAAACTCTGTTTACACTTGATTCTTTCCAATAATAACAAAGAAAATACCTGGGAGGGATATTAGCAGCATTATGAAGTCCAACAGACAGAAATCTACAGAACTGGTCGAGGATGTAGCAGGATTGCGAGAGGAACTCTCAGACTCGGAGCTCTCCTAGGCCTCCAGTGTGGTGCGGGCCTGTGAGGAGCCCTCTGCTTGATCAAAAAAGGGCTCTACAAGAAGGTGAAACTCGACACAATATACAAGGCCATTCAAGAGTTCCAGGCTGAGTTCAAAGACATTCTCAAGGTGGTGAAAAGGGATGTAGTCTCTCTTGAGCAACGCACAGACCTCGTGAAAAGGCATGTGACTGTCAAGTGACACCTGGGTAGATGCCCTGGAAGCCCAGTTCAAAGAACTGCAACAATGCAAGGCCCAAATTATGGCTAGACAAGAGTACTTGGAAAACAGAGCCCGAATAAAACATCTCTGGCTCTATGGACTGCCTGAAAATTCTGAAGACATTGACCTGAAAGACTTCCTGAATAGCTTTCCCCAGACAGCCTTGGAACTGGACCTGGCCTTCCATCTAAAATAGTGTGCACTCACCAAATTTTGGGCATGAAACTCTTCTCCACAAATGCTTGCCCATGCTCAGTTATCATCAGATTTCTTAATTATGCAGTCAAGGAGAAGATATTGCAGAGGGCTTGGCAGAAAAAAGCTGTTTGCTATGGCCAAACATTTTCTTCGATAATGACTATGCTCTTGCAACTATGAGGGCTTGGAGGGAATACCTTCCCTTCTTTTTGACTCTTCAAAAACAGCAATTAAAGTTCCGCATGCCCTGTCCGGCAAAGTTGGTGGTCCAATTCACCGAGTGCCAGCAAACTTACCAGACAGCAGAAGCGGCCCATGAAGATCTTCTCACACGTGGCATTCTATCTGCAGGCAATGCTCCCAACCCAGTTGCAAGTTCTTCCACAGACCCTCCACACTAGCAGACAACCCGGGCAGCAAAACAATGCCGTAAGCAGACTGATCTACAATGGCTGGGATCCTGAAACATCTGAAGACTCTGCACCAAGTGCAGTCCTTTACTACATGAACTGGAGTGTAGTATCTTGTACTCTCTAATTATTTGCAAGTGAGGCTCAGAGTGGGGGACGGGGGACCCGACTTAATGGCTTATGGGGGGACACTGGGAGCTGTGGGTCGCACCCTGGTCAGCAGAGGGACCTTTGAATTTTGGGAGTGCCCTTTACAGTTAGATCAGTGTTAAAATAGCCATGAGATAGAGCCACCATTGTAGGATGGGTTCTGAACCCCAAACTAAGACATGATAGGCAGCACAGCCCTCTCTCTCACTTTCCTGAACCCCGATGGAGTTTGGGGCGAGGTAGATCCTCCTGGCTGACTGGAAGTAGGGTCACACTCCTATCTCCCCCCTCTACAATTGCCTTTGGCTCCTAAATATGCAGAGTTACATGAACAGCAATGTGTCTGACTAAGTGGGAGTCGAATTTATTTAACAAGTCTATCCACTTCTTGGATGTTGGCCCTCCCACTTCTGCTCCTCCTGTTCTCCACCCCTCCCCCAATTAGAGAGTCCTGCTCTCCGGAGAGTGTTTACTCCACCTGGGACATTTATGACTCATCCAGAACTTCTGAACATGTCCAGTTTCCACAGGTAGAATGGCGACTAGACTAAACAATTTACTTACTGGTCATTATCTTTCAAAGACACTTTATAAGATATTTAATGGAACTTTATTCTGTTTCTATATTTGAACATTGGTTAAAGTGGTTGCTTCTGCAGGGATCGGGGGTGGGAGTGTAATGGGGAAGTGAACCTGGCTATGTGGTAGCCTGTTTATAGGAGCTTTTAATACCTTTAGACTTAGGTCTCTATTTGGTGGGTTTGGTCGTTCAGTTACCAAGCTAGGTTCAGACAAGCACTCTGCCATTTCTGAGAGACTCTGAGTTTCACCCGTTATCACCCAAACAAGGACCCGGCCCCTCTTGGTTGCTCTGTGCCCCCCATCTTCGGCGACTGGTCGCTTCTTCTGTCACTCCCCCAGAGGAGTATAATATGGGTAATGGATCCACTAAGGTCAGAATCTACTGTCCCCTACCCTCCACCTTCACTTCCTGCCTGTTCTTTTTTGTTAATAATTAATTCAGCCTGGGCCTTTCCTTGTAAAATCTACATGAAAGCTCCTCAACCACCTGCATGTCATATCTGCTGCTCTTTCTGATTTCCCAAATTTGTTTTTCTACCAAGGCTGGGGACGAGGCTTTGCTGTTTTTCTCCCTCCGAGCAGCTTGTAACAGTCAACACAATTACCCCCTTTCCCCTATGAGCAAGACTGCTGGTGCGGTCTGCCCCATATCCTTTACTCTGGGATCATCTGCTCCTCTTGGGAGGCCTAGGGGCTTTGTTCCCCTAGCTTTTCCTTCTGCAAAGGGGAAGCCAGTACACTGGCCTTCACCCTCCCTCAATGTCTATGGTGGGTTATTTACTCCCACCCATTCCTAAGAAGCACACATGTACACAGTTTTCTACTCCCCTCCCCCCCCAGTAGCTATTCTTTCTCCCTGGTAACTCAGGGGAATTAAGGTTGAAGCCTTTCCCCCAGTTCCCCAACTGGGATGGGAATTGGCTCGAGGTTATTTGGTTATTATTCTAGTTTTGTTTTACATATTGGTATATTTGTTCATGTGCCTTATAACCTAGCAGCTTGTAGGATATTGGGCATCTTTGCGACAGTTTGTCAGGTCTGGTGCAATTCTCTGTGCAGCAGGCCTCGACCCCTTGTGGTTCCCTACTGCATTAGGTCCTACAGGACGGGCACTCTGGGCAGGGTCTCTGAGACATGGCACGACCCTATGTCTAACTTTCACCTGAACATCTGGCCTCTGTGCCAGACATTTTATCACAGATATAACGTCTATAACTCCGGTGAGAAAAAATTACTCACCATAGTAATATTGTTTCTTCCAAGGTATTCTTCAGTATGCTTGACATGTGCAATATGCCAGCTGGGTTCAGCTTTCCTGGCGGAGAAGTTTATGGTAATGAATACTGGCATCAGTCAATCAGAGAACAGAAAGAGGGAGTGCTGCCTGAGCTAGAGTGAGAGGTCAGTCAGATTAATTTCGAAGGACAAAAGGCCTCAAAAATATTTATCAGAACCACCAAAACATATGATTAAGAACGATGTATAACAACCATAAAAACACCCACAACTATAAAAACTCTAATTATCAAGCTCAACAGGGAAATTTGGCCCAAAGTATGGACTGCAGAACTATTCAGTCAGGCTATGTAGGGAGGATGGGTGGGAGGTCAAGCATACTGAAGAATACCTTGGAAGAAACAATATTACTAAGGTGAGTAATTTTTTTCTTCTCACCCCAGGAATTCTTCAGTAATGCTTGACAAGTGCAGACTACAAAGCAGTACAGCTGGGAGGCGAATACAGAACCTACTTTGGAAAGAGGTTCTGCAGGACTACTGTGCCAAGTCTGGCATCTGATCTGGACTGTAAATCCAAGCAGTAGTGTTTTGTGAAAGTGTGTACAGTCCTCCATGTAGCTACTTTGCAGATTTATTTATTTGTTTGCTTTTGTTGACCGGGTAAGTCACACTAGACAGCCAAGTGCCTATTTTCAGGTGCGACCCGGGAGAGTTACGAGCTTGGATAACAGGTACAGTGACAAACTGGTATTATACACAAAGAGTATTACATGTCATATAGAGAAATAAAGGTAAAAAGGCAACCAGTAAGAAGACACCCGCCCGGGGAAGGTTACAGACGGCCCGGGAGAGTTAAGAGATAGAGCATACACATACAGTGAGTGAGTCAGATTTACATACAGTGATATTGCAGGCATTAACAATAATAGCATTACATTAGCCAATTTCTAGCCCAGTGACCAGGAGAGTAAGTGCAGTGGGCCTGGAGTGCGCAGAGACCCCCCGTGAGAGGATAGTTCATGGGGCTACGGGGCGCAAGGATAGGTGGAGGAGCCCTTAAGGAATGTCCAAAGGGACATTTTGAACCCTGGATGGGAGGGGGTGGACCGAGTAAGGACAGGGAACAAATTCCATAGTTTGGGGGCATAGTTGGCGAATGCTCGATCACCCGCAAGGGTGCATGTTCTAGAAACCAAGCAATTTAAAGGGTATGTCCCTTGCAGCTGCCACCGAGACTGCTGTGCCCCTAGTGGCATGGGCCCTGAGGCCTCGAGGAGGCTGCTTGCCAGTCTTACTGTAACAGAACTGAATGCAACAGACTATCCAACTAGAGATGGTTCTTTTAGAGGCAGGCCTGCCTTTCCCCTACCTCACCACAGGTAAGGAAAAGCTGAGTATGCAAAGTCCTTAGCTGCTTGGTGTGCCCCAGATAGTAAATCAATGTCCTTTTCACATCCAGACTATGGAGCTTTCACTCACCAGGAGTGGATTTGTCTGTGAAGAAGACAGGAAGTGTTATGGACTGGTTTAGATGGAACTCTGATATCAACTTAGGGAGGACTTTCCGATTTGTCCTCAAAACTACCTTATCCTTGTGAGAGATAATTTAGTTAGGTTCAGTGCAGAGGGCCTGCAGCTCTGGAATTCTTCTGACTGAGGTGACTGCCACCAAAAATACAGTTTTCCAAGTGACGTATTTTAGCTCAGCTGAGGCTATAGGCTGAAAAGGTGGCTCCATGAGCTTGACTATGCAGAGGTTCAAGTACCATGGAGTGATAGGTTCCCTCAGAGGGAGGTTGAAAGTGTGACAGGCCCTTGAAAAAATTCTTAAAGATGGGATGGGAAATTAAAGACTTATCCTTCCCAGCTGAACTATAGGCAGACACAGCAGTCAAATAAACTTTCAAAGATGAAGCACATAGGCCTGAGGCCTGTAAGTGTACCAAATAGTCGAGCACTGAAGAAAGAGAAGCTTTCAGTAGGTGAATATGCCTGTCCTCGCACCACAAGGAAAATCTTTTCCATTTTGAGGCCTAGGTCTATTTAGAGCTAGCCTTCTTAGCCAGGCGAAGAATTCTTAGGGCCTGCTCAGAGTACTGAGAGTCTGGGTACTCTAGCTCTTTAAGTACCAGGCTTTGAGGCAAAGAGACTCTATGCTGGGGTATGTTACCCCCATCAGAAGTAGAGACTGTGGCTTGATGGTAGCTGAATTGGCTGCCAGAGCCTGGAGTAAAGAATACTGGGGTTGTCTCAACCAGTCTGGTGCAACTAGAATCATGTTGGCAGGCTGGGCTCTAAGCTTCAGAAGGACTCTCAGGATCAGTGGGAAAGGAGGGAAGACGTACAGAAACTTCTTTGTCCAATCCAGATTTAGGGCATCTACTGGTACCATGCCCAGGGCAGGAGGCCCGCAGCAGTACAGGAGTAGTTGGCAATTCAGACTGGAAGCAAAGAGATAGTACAGTTATATAAGAACTTAACGTAACAGTAGATCTTCGAGAGAGGCTCTTGCAGTAGGTAATAATGCTTAGGACTAGAGCCATCAGGTGCTAGGACCACACGGAAAACTTTTAGCTAGCAGTGTCTGATGAGGGAATGCCCACCCGGCATCATGTGACGGACGTTAGCGTGACACTATACAGTGGGCGGTCCCCATGCACGCCCTCCAGTTCTCCCGCCAGAGACCTAAGAAGGTGCAACAGGAGAAAGGAGTGGGCTTCTGGAGTTAAATAAAGACTAGAAAGAGAAGAAAATAACCACAGAAGTAGGGGGAAGGTGGGAGGGAATGCAGTATCTACTGCAAGAGCCTCACTCAAAGATCTACTGTTATGGTAAATTCTTATGTAACTGTACTATCTTACTTTGAGAGGGCTCTTGCAGTAGGTAATAACCCTTAGGACTGAGTCCCAAGCAGTGAAATTCAGACAAAGGCGGAAGCACGGGAGGCAGGGAAGGTCTGCAGTAAGTGCGAAATTAGGACAGCTAGTCCAAAGCCCGTCCAAAGTCTAGAGGCAATGTCCAGACTATAATGTTTGGTGAAGGTGTGGACAGAGCTCCAAGTGGCTGCCGCACAAATGTCAGCGGCAGGAACATTCCTGAAACAAGAAGCAGATGCAGCCTTGTCTCTGGTTGAGTGATCCTTAACTTTCCCCGGAAGGGATTTGTTATACTTCTGACAACAAAACACAATGCAGTTTGCCAACCATTTGGATAAACATTGTTCAGAAATTGCCGCGCCCTCTCTTGGGTGCAAAAGAAATGAAAAGCTGATCTGTTTTGCGGACTGACTTCGTCTGGTTCGTGTATTAATGCAATAAATTCTGTGCACATCCAATGTGTGTAGAATGGCCTCCCCTTGATTAGAATGCTCAGGGTAGTACTTTGGCAAGGGTATGGTTTGATTCAAGGTAAACTCAGAAACCACATTTGGTAGAAACTTAGGATTTGTACACAGAGCCTCCTGGTCTCTGTGGAAAATCAAATATGGCTCCTTTCACATTAGGGCCTGAAGCTCAGAAATCCTTCAAGCAGAAGTAACAGCAACTAAAAAGAGCACTTTCCAAGACAGATAGCGCAGGTTGCAGCTCATAGCCGGTTCAAAGGGAGGCAAAGTGAGCTTCTCAAGGATAAAATTCAAATCCCATGGAGGAACAGGGTTCCTGATCGGGGGGTCAGATGGAGAATCCCTTTCAGAGGGGTTTTGGAGACCTCCAACTGAGCCAAAATTTTGCCATCCACTGAAGTGTGGAAGGCAGAAATGGCAGACAAGCGTACCTTCAGAGTAGCCTAACTAAGGCCAAAGTCAGAGAGATGCAGCAGTATTCCATGACTTGGGGTACAGGGCAAGTAAAAGGGTCCACACCCGCATAAGTAGTCCTTGTGGATGGCTTTCTGGCCTCCACGAAAACTTGTGCCACTCTGGAAGAGACCTCAAAACGTGCAACTGCTATGTCAGCAGGTACCACGCATGAAGGTGAAGGAATCTGAGGCCTGGATGGACCAGCTTGCTCTGGTCTTGAGTAAGTAGATTCTGGCAGAGAGGGAGGGGGACCGGGGGTCTGCTCTCAATTGCTGAAGCAGAGGGAACCACAATTGATGTGGTCAGTAAGGGGCTATGAGGATCATGCGAGCCCCTTCTTGCTGCAGTTTCTGCAGTACCCTCTGCAATAATGGAAAGGGAAGGAAGGCATACAAAAACCTCCCTGTCCAGCAGAGACAGTGCGTCTCGCCAGAGAACACCACACCCGGGAACGAGCAAGCAGAAACTGGGTAGTTTTGTGTTGGATGGGGAGGCAAACAGATCGAGATATGGGCGACCCCACCGAGCGAAGAGATCTTTGACTACTGACTGCCTCAGTTCCCACTCGTGCCCTTGCTTGACTGTGGCTGACAGTGTCCGCCTGGATGTTCAGAGTCCCTGGGACATGCACTGCCATAAGCTGCAGGTTGTTCTGTACCGCCCAATGCCACATGTGCATCGCTTCCCCACATAATGGATACAAGCACGTGCCTCCCTACTCAGATACCAGACTATGCACGTGTTGTCTGTCTGGACTAGAAGAGGTCCTGGGAGGAGGAGAAGAGGCTGGAAGGTTTGCAGAGCATAAAGTGCAGTGCGCATCTCTTGAACGCTGATATGAAGAGACAATTCCTGCTGGGACCAGGATCCCTGTGTCCTGTGATCACCAAGATGGGCACCCCAGTCCTGACCCGAGGCATCCATGGTTACAGTCTGAGTTGGTGGTGGCGTCTGGAATGGGAATCCCCTGGTGAGGCTGGATTGATCCTGCCACCAAAGGAGGCCCCGATGCATAGGACTGAACACCAGAATCCTGTGATCCAGGTCGTCGGTTTTCTGGTCCCACTGGACAAAGGGTCCACTGCGTAATTTGCATACGGAGCCTGGCCAAGGGGACAGTGGGAATAGCCACTGCCATCAGTCCAAGAAGACACAGAATTGAGCAGGCTGAGGTCCACTGGCTGGATGCCACTTGACTGGCCTGCTAACTAAAGGGTTTACGCCCTATCCACAGGAAAATAGGCCCGATCCCAAGCCGTATTCAAAACTGCCCCGATAAATTGGGAGGTGTGGGAAGGTCCAAGGTGGGATTTTAGGTGGTTGACAGTGATCCCAACCAGTCCAAACAGATTCAGGGTAGTCTGAAGTGAGGTCACCAGGTCATTCCTCGACAGAGCCGACAGAAACCAGTCATTAAAGTATGGAAAAAAATCCCCTGGTGGCATAAAGCCGCTGCTACCACCGTTAGGCACTTGGTGAAAACCCTGGGTGCCGAAGAAAAGTCAAAAGGGAGCACCCTGAACCGGAAGTGCTCCCCCTGGAAGGCACAGTGCAGGAAGCGGCGATGGGAGGGGAAAATGGGAATATGTAGGTAAACATCCTGCATATCTAGGGCACAAAGCCAATGGCCCTGCTGCAGAAGGGGCAGGCAACGCGGAAGGGTCAGCATGCAAAACCCCTTGTAGTCTACGTACAGGTTCAGGGTGCTTAGGTCCAGGATCAGATGATGGTCTCCCATCTTTTTGGGGACCAGGAAGAAGTGGAGTAAAACCTCTTTCTTTCCTGGGCCCAAGGAACAGGCTCTATGTCTGATTTTGTCAGAAGAGCCTGAATCTCTTCCCTGACAAGCAGAATGTGGCCGTTTGGGTAATGAGAGAGACCTGCAGGATTTCTTGGAGGGCTCTCTACAAGTTCAGTGGTGTGACTTTGAGCGACCAGTTGAAGGACCCATGTGTCTGATGTTATTGCCTGCCACCCGGCCAGGTGGTTGGCAAATCTGCTTCCTATTGGTTCCTCCTGAGCTGGTGGCAAAGGTTGGGGGCCCTGCCATGAGTCAGGAGGTGGGGGGGGGTGGAGGAGCACTGCCCCGGCAGCCCTTTGGGACTTGGCTGGAGGGGTGGGCCCCATCGACTGGGCTCGATGTGTGTTCTGACGTCGGCCTGGCTGTTGACTATTCTGATGGTGTTGCTGGCGAAGAAATGGCTGCTTTCGCTAACTGTTGGAGTGGTACATGGACTGCACAGAGCACAGTGCCTTGCCACTGTCCTGGAGTCCTGTGATTATGTTCTTAACATCCCCACCACAAAGGACAAGTCCTCAGAAAGAGGCATCCTGGATGGCCGACTGGACATCAGGGGTTAAGCCTGAAACCCCAGCCAGGAGTACCGGCACATACTAATGGCCATGGTGGCACTTCTGGTAAAGGCCTCCACTGCATCATATGTTGGTCGTAAAAAATTATGGCAGGAAATATTAGCAGTCCTGATTTTAGATTTGACATTGGAATTGGGCAAAGCCTCAAATTCCAATTTTAACTGACCCAGAATGGATTTCTGGTACACAACCATATGTGCCAGGTAATTCAACGCTCTGAGAGCCAGAGTGGAGGAGAAATACACCTTGCATCCAAACTGGTCTGTTTGGCGAGACTCCTTATCTGGAGGAAAAGTGATCATGTGTTTAGGCTTGGCTGTCCTGTCATGAGCTGCACTAATGATCACGAGACCGCTTTGGGGTGAGAACACAGGTGGTCCTTACCCTTAGGGGCTCTATACAGTCGATCTGCCTATTTGGCGACTGCGGCCACCGACGAGGGTTGCTGCCAGACAGTGGAAGCCAGATCCTCATGTAATGCAATTCACAGAGGAAAGAGCAGAGGGGACAGCTCGGGCATGTCTAGGTGTTCCGCCAACCTCTTGCGTTGTGGGTCCTGTTCCTTTGTTTTCCACCCATTAGCCTCCTGAATCTGCCGGTGGATCTCTGTGAAGGAGCAATCCTCCGTAGGAGAATTGGGAGACTCTAGGTTTTGGATCCTCAGGAGTGGGGGTCTCAAAACCTGAGGCAGAGGAATCGGAGTCCGAACTGGAGTCCAACGATGGACTTCTATCAGGAGACAGAGTCCATGGGAGCAGAATCTCCCGAAGGGAGACTGTCTGATCCCTGCCATCTTCTGCTGTTGCGGCAGGATGTGAGGACAGTGCCGAGGTAGCAGGGCGAGACTCCACTGGTGAGAGGGACCTCGGAGACGGTCAGTCCGGGCTGGCGTAGAGGTTACGGCTGGTTGCCGCTGGTTCAACTCTGAGACCAACTGGGATTTGGTAGTGTACCACCAGAATTGGAGGGCCTCTTTGAAATCCACCTGAGGCTGGGGCAGTGGAGGAGGAAGAGGTGGGAGCTGATAGAGTGGCAGGTAAATCTGCAAGGCGTAACCCATCATCAGATAGCCTGTTCTCAGGTAATGAAAACCTGATGTGCCATAGGGCAAATAGCTTGTCGGTGGGTATACCGGCGTGGGATGCCTCAGTGGCAAATACCCTGGTGAAGGGTAATGCGGTGAAGGGTAGCCTAGCATCAGAAAGCCCGGTGAAGGGCCCGATGGCAGAGCCTAAAGACCAAATGTAAATCTTGACGGCAGATAGCCCGGGATGGGACATGCCAATGGTCCTTGATGGGAGTCCCAACAGTGGGAGACCAGGCATAGACCCCGATGGAGAGTATCAAGGGCCCGGCAATGTTAGGTCAGGTGTCAGAACTAATAGAGGAGGTTCCGGTGTGGGCCCTGAAGGGGCCGAGGGTCCCACTGGAGTCTGGGCCGGTGGAGGCAGCCCAGACAGGGAAGCCTGTGGTGCAGGACGTCACCTTCCTGTGGAGATTTGGTGTCAGGCATTCCAGCAACTGGGTCGTGTCGGGCGGATGCACCTCCTGGCTCCGAATGCGCCGGGGATCCCGGAGGTAACACTAGCGGAGGTGGCGAAGGAGGCTCCCTAGAGGGTGAACCCTCTGGGGAGGGCTGCGGCTGATGTGGCAGCGTACGCTGATCCAAAGGATCAGTGTCACTGTCTGCAATCGGGACCTGACAGAAGTGCAGTGGCTGTGCAGACGTCAGAGGAGCTGGCATCTGACTTATCAGCCAGGGCTAGGTGCTCGTCAGAGGAGCCAACGATCAACTTACCGGCCGCCACCAGGCTTAGACCCTGTGGTTTTGAGGGGCCTAAAGGTTGCGGAGCTCTCCAAGGACTTGGGCGCTCACCTGAACTGTTACCAGCTCGGGGAGTGAGGCTGCTCTTCACAGGAGGCCAGTTTCACGGTGGAGCAACACCTGGCCGCAGGAGGCGGATCTGCCCGCGGCCCCAAATGGAGGTTGCTGGCTGAAGGAGACATACTGAGGTCCTGGTGCTTCTCCTTGTTCTTCTTCTTCTTCTTCTTGTTGGAATCTGAAGACCCCCGCCCAGAGAGGACGCATCCCGCAGCTTCTGTAGCTCCTCCTCCGTGAAAGCCATTTAAATTTAAGAATATGGGCTTCCAGGGTCTATTGGCAGCATTTTCGTGTGGCCTGGTTAAATTTCCGGCAGGCCTCACAGTCCTCAGTCTCATGGTCTGGGCTCAGGCAGAAAAGGCAGAGGGAATGGCTGTCCTTGTGAGGGAGCTGAGTGTCGTAGGAAACGCACTTGTTCTGATGCGACTCGGAAGGCGTCAGAGAAGACATGCATGAAAAAGTAACACTTTAGATACAATTATCAAGAAAGAAAATTTGAGAAATACTTATCCAAAAATAGTGTTTGACTGAAGAAGCGTTCTCCGCAAGGTCAGACGTATGCAGGTTGTCGGCAGGAAAGAACTGGAGGGCGGGCATGGGGATTACCCACTATACAGTGTCACGTTGATATCCGTCACGTGATGCCGGGTGGGCAGTCTCATGCCAGACACTGCTAGCTAAAGTTTTCCATGTAGTCCTAGCGCCTGATGACTCTAGTCCTAAGGGTTATTACCTATTGCAAGAGCCCTCTCGAAGTAAGATCGGTCTTTGGAGTGCTCCACCTTCTGAAAACCATGGCCAGTACTTGTCTGTTCAGGGCCCATTCGTGGTGGCCCTGACTGATGGCGACTGAGAGTATCTGCCAGTACATTGTCCTTGTCAGGCAGGTGAATGGCTGATAAGAAAAAAATTACTCACCTTAGTAATGTTGTTTCTTCTAATGGAGTCTTGCTCTATTCTAATTGCAGTTAGCCCCAGCACTTCAACTGCCTCGGAGATGAGAGGGTTAAACGCTATGCAAGGCACAGAATGTTCATCTAGAGCTCGGTTTTTAAACCTCTGTCCCATGTACTCTGAAGTGTAACCGTCAGATTCTTACGAGCCCTAAACTAACTGTCTGACAATCCAGAAATTGTTTTAGAATTTTTGCCAAAAGGCCATATAGGTAAAGAATTAGGGTATGAAGACTCAAGTCGAGACCCCCAAAAATAATTCAAGTAGGTAGATAAATTACAATCAGAAAGATAACAAAGAAAAACAACCAGTACACCCTTGGGGTGCAGCACTACACCTGCCCACCCACATCCCAAAACAACTAGGTTCCAGGAGGGGAGGCAGGAAGGGAGGTCAGAATACAGCAAGACTCCATTAGAAGAAACATTATGAAGGTGAGTATTTTTTTCTTCAAACAACATGAAGTCTTGCTGTATTCTGACTAATTGCAGACTGCCTAGCAGCACCCCCGGGAGGAGGGAACTACAGAACCTATTTTGGGAACAAGCTCTGCAGCACTACTGTGCCAAACCTAGCATCACTTCTTGACTGAATGTCGAGGGAATAATGCTTGGTAAATGTGTGAACAGTCTTCCAGGTGGCTGCTTTACAGATTTCCACTAAGGGTATATCCCTGGCAGCTGCTACCGAAGCAGCTGTACCTCTGGTGGAGTGAGCCCTCAGGCCTGATGGAGGCTCCTTCCCCAATTTTGAATAGCAGAACTGTATGCAAGAAACAATCCATCTAGCAATAGTTCTCTTAGTGGCAGGTTTTCCTTTACCCACTTCTCCAAACGTAAGGAACAGCTGAGAACAGTTGTTTCAGTGGGGTTTAGTGGGTTCTATATAATAACTCAGAACCCTTTTAACATCAAGACTGTGCAACCTCCTCTCTCCAGAGGAGGAGTGATCAGTAAAGAATACAAGCAATGTCATGGACTGGTTCAGGTGAAAGTCTGATATCACCCTGGGAAGGAACTTCCTATTTGTGCAAAGGACCACCTTGTCCCTGTGAAATGAGATGAAATTAGGTTCCACTGATAAGGCCTGTTAATTCACTGATTCTCCTGGCAGAGGTGATAGCCACCAGAAATACAGTCTTCCAAGTCAGGTATTTAAGTTCAGCTGAACGAAGAGGCTCAAAGGGAGGCTGCATCGGCTGTGCAATACAAATATTCAGATCCCACAGAGGAGTGGGATTCTTGAAAGGAGGGTTGATATGAATCAGCCCTTTGAAAAATCTTTTGGAGACTGGATGTGAGGCTACGGAAGAGACTTTCCCTGCTGAAATGAAAGCAGAAATAGCTGCCAAATGCACCTTGAGGGTGGCAGACTGAAGGCCCAAGCTATTAAGATGCACCAAATAATCCAGGGCAAAGGCAATATCAGCTGAGTCTGGCTGGATGTGTCTCAGAGTGCACCAAAACCCAAACCTCTTCCATTTGGAACGGTAAGTTTTTCTAGTGGAAGGCTTTCTGCAAGCCTTGAGGATATCCAGAGCTGACCGGGAATGATTCAGGCCTGCATACTCTAGCTCTTCAAGAACCAAGCCTTGAGCCTGAGAGAGTGAAGGTTGGGGTACAGGATCCTCCCCTGTGACGAGGTGAGGAGACTGAACTGCCTGGGAAGGCACAGAGGTATTGTCACCGACAGTGACAACAGTAGAGGATACCAAGGTTGTCTGGCCCAATCCGGAGCTACCAGAATCATTGTGCAAGGTTGGGTTCTGATCTTGACCAGCACTCTGAATATCAGAGGAAATGGAGGAAAAGCATAAAGAAACTTGTTGGTACAATCCAACAGGAGGGCATCCAGAGGGACCGACCCCAGGAGAGGAGGTCTGCAACAGAACAGGGGGAGCTGATGGTTGTCTGGGGCTGCAAAGAGATCTATCTCTGGAGTGCCCCATCTCTTGAAAATGATATGAAGAATGAGAGGCTTCAGGGACTATTCGTGGTGACCTTGAAAAATCCTGCTGACAGCATCTGCAAGTACACTGTCTTTCCCTGGGAGATGCACAGCAATCAGGGAAGCTTGCAGGGAGTAAACTAAAGACCATATTTTCATGGCCTCGGTGCACAAGGCCGAAGACCGAGTGCCCCCACCCACTTGTTGATGTACCACATGGTTGTGGTGTTGTCTGTCCTGATCTGCACCACTTTCCCCCGCATCATGTTCAAAAATGTCTGGACTGCCAGAAAGACAGCCCTGAGTTCGAGCAGGTTTATGTGCAGAAGGGACTCATGAGGAGACCAAGTCCCCTGAGCTGTGTGCTGATCCAGATGGGCTCCCCACCCCAGTAGGGAAGTGTCTGTGGTGAGAATCACTGTGGGCGCCTGAGTGAGGAAGGGAACCCCTTGCCTCAAATTGTCCTCTTCCAGCCACCACTGGAGGGCTTGAACCAGAGTTAGAGTCACCGGAACCAACTTGGAGAGGGAATCTTTTCTCTGAGACCAAAAGGCTCTCAGGTGAAATTGAATATCTCTCATCTGGAACGTTGCTCCCTGCACCACTGCAGTGCATGCTGCCATATGGCCTAGCAGCTGCAAAAAATGCCTGGCTGGCCAAGACACAAGTGGATGAAAAGAGGAAGCCAGACTGATGAGAGACTGGACCCCTGGGGAAGGGAGAAAGGCCTTGGCCTGAACAGTGTCCAGCTCCACTCCTATAAATGTGAGAAGCTGGGTAGGCTCCAGGACAGATTTTTCCAGATTCAGGAATAATCCTAGGGAGTCCAGAAGGTTTCGGGTGACCTGACTTGGTCTGGAGACTGGCCTACTATAAGCCAATCGTCCAGCTAAGGGAACAGTAAGAAGCCTTGCTTTGTGAGGAAGGCTACCACTACTGCCAGACACTTGGTGAATACCCTTGGAGCAGATGTTAACCTGAAAGGCATTGCTCTGAACTGATAATGGCCTGAGGGCAGTTCGAATCTGAGGTACTTTCTGTAGGACTGCCTGATAGTTATGTGAAAATAAGCATCCTTGAGATCCAGGGAGGCTAGCCAGTCTCCTGGTCTCAGAGAGGGAAGAATTAGTCCCAGAGTCACCATCTTGAACTTTGGCTTTAAGATGCGTTTGTTTAGGTATCATAGATCTAGGATGGGTCACCACTCCCCTGTCTTTTTTAGGGTAAGGAAGTACCTGGAGTACAATCCTTTTCCCCTGTGAATGACAGGGACATTTTCCACTGCTTGCAGGAGCAGCAGAGATGAGACCTCTGTCTCCAAGGCCTGTATTTCCTCTGGAGAGGAAGGGGGGAAAAACCTTTTCTCTCAGCCTTGGGAACCTGGTGAAGCTGAGAGCAAGACCCTGGCTCACCACTTCCAGAACCCATCTGTCTGAAGTGATAGACTTCTAAGTCTGGAAGAAGTGAGCTAGCCTGCCCCCTACAGGTATTGGGGAGGCGACCCTGGCTGACCCATCAGGGTGTCTGCTTGGCAGGGGGCTTAGACTGAGAGGAAGATGCAGCCCTTGTCATCCCCTTCGGCCTCTTCCCCTGTAGAACCCCCTCTGCTGGAAAGACAAGGAGGCCTGGGCCTGGTAAAAAGGCCTTTGAAAGGGCCTGCCCCTGCCAGACCTAGATTGCTGCCTTTGAGGAATGGTCTGCTTCTCTTTGGCTGCAGCACTCCTATATGTGGTCCTGTACTCGTCCATCTTCTTCATGTAAGCCTCTGTTTGTTCCCCAAACAGAGAGTTACCAGTGACAGGAAAATCCATGGCCTTGGTCTGGGTATCCTACATAGATACATACATACATACATACATACATACATACATACATAGACAGTGTCGGCAGATAAGGGCCTATGGCCCACCCAGTCTGCCCATTTGAGCTTGTAAGTTCAGTTTGTTTTCCTAGAAGTCTGTTGCCCCTTACCCCTGACCTCCAGAATTCCTTTATGACTATCCCATGCATTCTTAAATCCCGTGATTGTTTCAGCCCCCACCATTCCTCTGGCAGGGTGTTCCACTTGTCCACCACCCGCTCTGTGAAGAAATTCTTTCTCATGTTTCCTCTGAATCGTCCCTCCTCCAACTTCATCCCATGCCCTCTAGTCCTGGAACATCTTTTTCGCTTAAAAATAGTGTTTTCCTGCACCCTGTTCCTCCCTGTAAGATACTTGTATGTCTCATCATATCCCCTCTCCCTCCTCTCCTCCAGGAGTACATGTTCAGTTCCTTCAACCTGTCTTCATAGGACTTGTGATGCAATCCATGCACCAACTTTGTTGCCCTCCTCTGAACCTTCTCTACTCTGTCTATGTCCTTACGTAGGTATGGTCTCCAGAACTGTACACTGTACTCCAGGTGGGGCCTCACTAGTGTCTTGTATAGCGGAATTATGACCTCCCTTTTCCTGCTGGAAACTTATCCTGAGACAAGTTGGTACACCTGAGCCAGGCAAATCTCCTCATGGAAACAGATGTAGCCATAACCTGAGAATGAATATCATTCGAGTCTACAGCAGCATGGAACTGTACCTTAGAAGCTTTGATGCCATCTGCAGCCACCTGCTCCAGCTCACGGACTAGCTGGGGAGAGGCATTCTTAGCCAGTGCCAGAAATTGTATCCCACCTAGACTTCTGGTATCTGGCCGTATATGCCATGTAGTTGGACTGTCTGAATACCAAAGAGGTTGTCAGGTACTGCTTCTTAGCCATGGCATCCACCTTCCTAGAATCTTTATTTGGGGAAGTGAGATGCCAGAGGAATATTAGCCTTGTCACAGGCTGCAGCTTGCATTACCTCAACATGGCTGCAGTGAGCAGTAAGGAATTCCGTCCCAGGGCCTGACACAGCATACCTCCTGTCCATCTTCTTATCCACAGGAGGTATGGATATTGGGAGTTGTAAGATTTTTTGGGTCTGTTTCCTCAGGGACTTGTGCAGAGGGATAGACACCCTTTTGGACCCTAGGATGTCCATCATCTCAACGTAGTCAGGCTCCTCCTGATCCTGTTCAGCTTCTTCCATAGGGAGCTGAAGAGTGTCAGCCACCTTCCTGTAAGTAAAGCAGGTAGTGGGAGGGGGACTCAGAAAGCCTGGGAGGAGACACATTGGAAGGCCTGTCTGGGTTGATGTTTGATGGGCTTATCCAGGTCTTCATATTCTTCATCCTCATCGTCTTCATCTCCTTCCCATTTGCCCTCATAAAAAGCTTCAGGGTCAGAATCGGAAGCTTGTAAGTCTGACCAAACCGACCGTCCTCGAGACGGTGCCGGTTCGGTCGAAACCAGGCGAAGCGACTACACTACAGCAATCGCTTTGGCAATTTTGTCAGCGGTTGAAACATGAGGACCGGGATCCGAACTGGCCAACTTGTGTTTTTTCTTTGTAGGAACCGATTCCGCGGAATCGGCTCTCCTCTTGCTCGAGGGGGTATCGCCCAGGTCAGTAGGCACCCCCTCAGGTTTGGCCAAAACCGAACCGGGCTGGCCATCCAGGTCAGCGGACTTCTCAGCCTCCCTTTCCTACAGCCTACTTAAGCATTTTTCAGCAGTGGCTTTAGGGAAGTTTTTACGAATTTGGCAATCTTCCTTGAGGTGGTCAAACCCCAGACAATAAACACAGATGAGGTGGGGATCGGCCTTGGCAAAGGCCTCCCCACACTCAGTGCAGTGCTGAAACCCCATGGGCCTGGTTTTCTTTTTGGGTTTCTCAGACTTGCCTCCAAATAACCAGTCACCCTCACAAGCGTTCAAACAAGGCGAGTATACAACCTATCGGTTCCGACCGTGTCACGGGTCAGTTCAAAACCAGGAAAATTTGTCATTTTTTTTAGGAACCGATAGATACCGGAACCACAAACAAACTCCATTTTTCCTTTTTTTTTCTTTTTCAACAGAAATACTTCGGTTCCTGACCGGATCGACCGGTAGGGAACCGAAAACAGAACAATTTCGATAGCACTCTACCTACTACACACTTAATGTACCGGGACAGAGATGTGAATACCAGCAAAAATAAGAAACGGTTGAAAAGAACTGATTTACTGCGACCGAACCGAAGTGTAGGAGAGGATCTCCGGAGCGACTTCTCAGTTAGGCAGAGTAAAGAATCTGACGGTTACACTTCAGAGTACACGGGATAGAGGTTTGAAAACAGAGCTCGAGATGAACGTTCTATGCCTTGCATAGAGTTTAACCCTCTCATCTCTGGGGCAGTTGAAGTGCTGGGGCTAACTGCAATTAGTCAGAATACAGCAAGACTTCATTTTGTTTGAACTTAATTTCCAAAGAGTAGGCCAGAGACCAAAGTTTCATGGCCTCTGTGCAGAGATTTGTGGACCTGGTGCCTCCTTGCTTATTGATGTAGAACATAGCTGTTGTGTTGTCTGTTCTGATCTGAACAAACTGGCCTTTTAGGAGAGGAGCAAAGACTTTTATTGCCAGATAAACTGCTCTGAGTTCGAGGAGGTTTATATGGTGAGCGGACTCTTTGGGGGACCATGTTTTGCTCATGGACTGGTCTGCCAGATGTGTTCCCTAGCCTAGGAGGGAGGCATCTGTAGTAAGTACTCTGCATGGTTCCCTTTGCTGAAAGGGAATCCCTTCCCTGAGATTCTGTATGTCCTTCCACCAGTCTAGGGCTTGGAGCAAAGTCCTTGTGACTGGAATAAGTTTTGACATGGAGTCTTTTTTCTGAGACCAGTGAGCCCTTAGGTGATACTGAATGTCCCTCATTTGAAATCTGGCACCTAGTACCATAGCTGTGGTAGAAGCCATGTGGCCTAGAAGCCTCAGGAAGTATCTGGCTGGTCTTGGTTGACCCAAGAAGAAAGAGTTTGCCAATTTCTACAGGTTTGTGCCCTGTCGAGGGGAAGCAGGGCCCTTTTCCTTTTGGGTGTCCAGTTATGCCCCCAATAAACTCCAGTAGCTGAACTGGTAGAAAACGGGATTTCTGAGAACTGATTAGGAACCCTAGGGATTCCAGGGTAGTTCGAGTTAATCGGAGAGAGTCTCTGACTTCCTGTTGAGACTTGCCCACTATTAACCAATCATCCAGGTAAGGGAAGACAGGCGCCTGTTGTCTCCCAAGATGGGCTGCCACTACTGCTAGGCACTTTGTGTAAACCCCGGGTGCTGAAGAAAGGCAGAAGGGCACTGCTGCAAACTGGTAGTGGTCTGAAGGCAATCTGAACCTGAGAATTTCATGTGAGAATGCCTGACTGGAATGTGGAAATAGGTGTCCTTCAAGTCTAGGGAAGCTAGCCAGTCTCCCTTTTGCAGAGATGGAATCACCATAGCCAGGGTGACCACATCTTGAATTTGGGATTGACAAGGTGTCTGTTTAGGTACCTGAGGTCTAAAATGTGTCGCCAATCCCCAGTTGTTTTTTTTTTTTTGAGTTTGGAAGTATCTGGAGTAGAGACCCTTTCCCCATTGGGAAGGTGGAATTTTCTCCACTGCTTTTGCAGACAGAAGGGACTTTACTTCTAGCTCCAACAGTAGTGTTTCTGTAGGAGTTATGAGTTTTTAGTGATTTCTGACCCTGTGGAAAGGGGAACTTTTTGAACTGCAGGGTCAGACCGTGACTCACTGCCTCGAATACTCATCTGTCTGTGGAAATAAGGTGCCAGTGGGGGAGGTAGTGGGACAGCCTTCCTCACACCAGGGAAGGGGAGGTGATCTGTCTTTTGTAGTCAGGAGATTTGTTTGGACTGAATAGTAGAGGGAGGAAAGGAGCCAGCTTATTTCTGGCCTCTCCTACCCCTTCCCCTGAAGTAACCTCTCACCTGAGAGTAGTCCAGTGGCATGGGCATTGGCATAGGGTAAAAGGCCCTGGGGTAGTAGTTTCTGCCTCTATTCCCTCAGCTGAGGCCTGTGGGAAGTTGGAGGCTTTTTTTCTTTACAGCATTACTCTGGTAGGTGGTTTTATATTCTTCCACCTTTTTCATATAAGCTTCAGTTTTGTCCCCCAAAAATGAATTATTGTCGCTGGGGAAATCCATAACTTTATTCTGGATATCCTGTGAGAGATTAGATGCCCTTAGACAGGCATGACGTTTTAGGGAGATTGCCTGGGCCACGGACCTGGAGGCAGTGTCATTAGTATCCACTCCCTGTGAAACTGGTACTTAGTAGCTTCCAGGGCTGTTTTAATAGTTTATTTAGTTACTGAATTTTGTTGACCGGGTAGGCTGACTGAGACTAGAAGTCCCTTTTATAGGGGCGACCCGGGGGGGCGGGAGTAGGATACAGATGGTAAACAACTAAATTGAACCCGATTAGGCTGTTGGTGGTATTTTTAGTGAATAGGGGAAATTTTGCCAGGACACCAGGGAAATTCCCCTACTCTTTGGTAGGGGGTGCTATGTTGCTCCGCTCGTCAGTATAGCGGACACACAGGAGAAGGAGGATGCTGCTGGTGTACTTGCAGGGGAGCTGATCTCCACCTTGCAGGTCCAGCAATGGAGGTCGCCGAGGAAAGTTCAGCAGAGTCTGAGCTAAACGAGAATGGCAAATCCAAAGGCGAAGCTTCAGAAGACAAGGATAGCGGAGACATGGACCCGGATGTGGATTTAAACATGAGGGGAGTATCCCAGGAGGACATCACAAACACCGAGGCATGGCTGGAAAAAGAACTGGATAAAAGGAGAACAACATTATTTAAACTCTTGGCTGAAGACGAAGCAAGGTACATGAGGAGAAAGTTACCGAAGAAAATTCTTCAGAAGAGGCAAAATTCGAATGGAGGGTTGGAGGAATAAGGCCTTGCGGCACAGGAGACACATCCAAGGGAGGAAGGAACAGGATGGAACCCTGATGAATGAAATGTAGTTACCGGAGGAAGCAGTATAACGGGAGAGAAAGGGCCAACCGCTGACGACCCAGGAACTGATAAGACAAGTATTCGGAACATAAGAAATACCAGGGGAACAGCAGGACTGGTCGGTGGAAGAAGTACTGAGGAATAAAGGCTGGACAATGAACAATGCCAGGAATTGGAACTCGGACACGGGCACAGATTTTTAAAGTTGGGGCATGTTCCAGAGGTACCAGAGACCACTCCACAGGTAAACATGGGGAATGTGGTGGGGCTACAAAGTAACCAGAAGACAAATACAGGAAAAAACAATAAGAGACAGCATCATAATGGAGAAAACATGAGAACTGGAGTGACTGAACAGCCGGGGGTAAGGAAACTAACTGCCCATTACAGAATAAGGAGAGAAGGGAAGAACGCCCTGAAGGTACCCAGAGACGGGCAAGGTACAGAGCGAGAAGGGAGGCGAGGACAACAATGAAGGAAGAAAGGAAGGCCTAGAAGTGAGGGGCAAGGCACGACAAGGGCCCAGGCCACCTCAGACAAGAGGCAAGATGAAAGGGGTCCAAATGCAAATAGAGGAGAAGAAGCTCAAAGGGGGAATACAGGCGAAGATCGCCGACCACCCCCTAGACAAAAACAAAGTTTTGCTGATTTATTCAACAGTGGGGAACCTGCACCACGGAGAAATGTGGACAGAATCAGGTACAGAGGTGAACTACAGAACAAACCTGATAAATACTATGTGGGGAAAACACTCATTAAAGAGTCCAAGAGATTCATGGCCTCAGAAGTTTATGCTCTCATCTACATCTCTGGAGAAGATTTTCTTGTCTTAAGTTTTCAATCACCTCACTCACTAGAGAGGTTCTGGGTGAAACACAACCAGCTTAAGTTTTCCCCCTTGTGGTCCCTATTCATGTGTCAGTGGCTCAGCAGGTAGTACACTCGCCTCTGAGGCCGGAAGATCAGAAGGCAGTGGGTTCTAGCCCCACAACAGGCACTTGGGTTAATATCCCAATACTGACACTGCAGTGCAGCATGAGGGGGATGCTGCACTCCTGAGGTGCCGTCTTTCGCATGAGATGCTAAACCGAGGTCCCATCTGCCTGTTCTGGTGCTAGTTCAGGTGGGTGTTAAAAGATCCCATGGCACTTCTCGAAAAGAGTAGGGGACTTTCCCCGGTGCCCTGGCCAAATTTCCCCCCATTCCTTAAAAACTACCACCAACAGCTTAATCTGGTTCAAAGTCAGTTGCCATCCATCTGTATCCCCCTCCCCCGGGTCGTGCCTGAAAATAGGCAGAATTTGTCTAGTGCACTTACCCGGTCAACAAAAACTAAATAAATATGTATTCCTCTGTCTCAGCCACCCATTAAATACATTAACTGTAATATTTCGAAACAAGGGTGTGCAAGTCAGCAACATCATGCACTGGCTACAACACAGGTGCGAGATTCTTAGTGCACCAGAAGCTGTAACAGATGCAGAGCACATATGGATCGGAACTTGGAAGTTTAAAATCAAGCTCAGACAAACGGCAGAGGGAGTGATCCATCTGCCAAATAGCTTTTTCCTAGGCCGCGACCCTTCTACCCCGGCCAACCAAAGGCATGCCACAAATGTGGAGACAGGACACATCTTGCGAATGCATGTGACAAATTAAGGTGTGGGGCATGTAATAGCACTGGACATGTAAGTCAACAATGTACAAATTTAGTCAGATGCAATCTCTGCGGAGAACATGGGCACGACTTTCGGAGATGACCATGGGCTGCTCACAACAAGTGACACCCCCTAAATCAAGATGAGCTCATAAAAAGGGCACAACAAAAAGAGAGAAAGACCCCCAGGCTCAGGAGAGCAAAACGGCTCCGGAGAAAACACAAGAGGGCGAAATGGGGCAGGCAGAAGACAATGATGAACCTTCTGCGAATCAGATGGACAGCCAACTGAGCCCCATGCCACAAGAGAACATGGGACAGGAATGCCCAACCCAAGTGCAAGTAAAGGCCCCCCCCACCTCTGAGAAAGAGGGAGAGAGACCAAGGGCAGCAAACCACTCACCTGCATGGAAAACTCCTCTACCAAGGAGATGGAGTTTAAGAAAGCAAATGCTATCCCCCGGAGGGAGAAGAAAGTGACAACCCCTTTGAAGCACTGGCAAGATCCAGTGGAGGGAGCTCAGACCTGGGAGACCAGGATTCGGACACGTCTTCCTCTCAATCAGTGCATCAAGGCACTTAACATACAGAAGGGATGGGAAAAAAAGAAGAAGAAAAAGAAAAGATAGATGGTTGTTGTATGAATAAGACATTTTTTTTTTTTTAAACTTATTAGATGCCTGCTTTTTCCTGTTTAATAGTTAATATTCACAGTATAGTAAACACAGGAAAGAGAAATGCAGTATTTTCTTGGTTGAAAGATTTAAATGTAGATGTAGCTTTAGTACAGGAAACATGGTTCAAGTCTTTATCTATGGTAACACAGGCACAGAGGCAATGGATATGGGGACCACTGTACTGGTCTTTCAGGAAATACAGGGCAGACGGGGTAGGAATATTATTCCGAGGTGGTTTCTTTAAGTTATATAAAACTGTAGATCTACACCCTGGAAGAACCTTAATTGTGGATGGAATCTGGCATAACCAGCCAAGTAGATTTATAGCAGTTTACGTCCCTCACTCGAAGGCAGAACAAGTGAGAAAATACAGTTACGTAAGAACTTACCGTAACAGTAGATCTTTGAGAGGAGCTCTTGCAGCAGGCTATAACACTCAGGACTATGCTGCAGGCACTATGACCCTCCGGAAACATTTTCAGCCAGCAGTATACAGCAGGGACCGCCCCCGACGCTGGCCCCACCCCGACGTCGGCCCTGGTACAAAAGGGGGAGGACCCAGCTCCACCTCAGTTCTCCCGCCAAGGCCCGCAAACAAGCCCTGACAAGAGAAGGAGATGAAGCACATAGAGGAGATGTAAATGAAGATGGATCTGCACACCTCGAGGGGGAAGGCGGGTGGGAAAGTAACACCTGCTGCAAGAGCTCCTCTCGATCTACTGTTATGGTAAGTTTTTACGTAACTGCACTATCTTACTTTGAGTGGGAGCTCTTGCAGCAGGCTATAACACTCGGGACTGAATACCAAGCAGTTCCACGCCAAAGAGGCAGACGACCCCGGAGGTGGAATATGCTGACTCCAGAGGCCTTAGGACAAAAGTCCTTGCAAAAATCCAAGCTGTAATGCTTGTCAAAGGTATGCACAGAGTTCTAGGTAGCGGCCACACATATGTCCCTGATAGAGACAGTTCTCAGGGCAGCAAAAGAGGCAGACATTCCTCTGGTGGAGTGACCCCTAACTGGGGCCGGTAGGGGCTTATTGTGTTTTTCACAGCAGAAGAAAACGCAGTGGACTATCCACTTCGATATCATCTGCTTGGTGACCAGTTTGCCCAAGCATCGTGGTGCAAAGGCCATAAAGAGTTGCACCGATTGACGGTGCGTAGCCATCCGTTTGAGGTAATACCTCAAAGTCCTGCGGACGTGAAGGAGAGCCTCCCCTCTATTAGATGGGGAAGGAAAATAAACTGGAAGGTCAACAGACTGGTTGAGGGTCAACTCAGAGACCACTTTCAGAAGAAACTTAGGATTTGTTCTAAGGGAAACTATTTCCCTGTGGAAAATTAAATATGGCTCTTTACACATCAGAGCCTGAAGCTCGGAAACTCTTCGAGCTGAAGTAATAGCAACCAAAAAACAAACCTTCCAAGAAAGGAAACGCAGCTCACAATCCGCTGCCGGTTCAAAGGGAGGGAAGGTGAGCATCTCCAACACAAAAAGGAGATCCCAGGGTGGGACAGGGTCCCGAATGGGAGGTCTCATATGCAAAATTCCTCTCAAAAAGGTGCGGGCAACATCCAATTGTGTCAACGCCTTATCTCCAATGAGAGCATGATAGGCGGAGACAGCCCACATATTGCACCTTAATAGAGGAGCAACTCAGGCCATGTTGGTACAAGGAGAGGAGGTACTGTAAAGCTGAGTTCACTGGACAATTGACGGGGTCCAAATGCTGTGACGAGGCCCATAAACAAAAACGCTTCCACTTCATAGCATAGGTGGAGTGGGTGGAGGGCTTCCTCGCTAAAACTAGGACTGCCGCCACTTCCGGGGAAACCCCGTATCTGTGTTGAGTTACGTTTGAAGAAGCCAAGCATGTAGGTGTAAGGAACGAAGGTCCCGATGGACCAGCGACCCCTGTTTCTGGGACAGCAACTGTGAGCATATGGGCAGCGGAATTGGAAGCTCCGTGGATAACTGCTGCAGGAGTGGGAACCAAATCTGCCGAGGCCATCTGGGGGGTACGAGAATCATTCTGGGGATAACGCGTCTGGCCAGAAAACTCCAGGCGTGTGCTCTCGCGGCAGAACATTGGCAGTTTGGCATTGTGTGGTGACACAAAGAGGTCCAGCTCTGGATGACCCTACTTGTCGAAGAGCTGATCTGCCACAGACTGTAGCAGCTCCCACTCGTGTGCTCTGGATCGAGACCTGCTCAAGCTGTCATGCAGATCGTTCAGGATGCCTGGAATGTGCACTGCTTACAGCAGAATGCGCTGCTCCAGCGCCCAGTACCAGACTCTCATCGCCTCCCTGGAAAGGGGATACGAATGAGTACCCCCTTGCTTGTTGATGTAGAAGATGACCACCATATTGTCTGTTTGAACCAGAAGAGAGCCTGGCACCAGGTCCTCTTGAAAGGCCTGTAAGGCATAGAGAACCGCTCGCATCTCCAGTACACTGATGTGAAGAGATCGCTCCTTGGGTGACCAAACCCTTGTGTTTGATGAGCACCCAGGTGCGCCCCAGGTCTGATGCATCTGTCGTAGAGTCTGATCTGGTGACTCGGACAAAAGCTGACCCCTTTCTCCAAGTTCTGGGGGTCCATCCACCAAAGTAAAGTTCTCCTGACTGACTCGGCGATCGTGACCATGAAGTCTAGATCATTGTAGCCTTGGTCCCACTGTATCCTGTGCATCCACTGTGGGATCCGCATGTGGAGGCAGGCCAGGGGAGTGAGAGGAATGGACACCGCCATGTGCCCCAGTAGCCTGAGGAAGCTCCGCACTGGAACTTGAGGAGCTACTGAGATCCCTTCAGCAATCTCGCGCAGGTGATCGCCCCTGTCCTGGGGAAGGAAAGCCATGCCCTGGATAGAATCCAGGACCGCTCCAATGAAAACGAGCTTTTGACTGGGCTCTGGGGATGATTTTCGTAGATTCAGGGTGATCCCCAGCTCTCGGAATAGAGTACAGGTGTCTCCGAGGGCGTGAAGTAGGCCTGACCTTGATAGGGCTGTAAGTAGCCAATCGCCTAGGTATGGGAAAACGTAGTGCCCCATGTACCTTAGAGCTGCAGCCACCACTGTCAAGCATTTTGTAAAGACTCACGGAGCAGAAGAGAGGCCAAATGGAAGAACTCGAAATTGGTAGTGCTCCCCTTGGAAGTTGAACCTCAGAAACTTCCTGTGGGGAGGGAAGACCCTGATATGCATATAGGCATCTTGCATGTCTAGGGAGCAGAGCCAGTCTCCTTGGTGCAGCAGAGGAAGTAGACCTGGGAGGGTCACCATCCTGAACCTTTTGTACTCTATAAAGAGATTGAGAGAGCTGAGGTCCAGAATGGGACGAAGATCTTGTGTCTTTTTTGGGACCAGGAAGAAGTGGGAATAAAACCCCTTTCCCCGCTGATGCAAGGGGACTACCTCTATTGCCCTTTTCTGCAATAGGGTCTGAATCTCTCCTTCTATTAGTGGGATGTGAGAAGGAGGATAACGGGAGTACTTTGGCGGAGTATTTGGGGGAAACTCCGTGAACTCCAGCGTGTATCCTCTCCTGATGATATCTAGGACCCATTGGTCCGCAGTGATCAACTTCCACCCCTCGAGATGAAGGGAGAAGCGGCCCCCGACCATCCCCCCTGACTCTTCCTCGGGGGGGGGGGGCGGAAGGGAGTCATTGGGCTGAGCCGGGCGTAGGCAGAGAGGCCTGGGAGGACTTGGGCCCACGGGTAGGAGCGCCTCCAGGCTGCTGGTTACTGGTTCTCCTACGGAAGCCACCTCTCTGCCCCTGCTGATTACTACGGGCATGACTGTGGTCACCTGAGGGCTTACGAAATGGCCGTTTTCATTGCCTTCGCTGGTCGCCGTGGCACATCTGACGGACCGACCAGATAGACTTGCCCGACTCTTGGAGACGAGAAATCAAAGCTTCTGTCTCCTGCCCAAATAACACGGTACCCTGGAATGGTAAATCCTTGATACCAGACTGCAGATCCTGGTGAAGGCCCAAAACTCTCAACCAGGCGTGGCGACGGAGGCACACCCCGGAAGTGACTGCCCTGGCTGCCGGATTCTGCAGTGTCATACGAGGCTCTCAAGACATGGGAGCCTACGTCTGAGCCCGATTTCATGATGTCCAGAAGTTCTGTCTTCTGATCGGAATCTGGCATGGCCTTCAATAGCTCTTGTCCCCTCTCCCATAGAGCATTCTGGTACTGGACCATATGTGTCAGGAAGTTAAAGGACCAGATGGAACAGGTGGAGGCAGAATAAACTTTCTTGCCCACCTGGTCCAAATACTGAGACTCTGAATTGGGAGGCTTTGAGCTAAGGTGTTTAGGCTGCCTGGATTTGTCATGGGCAGCCGTGATCACCGAGGAGTCCACCTGAGGGTTTTCTGCTTGGAAAGCTTCTGCCCTCAGGGCCTTATACAGCCTATCCGACTTCTTAGGAACAGCCGGGATGGAAGCTGGACGTTTCCAGGTAGTCCGAGTGAGGTGCTGGAAGGTGTCCACTAAAGGAGGGACCACCGGTGGTTTCAGCTCCTTCTGCATCAGGTATTTTGCCAGTCTCCGGCGTTCCGGATCCAGGTCCTCTGTTTCCCCACTCACTGGAGGCCTGGATATGCCTCATGACGTCCATGAAGGCTGGACTGTCTGGAGGCGAGCGAGGGTGGTCCTTCTCTCCCTGGGACCGCTCTAAGCTGAGAGAGGAAGATGACGAAGATGAGGAAGAGGGAGATCGACTATAAGATCTAGAATAGTCTGATCTCTCCTTATGACCAGACTACCTCTGTTGTTGGTAACTGGAGGACCGACATCGGAGCAAAGACCGATGTCGGGAGTGCTCTCGTCTAGAAGACCAAGAAGGGCTGTGTGTACGGGACCTGGACCGGCGACGGTCTCCAGAGTCCTTGGAGTGTCGTCGGTGGTCTCCAGACCGGGCGCGGGAACGAGCCCTAGAAGGAGGTGTGGCGGTCGCTCTGGGGACTTCCGTGGGAAGGCTCACCTCCTGGCTATGGTTGCCCGCTGGGTCGGTACTGGCGTCTGGGCGGCGACCGGGGGTCGCTTCTGGACCTGCCCCCACCAAAGGAAAACAGCTCCTGTAGCTCGTGCTTGAAAAGCTCAGCCCGGAAAGGGAGTATCCGGGACCATGGCCTGCGAGAGGAGAACCCTCCTGGGGCCGGGGAGGAGGACTTGGGAGACGAGGACGTCGGCTCCTCCATGGCCGATCCTCACTCTTTGCCCTTCAGCGAGCGAGTGCCGCTGAGGAGAATCCTTGGGCTCCTGAGCGTGCCTTTAACAGGTTTGGTGGTAACCCCTAGCAGGGTTACCTTCGCTAGGCCGGCTTCTCCCCCGAAGGGCCAGCCTTGGCCTGCGACGACTTGGGACGTTCTCCTGAGCCCGGGGAAGGGCAGGCCTTCTTAGGAGAGGGCCGCGACTGGGACCGGTGCCAGGACCGACTACAGTCTTTCCCGTGTCACTTGGATTTTTCTTTGCCCTTCCCCTCGGAGGAGTGCAGATCCATCTTCCCCAGAAAAAAAGCCTTCAGGGCCTTCAGATGATGGATCCGGGTCCGGCTGGTAAATGCCTGGCAGGCAGAGCAGGCCGCGGTGTCGTGGTCCGGCCCGAGGCAGAAAACGCAGCTTCTATGCCCGTCCTTGGCCGGGATCTGCCTCCCACAATCGCACTTATTCTGATGGGGTTCAGGCGAGGCCGACGACGGTGAAGACATCCGTCGAAGAAATTCAAAAACCGTCGGAAACAGCCTGACGACGGTATACTAGAAAAAAACGTAGAAAACAGTAGTAAAAAGAGGGTTTTCGGAAAAGTTTTAGCTGTTCCTGGCAAGCTGGAACAAGATCTTTCTCTTCACATGTGGGGATAGCGGTGGAAAAAGAACTGAGGTGGAGCTGGTTATTGCCCCTTGTATACCAGGCCGCTCAGGGCCGGCATCAGGTCGGTCCCTGCTATACTGCTGGCTGAAATGTTCTCGAGGGTCCTAGTGCCTGCGGCATAGTCCTGAGTGTTATAGCCTGCTGCAAGAGCTCCCACTCGAAGTAAGATTGATGGAGACCATCCAACCATATTTAGCTACCACTAGATTAGTGCATTATGGGGGGACTGCACCCTAGAATCACTACACATAAATCATAAGAGAAAAAAATCTATTATGATTCTATAGCTTTTAAAAAAAGTATTGATACAGCTGAACTACAAGACTACAGTGGTAAAGTAAACCCACAAATCAAATACACATACGTAAAAGGAAGTTTATCTACAAAAATAGACTATATATTTGTTTCTAAGAGAATAAAAATATTAGACATAAAAAAGACCCCAGAAAAATTCTCCCAGCACATAGCGGTGTGGTCAAAGATAACAATGGATTCAGGGTTTTTTATACCCAGACAGTGGAGGATGAATGTGGAGAGTTTAAATGTATGTTGAGGTGAAATTAGGTATAATGAAGGTACTGACATCAAGAGTATCAGTATTACACTTATATGAAGATCTAGGGAGATGGTGGTTAGACTCCAAAACAGAAATAAACAAACGGATGCAGAATTATGGTAAACCGGCTGCAAACATCAAGGGCCTGAAGTATCTCACACTGAGAATTCAGCTGTAAAAGCTTCTTTTCTACAACTGCAAGATATCAACCTGATCTAACAGAACAAATAATCCAAATAAAACAAGAAATGAAAATTGTACAATATTATAGAGCAGAATCCTTATATACGGAATTAAGCTTAGGGACAAATAAAACCTGTTGGAGATCCATGCCAGGCGTGTAAAGAAAGGAAGAATAGGGCACACTTCACAGCCTTAATAGATAAGAGAGGAAAAAGGAGAGAGGATACAGTGGCCATCACAGAAGTGGTAGACACACACTTGGAGGAATTTGTTAGAGCAGAAGGTTGCACTTTAGAAGAGACAGAGAAAGAACTATTTAAGGTAACAAGAATTACCCAAAATAAAAGCTCAACAAAGTAGTGAGTTAGGGAGAGAAATGCAAGAGGAGGAGATTTTGATGGGTATTAAGACCTTAAAACAGGGCCTTTCACCAGGAGATGACGGGATACCGCATGAGTTCTATAAACTCTTCCCGGATATAATGGCTGCATTACTGGGGAAGGCTTTTAGGTATCTACTACAGACAGAAAAACTACCAGAAGAATTCACACAGGAGTTAATTACATACATATATAAAGCAGGAGACAAGGAAAACAGAAAACTGGAGACCTATATGCCTGCTTAATGCGGATTTCAAAATACTAACCTTTATTATACTACAAAAGCTAAAAAAAGTTGCAAGAGAGGTGACACACCCTATACAAACATGTGGACTCCCAGGAAGACACACTGAGGAAAACTTAAGCATCACGAGAGATGTTTATGGAGTTTGTAAGAGAAATAAGGTGGACGGGTACATGATAGCTCTGGACCAGAGCAAGGCCTTCGATAGAGTAAACCATTACTTTATGTTTAGAGCGTTGCAAAGATACAGAGTGCCTCCAGAATTTTTGAGATGGATAAAACTATTATATGACAATGCGGTAATAGTATCCATAATGACAGGGGGCACAGGGAAAAAGTTTCAACTCCAGATAGGGGTACAACAGAGATGTCCGTTGAGCCACATATTGCATCTAACATACTAAAATGCCAGCAGAATAGGCCTAACGGTCTCTCGAGTCTGCTCGATTTTCAGCACCTGCACTGAAGGCCGATTTTGGTGTCCCCCCCTCCCCCTTGGGTTATACTGTCCCCAGTCCCAGATGTTCCACCTGTATTGGGCTTGGTCAGATTTACCCTCCCCTTGTACCTGTTCCATCCCCTCTTAAACCCGTCCACAGTCTCTGCCTCTATCAGCTCCCTGGGCAGTGCATTCCATGGCTCCACCATCCTTTCAGTGAAATAACATCTCCTCTTCTCCCCTCTGAGCCTGCCCCCTCCCAGCTTACACCCGTGACCTCTTGTTGCCCTACCCTCCTTCCTTTGGAGCACCCTGACTGGGCCTCCTTTATTAATCCCTTTCATGTACTTAAAAGACCTCTATCATGTCCCCACTGTCCCTCCTCTCCTCCAGAGTGTACATGTCGAGCTCCTTGAGCCTCTCCTCATAGGTCCTCTCCCCCAGGCCCCAGATCATTTTAGTTGCCCTCCTTTGGACCCTCTCTAGGAGTGTAATGTCCCTCTTTAAATGTGGACTCCAAAACTGTACACAATACTCAAGATGTGGCCTAACCAAGCAGTTGTACAGTGGAAGGATCACTTCCACTTTTCTGGAGGTAATCCCCCTGACAATGCATCCCAGCATGATATTTGCCCTTGCCGCTGCCCTCCTACAGGTCTCTGAGTTGTTCACTTTGACATCTACCACTACCCCAGGTCCCTCTCACTCTCCGTGACTTGAATCATGTCTCCTCCCAGAGTATACCTCTGGCCTGGATTTCTGACTCCTAGGTGCAGAACCTTGCACCTCCCCACACTGAATTTTAGTTTCCATTTTCCCGACCACCTTTCCAGAGCCTCCAGGTCCTCCTTCAAGGCCACCTTCCCCTCCTCCCCATCCACCACTGCACCCAGCTTTGAGTCATCTGCAAAGAGACTCATCTCACTCCTGATCCCCCTCCTGATGTCTGAGATATAGGCGTTGAACAGGAGTGGCCCCAGCACTGACCCCTGGGGAACCCCACTAGTAACCCACCTTGGGGATGAGGCTAACCCTCCAACCACCACCCTCTGAGTACGCTCAGAGAGCCAATTTCCTATCCATCTTAACAACTGTCTCCCTACCCCCATTTCCTTCAGCTTAGCCAGCAGGCCACTGTGGGGTACCAAATCAAACACCTTGCTAAAGTCCAGAAAGAGGATGTCCACTGGTCTACCCTGGTCCAGGGCTCTTGTTACCCAGTCACAGAACTCAACAAGGTTTGTCTGGCACGATCTTCCCGTGACAAAGCCATGCTGCCCATCGTCCAAGTACCCAGTTTGCTCCAGTAACCCCCTAGCCTTTCCTTGACAATACCTTCCATCACTTTGCAGACCACCAATGTCAGGCTAATGGGCCTGTAATTTCCCGCCTCCTCTCTTGATCCCCCCCTTGTGGATCGGCACGACATGGGCTACCCTCCCGTCTTGGGGCACCCAACCAGTCCTCAGAGAGATGTTGAAAAGCTCCACTAGAGGGACTGCCAGGACATCTGCCAGTTCTCTCCGCACCCTGGGATGTATCTCATCTGGCCCAGGTCCTTTCTCCATCCGAAGGGACCTGAGGGCTTCCCTTACTCTCTCTACTGGGATTTCAGCCTCCATAGATACATACATACATAGATACATAGACAGTGTCGGCAGATAAGGGCCTATGGCCCACCCAGTCTGCCCATTTGAGCTTGTAAGTTCAGTTTGTTTTCCTAGAAGTCTGTTGCCCCTTACCCCTGACCTCCAGAATTCCTTTATGTCTATCCCATGCATTCTTAAATCCCGTGATTGTTTCAGCCCCACCACTTCCTCTGGCAGGGTGTTCACTTGTCCACCACCCGTTCTGTGAAGAAATTCTTTCTCATGTTTCCTCTGAATCGTCCTTCCTCCAACTTCATCCCATGCCCTCTAGTCCTGGAACATCTTTTTCGCTTAAAAATAGTGTTTTCCTGCACCCTGTTCCTCCCTGTAAGATACTTGTATGTCTCTATCATATCCCTCTCTCCTCCTCTCTTCCAGGGAGTACATGTTCAGTTCCTTCAACCTGTCTTCATAGGACTTGTGATGCAATCCATGCACCATCTTTGTTGCCCTCCTCTGAACCTTCTCTACCCTGTCTATGTCCTTACGTAGGTATGGTCTCCAGAACTGTACACTGTACTCCAGGTGGGGCCTCACTAGTGTCACATCCTCCCCCTTTTCACCCTGCACTGCTGGGCCCCCATCTGTCTGTGGTGGCCACTCCCTTTATCCAGACCCATCAGGGCCCCTGGTCTCTACTGGTCCCACCCCTTGCTCCGGTTCACCCCTACTCCCTTTGCAAGACATAGCCCCTCCAACCCCCTGGTAAAAACTGAGGCAAAGTACTCATTTAGGACTTCTGCCTATTCCCCCGCTTCCTGTGTCCAACCATCCCCTATCCTTATCCTGCTGATCTGCCCCCTTACTTTCCTTTTTTGCCCTATGTAGCTAAAGAACCCCTTGTCCCCCTCTGGATCCCACTGGCCAAGGACTGCTCCTTTTTTGCCTTAGCTGCTCTCACCACCCTAGTGACTCTCTTGGCTGTCAGCTCATATTCCTCCTGATCCCTTTCACTCCTTGAGCACTTGAAGCTCCTAGAGGTTGCCTTTTTTTCCCTCACCACCTCCTGTACCCTCTGGATCCACCAGCAGGGTTTTCTGGCCTTACCGAACTTATGCTTTTCCCTTGCACAGGATCTGGTAACCTCCTGTATTCCCCTCCTAATGATCCCCCACGTGCTGTCAGCATCCATATCCAGCCTTATCCTGTCCAGACGATCTTCAAGGATCCTTCCCATCTCCCTGAAGTCTGCACCCCTAAAGTCGGTTACTACCGTCCTTGTTCTGCTTTCCTCCCCCCAGGTCCAGGAAGTACCAGACTGTGGCATGATCGCTCCCCGCCAATGAGTCCCTCACTGCTAGGCCCCTAATCTGATCACTGTCCGCCAGGACCACATCCAGTGTCCAGGCCTCCCTAGTTGGCTCACCCACCTGTTGTGTCAGAAACGCATCCTAGAAGACATCCAGCAACCTCTTCTCTCTGGCCACTGGTGACGTCATAATCCCCCAGTCTGTTCCTGGCATGTTGAGGTCCCCCATTACCACTACCCTTCCCTTTCCCAATCTACAGTGTCCCTCGAGATTTGCCACCAAACTTTCTTCCAGGACCTCTGCCAGTGCTGGTGGTCTGTATACCACTCCAATCTTTATTCTCTTACCCCCTTGCATCAGCAAGGTCACCCAAATAGCCTCCACGTTCCCTTCTGCCTCCTCTACCCCTTCAATACCCATGCCATTTCTGACTAACAATGCTACACCACCCCCCCTTCCCTCCCCCCATCTTTTCTGAACATAGTGTAGCCCTCCAGATTTAAGTACCACTCGTGCCCTTGAATGGCCCAGGTGTCAGTGACTGCTGCCACATCTACCTCCCTCTCAACTAGCATCGCCTGGAGTTCAGGCATTTTATTTCCCAAGCCCCTGGCATTTATCAGGGCCACTCTCCACCCCTTTTCCCTCCTCTTTCTCCCCCTTGAGCTCCCATTTCTCAGCTCCTGCACCCCACCTGGTGACCCATTTCCATCTCTCCCTAGCCACCCAGAGGAGTGGAGACCCTGTCTCTCAATTATTGTACCTGCTGGCACTGCCCCTTTTTTATCCCCCCCCTTCACAAGTTTAAACCCCACCTTTCGCTGATGAACCCAGCTAGTTTGAGCTTAAGGATTTCCTTCCTTTCCAAATTAAGGTGGAACCTGTCCCTAGCGTACAGCCCCTTACCCTCCCAGGTCTCCCCCCAGTCCTCCACCAGGCCATACCCCAATTCCCCACACCACTCCCTAAGCCACTGATTCATCTCCCTAATTTTCATCTTGTTTTCCCCCACTAGCCCTTGGCACCAGCAGGATTTCCGAAAAGGAGATCGTATAACCAATGGAAAGGCATACCTTGGCCAACTCCCAGAACCTTGCCTGAATTTCTAGTTCACCATTACCATTTATGTTGTTTGTCCCCAAGTGCACTAGAATGTCTGGGGTCCCCTGCATTCCCTTGCCAGTGAATACAACTCATGCTTGGCCTTGTGCACCGTCAGGCCAGGGTGGCATTTGGTTCTCATCAGACAGGTTTTACCCTCCTCCTGCCCCTTCCACTGGATGCCTCTGATCATGGAGTCCCCCAACAGTAAGACCCCAACCTCCCCGTTCATCCCTCGGGTGCCCCCTCCTTCCATGCCCTTCCTCATCCCTTCGTCCGGATTCTCCCCTCAACCGGCTCCTCGCACCTACCACAATCTGGGTGTTGAAGGTAGCCCCTTCACTATTGTCTCTGGCCACCTCCTCTACCCATGTCCTGGCGTTCTGTATCCCCCCCACCTGAGTATCTTTCTCTGTATCTCTTTCCCCACTCCTTACTAATCCATCCGTCCTATCTGTTTGCCTACCTGGTTTTCTGCTTGCTATCATCCCATTTACGTTCTGCACCTTCCTGCCTGTTGTGCTCCCCTGTTCCATACCATCAGCCTCCTCCTTGTTCCCATGATCCTCCTTTTTCTTCTCCTCCCACCCCTCTTCCCCCATCCTGTCCAGGACCCCTCTATTGCGCCTTGCCTCTTGCCCCTTCTCCTTTTCTATCCTTCCTGCCCCAGCTTCACCAGCAGCAGCTTCATCATCCTCCTCCTCCTCCCCCACAAACCCCTCCTCTACCAATGGATGTAGAGGGTTAAAACAATTTGCGAGCCCTTAGCTATTTGTGCTAGATCCAATCTTGAGAAAAGTGATAGCTAACCCACATATAAAAGGCATAAGTAACACAGCGGAGGGGAGCAGGGTCAAAATAATACCGTACGCTGATGATATTGTGGCCTTTACAAAGAATAGAGAGGAGGTGGAGGAGTTGCTACAAGATTTTCAGAAATATGGGAATGTTTCTGGCTCCATATTAAATCTACATAAAAGTAAGGGAATACACTTTGAGGTAGAAATGAAGAAATAGGGGAAATAAAAATATCTGGGCAACCTATAGAAATTTTAGGTGTACAGTTCGGGACGGACGACATGGCTATAGAGAACTGGGAGAAAGCAGTAACTAAAGGGGAACAGAAGGTGGAAAGATGGAAGCACTGGAAGATGTCAAAATTAAAAAGAGTACATATAATTGAATAGTTTCTACTACTGTGTTTCTTATGTTTCTGTATACTATGCCTAATGTATGCTATATCACACTGTATACCTTATTTGTATCCTCTATTTTTATTGTTGTTATTGTAATTATGTCCAGGTCCATCTTGAAAATTAGTCTTCTCAACGATGTTTCACCTGGCTAAATAAAGACTGATTGACTGATTATATGTGAGTATGGTCTTTCCCCCTCCCTGAGGGTCTGGAGACGAGAATATTCAGAGTATTCTCTCAGCTATTTTGAGGAAGCCAGTCAACCATGAAATAATATATCTACCAAAAAAGAAAGGAGGAATAGGGATGTTAAACCCGGTAGTTTTCTTCCACTGCCTCTTTTGAACAGTAAATATCAAACCTATATTTTTAAGCAAAAAAATCAGTATGTAAGGCATGGTTGATGCAAACTTTTAAAGGGATAACAAATATATGGGGGAAATATAATACCAAAAATTACAGTTAGGGCAGACATACAAAAATATTTGGTGACAACATTTAAGAAAATGGCCAGATGACAAATAACCAAACAGATGGTGTTACAACAAACAAGATCCCAACTGTACCAACAAACTTTAGGAAACACTGGGCCAGATGAACTGGTCTTTAAACACTGCTTGGAAGGGAAAAATAACTTGGTATATAAACAATTAACGAACCAAAGAATTCCAAAGGAAATGTAGGTTAACCAGTGGATGTGTGTGCATGGGAGAGTCGGAGTCAGAGGCAACCACAAGCACAAGGCGTTGGAAGATAGGAAATGTTCATATCCTGCATGTATAGATAAAATTGAAACCCAGGAGCACTTTTTGATTGACTGCACATATACAGCTGGGGCATGGGCTTATGCAGCAGTGAAGTGGAAGATGCCTTGGATGACTCAAGAGACTTATCAAATGATGGTCCTGGGGAATTTCCCACAACCACTGAGTAAATATGATGCTGGGATATTGACAGTTTTTTCGCAGTGTTAAAATATTACCTATGTCAAAGCAGATGTCAATTTCTTTTTCAACAAAAATATATGATTTTTTTCAGTTTTTGTAAATATATGTGAAAAGGCACTACAAGAAACATACAGCGGAGATTTGAGGATGCGTCCAAGAGCACGAGTGATGGTGTGGTGGAGGGGCTTTTCTTATGTTATTAAACGCGCATAAAAAGTAGAGAAAGAAGGAGGGACTAAGAGGTGGAAACCAGGAAAAAAGGACAGAAACAAGGGTAGAAGGAAAGGTTAAACAGACTGAGTAAAATGATGTTTATGAAGAAATGTATATATATAACCTGAGATAAATGCCATGCGGATGTATGATGTATGTTCATGTTATGCAAATGTATCAATAAAAACGCCCCTACTCTTTTCGATTAGTGCCATGGGATCTTTAACACCTACCTGAACAACCACCAGAACAGGCAGCTGGGACCTCGGTTTAATGTCTCATCCAAAAGACAGCACCTCAGGAGTGCAGCATCCTCCTCATGATGCGCTACAGTGTCAGTATTGGGATTTACCCCAAGTGCCTGGTGTGGGGCTAGAAACCACAACCTTTTGATCTTCCGGCCTCACAGGACAGTGTGCAACCTGCTGAGCCACTGACACTGATATAACAATTCCTGTGAGGTCCTGAACTATTCTGTCTGGGACCTGCTGGCTAATAGCTAGCACAGAGTTCCAGAGAGCTTTCTGATACTGGGCTGCACAGGCCAAATAAGTAGACTGGCAAAGAAACAGAGAGGCTGTTGTGTAAGATTGTTTTCCCTATAAAATCAAGCCCCTTAGATTCTTTTTCAGGGGGCTGTGAAGAAAGGGGTGCTTAAGCCTTGTCACAAGCAGCAGCCTACACGACCCCTTAATGATCAGGGTGAGTATACAGGAACTCTGCATTACATCTTTCAAGTTGATACTTTGTCTCAATTTTCCTGTCCACTGACAAGCTGGAAGTGGGTTTTTTAAAGCTCAAATGCCAATGTTTTACAGATTTACATATACAAAGGAATTCAGGTCCCTGTGTCATGATTAGTGTTTCCTGAAAATATCATGCTTTTTGGTTTTGTGGTTTTCTTTAAATCAGCATCTGTTAATGTGCTTTACAGTAACTGAAAACTGAAGATTTTTCTGTCCCTATCAGTGAGTGATGACATCATTCCTGTCCAGCCTGTTGCTGCAGCAATGAAGTCCTTAATTGCCTTTGTAACATGGCAATAATGGCAACACTGAAATCAAGTAATCTAATTGGTCAAAACACATCAGCTGACACACATCCAACCATGCATTAATTCCCTAGCTATGACCTGCTATCTTTCAAAGCAAGATAATCAGGATCGCACCTCAGTGAAAGTCACAATCCGACCTATAGGTGGCACTGTGTTAAGAATACTGTGCTATCTTTTAAAGCAAGAAAATCGGGATCGCACCTCAGTGAAACTAGCAATCTGACCTATAGGTGGCACTGTGTTAAGAATACTGTACAAGAACGTATGCATGTTAGAAATTTTTCCCAGAATTCATTACCGACATAAATGAATGCGAGGTAGGAATAGAACTGAAAAGAAAGAAAGTGGTCAGTACAAGCAGGAATTTTTGAAATTGAATCAGTATTGTATATGTGTTTTCCTACATAATCCAAACTTAGTAGTTGTAATAAATTGGTAGCCACTACATTAATACATGTGGCCTGTGCAACGTGCACATTGGGAGTTATGAAAGGCACAGAAGTGAAGCATTTCTTCGAAGACATTAAGTTCTTTACTATACATGATTGTTGTGATTTCACTATTTTTCCATGAGAAGTACCAGTATACAACAGTAATCCCATTGTATAATTCCATGTTACAAGTGCCTTAATGACCTTGACAGGCGGTCATTTCCCAGGCATTAATGCATGGTTGAGGGGGTGGGTGCCCGAGGCCGCATGGGTGGTGGGAAGCCCGAGGCCGCCCCAACCATGCATTAATGCCTGGGAAATGACCTCCTGTCTCAGTCATTAAGGCTTGCGTAGTAGCTGGTGCACTTCCCAGTCAGAGCAATCTGTAGGGCTAATTGCCTTTACTCCAAGTGAGCTACTAACCCATCTAGTTTGTGTTTAGATAGATTAGGTTACAATCTATCATTCTGTTCTCATAAAGAGTTGATTATTTGTGTTTCAGTAGGTAACTGTAGTGGTACAAATAAATGTTTGTGAGAAATCTCATGTCTGTATCACAGCTGAGTTCTGTCACATAAAAACTCTTCATTGATTTTTGCCTATATAAACCCAGGGTTGTTTAATAGATATAAAATAAATCTAAAGTTTAAGTCATAGAAGTAGTGTGTCATTGATGTAGCTTCCATACATACAGTATGTTCCTGTGAGAACAATATTGTTATGTCAGACTGACATACAGGTGTCTGCCACACTTTGCTATTTCAGGAACATGTACTGTATGAACTCACAAAATTCATTTCTCTGAGGGATTCTGTTTGGAAATACATCATGCATGTGTGTAACCAGACATACTATATGTCATCCTGATGCCCCTGTCTCTTGCCCCTCAGTTGAGGCTACTGCACCCTGCTTCCCTCTGCCCCCCCAGTCAATCTGCTAAGCCCTAGACTTCCAGGGCCTCTGTCTCCACAGTTGGGGCTGCTGCACCATGCTACCCTCTTTCCCCACCCTATAACACAAGATGAAAATGTTTCTTTTTTCTTTCGAGCAGCTTGGGTAGTGTACCAAAGGATCTGACTCTGGTGGTAGGGAGCAGCATGGTGTAACAACCCTAACTGTGGAATCAAGAGGCTCTATGATGCAGCAGGGCACAGTGGCGGCAGGGGGCAGAGGACAGCTTGGTGCAGAAGTTCTGACTGTGGGGCAGGACACAGTGGAGCATCAGGGTACAGCAGCCCTGACTGTGAGACAAGGTGCACATGTCGCAGCTGCCCTGCCCACTTGGGGCAGTGCAGGGTGCAGCAAAATCCCCATCTTTTATTGGCCTTGTGCAGTATGGTGCAGCAGCCCCAACTGTGGAGGCAGAAGCCCTGGGACTCTAGGGCTTAGCACAGCACAGCAGTCCTGTCTGTGGAGACTGGAACAGAGGGCAACAGGTGGCATTGGCCCTGCCTGTGGGAGGGGGGCAGAGGGAAGCAGGGTGCAGCAGCCTCAACTGAGGGGCAAGAGATAGGGGCACCAGAAGGATATATAGTATACCTAGTTACACACATACATGATGTATTTCCACACAGAATCCCTCGGAGAACTGAATTTTGTGAGTTAATACAATACATGTTCCTGAAATAGCAAAGTGTGGCAGTCTGACAAAACAACAATATTGTTCTCATATAAATATATCTATGGAAGCTACATCAAAGACACACTACTTCCATAACTTAACAAACTTTAGATTTATTTTATATCCAATAAACAACCCTGTGTTTATATAGCCAAAAAACAATGCAGTTTTGATGTGAAAGAACTCAGCTGTGATACAGACAAGAGATTTCTCACAAATAATTCATTTATACCACTTCAGCTACCCACTGAAACACAAATGACCAACTCTTTATGAGAACAGAATCATAGATAGTAAACTAATTTATCTAGACACAAACCAAATGGGTTAGTAACACAGTTGGAGTAAAGAAAATTAGCTCTACAGATTGCTCTGACTGGGAAGTGCAACAGCTACTACAGGCAATAAAGGACTTCACTGCTGAAGCAACAGGCTGGATAGGAATGATGTCATCACTCTCTGATGGGGACAGAAAAATCTTCACTGTTTCTTCACTGTTTTCAGTTACTGCAGAGCACATTAACAGATGCTGATTTAAAGAAAACCACAAAACCAAACTGCATGATATTTTCAGGAAACACTAATCATGAGACAGGGACTTGAATTCCTGTGTTTATTGTAAATCTGTAGCACACTGGCATTTGATCTTTAAGTACTTTAAAGATTGCCCTGTGAAGTGATTTATGTATGGGCAACAGCAACTTCCTGGTAGGAGGGAGACCCATCATATCTAAAGTTTTCCTCCACCTCCCAGTCAGTAGTTTCTTGAATAGTGAGATGAAGGGTGTCCACCATACGTTGGATGAAAGTAAAATGAGAGGAAAAAATCCTCATGCCCATTAGTGGGGCCACCAAACTCTGGGTCAGGAGGAGGAGCCTCTGGATCTAAGGGTTCTTCACCCAATCCATTATCATCACCCTCATAATAAAAAGTCTGGATATGACCAGAGTTTGATGTGTGAGGGGTAGTAGGGTCAGGAGGGGCATTAAAAATATTGCCCATAGCCTGCACCATTTGATATGAATGGCAAGCTTGGCTGGCTTGCTGGCACACCAGCAAGGTGTCCGTGTGTGATGACAACATCCTGGGTTCAGGAATGGACCCGGGAGTCTGAGGGCTGGCCTGGCGGAGAAGGACTCTCCTTCTCCGAGGGAGTGGGAGTCTGGCACATAGCGTCCCCTGGTGGAGACTGGGGAACCCACAATGATCGTTGCCAGATGAGGCTGCAGGCAGGACAGATGCCGGCCATCATTGCACATCTCGTCTCAAGGGAAACACAGTACATCAAAAAATTCAGCCCCCGCCCATGCATGATGCCCTGCCCGGCCACCGTCCCCACTGCCACCAGTGTCGCCGGGGGGTGTCTCACCCCCATGGCCGCACCCTGGGGGTAAGCCAGGGCATGATACCAATGACCTACGTTGGGAGGCGCCTGCCGAGTAAGCCTGGGCATGGGGGTGGCGTGCTGGGCAGCGGCTGAGCCTCAGCCCAGAAATGGGGAAGGGGAAGGGCGAGCCAAAAGCCAAGCTTTAGACAACTCTTCATCAGAGGGCATACATTTTTGTGTCACTGGTGTCTCCCTTTGCACTTCTCAGAGGGAGGAACAGTGGTACGTTTCTCTTTTTGTTTCTTTTTAGCAGGCACTTCATCAATAACCTGTTCATTATGTCTCATTTTGGTTTGGTCAGAGTTATTTTTGTCCATTTTGTTCTGTAGAAAGTCTTCATCAGACTTTCCCTTAGTTTTATGAGAGGCAGACCAGACCCCTCTTTAGAATTTGTTTTAGAGGGGGAAGTAGACTGAATAGCAATAATCTCCAACCTTTTGGCTCTATTTTTAACTGTTTTACCAGAAGAATTAGAGTAAATTTCACAGTTATGGTCAGAAAGAAAAAATTACTCACCTTAGTAATGTTGTTTCTTCTAATGGAGTCTTGCTATATTATGACAATTGCAGTTTGTCCCACCATTAGAACTGCTCCGGAGGTGAAAGTGTTAACTACCATTCTAAGAATGGAGTTTAGAGCGCAAGCTCGGTTAGAGAAGCTCTGTCTGGATAATTTCAAACTGAAACTGTCAGATCTTTACGAGCAAAAACTCACTAAGGTTCTGTGTGGAAGCTGTAACCTACACTAGCCAACTGGCTACCTAAATATTAACACATATTCCTGGTCCCAACACAAAGACTCAAGTCAGGGAACCAGAAAATAATAAAATAAGGTAGAATAAAACACCACGCCCTAAAACCCCAAAAAGGGTGAAAAACATATAATAGGCATAACCGGAGCCCACACTGGAGTGCCCACCCCATACCCAAGTAGAAGTTCTGAGAGGGGCAGGCTGGGGGGGGGAGGTCATAATATAGCAAGACTCCATAAGAAGAAACAACATTACTAAGGTGAGTAATTTTTTCTTCAAACGACATGAAGTCTTGCTATATTATGACAATTGCAGAATACACAGCAGTACCTCCATGGAGGAGGGACAGAACCTACTTAGGAATAGGCTCTGAAACACGGCTGTGCCGATCTAGCATCCCTCCTGGCCTGGATATCAAGGAGTAATGCTTGGTGAAAGTGTGTACTGTTTTCCAGGTAGCTGCTTGACATATCTCTAAAATAGGGATGTCTCTGGCAGCAGCTATAGACGCAGCTGTACCTCTGGTAGAGTGAGCCCTCAGGCCTGAAGGGGGAACCTTTCCCAGTTTTTGATAACAAAATTGGATATAAGAGACAATCCACCTGGCAATGGATCTCTTAGTGGCAGGTTTACCTTTTCCAACCTTACCAAAAGTGAGAAAAGGTTGGAGGGATTCGAACCTATGACCCTTGGTACGCTCTATATAGTAACTAAGGGCCCTCTTAACATCTAAACTGTGCAACCTCCTCTCACCAGAGGAGGAATGGTCAGTAAAGAACACTGGAAGGGAGACAGATTGGTTAAGATGGAAGTCTGAAACCACCTTAGGCAAAACTTCCTGTTAGTCCTAAGGACTACTTTATCCTGTGAAAGGAAATAAAGTCAGTCTCCACTGACAAGGCTTGTAACTCACTTATGTGCCTGGCAGAAGTGATGGCTACTAGAAAAACAGTTTTCCAAGTCAAATACTTGAGCTCTGCAGAAGACAGAGGTTCAAAGGGAGGTTGCATCAACTGAGCAATGCAAACATTAAGATCCCAGGCAGGGGCCGGGTCCCTGAAAGGTGGATTAGTATGAAGTAATCCTTGAAAACTTGGAAAAACAGGGTGAGTGGAAAGAAGAGGGCTTTCCTGCTGAAATAAAAGCAGAGACAGTTGCCAAATGAACTTTCAGGGTAGCTGGTCTCAGGCCCAAAGAATTAAGATGGACCATATAGTCCAGAACAATGGGCAAATCAGCAGATTCCGGAAATATGCTTCCCGAGCACCAGATGGAAAACCTTTCCATTTAGAATTATAAGTGGCCTAGTGGAAGGCTTCCTGGAAGCCTTCAGGATGTCGAGAACACCTTGAGAAAGGTGTAGGTCAGCAAACTCTAACTCCTCAAGAGCCAGGCCTTGAGGTTGAGGGATTTGAGATTCGGATATCAAACCCTCCCCTGGGCACAAGATAACAGATTGTGCCTCCTGGGGAGGCACAGGGGAAGATGGACTGCTAAGGACAGGAGGAGTGGGTACCAGGGCTGCCTGGCTCAATCTGGAGCAATCAGAATCATCCTGCAAGGCTGGGATCTGATTTTGACTAGCACCTTGAATAGGAGAGGGAAGGAGGAAAAGCATATAGAAACTTCCCTTCCCAATCTAGGAGAAAGGCATCCAGAGGGACTGAGCCCATCACTGGGGGCCTGCAACAAAACAGTGGAAGTTGGTGATTGTCTGGGGCTGTGAAAAGGTCTATCTGAGGGGTGCCCCATCTGGCAAAAACTATCCCCAGTACTTGGGGATCCAGTGACCATTTGTGATGGCCCTGGGAAATCCTGCTGAGAGCATCTGCAAGGACATTGTCCTTTCCTGGGAGGTGAACTGCTATGAGGGAAGTGTTCAGGGAATAAGCCAGAGACCACAACTTCATTGCTTTGGTGCACAAGGCTGAAGACAGAGTGCCCCCTTGTTTGTTGATGTACCACATTGTGGTGGTGGTGTCTGTTCTGACTTGTACCACTTTGTTCTGAACAGATGCAGAAAACACTTGAAGTGCTAGAAAGACAGCTCTGAGTTCCAGCAAACTGATGTGGAGCAGAGATTCCTGAGGGGACCACACTCCCTGAGTGGAGAGGTCGTCCATGTGAGCTCCCCATCCCAGAAGGGATGCATCCGTAGTGAGGGTCAAGGAATGAGATAGAGGGATGAAGGGAACCCCCAGTCTTAAATTGCTCTGATCCTGCCACCACTGAAGGGCCTGGATCAGGGTTCGAGTCACTGGGACCAACTTGAAAGGGATCTTTTCTCTGAGACCAAAAGGCTCTCAAGTGAAACTGAATGTCCCTCATCTGAAATCTTGCTCCTTGCACTACAGCTGTGGAAGCAGCCATGTGCCCTAGGAGCTGTAGAAGTGCCTTGCTGGTCGAGACCTGCAGAGTGAGGAGGAGGCCAGGGCCACCAGGTTCTTTACCCTCTCTAAGGGTAGGAAGGCCCTGGCCTGCTTTGTCAATTCTGCACCTATGAAGGTGAGTACCTGAACAGGTTCCAGAACTGACTTTGGAAGATTGAGCAAGAAACCCAGAGAGGTGAGCAGCTGCTGGGTAACTTGCAGGTGTGATTTGACCTGTTCTGGAGACTGGCCTACAATGAGCCAGTCGTCCAGATAGGGAAAGACAGCAATCCTTTGCCTTCTTAAATGAGCAACTGCTACTGCTAGACATTTTGTGAATACCCTTGGGGCAGAGGTGAGGCCGAAGGGCATTGCTCTGAACTGGTAATGACCTGAGGGCAGTACGAATCTGAAGTACTTTCGGTGGAAGCTTCTGATTAGAACATGGAAGTAGGCATCCTTGAGGTCCAGGGAAGCTAGCCAGTCCCCTAGCCTTAAAGAAGGTAAAATCATTGCCAGAGTCACCATTTTGAACTTTGGTTTCAAAAGGTGCTTGTTCAGATATCTTAAGTCTAAAATGGGCCGCCATTCTCCTGTCTTTTTTGGGGTAAGGAAATATCTGGAGTACAGACCCTTGCCCTAGTATAGGGGGGAAACCCTTTCTACAGCTCTGAGAGCTAGGAGGGTTGAGACTTCTGTTTCTAAGGTAAAAGGTCTCTAGAGGGTTTGCAGGTGGAAAAAATCTGGCTCTCATCTTTGGAAATGTTTGAAACTGAGAACCAGACCCTGGCTCACTACTTCCAGGACCCATTTGTCTGATGTTAGAGACTCCCAGTCCTGGACGAAGTAAGCCAGCCTGCCCCCTACAGGTAGTGGAGAACTGGCCCTGGGCACCCCAACAGGGTGCCTGTTTGGCAGGGGCTTTAGGCTGAGGGGTGGGAGCAGGCCTACTTGCACCCCGTCTGCCTCTGCCTCTGAAGAACCCCCTCTGAGCATACGCAGAAGAAGCCTGGGTTTGGTAAAAAGGCCTGTGAAAGGGCCTACCTCTACCCCTGGGGGTCTGCTTCTGAGGAGTGGCTTGCCGCTCCTTGGCTTGTGCACTCCTATAAGTTGTTCTGTATTCATCAATTTTCTTCATGTAATTCTCTGTCTGCTCCCCAAACAGGGAATTCCCCACCACAGGAAAATCCATAGCCTTAGTCTGGGTATCCTGTGAAAAGTTAGTACACCTGAGCCAAGCTAACCTACGAAAGGCCACAGATGTAGCCATGACTCTAGAGGATACATCATTAGAATCCACAGCAGCATGGAATTGCACCTTGGAAGCCTCAATACCATCAGTAGCCACCGGCTCCAGCTCCTTGGCAAGCTGGCCAGGGGCCTGTTTGGCAAAAGCCATGACAGTGTCCCATCTAGATTTTGTATCTTGCCATAAGCCATGTAATTTGCTTGTCTGAGTCCCAAGAATGCTGCCATGTATTGTTTTTAGCCATGGCATCAATCTTCCTGGAGTCCTTGTCAGGAGGATGTGAAGCCAGGGAATGTTAGCTTTATCACAGGCTGCAGCCTGAACCACTAACATGACTGCATTGCTGTGAAAGAAAGTCTGTATCAGGACCTGACAAAGTGTACCTCCTGTCCATCTTTTTGTCAACAGGAGGCACAGAATTAGGGGCTTTTAGAATCTTTATTGTTTGCTTCCTAAAAGACTTATGTAAGGGGATAGATAATCTCCTAGACTCTGGGATATCCATCATTTCCACAAAGTCAGGTTCCTCTTGCTCATCCACAGCTTCCTCTAATGGGAGCTGGAGGGTTTCAGCAACCTTTTTATAAAACAAAAAATGAGAAGGGGACTCAGAAAGCATAGGGGGAGATTCTAAAGGTCTGTCTGGGGAGATGTCCGGTTCAATGGGCACCTCCAGACTCTCAAAGTCACATTCACACTGTTCATAATCCTCCTCCCCCTCCTCTGGTTCATAAAAATCTCCAATATCATATTCTTGAACCGGTGGAACCGATCGAACCGACCTTCTACCAGACAGTGGCGGTTCGGACAGAACCGGAGACAGTGACTGTACAATTTGTATAGCTTTTGCTATTTCTGCAGCAGTTGGAGAAGGAATTTTGGACTCCATACCTGCTGATTTTTTAGTTTTCTTTGCTGGAACTGGCTCCTCAGAGCCAGCTATCGTTGCCGGGAAGTCTCGCCCTGGTCAGAGGGCACTCCCTCGATTCGGTTGGCACCGAACCGGGCTGGCCATCCGGGTCAGCGGACTTTTTGGCCTCTCGTTCCCTGAGCCTGCCCACTCTCTTATCCAGGGTGGCTGCAGGGAAATTTTTACAAATCTGGCAGTCTGAATTGAGGCGGTCAAACCCCAGACAATAAACACATGTAGTGTGTGGGTCAGCCTTGGCAAAGGCTTCCCCACAGACACTACAGTGTGAAACCCAGTGGGCCCGGTTTTTCTTTTGAGTTTCTCAGACATGATGCCAGCCTAACCAACAAACTTGCCCTTTTAACGGCAGTGCCAGGCAAGACACCCTTATCAGTTCCCAACCGTGTCACGGGTCGTGGAAAAAAACGTAATGAAATCCGGTTTTTTTAGAACCGATAAGAACCGGGAACCGCACTCTAAAAGCTTTAAAATGCTTATACTTTAAAGTTTTAACCAACCTGATCGGTTCAAACCGAACCGATAAACATTTACAAGTTCCACACAGAAATAAAAACCTGTCTATTACTTACAATACCACAGACAAAGCTTGAACCACAGACAAAGCTTGAACCGATCGGTTTGCGGTTAAAAATAATAATACTCGCGGTTGAATTTAACCAAGAAAATACTGTTTAAACCGAGAAATGAACCGAGCAGTAGGAGAAATCTCCGGAGCGACTGTTCAGTGAGGCGGAGTAAAGAATCTGACAGTTTCAGTTTGAAATTATCCAGACAGAGCTTCTCTAACCGAGGTCGCGCTCTAAACTCCATTCTTAGAATGGTAGTTAACCCTTTCACCTCCGGAGCAGTTCTAATGGTGTGACAAACTGCAATTGTCATAATATAGCAAGACTTCATGTTGTTTGAAGAAAACATTTACACTTAACACAGCTTCTTGAAGAAATATTACTCTATTTCCCTTTGGGTCTGTCTGACATGCCAGTTTGTCACAGACCTCAAAAAGGTTATCCCAGAATAGGAACATTTTAAAAGAAACTGTTGGTTTCCAAGCGCTATGGAACCGTGGAAAACAGTTCAGTGATGCGCTAAAAATAGAGCTGTATGTAACATTACGGTTCCCAAAAAGAAAAGGGAAACGCACATAAACTAAAGATGTGGAACATTTATTTTAATTTTTTTTACATTAGGAAAGAGTGGGAAAAACGTGCGGAACCCTGAGGATGCAAAACCGCGAATTAAAAACCGCAAACAGTACACATTGTGATAAAAAATCACTAAGGCAGCACAAAGAAATACATTTTCAACTTAACCACTGAAAAGAACTTCTTCAAGTGAAGTGTGAAAAGGAAGCTCCGGGGCAGTGTAGTCCAGTCAGCGGAGAAATTAATCTGACTGACCTCCCACTCTAGCTCAGGCAGCACTCCCTCTTTCTGCTCTCTGATTGGCTGATGCCAATAGTCATTAGCATAAACTCCTCCTTCGGGGCAGCTGAACCCAGCTAGCATACTGCACTTGCCAAGCATACTGAAGAATTCCTGGGGTGAGAAATGAAAATTACACACTCACTGTAATTCTTGATCTTCCAGAATATCTTCACCATTCATTACAGATGGGTCTGTGCCGGTGGTGCTAGGACCCTGCGGATGTGTGTGTGTGTGTGTGTGTGTGTGTGTGTGTGTGTGTGTACAGCTTTAATATTTTACAGCTAGAGGACCGATGTCAGGGATGGTGCCCCCCACAAGGTGGATGCATGATGTGGTGCTCGCGGGCTGGCCAGTAGCAAACGCCGGCCCCATGCTCTCCTCAGTTCTGTTTGCCAGAAGAGGAAACAAATCATAAGAGAAAAAAAGAAAGGATGGGGCAAGGTTACTCAAGGGACAGAAAAAGGATATAGGATATAAAAATAACAAAACAATAAAACCCAGCTATCAGAGAAGAGAAAGAAGAGATGGGAGCACAGGGCTTAGGTAGCGGGTTAAAAGATGACCAGGACAACTGGACAGGAGAGAAACAGATGGAAATTTACCTATGCTCCCTTGCAGATTATATGACTTCAAAGCGAAGTCAAAGGTCTCAGAAATTCCACATGACCAAGCAAAAGTATGGGATGAATTCTTGAGGAAGGCTCTCCTTCCCTGAAAGACACACGAATGCTAGTAGAGCTATGAATCCTGAAACTGTTACCAGCAAGGGTTCTCCACCTGCAGATTACATGAACTACAAAGGGGCCAGAGGCTCAGAGATCCTATATAACCGACGCAAAAATATGGGATGCAGTTTACTGAAAGAGTCCCGTTTCCCTGAAGCATAGTAATCAGAAAAGCCAGGCCCACAAAATGTGCTACTAACCAAGGTTCTCAAACCGAAGAGAAGACACCTCGGAGTCTGAACGCCAATGGAGTAATCCCGAAAAGGGAAAAACAAATTGAGAGGAGGGGATCCCAGCTAGAAAGGACAGATACCTACTGAGAGAATCGAAGATATCCTAAAATTCTCTTATCACATCTTCCTTTTCTTAGTAAAAAAAATTCCTGAGAGGGGGGAAAAAAGAGAAGAAAACGTAGCGGGCTGGCTGGAAAACAAGCGCAGGAGGCATACTGTATGGGAAAAAGGAGAGTTACACCAGATGAAGGAGTCTGAGATGGAACTCCAAGATATGCCTCCTGGTCCTCTTCTACAAAAGATCCAGTCACCAAATACCTGCGCTCCTGCAAACAAAGTTGGTGTTATTACAAGGGCAGTGAGTCTAGCAGTGAAACAAAATCTGTGGGGAACAGTGTTTCCAAAGAAGATTAACTGAAAGTTATAATACGGAGTTATCATCAATTAAAAGCTTTAGCGCCTCAACTACTTGCATTTAAGGGAGCACCCACTTGAAGGCAAGTAGCTGAGGCGCTAGGGGCTTTCACGCTGGTGGAGTATTAAACAAAAATTGCTGTAGCCAGTTGGTCTTTGTGTTTCTTTGGAGCACTATTTTGGATTCTGTTCCTCTTCTACGCCTGCTCTCCGGCATGCCTTTTCATTTTAAAGCAGAAAGGCAAAGAAGCTTCTCTGACAGCAAACAGCTACAGACTCCCCCTGTGAGGGGGGTGTGTGTGTCAAAAAAGTACAGTTATGTAAGAACTTACTGTAACAGTAGACCTTCGAGAACAGCTCTTGCAGCAGGTTACACCATTAGGACTGAAGCCGTCAGGTGGCAGGACCCCACGTAAAACTTCTAACTAGCTACATACAGCGGGGGACCGCCCACTGACATCAGCCCCGACGTCCCTTACATCATAAAAGAGGCGGTCCCCTGGCATCCCTCAGTTCTCCCTCTGGAGACTCCGGCATAACAATATAAATCCTGAAGGGAGACCGAGGATTCGCTTCCAAAGGAAGACCAATAATCATGTTGCCAATGTAAATGCAGATGACCTCTTGAGGGGAAGGTGGGTGGGAAAGTACCTGCTGCAAGAGCTGTTCTCCAAGATCTACTGTTACGGTAAGTTCTTACGTAACTGTACTATCTTACTTCGAGATACAGCTCTTGCAGTAGGTTACACCATTAGGACTGAGTCCCAAGCAATGTGCGGTAGCCCCTAAAATGGGAGGAGGTCTGGAGAAGGGTGAAAGGGAACCCCTCATGAAAGAAGCCCCTGCAGGACAGCAAGGCCAAAGCCAGATCTGCGCCTGGAAGCAATGTCCAGATTGTAATGTCTGATGAATGGATGCACAGTACTCCAAGTAATTGCTGCACAGATGTCTGAAGCCAATATGTTCCTCAGGTAGGCAAATGAAGCTGCTGTCCCCCTGGTGGAATGACCCTTTACCAGTTCCGGTAAGGGTTTGTTCTGCTGATAACAGAACACAATGCAGTTTACCAACCATTTCAAAAGTGTCTATTTGGACACAGGTGTCCTTAGCATCCTGGAGGTGAATGAAACAAATAACTGATCTGACTTTCGATGCAGTCTTGTTCTAGTCAGGCAGTACCAGAGTATCCTGTGTACATCCAAAGTGTGCAGGAGAGCCTCTCCTTTATTGGAATACTTTGGGTAATAAACAGGAAGGTTAATCTCTTGATTGAGAGTAAGCCCTGACACTACCTAAGGTAAAAATTTAGGAACAATTCTTGAGGACACCCTGTCCTTATGAAAGACCAAATACGGCTCTTTGCACATAAGTGCCTGGAGCTCTGAAATTCTTCTGGTACAAGTAGCTGCAACTAAAAATAACACCTTCCAAGACAGACGGCATAGCTCACAATCTGTGGCTGGTTCAAAGGGGGGTATTGTGAGCTGTTCCAAAATGAAAAGAAGGTCCCCAGTGGGGTGGTTTCAGGTGGAGGATGCCATGCAGAAAAGTGCGTGATAAGTCCAACTGGGCTAGAGATTCATCTCCAAAAGGTGCATGGAATGCTGAAGGATGTACCTTTACAAAGTAACTTAGCCCTTTATCTGACAGGGAGAGAAGGTACTCTAGGACAGAGTTCACCAGGCAAGTCAAAGGGTCCAGGTCACGGGCTGAGGACCGCAGGCAAAAATGTCACCATTTCATGGCATACGTGGCTCTAGTAGAGGGTTTCCTTGCTGCCATGAGGTTATCAGCCACTCTGTTTGAGACTCCATGGCAAGAAATTGCTAAGTCATCAAGAAACAGGCATGTAGGTATAAGGATCACAAGTTTGGGTGGATCAGTGATCTGTTGCCCTGTGACAGTAAGTGCAAGCTGAGAGGTAGACTGAATGAAGGATCGCTCGCTAAATGATGGAGTAAAGGAAACCATATCTGTCTGGGCCAATATGGGGCCACCAGAATATGTTTGCGCCTTCCTCTTGCAGTTTGAGCAGAACTCTCTGGATCAGTGGGAAGGAGGGGAAGGCATAAAGGAATCTGCCTGTCAAGGAGCGGGACAACGCATCTCATCAGAAAACACCAGGCCCTGGATCTAGCAAGCAGAAATTGGGCAGTTTTCCACTGTATGAGGAGGCGAAGAGACCTAGTTCTGGAGTTCCCTATTTTGCGAACTGAGTTTCTGCTACTTGTTGCAGAAGTTCCCATTCGTGTGCACTGGATCTGGATTGGCTGAGCAGATCCGCCAGTGTGTTCTGTATTCCTGGAACATGAACAGCAGACAAGGTGATACTGTGGTCTACTGCCCAATACCACACTCTCACCGCCTCCCGACAGAGTTGGTATGAATGGGTGCCTCCTTGCTTGTTGATGTAGAACGCTACTGACATATTGTCCGTTTGAATCAGTAGGTGTCCCAGGAGTATGCCGATCTGCAAGGCCTGCAGGGCATAGAGGACTGCCCTCATCTCCAGAATGTTTATGGGAAGGGCTCCTTCTGTCACCTAGATGGGCACCCCAACCCGATCCTGATGCATCTGTAGTCAGGATCTGTGAAGGTGTGGTTGATTGGAAGGAGACTCCTGCGGCAAGGTGCTCTGGGACTAGCCACCATTGGAGGACTTGGTGTACTGAAGTGGGGACCGAGATCAGCTGATTGAGGTCGTCCTGGCATTGGTCCCAGTGACTCGAAGTGTCCGCTGACGTGATAGGGGAACTGTGGCTATGGCAGCTGACATGTGGCTCAAAAGACGCAGCATGGTCCTTGCTATGACCTGTTTCTGCCCCAGGATGTGACTGGTTAAACCTCTTAGGCGATCTGCCCTGTCCGCTGGCAAGAAGGCCTTCCCTCTGGTCGTGTCCAGGACTGTGCCAATGAACTGCAGCCTCTGGCATGGAATGAGAAGTGATTTCGGGCAGGTTGATGGTGACACCCACTTCACTGAAGATTAAAAAGGTGTCTTGTAGCACTTGATTTAGCCTCATCCTGGACGAGGCTGTGAGGAGCCAGTCATCCATATAAATGAATACGTAATAGCCCATCCTACTGAGGGCCATGGCTACTACTGCCAAGCATTTGGTGAAGATTCTGGGTGCCGATGACAGACTGAATGGCAGTGCCCGAAATTGGTAATGTTGTCCCCAGAATTCGAACTGCAGAAATCCCTTGTGGTGTTTTGCAATTGGAATGAGGAGATAGGCATCTTTCGTATCCAGTGATGTCAGCCAAGCATTCGGGCGATGCAGAGGGATCAATCCGGACAAGGTGACCATTCTGAAGTGTTTGTATGCCACAAAGGTGTTGAGATTACTGAGGTCCAGGATGGGGCGTAGATCCCCTGTCTTTGTGGGTACTAGGAAAATATGGGAATAGTACCCTTTCTCTCGCTTGAATCCAAGGGACATGCTCTATGGCTTCTTTCGCTAGAAGGGCCTGGATTTCCTCCTGGATCAGTATAGCATGCTGGTTGGAATACTGGGAGAGAAGGGGTGGCCTGGACGGTGGTTGCCCAGTGAACTCAACAGAGTGACCTCTTTAAACCAACTGAAGGACCCATTGGTTGGAGATACTTTGCTGCCACCCTTCTAGATGTTTCAAGAAGCAACCCGGCTGCCTCTTCCACCTGGGCAGGTGGGAGAGGAGGGCTCTGCAAAGAGAAAGACTGTGGAGGGAGAGGGGAGGTTTGCCTGGGAGGACTTGGCATTTCTTGCTCCTGTGCCTCCTGCTGCCTGAGAGGGGCCTTTGTGGGTAAAGCTACCTCTCTGCTGTTGGCCGAACCTAGACTGTTGCCCCTGTTTTCCCCGAAAATGGTGCTGTTGTCTCCAAAATGGTTTCGGTTTGAACACTGCCCATACGGAACGGGAAGCTTTGCCAGCATTCTGTAGTTTCGTTATAATCTTTTTGTAATCTTTTCCAAAAACAAAAGAGTCTTTCAAGGGAACATCCAGAATACCTGTCTGGATGTCCGGCATGAAGCCCGAGACCCTCAGCCAGGAGTGTCGTCTAAGGCACACACCCACTGCTGCTCCTCTGGCTGCGGCTGAATCCACAGAGCCATAAGCTGCTCTGAGCACCTGTGTGCCCATGTCAGAGCCTTTCTGGTCTCCTTTGGGTAGGTTTCTAACCATGTCCAATCCTTGTTGCCACAGGGCATTCTGAAACTGGACCATGTGGGTTAGGAAGTTCAATGAGCGGATAGACCATGTGGCAGATGCATACATTTTTCTGCCCAATGAATCGAGCTGCTGTGATTCTCGGTCCGGAGGCTGGGTGCTCAGGTGTTTTGGCCTCTGGGACCTGTCATGTGTGGCAGTGATGACAACAGAATCTACTATGGGTTGCTCTCCTAGGTAAGAGACTTCCAACAGAGCACTGTATAGGCAGTCAGCCTTTTTCAGGACGGCAGAAGATGTATAAGGGTGCTTCCAAGCTGCCCTGGTCACGTCCTGGAATGTATCTACCAGTGGTGGGACTACCACTGGTTTGGGATCTTTCTGGCACAGATATTTTGCAAGATCCAAATCCTCTGTTTCCCACCCCATATTATCTTGGATATGCCTCATTATATCATTGAAAGTAGGTTCATCTGGAGGGGACCTTGGTAAATCCTTCGGATCTGGGGAAGGAATGCTAAATGGAGAGCCGGATCTCGAGGAAGAATCCGATGAAGAGTATGACTTCTGAGGAGGAAGAATCCGACCTCCTACGGTGCTTCTTTTTATGCACACTTGGTGAGTGGGAAGGGGTCTTGGAAGGAGACTTCAGCCGCTTCTTTTCTTTTAAATGGCCCCTGTGTGGAACAGGGTTTTTTTCTTTAGGCAGAGGGCTAGGACACCATGGTGGAGGCTGGTCTGTGGGAGGTGCCTTAGTGGGGACTACATCCTTCTGGATGGTCTCCCACCAGTAGAAGAACAGGTCCGTGACCTCAGATATCTGCAGACCAGTGGTTTGGCCCACCACCGGCTGAGATGCCTGGCCATCGCCTGTGTCTTTTGGTCGGTGATCCGACGCACCCGTCATCTGGTTGTCGGGTGTTGTTGTTTCATGCATGAGGTCTGTATCCTCAAGGCCAACTGACGTTGGGTCGTCACTAAGACATCTGGCCCCAGCGTTGGTGTCCTCTTCATATCTCCGTCGGGACGGACTGACCTGTGGTATGGTGGAGGTGTCATCGTCCCATCATTGGGTGCGGACCTTGGTTGGTGGCCGTTAGTTCGTGGTCCTCTTAAAGGACGTATGATCTGAGATCCGTTTAGTGGATGTCCCCAAGGACATGAGGCTTCTGGGGGGCTGCGAGGCCGCCCTAGACTGGTCGGAGAACCCGCGCCGGTCCAGGGAGTTGGAGCCTGTTACTGAGGCCGACTTGGAGGGTGCTTTTACTGGGCAGTCTGTAGAGGAAGACCAGCCTACAAAGCCCAAAGACCAGCTAGTGGGGTGAACCTGGGGCTGGATATTCAAAGGCTGGAGCACGGTTCCTGAACCGGAACCACCCGTCTGGACCTTGGCTGGAGGTCTCTGGGCCTTAGACTGAGACGGAGAGCTTGAAGAGTGGCTGGCCGAGTCCGAACTCCCCCTGGAGTCGGACGTCTTGGACTTAGACGGGGAGTGCTCTTTGTCCCTTTCCCTCCTTTTATCCTTACGTTTCCCTGACTTATGAGAGAAGCCTTCCCTGGAGGAGGTACTTTTCTGCATGGCTGCTAATTTTTGTTCGAGGAGGAGGGTCTCCAAAACTTTTTGGCAGTGGATCCTCATTTACCAAAGGACAGGCCTTGGTGTCGTGCTCTGGGCCCAGGGACCGCACACAGGCCACGTGACTGTCCTTAAATGGGATCTGTTTGCTGCAGGCACACTTGGACGAGTGCCTTTCTATGGAGCACATTGGGGAAGACAACATGCTGAAAGAAATAAATTGAAAAACAACAAACTTTTCGAAAAATAAAAAATAAATACTTAAGTGCGGCATTGACTGGTTGCTGAAGGCATCTGTGGAGCAGATGCTTGCAAGTCGACGGCGAGAAAAGAACTGAGGGATGCTGGGGCACCACCCTTTTTAAGATGTAAGGGACGTCTGGGGCAGGGCTGATGTCGGTGGGCGGTCCCCCACTGTATGTAGCTAGCTCTTCCGGGCACAGGACAGTATATCATCAGAACCCTTTCCCAACAGGGAAAATGAACCGGACATGGCTCCACTACAAGAGCAGCTTGTCTGAGAAGGCTCCCTACCATTGTTGTCCATGGCCATCGACTGTTGACTTGGCAGGGCTGTGACTGAGAAAAATATTTTTGTAATAACACTAAACTGACATAAAAATAACAAAGTATAGCTGAAACGCTAAAAAACTCAGAAGAACTGAACACTACTGCTAAACAGACGTGAAGTTCTGACTTCTGGCAGGTATGTGATGATGTCACTGATGCGCACTCGACAGCCGGAAAAAAGGAACTGTGGCAATTCTGGCCGGAGATGGATATGGAGCAGAAATGGTGTCAGTCATTAAGTTGGGTCTGAATGAGGCCTCAAACGACTGCACGAAGACCCAGAGTAAAAGTCCAGGACCATGAGGCCGAGCTGGTTTAACAACGATGTGGCAGAGAAAGTGAGGGAAGAGGGCAGCCTTTCATAAGTACAGGCGTACTATGAGAGAGAAGGACAGGGAGGTTTACTCAGGGAAATCCCGAGAGGCAGGGAATGTGCTAAAGCTGCAAAGGTTCTTAAGGCTAGCACCAAGGATCAGGAAAGGGGAACAGGAATTCTGCAGATATATAAGGGAGAGAAGCAGCAGTAAGGAGGGGATTGTTAGGATCAAGAAGGAGGGGGATTGGGCAGAAAATAGTGAAAGACCAGGCAGAGGCACTGAACGAGTACTTTAGCTCAGTATTCACTAGGGAAAAGGACGGACCTATGCCACAGGGGAAGTTTGGGGTAGGAAAGGGGGGATAAAACAGATGGAGTGATCAAGGCTGACAGGGTCTTAGGGCCCTTCAGGTGGATAAGGCACCTGGCCCGGATGGCACACACTCGAGGGTTCTGAGAGAATTGGCAGAGGCACTAGCAGCCCTAGCAGACCTGTTTAACACCTCGCTAAAGATGGGGTGTGTGCCTCATGACTGGAAAATGGCTCATGTAGTGCCACTCCACAACAGTGGTCCCAGAGATGAACCTGCTAACTACAGATCAGTCAGTCTGACATCCATTGCAGGCAAATTAATGGAGTCCATTCTAAAAGAAAGGTTGGTAAACTTTCTGAAGGTTAACCGTCTCCAGGATGATAGGCAGCAAGTGTTTGTCATGGGGAGATCATGCCAGAATTTTTTCGACTGGGTCACAAGGTCGTTTGGACAAGGGCCTAGCAGTGGATGTACTATACCTAGAGTTCAGTAAGGCCTTAGCAAACTGAGAAACCTGGGAGTTCGGGACAGGCTGCTGGGTGGGTCAGGAGCTGGCTGAAGGAAAGAAAACAGAGTGATGGTTGGGGGCGAACTATCAAAGCCTAGACTAGTAATCAGCGTGGTCCCACAGTGATCAGTACTCAGTCCAGTGTTATTCAACATCTTTATTGGTGACACAGCAGTAGGGGTCAAAAGTAAAGTCTGCCTTTTTGCAGACGATACTAAGCTCTGCGGGAGGGTGGACATAGAAGAGGGGAGACAAGAACTCAAGGAGGATCTAGCCAGGCTAGAGAAATTTTCTGGCATCTGGCAGTTGGGGTTTAATGCCAAGAAATGCAAGGTCATGCACCTGGGAGCTAGGAACCCAAGGGTCAGCTACTGGCTGGGTGGTATACAGGTGTCCAGCTCAAAGGAGGAAAAGGAACTAGGAGTAACAGAGGTGAGATGAAACACTCTGCGCAGTGCTGTAAAGCGGCAGCCAAAGCTAATAAAATGGGATGCATCACCAGGGGAATCACCTCCAGGAGGGATGAAGTCATTCTGCTCTTGTACAGGTCATTGATGAGACCACATTTTCGAGTATTGCGTTCAGTTCTGGTGCCCTTATTTAAAGAAGGACATCAAACTACTCTAGGGGGTCCAGCGAAGGGCAACCAAGATGATCCAGGGCATGGGGGACAAACCATATGATGAGAGGTTAAGGGAGCTCAATATGTATTCCTTAGGAGACAGAAGAGAAAGGAGGAGACATTATAGAAATCTTCAAGTACCTAAAGGGTATTAAACAAGGTTGGAGTGGAGGGTATTTTCAATTTTAAAAAGGGAGGGAACCACAGGGGCCACAGTCTGAAACCTGTGGGGGGTAGATTTAAAATAGAAATGAGGACATGGGTGTTCAAATCAAAACTTTTAGGACTTGCCCAGCCATGACTATAGCTGAATTTTCACTTTCCCCTATTCATTATAATGAAATTAGTTCTCTTTTTGCACTTGCCCTTCAACAAAATTTACTTGCTCCAGACAAGGGGCCAATAAGATTTGCACACCCTCTGAATGAGGAGGCACTTTTTCACAAAAAGTGTGGTGTCAAAGTGGAATGAACTACCTGGGGAGGTGATATCATTGAAAACAGAGGGAAGTTTTAAAGGTGGATGGGACAGGGCGAAGAAGAGAGTGGCAATGGCAGAGAAAAAGGGGATGGGGAAGGGGGGATGGAGGATCGCTCTAGGGGACAAGGAGAGGGTGGGCAGCTACATCAAAATAGACTGAGCTGCACACTACAGCAGACTTGATAGACCACAATGGCCTGTTTCTGCTGGTGATTTGTGTATGTTTATAAATGAGGGCCGGTGCTGAGGTAAACCATGCAGCGTGAGCTAGTCTAGCCATGCCGCGCATGCAAGCATCTTTCCTTAGCACCAGTCCTGAAAAATTGTGGCTCCTGCAGGGCCCTAGTGCCTCAAAGTTAGACCCCTCAGTGTGTGTGAAGATCGACTCTTGGAAGATCCAATGCAACCGCCTCCCATATCTTGGGTACACTTCAAAGACTGTACTGTGGTTATTTTTTTAACCCCGATGTGCCACCTTTACAAAATGTATAATAAGCTACAGCTTTTCCTACCTTCATCACGTGTATAATCTTCTCCGGAGTGTGGCTCGAACAAGTAGTCGCCTGTTGCCAGCTCAAATGCCTAAATGAGAACAGAAAAACAGGGATTGTACATTACTTTTCCACATGAACGCCACCTTCAAAGGGTGCAGCAGTGTTTGTTTGTTTGTCACGACATTTATGATAATCAATGGAGTCATATTCTTCTTGTTACACAACACAGAAATGTTCCCACAGTTTGGTCTAGCAAAAAGGAACATTACTTATTCATAACACTTGATATTCTTCAGTATCTCCTCCACAGCACCACAATCTTTATTCTGAAGGTGGAGACATGAGGAACCTGTGGGAGCTGGAAATGTTTAAGCTGATTACATAGACAAGCAATGTGGCACACACATCGCCACTATAGTGATGTCAACTCCAGCTGCCTCAGTATCTTTTCTCCTCAGTCAAGAAAGGAAAAGAATAACAAAAAATGCAGAATACAGGTTGTAAAGAAGAAGAGCAGAGGCCAACAAATACATATAGAACATAAGAAAAGACAAGCCACTACAGATTGTACAGAGAGATAACATTCTGCAAGATGCACTAGTGCCTAGATTAAGCAAACGCTCTGAGCCAGAGTGGTAAAGAAACCCCCATAAAGTCAGGCTGTTGATTTTGAAAGACATTATAGAATGCATGAACAAATAACAGAAGTCACGAACTTACCGTAACTGTTGATCTTCCAAATAGCTTTTTTGTTTTCTTATTGTTTTGTTGCTAATTCTTTGGTAACAAGGTAGGGCCTACTGGACACAAGGCCTTTTTATAGGGGCAACCTGGGAGCACTGGGGAGGTTGAAATGTTAAGTGACTTGCTCAGGGTCACAGAGCATGCAAGCGGAAGTTGCATAAATCAAACCCATGTCTGTTGGATGTACCAAGCTCGTTTGCAGATTGTTACTCTGATTTCTAGCCTTGTGACAGGGCTGAATACGGCCCTGCCTCATTTGCAATGCAGAAAGAGTTTAAACGCAAGGGTCTGTTCTATCCTCTCCTTTTCTGTCTGGTTGTGCAACCAAATTTTCTTGTGAGATCTAGGAACTGATCACTCCGACTACTTCGCAATTATCCGCCTCTCGCTATCTCTCTGCCTTCCCCTGCTATTTCTGTCTATTCTTCCGCCCTTGCATATCTGCAGGTATAAAATATATGTGAATCTCTACATGGAAATGTCACTGATACTGGGATCCCTTTGTTTAAAACTGTATATAGTTATACTGTTGAAATGTGTTGTAATGTGCCTAATCATGCACTTTTCAAAATGCAGCATTGGTTCTTTCTTATGAATTGTGCCCCCTGTACCTGTTTCAAACCCCCCTAAACCACTCGCTTCTGCCGCTGTCATCCCCTGGCCCTAAGTCTACCCAACCTGGGATCACTGGGACTACTGTCTCTTATACCTCTCCCTATCACGCTGGTCAACCACCTGCCCCCCCATCTTGCCTACATGCTATTTCTTTTCTACTCCTCCGACTGGGTTTAATCTATAGAACAGGACTCCAACACTGTATTTTGTTAACACTGTGTTTCTCAGCCATGTTATGCATTATTTGCCTTTGCACTTAGCTTGATTTATCACATATTTTTGCCTTTTGTTTTTTTAACATACCTTGAATTCTTGCTCCTGATTATTCTGTTAATATGTTAGCCACTGTAACTGCTGTAACCCTGTATTCTGTATTGTAACGAAACTGTTATGCATTGTTATGTCTTTTCTATCTACCTGCCACTTACCTTGTAACCTCCTGGGTCGGCCTGAAAATAGTCACCCTTGTGTTTAGTGCCCCTACCTGGCCAACAAAAAAAAACTAAATAAATAAATAAATACTGTTGAAATGATTGCAAAAAACTGTTTGGAACTCAAGGGGTTAACCTGAGATGCTAGTTTGCAAAATCTCTCCAGAGCTGACAACAAGAGGTCAGTTCTGGCTCACAATGTTCTTTTTGCTGCACCTGCTGAAACTGACAAGAACATTGAGTGAGAAGCATGCTATTTTCTTAACACGCTCCTGCACAGACTTATAAAAAGGAGCCGCAATGTTTTGCAAAACAGAGAGACAGAGACTGAGACTGGAAATTGAGAAGGAAAAACTCAGAAGGACTCTATTTTCTATGTTTCTACTGCCATTGTAAATAGTTATTCTGAACTTTTTTTTTATTTTACTGTTATTAATAATAAAACTCTTGTTGCAAATTTTACAACTCTTCCTGGTTTCCTATGCTTCCTGACCTGTGCCTTCATGACAGATGGTATCAGACGTGGGTTTACGCTGTGCATGCACTAAGCCAGGAGTTTTGTGCGTGGATACTAGACCTGGTACGAGGGAAGCATTGCAGAAAGGTATGGATTCTGCAGCAGCAAGTCCAGGAGTAATTACCAGAAGAATGGCAGCCAGACTAGAAGCAGAAACAAAAGTCCAAACTGAGACTTTTCAGCTGGAACCACAGATGTAAAAAAAAGAGCAGACAGTGACAGAACCTGAAAACCTGACTGCCTTTTTTGAATAGTGGGTTATACAAGAAGTCACTGAACAAAACAGAGCACCAGGATGCATGCAGCGGTGCTATTGTGGAAGCAAAGGTTTCTCTGGCTATACAAACAGAAACAGAAGAGAGGAGATGTAGCAGAGAGAGAAAGGGATTTCAACGTTTAGAGACACAGAGAAAAGAAGAAATGCAGCAACTCCAGAAGCAGAGAAAAGAAGAGATGCAGTGACAGGAGCAGCAAAGAAGACAAGAGATGCAGCGATGGATGGATGCCTTGCAAATTATCCAAGATGGTGGATCTGACACTGGTCCAGTAGGGCAACAGGACACAGGCAACTTGAAATACATTAAAAACTTACAAAGTTGTGTCCCACCAATGATATCGAAGCATACCTGACAACTTCTGAAAGGGATGCCACAGCCTGCCAGTGGACAAAGCAGCAATGGGCAATAAGACTGGTACCTTATCTGACAGGGAAAGCCCAACTTGCTTACAGCAATATGGACACTGCACAGTCAGAAAACTATGACCTGGTGAAAAGCGAAATCCTGAAAAGGTTTGACATCTCAGGAGAGACCTAAGGCAGAGATTTTGGTCTGTGAAGTACAACTTAGTCGACAATCCTCGAGAAGCCTTCACCTGACTCAGAGAACTCCTGATAAAACGGCTCCAATCAGAGGGCAAAACAGGCAAACAGATCATCGACACATTCGTAATGGAGCAATTCATCAACATCCTGCCTACAGATGTGCAGCTCTGGGTAAAAGAACACTGATCTGAAAGTGGGGAAAAGGCTGTTTCTTTGGATGAAGGCTACCAAATGGCCAGACAGACGCCACAGCAGCGAGATAACAGTCAAGCACTCGTAAGACATTCTTTTTCCCATTTAAACTCCAAGTCTGATAAGAACTCTGGCGAGGGTAACAAATCTGCACCCAAAGACTTTATTTGCTATAACTGTAATAAGCCAGGTCATATTGTAAGAAATTGCTGTAGTAAGAAGAGTGACACTGGAGCAGATCTGTCTTTATCAAATTGGGACAAGTACTTAACAGATGTGAAGGTGGGAGATAAGACTGTGAAGGGACTTATAGATTTGGGAAGCAGACAGTCCCTAGTACATACTGAAGTGCTGAGAAAACAATGTCCAAAAGGACCAGGTACTGGTGTCATCTGCATCCACAGGGACACTCGATACTATCCCACCAGCCAAGTCACTCTATTAATGGGATGTGGCACCAAATGAAAGTGGGGGTAGTGCCTAAGTTACCTATACTTGTGATTATTGGAAATGACTTTCCAGGATTTACTGAATTAATCAAAGAGGGAGTAAATCCTGATGTTCCAGCAGCCGTGGAGACAAGAGCTCAGGCAAAGAAAATCTCAGATGGTGGGGACTCTTTTCCTTTCACTGATTTTGATTTGGACTTGTTTGGGCATAGCTCCAAGATCCGGAAATCCAGAAAAGAAAGACGACGCCTGAAGAAACAGTAGCAACAAAAGACTGATAGACATAAGGGGTTAACATATGAAAATGCTGAAACTAAACATATCACTGATTGCGATTTTCTTTCAGAACAAGCTAACAATGTTTCCCTCTAGGGTTATTTTAAGCAGCTGGTGGTGAAACCAAAACAAGGTGAACCTATGTTTAAAAAATGTAATGGGCTACTGTACAGAGTTTGGGTTAAACCTCAGACACAGGACCAGATAGAAATGAAAATTACGTACCTACCGTAATTCTTGATCTTCTCTTGTATCTTCACCATTCATTACTGCTTGGGTGTAAGCTGGAGACGCGCACCCGCTACGGGATTTTCCCCAAGAGGTTGGCGCCAATGGTGCCACCCGAGTGGCATGGGGTGATGCCACGAGGGGCAGCCGTTAGGCGCCGTGAGACTCCTCCTCCATCCCAGTTCTGTTAGCCAGAGAGGCAAAATAAGAATAAGAAAAAAGGAGAGCGAGGCAAGAGAGCTAAGGGATAGACAAAGGAAAGGATATAAACTGAAAAAGGAATAAGCTGGTAGAGGACAGAAAAAGGAATGCCTACTCTAAGGGACTGCAGGGCCTCACTCCTGGGGCAGCTCCAAGGGAGGAACAGATGAAGGAGAGAAAGAAGAAGGAAGAAGAAGAGAGGAAAAGAGAAAGAGGGATGTTGGGAGGGGAGGAAAAACTCTGCCAGTTGCGAAACTGGTTTAAAAGTTTATGAACTCGGAACCGAAAACAAGGGAGCAAGGATCCCATTTGGTAAGACTGAAAGAAGGTTCAATTGAACCGCTTGCACAGCTTGGACACAAAAGGCAGATTCTCTACACCTCCCGCCATCCCCAACCCCTTAAACTGTAGATGAGAGCTCACAGACTGCCAAGGCAAGAATCTGTTCCAAAAGGAGAGCACCTAACTAGGAAGGGGAAGGAAGTCCACTAGCACCCTGTTCAGTGCTAACACAGATGTGTGTGTGTGGGGGGTGGGATTTGAAGCCCTACAGAGGGCACCCCTTTGTGTAAAGGGCAGAGTGGGAACTCAATCAGACTCCCTGAAGGCAAGGCAAAAAGATCACCAGCTCAAGGTAATTGCGGTGTCAGGACAGCGTTAAACCAGCAGAGGCTGACACAATAAGAGATTGAGACATGCCAGAGGGGACCTAGAAAAAGGGAACCGAGCCATTTAAGGAATGGCTTCTTCAACTGTGAACTGAACAACATGGCTAAGGAGGACCCAAGAGGTCACCCCTAGGGACAATCAGAAAGAGTTCCCTCAGGATAGAGATAAATCCTACTCGTTCCCCTTCTTCCCTCAAGAAAATGGATCCGTCCAGTGAAGAATGGAAAAATCAAGATTTTTTTTTTTTAGGCTTTAAGGCCAAAGAAGAAGAAGCAGGAGGAATGAGCAGGAAGGGGGAGATGCCGAAGAAGGAGGCCCGTGAGGGGAAGGTGGGCGGGTTATCAATAATGAATGGTGAAGATAACAAGAGAAGATCAAGAATTACGGTAGGTATGTAATTTTCATATCTTCTCTTGTCAATCTTCACCATTCATTACTGCTTGGGTGAGTACCAAGCCCCTCCCGAAGGGGGACTAGAGAAACCCTGAGGGAACAAGACCCTCAGCCTTCTGCTGGTGAAAAACAACAGGGAGAGACCCTGGGCTAATTAGACGAGAATCCTAAGGCCGAGGGGAGCTAGGGGGTATCCCTCAGAGACGGTGGAAGCCCCTGCAGCAGCCTCCTAGCCCTGGTGGAAAAGAGACGGGTCCCTCGGAAGGCGGAGCGAATCACCCTATGCCGGGCCAGAGGTGACAATCTTGTTAGACGAAGCCATGCTGTCCGCTTAATGCAGATCGCTGTCCCTGCAAGCCTGGAAGCCACCTCATTGGCATCGTAAGATGCCCTTGCCTGATGCCTCACCAGCTCCAGGCCTACAGCACAGAGGGCAATGGCCTGTCTAGATTGCTCCGTGTCAGGCACTGATGCTAGAAGCTGAGATAGCATTGACCATAGATGCCTGTTGTAGGCAGCATGGTGTGCCTGATGTGATGCGATACGCAGCATCGTACGAGAGGAAGAGAACACTCTTCGCCCCAACCAGTCAAACTATAGAGAATCTGAGTCCGACGGTCGGTCGTGCGCCAGGCAGTGGCGTCTGGAAGGAGTCTCTAGGGACACCAATCCTGAAGGTGGGTTGGGAAGAGAACCTAGGGACTCGGATGGGGCACAATGCCTCCTCCTGCAGTCTGCCAGGGCTGGGATAGGGTCGGCTGGAGACTGTCAGGAACGGATAGACGCCTCCTGGAAAGGGATAGGCCAGGATAATAATAATAATAATAACTTTATTTTTAAAGCACCTTTCAAGAATATCAAGGTGCTTTACATCAAACACAATATACAATATCAATTTAAAACATATAAAAATACATTAAAACATTTAGTTAGAACAAACCATACAATCATCCATACAATAGCAAGTATTTATAAATAATTTCCATTAATCGTCCAGATAAGCCAAATCCCATAAGTAGGTTTTAAATCTTTTCTAAATACCTCCAAGGAGGTGCACCCTTAACCGAGTGGTAGAGAATTTGCATGAGTAAGCGTATAAGAAAATGCTCTGCTACTCAAGATTTTAAATTCACTCCTGGAATCTCTAACAACCCCTTGTCGGCCGAGCGGAGCGATCGGCCGGGGCAGTAAGGCACCAGAAGTTCTTTCAGATAGGCTGGACCCCGATTATGAAGGGCTTTGAAAGTCAATCAAATGACTTTAAAGGTGATCCGCCACCATATAGGAAGCCAGTGCAGTTCGCGCAGCACCGGTGTAATATGACTGGATCTCCTTGTCCCAGTCAATATCCAGGCTGCAGCGTTCTGCACCAGCTGAAGGCGACGGATTTCAACTCCAGAAAGCCCAAAGTAAAGGGCACTGCAGTAGTCCAAGCGCGAGGACACAAAAGCGTGGACCAACGTTGGTAGGGAGTCAGACGGAACAAGGTGACGCACACTGGCAATATTCCTAAGGTGGCAAAAGGAAGTCCTGACAACGGCAGACACTTGAGATTGAAGGGTCAGCCTATCGTCCAGGACAATCCCAAGGTTGCGCACCTGTTCAGAGGGCAGAAGTGACACACCGGCAAGAAAAATTCCAGAAGGCGTACCACCATGTGACCTCGCTATCTGACCACCCGGGTCCACCACTAACACCTCTGTCTTCTCTGAGTTCAACTTTAACCAATTAGAATCCATCCACCCTTGGATTTCTTCCAGATAGTTGTTAAACACAGAGAGTGCTCCATCCTGGTCAGGTGCCAAAGACAAGTATAGCTGGGTATCATCTGTATAGCAGTGAAACCTCAGCCCATACCGTCTTATAATGTCTCCAAGGGGCAGCATATACACTGCGAATAACATGGGTGACAGCACTGAACCCTGAGGCACCCCACACAACAAAGGAGTTGGGCCGGAAGAGTAAACCCCCGACACAACTCTTTGTGATCTCCCAGTAAGGAATGAAGTAAACCATTTTAAAACAGTTCCCGACATTCTACAAATTGACCTCAGGAGTGCTAACACCACCAAGTGATCCACAGTGTCAAAGGCTGACGAGAGATCAAGAAGGACTAGAATGTAACATTTCTTCTGATCTCTTGCCCTCAGAAGATCATTAAGCACCCGAACCAGCGCAGTCTCGGTGCTGTGTCTTTTACGAAAACCGGATTAGAAGGATTCATAGACATTATGGATGGTTAAATGGTCTTCCAATTGGGCTGCCACTACCTTCTCAATAACCTTCCCAATAAAGGGAAGATTAGAGATAGGTCTGTAGTTTGAAAAACAGCCTGGGCCCAGAGTAGCTTTTTTCAAGAGGGGTGTCACCACCGCCTCTTTCAGGGAGTTGGGAAACTCCCCAGACTCTAAAGAACACCAGACTATTTGCACCATAACTGGACCAATGGTCTCAAAACAACCCAAAATTAGGGGAGTTGGTCCAAGGTCCAAACTACAGCTCGTAAGCCGCACACTATGGATGATCCTCATAATATCCATGTCTTCCAGTCGGTGAAAGGAACTCCAAGAGAATTGAGGTATCGTGAGCTCGCTCTGTTCTACAACATCACCCTTAGAGATTGCCGGACGTAAGTCCGCCCTGATGTCAGCCACCTTAGTTGCAAAGAACCGAGCGAGCTCCTCGCACTCTACTTGCGAAAAGGCTTTTCGGACTTGCAGACAGGCTGGGTTACAGTCCGAAACAGCTGAGCCGGTCGATTCTGTGCAACTGCAATCTCCCTGGACAGGAGTTCTGCCTTCTTATGGGTGACTGCAGATTGATAGACAGAATAGTGTTCCATCAATCTAAGGTGGTTGGCATCAAGGGCGGATTTGCGCCAGCAAAGCTCTAACCTTCGCCCCTGTCTCCACAACTCCCTCAATGTCCCATCGAACCAAGGGGACCTGGGGTGAAGGGATAGGGGGCGCTCACAATAGGAGCAATAAAATCCAGGGTGCCCGTAATGGCCATATTATAGGCCACCACCAGCGCCTCTGGGTCACTGCTATTCAACACAAGGGATGAGAGATCAAGGACCACCACAAGGCCCTGGGAAGTAATATTCCGTAATGGGTGGTACCTGACCATCTCCACAGGGGAAGGCCTTCTCAGGGGGTGTAAAAATTAAACCTCACGGTGTGGTGGTCAGACCAGGCGACTGGTTCCACCCCCATGTCGGATAAGTCAATCCCTCAGAGGAAGACTAAATCCAAAGAGCACCCAGATTTATGTGTAGCACTGGAAACTACCTGTGTAAGGCCCAAAGAAGACATAAGTTGGAGGAAGTGATTACCAAATTGTGAGAGTTCATCGTCGACCCAGGCATTAAAGTTGCCCAGAACCATCAATCTGGGCGACTCAAACGACATATCAATGAGGAAGTCTGCTACTTCCTGTAAGAAGCGTTTCCCATCTCTGGGTGGACGGTAGATGAGAACGATTCGAATGCCTACACCTGCTACAACTGTACACTCAAAGGATTCAGCCTCATCTACTACCACATTTGTGAGGCCCAATTTAGTCTTAAAGCAGACTGCCATCCCCCAAATGTTGGGCACTGAATTCACTGAGAAACTCACGCGTCTCCCGCTCAGTATTGTCTCGCCTAACATAGGAGATATGGAGATCCCCAACCATCCTCGAAAGGAAGCACTGATATTCAGTGAAATCAGCGTTGGAAGAGAGGTGAGCAGATTGTTCCTCTCCCTCCGAGGAGGGAGCCGAGGAGGATGGGGAACTCGAATGCCCAGAGGACTCCTTCGGCGGTGGGGATAGGCGAAAAACCCACGCATGCATATATCTAACATATCAGGGGAAGGCTGCCGCAGTGTCTCTGAACGTCTCCCAGGATAACGGACCTGTAGGACTGACATGACCCAGGAGAGAGGGGGGTGGCTGCAGAGGAATGGGAGAAGGGCACCTACGAGGAGGTAACTGTCCTCTGCTAAGGCTCTGGAATCCGGAGAACGGAGCCCGAGCTGGCGGGGTCCCGGATAGCAAACCAGGTCGCAGAACGGAACCCTGGGGATGCGAACCTTGGAAGAGCCTGGAAGGGGATCCTCCCCGTGACGTACCTGGGACTGCATGGATCCAGAAGGGCAGCCCACAGCAACACCACCCGAGGGGTCCCTCGAGCCTAAGAGGGAGACGCGGGGCTCAGTGCTACGGCTCCTGTCTACATCCCGAGGGGTGGCAGGCGGAAATGGATGTGCCTCACCCCGGCCCCTCAACCCCTCGGACTCAGAAGATGCCCTCCTCCTCGATGCCAGTGACAGAGCCCATTGATCCGGGGGTCTCTCAAGGGAGTCCCTCGAAGAGAGGGCCCCTAGTGCACCCTGAGAAGGTGCAGCAGCACCGGAGACAGCAGCTGCCACAGCCCCCTCTGGGAGAACAGACCTCTCCCCCATTCCTACGCCATCCCCCCCCCAAGGGCCCCAGGCCACCCCAGCCTGGGAGTCCTCGGAGGAAGACTGCTGTGGAGACTGAGGAATGGGTGCGCTGGGCCGCCTGACACCGTGTCCCACAGAAGACTCCGATCCCGAGGAATTGGGGAGCCAGGCCGGGGTCTGCGTCTGAGTCGTCCGCTTCCGAGGAAGAGCCGACCAGAAGGACCTCAGTAATGGTCACCCCAAGAGTCTCCTTAGAAACAGCGCCGGGTGCAACCCATGGCACCGTTCGGTGTCAGCGCACCACAGACAACTCCAGAGCCCGGCTCCAACCCGTCCGCGGCTCCAGCCGAGTCCCCGGCACCGCCCTTGGCACCGGGACCCAAAATGGCTCTGCCAACGGAGTCGACTGGGCCCACAGTGCCACCAGTGGCATCGTCCCGATCACCAGCACAGCAAGCAGCACTGGGATCCGAGACGGCACCGGAAAGTGGCGTCGAGGGTCCACCCACGCCGGGCCCGCTAACCGCGGGCGACGACACTGGGGGAGCCTGCAACTCCAAAGAGGTGACTGCCGTGGTGGTGTCCCCACTGTGGCCCTGGGAGGGACCACGGTGTTCCCCTGACACTGCGAAAGAGGCCTCCTCCTTGGCATGACTTGAAGATGAGGAGGCCTCCTCCTCTCCAGACCATATAGGCCTAGGAAGGGACCTGGAGGTAGGGTCTAAAGATCTGGCCTGGGAGGCCCAAGAATGATGCCGTCCTCCAAAAGTCGTCGGGGTCCTGCCGATTTTGAACGCGTGGACTTCGAGAACATGGCGGTCCATCGAGAAACAGGCGTCGCAACTATCCATATCATGGTTAGGTCCCAGGCACCAAAGACAGACATCATGCCGGTCCGTAATGGAAAAATGCCAGCCACAATCAATCAATCAATCAATCAAAATCTTTATTTAATCAGGCGAACATCATTGAGCATAGCTCATTTACAAGATGGACCTGAGTGATCAAGAAGTGCAAGTGTTATTACATTGACAAGGGTAGCATAAACAGTAATACAATGACAGGGGTAACATAAACAGTAATACAATGACATAAGTGCTAATATATAACAATATACATATGTACAAGGCACATTAAAACTTTTAATCTGTGAGACAGAAGGTAATGGGACATCAGGAGTAATATGTAGATTATAGGACCTAGCAGGCATTTTGAGGGTGAATCTTGGGACTGGAAACGGGAGTTTTATCACATATAGGAACACGGGGTAGGAATGGGTTTAGCCTTTGTGAAGCAGTTGCAGAGTTCTGGGAATAGGGTGGTGAATAGTCTTTGAAGGATATTAAGGTAGGAGGTTATTTAGCTTCATGGTTTTTGAGTGAATTCCAAACAATTGCTAGTGAGTAGCTGATAGCAGCCTCCCAAACTGGGTGCAGACATTGGGGACCTTAAGAATGATAATTTTGCTGATCCTAGGTTGTATGGCCTAGAAGTAATTTGGAGTAAAACAGTCTGAGATATAGGTAGGTAGCTTGCCTGATAAGGCTTTGAATATCCAAATTGCAGCATTCCTATTTCTTCTGTGTTGTAATGATGTCCAGTTAACTGCCTTATAAAGGGAGCAATGATGGTGCTGAAGGGAAGGTCAGTATGAATCTGATGGACCTGTGGTATAGGGGTGTCCAGTTTATTTAAGAGGGGAGGAACAATGTCCGTACAGAAAGTCAGCATACTCAATGAGGGATAGGAATGAAGCCTGGATTAATCTTTTTGGAGTCTCTGTTGAGGTAGTGCTTTATTCTAAAAATAAACCAAGCCTTTGTCTCAGTTTCTTTAGTAGCTCCTCAATATGGACAGAATATAAGTTGCTTGTTATCAATCCAGACTCCAAGGTATTTGAAGTTATCAACAATTCCAGCTTCTCAAGTAAGGTGGTTACTTGTAGGGTGGTGGATGGTGGTTAGTGGCAGAGCAACTCTTTGAGGTAAAGAACACAGCTTTTGTTTTTTGGCATTTAGAAGTAGTTTTTATCCAATAGGTTGTGTTGTAGGATGGAAAATTCAGATTGTAGCAGTTCACAGGCTTTAGATAATGAAGGATTGCTAACATATAATACAGTATCATCAGCAAACAGATGGATGTTGATTGAGTGAGGTTAGCATCAATATTATTAATATAGATGGCAAAGAGGATGGGGCCAAGAATAGAGCCTTTGTGTACACCTCTTAACAGTGGTTTTAAGGTGGATAGGTAGATTCCATTTTTACCAGTTGTGATCTATCTGATAGATAGCACTTGAACCAATTTAGTGAAGGGGAATCCAACCCTAGTGAGCCAAGGGAGGTGATTAATGATTCATGATCCACTGTATCAAATGCTTTGCTCAAATCAGGAACACAGCACAGGTACTGTTCTTCTTATCCATAGCAATCTGTCAGTCGGTTGGTTACTTTGCTAGGGCCGAAATGGTGCTATGCCTTGATCTAAATCCTGATTGTGCTGTATTTAGGAGGTTATTGTTATCCAGGTAGTCCCTTAATTGTGAGTTTACTAACTTTTTCGAGCATCTTGGATAGAACTGATAGGATGGAAATGGGCCTGTAATTATTGAGGTCCATGGGATCACCAGATTTGAGTAAAGGAACTACTTGAGCTGTTTTCTTCAAGTGGAGAGAATGGATCCAGTGGTGAGGGAAAGACTGAAGAGATGAGTGAGGGGGCGATAAGACTTGAGATGCAATCTTGAGGAAGTAGGGGTCCAGGGAGTCTGTACCTGCACTTTTGAAGTATCTAAATTGAGAGGAGATCTTCCACTTCTTTCATGGATATTGGGTTGAAGGAGAAGGTTGATGTAGCCTTTGACCCACGGTGGATTGAAGGTTCAAGGAAGATCTCAGGAGATTTGCAGGTGAAGAGTCAAATGCTAGTCCAGCTGTGGTGAAGTGGTCATTGAAGGTATTTAGGATTTCTGTTTGTCCGTAATTTCTGTGTTATTTAGTAGCAGTTTGCAGGTTAAGGCAGTAGTAGGTTTTGGCCCAAGATACCCTTTATAGTTCCCAGAGCCTGGTTGGGTTATTATAGGAGGCATCCAATTCAGCTCTATAATAGGCAGCTTTGGCAGATCTTATTTGTGTTGTACATGAGTTTCTTGCTTTTCTGAAATTTAGCCAGTCTCTGGAATCCTTAGTTTTTCTTGCCTTTTTCCACAGTTTGTCTCTGGCTAGCAAGGCTGTTTTAAGATCAGTGGTGAACCAGGGGCAGGACCTTGCTTTAGTTCTGATATTGGTGAATGGTGCATGAATATTGAGAGCATTAGTGATAATGTCCTTTAGAATCTGGAGAGCTGTTTCCACTGAGGTTGTAAGGTAGAAATCTTGCCAATATATTGTGTTACTCAGGTCATGGAGGTATCCTGGTATGTTGAACTTCTTTTTTGACCTTTTGAGGACAAATTCAGCAGGGTTGGGTGGTTTGAGTGAAGATCTTATGCCAGCTATGGGACAATGGTCACTTACATCATTCGGTAGTACTCCTGCATGCGTATATAAGTGAGGCTTGTTTACCAACATAATATCCAGGAGTGAGCTGTTGCTAGAATTTTTAGGTTAACCCTGGTTGGGTCTTTAATTAGCTGTGTAAAGCCATAGGTGTCACAAAAGGTTACCAATGGAGCAGATGCATTAGATAGCCAGTTTAAATTCAAATCACCAAGGATGATGGTATCTTCAGGGCCTAGATTGGTTATTGACGCCAGGTGAGATAATAATTTGAGGCCTGCTGAGGGGGGCCTATAGCAGCCAATCAATTTAAATGAAGACAAGTTAGGAAGGGATATTTTGATTGACAAACATTCAAATTCCTTTGGTTTGGATGTGTTGATGAGGCAGGTAGCAGAGATGGTGTCCTTAATGTATATGGCCACCCCACCACCCCTGGAAGGGCGATCTGCTCTGAAGAGCTGATAGTTGGTAAGGTTTACAACACTGTCTTTGGTCGAAGGTCTGAGCCAAGATTCAGAGATGACCAGAAAGTCAGGCAGGTATGTGCCACCCAGGCCTGTATTACGGAGAATTTTTTAAGAGGCTGCAGGTATTGAAGTGTAGGAAGCTTAGGCCATTTATAGAGGATAGATCAGCAGGGAAAATAAACTTTCAATGGGGCCAGGATTTATTTCAATGGTACCAAAACAGATCAGAAGGTAGAAGATTAATTTGAGGAGGGCACCAAGGGACAGGGATAGTGAGTGGTCAGAGCGCTTCCTCCTAATCTGGGTGCCTGCTGTGAGATGAGTGATGGTCCTGGTATATAGGTGCTTAATTTTATCATAGCATAATAATTTAATGGACAGGCATAGTGGTTAATAAAAGCCATGATACAAGTAAGGTGCCAGGGCTGTGCTGAATTGTTAGGGTGGCCTTATGTGGGATATCCCAGAGGTTGCATTGTAAACGTGGTTCGGGTGAATAAGGAATCCGTGGTTGGCCATTGTGGATGGCAGAAGTGGTAGGACGATAACTGAGTTATTTATCTTGACACTGGGCATAACATTAATATCAATGGGGATTGGGTGAGATGCGAGGCTGAGGAGCAAAAGGAAGCAAAGTAGCATTGTGGAGGTTAGGTATGGGTTAAGGGAGGAAGGAAAGGGATGTGGGCGGATTAAGAAATGGCGGGAGAAAGTGTATAAAAGCGAATCAACCAAGAGGGGAGGGGGCGGCAGTATTGGCGGCTTTGCCCGCACCTTCTGCCTGCTTCTCCCGGCCTCCTGGAATCCTTGGTCGGCTGCACAGGCGCCGCCGACCCTCTGGTGGCTCGGTGGCACAGGAGCACAGACGCATAGGGGCACGGCCCGCTTTAGACTTTCGCTTAGCTCCCGAACCTGACATGATGCAAAATAAAATACAACACAGAAAAAGCTCCCGGCGCCGTTAAATAAATGGAACAAACTTATCGGCGTCGGGAGAAAATCGGGATGAGGAGTCGTCGCTGAAAAGGTGTCGCCGAATGAGGCCTAGTGGCGACTATTAAATTTTAACTTGGTAGCAGGTGCAACCTTGACGGCGGGAGAAACAGAACTGATGGGAGGAGGGCAACGCCGCCCTATGCATATCATGCGACGCGCCACTCGGAGGCGGCACCGCGGGCACAGACTACTCTAGCGGGTGCGCACTTCCGGCCTACACCCAAGCAGTAATGAATGGTGAAGATTGACAAGGGAAGATCAATTGGTTATACCACAAGAAAAAATTACTCACCTTAGTAATTGTGTTTCTTCTATTGGAGTCTTATTGTATTCTGACATATGCAGTGATCTCCAACCCTTGAACTGCCCCGGAAAACAAAGAGTTAACTTTCTATGCAGAGCATAGAATGCTGAACTCAAGCTCAGTTGGAGTCTCTGTCTGGAGTGTTTCAAACTCAAAACGTCAGACTCTTACGAGCCCACTAACTAAAGATTCTATGTGGAAATTGTAAAATTCCTACTAGCCAACTGGCAGTAAAACGTTTTGGGTTCCCAAAGGAAGACTCAAGTCAGGAAACCCAAAAACCAAAACCCAATTTAATACAAATAAAGTAATAAATCAACACCCAAACAAAAGAAGAGGGTGTAAACAAGGAGCACCCCCGGGGTGCAACACTGCACCTGCCGACCCACTTCCCAAATACATGTTCTGAGAGGGGAGGCAGGGAAGGAGGTCAGAATACAGCAAGACTCTAATAGAAGAAACAAATTACTAAGGTGAGTAATTTTTTTCTTCAAACAACATGAAGTCTTGCTGTATTCTGACATATGCAGACTACCAAGCATTACCTCCATGGAGAAGGGACAGAACCTACTTTGGGAATAGGCTCTGAAGTATTGCTGTGCCAAACCGAGCATCACTCCTAACCTGGATATCCAGAGAGTAATGCTTGATAAAGGTATGGACTGTTTTCCAGGTGGCTGCTTGACAAATCTCTAAGAGAGGAATATCCCTGGCAGCAGCCAGGGAAGCAGCTGTACATCTGGTGGAGTGAGCCCTCGGGCCTGAGGGAGGAATCTTTCCCAGTTTTTCATAGCAGAATTGTATACAAGATACAATCCACCTGGCAATAGTTCTCTTAGTGGTGGGTTTGCCCTTTCCCACTTCTCCAAAAGTGAGGAACAACTGGAGGAAGTCAAACCTGTGACCCTTGGTACGCTCTATGTAGTAACTAAGGGCTCTTTTAACGTCGAAACTGTGTAGCCTCCTCTCACCTGAGAAAGAATGACCAGTGAAGAAAACAGGGAGAGACAAAGACTGATTCAAATGGAAGTCTGAAACCACTTTGGGCAAGAACCGTCTATTGGTTCTAAGGACCACTTTACCCTTTGAAAGGAGATGAAATCAGGTTCCACTGACAGGGCCTGCAGTTCACCGATATGCCTGGCAGAGGTAATGGCTACCAAGAACACAGTTTTCCAAGTCAAGTACTTAAGCTCTGCTGAGGACATAGGCTCAAAAGGAGGTTGCATAAGTTGAGCAATGCAAACATTCAAATCCCAGGCAGGGGCAGGGTCTCTAAAGGGAGGACTGCTGTGAAGTAAACCTTTAAAAAATTTACAGAATACAGGATGAGATGATAGTGAGGAAGACTTTCCCACTGACAGAAAAGCAGAAACAGCTGACAAGTATACCTTGAGAGTAGCTGGTCTGAGGCCAAGGCTATTAAGATGGACCACATAATCCAGAACCGAAGGCAATTCAGCAGTGTCTGGAGAAATATCACTCTTGGAGCGCCAAATGCTGAATCTTTTCCACTTGAAGTTATAAGTCTTTCTGGTGGAGGCCTTTCGAGCAGCTTTGAGAATATCCGGAGCACCCTGAGAAAGATGCAAGTCTGCAAACTCTAACTCTTCAAAAGCCATGCCTTGAGATTGAGACTGAAGATTGGGGTACCAAATCCTCCCCCGAGAGGATGTTAACAGGTTGTAATTCCTGGGAGGAGACAGGGGAAGATGGACTGCTAGGGACAAAAACAGGAGGTACCAATGCTATCTGGCCCAATCTGGAGCAATTAGAATCACTTTGCAAGGTTGAGACCTTATCTTGACTAGAACCTTGAACAGGAGTGGGAAGGGAGGGAAGGCATACAGAAATTTCCCTTCCCAATTCAGAATCAGAGCATCCAGAGGGACTGAGCCCAAGACTGGGGGTCTGCAACAAAAGAGAGGAAGTTGGTGATTGTCTGGGGCTGCAAAGAGATCCATCTCTGCAGTGCCCCACCTCGAAAAAATCACTTTCAGCACCTGAGGATCCAGGGACCATTCGTGATGACCCTGAGAGATCCTGCTCAGTGCAACTGCTAATACATTGTCCTTCCCTGGAAGGTGAACTGCTATCAGAGAGGCCTGCAGGGAACAAGCCAGGGACCACAACTTCATGGCTTCTGTGCACAAGGCCGTAGACCGAGTGCCTCCCTGCTTGTTGATGTACCACATGGTGGTGGTGGTGTCTGTTCTGACCTGAACCACCTTGTTCTGTACTGACTGAGAGGAAGCTTTCAGGGCCATAAAAACTGCCCTGAGTTCTAGGAGATTGATATGGAGAAGGGATTCCTGAGGTGACCACAGTCCCTGGGCAGTGAGGGCCCCCAGATGGGCTCCACAGCCCAGAAGAGAAGCATCCATGGTAAGGACCACTGAATGAGACTGAGTGGCAAATGGAACCCCCTGCCTTAAATTGTCCTGATCCTGCCACCTTTGAAGGGCTTGGATCAGGGTCTGAGTCACAGGAATCAGCTTGGTAAGGGAATCCTTCCTTTGGGACCAAAAGGCCCTCAGATGGAACTGAATATCCCTCATCTGGAATCTTGCCCCTTGGACCACTGCTGTAGAAGCTGCCATGTGGCCCAAGAGCTAGAGGAAATGTCTTGCTGGTTGAGACACCTGAAGGCTGAAGGAAGAAGCCAGGTCTATAAGAACTCTTGCCCTTTCCAGGGGAAGAAAAGCTCTTGCTTTGACAGTATCCAGCTCTGCCCCTATAAAGGTAAGAAGCTGCACTGGCTCAAGAACTGACTTGGGAAGGCTGAGAAGAAATCATAGAGAAGAGAGCACTTGCTGGGTCACTTGCAGGTTTGACTTGACTTGGTCTGGAGACTGGCCCACTATGAGCCAGTTGTCCAGGTATGGAAAAATGGAAAGCTTTTGCCTTCTTAGAAAGGCAACGACTACTGCCAAGCACTTCGTGAAAACCCTTGGGCCTGATGTCAGACCAAAGGGCATTGCCTTGAACTGATAATGGCCTGAGGGCAACTCGAACCTGAGGTACTTTCTGTGGGAGCACCTGATGGGAATGTGAAAATAGGCATCCTTGAGGTCTAGGGAGGCTAGCCAGTCCCCTGGCCTTAGAGAGGGAAGAATTATTCCCAGAGTTACCATCTTGAACTTTGGTTTTAAAAGATGTTTGTTCAGGTATCTTAGGTCTAGGATGGGTCACCACTCCCCTGTCTGTTTTGGGGTAACGAAGTACCTGGAGTACAGACCTTTGCCCCTGTGTAGGGTAGGAACTTTCTCTATGGCTCTTAAGGCCAGAAGAGATGAAACCTCTGCCTCTAGGGCAAGGGTTTCTGAGAGACCTGCAGGTGGAAAAGATCTGGCTCTCATCTTCGGAAATCTTTTGAAGCTGAGAACCAGTCCCTGGCTTACTACTTCCAGGACCCACTTGTCTGATGTAATAGGCCTCCAGTCCTGGACAAAGTAAGCCAGCCTGCCCCCTACTGGAATAGGAGAGTAGACCCCGGCTGACAAATCAGGGTGTCTGCTTGGCAGGGGCTTTAGGCTGAGGAGTGGATGCAGCCCTGCTCAACCCCCTTCCGCCTCTCCCTCTGAAGAACCCCCTCTGCGGAAAAGGAGAAGAGGCCTGTGCTTGGTAAAGAGGCCTATGAAAAGGCCTGCCCCTGCCCCTAGACTGCTGCCTTTGAGGAGTTGCCTGCCTTTCCTTGGCCTGAGCACTCCTGTAAGTGGTCCTGTACTCGTCCATTTTCTTCATGTAATTCTCTGTCTGCTCCCCAAACAGGGAATTACCCACTACAGGAAAATCCACGGCCTAGGCCTGAGTATCCTGTGAGAGGCTAGTACATCTGGGCTAAGCCATTCTTCGAAGAGCCACAGATGTAGCCATGACTCTTGATGACACATCACTGGAGTCCACAGCAGCATGAAACTGTACTTTCAATGCCTCGATCCCATCTGCAGCCACCTGCTCCAGCTCCTTGCCTAGCTGGGGGGAGGCCTGTTTACCCAGTGCCAGTACAGTGTCCCACCTGGACTTCTGGTACCTGGCTGTATAGGCCATATAATTCGCCTGCCTGAGTCCCAAAGAAGATGCCATGTACTGTTTCTCTGCCATGGCATCAGTCTTCCTGGAGTCCTTGTCTGGGGGGTGTGAAGCCAAGGGAATATTTGCCTTGTCACGGGCAGCAGCCTGCACTACCCCAACAAGGCTGCATTGCTGGTATAAGAACTGCGTGTCTGAGCCTGAAAGTGTATACCTCTTGTCCATTCTTCTATCCACAGGAGGTATAGTGTTAGGAGACTTGAGAATTTTTCGTGTCTGCTTCCCAAAGGATTTGTGGAGGGGAACAGACAGTCTCCTGGACTCTGGGATGGCCATCATCTCTACATAATCAGGCTCCTCTTGATCCTCCAATGCCTCCTCCATAGGAAGCTGGAGGGTTTCAGCCACCTTTCTGTAAAACATAAAGTGAGAAGGGGACTCAGAAAGCCTAGGAGGGGAAACACCTGAGGGTCTGTCTGGGGAGATGTCCGGTTCCACAATCCGAATCGCTCTGGCTATTTCTTTGGCGGTCGGAACATGAACCTCTGATCCGAACTGACGATTTTTTCTTTGTGCTTTTGTCGGAACCGATCCTCGAATCGGCTCTCCTTTGCCCGAAAAGTATCGCCTGGTCAGAGGGCACTCCTTCTGGTTCGGTCGGAACCGAACCGGGCTGGCTATCTGGGTCAGAGGACTTCTAGACCTCCTTTTCCCTCAGTCTACCTAATCTCTTCTCAAGGGTAGATTTGGGAAAATGTTTACATATTTGGCAGTCTGAATCGAGGTGGTCAAACCCCAGACAATAAACACAGGTGGTGTGGGGGTCGGCCTTAGCAAAGACCTTCCCACACTCACTGCAGTGTTGAAACCCAGTGGGCCCGTTTTTTTTCTTGGGTTTCTCAGACATGGCCAACCCAACTAACTTACCCTTTTATGGCAACAGCCAGGCAAGACACCTCATCGGTTCCTAACCGTGTCACGGTATTGGAAAACCGTATTAAACACATTTTTTTTTAGAACCGATAAGAACCGGTAACCACACTCTAAGTAAAACACTAACTTTCACTATCAAATGGTCGGTTCAGCCGAACCGACCTGCACTTTTACAAGTTCCACACAGAAACAAAATAATTCCTATCTAGTACTCACGGCACCACAGACAGAGACTGAACCGAGTATTCGGATAACTTTTTCGGTTTAAAAACCAACAAAAACTGAGACTTTAACTGACTTTCGAACCGAGCTGAAGGAGAAATCTCCTTAGCGACCGTTCAGTGAGGCGGAGTAAAGAATCTGATGGTTTGAATTTGAAACACTCCAGACAGAGACTCCAACCGAGATCGAGCTCAGCATTCGAAAGTTAACTCTCAGTTCAAGGGTTGGAGATCACTGCATATGTCAGAATACAGCAAGACTTCATGTTGTTTGAAAAGTACAGATCTGAGTTGTTACAGATAGCATGATAGTCCTATGGGTGGTCACTCGGGGAGGGATCGCACCCATGCCAGATTGCTGTACAGATTTTATTGGTCTAGAACTCATGAAGATGTTGTTACTTATTGCAGTTCTTATGCTGAGTGTCAGAAAGTAGCCCTAGTGACTAAAAAAGATAAGGTGTCCCTGGTGCCCCTACTCTTTGATAGATGTGCCTTTTGAGAGAATTGCAATGGTTGTGGTTGGCCCCTTAGCCAAAAGTAAAAAGGGTAATCGATTCATTCTGGTAGTATGTGACTACGCTACTCTATACCCAGAGGCAGTTCCTATTCGTACTGTCACAGCCCCAAAAGTGGCAGCAAAGCTTGCTAACATTTTCAGCAAGGTGGGCATACCTAAAGAGATTATTACTTATCAGGGTAGTAATTTTGGTGCTGAATTACTGAAGGAGCTGTACTGGCTACTAGGCATCACTGCCTTAACAACCTCCCCTTATCACCCTCAGACAGTCTTGTTGAGTGTTTTAATCAAACCCTAAATCGCATGTTAAAAAGGTTTGTAAAAGGGGAAGGGAAATACTGGGACCAATACTTATCTTACCTGCTTTTTGCATACAAAGAAGTGCCACAGGCATCTACAGGTTTTAACCATTTGAAATGCTGTATGGTAGACAAACTAGAGGGCCACTAGATGTAATAAAAGAAATATGGGAAGATAACCCTCATCAGAAACAATCTATTACATCTCATACGTGTGCCCTGAGAAAGAAGCTGGAAAAATATGTTGAAATTGCCCATAGTAGTCAGGAAGAGGCCCAAAACCAACAGAAGGTGTATTATGACCATGGGGTAAAAGAACAGGTTACTGACCCGTAACAGTAGTTCTAGGAGTGGTACATGTTGCTCATCCACACTCTCTGGCATGTCCCTTTCCCCTTTAAATCTAGCCAGAAAGTCGTCAAGCTGGCTCCTCCCACCCACCCAGGTAGTAAATACCTCGGCTCCGCCCCATGACACCAGATCTTAGCCCTCTGGACGCCAGGTTATATCGCCAAAGCCGGGAGGTCAGGTGGGTGTGTGTGGATGAACAACATATACCACTCCTAGAACTACTGTTACAAGTGAGTAACCTGTTCTTCTAGTAGCGTGGATATGTTGTTCATCCACACTCTCTGGCAGACTCCAAGCAGTTCTCCGGGAGGAGAGAGGCAAGGTGCACACCCCCTATTTAGGAAACAGAGATTGGAGAAATGAGGCCCCAAAACCAGCATCCCGGCGTGACTCAAGGTCGATGTGGTAGTGGGTAATGAAGGTGTTTGCTAACATCCAGGTAGCAGCCCGACAGATCTCCTGGCTAGGGATGTCCCTGGAAGCAGCCACCGATGCAGCAATATGGTGGGTAGAATGAGCTCTTATCCCTCTGGGAGGCTCCTTGCCCGCCAACTCATAGCACAGACCTATGCATGATGTAATCCATCTTGCAATGGTCCGTTTAGCTGCAGATCTGCCAGAAGCGGCTTCAGCGTAGGTGACAAACAGCTGGAGAACCTCTCCCGGAATTTCCGCCGTCCTCTCCTTATAATAGGAGAGAGCATGTCTCGTGTCCAGAGTATGGAGCCTGTACTTGGCGTACGAGGTGTAGTTAGGGTAGTATACCGTCAGAGTCAACACCTGGTTAAGGTGAAACTCTGAAACCACCTTCAGAAGGAATTTTGGGTGGGAGAACAGGACAACTCTGTCCCTGTGGAAGACCAGATAAGGGAGTCCACCGAGCGCCTTGAGCTCCCTGTCCTTCTGGCTGACGTGATAGCCACCAGGAAGGCCATCTTCCACGACAAGTGTGAGAGCTCACACTTGTGCATGGGTTCGAATGGCTTACCCATAAGCTTTGCCAAAACCAGCAAGAGAAGTTCACGCACCGGAGGGGATATGTGATCCAGGCCTTTGAAAAAGCGCCCGACCACTGTCTCCTATGCCAATGTTGGCTGACTGGCCCGCGCCCGGTAAGCAGAAATGGCTGCCAGGTGCACCCGAAGGGTCGATGATCGCAGACTCCCTTTGGAGAGAGACCAAAGGTAGTCTAGAATGTTAGCCACAGAGCAGGATAAGGGGTCCAGACTCTTACCCTGACACCAAATGGAAAACCTTTTCCATTTGAAGTTATAACACTTCCTGGTCGATTCCTTATGAGGGGCCTCCACCACGGTGTAGACATCCTCGGAAAGACCCAAAGCCTGGAACTCTAGCCGCTCAGGTACCAGGCTGTGAGGTGCAGGGATTGAAGGTCCGGATGGAATACCTTCCCCTGGTTCAATGATATCAGGTCCGGGCATGTACAAAGCCGCTCCGGGGCCCTGCAGCTGAGGCTGAGGAGATCTGGATACCAGAACTGATGGGGCCAGTCTGGGGCTACCAGGATCACCTTCACCTTGTCCCTCCTCACCGTGAGTAACACCCTGTGGATCAAGGGAAATGGAGGGAAGGCGCAGAGGAGGCCTGGGGTCCACGGCCTCAAGAAGGCATCCCCCTGCAGCGAGCCCTGCTGAGGGGGGGTGGGCATGGTACAGACTCAGCTTGGTGTTCTCCCTGGAGGCAAACAGGTCCACCAATGGTTTGTCCCAACGGGAGAACAGACTGTAAGCTACCTCTGAATGGAGAGACCACTTGTGGGATGTCTGGCCTAAGCGGCTGAGAGCATCCGCCAGTTGGTTCGAGACTCCTGCCACATGGATGGCAAGGAGATCCGCCTCCAAATGGCTGATGAGGGTCCAGATTCGGAGTGCCTCCTTGCATAGCAGCCGGGAGTGCGTGCCGCCCTGTTTGTTGAGGTAGTACACGGTCGCAGTATTGTACGTCTGGACTTGAACCACTTGACCCCGGAGCTAAGGCGCGAAAGCTGACAGGGCCAGTCTGACTGCTCTGAGCTCCAACAGGTTGATGTGGCATCGGGACTCCTCAGGGGTCCAGAACCCGTGGGCCCTGCTGTCCCTCGTGTGGGCTCAGCGGCCCATGAGAGAAACATCAGTTGTCAGGATGACCGTTGGCTCGGAGCGGACAAACGGGATTCCTTCCTGCAACCTGTCTGGGAAGGGTCCACCATTGGAGAGCGTCCCACATCTTCTGGGTTACAGTGATCAGCTGGTCGAAGTGACCATATCGCTGCATCAACTGGGTGGCCAGCTCCCATTGGAGGGAGCGCATGTGCCACCTGGCCCAATGGACCACCGAGGTGCATGCCGCCATGTAGCCCAGAAGGCGCAGAAAGTCCCGGGCAGGACGCAAGTGCCCAACCAGAAATGATCGGGCAAAGGAGGAGAGAACCTCCGCCCTGTCTGCCAGGAGCCGAGCTCTGGCTTGACAAGAGTCAAGCTCTGCCCCGATGAAGCCCATCACCTGAGAGGGCACGAGTTGGGAGCAAGTTCAGAGGGCCAGATCCCTGGACCTCTCCACCTCCTGAAGGGAGGAACCTGCCAAGAGCCAGTCATCGAAATAAGGGTATAGCCGAACTCCTCGACGCCGACTTGGTGAAGACCCGTGGGGCCGATGAAAGGCTGAACGGCATGGCTTGGAACTCGTACAGGGTCCCCTCGACCCTGAAGCGGAGTAACCGCTGGTGAGACGGACGGATTGGGACGTGAAAGAACGCGTCCTGCAGATCCAGTGAACAGAACCACATGTTTTGCTCCAGAGATGGTATGAACTGGTTCAGAGTTACCATCCGGAAGGTACGAGACCCGAGATATTGATTCAGGTCGTGGCGATCTAGGATGGGGTACCAACCCCCGTCTGCTTGGGCACCAGGAAGTACCTGGACATGAAGCCTCGGCTTGTAGGAGGATCTGGCACTGGAGCTACCACCTCCTTGAGGAGGAGCTGAGCAATGTCGTCCTGAAGGGCTGAGTGCAAGCTGAGATCCTTTCCTCCCGAGGGGCGCGGGCTCGGCTGGGAGGGTACTGCTCGAATTCCAGAGGCAGTCCCTGGCCGACCACTTCCAGAACCCACCTGTCCGAAGTGATACCGGACCAGGTGGAAAGAAAGTGATGGAGCCGGCCCCCCATGGGAGGACCCAGAGCTGGCGTGACAGAAGTAGGGGTGGCAACCCCCGACCCGTCACTGAGCAGGCTTAGAGGAGAAGGAGGCTCCTGGACCAGCACCTCGGCCTCCTTTACGGGGCTGTTGGGGACCCTGCTTGGGCCTGGGGCGCCAAGCTTGAGCCTGCTGCTGCTGCTGGCCTCCTTGAAAGGAGAGTTGCCTAACCGCATGGGAAGAGTGCCGAAAAAGGCTTCTTCTTGTGTTTCTGCTGGTTCTTGCCCAAAGAACCCTTTGCAGAGGTAGCATCCAAGGTGGCATTGGACTGCTCTATGCGCTGGAGGTGACCAGCCACTCCCGGACCAAAGAGGTCGGTGCCTAGGAAGGGCACGTCAGCTAACGTATGGTGAGTATCCACTGGAAAGGAGGATAACCTCAGCCAGGCCCTGCGGCGAGTGGCCACTGCGGCTGCTAAGGATTGGGCACAGGAATCTCCAATGTCCAGGGTCATCTGGAGCTGCTGTTTCGCAACAGCATGGCCATGGTCATGGACTTGCTTCACTGTGGTCTGCATGTCCGCTGGGAGATGAGAGAGGACTTCATCTAATGACCCTAAGACGGCATGAGAGAAGTGTGCCATGATCACAGCCGAGCTGGCCTGACGAAGGCCTAAGGATGAGGCCGCACAGACCTTCTGGGCAGAATGGTCCATATTCTTGGACTCCTTGACCGGAGGGCAGTCAATGTCGGCTGAGCTACCAGTGCGTCTGAACACAGAAGCAGTCACAAGGCTTTCAGCTGAGGAATGCTCAGTGAACCCCGCCAGGGACCCCATGGGTACCGTATACTTGCAGGCCATGTGAGCGGACGGAGCTGGACAGGAGGCAGGATGCTGCCATAGCTCAAGGGCCGGGCCAACAATGGCTTCGGCCACTGGAAAGGCCTCCATCGGGGTATCCCCCCTTTTGAGGATATCCATAAGGGGGTATTCTGCCTCCTTTTGGATAGGCTCCAAGGGCATTCCGGTAGATTCAGAAATCAGGTGGAGGATGCCCTGAAAAGAGGAAGGACCTTCCTCCAAACCTGCCACTGATGACTCGTCATTCCCCAGATGCGAGTGCAAACCAGTGGCATCCAAATCCGAAGAGTCGGGATACAATGGTCTCCTGCCTACGTCTCCCTCGATGCGCCAAGGGCGATCGGGAAAACAGTGATGGACAGACGACAGGGCAGTCCGGTGTCTGTCCGGTCCTCTTTCGAGGAAGCCCCTCCCTGAGGCTGCTTAGGCAGTGGCTCCACCAAAATCAGTGGGGACACCGAAATAGGCCGAGCTGGAATACGCGCCGTCCCCATGGGGGGGGGGGGGACCTCTGGTTCCGGAGGGGTCGCCGTCGGCCTGGGAGGTGGGGGCCAAGTAATGGCTGGTGCTGCCGGCAGAGCTGGCTTTTGACCGGTCAGAATCAGCTGTTGCCACATGAGATCCTCATAACGTTAACGGAGTTTCCGTCGAAGTCTCTCCTCATCCGAGGAGGATGAGGATCGATGGTGACGCCTCTTTCTGGAGTGTTTGTGACCTTTCTTCAGTTTTTCAACCGAAGGGGTCGTGGTCCTTGATTGAGACCGACGGGGTCGGCTTGTTCGATAGGGAGACGCCGGAGTCGGAGAGAACCGAGGTTCCGGCACCTTTCCCTTGACCGGGACACTCGAGGGCAGGGTCTCCTCATCGGGGAAGGAAAGGACAGGCGTCCTTTCTAAGGAGTTGTTGACCGGAGTTGGCGACAAAGGCTCAATTGGGTCGAGACTGATCTCGGCCAGTTCAGCAGTTTCCTCGGTCTCGGTGCCTTGGCCGGACGGAAGGTCCGAAAAGCTGGCGACCGAGGAAACGATCTCTACCGAAGTCGAGACCACATGTTCCTGGGACTCGGACCTCTCTCGGTCCCAGGAACATCTCCTTCTGGAGGAGGAAGAAGACTTGGGGTCCTTGTCCCTCTTCCGAGGGTGGGAGGAGTGCGAGCCCGAGGGCGCCTCAACCCTGGTGGGGAGAGACTGGCACAACTCCCGAAAGAAACCAGTAAAAGTAGAGCCAAGGTTGAGAGGTACAAAAAAATTTTGGTTGGCCGAAGCTTGAGCAGTTTCCTTCGCGAAATCCACCATCTGTTCCAGCTGTTCAGCGGATCCTGCGGCCGCAGAAACTGCCCACCTTGCCTCCTTCGATTTCACCTGCGGATTGTGAAGCTCCGGACTCCCCAATTTGAGGCGCGCCTTGCAGTCGTCCAGGACATTGGGATGGAAGGCCAGACATGGTGCAAGAGGTGGTGTCATGTATGACACCTAAGCAATAGACACACGAGAGGTGGGGATCGGTGTGCAACATTTTCTGGCCGCAGGGACACCGGTGAAATCCGGGGGACGATTTGTCCTCCATGTCTGATGTGCTAGGATTGGAGTCGTAAACGCTAATGAGTTTTAAAGAAATTGGTGGTGAAAACCGACGTTGAGAATCCAGGGCCTACGAACTGCTAAGGTAGCATGAGGGAACCTGAATCTTCCAGCGGAAAGGAAGATCTGGTGTCATGGGGTGGAGCCGAGGTATTTACCACCCGTGTGGGTGGGAGGAGCCAGCTTGAAGACTTTCCAGTGAGATTTAAAGGGGGAAGGGACATGCCAGAGAGTGTGGATGAACAACATATCCATGCTCCTAGAAGAAAAAGTTTTTGAGCCAGGTGAAAAGGTCTTGCTACTGTTACCAGCTACAGAAAATAACCTGTTAATGAAGTGGCAAGGGCCTTACAAAGTGCTTAGGGTGACATACTGGCACAGTTAACTATGAGATTGAGACCCCTGACAGGAAAAATCCTACTAAGATATACCATGCTAATCTCCTGAAGACATGGGTTGAACAAACACCAAAAGCAGTTTTGCTAGTTTTACCAGAAACTGATAAAGAAGATACTGATGTAGCTTATGACTGACTGAACAAACTGTAACTGCTGATGCTGTAAATGTGAATGTTTCCTTAACCTCCCAACAAACCGCAGACATTCCTAACTTGCTAAAGACATTTAACAGTACTTTTACCACAGTACTAGGTTGAGCAAAAGGGAGTCGAGCACGTAATAGTGACATGGAATGTTCGCCCTATTAGACAAAAGACATACAGATTACCAGAGCGGTTAAGAGCCGACGTGGTTAAGGAAATACAAAAAATGAAAGAATTGGGTATCACAGAAGAGAGTTGAGAAGTGCTTGGTCATCATCAACAGTGAGCGTAAACAAAAGAGAAGGGTCTGTAAGAATCTGTCTGGATTTAGGAAACTTAATCAAGTGTCAGAATTTGACAGTCATCCTATGCCCAGAATAGATGATTTGGCGGACAGACTGGGGAGTGGTAAGTATATCAGTACCCCCGATCTCACCAAGGGTTACTGGTAAATCCCCCTAGCTACAGAATCCAGAGACAAAACTGCACTTGTCAAGTTAGCTACTCCCCTCACTGAACTCACAAAGAAACAGTTCCCGAATAACGTGAAATGGACCCCAGAGTGTGATGAAGCTTTTTCAGCCATTAAGACTGCATTATGTTCAGCCCCCGTTTTAAGAAACCCAGACTTTGAGAAACAATTTTTGGTACAGACTGATGCATCAGAGGTGGGCCTAGCTGCAGTCTTGAGTCAGCATATAGATGGAAAAGAACATCCTATTCATAGGAATTTGCACGACAGAGAGAAAAGATACTCCACCATTGAAAAGGAATGCCTTGTGGCAAAGTGGACCATGGAGTCTCTTAAGTTTTACTTACCAGGAGCCGACTTTGTACTTGTAACAGATCACAATCCTCTCTGCTGGCTCAACCAAATGAAGGATAAACATTCTAGAATCAAATGGTGGTACCTGGCACTAGAGCCATTTAACTTTACAGTGATGCACAAATCTGGAAAACAGAATATCAATGCTGATTTCTGTCTAGATATGGATTAGGAATTGAGAATTTAAAAAAGATTAAAAAACTAAATAAAAAAATGTGCGAGTTTCATCTACTCTGTTTGCAATGCTGCATATGCACTGAACTGTAAAGGTTATAAACGAACGTTAGATGGTAATTTATTTATTTATTTATTTATTTAAGAATCAGTTTACAACCTTTGAGCCAGAGGCTCGTTTCCAAAGGTACTTCGTCACATAAAGACATACACTGCGTTTCGGTTACATAGCAAAGATTTGCAAAAAATCAATAGGCATTCACCAGAGGTGCCACGTCACATAGTGGTCAGACAAATACAATTGGGTACAGGGTACATGTAATTGATAACAGGTATTACACAAGTCGGTATCAAGTGAGCATTCTGGTAGATAAACATTGAAAACAGCTGGCACTGGCCAGGTTAAACCTAGGCATGGTGTACAGGGAAGTGGTGGAGGGGATGGTTGGGTGGAGAGCTGCCCGGCGGGCATTGTCAAGGGAAAGAGGTGGAGGCTATGTTCAGAGACAGGAGCAGTTACGAGTGCTGAAGATGTGGTTCCGAAGTGCGGTTTTGAATGTGGAGATGGTGATGGCATTGGTGATGGTGGCAGGGAGAGAGTTAAACCAGGTTGGGGCTCTCTATAGCTGAAGGACCTCTGGCCATGGCTGGTTCTCGTTCTGGGACCTTTAGAGTGGTCTTGTAGGAAGACCGTGTTGCAATGGTGGGAGGGCTCTGGTGGATGGATGCCGTTACCCCCGGGGGAGAGCCCGAGTAGGGTTTTTGGTGAGGAGACAGGTCTGGTATCGGAGCTATTCATCCAGGGTAAGCAGGTTAGCATCGACATATAGCTGACAGGTGTGTGTGAGCCTGGGGGCACCAGTAATCAATCTGCACGCTTTATTCAGGGTTAGGTGAATTTTGTTGGAGTGCAGTGATGTCGGCACACTGTATACTGGTAGACCATAGTCTACAAGGGACAGAACGGACGATGTAACAGCTAGCCGAGAGCATTTGTGAAGGCAGGTTTTATGGCGGAATAGGATAGCCGTGTGTTGGTGGCGGATGTTAGCGCCGATGTGGTTGTGAAATGTGAGGGGTGAATCAAGGTAACCCTAAGGTATTTGTAGGAACAGACTTGTTCCAGTGGTTGGTTGGTGCTTGGAAGGATATATAGTGGGTGGTTGCTAGCTTTGTTTTGGGGTGTGAAAGAGCATAGTTTTGGTTTCTTAAGATTGATGACGAGTCTGTGCTCCTTAAACCAAGCCTCGGCACTGTTGAAAGACTGCTGTAGGAGTCCTGAGGGAGATGGGATTAGCGTGGGTGGCAAAAGGACAGCTGCCTGCATACAGCAGAATTTTGCCAGAGCATGCACTGGGCAGGGTGTTCAGATACAGCGAAGAGAAGGGGCCCAGGATGGAGCCTTGGGGACCCCAGAGAGAATGGAACGGGTGTCGGAGAGTGTGCTATTAATCTTGAGACACTGGGATCTGAGATGTCAAGATAGCTAGCACATCATGCCAGGGGCCAGCCGAGACCAGTGAGGCAGAGTGCATTCAGCAGCAGTGGATGGGAGACAGTGTCGAAAGCCTTTGAGAGGTCAATGAACACTGCACCAGCTAGGGAGCTGGTATCCAAGGAGGAGTGTAGGAAGTTGGAGAATTCAATAAGGGCAGTGCTGGTACTGTGACCCGCACGGAAGCCATGTTGCTCTGGGCATAAGATGTTATGCTTATGCCAGATAATCAGTGATTTGAATGGCCACCACTTTCTCCAGGGCTTTAGAGAGGGGAGGGAGGATGGAGATTGGCCGGTAGTTGTTGGCTGATGACCTGTCGCCTCCTTTATGAATAGGTGTGTTAACATAACTTTTTGGAAACCTGTTTTTGTAAAACCGGTTCCTTCTTAAAGAGGGGGTATGTGACAGGACTGAATAAGGCCCTGCCCCATTTGCTATGCAGAAAGAGTTTAAACGCAAGGGTCTGTTCTATCCTCTCCTTTTCTGTCTCTTCTCTGTCTGGTTGTGCAACCAAATTTTCTTGTGAGATCTAGGAACTGATCACTCTGTTTCGCAATTCTCCGCCTCTCACTATCTCTCTGCCCTCCCTTGCTATTTCTGTCTTTTCTTCCCCCTTGCATATCTGCAGGTATAACATATATGTGAATCTTTATGTGGAAATGTCACTGATACTGGCATCCCTTTGTTTAAAACTGTATACAGTTATACTGTTGAAATGATTGCAAAAAAACTATTTGGAACTCAAGGGGTTAACCTGAGATGCTAGTTTGCAAAATCTCGCCAGAGCTGTCAACAACAGGTCAGTTCTGGGTCGCAATGTTCTTTTTGCTGCACCTCCTGAAACTGACAAGAAGACTGAAAACTTACAAGAACACTGTGTGAGAAGCATGCTATTTTCTTAACAAGCTCCTGCACAGACTTATAAAAAGGAGCTGCAATGTTTTGCAAGAAAGAGAGATAGAGACACAGACTGAGAGACTGAGACTGGAAATTAAGAAAAACTCAGAAGAACTCTGTTTTCTATGTTTCTACCTCCTGGTTTTCTTATGCTTCCTGACACTGGTTCGAATGGCTTGCCCATGAGCTTTGCCAAAACCAGCAACAGATCCCAAGGTGGTGATGGTTCACAAACCGGAGGACAAATGTGGTCCAAGCCTTTAAAAAAAAGCGCCAGGCCACCTTCTCCTGTGCCACCAACTGCTGACTGGCCCACACCTGGTAAGCAGAGATGGCTGACAGGTGCACCTTAAGGGTCGCCGACCTAAGGTCTGACTGGGAGAGGGACAGGAGATAGTCAAAGATGCCATCCACTGGACAGGACAAGGGGTCCAGCCCCTTGCCCTGGCACCAAATGGAGAACCTCTTCCATCTGAAGGCATAGTATCTCCTGGTCGACTCCTTCCGAGAAGCCTCCACAACACTGAGGACATCTTCGGAGAGACCCAAAGCCTGGAACTCTAGCAGCTCAGGAACCAGGATTTCAGGTGCAGGGACTGAAGGTCTGGATGGAGTACCTTCCTGATTGATGGAGAGCGGGTCCGGGCAGAGAGGAAGATGCTTTGGGAGCCTGCAGCTGAGGCTGAGGAGACTGGGGTACCAGAAGTGGCAAGACTAGTTCAAAGCCACCAGGATCACCTGTGACTTGTACCTCCTGGCCTTGAGCAACACTTTATGAATCAAGGGAAGTGGAGGGAAGGCATAGATGAGGCCTGGGGTCCAGGGCTTTGAGAAGGCATCCCCCTGCAGTGTTCCCTGCTGAGGGGAGCAGGCACAAGACAGACTCAGCTTTGAGTTCTCCCTGGAGGTGAACAGGTCCACCTGAGGGGTGCCCCAGTGAAGAGACCACTTGTGAGATGCCTCACTCACACGGCTGAGAGCGTTTGCTACCTGGCTGGAGGTCCCTGCCACATGGATGGCTACAAGATTGCCCTCCAGGCTGCGCATGAGGGTCCACACGTGTAGAGCTTCCTTGCACAGAGGCAGGGAGTGTGTCCCGCCCTGTTTGTTGAGGTAGTACATGGTCGTGGTATTGTCCGTCTGGACATGGACCACCTGACCCCGGATGTGCGGAGTGAATGCAGTCAGCACCAGCTGAACTGCTCTGAGCTCCAGCAGGTTAATGTGGCATGGGGACTCCTTGGGGGTCCAGAGCCCGTGGACTCTGTGTTCCCCCCAGTTGGGTACCCCAGCCAATTAGAGAGGTATCGGTCATCAGAATGACTGTTGGCTCTAGGTGGACAAATGGGATCCCTTCATGCTCTGGGACTAACCACCACTGGAGGGTGTCCCACATTCACTGGGTCACAGTGACCAGCTGGTTGAAGTGACCCCTGCACTGAGACCACTGGCTGGCCAGTTCCCAATGTAGGGAGCGCATTCTCCAGCAGGCCCATTGGACCACGCTGGCGCAGGCCGCCATGTAACCCAGCAGGCACAAGAAGTCCCAGGCATGGTGCAATGATCAGGCAAAGGAGAAGAGCGCCTCCATCCTGTCCGCCAGGAGCTGGGCTCTGACTCTCCAAGAGTCGAGCTCTGCCCCGATGAAGTGCAATACCTGCAAAGGTATGAGTTCTGACTTGGCCTCGTTGACCAAGAGGCCAAGCTTGACATAGGTCTGGAGGGCCAGGTCCTTGGACTGCTCTGCCTCCTGCCTGGAGGACCCTATCAGCCAGTCGTCCAGTTACGGGTAAACCCGGAGCCCTCGGTGCCTCAGGTAAGCTGCCACCACTGCAATACACTTGGTGAAGACCCTGAGAGTCAAGGACAGGCCGAATGGCTTGGCCTGGAACTCATAGAGGGTTCCCTCAGCTTGGAAGCGGAGGAAACTTCGGTGAGACGGATGGATCGGGACGTGGAAGAATGTGTCCTGAAGATCCAGGCAGCAAAAAGTACAGTTACGTAAGAACTTACCGTAACAGCAGATCTTCGAGAACAGCTCTTGCAGCAGGTTACAGGTTACACCATTAGGACTGAATCCGGCAGGCGTCAGGACCCCACGGAAATTTTCTAGCTAGCCGTCTTCAGCGGGGACCGCCTCCTACAACGGTCCCGCCTCCGACGTCAGGTGTAGTACATAAGGAGGCGGTCCCCCCATAATCCTCAGTTCTCCCGCCGGAGACTCCCGGCCGCTGGATGATATCAGAAGAGGAGACCGAGGATCCGCCATCAGATGGCCAAGACTATAGAATAGGAACGTCCCATCCTGTAAGATGGGTGCTTGACTATGACCTACCTCCAAAAGGAGGGGGATGGTGGTCGGGAAGGTACCTGCTGCAAGAGCTGTTCTCGAAGATCTACTGTTACGGTAAGTTCTTACGTAACTGTACTATCTTACTTCGAGATACAGCTCTTGCAGCAGGTTACACCATTAGGACTGATTTCCAAGCAATAGTGGCAATCATGCGCCACTGGGAGGAGGAAAGGCAGAGATCTCGATATTACTCGAGCCTAGGACAGAAGTCCCTGAAGGACGAGCTAGAGCCGAACCCTGCTTTTAGCCTCGATGCAATGTCAGACTGTAATGCCTGATAAAGGTATACACAGAGCCTCAAGTAGCTGCAGCGCAAATAGCTGAAGTGTAGGCGTTCTTTAATACGCAAAAAAGTAGCCACCCCTCTTGTGGATGACCCTTGACCGCTCTCGGTAAGGGTTTATTGCGCTTGTCATAACAGAAAGTGATGCACTGGATGAGCCACCTCGAGAGTGACTGTTTGGAGACAGGAGCTCCTTTCATTCTGTGAGCAAAGGAGACAAAAAGCTGGTCCGCCTTTCAAAACTGTTTGGTTCTGGTCAGATAGTATCTGAGGCACCGATGCACGTCAAGGGTGTGCAGAAGGGCTTCTCCTCAATTAGTGTAACTTGGGAAATACACTGGTAAATCAATATCCTGGTTAAGGGTGAGGGCTGAAACCACCTTAGGCAAAAACTTTGGGTTTGTCCTTAGGGATACCCTGTCCTGATGGAAAACCAAATAAGGTTCTTTGCACATAAGAGCATGTGATTCCGAGATCCTTCTCTCCGAAGTAACAGCAACTAAAAATAACGTTTTCCAAGACAGAAAACGTAGCTCGCAATCTGTGGCTGGTTCAAAAGGTGGCAGCGTAAGCTGCTCCAGGACGAAGGGTAAGTCCCAGGGAGGAACTGGATCCTTGATGGGCGGCCTAAGGTGGAGGACTCCCCTTAAGAAGGCACGAGTACTGTCCAGCTGGGCCAATGTCCGATGTCCTACTGGGGCATGGTAAGCAGAAATTGCACAAAGGTGCACTTTAATCAAGGAGTAAGCCAGTCCGGAGTGGAAAAGGGAAAGCGGGTAGTCCAGAACCAGCTTTTCGGGACAGTCTAACGGCGAAAAACTGCGCGCTTGAGCCCACAAACAGAATCTACTTGCATTTCATGGTGTAATGCGTGGGTGGCCGGGTTTTCACGTGCAGAGAGTACATGTGCCACTTCTTGCGAGACCCTGTATCGCATCATGGCTATGTCTCTAGGAGCCAAGCGTGCAGGTTCAATGAACGTAAGTCTGGGTGGACCAATGAACCTGCCTCCTGAGACAATAGACAGGAGGTGATCTGCAATGGAACTGGAGGTTCCTGGGATAACTGGTGCAGAAGAGGGAACCAAATCTGTCTGGGCCAGAAAGGCGCGATCAAAATGAGCATCGCTTGCTCCCAGTGCAGTTTTAAGAGAACCCTCTGGATCAACGGGAAAGGAGGAAAGGCATAGAGGAATCTGCCCACCCAGGAGAGGGACAACGGGTCTCGCCAGAAAACACCAGGCCCTGGGTCTAGCGAGCAAAAACTGGGCAGTTTTGCGTTGGATGGGGACGCGAAAAGGTCTAACTCTGGAGTGCCCCATCTGTGAAACAGATCCTCTGCCACTTCCTGTAGAAGTTCCCACTCGTGGACTCTGGCCTGAGGGGCTCAGACTGTCTGCGACAGTGTTGTCCAATCCTGGGACGTGTACTGCAATTAGGTTTGCGCCGCGTTGCAATATCCACTCCCACACTCTCATGGCCTCCCTGCAAAGCGGGTAGGAGTGAGTGCCTCCTTGTTTGTTGAGGTAATACATCACCGCGGTATTGTCTGTTTGTAACAGGAGTGTACCTGGTGGAATCTCCGACTGGAAGACTTGCAGAGTGTAAAGGACTGCCCTCATTTCCAAAATGCTGATGTGGAGATGAGACTCCTGGGCTGTCCAAAGGCCCTGAGACCGAACACCGTCCAGGTGTGCTCCCCACCCGAGCCCTGAGGTGTCTGTGGAGAGTGTCACAGTCGGAGACTGCGCTATGAAGGGAACCCCCATGGAGAGGTTCCCCGGATTTAGCCACCATTGCCAATCCCGAATCACGGCATTCGTGATTCGGATTGGCTGCTGCAGATGGTCTTGCCTTTGGTCCCATTGCACCCTTAGCATCCACTGGGTTACCCGCATGTGGAGACATGCCAGTGGGACTGTTGCAATGGCCGCAGCCATGTGTCCGAGCAGGGGAAGGACCAATCTGGCCGGGACAGTCTTCTTCACCGACAGGTCCCTGATGAGGGATCTGATGTGTTCCGCTCTGTCCGAGGGAAGAAAAGCTTTCCCTCTGACGGTGTCCAGAACTGCTCCTATAAACTGCAGTTTCTGGGACGGCACCAGGAGTGACTTCTCGTAGTTGATGAGAATACCCAGTGACTGAAAAAGGGACTAGGTGCAGTGAATGGCCATCATCAGTGCCTCCCTGGAGGGTGCCATGAGAAACCAGTCATCCAGGTATGGGAACACACAGTGGCCTTGTCTCTTCAGAGACACTGCTACGACCGCCATGCACTTCGTAAATACGCGAGGTGCCGATGACAGCCCAAACTGATAATGGCAGCTCTGAAACTCGAAGTGCAGGAACCTCCGGTGCGCCTGAGCAATCGGAATATGCAAGTAGGCGTCCTGCATGCCCAAAGACGCCAGAAAGGCATCTCGCTTCAGCATGGGAATTAGGCCCGGAAGGGTCACCATGCAGAAGAGTTTGTAAATGACCGACAGGATGAGGTCGCTGAGGTCCAGTATTGGACGGAGGTCCCCTGTTTTCTTTGGAACCAGGAAGACGTGAGAATAGTATCGTAGTCCTCTCTGGTTCTCTGGAACGTGCTTTAAGGCTTCTTTTTCCAGAAGCGCGAGCACCTCCTGCTGTATGAGCAGGGCATGCTGACCCGAATATCGGGAAAGCAGGGGAGGTCTTGTGGGTGAACTGCCTACAAATTCTATATAGTGGCCTTTTTTGACCAGTTGCAGAACCCACCTGTCGGTGGTGATCGACTGCCACCCTGGCAAGTGGCATGCGATGTGACCCCCAACTTTCTTTTCCCATTGATCCTAAGAAGGGTTGGGGGCCGGGAAGGAGTCATGCTGTGGCAGCGTTTGATCCAGCAGGCTGTGCCGACTTTGCAAATCGTTGACCTCTGCCTGGGGATGACTTGGCCTGGGCTTTGCGGGTGAAAGTGCCCCTCTGCTGTTGGCCAGAACATGGCTGTTGCCTTTGTAGCCGGCCACGGAAGCGGTTCTGGTTCCTACAAAAGGAACTAGGCAGAGACCTGTGGAGGAGGAGGAGGGCCCAACTGAGGAGCCACCGGCACCTCTCCCCTCCAAGCTTACAGACGACCAAGGCCACAGACTTCGTTCGAGGTCGCCAGGCCTGGGCCTGCTGTCCAGCCTAGGCTGGTTTGGCCGCAGGAGTTTATCTATTTATTTATTTGAATTTTGATAACAGGGTGGGCCCACTGAGATAGTTGAATCCCTTTTTCAAGGACGACCCAGGGAATATAACAATTCCAAGACTGAAACAATAAATGGAAATTACGTATTTACCGTAATTAGCGATCTTCTTGGACAGTCTCCATCACTCATTCACACTAGTAGGATAGCGCCGGAGGCGACAGGACCAAGCGGGAGCCTAAAATTTTCAGAAGGCTCGGCGCTGAGACAGGACCCCGAATGTGTGGTACCGCGAGACTAGCTCGTGCCTGTGTAGGCTATCTCGGCGTCGACCCTCCAACCGCCTCAATACCTTTTCGACCGAGGAGGTGCAGCATAACTAACAAAAATAACTTATTCTGAGTTTCTGGGCCTGAGAGGGCCCAGATGGCCCTTGCAAGAAGGGTCAAAGAATAATGTCTTCTCGGCCTCAGCCATAGGATCATGAAGACCAGGAAAGAGAACAAGTGAACCCAGGGGATGGTGGGTGGGCGTGTGAATGAGTGATGGAGACTGTCCAAGTAGATCAATAATTACGGTAAGTACGTAATTCCCTTATCTTCTTGGACTAAGTCTCCATCACTCATTCACACTAGTGGGAGAGTACCGAGCTAAAACCAACAACCCTGAGTAGGGTGGAGGAGATAGGGTTCACTTCAGAAAGGATGGCCAAGGACTGTCCTGCTAATAAAAGGAGCTGTCTTGTAAAGATCATCTAGAATATAGTGCTCACAAGATAAGTGCTTGAGTTGAAACACCACTTTACAGACGACTGTAATGGACACAAAAATGAACTCTGCCAGGAAGCCGCAACCACTATATGAGAGTGGTGAGAACACGGCCTCACAATTTGGTATAGGACCAAAATTAATAGTGTCAAAGGCGTACCAATCTGACGTAAAGGACATCAGGAGCTGAAAAAGCCAGCAGTAAAGTCTACTGGTTAAGGGTAGACCGAAAAGCGCAGATGAAAACAAGCAACAGGTCCAGATGCACTTAAACCCCTTACTTGGTGAGAAAGAAAGTGCAGGTGAGGTTAGCCCATCAAGGAGGAGGGCTTTCACTCAGTCACTGAAACCCTCCTGATGGAAGCCCAAAGCATGACTTAGAAGCCTCTTGTGGTGGTCTAGTAGAACCAGATCCTACCCACTGTATATTCCAAAAGGAATTATCCTGCCCTGTGTGTACAACTGTAGCAGCAGTCTCTGAACTCAGGGAAGAGAGCAAAAATGTAGGGGAGGACATCTCCACTGCGGAAAAACATTCCGACAGAGAAAAAGAGGGGTTGGATTTCTAAGGCAAATAGAGGCAAATATGCATCGAGGAGGGATGCAGCAGGACCAAGTTAGGGCTAACCCATATGTTGAAAGTGACTGAAGGCGGCAGTGACTCAATGCGGTGAGGCACTACTCACTTTGGCCTCCCTGAAGGGAGTAGGAAAGGATTCTAGTTTGCTGAAAAACAAACATCACAACTCAGTCACGCACTTGGAGAGGATGACTTCATGAGCGACTGGCATGGAACCAGTGCGCAGGAACCGAAGGTGTGAATATTTGTGAAGCTACCTCAGAAAAAAGACCTACTTGACCGGTCAAGAAGGAGAATATCGCCTGTTAAGATAAAGCAAGCAAGGAAGTAGGAACCTGAGTTCCGACACGCTGGAGAGTCGTTTCTGTTGCTGCGAGGCTCTGCTCAAGAGAAGAAAGTCTGATAAAAAGAAAGGGGAATTAACAGACTGGGCAGCCACCTAGGTCTAGGAAATGTCTCTGAATGAGAGAAATCCCTCTTGGAGAAAGAGATGACCCTTACCGCTGCTGGATCGGACTCCCCTAGGGGAAGAAGAAGTCAGGCACTCTTTATCGAACTCTGGAGACGAGCGCCTCAGGGGCTGAGGCGGAACCTGACCAGATCCAAAAAGGGGGGTATCGGGTAATTTCGGCTAGGCCCTGTGCTGTGATAAATGTTTGTTTTTTTTCTTTAGTCTGAACCTAACAAGGCTTTCAGGCTGTTATTTCGCAAGGATTGTCTTGATACAAAATGACGAAGATGTTCTCCATCTGAGTACAGAAGGAGCCTAAGCGTCCATACTGAAATCATGACCGGACTAATAATCACAGCTGGAGAGATGTTAACCACCTGTGTCAAAGAAGCCACCAAAGGAGCAATATCACAAGGGGGCTATATACCCCTATCAAAGGAGTGGAAAAGCCTGAGCGGCTCCCGACCATTAAATTAGAATGTTCCACAGAGTGTAATTGTCTTGATAACTGAAAAAATCTAGACGCAAAAGCGTATGGTCCACAGCCGCAGTCTGAAATACTATAGTGGACCCCATTACTGAGGAACTACTGAAAAGATTTTCCATCACGGACTCTGATGATAAGAGAGGACGTGACCTTCAGTATATAAAATGAATTGTCTGCTGTATTACTGACCAGAAGGACAGGAAAGACCCATTTAGATGCACTTCTACCCCTCTAAGGGAGGTCTAAGTCAGAGCCACTAGAGACTCCGCTATCAGGAAGGATGTCGAGGAGCTTGGTACCACGTAGGGAGCAGAGAAAGTGCTGAGCGGAATGAGAGATTCTGCTGGCAGAACAGTACAGCAGAGTTCCATCAGCAGAAAACCGCTGGATGACATAAGATCCCACATAGACTGCCACTCAATAAGATGTGTGGAAAAAATAACCCACAGAACAGGACTTCATTCTTCGGAAAACATCCTGCCACAAGTTCTATGGAGAAGAAGTCCGAAAAGGAAAAATGTGTCACTAATTCTGCCAGACAGCACCCACTAGCACCCCAGCGGCACCAGCATCTCTTCGTGGCACAGAAAGGCACCAAGCAGTGCCTATGCCAACCTGAGCGATACCCGAGGGCACCCGCGGCGGTACCTGCAGGCAACCATACAGCAATGGCACCCAAGGGCACCCTGACACCCATGGTACCATCGCACCATGGTACCCATGACACCCATGGCAAGAATGGCACCCGAGGGCACCAGTGGCATCCATGGCACCAGTGGGACCCACGGGCACCCGTGACACCACCTGTGGCACCCATGGGTGCCCTGGCGCCACCCGTAGCACCCATGGGTGCCCATGGCACCACCTTCAGGCATCCACAGGTGCTCGGCACCACCCGTGGTACCTCAGCACCACCTGTGGGTGCTGGGCGTCGCCCACGGGTGCGCAGCACCACCTAGACACCCATGCCACTACCAGTGGCGCCGACAACCAACGGCAGCAACAACAGCACCCACAGCGCCACACAGAGCGATGGCGCCGACCCATGGTGCCGACCCAGGCACGGCGCTGACCAAGGCACCGCGCCATGGCTCCAACCAAGGCACCAAAGGAAAACACCACTGGAAATCCTGAGGAGACGGAAAAAGATGGTGCCCATGCCGGCCCCTGCATGGAAAAGGGAGAGGGGGGTAGGCACGAGGGGTCAACACAATGGTGAAGGCACCAAGAGGGCACCGCGCTCATCCTGATCCAATCGACCCAGCTCCAGTCCAATGGCTCCGAGGCCCGGAGGCCCCGAAATCAGGAACACAGCCAGGAAAACTGGAGAAGTCAAACCCCCTGCTCCACAGGAGTGGCCCAGAGGTGAAACTGCTCACCGGAGCTCCAACGAGGATAGAGATGGAGTTCAGAGTCGAGAATGCAGCCGTTAGGAGCAGGGCCAAGGGGAAACCACCAAAGTCGGTTCAGGCCTATCGCCCCTCCCGACGAGCAATCCTAGTGCAGATGTACCAAAGGGCAACCTCGAACGGCACCGATTCTTCTTCCCCCAACGAGGAAGAAGAGCTCGAGATTAAGCGGAGCCGGAACCCTGAACTGCTAGATTTGTGCTTCGTGGACTGTCTCCCCAGAGCAAAGGACTGTCTGTAGTCGGACCCCCCCGCTCATTAAGGGTGGCAGACCGGACACAGCCCCTCTGCCATAAAAACTTTCAAACGAAGTCCTCCTACCGTCACCGCTACTGTCTAAGGACGACTCCATTGATGGCAGGAAAGAATGTCTTTTTCTTCTTCTTAATAATCTTCTTTTCTTGTTCGTAAAATAAGAAATTACTACTAAAATATTAAATTAAATGCTAAAAGCTGCTGTTGTATAGACAAAACTTTGACTCCGGCAGACGAGCGACGATATCCAAGCACAGTGGACGGCGGGAGAGAAGGAACTGAGATGGTTGGAGGGTCGACGCCGATATAGCCTACACAGGCACGAGCTAGTCTTGGGTGCCGCGCATGCGTGGTCCTGTCTCGGCACCGACACTTCTGAACATTTTAGGCTGCCATTTGGTCCTAGTGCCTCCGGCGCTATCCCACTAATGTGAATGAGGGATGGAAACGTAGTCCAGGAAGATCAGTAGGGGATAATTACAAATGTACAGTAGGGTGAATACAGTTGACAATTGATACAGGTACAGTTGGGTAAATAAGGTAACTAGAAGAAACAGCGAGTCAAACACACTGCAGGCAGGCATTATACGTTTGAAAATAAAACAGATGGAGCAGCAAGCTGTACACAACTGAAGATAAAACAGTTGGAACAGTAGGGCCGCAACTGTATTCTATACAATCAATCCCGACAGCTGTGGTCATTATTTCCTTGGCGGTCATGCGGTGTCCATGAAAGAACATAGCACTGAAAGAGCTAGTGTCAGCAATGATGAAGATAGGAGACCAAGTCGTACAGGAAGGTCCAGTTCTGAGAGATTATCACGAAGCAACCAGGTGTTGTAAGTGATCCAGCAATACAATATAACGTACAGGCAGTAAGCATCATACATATTTACATATTATACAAGCAAATTTACATTATAATGGAGAGAGGCGGAGAGAGTGGTTTAATACTGGTTATTAGGAGCAGTCGCCGCAGTAGGTGGGGGGGGGAGAAGTTTTCTTTGAGGGTTTCCTTGAATAGGGGAAGAGTTGAACATGTGAGTACGCAGTGGGGAAGGGCATTCCCTTTTTGAGGAGCTGAGTAGGTAAAAGATCGTCTTCCTATGGATAGATGAGCCTTAGAAAGGTTCAGCAGTAGGCGGTGTGAGTGTCGTAGAGTCCTGGGGAAGGATGTCCGGGTGAGGAGCCCAGAGAGACTGGGTGGGGGAGGAAGGTGGGAAAATTTGAATGCGGCGCACGGAACAGGGAAGTCCATTCTGGGCTCAAAAGAGGGCCACCCTAAGGATTTGAGGACCGCACAGTGGTGGGCTCAAACAGGGGCAGCATCAGTGAAGCAGGCGATTCTGTGGTAGGCCTGTTTGAGTTTGTATAGGGTGGGGGTCTTGATTGAGTGAATTATGGGGGCACCATAGAATAGGGCTAGGAGAAGGGTGGCAGAGGCAATGCTGTTCGTAGCACAAGGAGTAAGGTGGTGGAGGAGTACAAGTTTCTGGTTTGTCGCATTAATAATGTTATTGACATGGGTATTGAAGGTTAGATGTTCGTTGAGAGTTTCAAGAGGTTTGCCAGACGATGTGTCAATCAAAGGAGGCTGAGAGTTTAGGTCAGTGAAAGTGTGGTGGAATAGCATCGATTTGGTCTTCTTTGTTTTCAGTACCAACTGGTTTTCTTTGAACCAGGTTTCTAGAAGATGGAAGTCGATTTCTAGCTGAGCCCTGATAGCTGAGATGTCTGCATCATGTCTGTACAGGATGGCATCATCAGCGTAGAGCTGGACTGACCCACCCCCACAGTTAAGGGGCAGGTCACTGATTATTTATTTATTTATTGAAATAGTTTCACCAGGAAAGGCACACTGAGCAACAAGATGCTCGTCTCCTGGTATGACCTGGGGGAGGGGGTACAAGGGGGTTGGATAATACTCAGGTTATCAACTGAGCAAATAACAGAGGCAAATAGCAGCATATGGATACAACTGCATTAAACTACAAGCAACAACGCATGGAGTACATTAGATATTGTATGGAACATATAACAATTACCTGACACATAGCAGCAATACAAGGGAAAATTTAGTACACAATAATATGCAGGTATAAGCAACAGGAGACATAGAACACATGATGGTGCAGGACAAAAAAGCACAGGACAAAAGTGCATAGGTTGGGGCTATATGGCAGCATTTATAGCAAAGCTAAGGCCGCTGGTTGGGCAGTGGGGAGGGGAGCAACTGGCGCATGGCCAACTCAGGTACAGGAGCAATTAGCGTGAGGAAGTTATCTAGGGCGGTAGAAAGAGAGTGGGCAGAGGAGGAATGCCGAATTTGAGGTGGGAAATCATTCTATAGCTTGGGTAACCGGTGTGAGAAGGCGGCTTGCCCAGCAGTAGTCTTCCACCTAGGGACTGACAGTAGGCGGTAGTCGCAGGATCTAAGATAATGTGTGGGGGAGGGGGCAGCTGAGAGCACGGAAGAGAGGTATGAAGGGATGATGCCAAGCCACAGGTTAGATACATACTTAGCACAGTGTGAAATGCGGCGGTTTCTGAGGGACAATAGTGCCAGGGAACGGTAGAGGTGGCAGTGATGGGTAAGGGGTGAGGCATCGAGAGCAAAGCGGCAGAAGGCATTAAAAAGTGTGTCCAGCTTAGATAGGGTGGACTTAGGGGCTGCACCGTAAACAATGTCACAGTAATCAAAGGTGGGGAGTATTATCTTCTGGACCAGTTCACGTCGGACGGGGGGAGGGAGGCTACTGCGGTTCCTATAAAGTGCACCGAGCATGGGGCGTAGTTTTTTTGAAATACCATCGATGTGATCTGAGCAGGAAAGATGGCAGTCGAGCCATACCCCCAAGTAGCGGAATGAGGAGACATCTTCAGGTTTTTGACCAGGGTGTGGAAATAGGGAAGGGATGGTAGTCTGGACAGGCATTGTCATGTGCCAAAGGTCATCGTGACAGTTTTTTTTTTACATTTAGGGAGAGCTGGTGAGAGCTGAACCATTGCTGTACTTTGCTGAAGCTGGCTTGGAGGTTAGTTTGTACCACTTCGGGGTCGGAGCCTGAGGAGAAGAGTACAGTGTCATCTGCAAACATGTGGATTGAGGTAGTAGAGCAGATGAGGGGTAAGTCGTTTAGGAATATAGAGAACAGTATGGGTCCCAGAACCGACCCCTGGGGGACACCGGCAGTTAAGGGAAAGGGGGAGGAGATAGCATTTGTGACTCTTAACAGACTGGGTTCTGCCAGGGAGGTAAGATCTGAACCAGTTGGTGGCAGCAACAGAGAGGCCTGATTCAGTGAGACAAGAGAGCAATATGGGGTGGGAGACGGTGTCGAAGACGGCTGAGGTGATCAGCCCCCACTGTCCATACCAGTCAGGATGGAGTCAGTAAGCCTTATCAGGGAGGATGCAGTGGAGTGACCCTTTCTGAAACCTGACTGGTAGGGTGTGAAGAAATTAGAGTCGGTGAGGAAGGAAGTAAGTTGGGGGAGCACAAGGTGCTCTTGTAGTTTTGCTAGTACTGGGAGGAGGGGAAATAGGGTGGTAGTTGGAGGGGGAGGTGGGGGTACCTCCTTTTGGGAGGGGGATGACAGTGGCGTGCTTCCATGCTTGGGGGATGGCAGCAGCAGTAAAGGATTGGTTTAAGAGTTTGGCAGGCAGATTTGCTATGGTGGTGGCGGAGAGGTAGAGGAGTTTAGGTTCCGAGCCATCTGGGGATTTGCCTTTTGAAGGGTTGAGAGAAAGTAGTGCATCTAGGGCATCCGCTGCAGAGATGTCATTGAAGGAAAAGGAGCGAGGCCTAGTCAGGTTCGTTACGTCTGTAGAGGGTGTGACAGGTGCAGGGTTTTGCAGGGCAGAGAGGAGAGTGGCAGCACAAGTGGAGAAATATATGATGAACTCAGTAGCGACTGCTGTTGGCTCAGCAAGAATGGAGTTGTTAATATTTAGAATTGGAGTGGGATTGGCAGCTGGTGGGGTGAAGAGGGAGTGAATGACCTTCCAGAATTTTGAGGGATTATTTAGGTTGGACTGTAGGGAGCTGCTGAAGTACTCGGCTTTAGCTAGGTGAGCAGCTCTGGTACACTTGTTTCGGAGCATGTGGTATGCGGAGAGATGTTGTGGGAGGCGTGAGGATTTATGCATTTTCCAGGCTTTGTCATGGGTGGTTTGACATGCAATCAGTTCTTGGGTGATTCATGGCAGGTGGTTGCCTCGTGAAAAATAGGGGCCCCAGAACAGATCCTTGGGGGACCCCATCCGAGACAGCAGAGAGGGAGGAGAGGGCCCACCCCACCCATTTGACACACTGGAAACGACTGGCAAGGTAGCTTGATACCCATGTGACGGAGTTATCATCGAGCCCTAACCACTGAAGTTTGGAGATGAGGACTGAGTGATTTACAAGGTCAAATCTCTTGGTGAGGTTGATAAAGACTGCCCCAGTGGCATTACCACGATCCATTGCATGAAAGATATTAAAGGTGACCTTCAAGAGAGTGGATTCAGTGCCATGTGATTTCCTGAAGCCGTGTTGACATATGGTGAGAGCGTTGGTCTGTTCAAGAAAGGAGTATAACTGAGTGTAAAAGATTCTTTCTTGAATTTTGGCTAAAGGACACAGTATAGAAATGGGTCTGCAATTTTTGACTAGGTTAGTTGGGACACATTTGTGCACTGGGACAATGGTAGCTGTTTTCCATTTATCTGGAACAGACTGTGTGAGGAAGGATCTGTTTATCAACTAGGCGATTGGGTGAGCCAGGGCTGGGGCACCAAGCCTAAGGAATCTGGGAGGCAGAGTGTCGAAACCGGGGGAGCTGTCAGGATTTAGTCCTAGTAGGAGCTTGAGGACTTCCCCCCATGAGGTAAGTTCTAAGTGAAAGATAGAGGAGTAGAGGTTGACTGAAAGGGCTTCCATTTCTGCTGCTGCCTAGAGACTTTGGGGTCCTTCTGAGCAGATGTCACAGAGTCCAAGGTGGCACTGGACTTCTCGAAGCAAGTGAGGTGACCCTCGACCCTGGGCCCGAACAAACTGGTGCCCAGGAAAGGGACTTCTGCTAGATTGTGCTGAGTGTCTGCCGTGAAGGTCGAGATCCTCAGCCAAGCCCTGCAACGCATGGCCACTGCAGCCCCCACGGAGCGGGCACAGGAGTCCCCAATCTCCATGGCTGTCTGGAGCTGCTGCTTAGCCACAGCCAGACCCTAGTCCCGGACCTGTTTGACCGTGATCTGGAGGTCTGCCTGTAGATGAGGAAGCACCTCATCCAGGGTGCCCAGCAGGGCATGGGAGAAGTGGGCCATAAGGAGGGACGAGCTCACCTAGTGAAGACCAAGCGAGGAGGCAGCGTAGACCTTTTTAGCTGTATGGTCCAATTTCTTGGACTCTTTGACAGGCAGCTTGTTGACACCCCTAGTGTTGTTGGAGCGCCTAAACACAGAATCGGCCACCAGCCCCTCGGCCGAGGGGTGTTCTGTGAATCCCAAGATGGAACTGGTAGGGATCACATACTTGCGGGCCATCCAGGAAGAGGGTGAAGGGCAGGAAGCAGGGCACTGCCAAAGCTCCAAGGAAGGACAAAGAATGGCCTCTGCCACTGGGAAGGCCTCCGTAGGATTATCTCCCCGGTCGAGGATCTCGGTCAGCGGGTAACAAGCCCATTTCAGGACGGGCTCCATTTTCATACCCGTGGACTCACAGATCAGGTGGAGAAGGCCCATAAAGGAGGAAGGGCCTTCATCCATCGACAGATTTCCCCCACTGACTCCAAGTTGACTGGAAGGGAGTGCAGGGAGGAACCCTCTGACTCCGAGGAGTCGCTAAAGAGGGATCGACTGCCCCAGTTCCCACAGATCCTCCGTGGACAGTCAGGGATGACGGTGACTGACAGCTGATGGGGAAGTCCCTTGGTCGACTGAGACTCCTTGGTCAGAGTGCCGGTTGGAGGCAGTTTAGGCGGTGGCTCCAGCAAAATTGGTGGACACACCAGGGTCGGCCAAGCCTGGACCTTCTTGGTCGGCGCCATAGGTGAAAAAGGCACTGGACTCTCAGGCAAAAGCCAGGTGATGGCAGTGTAGTAACCGGAGCCGGCTTCACACCAGTGAGCACCAGCTGTTGCCACATAAGATCCTCATAGCGTCGACGCAACTTGTGCCAAAGGCTCTCCTCACCAGAGGAGGATGAGGATTAAGATTAGCAGCAGCACCGCTTTCCATGGTGTCGAGAGCGGGAGCTCTGATGTTGGCAGGAACCGCTAGACCCACTGGAAGAAGACCGAGATTTCACCATCGGGCGCGTGGCTCGGAGGGAGTCGGCCAACACCAAGGTTCCTCCGGGTCTTGGTCGTCGACCAGAGGCGGCACGTCAGCAGACTGATCCATCCCAACAGTCTGAGTTAGGACCGGAGTCCTGGATAAGGAAGTATCGGCCACTTCAGTCGACAACTGGTTGACCAGTTTGAGAAAAATATCAGCTGGAAGACCAACTAGCATCTTGGCCAACTGGCCCAATGGAATTACTATGGAGCCGGTGGCCTGGGTTGAGGATCTGATTGAAGTCGGATCCGGAGAAGCGTGGAAATCTGAAGCTCTCAACCAAGAATGCTCCTGATCCTACAAACATCGACAAGACCGTTTTTTTGGACTCTCTCTTCAACTTTGATTTGTGCCTGGAGGATCCCTGATCGAGGGTGGCAAGGACTGGCACAATTCTTTAAAGGATCCTGTGAAAGTCCAACCCAGCAGGAGTGGCACGAAGGCAGCCGCCAAAGAGGAGTGGGAAGCGACCTGGATTGCAGCCTCTTTATATGCTGCAAGCTGTTCAGTGGACCCCTCAGCCTCAGAGACCATCCAACAGGCATCCTTAGATTTGACCAGTGAGTTAAGTTTGCTTGGATGGCCTAAGTTGAGTTAGGCGAGACGGTCCTCAAGAACAGTAGGATGGAAAGTTCGACAAATGTTGCAGGCCTAGGGATCATGATTGTGCCCCAGGCCATAGAAACACAGATAAGGACCGCAAGGCCCATCCAGTCTGCCCATTTCTTTTTCTGCCTTATGAATGTGCCATTGGCATTTGCTCTGTCAATGACCTATCTATTCATACTCATTTGTATTGCTCCCTTATGTCTATCCCATGCCTGTTTGAAGCCCTGCACTGTATTCATATCTACCACTTCCTGAGGTAGGCAGTTCCATGCATCCGCCACACTTTCTGTGAAAAAGAACTTCCTCACATTACCCCTTAATCAGCCTCCCTCTAATCTCACGCTGTGTCTTCTTGTCCTACTATTTTTCTTATATTGAAACATGTTAGACTCTTTCACCTTGTTAATGCCCGTAAGATGTTTGAATGTTTCGATCATATCACCTCTCTCCCTCCTTTGCAGTCCCTGCACCATTTTGGTTGCCCTTCTCTGGACTGCCTCCATTTTTGTTAATGTCCTTGCGCAGGTGTGGCCTCCAGTACTGCACGCAGTACTCCAGATGGTGCCTAACCAGTGTCTTATAAAGAGGGATTAATATCTCCCTCTTACAACTTTTGATACCCCTACTAATACACCCCAACAACCCTCTAGCCTTATCTACTGCTTTAGTGGTCTGCTTGGATGATTTCGGGTCATCTGTGATGATGATGCCCAAGTCTCTTTCTTGCCTTGTGATTGCCAGCAACTCCCTTCCCAACATATAGGTGGCTTCAGGGTTTCTCTTCCCTATGTGTATGATCTTGCACTTCTCTGCATTAAACCCAAGTTGCCACTCTTCCGACCATTTTGTCAGCTTATCCAAATCTCTTCTCATGCTGCCCACCCCATCTGGATCATCTACTCTGTTGCAGATCTTGGTATCATCTGCAAACAGACAAATCGTACCCTCCAGTCCATCTGCAATGTCACTGATGAAGATATTGAAGAGGACTGGCCCCAGGACTGATCCCTGAGGTACCCCACTTGTGACTTGCATCTCTTCTGACTATACCATTTACCACCACTCTCTGTTTTCTGCCCGCCACCCATCTGACCAACTTCTGACCCACCCCGAATCTACCCAGCTTATTAATCAATCTTCTATGTGGAACAGTATTGAAAGCTTTGCTAAAGTCAAGGTAGGCGACATCAACTGCACCCTTTGGTCCACCACTCTGGTTACCCAGTCAAAGAAATCTAGGAGATTAGTTTGACAGGACTTTCCTGTTGTAAACCCATGCTGTCTTGGATCCTGTGCTCTATGGATTCCAGGTGTTGCACTATCCTTTCCTTAAGGAGTGCCTCCATAATCTTGCTCACTACTGAGGTAAGACTGACTGGTCTGTAGTTCCCTGCCTTCTCCCTGCTACCACTCTTGCGGAGCGGGATCACATGAGCCCTTCTCCAGTCTTCTGGGACCTCTGCTGTGCTCAAGAGACTCACTAAACAGTTCTGATAATGGCTCTGCTAGTTCCACCCTTAGCTCCTTTAGTACCCTGGGATGTATGCCTTCAGGTCCCGCCTTGTACACCCTGAGCTTAGCGAGCTTTTGTAGGACACTTTCTTTTGTGAAGGGACTAGTGCACACCTACCTGCCCCCTGTGTCCATGATGCTGAGCTGTGGGCCCTGCCCTACCTTCTCCTCAGTAAATATTACGCAGAAGTATCTATTTAAGATAGATGCTTTTCCTTGGTTCTCCTCCACACTCTCCCCCTTATCCCCTTTGATCTTAGCAATACCCCCGTTGGACGTTCTCCTTTCACTAATGTATCTATAGAAAGTCTTGTCCCCTTCTTTTACTGTTTGTGCTAGTGTTTCTCGGTTTGGGCCTTGCCTGCCTTACTGCCTCTCTGCTTCCCTTAAGGAAGTTTGATATGCCTCCCTATCTTCATCCCTTCTATGCTCCTTTATATTTCCTGAAGGCCAGCCTTTTGGCTCTGATCTTTTCTGCTACTATTTTTGAGAACCAAAGTGGTTTCCTCCTTCTTTTGCTCTTGCTTTTCTCTCTAACACAATGGGATGTTGCTTCAAGTATTGCATCCTTAATGCTTGCCCACTTTGCCTGTACCCCCTCACCTGTATTTCTTCTTGCCAGGGCTAGCTTAACTCTATTGGCCATCTTATCAAAGTCAGCCCTCTGAAGTCTCATATTTTGCCTTGGAATGGGATGATTTAGTTCTAGGTGGCCAAACTGGACCATACATAGAAACATAGGCTTTGACGGCAGATAAGGACTGCTTGGCCCACCTAGTCTGCCCATTTCCCTACCTATAGGATAAGCTGCAGATCCTAGTTAACCAACAGCCTATTTCTTCCTACCCCTCACAAGAATTGCCTTATGTCTGCCCCATGCATTCTTGAATTCTCCCCCAGTTTTAGACCCCACAACCTCCTCAGGAAGGCTGTTCTGTGCATCCACCACCCTCTCTGTGAAAAAATACTTCCTCACATTGCCCCAAGCCGTCCCCCCTCTATCTTCAAATTGTGTCTCCTTGTTCTTGCACATCTCTTTTTCTGAAAGATGCTACACTCTTGGACTTTGTTGATTCCACTGAGGTACTTAAAAGTTTCTATCTTGTCCCCCTCTCCCTCCTTTCCTCAAGGGTATACATATTAAGCTCCTTTAGTCTCTCCTTGTATGGCTTCTCTTGCAGACCTTGCACCATTTTAGTTGCCCTCCTCTGGACTGCCTCCATCCTGTCTATGTTCTTGCGGAGATGGGGTCTCCACAACTGGACGCAGTACTCCAGATGGGGTCTCACCAACTGTCTGTACAGAGGGATAACAACTTCCTGTTTTCTGCTGGTGATGCCTCTCCCTATACATCCCAGTATCCCCACAGCCCTCCCTGCTGCTTTCTCACATTGCTTGCCAACCTTAAGGTCATCTAATATGATTACCCCCATGTCCCTTTCCATTTTTGTTGTTACTACCTCCCCCCCCCCCCATTGTGTACTCTTCCCCTGGGTTTCTGTTTCCCAGGTGCATTATTTTGCACTTCTTTGCATTGAATCCAAGCTGTCATACTTCTGACCATTCCTTCAACCTTGCCAAGTCCCTTCTCATCCTTTCCACGCCTCCTTGTGTCTCAACCCTGTTGCAGATCTTTGTGTCATCTGCAAAGAGGCATACTTTTCCTTCCAGTCCCTCTGCAATGACACTTATAAAGACATTAAAAAGGACTGCACCCAGTACTGAACCCTGTGGTAACCCACTAGTAACTCCCCTATCTTCAGAGTGGACTGCATTTACAATTACCTTCTGTGTCCTGTTTTCCAGCCAATGTTTCACCCAGGCTACCACCCTGGGACCCACTCCCAGGCTGGTTAATTTGATTACTAATCTTTTGTGTGGGACTGTGTCAAATGCCTTGCTAAAGTGTAGGTAAGCCATGTCCACAGCCCCTCCCTGGTCTACTACTTTGGTCACCCAGTCAAATAAATCGATAAAATTCGTCTGATATGACCTTCCCGCTGTGAACCCACGCTGCCTTGGGTTCTGTGCCCCACTGACCTCTAGGTACTCAACAATTCTTTCCTTCAGAAGCGATTCCATCACTTTCCCTACCACAGAGGTCAAACTAAGAGGTCTATAGTTTCCTGTCTCTGTCTTGCTCCCACTTTCGTGAAGAGGAATCACATCTGCCTTCCTCCAGTCCTCAGGTACCACACCATCCTCCCATGATTTGTTAAAAAGGGCAGTCAGTGGTGTCACTAGTCCTCCCCTTAATTCTTCTAGGATTCTGGGGTGGATCCCATCAGGTCCCATTGCTTTGTCCACCTTCAGTTGCAGGAGTTCTTTCATACACCATACATCAGCCACGGCACATAGCGCAGTGGCACATGGTGCAGTACTCATACGAAAACTGCATATAATTCATGAATCCTTTTATCATGTGTGCAGTGACACTTGCTGCGATATGGAAAAACAATGATTGACCCAACAAGAACATGAACAGAACAATGAAACAGCATGTCAACTAGGGCCATATCATATATGTTACACTTATGATAGGAGAACATTATGACTAACTGTAGAATAACAAACGTTCACAGAAAGACTAGAGGTTACATCAATCGGGTCTTGGTGGACACATGAAATATTGTTACAGAGGGATCCGTACCTATTACAATTTCGAGCAAACAATGTCCGGGAAAACATTGCATCGGCAAATAAAATTGCGGGAAATAGGTCACGGGCAATACAGGGTCGAGAAAAGTTATGCCGGACAACCATACTAGACCCTTCCTAAATGCTATCTTTTTCTCCCTAACCTTCACTGCCACCTCTTTTGAGAACCATCGTGGCTTTTTCTTTCATTTTGATTTATTTGCTTTATACAAAGGCTTGTTGCCTCTGATGGCAGTTTTGATGTTTCCTCATTGTTGCTCCACCCCTCCTTCTTGCCTGTTTACTAGTGCTTTTCTAGGGCACTCTCCCTTCTTGCCAAAGTCAGCCCTCCTGAAGTCCAGTACCCTCACTTTTGTATGGCTTCACTCTGTAGCTCAGTTTATTGTGAACCACACTGCTTGGTGGTCACTTGTTCCCAGATGGCTACCCACTTAGATCTGAGATCCTCTCACTGTCCCTATTTGAGAGTACACGGGTCTAAGATTGCTCCCCTCACGAGTGTGTTCCAAAACCAGCTGTCTGAGGCATGCCCCCTGTAGGGCATCGAGAATGGCCTTGCTCTTCCATGTGGCTGTAGCAAAGGTGCTCTAGTTAACATCTAGCATATTCAGGTCCCCCATCAACAGTATCTCCCCTTTCTCTGCCACCCTAAGGATGCCTTCTATCATATCCTTATCCATTCACTCCCCGAGATGGGGGTCTGTATACAACCCCTGTGCGGATTGTGGTGCCATTCTCAGTCTCTAAGGTGACCTACGGTGCCTCCTCTCCTCCCTGTTTACTCTTTTGTTTAGTTGCTTTTATCCCTTCCCTTCCATACAGAGTTACGCCTCCCCCTCTTCTCCCCTCCCTGTCTCTCCTGTAGGTTGTGTACCCTGGTATGTTAACATCCCAGTCATGGTTCTCTGTGTACCATGTTTCTGTGACTGCCACAATATCCAGGCATCCCTATTCCATGAAGGCCACCAGTTCAGAGAGCTTGTTGCCCAGACTATGGGCACTGGTACTAATTACCCTCCATTTCTTGATGGCCTTACCCCTTTTTGCCCTATTCCTGTACTTACTGCCTTTGTCGTTTTCTCCATTTACCCCTGCCCTTCTCCTTATCGACGTCTCTGTCTTGGTGTTTACCTCACTTACTACTCCTGATTTCTTTTAGGGGTGCAAGGATTTCCCTGCTCCTTTCCAGTGCTCCCACCTTGGCTAGTTTAAATGTGATGGTCACTGGCCCCCAGGTGACCTTCTACCTGGAGATCTGTGATCCTTTCCCCGTTAGTCAGTACTAGACCTAGGATAGCCCTGTCTCTTGTGGGTTGTTGTACCAGTTGTTTGAGGCCCTCCCCATGCACAGAACCCACTATGTGTCTAGTTCTGGCCGATGTTCCTGCTGGTATTGACCAATCTGTATCTGGCATGTTGAAGTCTCCCATGATCAGAACCTCCCCTTTAGCTGTCATGTTTTGTATATCTTCTAACAGTAATGTGTCTTATGTCTTCCCCCGGTCTGGATGCCTGCAGACAACCCCAGTTCGTATGGTTGTCCCATTTCCTGTTTTCAGGGTGACCCACAGTTCTTCTGGCTCCTTATGTGTATTCTGAATTTCTGTAGCTTTGATATTTTCTTTTTTTGAACTTACATATTTTATTAGAAACAAGTATCAGGTTCACAACCATATTACAGAGGAATAAGCAGGTTACAATCTATAATATCACAAGTATCCGTAGCTGCAAATCCATTTACTAATGTCCATTCTTTCTTTTACAGATTTCAAAAATGAATTGGGACTATATCCATTATGATCCTTTCCATAGCAACTAATTATCTGACATTTAACCTTTCCTACAAGCACAGTTGATGTCTGAATTCTGATGTATCTGGTGCTTGCAACTGTCTTTCTTTTTTTTGTATAAATAAAAAACAAATAAAACATTAAACAGCTTTAACTTTGTGTCTCTCTATGTTATCTCATTACTTAATTTCCAGCTAAACTTGCTTCATATAAGAATGTATACAATTTCACCCGGTTTTGTCAGTGGATCAAGTCAATTGTTGGGCTAAAACTGAGAGCCCCTCACTCTCCTCCAAATAGGGAAAGAAAGGGTGCAACCATGAATTATGTCTCTCCACCATTTGCCGTAACATGGCTGTCGTGGTCTCCATATCTCTAATTAATTTGACGTTGGTGAGCCACTGAGTGACTGTTAACTGGTCTTGTGAGAGCCAGTTTTGTGTAATCGCCTTACTTGCTGCCAGAGTCAGTATTAGGAATAAGTATTCCCTCCCTCCCTCTAGACTGAATCTCCTGAGGAATGCAGGCAAGAATCAAGTGCTGAAATTCCAAGGTTTGAACCAGCTCTAGCATTCTCTGAATCTCCCCCCATCTGAAGCCAAAAGGACTGAATCCTGGGGCACTCCCAAAAGATGTAAAAATGGGAGCCTTTTTGCCCACAGTTCCTCCGACGTCTATCTGTAGGATGTTTAGAGTAGTGCTGTGAAATTGTGGGGGTGATGAAAAAACGTACTGAGACTTTCCAACGAAACTCCTTCCAAACTACTGAGTTTGTGGTTTTATGATGGTTGGCCCAGATTTTAACCCATTCTTCACTTGAGATATCTTGCCCGCACTCCTCTGTCCAGCTATTTTGGACCCGCTGGATTGCCAGCTCTGACTACCCATCATCCACCCTTTGATAAAACAGGAATACCAGGTGTTTCAGGTCCCATAATTTAGCTTTATTCCACACAAGGAGATCCCTCTTCCTCTTGCTTGAGAGAATGCGCGTGTGTGATATAGTGTCTAAACTGGAGTACTTGTAAAAATCCATGTGGGGGAGATTATATTCCTGCTGTAGGGTTTAAAAACCTTTACCTGATCACCTTCCAGGAACTGGGTTAGAGAATGCAAACTCTGTCTCCTCTATCTAGCTAAACTGGGATCCTTTTGCACAGTTGGTGAAATTGGGCAAATACTGTAATGGAATACACGGCCACACATAAGTTATTTATTCCCACGCTCCTCTTATTCTCAACCAGATTGATAGTGTATGTCTGGTGCATCTATTTCTTTCTTTTTTTTTTTTTTATTTTCATCTTTATCCCTCCTTACTGCCTCCGGTGCCCCCTCCTTCCGTCCGCTCATGTCCCCCGGTACCTACCTTAGGGATCTGCCCCTAGAGTGCCCATCCTCCTCTCCTCGCACATTGGGGTCTGTCCTGTGGTAGTCCGGAGTGGACTTAAGCGAGACTTCATCTAGGGCTGCCGGGGCCTCGATTTTTTCTCCTGGCATTCCCACTCCCCAGGGCGCCTTGCGCTGGGACGTACGTCCCGAGTGGTAGCGTGCTACGCACGCAGACCCCTCATGCGCCGAGACATCCCTCCCGGCTCCGACAGGCTGAGCAGCCCACCCTTCTCTCTGCCGGTGCTTCCACCGGCTATGGAAGGAATGCAGAGCGCAATGCGCTCTTGGTAACCCACCCCTGAGGGAGGAGGGCATCCATTGGGACGCTCGATCCTCCCTCCCCCCGCCGACCCCCGGCCACCCGAGTCCGTTCCCGAACCCGGGTCGCTGGCGCAGCGCGAGGTGTGGCGTCTAGCGCCTCAACCCTCAGCGCCACCGGGCCGGCTGGTGCATCTATTTCTGATATTATTAATTGATCCTGGTAAGACTGTCCACGGTAGCAACTTCAGAGCGGTACCTGTGTGCTCACTCTCCTCCAGCATGCACCACTGTATATGCTGGTGGCAACTCACAATTTTAACCAGAGGGACAATTTGTGCTGACCAGTAGTACCATTGTATATCCAGAAGGCTCAGTCCCCCTTTTTTTTATTTTCCTTTTTTTTTTTTTTTTCCTGTTTACCCCAACCCCACGTCCCCCCCAACTCCGCCTCTTCAGGAGCCCTGGATACTACCCTGCTCTCCACCTTACCTGATCCGCCATCGGTCCCCATGGAGCAAGGCTATCCCCTGGGGGATGAGGAGGGGCCCTACACCCTGAACACATCTGAGTTTCACGGTCTGAGGCAGACTGGCAGGCAGAGGCACATAAGGGCTAGTTCTGGGAGCTCCATCTACCCGGGCTGGAGGGCTTTTCTGGTTTTTAGGTGGCAGTGCGGTTGCCTGATGTCAGGCACAAGTGCGACATCCTCAACGTCCTCCCCACTTGCGTCTGCCCTGGAACTTGCCAAACCCCCGACCTACGTCAGAGGACAGTCAAGCCCAAGGTACCGACGTGCAGCTGTACTCCCAGCCTCCACCAGGAGTCAGCACACGCCATGCCATGTCCCCACCCTCCGCCCAGAGAAGACGAGCTGTCACTGGATGCTCCAACCTTCTCCCCCCGGCCAGTCCTCCAGCGACCTGGGTCCGCTCCCGAACCCGGGTTGCCGGCTCTGCAGACAGAAACCCAACCGTTGCACCGACGGGCTGGCTTTGTTTTTATTTTCCTGTATTACCAAACTGCGGATCCTGGGTTTTATGCCCGCCCAAATAAAATTTGTGATATTTTGCTGTATTTGCTTTAAATCAATCTTAGGGATATGTACTGGTAATGAGGCAAAGAGAAAAAGCAGCCTTGGGAGCACATTCATTTTTATTGTATGGATTCTATTTAGAAATGACAGAGGTAAATTGTGCCATCTACCCATATTTTTGTAGTTTTGCTTGAGAAGTGAGCCATAGTTGTATTTATAGAGATCACTTAAGTGTTCTGGGATCCATATACCTAAGTATTTGACTTTATCCTTCACGCAATTAAAAGGGAAATTATTTTTTGCTGCCGGGTTTAGGTTCCCCTTTATCAGTAGTGCCTCTGACTTCTCTAGATTTATTTTTAAATCCAGAGATAGCCCCGTAGTTCTTGAACATTAGCAATAGATTGGGATAGTGAGAGTAGGTTTCTCTATGAAGAGCAGTGTACCGTCTGCGTACACTGACACTTTACAGCAGCTGCGGCCCATCTGTATACCCTGTATATCCTGGGACTGTCCTAGGGTAATTGCCAATGGTTCTAAACTTTGTGCAAAAAGCAGGGGTGACAATGGGCAGCCCTGCTTTGTCCCTCTTTCAAGCTTTATTTCCTATGACAGTGCGCCATTCACCCTCACCCTGGCTGTAGGATCACTATAGCACAGGATAACCCATTGCATAAATTTGTCCCCCAACCCCATTTTATCCATAATTACCCTAAGGTATTCCCAGTTTAGACGGTCAAATGTTTTTTTTCTATGTCAAGGAAAAGGGCAAGTTGTGAAGTGATTGTTGGGGGACAATATGCTAGGACATTTAGCAATTCGCGGATATTATTTGCCAGATGCCTATTTGGGATAAAACCTGTTTGGTCGAGATGTATCAAGATTTCAATACATTTTTGCAATCTGTTTGATAAAATTTGAGACATAATTTTTGAATCTTGATTTAATAATGAGACAGGCCTGTATGCCTCACATTTGTCTGTAGGTTTGCCTGGTTTGGGGATGACACTAATTAAGGCTGCTTTCCAAGAGTCAGGTATACGACCTTCCGTCAGGCAATTATTAAATACAGTGGCTAAAATAGGGGCCAACATGTTTCTAAACTGCTTATAGAATTCAGGTGGAAAGCCATCAGGGCCTGGGGATTTACCGGTTGGAAGGGAAGTTATCACTTCCCTGACTTCTTCTAGTGTGATGGGGGCATTCAGCACCTCTCTAGCTGAATCAGATAATTTGGGCAATGACAGATCTTGCAGGAATTGCTCAGTTTTAGTTCTGATATCAAAGGTCCTTGTCTCTTCCTGGTATAACTGTTGATAACATTGTTGGAACTGTGCCGCTATGTCGGAAGGATTGCACCACGGTTTTTGGAGATCCAACGTGTTACTGATGTTTGTAACTGTTCTGTCAGCCTGGGTTTTACGAAGTCTCAGTGCCAGTAATTTTGCTGCCCTACTTCCTGTGTCGTAGTACCTCTGGTTCAGGAATCTGAGCTGTCCCTCTGTTTTGTGGATGTCTACTTTGTGGAGTTCTTCCCTTGCTTGCATCAATTTTGTTAATATTCGTCTATTGTTGGGGTCCCCCTTGTGCGCAGTTTCTAGTTCCTGTATATTGTTTAAAATTTTGTCTAGAGTTATTTTTGCTAATTTTTTCTTGGCAGAGGCTATCCCAATGAATTCCCCCCTGCACACAGCTTTCAGAGCCTCCCAGGTAGATACTAGTGAGCAGTGTTGTCCCACGTTAATATCATAAATTTCCTTTATGGAATCCAACATTTTTTATAAGGTTTTTATCATTTAAAAGGGAGATGTTTAACCGCCATAATTTAACATTTTCCGCTCTAGGAGTCCATGACTTGATGGGCACAGCTGCGTGATCCGAAATAGTGATATTGTGAATTTTGGAGGACAGCACCCGGTGCATAGGAGATTTAGATATCAGGAAAAGGTCTATCCTAGAATAGGATTGCTTAGCCTGGGAAAAGAATGTATAGTCCCTTTCACCTTTGTACTGTCGTCTCCAGATCTCTACCAGGCCCATCTCCTCTACTAAATAACTGAGCACTCTTGCTGTGGCTTTACCATGGGCTACTGTCAATGATGACCTGTCCATAGTCACTGATGGGCAATGTTAAAGTCCCCTCCAATTATTAGCTGTCTGGCCAGCAATAAGACTAGTTTATGAAAAGCCTCTCTTAAAAAATTTGACGGACGCACATTTGGGGCATATAAGTTGACTAGGTGGACTATTTCCCCATGTATTGTTCCCGTGACTCTCAAAAATCGTCCTTCCCAGCCTCCTTCCATCAATGTTATCTGCAATGGGCACTCTTTTCTAAAGAGTATGGCTACCCCCGCTCCCCTGCCATTTGGGGAATGGGCTGCTTCCACCCTATCCACCCATGCCCTCTTCTGCTTAGCGTGCTCTTGCGAATTTAGGTGCGTTTCCTGCAAGAAAGCTATTGAGCAGTGCAGTTTACTAAGTTCACTCAATATTCTAGATCGTTTAATGGGCGAGTGTATCCCCTTAATGTTATAGGTCACTATGGTAATATCACCCATGATGATTAAGAAGAGATACAGGCGCTTTATTCACTTCCCCATCTTCATTTCTTGTTGTTATATAGTTTCTTTGTCCCCTCAGTATTAAAATCTTACTAACCAGATCTTCCTTCCCAGTGTTAGACAGACACATAACAAAAAATGAAAATGATGTACCTACCGTAATTATGATCTTTCTGTGTATCTTCACCATTCATCACCTTTGGGTTATTGGCCGGAGGTCATGACCCCGCGGGAGATTCTTTTTTGGGGGGATGGGCGGAGGCGATGCACCATCAGCGCCGCCCTCGAGGCCGACGCACTGCGTGGCGCTCACGGGTTAGCAGTTAGGTGCTGTCGACTCTGCCCTCCCGCCAGTTCTGAGTTGCCAGAGAGGTGAGGAAAAATGATTGGGAGGGTGGAACAAGGAAGTCCAAGGGACAGACAAAGGAAAAGATATATAAACCAAAAGGAGAAATAAACAACTGAGAGGACAGAAGAAGAAGGAAGACTAAGGGGATTGGGTAGGGGCCCCAATCTCTGGAAATAGGAAAAAGGAGAGAGGAAGGATTTAGGATAAGCTTTGGTGGGGGGAGAAGGGTAACAACCATACCCCGGAACCTTGACTTGTCTCCAGATAGTATAGGAACTGCAAGGAGTAGCCAAAAGGCTCACTGTCAGAATTCAAGGCACAGAATCACTGGCAATAACTCCAACGCAGAAAACGGCTATTCTGGAAGAAAGACAGGACACAGGGTTATTCTCCCCCCTCTCAGGGGAAAACATTTTTGGTGTAAGAAATTTTGGTTTCTTAAGGAAATTAAGGATATGTCCACAGGAAAAAGGAACTAAGGACTGACGGGACAAGGGACTGGAGAGAAAAGGGGGCAGCTACCAACTCCCCCCCCACAGGGGTGGAGCCAAAGCACTGGAGAAGGAGTGTCCCCCCATCCTGACCACTCTCTCTAAAACATTATCCCCCTATGTGTCCTCGTTTTACCCCGCCCCTGACTAACAGAAAGGAGGGGGGCGAGAATGGACAAGAGAGGGAGGGGGACCCAGAGACTGAGGCCCCAGGAGGATGGCGGGTGGGATTCTGATGAATGGTGAAGATATACAGAAAGATCATAATTACGGTAGGTATGCAATTTTCATATCTTATCTGTGTCAATCTTCACCATTCATCACCTTTGGGTGAGTGCCGAGCCCTCCCCAAGGGGGTTTTCAACCCTAAGGGACAGAGTCCCTTAGCTCTCAGTGGGTGACACACTAAGAGGGAGAACCTTCTAGGCCTGGAGAGGATCGAGAGTGGGGAGAGTGAGACGGGGATCCCCAGAGGGGGAAGGAAGTTGCCCCGACAGACGCCGCCTCACTCTACGGGAGAAGAGATAGGTTCTCTGGTGCGTGGAGTTAATCACCCTATGCTGAGCCAAAGGAGACAACCGGGAACGACGCAGCCATGGCATCCGCCTAGTGCAGATCGCTGTCCCTACGACCCTGGTAGCTACCTCATTGGCATCACATGGTGCCCTTGCTTGGTGCCTTGCTAGCTCCAGGCCATGTGCAGAGAGTGCAATGGCTTGTCTGGTTTGCTCCGTGTCAGGCAATGAGGCTAGGAACTGACCCAGCCTGGACCACAGGAACCTATCACAGGATGCGTAGTGGGCCTGATGTGCTGCGATAGACAGCAGCAACCGTGCCGAGTAGAACGTCCTCCTCCCCCAGAAGTCAAAATCCAAGGAATCTTGATTTGGGGGCCGGTCACGGTGGAGGGCGCAGAGCCCATCAGGAGTGTTCAGTTGCGTGAATCCTGACTGAGGATGAGGCATGGAACCTGGAGACTCGGGGGGGGGGCGCAATACTGTTGGCAGAGATCCCTAGGGTAGGAACTCCAAGAAAGGTCTCTGCCAGGAATGCACCACGCCCAAAAAGGGAGCAGGCCGGGGCACCACAAGGGTGTCTCGGGAAACGCCTAGAAAGGCATGCGCCAAGTGCTCTGGATTGCTTTGAGTAGGAGGGGTGATGTGCAGGTCCTCCAACATCTTCACAAGGAATCGCTGATACTCCGCAAGATCAGCAGTTGGAGAAATGTGGACAGATGGCTCCTCTCCCCCAGAAGAGGGGGATGAGGAGTCAGAGGGCCTCAAATGCTCAGAGGGTGGCTGCTCGGGGGAAGGTTGAAAAACCTGTCTGTCCATTGCCCTGACGTAAGCAAGGAACCAAGCAGCCATGTCCCTGAACTGCTCCCAGGAGAGAGGCCCGCTAGGACCAAGGATGCCTGGGAGCGCAGGAGAATGTGGCAGAGGGATAGGGACAGAGCCGACAAAAGAAATCGACGGACCTCCGCCTGGGCTAGGGAGCACACCAGGAGCCCCAGAAGATGAAGGAGCTCCGGAAGACTCCACAGTCGACAGCTGAACAACCATACCGGAACTGCCTTGGTTGCGCCCAGAAGAATCCCTCGTGAGGTGACCGGGGCCGTGTAGGTCCAGAAGGACGGTCCGCTACCTCTAAAGAATGGGGCCCTCTAGAGGAAACCGAAGGGGAAGAGTGGAGATCTGTCCTACGGCTCCTCCCAGAGCCCGGGTGGGTTCCAGAAAAAGGCCGCAGGACAGAACTCAAACCCCACGACCCCTCGGAATCTGAGAGTGCCCTCCTCCTCGAGAGAGCCAGCCTAGGCAACTGGCAACCCTGGTCAGCTCCCGAAGGGGCTATCCAGGGAGCAGTACCCTCCCCTCCTGTGGGTGCTCCGATCGGCCCCAAATTTGGGCGATCCAGGCACACCACCTGAGGGGGTACCACCGATGAGGGGTCAGAGAACCCTCTGAGGCCAGGCTGCAGAGCAATGGTGGCCTGCACCACTGCCTGCTGGTCAGCACCCCTGACCCTGGCCACGGTAGTCCCTGCCAGCTCCTCAGAGGGGGGGACTGGCTGCAGCCTGTCGAGGACACCACCAGAGTGTCCATGTGGGCAGCTAACTCCAGAGAGCCAGACTACCTGTCCGACTCCTCCTCCAAAGAGGTGGAGACCGAAGTCCTGTGCCAGACAGTGCATGGACACTTACTGCCATCCCAACCAAATAGGGCACCACAAACACAGACCGCACCGGAGTAGGTACCAGTGTCCCCTGCAGCACCATGAACGGTGTCAGAAGAGGACACGGCTCCAACAAGGGCAGCAGCGTCAGTGCCAGAGCCGTCTGGCCCCGCAGCCGGCGGCGCAGAGGACAGAAGATGGCGCCGATGACAGCCTGACAGTGCTCCCAGCGCCGTCTAGCTCCTACGGCGCCGCGAGCGGTGCCAAGGACAGAGACGGCGTCGACAGTGCTCTCAGTGCCACAAATGGCGCCGAGATCCAGAACCCCCATGGCTCCATACTCATGTCCGGAACCATGAACGGCTCCAGAGCTGGACATGGCGCCATGCTCAACCTCGGCGCTGCAGACTGCACTGAAGTGAGAAGACATCAGAGACGGGGGCGTAGAACCTCCCATGGCAATGCTAGCACCATCAGCGCCGTAAATGGAGCTGACAGCAGCCACGGCGCCAAGTGACAAACCTGCACCGATGATGGCGCCATCAGGGCCCACAGCACTGTGAATGTTGCCGAGGCACGAAATGGAGCTGACAGACGTATTTTGAGGGTCTGACACTGGGGAAGCCTTCACCCCTGAAGGGGCGATTGCCAATATGGTACCTCTCATCCGTCCCCCAGAGGGAACAGACTGGGCCACCTGTACCACGGGAGGAGCCTCGGCCAAGGCTAGGCTACAAGAGGCCGAAGCTCCCTCCTCCTCAGTCCATATAGAACAGGGAGGGGACCCGGAGGAAAGGAGGCTTGGTCAGACGAGTGCACGCCCGACCCCTGAAAGTTGGCGGAGCTCACCCACTTTCCATGCGCATTGCTCGATGACCCGGCGGTCCATGGAGAAACAGGCCTCGCATGAGTCCATGTTGTGAGGAAGGCCAGGACACACGAGGTAACGGTCGTGCTGGTCGGTGACGGAAAACTTACGGCCGCATGGGCACCGTCGCATGGGAGACCGTCCCGTCTTAGAAGTCTTCTTGCCCTCCAACCTAGACATGACCTAAGGGAAAAAAACACTAAACAAAACTCAGCGTCACAGATAAAACAAATAATGGAAAGATCTTACCAGGCGACATCAAGTGAGCTAACAGAACCAGCAGGAAGGGAGCCGACGGACTTCGGCACTGTGGAGAATCGACACGGAGTCGAAAAGGGATTCAATTTGCTGCATAGCAAGGTAGGCCTCAAAATCTCTGTTTCAAAGCATCCCACAAGGTGACCTCGGCGGTGGGGAGATGAAGAACTGGTGGGAAGGCGCGGTCGACCAGCATCTAATCGGGCAACCCTGCAGTGCACGCGGTCGTCAGCCTCGAGGGCGGTGCCGATGGTGCGTCGCTCATTTCACCCAAAAAAATATAAAGAAGCTCCCGCGGGGTCATGACCTCCAGCCAATAACCCAAAGGTGATGAATGGTGAAGACTGACACAGATAAGATCTACAGTTAACAGATACCTCCAATAAACTCCTGTGGCGGGGGTAAACATCAAACTATGAACATCACAATAAACCATAAACTGTTGTAACCAATCATTTTTAGAAAATACGAAAAGTTTGTACTGGGTCATACTTATGCAGTACTTCGTGCATTTCTTCCTTTTCAAAACATGACTTCCTAGGTGAATGTTTTCCCATTTACTATACACCGCAGTCGTTCCCTCATGGTGTCACGTGTAATACCAGAGCCACCAAAGTAGCCCATAAGCTGGTGCCAGCATGCTTAGCAGAAAACCTGCTGCATTCCTGTGGCAAAACTAAACTAATGGATATGATCCAGTAACCCCCCTCCAACCTGTCCAATGGGTGTTAGCACCCTTGTCTTAAAATTTAAAGCCTCTCCTTGTTCTGTTACTATCAGATAACGTGGTTCCAAATGTTGATTCGGACGAGTACTTTCTCCCAAAGATTTCCTTTGCCCCCTCCTTTTAAGCATAACAGACCCTCTTACCCATCCCCCTCATTAGCTGGGGCCGAGCCAAAAACATGCCCTTCCCAGATAATGAGTATAGGGGTTTTGAGGTGAAGTACTTAGAGAAAACACAGAGTAAGTCTCTACTTGAGAACTTTATGTAATCCAGTGGCACAGTAATTCACCTGCCTCCCCCTGGGCTAAACATACAAAGGGAAACATTTCAGGCTTTTGCTGAGACTTTGATTGCTAGGTTATGGGGGGAGGCTGCAGTAATAAGGGTTGAAAGTGTCTGTTCCCCAGTACACAACCGGGGAAATGCGCTCACTACACCATGAGCGATAGGGCTGTCAAGTTAAGAAAGATGAAACCCTTGCAAACAGTCACCTGGGTTTGGCTGTGTTCGGTCCATTGGAATTGAGAGAGGAGCCATCCGGATTAGCTTTCTTCAGAATCTTTTGCACCTCTGACGCCGTTCCATTCGGCAGAAGCCACAGAAGTGATCTCTTGCACCCTCTGTTTTGGATTCCCCACATCAAAGACTGCAGCTTGTGTTCCAAGTCTTCAAGTTCCTGGTTGGGGATGGTGATTTTATGTTCCACCAAGAAGGGGGCCGCCTCAGCCAACGAGGTAAAGATTTTTATTGCCAGATTCAAGGAATACTTTAATTTTGGCCGGAAAGTTCACTTGTGCCCTAATGTTACTCAATTTCAATTCAATTCAATTTTTATTTAACCAGGAAATGCACCATTGAGGCAAGCTCATTTACAAAGTGGTCCTGGAGGACAATTTAACATACATAAGGTAAAAGTGGAAAACAACAAAACAGCATCGATATACGGTTACATAACAGAGACAAAAAAATAATGAAAGGTTGGCGATGTAATGCAAGCCTAGGGATAGCAGAGAAAAAGCAGAGAGAGGGATAGAGCAGAGAAGTAGGACAGAGGGGAGGGAGAGGGAGAGAGGGGGAGAGAATAGTGGGAAAAAGAGGGTGAGCAGAGAGAAAAGGTATAGGGGTAAGTGAGGATAGGGATAAGGGGGACTGCTGGGAGCAAGGGTGTAAGAGAGGGATGAATCAGGAATAGGGAGAGAGGTATAGACGGAATATAGAATTGGTTTTCATTTATGATAATAATATTGAGTAAAGAGCATAGAGTGAAGTGCTTAAGTTGGGAAGAAGTTGAGGGAGGCTGTGTGAGGGATGTCTAGGTGGTGTAGCACTGACATTTTTGAGACAGTGCAGAGGTTAACCCTGCTTTGAAGGAATTTGGGCCACATAATTCAGCCAGTTTCAAGGAATCTTGGACAGAATTCCAGACAGAGGGAATGGCATAGCTAAGGAAGGCAGTACCAAACCGGGATCGGATTCTCAGAGTGTCCAAATGGATGTAGTCATAGCGCCGAAGGGTGTATGACCGAGGCGAGATTGTAATGAGACTACAGATGTATGGAGGCAATTTCGAAGTTAGAGCCCTATAAGCCCAGAGGACAGCATTCCGGCATCTATGAGCAGTTAGGGATCCCCATGCTATTTGTGCGTAGAGGAGACAAGTGGTGTGTATCTGAGGGTGCGTTGGTAACAAATCTGATTGCCCTATGATAGAGCACATCTAATTTGGCAAGGGCAGTTGGCAAGGGCAGTTTTGGTCCCATGACTGTATAGCAAGTCATGAATGTATGAGGGCAAGAACGTGGAGGAGACTAGCCTAAGCCTGGCTTCAAGGGAGAGAAGGCGACGAATCCTAAAAAAGATTCCAAGTCTCTGTTTGAGCTTTTTAGTGAGTTCATCAATATGAGGCGAGAAGGAGAGTCGATGGTCCAGCCAGAAACCAAGATATTTGAATTTATCAACAACCTCAATGGTTTCTCCCAAGATGGTGGTAATTTGTAAGGCAGGCGGAAGGGTTTTACAGTCACTTAAGACTATCTTTGCGTGAGAAAAACATTACTTTAGTTTTTTAGCATTTAGGAGTAGTTTTAGATTGAGCAGGTCATATTGTAGTAAACTGAAGTTTTTTTGTAGCTCCAGGCAGGCTTCGTTTAGTGAGGGTTTGGCAATGTAAATAACGGTGTCATCAGCGAATAAGTGGACACTAGAATTTGTAATCTTTTGATTATGCTTCTCCCTCAGTTCTTTGACAATCCCTCTGATTGTGTTCTCTTAGCTTGTAGTTCCGAGGAAAAGTCATGATCAAAATAGATGTTTTGGCCCTCATGCTGCAAGTCTTTGTGTCTCCAGGCTTCAGTTAATACGTATTGTTTTGATTGATAGTGCAACATGCGCGCACTATCCAGGATCACGGTCTAGCCTTGGGGTCCGCTGGCTTCGGGCCAAGTGAGCGGTGTGCCCTCTCTATATCTAAAGGCAAAGAGATTTTTTTTCAGTAGATGGATGGTAAAATCAGCCGGGGTGGGAAAACCCTCCTCGGCCCCTTCCTGCACTCCATGGACACGGAAATTATTCCGCCTCGCCTGGTTCTCCGTATCCTCCAGCCTGCTCTGTGTCTGGCGGTCCCGCTGTAAGAGGTACAACAAAACCTTGCTATGGCTGTCCCGCGTCTTGGTAAGCTCTGTGATTTTTTTCCTCATTTTGTTGCACTTTGGTATTAACTGCTTTAAAATCCATTCATAAGTCCGCAATGGAAGATTCAGTTTTGTTTACTGCCTTTAATATTTTTTGGAGAGCTTTCTCTGTATTGTTTTGCGGCTCCTCGTCTATCTCGAGATCAGATTCCCAGAAGGATTCTGATGGAGAATGGGGCCTAGCTGAGGCCACTAATCCTCCAATCTCCAGTTGCTTCATAGTGGATTTCTGCCCAGTTTTGTTATTCCCTTTTGGACGTTGCGGCATCCCCGGCATGAGTAGCACAATTAGAGAGTGTTGCAGCAGAAAAAGGTACATGATATCAGGGAGGATGAAGCTTGATGTGTGGGTTGGAGCTGGGAGCCTGAAGATAACGTTTTTTGAAATGTCTGGAAGTAAATCTAGGGGGTTATCAGCAAAGAGCCTACTCAGCGCGAGACCGGTAAGGAAGATCTGGTGTCATGGGGCAAAGCTGAGGAAGTTACCACCCGGGTGAGTGAGAGGAGCCAGCTTGAAGATGTTTCCAGCAAGTCTTCAAGAGTAAGGCAACTGCCAGCAGTGTGAATAGAAAGCACAGTTACGTAAGAACTTACCGTAACAGTAGATCTTTGAGAGAGGCTCTTGCAGTAGATAATTACACATAGGACTGAAGCTGGCAGGCGTCAGGACCCCACGGAAAAATTTCTAGTTAGCAGTTTCTGGCGAGGGACCGCCCCCCCATGTCAGGTGACCAGCGTCGGTATAAGGCGGTCCCTCACGTCCCTTCCAGTTCTTTCCAGCAAAGGCCAAAAAGGCGAGGACGAGAGAAGCGGATGTTTCCTCACTGGAAAAGGAGCTGAAAAAGCTTAGGGGATGGAGGCGGGAAGGTATTACCTACTGCAAGAGCTTCTCTCAAGACATACAGGTTACTCACCTGTAACAGGAGTTCTAGGAGTAGTATATGTTGTTCATCCACACTTATTGGCAGGTTCCCTGCCGCTTCAAATGTTATGAAGGTCTTCAAGCTGGCTCCTCCCACTCATCTGGGTGGTAAAATTCTCGGCTCCGCCTCATAACGCCAGATCTAGCCTGCTGGAAGCCAGGTTACACGTCGAAGCTGGGGAGGTCAGGTGGGTTGTGTGGATGAACAACATATACCACGCCTTGAACTCCTGTTATGGGTGAGTAACCTTTATTTCTAGGGACGTGGATATGTTGTTCAATCCACACTTATTGGCAGACTCCTAGCAGTTCTTCGGGAGAAGGGAGGCAAGGCGCACACCCCCTACTTAGGGAATAAGGACTGGAGAACCGAGGTCCCAAAACCAGCATCCCGGCGTGACTCAAGGTCAATGTGGTAGTGGGTGATGAAGGTGTTTGCTGACTTCCAGGTAGCAGCCCTGCAGATTTCCTGGATAGGGATGTCCCTAGAAGCAGCGGTATGGCAGGTAGAATGAGCTCTTATCCCTTTGGGAGGCTCCATGCCCGCCAACCTACAGCAGAGATCTATGCAGGAGGTGATCCACCTGCCTATCGTCCGATTGGCTGCAGGTCTGCCAGGTGCGGCTTCAGCGTAGGTGACAAACAGCTGGAGAACCTCTCCCCGAACTTCAGCCGCCCGCTCCTTATAATAAGAGAACGCTCTTCTAGGGTCCAAAGTATGGAGCCTATATTCGGCCTCCGAAGTGTGACTGGGGTAGAACACCAGCAGAGTCAACACCTGGTTAAGGTGAAACTCCGACACCACCTTCGGAAGGAATTTCAAGTGGGGTCCCAGGACAACCTTGTCCCTATGGAAGACCAGATAAGGAGACTTGATGAAAAGCACCTGGAGCTCTCCCATCCTTCTGGCTGATGTAATAGCCACCAAGAAGGCGGTCTTCCACGACAGGTGAGAGATGTCACACTTGTGCATCGGTTCGAATGGAGGTGGAGGTTCTCGCACCGGAGCGGATATGTGATCAAGGCCTTTGAAAAGGCGCCCAACCACCTTCTCCTGCGCCACTGACTGCTTTCCAGCCTGCGCCCGGTAAGCAGAGATGGCTGCCAGGTGCACCTCAAGGGTCGTCGACCGAAGCCCTAGCTGAGAAAGGGACCACAGGTAGTCCAGGATGCTAACCAAGGAACAGGAAGAAGGGTCCAACCCCTTGTCCTGACACCAAATGGAGAATCTTTTCCATTTGAAGGCATAGCATTTTCTGGTCGACTCCTTACGGGATGCCTCAACGATGTTGAGGCCCTCGTTGGAAAGACCCAAGGCCTGGAACGCTAGCCGCTCAGGAACCAGGCCGTCAGGTGCAGGGATTGAAGGTCCGGGTGGAGAGCCTTCCCCTTGTCGACTGAGAGCAGGTCTGGGCAGGCTGGAGCTGAGGCTGAGGAGATATGGGTACCCGTACTGGCGGGGCCAGTCTGGGGCTACCAGAGTCACCTGTGCCTTGTCCCTCTTCACCTTGAGAAGCACCTTGTGGATCAAGGGAAATGGAGGGAAGGCGTAGAAGAGGCCCGGGGTCCACGGCCTCGAGAAGGCATCCCCCTGCAGCGAGCCCTGCTGAGAGGGGCGGGCATGAAACAGCCTCAGCTTCGCATTCTCCCTGGAGGCGAACAGGTCCACCTGAGGGGTGCCCTAATGGGAGAACAGATCTTGTACAACCTCCGGCAGGAGAGACCACTCGTGAGATGCAGCGCCTATCCAGCTGAGGGCATCGGCCAGACTGTTGGAGGCTCCTGCCACATGGATGGCTAGGAGATCTGCCTCCAGGCTGATCACGAGAGACCAAGTGCAGAGAGCTTCCTTGCACAGGGGCAAGGAGTGTGTCCCGCCCTGTCAGTTCAGGTAGTATATGGTCGTGGTGTTGTCCGTCTGGACCTGGACCACTTGACCCCATGCAAACGGAGCAAAGGCGGTGAGGGCTAGTCGGACCACTCGAAGCTCCAGCAGGTTGATGTGGCATCAAGACTCCTGAGGGGACCAGAGGCCGTGGGCTCTGAGCTCCCCCAGATAGGCACCCCAACCCATCAGAGAGGAGTTGGTCGTCAGAGTGACCGTTGGCTCGGGCAGACAAACGGGATACCCTCCTACAGATGAGCTGGAATGAGCCACCACTGTAGGCCGTTCCACATATCCTGGGTCACCGTCACTGGCTGGTCCAGAGGACCAGAGCGCTGTGACCACTGGCGGGCCAGCCCCCATTGCAGGGGACGCATATGCCAGTGGGCCCAACGGACCATGCTGGTGCAGGCCGCCATGAGGCCCAGAAGGCGCAGGAAGTCCCGGGCAGGGTGCAATTGCCCAACCAGAAATGATTGGGCAATGGAGGAAAGGACCTCGGCCCTGTCCACCGGGAGCTGGGCTCTGGCTCGAAGAGTCAAGCTCTGCCCCGATGAACTGAATCACCTGCGATGGCACAAGTTCTGACTTGGCCTTGTTGATGAGGAGGCCAATCTAACAGCAGACCTGGAGGGCCAGATCCCTGGACCGCTCCACCTCCAACCTGGAGGGGGCTGCAATCAGCCAGTTGTCCAGGTGAGGGTACACCCAGACCCCTTGGCGCTGCAGGAATGCTGTCACCACTGCCATGCATTTGGTGAAGATCCTGGGAGCTGGAGAGAGGCCGAAGGGCATGGCCCGGAACTTGTAAAGGGATCCCTCTGCTCTGAAGCGGAGGAACTGCTGATGAGATGGACGGATTGGGACGTGAAAAAACACGTTGAAGGTCCAGAGAACAGAACCACATGCCTGGCTCCAAGGATGGAATGATCTGAGCCAGAGTGACCATCCTGAAGGTGCGAGACCTTAGGAACTTGTTCAGGTCGTGTAGGTAGAGAATGGGACACCATCCCCCTGTCCGTTCTGGGACCAGGAAGTACCTGGACACAAACCCTGGGTCTGGAGGGGGGTCCGCCACCTCGCTGATCACCTCCTTCTGGAGGAGCAAGACAATAATAGGCTCGGAGAGGCCAACAGAGGCTCGCAGATCCCGTAGCCCCTGAGTCGGCAGCTCGATGGGGGGTGGGGACTGCTCAAATTTCAGAGGCAGACCCCCTGCCACTTCCAGCACACAGCGGTCCGTTGTGATAGTGGACCAGGTGGAAAGGAAGTGGCGGAGCCATCCCCCAACAGGGGGAACCCAGGGAGGAGTGACGAGGTTGGGGGCGACACCCCTCAACCCATCACTGGGCAGGCTTGGAGGAAGGGCCGGCCGAGGAACCTCCTGGGCCTTTTCTTCCAGGCTTCCTGCTGGATGAAACAGCAGGCTTGCCTTTGGGGTGCCAAGCGTGAGCCTGCTGGCCCTGATGTGCCGCAGGGGCTGAAGGACGAAAGGGCTTATGCTGCTGCTGGCGGCCTTTGTCCTTCTGGGCAGACGTGACTGAGTCCAAGGTGGCACTGGACTTCTCGATCTGCTGGAGATGACCCTCCACCCTGGGCCCGAATAAGTCGGTACCGGGGAAGAGAACATCTGTCAGCTTGTGCTGGGTATCTGCCGTGAAGGTGGAGATCCACAGCCAAGCTCTGTGGCGCATGGCCACTGCGGCCACTACTGACCGGGCACAAGAATCAGTAATATCCAAAGAAGTTCGGAGCGTCTGTTTAGCTACTGCCCTTCCCTGATCCCACACCTGCTTGACCGTGGTCTGAAGGTCAGCCGGGAGATGAGGAATCACCTCATCCAGGAGCCCAAAAGGGCATGTGAAAAGTGTGCCATCAGAACGGCCAAGCTAGCCTGACGAAGGCCTAGGGAGGAAGCAGCGTATACCTTCCGCCCTGAGTAGTCCAACTTTTTGGATTCCTTATCGGGCGGTTTGTCCACATCCTGAGCGTTCCTGGAACGCCGGAAAATGCTATTGGTCACTAACCCCTCCGCAGAGGGGTGCTCCGAGAAACCGGAGAGTGAACCGGTAGGGACCGCATACTTTCGAGCCATCCTGGCTGAAGGTGCAGGACAAGATGCTGGCCGCTGCCACAACTCCAGGGCCGGGCCAACAATGGCTTCGGCCACAGGAAAGGTCTCCGTAGGGGAATCCCCTTGGTCCAGTATCTCCGTGAGGGGATACTTGACCCATTTTGAAACAGGTTCGAGCTTCATCCCAGTAGACTCTGAGATGAGTCGAAGCATTCCCAAAAACGAAGATGGGCTCTCGTCCACTGACTGACCCCCTGCAGACTCCAGGTCGAGTGGCCTGGAGAACAAGGAGTCGTCGTCGTCAGACTCCAAGGAGTCTGCGAACAGCTGCCGAGTGCCTGAGCCACCCTCCACGTGCCGAGGTCGATCGGGAGTGAGGGTGATCGACAACCTATGGGGCAAACCCTGACCCAACCGAGAATCCTTGGTCGGGCCCCAGTCTTCGGTTGTGGAGGCGGAGGTTCCACCACAATGGGTGGAGCAGCTGGTTCTGGCCGAACAACCGGTGGCAGTTCCTTGACTACTACGAGGGGTTGTTTCAGCCACTCCGGTGACAGCCACTTAATGGCCGGAGAAGGCGACTGAGTCAGCTTGTTACCGGACAGTAAGAGCTGCTGCCACATCAAGTCCTCGTAGCGCCGACGCAACTTGCGCCGGAGCCTATCCTCTGAAGAGGATGAGCGGCAACACCGCTTTCCATGGTGCCGAGACTGAGACTGCCGACGTCGGTGGGATCGGCTGGACCTGGAAGAGGACAGAGACCTTTGGAGATTCTGAGGGTGGGTCTGAGAGGGGACGGGGGAAACCTGCTCCTCCCACGGTACAGGGACCTTAACTGGGGACTCCGGCACAGGAGTCACAGGCAAGTCCTTGGTTTCCCACGGGGGAACTGGTGAAGTAGGGTTGTCAGCATCTCCAGTTGACAAACCGTCCGACGGGTCAAGAAAAATCTCGGCCACGTCGACGGGTGTCTCGGCCGGCTGACCTGATGGGGACACCGTGAAGCCAGCGGCCTTAGTCGCAACCGCGACCGAAGTCGGAAGGCGACGGTCCAGTGAAGGGGATCTCTCCCGCTCCCACGAACGTCAACGGTGGGACTTACCTTTTGAGTCCTTCTTCTTGGACCGACTAGAATGTCCCGATGGTCCTTCTCCCTTGGTAGAGAGGGATGGACAAAGCTCTTTAAAAGAAGCTGTATAGGAAGAGCCCAAGGAGAGCGGGATAAATGCCGCGACCGAGAAGGAAGAAGAAGCGACCTGGGCCGCCTCCTCCTCGAGGGCGATCATCTGCTCCAACTGTTCCGCGGAATCCACGGCGGACACCGCCCAACGTGCCTCCTTCGACTTGACTGGCAGGTACTGTTTCTCAGGGCGCTCAAGAAGTAGTCCAGCAGCACGGTCCTCCAAGACCGAAGCAGAGAAGGAGCTGCACAATTCGCAAGCCTGTGAATCGTGGCGAAGCCCCAGGCAGTAGACGCACGTGGAGTGCGGATCGGTCCTGGACATCTTCTGCCCACAGGGGCACCGACAAAAGCCGGGAGTCAATTTGTGCATCGCAGCCACGAGGGAAGACAAAGACCGGAGTTTTGTAAATTTCAGAATTAGTTTCGGGTTAACCGAAGAGTGTGGATCCAGGCCTAAAACGCAGAGCGCTAAGGAGGGAACCTGAGCTTCCAAGAGGTAAGGAAGATCTGGCATCATGGGGCGAAGCCGAGGGTTTTACCACCCGGGTGGGTGGGAGGAGCCAGCTTGAAAACCTTCTGGCAACATTTAGAGCGGCAAGAAACCTGCCAATAAGTGTGGATTGAACAACATATCCACGTCCCTAGAACTACTGTTACGGTAAGTTCTTACATAACTGTACTATCTTACTTCAAGAGGGCTCTTGCAGTAGGCAATTACATATAGGACTGAGTCCCAAGCAGTCTGGAACAAAGAGAAGCACACAGGAGGAGGAAACTACTCATAGGAGATCCACTGGCTGAAAAGAACTTAAGAAAGAAGTCCTTTCAGAACAGCCAACCCGAAGTCGGCTCTATGGTGAGAGACAATGTCCAAACTGTAGTGCTTTGTGAAGGTATGGACGGAAGTCCAAACTGCGGCGGCACAAATATCAGCCGCTGACACATTCTTGAAACAGGCAGCAGAGGCTGCGACATCCCTGGTGGAGTGACCCCTGACCTGACCTGTCAAAGTCCTATGAAACTTGTCGTAGCAGAAAGTGATACAGTGAGCCAACCATTTGGACAAACATTGTTTGGAAACAGCGGTGCCTTCTCTTTTGCCGGCAAAAGAAACAAATAGTTGGTCAATCTTTCTGAGATCCTTCATCCTGTTGGTATAGTATCTCAGAATCCGGTGAACGTCCAGGGTATGCAAAAGATACTCCCCGTAATTGGAGTGCTGCGTGAAAAAGGCAGGCAGTTCAATGGACTGGTTCAACGTAGATTCCGCTACCACCTTAGCGAGAAACTTAGGATTGGTGCGCAGAGCCACATGTTCCTTATGGAAAATCAGATATGGAATTTTGCACCTCAAGGCCTGAAGCTCGAAATTCTTCGAGCGGAAGTAATGGCCACTAAGAAGAGAGTCTTCCACGAAAGGAACTTAAGTTCTGCTGAGGTTGCCGTCTCAAAGAGAGGCAGCGTAAACTTCTCAAGAATGAAATTCAAATCCCAAGGAGGGTCAGGAACCCTCATAGAAAGGTATTCGCGACCTCCAGCTGAGCAAGGATCTGTCCCCAAAGGGAACATGATAAGCAGCCAGAACCGCCATGTGAACCTTCAAAGAGGAATGACTGAGACCCAGGTCGAAGAGATAATGCATGTAGTCTAGTAGCCGCCCGACGGGGCAGGAGAAAGACTCCAAGTCTTTGGACGAAGCCCAAATAGAAAACCGTTTCCATTTCATGGCATAGGTGGAGTGAGTGGATGGCTTCCTGGCCTCCACTAAGATCTCTGCCACTTGAGGAGAAACCCCAAAACGGCCTTGTGCTACGTCTGTAGGAGCCAAGCATGCAGCTGAAAGGACCTGAGGCCCAGATGGACCAGGGATCCCCGATCCTGGGTCAACAGTAGTCGTGAAAGAGGAAGAGGAATCAGAGGTTCCTCTGAGTACTGTTGCAGAAGAGAGAACCAAACTTGCCTGGGCCAGAAGGGAGCGATGAGAATCATATGGGCCCCTTCTGAGCTGAGCTTGTGCAGGATCCTCGGAATCAACGGAATTGGGGGAAAGCATAGACGAATCTGCCCTTCCAGTCGAGAGACAGAGTGTCTCTCCAGAGTCGCCCGCTCCCTGGAGCAAGCGAGCAAAAGGTGGGCAGTTTTGCATTTAATGGGGACGAGAACAGGTCGACCTGAGGGGTTCCCCAACGTAGGAAGATGCCGTCTGCTATTTCCTGGTCCAATTCCCACTCGTGAGGTTGTGCCGAGGATCAGCTCAAGTGATCTGCCAACAAATTCTCTACCCCTGGGACGTGGACCGCTGTGAGATGAAGGTTGTGTAGGGTCACCCATTCCCAGACCTGCATCGCTTCCCGACAAAGAGGGTAGGAACAAGTTCCCCCCTGTTTGTTGAGGTACCAGACTACACTCATGTTGTCGGTCTGGACAGCCAGGTGACCGGGAAGCAGAAAGAGGTGTAATGCTTGAAGAGCGTAAAACACCACTCTGAGCTCGAGCATGTTGATGTGAAGTGTATGCTCGAGTATGGACCATGAGCCCTGGGTGCGCTGGGATCCCAGAACCAACCTTCGCACGAGGCATCCGTTGTCAGTGTTTGGGAGGGGGGAGGAAGGCAGTAGGGAACTCCCCAATAAAGGTTCTCCTGAACCAACCACCAGTGCAAATCCCGAATCATGGGGGTCGAGACTAGCATCTCTTGGTCCAAGTCGTCGACCAATTGATCCCACTGAGACCGAAGAGTCCATTGAGAGATTTTCATGTGGAGCCAAGTGCTCGGAACTGTCGGAATTGCAGTCGCCATGAGCCCCAGGAGGCGAAGGACCCACCTGGCGGGAATCCGCCTGTGAGAGGACAAGAAGCTTGCCTGAGCCTGGAGTGTGGCCACCCTGTCTGGAAATAGAAAGGCCAAACCGGTGGTCATGTCCAGAATCGCCCCAATGAACTGGAGGCGTTGAGATGGGATCAAATGGGATTTGGCCTGACTCATGATAATACCCAGGCTGGTAAAAATCTGCCTGGTAAGGCAAAGGGAACACAGGAGCTCCTCCCTGGATGGGGCCGCCAGGAGCCAATCGTCCAGGTACGGGAAAACCTGCACTCCCTGGGTACGCAGGTGGGCCGCCACCACCGACAGGCATTTGGTGAATACTCGGGGGGCCAAGGAAAGACCAAATGGGAGGGCCTTGAACTGGTAGTGGTCCCCCTGGAACGCAAACTGGAGGTATTTGTGGTGGGAAGGGCGGATAAGGATATGCAGGTACGCATCCTGCATGTCCAGAGCGCATAGCCACAGTCCCGGCCGAAGGAGGGGCAGGAGACTCTGTAGGGAGAGCATCCTGAATCTTTTGTACTCCACAAACAGATTTAGAGAGCTGAGGTCCAGAATGGGCCTCATGTCTCCTGCCTTCTTGGGGACCAGGAAGAAATGGGAGTAGAAGCCCATCCCCCGAAGAGGGGGAGGGATGGATTCTATTGCCGCCTTCAACAGAAGGGAGGAGATTTCTTCCTGAACCTTGAGAAGATGTTCGGGGGAGTAAGATGACCTTCAGGGGGCAGTTTCTGAAGAAACTCTATAGTGTGGCCCTCTGCTATGAGCTGAAGGACCCAAGAGTCGGTAGTGATCCTCTCCCAACCCGGCAGATGAAGGGAGAATCTCCAACCTACCGGTTCCTCTGGATCGACCAGAGGCTGTGGGAGAGGGAGGGAGTCAGGAGGTGTGGGGCAGTGTCGCGGCTGGAGCTCCCGCAACCCGTTTGGGTGGAAGGGGGGTCTCACAGCCGAAGGGACCCAGCGTTTGTTGGCCCACTTTCCTTGAGGTTTCGCCTTAGGCGGTACGCGACGTCGAAAGGAACGACGCTATGCTTGACGGGCTCTGTACATGGAGTCAACCTCCTTGAGAGCAGTGCCCTTCTCTCTCAGTCCGGTAATGATGTCCTTGACATCACCACCGAACCTCGGAAGGGGGCATCCTGGATGGCGGATTGCACTTCCGAGGCCAGACCTGACACCCGAAGCCAAGCATGTCACGGCAGACTCACGGCAAACGCCGAACTTCATCCAGAAGTGTCCACCGCATCGTAAGTAGCACGCAGCATGTGCCTACTGGCCGAACGTGCAGAGCAGACTAGGTCTGCCACTTCCTGTTTAGTCTGGGACTGAGGAAGGGTGTCCAACTTGGCTTCCACCTCGCTAAGAATAGCCCTCTGGTAATCCCCCATGTCAGCCACATAGTTCAAGGCTCCGATACCCAGAGTGGAAGAAGAAGAAAAGACCTTCTTGCCATACTGGTCCAGAAGGCGGGATTCCTTATCGGGTGGGGACGAGTTCAGGTGTTTCGGGTTAGCCGAACAGCCGTGGGCGGCACTGATCACGACCGAATCAGCCTTGGGGTGTGGCGAAAGAAAGTCAATCCCCTCGGGACCCTGATATAGCCTATCCACCTTCCGAGGAAGGGGGGCTAAAGCCGACGGTCGTTTACAGATAGTGGAGACGAGGTCGGCGTGAGGCTCAATCCAGGGTGGAACTAACGTGGGAGCGACCTCGGGCAAATTCAAATGGACAGCTAGCTTCTGCCTCTGTGGATCCGGCTCCAGAGATTTCCACTGATGAAGAGCCTGGATTTTTCTTAGCAACTCCATAAATAAGGGATCCTCCGGAGGAGACTTCGGAGGAGTCCTGGGCCTGGGCTTGTCAGGAGTGCGTGGCTCATCTGGATCACAGCAGTCATCGGAGCCCTTTGATGAGTCCGAAGAAGAAGGAGACGAAGACCCCTCCCCACTTGGGGGAGGAACATGGCCCCTAGGGGGCAAGGTGTCACTCCCAGCCTTAGACCCCATAGCAATGTCTCTGGGGTTGGGGGAGGGTCTCGCCCGGTGATGGGGATCCGGACCGGGTCCGTTGGTGAGGCGTCTCTCACCTCCCTGATGAGCTGAGCCTTGGCCTCAGCCCACCAAAAAGCCAAGTCTCCCTCAGATCCACCGGCGGCTGAGGGGTGTGGTGGGAGGGGATACGGATACTGGGAGTATCCGTGGGCAAGCTATCCGTAGCCCGACGGCGGAAAGCCCGGCGTTGGGTACTGAGGCAACGGGTACTGCGGCATCGGGATCTGTGGTGCCGGATACTGTGGAGCCAGATAAGATGGTGTCGGATAAGATGGCGTAAGATCTGGCTCCAGGGGCTCTACTGGGGTAGAAGGTCCTGGAAGAGGCCCTGCAGGTGGGCCTGGAACAGGTGGCCCGATGGGTGTCGGGTCCTGCATCGGGGTGACGACGTCTGGCAAGGGGACGTCGGCCGGCGATGGGGCCGGCGTCCGAGGGTCCGACGTCAGGCCATCCGGACCTACCGGAGGAAGGCCTGAAGGAGGCACCAAAGAGTCCCCAGCAGCATCCGGACGAGGGCCGGAGGGATCCTCCGAGTCCAGCTGGGGAGATGCAGGGGCCTCGGACTGCAGCGGCGAAGGCTGCAGGAAGCCGGCGACGCCGGATAAGGTCAGAGAATCCGGCGTAGGCTCCGTCACCGAGCGACCGCCAGACGGGCCGGCGGGCGTCTGACCAGTGGGATCCGGGTGGGTGTCGGAGGTGCCCACGTCCGACTGATCAGACCCAGTGACTGAGGAAGGTCATGCAGGGGGAGGCGACCTTGACGGGCAGCTTGATGACCGTGTGCTGCCCCGAAGGGTCGAACGACTTAGCGGTCGGCTCCGGGCAGAAGTCGGAGGAGCCGACGCCAGACTTACCGGAGAGGCTCGAACCAGAAGGCCACACAGGACCGGCCTTACTGGGAGCGGATGCCTCCTTTGTCCCGGAGGCTCCCAACTGGCCTGAGTGCGAACCAGATGGGGGGACCGATGCCGTATCAGACACCACCAAGACGGCCATCGGGGAACGGTGTCCTGGAGGGAACGTTACCTGAAGGGTGGCGACCCCAGCTGAAGTCACCGCAGCTGCGGATGAGGACTCCCGGTCCTGGTGCTTCTGGTTTTTCTTCTTCTTCTTCTTCAGGCCCTCGGGGAGGTGGAAGCCTGTCGGAGCTTTTTCAGCTCCTTTTCCACAGAGGACATCTTCTTCTTTAGTATGTGAGCCTCCAGGGACTGCTGCCTTTTTTTGCGGGTAGCCGCACTGAACTTCAGGCAGTGTTGACAGGAATCCACGGGGTGGTCGGGGCCTAGGCAGATGAGACACTGAGAATGGCCGTCCTTGTGCGGGAGTTGGGAGCTGCACGAGCCGCACTTGTTCTTGTGCTCAGACGTGGTAGGGGACGACATACACGGCAGGTAAGAAAATCCTGACCAATATAATCGAAAAATAGAAGAAAAACCGACGGTATAACTACTGGCGACGATTGACTGATGAGCAGTGAAACTTAACCACGAGGCGCTGTCGAAAGCAAATGGTGGGAAAGAAACGGGGAGGCAGGCGTGAGGGACCGTCCCTTTATACCGACGTCGCCCGACGCCGGTCACCTGACATGGGGGCGGTCCCTCGTCAGAGACTGCTAGCTAGAAATTCTTCCGTGGGGTCCTGACGCCTGCCAGCTTCAGTCCTATATGCAATTACCTACTGCAAGAGCCCTCTCAAAGTAAGATCATATCCATGTCCCTAGAAATAACGCTTTCCAAGAAAGAAAGCTTAGCTTGCAAGTCGCAGCTGGCTCAAAAGGAGACAGGGTCAACGTCTCCAAAACAAAATTCAAATCACAATCCAGGACGGGGGAACAGATGGGCGGTTTCACATGCAGGATGCCTCTAAGAAAGGTATGGGAGACATCCAACTGGGCCATGGTGCGATCACCCACAGGCTCGTGAAAGGCCAAGATAGCTGAAAAGTCAGTGGAATGCTGAGGGAGGAGTACTGGAGGCCTGAATCTCACAGTGACGTCAGGTAATCCAGGATCTGGCTCACCGGACAAATGAAAGGGTCCAGGTGATGCTTGGTAGCCCAGCTGGCAAACCTCTTCCACTTCATGGCATAGGTGGCCTGAGTGGAGGATTTCCGAGCAGCTGCGAGGACACCTGCCACCTTATGGGATACCCCAAATCAGGCAATGGCTATGTCCTCAGGAGCCAGGCATGCAGACAAAAGGAACTGAGATTGGGATGGACCAGGGTCCCCTGAGCTTGCATCAACAGATCCCTGCAGAGGGACCGGAGGATCCTCTGCTAACTGTTGCAGTAAAGGAAAGGAAACCATATCTGTCGTGGCCAGAATGAAGCTACCAGAATCATGCTGGCCCCTCCATCTGCAGCTTGATTAGCACCCTCTGAATCAGAGGAAATGGAGGGAGATGTAAAGGAATCTCCTGCTCCAGGAGAGGGAAAACGTGTCTCACCAGAAAACTCCAGGCCCTGGATCTAGCGAGCAGAAACTGGGCAGTTTTGCATTCAGTGGGGATGCAAAAAGGTCCAACTCTGGACTACCCCATCTAGTGAATAGATCTTCTGCAACAGATGAGAGAAGTTTCCATTCGTACATGCTGTAATGAGTACAACTGAGGCTGTTTGCCAGGGTGTTTAGCATGCCTGGGACATGGACTGCCGACAGAATCAAACTGTGGTCTAGCACCCAGTACCAAACTCTCATGGCCTCCCTGCATAGGGGATATGAATGTGTGCCCCCTCCCACCATTTTTTGGTATAGTAGACAACACTGAGATTGTCGGACTGGATCAGCAAATGACCTGGGAAGAGATGGTTCTGAAAAGCCTGCATGGCATACAGGACCGCCCGCATCTTCAGGACGTAGTATGCTTTTAGGGAGGTTTTGATCTGAGACCAAGAGCCCTGAGTCTGAAAGGGACGCAGATGCTCCCCTCAGCCTGAACTGGAGGCATCCATGGTGAGGATCTGCCATGGGGAAGAAATCTGGACCGGAACCTCCTGCAACAGGTTCAGAGGGTCCATCTACCATTGAAGCACCTTACGGACTGGGGAGGAGACAAGTACTAACTGTTCTAACTCGTCTGTGCGTTGGTCCTATTGCACCGACTGTCCATTGGAGGATTCGCATGTGCAGCTGGGCCAGTGGAACTGTGGGAATGGCCGCAGCCATCAACCCCAACAGCCTCAAAAATACCCTTGCTGTAACATAACTGCCCTGGGTGACTTCCTGAGACTGGGTTATAAGGCGTTCCATTCTGTTCTGAGGCAGGATGGCCTTTCCCTGCACCAAGTCCAGAACCGCCCTTATATATTGCAGCCTTTGGGACGGGGTTAGGACCGACTCTGGCAACATGACTGTGATACCCAGGGAAAGAAACAGCTGAAGGGCTCTTTCCAGAGTCTGAAGAAGCTGTTCTCTGGATGGGGCCTTTAGGAGCCAATCATCCAGATAAGGGAAAACATACAGTCCATCCCTTCTGAGAGCTGCAGCTACTGTGGCTAAGCACTTGGTAAAGACCTGCAGTGCAGAGGAGAAGCCAAAGAGCAATACTTTGAATTGGTAGTACTCACCCTGAAAGAGAAACCAGAGGAATCTCCTGTGTGGTGGGAACACCGATATATGCAGTTAAGCATCCTACATGTCCAGGGAGCACAGCCAGTAGCCCTGTTTGAGAAGAGGCATCAGGACTGGCAGGGTTACCATGCAGAATTTTTTGTACTGGACATACAGACTGAGGTCCTTCAGATCTAATATGGGCTGCAGATCTCCGTTATTTCTTGGGGATGAGGAAGAACCTGGAATAAAATATTGTTTCTCTGGCACCTGGGCACTGGCTCGATGGCCTTTTTGCACAGAAGGGACTGTACTTCCCCCCAGAGAACACATAGATGGGCTGGGGGGTAGGTGGAGGGTATAGGAGAAGTCTCTGGAGGCATCTCTATGAGTTCCAGAGTATGACCCCTCTCTATGATCTGAAGAATCCAGGCATCTGAAATAATGGTTCTCCACTGATTGAGAAGGAGGGAGAACCGACCTCCGACCACCACCTCTTGGTCGGGGACTGGAAGAGGGGAGTCTGGCAAGCAGTCAAGTGGAGGCTGTCACCCCTACGGTGCTTTGCTGTGGCGCCGGAGGAGGTGAGGGATGGCAAGGCAGAGGAGGCTCTTCTCTTGTCTTGGGACCGGGAGGCTACTCCGGATTTGTGGGACACCTTGCGAAAAGGAAAGCGCTGTCTGCTCTTGGGCTAAGTATGATAGAGTGAGTGGACAGACTTAATAGCCCTACCAGATGCCTGAAGTTTATTTATAATGTCCTGCACATCTGGACCAAAAAGCTTGGAGCCATTAAAAGGGGCATTAAGCACCTTTTGCTGAACATCAGCTGGGAAACCCGAGATCCTCAGTCAGGATGCCTATGAAGGCAAATGCCTGTGGCAGTAGCCCGGGCACCTGTGTCTGAAATATTGTAGAGGGCCCTCAGGAGGTGCTTGCTAATGTCCTCAGCACTCTGCAAGCATTTAAGGACCTCCTGTTTCTGGGAACAATCACGAAGGGCCTGGGCCGCAGCCTTGCCCTTCTTTCAGATAGTATTCTGGTACTTGACCATGTGGGAGCGGTAACTAGCAATCCTCATCCCAAGGGTGGAGGAGGTATAGACCCTCTTGCCCCAGAGATCAGTCTTATGGGATCCCTGTCGGGGGAAGGAACTGAGGTGCTTGAGCACCTTCGACCTATCGTGAGCTGCCTTAATAACCGAATCGGTTTTAGGCTGAGCAGCATAATGCGGAAGACCCTGGGGGGCATGGGTGGCACCATGTCAGGCCTGTGCCAGGCCACGGTAGTGGCATTCCTTAGAGCTGGAAGGATAGGAGAAATGACCTTGGGAGGAGACTCTGGGATCTCCAAGAAGTACATCAGGGGGGCGCTGTTGAGCACTTCTATCGAGAAGACGTGATCTCCATGAGCTCTGCATTTACAATTAAAAATCTCGATATTATTGTCTCCTACGTGGAAGTACAATCTGAAAATAAAAAATATCGGAATCTTGAAGCTGAGCTGAGCAGTTCGATACCAATATCGAATATGGGACAAACAAATAGGAGCGGTACGGGCGGAATGAAAACTCAGCCCTCAACAGAGCAGCAGGCCGTTCCAACTTCAACTGCTACTACCTCGAGTGACCCACCATGGAGGGCTCTGCAGGCGGCTATGCAGGCCATTGATGGCAAAATGGAATCAGTACTACAGCGTCTGAGTGAGCAAGACTGTAAAATAGAGGCTGCTACTAGAACTGCTTCGTCTGCCGAAAATCAGGCAGTTAAAGCCTTAGCGACCACGGCTAAGCTCACTCAGGAGAATGGGCAATTGGAGTTACCTCGAGGCTTTGGAAAATGCAGTAGACTCTAATGTGCGTCTCATTGGGCTACCTGAGGCTCTGAAAATCTTGATCTATTAACATTTCTAAAATCCTGGCTGCCTAAGGCCTCTACAGCTGGACCGATCTATTGGAGAGCAATTTGTTAGAGCTTTCGAATTACACCACGTTCAGCTGGGGCACAGAAAAGAACTCCTAAATGCAGTACTAGGTCACGCTGAGCGCAGCTAATATGAACAGAGATCCCCAGGCGGCCCGCAACACAGAGAGTTTGAATTATCGAGGGTTTTACCACACTGCTTCCAGATCTCTCCTATGCTACAAGAGCTCAGAAAGAAGTTCGACGGGGTTCGGGCCTCGCTGAGAAGTCTTGGGTCGCCCTATCTTAATGATACCTGCCAGACTGAGGATTTACTACGGGGGACAGACTTTCCAATTTACGGATCCAGAAGAAGCAGGCAAGAGAGTTCAGCAGATTCAGAGGGAATTCGAGGTCTCGAAGGGTAGAGCCAGAATGGAATCGGACCAGGAATCGGAGGAAGAAGACACCTGAATCGGTTATAGTAAGCAGTCTGGACTTTACTAATAACTGTCCTAATTAAAACTTTAAGTAATATCAGTCCTGCCCAGGAGGGTCTCTCAGCCGGTAAATGGCTGAAAATTAAACCTGAAAGAGTGACTTTGGTCGGAACCTGGACATTTACTTACAAGTTCATAGACTTTATGATTTAATTTCTTTCCTGTTGGAAGTTGTAGCTATGGTTCTTTTCAAAGCCTTAAACCATTTAGGAAACCTTACAGGCTCAGAATAGCTCATTTAATTATTAAAAATTGTACATTTTACTGAAGTGACTATTTTCAACAGATGTAGAGCTGTGTGAGATCACTAAGATTTTTGTTTTGCCATGTTGGAAAGAGGGTACTAATCAACCTAAGAGTTGAATTTTCTTGAAAAGCATTTTAATTTTAGTATTAGGATTGTCCCCATCTCTTGTAGAAGTGTAGCTATTGAGAATTATTTTGATCGATTTAATAGGTAAAGTGGTCATACCCCAAATCCGTAAACAATCATTTAGACTGCATTATACTGTTTTAACTTGATTTGGATCTTTGTATTAAATCCGATATGTCTGATGTATGGAATGTAACACTACATGTTTATGTAAAGCTACAATAAACATAAAAAACAAAAAAAAAAGAAGTACACTAGATCTCTTCTGGTGGCACCCTCCTCCTCAGTATGGAAGCCCATGGCTGAGGACAGCTGCTTCATGACATTGAAAAAGGTAGGGTCCTCTAGAGGGGTCCTAGGAGTATGTTTGACAGAGTCCTCGCTCACTAAGGAGGCAGTGGACCTGTCAGAGGAAGGAGAATTTTCCTCTTACTCCTCAGGTAAGATGAGGTCAGGATGGTACTCCTCGTCTACGTCGACCTGTTCCAGCTCATGGTCTAATGAATGTGGGACCATCGACTGCCCCATGGGGGCCAAAGTACATTCGAACATACGAAGAAGCCAGCAGAAGAAGGCCATTTGGTCTATTAAGTCTGCTCGTACTGCAGGGTCCACAGCTTGAGCTAATGTCCCTGCCCTCCCTCCCGACTCCTCCCATGCCTATCCCAGCCTCTCTTAAAGCTGCCCACTGTCTTCAACAAGATGACCTCTTCCAGCAGCGCATTCCAAGTGTCCACCACCCTCTCTGTGAAGAAGTGCTTCCTGACCTCCCTCCTACACCTTTCGCCCTCCAGCTTAAAACTGTGCCCCCTTGTGATATGGTTGCCACTCAGCTTAAAGAGACTCTTCTTATCAACCTTTTCTATCCCTTTCAAGTACTTGAATGTCCCAATCATGTACCATCTCTCTCTCCTATCTTCCAAGGAGTACATGTTCAGTGCCCTCAATCTCTCCTCGTATGCCTTGCCCTGCTGACTGGCTATCATCTTTGTAGCCCTCCTCTGTACCTTCTCCAGCAAGTTAATGTCCTTTTTGAGGTGTAGGCACCAGTACTGAACGCCATACTCTAGATGTGGCCTTACCAGTGACCTGTACAAGGGCAGTATAACCTCCTCTCGCCTACTACTGATCCCCCTAGCTATGCATACTAGCATCTTGTCTGCCTTTGCTGCTGCTTTGTTGCACTGCGTGGAGTGCTTCAGGTCACTAGTGATGATCACTCCCAGGTCCTTCTCCTCCTCTGATGCAGACACTCTGACTCCACCCAGGTAATACTCTGTCCTGAAATTCTTGGCTCCAATATGTATAACTTTGCATTTCCTGGCACTGAAGTCAAGCTGCCAGATCCTGGACCACCTCCCCAGCTTTTCCAAATCTTCCTGTAGGTCCCTTATCCCTTCAGCTGTGTCCACTCTCTCACAGAGCTTGGTGTCAGCTGCGAATAGGCACATTTTGCCTTTAATGCCATCCCCAGTGTCATTGATGAAGACATTGAACAACACCGGCCCCAGCACAGAGCTTTGTGGGACCCCACTGGTTACCTCTCTGGTGCCAGATAACTCTCCTCCACCACCACCCTCTGGGTTCTGTCCCTCAGCCAGTTTTCCACCCATCTGACCATCTTTTCCCCAACTCTAAGATCCACCAACTTCCTGATCGACCTTTTGTGGGGCACAGAGTCAAAGGCCTTGCTAAAATCAAGATAGAGGATGTCTACCGCTTGGCCCCTGTCTACAGTCTTAGTGACACAGTCAAAGAAGTCAATCAGATTTATTTGACATGATCCCCCCCCCCCCCACGAACCCATGCTGCATCCTGGAGAACATGTTCCTCTAGATATTCCACCAACCTTTCCTTTACTATGATCTCCATCAGCTTGCCCACAATGGAGGTCAGACTGACTGGTCTGTAATTCCCTGGATCATCCTTGGGACCACGTTTGTGAAGGGGCACTACATGTGCTGTTCTCCAGTCCTGTGGTACCACGCCTGAGTCTAGTGAACTATTAAATAGGTCTGCTAGTGGCCCTACCAGCTCCTCAGCCAGTTCCTTTAGTACCCTTGGATGTACTCTGTCCGGGCCTGGTGATTTGTCCACTTTCAATGCCAGCAGACCCGCCCTCACTCTATCCTCCTCTATCACTATGTCTGTGTTCCCCTCCCCCCGCTCCCCTTTTCCCTCCTGAAGGCACCGGTCTGTCCTTCTCCCTGGTGAAGACAGAACAGAATAATTTATTTAGTATCTCTGCCTTTCCTCCATTATGCTCCACCCACTCCACACCTTTCTTAACGACGGTGCCATCGACAGCACAGGCAATGCAGGCCTACAGTATATGTGCCTATCTGATGGAGCAAGAAACTGATGGAGGAAAACTGTAGTGAACTTGGTCAGTTGGATTCACCACAACATTATCTAGATAGACCATCTTAGGGTAGCTGGTTTATTCCACTGGGGTGTCAAACAGACGAGGCAAACTGATGAGTCCTGGTAGGACGAAACACGTGTCTATGTCTTCTGTTGGCACCCTTTGCAAACTGTGTGAGAGGCCTTTCAGCACCACGCATTTCTGCTTAAAGTTGAACTAGCATTATATTCTGTGGTGATTTGCATATATAGCCCATGATGCTTTGCATTGTGGGGGCATGTGTGATTTTGTATTTCTTTGAATCTTGGCTTCCCGGCCAAATGCCCTTTGGGGTAACCACTGCCTCACTGCCTGCGCACAGAGGTTCTTGGTCAGAATATCATTAAGTTCAACGACAGTGGAATGCTGTGCTGACGGGGTGGGGGTTGATGGCGCAGGGTGTGACGACCCATCCAGCGGGCCTGAGAGCCCGAAGCCCTGGACAAGTATCAGGCCTCAATGGGAGGACCACTGTTGATGGAGTGGGGGCCGACGATCCAGAGGTCGATGACCGGCTGCCCTGTGTAGCGGGCGGCGGTGCTGTCGGTAGGGGTCTGATAGGAACAAACAACTGGACAGCAGCAGGCGTCGGTGCAGCCGCAGCCGACAGAGTACCCCTGGACAAAGAAAAAGAGGCCATACAGGAGCGGGAACGCCACCGGGGGAGTGATCATGATCCTTTTTATGACCCCCCAGGACTTGACTCAGGCCTTAGCGGCCTGGCAGCTCAAAGAACCCACCGGCAACTGGGAAGGAAGGACCCCAGAGGACCCCTGCCCAGAACTGGCTACCTGTTGCTCCATGAGGAACTTTTTTGAGAGCCTTTTTGCGTCACCTAAGGGTGGTATGATTAAACTTCTGGCAGAGCTCACAGCCTGAGACGTCGTGGTCAAACCCAAGACAGCAGATACAGAGCGAATGTTTGTGTGTAGAGGTAATCTTCTTTCTACAGTGGCAGAAGAGAGAAATTGAAGGATTAACTCTTGACATAAACAAAGTAAAGGAGTCTCTTTAGAAAAAGAGATTCTAAAGGGCTAAATATGAAAAACCCATGGGCAAAAATGGCATGAAACTGAATCGTAGCTTCCATGGAGAGCCATGCAAAGAGAGCCAACGACGGGAGACAACAGAGGAGGGTGCGGGGCCACTAACGTCTTTACAGGGTTGGTGATGTCGGCAGACGATGTTGGCGTGGGCGGCCCCAGTTGTACTGCTGAAAATCTTCCCTGTGGATCCTACTTCACTGATGGTGAAGTTCCATATGTGTGACCTGATGACTGAGATAAGCCCGATGAAGATCCTACATTACAAAACATTTATTTATTTAGTTTTTGTTTACCGGGTAAGTACCATAGCCAAGACATGACTATTTTCAGGTACGACCCAGGAGATTACAACAGGTAGGGATAGACAGGGAGCACATTTTGAATTCAGGAAGAACAAAATACAGAGCAAAACAAGATTTCACAATCGCATGAGTAAGTAATGAGATAGGTCAGAGTTCATAAACAGTAACAAAATTCAGTGGATGACAATCACGTGTAGCTAACAACAGCTGGGTTAAGAGCAGCTGAAGCAATTTCAAATGAGACATAAGTGCCTAATAAAATAACTAGATGGACAGGATAAGTAGAGAACAGTTTGCAGCAGTGGGGAAGTGAGACAGAGTCTGAATGCAAATTCAGTGGGGTTTGAAGCAGGCACAGGAGACCTGGCTAAAGAGGAAGGAGCGACAATTGTTTTTAAACTGGGCATGATTGGGGACTAGGCGAACATCAAGAGGCAGAGAGTTCGGCCGCCGAGTGAGAGAAGGCAAGGGATCCTTTGCTAGATTTACATCTAGGTATTTGCAGCAGCGATTTATCAGATGATCGGAGGCCCTGGGAGGAGGGCAGTGGAGTTAGTAGGGAGGCCAGCGAGACAGGGATCCCTGCTATAATAACATCATCAGTCAGGGAGCCAAGGGCAAGAGTTCGAGCAGAAGCGGGGGGGGTAGCCAATTTAGATCAGCATAAAGCTGACAATGGTGTTTTGACCAGGGAGAGGCCGAGGCATACCTGCACATACTGTTATAAGCAGTATCCCACTTCCTGAGGAGAGTTATGGATGCACTGTAATGGACAAATCCTGAGTCAGACATTTTCTGTGAACCAGCCTGAGCCAGACATTCTCTGTGAACCTAAGGGAAAGGAGACTTGGTAACTGCATGCATAGGGAAAATCTCTCCTTCAGCCTGTTGTGTTCCCAATCCCACCTTCGGAGCATTTTCCTTTTTTCAATTTTGGCCTTTTGCCCTCACGATTCCAGTAGCTCTTTTGGACCACTATCAGAAATACACAGTGCATAGGGAGAGAACATACTGCAGCATGGATTATGTGCAGTTTGCAAGCGTGTTCCTAGAACACTGAAACTTCACCAAGTGTGGAGGGGCGGCTACCGTGTTTAAACATGGTGCTGACATATTACCATGTTTAAACACAGTGCTGACATAATGTGGATGCGGAACATGGTTAAGTGGAGTAACAGTTTTAAAACCGTTACTAACTTCCGAAGGTCAGTGTGGAGAGGGCCTTAGAGGGGGATGGAGGCCATTTAAGTTAAGCCAAGTAAACCATGATTATACAATGGCAAGGATAGAATCTTGGACTCTGACTGGTCAGTGCCCACCTTCACCAGTGTTGCTATCTCAGTAAAACATCACTGTAAGAAGACTGGGCATGAAGACGTCCTTAGCAGCAAAAAAAGAAATCAATGTGCCCGTTCACCTGGAACCAATCACTTCACCACACAAAAAGTGTGTGGGGGGGAAATCACTGAGACAGCCCTCCATTTTCCACTCCCTTCACATTTACAAGGTAACTGCCCCCCCCATGGAAATTCAGTGACTGCCTATACAACCAAGAAACTGCCAAAAGCATAAAGGTTCTTATATTTTCTTACGTTTCCTTCCCCATGAAAGCCACTGTCCCGCTCTCACCTACAAACATTCACAGCGCTTGAGTCAATAAAACCAGCCTGCCAAACATTCATAGCGCTTGAGCCAGTAAAACAGCGCAAGTCCCTGTCATTTTCCCCCTGTATTTAAATCAAAGCCGAACGGAAAACCCACTGCCTTCACAATCCAGCGCATCTGCTTTTAAAAAACAGAGTGTCACTTACAGGGCTGGGGCTTTTGCAATCGGCCTCACTTCCCACTAGGAAGTCTTCACCTTTGGCATAATAGGGTACAACTGTAATCCGGAAAGAAAAAAAAAACATTTCTCAAAGCTGGCTGAAAATTCTCAGCCCACATAGGGACAGATCATGATGGACAAACATTGGGGTGGTGGTGGTGGTGGGTAGATAAGAGAATACACACAAACCAAGCACCACCAGCTCAGAAAGCATACAGCTCCACCTAATGGACAAGTGGAATAGGGCTATTTTTCATTTAAATATTCTTCCACTGTCAAAAATAAAGGACAAAAACTATTATACTTTTTTTTCATCTGTATTTTATTTACAAACGAGCCACTGTGTAACAGTAATAATGCACTCCTGGGTGTGTGTCATTCTGGGATAACGTAACTTTTGGGGGGTGTTGGACGCACTTGGCTTTTGGCCTCATGCCCAATCACCCCAGGCATGACATCATCCCAGCACGACACACACCCTGTCATGCATTATTGCTTAAATGTTTCATAGCCAGTAAATAAGTAATACAGCAAGTGGACTAGCACTTCGCACCCATACTACTCACCATACAAGCTGTACTCCAGACATCAGCAGGTGGGCTGTACCCAGCACCAATAAGCACCTCCAACGACCTATACTGCCGTGTTTGGATGTCTTCAGTAAAGTGTTTGTGCTTGTTGTGAGGGAGAGAAAGAGCAGAAAACTGGCATCAGAGCACTTGAACTCCATACAATCCACACACATATACACTAATTAGATGTCTTTAAGATGTATGTCACAAGGGCAGATCTGAAGGCCCAAAAGTAGTGCATCACATTTCCACATTAGCAGCCCAAGTTCCAGAGCAAACTCAGGTGCCGGTGCTTGGGTGGCCAGGCTGGGGCAAGCAGGCTGCCACTGGCAGCAAGTCATGGAGGATGAGGTAAGTACGTGGAGAAAGTGGGTTTGGGGAGGCAGACTATATGGGGCAAGGCAGAAGAAGGAGCACAAAAATCTGAATTAAACACAGTATATTTCACATACAGTAGGTGACAAACAGCATTCTTCCAAAGGTCAGCAGACCTGTGTGTTTTTATATAAGAGACATGGGGATTGACTTCCAATCACCAAGACAGAGAAGTTAGGAGTACTTACCATAACTGTAGAACATCCAGAATATCTTTTCCATATAGTACCACTCCTGGGTCTTAGCCAGAGGCACTAGGACCCAATGGAAGCAAGTCTTTTTCAGCCAGGGCACCAGCACTGGCTACTGGTGCCACAGCATGCGTGACACCAAGTACTGGTGTTGGCACATGTGTCACACCACATGGTGCAGCGGGCTTGCCAATAACTGTTGCTCATGCTCCAGCTTACCTTAGTTCTACAGCAAGGACAAATGAAAACTGAGGCTATGAGCATATGCTTATACTACAGGTAGTAGAGAAGGAAAAAATTACTCACCTTAGTAATGCTGTTTCTTCTAATGGAGTCTTGTTATATTATGACTATTGCAGTTTGTCCCACCACTAGAACTGCTCCGGAGGTGAAAGAGTTAACTTCCATGCAAAGCATGGAGCTTAGAGCACGAGCTCGGTTCAGAAGCTCTGTTAGGGTGGTTTCAAACCGAAACCGTCAGATCTTTTCGAGCAAAAACTCACTAAGGTTCTGTGTGGAAGCTGTAACCTACACTAGCCAACTGGCCACTAATATATTAACACATTTTCCTGGTCCCAACACCAAGACTCAAGTCAGTGGACCAGAAAAATAAGATAAAATAACTAAATAAACACAACACCCAAACATGAAAGAGGGCATCAATAAATGCCAACAGAGGACTGCCCACCCCATACCCAAAGTAGGAGTTCTGAGAGGGGCAGGCTGGGGGGGAGGTCATAATATAGCAAGACTCCATTAGAAGAAACAACATTACTAAGGTGAGTAATTTTTTCTTCAAACAACATGAAGTCTTGCTATATTATGACTATTGCAGACTACACAGCAGTACCTCCATGGAGGAGGGACAGAACCTACTTAGGGAAAAGGCTCTGAAGCACGGCTGTGCCAAACCGAGCATCCCTCCTGGCCTGAATATCCAAGGAGTAATGCTTGGTGAAAGTGTGTACTGTCTTTCAGGTAGCTGCCTGACATATCTCCAAGATAGCAGCAGCTAGAGATGCAGCTGTACCTCTGGTAGAGTGAGCCCTCAGGCCTGAGGGGGGGAACCTTACCCAGCTTTTGATAGCAAAATTGGATACAAGAAACGATCCACCTGGCAATGGATCTCTTAGTGGCAGGTCTCCCTTTCCCAACCTCACCATAAGTGAGAAACAGTTGGAGGGAGTCAAACCTGTGACCCTTGGTACGCTCTATGTAGTAACTTAGGGCCCTCTTAACATCGAAGCTGTGCAGCCTCCAAATGGTCAGTGAAGAACACTGGAAGTGAAACAGATTGGTTAAGGTGGAAATCTGAAACCACCTTAGGCAAAAACTTCCTGTTAGTCTTGAGGACTACTTTATCTCTGTGAAAGGAAATAAAGTCAGTCTCTACTGATAAAGCCTGTAACTCACTTATACGCCTGGCAGAAGTGATGGCTACCAGAAATACAGTCTTCCAAGTCAAATACTTAAGCTCTGCCGAAGACAGAGGCTCAAAGGGGTTGCATCAGCTGAGCAATGCATACATTAAGATCCCAAGCCGGCAGGGTCCCTGAATGGAGGATTGGTGTGAAGCAATCCTTTAAAAACTTGGAAAATACAGGATGAGCAGAAAGAGAAGAGGATTCCCTGCTGAAATGAAGGCAGAGACAGCTGCCAAGTGCACTTTCAGGTTAGCTGGTCTCAGTCCCAAAGAATTAAGATGGACCATGTAGTCCAATACAGTGGGTAGATCAGCAGATTCCGGGGAAACATGCTTCCCAGAACACCATATGGAAAACCTTTTCCACTTGGAGTTATAGGTAGCCCTGGTGGAAGGCTTCCGCAGCCTTCAGGATTTCAAGAACACTTTGAGAAAGTTGTAAATCAGCAAACTCTAACTGCTCAAGAGCCAAGCCTTGAGGTTGAGGGATTTGAGATTCGGATACCAAACTCTCCCCTGAGCACAGGTTAACAGATTGTGGTTCCTGGGGAGACACAGGGGAAGATGGACTGCTAAGGACAGAAGGAGAGGGTACCAGGGCTGCCTGGCCCAGTCTGGAGCAATCAGGATCATTTTGCAGGGCTCAGACCTGATTTTGACTACTACTTTGAACAGGAGAGGGAAGGGGGGAAGGCATAAAGAAACTTCCCTTCCCAATCGAGGAGAAAGGCATCCAGGGGAGCTGAGCCCAACACTGGGGGCCTGCAACAAAACAGTGGAAGTTGATGATTCTCTGGGGCTGCGAAAAGATCTATCTGAGGAGTGCCCCATCTGGCAAACACTATCCCCAGTACTAGGGGATCCAGTGACCATTCGTGATGGCCCTGGGAAATCCTGCTGAGAGCATCTGCCAGGACATTGTCCTTGCCTGGGAGGTGAACTTCTATGAGGGAAGTGTTCAGGGAATAAGCCAGAGACCACAACTTGATTGCCTCGGTGCACAAGACCGAAGACCGAGTACCCCCTTGTTTGTTGATGTACCACACTGTAGTGGTGTTGTCTGTTCTGACCTGTACCACCTTGTTCTGAACAGATGCAGAGAAAACCTGAAGTGCTAGAAAAACAGCTCTGAGTTCCAACAGATTGATGTGGAGCAGAGATTCCTGAGGGGACCATAACCCCTGGGTGAAGAGGTCGCCCATGTGAGCTCCCCATCCCAAGAGGGATGCATCTGTAGTAAGGGTCAAGGAATGGGACAGAGGGATGAAAGGCACCCCCTGTCTCAGATTGCTCTGATCCTGCCACCACTGAAGGGCCTGGATCAGAGTTCGAGTCACTGGGATTAACTTGGATAGAGAATCTCTTCTTTGAGACCAGAAAGCTCTCAAATGGAACTGAAAGTCCCTCATCTGAAATCTTGCTCCTTGCACTACAGCTGTGGAGGCAGCCATGCGTCCTAGGAGCTGCAGGAAATGCCTTGCTGGTCGAGAGACCTGCAGAGTGAAGGACGAGGCCAGGGCCACTAGGGTCCTTACCCTTTCCAAGGGAAGGAAGGCTCTGGCCTGCTTTGTGTCCAGTTCTGCGCCTATAAAGGTGAGTACCTGGACAGGTTCCAAAATTGACTTTGGAAGACTGAGAAGAAATCCCAGAGGTAAGCAGCTGCTGGGTAACTAGCAGGTGTGATTTGACCTGGTCTGGAGACTGACCCACAATGAGCCAGTCGTCCAGGTAGGGAAAAATGGCAATCTTTGCCTTCTTAGGTGGCGACTGCTACTGCCAGACATTTTGTGAACACCCTTGGGGCAGAAGTGAGGCGAAGGGCATTGCTCTGAACTGATAACGCCTGAGGGCAGTTGAATCTGAGGTACTTTCGATGGGAGCTTCTGATAAGAACATGGAAGTAGGCATCCTTGAGGTCCAGGGAGGCTAGCCAGTCCCTGGCCTTAGGGAGGTAAAATCATTCCCAGTGTCACCATTTTGAACTTTGGCTTTAAAAGGTGCTTGTTTAGATATCTTAGATCCAGGATAGGCGCCACTCTCCTGTCTTTTTTGGGGTAAGGAAGTACCTGGAGTACAGACCCTTGCCCTGGTGAGAGGGAGAAACCCTTTCTACAGCTCTGAGAGCCAAGAGGGTTGAGACTTCTGTTTCCAAAGCAAGAGTCTCTAAAGGGTTTGTAGGTGGAAAAGATCTGGCTCTCATCTTTGGAAATTTTTTGAAGCTGAGAACCAGACCCTGGCTCACCACTTCCAGGACCCACCTGTCTGAAGTTAAAGACTCCCAGTCCTGGACGAAGTGAGCCAACCTGCCCCCTACAGGTAGTGGACAGCCGACCCTGGGCATCCCAACAGGGTGCCTGTTTGGCAGGGGCTTTAGGCTGAGGGGTGGGAGCAGGCCTGCTCGAACCCCGTCCGCCTCTCCCTCTGAAGAACCCCCTCTGTGCATAGGCTGAAGAGGAGGAGGCCTGGGTCTGGTAAAAAAGCCTGTGAAAAGGCCTACCCCTAACCCTGGGGGGCTGCCTCTGAGGAGTGGCTTGCCGTTCCTTGGCTTGTGCACTCCTATAAGTGGTACTATATTCATCCATTTTCTTCATATAATTCTCTGTCTGCTCCCCAAACAGAGAATTTCCCACCACAGGAAAATCCGTAGCCTTAGACTGGGTATCCTGTAACAAAGTAGTACACCTGAGCCAGGCCAATCTCCGAAAAGCCACAGATGTAGCCATGACTCTAGAGGATACATCGTTAGAATCCACTGCAGCATGGAACTGCACCTTAGATGCCTCAATACCATCAAGAGCCACCTGTTCCAGCTCCTTTGCAAGCTGGCCAGGGACCTGTTTGGCTAAGGCCATGACAGTATCCCATCTAGATTTCTGTATCTTGCAACATAAGCCATATAGTTTGCTTGTCTGAGTCCCAAGGATGCTGCCATGTATTGTTTTTGGCCATGGCATCAATCTTCCTGGAATCCTTGTCAGGAGGATGTGAAGCCAGGGAATATTAGCTTTATCACAGGCTGCAGCCTGAACTACTCAACATGACTGCATTGCTGTGAAAGAAAATCTGTATCAGGACCTGACAAAGTGTACCTCCTGTCCATCTTTTATCCACAGGAGGCACAGAATTAGGAGCTTTTAAAATTTTTATTGTTTGTTTCCTAAAAGATTTATGTAAAGAGATGGACAATCTCCTGGACTCTGGGATATCCATCATCTCCACATAGTCAGGCTCCCCTTGCTCATCCAAAGCCTCCTCTAAGGGAAGCTGGAGGGTCTCAGCAACTTTTTTATAAAACAAAAAATGAGAAGGGGACTCAGAAAGCCTAGGGGGAGACTCACCTGAAGGTCTGTCTGGGGAGATGTCCAGTTCAATGGGCACATCCAGACTTTCAAAGTCACATTCACACTGATCATAATCTTCATCCCCCTCCTCTGGTTCATAAAACTCTTCTATATCATATTCCTGAACCATTGGAACCGACCGAACCGACCTTTTGCCAGACAGTGGCGGTTCGGAGGGAACCGGGGACAGGGACTGGACAATCTGTATTGCCCTGGCTATCTCTGCAGCAGTTGGAGAAGGAATTTTGGACTCCAAACCTGCTGATTTTTTAGTTTTCTTTGCTGGAACTGGCTCCTCAGAGCCAGCTTTTCGTTTGCCCGAGGAAGTCTCGCCCTGGTCAGAGGGCACTCCCTCCGGTTCGGCTGGCACCGAACCGGGCTGGCCATCCGGGTCAGCGGACTTTTTGGACTCTCGTTCCCTGAGCCTGCCCACTCTCTTGTCCAGGGTGGCTGCAGGAAATTTTACAATCTGGCAGTCTGAATTGAGGTGGTCAAACCCCAGACAACAGACACATGTAGTGTGTGGGTCAGCCTTGGCAAAGAGCTTCCACAGACACTACAGTGTTGAAACCCAGTGGGCCCGGTTTTTCTTTTGGGTTTCTCAGACATGATGCCAGCCTAACCAACAAACTTGCCCTTTTATGGCAGTGCCAGGCAAGACACCCTTATCGGTTCCAAACCATGTCACGGGTCGTGGAAAAAACCGTAATGAAATCCGTTTTTTTTAGAACCGATAAGAACCGGGAACCGCACTCTAACAAGCCTTAAAAGGCTTTAAACTTAAGTTTTAATAGAATTCGATCGGTTCAACCGAACCGATAACAATTTTACAGGTTCCACACAGAAAAAAACTATCTATTACTTACAATACCATAGACAGAGCTTGAACCGATCGGTTTTGCGGTTAAAATAATTAAATCGCGTTAAATTCAACCGAGAAATAGCGCTTTAAACCGAAGAAATGAACCGAGCAACAGGAGGAATCTCGGAGGCGACTGTTCAGTGAAAGTAGATAAAGAATCTGGCCCGGTTTGGTTTGAAACCACCCTAACAGAGCTTCTGAACCGAGCTCGCGCTATAAGCTCCATGCTCTGCATGGAAGTTAACTCTTTCACCTCCGGAGCAGTTCTAGTGGTGGGACAAACTGCAATAGTCATAATATAGCAAGACTTCATGTTGTTTGAAAAGAAAGGGAAAAGGATAAATGAATTGAAAAAGAACTGAATATAAGTCAACTAGCAACCTAACACATAAGGGCAAAATTGTTACTCAAGGGTGCACGCTGCAGGGCTGCAAAAGGTAGTCCAATAACAGTGAATAGGGAAATGGGCAGACTAAGTAGGCCGTATGGTCCTTATCTGCTGACAGATTCTATGTTTTTATAACTAAAAACCTAAGCCAGAGCCACCATTACCCTCATTTTCTTCTGCAAGGAGAACACTTTGCTGGCAGCCGAAAGAGACATAGGCAGTGGCCCCAAGAATAGAATCAGTGTGTACTCTGTGCCAGATCCAAAACTTAGATCAAGCGAAAGAGTGTAAAATCATTTCCTAATACATTTTCCTTGTAACACAGGAGCCACTCTCAAGAGAAAAAATGAAAATTAAATACTAACCATAATTCTTGATCTTCTAGGAATATCTTCAGCATTGATTCACACTAATGGGTCTTACACAGAGGCGTTTGGATCCTGCAGAAGCCAGAACTTTATAGAAGGGCTGGCGCTGAGGCAAGCTGTGCGCTTGCACGGCACCACAAAAGTGGACTGCAGCGTTAGGTTTACCTTGGCACCAGCCCTCAACCACCTCAGTATCTTTTTTTACCGAGGAGTTGCGGCATAAACACAGGTTACTCAACTTTAACAGAAGTTCTAGGAGTGGTATATGTTGTTCATCCATACTGTTTGGCATGTCTCTTCCCTTTAAGTATATTGCCGGAAGTCTTTAAGCATGCTCCTCCCACCCACCAGGGTGGTATATGCCTCGGCTCCGCCCCTTGATACCAGATCTTGCCCGCTGGAAGCAGAGGTTGTGCGTCGAAGCCGGAGAGTTCGTGTGGGTTCGTGTGGATGAACAACATATACCACTTCTAGAACTACTGTTACAGGTGAGTAAATTGCAGTTATGTAAGAACTTAACTTACCGTAACAGTAGAGCTTCGAGAGAGGTTCCTGCAGTAGGTCTTTACATATAGGACTACGCCCCTGGCGTCAAGTCCACATGTAAACTTATAGATAGCAATCCTCAGCGAGCGCTGTCCACGTGAGGGCAGCGTGACGTCACCCGACTATAGAAGGGCAGTCCCACACCCGCCTCCAGTTCTTTTCCAATGGAGACCTATAGATAGGTAAGGAGAAAACCGGAGTGAAAACTCCTCAGACCCTGATTCCGCTCTAGTCCCGAAGGGCTAGATAGGATGGAAAAAACATCCAAAAACCGGGGGAAGGAGGGTGAGAAACTAGACCTACTGCAGGAACCTCTCTCGAAGATCTACTGTTATGGTAAGTTCTTACGTAACTGCAATATCTTACTTCGAGAGGGTTCCTGCAGTTGGTCTTCACATATAGGACTGAATACCAAGCAGACCCAAAGAAAAGCAAAAAACATAGGCGCATCCGGGAGGAGGAGAAGTCGCCATGAGGAATCACGACAGGAGACCTTGCAAAACTGCAAGACCAAAGCCAGTTCTGCACCGAGAGGCAAAGTCCAGAGTGTAATGCTTAGTGAAGGTGTGAACAGACGACCATATGGCCGCAGCACAGATCTCTGCCACGGACACATTCCTAAAAAAGGCAGTGGAGGTCACCGCTACGGGTGGAGTGGCCTTTGACTGCCCACGGAAGGGACTTCCTATATTTTGTATACGAAAAATGGATGCAGTTAGCTAGTCACCTAGAGATGGTCTGCTTGGAAATAGCCTTGCCCTGGCACTGAGGGGCAAAGGCTAAGAACAGTTGGCTAGATTTCCTAACCTCTTTAGTCCTGTTTGTATAGTATCTCAGGATCCGGTGCACACCAAGGGTGTGCAGAAGGTGTTCCCCCTGGTTGGAATACTGTGGCTAGTACACTGGTAATTTCACGCTGTGGTTCAAAGTGGTTTCCGAAACTACTTTGGGCAAAAAAGGATTAGTTCGAAGAACTACCCGGTCCTTATGAAAAATCAAATAAGGTTCTTTACAGACGAAGGCCTGTAATTCGGAAACCCTTCTAGCCAAAGTAACTGCGACTAAAAATAAGGTCTTCCAAGAGAGGAAGCGTAATTTGCAGGAAGAAGCTGGCTCAAATGGGGGTAAGGTCAGCTTCTCGAGAATGAAATTCAGGTCCCGGGGGGACAAGGATTCTGGATCAGAGGTTTCAAATGAAGGATGCCTTTCAGAAAGGTTTTGGCAACCTCCAGCTGAGCCAAGGTTTTGCCCTCCACCGGGAGGTGATAGGCAGACACCGCAGAAAGGTGGACCTTAATGGAGGAATAGCTAAGGCCCGCCTCGGACAGGTGTGCGAGGTACTCTAGAACCTGGGAAGCCGAGCACGAAAATGGATCCCAGCTCGTTTGGGCCCATATCATGAATCTCTTCCACTTCATAGCGTAAGTAGATCTGGTGGAGGGTTTTCTGGCCTCCAGTACAATATGCACAACCTGCAAAGATACCCCACAGCGAGAAATCGCTATGTCCACAGGTGCCACGCATGAAGGTGAAGAGACTGAAGGCTCGGATGTACCAGGGTGCCCTGCTCCTGAGTCAGAAGGCTGTGGGAAATGGGCAGAGGAACCGGAGGTTCCAGTGCCAATTGTTGCAGAACAGGGTACCAAATTTGGCATGGAAAAAGAGGGGCAATCAGGATTGCATGAGCCCCCTCCTGTTGAAATTTCACCAGAACCTTCTGAATGAAAGGAAAGGGAGGAAAGATGTACAGAAACCTCCCTGTCCATGAAAGAGACAGCACGTCTCGCCAAGAAGCACCATGCCCGGGAACGAACGAGCAGAAGATGGATAGTTTTGTGTTGTACGGGGAGGTGAACAGATCTATCTCTGGCCGACCCCATCAAAGAAAGAGTTCTTTGACTACGTCCGACTTTAGCTCCCACTCGTGGGCCCTGGCCACTGATCGACTGTGACTGTCCGCCAGGACGTTGGTGACACCAGGAACATGGACTGCTGTCAAGTAAAGGCTGTGCTGAATCGCCCAGTACCACACCCTCAAAGCTTCTCTGTAAAGAAGATATGAACTGGTTCCTCCCTGTTTGTTTAGGTACCAGACAGTGAACATGTTGTCCATCTGGACTAAAAGAGATTCCGGAACCAGAAGCGACTAGAAAGCCTGAAGCGCGTAAAGAACCGCCCTAGTCTCCAGAACATTGATGTGGAGCATCAGCTCCTGGTCGGACCAAGACCCTTGTGTCTTGTGAGTCCCCAGATGGGCTCCCCAGCCCAGATCTGAGGCGTCCGTGGTGAGAATTTGGGTTGGAACTGCAGGATGGAAAGGAATTCCCTTTGAAAGGTTTGAAAGATCTTGCCACCAGGGAAGATCTCTCTGAAGGCTGTTGGAGATCATGACTTTTTGGTTCATGTCGTCTGTCCTCTGATCCCATTGGACTCGAAGAGACCATTGGGTGACCCTCATGTGAAGCCTGGCCATGGGAACTGTTGAAATGGCGGCTGCCATCAGTCCCAATAGACGAAGCACTGAGTATGCTGGGATCCATCGGGCCTGTGCCACAAGAGTGGCCTGAGAAGCTAAGGTCTCGGCCCAATCCAATGGCAGGAAAGCCTTGCCCTGAACTGTGTCTAGTACAGCTCCAATGAACTGGAGCCTCTGGGATGGTACTAGCTGGGACTTGGGAAAATTGACAGTTATGCCCAGGAAAGCAAACAAGCTCAGAGTGAAAGAGAGAGACTCTTTCAGGCTGGTAGGAGACGGTGCTGTGAGGAGCCAGTCGTCCAGGTACGGGAAGACATAAATGCCCTGACGGCGTCAAAACGCCGCCACCACCGCTAGACATTTGGGGAACACTCTGGGGGCCGAAGAAAGGCCAAAAGGGAGTACTCTGAATTGGAAATGCTTCTCCATGAAGACAAAACGGAGAAAACGTCGGTGGGCCGGGAGGATAGGAATATGCAGGTAAGCATCCTGCATGTCCAGGGAGCATAGCCATGAATTGGGGTGGAGCAGGGGAAGGAGCCCCTGAAGGGTCAACATACGAATCTTCTTGTACTCGAAGACGTTAAGTGTGCTGAGGTCCAGGATCGGTCTCAGGTCGCCCATTTTCTTCGGAACCAGGAAGAAGTGGGAGTAAAATCCCTTTCCTATTTGGTTTGACGGGACAGGTTCTATAGCCCTCTTTAGAAGAAGCGCCTGAATCTCCTGAGATACTATGAAGACCTGATCCCAAGGATAGAAGGACCGTCCCGGTGGTTGAGGGGCTGGAATTTTGCTGAATTCTATCAAGTGACCTTGCTGGATGAGCTGAAGCACCGAAGTTTCTGCGGTGTCGAACCTCCAACCGTACAGGTGGAGGCCGAACCTCCCTCCGACTGGTTCCTCCTGTGTTACTGGAGGGAGCGGAAGGAGGGGAAAGGAGTCAGGACGCCGAGGGGAAGGGAGCTTTTGCCCCAGAGGCCTGTTTGGGAAATTTGACCTGTGGGGTTTGAGCTCCAGATCCAGGTGCATGCTTCTTTGCTTGGTGCTTGGCCTGGGATTTGTCCCATCTTCTTTGGTGGCGAAATGGCTGCTTTTTCTGGCCTGTCTTGTATAAGGAGCGGACATCCTGCAAGGAGCGTCCGCTCTCCTGCAGCCCAGTAATAATATCTTTAGCGTCACCGCCAAGAGGATGGAACCCCTGAAGGCGTCAAAAGAGGACTGCATCCTCACGCCAGTCCGCTATCTGAAACCAGGAGAGGCGGCGGAGGCAGATCCCCATGGCTGCTGCTCTAGCCACAGAGTCCACCGAGTCATAAGTCACCCAAAGAGTGTGACAACACGAGGATTTCCCCATCCTAACTTTGTCCAACAACTTCTTTCTCAGGGTTTCATCCTGAACCTCTTGGAGGTCCCATTCCAAATCCAAAAGAGAAGCTTTTTGAAAGGCGACCATGTGCGAGTCGTAATTAAGGGAGTGTATCGCACAAGAGGAAGAAGAGTATGTTTTACGCCCAAATTGGTCGAGTTGGCGTGAGTCCTTATCAGGAGGCGAAGAGCTCAAATGTTTGGGCTGGGCTGAACGGACGTGAGCGGCCGTGATGACCATGGAGTCAGCCTTAGGATGGGAGTTAAGGTGAGATATCCCTTCCGGGGGACAGGTGCGGTCAGCTTTGTGTGAGACCGCTGGTATGGAGGACGGTTGTTGCCAGACTGTGGTCACAAGGTCCTCATGGGGCCCCATCCATGGAGGAATGGGGATAGGATCCGAGGTGGTCAGATCCAGGTGCTCTGCAAGGCGTTTTCTTTGCAGATCAACCTCTTTGAATGGCCATCCGCCAGCCGCCTGAATAGAATGCAATAAATCTCTGAAAGAGGGGTCCTCTGGAGGCGACTCTGGAGAGTCTTTCGGAGGGACCTCTACGAGACACCTAGGCTCTGACATATTTGTGTCGGAGGGCTCGGTGCCATGAGGTCGACGCTCTGGCCCGAGGAGGCGGTGGAGAGGCGACCCTGGCCACACCGGCTGTCTTAACTCTGCCAAAAGTTGCGCTCTAGCCTCTTTCCACCAAAGAGGGATGGACTCGTGGTCCGGTACCGGAGGAGGAGGAGGAGGAGGAGGTAGAGGCTGGTAACTCGAATACCCCAGGTACTGAGGATAGTGTCAGGATGGGTAATAAGAAGAGTACCTGGGATAACCCAGCGTGGGGTGTCCTGGAGTAGGATATCCCGGCGTCGGGAAGGATGATGTTGGATAATCCGTTGTCTGGAAACCTGCCGTCGGAGGCACCTGGCCTGGCGTAGGGTACTGAGTGACCGACGGAGGGCCACCCGCAGGCGGGAGAGAGGGTTCAGGGACTAGGAACACAGTTGAAGGACCCACAGGGGCTGGTGCCATAGTGCCAGAAGGTGGCGTCGGATCCTGGAGCGCGCCTGAAGAGCCAGAGGGTGGAGGCTCCATAACAGGATCCCCGGTTGGCAGCGGAACCTTGTCCGGAGACAGCGGAAGGCCTGGTGAGGGGGAGGAAGCTCGAGGGGGCCCCCGACGGCAGGTCCGAGTGCGATTTTGCTAAAGCAAAAAGCAGAGGATCGGGTGGCGAGTCTCTGGGGTGAAGATCCCTGGGAGACGACAGGTTGACTTGTCCCCTCACTCTGTCCGACCTTGTGGGCTAAACTGGTGCCCGACGGGAGAGTGGATGGATCCGGATGGGCGTCGGAGGAGCCAGCATCCGAAACAACAGATCCAGTCAGGCTAGAGGCGGCGGAAGGCCGCCGCCCAGTCTGATGGACAGAGGCCGCCCGCCGCTGGAGCGGTGACTCATCCGGCAGGAAAGGCGGTGAAATTACCACCTCTACAGAGGCTACCCCCAGCTGCTCGCTCACTTCGGCAGGAGGGGGAGAGGGGGCCAGGGCCTGGACCAAAGAGGTGGATGGGGCGCCCAAAAAATTACTCACAGTTGCAGGCCTCTCGTGTGGCGACGGACTCCGGTCTCGGCACTTCTCTTTACTTTTCTTCTTTTTCGGGGCCGGTGTCGACGACCTTTCCCTGAGTTTTTGGAGCTCCTTTTCTATAGACGCCAAGCGTCGGGTCAGAAGATGGCCCTCGAGGGACCACTTGCGCCTGGTTCTGGTCGGCTGGTTGAAGGCCTGGTAGATGGAACACTCCTGGACATCGTGCTTTGAACCTAGGCAAAGGAGGCAGCGGGAATGGTCGTCCCCGTGCGGGATTTGAGCGCCGCACTTAGAGCACTTTTTTTTCTGTCTAGAAGACATCAATTTGAAGAAAACTTTGAGAGAAATTTAGATAAGAGGCAAAGGAAACTTCGACAAAATACAATGCGGACATTGGACTGCTGTTCTGACATGAGCCGAACGTTACTGAGGTGACAGTGGGAAAGAACTGGAGAGCGGGCACGGGACCGCCCCTTTTATAGCTGGGCTGACATCACACCGCCTCGACGTCGGGGGCGGTCCCCGCTGAGGATTGCTATCTACAAGTTTGTCGTGTGGACCTGACGCCAGGGGGCGCAGTCCTATATGTGACGACCTACTGCAGGAACCCTCTCGAAGTAAAATCCTGTGTTTCTAGGGATGTGGATATGTTGTTCTTATCCACACTGTTTGGCAGACTCCTAGCAGTTCTCCGGGAGGAGGAAGGCAAGGTACACACCCCCTGCTTGGGGAACAGAGATTGGAGAACTGAGGCCACAAACCAGCATCCCGGCGTGACTCTAGGTCAATTTGGTAATGGGAAATGAAGGTGTTTGCTGACTTCCAGGTAGCAGCCCTGCAGATTTCCTGGATAGGGACGTCCCTAGAAGCAGCCACCGACGCAGCGGTATGGTGGGTGGAATGAGCCCTTAGCCCTACAGCAGGCTCCCTACCCACAGAGATCAATGCATGATGTAATCCATCTGCCAATCATCCACTTGGCTGCAGGTCTGCCAGGTGCAGCTTCAGCGTAGGTAACAAACAGCTGGCAAACCTCTCCCCGAACTCCAGCCGTGCGCTCTCTGTAATAAGAGAGTGCTCTTCTCAGGTCCAAAGTATAGAGCCTGTATTCGGCCTCCGAGGTGTGGTTGGAGTAATACACTGGCAAAGTCATCACCTGGTTCAGGTGAAACTCTGACACAACCTTTGGAAAGAACTTCGGGTTGTGGGTGCAGGACAACCTTGTCCCTGTGGAAGACCAGGTAAGAAGACTCAACAAAGAGTGCCTGGAGCTCCCCAATCCTTCTGGCTGATGTGATAGCCACCAGGAAGGTGGTCTTCCATGACAGGTGTAACATCTCCCTCCTGTGCATCGGTTCGAATGGCTTGCCCAAGACATTTGCCAGTACCAGCAGTAGATCCCACGGTGGTGGTGGTTCACGCACCGGAAGGGAAATATGGTCGAGGCCTTTAAAGAAACGCCAGACCACTTTCTCCTGTGCCACCATCTGCTGACCAACCCAAGCCCGGTACGCAGAGATGGCTGCCAGGTGCACCTTAAGGGTCATAGATCGAAGGCCCCCCTTTGGAGAGAGACCAAAGGTCGTCAAGAATGCTAGCCACTAGAGAGGACAAAGGGTCCAGGCCCTTGCCCTGACACCAAATGGAGAATATCTTCCATTTGAAGGCACAGCACTTCCTGGTCGATTCCTTGCTAGAGGCCTCAACTACAGTGAGGACATCTTCGGAGAGATCTAAAGCCTGGAACTCTAGCCACTCAGGAACCAGGCTGACAGGTGCAGGGACTGAAGGTCCGGGTGGAAGACCATCCCCTGACTGACTGAGAGCAGGTCCGGGTATACTGGAAGACACCTCGGGAGCCTGATGCTGAGGCTGAGGAGATCGGGGTACCAGAACTGGCAAGGCCAGTCTGAAGCCACCAAGATCACCTGTGCCTTGCCCCTCCTGACTTCGAGGTGCACCTTGTGGATAAAGGGAAGTGGACGGAAGGCATAAAAGAGGCCTGGGGCCCACAGCCTCGAGAAGGTATCCTCTGCAGCGAGCCCTGCTGAGGGGGGGTGGGCACAAAACAGCCTCAGCTTTGCATTCTCCCTGGAGTTGAACAGGTCCACTTGAGGGATGCCCCACTGGAAGAACAGGCTGTGTACTACCTCTGGATGGAGAGACCACTCATGAGAAGCCTCGCCCACATGGCTGAGAGCATCCACCAGATGATTTGAGGCTCCTGCCACATGAATGGCTAGGAGATCCGCCTCCAGTCGGCACACGAGGGTCCAGATGCGGAGAGCTTCCCTGCAAAGAGGCCCGGAGTGTGTGCCGCCCTGTTTGTTGAGACAGTACATGGTCGTGGTGTTGTTCGTCTGAACCTGAACCACTTGATGCCGAAGGAATGGAGCGAATGCAGTCAGCACCAGCTGAAGTGCTCGGAGCTCCAGCAGGTTGATGTGGCATAGGGATTCCTCGGGGGTCCAGAGCCCGTGGACTCTGTGGCCCTCCATGTGGACACCCCAGCCCGCGAGAGAGGTGTCGGTCATCAAGAAGACCATCGGCTCAGGGTGGGCAAACGGGATCCCCTCCTGCAGATGCTCTAGGAAGGTCCACCATTGGACAGCATCCCACATCTTCTGGGTCACAGTGATCAGCTGGTCAAAATGACCTAGTCGCTGAGTCCACTGGCTAGCCAGCTCCCACTGAAGGAGGCACATATGCCACCGGGCCCATCGGACCACGGAAGTGCAGGCTGCCATGTAACCCAGAAGTTGCAGGAAGTCCTAGGAAGGGCACAAGTGCCCAACCAGAAATGATTGGGCAAAGGAGGAGAGAACCTCCGCCCTGTCTGCCGGGAGCCTGGCTCTGGCTCGGCAAGAGTCTAGCTCTGCCCCTATGAAGCAGATCACCTGTAAAGGCATGAGTTCTGACTTGGCCTCATTGACCAGAAGGCCAAGGTTGATGCAGGTCTGGAGGGCCACATCCCTGGACCTCTCCACCTCCAGTCTGGAGGGACCTGCTATAAGCCAATAGTCCAGAATTTAAAATTACTCACCTTAGTAATGTTGTTTCTTCTAATGGAGTCTTGCTGTATTCTGACTATTGTTCACAAAGTGCCTGGCAGTAGTGGTTGCTTTCCTAAGGAGAAAAAAGATCTCCATCTTTCCATACTTGGAAGACTGGCTCATAGTGGGTCAGTCTCCAGACCAAGTCAAGTCACATCTTCAGATAACTCAGCAACTGCTCGCTTCCTTAGGATTCCTCCTAAACCTTCCAAAGCCAGTTCTCGAGCCAGTACAGCTCCTCACCTTTATTGGGGTAGAGCTGGATACAGTAAGAGCAAAAGCCTTCCTCCCCTGGAAAGGGCAAGGACCCTTATAGAACTGGCCTCTTCTTTCACCTTTCAGGTGTCTCGACCAGCAAGGCACTTCTTGCAGCTCCTGGGCCACATGCTAGCCTCTATAGCAGTGGTCCAGGGGGCAAGATTCCAGATGAGGGACATTCCGTTCCACTTAAGAGCCTTCTGGTCCCAAAGAAAGGATTCCCTTACCAAACTAGTCCCAGTAACTCAAACCCTGATCCAGGCTTTGCAATGGTGGCAGGATCAGGGCAATTTAAGACAGGGAGTTCCTTTTGTCACTCAGTCTCATTCACTAATCCTCACCACAGACGCCTCCCTCTTGGGCTGGGGAGCCCACTTGAGGGATCTTACCATCCAAGGTCTGTGGTCACCTCAAGAATCTCTGCTTCACATCAATCTCTTGGAACTCAGGGCAGTGTTTTTGGCACTGCAAGCTTTTTCCAAATCTGTACAGAACAAGGTGGTCCAGATCGGAACAGACAATACCACCACAATGTAGTACACCAACAAGCAAGGAGGCACTCGGTCTACGGCCTTGTGCACAGAAGCAATGAAGTTGTGGTCTCTGGCCTATTCCCTGCAAACCTCTCTGGTAGCAGTTCACCTCCCAGGGAAGGACAATGTCCTAGCAGATGCTCTCAGCAGGATATCTCAGGGCCACCACGAATGGTTCCTAGATCCCCTAGTTTTGAAAGTGATTTTCTCCAGATGGGGCACTCCACATATAGATCTTTTTGCAGTCCCAGACAATCACCAACTTCCTCTCTTCTGTTGCAGACCCACAGTCTTGGGCTCAGTCCCCCTGGATGCTCTGGTTCTGAATTGGGAAGGGAAGTTCCTGTATGCTTCCCCCCTCCTCCCTCTCCTGTTCAAGGTGCTAGTCAAGATCAGGTCTCAACCATGCAAGTGATTCTGATTGCTCCAGACTGGGCCAGACAGCCCTGGTATCCACTGTTGCTGTCCTTAGCAGTCCACCTTCCCCTGTCTCTTCCCAGGAATTACAACCTGTTGACATCCTCTCAGGGAAGGATTTGGTATCCGAATCTCAAATCTCTCAATCTCAAGGCCTGGCTCTTGAAGAGTTAGAGTTTGCTGATCTGCACCTCTCTCGAGGTGTTCTGGATATTCTTAAGGCTTCTCGAAAGCCTTCCACCAGAAAGACTTACAACTCCAAATGGAAAAGGTTCAATATTTGGTGCTCTGATAAGCATATTTCTCCAGAATCTGCTGGGTTGCCTCAGTCCTGACTATATGGCTCATCTTAATGGCTTGGGACTTAGACCAGCTACACTGAAAGTGCATCTGGCAGCTGTTTCTGCCTTCTTGTCAGTAGGCAAGCCCTCTCCTCTATCAGCCCATCCTGTATTTTGTAAATTCTTCAAGGGATTGCTGCACACCAATCCTCCCTTCAGGGACCCTGCTCCTGCTTGGGACCTTAATGTTTGCATTGCTCAGCTTATGCAACCCCCCTTTGAGCCTTTGTCCTCTGCAGAGCTTAAGTACTTGACTTGGAAAACTGTGTTTTTGGTAGCCATTACCTCTGCCAGGTGAATCAGTGAATTGCAAGCCCTGTCAGTGGAGCCTGGTTTCATCTCTCTCCATAGAGATAAAGTGGTCCTAAGAACTAACAAGAAGTTTTTGCCTAAGGTGGTTTCAGATTTCCACCTTAATCAGTCTATGTCTCCCCTGTTTTCTTCACTGACCATTCCTCCTCTGGAGAGAGGAGAGTTGCACAGCCTGGATGTAAAAGGGCCTTAGCTACTACATAGAGTGCACCAAGGGTCACAGGTTTGAGTCCCTCCAGTTGTTCCTTACTTATGGAGAGGTCAGTAAGGGCAAACCTGCCACTAAAAGATCTATTGCCAGGCGGATTGTCTCTTGTATACAATTCTGCTATGAAAAATTGGGTAGAACCTCACCCTCAGGCCTGAGGGCTCACTCTACTAGAGGTACAGCTGCTTCCCTGGCTGCTGCCAGGGATATTCCTATTTTAGAAATCTGTCAAGCAGCCACCTGGAAAACAGTCCATACATTCACCAAGCATTACTCTCTGGATATCCAGGCTAGGAGTGATGCTCGGTTTGGCACAGCAGTACTTCAGAGCCTTTTCCCAAAGTAGGTTCTGTCCGTCCTCCATGGAGGTACTGCTTGGTAGTCTGCAATAGTCAGAATACAGCAAGACTTCATGTTGTTTGAAGAAAAAATTACTCACCTTAGTAATGTTGTTTCTTCTAATGGAGTCTTGCTGTATTCTGATCCTCCCCCGCCTCCCCTCTCAGAACCTGTTTTTGGGATGTGGGTGGGCAGGAGCAGTGTTGGCACCTAGAGGTGCCCCTTTCTCACCCTCCTTTATTTTGGGTGTGTGTTGTGTTTTGTTTTTTGGGTTTCCTGACTTGAGTCTTTACTTTGAAAGCAAAAAACCCTTTTTTAACAAATTTAGTTGCCAGTTGGCTAGTGTGAGTTTTACAGTTTCCACACAGAACGCCTAGTGAATATAGCTTGTAAAGATCTGACAGTTGGAGTTTAAACAACAGCAGACAGAGGCTTCAACTGAGCTTGAGCTCAGCGTTCCATGCCCTGCATGGAAAGTTAACTCTTTGTTCTCCGGCGCAGTTCAAAGGTTGGTGATCACTGCAATAGTCAGAATACAGCAAGACTGTACATTCTTATCCAGGCATTTTTCAATAGTTTTCTCAGGACACGTATTGCAGATTTCATTCTGCTTTTAAATGTTCATGCCCAAGCAGGCAAAACAAAAAAAATGTTTGCCTTAGCAAAATTTCACCACACTCAATACATGGTTTGAAACTGGATCACCAGTTTTCTTCTCGGTTTTTCTGACATTTTCAATGCAAAACTGATAAAAGTTGCAACCACTACAAAATGTTTTAATTTAAAGTTTATTTAGTGGTTGCAGTCAGTTCCAGAACCAATGAACCAATCGGGAACCAAGATAAAAATGAACCGAGGCTATCGGTTCAGGAACCAGTATTAGCGGTTCTTAAAACAGGTTAAATTTAATAAAATTAAACATAACTAACAGAGTTTATTAGTCAGAAAACTCCGATAAATATAAAATAAAGCTCGGTTTACCACCGGTTATACCGAACCAGGAGAAAACGAGAAAATTTACAATTTAAACACTAAAGCTATGGTTTAACTAAAATTACAAAAAGTAAAAAGCAGCAAATTAAATATAAAGAATACTTCTATATATTTTATAAGGTTTCTCATGTCAGAACAAGATGATGAGGAGAGGATCTCCGAGCGTCTAATTTTGACAGGCAGAGAGAGAGAAATCTGAAGGGTTTAGAACTAAGGCAGCTAGTAAAAGGCAGCATTTGAAAAAGTGTCTCATGCAAAAGATTCCATCATTTGCATATGTTAAATCTCTCCAGGCAGCTCTGTCTTAAAAGGACACTGCAAGAGTTATGAATACCCGAGTATTACTGGGGTTAGAATACTCTCCCTTTCTGTGTGTCCAGGATGGCCCCTATGTAATGAAGGCACTAGGAGGGCCAGGGCCATGATTTGGGGATGTTCAGTGTGATGCCTAGATTCTGAAACATCACGAAAGTGTCTGACAGAGTGGACAGGAGCTGTGCTCTGGAAGGAGCAGTCAGGAGCCGATCGTCTAGGTAGAGGTAGACGAAATGGCCCTGGTGCCGCAAGGCCGCGGCCACCATCGTAAGGCTTTTGGTGAAGACTCACGGAGCTGAATAGAGGACGAAGGGCAAGGCTCTAAACTGGTAATGCTCTGAGAAGCAAGCCTGAGAAATCTTCAGTGAGCTGGAAGGATCGGGATGTGCAGGTAGGCATCCTGCATGTCCAGGGAACAAAGCCAGTCCCCGATGTATCACGGGGATCAGACCTGGCAACATCACCATCCTGAACCTCTTGTGATCTAAGAAGTGGTTTAGGAGGCTGAGGTCCAAGATGGGGTATAGGTCTCCCGTCTTCTTGGGAACCAAGAAGAAGTGGGAGTAGAACCCTGTCCCTCTCTGAGACAGAGGCACGGGTTCGATGGCTATCTTGGACAACAAAGCTTGTATCTCCTCGGAGAGGAGTGCTGCATGGAATGTGATGCTAGTCCATCCTTTTAGGTAAAGGGAGAACCGACCTCCTACCACCTCCCCTACGGACTCCGCTGGAGGAGAGGGGGTCGGCAAGGAGTCATGCATTGGTCCCAGGGATGGGCAGGGAGACCTGGGAGGATTTGGCACTCCAAGGTCCCGCAACTCAAGAGTGCTGAGAGGGAGCCTTTCATTTGAAAGGACCTCTGGACTGCTGTCCTCTCGATGTCTGGAAGGTCAGATGTTGAAATGGCTTTCTCTTGGCAGAAAAGGGCTTCAACCTATACATTTGGTGGACTGACTGCACGGCCTTGCCAGAGTCTTGGAGGTCCGTGCTTATTTTCTGCTCGTCTTCCCCAAAGAGGACAGACCCATTGAAAGGTGCATACAGGATCTTATCCGAATCCCAACACCCAAAGCCAAGAGTGGTGCCTGAGACAGACTCCAGTCACTGTGGTGTAGGCGGCAGTGTCAGCTGAGTTGTAGGAAGCCCTTAAAATGTGCGTGCCTACATCTAGTCCTGATTGGAGAACATCCAGAAGTTCCGTCTTGTGGGGGCAGTTCGTCAAGCTCCATGGCCTTTTTCCAAGAGAGATTTCTGGTAGTGCACCATACGGGACAGAAAATTCAAGGATCTTATGGTGCATATGGCAGAAGAGAAGACCTTTCTTCTGAACTGATCCAATTTCTTGGATTCTTTATCAGTCGGCTGCAAACTCATATGTTTAGGCTGTTTGGTTTGCCAGTGTACTGCCATGACAACTAAGGTTCTCCCCCAAAAAGGGCTCAATTTTGGAAGACTTATAGAGCCAATCTGTTTTTTTGGGGACAGCTGTGGCCCTGGACAGATGCCTCCATGTCAATTTAGTCACATCATGAAAAGGTGGGACTAATGGCGGCACTACCACAAGTTTGGGGTCACTCATACCTAAAAAGGTAGCAAGCCAGTGCCTTTCTGGATCCAGTTCCTCAGTATCCTATTGACTGAGAAACTGAATATGGCGCATAACGTCCATAAAGGTTGGATCATCTGGGGGCGACCTTGGCGAGTTCTTGTGGTCCTCTGGGGGGGGAGACCCTCTGTCAAACGAGTCCAAGTATGATGACGAAGACCTCCCTCCTGAAGATTCCGAGGAGGGGGATCTGGATACAGTCCTTCTAGGTCTCTGCCCCATCTTAGGATGGCTAGAAGGAGATCTAGAGGAGGATTACCTCCTACGATCCCGACGGTGAGGTACCTCCTTGTCTGGACCCTCCTTAGGGGGCAAGAGACTCCTTGGTGGGGGTCCGCCCTGTGAGAGGTGCCGCCAGTGGTTTCACTGGAGCAGGACCCACGGGTGGAGTCTTTGGTGAGTGCAGCTTCTCTTTGGGAAGAAGGTCCACCTTGACCATATTCCACCATATGGTAAACAATGTCCTTACTTCAGCCAGGGAGACCAAGGGGGTCTGAGGATGCTCCTGTCCCCCGGGAACATTCACAGGGCCTGGTGTCAAGTTCGAGAGGTTATTGGATCCAGGTGTTTCATCCGGAACCTGAGGATCCCCTGTCATCAGGTCCCCTGACGTACAGTTTGGAGGCGCTGGGTCATTTGTCAGGTCTGGTGTATCCAGAACATCCAATGACTGCCCCTCCCCAGGAGACTTGGCTGGGGACGCCAGCTTGGCTGGTAGGCAGTCCCCTGGGGAACGAAGTAGGGGCATTGGCGTAGCTGGCGTACGGCCCCCATGTGACAGGGTCTCCTCCAGCAGCCGAGCTACTTGCTTCGTGGGAGGTGTCACCTGAGTGGACTCAGAAGAAGAAGCTGACACCAGGGCCTGGTGCTTGGAGTCCGATGACCGCTTCTTGAGGGAGCAATCTATCGTGAATGACTAGGGTGCGCCTGATGCCCACGCCAGTCGTCCGGGCTGGAGGACGTGCCTGACGATGGTGATGTCCCAGCCGGACATCTGGCAGACTTCTTGCCACTGGAAGTCTCGGCTGAGTCCCTGCGACCTGAAGAAAGGGCCGAAGGCTCAGGGAAAGACCTGAAGGCTCATGCCCTGAAGGACCCCTGCCCGATGTCTGAATAAAGGTGGGGGTCTTCATCAATGGCAGCAGAGAAGAGGAGAGACCTACTGGCGGACAGAGTCCATTCTCCCATGGGAGTGTGGACTGGAGGATTTACTCTTCCGGCGCAGAGACCGGGAACGGGATTCAGACCTACGCTTCTCCTTCTCCCGGTGATGGTGCTTCCCGCTGGTCCTCTGATCTTTGTGGGAAGACGGAGACCTGTGGGTGGAAGAAGAAGACGAGGAGCCTGCTGGTTTCTTCTGGAGGGCGGCGAGTTGTTGCTCCATGAGGTAGGCCCTAAGAGTTTTCAAGCGGCTGATCCGGTTGCGTCGACTGAACTTTCGGCAGTGAGGGCAGGCATCCGAGTTGTGGTTAGGCCCCCGACACGCTGAGTGGCCGTCCTTGGCCGGGATTTTTTTTCCACAGGTGCTTTTAGACTTCTGACGCTCGGCTGTAGATGAAGGCAAAGACATAAAATAGAAAAACTCAGCTGAAAATGGTGATAGAAAAAGGGTGTGCATAGCATAGAAAATGGTAGTCGACAGTAGCAATGAGACATCCGTGGAGTCGATGTGCACGGGTCGACTGCGGGAAAAGAACTGAGGTGGGGCTGGGGACCGCCCTTTATACTACTGGCAGACACTGGGGTGGGTCGATGGTGAAGTGTTCTCAAGGGGTACCGCTGGCTAGAAGTTTTTTGTGGGGTCCTAGAGCCTGGCGGCATAGTTCTTATGGTATTGCCTGCTGCAAGAGCTCCAACTCGAAGTAAGATCTGTAAATGTTGAAAATACCACGGCACTAGGTGTTTTTGATACAAGTAAAAAGTTACTAGAGGACTGTATTATGTATTATAAAAATTAAGTTACCGGGTAGAGGTATCAGAAAAACCCCGTTGTGTTATTTAAAATGCATGTAAATTACAGGTTGTGTGAGAGGGCCCTTTGGCACCATGCATTCCTGCTTTAAACTGAACCAATTTAAAATGTCATGGTGATTTACGTATACATCCCATGATGCTTTGCATTATGGGGGTATGTGTGATGATGTGTTTCTTTGAAACTTGGCTTTATTGCAAATGCCCTTTAGGGTAACCCTTGCTTCAGTGCTTCTGCACTGAGGTTTCTTTGTCTTTAGCTTGTTTTGGGGTTTTGTTTTTGAGCTCCCCATCACCCAAACACACAAGACAAACATAGGGAATGAAATAATTTTCACTAAAGCAATAGATCAGTAGGTCAGTGGGTCAAGTAGGTGTTTACTAAGTGCAGAGGAAGGGCATGCATAGTCTGTCGCTGCAAACTGTTGTAATGAAGAAGGGACATGCCATTGCTTAAGGTTATTCCCTGTGTTTCAAATAAACATCACACAGAGATTGTTTGTTGAACCTTAAGTTCTGTGTCTGGTCCATCTGTCATCTCACAACCCTTCCACACCCAAGGAGCAGTCTTTCAATGGTCCTAATCCCTATGCTTCCCCAAGGATTTTTCCCAGGCCTTAGATGCCTGCGAGCCCGAGGAATGTACCAGAGATGGGAAGAAGCTGCCTCAAGCCCCACCCCTGTTTCCAAACTGGCTAGTTTTGCTCCAACAAAATACCTTAAGGACCCATTTTCGGCGCTGCAGAATAGTGAGGTTGAATTTCTGGCAGAGCTCTCAGGCAAGGGTGTTATGAGAAAGGCCAAGACAGCAAATGCAGATTTCGTGCTAGTCCTCTCGGTAAATCTTTCAACAGCAATAGAAGACAGAGAACGATTCAACAGTTCTAGACATAAAAGAATGAAAAGAAAAAACTTAAGAAAGTTTTGGCAGTCGACTGAATGATGAAGCTTCCTACAGAGTTCGTGCAAGAATGGTCGACGGCGGGAAAAGAAATGAGGGAGTGGGGCTGCCTACACCTGTATATGGAGAGTGACGTCAGTGTAGGTGGCCCCTAATAGACTACTACAGAAAAAGCTTCCATGGGATCCTAGTGCCAGATGGTTAAGTTCCATAGGTGTGACCTGATGAAAGAGATATCCCCGAAGCAGATCACTTCTTAGAGAGGGTGGTGGCCAGCTAGAATGCGCTACTGGAAGAGGTGGTCTTGTTGAAGATGGTAGGCAGCCTCAAGACAGGCTGGGACAGACATAAACGGAAGGTAAGGGTCAAGGGTGGGGCAGATGAAATGGATGGTAGGAGTGAAGGGAGGCAGGGTTAGTAGCTCAAGCTGTGGACCCTGCAATATGAGCTGACTAGATTGACCAAATGGCCTTATTCTCCTTTCTTTTTCATTGTTGAAAGATTCTTCTTATGCTCTTAAGAACCGGACATGGTACCATGAGGAAAATAATAAAAAAACAGTAGAGAAAAGGTTTAGTGCCACACTGAGGGAGGAAAATAATAAAGATGGTACCAAGAAAGACAATAGTGCCAAAGTATGGCACTGAATGAACGGAAGCAAACCGAGGAAGGAGTGTGAAGCAGTAAACAACAACTTCAGGCACTCCCACAGTGTGCACTCACTGGAGGGAAAATAGAACTGAGGAAGGTGGGAGGCTGGCATTGGTTACTGGCCAGTCCATGAGTGCCACAGTCAAGTCTGCCTTGTGGGTGGCACCGGCACGGACGTCGATTCCCCAAGCTGTAGAATGCAAAAGCCTTTCTTTTGTTTTGTTTATTGACTATGTTTTTGGTGTCGGGGCTTCAACAGCCACCGTCAGTCCTCTCCTGCGATCCCCACAGCTCCGCCCTAACACCCGTGATCCCAGGACACACCTCCACCCCACAAGTACCATGGCTGGGGGCCGCCAGTTCCTCAGTGGAACTCCTACTATGGTACCAGAAGGCACCCTGGCATCCTCCCCAGGGCAGGGCTGGTGGTTCCCCGACAGACCAACATATGGTACCAAGGGGTGAGGGGTTGCTGGTCGTGGTGTAGGGTCAAGAAGCAGAGAGGATGCCATCTCGCCGACAAAACCCCAAGGATTTTTCAGAGAAAGATCCCCGAGAGGCAGGACGTGCAATATTGTCCAAGGCAGAAGAGCCGACATCTGGCCCGCCTCCCTCAGAAACTGGCACCATCAGCTGTATTTCCCCGGCCTCTGCCAGGGGTTAATCACACACCAGTCACACATGCCCTCCCCCTAGAGGAGAAGAGAAGTCCACAGGATGCTCAATCCCATGCGCCCCCCCCCCCAAACGTCCCTAGTCTGGATTCGAACCCAGGATATCGGCAGAAATCCAACCCCTGCACCAGCAGGTTCGCAAAAGCCTTTGCTCCCATGTGGTCCCAATGCCTCAGCACAGATCCACAGTTGGGAATAAATAGTGAAGACTGATTCTTGGAAGATCCAAAGTTATGGCGAAAGGAGATAAGCAATTCACTCCCATGGTGTGAACTCAGTGGGAAAAACAGAACTGAGGTAGGCTAGGGCATCAGCAACACTTACTGGTACACGCACTGCATCACGCGGTATCATGTATGCCGCACATCCACACCAGCAGCTGGTGCTTATGCCTTGGCTGAAAAGATTTGCTCTCACAAGGTCCTAATGCCAACAGCTAAGACCAAGACAGGGACTCTATGAAGAAGACTGATTCTAGAAAGTTTTTTATTACCACAATTTGAGATGCACTAGGAAGGAAGGGATTTGTTTTATACTGGGTCTTTCATATACCAAAGCACTTTACAAGCCATGAACATTTGCAGCAGCCTTTAGGCAAGCACAAAGGTGAGACTGGAGAAGATTAAAGAAAGTTCAAGAAGTTTAGGGGGGTTTAAACACAGAGGGGTTAAGTGACTTGCTCAAGATCACACAAGGAGTGATACTGATGAGAATTAAACCTGGCTCTTTAGGGTAACAGCTCTGTGCTGTAACCACCAGGCAACGTTGCTTTACCTTATGTGTTATGAAGCTGTTCACTTGACCAAGTATAAGTGACACAGGCAAGCTGAGTCTTGAATCCAAGACTTGCAAAGGAGAGGACCAGAGATAAAAATGGCACTTACCACCCAGCAAGCGTTGCCCAGGTCTGCGATTTTTATTTTTATTTTGTCTGCATTCATTGGATCCAGGGGACTCAGCAGAAAGTCTGCCGAACAGAACGAAGCTTGAAAACAAAATTATATGGGGGTCAAAATTTGTGTTTATTTAACAAAAAACAAAACAAAAATCCTTTCAATCTGCTGTACACTGCTGTGGTAACTAATATAGAATATGTCACTTAATGCATGAAGAAGCTAAAAAGGCCAAAGCCCTAGTACAGCTCCCTTAGGTCAGGTTATACTATATCATATTACCTCCTTCTGATATGTATTTGTCAAAATTTATTTTAAAACTGTATTTACTGTTGCTTATATGTTCTGGGAGTCTGTTCCATAAATTAGCGACTGAGTGTAGAAGTATTTTATTTGTTTTAAATTTTCTAACTATGACTTGTAACGGATGCCCCCTTGTAACCAAGTTTATGTCCTTGTACTCTATGTTTAGTTCAGGTAGAAGACTTGGTTTGCTGGCCAAGGCACCTAGCTTCACCTGAGCTCTTTCTTTGTAAGACTGCTTGAAAGGCAGAGTAGAGAAACTTACCAGAGCAAGGGAAAAGGATTAAGACTTAGTTTGGCTAAGCAAATTTACTGTGTGGTGGTGTTTTTATTTTTTACTCACAGGGATTGCTACTGTTTGTTGCTAACATTTCATTGCTTTATTTTTTCTCTGATTCAAATTGTTGTTGCTGGTATACCTTCTGCATTATTACAAGGTGTGCCTAATAGGTGTGTGCTAACAGATTACTCCTGTAATCTTCTGATTCAAATTGTCTTTTGCAAGGTATATCTTCTGTTACTGCTTTATTTTTCTCTGGAGCAAAGTGTTTCTTACAGCGTATATCTTCTCTGAAATTATTACAGGTGGTGCTTTACAGGTTTTACAGTTTTATCTAACATTAGGATAAGCTTTCAGGGTTACTGCATTTGTTGTTGACTGATTGTTTCTGCTCTTACCTCCTTGTTCTTTCGTCCGTGGTTCTTCTTTTTAGGCAGGGGAAGGGCCCAACCACCCCACGCTACACTCCTTTTATAGGGTACCACAGTTGTGACATTTCCTGTGGCAGAGCAGGAAGGGGCGGATCAGTGGGGCCTCCACAAGGTGATCTCATTTACAGGGGCACTAGTAATTTAACTTGTTATAACAAGTTAAACAAGCACAATTAAACCATTACTTGCATTTTTTTCCTTTTTTTTTCCTTCTAATTACTCTGACTAGGTTACAAACCCAGCAACTTATTTGGAATGGATTTCATTAACTGCAGGTACTGTGGAACAATTTTCAGAAGGACAGTCTTACAGGATTTAGGACACTGTCCTACATGCTGGGCCTTTGGAGATCTTAGGGCTCAGCTCCGGGCAGCATGGGCAGAGATTGCGCGCCTCAAATTTCATATTGAAGAGGAAATACATTATAAGAACCACCCGCCATTTCCCCAGCATCCAACAGAAAAACCTCGACCGCAGAGGGTAGTTGGTCCAGGAGGTTGGCAGGTGGTTAGGAGGAGCAAATCAGGTGCCCCATCACTCTCTGCTCTCCAACACATTACCTCCAAAAACCATATAAACACTACAAACAGGTATCTGCCTCTATCTCTGAAATCAAATAAAGAGGCAGAGGACACTGCGGCACAGGAGCTAGCACAACAAAACTCACCCAAATCAGGAACCAAAACAAAACAAGCACAAAGGAAATCCAAAAAACTTCTGATCATAGGAGACTCCATGATTCGGGGAGTTGATACCCATCTCCAGCCAGGTGTAATGGTCAGATGTCTCCCAGGTACATCAGCATGGAGAGACACTGACCGCATTGCTAAAATTGTTCACAAAGCAGGAGAAAACATTGATGTCCTAGTACACATAGGGACTAATGATCTCGCCAGCCGATCAGTTGTGGGAGACCAAGGAACACCTGACTAGGCTGGGTGACAAACATCATCTATTTCGTCGGCATCTCCTTCTCTGAGATCCTGCCAGTCTGGGAGAGGGAGCAGATGGACGGAAGGTCAGAGAAGGGGAGATAGGGGAGCTAAACACGTGGCTCAAGGGCTGGTGCCAGGAAAAAAGGACACAGATTTGTAGGGAACTGGCAACAGTTCTGGGAGCGAAAGTTCTTTAAATTTGATGGACTGCATCTGACTAAGAAGGGAGTCAGTGCATTGGGGCAGAAGTTTGACGTCTTTGCAGAATATTTAAACTAGCAAATGGGAGAGGGTGCAGCACTCCATACGTCGAATGGGAAGAACACCCTCCCCTCAGCTAGTGGTCAAACAGGAATTCAGCATGTTTGCCGCTCATTTGCATCACCAGGTAAGAAAAAGGTTTGTCTCCCATACGACGCACAGGGGTAATGCCAAACTTCACCCAACAACTAACACACCAAAATCTGGCCAATGGAAAATCATGTACACAATGCTCACAGCCTGGGAAATAAGATCCCAGACCTGCAGGCAATAATGTCAGAGGCTAAACTGGACATAGTAGCAATTAGTGAGACGTGGTTTACCAGTAACCACACTTGGGAGACTTCAGTACCTGGCTATGTATTGTTCAGAAGAGACCGAGGTGCAAAAAGGGGGAGAGGAGTGGCCCTGTATGTTAATGAAAATATCAAAGCTACAGAAATTCAGAATACACATAAGGAGCCAGAAGAACTGTGGGTCACCCTGGAAACAGGAAATGGGACAGCCATAAGAACTGGGGTTGTCTACAGGCCCCCAGACCAGAGGGAGGACATAGACACATTACTGTTAGAAGATATACAAAACATGACAGCTAAAGGGGAGGTTCTGATAATGGGAGACTTCAACATGCCGGATACAGATTGGTCATCACCAGCAACATCTGCCAGAACTAGACTCATAGTGGATTCCCTGCAGGGAGGGCCTCAAACAACTGGTACAGCAACCCACAAGAGACAGGGCTATCCTAGATCTAGTACTGACTAACAAAGAAGGGATCACAGATCTCCAGGTAGAAGGTCACCTGGGGCCAGTGACCATCACATGGTATGGTTCAATTTGGCTACTACATCTAAATCATCCCATTCCAAGGCAAAATATGGGACTCTCAGAGGAGCTGACTTTGATAAGATGGCCAACAGAGTTAAGCTATGCCCTGGCAAAAAGAAACACAGGTGAGGGGGTACAGGCAAAGTGGGCAAGCATTAAGGATGCAATACTTGAAGCAACAGCCCATTGTGTCAGACAGAAAAGGAAGTGCAAAAGAAGAAGGAAACCACTTTGGTTCTCAAATACAGTAGCAGAAAAGGTCAGAGCCAAAAGTCTGGCCTTCAGGAAATATAAGGGAACACAGCGGATGAAGATGGAGAGGCATACCAAACTGCCCTAAGGGAAGCAGGTAAGGCAGTAAGGCAGGCAAAGTCCCAAACTGGAGGAAACACTAGCACCTAACAGTAAAAAGAAGGTGACAAGACTTTCTATAGATAACATTAGCGAAAGGAGAAAGTCCAGAGGGGGTATTGCTAAGCTTAATGGAGAAAAGGGAGCATGTGAGGAGGAGGACCCTGTAAAGGCATCTATTCTAAATAGATACTTTTGCACAGTATTTACTGAAGAGAAGGTAGGGCAGGGCCCACAGCTCAGCATCATGGACACAGGGGGGAGGGAGGTGAGCACTACTCCTCCACAAAAGAAAGGGTCCTACAAGAGCTTGCTAAGCCCAGGTGGATAAGGCAATGGGACCTGATGGCATACATCCCAGGGTACTTAAGAGCTAAAGGAGGAACTAGCAGAACCATTAGCAGAATTGTTTAGTGAGTCTGAGCACAGGAGAGGTCCCAGAAGACTGGAGGAAGGGCTCATGTGATCCCGCTCCACAAAAGTGGTAGCAGGGAGGAGGCGGGAACTACAGACCGGTCAGTCTTACCCCAGTAGTGGGCAAGATTATGGAGGCATCCTTAAGGAAAGGATAGTGCAACACCTGGAATCCATAGGGGCACAGGATCCAAGACAGCATGGGTTTACAAAGGAAGGTCCTGTCAAACTAATCTCATAGATTTCTTTGACTGGGTAACCAGAGTGGTGGACCAAGGGGAGCAGTTGATGTCGCCTACCTTGACTTCAGCAAAGCTTTTGACACTGTTCCACATAGAAGATTGATAAATAAGCTGGGTAGGCTCCGGGTGGTCAGAAGTTGGTCAACTGGGTGGCAAACTGGCTGACGGGCAGAAACAGAGAGTGGTGGTAAATGGTATACAGTCAGAAGATATGCAAGTCACAAGTGGGGTACCTCAGGATCAGTCCTGGGGCCAGTCCTTCAACATCTTCATTAGTGACCTTGCAGATGGACTAAAGGGTAAGGCTTGTCTGTTTGCAGATGACACCAAGATCTGCAACAGAGTAGATGATCCAGATGGGGTGGGCAGAATGAGAAGAGATCTAGATAAACTAGCAGAATGGTCAGAAGAGTGGCAACTGGGATTTAATGCAAAGAAGTGCAAAATCATGCACATAGGGAAGAGAAACCCTGAAGCCACCTATAGGCTGGGAGGGGAGTTGCTAGCAGTCACAAAGGAAGAAAGAGACTTGGGCATCATCATCACTGATGACCTAAAATCATCCAAGCAGACCTCTAAAGCAGTAGGTAAGGCTAGGGGTGTTAGGTGTATTAGTAGGGGTATCACAAGTCGTAAGAGGGAGGTAATAATCCCTCTGTACAAGACACTGGTTAGGCCCCATCTGGAGTACATTGCAGTATTGGAGGCCACATCTTCACAAGGACATTAAACCAAATTGAGGCAGTCCAGAGAAGGGCAACCAAAATGGTGCAGGGACTGCATCAGAAGACATATGAGGACAGATTAATGGAGCTCAATATGTATACCCTTGAGCAAAGGAGGGAGAGAGGTGATATGATCGAGGCATTCAAACACCTTAAGGGCATAAACAAGGTGAAAGAGTCTAACATGTTTAAATATAAGAAAAATAGCAGGACAAGAGGACACAGCATGAGATTACAGGGAGGCCGATTAAGGGGGGAATGTGAGGAAATTCTTTTTCACAGAAAGGGTGGTGGATGCATGGAATGGCTTACCACAAGAAGTGGTGGCTATGAATACAGTGCAGGGCTTCAAACAGGCATGGGATAGGCATAAGGGAGCAATACAAATGACTATGAATAGATAGGCCACTGACAGAGCAAAGGCCGATGGCACATTTATAGGGTAGAAAAAGAAATGGGCAGACTGGATGGGCCTTGCGGTCCTTATCTGCCATCAACTTCTATGTTTCTATGTTTCATTTATCATGATCGGATCATTCATAATCTCATAATAAAAGACGACGATCTCTCTTTCTTCTAGTTTCCAAAATGTGCAACCCAAGATACTCCAATCTGTTTAAATATGAAGATTTTTTATTATTTTTGTGTATCTATGTTGTACCCTTTCTAGTCTATCTGCCTCTTTCCTCATATATGGACTCCAAACCTGACTACAATAATCCAATAACGGTATGACACAAGACAAATATAGTGGCATCATTACATCCTCTGTCCTACTTTTTATATTTCTTTTTATTGATCCAGCTGTTCTATTTGCTTTTGAAACTAAAGTTACAGAAGGTAAATCTTTCTGTCTGGAGATTAGTGTAATTTGTTGCGCAACAAACCAGCATAATCCAAAACTTCAGTACAACTGCTATACCACATTGCAACAATGTTTCTTATATTTGTTGGGGGAAGGGAAGATGCTGTCATTCAGTAAGGAGAGGGGTTTCTGTAACCAGGTTATTAAGGGTATCTTGACAATTCAGGCAAGAGCTTGGTAATGAAGAACGAACACATAACGCACTTACTGTTTGGGGAAAGTATTCCACCTTGCTCTATTCCACTTGAAAAGCCTGACAACACTGACCCGGATGTAGGTGAAAAAAACGAGCTTGAGAGGCCGGACTGCTGAGAGTCTGGGCTGACAAAGCGGTAAGAGTCATAGCCGTTACAGTTCGCATAAGGGTTGTGGTGCTCAAAGGTACATGAGGAGGTCACACTGTCCGGGCTGCAGGCCCCAGCCAGATGGACCTTGTTTCCATTGGTCTGGCACTTGTTTGTCCAACAAGCAGCGCCGTTCATGACTTCACACACTTGGCCTTTGTATTGTGCGTTAGTATCTGTAAGAGAAATAGAGACGTTAAACACTGGGATATGAACTACATTTACAAAATAAGTATGGAGGCTACAAAGATCACCTGCATCTCTCCACAGCTACCAGCTGGGCTTGCTTTTTCTCAGAGATGACATTATTTATTTATTTATTTATAACACTTAACCGGTAAAAGCTTGATAAGACTGCAACAGTAAGTATCTGGAGCAGAAGGATACAACCGTGGTAGAGATATATTGCACACATAAGGCAATATACAAAAAATAAAAACACAGCAGTCACAGTGGTGTGTTGCACATCTAGATACCCAACTATGTGATAACACAACACAGGGCATGCAGTTATGCTGCGATGAACGCACACCCCAGCAGGTAGGTTGTGAGGCATAAGGCACAGTCAAGGGCTATCAAGCATCCAGAAAGTAACGTTAGCACATCACACCACACCCTATGGTGTGTAATTGGGCTTAAAAGATTGTGGAAAAGCTCAAAAAGCTGGAAACACATGTTTTAAATATATCTTTTATCCCCTGGACACACAAAACTAGCTACCCCTGCCTGGCAATCACCCAGACCCATCCAACTCCTTCACTGGTATTTGCCTGTCCTCATGGGACCTACTGGGCATTCCGCACCATGGTGTATTCAAATGGGTCCCTGGCAGGGACGTGCTTCCCTTCAGTCCGCAAGGGTGGAGGACGGAAGCCAGTCAGAATGGTAGGTCCCAAGCATGCCAGTGTCATGCTGCCGATCTATGGGTTTATCTGCTTTGTTTCTCTCTGCACAAAGGATGCAGCCAGGAGAACTCCATGGTGCACATGTGCACACAATTGCGTGACTGCACTCCTGAGTCAAGCAGGGTCCTCCCTATCTCTCTGCAGCTCCTCTGTCTACAGTACCACCTGTGGTCACCAAGGAAGCAGTGCTGCAGTGGAGAATGCTGCCCTCCCTCCCCAGAGAGCATTCTGTGAGACGCTCAGTCTTCCTTCCTGGCCAGCCCCAACGTCCCAGACTCACTTCCAAACCCAGGTTGCCGGCATCACAAGTGGTAACCTTCAGTGCTGGTCCAGGATTTTAAGAAGGGTCCTGCGGCAATAATGAAAGGGGAGCAGATCTGATGATAGTGGGCTGTAAGCAAGCAGCCAGAATCCCTCTGCATCAATGTTTGTGTACTAAACCTAGTATCTCAGGGTAGCAGGCCACACAAATGTTTATTTTAATTATGTCAGAAATATATTACATTAGACTGTATCTATAAATACTGTAGCAATCAAAAAGGATCATGCTACTGCAGGATCTTTACTGATGCTGGATACATCACTGGTAACCTTACCACTGTGCTGATGGGCCAGCCTAGGAAGGACATTTTAACTGACCTGTGAGGTTATACTGTTACACATCACACAGTCTTGTGACTGGGTTCCACTAATCGCAGTACAGGATTTCTCTTAACCATATTTAAAACATTCACAATGCATGTTGGTATATCACCATACATAATCAGACAACAGTCCTTCTTTGGTGGTTAGATCCTGGCATTACAAGATGCAAATAGAGTGTGTCCATGACCACCAACCCCAGATGACTTTACTTCCAACTGACACTTGTTTTGTTCAGTGTACTGTAACTACTGACCTGGTGTCCTTGCTTGTGTCGAAGTGTTCCTCAGAAGTGTCCCTACAACCATGCAAAGCAGTAGCCCTGTAGCCTTGTGGTTAGAGCACAAGTAGCTACTAAAATAAAAGGCTTAAAACTATTATATTCTAGGCATTTATGTTCAACTTTAGTGTTTTTTAATTTGTTGTTGCGTTCCCCTGTTTTTGGCACACTAGATTTTTCAGATGATGCAGTACATATTTTATAGCCATTCAAATCTGTCCTCAGCTAAACTCAACTGCTGATTGGAACATAATCTGCCATTATGGTAAACACAATGACCGAGTGGAGTTATATAACTCTGAACCAAGAGATTCTGGCTGCACAATTTGAACTCGGCAAAGTCGCAGTCTCTCCCTGTACTTCAGTTTCTACCAGCTGTAAAGCTGGGTAGAAGCAGATACCCTCCCCCCAAAACAACCAAACAAATTAGTTGCTATAGCTCATGGGCTCTCTTGATGAAATTAAACAAAATGGACTAAAAATATCTATTGCTCAAAGGCCCTTTATTAAAATACCACATCAAACAGCATACAAGTATCTGCAGTTATATTGGTCCAGGTATGAACAAAGTAAGTGATGTGATATTACTGAACAAGAAGTAGGTTTTATTTTACAAGCTTTTGGGTCTATGCAGGAATCTCTACAGGTGAATCACCTAATAAAGGGTCTTGAGTAAACCCAAAAGCCTGTCTGTCCCCCCCTCACCCCCTTGGAAGATCGTACTGTAGCATATAGCAAGAATGAGCTTTACCTGGATGGCTCAAAATATTATTAAAAAACCAGTATGGAAGATTCCCCACCTGCCCAAAGAATGCAGAGATCATGGTGCAAAGTCACTTTCACCACACAGCATATGCACTGTGGTCAGAGACGTGTGCTGTTGCACGTCAGAAACTGTCCTAGTGTTGGTCATGGGCCACCAACAGAAACACCTGAGATCCCTGACTTACATTCTCCCCGGGAAGTCTCCTTGCAGTTGTTCTCTTCAAATGTGTCTGCACTCCACTGGGAATCCCCTGATGGGCCACTTGCTGGCTTCTGTAGCAGCGCTGGTTCCGGAGGGTTCCCTTGACACGTCCCTAGTTCTTCCAGTTTCTGGATATCCTGAAGCCTTTCCTCCAGTAGCTTGGCCTGACGCTTCTGTTTTCTCTTGAGCTTTTTCTTTTTATTTTTTGATACTTTTCCAGTCTACAAAAAAAAAAAAAAATTACAATTAGAAAATAGATTAAAAAAAAAAACTACGATACCACATACAACTAAGATCAAATCTGAAACTTTTCAAGGGCCACATCTACTTTAGGGCCCTTTCATAAGGCTGAGACTGAACCGCCACTTCCTGTTGCAGGGACGACATCTAGTTTAGGGTCCCTCAGTGAGGTACAGGCAGGATTCCCAATCCCTGATTCAAGGACCAAATCAAGTTTAGAATCACTTGACAAAGCCAAAGTTGAGCTCCCATTCCCTTGTGCAGAGATCACATCTAGTTTAGGGCTCAGCGGTGAAGCTGAAGCAGTGCTCTGCTTTTCCTCCTGTGGGAGTCACCCCTAGTTTAGGGCCCCTCCATAAGACTGAGGTAGGGCTCCCACTCCTCAGTGTGGGAGGCACTTTCCATTTCAGACTCCTTCACTGAGGTTGGGTACCCACTGCCTGGAGCAAGACCACTTTTCACGAGCCGGACAGTTGGCGCTGAGGGTTGAGGTGTGGACACCACACCTTGTGCTATACCGGTGACTGGAGTTTGTGAGCGGACTCTGGGAGCTGGGGGTCGGCAGGGGGAGGAGAGGATTGAGCGTCCGGAGGACTGTTCTCCTCTCCTCTCCTGGGGTGGGTGTATGGGGATATGTTGCACTGTAGCGGCTCCAGGTGGAGATCGGGACACAACAGGTAAGCGAGCTGCTAGGGGGCGAAGCAACGGCAAACATCAGCTGAGAAGCTGCCCTCAGCACAGATGTTATTGCACGTCTGTGTCTTGGTGAAAAACTACATCCTGGGATGCGATGGTGGGGCCTGAGTGGCTGATCCCACATGCCTAATGCCAGGCCTGACTCCGACTTGACTCTCCATGGTCCTGCTTCCTCCCATTTGGGACCACGGGAGAGGGGGGACCCAGCACCAGATTCCTCAGTCAGAGAAAGGGTTCAGACGGGGTGGTACAGGTGACGCCGAATGGGTCCCCGCCCGAGAGATTCCCAGGAATGTCGGTGACCGGAGGGAAATAAAGTCAATGACAAAAAGAAAAGACTATTTTTAATTTCAGAAGCCTCAGTGATACAGGAGGCTCTTTTAATTTAGGGCCTTTCCCCGAGTCTGGGCTGCCTGGTACAGGGATTATTTCTGTTTTAGGGATGCAGTTTGTATGATCAATTTATGGCAACCAAGCCTTAAAGGGCATTTACATAACCTACTGTTTTACTGTCCTGCTGTTTTGTTGTCTGCATCGTTCCCATCTCTGCAATGCAGCTGTGCGTTCACACTACAGCTTCCAGCATTGGTGCAGATTCAAGCTGTTGTGTCCAACTGTATATCAGGCATTTTGCACATAAATGTTTGGTGGGGGCAGGGGGAGCTTATGGAGCCAGAAGCATGGAGGAGGGAGGAAGGGGAAATGTCATATTTGTAATCTAAAAAAAAATTAATTTTAACTAACCAGCTTTATCTGTGCTTGCTGCATATTTTTTCATACGCTGACTAGGTAGAGCACTTTTTTTTCTGAATCGTGTTCCACTAGCCCCCCCCACCCCCCACCGTCAGCTGTCTTTGTATGAAAAATATGTAGAAACACATCTGCATTAAGTGGTTAAACTGATATGAATGACCCGGCCCCGTGACACAAAGGACTGAGGCACTGTGCACCTTACATCTTACCATGATGGTGATCAGAGTTCAGGAACAAGCTTGGGTTGCCAGATATGTTGGCCGGGGGTGTGTGTGTGTGTGTGTGTATGTTGGGCATCTGTTAAGACCACCTTCCTCTCCCAGTGGTGGAAGCCAGAACGAAGTCCCTGAATTATGACTGGCATTGAAGGTAAGGGCTGCAGTTCCACAGCGGGTCTGTGCCTCCATGCGCACATGCTTCCTTGAAGCCACAGCTGGGGAACATGGGAGAAAAACAGAAAAGGGCTAGTGCTGGCTTATTGAAAGGAACCCCAGCCTGTCTACCCCTGTCCCTGCATCGCCACCTGGACCACTGACCCTGGTTCTGGATGAGAGACACCCAGTGGAGGGAGAATTTCCTGGCCCTGCCATGGGGGAGCAATCCATGGGGAAAATACAGGCAAAAAGGTCTGGGGGAGGCGGGGACAGAACTGAGTGGCCCACCTGCATCAACAACGGGAGAAAAAGCCTCATGGCACAAAAAAAACCCTGATATAAATGATCTGACAAGACAGATTCTTACTTGCCACCAAAAAGTTGGATTGACTGTAGCAGCTGCATTCTTTTGAACTGTTCAGAAAAGAAGTTTGATCAGCTCATGATGTGCAGGGATTACTAACTACATGCTACCAAAAATGCCTGCACCTGTAAACAAACCAACAAAACAATGATTGCTTTGTATGGCAACGAACAAACTTAAAACACTCTGGCAGTTCTTTACACTACTGGATCTAGACCTGTGCAACTCATCTGCGCCAGTGGAAACAGTGCGGATCAGGTAGCATAAATGCACCTTTTTAAACACACTCTCTTTCTCTCTTCCGAGCCAGCCCATCTCCAATTAACATCCCCCTCTCCCTTTACTCTGCCTCCCAATGACAGGGGTTGCCATGGCTATAGTACACTCTTCTTCTGGCCTGGAAGATAAGCTAGTGGCTGCCTTCAGAACCAATATTGGTTGTCCAGCATGGAGTGAATGACTGCGGGCAGCCTGCATTCTCCTACCCAGAAGCCAAATGCCTCAGCTCCCCAAAAGTGCTTAACAGTAGGTTCTGGTGTTCATGTGCAACCTCCAGTGTGCCAATTTTAAACAGCAGAGTGCTGTCTACTAAGGCACAGACTTCAACAAATGAAAATTCTCCAACTTTAGGCTCTTTTAGAAATTTGTGATTTTTCTTCTTTTCTGAAAAAAAATGTAAATCCTGGTACTGAGATGTCTATAGCATCCCAACTGGTAAAAATAACAATAGTGTGTTAAGCATCTTATAAAATCACTCAATGATGCAATGCAAACAACAACACAGACCATAAATCGAACTAACAGCCAAACACCCTTTAATAATGACTGCTTCAGCCCTGATAAATCAAAGGTAAGAGCTTTAACTAGTGCCTGTGCCCACGAGCTGTTATGGGTGCCTGCGCCATGAGTTGCTACTGGTTCCTGTGACAACTAACCTCTACGAGTGCCTCTGTCCTTGACACTCCATGGAGGCCGTGCATGTGCATGCTTCCATGAGACTATGGAGGCTGCATGTATGCCCACTACAGGGGAAATCTACAAAGGCTGTGCACATGCCTGCTCCCAGGAGACTCTAAGCAAGCTGTACATGTGCCCACTCCCATAAAACACTACAGAAGCTGCACTTGCTCCCAGGAGACCCTATGGTCACCATCGTGTTTCTTGGGAGCTAAAACTGGCATAGCCTATGCCAGTTTCAGCTTCCAAGAAACACTATGGAGACCATATATGTGTCTATACCCAGGAGACTCTACAGAGGCCACTCTCATGAAGCACTACAGAGGCCGCATGTGTGCATGATTTGGGAAGTACTGGCTTGCCACCCTACTGAGATTCCCTTATCTTGGTCACCGCCCGTAACTCCGCCCACAGGGCTGTCACCCCCACCCCCGCGTACCACAGCAGGGCGAACTGCCTTCTCCTTTCAATTCCCTAGTATTTGGAATCCCCCCCATTAGATATCCGCTCCGCTCGTATCCCCTGCTCCCTATCCCTCCTTCTCCATCAACACATAGCTCCATCTTGCAACTGCATCTAATTCTTCTCATCCTCCTCTAGTTCCACTCGCCTCATGCTACAAAGCCCAGCCAATCTGATCAATCCCTTCCCTTATGCCAATTCCCTGTCCCCTTGCGGGGTTCTCAGCATCCCGAAGGGGAGAAGGCCTTTGGCTGTCCTTTCTCCCTCCCACTCCTCATTCCTCTAGCTGTTCCACATTATACCCTTGTGACTGTACAATCACAACTAAATTGGTTGGCTTTAGCACTTTACAATCTAAGTTTCATTCATGGCAATGTATAATTTAACACTTTGTGTAGTGTTTTTTGATTTCACTCTAAATCAAGTGTCTATAATAAAGCCTAAGCTTGTTTTGCACTGTTTATCTGGAAATGTATCGCATACTCTGAGAATGTATATGTGATTTTCTCTTTGTACAACTGCTGTATATGTTCTAATTTTATCTGTATGCTACTGTATTATTCTCCCAACTGATGGAGTGTATTGTATTTTCTGTATTCACTGTAATGGTACGTTTACTACATCCTCCTTTGTGTCCCCCAGGACACATCTGGCAATGAGCTATTACAGCTTATGATGTCCTTCCTGATGAAACTTTTCAAATAAATAAATAAAATAAAAACAAATAATGATCCCAGGAGACTCTATGGAGGCTAAACATGTGTCTGTTACCAGGAGGGCTATAGAGGCTGAGCAGGCCTACTACTCCCATGAGAAGCTGTGTGAGTGTTTTTCACTGTTTCCAGTCCAAAGCCATTGAGCATGGACAGCAACCCCAACACAATGATAACAAGGAACTCTGCACTGACCGTAAGCCCATCCATTCCTTGTGCTAAAGATGTTGTGTTCCATTTAGCTTTGGTCTGAAACTAGGCTTGCATGTAATTTTTACAAGTACAAGATGGAATACAGCCATGAGTTTCTTTCCTACATCACAGACATAATGTGAACACATATCGGGTGGGAGTGTGTGTGTGTGTGTGTGTGTGTGTGCATGCACACACTTATAAAAGTGTTCCGGGCCAGCAGAGGATAAATGAATCAGCTAGAACCCACTTCTCCAACATGCAACACAAAAGTAACGCCAAATAAAACTTACCAGCGACTCCTGAGGTGGAGCTTACTGGAGGACAAAATGGAGAAGCAGGAAGCATAGAAGCAAAGGAAGAAAGAGAAAGGAGAAAGGAAAGAAACTAAATTAGCATAATGTTTTATTATTTTTATTAATTGTTACAAAATGGTTTCATGAGTGATGGGATGCCAAGTGTGAAGGCATCAGCTGAAAGCATCTTTGCAGAGGGTTTGGTGCTTGCAGGGACCTGTCACGTACAGTACATGCTGCTGAGCTGGGGGTGCAATCTTCCAACATGAGGCACGGTCCTGTGTGTAACAACTTCAAGATGCATGCAGGGTTCTGATACTGATGAAATGACACTAGCAACCCATGAGGCCTACTACTACTGTTGTATGCTGAAATATTAGCTGGCCTGAAGAATTACTACAGCTTGCCTGGTAAAGTGGAAATCTCTGGTAGCCCGTGATTGGTATATCATGGACATTCCCCTCTGGATACGTCTTTAGACTGCAGAATGGCTAGGATACCTGACAACTAATAACAGCGATACCCAGAGTGGTCCCCACGTATATACACAAACAAACACAACTAAGGAAAGTAAGCTGTCTCTGAAATGACCCACAATCCTCCAGGATTCAAGGCTTTCATCTTTTTAAGCAGCAGAAGTGAACAAATAAGCAAATGTCTTAAAGACACATGAAACCTAATACCCGTCCTGGAGTTCACAGCAATTTGTCCCAGTCCTACTGACATCATAGAGAAAAATTATGCCTGCTGATCTACAGATATTTTGAGAAGTCCTTACGGATAACTTAGAAGAACTTGTTACCTGCGGATCCAGAAGGAGGTGGGGCTCCAGACTGCTGCCATATCGTAGCTTCTGCTGCCAGTCGCCTGACGTAAACATCATCCACACACATGAGAATGTTCTCTGGTTTAATGTCTGTGTGAATTATCTTGCACTTGGTGTGGAGATAGTCGAGTCCCTGTAGTACCTGTAAGAGAACATGAAACAGTACAGTTACGTAAGAACTTACCGTAACAGTAGATCTTCGAGAGGATCTCTTGCAGCAGGCCATCACTGGTAGGACTACAGCCGCCAGGTGCTAGGACCAAACGTAAACCTTCCAGCTAGCAGTCTACCAGAGGGGGCTGCTCACCTCTGACATCAGCCCCTGAAGTCAGCCAATCCTGTAAAGAATGGTGGCCCACACCCTCCTCAGTTCTTCACGCAAGAGACCAAAAGTAGGATGCCATGAGAGTGAACGAGGAGGATTCCGAGGTATCCCAAGAGCTTAGAAAATGAAATGTAGAAGGCTCACTATGGAAGAGAGAGAGACAGGATAAGGGGAAGGAAGGAGGGAGGGAGGGGAAGCAGGGCCTGCTGCAAGAGATCCTCTCAAAGATCTACTGTTACGGTAAGTTCTTACTTAACTGTACTATCTTACTTTGAGGGTATCTCTTGTAGCAGGCCATGGCCAGTAGGACTGAGCCCCACGCAGTTCTGGCACTACTGACAGGCAGTCTGGGAGGTAGGCAAAAATGAAGGCCTAAGAAAGGAGGCCTTGAAGAACAACTAGGCCAAAGTTGGCAATATGCCTAGAGGCAATGCCTAGACTGTAATGTTTGGTAAATATGTGGACCGTGCTCCAGGTGACAGCTGCACAAATGTCAGCAGCTGACACATTCCTGAAACAAGCTACCGAGGTGGCCATAAACCTAGTAGAATGGCCTTTAACTCCCCCCCCTCCCCGAAAGATCCTTGCGTACTTCTGGTAACAGAAGACAATGCAATTAGCTAACCATTTAGACAAACACTGTTTGGACACCGGAACGCCCTCTTTCCCAGGGGCAAACCAAATAAATAGCTGATTAGATTCCATGGAGTCTTTAGTCTGGTGTGTACAGTACCTCAAAATTCTATGCACATCCAATATATGGAGTAATGTGCTCCGGATAATAAACAGGCAGGTGGATGGATTGATTCAAAATAAACTCCGACACCACCTTAGGAAGAAACTTAGGACTGGTACACAGACACCCTGTCTTTGTGAAAAATCAAATAAGGCTCCCTTACACATGAGGTCTGAAGCTCAGAAATCCTTCAAGCAGAAGTAATGCAACTAAAATAATGCTTTTCACGACAGAAAGCGTAGCTTACCAAGACACGGCAGTTCAAAATGAAACAGCGTATGCTTTTCCAACACAAAACTGAGGTCCCAAGGTGGGACAGGATTCCGAACTGAAGGCTTCAAATGCAGAATGCCGCTCAAGAATGTGCGAGACACATCCAGTTGAGAAACAGAATGCCAATCTACAGGTACATGATATGCAGAGATGGCAGAAAGATGTTCCTTAATAGAGGAGTACCGCAAACCAGAGTCTGAAAGGGACAGAAGGTACTCCAGTATCTGACCTACTGGACAGATGAAAGGATTTAAATGGTGCGATGTAGCCCAAAGAGCAAAGCGCTTCCATTTCATAGAGTAAGTGGCCCTGGTGGAGGGCTTCCTTGCTGCCACCAAGACATCCGCCACTCTGGGAGACACCCCAAATTTGGCGATGGCTATGTCCTCAGGAGCCATGCATACAGATGGAGAGACTGGAAGTCCGGATGGACAAGGGTACTCTGGTCCTGGGAAAGCAAGCCTGTGCAAACGGGCAGGGGCACCGGAGGTTCCACTACAAGTTACTGCAGCAACAGGAACCAGATCTGATAAGGCCAGAAGGGGGCTATGAGGATCATTGTAGCCCCATTCATCTGGAACTTGATGAGAACTCGCTGAAGGAGCAGGAAGGAGGGAAGGCATACAGAAACCTCCCTGTCCAGGAGATGGACAATGCATCTCGCCAGAAAACTCCAGGCCCTGGATCTAGCGAGCAGAAATGCGGCAGTTTTGCGTTGTGTGGGGATACAAAAAGGTTCAACTCGGGACAACCCTATCTGTCAAACAGATTTTCTACCACTAAGGTCAGAAGTTCCCACTCACGGGCTCTGAACTGAGACCAGCTTAGATTGTCCGCCAGGATGATTTGGTTGCCGGAAACATGGAAGACTGAGAGCTCCAGGCCACACTCTATGGTCCAGTATCAGACTCTCACTGCTTCCCTGCACAGGGGATAGGAATGAGTCCCCCCTTGCTTGTTTATGTAATAAACTATGCACTTGTTGTCCATCTGAATCAAGAGCGGACCCAGGGAGAGCTACGTCTGGAAGGCCTGCAGGGCATACAGGACTGCTCACATTTCCAGGACATTAATGTGGAGTTCCCTCTCCACCTCGATCCACGTCCCTCAAGTCTGGTGGACTCCCAGATGAGCACCCCAGCCGAGACTAGAGGCACCTGTCATAAGTACCTGCTGAGGGGGAGAAATACAAAAGGGAATCCCGTGAAGCAGGTTGCTGGGCTCCAGCCACCACAACAGTTACCTTCTTGACTGGATCCGAGACCATAACCGGTTGATCCAAGGTGTCTGTGCATTGGTCCCACTGGACCAGCAGCGTCCACTGAGGGATTCTCATGTGCAACCTGGCCAGAGGAACTATGGCAATAGTTGTGGCCATGAGGCCTGGAAGTCGCAGAAAAACCCTCGCAGGAACATGACGGCTGGAGTAAAGATGACGGGCCTGGTCCATCAGATGCTCTGCTCTGTCTGTGGGTAAGAAGGCCATTCCCTGGGCTGTGTACAGCACCCCCCCTATGTACTGGAGGCATTGGCAGGGGTCAGAAATTACTTTAGCATGTTTATAGTGGTGCCCTAAGCCTGGAACAGGCTGCAGGTATGAGCTACAGTTTGAAGGAGACGTTCCCTGGATGAGGCAGCTAGCAGCCAATAGTCTAGGTACGGGAACATATAGAATTACTGCCGTCCAAAGGCAGCTGCCATCCCCACCAGGCATTTGATGAAGACTCTGGGGACTGAGGACAGACCAAAGGGCAGAGCTCTGAACTAGTAGTGCACTCCCTGGAAGTGGAAGCGGAGGACACATCAGTGGGAAGTGAAAACCTTGATATGCAAGTAGGCATCCTGCATATCCAGAGGGCAGAGCCAGTCGCCCTGGTGTACCAGGAGGAGCCAACCCTGAAGGGTTTGCATCCTGAACAGTAGTAAGTGCAGTAAACACCAACATAGAGGTGTCGATAGGGAGAAGGGCAGCGGTAAATGGAGAAAGTGACAAAGGCAAGAAGGACAGAGATGGGGCAAAAAGGAGTAAGGCCATCAGGAAATGGAGGGTAATGAGTACCAATGCCCGTAGTCTGGGCAACAAGCTCCCTGAGCTGGTGGCCTTGATGAAAGAGGGATGCCTGGATATCGTAGCAGTCACAGAAACATGGTACACAGAAAACCATGACTGGGATGTTAACATACCAGGGCACATAACCTCACAGGAGAGACAGGCAGGGGAGGAGTAGCTCTCTATGTAAAGGAAGGGATAAAAGCAACTGAACAAAAGAGTAAACAGGGAGGAGAGGAGGCAGTGTGGGTCACCTTGGAGACTGGAAAGGGCACCACAATCCGCACAGGGGTTGTGTACAGACCCCCATGTCAGGGGGAGGGAATGGACAAGGATATGATAGAAGGCATTCTTAGAATGGCAGAGAAAGGGGAGATACTGTTGATGGGAGACTTGAACATGCCAGATGTTAACTGGAGCACATTTGCTGCAGCCACATCCAAGAGCAGGGCCATTCTTGATGCCCTACAGGTGGCAGCCCTCAGACAGCTAGTTTCGGAACCCACTCATGAGAGAGCAATCTTAGACCTCGTACTCTCAAACGGGGGCAGTGAGAGGATCTCAGATCTAGAAGTGGGTTGCCATCTGGAAACAAGTGACCATCAAACAGTGTGGTTCATGTAAAATCAGCTACAGTGTCAAGCCATACAAAAGTGAGGGTACTGGACTTCAGGAGGGATGACTTTGGCAAGATGGGAGAGTGCCTCAGAAAAGCACTAGCAAACAGGCTAGAAGGAGGCGTGGAGCAACAATGGGGAATCATCAAAACTGCCATCACAGAGGCAACAAGCCTTTGTGTGAAGCAAACAAACAAATCAAACGAAAGAAAAAGCCACTATGGTTCTCAAAAGAGGTGGCTGTGAAAGTCAGGAAGAAAAAGATAGCATTTCGGAAGCATAAGGAAACACAGAAGGAGCAGGACAGAGAGCTGTACCAGTTAAGGCAGAAGGAAGCAGGGAGGGAAGACAGAATAGCAAAGGCCCAAACTGAGGAAAAGATAGCCAACTTGGTTAAGAAGGGGATAAAACCTTTATAAGTACATCAGCGAGCGTAGAAAGACAAAGGGAGGGATAGTGAGGCTAAATAGAATGAACAGTGGGTGGGTAGAGGGGACAGTGAAAAGCAGGATACTGGAACGAATATTTCTGCTCAGTATTCAAAACGAGGAGGAGGAGGAAGTGCCTAATCCAATTAACAGAAGTACTTTGATGGGGGTCGATCCCAGTATCTTCACAGAAGAAAGGGTTCTGCAAGAACTCCTAAAACTGAAGGTGGACAAAGCAATGGGGCCTGATGGAATTCACCCCAGAATTCAAAAAGAATTAAGGGGGAACTAGTGAAACCACTGGCTACACTTTTAATAAATCATGGAGGATGGTGTGGTACCCGAGGACTGGAGGAAGGTGGATGTTTCCTTCACAAAATGGGACCAAGACAGAGGCAGGAATCTACAGACCTGTCAGCTTGACCTCTGTGGTAGGGAAAGTGATGGAGTCATCTGAAGGAAAGAACAGTTGAGTACCTAGAGGCCAGTGGGGCACAGGACCCAAGGCAGCATGGGTTCACAGCGGGAAGGTCAATCCAGATGAATCTAATAGATTTCTTTGACTGGGTGACCAAAGTAGTAGACCAGGAAGGGGCTGTGGACATGGCCTACCTAGACTTTTAGCAAGGCATTTAACACAGTCCCACACAAAAGATTAATAGTCAAATTAACCAGCCTGGGAGTGGGTCCCAGGGTGGTAGCCTGGTAAAACATTGGCTAGACAACAGGACACAGAGGGTAATTGTAAATGGAGTCCACTCTGAAGAAGAGGGGTTACTAGTGGGGTACCGCAGGGTTCAGTATTGGGTCCAGTCCTTTTTAATGTCTTCATAGTGACGTTGCAGAGGACTGAAGAAAAAAGATGCCTCTTGCAGATGACACAAAGATCTGCAACAGGGTTGATACACAAGGAGGCATGGAAAGATGAGAAGGGACTTGGCAAGGTTGGAGGAATGGTCAGAAGTATGGCAGCTAGAATTCAATACAAAGAAGTGCAAAATAATGCACCTGGGATACAAGAACCCAGGGGAAGAATACACAATTGGGGGAGGGGTAGTAACAACAACAAAAAAGGAAAGGGACCTGGGGGTAATCATATCAGATTATCTTAAGGCTAGCAAGCAATGTGAGAAGGCAGTAGGGAGGGCTGGGGTATACTGGGATGCACAGGGAGAGGCATCAGCAGCAGAAAACAGGAAGTTGTTATCCCTCTGTACAGACAGTTGGTGAGACCCCATCTGGAGTACTGCGTCCAGTTCTGAGACCCCATCTCCTTAAGGACATAGACAGGATAAAGGCAGTCCAGATGAGGGCAACTAAAATGGTGCAGGGTCTGCAAGAGAAGCCAGTATGAGGAGAGACTAAAGGAGCTTAATATGTATACCCTTGAGGAAAGAAGGAGAGGGGACATGATAGAAACTTTTAGTACCTCAGTGGAATCAACAAAGTCCAAGAGGGTAGCAACTTTCAGAAAAAGAGACATGCAAGAACAAGGGGACACAATTTAAAGATGGGGCGGTCCAGGGGCAATGTGAGGAAGTATTATTTCACAGAGAGGGTAGTGGATGCATGGAACAGCCTTCCTGAGGAGGCTGTGGGGTCTAAAACTGTGGGAGAATTCAAGAATGCATGGGACAGACATAAAGCAATTCTTGTGGGGGGGTAGGAAGAAATAGGCTGTTGGTTAACTAGGATCTGCGACCTATCCTGTGGGTAGTGAAATGGGCAGACTAGATGGGCCCAGCGGTCCTTATCTGCCGTCAAAGTCTATGTTTCTATAAACAAGCTCAGCTCGCATAAGTCCAGGATGGGCTGAAGGTCTCTCGTGCACTTGAGGACCAGGAAGAAATAGGAGAGAACCCCTGCCCTGCTGAAAATGTGGGACTGGCTCTATGGCCTTTTTCAAAGTAAGGCCTGAATTTCATCCCAGATGAAACAGATATGGCTGGGAGGAGTGAGATTGTCCTGGAGTTTTTCTACAAATTCTAATGTGTGGCCACACTCAGTGAGCTGCAGCACCCAGTTGTCTTGGGTATCTCCCTCCATCTGTCCAGAGGAGGGAGAAGCAACCTCCATACAACCCCTGATGTACGACTGGAGGGGGTCTGGCAAGGAGTCAGGAGGTGGGAGAAGCCACTGGTTGGGCTGCTGCTGCACTCGGCGCCACGGGCGATAGCAGGAGAGGAAGAGGTAGCTGGAAGGGCTGCTGCGCCTTGAGCTTGCCCTGAGCTTTGGGAGGGCTCAGGCCTGCCTGCAGGAGGAGCGCCAAAAGAAACTCTCTGTCCCAACTCTGGCTGGGTATGATACATGGTGTGGAAAGATTTGAGAGCCCAACCATTATATTAGACTGGATGTCCTGGGTGAAGCTCGAGACCCTTAGCCAGGAGTGAGGTCTCATACAAGTGCCTACAGCTGCTGCTCGGCCAAAGGCATCAACGATCATAGGCAGCCCTTAGGACATGGGTACTGATGTCCAAGCCATCTTGAGGGGCTTGGAGGGCCTGCTGCGTAGGGTCATTCAGCATAGGTAGGACCGCATCCCTAGCTTGGTCCCATAGGAGATTTTGATATTGTACCATGTGGCCAAGTAACTGATGACCTGAATGGTCAGGGTGGCAGAGGCAAAGGCACCCTTGCCCATCTGATCCGGCTGATGAGACTCCCTGCCAGGTGTGGGGAGCTGGAGGTGTTTGGGCCTCTTGGTTCGCGGTATGCCACATTAATGATAACTGAATCAGCCTTGGTCTGTTCTCCAAAGTATGGTATAGCAGCAAGTGTGTGAAAGTCTGTCTGCCTTTTTGAACACCACCGGGACCCTGCTGGGGGCAGTTTCAGGCAGCCCAGGTAATATCCTCATGGGAATCTATGATTGTGGACACCTTCAGAGGAGGGGCATTGGGCTGTCACAGGTAAACTGCCAACCAACACTGCTCTGGGTCCTGCTCTTCTGTCTCCCACGCCATAGTGACTTGAATGTGCCTCATGATGGCCATGAAGGTGAGATCATCTGGGGGGGATTTAGGGATTTTACCCGGTGTCTCCACCCCTTCTGAGGATTCCGCACCTAGAGAGGAAGACTCACTGCTTACACTCTTGCCTGAATCATCTGCGTCATCATCGCCACTAGCATCAGGCTGATGGTCATCTGTGTGGCCGGCTGACCAACATCAGGCCTACCCAGGGTGTGGAGTGCACTAGGGCCAGGTCGAACAGGGGCCGGGGAAAGGGGATCCAAAGGAGGCCCTTGGGGGTAGCCGGGGCCAGACCTCTTGGGGTAGGGATCTACGTCTGCAATAGAGACCACAAGGTCGAGTAGACTTTGATGATCAAAGGGAACAGGCGCCGGTTCTACGAGCGCTGGGTAATGGTAGACCAGCGCTGATCCCAGGGGCATTGGGTATGGGTAACCAGGTGCAGGTCCTGCAGGGGCGGGATGGGGTAGGAAGGCGCCGGACCTGCAGGTGCGGTGTAGGGACCCTGGTTGAGGTTTATGGGCTTAGGTTGTGGTAGGACAGGCACCGGTCCCATTGGTGCAAGTCGCAGCGGGAAAGGTGCAGCCCCAATAGTCACTGGCTGAGGAAGAGCCAGCATGGGTCCAGCGTGCGCTGGCTGCAGAAGGCCAGGCGTAGGCTCGGCGAGAGGAATAGGCAGGACTGGTGTGGGTCCCTCAGACTGCGATGGAGGGAGAACAAGTGAAGGCCTAGCTGGGGTATCACCGGAGGGGGATCCATGAGTGCTGGCTGTGGAAAAGTGGGCACTAGAGTGGAGGGCAACCCCCAGGTGAAGGGAGACCAGGCCCAAGGAGCACCAGTGTCATGCAGCATCTGCCCCAAGAAGGAGAAGCAGAACTGGCAGCTGTCCCAGAGGGTGAGACCTTTGTCAGTAGCGTGGGTGTCTGCGGACGTTATGAGGAGACCAGTGTCCGCTGCACCTGCGCTGGCCGAAGAAACTCCAGCTGAGCCACCTGACTGCGTGCCTGCTGTGAATAAGAGCCAAAATGGCAGGTGCTGGGGGCAGGATGCAGTAACCTGATCCAAGGAGCCGCCTGCCCACAAAGTAACCCATGCAGGAGGTTGGGCTGCCAGTAGCCCCGTAGAAGCTAGGGCGTGTGGGGCCGAAGACGTTGAACCCCCCCCCCGAGGGAGGAAGACCCTTTCATGGTTGTAGACTTCCTGTGAGGGGACCACGAGTGGGAGGCAGACCGGGATCAGTCCCAATCTTTATCCCTGTGCTTGTGTTTCCCGCTGGCCTTGTACCGGGGTTTCAAGGACCAAGACCCCAAAGACTGAGACAGGGAATCACAGGAACTCCTCGCCTGCAGCTCCCAATCCCTCAAAGCAACCTTCTGCTTAAGGAGGTGTCTCTCCATGATATTCCGGCGATGTCTCCTGATGGCCAGGTTGAATCCCTGGCACACCTCGTAGGCTTGGATGTCGTGATCTGGGCCTAGGCACAAGACGCAGGCAGAATGGCTGTCCTTGTCTGAGATCTGTTTGCCATATGCATACTTCCTGGAGCAGTCGGATGATGAAGATGGTTTAGAAGACATAAACCATCAGGTGAGAACACTGAAATTTTAATGTTAACACTGTGTTAGAATTGAAAAATAATCAAGAGCGGTAAATACAGGAAATGGTGGTAGACTGTAGCTGAGGTGGTTTCAGCGGTCCAACGTGCATTGGTCGACAGCGGGAAAAGAACTAAGGAAGGTGCAGGGGCCTCCCGCCTTTATAGGATTGACTGAAGTCAGGGGCTGACGTCGGAGGTGGGTGGCCCCACCGGTAGACTGCTAGCTAGAAGGTTTCCATGTGGTCCTAGTGCTGGGCAGCTATAGTCTTACTGGTGATGGTCTACTGCAAGAGATACCCTCGAAGTAAGATCAGTCAGCGAAGCTATCAACACCAAACTTCACCTTCCAGCTAAGGACACCTAGGAGAGCTAGCCAGAGATCAAATAAATGTTTTGCTCAATGATTCCATTCTCTTGATTCATAGGGAGAATAAAGAAATAATGCATGACACAGTGTATGTCGTGCTGGGATAACACCATGCCTGGGGGGTTGGGCACGAGGCCACAGGCCGAGTGCATCCAATGCCCCAGGCGTGGAGTTATCCCAGCATGACACACACCCTGGAGTGCATTATTCTTATTATACAATGGTTTGTTGTTATACATAAAATAAATAATTTTAAAGAATGTTTTTCTTAGTGTGGAAAAATATTTTTGTTTCTTAAGAGGAGATGCAAAAATAGAGATCCAAGAGCTCCTCATCCAAACAATCATCAATTGGTTCACAGTGCTGAGACTAGACCTGTGGCGTTATGCTGGGATAACACCATGGGTCCAGCCCCTAACTGACCAATCACAGCCCAAGATTCTTTCTTGCCATTGTATATTGCTGCATATTGTTCAGGCAAAACATCCCCACATGACCAGAGAGCAGTGGTCAGGAACAAAGCTAAGTTACTTAACATAACTCTAGAGCTTCAAGAATAAGTTTTCCATAGTGCCACATTCCTTGGTCTTAGAGTTGGTGGCACTAGGACACCGAGGAGCAAACCATTTGTCAGGGCTACCTGCGGCGGTGTTGGCACCAGCGCAAGTCACCACATGCCAAACACAGTTACTGTCACAGACAGCCCCAACTGCCTTAGTTCTGTAAGTAATAAGAGTGAAAAAAGCACAAGGGAGAAAGAAAGGCGAACGGCTATAAGAGAAGAAAAATTACTCACCATAGTCATGTTGTTTCTTCTAATGGAGTTTTGCTGTATTCAGAAATAATGCAGTTAGCTCCAGCACTTGAACTGCCCGGAGGAAAGAGTTAACTCTATGCAGAAGCATAAAACGTTGAGCTCGAGCTCGATTTTCAAACCTCTGTCTGTGGTACTTCCCAGTGTAACCATCAGATTTTTACGAGCTCACTAACTAACATACTACAGTATAGAAATTGTTCAACATATAGCCAAAGGGCAAAAAATTCTTTTTGGGCCCAAAAGACTCAAGTTGAGAACCCAAGAAGGAAAGGCACAGACAATATTTAAGTATAAAACACCAGAAAAATAATAACATCCACCCCACCCAAGAGGGAGGGTACAAGGTACACCCCTGAGGTGCAACACTGTACCTACCAGCCCACTTCCCAAAAACCAGGTTCTGAGAGGGGAGGAGGTCTGAATACAGCAAGATTCCATTAGAAGAAACAACATTACTATGGTGAGTAATTTTTTCTTCAAACAACATGAAGTCTTGCTGTATTCAGACATAATGCAGACTACCAAGCAGTTCCCTATGGAGGAGGGAATGCAGAACCTGCTTTGGGAAGAGGCTCTTCAGTACTGCTGTGCCAAACCTAGCATCACTCCTAGCCTGGATGTCCAGGGAGTAATGCTTGGTAAAAGTATGTACTGTTTTCCAGGTGGCTGCTTTACAGATCTCTAGCCACAGCTAGAGAAGCAGCTGTACCCCTAGTCGAATGAGCCCTCAGGCCTGAAGGGGGCGTTCTACCCAACTTGTCATAACAGAATTGTATAAAGAAACAATCTACCTGGCAATAGTTCTTTTAGTGGCAGGCTTACCTTTCCCCATTTCACCATAAGTGAGAAACAATTGAAGACAGTCATTACTATGTGCCTTAGTATGCTCAATGTAGTAGCTAAGGGCCCTCTTAACGTCCAGATTGTGTAACCTTCTTTCACCTGAAGAAGAATGATCAGTGGAAAAACACAGGGAGAGATACAGACTGGTTCAGATGAAAATCCGATACCACTTTGGGCAAGAACCTCCTATTGGTTCTTAGGACCACTTTGTCCCTATGGAAGGAGATGAAGTCAGGTTCAACTGACAGAGCCTGTAACTCACTAATCCGCCTGGCAGAAGTAATAGCTACCAGGAACACAGTTTTCCAGGTCAAGTACTTCAATTCAACTGAAGCCAGAGGTTCAAAAGGGTGGCTGCATAAGCTGAGCTATGCAGACATTAAGATCCCAAGGCGGAGTGGGCTCCCTAAAGGGATGGTTAATGTGAACCAGTCCTTTGAAAAACTTTCTGAAAACAGGATGAGATGCCAGGGAAGAGCACTTCCCTGCTGAGAGGAATGCAGAGACAGCTGCTAGATGAACCTTCAGAGTGGCAGGCCTTAGGCCTAGACCATTCAGATGAACTAGATAGACTAAGGTTGTGGAAATGTCTGCAGAATCAGGCAGGATGCCTTTCTGAGAGCACCGAATACTGAAACTTTTCCATTTGGATTTGTAAGTTTTTCTAGTGGAAGGTTTCCTGGAGACCTTCAGAATATCCAGAACTCCCTGAGAAAGATGTAGTGCTGCATATTCTAACTCTTCAAGAGCCAGGCCTTGAGATTGAGAGACTGGAGATTGGGATACCAGATCCGCCCCTGGGAGGAGGACAGGAGATTGTATGTCCTGGGCAGAGACAGGGGACATGACACTGACAAGGGCAGCAGTAGAGGATACCACGGCTGTCTGGCCCAATCTGGAGCCACCAGTGTCACTGTGCAGGGTTAAGTCCTGATCTTGATCAGAACTCTGAACAGCAGAGGGAAGGCATAGAGAAACCTGCCCTTCCAGTCCAAAATGAGAGCATCCTGGGAACCATCACCAGGACTGGAGGTCTGCACAAAACAGAGGAAGTTGATGACTGTCCAGTGCTGCAAAGAGATCGATCTCTGGAGTACCCCAACTGGAGAAGATGACCTTCAGTATGTGAGGATCCAGGGACCATTCATGGTGTCCCTGTGAAATTCTGCTCAGAGCATCTGCTAGTATGTTGTCCTTCCCAGGAAGGTGAGCTGCTACCAGAGAAGTCTGAAGAGAGATAGGCCAGAGACCACAGCTTCATGGCTTCTGTGCACAAGGCCAAGGACCGAGTGCCTCCTGCTTGTTGATGTACCACACTGCGGAGGTGTTGTCCGATCTGACTTGGACCACCTTGCCCTTGACTGAATCCAAGAAGCTCTGCAGGGCTAGGAAAACTGCCCTGAGTTCCAGGAGATTGATATGAAGGAGAGACTCTTGTGGGGACCAAACTCCTTGAACTGTCAGGGCTCCCAGGTGGCTCCCACTACAGGAGAGAAGCATCCAGTAGTTAGAACTACTGATGGGATTTGAGGAGAAATGGAACCCTTGTCTGAGGTTGTCCTGGTCCAGCCACCACTGGAGAGCTTGGAACAGAGTCTGAGTCACTAGGATCAGTTTGGTAAGTGAATCCTTCTTTTGAGACCGAAAAGACCTTAGATGAAACTGAATCTCGTCTGGAACCTACTCCCTGCACCACTGCCATGGAAGCTTCCATGTGGCCCAGGAGCTTGAGGAACTGTCTTGCTGGGTGGGAGACCTAAGGTTGAAAGGAGGAAGCGAGATCCACTAGGGCCTTCACCCTTGCCAGGGGAAGGAAGGCGTTTGCTTGTACAGTGTCCAGCCTATAAAGGTGAGAAGTTCAACTGGTTCGAGGACAGACTTTGGAAGACTGAGAAGAAACCTCAAGTAGCTGAGTAGGTCCTGGGTAGTTTGAAGAGCTGACTTGACCTGTAAAGGTGACCGACTCACTAAGAGTCAATCGTCCAGATACGGGAAGATGGTGATACCCTGTCTTCTGAGGTAAGTCACCACTACTTCAAGGCACTTTGTGAACACCCTTGGAGCTGACGTTAGGCCGAATGGCATAGCTCTGAATTGGTAATGGCCTGAAGGCAACTCGAACCTGAGGTATTTTTTGTAGGAATATGGAAGTAGGCATCCTTGAGGTCCAAAGATGCTAGCCAATCACCTGGCCTTAGAGAGGGAAGGACTATTCCCAGAGTTACCATTTTGTATTTGTGCTTTGAAATGTGTTCAAATACCTTAGGTCTAGGATGGGTCACCACTCCCTGTTTTCTTTTGATGTAGGAAGTACCTGGAGCACAGTCCTTTCCCCTGTGCTGAGTAGGAACCTTCTCTGTAGCTCTGAGAGCTAGAAGAGGAGAACCTCTGCCTCTAGGGCAATGGTTTCTGAGAGTGATGCAGGTGGAAAAGACTTGGCCCTCTTTTTTGGAAATTTTTTGAAGCTGAAGGCCAGTCCCTGGCTTACTACTTCCAGGAGCCACTTGTCTGAGGTCACAGACTTCCAGGCCTGGAAGTAGTAAGCCAGTCTGCCTCCTACTGGAAATGGGGAGTCGACCCAGGCTGACACATCAGGGTGTCTGCTTGGCAGAAGCCTTAGACTGAGAGGAGGAGGGAGCAGCTCTGCTCATCCCACTCCTGCCCCCCTCTGAAGAACCCCCTCTGTGGGAAGGGAGAGGAGGCCTGGGCTTGGTAAAAAGGCCTTTGAAAGGGCCTGCCCCTGCCCCTAGACTGCTGCTTGTGTGGAGTGGCCTGTCTTTCTTTGGCCTGTGCACTCCTGTACGTGGTCCTGTATTCATCCATTTTCTTCATGTAAGCCTCTGTCTGCTCCCCAAACAGAAGTGTCACCTACTACAGGAAAATCCATACCCTTAGTCTGGGTATCCTGTGAAAGGCTAGTACATCTGAGCCAAGCATGTCTTCTGAGAGACACAGATGTAGCCATGACTCTAGATGCCACATCACTGGAGTCCACAGCAGCATGAAATTGCATTTTGGATGCCTCAATTCCATCAGCAGCCACCTCCTCCAGCTCCTTGGCTAGCTGGGTAGAGGGCCTGTTTAGCCAGTTCAGAACCGTATCCCATCTGGTTCTGGTACCTGACTGTGTGAGCCATATAAGTAGGCTGCCTGAGTCCCAAAGAGGATGCCAAATACTGTTTTGGCCATGGCATCCACTTTCCTGGAGTCCTTATTCGGGGTGAAGCCAAACGAATGTTAGCCCTGTCACAGGCTGCAGCCTGCACTACCCCAACATGGCTGCAATGACTATAAAGGAACTCTGCAGCTAAGCCTGATAACAAATACCTCCTGTCCATTCTCTTATCCACAGGAGGTATTGAATTAGGGGTTTGTAAAATTGTGTGTGTCTGTTTCCCCAAGGATTTATGAAGAGGGATAGACAGTCTTTTGGACTCTGGGATGTCCATCATTTCCACAAAATCAGGCTCTTCATCCTCCTCTGCAGCTTCAACCAAGGGAAGCTGCAGGGTTTCTGCCGATTTTTGTTGAACAAAAATGTGAAGGGACTCAAGAGCCTGGGAGAGAGATACGGAGGGCCTGTCTGGGGAGATGTCGGTTCAATGGACACATCCAGACCCCCCTGGTCATCGTCATCATCCTCAGGATAGTCTTCATCTCCTTCCCACTCCTCATAAAAAGTGTCTGGATCATAATCCAGAGGAGATGGATCTGACCGAACCGACCGCCTAACCAGCGGTACCAGTTCGGACGGAACTGGTCTAAGCGACTGAACAATGCTAATCGCTTTGGCTATTTCGTCAACGGTTGGAGAGTGCGGTACCAGATCCAAACCGGCAGACTTGCGCTTCTTTTTAGATGGAACCGACCCCTCGGGGTCGGCTCTCCTTTTGCTCGAGGAGGTATCGCCTAGGTCAGCAGGCACCTCCTAAGGTTCGGCCGCAACCGAACCGGGCTGGCCATCCAGATCTACGGACTTCTCGGCCTCCCTTTCCTTCAGCCTACTCTGTCTTTTGTCTAGAGTGGATTTAGGAATGTTTTTACAGATTTGGCAGTCTGACTTGAGGTGGTCAAACCCCAGACAATAACAACAGATGAGATGGGGGTCAGCCTTAGCAAAGGCCTCCCCACATTCAGTACAGTGTTGAAACCCAGTGGGACCGGTCTTCTTCTTCTTGGGTTTCTCAGATATGGCCAACCTAACAAATTACCCCATTGCAGCTTCCAAGCCAGGTAATACAACAACCGATCGGTTACAAACTGTGTCACAGGCTTTTTAAAAGAACCGCCAAAAAACCTCGGTTCTTTTGAAACCGACTGGTACTGAAACACCACTCTAATCCCAGAAATAAATTTAAATAGAATGGGTCGGTTCCAAACCGGACTGACCGGAAAGAAACCGAAGAAAAGAACAATTTCCAACTTTTTCACAGAATAAAACACAGTCACTACCTAGCTACACACTACCTGTACTGTAGACAGAGGCTGGAAATCCGAAAATAATAAAAATTATATAGTTTAAACAGAGCGCTTTACTTTTACCGAACCGAGCAGAGGAGATCTCTGGCGATTACTCACTGTTAGCGGAGTAATGAATCTGACAGTTACACTGGGAAGTACCACAGACAGAGGTTTGAAAACCGAGCTCGAGCTCAATGTTCATATGCCTGCATAGAGTTAACTCTTCCTCTCTGGGGCAGTTCAAGTGCTGGGGCTAACTGCATTATGTCTGAATACAGCAAGACTTCATGTTGTTTGTATCAAATGAATAACTGAATAAAAGACTAGTAAAATAAAAGGGAAGAGGAAACAGCTTTCTCCCGAAGAGCAAGAACACCATCCCAAAGATGTGAGGAAAAGAAAATTTATCAAAAAATGACAGGGACCGTGGCCCTCTGGCCCTGATAAGACACCACAAACAGTTTCTGCCCCGAGTCAGGATAAAGGGTATGGTTCCTGGGAGGGCCGGGCCTCACTAGATTTACCCATTTTTGGACTGGGAGTATGCATGACATTCTACCAACTCTATCAAAATCTGGCCTTCAAAGGGAGGACCATTTTGCTTTTTCAGGTCAGGCACTTTATTTTGCAACATCTACATCTGGATCAGTTCCAGAAACCCATGACAGATCTGAAAGATTTATTTTATGAGTGGGTTAGGCTACATATTAAAATGAAGCCCTTATCACAACTTTACCAATTACTTAACACTAAAATGTCATATATGAGCTAGTATTAGACTTCAATGGATTCAGGACTCCCACATTAACATTACAACCTCAGAATGGAGGAATGTCTGGCAAGGAGTTGGAAGATTATTGCCTCACCATCCTGGGGCAAATTCCACTGGAGGGTGTTGGCAGATATTTCAGGACTCCAGTCATTACACAGCACTTTGCTGCATCGTACCACCGGCACTGTGCTGGAGGCTGTGGCCTGATAGGCTCTCATTTCCACATTTTTGGGACTGCCCATGGTACAACCATTTTGGCATCAAGTTCAAGCACATCTGCAAACACTATTGACAATCTCGCTTCCCTTCTCGGCATTAATACTGGGCCATCTGGACAGAACTATATGTGTAAGGTCAAAGCCAAAACAAACGATTATACCATGCTCTCAGAGTGGCTGCCCTTAAATGTGTTACATTAAAATGGTTTCTCTCCGAACCCCTACATTGGTAATGGGAAGCAAAAGTGGAGGAGATTGAATTGATGGAGCATCACAGCCTCACTTAGAATACACTTGGATAACCATTTAGAGATTTGGAGACACTGGAGGGAGAGGGAGTGAGAGGGATGGGGACCGGAGGCAGGTTGAGGGTCATTTGAGCTAGGCCAGTAATAGGTGAGTTGTCAAAGGGTTACCTTGAAGCTCACACAGGGAGCAGCTTTAAGAGCTCTTTACAGTTTACTAATATAGTTTAATAACACTTAATATCTGCAGGTATTCATCAACACACAATATCGTGTGGGTGACTCACTACCTCAGTGGCTGGGTAGTCCCCTTCACTTTTGGAGTGCAGCACCAGGGTTTTTGAAGAACAGGACAACAACACGACATTTCGGCTATGTGCAACAGTTTATTGTTGTTTATTGTTTATTTACAGTTCTAGTACAAACTCATGACTGGTACTTTTATGACTTGGCCTTTAGAGGGTTAACAAAGGACTTTATCTCTTCAGTGTATATTTGGGTCTCACTGACCCCGAAAGATTTGAGAAGTATCTCGACCCTGTAAAGTATTCAGAAATGCAATGAGTATTGGTTAGTCCAAGACAAATATATGCATTCAGTATGGACTTCCCTATACATGAATGTTGATACTGCTACCAATTATGTCATGCGCTTTGTACATCATACTGTGCATTAATAAAAATTAAGTTAAAAAAAAAAAATGACGGGGAGAAAAACAGCCCAGAGCCAGGAACTGACCACCATCAGGTCCCATGTCACAGGGTAGTAAAGGGTAGAACAACACACACCTACAATTATGGTGGTGCCAGTGTTCATTCTGAAAAACTGCATGACCTACAGATACTGCTGTCACAAATTAAATGTCCTAGCAATGACGAGCCATAATGTTTGCAGGGTCTTAAAATATCTGGTGTAGCATAGCAAAGCGTCACACCAACCAGGTAATAATGCTACCATTTCAAGAATGAATAGCAGTGAACTGCTAACCTTTTTTGAGTAAGCCTATGGCCCTGGACACTAAATGGGGAAAAATAATTTTTAACATTTTGCTAATTAATCCATGCCAAATGCTATACATTTTCACACTTGATTAGTACTTTTCATGTGTAAACTGCCAAGTCATTTTTTCAGCTTATTTAATGCCCTGGCTTGGAAGCACTGTGCCAGCCTAGGCAGTTCAGCAATTAGCAAGTGATTTCTCTGTCTACTTGTGCTACAGCTTCACTGAAGATCATATATGTCATGACTGGAAAGCAAGGGACAAACATCTGGCATCACTAAAGCAGCTGGTAAGACTAGCAACTGGAAAACAAAAACACTAGCCTCACTACGAAAACTCCCAACTGTAGAAGAAAATCAGTAGCTTAAAGACGTTCCCTGATGTTTCAAATTCCTTTTTTTCTGATGCGCTCGAAAAAAGTTTTTAAGGTTGTTTTCTGGCACAAGTACATTCTTAAATGTATGGAAGCATTATTAGAATAATGATTTATCCTATTATGTCATGTCCAGCTAAGAATATATACAGGATGGCATCAGGAAAATTAGCTCCTACACTTGCAGTAGTTGGTATCATTTCTGCGCTTTACCTAAATATCTGTCTGTCTTTGGTTACACTATTAATTTATGTTAAAGTCATAGCCATTCTGTGTGTACTTCTGAACTGTTTGAATAGCATTCTTGCAAGTTTTATTTTTCATCGGGATGTTCAATTATTTTTGTCCTGAGCCGACCACCTCTTAAACTGCGACTCCGGGAAGCAGATATAACCAAAAGAAGCACGGCAACCCCTATATTTCTGCTTCTATATTCATAACCATATTCTACTTCTATCAAAAAAGTTTTATGAACATGACATGGGGTTGAAATGCTTTTATGTATAAAATCATACAAATATTTCTCCCTTTTGGGGGAGTATCGGTTCAAGACCGTGTCATAGCATTGGTAATTTACTCTTGTTTTTGCATTTGTGGAAAAAATGAAGCAAACATCATGATAAATAATGTGTCCTTGTTTCACATTTTCTTTCACATCCATGTTGACATCTACAATACTGATGTTATAACCTCATAAAACTATCTGACCATTTCCAAATTTTTTCCATAAAGGGAGACTAAGTCTCACTAATGTAACTTAAAAACAAGCATGGCAACCCATGTATTTTCTTGTGGATAGATGACCATCACGTACTGGGCAAAAATTATGACTTTGACATGGGGTTGCTGAAACACCAGGGAACATCCTTAAAGAGATTTACTAAGCTGATGCCTTGCACCACCTATAGTAGTGCCTTACCCTTGCGAGAATCATGTGGTGCAGACGGTGCCAAAAAGAACACTGTAGAATTCCTGTAAAACTGCTCATAAAATTGCAGCCACCGGGTCTTGCTGACTTCCCAGTATATAGCACCGCCCCTGCACACAGCCACGTTATGATGTAATGCCAGGGACAGTGCGGGGCCGCGTTCCATTATAGCCTATGGGGGCTACTTTCCAATCGATTTTATATACTGTAATGGTCAACCGGTGATCAATCAAGGGCGCGAGCGACTAACAAGGGCCTTCCTTGTTGAGTGGTTGATACTGATTGATCACCAGTGTACCAATACAATAATATCGATTAGCCCCATAAACTATAATGGAGCTACTATCCCCTAACGCACCCCTGGCCTTACATCATACGTAACTGGCTGTGCGCAGGGGTGGAGTGAGCGACAGCTTACACCGGGGAAGTCCAGGGCAAGACCGGTACAGAATTCTTCGAGAGCTTTTACAAGAACACTACAGTGTTCTTTGGTTCCATCTGCACCAAATGATTCTCATAGAGTAGGTACCACTATATGTGTGTAAAACTGTATTTTTAAAACTTATTAGATCTCGTTAAATAGAAATAAGACAGAAAGAAGAGACATGCCAAAATTGATACAAGTGCCAGTATATGGCTAATGGGCTGGATTTGGACCCCTGAGAAGCCTTTGTGACTATAAAAATACATGTTTTTTGTTGTAGGATAACCCCAACCTCCATACTTTAGGAAATGCAGTAGCCCCAACAACTAACAAAATTCCTCAAAATACCCTTTAAGCCTGAGAAAAGTAAAGGAGGAAGCTCTCAGACCAATTCTACTACATAAGAGTGCAGTCAGAAGGACCAAACAGTGATACTGTTTTGACAGAGAACTTTGCCGTCAGAGCAAGTAACTGCAGTCTAGAACTACAGCCTTTTACTGATAAATCACTTCTCTCAGCAGTGCCTGTTTGGATTAAGCAAACAGATACTTTATTAGAAGAAAGGGCCTCATTTAAGTAAAAAAAAAAAGTCACTGTGTGTTTTTCTGAGGAAGGGGCCGTATCAGCTTAATTTACTGAGTCAGAGCAAAGGCTGAGGCTAATTGGGGGTGTGGCTTAGGAGTACAAAAGCAGGTGTCTCCAATTACAGCTTCCTGCTATTTTTGACAGAGAACTTTGCTGTCAGAGCAAGTAACAGCAGTCTAGAACTACAGCTCTTTTACTAATTGCCCTCCTTCCCACCCCTCCGCCCTCCCATAGAAAGCCAGTTCTACTTTTTATAGTTGCTGGATTTGACTGACAACAGGAACTTCCTGTTTGGCAGTAGGAAGGGAAGGATCACTGAGACACATTAGTTTCATCAACTGAAGGAACCTAAAATAGCTCTTTCTCTCGCCCTGGCTACTGGAGGTCTGAATCCAAGCACAGAAGAAGGAAACTACTTAAGACTACAGGAAGTTCCTGTCCCAGAATAAAAGAAGCGAAATTGTAAGGGCACATAGGCAGTAGGAAAGGAAGTGTAAAAATACATAGAGGGAGGAGACAGTAAGCATACAAAGCAACAGGAGAGGGGACACAAAATAAGTCAAGATGGGAGTGGTGCAGTGCAATGGCTGTGGGGCAGCAGTGTTCCAGGAGACATTCTGGAGGCTGCGATGCTGCCCTGTTTGCAGGCACCTCTCTGGTCTGAGGGAGAAGGCTGCCCGTTTCCAGGCTGACCTGGCTAGGATTCGTGAAACCTCTTCCCCCCACCCAGGGACCACCAGGACCACCACCGCTACCTCAGAGGTTGCCAAGAAAGAGGAGCGGTTGGACCAAGGTGGGCTCAGGGAGGGAGAGGATGGTGGAACAGAGGTGCATCCCTCCAGCTGTACCTCTCCAAAAGTCATATGCTGTTCTGGCGAAGAGGGGTTCCTTTATGGAGGCACCTGCAGTGGAGACCAAGAAGAATGCTGGGAACCTCCACAAAGGAGACCCACAGGAGGGTGGCACGAGACCCCACAGGGGAAGAAAACAACTCTTGGTGGGGGGACTCGATCATTAGGGGGGTAGAAGTGGGGGAGGAAGGGGTCAGGGAGGTAAGGTGCCTGCCTGGCGCCACAGCTTGGAGGGACAGGAAGCGAATCCTCAGGATCACGGGAGCAGCTGCATGAGGGAGGGAGCTGGATATCAATGTCCACCTAAGGACAAATGACCTGGCTGTGAATGGGATCAGAGCAGTGCAAGAGGAGTTTGTAGAGTTGGGGAGGGGCCTTAGACAAGTAACATGTATGGTATCCTTCTCAGAGGTGCTGCCTGTCTATGGTAAGGATGATGCTTGGGTATTCCGCACCATGGGATTCAATGAATGGTTGAAAAACTGGTATGGAGCTCAGGGTTTTGGCTTCATTGGAGACTGGGGAGCCACCTGGAGGGATGCAGGCCTATACTGGCGCGATGGTCTGCCTCTGTGGGGGGAACCAGGATACTAGGTGATAGGTTTAAATGCTTCATTGGCAAGCATTTCAACTAGCCAAGGGGGGAGGCACTGAAAAGGAGCAGGGAAATCCCAGCCTCCCCCCACAAAACACAGTAGTTAGTGAGGTAAACACCAAGGTAGAGAAGTCAGTATGGAGCAGGACGGGGTAAATGCAGAAAAGGGCAGTAAGGACAGGGTTGGGGCTAAAGGGTAAGGCCATAAAAAAAAAAAAAAAAAGGGAAGGTGATAGTACCAATGCCTGCAGTCTGTGTAACAAGCTCCTGAACTAGTGGCCTTGATGGAAGAGGGATACCTGAATATAAGTGGCAGTCACTGAAACATATACACGAGAACCATGACTGGGATGTCAACATATCAGGAGACACAATCTACAGGAGGGACAGGGTGGGTAAAAGGAGGAGGAGGAGTAGCTCTCTATATAGGAAGGGATTAAAGCAACATAACTAAAGAGTAAACAGGAAGTTGATGAGTCACTGTGGGTCACCCTGGAGACAGGAAATGGCACCACAATCTGCGAGGGGCTTGTGTCAAACCTCCATCTCAGTGGGAGGAAGTGGATAAGGAAATGACAGAAGGCATCCTTAAAATGGCAGAAAAGGGAGATATTGTTGATGGGGACCTGAATATGCCAGATGTTAACTGGAGTACCTTTGCTGCAGGCACATCCAAGAGCAGTGTCATTCTTGATGCTCTACAGGGGCATGCCTCAGACAGCTAGTGTTGGAACCCACTCGGGAGGAGCAATCTTAGACCTGGTACTTTCAATGGGGGAAGGAGAAAGGATCCCGATTTAGAAGTGAGTAGCCATTTGGGAACAAGTGACCATCAAACAGTGCAGTTCACAATAAACACAGGCACAGAATCAAGCCATACAAAACAAAGTACTGGACTTTAGGAAGGCTGACTTTGGGAATCAATCAATCAATCAAATCTTTATTGATTCAGGCGGACATCATTGAGCAAAGCTCATTTACAAGATGGACCTGACAGGTCAAGGATCAAATTGAAGGTACAATAGCAGACATATACAGAACACTTATATTTAAACAGATACAGTAATATAAACATATATACAAATGAAGGATAAGGATGATTCAACCTAACAGGACAAGGTAGGATACAATTGAAGTACCCTAGAAGAAACCAGAATGTCCAAGATCCAATAGAGGAGCCAATGCAAGCACGCACTACATGGTAACAGGTGGTTACAGGCTCCAGGCAAACTAACGCAGACAAACAGATGTAATGATTTATGACTGCAAAATGATGATAAGCAGCCTCTGACGAATGACATGGAGGTGCTGGTGGGAGATTCAGAGAGGGGCTAAGGCTACTAGTAATAGGAGGTATGGAGGAGTGGTTGGGGTAGAAGTAAGTGCCAGGAATTGGTGTGGAGGTCTTAGTCAGGTGAAGCTAAGCTGTAAAAGTTTTGAAAGGGGCTGAGATACAAAAAAGGGGGCCCGAGAGGAGGGAAAAACTAAGGGAAGATTTATGGAAGAGCTGTCAATAATAATTGCTGACTGAAAGGGGAGGTTGTGAATGTGACTGACTAGGCCTTGTGATAGCACTTGCATTTCTCTGGGAAGAGACTTACGTAGAGCTTTTAAAGGATGCTAGAGGTATAAAGTGGTCAACTTTAGGGTCTTCTGTAGAAATTCCATGCCAATGCTAGAGAGTAGCTGATTGCAGACCTCCCATGCCGGGTGTAGGCTTTGGGTAACTTAAGCGTGATGAAGTTGTTGCTTCTTAGGGCATAGGACCTAGCTGTGGCCAGTGTAAAGCAGTCTAAAATATAGGATGGAAGTTTATTAGACAAGGCTTTGTATATCCATAGTGCAGCATTTCTGTTCCTTCTATTTATTTTATTTATTTTATTTTATTTAAACAGCAGTTTGGAAAACCTTTGAGCCATAGGCTCATTTACAAAGGTACCTTGTCACAGTAAGACAAGCGAAAATACAGTATAACAGTACAACACATAAGTATAACAGTAAATTAAGACATAGATACAAACAAGCTGGTACAGGTAGGATGGATGCAAACAATACCAGAGTTATGTTGTCATAGCAGCAGTAATAAGCTTTATCCATAAGTATTGAGTACGGCTTTGACTAGTGGCAATTACAGCATCGGGTGTTAATAAGGTGGTTACGTAAGGAAGTTTTGAAGCACGATATAGTTGGAGCTTCGGAGATGGAGGGGGGCAGTGTGTTGAACCAGGAGGGGGCCCTAAAGCTGAAGGCTCTTTGGCCGTGAGAGGTCCTAGCTCTAGGGATAACAAGAGAGGTTTTCCCAGAGGTCCGAGTATGAACTAGTGGGACAGAGCAGCGTATGGTGGTGGTCAATCCTGGTGGGGATAGCCCAAGGAGGGTCTTTTTGTAAGGGTACAGGTCAGATATTTGAGGCGCCAGCAAGATCAAGTACCAGCGCAGCTGTGACAGTGACAGGTGGGTGTCAGCCTAGGTGCCCAGTAATTAACCTGCAGGCCTTATTCAGGTAGTCTAATTTTATGGAGTGCGGTCTGATCAGCAGCACCATACACGGAAGTCCATAGTCCACTAGGGACAGGATAGAGGAGGTGACTGCGAAGTCAAGAGGCCTCCGGGGAGGCAGTGTTTATACCGATGTAAGATGCCCAATCGGATATTAGTGGCAGTGGCTAGGGCAGCGATGTGTCCATGGAAGGAGAGGGAGGGGTCAAAATGGATCCCTAGGTATTTATAGGAGCAAACTTGTTCGAGTGGGAAAGAGGACCTAGAGTGAATGAGGAGTTTGAAGTTGCAGGACTTGTTTTGGGGATGAGTGAAGAACATGGTTTTTGTTTTTTTAAGATTTATCACCAATCTATGTTCCTTGAACCAGCCCTCGGCTTCAGTGAAGGACTTCTGAGGTGTAGGGATGTCCAACCAACTGCAGCATAGAGAGCAATGATGAGTGTTGAATGGAAGATCTGTAATAAACCGTAGTGCTCTGTGATACAAGGTATCAATTTGCTTAAGTAGGAAATAGGACAGTGACCATAAAGGAAGTCTGCATAGTCGATAAGTGAGATAAATGAGGCCTGGATTAGTCTCAGCCTTGAGTCTCTGGTTAGAAAATGTTTAATTCTAAAGAATAGGCAGAGCCTCTGGCAGTTTTTTCGAAGTTCTTCAATATGATGAGTGTAGTCAAGCCTGCTATCAATCCACACCCTAAGTATTTGAATTTATCTACATAGTCCAGGCTTTCTCAAGGATGGTGGATAAATGGGAAGATTGTAGTGAGGAGGTGTTAGTATGGTTATTAGTGGAGAGAACATAGCTTTTGTCTTCTTTGCATTTAGGAGGAGTTTTTCTCAAGTAATTGGTGTTGCAAGAGGAGAATTCTGATTGTAAAATTTCTACAGGCCACTGCAGGCGATGGAGTTACTGACATATAAAACAGTGTCATCTGCAAAGAGAGGTGAACATTGGCTTTGGTGAGATTAGTGTCAATGTTGTTAATGTAAATGGCAAAAGGATGGGGCCCAGGATAGATCCTTGAGGAACTCCTCTTAGAAGCGATTTTAATGAGGATAAGTCACCTTCAGCTTTCACCTGCTGTGTTCTATCAGTGAGGTAACATCTGAACCACTTAAGAGAGGGTGGGTCTAAGCCTATGGAGTGTAGTGAAGAAGTAGCAGCTCATGATCCACGGTGTCAAATGCTTTGCTTGATCAAGGAATACAACACAGACACTGCTCTCTTTTTGTCAAGCTCAGTTTGCCAGTCATTTGTGACTTTGGCCAGTGCAGAGATGGTGCTGTGCCTGGCCCTAAATCAGATTGAGCAGGATTTAAGAGGTTGTTAACTCAAGGTAGTCTCTTAATTGGATGCTCATTAATTTCTCTAGCATCTTGGAAGCACAGGAAGAATGGATGTGGGCCTGTAGTTGTTGAGGTCCATAGGGTCCCCTGATTTTAGGAGAAACACTTGGGCTGTTTTCCATATCAAAGGAATAGAGCCAGAGGTTAATGATAGATTAAAAGATGTGTTAATGGAACTGCAAGCACATGAATTGCAATTTTAGAAAATAGGGGTCAGAGAGTCTGCACCTCGCTTTTTAGTGTCCAAATGCAGCATTGGGTCCTCTACTTGCTTCAATAAAACCGGTTTGAAGGAGAAGGAAGAAACAGCCCTCTGAACCTCAGTAGACTGGGAGTTTAGTTGTGCCCTTAATAGATTAGCTGGAGGGTGTCAAAAGCAAGGCCAGCCATAGTGAAATGATTATTGAATGCATCAGTACTTCCGTTTATCAGAGATAGCAACCTTATTAAGGTGCACTTGAGATGGCAGAGAGGTGCTAGAGTCTGTCCTAAGATCCCCTTGATGGTGCCCCAGGAAAATGATAGAGTGCCTCAGAAAAGCACTAGCAAATGGGCAAAAGGAAGGATCCACAGCGGGTCTGTGCCTCCATGCGCACATGCTTCCTTGAAGCCACAGCTGGGGAACATGGGAGAAAAACAGAAAAGGGCTAGTGCTGGCTTATTGAAAGGAACCCCAGCCTGTCTACCCCTGTCCCTGCATCGCCACCTGGACCACTGACCCTGGTTCTGGATGAGAGACACCCAGTGGAGGGAGAATTTCCTGGCCCTGCCATGGGGGAGCAATCCATGGGGAAAATACAGGCAAAAAGGTCTGGGGGAGGCGGGGACAGAACTGAGTGGCCCACCTGCATCAACAACGGGAGAAAAAGCCTCATGGCACAAAAAAAACCCTGATATAAATGATCTGACAAGACAGATTCTTACTTGCCACCAAAAAGTTGGATTGACTGTAGCAGCTGCATTCTTTTGAACTGTTCAGAATAAGAAGTTTGATCAGCTCATGATGTGCAGGGATTACTAACTACATGCTACCAAAAAATGCCTGCACCTGTAAACAAACCAACAAAAACAATGATTGCTTTGTATGGCAACGAACAAACTTAAAACACTCTGGCAGTTCTTTACACTACTGGATCTAGACCTGTGCAACTCATCTGCGCCAGTGGAAACAGTGCGGATCAGGTAGCATAAATGCACCTTTTTAAACACACTCTCTTTCTCTCTTCCGAGCCAGCCCATCTCCAATTAACATCCCCCTCTCCCTTTACTCTGCCTCCCAATGACAGGGGTTGCCATGGCTATAGTACACTCTTCTTCTGGCCTGGAAGATAAGCTAGTGGCTGCCTTCAGAACCAATATTGGTTGTCCAGCATGGAGTGAATGACTGCCGGGCAGCCTGCATTCTCCCTACCCAGAAGCCAAATGCCTCAGCTCCCCCAAAAGTGCTTAACAGTAGGTTCTGGTGTTCATGTGCAACCTCCAGTGTGCCAATTTTAAACAGCAGAGTGCTGTCTACTAAGGCACAGACTTCAACAAATGAAAATTCTCCAACTTTAGGCTCTTTTAGAAATTTGTGATTTTTCTTCTTTTCTGAAAAAAAATGTAAATCCTGGTACTGAGATGTCTATAGCATCCCAACTGGTAAAAATAACAATAGTGTGTTAAGCATCTTATAAAATCACTCAATGATGCAATGCAAACAACAACACAGACCATAAATCGAACTAACAGCCAAACACCCTTTAATAATGACTGCTTCAGCCCTGATAAATCAAAGGTAAGAGCTTTAACTAGTGCCTGTGCCCACGAGCTGTTATGGGTGCCTGCGCCATGAGTTGCTACTGGTTCCTGTGACAACTAACCTCTACGAGTGCCTCTGTCCTTGACACTCCATGGAGGCCGTGCATGTGCATGCTTCCATGAGACTATGGAGGCTGCATGTATGCCCACTACAGGGAAATCTACAAAGGCTGTGCACATGCCTGCTCCCAGGAGACTCTAAGCAAGCTGTACATGTGCCATCCCATAAAACACTACAGAAGCTGCACTTGCTCCCAGGAGACCCTATGGTCACCATCGTGTTTCTTTTGGGAGCTAAAACTGGCATAGCCTATGCCAGTTTCAGCTTCCAAGAAACACTATGGAGACCATATATGTGTCTATACCCAGGAGACTCTACAGAGGCCACTCTCATGAAGCACTACAGAGGCCGCATGTGTGCATGATTTGGGAAGTACTGGCTTGCCACCCTACTGAGATTCCCTTATCTGGTCACACGCCCGTAACTCCGCCCCACAGGGCTGTCACCCCCCCCACCCGAGTACCACAGCAGGGCGAACTGCCTTCTCCTTTCAATTCCCTAGTATTTGGAATCCCCCATTAGATATCCGCTCCGCTCAGTATCCCTGCTCCCTATCCCTCCTTCTCCATCAACACATAGCTCCATCTGCAACTGCATCTAATTCTTCTCATCCTCCTCTAGTTCCACTCGCCTCATGCTACAAAGCCCAGCCAATCTGATCAATCCCTTCCCTTATGCCATTCCCTGTCCCCTTGCGGGGTTCTCAGCATCCCAAGGGGAGAAGCTTCGGCTGTCCTTTCTCCCTCCCACTCCTCATTCCTCTAGCTGTTCCAACATTATACCCTTGTGACTGTACAATCACAACTAAATTGGTTGGCTTTAGCACTTTACAATCTAAGTTTCATTCATGGCAATGTATAATTTAACACTTTGTGTAGTGTTTTTGATTTCACTCTAAATCAAGTGTCTATAATAAAGCCTAAGCTTGTTTTGCACTGTTTATCTGAAATGTATCGCATACTCTGAGAATGTATATGTGATTTCTCTTTGTACAACTGCTGTATATGTTCTAATTTTATCTGTATGCTACTGTATTATTCTCCCAACTGATGGAGTGTATTGTATTTTCTGTATTCACTGTAATGGTACGTTTACTACATCCTCCTTTGTGTCCCCCCCCCCAGGACACATCTGGCAATGAGCTATTACAGCTTATGATGTCCTTCCTGATGAAACTTTTTCAAATAAATAAATAAAATAAAAAACAAATAATGATCCCAGGAGACTCTATGGAGGCTAAACATGTGTCTGTTACCAGGAGGGGCTATAGAGGCTGAGCAGTGCCTACTACTCCCATGAGAAGCTGTGTGAGTGTTTTTTCACTGTTTCCAGTCCAAAGCCATTGAGCATGGACAGCAACCCCAACACAATGATAACAAGGAACTCTGCACTGACCGTAAGCCCATCCATTCCTTGTGCTAAAGATGTTGTGTTCCATTTAGCTTTGGTCTGAAACTAGGCTTGCATGTAATTTTTACAAGTACAAGATGGAATACAGCCATGAGTTTCTTTCCTACATCACAGACATAATGTGAACACATATCGGGTGGGAGTGTGTGTGTGTGTGTGTGTGTGTGTGTGTGTGTGCACACACTTATAAAAGTGTTCCGGGCCAGCAGAGGATAAATGAATCAGCTAGAACCCACTTCTCCAACATGCAACACAAAAGTAAACGCCCAAAATAAAACTTACCAGCGACTCCTGAGGGGCGGAGCTTACTGGAGGACAAAAATGGAGAAGCAGGAAGCGCAGAAGCAAAAGGAAGAAAGAGAAAAGGAGAAAGGAAAGAAACTAAATTAGCATAATGTTTTATTATTTTTATTAATTGTTACAAAATGGTTTCATGAGTGATGGGATGCCAAGTGTGAAGGCATCAGCTGAAAGCATCTTTGCAGAGGGTTTGGTGCTTGCAGGGACCTGTCACGTACAGTACATGCTGCTGAGCTGGGGGTGCAATCTTCCAACATGAGGCACGGTCCTGTGTGTAACAACTTCAAGATGCATGCAGGGTTCTGATACTGATGAAATGACACTAGCAACCCATGAGGCCTACTACTACTGTTGTATGCTGAAATATTAGCTGGCCTGAAGAATTACTACAGCTTGCCTGGTAAAGTGGAAATCTCTGGTAGCCCTGATTGGTATATCATGGACATTCCCTCTGGATCGTCTTTAGACTGCAGAATGGCTAGGATACCTGACAACTAATAACAGCGATACCCAGAGTGGTCCCACGTATATACACAAACAAACACAACTAAGGAAAGTAAGCTGTCTCTGAAATGACCCACAATCCTCCAGAGATTCAAGGCTTTCATCTTTTAAGCAGCAGAAGTGAACAAATAAGCAAATGTCTTAAAGACACATGAAACCTAATACCCGTCTCTGGAGTTCACAGCAATTTGTCCCAGTCCTACTGACATCATAGAAAAATTATGCCTGCTGATCTACAGATATTTTGAGAAGTCCTTACGGATAACTTAGAAGAACTTGTTACCTGCGGATCCAGAAGGAGGTGGGGCTCCAGACTGCTGCCATATCGTAGCTTCTGCTGCCAGTCGCCTGACGTAAACATCATCCACACACATGAGAATGTTCTCTGGTTTAATGTCTGTGTGAATTATCTTGCACTTGGTGTGGAGATAGTCGAGTCCCTGTAGTACCTGTAAGAGAACATGAAACAGTACAGTTACGTAAGAACTTACCGTAACAGTAGATCTTCGAGAGGATCTCTTGCAGCAGGCCATCACTGGTAGGACTACAGCCGCCAGGTGCTAGGACCAAACGTAAACCTTCCAGCTAGCAGTCTACCAGAGGGGGCTGCTCACCTCTGACATCAGCCCCTGAAGTCAGCCAATCCTGTAAAGAATGGTGGCCCCCACACCCTCCTCAGTTCTTCCGCAAGAGACCAAAAGTAGGATGCCATGAGAGTGAACCGAGGAGGATTCCGAGGTATCCCAAGAGCTTAGAAAATGAAATGTAGAAGGCTCACCCCTATGGAAGAGAGAGAGACAGGATAAGGGGGAAGGAAGGAGGGAGGGAGGGGAAGCAGGGCCTGCTGCAAGAGATCCTCTCAAAGATCTACTGTTACGGTAAGTTCTTACTTAACTGTACTATCTTACTTTGAGGGTATCTCTTGTAGCAGGCCATGGCCAGTAGGACTGAGCCCCACGCAGTTCTGGCACTACTGACAGGCAGTCTGGGAGGTAGGCAAAATGAAGGCCCAAGAAAGGAGGCCTTGAAGAACAACTAGGCCAAAGTTGGCAATATGCCTAGAGGCAATGCCTAGACTGTAATGTTTGGTAAATATGTGGACCGTGCCTCCAGGTGACAGCTGCACAAATGTCAGCAGCTGACACATTCCTGAAACAAGCTACCGAGGTGGCCATAAACCTAGTAGAATGGCCTTTAACTCCCCTCCCCGAAGATCTTATGCATTTCTGGTAACAGAAGACAAATGCAATTAGCTAACCATTTAGACAAACACTGTTTGGACACCGGAACGCCTCTCTTTCCCAGGGCAAACCAAATAAATAGCTGATTAGATTCCATGGAGTCTTTAGTCTGGTGTGTACAGTACCTCAAAATTCTATGCACATCCAATATATGGAGTAATGTGCTCCGGATAATAAACAGGCAGGTGGATGGATTGATTCAAAATAAACTCCGACACCACCTTAGGAAGAAACTTAGGACTGGTACACAGACACCCTGTCTTTGTGAAAAATCAAATAAGGCTCCTTACACATGAGGGTCTGAAGCTCAGAAATCCTTCAAGCAGAAGTAATCGCAACTAAAAATAATGCTTTTCACGACAGAAAGCGTAGCTTGCAAGACACGGCCGGTTCAAAATGAAGCAGCGTATGCTTTTCCAACACAAAACTGAGGTCCCAAGGTGGGACAGGATTCCGAACTGAAGGCTTCAAATGCAGAATGCCGCTCAAGAATGTGCGAGACACATCCAGTTGAGAAACAGAATGCCAATCTACAGGTACATGATATGCAGAGATGGCAGAAAGATGTTCCTTAATAGAGGAGTACCGCAAACCAGAGTCTGAAAGGGACAGAAGGTACTCCAGTATCTGACCTACTGGACAGATGAAAGGATTTAAATGGTGCGATGTAGCCCAAAGAGCAAAGCGCCCCATTTCATAGAGGTGGCCCTGGTGGAGGGCTTCCTTGCTGCACAAGACATCCGCCACTCTGGGAGACACCCCAAATTTGGCGATGGCTATGTCCTCAGGAGCCATGCATACAGATGGAGAGACTGGAAGTCCGGATGGACAAGGGTACTCTGGTCCTGGGAAAGCAAGCCTGTGCAAACGGGCAGGGGCACCGGAGGTTCCACTACAAGTTACTGCAGCAACAGGAACCAGATCTGATAAGGCCAGAAGGGGGCTATGAGGATCATTGTAGCCCCATTCATCTGGAACTTGATGAGAACTCGCTGAAGGAGCAGGAAGGAGGGAAGGCATACAGAAACCTCCCTGTCCAGGAGATGGACAATGCATCTCGCCAGAAAACTCCAGGCCCTGGATCTAGCGAGCAGAAATGCGGCAGTTTTGTGTGTGTGGGATACAAAAGGTTCAACTCGACAACCCTATCTGTCAAACAGATTTTCTACCACTAAGGTCAGAAGTTCCCACCACGGGCTCTGAACTGAGACCAGCTTAGATTGTCCGCCAGGATGATTTGGTTGCCGGAAACATGGAAGACTGAGAGCTCCAGGCCACACTCTATGGTCCAGTATCAGACTCTCACTGCTTCCCTGCACAGGGGATAGGAATGAGTCCCCCCTTGCTTGTTTATGTAATAAACTATGCACTTGTTGTCCATCTGAATCAAGAGCGGACCCAGGGAGAGCTACGTCTGGAAGGCCTGCAGGGCATACAGGACTGCTCACATTTCCAGGACATTAATGTGGAGTTCCCTCTCCACCTCGATCCACGTCCCTCAAGTCTGGTGGACTCCCAGATGAGCACCCCAGCCGAGACTAGAGGCACCTGTCATAAGTACCTGCTGAGGGGAGAAATACAAAGGAATCCTGGAAGCAGGTTGCTGGGCTCCAGCCACCACAACAGTACTCTCTTGACTGGATCCGAGACCATAACCGGTTGATCCAAGGTGTCTGTGCATTGGTCCCACTGGACCCGCAGCGTCCACTGAGGGATTCTCATGTGCAACCTGGCCAGAGGAACTATGGCAATAGTTGTAGGCCATGAGGCCTGGAAGTCGCAGAAAACCCTCGCAGGAACATGACGGCTGGAGTAAAGATGACGGGCCTGGTCCATCAGATGCCTGCTCTGTCTGTGGGTAAGAAGGCCATTCCCTGGGCTGTGTACAGCACCCCCTATGTACTGGAGGCATTGGCAGGGGTCAGAAATACTTTGCATGTTGACAGTGATGCCCTAAGCTTGGAACAGGCTGCAGGTATGAGCTAGCGTTTGAAGGAGATGTCCTGGACGAGGCAGCTAGCAGCCAATCAGTCTAAGGTAATGGGAACATACAGAATTACTGCCGTCCAAAGGCACTGCCATCCCACCAGGCATTTGATGAAGACTCTGGGGACTGAGGACAGACCAAAGGGCAGGCTCTGAACTAGTAGTGCACTCCTGGAAGTGGAGCGGAGGACACATCAGTGGGAAGTGAAAACCTTGATATGCAAGTAGGCATCCTGCATATCCAGAGGGCAGAGCCAGTCGCCCTGGTGTACCAGGAGGAGCCAACCCTGAAGGGTTTGCATCCTGAACAGTAGTAAGTGCAGTAAACACCAACATAGAGTGTCGATAGGGAGAAGGGCAGCGTAAATGGAGAAAGTGACAAAGGCAAGAAGGACAGAGATGGGGCAAAAAGGAGTAAGGCCATCAGGAAATGGAGGGTAATGAGTACCAATGCCCGTAGTCTGGGCAACAAGCTCCCTGAGCTGGTGGCCTTGATGAAAGAGGGATGCCTGGATATCGTAGCAGTCACAGAAACATGGTACACAGAAAACCATGACTGGGATGTTAACATACCAGGGTACATAACCTACAGGAGAGACAGGCAGGGGAGGAGTAGCTCTCTATGTAAAGGAAGGGATAAAAGCAACTGAACAAAAGAGTAAACAGGGAGGAGAGGAGGCAGTGTGGGTCACCTTGGAGACTGGAAAGGGCACCAACAATCCGCACAGGGGTTGGGTACAGACCCCCATGTCAGGGGAGGGAATGGACAAGGATATGATAGAAGGCATTCTTAGAATGGCAGAGAAAGGGAGATACTGTTGATGGAGACTTGAACATGCCAGATGTTAACTGGAGCACATTTGCTGCAGCCACATCCAAGAGCAGGGCCATTCTTGATGCCCTACAGGTGCGCCCTCAGACAGCTAGTTTGGAACCCACTCATGAGAGAGCAATCTTAGACCTCTGTGACTCAAACGGGCAGTGAGAGGATCTCAGATCTAGAAGTGGGTTGCCATCTGGAAACAAGTGACCATCAAACAGTGTGGTTCATGTAAAATCAGCTACAGTGTCAAGCCATACAAAAGTGAGGGTACTGGACTTCAGGAGGGATGACTTTGGCAAGATGGGAGAGTGCCTCAGAAAAGCACTAGCAAACAGGCTAGAAGGAGGCGTGGAGCAACAATGGGGAATCATCAAAACTGCCATCACAGAGGCAACAAGCCTTTGTGTGAAGCAAACAAACAAATCAAAACGAAAGAAAAAGCCACTATGGTTCTCAAAAGAGGTGGCTGTGAAAGTAAGGAAGAAAAAGATAGCATTTCGGAAGTATAAGGAAACACAGAAGGAGCAGGACAGAGAGCTGTACCAGTTAAGGCAGAAGGAAGCAGGGAGGGAAGACAGAATAGCAAAGGCCCAAACTGAGGAAAAGATAGCCAACTTGGTTAAGAAGGGGATAAAACCTTTATAAGTACATCAGCGTGTAAAAGACAAAGGGGGGATAGGAGGCTAAATAGAATGAACAGTGGGTGGGTAGAGGGGACAGTGAAAAAGCAGGGATACTGGAACTAATATTTCTGCTCAGTATCTGACAAACGAGGAGGAGGAGGAAGTGCCTAATCCAATTAACAGAAGTACTCTTGATGGGGGTCGATCCCAGTATCTTCACAGAAGAAAGGGTTCTGCAAGAACTCCTAAAACTGAAGGTGGACAAAGCAATGGGGCCTGATGGAATTCACCCCAGAATTCTAAAAGAATTAAGGGGGGAACTAGTGAAACCACTGGCTACACTTTTTAATAAATCATGGGAGGATGGTGTGGTACCCGAGGACTGGAGGAAGGTGGATGTGATTCCCCTTCACAAAAATGGGACCAAGACAGAGGCAGGAATCTACAGACCTGTCAGCTTGACCTCTGTGGTAGGGAAAGTGATGGAGTCACTTCTGAAGGAAAGAACAGTTGAGTACCTAGAGGCCAGTGGGGCACAGGACCCAAGGCAGCATGGGTTCACAGCGGGAAGGTCATGTCAGATGAATCTAATAGATTTCTTTGACTGGGTGACCAAAGTAGTAGACCAGGAAGGGGCTGTGGACATGGCCTACCTAGACTTTAGCAAGGCATTTAACACAGTCCCACACAAAAGATTAATAGTCAAATTAACCAGCCTGGGAGTGGGTCCCAGGGTGGTAGCCTGTAAAACATTGGCTAGACAACAGGACACAGAGGGGTAATTGTAAATGGAGTCCACTCTGAAGAAAGAGGGTTACTAGTGGGGTACCGCAGGGTTCAGTATTGGGTCCAGTCCTTTTTAATGTCTTCATAGTGACGTTGCAGAGGACTGAAGAAAAAAGATGCCTCTTGCAGATGACACAAAGATCTGCAACAGGGTTGATACACAAGGAGGCATGGAAAGGATGAGAAGGGACTTGGCAAGGTTGAGGAATGGTCAGAAGTATGGCAGCTAGAATTCAATACAAAGAAGTGCAAAATAATGCACCTGGGATACAAGAACCCAGGGGAAGAATACACAATTGGGGGGGAGGGGTAGTAACAACAACAAAAAAGGAAAGGGACCTGGGGGTAATCATATCAGATTATCTTAAGGCTAGCAAGCAATGTGAGAAGGCAGTAGGGAGGGCTGGGGGTATACTGGGATGCACAGGGAGAGGCATCAGCAGCAGAAAACAGGAAGTTGTTATCCCTCTGTACAGACAGTTGGTGAGACCCCATCTGGAGTACTGTGTCCAGTTCTGGAGACCCCATCTCCGCAAGGACATAGACAGGATAAAGGCAGTCCAGATGAGGGCAACTAAAATGGTGCAGGGTCTGCAAGAGAAGCCAGATGAGGAGAGACTAAAGGAGCTTAATATGTATACCCTTGAGGAAAGAAGGGAGAGGGGACATGATAGAAACTTTTAGTACCTCAGTGGAATCAACAAAGTCCAAGAGGTAGCAACTTTCAGAAAAAGAGACATGCAAGAACAAGGGGACACAATTTAAAGATGGGGCGGTTCAGGGGCAATGTGAGGAATTATTTCTGAGAGAGGGTAGTGGATGCATGGAACAGCCTCCTGAGGAGGCTGTGGGTCTAAAACTGTGGGAGAATTCAAGAATGCATGGGACAGACATAAAGCAATTCTTGTGGGGGTAGGAAGAAATAGGCTGTTGGTTAACTAGGATCTGACCTATCCTGTGGGTAGTGAAATGGGCAGACTAGATGGGCCCAGCGGTCCTATCTGCCCAAAGTCTATGTTTCTATAAACAAGCTCAGCTCGCATAAGTCCAGGATGGGCTGAAGGTCTCTCGTGCACTTGAGGACCAGGAAGAAATAGGAGTAGAACCCCCTGCCCTGCTGAAAATGTGGGACTGGCTCTATGGCCTTTTTTCAAAGTAAGGCCTGAATTTCATCCCAGATGAAACAGATATGGCTGGGAGGGTACGAGGATTGTCCTGGAGTTTTTTTCTACAAATTCTAATGTGTGGCCACACTCAGTGAGCTGCAGCACCCAGTTGTCTGTGGGTATCTCCCTCCATCTGTCCAGAGGAAGGGAGAAGCAACCCCCTACAACCGCCTCCTGATGTACGACTGGAGGGGGGGGTCTGGCAAGGAGTCAGGAGGTGGGAGAAGCCACTGGTTGGGCTGCTGCTGCACCTCGGGCGCTACGGGCGATAGCAGGAGAGGAAGAGGTAGCTGGAAGGGCTGCTGCCGCCTTGAGCTTGCCCTGAGCTTTGGGAGGGGCTCAGGCCTGCCTGCAGGAGGAGCGCCAAAAAGAAACTCTCTGTCCCAACTCTGGCTGGGTATGATACATGGTGTGGAAAGATTTGAGAGCCCAACCATTATATTAGACTGGATGTCCTGGGTGAAGCTCGAGACCCTTAGCCAGGAGTGAGGTCTCATACAAGTGCCTACAGCTGCTGCTCGGCCAAAGGCATCAACCGCATCATAGGCAGCCCTTAGGACATGGGTACTGATGTCCAAGCCCATCTTGAGGGCTTGGAGGGCCTGCTGCGTAGGGTCATTCAGCATAGGTAGGACCGCATCCCTAGCTTGGTCCCATAGGAGATTTTGATATTGTACCATGTGGCCAAGTAACTGATGACCTGAATGGTCAGGGTGGCAGAGGCAAAGGCACCCTTGCCCATCTGATCCGGCTGATGAGACTCCCTGCCAGGTGTGAGGGAGCTGAGGTGTTTGGGCCTCTTGGTTCGGCGGTATGCCACATTAATGATAACTGAATCAGCCTTGGTCTGTTCTCCAAAGTATGGTATAGCAGCAAGTGTGTGAAAGTCTGTCTGCCTTTTTGAACACCACCGGGACCCTGCTGGGGGCAGTTTCAGGCAGCCCAGGTAATATCCTCATGGGAATCTATGATTGTGGACACCTTCAGAGGAGGGGCATTGGGCTGTCACAGGTAAACTGCCAACCAACACTGCTCTGGGTCCTGCTCTTCTGTCTCCCACGCCATAGTGATTGAATGTGCCTCATGATGGCCATGAAGGTGAGATCATCTGGGGGATTTAGGATTTTACCCGGTGTCTCCACCCCTTCTGAGGATTCCGCACCCAGAGAGGAAGACTCACTGCTTACACTCTTGCCTGAATCATCTGCGTCATCATCGCCACTAGCATCAGGCTGATGGTCATCTGTGTGGCCGGCTGACCAACATCAGGCCTACCCAGGGTGTGGAGTGCACTAGGGCCAGGTCGAACAGGGGCCGGGGAAAGGGGATCCAAAGGAGGCCCTTGGGGGTAGCCGGGGCCAGACCTCTTGGGGTAGGGATCTACGTCTGCAATAGAGACCACAAGGTCGAGTAGACTTTGATGATCAAAGGGAACAGGCGCCGGTTCTACGAGCGCTGGGTAATGGTAGACCAGCGCTGATCCCAGGGGCATTGGGTATGGGTAACCAGGTGCAGGTCCTGCAGGGGCGGGATGGGGTAGGAAGGCGCCGGACCTGCAGGTGCCGGTGTAGGGTACCCTGGTTGAGGTTTTATGGGCTTAGGTTGTGGTAGGACAGGCACCGGTCCCATTGGTGCAAGTCGCAGCGGGAAAGGTGCAGCCCCAATAGTCACTGGCTGAGGAAGAGCCAGCATGGGTCCAGCGTGCGCTGGCTGCAGAAGGCCAGGCGTAGGCTCGGCGAGAGGAATAGGCAGGACTGGTGTGGGTCCCTCAGACTGCGATGGAGGGAGAACAAGTGAAGGCCTAGCTGGGGTATCACCGGAGGGGGATCCATGAGTGCTGGCTGTGGAAAAGTGGGCACTAGAGTGGAGGGCAACCCCCCCCCCAGGTGAAGGGAGACCAGGCCCAAGGAGGCACCAGTGTCATGCAGCATCTGCCCCAAGAAGGAGAAGCAGAACTGGCAGCTGTCCCAGAGGGTGAGACCTTTGTCAGTAGCGTGGGTGTCTGCGGGACGTTAATGAGGAGACCAGTGTCCGCTGCACCTGCGCTGGCCGAAGAAACTCCAGCTGAGCCACCTGACTGCGTGCCTGCTGTGAATAAGAGCCAAAATGGCAGGTGCTGGGGAGCAGGATACGAAGTAACCTGATCCAAGGAGCCGCTGCCCACGAAAGTAACCCATGCAGGAGGTTGGGCTGCCAGTAGCCCTGCAGAAGCTAGGGCGTGTGGGGCCGAAGACGTTGAACCCCCCCCCCGAGGGAGGAAGACCCTTTCATGGTTGTAGACTTCCTGTGAGGGGACCACGAGTGGGAGGCAGACCGGATCAGTCCCAATCTTTATCCCTGTGCTTGTGTTTCCCGCTGGCCTTGTACCGGGTTTCAAGACCAAGACCCCCAAAGACTGAGACAGGGAATCACAGGAACTCCTCGCCTGCAGCTCCCAATCCCTCAAAGCAACCTTCTGCTTAAGGAGGTGTCTCTCCATGATATTCCAGGATGTCTCCTGATGGCCAGGTTGAATCCCTGGCACACTCGTAGGCTTGGATGTCGTGATCTGGGCCTAGGCACAAGGCGCAGCAGAATGGCTGTCCTTGTCTGAGATCTGTTTGCCATATGCATACTTCCTGGAGCAGTCGGATGATGAAGATGGTTTAGAAGACATAAACCATCAGGTGAGAACACTGAAATTTTAATGTTAACACTGTGTTAGAATTGAAAAATAATCAAGAGCGGTAAATACAGGAATGGTGGTAGACTGTAGCTGAGGTGGTTTCAGCGGTCCAACGTGCATTGGTCGACAGGGGAAAAGAACTAAGGAAGGTGCAGGGGCCTCCCGCCTTTATAGGATTGACTGAAGTCAGGGGCTGACGTCGGAGGTGGGTGGCCCCCCCGGTAGACTGCTAGCTAGAAGGTTTCCATGTGGTCCTAGTGCTGGGCAGCTATAGTCTTACTGGTGATGGTCTACTGCAAGAGATACCCTCGAAGTAAGATCAGTCAGCGAAGCTATCAACACCAAACTTCACCTTCCAGCTAAGGACACCTAGGAGAGCTAGCCAGAGATCAAATAAATGTTTTGCTCAATGATTCCATTCTCTTGATTCATAGGGAGAATAAAGAAATAATGCATGACACAGTGTATGTCGTGCTGGGATAACACCATGCCTGGGGGGTTGGGCACGAGGCCACAGGCGAGTGCACATCCAAGCCCAGGCGTGGAGTTATCCCAGCATGACACACACCCTGGAGTGCATTATTCTTATTATACAATGGTTTGTTGTTATACATAAAATAAATAATTTTAAAGAATGTTTTTCTTAGTGTGGAAAAATATTTTTGTTTCTTAAGAGGAGATGCAAAAATAGAGATCCAAGAGCTCCTCATCCAAACAATCATCAATTGGTTCACAGTGCTGAGACTAGACCTGTGGCGTTATGCTGGGATAACACCATGGGTCCAGCCCCTAACTGACCAATCACAGCCCAAGATTCTTTCTTGCCATTGTATATTGCTGCATATTGTTCAGGCAAAACATCCCACATGACCAGAGAGCAGTGGTCAGAACAAAGCTAAGTTACTTAACATAACTCTAGAGCTTCAAGAATAAGTTTTCCATAGTGCCACATTCCTTGGTCTTAGAGTTGGTGGCACTAGGACACCGAGAGCAAACCATTTGTCAGGGCTACCTGTGGCGGTGTTGGCACCAGCGCAAGTCACCACATGCCAAACACAGTTACTGTCACAGACAGCCCCAACTGCCTTAGTTCTGTAAGTAATAAGAGTGAAAAAAGCACAAGGGAGAAAGAAAGGCGAACGGCTATAAGAGAAGAAAAAATTACTCACCATAGTCATGTTGTTTCTTCTAATGGAGTTTTGCTGTATTCAGAAATAATGCAGTTAGCTCCAGCACTTGAACTGCCCCGGAGAGGAAAGAGTTAACTCTATGCAGAAGCATAAAACGTTGAGCTCGAGCTCGATTTTCAAACCTCTGTCTGTGGTACTTCCCAGTGTAACCATCAGATTTTTACGAGCTCACTAACTAACATACTACAGTATAGAAATTGTTCAACATATAGCCAAAGGGCAAAAAATTCTTTTTGGGCCCAAAAGACTCAAGTTGAGAACCCAAGAAGGAAAGGCACAGACAATATTTAAGTATAAAACACCAGAAAATAATAACATCCACCCCACCCAAGAGGGAGGGTACAAGGTACACCCTGAGGTGCAACACTGTACCTACCAGCCCACTTCCCAAAACCAGGTTCTGAGAGGGAGGGTCTGAATACAGCAAGATTCCATTAGAAGAAACAACATTACTATGGTGAGTAATTTTTTCTTCAAACAACATGAAGTCTTGCTGTATTCAGACATAATGCAGACTACCAAGCAGTTCCCTATGGAGGAGGGAATGCAGAACCTGCTTTGGGAAGAGGCTCTGCAGTACTGCTGTGCCAAACCTAGCATCACTCCTAGCCTGGATGTCCAGGGAGTAATGCTTGGTAAAAGTATGTACTGTTTTCCAGGTGGCTGCTTTACAGATCTCTAGCCACAGCTAGAGAAGCAGCTGTACCCCTAGTCGAATGAGCCCTCAGGCCTGAAGGCGTTCTACCCAACTTGTCATAACAGAATTGTATAAAGAAACAATCTACCTGGCAATAGTTCTTTTAGTGGCAGGCTTACCTTTCCCCATTTCACCATAAGTGAGAAACAATTGAAGACAGTCATTACTATGTGCCTTAGTATGCTCAATGTAGTAGCTAAGGGCCCTCTTAACGTCCAGATTGTGTAACCTTCTTTCACCTGAAGAAGAATGATCAGTGAAAAACACAGGGAGAGATACAGACTGGTTCAGATGAAAATCCGATACCACTTTGGGCAAGAACCTCCTATTGGTTCTTAGGACCACTTTGTCCCTATGGAAGGAGATGAAGTCAGGTTCAACTGACAGAGCCTGTAACTCACTAATCCGCCTGGCAGAAGTAATAGCTACCAGGAACACAGTTTTCCAGGTCAAGTACTTCAATTCAACTGAAGCCAGAGGTTCAAAGGGTGGCTGCATAAGCTGAGCTATGCAGACATTAAGATCCCAAGGCGGAGTGGGCTCCCTAAAGGGATGGTTAATGTGAACCAGTCCTTTGAAAAACTTTCTGAAAACAGGATGAGATGCCAGGGAAGAGCACTTCCCTGCTGAGAGGAATGCAGAGACAGCTGCTAGATGAACCTTCAGAGTGGCAGGCCTAAGGCCTAGACCATTCAGATGAACTAGATAGACTAAGGTTGTGGAAATGTCTGCAGAATCAGGCAGGATGCCTTTCTGAGAGCACGAATACTGAAACTTTTCCATTTGGATTTGTAAGTTTTCTAGTGGAAGGTTTCTGGAGACCTTCAGAATATCCAGAACTCCCTGAGAAAGATGTAGTGCTGCATATTCTAACTCTTCAAGAGCCAGGCCTTGAGATTGAGAGACTGGAGATTGGGATACCAGATCCGCCCCTGGGAGGAGGACAGGAGATTGTATGTCCTGGGCAGAGACAGGGGACATGACACTGACAAGGGCAGCAGTAGAGGATACCACGGCTGTCTGGCCCAATCTGGAGCCACCAGTGTCACTGTGCAGGGTTAAGTCCTGATCTTGATCAGAACTCTGAACAGCAGAGGGAAGGCATAGAGAAACCTGCCCTTCCAGTCCAAAATGAGAGCATCCTGGGGAACCATCACCAGGACTGGAGGTCTGCAACAAAACAGAGGAAGTTGATGACTGTCCAGTGCTGCAAAGAGATCGATCTCTGGAGTACCCCAACTGGAGAAGATGACCTTCAGTATGTGAGGATCCAGGGACCATTCATGGTGTCCCTGTGAAATTCTGCTCAGAGCATCTGCTAGTATGTTGTCCTTCCCAGGAAGGTGAGCTGCTACCAGAGAAGTCTGAAGAGAATAGGCCAGAGACCACAGCTTCATGGCTTCTGTGCACAAGGCCAAGGACCGAGTGCCTCCCTGCTTGTTGATGTACCACACTGCGGAGGTGTTGTCCGATCTGACTTGGACCACCTTGCCCTTGACTGAATCCAAGAAGCTCTGCAGGGCTAGGAAAACTGCCCTGAGTTCCAGGAGATTGATATGAAGGAGAGACTCTTGTGGGGACCAAACTCCTTGAACTGTCAGGGCTCCCAGGTGGCTCCCCACTACAGGAGAGAAGCATCCGTAGTTAGAACTACTGATGGGATTTGAGGGAGAAATGGAACCCCTTGTCTGAGGTTGTCCTGGTCCAGCCACCACTGGAGAGCTTGGAACAGAGTCTGAGTCACTGGGATCAGTTTGGTAAGTGAATCCTTCTTTTGAGACCGAAAAGACCTTAGATGAAACTGAATCCTCGTCTGGAACCTTACTCCCTGCACCACTGCCATGGAAGCTTCCATGTGGCCCAGGAGCTTGAGGAACTGTCTTGCTGGGTGGGAGACCTAAGGTTGAAAGGAGGAAGCGAGATCCACTAGGGCCTTCACCCTTGCCAGGGGAAGGAAGGCGTTTGCTTGTACAGTGTCCAGCCTATAAAGGTGAGAAGTTCAACTGGTTCGAGGACAGACTTTGGAAGACTGAGAAGAAACCTCAAGTAGCTGAGTAGGTCCTGGGTAGTTTGAAGAGCTGACTTGACTTGTAAAGGTGACCGACTCACTAAGAGTCAATCGTCCAGATACGGAAGATGGTGATACCCTGTCTTCTGAGGTAAGTCACCACTACTTCAAGGCACTTTGTGAACACCCTTGGAGCTGACGTTAGGCCGAATGGCATAGCTCTGAATTGGTAATGGCCTGAAGGCAACTCGAACCTGAGGTATTTTTTGTAGGAATATGGAAGTAGGCATCCTTGAGGTCCAAAGATGCTAGCCAATCACCTGGCCTTAGAGAGGGAAGGACTATTCCCAGAGTTACCATTTTGTATTTGTGCTTTGAAATGTGTTCAAATACCTTAGGTCTAGGATGGGTCACCACTCCCCCTGTTTTCTTTGCGGTAAGGAAGTACCTGGAGCACAGTCCTTTTCCCCTGTGCTGAGTAGGAACCTTCTCTGTAGCTCTGAGAGCTAGAAGAGAGGAAACCTCTGCCTCTAGGGCAATGGTTTCTGAGAGTGATGCAGGTGGAAAAGACTTGGCCCTCTTTTTTGGAAATTTTTTGAAGCTGAAGGCCAGTCCCTGGCTTACTACTTCCAGGAGCCACTTGTCTGAGGTCACAGACTTCCAGGCCTGGAAGTAGTAAGCCAGTCTGCCTCCTACTGGAAATGGGGAGTCGACCCAGGCTGACACATCAGGGTGTCTGCTTGGCAGAAGCCTTAGACTGAGAGGAGGAGGGAGCAGCTCTGCTCATCCCACTCCTGCCCCTCCCTCTGAAGAACCCCCTCTGTGGGAAGGGAGAGGAGGCCTGGGCTTGGTAAAAAGGCCTTTGAAAGGGCCTGCCCCCTGCCCCTAGACTGCTGCTTGTGTGGAGTGGCCTGTCTTTCTTTGGCCTGTGCACTCCTGTACGTGGTCCTGTATTCATCCATTTTCTTCATGTAAGCCTCTGTCTGCTCCCCAAACAGAAGTGTCACCTACTACAGGAAAATCCATACCCTTAGTCTGGGTATCCTGTGAAAGGCTAGTACATCTGGAGCCAAGCATGTCTTCTGGAGAGACACAGATGTAGCCATGACTCTAGATGCCACATCACTGGAGTCCACAGCAGCATGAAATTGCATTTTGATGCCTCATCCATCAGCAGCCACCTCCTCCAGCTCCTTGGCTAGCTGGGTAGGGCCTGTTTAGCCAGTTCCAGAACCGTATCCCATCTGGATTTCTGGTACCTGACTGTGTGAGCCATATAAGTAGGCTGCCTGAGTCCCAAAGAGGATGCCAAATACTGTTTTTTGGCCATGGCATCCACTTTCCTGGAGTCCTTATTCGGGGGAGGGGGGGGGTGAAGCCAAACGAATGTTAGCCCTGTCACAGGCTGCAGCCTGCACTACCCCAACATGGCTGCAATGACTATAAAGGAACTCTGCAGCTAAGCCTGATAACAAATACCTCCTGTCCATTCTCTTATCCACAGGAGGTATTGAATTAGGGGTTTGTAAAATTGTGTGTGTCTGTTTCCCCAAGGATTTATGAAGAGGGATAGACAGTCTTTTGGACTCTGGGATGTCCATCATTTCCACAAAATCAGGCTCTTCATCCTCCTCTGCAGCTTCAGCCAAGGGAAGCCACAGGGTTTCTGCCACGTTTTTGTTGAACAAAAAATGTGAAGGGGACTCAGAGAGCCTGGGAGGAGAGATACCGGAGGGCCTGTCTGGGGAGATGTCCGGTTCAATGGACACATCCAGACCCCCCTGGTCATCGTCATCATCCTCAGGATAGTCTTCATCTCCCTCCCACTCCTCATAAAAAGTGTCTGGATCATAATCCAGAGGAGATGGATCTGACCGAACCGACCGCCTAACCAGCGGTACCAGTTCGGACGGAACTGGTCTAAGCGACTGAACAATGCTAATCGCTTTGGCTATTTCGTCAACGGTTGGAGAGTGCGGTACCAGATCCAAACCGGCAGACTTGCGCTTCTTTTTAGATGGAACCGACCCCTCGGGGTCGGCTCTCCTTTTGCTCGAGGAGGTATCGCCTGAGTCAGCAGGCACTTCCTAAGGTTCGGCCGTTAACCGAACCGGGCTGGCCATCCAGATCTCACGGACTTTCGGCCTCCCTTTCCTTCAGCCTACTCTGTCTTTTGTCTAGAGTGGATTTAGGAATGTTTTACAGATTTGGCAGTCTGACTTGAGGTGGTCAAACCCCAGACAATAACAACAGATGAGATGGGGTCAGCCTTAGCAAAGGCCTCCCCACATTCAGTACAGTGTTGAAACCCAGTGGGACCGGTCTTCTTCTTCTTGGGTTTCTCAGATATGGCCAACCTAACAAATTACCCCATTGCAGCTTCCAAGCCAGGTAATACAACAACCGATCGGTTACAACTGTGTCACAGGCTTTTTAAAGAACCGCAAAAACCTCGGTTCTTTTGAAACCGACTGGTACTGAAACACCACTCTAATCCCAGAAATAAATTTAAATAGAATGGGTCGGTTCCAAACCGGACTGACCGGAAAGAAACCGAAGAAAAGAACAATTTCCAACTTTTTCACAGAATAAAACACAGTCACTACCTAGCTACACACTACCTGTACTGTAGACAGAGGCTGGAAATCCGAAAATAATAAAAAATTATATAGTTTAAACAGAACGCTTTACTTTTACCGAACCGAGCAGAGGAGATCTCCGGAGCGACTTCACTGTTAGGCGGAGTAATGAATCTGACAGTTACACTGGGAAGTACCACAGACAGAGGTTTGAAAACCGAGCTCGAGCTCAATGTTCTATGCTTCTGCATAGAGTTAACTCTTTCCTCTCTGGGGCAGTTCAAGTGCTGGGGCTAACTGCATTATGTCTGAATACAGCAAGACTTCATGTTGTTTGTATCAAATGAATAACTGAATAAAAGACTAGTAAAATAAAAAGGGAAGAGGAAACAGCTTTCCTCCCGAAGAGCAAGAACACCATCCCAAAGATGTGAGGAAAAGAAAATTTATCAAAAAAATGACAGGGACCGTGGCCCTCTGGCCCTGATAAGACACCACAAACAGTTTCTGCCCCCGAGTCAGGATAAAGGGTATGGTTCCTGGGAGGGCCGGGGCCTCACTAGATTTACCCATTTTTTGGACTGGGGAGTATGCATGACATTCTACCAACTCTATCAAAAATCTGGCCTTCAAAGGGAGGACCATTTTTGCTTTTTTTCAGGTCAGGCACTTTATTTTGCAACATCTACATCTGGATCAGTTCCAGAAACCCATGACAGATCTGAAAGATTTATTTTATGAGTGGGTTAGGCTACATATTAAAATGAAGCCCTTATCACAACTTTACCAATTACTTAACACTAAAAATGTCATATATGCAGCTAGTATTAGACTTCAATGGATTCAGGACTCCCACATTAACATTACAACCTCAGAATGGAGGGAATGTCTGGCAAGGAGTTGGAAGATTATTGCCTCACCATCCTGGGGCAAATTCCACTGGAGGGTGTTGACGAGATATTTCAGGACTCCAGTCATTACACAGCACTTTGCTGCATCGTACACGGCACTGTGCTGGCGAGGCTGTGGCCTGATAGGCTCTCATTTCCACATTTTTTGGGACTGCCCCATAGTACAACCATTTTGGCATCAAGTTCAAGCACATCTGCAAACACTATTGACAATCTCGCTTCCCTTCTCGGCATTAATACTGGGCCATCTGGACAGAACTATATGTGTAAGGTCAAAGCAAAACAAACGATTATACCATGCTCTCAGAGTGGCTGCCCTTAAATGTGTTACATTAAAATGGCTCTCTCCCGAACCCCCTACATTGGTAATGTGGGAAGCAAAAGTGGAGGAGATTGAATTGATGGAGCGCATCACAGCCTCACTTAGAATACACTTGGATAACCATTTAGAGATTTGGAGACACTGGAGGGAGGAGAGGGAGTGAGAGTGGGATGGGGGACCGGAGGCAGGTTGAGGGTCATTTGAGCTAGGCCAGTAATAGGTGAGTTGTCAAAGGGTTACCTTGAAGCTCACACAGGGAGCAGCTTTAAGAGCTCTTTACAGTTTACTAATATAGTTTAATAACACTTAATATCTGCAGGTATTCATCAACACACAATATCGTGTGGGTGACTCACTACCTCAGTGGCTGCGTAGTCCCCTTCACTTTTGGAGTGCAGCACCAGGGTTTTTGAAGAACAGGACAACAACACGACATTTCGGCTATGTGCAACAGTTTATTGTTGTTTATTGTTTATTTACAGTTCTAGTACAAACTCATGACTGGTACTTTTATGACTTGGCCTTTAGAGGGTTAACAAAGGACTTTATCTCTTCAGTGTATATTTGGGTCTCACTGACCCCGAAAGATTTGAGAAGCATCTCACCCTGTAAAGTATTCAGAAATGCAATGAGTATTGGTTAGTCCAAGACAAATATATGCATTCAGTATGGACTTCCCTATACATGAATGTTGATACTGCTACCAATTATGTCATGCGCTTTGTACATCATACTGTGCATTAATAAAAATTAAGTTAAAAAAAAAAAATGACGGGGAGAAAAACAGCCCAGAGCCAGGAACTGACCACCATCAGGTCCCATGTCACAGGGTAGTAAAGGGTAGAACAACACACCCTACAATTATGGTGGTGCCAGTGTTCATTCTGAAAAAACTGCATGACCTACAGATACTGCTGTCACAAATTAAATGTCCTAGCAATGACGAGCCATAATGTTTGCAGGGTCTTAAAATATCTGGTGTAGCATAGCAAAACGTCACACCAACCAGGTAATAATGCTACCATTTCAAGAAATGAATAGCAGTGAACTGCTAACCTTTTTTTTGAGTAAGCCTATGGCCCTGGACACTAAATGGGGGGAAAAAATAATTTTTTAACATTTTGCTAATTAATCCATGCCAAATGCTATACATTTTCACACTTGATTAGTACTTTTCATGTGTAAACTGCCAAGTCATTTTTTTCAGCTTATTTAATGCCCTGGCTTGGAAGCACTGTGCCAGCCTAGGCAGTTCAGCAATTAGCAAGTGATTTCTCTGTCTACTTGTGCTACAGCTTCACTGAAGATCATATATGTCATGACTGGAAAGCAAGGGACAAACATCTGGCATCACTAAAGCAGCTGGTAAGACTAGCAACTGGAAAACAAAAACACTAGCCTCACTACGAAAACTCCCAACTGTAGAAGAAAATCAGTAGCTTAAAGACGTTCCCTGATGTTTCAAATTCCTTTTTTTCTGATGCGTTCGAAAAAAGGTTTTAAGGTTGTTTTCTGGCACAAGTACATTCTTAAATGTATGGAAGCATTATTAGAATAATGATTTATCCTATTATGTCATGTCCAGCTAAGAATATATACAGGATGGCATCGAGGAAATTAGCTCCCACACTTGCAGTAGTTGGTATCATTTAAGGCGCTTTACCTAAATATCTGTCTGTCTTTGGTTACACTATTAATTTATGTTAAAGTCATAGCCATTCTGTGTGTACTTCTGAACTGTTTGAATAGCATTCTTGCAAGTTTTATTTTTCATCGGGATGTTTCAATTATTTTTGTCCTGAGCCGACCACCTCTTAAACTGCGACTCCGGGAAGCAGATATAACCAAAAGAAGCACGGCAACCCCTATATTTCTGCTTCTATATTCATAACCATATTCTACTTCTATCAAAAAAGTTTTATGGACATGACATGGGGTTGAAATGCTTTTATGTATAAAATCATACAAATATTTCTCCCTTTGGGGAGTATCGGTTCAAGACCGTGTCATAGCATTGGTAATTTACTCTTGTTTTTGCATTTGTGGAAAAAAATGAAGCAAACATCATGATAAATAATGTGTCCTTGTTTCACATTTTCTTTCACATCCATGTTGACATCTACAATACTGATGTTATAACCTCATAAAACTATCTGACCATTTCCAAATTTTTTCCATAAAGGGAGACTAAGTCTCACTAATGTAACTTAAAAACAAGCATGGCAACCCATGTATTTTCTTGTGGATAGATGACCATCACGTACTGGGCAAAAATTATGACTTTGACATGGGGTTGCTGAAACACCAGGGAACATCCTTAAAGAGATTTACTAAGCTGATGCCTTGCACCACCTATAGTAGTGCCTTACCCTTGCGAGAATCATGTGGTGCAGACGGTGCCAAAAAGAACACTGTAGAATTCCTGTAAAACTGCTCATAAAATTGCAGCCACCGGGTCTTGCTGACTTCCCAGTATATAGCACCGCCCCTGCACACAGCCACGTTATGATGTAATGCCAGGGACAGTCGCGGGCCGTTGTGCCTATAATCGATTTTATATAGTAATGGTCAACCGGTGATCAATCAAGGGCACCGAACGACTAACAAGGGCCTTCCCTTGTTAGTCGATTGATGCCCTTGATTGATCACCAGTTGACCATTACAATATATAAAATCGATTGGAAAGTAGCCCCCCCATAGGCTATAATGGAGCACATCCCCACGCACTCCCTGGCCTTACATCATAACATGGCTGTGCGCAGGGGTGGAGTGTGGGCGACGCTATATACTGGGAAGTCAGCAAGACCGGGTGGCTGCAATTTTTCGAGCGGTTTTACAAGAATACTACAGTGTTCTTTTTGGCTCCATCTGCACCAAATGATTCTCATAGGGGTAAGGTACCACTATATGTGGTGTAAAACTGTATTTTTAAAACTTACTAGATCTCGTTAAATAGAAATAAGACAGGAAAGAAGAGACATGCCAAAATTGATACAAGTGCCAGTATATGGCTAATGGGCTGGATTTGGACCCCCTGAGAACGCCTTTGTGACTATAAAAATACATGTTTTTTTTTGTTGTAGGATAACCCCCACCTCCATACTTTAGGAAATGCAGTAGCCCCAACAACTAACAAAATTCCTCAAAATACCCTTTAAGCCTGAGAAAAGTAAAAGGAGGAAGCTCTCAGACCAATTCTACTACATAAGAAGTGCAGTCAGAAGGACCAAACAGTGATACTGTTTTTGACAGAGAACTTTGCCGTCAGAGCAAGTAACTGCAGTCTAGAACTACAGCCTTTTACTGATAAATCACTTCTCTCTCAGCAGTGCCTGTTTGGATTAAGCAAACAGATACTTTATTAGAAGAAAGGGGTCTCATTTAAGTAAAAAAAAAGTCACTGTGTGTTTTTCTGAGGAAGGGGGCTGTATCAGCTTAATTTACTGAGTCAGGAGCAAAGGCTGAGGCTAATTGGGGGTGTGGCTTAGGAGTACAAAAGCAGGTGTCTCCAATTACAGCTTCCTGCTATTTTTGACAGAGAACTTTGCTGTCAGAGCAAGTAACAGCAGTCTAGAACTACAGCTCTTTTACTAATTGCCCTCCTTCCCACCCCTCCGCCCTCCCACGTAAAGCCAGTTCTACTTTTATAGTTGCTGGATTTGACTGACAACAGGAACTTCCTGTTTGGCAGTAGGAAGGGAAGGATCACTGAGACACATTAGTTTCATCAACGCTGAAGGAACCTAAAAATAGCTCTTTCTCTCGCCCTGGCTACTGGAGGTCTGAATCCAAGCACAGAAGAAGGAAACTACTTAAGACTACAGGAAGTTCCTGTCCCAGAATAAAAAGGGCGAGAATTGTAAGGGCACATAGGCAGTAGGAAAGGAAGTGTAAAAATACATAGAGGGAGGAGACAGTAAGCATACAAAGCAACAGGAGAGGGGACACAAAATAAGTCAAGATGGGAGTGGTGCAGTGCAATGGCTGTGGGGCAGCAGTGTTCCAGGAGACATTCTGGAGGCTGCGATGCTGCTGCCCTGTTGCAGGCACCTCTCTGGTCTGAGGGAGAAGGCTGCCCGTTTCCAGGCTGACCTGGCTAGGATTCGTGAAACCTCTTCCCCCCACCCAGGGACCACCAGGACCACCACCGCTACCTCAGAGGTTGCCAAGAAAGAGGAGCGGTTGGACCAAGGTGGGCTCAGGGAGGGAGAGGATGGTGGAACAGAGGTGCATCCCTCCAGCTGTACCTCTCCAAAAGTCATATGCTGTTCTGGCGAAGAGGGGTTCCTTTATGGAGGCACCTGCAGTGGAGACCAAGAAGAATGCTGGGAACCTCCACAAAGGAGACCCACAGGAGGGTGGCACGAGACCCCACAGGGGAAGAAAACAACTCTTGGTGGGGGACTCGATCAGGGGGTAGAAGTGGGGAGGAAGGGGTCAGGGAGGTAAGGTGCCTGCCTGGCGCCACAGCTTGAGGGACAGGAAGCCGAATCCTCAGGATCACGGAGCAGCTGCATGAGGAGGAGGAGCTGGATATCAATGTCCACCTAAGGACAAATGACCTGGCTGTGAATGGGATCAGAGCAGTGCAAGAGGAGTTTGTAGAGTTGGGAGGGGCCTTAGACAAGTAACATGTATGGTATCCTTCTCAGAGGTGCTGCCTGTCTATGGTAAGGATGATGCTTGGGTATTCCACCATGGGATTCAATGAATGGTTGAAAAACTGGTATGGAGCTCAGGGTTTTGGCTTCATTGGAGACTGGGGAGCCACCTGGAGGGATGCAGGCCTATACTGGTAGATGGTCTGCCTCTGTGGGGAACCAGGATACTAGGTGATAGGTTTAAATGCTTCATTGGCAAGCATTTCAACTATGCAGGGGAGGCACTGAAAGGAGCAGGGAAATCCCAGCCTCCCCCCACAAAACACAGTAGTTAGTGAGGTAAACACCAAGGTAGAGAAGTCAGTATGGAGCAGGACGGGGTAAATGCAGAAAAGGGCAGTAAGGACAGGGTTGGGGCTAAAAGGGGTAAGGCCATAAAAAAAAAAAAAAAGGGAAGGTGATGAGTACCAATGCCTGCAGTCTGTGTAACAAGCTCCCTGAACTAGTGGCCTTGATGGAAGAGGGATACCTGAATATCGTGGCAGTCACTGAAACATGATACACCGAGAACCATGACTGGGATGTCAACATATCAGGAGACACAATCTACAGGAGGGACAGGGTGGGTAAAAGAGGAGGAGGAGGAGTAGCTCTCTATATAAGGGAAGGGATTAAAGCAACATAACTAAAGAGTAAACAGGAAGTTGATGAGTCACTGTGGGTCACCCTGGAGACAGGAAATGGCACCACAATCTGCGAGGGGCTTGTGTACAAACCTCCATCTCAGTGGGAGGAAGTGGATAAGGAAATGACAGAAGGCATCCTTAAAATGGCAGAAAAAGGGGAGATATTGTTGATGGGGGACCTGAATATGCCAGATGTTAACTGGAGTACCTTTGCTGCAGGCACATCCAAGAGCAGTGTCATTCTTGATGCTCTACAGGGGGCATGCCTCAGACAGCTAGTGTTGGAACCCACTCGGGAGGGAGCAATCTTAGACCTGGTACTTTCAAATGGGGGAAGGAGAAAGGATCCCGGATTTAGAAGTGAGTAGCCATTTGGGAACAAGTGACCATCAAACAGTGCAGTTCACAATAAACACAGGCACAGAATCAAGCCATACAAAAACAAGAGTACTGGACTTTAGGAAGGCTGACTTTGGGAGGAATCAATCAATCAATCAAATCTTTATTGATTCAGGCGGACATCATTGAGCAAAGCTCATTTACAAGATGGACCTGACAGGTCAAGGATCAAATTGAAGGTACAATAGCAGACATATACAGAACACTTATATTTAAACAGATACAGTAATATAAACATATATACAAATGAAGGATAAGGATGATTCAACCTAACAGGACAAGGTAGGATACAATTGAAGTACCCTAGAAGAAACCAGAATGTCCAAGATCCAATAGAGGAGCCAATGCAAGCACGCACTACATGGTAACAGGTGGTTACAGGCTCCAGGGCAAGCTAACGCAGACAAACAGATGTAATGATTTATGACTGCAAAAATGATGATAAGCAGCCTCTGACGAATGACATGGAGGTGCTGGTGGGAGATTCAGAGAGGGGCTAAGGCTACTAGTAATAGGAGGTATGGAGGAGTGGTTGGGGTAGAAGTAAGTGCCAGGAATTGGTGTGGAGGTCTTAGTCAGGTGAAGCTAAGCTGTAAAAGTTTTGAAAGGGGCTGAGATACAAAAAAGGGGGCTAGGGAGGGAAAAACTAAGGGAAGATTTATGGAAGAGCTGTCAATAATAATTGCTGACTGAAAGGGGAGGTTGTGAATGTGACTGGACTAGGCCTTGTGATAGCACTTGCATTTCTCTGGGAAGAGACTTACGAGAGCTTTTAAAGGATGCTAGAGGTATAAAGTTGGTCAACTTTAGGGTCTTCTGTAGAAATTCCATGCCAATGCTAGAGAGTAGCTGATTGCAGACCTCCCATGCGGTGTGGGCTTTGGGTAACTTAAAGCGTGATGAAGTTGTTGCTTTTAGGGCATAGGACCTAGCTGTGGCCAGTGTAAAGCAGTCTAAAATATAGGATGGAAGTTTATTAGACAAGGCTTTGTATATCCATAGTGCACATTTCTGTTCCTTCTATTTATTTTATTTATTTTATTTTATTTAAACAGCAGTTTGGAAAACCTTTGAGCCATAGGCTCATTTACAAAGGTACCTTGTCACAGTAAGACAAGCGAAAATACAGTATAACAGTACAACACATAAGTATAACAGTAAATTAAGACATAGATACAAACAAGCTGGTACAGGTAGGATGGATGCAAACAATACCAGAGTTATGTTGTCATAGCAGCAGTAATAAGCTTTATCAATAAGTATTGAGTACGGCTTTGACTAGTGGCAATTACAGCATCGGGTGTTAATAAGGTGGTTACGTAAGGAAGTTTGAAGCCGCGATATAGTTGGAGCTTAGGAGATGGAGGGGGCAGTGTGTTGAACCAGGAGGGGCCCTAAAGCTGAAGGCTCTTTGGCCGTGAGAGGTCCTAGCTCTAGGGATAACAAGAGAGGTTTTCCCAGAGGTCCAGTATGAACTAGTGGGACAGAGCAGCGTATGGTGGTGGTCAATCCTGGTGGGGATAGCCCAAGGAGGGTCTTTTTGTAGGGTACAGGTCAGATATTTGAGGCGCTCGTCAAGATCAAGTACCAGCGCGAGCTGACAGTGAGACAGGTGTGTCAGCCTAGGTGCTCCAGCATTAACCCGCAGGCCTTATTCAGAGTAGTTGAATTTTATGGAGTGCGGTCTGATCAGCAGCACCATACACCGGAAGTCCATAGTCCACTAGGGACAGGATAGAGGAGGTGACTGCGAAGTCAAGAGCCTCCGGGGAGGCAGTGTTTATACCGCTGTAAGATGCCCAATCGGATATTAGTGGCAGTGGCTAGGGCAGCAATGTGTCCATGGAAGGAGAGGGAGGGGTCAAAATGGATCCCTAGGTATTTATAGGAGCAAACTTGTTCGAGTGGGAAAGAGGACCTAGAGTGAATGAGGAGTTTGAAGTTGCAGGACTTGTTTTGGGGATGAGTGAAGAACATGGTTTTTGTTTTTTTAAGATTTATCACCAATCTATGTTCCTTGAACCAGCCCTCGGCTTCAGTGAAGGACTTCTGAGGTGTAGGGATGTCCAACCAACTGCAGCATAGAGAGAGCAATGATGAGTGTTGAATGGAAGATCTGTAATAAACCGTAGTGCTCTGTGATACAAGGTATCCAATTTGCTTAAGTAGGAAATAGGACAGTGACCATAAAGGAAGTCTGCATAGTCGATAAGTGAGATAAATGAGGCCTGGATTAGTCTCAGCCTTGAGTCTCTGGTTAGAAAATGTTTATTTAAAGAATAGGCAGAGCTCTGGCTGATTTTTTCAGAGTTCTTCAATATGATGAGTGTAGTCAAGCCTGCTATCAATCCACACCCTAAGTATTTGAATTTATCTACATAGTCAGGCTTTCTCCAAGGATGGTGGATAAATGGGAAGATTGTGGTGAGGAGGTGTTAGTATGGTTATTAGTGGAGAAGAACATAGCTTTTGTCTTCTTTGCATTTAGGAGGAGTTTTTCTCAAGTAATTGGTGTTGCAAGAGGAGAATTCTGATTGTAAAATTTCACAGGCCACTGCAGGCGATGGAGTTACTGACATATAAAACAGTGTCATCTGCAAAGAGAGGTGAACATTGGCTTTGGTGAGATTAGTGTCAATGTTGTTAATGTAAATGGCAAAAAGGATGGGCCAGGATAGATCCTTGAGGAACTCCTCTTAGAAGCGATTTTAATGAGGATAAGTCACCTTCAGCTTTCACCTGCTGTGTTCTATCAGTGAGGTAACATCTGAACCACTTAAGAGAGGGTGGGTCTAAGCCTATGGAGTGTAGTGAAGAAGTAGCAGCTCATGATCCACGGTGTCAAATGCTTTGCTTAGATCAAGGAATAAACACAGACACTGCTCTCTTTTTGTCAAAGCTCAGTTTGCCAGTCATTTTGTGACTTTGGCCAGTGCAGAGATGGTGCTGTGCCTGGCCCTAAATCAGATTGAGCAGGATTAAGAGGTTGTTAACTCAAGGTAGTCTCTTAATTGGATGCTCATTAATTTCTCTAGCATCTTGGAAGCACAGGAAGAATGGATGTGGGCCTGTAGTTGTTGAGGTCCATGGGTCCCCTGATTTTAGGAGGAAACACTTGGGCTGTTTTCCATATCAAAGGAATAGAGCCAGAGGTTAATGATAGATTAAAAGATGTGTTAATGGAACTGCAAGCACATGAATTGCAATTTTAGAAAATAGGGGTCAAGAGTCTGCACCTCGCTTTTTAGTGTCCAAATGCAGCATTGGGTCCTCTACTTGCTTCAATAAAACCGGTTTGAAGGAGAAGGAAGAAACAGCCCTCTGAACCTCAGTAGACTGGGAGTTTAGTTGTGCCCTTAATAATTAGCTGGAGGGTGTCAAAAGCAAGGCCAGCCATAGTGAAATGATTATTGAATGCATCAGTACTTCCGTTTATCAGAGATAGCAACCTTATTAAGGTGCACTTGAGATGGCAGAGAGGTGCTAGAGTCTGTCCTAAGATCCCTTGATGGTGCCCCAGGAAAATGATAGAGTGCCTCAGAAAAGCACTAGCAAATGGGCAAAGGAAGGAGGGTGGAGGAACAATGAGGAATAATCAAAACAGCCATCGCAGAGGCAACAAGCCTTTGTGTGAAGCAAATCAACAAAACAAAATGAAGGAGAAAAACACTATGGTTCACAAAAGAGGTGGAAGGGAAGGTTAAGGAGAAAAGGATAGCATTCAGGAAATACAAGGAAACACAGAAGGAGCAGGACAGAGAACTTTATCAGTTAAAGCAGAAGGAGGCAGGGAAGGCAGTCAGAATAGCAAAGGCACAAACTGAGGAAAAGATAGCCAACTCTGTTAAGAAGGGGGAATAAAACCTTTCATAGGTACATTAGGGAGTGAAGAAAGACCAAGGGAGGGATACAGAGACTTAATAAAGGGGAGGGAATGTGGGCAGAGGGTGACAGTGAGAAAACAGGAATACTGAATGAATATTTCTGCTCAGTATTCACAATGGAAGAAGAGGGGGAGGTACCTAAACCAAACAAGAGAAACACTCTGAATAGGGGGGTCAATACAAGTCCATTCACAGAAGAAAGGGTTTTGAAAGAACTCTTGAAACTGAGGGTGGACAAAGCAATGGGGCCTGATGGGATTCATCCAAGAATTCTAAAAGAACTAAGAGTAGAACTAATAAAGCCACTGACTACTCTCTTTAACAAATCATGGGAGGATGGGGTGGTACCTGAGGACTGGAGGAGAGCAAATGTGATTCCACTTCACAAAAGTGGGAGCCGGGCAGAGGCAGGAAACTACAGACCAGTTAGTTTGACCTCAGTGGTAGGGAAAATGATGGAATCACTTCTCAAGGAAAGAACTGTTGAGTACCTAGAGGCCAGTGCGGCATAGGACTCAAGGCAGCATGGTTTCACAGCAGGAAGGTCATGTCAGACGAACCTAATAGATTTCTTTGACTGGGTGACCAAAGTAGTAGACCAGGAGGGTTGTGGATATGGCCTACCTAGATTTTAACAAGGCATTTGGCATGATCTCACACAAGATTAATATACAAGTTGAAAAGCCTTGGGTGGTTCCCAAGGTAGTAGCCTGGATAAAAAACTGGCTGGATAACAGGATGCAAAGGGTAATAGTAAACGGAGTCCACAGTGAAGAAAGGAGGGTAACTAGCAGGGTACCGAAGGGGTCAGTACTGGGACCGGTCCTCTTTAATGTCTTTATAAGTGACATTAGAGAGCACCTGGAAGGAAAAGTGTGTCTCTTTGCAGATGACACAAAGATCTGCAACAGGGTTGATACACAAAGTGGGGTGGAAAGGATGAAAAGGGACTTGGCAAGGTTGGAGGAATGGTCAAATATGTGGCAGCTCAGATTCAATGCAAAGAAGTGCAAGGTAATGCATCTGGGAAACAAAAACCCAGGAGAAGAGTACACAATGAGGGGTGAGTTAATAAAAACAACAAAAATTGGGGGCACTGTGGAGCCTGAGCAGTGTGCAGCAACTTTTTATAGTTTACACGTCGAGAGAACATTTGTTTAAATCTCTCATTTAGAAGCCTCCCACAGGTGTTTTGACCTTTCTACTGTGAAGAGCGACCCGGAATCTGCTAGGATGGGTAATCCCAAGAAAGATAAAGACGCCTGGAGGGGCTGGAAAAAGCAAAGGAACAGCAGGACTGGGGACAGCAGAGGACGTAACATTAATCGAGGAACGGCCTGATGGAGGAGAAACTATTAACACTCTGGGCCATAAACTCCAGACTTTAATAGCATCAGTTTCTACACTCAATCAGAAAGTTGTCGACTTTAACACCCGAGTCCTAATTGTTGAGAAAGCAGTAGATGGGCTTAAAGATGATTTTAAGGAGGTCCGTAAGCAGGCAGAGGCCTCGACTGGAGCGACCACCTTGCTTATCAAAGAAACCCAGCACCTTAAGGCACATCTGGAAGCGCCTGAAAATCAAGCTCGGGGGGCCAATATCCGGATGGTAGGTTTTTCCGAGGGCTCAGAGGGGGACCATCCGGTTCAGAGCATGCAGGAATGGTAATCTGAAAAATTAAATCCAGAAGCCCCAGCAAATACAGGGGAAATGCAAAAAAATCTATCGAGTTGCACGTGGTAGAGTTTCAAAATCGGAAGACCCCGTACCTTAAATGATGGTTACTTCAGGTGTGGCGGCTAGAGACAAAATTCTCAGACTTGCCCATGAGAGCAGCTCCAGTGTTTCAAGGGGACTCTCAGGTTCATTTCTTTCCCCGACATCAGCTATACAACGAGGCAACGGAGAAAAAAATTTGATGGTGTGAGACGAGTCTTGAGGGAGCTAGGAGTATCGTACACAATTATCTTTCCAGCCAGGCTTCGGATCATATATCAGAGCAGGGTATACCTGTTTTTGGATCCCACTGAGGCTGGTAAATGGGCGGATAGAAGGGCTGCAGAATCGCGAAGAAGAACCGAGGGGTCCGACAAGGCAACAATCTGATGGTTTAACGTGGGGACTTTGGACTCTCTAATTTTTTGGTAACACTATTATAATCTCACCCACCAGCTTATAATTTAAATAAACCGAGATGGCCTATACAGTTGCTTGATTTTGGGGTACAGATTTCCTGGCTCTCTCTTTTGTTTGAGGCTTCTGCATTAGGAATTTGAGCGGGCCTGGTACATTTAGTTATGTCCTAAAAATGGAAAGGTGGGGAAAGAATAAATCTAAGTCTAATACTGTTAAGTTAGTAAGAAATAAGAGGTAGATGTCTTATAGTTGTATGGTTTTCTCTTAATATAGCGCAATGTTTAGCTGCAAATCAGTTTACTGTAACATTTTTCTCTTTCATTTAGGATGGAACATGGCACCAAAATACAGGTTACTCACCTGTAACAGGAGTTCTAGGAATGGTATATGTTGTTCATCCACACTCATTGGCAGGTATCCTTGCCGCTTTAAATCTTGCCGGAAGGTCTTCAAGCTTGCTCCTCCCACCACCGGGTGGTATAACTCGGCTCCGCCCATGGCCTGTAGATCTGGCCGCTGGGAGCTCAGGTTGTGCACCGAGCCGGGGAGGTCGAGTGGGTCGATGTGGATGAACAACATACCATTCCTAGAACTCCTGTTACAGGTGAGTAACCTGTATTTCTAGGGACATGGATATGTTGTTCATCACCTCGATAACGAACTCTAGCAGTTCTCCGGGAGGAGGAGGCAAGGCACCCCAATGCTTACTTGGAAAGAGACTGGAGAACAGGCCCCAAACCCAGCATCCGGGCGTGACTCCAAGGTCGATGTGGTAATGGGTAATGAAGGTGTTTGCTGACTTCCAGGTAGCAGCCCTGCAGATTTCCTGGATAGGGGCGTCCCTGGAAGCAGCCACCGTTGCAACAGTATGGCGGGTAGAATGAGCTCTTATCCCTCTGGGAGCTCCATGCCCGCCAACTTATATGAGATCTATGCAGGAGGTTACCCACCTGCTTATAGATCCTTCAGCTGCAGGTCTGCCAGATCTTGACTTCAGCGTAGGTGACAAACAGCTGGCGAACCTCTCCCAATTTCAGCCGTCTGCTCCTTATAATAGCGCCCTTCTAGGAGTCCAGAGTATGGAGCCTATATTAAGCCTCAGGTGTGATTGGGGTAGAACACGGCAGAGTCAACACCTGGTTAAGGTGAAACTCCGACACCACCTTAGGAAGGAATTTCGGTGGGGCGCAGGATGCTCTGTCCCTGTGGAAGACCAGGTAAGGAGACTCGATGGAAAGCCTGGAGCTCTCCATCCTTCTGGCTGGCGTGATAGCCACCAGAAGGCGGTCTTCCACGACAGGTGAGAGAGACACACCTGTGCATAGGTTCGAATGGCTTGCCCATGAGCTTTGCCAGTACCAGCAGTAGATCCCACGGAGGTGGGGTTCCCACACTGGAGGAAATGTGATCAAGGCCTTTGAAAAGCGCAGACCACCTTCTCCTGCGCCACCGACTGCTTCCGGCCAGCGCCCGGTAAGCGGGAGATGGCTACCAGGTGCACCCTTAGGGTCGTCGCCCAAGCCCTTGACTAGAAAGGGACCATAAATAGTCCAAGATGCTTGCCAAGGACCAGGAGGAAGGGTCCAAGCCCTTGCCCTGACACCAAATGGAAAACCTTTTCCATTTGAAGGCATAGCATTTTCTGGTCGACTCCTTACGGGACGCCTCAACTACATTGAGGACCTCGTCGGAAAGACCCAAGGCCTGGAACTCTAGCCGCTCAGGAACCAGGCCGTCAGGTGCAGGGATTGAAGGTCCGGATGGAACACCTTCCCCTGATTGACTGAGAGCAGGTCGGGCGAGCTGGAAGCTGCAGCAGGTCCTGGAGCTGAGACTGAGAGATCTGGGTACCAGAACTGGCGAGGCCAGTCTGGGGCTATCAGAATCACCTCGCCTTGTCCCTCCTTGCCTTGAGAAGCACCTTGTGGATCAAGGGAAATGGGGGAAAAGGCGTAAAGAGGCCGGGGTCCACTGCCTCAGAAGGCATCCCCTGCAGGGCCCTGCTGAGGCGGGCATGGAACAGACTCAACCCAGCGTTCTCCTGGAGGCAAACAGGTCCACCTGAGGTGTGCCCCAATGGGAGAACAGATGCTACTACCTCCGCAGGAGAGACCACTCGTGGGATGCAGCCCCTATCCGGCTCAGGGCATCGGCCAGGGTGTTGGAGGCTCCTGCCACGTGAATGGCTAGAGATCCGCCTCCAGGCTGCGCCACAGTGACCAAATCACGGAGAGCTTCCCTTGCATAGAAGCATGGAGGCGCGTCCCGCCCTGGCGGTTTAGATAGTACATGGTCGTGGTATTGTCCGTCTGGACTCGGACCACTTGACCCCGGAGGAACGGAGCAAAGGCGGTGAGAGCTAGGCGGACCGCTCGGAGTTCCAACAGGTTGATGTGCATCGGGACTCGCGGGGACCAGGGCCATGAGCCAGTGTTCCCCAGATGGGCACCCCAACCCATCAGAGAGGCATCGGTCGATAGAGACCGTCGGCTCGGGCGGGACGAGCAGGATGCCCTCCTGCAAATGATCTGGAGCGGTCCACCACTGGCGTTCCACATGCCCTGTGTCACCCGACACAAGCTGGTCAAGGATCGCAGCGTTGTGACCACTGGCTGGCCAGTCCCCACTGAAGGGGCGCATGTTCCAAGCAGGCCCAACGGACCACGCTGGTGCAGGCCGCCATGAGACCCAGGGCGCAGGAAGTCCGGGCAGGGCGCGGTGCCCAACCAGAAATGATCGGGCAAAGGAGGAAGAACCTCAGCCCTGTCCGCCGGGGCAGCTCTGGCTCGAGAGAGTCGAGCTGCGCCCGATGAATAGAATCACCTGCTTGACTCGAGTTCCGACTGGCCTCGTTGATAAGGAGGCCCAGTTGAGAGCAGACCTGGAGGGCCAGATCTCTGGACCACTCCGCCTCCTTCCTGGAGGGAGCTGCTATCAGCCAGTCGTCCAGGTAAGGGTACACCCGGACCCCTCGGCGCCGCAGGAATGCTGTCACCACTGCCATGCATTTGGTGAAGACCCTGGAGCTGGAGACAAGCCGAAGGGCATGGCTTGGAACTTCGAGAGGGATCCTTCCGCTCGGGCGAAGGAATCTCTGGTGAGGCGGACGGATGGGGACGTGAAAAAGCGCGTCCTGCAAGTCCAGAGAGCAAGAACCACCGCGCGTTCAAGGATGGTATTATCTGAGCCAGAGTGACCATCCTGAAGGTTCGAGACCCAGGAATTCTGTTTAGAGTCGTGAGGAATTAGAATGGGCGCCCAGCCCCCTCGTCTGCTCCGGAACCAGGAAGTACCTGGACACAAACCCTGGGTCTGAAGGAGGGTCCACCACCCTCTTATCACCTCCTTCTGGAGGAGGAGCGATGTCGGCTCGACGAGCCGCCAGTGAGCTGGGGATCCCGAAGCCCCGAGGCGGCAGCTCTGAAGGGTGGTGCCTGCTCGAATTCCAGAGGCAGGCCTCTTCCCACCACCTCCAAGACCCACCTGTCCGTGGAAACAGCGGACCAGGCGGAGCAAGTGCGGGCCGTCCCCGGGGACCCAGGAGTAAGGTAGCGGGAATGGGCGACACCCTCAGCCCGTCACTGGGCAGGCTTGGAGGAGGGACGGCCGAGGGACCTCCTGGGCCTTTCCTCCCTGCCTCCTGTTAGAGGAAGCGGCGGCTTGGGTTTGGGATGCCAAGGCCGAGCCTGCTGGCCCTGGCGTTGCTGGGCGGGCGCCCGGGAGCACAGAGGACGAAAGGAGCTTAGGCTGTGGTTTCGCGGCCTTTGTCCTTCAGGCGGAAGGGCCGAGTCAAGGTAGCATTGGACTTCTCGATCCTCTGCAGGTGACCTTCCACCCCAGGGCCGAAGAGGTCAGTCCCAAAAGGAACATCCGCCAACTTGTGCTGGGTATCCAGTAAAGGTGGATATCCTCAGCCAAGCGCCCGACGCCATAGCCACTGCGGCCGCCACCGTACTGGCACATGAGTCCCTATATCCAAAAGCAGTCTGGAGCTGCTGTTTGGCCACTACCCTGCCTGGTCCGCACCTGCTAACCGTAGTCTGCAGATCGGGCGGGAAGATGAGGATGACCTCATCAGGGAGCCCAACAGGGCATGAGAAAAATGTGCCATGAGGCGCGAACTGGCCTGTGAAAGCCGAGAGAGGGCGCAGCGTGGACTTTAGCCCGACATGGTCAATTTCTTGGACTCCTTGTCAGGAGGTTTGTCCACATCCTGGCGTTGCCCATGGCGGCAGCTGTCGGTAATCCAACCCCTCAGCAGAGGGTGTTCCAACAACGGACAAAGGAACCAGTAGGGACCGCATACTTCCTGGCCATCCTGGCCGAAGGCGCAGGGCAGGAAGCAGGGCGCTGCCAAAGTTCCAGTGCGGACCCACTATGGCCTCGGCCACCGGAAAGGCCTCCGTTGGAGAATCCCCTCGGTCCAGAATCTCCGTGAGGATACCTGGCCCGTTTGGAAGCGGGTTCGAGCTCCATCCGGTGGACTCCGAGATGAGCGAAGTAGTCCTAGGAAGGACTGACGGGCTATCGTCCATTGACTGACCTCCTGAAGACTCCAAGTCCAGTCGCTTGGAGAAAGGAGGAATCATCTTCGGACTCGGAAGAGTCCTCGAAGAAACTGCCTCTGGCCTGAGCCACCCTTCACCGAGGAGATCGGTCGGGAGTGAGGGTAACTGACAACCGATGGGGTAGACCTTTGCCGACCGAGAATCCTTGGTGGAGCCCCAGTGGTGGCTGTGGAGGCGGAGGTTCCACGAATCGAGTGGAGCAGCTGGTTTGGCGAACAACCGGCCTGGGTATAGTTCCTCGGATAAGTCGGGGGTTGTGTGGGCCGCTCGGTGACAGCCACTTAATGGCGGGAAGGACGGGTCGGCTTACTCCCGGCCAGGAGGAGCTGTTGCAACATAAGGTCCTCGTGCCGTCGATGTAATTTCGCGAAGCCTCCCTCATCCGAGGAGGAGGGCAGGCAGCAGCAACGCCCGCTTACATGATGCCGGGCCGAGACCCCGCCTAGCAATTCAGGTTCGGCTGGACGACGAAGAGTCGAGACCGAGACCGAGAGTCCCGAATTTCCGAGGTCGGTGCGGGGAGGTGTCGGCGAACGGCACTCCCTTGGCTCGGATGGTGCATCCGAGGCTCCGAACCGGAGGCACAGGCGAGCCACAGGATCCTCAACTCCTCCCGGGGAACCGGGGAGGGAATCTCGGCTGCTAAAGGCGACAGCCCGTCAATGGGTCGAGAAAATCTCGACTTCATCGGTCGGAGTCTCGGTCAACTGACCTGGCGAGGGACACCGTGAGGCCAGTGGCCAGCCCGGCGGTCGACCCGAAGCCGGTGATCCGTGGCCGAAGAGGACCTTTCCCGCTCCCAAGAGCGTCGACGGAGGGACTTACCCTGTCCTCTTTTTGGACCAAGAATAGGTCCCGCAGCGTAGGCCCTTCTCCTTTAGTGGAAGGGACAGACAAAGCTCCTTAAAGGAAGCCGTGTAAGAAGAGCCCAGAGAGAGCGGGATAAATGCCGCGGCCGAGGAAGATACGGCCCGCGCCGCCTCCTCTTCGAGGGCGACCATCCGCTCGAGCTGATCCGCCGAGCCCGCCACCGCGGACACCGCCAACCGGGCCTCCTTGGACTTCACCGGAGGGAAACGCTTCTCGGGACGGCCCAGTTGCAATCGGGCAGCACGGTCTTCGAGGACGTAGGCCGAGAAAGATGAGCACAGGTCGCAAGCCTGCGGGTCGTGCTCAAGGCCTAAGCAGTAGACACACGTGGAGTGTGGATCCGTCCGAGACATCTTCTGCCCGCATGGGCATCTCGAAATCCGGGTCGATTTGTCCGCCGCGGCGGCGAGGACAGAAGACTGAAGTCTTTTAAAATTTATTTTTAAATCTGCAAGCGGAGAAATAGGAACCAGTCTCAAGCGCAGAGCGTTAAGGAGGGAACCTGAGCTTCCAAGCGGTAAGGAAGATCTGGCGTCATGGGGCGGAGCCGAGAGTTATACCACCCGGGTGGGTGGGAGGAGCAAGCTTGAAGACCTTCCGACAAGATTTAAAGCGGCAAGGATACCTGCCAATGAGTGTGGATGAACAACATATCCATGTCCCTAGAACAGCCCTTATTGTAGGGGCATTGCTCACTACTTTTGGACTGAATTGCTGGACAATTACCTAACATTTGTTTAAGCCATGTGCTCCTGGGCTCATTAAGCAGCACACATTAGGAGTTTTATCCAATCTTGTGTAGTAAAATTATAAGATACCCCCTTATGATGTAACACAATGTAGTTGATGCATGATATCCTTTTAATTAAGGAGAAAGGTTTACTTTTTCCAAAAGGAACTGTTGTAACTACTTTGGACTGTCAGCTACATGCTTTTTGTCTGTCATGTACAAGATAAAATGAAAAACTAAAGTTTAAAAAACCATCAAAAATCGAAAGAGACCTAGGAGTAATTATATCAGATGACCTAAAGGTGGGCAAGCAATGTGAGAAGGCAGTAAGGAGGGCTGGGGGGGTGGATACTGGGATGCATAGGGACAGGTATCAACAGTAGAAAACAGGAAGTCGTAATCCCTCTGTACAGACAGTTGGTAAGACCCCATCTGGAGTACTGCGTGCAGTTCTGGAGACCCCATCTCCGCAAAGACATAGAGTGGAGGCAGAAGACATACAAGGAGAGACTAAAGCAGCTTAATATGTATATTTATTTATTTGATATATCGGTTTACAACCTTTGAGCCAGAGAGGGGAGACATGATAGAAACTTCCAAGTATCTCAAGGGAATTAACAAAGTACAAGAGGGTAGCATCTTTCAGAAGAAGAGATTGCAAGAACAAGGGGCACAATCTGAAGATGGGGGGACAGCTCAGAGGTAATGTTAGAAAGTATTTTTCACAGAAAGGGTTGTGGATGCAAGGAATGGCCTTCCTGAGGAGATTGTGGAGTCAGGAACAGTGGGAGAATTCAAGAATGCAGGGGACAGACATAAGGCAATTCTAGTGGGGGGTAGGAGGAAGTAAGCTGTTGATTAACTAGAATCTGCAGCTTATCCATCAGGTAGGGAAATGGGCAGACTAGGAGGACCAAGGGGTCCTTATCTGCTGTCAAAGTCTAGGTTTCTATACGTAAAGGAATGTGGCTGAAACATCACGTAGAAACAGAAGCTGTAGAGAGTCTATAAATAAAAATTACATAGAGAATAATGTATGGGGTGGTGTGTATTACGCAAGCAATAAGACACGACGAGGTATGGGTTATGGCCTGATAAGAGCACGCCCCAGGTGCATTATGAGGTACGAGGCACTTGCGCTGAGTGTCTTTAGCACCTGGGAAGTGCTCATATCAGGCCATAACCCACACCTCGAAGTGTCTTACTGCACTTATAAAATGGGCCCCCCAGTAAAATTATTAAAAAAGTCATAAGAAACTGTAAATACATACAGTAACAAATACATACTGGATGAAGTATGGGTCTCGGTGTGTAGCGAGAATTTACACACCGAGGGGTTTATGCGTAGCATCAAACCCAGAGGGTGTCTGTCGTCGAGTTCTACATACTCAATTTATTTTATATAATTGTTAGGCTTCTCTTTTCGCCCAGTAATTATATAAAATAAAAAAAAAAGACTGCTGTGCAGCCAGTCAGATTATCTCAGCATGTAGGTCCACTTTCACTTTATTTAAAATATTGTCGTGGGGGTCCATCCGTAGCTGTGTGGAACATCTGAAGTAATTTAAAAAATTACTTACTGCTGAGTGTCCATGGTAGTTTCTCTCCATGGTGGGTTTGCGTAAGGGAACGGTTTCCTGTTCGGGAAGGACACAGCGAGTGAGAAGTTTGAGCATGCGCAGTGTGGGGAAAACCGTGCACGTGATTGCCGTTATAAACGCTCCTTTATAACGGCAAATTATGCAACGGTTTCCCAATGGGAAAAAGGGAAGCCCACTAATTATATATAGAATAAAATATGGAGTGGTATGTGTAACAAAAAGTTTACACACACCTGAGGGGTTAGATTCTACATAAACCCCCAAGAGCAAAGCTTAAGGGGTTTGTGAAAGCATCTAACCCAGAGGGCGTGTGTAAACTTCAAGTTTACACACACAGCACCCCATATTTTATTTTTTATTTATTAAATGTTTTACCAGGAAGGCACACTGAACAACAAGTTGCTCGTCTCCTGGTGCAACCTTGGAGCGGGGGCTACAACTGGATGAAGAATTAGATACACAGTTTAACATTTATCATATCTGAGAAATTAAACATTCAGTTACATTTATAAAAAGACATACAGATAAAAATATAAATAATCATACAGTCGCATTTGTAACATATCATACAATTAAATAGATCATACCTGTGGAATTTGCGTTTAATTACAAGTGGCATATCTGAGGAACACAGTACAGAAATTTAACATAGCCTTGGAGCCAGCTCCTTGCAGGAATGGATCACTCACTGTTAAGAGGCAGATTATTTAGCAATTATTGAATAAATGAGGTCCAGTGGGGGGACATCAAGGAGGGTAGGGGGTAGACGGGGAAATAAGCTGGGGGAAGGACAGGATAAAGATGGAGGGAACATTACCGGAGAAAAGTGAGAAAAAAAATCAGTTGTGAAGGGCAAGTTAACACAGTGCTAGTGCAATCCGGGAGCACCTCAGACAGAACAAAAAGTGCTAATTATTAGCTCAAGTGAACTAATTCCTTTAAGTGCAGGGAGGTGGGAGGGCAGGGGAGAGAGAGGTTGGGGGGGTAAGGGACAGGGAAGGGAAAGACGAGTCATACGTGGAACTGGCTCCTTCGGAGTGTGGAGATAGCTACCAGTGGCGGAATGAGGCGAGAACTTAGAATAAGAGGCAGGAGTAGGCAAGGACCAGTTGGGTAGAGATAGAAGAAGGGATGGTAAAGGGAAGGAGAAGGAGGAGGGGTGGTCACAGACTAGGCCTCTTCAGGATGCTGAGAACCCTGCCAGAGACAGAGTCAAGCGAGGACAAGTTAGGTAGAGAGGATGGAGGGAAGGGGGGAGGGGGAGGAAGGAAGGAAGACTAATTTCCCAGTGCTGGACCCCTCCAGGATGCTGAAAACCCTGCCAGGGGGCAGAACTAGGTGAGGACAAGTTGGGATGAGAGAAAAAAAAGGATGAAGGGGAAAGAAGAAGCTTTCCTAAGACTAGGCCACTCCAGGATGCTGAGGACCCTGCCAGAGCACAGAATCAGGTGAAGACTAGTTGGGTAGAAAGGATATAGGGGGTGGGAGGAATGACGTTAGAGTAACTGCCCAGTGCTGGCTCCTCCAGGATGCAGAGAACCTTGCCAGGGGACAGAATTAGGTGAGGACAAGTTGGACTGAGGGAATAGGGGGATATAAGAGGAAAGGGAAAAAAAAAAAAAGGAGGGAGGGAAGAAAACTTACCTGAGAGTAGACATCGCCAGGGTGCTAAGAACCCCGACAGAGGGCAGATTTAGGTGAGGACAAGCTGGGTAGAAAGGAGAGAGGAGGAAGGAGGAGGCTTGCCCAGTTCTAGACCCCTCCAGGATGCTGAGAATCCTGCCAGAGGTCAAAACTAAGCAGGGGCAAGTTGGTAATGGGAAAAAAAAGTTAGGGGTAGAAGTGAAGGATAAGCAGTGAAGGGAGAGTAGAGCGTGCTGAGAAGCAGGCTCGGGGGAGAAAGGTTTAATAGGGGATGTGAGTCTTGGAGAGTAGCAGAGGCATAACAGGACAGTTAAGGAGGGTTAAAGCAGGAGCAGTTAGATGAGAGAAAGTTATGTAAGGCAGAGGCAAATGAGTAAGAGGAGGAGAAATGCCGTATTTGGTGGGGGGTCCAGATTTGTGGGAAATGATGGGTAAAGCCTGACTGACTGATGAGAGTGGCTCAACGGGGGACCAACAAAGTGCCAGAGGATCTGAGGGAGTGGGGGGGGGAGAAAGTGAGCATGACAGGTAGGAGGGAAGTTCTCCTAGCCAAAATTTAGAAGTGAATTTGGCACAATGAGTGAGGCGCCTATTGGCAAGCGAGTGAAGGGACAAGGCGTGGCAGAGGTCACAGTGATGAGTGCATGATGGAGCATCAAGGGCAACTCGACAGGAGTTATAGGGAGTGTCCAATCTGGTTAGGGAGGATTTGGGAGCGGCACCACAGACTACATCACAGTAATCGAAAATGGAGAGGATAATTGCTGGGTTTCCCCTTATTTCACCTCAGCAATTACAGAATATAAAAAAGGAGTTGCTGTGTGGCTGCAGTCTGGTTAGGTCACAGCGTGTGGCCGCAGTCGCCTTTCTTTCTGTATTTAAGTTTTTATTTTGTGGGCATCTGAAAGTGAATCCAAGTCTTTGTGGTACATTTTTGTTTCAAATTACTTACTGCCAACTCTGAGCGGCGGTTCACTGTCCGTTTGTGGTTTGCCAAGAAAGAGAGCGGTCGGTAAGCGAAGAACTTTGTCGAGCGCACGCGCAGAGTAAGGGAAACCATGCACGTGTTTGCCATAATAAGCACTCCTTTATTATGCCAAATTACACCACGGTTTCCCTATGGGAAAAAAAGGGAAACCAGTTATTATAATCATATTAAGAGAAAGTAACAAAAAGTAGTCCTTGTCATTGTATTGCAATGGAGAAAGTCACGGGCAGTGGTGTATGTCTGTCTCCCCCCACCCTCAACATACACACACACTTTCTATTTATTATTATTGTTTCTTTTTTATTTCTTAGTTTGGCTGTGTTCTCTCTGTTAGTGTTATCTGGAGTGCTGTAGCAAGCGTGCTCATCATACCCAGCGTGCCTGACACAATCCTGCAGAACATGCTTATTATACCGGTTTATTTTTTTTTTTCCTCTTACATTTGATACATTCCCAGTGTTAGTGATGACTGATGGTGTGCACAGAGGCAACTTCACTGGTAACAAGCAGGAGCGAGCGTGTCTCCTATCGGTTGCTGTACTTTGTGGTTTTCCTCAATATCACTTCACCAAGCTCAGTGCTGTTGTATGAGCAATGACAGTTGCTTTGTTTTTAAAAACTAATGTATTTAAAATAATGCCACTTGGTTTTTAGATGTGGTTCATTAACAGGGGATCTGGGTTCGGTGGTGATTTGAAAGCCGTGTAGTGGCGGCATGTGCGACAATCAGTGGATCGGGGCTACCTTTCTATACTGAAACAGCAGACTCTGAGCAGAGGTAAGATTTTTTTTTCTAAAATCAATGAAAAAAGCACATCAATGCTTTTGTTCAGTGATTCTACCATATACCACCACGAGTCGGCTTTCAAATGACAGGGGAACCACGCTCCACTCTGTTAAGTCTAAGATGGCACAACTGTTTTGACGACAGTGGCACAGTGATATATTTTTGTTGTGGGGTCAGGTTGGCACAAGTGCCGGTTGGCAAGTTACATCCTGATAAGGACATGGCTGAAAATGGCTTTCAGCCAATCAAGATACTGGATTTGTTTCGCCCATTTTATAAGAGAATTTAATGCATATCCAAGATGTGGAGTGCTACATAAACCCTGAGAGCGACGCTTGAGGGGGTTATAAACGCATCTCACCCGAGGGTGTGCATTTAATTTGAGTAATCACATCACCCTATACTTTATTTTTTATTATTGCCCATCAATTTTTTCTATGCTCCCCCCACCCCACCCCATTTTAATGAACCTTGGAAAATGTGTGGTTCTGTGAGTTTCTGCCATCCCCACCCAACAAAGAAAGAAAATCACTTTAAAACATTTATTAAACTTATGTTAAAACACTTATTTAAAGTAAGATTGAACTTGCTTTCATTTCATATAGGCTGCAAACACACCGGAACATCCCAGTGACAGGTGAAATAAATGGTTTCATTTGTCATAGGAATGGTAAACCTTGGCTAATACTTAAAACTTTGTTTTGCCGTGCCCTCCACCCCAGTTCCACACCTTTAACTGCCTTGAGAAGGCTAAAAGTTCCTTGCAAAGAGAACAGAAACCCATTTAAACAGACCCATGATCACGATCTGCCCTGAGCTGCCTTTTTTAGCATTCTGAAATCGGTGATCTCAGGAAGCTGAAGCTGTGGCATGAAGGAGACAGTAAAAGTATTCCTTTTCTTTACCTGTTCAGCTCCTTTCAGGTATAAATGATGTTTTGCCGACTCTGTTTTAAAAGTGATTGTTTTTAGTGGCGGTTCACAGAAAAGGGGGATCAGACAGCAGTGTCTCGTGCTTGCTCCACTGTGTGTTTGAATGCCGTAATAACCAGCCGGTTATTACGGCAAACAATAACTGACCATCTCCATGGAAAAAATGGATGGCCAGTTATTATATACTTATAGTGTACAGTAGAGCACTGTTCTATATAGAAATCCATCCTTTTTCAAGTACTGTAGTACCACAGTTCAAAGGTCATGGAATGTGATTGTACTCTTCTGTGGTACAACAGCATTCTAAAACCTCTAGAGACTGCACAAGTCAGTTTCATTCCGAAAGAGAAAGAACCACAATGCACACATTTCATACAATACTATACACTATAAAAAATACAGGATGAACAACTTTATACATAACCGGTGTGTTCTGCCACCTTGGGGTTCTGATTCCCATGGACCTGCCGAGCTTCGCTCTCGAGGTCAGAGGGAATCAGAACCCCTGTGTCAGAACACACTGGTTGTGCATAGTTGCCTATCCAGTATTCTCTATATAGTTAACTGTTAATCTTCCAGAATAGTGCCATCCAGGTGGTGCTGAGGGTTGAGGCACTGGACGCTACACCTCGCGCCATGCCAGCAACCTGGGTTCGGGAATGAGCCTGGGTCGCCAGGGGGGCGGCCGGGATGGGAAGAGATTGAGCATTTGGAGGACTGCTCTCTCTTCCCGGGAAGGTTTCGGGGACTCCGTCACTCAAGAGTGACCTCTGGCGGTAGCTGGGGGACACAACAGCAGCGACACATGCGTAGGCAGGGGGCATAGGTGTGGCGTACGTTGCCTTGCAATCCGCACTCCGAGGGGACAGCACCATAAGTACTGAAAAATTCCCCACTCCTGGGGATAGGCGACGGCACCTCGGGCTCCAACATCCACACTCCAGCATTGGACCCTAGTCACCCCTCCATGGCTGACCTCGTATAAGCCCTGGCACTCTATACTGTAGATAGAGCGCCCTGGGTGGAGAGGGTGGCCCTTCCTCCGGGGGGTGCAGATCCGGGAGTTGAGTCGGGCTGAGCAGTCTCAGATGGGAGGTAGAGACATGGAGTACTGAGGATGCCTGAAAGAGTTCTCTGGGGTCCAGTGGGAGCAGAAAAATAATTGTAAAAAAAAAAATAAAAAATCTTCCAGAATATCTTTGCCACTGATTACCACTTAAGGGACTAGGACCCAGAGGGAACACATTATTTTTGCTAGGAGGGGGCTAACATCTGGTACTGACAGTGACTGCACACCTCACGTAGTGCCATGCGCACCAGCCAATGACAGTCACCGGCTCCCTCAACCAACTTGGTTATGTTCACTAGGAGAGAAACACAGTGGAGAGAAATAAAAGAGACAGCTGGAGACTTTCTAGCCCAGAGAGATAGGAAAAAGATATAGGAAACAAAATAAACAACAAAACGGAATCCGACTACCAACTCAGAATAAGCACAGGGCACACTATGTGGCACAAGAGGCAGCTGGGTCTATATACAGCCAGAGCCTCAAACTGTACCACTAGCCGGACAGAAGGTGACTAGTGGTCCAAAAAAAAACAGGGCAGCAGCACGTGACTCTGGCAGAAGCACAAGGAGAATTTATTTTATTTGGGAAAGTGCTCTAGACAAGACGCTGCCTATTTTCAGGCACGACCTGGGAGGTTACAGAACAACAGTACAACAGCAGAACAAGCAACAGACAGTAGTGAATAATACAGTTTTACAGAACATAACTTATGAGCAATACATACAGTTTCAGGAGGAAATAGGTATTCAACATAATACTGCTAGCATGGTCAGAAAAGAGAGCTTAGATGACTGCAGTTAGAAGACTAGGGGCAAATACAGTACATAGTCAGTAGAAATACTGAGGGGAACACTGATATGCAATGGGGTTTAATGCTTGAGTTGAAGAAAAGACAGAGGAGCAACATGCAATATAAAGATGGTAGTTACAGGTGCAGATGTCAAAGTTGATTAAGATTAGGTTGTGAAGTGCTTGATCGAAACAGTAATGGGACTGTGCAGCTCTGACATGGAGTGGGAGGGCATTCCAGATTCTGGGGGCAAAGGAGGTAAAAGGCTTGTATTTTATGTATTTATTGTATTTATCAAGTCTAGGATTATAAATACCTTTGAGCCATGGCTCTTTTACAAAGGTTCCATGTCAGAGAAATACAAATTATGGGGAACATCAAGACAGGCATTACAACAATGTGGACATTGCAAACATTACAGATTAATACAGTTCAAGGGTAGCATTGTAACAAGGCAGCCAGCGGCATTTGTCAGAGAAAATAGTCACCCAGCTTGGTGGAGTATCTGGGCACTGTGAGGAGAGAGTTGTCAGAATACAGGGGGTACAAATGTTTTGGGGGGGATCATCAAGGCAGCAAGGGCCACTGGTTTGGAGGATCTAATTATATTGTCTATAAGGCAGCCAAGTATCAGTAAGCAGCGTGAGGGAGGGGATAGCCAACCTAGGTTAGAGTAAATTGAGCAGCGGTGTGTCATTCTGGGAGCGAAGAGGGCAAAGCGGCATATGTTGTTGTAAGACTTGCTCCATTTACCTAGGCTGGAGGTGCTAGTCAGACAGTAAGAAGTGAGACCATAAGTGAGACGAGGAGTAGGATTTCCTGGGCTATAGCAAGTCTGGCAGCAGAAGTGAGAGTATACCTCATTTTATAGGTCAGCCCTGGAATGCCCATGAATAGGACCCCATTTCAGATCTGATGACAGAATGTGCCAAAATAGGAACGAGACACAAAGACTCCTAAAAAAGGGCAACACCATGCTACTAGACAGATGACTGAACTTGTGAGTTAACCATGTCCCTCTTTCTTACATCAGAGAAGAAGAAAGGGGGAACCCAAGTGCCTCTGGAGTTGTAGGACTAAACGGTCCAAGGGAATCGATACGTGTTCATCTCCCCAGGCACCCCAAAGGGTAGTGGGCCAAGGGCCCTGATACAAAAGGCAGCGTGAGGGAAAATTCCTGCAGGAGATTGCAGACTTCATTGTCAATGTGGTATACGATCCGCCAGATAGTTAATTTCGGGGGATTTCAATGACGAACTCCCACACTTTGGTCAGGATTTCCTCCAGCTTATGACCTCACTGGGCTTCACACAGGTTGTTTCCTCCGCAACCCACACTGGTGGTCACTCATTGGACCTGGTGTTCCTCTTGGGGATGGAGATCTCCGATTTGGGGGTGGAACCAGTCGAGTGGTCTGACCATCACACCATAAGGTTCAGTTTTGCGGCTCCCCTGCCTCTACGTAGATGGTCCGGTACTGCTCTTTGAGGGAGGTGCCCCTAGATGGTCTGGCAGCGGTGCTGGACCTATCGGGCCTGTTGAGTGAATGCATGAATCCAGGGGGCCTAGTGCTTGCCTATAATAAGGCAGTGATGGATGCCCTGGACTCTCTTGCTCCTGTTTATGTTCGACCACTCACTCTCCGACCGGGGTCCCCATGGTTTTACAGGAGCTGAGGAGAGTGGGTCGAAGGCTAGAGAGAGCCTGGTGGAAGTCTGGTCGGGAGGCTGACAAACTTAGATTGATGGACCATTATATGTTCTGTCAATCAACAATCACCCGTAAGAAGACAGAATTCCTGTCCAGGGAAATTGTCGCTGCACAGGATCGACCAGACCAACTCTTCCGGACTGTGGACAGATTGTGCAATCCAATATGTCTACAGCCTGGAGCTTTCTCACAAGGAAAGTGTGAAGAGTTCGCTCAATTCTTCGCAGATAAGGTTGACAGCATTAGGTCCGGCATCAGCCAGACTCCCTCTATGGGGGCTTGTGAAGGTCGGTGGGTGGTGGCGGACACCCAGTTTACCTGGTCTGATTTCAGCCAGCCACTATACATGGACATCGTGAGGATCATTCAGACTCTGCGACCAACCAACTGTAGTCTGGACCCAGGCTCCACATGGCTCCTTGTGGGTTGCATGGAGCCCATCAGCCCAGTCCTCACTGAGATTGTCTGGAGTTCACTGGAGAAGAAATTTATCCTGATCCCCTAAAGGAGGTGGTTGTTCGACCCCTCTTGAGAAAAACCTCCCTTGACCCAGACTGCTTGGCAAACTACAGGTCAGTCTCTAACCTGCCCTTTGTGGGCAAGGTTATTGAGAAGGTGGTTGCATTGCAGCTGGATGATCATCTTTCAATCCATGATGTCTATGATTCTCTCCAGTTCGGATTTAGGAAAAGACAGCACTGACACTGCACTTTTCCGGGTACTGAATGATCTCCTAATAGCGAGAGATTGGAGGTCCCATTCCATCTTGGTCCTCCTTGATCTCTCTCTGCAGCTTTTGACACTGTGGACCATGGTGTGCTTTTGAAGCATCTGCGGCTTATTTGCAGATTGTAAGGGACAGTTCTCAAGCAGTTTCAATCTTTCCTCGAGGGTAGGTCTCAGAAAGAAGTCACTGGACTTTATTCCTCTGACACTTTCTCCCTATCCTGTGGGGTGCCACAGGGCTCCACATTGTCTCTCACATTGTTCGCAGTGTATATGACGCTATTAGGAGATATCATTAGGCAGTACGGCTTGAGTTTTCACTGCTATGTAGATGATACTCAGCTGTACATGTCCTTTGTGCCTGGATGGGATGAGGCAGTCTCTGTCATTAACAGCTGTCTATCCGAGATCCAGGACTGGATTAGTGCCAGCTGGCTGAGGCTGAACCAGGATAAAACTGAGGTGTTAGTAGTGAACTGTGGCCGTAGGGAGTCAGGTCTGCCAGCTGGTCAGCCCTCTGGACTTTGGCTTGGGGTGTCCAGCTTGTGACCTCAGACCGGGTGTGAAACCTGGGTGTTACATCTGACAACGGTCTGACCCTGAAATCTCAGGTGTCGGCCGTCGTCAAGTCCTCATTTTACTATCTGAGGAATATCACCTGGGTGAAGCATCTGGTTCCTCCAGACGACCTTCCAACATTGGTTCACGCCTTCGTGACCTCCAGCCTTCACTACTGCAATGCCCTCTACCTAGGGCTACCAAGGACTGAAATCCGACGCTTGCAGCTGGTGCAGAATGTGGTGGCCAGGCTTCTGACTGGCACTTCTAGGACCAGTCATCTTAAGCCTGTGCTACAAGGACTGCACTGGCTGCCAGTGCAGTGGCAGACCACCTTTAAGGTCGGCTTGCTGACCTATAAAGCCCTACATTAACAGAGACCTCATTATCTGCAAGATCTCCTTTCTCCCTACTGCCCCGCCTATCCACTCTGATCCACCAACGAAGGATTGCTAGAGATTCCTGGGGTGCACTGGAAGATATCTGGGGCCCGTTCTTTTGCCTATGCAGCCCCTACCCTGTGGAATTCTCTGCCTCATCGGATAAGAGAGTGCCTGACCGTCACAAGTTTGAAGACAGCACTAAAGACATATTTGTTTAGCTTGACCATTCCCGAGGATGTTAGCTGATAGGCCTGCCAGTTATAGTAAACTTGATTAGTACTGACTTTTTACATTTTTATGCATTGGATTTTAAATGCTGTTTTTATGTTTGTTTTGACTGTTTTTTGCAGTGCCTTGCTTTTAAAAGGCGCTATATAAATAAAGATTTCATTGACTGATTGAAAAGGAAGACAGGCATATATATCAACTAAAAAAGTCTGACATAGTCAGAGAGGGAATACATCAACCCGACCTGCTTCTCCTGCAACCAGAGTGATGTTCCCTGTGTGAAAGCTTGTGTATCGATCCAAAAAGGGTACATAGCACCCTCCATGAGCAGAGCAGCTGCTCAGTGGAGTTAGACTGGATAGCACCCTGGGGCACAAGTTGTGTTTGGCAACTAATAGGGATATATTTGCAGAGGGGATACACCCTGGGCAGGGAGAAAGAGGACGAGAAAGGAAAAGGGAGGAAGGAGTTACCTTACACAAAAAGAGCCCATCTTTTTCTATTTGTATTATTTTTTTGGTCAGTGAGAAGGCCACTAAAGACCCTCGCCCATTTTTTTCCTTTTGTGAGGGTGGACATCTGTAGAGTGCCCAGCCCTCTTTTTTATCTGTAACAAGAAAGAACAGAAAAAACCCATAGAGGGTGTGACTGGGGAAATGTCCACAGGAGCTATGGTGCTACCAGCACCATCAGGGTAAGCAGGTTCAGAGGCCCTGACTCCGAGCAGAGGATGGTGGGAGGGGTATGGTAATCAATAGTGAAGATATTCCAGAAGATCAACAATTACGTTAAGCATGTAATTTTCATATCTTCCAGGAGTCAATTTTCACCATTAATTCCCACTCATTGGGTCAGAGTACCAAGCTTCCCTTCTTTCTGAGGGAGGAGCTGGCTCACCCTTGGGAGAAAAAAGTACCCTTGGCCATTTGCGTGGAGGCTGGCTTACCTTGACTGAAGACATCCCTTAGCCGTCTGCATGGGGAGAACCACCTGAGGGCAAGGGCTCCTCACTGGTCTGGTGGGGCCCAAGACTAGTCAGAGACAAGTCGAGGCTCCTGTGCCTCAGGAGCAGAAGGGTTCCCAGGCAACTCACGCCAAACCCTGTGGGAAAAGAAATGAACCCGGCTGCAGGAGGAGCCTTAATCATTTCCCTCCCAAGGGATCGGATATAGGACCGACAAGATCAGTTTTAATTTATGTTTAAATCAGCTGTAATACTCAGCTAGTGGCATTAGCTGCAATTATGGCTCCAAATCCTGGTGGAGATATTTGGGTTAAATCAGATACATGTTGCACGTACCTCCTAAATCTTGCAACACCAAGATGTGACTCTCACATACGAACAGCCTTGAGAGACCAAAATGGCCTTATCCTGCTAGCTTCTTCATATGTTCATAAGCTTGTATTGTTTAAACCATTGGAACACACTAGTGGATGCCTTCTCTGTATATGCTGTATGTTTCTTTATAAAACAATAAAGATAATAAAAAAAAAAAAAGGCCCCGGGTAGTGCGAATTAAGCTCCTTACGCTGGGCCAGAGGTACCAATCTAGAAAGGTGAAGCCATGCCATCCACTAAATGCAGACTGCTGTTCCTACCAGCCTGTAGGCCACGTCACTGGCATCGCATGATGCCCTTAACTGGTGCCTTGCCAACTCAACTCTAGGCAGAAAAGCGCGTGACTTGCCCAGTAATTCACAGAAAGGCAGTGCAGCTAGGATCTGACCTCGCTGTGAGCAAAAGCGCTTGCTGTAAGCTGTCTAATGTGCAACAATGCACATAAGGATGTGTGACAAGGTAAAACCTTCCTCCCCGAGCCTCTATTTGTGGACATTGCAGAGTCAGCCATGGGAGGTCGGTAACGCAAAGGGTGCTTAGGCCCAGTTGGGATTTGCAGCACCTGACTCCTCAAAGTGGGATGACGCAAAGCTCCTGCAGATATCGTGGGAGTGCAATACCTGAATTCCAAGACAAGAAAAACTGCCCCAACAGCCAGGACGTGCTAGAAATGCACATCAAACACTCAAACAAGAAATAACAGCACCGTCCACCAATAAGCTAAATAAAAAGCAGACACACCACATTTTTAGGGTGCATAACATGCTTATTCAGCCATTTATTTGTGCAATAATGCCCACAAAATTCAGCCAGAAACCATACCTCTCAAACGATGATGCCAGCAGACATCCCTCAGCAATAACCTCCAACTGAAACATAGACTTTGATGGCAGATAAGGACCACTTGGCCCACCCAGTCTGCCCATTTCCCTACCTACTGGATAAGCTGCAGATTCTAGTTAACCAACAGCCTACTTCCTGCAACCCCCCACTATAATTGCCTTATGTCTGTCCCATGCATGTTTGAATTCCCCCACTGTTTTAGACCCAACGACCTCTCCAGGAAGGCAGTTCCATGTATCCATCACTCTCTTCATGAAGAAAAAAAAACTGGTTTCACCATAAGGCATCATCAGGGAGTGGTGAGTCTGCTTTTTATTTAGCTTACTGGTGGACAGTGCTGTTATTTCTTGTTTGAGGGCAACCTGAACCAGGTGAACCTAGGGACTGAAGCAGCGGAAAGGGGACAGATCCAGACTGTCCTAGAGGATTCCTTATGGGCCCAAGACCATGCAGGAATGACAAAGTTATCATCACTGAAATCTCCGAGAAGTATCAATGGCAAGGACACAGGACTGCATCCAACAAAGAAGCCAATGTCCAGCTCCTTCAACATGTCCGTAAGGAACCTCAGGTACACATAGTACTCAGAATCTGAGGACAGATGGAAGAAAGATTCCTCTTTCTTAAGGGAGGAAGCTGGAGAGGAGAAGCTAAACTCGGGAGAAGGTGGCACTGGGGTCACAGGCCTGAACTGTGTCTGGTTGGGCTGTACACCATAAAGGTATAAGGCACCTGCTGTTCTCCTGTACTAAGATCAGGAAACAGAAACACGAGGACCCTTGATACCTACCAGCTCAAGGAGGGGGTGACAGAGGCTCAAGAACGAAGAAGGAGCTGTAGGCGCCAGGCTCCCTGCTAGGGCTGCAGGAGTGCTCAGGGAACCTCTTCCGAGGGAAGGACCTGGCAAGTCCACCCAAGTGTAGCCGACCAACATCCATGGAGCAAGCTGGTTGGTGCCTTGGGGGGAACCCCCAGGTGAGGAGAGTGGAGCCGTACATGTCCCATGGGGAAGCTCCAATCCTCACCAGTGACACAGCGTCAGCCACAGGTTCCAGGAAAAAACTCACCTCTGGGCCACTGCTAAAACCCTGGGTACTGCTGCCTCTGGCAACAGTTTCAGGGTCAGTAGGAGGCCTAGTGGCAGGTTCCAACCCTTTACCATGGCTCGCGCCATCCCTGGAACTGAGCACATCAGCACCGGCGCTACCTCCAGACTCTCCCGTTTCCAGCACCACAAGCGGCACCAAGAACTGACTTGGCACCACGAGTGGCACTGGTATCCAAACCAGCACCACAGGCAGCACCACAGTGTGTCCTGGCACAAGGCCTAGGGACAGCTCCAAGGATGACACTATCACCAGTGTCACACTCAGAACTAGGCTTAGGTTGGTACCATCATCACCACTCCCACATCCATCTCCAAGGGCAGTGCCACAATCCCCCCCACGCCACGAGGCCTCTCGGGGGGGGCAATAACCACCTCAGCTACTGGACCAGGGGTAGTTCTTGTGTCGGTCCCTCTTCTGACACCATGAACAATGCCAGAAGGGGACCTGGCCTCATAACTGGCACCACTCCCACTCACCAGTACTGTAAACAGTACCAGGAGCCGGGACGGCACCAGTGTAGACCGAGCATAGAGCCTCGGCCTCACCACCAGGGACATCCGTTGTACAGAACAGATGGTGGGGTGTTCAGCCGGTCACCCAGAAGGAGCTAGCTGTCTACCAGACCCCAGGGCTTCTGAAGCCTCAGCAGGATGAGGTCAAGGACAACCTTGGGCTTCCACGGAACCATAAGTCCCAGGAAAGGGTGAGGTGGAAAGGCTCAATTTCCTTACCTTGGCCTTACGAGTGGGATGCGTGTCTGCCTGCACCGATCCTCTTCATCATGCACATCTCCCGGGAGTGGCAGTCCTCAGAGAAGCAAGCACTGCACTCATCCATATTGTGAGAAGGGCTAAGGCAGGACGTGCAGGTCTGATAAGGGTCCTCCGTCACCATGTCTCCCACAGAGGCAGAGATGCATCATGGGGGACAGACTTTTTTTAGTTTTCTTCCCACCTTCTTTTCCGACATCAGCATTGTGGAAAATGATAAAATGAATTAAACAGCACCACAAACTGAAAAGAAACAGTGTTCACCATCTGTTTGATGACCGTGGTGTAAGATGCACAATCCTCCGTGGGCCAAGGACAGAAACCAAACTTTTGGTCACGCAAGTCATCAGGTTCTAGGGGTTCACCTTCCTCCTCCTCTGCTTTGTAATACACATCCCCCTCCTCTACAAGCAAATGTCTGGAGCCAGAGCCTGGGGGAGGGCAGACACATTAAGCAAATTTCCCATAGTCTGGAAGGCTTGGGAAAAACTGCCACACCTTAGTCATATCTTTTGTTAATGGCACTTGTTTTGGATCCACTGCCTGCTCCTTTTCCTTTGCAAGAGTGCCATGGACATGTTTTTCTTTTTTTCTTGGCAGGTACTGGTTCTCTGGTACCTGCTCTGAGGCACTTTTATTTGTATTTTGCCATCATTGGAATCAGGGTTCCCCTTCCGGATACCTTGGTATCTTTACCTTATCCTGATGTCTCAGCAGCTTTATCTTTTTTGTCTGTCCCTTTTGACAGGGACTGCTGCTTATGAGGAGAAGAACCCTCTGATGTATGCTTTCCAACATCATTAGAAACTCCCTCTGAACTTTTATTGTTCTCTGGTGACATAGAGGCAGACTGTGAAACCATAAAGTCTTCTCTTTTTAAAGCCGTTTTCTTTTCGGTTTTATTGCAAAACTTATTTACAAAGTTCACAATTAATAAAATCATGATCTAGAGCCAGGCCCTTTACAAAAAACTTGTGGCAGTCAGCATTTGCCAGGAGCATAAACCAGTTTCTACCATTTTTTTTTTTTTTTTTATATTCTGTTTATCCACTTCTACTCTCCATAAACTCTGCATCTTCGGGGGCTCAAATGAAGGACTGCTCCCGCTCCAGCCACCTATCCAGCACCATGGTCAACCCCCCCATGAAGCCATGGTTCTTCCCCCTGGGCGGGGACAAGGCTGGCCAGGCTAACACCCCGAGCTACTCAGATCTCATCGGGGGACCCCAGAACCAGGCAGGCGGGAGCCATTAGGAGACTGCCTCGGTGCTCCGTCTACCCGGAGCTTGCAGAGTGTTTTTCCCTTGTTCGTGTGGGAATGGCGTATGCTGGACATCAAGGCATCACCACCAACGTCGCCACTCCCATCCCCAGACTTCTGCTCAGCACTTGCCATGCCTTCGGCCACCGCCAGAGGCCAGCCAATCACCAAGCGTGGGCCCCCTTCCTCCCAGGAGAGGAGAGCTGTCCTCAGGACGCTCAATCCTCTCCTTCCCCTGCCAACCCCTGGCAACCCAGGGTCATTTCCAAACCTGGGTCATTGGTGTGATGTGAGGTGTGGCATCCAGCACCTCAAGCCTCAGCGCCACTGGGCTGGCCGTTTCTACCACTTTTAAAATCTATGGGTCCCATTCTCTTTTTTAGGTCTATCAGTCATGCCGAATGCTGATTAAGACCTATAAAATGGAGTATTCACGAACATGGTACAAATAAAGTATCTTTATCTGAATATGTACAGGAATTGCTTGAATAAAACATAAATGACTTAAAGTTTTTTTCTCAAAAGGTAGTTGGTTCCCTCAGGCAGGAACCGCGAACCTAAGATGCCTTCTCAGATTCCTAGGAAGCGAGCAATAATTCTAAATTCTGTAATAAGCATAAAGTTCTGTCTCTGGCGCAGCATACTTCTGCAGACCGATGCCATTTGTAAGACATCTCATGGATGTATTCCTGTTGTTTGAAGCAAAACTTTTCTCCAGTTCCAGGAACTAATTAGGAAACTGAGAAAACCACTAAAATATAAAAAAAATAATAATAAAATAACTCATCCAACTTATGCAAGTACTGAAACTAAATTAAAAACATAAAGGAGTTTTTAGAAGTATATAATAATAATAATAAAGGACTTAGCCAATGGACTTGGAAAGGGCTCCAAGGCGACTGTTCTCTTCAGCAGAGAAAACAAATCTGACTTTATAACACTATAGGGAGCCATCAGCATGCAGCAACCTTTTTTTTTTTTGCATGGAGTCCTGTCTGATTCATCACCATTCTGAATTCTCCAAGTAACAACTCAGGCAGGAGATGATTCAGTTTTCGTACAGCATTACTAGTGGACTCGGAAGAAATGACTTAAAGTAGTAATGCTGTTTTTTTTTCTAAAGGGTGTATTAGTGAGTCATACACTGACACTGTGCTGCATCTCAGGCCTAAGTTGTTGCCCTAGTGATAAAACTTAAGAATTTTTTTTTTCATAGAACTGATCTTTCAGGGATGTACCCCGTTCAGAAATGGCATTCTACCGCCCCTTGAGTTCAGTCACCACTCAACGGTGCCTACTGCTTCCCCTCCAAGGGTAGGGGCTCCTGGGAGAGGGTCCTCCCCCACCCGAAGCTGTCTACTGGGTGGAAACAGAATCCATCAGCAGATAAGACCCTGATGGCCCACCTAGTCTGCCCTATTTTTCCTACCTATAGTGTCGCCGCAGACCCTACTTGGTCTCCGGTCCCCCCGGCTAAGATGCCTTCTGGGTCTATTCCATGCATTCTTCAACCCTGTCACCATTTCCACCCCCACCACCTCCAGTGGTAAGCTGTTCCATGCGTCATCACTCTCTCCATGAAGTACTTCCTCACATTTCCTCTGAGCCTCCCCCCTTCTAACACCATAGCATGACTCCTTATCCTTGAGCATCTTTTTCTTTGGAAAATGCTTTCCACCTGTACCTTGTTTTTGCCTGTGAGGTATTTGAATGTCTCTATCATATCCCCATTCCCTCCTTTCCTCCAAGGAGTACTGATAAGTTTCTTAAGCCTTACCCGATAGGGCTTCTGATACAGGCCATGCACCATTTTGGTTGCCCTCCTTTGTACTGCCTCCACCATCTCTATGTCTTTATGGAGGTGGGGCCTCCAGAACTGTACACAGTATTCAAGGTGCGGCCTAACCAGTGATCTGCTGTAGAGGGGTATTATTACCGCCCTCCTTCTGCTTGTGATTCCCCTTCCTATGAAACCCAGCATCCTTCAGCCTTCCCCATTGCTTTGTCACACTGCTTCGCTACTTCCAGGTCATCAGAAATTATCACCCCCAGGTCCCTTTCCTCCATTTGTAACTGTTAATACCTCTCCTCCCAGTTGGTATGTTGCCCCCAGGTTCTTATGCCTCAAGTGCATTATTTTAAGCTTCTTTGTGGTGGACTTGCTACAGTTTCAGGGGCACTAGAACTCGGGGCAGCCACGGACACCAGACATCATATAAATGTTTATGGAATTTTATCCCATCCTCCCTCTTCCCTGGGCACAGGCAGAGCCTCCTGATGGCTTGAGACACACACAGCAACACCTGTCAAAGGAGCAAACTCCGCTGGTCAACCACCAGAGTCAACTGAAGTGCTGGATGCCCGATACCTTCCCTCCCGACCACAGCTGTTACGGTCCAGCCTGCCTCTGATGTGGCAACTCGAGTTCGCCAAAACGGCAGCCTCAGAACTTAAGAATGTTTAAGTCCAAACCCTGCAGTGTGCTCACACTCCCCCCGCATTCTAACATCAACTATAAATCTAATGTTAGAACACTAGTATGGTCACACTGCCTCAGGTGCTCAAACATCAGATTCACAGCTTAAAACCAGAACACAGCTTTGACCACTGAACTATTATATGTATTCCCATAAAATGTAAAAACAATAAAAGTATTCTAATCACTATATGATAAATTAACAAAATTGCAAAGTTTGTAATTTTAAAAAACAAATGCATGAGCAACAAGAAATACTCACCGGCACTACTGTGTTGCTTCTAGGGGATCCCTGGATAAGAACAGTTACAGGGCTCTGCTGTTGCTAAACTAATTTTAAAGCAATACACATGCATTTCTAAGGGCATGGCTACATCACTGTCACGAGACAGGGGGCATCGTAGGAGAAAGAAAACCAAAACAACTATTTGTTATGGAGATCCCCAGGGGTCTTAAAACTACCATACAGCTAGCAAGCTAATTTAGGAAAAAAAATCCTAATAGCAGACAGAGGGAAGGACACACTAAGATTTAATATACATATCAAAACACTCTACATAACATATGTTTTTTGCACATTCTGGGTGGACTACTCCTTTAACTTTCTGTGGTCTCAATTAACTCCTCAAGCCAGAAGAAAAATAGTGCTCTAATGCTGCCTATATACTACACACAGGCACAGAAACTGGAATAACAGGTTCCAAGGAGTATAAACTCAGTAGGAATGTTAGGGGAATGGCAACTCATAGTTGTTCCAGTCTTTCTTTTCACTGATAGAAACAGTCAGGAAAAAAGTAAAATACATTTCATCACAGACTGTTTACACCAAGTAGATGAACCTGCATGATTTATCTGTAAAGACAATTAAAAATGTGTTTCTAAATGCATTACTAGCCAATGCTTTCAAGGTTTGAAACTACTAAAAAGACAACAGATAGAATATAGTAAACAAATATTGTTAATCCCAAAAGTTGAACTTTGTTTTCAGTATATAAATGTTTAAGAAATACCTGAAGGCTGAGTCTTTCCTTTTGAGACACCAGGTGAGTCTGATAATCATTTGTTCCAAGGGTTTTTAAGTCAGTTTGAATGCATTAAGAATCATCTGTTCTCCTAGTCCTTAACAAAATGCATGGACTCCACAGATTTGTTCTGTTCCTTGGCCAGATACCAAACTAGTGACTCTTCTTTCAGCATGATAGGATCCACCTCATGCCCCTCCCACACGAATAAAAAAAGAGGTGGGCTGGATTTTTAGGAGCTTCTTGGTGGAGGTGGGTTGGATCTTACTTCCCCTAAAAAACAATACTGCCTCCCACTACTCAGGTTCCAGTTCTTGTACCATCCATTTAAGAAAGAAAATCGTACCCTGCAACCATTGACTAACATGAAAGCGTATTTATTTGAGGGTGGAAAACATTTCTTGGAGGAGGGTAAGGTGGAGGAGACTATTTACTGTACACTTTCAGTCAGTTCCACAGACAGAAAACATGACAGCACTCCTTTTGTACATGCAATACTCCTGTTGGCTCCACCCACAGTCGTAAAAAGGGGGTAAACAATAAATGCTCAAGCAACAAAATAATATTCAAACTAACTCCTGTGAGAGCCTTTTTTTTTTTTTTCTTATTCTATTTATTTCTCCTTGGCTTGGAGGGGGATTGTACCCATGGTCCCCCCCAATCTGGCAGTCGCTATTGGCCCCGCCCCAGCCGCAGGCTATGCGCAACCCCTAGGCCCTACCCCTCCTAGCCACATCATGATGGAGACTTACCGCAGAAGGCCAGGCAAGCACCAGGGGAGCTAACTTTGGTGAGTCTGCCACGACGCCAGTAGACCACTTTCACGTGCATGGGGAGGATATTTTTTTGTGCCACCCACACCCCAACGGTGCGGGTGTGCAATGATGCCAAGGATGTTCCGTGTGCCTGTCCATGCCCGGCACGTCCAGTGTCAGCCCACATCGACCCCAGTGGACCGCAATCTGCAACAACCCCCAGCTACCGCCAGCACGTTCGTGGTCATCCCTTACCACCCTCCCTGGAGGAGAGCAGTCCCTGGGACGCTCAATCCTCCTCCCTCCCATCCGACCCCCAGCACCCAAGGTCGCTCCCGACCACGGGTCGCTGGCGTGGTGTGAAGTGTGGCTCAGTGCCTCACCCCTTAGCGCCACTGGGCCGGCTCGTGAGAACCCTTTTTTCTGGTTCTGGAAGGGGAGACAGGGTCCGGGATTGTATGACTTATAGTTAGATCCTTCCGGGGAACAATTACTATGCTGAGTAACCAATTCAACAATAATCTCATACAAAAAAATGAAAATTACGTGCTCACCATAATACTTTGATCTACTAGGAATATCTTCACCATGATTCACACTGATGCATTGGAGCAGGAGGTACTAGGGCCCTGCAGGAGCCAGAACTTTAGGGGAGGGCTGGTGCCGAGGGCAGCTTAGCGCACATGTGGTCCTGCAAGACTAGCTCGCGCTGCATGGCTTACCTTTTTTACTGAGGTGGTGCAGCATAACCTAACTAGAGCTTATGCACTTAACCAAAAGGCATAAGATAGTGCTGTTGACCCGAAGAAGAAGGATCAACAAACAAGTAACACAGTTTCTTCACAGCCCAGACCAAGAACAAGGGGTGAAGACCAACAAACAGATTGGAATGAGCCTGGGGGTTGGCACGTGGTGGGTGAATTAATGGTGAAGTTACTGCTAGAAGATCAAGAATTACAATGAGCATGTAATTTTTATATCTTCCAGGAATCGATATTCACCATTGATTCACACTAATGGTTCAGAGTACCAAGCTCAGGCAAAAATCTCTTGGACTAGGGAGGTAGGAACCAATGCTTACTCAGGACAGAAGTCCATTCAGGATACTCTTGCCAAAGGAGACAAACTGCCTGGCATGGATGTCCAAGGCATAGTTTTTAATGAAACTGTGCACTGTGCTACAAGATGCAGCTCTGTAAACATCAACAACTGGTACAGAGCGAACCTCTGCCAGCAACGCCCTGTGCCATGGCAGAACAGTGGTGCAAACAGCTCACAATCCAGGCAGAAATGCACTTGACTGTAACTGGCTATCCCTTCTGATTAGGGTTGAAAGAGATAAAGAGCTGTTTGGACTGCCTAAAGTCCTTAGTTCTGTTCAGGTAAAACGTAAGGACTCTCTAACATCCAGAGAATGGAGAGTGTATTCTCCTTCACTCTGGAAACTGGCAAAGTATGCAGGCAGCACTAGTGGCTAATTCAGATGGAATTTGGACTCCACTTTAGGTAGGAACATAGCGTGCATGCAGAGAACTACCCTGTCCTTGTAGAGAACAGTATACAGGGTATCTGTGACCAAGGCATGAATTTCAGACACTCCATAAGCAGAAGTGATGGGTACTAGAAAGCTACTTTCCAAATTAAAACTTTGAGTCTCTTGTGAAATGTGAGCTAAAGAGCTTGCAGGTGAGCAAGTCTTGCACAAGGTTGATATCTTGAGCAGCTACCGGCTTCTGGATGACTTGGGGGGGGGGGGGCTTGTGCTCTTAAAGAGTGGCAGCTGAGCCAGGAACAGGGTATCAATAGGCTTGTGGTATGCAGAAACAGCATACAAAGGGACCTTGACTGTGGAATACCGCAAGTCAGCATCAGAAAGGTCCAGGAAGTACTCCAGAACCTTGTCAGGTGGGCACCGAAAGGGGTCCATGCGGGTTTTGCTGGTACTCCAGAACTATGGCAGGTGGGTACCAAAAAGGGTCCATGCGGGTTTTGGAGCATTAGATGGAAAATCTTTTCCACATGACTGTGTAAGTCTGCTTAGTGGAAGGTTTACGGGAAGCCAAAAGCATTTCAGAGACCCTCTGAGACACTTTGCACCTGTTCTATTCTATTTCTTCAGTAACCAGGTCTGAAGGTGAAGGGAGCACAGGTTTGGATATATCAGGTCACTCTGAGTCAGCAAGTCTGTCCTGTGTGGGAGGATCCTCAGTGTGCTGATGGTCTGTTTAACAGAGGACACTATATCTGTCGAGGCCAACAGGGGCGATTAGAATCATCCTGACCCCGTACGCCTCCAGTTTGAGCAGTACCTTCTGCACAAGAAGGACTGGAGAAAATGCATATAGAAAAAGATTATGTCGTTGTAGTCTGAATGCATCCTGATGGAAAATACCATCTCCTGGATTTCTGGAGTAGAACTGAGGCAGTTTGCATAGACCGAGGATGCAAAAAGGTCCACATCTGGTGTTCCCCACTCGTCGAACAGCGATCTCACAACGTCTGGAGCTTGTGACCACTCTTGAGGATTGGCTGATGTTTGGCTAAGCTGGTCTAACAGAGCATTTTGTACTCTTGGCAGGTAACCTACTTGATACAGTATCCCCTGGCTCCAGGCATCATTCTCAAACTCTCATCACTTCCTTGCACAGAGGGTTACAGTGTGCTCCTCCTTGCTTGTTTGTGCAATACATGACAGACTTGCTGACATTGTGGAGAACTGTTTTGTGGCTGGAGACCCACTTGGGCTCACAGGTTGTAAAACACATCTTCATTTCCAACACGCTGATGTGGAGATGAGTCTCTGAGAGGTTCCAGACACCTTGTGTTTGGAGACCCTGACAGTTGGCTCCCCATCAGGGAGCATCCATGCAGAGAGTCACCTGAGGCTCTGGTTGGGAGAACAGAAAGCCCTGCAGGAAACTGTCCTCCACTGTCCACCATGTAAGTGACTGAACTAGGGGCTTGGTCACTTGAATGAGGTAAGTTTGAGGAAGTGATGCTGTGAGCACTGTGCACTGAGTATCCACTGAGTCATTCTCATGTGCAACTTGTGCCGGGGCGAACGCTGAGGAGGCTATCAGATCTAGCATGCACTGCATGAAGTGTGCTTACACAGATTTGCACTCCATTATGTAGTGTGCCATCTACAGGATCGCCTGCCTTCTGCTCTCTGGAAGGCAGTACTAGCCTTTGTAGAATCCAGAAGTGCTCTTACGAAAAGCAGCTGCTGTGAAGGTTGACGCTGAAACTTCTCTAGACTCAGCAGAGCCCCCAGGGAAGTAAGGACTGAGAGGCTGTGGTCCCTGCTTGTTCCATCTCTTGCCTGGTTAAGCTAGCTATCAGCCAGCTGTCTACATAAGGGTAAACCTGGAGTACTAGTTTTCTCAGATGTGCTGCGAGTACAGCAAAGCACTCTGTAAAGACTCGAGGTGCCAAGGACAACCCAAAGAGTGGCACTCTGAACTGATAATGTTGGCCCAGCACAACGAATCAAAGGTATCTGTGGCAGCTGGGGTGCACTACGACATGCTGGTAGGCATCCTGCATATCCAAGAAAGTTAACCAATCCTAAGGCTTCAGGAAGGGAAGCACAGAGCCCAGAGAAACCATCTTGAATGTCTCCCAATCCATGAACTTGTTTAGATTTTAGAGGTCACGAACGGGGTGCATGTTCCCAGATTTCCTTGGGAACTAGGAATCAGTGCGAGTAAAAGCCTGTGTTTCATTTTGACTCCGGTACCACCTCCACTGCCATGTTATGCAGAAGGCCCATAATCTCCTGCACAAGAAGCTCTGACATATGTGCTGATTAAGAGGGGCTGCCTTTTGAGTGGATAGTCTGGAGAGAATTCTGTGAAGTTCAGTGAGCATCCCTCTCGGATGATCCGGAAGACCCATTACTCCATCGTGATGGATTCCCACTGACAGTAAAACTGGGTAAGCCAAACCACTACTGGAGAGGCGAGGAGAGGTCTGCCTCGAGCAGCTGAGGCAGGACCGGGGCCCATAGCTTTAGAGGCTGACACCAGTGACTTTCAGCATCTGTGCCTTCGGTTATATGTTCTTTTCAGGCTTGGCAGACCGAGATTTGTTTTGGGTTCTCCCACCTTTTCCCTGCAAGGACTGCCTGCTCTGAAAGAACCTCATCCTTTCCCCACTGAGGGTTAGCAGGAGCTGGTCTAGAAGTTTTTTTTTATGGTCATTCTAGCTTTCTGAGATGCCTCAGGAGACTACTCTACCTGACGTCCAAACAGGTAAGTACCATCAAAGGGAAATGAAAACGGTGTACTCACTGTAATTCTTGATCTAGGAATATCTTCACCATTCATTCACACTAATGGGTCTTAACTGGAGGCACTAGGACCCAGTGGGAACCAGAATTTTTCAGGAGGGTTGGCATCTAGGCAAGCAGTGCACATTCAAGGCACCCCAACAGTGGCTCACAGTGCCAGGCTTACCTCAGCACCAGCCTTAAACCGCCTCAGTACTTTTTTTTTTTTTTACTGCGGTGGTGCAGCATAATCTAACTAGTACCTATGCACTACACATAAGGGCATCAGATAGCTCTGGTGACCTCTGTAAAGGTCAATAAGACTGTAACACACTGTCTTCACAGGCCAAACCAAGAACATGGGGTGGAGACCAATCAAGAGACTAGAGTGAGCTTGGGGGATGGCAGATGGGCATGTGAATCAATGGTGAGGACACTCCTGGAAGATCACGAATTATGGGCAGTACGTAATTTTCATATCTTCTAGGAATCAAGCTTCACCACTGATTCACACTAATGGGTAAGAGTAAGAAGCTCAGACAAAAACCCCAGGGCTAGGGAGGTAGGAGCCAAGGCCTCACTCAGGACAGATGTCCATTCAGAACAGTCCTGCCAAAAGTGGCATGCTGCCTGGCATGGACATACAGGGCACAGTGCACAACAAAAGTGTGCTCTATGCTCCAAGTTACAGCTCTGCACATATATCACTGATAGGCACAGAGCAAATCTCTGCTAGGGTCGTGACAACTGCACTAGTTGTGTGGGCATGTACCAAACCTTTCAGCATGACCTGCACCATGGTAAAGCAATGGCACAGACAGCTCACAGTCCAGGCAGAAATGCACTTGACTGTAAGTGCAAGTATCCTCGGTTTGCTGACTGACGATCTGTTCAACAGAGGAAACCACATCTGCTGAGGCCAGCAGGAGGCAATCAGAATGATCTGGGGACACGTCAATTAGCTGCGGTCAACCCACTCTGCGAGAAGTCACTCCAGACTATTAGCTCTGGCGTCACTCGCATCCCTGCCCAGTTCATTCCTGTACTATTTGCTCCCACTATATATCGTACTGTACTCCAAAAACAAGTACAGTACAACTTCTACTTTTTATTTTAGTCTTTAGTAACCGGGTAAGGCCCACAAGCACAAGTCCCTGTTTTCAGGGGCGACCTGGGAGCACTGGAGAGGTTAAATGACTTGCTCAAGAGTCACACAGTATGCAAGTGGAGGTTGTGAGAATCAAACCCCACTCTGCTGGATGTACCAAGCCCATTCACAGCTCGTTACTCTAACCTCTAGGCTATACTGCGAGTGTTTACAAACCTCAAGCATATTGGCTCATCTGGAGGGTGAATTGCACCCACCTGGAGTTTATTTTATAATATATATATATATATATATATATATATATGCCGTGGGTGAATTGTCAGGGAACAATTTTTATAGGGATGTGTCTGACGCCACAGCTAACAGTCCAGAGCAACTTCTTGCTAAGCAGATTGACCATAATGAATAGTCATGCAGCCAAATAATCTTGCCCCCATAAACTTCCAGTTTGAGCAATTTCCTCGGCACTAGGGGGATTATAGAGAATGCATACAGAAAAAGATTTTGTCATTGCAGTCTGAATGCATCCTGACAAAAAATGCCATGTCCTGGATTTCTGGAGCAGAGTCGATGCAGTTTTACGTTGAGTGAGGAAGCAAAAGGGTCCACATCTAGGGTGCCCCACCCGTCGAACAGTAATCCCACAATGTCTGGAGCTAGTGATCATTCATGAGGATGTGCCTCTGTTTGGCTGAGCTCTTCTGCTAGAGTGTTCTGGTCTCCTGGCAGATAAATTGCCTGAAGTAGGAGCCCCTGCTCCAGGCCCCCTTATCACACTGTCAGAGCTTCCCTGCAGACAGGGTAAAAGTGTGCTCTTTATTGTTTGTTGAGGTAATACATCAGAGACTTCCTATCTGTCTGGAGGAGGACTGTTTTTGTACCTGATGAGATCCACTAGGGCTTGAGGCTATACAAAAATAATTTGCATCTCCAAAACACTGATGTGGAGATGATCTCTGACAGGTTTCGGACACCTTGTGTAAGGAGCCCTGACAGTGGGCTACCCACCCCAAAAGGAAAGCATCCATGGTAAGAGTCACCTGAGTCTCTAGTCGGAAGAAGGGAAGCCCTTGAGGAGCCTGTTCTCCACTGACCACCATGCGAGTGACCGACCCAAGGGTTTGGTCACCTGCTATCAGACTCAGCATGCATCGCATGAAGCAGGCTTACACAGATTTGCACTCCATAATGCAGAATGCTATCTGCAGGCTCAGCTGCATTCTGTTCTCTGGAAGGAAGCGAGGGCTTTGGTTGTATCCAGAAGAGCTCCTATGAACAGCAGCTGCTGTGAGGGTTGCAACCGAGACTTCTAGCTTCAGCAGAACTCCCATGGAGGAAAGGAACTGAGAGGTCGTGGCCACTGCTTGTTCCTTTTTGTGCCTGGATAGACTGGCTATCAGCCAGTCAACCATGTAAAGGTAAACCTGGAGTCCTAATTGTCTCAGGTCTGCTGTGAGTACTGCAAGGCACACTGCAAAGACTCGAGGCACCAAGGAGAGCAGAAAGGGCAAGACTCTGAACTGGTAAGCTGCCCCAGCATGAAGAATCACAGCTACAGCATCTAAGGCAGCTAGGGTATATAAAAACATGCTGGTAGCTATCCTGCATATCCAGGGAGCTAAATAATCCTGGAAAAATAACTACAGTTGATGACTGTTGGACTATATTCTGTATACGGTAGTCAGCAGAATCACTTTTTTCCCTAAGTTTGTACCGGGGACTTAAGCGAGCTCCAAAAAGAAGAGTCATAAAGGGAAAAATGCCTTGGGCTAGCAAGCCACATAGAAGCATGTCTCTGTCCTGAGGCACAGCGGTAGGGCCTGGGTCTGAAGAGTCCAGGCTAAGAAATTCATCGTCGCTACCCCCAGAGAGGATTAGGCCAGGGTCAGACTTGTCCCCCCTCCATATGGGCATAGAGAGGAGTGGATTACAGGCCCTCTAATCAAGAAATGTGGCCCCAGCAACACCAATAACACTGGTCCCAAGGACAAAGGTCCTGTGCTAGGAATGCACCAGGACCAGAACAGAATATGGTACCAGGAGATCCATGGCACTGAGAACCTGCGGCACTAACCTGGCACCAACACACCAACATGACGCTGACCCAATGCAGACAGGGTGCCAAAATGACAACAACCCAGTTTTGACAAGCCGCCAACATGGTGCCAACCCAATACCAGCATCGGGACCGGCACCAGTCAAGGCCCCAAAGGCTAGAAAGGGCTCAATCTGTCACCATGAGATCCCATGTGACCTGGCACCGACACAACACTGACAAGCCAAAACAATGCTGTCAACCCTGTGTCGATATGGTGACAATGTGACCCCATGACCAGCATTAGGACCAGCGCCAGGTCAGGCCCAGAGGGCTAGACAGGGCTGAATCCAGAACCAGGAGATCCTGGGTGACATGGCCCCCATGCGACACCAACCCAGTGTCGACATGGTGCTGACCTAGAGCTGACTGAGCGCAGACACGACACCGACAAGACACAAACATGACGCTGACCTGGCACTGGGACCATCACATGTACCAGTGCCAGGCCAGGCCCTGAAGGCCAGAGAGGGCTGAATCTGGTACCAGGAAATACTGGCTCACCTGGTGCTAACATGACACTGACTTGGTACTGAACGGCAGCCCGGCATTAACATGTGTGACATGGCACTGACTCAGCACTGGGTCCTGCGCTGGCACTGGTGCCAGGCTAGGCCCTGAGGGCTAGAGAGGGCTGAATCTGGGACCAGGAGAGTCCAGGTGACCCACTGCCAACAGGACGCTGGCACCAGCACCAAAACCAGCACCAGGCATGGCCCCAAAAGGCCCAAATCCAGCACTGATGTCAGAATCAGACCCAGCACCAATGACTATGCCAGCACTGAAGTGACTGGTAATGGTACCCAGCTTGTCCCACCAAGTGACATAACGTAGGGGTGCAGCCAGTGGGACAAGAGCAATGGTGTGGTCACTAGCAAGAGCCGAAGGCTGTTGCCGGAGCCAAATCCTCTACCCAGCTTGAAGGCCCCATCCACTGCTCCAGTACCACCGACCTGGAAGTGGAAAAAAAAAAAAAAAAGGATCTGCTCGCTGAGACATATGAGCCTGACGCTGCATCCACTGCTCCAAAAGAGCTGCCCAAGGATGGAACTCCCCATTAGGGTCCCCACTTAAAGACAGAGTGCGACTCCTGGCCTGAGACCCCGACATCCCTGTATCAGAGGCCCCTGTTGATACCGATGACACCAATAAGGGCCTATGTCCCCAGTAGAACAAGGGTCTCATGGCAGACCTCCCACAGGGCGACCTCAAGTGGAACTGTTTCTTTTCCTTCCAAAAAGAAGAGGAAGAATTCAAGGTTGAGAGGTGCCAAGAACCTGACCGGAATCGGGAATGGGCCCGCCCTTCCCTGCTTCAGAGGGCTGCCCTTCCTCCTGAGCACAGGATCTGAACCCTTCCCTGACACGGAAAGTGGACCGGACATGGCCTGGCTGCTAGAGCAGTCTGCCTAAAAGGCTCCCTACCATCATCCTCCATGACTGTTCACCGCAGACTCTGTAGGGCTGAGAGAAAACTGGCAGAAATATTTCTGTAAAATCACTAAACTGACAAAATAACAAACTCTAGTATTAAACACTAAAACTGAGAAGAACTGAATGGTGTTGTTGTATAGACGTGAAGTTCGGACTCCCAGCAGGTGAGCAATGTCATGACTTGATGCACACTTAATGGTGGGGAAAAAAGGAACTAAAGTAGTTGAGGGCTGGTGCTGTGGTGAGCCTGGTTTTGCACGCCACTCTAGCGGCACCCTGCATGTGCACAGCTTGCCTCGACGCCAGTCCTCCTGAAAAGTTCTGGCTCCCACAGGGTCCTAGCACCTCTGGCTAAGACCCATTAGTGTGAATCAGTGGTGAAGACTGATTCTTGGAAGATTGTTCATTACCTGCTATTGGACATCCTGAGAAAATCCAGACGTATGAAGCCAGGATTACCTTCTGATACAAATGCCTGCCGCAGCAGAGCGAAAAGCAGTGTCAAGGGCATCAATAGCTGATGACCATTAGACTCAATGCCATGAATAACGGTTTGCAGGATCTTATGGTTAGTCTCAGAGTCAGGGAAGGACTCAGCGAGAGACTTAAGCAAGCTCCAAAGGGTATACTTGTACTTGGAAAAATGCCCTTGGTAGCTAGTAATTTACATGCCAAGGGTGGCGGTTGTGAAAACTCACTTGCCCATAGTGTCTATCTTGCGAGATTTCTTGTTAATAGGGTGCAAAGTGACCTCTTGGGTCAGAATAGCTTTGTCATTTCCAACAAGCATAAGAACAGTATCAGCTAGTGGCTGAGAAACATACACTGGTCTGTTCTTAAGAGCAGTGTACTTTCTATCTATCTGCCTACAGATAGAAGGGATAGAAGCAGGCCTATTCCAGACTGCATCTGACAAGGTACTTTCAAGGAGGCAGTATAGTGAAGTGGTTTAAGGCTCTGAGCTGCAAACCTGGAGACCTGGGTTTGAATCCCACAGCCCCCACTTGCATACTGTGTAACCCCTGAGCAAGGCACTTAACTTCCTTGTGCTCCCAGGTTGCACCTGTAAACAAGCTTTCAGCTTAATGTGCCACTCCTGGTTAAACAATTGCAAAAAGCTGTAACTACTGTTTATCGTGTATTCCTGCATAGCTCATGTTTATATATGTATATATATTATGTAGCCTTTGTACCCTTACCCCCTGCCCCAGATCGTACCTGGAATCGAGTCTTGGCTCAGTGTGCCTTTCCTGGTTATCAACTTTTAAATAAATAAATAAATCTGTGCAAAGGAAGCCTTCAGTCTACTTCTCCCCCACAACATGTTACAACTGTCTTATAGTAAGAGATGACCAGCACAAAGAAATAGATTTTTTTCCTTGTGAATCAAATAATGTTACATGTATTATTTGCTATGCACAAATAAAGGCTACTAGTACTACACACTGTGTGAGTGGCATGACAGGACTGTCTTAAGCCATTGCAAACTTAAAATAAAATATAGATAGGAAGCATTGAAAACCTTATGCTTTCTTGTGAGCTGCTTTCTCTGGTGACATCAAAGAATAGGAGGGGTTGTATTACAAGTGCCTCATTCGACTATAAATGTGATCTGGCTTGAGACTTTACAAGGTTGTGTCAGAGTCTCTGAATCAAAATACGTGTTGTCACAAGCGCACTCTGCAGATCAGGCCCTCTGCTTCTACAGTGCCAACCTCAAGAGTGCAATAGTGTGAACAGGTGACAAACAGGGTAACCTTCCTGTCTGTTTTGGGTCCGAATCACCTATTAGCCTCGAGTTCTGGAGAGAGTCAAAATGTGAACCTTATGTTAGCATACCCAATTTTCAGGCTCAGATATGTACCCTCTTCAGGAATGCAGTATAATCCTTCACCCAGGGACACCAAGTCACGTTTCCAAAATGTACCCTTACAACTCTATATGAGACCTAGGTATTTCTTATCTTTAAGGAAGCGTAGTAACACCATTCAAGCTCTTATCAGCTGTCAGACAAACACAGGTTCAGCAATCACATGTAAATTACAGTAAGAGCACAGGCAGTATTTTAAAGAAAATATGGTTTACTAAAAAATTGTAAAACAGGAAAAATCAGACACAGAACAATGCTATCATTATCCTACAGTCATATAAAAAAACAATGAAAAGTTACAGAATACAAAATCCTATTTCAAATACTTAAGTTATTTCCTATCTGTTACCCTTAAGTGCTTTCAAGTCCAAAGACTCTCTCTCTCTCTCAGAGTCCAAAAATCATACATCACACTTTCACCAGATGCAGGATCATTTCAGGATGCATCTCCCCACCCCTTTTGTGAGGTCAGTTAGACCCTCCCTTAGAGTTAATTCTTAGCATAATTTTCCTTAACACAGTTATCTGCAAGGATGCAAGTTCTTATTATGAAAAATCAGCAATTAGCCATTTCCTAAATATGACAGTCTTTGATCAAACATTTCTCTTTTGTTTCACTACTGATTCACTGTTCTTCTAGAGTGAGCTCAGGTTTTATGACTTCTCACCAGCATGCAGCCAGATAAGTCTCTTCCTGCATGTCATAAATGCATACATGAAACAATTTCAAAGGTAGGCACAGGTTATGAGGGCAATAAAATGTCCCTCTGGAAGGAAGGTTTGTTAATTAGATTTCCCTGGTCTATTTATACATCCTGCAGCTGTCAGCACCACTGAAATACAATAATATTAGAGGGTTTATCACGTTGCACGTGTTACAACAGAAAACTAGCATTTGTCAATGCTGAAAGTTCGTCACTGGTATTGCAGTTGTACATGCTGTGTTTTGCTATTGTACGTGCAGTGTTTCTTATGTTCTCCCAGCACTGGTTTATGTCATCAGGATTCTGAATCCCACAACCATGTTTGGACCCCAAGCAAGGCTCGCTCCACTGCATCACTGCTCAGCCTGAGCACATCCCTGCCCCACAACACTTCTCAGTCCTCAGCACACATAATACTAACACAACTGACAGCCAACCTGATAGACTGAGCTAGAGAAAGAGTAGTAAGGGGTTAATTTAAAAAAGGTAGATGAGACATCATTTCTCTCCTGTTGTACTACTGTCTCTTACACACAAGGCACAAAAATATAATGGAATAACTAATTGTTAGCAGGTAAAGCACCCCCCCCGCCATCTCTCTCTGTCTCTCTCCTCTGGATGGCAGAAGTCAAAAATTTATTTTGCCAGCCTGCCCCTGCCCTGTACACACAGCCACACTGAAGCCAGGAAAAAAAAAGAAACTTTTATTTGGGATTTCTGGGATTGTAACATTTGTTGTGCCCCCCCCCCCGGATGGCTCAAGTCAAAGATTTATTTTGCCAGCCTGCCCCTGTCCTGTACACACCGCCACACTGAAGCCAGGAAAACAAAGAAATGCTTATCTGGGATTTCTGGGACAGTTAAATTTCTCGTGAGCCCCCATCCCCACAGTGTCTCTTTCTCCCTTCTGGGTGGCACAAGTCAAGGATTTATTTTGCCAGCCTGCCCTTGCCCTGTATACACAGCCACACTGCGCAATCTCTCTTTCTCTCTTTTCTCTCTCTCCCCCCCCCATCTCTGGATAGCACAAGTCAAAGATTTATTTTGCCAGCCTGCCCTTACCCTGTACACAAAGCCACACTGAAGCCAGGAAGAAAAACACATTTTTATTTGGGATTTCTGGGACTGTTAAATTTCTCTTGGCTGGCGTGGTGGCGCTGAGGGCTGAAGCACTGGACGTCTTACCTCGTGCACGTTGACCTAGGGTCATTGAGGGGAGGGAGGAGGGAGGAACAGAGATGAATCACCAGAAGGTGGCTCTCCCATCCCCTCCCGGGGTGGCTGTCCCCCCCCCCACATAGTTCCGCTCCCAACGGGTGGAGGTCCAATGGGAAGAGTAGGCAGGAGGGGGTGGCGGTGATTGCAGGAGTGGGGCATAAAGGGCTGATCTGGTACCCAATGTGCATGTGCACCTCCACGCGCACGCACGTGCGTGTCTGCCGGGATCCGGGGAGCAAAAAAGGGGGAAAAAAACTACTAATGAAAAGAAAAAAATTCTCTTGGGCCCCCTGCAATCTCTCTGTGTCTCTCTCTCTCTCTCTCTCTCTCTCTCCTCTGATGACACAAGCCTACACTTGCACTTTTATTTGGGATTTCTGGGACTGTTAAATTTGCCATACAAAGCAGAATGCCATTCCACGCCACAGGTGCTAACACAGATTTTGGACAACAGTTGAAAAATGACAGCTGTAACATACAGAAGCTCGGGTAATACGAAGGTTATGTTGAAAATCTGGGATGATAACATCTAAGACTTCCGCAGCTATAAGCATGCATACCGAAATTGTAAAGAATGGGTATAACACTGTCATTTTTTCATATTTTGACCCCAAATGTTGAACATGGTCTTCTAAACACCCCACCTCATGAACCTCGTAGGTGAAAATGTTCAGATCCGTGGGAAAACAGCATTCCGCACCACAGGTGCAAAACCACATTTTGGACAGGATTTGAAAAATGACAGCTGCACTGTTCATGAGCTGGTGTGATAAAATGGCTATACTGAAAATCTGGAGTGAAAATATTGAAAATGACCAAAGTTACGTGCATACGTGGAATATCTTGAACGACCGTGTGTAACTCGCCCATTTTTAGGAGTTTTTTCACCAAATTTTCAAAATGGCCTTTTTGGGACCCCAGCTCATGAACAGTGTCACTGCCATTTCATTCACTGGTCTCGCAAGGTGATTTTGCACAGCAACCGTGCAATTCTGTGCCATAGGTGTGGAAACACATTTCAGGCAGGATGTGAAGACTGACAGCTGTGCTGTTCATGAGGGGGTGTGAAAAAATAGCAATAAGGTGAATTTGGATTGAAAACATTAAAAACTGCCTAAGTTACAAGCGTGCACAGAAAAATTTCAATGACTGCGTGTACCTCAGGCATTTTTGTGTTTACGCCAAATTTTAACATGGAGCTTTTAGACCCACTCGAACACTGGCACTGTCGGTTTGTTACTCTGTCTCGAAGGTGATTCTGTGCAGAAACTGCGAAATCACCTTTCGGGACCGAGTAACGAAATAACAGTGCCAAGCTTCATGAGGAGGAGTCCCAAAAAACCCATGTTAAAAATCTGGTGCAAAAACATTGAAAAATGGCCAAGATATCAACATAAGTTAAAAACGCAACTGACAGCTATTATACGGTACTTACCTTGATTCTTCAGTTCGCGGTTCGGCTTTGAAGAGTGCAGATGTGTCCCAGACCACAGAAGATGACAGCAGCCAACCTCAGATGTACGTATAGGGTAAGGGGGGGTGTTTGTGGGGTGGTGGGTTGCTCAGTGGGAGGGTTGGGATGGGTGGGGGGGACTGGGAGAAGATGAGGGACCGCTTTTTTCACAGGCTTAAAAAAGACGCTGGGGACAGTTTTCCTATTTTTATAGGATATAAAATGTTTATTTCGGATGTATATGTATGTGTGTGTGCAAGCAGATAATGCCAACATGGAGATTGGGCACCTGATGTCGGCAAACATAAAAATGTTTGAATGGCTGGAGGCGCATCCAACACTGGGGTGGGCATCCCAGTGTCGGAAAGAAAACACACACACACACACACAAAAAAAATGTATGTACTTTGGAACACCGGGGATGGACTCCCCAGTGTCCCACACTATGGGGGGAGGGAGTACATGCCAACACGTGGATTGGGCACCCAAATGTCGGCAAACAATAACTGCAATGGGCTTGGGGGGGCATCCTGGTGTCGGAAATAAACAGTAAAAAAATTAAGAATTTCAGGACACTGGGAGTGGGCTCCCCAGTGTCCCATAGTACTGGGAAAAAAATGAAGCCTGCAGGTGTGCAGGCAAGGGCAGAGCACTCCCCGAAGGGAGAAATGATTGAGGAGCTGTACCACGGCTACAGATGAGCTCCGAGTGGCTGCAGCAGCTGAGCATGGGGGGGGGGTGGCACAAATACATGCAAAGAGAGCATTTGGACGTCACCGATCAACTATTTGCTGGGCGGTGTTCATCCTGCACATCAAAGGAAAAGCTGCCAAATGATTGGTGTGGCCTTTTCTTCACAAGTAGACAGGATGTTTCCGGCCGTGAAAAAAAAAAAAAAAACAGCATCACATTTTGCCTGCTTGATGATTGGTGTGGCACTGTCTAGCCCCTTGCAGAACACTCTGCATTAGACAGTGTCACACCCATCAAAAGGAAGTTATAGAAAGAAGTTCGCTGCGTATGCACGCATGGAGAACTAAAAAAATTATTGATCTCATATTGACATACTTGCAGTAACTGACGTGATGTATGAAAAATATGCCAGAAATATAGAATTATAAACTGAGGAGTCCTCTCAAATTATGTACATTAATAACTCTGCAACCATTCAACAGTTTTGCACAAAAGTTTGCATCTGCAGTCTCCTAGGGTAGCTCTCTTGACATGCCAAGTTTCGAGTCATTCGGATTGGCAGATGTTGCGCTCCGCATAGTGAAAAAAGTGTGGCATTCACCTTTCTTTGTGATCGCCCTTCAGCTAAATGGTTTGGAATTTTGGTCTGAGATTTTCAAGGCAGAAAGTGCTTGCTCCACAGAGCTTGTCTGTGTTGGTTTGGTGAAAAAATGTTAATCTGTTCCGAAGTTATTTAATTTTAAACTTTCAAGTTCTGGGCATGCTCAGTTCACTCTTTTGGATAGAGGAATGGAAAGAAAAAGGATTTTGCTCTGACGAGCAAGGATCCTTTTTCTTGAGGGGCCAATCCTTGTTCGCCAGTAAAAATCCTTGTCAGTCACCATCTTGTTTTTTATTCTGGCCGAAAGAAAGTGATATAACTGTGTCCAGGGATGTCTATTTGAGACATTCAACTATGTATTTTGCTCATGGGGTATCCATGAGCTGCTTTTTGTGCTTTCTGACTTTTGTATTGTCCCAGAATTTTTTTTTTTTTTTTTTTTTTAACTATTTTAATCCTCTTTTGCCACTCGCTAACTTCCTTTTGAGTGAGTCCTTATTTGTCATGGCAAAAAAGGAAATTGGCTGGCGAAAAAGGATTACCCCTTTTGACAACCAGATGGCCATGCTGGTAGTCCTTTTTGGCCAGTCAATTTCCTTTTTTGGCACGACAAAAAAGGATGGCGAAAAAGGAATTGCTCTGGTGAAAAAGGATTACTGGCATGGCCATCTGGTGGGGAAAAGGGAAGATCCTTTTTTGCCAGCCGTTTTCCTTTCTCACCATGATGGAAAAGGATGGTGGAAAAGGGATGGCGAAATGGATTATTGTCATGGCCATCTTGTCCCGGAAAATACAGCCATCTGGTCAGCTTCCTGTTGTGGACATGCCTGGTGTCTAGTGGGACACCCCTTCCTCAATCACCATGTGTATTTTTTTTTTGGGGGTTCATTTTTTATTTATTTATATTTTTATATTTTGTTTAACAATTCCGGCTTTCTGCCACTACAGTTTTTATCCCTGGTGTCTAGTGGTACCTCTCCCCACCCTCTGATTTTGTCCCCAGTTCGTTGGTGGTTAGTGGCATCCCCCGCACCCTCACAGTTTTGTTTTTTTACCTAAAAATGAAAACAAGTCCCTTGTTTTCTTTTTTGTTTAACCTGTACAAAACAAAAATGGTCTATCGCCAATCACTCCCGCACTCCCCACCAGACCCACTGTACACCCACCTCTCACACCCCTCATGACCAGACACAGACCCTCACTCACCTGAAGAGGTTCCAGGTTCGAGATCTGCTCCACCGATTGAAGACACGTCTTGCTGCTGGAACCGGCGCACTGCAATATGAGAAACTACGGTAAATGCGCTTCAATGTATTTCAGTTAGGTTTCAACTTTGGTACATAACTCAGCTGTTTTTGGTGATTTTGACCCACATTTTCAACATGGCCTTTTGGGAACCCCACTTCATGAATAATATGACAGTCATTAGGCAACTCCCAGCAGAAAGGTGATTTCATGGTCAGTTGGCAAAATCACTTTTCTGGTGGGATTTGTGTAATAATAGTCATACTGTTCATGAAGTGGGGTCATAAGAAGGCTACAGTATGTTGAAAGTGTGGGGTCAAAATTATTAAAAATACTAAAGTTATAAACACGTGTTTCAATTTTGCTACGCACGTTTGTAACTTTGGACATTTACAACATTTTCATCCCATTTTTTCAACTTAGTCTTCTTATTACCCCACCTCATGTATGCCACAGCTGTCATTTTTCAAATCCTGGCCAAAATGTGTTTTCGCACCTGTGGCATAAAATGGTGTTGCAGTTGAACAAAATTACATTTTGGCAGGGATTTGGAAATTTTCTATACCAGATACATGTGGTACGATCATAATAAGGCTATGTTGAAAATTTGGGGTCAAAATTCCCTCTTGAGCTTCCTCTCGCTCATCCCACACCTAATCCTCCCTTTGTTCTGTATTCTGTCCATCACCTTTTGTTCTCTGCAGCTATCCCTTTCAGCCTATTCTGCTCTCAACTTCAACACCGCCCCTTTACTCTGTCTGCCGCCAGCCTTTATACTGATCTGTTTCTCGCTCACTCTCTCTCTCTCTCTTAGGTCTCCCTGCTCCTAGCGGGCGCAATGAACTGCTCAGCGGTGCAGTACAGCCCCAACTCAGGCCGCCGCCCACTTCCCGACTCATTGCTGCTCGCCCCTCCAACCTCCTAGAGTTCCGGCCTGGCCGAATCTGCTAAGGTACTACCGCTGGCTCCTGGATAACAGGCACCTTTCTCTTGCCTCCCAATTTGTGTGGTGGTCCAGGTAGCGACTTCTGATTGGCCTGCCCGGCTGCTTGGCTCTAATCTCATTGGAGTGCCCTTGCAGCTTCTCCAGACTCCTTGTATGAATTTTTTTGTTTGCCACAATATTCTTACAATCTATATTTTGTCCCTCCGCCCCACCCCTCCCAGGCCTCCTTTAAATATGCTCCAGACACTCCCTCTACTCTGTTCCTCCTTCCTATTGGTTACTTCTCCTCAGCCTCCCAATACTATTTTTAACAACACTACCAGCCCACACCCCTCTTAAGTCTGCACACTGCCTGTACCCTAGGTATTTATTATTAATTGGTGCCCCCTCTACATGTCTTTAAACATGTTTCTGCCTTCACTACTTCTCCTCTTCATTCCCCTTAGCCACCCAACAATGGTTCTAGCCCCATACCCCACACTGCCACCCCACGTCAGGCTATATCCCCTAGGAGTACTCTTGCTCAAATCCCAGCACACCATGGCACACCCATGCAAGACGCCTGGACGAATTACCGGGTTAACCTCCACCCCCTCCATGTATACCCACTTCTCCTTCACTACTCATTCCCTGCAGTAACGCCCCAAAAAGACCCTCTAGAAGGGAGACAGCATCGGGCTGCTAAGCTCCTTGCCCACTACGTAGCCAGGGTGGCATTTCTATTACTACTTGCTGGGAACGTTCACCCTAACCTGGGTCCTCCCACAACTTCCTGCCCCTGGCACAACAAACAAGGCTTCTTAAAGCTGGCTGCCATTAACATCTGTAGCTTATTGCCTAAGCTTGATGCCCTCCAAATCTGGGTGTCACAGCATAAACCTGATATTATAACCATAACCAAAACCTGGCTATGACTGAAGTTCCCCGATAATGCTGTATCCTCCACGGCTATGTCCTATTCAGACTTGACCAAACTGGTAAGCGAGGGCTGTGCCATTTACTTAAAGACACACCCAAGGTCAAGTCCTCCCGCAATCACCCTCTGCCGACAGCTCTCAGTTGCTCACAGTAAAAATAATCTTTGGCCATCAGGGCAAATCACTGACAGTGGTATCTGTGTACATTCCACAGCATGAACAAGTACCAGGCTTCAACATGGTCACTGATTTCCTTGACAACAACCCCCTTCGAGGAGAGACTATTGTAATGGGAGATCTCAACATTAACTGGTTGGCACCAGAAGCTGATCAGTACAAGGATGCCTTTGCAGCAATAGATATAACCCAACGGGTCACTACCCCCACCAGGATCAACTATAAAACTGGCAACAGCACCCTGCTTGACCTGATCCTCATCACCCATCCCAACAGAATCACCAACACAGAGCATGATGCACTAAGTGATCACTCCCCTGTTATCTGCCAATGGTCCAACAAAGCTCCCAGATCTAAACCCACACCATCATACAAACGAACTCTAAAAAAGGGTAAGCTTCCTCAGTTCCTTGCTGCCCTGTCTGTGATCAACTGGGCACCCCTTAACTTCACGAACAGCACTGACCAGGCCCCTAACTACTTTGTCTCCCGGTTTAATGAAGTTTGCAACAGTTTTGTTCCCCTAAAAAAAGTAAATCAAGATCTTCCATTAATCCCTGGATTAACTCGAGCTAATCACCTTGATGCGAAACTGGGATAATCTCTGGCACCGAGCTATGGCTTCTGGGTAACAGGATGACTGGCAGTGCTATAAAGCTGCCAGGAACAAGTGCACCCAGGCAATATGTAGTACCAAACAAGCCTACTACAAACAGGAGCTTATGAATTCTTGGGACAACAGCAAATCCTTCTGGGAGAACATCAAGAACCTCATGGGGATGGCCCGGTGGTGCTGAGGGTTGAGGCGTTGGACGCCACACCTCGTGCTATGCCGACGACCCGGGTTCAGGAACAAGCCTGGGCTGCTGGGGGTGGGCGAGGGAGAGAGAGGATCGAGCGTCCGGAGGACAGCTCTCCTCTCTCTGGGGTGGGATTCAGGCATGCTCAGCATTGCAGTGGCCCCCGGTGGAGACCGGTGGTACTACATATGCTAGGGGGCATTACGTAGCAGGACGACAGCTGCAGCAGGCGACCTGGCGCCATTGCATGTCTGCGCTCTTGGGGGTGGGTGGGCTGACAGAGGGTGTACAAGAAAAAATCCCCACTCCCGGAAATAGGCAACGGCACCACCCTGCAGCCACACTCCATTGGCCGGACTCATCCAGCTCCTGGGCCGGGCCCAGCCCGGCCTGAATTTGCAGATACAGCACCCTGGGAGGATAGGGCAGCCCCACCTCAGGAAGGCTCAGAGCCGAGGGGATAGCCAGGCTGTTGCTGGGACACAATGAGCCTGGGTCGCCAGAGGAGAGAGAGGACTGAGCATCCAAAGGACAGCTCTCCTCTCTCTGGGGTGGGCCAGAGGCCAGAGGGGCACAGGACCCTAGGCAGCATGGATTCATAGCGGGAAGATCATGCCAGACAAATCTGATAGATTTCTTTGACTTGGTGACCAAAGTAGTAGATCAGGAAGGGGCTGTGGACATGGCTTACCTGGACTTTAGCAAGGCATTTGACACAGTCCCACACAAAAGATTAATATACAAGTTAGCCAGCCTGGGAGTGGGTCCCAAGACGACAGCCTGGGTAAAGAATTGGCTGGAGAATAGGACACAGAGGTAATAGTAAATGGAGTCCACTCAGAAGAAAGGAGGGTTACTACTGGGGTACTGCAGGGTTCAGTATTAGGACGGTCCTCTTCAATGTCTTTATAGCTACATTGTGGAAGGACTGGAAGGAAAAGTATGTCTCTTTGCAGATGACACTAAGATCTGCAACAGAGTTGATGCACAGGGTGGGGTGGAAAGGATGAGAAGGGACTTGGCAAGGTTAGAGGAATGGTCAAATGTATGGCAGCTTAGATTCAATGTTAAGAAGTGCAAGGTAATGCACCTGGGAAACAAAACCCAGGGGAAGAAGTACACAATGGGGGTGAGATACTAACAACAACAAAATGGAAAGGGACCTGGGGTAGTCATATCAGATGACCTAAAGGTGGGAAAGCAATGTGAGAGGGCAGCAAGGAGGGCTGGGGGATGCTGGGATGCAAGGAGAGGCATCACCAGAAAGAAAACAGGAAGTTATTATCCTCTGTACAGACAGCTGGTGAGACCCCATCTAGAGTACTGTGTGCAGTTCTGGAGACCCAATCTCCATAAAGACATAGACAGGATGGAAGCTGTCCAGAGGAGGGCAACTAAAATGGTGCAGGGTCTGCAGCAGAAGACATATGAAGAGAGACTTAGGAGCTTAATATATATTGCCTCGAGGAAAGAAGGAGAGGGGGACATGATAGAAACTTCTAGGTACCTCAAGGGAATCAACAAAGTCCAAGAGGGTAGCATCTTTCAAAAAAAAGAGGTGCAAGAACAAGGGGCACAATTTGAAAGATAGAGGGGGACGGCTCAGAGGTAATTTAAGGAAGTATTTTTCCACAGAGGGTTGTGGATGCATGGAATGGCCTTCCAGAGGAGGTTGGTGAGTCAAAATCAGTGGTGGAATTCAAGCATGCTGGGACAGTCATAAAACCCGAATTCTGAGGGGAGTAAGAAGAAGTAAGAGCTGCTGGTTAACTAGGATCTGACAGCTTATCCAGTAGTGAGAAATGGGCAGACTGGGTGGGCCAAGCGGTCCTTATCTGCCGTCAAATTCTATGTTTCCATGTTTCTATGTTTCTATGACACAGGCATGTTCGGCATTGCAGTGGCCCCCGGTGGAGACCAGTGGTACTGCACATGCTAGGAGGCATTACGTAACGGGACGAGAGCTGCGGCAATTGACCTGGTGACACTGCACGTCTGAGCTCACGGGGGGTAGGTGGGCGGACGGAGGGCGTACAAGAAAAAAATCCCCGCTCTCGGAGATAGGCGATGCCACCACCATTCAGCCACACTCCATTGGCCGGACTCATCCAGCTTCTGGGCCAAGCCCAGCCCGGCCCGAATTTGCAGACAGAGCGCCCTGGGAGGACAATATGCAGCCCCACCTCGGGAGGGCTCAGAGCTGAGGGGATAGCTGGGCTGGTGCCAGGATGCTGGTGAGTTTCAGGCCCAGTGGTAGAGCTGGGGCGAGTGGATGCCCGAGAGAGTTCTCCGGGGCTCAGCAGAGCTAGAAAAAAAGTTGTTTAAAAAAAAAAAAAAAGAACCTCATGGGGAAACCTATCAAATCCACCACCACTACGCTTGAGATTAATGGTTCCACTATCCAAGACCCCAAAGTAATAGCAGACACATTTAATCTCACCTTCAGAGTTCTCAGCAGTGTCCTTTTCCCCAACTTCTTTGATGACTCGGCGCTGCCCTGCCCTAATGACAGATCCCACCCCCCCAGGAATATCCTGCCTTTCTACTTTAAGAGGATATCCACTGTTGAAGCAAGGAAATACTTTCATAAAGTCCTAAGCAAACCTCGTTTCAGCAGTGATACCCTGGACCTCAAACTTCTTTCCTTCTCCCTAGACACAATCATACTCCTCGCCAAAATCCTGAATCTTCCGCTTTCCCTTGGACAGTTCCCCCAGATCTGGAAGTCAGCGGTCATCACACCTGTGCTTAAAAGTGGCGATAGATCCCATCACACCAATTACTGCCCCATCTCTATCCTCCCTCCTCTTTCCAAGGCACTAGAACGTATTGTTTCAGACCAGTTGTCAGAACACCTCAACAAATATAACCTAGTGTCCACAGCAGCACGGTTTTAGAAAAGCCCACAGTACTGCCACTGCCCTGCTTGAATTCACTACCCATATACATAAAGCTCTAGATGCAGTGTTCATTGATCTTACTAAGGCTTTTGACACCGTGAAACACCGGCTCCTGGTGCACTCCCTCTCTACTTTTGGCCCGTCAATTGATACTACCAAGTGGTTTGAAAGCTACCTCTTGGATAGAACCCAGAGGGTCAAAATCGCTGACTCTCTTTTGCATAGCCTCACTGTTCACTCTGGTGTCCCCCAAGGTTCCATCCTTGGCCCATTACTATTTAGTCTGTTTATTAATAACCTTCCTGCAGCTTGCAACAGCAATATGATACTCTACGCTGATGATAGAGTCCTCGTTCCTCTCTCCCAGGATCTTCAGAAGAACTTCAGTCTAGCACAGTCCTAGTTTAAACAGCACAAACTGCTTATGAACTACAGAAAAACAAAGTCTATGCTGTTTTGCAGCTTGCACAGCAAATTCAGAACCACTAACTTCGCTATTCATAACTGTACTCATCAACAGCTCGATCGAGTGCAGGAATTTAAATATTTACGTATTACCCTTGACAGCACAATGACCTTCAACTCACACATCCAACTTTGTCTCAAAAACAGTAAACTCTAGAATAGGGGTCCTCTACCACCATCGTCGTTGTCTGACAAATGAAGCCATGCGTGCAGCTATCACCAGCTCTGTCTTGTCCATCACTGACTATGGGCTAGTCTTTTATGGGGCCACCGCTGATACAACCCTAAAGAGAATCAGGATGTGCCTCAACAAATGCTGTAGACTTCTCACTGGTACAGGTAAACGTACACATACCTGTGATCTCTAGAAGCACGCTAACTGACTTAATCTACATGGTAGGCTTGCTTATCAGTCATGCCTAGTGGCAAAAATAATCTGCCTTAACGTAACACCACCTGCTATGCAGGCCTTAATGGTACCGACTGCCAACTCACATCTGACGCACAGTGCCCTCAAAACACTGTTTACCATCCCTTTCTACCGTAGCGCCCAAGCCCAACGTGCCTTCTACACCAGGACCCCTTCACTGATGAATAACCTTCCGCCTGAAATCACCGCTGAGAACAAGCTTGGCCCATTCAAATGTAAACTCCACCAGCACCTCGCCGATATTAGCAATTGTGACTGCTCCACTTAGGCCTATGTCACACTTTCTCCTCTCTTGCTCAACCTGCCTTCCACTGTACCCCTTGCTGATGTTTAGCCCTCCTCCTTCCCCTGCCCTCCCTCCTTCTTGCCCTCCCGTGTCCCCCACCCTACATGTCCTCCTTCCTCCCACCTACCTCTCCTCTCCTAGCATCCTCTCTCCAGCCCCCTGCCTCCCCCTTTTCTCCCCTCCTTTCCCCATGCCACACCACATCCTTCCTCTATGCCACTCCCCTTTTTTTCTTTCAACCTCCTCCTCCTCCCACCTCCTTATCCCTGGCCACTCCTCTTCTCATTTCCTCCCAACCAACCTAGCACTTCTCCAGCCCCAATACACTTGCGACAAAGTCAACACCTTGACTGCCATTCTCTCTTCACCCCCCCCCCATGTTTTCATCTCTCCACACACCCCTAGGTTAGTACTTCTGTACTTTCTCCTTACATACCTATTTCTTAATGCCAACCTGCCTAATTTATTACTGTTATTGTACTGTTTTGAAAACTCACTTCTGTATTGTATCTCCATTGTTGTTTTTTACTCTCCTGCTGATGCAGAATCTTTGTAAATAAACCTCTGATTCAAAGGTATTTGTAATCTTAGTACTCAATAAATAAATAAAAATAAATAAAATTATTACAAATGGCACAGTTATGACTATTTGTTGTGATTTCGCTATGCATGCTCATAACTTTGGGATTTTTTTATATTTTGAGCCCAAATTTTCAACATAGTCTTCTTATTACACCACCTCATGAATGCCACAGCAGTCATTTTTCAAGTCCTGTCCAAAATGTGTTTTTGCACATGTGGTGAGGATTGGCGTTGTGCTTGTGTGGAGTTACGTTTTGACGAGGACTGAAACATTTTCTGCACCGGGTACATGAGATGGGATAATAACATGGCTATGGTGACAATTTGGTGACTGCTGCCCTATGACTGGAAGCGCAGGGGCCAGAGGGTCCTGTGCTTCTACAGCTAGATACATTTACGCATCTATGGCGGGATGAGAGCGCAGGGCCCTGTCCCATAGGCAAATAAGGATACGGTTATACTATCTCAAAAAGTAAGGAAATAAGTTGCAAAAAACTTTGTTAATGTATCTCAGTGAGGTTCCACCATCAAAGTAGGAAATGAGATGTTATTTCCAACCTAACACCCCATCCCCACCCTGCACAGACCCACGGGGGTGGGGGGTCTATCTTGGGGCTGTCAACCCTAATGCTCACCCCATTCTCCTATGCTGTACCAATGTCACCTTATTGTTTTATGGAACGGGGTGAGCGTTAGGGTTGACAGCCCCAAGACAGCCCTCCCCCACCTGTGGGTCTGTGCAGGATGGGGGATGGGGTGCTAAGTGTTGGAAACCCTAACGCCACATTTCCCTACTTTTGATGGTGGAACCCTAATTGATGCATTAACAAAGTTTTTTGCAACATATATGTCGTGTTACATTAGGATGAGGACCACAGTCCTACAACAGGTCTTACAGTGTAGGGTAGTTTGGGTCTGCCATAAGCCATGGTGTCATGAAATAATTAAAGGAAGACTACTGTCCCCAGATAACAGCGCTGTCCCCCCAAGGCTGTTTTCCAAAACTGCCTCTCAACCTTGTATATAAAATGAGCACAACAAAGCGCCAAGGTTAGATCTCATGCCAGTAGGTATGGCTTTTTCCCAAATCTGGCTGTCTACCTTTGGCCCATAAAAATAAGAGCAAAAGGCCAGGTGGCACTGGAAGTTGAGGTGCTGGATGCCACACCTTGTAACATGCCAGCGACCCTAGTTCAGGAACAAGCCAGGGCCATCGGAGGTCAGCAAAGGTGAGAGAGGATCGAGCATCCAGAGGACTGTTCTCCTCTCTTCAGGGAGGGAGAGATTGTTGTCCCACCTGTCTGCTGCACTCTGATGAGGGCTGGGGTGTAGCGCAGGTAAGAATGGCACAGCAGCCAGTGATCGCAGTGTACGCATGCCCCCACACCTGTGCGGCCATGCGCTGGGAGGGAAGGGGTCCAGAAAAAGGAAAAATGGTGGCTGGGGGACTTCGTGAAACCCTTCCTGTTCGCTGCGCCACATGGTCCTCCCAGATTTGGATTGTGCTCCAGGGAGGGGCAAGCTCCTTCCTGGCCCGCCAGAGGTGGCAAGCCGTGGAGGGTCTTGAGGATAGCTGGGGGGTGGTGCGGGCGATCTGGCCGAGTCCCCTGCACTCTGGTGCGTGGGGAACAAAAAAGTACCTGACTCTCAAAAAAAGAAAAGAAAAAGAAAATAAGGGCAAAAACGCTCCACAAGAAAATATCCTTCAAAGAGAAAACGGCCTTAAAAAGTCCAAAAGCATTCTCATCAAAGGAAATGCCTCGATAATACGGCCATAACTATGCTCAAACACCACGGGCACCACCAGCCAGACTGTCTTTTTCTGTGCTCCTTTAAGCACACAAGAATAATTCACACACACACTCCTCTTCAGTGTCTTTATAAGCGACATTGCAGAGGGACTGGAAGGAAAAGTATGTCTCTTTGCAGATGAGACAAGAGGAGGGCAACTAAAATGGTGCAGGGTCTGCACCGGAAGACACATGAAGAGAGACTTAAGGTGCTTAATATGTATAGCCTCGAGGAAAAGAGGGAGAGGGGGGACATGATAGAAACTTTCAAGTACCTCAAGGGAATCAACAAAGTCCAAGAGTGTAGCATCTTTCAAAAAAAGAAGTGTGCAAGAACAAGGGGGCACAATTTGAAGATAGAGGGCGAGGCGGCTCAGAGGTAATTTAAGGGAGTATTTTTTCAAAGAGAGGTTGTGGATGCATGGAATGGCCTTCCGGAGGAGGTTGTGGAGTCAAAACAGTGGTGGAATTCAAGCATGCATGGGACAGTCATAAGGCAATTCTAGGGGGTGGGGGTAGGAAGAAGTAGGCTGCTGGTTAACTAGGATCTGCAGCTTATCCATTAGGTAGGGAAATGGGCAGACTGGGTGGGCCAAGTGGTCCTTATCTGCCATCAAATTCTATGTTTCTATGTTTCTATATGCCAGGAAAAATTCCATTATCCTCTGCTAACTGAACACACATACAACGTGCCAGCAGGCTTAACAAAAATGTTCTCAGCAGAATCTGCTGTCCAAGACAGCCCACGCAAAAAGAAATGAAAATTATGTACCTACCGTAATTCTTGATCTTCCAGTGTATCTTCATCATTGGTGGGTGTCAGCCGTGAGCACAGCACCCTGCGGGAGCTTTTTTTTTTCTTTTTTTCAAGGGAGAGGAGCCGGAGCAGACGGCATCGCCCACGTGGCAGACGTGCATCACAGCACTCGTGGGCTAGCTAGTAACAGCCGTTGGCTCCTCCTCTGCCTCAGTTCTGCACACCAGAGAGACAGAGGAAAAGAGAATAGAGAAAAAAAATTTGGAGGGGGAAAGAGAGCCTGAATGATAGAAAAGGAAAAGATATAAACTGAAAAAGGAATAGGCCGGCCAGAGGATAGAGGAGGAGGAGGATCTAGGGATATGGGCCATAAGGCCCAGTCCCTGGACGGCCAGAGAAAACAGGAAAGGAGGGAAGAAAGGAAGATAGAGAGAAAAGGGAACAGGGCAGGGGAGGGGTTGGGGACCTGATAAGACCTGAACAATAGCACAGGAGAAGACAGAGTGTGTCCCCAGAGGAAAGCAGCGAATTTAAAGACAGTAGCTTTGAGTGCATCCAACAGCACTAATTCCTCTTAGCTAGAAGGGCGATCAGGAAGGTCCTTCCCCTCTCCTCCTCCCTGGTTAACCAGAGAGGAATTCTCCTGGACTGGAGACCACACCTCCGCCCCCTGCCAAAACTCACAGAGGAGAACCCACAGGGGTTTGGGGTGGGGGAGTGAATCTCCACCCATAGGACCCAGGGAGGAGAATCAATAGGGTGGAGGTCTGCCCAAGGACTGAGGCCTTCTGAGGGGAAGGTGGGCAGGATTCAGTGATGAATAGTGAAGATACACTGGAAGATCAAGAATTACGGTAGGTACATAATTTTCATATCTTCCCAGTGTCAATCTTCACCATTCATCAGTGGTGGGTGAGTACTGAGCCCCCTGAAGGGGATTCAGCACTTCCCTGAGGAACCAACGTCCCTCAGCCTCCTGTGGGGGAAACACGGGAGAAGGAGACCCTTTACAGACCAGCGAGACCTGAGACCGGTCAGGGTGAGCCGGGGTTCCCCATTCCCTGGGGGAAGGAAGGTGCCTCTGCAGTTCCCACCTCGCGCTGTGGGAAAAAAGGCAGGTCCCCCAGAACGTGGAGGCAATCACCCTATGCCAGGCCAGGAGCGATAACCGGGATAGGCGAAGCTGCAGAGACAGAGGTCTCCTCCGCCTAATGCAGATCGCTGTCCCCGCAAGCCCTGAAGAGACCTCAATGGCACCAAAGATGCCCTTGTCTGGTGCCTTACCAGCTCCAGGCCTATCGCGGAGAGGGCTGTGGCTGCCTGGTTGCCTCCGAATCAGGCAGCGATGCCAGTACCTGGCCCAGCATCACCCACAAGTGCCTGTTATAGGCAGTGCGGTGTGCCTGATGTGAAGCAATGCAAAGAAGCATCCGCGCTGAGGAGAAGACTCTCCGCCTCAGGCGGTCGAACTCCGCAGAGTCCGGATCTGAGGGCCGGTTGCGGACTGGACATCTATGCCTGGTAGGGGTGTCCAGTCGCGTCAGTCCTGTAGGGAGATGTGACAGTGAATGTGGAGACCTCTGGGGTGCGCAGTACCTACACTGGCAGTCCAATGGGGCTGGAGCTGGGGCAGATGGAAGCTGACAGGTGCTGTAAGACGCCTCCTGGAAAGCAACAGGCCAGGATGGACTCATCAAGTGATCCACACTGTATTCGCCTAAGAAGGCTTGCGTCGTACACTTGGTATTGCGTCGAGCAATATAAGAAATGTGCAGGTCCTCGACCAGCCTCGCAAGGAAGCACTGATACTGTGTCTGATTAGTATCAGAGGACAGGTGGACAGAGGTCTCCTCTTCCTCTATGGAGGAAGATGAGGAGGCCAAGGAACCTGATGATTTGGATACCAGCTGCGGTGGGGGAGACAGGCGAAAGACCTGCTTGTCCATAGCCCTAACACAGCAGGAGAAATCCGAGGCCTGTGATCTGAACTGTTCCCAGATCAAAGGTCCTGAAGGACCCACGTGGCCTGGGAGAAGGGGGGCTGGATGCAGAGGCAAGGGAGAAAAACTTGCCACAGCAAGTGAAGCACCTCTGCCACGGCTAGGAAACCCAGCAGGTGATCCCAGATGACCAAGGGATCCACAGGTCTGCTCCGTCAACTGCCACTGAAGCAGCCCAAAGCATTCCGGACTGAGCCCTGTAGGGGACGCATCCCTATAAGGGGACCGGGGCTGCATGAGTCCAGAAGGGTGGACCCCGACCCCACCCAACGAGGACTCCCTTGAAGGGAACGAGGAAGAAAACTTGGGCTCAGCACTGCAGCTCCTCCCCAAGTCCCAAAGGACTACAGAGGAGCGCTGCAGCCCCTCACTCCGTCCCCTGAACCCCGTCGACTCTGAGGAAGACCTCTTCCTCACACCCTGTCCCATGGAACCACCCAATTTTGTAGGCTCCCCGAGTACAGCCGCAGAGGAGAGGGTTCCAGCCCCAGCATCAGGAAGGGCAGCACCGGGATGGCAGCCGACCCCTCCCATAACACCTGCCCACCACACCCCCAACCCTGGGACCCGCTGACCTGTGCCGCACCCTCGCGTCGCCGCTGGTACGGGAGTCGGCGCCGACTACAGTCACAGGAGCCGCGAGAGGGGGCACCTGGGAAGGTGCAAGGGTCCTGGGCCCTGGAGAACCCACCGACTCTGAGGATTTAGGTAGCCAGTCTGGATTGGCCTCTCGATCATCTGGCTCCGGAGAGGAGGAGATCCAAAAGACCTTCAGCCTGGCAACCCCAGGGGCTCTCTTACCTACGGTGCCACGAAAGACACCACTGGCTAGCTCAGCACCACTCAGAATACCGCCCCAATAACTGGAGCAATGAACGGCTCCGGGATCTGAGATAGCGCCGGCGGGTGGTGCCGAGGAATGCCCCATGCCAGGCCCAGCGACTGTAAGCCCCGACAACAAGGTAGCCTGCAACTCCAAAGAGGTGACTGCCAGGACGGTGCTCCCGACCAGCCCCAGGCGGAGCCAGACCGGTCCTCCAGCACCGCGGTAGAGGTCTCCTCCACAGCAAGGCAGGAAGAAGAGGAGGCCTCCTCCTCACCAGACCATACAGACCTGGGAGGGGACCCGGAGGAAGGATGAAGAGACCAACGCTTGGACCAACAAGAGCGACGATGCCCTCCGAAAGTCGACGGAGCCCTGCCGACTTTAAACGCATGGTACTCGAGAATGCGGCAGTCCATTGAGAAGCAGGCGTCACAGTGATCCATGTCATGTTGAGGTCCAAGGCAGGTAAGGCAACCATCATGCTGGTCCGTCACGGAAAAATGCGGCCACAGGGACACCGACACATTGGAGGCCAGCCCGCCTTAGAAGAACGCTTTCTGTCCCCTGAGCCAGGCATGATGCAAGCAGAAAACTAAATTACACAGTGCAGACTTGACACCGCTCAGATAAAAAAAAAACAGGAAAGATCTTACTGGGATTCAGGAATGGCATCGAGTAACTTGGATGGCAGAACCAAGGAGGAATGGCATCGACATACATGGTCCCAAACTCGAGGTAGCAGTGCCGCACCAAACTAGGCCGCTGACGCAGAAGAACCATGAAGCAGGATGCGAGGTGCTGTCTCGAACGACAGGAGAAGCAGAACTGAGGCAGAGGAGGAGCCAATGGCTGTTACAGGCCAGCCCACGAGCATTATGATGTATGTCGGCCTCGTGGGCAGCATCATTGGCGCCGGCTTCTCCCCCTTGGGGGAAAAAAAAAAGGCTCCCATGGGTGTTGCACTCATGGCTGACACCCACCAGTGATGAATGGTGAAGACTGACACTGGGAAGATCACCAGCATCATATGACCCAGCTCCCAACACCCTACAGCGTCCACAATTTGAGGACACTCACTGCCCTGCCTAGCAAAAAGTACGTTGCAGGGAGGGCCATGCTTACTCTAGAGCAGACTACATCTGTGGCTTATAAAAATGCTGCAGACATGAAAAAAAATGTGCTAACTCTGCTAAAAAAAAACAAAAAAAAAAACAGAGGATGACCTACCTCCAGTCCTGGAGCTTCTGATGAAAAATGGAGCCCAGGGGTTGGTCTCCACAATTCAGATTCTACTAGCCGAAGCAGATAAAAAGCTTTTCCAAATCTATATGCAAACTCTCCACATAGCCCTTACAGCCTTATGCTGCCTTATGGCTGCAAACGATCCAAAGACAAACTCCTATTGCAAACTGATGTGTACCTAGCCCCCAGATCTAAATACGGAGCACAATTAACTGAAAGCAAACAAAACCTGATAAGTGTAGCAGAAAACACTACCATGTTGCTCGCACCGATGTTAGTGTACAGCTGCCTCCTCCTTCGGTACTGCCAGCTTTCCAAAATCTGTCAAATGACAGCTCCAACTGAACAAACGGTCCACCTCAGCCACTGTGCTGGGAGAGTAGGAGTGTGCCTGGTTGCACACTAGTGTGACATCATGCTAAAGTGCATGATGTCACCACATCAGGCACGAATGTGCCCGGCCAGCACATACACTCCATGCAAAAAGAAGCACGAAAACAGCCAGGCAGAACTGCCAAGAAGCCAAGGAGGCACAGGGACTGGCTGGCATATAGCTAGCAATGGCAGGCAAGCAGCGTGTCTCCACCAGAAAAACAAATGCACACATGGCTCCACCAAACATGTAGACGCATTGAAGAGTGCTGTTCTGCTTAGACATTAAGGCAGGGCTAAACAAAAATGCAAAAACAGTAAACAGAGAACTCCTGAAGCACGGTTCGCTAGAACAGGTGGATGAACCACTGTGCTCTGAACCACACTTGAGCTGTTCAGCTAAGGACAGCGGCAGTCACCAAAAACAAAGTCGCACAGCATTAGCACACAAACACTGCCCAGCCAAAAATGACAGGAAATAAATCTGTAGGGATGCCATGCACCAATGCCACAGATAACTTATTTCTGTCATAAATCTGTACCCCTCACCCCCCCCAATAGCAGACACACCATTCTGCTCTAAGGGAGTGGTGGGGCCATTCTACCAGGAAAACAAAGGCTAGAAAGAAAGGAAAGAAATAAAAAAGTACAATTATGTAAGAACTCACCATAACACTAGATCTTCAAGAGGCTCTCTTGCAGTAGGCTACACCAATGGAACTATAGACAACAGGCACTAGAAGCACATGGAAACTTTTCTAGCTAGCAGTCTACCAGGGGGCCACCCACTCCATCATACACTGTCGGCCTATGCTAGAAGAGTTGGCAGCCCCCGCACCCTCCTCAGTTCTCCTGCCAAAGACCATCAGTCACATAGCACCAGCAGAGGGAACCGAGGAGGAACCAAAGGGTCTCGCCAAAGAAAGGAGGATAAAAAATTTGGTACAGACACAGAAGGGCCTCCCAGGTCTAGGAGGAAGGGACGGCATGGCCTGCTGCAAAAGATCCTCTTGAAGATCTACTGTTACAGTAAATTCTTATGTAACTGTACTATCATACGTCGAGGGTATCTCTTGCAGCAGGTCACACCTATGGAACAAGTCCCAAGCAGTATCATCATCAAACAGTACAGTCTGGGTGGAGGAAACCTCGAACCTAAGAAAGTAGGCCCTGGAGGACAGCTAGGCCAAAGTTGGCCCTATGCCTAGAGACAATGTCCAGACTAGTGCTTGGTACAGGTGTGGACAGAATTCCAAGTGGCAGCATCACACATCTCTGCAGCTGACACATTCCTGAAACGGAAGTGGCCGTGCCTCTGGTGGAATGGCCACGAACAACGCCAGGATGATCCTTGCCATACTTTCCGTAGCAATAAGTGATACAGTTGGACAACCATTTGGACAAGCAGTGTTTTGAAACAGCGACGCCACTCTTTCCCAGGGGTGAAAGAAACAAAAAACTGAGAAGACTTCCTACAGTCCTTCATACGGTGTGTGTAGTAAAACAGAATTCTATGCACATCTAACGTGTGGAGCAATGCTTCCTCTGGATATGCATATTCTGGGAAATAAATAAGAAGATGGATGGATTGATTTAAAGTAAACTCAGACACCACCTTAAACTTAGGTTAGTACACAAAGACACCCTGTCTTTGTGGAAAATCAAATAAGGCTGCTCGCACATGAGGGCATGTAGCTCTCAAATTCTTCGAGCAAAAGTAATAGCAACTACAAAAAAATGCTTTCCATGACAGAAAAGCATAGCTCACATGTCGTGGCCGGCTCAAGAGGAGCCAAAGTAAGTTTTTCAAGCACAAAATTCAAGTCCCAAGGTGGGACTGGGTTGTGGTTAGGAGGCTTCAGGTGAAGAATGCCTTTCAGAAAAGTATGGGACACCTCCAGTTGTGCCACTGTACGACCGTCAACAGGCACATGGAAGGCAGAGATGGCAGACATGTGCACCTTAAGAGAAGAGTACTTCAGGCTCAAGTTTGAAAGGGACATCAAGTACTCCAGAATCAGATTCACTGGACAAGTGAAGGGATCCAGCTGATGTGAAGCAGCCCACAGTGCAAAATGTTTCCACTTCATAGAATAAGTGGCCCTAGTGGACAGCTTCCTAGCCACCACCAAGACATCAGCCACCTTGGGTGACACTCCAAACCGACCCACGGCTATGTCCTCAGGAGCCAGGCATGACAATGCAGGTATTTGAGGTCCGGGTGGACTAGGGTGCACCAATTCTGAGAGAGCAAGCTGGCGCACAGAGGAAGAGGTACTAGAGGTTCCACTGTCAGCAGCTGCAGTAAAGAAAACCAGATCTGATGAGATCAGAAGGTGGCGATGAGGATCATCATGGCCCCTTCCATTTGGAGCTTGATTAGAACCCTCTGAAGAAGGGATAAGGGAGGAAACACATACAGAAACCTCCCTTTCCAGGAGAGAGCCGTGTCTCACCAGAAAACTACAGGTCCTGGATCCAGCGAGAAGAAAACCAGCAGTTTTGCGTTGAGTAGGGATGTAAAAAAAGTCCAACTCCGGACAACCCCACCTATCAAACAGATCTTCTACTATTGAGGTCAGCAGCTCCCACTTGTGCATCTGTGACTGCAACTGGCTTAAAGTGTCTGCCAGGGTGTTTTGGACACCTGAAACATGGACGTCCAACAATTAGGGACCACGATCCAGGGCCCAATACCCGACCCTCATCAGTTCCCGGCAGAGGCAGTACTGTGACTATAGCCACAGCCATTAGACCCAAGAGCTGGTATTGTAGACAATCCAGAGGGGGCCGAAAGAATGAGGTGGGATCTGGGAAGTCTGGAAGAATGATCCAATGTGTGGCAATTGAAGTTTAATGCAAAGAAGTGTAAAATCATGCATGTAGGGTGAAGAAACCCTGCAGAGCGCTACAGGATGGTGGGGGGGGGGGATGCTGACAGTCATCAGGGAAGAAAAGGATTTAGGGACCATCATCTCAGATGGCCTAAAGGTGGCCAAACAGAGTAGCAAGCATGTGAGGAGGGCCACTGGGATGCTGGGGTGCATAGGGAGGGGTATCACTACCAGAAGAAGGGAGGGGGTGATGCCCTTATACAAAACACTGATGAGGCTTCATCTGGAGTATGGTGTTCAGTTCTGGAGACAATCTTCGCAAGGACACAGACAGGGAGGAGACGGTTCAGAGAAGTGTGACTAATATGGTGCAGGGGTTGCTTCAGAAAACATATGACGACAGATTAAAATACCTCAATATGTATACACTGGAAGAGAGGAGGGAACGGGGGAAATGACAGAGACCTTCAGGTATCTTAAATGCTTGAACAAAGTCCATGTGGGCGACATCTTTCAGTACAAGAGTTGTACAAGGACAAGGGGGCATGACATGAGATTGGAGGAGGCAGGATAAGGGGAAATATGAGGAAATTTTTCCTTCACAGAAAGGGTGGTAGATGCTTGGAACAGCCTGCCCCAGGAGGTGGTGGGGGCTAACACAGTGGGGGGATTCACGTATGCATGAGATAGACATAAAGGAACCCTAGATGTGGGAAAGAGACGAAAGCCAATGACCAAGTAGGGTCAGCGGCCACCGAAGCAGGCAAGGAATACGGGCAGACTAGGTGGGCCTAGCGGTCCTTATCTGCCGTCAACTGCTATGTTACTATGAGTGAGTTCCTCCCTGCTTGTTGATGTAGTAGACTACACTGATGTTTTCCGTCTGCACTAGCAGAAGACCCAGGGATAACTGAGTCTGGAAGGCAAAAAGAATGGCCCTCATCTTCAGGACATTTACATAGAAAGAAGATTCCAACTTGGACCACATCCCTTGAGTTTGGTGGGGCCTGAGATGAGCTCCACACCCCGACCCTGAAGCTTCTGTTGTGAGGATTTGCTGAGGGGAAAGAATAAGGAAAGGAACCCCTTGACAGATTGCTGGGTTCAATCCACCAAAGCAGAACCCTTTTTACTGTACAGGAGACCAGGACCAGCTGTTCCAAGTTATTGGCATGCTGGTCCCACTGGACACTCCAGTGTCCATTGGGGGATCCCTAATGGGCGGCCTGGCTAGAGGTACTGTGACTATAGCCGCAGCCATCAGGCCCAAGAACTAGAGGAAGGTTCTGGCTGAGACATGGCATCTACTGTATAGCAGGTGGGCTTGAGCTATAAGGAGATCTGCCTGGTCCTGGGCCAGGAAGGCCATGCCGAGACACATCTAGGACTGCCCCGATATACTGAAGGCACAGATAAGGGGTCACAACTGACTTAGGCAGGTTGATCGTGATGCCCAGATCTTGGAATAGGCAGGTGGTATGTTCCAGAGTCTGTAACAGGCGCTCCCTGGAGTGGGCTTTGAGAAGCCAGTCGTCGAGGTACAGAAAGACATACAGTCCCTCCCACCGGAGGGCAGCTGCTACCACTGCCAAGCATTTGGAAAACATCCAAGGGGCCGAAGACAAGCCACAGGGCAAGGCCAGGAACTGGAAATGAAACCTTAGGTACTGTCTGTGGGAGGCGTGTACTTGGATATGTAGGTATGCATCCTTTATGTCGAGGGAGCAAATCCAATCTCCCTGGTGCAGAAGTGGCAGCAAATCCTTAAGTGTCACCATCTGGAATGTTTTGTATTGAATAAACAGACTGAGCTCCTGGAGGTCTAGAAAGGGCCTGAGATCTCACGTGCATTTGGGGGCCAGGAAGAAATGGGAGTAGAACCCTCTGTCCTGTCGGGTCTCTGGGACAGGTTCTATGGCCCTTTTGCTTAGCAAAGAGTGGATTTCCTCCCAGTGCACCGGGATGTAGCCTGGCAGATAAGAGGACAGACCCTGTTTATTCTGGAGGATGCTCCAGAAGTTCCAGAGTGTGGTCGCTTTCTATGAGCTGTAGTATCCAGGCATCTCTGGTAACTTCCCTCCACTTCTCCAAGTGCAGTGAAAAAATGACCCCCTACAACCGCCTCCTGCATCGTGGTGGTGGTGGTGGGGTGGGGTTTGACAAAGAAGTAAGGCCGAATTGGCAGGGGCAGCCAGAGCCTTACCACCTCCCATACCTCTCAGCCTCTTGCCTCATCAATCAGGGACAAGGCTTAAAATAATCAGGGACAGAGACCCAAAATCAGGGACACATCCTAAAAACTGGTACTATTTTACTTAGAAAGCTGATAGAATAAGGGGATTTGTGTTAAGATGTATTTTCTGAAAAAGAACAAGTCTGTAACGTTAATGTTTGACATTATTTTGTGCTTTTAATCCCCACTGTTCTGTCACAGAAATGCAAATTTTACGAGGGACAGAGGAAACTTTTGAGGCAAAATCAGGGACGTCCCTGAAAATCAGGGACAGTTGAGAGGTATACCACCTCCTCTGTTTTTTTTTCCAGTGGTGGAAGAGGGGGTGGGCAATGCAGGGGCGGGCCGGCACTTACCCAGAAGCTTGTTAGAGGGCTTGGGTCTATGAGTAGACCACTGAAAGGGCACTCGTTGACCACTTTTGGGCTGGTTGGTGTGGTAAATGGAGTGGACCAACACAGGCTTGCAGTTGAAACAGTATGTCCTGTACACCTGCACCAAACAGTCTGAAGCCTCTAAAGGGGGCATTCAGGATGGACATGTGAACAGCCCGGGCAAAGCCTGACAACGACAGCCAAGAGTGTCTTTACAGGAAAATGCCTGCTGTGGCAGTCCTGACTGAGGCATTGATGGTGTTGTAGGCAGCCCTAAGAAGGTGGGTGGCAATGACAGAATCCACTTTGAGAGACTGCAGCATCTGCTGTTTTAGGGGGTCCTATGGAAGGGCCCTGACAGTTTCAAGGGCTTTGTCCCAGAGCTGGTTTTGGTACTGGACCACATGGGCAATGTAGTTCAGCACCCTGATGGTCAGTGGGGCAGAGGCAAAGGTTTTCTTACCAATGTGATCCAGCCTCCATGACTCCTTATCCAGGGGCAGGGACCCGAAATGTTTAGGCCTCTTGGTGCAGTCATGGGCAACATTGATGACCACCGAATCCACTTGATGCCGGTTAGTGAAGAAAGGCCTCGCTGCAGAGGCCTCGAATAATTTGTCTGCCTTCCTAGGCACAGCTGGGATCAGATTAGGCCGGTGCCAGATGTCCATGGTGGCATCCTCAATGGGCTCAATTAACAGAGTGATCACCGGAGGAGGGGCATCTGGCAGTCGTGAGTAAGTGGCAAGCTGACATTTGAGTGGGATCTTGCTCCTCGTTGTCGAAGCCCATGCGGATTGTAACTGTCTCATAACCGACACAAAAGAGGGGTCATCGGGGGGAAGGGGATCTGCAGGATGTGCCTTTGGGGTCTCCTCACGTTGTCTGAGACCGTGGAGGAGTTGTAAGGAGTGGCTCCTCCCTCACTGTCATCCTCCTTTGGAGGACTGATGAGGTCTGCTGGGTAGCACCTGTCCTCATCCCTGGAGTCCTGGGGGGTGAAGGGGGCAAGGGTCCTGGGTCCTGAGGCATGGGTCATGGCCCTACTGGAAAAGCAGGTGGCAACTGCAGGGACGGGCCTTGGGAAGGGGCAAGCTTAGCTCGATTAAAGTCCCACAAGGCAGTAATCACTTACAGAAAGTCCACCACTATCAGCATCGGCTGAGGGAAGACTGGGGTCAGCGCCAGGGTTGGTACCAGGGAGGGTAGCCAAACAGGCTGGGCGTGGGATGCTCCTTGGCAACTGGGTCTCGGGCCTGGGAGACTCAGGAGAGGCAAGAGGCTCTGGGCCCGAGACAACGGCCAAAGAAACAACAGAGGCCGGGTGAGGGGGGTAGGCTGTCTCGCAACGACCGCCAATGCTGAGCTCATCAACGATCAGTCACCTGACTGAGTGCCCGCTGAAAACAAGGTCCTGAACAGCAGGGGCTGTGAAGTCAGTGGCGTGACACAGCCCCTAGAACCAATGCCTGCCACCAAAAGATTGGTGAGGGGAGCTGCCAGTGGTAGCCCTGTTGGGGAGTGGGCATGCTAGTCAAGTCAGAGGGGGCTGCCCAGACGATGACTACCCTGCTGCGGTCGACGCACAGAGCAGTAACTGAGAGCAAGACAAGGAGGACTAGGTTTTCTCCTTAGGATGGTCCTTGTCTCAGTGTTTATGCTTCCTGCTGGCTTGTCCCAGGCCTTGGAGGGGTGCGAACCTGAGGACATCACGGGGCAAGCAGAGTAGCTCCTAGCATGCAGCTCCTTCTCCATCTAGGTGATCCTCTGCTTTAGCAGGAAAGTTTCCAGGGTCTGCACTCAGTGCTTCCTTGTGGCCTGCTTGAAGCAGCAGCAGATCATGCAAGCCTGGGTGTTATGTTCTGGGCCTAGGCAACAGACATAGGCCTCGTGGTTGTCCTTCTCAGGGATCTTCTGCTAGCAGGCACACTTCCTGAAGAGATTCCTGGAAGGGGAGCTTGGCATAAACAGAGCAAAACAAAAAACACTTTATCACTAAAGTGATACACACTAGGGAGAGAAAGCAAAAATAAAAAGTTTGATGAAATATTTCAGCAAAAGGGAGGTCGATTAAAGCTGGCAGATCTTTGTGAAGTCCGACATGCAATGGTCTATAGCAGGAAAAGAACTGAGAATGCAGGGGCCACCCACTCTTATAGGATAGGCCAACGTCTGAGTGGACGGCCTCCTGATAGACTAACTAGAAAAGTTTCTGTGTGGTCCTAGTGCCTGGCAATTGTAGTTCCATGGGTGTGGCCTGCTGCAAGAGATACCCTCGAAGTAAGATCACATTTAATACAGAAGACAAAGGAATCACAATCTCACTTTAACATTATACAACCTAGCTTGCTAATTCCTTGCAAAAAAACCCAAAAACTTAAATTCCCTCTCTTACCTGAGCTGAGGGACCAGGCAGGACATAAAACAGACCCATTGCATCAGACACCCTACTCATGGCAAGTGGTCACCATTTTGGGTGTTTTAGGCCTTAAACTGGACAGTTAGCAAGCAGGTTAGCCAATTTGAAAGCCTTAGCTTAACAGGCACAGGGTGCCCCTGGGGATAGTGAGGGGATAACGAAGGGGTGGGGGCCCTGGACCTTGAAGGAAAGCGGGGCGGGGCGGACTGAGGTTGTAGGGACCAGAAGACGCCCTGGGGAGAAATGGGTTCCTGATAGGGGTTCTCCCTGTCTAGTACCCATACCCAAGGGCTCCACCTCCAGTGGGCAGACAACATGGCCGGCCTCGGTGTACCATCCTACTAGGGCAGTGTTATGCAATGCCAGGTCTATTAAGAACAAGAGTGCTGTAATAGCAGATCTTGTTGGGTTACTGGACCTGGGTTGCATACCGAGACCTTGCTGGATGAGAACTCTGGCCCAGTTCTTGAGTCAGCTATTCCAGCCGGGTTCTCGGTGATGCACCGTCCGAGGATGGATCACAGGGGTGGGAGTGTAGCCATATGTTTTAGATCAGAATTGAGCCTTGTAGATGTGCCCGTTGGAGGGACTGAATCTTTCGAATGTATCATTGGCACAGGTGTGGGGTGCAGGATTCTTCTTGTCTACGGTCCACCCAGAGATGAGGAGCAATTCTTGCAGGAAGTCGCAGACTTCATTGTTGACATGGTATTGGAGTCTCCCAGCTGGATAGTTCTGGGGGACTTCAATGCCTGGGTCGACGATGAATTCTCACAATTTGGACAGGACTTCCTCCAGCTTATGAATTTGCTGGGCTTTACACAGGTGATTACCTCTGTGACCCATAAACACGGTCATTCGTTGGACCTTCTCTTCCTACTGGGTATGGAGACCTCTGACCTGGTAGTTGAACCGGTTGGATGATCTGACCATCACACTATTCGGTTCAATTTCCTTGCTCCCCCTATAGGCCTGCCCCCACGGAGATGGTCCGGTCCCGCCCTTTAAGGGGTTTGACCCCAGATGGTCTGATGGCAGGACCAGACCTATCGGGTTTCCCGAGTGCAAACTTGGATCCAGAAAATCTGGTACTGGCCTACAATATGGCTGTGACTGAGGCTCTGGATTCCACAGCTCTTGTCTGGGTTTGTCCCCTCATCCCTCACCCTTGGTCTAATGGCACCTTGAGGGAGTTGAGGAGAGTGGGGTGAAGGAAGGAACGGTGTTGGTGGAAATCAGGCCTTGATGTCGACAGACTTAGATTGGTGGCCCATTATGAGGACTATCAGTTAGCCATCTCCCATAAAAAGGCAGCGTTCCTGTCCACGGAGATCGCTACTGCACAGAATCGACCAGCCCAGCTCTTCCGAACTGTGGACAGTCTGTGCAATCCAGACTGTCTGCAGCTCTGGAGAGCATTGTCACAGGAGAAGTGTGACGAGTTTGCTTGATTCTTTGCAGATAAGGTTGCTGACATCAGGTCTGAGATCCGTGCAACCCATTCCAATGGGTGTGGCAGGGATCAGTGGGAGGTTACTGGACCTCGGTGAGTCTGGTCCGACTTCGACCACCTGGAGCTCGGGGATATTGTGAGTATTATCCAGAATATGCGGCTGACCTGCTGTAGTTTGGATCAGGGCCCAACACGCCTTCTAGTGGGGTGTGATGAAGTCATCGGTCCAGTCCTAGCTGAGATTGTCTAGAGTTCTTTAGAGACAGGGGTGTTTCTGGACACCCTGAAGGAGGCGGTTGTCAAACTCCTCCTTAAAAAAACTTTTCTTGACTCAGACTGTCTCACTAACTACAGACCTGTCTCTAACCTTCCCTTTGTGGGCAAGGTTATCGAGAAGGTGGTTGCGCAGTAGCTGGATGATCATCTTACCATCCACAATATCTACGATCCTCTCCAGTCCGGATTTCGGAAGAGACAGTACCGTGACAGCTCTAGTTCGGGTACTCAATGATCTCCTGATAGCGAGAGGTTGGAAGAGCTGTTCCCTCTTGGTTTTTCTAGATCTCTCTGCAGCATTTGACACCGTGGACCATGGTGTGTTATTGGAGTGCCTGCAGCTTATCTGTGGACTGTCTGGTACAGTCCTCAGATGTTCCAGTCTTTCCTCATGGGCAGGTTTCAGAGAGTGGTGTCAGGATTTATTCCTCTGGCACCTTCTCCCTGCCTTGTGGGGTGCAGCAGGGCTCCATTTTATCACCCATGTTGTTCGTGGTATATATGCTGCCATTGGGAGACATTGTAAAGTGGTATGGGTTGAGTTTTCACTGCTATGCAGGTGATACTCAACTACTGTATACTTGTCCTTCATGCCCAGACAGGATGATGCTGTCTCAGTCTTTAACAACTGCCTCTCTGAGATCCAGGATTGGATGAGTTCCAGCTGGTTGAGTTGAATCCAGATAAAACCGAGGTCTTGGTAGTGGACCTGGGTCATCGGGTTGAGGGGCTTTTGGTTGGGCAGCCTTCTGACCTTAGGCTTGGGGGCAGCTAGCTGATGGCCTCTAACCAGGTGTGAAATCTGGGCGTCATTTTTGATGAAGGATTGACGCTTAAATCGCAGGTGTCGTCTGCCGTCAAGACTTCTTTCTACCATCTGAGGAATATCACCTGGATTATTTATTTAGTTTTTGTTGACCAGGTAAGTACACTAGACAAATTCTGCCTATTTTCAGGCATGACCCGGGGGAGAGGGATACAGATGAATGCCAACTGACCTTGAGCCAGATTAAGCTGTTGGTGGTATTTTTAGTGAATGGGGGGAAATTTGGCCAGGGCACCAGGAAAATTCCCCTACTCTTTGGTAGGAGAGCTGGTGTTCCGATGGATGAGGATGTGGATCTCAGTCAGTTGGAGGCAGACGTTGGTGGTGCAAGGAACAGCTTTTCGGATATTCAGGACCAAGAGCTTGTAATGAATACGGGTACTGAAACAGAGAATCAAGAAGTGATGGATGTGTCTCTGCTGGGACAGAATGATGTGGAGCCGGAGGATGTACTGGCGGCTGGTTTGCAGCACGAAACATAATTTGTGCAAGCTTTAAGTGAGGATCAACAACAATGATTATTACAAGTACTTTCAACCCCAGGTAGAGACGCACAATGACGGTCGCCTGTACGAGACACACTGAATCCACAAGGCGATATTGTATGTTTCATGCCCGATGGAGAAAAGGCATTGTGTGATGCAGGAATGATGCAGCATAATGACAGTGAATGGACAACGCCCCAGCCTGTGGTACCAGAAAAAACAGAGTGTCCTCCAGAGGATGTGACCAATCAGAAGACTCTACTGCATGTAGCTGCCATGAAACCAGCCGCAGTAAGTACAACTATACCAGAAAATGTGATTGCTATAGTAGAACATCATGACACTAACTTTGTGGTTGAAATACCGGGGCCTAGCTCTGAGTTTGAGACAGTCTCAAGTAAATGATATACCGAGCTTAGGATTAAGTTGAGGTCGTACAATGGATGTATGTGATGATAACTGTGGAAATACTGGCCAATGGTCTGTGGGCACAGCATTAACCAGAGCAGGGCGGAAACAGAAGGAGGGGGTGGTTGGATGCCTGATCCTAATGACCTACCTGTCCCAGGTAGTGTAAAATCAACTGTGAATATGGACACACACAGTGAACTGGGAGATGACACCGCTATACCTATTGCTCCAGATAAACCTGATGTAGTGGGGGATACAAACAGCCCTATTCAAGACACTACACAGCTCGTCCCTGTCCCTGATAGGATAGCGAAACCTCCACTGCAATGGGGAGATAAAGTGGAACATGGGGAACAGGTGGAGAATACTGCTGGAGGAGAAAATGCTGCTGGAGGGGGAAATACATGTATTGAACCTTCGACCTTGTGGCGACAGTTTCGCCGACGAGATGCTGGATTTCAAGTCCTATCCTGCAAACGAAAAATGCAGTTTAGCATTCAATACCGGAGCACACTCCAGACAGAATATATGTGGGAAAACGCTTAGAAAAGAATCTTTGTGATTTTTCTCGAACAAGATTTATGCATTGATTCATGCATCAGGTGACACAGTATATGATATGAGTTTTAAAACCTCTGGCAGGTCTAGACAGATTTTGGGCCTCCCATGAAAAAAAGTGACATTCAGCATTATAGATTCCCTTTCGGGTGACCCCTCTAACTAGACCACTAATTAAGCAAGTGACCATCCTCTTCCAAAATGAGAGAGTAGCTATATCTGATGTACAATACTGGCTACAAAATAAATGTGAAGTGCTTGGTGACCCCTCCCCCATATCGGATGATGAGCATATTTGGATGGGGGGGTTGGAAATTTAAAGTCCAGTTGAGATCGGGTCCACAGGGCCCAAAACACCTACAGAGTGCATTTTTTCTAGACTCTGAAAGAGGCCATTGTTTTTATCAGGGTCAGCCCAAGACCTGCTTTAGATGTGGCTCTCATATGCACCTTAGCAATGCATGTGATAGAGTGAAGTGTTCTCAATGTACGGAATGTGGGCATACCAACAATGAATGTATGTGTAATCTGTGTGACCAGGCTGGACATATATATTGTGCTTGTGAGTGGGCAGCCCACAACAGAACTGATCGTCTCAATCAGGAACTGCTGACAGAAAAAGCACAAAAGCACAGTACTGATACACAACGAATCGTACAAGAACAAAATATGGCAGACAGAGAAAGTGCTCAGCAGGCACTTCTGATTAACTCAGTTCCTTCAGTGGTACCAAGTGGGATTCTGCCAGTTCATATTCCCTCTCCTTCTACCCCTGGTACTTCTACAGCAGATATAGGTTGCCCTGTAAACCTGAGCGAGGTACACATCACAAACCAGATGGATGTGAACCAATTGGTGGAAACTGAAGTATGCCAAACAGATGATGCAATACAACTTAACCCTACGTCTGATATGCAGATGCCACTTCCTGATACCACAGGAAGGGGGACAATTGTAACATCTATGAGTGATATCTTAGAGGAGGTAGTACAGCATATGGAACGGATGTATACTGCCCCAGACATTACTGACTCCAAGATAGAAGAGTTACTAACCCCATGTCAGATACCGGAGATCCCAAAATCAGATACAGACCGACTAACTTTGCCAATAACAGTGACTGGGATTTTAGACGCAATAAGATCTCTCAATGCAAACACAACACCAGGACCGGACGGACTAACTACAGAATTTCATAAAACATTTACAACTGATCTGGTGGACGTCCTACAGGTAGTTTATAATACAATTCTGGATAAACAAGATATTGCCCCTCAGTTTGGACAAACGATACAGTTATTTCTGTACAAAAAATGAGACAGACAGTTGCTACGTAACTGAAGGCCCTTGAGCCTCACGAATACTGATTTGAAGATTTTAGCAAAACAGTTGAGGACTGTGGCCCCCCTCGTTATTGATTCAAGTCAGGTCAGTACTATTAAGGGGAGAAATATAACAGACAATTTACTCCTACTGAGGGAGGTGGTGACCCTAGGGCATCAAAATGCCTTGGTGGGTTATCTATTGAGACTGGATCAAGAACAGGCCTATGATAAGGTTTCACAACTGTACCTCCAGAAGGTCTTAGAAAAATATGGTTTTCCTAGGGTATTTAATAACTGGATCCTAAAACTATATGGTATTGCCTCCACTAATCCGTTAATAAATGGTCATCGTGGAAGGGAAGTCTTTGTTAGCCGAGGGGTGAAGCAAGGCTGCCCCATGAGTCCTCTTCTATATATTTTTTGTCTTGATCCTCTCTTGAAACTTATTCAACAAGATGCTACGATTCACAGTACTGATATACAGGGTGTTGTAGGTCTCACTAAAACTTTAGCGTATGCTGATGGTGTGTGCCTCCTAGTAGCAGATGAATGGTTGGAAGAGAAAGCTTTGACTACTGTTCAATGTTTTTCTCAATTGACGGGGTTGTTTCTGAATATCCAAAAGTGTGGGGGTTATTCATTAAGTGCTAGTACAATTCCTGTAGTGGAGATACATAATATCTGTATGACCAACGAGGTTCTTACAATTTTGGGGATCTCATTTGGCGATCCAGAGATGGCTCGACTGAACTGGATGGATAGACTGGAACAGAGTAACAAAAAAGTACAAATTTGGAAGAACTGAGCAGTCAAAAAGAAAGAAGGTGTTGCTGATACACACTATTTTCTACCGCTGCCGTCATATGTGCATGCCATATTTCCACCCCATAGCTCTTGTGATGTCTTTATTTTAAGCCAAGCCTTTCAGTTAGTTTAGGGTAGTAGACGTAACCCTATAAAATGAGAGGTCTTATATAGAACAATCAAGACATGGTGAGTTACAGCTCATAAATCCTATTATTGTCATAGCATTTTTCTTTTTACCACTTTTTAGGCCTTCCTAAAACCAGGAGCAGCTGAATGGAAGAGGGTAGCAGCACTATGGATTACACCCTTGTTACAAAATGGGAACTAGGGCTTCTGATACGAAAAAAGAAAGATGCATGGCCAGCTTTTATGTCATCCTCATTAGAGCAGATTAAAAAATGGTCTATTACTGAGACACAGGTTTCAGTTCTTAATAGAAAAGCATTATATGGGACAATACAAGAAAATTTCTTTCAAATTCCTATAGAATATAAGAATATTAGGCCTATATATTATCCAGCTACTGAAGTCTATCTTATGGAAAAAAGGACCCCCCCCCCAAAAAAAAATATGGGATGTGATGTGATGTGGCTGTGTGTTCATGGTAGACTGGGTGTAAAAGGTAATGGCAAACATAAGAGGGTGGAAGAACGGTTGTGCCCTACAGAACAGTGTGTACAAGTTGAGACACTAGAGCATTTTCTTATACAGTGCCCCTTTGCTCAAGAAGTTTGGAAAAACTTTGGGAATCGATGGGGAGATGTCTGATGGAAAAATGTTACATATGAGAATGTGATTACTGGGACATTACAGCTGTCACAGCCTACAGATCCCAGTACAGTTTGTTTACTTTTTACTTGTATAAAATTTTTACTGTGGCAGGCACGCTGCAAGTTTGTTCTCCAATAGAAAATGATTTCACTCCATGTGCTGGTTCATATGATTGAGAAGGAAATTAAAACACAAGCACAATTTGATAAAGACCAAATGACATGGGAACAGCAGAAAAAACGATGGAAGGGAATTTCGATACATACTATGGGCTGAAGGTCAGGATGTCACGTTTTAGTTTTTCCACTGTGGGAAATAGTGGTATATAACTGGGTGTTTAATGCACAGAATGTTTGGCGTTTCTGTGTAATAAATGTTCATTACACAAGGAAGATTATGTGTTGTCCCCCCCCCCCAAGAAGATTTGGTATGTAATAGTTCTTAAATTTTTTGTTTTGCTTCTTGGTTTTCATTTTCTGTATGATATTCGTACCAGTCGTGTTTCTTTTTGTCTTGCAATAAAAATTCCCCTACTCTATTTAAGTGCCATGCGATCTTGAACATCCACCTGAACTACCACCAGAACAGGTGGATGAGACCATGGTTTAACGTCTCATCCAAAAGACGACACCTCAGGAGTGCAGCACCCCCCACTCAAGCTGCACTACAGTGTCAGTACTGGGATTAAACCCAAGTGCCTAGTGTGGGGATAGAACCCACAGCCTTCTGAGCTCCCAGCCTCAGAGGCGAGTGTGCTACCTGCTGAGCCACTTACACTGACAAACACTAAATAAACACCTGGTTCCGCCTGATAACCTTCCTACATTGGTCCACGCCTTTGTGACCACCGCCTTGACTACTGCAACTCCCTATATCTAGGGCTTCCAGGGATTAAGCTCCACCGCTTGCAGCTAGTGCAGAACGCGGCAGCCAAACTGTTGGCTGGTCTTTCTCAATCTAGCCATGTCACGCCCATGCTGCGCAATCTGCACTGGCTGCCTATTCAGTGGCGTATCATCTTCAAGGTCAGTTTGTTGACCTATAAAGCCCTACATGGGCATGGACTGTGCTATCTGCAAAAGTTTCTGTGTCCCTACCGCCCCCTCTGCCCTCTCCGCTCCTCCGACGGACTGCTAGAGGTTCCTAGGGTCCATTTGAAGACTTCTGGGGCTCAAGCATTTGCAGCCCTGACCCTGTGGAATTCTCTACCTCACCGGATAAGGGAGTTCCTGTCTGTGGAGGGTTTTAAATCTGCACTAAAAACATTTGTTTTTAATCTGGCTTTTCCCCCCCGAGTTGGAATGGAAGGAATGAATGAGCATGATTGTATGTTATTTTATGGCTGTTTTAATCAGTTTTAAAATTTTATTGTAGAAGCGCTATGATATCCTTTGACTAGCACTTTTTAAAAATAAACTTGGGGACTTCCGGTGACATCACCCAGATGGTAGCAGCCTAGGGGAACGAGCTCCGGACTCCCCAGCTGTATAAAAGTTAATTTCTACCTCATCTGATTAAGAAAGTGCTGAACTCGACAATCGGGGGCTGTTTTAATGTCAGCGAAACAAATTAAGCTGAAAAGGTCGAAGCAAGACCAGAAGAGTAGTAAATTAAAGCAGCTCACTCTCCACAAAGGTATGGAAGACCTAGCGACCAAGACAAGAGTGCGGTCCCCTTAGGTATCATCGATTGACTTCGACAAAGATGATTCCCAGGCCGAGGCACCAATGGAAATTGCAGTGGCTAAAATCCTAAAATCCGTATAAAAAAAATCGAGACATCGATCGCAGATCTCAAGATGGAAGTTAAAAATATAAATACAAGGGTCGAGGGAGTAGAAAAACAAGTGACACAGGCTTCGTAGAGATAAGATGCAGCGAACAGATTGATTATTCATCTTCTACACAGAGAAAGGCAAATGCATACCCGACTGGAAGATTCAGAAAACAGAGCACAACGAAACAATTTTTGAATTTATGGGATTAAGGAAGGAGAAGAGGAGGGTTATCCCTCTACAGCAGACTTTATTCAACATGTGCTGAGATCGTTAATAACCATACCTTCAGACTTCTCCCTCACAGTCGAGAGGGCTCATAGAGCTTTAGGGCCCAAACCGACAGACAAGAATACCAGACCACGATCCTGGGTAGTAAGAATGTTGAATTTCCAAGAGAAAGAGTACATCCTAAAAGAAGCTTGGTGAGTTAAAAACCTCACATTTGCAGGGGGGCAAGTGTTTCTTGACCAAGATTTCTCCACAGAGTTGCAATTTTGCCGGAACCATGTCAGAACAGTCATAAGAGAGTTAAAGGAAAAACACCAAATCAAAGCACAGATAAACTACCCAGCAAAACGAAGTATTTACAGGATCCTCATTTAAAGTATTTCCAACCTTGGTGGATGCGGTTCCATTTTTGAAGGAGAGACAAATAGTGATCTCGAATTTGGATTGCGACTTTTTGGAGCAAAAACTGATAGAAGGGGCATGGGGCCTGGTGACTCGAGGGAAGAAAAGGTGCTCCACTTGGTCGTGGCCCAAGTATCTGATGCCAGATCTCATGAGGATGCTCAATGCGATAGAGAGCCAAGAGTCAGAAAAACAGATAGATGAGTGAGAAGGACGTCTACAAATAAAAGCAGATTCGAGAGGACTCAGAGACGAAAACCGAAGGGACTTTTGGAAAGTCGGGGTAACGAGGGGCCGGACTGGGGAGAAGCTTTTGAGGGAAATAATGGGACACTGGTTATTCCGTTAAAGACTTCAGATAATCTAGTAATGGACTCAATAACGGTATGAGGTAATCTTTTGCTAGAAGGTAAAGTCAGTTGGGGAGGGGTGGCACTAAGGCTGGACTGCTGCTAACTCACTCTTGGCTGAGGATTTGTTTTGGCTGAGAGTGTTAATACTGGGGGACTGCTGCCGTTCTTTTTAACATCTACAGCAAATCCCTATTGAGGGATAGGCGGGGCAGTGGCCTAGTCAGCCCACCCATACAGGCTACTGGGAAAATAAAAAGCAGTAGCTGAAACGTCCAGTAACACCTAGGAAGCATAAAGAAGTGGATTGATTTAAGAGGGGAGGCAAGCTCTATGAAGCAGCTGCCACAATGTTGAAGAGTTATATAAAGTTGAAGTATGTTAAACGATGTTTATTTAATGGTTCAGCAAGTTTACATGTAAAAGCAGGATGGGGTTCCATGAGAAATATACAAAGGGGATTGAGAAGGTGGAAAGGGACAAATCAAGATAATGGTTAATGTTAAAATAATAACATACAATGTTAAAGGAATTCATGCCCCGGTCAAGCGTACGAAAATCTTAATTGAACTGAAACGAATGGGGTGTGACGTGGCTCTTATTCAAGAAACACATTTAAGGGAAATAGAGGGTTTGAAATTAAGATGGTCGTGGGTGGGAGAGGTATATGCCTCGCCAAGTAGAGATAGGAGGAAGGCAGGAGTGGCAATTCTGGTGAAAAGGGGGTGCCCCCTTGTGGTTAACCGGATGGACACAGATAAAGAGGGGTGATATGTCAGAATATCTGGTACTGTTATGGATGTCCCTTTCCACGTTGTTAATCTCTATGCTCCGAATGTCAAGGGGTGCAGTTTTTTAAAGAAACCTTGGACAAACTGATAAGACTACCACAAGGACGAGAATTGGTAGGGGGGGATTTTAACCGTGTGCCATGTCATCCCAGAACAGATCGTCATGTTGTACCCAGACAAACAGAGAAGCGACTAAATGGCTTAAGTGTTTGGTAAGAAGTTTAGATTTTGTTGATGTGTGGCGATCATGTTTCCCCAGGGCATGGGATTATACTTACTATTCGATGGTTCAGAGGTCATATTCTAGGACTGATCTATTTCTCCTTCAAAAAGCATACAGTATATGTACATGGCCTCTGGATCTTAGAAGGCAGTATAGCGCAGTGGTCTAAGGCTCTGAGCTGCAAATTTGGTGACATCCAGCAGACCAGACCTGGGTTTGAATCCCACAGCTTCCATTTGCATACTGTGACACCCTGAGCAAGTCACTTAACCTCCTTGTGCTCCCAGGTCGCTCCTGTAAAAAAGCTTTCAGCTTAGTGTGTTAAACAACTAAATAAATAAAAATAAAAATAAAAAAAATCTTGAACACACTCGATCACTTACTCGGACCATGCACCGGTTGAGATCGTCCTGATGGTGGAACAAGAAACGAGGCACCGTATTTGGAGACTGAATGTCTCTCTTTTGACAGACAAATCCATAATTAAAAGGACAGAGGACAGATTTAAAGAAATTTATTATGCAAAAGAGAATAAGGATTGCCAACCTATAATCAGATGGAATACAGCACAATTAGTAGTTGGGGTGAATTGATAAAAGTGTAGCCTCTAGGAATAAAAAACTGGCTAGTCTTACTCAGGAAAGACTCCTGCGAGAGGTTCAACAGAGGGAAACGGAACATAAACAGGATCCGAAAGATGGGGACCAGTTAAGACAACTGGAATCAGCCAGAAAGAAATTAAATGAATATGAGGAAAACAGGCAGAGAGATGGATAAGATGGCTGGACATAAGTACTGAGGTGGGGCATAGGGCAGCTCTATACACTGGCACGTAGATTGAAACAACAGGAAGCAAACCGTACGATTAAAAAGATAATAATCGATGAGAAAACAGGAGAGAGGCGAAGTGAACCAGCGGATATTGCACAGGCCTTTAGGAATTTCTATCAGACATTATATACAGAGTTGATAGTTCCAGAGCAGGTAGTGGAAGGAACATATCGTTTTCTTAAAGGTCTTAAGTTGCAAAAACTAAGTAGAGAAGAGAGGATAGGACTAGGAGCCAAAATTACACAGAAAGAAGCAGTCCAGGTAATAAGGGAATTGAAGCAGGGGAAAGCACCGGGACCAGATGGGTTCAGTAGTGAATTATACACTAAGTGTTGTGGAACGATTGCCCCCATCTTAACTGAAGTTTTCAACAACTGTCTGGAAGAACAGGCCCTCCCTCCAACATGGTACTCAGCAATCATAACGGTTACACCAAAAGAGGGGAAACCAAGGGATAGGTGCACCTTCTACAGGCCCATCTCCCTCCTGAATCAGGACTATAAAATCCTGACCAAGATTCTGGCTAATAGGTTACAAAAAGTAATCACTAGGCTAATTCATACGGATCAAACAGGGTTCATTCCAGGGAGGCATCTAGCAGATAACATCCGGAGATTACTGAATATTATCACAGGAGCGAGGGAATTTAAAGACCAGGGAGCAGCCATCTTTTTAGACGCCGAAAAGGAGTTCGACCGCCTGAACTGGCAGTTTTTGATTGCTGTTCTGAGGAAGATGGGTCTGGGGGATGAATTCCTGAACTGGATAAAATTACTTTATAATAGACCAACGGCAAGGGTGAAAGTAAACGGGGTGGTATCTACGCAGATCCAGATACAAAGATGGACGAGACAGGGTTGCCCTCTGTCTCCGTTACTGTTTGCAATCAGTATTGAGCCCCTGGCTCAGGCCATAAGGAGACATCCTAAGATTACTGGTATAATGGTAGAAAGGGTCTTAGATAAAATATCACTTTATGCGGATGACGCATTAGTTTATGTGTCTAACCCAAAGCAGGCCATACCTCATCTTCTGGCCCTGATACAAAAATTTGGCAAAATGTCAGGATATAAAATAAACCAGGAGAAAACAGAAATAAAATTAATCTTGGGAGAGTGGGACCAGGATTTAATAGATAATTTACCTTTCAAGTACACTAAAAAGCCAATAAGATATTTAGGAATTAAAATCCCATATGATATGAAGGATCTGTATAAAATAAACCATGGGACCTTAAAAACACAGATTTTGAAAGTTCTGGACAGATGGAAACTATTATCGCTAGGGTTTAGTCAGAAAATAGACACTATTAGGATGAACATCCTGCCTCGTTGGTTGTTTCTTTTTGGCACCCTTCCGATAGACATACCTTGCAAGGATTGGAAAGCTTTAGAGAAGGAATTAGCTAGCTTCATCTGGGCAGGGAAAAAAAACCTGGATTAAGAAGCAAATGTTGTCAATACCTAAAAAGGAAGGGGGAGGGGGGTATGCCACACTTGCGGACATATTACTATGCAGCTCAAATGATGCCACTCCTGAAACTCTTAATACAGGACGAACCCCCGGATTGGGTGGAAATGGAAAGAAAAGCCTATACAAGTCTCCCAGTGCAGGTTCTCCCGTGGACCATAACGAAAGCAAACCTGACAGAGGTCAGGAACAGCTGGACGAGACAAACTCTTGGGGTATGGCTCCAGATTAGACAAAAGTGGGAAATGCCAGTACCAATATGGCAGAAAGTTCTGCTGGAATATATACTAACTATAGTGGGAAAGAAGGGTTTGTTTCCCTTGAAGGATGGGCTAGGAAAGGTGTATCGACACTGGCCCATTTGGTGGAGATGGAAGGGTGAAATCTTTTATGAAGTTACAACAAGAATTCCAGTTGCAACAGAAGGAATTATTCAGATGTTTCCAGTGTAGAAATATAATAGTGGGGGAGACAGGAGTGGCGGAAGTGGCTTGCCCCCAACGGAGGAGGTAGTTATGATACAAAACAGAATGACTTTAAAGGATACAAAGGGGATAGTGGCACAAATGTATGCTCTATTGTGCCAAGGAGAAGGCAGGGTATATAGGGAAAATATACAAGCAAAATGGGAAAAGGAGATGGGGTATAAAATCCAACCGGCAAGATGGGGGATTTGGGAGGTATACAGAAACTACTAGTCTACAAAATTGGAGAGAATTTAGATGGAAAGGGGGCATCAGATTTTTTAGGGTCCCAACAGTAACTAAGCACTATGATGGACAGAACTCAGACAAATGTTGGAGAGGTTGTGGGGGAGCAGGCTCGCACTTCCATATCTTTTTGGGGATGTCCAATATTAACCGAGTACTGGGCACACGTGAAAGAAATTATAATGAAAATGTTTGAGCTACACCTACTTCCTCAGTTTGAGAATCTGGTCTTAGGCTTCCCCCCAGTAGATCTGATAAGGAAAGATAACAGATACTTATATTATACCTGTGTGGCGGCAGCAACAAAAGCAATTACACGGAAGTGGCTTACACAGACTCCACCCTAAGTAGATACATGGGAACACAATATGGAAAGAATCAAACAGTGAGAAGGCATAGTAGCAAAAGTCCAGCTAAAGACAGAAAGGTTTAACGCCAGATGGCTACCCTATTACGAATATATCCAAGAAAAAGCCCAAACTCCGGTATTGGACCAATACTTAACGTAGAAAAGGGTTGGAGAGGAGAAGAGATAGAGAGAGGAGGAAATAAGAAAATAAAATAGAAGGAAGGAGATTAAGATGTGAATAGCAACTGTCGAAAGATTGGGGGTATTCCGAAGGTTGATTGGGGAAGGGGGAATTAACTTGTGGACACATCCTGCTGAAGGTTATAAAGTTGATTTTAGTGTATTAGATAAAATGGTAGTTATTAATAAACTTTAAGTTCGAATATAAGATGTGTGGACATGGTACAAAGAAAAGGGGAGACTCCTGGAGATCCAAAGGCTGATTAGAGAGATGGAAGGGTGAGACCTGATAGAGAAAGAAAGAAAGAGAAGATAATAGGTCAAAGTTGGGAAAATTAAAACCCTGGACTCTAAAGATACTATCAGATTGGGTCAGGAATGATTTAGACATGAGGAAGAAAAATAAACAAACATGATTTGGAAATGATAGAAGATTGTAATGATTACAAGGATGATTTAAGACCTTACTTTCTTAAATGTCTTAAGAACTGAAGATGTATTCACCTGTAATGAACAGACTTTGTATCATGATTATTATCTTTTAAATAAAAAGACAAGTTACAAAAAAATTAAAATAAACTTGAATTGAACTGAACTGTTACCAGAGGACCCCAACCTGCTTTAAGGTTATACATTCCTTCGAGAGAAAAACAAACCAGGAGCAGAAATTACAAACCTTGCAATGAGCTCCGTCTGTGCTATCCTATCCCTCTCTTGGTACGGTATTAACTGGGGCAGCTACTGCAGACGGAATGTTCCATGTTGTCAGGGATCTGTGCTGAGGTCACAGCTTTTGGGCTGTACCAACTACCCCAGTGGGGGAGCACATTACCCATATGTATTAACTACCATCCCCATTGGCAACATGGAGCGATACAGAAGGTAATGTGGTAACGAGAGGAACTAAAGAGCGCTCCCTTGGTGTGCTCTCGATGGCGGGAAGAACAGAACTGAGGTTGGTGAGGGAGCCAAAAACGGTTACTAGCTAGTGTGCTTCCACGCCTGGTAGTCATTGCTGACCCCTGGCCAAAGCTTTGCTCCCATGGGATCCTAGTACCTCCGGCACAGATACATAAGTTGGAATCAATGGAAAAAGACTAATTCGTGGAAGATCAGCCAGTCATGTCCTCTGAGGCCCCTCCTCCCAAGCCCACATATTGATGGCCCTTAGAGGGATGCAGAACGGCATGGTGGTGCAGCACCTCCCAACCAAGACAGCAAGTGTATCACCTCTACAACATATCTCCACCCTTCACTAACCCAAAGAGCGACAGACTTGAGCTTTTACCCACTGGGCCTGCTCTCCAGCACTCATTTTCATTTAATACAAGGGCTGGACAGGCCCTACACCCCCCTAGCTCTGACCTGCCAAATGATGCTCTTAATACAAGGGGTAGGCATGCCATCCCTACCTCAGCACTTACCTGGCGGATGACACTCTTGACACAGAGCAATGGCAAGCCCTGGTAGTTGGACTTGATAATCCATTTCAGGAGTTGATGTCCAAGGACTTCCAACACCATACAAACATCTGAGAGCAGAGCTAAGGAACAGACAGAGGTTACACTCAAGTCTAAAACTTCTAGCTGACACTGTGGCCTAATCTCAAGATAGACCCCCACCTGTGGAATTATACCAGCTTCCCTCCCTGGTTTGACCAACATCTCCCAGTTTACATATTTACACTGCAATAATCACTCAGCAAAACTGAGGCACCTGCTTTTCTGAGGCACCTTTCCCTTTCTTTCACCTCCCCCCATTCCCACCAAGTTCCGGCCACATTTCCCTGTTTCTGAAGGATACGAACACCATTCACTCCTGAGATTTTAAAGTCATCAATGAGCTGCACAATCACCTCTCTCTTCGGGTCACTTGGATCACTATCTCGCACCTAAGGGAAGAAAGCATAAAAAGATTCTCTAAAAATCCATCTTTCTTTTAGTGTTTTATAGTAGTATTTAGGGTGGGACTCGTTTTCACACACACACACACACACACACACACACACTTCCATCTGTGGTAATTTATAGTTAGCAGTCCTGAATGTATAAAATCATCCAACTTGTTGTTTTGAAACTATTAACTATTGTAGCTTCAACCATATTGTCAGGCAGAGCATTCCAGTTTCCCACTATCTTTTGTGTTGTGTGATAGTCATCTTTCCTGTTCAAAATGGTCTTCCTTCTACGAATGATCTCTAATACTGCGTGCCTCGTTTTCACAGGAGAGATTTAATTAATGAAAAGGTAATGGATCATGTATTATTTTATACATAAATAACAGTTTCCCCCTCAGCTGTCTGTTCCAGGCTGAACAAGTCCAACTTAACTTCTCCTTGTATATCATGCCTTGAAGTCAAGGACTGACCTGTTGCCTTTTTCTGGACCCTCTCAATTTTACAACATCCCTCTGATGGCACGTTCCAATATTGCATGCAGTTGTCAAGTTGGAAGTGTACATACACAGGTCCTCTAAAGTGGTATTCATGCACTTTTGCTACAACTTTATCATAGTGGGGGTGCTGATGGTTTTACCAAGGTCTCTTTCTGAAGATACTTTGTTGAATTCAGAACTATTAAGGGACTAAGAAATTCTATCAGACTTAACCATCATTTTTGTTTCTGTTAGCGCCAACATTGCCACTGGAAAGTCATAATATACTGGTAAAATGCACCCCTGCTAGGAACTGAATGGCACAACTCAAAGCTGTGACAGCACGTTATGTTGGCAATATGAGTATTCTGCAGCCTCCCAGCACCTCAGACCACACTTATTGCAAAGCAGTCTAATAACAGTACTAAAACATATTATGACTCTGCAAAAAAAAAGCCCTGATGTGGCAATACTGTACCAGCATACTGTATATCACACTTCTTGACTTCTCAAATGCTTTTCACCTAGTCCCCATAAAGCCACAATCATTAAACTTGAGAACAGGAACAACTAGAAGGTAGTTAACTGGGTTGAAAACTGGCTGGCAGAAAGATTCCAGGGAGTAAAAACAAAGGGCCATATTTCTACTGAGGCTCGTATAACTGATGGCATCTCACTGGAAATCTGTACAGGTCTCATGCTTTTTCCGATCTTCATAAAGGACATGGGGAAAGTTCAAGGGATGGTTTCAGAAATCTGCCAATAATTGAAAACTATGCAGTGAAGTGGATAGAAATAGTACGGCAGAGAATCTAATCTGACCTTAATACAAATAAGACTCGGCAGACAAATGATGAAGCCCACTACATGAGTGAAACGTAAGACTGCAGGTATGGCTGCAAACTGTTATGCTTGCCGCATGCCAGAAAAATAAAATGCTTGAATGAAACGATGGACTAAGCATTTCAATTTGGCTACACAATTTAGCAGGGGTGAGTGCTCTCAACTAACCAATAGTTAACACTGCACTTTGAGAAGCACCACCTTCCTTGCGCTCACCACTACTGCTCGTTAAATAGGAACAGTGAGCTAAGAGCTCCACACCCAAGTGAGAGTCTCGTCCGTTTACCATAGTATAGTAGATTTTATCAGACTGATTTTGCTTACTTTGGTAACTGACTAAAGGAGCTCATGCCTAGTGACTGTATATCTTGTAAGGTTTTGTATGTTTTCTCGGATCTTGCATGATTCACTATCCCCATGTCCTCCATTGTACTGTAAGTATCGTATCTGATGTGGAACCTTTGTAAATGAGCTCTGCTCAAAGTTATGCTTTCCAAATATTGCAAATAAATAAAATAAATAGTTCCAGGCTAACATTTTCTTTACATGAAAATTACATATTTACCATAATTCTTGATCTTCTAGGAATATCTTCACCATTTATACACACTAATGGTCTGTGCAGGAGGCAGTGGGACCCTGAGGGAACCAGAACTTTTCAGGAGGGCCGGCGCTAAGGTAAGCTGTGCACGTGCACAGCACCACAAGAGTGGCTCGTGGCACCAGGCTTACCTCGGTGCTGGCCCCCCAGCTGCCTTAGTTCCTTTTTTTAACTGAGCATATGAAGCAGAACCTAACTAGAAGTCATGCACTAACACTAATGACATAAGGAGTCCTGGTGGCCAGTGTAAGAATGGTCAACATGTGAGTAATACAGTGTCTTTACAGAACAAGCCTTGAACAAGGGGAGAAGAGCAGTAAGCATACTGGAGTGAGCTCGGGGGATCGTGGGTGGGCATGTGAATAAATGGTGAAGATATTCCTAGACAAGAATTACGGTAAGTACATCATTTTCATATCTTCCAGGAATGTACCTTCACCATTTAGTCACACTAATGGGTCAGAGTACCAAACTGAGATAGAATCCCTGGGGTGGGGTGGTAGGAGTGAAGGGCTCACTCAGGACTGAAGTCTATTCAGGACAGTCCAGCCAAAGCAGCAGCATACTGCCTGACTGTGACATGCAGGGCATAGTGCGCAACAAAAATGCGCACTGTGATCCCAGGTACAGCTTTGCACTGTATCACTGACAGGCACAGACTGAATCTCTGCTAGGGATGTGACAACTGCAGTGGTGGAGTTGGCTTGTACCTGACCTTTTGGCATGACCTATGCCATGGCTCAGCAGAGGTGCAAACAGCTGACCACTGAGGTAAAAAATGCACTCGATTGGGGCAGGCTGACCCTTTCAAATGGAAGCAAAGGAGAGCAAAAGCTGCTTGGATTGCTTGAAATCCTAATTCTGCACAGGTGAGAAGTTAGGAACCCCTGAACATTCAGAGAATGGAGAGAGAGTGCTCACCGTCATTCTGGAAACTAGCAAATAGGTAGACAGCCCAGTGGCAGATTCAGAGAGAAAGAACAGTTATGCAAGAACTTACCGTAACAGTAGATCTTCGAGAGAGGCTCTTGCAGTAGGTACTCACACACAGGACTAAGCCGCCAGGCTTTAGGACCACACGGAAAACTTCTAGCTAGCAGTGTCCGGAGGGGGACCACCCCTGATGTCACGTGACTGACGTCAGCATGGCATTATATGGGAGCAGTCCCCATGCCCACCTTCCAGTTCTCCCACCAGAGACCTAGAAAGGTGTGACAGGAGAGAAGGAGTGGGCTCCTGGAGCTCAAAGCAATTACAGGAGAAAGATTAGAAGAAACCCAGGGGGTAGGTGGGAGGGAAAGCAGTACCTACTGCAAGAGCCTCTCTTGAAGATCTACTGTTATGGTAAGTTCTTTTTTTTTTCTCTCCCATACATACTTTTTGTATTTCAATCCACGGGCCTATGGCGTGTACGCAGGGACACCGCCAGATCCGTGGCCCCTTCCACCCCTCCCCAGACTTGCATCACCGCTCCTGACCGCTTGCGTTACCCATCGAACCTCTACTCAGTGGGAGCGGGACTACGGTGGAGCAGGCATCCACCCCTATGGAAGGGAGGGCCATAGCTCAATTCAGTTCCAAAACCTCTCCCCGAGCCGGCAACCCGAGCTCATTCCTGAACCCGGGTCGCCAGTGTGGCACGAAGTAAGATGCCAGCACCCCAGCCCTCTGCGCCACCGGGCTGGCCAGTTATGGTAAGTTCTTACGTAACTGTACTATCTTACTTCAAGAGGGCTCCTGCAGTAGGTACTCGCATACAGGACTGAGTCCCAAGCAATGACCTGAAATAAGTCTGAGATATGGGAGGTAGGAACGGGTTTGCCAGAAGGAATAGGGTACTCATGATAAGAGTCCCTGTAGAACAGCAAGGCCAATGCCAGCTCGGCGTCTTGAAGCAATGTCCAAACTGTAATGTTTGGTAAAGGTATGGAAAGAACTCCAAGTTGCAGCTGTGCAAATGTCTGCGGCTGAAACACTCCTGAAACAAGCAGTAGAAGCAGCCATGCCTCTGGTTGAATGTCCTTTGACCTGCCCCAGAAAGGGTTTGTTGCACTTCTTGTAACAGAAGGTAATACAGTTTGCCAACCATTTGGACAAACACGATTTTGAAACAGCGGCACCCTCTCTTTTGGGCACAAAGGAAACTAACAATTGGTCAGTTTTACAGACAGGCTTTGCCCTGTTCGTGTAGTACATCCATAGTGTGCAGAAGTGCTTCACCCTGGTTGGAGTGCTCCGGGTAGTACACTGGCAAGTCAAGTGACTGATTCAAGGTGGATTCTGATATCACCTTAGGTAAGAACTTTGGACTGGTTCGTAGAGCCACCCGGTCTCTGTGAAAAATCTTGTAAGGTACCTTACACATTAGGGTCTGAAGCTCAGAATCCTTCAAGCTGAAGTGATGGACAGTAGAAAAAGCCCTTTCCAGGAAAGGTAGTGCATGTCAGAACTCGCTGCTGGCTCAAAATGAGACAAAGCGAGTTTCTTTAGTATGAAATTCAAGTCCCAGGGTGGAGCAGGACTCCGGACTGGTGGTTTTAAATGGGGAATCCCCTTTAAGAAAGTTTTGGATACCTCCAGCTGGGCCAGAGTCTTGGGTCCCACAGGAATGTAGTAGGCAGAAATGGCAGATAAGTGGACTTTCAAAGTTGAGTAACTGAGACCCGGATCTTAGAGATGCAGCATGTAATCTAAGACCTGTGTGACTGAACAGGAGAAAAGTTCTATCCCCTTCGAGTCTGCCCATTTTCATGGCATAAGTGGCTCTACTGGAATGCCTTCTGGCCTCCAGCAGAATTTGTGCCACCCTCGGGGAAACCCCGAAACGTGCAGCAGCTATGTCAGTAGGTGCCATGCATGCAGATGAAGGGACAGAAACCTGGATGTACCAGGGTCCCCTGTTCCTGGGTCAAGAGATCTTGAGAGACTGGCAGTGGAAATGGAGTTTCCGCTGACAGTTGTAGTAGACAGAACCACATTTGTCTCGGCCAGAAGGGAGCAATGAGAATCACTTGTGTGCCTTCTGCCTGGAGTTTCATTAGGATTCTCTGAATCAATGTAAGTGGAGGGAAGGCATACACGAACCTCCCCTTCCAGCAAAGAGACAGCGCATCTCGCCAGGAAACACCACACCCTGGAGCGAGCAAGCAGAAAGTTGCTAGTTCTGCATTGAGTGGGGAGGCGAACAGGTCTATTTGCGGTCTTCCCCACCTTCCGAAGATGTCGTCTACCATCGACTGTCTGAGCTCCCACTTGTGTGCCCTGGCTTGTGTGTGGCTAAGTACATCTGCCAGGACATTTTGGATGCCTGGCACGTGGACTGCTGTCAAATGAAGGTTGTGGTTGGCTGCCCAATATCACACTCCCATCACTTCCTGACATAGGGGATAAGAGCGGGTTCCGTCCTGTTTGTTCGTGTACCAGACTACTCACATGTTGTCTGTCTGGATCATGAGCCAGTTGGATAAGGTGTTGGAAGCCTTCAGGGCATTCAACACTGCCCTCATCTTGAGTACACTGATATGAAGGGACAGTTTGTTGTGGGACTAAGGACCCTGTGCCCTGTGATTTCCCAGGTGTGTTTCCCATCCCAGGCCTGAGGCATCCATTGTCAGGGTTTGGGAGGGAATGTCTGAGTGGAATGGGACACCCCTGGAGAGGCTGTCCTGGTTTTGCCACCACAAAAGTTCCCAAGACATCGGGTCTGAGACTAGGATCTTGTGGTTTAGATTGTCCGATCTCTGGTCCCACTGCACTCTGAGGGTCCACTGAGAAACTCTCATGTGTAGTCTAGCTAAGGGCCAAAGAACTGGATAGGGCAACTCTCGATGGGCCTTAAATCAGCCAATCATCCAGATATGGGAATACTTGGGACACCCTGTGTGCGTAAAAAGGTTGCCACCACTGCTAGGCACTTCGTGAACACCCTGGGTGCCGATGAAAGGCCAAAAGGAAGGGCTTTGAATTGAAAATGCTCCCTCTGAAAACAAAAACTGAGGAATTTGCTGTGTGGCGGACAAATTGGGATATGTAGGTAGGCATCCTGTATATCCAGAATGCAGAGCCAATGACTCTTCTGTAACAGAAGAAGAAGGCTGGGAAGAGACAACATTCTGAACCTCTTGTACTCCACAAAGAGGTTCAGATAGCTCAGATTGAGAATGGGTCTGAGGTCGCCTGTCTTCTTGGGTACCAGGAAGAAGCGCAAGCAGTAGCCTTTCCATTGATGTTTTTTGGGAACTGGCTCTATTGCTACTTTTGCCAGCAGGGAGTTTATTTCATCTCTTACCAAGGGTATGTGGTTAGGTGGGTAGAATGAGTGATCTGGAGGATTTATTGGCGGTCTCTCTGTAAATTCTATTGTGTGGCCTTTTGCCACCATTTGTAGTACCCATGAATCTGCTGTGATTTTCTCCCACTCTGGTAGGTGATGGGAGAATCTTCCCCTTATCAGCTCCTCTGGGGTACAGACCAGTGGAGGCAGGAGGATTAAGGAGTCGGTGGGCATGGAGGAGGCTGCAGCACCCGAGGTCTTGTGGGATTTGGCCAGGGGAGCTCTACCAGCCGAAGGCGCCCGATGTTTGTTTTGATGTCGGCTTTGATTTTGTGTCTGTTGCTGATGTTGCTGTCTCCAAACTGGCTGCCTTGGTTTCTGGGGAGGGTTTTACATAAACTGTACAGAGCACAAGGCTTTGCCTTTATCATGGAGGTAAGTAATTATGTCTTTGACATCTCCTCCGAAGAGAAATGACCCCCTAAAGGGGGCATCTTGTATGGCTGTCTGGACCTCCAGTGCCAGGCCTGAGATCCTAAGCCATGCGTGGCATCTGAGGCTAATGGGTGATGCCGAGCCTCTACCTGCAGCATCAACTGCATTGTAGGTGGCTCGTAACATATGTCTGCATGCAGATCTAGACAACCTGTCTAGATCTGTCATTTCCACTTTCAGGGATGAGTCTTGGCATGAGTCCACTTTGGAATCTAACCGACCTAAGACAGATTTCTGGTAGTCCGCCATATGGGCTACGTAATTTAAGGCTCAGATTCCCAAAGTGGAATAAGAATAAATCTTTTTTTCCATACTGGTCGAGAACCCTGGACTCCTTATCAGGAGGGGAAACACTAAGGTGTTTAGGTTTTGTGGATCTATCATGAGCTGCACTAATGACACTGAACCAGCCTTTGGGTGGAGGCTGAGGTAGTCCTTGTCGTCTGGGGTTTGGTAAAGCCTGTCTGCTTTTCTGGCCACCGGGGCCAGGGAGGAAGGCTGTTTCCAGAAAGTTGTGACGAAGTCCTCATGTGGCTCTATCCAGGGCGGAATGAGGGTCAGGGAAGAGTCTGCCAGATCCAAGTGAGCTGCCACCTCTGTCTCTGCGGATCCTGAGCGACCGTACGCCAGTCGTATGCCACCTGGATCCTCTTAAGGAAGGGTCCTCAGGAGGGGACTTGGGAAACTCTTTTGGTTTGGGGTCCTCCAGCATAGGGGTGTCAAAATTGAAGCCAGAGTGAACCAAATCACTGTCTGAGTCAGACGACTGGTTGTCATTGGGTTAACTGATGGTGGAAAGAGCTAAGTCAATTGGCCTTGAAAAATCAGACATCTGGGAAAATTCCCAAGGTTGTGGATTAGGCAGAGGCTCCCGTCTTCTGTCTGATGTCGGGGCCCTAGGGCCGGATGGTGGGGGAGGCTCCGGAGAATGAGACCTTGAGGCCGGCATAGGACCCGTCAGCAGTTGGTGCTTCTCTCAAGCTCCAACGTGAGCAGTGACTTGGCTTCCACTCACCACGATTTAAGGACGGCCTGTAAGTCCACTTGCGGTTGTGGTGGTGAATTACTGAATTCATAGCTCGGGTACCCATAGTAAGAGTGATTTAAACCCAACGGAGGGTAACCCAGCGCTTGAAATTCTGACGTCTGATATTGAGGCATCGGGTACCCTGGCGTAGGGTAATGCGGCGTTTGGATAGCCTGGCCGGGCTGCCCAAAAGGGTGGCCAGACAGACCCAGCGTAGGACCTGACGGAGGGGCCAAAGGGCCTGGCATCAGTCCTGACGGTGGGACAGAAGGATCCGGACAATGTTCTATGGGGGTGCATAGGACCCCAAGGGGGAATCTGGAAACGTGGGTCCTAATGGTCCGGGCGTCAGGCCCGATGGCGGACCTTGAGGGGCCGAGAGGCCTGAGGGAGTCAGAGGGATGTTCGTCTGGTCTGACAGTGGCTCAGGCATTTGAGGCTCCAGCGTAGGGGGTGCCAGGTCCCCGATGGCAGGAGATCTCCTCCCTCTTTGCCCCCCACGGGGGGAGTGGGAGATATCATCTCATTCCGCAGTAAGGGAGAAGTTGGAGTAATCTCCGTCATCAGCTGCATATTTCATGTCAGCTGGTCCATCACCTCTTCATCAGGCCTGTTATTGGGGCCTGACTTGAGGATCCGGGGTTGTGCAGCCATTGGAGGAGCCGGAGGACGACTTAGCAGCCGTAGCTGTGTAAGAACTGGAGGAGCCGGAACTCGACTTACCAGTCCCACTCATACCACTAGGCCTCTGAATCTTTGAGGCCTTAGAGGAGGTGTGTGCCTCCTGCTCCCCGGAGGCTCCCGTTGGGCCCAAGCACGGGCCAGACAGGGGGGCTGATGACCATTTGGTAGCCACCAAGATGGACATCGAACGCAATTACCATAAGGGCCATGACTCTGGCTGGAGGCGGTGGGATTGCTATGGACCCTTCCCGGTCCCGATGTCTCTCCTTGTCCTTTTTCCTTTTGTGGTGTCCCTCTGGAGAGGATGAAGATTGCCTGAGTTTCTTCAGCTCCTTCTCCATATCGGCCATCTTTTGCTTTAAAAGATGTGCTTCCAGGGACTGTAAATGGCGTCTGCGTATGGCCAAATTAAACTTCTCACAATGCTCACACCACTCAACGTTATGACCTGGGCCCAGGTAAATAAGGCAGAGGGAATGGCCATCCTTGTGAGGGAGCCGAGTTTCACAGGAGTCACACTTGTTCTTATGCGATTCTGAAGGCATCAGAGATGACATGCACAAACGATTTTGAAAACACAATAAAGCGACAATACATAAGAAAATTAGACTTTTGAATGAATGTACTCATTCAGAGATGGCGTTGACAGTAGCAGTGTTCTTCCACGAGGTCTGACGTGCGCAGGTTGACGGCGGTAAAGAACTGGAGGGCGGGCATGGGAACAGTTCCCTATTTAGCGCCACGCTGACGTCAGTCACGTGACGTCGGGGTGGTCCCCTGCCAGACACTGCTAGCTAGAAGTTTTCCATGTGGTCCTAACGCCTGGGGACTTAGTCCTATATGTGAGTACCTACTGCAAGAGCCCTCTCGAAGTAAGATCTCCCATGCCTCTTAGGAAGGAACTTAGAAGTGCGGAACACTACCTTGTCCCTGTGGGAAACAGTATAAAGGCGATCTGTGATCAAGAGATGGATGTCAGACACTCTGCGAGCAGTCATAGTACCAAGAGAGGGAGTGCTCTCCATCATTCTGGAAGCTAGCAAATAGGTAGGCAGTCCAGTGGCAGATTCAGAGAGAACTCCAATGCCACTTAGGAAACAACTTACAAGTGCAGAGCACTACTTTGTCCCTGTGGGAAACAGTATAAGGGGGATCTGTGATCAAGAGATGGATTTCAGACACTCTGTGAGCAGAAAAGATGGCTAATAGAAAGCTGCTTTCTGAGTAAAAACTTAGCTCACAAGTCACAAAAGACTCAAAGGGCTTGCAGGTGAGCAAGTCCAGCACAAGGCTGATACCCAGCTAACTATTAGCTTCCAGATGAGAGGCCTCGTGTGTAAAAATGCCCTAAAGGAACTTCTTAAAAGAAGCAGTTGAACCACGTAGAGGGTACCATTGGGCTCATGGCATGCAGATAGAACACACAAGTTGACCTTGACTGTGGAATACTGCAAACTAGCATTTGAAAGGTCCAGCAAGAACTCCAGAACCTAGAAAGCTTGACGCCGGAAGGGGTCCATAACAGTTTTGGAGCACCAGATGGAAAACCTTTCCATTTGGTTGTGTAAGACTTCCTAGTGGAAGGTCACAGGCAGGAAGAAAGTACTGTAGGAACCTTCTAAAATTCCTTGTTCCTATTCAGTTCCATCTCTTTAGGAGCCAGGTCTGAAGATGAAAGAAGCGCAGGTTGGGATGGAGTAGAAGAAAAAATTATTAATGTTGATTCTTCCCGGGATCCCTCATTATGCTTAACAATTGCATTTCAGCTTGGCAGGTTGAAGTGCCCCAGACCGCGTGAACAGAATTTAGAATGCAGTATGAACTGCTGCCCTCTAGGTGTTGCAGCGTTCCGCAGCCTAACGTTAAAGCCTCTGTAGCCTGAACCAATGAGCCCACTCACTCGGTATACTAAGCTATCCTACGCTACACAACAAAAGCCTTAAGGACATTAAAAGAAACATGGTCCAGAGAACTAATTATGTCAGACCAATGAGGCTGATACAAAGGAGAATTTTATGATTTGTGAATGAACAGTAATGTTCAAGCAACTAAATAAAAGAACAATCAACTGATTATTGTGGAACCTTTTCCTGGTTCTGGAAGGGGAGGTAGGGTGGGAGATTTAAGCATGATGAGGGATCCCCTTGGAAGAAATAACATTACTATGGTATGTAATTTTTTCTTCAAGCCCCAGGAATCCCTCATTATGCTTAACAAATGCAGACTACAAAGCAGTACCTTGGGAGGCTGGGTACAGAACCTATTTGGAAGAAAGGATCTGCAGAACAGTGGTGCCAAACCTGGCATCCCTTCTGGACTGTACATCCAGACAATAGTGCTTTGTAAAGGTGTGGACTGTTTTCCATGCAGCCACCTTAAAGACTTTCAACAAGGGGAGTCCCCTAACTGTTGCCAGGGAGGCGGCTGTGCCATGCATGGAATGAGCCCCGAGGTGGCTGCCTGACAACCTCAGAATAGCAGAATTGAATGCATGCAACAATCAAGTGAGCAATAGTCCTCTTTGAGGCTGGGCTGCTTTTCCCCTCTTCGCCATAAGTGAGGAACAACCGAGTATTGAAAGACCTATGGTCTTTAGAACGCTCCAGGTAGTATCCCAGAGACTTCCTGACCACGCTGCGTAATCTCTGTTCACCGTCACTAGACTTCTCTGTGAAGGACACAGGTAGGGTAAAGGACTGGTTCAAATGAAACTCAGACACTACTTTAGTGAGGAACTTTCTGTTAATTCTAAGGACTACCGTATCCCTGTGGGAAATGATGTAGTTAGGGTCAATGCAGAAGGCTTGCAACTCGCATACCCTTCTGGCCAAAGTGATGGCTATCAGGAAGACCGTCTTCCATGTGACATAGTTCAAATCTCTAGTGGCCACTGGCTCAAAAGGGGGTTCCATGAGCTTGGATATACAAGTATTTAGATCGCAGGGAGGTATAGGTTCCCTAACTGTGGGATTCAGGTGAAGGAGACCTTTACAGAACCGCTTGAAAATGGGGTAAGAGGCCACTGTTCTCTGCTTAACCACTGATATATAGGTGGAAAAAGCTGCCAAGTGTACCTGTAATGTAGCAGGGTTGAGACCTAAGGTTTGCAGGTGCAGGAGGTAGTCCAAGAGTGTATGTAGGTCAGCCTGGAGGGGATTGAGATGCTCAGAAGCACACCACAGGGAACATCTTTTCCATTTGGATGCATATGTTTTCCTAGTAGCTGGTTTTTGTGACACTTTTAGGACCTAGAGAACCTGGTCCAATAAATGATAATCAGAATATTCTAACTCCTCAAAAGCCAGGCTTTGAGGTACAGAGACTTGAGGTTTGGAAATGTTATTTTGCCCTGAGACGTTGCCAGCAGGTTGTGTCTCAGGGGAAGGCCTATGAGTTTCTTGCCAGACAGGGCAAGCAGGTAGAAGCACCAAGGCTGTCTGGCCCAGTCTGGGGCTATTAGAATCATAGTTGCAGGTTGACTTCTCAATTTCATAAGGACACAAAATAACAGAGAGAATGGGGAAAGACGTACAGAAACTTCCCTGTCCAGTCTGGAAACATAGCCCCCAAGCGAACTGCACCCACTGCCGGTGGCCTGCAACAGTAGAGAGGGAGCTGAAAATTGTCTTTGGAGGCAAACAGGTCTATTTGGGGTGTGCCCCACCTCCTGAAGACTATGGACAGCACCCGTTTGTTTAGGGACCATTCATGATGGGCACGGCTAATTCTGCTGAGAAAGTCCACCAGGACGTTATCCTTCCCTGGGAAGTAGACTGCTGACAGCTATACCTCCAATGAGTAGGCTGGACTCTAGAGTGTCATAGCCTCTGTGCACAGCTTTGAGGACCCTGTGTCTCCCTGTGTGTTGATGTAATAAATGGTGGTAGTGTTGTCTGTCCTGTCCTGACCTGAACAGACTGACCCCTGACTTGAGGTGCAAATGAGCTAGAAGCACTTCTCTTAGCTCCAGTAGGTTTATATGCTCCCTGGAGCCCCACTGAGACCATACCCCACGTACTGTGAGGTCTCCTAGGTGGTCGCCCCAGCCCAACATGGAAGTGTCTGTTGTCAGAACAGTTGTGGGTGTCTGTGCCAGAAAAGGTACACCTTCTCTGAGGTTGTCCTTGTCTTTCCACCACTCCAAAGCTTGTAACAGGGTCTTTGTGACTGGCACCAGTTTGGAGAGGGGCTGACGCATTTGGGACAAATGGTCTCACAAATGGTACTGAGTGTCCCTTGTCTGGAATCTTGCTCCTAGAACCACCACTGTGGTGGAGGCCATATGGCCTATCAGCTGCAGGAAGTGTCTTGCAGGTCTGGGCTGACCTATGACAAAGGAATCTGCCAGGTCTACAAGGTTTATCACCCTTTCCTGGGGTAAGAAAGCTTTTCCTTGTAAGGAGTCCAGTTCTGCTCCTATAAACTCCAGTATCTGTACTGGTTCTGTCTGAGACTTTTGCCCGTTTATGAGGAATCCTAATCCCTCTATAGTGCTCTGAGTTAGGAGGAGGGAATCCTTGGCCTGTCAATGTGACTTTCCCACGACCAACCAATCATCTAGGTAGGGAAAAACCATCACCCCTTTTCTCCTGAGGCTGCCCGCAATGATGGCAAAGCATCTTGTGAACACTCTAGGGGCAGATGACAGGCCAAAGGGAAGGGCTGTGAACTGGTAGTGACCTGAGGGGAGCCTGAACCGCAGGTACTTTCTGTGACTGGGTCTGACTGGGATGTAAAAATTCACATCCTTCAGGTCCAGTGATGCTAGCCAGTCTCCCTATTGGAGGGGTAGGATAACCATGGACAGGGTGACCATTCTGAATTGATCTCTTGTTAGATACTGGCTCAAAAATCTGAGCTCTAGAATGGGTTGCCACTCCCTATTTTTCTTCTGTGAGAGAAACTACCTTGAATAAAGGCCCTTTCCTCACAGGGGTAGAGGCAGTTTTTCTGCTGCGTTTGCTTGCAGGAGTTTCTTGACCTACAGTTCTAACAGGATTTTTTTTCTGCTAGCGGGAGAGTGAGAAAAAATCTGTGTACAGACAATGTACAATGAACTACCTGCTGTCCTCACTGATACTACCAAGATTAGTACCTTCAAAGCTGGGCTCAAATCGCTCCTTGGCTCTAAAATGAATTGTACCTGCCTGCGCTAATATGATAGTACCTCATCACCCCCCCTCGAGTTTTCCATTTACCAAACCCCCTCTACATCTTTCAGCTATATACCACTTTTTTCCTTAACCCACTCCCCTACCCCCAATTACCTGACGATGGCCTCACTTGGTTGAAAGCTCCACCTCTCTCCCACCTCAGACGATGCTACCTGCCTGCGCTGTGATAGTACCTCGCCCCCAGTTTTCCATTTACCTACTCCCCTCTACATCTTTCAGCTATATACCACTTTTTTCTTAACCCACTCCCCTATCCCAATTACCTGATGATGGCCTCACTTGGTTGAAAGCTCCACGTCTCTTCCACCTCAGACGATGCCACCTTCAGCTGATCCCCCAACCCCCCCTTATCTAATCAGTATATCTATTAATATTTACTAATTCGATGTGTGTAAGTTCAAATGTTACTATTACTGTCTGTGTATATGCTTCAATGTTTTTTCTATTTTTTCTCTGTAAACCTTGTATTTTTGTAATGTTTGTTCAACACTGATGTGAAACCTTTGAAAATGAGTCCTTGACTCAAAGGTATTAATCCCAAGCTGAAATAAATAATAAAAACATTTTGAAAGCATTCTGAACTGCAGAGTGAGGCCTTGGCTCACTAGTTCCAGGACCCACTTGTCTGTGGTGATGTTTTTCCAGTCCCGAAAGAAATGAGCCAGCCTTCCTCCTACTGGTAATGGGTTGGCAACCTGGACGCACATATCAGGAATTCTGTTTTGGCTGAGCCCTAGAAGACCAAGCCTGATCAGTCCTTCAAGCTCTTCTTCCTCTGCCCCTGAAGTAATCCCCTATATGAGAGTAGTCAAAGGGCATGGGCGTGGGGTAGTAAGGTTTTTTGTAATGACCTCCACCCCAACCTCCCCTTCCTTGTGGCCTGCAAGATGTAAAGGCCTTTTCTGTATTGCTTTTACAGGTAGTTTTGTATTCTTGAACTTTTTTCATGTAGACCTCTGTTTTGTCACCAAAGAGGGAGTTATTCTCATATGGGAAATCCATAGCCTTTGTTTGAGGGTCATTAAACAAGTTAGTTGTCCTTACCCATACAAATCTCCTAGGGGAGACGGAATGGGCCATGGACCTGAAGTAGTTTCATTTGAGTCCACTGCCATGTGGTATTGGTACTTGGTGGCATCCAGGGCAGTTCTGACACTGTCTGTCAAGTCCTGGACCTGGTCCCCTTGTATTTGTTCACACAGGACCAGAACCGCATTCCAAAGTACTTTCTGGTTCTGGACTGCGGAGGCCATGTATGCAGCCTGTCCAATTTGCAGGGAGGCCTGCTGTATACATTTTCTTCCCCATACCGTCCAGCTTTCTGGAACCCTTGTCTGAGGGTTGGAAGGAGAAAGACAGTCTGGCTTTGTGGTATGCAGCTGCCTGAACTACACCCTAATGGTCCGAGTGTGTATAGAGTTACTCAGCATTGCGTTTGTCCAGATGGTACTTTCTGTTTATTTTCTTGTCTACGCCTGGGATAGACATAGGAGATTGGAGCAGTTTACAAGTTGTCCTCTTCACTGACTTGTGCACTGGTAAGAGCAACCTGTTCGTGGGGGTTATCCCCATCATGTCCAAATGATCAGCTTCCTCCTCTTCCTCATCCTCATCTGGTTCTTGCGTTTGAAGAGCCAGAGTATTTACCATCTGTCTCACACAGGTATAGTAGAAGAAAAGTCTTCTTGTTCCCGTGAATGGGATTCTAAGTCCTGACTTTTTTTGGGGGGATCATTTGATTCTAAGGTTTCCCCTTCATCCTCATATTCGTCCTAATATAGGTTGTCACCTCGGTTCCCCAGGACAGGGAGAGAGGCCAATGGGAAGAAACCTGTACGTCCATCTTGGCTCCCATGGCTTGGAAAGCCTGGAAAACTTTTAAAGCCCTTGCCACGTTTTCATGCGAGGTTGTTTAACCTTGTCCATTGGCATCTCCTTTTACTCTTCAGCAGGAGGGGCAGTGGCCATTTGTCCACCGCATTTAATTCTGTCCACTGGCATCTCCTTTTGCTTTTCAGCAGGAGGGGCACTGCGTTTCCTCACTCTGTGTTTTAAACTGTCCACTGGCATCTCCTTTTGCTTTTCAGCAGGAGAGGTATTGAGTTTCCTCACTCTGTGTTTTACACTGTCCACTGGCATCTCCTTTTTGCCTTTCAGCAGGAGGGGCAGCGACATGTTTCAACTTTTGTTTCTTTTTTGAGAGGACTGATTCAGGAACTTGTTCCGAGGTCCTTTTCTGAAGTTCAGAGAGGCCCTTAGAGGGTTTTGAGTTTTTAACAAATGAAGGACCCTCTCCCGCGTTATTAGGGTCAAAGACATTATAAATGCAATTGGTTAAACAACTGTTGTAAGTTCACAAGCAGACAAAATAACCCAATGGCACCCAAGCAGAAAGTAGTGTCCAAGTTAAAGTTAATAAATAAGTAAGCGATTAACAGCCACGTCAATTTCTCTGAAATAGAGCTATCAGTGGGGAAAAAACAAACAAAAAAAAACTTTTTTTTTTGCATGCGGGAATAGCCCCCGTAGCTTGCACTTCGATAGACAAGAGCAAGACATCCGTACCCAAAACCTTGGTTATAAGAGGTTTTTGACAAAATTTTAATAAAATGATGAAAAAGAAGCAAAACGCTTCCCCCCGCTAAACTTGATGCTGCAGAGAGGTTGCGAGTCTCCGGGAGCGACGACCACCAAGGAGAATAGCACTACCAGATAAATACCCAAATTTCTATTTTTTTCCCTTCAGAAATAAAGAAAAATCAAATACTAAAGAGGGCTGAGTAAAAAAGAAAAACAAACGACCAGTGTACTCAACACCGAGATCACTAGCAAGCTGCTTGAAGAGAGCTCTTCGGTGCGACTTGCGCTTGCAGGCGGAGAAGGTCATCTAACATTAGGCTGTGGAATGCAGTGATACCTAGAGGGCAGCAGTTGAAACTGCATTCTAAATTCTAGCCACGCGCATCAAGGTGCTTCAACTTGCCAGGCTGAAATGCAATTGTTAAGCAAAATGAGGGATTCCTGGAGCTTGAAGACCCTGAGACAGCATGTGAAATCTGAGAGGAAGGATCTCCTGTTGGCTGACTGATAGCCTGTTTAACAGACAAACCATATCTGCCAAGGCCAACGGGGTGCAATCAGAGTGATTTTGCCCCCTTACACGTCCAGTTTCAGCAATAATCTCAGCATTGGGAGCTTGAAGGGGATGCATATAGAAAAGATTTTGCCATGGCACTGGACACAATGCCAGACATGACACCAGACACAGCATCAGATCCGGCCCCAGACCCCCAGCACCGGACATGGTGCCAGGCACCAGACACACAGCATCGACAAAATAACACGGCATCAGGGGCCATCACCGTAAGTGTCAGCACCAGAAAGGATGGATGTGGCATCAGGAGATCCTCGGCACTGACCTGGCGCTAAAATTACATCAGAACCAGAAGAGTCAGGAGATAGCAAGTAGAAGAAACAAACACTCCTTGATGTCAGAAAATGCATGGTTTATTCCCAATCAAAGTGCAAGTGCAGCAATGCAAGCAAATACTTTATCCAAAAAATGATACTGGACCACAGGAATAACAGTAGACAGGCTCCAGCGCTTCAAGGTACAAAACCTCTTCATCGGAGGATAGCGCCAGGAGGAACCGAACTGGCACCGGGAACCCACTGGAGCTGACCTGGCACCGATAAGAAATGACCCAGTGCCTGGAGAACTAGAACCGGCACTCAACCAGGTGCCAAAGAGCCAGGGAGGGCAGAGATAGCGACAAGAGATCCCAATGAACTAACGCCATCACAAAGCCAACATTGATGCCACAGAGGGGTCGATCCAACACCAGGACCAGTGCTAGAAGCAGCGCAGGTCTGGCCTCTAAAGACCTAACCCAGTACCAACACCAGAATCGGTACCAGTGACCCAGACAACACTGAAGTGACTGGCAGTGGTACCCAGCCGGTCTCACCAAGTGACATAAGGTGGAGGTACAGTCAGTGGGATAGGAGTCGGCGGTGCGATCACCAGCAAGGGCAGAAGGCTGTTGCTGGAGCCAAATGCTACACCTGGCTTTAGGGTCCTGCCCAGCAGTCCACTGCCACCAACCCTGAAGGGCCAGGGACTGGTTCCGCAAGGAGAGACACCAAGCCTACCGCTGCACCTACTGCTCCAAGGAGTTGCCCAGAGGTTGAACTGCCCACCAGGGTACCTACTTAAGGACAGAGGGTTGACTCCAGGCCTGAGTCCTCAAGACTTCAGAACCAGACGGTGCCAACGCGGGTACAAGGAGACTGAGTTTCACAGCAGATCTCCCAGGGGAACCTTAAGTGGTATCGTTTCTTTCTTTTCTGAAGGGAAGAGAAAGAACTTGAGGCTGAGTAGCGCTAAGAACCCGACCAGAATTGGGAACAGGCCCACCCGTTCATGCATCATTGGACTGTCCTTCCTACCGAGCACAGGATCATCCATGGTCAGAACCCTTCCCCAACAGAAAAGTGGACCAGACATGGCCTTGCTGTTGTAGCAGCCTGCCTGAATGCTCACTACCGTCATCTTGCATAACCGTTGAATGTAGACTCGGTAAGGCTGAGAGAAAACCTGACAGAAATATTTAAATAAACACACTAAAACTGATACAAAATAAAAAAAAAAACCTCTAGCTTTTAAAACTAAAACTGCAACGAAATGAAAGCAGCTGTCGTACAGACCTGAAGTTCTGAGTCCCAGAGTGCGATTGACATCATCACTGAAGTGCACTCGACGGCAGGGGAAAAAAAGAACTGAGGCAGTTGGGGGCCGTTGCTGAGGTAAGCCTAGTGCCGCAAGACACTCTACTGGTGCCATGCATGCGCACAGTTTGCCTCGGTGCCAGCCCTCCTGAAATGTTCTGGCTCCTGAGAGGTCCTAGTTTCTTTAGCACAGACTCATTAGTGTGAATACATAATGAAGATACATTCCTGGAAGATCTACAAATCCCAGAATCCCTTGCAGCTGACACCAGAACAGGACTGCAGCAGTGGGAGATTCAATACCTTGCAGTACACGTTAGAGTTCATATAAACTCTGATCTTTTTTATTTGCTGGTCCACTCCTGACATCCTCCCAGGTCTAAGTATAGTCACAGAGGGCTGTACTTAGCCTAGGGGGAGTAATGGGACCAGAAACACCTGATTGGAGCACATAAAAGCTCTAAAATTCAGTGCAGGCAATTGAATCTCCCACTTATCCATCCTGCTCTGATGTCAGCTGCAGGGGATTCTGGGATTTGTAGTTACAGAAGATGTTAGCCTGGAAGTAAGCAAAATTAGTGTGACACAGTCTACTAAATCTGCTATAGTGTGTGGTGGAATATGGTTGTGTATGGAAATCCATACAATGCAAAAAGTTGTTCTGCTTCAGTAGTGACGTCCTTACTAACACAGAACGACTTTTCATTCTGCATTAGTGAGGACGTCACAATGCAACCACCCCCAGCAGCGCTGTTCATAGGACAGGGGGCAGTTGGCGAGTCATGTGCGCGAGCTGGCTGGTGGGCTGGAGAGACAAGGAGTGCTGGTCTCCGGTGACAGACACTGGCAAGAAAATGCAAGTGATCCTGTTTTGGGGCACCACACATTATATAAAACAGTGTATGGCCTCCCAAACAACTTAGCAATTCTTCCACCTCGTGTTTTCTACGACAGCAGAGGGACCTCTCGAGCTTCGCTCTCGAGGTCATCAGCTGTCACAGAAAACACTCAGGTGAAGAATTGCCTTGTTGTGTATGGGAGGCCATACACTATCCTGTATGTTCTACAGTAAACAGTTAAGTACAGAAAAATATTTTTGCACGCGAAGTGCTAATTAGGACTAGCCCCACACTTGGGTGTGGTGTGGGGTTCTTGGTGCTGACTGTTCTCTCCTTTTTTTCCTTTAACTTATTGTCTATTAGACTGTTGTGAAGCAAAACATATATCTGGAAACATCTTGAATTTAACTGGACACCACCCCAAAACCTTGCACTCTTCATCAGTAAGTCCCTATCCCTTTCAAATGCTAAAATGCAAAGTATAGTCTGGATTCTTCTGGAGTTAGCTTTTATTTCAGTTTGGACATTAACATTTTTCCTTTTTTTTTTTCCATCTCACTTTAAAGGATTCAATATGCTTTGAACACATAGGGAAATTATCTTTTGGTAATGCCAAAGTGTTCACAAAACACCTTTATGCACATCAATGCAAGTGTAAAGCATTTTCTACTGTTTCTAATTTTCTCCTCAGGGCCACACAGTCAAGTGTGTTTACAGAACAACAGCATCACTACATAGAACTTTGGCAAAAATAGACTTAATATTTGATTTTTCTTTCACAGTTCTGTTGACTGGTAAAACATTCTTCAAACTTAACCATTCAAGCAAGGAGCGTTACCATCTGTTGGTTAGTGTCTAGGCAGACATTGCACAGTTTCTGCATGGCAGCACCTATTTCAGGTACAGTTTGCATTTTAACTGGGCAGTAGCAGACGTTGTGGATTTATCAGAGTTTGTATCAGTGTCTCTCAGATCGGCATTGTTAGGAGACGCTGCGGCCATTTTCCTGACCCCGGGCTCCCACGAGACAAAAACTTAGCCATCGAGCCAACTCAGCAGAGAGTGATCTTTCTTTTCACTTAGCCAGTTGCTGCTCCAATTTTCTTTCTTTTTTGGTCTTTTTTGGTGGTGGTGAGATGAACTGTGGCTCCATTTCAAACAATTATCTGGTATCCACTCAGGACAGCAAAAGCATTCAACACAGCTCATGTCGCCATCTTGCCCGGCTGTTCCCCTTCAAGTTCCCCAAAAGTGGTTTGAAAGCAATCTATCTGGCCGCACATAGAGGGTCATTTGGAAGGGTGTGCTGTCTGACCCGCTACCCATAAAGGAGGAAGTACCACAGGGCTCAATCCTCGGTCCCTTCCTGTTCTCTCTGTTCACCAACAACCTAAACCTCCACTGCGGGGGCAGCTCAGTTGTTCAATATGCGGACGACACAGTCATCTACCGCTTCTTGGATAATCTGTCTGCGCTAGGTCCTCTCCTCCAAGCAGACCTCTCGACCCTTGAGACCTGGCTAATATCAAACAGAATGGTTCTCAATGCAGGCAAAACAAAAGCCATGCTGTTCGGTCCCAGGTCCCTTGGACAAGACAGGACCAACTCACTAAAGCTTCACTCACATGCTGGCAAAAGCACTGATGTGGTGGATTCCCTGAAATACCTAGGGTTAACAACTGACCACGGGCTCACCTTCAAGACCCACGTTGACCAAGTAACCAGGACCATCCATGGCAAACTTGGGACCTTGTACCAGTTAAAAGACCAACTTATCCAAGAAACTAGACTTGTAATTGCCTCTAGTGTCCTGCTCCCTACACTTACCTACTCTGCCCCAGTATTACAGGGCCTGTCCAAACAGGAGTTCAACTGGCTACAGGTTCTGTACAACAAGGTAGCTCGGTTCACAACTCATGGTCACTCTAGAAGCCACCATTATGATACGCTGGCCCTACTGCAGTGGTCATCATTCGCTTCTCGGCTACAGTACCCCCTGCTCTGTCTGGCATGTAAATTACTCAGCCCGGCAGCTCCTCCCAGCCTAGAAGGAATGATAACTCCCAAACACAGCCCTCGGAGGCTTAGAACCTCAGGTCGGACTCTGGTTGAAATTCCTAGGGTTAGGACTAACACAGGCGGCAAATCCTTTTCTTGTATTGCCCCCCACCTGTGGAACAAACTTCCACCATTAATACAGGAAGCACCTTCTCTTCTGAACTTTCGTACTCTGCTCAAGACCCACATGACCGAAACTACCATCTGTCATTGTCACGGCGCCCGATAGCCCTCCCCCTCCCACATAACAACACCAACCCTATCTCCTGTTCACCACTGCTCGCCACATGCCTTATGTCACAATCATAGACCTCAAGGCTAGGTTTTTATCATACAATTCACAGCTTGCTTATGTAAATAACTTCCAAAAATTGTTATTGGTGTGTAGCCTGTTTAATTATCTGCACTTACTCAGTAACCAATTTCATCTGCTTCTCAACCTGTAATGTTATCTCTGGGTCTCCCCTTAAAAAGGGACCTTCAGGGCCCAGTGGGCCTACCCAGTCATCAAAATGTAATAAATAAATAATACAAATAAATAAGTATTGCAAATTGAGAAGAAAAACAGAGGAAGGTGACATGATGGACAGCTAAGGAGAAGCAGCTTTCCATGCAGGTCCTCAAAGTGCATTTAAATCCTTACATCCTCATCCTTACAAGATCCCCTCCCTCCTCTGTGGCTGCTTGTCTGTCTGTAGCTTAGTTTTTGTGGATTTACATGGTTTTCTGCTTGGAGTAACTGCACCATTCTTGCTCACTACATCCATGAAAGTCTCCTGAACTGGATTTCTGCAAAACATCACAACCACGTATCTGCATTTTTCATTTAAAAATCAACTTTTTTGGAAGCTATCCCAAGCAAAACATAAGTCAAGCAATTAAGTCTGATAAACTCAGTGACTCTAGGTCTGCTTGAATCCACATTTTCGTCTGACCTGCTCCATGATCTGTATGTGGGCTTTTCAACAACCTCTTTGAATGACAAAGAAGCATGCAGACAAAAGGATTTCACATCCTGCATATGCGCAGGCACAGTTCATCACCTGCAGGAATTCTAACACATTCTGTGACTCTGGACCTCAGCTGTTGATAATTTCTTTTGGCTTATGACTTAACCACCAGGTATCTACAAGATGCTGAAATCCTTTCTCCTACAAATTCTCCTTATGCTGCTCCTGCTCTCAGGAAATGTTCACCCCAACCCAGGACCACCTGGGCAGCCAGCAGTGGCACCAATCAGAAGGGCAGGGACACTTACCATGGCATCCATCAATGCCTGCAGCATCCTCAACAAACTTGACTCCCTCCAAACATGGATCCTACAGCATAACCCTGATGTCCTCTCAGTTGTGGAAACATGGCTAAACCCTAAAATCCTGATACCTCAGTCTCTATCCCTGGCTACTGCATTTTCAGGCAAGACAGGATTGCTAAGCAGGCGGGCTGTGCCATCTATCTTAAGGATACCCTTATGGGTCACATCATCCCATCCCCTAGCCTGAGCAACTCCTCTCAGGTCCTCACAATCAAAATCCTCCTTGGTGCACATAACAAGGAACTCACTGTCATCTTGGTTTACCTACCCCCAAGAGACCAGGCTGCAGGCTTCCATAGCATCATGGAATATCTAAGGGTCCAGCAACATAATTCTGAAACAATAATCATGGGGGATTTTAACATTAACTGGCTCTCCGCTGAGGCTGCTACCTATAAGGATGCAGCATGCGCGCATCACCTCACTCAACTGGTCAATGCCCCACCAGGTGTAACTATAGGACAGGCTCCTTACGCTTCTAGACTGGATTCTATCTAACCGGCCTGAACGCATCTCCAATGTTTCTGTACTCCCAGATACAATAAGTGACCACTCGCCTGTCATCTGCTCCTGATCAAACAAATACCACAAGTCGCCTCCAAAGCTTATCTATGCCAGGGTTATCAAACTAGGGCACCTCCAGCTGTTAAAATCCCATCTAACCAGGCTGAACTGGGCAGTGCTTGACTCCCTCAATGACACCAACAAAGCTCTGGACCTATTTATCAAACGTTTCAACGAAGCCTGTGACATCTATGCACCAGTGAAAAGATGAAGGTTAAAGGACAGACTAACCCCTGGGTTACTACTGACCGTTAACTCTGCTCAAGCACGAGACCACCTCTAGACATTGTGCTCAGGCAACTCCGACGCAAGTAAACATACAATTATACAAAGCAGCCAGAAATGATTGCACCGAAGAATACGGAATGCTAAACGCAGATATTACAAAGATGCTCTGACCAACTCTTGGGGCCAGGAAACAAATTCTGGAACAACATGAAAGAACTCACAGGCAAGGATCCTAAAGCACCACCCACTATGCTCAACCTTCATGGCACTCCTACACTCGACCTAGGTCATCACCAGCACTTTTAATAATGCATTTACAAACCTGGACAGTGTCCTTCCACCAAATTTTTTCGACTCACTCCTCCAGCTCCTCCCAAGTTACCCCCAACTAGAACGTACAACCCCAAAGTTTTTTTTTAAGGAGGTCCCACCACAAGTAGCTAGAAAATACATTCAAAAGGCCATCGGCAAACAATGGTACAGTGGTGACTCCCTTGACCTGAAACTGCTGGCACAAGTCCTCGATGAAATATTAGAACCACTTACAAAGATCTTTAATCTCTCACTTAGATTGGGCCATTTCCCTTCTCTCTGGAAGGAAGCCACTGTCACACCGGTTCACAAAAGCGGAGATAGGACACTGCACACCAATTACAGACCGATCTCACTCCTCCCCCCACTATCCAAAGCGCTGGAGCGAATACTGTCGGACCAACTAGTTGAATTCCTGGATAAGTACAATGTACAGTGCCCAGAGCAGCATGGCTTCAGAAAAGGCACAGCACCACCACTGCACTACTGAATTTACAACCTTCATCCATGCCACGCTTGACAAAGGGAATTGTGGAGGGCAGTATTTATAGACCTACCAAGCATTCGACACAATAACCACCCCTACTGCTCAAGCAACTGTCCTCCATTGGGATCTCCAGCGATGCCCTTCCATGGTTCACCAGCTACCTTGATAATCGGATCCAACGTGTAAGGATTGCAGGGATCTCTTCGGATGAGAAACCGTCCGCCCAGAGTCCCCAGGGTCTATTCTGGGCCCTCTACTCTTCTCCCTCTTCATCAACGATCTCCCCAGTGCCTGCCACCAAAAATATTACTATACGCAGACGATGCAGTCCTGTTTTCCAGCCACCATGACATTACAGTCCTTGAACCGGCTGCAGCTCGACTTCAATCGCTGATCAAGACTGGTTCAAGTCTCATAAACTTGTCCTGAACCACAGCAAGACTAAAGCCATGTCCTTCTGTAACCCACAGAGCAGGCACAACTCTCTGTCCTCACCATCAAGAACCATGCTAGGAACCCACTTGAACATGTCAAGGAGTTCAAGTACCTTGTATTACCCTGATAGTACCCTCTCCTACACTCGGCATATTGACACTGTTGCCAAGACCGCCAATATAATGGATTGACACTACACAAACACAAGCACTGTATGCTCAGGATGCCCTAAACCAGCCATCTACAGCTCTGTCACCTCTATCATTGACTACAGCCTTGCCATCTATGGCTGTGCCCCAACAAGTGCCCTCCGAGGATCTCAGTTGCTCTCAACAAAGCCTGTAGACTACTGACAGGTGCAGCCCGACAAACTCACACCTGTGATCTCTATGCACAGCCAGCTGGCTACCCCTACGCAGCAGAATACAATACCAGACCTGCTTACTTACCAAAAGATTCTCCTTGGTCTCATGCCACCTGGTGTTAGTTCACTCTTACTACCTACAGTGGCACTCAACAAACACGTGGTGCCCAATCTCTAACCTTTCAGGTTCCCCAGATGCGTATCTCCATGGGTCAGCTGTCCTTTATCTATAGAGCCGCTCAATGGTTCAATTCCTCAATAAAGAAGCACTTTCCTCTACTACACTTGGACCCTTCAAAAGAATCTCAAACTTTACCTCACCTCGACCACTCAATGTGACTGTTTCGTTGAACAGAGATCTCTCTAAACACCTTCCAGCTCACTCATGTCTCACAGCCCGCCCTTTCCCAATCTCATTCCTCTGGCACTGGGCCTTCCTTGTGACTCCTTTCCTGCTTCACATCTCCACTGGTACAAGACATTTTCCCACCACCATCGGACAGTGGCCCATTAGCCTGCCAACTTCTCTCCCGGTCGCATGCCTGCAATACTAACCGCTATGGTGCCTCTATCTCTTATTGTTACCGCAGCCAGCTGCCTACTCAAGCTGCTCGTTTATGAATATTATCACAATGTATGTTATAACTGAGTATCATTATTTTTTCTTTTAGTTGTTTTGGTTGTTTATTGTGCATTCTTTTACTACCTCTGTATGTATGTTGACCCTCATCCTTTGACGTGGAACCTTTGTAAACGAGCAGTTTCTGCTCAAAGGTATTTGTAATCCAAGAATTTAATAAATAAAAATAAAAAAATATAAGTCATAAAACTGCCATAATGCACCCAATAAGGCTAAAATAACACTAGCTCCAAGTACTGAACTTCCTATGCAGATTGACTTCAAAACTAATGTCTACTGCCACGCGTGAATATTTTATGGACTACTACAATACACCACCACTTCTACTAGAAAGATCCCATGCTCCAAAGTGACACAAGATGGATGAGTCTCCAGTATCACCGACAGCGGAGGCGGCCAACCAAGGCAAGTTAGACAAGTTCTTCACAGAGCTCTGTTCAATCAAAGAAACACTACTGGACCTGGCCGGAGATTTTAAAACACTGAAGCCCATGTTAGAAGCACTAACCAAAAGAGTATCAGATGCGGAGCCACGAGTCAGCTCCCTAGAGTCACAGGACTGACAAGCTGGAGCCTGAAATAGTGAACCTCTGCATGAAAATACAAAAACTGGAGGGCAGAACAGAAAATCAGGAGGGCTGTGGTCACCGCAATAAGCAGGAGGTTGTTGGCCTTCCTGAAAAAGGGGTCAGGCCAGACACTATTCTTTTCATCCAAAAACTGTGCGATAAGGTGGCGGAACTGTCCCCCAATGGCCCACATCACATTGTGGAACGAGTCCATAGTGCACTTCGCCCAATGCCTAATCCTGGGTAGAAACCTCACCCGATCATTTTCCGTCCCCTCAACTTCCTTCACAAAATACACATACAGGCTAAAACGTGAGAAATCAAAGAGATCTGGTGGGAAGGAAACAGGTTTCATATTTTTAGTAACTTGAGCCCACACATTCGTGCCAAGCAGTCATAACACAAATATATCAAAAGTAAGCTTTAAATGGCCGGAATAAAATTCAAAACGCTTTATCCTGCCAAGCTCCAGGTTGCAACTCTGGATGGCAGAAAGTAGTTGTTTTTTTTTGTCTGTTTTTTTAAACAGCCACAGAAACTAGAAGGGACTTCCCTAACCAGTTTCCCGCCCAAAGAAGCCCAGCTCACCGACCGCCATATGGCTCACTCCATTACCATTCATGTCAGAGACCTGGCTCAATGACCGCATGATTCAATCTATTGCTCAAACAAACTAAACACCAGTACCTCCAGGGTATACACTTAATTTACACCTAAACACCCTACTTACAGCCCCAAATCTTACCTGCCTTTCACAGAGTTCGTTTCTCCTCTCAAATACCGACACTGAAGGTGTGTTGCACTCCACAAATGTTTCTCTCCCTTTCCAACCTGGTTCGACATCTCGCCACCTGCACTCCCTCTAGACGAGTGCTCCCTCATTGTGAGAGACCAACGGCAACTGTGGCAGAACCAAACCAGGTCACCTGACCTGGGAATGCCAAACAGGGAAAAAAAACTATGTAAATAAAGCTGTGACACATCTTTAGCCGTATGGACTGCCATGAGACCAGACGCATCATAGGAGCACAGTAACGCACCACTACTATATGCAAGCAGTTCGTGAGAGACTCTGGACATGGGACTTAAGTTAAATAAGTTACCCAAGTATGTTTCATCGTAGTCATGGTTAACATAAAGAAGTGAGTGCCTGACCAGAGGGATGTGAGAAAATAAAAGAGTCAGAATGTAAAGTTTATGAGGGAAGAGCTTTGACACCTATACACAAGAAAACCAGAGACTGCTTCTGCTTGTTTCTTCGTGGGGGGAAGGGGAGAGAAGTGATTGACAACAGACAGAGCTATATTAATGATGAAGTAAACACCCGCTTATCATCTATAAAGAACTCTTTTAGGGGGTTCAAATTCCAATATAAAATGGTGCCATAGCACAGAAGGGACTGAATCCTGGCAAGGCACCCTCTGCAAACTTACAGTCTGGACCCATGCAGCTCCCTTACGCAACACCTGATAATGGCATACTGGGCCCAGATAGGCCATTAATGTCAGAGCATCAGAGGCTGCGTGGAATGGCACTCTTCAGTGTGATCATCAAGGACCACTAGATCAGTGCATGGTCGCACAAAGTGGGGAAAGCCATGCTGTCTTATCACCTAAGGCTGCTCATGCAGTTTGTAGCTGATATAGTTTGTATTTGTTGGGATGAATGGGGGTGGGGGGCATTCCACAAGTGAGAGTACATCATGTAAAAAACAAGCTGGAAAGGGCATACATTGTTTGCTAAAAGAGTTGCAAGGAATGATAAATTGTGGGCTACTTAATGAGTAGCAACTTGAGACACATTTCATGGAACGTCAAGGGTGCTAGATCAGGTAGCAAAAGATACCAGATCCTAAAACATGCCAAACACCTTGCTACTAACATATTGTATTTGCATGAGACTCACTTGCTCACCACCGAAGTAAACTTGTTTCACAGGGACTGGTAGGCTGCTTCCTCTGGGACAATACCAGGCAGAGGGGGTCGCCATTCTTATTGACCACAACATTTGGTTCCAACTAGCCAATACTTCTGAAGATCCCGAGGGTAGGTATTATAGTGGCACAGTAGCGCCACTATAGTTGGGGTTGAGCAGGCTGTTTAATGTTAAACCTCTAACTTTGCACTTTAACAGCTTCACCCCCGTTCAATGGATTTGCACAAAGTTTTGCATGCACGGTCATGGGGGCAAGGTCTCTTGATGTGCCAAGTTTCATTCCAGTTGAATGTGCAGATTCCGAGATCTGAATAGTGAAAACAAGTGGGGAAAAAAATTGGAGTTTTTTTTTTTTTTGTCATCACTTAGCACCCAGGCAGTTTGGAATTTTGGTCTGAATTTTTTTTTTTTCAAGACAAGCATTGTGGTAATCACGCTAAAGTTTACTGGTAGTGTGGTAAACCAAGCATTGCGCAACACGGTACCCACTGAATAACATGTTTACCGCTATCGTGTAATGACGCGCAGTACCGGTATACTTTTGTGTGACTACCACTGTATACTTCACTGAGTTAAGAAAACACACACATAACATTAGAGACATAGACCGTGATGACAGAAAAAGACCAGTCTCCCCATATTCCCTATAATCCCTGGAACCTGTTGTTCCTCCAGGGTATACATTACATTTAGCTAACAATAACACTAGACAATACAGTACGATACACGCCCCAAGGATGACAATTAGGTTGTAGGCATATTTTCAATATAGGTATCAGTTATAAGTAATGCTGCTTGTTAGAGGCAGCTAGTATTTCTGAAGAAAAACAGTGGGTCCTTATCATAGCTGTACAAGTCAGGAGATGAAAACATACATTATTCCTGGCACAGGCTGCCACTACCCTGCATCTGGGTCTAAAGTAAGTAGAATGTGAAACTCTCCCATTTTCTGTGATACCTGTTGTAGCGGTTATTAATGCTAGCTATGATTTCTTTCAATGCGTAACATGGCTAAGATCTCATAATGCCACTCTACATATGAGGGTGTGGAGCCACCCATCCAGTGCCTTAGAATCAACTTTTTAGCTACATAGATACATACTGTAAATACACACACAGAAGTTGTCAGCAGACAAGGTCCTCTTGGCCCACCCAGTCTGCCCTATCAATCCTCATCTACTATGAGGGCCGATGCCCAAACTAAAATCTGGAGTATCCCCCTCTTGCCTCCAGAATACCCCTGTGTCTGTCCCACTCATTCTTAAATCCCATGACTGTTTTAGCCCCATGCGTCCACCACCTTCTCAGTGAAAAAATAATTTCTCATGTTTCCCTTGAATCATTCCCCCTCCAACTTCATACCATGCCCCCTTGTCTTGGAGCATCTCTTACTTTGGAAGATACTCCTTGTCATGAACCCACTCCTAGGGGGCCAGGTCCACTGAGCTCACAGTGCCCACTCCTAAGTGCAATCCGTGAAGGGGGGGGGTGACAGGAATACCCTCCAAGTGTCTTTCTAGAATGCTCATCGAGTTGGCAACTGAACACCCACCACGTGGTCCCAGGGCTTCCTCTCTCTAATCTGGGTAAGGACACAGGACAGTCTCAAGTCTGTAGCCAGGTGACAACTCTCCTCATTTGCTGTACTGGGGGGGGGAAGAGACCCAGGCGTTACCAGCTTTTAGGAGTTTGCCCTCATAAACCTGATTGTGTCCTCTCCCACAGGGTGTGAAGGACCTAGTTCCCTCTTTACAGACTCCTCCCAAGATCCGGTGCATCTCCCTTACTTATGGCACCCAGATACTCCCTTTTTGGATCCTAGACTTGGTAGCGAATGGTAACACCTTGCACTGACCAGGTTGGTCTCAGAATTGAATAAACCTTTATACCTTTTTCACACACAAAATCACTCACAGTTTTAAAAACAAAATGCCTTTTACTGACTCTAAATGGTCATCATACAAACTTTACAAATAAAAGATTCAGAAATGTGGTTACAGAACAATAAAAAGCATTTGTCAATGCCAAATGTCTGCTTGCTGGCATTAGCACTGGAAGTGCAGGAGTTAGACAGATGCAGAATAGGAATGGCAGTGAAGTAGTGAAGTGACGCCAACCCCAACCCACCCTGCAGAGATGGACAGGCATTGGGGTGTGCTTTTGGGTCATCGCCCATAATGCTCACGCCATTTCACCTCACCCTACAGACACCAAGTGTTGAGGCGTGCCTTGGGGTGTTCGGGCTTTACACACAACCCATTCTATAAGGAAATACACTGAAATGGGTGCAGTATAGGAGAATGGGGTGAACTTCGGAGCCGAAGAGTCCAAGGCACACCTCGATGCATGTCACTGGCTGCAGGGTGGGGGTTGGGGTGGAATAGCATGAGCATTACTGTCGACAATCCCAAGTCACACCCCTGATGCCTGTCAGTCCCTTGCAGGGTAGGGCATGCTATAGTCGGAAACCCTAACGCCTCAAGAGTTTAGATTACCCAAGTTTTCAACAAGGGCTTTTTGTGACCCAAGCGCATGAACAGTGACACTATAAGTTCATTAGCCAAAAGGTGATTTGCACAGCAACTGTGCCATTTGGCGCCACAGGTGTGAAAACACATTTCGAACAGGATGTGAAAAATGACAGCTGTACTGTTCATGAAGAGGTGTAAAAAAATGGTAATGCTGAAAATCTGGAGTGAAAATATAAAAAAATTGGTGAAGACACGAGCATGCGTAGAAACTGCGCAATGCACACCCATAATGCAATTATTTGGGGTACTTTTTACACCTGATTTTCAACATAGGCATTTTGGAACCTCTGCTCATGAACAGTTGCACTGTGATTTTCTTAATCTACCCCCAATATTGATTTCGCACAGCAACTGCACTTACTGTGTGCCACAGGTGCGAAAATATGTTTCGGGCAGGATGTGAAAAATAACAGCTGTACTGTTCATAAGGCAGTGTGTTAAAATTACAATGTTGAAAATCTGGAGTAAAAATACAAAAAATTGGTGAAGTTACAAGCGTGTGGTAACGCACTGGTAACGCAGTCATTTTTTGGAATTGTTTCACCAAATTTGCAACATAGGCTTTCTGTGAGCCCACCTCATGAACAGCAGCACTGTTGTTTTGTTAATTGGTCCTGGAAGGTGATTCTGTGCAGTGACCACAAAATCACCTTTCGTGACTGAATAACGACATGACAGTGACTGAGTTAATGAGGTGGGGTCCCAAGAACCTCATGTTGAAAATCTGCTGCCAAAAGTCGCAAAAATAGCCGCAATATCCACCTAAGTTGAACCCCATTTATGCGCATTGTACAGCTTACCGGCATTTCTTCAGTTCACGGTCGGCTTTGAAGAGCAAGACATGTTACCGGCTCCAATCAAGATCACAGCACCGACCTCTGAAAGTAAGTATGGGGTGAGGGGGTGGGGTGCTTAGAGGGTGGGTGCGGTTGGGGAGGGGGCACCACAGACAACAAGGGACTGTTTTCTTGTTTACAAGTTTAAAAAAACTTTATGGAAGATTTTCTTTTTACAGGTACATTTGGCACGCTGGGGTGGGCTCCCAGTGTGTCACCTGTATTTTGGGTAGGGAGGCTGAAGCCGACAGGAATTGAGCCCCTCATCGGCAAAAGAACGTGTGCCTGTGTTTGGGGGGCATGATGCTGAAGGGGAATAACGGGAGGGGACAGGGAACATTGTGCCAACAGGGGATTGCGCTCCCCATCAGCAAAATGAATTGGGGAGGGGGCATGATGACAGGGGAATGGGCACCCCAATGTCGGCTTCCTGAGGGACTGAGAGGTGGATCGCATACAGTCACCATGTTTAGTGAAATGTTGCATCAGGCAGTAGATCCTCTGCAATGAGGTGGCACTCCCTCATTGCAGTGGTGAAACTGTTTTAAGTTGGTGGCACGCTTCTGAGCAGCTGTCATAGACAGTGTGCTCATTTATCGGTGCCACAGAGACAAGCCTCAAAAAGCAGTGGTGGCATTGGTCACAACACGACCACACCTCCACAATCTGCAACTCCAACAAGCTGTCACAACATGTTTCTTGTGCATGTGCGCAAGCAAACATAAAAATAAAGATGGAAATATTAAAAAAAAAAAAAAACACACTGTAAACTTTTAGCTGTCTAGTTTCTACCTGGTTTGTGAATGATCGAAGTCCAGAGAATAAATGGGTTTCAGTCCTTCTGTAGCATTCATTGGTTCTTCAGACTGGCTTGGTGTGTGACAGGAAGAGTGTCCCACGAAAAAGGGTTTCACATGCCCTGCTCATAGGACTTTAAATACCCTAGGTCCAGGCAGTCAGCAGCCTTATCTTTTTATGTCAGCAGGGGTCTCTCTTGCTCTGTCCAATATTTTTAAGTGAACCATACTATTGATTAGTTAGATTCTCTTACAGTTCCAATATCCTATGATCTTACCTCATCCTTCCTGCCACCTCATAGAAATGACAGTTCCTGGAAATCTAAAGCACTTTTCCTTTGAAGTACAAGTTTATGCGATTTTTTTGCAGCTGGTTCCCTACAATTAGCTAACCAGGGACATTCCATTCCTGTCATTTTACAATAACCTGCCTTTGAGATGTAATTTTCAGCTTCCTGGCAAGTAAGCCTTTCTCAGATCACAGGATACCAACTTCCACTGCATGTAACCCTTTTAAAGCATAAACAGAGAAACTATACAAAACCAATATTGTCTGCAATATTCCAGCAGTTGGCAAACTTGGCAAACTTGCCACACTTCCCTCTTGTACTCTGTTTATACCAGTGAGGTGTTTGAATGCCTCTGTCATGACCCCCCTTTCCCTCCTTACCGGCAGGGAATATATACTTAACTCCTTTAGTCCTTCCATGCAGGCCCTGCACCATTTTAGTTGCTCTCCTCTGCACCACCTCCACCCTGTCTATGTCCTTTCTCAGGTGGGGCCTCCAGAACTGGACGTAGTACTCAAGGTAAGGTCTCACAAGCATCCCATACAGGGGCAAAATGATCTCCCTCCTTCTATCGCTGATTCCCCTCCCTAGGCATCCAAACATTCAGCTAGCCTTTCCCACCGCCTTGTCACACTGCCTAGCCTCTTTTAGATCATCCAAAATAACTTCCAGGTCTCTTTCTTGCTTTGTGACTCTCAATTCCTCCCCTCCTAGTTCATATGTTGCCCTTGGGTTCTTGTGCCCTATGTGCATGATCCTGTACTTTTTTGCATTGAATCCCAGTTGCCATGCTCCAGACCATTCCTCCAGTTTTTCAAGGTCCTCCCTCATCTTTTCAACCACCCCGGTGTGTCCATTCTATTGCATGCCTTTATGTCATCCGCAAATAGGCATACCTTCCCATCTAGACCCTCTGCAATGTCACCAATAAAGACACTGAAGAGGACTGGCCCCAACACCGACCCTGCGGCACCCGGCTTGTCACCTCTTCCTCACCAGAGTGTTCCCCGTTAACCAACATCCTTTGCCTCCAGCCAGTAAGCCAGTTCTCCATCCATTTTACTATTTTATGACCCACCCCTAGGCTGCACAGTTTGTTTATCAGTCTTCTATGAGGGATGGTGTCAAAGACCTGTCTGAAGTCCAGATAGGCCACGTCTGCCGCCCTGCCCTGGTCCACTACCTTAGTCACCCATTCAGAAAACTCTATGAAGGTTTGTCTGGCAGGACCTCCCTCTGGTGAATCCATGTTATCCCGGGTCCAGCAGGCCACTCATATCAAGGTATTCAACTAGCCTTCAGCAGTGGTTCCATTATCCTGCCACTACTGAAGTCAGACTGACCAGCCTGTAGTTTCCAACCTCTTCCCTATCACCACCTTTATAGAGTGGGACCAAATCTGCTCTCTTCCAGTCATCTGGTACCTCCCCTGTCACTAGCGATAGGCTGAACAGGACCGTGAGGGGTGCAGCCAACTCTTCCTGGAGTTCCTTCAGAACCCTGGGGTGCACTACATCCAGACCCATTGCCTTGTCCACCCTTAGCTTCTTTAGCTCACTCAAGACACTTTCCTCTGTAAAGGGGCTGGTGTCTACTTCCCAATCCTTTGTGCCCCGGTCCTGCATCTTCGGCCCTGTCCCCACCCCCTCCTCCGTGAATACTGAGTAAAAGTACTTGTCTAGAATGGCTGCTTTCTGACGGTCCTCTCTTTTTTTTGTCGCTGTCCTGCTGCCGGTGCCTCTTCCAGGTCACGGACCCCTCCGCTTCCACTCCAAACTTCCAGCCAGGACTCCCTAATACCACCTGGCTTGCCCCCAGGCGCGGGTTGTGAATCGCCCCAAGTGCCGTAGAATCAACGGGATAGGTCAGAGAGCCTGCCCAGGGAGCCACCTGAGCGGAGCTGGTTTAATTGAGGCAGCAGCAGCAGAGTTTTCCCTGTGCGGGATGTGCAATGATGACCAGCGTCACCCGCCCCAGCTTGTTGGTGTCAGGCGCTTTTACAGGCGCGCCTCAAGCTGGTGTCCGTGATGCCAATCACCTAACACCCCCCCGCTGGAGAAGGAGCAGGCTGCTGTACGTTCAATCCTTCTCCCCCCGGCCAGCCCTCTGACGACCTGGATCTGTTCCCGAACCCAGGTCGCCAGCATCACAGGTCGGCACCATGCCCCAGTGCCAGTAGGCCAGCAGTGACAGTCCTCTTCTACGTGAACCTCTCCCTCCCCTTTCAGCCTAATTATCCCTCCCTTTGTTTTCCTTTGTTTGCTAATGTACCTATACAAAGTTTTGTCCCCCTTCTTAATTGTCTTGGCTATAGTCTCTTCTGTTAACGCCTTTGCCCTAACCACCCTCTCTGCCTCCATTTGCCTGTCCTGGTAACAATCCCTATCCTCCCCCTTCCGAGTTGTTTTGTATTTTATGAAGGCTATTTCTTTTGCCCTTATCACTGCTGCACCAGTCAATGCAATGTGATATCTTTGGGTGGTCAGGAGCTGCCCATCATAATGACCAAACACACCTCCAGGTTGAATGCATTTTCCAAGCTAAGCAGTGGATTAAGTTTAGCTTTAATGCCTTCCCATGGTGGCTTCGTCTTGGCACATTCCCATAATATATGGTATAAGTTATCTTCTGCTTCTTTAGATCTAGTACAATTTTTACCAGAAAGCGTCCCCATTTTGTAAAGTTTTTCCAGTGTAAAATACAGGTTGTGCAATATTTTATATTGCATTAAGCAAAGTGGTTCTATCTTAATACATTTATAGAGAATTATCCATATTTTTCCCCATGTCCAGGTCTCACTTAACTCTGGAAAGGCTTGTACCCAGTAATGCCCTATTTCTCATCCTCCCAGAAGGCACTTGTTTGATGTGTTCCATCTTCCTCACTCCAATTATTAATTCTTAATTATCTTGAGCAAGTACTCCAATGATGTTTCGAGCTGCCTCTTTTTTAATCGAAGAGCCATCAGCCTCCCTGCTCTATCTCCATGTTCTATATACTTAGCTTCAGTCGTGTATACTGCTCTTTCAGCCCTATCTCATATTAATTCCTGATATTTGTCTCACAAGGTATTTAGCACTAGCCACTCTGCTACGGGGATAGTTAATGTAAACTCTTTCCTTTTCCCAGATTTTAGCTAGTGTGTCCTGTAGTTTTCTCTCTCTCTCTCGATGGCTGCTTGTCTTTTTTTTTATACTCTTTTGTCGGTCATTCAAGTTTTACAAGTACATCATAGTATACTTTCACGTACACAATTATACCTTTATAACTTCTGAATACAGAGTGTATTTCACTTTTATACAAACTCATATAGTGACCTAAAAACATTTTACATACAGCATCAAAACAATGGGCAAGTCAATTGGGTAAACAGCTTATACCAACATGTGATAATGATTTAATTATCATTCTAGTTATGGAAATAAATAGTTTTCTATGGCTAAATGGGAGGTTACTTATCTAGGGGTAGTCAAGTTAAATACATGGGAGGTATTATGAGGGGGAGGTTCGACAGGTAGAGATTTTATATTAAATGCTGATATAATTCCCATCTAGTCCATCTATGGATGATGACGGTTGCTAATTTAAGCAACTCTCCTCTAATGTGGCATTTAACTGCTGCCCATACCACATCTTTATTTTCTATGGATCCTAGGTTACCACCGACTAAGTGCTGCAGAAATGTCTCGAGTCTCTCAACTACTTTTGTGTCTTTTGGCACATAACTCTGAGACAGCATTCGGACTATTCGCTGTCTGTTGTACTGGGGCTACCACTGCTTCGTGACTATTTGTCCATGGGAGTGGGCCCATATGTTCTGACACTGTGTGTGTTAGCTGCAGGTATTGAAATGTGGTACCCCTTCGATTACCTGCCCTTTCCAGAAATGTTCTACTACTCAATAATTTCCCATTTTGGAATAAATGTCCAACTGTTGGCATGGTCCAGTGTTTCCAGGGGGATGCACCTATCGTCGTCCCATCTATAAGGAAGTTAGGGTTACTTTAAGATTGGTGGAGCAGTATCTCTACAGGGGTCTATTTTTAATTCTTTACTGAGCTCCTGATGAGCTATGATTGATGCCCCTATCAGTGTATCCTTCAACCCCTGCATTCTTCTTCTTCTATGATTGGCCATATTGGTGTATATGCTCAGTTTTGGAGATCAGGCTGTTCCTTGTACCATTTTAAAAATATTTACTTCAATGAGCCACCAAATAATACTGGTAGAAGTTGGGTAATTTGAGTCCCCCCAAGATTTTGGGTCTTGTAAGTTTCACATATGCTCTTGCCACCTTCCCGACCCATATGGACTGTGTTACCACTGACTGCAGTTTGAGGAAGGACCACATTAAGCATAGATAGTGGATAAAGAATCCTAGGTAGTATGTTCATTTTTATGACACTAATCTTCCCTGTTAGTGACAGCAGGGGTCTAGTCCATCTTTCAAGGTCTAGTCTAATCATTCCAATAAGGTCATCCAAATTCTTCTTTACCGAGGAGTTTTCTTTTGTGATGTCTAATCCTAGGTATCTGATTTTGTTGGGTGACCATTGCAGGGCTGAGCCTTCTATATCCCTTTTCTGCACTCCAGCATTTAGAGGCATAATGACTGTTTTAGTGACATTCAGCTTATATGCTGACATTTCCCAGAAGTCTCTGATAATTTTGAGTACTGCAGGCAGGGATGTCCTCGGTTCTCTGATATGCAGTAGTATGTCATCAGCATGAAAAGAAAGTTTATGTTGATCCTTTCCATTGCAATACCCTATGTCTGATGCCTGCTTAATTTTATATGCTAGGGGCTCTAACAGGTTAAAAAGCAAGGGCAATGGAGAAAACCCTGCCTGGTTCCTCTTCGAAGGGCCAACTATTGTGGAAACATCCCACTGCACACTATTTTCACTGTCTGCTTTATCTGTAAGACTTTGATCCAGTCCATAAACTTCTTGGGCAAACTGTAGTGTTTCAGGGTATGGAAGAGGTATGATCAGGACACCCTGTTCAAAGTTTTTTCTGTGTCCAGTGAGACCAGCACTACAGGTATGTCAGGCTCCTTGGACACAGAATAAGATGCTCTAATTTCCTAATGTGATCTGAGGAGTTTCTCCCCTGCATAAAATAGATCTCTGTGTTGCTGATAAAACTGTCCCATACTCTGCCCAGTCTGGTGGCTATTTTAGCATCTACATTAACTAACGATATGGGCCTATAATTCCCAACTTGATGTACACTTTATCTGGGTTTAGGAATTAGTGTTATCGCCTGGGTGAAAAGATAGGTCATTTACAGTAACAGCCACAGACATTGGCAGCTATTTCCTGAAATTTCTGTGCTATTTCTGGAGAAATCTCCTGCTTTCTGCATTACCACAGTAGGGGCAGCAGAGAGAAATTCTTTAGAAATTTCACGAAATACCTGGATATAGCTAGCAGTGCCTGTGGCTGCTACTGTAGGACTGACTCATGTATATGGGAATAAACTCAGGCTAAGTACGGGCTTAATACTGGGTCAAATGTCTTGGAAAAATTCCAAGACCTCGCCCAGAGCTTTGTCTGGTGTTGTTTTGATGGCCGTTTAAATTTCTCCTATAGTAATTTCAGCTCCCAGTAATTCTTGCTGAGCTTCATTTATCTTTGGTAGGGTAATTCCCTTCATAAATGTAGTTATTTTGGTCTCTAGGTAAGGAAGGGATCTTTGGTTATGTATATTTTCTGGTAGAATGTCTAACTCATGTGCTGTCTCCTTTACTCCAGTTATTAATTCTTGATTCTCTTGACTAAGTATTCCAATGATGCTTCAAGCTGCCTCTTGTTTTTTAATCGAAGAGATATCAGTCTCCCTGCTCTACCTCCATGTTCTATATACCAAGCTTTAGTCCTTCCCCAGACTACTACAGCTCGACCTATTAACAAAGAATCTCATAAGATAGACACTTTAGGTAAGAGAGACTTTGCTGCTTCCACCCCAGGTATGCGTATTGCCAGCTACCAAGGCTATTTCTCTCAATATGAGTATATTCTTTGGCATTCGCTCAAACAAATGGTTGAAGCTCTACCGGAATCGGACACTAATTCAGAGCTTCTTCAAACTATAACCAGGGGTATCGAGTCCAACAACCAGCAGGTTAAAGCAGCTATGGACGCCTTCAATACTGCCTCCCAAGCGGCGGTGGCAGGCATTTGTACCCGCCATCATTCCTGGCTGCGTACTTCAGGTTTCACAAATGATGCCCAGCAACAGGTAATGGCATTGCCTTTTGATGGTGTGTATCTCTTCGGCCCTCAAGTAGAACAGGCCCTAGAGGCCACACAAAAGACTAGGTCAGCCATTAAATTGGCTCGACCTCCTCCCGTCCCCTCTCGAGGGGGTATTAACAAACGGCAGTTTCATAACCGTCAGTCCTTTCGAGGCAAAGGCAGGGGAAGTTTTAATAAAAATCAAGCCCCCCAGCCTCAGAAGAAAACGCAGCAGAAGGCGCAAGGACCCAAAGCGCCTAGTGCCGCCTTCTGAGTTGTTGGCCCAAGTCCCACCTCAACTGCCCGAGGGGGACTTTTCCTCAGTGGTGGGAGGTCGTCTGACTCACTTCTACAATCAATGGAAGTCCATAATATTGGACAAATGGGTCCTCCGGATAATCCGCAAGGGGTATTCCCTCAATCTTTTAGAGACCCCTCCGGATCGTTCCCCCAGACGACAGCCCAGGCTGTCAGTTCTTCAGTCAGAACTTCTCGCCTCATAGATACAAGGCCTTCTGAACAACAGGGCAGTGGAAGTAGTTCCGCTGGATCAACGGAACACAGGGTTCTACTCCCATTACTTTCTGGTTCCAAAGAAAACCGGAGGCATGCGCCTCATTTTGGACCTCAGAAAATTCCTTCCCAAAGAAAAATTCAAAATGATATCTCTAGGAACCCTGTTACCTCTGCTTCATCAACACGACTGGTTAGCCTCCCTGGATATTCAGGATGCTTACCAGCACATTCCTATACACCCAAAGCATCACAAATACCTGAGATTCGTGCCTTTGGGACAGCATTACCAGTTCAGAGTCCTGTCCTTTGGGCTATCCTCGGCGCCGCAAGTTTTTACAAAGTGTTCTGCAATTCTCGCAGCGCATCTCAGAAAAATCGGAATACAAGTGTTCCATATCTGGACGATTGACATCTAGCAAAGTCCTTCCAGGCAGGAACTCTAGACGCCGTAGCCACGGCTTCACACTTTCTTATGTCCATGGGAGTCCTGCTAAATCTCAAAAAAATCACAGCTGCAGTCCTCCCAGAGGCTCCTTTTAATAGGAACTCTCCTGGACACCACCTGTGTGTGAAAGCATTTCTTCCAGAGGACAGGAGGAACGATATCCTTCAGATGGCCCGATACGTCAGAGAAAGCAGCTCAGTGACAGCTCTCTCGATACAACGGATGCTAGGTCTCACGGTGTCCTCGGTGTTCACTGTACCCCTAGCACGCCTCCACATGAGAACCTCTCAATGGATGCTCAGTACTCAATGGTCCCCGACCACTCACCCTCAGTCCTTTCCCATAAAGGTTACAGAACCTCTGAAGAGATCACTCACCTGGTGATCGCAAGAGGACAATCTTCTGGAAGGATACCCCTTTGCTCCTCTGGATCATCAGATTTTCTTTACCACAGATGCGTCCCTGATGGGGTTGGGAGCTCACTGTCAGACTCTCCACACTCAAGGTACGTGGACTCAGGACGAGTCCCAACTTCACATAAATGTCTTAGAAGTGAGAGCCGTTCTTTATGCAATCCGGGCTTTGAAGGACATTCTCTGTCACAAAAACATTCTCCCTCAAACGGACAACAAAGCTGTGATGTATTACATCAACAAGCAGGGCGGTGCTCACCCTTACCCCTTATGCAGGGAAGCAATGAGGGTGTGGGAATGGTGCTTAGAGCACAAGGCTCTAATTCATGCGGTCTACCTGCCGGGGGTGCAAAACGAACTGGCAGACCGTCTCAGCAGAACAGAGACAAATCCTCACAAATTGTCTCTCAATTCAGCAATAGCTCAGTCAGTATTCGTAGAGTGGGGAACTCTAGACCTGGACCTTTTTGCATCCCCACTCAACACAAAACTGCCTCTCTTCTGCTCCAGAAATCCAGGGCCTGGCATTTTCTGTCAGGATGCGTTCAGGCTGCGGTGGACAAAACTCTTTCTATACGTCTTTCCGCTTCTTCCTCTAATTCAGAGAGTACTTCTCAAGTTCGAGTCCCAGGGGGACAAAATGATCCTCATTGCTCCCTTCTGGCCTTGACAAATATGGTTTCCACTACTCAACAGTATGTCGGAAACTCCTCCGAAACCACTTCCCCTTCAGACGAATCTTCTGACTCAGGGGCCTGTGGTCCATCCCAATCTGAGGTCACTTCACCTTCACGCTTGGCTCCTGAAGAGATAGAAGTGAACAGGTTCAATGTTTCTCGGAGGGTTTCAGATATTCTTCTGGCTGTGTGCAAGCCAGCCACTAGGAAAACTTACACAGCCAAATGGAAGCGTTTCTCGCTCTGGTGTGCAAAATCCTCTTTGAATCCTTTTTCCTGCCTACCAGATAAAGTTCTAGAGTACCTTTTAGACCTCTCAAATTCAGGTCTGCAATACTCTACAGTTAAGGTTCACCTTTGTGCAATTTCAGCTTATCATGAGCCAGTACTTTCATTGTCACTGGCTCAGTTACCTGTGGTTAGGAGGTTTCTTAAGGGAATTCTGCATACCAGACCTCTTATAAGATGTCCAGTCGCAGCCTGGGACATTAATCTGGTGCTAGACATGCTTACTTCAAAACCTTTCAAGCCTCTAGCTACATGTGAATTAAAATTTCTCACTTGGAAGATGGCCTTCCTAGTAGCCATTACCTCAGCCCGCAGGGTCTCTGAGATACATGCCTTGGTCACAGACCCACCGTATACTGTGTTTCATAAAGACAAAGTAGTTCTTAGGACCCATCCTAAGTTTCTCCCTAAGGTTGTTTCAAAATTCCATCTAAACCAACCTCTGGTCCTTCCATCTTACTTTGCAAACTTCCAAAATGAAGGAGAGCGTTCTCTTTATTCCTTGGATGTCAAAAGAGCTTTACGTTTCTATCTAGACAGAACAAAAGACTTTTGCAAAGCTCAACAACTGTTTGTTTCCTTCAGCAAGACCCGCCTGGGTCAACCTGTCGCTACCAGATATATTTCTCCATGGCTGGTTGCATGACTTAACTACTGTTATTCCATGGCGCAGGTTAAGCTGGAGGGCAGAGTGTACGCTCACTCTACTAGAGCAGTCGTGGCATCCCTAGCGGAAATCCACAATGTGCCCATCACAGATATTTGCAATACGGCCACCTGGAGCTCAGTGCATACTTTCGTCAAACACTATGCCCTGGATGTCCATGCCAGATGACATCTGTCATTTGGTAGGACCATCCTTAATGGACTTCTGTCCTAAAATTGTGAGCCGCCCTCTCGGGAGATTTTTAGCTCGGTACTCTCCCATTAGTGTGAATGAGTGGTGGAGACTTATGTCCAGGAAGATATGGAAATTACATACCTACCGTAATTCTTGATCTTCTTGGATGAGTCTCCACCACTCATTCACATGTCCACCCACCATCCCCCGAGCTCACCTATGTTATTGGTCTTCACTCCCTCAATCTTTAGGCTGTGAAGACTTCTTTGTTGACCCTTCTTATACGGGCCGTCCGGAATATCTTACATCCAGTTTTTATTAGGCTGTCCTTCTAGGTTAAGTTACGCTGCACCTCCTCGGAAAAAAAGGTACAGAGGCCGTTATAGGGTTGATGCCCGGATAGTCATTACCGCACGAGCGGAGGCTCACGGTGCCGCTCCTCCCGGGACCATCTCCAGCAGCGACCCTCTAGCAAAAATGTTTGCTCCCGCTGGGTCCTAGTGTCTCGCAAGGCGTTTAGCACTAGCAGCTCCACTTCGGGGTAGTTGATTTAAGCTCTTTTTCCTTTTCTCTGATTTTAGCTAGTGTGTTGTGTAGTTCTTGCTCTTTCTTTTCGATGGTTGCTAGTCTAAGCAACTCTCCTCTAATGTAGTATTTAACTGCTGCCCATCCCACGTCAGTATTTTCGATGGATCCTAGGTTACTAGCAACTGAATGCTCTAGTAACATCATGAATCTCTCAACTACTTTTTTGTCTTTTTGTAACTGACTGTTCAGTCAGACAGGTCCTATCTTGTTCTGCTGCTGATGCAAACTGATCCTTAAAATGTACTGGACTGTGGTAGGACAGTACTCTGGCCTCTGTTTCGCATCTAATAGTTCCCTGCAACCATTCTCCTGTAGTTAAAAAATTATCTAGCCTGGACTCCGTGTGATGTAACAGAGATTTGAACATAAACTCTCTATCTTGCGGATTTAAGACCCTCCAAATATCTATGATTCCCAGGTGATACATTAGGTCCCTTATACTTCTCTGAGCTGGGGTCAAACCCATTTTGCGCCTACCAGTTCTATCATGTTCTGTCTCAAGAACTCAGTTCCAGTCCTCTACGATCATCACTGATGCTCCCACAAATTGACTCAGGGTGTGTAACAGGTCTATGAAAAATTGCAGGGAACCATTATTAGGCCCATAAACATTTCCTAATGTGACTCTATTGTTGAATACCATGCCTTGTAAGAATATAAATCTTCATCTGGACCTCTTATTTCTTTTTCCACCTGAAACCTTATGTTTTTAGCTATTAATATAATGACCCTTTTTTATTTGTGCCCCTGTCCGCACCAAATGGCCGTCCCACCCACTGTCTGCAGAAAAGATTAGCCCTATCTTCTGGAAGATGAGCTTCCTCTAGAAAACAAATACCTGCTTTCAACTGCTGTACGTGACTTAAAACTTGGTCATCGTTTAGGCACATTTTGTGTCCCTTTGATAATCCATGTAATATGCTTTATCTCAGTACCCATTAATACATTGTTAACATAAGATTGCCATTTTCCCTCTGTCTTTCTTCAGCTCTCTTACTTTACAGAAATACCCTAAATGTACCTTTGAACTGCCATCACGACTTCTCCCGATTCCACCCTCCACCCCCACCATTCTTACACATAAACATTAAACAATTAGAAGCTGCAAACCTCATATGATGAACTTTTCGATTCTGGTTATATAATCAACGTTTTAGTATTTCCCTAATAAACTTAAACTTTACCTCTCTGTAAATACAGAACTTATATATTTGAAAGGGCATTCTATACAACGCCGGTAATAACCAAGTATACCAATATATTAACCTACAAGTACTCCACCTATAGAAATGTACTCCTCTATTACTCCCCTCCTTTTTATACTTGCCATAAGCAAAGCATTTTGCTATGATACAGGGTTTTGAGAGGTGTGTCGCAGTGATCCAGCCCAGAACAGTCTACAAGAGGCTTGACCAATAATCAGTAAGAATGATTATGACACTCTCAGGCATGAAGTGCTTGGACTTCAAAACATTGTGCCAACAGACACATTCATAAATCAGCTCTTTCATTCTTTCTGTGTCAGAGCAGGGAAAGGTTAATGTCTGTGTCTGAAGCATGCTATTTGGAATGCACTAAGTCTGTTGTAATGTGGGCTACACATGAGAAAGGCTATACATCTGTTTGGGGAGACTTCTGCCAGATTAACTATAGGAGCAGTTCTTTGAGACAACTGCTGTACCCCTTTCACTCCCAATATGGAACCAGTTGCCTCTCTCAGTCTAGGGCTTCACTAGTCATTTCTGTCACCATTCTTAAGCAGTTTTTCTTATTCATATGCATATCAAGCATTTTATTCATCACAACAGGCACTTTAGCACCACATATAGATAGAAAAGAAAAAAAATGTAAGAAAGAATAGTGAGAGAAGAGACTACTGCCCGTAGATGGCCAATGTACTGAGGCATAAAACTGGAAATAGGTAGGATAGGAAATGGCACTGCTGCAGCGGAATACTAAGAAAGACAAGGAGGGAGAGAGAGAGAGAGAGAGATGAGAAAATATGTCCCCGGGTGCTCCAGTTATTCCTAACATCGAGCACAGCTCTACCACAGCCTGCAGTTCAGTTTTATGATGTTCTCACACCAGACTGATGGGAACAGAAGCCACATTCCTTTCTGAAGTCACCCACGTACACCAGACTACAGCAGTACTGCTGCAGAAGAACCTCTACACTGAGAGCCCAGCCCCACTCCAAGCAGAGGATGGTGAAAACTGTATTTTTTATTCTTTTAAATTCCCTTCAGTTTGTCAGTTGTTGCCCCACCATAACTGGCCCCCCGTCCAAGCCTTAGTCTTCCAGCACAGCCCAGGATCTTCACCTTGACCCAGTACAACATTAATACCAGCGCAAGCATCTGGCATTGACAAATGCTTGTTCTCTTGCTGGTCTGCTCTTGCTTTCTCCTTAGATATATGGTGAAGGCCAGCTTTATATGGAGATGGGGCTGCTAACAGGGATTAAGCCCATCCCTAATCTGTTTTGGTAACTCCAATTATAACCTCATATCTGTATAAAACCATTTAACTTTTAAACCAATAACCTTTCCAAGTATTTGTGGTCAGCATATTACTCTCCAGAGCTGTCCCTCGGAAGAGAGGTCTCAAAACACCTGCTTAGTTCTCCTATGCATTGTTATATGTATTGTCTATAAATAATCTAGTTAGACTTCTGTTTATGTTTAATTTCTGTCTTGCCCCATGTAAGTAGATGTTATCCCAACATTTAGTGCACTTTATTGACCTTGGTATTTACTTCACTCCCACCTCTCTTTTTTGGAGAAGCCAGACCTCCCCGCACCCCTGCATCAACTTCAATCTCTCTTAACGCCCTTGGACAGGGTAGGCTGAATTTTTAATGATCCATATGTGGCTTAATGCACATCCTAGTAATCCCATTAAGTTCAACTGTCCTGCACATTAGCTTGTAACACTCTTTTTCCTTTCAACTGCATTTGTTGATGACTTCTGATTTAAGTGCGTCTATGATTTGTGAAGGCATGACCTGACAGGTGCTGTCTATAGTAGTGTATGATGTTTTTTTTTTTTTTACAGTTCCCATACTTGTGACTATTTCATAAATTAGACAGTTGTGATACAGCTGTACCTCATGGTTTAGTCTCCTTATGCCTTGATGGAAAGCTTTACTTTGATGGGTCTGTACCGTGGCCTCTTGAGATTCATGTCATTATTCGTTCGCAGTTCTGGTGTGAGGTGGAAGTAACCAGCAGTCATTTCTGTTGTTTACACTGAGGACTTCCTCTTCCTACTGTGTATGAGCACTGACTCTCATTTGTATGTTCTCGCGAGACCGAGATGTGATGGCTGCCATTTTGCTTATTTACATCTGGGAACTTTCCAGCTCCTGTCATATGCAGTGTTCCTGTTTTTCCAGTTGGTAGTGGTCACATTTGTGCAGGATTTCTAACTCACATTTGCAAAGGCTCTCCAACTCATTGCGCTGCTTGAAAATGAAACACTGATACAACTCCTGGGATAGAAGAGTTACGTAAGAACTTACAGTAACAGTACATCTTGGAGGGAATCTCAGTCATCAGGTCACACTGTAGAAACTTCACCGTCAGTGAAGGGGAATCCACACGGAAGATTTTCAGCAGTATAACTGGTGCCACCTACCGTGTCGACGTCCACTGACGTCACCAACCCTATAAAGGTGTATGCGGCCCCACTCCCTCCTCAGTTCTTTCCCCCGGAGACAAAGGGAGCATAGCCCTAGCCATGGGGAACCGAGGAGAGAGAGAGAGAGGTGCCCAGACCTACATGAAAGGCTGGCTACACCAGACAGCCAGTTCCTAGACAGAAGCCCTAAGAAGGGGGATGGTGGGACAGAAAGCAGACATGATGACTGAGATCCCCTCAAAGATATATTGCTACAGTAAGTTCTTCTGTAACTGTTCTGTCTTCTTCGGGGTATCTCAGTCATCAGGTTACACCATAGGAATGAGTCAAAAGCAGTTACAGGTACAAACAGACAGTCTGGGAGGAGAGCTCTCTATACCTTAAGACAGTAGGTCCTGCAGCACAGTCTTGCCAAAACCTGCAAGGGCTCTTGAAGCAACGTCCAGATTGTAGTGACTGGTGAAAGTATGAACGGTACTCCAGGTGGCAACTACACAGATGTCAGTGGCCGAGACCCCTCAGAAACAAGCCACAGAGGCAACCATGCCTCTGGTGGAATGAGCTTTGTCAGCACCAGACAAATCTTTGCCGTACTTATTGTAGCAAAATACAATGCAATTTGCCAACCATTCATATAAACCGAAATGCCCTTTCTACCTGGGGCAAAGGAAACAAACAAACTGCTTCGATTTTATACATTCCTTGGTGAGAAGCAGGAAGTACTTCAAAGTTCTGCGCACATCTGACGTATGGAGCAGAGCTTCCCCTGAATTGGCACACTTGTGAAAATAAACAGGAAGCCGGATAGATTGGTTGAGTGTAAACTCAGAGACCACCTTAGGAAGAAATTGAGGATTTGTGTGCAAATACACCTTGTCTTTGTGAAAAATCAAATAAGGCTCCTTGCACCACAGGGCCCGAAACTCTGAAATTCCTCGAGCAGAAGTAATGGAAACTAAAAATAACACTCTCCAAGAGAGAAAGCACAAGTCACAAGTTGCGAATGGCTCAAAAGGAGACAAGGTCAACTTCTCCAAAATAAAATTCAGATCCTAAGCCAGGACAGGAGAATGGATTGGGGGTTTCAGATGCAGGGTGCCCCTGAGAAAGGTATGGGAGACATCCAGCTGAGCAATCGTGTGGTCACCCACGGGCTCAAGAAAGGCAGAAATAGCCAAATGGTGCACCTTGAGGGAGGAGTACTGGAGACCTGAGTCAGGCACAGAGATCCGGTAGTCCAGGATGTGGTTCACCGAACAGGTGAAAGGGTCCAGACTATGCTTGGCAAACAACTTCCACTCTGTGGCAAAAGAGGTTTGAATGGAAGGCTTCCGGGTGGCCACTAGGACATCTGCTACTCTGTTACTCTGACCCCGAATCTGGCTATGGCTATGTCCTCAGGAGCCAAGCACACAGATGGAGGGACCTGATGTTGGGATGGACCAGGGTCCCTTGATCCTGGGTCAACAGGTTCCTGCATGGGGGAGAGGGACTGGAGATTCATCCGCCAACTGCTGTATCAGAGGAAACCATATCTGCCGAGGCCAGAGTGGAGCTACCAGACTCATGTTGGCCCCTTCAATCTGCAGCTTGATTAGCACCCTCTGAATGAGAGGAAATGGAGGGAAGGCATAAAGGAACCTCCTGCTCCAAGAGAGGGACAATGCATCTCGCCAGAAAACTCCAGGCCCTGGATCTAGCAAGCAAAAAATGGGCAGTTTTGCGTTAAGTGGGGATGCAAAAAGGTCTAACTCTGGATGAACCCATCTGTTGAACAAGTCTTCTGCGATAGAAAACAGAAGCTCCCATTCATACCGTGCTGAACTGAGTCTGGCTGAGGCTGTCCGCCAGTGTGTTTAGCATGCCTGGCACATGAACAGCCGAGAGTATTAGACCATGACCGGCGCCCAGTACCACACTCTCATGGCCTCCCTACCTAGGGGGTATATATGAGTCTCCCCCCCAACCCCACCGCTTGTTGATGTAGTATAGTAAAGTCAAATTGCCCAACTGCACCAGCAGCTGACCACAGCAAGGTGTTCCTGAAAAGCCTGCATGGTGTACAGCACCACTCCCATCTCCAGGACGTTGATATGCAGGGAGGTTTCCAACTGGGACCAAGGTCAATGGGTCTGAAAAAGACCTAGGTGTGCTCCCCATCCCAGACCTGAGGCACCTTGGTAAGGATCTGCTGCAGGGAGAAGATCTGGAATGGTACTCCTTGAAGCAGATTCGACGTTTCCATCCACCATAACAGTACCTTGTGGACAGGGGAAGAGACTAGAACTGGATGGTTCAACTCATCCGTGCACTGCTCCCAATGCACCCGGAGGGTCCACTGGAGAACACGCATATGAAATCTGGCCAGTGGAACAGTGGGTATGACAGCTGCCATCAGGCCCATCAGTCTCAGGTACACCCTGGCAGGAATGTGGTGACTCTGAGTGACTTCCTGAACCTGGGCGATAAGGCACTCTTCCCTGTTTTGAGGCAGGAAGGCCTTCCCTTGTGTCGAGTCCAGAACCACCACTATGTATTGTAGCCTCTGCGACAGTACCAGAACCGATTTGGGCAGACTGATGGTGATGCCCAGGAAATGGAAAAGCTGAAGAGTTCGCTACAGAGTTATCAAAAGCTGTTCCCTAGACAGGGTCTTTAGGAGCCAATCATCCAGATAAGGGAAAACATACAGTCACTCCCTTCTGAGAGCTGCTGCAACCTCTAAGCATTTGGTAAAGATTCACATTGCAGAGGACAAGCCAAAGGGCAGCACTTTGAACTGAGAGTGCCCACCCTGAAACGGAAAACGGAGAAACCTCCTGTGAGGAGAAAAGACCAAAATGTGCAGCTAAGCGTCCTGCATGTCCAGGGAACAGAGCCAATCCCCTGTTTTGAGGAGGGGCATTAGGCCTGGTAAAGTTACCATCTGGAACTTTTTGTACTGAATGTACAAACTGAGGTCCTTTAGGTCTAGAATGGGTCTCAGATTGCCAGTCTTTTTGGGTACCAGGAAAAACCTGCATTAGAACCCCTTCTTTCTCTGGTGCCTGGAAACTGGCTTGATGGCCTGCTTGTGAGGAAGTGACTGCACCTCCTCCCGAAGAACAGAGAGGTGAGCCGGGGGATAACTGGAGTGTGGAGGAGGGGTTTCTGGAGGTTGCTCGATGAGCTCCAGGGTGTGCCCCTTCTCTATGCTCTGCAGAATCTATGCATTTGAAGTTATGGTTCTCCATTGATTCAGATAGACAGAGAACCAGCCTCCAACCACCACCTCCTGGTCCGGGACCAGAAGAGGGGGGGTCCTGCAATGAGTCAAGCAGAGGTTGAGCCAGTCGCTTGGGCTGGTCCCTCATGTCTGAAGTGCTTGGCTGCAGCTCCAGCACTGGATAGGGTGGGTAAGGCAGCCAGGGCTCTGCGTTTCCCTTGGGGCCAGGAGGCTGTACTGGGCCTACTGGGTGCTTTGTGAAAGGGAGGGTGACCTCTACCTCTCTGTTGGGTATGGCAGAGGGAGTGAACAGACTTGAGGGCCCTGACCAAGGCTTGCAGATCATTAATATCCTGGATATCAGGGCCAAACAGCTCAGTGCCATTAAAGGGACACTGAGCACTTTTTACTGAGCATCGGCAGTGAGCCCAGATACTCTTAGCCAACACCACCTACATAGGCATATGCCCATGGTGGCCACCCAGGCAATGGTGTCAGCCATACCATAGAGGGCCCTGAGGAGGTGCTTGCTAACATCCTCAGTGGCTTGGAGGCAATGAAGCGGTTCCTGCTTCTGGGTGATATCTGGAAGGGCCTGTGCCATGGCCTTGCCCTTTTTCCAACTGGCATTTTGGTACTTCACCATGTGAAACATGTAGTTTGCAATCCTCAAACCCAGAGTGGAGCAGGCATACGCCCTCTTGCCCCAAAGGTAGATTCTACAAGACTCTTTATCTGGGGAAGGGAACTAAGGTGCTTAGGTGCCTTAGACCTGTTATGAGCTGCCTTGATGACCACTGAGTCTGTTTCGAGCTGGGCAGCATAGCAGGAGAGCCCTTGGGGTCAAATCAAACTATTTCTTTAGCGCCCAATCCCAGAGGCTCTGGGCACTTTACACATAGGTGAAAACAGGGAACACACATAATTAAACAATTTAAAATCAGGATCGGTAAATCATAAAATATAAATAATTAAAACCATTCCAATTCATTCTTAAAAATCTCTTCTGTTGTAGAGTAAAACTAGCGGATGTCGACCACAAGATTAAAAAGATGAGCTTTAAGGCCCCGCTTAAACACTTCTACGGAGGAAGCCTCCCTTAGGGTTCTTGGCAAAGAACTCCATAATACGGGTCCTGCCACTTCAAAGGAGATGTCCCCAGCGGTCTTCAACTGCACCCTTGGGACCACAAGAAGGCCCTCTGCAGAAGATGGAGTGAGCGCACCTGGCAGACAGGTGTCAGGAGGTCAGACAGGTAACCAGAACCCGTGCCATACAGGGCATTTTAGGTGAGCAAGCCCACCTTGAAAGCAATCCTCCACCTGACCTGCAGCCAGTGCAGTTCGCGCAAAACCAGAGTTATATGAGTGGCTCTCGAAAGGCCAGTCAACAACCTGACTGCAGCGTTCTGCACCAGCTGCAGTCGGCAGAGGTTACCTCCAATGATCCCGAAGTATAGAGCGTTACAGTAATCGAGTCTGGACGTTACAAAAGCATGTACCAATGAAGGAAGGAAGGTCCTCCGACGGGATTTGGGGTTTAAAGAGACACGGTACCTCCTTAGGCCTCAAAGTATCCCTGGTTTATAAAACACATTTTATGTCTGCTAACATTCTGTAGAGACTGCTGGTGTAGCTAGTAGTTTGATTCTGATTATTTTTTTTCTTTCAAAAAGTAAAAAACAGACTGCCCACCAAACTGGTGTTACCACACCAAAACAGGTTTGTTTACATTCCTTGATCAACTCCCACTGCCCCTTTTCTGGACTTGGGAACACTACAAATACAGCCTAGCCACTCATAATGCAGTGGGAGTTTAGGCAGCTACTGCCTCATGAGTGACTGCACTGTTTGGGGGTGTTTCTATTGTTCAGGAAGTATGCAGTAAGAACAGATCCAGGACTGTAAACAAAACAAGGTTGTTTATAAATATACATTATCATGCATTTCAGTTCTATTAAACAAGGAGACAGACAAAACAAACAGCAACATTAATGAATTTTAGAGAAGGCAAGCAACATATAATGCGTGTTTTTAACCAGAAATAATATGATGCAAAACAGGCTGACAGTGTCCTAAAGATTTCAGCTGTTTTTTTTATCTGTGTACTTGGATAACTGCTGACTTGAGTTTACTGTATAATTTTATGTTTTCTTCTCTGTTCTGTTGTCCCTAAACTTTCCTCCCTTTCACTTAGCCTACTTTTACACGTTTGCTTGCCCCCCTCGCTCGGTGTGTGTCACTCCTTCCTTTGTCTGCTATGTAACCTTATCTCTACTCCTGCTGCCCTCCCCTTATAACCTCCCACTCACCTCCCTTTTTATTTCTTTCCACAGCCCTAAAACACAGGGGCTCTTTGCCCACGGAGCTGCTGTGGACCCCCAAGATATCCACCAGGTACTGGAACGGACAGTTAAGCCCTCATTTTGAAATTTGGCGCCTTTTCTGTTCGCGCTTTGTTCTAAAACTTCTGCCACTGCAAGCTACATATTTTGACTACTCAATATTTTTTTGGCTAAACTAGTCTGTAGCTGGTCAGTGTGCTCTCCGAGACTGCCTAATTTTAAACTCACTCATGGAGTGCTGCATTTAATGTGAGGCAGCCGCATTTAGTCTCCAAGCTAATTTTAGCGACCCTACCTGAACAGCGCTCGGTGTTCTGGCGGCTGCCTTGCTCTGACTGTGCAGTGACATGGCTATCTCATCGGCTCTCTGGACTTTCCCGCAGCCGCGGCTGCTCCCCACCTCCCCCACCCTTAGCCAGCATTAGCTATCTGTTTTGCATGGGAGGCAGATCTGTGAAATGATTTAGTCAGTGTCAGTGGCTCAGTAGGTAGCACACTAGCCTCTGAGTCTGAGAGATCAGAGGGCTATGGGTTCAGTTCCCACATCTGGCACTTAGGTTAATATCCCAGTACTGACACTGTAGTGCAGCATGAGAGAGGTGCTGTCTTTCGGATGAGACGTTTAAACCGAGGTCCCATCTGCCTGGATTGGTGGTAGTTCAGGTGAATGTTAAAGATCCCATGGCACTTATCGAAAAGAGAAGGGAAATTTCCCCAGTGTCCTGGCCAAATTTCCCTCATTCACTAAAAATACCTCCAACAGCTTGATCTGGTTCAAGGTCAGTTGGCATTCATCTGTATCCCCCTCTTCCAGGTCGTGCCTGAAAATAGGCAGGATTTGTCTAGTGCACTTACCCGGTCAACAAAAACTAAATAAATAAAATAAATAAATATAGTGGCAGGCTCAGGCTAGACCACACCCAGGAGAATTTAAACTCATCTCCTCACTTTCTCATTAGCAGGCTATATTTCTCTCTACCACCAGAGGGCGTCTGAATATTTCTCTTTGGATCCCTTCTCTTCCTCCAACAACTACCTCAACTAAACCTGAATAGCTTGTTTTCTGCTCAGTCCTCCAGCCATATCTAATATTGCTGTTCTTAGCCTAGTCTACCCTTCTACTTACAAATGGCTACCTCATCAAATAACTACATGTCTATAAAGCCATGTGTAATCTTTATGCCTCTTTCTCTCCTTACTACCCTCATCTGTTTCCCTCTACTATTCTGCCCACCTTCCATGTACTTTCACAACACCTCTGCAGAGTACTCAAGGCTCTTCAACAAGCTCACTCTATCGCACATGCCCATAGCCACCTCACCACTATCAGCCCACTATAAGTTCATCTACCACCTAGCTTTTACCCTGCATAAATCTCCACTCCACCACATCTCCCTGTCTACCCCTTTCATCCACCGCAAATTGTGGTACCTGCTACTCCTAGCCTTAATGTTAGCTGGGGACACTGAACTAAACCCAGGTCCCATAAGTAACTTACCTCACCCTGACTCAACCTGGAGGGACACCAAGGGCATCAGCATAGCTCAACTGAATATAAGGAGCCTTCCTCGAAATTTCACTGAACTTGAGGCGTGGGATGTTCAATACAACCCTGATATCCTTTGCCTATCTGAAACATGGCTAAAACCCTCCAACCCCGATCACCTCTGCTCTATACGGAATTACAACCTAATTAGGCAAGACAGGCCTTCATCAAAGCGTGGAGGTGGTGTTGCCATTTTCTACAAAACTCATCTGCTACTATCTCGTAATATCTTACCCACCCTCTCGCACTGTGAAGCAATTCACGCAACCCTGCAACTTAGCTCTAAGAAACTCCACATTGTTTGCGCCTACAACCCTCCTGGTGGTGGTATCACCGGTCTCAAGGAACTAGTGGATAACATCATTGGCCGTAACGAAGTCTTCATACTGGGGGACTTTATCCTAAACTGGATCGGCAGATCTAACCAGTCCTCTCATACAGTGGTACAAGGCCACAACCTCCACCAGCTAGTTACTGACCCAATTAGGATCTTGCCTCCACCCCGGTCCAGCACACTCATCGACTGGGCCCTTACAAACCGCACAGATAGTATAGTCTGTACAGATACCCTTGCTGACGCAATAAGTGATCACTCACCAATCTACCGTATCTGGCGCTCCACTAGTAGACCATCTCCTCCTCCCAAACTTATCACCTTCCGTAACCTGGCTAACTTTAACTTTATTCAGTTCATGCATGATCTCTCCATGATTGACTGGTCACCCATCTATACCTCTGCTAATGCCCAGGCAGCCCTAGACTTCTTCCTGGCCAAGTTTAGTCCTCTCCAAGACACCCATGCTCCCCGTGTCACACGCCGCATTCGTGGAACCCAAACAAGATGGTTAACTAAAGACCTCCTCACCCAAATAAGAGCAAGGGACAAAACATGGCAGTGTTTCAAAGTCTCAGGGTGTCAGTCTGACTACGATGGCTACAGACAATTGAGAAATACGTGCAAAAGAAACACCTGACTAGCAAAAAGCTCTTTCTGCAAAGACTTACTAACAAAAGCTGCCGGTGACTCCAAGAAATTCTGGTCAACCATAAAGACCCTCCTTGGAGCTAGTCATACGGCCACTGCTAGTGATGTGTTGCTAAATGGCATACACTGCAATAACCGGTCACCAATGCAAACTCCTTCAATCACCATTTCTCTGACCTCTCTACCTACCTGGTCTTTTTCCTGTCAGTACACACGGATACCTCCCTGGGGATAACGAACCTCTGCTCACACATCCTCCATTTAGATTTCAGACCACCACAAAAGCTGAAGTTCTAAAGCTGCTACTCTCCATCCCTGACAGTACCAGCTTGGGATCCAATGGTTTGCAGCCTATGCTCCTGAAAGCTGCTGCACCTCTCATAGCCTCCCCACTAACAAAAGTTTTCAACCTATCACTATGCCATGGCACAGTTCCCAATATCTGCAAAATAGCTAAAATTATTCCCATTCCTAAAAAGGCGATCCTAAAGAAATCAATAATTACCATCCCATAGCTATCCTCTCTGTGCTTAGCAAAATCTTGGAAAAATGTGTGGCAACTCAATCCATAGATTATCTTCAGTAGCACAGTCTTCTCTCTTGCTCCCAGCCCAGGCCACAGCACTTCCACCGCCATCCTAAAAATCACAAATGACATCTACGCTTTTATGGATTCTGGCCTCCTCACAGGTGTGATTTTCACTGATTTAACTAAGGCATTCTATCTGGTTAATCATCTCCTTCACCTCGCAAAACTACAGTCCCTAGGCTTCTCTTCCAATGTAGTAGCCTGGTTTAATAGCTATCTGTCCGATAGGAAACAGGCTGTAGTCTTCAACTCAGCCATATCTGACCTCTTGCCTATACATGTTGGCGTTCCACAGGGCTCCATACTTGGCCCATTGCTTTTCTCAATCTTCATAAATGACCTCCCGCTGCTCGCACCAACCTGCTCATCTCTACTCTACGTGGACTCTACTTGTCATCTACCACAGTGCAAGAAATATCTCCGATATAAACCACTCTCTTGCTTTGGATTTCTTAAGTATTCAGTCGTGGCTAACAGAGAATAATCTCGTTCTCAATATAAGCAAGTCACAGTCCATGCTCTTTGGCTCACCGGCCAGACTTAAAGCAAACAAAAGCTCCCTCAAATTATCATGTGCTGATGGTTCCCCACTGGTTAGCACTAGCTCCTTTAAATATCTGGGCGTTCTTCTTGACGAATCTCTAGACTTTGATCTGCACATCATCACCACTTGTAAATCTGTCAATGCCAAGACTGGAGGTGCCTACCATACTCGCTATGCCCTCACCCCATCGGCAAGACTATCTGTGGCACAAGGCTTTCTGCTCCCTGCCCTGGCCTATGGCTCAGCCACCTACCTTCCTGCCAAAAAGAGCTCCCTCCACAAATGGGACACTACCTGTAATTCAATCTGCCGTTATGCCTCTGCATCTCCACGATACAGGCACCATTGCCAGTTCTATGCTTTCCTAAATTGGCCCAGCCCCTCTGCCCATCGGCTTCAGTCCTATGGCTCTCTAATTGATGGTATAGCTAGACCAGGCCTCCCCCAATCTCTCGTCCCTCTGTTTCACTCACAACCCCTCTCCTATGGGCTTCGATCTACTAACCAAGCCCCTCTCCATATCCCCAGATGTAAAACCAATATGTGTGCATGCGCTTTCTCACACACGGTTCCAAAATACTGGAACTCTATTCCTCAAACTATTCATCAAGCTCCTACCCATGCTAGTTTCAAGAATCTACACCGTAATCATCTGCGGGCTACTAGTCCGTGCACTTGCTTTCATTCTCCTTAGATTATCCTTCTCCCACCCTCTGCGACCCGAGGAAACAAATTCTCTGACACCTCTCTCAGAATCTCTCATAACTATTCTAATCTCTCTTCCTCTGTTTCCCACCACTCTCCCCTTCCCTCTTCTCCCAGCTTCTACTCTCCCTAAACCTAACTGTCACATAATGATGGCACTTACTGTATACTGCACATGCTTTAGAATATCAGTTTTCTCTTGCATGCTTTTGCATTTCTTGCTTTCTTTTGATTGTCAAAACTGTATTGACGGTATCATACTGAAAATGTTTTCCAAACTTGTATTTGACTGTATGTGGTCCTCATCCTTACTATGTTACATTATCTCATGTGCTGCATCACATGTATACTTATGTATGTCCTCTTGTATCCTCCCGGGTCATGCCTGAAAATAGGCATTTCCTATGCCTAGTGCACCCACCCGGTTACCAAAAGCAAATAAACAAATAAATTAATCTGAGCGACATTCCTTAGGTGGTAGAAACCCCTCCGGATGGCAGACACCTGTTTTTCCAGTGTCAGACTGTCATCGAGGCACAGGTCAGGATGCATAGGAAAAAACAGGAGCAGGTGTAAAATTCACAACAAGAGTATTTATTTCTTCTAGCAGTAACATAAAAAATAAAACTGCTCAGTATAACTATTTACAAAGGCAAAATAAACAGAAAAAGTCCATCTGAGTTTTCCTTCGCTCTCTGTGTGTCCTTTCTTTTCCAAGCAACTGTAGCTCAGCTCTCTTATTAAGTCCTTCCAATAAGTCCTTCCAACCCCCGTTCTTAACAAGCATCCTGTTTCTTCCAAAGTGTTCTTGTATGTTTCAGGCAGGTGCTGGCAGGAGCACAGTGTCCCAGAGCTGAGGCCCCTTTTCCACAGCTCTTGCAAAAGGCCTAAAAACTGCACTAAGGTAACCTCTTGAGGTTTTGCAATCATCTCAAACTATAATTATGTACATTTCAAAAACGACCACTATATAATTTCTAAACAAAGAGATCCTAATATTAGTTACATTTCCACATAACGGTTTGCATATATTTTTATACTGGCAGATATGCAAGGGAGAAACAGCAAGGGAAGACTGAGAGGCAAAGAACTGTGAGACTGTCGGGGTGATGAAATCCTAGGTTTCATAGGAAAATTTGGTTGTGCAACCAGATAGACAAGAGACAGGAAAGGACAGACCCTTGCATTTAAACACTTTCCATAACAACTGGGACAGGGTCCTATTCCACCGTCACACAGACCATTGTCAAGAATGACGCCCAAATTTCGCACCTCTGTAGCCACCACTAATGCGATGGTCACCAGGAACAACCCTGTTCCTGCTCCGGTGGCCGCCACATCCCACCGATGACCAGGTTCAATCATTAGTACCTCCATCTTGTCCGGGTTGAGCCTCAACCAGTTAGAGGACATCCAAGTCTGGATCTTCGATAGGCAGTTGTTTAACACCTCCAAAGTGTCCGATGGTCTGGGGGCACAGGACATATACAGCTGGGTATCATCTGCACAGCAGTGAAAACCCAGACCGTAACGCCCAAGGATGTCCCCTAGGGAAAGCATGTACACCGTAAACAACATGGGCGACAAAATCGACCCTTGAGGCACTCCACAGCTCAGGGGCTTTGGTCAGGAGGAAAAATTTCCCATGACTACCCGCTGCTTCCTGCCTATCAAAAAAGCCTCAAACCAGTGGATGACCTTGCTGGCAAGTCCACAGCGCTCTCTCAGGTGATCAAGCAGCACCATGTGGTCTATGGTATCAAATGCTGAGGAGAGATCGAGGAGAACGAGAATTGCCTACTATGAGCCAGTTGTCCAGGTATGGAAATATGGAGATCCTTTTTCTCCTTAGGAAGGCAACTACTATTGCCAGGCATTTTGTGAACACCCTTGGAGCAGAAGTTAGGCCGAAGGACATTGCTCTGAATTGGTAGTGGCCTGAGGGCAGCTCGAACCTGAGGTACTTTCAGTGGGAGCTACTGATAAGAATATGGAAATAGGCATCCTTGAGGTCCAGGGAGACTAGCCAGTCCCCTGGCCTTAGAGAGGGTAGAATTATTCCCAGAGTCACCATTTTGAACTTTGGTTTTAAAAGGTGCTTGTTTAAATATCTGAGATCCAGGATGGGCCGCCATTCTCCTGTCTTTTTGGGGGTTAGGAAGTACCTGGAGTACAATCCTTTCCCTTTGTGTAGGGGTGGGACCCTCTCTATGGCTCTGAGAGCCAAGAGGGAAGAGACCTCTGCCTCTAGGGCAAGTGCCTCTGAAGGATTTGCAGGTGGAAAGGATCTGGTTCTCATCTTTGGAAATTTTCTGAAGCTGAGAACCAGCCCCCGGCTTACTACTTCCAGGACCCATTTGTCTGATGTTAAAGACATCCAGTCCCGGACAAAGTAAGCCAGCCTGCCCCCTACGGGTGGTGGAGAATCGGCCCTGGCAAACCCATCAGGGTGCCTGTTTGGCAGGGGCTTTAGGCTGAGGGGTGGAAGCAGGCCTGCTTGTACCCCGTCTGCCTCTCCCTCTAAAGAACCCCCTATGAGCATAAGCAGAAGAGAAGGACTGGGCTTGGTAGAAAGGCCTATGAAAAGGCCTGCCCCTTGAATGCTGCCTCTGAGGAGTGGCTTGCCTTTCCTTGGCCTGAGCACTCCTGTAGGTGGTCCTGTATTCATCCATTTTCTTCATGTAGTTCTCTGTTTGCTCCCCAAACAGAGAATTACCCACAACAGGAAAATCCATGGCCTTAGTCTGGGTATCCTGAGACAGGCTAGTACATCTGAGCCAAGCCATCCTACGAAGGGCCACAGATGTAGCCATGACTCTATCATTGGAGTCCACTGCAGCATGGAACTGCACCTTGGATGCCTCAATACCATCCGCAGCCACCTTCTCCAGCTCCTTGGCAAGCTGTCCAGGGACCTGTTTAGCTAAAGCCATTACAGTGTCCCATCTAGATTTCTGATATCTAGCTGTATAGGCCATATAACTAGCCTGCCTGAGTCCCAAGGATGCTGCCATGTACTGTTTCTTTGCCATGGCATCAATCCTCCTGGAGTCCTTATCTGGGGGGTGTGAAGCCAAGGGTATATTTGCCTTATCACAGGCTGCAGCCTGCACTACTCCAACATGGCTGCATCGCTGGGTAAGGAACTCTGTATCTGAGCCTGAGAGAGTATACCTCTTGTCTATTCTCTTGTCCACAGGAGGTATAGAATTAGGAGTCTTTAAATTTTTATTGTCTGTTTCCCAAAGGACTTATGAAGGGGAATAGACAGCCTCCTGGACTCTGGGATATCCATCATTTCAACATAGTCAGGCTCCTCCTGGTCATCCACAGCTTCTTCCATAGGAAGCTGAAGAGTTTCAGCCACTTTTTTGTAGAACATAAAATGGGAAGGGGACTCAGAAAGCCTAGGAGGAGACACTCCTGAAGGTCTAGTCTGGGGAGATGTCCGGGTCAATGGGCACATCCAGACTTTCGTAATCACCCTCACTATCCTCATACCCTCCTTCCTCCTCCTCCAGTTCATAAAAATCCTCTAAATTATAACCCGGAACCAGGGGAACCGACTGAACCGAGCGCCTTCCTAATGGTGCCGGTTCGGTCGGAACCGGGGATAGCGACTGAACAATCCTTATCACTTTGGCTATTTCATCAACGGTCGGAGAAAGAACTTGTGGATCCGCACCGGCTGATTTATCCCTTCCTGTTCTTTTAACCGGAACAGACTCCTCGGAGTCGGTTCTCCTTTTGCCCGAAGAAGTTTCGCCCTGGTCAGAGGGCACTCCTTCTGATTCGGTTGGAACCGAACCGGGCTGGCCATCCAGGTCAGCGGACTTCTTGGCCTCCGTTTCCCTGAGCCTACCAACTCTTTTTTCCAGGGTAGCTGTAGGAAAATTTTTACAAATCTGGCAGTCTGAATCAAGGTGGTCAAACCCCAGACAATAAACACAGGAGGCGTGGGGATCAGCCTTAGCAAAGACTTCCCCACACACACTACAGTGTTGAAACCCAGTGGGCCCGGTTTTTCTTTTGGGTTTCTCAGACATGGCCAGTCCTAACAAAAACTTACCCATTTTTCGGCAATCCGCCAGGCAAGACACCCTTATCGGTTCCTGACCGTGTTACGGGTCGTGGAAAAAAACGTAATAAAATCCGTTTTTTTAGAACTGATAAGGACCGGTTACCACACACTAAAAGCAGAATAAACTTTTTTTGAACAACCTGATCGGTTCAAACCGAACTGATCACACGTTTACAAGTTCCACACAGAAAAAACAACAAAAATAAGCCTATCTAGTACTCATGAAACCACAGACAGAGACTGAACTGGTAGGTCACGGTTTAAATTCGGTCGAAAACCGAGAAAAACGGTACTTTAACCAACTGAACTGAGCAAAGGAGAAATTCCGGAGCAACTGTTCAGTAAGGCGGAGTAAAGAATCTGACGGTTTGAGTTCAAACAGCAACAGACAGAGTCTCAACCGAGCTCGAGCTCAGCGTTCCATGCCTGGCATGGAAAGTTAACTCTTTCATCTCTGGGGCAGTTCAAAGGTTGGACATCACTGCAATTTGTCAGAATACAGCAAGACTTCATGTTGTTTGAATGTCGTTTGCAGTCATTGTGCACCACTTCAGTGCTCTCACCCACATTGGTCACCTGCTCCAACACTGCCTTACTCCACTTGTATGTGCACTGGGATGCTGTTGCAGTTAGCACTGCCCGGTTGCAATATTCAAAGCTGTCTTATTTGCCGGGCTATTTTTGCACTGCACTCTCAGCCCTGTTTGCACGACTTCATTTGCATGCTATATTAAACAGCTTTAGCCCCAGGGCTATTTCTTTGAATATGGCGTGATAATGGTTCTGGGCTAATTCAGCATGCTGGGCAGTGCTAATTTTGCCCCAAGGCTGAGTTTTGAATATTTGGCCCCTGGTCTGAAATTTTCAGGGTAGAAAGGGCTTGCCCCAGAACTGTGTCTTTCATTGGTTTGGTGAAAAATATTAATCCGTTACAGAGTTATAAAGATTTGAAATTTCTGTTCTAAGCATGCTCAGTATAGTTTTTCAGATAGCTGTTTCATACAAAACAAGAATTTGGCCATATGAAACAGGATTTTGTTTTGTGAGGGGAGTAATCCTGTTTCGTGAGAAAAAAATTCTTGTTTTATGTGGTTGCCATCTTGTTTCTTTTTTTTTCAAAACAAAATTTTTTTTCATAAAACATTTTTAACATTTTTTTTTGAAGACCCGCAAAAATCATATCCTGCAGAGACATCAACAAATGCATCTTGCTAAATTGGACCCCATTAGCTGGATTCTGCAGTTAGTTTTTAGAAAAAGGACCCAGAAACATCGTTTTCATGAGATGATGTGCTTGTTTCATATGGTCTCGTAAAACAGGAATAGGGCCATATGAAATAAAATTAGGTTCATACAAAACAAGAAACTGGACTTAGGTTTATTTACATTCTTATTTCGAATGAACCAATCCTGTTTCATGAGAACGACACAGTATCATGAAACAGGATTGGTCCATATGAAACAAGAGTTTGGAGGGTTTTTTTTTCCCACATTTCAGCTTTAACAAGCCATAACTCCATCAATATCTGCAGTTAAGTAACAATCTATATATAAAAAAAAATATCTCAATGACTACTGCAATACTAACACATAATACACCCCAAACAAATTCAGACGCCATATTAAAAAAAACACAAAAATAAAAAAATGAAAATTCCCACAGGATAATATTCCTACATTAACAAGGTATAACCATCAATATCTGGAGTTAAGGGAGTGTGTGTGTGTGTGTGTGTGTTTCAATGAGTACCACAAGACTATGATACCCCCCAAAATTAAGAAGACATATACAAACATAAAAATAAAAACAATGAAAATTCCCATAGAATAACACAGCAAAGTTAGTTTATTTATTTATGGCATTTTGGTAACTGGCTAAGCCCACTGAGACCAAAAGTCCCCTTTTCAGGGGCAACCGGTTTAGTTACATACAGTATTTACAAGAACATCAAGTCAATAAAAACTGCATATTTAACAGCAAGACACTGGTAAATTGTACAAATTACTGTACATACAGTACACCAAGATAAAGAAGCTGATAGGGAAAAGGGCAGGGGTAAATGGAGGCAAAGGCAGTAAGGACAAGGATGGGGCAAAAACCGGGAAGGCCATCAAAAAATGGAGGGTAATGAGCAACAATGTCCATAGTCTTGCTAACAAGCTCCCTGAACTGGTGGCCTTGATGGAAGAGGGATGCCTGGATATCGTGGCAGTCACAGAAACATGGTACAAAGAGAACCATGACTGGGATGTCAACATACCAGGGTATACAATCTACAGGAGGGACAGGGAGGGTAGAAAAGGAGGAGAAGCAGCTCTCTACATAAGGGAAGGGATCAAAGCAATGGAACTAAAGGGTAAACAGGGAGGAGAGGAGGCACTGTGGGTCACCCTGGAGACCGGAAATGGCCCTACAATCCACACGGGGTTGTATACAGACCCCTGTCTCAGGGGGAAGAAATGGACAAGGAAATGATAGAAGGCATCCTTAGGATGGCAAACAAAATGGGAGATATTGTTGATGGGGGACCAGAATATACCAGATATTAACTGGAGCACCTTTGCTGCAGCCACATCCAAGAGCAGGGTCTTTCTCAATGCCCTAGAGGGGGCATGCCTCAAGCAGCTAGTGCTGGAATCCACTTGAGAGGGAGCAATCTTAGGCCTGGTACTCGCAAATGGGGGCAGAAAGAAGATCTCAGATCTAGAAGTAGGTAGCCATCTGGGAACAAGTGACCACCAAACAGTGTGGTTCACAATAAACAGCTGCAGAGTCAAGCTATACAAAAGTGAGGGTACTGGACTTTAGCAGGGCTGACTTTGTCAAAATGGGAGAGTGCCTCAGAAATGCACTAGCAAACAGGCAAGAAGACGGGGTGGAGGAACAATGGGGAAAAATCAAAACTTCCATCACAGAGGCAACAAGCCTTTGTGTGAAGCAAATAAACCAAAATGAAAGAAAAAAACATTATGGTTCTCAAAAGAGGTGGCAAAGAAGGTAAGGGAGAAAAAGACAGCATTCAGGAACTATAAGGAAACACAGAAAGAGCAGGACAAAGAATTGCACCAGTTAAAGCAGAAAGATGTGGGGAAGGAAGGCAGTCAGAATAGCAAAGGCCCAAACCGAGAAAAAGATAGCCAACTCGGTTAAGAAGGGGGATAAAACCTTTTATAGGTACATTAGGGAGCAAAGAAAGACCAAGGAAGGGACAATGAGGCTTAATAAAGGGGAGGGTGGGCTCAGTATTCACAAAAGAGGAGCATCAATAGAAGCACTCTGGATTGGGGGGGGGTTGATACCAGTCCTTTCCCAGAAGAATGGGTTCTGAATGAACTCCTAAAACTGAAGGTGGACAAAGCAATGGGGCCTGATGGGATTCACCTCAGAATTCTAAAAGAACTAAGGGGAGAACTAGTGGCACCATTGACTATCCTTTTTAACAAATCATGGGAGGATGGTGTAGTACCTAAAGACTGGAGGAGGGTGGATGTGATTCCCCTTCACAAAAGTGGGAGCAAAGCAGAGGCAGGAAACTACAGACCTGTTCGCTTGACCTCAGAGGTAGGGAAAATGATGGAATCACTTCTGAAGGAAAGAATTCCTGAGTACCTAGAGGCCAGCAGGGCACAGGACCCAAGGCAGCATGGATTCACAGCGGGAAGGTCATGTTAGACGAATCTAATAGATTTCTTTGACTGGGTGACCAAAGTAGTAGACCAGGGAAGGGCTATGGACATGGCCTACCTAGACTTTAGCAAGGCATTTGACACAGTCCCACACAAAAGATTAATAAACAAATTAGTCAGCCTGGGAGTGGGTCCCAGGGTGGTAACCTGGGTAAAAAAATGGCTGGACAATAGGACACAGAGGGTAATAGTAAACAGAGTCCACACAGAAGAAAGGGGGGTTACTAGTGGGGTACCGCAGGGTTCAGTACTGGGTCTGGTCCTTTTTAATGTCTTTATAAGTGACATTGCAGAGGGACTGGAAGGAAAAGTATGCCTCTTTGCAGACAACACAAAGATCTGCAACAGGGTTGACACACAAGGGGGGCAGAAAGGATGACAAGGGACTTGGCAAGGTTGGAAGAATGGTCAAATGTATGGCAGCTTAGATTCAATGCAAAGAAGTGCAAAGTAATGCACCTGGGAAACAAAAACCCAGGGGAAGAATACACAATGGGGGGGCAGTCTTAACAACAACAACAAGCATTTGTCAATGCCGAATGTTTGCTTGCTGGCACTGGCAGTGTAGAAGTTACAGAGCTGCGTAATAGGAATGTTAGTGAAGTACTGAACTGAAGCCAACCCCACCACCACCCTGCAGAGAGTGACAGGCATTGGGGTGTGCCTTTGGGTCATCAGGCATAACGGCCACGCCATTTCACCACACCCCACCCTGCAGACACTGACAAGTGTCACAGTGTGCCTTGGGGTCTTTGGCCCTTATGTGCACCCCATTCCATCAGGAAATACGGTGAGATGGGTGCTGTATAGGAGAATGGGGTGAACTTTGGGGCCAAAGAGTCCAAGGCATACCTTGATGCCTCTCACTGGCTGCAGGGTGTGGAATGGTATGAGCATTGCATGCAACAATCCCAAGTTACATCCCTGACGCCTGTCATTCTCTACAGGTTTGGGCGTTATGGTTGGAAACCGTAATACCTCAGGCATTCGTTGGTATTTTCACTCCAAATTTTCAACATTTTTTTTTGTGACCCCACCTCATGAACAGTGGCAATATCAGTTTGTTAGCCGAAAGCTGCTTATGCACAGTGACTACAACATTTAGCACCACAGGTGCAAACACATTCCGAACAGAATGTAAAAAATGACAGCTGTACTGTTCATGGGGAGGTGTAAAAAATGGCAATGTTGCAAATCTGTAGTAAAAGTATTAAAAAAACTGGTGAAGTCACGAGCGTGCATAGAAACTGTGCAACGCACACCCGTAATGTAATTAGTTTGGGGATTTTTTACAGCAGATTGTCAACACAGGCATTTTGGGACCTCCGATCATGAACAGTGTCACTGTGATTTTCTTTATCTGTCCCGAACAATGATTTCCCACGGTGACCACGCATCTCTGCGCTGAAAGTGTGAAACACATTTCGGCCATGTTGTGAAAAATGACAGCTGTACTGTTCATAAGGAAGTGTGGAAAAATGCCACTGGTGAAAATCTGGACTGAAAATATTACAAAGTCATGAACTTATGGGGGTGCGTGGAAACTGCGCAATGCTCACTCATAACACAGTCATTTTATGGACTTTTGTCACCACATTTTCAACATAGCCATTTTAAGACCTCTGCTCATGAACAGTGTAACTGTGATTTTCTTACTGTGTCCCATACATTGATTTTGCACACCGACTGCGCCATTGTGCGCTACATGGGCGGAAACATGTTTTGGGCAAGATGTGACAAATGACAGTTGTACTGCTCATAAGGAAGTGTAATAAAATGGCAATGTTGAAAATCTGGATTGAAAATATTGAAAATTCGCACACTTACGAGCGCGCGTAGGAATTGCGCAACGCACGCTCGTAAAACAGTCATATTTAGGGATTTTTTCACCAAATTTTCAACATAGCCATTTTAAGATGTCTGCTCATGAACAGTGTCACTGTGATTTTCTTAATGTGTCCCATACATTGATTTCGCACACCGACTGCGCCATTGTGCGCTACATGGGCGGAAACACATTTTGGGCAAGATGTGAAAAATGATAGCTGTACTGCTCATAAGGAGGTGTAATAAAATGGCAATGTTGAAAATCTGGGTGAAAATATTGAAAATTCATAGGCACCTGGCCCGTGCATAGGAACTGCATAGCGCCCTCATAAAACAGTCATTTTTAGGGATTTTTTCACCAAATTTTCAACATAGCATTTTAAGACATCTGCTCATGAACAGTGTCACTGTGATTTTCTTAATGTGTCCACATTGATTTCTACACACCGACCTAAGCCATTGTCGCGCTATATGGCGAACTACATTTTGGGCAAGATATGAAAATGACAGCTATACTGCTCATAAGAAGGCGAATAAAAAGGCAATGTTGAAAATCTGGAGTGAAAATATTGAAAATTCGCGAACTTACGAGCGTGCGTAGGAACTGCACAACGCACGCACGTAAAACAGTCATTTTTAGGAATTTTTTCACCAAATTTTCAACATAGCCATTTTAAGACCTCTGCTCATGAACAGTGTCACTGTGATTTTCTTAATTTGTTCCATACATTGATTTCGCACACCAACTGCGCCATTGTGCGCTACATGGGCGGAAACACGTTTTGGATGAGATGTGAAAAATGACAGCTGTACTACTCATAAGAAGGTGTGGTAAAATGGCAATGTTGAAAATCTGGAGTGAAAATATTGAAAATTCGCGAACTTAAGAGCCTGCATAGGAACTGCGCAACGCACGCTCTTAAAACAGTCATTTTAGATTTTTCCACCAATTTTCAAAATAGGCTTCTTGAGCCCACCTTATGAGCGCTGGCAGTGTCGTTTGATTGTCGGGCGAAGGTGATTTCGCGCGTGATCTGAAATCACCCTCGGGCCTGATTAACGCCATGACAGTGAGAGCATTCATGAGAAGGGTCCCAAAACCCCATGTTGAACATCTGGTGCAAAATTCCAAAAATGCCTGAGATATGCAACAAAGTTGAAAAAACCCTATCTATCCCATTATACAGCTTACCAGCATTTCCTCAGTTCGCGGTCGGCTTTGAAGAGTGCAGACGTGTTCCCGGTCCACCGAAGATCGTTGCGCCGAGGTCTGGAGGTAGTATGGGGTGAGGAAGCGGCGTGCGCCGGTGGGTGGAGTGCTGCGGGTTGTGGGGGGCAGGGAGACTGCGTGGGACCGTTTTTCTTTACAGGTTGTTTTTCACAAAATGACGCAGCGGGGCGTTTGCCACGCTGGGGTGGGCTCCTTAGCGCAGGCCAAGGACGATTGGTTGTGGGCGGAGCCGACGGGGATTGGGCAATTCTTGCCACATAGCACTGCTGCCATGCTGGGGTGGGCTCAGCTGGCACCCTGTACTCTCAGGTGGGGAGGACAATGGAGCCAACGAGGACTGGGGCACCCCATCGGCTGTACCATGACTTGCCACTGGGGTGGGCACCCAGCGTGGCATGTGGAAGAGCTTTGGGAGAACGCGAACACAGCCGGGCGGGGATGAGCACCGCCGCGGCTATACAGTGTGGGGGCAGCACGCAGTGTGTGTGTGTGTGTGTGTGTGTGTGTGTGTGTGTGGGGGAGCTGCGCTGAGCAGGTGATATCTGATTGTTGCTCACTGAAGCGTAGCTCCCCCTTTCAACTGTACGCCACTGCATTTTGCTGTTATAGACAGCTCCAGCATGCACTGGACGACTGGGGCCACGCCTGCCAACACACTGACTGAATTGGAAGAGGGGGTGACACACCTCCGAAAACTCAGATGATGGCACTATGTTTCTTGCACATGCGTTAAGCAAACATAAAAATGGAAAGGGACCTGGGGGTAGTCATATAAGCAATGTGAAAAGGCAGTAAGGATGGTTGGGGGATACTGGGATGTACAGCAAGGGGCATCACCAGTGGAAAACAGGAAGTTGTTATCCCTCTGTACAGACAGTTGGTGAGATCCCATCTGGAGTACCGCATGCAGTTCTGAAGATCCCATCTACGCAAGGACATAGACAGGATGGAGGCAGTCTAGAGGAGGGCAACTAAAATGGTGCGGGGTCTGCAAGAGAAGCCATACGAAGAAAGACTAAAGGAGCTTAATATGTATATCCTAGAGGAAAGGAGGGAGGGGTGGGACATGATAGAAACTTTCAAGTACCTCAAGGGAATCAACAAAGTCCAAGAGGGTAGCATCTGTTCAGAAAAAGAGATGTACAAGAACAAGGGGACACAATCTGAAGATAGAGGGGGACGGCTCAGGGGCAATGCGAGGAAGCATTTTTTCTCAGAGAGGGTGGTGGACGCATGGAACGGCTTTCCTGAGGAGGTCGTGGGGTCTAAAACAGTGAGGGAATTCAAGAATGCAATGGACAGACACAAGGCAATTCTGGTGGGGGTTAGAAAGAAATAGGCTGTTGGTTAACTAGGATCTGCAGCTTATCCAATAGGTAGGGAAATGGACAGACTAGGTGGGCCAAGCGGTCCTTATCTGCAGTCAAAGTCTATGTTTCTAGAAGTATTAGTCACCAACGGTGAATTTCACAGTGAATTATAAAGGACAACAAGTGGTAAAGAAAACATGCAATAAACAACAAATATATTGCTTTTTAGACAGAGGTACATACAATGATTCATCAGTGAACAATATACCATACACCAAGTTGGTGATGTAAGGGGACATCAATGTATAAGGAAGGATCAATGATAGCAACTGCATTGGCAGCGTTCTAATAAATAGACTTTAAGATCATATGTAAACCTTTCTAGAGAGGAGAAATTAATTAGGTTTTCAGGAAGGGAGTTACAACAATGAGGTGCAGAGTATGCAAAGGACCTTTTTTCAACGTTGGTACGTACTCCAAGGATTTCAAGTAGTTCGGCATTTGAGGAATGTAGGGTACTCTTTAGGGGCTTTGGGGTCAGTAAACCCATACGATCTGGGGGGAAGGGTACAAATCCTGGCTAGTTTAAAGGTGAGGCAAAGGAGGGTATAAGTGAGTTTATCTTCCAAAGTGGGCCAGTTTAACCTAGATAAAACCTCACAGTGGTGCCTTCTTGATGGCAAGCCAGAAGCAAAGCGACTCATTTTGTTATAATAACCGGTTTCCCTTTTTTCCCATAGGGAAACCATGCGAATTGCCACAATGAAGGAGTGTTCATTACGGCAAACATGCGCACAAATTCCATCACTGCGGACATGCGCCCACCGCACTTCCTCACTTCACCACCGTGCCTGCTCGGGGAAAAGCTAACGGACAGCAAACCACCACCTGGACTAGGCAGTAAGTACGAAAAAAACCAAAACAAAATCTGCCTCAGTGCTGTGCACAAGATAAAAAAAAATCAAATTTGGAAATCAAACTGCCGACTGCGGCTACGCACCTCACCTTCACAGACGGCTGCTGTATATTTTATTTATACAATTGCTGAGGTGAAAAAAGAAACCAACAATTGTATCAAATAAAGTATGGGTCTAGGTGTGTAAACTGGAATTTACACACACCCTCGGGGTTTATGTAGCATCAAACCCCTCGGGTGTGTGTAAATTCTTGTTACACACCCAGACCCATACTTTATCCTATATATACAAGACACCCAGTTTGCAGGCTTCTGAGCTTCTAAGGAACTGCAATACTGGGGCACCATAGACCAGTACTGGAAGCAAGGTACCTCTTGCTATGGCAATCTTTGAGCCAGCAGTCAGAGTTTCCCAACCTATACAGAAGGCCAAGTTTCTGATGAATAGTCTTAGTTATGTGATCAATATGTGGTTTATACTTAAGGTCTCGATGAAGGTAAATGCAGAGATATTTTACCTTATCTACCACTTCAATCAGGGACCCAGACATAGAGGATAGAGGAAGTAAGTTTTGCCTGTTGATTTCTAGTTTTTTGGGCCCAAATAAGACTGCTTTTGTTTTTTTCACTATACATCACCAACACGGAAGAGTAGCAGCCTAGTATGGAGTCCTGGGGAACTTCATCAGTGACACCAAGGCAGCTAGAATGAGCCCCTTTACATTTTACCTCTTGTGACCTGTTAGGTCGTTGGTGAGCCAAAACAGAGTCCGATTGTCTAGTCCCAGTAAGGTTAGCTTATCAAGGAGCAACCCATGACTGACTAGGTCAAATGCCTTGGTAAGGTCGATGAAGACGGCTCCTGTCATTAAACCGTTATCCTCTCCACCCAAAGTATCACACGTGAATTTTACCAGTGCAGTGTCTGTGCTTTGGCATTTCCTAAACCCATGCTGTTTATTACAGAGTAGGTGGTGATGCTCAAGATAATCTTGGAGTTGGTTATAGACAGCCTCTCCTGTACCTTTGCTAATAGAGAAAGAATAGATATAGGCTTATAATTCTCCACAGCTTCACAATGTCCTCCCTTGTGAATAGGTACCACCACAGCCGCCTTCCACTTGAAAGGGATAGTTCCTTCTCTGAAGGACCTGTTTATCAGCATAGAAACCAGTAGGACAATTGCCAGGGCAGCTACTTTGAGTAGTCTGGATTCAAGCTGGTCAGAACCCGAAGAATAGTCAGCTTTCAAGCGCTTCAGAAGGGCTAATACTGTACCTCTTGCTTCCTGACTAGCCAAAGGTGAAATTGAGGGGGCCGATTTCTTTTACTCCAGTGAGCTGAGGGGGGTGGGGTGGGGAAGCAACACATTTTGGACTTATAATTATCTAGGTTCATTAAAAAGCTATTGAAAGAATTGGCCATTGCATAGGGGTCATCAATAACCTGGTTGCTGGATATTATTGTGCCACCTGACATGCTGGAGTTTCCCTTTAGTAAGGAGTTTACATGGCTCCAGAATCTTTTCGGGTCATACAGATGTTTATCTTGACAAACTCTCAGGTAGTGACTTTTGGCTGCCTTTGTCCCTTTTTTGTAGCTGTTTCTTAGTTCCCTGTACTTTTACCAATCAGCTTTGAGGTCAGTTTTCTTATAAAGACCCCATGCCTTGTTCCTTAAAGTCATTAGTTTCTTCAGATCAGAGTTAGGCCACTTATGACACTTTCCCCTCACTCTAAGTTTCCTATAGTGGGTATACAAGTTGGATGTGGAAAAGAAGTTATATGTGAAGTATTCAAGAGCCTCATCTAAGCTAGGGAGATCTAGGATGGGGGACCAAATAATTTTTGAGAGGGCAGTGATGAAAGCCTCAGGAATGCAATCTGAATCGTCCCTCGTCGAGAATATTCTGGGAGGAGTACGCATAGTTTATTTTTTCCATAGGCAAGTGATCACTAAGGGAATCAGAAAAGATTCTTGCACATTGATGAAGAGAGGGTATTTGGGATCTTTGTGGAGTTCTAGTTTCCCAGTACTAGGAAAAACACTGTGGAGATGTCTTCAGTCTGTAAGCAGAGATTTAAACTAAGATTGTCATCATTATTCATGCAACTGAAGATCTAAACTACATATGTCATACTGCTATGTCAATGTAATACTGTGATTAAATGTACAACTATGTGTCTTATCACTCAAAAAATATATATTTTAAAAAAAGAAAAGATTCTGGCAGCACAGATTCTATTAGGGTCGGTTACTAATGTATGGTTCCCTGTTTCAGTGTTAAGCCTGGTAGGCTCAGTGATCACTTGCATAAGGTTGGCATCCAAAAGGAGGGACTGCAACCCAGTTCTGGAGTCAGATGCCCAGTTCTGACTGAAGTCCCCGAGAATCATCATTTCACCAGGTGATTGCTCGGCCAGTACCTGAGTAAGGGACTCTAGAGCAGAGGCTGCAACTCGAGGAGGCATGTAAATACAACCCAGATACAGTGGTTTTGTCTGAACAAACAGAATTTTGACAAAAAAGGTTTCACTTACAGTATGGTTCAGTGGGGGGATATCCACAATGGTGACGTTAAGTGTAGAGTTAACGTAGAAAAGTACACCACCCCCTTTTTTCCAATCCTGCCTTTCCTAAAGGTACTAAAGGTATTAAAACCTAGTAAGTCCACCTCATGTGAGAGAACTTCGGGCTTGAGCCAGATCTTAGATATGGCAATCAGCATCCAATTTGCAGATGGCAATCCAGCCTTCTAGGTCTTGCATTTTAAACCTCAGATTCAAGCTGTAACTCTGTTGCTCTTTGGAGTTAAGGGACAATCTATACAGTATATATCAAAAGAAAGGTCCTAATGAGTACTACAAGACAAAGTCCATACAAAATACCAACTGAAAACAGACATATAAAAAAACATTAAAATTAAAAAATGAAAATTCCCATAGGATAACATCACAGCTCTAACAAGCCATACCTCCATCAATAATTGGAGTTAAGGGAGAATCTATATATAAAAAAAAAAAGTTCTCAATGAATACTACAATACTAAAGTCCCCTGCTAAAAATTCATGGGGTACACACTGAACCCCAAAATTACCTCCAAACGTCATCATGGTGCCACATCCACAATGAAAGTTTTATATCATCAAAAATGTACCAAAGGTGCATCTTGTCTTGGACTACAACCATAACAAATGTCAGAGCAAACAATCGAAAATGTACTGACTTATGGGTAAAAAAAAATAAATACATTTTTGCCCACATAAAATCAACCGTCTACAGCTAACAGAGACACTTAATATATTCTTTGAAGAGAGCCCACAAAAAACAATTACAACCAAGCAGATTAGTTGCTTTTCTGGAGACATGGACGCACATTGCCCAGAGGGCCCTGGACTTCCATAGCCAGATGCATGTGTGCATCTATGGAGGTATACAAGCGAAGGCCCTGCGCTTCCACAGCTGTGTGAATGAGGATATGATTCTACTGTCTCAAAAAGTAAGGAAATTCTTTGCAAAAAACAATATTAATGCACCAGTTATGGTCCAGATTAAAGCGACAAAAGTAGGGAGAATGTGGCATTAGGGTAACTCCCTACACCCCAAGAGGAAAAGGAAAAAACACTACAGTTTTCACTGTCATGACTCTTGGCGAATCACGGGTGTGGTCTTCCCTGGGGTCCTCAACCCTAATGCTCACCCCATTCCATGACCAAATAAGCTGAGACGTGATCTGTTTTTTTCATACAGGACCTACAGGTTGTTGGCAACATGTGGGGAGTCACAGTTCTGTATATCTGAATATAATATCACAACGGGGTGAGCATTAGGATTGAGAACCTGTTCCAAGGAAGACCCCACCCCTGATTCACCAAGAGTCAGAACAGTGAAACCCGTAATGTTTTTTCCTTTTGCTACTTGGGGCTGGCTGTAGGGAGTTTGGATTGTAAACCTTAACGCCACATTTCCCTACTTTTGTCGCTTTAATCTAAATCCTAACTGGTGCATTAACGCCGCTATTTGAAAAGAATATTTTTATACAGGGCACCCTGGATGATACAGAAGTACCAATGGGCACAGTGTATGGCCCTAACACTGATTCTACACCATTCTTTACCTCCCCTATCAACATTCTATCGCCTTACTTACATCTACCATTGACCATTGCTGGAGCTTGCTCTCTGGTGGCGAACAATGAGTTGGACAGATAAAGGAAAAGTAACAGAGGTGTAATACCACCTCAACGAGCACTACGAGAACTAATGGATTCCCTGGGACTTCGTGATCCCTGGCGCATCATCCATCTTGATGTACGAGAACACACATTCTTTTCTATAGCACATAATTCTCTATCCAGAATGGACTAGTTTGTGACTAGTCACTCCCTCCTAAATGGGCTATATTTGTGTCACATATCTCCTAGGGTCCTATCAGACCACCTGCCAGTTATTGTTCAACAATCTTTACACAGAGCACTGATAAAGACACCACTTGTAAATTGAATAACTAACTCTTACAAGATAAATTTTAACAGATTAAAGAATTGCATCCTTTATTACACAGAACACTGGCAACACAGAGCAAAACATACAGAGTGGGCAACATGTGAAATCACCATTAAGGGGAGAACTGATCAAACTGGTCTCTAAAAGGAAAAAAGAAAGACAGGCAAAAGTCAAACAACTCCTAGAAGACATCAGGAAAATAGAGGCTAAACTCGGGCCTCACCACTCTGGACAGTGTTAAAAGCAACCATTATTCCTTATAATACAAGTACGCTGAACTTTTAAGAGAAAAGGCAGAAAATGCTGTTTTTAAAACACACGCTGAATATACTGAAAAAGGGGAAAAGGAAGGCAGACTCATGGCTCTGCACCTCAAAAAACAAGAAGTGGCTCGTCTCATCAAAGCAATTCAGTCAGACATCGACAGTAAGATTAAAAATGCTCCTAGAGATGTGGCCCACGAGTTCTACATTTATTATCAAACACTTTATGAGGCTTCCCCAGACCCCCCCCAAATAAAAACACAACAGACATATACTCAGATATAGTGGACCTCTCACAACTAAGCCAAGAGTAACAAGAACTCTTAGTTAAAGCAGTCTCCCAAGGAGAAAAAATATAGGCTATCAAAATCACTTGCACCGATAAGGCCCCTGGCCCAAATGGCTTCACAGACGACTTTTACAAAACATACATCTCAGTGCTTACAGCCATCCTACCACAAACATTTACCTTTATGCATGAGTATGGTATATCAGACTGAATGCTAACTACCAAGGTGACTAATTATAGATCTATATCCCTGATAAAATCAAGATATGAAGATCCTAGCTAAAATGCTTTTGGAGCGCCTTAACCACATCTGGGGAGCATTCACAAGTGGGGAACAAGTAGGGTTCATACCGGGCAGGAATTCTTCCGACCATCTCAGGAAGCTAGCCGACATCTTCTCGGCATCCAGGGAACCCTAAAAGGAAGCTGAGAAGACTTTTGACAGGGTATCTTGGAGATTCCTATTTTCCACTCTGAACAAGTTTGGCTTCCCAGACAAGTTTGTCCAGTGGATCCAAGTGCTTTACACTATGCCTAGTGCCAGAATATATTGTTACAGTGTATTTTCCAAACCATTCCACCTGCACGGTGGCACTAAACAGGGATGCCTTCTGTCCCATTTATTTAACCTCTACCCAGAACCCCTCATTCTCAAAACTTAAAACCAATCCAGATATTCTAGGGGTTTCAACTGGGGCTAACCAATACAAACTATCAGTTTACCCTAACGACATCCTTCTCCAAAACAAAACTCAGACATCTAGGAATAGAACTTGCCACAGAAGCACAAGCCCCAAGAAAACTCAACCTACATAACCAGACATCTCTCATTAAACAAGATCCAGAGAGATGGTGCTCCCTCCTTATGTTATAGGGCCGAATCAATATGATTAAAATTAATGTGCAGTACTGGCGTCCGTATCTGAAGAGGGACATTAAGTTACTGGAGGGGGTGCAGCGCAGAGCGACAAAGATGATCAAGGGGCTGGGGGACTTATCATACGAGAGGAGGTTGAAGGAGTTGAACATGTACTCACTGGAGGAGAGGAGAGACAGGGGTGACATGATTGAAACCTTTAAATACATGAAAGGAATAAACAAGACGGGTACAGAGGGGCTGTTCAAAGTAAGGGAGGGGAGAGCCACCAGGGGCCATGATATGAGACTGGAGCGAGGAAGGTTCAGGAGGGAGATGAGGAGACACTTTTTTACAGAGAGGGTGATGGCTGGGTGGAATGCGTTACCTGCTGAAGTGGTATGCAGTAGAACAGTGGACTGCTTCAAACGAGGATGGGACAGGACAAGGGGGAGGGTTAATGAAGGGGAAGGGTGGAAGGGAGGGGCAGCTGCAGAATAAGGGGTGCTAGCTGCACATTCGAGCAGACTTGATAGACCTCTAGGCCTTTATCTGCTGGCAAATTTCGTATGTTCGTATGTTCGTAATTTAACCCCCCCAGTTTCATACCATCTGCACATGTTAAACTTATTTCTCCCCATGTCATGGTCTGCCAAACTTCAATCAAACATCCTTAAGTTTGTCCAGGTAGCTAAAACCAACAGAAGTCCTTTCCACAAATCAGCAGCCCTAAAACATGCTGGGGTCTATGTCTCCCACATTCTGGATGTATTACTTAGCAAGCCATGTAAGCAAGTACATGCATCAGAGTGCACCAGATCTCCCGATGATCGTAATTAAAATAACTCAATTGCTAACAACAGAGAAAGAAAAATGTAAGACGGTAAACAATATCGCCCCTTTCCCTTCTATATAATACAATCTCAAAGCTACATGAGAATTTTACATATCCTACCATTATTACTTCCCTTAAAGCACAGTCGTGGCCAAAAATATTGGCGCCCTTGCACTTTTTCAAATAACTCACAATTTCCCCAAACATAAGTTGAAATTAACAACAGTAGAGTATTTGGTCTCCACAATACTTTATTTCTCTGTTAATATTACAGAACCTTTGTTTTTGTTCAGAATTTAATATATCCTTTTAAATCAGAAAATGAAAAGAAATGGCATTGACAAAATTACTGACACCCTAGACTTAATATTTGGTAGCACAGCCTTTGGTCAAAATAACTGCAATCAACCGCTTCCTATTGCCATGGATGAGCTTCCTGCACCTCTCTACTGGCAGTTTGGCCCACTCTTCTTGTGCAAACTGCTCCAGTTCTCCCAGATTTGAAGGGTGCCTTCTCCCAACTGCTGTTTTCAGATCTCTCCACAGGTTTTCAATGGGATTTAGATCTGGACTCATTGCTGGCCACTTCAGAACAGTCCAGCGTCTTGTCTTGAACCATTCCTGGGTGCTTTTTGAAGTGTGTTTGGGGTCATTGTCCTGCTGGAAGACCCATGGCCTTTGACGGAGACCCAGCTTTCTGACACTGGGTTCAACATTGCGCTCCAAAATGGCCTGGTAATCTCCAGATTTCATGATGCCATGCACACGTTCAAGGCACCCAGTGCCAGAGGCAGCACAGCAACCCCAAAACATCACTGAACCTCCTCCACGTTTGACTGTAGGGAAGGTGTTCTTTTTCTTTGAAGGCTTCATTTTGTTTTCTGTAAACATAGAGATGATGTGCTTTACCCAAAAGCTCTAATTTGGTCTCATCTGTCCACGGCACATTCTCCCAGAAGGATTTTGGCTTGTTCAGGTATGTTTTGGCAAACTCCAGTTGGGCTTTCTTATGTCTCTCTCTCAGCAGTGGGGTCCTCCTGGGACTCCTACCATATAACCCCCTTTCATTGAGTTGGCGACAGATGGTGCAAGTTGAAACTGTCGTACCTTGTGTCTGAAGGTCAGCTTGAATCCGTTTGGCAGTTGATCGAGGTGCTTTCTCCACCATTCGAACAATCCTGCGTAGCAATCTTCGATCAAGTTTTCTCTTGCGGCCACATCCAGGGAGGTTGGCTACAGTGCCATGGGCCTTAAACATCCTGATAACATTACGTACGGTGGAAACAGGAACATCAAGGTCTCTGGAGACTGATTTGTAGCCTTGAGATTGTCCATGCTTGGCTACAATCTTCTGTCTGACCTCCTCAGACAATTCTCTGGCTGTCTTTCTTTTCTCCATGCTCACTGCAGTACACACAGTGACACAAAACAAGAGAATGAGTCCTTTTTTCTATTCAAACTGGTTGAATGAGTGATTTTTATATTGCAGGCACCTGCAACTCACCACAGGTGAGTTCAATTCCAAAGTGAAGGAGAATCACCTGCTTGAAATCTAATTATTTCTAACTACTTCTAAAAGGGGGCAATAATTTTGTCCAGGCCATTTAAGGATTTCTGTGTGGAATAAGCTAAGACTTATTAAATTTTTCTGCTTTTTGTGTTTTATTCCACTGCAAACCAAAGACATACATATGTGGATACCAAAATATTTTTTAATTTCAACAATTTTCTGGAAGGAATGGTGCATTATTAGAAAAAACTGCAATGGCGCCAATATTTTTGGCCATGACTGTAGAAGGTTTTATCCCCCTTCTTAACTGAGTTGGCTATTTTTTCCTCGGTTTGGGCCTTTGCTATTCTGACTGCCTTCCTCACTTCTTTCTGTTTTAATTGATACAGTTCCCTGTTGTGCTTCTTCTACGATTCCTTATACTTTCTGAATGCGGCCTTTTTCTCCTTAACTTTCCCTGCCACCTCTTTTGAGAACCACAGTGTTTTTTTACTCTGCTTTGTTTTCTTTATTTGTTTCACACAAAGGCTCGTTGCCTCTATGATAGCAGTTTTGATTTTTCTCCATTGTTCTTCCATCCCTCCTTTTTGGCCATTTGCTAGTGCATTCCTCAGGTATTCACCCATTTTGCCAAAGTTGGCCTTTCTAAAGTCCAGTATCCTTGTTTTTGTATGGCTTGTCTCCATGGTTGTGCTTATTGTGAAGCACACTGTGTAGTGGTCACTTGTTCCCAGATGTCTACTGACTTCTAAATGTGTGATCCTCTCTTCATTTGAGAGTACCAGGTCTAGTATTGCTCCCTCCCGAGTGGGTTCCAACACTAGCTGTCTAAGGCCTGCCCCCTGCAGGGCATCGAGAATGACCCTGCTCTTGGATGTGGCTGCAGTAAATGTCATCCAGCTAACATCTGGCATATTCAGGTCCCCCATCAACAGTATCTCCCCCTTCTCAGCCATTTTGAGAATGTCCTCCATCATTTTCTTGTCCGTTTCCTCCCCTTGAGACGGGAGTCTGTATACAACCCCTGTGCGGATTGTGATGCCATTCCCTGTCTCCAAGGTGACCCAGAGTGCCTCTTGTCCTCCCCCTTTACTTTTTAGTTCTGCAGTGACCCTGAATATTAATGGGGTGTCGCACCAAATGAAAGTGGAGGTAGTACCCAAGTTACCTGTACCTGTGATTATTGGAAATGACTGTCCAAGGTTTACTAAGTTAATCTCAGAGTAACTGAACCCTGCAGTTTCAAGCAGCAGTAGTAAAAAGAGCTCAGGCAAAGAAAATCTCAGATGGGGAGACACTTTTCCTTTTGGTGACTTTGATGCGGACTTCTTTGAGCCCAGCTCCAAGATCCGGAAGGCCAGGAAAGAAAGACGACACCTGAAATAACAGTAGCAACAAAAGACATGGACATAAGGGGTTAAAATATCAAAATGCTGAAGATAAACTGATAACTGACTGTGATTTTTATTTCAGAGCAAGCTAACAATGTTTCTCTCCAGGCTTGTTTTAAGCAGCTGGGGGTAAAACCAATGTTTAAAAAATGTAATGTCTTACTGAACAGAGTTTGGGTTAAATCTCAGACACAAGAACAAGTAGAACAATTGGTTATACACAGAAAGTAGAGAACGGAGTTGTTACAGACAGCACATGATAGTCCTATGGCTAGTCACTCAGGAAGGGATCTTACCCTTGCCAGATTGGTGTACAGTTTTAATGGCCTGAAATTCATGAAGATATTGCTACCCCCTGGCATTTCCTGTGCTGAGTGTCAGAAAGTAGCCCCAGTGACTAAAAAAGACATGGTGCCCCTGGTGCTCCTACCCTTGATAGTTGCGCATTTTGAGAGAATTGCAATGGTTGTGGTTGGCCCCTTGGACAAAAATAAAAAGGGCAATTGATTCATTTTGGTAGTATGTGACTATGCTACTCAATACCCAGAAGCAGTTACAATGCGCACTGTCACAGCCCCAAAAGTGGCAGCAGAGTTTGCCAAAATTTTCAGCAGGGTGGGCATACCTAAAGAAATTATCACCAACTGAGGTAGTAATTTTGGTGCTGCATTACTGAAGGAGCTGTATCGACTACTAGGTATCACTGCCATAAGAAAGTACAGTTACGTAAGAACTTACCATAATAGTAGATCTTCGAGAAAGGCTCTTGCAGTAGGTAATATCCACTAGGACTAGAGCCATCAGGCACTAGGATCAGACAGACAACTTTAGCTAGCAGTGTCTGGCGGGGGACCGCCCACCCCACATCACGTGGTGGACATCAGCTTGACACTATATAGTGGGTGGTCCCCACACCCGCCCTCCAGTTCTCCCACCAGAGACCTCAGAAGGTGCGACAGGAGAAAGAAGTAGGCTCCTGCAGCCAAAAGAAGTAACCGCAGAAGCAGAGGGAGGGCGGAGGGAAGCACTACTGCAACAGCCTCTCTCAAAGATCTATTGTTATGGTAAGTTCTTACATAACTGTACTATCTTACTTCGAGAGGGCTCTTACAGTAGGTAATAACCATTAGAACGGAGTTGCAAGCAGTGAAATTCAGACAACTGCTGAAGCATGGGACGCAGGAAAGGTCTGCGGTAGGTACAGAATTAGGACAGGAGGCTCTGAAGTATGGCTAGTCCAAAACCTGTCCTGCGCCTAGAGGCAATATCCAGACTGTAGTGTTTGGTAAAGGTGGGAACAGAGCTCCAAGTGGCTGCTGCACAAATGTCCGTGGCAGAAACATTTCTGAAATAAGCAGCATATGCAGCCATGTCTCTGGCTGAATGCCCCTCGACTTCCCCCGGAAAGGGCTCGTTATACTTCTAATAATAAAATAAAATGCAGTTTGCTAACCATTTGGATAAGCATTGTTTGGAAACTGCCACATCATCTTTTTGAGCGCATAGGAAACGAAAAATTGATCTGTTTAACGGACTGACTTTGTCCGGTTCATGTAATAAGGCAAGGTTCTGTGCACACTGAGTGTGTGCAGAATCACCTCCCCTCGATTGGAATGCTCAGGATAATACACTGGCAAGTATATGGTCTGATTCAAAGTAAACTCAGAAACCACCTTTGGTAAAAACTTAGGATTTGTACGCAGAGCCACCTAGTCTCTGTGGAATATCAAAAAAGACTCCTTACACATCAGGACCTGAAGCTCGGAAATCCTTCGAGCAAAAATAATGGCAACTAAAAAGAGCACTTTCCAGGAAAGGTAGTGCAGGTCGCAACTCGCAAACAGTTTAATGGGAGGCAACGTGAGTTTCTCAAGGATGAAGTTCAAATCCCACGGAGGAACACGGTTCCTGACCGGGGGTTTCAAATGGAGAATTCCTTTCAGAAAGGTTTTGGAAACCTCCAACTGAGACAAAGTTTTGTCATCCACCGGAGTGTGGTGGGCAGAAATGGAAGACAAGTGGACCTTCAGCAAAGAATAGCTAAGACCAAGGTCGGAGGGATGCAGTATGTACTCCATGACCTGCGGGGCAGGACAAGAGAAAGGGTCCCAACCCTTGCTGGATGCCAAATTGGAGAACCTCTTTCATTTCACAGCGTATGTGATTCTTGTGGATGGCTTTCGGGCCTCCACAAGGACTTCAACTACTCTGGAAGAGACCCCAAAGCATGCAACAGCTACATCAGTAGGTGCAATGCTTGAAGATTAAGGGACTTGAGGCCCCCATGGACCAGCTTGCCCTGGTCCTGAGTTAGCAGGTTCTGGCAGGGGGGCAGCAGAACTGGAGGCTCCACTCTCAACTGCTGAAGCAGAGGAACTACACTTGGCGAGGCCAGTAAGGGGCTGTAAGAATCATGCGAGCCCCTTCTTGTTGTATTTTCAGAAACAGCCTCTGCAACAGTGGGAAGGGAGGGAATGTGTACAAGACCCTTCCTGTCCAGCAGAGAGACAGCGTGTCTCACCAGAAAACACCACACCCGGGAATGAGCAAGCAGAAATTGGGTAGTTTTGTACTGGATGGGGAGGCAAACAGATCGAGATCTGGGTGACCCCACCAATCAAAGATGTCTTCGGCTACTGACTGCCTCAGTTCCCACTCATGTGCCCTTGCCTGACTGTGGCTGAGGGTGTCCGCCAGGACATTCTGAATGCCTGGGATGTGCACTGCCGTGAGCTGCAGGCTGTGCTGTATCGCCCAGTGCCACACATGCATCGCTTCCCTGCACAGTGGATACGATCGCATGCCTGTCTGTTCAGGTACCAGACCACGCACATGTTGTCCGTCTGTACCAGTAGGGGCTCAGGGATGAGTAGGGACTGAAAGGCAGGAAGGGTATATAAAACAGCCCACATCTCTTGCACATTGATGTGCAGAGATAGCGCCTACTGAGACCAGGATCCCCGTGTCCTGTGATCGCCCAGATGGGCGCCCCAGCCCTAACCAGAAGTATCCATTGTCAGGGTCCGAGCCGGCAGGGCCGTCTGAAAAGGAATCCCTCTGATGAGACTGGACAGATCCTGCCACCAAAGGAGGTCCCAACACATGGGGCTGGACACTAGAATCCTGTGATCCAAGCTGCATGATTTCTGGTCCCACAGGACCCAAAGGGTCCACTGCGTAATCCGCATGAGGAGCCTGGCTAGGGGGACAGTGGGAACAGCCACTGCCATAAGGCCCAGAAGGTGCAAGACCAAACAGGCCATGGTCCACTGGCTGGTTGCCATGTGGATGGCCTGCTGACAAAAGGTTTCCACCCAGCCCAAAAGGAGGAAAGCCTGACCCTGAACAGTATCCAAGGTGGGATTTGGGGGTAATTCAGGATAGTAGTCAGGGAGGCCACCAAGCTGTCTCTCGATGGCGCTGGCAAGAGCCAGTTGTCGAGGTACGGAAACAAATATATTCCCTTGCGGCATAAAGCCACCACCACCACTAGGCACTTGGTAAACACCAGAGGTGCCGAGGACAGACCAAAGGGGAGCGCTCTGAATTGGAAGTGTTCCTCCTGGAAGATAAAGAGTAGAAAGCAGTAGTGGGAGGGAAAAACTGGAATATACAGGTAGGCATCCTGCATATCCAGAGCACACAGCCAATGACCCTGGTGCAGAAGAGGCACCAGGCCCAGTAGGGTCAGCATGCAAAATCTGTTATATTCTACGTACAGGTTTAGCATGTGGAGATCCAGGATCAGATGGAGGCCCCCGGTCTTTTTGGGAACCAGGAAGAAGAGGGAGTGATATCCCTTTCCTTCCTGGATCCAAGGAACAGGCGCTATTGCTGATTTTGTCAGAAGAGCCTGACTCTCTTCCCTTATGACAGGAATGTGGTCTATTGGGTAGTGAGAGACATGTGGATGATTTCTTGGAGGTCTCTCTGTGAATTTGATGGTGTGGCATTGAGCAATGAGCTAAAGGACCCATGTGCCAGAAGTGATCGCCTCCAACCCGGCCGTGTGGCTGGCGAATCTGCCCCCTACTGGTTCCTCCGGAGCTGGTGGTGGAGGCTGGAAAGTCATTTCCAATAATCACGGGTATAGGTAACTTAGGTACTACCCCCCACTTTCATTTGGTGTGACACCCCATTAATAGTGAGAGTCACTTGACTGGTGGGAAAGTATCGAGTGTCCCCATGGATGCAAATGACACCAGTACCTGGACCTTTTAGACACTGTTTTCCCATTACTTCAGTATGTACTATAGTCTGTTTGCTTCCCGAATCTATAAGTCCCTTTACAGTCTTATCTCCCACCTTCACATCTGTTAAGTACTTGACCTATTTTGCTAAGGACAAATCTGCTCTAGTGTCACTCTCCTTACTAAGGAAATTTCTTGCAATATGACCTGGCTTATTACAGTTATGTCAATTAAAGTCTTTGGGAGGAGATTTGTTACCCCCACCAGAGTTCTTATCAGACTTGGAGTTTAAATGGGAAAAATAGCATCTTACCGGTGTTTGGCTTTACCTCGCTGCTGTGTCATCTGTCTGGCCATCTGGTAGTCTTCAGCCAAAGAAATGGCCTTTTTACCCAAAGCTGCACCTCTCTGGGCAGGATGTTGATGAACTGCTTCATTGCAAATGTGTTGTTGATCTGTGGGACTATTTTGTTGCTCTGCTGGACCTGTGCCAGATCCTCCAGCTTTGATAGCCTGCAAGGCATCCCATCGCCGCTCCTGTCGCTGCATCTCTTCTCTTCTCTGCTGCTCCTATTGTTGCATCTTCTTTTCTCGGTGCTTCTAAACGCTGAATCTCTTTTTCTCTCTGCTTCTCGGTCTCTTTTTGTTGTATAACCCACCATTTGAAAAAGGCAGTCAGGCTTTCACGTTCTGTCAGTGCCTGTTCTTCTTTTTCCATGACTGGTTCTGGCTGTACAGTCTCAGGCTGGACTTCTGTCTCTGATAGTTTGGCTGCCATTCTTCTGGAAATCACTCTTCGGCTTGCTGCTGTAGAATTCATATCTTTCTTCTATGGTTTCCTGGTACCAGGTCTAGTACCCACGCACAAAACTCCTGGCTTACAGTAATGCACAGCATACATTCCACTTCTAAAATCATCTGTCGTTGAGGCACAGGTCAGGAAATTTAGAAAAACCAGGAGCAGTTGTAAAATTTGCAAGTAGAGTTTTTTTATTATTAATAACAGTAAAAGAAAAAAGGAAAAATTGTTCAGTATAACTGTTTACAAAGGCAGTACGGAGAAAACAAAGCCCATCATCTGAGGGTATCTCTAATTCCAAGTTTCAGTCTCTCTCAAGCAAAAGATTGCTGCTCTTTTTATAATAAGTCTTTGCCTAGTAATTAACTTCTGCAAAATCAGCTCCTTACCAGACATCCTGTTTCTCACAAAATGTATTAGAACATTGTCAATTTCCTTGCAGGTGCAATAAAATAGAACATGGTATCCCAGAACTGACCTCATTTTGACAGCTCTACAAAAATTTGTACTGCATCTCAAGGTTAACCCCTTGAGTTCCAAATAGCTGTTTGCAATCACTTCAACAGTATAACTATACACAGTTTCAAACAAAGGGGTCCCAGTATCACTTACAGTTTCACACAAAGATTCACATATATTTTTTATAACCACATATACACAAGGGGGAAGAAAAGACAGAAACAGCAAGTGAAGGCAGAGAGATAAGAGGTGGAGGATTGCGAGACCATCAGAGTGATCAGTTCCTACGTCTCATGAGAGCATTTGGCTGTGCAATGAGACAGACAAGAGACAGAAAAGGAGAGGATAGAGCAGATCCTTGCATTTAACTATTTCTGCATAACAAATGGGACAGGGCCTTATTCAACCTTGTCACAGGATAATGTAGAGGAACGAAGGGAGTTTATGAGTTAAATTTAAAAAATATTGCAAGTGCCAAATTTACTAGCAGATTAACAGATTCAAATCACCCAACACTTAAAGTTGATGTGAATCTGTTACACTGCTAATAAATTTGCACATGCACTTCTGAAACTCATTCCAATCTCTGACTGTTCCAACAATTTTGCAGTTTTGTGAAACGGATATCCTCACCCTTCCCTAATAAAGGTATACTAGAGCATACCATCCAAACATGTAAACTGGTCTCCTTACCCCTCCCTTCTTCAGGCATCCATCCCAGTGTACACCATCCAGACAAGTGACATGCTCTCCTCACACTTCTCTCCTAAGGACATCCTGAAAACACCAACTGGACACGTCAACTGGTCTCATTTTTCTAGCTAATGGAAATCCCAGAAAAAAAACATCCAAACATGATCTGATATCCACTGGCTCAAATGGGAGTCCACCACTACCAAATGGGACTGTAATACCAGAGTGACAAAAAAGCAGCTTCATGTGGAGTAGCCAAATGGCCACTGGTCAAAACTATCTAGTGGCCAGAACTGGCAACACTGTGGCCAAAAATTAAGACTGGACATGCATGTGAGTCCCTAATCTTAGCAACAATTTGACTGCATCACATTTCTGTTTTGGTGACGGAACTACTTTCAGACAGTGCCTTTTTCTCAGTTTTACAGACACTGCTATAATCTATACCATATACACTCATCACAGATGGTTCCATAGCACCATCCAGTGTGGATGACTTCCTCTGGATAAGGGAAGGCCCAACGGCATACACTGCTGGTGGAGGTGCAGTCTAGGAGTTTACAGATCCATGAAAGAAAGATTAGTGTGAGAATACAGTCCCCCACTCAACTGATAGACCACACAAACCAGAGGTACTCACGCATTTCAGTAATTTGATCTCATCCAGTGCTGTCTCAGTATAGTGCTCAGCACTCTTCACAACCTTCAGTGCAACAAACCGCTTCCGCCTGGAAAAAGCAGGTTAAAAATATTGGTGACAAAAATTTAATTTTAATGAGTTTGAGAAAACAACTCCCATACCCTGGAAACAAGTCCATGTTCCCACAACAGAGAACAAAGGAGACTGGGGATGCCCCCCAAAATGTTTCTTTTACGTCATGTGGTGTCCTTCCTCCACTCCTCTGCTTCAGCTGTTAAGGCCCCCCATGCCTTCAATGCTGACCACCACCCATTATCGAATGTCCAGTAGAAACCTACCCTAATGCAAGGGGGTCATTTTGGCCAGAAGGCCTATCCAAGGAGCACCTGTTCAACTAGTTGGGGGGGGGGAGAGGAGAGGGAGCTTGGCCCCGTGACATAATCACCCAAGTCAACCTTCTTGAATGTCTGCCAGGATTATACTTCCTCTCCTTAGCAGCCCAACTCTCTGCCTGTAATTTATGCCACCACTGCTGATGACGGACCTGCATGCTGAAAAGTGGGGCCAAGGGATGGCCAACATCATGGGGTTATGCACAATGCTAATGTCTCTCCTCTATTCTTCACAGGAATCACTTTTTCAGCAGAGCAGGAAGCATACTCAAATGGAGTCTGAATTCCCCCAACCCAGGGCATTAGAGTCAGGCCCAGAACATAAACCCTCATCTACCATAAGGAAGTACAGCATGTTATCCTCAGCTCTGCAGGGTGGAGGACAGGTTTTTTTTCACCCATAAAGCTTTTTCTCCTGTAAGTGAGCAGGCGACTATCGGCCTTGTCCATTCCTCCCCCAAAAGGCCACCATCTCCCCCAGAACTCACTTGACCCAAAGCGTTCCACAACAGATTATCCCACCATCACCACCACCGCGGCAGGGCCAGGAGGGGAAGGGCCGCCGCCCCTCCCTCCCCTGGAGACACAAATACAGATAGAGTCCAGCTTCCCAGGTAATGGCGTGAGCAGGCGGGCAGGCAGGGCTTCATTAAGCCTGCATACCCTTTTTCCATTTTCTCCCCAGCTCCCTTTCTGAAGCGTGGATGTAAGTGCATGCTATGTGGAGGTACACATGGCTGTGCTGAACTGGCAGTACCCTTCCTACACGTCACTCATCCATGCGTGACCAGCAGCCATCCATCTGGTGGCAGCTGATGATGTAGTGATGAACCCTCCCCAGGAGAACAGAGCAATACTGCAGATGCTCAATCCTATCCCCCACCGGCCAACCCCCAGCAACCAGAGTCCACTCCTGAACCCGGATTGCCAGTGTGGCAGGCAGCAGTGCTACTGCCAAGCCACTAGGCTGGAGGTGGACAGAGTTTTTATGTGTTGTGGCCAGTACTAAATCCAGTTGCTCAAAATCCTGGTAGCAAAACTGAAGACAGCACTGGCTCTGTCTACATCATATAAGAATTGCTGTATCGCACATGTCAGGAGCAGAGGCTGAAGGAGAGGGTTTGGAGCATCGGATGGATGCTTTACTTCCTAGGGGGGAGGGTGCTTGTCGCACCACTCTCAGAGTAGTTCCTGAAGGTGGTGTGGTAGAGGTGCCATTGATGGCTTGGGTGACCATGGACCTTCGGGCAGCCCCCACCCCAGCCACAAGTGTGCATTATCAATGGGAAACAACCAGAAGAAAAGTGTTGAAAATGCTGCACCAGCATGCCGGATGATGGCCTGCATGGTCCCCCACATGCTAAGAGACCCCCACAGCACACCATCCAAAGGTCCCTCCATCTGGTTCCTGACTGACTGAAGTTGCAATTCCATCTCGAGGCCAAGGGAGGCCACCAGCAGGGACAAGCTGACCCAAAACAACATCAGGCACTGAATGACTGAAAAAGATTTCTTCAAATTGCAGCAATGACCACCACCCATTACCAAAAGGTCTGGTGGGCAGAAATGGACATTGGGCCTAATGAAAGAGAGGTACCAATGGACAAGTGCAGAAGTAAACAAGCAAAAAAGTTCCAGATGCCATGAGTAATGCTGTACAATGCAATGTTTAGATACAATTCAACTTATATCTTATGTAATTTCTGCAATTTTTTCCTTCTTTCTTACTGAGGAGCCAACCAACAAAAGAGGATTAAACCCTAAGCGACAAAGCGACAGTTCTAAAACTAAAGGAATTATAACTTCTTTACTGGTAATTCCGGTTTTGTGTAGGTTGTTTGTGGTGTGTCCATTGGCAGGCAGACTGAAAGTTCTGAGAGTTAAGGACACACATCCCAATCCCATCACCCTCAGTTGACACTTCTGTCTAAGTCTGTAAGCTAGAAATCTGTAAACCATTGGAAAGAACATAAGCAGTAGCAACATGTGCCTACTAATGAACTCATCCTTGAAGTAAGGGAACTATATACAATGCAGAAGAGTAATATCATAAGGTACTCACAACTAAAACTGGAGCAGCCTCCTTGTGGGAGAACTGGGAGGGCCTCCATGTAGGGTTCCTTGTGGGACAGTACATGGATTTGCTCAATCAGTTTCGCTAGTGAAGGGCCACAAGGAATTGCACCAGAGTGAAGAACCATGCGAATATCTTGGACAGATGTTCAAAGGGGAGACCAGTAATGGCTTCCAGCTCAAAATTCAGCTTCCATGGAGGAGTGACCTGTGAAATGGAGGGGTGAAATCTGTGGCATGCTTTGATGAAGCAGACACTGTCCGGAACAGAACCTAGGTGGAAGGAATTACATATCCCCGCACAGCAGAAACTGCCACCACATGAACCCTAAGGGAGCTAACTGATAATCCCTAATCTAGACACTGCTGGAGAAACTTCAAGACATAGGACAGAGTGACGGTCAAGGGTCTGATCCCCAAGGGAGAACACCAGGGGCAGAACACGTCCAAGGCACTTCTGTAGGTCTTATTCGTCAACGTCTTCCTGTAATACAACAAAGTGTGAATCACATCTTGTGAATATCCGGCCCTTCAAGTATCTTCTGCACTCAGAAGCCAGGCCAACAGCTTAAACTTCTGTGGTTCTGGGTGCAGGACTGAGCCTTGATGAAGGTCTGGCCTGTGTGTAAGCAGGATTGAATCACACAAGGTCAGCTGGATCAGCTCTGAGTACAGTGCTCTTAGGGGCCACTTTGGCACCATCAGAATCAAGGCTGCCAACTCCCTTTGTAACTTCCTTAGAGCCTTTGGGATCATTGGCCGGGGGAAGGCATACAGCAAAGCACCTGGCCACGACAGGGGGAGGCAGTCAACTCTCTGAAATGGCAGAAGTATCTCAAGACTTAGCATTTGCCTTGGTGGTCATGAGGTCCAGAAGTGGGGTGCCCTACTGCTGACAGATCATGCTGAAGACCTCCTAATTACACTCCTACTCTCCTGGGTGCAGTATTTGGTGAGTGAGCCATTCAGCCTGCATGCTCAGAGTCCCTGCAAGGTGGATTACTGACAGGGAAAGGAAGTTTGCTTCTGTCCAGTAAAGAACTTTGCAAGCCTCGGAGATCACTGCCTTGCTCCGTGTACCTCCTTGCTACCAGATACAGATCACCGTCATTGTGTTGTCTGACTGCACTAGTACATGTTTGTTTCCGATCTTGTGCCTGAAGGAATGCATTGTCCTCCCATCTCAAGAATGCTGACTGGCAGCTTTCTTTGTAACAGTGTCCAACTGCCCTGCACCGAGGCTGTGCCGAGCACCGCACCCCACCCCAAGAGTCTTGCGTCCGCTGTCAAAGTGATCTGCTGCATGTCCTTTAGAGGTACTCTTTTGGACAGGCTGTAATGTTTAGTCCACTAGGTGAGTAAGGCCTTTAGTTCTGGGGTTAACTGGATCTTGGCCATGAGCATCCCTGTTTGAAGCTTTCATAAGCGATGTAGCAGGAGCTTCGGTTGACAGGAATGTAGTCTGGCCCATTTAATGATGTAAGTGCTTGCCACCATGAGGCCTACCAAGTGAATAATGCCTTTGGTCATCCTTGCCCTTGTTCATTTGAGTCTCTCGTATGCCTTATGCCAGTTTTGGACTCCGTCCAGGGCCAGTGCTGCAGTGGCTACTGCTGTGTCTAATAGCACTCTTAGATGCTGCAGGTGCCAAGCCAACTACCTTGAGCTCTTCTTGTGGTTGACTGTCCAACCATGAAGTTTTATCATGTCAGTTATTGACGCCATTGCTATCTGTGCCTCCTTAAGGGAGGATGCCAGTATCAGTCAGTCGTACAGGAAGGGATGAACATGGAATCCTTTCTCTTGTAGCCATGCAGCCAGCACTGATATTACTTTTGTGAATTCTATGGGTGCTGTTGAGAGACCAAACAGCAGATATGTGTACTAGTAGTGCCAATATTTGAAAGCAAATCTGATGGTGCGATGGATGGATGGGGATATGAAGATATGCATCTACCGGACCCCAAGATGCCAGAAAGTACCCTAGGTGAATCTCAGCCATCGTGGAGCACAGGGTTTTCAAATAGAAGTGTGTCTCATTTATCCTTTTATTGCACTTCCAATCTGATATTGATGCCCCCCCCCCCAACTTCTTTGGGATGATTAAAAGATGTAATGTACACTCAGCTCCTGCTGTGCAGTCAGGATACCTTTCATCGTTCTGATATCCATGAGGCACTGTACTGCATCAAGCATTCTTTGTTGTCTGACGTAGAGAAAAATGGGCAGACTGGGTGAGTCAAGCAGTCCTTATCTGCTGTCAAATTCTGTTTCTGTGTAGTTGTGAGACAGGTAGCCTCTGGAAAGGACTTCTAATATCCATTGGTCTGTACTCGTCTTTGTCCACCAATCCACAAATGGCAACAGTCTTGCCCCGTGATTGAGGAGCAGACCGGGGCAGGTCTTGGTTGTCTCTACAGTCGCCTCTGTCCCTGCTTCCTCTGCTGGGCAAAAGCTGCTTTGGTTGAAAGAATTTTGCCCCCTGCCCTGGGAGAAATTATATCTTCACAGACGTCAGTGCCTCACTTTGCAGTAGTGATGGTATCATGTTTTTTTGTCTTACAGCAGTGCCACCTTAGAGTCTGATACATGTTTGATAAGGGTTTCTCTGTTCCACAGAGTTGGTCTCCCTGAAAAGGCATGGTTCATAAAGAAGATTTTGAGAAGTTGTTGATTGCCCATGGTTGAAGCCAATGTGCTCTTCTGATCAACCCTGAATACACAGATTACTTGGTGGTGATCTGCAGTATATCACAGGATACATCCCAAGGATGGTAGTGTCCCAGATTAGCAGGTACATTTGAGTGGAAACCTCTGATTCTGGGAAGGCCAAAGGAGGCATTGGTATCACGATATACCGAACACATTTGCCTGACACCCTGTAGCCAGACACCAGCATCCTGAAATGCAAAATCCTGACAGTGGGATTTTGTACCTCCAAGTTTGTAATCCTAAGTAAGGGGAGTGCGGAGGGGGCAAAGCCTCAAACATGTAAGCAAGCAAAATCCCACTGTTGGATTTTGCATTTCGGGATTCTGGCGTCAGGCTACAACATGTCGGGCAAACGAGTGTCGGGATCTCGTAGTAAATCCAAGACATCTGTGAGCCAACGGAACATGGCTCTAAAAATATGCACCAATCCCATGGCTGCTCGAATGACCCTACCAGATGCTTCATACAACTTCATCATGACATTCTTCAATTATGATTGTGTGGATCCTTGATGACAAGATGCTCCAGAGACAGGGACAGTAGTCTTTTTAATGGCTGCTGAAATGGGCACATCCACCTTCAGGCTAGTTTCCCAGGATCTGATGTCATGGACTTTGCACAGCCCTGGTGAATCTCATGGTCAATGCCTTGCAGTCAGTGTGAGCCCATTTCTGCACTAAACTTCCTTCACCATGTCACATATGGGGAAGGCTTTGTCCCTCTTACTGTTCTTCAGTGGGTCTCCATTGTTTGTTATAGGACTGCTGTTGGTTCTCCTCTAAGTCTAACCTAACACAGGTTTGATTCATTACAGAGTTTACTCAAAGGAAGATTCCTGCCCAAGTAGTCTTCGTGTTCCTCATCTGAGTGCCATTCCCCACTTTCCAAGTTTGATTTCTTATACTCTTTTTTTCAAAGGGCACAGAGAATGGCCCCTTGGGACTGTAGGGCTCCTATGGGCAGGGTGAGTCAAACTAAGTGATAGTTCGAGGGGTCAGGAGAGGCACCTGTCAGATGTTTTCATTTACTGGCAATCTGCTCAGCCAGTTGGTATGTTAAGATGGCTCACTGCACTGGTTACATTTTTGAAGACAGACAACCAACTCTCATAGACCCCGTTGTGGGGAAGGCAGAACAAGTTCCTTCAAGGGTCAAAGTAAGAAGCTTGCCAGAAGACAGGGACGAAGAGGTGTCCTGAAATCTGTATTGTCCGGACACAAACATCATTTCTGAAGAACCTCCCTGGTTCATATTCTCTTTCAAGTAGGGGAGATACTCTAAATTTGACTATGTTAAGCAGATGCTTTATTACAGGAAGTGCAGCTGGAGGCTGACATTGTGGTTCAGAACCTATCACGGCACTTCTTACACTTGGGTTCCTTGGATCCAGTGTCCTTCACAGAGGCATCAGAGGACTCCAATATGAGAGTAGTAGGAAGCTTGTTTCAAAGTTACTGTAATTGTATAACATGTTAAATTCAGCTTGTCCACTAGAAAGCAGGAACCCAGATATTAATATATCAGCTTATATAAAGTTAGGCAGGGCCCCTAAGGGTACAGATTCCTGGGTTCAAAGTCCTCTTGCTTGCAGATCAAGATGTTCCTGGGTGCTGAAAGCAGTGTAACACAACATAAGACCTACTTAAAGTTCCATAGCACAACAGGAACAAAGAAAACCCCACAGATTTGATATGAATGAGCCCAAATCCGATCAATGATGCCCTGGAACTTCCAATGGCCGCAGAGAGATCCTTTTGCCTGAGTGGTGAAGCGCGAGTGAGAAAACACACCAAGTGCTTAGGGAAATCGTAGCAGCGAAATCTGCACTGGCAGCCATATACAAGATGGTCATCGCTCTCCTCAGGGCATGAGTGGCTATGCACAGGATGGCAGCCACTTCCTTAAAGGAGAACTGCACTTAACCTGTAAGTCATTTTTTTCCTACAGAAGTTGATTTTTAAGTACTAGTTCAAATTTTGTTATTGTTCCATCTCTACGGGTTTTTCTGTTGGGTGTTTCTGATTTACACACAGATAGTAAGTGCCATTTTAGAACTATGTGATGTAGTCTATGTCCCCTGTTCAACTCTTCCATTATTGGAACAATGCATTCATGCTCCACCATAGAAATCTGTGGTTGAAGAGGGACAAACTACATCATAAAATTCTAAAATGGCAGTCAACACCAGAGTGTCAAACAGAAACAACCACCAAGGTCACTAACAGACAAGTATAGATGGAACAATACAAGAAATTGATCCAGGCTCTAAAAAACTGCTTCTGCTGGGAAAAACTACCTTCAGGTTCAGCACAGTTCTCCTTTAAGTGCTTGTGTGGCTGTGCACAAGATGGCTGCCAGATGGCACTATAGACCTCCCAAGATGGTGCTGCCGCAAGCTCGCAGTCTTCAGCACAGGAGTGGACCACCCCACTCCCAGCCAGCCATGTTAAACTGCACGCAGCACCCGGACCTGGAGCATTCCCGTCAAAACAGTTACAAAAATAAAGCCCATCTCCTACTGGGGCCCCTGAGGGGACCATGTGCCTCCCAGCACAAAGGGAGTGAGGATTTAGCAGCCCTACCAGGCACTGCAGCCCTGAGCTTGGATTCTAACTTCCCCAAGAGCACCACAGCTCTGTACATTCATAAAGGATGATCTTCAGCTGCTGCTGGCGACTTCGCCAAAAAAATAAGGACCCAAAAAAGGTATAAAAAAAAAAATGTCTGAAGTAAAAAAGATTTCCTGCTAAGCAGGGAGCTGTCTACCAGCTAGCTAGCCTAGGACAGATTGGAAGATTGGGGGTGATGGGACTGGGGGTGCCCTTCACTCTCAGAACTTTACATCTGTCTTACCTGAAATGGGGAAGACTGCCCATACCATCTGCCACCTACCCATATGAGCTGATACAAACCTGTTTTATGCAGCTGTCCTCAGTAATAAAGAAGTGGGGAAAGAGTTAAACAAACTTTATGAGATGGATGCTGAATTTTGTCTAAACGTTACACTCTTTCAAAGTTTTCCCTATGGTGCCAGGGGCTTTTTACATGTCTTCACTTTAAAGAGCCCCTGACCCCCCACTGGGACAGCTTTTGAAAAATGTAATATTTAGACAATTCAGCTTATATTTCATGTTTCTTTCTGTAATTCTCACCTGTATTTCTTTATTACTCAGGAAATCTGCATGGTAACATGATTTCTGCCCAATCTGCTATGGTTGCTTGCCTATACCCGGCATCACAATTGTGTTTATAATATCACAGTCTGTTGCTGTAGCAATAATAATGTCATAAACCGTGGATTATGATGTCAGGTGTAGACAAGCTGCCAGAGTAGATGAAATCTAAAGGGCAGTGATCCTGTTTTCATGAAACTGTCCTCAGTAACACTAAAAAAGGGGATATAATTGCAGAAAATATAAGAAATGCAAACTGAATTGTGTTTAAATCTTACATTTTTAAAGTTATCTCAATGGTGTCAGGGGCACTTTAAATAGTAGCACTTTGGGACAATTAAAAGCTTAAAATTATTAGATTTCCAACAAGTATGTTTAACTTTAGTGTTTTCTAGTTTTCTTTTTTTTTTGTTCTTTGTCTACTAAAAATTACAGATAATGTTGTACATATTTCATAGAATCTTTCAAAAAGCATCTGACTGTTTCCAAATGACCTCACAATTGCTGTAGTGACATTACAGTCTGTTGTCATGGTGAGCACTGTGATGTCATAAACATAGGCACTAGGAAGTCAATAGGGCATAGGCGAATGCTTTTATACAGGCTTTTCGGATAGGCTATTAAAATGTGTTATAAACCTGAAAAGGAAATCTGAGAATTAAAAAAAACATATTCTCTAGCAAACTGTAACAGCTGAAATATCATGTTTATAAGAGTGCATGCTGAAGTGCAGAGTTTGCTTTAAATATTATCACTGAGAGCAATCTTGGTGTCGGAACACAGCTCGCAACTTACTGTATGTCCCAGCAGAGCCACACGGTGGAGAAGTGCCCCCACCCCAGTTTGCGAACCACATGGTATCTCCCATTAAACAGGTCACCGATCTTCACTGGGTAGTAGCCACCTGCAGGGGAGGAGAATGGGGAGATTAGTAAGCAGCACTTCATTACTTTGTGAAGTCAATTCCGAACTAATGGCAAGAGTATGAAGAGGCAACCCAGAATCAATGATTGGGCTTAGGACCACACAAAGAGGTGTACAGACCTAACCGATCTGCATGGGATGCAAGGGTCACAATTATAAAATAAGTAGGCAGCCGGCCCAGTGGCACTGAGGGTTGAGGTGCTGGACGCCACACCTCGTGCCATGCCGGCGACCCAGGTTTGGGAGAATATTCAGGTCGGCGGTGAAGGAAAGGATTGAGTATCTTGAGGACAGCTCCTTTCCTGGAAGGGAGGGGGGGCAGAAGAACCTGCTGTCTGGTGACCCCCGATGGAGACTGGGGGTGTAGCAACAGTCAGGTTCTCCAAAAAGGGGACTGGCTGCGCAGCGTCACAGTGAATGTGCGAGGGAGTGTGCCCATCTCGTGCTGGTGCGCACTGCACTGCTATGCTAATGGGGGACAAGAAAAGTGGAAAAACCACGGTCACCTGGTAGGCAAAGGTGGGTCCAGTGAGAAAGCCCCCACACACAGTTCCGGGTCCTGCTGGCCGACGACTGGCTCTCCCTCTACTCTACTAGATTACAGATAGGGCACCAGTAGGAGACGGCGGTCCCACTCCAGGGGACTCAGAGCCAGGGGGCAGGGTGGCCAGAGGAGATGGACTGAGGGATACGGGCTCAGGCCAGGAGTTGGTCGGAGGACTTCAGGAGTGCAGGAGAAGGCACATCCCGAGTGACCACACCAAGAGAGGCTAGGATGACTGGTGAGTAGGGGGAATAAAGAAAGTTAAAAAAAATAAATAAAATGAGTACGCAAATCACTGTGTCCTGATTAGTCAGCAGTCGTGCATTGTGAGTCCACTAACAATAGTGAAAAAAGTGCTACAAATCATGACACAGCACATTATCATATCAATGCTTTTATTTTAAATAAATTCCTGACTTCCATTACAAATACGGAATACACATTTACACACTAAAAAAGTTAGCCAGGACTTCCGGTGACAGCACAGCCTGGTTTAGAAGCTAAAGTCTGAGCTTCTCGCCTATCCTACCAAAAACTTTCCATTTTTTTATATCTCATCAAACCACAATTGTCAATATGGTAAGGGAGGTTACCCAACAGATCGTATTACCAGACTGAAGTTTAAAACCCAGCATTTTGAACAAGATGACACTGGATTTTCAAGTGAAACTCCATAGCATAGCCACAGTCCATCACTGACGAACATGATGGGACCAAGTTATGATACAGAAAACGAAGCTGAGCAATTATACCGTAACAGATTACAGCTTCTCCTTAAAGAACTCCGGGAAATGGGTGCAGAAACAAAGGCAGACTTTAAACAGCTCAATAAAAAGTTATCACATGTCAAACAGCGCATACAGGAAGCTGAGGATCGAATCGCCATGTCCGAGGCTGGCATCTTACAACCGGGTCGTGTGGTTCAGGCCCTACTCCAACAAACCTCCAACTTGAACGAGAAATACCTCAACCTAGAAAGTCGGTCCTGTCAGGACAATTTACGGATTTATGGCAGAGGGTGCACAGTCTGACAGAATGATTGCCTTTATTCAGGATGTCCTCAAGGGTGTACTTGAACTTCCATACGATTACCAGTTTAACACTGAATGTGTGTATCGGACACTACTGCCCAAACCGACAGACCCAAAAGCAAGACCACGTTCTATTGTGCTCAAGTTTAACAGCTACCGAACTAAGGAGGACATACAGTACTTCGACGTGCATGGCAGAAGAATGATGTGAAATATTTGGACTCGTGTCTATTTTTTAAACATGATTACCCGTTGGACGTTCAGTGCCAATATATGGCATTTGGGGATATTATAAAAACTCAGAGGGCTAAACAAATTAATTTTCAAATGCCCTTCCCAGCTAAACTGAAGAGTGTTGGACTGAGGGTACAGCTGTGTATTGACACACTAGATGCTGCAACCACAGCTCTAAAAGAAGGAGGTTTTGATATCCAGGACACCAACAGAAGATCCCCTCGGAAACAGCTGGCTCCATCCTCTGACTGGCAGCTTGTGGGACCTCAGAAAGCCAGAGCGAAGAATCGGCTGACAGCCCCTCTGGCTGTTCAACAACTTCACGAACTTTTACAAAGACTCCCAGGTGTCAGGGATGAAACATTCTCCGCATCACACGGTTGAACAGTCTTAGTTCCTGATAACCGTGGCTTTTCTTACTTTCATGGGCAGAGTGAGTATTACCAGATGGAACTCTTCGGTCTTTCCCTTTTTTTTTTTGCAGTTATCTATTTTTCTCTCCTGGAGTCCTCTGCATCCCTCCTGGCGTCCCGCCCCACGGTGAGGACCCCCTCCCTAGACCCCACGACTTACCCTTTGTGGCAGGGGGTTGGGAGAGACTTGACCCACCAGACCAGATTTAGTGTTCGGGGAGGTGCCTTCCTGGGCCGTCACAGAGGGGACCATCGTCATCCTCGCAGAGGACTCCCAATTTTCTTCTTTCCTTCCCCCACAGTCTCAGCGTGCAATGGCACCAGTAGTGGCGCGCACGCTCCTGTGCACATCCTCGCCAAGTGTCTGCCGCAGACTCTCGCCCACAGATTCAATGCTGGCGTGCCACCTCCCAGCCTCCGCTAGGTGGCAGGCAACTGCCGATCACTGCGATTCCCCCCTTCCCGGAGAAGGAGAGCAGTCCTGGGGACGCTCAATCCTTCTCCCTGCCAACCCCCGGCACCCCATGTCCGTTCCCGAACACGGGTTGCCGGCGTGACATGAGGTAAGGCGTCCAGTGCCTCAGCACTCAGCACCACTGGGCCGGCTTTCAGTCTTTCCTTTTGATTGTTTAATACTAAATATGTCTTCTGGGTACTGGATGGTTTAATGTACTGGATTTCATAATGGCCCCAAACACGACTTCATTAATAAATTTTATGAGACGCAGTGATATATTTGAGTTACTGTTGGCAGCCATAGAGAGTGCTTCTTTTGAGACTGGGACTTTCACCTTACTGTTTTTTCTCATCGCCTCTCTCTGCCCTTGATGGAATAGCACTGCGACTGTTGAGGATGGAATTTCTAAATTGTTTTCCTCCACAACTAAATTACGGTCCACTCGGCCCATTTAGCCCCATTTATTTTTTGGTGTGAAGGTTTGAGGTTTGCACAGTCTGCAGCCGCAGTATATTTGTCTTCATATCCATTTGCTGTACCGGTGGCTATTCCTTCCCTTACAGTAACCTATACATCCTGATCTGAGGCTTAACTTAACTGTTTAATCACAAATGGACCCAATCTTCACTCTCCTACCTACCCTGTAACATTAAAGGGCATACTGAGACTGTACAGTATTGGACACTGTCTGGTGGGTGGGGTGAGAAAAGGGAGAATGATTAAAAGATACCCCGTTATGTATTACTCCCTGCTCTGCATAGTGTGCATTCAGATATGAACTCTTATTGATTTGAACAGATCCCATCTTACTGTTTCCACTACTTGGCTTAGTCCTAGGGGTCTGACTGGGGTTGCTCTTTGTTTTAGCAACATTTCCTTGCCATCTACCATACTGTCAATTATACCTGGTAGTAAGCATTACAAGTTTTTCTTCTGACTGTTGAGTTACTGGTGGGGTAGAGGGGGAGTTGTTCCTTACTTATTGACCATGATGATATTTAGTAGAGTACTGGTCTGCTGCAATGTTTTCATATACTAGTGTGAGCCCAACTCGATGTTGTTGGACTCTGAAAGGGGGTTCCTAACAGGCAGCATCCAGACTGTTTTCTTCCTGTCTCTCCAGATATCATCATCTCCGGATAAAGATGGGAACACTGGTCTGGAATCCCAGACCTCCTACTCTGGAAGTACATTTAATTTGTATATTACAGTTGCCCTTCTGGCAGTGTATAACACAGTTCTTGTTCCTGATATTTACTACTGTTACCTTTTCTAAATTATTGTACCTGCCTATGCTACTTTATGGCTGCCTCTCTTATTTTTTTGAGTGCTTTGGGAACCATCCACAAGGACTTATTTATTTTTATACAAGGATAACTTAAGTACCACTTTTATTTCTTATAATGTGTGAAGCCTTACCAATCCTATAAAACGGATCAAAATACTTTTACCCATAAAGAAAATGGGGGCTGATTTTACACCTTTGCAAGAGACCTGCCTGTCTAAGGTGGCGAACGAGCAATTAAATTTAGACATGCCTCAGTAGTTGCTTCCTCCTATAAAAAGGGTAGATGTCAGGGCATGGTTATTCTTGTCCCAAAGAGGGTGCCCTTTCAACTTAAAGACATACTAACTGACTCAGATGGTTGCTATGCCTGTCTTAATGGCTCTTATTATGGTAACAAACCTGGTCACCATAGCTTCAGTACATGCACCGCCAGATTCTGATTATCCCCTCTTTCTTATTCTTATTACAAAGCTTACTGAATGGGTGGAGGGTACTTTAATTATAGCAGGGGATTTCAGTTTGGTATTTAATCATTTGGACCCCACTTCGTAAACTTTACGGACAGATCATAAAGTAGCCCAAAAAATTGCTAAACTTTTGTCAGAATTAGGCTATCTAAATGCTTGAAGGCAAATACACTGTCGCAGCAAGGATTTCACCTACTATTCTTTTGTTCACCATACTTATTCTAGACTAGATTATTTTTTGATTCCTAAAAAAAAAAAAAGATTGAGCATCTTCATTCAGTGACCATAGGTGATATAACTCTATCAGATCATGCCCCACTTACCCTCAAGCTAGATCTGGGACAGCCTAAAAAAAATATTTTTTGAAGATTAAATCTCTCCTTATTACAGGATCAAGAACATGGATCAAGAGCAACACGGTCTCAGGCACCAATGTAATTCGTAGTGGGGTCCCTCAAGGCTCCATACTGGGGCCTCTTCTGTTTTCAATCTTCTTCAACAATTTGCCAACAATCTGCAAACCCGTACGTACTCTTCTCAATGCAGATGACACAATTCTATACATGTATAGCAAAGACATCAATGAAATCAATCATCTACTGGGAAAACAGCTTCACAAACTTGAAGGAATGGTTTGTTCTAGAAAAAATGGTCCTGAATCTACCGAAAACCCAATCAATGTTGTTTGGTTCTAACTACTATCTGAAAAACGCAGCCCCAAAGTTCTGCATCAACGCAAATAATAGGAACTGCCTGGAAAAAGTCAGCTGCTTTAAATATCCAAGAGTACACTTAGACTCTACCCTTACCTTCGATACCCACATTCAAAACACTACCAACCTGTTTCACCAAAGGCTCTCTGTGCAGAATCCACAAGTACCTAACACCCGAATCCAGACAAAGAATAGGACAGGCAAATCAGCTCCCTATATGGGACTATGGTTCCTTGGTCACTGATGCTGTTAACAAAACTGTGCTACAGAAGAAGCACACTCTTCATCACAAGACTGCCAGATTTGCAAAAGGTAGCGATAGCAACATGCATCACTGCCTTTCTCTGAACACTTTAAACTGGCTCTCACCAGAGCTCAAATCCAACCTAACACTCGTAAGATTTATTAAAAGACTATGGTTAAAAACTTCCCCATCTATTTAGCTGAACAACTCGAGTTTGTCAACTTGCCCTCCTCTCGATCCACCTCGAAAAATAACTTAAATGCTCCCTTTTTTCAAACAAATACTGGGCAACGCTCCTTCAGCTACTGTGCCGCATCACTATGGAATACAATCCCTTCCCCATTAGAGAATCACCAACTGTCTCCGCTTTCTCAAGCAATCTGAAATAATTTTATCTATCACTCAGTGTCTGTGACTGCTTTGTGTAAAATACCCCTTGTTCATACCCCTATGCATCTGCACTCAATGCAGTATCTGCACTAATCAGCTGCACTTTCTATGTACCACAAGTATGTAATCAAGTATGTAATTTTCAATCGATATGTGTATGTTTCATTTTCTTCAACAAGCACCCAAAAATTTGTATGTATGTCCTCAAATGTCTGTGCAATTGCACCTGGGTCGTAACTGAAAAAGGCACTTGGTGCCAGTACACTTACCCGGTTACCAAAGTGAAAATAAATAAAACTACAAATCACACTTTGTGAAATCATAGGAAAGGCGGTAAAGAAAACGACACCCCTGAAATAACCCCCACAATACTATGGGACACAGTTACGGTCATTATTCCAGGGAAATTCACAGAAATCTCCTCCAGAGAGAAACGACAAAGAGAGGCCCAGAAAATACAGGTTACTCACCTGTAACAGGAGTTCTAGGAGTGGTATATGTTGTTCATCCACACTGTCTGGCAGGTATCCTTGCCGCTTTAAATCTTGCCGGAAGGTCTTCAAGCTGGCTCCTCCCACCCACCCGGGTGGTAAAACCTCGGCTCCGCCCCATGACGCCAGATCTGGCCCGCTGGAAGCTCAGGCCAGCGCCGGCCGGGAGGTCAGAGCTAGGGATGAACAACATATACCATTCCTAGAACTCCATACAGGTGAGTAACCTGTATTTAGGACATGGATATGTTGTTCATCCACACTGTCTGGCAGACTCCTAGCAGTTCTCCGGGAGGAGGGAGGCAAGCACACCCCTGCTTAAAAAATAGAGACTGAGAACCGAGGCCCCAAACCAGCATCCCGGCGTGACTCAAGGTCGATGTGGTAATGGGTGATGAAGGTGTGTGCTGACTTCCAGGTAGCAGCCCTGCAGATTTCCTGGATAGGGACGCCCTGGAAGCAGCCACCGATGCAGCAGTATGGCGGGTAGAATGAGCTCTTATCCTCTGGGAGGCTCCATGCCCGCCAACTTATAGCAGAGATCTATGCAAGAGGTGACCCACCTGCCTATCGTCCGCTTAGCGTGGTCTGCGTAAAAGTGCTTCAGCGTAGGTGACAAACAGCTGGCTAACCTCCGAATTTCAGCCGTGTGCTCCTTATAGTAAGCAGGCGCCCTTCTAGGGTCCAGAGTATGGAGCCTATATTCGGCCTCCGAGGTGTGATTGGGGTAGAACACCAGCAGAGTCAACACCTGGTTAAGGTGAAACTCCGACACCACCTTTGGAAGGAATTTCGGGTGGGGGCACAGGACAACCTTGTCCCTGTGGAAGACCAGGTAAGGAGACTCGATGCAGAGCAGCTGGAGCTCTCCCATCCTTCTGGCTGACGTGATAGCCACCAAGAAGGCGGTCTTCCACGACAGGTGAGAGAGTTCACACCTGTGCATTGGTTCGAATGGCTTGCCCATGAGCTTTGCCAGTACCAGCAGTAGATCCCACGGAGGTGGAGGTTCTCGAACGAGGGGAAATGTGATCAAGGCCTTGAAAAGCCCAGACCACCTTCTCCGCGCCACACCAAGGAAGCAGAGATGGCTGCCAGGTGCACCTTAAGGGTCGCCGACCTAAGCCCTTGCTGAGAAAGGGACCAAAGGTAGTCCAATATGCTCGCCAAGGAACAGGAGGAAGGGTCCAGGCCTTGCTCCTGACACCAAATGAAAAATCTTTCCATTTGAAGGCGAGTATTTTCTGGTCGACTACGGGACGCCTCAACCACGCTGAGGACCTCGGCCGGAAAGACCCAAGGCCTGGAACTCTAGCCAGGAACCAGGCCAGCCAGGTGCAGGGATTGAAGGTCCGGATGGAATACCTTCCCTGACTGACTGAGAGCAGGTCCGGGCGAGCTGGAAGCTGCCTCGGGAGCCTGGAGCTGAGGCTGAGGAGATCTTGGTACCAGTACTGGCGGGGCCAGTCTGGGGCTATCAGAATCACCTGCGCCTTGTCCCTCCTTGCTTTGAGCAGCACCTTGTGCATCAAGGGAATGGGGAAAGGCGCAGAAGAGGCCCGGGGTCCACGGCCTCGAGAAGGCATCCCTGCAGCGATCCCTGCTGAGGGGGACGGGCATGGAACAGCCTCAGCTTCGCATTCTCCCTGGAGGCAAACAGGTCCACCTGAGGTGTGCCCCAATGGGAGAATAGATCTTGTACTACCTCCGGCAGGAGAGACCACTCATGGGACGCAGCCCCTATCCGGCTTAGGGCATCGGCCAGGGTGTTGGAGGCTCCTGCCACATGAATGGCTAGGAGATCCGCCTCCAGGCTACGCACGAAGGACCAGATGCGAGAGCTCTTTGCATAGAAGCATGAAGCTGCCCCGCCTGGCGGTTTAGATAGTACATGATCGTGGTGTTGTCCGCCTGGACCCGACCACTTGACCCCAAGAAATGGAGTAAAGGCGGTGAGAGCTAGGCAGACCGCCAGAGCTCCAGCAGGTTGATGTGGCATCGGGACTCCCTCGGGGACCAGAGGCTGTGCGCTCGGTGTTCCCCCAGATGGGCACCCCAACCCATCAGAGAGGCATTGGTCGATAGAGAGACCGTCGGCTCGGGGCGGACAAATGGGATGCCCTCCTGCAAATGGGCTGGAACGGTCCACCACTGGAGAGTGTTCCACATCCCCGGGTCACCGTCACTAGCTGGTCCAATGGATCGCAGCTGCTGGGGACCACTGGCTGGCCAGCCCCACTGAAGGAGGCGATGTTCCAGCGGGCCCAATGGACCACGCTGGTACAGGCCGCCATGAGACCCAGGAGGCGCAGGAAGTCCCGGCAGAGCACAACTGCCCAACCAGAAATGATTGGGCAAAGGAGGAAAGAACCCCACCCCTGTCTGCCGGGCCGTGCCCTGGCTCAAGAGAGTCGAGCTCTGCCCCGATGAAAAGAATCACCTGCTTCGCTCGAGTTCCGACTTGGCCTGCTTGCTGAGGAGGCCGACCTGAGAGAAAACCTGAGGGCCAGATCTCTGGACCGCCTCCACCTCCCTGTCTGGAGGGGGCTGCTATCAGCCAATCGCCCAGGTAAGGTAAACCCGACCCTCGGCGCCAAGAGGAATGCTGTCACTACTGCCATGCATTTGGTGAAGACCCTGGGAGCTGGAGATGAAGTCAAGGGCATGGCTTGAACTCGAAAGGGATCCCTCCGCCGAAAGCACAGGAACCTCTGATGTGACGGACGGATAGGGACGTGAAAGAACGTGTCCTGCAGGTCCAGAGAGCAGAACCACACGCCGTGTTCCAAGGATGGTATTATTCGAGCCAGAGTGACCATCCTGAAGGTTCGAGACCTTAGAACTTGTTTAGGTCGTAGGTCGAGATGGGGCCAGCCCCGTCTGCTTTCGAACCAGGAAGTACCTGGACACGAACCCCAGGTTTGAGGGGGGGGTCCGCCACCTCTCTTATCACCTCCTTCTCAAGGAGGAGAGCGATGTCGGCTCGGTGAGCTGACAGCGAGGCTTCGGACCCCGAGGCCCCCCGAGGTGCGATGGCTCTGAAGGGTGGGCCCTGCTCGAATTCCAGAGGCAGACCCTTTCCCACCACCTCCAACACCCACCGATCTGTGGTGATAACGGACCAGGCGGAAAGAAAGGGGAGGCAGCCACGGGGGCACCTGGGTGAGAGCGACGGGGTTGGGGCGAGCCCTCAACCCATCACTGGGCAGGCTTGGAGGAAGGACCGCCGAGGAACTCAGGGCCTTTACCTCCTGCTTCCTGGAGGAGGAAGCCGCGGGTTTGGGTTTGGGATGCCAAGCGCAGCCTGCTGGCCCTGATGCTGCCGGGCCGGACGGGCTGGGGCGCCGACGGACAAAAGGGTTTGGGTTGCGTTCATGCCCTTGTCCCTCTGAGCGGATGAGACCGCGTCCAAAGTGGCATTGACTTTTCGATCCTCTGAGGTGGCCTTCCACCCAGGGCCGAAGAGGTCGGTCCCCAGGAAGGGACATCCGCCAATTTGTGCTGGGTATCCGCCATGAAGGTGGATATCCTCAGCCATGCCCGCGGCCATAGCCACTGCGCCGCTGACTGACCTGGTGAGTCTCCAATGTCCAGAGCAGTCTGAAGTTGCTGCTTGGCCACCGCCCTGCCTGGTCCCGCACCTGCCTAACCGTGGTCTGGGTCAGCCGGGAGATGAGGGACTACCTCGTCCAGGGAGCCCAACAGGGCATGGTAGAAATGTGCCATAAGCACGGCTGAGCTGGCCTGACGAAGGCCAAGGGAGGACGCAGCATACACTTTTCGCCCGGCATAGTCCAATTTCTTGGACTCCTTGTCCGGAGGTTTGTCCACGTCCCTAGCATTTCCGGCACGCCGGAAAACGCTGTCGGTAACTAACCCCTCGGCTGATGGATGTTCCAAGAAACCGAACAGGGAACCGGTAGGGACCGCATACTTCCTGGCCATCCTGGCCGAAGGCGCAGGGCAGGAAGCAGGGCGTTGCCAGAGCTCCAAGGCCGGGCCCACAATGGCCTCAGACACAGGAAAGGCCTCCGTAGGGGAATCCCCTCGGTCCAATATCTCCGTGAGGGGATACTTGGCCCGCTTGGATACGGGCTCGAGCTGCATCCCGGTGGACTCCAAGATGAGCCTGAGCAAACCCAGGAAGGATGAAGGGCTGTCGTCCAGTGACTGACCTCCAGAGGACTCCAAGTCCACTCGCCTGGAGAAGAGGAGATCGAAATGCCGGACTCAGAAGAATCATAAAGAGCTGCCTTTGGCCTGAGCCACCCTCCACCTGCCGAGGGCGATCGGGAGTGAGGGTGACCGACAGCCTATGGTGCAGACCCTGAGCCGACTGAGAGTTCTTGGTCGGAGCCCCAAACAGCGGCTGTGGAGGCGGAGGTTCCACCGGAATTGGTGGAGCAGCTGGTTTTGGCCGAACAACCGGCCTGGGAACAGGCTCCTCGGGTTAAACGAGGGGTTGTTTCGGCCGCTCCGGTGACAGCTACTTAATGGCCGGGGAAGGCGACGGCGTCGGCTTGTTCCAGGTCAGAAGGAGCTGTTGCCACATGAGGTTCCTCGTATCGCCGACGTAACTTACATGAAGCTCCTCATCCGAGGAGGAGGAGGATGAGGACGCGGCGGCGCTACGCATCCAAGATGCCGACCGAGACCGCCTATGACGCGGATCGCTGGACCGCCAAGAAGTCAGAGACCGAGAACCGGCCTTCCGAGGACGCAAGGGGAGGGGACGGTTGGAACCGCCCTCCTCGCCCGGAGGGTTCACCCGAGGGCTCCGGAACCGAGGCACTGGCAAGCCCGCGGGATCTCAACCCCACCGGGGAACCGTGAGAGAGGATTTCCAACGGTCAAGAAAGATCTCGACTGCGTCGGGGGAGTCTCGGTCAACTGACCTGACGGGACACCGTGGAGACCAGTGGCGGCCGAACGATCGACCGAAGTTGATGGCGTCACAACTGGGAGGGACCTTCCCGCCTCCCAAGAGCGTCGACGGAGGGACTTACCCTTGTCTTTCTTCTTGGACCGAGAAGAAGGTCCAGCAGACGTTGGTCCCTCTCCTCTAGTGGAGAGGGACAGACAAAGCTCCTTAAAGGAAGCTGTGTAAGAGGAACCCAGGGAGAGCGGGATAAATGCTGCGGTCGAGGAAGATGCGGCCCGCGCCGCCTCCTCTTCGAGGGTGATCATCTGCTCTAGCTGATCCGCCGAGCCCGCAGCCACGGAAACCGCCGACCAGCCCTCTTTTGACTTCACCGGAGGAAAACGTTTCTCAGGGCGTCCCAGTTGTAAACGGGCAGCACGGTCTTCGAGGACGTAGGCTGAGAAGGAAGAGCATAGGTCGCAAGCCTGCGGGTCGTGCTCAAGGCCTAAACAGTAGACACACATGGAGTGCGGATCCGTCTGAGACATCTTCTGCCCGCAAGGGCACCTCCAAAAACCGGGAGTCGATTTGTCCATCGCAGCCGCTGAGGGGATAGAAGACCAAGTCTATAATGCAAAACTTTTAAATTCGGAAACCGAAGAATTAGGAACCAGTCTTATACGCAGAGCGTTAAGGAGGGAACCTGAGCTTCCAAGCGGTAAGGAAGATCTGACGTCATGGGGCGGAGCTGAGAGTTTTACCACTCGGGTGGGTGGGAGGAGCCAGCTTGAAGACCTTCTGGCAAGATTTAAAGCGGCAAGGATACCTGCCAGACAGTGTGGATGAACAACATATCCATGTCCCTAGAAGTACAGTTACAAGCCCAACTATCCATATTAGAAAATTTACAAAAGGAAAAAATAGACCCTTGACGGCAAGCTCAGCTGACCCGACTTTATCAATCAATCAGTCAATATCTTTATTTATCCAGGCGGACACCATTGAGCAAGCTCATTTACAAGATGGACCTGCAACATACATGCAGTAATATATTTAAGAAATTGGTACATTCAAGGAACACAGATTAATTACAGTAATACATTTACACAGTGGATACATTTAAGGGATCACAGGTTAATTACAGTGGTCGGAACACAGCTCATTTACAAGGCGGACCTGAACTTACATGCAGCAATACATTTAAGGAGTTGGTACACACAAGGAGCACAGATTAATTACAGTAACACATTTAAACAATGGATACATTTAAGTGATCACAGGTTAATTACAGTGGTCGGAAACATATCATATGACAGAGTAGGAACTCTGGAACTTACAAAATCAATGGGGGCCAGTCCGTTCGTAAGGGATAGCGGTCAGCCAAAATAGTGCAAGTGCTTAGTTTAGTATCGAAGCAAGCAGGTACCCGCTGGGAATAATCTATCTTGGTGATGGACAGGAATGGGAATTAGAGTTGAGGTCACTGGAGGAAACTGGAAGTGCTAAGAAAAACATTTTTTAGTGGTAAGGGTTATTAGGTACGTGCGTAGCAGCTGCATTTTTCAGTGATTACATTACGATATAGCTTTTTAAATGTGACAAGGCTAATAGGGGATCTTAGTTTTAAGGATTTCTGGAGCTTGTTCCAGAGCGAAGGGAGCGTGAAACTTATAGAGGCTCTCCCGAAGCGAGTGTGCGCCCTAGATGTTCGCAAGGAAATTATGGAACAGCTTCTAAGGGCATAGCTTCCAGCAATGATAGGGGTTAGGCAATCAGCAAGATACTGGGGGGAGTTTGCCTATAATAGATCTAAACGTCCAGAGGGTCGCGTTCATGTTGCACCTATATTGCAGTGAGCTCCAGCCTACAGCCACGTATAGGGAGCGATGATGAGTGGTACGAGGAACGTCTGAGATGAAGCGTAAGGCACTGTGGTACAGTGTATCCAGTTTCCCGAGGTAGGAGGCAGAGCAGCTGCTATATATGAGGTCAGCATAATCAATTATTGAGAGAAATGTTGATTGGACTAGTAGCCTCTTAGCTTCAGTGGTTAGCAGCTGTCTTATCCTGTAGAAAAGGCCAAGTCTTTGTCTTAGCTTCCTCAGCAGGTCGTCCAGATGGTCCGTAAAGGAGAGTTTCTGGTCAATCCAGACCCCCAAATATTTTAATTTCATGACATATTCGAGTTTTTCTCCCAGAATCGTGGAGATGGGGGGGCGGTGTACCAGTTGCTGCTGGATAGGAGAGGTGACATACAGATGAGAGTAACATGGCTTTAGTTTTCTTTGCATTGAGAAGTAACTTTCTTCTAAGGAGTTGCCATTGCAGGAGGTCGAAGTCTTTTTGAAGGAACTCAGTTCTTTACTAGATTATCAGGAAGAACAAAAACTTATTTTTTAAGACAGAGATATTATGAAGGAGGGCACAGGGTATTATGATTATTGGCAAATCGCTTACGTCAGCAGAAAGCAAAGGCAACTATAACAAAAATAATTCATCCCCAAACTAAAAAAAGGTTATTATTCTACTTTAGATGTTGCCGACACTGTTAAGGATTTTTACTCCGGTTTATATAAGGCTGATCCTTCCCTGGATAAGGATACTTTAACAGCTTACCTTGCACAACTGCGCCTCCCACAGGTTTCGGAGGCCAATAATCAATTTCTCACTGCCCTATTACCCACGCCAAAACTGTTTCTGAAACAAAACATTTAAAAACTGGTGAATGCCCTGGAACAGACGGGCTGCCCAGGGAGTTTTATGAGCTCGTTCGGGAGCCTGTTGCTCCCTTATTACATTGGGCATACACCTTGGCCCTACACACAGAAGGTGCCATGGCACCATCCTGGACTCAAGTGATAGTGTCTATGCTTCCAAAGTTGGCCAAGGATCCCACAATCTGTACATTCTATCAGTCTATCTCAATACTTAATACCGATTATAAGATACTGACTGGGATACTAACATGAAGGCTAGAACATATTATACCCCAGCTTATTCTTAATGATCAAACTGGATTCGTTCCAGGGTGACAAGCACAAGATAATATCCCTAGGGCAGTGCATACACAAAGACAACCAGCTCAGTTAATGATACAGATGCAGAGAAGGCCTTCAATGCATTCCCATGGGCCTATTTATTATGGGTCTTGGCTGGCTTTGGCACTGCAGACACTTTTTTACAATGTGTAATTAAAATATACTCCAACTCTACAGGTTTTGTCTGAGTTAATGGACATATTATGGATCCATTCCGATTGGAGTGGGGGACCTGTCAAGGTTGCCCTTTGTCCCTTCTTCTATTTGCATTGTACTTCGAGCCATTTGCTCAAAGTATACAGTTCAACCCTATAATTCAAGGTATAGTGTTGAGAGGGGTGGAACACAAAATTAGCCTTGTACGCAGATGATGTTCTGCTTTTTCTTGGGCACCCTGACCAATGGCTTCCAAAAGTATTTGCACAAATACAGTTCTTTTCAAAGCTGTCAGGGTATACTTTATATTACCCCATCACCAAAACGCTACAGAACCGTTACCCAATGCGATAGGACCTTTCCACTATGAAGCATTTAGGAATACAGTTAGACCTTTCCTCATCTACCCTTTTTCAGTATTAATTACCTGCCACTTACTACTGCCCTTAGATCTGATTACAAACGCCAGGGTTTACTGCCTCTCTCCTTGCATGTTCGGGTTCAGACCGCTAAAATGAATATTTTACCACAACTTTTACATTTATTTCAAAGTGTCCCTTGTTTACTCTCTAAGCACGAATTATCAGTTTGGCAGAAAAAAACTACTTTTTTTTTGTTTGGGAGGCAAAGCGACATAGGGTAGCTCAAAAGGTCCTTTATTTGTCAAAAACACAAGGTGGTTTAACAGTGCCTTTTTTAATGGGCTACTGGGTAGCGGCCCAAATGAAAATAATCTTAGTGTGGACCAACCTGAAATATAAACAAACTGAATTATCAGAACCAAATACCCCTCCGCTTCAGGCTCTGCCCTTTCTGCCCTGAATTTTACACAGTTATACTGACAGTACCCGACAGGGTATTAGTACAACCCCTGAGGGTTGGAGACAGGTGTCCTTAAGGGTTCCACAGCACATTCCCTTTGGAGATACAGATGGTGGATACGGGACAGCTCTTTTGTCCCAGCCACATTAGACCCTTGGTTTAAATGACAGGCATACCTGGGCCTCCACTCCCCATGGCAACTTAGTCAAGCAAACACAGTAATTCCTTTTGAAGTGGCAGCCCAGAAATTTAACCTCCTCCCTGGTGATAAATTTCACTATTATCAGCTGCAGGATTTTGTTAACTCTCAGTTGCATAAAACTAATACTTCCATTAAAGGGCCTAGCTCCCTTCTTCCATTTGAAACCATCTGGGGCACTCCAACTGGTAAAGGAGCAATCATTCTTTTATACATAAATTATATAAAAGATTTAGGAGTAACAAAGAACAAAACTAAGATTAAGTGGGAGAAATAACTAGATCTTAGTTTGGACCAGAGAGACTGGGAGAGGGTCTGGGTAGCAACATGGTGTACTACCTGCTCTCCGGGTTGGCAAAAATTTGCCTGGAAATTGAGGATTTGGTACTTTTTGGTACCAACTCTAAAAGCAAAATGGGCTCCCAGTATCACTACTACATGCTGAACACATTGCAGGACCGAAGAAGCCACATGCTCATATTTTCTGGCAATGCCCAGAGCTTAAGGTGTACTGGGATTCCATAACAGAACTTCTCCTACGTCTCTTGGATCTACCCTTCCCCACCCCATTAGGTCCTGAACACTTAGTGTTAGGGATCCCTCCTTCCTTGGTGAAGGGTAAAGAAGCTAAATATTTGTGGGGAGTCCTGATAATAGCTGCCTTAAAGGCTGTAACATGCCGTTGGTTGCACCCTGAACCACCAACTCTTTTGGAATGGGTACAGATAGCCAAATTAAAAGAATGGAGAGACTTACAATGCTTTACAACAAAAATCTGTAGCCTATACTAATAGGTGGGCACGCAGGGCACTTTATCAAGAGGAGTTACCCTCTGATTGGTAAGGAGTCTTTTTCTACTTTTAAACTTTAAACTTTTAGTATCGTTTCCTACATATAATTAATATGAAATTTAAATAATCTCTTATACCCTCTATAAAGGACCTATTTCTATAAAAAAGATGACAGGATTATCTGGTTAATATATTAGTATTAATAGTTTACCTATTTTTAAAGTGACGTCACTGTTCTAGTTCTTCCTTTCAATATGGTTCCTTCTTTTTTGTATTGAAACAAATAGCTCCTTATTACCAACTGCCTTTTATTTTAAATAGTTCTTGAGAAAATTTACACCTTGTTTGTATTTGTTTACACATGTATTTTAATAACATATTTTCTTATTTATTTTACAATAATTGTATGGTTACATTGTCTTGACTAAAGTACCCAGATATAAAGGACAATTCATATTTCTCTTTTGAGTATGTTAAACGAAACTTTATCAATAAAGATTAAAAAAAAAAAAAAAGGCTAGCCAGGCCCCTAAAAACAAAACTCCCTCAAAACTGAAAAAAAGCCGCCCTGGCACTGAGGGTTGAGGTTGGAAGCCGCGACTCGCGTCACACCAGCAAACCGGGTTCAGCAACGAGCAAAGGCCGTCGGGGGTCTGCAGGAGAGGGAGAGGATTGAGCATCCGAGGACAGCTCTTCTGTCCCAGGAGGGAGAGGGGTACCTGCTTGGCTGGCCTCTGGTGGAAGACGGAAGCACAGCAAGCACAGGAGCGTACAGAGAGGGTTGGGAGTGGCGGACGTCTGCAGAGATGCCTTGACATTGGGGCCCAAGCCACTCCCTTAGAACAGAAGGAAAAAAAAACAACGCCAGAGAACGAGTACTGCCTGACCACCAGGGAACCCAACGAAACTTTGAAGATACAGTGGCGTCAGGGACCCGCCCTAAACCCGCCTGGGCGGTATATCCACGGCTCCATGGGGGCAACCCGGGGACTCAGGTAAGGCAAGTCGTGAGGTGGTACTTGGGTGTCTCCCGAAGAAGCATAGCTCCAGGGTGGGGGAAGGAGGTGAAAATAGAAAGTAAAAAAAAAAAGACATTAAATATACTTTCTCTTTATAATACATTCCTTACACAGCTACACAAATAAAAAAAAAAAAAAGACATTCTACTCCGGTTCATTTTCTGATCATGAGCCTCTCACTGCCCAATATCCTTACCTGGCTACCAGGGTATTTTTTTCTGCTCACCCTGCCACAGATAAAACAGAATTATTGGCTTTATTGAGGCCTCATGTTGTGTGGAGAGAGGTGAACATTCTGCCAGAATAATTCTGCAGAAGTCTGAATTCCTGTATTCCATGATAAACACAATATTCCATCTTTTAAATGTGTAAAAAGACAAACGATTGACAGGTGGAGAAGAAAAACAGATTACTCACCTGTAACAATAGTTCTAGAAGTGGTATATAATGTTCATCCACACTTATTGGCAGTGTCCTTTCCGTTTAAGATGTGCTGGAAAGTCTTCAAGCTGGCTCCTCCCACCAACCTGGGTGATAACTCCTTCGGCTCTGCTCCATGACGCCAGATCTTGCCCGCTGGAAGCAGAGTGCGTGCGTTGAAGCTGGGGAGGTTGGGTGGGTCTGTGTGGATGATCATCATATACCACTCCTAGAACTACTGTTACAGGTGAGTAACCTATTTTGCTAGGGACGTGGATATGATGTTCTATCCACACTTACTGGCAGACTCCTAGCAGTTCTCCGGGGGAAGGGAGGCAAGGCGCACACCCTCTACTTAGGAAATAGGGATTGGAGAACTGAGGCCCCAAAACCAGCATTCCAGCGTCTCTAGGTCAATGTGGCAATGGGAAATGAAGGTGTGTGCTGATCTCCAGGTTACAACCCTGCAGATTTTCTGGACAGGGACATCCCTGGAAGCAGCCACCAACGCAGCAGTATGGCAGGTGGACTAAGCCCTTAGTACTCCAGGAAGCTCCCTACCCGCCAATCTATAGCAGAGATCAATGCAGGATGTGATCCACCTGCCAATCATCCGCTTGGCTGCAGGTCTGCCAGGTGCAGCTTCAGTATAAGTGACAAACAGCTGGCGAACCTCTCCCCAAACTCCAGCTGTGCGCTCTTTGTAATAAGCGAGCTCTCAACTCAGGTCCAGAGTATGGAGCCTGTGCTCGGCCTTCTAGGTGTGATTGGTGAAGAACACTGGGAGATTAATCATCTGGTTCAGGTGAAAGTCCAACACAACCTTAGGGAGGAACTTCGGGTTGGGGTGCAGGACAACACTGTCCTTGTGGAAGGCCAGGTAAGGAGATTCCACCAAAAGCACCCGGAGCTCAATGAGCCTTCTGGTTGATGTGATAGCCACCATGAAGGTAATCTTCCACAACAGGTGAGAGAGATCACACCTGTGCATCAGTTCAAATGGCTTGCCCATGAGCTTTGCCAAAACCAGCAACAAGTCCCACGGGAGTGGTGGTTCACACACCGGAGGGGAAATGTGGTCAGGACCTTTGAAAAAGTGCTCGACCATCTTATCCTGTACCACTGACTGCTGACTGGTCCACGACTGGTAAGCACAGATGGCTGCCAGGTGCACCTTAAGGGTCACTGACCAAAGGCCCAACTGAGAGATGGACCAAAGTTAATCAAGGATGCAAGCCACTGGACAGGACAACAGGGCCAACCCCTTGTCCTGACACCAAATGGAGAATCTCTTCCATTTGAAGGCATAGCACTTCCTGGTCAACTCCTCCCATGATGCCTGCATAACGGTGAAGACATCTTCAGAGAGAGCCAAGGCCTGGAACTCTAGCCACTCAGGAACCAAACCGACAGGTGCAGGGATTAAAGGTCCAAGTGAGTACCTTCTCCGATTGATGGAAAGCAGGTCCAGGTGTAGGGGAAGACACCTCGGGAGCCTGCTGCTGAGGCTGAGGAGTTTGGGGTACCAGAACTGGCATGGACAGTCAGGAGCCACCAGGATTACCTGTGCCTTGTCCCTCCTGGCCTTGAGAAGTACCTTGTGGATCAAGAGAAGTGAAGGGAAGGCATAAAAGAGGCCCGGGTCCAGGGCCTCGAGAAGATATCCCCCTGCAGCATTCCCTGCTGAGGGGGGCGGACACAAAACAGCCTCAGCTTTGCATTCTCCCTGGAGGCGAACAGGTCCACCTGAGGGGTGCCCCATTGGGAGAACAGATTGTGAACTACCTCTGGATGGAGAGACCACTCATGAGATGCCTCGTCCACCTGGCTGAGGGTGTCCACCAGCTGACTGGAGGCCCCTGCCACATGAATGGACAGGAGATCCACCTCCAGGCTGCGCACGAGGGTCCAGACATTGAGAGCTTCCTTGCACAAAAGCAGGGAGTGCATCCCGCCCCATTTGTTGAGGCAGTACATGGTCGTGGTATTGTCCGTCTGGACTTGGACCACTTGACTCAGAATGTGTGGAACGCATGCAGACAGCGGCAGTTGAACTGCTTGGAGCTCCAGCAGGTTGATGTGGCATCGAGTCTCCTCGGGGGTCCAGAGCCCGTGGACTCTGTGTTCCCCCAGCTGGGCACCCAAGGCCGTGGGAGAGGCATCACTCATCAGGATGACCATCAGCTCTGGGCAGACAAATGGGAGCCCTTCCTGCAGATGTGCTGGGACCAGCCACCACTGGATGGCGTCCCACATCCGATGGGTCACCATGACCAGCTGATCGAAGTGCCCCTTGCGCTGAGACCACTGGCTGGCCAGCTCCCACTGCAGGGACTGAATTCTCCATGGGCCCAATGGACCACGATGGTACAGGCCACCATGTATCCTAGCAGGTGCAGGAAGTCCTGGGCAGGGCACAAGTGCCCAACCCGAAATGATTGGGCAAAGGAGGAGAGAGCCTCTGCCCTGTCCACCGGGAGCCAGGGCTCTGGCTCTGCAAGAGTCGAGCTCCGCCCCGATGAAGCTGATCACCTGCAAGGACACAAGTTCCAACTTGGCCTCACTGACTAGGAGGCCAAGTCTGACACAGATCTGGAGGGCCAGGTCCCTGGACTGCTCCACCTCCTGCCTGAAGGGACCTGCTACCAGCCAGTCATCCAGGTAGGGATAAACCCGGAGCCCTTGGCACCTCAGGTAAGATGCCACCACTGCTATGCACTTGGAGAAAGCCCTGGAGGCAAAGGAGAGGCCAAAGAGCATGGCCTGGAACTTGTAGAGAGTTCCCTTGGCTCAAAAGCGGAGCAACCTTCGGTAAGATGGATGGATCATAATGTGAAAGAATGCGTCCTGAAGATCCAGAGAGCAAAACCACATGTCCAGCTCTACAGATGGTATGATCTGAGACAGAGTTACTTTCCTGAAGGTGCGCGACCTGAGGAACTTGTTCTGGTCATGCAGATCTAGAATGGGGCGCCAGCCCCCCATCCACTTTTGCACCAGGAAGTACCTGGAGACAAACCCTAGGTGTTCCGGAGGATCCGCAACAGGAACCATGACCTCCTTGCACAGGAGCTGGGCTATGTTTGTCTCTGAGAGCTGACAGCATGTCTGCAGAAGCCAAGTCCTTACATGGGGCGCAGGCTCAGCAAGGAGGGTACTGCTCGAACTCTAGAGGCAGACTCCAACCCACCAATTCTAGAACCCACCTGTCCGTGCTGACAACGGGCCAGGCAGAAAGACAGTGGCAGAGCCGGCCCCCCACAGGAGGACCCAGGGGAGGCAGGCCGGGCATGAGGGAGGCACCCATCATCCTGTCACTGGGTAGGCCTGGAGGAGGAGGGCCCGGCTGAGGGGCCACCGGAGCCTCTCCCTCCTGGCTTACAGACAGCTGAGGCCACTGACTTGGGCAGAGGTCATCAAGCCTGAGCTTGCTGGCCAGCTGGTTGCTGGGCTGGCTTGGCCACAGGAGTGGAAGGTGACCAAAAGGGCTTCCATTTCTGATGCTGCTTGGAGCCCTTGGGGTCATTCTGGGCAGATATCACCGAGTCCAAGGTGGCACTGGACTTCTTGATGTGTGTGAGGTGACCCTCAACCCCGGGCCCAAACAGATCAATGTTCAGGAAAGGGACATCTGCCAGCTTGTGTTGAGTGTCTGCTGTGAAGGTCGAGATCCTTAGCCAAGCCCTGCAATGCAGGGCAACTGAGGCCACCACAGAGTGGGCACAAGAGTCCCCAATATCCATGGCAGTCTGGAGCTATTATTTGGCCACAGCCCAGCCCTTGTCTTGGACCTGTTTGACCGTGGTCTGAAGGTCTGCAGGCAGATGAGGAAGCACCCCATCTAAGGTGCCCAGAAAGGCATGGGAAAAGTGGGTCATGAGAAGGGCTGAGCTCGCCTGGCAGAGGCCAAGCGAGGAGGCAGCATAGACCTTTTTAGCAACGTGGTCCAACATCTTGGACTCCTTATCAGGTGGCTTGTAAACATCCCCAGTGTTGCTGGAGCGCCAGAACCCAGAGCCGGCCACCAACCCTCAGCCAAGAGGTACTCTGTGCATCCTGAAAGGGATCTGGTGGGCACCGAATACCTGCAGGCCATCCGGGTAGAAGGCGCAGGGCAGGAAGCAGGACACTGCCAGAGCTCCAAGGCAGTGCCAAGAATGGCTTCTGCCATCAGAAAAGTATCCCTGGTCGACAAGCTCGGTCAATGGGTAACGAGCCCATTTCTGGATGGACTCCATCTTCATACCCATCAACTCAGAGATCAAACGGAGAAGGCCCATGAAAGAGGATGGACCTTCGTCCGTCAAGAGATCCCACGGGCTCCACATCGACCAGATGGGAGTGTAAGGAGGAATCCTTGTACTCTGAAGAGCTGTCAAAGAGCGGTCGATCACCAGAGTCCCCATTGACCCTCTGCGGACAGTCAGGGGTGATGGTGACCAACAGCCGATGGGGAAGCCCCTTGGCCGTCCGAGACTCCTTAGTTGGAGTGCCAACCATCAGATGTTTGGGCGGCAGTTCCACCACAATCAGCGGAGAACCCAGAGTCGGCAGAGTCAGGATCGCCTTAATTGGTTCCATTGACAGAGTCAGCATTAGCCTTTCGGGCGACAGCCAAGTGATGGCCGGCGTAGAAACCGGGGTTGGTTTGGCACCGGTAAACACCAGCTGTTGCCACATCCAAGTCCTTGTAGCATCAACGCAACTTGCGACAAAGCCTCTCCTCACCAGAGGACGAAGAATAGTGGCAGCGCCACTTCCCGTGGTGCCGAGAGTGGGAGCGCTGATGACGGCGGGACCAGCTTGACCCACAGGAAGAAAATCGAGACCTTGACCTCGGCCACCAGGGGGACCGGTGGCGGGGATCGGAGGGTGTCGGCAATTGCCTAGACTCCTCCTGGTCAGGGTCAGGGACCAGAGGCGGCAGGTCAGCGGACTTGATCTGTCCCTCCAATGGTCTGCATCAGGAGCGGGGTCCTAGACAAGGAAGCAGCAGCCTCTTCAGTCGACAACTGGTTGGTCACCTCAAGAAAAGTCTCGGCTGGGACATCAACCAGCATCTCGGCCGACAGGGTTACCGTGGAGCCAACGGCCAAGGCCAAGGATTCGACCAAAGTCACATCCAGAGAAGTGGGGAAATCAGAGGCCCTCGATCGAGAGTACTATCGATTCCATGATTGACGATGAGTCTTTTCCTTCTTAGACTCTTTTTTTTAGATTTAGATTTGCCAATGGGTCCCTGACCAAAGGTCAGCAGGGACTGGCACAATTCCTTGAAGGAGCCCGAAAAAGTAGAGCCCAGCTGAAGCGGCATGAAGGCAGAAGCCGAGAAGGAATCGGCCGCCTACTCTTCGAAGGCCGTAAGCTGCTCAGCGGACCTCGCAGCCGTGGAGACCACCCAACAGGCATCCTTGGATTTGACCAGCGGGTTCTGTTGTGTTGGGCAGCCCAATTTCAGGTGGGTGAGACGGTCCTCCACGACAGCAGAATGAAACGAGCGGCAAAAGTTGCAGGCCTGGTGATCATGATCATGCCCCAGGCAGTAGACGCATGTGGCGTGCGGTCCTGGACATCTTCTGCCCACAAGGGCACCGGCAGAACCCAGGAGCAGACTTTTCGGCCATCGCAGTTGTGATCGAAGATCGAGTAGAAGATGAAACTCATCACAAGAGTCGGTCTGGAAGTAATTCCAAAGAATTTGAGTGCCAGGGCCTACTCAAGGCAGGAGCGGTAAGGAGGGAACCTGCTTCTTCCAGCGGAAAGAAAGATCTGGCGTCATGGGGCGAAGCCGAGGGAGTTACCACCTGGGTGGGTGGGAGGAGCTAGCTTGAAGACTTTCCGGCACATCTTAAAGGGAAAGGACACTGACAATAAGTGTGGATAGAACATCATACCTACGTCCCTAGAACTACTTTTTACTACTTGTCTTTTCTTCCACAGAGATTTATCTTACAGGCTGGTAGCTTACTGGTACAGGGATGTATCCTGTTCTCAGGGATATACCCTGGTCAGGTCAAACCAGGTCATCATTCAGATGGCTACCAGGTTTTTTTCTCCCCCATTAATTTCCTCCCTCCTCCCCTGGCATGGATGAATGCCTATATCGGCCACTCACAGCCACTGCGTCCCCTGTGCGGCAAAAGCAAGCTCCCTGGCCCAATCGCAGGGGCTGCTGTGGTGACAGAGTCCGCTGCCAACCCTCCCCAACCAAGATGCACTGACGATCGGCAGCTGTCTCGGTCATGGCCTGCCTCCCAACGCAACTTCCTGGGCTCACTTCCGAACCCGGGTCGTCAGCACAGCAGCGCAATGCGCACAAGCCAATAATCTCCTCAGGTGCTGTAAAATGCCTGATTGGAAGTTCAGTGTATCAATGACATTTTTTAAATACCCTGCCACAGACTGGCTCTCTCCCTGAAGTCAGTCCGCACTGCTAACAGTGTTCATAATCCTTCAGACACCTGAATGGTCACTTGTTATGCTGCAACCACCAAGCTGGACTGTCACTCTGGATATTTTAAGGTCAGAATCCCACCAAAGTGGGTGTGGCCAAGCGCAGGAGCTGAATGGCGGCTTGAATGAGGAGCTCCATCCACATCGCCTGCTATTTTCTCCCTATACTTAACTAGGCCGCCAAAAAAAACCTAACAATTTGATACACTACCTTTCTCGATGCCTGCGCCAGCTAAATCTTTGAAAAAGCAGTCCAAAATCTCCTTTAAATCACCAGGAGTGAACCAAGAAGTTAAGGGCCTACCTCAGAGGAAAGCACGAGATGAGCCCGGGCTGGTGCCTACAGCAGAATGGACCTCTCCTGCTCCAGAAACCTCCACAATGCAGGACGAATCCACTCCGGGTCCGACTGATGTTGTTGCTGAGGGGTATCAAAATTTAGAGTGCCTTTTGAAAGATCTTAAATACAATCTTGGTACCCGCATGGAGGAGGGGTTTAAAAATGTAACAGCACAAATTCAACATATGCAGCAGACCGTCAATACTTTGGCAGAAACAGCTGAGACACACGCGTCCCATATAGAACTGGAAAATCGAGTGGGGAACCAGGAAGATCTAACCTCTAGACATCCAACAGACCTCACAAAAGCCCTAAAAGAAACTGAGCTCCTTAAGCAAATGGTGGATGACCACGAGAACCGGGAGCACCGTTGCAACATAAGAATCATCGTGCTACTGGAGGGGCTTGAGGGCAGGGACTGTGTCGGATTTTTGCAATATTGGTTTAAGGACACACTGCAAATGCCACAGGATGCTACCTTAAAGATTCAGCAAGCTCATCGCTCACCAGGTCCCAGACCTTTACACGACCAGAAGCCTCATCACATCATAGTCAAATTTCTGAGGTACCAAGATAAACTTCTGGTTCTGAATGCAGCTCGAAAAAAAGAGGCAATTATGGTGCAGCAGAACCGGGTAAGCTTGTTCCCACACTACTCAAAGAGTGTTACAACTACAGAGGCAGGCTTATGCCGAAGTTAAAATACTGTTGCATTCCATCTCATGCCCCTTCACTCTGGCCTATCCAGCTAGGCTCATTATCCGGCCCATGGAGACCCACAAAAGGCTTTTACCAACCCAGACTTGGCACTGGAATATGCTTGAGAATTGGAATGCCAGAAGAGAGGTTAATTGGCCTACTCTATACAAACTGGATTAATATCAGGTATTGAAATACCGGTGGTGGGTGACTGGGGAGTGGGGGGGAGGCACCTAGGCCTTATTCTGGTCTATAACACCTTCGGGGGCCTATTAGGGCATGACCGGTGGGCACCCCACCCCTCCCTTTTCCTCTTTGCCTACTGGCATCCCTGGTGGGACATTACAGACTCTCCTATATTGTGGACATTTTGACCAATCATTCTTCAAGAAGAGTAGCAAAGAAACAGGACTGGGCCTTTATTTACTTCAGGACTGTTCGTTTGCACATGGAAGCTGGCAGATGGCGCAGACATTTTCTTTTTTCCCAGAATTAGAGAAGTCTCACCCTGAACTTTCCATGTTAATGGCTGGATTATTGGGCATATGGAATTTTATTTTGGGGACTAGTATTACGTTTACCTTATGGGCTCTCCTTTGAGAGGGCTCACATGAAGCTGGGGAGAACAGAAGCAATCCGTTTTGGGACCTGCATTCTTTCTTTTCATTTAGTTGGTGGATTAAACTAACTGAATGCATTCCTTTGTTTTATTTTACACTTTTGAGGGGTGGGGGACACTGGATGCAGAGCTCATTGCAAGTTTTTGTTTTTTTCATTAGAGCAATGGAGATAAAGCTGAAAATTCCATTTAGGCGGGGTGGTTAGTTCCCCACATCTCAGAAGAGGACATACATCCCTGCAGAGCTCTGAGAGCAGTGCCCAACTCCCAATAAGCTATTGGGCAAAAAGGGTAACTGAGAGGAGTGTATCCCAGGCCCTTACCCGCACCGTCCCGATCCTTTTTCTTAGGTAAATAAGGGGAACATGGTTAATTTCTTTTCAAATTTAAATTTTATTAATGTGCTTATAATAGCAGGCGATGGGGCGCTAAATCCACGAAGAGGAGTGGATGGGAACAGAAGACAATTTGTTACAGTTTTACAGTTTTGTTGCATTGATTATGTCTTCAGTATATGTGTTAGTGGGAGACCAATATGCTCGGGGGGTAGAATACACTATGTTCAAGTGGTTTATTGCTATTTACTGTTTAATGTATATTAATGTGGAAGGGGGGGTTGTTGAAGAAGCTCGTTTTTGGTTGTTGGGGTTACTGTAAACTAAAGCGAGCTAGTCTTGTTTTTCATACAGAATCACAGTCGACATTTTGGGTTTATATTAAGCTACTATGCGATTATGGCTAGTATCACTTTCATATCATGGAACGTCAATTGTCTGCGAACAGTGGTTAAAAGAAAGAGAGTATGGGCATACATTAAGAAACTTAGGGGGGACAAAATCTTCCTACAGCAGATTCATTCCACTAAGGAGGAGGCTGGTCACCTGGGAGATTCCTGGGGTGGTACTTTTTGGCAGCCCCCTTTACCTCTAAGGCTCATGGGGCAGCTATATGGATTCGACCTGGCCTGCCTCACCAGGTGTTATCTTGGGTGGCTGATCCCCAAGGCAGGTATGTAATAGCAGTAGTCGATTTGGGTGAATGGAAACGTACTCTGGTCTCACTCTATGGTCCTAATTATGACTCACCTGATTTCTTTACCCACTTGGCGACCACCTTTGCTCCCTACCTGGACTGTCTGTTAATGGGAGGGGATATGAATATGTACTGGGACTTCAAGCTAGGTCACTCTGGTACTCGCCGGGGGGGGGGCCCCACCTCATAGTGCTCTTGCTCTGCACAGGTTACTGGAGGGTAGATCCCTTACTGAGGCCTGGCGTATTTGCCATCCTGCCAATAGGGAATATTCTTTTTTTTTTCCCCACTCACATAATGTCTATACCAGACTAGATTATATTTTTTACCATCTTGCCTGGTGGGGGAGATAGCAGCAGCAGAATATGACCAACTGGTGATCTCTGATCACGCGCCCCTTAGAGTGGTGGTGTCCAGAGGAGGGGACTCTCCGGGTACGACCCAGTGGCGCTTTGATCTTGCCTTGCTTTTGGATAATCAGTTTATTCAACAGCTGAATGACCACCTTAGGGAATTTGTTTCTTTGAACTCCCTGGAGGACACGAGTATTGGGATAGTGCGGGACACCTTGAAAGCCTTCATTAGAGGCGAAGCTACTTCATATTCGTCCTTCCAGAAGAAAAAAGATATTGTCAAGGAGTACCATTTAGAGAAATCTATAAATACATTGGAGAAGACTAGTATGGCCCAACAGACCCCACAATCAATAGCAAAGCTTAAGTCATTAAAAGGTACCCTAAACTAGCTTTCCATCAGGAAACTAGAGAGGGATTTGTTGTTAAAGTCTAACACCTATTTTGATGGGGACAAATCAGGGAAGCTGTTGGCTGGAATGGTGAAGGCTAAGTGGGCAGAAAGAACGATATTAGATATAGAAGATACCAATGGGGTGGTCACTTATGACCAGGGTAAGATTAATGATGCAATTTGGGCTTACTACTCTACCCTGCACACCTCTGAATTCCCTTCTGGAGCAGACCCAGGGAGTTTCTTGGGGAAGATTGTTTTGCCCACTCTTCGAGATTGTGATAGGGGAACCTGGTGACACTAGAGGAGCTGCGTAAGGTGGTGTGGGGGACTAAAAAGGGGAAAGCGCCGGGCCCCGATGGACTTCCATCAGAGCTGTATAAACTGATTTGGGACACGGTGGGCCCTCTGATGCTACAGATGGTGTCTGATGCTTTGGAACAGGGGACCCTGCTGCCTTCTCAATACCTGGCCACTATTACTGTCCTACCTAAACCTGGTAAAGACCCTTTTAAATTTACTTCATACCGACCCATTTCCCTTTTAAATGCTAATTATAAAATTATTGCCAAATTACTGGCATCCAGGATTGAGGGGTTGCTGCCCTGATTTATACACCCAGATCAGGGAGGGTTTGTGAAAGGCAGGCAGACAAAACGCAATATAAGGCAGACCCTGAATATTATGCTTTTTTGGCCCTGGGGTGGAGGGTGGGGACTACTGGCCCTTGACGCTGAAAAGGCGTTCGACCGTGTGGAATGGCCCTTTATGCTTGCAGTCCTTGCAAAATTTGGTGCGGGTCCTCACATGTTGAGATGGGTTAGTGCATTATACAGGGCTCCCAAAGCCCAAATACTTACAAATAATTTGGTTTCAACCCCCTTTTCTCTGACTAGGGGAACTAGGCAGGGTTGTCCCCCGTCTCCACTTTTGTATGTCCTTACCATCGAAGCCTCGGCACAAGCTATTAGACCTGCAACGGGTATTCAAGGCCTGGACATTTGGGGCATAAAATCTACCTTTTTGCTGATGATGTCCTACTTTTCCTACGATCCCCAGAGACATCCCTTCCCTGTCTATCCGAGCTTTTTACCATATGTGGACAATTTTCAGGGCATAAAATTAACGGGGGGAAAAGCTAATGGATGCCACTGGCGGATCCCAGGGATCCTATCACGGTGGCCAACACTAGAATTCCCTGTATGGATCAGATTAAATATTTAGGAATCATAATCCCCTCCACTATATCCAAATTGGTGAAATTGAGCATGAAAGGCATCATTAAAAAAGTTAAAGACGACTGTACGGTCTGGCAAGCCCTTCCCCTGACCCTTCTGGGAAGTGTTAATTTAATTAAAATGTCGGTGGTGCCACAATTCTTATACTTTTTCCAGACAGTCCCCCTTTGTGTCCCTCACAAATTTATAAAATCACTAGAGGGTGCCATTACACACCTCCTTTGGCAGGGAGGAAGACCAAGAATTAAGAAAGAGATTTTGTGGCACCCTGTTGGGAAAGGGGGTTTGGGCCTCCCTAATGTTCAACACTACTACTACATGGCTGATCAGCTGGTCTTTGTACAGGACCTGTTCAAGGAAGGGGTTGATAGACCTGCACGGGTGAGTTTAGAAACCCGCTCTTTTACCCCTCTATACTACGATGTCCTGGTGCGAGGTAGGGGTTTGTCCCAGCCCGTTAAACTAGACAACCCATGTATCAGAACTTTGTGGAGGGTGTGGCAGAAAGTTCACCAAGTGCTGGGGTGTGGGACACAGTCAGTTTCTAGAGAGACCACCTTTTTGACAATGCTGCTGAACAGTGGGGAAGTGGCGCCTGGGGAAAAGAAAATTTTAAAAATTTGGTATAATCGGGGATTAAAATCCCTAGGCCAATTGTGACTTGGGGATGAGGTGTTACCCTTTTCCTCCTTTATTAGAAAATACAATATTAATACCTCACATTATTTCATCTACCTGAGCTTGCAGGTAATTACTGCCAGACTGGGAATTCGGTTGCTGGAGGACCAATTAGGAGGTAGGTCACCACTGGAGGAGGTATTCATGGGGCAAGCAACAGACAAGGCATTTAGGTCTCTTCGGAAATGTTACAGACTGATGCGTGGGGCACTCCGACTCTTTGATAAAAATAAAAGCCCAGTGGGAACTAGATTTAAGTCCAGAAGGCCTGACAGGGGGAGACTTGTTGACCGTTCTAAAAAATATAGGGAAATGCTCAATTAACAATAGGCTACAAGCTGTTCAATACAATGTTCTCTTCAGAGCTTACTTTACACCACGTCTGGCTCACAGGATTGACCCGTCAGTGTCGCCTTTGTGCCATAAATGTAAAATTTATGAAGGTACTCTTTATCATTTGCTTTGGGAGTGTCCAAAATTGCAATTATTTTGGGCAGGCATCCACCAACTCATAGCCCCGATCTTGCAACGCCCCATAGTATTAGAACCAGTTGAAATTATGTTGGGCTTGCCACTAGGCGACCCAGAGGAGAAGGGAAGAACTCCAGCATTCTCTACTGATCTGTGGAGACTAGGGAATGTAGTGGCGTTTAGGCTACTAGCCCAGTATTGGAAATCATCAGAAATGCCATCTGTTGCCAAATGGGTGAGTTCCTTTATGGACTGTATGAAGCTAGAAAGAACACAATACTTTGTCAGGGGTCAAATAGTGCAGTATTACCAGATGTGGTCTCCAGTGGAGGATGCAATAGTGCAACCTTGGTTTCCTTTATTTTAAAACCATTAACTGCCTCCTAGGCCTGCTGATAATTCATACCTTAAGATATACCACTGTTTTTCAGGAGTCATGATAGTAAGTCCTGTGGGGGGATACATTCTGAAAAGGGCCTTCCTGAGAGGGATTAACCTTTATTAAGTAATAGTACCACTGACGTGTATATCTACAGTTGAAATGTGAATAAGAGAAGATATGTCAAAGTGATGTTAATTTGTGTTACCTGATATGTCAGACATGTAACTAGCTCTCCGCTGTTTTAAATGAAGTATACAAGAAAAAAGAGAATCCCACCAATGCCACTGCTCACATTGAACAGTAACATCTCCCAAAGGGCAAACAATCCACTCCTTTAGTCGTAGCTATGAACAATGTGCTTCGGATAGCTTAGTAACCTGTCTCTTCAGAAGCAGATCACAAACTTTACAATTACCTCAGCTTATCAAAACCTTAAAATCACAGTCACAGAGAGCATGAAGTACATAAAAATGACATTTAATACTCTACAATATTTACATATGGTACAGGGTTATACACACTAAAGACTATGGAAAATACAATACAATGCAGAAAAAAAAAACAGGTTACTCATCTGTAACAGTAGTTCTAGGAGTGGTTATGATGTACATTCACATTTCTGGCAGTGTTCCTTTCCCTTAATTCCTGCCAGAGCACTTTCAAGCTGGATCCTCCCACCCACCCGGGTGGTAACTCCCTCAGCACCACCCCGTGACATCAGATCTTACCCGGTGGAAGCAAGACCGCTGTGCCACTTGCCAGGGGAGGTCAGGTGGTTCAGTGTGGATGTACATCATATACCACTCCTAGAACTATTGTTACAGGTGAGTAACCTGTTCTCCTAGAAACATGGATATAATATACAAATCCACACTGCTGGCAGACTCCTACCAGTTCTCCAGGGCGGCAGGGGCAAGGCGCACAACCCTACTTAGGAAACAGAGACTGGAGAACTGGAGCCCCAAAACCAGTGTGGTAGTGGGAAATGAAGGTGTATGCAGATTTCCAGGTAGCAGCCCTGCAGATTTTCTGGACAGGGACATCCCTGGAAGCAGCCACTGAGGCATCGGTATGACAGGTGGAATGAGCCCATAGCCCTACGGGAGGCTTCCTATCTGGCAACCTATAGCAAAGGCCCATATAGGAATTTATCGAGGGGCGCCAATACTCTGATACAGGTACCAACTTAACATGGAGAGAGAGAAGCACATGACTTGTTACAGAACAATCGTGAATTGGTGCTAAAACCAGCCAACAAGGGCGGTACGATTGAGATTTGGGGGACTGAAAAATATGAAAAAGAAATGTATAGACAACTCTCAAATGTAAAGTATTATAACTGGCTGAGTTCAGACCCCACATAGAGAATAAAACAGCAAGCTCTGGAATTTATAGCTCAGGGCGAACAACAAGGGGTTCTATACAAGCAAGGATGTGAATATCAAAGTACAAAATCCTGTGAAACCCTGTATATATTGACTACCAAAATTGCATAAAGATCCCCAAAACCCTCCTGGTCACCCAACTGTAACAGTTATCGGCTCATCAATGGAGCCGTTTTTGCATATGATTGACTGTTTTCTGACACCTTGGGTAAGCCAGCTTCGATCATATATGCATGACACAAGTGATACTATTAGAGCAAATTCTGAAGTCCCAATAACATCTGATGTCATTTTGGTAACCTTTGATATAGAAAGCTTATATTCTAATATACCCCTTCAAGGGGGTTTAAAACCTGTGAGACATTTAGATCAACGTGTCACACACGCACTCAGCAGGTCAGGCCCTCTGCTCCCACAGTGCCAACCTCCGAGCACAGTAATGTGAACAGGTAATAGACAGGGTAACCCTCCTGTCTGCTTGTGGGTCCAAATCATCTTTGGTCTCCAGTTCTGGGGAGATTCAAACTGTGAACCTTATGTTAGCGTACCCAAATGTACAGGCTCAGATAATCTGCTCTTCAGGGGGATGCCAGATATCTTTCACCTAAGGGCACCTAACCAGGTATCCAAAATGAACCCTTAAAACTCTATAAAAGACCTTAGGTATATTCTTACCTTTTCCCAGTTTAGTAACACCATCAAGCTTTGAACAGTTTTTGTCAGTCTTAACCCTCTATATATCACATGCAAAAAGAACTTCGAAGACACACCCAGGCAGTCTTTCAAAATAATATATTTACTAAAATGGATAAAATATGTAAAATGTAAACACAGAACACTATATCAAAAAGCATACAATCACTTAAAAGAACAAGGTTAAAGTACAAAACACAAATTCCTACCACAATACAATTAGACTTTTTCTATCTAATGTATTACCTCTTTACAGTGCTTAAGTTAGATCAGAGATCTTGTTTCTTAATAGTCCAAAAAAGAACTGTGTCACTAAGATCAGACACAAGTCCTAGGTTAAACTGTGTTTCTCTCACACACCCCTTCTATGTCATCTAGCTCCTCCTTTTAGAATATAAAAATTATATAAATAATGATCTTCCTGTCAGGAGCTATTTTAAATACTGTGACTTCAGCAAAAACTTATTTCCCAAATTATGACAGTCTTTAATCAAGCCATTCATTTGATCTTGTGTGGTTTCCTGTTCCCACAGCAGCTCAAAGATTTTACACTTTTTCACACCATGGTGATATAAAATGTTTTTCCTCCAAAGACGTCATAAAAGTTTACGAGCCCTATATCCTGGCAGCTGGGTTAGTTCTAATTACAATAGAAAAACATGAGACCCTTAATTAAGTCTCTCCAGTCTTTTAATTACCTCCTGGTTTCAGGTCACTTGGCACTTCACTGACCTGGGGTGGGGGGGGCATCCATAGCACAGGAAGTCTCATGTGAGACACTCACATACCACATTCTATATTACAAAAATCATGGAACAATCATAACCAGCTGGCCAAGTGTCACACATTGTACTGAGCCAGCAACACCAGAGACCGAGTTCCTAGTTCAAATAGCAAATATGGTTCTAACATTAAATTATTTTATGTACAAAGAAAACATTTTTGCATAAATAAATGGGACTGCAAAGGGCACCATGTTCACTCCAAGTTTAATGAATTTTTACGTGGGGAAAGTGGGAGGAGCAATTCTTGTACATGAACTCTTGATTTAAGAAATATGCATACCGTGGAAGTGGTATATCGACAATTGTTTATTAATTCAGAATGGGCCAGCATCAGAGTTAAACTTGCGCCTTGACTGTATGAACAGAGCTGATGGGAATTTGAAGTTTGTGATGTGCGGAAGTGCTGACAGCGTTAACGTTTTAGAGATTACAATCTATAAGGAAGCGTATAGGCTACATACAACAATGTATAGGAAGCCTATGGATCACAATAGTTTATTTCATAATACTAGCTTGCACCCGAGATCCATGATTAACAATATTCCAGTGGGCCAGGTGCTACGAGTGAGAAGAATATGTAGTACAACAAGTAAATTTAAAAAATATTCTGCCAATATGACCCAGAAATTTGTTGATCAAGGATATCCACCATAGAAGATAAAAGATGGAGTGGACCAAGCCATTGGTAAAGAACATATGTAGCTTTCGGTACTGAAAGAAAAAGTACAGTCTGCTCAACCAATCACTTTTGTCACAAATTTCTGCAAACTAAGTAATGTGGTCTCCAATATTGTGAGGAAACATTGGCCCCGTATTATAGAGAACCTCCACCTTTGAAAATGCAGAACTGAGGGTCACATACCAGAGGGGCAGTAATTTATGGAACAAATTGGTCCACAGCCTCCATCAGGCAGCTAAACCAAAAAGGGCATGGCTTCCAGATGTTCCTAAAGGAAATTTTAGATGCGGGAACTGCGCACAAATGCATCAACGCATCAGACTCTTTGACAGTTTTAAACACCCAAGAACTGGAAAGACATTTAAAAATCAATTCTTTTATAAATTGCTCGACAACTGGAGTGATTTATTTATTGGTGAGCCCTTGTGGTACGGGGTACGTGGGACAGACAAAAAGAATGCTGAAAGAAAGAATAAGTGAACACAAATCTTCCATCAGAAATGCTGTTTTGACTAATGCAATGGCAAGACATTTTAGAGAGATGAATCATGGCTCACCAGCAAATTTGAAGTTCTCTGGGATTAAGAAGGTGGAGATGTGTCCACGGAGGTTGAGGTAGGGGGACTTACTAAATAAACTTTCCCCGCGGGAATGCTTTTGGATTCATATGTTGAACAAATTAACTCCCAGAGGATTAAATGAAGAATTGCTATTGCGATGTTACTTGTAATTTGTTTATGTGGTTGTATATGTTTTTGTGTCTGTTTCGTAGTCAGTGATTATGTCATATGCACCTACTCTACCTGGCTACACTCACTGTCTGAATATGCATGAATTTTGAGTATAAGAATGAATGTGTGTGACGCCAGCAAATCAGCCCTGAGGAAGCCTAACGGCGGAACGTCACCTGATTTTGACGTTGCACCTGTTGATGTACGTTTGTTGCTCACCTGCTTGCCAGCTGCTGGCTGTGAATGCTGCTCTGGATACACCTTTGTGGTGCCAGCGTATTTGTTGATTTTGTTGATTTTATTAAAATGATGTAAGATGGCCACCTGAAATTTTATTTTGCACTTGCACTTTTTGGCTTCGTGTAACAAGCACTTTATGCACATTGAAAAGAAGACTTCACCAAAGGTAAGCTGTGTCTCATGTCTAACTGAAAGCATAGTGCTCTGGTTCAGTGCTATAACGTTTTTCTGGATGAGTGTGTTTCCCTTAAGTTTATGTGCACCAAACTGGTCACTGTGCATGAAGCGAGACCCACACCATTCTTTTTCTTGTGTTAAGACATACATGAGGCCTGAGGTCCAGGGCCTTGAGATGGCATTCCCCTGCAGCTTTCCCTGCTGAAGGGGTGGGGCACAATACAGCCTCAGCTTTGCATTCTCCTTGGAGGCAAACAGATCCATAAGAGGGGTGCCCCACCTGGAGAACAGACTCTGTACTACCTCCTGATGGAAAGGCCACTGGTGAGATGCCTCACACACTCGGCTGAGGGCGTCCACCCGGTGGATGGATACGCCTGCCACATGGATGGGCAGGAGATCGGTGCTCTGACTGCGCACAGGGGTCTAGATGCAGAGAACTTCCCTGTACAGAAGAAGGGAGTGTGTCCCGCCCTGTGTGTTGATGTAGTATGTGGTTGTGGTGTTGTTCAACTGGACATAAACGACCTGACCGGAATGTGAGGAGCAAAGGCTGTCAGCACCAGCTAAACTACCCGAAGCTCCAGTAGGATGATATGACATTGGGACTTCTCAGGGGTCCAGACTCTGTGGACTCTGTGCTCCACAGGTTGGCCCCTCAGCCCATCAGCGAGGCATCAGTCATAATGGTGACCACTGGCTCTGGGCAGACAAATAGGATTCCTTTCTGCAGAGGTTCAGGAACTAACCACCACTGGAGGGCATCCCACATCAGCTGGGTCACAGTGACTGGCTGGTCAAAGTGGCCCTGGCGCTGAAACCACTGACGGGCAAGCTCCCACTGCAGAAAGCACATTCTTCACCAGGTCCAATGGACGACGCTGGTGCATGCCGCCATGTACCCCAGGAGGCGCAGGAAATCCCAAGCAGGGCACAACTGCCCAGCCCAAAATGATGAGGCAAAGGAAGAGAGAGCCTCCGCCCAGTCCGCCAGAAGTCAACCCCTGGCTCTGCACGAGTCGCGCTCCACCCCAATGAAATGCATCACCTGCAAAGGTATGAGCTCCAATTTGGCTTCATTCACCAGAAGTCCAAGGGACACACAGGTCTAAAGGGCCAAGTCCCTGGACTGTTCCAGCTCCTCCCTGGATAGACCTGCTATAAGCCAGTCATCCAGGCAGGGATACACCCGGATCCCTCAGCGTCTCAGGTAAGCCGACACCACTACAATGCACTTGGTGAAGACCCTGGGAGCCGAGGAGAAGCCGAAGGGCGTGGGCCTGGCATTCATACAGAATCCCCTCTGCACAGAGCCGAAGGAACTGGGAGTGGGATGGATGGATGGGGATGTGGAAGAAAGCATCCCTAAGATCCAGACAGCAGAACCACATGTTCTACTCCAGAGATGGAATGATCAGAGACTGAGAGATCATCCTGAAGGTGTGCGACTAAACAACTTTCTTCGGGTCATGCAGCTCAAAGATGGGGCACCAGACCCGCGTTTGCTTTGGGACCCAAAAGTACCTGGAAACAAACCCTGGACTTACTGTAAGGTCCTGGACTTCAGCCACTACCTCCTTCTGGAGGTGCTGGGCAATGTCTTCCTGAAGGGCTGACAGCATGTCTGCGGACACCATGTCCTCCCATGGGGCACAGGCATGGCAAGGTGGGTAAGCCTCGAACTCAAGAGGCAGACCCTGGCTGACCACCTGGAGGACCTACCAGTCCATGGTGACAGCGGACCAGACAGAAAGGAAGTGAAGGAGCCAGCCCCCCACAGGAGGACCCAGGGGCAACAGGACAGGTATGGGGGAGGTGCCCCATCCCATCACTGGGCAGGCTTGGAGGAGGAAGAGGGACCGGCTGAGGAAGCCAAGCCTAAGCCTGCTGCCCAGCGGAGGGGCTGGGACGGCTTGGCTGCAGGGGCAGAGAGGGGCCGAAAGGGCTTCATCCTCTGAAGCTTCGAGCCCCTGGGCAGAGATGACAGAGTCCAGGGTGGCACCTGACTTCTCAATATGAGTGAGGTGTCCTTCCACCCCCGGTCCAAACAGGTCGATGCCCAAGAGGGAACATCCACCAACTTGTGCTGGGTATCTGCCATAAAGGTAGAGATGTAGAAGTGGGTAGCCATCTGGGAACTAGCAACCATCGAACAGTATGGTTCACAATAAACACAGCAATAGAGTCAAGCCATACAAAGGCAAAAGTACTTGACTTCAGGAGGGCTGACTTTGCCAAAATGGGTTAGTGCCTAAGGAATGCACTAGCAAATGGGCAGGAAGGAGGGGTGGAAGAACAATGGGGGAATAATAAAAACTGCCATCACGAGGCAACAAGCCTTTGTGTGAAGCAAATAAACAAAACAAAACAATGTAAGAAACCACTATGGTTCTCAAAGGAAGTGGCAATGAAGGTTCAAGAGAAAAATAAAGCATTCAGGAAGTACAAGGAATCACAGAAGGAGCAGGACAGAGAACCGTATCAGTTAAAGCAAAAGGAAGCTGGGAAGACAGTCAGAACAGCAAAGGCCCAAACCGAGGAAAAGATAGCCAACTCAGTTAAGAAGGGGGATAAAACCTTTTATAGGTACATCAGGGAGCCAAGGGAGGGATAGTGAGGCTTAATAAAGGGGAAGGAGGGTGGGCAGAGGTGACTGTGAAAAGGCAGAGATACTAAACAAATATTTTTGCTCAGTATTTACAAATGAAGAGGGGAGGTACCTAAAACAAAACAGAAACACTCTGGATATAGAAGTTGATACCAGCCCATTTACAGAAGAAAGGGTTCTGAAAGAACTCTTAAAACTGAAGGTGGACAAAGCAATGGGGCCTGATGGATCCATCCCAGAATTCTAAAAGAACTAAGGGTAGAACTAGTGACACCACTGACTACCCTCCTTAACAAATCATGGGAGGATGGGGTGGTACCCAAGGACTGGAGGAGAGCAGATGTGATTCCCCTTCACAAAAGTGGGAGCAAGGCAGAAGCAAGAAACTACAGACCTGTTAGTTTAACCTCAGTGATAGGGAAAATGATGGAATCACTTCTGAAGGAAAGAATTGTCGAGTATCTAGAGGCCAGAGGGGCACAGGACCCAAGGCAGCATGGATTCACAGCAGGAAGGTCATGCCAGACGAATCTGATAGATTTCTTTGACTGGGTGACCAAAGTAGTAGATCAGGGAGGGCTGTGGACATGGCCTACCTAGACTTTAGCAAGGCATTTGACACAGTCCCACACAAAAAGATTAATATACAAGTTAGCCAGCCTGGGAGTGGGTCCCAAGATGACAGCCTGGGTAAAGAACTGGCTGGAGAATAGGACACAGAGAGTAATAGTAAATGGAGTCCACTCTGAAGAAAGGGGGGTTACTAGTGGGGTACCACAGGGTTCAGTATTAGGACTGGTCCTCTTCAATGTCTTTATAAGTGACATTGCAGAGGGACTGGAAGGAAAAGTATGTCTCTTTGCAGATGACACAAAGATCTGCAACAGAGTTGATGCACAAGGTGGGGTGGAAAGGATAAGAAGGGACTTGGCAAGGTTAGAGGAATGGTCAAATGTATGGCAGCTTAGATTCAATGCTAAGAAGTGCAAGGTAATGCACCTGGGAAACAAAAACCCAGGGGAAGAGTACACAATGGGGGGTGAGATACTAACAACAACAGAAATGGAAAGGGACCTGGGGGTAGTCATATCAGATGACCTAAAGGTGGGCAAGCAATGTGAGAGGGCAGCAAGGAGGGCTGGGAGGATACTTGGATGCATAGGGAGAGGCATCACCAGTAGAAAACAGGAAGTTATTATCCCTCTGTACAGACAGCTGGTCAGACCCCATCTGGAGTACTGCATGCAGTTCTGGAGACCCAATCTCTGCAAAGACATAGACAGGATGGAAGCTGTCCAGAGGAGGGCAACTAAAATGGTGCAGGGTCTGCACCGTTAGACATATGAAGAGAGACTTAAAGAGCTTAATATGTATAGCCTCGAGGAAAGGAGGGAGAGGGGGGACATGATAGAAACTTTCAAGTACCTCAAGAGAATCAACAAAGTCCAAGAAGGTAGCATCTTTCAAAAAAAGAGGTGTGCAAGAACAAGGGGGCACAATTTGAAGATGGGGTGGCGGCTCAGAGGTAATTTAAGGAAGTATTTTTTCACAGAGAGGGTTGTGGATGCATGGAACGGCCTTCCGGAGGAGGTTGTGGAGTCAAAAACAGTGGTGGAATTCAAGCATGCATGGGACAGTCATAAGGCAATTCTAGCGGGTGGGGGAAGGAAGAAGTAGGCTGCTGGTTAACTAGGATCTGCAGCTTATCCATTAGGTAGGGAAATAGGCAGACTGGGTGGGCCAAGCGGTCCTTATCTGCCATCAAATTCTATGTTTCTATCCACAACTAAGCCCTACAGCACACTGCCACCGCAGCATACATGGACTGGGCACAGGAATCGCTGATGTCCATGGCTGTCTAGAGCTGCTGTTTTGCCACCACTGAGCCCTGGTCCTGGACTTGCTTGACCGTAATCTGTAAGTTAGCCAGGAGCTGGGGAAGCACCTCGTCAAGAGTGCCCAAAAGGGCATGCATGAAATGAGCCATTAAAAGGGCCGAACTTGCCTGCTGAAGGCCAAGCAAAGAGGCAGCATAGACCTTTTTGGCCCTATGATCCAACTTCTTGGATTCCTTGTGAGGAGGCTTGTCCACATCCCCGACACTGCTGGTATGCTTAAAGTCCGAGTCAGCCACCAGACCCTTGGCTGAGGGATGCTCAGTGAAACCTGACAGGGGACCCATAGGGGCCACATATTTTTGGGCTATATGGGCTGATGGTGCAAGGCAAGAGGCATGGTGCTGCCAAAACTCCAGAGTGGGGCCAAGAATAGCCTGGGCGACCGGGAAGGCAACCCCAGGGGAGTCCCCTTGGTCGAGGGATACTTGGCCAGTTTCCGAATGGACTTCATCTGGATCCTGGTAGACTCTGAAATCAAATGAAGCAAGCCCCTGAAAGAGGTGGGACCATGCTCCATGGACAAATCCTCCCCTGATTCGGCATCCGGCATCCAATAGACTGGAATGCAGGGGAGGAGTCCTCAGACTCTGAAGAATCGCTAAAAAGTGCTTGACCGCACAAATCCCCACTGACCATACAGGTTCTGTAGGGAGCCATGGTGCTCAACAGCTGACGAGGAAGCCCAGGCATGGTACGGGCATCCTTAGGAGGGGGATCCTCCTTCAGCTGCTTATGAGGCGGCTCCACCTAAATCGGTGGAGAGGCCAGAATAAGCCGAGCTGGCCGAACCGGGTAGGCAGAGGCCTCGGTGGCAGAAGCCATGGATGAGCCAGGGTTGGGGCCGGAACCAGCTTAACCCCCGACAACATGAGCTGCTGTCACATGAGTTCTTCACAGCACTGGAGCATCTTGCGTCGGAGCCCCTCCTCGTCCGAGGAGGAAGAATAGCAGCAGCATCTCTTGCCAAAGTGCCGAGAGCGGGAACGCCGATGTTGGCGCAGGCTGCTCAACTCCGGACTTCAGCAACACAACCTTAACTTCGACCGTCCGGGAACCTGACATCAAGAAATTAAGGGAACCGGCAAAAGCCGAGGATCCTCCGAGATAATGAGATCCCAAGGGTTAGTGACCAGATAAGCATGCTGGTCCGAACCACCCTGAGATGTACCAGGTAGGACTGGAGTCCTATAAAGTGAGGTATCCACCTTATCCTGTGACAGCGCATCGACCTACTCAAGAAATATCTTGACAGGTTGGTCGACGGGCGTCTCGACCAATTAGCCCGATGGGGAGACCGTGGAGCCAGTAGCCTGAACCGAAGTATTGACCACAGCTGAAACCTCCAGAGAAGCACAAGAGTCCGGGGCCCGAGAGCGCCTGAGATCCCACGATCATTGACAAGACTTCTTCTTAGTCTCTTTTGAAGATTTGGAGGATTTGGTGCCCTTAAAGGGGCCCTGCCCAAGGGTAGGAGGGACTGGCACAAATCCTGAAACATTCCCATGAAGGTGGTGCCAAAAAAAAAGCAGGACAAAGGCCAAAGCTGAAAAGGCATGCTCCGCAGCCTGAGCCGCCACCTCTTCAAAAGCCGCAAGTTGCTCTACGGACTCCGCAGCTGCGGAGACTGCCCAACAGGTGTCCTTTGATCGAATGGGAGGTCCCGTTCATCTGGGTGCCCTAAAAGTAGAACAGCGTGTTGGTCTTCCAAAATACTGGGATGTAGGGTGTGACACATGCCACACACCTGGGGATCGTGATCCAGGCAGTAGACGCACAAGGTGTGAGGGTCCATCCAAGACATCTTCTGCCCGCACTCGCATTTCTTGAAATCAGGTGCTGACTTCGAGACATCCATGACAAAGAATTCAAACACGTTCGAAATTCGCTTGAAGACTTAAAATTTTCATTAAAGTGATGGTGTGATGATTAATTGTTTAGTTTTGGGCTGCACAGCCAGTTTCCCTGTGGGGGTGATAGTTAATCTGTGCCACAATTAAAACATTTACCAGAGTCCAGTAAGAGAGGGAAGGGATCGTAACTGTGGCCGAACCGCCAGTGAGCTGATCCCTTTCCACTTCCCTGTCTTCCTGCTCTGCCCCTGCGCTCTCCCATTTTGTGACGTTTAACCAGGGAAAGCGCGGTGACGCGCCCCATACAGTCGATGGGGCTCATTTTTAAAACGTCTTTACTGCACTTTAATTGCATTGTTGATAGTGAAAGCACCGCCCAGTACAGACCCTATTACTGGAGCGGTGGCTTTCACTTTTATCAAAAGGTACACTAAACCTTTCCTGCTGGTCTGGTTGTTGTTGTATGAGAAGGACATCTATTCCTCATGATGCTGGCTATTTGACAGCCTCTTCTGGTGTGGAAAATCCCTTCAGCCCCTCTGGAAACGGGATAACAAGGCGTGCTGGTAATGGGGTCTAAAGAAAAAATTACTCACCTTAGTAATGTTGCTTCTTCTATTGGAGTCTTGCTATATTATGACAGATGCAGTTTGTCCCACCATTAGAACTGCTCCGGAGGTGAAAGAGTTAACTTCCATGCAGAGCATGGAACTTATCGCGCGAGCTCGGTTAAAGAAGCTCTGTTAGGGTGGTTTCAAACCGAAACCGTCAGATCTTTACGAGCAAAACTCACTAAGGCTCTGTGTGGAAGCTGTAACCTACACTAGCCAACTGGCTACTAAAATATTCACACATTTTCCTGGTCCCAACACCAAGACTCAAGTCAGGGGACCAGAAAAATAAGATAAAATAACTAAATAAAACACAACACCCAAACATAAAAGGGGGCATCAATAAATGCCAACAGTGGACTGCCCACCCCATACCCGAAGTAGAAGTTCTGAGAGGGGCAGGCTGTGGGGGAGGTCATAATATAGCAAGACTCCATTAGAAGAAACAACATTACTAAAGTGAGTAATTTTTTCTTCAAACAACATGAAGTCTTGCTATATTATGACAGATACAGACTACACAGCAGTACCTCCATGGAGGAGGGACAGAACCTACTTAGGGAATAGGCTCTGAAGCACGGTTGTGTTAAACCGAAGCATCCTCCTGGCCTGGATATCCAGGAGTAATGCTTGGTGAAAGTGTGTACTGTTTTCCAAGTAGCTGCTTGACATATCTCCAAGATAGGGATGTCTCTAGCAGCAGCTAGAGATGCAGCTGTACCTCTGGTAGAGTGAGCCCTCAGGCCTGAGGGAGGAACCTTACCCAGCTTTTGATAGCAAAATTGGATACAAGAGACGATCCACCTGGCAAAGGATCTCTTAGTGGCAGGTCTCCCTTTCCCAACCTCACCATAAGTGAGAAATAGTTGGAGGGAGTCAAACCTGTGACCCTTGGTACGCTCTATGTAGTAACTTAGGGCCCTCTTAACATCTAAGCTGTGCAGCCTCCTCTCACCAGAGGAGGAATGGTCAGTGAAGAACACTGGAAATGAAATAGATTGGTTAAGGTGGAAATCCAAAACCACCTTAGGCAAAAACTTCCTGTTATTCCTGAGGACTACCTTATCCCTGTGAAAGGAAATAAAGTCAGTCTCCACTGATAAAGCCTGTAACTCACTTATGCGCCTGGCAGAAGTGATGGCTACTAGAAATACAGTTTTCCAAGTCAAATACTTAAGCTCTGCCGAAGACAGAGGCTCAAAGGGGGGTTGCATCAGCTGAGCAATGCAAACATTAAGATCCCAAGCAGGGCAGGGTCCCTGAATGGAGGATTGGTATGAAGCAATCCTTTAAAAAACTTGGAAAATACAGGGTGAGCAGAAAGAGAAGAGGGCTTCCCTGCCGAAATGAAGGCAGAGACAGCTGCCAAGTGCACTTTCAGGGTAGCTGGTCTCAGTCCCAAAGAATTAAGATGGACCATATAATCCAATACAGTGGGTAAATCAGCAGATTCTGGGGAAATACGCTTCCCAGAACACCACATGGAAAACCTTTTCCACTTGGAGTTATAGGTAGCCCTGGTGGAAGGCTTCCTAGCAGCTTTCAGGATTTCGAGAACACTTTGAGAAAGTTGTAGATCAGCAAACTCTAACTGCTCAAGAGCCAGGCTTTGAGGTTGAGGGAATTTGAGATTCTGATACCAAACTCTCCCCTGAGCACAGGTTAACAGATTGTGGTTCCTGGGGAGACACAGGGGAAGATGGACTGCTAAGGACAGAAGGAGTGGGTACCAGTGCTGCCTGGCCCAGTCTGGAGCAATCAGGATCATCTTGCAGGGCTGAGACCTGATTTTGACTAGTACTTTGAACAGGAGAGGGAAGGGGGGAAAAGGCATAAAGAACTTCCCTTCCCAATCGAGGAGAAAGGCATCCAGGGGGACTGAGCCCAACACTGGGGGCCTGCAACAAAAAGTGGAAGTTGATGATTGTCTGGGGCTGCAAAAAGATCTATCTGAGGAGTGCCCCATCTGGCAAAAACTATCCCAGTACTAGGGGATCCAGTGACCATTCGTGATGGCCCTGGGAAATCCTGCTGAGAGCATCTGCCAGGACATTGTCCTTGCCTGGGAGGTGAACTGCTATGAGGGAAGTGTTCAGGGAATAAGCCAGAGACCACATCTTCATCGCCTCGGTGCACAAGGCCTAAGACCGAGTGCCCCCTTGTTTGTTGATGTACCACATTGTAGTGGTGTTGTCTGTTCTGACCTGTACCACCTTGTTCTGAACAGATGCAGAAAAAACCTGAAGTGCTAGAAAAACAGCTCTGAGTTCCAACAGATTGATGTGGAGCAGAGAGTCCTGAGGGGACCATAACCCCTGGGTGGAGAGGTCGCCCATGTGAGCTCCCCATCCCAAGAGGGATGCATCTGTATTAAGGGTCAAGGAGTGGGACAGAGGGTGAAGGCACCCTTGTCTCAGATTGCTCTGATCCTGCCACCACTGAAGGGCCTGGATCAGAGTTCGAGTCACTGGGATTAACTTGGTTAGGGTTCCCTCTTTGAGACCAGAAAGCTCTCAAATGGAACTGAATGTCCCTCATCTGAAATCTTGCTCCTTGCACTACAGCTGTGGAAGCAGCCATGTGTCCTAGGAGCTGCAGGAATGCCTTGCTGGTTGAGAGACCTGCAGAGTGAAGGGCAGTCAGGGCCACCAAGGTCCTTACCCTTTCCAGGGAAGGAAGGCTCTGGCCTGCTTTGTGTCCAGTTCTGCCTATAAAGGTGAGTACCTGGACAGGTTCCAAAACTGACTTTGGAAGATTGAGAAGAAAGCCCAGAGAGGTAAGCAGCTGCTGGGTAACTAGCAGGTGTGATTTGACCTGGTCTGGAGACTGACCCACAATGAGCCAGTCGTCCAGGTAGGGAAAAATGGCAATCTTTTGCCTTCTTAGATGAGCAACTGCTACTGCCAGACATTTTGTGAACACCCTTGGTGCGAAGGGCATTGCTCTGAACTGATAATGGCCTGAGGGCAGTTCGAATCTGAGGTACTTTCGATGGGAGCTTCTGATAAGAACATGGAAGTAGGCATCCTTGAGGTCCAGGGAAGCTAGCCAGTCCCCTGGCCTTAGGGAGGGTAAAATCATTCCCAGAGTCACCATTTTGAATTTTGGTTTTAAAAGGTGCTTGTTCAGATATCTTAGATCCAGGATAGCCGCCACTCTCCTGTCTTTTTGGGGTAAGGAAGTACCTGGAGTACAGACCCTTGCCCTGGTGTGGGGAGAAACCCTTTCTACAGCTCTGAGAGCCAGGAGGTTGAGACTTCTGTTTCCAAAGCAAGAGTCTCTAAAGGGTTTGCAGGTGGAAAGATCTGGCTCTCATCTTTGGAAATTTTTGAAGCTGAGAACAGACCCTGGCTCACTACTTCCAGGACCCACCTGTCTGATGTTAAAGACTCCCAGTCCTGGACGAAGTAAGCCAGCCTGCCCCCTACAGGTAATGGAGAGCCGACCCTGGGCATCCCATCAGGGTGCCTGTTTGGCAGGGGCTTTAGGCTGAGGGGTGGGAGAAGGCCTGCTCGTAGCCCGTCTGCCTCTCCCTCTGAAGAACCCCCTCTGAGCATAGGCTGAAGAGGAGGAGGTCTGGGTCTGGTAAAAAGGCCTGTGAAAAGGCCTGCCCCTACCCCTGTGGGGCTGCCTCTGAGGAGTGGCTTGCCGTTCCTTGGCTTGTGCACTCCTATAAGTGGTTCTATATTCATCCATTTTCTTCATATAATTCTCTGTCTGCTACCCAAACAGAGAATTTCCCACCAAGGAAAATCCATAGCCTTAGACTGGGTATCCTGTGACAAAGTAGTACACCTGAGCCAGGCCAATCTACGAAAAGCCACAGATGTAGCCATGACTCTAGAGGATACATCATTAGAATCCACTGCAGCATGGAATTGCACCTTAGATGCCTCAATACCATCAAGAGCCACCTGCTCCAGCTCCTTTGCAAGCTGGCCAGGGACCTGTTTGGCTAAGGCCATGACAGTATCCCATCTAGATTTCTGGTATCTCGCAACATAAGCCATATAGTTTGCTTGTCTGAGTCCCAAAGATGCTGCCATGTATTGTTTTTTAGCCATGGCATCAATCTTCCTGGAATCCTTGTCAGGAGGATGTGAAGCCAGGGGAATATTAGCTTTATCACAGGCTGCAGCCTGAACTACCCCAACATGACTGCATTGCTGTGAAAGAAATTCTGTATCAGGACCTGACAAAGTGTACCTCCTGTCCATCTTTTTATCTACAGGAGGCACAGAATTAGGAGCTTTTAACATTTTTATTGTTTGTTTCCTAAAAGATTTATGTAAAGGGATGGACAATCTCCTGGACTCTGGGATATCCATCATCTCTACATAGTCAGGCTCCTCTTGCTCATCCAAAGCCTCCTCTAAAGGAAGCTGGAGGGTCTCAGCAACTTTTTTATAAAACAAAAAATGAGAAGGGGACTCAGAAAGCCTAGGGGGAGATTCACCTAAAGGTCTGTCTGGGGAGATGTCCGGTTCAATGGGCACATCCAGACTTTCAAAGTCACATTCACACTGATCATAATCATCCTCCCCCTCCTCTGGTTCATAAAACTCTTCTATATCATATTCTTGAACCGGTGGAACCGACCGAACCGACCTTTTGCCAGATAGTGGCGGTTCGGAGGGAACCGGGGACAGTGACTGGACAATCTGTATTGCCCTGGCTATCTCTGCAGCAGTTGGAGAAGGAATTTTGGACTCCACACCTGCTGACTTTCTAGTTCTCTTTGCTGGAACTGGCTCCTCAGAGTCAGCTTTACGTTTGGCCGAGGAAGTCTGGCCCTGGTCAGAGGGCACTCCCTCCGGTTCGGCTGGCACTGAACTGGGCTGGCCATCCAGGTCAGCGGACTTTCTGGCCTCTCGTTCCCTGAGCCTACCAACTCTCTTATCTAGGGTGGCTGCAGGGAAATTCTTGCAAATCTGGCAGTCTGCATTGAGGTGGTCAAACCCCAGACAATAAACACATGTGATGTGTGGGTCAGCCTTGGCAAAGGCTTCCCCACAGACACTACAGTGTTGAAACCCAGTGGGCCCGGTTTTTCTTTTGGGTTTCTCAGACATAATGCCAGCCTAACCAAAAACTTGCCCTTTTGATGGCAGTGCCAGGCAAGACACCCTTATCGGTTCCCAACCGTGTCACGGGTCGTGGAAAAAACCGTAATGAAATCCGTTTTTTTTAGAACCGATAAGAACCGGGAAACGCACTCTAACAAGCCTTAAAAGGCTTTAAAACCAAGTTTAAATACAATTCGATCGGTTCAAACCGAACCGATAAACATTTACAAGTTCCACACAGAAAACCTATCTATTACTTACAATACCATAGACAGAGCTTGAGCCGATCGGTTTGCGGTTAAAATAAATAATATCGCGGTTAAATTCAACCGAGAAAAGACACTTTAAACCGAGGAAATGAACCGAGCAGCAGGAGGAATCTCCGGAGCGACTGTTCAGTGAGGCGGTGTAAAGAATCTGACGGTTTCGGTTTGAAACCACCCTAACAGAGCTTCTTTAACCGAGCTCGCGCTCTAAGTTCCATGCTCTGCATGGAAGTTAACTCTTTCACCTCCGGAGCAGTTCTAATGGTAGGACAAACTGCATCTGTCATAATATAGCAAGACTTCATGTTGTTTGAAATTCAAGTTCTTGAGCCAGCAGTATCTTTAGGATAGGCGTAAGCTCATCGTTTAGCAGTAATATTTGGTGAGTAGTCATTATCAAAATATATCCTTGTGATTTTGTAACATACCTGGTGCATTCTCCAGGGCCTTAACAAAATGTCTTGTTTAGTTGTATAGCTTAAGAATCTGATAATCACAGATCGTGGCCTTTCCTCGGCCCTGATGGGGTTTTGCCATCAGGGGGCATGGGCCCTCTCTTTGTCAAGGGGGAATTCGGGGTCCAACTGCAAAGTGTCATGGAGGAAACCCTCCATAAAAGCCCCCATACCCTGGCCTCCAATATCTTCAGGAAGGCCACAGCTCCGTAAATTGTTATAGTGCAATCTGTTTTCCAGATAATCGCATTTTTCATGAAGGACCTGGCATTCTTGCAAGGCATACAGGACCACCCTTTCCAGTCAGTCGATTCGGAAGTCTGCCACTCAGACCTGAGCCTCCAAAGCCTGTATCTTGCCTTCGATTTTTGTTATGTCGGCTTGCAGCTCTATTTTAATTCTCTGACCTCAGAGTGAAAGTTATTTAATTCGGCGAGAATCATCACATTGGTGGGCTGCGAGGAAGTGTGCAGAGGGTTGGATACCATGGCCGTGTCAATGTCAAAGAAGGTTGTCATGAAGAAAACACTTTGATGACTCCAGACTCAGTAGCTGCAGTCACCATTTTTTTCTGCCTGCCCATCTAAATAAATAAGCTCCAAGCAGAAGATGTATGTTGAATTTTTTTGCAGTTGGAGTGATTTAGGAGCTTTTTGTAGAGGGCGGAGTCAAATTTCCAAAATCAATGTGGCATGTCACTCACTACCAGAACCAGAAACCCTGTTTTATTTTAAGCTTTGCCCCCCGCCATTCTACTTTTGTTACCAAGAGTACCAGCACTGAGATCGATTATAATAAAGTATCTTTAGCAAAATTCAAATCTGGATCCAAGACTGAATTACCCAGAAAGCTGGCTATATGGCTGATAGCTGGTTGAGCACTTTCTAAATTACATTCTGGTTTCATTATCTGCAAATCACTAAGAAATGGTTTTAAAAGGGGGCCTAATAGCTGTTTCTGAGATATATCAAGAAGTTAGTATATTCAGATGAGTGTGTGTATATATATATATACACACACACACCTTATATGTGTGTGTGTATATATATATATATATATATATATATATATATATACACATAATTTGAGAATTAATGCCTTTCCTCCCAGTGTTAAAAAACACAGCTCTTTCTGCCCCCTCTACCATTCTTCAAACATTCAGTATCTCTGTGGGCTAGTTTTTTTTGTTTTTTTTTTTTAAAAGATATGCCCAGTCATCTTGCCCCCATCCCCACCCCCAGTTTGAAGCTGAATTTAAAGAGGAACTATAAGAAGAACTAGATGAGGAGAGGCATTCTTTGAGTTCAGCAACTCAATGGAAGTTCTTTATCATTTTAAAAAAAATTGGGTGTGCCTAATGTGGTTCCTTTAAGACCGAGGCTATATTTTAAGCAAGTTCTGATATAATGTGCTGTTGATATGCAGAAAAAATTAATGCTTCAAAATATTATAAGTAAATTGCAAACTGTTGTATTTGGAGAGAATGCAGCAATAAAATCTAGAGTTTTGTATTATATCTCCACATGCAGGACAGCGGTGCCCCTATTCACCTAAGTGAAGTCGCTTCTTTTTAGCTGCAGTTATAAACTTTGTATGTGTGCTTTATGATAAGCAGTTTTATTTTGGGAGTTTTAATTATGGGAAGCAAAGAAAGAAGCACGACCACCAACCTGCAATATTTTAAGGTGCTCTGTATTGTTTTGTACTAAAAGCCCAAAGACATCTCCAGGAAGGTAAGGCAAAAAGCCGGGGAGGAGAGAATGCTGCTTCAGACAAATAAGTTTAAGAGAAATTGCTATTTAGTAATTTCATCTCATCTTCATTTGGATAACAACTTGTTTTTTACTATAGCTGCCTTTTAAATCGCAGCACATAGTGCTGCCATTCATCCGTGGTTAGAGATGAAAAGTAGCTGAGTTAAAGGTGACCTGTAAAGACAATTCACAGCCCGCTCCCATTTCCACCTACCTTTAAATACAGCTGTGGGAGTCCGAGGCTGCTATAAGCATAATTTTTTATGCAATTCAGATATTAAAAAAAAATGCAAAAACTTTAGCGAACAGAAGCGCCGTGCGGGTCCCGATTCAGCGGGCACAAGTGGTCATGAGTAATCCACCCTTTTTGTAATGTATCAAACACCACTACCCTTATTGTAGCAGCAATGGCTGTAACCCAATATATTTATTTTATTACTTCCACAGGGGTTTTGATACCTGAAATACTACGTATGGCAACACCTGGACAGGCTGTTGCCATACATGATATTTCAGGTATCAAGACCCCTGTGGGAAGTAATAAAATAAGTATATTAGGTTACTGCCACTGCTGCTACAATAAGGGTAGTGGTGTTTGACACATCACAAAAAGGTGGATCACTCATGACCACTTGTGCCCGCTGAATTGGGACCCACACGGCGCTTCCGTGTTCAGCGAAAAGGTTAGGCATTTTATTTACAATATCTGGATTGCATAAAAAATGATGCTCATAGCAACTCAGAAGAAGCCAGAAGGTGAAGGAAGGAAACACATTCAATTCAGTGCTTCAGAGTAACTGGTAACTGGTATTTTTCTTTTAAACTTAGATTGTAGGCTTGTAGTGACACTATACTTTCTTTCTGTGTTGTTTTTACTTATAATTGTTTTTGGGCTGTTGAAAATTTAAAAAATAGTGGTGGTGTAATTCTGTGCTGTCTTTAATTGCTGCAAATTTTATCTTGGCTTGTCTGACTGTCCTGTAGCTGGGTGAAGGGTGTTAATTGTCTGGCCTCTGACCTCAGCTACGTGATAACTGGAGGTGGGGCTTAGTCACAGTTAAAGCAGCAAACAGAAGTTCATCTTAGAAGAAGCCAGAAGGTGAAGGAAGGAAACATATTCAATTCAGTGCTTCAGAGTAACTGGTAACTGGTATTTTTCTTTTAAACTTAGATTGTAGGCTTGTAGTGACACTATACTTTCTTTCTGTGTTGTTTTTACTTATAATTGTTTTTGGGCTGTTGAAAATTTAAAAATAGTGGTGGTGTAATTCTGTGCTGTCTTTAATTGCTGCAAATTTTATCTTGGCTTGTCTGACTGTCCTGTAGCTGGGTGAAGGGTGTTAATTGTCTGGCCTCTGACCTCAGCTACGTGATAACTGGAGGTGGGGCTTAGTCACAGTTAAAGCAGCAAACAGAAGTTCATCTTCTCAGAAGAAGCCAGAAGGTGAAGGAAGGAAACATATTCAATTCAGAGTAACTGGTAACTGGTATTTTTCTTTTAAACTTAGATTGTAGGCTTGTAGTGACACTATACTTTCTTTCTGTGTTGTTTTTACTTATAATTGTTTTTGGGCTGTTGAAAATTTAAAAAATAGTGGTGGTGTAATTCTGTGCTGTCTTTAATTGCTGCAAATTTTATCTTGGCTTGTCTGACTGTCCTGTAGCTGGGTGAAGGGTGTTAATTGTCTGGCCTCTGACCTCAGCTACGTGATAACTGGAGGTGGGGCTTAGTCACAGTTAAAGCAGCAAACAGAAGTTCATCTTCTCAGAAGAAGCCAGAAGGTGAAGGAAGGAAACATATTCAATTCAGTGCTTCAGGTAACTGGTAACTGGTATTTTCTTTTAAACTTAGATTGTAGGCTTGTAGTGACACTATACTTTCTTTCTGTGTTGTTTTACTTATAATTGTTTTTGGGCTGTTGAAAATTTAAAAATAGTGGTGGTGTAATTCTGTGCTGTCTTTAATTGCTGCAAATTCCCCCCACCAACTCTTAATTATATGCCCTGATAAATCTGATTGACAGGAGCTAAACACAGGGTATAGTAAGAGGTGTGAAGTAGGAGGGCATGGGGAAGAAGACCACCCTCAACACGACAAGTGTTTTGACTCATTTATTTATTTATTGGTTTCTTTCCTTAAAATATATATCTGAGGATCAGTTACAGATTTTTAGTACTGTAAATAAATAAAAGAGAACTAAGACAGCTTCAGTAGCAGATAAGTAGTGGAATTGCAGTATAATGTGGGAGTGGTGCAATGCAGTGGCTGTGGGGCAGCCATATTCAGGCAGACCTTCTGGACACTGAGGTGCTGCCCTATCTGCATGCATCTCTCGGGACTGAGGATGAGGTAGCCAGACTCAGAGTGGAAGTAAACTGGGTCAGGAGTACCATCACCCCTGTCCAGGAACCACCCAGTCCAATGCAGCTGCCTCAAAGGATGCCGAGAACGAGGAGCACTTGGATGACAGTGGGCTCAGGGAGGGTTAGAGCAGTCAGGCAGAGGCACATCCCAGATCCTATTCCTCTCAAGAACTCATATGCCACACTGGCAAATGAGGACAACCAAATAGAGGTACCCAGGGAAGTGGAAGGAAAGGATGTGGAGGTTAGGCAAGGAGGTGACCTCAGTGGGGAAAGCAGTGGACCCCAGAGGAGGAGGAAGCAATCCTGGTGGGGACTCCATCATAAGAGGATCCAGCTAGGAACACAGGAGGGGAGGACAGGGAGGTGAGGTGCCTACCAGGTGCCACGGCATGGAGGGATGGAAGGAAGATACTGGGGATCACTGGGAAGGCAAGACAGGAGGGTGAGCTGGATGTCATTATCCACCTAGGTACTAATGACTTGGCAAATGGGGAGCCAAAGGACGTTCAGGAAGAGTTTAGGAAACTGGGGAGGGTCTCAAGCAAGTAGCTACTTCTGTCACTTTCTCAGAAGTACTACCTGTGAGAGGCAAGGAGCATAGGAGTGCATGCACAGGAACTTTAACTCATGGTTGAAGAACTGGTGCTGTGAGGAAGGGTTTGATTCATTGGTGACTGGGGACCCATCTGGAGGGATGGAGGTTTGTCTAAGCCTGACGGCCTGCATCCATCCTGGAGGGAATCCAAGCACTCAATGATAAGTTTAAATGCTACATTGACAAGCATTTAAACTAGCAAAGGGGGGTGGCAGGCCAGCAAGGATGGTACCTACTTGCTCACCCCCTACAGCTAGTAATGGAACCAGTGAACCAGAGGAGTGGCTATCTCTGCAAAGCAGTGTGCAAAAGTTGGAGATTAGTGTCCAAAGGTGGATAAGCAGAAAAGGCAAAATTCAGCAGAAGGGCAGACAGCAAGGAGAACCAGGGATAAATGACAACCAAGGAAGGGGCTGGAGTAGAACAGTGAAGCAGTCTAGGGAGGTCAAATCATGGAAGCTATGTGCAAATGCCAGAGCCTTAGCAACAAGATGGAAGATCTGGAGGCTGTCATGGTACAGTCAGACCTGGACATTGTGCCATCACTGAAACCTGGTGTAATGATAACCATGACTGGGAGATGGTCATACCTGGCTACATATTCAGAAGAGACAGAGCAGGCAGGAAGGGAGGAGGAGTGGCACTGTATGTGAAAAATGACATAAGGGCCACACAGATCCAGGAGGAACAAAATGGGGGAGAGATACTGTGAGTTAAGCTGGAAAGGAAAATGGGGCCAGCCATCCGCACAGGTGTGGTCTATAGACCACCAGCCCAGGAGGAAGAAACAGATAGGGAGCTGATGCTAGCCATCCAAAGGATGGCAGACAAGGGTGAGGTAGTACTGGTTGGAGTCTTCAATATACCAGACGTGGACTGGAGCATCCCAGCAGCAGCATCAACTAGGAGCAGATTTATCCTGGACTCCCTTCAGGGTGCCTTCCTCAAGCAACTGGTCATGGAACCAACTCGGCAGAAGGCAATACTGGACCTTGTGCTCACAAACAGGGACAGTGTGATGGGGGTAACAGTGACCACCAGTCATTGTGGTTTGAAATCACAGAAAGAGCAGAACCAAACCACACAAAAACACGTATCCTGGATTTTAGGGGGGCAGACTTTGGGAAAATGGGGAGATGCTTGAAAGAGGCATTAAGGGGAATGGGACAGGAATCAGGGATTGAGGAACAGTGGGCAGTATTTAAAATGGGGATTGTAAGAACAACAGAATTATGCATTAAGCAGGTTAGCAAGAGGAAAGAAAGAGGAGACCATTATGGTTTTCCAAAGAGGTAGCAAAGAAAGTGAAAGCCAAAAAGATTGCATTCAGGCAATACAAAAAGACACAGGCAGAAGGGGATAGGGAGAAGTACCAGGAGAAACAAAGGGAGGCAGGGAAGTCAGTAAGGGAAGCCAAAGCTCAGACAGAAGAACACATTGCAAAATCAGTGGTTAAAGGGGACAAAACCTTTTACAGGTACATAAGTGAAAAAAGAAGGACAAAGGGAGGGATAGTGAGACTGAAGGGGGAGGATGGGAGCCACGTGGAGGATGACAACAGTAAAGCTGACATATTGAACAGGTATTTCTGCTCAGTCTTTACTAAGGAAGAGGGGGGTAATGGGTCTGAAGGAGTACAAGGGTGAGAATGGTGCAGAAATGGACACAAGTCCCTTACACGAGAAAGGGTCCTGAAGGAACTGGAAGTAATAAGAGCTGATAAAGCAATGGGGCCAGATGGGTGCACCCCACCTTAAAGAACTAAGAGAGGTGGTGGCTGAACCTCTGGCTATCCTGTTCAGCCAATCACTGGAAACAGGGAGGTACCCAAAGACTGGAGGACAGCAGATGTAGTCCCCTTATACAAAAGTGGGAACAAAGAGGAAGCGAGGAACTACAGACCAGTCAGCCTCACCTCGGTAGTGGGAAAGATCATGGAAGCACTACTGAAGGAGAGATTGGTGGAACATCTGGTTGTCAATGGACTACAGGACCCAAGGCAGCATGGTTTCACCAGGGGAGGTCATGTCAGACCAACCTCATTGAATTTTTTGACTGTGTTACTAGGGAGGTGGATCAGGGGAGGGCAGTGGACATGGCCTATCTGGACTTCAGCAAGGCCTTTGACACTGTGCCACATAGAAGACTATTACACAAACTGGGGAATATGGGTTGGGCAGGACAGTAGTGTGGTGGGTAGGTAACTGGCTGGGTGGCAGGACACAGAGGGTGGTGGTAAATGGCTGTCACCCACAGAGGGAAGAGTGACCAGTGGGTACCACAGGATCAGTGCTGGGACCGGTCCTATTCAACATCTTCATCAGTGACATTGCACAGGATATAGAAGGCAGAATTTCACTGTTCGCTGATGACACAAAGCTCTGTAACAGAGTAGACACACCAGAGGGTGTAGACAGAATGAGAAGGGACCTGCAGAAACTTGAAGAATGGTCAAGGGTTTGGCAGTTGAAATTCAATGCAAAGAAGTGCAAGATAATGCATATGGGCACAAAACCCTGGCACAATATATCAGTTGGGGGTGAGGATATAGCATGCACCAAGCAGGAAAGGGATCTTGGGGTTGTCATCTCTGATGACCTCAAGGTAGGGAAACAGTGGACAAGGCATCAGGTAAAGCAAATAGGATGCTGGGATGTATAGGCAGGCATCACCAGCAGGAAAAGGAGGTCATAATTCCGCTATACAAGACACTAGTGAGGCCCCACCTGGAGTACAGTGTACAGTTCTGGAGACCATACCTACGAAGGACAGAGACAGGGTAGAGAAGGTTCAGAGGAGGGCAACAAGATGGTGCATGGGTTGCATCACAAGTCCTATGAAGACAGGTTGAAGGAACTGAACATGTACTCCTGGAGGAGAGGAGGGAGAGAGGGGATATGATAGAGACATACAAGTATCTTACAGGGAGGAACAGGGTGCAGGAAAACACTATTTTTAAGCGAAAAAGATGTTTCAGGACTAGAGAGCATGGGATGAAGTTGGAGGGAGGACGATTCAGAGGAAACATGAGAAAGAATTTCTTCACAGAACGGGTGGTGGACAAGTGGAACACCCTGCCAGAGGAAGTGGTGGGGGCTGAAACAATCACGGGATTTAAGAATGCATGGGATAGACATAAAGGAATTCTAGGGGTAAGGGGAAATAGACTTCTAGGAAAACAAACTGAACTTACAAGCTCAAATGGGCAGACTAGGTGGGCCATAGGCCCTTATCTGCCGACACTGTCTATGTATTTATGTATCTATGTAACTCCTGACTCCCGCAGCTGTATTTAAAGGTAGGTGGGGACAGGAGAGCGGGCTGCAAATTGTCTTTGCAGGCCACCTTTAAACAAAATTATAGCCACAACCATTCCATGGAAAATTATATCACCCAGAAGTTTAAGTTCAAACAAACTGTAGTATGGTCAACGTTCAGGCATACTACAGCGTGGAAGATAAGTGAAGACACAATACTTAGCTTAGCATTTCAGTTTTGTGAACACTGAGTTTCTGCCAAGCTGCAAACGTCGTGTCTACTCTGCAGCCACCTTGGATCCCCGTTATCAGATACACCAGATTAGACTGTAAGGCATTTACATCATTCACGACGGATGCAGTTTTCAGGAGGTGAGGAGCATATGGGCTAGATTATTTCTCACAGTTTATGAGGGAAGGCCATGTTAAGACTATAGGGGTAATGCAGAGGAAGTACTAACTTCACAGGAATGATTCCTTTTGATACCTTCAGGTAATATCATTTATTACAAACCTGCTGATGTCTCATATACAACTTCGAAAATTATAATAATTAGGTACAATTCAGTTTGCATTCCCTATATATTGTCTAGATTTCCGCTCCCCATTATTTATTACTGAGGAAATTTGTATGAATGCATTATCCTTATCCCTTACAGTTTATCTGTCCCTATGGCTTACTCCCTACCTCAAGTTATAATTCTCTGTTGTGACATCACAATATGTTGCCATGGGAGTAGCTATGATGTCACAAGCAGTGCATTATGATCTCAGGTAGGGAGAAAGCAACAGGAACAGATAAAACTCTTCAGGAGTAAAGATTCTGTTTTCGTGCAAATTACCTCAGTAATAAATAATGGGGAGGAGAAATACAGAACTAATGTGACATACAAGTTGGACTGTGTCTAAACAGTCAGTTTACTTAAAGTTCTCCCGAAGGAGTCAGCTGCTCTTTAAGGAAGGCATTAGGATGCTGGACTTGCAAAACGAGTCTCATCCCTTGATTAGCTTCACGGAACAGGCAGCGCTAGGACAATACACAAAAAAAACATGTCTCAAATATGGTCCTCTGTTACAAATTAATGACAGGTGCACAACCTTTCAGTAATCATGGAGCATGGGAAAGAGGCCAAAAGGCTGGCCTTCAGGAAATATAAGGGAACGCAGCAGGATGAAGATACAGAGGCATACCAAACTTTCCTAAGGGAAGCAGGGAAGGTAGTAAGGCAGGCAAAGGCCCAAACTGAGGAAACACCAGCACAAACAGCAAAAGAAGGTGACAAGACTTTCTATAGATACATTAGTAAACGGAGAAAATCCGGAGGGGGATATTGCTAAGATCAAAGGGGATATGTGAGGAGGACCATGTAAAAGCATCTATCCTAAATAGATACTTCTGCTCAGTATTTACTAAAGAAAAGGTAGGGCAGGGCCCACAGCTCAGCACCATGGACACAGGGGGAAGGGAGGTGTGCACTGGTCCTTTCATAAAAGAAAGGGTCCTACAAGAGCTTGCTAAGCTTAGGGTGGACAAGGCAATGGGACCTGATGGCATACATCCCAGGGTACTAAAGGAGCGAAGGGTGGAACTAGCAGAGCCATTATCAGAACTGTTTAGTGAGTCTCTGAGCACAAGAGAGGTCCCAGAAGACTGGAGAAGGGCTCATGTGATCCCGTTCCACAAGAGTGGCATCAGGGAGGAGGCAGGAAACTACAGACCAGTCAGTCTTACCTCAGCAGTGGGCAAGATTATGGAGGCACTCATTAAGGAAAGGATAGTGCAACACCTGGACTCCATAGGAGCACAGGATCCAAGACAGCATGAGTTTACAAAAGGAAGGTTCTGTCAAACTAATCTGATAGATTTCTTTGACTGGGTAACCAGAGTGGTGGACCAAGGGGGAGCAGTTGATGTCGCCTACCTTGACTTCAGCAAAGCTTTCGATATTGTTACATATTGAAGATCGATTAATAAGCTGGGTAGGCTTGGGTGGGTCAGAAGTTGGTCAACTGGGTGGCAAACTGGTTGACGGGCAGAAAACAGAGAGTTGTGGTAAACGGTATAGTCAGAAGAAATGCAGGTCACAAGTGGGGTACCTCAGGGATCAGTCCTAGGGCCAGTCCTCTTCAATATCTTCATCAGTGACATTGCAGATGGAATGGAGGGTAAGGTTTGTCTGTTTGCAGATGACACCAAGATCTGCAACAGAGTAGATCCAGATGGGGTGGGCAGAATGAGAAGAGATCTGGATAAACTAGCAAAATGGTCGGAAGAGTGGCAACTGGGGTTTAACGCAAAGAAGCGCAAGATCATGCACATAGGGAAGAGAAACCCTGAAGCCATCTAGAGGCTGGGAGGGGAGTTGCTGGCAGTCACAAGGGAAGACAGAGACTTGGGCATCATCATCACCGATGACCTGAAATCATCCAAGCAGAACACTAAGGCAGCAGGTAAGGCTAGAGGGATGTTGGGGTGTATTAGCAGGGGGTATCACAAGTCGGAAGAGGGAGGTAATAATCCCTCTTTAGAAGACACTGGTTAGGCCCCATCTGGAGTACTGCGTGCAGTACTGGAGGCCACACCTTCACAAGGACATTAACCAAATTGAGGCAGTCCAGAGAAGGGCAACCAAAATGGTGCAGGGACTGCATCAGAAAACATATGAGGACAGATTAACGGAGCTCAATATGTATACCCTAGAGCAAAAAAGGGAGAGAGGTGATATGATCGAAACATTCAAACACCTTAAGGGCATTAACAAGGTGAAAGAGTCTAACATGTTTCAATATAAGAAAAACAGCAGGACCGGAGGACACAGCATGAGATTAGAGGGAGGCCGATTAAGGGGTAATGTGAGGAAGTTCTTTTTCACAGAAAGGGTGATGGATGCATGGAACAGCCTACCTCAGGAAGTGGTGGATATGAATACAGTGCAGGGCTTCAAACAGGCATGGGATAGGCATAAGGGAGCAATAAAGATGAGTATGAATAGATAGGCCATTGACAGAGCAAAGGCCGATGGCACATTCATAAGGTAAATCAAGAAATGGGCAGACTGAATGGGCCTTGCAGTCCTTATTTGCCATCAACTTCTATGTTTCTATATCCACTTAGAAAAAGAATGGTGGGGAATCTGGGAAGGGGTATTTTGCACCTCAGCTTCCAATAATTGGAGAGAATTTCACTGAAAGGTGGGAGGACGATATTATTTTGACTCTGTCTAGAACTAAACACTTCACAGCAGCAGGCCTAGACAGATGCTGGAGAAACAGTAGGGAAGAATGGAACCCATATCACATTTTCTGGAGTTTTCTTATTATTTGGCCTTTCTAGGGGAAAGGGGGTGAGTTCTAAACAGATAACAGGGCTGCAAACCAGACCTGGTTTCACACACATGATCCTGGGGAGATTACTTAAAGCATGGGTTTTCAACCGGAGTCCGTGAGCGACCGCTGGGGGTTCGCGAGCGACCACTGGGGGGTCTGCGGATCACCCGGGGAAATCATAACTGCAGTAAATCACTGGCCGCAAGTTCATGACATCGAAAACCACGATCGTTATGATCGTGCTGCTCCATTTGTTTTTGCATTCACGGCTACTCAGTTGCGGTAATTAAGTAACAATAGCTCTAATTTCTTTAACTGTCACCCATTAGCACCTAATTATGTGATTTATGCCTCACTAACCATGGCTGTTGCTCTCAATCATTCAGTGTAATTGCCCATACAGAACAGTCATTTCCCCCAACCCTCCGACACCTAATAAGTGCCCTCTGTTTGAAATTTTCACACAACCACTATCTCAGATGAAGTCTGGTTTACCATTCCATTTTCAGTGTGCTGATCCTATGAACCCGGTAACTCAAGTTCCCGTTTTCGTTCACAGCTGCTCTGCTTTTATTTCTGCTCCATTTTGGCAATCTCCACAGGTAACAGCATATATTTTCCCTATTAACTCTGCCAATATCCACCATTAACTCTGCAGGGACTTACAGCTCCCTTCTGATTTCTGTAACCGAACTGCTGTAAGTGGGAGGTGTGTTAAAGTGCTTTATTCAGCAAGTGCTGGAGTAGTTTGTGCTGGATGTAATAAGAAAGTAATGGCTCTCTGGAAAACATTATTGATTTAATCAAGGCAAAGCAAAAGTGCTGATTCCCTGCAGGTCAGTGTCGATTCAGAATGGTGTAGTACTGTTTCTGAAAGGTGAATTCCTGGCAGGTCAGCCGTGCCCCGCCATATGTAAGTCAGGTTAGCCTTCATTGCAGTCTTGGTTAACATGCATTATTGTCATTCATTTTAAATAAGAGTTGTATTAAAATTACAATAAAAAGCTTTTTTATATTGGTTTATAGTGGTGTGGTGTTTTTTATTTTTATTTAATTTTATATTGGTATGTGAATTCTTACTCTCTACGTGCCACCGGATAGTCTGCATGCTTAGTTGCCCCCGCAGCAAGTAGGGAGTCACTAACACTACTGATATTGTGTCAGGGGGGCCCCCGGACACAAAAAGGTTGAAAACCCCTGACATAAAGGAAGAATGACAAATCAACAAAGAAGTTTCTCAGGGATTTTATTAGCAGCAGCCTGCAAGGCCATCAATAGAAAATGGCTTACTCCCACAAGGCCTTCCCAAACAGAATGGATCACTATAATTAAATCTGTGCATCAGGTAGAAAGATCATGGCTGAATTAAGACTACAGGCAGAAACACTTCAAGGGGTATGTTAGAAAGATTACAGTGGAATTAAGACTACAGGTAGAAACATTTCACGGGGTATGGTTGTCTTTTATTAATTATACAGAAAAGACAATGGTCTGTTCAGTTCTTTCTCAATTCGCAGATGGATTTCAGAGCACAAGACTGAACATCACTAGTGATCTACTGTGTAGAGTAAGACACATTAAATTGATGCAAGGGATCTGACAACTGTTTTTTCTTTTCTCTCTCTGTTACATACTGATACTCAAGTTATTGACACTTGTGTTACTTTAATTTTGCCTCACAATGCCAGGCTCGTAATTTCCACGTATGAGTCGAGCGGCTGCCATCGCTGCAGCCCCGCCCTGTAAAAAAGCACTCTGATGATGTACAGTAGGGAATGGGGCTGCAGGCGCTTTATGTACGTAATAATAGGATTGGGGGAAGGGAGCTGTCTAAATGTACTAGCATTATCTTTGCTGGCAGGTCTACATGTATGGGACTATAATATATATGATATATTAGGCCCATACATGTAGAACTGCAGCAGGCCAACACCAGTAGGACTGAGTCCCAAGCAGTATCGAGTATCAAGCATGTGAACAGGACAAGTCAGCAATCAAAGGCTCATGAAAGTAGGTCCTGAAGAACAGCTAGGCCGAAATTAGCCCTGCGCCTAGAGGCAATATCCAGACTGTAGCGCTTGATAAAGGTGTGGACAGAGCTCCAAGTGGTGGCTGGACAAATGTCTGCAGCAGACACATTTCTAAAACAAGCCGTAGAGGCAGCCATACCCCTGGCCGAATGCCCCTTAACTACTCCTGGAAATTTCTTGTTGTACTTAGAGTCATCGAGGCACAGGTCAGCAAGCACAGGGAAAACCCAGGAGCAGTTGTAAAATTCACAAAAACGTTATTTATAGTAGCAGTAATATAAAAAAATAAACTTGTTTATAATAACTATGTACAGAAACAAAAAAATATTTCTTATAATCTTCCTTTCAGTAGCAGCTTAGCTGTTTTAGAAGTCTTTTTCAACCCCCACCTTAGCAAACATCCTGTCCTTGCAAAATGTCCTGTTATTGTAAATAGGCAGGATGTTTCCGAGGCCCCTTCAGCCCTTGCAAAAGACTCAAGCATTTGCACTCAAGTAACCTCTAGCTTTTTCAAGTCAAGTCAAAATACAATTAATACTCATTTCAACAGTAATACTAAATATTTTCTAAACAAAAGTGATCCCATTATCAGTTTAATTCCATACATTGATTTACACATAATTTTTATATTAGCTGATAGACAGCAAGAGAAAACTGAGACACAGTGAGAGAGGCAAAGAATTGCGAGATTGTCGGGCTGATCAAGTCCGAAGTCTCACAGGAAAAATGTGGTTGGGTAACCAGACAGAGAAAACAGAAAAGGACAGATCCTTGGATTTGAACACTTTCTCCAACACAAATGGGACAGGGTCCTGTTCTATCCTGTCACATATACCCCTCTCCTTAAGAGGGAACCTGTTTTATTAGGTAGGTTTCCAAAACTTTCTATTCTCTAATAACACTTGCTGCTTTCAGACATAAAGCACGTGTACATCCGTTTTTTTTAATAATAGTACAGCAAAAAGTACAGTTCAAACCCATACATTAGTTTTTTTTGTTGTTTTTTTTTAACCTTCAGAATCCTCAATTCCTGAGCCGTATCTTTATTTTTTTGTAGATTATTTTTCTCTCCCACCTATCCGGAACTCTCTCTGGCTACCCCACTTCCCTAACCGCTCTACCGCCCTCTGTGTTCCCTGTCATCTTCAGAGACATTACGACTCCCCAGCAACAGGGGCCCTACAGCTCCGGGAAGAACAAAGGGTCAGTGACAGGGAGCCAGCAGTGGGCGTGTGGTGGCGGCACTGGAGGAGCAGTCGCCTATCCGGTAGGTGGGGGCTTTTTCCCCTTTTACGAGTCCTCTTCCCCCCTTCCCCCATGTGTGGTGCACGCCCCCACTTCTCGGTGCACGGCAACCCTGCCGGCGTCGGGCCACGCTGAGAACATGCAGACCAGAGCTCTGCAGCGCCCCGGTCTCCAACAGGGGCTGCTAGAGTACTGGACATCCCCAGTACCCTCCCCTGGGCAAGGAGAGCAGCCCTACGGGTGCTCAATCCAATCCCTCCCCCAGCATCCGAGCTCGCTCACGAACCCGGGTCACCGGCATGGCGCGAGGTGTGGCGTCCAGTGCCTCAACCTTCAGTGCCACTGGGCCAGCCGCTGAGCCATATCTTGACAGAAAAAACAGGCTACTCACCTGTAACAGTAGTTCTAGAAGTGGTATATGCTTTTCATCCACACTTCTTGGCAGGTACCTTTGCCGCTTTAAGATGTGCCGGAAAGTCTTTAAGCCGGCTCCTCCCACCCACCCGTGTGATATAATCCTTGGCTCCGCCCCATGACGCCAGATCTAGCCTGCTGAAAGCCAGATTGTGCCAACCCCTCATCCGTTTTGGGACCAGGAAGTACCTGGAAATGAACCCTGGGTTCAGAACAGGATCCACCACCCTGTAGATTAGGAGCTGAATGATGTCATCTTGAAGAGCAGACTGGGAGGCAATGGAAACCGTAGCCCCCCTGGGGCGCGGGCTCGGCAGGGAGGGGCCTGCTCGAATTCCACAGGCAGACCCCGACCGACCACTTCTAGCGGTCCGTTGTGATAGCGGACCAGGCGGAAAGGAAGTGGCGGAGCTGACACCCCATGGGGGGACCCAAGGGAGGTGTGGCGGGGTTGGGGCGGCACCCCGCAACCTGTCACTGGGCAGGCTTGGAGGAGGAGGATCCGGCCAAGGGGCCGTCGGGTCCCTTCCCTCCGGGCTTCCTGTCAAAGGAGACCATGGTCTTGGCTCTGGGATGCCAAGATTGAGCCTGCTGGCCCTGCTGCTGGGCTGGTCTGGCCACAGGAGCAGAGGGACAAAAGGGCTTACGCTTCTGGTAGCAGGCACCCTTGTCTTTTTGAGCAGAGATCACAGAGTACAAGGTGGCATTGGACCTCTCAATGTGCTGGAGGTGACCCTCCACACCAGGCCTAAAAAAGGTCGGTGCCCAGAAAAAGGGACATCTGCTAACTTGTGCTGGGTGTCTGCCGTGAAGGTCAAGATCCTCAGCCAAGCCCTGTGGTGCACAGCCGCTGCGGCTGCAACGGAACGGGCACAGGAGACGCCAATGTCCAGAGCAGTCTAGAGTTGCTGCTTAGCCACCGCCCTACCCTGATCCCGGACCTGCTTGACCGTCATCTGAAGGTCAGCCGGGAGATGAGGAATCACCTCATCCAGGAAGCCCAACAGGGCATGTGAGAAGTGTGCCATCGGAACAGCCGAGCTGGCCTGGCAAAGGCCCAGAGAGGTGGCAGCATAAACCTTCTTTCCCAAATGGTCCAGTTTTTTGACTCCTTATCTGGGGGCTTGTCCACATCCCCCGTGTTGCCAAAGCACCTAAAGATGGCGTCCACCACCAACCCCTCAGCCGAGGGGTGCTCCGTGAACCCAGAAAGGGAGCCTGTGGGGAACGCATACCTGCGGCACATCCAGGCAGATGGCGCGGGGCAAAAGACTGGACACTGCCAAAACTCTAAGGCCGGGCCACTGAAAAGGACTCTGTGGGGGAGTACCCCCTGTCCAGAATCTCCGTGAAGGGATATCTGACCCATTTCTGCATGGGTTCGAGCTGCATCCCAGTGAACCTGGAAATGAACCGAAGAATGACAAGAAGCAAGGTGGGGCTCTTGTCCACAGACAAACCTCCCCCAACCCCCAAGGACTCCAGGTCCACAAAACAGGAGTGCAATGAGGAGTCTTTGGACCCCAAAGACTCCTCATATTGCCGGCAACCACCTGGATCACTCTCCACTCACCGAGGGCGATCGGGGGTGAGAGTGACCGACAACCGGTTGGGAAGACCTTGAGTTGGCCAAGAATCCTTGGTCGGGGCCCCAACGTTCGGTTGTGAAGGTGGCAGTTCCACCACAATGGGCGGAAGGGCCATCTTCAACTGAGCGGCTGGGCCAGGACCAACTCCTCGACTGAGAAGACGGCGGCAGGAGCTGACGTCGGTCATTCGGGCAACTGCCATTTAATAGCCAGTGTGGAAGCCATCAGTGTCAGCCTAGAGTAGATCAGAATAAGCTGTTGCCACAAAAGGTCCTCATAGTGCCAACACAACTTGCGACGGAGCCTCTCTTCAGCCGAGGAGGATGAGGAAAAAGAGCGGCAGCGCCGCTTTCCACGATGTCAGGACCGAGAGCGCCGATGTTGGTGGGATTTGCCTGATGCGGACGTGGACCGACACAGAGATCTTGACCGTCGGCGGTGCCAGCGGTGGACCGAAGGGGCTGGTGAAACCTGCGGCTCCGGCAGTTCAGGGTCCGGGACCGGTGACTTCGACCCAGCAGGCTGAGTCAAATCCCCAGAAGGCACCGGAAGCACCGATGTCTGAGACAGAGCTGTCGGCCTCTTTGGGTGAAAACCTGTCAGTGGGCTCGAGAAAAATCTCGGCTGCATCAACAGGTGTCTTGGCTAACTAGGCCAACGGGAACACTGCAAAACCAGTGGCCCGGGCCACAACTTCGACCGAAGTCGGGAGTCAACCCTCCTAAGAACGGGACCTTTCCCGCTCCCAAGAGTGTCGATGGTGGGTCTTCTCTTTTTTTGGTTCCTTCTATTGGGACTGAGAAGTATGAGACCCAGAAGGACCCTCCCCTTTGGTGGAGAGGGACTGACACAACTCCCAAAAGGAAACCGTGTAGGAAGAACCCAGCTGGAGCGGAATAAAGGCCGAAACCAAAAAGGAGCTCGCCGCAGCCTGTGCTGCCTCCTCAAGGGCCATGAGCTGTTCAAGCTGCTCTATCTGTTCCGCAGAGCCCGTCGCCGGACACCACCCAAAGGGCCTCCTTCGATTTGACCAGCGGGTACCGTTTCTCCGGTCACCCTAGTTGAGTCGGGCAGCACGGTCTTGAGATATCAAAGGCTAGAAGGACATACAGATCTCATGAAGTCATGGATCGTGGTCGCGGCTCGAGACATGTAAACACACGGACCTGAAGATCTGTGCGAGACATCTTCTGCCCGCAGGGGCACTGACAGAACCCAGGAACGGACTTTTCTTCCATCGCAGCCATGAGTGAGGAAGTTGAAGACCGAACTCCAATGAGTATTAAAACAAGTTTTGGTAAAGAATCCGAGGATTCAAGAGCCAAGGCCTGTAAGCATACAGACCACTAAGGATGGGAATCTGAGCTTCCAGCGGTAAGGAAGATCTGGCATCATGGGGCGGAGCCGAGGATTATATCACCCGGGTGGGTGGGAGGAGCCAGCTTGAAGACTTTCCGGCACATCTTCAAGTGGCAAGGTACCTGTCAAGAAGTATGGACTGAACAACATATCCACGTCCCTAGAAATCAGCATTACTATTCTCTTTACCAGATTTGTGAATCACTGTGAATTTAAATGTATGTAGTGCTAGGTATCACCTTGTGATTCTGGAATTTTTATCTTTCATCTGGTTAAGCCAACAGAGAAGATTGTGATCAGTTACAAGAACAAAATCAGTTCCTAGCAAATTAAATTTGAGGGACTCCATGGATTACTTTGCTGCTAAACACTCCTTTTCGATAGTGGAGTACCTTTTCTCTCAGTCATGCAATTTCCTACTTATATACAGAATAGGATGTTCTGTCCCATCTACATTTTGACTTAGGACAGCACCTAGACCTACCTCGGATGCATCTGTTTGTAGCAGAAATGGTTTCTCAAAGGCTTCTTAAAACAGGTGTTGAACATAATGCGGCCTTAATGGCTTGAAAAGCTTCATCACATTCTGGGGTCCATTTCACATTATTTGGGTACCGTTTCTTTGTGAGTTCAGTAAAACGAGTAGCTAACTCAGCAAAGTTGGGAACAAATCTTCGATAATAACCAGCCAGTCCTAAAAATGACCTGACATGTTTCTTTGTTTTAGGTACAGGGCTATTAGCTACAGCTTCTATTTTAGAAATTGCTGGCTTAACTTCTCCATTTCCCAGCACATAGCCCAAATATCTGGTTTCCTGCATGCCCAGTGCACATTTAGTAGGATTAATTGTCAGGCCTGCATTTTTGACAGCTTGGATAACTGCTCGTAAGTGTTCTAGGTGGCTTTTCCAGTCTGGACTGTACACCACGACATCATCCAGGTACGCAGCACAATAAGCAGTGTGAGGGGATAAAATTACATCCCTGTACCGCTAGAATGTACAGTCGTGGCCAAAAATATTGGCACCCTTGCACTTTTTCAAATAACTCACAATTCCTCTAAACATAAGTTTAACAACAGTACAGTATTTGGTCGCCACAATTCTTTATTTATCTGTTAATATTACAGAACCTTTGTTTTTGATTCAGAATTTAATATATCCTTTTAAATCAGAAAATGAAAAGAAATGGCATTGACAAAATTATTGACACCCTAGACTTAATATTTGGTAGCACAGCCTTTGGTCAAAATAACTGCAATCAGCCACTTCCTATAGCCATGGATGAGCTTCCTGCACCTCTCTACTGGCAGTTTGGCCCACTCTTCTTGTGCAAACTGCTCCAGTTCTCCCAGATTTGAAGGGTGCCTTCTCCCAACTGCTGTTTTCAGATCTCTCCACAGGTTTTCAATGGGATTTAGATCTGGACTCATTGCTGGCCATTTCAGAATTGTCCAGCGTCTTGTCTTGAAGCATTCCTGGGTGTTTTTTGAAGTGTGTTTGGGGTCACTGTCCTGCTGGAAGACCCATGACCTTCGACAGAGACCCAGCTTTCTGACACTGGGTTCAACACTGCGCTCCAAAATGGCCTGGTAATCTCCAGATTTCATGATGCCATGCACACGCTCAAGGCACCCAGTGCCAGAGGCAGCACAGCAACCCCAAAACATCACTGAACCTCCTCCATGTTTGACTATAGGGAAGGTGTTCTTTTCTTTGAAGGCTTCATTTTGTTTTCTGTAAACACAGAGATGATGTGCTTTACCAAAAAGCTCTAATTTGGTCTCATCTGTCCACAGGACATTCTCCCAGAAGGATTTTGGCTTGTTCAGGTGTGTTTTGGCAAACCCCAGTCGGGCTTTCTTATGTCTCTCTCTCTCAGCAGTGGGGTCCTTCTGGGCCTCCTACCATATAACCCCCTTTCATTGAGTTGGCGACGGATGGTGCGAGTTGAAACTGTCGTACCTTGTGTCTGAAGGTCAGCTTGAATCTATTTGGCAGTTGATCGAGATGCTTTCTCCACCATTCGAACAATCCTGCGCTGCAATCTTCAATTAAGTTTTCTCTTGCGGCCACGTCCAGGGAGGTTGGCTACAGTGCCATGGGCCTTAAACATCCTGATAACATTACGTACGGTGGAAACAGGAACATCAAGGTCTCTGGAGATTGATTTGTAGCCTTGAGATTGTCCATGCTTGGCTACAATCTTCTGTCTGACCTCCTCAGACAATTCTCTGGCTGTCTTTCTTTTCTCCATGCTCATTGCGGTACACACAGTGACACAAAACAGGAAAACGAGTCATTTTCTCTATTCAAACTGGTTGAATGAGTGATTTTTATACTGCAGGCACCTGCAACTCACCACAGGTAAGTTCAATTCCAAAGTGAAGGAGATTCACCTGCTTGAAATCTAATTATTTCTAACTACTTCTAAAAGGTGCCAATAATTTTGTCCGGGCCATTTAAGGATTTCTGTGTGGAATAAGCCAAGACTTAGTAAATTTTTCTGCTTTTTGTGTTTTATTCCACTGCAAAGCAAAGAAATACATATGTGGATACCAAAATATTTTTTAATTTCAACAATTTTCTGGAAGGAATGGTGCATTATTAGAAAAAACTGCAAGGGCACCAATATTTTTGGCCACGACTGTACCTGGCGCACCATGTAAACCAAATGGCATGGTAGTGAACTGACAGACTCCTATGGTGGTAGCAAATACAGTTTTATTTCTGGATTCTTTAGCTAAAGGTATTTGCCAGTAACCCTTGGTGAGATCGAAGGTACTGATATACTTTGCACTCCCCAGTCTGTCCAACAAATCATCTATCCTGGGCATAGGATAAACTGTCAAATTCTGACACTTGATTAAGTTTCCTGAAATCAAGGCAGAATTTAACAACCCCTTCTTTTTTGTTTACAGTTACCATGGGAGATGACCAAGCACTCCTCAGCTCCTCAATGATACCCAATTCTTTCATTTTTTTTTTATTTCCTTAACCACATCAGCTCTTAAGTGCTCTGGCAACCTGTATGACTTCTGCCTAACAGGACGAGCATTCTTTGTCACTATTACATGCTCAACCCCTTTTGCTCGGCCTGGTACTGTGGTAAAAGTACTGTTAAATGTCTTTAGCACATTACGAATGTCTGCAGTTTGTTCTGAGGTTAAGGAAACATTCACCTTTACAGCATCAGCATTTAAAATTCGTTCCAGTATATCATAAGCTACATCAATATCTTCCTTATCAGTTTCTGGTAAAACCAGCAAAGCAGCTTTTGGCATTTTTTCAATCCATTTCTTGAGGAGGTTAGCATGGTATATCTTAGAAAGATTTTTCCTGTCAGGGGTCTCAATCTTGTAGTTAATAGTGCCAGTACGTCTAAGAACTTTATAAGGCCCTTGCCACTTCATTAACAGTTAATTTTTTGTTGTGGGTAACAGTAGCAAAACCTTTTCACCTGGCGCAAAAACGTTTTCTTTTACCCCATGGTTATGATATACCTTCTGCTGGTTTTGAGCCTCTGCCGATAGTAATCAGGAAATTTCAACATATTCTGCCAGCTTCTTTCTTAGGGCACACATACAAGAAGATATAGATTGTTTCTGAGTGGGGTTATCTTCCCACGTTTCTTTCACCACATCCAGTGGCCCTCTTGCCTACCTACCATACAGCACTTCAAATGGCAAAAACCTTGCTGATGCCTGTGGCACTTCTCTGTATGCAAAAAGTAGGTGAGGCAAGTACTGGTCCCAATCTTTCCCTTCCCCTTTTACAAACCTTTTTAACATGCATTTTAGGGTTTGGTTAAAACGCTCAACAGGACCATCTGTGTGAGGGTGATAGGGGGAAGTTCTTATGGCAGTGATACCTAGTAGTCTGTACAGCTCTTTAAGCAGTGCTGCACCAAAATTACTACCCTGATCAGTAATAATTTCTTTAGGTATGCCCACTCTGCTGAAAATCTTAGCAAGCTCTGTTGCCACTTTTGGGGCTGTAACAGTACACACTGCAACTGCTTCTGGGTATCCAGTAGCATAGTCACATACTACCAGGATAAATCTATTACCCTTTTCACTTTTGTCTAAAGGACCAACCACATCCATTGCAATTCTCTCAAAAGGCACATCTATTAAGGGTAGGGGCACCAGGGGCACCTTTTTTCTTCTAGTGACTAAGGCTACTTTCTGACACTTGGCATAGGAATTACAATAGGTAGCAACTTCTTCATGAATTCCAGGCCAGTAAAATCTGTACAGCAATCTGGCAAGGGTGCATTCCCTCCCTGAGTCCGTCTGCTTCCCAAATCAATGAGTCCCATTACAGTCTTATTCCCCACCTTCACATCTGTTAAGTACTTGCCCCAATTTGCTAAGGACAAATCTACTACAGTTCCACTCTCCTTACTACGGCAGTTTCTTGCAAAATGGCCTGGCTTATTACAGTTACAGCCTATAACGTCTTTGGGCACAACTTTGTTACCCCTACCACAGTTCTTATCAGGCTTGGAGTTTAAATGTGAAAAAGAGCATCTTACCGGTGCTTGGCTGTTACCTCACTGCTGTGGCTACTGTCTGGCCATTTGGTAGCCCTCAGTCAAAAAAAACAGCCTTTTCCCCACTCTCTGATTGGTGTTCCTTTACCCACAGCTGCATATTCGTAGGCAAGATGATGAACTGCTCCATGGCAAATGTGTCAATAATCTGTGGGACTGTTTTGCTCTCTGGTTAGATCCATTTTATCAGGAGTCCTCTGAGTCGGGTGAAGGCTTCTTGAGGATTGTCAACCGAGTTGTACCCCAGAGATTGAAATCTCTACCCATAGGTCTCTCTGGAGATGTACCTTTTCAGGATTTCGCTTTTCACCAGGTCATAGTTTTCTGACTGTGCAGTTTCCATACTGCTGTAGGCAAGCTAGGCTTTCCCTGTCAGGTAGGGTACCAGTCTGATTGTCCATTGGTGCTTTGGCCACTGGCAGGCTGTGGCAACTCTTTCAACGGTTGTCAAGTATGCCTCAATATCACCCAAGGGACACAACTTTGTAAGTTTAATGGCCTTCAGGTTGCTTGCATTTTGTTGCTTGTCTGGATCTGTGCCGGGTCCTCTGCCTTCAACAGCTTGCAAGGCATCCAGCCATCGTTGCTCCTGTCACTGCATCTCTTCTCTCATCTGCTGCTCCTGTCACTGCATCTCTTCTCTCCTCTGCGCTTCTAAACGTTGAATCTTTTTTTCTCTCTGCTTCTCAGTCTCTTTTTGTTGTATAGCCCACCATTTGAAAAAGTCCATCAGGCTTTCAGGTTCTGTCACTGCCTGTTCTTTTTCCATGACTTGTGCTGGCTGTACAATCTCGGACTGGACTTCTGTTGCAGCTAGTTTGGCTGCCATTCTTCTGGTAACCACTCCTGGACTTGCTGCTGCAGAATCCATACCTTCCTCTGTGCTTCCCTGGTACTAGGTCCAGTACCCACACGCAAAACTCTTGTCTTAGGGTTTGCATGGCGTAAATCCCACCTCTCACACCATCTGTTGTTCAGGCACAGGTCAGGAAGCACAGGGAAAACCCAGGAGCAGGTGTAAAATTCACCAAAACTTTATTTATAGTAGCAGTAATATAAAAAAATAAACGTGTTCATAATAACTATGTACAGAAGCAAAATAAAATATTTCTTGTAATCTTCCTTTCAGTAGCAGCTTAGCTGTTTTATAAGTCTTTTTCAACCCCCACCTTAGCAAACATCCTGTCCTTGCAAAATGTTCTGTTCTTGTAAATATCAGGCAGGATGTTTCTGAGGCCCCTTCAGCCCTTGCAAAAGACTCAAGCATTTGCACTCGGGTAACCTCTAGCTTTTTCAAGTCATGTCAAAATACAATTAATACACATTTCAACAGTAATACTAAATATTTTCTAAACAAAAGTGATCCCATTATCAGTTTCATTCCATACACTGATTTGCACATATTTTTTTATATTAGCTGATACAGATATGCAAGGAAGAAAAACAGACAGCAAGAGAAAACTGAGACACAGTGAGAGAGGCAAAGAATTGCAAGACTGTCGGGTTGATCAAGCCCGAAGTCTCACAGGAAAAAGTTGGTTGCACAACCATACAGAAAAGGACAGATCCTTGCATTTAAACACTTTCTCCAAAACAAATGGGACAGGGTCCTATTCTATCCTGTCAAACTTAGGTAACAATAAACAGCACAATTAGCTAACCACTTAGACGCACACTGTTTGGAAACAGGAGCGCCCTCTCTCTTGGGGGCGAACAAAACAAACAACTGGTCAGATTTCCTGGAAGTCTTTGTCCGGTTAGTATAGTACCGCAGGATTCTATGTACATACAAAGTATGGAGCAAAGCCTCCCCGATTCAAGTACTCAGGAAAATAAACTGGAAGGTGGATGGATTGGTTCAACATAAACTCCTTGGGAAGAAACTTAGGATCAGTACGCAAAGACATCCAGTCTTTGTGAAAAAACAAATAAGGCTTCTTACACATAAGAGCCTGAAGCTCAGAAATCATTTGAGCAGAAAGTAACAGCAACTAAAAAGAGCGCTTTCCATGACAGAAAGCGTACCTCACAACTCGTGAACGGTTCAAAGAAAGATAAAGTGAGTTTCTTCAACATAAAGTTGAAGTCCCATGGAGGGACTGGGTCCTGAATGGGAGGTTTCAAGTGCAAGATGCCCCGCAGAAAAGTGCGGGACACCTCAAGTTAAGCCACAGCTTTGCCCTCCATAGGCGCATGATACACAGAGATGGCAGAAAGATGCACCTTGAGGGAGAAGTACCCCAAGCCTGAACCTGAAAGGGAGAACAGATACTCCAACACCTGACTCACCGGGCAGGTGAAAGGATCCAAGTGACGGAAAGCAGCCCAAAAGGAGAAACGTTTTCACTTCATGGCGTATGCGGCGCTAGTGAAGGGCTTTCAAGCAGCCACCAGGACATCTGCAACCCAGGAGGACACCCCGAAGCAGGCAGTGGCAATGTCCGCAGGAGCCAGGCATGAAGATGCAGGGACTTCAGGTAAGGATGGACCACGAAGCCCTGGCCCTGGGAGAGCAAGCTGGTGCACGGGGGCAAGGGCACTAGGGGTTCAGTCGCCAGATGTTGCAGCAAGGGGAACCAAATCTGATGTGGTCAGAAGGGAGCTATGAGAATCATCTCTGCCCCTTCTAACTGGAGCTTGAGCAGAACCCTCTGCAGTAGCAAGAAGGGAGGGAAGGAGTACAGAAACCTCCCCTTCCAAGAGAGGAACACGTCTTGCCAGACAACGCCAGGCCCAGGACTGAGCAAGCAGAAAAGTGGCAGTTTTGCATTGAGTGGGAATGCAAACAGGTCCAGCTCTGGACAACCCCACCTGTCAAAGAGATCTTTGACCACGGAGGTCAAAAGCACCCACTTGTGAGCTCACGACCTGGAGCAACTGAGACTGTCTGCCAGGACATTCTGGATGCCTGGAACATGTATAGCCAAGAGCTCCAGACCACACTACATGGCCCAGTATCTAACCCTCATTGCCTCCTGACACAGAGGGTACGAATGAGTCCCTCCCCCCCCGCTTGTTAATGTAGTACAGTACATACGCGTTGTCCATCTGCACCAGCAGGGGACCAGGGAGAAGATGAGTCTGGAACATCTGCAGAGCATATAGAACTGCTTGCATCTCCAGGATATTGATTTGGAGCCCCTGCTCCACGTCCAACCAGGTACCCTGGGTCTGGTGGTCTGCCAGATGTGCACCCCACCCCAGACCGGACACATGCATCGAGAGAATATGACGGGGAGTCAAAAGTTGAAAAGAGACTCCCCACAGGAGGCTGGCTGGCTCCAGCCACCATGACAGAACTCTCCAGGCTGGGCCAGAGATCATGACCAGCTGATCCAGGTCATTCATGCGTTGGTCCCACTGGACTCGTAAAGCCCACTTAAGAACCCACATATGAAGGTGGACAAGAGGGAGCATGGCAATGGATGTTGCCGTGTGGCCTTCAAGTCGCAGGAACACTCTGGCGGGGACCCAGCAACTGGAAGAAACCAGGCAAGCCTGCTCCATCAAGCGATCTACCCTGTCCAAAGGAAGGAAAGCCATCCCCTGGGCTGTGTCCAGAACCATCCCCTGATGTACTGGAGGTGCTGGCATGGAGAGAGGCAAAATTTTGGCAGACTGACAGTGATCCCCAAGGTGTGAAACAGACAAATAGTGTACTCCAGTGTCTGGGCAAGCAAATCCCTGGAAGGGGCTACTAACAGCCAAGCGTCCAGGTAAAGGAACACATAAAAGCCCTGCCACCTCAGAGTGGCTGCCAACACTGCCAGGCACGTGGTGAAAACTCTGGGTGCTGAGGACAGGCCAAAAGGGAGGGCCCAGAAGAAAAAATTACTCACCATAGTAATGTTGTTTCTTCCCAGGGATACTCATATAGTCATAACTCTTGCAGTGACCCTTTAAGATAGAACTGCCCGGAGAGATGGAACATATGCAAATGATGGAATCTTTTGCACTTGACACTTTTTCAAATGCTGCCTTCTACTAACTGCCTACATTCTAAACCCCTCAGATTTCATGGATGCCTGGTAAAGACAGGCCCCCCGAGGACTTAGTATATTGAATAATAACAATAATAATAATGGTAATAACATCCTTACCCCAAAAACCCTCCAACTGGAGGTTATAACATGCAAAAAGTTCCCCTGAATGTCAGAATCCCCTGAAAAAGGGAAACACACTTACTGTGAACACAGCTGTTTGTTTTTTTTTGTTTTATTTTGTTTTTTAACAGATGTGCCAGAGTGTTGCACCCATATTCCTGAATATATAATTTCTGGAGTGTAGAGGCTACTGGTTCTAGCAGGGGAGGCAGGGTGGGAGAATCATGAATATTTGAGTAACTCTGGGAAGAAACAACATTACTGTGGTGAGTAATTTTTTTATTCTAACCCCAGGAATACTGCAAATATTCATAACTCTTGTAGACTAAGCAGCAGTACCTTTGGAGGTAGGCACAGAACCTACTTTGGCAAAGACTCTGCAGAACTGCTGTGCCAAACCTTGCATCACCCCTGGACTGGATGTCAAGACTGTAATGCTTAGTAAAGGTGTATACTGTTTTTCAGGTAGTTGCTTTACAGATGTCCATTAGAGGAACATCCCTGGCAGCTGCTCTGGCAGTAGCTGTGCCCCTTGTGGAATAAGCCCTCAACCCTGTTAGGAGCTCTTTTCCCAGCTTTCGAGTAACAGAATTGGATGCATTGTACTATCCACCGAGAAATGGACCTTTTCGATGCTGGGTTACCTTTTCCCACACACCCATGAATCAGGAGCAGCTGATTCCTGTCCTGCCTATGGTCCTTAGTGACTTTCGTGTAGTAGCTAAGAGCTCTCCTGACATCCAGACTGTGAAGTTTCCTTTCACCAGAGCTAGAGTGTTCAGTGAAAAAGACAGGCAGGGTAATGGTTTGGTTCAAGTGGAAATCAGAAACCACTTTAGGTAGAAATTTCCTGTTTGTTCTCAGGACCACTTTGTCCCCATGGAAGGAAATGTAGTCCTGTTCAATGCAGACAGCCTGGAGCTCACTGATCGATCCTTCTGGCAGAAGTCACTGCCACTAGGAAAACTGTTTTCCATGTGACATAATTCAGATGAACTTGAAGACCTGGGCTCAAAGGGGGGAACCCATAAGCATAGCTATACACACATTTAGATCCCATGCTGGCACCGGTTCCCTGTGAGGGGGTGCAAATGGGCTGGACCCTTAAAGAACCTTTTGAAGATAGGGTCTGAAGCTATACTCTGTCCAGCTGAGATATAAGCAGATGCTGCAGCTAGGTGGACCTTTCAGGTAGTGGGCTGTAGGCCCAATGAGTGCAGATAGGTGAGATAGTCCAGCACAGCTGGGACCCCTGCCTGTGCTGGTATCACATCAAACAGAAAACCTTTTCCACTTCGCTGCATAGGTTTTCTTGCTAGATGACTTCCTGTAACCCCTTAATATATCCAGAACACTTTTGGAAATATGCAAACCTGCATATTCTAGGTCCTCATGAGCCATGCCTTGAGCCTGAGGGATCTGGGGTTCAGGTACAGGACCCTTCCCTGGTTGGAGGTTAACAGGTTGTGTCTCCGAGGGAGGTGTACTGGCTTGGCCACGGAGAGCAGTAGAGAGTACCATAGCAGCCTGGCCAAATCTGGTGCTATCAAGATCACTGATGCTAACTGGGCCCTGAACTTGAGCAACACTCTGTAAACCAGTGGGAAGGGAGAAAAAAGCATACAGGTGCTTCCCTGACCAGTTCAGAACCAGAGCATCCTGGGGAACTGTTCCCCTGTCTGGAGATCTGCAACAATACTGTGGCAGGTGGTGGTTCTGGTGGGACACAAACAAGTCTACCTCTGGAGTGTCCCAACGCTTGAAAATTACTTGCACCACCTGACTGTTCAGGGTCCATTTGTGATGGCCCTGGTTGACTGGATTCAGTGCATCTGCCAGTATAATGTCCTTGCCTGGCAGATGAATTGCCTGCAGGGAGTATGCCAGACTCCATATTTTCATGGCTTCTGTGCAGAGAGGGCTTGACCTTGTCCCTTCCTGCTTATTTATGTAGTACATTGTGGTGGTACTGTCTGTTCTGACCTGTACCACCTTTCCTTGCACCAGTGGTGTGAAGGCCTTTAATGCAAGCAGCACTGCTCTTAGCTCCAGCAGATTTATGTGTAGGAGTGACTCTGCACTTGATCATGTGCCCTGTGTGGTGTGATCCCCTATGTGGGCATCCTATCCCCAGTACTGATGCATCTGTTGTGAGAACAACTGATGGGGACTCTTGCTGGAAAGGAACCCCTTACCTTAGGTTGGCTTCCTCTTTCCACACTGAAAAGCCTATAACAATGTCTTTGTTACTGGAATCAGTTTTGAGAGAGAATCTCTTTTTTACACCAATATCAGTGGCTGCTGTCATGTGGCCCAGAAACTGTCTTGCAGTTTTTGGTCTGTTCAGACTGAATGAGCATGCTAATAGAAGAATAATTCTTACCCTGTCCAGAGACAGATAGGCTCTGACCTGCAGGGTATTTAACTCTGCTCCTATGAACTGCAGTACCCGTGTAAGTTGTAGGACTGATTTTTTCAGATTAATTAGGAAACCCAGAGACTTCAAGAGTCCTTGGGTGAGTGTAAGTGTTCCCTGACCTGCTGAGGTGAGTTTCCAACCACCAGCTAGTCATCTAGGTATGGGAAGACTGTTACACCAAGTCTTCGAAGGTGTGCCACAACCACTGTCAAGCACTTTGTGAACACTCTTGGAGCTGAAGTGAGACTGAATGGCAGAGTTGAGAACTGACAGTGACCTGATGGGAGTCTGAACCTGAGGTACTCTCTGAGAGACTCCCTTATGGGGATGCGAAAATAAGCATCCTTTAAATCCAGTGATGCCAACTATTTCCCTTTATGGAGTGTTGGCAGAATCAGTGACAAAGTTACCATTTTGAACTTTGGCTTTGTTAAGTGCCTGTTTAGCACCCTGAGGTCTAAGATAGGCCGCCACTCCCCATTTTTCTTTGTGGTAAGGAAATACCTTGAGTAGAATCCCTTTCCCTTTTGTTGTAACGGAACAGATTCCACTGTCTTTGACAGAAGCAGGGTTCTGACCTCTTTTTCCAAGAGTTTTCTTTCGCATAGATGGATGGTTTGAAAAAACTGGTTCTTAAAACTGGGAGGGATTTGAAACTTGGAGACAATCCCTGACCCACTACTTCCAGGACCCACTTGTCTGTGGTGATTCGTTGCCAAGCCTGGACATAGTGAGACAGTCTGCCTCCTACAGGCAGTGGGGAGGCAACATGTACCAACCCGTCAGAGTGTCCGTTTTGCTTGGGACTGGATCTGGGACTGGGAACCACATCTGGAACCCCTTCTGCCCCTGCCACTGAAGTACCCCTGTTGTGGGTACTGCTGAATTTGGGATGCAGCCATGGCCTGGTAAAAGGGCCTGCTGTGAAAAGTCCTACCCCTGCCATAGGGCTTAGGGGATGGGGAAGCTTTTTCCTTTGCAGAATTGCTCTTGAAGGTGGCTTTATATTCGTCCACTTTTTTCATGTGAGCCTCTGTCTTATCCCCAAAGAAGGAATTACCCTCTAATGGGAAACCCATAGCCTTAGCTTGAGAGTCCTGAGTAAAGTTTGTGGCTCTCAACCAGGCAAACCTTCTCTGTGCTATAGTATTTGCCATCCATCTGGCAGCAGTATCACTGGAGTCAGTAGCCATTTGAAATTGGTACTTGGCTGCCTCCAAACCAAATCTTGCTGTTTCAGCTAAGTCATCTGAAAGTGGTGCTTGGGCCTTGTCCGCCATGGCCAGGACAGACTGCCAGAGATATTTCAGGTATTGAGAAGCATAAGCTTGAAAATTTGCTTGTCTTATGGTTAAAGACACTTACAAATAACCTTTTTTAGCCATGCTGTCAGTTTCCCTGGAATCCTTTTCCAGAGGGTGGGATGCAAGAGGTACTTTTGCCTTGTCACAGGCTGCTACTTGTACCACCCTCTGATGGTCAGGGTGGGAGAAAAGGAAATCAGCTCCCTCCCTGTCCAGCTGGTATTTCTTATCCAACCTCTTCTCAAGAGGTGGAGCAGAATTAGGAGTTTGTAAAATCCTTAGTGCATCTTTCTTGAAAAATTAGTGGGTGTTAAACCCATCATTTCTAAATATTCTGCTTCCTCCTCATCCTCAATCACTTCACTGGTGGTGATGTCCAAAGCATCCACCATCCTTTGCACAAAAGTGAAATCCGAGGAATACTCCTCAGAGGCTCTGGGGGAGAGCCAAAGTCCTGTTCAGGAGAAAGCTTGGGTTCAGTGGGTTCCCCTTCCTCCTCTTCTTCATACTGTTCACCATAATCCTCCTCCTCCTCTAGGCAGGAAGGCTGAACAGAGGAGACTGACTTGCTACCAGGGGTCTGCATAGCAGTCTGCTGAACAGCAGACAGACCCTGTAAGGTCTGAATGATTTTGAAGCCCCGTACAATCTCCTGAGGAGATGGCATATTTATTGCACCTACAGAAGTACCCATTTGCTGAACAGCAGGGGGTTCTGTGTGCTTAGTTTTCTTAGATTTTTTTGAGGGAACTGGGGAGTCAGCCGGTTCAGCAAGCCTCTTAGAAACTGCCTGTATACCCATATCAGGGGTAGCAGTTACATCTTTTGTGGTTTCACCCACAGTAGTAGATGGTATCAGCTGGTCAGAGATCGAGGGGCCTTTAGGTGGAGGAAGTTTTTTCTTAAACCTCTCTAGGCATTTTTCCACAATTTTCTCAAGAAAAGTTTTGAAGATGTCATAATCTGCTTTTAAATGTTCATAACCAAGGCAGATAGCACATAAAAGTATGTTTGTCTGCCTTGGCAAATACTTCCCCACACTCAGTATAAGGTTTAGACCCAGGTTCACCAGTTTTTCTTTTCTTTTTTTCTGACATTTTTAAAGGAAAACTCATAAAATTACAAACCTCTAAATAATTGTTACATTTTTGTTTTTATTTAGCAGTTGCAGTCAGTTCCGGAACCAATGGATGAACCGATCGGAACCGGGAACCAAGCAAAAATGATCCAAGGTTATCGGTTCAGTAACCGCAGTTAGCGGTTACTGAAATAAACAATTTTAAAACAAAATAAGGTAAGTTAACAGAGGTTTTTAATCAAAAAAGCTCTGACTATCAATACAAAACCCTAGTTCCCCTGCGGTTATACCGAACCAGGAGAAACCAAGAACAACTGTTTAACACTAAAACTACAGTTTAATATAAATTTACAAAAAGTAAAAGGCAGCAAATGAAAGAAAAAAGATACTTATATGTATTTTATAAGTTCTTTATGTCATATCGAGATGATAAGGAGGGAAACTCTAAGCGTCTAGTCTTGACAGGTGGAGAGTGAAATCTGAGGGATTTAGAATGTAGGCAGTTAGTAGAAGGCAGCATTTGAAAAAGTGGCACATGCAAAAGATTCTGTCACTTGCATATGTTCTATCTTACTGGGCAGTTCTATCTTAAAGGGTCACGGCAAGAGTTATGAATATTTGCAGTATTCCTGTGGTTAGAACTGAAAGTAATCCCCCTGAAAGAAAAACTGGAGGAACCGCCAATGGGTAGGAAAAACCTGAATATGAAGGTAGGCATCCTGCACACCCAGGGAGCAAAGCCAATCCCCCTGATGGAGAAGGGATAACAGCTCTTGAAGAGTCACCATTTGGAAGCATTTGTACTCTATGTACAGGTTCAGGTGGCTTAGGTCGAGGATGGGATGCAGATCCCCGGTCTTTCTGGGGACGAGGAAGAAGTGGGAGTAGAACCCCCTTCTCCTCTGAGCCGGAGGGACAGACTCTATGGCTTCTTTTCAAGGAAGAGCCCGAATTTCCTCCCAGACCAGAGGCAGGTGGGCTGGGGGATAAGTGGAGTATCCCAGAGGGTATTCTGGAGGCCTCTCCAGGAACTCTAGAGTGTGACATTGAGCTATGATCTCAAGCACCCAACTGTCTGTGATTATCTCTCCCCCACCAGTCGAGGCGGAGGGAGAATCGACCCCCGACAGCCTCCCTCAGATCCCATGCTGGAGGGGGGGTTGGTTAAGGAGTCAGAAGGTGGGAGCAGGCACCAGGAGGGCAGCCACGAGTGCTCTGGGGGACCTGGCAGCAGCAGCTGTGGGGACTGACGCCAGCTTCCACTTGCCCTGACCTTTTATGGGCTGGCGGGACTGCTTGAGGGTGGAGCAACAAAAGGATTCCCACTGCCTGATCTGAGGTTGGGTATGGTAGAGCAAATGGACCATCCTGAGAGCTGTACACAATTCCTGTAGAGCAGAGATCACGTCCTGAACATCCCCACCAAATAGGACAGCACCTCGAAAGGGGGTGTACAGGATGCTGAACTGCAACGTCCGAAGCAAAGCCCGAAACACAGAGCCAAGAATGGCAGCACAGGCAAACTTAAGCAGCTGCCCCCCTACTAGAGGTGTTGATGGCATCGTAAGTCGCCCGGAGGACATGGTTGCCCACATCTGAGCCCGACTTCAGGAGCTGGGAAAGCTGTGTCTTGGTAGCATCCTCCAGCAAATTCTGAACCAGGTCCCTTGCCTGGTCCCAAACAACATTCTGGTACTGTACCATATGTGCCACATAATTAACTGCTTGGCTAGCCAGGGAAGTGGACGCAAAAATCCACTTCCCCAAGTGGTCTAGCTGCCTAGACTACTTATCAAGAGAAAGGGTGCTAAGATGCTCGGGCCTCTTGGTACGATCGGGGGCCACACTGATGACCACTGAATCTGCCTTAGGTTGACCACCCAAAGAAGGCTTCTTAGCACGCACATGGTAAAGGCGATCTGGTTTCTTGGGCAAAAGAGGGATGGTTGAGGGGTGATTCCAAACCCCCCCTGGCGACGTCATCATAAGAGTTAATGAACGGTGGTACCACAACCTGGAGGGCATCCCGCAGATGCAGGTAAGCAGCCAGCTGGCACCACTCTGGGCCTTGCTCCTCTGTCTGCCCACCCAAAGACTGAATGTGGCACATGACGTCCATGACAGATGGATCATCAGGAGGAGACTTGGGAATCACCCTGAAGGAGTCCTCCCCTTTTGAGGACTCCCCAGAGGGGTGAGGAAGATCTAGAAGAATCGGAATCCTCCCTATTGGAATCATTCGTATCACTAGCCACCCATGGGTGGTCATCCAGGCGAGAGCCAGAGCCGTTGTCGGGATGAGAGCATGAAGTCCCCGACATGCGTGGGTCACCAGCGCTGGATCTGTCCGGGTTCTGGAATGGCAGGTCACTGTCAGAATGGCGGAGGGACGCCAGGGGCAGACCCTGAGGCGTGGGGAGCTGCTTCTGGATGAGAGACCACCATGTGTCGCAAAGAGGGACTCATAATCCACCGCCAGTGTAATACTGAAAAGGGGGGGGGAATTAATAGGGTACCCCGGTGTAGGACCCACAGGCACTGTCTGTGGTCTGGCACCAGCCCAAGAGAAGGCAACGGTGCAGGCTAGGGTATAGGAGATGCTGGGGTCGATCCCATAGGCAGGGGTGGCATAGAACCTGGCGGCAGCCCAGCAGGCGTCGGCAGGAAGTGCCTGGGGGAGGGACCTACCAGCATTGGGAAGGCCAGAGAGGCCAGCATCTGAGGAGAAGGAGACCTCCCAGGCAAAGACAGAGACGACATCAGACTACAGGAAATGGTGGTAGTCTGCTGTAGGCACTGCCCAGAAGGACTGGTGTCGGGACCCATAGAGCGAACCGACGTGAGCAGCACTGTGGCCAGGGGGGGTGGGGAGCGACGGTGGAGGAACCAAAACCCAAACCACCAACCCCGGCTGAGCCACCTGGCTGACAGTCCATAAGCAAAGAGATGGGCCTGAGCATCAGGGGCCGGGGAGCCAGAAATTAAGTTCCCGGCCCCAAGGGGCCACCACCCAAGACAGCAATAAGGGCGGGCAGCAGCACCACCAGCAGCCCGGAGAGGGCTGGTGGGCCAGTGGGAACCAACCTCACGTGGAGGAAAAGAGTCAGCAGCCACCGATTTATGATGCGACGCTGCAGTGGGGAAGCAGACCGGTCCCGGTCTTTGTTCCAGTGACTGTGCTTCCCACCGGATTTGTGAGAAGAGGAAGAAGCCCCGGAGGACTGTGCCAGCAAGGCCGAAGAACTCCTGGCCTGCAGCTCCTTTTTCATCGCGGCCAACTCCTGGTTAAGTAGGTGGCTCTCCAGAACCTTCAAATGATGTCTCCAAGTAGCCTAACTGAATTTCTGGTAAACCTGGCAGACTTCGGTGTCGTGGCTGGGGCTTGGCAAATTATGCAAGTAGAGTGGCTGTACTTTTCCGGAATCTGTTTGTTGCAGGCACACTTTGTGGAGCAGTCAGAAGATGAAGCTGGTGTAGAAGACCAACTCGCTGGCTGAACACCGAAAAGAACACCGGAAAATCTGATGTCAAACTAGTAAGAAAGAGAAAAATACAAAAGTGCGGCAAGCATAATGGCGGTCGACTGAAGCTGTGGCATCCGCTAAGGTCTGATGTGTACAGGTCAACGGTGCAAAAAGAACCGAGGTGGGTGTGGGGGACTACCCGCCTTCATAGGATAGGATGACATCTGCAATGCGCAGCCCCCTGTGGAAGACTGCTAGCTAGAAATTTTTCCGTGGGTCCTGGTGCCTGGTGACTTCATCCCTATCGTGGTTGGCCTGCTGCAAGAGGCTTCCTCGAAGTAAGATCAATACTTCAACACAATTCAGCTTATGTTTTGTTTTTTGTTTTCTTACCAGGGCTCCCCTTCCCCAAACCAGAGGTTTCAGCCCCCCCACTCCGCTCGCCGGCCCCTCCTGCCCAGGCTTGCCCCCTTCCCAAGGAACACAGTCCAATAGCCTTGCTTGCCCCCAGGGTGGGGCCACAGGAATGGGACCCCCCGGGCAGACATTATTTATTTATTTCAGTGGCAGATTAATACCTTTGAGCCAAACAGACTCCTTTACAAAAGTTCCAAGTCAAGATGCACAAAATACATTGGTTAAAGGCAGTAAATACAAATCAGGTTACACGCAGGCTACACAAGGATACCATACAAAACAAACAAGGATATACACAGAAGATTACGGTCTCATAAGTGCTATGGGGAAGATAACATCAGCACTCAGAAGTGCAGCACAGTGTTTAAGCAGTTTCATTATACAACAAGAGGCAAGCAAATTTCTGGGTAGCAGTAGTACAAATATTCGCAGCTAGGGGAGGCTTTGTCTAGGGTTCAGCAGAGGGACAGGTAATTGGGGGGGGGTTCAGGAAAAAACAGAAACGTTAGATGGGTGTGAATAGGGGCTAATGGCGGAGATGAGGAAGAAAGAAAAAACAGTGAGGTCAGAGGCAAGAGAAGAGAGGGGTGGTGTGCAGCTCAGTGGGCTAACTCAGGAGAGACCATACTATAACAATGCGCCAGGGTAGGCTATGTCAGGGAGACAGAAAGCAACAGGGTGGGGCTGGGGAGAAAGGACAGGGAGGGAGGGGGTAGGGAAAGCAGGGGAAGGAGCTCAGAAGGAAGGGGAGGGAGGGTGGAGTAGGGTGGAGACATTATCTCGCAGGAGGAGGGCAGAGGCAGAGATCGGTCAATCTGGCCCGGTATTTTTCCTGCTATAGATCCCTAGGGGCACGACGTGCAATGACACCAGTGTCTGCCCCACCTCCAAACGTGTGCAGTTGGCTGCGACTGTATCCCCAGCCTCCACCAGAGGTCCACATAGTGCCGGACACTCTACCTCCCTCCCCCGCAGAAGGAGGACAGTCCTTGGGGTGCTGAGCCCTTCTCCCCCAGCCAACCCTCAGACTCCCGAATCCATGCAGAATCCAGGATATGTGGGCGCCCTTAATGATTCCTTGCCCGGCGCCAGTGGGCTGGCTCAATTCAGCTTATGTTTTACATTAGTTCTTTCTTCTTCCCATTATTTTTTTTACTGAGATCATATGCATGAAAACAGGATCTTTGCCCCCTGACAGTTCATCATTTCCTATTCCTTATTCCCTACCTGATGTCATAACTGACATCACAATTATTTCCAAGGCAATATCTGTTTATTAAAAGGATATTCTGGTTTACTTTGACAGATACAAACAACAACACAATGCTGTTGCACAACATTTGAGACATACATGGATTTTTTTTCTTATTATTTTTGGTCCGCCTACCCATTTTTGTTTTTCAAATCTTGTCTGCTCGCAGTCCCATGCTCAGGCTTATCCCCCTGGGCTGAGTCACTGAGGGGGCTTCCCACTTCGAATGGACATTGTGGACAAGCCCTGGATTACCTCGCGGGTCGGGGTCAGGGAGGCGGGACCCCCAGCGGGCATTGAGTGACAGTGGATGGCGGAACGGGACGAGCCATCATGCTGGGAGCCAGCATTTTGTTAGGTTTTTCCAGGGGGTGGGGACATTCAATGACGTCCAGCGTCCACCCCGCCCCCCAGAACATTCAGGTGTTGGTTGCTGCGGTACCCCCGGCCTCCGCCTGGGGTCAGTCAAGCGCCGGACACCCTCCCCCCAGAGAAGGAGAGCAGTTCCCAGGACACTTCATCCCTCTTCCCCCAGCCGGACCTCTGACATCCCGGGTTCGGAAATCGACGGTGTCAGAAGCAGAAATACAACCACTGTGCTGACAGACCGGCCTGACATACATGGATTCTATCGAGTAAGGATCTTTTATACATGGGAACTTTAAAATCAAAGGCTGAGCAATGTCCAATCAGCAAATACAGTAATATATGATGCATAGACCTCCAACTAATAACAAAGTTGTCGAGTATAATACATACTTCTGTGTCAGCTTACACAGTCATACCTGTATGATATGGTAATAAAATTGATGTCAAGGTACAAAATCGGCTCTGTATGTCATGATATAGAGCACCCATTTGTGCCATAATAGCTCAAACTATGGACACTTAAGGTTCAAGCTGGCCGTTATCTTTTCTAGGTGGTCTATTTCTATCATTAAGTCTTGCCATATAAGGATATCTGGTGTGTTCTTCATGAGACAATATGGATTTTTTTGTGCAGTGAGCAGGCAGATACAAATGAACTCTAAGGGATAAAGACCCTGTGTTGGTGGGGGTAGAGGTAACAGCCAGCAAGAAGCATGCTTCCCCCGAGCTCCTGATCCTGTGATCACATTTTGTGGCTTAAAAGATTATATTTGAAGACCGCTGGTTTTAAAAATACAGTTGGGTTCTTCATCTTTTGGTAGTGAATCGAGAGATACTTAATTCAACCATGGGATGTCCAAGAAATCAAACTAAATCAGATCCTCCTGGTGCTGGATCGTCAGTGGTGCCTGGGCCATTGCAAAATTCTGCAGGCAAAGCTGGTGATCTGTGTTAAAGTAGGTGCAGAGGACCAATTCATTCTTCAAAGAAATGAGAGAGATCTATGCATGTATTCCAATAATTCTTTTATTTTCTTGCTCTTCCCTGACGTTTTGCTTCCAAATATGAAGCTTTTCCAAAGGGCTTCCATATCTGTAAGTTAATATGATCACTCACATAAGTATTCTATTATTCATACAATACTTTTTTTCTTTGGAAAATAAATATCAAAATTTACCCTGCGAGTATAATGCAGTCTGGTATTTTCCACATTGTGTACTGTAAGCCTTCATTCACAACCTGTCATTCACAAAGTTGTGAATGAAGACTTACAGTACACACTGCAAGCCCATTGGTTGACAGGGTCTACCAATGGGCTTACAGGCATACTGTATGCTGTCATTCACTGACAGCACGATAGATGGACAGCCGTGGCAGTATGCGGGTGGGTTGTACTGCCCGCCAGCTTTCGCACTTGCTGGGATGGGAGAGCGAGGTGGGGAGGAAGTGCCTCTGTAGGTGGGGGGTCCACTGGACCATCAGGGATACTTTTGGTATCAGTCTGCAGTGCGATCAGGTCAGGGCAGTGTGGGAGTTCCACTAGACTACTAGAGCTGGCTGCTGTTATGTATGACATTATGGGGATACGGGTTGGTGGGGGGCACTTGACTACCAGGGATGCCTGGTACTATATGTGACATTACGGGGATATGGGGGAGGGGCACCACTGGACTACCAGGGCTTCTTGGTGTCATGTACTACATTTATGGGGATACGGGTGGGGGAAGGGACAGCTGGACTGCCAGGGTAGGCAGGCTGCTGTCTGCAGTACAGCAGCATGCCTGTGGGCGGCCACCCACTTAAGTCTATTATTTGTAGACTTATCCTTTGGAAGCACATCTTCTGACTTGCTCCGGAGATGCGCCTCCAAGGTGGGCGGTGAATAGGGCTGCGCCCAACATGCATGGGCATGCCCCCTGCACAACCCCTCCTGATGCGCCGCATACCATTACGGGCTGTGTGCAGCGCACCTGCGATGTGCTGGCGATCACTGCCCTTAAAGACACGAGGGTGCAAGTCCGCATGCCCCCCAAGTACTACAAGAACTAACTAAATGGTACTAAACAAAAACTATTTCAAATTTAACAAACAATTCTTTTTGCAAGAACGAGAGGCACAGCCATGGGGACCACCACGGCCCCAGCTTATGCAAATGCATTTATGTTTGCCTTCGAAGAAGAAAATGTACTACAACCTGACACAAACATGTACCACAGCCACATCAAGGCGTGGTGCCATTATATAGATGACATATTTTGTTTATGGTCAGGATCACTAGATGAGCTCAAGAATTTTCATCATTATCTTAACAACACAAATCCGAATTTAAAATTTGTTTTGCACTATAGTTTACATCAAGTGCCATATTTTGATTTAATGATAATCAAGATTCTGGCAAATCAGAAACCAGTTTATTTCGTAAACCGACTGACCAAAATACACTGCTACATAACTCTAGCTACCATGCACCCCACCTGAAAAGGAGCATCCCACACTCCCAACTGATCAGGAAATGTCGAAACTGCAGCACAGAGACAGAATCTGAACAACACAAAATATAACATAAAAATGAAACGTTGAAAGGTTCATGGCAAGGGGCTATGGCAGTGTAATAGGGAAGCTCTATCTGACCAATTCAGGACCATCATTTTTTTTTTTTTGCTTGATATTTTACCCCCGCTCTAAGCTTGTTGCAACAGCACCTCTTTCTCTACTGCTATTTCTAAATTTTTATTTCTCCTGTCAGATTGGCCACCTGCAGTACATACCAGGGTTGTTCCAATTAAGGCATGCTGTTAATGCATTAAATTAATTTGGCATCTTGATCAATTAAATTAACAATCATTTTTATCACATTAATTAAATTAATAGTACCTCAATTAATAATTAAATTAACAATTAATCATTTTTATTTTTCAATATTGTAATATATTTCTTAATATATAATTTTTAAATGAGAAATATATTACACCAAAGTCTTTGAATAACTGCTGTCAACAATTTCATTGTGCAAATGGTACACATTTATTTTTATTAACTTCATTTAATAAAAAATGAACATACGAACATATGAAGAAGCCAGCAGAAGGCCATTTGGTCAATCAAGTTTGCTCATACTGCAGGGTCCACAGCTTGAGCTGATGTCCCCTGCTCTCCCTCCCCACGAGCCTTACTTCCCCCCATGCCTATCCCAGCACCTCTTAATGCTACCCACTGTCTTCAACGAGATGACCTCTTCCAACAGTGCATTCCAAGTGTCCACAACCCTCTATGTGAAGAAGTGCTTCCTGACCTCCCTCCTAAACCTCCCACCTTCCGACTTAAAACTGTGCCCCCTCGTGTTATGGTTGCCACTCTGCTTAAAGAGACTCTCCTTATCAACCTTATTTATCCCTTTCAAGTACTTAAATGTCCCAATCATGTCCCCTCTCACTCTCCTGTCTTCCAGGGAGCACACGTTCAATGCCCGCAACCTCTCCTTGTATACCTTACCCTTCTGACCCGCTATCATCTTTGTAGCCCTCCTCTGGATCTTCTCCGGCAGGTTAATGTCCTTTTTTTTTTCCTATACACATTTTTAAATTTTTTCCCTTTTTTACCCCAGACCCAGGACTCCGGCAGACATGCACGTGCGCATGTATGGAGGCGCACGCAAGGAACCAGCTTGGTCCCTTACGTCCCACCCCAGCATTATTGCCGCCGCTCCACCTCGCCTACACTTCCCACCGGACTTCCACCCAGTGGGAGCGAAACTACGGGAGGAGTGGACAACCACACCTGGGAGGGGAGAGCTGTCTACCGCAGCTCAATCCCGCTCCAACCCTCCCCCCCATGCCGGCTCCCTGGTGGCCGAAGGTTGTTCCCGAATCCAGGTCACCGGCGTAGCGCGAGGTATGGCGTCCAGTGCCTCAGCCCTCCGCGCCACCAGGCCAGCTGGTTAATGTCCTTTTTGAAGTGTGGGCACCAGTAATGAACTCCATCCTCTAGATGCGGCAGTATAACCTCCTCTCCTACTACTGATCCCCCTAGATATGCATCCCAGCATCTTGTTTGCCTTTTGCTGCTGCTTTCTTGCACTGCGTGGAGTCCTTCAGGTCACTAGCAATCATCACTCCCAGGTCCTTTTCTTCCTCTGATGCAGAAACTCGGACTCCACCCAGGTAGTACTCTGTCCTGGGATTCTTGGCTCCAATAGGCATAACTTTCCAGTTCTTGGCATTGAAGCCAAGCTGCCAGATCTTGGACCACCTCCCCAGCTTTTCCAGATCTTCTTGTAGGTCTTGTATCCCTTCAGCTGTGTCCACTCTCCCACTGAGCTTAGTGTCATTCCTGAACAGGCACATTTTGCCCTTAATGCCACCCCCAATGTCACTGATGAAGACATTGAACAACACCGGCCCCAGCACCAAGCCCTGCAGGACCCCACTGGTTACCTCACTGGTGCCAGATAACTCTCCCCCCACGACCACCCCCATCTGGCCATCTTTTCCCCAACCCCAAGATCCACCAACTTCCTGATCAACCTTTTGTGGGGCACAGTGAAGCACATAACTGTACTGTGATAATGTCCTAGCACCAACTTCAGTAACATACATACACAGGCCTAATCTGCTGGCAGCTAATGGTCTATCTTGTCTGCCCAACTCAGCTCACTGGTAGTGTATAGTAGCTGCTCAGGCTTTGTTGCATTTCACAAATATGAGGCACTCAGATGTCTCATCCAGCATGTGGTTCCATTCAGGTGACAAAATGTTGCCTCCAGAAATGAAAACCCACTCAAAGGGAGCTGAAGAAGCCGTCAGACAAAGGACGTTCATTGCTACATGGACCAGCAATGGAAAGGTGTTGGTTTGCTCCTTCCAGAACGTTAATGGAGCAGAGTTTTCAGGATCAAGATCCTCACCCAAGAATCAGCTGAGTTTCATGCATACGTTAGCAAAGTTATCTAATGGAGGCTTTCGCTCTTTATTTGCTTAACTGCCACTTCTCATGAAACAAAACAGTTTTGATTTGTTTGTTTGAGGCTCTGCAACCTCAGTGAATGTGGCATCCTGACATGCCACATTTTCCTCAGGCAAACTGTCAGATGAACGACTGCAGTACTGACGAATGAATTTAACAAAAGCATTTTTTCCCCCTGCTACTTCTATGTGATCTATGTTCAACTTAAACCGTGGGTCAAGTATAGAACAGGCCAAAAAGATCTCACTTCTCTCATACTGATTTAGACGCTTTTCAGGTGACAGTTTCAGACTATTTAACAACCAAGAACAGTATTGATCAGTACAATACTGAAAATGGTGCCTCAAGCCTATGATGCGTGGCATCACGCTGTAGGAATGTTTTGCCCTTGTGTCATATCAGTAGCATCTTCATATCATTCTAGAATTTCTAACATTTCCTTGAGTACAGCTGTTTCCTATGATGACAGTTTAACATCTGAAACATTGTCAAGCTGATCTTCGTTCACTAGCTTCAGGTAGCTTCCAGTATTATATAGTATTCAGCGGTGTTCTGCGGTGTGCAGAAAGAGCAGAGGCACCTGGCTGAGATATATTAGAGTACTGAAATTGTATTTCAGTCACTTAAGAAATATTATATAATTTAATGTATTGCATAGTATTCTTTAAACAAACACTTTTTGATGAATACAACAGATCACAGTAATGCATTATATCATAAAAAAGTCAATTTACAGGGGTGCAATTAATAATTCACAATTCATGGGGTATAGTAATTAAATTAACAAAAAACTGTTTCAATTAAAGAGCAGCTGACACCATTGCAAAAATACTGGAAAACATAATAGCCAGACACAATTTTGCTTGTATTTCATATATCTTCTATAGATTCCTCATTATTTATTACTGAAGAAATTCCCACAGAAACAATATCTTTATAACCGGAGTTCATCTGCCTTTGTTGCTTGCTCCCTACTTGAAATCATAATGCTCTGTTGTGACTTCACAGCTGACTGCCATGGGGATAACTGTGATGTCACAGGTAGAGTATTATGACATCAGGTTGGGAAGCAGCAACAGAAGCAGATGAACCCTCAAGGAACAACTCTACTGTTTTCATGCATATGACTTCAGTAATACATAAAGGGGCTAAGAAATAAAGAGCTAATGAAAAATACAAGCAGCTTTGTGTCCAAATATTATGTTTTTCAAAGTTCTTCCTGAGGTGTCAGTGTCTCTTTACACATTAAATTAACAATTAACCAACCATGGTACATACCCTTTTGACCTTCCTTAAATCTATTTCCTACTTTTCTATTTCTTTTTTTCCCCCTCCCCTCCATTTTTTATGGTCCAGGAGGTAGCTGTATAATGTAACAAAATACAGCATGATGTAAATACAAACTGACAGTGTAGTCTGTCTAATAAGCAGTCTGTTGTTTAAAGAAAGAAAGACGCTGTACTGTTGAATTGCACAGTTTAGCTGAATGGCATGTGCCTTTTTTTTTTGTTTGTTTTTTATTATTCGCTCTTCTGAGTTGGTGGGGAATGAAGATAAAAGGGGCAGCTAGCTATAGAAATACCGTAGCTGTCCCCAAGCTGAAGAGCAAACCGCTTGGTCTGATGAAAAGCCAGTTCTTTTATACTGTTACCATAAAATGTGATGTCATTTGAATGGGGGGGGGGGCTTGTGCCAATTTAGAGAGTAACATTGATTTTAAGGAAATTGAAGACAGATGCTGTAAGAATTTAGGTGTGTAAACATGCTATACCCTATTCTCTAAAGAAATATCATGATCTCATATCAGGTGAATTAGCCTGTCTGTGTTTATTTAGAGAACTGTGAGTCCGACAGGTCACATGGTGCTGACATCATCAGTAGGCAGGTATAAAAGCCTACCTCCTGAGATGCAAAACAGATGAGTCAGTTGGTGGAGGCATGTCACAGTACATGCAAGTTTTCATGTGCTAGGAATCTATTTGGCTGGAACTACGCCTGGAAGTTGTGCATTGAGGGAACTGTGCACTGTTTTTGCAGAATTGAAGGACTAATGACCGATTTCCTTTCTGTATGTTTATTATTTTATTTTTTATTTTGGAAAATAAATATCGCAACGTACGTTCTACACCTTTAACCCGAGTTTGTGAATCTGTCTCACCCACTAACCTTCACATCTGGTGTCAGCAGTGGGATACTGGTACGTCTAGGCTGGGAGAGAGACATGACCAGGGGACATCACCCAGATATCCAGGCAGATGTCACAGGAACAACAGGTGCAGAAAGGTAAACATGTGGAATACAAATCACCTTTGTTGACCACAGCAATGGCAGAGAAGATGGGTGAAAAGCCTCTTCCAGGATTGGACCTAGGGGTCAGGAGCAAAACCAAACCTGAAGTTGAGGACGGCATGCCAGAGGTTGAAAAGGACATTGCAACTGCACCACCAGAAGAGGTCAGCGAGCTCCCAAAGTGGCTGTTCATTAAACAGATGGAAATGGAGAGACAGAGGGATGAAGGTCAGAGTAGACAGGATGCAAAGTGGGCGGACACTTTGCGAGTTATACAAGTCATAGGCCCCGGGCATACTGATCACAATGCCGCAAAGGACATTAAGCTGACAAAGCTTACCGACACTGACAATGTACAGGCACACATTACAACTTTTGAACGTATTAGCAGGACATGTGCATGGCCCAGAGACCAATGGGTAATAAGGTTAGCACCTTATTTGACTGGTAGGGCCCAGTTGGTCTACAGCCATTTGAATGGACAAGATGCTAAAAACTTTGATCGTGTTAAAAAAGAAATTCTATGACGATGTGATGTTAATACCGAGACATACCAACAAAGATTTTGGCCCCTGACATTGCAATCGATGGACATCCCAAGGGAGGTATAAGCCAGATTAAAAGAACTATGTCACAAATGGCTACAGCCTAGCGTCAAGACCATAGACCAGATTGTGGAACTGGTAATCAATGAACAGTTTATTCAAATCCTTCCCCAAGAAATGCAGATCTGGTTTAAAGAGCGTAAGCCGGATTTAGCAGAAAGAACACTTACTCCTGCAGAGGACTATATGGCTGCTCAACCTTCCAAGTCTAGGGGGTACCAAGAAACCAACCCCATCGCAGCCGGTCCGGTAAGAAACCCTCCTTTTTCTAGACCTACTAATACCCTGCTAGATCAGAATGGAGGCCTGATAGAGGGGGCAAAGTATACTCGTCAGATGTAATATGCCTTTATTGTAAGGAGAAGTGGACATATCGCTAGGAACTGTCCTAACAAAAGGCGGGAACCAGTGCATTTGGCATTGGCCGGCATAGAATATACTGCAGCTGTAGAAATTGGTACCAAACAGATGATGGAGCTTGTTCATTCTGGGAGTCGCCAGACCTTGGTCTGAGCAGATCTACTGGATGGTACCCAGCCAAAAGGCCCTGACACAGCTGTTATTTGTGTGCATGACTATGTCCATAAAAATCCTACTTCTTTACAAATAACAGTGGAGCAAAAGGCACTTGAAATGACTGTGAGCCTTGTACCCAGACTCCCCGTGCCAATCATTATTAGGCAGGATCATCCAGGATTTGAGAGACTTCTTAAAACCCCACATGCCAAGGAACCTCTTGTGGCTGTAACTACTAGGTCCCAGGCACAAAGAGAACAACTCTGCACTGTGTTTCCGTTTGATGATGAACTGTATGGGGAACCAGGCAAGCGAAGAAGAACAAAGATGGAGAAAAGGAAACTGAAGAAACAGTGGGTTGACTTACATTATTTATTTATTTAGCTTTTGTTTACCGGTAAGTACACTAGACAAGTAGTATGCCTAGGAGAGCAAAAAAACATACAGTATACATACATGACAACATTGGCGAAACAGCATGATACAGTAAAAAACAGCAATAACAGCGCTTGTATAAGGGCAGAGATACTGCCACACATAGTACAAATTGTTCCACACATAGTACAAATTGTTACAGGACATAGATAAGACATTAGAATCATGTAGACATACCACCAGACTTTGTGATTGTTTTAAAAGGGTGTGATCCACAAAATGAGCAAAAATTGGACACCACATTAACCCCTTTATTTTCACAGATGGGACAGGGTGTAAAACAAGGTACACCCCAATATGTGCTTAAGGGTGGCCTATTACACCAAGAATGTACCAACCCCAAGACAGGAGATGTGGTAGATCAACTGGTAGTGCCCCAGAAATATAGGAAGCAACTGATTTACCTGGCCCATGATATCCCTATGGCAGGTCATGAGGGTAGGGATCGAACCTCGAATCGTCTGCTAAGTTTTACTGGCTCACTGTGCATGACCATGTGGCTGAATACTGCCATACCTGTCCTAACTGTCAAAGGGTGGCACAAGGAGGGAAAGGAGATCAAGTCCCCTTACAGCTCATACTTGTTGTCACTATCCCCCTTTGAAAGAGTGACTATGGACATAGTGGGCTTACTTCAGAAAACTTCAAAGGCAAACCGATTTATATTTGTGTTATGTGATTACACTACCCGATACCTTGAGTCCATTCCCCTCCGCATGACCACTGCCCTGAGAATTGCAAAAGAGCTAGCTATAACCTTTAGCAGAATGGGGATCGCTCAGGAAATCCTGACAGGCCAGAGTAGTAATTTTAATGCACTGATGCTAAAAGAGTTATACCATCTGCTGGGTGTGTCAGCTATTTGAACCTCCCCCACCACTCACAGACAGATGGACTTGTGGAAAAGTGCAATGGAGGAGGGCAGGAATTGGGACTTGTTTTTACCACACTTATTGTTTGCCTACCACGTTATGCCACAGGCATCTACAAGGCTGTCTCCATTTACTTTGTTATACGGGAGAAATCCCAGAGGGCCCCTAGATGTTATTAAGGAGCACTGGGAGTAAGGAAAGGGTGTGGGGCATACCAATGTCCTTGACTATATGGCCCAGTTAAGAAAACAACTGGTTTGATATGTGTAGAAATTGCCCATCAGAACAGCAGGCAAAGTCGGGGAGAACAGAAACAAAGGTATAACAAAGGACTCCAGAATAGACATTCCAGCCTGGGGAGAAAGTTTTACTTTTGACGCCTTCCTCAGACAATAAGCTACTAAAAAGAGGTGGCAAGGCCCTTACACAGTACTATGAGAGACAGGACTGGTAAATTTTGAGGTAGAAATGCCAGGGAAAAGGCCCACTAAAAAAATATACCATGCCAACCTGCTACGTAAATAGCATGAGAAACCAACCCCATCATGGTATGTACATTTAGATCAAGGTGAAACAGAGCTAGAGATAGCATACAAAAGACTGGAGAAGTCAGGGGAATTGCAGAAAGTCCAGATAAACCCTGAGCTGAACCCTAAGCAGTTGGGTGAATTACAAACTGTGTTACAGAACTTTCAGAATATTTTAACCAGCACACCAGGGATAGCTAAAGAAGTTGAGCATTCCATTACCATCACACAAGGGGGACCCATACACCTTAAGCCTTACTGACTGCCAGTAATGGTTAAACAGGAAGCGATACAAGAGGTACAGAAAATGGAACAGATGGGCATTATTGCACCTTCCAACAGTGCCTGGTCTTTTACCCTATGGTAGCTGCAGACAAAAAAGGAGGAGGGATCAGACTGTGTTTGAATTTTAGGAAGGTTAACGTAATATCAGCATTCGATGGGTATCCTATGCCCAGGATTGATGATATCCTACATAAACTAGGGTCGGCACAATACATTACAACCCTGGACCTTACAAAAGGGTACTGGCAGATGCCCTTGGCCCCTGAATTCCAGCACAAAACAGCCTTTTGTACTCTGATAGGACTGTACCAGTTTAACACCATGCCATTAGGTCTACATGGAGCACCCGCTACCTTCCAGAGGTACATGGACAGAATATTAAGACCCCATACAGCATATTCAGCAGCATACCTACATGACACAGTTATCTACAGTCCTGACTGGGAGTTCTATATAAAACATCTGACTGCTGTTCTCCAGTCCATTACAGACACTGAATTAACCCGGCCAAATGTGCAGTTGCAGGACAGAAACGAAGTATCTGGGTTTCATTTTGGGGAATGGCAGAGTGAAGCCAGAGGTAAGGAAGGTGGAAGCCATAGCTAATAGCTCTATACCCCTCATGAAGAAACATGTGAGATCCTTTCTAGGGCTAGCCAGCTACTATCGCCGGTTCATCCCAACCTTTGCCACCATTACTAGCCCCCTCACTGACCTGAAAAAGAACAGGTGTGCCAATAAAGTTCAGTAGACCCCAGTATGCGATGAGGTGTTTAGGAAGATTAAAGCTATCCTTTGTTCCATCCCTGTGTTGATCAGCCCCAATTTCCATCTACCTTTTGAAGTCTACAGAGATGGTGTCGAAACTGACATAGGGGCTGTATTATCGCAGACGGTAGACGCAGAGGAACATCCTGTGATTTATATCAGCAGAAAGTTACATGAGTGGGAACAGACGTATTCTATAACTGAAAAGGAATGTTTGGCCATGCGTTGGGCCACTGAGGCCTTAAAGTATTATGTGTGGAGAGCTGAGTTTGTGGTAGTCACTGATCACAATCCTTTATGTTCAATAAACCAAATGAAGGATAAGGATGCCAGGATTATGTGCTGGTACCTAGCTCTACGACCTTATAAGTTTCCAGTGACCCACAGAGCAGGGTCACAAACACAAAAATGCAGACTTCTTATTACACTATGGGGCAGACATAGATCCTGAAGGAGATATAGCTGGTTGAATACATAAATGTTGTACTAGATGTTTCTAGTTAACCCCAGGGAAAATGTATAATGTCATGTTATCTGTTTAAGCAAAGTTAACACTCTTATGACATATTAAAAAAAAAAAAGAGGGGTATCCCTGGGGTGGAGTTTCTGAAGAGAGTGGGAGGAACTCCAACCTCTTGGGGTGATAGGGAAGCCCTATCTAATGAATCCAGGACCGTTATTTTTTTTGCTTGATATTTTACCCCCCTCTCTAAGCCTGTTACAACAGCACCTCTTTCTCTGCTTCTATCATTAAATCTTTATTTCTACTGTTAGGTTAGCCACCTACAAAATATACTCATTTGACCTTCCTTAAATCTATTTCCTACTTTTCTATTTCTTTTCTTTACTTTCCCCTCCCCTCCCGTTTTTATGGTCCAGCAGGTAGCTATATAATGTAATAAAATACAGCATGATGTAAATACAGACTGAAAGTGTAGTCTGTCTAAGAAGCAGTCTGTTGTTTGAAGAAAGAAAGATGCTACACTGCTGAATTGCCCATTACAGTGTAGCTGAACAGCATGTGTCATTGTTTTTTTGTTTTGTTTTTTAATTCCCTCTTCTGAGTTGGTGGGGAAGGAAGATAACAGGGGCTGCTATCTACAGAGATACTGTAGATGTCCCCAAGCTGAAGAGCAAACCGCTCAGCTGGATGAAAAGCCAGTTCTTTTATACTGTTACCATAAGGAAAAATTACTCACCTTAGTAATTGTGTTTCTTCTAATGGAGTCTTGCTGTATTCTGACAGATGCAGCAGTGATCCCCAACCTTTAAACTGCCCCGGAGAACAGAGAGTTAACTTTCTATTCAGAGCATAGAGTGCTGAGTTCGAGCTCGGTTGGAGTCTCTGTCTGGAGTGTTTCAAACTCAAACCGTCAGATTCTTACGAGCCCAACTAACTAAAAATTCTATGTGGAAATTGTAAAATTCCTACTAGCCAACTGGCAGTAAAACGTTTTGGATTCCCAAGGAAGACTCAAGTCAGGAAACCCAAAAACCAATCTAATATAAATAACAGTAATAAATCAACACCCAAACAAAAAGGAGGAGGGTGTAAACAAAGAGCACCCCTGGGGTGCAACACTGCACCTGCCCACCCACTTCCCAAAAACAGGTTCTGAGAGGGGAGGCAGGGAAGGAGGTCAGAATACAGCAAGACTCCATTAGAAGAAAACACAATTACTAAGGTGAATAACATAGATACATAGACAGTGTCGGCAGATAAGGGCCTATGGCCCACCTAGTCTGCCCATTTGAGCTTGTAAGTTCAGTTTGTTTTCCTAGAAGTCTATTTCCCCTTACCCCTGACCTCTAGAATTCCTTTATGTCTATCCCATGCATTCTTAAATCCGTGATTGTTTCAGCCCCACCACTTCCTCTGGCAGGGTGTTCCATTTGTCCACCACCCATTCTGTGAAGAAATTCTTTCTCATGTTTCCTCTGAATCGTCCTCCTCCAACTTCATCCCATGCCCTCTAGTCCTGAAACATCTTTTTCGCTTAAAAATAGTGTTTTCCTGCACCCTGTTCCTCCCTGTAAGATACTTGTATATCTCTATCATATCCCCTCTCTCCCTCCTCTCCTCCAGGGAGTACATGTTCAGTTCCTTCAAAAAATGTAAGTTTACCTCTTCTCTCTTGCTGCCTTGCAGGATTTGAACCCTGCACCCTTATTTCCAAAGTCCACAGTTCCACCACTCAGCTAGAACACCTGCCTAATAATTCTTTCTTCAAACAACATGAAGTCTTGCTGTATTCTGACAGATGCAGACTACCAAGTAGTACCTCCATAGAGGAGAGACAGAACCTACTTTGGGAATAGGCTCTGAAGTACTGCTGTGCCAAACCGAGCATCACTCCTAGCCTGGATATCCAGAGAGTAATGCTTGGTAAAGGTATGGACTGTTTTCCAGGTGGCTGCTTGACAAATTTCTAAGAGAGGGATATCCCTGGCAGCAGCCAGGGAAGCAGCTGTACCTCTTGTGGAATGAGCCCTCAGGCCTGAGGATGGAGCTTTTACCAGTTTTTCATAGCAGAATTGTATAAAGACATAATCCACCTGGCAATAGATCTCTTGGTGGCAGGTTTGCCCTTTCCCACTTCTCCATAAGTGAGGAACAACTGGAGGGAGTCAAACCTGTGACCCTTGGTACGCTCTATGTAGTAACTAAGGGCTCTTTTAACATCTAAACTGTGTAGCCTCCTCTCTCCTGAGGAAGAATGATCAGTGAAGAAATCAGGAAGAGACATAGACTGGTTTAAATGGAAGTCTGAAACCACTTTGGGCAAGAACCTTCTATTGGATCTAAGGACCACTTTATCCCTGTGAAAGGAGATAAAATCAGGTTCCACTGACAGGGCTTGCAACTCACTGATACGCCTAGCAGAGGTAATGGCTACCAAGAACACAGTTTTCCAAGTCAAGTACTTAAGCTCTGCTGAAGACAGGCTCAAAAGGGGGTTGCATAAGTTGAGCAATACAAACATTCAAATCCCAGGCAGGGGCAGGGTCTCTAAAAGGAGGATTGGTGTGAAGCAATCCTTTAAAAAATTTACAGAACATAGGATGAGAAGATAGTGAGGAAGACTTCCCCACAGACAAAAATGCAGAAACAGCTGCCAAGTGTACCTTGAGAGTAGCTGGTCTGAGGCCTAGACCATTAAGATGGACCATATAATCCAGAACCGCAGGCAATCCAGCACTATCTGGAGAAATATGCTTCTTAGAACACCAAATGCTGAATCTCTTCCATTTGGAGTCATAAGTCTTTCTGGTGGAGGGCTTTTGAGAAGTTTTGAGAATATCCAGAACCCCTTGGGAAAGATGCAGATCTGCAAACTAACTCTTCAAGAGCCATGCCTTGAGATTGAGAGACTGAAGATTGGGGTACCAAATCCTCCCCTGAGAGGATGTTAACAGGTTGTAATTCCTGGGAAGAGACAGGGGAAGATGGACTGCTAGGGACAGCAACAGGGGGTACCAGAACTGTCTGGCCCAATCTGGAGCAATCAGAATCACTTTGCAAGGTTGAGACCTTATTTTGACTAAAACTTTGAACAGGAGTGGAAGGCATACAGAAACTTCCTTCCCAATTCAGAATCAGGGCGTCCAGGGGGACTGAGCCCAAGACTGGAGGTCTGCAACAAAAGAGAGGGAGTTGGTGATTGTCTGGGGCTGCAAAGAGATCTATCTCTGGAATGTCACACCTTGAAAAAATCACTTTCAATACCTGAGGGTCCAGGGACCATTCGTGATGGCCCTGAGAGATCCTGCTCAGTGCATCTGCTAGCACACTGTCCTTCCCTGGAAGGTGAACTGCTACCAGAAAGGTTTGCAGGGAATAAGTCAGGGACCACAACTTCATGGCTTCCGTGCACAAGGCCGTGGACCGAGTGCCTCCCTGCTTGTTGATGTACCACATGGTGGTGGTGTCTGTTCTGACCTGAACCACCTTGTTCTGTACTGACTGAGAGAAAGCTTTTAGGGCCAGAAAAACTGCCCTGAGCTCTAGGAGATTGATATGGAGAAGGGATTCTTGAGGGGACCACAGCCTCTGAGCAGTGAGGGACCCCAGATGGGCTCCCCAGCCCAGAAGAGAAGCATCCATGGTAAGGACCACCGAACAAGGCTGAGTAGCAAAGGAACACCTTCTCTTAAAAATTGTCCTGATCCTGCCACCATTGGAGGGCTTGGATCAAGGTCAGCATCACTGGGATCAGTTTGGTAAGGGAATCCTTCCTCTGAGACCAAAAAGCTCTCAGGTGGAACTGAATATCCCTCATCTGGAATCTTGCCCCTTGGACCACTGCTGCTGAAGCTGCCACGTGGCACAACAGCTGGAGGAAATGCCTTGCTGGTCGAGATACCTGAAGGCTGAAGGAAGAGGCTAGTTCCATCAGAACCCTTGCCCTTTCTAGTGGAAGAAAGGCTCTTGCTCTGAGTGTGTCCAGTTCTGCCCCTATAAAAGTAAAAAGCTGGACTGGTTCAAGAACTGACTTGGGAAGGTTGAGAAGAAATCCTAGAGAAGTGAGCACTTGCTGGGTCACTTGCAGGTAAGACTTGACTTGGTCTGGAGACTGGCCCACTATTAGCCAATCATCCAGATATAGAAAAATGGAAATCTTTTGCCTTCTTAGAAAGGCAACTACTACTGCCAGGCACTTTATGAAAACCCTTGGGGCTGAGGTTAGGCCAAAGGGCACTGCTCTGAACTGACAGTGGCCTGAGGGCAACTCGAACCTGAGGTACTTTCTGTGGGAGCACCTGATGAGAATGTGAAAGTAGGCATCTTTGAGGTCCAGGGAGGCTAACCAGTCCCCTGGCCTTAGAGAGGGAAGGATTATTCCCAGAGTTACCATCTTGAACTTTGGTTTTAAAAGATGTTTGTTTAGATATCTTAGGTCTAGGATGGGTCGCCACTCCCCTGTCTTTTTCGCAGTCAGGAAGTACCTGGAGTATAGTCCTTTGCCCCAGTGTAGGGTAGATACTCTCTCTATGGCTCTTAAGGCTAGAAGAGAAGAAACCTCTGCCTCTAGGGCAAGGGTTTCCGAGAGATTTGCAGGTGGAAAAGATCTGGCTCTCATGTTTGGGAATTTTCTGAAGCTGAGAACCAGTCCCTGGCTTACTACTTCCAGGACCCATTTGTCTGATGTAATAGACATCCAGTCCTGGACAAAGTAAGCCAGCCTGCCCCCTACTGGAATAGGAGAGTCAACCCGGGCAGGCCCATCAGGGTGTCTGCTTGGCAGGTGCTTTAGGCTGAGGAGTGGTTCAGCCCTGCTCATCCCCCTTCTGCCTCTCCCTCTGAAGAACCACCTCTGAGAAAAGGAAGAAGAGGCCTGTGCTTGGTGAAAAGGCCTGCCCCTGCCCCTAGACTGCTGTCTTTGAGGAGTTGCCTGCCTCTCCTCGGCCTGAGCACTCCTGTAAGTGGTCCTGTACTCATCCATTTTCTTCCTGTAATTCTCTGTCTGCTCCCCAAACAGAGCATTACCCACTACAGGAAAATCCATGGCCTTAGCCCAGGTATCCTACGAGAGGCTAGTACATCTGAGCCAAGCCATTCTCCGAAGAGCCACAGATGTAGCCATGACTCTTGATGACACATCATTACAGTCCACAGCAGCATGAAACTGAACTTTAGATGCCTCAATCCCATCCGCAGCCACCACCTCCCGCTCCTTGGCTAGCTGGGGGGAGGCCTGTTTAGCCAGTGCCAGTACAGTGTCCCACCTAGACTTCTGGTACCTGGCTGTATAGGCCATATAATTCACCTGCCTGACTCCCAAGGAAGATGCCATGTACTGTTTCTTTGCCATGGCATCAATCTTCCTGGAGTCCTTGTCTGGGGGGTGTGAAGCCAAGGGAATATTTGCCTTGTCACAGGCAGCAGCCTGCACTACTCCAACATGGCTGCATTGCTGGTATAAGAACTCCGTGTCTGAACCTGAAAGTGTATACCTCTTGTCCATTCTTCTATCCACAGGAGGTATAGTGTTAGGAGACTTTAGGATTTTTTGTGTCCGTTTCCCAAAGGATTTGTGGAGGGGAACAGATAGTCCCCTGGACTCTTGGGATGGCCATCATTTCTACATAATCAGGCTCCTCTTGATCCTCCACAGCCTCCTCCATAGGAAGTTGGTGGGTTTCAGCCACATTTCTGTAGAACATAAAGTGAGAAGGGGGACTCAGAAAGCCTAGGAGGGGAACACCTGAAGGTCTGTCTGGGAAGATGTCTGGTTCCACAGGCACATCCAGACCCTCACTTTCACCATCATCATCCTCAAATTCCCCTTCCTCTTCAAACTCCGGTTCATTAAAATCTTCGGGGGTATAATCTTGAACCAGGGGAACCAACGAACCGAACCCCTGCCAGAAGGTGCCGGATCGGTAGGAATCGGGTGGAGCGATTCCACAATCTGAATCACTCTGGCTATCTCTTCAGTGGTCGGAACATGAACCTCTGGATCCGAACTGGACGATTTATCTTTGCGTGTTCTTTTTGTCGGAACCGATCCCTCGGAATCAGCTATCCTTTTGCCCGAAGTAGTATCGCCCTGGTCAGAGGGCACTCCTGGTTCGGTTGGAAACCGAACCGGGCTGGCCATCCAGGTTAGTGGACTTCTCGGCCTCTCCATTTCCCTCAGTCTACCTAATCTCTTCTCAAGGGTAGATTTGGGAACATTTTTACATATTTGGCAGTCTGAATCGAGGTGGTCAAACCCCAGACAATAAACATAGGTGGTGTGGGGATCGGCCCTGGAAAAGACCTCCCCACACTCACTGCAGTGTTGAAACCCAGTGGGCCTGGTTTTTTTCTTGGGTTTCTCAAACATGGCCAACCTAACCAACTTATCCTTTTTATGGCAACCACCAGGCAAGACTCCCTTATCGGTTCCTAACCGTGTCATGGATATTGGAAAAAAACGTACTAAAACACATTTTTTTTTAGAACCGATAAGGACCGGTAACTGCACACTAAGTAAAAATACAAGCTTTCACTATCAAATGGCCGGTTCAGCCGAACCGACCCGCACTTTAACAAGTTCCACACAGAAAAACAGAACAATTCCTATCTAGCACTCACGGCACCACAGACAGAGACTGAACCGACTATGCGGATAACTTTTTCGGTTTAGAAACCGACGAAAACTGAAACTTTAACCGACTTCGAACCGAGCTGAAGGAGAAATCTCCAGAGCGACTGTTCAGTGAGGCGGAGTAAAGAATCTGACGGTTTGAGTTTAAAACACTCCAGACAGAGACTCCAACAGAGCTCGAGCTCAGCATTCTATGCTCTGCACAGAAAGTTAACTTTTTGTTCTCCGGGCCGTTTAAAGGTTAGGGATCACTGCTGCATCTGTCAGAATACAGCAAGGCTTCATGTTGTTTGAAAATGTGATATCATTTGAAGGGAGGACTTGTGCCAATTTAGAGGGTAACATTGATTTTAAAGAAAATTAAGAGAGATGCTGTAACAATGTAAGCATGTAAACATGTTATACTCTATTTCCTAAAGAAATATCATGATCTCATGTCAGATGAATCAGCCTGTCTGTGTTTATTTAGAGAACTGTGAGTCAGACAGGTTACACCGTGCTGACATCATCAGTAGGCAGATATAAAAGCCTGCCTCCTGAGATGTAAAACAGATGAGTCAGTCAGTGGAGACCTGACTGTCGTGGAGGAAGTATTTTATAGTACATGCAAGTTTTCACGCGCTAGGAATCTAGCTGTCTGGAACTAAGCCTGGAAGTTGTGAACTGAGGGAATTATGCACTGTTTTTGCAGAACTGAAGGACTAAAGACCTATTTCCTTTCTGTATGTTTATTATTTTATTTTTTCATTTTTGAAAATAAATATTGCAATGTGCGTTCCACACCTTTTACCAGAGTTTGTGCATCTGTCTCACCCACTAACCTTCACAGGCAGGAATACCATTAGGTAGGCAGACCACAGAACCCAGCAGAAAAACAGATCAGACTTACTACAACCTCATGCCCCAAAACAGAGACTGGACAGACTAGTATTTGCGATGAAATATAATGATCGGTTCCAAAATATCAAAAGAATTGTCAACAAACACTGGTATTTAGTCAGTCTCGACAACACAAACATTAAAACTTTTGAAACAAAACCAATTGTTGCTGCAAAAAAAGTATAAACTGTAAAAGACAGAGTGGTTAAATCACAATTTACAATACCTAAAAAAAAGAGATGACAACTGTTACTTGACCCGCTTCAACCTGGGATGGTGCCATGTGGCAGATGTTCCGTCTGTGGATACATTACCAAAAATAACTTTTCCAGCATTCAGATACTGGCCATAAAGTTGACATAAAACAGAATATCACATGCACAATGCAGGAGGTAATTTACATATTACAGTGTCCATGTGACATGTACGTGGGACAGACTACCAGAAAGTTAAAAACCCATATACAAGAACACAAGGGAGACACTAGAAGATCAGACAAAACATCCCAAGTAGCAGTCTATTTTAATACTGCAGGACATGCAGGAGCAGCACTGAGGTCTTTGGGGGTTGTTTACCCATCTGATAGGGGAGGGCAGAGATGAAATGGGTATGTAATTTGCAGACACGAGACAGAAATGTGGGTATGAATACAGATACCAACTGACAAGCCTATTGGTAAATTAAATATAAATAGTTTGATCCCAATAACCATGTTGGAATAATTTGAATTGCTTGGTACAGTAACATTAGTCACTTACCAAATAATAAATGGGTTAACACTCATATAGAAAACAATAACAGCAAAAGGATTATGATTTTTATGGGACTATCATTAAGAATTTCTGTACAAAAACAATAACAAAAGGAAAAAGCATATAATCAACATATTCCCTATTCCATCAATTGGAACAATACTGACTCATAGAAATATGTTCCACAGTCGAAAAATGGCAAGACAATCTGGGATCTAACATTAAAAAAGTTCACCTTTGTTCAACAGCCCCATGAGTGAAAATAAAGATCTCCAATCACCAGAATGGCTACTCTTAATAAGAAGTACCATATGTATAAAAACAACACACGTCATAAAAAACAAAAGAATGCGAAATAACAAGTATGCAATTGCTGTCGGAGTGAAACCAGTATTCAAGAGCCCGCTCACCCGGTATAACAGCAGCATGCATGGCTGTTGTTCAATTAATAAGCAAATGTACTTCCGCATATCAGTGCGCAAGACCACAGGCGAATGCATCACCTGTGTCAAGGACAAACGGGCTCAAGAGGAACAGAGTGTCTGCATCCCCTTTTTAAACTGCATCCTCATAGGCAGTAATAATTAAAAAATAATAATTTTATTTATATGGCGCCTTTCAATTGCCAAGGTGCCTAAAAATTTAAAAACAATATAAAATCCAATAACAAGACAATACAACTGAAAATCATAAACAATCAGTAATAAATACTTCAATTATCCAAAAATGTTTTTTGCCACAGAAACGTTTTTAAGCCCTTCTTAAATTCCTCCACAGCTGTGCGCTCCGTAAACAACGGGTGAGAATTCAAAGGGTGGGAGCTACATGGTAGCTCTTGAACCAGATGACTTCAAATTCACCCTTGGAATCTCTAACAACCCCTCATCGGCCGAGAGGAGTGATTGACCAGGGCCGTAAGGAATCAGAAGCTCTTTCAGATAATCCAGGCCCAGTCCATGTAGGGTCTTAAAAGTCAGTAAACAGACTTTAAAGGTGATCCGCTACTGTACTGGCAGCCAGTGCAGTTCACGCAACACTGGGGTAATATGGCAGGATCGAATAGAACCCGCTAAAAGCTGGGCTGCGGTGTTCTGCACCAGCTGCAGGCAACAGATTTCCACCCCAGAAAGCCCTAGATAAAGGGAGTTGCAGTACTCCAAGCGCGAGGACACAAAGGCGTGGACCAAGGTAGGAAGGTCGTCAGATGGAACTAGATGCCTAACCCTGGCGATATTCCTAAGATGATAAAAGGAAGTTTTGACAACAGCCGACACCTGCGAATGTAGGGTCAGTCCGTCATCAAAAACTACCCCCAGGTTACGCACCCATCCAGAGGTCAGGAGAGAGACGCCACCAAGAACAATTCCAGAGGGTGCACCAACACCTGACCCCCCTATCTGGCGAACCGGGTCCACAACCAGTACCTCAGTCTTTTCAGAGTTCAACTTCAGCTAACTAGAATCCATCCACTCCTGGATTTCTTTCAGACAGTTGTTAAAGACTGAGAGAGCTCCATCCTGGTCAGGTGCAAGAGAGAGGTAGAGCTGGGTAACATCTGTATAACAGTGAAACCTTAGCCCATACCTTCTTACAATGTCTCCGAGGGGTAGCATATACACCACGAACAGCATGGGTGACAGCACAAAGCTCTGAGGCACCCCACAAGACAAAGCAGTTCGGCCTGAAGAAAAAAACCCAGACACAACTCTCTGCGTTCTACCCGTGAGAAACTATGTAAACCATCTGAGGACTGTCCCCGACATTCCACAGATATGCCTCAGGCGTCCTATCAACACCATGTGGTCCACGGTGTCAAAGGCTGAAAAAAGATCCAGAAGAACCAAGATGGAACGGCTCTTCCGATCTCTCGCCATCAGGAGATCATTGAGCACCCAAACCATCGCCGTCTCGGTACTATGCCTCTTATGAAAACCGGACTGGAGGGGTTCATATATGTCATGGATGGTCAAATAGTCTTCCAGTTGTGCTGCCACTACTTTCTCAATCACCTTCCCTACAAAGGGAAGGTTAGAGATAGGTCTGTAGTTTGCAAAACAGTCTGGGTCCAAGGTAGCTTTCTTCAAGAGTGGTGTCACCACCGCCTCTTTCAGGGAGCTAGGAAACTCTCCCGATTCCAAGGAGCACCAGACTATCTGCACAAGGACTGGACCGATGATGTCACTACAACTCAAAATTAGGGAAGTCAGTCCAGGATCCAAACTACAGCACGTAGGGCACACACTCTGGATAATCTTAATGACTTCCATGAACTCTGGTCGATTGAAGGTACTCCAAGAAAACTGAGGTACAGTGACCCCGTACTGATCGACAACAACCCCCCTAGGGTGTGCTGGCTGCAGTACCGCCCTGATGTCTGCCACCTTATTTGCAAAGAGTCGAGCAAGCTTGTCACACTCTAATTGCGAAAAAGCTTTCCGAACATGCAGACAGGCTGGGTTGCACAGTCTGTCCACAGTTCAAAATAGCTAAGCTGGTCGATTCTGAGCAGCCGCAATCTCCACGGAGAGGAATGCTACCTTCTTACGGTTGATTGCAGATTGATAGACTAAATAATAGTCCATCAATCTAAGGCGGTCGGCATCAAGGACGGACTTTCGCCAACAACGCTCTAACCTTCACCCCCTGTCTCCGCATCTCCCTCAAGGTCCCATCAAACCAAGGGGACCTGGGGCGAAGGAAGAGAGGGCGAACACTGACTGGAGCAATGGAATCCAGAGCCGCTGCAATGGCTGTATTATAAGCAAACACGAGGGTCTCTGGATCACTGCTTGCCAACGTGGGGGACAAGAGGTCAAGGACTGCCACAAGGCCTTGTGAACTTATATCCCGTAAAGGGCAGTACCTAACCATCTCCACTGGGGTAGGCCTTCAAGTGGGGGATGCTAAAACTAAACCCCACGATGTAGTGATCGGACCACCCAATTGGTTCCATCCCCACATCAGATGTTTCGATCCCTAGGAGGAAGATTAAGTCCAAAGAGTGTCCATGTTTATGAGCAGCAGTGGAAACTACCTGTGTAAGGCCACGAGATGTCATTAACTGGAGGAAGTGTTGACCAAATTGCGAGAGTTCATCATCAACCCAGGCGTTGAAGTCACTCAGAACCATCAATCTGGGTGACTCAAACGCCATGACGGCGACAAAGTCCACCACTTCCTGAAGGAATCGCTTCTCATCATCGGGTGGACAGTAGATGAGAGCAATTCGATAACCTATACCTGCTACTACTGTACACTCAAAGGACTCAACCTCCTCAACTAATACCCCCGTGAGGTTTAGTTTGGTCTTGAAACAGACTGCAACCCCCAGCGATCAATCTCAGGCGGTGTATCACAGAGTACCCAGCTGGAGTCATAGCCTCCACAATGGGGCCAGAATTTTCATCCAGCCAGGTCTCGGTGATGCATGCCAGGTCCACTGTACCAACAAGATCTGCAATGATTGCAGTCTTATTCTTAATGGACCTAGCACTGCACAACACCGCCCGAGTTAGACGAACCTCATGGGCTGCCTGGACCATCTGTCTACCACACTCAGTAGTGCTCCTGGGTATGGGTACCAGACATGGCAAACCTCAATATGGATTCCATTTCGCCCCAGGGTGTCTTCTGGATCCAACCACCTCAATTTGGTAATTCGGTGACCCCCCCCCCCTCGTTCATCCTCCACTGTTCGTGACCTCCCACCCTCCTCCCTCTCCTATGCGTAATGCCCAGCACTCTACAGCGCTGGTAGGTCTCAAACTGGAGAGGGGGAGTACAGAAAGGGTGAAGGGCACGAAGGGCAGAGGATGAGTAGCGTACAACTGTGGGGGCTGGCATCCAACACATTCTGCAGCTACGAAACAAATTAATAAATACACTAAACAAACCCAACCCTATTATCACCAAACCCCACCCAAAGCAATATTATCCCAAAATTCACAAAAACAAAACAAATTAAAATAAAACAGAACAAACCCCACAATCATTCAACTAACCTACCCTATATAAAATAAAATATAATTTAAAACACCACCCTATCCCCCATTAACTAATAGAGTCACTCCTATCCTTAAATCTGGAGCCGCTACAATCCCCCCTCACACATACATAGAATACAAAATAATAAAATAATGAAGCTTACCCCCCCCCCAGCCATTTTGCACTAGCCTGCACACCAAAGGGGCGCTATACATACAGCAAAGGTACGAGCGCTTTTCAGCCAGTCTATTCAGCCTGGTTTAAATGTTAAAACAGCAACAGGCAAATGTTTATAAACGTTTATTTGTATTTTCAGGAAGAAAAAACAGTATTTTACGAAATACACTGAGGGCATAAAAATAACTAAGAACAAGAAAACTTGAAACAAATGCAAAAAGTATGCATATTTTATATGTGAGGACTAAAAACAAACAAAATAGCTTAAAAACAGGGACTTGGGTTGCAAATATTTTAGATAAAATAAGCTTATTAAAACAAAGCTATTTCTATCATTTCGGGCATGTTTTGTAAGAACCCCACTAAATTAACATAATGCTGCTACAGAGTGCTGACAAAAAAGCAATAACGTACTGAACTGGCTAAAGCGGTTTCAAGTAGTATGAAATGTCATTTTTTGAAATTTTCAACATACGAATGTAATGAATGCAATGCAAAGCTTTAAATTAAACTGCATAAAACTGTGTCTTTTAGGACATTTCAAGCAAGGATACAAAACGTATAAGAAACATTTACAGGAAACTATATAAGTGCATGTTGTTTGAAAGGCATGCATCTCACTTCCAGCTAAGGGGAAGATGAACCATAACGACGGCAGATGAACTAATAACACTGGTACACCACAGTGGCTATTAATTACATTGGGCGAGATATTCACACATGGGCGTTGACAGGGTGATATTCAACGGAGCTGCGCCATGGCACAGCATCGTTGAATATCGCACCTTGGCCACCCGCAGTACGCATGGCGCAGTGGCACTGCACCAGCGCAAGTGGCCAGAGTGGAGCAGAGGGATGCGCTAGCGCAAGTTCCGTTGCGCTAGGTGCAACAAGAAAAAATTACTCACCTTAGTAATGTTGTTTCTTCTAATGGAGTCTAGCTATATTATGACATATGCAGTATAACCCCAGGTTAGAACTGCTTTGGAGGTGAAAGAGTTAACTTTCCATGCAAGGCATGGAACCTTGAGCGCGAGCTCGGTTGAACACTCTGTCTGTTGATGCTCAAACTCAAACTGTCAGATCTTTACGAGCAAAACTCACTAAGGTTCTGTGTGGAAGCCGTAAACCTACACTAGCCCACTGGCTACTTAACTACAAAAACACATTTTTGTTCTTGATCCCAAAACAAAGACTCAAGTCAGGGGATTCAAGAAAGAAAAATATATAAAGACACCTAAGCACCCTAAGAAGGGTGAAAATAAAGTGGCATCTATGAAATGCCAAGATTGCCCTGCCCACCCACATCCCAAAAGTAAAGGTTCTGAGAGGGGCAGGCTGGGGGAGGTCATATAGCAAGACTCCATTAGAAGAAACAACATTACTAAGGTGAGTAATTTTTTCTTCAAACAACATGAAGTCTTGCTATATTATGACTATGTCTGAATACACAGCAGTACCTCCAGGAGGAGGGACAGAACCTACTTAGGAAATAGGATCTGAAGCACAGCTGTGCTAATCGAGCATCACTCCTAGCCTGGATGTCCAGGAGTAATGCTTAGTAAAAGTGTGAACTGTTTTCCAGGTAGCTGCTTGACATATCTCTAGGATAGGGATGTCCCTGGCAGCAGCCAGAGAGCAGCTGTACCTCTGGTAGAATGAGCCCTCAGGCCTGAGGGGGGAACCTTACCCAGTTTTTCATAACAAAATTGGATACAAGAGACAATCCACCTGGCAATGGATCTTTTAGTGGCAGGTTTTCCTTTTCCAACCTCACCATAAGTGAGGAACAATTGGAGGGAGTCAAACCTGTGACCCTTGGTACATTCTATATAATAACTAAGGGCTCTTTTGACATCTAAACTGTGCAATCTCCTCTCGCCAGAGGAGGAATGGTCAGTGAAGTACACAGGAAGAGACATGGATTGATTAAGGTGGAAGTCTGAAACCACCTTATGCAAAAACTTTCTGTTAGTCCTGAGGACCACCTTATCTCTGTGAAAGGAGATAAAATCAGGCTCCACTGACAATGCTTGCAATTCACTTGTGCGCCTGGCAGAAGTGATGGCTACCAAAAAACACAGTTTTCCAAGTCAAGTACTTAAGCTCTGTTGAAGACAATGGCTCAAAAGGGGGTTGCATAAGCTGGGCAATGCAAATATTAAGATCCCAAGCAGGGGCAGGGTCCCTGAATCGGGGATTGGTGTGCAGCAACCCCTTGAAAAACTTGAATACAGGATGAGCTGAAAAGGAAGAGGGTTTACCTGCTGATAGGAAAGTAGACACGGCTGCCAGGTGCACTTTTAGGGTAGCTGGTCTAAGCCCCAATGAATTCAAATGCACCAAATAATCTAAGATTGTGGGCAAGTCAGCAGATTCTGGGGGAAATGTGCTTGCCAGAGCACCATATGGAAAACCTCTTCCATTTGGAATTATAAGTGGCCCTGGTGGAAGGCTTTCTAGAGGCCTTCAAAATATCCAATACACCTTGGGAAAGGTGTAGGTCAGCAAACTCTAACTCCTCAAGAGCCAAGCCTTGAGATTGAGAGATTTGAGGTTCGAATAACAAACCCTCCCCTGGGCACAGGATAACAGGTTGTGATTCCTGGGAAGGCACAGGGGAAGGTGGACTGCTAAGGACGAAAGGAGAGAGTACCAGGGCTGCCTGGCCCAATCTGGGGCAATCAGGATCAACTTGCAGGGTTGAGATCTGATTTTGACTAGCACCTTGAACAGGAGAGGGAAGGGGGGGGAAAGACAGAGAAACTTCCTTCCAACTGAGAGAGGAAGGCATCCAGAGTGACTGAGCCCAACACTGGGGGCCTGCAACAAAAAAGGGGAAGTTGGTGACTGTCTGGGGCTGCAAAAAGATCTATCTGCGGGGTGCCCCATCTGGCAAATACTACCTCCAATACTAGGGGATCCAAGGCCCATTCGTGATGGCCCTGGGAAATCCTGCTGAGAGCATCTGCCAGGACATTGTCCTTGCCTGGTAGGTGAACTGCTGTAAGGGAGGTGTTCAGGGAATAAGCCAGAAACCATAACTTCACTGCTTCGGTGCACAAGGTCGTAGACCGAGTGCCCCCTTGCTTGTTGATGTACCACATCGTAGTGGTGTTGTCTGTTCTGACCTGAACCACTTTGTTCTGAACAGATGTGGAAAAAACTTGAAGTGCTAGAAAAACTGCTCTGAGTTCCAACAGATTGATGTGGAGCAGAGATTCCTGAGGGGACCACAATCCCTGGGTAGTGAGGTCACTCATGTGAGCTCCCCACCCCAAGAGGGATGCATCTGTCGTAAGGACTAAGGAGTGAGACTGGGGGGTGAAAGGGACCCCCTATCTCAGATTGCTCTGGTCCTGCCACCACTGAAGGGCCTGGATCAGAGTCCGAGTCACTGGGATCAATTTGGTTAGAGGGTCCCTCTTTTGAGACCAAAAGGCTCTCAAATGGAACTGGACGTCCCTCATCTGAAACCTTGCTCCTGCACTACTGCTGTAGAGGCAGTCATGTGCCCTAGGAGCTGAAGAAAGTGCCTTGCTGGTCGAGAGACCTGAAGGTGAAAGAAGAGGCCAGAGAGACCAGGGTCCTTGCTCTTTCCAGAGGAAGGAAGGCTCTGGCCTCTTTGTGCTCAGTTCTGCACCTATGAAGGTGAGAAGCTGGACAGGCTCTAGGACTGACTTTGGGAGATTGAGAAGGAAACCCAGAGATGTGAGCAGTTGCTGAGTTACCTGAAGGTGTAGTCTGACCTGATCTGGAGACTGGCTACTACTGAGCCAGTTGTCCAGATAAGGAAAGATGGCAATCTTTTGCCTTCTTAAATGGGCAACTGCTACTGCCAGGCATTTTGTGAATACCCTCGGGGCCGAGGTGAGGCCGAAGGGCATTGCTCTGAACTGATAATGGCCTGAGGGCAGTTCGAATCTGAGGTACTTTCGATGGGAGCTTCTGATAAGAACATGGAAGTAGGCATCCTTGAGGTCCAGGGAGGCTAGCCAGTCCCCTGGCCTTAGAGAGGGTAAAATAATTCCCAGAGTCACCATTTTGAACTTTGGTTTTAAAAGGTGCTTGTTTAGTATCTGAGATCTAGGATGGGCCGCCATTCTCCTGTCCTTTTTGGGGTAAGGAAGTACCTGGAGTACAACCCTTTGCCCTGGTGTAGGGGTGGAACCCTCTCCACAGCTCTGAGAGCCAGGAGGGTAGAAACATCTGTTTCTAGGGCAAGAGCCTCTGATGGATTTGCAGGTAGAAAGGATCTGATTCTCATCTTTGGAAACTTTTTGAAGCTGAGAACCAGTCCCTGGCTTATTACTTCCAGGACCCACTTGTCTGCTGTTAAAGACCTCCAGTCCTGGACAAAGTAAGCCAGCCTGCCCCCTACCGGTAGAGGAGAGTCGGCCCTGGCCACCCCATCAGGGAGCCTGCCTGGCAGGGGCTTTGGGCTTAGGGGTTGAAGTAGGCTTACTTGTACCCCGTCTGCCTCTCCCTCTGAAGAACCCCCTCTGGGCATAAGCAGAAGAGGAGGCCTAGGCTTGGTAAAAGGCCTATGAAAGGGCCTGCCCCTGCCCCTGAGATGCTGCCTTTGAGGAGTGGCTTGCCTTTCTTTGGCCTGTGCACTCCTATAGGTAGTCCTATATTCATCCATTTTCTTCATATAATTCTCTGTCTGCTCCCCAAACAGAGAATTACCCACAACAGGAAAATCCATAGCCTTAGACTGGGTACCCTGTGACAGGGTAGTACATCTGAGCTAAGCCATTCTGCGAAGTGTCACAGATGTAGCCATGACCCTTGATGACACATCATTAGAGTCTACTGCAGCATGAAATTGCACCTTGGATGCCTCAATACCATCCGCAGCCACCTGCTCCAGCTCCCTGGCAAGCTGGTCAGGGACTTGTTTTGTTAGGGCCAGCACAGTATCCCATCTGGACTTCTGGTAGCTAGCAGCATAAGCCATATAATTTGCCTGTCTGAGTCCTAAAGATGCTGCCATGTATTGTTTCTTTGCCATGGCATCCATCTTCCTAGAGTCCTTTTCAGGAGGGTGCGAGGCTAGGGGAATATTTGCTTTGTCACAAGCTGCAGCCTGCACTACCCCCACATGGCTGCACTGCTGAGAGAGGAACTCAGTATCAGAGCCTGATAAAGTATACCTCTTGTCCATCCTTTTATCAACAGGGAGGATGGAGTGAGGAGTTTTAGAATTTTACTGTCTGTTTCTAAAAGATTTATGCAAGGAATAGACAGTCCCTAGACTCTGGAATATCCATCATTTCTACATAATCAGGCTCCTCTTGGTCATCAACAGCTTCCTCAACAGGGAGTTGGAGAGTTTCAGCAACTTTCTTATAGAACATAAAATGAGAAGGGGACTCAGATAGCCTGGGGAGACCCCAGACGGCCTGTCTGGAGAGATGTCCGGTTCAATGGACACATCCAGACCTTCAAAATCACATTCACTCTCCCCATATTCCTCCTCCCCTTCCTCCGGTTCATAAAAATCCTCAAAATCAAAATCTTGAACCGGTGGAACCGACCGAACCGACCACTTTCCTGATGGTGCCGGTTCGGACGGAACCAGGGAAAGTGCCTGGACAATTTGAATTGCTTTAGCTATTTCTTCAGCGGTTGGAGAAAGAACTTTTGGCTCCAAACTAGCTGACTTTCTAGCCCTTTTAGTTGGAACCGGCTCCTCAGAGCTGGCTCTTCGTTTGCCCGAGGAAGCATCGCCCTGGTCAGAGGGCACTCCCTCCGGTTCGGCTGAACCCGAACCGGGCTGGCCATCCGGGTCAGCGGACTTTTTGGCCTCCCTTTCCCTGAGCCTACCAACTCTCTTTTCCACTGTGGCAGCAGGAAAATTCTTACAAATCTGGCAGTCTGCATTGAGGTGGTCAAACCCCAGACAATATACACTTAGCAAAGGCTTCCCCACAGAGACCACAGTGTTGAAACCCAGTGGGCCTGGTTTTTCTTTTGGGTTTCTCAGACATAGTGCCAGCCTAACCAAACTTGCCCGCTAATGGCAATCCGCCAAGCAAGACTCCTTTATCGGTTCCCAGCCGTGTCACGGGCCGTGGAAAAAAACGTAATGAAATCCGTTTTATTTAGAACCGATAAGAACCGGGAACCGCACTCTAAAGGACTAGAAAGTCTATAAAAATAACCTGATCGGTTCAAACTGAACCGAAAACACGTTACAAGTTCCACACAGAAGAAAATAAATGTAAGCCTATCTATTACTTACGATACCACAGACAGAGCTTGAACCGAGCGGTTGCAGTTTAATTTCGGTTAAGAAACCGAAAAAATAAAACTTTTAACAGACAAACGAACCGAGCAGAAGGAGAAATCTCCGGAGCGACTGTTCAGTGAGGCGGAGTAAAGAATCTGACAGTTTGAGTTTGAGTTTGAGCATCAACAGACAGAGTGTTCAACCGAGCTCGCGCTCAAGGTTCCATGCCTTGCATGGAAAGTTAACTCTTTCACCTCCGGAGCAGTTCTAACCTGGGGTTATACTGCATATGTCATAATATAGTACGACTTCATGTTGTTTGAACGCGATATTCAAAGTGCACATGCAAATTGAGGCCATAATGTATGCAAAGGCGCAAATGGGGCCATTTGCATGTCGTCTCTTCATTGCATGCAGGTGTGCGATCCCCAGCGACTTGCACTTGCCAGGCTGCAGCCGTCAGGGACTGATGCCCCCTGCACAAGCGGCAAAGCGCCCCACTGCCCAATCGCAGGCATATGTTGCATATAATAGTCCCATATCCCTGCTGGTCCAGTGGACTGCTTGCAGCCCGATCACGGACATCTGTTGAAGAATTAATAGTCCTATATCCCTGGTGGTCCAGTGGACCACTCGCAGCCCGATCTCGGGCATCTGTTATAAAAACAGTCCTATATCCCTGGTGGTCCAGTGGACCGCTCGCAGCCCGATCGCAGGCATTTGTCATAAACACAGTCCTATATCCCTGGTGGTCCAGTGGACCGCTCACAGCCCGATCATGGCATTTGTTATGAATAATGTCATTCCAATCCAACCTGGTGGTCCAGCGGTATCCCCTCCCCACCTGCCCACTGGGCCCCGCCCCCTCCCCAGTCAGCGGCAGGGCGCGCTCCCACCCACTTTTCGCCCTGCCGCCCAACTCTGTACAGTGAGCTGTCGCCCTTTGGTCCTGGCGTGAGCCAATGGGCGTGCAGCGACACCGTACTACAGTCCAGATATGTGACGGTCACATATCTTGCTGTATAATGCGTGCGAAGCTACATGCCATTGGCTCCACAGATCGACCAATGGGCATACTGGCCCTACCACAGAGTCAGTCGGCGGCGGTGGGGCAACAAGTGGTGGGAGCAGCCGTCACCGCTGACAGGGAGGGAGCGGGCAGTGGAGCTCAGTGGGCGGGTGGGGAGTGGGGTACCGCTGGACCACCAGGGTTGGATTGGAGTGACATTATTCATATCAAATGCCCACGAGCGGTCCACTGGACCACCAGGGATACAGGACTGTTTCTATGACAAATGCCCGCGATTGGGCTGCGAGCGGTCCACTGGACCACCAAGGATATAGGACTATGAATTATAACAAATGCCCGCAATCGGGCTGAGAGTGGTCCACTGGACTACCAAGGATATGGGACTATTATTTTCTACATATGCCCACGATCAGGCATGGGGGGGGCGCCACAACGAAGGTGCCACCGGAGCTCGGGTGGCCACCCTTATGGCAGCCGTGGCAGCCCCTGCACACGTGGCAGCACACCTGTGGGTGGCCAGCTGTTGCTCCTTTTTTTTTTTGGCTCACCTGCGTGCAGCGCAGGTAGGGGTTGCGCATGCATGGGCTCAGCACATCCCGGGCTGAATATCGGGATGTGCAGAGTATACATGAGCACACCCCCCCCCACCTGCGCCGCATACATTACTGATGCACTCCAGCGCATCGGGATTTGTGCCAGGCTCAATCCCCCTTTGAATATCGCACCAGGGCGCAACCCTTCTGAATGTCCCACCCTTTGTGTTTACAATTTTTTTTATAGAAATACATTACTGAATCAAAGTCCAAGTGATGAACATACCAGACTGCATTATACTCGCATGGTAAGTTTTGATATTTATTTTCCAAAGAAAAAAAGTATTTTATGAAAATATAAAAATGAACAATATAACAGAATACTTATATGATATATTAACTTACAGATATGGAAGCCCTTTGAAAAAGCTTCACGTCTGGAAGCGAAACGTCAGGGCAAACTAAAAATATAAAAGAATTATTGGAATACAGGCATAGATCTGTCTCATTTCTTTGAAGAATGAATGGGTCCTCTGCACCTACTTAAACACAGATTTTTCGCTCCTTAAAGACCTACTTATATTGGATTTATCCCCATTTCCCATGGAACACTTTTGAAAGCTGGTGCTCTCCAGCCATACTTGACTAGCTTTAGAAAGCAATCACTGATCTCACACATTCGGTAAAAAATATAAATAAGAAAATGGACCTTTATGCCTCGAGATTTGATATGGCTGAATATAAAACTAAGTCTGCTGTGGCCAAGGCAGATGAGGCCAAGTGTTCCACCACCAACACAATGCCAGTGGCAGCCACCTTGGTTTTGGAGGAAACAGTAATCAGAAATGGCCTAGAACAAGGGTTCTCAGACCCTGCCATGGTGAGCCTCCCCTACTGGGCCTGAAAAAATGTCAGGCCTCCCCATGTGTCGTGACCTCATTTACATACATATTTGCATACTGCGGTAACTGTGTAAGAACTGCCCATTAGCGCACCGTACGTATATGCACTAAATCAGATTTCTAGTCAACTTTTGCTTGGTTACCACTGTGCACTTGCCAGATACCTGTAATAATGAATAACACGTGAAAGCACACACAGCCACTTTAAAAAATAAAAAAATGTGTGTTTATTGTTACAGTGTATCAAAAACATATGGAAAGTACATTGTGAATCATGCTGCCTCTTAAATAATACACTCCCGTTTCCAGTAACAATATTCATGTAACCTGCTGGCTGAGAGGGCCAAGTCTGCATTTGGAGTCCCATTTTCACTGCAGCAGATAGAACCCCTCCAAGACGGAAGGGGGGCAAGAAATTTTTTTTAGCAGCAGATAAAACCCCCAACCGTACAGCTCCTTCCCTAGAACCCCTCCAAGATGGGGGGATGGCAAGAACACTTTTTTAGCAGCAGGTAAAACCCCCAACCTTACAGCCCCTTCCTTAGAACTCCATCCTTGCAGTCCCTCCATGGGGGGGGGGGTAAATGAACTTTTTATGTGGCACATTAAAGACCCAACCTTATAGCACCTCAATGGGGGGTGAAATAAATATTATTTTAAGAAGCATATTAAAACACCAGCCTTGCAGCCCCCCAGCCCCTGCAGCAAAAATCCTGAATTTACCAGCCCCTTCAGCAAAAACAAAAAAATTCAATCCTTACCAGCCCCTTCAGCAACAGATGACTTCGTAAGAGTGTGCAGTTCTATGCTCCAGCTGGCAGCTTAAAAGAGATCAATGTGAACAGAGTTTTAAAATGAATGCACGACGATCAGAGGCAGCGGCTTGGGCAGTGGCTTGAAGCGGCGGGTCCCTGGTTCGAATTTCGGCGCAGATCTTCAGATTCATCAGATTTTCGGGAGATGGAGAAAAAAAGCATACTGGGCACACTGCTTTACTGTCGGAACTGTTCAGCAGCACAGGGTAAGTGGCAGCTGATTGGCCGAAGAAGTCTGCCAGTCACTGGCTGGAAATTGGTGGCATACGATTGGCTGCATTCACCTTCCTTCTCATTGGCTGCTGTTGCGTGCTCCTCATTGGTCCGGTATAGACGAACTCCTGCCTCTCTATTGGTGGGCTTGTGATACCCTCCTAGACCCCTCTAGTTCCGATGCCTTTACTCGCGTTTCTCCCGGCACTCGCACAAAGAAGCTGGAGCCTCTCATCAAGGTGCTATTAGCACTTCATCAAGTCATCTTGCCTGGGATTCAAGACAAAGGTAGGGGGGATGATGTTAAAGATTGGATGGGGGATGTGCATTTACTTTAGTGACAGTCCACTCCAGCATCATGGAAGTGCCATTTTCAGTTTGGCTGCATGCTTTCAGCACGTATTTCAGCCAAGCCTCCGTGCCTCCCCGGGAAGCAGCTCGCGCCTCACCGTTTGAGAACCCCTGGCCTAGAACAATTGGAGAACTCTGTTCGATCCTCTAATATTCAGCTATTTGGTGTCCTCAAAGGAACCAAGCAGAAGGACGTGTGTAAATTTCTCAAGCGGTGGCTACCTGAGGTGGTGGAGCTGGAACACATGATCCCGATAATGAAGGCTTACAGAATTACGCCATGGAGAGCCAGATAGGAAGATGAAGGACCGTGTATGATATTAATGATGACAGCCGATCAGAAGACGAAGGACCCTGCACAACATTAATGGTGACAGACCATCAGAAGTCAAGGACCAGATTCTGTGGGCAGCCAAGGATTTGAACCCAGTGATGGAAGACAACAGAATTTTGCTATATTCTGATTACTCATTTGCCGCTTACCAGAGAAGGAGCGTCTTCGATGCAGTTATGACCAAACTCCGTCATTCTGGTATTGAATATCATCTGGCATTCCTGGCCCACCTGCAATTTTTATATGGGACTAAACAATAGACTTTCATGGACCCCAAAGCAACAGAAACTCGGGTAGAGTCCATGGCTGCTGCGTCATCAAAGATGCCAGTCGCTGAAGGAGAGGACTCAGCAGATAAACATGAACAGTGACTCCATTTGTTTGTTTTTTTCCCTAAAACTCTGTTTTGTGCACACAGAAGTACTTTCCTTAGCTTGGTGCATAAAGGCTGATCTAATGATCAGCAGGACTGAAGTTGGGGCCATTAAACAATATCCTTCTAAACATTTATTGGAGCTTGCTTGAACACTCAGTCTGGTACTTGAATTCTTGTGCGTTATGTCATCAAAAGGTAGAGGGGTCCTGACAGCTCTTAGTTTACTAATTTATTAGACCAGATTTTTATATTTTTGTGCAACTTCAGAGTTGTCCTTTGTAAATGTTAACTGATTTATGTTACAGTTCCTATTTATTGGATAACACAGGTAGATCAGATAGCCGGCCCAGTGCCACTGAGGACTGAGGTGATGGATGCCACACCTTGCCCCACGTCAGTGACTCTAGCTTGGGTCATCAGGGGTCAGCTGGGAGGGGAGGGGAGGGTGAGGAGCTGATCAAACTGCCGGCTGACAGTTCTCCTCCTTGGGAGGGTTGTGGAGGGTCTCCCCGATGCTTGGCTGCCTCCTGGTGGAGGCAGGGTGGTGGCGCCACATACAGGAGCCCTGGCGCTAGGCCTCGGGAAAGCAGGGAGGAAGGGGCCATTACTAGAGCCTCGGTGCACATGTGCGCCTCCACGTGCCTGCACTACCACATTCCAGGGCCTCAGGCAGCAGGGAGAAAACCGGAGGAAAATACAGGGGTCGTAGCAGGATGAAGCCTCTGGGCCAGCACTGGGGATCCACTGGGACACGCATAGCATAAGTAAGCTCCTGAACGACCCAGTGCACGATGAAGGCTGGCCAACATAAGCAGCGGCCTGCCGTGGAGGATAAAAACCTTTCTGGAAAAGAGAAAAAAAAAACATAGGTAGATCAGCTGGATACTTAAGCAATAAGGCATGACCAGAGGTTAGATTAACAGTCTGTTAATCACCGACTAGGGGTGTAATGTGGCACAAGGCGCAGCCGAGTGCCATATTGCCCCTAGGGGGTGACTGACTGTAAATCTAACTCCTGAGAGAGCCTTATTGCTATTATAAAAATTATTCCAAAAGAAAAGTGTTAAAAGTGTACTTTTTGAATGTTTTCCCCCTTCAGAAGGTAATTTTTAATAAAATAGTTTTTCCACCAGCAGTTTAAGAATGCTGGTTCAGAATCAAACTGCATCATTCAGCAGTGCTAGAGGACAGAATGCTAGCAGGAAGAATTCATGTGTCATGGTGATCAGGCTGTACATCACAGTGTAACAGGGATTAAGAAAAAAATTACTCACCGCAGTAATCTTCTTTCTTCCAAGGGGCCTTTAGCATCAGAAACTTTTTTTGCACTTAGTTGGCTATGAGCAACTACCCCAGAAGTGTGCCTTTAAGAGATATTTAAATGAGCTTAGGGCCAAGCCAATCAAAAGACAAGAGGGGGTGTGAGCTGAGTGAGACCTGTTGAAGGCTTCAGAATTCTTTTGAGGGAAAAAAAGGGTAAAGGCCCTGAAAAAGAATCAACAGGATTCAAAAAACATACAAATGTCCACAAAAGTGGAAACAGAAACAACAGCAACATGAGCTAAAAACTCATCAATAAGAAACCCCAAATTCGATAAAAGGTGACAAAGAGCCCTTCTCCAACAGGTGAACAGGGGACAAAGGGTGGGAGCTTACTGATGCTATAGGACGCCTTGGAAGAAAGAAGATTACTGCAGTGAGTAATTTTTTCTTCTTACCCAAGGAGTCCTTTAGCATCAGTAACTTTTTTGCAGACTACTGAGCAGTAAGTACCAAGTGGGAGGTGGGCAGAGAACCTACTTAGGAAAGAGGCTCTGCAGAACCGCCCTGCCAAATTTGGCATTAGATCTGGTCTGTGCATCCAAACTATAATGTTTCACAAAGGCGTTGCACAGATTTCCAGGTAGCTGCTTTGTAGACATTCAGTAGGGGAATGTCCCTTGCTGCTGGAAGAGAAGCTGCAGTGCCCCTGGTGGTGTGGGCCCTGAGCCCCACTGGAGGTTGTTGACCAGCTTTCTCATAGCAGAATCTAATACAAGAGACCAATCAATGAGAAACAGTTCTCTTGGTAGCTGGTCTTCCTCTGCCTACATCCCCGTAGGTGAAGAAGAAAAAATTACTCACCTTAGTAATGTTGTTTCTTCTAATGGAGTCTTGCTATATTATGACATATGCAGTTTGTCCCAGCCTTAGAACTGCTCCGGAGGTGAAAGAGTTAACTTCCATGCCAGGCATGGAATCTTGAGCGCGAGCTCGGTTGAAAAAAACTCTGTCTGTTGATCTTCAAACTGAAACTGTCAGATCTTACGAGCAAAACTCACTAAGGTTCTGTGTGGAAGCTGTAAACCTACACTAGCCAACTGGCTACTAAAATATTAACACATTTTCTGGTCCCAAAACCAAGACTCAAGTCAGGGATCCAAAAATAAAATAAAATAAAATACAACACCCAAACACCCCAAAAGAGGGTGAAAACACAAGGTGGGCATCATTAAGTGCCACATTGCACTGCCCACCCACATCCCAAGAGCCGAGGTTCTGAGAGGGGCAGGCAGGGGGGAAGGTCATAATATAGCAAGACTCCATTAGAAGAAACAACATTACTAAGGTGAATAATTTTTTCTTCAAACAACATGAAGTCTTGCTATATTATGACATGACATATGCAGACTACACAGCAGTACCTCCATGGAGGAGGGACAGAACCTACTTAGGAAATAGGCTCTGAAGCACAGCTGTGCCAAACCGAGCATCACTCCTAGCCTGGATGTCCAGGGAGTAATGCTTGGTGAAAGTGTGAACTGTTTTCCAGGTAGCAGCTTGACATATCTCTAAGATAGGGATGTCCCTGGACGCAGCTGTACCTCTGGTAGAGTGAGCCCTCAGGCCTGAGGGGGAACCTTACCCAGTTTTTGATAGCAAAATTGGATACAAGAGACAATCCACCTGGCAATGGATCTTTTAGTGGCAGGTTTCCCTTTACCAATCTCACCATAAGTGAGGAACAGTTGGAGGGAGTCAAACCTGTGACCCTTGGTACGCTCTATGTAGTAACTAAGGGCTCTCTTTACATCTAAACTGTGCAGCCTCCTCTCGCCAGAGGAGGAATGGTCAGTGAAGTACACTGAAGAGATATAGATTGATTAAGGTGGAAATCTGAAACCACCTAGGGAAGAATTTCCTGTTAGTCCTGAGGACCACCTTATCTCTGTGAAAGGAGATAAAATCAGGCTCCACTGACAAAGCTTGTAATTCACTTATACGCCTAGCAGAAGTGATGGCTACTAGAAACACAGTTTTCCAAGACAAGTACTTAAGCTCTGCTGAAGACAAAGGCTCAAAGGGGGGTTGCATTAGCTGAGCAATGCAAACATTAAGATCCCAGGCAGCAGCAGGGTCCCTGAATGGAGGGTTGGTGTGAAGCAATCCCTTGAAAAACTTGGAGAATACAGAGTGAGCAGAAAGAGAAGAGGGTTTTCCTGCTGAAATAAAAGCAGAGACAGCTGCCAAATGCACTTTCAGGGTAGCTGGCCTCAGCCCCAAAGTATTTAGATGGACCATATAGTCCAGGACTATGGGCAAGTCAGCAGATTCTGGGGAAATATGCTTTCCAGAGCACCATATGGAAACCTTTTCCATTTAGAATTCTAAGTAGCCCTGGTGGAAGGCTTCCTAGAAGCTCTCAAGATATCGAGTACACCTTGAGAAAGGTGTAGGTCAGCAAACTCTAACTCCTCAAGAGCCAGGCCTTGAGGTTGAGGGATTTGAGATTCGGATACCAAACTCTCCCCTGGGCACAGGTTAACAGATTGTGATTCCTGGGGAGACACAGGGGAAGGTGGACTGCTAAGGACAGAAGGAGTGGATACCAGGGCTGTCTGGCCCAATCTGGAGCAATCAGAATCATCTTGCAAGGTTGAGATCTGATTTTGACTAGCACCTTGAACAAGAGAGGAAAGGGGGGGGCATAGAGGAACTTCCTTTCCCAATCTAGGAGGAAGGCATCCAGAGGGACTGAGCCCAACACTGGGGGCCTGCAACAAAAAAGCGGAAGTTGGTGATTGTCTGGGGCTGCAAAAAGATCTATCTGAGGGGTGCCCCACCTGGCAAATACTAACCCCAGTACTAGGGGATCCAGTGACCATTCGTGATGGCCCTGGGAAATCCTGCTGACAGCATCTGCCAGGACATTGTCCTTGCCTGGGAGGTGAACTGCCATGAGGGAGGTGTTCAGGGAATAAGCCAGAGACCACAACTTCATTGCCTCGTGCGCAAGGTCAAGACCGAGTGCCCTTGCTTGTTGATGTACCACATTGTAGTCGTGTTGTCTGTTCTGACCTGTACCACTTTATTCTGAACAGATGCAGAAAAAACCTGAAGTGCTAGAAAAACAGCTCTGAGTTCCAACAGATTGATGTGGAGCAGAGATTCCTGAGGGGACCACAATCCCTGGGTGGTGAGGTCGCCCATGTGAGCTCCCATCCCAAGAGGGACGATCTGTAGTAAGGGTCAAGGAGTGAGATTGAGGGATGAAAGGAACTCCTGTCTCAGACTGCTCTGATCCTGCCACCACTGCAGGGCCTGGATCAGGGTTGAGTTACTGGGATCAATTTGGTTAGAGGATCTCTCCTTTGAGACCAGAAGGCTCTCAAATGGAACTGGATGTCCCTCATCTGAAATCTTGCTCCTTGCACTACAGCTGTGGAAGCAGCCATGTGGCCAAGGAGCTGTAGAAAGTGCCTTGCTGGTTGAGAGACCTACAGAGTGAAGGAGGAGGCCAGAGCCACCAGGGTCTTTACTCTTTCTAGAGGAAGGAAAGCTCTGGCCTGCTTTGTGTCCAGTTCTGCGCCTATGAAGGTGAGTAGCTGAACAGGCTCTAGAACTGACTTTGGAAGATTGAGAAGAAAACCTAGAGATGTAAGCAGCTGCTAGGTAACCTGAAGGTGTGATTTGACTTGGTCTGGAGACTGACCCACTATGAGCCAGTCGTCCAGGTAAGGAAAGATGGCAATCTTTTCGCCTTCTTAAGTGAGCAACTGCTACTGCCAGGCATTTGGTGAATACCCTTGGGGCAGAGGTGAGGCCGAAGGGCATTGCTCTGAACTGGTAATGGCCTGAGGGCAGTTCGAATCTGAGGTACTTTCGGTGGGAGCTTCTGATGAGAACATGGAAGTAGGCATCCTTGAGGTCCAGGGACGCTAGCCAGTCCCCTGGCCTTAGGGAGGGTAAAACAATTCCCAGAGTCACCATTTTGAATTTTGGCTTTAAAAGGTACTTGTTTAGGTATCTTAGATCCAGGATGGGCCGCCATTCTCCTGTCTTTTTTGGGGTAAGGAAGTACCTAGAGTACAGTCCTTTGCCCTGGTGTAGGGGAGGAACCCTTTCTACAGCTCTGAGAGCCAGGAGGGTTGAGACTTCTGTTTCAAAGCAAGAGCCTCTGATGGATTTGCAGGGGAAAGGATCTGGTTCTCATCTTGGAAATTTTGAAGCTGAGAATCAGTCCCTGGCTTACTACCTCCAGGACCCACTTGTCTGATGTTAAAGACCCCAGTCCTGGATGAAGTAAGCCAGCCTGCCCCTACAGGTAATGGAGAATCGGCCCTGGGCATCCCATCAGGGTGCCTGTTTGGCAGGGGCTTTAGGCTGAGGGGTGAGCAGGCCTGCCTGCACTCGCCTGCCTCCCTCTGAAGAATCCCTCTGGGCATAAGCTGAAGAGGAGGCCTGGGCTTGGTAAAAGGCCTGTGAAAAGGCCTGCCCCTGCCCCTGAAAGCTGCCTCTGAGGAGTGGCTCTGCCTCTTTGGCCTGTGCACTCCTATAAGTGGTCCTATACTCATCCATTTTCTTCCTGTAATTCTCGGTCTGCTCCCAAACAGAGAATTACCCACAACAGGGAAATCCATGGCCTTAGCCTGGGTATCCTCGTGACAGGCTAGTACACCTGAGCCAAGCCATTCTACGAAAGCCACAGATGTAGCCATGACTCTTGAAGATACATCATTAGAGTCCACTGCAGCATGGAATTGCACCTTGGATGCCTCAATACCATCAGCAGCCACCTGTTCCAGCTTCTTGGCAAGCTGGCTAGGACCTGTTTCGCTAAAGCCATAACAGTATCCCATCTGGATTTCTGGTATCTTGCAACACAGGCCATATAATTTGCCTGTCTGAGTCCCAAGGATGCTGCCATGTATTGTTTCTTTGCCATGGCATCAATCCTCCTGAGTCCTTGTCAGGGGTGTGAAGCCAAGGAATATTTGCCTTATCACAGGCTGCAGCCTGCACTACCCCAACATGGCTGCATTGTTGTGAAAGGAACTCCGTATCAGAGCCTGACAATGTGTACCTCCTGTCCATCTTTTATCCACAGGAGGTAAAGAATTAGAGCTTTTAAAATCTTTATTGTCTGTTTCCTAAAAGATTTATGTAAAGGAATAGACAATCTCCTGGACTCTGGGATATCCATCATTTCCACATAGTCAGGCTCCTCTTGTTCATCCACAGCTTCTTCCAAAGGAAGCTGGAGGGTTTCAGCAACTTTTTATAAAACAGAAAATGAGAAGGGACTCAGAAAGCCTAGGGGAGACACTTTGAAGGTCTGTCTGGGGAGATGTCGGTTCAATGGGCACATCCAGACTTTCAAAATCACATTCACTCTCTTCATAACCTCCTCCTCCTCCTCTCATAAAATTCTTCTATATCATATTCTTGAACCGGTGGAACCGACCGAACCAACCGTTTACCTGATGGTGCCGGTTCGGACGGAACCGGGGAAAGCAACTGGACAATTTGGATCGCCTTGGCTATCTCTGCAGCGGTTGGAGAAGGAAATTTTGGCTCCACACCTGCTGATTTTCTAGTCCTCTTTGCTGGAACTGGCTCTTCCGAGTCAGCTCTTCATTTGCCCAAGGAAGTATCGCCCTGGTCAGAGGGCACTCCCTCCGGTTCGGTTGGCACCAACCGGCTGGCCATCCGGTCAACAGACTTTTGGTCTCTCGCTCCTGGAGCCTACCAACTCTTATCCAGGGTAGCTGCAGGAAATTCTTGCAAATCTGGCAGTCTGCATTGAGGTGGTCAAACCCCAGACAATAAAACACATGTGTGGGTCAGCCTTGGCAAAGGCTTCCCACAGACACTACAGTGTTGAAACCCAGTGGGCCCGGTTTTTCTTTGGGTTTCTCAGACATAATGCCAGCCTCAACCAAAACTTGCCCTTTTCCGCAAATCGCAAGCAAGACACCCTTATCGGTTCCCAACCGTGTCACGGGTCGGAAAAAATTTAATGAAATCCGTTTTTTTTAGAACCGATAAGAACCGGGAACCGCACTCTAAATGTAGTTTAACAAATTTTAACAACAACCTGATCGGTTCAAACCGAACCGATAACGTTTGCAAGTTCCACACAGAGAAATGTAAAACCTATCTATTACTTACGATACCACAGACAGAGCTTGAACCGACCGGTTGCGGTTAAAATATACAAATGCGGTTTAGAAAACCGAGAAATAACACTTTTTTAACCAACAAATGAACCGAGCAGTAGGAGGAATCTCCGGAGCGACTGTTCAGTGAGGCGGAGTAAAGAATCTGACAGTTTCAGTTTGAAGATCAACAGAGTTTTTTCAACCAAGCTCGCACTCAAGATTCCATGCCTGGCATGGAAGTTAACTCTTTCACCTCCGGAGCAGTTCTAAGGCTGGGACAAACTGCATATGTCATAATATAGCAAGACTTCATGTTGTTTGAACAACTGAGCGTAAGAGCCTCTGGAATGTCTAGTATGCTCTAGGTAGTGAAAGATGGCTCTTTTGATATCCAAACTGCGGAGCTTTTGCTTGCCAGGAGTGGATGGCTCAGTAAAGAAGACCGGCAGAGTAATGGACTGGTTCAAGTGAAACTCTGAAACCACCTTTGGTAGAAATTTCCTATTTGTCCTGAGCTCAACTTTATCGTGGTGAGGGATGATGTAATTCGGCTCAGTGCATAGGGCCTGTAGCTCTGAAATCCTCCTGACAGACGTAATGGCTACCAGGAAGACAGTCCTCCAAGTTACAAACTTGATGTGGGCCGTGGACGTAGGCTCAAAGGGTGGATTCATGAGCCCATCTGTGCAAAGGTTCAAGCTCCAAGGCGGAATGGGCTCCCTGGTTGGAGGCTGGAGGTGCAAGAGGCCTTTGAAAAACTGTTTAAAAATGTTGTGGGAAAAAACTGATTTCTTCTTTCCCACCAACAGGTAAGCCAAAATTGCCACCAGGTGTAGCTTGAGTGAAGGTGGTTTCAAGCCTGACACCTGTAGGTGTACCAGGTAGTCTAGCAGCTGAGGGTCTGAAGCTGAAAGGGATTAGACCTTTTTTTTTTTTTATATTCCTTTGATTTATGCACCTACTGCAGCACCTCTGGCGGGGGCATCCAGCCGCCGGTCCCCACCAACCCGGAGGACAGCAGGCTCACTCGATACGCGAGGGTCCGGCGCGGCTGACACCGGACCCCCCGACGCGATTCCACGACAGGCCTCCCGGTCAGCGGGAACGCGGCGATCAAGCTGCATGGTCGCGCCCAGCCCTTTTCCACCTTGGTTTTTCACCCCAAGAGTCGGCGGTGCAATGACGCACAGCTTGTATGCAGGCATCTTGCCGAACGCCTCCCAGTTTTGCATTGCATCTTGTGCTGCTCCCGGTCGTCACCAGGGGCCGCTCAAGTGCGACACGATCCCTCTAGCGCATCCCAGAGGAGGGAGAGCAGTCCCAGGACTCTCAATCCAACCACTCCCTGCCAGTCCCCGTCGGCCCGAGTCCATTCCTGAACCTTGGTCGCCGGTGTGGCGTCTAGCGCCTCAACCCTCAGTGCCACTGGACCGGTGGGGTTTGACCTTTTCGCTTTTGCACCAGAGGGAAATCCTTTTCCATTTGGCTGCACAAGTCTTCTTAGTGTTCGGTTTTTTAGCCATCCTGAGTATCTTAAGAACCTGTTCGGAGTACTGTGAAGATGGAAACTTGAACTCCTCAAGAACCAGGCCTTGAGGTGAAAAGAGTGTATGTCTGGGTACTGCACTCCCGTCTGAGGAAGGGTCAGCAGGGAGTTAGTTGGAGGCAGGTGAATGGGTCTGTTGCAGGACACTGAGAGTAGGAGAGGGTACCAGGCTTGCCTGGGCCAGTCCGGAGCCACTAGGATCATCGATGCAGGCTGCTGTCTGAGTTTCTGCAAAACCCTGAATATCAGAGGAAAGGGAGGAAATGCATATAGGAACCTCCCTGACCAGTCCAGGATCAGGGCATCCAGAGGAAGTGTTCCCGGAACTGGGGGCCTGCAGCAGTACTGAGGAAGCTGAAAATTGAGAGGAGGGGTAAACAGATCCACGTCTAGTGTGCCCCACCACCTGAACACTGCAGCTAGTACTTGCTTGTTCGGTGTCCATTCGCTCTGGCCTTGACTGATGCGGCTTAGAGCATCCGCTAGAGTACTGAGTTTGCCTGGGAAGTGAACAGCCATGAGGCTGACTCCCAGGGAGAATGCTAGAGGCCAGAGCTTCAGAGTTTCCAAACAGAGTATTCCTGATCTGATATCACCCTGCTTGTTTATGTAGAATATTGCAGTGGTGTTGTCCATTCGAATTTGAACCGTCTGCCCTTCTATGCTGAGAGCAAAAGCTTTCAGAGCTAGTAAGATTGCTCTGAGTTCCAAAAGATTTATGTGCAACTGTGACTCTTCAGGAGTCCAGTTGCTGCTTACTGAGGCACTGTCCAAATGAGCTCCCCAGCCCAAGAGGGAAGCATCTGTGGTGATCACCTTTGTGGGAAGAGGAGCTTGAAAGGGAACCCCTGCCAGCAAATTTGCAGGGTTCTTCCACCACAGCAAGTTTTGGAGGAACTGCTCTGACACAGGTATCAAATCTGAAAATGTGTTGCTTCTCTGAGACCAGCAAGCTCTGAGGTAGGCTTACAGGAGTCTAATCCTGTACCTGACCCCTGGGACTACTGCAGTCACAGAGGCCACATGTCCCATAAGTTTCAGGAAATGTCTGGTTGGTCTTGGCTGTCCCCAGGCGAAAGAATCTGCCACTGAAAGGAAACTCTGAATTCTTTCCTGCGGGAGGAAAGCGTATCCCTTCTGAGTGTCCCTATGAAGGTGAGCACCAGGGTGGGTCCCGGGTGAGATTTCTTTAGATTTACTAGGAAACCCAGAGACTCAAGAGTGCATTCTGTGAGGGAAAGAGATTCCTTGACCTGGCAAGGAGACTTTGCTACTATGAGCCAGTCATCCAGACAGGGGTTGAGAGTGACACCCTGTCTCCTGAGATGCGCTGCAACCACTGCAAGACACTTCGGAAAGACTCTTGGGGCAGAGGACAGACCAAGGGCACTGCGGTGAACTGATAGTGACCCGAAGGAAGTCTGAACCTGAGACGCGTCCTGTGAGATCTCCTTATGGGTGCGTGGAAGTTGGCTAGCCTGCTTAGACTTAAAGGACGCCTGTCTCCCTGCTATAAGGAGTGTATGATCAGTGACAGAGTGATCATTCTGAATTTGTTTTTTTTCAGATGTTTGTTTAAATATCTGAGATCTAAGATAGGTCGTCACTCATTTTCCTTTTGTGTCAGAAAATACTTTGAGAAGAAGCTCTTGCCCTTCTCATGGGCGGGGACACTCTCTGCTGCTTGTAAAGCCAGAAGGTTTTGTACCTCCATTTCCAATAGTGGTATCTGTGTTGGGGACAGAGGTCTCGATACCTGGGTACGCTTGAGGTCTGGCAGCTGCTTTAACTATGACAGACCCTTCTCCACTATCTCCAGCACCCATTTGTCCGACGTAATGAGGGACCAGTGCTGAAGATAGTGGGAGAGTCTGCCTCCAACCAGAAGCGGGGAGGTGACCTGGACACTCAAATCAGGACTTAGACTGAGAGGCAGATGACTGGGTAGAGGTGGCTCTTCTTTGGCCCTTTCTGCCACTGTCTCTGAAAGGCCCCCTGTACTGGCCGAAGTCAGATAGAGATTGTAAGGCCTGGGAACAAAACTTCTGCCCCTACCGCCTCTGGGCCGTGATCTCTGAGGGGTGGCGGGCTTAGGCTTGGATGAGTGGCTCTGCCAGAAGGCCTTGTACTCATCAACTTCTTTCATGTAGTCAATGGTTCTATAATCAAACAACATATTTTGATCACAGGGAAAGTCCATGGCCTTGTTCTGAGTGTCTGTGGTCAGATTGGTTGTTCTAAGCCAGGTGAAGCATCTCAGAGAGACGGCATGAGCCATTGCCCTAGAGGCTGCATCACTGCTGTCATCTGCCATGTGGAATCGGTACATCGTAGCTTCCAGGGCAGTTTTTGACATATCCACCAGCTCCTGCACCACAGAATCTGATACGTTGCGGGCGATAGCCTGGACGGATTTCCAAAGGGCTTTCTGATATTTGGCTGTGAATGCCATGTAAGAAGAAAGTCTGAGAAGCAGGGAAGCTGTGGCATACATTTTCTTTGCTATAAAGTCAATTTTCTTGGAATCCTTGTCGGGGGAGAGGGGGACAAGGAGACTCCAGCTTTCTCACAAGTTGCCTGCTGCACTACACTTTCACGGCTAGGGTGTGCAGACAGGAACTCAGTACCATTTTTAGATAATTTATATTCTCTCTCAAGCCGCTTATCAATCCCTGATACTGAAGTCGGGTGTTAAAGCACCTTTATGGTATTTTTTCTACATGCGTTATAGATCGAGACGACCAGGGTCTTTGAGGATGAAAGACCCTTCATCTCCCTATAATCTTCGTGTTCACTGACATCCTGGTTGGGCTCCTGCATAGGGAGGTCCAGGGTGTCCAGCATATTTTGTATAAATGTGAACATAGAGGAAGGATCCTCGTGGTCACCCGGGGATCCCCACGATGAGGGTCTGGGGACTCCTGGGGCTCAAGGCCCTCAAAATCCAAGTCAGGGGCATCATAAAATTGATCATCTGTGTCACCCTCACAGTCTACAGAAAACAGGACTGTGGAAGAGTGCTTGCCAACCCCAGTAAATCAAGGACCCATCTTTTAAAGGGTCTGAAACAGTTCCCATGCTTTTTCCATATCTTGCACTGACGGAAGAACCTGTGTAGTTTGCAAGTGTTTTTGTTTTGCTTTTTCTGTATGCTTTAAGCTGCCTGTTGTTGCTCTATTGGCTTTCCCAAGAGCAACGGGAGCGTATTTGTCTTGACAGAGCTTCTTTATAGCCACTTCATCAGAGGCTTAATCAAGCTTCCTTTTTTCGTCACTCTTATTATTTTTCAATTTGTGAGGAACTTCATCTTTGGAAGCTTTATTTTTTGGCTGGGATCTGGAGGGTTCCTCAGCACCTCTGCTTCTGGTATTAGTACTTTTGAATGGCCCCTCATTGGAATCCTTTGATTTATCCTTAGCCATAATAATCAAATGTTTGCCTGCTATGTTTGTCAATTTAAGCAAAGCAAACCAGTCCTGCACTTACGAACTGAGTGCAGGTTTCTGTCAAAATGCCACCGGGCAGTCCTGCCCCAGTTAATAAACAATGTCTATTATTAGTGCCCTTTTTTTTTTTTGGTTGTAGAACTGGGATCTATACCAGTGTCAATCTTAAAAGAAACCCAGTAATACTCAACTGTGCATAGCTGGCTGCTGGACCCTTATGGACAGTCCTGACACAGATGATACCAAGGTCCAGTAATATAACAAAAAAGGTTTCCTTGTAATTGCCAATCTAGACAGAACCCCCGCACTGTTTAAATCTGAAATCCACTGCAGGTGCCTTGCGGTAAACCCGCAAGGTCTGAGGTAAAAAACAAGGCAACTGTCCCTAATTCGACAGCTCCCACAAGAATTTGCCCAAAAATGAAGGAAACCATCGAAAATAAGCACCCAGGATAAAATTAGGCTTTAAACTAAATAGTCGCGGTAAAAATAAAGTCAAAATAGCGCGGTCGCGTTAAAAATAAACAATTTGTACAGCGCTAATGAAAAAATAAAACTTTCACTCAGCACTAAAGGAAATACTTTATGAGGAAAACTTTACCAAGATAAGCACTAGGAGGCTGTCAACAAGGAAAGCTGGAGACACCTCAGAGGCACTATTGCTCAGTCCAGAGGAGAATAAATTCTGCAACGTTCAACAGCTCTCACTCAGCTCACCCCCGTCTTTTGATTGGCTTGTCCCTAAGCGCATTTAAATATATCTTAAAGGCACACCTCCGGGGCAGTTACACCAGCCAGCTAAGTGCAAAAAAAGTTACTGATGCTAAAGGACTCCTGGGGTAAGAATACAAGGCTGTCGGAATCCTTACAGCCAATCAGATTGTAGCATTTCTGAGACCCTTTTTATAATGTGAGTTTGTGTTCTTGTTCACTGGGTATATTTTAACAATAACTGCCCTGGCTCAGTTCTTTTTCCCCTGACTGGCGCTGTGTTGGGATTTGGCTGGCTGGGGAAGATGGGTTGCTAAATGCATCACAATGTGACAGTAAGATGGCAGATGATCCTTCTTGAGACATCTGTAAAGCCAGAGTATTCGAGGAGCATGTTTTTCACTTAGAATCAGCAGGAAAGACAGTCCTGCTCACAGCAGAGGGAGGTGTACCTTACCTGACATTTTACAATTGTTATTGTTCTTTTCAGTGAAGGGGCTTGCAATACTGCTTTGGAGATTGGAAGTTTAAACCCACTGGGATTGAAATACTGTTTACTGTTTCTTTCCTGGTGCACAGCTGACTTGTTTTGGGGCTGACTGCTTTCAGAGCACAAATCACCAGGCTGTATTGGGGCTGGGGAGGTTTACCTGTGCTTGACTCAGCTGTTTGATTTTTCTCTGTTTGTTTAGTAGGGTAATTTCTCTGTTAAATTGTTGTGTAGGTTGTCTTGCTGACAGGAAGGTCAACACTCATCATAGTGGTGGGTCAGAGCTTTCAGCTGATTGTTTCGAGAGGGCACAGTTTGGGCCCAAACTCCTTCCCTCACCCCACCCACCCGGTACCATTTCCTTTATAACAGGGGTTCTGACATCATTTCTTCAAGAGGACAAGGTGCACACCACTGCCATATCCTTTACAGCACACTGCACTGACAATATAAGTGTACACATTATATGATATATATTTATTTATATATATAACAAAACAAATTACACAGGATAAACAGGAAGGTAGACAGACATGTGAGGAGTAGTACAATGTACTGGCTGTGGGGCAGCAGTCTTCCGGGAGTCTTTCTGGAGGCTCAGATGCTGCCCTACTTGCAGGCAACTCTCTGCCCTGAGGGAGGAGGTTGCCCATCTTCAGGCCACACTAGACAGTAGTAAGGGAACCTCCCCCACCCAGGCAGCACCAGGGCTACCACTACTGCCTCAGAGATTGCCAAGAAAGTGCAGCAGTTTGACCACAGTGGGCTCAGGGAGAGTGATGGTGGTGGTGGTGGAACAGAGGCACACCCAGTCAGTTGTACCACTCCACAATCCATACACCATTCTGGTGGAGCATAGTTCCCCTATGGATGCACCCGCAAAGGAGACTAAGGAGGTTGCAGACAACTGTCACAAGGGAGGCCCACAGGAAGGAGGCAGAGGACACCGCAGGGAAAGGAAGCAGCTCTTGGTGGGGGACTCAATTATTAGGAGGATAGAACCAGGGGGGAGCAGGGAAAACTGAAGTAAGGTGCCTGCCTGGCGCCATGGCTTGGAGGGACAGGAAGTACATCCTCAGGATCACGATAACAGCTGCACGGGAGACTGAGCTGGACATCATTGTCCACCTAGGGATGAATGACTTGGCTCAACTTGAGATTAGACCAGTGCAGGAGGAGTTTGTGGAGTTGGGGAGGGGCCTAAGGCAAGTAGCACACACAGTATCCTTCTCAGAGGTGCTGCCTGTCTATGGCAGGGGTGAGGAGAGGGTACGTCACACCATGCGATTCAATGAATGGTTGAAAAAATGGTGCAGAGCTCAGGGTTTGACTTCACTGGGGACTGGGGTTCCCCCTTGAGGGATACCAGCCTATACTGGCAGGGTGGTCTGCATCTGTCCAGGAAGGGAACAAGTCTTCTGGACGATCGGTTTAAATGCTTCATTGGCAAGCTTTTAAACTAGTCAAGGGGGAGGCAGTGATAAGCAGCAGGGAATTCTCAGCCTTCCCCTACAAAACAGGGTACTAAATGAGGTAAAGACCAAGGTAGAAAAGTCAGAAGGGAGCAGGACAGGGGTAAATGGAGAAAGCAAAGTCAAAGAGGATAGGGATGGTGCTACAAGAGGTAAAGCCATCAAAAAATGGAGAGCAATGAGTACCAATTCCCATAGTGTGGGTAACAAGCTTCCTGAATTAGTGGCCTTGATGAAGGAGGAACATCTGGATATCATGGCAATCACAGAAACATGGTACACACAGAACCATGACTGGGACGTAAACGTACCAGGATACACTATCTACAGGAAGGACAGGGAGGGTAAAAGAGGAGGAGGAGTAGCTCTCTACATAAGGGAAAGAATCAAAGCAACAGAACAAAAGCGTAAACAGGGGGGCGTGGCTAACGCAGGCATGATGGCGATCGCGTTTTAGTACTGCTCTGGGAGCATCTGCCCTTAACGGCGAATTTCTCCAGTGGCATATGTAAGGCTTGCATGGTTAGTGGTAACGGAACGATAGCGCTAGTTAATGGCTGCACGGGGACATAAAAATAAGCAGGTGAAACTGCAGTTTGGATCCACGGAACAGCGTAGGGATTTGAAGCGGGACCCAGACTCCTCCACATGCCTACAGGCCGGAAACGCCACGATGGAGGAGTCGAGCATGTCCGCTCTACAGCATACACTGGTGGGGGTTCCTTCAACCCTGGAGGCGATGCAGCAGGAGATGCGGACAGGCTTCATTTCAGTTACCGCTCAAATGGGGCACTTACAGTCAGTAGTGACCGGCTTAACAGAGACCACTCCACCCAGATCAGTGAATTACAGCAGAGGGTAAGCGATCTGGAGATTCGCTCCACACACTTTCCTGTGAATGGAACAGTTACAGGGACACTATTGCTGAACTCAGGAAGAAAGTAGACAAGCAGGAGAACCGATCTCAACGGTTCAATTTACGAATCGTGGGGTTGCCAGAAGGTACAGAGGGAAAATTCCTGACGGTGGGCTTGCATCAGTGGCTGGTCAAAAATCTTAAATTACCACTGGAGGCCGCGACCTACGAAACTGAGTGGGCACACAGAGTGGGGCCCCCTCCTAAGCCTAACAAGAGGCTGAGACACTGCCTTATTAAATATCTGCGTTTTGCAGACAAAGAAGTTATGCTTGCTGCTGCGAGGAAACAGGGCTCTCTTAGGTGTGGCGCCTTCAGGGTGGGGCTCTACCAAGATTATAGTTGTGACCTGCAAATTAAGTGGTAGAAATTCAACACTGTCAAGGCTGAGCTGCATGACCTGGGTCGGCCCTTTTCATTTTATTATCCGGCCAAGTTGAGGACTGACAGACCAGGAGCCCCCTCAAAAACATTTCATAACTATTTGGAGGCAGAGAAATGGGTAGCAGTAGCGGCTCGGCAGGAGGAGGAGAGACCACCACACCACTGAAATCCTAATGGCCAGTTTCCACATAAAAATGTAAGTTAATGGTCTTATTTGGGTGTGTGTCATTGCTCTTGGCTCCCCCCCATCCAATCTTGCCTCACATCATCATTACCATTATTGAATCAATGTGACCCTGCAACTGGCATGATGGCGCGAAACAGCAGCTCTGTAGGGAGAAGTGGAGGCCCTATAGAGGAGCAATTGCTACTGCGTCATTAGTGCGACCACCGACGAGCGGGAAACTAGATGCCTTGTTCAGCGCTGGGGGCTTCTAATTTTGGATTGTGTTTCATCAGAACAGGCAGGGGTCCGAGACCATGGGGACTATGAATAGTGAACTGATGGCCCTTCAGTATGATTTGTCTTGAACCCTCTTCCCGCGGGATTTATGTAGACGTTCACAGTTTCGGCTAGCAATTAAAAACTGAAGGCTGGAGAGGCCCGACCACTTCTGGGAATGCGGGTACCAGTGGGTGACGAGTGGTCAGCGGAGGCTCATCAGGGAAGTCTACCTCTAAGTACTGGTTCTGCATGTCGCTGCTTGCATGATGTGGGGGGGGGGACATGCTTCAATTAGGATCTTAAATATAGCTTTTGGGGAGACAAATGGAGACTCCGAGCTGCATACTGGCATGAACTCGCTGAGGGGAGTGGAGGGGGCGAAAGGGAGGGGACTGTAATAAATAATGTAGCTATTCATTATAATGTAGCTATTCATTATAAAGTAACCCCCAGTTAGTGAATGATCAGCTCTAAATTGCTCAGTGTCTTTGTGGGCTGACCTGGGGTGGGGGATGTGAAGTGCATGCCTGAGAACTACAACTGGACATGATTTCATTGTTTGTTATAATCCAAGACATGTTATTGTTCCTGTTACTGTCTTTTAGAGTATACATATTGGGTTCACCTTTGTAATTGCTTTATTGCATGTTTATTAAAGGAGATAAGAAGGGTAGGGGAAGGAAGGGGGGAGGGACAATTAGCTTCGACATGGATACTTGGTGTCTTTTCATGTCTTGCAAGGTGGAGGTTGCCATGCATTCCACCCATGAAGAACAGCACTGGGATCCGAGCTGTACAAGAGGTGGCTCGCAGCCACGAGATGGTCAGGTTAGCTGGAAGTTTTTGTTTTCCTTCATAATTCTTGTGCAACTTCTTACCACAGAGGGGCCGGTTACCTATCCCAGAATAAGGCCACTGGAGGAAGATATCCGTCATATTAATAGATGCCCTAGTAACCCCAAAGACTTGCCATCCATAAGAGTGGGATGTCTGGCTGAGTAAGGGTAAGCCCAGCCAAGGCGGGGTTCAGGCGTAAAAGTAGGGTTAGTTTGGTTGCCATGTTGGCACACAAAGTTCAGGTATTGGGGGGATAATGTTACATGTGGGAGGAAGGGGAACAAGTTGAGTTTGGTTAAGAAACATACAAAAGTTTGTAGGAAGGAATTGCAGACATCTAATGAAATGCAACTCTGGAACTCCGCATCTTCATTTTGTCGAAATACATGGCTGGAATTTATAATTTCATACACAAATGGGTAAATTAACTAAAGTAATGACATGGAATGTCAACAGTCTAAAATCCATACTGAAAAGGAGAAAGGTTCTGAATGAAATGAAAAGGGCACAGGTTCAAATAGTCCTTTTGCAGAAGACACACGTCAGCTCAAGAGGCCCAAAAAACTGAGTGTTATGTGGGGGGTTAGTGGGTGTCCACATGTTACTCCACCAAAGCAAGGGGTGCTTCCATCTGGAGACCTAGGAGCTCAAGGGTGAAAATCCATGAAGTAAAGAAGGATGAGGGAGGTAGATACATAGTGGCCCACCTGACGGCAAAAGGTGGAAATGCTGTCACAGTGGGCTCAGTATACGCCCCTAATGTTGAGGATCAGGATTTTTTTCAGCACCTAGCCATGGATATGTCTAAGCTGCCAGGCCCATGGATAGTAGGGGGGGACTATAATTGTGTAAGTGATACAACCTTGGACAGATCCAACCCAGCCCCTGTGCCAATCTCCAAAAATGCACTAGCCTTAAGAGACATAGAACGAACCTTTCCTCTGATTGATGTCTGGCGCCACCAGAACCCCACTAGCACAGATTATAGTTTTTACACTCATGCTCACAGTTCCTATGCTTGGTTAGACCGAATACTGATTAGTGCTCCTCTTATGGGGGATACAGAAGCAGCCTAGTACTCCTCAATTTTGATATCTGACCATGCATATTTGCAAACATCAGTGCAGCTGAATGAGGGGGAGAAACCGGGACATAGATCCTGGCGTCCAGACCCACTGCTGTTGAAAGACAGGGACTTCCTGGCGTTTATGACTAAATCACTTGAGGAGTTTTGGAGCTATAATAAAAAAGGGGACACCTCAAGCACTGCCAGATGGGAAGCTAAGAAAGCATATGTAAGAGGCCAGGTAATTTCATATTCCTCTCATAAAAAGAGAGAAACACTGACTGATATGGAGAGACTCAGGCAACAAACTGCGGCATTTGAAGAGGCTCACATGAGAACCCCCACTCAGCCCATATACAGAATAGTACAAGAATTGAAATGGAAGTTTAATCTGTTAAACACTGCGCACTTAAAAAGAGCAATTCTGCTCTCAGGAGCTGCTGCTTACTTTGATGGGGATAGAGGAAGAAGTTCCTAACCTGGCAAGTAAAGAAAAGGGAAGGTGACAAGTCCATTACACAAATTCATAAGGCTAATGAGGACCTTGATTCAAGTTCTCGACCGGAGGAATTGGGGAGGAATTCAGAAAATTTTATCTTAGCTTGTACACAGCAGAAGTAGCACCCACCATGCAGCAGATGCATACTTTCTTTGAGAAAGTGCCTCTCCGGACGCTGTCCCCTAAGTTAGTGAACGAACTAGATAGGCCCCTAGAGGAATCAGAAGTGCTTGGGGCTATCAGATCCTTGGCAGGTGGGAAGGCTCCGGGCCCAGACGGCTTGCCTATTGATTTTTTTAAAGCATTTAAAGAGCAGTTAGCAGGTCCCCTATTTGATGTCACAATGGAGGCACTAGATAAAGGTGTACTTCCCCCATCAATGACAGCGGCCACTATCACTGTCCTCCCTAAACCAGGGAAAGACCTCGTACACAGTGCCTCATACCGTCCCATATCCTTGCTCACTGCTGACTATAAAATACTGGCTAAGGTGGTGGCCTCCCGCCTAGAGCCTGCCCTCCAAGAGCTTGTACACTCAGACCAAGCAGGGTTTGTGGGGGCGGGGGGGGGACAAGGTAAACATAATATCAGGAGGACCATAAATATCCTGCACTCCTGGGGTTAAAAAGCTGCAAAGCATGAGGTGGCCATTTTAACATTGGATGCGAAAAAATCATTCGATAAGAGTCGAATGGGGCTATATGTTTGAAGCCCTGGCACGAAAGGGGCTGGAAACAGAGATCATGAAATGGATTAAAACACTGTATAACTCCCACAATGCCCACATATTAGTAAATGGGGTACTGTCAGCCTCTTTTGAGTTGGGGAGGGGCACCAGGCAGCGCTGTCCTCTGTCCCCACTCCTATATGTCTTAGCACTGGAGCCACTGGCAGCAGCTATCAGGAACCACGACGGGATACAGAGGTATAGGGGAAGGGGTAAAGAACATAAAATAGCACTGTATGCTGACAACATTCTCCTGTACCTTCAGCACCCAGGGGAAGATTTGCCACGGGTACATGGTCTGTTGCAGGAATATGGGGCCTTGTCAGGGCATAAGGTCAACTGAACAAAAAGTGAACTCCTACCTGTGGGCCAGCTAAACAGGCACAGGTTGGCACCGGTCCTGGGTGGCCTGATTATGGTAGATAAGATACAATACTTGGGATTCTGATCTATGTCCAAACTGGAACCTTATATGCCCAGAATTATGGGCCATTGATCAAAAGGCTGAGCATGGATTGTGATAATTGGCAGAATTTACCCGACTCTGATCGGAAGAGTTAATACGGCACAGATGATGATTCTCCCAAGATGTTTATACTTGTACCAGTCTTTGCCTGTCCGGGTGCCTTCTCAACATTTTAAACAGATTAATTCACTGATCCATGGCTTTATCTGGAGAGGGAAAGCTGCTCGAATTAAAAGATCAGTGTTGCAGATGCTACCCAGCAGGGGTGGATTGGGCCTACCTAACTTTCAGCTTTATTACCTGGCTGCACAATTGGCATTCTTGCCAAGGGGGATGACCCAACACAGACCGGCTTGGCTAGAGATGGAGGAGGAGCAGATTGGAGGGTCCATGAAGCACATGTTATTGTCGTGGGGATTATAGGGTCCATGTACAAAACAAACTTCAACAACCCTTGCACAGCAGCCACTCTAGGGGCCTGGTATAGTGCACACGGCAAGATAAGTAATGGAGAAGGGGCAATGCTGTCACCATACTCTGACCTGACTACAGTCCTAAAGGACAGAGGGACCTACACAGCTTTTTTACACCAAAGAATAAGGGTATGGAACGCTAGCGGTATTAGATATGCCTTGCAACTATTTGAGGGGGGGAGGTTCCTAGAGTTCCCAGAACTTATAGCCAAGTACACAGTCAACCCCGGGAACTACTCTGTCTATCAGTTAGTCCGCCTCAGATTCGGGGAAGCGTTGAACGAAGAATATGGCTGGGCCGAGTCAACTCCTTTCGAAGAGGGCTTATATAACCCAACCCCTGGAGCGAAAGCTCTATCCATTTTCTACCACACTCTACTGGGGGCTGAGGTAGATCAGATTAAGCATATTAGATTGAAATGGGACAGTGACCTTGGTGTTAAATTAGACCATGATATCTGGCAGAGGGCAGTGAAGCACCTTAACACATGCTTGAGGAATAATAGATTGAGGCAGGTGCAGCTCTATTTTCTATACAGAGCCTATTTAACCCCAGATAGGCTACATGTCATGAGCTCAGATAACACACATCGTTGTCCAAAATGTCAATGTGAACAGGCTGATTTCCTGCATCTGGCCCTGACATGCCCAAGGGCAGCCCCCTTTTGGGTGGAAGTGCATAGGCTAATGGAATTAACCCTTTCCAGCAAGCTAGCCTTTACGCCTCTGGAACTCTTATTGGGGGCAGAACCACTAAGGGAAAGGGGTCAATCCAATCACCCATTGTGGGAAATCGCACTAGTCAATACTAAGAAAACTCTGGCTCAGACATGGTTGTCATGCAACCCATCATTGGTGCCGCAGTGGGTTAAAGGCATAAAGCAATGTCTCACTCTTGAAAAAGCCCAGCACTCTGCAAATGGCACTATGGATATTTAAAAAAAATATGGGACCCTCTGGGGAGAGCCATTGAGGCTGGTATTGTCCCGGTGTAACATTAATTGGGGTCATCATTGCAAACAGGCCCTGGCTAAGCGTAGGTTACCAGCTTCTTCTTGTCACCTCGTCATAACATCCCTCAATTGAGGTCACAGTTACATCCTACATACTCCCGTACCGAACACTGTTCAACACTGTTGTATTCCAACTCTGGTCACTAGCCAAACTAATAAGTTACTTGTGACTTTTATTAGAATGTGATGTGAAATACCCAAGAATAGTGTCTGAAGTATGTGGTCTGGTTCCTTTTGATGTATTTTATCCGTCATAGCTAAATGCCTAAATGTTACTGTGTCAACATTACTCTATTTGATGATGTACTGCTTTCTTCCTCAATAAAAATATTTTACAAAAAAAAAAAAAGGGGTAAACAGGGAGGAGAGGAAGCACTTTGGGCCAATTTGGAGACATGCAATGGCACCACAATCCGCACAGGGGTTGTACACAGACCCCCCTATCTCAGGGGGAGGTAATGGACAAGGAAATGATAGAAAGTATCCTTAGAGTGACAGAAAAATACAGGTTACTCACCTGTAACAGGAGTTCTAGGAATGGTATATGTTGTTCATCCACACTGTCTGGCAGGTTCCTTGCCGCTTTAAATCCTGCCAGAAGGTCTTCAAGCTGGCTCCTCCCACCCACCCGAGTGGTAAAACTCTCGGCTCCGCCTCATGACGCCAGATCTAGCCCGCTGGAAGCCAGGTTCTGCGTCAAAGCCGGGGAGGTCGGGAGGGTCGTGTGGATGAACAACATATACCATTCCTAGAACTCCTGTTACAGGTGAGTAACCTGTATTTCTAGGGACATGGATATATTGTTCATCCACACTGTCTGGCAGACTCCTAGCAGTTCTCCGGGAGGAGGGAGGCAAGGCGCACACCCCTACTGAGGGAATAATGACTGGTGAACCGAGGCCCCAAACCCAGCATCCCGGCGTGACTCAAGGTCGATGTGGTAATGGGTAATGAAGGTCTGTGCTGACTTCCAGGTAGCAGCCCTGTAGATTTCCTGGATAGGGATGTCCCTGGAAGCAGCCACCGATGCAGCGGTATGGCAGGTAGAATAAGCTCTTATCCCTCTGGAAGGCTCCATGCCTGCCAATCTATAGCACAGATCTATGCAGGAGGTGACCCACCTGCCTATCGTCTGCTTGGCTGCAGGTCTGCCAGGTGCGGCTTCAGCGTAGGTGACAAACAGCTGGCGAACCTCTCCCCGAACTTCAGCCGTCCGCTCCTTATAATAAGCAAGCGCTCTTCGAGGGTCCAGAGTATGGAGCCTATATTTGGCTTCCGAGGTGTGATTGGGGTACAACACCGGCAGAGTCAACACCTGGTTAAGGTGAAACTCCGACACCACCTTCAGAAGGAATTTCGGGTGTGGGCGCAGGACAACCTTGTCCCTGTGGAAGACCAGATAAGGAGACTCGAGGGAAAGCGCCTGGAGCTCTCCCATCCTTCTGGCTGACGTGATAGCCACCAAGAAGGCGGTCTTCCACGACAGGTGAGAGATGTCACACCTGTGCATTGGTTCGAATGGCTTGCCCATGAGCTTAGCCAATACCAGCAGTAGATCCCATGAAGGTGGAGGTTCTCGCACTGGAAGGGATATGTGATCAAGACCTTTGAAAAAGCGCCCGACCACCTTCGCCTTCGCCACCGACTGCTTCCCAGCCCGCATCCGGTAAGCAGAGATAGCTGCAAGGTGCATCGTAAGGGTGTCGACCAAAGCCCTTGCTGAGAAAGGGACCACAGGTAGTCCAGAATGCTTGCCAAGGAGCAGGAGGAAGGGTCCAGGCCCTTGCCCTGACACCAAATGGAGAATCGCTTCCATTTAAAGGCATAGCATTTTCTGGTCGACTCCTTACAAGAAGCCTCAACAACGTTGAGGACCTCGTCGGAAAGACCCAAGACCCAGAACTCTAGCCGCTCAGCAACCAGGCCGTCAGGTGCAGGGACTGAAGGTCCGGACGAATACCTTCCCTGATTGACTGCGATCAGGTCCGGGCTGGCTGGCAGCCCGGAGCCTGGAGCTGAGACTGAGGAGATCTGAATACCAGAACTGGTGGGGCCAGTCTGGGGCTACCAGACTCACCTGCGCCTTGTCCCTCCTCACCTTGAGAAGCACCTTGTGGATCAAGGGAAATGGGGGAAAGGCATAGAAGAGAGCCCGGGGTCCACGGCCTCGAGAAGTCATCCCCCTGCAGCGAGCCCTGAGGGGGGGCCGGCATGAAACAGCCTCAGCTTCGCATTCTCCCTGGAGGCAAACAGGTCCACCTGAGGTATGCCCCAGTGGGAGAACAGATCTTGTACTACCTCCTGCAGGAGAGACCACACGTGGGACGCAGCTCCTATCCGGCTTAGGGCATCAGCCAGAATGTTGGAAGCTCCTGCCACACGGATGGCAAGGAGATCCGCCTCCAAGCTGCGCACGAGGGACCAAATGAGGAGAGCTTCCCTGCACAAAGGCATGGAGCGCATCCCGCCCTGGCGGTTTAGATAGCACATGGTCATGGTATTGTCTGTCTGGGCCTGGACCACTTGATCCCGTACAAACGGAGCGAAGGTAGAGAGGGCTAGATGAACCGCTCGAAGCTCCAGCAGGTTGATGTGACATCGGGACTCCCGAGGGGATCAGAGGCCATGCGCGCTGTGCTCCCCCAGATGGGCACCCCAACCCATCAGAGGCACATCGGTCAATAGAGAGACCGTTGGCTCAGGGCGGACAAACGGGATGCCCTCCTGCAGATGAGCTGGAACAGTCCACCACTGGAGAGCGTTCCACATCTCCTGAGTCACTATCACTGGCTGATCCAAAGGAATGGAGCGCTGTGACCATTGGCTGGCCAGTCCCCATTGTAGGGGACGCATGTGCCAACGGGCCCAATGGACCACACTGGTGCAGGCCACCATGAGGTCCAGGAGGCGCAGGAAGTCCCGGGCAGGGCACAATTGCCCAACCTGAAATGATTGGGCAAAGGAGGAAAGAACCTCGGCCCTGTCCACCGGGAGCCGTGCTCTGGCTCGCAGAGAGTCGAGCTCTGCTCCAATGAATTGGATCACCTGCTTTGGCATGAGTTCCGACTTGGCCTCGTTGATAAGGAGGCCAACTTGAGAGCAAACCTGGAGGGCCAGATCCCTGTACCGCTCCACCTCCATTCTGGAGGAGGCCGCAATCAGCCAGTCATCCAGGTAGGGGTACACCCAGACCCTTCAGCGCCGCAGAAATGCTGTCACCACTGCCATGCATTTGGTGAAGACCCTGGGAGCTAGAGAAAGGCTGAAGGGCATGGCCCGGAACTCATAGAGGGACCCCTCTGCCCTGAAGCGGAGGAATCACTGGTGGGATGGACGGATTGGGACATGAAAGAACGCATCCTGGAGGTCCAGAGAACAGAACCACACACCTCGTTCCAAGTATGGAATGATCTGAGCCAGAGTGACCATCCTGAAGGTTCGAGACCTTAGGAACCTGTTCAGGTCGTGCAGGTTCAGAACACAGCGCCAGCCCCCATCCGCTTCGGAACCAGAAAGTACCTGGACACAAACCCTGGGTCTGGTGGAGGATCCGCCACCTTCCTGATCACCTCCTTTTCGAGAAGCAGGGCAATGTCGCTGCAGACCACGTAGCCATCCGTGGGGTGACGGCTCGGAAGGGCGGGGCCTGCTCGAACCCCAGAGGCAGACCCTTTCCTACCACCTCCAACACCCAGCGGTCCGTGGTGATAGCGGACCAGGTGGAAAGGAAGTGGTGGAGCCATCCCCCCACGGGGGGAACCCGGGGGGAGCGACGAGGCTAAGGGCGACACCCCTCAACCCGTCTCTGGGCAGGCTTGGAGGAAGGACTGGCCGAGGGACCTCCTGGGCCTTTTCCTCCCTGCTTCCCGATGGAGGAAGCTGCACACTTGGCTTTGGGGTGCCAAGCGCGAGCCTGCTGGCCCTGATGCTGGTGTTGCTGGGCCGGACGTGCCGCAGGGGCAGAAGGTCGAAAGGACTTATGTTGCGGACGCCAGCCCTTGTCTTTCTGAGTGGATGTGATCGAGTCCAAGGTGGCATTGGACTTTTCGATCCTCTGGAGGTGGCCTTCCACTCCAGGGCCAAACAGGTCGATCCCCAATAAGGGGACGTCCACCAATTTGTGCTGGGTATCCGCCGTAAAGGTGGATATCCTCAGCCAGGCTCTGCGGCGCATGGCCACTGCGGCCGCTACCGACCGGGCACAGGAGTCTCCGACATCTAGAGCCGCTTGAGCTGCTGTTTCACCACTGCCCTTCCCTGATCCCGCACCTGCTTAACCGTAGTCTGCAGGTCAGCCGGGAGATGAGGGATCACCTCATCCAGGGAGCCCATGAGGGCGTTGGAGAAGTACGCCATCAGTACGGCCAAACTGGCCTGACGGAGGCCAAGGGAGGACGCAGCGTATACCTTGCGCCCGGCATAGTCCAGCTTTTTGGACTCCTTGTCGGGGTGCTTATCCACATCCCAAGCGTTCTCGGAGCGCCGGAAAATGCTATCGTGACCAACTCCCTCCGCAAAGGACAAAGAGCCGGACTGCGATACTTCCTGGCCATCCTGGCCAAGGCGCAGGACAGGAAGCAGCCACTGCCAAAGCTCCAAGGCTGGGCCAACAATAGCTTCAGCCACCGGAAAGGCCTCCATGGAGAATCCTCAGTCGAGTATCTCCGCAGGGACACGGCCCGCTTGGATACGGGGCTCGAGACGCATCCCGTGGACTCCGAGATGCCAAGCAGACCCATGAACGATGATGGGCTCTTGTCCATCGACTGCCCCCGGAGGACTCCAGGTCAAGGGGTCTGGAAACAGGAGGGAGTCGCCGTCAGACTCCGAGGAGTCTGCGAAGAGCTGCCTGGGGCCTGAGCCACCCTCCAGCTGCCGAGGACGGTCGGGAGTGAGGGTGACTGACAACCGGTGGGGCAGACCCTGACCCGACAGAGAATCCTTGGTCGGAGCCCCCGATTTCGGTTGTGGAGGCGGAGGTTCCACCACAATCGGTGGGGCAGCTGGTTTCGGCCGAACAACCGGTCAAGGCTTGGGCACCTCGACCGCCATGAGGGGTTGTCTCGGCCTTTCGGGTGACAGCCACTTAATGGCCAGGGAAGACGATGGCGTCGGCTTGTTCCCGGACAAAAGGAGCTGCTGCCACATTAAGTCCTCGTAGCGTTGACGCACCCGCTGAAGCCCTCCTCATCCGGGAGGAGGAAGACGGTGGTGAGCGGCACGCCGCTTCCTCGTGCCAAGACCGAGACTGCAGATGTTGGCGTGATCGGCTGGACCGAGACGAGGTCCGAGACTACACCAAGACCCTTGGTGTTTCCAAGGGTGGGTCTGGGAGGGAGCGGGGGACACTCACTCCTCCCCCGGCTCGGGAGCCTTGACCGGGGACTCCGGCACAGGAGGCGCAGGCAAGTCCTCGGTTTCCACTGGGGGAACCGGTGATGAAGGGTTATCGGCTTCACCAGTCGACAGCCCGTCCGACGGGTTGAGAAAAATCTCGACCGCGTCGACAGGTGTCTCGGCTGGCTGACCTGACGGGGACAACGTGAAGCCAGCAGCCTTAGCAGCAACCTCGACCAAGTAGAGTGTCGACTGTCCGAGGAAGGGACCTTTCCCACTCCCATGAACGCCGACGGGGAAATCCCATCTCAAGTCCCTTCTTTTGACCGAGAAGAGTGTCCCGATGGCCCTCACCCTTCGTGGAGAGAGACTGGCAAAGCTCCCAAAAGAAGCTGTGTGGAGGATCCCAAAGAGAGCGGGATAAATGCTGAGACTAAGGAAGATGAGGATGCGGCTGGGCCACCTCCTCCTCGAGGGCGATCATCTGCTCGTGGGACACCACCCAAAGGGCTTCCTGGACTTCACCGCGGATAACATTTCAGGCGCCCAAGTTGTAGCCGCAGTGTGGTTCAAGGGCGTTGGCTGAAAAGACCCGCACAACCTCGTAGGCCTGGGCTGTGGTCAAGCTTCCCAGGCAGTAGACACACGTGGAGTGCGGATCCGCCTGGACATCTGCCCGCATGGGCACCACCGAAAACCATGAGTCGATTTGTCCATCGCAGCCACGAAGGAAGAATTTGACTGAAGTCTTGAAAATTTTAAAATGATTTTCGGGTGAACCGAAGAGTTAGGATCCAGTCTATATGCAGAGCGTTAAGGAGGGAACCTGAGCTTCCAAGTGGTAAGGAACATCTGGTGTCATGGGGCGGAGCCAAGAGTTTTACCACCTGGGTGGGTTGGAGAAGCCAGCTTGAAGACCTGCTGGCAAGATTTAAAGCGGCAAGGAACCTGCCAGACAGTGTGGATGAACAACATATCCATGTCCCTAGAAAGGGGAGATATTGCTGATGGGGGATCTGAATATGCCAGATGTTATCTGGAGTGCATTTGCAGCAGCAACGTCTAAGAGTGGGGTCAATCTAGACGCCCTACAGGGGGCATGCCTTAGACAACTAGTATTGGAACCCACTCGAAAGGGAGCAATCTTAGAGTTGGTACTCTCAAATGGAGATGGAAAGAGGATCACTGATGTAGAAGTGGGTAACCATCTGGGAATTAGGAACCATCGAACAGTATGGCTCACGATAAACACAGCAGTAGAGTCAAGCCATACAAAGGCAAAGGTATTGGACTTTAGGAGGGCTGACTTTGCCAGAATGGGTGAGTGCCTAAGGAATGCACTAGCAAATGGGCAGGAAGGAGGGGTGGAAGAACAATGGGGAATAATCAAAACTGCCATCACAGAGGCAACAAGCCTTTGCGTGAAGCAAATAAACAAAACAAAACTATGTAAGAAACCACTATGGTTCTCAAAGGAGGTGGCAGGGAATGTTAGAGAGAAAAAGAAAGCATTCATGAAGTACAAGGAATCACAGAAGGAGCAGGACACAGAATTGTATCAGTTAAAGAAAAAGGAAGCAGGGAAGGCAGCCAGAACAGCAAAGGCCCAAACTGAGGAAAAGACAGCCAACTCGGTTAAGAAGGGGCATAAAACCTTTTATAGGTACATCAGGGAGCCAAGGAAGACCAAGAGAGATAATGAGGCCTAATAAAGGGAGGGGGGCAGAGGGTGATCAGAAAAGGCAGGATACTAAAACAAATATTTTGCTCAGTATTCACAAATGAAGAGGGGGAGGTACCTAAACCAAATAATAGAAACACTCTTGATATGGTGGTTGATACCAGCCCATTCACAGAAGAAAGGGTTCTGAAAGAACTCTTAAAACTGAAGGTGGACAAAGCAATGGGGCCTGATGGGATTCATCCCAGAATTCTAAAAGAACTGCGGGTACAACTAGTGACACCACTGACTACCCTGTTTAACAAATCATGGGAGGACGGGGTGGTACCTGAGGACCGGAAGAGGGCAGATGTTATTCCACTTCACAAAAGTGGGAGCAGGGCAGAGGCAGGAAACTACAGACCTGTTAGTTTAACCTCAGTGATAGGGGAAATGATGGAATCACTTTGGAAGGAAAGAATTGTTGAGTACCTAGAGGCCAATGGGGCACAGGACCCAAGGCAGCATGGATTCACAGAGAGAAGGATATGTCAGACCAAATCAGGGAAGGGCTGTGGACATGGCCTACCTAGACTTTAGCAAGGCATTTGACACAGTCCCACACAAAAGATTAATATACAAGTTAGCCAGCCTGGGAGTGGGTCCCAAGATGGCAGCCTGGGTAAAGAATTGGCTGGAGAACAGGACACAGAGTGTACTAGTAAACGGAGTCCACTCTTAAGATAGGGGGGTTACTAGTGGGGTACTGCAGGGTTCAGTACTAGGACCGGTCCTCTTCAATGTCTTTATAAGTGACACTGCAGAGGGACTGGAAGGAAAAGTATGTCTCTTTGCAGATGACACAAAGATCTGCAACAGAGTTGCTACACAAGATGGGGTGGAAAGGATGAGACGGGACTTGGCAAAGTTGGAGGAATGGTCAACTGTATGGCAGCTTAGAGTCAATGCTAAGAAGGGCAAAGTAGTGCACCTGGGAAACAAATACCCAGGGGAAGAGTACACAATGGGGGTGAGATACTAACAACAACAAAAATGGAAAGGGACGTAGGGGTAGACATATCAGATGACCTAAAGGGGGGCAAGCAATGTGAGAGGGCAGTAAGGAGGGCTGGGGGGATACTAGGATGCACAGGGAGAGGTGTATCACCAGCAGAAAACAGGAAGTTGTTGTCCCTCTGTACAGACAGCTGGCGAGACCCCATCTGGAGTACTGCGTGCCGTTCTGGAGATCCAATCTCCGCAAAGACAGATAGGATGCAGGCAGTCCAGAGGAGGGCAACTAAAATGGTGCAGACATATGAAGAGAGACTGAAGGAGCTTAATATGTATAGCCTCGAGGTAAGAAGGGAGAGGGGGGATATGACAGAAACTTTCAAGTACCGCAAGGGAATCAACGAAGTGCAAGAGGGTAGCATCTTTCAGAAAAAGAGGTGTGCAAGAACAAGGGGACCACAATTTGAAGATAGAGGGGGTGGCGGCTCAGAGGTAATGTAAGGAAGTATTTTTTCACAGAGAGGGTGGTGGATGCATGTAATGGCCTTCCTGAGGAGGTTGTGGAGTCAAAAACAGTGGTGGAATTCAAGAATACATGGGACAGTCATAAGGCAATTCTAGGGGGTGGGAGTAGGAAGAAGTAGGCTGTTGGTTAGGTAGGGAAATGGGCAGACCGGGTGGGCCAAGCGGTCCTTATCTGCCGTCAAATTCTATGTTTTCCACCATGAATGGTCATTGAGACCTCATAGCTGTCTGTCAACCCTGTGGCATGCAACTGTATGTTTGACTGAGTGGGTAGTTCTATGGGTCATTGTCAGGTATAAAAGATAAATACGGTACCCAATTTATTTGTGGTTAGATAAGGTTGTTTATTATATCTTTACAGTCATTATTTTAAACATAAATGCATATACACTTTGTTCTAACATATGCTGTCATATACTGTATGATCTGAGAGCTTAAAGAGCAACTGACATGGTCCAGTCAGGCAACTCATTCCAGGAAGTTGCCTGCCCAATGAGCTAGTTCTAAAAAAATTTTTAAGCAGGTTAAAGACTAATGTTACCTTACAATTCCCAGCTCATACCTTCCGTGTACGAGCCAAGTGACCTCCGAGCGCTGCAGCCCTGCCCCAAAAAACAGTACTTTGATGATGTACAGTATCGAACGGGGCTGCAGGAACACTATGTAGTTAATAATAGGATCGGGAGAGCTGGCCCTTTGGTGCAGCAGTAGCACTACAGCTCATGACGCCGGCGACCCAGGTTCAGGAACAAGCCTGAGGAGCTGGAGGGCCAGCCAGGGGGAGGAGGCTGGAGAGTCCCAGGACCTCTCACTTTCTCCGGGGGAGGGGGGGGGATTGGGGTTCAAGGCTCAGCTGACTCCAGACAGTGGCCTGTGGTACAGCAAGTCCAGCCACATACACAGGGGCTGCGTGACAAACGGCGCTTGCGCCTTGACATCAGGGCGCAGGTCACACAGCAGAGAACACATGAAAATGGTTCGCCGTGCTCCTGGTAGATGGAGCGCCAGGCACAGATCTCCAATGCCACTGTCTGTCCGGACTGTTGTCCCGACGACACAGAGGAACTCTGGGTATACAGACCCCACCTCATCCCCGTCTGGGTGGCAAACCACAACTAAATGAGAGACCAACCACTCCGGGCTCCAGGTAAGAGGGTGGGGACAGATGCCATAGGCAACTCCTGAGGGGAGTGGAGCACAGCATGTGGGGACAGTATAAACAGCAAGTAAAAAAATAATAATAATAGGATCGGGAGAAGGGCTATCTAAATGTACTAAGGTTATCTTTGCTGGCAGTTCTACATGTATGGGGCTATAGTATGTATGATATATTAGCCCCATACTTGTAGAACTGCCAGCAAAGATAATCCTAGTACATTCCGACAGCCCCCTTCCTGATCCTATTATTAACTATTGTCAGTGTCAGTGGCTCAGCAGGTAGCACACTCGCCGCTGAGGCCAGGAAATCAGAAGGCTGTGGGTTCTATCCCCACATCAGGCACTTGGGTTAAATCCCAATACTGACACTGCAGTGCAGCATGAGGGGGTGCTGCATTCCTGAGGTGGCGTCTTTCGGATGGGACATTAAACCGAGGTCCCATCTGCCTGTTCTGTCGGTAGTTCAGGTGGATGTTAAAGATCCCATGGCGCTTCTCGAAAAAAAGAGTAGGGGAATTTCCCCGGTGCTCTGGCCAAATTTCTCCCATTCACTAAAAAAATACCACCAACAGCTTAATCTGGTTCAAGGTCAGTTGGCATTCATCTGTAATCCCCCCATTCATGCCTGAAAATAGGCAGAATTTGTTTAGTACACTTACCCGTAAACAATAAATAAAATAAAACTACATAGAGCGATTGCAGCCCTTTTCCCTACTGTACATCATCATGCCTCTCAACTGCTATGAATTCCGTATAGCACTATGATTTTCACACTCAAATTTACCCTTGCTTCTCACAGGTTAACTGATGTTCCTCATACTTTTAGAGCTATTTCTGGACACACAACTTAGTAAACCATTGAACTAAGCTGATAGAAACATTCCTTATCACTAACTGTAAGGAACCCACTATCTGTAGACATATTATTGTTTAAAATAAGAAAGTGCTACACATTCTGGCCCTTAGCTATGATTTTTGAAGGACAGTGCTATGATTTTTAATGCTGAGAGGTATGTATGTCATCAAAGCGTTGTTTTTTTTTTCGGGGCGGGGCTGCAGCACTTGGTGGCCACTTGGCTCGTACGCAGAAGTTACGAGTTGGGCATTCTGAGGTAAAATTCAAGTCCATAACCTGCTTACAAAATGTTTAGAACTAGCTCATTTAGTTAATCGGGCAGTCAATTCCATGGACTGAGTTGCCTGCCCGAGTTGTAAGAACATGTCAGTAGCTCTTTAAAGACAGGTCTTAGATCGGGAAACAATTCTGGTGCGCAAAATCAACAGGCCTAGAAGAAAAAATTACTCACCTTAGTAATTGCTTTTCTTCTCATGGAGTCTTGCTATATTATGACTATATGCAGTCAGCCACTGCAGCTGAACTGCCCCGGAGAGGAAAGAGTTAACTCCAGAGAGTCTGGAGTTCCACAGCGCGAGGGCGCTATACCAAAGTTTATCTGGCCAGTTTCAAATGAAACTGTCAGATCTCACGAAGCTAACACTAGCAACAAGTCTGTGGGAAAGCTCTACACTAGCTCAGTGGCTACCTACTAGTAGGAATAACAACAATATAAACAACAATATAAACAGCAATAATAATAATAACAATGAATAATAGTATTATTAGTTTCTCCCTAACAAGCACTATTAGACCCCTTCCCCAAGACTCAAGTCCAGGAAGGGGCCAACATATTACTTAAAACAGAAATACCTAATTTTCTAACCCTAAATAAAGGGGTGAAGGGAAGAACTAAAATGGCATGACACAGTGCTTGCACTAATTTGCCACCCCTACCCAAGTAGAAGTTCTGAGAGGGCAGGAGGAGGGTGGTTAATTATAGCAAGACTCCATGAGAAGAAAAGCAATTACTAAGGTGAGTAATTTTTTCTTCAAACACCATGAAGTCTTGCTATATTATGACTATATGCAGATTACACAGCAGTACCTCCATGGAGGAGGGTCAGAACCTACTTAGGAAATAGGCTCTGAAGCACAGCTGTGCTAAAATGAGCATCTCTCCTGGACTGAATATCCAGGGAATAATGCTTGGTAAAAGTGTGAACTGTTTTCCAAGTAGCACTTGACAGATTTCCAGAATGGAATATCTCTAGCACCGCTAGAGATGCAGCTGTACCCTGGTGGAGTGAGCCCTCAGTCCTGAGGGGTTCTCTACCTAGTTTTTGATAACAAAATTGGATACAAGAGACAATCCACCTTGCAACTGTCCTCTTAGCAGGTTTCCCTTGCCAACCCTCGCCATAGGTAAGGAAGAGTTGGAGGATTCAACCTGTGACCCTTGGTGCGCTCCAAATAGTAGCTTAAGGCTCTTTGACGCCCGTTGTGCAGACTCCTCTCACCTGAGGAAGAATGCTCAGTGAAAATACTGGAAGAGAGATGGATTGGTTCAGGTGGAAATCTGAAACCACTTTAGGCAAAACTCTGTTAGTCCTGAGGACTACCTTATCTCTGTGGAAAGAGATAAAATCTTCTTCCACTGACAGGGCCTGTAGTTCACTTATGCGCCTGGCAGAAGTGATAGCCACTAGGAAAACAGTTTTCCAAGTCAGAAATTTGAGCTCTGCTGAGGACAGAGGCTCAAAGCCGGGTTGCATTAACTGAGCAATGCAAACATTCAGGTCCCAAGCGGAGCTGGTTCTCAAAAGGAGGGTTGATGTGAAGTAACCCTTTAAAAACTTGGAAAGCACAGGGTGAGAAGAAAAGAAGCAGGCTTCCTGCTGACAGAAAAGCAGAGACAGCTGCCAGATGAACCTTTAAGGTAGCTGGCCTAAGGCCTAAGGAATTTAAATGGACCAAATAGTCCAGTAAATGGGCAGATCAGCAGATTCTGGGATAATCTGCTTCTCAGAGCACCAGATGGAAAACCTTTTCCACTTAGAATTGTAAGTGGCTTCAGTGGAAGGCTTCCTTGAAGCCTTTAAAATATCCAAACACCTTGAGAAAGGTGTAAGTCAGCAAATTCTAACTCCTCAAGAGCCATGCCTTGAGATGGAGGCATTTGAGGTCCGGATACCACTCTCTCCCTGTGCACAGGCCAGTAAGTCGTGGACTCTGGGCAAGCTCAGGGCAGGTGGACTGTCAAGGACAGAAGCAGGGGTACCAGGGCTGTCTGGCTCAATCTGGAGCAATCAGAATCACCTTGCAGGGCTGAGATCTGATTTTACTAGTACCCTGAAAAGAAGGGAAGGGGAAAGGCATACAGGAACTTCCCTTTCAATCCAACTGAAAGGCATCCAGGGGACTGATCCCAGCACTGGAGGCCTGCAACAAAACAGACAGGTTGGTGGTTGTCTGGGGCTGCGAAAAGATCTATCTGAGGGGTGCCCCATCTGGCAAAGACTGACCCCAGCACCTGAGGATTCAGAGCCCATTCGTGATGGCCCTGAGAAATCCTGCTGAGGGCATCCGCCAGGACACTGTCCTTCCCTGGAAGGTGAACTGCTATCAGGGAGGTGTTCAGGAGTAAGCCAGAGACCACAACTTCATTGCTTGATGCACAAGGCTGATGACCGAGTGCCCCTTGCTTGCTGATGTACCACATTGTTGTGGTGTTGTCTGTCCTGACTTGAACTACTTTGTTCTGGACAGAAGCTGAAAACGCCTGAAGAGCTAAAAGGACAGCTCTGAGTTCCAAAAGATTGATGTGGAGCAGAGATTCCTGGGGAGACCACACTCTCTGAGTGGACAGGTCGCCCAAGTGAGCTCCCCACCCTAACAGGGAAGCATCCGTGGTGAGGGTGAGGGAGTGGGAAACGGGAATGAAAGGAACCCCTTGTTTTAGATTGCTTTGATCCTGCCACCAGTGTAAGGCCAGGATCAGGGTTTGATCACTGGAACCAATTTGAAAGGGGGTCCCTCCTTTGAGACCAATAGGCCCTCAAATGGAACTGAATGTCCTCATCTGGAATCTTGCTCCTTGCACTACAGCTGTGGAAGCAGCCATGTGCCCTAGGAGTTGCAGAAAATGCCTTGCTGGTCGAGAGACCAGAGGGTAAGGAGGATGCCAGGGCAATGAGTCTGTCTACCCTTTCCGAGGGGAGAAATGCCCCTGGCTAACTTTGTGTTCAATTCTGCACCTATGAAAGTTAGTACCTGAACTGGTTCGAGAACTGACTTTGGTAAATTCAGCAGGAATCCCAGGGAAGTGAGAAGCTGCTGGGTGACTTGCAAGTGGGATTTTACCTGATCTGGGACTGACCCACTATGAGCCAGTCATCCAGGTAGGAAACACAGCAATCCCTTGCCTTCTTAAATGAGCCACTACCACAGCTAGACATTTCGTGAATACCCTTGGCAGAGGTAAGGCCAAGGGCATTGCCCTGAACTGGTAGTGGCCTGAGGGTAGTTCAACCTGAGGTACTTTCGGTGAGAAGGCCTGATCAGAACATGAAAATAGGCATCCTTGAGGTCCAGGGAAGCTAACCAGTCCCCTGGCCTCAGGGAGGGCAAAATCATTGTCAGAGTTAACATTTTGAACTTTGGTTTCAAAGATGCTGTTCAGGTACCTTAAATCTAAAATGGGCCGCCATTCTCCTGTCTTTTGGGGTAACAAAGTATCTTGAGTACAGCCCCTGCCCTGATGGCAAGGAGGACCCTTTCTACTGCTTTGCAGTCCAAAAGAGAAGAAACCTCTGCTTCCAAAGCAAGGGCTTCTGAAGGATTTGCAGAGGAAAATGTCTGGCTCTCATCTTCGAAACTGTTTGAAGCTGAGAACCAGACCCTGGCTTTTACCTCCAGAACCCACCTGTCCGAAGTTAGGGACACCCAGTTCTGGCTGAAATAAACCAACCTGCCCCCACTGGTACAGGAGAATCGGCCCTGGGCACCCCATCAGGGTGCCTGCTTGTGCATTTTAGGCTGAGGGGAGGACGGTTTACTTGTGCCCCGCCCACCTCTGCCTCTAAAGAAACCCTCTGTGCAAATGCAGAGGAGGCCTGAATTGGTAAAAGGCCTGTGGAGAGGCCTGCCCTGCCTCTGGGAGCGTGCTCTGTGGAGTGGCATGCCTCTCCTTAGCCTGGGCACTTTTGTAGGTAGTTCTGTATTCATCCATCTTTTCATATAGTTTTCTGTTTGTTCCCCAAACAGAGAATTACCCACAACAGGAAAATCCATAGCCTTTGACTGAGTATCTTGGGACAGATTAGTGCATCTGAGCCATGCCAACCTACGGAAAGCTACAGAAGTGGCCATGACCCTAGAGGAAACATCATTAACATCAACAGCAGTATGAAATTAACTTTAGAGGCTTCAATGCCATCAGCAGCCACCTGTTCCAACTCACTAGCCAGCTGGCCATGGGCCTGCTTGGCTAACTGCAATACTGTGTCCCACCTAGATTTCTGATATCTAGCCATAAGCCATATAATTTGCCTGCCTGAGTCCCAAAGAAGCTGCCATATACTGTTTTTTCGCCATGGCATCAATCTTCCTGGAATCCTTATCAGGAGGATGTGAGGCCAGAGGAATATTAGCCTTGTCACAGGCTGCAGCTTGTACCACACCTACATGACTACACTGCTCAGTGAGGAAGTCTGTATCAGAGCCTGACAAGGTATATCTTCTGTCCATTTTTTTATCTACAGGAGGGACAGAATGAGGATTTTTTAAAATCTTTGTTGTTTGCTTCCTAAATGACTTATGCAAAGGAAAAGACAACCTCCTAGACTCTGGTATATCCATCATTTCTACATAATCAGGCTCCTCCTGTTATCCACAGCTTCCTCTAAAGGAAGCTGGAGGGTTTCTGCAACCTTTTGTAAAACATAAAATGAGAAGGGGACTCAGACAGAATAGGAGGAGATTCTAAAGGTTTGTCTGGGAAATGTCCGGTTCAATGGGCACGTCCAGACCCTCCCAGCCACACATGTAATGATCAAATTTCCTCCTCTCCTGTGGTTCATAAAATTCTCAACATCATACTCCTGAACCACTGGCACTGAACGAACCAACCTTTTACCAACTGTAGGTGGTTCGCAGGACCCTGAGACAGTGACTGGACAATCTGTATGGCTTTAGCTATTCTGCAGCAGCTGGAGAGACAATTTTGGACTCCAAACCTACTGATTTCTTTGTCTTTTTCACTGAGACTGGTTCCCTGAACCAGCCTTCCTTTGCCGAGGAAGTCTCGCCTGGTCAGAGGGCACTCTCTGGTCCAGTGGGTACTGGACTGGGCTGGCCATCCGGGTCAGCGGACTTCTTGCTCTCTCGCCCCTGAGCCGCCCAATCTCTTTCCAGGTGGCTGCAGGAAATTTTTACACACCTGGCAGTCTGACAGGAGGTGGTCAGCCCCAGACAATAAACACAGTGGTGTGTGGTCAGCCTTGGCAAAGGCTTCCCCACAGACATCACAGTGTTGAAACCAGTGGCCCGGTTTTTCTTTGGGTTTCTCAGACATAATGCCAGCCTAACAAAAACTTGCCCTTTTGATGGCAGTGCCAGAGCAAGACACCTTATCGGTTCCTAACAGTGTCACGGGTATTTGAAAACCTATTTTAAAAGCAAGGTTTTTTAGAACCGATAAGAACCGGAACCGCACTCTAAAAGCCCAACCACACTTTAAAGCGTTAAATTAAGCAAACCGATCGGTTCAAAACCGAACCGATAATTGAATTTCCACACAGACTTTAAATTTTCTACTTACGGTTTACCAGATAGAGCTTTTAACCGAATGCGTAAAATAAATATTTTTGCCGTTCAATGAATCAAAATACTCGTTGAACCGAGAATGAACCGATGTGAAGGAGCTGATCTCCGGAGCGACTGTTCAGTGAAGCGGAGTAAAGAATCTGACAGTTTCATTTGAAACTGGCCAGATAAAGCTTTGGTATAGCGCCCTCGCGTTGTGGAACTCCAGACTCTCTGGAGTTAACTCTTTCCTCTCCGGGGCAGTTCAGCTGCAGTGGCTGACTGCATATAGTCATAATATAGCAAGACTTCATGGTGTTTGAATGCCAGTTTCACATATTAGTGAATAAGTTATTTCGGGACTGATTATAGCATTGGCTGCAGATAGCTCTTTCCAAGTTAGACTTGGTGATAAACTTCACTGCACTACCCTTCTAAATGGCAACAAAAGAAGAAATGTGATGCAAACATGAAAACATACTAAATTAAGCTGTTGCAAAAAGTGTTAGTGTTACTGCCATTTCTTTATGTTATGCATCCAGATATATTACATTTAAAATTCAATAAGCAAACTGAAAAAAAGAGATCCTGTGCTGGTGCAAATTTCCACAGCAACAAATGGGGGAGGATGAAATACCTAAGCTATATGAAATATAAGCAGAATTGTGTCTCAGTGTGGTGTTTTCCAAAGTTTTCCCAGAAGCGTCAGCAGCTGTTTAAATGTCAGAGGGTGTGTTCTTTAACAAAAAAACAGTTACTGTGAGCTCTTTCATGAAATCTCCATTACCCTGGCAGTAATGTAGTTACATTTATTACATAAAGGTTGGAAGAGGTTCTTCTATGAAAGCCCCATTACCTCACATTCTCTTATGAAATACCTGTAACCTTGACCTTTTAAATGAAAACACTGTTACCTGGGCAGTAGTCACTGGGATCCTCCTGCTCTTCGTCGTCAGATCCCAGAAGTTCCACTGGCAGCTCAGGGGATAGCAGGGTTGGAAGCAGGACTGGAGGAGGCGTCGGTGTCTGAGGGGGAGGTATTTCCTGCGGAACTTCCTCATAGTAAGTATCCTGCAGTCTGAAGTTGTAGGGTAGGGAGAGAGGGGAAAGAGATAGGGAGGCAGAAAGAGAGAGGAGTAACTGTTACCTTAGTGAAACCCAAAGGAACCAGCAGTTGTAAATCCTGTGCACAGGAAAGCTACTCACCATAACTCTTGATCTCCGAGAGTGCCTCCTCCATAGAGCCACACTCTTTGGTCTTAGGTGTGGAGATGCTAGGACCCTGAGGGAAATGGAACTTTTGGGGGCGACAGTGCCAAGTTCTAGCACTGACGCAGTGTCTTGCACATGCCCAAAGGATACAGAGCTGCACCAGCCCCAACCTCAACCACCTCAGTACCTTTTTTTATTTCAGTAGAGCGAAAAGTTATGGTTTAAAAAAAATTAAACATACCTAGTAACAAACTTGGAAAAACACAAAGGCATAAGATAGCCCACCAATCCCTACAGGAAGGAATGAAAACACAACTTTATCTTCACAGCCCACACCTGCTCAGGGGAAAAATAAAGATGTATTTGGGAAGATGGATACCAAGGAGGGGGTCAGGGACATGTGAGTGGACCTTGCAAATCTTGACAGGTAGTCTGGAATCGGGCAACTGTGGTTCAATGCAAAAAGTGCAAAGTCATGCACACTGGCTGCAAGAACTCTTGGGCCGAATACAGGCAGGGTGGTAAAGATCACAGTGTCCAGAGGAGGAAAAGGATCTGGGTTAGCTACTACCAATAACCGAAGTAGTCTGTGCTATGCAAAAAGGCAGCAGCCAAGGTAAACAAGATGCTAGGGCACAGAGCTGAAGGGTTCAAAAGCAGAAAGAGGGAGGTAACCCTACCGCTATACAGAACCACGGTGCAACGGCACCTGGAATACTGTGTGTAGTACTGGAGTCCCTACTTGAGAAAGGACATACAGAGAACAGCAACGAAGATAATTCAGGGTTAGCAGAGCAGCCTGTACGAGGACAGTCTGAAGAGTCTTAGTATGTATTCGCTGGAGGCTAGAAGGACGAGGGGGACATGTTTGAAACCTTCAAGTACCTCGAAAGTATAAATAAGGTGGACCTCGAGAACTTCTTTACCTTGAGTAAGAATAGGAACACGGGGGGACAAAGCAACAAACTAGTGTGGGGGGTTCAAGAACGAGGTCAGGAGGGCAAACTCTCAGCATACTGGTAGCAGCACTACTTCTCACAACTCCAGCGACCCCAGTTCAGGAACAAGCTTGGGTCATCGGAGGGCCAGCCAGAGGGAGGAGAATCGAGCATCCTGGGAGACGCTCTCCTCCACTGCTATACTGCCACCTGGGTGACCACAGGTGGCACTACAGTTAGGAGCAGCTCGTAGGAATGGAGGACATCGGCTGATATTGCGCTGCCCATGCTTGCTGGCACGCGCGCTTGTGCACCCTCACTTGCCGATATCCTACGGAAAAGGGACAGAACACCCCGGCTAGTAGGATGATGCTGGCTGCCTGCAGGCTCCACACAGAGGCGTGCATAGATGGGGGCTAACCCTGGCCTTGCCCCCCCCCCCGTTAAGATGCTATCAATAGAAAAAAAAAAAGATGCCCTTTGATTTTTTTTTTTGGTGTTGTTTACATTGCCTGACCTCAGAGTCCTGAGCAGCTGCAGTTAAGAAAGGTTCCCTTCTCAAACAGTGTTTTCATAACCTTCAAGCTGGAATTTATTACTCTGGCTGCAGAACTCTCAGATGTTACATTTCCAACACTGAAACAACCCTTTGGAGGTGGAGGTAACCATACCCTACAGGTTGCTTCAGGTTTGGTTTCAACATAATGCAAATGTACAGTACTAGCCTGTCTGTAAGATTATCTGCTCTTGAAAATGTAATTCTAAGACTGTTACGTCTCCTGATAAAATAGAATCATTAAGAAGTACTGTATGGGCCAGTGTTTTCTAATGATGTTCCCTATGTCCCCTGGTGCCCTAATGTATTTTGTGATAGACAGATCTGTTAACACCCTGTTCCTGATTCTTTGTTTCTAACAAGAAGTCCCTTTCCATGTTTTTAGCTCTCTCAAGAGCATTGTCAAATGTCAGCCTATTTCGTAGCCCCTTTGTATGACAATAGTTCCAGAGATTCTTTTTCAAACTCATCTTCCCTAGTGCAGTTCTGACTGATTTGTACAAATTTTTCTATATTCATTTGTTTTTTAATTTCTTATGTTCCATTGTATTGCATTTTGTCTATCACTGTTCAAATCCCACCACAGCCACTTAAATCTAAATCATGAATTAACATGTCTATATGTATTTAAAACAGCAGGGGGCAGACAGTATGCTGGTTCAGGAAACTATAAAAGGGATTATTTTGGCACTGTAAAACTGACCCTCTCAGGAAGACTTTTGTCGAAGCGCTGGGGTTTTGGTGTGGCAGTGAGCCCACACCGTGTGCATCTCTTAATTACCTGCAATATAAGTGGAGAATTTTTTTTTACATATTTACTGACTCCTGCATTTCTTATTGTGGAAGACTGGTGAGTGCTCTGTTACCTTGAACTTTTTCTCTTCTGATTTACAGTGGCTAGCTACTATCCCCCGCTGAGCACCAGGCTCCGTTCCAAATGTGCACACCTGTTCATGCTTTGAGCTGTAATGTATTTTGCCTAACTGTAAAATGGGAGGAAAATGCACGCTTTACAGTGATTTATTTCAAAAATACCTTGGGGGGGCATATTGGACCCTAACTTTATTAAGTTTTGGGCCCCCCTTGTTCACGGCTTCTGCGCGCCTCTGGCTCCACATCTGACTCCCCACACGCCATCTCCACACACTGGATCTGTTCTCGATAGAGACTGGGGAAGCTCCACCACCCGGGTTCAAGCTCTGGGGAAACTACAGAGGTGAAGATAAGTCCTGAGAGATGCCAGGGTGACGAGGCTGGGGCGGCCAAGCTGATGGAGGCTAAGTAGAGACACAGGGGCATACACAGCAGTAGCTACACACACAAAAAATAGGGAGGTCAGTAGACACTTCTTTACGGAGTGGGTGGTGTCAGAGTGTAATGAACTGCTGCCAGAACCCACTGACCAGAAAATAGTCAGTGGATTCAAGAAGGGGTAGGATAAGGTCAAATGGAGGATACTGTATACACTATATATATTTTTCTTCCTTGTATATTATTGCTTTTTGTATACCTGTTTCTGTACTGTACTTTGATGTATTCATGATAAGGTCCACCTTGCAAATGAGCCTTGCTCAATGGTGCCCGCCTGGATAAATAAAGATTTTGACTGATTGATTGATTAAAAAGGGGAGAGGGTGAGACCCACTGTAAGCAATGTGATAGGGGCCCGTATCAAGCAGACTAGTTAGACAGTAGTCTTCTTCTACTGGCAGATTCCTATGTTCGTATATATCTAAACAGAGACAGCAGTAAGTCGGTGGGGGGAGGGCTCCATGGAGGTGATTTTCTAGAAGATCAAGAGTTTCAGTAAGTAACTTTCTTCTTTAAAAGAATCTCCTCTGTAAAGCTGCATTGTTTAGCTGAGCAACTGACAGTACCAATCTTACAGATTAGGGAGGCTGAGAAAACAGGACTCATTGAGAAAGAAAAAAGTGTCTTATCGCACTTATAACATGTAAAAAAACAGTTAAAGAGCACTTCTCCTGATGCTCAGTAGAAAAACTTTATAGAGGAACTTCACCTGCTCCAAAGTCCATGGGATCCAACATTACAATTTTAAAGTGGCAAGATTTCTGAATGGAAGGGATTGTAATCTGGCTCCACAGAACTGAGCTGCCGACCCCTTCCACTTCTGTGTCTTCAGCGCCGCCTCCACACTAGCACCTATTATGATGTATTACATGATGAGCATGGGGGCACGCTCCATAGATTACTATAGGGGCTGATTTTTATGGCTTTTTTTTTTTTTTTAATAGTTCAAGGATCAGATTCGGATAAAACATAGCTACCGTTCAACTAACAAGGCTCTTGTTAGTTGAGCGGTGGGGCCTTCATGTATCCAAATCTAAACCCTTAACTGTTTAAAAAAAAAAAAAAAAGACGTAAAAGTCAGTCGCTACAGTAGTCTATGGACCATGCCCCCACACTCTCCATATAATTACATCACAAAACATGCTAGCGTGGGGGCAGCATTGTAGACACGGAAGTGGAAGGGATCTGTGGCTCTGCTCCACGAAGTCAAATTACAATCCCATCCATCCAGAAATGTAGCCACTTTAAAATTTTAATGTTGGCTCCCAATGACTTCGGAGCAGGTAAGGCATCTATGGTGTTTCTGAGGGCAATTTAAAAAAAAACCAAAATAGTAAAGGTGTTTTTTTTAAAGCTGTAAAATTAAAAAAAAATCATACTACAGCTTGTAAAAACATTTCATTATTGTACCTGCATTTGGGCATGAAGCAGTCTTTTTTTGTTTTAAATCAGCTAACTCTTATTTGGTAATGGTTACAGGACTATAACAGATAAGCTGATTTATATACAGCAACAATGAATTCTGGGTAGCTTACAAAGCTGACTTAAACTTTCCTTACTCAAAGGTGCAGCCTCCTATTTTGGTAATGGTGACTGCACTACAGCACCAAACATGCAGATATACCTAGCAAAGTACTGTGGGTTAAATATGAAGCCATCTTCCATTTTCTTTACTGTGAGGTGCAGTCTCCGATTTTTGTAGTGGTTACAGCAATATAAGATCTCAGATGTTTATTTTCAAAATGAAGCACTGGCATACAGTATATGGCTGACAAGATTTCTTTACTAAGAAATGTATTCTCCTAGTTCCGTAGTGAGTACAGAAATACAATAGCCTGTATACTAATTTACATAGTGAGGCACTGTGGGTACAGTAAATAGCTGCTTTTTCTATCTCCCTAATCAAAGTGCAGTCTCCTATTTTAGTAGTGTTTACAGCAGTATAGTCTGTAGAAAAGCCTCTGGAAAAATGTGTTTGTGATGCAGGAAGGACAAAAAGATAAGACCATTCTGCGTAGCTGTTGTTTCACTTTTACTACCTGCTGATGAAGTGACAGTTCTGAAGTGACAGCTCCTGTCAGAATGTGGAAGCGTAGTGATACTTTTCTATGTTTACGTTAATAGGGCTTGAATGGCTATAAGTAGTTCAGGCGTGTCATTATAGGTCAATAATTACAAAGCCCTGAGCTGCTTTCAGCCAATTAAATCACTACAATTTTTCTGCACGTTATAAGCTAGAACACTAGAAATAACTGCAAATAGTGTAAGCACTAGCCTATAATACTTGTAACCAAATATGCTTTACCATAAATACTTTTTTTTTTTAACATCAGCAGATAAATGGAAGAAGGATGCCAACATTACATACAAACAAAATTTTCTGAAGATACAATGGACATCCCAGGTGCATACCAGACAATATACTCGATCAGGAGCCAGGCTCTCAGGAGGGGTCCCACTGACAATGTTGAAGCTAACAGAAGAACAGGTTACTCACCTGTAACAGTAGTTCTAGGAGTGGTATATGTTGTTCATCCACACTCTCTGGCATGTCCCTTTCCCCTTTAAATCTCGCCGGAAAGTCTTCAAGCTGGCTCCTCCCACCCACCCGGGTGGTAAATACCTCGGTTCCACCCCATGACGCCAGATCATAGCCCGCTGGAAGCAAAGTGGTGCGCCTAAAGCCGGGGAGGCCGGGTGGGTACGTGTGGATGAACAACATATACCACTCCTAGAACTACTGTTACAGGTAAGTAACCTGTTCTTCTAGGAGCGTGGATATGTTGTTCATCCACACCCTCTGGCAGACTCCAAGCAGTTCTCTGGGAGGAGAGAGGCAAGGTGCACACCCCCTATTTAGGAAAGAGAGATTAGAGAAGCGAGGCCCCAAAGCCAGCATCCCGGTGTGACTCAAGGTCGATGTGGTAGTAGGTAATGAAGGTGTTTGCTGACTTCCAGGTAGCAGCCTGACAGATCTCCTGGATAGGGATGTCCCTGGAAGCAGCCACCGAAGCAGCAGTATGGTTGGTAGAGTAAGCTCTTATCCCTCTGGGAGGCTGCTTGCCTGCCAACTCATATCACAGACCTACGTATGATGTAATCCATCTTGCAATGGTCCGTTTAGCTGCAGGTCTGCCAGAAGCAGCTTCAGCGTAGGTGACAAACAGCTGGTGAACCTCTCCCCGAATTTCCGCCATCCTTTCCTTATAATAGGAGAGAGAACATCTCAGGTCCAGAGTATGGAGCCTGTACTCGGCATCCGAGGTGTAGTTAGGGTAGTATATCGGCAGAGTCAACACCTGATTAAGGTGAAACTCTGAAACCACCTTCAGAAGGAATTTCAGGTGGGGGTGCAGGACAACTTTGTCCCTGTGGAAAACTAGATAAGGGGAGTCCACCAAAAGCACCTGGAGCTCCCCTGTCCTGGCTGACGTGATAGCCACCAGGAAGGCCATCTTCCACGACTAGTGCGAGAGCTCACACTTGTGCATGAGTTCGAATGGCTTGCCCATGAGCTTTGCCAAAACCAGCAAGAGAGCCCACGGAGGTGGAGGTTCACACACCAGAGGGGATATGTGATCCAGGCCTTTGAAAAAGCGCCCGACCACTGTCTCCTGTGTCAATGTCAGCTGACCGTCCTGTGCCCGGTAAGCAGAAATGGCTGCCAGGTGCACCCTAAGGGTCGATGACCGTAGACCCCCTTTGGAGAGAGACAAAAGGTAGTCTAAAATGTTAGCCACAGAGCAGGATAAGGGGTCCAGACTCTTACCCTGACACCAAATGGAAAACCTTTTCCATTTGAAGGCATAACACTTCCTGGTCGATTCCTTACAAGATGCCTCCACCATGTTGTAGACATCCTGGAAAGACCAAAGCCTGGAACTCTAGCAGCTCAGATACCAGGCTGTGAGGTGCGAGGATTGAAGGTCAGATGGAATACCTTCCCCTGGTTCAATGATATCAGGTCTGGGCGTGTACAAAGCCGCTCTGGGGCCCTGCAGCTGAGGCTGAGGAGATCTGGATACCAGAACTGGCGGGGCCAATCTAGGGCTACCAGGATCACCTTTGCCTTGTCCCTCCTCACCTTGAGTAACACCTTGTGGATCAAGGGAAATGGAGGGAAGGCCTGGGGTCCATGGCTTTGAGAAGGCATCCCCCTGCAGCGAGCCCTGCTGAAGGAGGCGGGCATGGTACAGACTCAGCTTAGTGTTCTTCCTGGAGGCAAACAGGTCCACCAACAGCTTGCCCCAATGGGAGAACAGATTGTAAGCTACCTCTGGATGGAGAGACCACTCGTGGGATGTCTGGCCTAAGCGGCTGAGAGCATCCACCAGTTGGTTCGAGACTCCTGCCACATGGATGGCTAGGAGATCCACCTCCAACCGGCTGACGAGGGTCCAGATTCGGAGCGCCTCCTTGAATAGCAGACGGGAGTGCGTGCCGCCCTGTTTGTTAAGGCAGTACATGGTCGTGGTACTGTCCGTCTGGACTTGAACCACTTGACCCTGAAACTAAGGAGTGAAAGCTGACAGCGCCAGTCTGACTGCTCTGAGGTCCAATAGGTTGATGTAGCATCGGGACTCCTCGGGGGTCCAGAACCCGTGGGCCTTGTTGTTCCCCATGTGGGCTCCCCAGCCCATGAGAGCGGCATCGGTCGTCAGGACGACTGTCGGCTCTGGGCGGACAAATGGGATTCCTTCCTGCAACCGTTCTGGGGCGATCCACCATTGGAGAGCGTCCCACATCTTCTGGGTTACAGTGATCAGCTGGTCAAAATGACCCTGGCGCCGAGTCCACTGGGTGGCCAGCTCCCACTGAAGGGGGCACATGTGCCACCTGGCCCAACGGACCACTGAGGTGCATGCCGCCATGTAACCCAGAAGGGGCAGAAAGTCCCGGGCAGGGTGCAAGTGCCCAACCAGAAATGATCAGGCAAAGGAGGAAAGAACCTCCGCCCTGTCTGACTGGAACTGAGCTCTGGCTAGACAAGAGTCGAGCTCTGCCCCAATGATGCCCATCACCTGAGAGGGCATGAGTTCCGACTTGGCTGCACTGATAAGGAGGCCGAGTTGAGAGCAGGTTCGGAGGGCCAGATTCCTGGACCTCTCCACCTCCTGAAGGGAGGAACCTGCCAAGAGCCAGTTGTCGAGATAAGGGTATATCCGAACTCCTCGACACTGAAGATGGGCTGCCACCACTGCAATGCACTTGGTGAAGACCCGGGGGGCCAATAACAGGCCGAACGGCATGGCTCGAAACTCGTACAGGGTCCCTTCGACCCTGAAGTAGAGGAACCGCTGGTGAGACGGACGGATTGGGACATGAAAGAACATGTCCTGCAGATCCAGTGACCAGAATCACCAGAGATTGTATGATCTGGTTCAGAGTTACCATCTGGAAGGTGCGATACCGGAGATATTGATTCAGGTCATGGAGCTCTAGGATGGGGCACCAACCCCCTGTCCGCTTGGGCACCAGGAAGTACCTGGATATGAAGCCTGGGTCTGTAGGAGGATCCGGCAGTGGAGCTACCGCCTCCTTACGGAGGAGCTGAGCAATGTCATCCCAAAAGGTCGACTGAGTGTAAGCTGAGAACCTTTCCTCCCAAGGGGCTTGGCTTGGCTGGGAGGGTACTGCTCGAATTCCAGAGGCAGTCCCTGGCCGTCCACTTCCAGAATCCACCTGTCGGAGGTGATACGGGACCAGGCGGAAAGAAAGTGATGGAGCCAGACCCCCACGGAAGGACCCAGAGCTGGCGTGACGGGGGTAGGGGTGGCAACCCCTGACCCGTCACTGAGCAGGCTTGGAGGAGGCTCCTGGACCAGCACCTCGGCCTCCTTTACGGGGCTGTTGGGGACCCTGCTTGGGCCTGGGGCACCAAGCTTGAGCCTGCTGTTGCTGCTGGCCTCCTTGAAAGGAGGGCTGCCTAACTTCAGGGGAAGAATGCGGAAAAGGCTTCTTCTTGCGCTTCTACTGGTTCTTGCCTGAAGAACCCTTCGCAGAGGTAGCATCCAAGGTGGCACTGGACTGCTCAATGCGCTGGAGGTGACCAGCCACTCCCGGACCGAAGAGGTCGGTGTCTAGGAAGGGCACGTCGGCTAACTTGTGCAGAGTATCTGCCAGAAAGGAGGATAATCTCAGCCAGGCCCTGTAGCGAGTGGTTACTGCAGCTGCTAAGGAGCGGGCACAGGAATCTTCAATGTCCAGGGCCGTCTGGAGCTGCTGTTTCGCAACAGCATGGCCCTGGTCACAGACTTGCTTCACCGTGGTCTGCATGTCCGCTGGGAGATGAGGGAGGACTTCATCTAATGACCCTAAGAGGGCATGAGAGAAGTGTGCCATGTTCACAGCCGAGCTGGCCTGATGAAGGCCTAAGGATGAGGCCGCACAGACCTTCCGGGCAGAATGGTCCATATTCTTGGACTCCTTGTCCGAAGGGCGGTCAGTGTCAGCTCAGCTACCAGTGCATCTGAACAAAGAAGCAGTCACAAGGCTTTCGGCCGAGGGATGCTCTGTGAACCCCGCCAGGGGTACTTGCAGGCCATGCGGGCAGACGGAGCTGGACAGGAGGCAGGGCGCTGCCACAGCTCAAGGGCCGGGCCAACAATGGCTTCGGCCACTGGAAAGGCCTCCATTGGAGTATCCCCCCTCTTGAGGATATCCGTAAGAGGGTATTCCACCCTCTTTTGGATAGGCTCCAAGGGCATTCCAGTAGATTCGGAAATCAGGCGGAGGATGCCCTGAAAAGAGAATGGACCTTCATACAAACCTGCCATTGATGACTCATCATCCCTGGGATGCGAGTGCAAACCAGTGGCATCCGAGTCCGAAGAGTCGGGATATAATGGTCTCCCACTTATGTCTCCCTCAATGTGCCGAGGGCAATCGGGGACAATAGTGATGGACAGACAATGGGGCAATCCGGTGTCTGTCCAGTCCTCTTTCGAGGGAGCCCCTCCTCGAGGCTGCTTAGGCCGTGGTTCCACCAAAATCGGTGGGAGACCGGAATAGGCTGTTGAACACGCATGACCCCACAGGTGGGGAACCGTCGTCCGGAGGGGTCGGCATGAGAGGCGGGGGCCAAGTAATGGCCGGTGCTGCCGGTGGAGCCGGCTTTTGACAGGTCAGAATCAGCTATTCCCACGAGATCCTCATAACATCGACGGAGTTTCCGTCGAAGTCTCTCCTAATCCAAGGAGGATGAGGATCGATGGCGACGCCTCTTTCTGGAGTGCCTGTGACCTTTCTTTGGTTTTTCGACTGAAGAGGTCCTGGTCCTCGATCGAGACCGATGGGCTCAGCTTGTTTGGTCGGGAAATGCCGGAGTCAGAGAGAACCGAGGTGCCGGCACCTTTCCCTCAGTCGGGACACCCGAGGGCAGGGTCTCCTCGTCGGGGAAGGAAAGAACAGGCATCCTTTCTAAGGAGTCGGCAACAAAGGCTTGATTGCGTCAAGAGTGATCTCGGCCGGTTCAGCCATGTCGGTCTCAGTGCCTTGGCCAGACAGAAGGTCCGTAAAGCCAGCGGACGAGGAAGCGATCTCGACTGAAGTCGAGACCGCAAGTTCCTGTGAGTCGGACCTCCCTCGGTCCCAGGAACATTTCCTTCTGGAGGAAGAAGACTTGGGGTCCTTGTCCCTCTTCCGAGGGCAATGGAGTGTGAGCCCGAGGGTGCCTCACCCCTGGTGGGGAGAGACTGGCGCAACTCCCGGAAGGACCCAGCAAAAGTAGAGCCAAGGTTGAGAGGTACAAAAAAACTTCGGCTGGCCGAAGCTTGAGCAGCTTCCTCCTCGAAAGCCGCCATCTGTTCGAGCTGCATCACCTCCAGGTCTGGATGTAGACTGAATCCTTGGGAGAGAAGGTCCCCCTAGATTGGGAGTCAGAATGGTATGTGCTGAGCTAGATTGACTAGGTCCGAAAATGACAGCCTTCTTGGCCATTCTGGAGCTATCAGAAGAAAGCTTACTTTTAAGTCTCTTATTTTGCGTATGACCTTGGGGAGGAGTGGCAGAGGTGGGAAGGCATATCCCTGCAGAAATTCCACATCTGGGACACAGCATCCACTGCTTCCGCCTGTGGCAAAAGAACCTCTGCACCTGAGCATTCTGGCTAGAGGAAAACAGGTCAATCTGCAGACGATCGAACCTTCTGCTAAGAAGATCAAACACTTCTGGGTTCAGCGTCCACTCTCCTGGGTGGACATTCTTGCAGCTTAGCCACTTGGCCTGAATGTTCAACTCTCCCAAATGAACTGCTGAGAGAACTAGAATATGTTCCTCCACCCATAGCAGCAGGTCAGTTGCTTCTCTTAGCATCTCTCTGCTATTTGTGCCTCCTTGATTGTTTATGAATGCCACCGTGACAGCGTTGTCTGACCTTACTTTCATGGCTTTTGACTGTACTACCTTGCAAAAATGAAGGAGAGCAAGGTGTACTGCCCTCATTTCCAACATGCTGATATGCAGATGCTGTTCCTGCACAGATCAAGACCCCTAAACCAGAAGCTGGTCCAGGACTGCACCCCAGCCTGACAGATTGGCATCAGCTGTCAGGATCAATTCTGGGGGACTTCTAAGGGGGACCCCTTGTTTAGGTACTCTGAATTAACCCACCAATTCCGCGATTGTCGAAGGGGAGGAGAAACTGGAATCACTGTCTGACAGTCCTTCGAAGGCAAATTCCAGGCTGCCAGCAACCCGGTCTGAAGAGGTTGCATGTGCAGGTGGGCCCACGGAATTAGTTCTATTGTTGCAGCCATGAGATCCAAAATCTGTAGTAGACAATGAGCCGAGACTGATGACTGGCTTCTCGACCAATGACCCTCTTATCTCAGGGTCTCCTTCCTAGCTCTCAAGAGGAAGGCCCTTCCCTCATCCATCCTGAACACCACGCCCAGGTGCCCCAGGTTCTGAGATGGGATGAGGGAGCTTTTCTCCTAACTTGACTATTCAACTGTGGGACTCCAGAATCTCCAAGGTTCTGGCAACTGATTTCATCACCAGTGGAGCAGAAGGTGCTTGAATGAGTAAGTCATCCTGGTAGGGACAGACATAATGTCCCTCCTGCCTTAGTTGGGTTACAAGGACTATGAGAACCTAGAGAACACCCTGGGTGCTGTTGCCAGCCCAAATGGAAGTGCCCTGTACTGGAAGTGTTGCCCCAGAACCATGAACCTGAGGAACTTCTGGTGAGACTGCTAAATGGGAATGTGAAGATATGCATCCCTCAGATCTGTGAACGACAGATAATCCCTGAGGGACCTGGTTTGGGGTCAATGTGTCTGCTGGGATGTCCTACAGAACATCAGGGCCCAAAAGCTCTCCTGAGAGCATTAAAAAGGATTTTCGCAATTCTGCTTTGCCACAGCCAACAGAAAAACCAGGTGTCCCCTCCCCAGCAAGGAGGGCCAACGGGGGGGGGCGGGTACCGTAAGAGACATATTAGCCGGATGGGCAACAGGAACCCACAGGCGAGGGACTCATCACCCTTTTGCAGGTCTTACATGTTTTAAATGTTAGGGGTCTCCAATAAGTCATGGTGCCAAGAATAATAACCCTGTATGTGACTGAGTTTAATAAAACAGAATACTGTTTCCTTTAAGAAAAAGAAAGCTCACATCCAAGTTAGAATTATGCAGAGTGAAGGCCTGCAGTTGCTCCAACTGCAAAATCATGTCAACCCAATAAAAATGGCAACCAGAACAATAGCTCTCTGAAAAGTGTGTGCTAGATGTCAAGACACTGAGCATGACATCATCATGTTATGAGGAGGGCACGCGCAAACTACAGGTGCGTGGATGGCGCTCTGTACAATACGTAAGTTCAAAACAATGAAAAACGGGGCGCGCATCCAACGACAAGCAATCAGCCAACAGCAGGAAAACCTGGAGGCTCAGAGAGCTGAGAGAAACACAGCCGGACGACGGAGGCCAAACCGGTAACAAAAAACACAACTCTGCACAGAAAAAAGGAACATTCATTGCTCAGCAGCTCAACTATTAGATTTAGCCTCTACGCTGGGGCTAAGGCTGCTGAGGAAATACTTAAAGAAGAAACGCCTCTTAAAAAAGCGATACCCCATGAAAGTAAACAGCTGTAATAAAAAACAAAAAATACCTACAAACTGGAAGGGGAGGGAGGGACCGATGCAGAAATAGTGGGAGCCCTTGGGGAAGCCCTACATTACACCCTGTAAATACAGAAAAAATAAACTTACCTGTGGCACCTCTATTCCTTTTAGTTATTATTTTTTTTTTTTTTAAAGGAAACTGAAGACCTTAATAAAAACATCACACTGAACTAAAAGGCAGATGTGTCCCAAAGCCAAGCACAAGCAGTGGAAAATGGGGAGAGCAAGTCAGTCAATTAGAAAGCTGCAACTTAACAGGCACAATTTTAATTTAGGGGTACTCCCTGTCACCGGGTAGCCCCAACCTGCTATGCAAAATTGCAGCCCCAAAGCTAAAAAACGTAAAGTTTCTGCAGAGAAGCTTGAAAGACCTTTCCTCTTCAATGGCATAGACTAAACTGGAGAGTTGCTGCTGTTCGGAATCCTCATGTGCCCAGCATTCAAAAGCTTTGGGCTGTGACATTTCCCCTAGTAGGGGTGCACATCACCCAGTTGTTATTACTACTGACTGACAATGTGGAGCGCTACAGAATTCTACTGTTTCTTCATGTCTAAAACAAAAGAGAGTTGCCGCTATCCGGAATCCTCATATGTCCAGCATTCTAACCCTTTGGACTGTGCCATTTTCACTAGTAGGGGTGCAGATTACCCCAGTTGTTATGAGCACCCACTGACAATGTGGAGTGCTACAGAAGAAATCAAGTTCCCACTAGGAAAATACCACAGTAAACATTAATAAAATGGAAAAATTGATGTCCCAGTTACAGAACAGTCTCCATGAATGCAAAATATATGCACAGTCTGGTTAATGCATATTAGGTCCATCAGAGAAGATATAATTCTTTGAACAAAGTAGTGATGGAAGAGTACATCAAGGGCCACTGGCGGGGAGGTTAGACTAATCTTTGTATTAAAAATAAATACAAACTTACGAGGGCCTCACTTGGGGATGTGAGCTGCAAATTGGGATTTCAAATGAAACTGGGGTTATGCCCAATTTTTACGCCGATGCATAATAACTACTAGACAGTAATACCTAGTTGATTAACTTACTATCTGCGAATGCCTATGTCACGCCAAGCTTATTTGTATTAAATGTGTATCAGAAATACTGATTGTATCAAAAATTAATTAATGATTTAAAAAAATTAAAAGATATTTGCCAGCCCGCCAGTACATTGGTAGCGCTACCGCTCATGACACCAGCAACTGGGTTCAGGAATGGGCCTGGGTCGTTGGAGGGCCAGTTGGCGTGAGGAGGCTTGAGCATCCGAGGGACTATTTGTCTCCTCCGGGGTAGGGGATACACCGGCTCGGCACGTGCCTGGCCTCTGATGGTGGTCAGACGTACAGAAACATAGAAACACAAACATTGACAGCAGATAAGGACCACTTGACCCATCTAATCTGCCCATTTCCCTACCTATTGGATAAGCTGCAGATCCTAGTTAACCAACAGCCTACTTCTTCCTACCCACCACCAGAATTGCCTTATGTCTGTCCCATGCATTCTTGAATTCCCCCATTGTTTTTGACCCCCATGACCTCCTCCAGAAGGCGGTTGCATGCATCCAAAACTCTCTCTGTGAAAAAATACTTCCTCACATTGCCCCTGAGCCATCCCCTCTCTATCTTCAGATATTGTCCCCATGTTCTTGCACATCTCTTTTTCTGAAAGATGCTATCCTCTTGGACTTTGTTGATTCCCCTGAGGTACTTGAAAGTTTCTATCATGTCCCCCCTCTCCCTCCTTTCCTCAAGGGTATACATATTAAGCTCCTTTAGTCTTTCTTTGCATGGCTTCTGTTGCAGACCCTGTACCGTTTTATTTGCCCTTCTCTGGACTGCCTCCATCCTGTCTATGTCTTTGTGGAGATGGGGTCTCCAGAACTCCACACTGTACTCCAGATGGGGTCTCACCAACTGTCTGTACAGAGGGATAACAACTTCCTGTTTTCTACTGGTGATGCCACTCCCTATATATCCTAGTATCCCCCCAGCCATCCTTACTGCCTTCTCACATTGCTTGCTTACCTTTAGTTCATCTGATATGACCACCCCCAGGTCCCTTTCCATTTTTGTTGTTGTTAATACCCCCCACCGCATGCATTACTTTGCACTTCTTTACACTGAACCTAAGCTGCCATACTTTTGACCATTCCTCCAACCTTGCCAATTCCCTTCTCATCCTTTCCACCCCCCCTTGTGTATCAATCCTGTTGCAGATCTTTGTGTTGTCTCCAAAGAGGCATAATTTTCCTTCCAGTCCCTCTGCAATGTCACTTATAAAGATATTAGAAAGGACCGGACCCAGTACTGAACCCTGCGGCACCCCACTAGTAACACCCCTTTCTTCGGAGTGGACTCCATTTACTATTACCCTCTGTGTCCTGTTATCAAGCCAGTTTTTTACCCAGGCTACCACCCTTGGACCCACTCCCAGGATGGCTAATTTGTTTATTAATCTTTTGTGTGGGACTGTGCCAAATGCCTTGCTAAAGTCTACGTAGGCCATGTCCACAGCCCCTCCCTGGTCTACTACTTTGGTTACACAGTCAAAGAAATCTATTAGATTCATCTGATATGACCTTCCCGCTGTGAATCCATGCTGCCTTGAGTCCTGTGCCCCACTGACCTCTAGGTACTCAACAATTCTTTCTTTCAGAAGCGATTCCATCATTTTCCCTACCACTGAGGTCAAGATAACAGGTCTGTAGTTTCCTGCCTCTGCTTTGCTCCCACTTTTGTGAAGGGGAATCACATCCACCCTCCTCCAGTCCTTAGGTACCACACCATCCTCCCATGATTTGTTAAAAAGGGTAGTCAGTGGTGTCTTTAGTTCTCCCCTTAGTGCTTTAGAATTCTGGGGTGGATCTCGTCAGCCCCAGTGTTTTGTCCACCTTCAGTTTTAGGAGTTCTTTCAGAATCCCTTCTTCTGTGAAAGGACTGGTACCGATCCCCCTATCTAGAGTGCTTCCATTGATTGGATTAGGTACCTTCCCCTCCTCCTCTTTTGTGAATACTGAGCAGAAGTATTCATTCAGTATCCCTGCTTTTTCACTGTCTTTCTCTGCCCATCCACCCTCCCTCCCCTTTATTAAGCCTCACTATCCCTCCCTTGGTCATTCTTCGCTCCCTAATGTACCTATAAAAGGTTTTATCCCCCTTAACTGAGCTATCTTTTCTTCGGTTTGGGCCTTTGCTATTCTGACTGCCTTCGCCACTTCCTTCTGCTTTAACTGGTACAGTTCTCTGAGTCTGGAGCTCACCCGAGTCTGTTCCAGGAAGGAGGCATGATGGACGTTGGCGTAAGCAGTGGTGTCAGCGCACGTCATACCTCCAGGGGGCATGCAAAGAAAATACTTGGCCCCAGCGCGACACCGATGAGAGGGTCTGATATGGCCCTCACCCACCGGCACCGTGACCCACGAGGAGGAGCCTGACGAGATTTAAGGTATATGGGGCTCAGAGCCCAGCCCCATCTCATCCCCAGCTGGGGAGTAAGCCAAGGCTCAGTGGGGGTCCTCGGGGGTTTGCAGTGTCCTGCTGGGGAGTTTGGTGACAGTGCTGGTATGTGAAGGGGCTTAAACAGAAATTACAAAAAAAAAAAAAAGGATATTCTTGAAGATCAAGAGTTACAGAAATTAACAATCATATGTAACCCTTAGGTTTGCCTATCCCAAGGGCTACTACCCCTGCCTGCGTGGCTAGTTGCAGGTTAAGGGGCCTGGGTACTGAAATGGGTGCCTCCACCCGGAGGACAGGGTTGTTAGTAACAAGGCTAACCTGGGTACAGCCCTCCGGGATACTGTAACCCCCCTCTTTCCCCTCTAGTGGCCTAGACAATATGCAACAAACACTTTCACAGTAGCCCCTATTCAGCATAAAATTCCTCACACTGTTTGCACTTACCACCAGGGCTGGTTCCACCAGTTCGACCCTGGAGACCCCCTGTAAAACAAGGTTAGGCACAGCAAATAACAACAGTACAGTGCTTTTGGTACAAACTGGAACCACAGTCAGATTAAATGCAAAAAAAGTTAGATCTTTTTTATTCAGGGGAATTGAACAAGGGAGGGGCGTAATCAGGTTGATTGATTCGAAAACTGATTTAGTCAGGCAATTATGCATGCACTTTTAGTCCCTACACATTCACACGCTCTGGGTACCCAGTTGGAAGTAAGGTGGGCAAGCCTGGATCGTTGCCCAGGGTAGTCCGGTGTCGCAGCTGGTTGGGGCCTGTGATGAAAAGAAAAAGCATGCACAACCACACACAGTTTGTAATCCACAGCCTGACAACACTTGAGATTTAGCTGTTGTTGCAGGGAGCTACCCTGATTGTTACTCACGCTACCCAATATGAGATACAGGCTACGAAATGGATACTGCAGGTTGATGACTGGTTTGCCAGGAGAAGCAGGGCCCACACGAATCACCAAGGTGTCATTCCTGTTCGAGATGGTTGAGCAGGGGGCTGATCCCTGGGTGAGTCTCTCGTCAATGATGGTCTCTGTGCTTGAAGTAGCTGGCTGGGCCAGGTGGCAAGGCCCAGGCTAAGTGGAACAGTTCAGATTTTGAGTCTGGTAGTGCTGGATGCAGCTTCCAGCAAGCGTGGCACATTTACACAGTGGGGAACCAAATCACGACCCACTAATAGCACACAGCACATTTATAGTAAAGCAATCACCATACCACAATACGGAAGGCAGTCCGGCCGTAATATCAGAGTGTCTGAGCAAAACCAGGAATTCTGTGGTAAATGGATGTCCTGACAGGCCAATCACATACAGCAAATCTTCGGTCTTCTTCAGGTTCAAATCAGGTCACTTCAGTAGCTTTGTCACACTCCTGTTCGGATACAGTCCAATTGCTATGCCTTTCAAAGGATTCCCTCTCGAGGGACAGCAGGCAGACAGGCCAAAAATCAGCTGCTTGAATCACTTAGGCTGTTTACTCTTCAAACTCTAACTCCAGGCTGAATGACTGCAGCAGGCAGCTTGGGAATTTCCCTTCAGTCCAAAAGGTTCTGGTTGGTTGATCCATCAGACTGTCAAAGCAAGGGCTCCCCCTCCAGGTCTGTTTTGGCGCCAAAATGCAAAAACTACAATTCCTACAGAAATCTGCTCCCACAAGACCCCTTGGGACAGGCTTCATTTTAGAGTCACCAAAGGTACCAATTGGTGCTGACTGGCAGTCCAAAACCAAAATGGTGGTGATAAACAGAACTGTCCATGCTGCAAAGAAGGCAGGTTAAACTAACTACAATATCATTACTATGCTAATAGATAATCGGCAAATAAGTACAGCTTCTAACACAGCTCCCTCTGCGCAAATAGCGATGGCAGAACGGAGCGATTAACTAGCAGCCCAGGCGGAACTCAAGAATAGAAACACTCAGCCCCCTTTCAGATTAAATAAGCACCACGTTATAGGCAGCTCTTAAAGAAACAGAGCACAGAGGCATTAAGGTACTCTCATAAACACTTTTAAAGTGCTAAGACACAGGATACCAGCCTGGCAGTGGGCATTTAGGCACACCCATGGAAGACTTTCGGGAACCCCCATTTGTAGGGGGGTTACACCTATCTTCCAAGAATCTAATCTTCTCGAAAGAATTCAACTTTCTGATCAAGTAGCAAGCTGCAAAAACCCCAGACTAGGGAGGGTGGACACCTAGGGCACAGGAGGAGAGCAGGCCTTGTAACACAATCTGCATGTCTCCTGGGGTGACTGTCCAAATTGTGGTGCTCTGTGAAGGTTTGAACACTACTCAGTAAAAACAAACAACAAAAAAATAACAAGCCAATAATAATAATACAAAAAAAAAAAAAAAAAGATTAAAAATCTGATCGCACTTGCTGCCCAAGGCCTCCACCGGATGATACCGGACTAATCTATATAAATCCAGGGGAAAAGGTCCAAAGGTGACCAGATCAGCTGTCCATTCATAAATGGCAATGGCTGAACTACAAATGAGAACCACACAGCAATTTGGTTAATTGACACAAAAACTTGACAACGTATTTTTTTGCTGTACTTTGACCTGTAGCCCACGGATGTCTGCAACTACCTTCGACTGCCTCCAGCCTTGCACTTTCCGCAGCCAGATGATACCACATTATCAAACGGCAAGTGTCATTTGACAAACTGCACCATATGAAAATTGGGGTGGGGTGGGAGACTGGGACCCTTCCCCACTTGCAAAGTTAAAAGGGCACAACTAAGAACAGGTCCTACTAAGAATGAGTCCCATTCCAAAAAAACATATCTTGGATTTAGGGAAATACTGTGCAGGAAAGTACATGAAAAGGTAATGGTGAAAACAATCACCGCATCACTGGAGAATACTGCTCTTTTGATCACACAAACAGCAAATGTCCCAGGACGCATAGTGGACACACCAATGCCACACATCACTGAAATACAGACACACATAGCAAAAAGATCAATTAGCAAGTGGCAACTGAAACGCTTGCCACAAGCTTGTTGATGGCCTGGGTATAGCCACACATGTGATAAACCACCAGCTCTTTCCGCTTTTGCAAATGATGTGCTGGAATTGGCAGGCCACCACCTGAACAGCCAGTTCCCGAGTCTGGTGGGCTACCCTTTTGTTAACCCTTTAATGCTTGGGTTTACACTATGGGGTAGGGCAGGCCATAGTACATTACCTATCATAACATAGAAATTGTCAGCAGATAAGGACCGCTAAGTCCATGCAGTCTGCCCATAAACCCTGTACTAGATTACAGACTCTCACCCTATCTGTTCAGTGACTTGCCCTCCCTCTACCCCCTACCTCCAAGGTTCCCTTATGCCTGCCCCAGACATGCTTAAATCCCTCCATAGTGCTTGCTCCCACCACTTCCTGTGGCAGACTATTTCATGTGTCCACCACCCTCTCCATGAAGAAAAACTCTCTCATTTCCTCTTAGCCTGCCACCTTCCAATTTCATATCATGCCCCCTCGTTCTTGTACTTCTCCTATACAGGGGTGTAGCCAGGCATTTCAGATTTGTACACCAAGCTGCCACACTGCTACCCCCCACTGCGGTCCATGCCTCCCCCCTCAACGACTCGAGTCCAAGGTTCCTGGCTCCAATCAGATGATTCCCACACTAGACCTGCTGTCTGTCTGCTCTACTAGTGTGGTGTTTGGCTCCCGCTGCCCGCTGGTAAATGCCACTGACTGCACCAAAATTTCACGATCACGGTAGAAATTTCTCCCCCCCCCCCCAATCAGGTAGGCAGACTCGCTCTGCTTGCAACTTCACAAGAAGTCTTCATTCTTTTAGCTGGCTTTGAGTCTGTTCTTCCGTCTGGTGCTCCTGAGTTCTTCTACTGCTTCTTTCACTCCCAGTCCAACTGAACTAATAGTATGGCTTCTAACTTTGCTGGGGCATTTAAACTCGCCACACCAGACTTGCCACACCCTCTACCAGATGCCAATCACTAAGCAGGTGGACCATGCGGACCTAATTGAGACCTTCAGCTTTAAAGTCCGGTGGTCCACTCCAGCCAGCCCCCCAAAAAAAAAAAAACAAAGCTGAAAGAGAAAGAAAAAGTCTGCAAAGCCAAACAAAGGATTTTAAAAACAATGGACTAGGGAGGGCAGTGCAATGCTGGCCAGCTTGTTTGCTACCCCTGCTACTAAACTTAGTACTCCATGGCTTACTTGGTGTATCAGTAGCTACACCCATGCTCCTATATTGGAAGAGGTCTCCCGCGTAACTTGTTAATGCCCTTGGAGGTTTCTGTCTCATCTGTCCTTGAAGGGGTTAAACTGCCCAAAGAGCTTATAAACTCCCAAGGAGTTTACGTTTTTTGTCACAAATTTCCTTTTTTGTTGGGGGAAGGCAGAGGGGCAGCCTGTTATTGAAAGTCAGTAGCAGCATTTATACGGGAAAAAAAAAAAAAAAAAAAAACAGTGGCAATCCCAGGGCAGCCCAAGCTCAATTCCCTCCACCATAGAGGGAGATACAGAGTATTTATAACCTTAAAGCCAACACACATAAATACACAAATACAAAACAGATTTGCAAGCTTCTAAAGAAATTAACTATACTACCAGAGATGTAGCACTGGTAATTTCCCACTTAAAACACTGATACACATTAATTGTGCCTATCTCAGTCCGCCTATGACCGTCCTAATCCACCACCACCATCACCAACCTTGGAGAACAGCAGTTTAGCATGGCTCTTGATGTAGTGCTGGACTGGATTTACTACCTTGAGGCATGGCTGGGGAAGGGGCTGCCTTTAAGGAGCTAGTTGGAAGGCCCATAAGATGCTTCCCTTGTTACCAGGATGCATTTATTGATCTAATGACTTCACTTGGAACATGCTCCCTTCTCTGCATACTGACATGATTGCTCAGGCCTCAATAGGCAGAGTGACAACAGCATCAGGGTTTAAAAATAAACTAACAGATGCCAGGCATCCAACCGAGGATGGGGGATGGGTGGAGGCAGGTGATCAAACTCAAACTGTATTTTGCAGGCCTGGGTTACGAAAAAGCCTCATTGCCTGTCATAATGCAAGAGAAGTTAAGTCCGGTTGTGTTGGAAGAACAGACTAGGAAGGAGTTGCTACACGGTAAGGGGTTCATGCAGTATTCACCTTTCAAACTGCTAGCGTACCCAAGTTGAAATGAAAATGGAACACCGGCACAGAAAGGTGCCATCTCTGTTCTGTTCTGTGTTATGTTGTGGAACGTCCCCTCACTAAGCAGTGTGCCCCGTCACCCCTTCCCTAAGAGGAGCCAGCGAAAGATGTTGGGGGGAGACACTAGTCTACGCAGCACACTGACAGGTTCTGCCCTGGCAGAGTGTGAACACCCTAGGCACTAGGCATCCTCAGTAGTACTCACAGAAAGCACAGCACACACACACCATCTCTTTATCATGCAGCGCACACACACACACACACACACACACCTGCTATACCAAGCACAAGAATTGCACCAGGTCATAAGGAACTTACACATCTTTTTTTTTTTTTCCTCTTTTCACCTCTGGAGCTGCAGGTGACAATGACCATAGATGCCTCAGTGAGATGTGGTATTTACTGCCAAAGTCTCTAAACCCAAGGGACTTTGTCGGACTCAAAACAGCATCTTCTAATGAATGTGTTGCAGAGGAAATCTATTGTGCGCAGGCTGCAGGCCATGTCTTTTTCATTTTTTTTTTTTAATAAAAACATTTTATTGGATTTTTTACACAAACACCATTACAATAAAGCTCAGCAGCAAACGTAAGCACCATACCATAAAATAAGACATAACAGTATTTGAGCATTAATAACACTTAACACTAAGACAATATAAACCAACACAAAACAATACAAATACCATCACAGACACATGGAAATAATATAAAACACGACTGCTCCAGGTATTAAGCAGAATTCAAATATTAAATATCTCTTATACCTGTAATGTCATACCTCAGTTTGTATATTTAAGTCATTATGGACAGGGAGTACTGTTGACTATAATTAGGCTTTCAAGTCAAAAACGGATGGAACATTACCAAATTCTTGAATGGGCAGGTCATTAAGTATTGCTCAAATGGGCCACAGACCTTTTCAAAAAGATGTGGTTTATCTTTAGCACTGTACACTAATTTTTCCAAGTACATATTTTCTGACATCATCTTCAACCAATAATTAAATGTAGGAAGGATGCTATCTTCCAAATGTTTAAAATACCAAGTTTAGCTGTAAAAGATTGCTACAATAACCAAACTTCGCTGCTTCGCTGGAACTGTTTCCAAGTCTGCTAAATTCCCCATTGGAGCCAGTCTGGGCGCCACTGTAACTTGCACGGCCAACGTTTCAGAAAGAGCTGGTTCTGCCAATATGAGGTCAAATGAAGGCAACCCTACATCATATGTGCAAAACCCACATCATTATGAGCTCATCTGGGGCAATGGCCCTTGCAATGGAGCACAATTTTAGTTGGTGTGTAGTATGCCCTATTAACAGTCATAAAGTAGAGCCGGCCATGCTGGCCCGGTGGTGCTGAAGGTTGAGCGCTGGATGCCACACCTTGCGCCACGCTGGCGACCAGGGTTTGGGTACGGACTCGGATCACTCGAGGATCGGCCAGGGCAAGGAAGGATTGAGCGTCCACCAATACCTCTCCTTCCTTGGGGGAGGGGGGACAGTGCAGCACGCCGCAGACTGACACCCCGCGGTGGCTGGGTGTCGGCACAGGCGCGCTGCCCAGAATGGGAAGAGCCCACATCCAGGGCGCTAGACGGCCTCCTTGGAGGCAGAGATAGTCACACTGCCCACTGCAAATTCATGGGCCCTGTGGCGTAAAACTGGAAGAAAAAAGAAAAATCAAAGCTGGCAGGCTCCATGATGGCCAGCTGTGCCCATGCAGACACCCAGCAATCTGGATGTTGGCTTCTGGGCGTGGGGGAGGTTGACAACCCCCCCAACGGCCCCATCATGAGGTCGGGTAACCCATGGGGGATGGCCAGGTCGGATGGGTACGGGGAAGCCTGGCCGGAGAGATGAGTCCCCTCTGAGGGAGGGGCTGGAGCCGCCTGCCCACTCCGAGGAGGAGCAGAAAAAGTGTATATTGGGGGGAGGGGGGAAGTAGGGCTGGCCCGGTGGTGCTGAGGGTTAAGGCGTTGGACGCCACACCTTGCACCATGCTGGCGACCCAGGTTCAGGAGCAGACTTGGGTCGTCGGGGGTCGGCCACGGAGGAGCAGGATCGAGTGTCCATAGGACTGCTCTCCTCTCCTGGGGTGGGTGGGTGTTGCTACCCGCAGATGTAGCGGCTCCCAATGGCAACCAAGAGCACTGCAGCTGTTGGGGGGCACATCTTCAGGGTATGGGAGTGTTGGCAGCAGTCATGCACATGTGTGCGGGAGCCACTGCACATCCACACTCCTGGGACAACCAAAAAAGGAGGAGAACCCTGGCACTCAGGAGTGCGACAGTGACCTCGAGTGGCCCTAGCCCACGTGCTCAGCACCGGACCTACCCTGACCAGCTCTCCCGAGCCCTCACTCCACCCCAGGACCCCGACTGCCTCGATTCCAGAAAGGTCACCAGGTAAGGAGTGTGGTGGCCCCACTCCAGGGTGTAGATCCAGGGGGGCGGTTTGGGGTCCATGGGGTGTCTCTATCCCAGATTCCCTGGTGGGGTGGGTTTCAGGTGGGCAGTAGGTGCTGGTGACGAGGGAGGTCCACCTGAGAGAGTTCCTGAGTTGCCAGTGACAAGGAGAGTAAAAAGAGTTCACAAAAAAAAAAAAAACAGTCATAAAGCGGCTAACTTTGAATTTGGCTGTATGGGAGAGTGTCATCCCAGTTCCAGAAGTTCATGCCAATCACTGGGATTCTGATTCAATACCTATAGCAAGTCCAGTTGCTACCTTTGTCTAAGCTGTACCCCCCGGTCCCTCTAGAAAAGCCAGCAAATTTTGGTGCAGTTGAGTTACCACCCTTTAGTATCTGACGCTGCATCCAGAATATGTGTTATACCCGAGAGGAAATGTGAGGAAGTTTCTTTTCACGGAGAGGATGGTGGATGCGTGGAACAGCCTGCCAAAGGAGGTGGTGGGAGCGATGACAGTGGAGGGATTTAAACATGCCTGGGACAGGCATAGGAGAACCTTGGAGGCGGATTAGAGAGGCAATAAGCTATTAGCCACGTAGGGTCAGAGGCTGCATACAAGTGTAGGGCTTAGGGGTAGACTGGATGGCCTAGCCTTTTAGTTTCAGAGAGTGTGGTGGACAGCTGGAACAGACTCCCAGAGGAAGTGGTGGGGTCAAGGATAGTGGTGGGATTCAAAACGGCATGGGATAGGCACAAGGGTATTATTAGAAGGCCTAATCTAAAAAGCTAGCTCCCTAGGTCTGGCTTTAAGGTAAAGAGTTTGGGCAGACTGGGTGGGCCTAGCCGTCCTTTTCTGCCAACACATTCTGTTTCTATGTTTCTAGCGGTCCTTATCTGCCAACAATTTTTACGTTTCTATGTCTTGCAGAGCGTAACTGACACCCAGGGTCTTTCCCAAAAAAATGACATAATTGCAAATATCTAAAAAAGTGGGACCTAGGGAGGTTATAAAGCGGGGGAGAGATCTGACAGTGTACACAGCGTGCTACCAGCATACAAATGTCCCAGAACCTGAATCCCTTGCCTTTTCCATAGCTGTAATCCTGATTCCTTAAGAAAAGCAGATTAAGCAGATTATCCCAGCGTGGACTAAGTGTTGTGTATTGTGAACTTTGCTGTGTACACTTGTGTGCTTTGTGCCAAACCCTCAATAAATGTTCTATAATAACGTTACCTTTGTCTGTATGAAGATAAGAGAGACTGGAACTATACAGCAGGTCTGTTAGCCTATGTGCCGTAATGGAGGCCTTCTCCAAGAGAACACCTGCACTCTGATAGTACACATCAAGCTAAGGGTGAAACCTCACCAACTGTGCGGCCCAATAATGCAACTGAGGTAACGTGTACCCAACCCCCCCCCTTTATTTGGGGCTGCACTAGCTTATCATATCTAACCTTTGGTGCTTTATTATGCCACAGCCACGTCGTGGCATGCAACTTTAACTGTTTGAGAAAGGAATCTGGTATTGGAATGGGCAAAACTTGGAACATGTACAATAATTTAGGTAGGATGATCATTTGTAAAGCATTAGATCTACCTACCAGTGATAGAGGCAACTCCCGACATTTTGTAAAAAGTTGTATAATTTTATCTAGGATTGGGGGATAATTAGCCTCATATATATTTCTTTTTTTTATAACTTTTTTTAATTTTCAACTTTTTAACTCCAAGAGTACACAGACAGACAAAACATTACAATAACAGTACCCTAAATCAATAAAAAAAAAAAATAAACACATACAATGGCAAAATAACCTGACAATTCATCACTCATTTCAATCACTAAAAATACCACCAACAGCTTAATCTGGTTCAAGGTCAGTTGGCATTCATCTGTATCCCCCTTCCCTGGGTCGTGCATGAAAATAGGCAGGATTTGCCTAGTGCACTTACCCGGTCAACAAAAACTAAATAAAAAATAAAAATAAAAAAAACTCTAAATACTTCATGGGGTTTACTTCAAAGTATCTCCAGATTATATGTATTTCAGTACATTTACCTTGCTATGGGATAAAATATGGTTTGATCAAAGAAATATATACCACCCATCTCCTCCATATTATCTCAAATTGATCTCTTCTTTTATTGACTATGGCAGTCAAGTGTTCCATCTTATAGATTCGGATCATTTAATCATGCCACTGGTTTAGAGTTAAAGGGGGCACAGGAAAGCCAATTTTTCATTATAACCTTCTTTGCCGTCAAGAGTACATATGTGCACTAGTTTCCTTGTGTTAGGTTCGGTAATTCTGCAGCAAAGAGGAAAATAGAAATACTTGGGGTGTAAGCTGACGAAATAGTGGAAATCTCTCTCTTAGAGCTGCAGATCATTCATTGAGGAAGGTCTGCAGACTTGAGCAGTGCCAGAATATATGGCCGTGAGTGGCTCGAGAGCTATCACATCGCCTCCAGCATGCAGCATTTTTGTGTTCAAAATACTTTGCCTGGATGGCAGGAGTTCTGAAATATCTATGTGTAACCTCCCATGAGAATTCTTTCCAGTTCGGAGAGGCCGTTCCGGCATGTAGACATCTCAGATGAAGGTCCCAAATGCCTTCATCAATGACTATATCCAAACCCTGTTCCCAGGTACCCTTAAGCCTCAAAAGGGAGTTCCCCCTTAAACCTAGTAGTGCCTAGAATAGGTATGAGATCATGTGCATGAGAGTTGCTTTGCCATCAAGAGCAAGCAGAAACCGCTCCAATATCTGAGGTGGTGGGTTGTTCCCCTCGGTCTCCTCCATTAATGATCTGACGAAGTTAGTCGCTTGTAATGCTCTAAACTGGTCTTGTGGTCCGATATCATAGACAGCCCTTAGTTCCTCAAATGAATATAGCCTACCTTTATCAATAAAATGGCTCACCAAATGTAACCCCTGACTCTCCCACCTCTGGAAGCTATGATCCAGGCGAGCAGCTAAGAAGGCTTGGTGGAATGGGTGCAAAAAAGAGGAGCTATCTATGGCCGGCCAACTGAACTGACTTCAAAATGGATCTCCAGATGCGCAGAGTATTGATGGTATAAGGACTGTCAGTTATTTCTGACAGAGTGGGTGCTGGACTTTGTAATAATACCTTATTTATGTTAGCCAGGTCTTCCTCCCTTTATCTTTAGGTCTCTCCACTTGGCTTGGTATTGAGGTTGGAGCCAATATATTACCTTTTCTGAGCTGAGAGGCCTGATAGCAGGTTAGGAGGTCCGGTAATGTTAGTCCTCCCATTTTTTGGGGTAACTGTAACACCAAGTATTTTATTCTAAATTTGTGTGAATCCCAAATAAATCTGGAGGTTTGTTTTATTAAATTCTCTTAGCATAGTAACAGGAATAGATAGGAAGCGGAGCAAAAGATTCATTCTTACTGCGTCTAGCCTCATATATACAGTATTTCTAAGTCAGGGAGTGATCTGTACCCCCAGATATCTAAATCCTTCCCGAGACCACTGTATAGGGAAAGTACAGTTACGTAAGAACTTACCATAACAGTAGATCTTCGAGGGAGACTCTTGCAGTAACTAATTACATATAGGACTGAAGCCAGCAGGTGTCAGGACCCCACGGAAAAATTTCTAGCTAGCAGTCTCTGGCGAGGGACCGCCCCTTATTGTAGACCGCCAGGCGACATCGGTATAAAGGAGCGGTCCTCACGCCTGCCCAGTTCTTCTCCGCCAAAGGCCAAAAAGGCAAGACGAGAGAGAAGTGGATATTTCCCTCACTGGAAAAGGAGCTGAAAAAGCTTAGGGGGATGGAGGGCGGGAAGGTATTATCTACTGTTACGGTAAGTTCTTACATAACTGTACTATCGTACTTCGAGAGGGCTCTTGCAGTAGGTAATTACATATAGGACTGAGTCCCAAGCAGTCTGGAACAAAGAGAAGCACATGGGAGAGGAGGAAACGACCCATAGGGGATCCTCTGGCTGAGAAAGACTTAAGAAAGAAGTCTTTGCAGAACAGCCAACCCGAAGCCGGCTCTCCGGTGAAAGGCAATGTCCAAACTGTAGTGTTTCATAAAGGTATGGACAGAAGTCCAAGTTGCGGCGGCGCAAATATCAGCCACTGACACATTCTTGAAACAAGCAGCAGAGGCCACGACACCCCTGGTGGAGTGACCCCTGACCTGGCCTGGCAAGGTCTTGTGATGCTTGTTGTAGCAGAAAGTGATACAGTGAGCCAACCATTTCGACAAACATTGTTCGGAAACAGCGTTGCCTTCTCTTTTGCTGGCAAAAGAAACAAACAGTTGGTCAGTCTTTCTGAGATCCTTCGTTCGGTTTTGTAGTATCTCAGAATCTAGTGAACGTCCAGGGTATGTAAAAGATACTCCCCGTGACTGGAGTGCTGCGTGAAAAAGGCAGGCAGTTCAATGCACTGGTTCAACGTAGATTCCACTAACACCTTAGGAAGAAACTTAAGATTGGTGCACAGAGCTACACATTCCTTATGGAAAATCAGATACAGAATTTTGCACATCAAGGCCTGAAGCTGGGAAATTCTTCGAGCGAGGTAATGGCCACTAGGAAGAGAGCCTTCCATGAAAGGAACTTAAGTTCTGCTGAGGCTGCTGGCTCAAAGGGAGGCAGCGTAAGCTTCTCAAGAATGAAATTCAAATCCCAAGGAGGGGCAGGAACCCGAATGGGGGGTCTCAAATGAAGAACCCCTCGTAGAAAGGTCTTCGGGACCTCCAGCTGAGCGAAAGTTCTGGCCCCAAAGGGAACATGATAAGCGGCCAGAGCCGCCATGTGAACCTTCAAAGAGGAATGACTGAGACCCAAATTGAAGAGGTATCGCATGTAGTCCAGTAGCTGCCCGACAGGGCAGGAAAAAGGCTCCAAGTCTTTGGACGAAGCCCAAATGGAAAGCAGTTTCCATTTCATGGCATAGGTGGAGCGAGTGGATGGCTTCCTGGCCTCCACCAAGATCTCCGCCACTTGAGTGGAAACCCCAAAACGGGCTTGTGCTACGTTTGTAGGAGCCAAGCACGCAGCTGAAGGGACCTGAGGCCTGGATGGACCAGGGATCCCCGATCCTGGGTCAACAGAAGCCACGAAAAAGGAAGAGGAATCAGAGGTTCCTCTGAGTACTGTTGCAGAAGAGAGAACCAAACTTGCCTGGGTCAGACGGGAGTGATGAAAATCATACGGGACCCTTCTGAGCTGAGCTTGTGCAGGATCCTCTGAATCAACGGAATTGGGGGGAAAAGCACAAATGAATCTGCCCTTCCAATCGAGAGACAGAGCGTCTCTCCAGAGCCGCCCGCACCCTGGAGCGAGCAAGCAAAAGGTGGTCAGTTTTGCGTTTAGTGGGGACGCAAACAGATTGACCTGAGGAGTTCCCCAACATAGGAAGATGCCGTCTGCTATTTCCTGGTCCAATTCCCACTCGTGAAGTTGTGCCAAGGATCAGCTCAAGTGGTCTGCCAACGAAATCTCCACCCCCGGGACGTGGATCGCCGTGAGATGAAGGTTGTGAAGGGCCGCCCATTCCTAGACCCGCATCGCTTCCCGACAAAGAGAGTAGGAACGAGTCCCCCCCTGTTTGTTGAGGTACCAGACTACACTCATATTGTCGGTCTGGACAGCCAGGTGACCAGGAAGCAGAAAGGGGTATAACACTTGAAGAGCATACAGCACAACTCTGAGCTCGAGCACGTTGATGTGAAGCATGCGCTCGAGAATGGACCACGAGCCCTGGGTGCGATGAGATCCTAGATGAGTTCCCCAACCTTCGTCCGAGGTGTCCGTTGTCAGTGTTTGGGATGGGGGAGAAAGGCAGAAGGGAACTCCCCGACAAAGGTTCTCCTGAACCAACCACCAGTGCAAATCTTGAATCATCAGGGTAGAAACTAGCATCTCTTGGTCCAGGTCATCAACCAATTGATCCCACTGAGACTGAAGAGTCCATTGAGAGATTCTCATATGGAGCCAAGCGCGCGGAACTGTCAGAATTGCAGCTGCCATGATCCCCAGGAGGCGAAGGACCGACCTAGCGGGGATCCGCCTGTGAAAGGAGAAGAAGCCTGCCTGAGACTGGAGTGTGGCCACCCTGTCTGGGGGTAGAAAGGCCATACCGGTGGTCATGTCCAGATTCGCCCCGATGAACTGGAGGCATTGAGATGGGATCAAATGGGATTTAGCCTGGTTGATGGTAGTACCCAGGCTGGTAAAGACCTGCCTGGTAAGGGAAAGTGAACACAGGAGCTCCTCCCTGGATGGGGACACCAGGAGCCAATCGTCCAGGTGCGGGAAAACCTGCACTCCCTGGGTACGCAGGTGGGCCGCCACCACCAAAAAACATTTGGTGAATACTGTGGGGGCTGAGGAAAGACCAAATGGGAAGGCCCTGAACTGGTAGTGGTGCCCCTGGAAAGCAAACTGGAGGTATTTGTGCTGGGAAGGGCGGATAAGGATATGCAGGTACGCATCCTGCATGTCCAGAGCGCACAGCCACAGTCCTGGCCGAAGGAGGGGCAGGAGACTCTGTAGGGAGAGCATCCTGCACCTTTTGTACTCCACAAACAGATTTAGAGAGCTGAGGTCCAGAATGGGACTCGCGTCTCCTGTCTTCTTGGGGACCAGGAAGAAATGAGAGTAGAAACCCGTCCCCCGAAGAGAGGGAGGTACGGGTTCTATTGCCTCCTTCAACAGAAGGGAGTAGATTTCTTTCTGAACCTTGAGAAGATGTTCGGGAGAGTAAGATGACCTGGGGGTGGGGGTTCTGGGAGGTTTCTGAAGAAACTCTATGGTGTGGTCCTCTGCTATAAGCTGGAGGACCCAAGAGTTGGTAGTGATCCTCTCCCAACCCAGCAGATGAAGGGAGAATCTCCCGCCTACCAGTTCCTCTGGGTGGACCAGAGGCTGTGGGGGAGGGAGTCAGGAGGTGTGGGGCAGCGTCGTGGCTGGAACTCCTGCAGCCCATTTGGGTGGGGGGTCTCGCAGCCGGAGGGGTCTGGCGTTTGTTGGCCCACTTTCCTTGTGGTTTCATCTTAGGCCGTGTGCGACAGCGAAAGGAACGACGCTGCGCTTGAGGGGCTCTGTAAATGGAGTCGACCTCCTTGAGAGTAGTGCCCTCTCTTTCAGCCCGGTAATGATGTCCTTGACATCACCACTGAACAACACAGAACCTCAGAAGGGGACATCCTGAATGGCGGACTGTACTTCCGAGGCCAAACCAGACACCCAAAGCCAGGCATGTCACCGCAGACTCACGGCAACTGCCGAACTTCCGCCAGAAGCGTCCACCGCTTCGTAAGTAGCGCGCAGCATGTGCCTACTGGCCGAACATGCGGAGCGGACTAGGTCTGCCACTTCCTGTTTAGTCTGGGACTGAGGAAGGGTGTCCAACTTAGCTTCCACCTCGCTAAGAATAGCTTTCTGGTAATCCCCCATGTGAGTTGCATAATTCAAGGCTCTGATACCCAGAGTGGAAGAAGAAAAGACTTTCTTGCCGTAGTGGTCCAGAAGGTGGGACTCCTTATCGGGTTGAGATGAGCTGAGGTGTTTCGGGTTAGCCGAACAGCCGTGGGCAGCGCTGATCACGACCGAATCAGCCTTGGGGTGTGACGAAAGAAAGTCAGTCCCCTCGAGAACCTGATACAGCCTATCCGCCTTCCGAGGTAGGGGGGCTAAAGCCGACGATTGTTTCCAGACAGTGGAGACAAGGTCGGAGTGAGGCTCGATCCAGGGTGGAACTAACGTGGGAGCGACCTCGGGCAGATCCAAATGGGCAGCTAGCTTCTGCCTCTGTGGATCCGGCTCCAGCGATTTCCACTGATGAAGAGCGTGGATTTTTCTTAGCAACTCCGTAAATGAGGGATCCTCCAGAGGGGACTTCGGAGGAGTCCTGGGTCTGGGCTTGTCAGAAGTGCGAGGCTTATCTGGATCGGAGCTATCGGAGTCATCCGATGAGTCTGACGAAAAAGGAGACGAAGACCCCTCCCCACTCGGGGGAGGAACACGGCCCCTAGGGGGCAAGGTGCCACCCCCAGCCTTAGACCCCATAGCAATGTCTCTGGGGTTGGGGGGGGAGTGGTCTCTCTCCCCCAGCAACGGGGATCCAGGACCAGGTCCATTGTTGGGAGGTGGCTCTCCATCTCCCTGGTGAGCTGAGCCTTGGCCTCAGCCCACCAAGAAGCCAGAGTCTCCCTCAGCTTCACCGGCGGCTGAGGGGGCGGTGGAGGAGGGAGATACCGATACTGGGGGTATCCGTGTTGGCAGTATCCGTGAGCCCGATGGCAGGAATCCCGCGCCGGGTACTGTGGCATCGGGTACTGCGGTGCAGGTACTGCAGAGCCGAAAAGACGCATCGGATAAGACAGCATAAGATTTGGCAGAGGGCTCTACGGGATGGAAGGTCCTGGAGGAGGCCCTTGGCGGACCGAACAGGGGCCCTGCAGGCGTTGAGTCAGTCGGGTGACATCTGGCAAGGGGATGTCAGCCAGCGAGGGGGCTGGTGCCCGAGGGTCCAACGTCAGGCCATCCGGCCCCACAGGAGGAAGGCCTGATGGAGGCGCCGAAGAGTCCTCAGCGGCGTCCAGGGGAGGGCCGGAGGGATCCTCCCGGTCCAGCTGGGGAAATGCAGGGGCCTCGGACAGCAGCAGCAAAGGCTACGGAGAGCCAGCGGCACCGGATGAGATCAAAGGATCCGTCATAGGCTCCTTCGACGAGCGACCGCCGGACGAGCCAGCAGATGTCTGACCGACGGGATCCGGGCGGGCGTCAGGAGGAGACGACATCCGACTGATTGGACCCACTGCCCGAAGAAGGCCGCGCAGGGGAGGCGACCTTGACGGGCGGCTTGACAATTGTGCGCTGCCCCAAAGGGTCGAGCAACTTAGCGATCGGCTCCGGGCGGACGTCGGAGGAGCTGACGCCTGACTTACCAGAGGCGCTTGAACCAGAAAGCCGTGCAGGGACGGCCTTACTGGGAGCAGATGCCTCCTTTGCCCCAGAGGCTCCGACTGGCCCGAGCGCGAACCAGCCAGGGGGGAGCGACGCCATCTCAGACACCACCAAGACAGCCGTAGAGGAACGGTTCCCCGGAAGGGACGTTACCTGAAGGGCAGAGACTCCAGCTGAAGTCGTCGCAGCCGCGGATGAGGAGTCCCAGTCGCCGTGCTTCTCTTTCTTCTTCTTCTTAAGGCCTTCGGGAGAGGTGGAAGCCTGTCGAAGCTTTTTCAGCTCCTTTTCCATGGAGGACATCTTCTTCTTAAGCATGTGAGCCTCCAGGGACTGCTGCCTTCTTTTGTGGGTGGCCGCGTTGAACTTCAGGCAGTGCTGACAGGAATCCACGGGGTGGTCAGGGCCTAGGCAGATGAGGCACCGAGAATGGCTGTCCTTCTGCGGGAGTTGTGCGCCGCACAAGCCGCACTTGTTCTTGTGCTTGGACGTGGTAGGGGACGACATATATGGCAGGTAAGAAAATCTTGACGAAAATAATCGAAATCGGAGAAAACAACGGTATAACTACTGCGACAATAGACTGACGAGCAGTGGAACTTAACCGCGAGGCGCTGTTGAAAGCAAACGGCAGGAAAGAACTGGAAGGTGGGCATGAGGGACCGCCCCTTTATACCGATGTTGGGGTGGTCCCTTGCCAGAGACTACTAGCTAGAAATTTTTCCATGGGGTCCTGACGCCTGCCGACTTCAGTCCTATATGTAATTACCTACTGCAAGAGCCCTCTCAAAGTAAGATCTTACTCTACAATGCCACACAGGGACAGTCACATAATGACATTAGAACCGTTTTAGTAAAATTCACCTTGTACCCCAATATAGCTCCAAAGGCTTGCAACTGCTGGACTGAAGCTGGGAGAGATGTATTAGGGGCAGTTATACAAACCAGTAAATCATCGGCATACAGCAACACCTTAGCTTCTATACCACCAACCGTCAAGCCTTGCCTGGTTGTCTCTTAAGGCTTGCGCCAGGGGTTCCAAAGCTAAATCAAAGAGTAAGGGGGATAAGGGGCACCCCTGCTGGGTACCCCTACTCAAGGGAAAAAAGTCAAGACACCTAATGGTTAGTCTGTAATGCCACTATAGGCCAATCATACATTGCCTGTACCCATAACAGAAATTTATCTGGAATGCCCATAGTACACATGGTCCTCCAGAGGTGGTCCCACTCGAGCCTGTCAAATGCTTTTTCTGCATCGAGTGAGACCACCACTAGACAATCCCCCGAATTTCTCTCCTCATCCAAGCCAAAATCTGCAGCAAGCTTCTAAGATTTGCAGGGGTTCCGCATCTAGTCACGAATCCTGACTAATCCTCGTGTACCAACCAGGGTAGGACCTTTTCCAATCTGCTAACTAATATTTTGGAGTAGATTTTAAAATCTACATTCAATAATGATATAGGTCAGCTTGAAGCGATTTGATCCTTGGGTTTGCCTAGTTTGTGAAGCACTATAATTCTAGCTTGCCAAAACTGTCCAGAAGCTTCCCAGTTGCCACAGTTTCCTTCAGGACATCAGTAAGAGGATCTATAACTGTGGGTGTTATCTACGTATACAAATTGTTAAGGAGGCCATGGCTTTCCCTGAATTCAGTTAGCCTATAGTGCTCGACATTTCTGACTTAGAAATGGGTAGTTCCAAAATGTTAGCCTACTCACCTGTAAGCTACAGGCCATGTCTGACCTGATTTAAGACAAGGCAGTATATCTCAGGTAACAAGTGTATGGTCATGTTATACCTCAACAAGCAAGGAGGGATACATTCCTATCCTCTATGCAGAGAGGCCATGAGAGTTTGGGAGTGATGCTTAGGGCACAGATCCTTCGCCAGGCCACCCAGCTCCCAGGAGTAGAAAATGTCCTAACAGACCATTTTAGCTGAGCAGTGGTAGACCCTCATGAATGGTCCCTCATGGAGAACACAGTTTGATCCCTGTTCGATGATTGGGGCAGGACAAAACGCGATATTTTTTGCATCCTTTCACAATGCAAAACCACTGTGCTTCTGCTCCAGAAATCAAGAGAGTGGTGCTTTTTGTTCAGATACATTTGAGCTGCAGTGGACAGGTCATTTTCTTTGAATCTCCCTGCCACTTCTACTCATCCAGATGGTGCTCTTCAAGCTGGAGGCCCATGGGGTCAAGATGAACCTGACAGTCTCATACTGGCAGAGGCAAAAGTAGTACCCACTGCTGCATGAAATGGTGACTCAAAAGCTGCAGGCCTTACCCCTAAGAATGACCTCCTGATCCAGTTCAAGGGTCAGCTAGTACCTGTACATACAAACGTACGATTCCAGCATCCCCAGGCATGGCTCTTAAGAAGACAGAAGTGGGCAGGTTTCAAGTGTCCCAACATGTTTCCATAGTCCAGATGGTGGCATAAAAACGTTCAACTAGCTATGGTGCCAACTGGGGGTTCTTTTCTATTTGGTATTACAAAAGATTATTTTTGCTGCTCTCTGGAACGAGTCTTGGATCATCTTCTGGACCTTCTGGAGTCTGGCTGACAGTATTCCTCCACAAAAGTCCTCTTGCCAGCCACCTCGACATATCACTAGTAAGTGGGGTCTCTTCCCATGGCCAAACATCCTCTTATTAGAAGATTCCTACACTTGAGAGCCCCTATGAAGAAGCCAGTTAGCAAACAGGATCTCATTTTGGTGTTAGACGTGCTCGCCCGTAGGCCCTTTAAACTGGTGGTGGTGGGGATGGTGTTGTGGAGCCCGAGCTAAGAGGCAGCAAATCTCAACAGCTCTTGCGGTACTAACTCAAAAGGTCCAAAACTGCCTAATTGGAGTAAAAATTTAGCAAAACTCTCAAATCCTTTGGAAAGAGGAGCCAAAACTACATAAGATGGGCAACCCTCATAAGGATCGTCGTGGTGGTAGAACAGGAGGAAAACTGAGTGGAACCTCCCAGTCAGTTAGGCCGGACTTGAGCATGCAGGCCATAGCCACACCAGAATCGGAGGAGACACTGTCATCTCTGGGAGTTAAACTGCAGAGACTGATCTCATCAGTGTCAGATTTAAAGGGGAAAATAGACTCTTTTGGGGCGAGAGTGATGGTGGTAGATACCACAGTGGATCATTTAAAAACAGAGCTGTCGGATGCCAAAAGGAAAAGTGACAGCCTCGGCTGCCACTATGATGCTGAGTAAGGAGAATGGGCATTTTACAACCCAACTAGAAACACTGAAAAATCAGGCCCAAATTTCCCATATACGTATCCTCAAATTGCCGGAGGGGATAGAAGGTGATCACCTGATATTGTTTTTGCAGGACTGGCTTAATGAGGAACCTGTACCTGAGATCAAGAAATATAATTTCACCTACAGAAAGCTCATCGCATCACCCCTTGGGGCCACCAAGAACATTCTGATAATCCATGTACCCTGCTTGTGGTCACAGATGGCATGGGGACCTGCAACAAGATCCTACGGTTGGCCAGACAAGCGGGACCCCTCACACAGGACGATCGCACCATATACCTGTTTCCAGACCTGAGTTATGCAACTAGAATACGTCGCAAAAAATTAGATGGAGTCCGACAAAAGCTGAGGGAGGCATCCATTCCCCACAGGATGATCTTCCCCGCCAGGCTCCGCACTGCTCACGAGGGTAAAGTCCGGATCTTTTCCAATCCCACGGAAGCTGGTAAATGGGCCTCTCGTTTAGCATCTACTCACCAGAAAAGGAAATCAGTGACTGGGAGTATCAACCTTGAGGAAGATGGGGACACCCGAATTGGGCTAAGTAAACCTCCACTTCTATTTATTTTAAACTGGTTCCCGCCATAATTGACTCGACAAAAAAATCAAACTCTAGAGACAATTACCTGCATTTTGGTTGCATACCTATTATGTGGGCTAAATACAACTGCAACATGAGGGAGATGTTTTTCTATAACTTAGCCTCTATCTCCGAGTTTGTTTATTCGCATAAGACCCCATGCACAGTTTGTTAAGAAAAATCAACTTGGGGTTGAGATCCTCTATTCTGAGAACTCCAGTTGGGTTAAAATGTTTCATAAGTGGCTAAATAAAAAGTTTATGGTTTAACTATTAAAAATACTAAGCTGGTGGGTGTAGGACAGTCAAATAATGTCAATTTTGTTAACCAGTTTGTTGGACTGTTTTGCCTATTGTACAAAAGTTAACGCTGCCATCTTCTCTCAATAATTGCTTTTAATATCTTAAGGTTAATGTTTGACACCATCAGTCCTATACAGGACATGCATCTGTTGGACTTGTATGCCGGACTTAAGTTCTCTCTATTAGTCATACTGCTCTTGGGTTTTTTAAATCAGCAGCTGTATGGATAATTCTCCTTTCATTGTCAAATTCATATATTTCCCTCTAGGTGTGGTATCGCAATATCTAAGATGCACTCACCCTATGATTAAGGAGGCTTTGACCTCCCTGTGTTAAAATTCATATATATATATGGACTGTCTCAGATATGGAATTGTTATCCTGTAATAACAGTTGAAAATAATAAAAATAAACTACAAAAAAAAACAAAAAACTGGTGGCTATGTATGACATGAAGTATCTGTCCTGGAAAACAGTGTTTCTAGTGGCCATTCTCTCTGCAAGCCGAGTTTCTGAACTACAAACCCTAGTGACAGATCCTACTTGCACGGTTTTCCACAAGGATAGGCTGGCATGCAACACAAATCCTAAATTTCTGCCAAATGTGGTGTTTGTTTCACCTCAGATCTTTGTTACTTCAATCCTATTCCCAAACCTGAGAACCCAGAGAAGTGATGCTGCATTCTCTCAATGTTAGAAGTCACGTTCGACCCCACTTGAAAAAGACTCCCTGCATTGAAACAATGGCTGATATTTTTATGCCACCGTCGCCTCTGCTGGAACTCCTTCAGGACACTCTCCCCCCAAAGTCACTCGGCCATCCCTTACACTCTGTCAGTATTGAGGGTGTCCATCCCCCATTGAGCCTTCGCTTACACCCAGGCGGAGATGAGATGAGGGAGTGAGCATTCGTTCTTTCTGAGTTTCATCAGGATCCTAGCTCGGATAGCAGGTCAGGGATCAGGCCGGCACCAGGGGTCCTTCATCTCCCAGTCAGGGCAGTACTTCTTCTAGTTAGGTTCCCCCATTCCTCCAGAGTTGTGCGGATTAGAGCTGCAAGTGTGTACATCACACCAAGTGACATCACACGCAGCCAGCGCGACTCCACCCACCCTGGTCTCGTCGAGTCTGTCTCTCTCCTGCATCCAGGGGGCAATGTGGCTGCGAAGTATGGGACTCTCCCTCCCTCCCTCCTCGGGGAAGGAGAGCATCCTCTGGTATGCTCAATCCTACCCCCCCCCAAGCTGGCCCACTCCACTAGGACTCGCTACTGAACACCAATCACCAGCACTGTGAACAACAGAACTACTGCTGTACTAACGGGCTGGTGAACTAGTGTTTGTCAAAGGCACAAGTTTTACCTACAAGGACTACTACAGAAAGGGCTATCACAGAAGGGTGCAAGCCAGAGGCTTTGTCACCTGTACTGCATGACCAAGTTATTGAGATGACTGTGTACTGAGAGTCCACTGAAAAGTTCTCACATGCAGCTTTGCAAGGTAATAGTGGAGACCATGTCTGACACAAGCCCCAGCATCATTTGCATGGAGTGTGCTGTTACCAGAGTGTATTTCCTGGCATAGCAGGCCATGCACATACTTCATTCCACTCTGTCCTTCAGTAGAAAAGACCATGCTTGAGTGGAATCCAGAATTGCTCCTATGAACTGCAGCTTCTGTGAGGGAATACTGACTGAAGAGACAGCATGGGTTCAGAAAGAACCATGGAACAGACAGCCCTGGTCAAACTGACCACTGACATCTTAGGCGCTACAGACAAAGGACAGCTGACTGATGTGATCTTCACACACACCTCACCAAAGCCTCTGACCTGATCAATCACAGTCTTACGTTAGCTAAACTGAAGCACCTTGTCCTTGACAGTCTGTCCAACTGGTGGTTCTCAGAATTATCTGACAAACGGGATGCAACCGGTAAAATGAACGGGTGCCTGGTCAGGGCAAAGACTGATTACAGATGGCATACCACCGTTGTTGGCAGGCAGGGAGAGAGGATCAGATCCTCTGCCAGTCCAGAACAGCATTCCCAAGCACTGGACAGTGCCCCTGATCACAGGGCACGCCAACAAACAAAGGAAGCATAGCAGCTAAGGGAGGCTCCCAAGTGGAGCCAATCAAAAGCAAGACTGCCCCACTCCTCGCCAGGCAACCAATCATGGGTGCTGCCTGGGAACCAGGAAGTAAGGCAACTACAGTCTTAAGGACAAGACCATCAAGCACCCCCCCGCCACGAAGGACCACGTGCAAAGGATAAGCATCAAATCTACCAGAGTCCGCCAGGCACCCATTCACTCAACTTATACCACTTCAAACACTGAAGAGGAGACCAGAGCTCCAGAGACAGTCCATCAGATGAGCACAGTTCTGTATATTGGTGGAGTATCCTGTGGTTGAGACTCCAACATTGCAACCATTACAGGGGGGCTATTATTTTGAGTTTGTTAAAATAAAAAAAAGGGCATTGGATTAAGGTCTAGCAATAGGCAGGAAGTTATGCTGGGAGTGGTACAGTGCAGCGGCATTGGGAAGGCAGTCTTCAGGGAGACTTTCTGGAGACTGCGGTGCTGCCCCATCTTCAGGTACCTTCTCTGGGCTGAAGGAGGAGGTTGCTAGACTCAACGCTGAGTTGACTTGGGTTCGGACGACCTACTTCCCCACCCAGGGACCACCTAGTCCACCACCGCCACCTCGGAGGCTGCCTAGAGGGAGGAGTGGATGGACAACAGTGAACTCGGAGAGCGTTAGGGTGCTGGAGTGTAGGCACATCCCCCTTCAAGTACTACTACAGAATACCTATGCCGCATTGGTCGAGCAGGAATGTCTCAGAGAGGCACGCAAAGTAGTGACCAGGGTGGATGCGGGGGTCCTTCATTGTGGAGACCCCAACAAAGGGGTGGCAGAGGACCCCACAGAAGAAGGAAATGAATTGTGATGGGGGACTTAATAGTGAGGAGGATAGAGCTGGGGACAGGTAAGGATGAGGAGAGGAAGGTTAGGTGCCTTCTCAGTGCCATGGCTCTCAGAGATGGATGGCGGATCCAAAGGATTGCTAGGGCAGCAGGAAAGGAGGGAGAGTTGGATGTCACTGTCCATCTGGAACTAATGACCTGGCTAGGGATGAGCCAGTTAATAGTGCCAGAGGAGTTCAGGGAATTGAGGCGGGATCTCAGGCAGGTGGTGCAATCCGTTTCCTTCTCAGATGTGCTACCTGTCTATGACGGTGGGGAGACAGGATTCTCCGCGCCAGGAACTTCAACACATGGTTGAAGGAATGATGCATTGAGGAGGGTTTCGGCTTCACTGGGGACTGAGACCCCACCTGGAGGGATAAGGGCCTGTACAGTGGCAACGGCCTACATCAATCCAGGAGGGGAACCATGGTCCTCAGTGAATGGTTCAAATGCTACATTGGCCAGCATTTAAACTAGCCAAGGGGGAAGGTGGAAAGACGAAGGAAGACACAAACCGTCCCCTCCCACAAGCAAACAAGGTCAGCAAGGGTAATCCTGAGAGGAAGAAACCCCAGAAAGAACCATATAACAAAGAAAAGCAGCGGACAGAAGGCAAGAGTAATAATAAGATATATGGTGAAGGAAACGGGGGCAAATGGGAAACGAGGCAGGGTGGCAGCAGAGTCTGGATAGCCATGTGTGCAAACGTTCAAAGTCTAAGCAGTAAGACTGCAGACCTATAGGCCACCATGGCAGAAGCAGACCTGGATATGGTTGCAATTACGGAGACTTGGTGCAATGAAAACCAGGACTGAGATGTGGCCATACCACGTTATACTCTGTTCAGAAAATACAGGGTAGGTAAAAAAGGGGGAGGTGATGCTGTTTACCTTGGGGGCAACATAAAAGCCACGGAAATACAGGGAGACCAGCGAGGAGCTAAGGTACTGTGGGTCACCCTGGAAACATGTAAAGGGGCCACTATTCGCGCAGGAGCAATCTACAGACCTCCAGCACAGGGGGGGAGAGGTGGATAAGGATATGATGGAAGCCATCCAAAGGATGGCATGCAAGGGGAAGGTGTTGCTGTTGGTGGACTTCAATCTGCCAGAATGGACTGGAGCCTACCAGCTGCAGCAACAGTCAGAAGTAGGGACATCCTGGACTTCCTTCAAGGGGCATTCCTCAGGCAACCAGTTAAGGAACCCACTCATGGGGGGAAGGGGCGATACTGAACCTGGTATTGACAAACGGGGACAGTATTGCTGATGTTACAGTGGGTGACAACCTGGGGTCCAGTAATCACCGTACAGTATGGTTCAATAAAAGGACTGGGCCAGAACTGAGCCACATTAAAATGAGAGTCCTGGACTTCAGAAGAGCTGATTTCAGGAAAATGGGGGCATGCCTCAGGGATGCTCTGGCAAGGATAGAAGATCTGGGGGGAATCGAGAAGCTATGGGCAAAAATAAAGCAGGGCATTGAAAAAGCAACAAATCTCTGTATCAGGCAAGTTAACAGGGGCAAGAGAAAAACAAAACCGCTATGGTTCTCTAAAGACGTAGCAGAAAAAGTACGGGCACAAAAACTAGCATTTACAAAGTACAAAAAGACACAGAAGGATGAGGATAAACACACCATGTGTACATCAGCAACCATGGTCTATTACTATAGTAGACCTAGGGAAAATTACCAGGAGAAACAAAGGGAGGCAGGGAAGGCAGTTAGACGCGCAAAGGCACAAACAGAGAAGGATACTGCCCAGTCAATAAAAAAGGGGCTAAAACTTTCTTTAACTATGTAAGAGAAAACAGGAACACCAAAGGGGGGATAGTAAGGATAAAAGGCAAAGGAGATGCCAGCCCGGTGGCGCGGAGGGTTGAGGTGCTGGACGCCACACCTCGCGCCGCGCCAGCGCCGGGTTCGAGGCGAATCAGACCGCTGGGGTTCGACGGGGAGAGAGGATCGGAGCATCCGACGGACTGCTCTCCTCTCTCAGGAAGGGATCCAGGGGAAGCTCAGTGCAGCAGCATCCCCCAGTGGAGACTGGCGGCACTGCTACACACTCAGGCTCGCAAAAGCAAGGGGAGATGTCAGGCAGCAGCCTTCCAGACATAGGTGGGAGCATCCACATCGCGGGCTGGGTGGCATTGCACGTCCCACGTTGGGTATGCTAACACTACGGAACAAGGAAAAAAAAGCGCCGAGGGTCAGGCGATGACACCTATCGCCCATGCCCCACGCCGTGGTTTCCTCAACTGGCCTTCAATTCCCCCCACCATCCCTCATCCGCTGCCGGAGACTGCCTTACTAAGCGCGCCCAAAGTAGGATGGGGGGGGGCGACCCATCCCGGATGGGTTAAACCGGGGATGCTGGCAGTGGAGAGGGGAGACACAGCTCGGGGATGAGAAGGGACTTAGCAAGGTCGGAGGAATGGTCAAATGTATGGCAGCTCAGATTCAATGCAAAGAAGTGCAAGATAATGCACCTGGGAAACAAAAACCCAGGGGAAAAGTACACAATGGGGGGTGAGATACTGACAACAGTAAAAATGGAAAGGGACCTGGGAGTAATTATATCAGATGACCTAAAGGTGGGCAAGCAATGTGAGAAGGCAGTAAGGAAGGCTGGGGATACTGGGATGCATAGGGAGAGGCATCAATAGTAGAAAACAGGAAGTTGTTATCTCTCTGTACAGACAGTTGGTGAAACCCCACCTGGAGTACTGTGTGCAGTTCTGGAGACCCCATCTCCGAAAAGACACAGACAGAGTGGAGGCTGTCCAGAGGAGGGCAACCAAAATGGTGCAAGGTCTGCACCAGAAGACATATGAAGAAAGACTAAAGGAGCTTAATATGTATACCCTTGAGGAAAGAAGGGAGAGAGGGACATGATAGAAACTTTCAAGTACCTCAAGGGAATCAACAAAGTCCAAGAGGGTAGCATCTTTCAGAAAAAGAGATGTACAAGAACAAGGGAAGCACAATTTGAAGATGGGGGGACAGCTCAGAGGTAATGTGAGGAAGTATTTTTTTTATGGAGAGGGTTGTGGATGCATGGAACAGCCTCCCTGAGGAGGTCATGGAGTCAAGAACAGTGGGGGAATTCAAGAATGCATTGGACAGACATAAGGCAGTCCTAGTGGGGGGTAGGAGGAAGTAAGCTGTTGGTCAACTAGGATCTGCAGCTTATCCGTTAGGTAGGAAAATGGGCAGACTAGGTGGGCCAAGCGGTCCTTATCTACCGTCAAATTCTATGTTTCTATCCTCAGGTGGACAGGACAAGGATAGAATGCCTGAGAAAGGACCTCGGGGCTGTGATGGGAGTGAAACAAAGTCGACAAAAAAAAAAAAAAGGCAAAGGAGGGGTTTGTGGGGGAGGAGGACCAAAAGGAGGCAGGCATATTAAACAAATACGAACATGCGAAGAATCCAGCAGAAGAGGGCCATTTGGACTATCAAGGCTGCTCATATTGCAGGGTCCACAGCTTGAGCTAATATCCCTGCCCTCCCTCCCCACTCCTCCTCATGATCCTTACTTTTCCCCCTATGCCTGTCCCAGACTCTCTTAAAGCTACCCACTGTCTTCAACGAGATGACCTCTTCCAGCAGCGCATTCCAAGTGTCCACCAACCTCTCTGCGAAGAAGTGTTTCCTGACCTCCCTCCTAAACCTCCAACCCTCCAGCTTAAGACTGTGTCCCCTAGTGTTATGGTTGCCACTCAGCTTAAAAAGACTCTCCTTATCAACCTTATTTATCCCTTTCAAGTACTTGAAGGTCCCAATCATGTCTCCTCTCTCTCTCTCTCTCTCCTGTCTTCAAAGGAGTACATGTTCAGTGCCCTCAACCTCTCCTCATATGCCTTACCCTGCTGACCCACTATCATCTTTGTAGCCCTCCTCTGGACCTTCTCCAGCAGGTTAATGTCCTTTTTGAGGTGCAGGCACCAGTACTAAACTCCATACTCTAGATGCGGCCTTACCAGTGACCTGTACAAGGGCAGTATAAACTCCTCTCTCCTACTACTGATCCCCCTAGATATGCATCCCAGCATCTTGTTTGCCTTTGCTGCTGCTTTCTTGCACTGCGTAGAGTCCTTCAGGTTACTAGTGATCATCACTCCCAGGTTCTTCTCCTCCTCTGATGCAGACACTCGGACTCCACCCAGGTAGTACTCTGTCCTGGGATTCTTGGCTCCATTATGCATAATTTTGCATTTCTTGGCATTGAAGCCAAGCTGCCAGATCCTGGTCCACCTCCCCAGCTTTTCCAAATCTTACTGTAGGCCCTGTATCCCTTCAGCTGTGTCCACTCTCTCACAGAGCTTGCTGTCAACTGTGAATAGGCACATTTTGTCCTTAATGCCATCCCCAATGTCACTGATGAAGACAATGAACAACACCAGCCCCAGCACACAGCCCTGTGGGACCCCACTGGTTACCTCTCTGGTACCAGATAACTCTCCCCCACAACCACCCTCTGGGTTCTGTCCCTCAGCCAGTTTTCCACCCATCTGACCATCTTTTCCCCCCCAACTCCAAGATCCACCAACTTCCTGATCAACCTTTTGTGGGGCACAGAGTCAAAGACCTTGCTGAAATCAAGATAGAGGATGTCTACCACTTGGCGCTGTCTACTGTCTTATTGACACAGTCAAAAGTCAATCAGATTCATTTGACATGCCCCCTGCGAACCCATGCTGGCTGCATCCTGGAGACCATGTTCCTCTAGATATTCCACCAACCTTCCTTTAGTATGGTCTCCATGAGCTTACCCACAATGGAGGTCAGACTGACTGGTCTGTAATTCCCTGGGTCATCCTTAGGACCACTTTTGTGGAGGGGCACTACATGTGCTGTTCCCCAGTCCTGCAGTACCATGCTTGACTATAGTGAACTATTAAACAGGTCTGCCAGTAGCCCTGCCAGCTCCTCAGCCAGTTCCTTTAGTATGCTTGGATGTACTCCGTCTAGGCCTTGTGATGTGTCCACCTTCAAGGCCAGCATCTCCTCCCTCACTCTATCCTTCTCTATCACTACATCTGTATTCCCCTCCCTCCCTGCTCTTCTTTTCCCTCCTGAAGGCACTGATCCATCCTTCTCCCTGGTGAAGACAGAACAGAAGTATTCATTTAGTATCTCTGCTTTTCCCCCCATTATCCTCCACCCACTCCACTCCTTTCTTAAGCCTAACAATCCCTTCTTTCTTGTCCCTTTTCTCACTTATATAGCGAAAGAAAGCCTTCTCCCCCTTCTTAATTCCTTCAGCTATCTGCAGCTCCTTCTGTGCCTGTGTTACTTTGGTTCAGTATTTACAGAAAGAGTAGGTAACAAGCCAAAGATAAGGGACAAGGGGATAATAGGTAGGGAGGTGGACACTAGTCCATTTACAGAGGAGAAAGTCCTCAAGGTACCAGTACAATCAAAAGTGGACAAGGCAATGGGACCCGATGGGGTTCACCATAGGATACTGAGGGAGCTCAAAGAGATGCAGGCTGCACCTCTGACAGCTCTGTTCAACTTATCACTAGAAACAGGGGAGGTTCCGAGGGACTGGAGGAAGGCGGATGTGGTCCCACTTCACAAAAGTAGGAACACAGAGGAGGCAGGAGATTACGGACCTGTCAGCCTGACTTCGGCAGTGGGTGAAGTAATGGAATCACTACTGAAGGAAAGGATAGTGGAATACCTTGTAACCACTGGATTTCAGGATCCAAGCCAACATGGTTTCACGGGGGGGGGGGGCGAAGAGATCTTGCCAGACAAACCTGATCGAGTTCTTCGACTGGGTGATGAAGGAAGTGGATCAGGGAGGAGCCATAGATGTGGCCTACCTGGAGTTCAGCAAGGCCTTCGACACCGTTCCACACAGAAGACAGGTGAGCAAGCTAGCCTATCTGGGAGTGGGTCAGAAGGTAGTAAACTAGGTAAGAAGTTGGTTAAGCAACAGGAGTCAGAGGGTGATGGTAAATGGAATCCACTCTGGAGAAGACAAGGTGACCAGCGGGGTGCCTCAAGGGATAGTACTAGGCTCGGTCCTCTTCAATATTTTTATTAGCAACATTACGGAAGGGCTAGAAGGGAAAGTATGTCCGTTTGCAGATGGTGTAAAAAGCTGTAACAGGGTGGACACACCGGGGGGAGGTGGGGTAGAAAAAATGTCTTTATTAGTGACATTGTGGAAGGGCTAGAAGGGAAAGCATGCCTGTGAACGCAGATGACATAAAAATCTGCAACAGAGAGGACACACCAGGTTGGGGGAGTGGAGAAATGAAGTATGATATGAAAAAGTTGGAAGAATGGTCAAGGGTTTGGCAGCTGGGTTTCAATGCAAAAAAGTGCAGAATCATACATTGGGGGCATAGTAACCCAGGGACTACGTATGAAATGGGAGGGAAGGTACTGGCAACAACCAAACAGGAACGGGACCTGGGAGTAATCATTTCTGATGACCTGAAGGTCATCAAGCAGATTGATAAGGCAGTGGGGAAGGCTAGTAGGATGCTCGGGGGTATAGGGAGGGGTATAAACAGTAGGAGGAAGAAGGTACTATTACCCCAGTACAGATCACTGGTGAGACCACACCTCAAGTATTGTGTCCAGTTCTGGACGCCCCACCTCTGGAAGGGCATAGATAGGGTAAAGGCGATACAAAAGAGGGCAACTGAGCCGGCTCCATGGCACCAAGTGAAGGGGTTTGCTCGACACGCTGGTGACCTGGGTTCGCACCTCGGGTCTGGGTGTCAGGAGCTGAGACGAGCAGGGAGAGAATCCGGGGGAGGGGTGGGCAGGGCCTCGGCGCCTGGAGGTGGACTGGGCGGCTTGCCAGGAGCGTGACGCCTCAACATGCCCCCGCACGTCCCCACGTAAGCTCAATCAGGGTGGAGTGGGAAGGCCAGAAAACGGAAAATTGCACCGATTGACCAGATGAAGGCTGCCGGTCCCTGTTGCCACAAAGCCCCAGATTGTCCAGACTGACCCTGCAGCATGCAGGTCAATTGGCTGCACCTACTGGTGCTTCTCCCTCGGGGGGGGGGGAGACCCATCCAATGAAGGGATACATCAGGTTTCCCGGGGTGGGGCTGCCAATATGGAGGTGGTGGATGGCAACGGAGGTTGAGTGGCAGCGGGTGCACCTAGTAAAGCCTGAAGGAGTGGCCAGTTGGGGATGCTCAGGGAGGAGCAAAAAAAAAGGCAACCACAATGGTGCAGGGCCTGCATCAAAAGAGACTCAGGGAATTAAACATGTACTTTCTAGAGGAAAGGAAGGAAAAGGGGAATAAGATAGAAACATTCAAATACCTAACAGGTATTAATTAGGTGCAGGAAGGTAGCATTTTCCATAGGAAAAGAAGCTTGAGGACAAGGGGTCACGCTATGAAGCTCGGAGGGGAGGCTCAGAGGAAATGTGAGGAAATACTTCTTCATGGAGAAGGTGGTGGACGACTGGAACAGTCTCCTAGCAGAGGTGGTGGGTGTCAAAACAGATACAGGATTCAAGCATGCTCGGGACACATACAAGGGAACCTTGGAAATAAGGCAAGGGGTCGAGACGACCAGAGATCGAATGGGTCTGCGGTGGCACAGTAGGTAGGGAAAACTAGGCAGACTGGATAAGGCCAAGAGGTCTTTATCTGCCGACAATTTCTATGTTTCTGTCCCGCAATGATCCATTCTCTGCGTCCCCTTCTCTTCTCCCTCTTTGTCAATAATGTGCCAGGTAACTGCGGTGGGGCCAACCTGTTGCTATACACTGATTATGCTGCATTTTATAGATGTTCCAAAGATGCCAACTAAAGAAGAAATGTCTTCATATCTACCGTAATTTCCTTTTCTGTTAGCTCCTACATTGTCAAATGGGTACTAACTACAAATGGGTATTATACAATGGCATGAACTTATCCTAGACTCTGATTGGTTAGTCTGGGACTGGAGCCGTGATGTTATCCCAGTACAACATCACAGCTCTAGTCCCAGCATACAGAAGACTGCAGCAACAAAATCATTCCACTGCAGCCGGCTTCAGTGATCCCCGCTGCCCAGCTCGCTTCAGGGATTTCCGATCTGAAGCCGTCTTAAGTGTTCTCCACAGCACCAATTTGCAAAATTGTTCTCGAATACCTTAGAAGTATTACCCACAAGACACCATGTCCCCCTACACAAACACCTAAACTTTCCTTTCCTGACATTTTATTTGTCCTGACTCCCGAGAACAGTACTGCAGCATCTACAAATGTTTTTTTTTTGCCCACCGCATGGACTGGGTTCACTGAACCGTGTAAAGCAGAGCTGAAACCAAACTGCCCATCATTTGAAAGCCGATGCCACTGACTGCACATTTCTCCCTACTCAGGTTACCATATCACCACTAGTCTTTCAATTTAAAAAAAAAAAAACTGTCATAATTCTCAAAGGAAGGTGAGAAAGAGCAGAACAGGTTTGATTTTTCCATTTCTCGGCAAAACGAAATGTCAAATCACTCACTGTCACTCACTTCTGCATTTGGCATGTCCTGTCGGATGACCCCACACCTCCATAGTAACCTCACCACAGAATTTCAATGGCCCCACTAAAAAGCTGAAATAAGTGTCCTTCTTCTAACTTCAGCTTAACCTAGGAGCACAGTGTCAGTGAGCTGGTATTTCAAAAGCTGACCGCATGCTCGGTGCTCTTTGCTTCACCTATTGCTGGCTAACCACCACAAGGCAACTCAAAACTAGCAACCTTGCCACAGTGACCTAAGCAAATAAAAAACTGGGAAATTTGAAACACGTACATAAGAAACCAGCAACAGATGAAATGGTGGTGGTTGGAGGGAGGGGGCTCACACATGCTGAAACACAGCCAGGATGGAATGAAATAAAATAGGGGACAAGTACGTGACAGAAGCTCCACCTGCTGGACAAAAGAGAAACTATGGACTTATTTTTCTGTATGTAACCTTGCCCTAACAAAAAAAAAGTATTTTAAACATATTTTTTCGATTTTATTTTTCTTTCTTTCTCAACAAAGGAGCTACTGTATAATAGCTATAATGTACAACAGGGTGTGGGTTGTGCTGGGATAACCTCATACTTGGGGTGTTGGACACACTCGGCCTGCGGCCCCGTGCTCAACCACCCCAAGCGTGAGGTTATCCCAGCACAACCCACACCCTGTCATGCATTATTGCTTAATTGTGCACCCCTACTAGGGGAAATGGCACAGCCCAAAGGCTGAATTAGCCACAGAATATTGGGCACATGAGAATTCCAAACAGCAGCAATTCTCCAGTCACTGCTGTCTTTGCAGTGCCTCTAAATACAGAAATAAATGCCATAACAGTAAACCTGACACGAAAGCACACAATTAGTTTTCTAACTGACATGACTCTAGCCAGAATAAAATATAGTGAACAGTGGCCTATCTTGTCAGATGACAGAAAGTGAGTGATCGGAGCTTGTCTTAAAAAAAAAAAAAAAAAACTACTTCGAAAGCTTGCAGAAGGTGAAGAAATGCAGATCTGTTACAAGGCAAGAACTGCATACAGAGTAAGCACTCACCTGCAACAAAAGATGCACTCTTCGTTAACATCAGATTCCAACCTGGCAAATCTGTGAAATAGCAGGGATCATGCTTAACTTTTTTTTGCACTGGTCCACCCGGGAAAGTGATGGCTCCATTGCACTGGCCCTCAGAGACTGCACTAGCCCCAAGATTAACATTTAAATTTTATGAAAAGAAGCACACAGTGACAAAGTTAGAAGACTGAATAGTATTTTTTTTTTTTTTTTTACTGTTTGTTACTTATTTCTGTTTCCATATTTTCAAGTTTCACTTAAAAAAAAAACAGTAAAAAAATATATATATTCAAATATCTAACTTTGTCACTGTGGTTTTTTCATGTAATACAGTGCCAAGTCAAACAGTTCAGTGGGCCATATTTCAGAGATTTATTGATATATTCATCCCAGTTTACTTTAAAAAGGAGTTCAGCATCTGCCCCCGAATTTCAGCGCATGACTCCTAAGGTCTAAAAGATTAATCCACAGCATTCATAAGTATGTCCAAGTATAAAATAATCCCCAAATCCCAGGAAAAGCTTTGCAACAAAGCAGTTAAATAAGTTAGAAGCATCTTCTAGAACAGCAACATTCGAATTACAGTGACAAATTAGCAAGGCACATAACAGAGTTGAAATACACTGTACAAACTGACTGCAGGGAACCTCTCTTTCTAGTTCAATCTAATCTGAAGGGCTCCAGCATATACCTTGTTGTATCTTTAAACCACACCATTTCACTCAAATGATTCACACACTTGACAACAGCTGCAGTGTCTTTCATATAAGCTTTTCTCGCTGTGATCACTTCAGCACTCCTAGCAGTAACTTTTTTTTTTACCCTGCCATCCTACTTGTCGCCACAGATCCAAGCCACAATCTGTTGCCCCGTTCAAATCATAACCTGTTGCCGCCTCCCATCCCCCTTCCCCCTCCCTTTTGTGCCTTCATTCCCCGTCCCAGCACTCCCGAGTCCGGGTTGCAACACAGGCACCACTGTGCTTAAAAAAAAAAAATAAAAATGCTACTGTTTCAGAGCTCACTTTCAGCAAGCTCAGCAGCCACTTTGACGGTTTGGCTGACGGTGGGATAGCGTTACTGGCGCACACTCACACTTTCTTTCCCGGCCTGGTGGATGACTGTAAACAATTTGGGCCCCATACCTGTCTGTTATCCCTCCCTGGATCCATCTGTGTTGGTCGGGTGGGTCTCCGCTGGATCCTGAAACTGCTCCTCCTTCTTGCTGGTGCCGCGGCGTTTGTTGAGCCAGCTAGTACTACAGGCAATTCTGCATGCAAATCCCACCAGCCGCATTATTCCCGATCTGACCGCCACACCAAAACTACCCACTCAATTTGCTGTAGTAGGAGGAGGAACTGCTGAAGGAACCAATTGGTGCTGGTTACTGAATGTCAAGAGGAGGAAACAGTCTTGCTTGCGATCGCAAACACTAGCATAAGGTTAAAAAAAATCTGGAAATTCATTTTCTTTGTGAGTCCCTTAAAGGGAGATTACCCAAATACTAGTTAGATTGCGCTAGCCAAACCGGGAAAGTTGTTCGACAATTGCACTGGCCCGAGGCAGTTTGCACTATGCCCCGGGGCCAGTAAAATAACATTAAGATCGACCCCTGAATAGCAGCCAAAATTCTAATGTGGAATTGTTCTTATTCATTTTTTTTTTTTTTATATCTAAATGAACAGAAGCGCAGCAAGTAAACTATAGAGGGATGTCCAGACAGACTTACAAACTGAAGTCATAACAGGACAAAGGACATCCCCGCGCCATACTGGACAACATTCTCTCACAGGAGCAAGGCTCCCAGGCGGGCCCACTGACAATGTAGGAGTTAACAGAAAAAGACATTATGGTAAGTATGAAGAAATTTCTTCTTTCTGTAGCGCTCCACATTGTCAATGGGTAGGAACTACAAATGGGTTCTAAGAAGCAGTACATATGAAAAAAAAAACGGGTGGGGGGGGGGATACTGTCCCACACGTCAACCACGTATAGGAAAGAATTTACCTGCTAACTGCTACCTGCAAAACTCTGCGGCCAAAGGCCACATCAGCAGAGGTCTGAACATCCAGTCTGTAGAGCTTAGGGAGAAAATGCGGACAGAGGACCATGTAGCTGCCTTATATAACTCTAAAGCAAATGTTTCACCTCTCTCCGCCCAAATAAATGCCATAGCCCTGGTGGAGTGAGCCTTGATGAGTGGCGGAGGCCTCTCTGTTGCTGCAACATAAGCCTTGGTAATGCAGGTCCACACACTCCTAGTTAGGGTGACCTTGGGAGTTTATTTTGTCCCTGCTTGGCCACTCCAAAATGGACGAACAACCTGTTTGATTTCCAGAAATCAGCAGTCCATCTAAGGTATGCCCTAACAGCGCATCACAGATCTAACTTGTTACACTCCTTTTCCATACGGGGAGAAGGTTGCGGACAGAAGGACTAAAGACAGATTTCCCTGTTCACATGGAAGGCTGTGGGAACCTTCAGAAAGAAGAATGGGACTGTTCTGAGCACCTCCTTGTCTTTATGTATGACAAGACACAGTGCTCCGTGAGACAAGGCCTGGAGCTCACTAATGCTCCTGGCTGAGCACATAACATCTGAAAAACACCTCTTGTAAGACACCACATCCAACGGCACCGATGAAGCGGTTAAAAAAAACTCCTTACAGGGAACATTCCAGACCAGATTCAGATCCCATGGGGGAACTGGGCAGGGGTCGTAACTGAGGTCAACTCCAGCCAACAACCCATGGAAAATGAATAACCTCCTGGTTAGTCCCTAGGGACAGACCCAAGGAGGCTCCAAGGGCAGACACCTGACCTCTCACGCCGACACAGAAAAACTTCATGGTACCCATTAGAGTGTGTATCACCTCCTTAAAAAGCCCGTTTCAGAAGACTCCTCCATTCAGGAGCCAGGCCTCGAACTGCATCACTCCTGGACTGGGATGCAGAATGAGGCCCTATGAGAGAAGGTCTCCCCACACTGGAAGGCAAAATGGTGCACGCTAAGCTAGGTTCACTAAGACCGAGAACCATGAACTTTTACTGCACCCGAATTTTAAAATGAAGAAGAGCAAGGCATGCAGCTCTCATCTACAGAAAGTCTATGTGAAGGTGCTATTCCTGCACTGACCAAGTCCCTGAATGAGAAGTGGTCCAGGACTGCCCCCCCCCCCAACCAACAGGCTGGCACTGGATATCAGAATCAACTGTGCAGAGACTTCAGAGGAGAACCCTCTGCTCAGATTCTCCAAGCTCACCACCAACTCAGAGACTGGCTCAGTTGTGGAGAGGGGGGATCCCAGATGATGAGCCTCCGAGGTCAGATCCCAGGTTGATAGTAACTCCATTTGTAGGGGCTGCGTAAGAAGGCGAGCTCCCAGGACTAGCTGCACCACCACTGTCACGAGGCCCAGAATTTGAAACAGGCAGACAGCTGAAGCCAGCGACTGGCTCCTCAGCCACTGGACTTCCCTCAAGGGACTCCTTCAAGGATGGCAAGAGGGAGACCTTCCCCTGGTCCTTCCCGAACACCACTCCCAGGTGTTCCAGGGTCTGTGATGGTTCAAGAAAGCTTTTCTCATGATTAACAGCCCAGCCGTGGGACTCTAACACCTGCAGAGTCCAAGACACTGACTTCCTAGCCAAAGGTGCAGACTGTGATCAAACGAGCAGATTATCCAGGAGGGACAGACATGATGACCCTCCTGAGAAGTTGAGTCCTCAGGACTATAAACACCTTCGAGAAAAATCCTGGCAGCCCACAAAGGTGCGCTTGAACTGAAAGTGCTGTCCCAGGACTGTGAACCTGAGGAAACTCTGATGAAACAGGTGACTGGGGCTGTGGAAATACGCATCCCTCAGATCTATGGAAGCTAGATAAACCCCTGGCTGGACAGCTTGGATGATGAATGCAAGGGCTCCATCTAAAGGACTTGTGACAGACAAACTTATTTAGGTGTTTAAGATCCAGGATAAGCCTGAAACGCCCCAACTTCCTGTAAACCACAAAACAGATCAAGCAGAATCCCTGGCCAAGCTCACTGGGGGGCACCAGAGCCATCGCCCTGATTTGAGAGAGGTAGCCCAGGATCTCTGACACCGCTTGTCTCTGAACGGGATCCTTTGGAACCAGGGGCAGCTGAAAACACCCCCTTTGAGGACAAAGTTGAAAACTCTATTGCATAACCTACAGCTAGAATTCCCAAATTCATGCATCTGATGTTGTCTGGACCTGTCTTATTTAACAATCATGCAACCCTTCACCGAGGGAAGGGAGACAGAGATGGGCCCGCTTCCCTCTCACTGTGGGGTGAACGCTTCCTGCCCTGTGACTGCATTGCATCTTCGGGCAAGGGCTCCTCTGCTACTATTGCTCTTGAAACCAAAATATTCCTTTACTCCTGTGGTTCCCAAAGTTCCGAAAGGGACTAAACCCCCTTCAGAACTGCCTCCGTTGGCCGCCTCCTTGACCTTTTTGAAGATGATGTGGCCTTTGCTGTTGCACTAACACTAGAAGGAAGCTCTTTTCATCCTGGATATCTTTCAAACGTATCACCCAGGCAGAACTGAGGAACAAACCTTTCTTGAAGTCACATACCTCGCATAGCCAACATAATGTGATAAGTGGAGTGAGCCAACATGTGTAAGATGTTCATCGCAGTATCCTCTAGGAAGGTGGAGGCCATGGGTACCAACTGCAACATGCCTGCCCCCTACGAATATAGGGGAACGAAGCTGCCCAGGATCATAACCCACAAGTTCAAGGTTCTGGCAACAATAAAGGAGGCATAGGAGGTGCGCATGTTCGCACTGTTGGAGGCAAAGGCTCTTCTGCAAACAGCATCTGGTCGCTGTCGTGCAAACCCATTAAGACCAAGGACCCTTCAACAGGAATAGCAGCATGTCTGACAGAATCAAGAACCATCTCATCTGCCAGAGGAGGAGGGTTCACTTGCGAGTATTTTCTTTGATCCACACCTACCCATCCTTGTCCAATAATTTTTTATTTATTTTTTTAACAGTGAATAAGGTTCTGAAAAATTCACTGGAGCGGAGAAGGATGTGGACAGGATAGAGTTCACAACCACTGCCTCCATGGATTGCACCTCCTTGAGCTGCAAGGACCTACATACCTCAGTTGTCAAATAAGACAAAGACTTGGAATCAAACAGGGAAAGGATAGGAATACCCCTCTTCAGCTCCGTCCACTCCCCTGCCTCCTCTTCCTCAGAAAGATTGTTCTCCTTCTCGAGTAACTCCCTTGGGTCAGGATTTTACCCCAAGATCCCCCATTTCTTCATACTGACCCTCAGAACAGCCAGGTTCGGTGACTGCCTGCAGATCTGTAATAAGCAGTCTTGTGCTGCTGCAGCGCACCTGGACATGCCTGTGTGCCTCCCCCGACCTGAGGGGCCCAGTTTGGGGTCAGGTGTGTCTGAAGGGATGTCTGCCAACAGCTCTACAAGATTACTCCTCACTCTGGGGTTTCAAGAAAAGGCCTCAGGCCCTCCTACCTGAGTGCAACCAATGCAACTGCTATTACTAACACGGTTTCCCCGCATTCAGAATTGGTCTTCAGAAATGTTTACACTGGTATACAAACTCTGTTTAAAACTTTCTTTGTCAGTCTACATAATGTTTGGTCTGCCAGGCCTATGATGTGTTTACAACTAAGGTCTCTAACACCGTCTATGTTTCTACATAACTTTCTGTAACTCTCTGTTGTCTTTTTTTTTTTTTTTTTTTATTATGACTATTTTTGGCCTTGCCACCGGCCCTATCTGATCAACTCCCCAGCCCCAACTCCTGAATCACCGGGCCATCTACGCCTGGTCCAGGAGCGCGCCTGTGGGAGTCGATCTTCACCCTGCCGCCGGTGTGATTTTCCCCTCCATTTTCTCCCAGGGGCCCCAGGAGTAGGCACGCATGCACCTTACAGCCCCGGTAATGACCCCTATCCCCCACCCCATTGGCCTAATGGCTAGCACCCTCTAGGCCTGAGCTGCCCCTGGCCTCCACCAGGAGGCAGCCATTAGCCAAGGGTAGCCACCACACCTCCCCGGAGAGGAGAGGAGAGCTGCCAGCCGGCAGCTCCATCCAGCTCCACCCCCCCCACCACTGCCGATCGACTGCCCGGGCTCTGCTCTCAACCCGGCCGCATGCCACGAGGTAAGGCATCCAGCGCCTCAGCCCTCAGCACCACCAGGCTGGCTAACTCACTGTTGTCTTTGAATGCAAGATGTCTTTCTGCTGTGCATCTATGTAATTAAACCCAGGTCACAACTGAAAAAGGGACTTTTAGTCTCACTGGGTCCACCCAGTTAACAAAATTCAATAACTAAATTAACTGTGATTTTTGAAGGTTGCAAAGGATTCCCATGGATGTGAGAAACTGACAGCTGAGAACAATGCCAGTTCTGACGGTGCCTGGACAGACATCTTATAAGTCAGTTGCCCAGACAGGGGAATACTCAAATTCCCGTCTTAATGAGGTTTCACAGCAAGTACTACTAAGTCTTTGGTGAAAATGCATGGCACCAATGCAAATCCAAACAGCAGGACTCTAAAATGATAATGCTTAAGTAGGTCCACCATAGGGCCAGACAACTGGTGCGGTTTTCCTAAAGGGTGACCAAGAGGTTGCTCTACCAGCTCCAGTGAGTAACCATAGGGCAATTTTCAAGACCCACCTGTCAATGGTAAGTAATGGTCTCTCACTGCTGTTGCAACAGGGCTAATCCCTTCCAAATGGAAAAGAGTGATCCACCTCGGGCAGCTGAGGTGGACATGTGCTTAACATCTCAACAGGTTAGCACGTAGAGCCTCTGCCATCTGGACCCTCTTCTGCTGCTTTTTCTTCTCCTACTGCTGTAAGGGCTTAGGCTTGGACTGTTGGTGGAAGCCTTGTTGGGTGGGCTTGCCAAGAAATGTCTGCTGCTGGCAGAAAAAAATCACATCCTCCACCTCTCTGAGAAGGGACACAGAGGTTCTTTATATCCCTAAAGGTAATTTTCTTCTCACTGCACTTCTTAAGGCACTCTTCCTTATGATCTCTAAAGAGACTAGTTCCATTAAACGGAACATTCATGAACTTCTGCAGACCATCAAAAAGGAACCCTGACATTCTCAGCCAGGAAATCCCAGCAGCAGCAGCACAGACCACTGCACTACAGGCAACCAGAGCACTCAGCTGGTGGTTATTACATTCGAACCCTAATGTAAAATTGCCAAAAGGTTCTGTTTCAAGGAAGATTCCTGAAGGCTCTCTGTGAGATCACTGAGCTCTTCCACATGGAATATTCATAGCTCAAAATATGGGATTAGTGGCTCACAACTCTAAAGTCCAGAGTAGTTGAGGCAAACACCCATCCCATTTTCCCATGATGTCCATCTTGCCAGACTCTTTGCAGGAGGCTACACAACTAATTCCTTCAGAGCAACTGACTTATCACTGGTAGCTATGATAACCACAGCATCTGCTACAGGATGGGCAGCATACCAGTTTAGTCTGGAGTGCTGTATACTTTCTATCCAGGAGCCAAAGAATTGCTTGGTTTGCTCCAAGATGCCTCTATAAGGGCCTCCAGGGCAGGCAGGATATGTGGCACCAGGGATATTGGGTGTAAGGGTATATTAATAAAACTCCATCTATATCTTCCTGGTAACAGCCACTGCCTCAAAGGACAGAGCCTTGTGCAAATTCTTCAGCAGTGACTGGAGAATGAGATTCTCATGTGGAGTCTGCACTTTCTGGGTAGACAGCGTTACCTCTTGGCCAGAGAGATACCTCTATGCCATTATACATTTGAGAGAGACACATAACCCGCCCGGAGCAAGATCTGCCCTGGTACCAACAGCTATACATGGGAAGGAAATCACATGGCACTGAAGACGGCCCCAGCACAGCAGGAGACACCAACTCAAAACAGCACTGGCACCACCAGACATTGAGGATGGTACCAACACCGCCAACAGCTCCAATATCAAGAATGGCACAGGTGTTGCTAGCGGCACCAACGTTGAAGGAGCTGAACCCAGCAACATCCCAGACACTGCAATCAACACTACCACAGCCAAAGCCGGTAAGGTGCAGAGCAGCCACTGTTTCATAAGACCTGTCCATCAACCAAACAGTTAATTGAAACATCCTCTACAAGAAGAGTGTGCTGAAGACACAGGAGCTCCTCTAAAGGAACAAAGAAGCTTGGCCTGGTATCATTCCTTGATGGTGAAGAAGAGGACACTGGAATCCTCACAGCCAGGGACACAGCTGCCTCAGGGCAGAATGACAACAGAACTCATCCTTGAATAATGTTATTACTTTCTGTTTTTTCTTTTTTGTGCAAGGACAAGGTTGAGCGATCCCTGGAACTCGATGCTGGACCATTTATTTTTACGACTGCTGGAGGACTGCCTAGCCTCCTGGTCGAGAGGCTACCTGGTACCCCACAGTTGCCCAATTAGGAGTGGTGGTCAGACACAACCTCATTGCTGGAGCAATTTGCCTTGTCAGGTGCCCTACCTGCCATTACATTTTTTGAATGTTGAATGTGGTAGGGCTGTGAGAAAATCTGGATGTAAAAAATACCAAAACTGTAACAAAAACAATAACACTGATAACCACAGAGATGGAGGGGCAACAAATTGGATTAGAACACTATCTGAATGCAAATAACAAGGTTCTGGTCCTCAAAGAGGAAAGCAATGCTCTTCAGCAGAGGGAGAAAATGAAGCATATGTGGCTGGTGCCAGCACTTCTTTATATCCTGCGGGCACACACACAACTCTATCCATGGAAAGCCAGGCATCGGCAATGCTAGTCCAACGTCTGGTTCTTGCAGAGTCCTGTTGCCTCCGACTCTAAGACTAAACAGTGGTACTCTATGGAGAAGACTGATACTTGTTAGATAATGGGGTATTTCCACCACCATGTCCGAGTGTTGCCCTAGTCCCAATTGAGCCATGGCAAGGTTGAGAGAAATGGAAAAGCTGGCAATGGTCATGGGTGAGAAATACTCTTCACGCAGGCCAGCAGGTGGCTTCTTACTAGCCAACTGAGAGCAGAGTGCAATGCAGGATTTGGTCCACCTGGCAACTGTCTGCCTCACTACTGATCTCCACTGAGAGGATTCAGCATATGTTATGAACAGCTGGTGCATGTAACCGCAAAATGTTGTGGTGCACTCCTCAGAGAAGATCAAGGCTCTGTGAAAATCGAGGGCATGAAGTGCACACTCGGCATCCAAGACGTGTGGCTTTGACAAAAAAAAAAAAAAACATAGGTAGCACCAAGGACTGATTCAGATGTAATGCAGAAACTACCTTGGGCAGGAATTTTGCATGGAAGCACAGGACAACCTGGGAGCAGCAATAGGTCCAGAAAAAGAGGGAACAGGTGGCCCAACCCTTTGAGGAATTTGGACATCACTTTCTCCTGGTCCACCATAGGTATACTCATTTTAGTCTGGTGTGCAGAGATGGCCACCAGGTACACCTTAAGGGATGTAGTCTGCAGTCCAGACTGAGACAGGGACCAGAAGCAGTCCAGAATGTGCTTCATGAAGCAGGAAAGAGATGAAAGTGTGTTAATCTCGCATCAGCAGGAGAACATTTTCCACTTAAACTCAAAAGTTCTGCAAGTCGACTCCTTGCAAGATCCCTCCAGCACTCAGGGGACATTCTCAGGAAAGCCTTAAGGCTTGGAAAGTGAAGTTACTTACTGTAACAGCAGATCCTCAAGGGAGTCTCCTTCATTAAGCCACACCTATGGAACTATATACCATTGGCATCAGGACTACGGGGGCTGCCCACGTCGATGTGTGTGAGCACTGCCTATATAATTCAGTTCCCCGCCACAGACAAGCTTGGTGGATTATCCAACCGGCACAAACCAGAAAAACTTAAAACAAAATCAGGCACATGGGAGAAGGCATGAAACAGGATAAAACATCTTAATAGGGCAGAGGAAGAATGCAGAGTGCACAAGAGCAGGCAGGATATCCAAGGAACCCACCTGAGTAAAGAAGCAGGACAGTGGGAGGGTAGGCTGTGTCTCAATGGAGGAGATTATCTTGAAGATCTACTATTATGGTAAGTAACTGCACTATATTCTTCAATGACATCTCCCTTTATTGAGACACACCTATGGAATGATTCCTAAGTAATACAGTAGGTACCGTAGGAGGAAGGATCAGTATGAACTTAAGACAGAAGATCTTGCAAAACAGTAAGGCCAAAGCCAGCTCGACTACAAGATTCAATGTCCAGACTATATAACGAATGTGTAAACAGTACTCTAAGTGACTGCAGAGCAGATGTCAGCAGCTGACACGCTATGTAAACAAGCCATGGAAGTATCCATGCCACAAGTGGAGTGGCCACGGACAGGACCCGGAAGCCACTTACTGTGCTTCTGGTAACAGAAAAACAATACCTGGTGCCAGCCATGTGGAAAGGCATTGCTTAGAAATAGGGGACCAACCATCCTGGGCGTGAAAGACACTAAGACTTGTGAGGATTTTCTATAATCCTTGGTACAATTCAGGTAGAAACACAGTGTCTTATGACATCTAGAGAATGCAACCAGTCCCCTTTATTAGTAGGGAAAGGAAAATAAGCAGGACGTTGAATAGTCTGATTTAGTGTGAAGTCAGAGACAACCTTTGGAAGATTATAGATCACTACAGTGATTTCAATAAGTCAGCGAGCAGACTCACTGTATCTCTTATTCTGTGTATAGTGTACTCTCATACAGGAGTGGTAGAAGGGAGCACTCCTCTTTAGCCCCGGGGAAGAACAGCAAACCAAAATAAAAAGACTCCAGATTTACCATAAATCACTCAAACTAAACTCAAGAGAGTCATACTAAGACAATACAGCTAGAGACATGTCCCTATGGTATAAGAGACGCTTCATGATGTTTGGGCAGAGAGAACCACTCAGCTTCGCTTTGCGGTCCTCTCGCCCAAACCTCACACTCGGAGCCTCTTATACCATAAGAGACATCCCTCAAAGGCCGTATTAGCTTTTAAAAAGAGGCTTGGTCCTGAAAGTCCAATCCTTGTGGAAAATAAGACAATGGGGCTCTGCAACTAGAGATTATAATTCAGACACTCTTCATACTGACGTAATGGTCACCAGAAACAGCATCTTTCATGACAGGACATGCATATCAAAGGTAGCAGCCGGTTTAAAAGGAGGTGCTGTTAAGGGTCTTCAGAATCATGGCAAGGTCCCACACTGGAACTAGTTTACAGATCGGTGGACAAACACACAGAATACCTCTGAGGAACCCACTGGACACCTTAAGTTGGGCAAATGACTTACCATCTGAAAGGGCATGAAAAGCGGAAACAGTAGCCAAATGCATCTTCATAGAAAAGTACTGAAGACCCGATTCAGACAGGGAGAGGAGGAAGTCCAGAACATGTCTCACTGGACATGTAAAAGGTTCCAGGTACAGAAGCGACATCATATCATGAAACGTATCCACTTCTGGAAATAGTTGCACCTAGTAGATGGCTTATGAGCTGCATGAACAACATTTACAACCGTAGGGGAAACCCCAAAGCAGGAAGGTTCTACGTGCTTCGGAGCCAGACATGAAGGCGCAGGATCAGAGATCCGGATACACCAGAGAGCCCAGCTCTTGTAAAAAGAGGCATGCTTGAAGAGGAAGCAGGACAGCTGATTCCACTGCCAGTTGCTACAGCAGAGAAAATGAACAGTTAGGTACTCATCATAAAAATAGGTCTTCAACAGAATGTCTTCCATTAGGAGACACCTTTGTAACTATACCTGCATCAGTGCTAGCACCACATGGAAACTTCTGCTAGCCAGGGACCGCTCACAGCAACATCATGCATCAGCTCCTATATAAATATGGGCAGCCCCATCTCTCCTCAGTTCCCTGCCAAAGATTAGACTCTGAGGACCTCCACCTGTGAGGAACCAGGAGAAAAGACCAGCCCAGGCATACAAGGCAAGGCATAGGTCTGGATATGTGATACATGGATTAGGATGCAAGGGCGTAGCTACTGATACTCCAAGTAAGCCACGGCGTACCAAGTTTAGTAGCAGGGGTAGCAAACAAGCTGGCCAGCATTGCTCTGACCTCTCTAGTCCACTGTGTTTAAATTCCTTTGTTTGGATTTGTAGGCTTTTTCTTTTCTCTTTCAGCTTTGTTTTTGGGGGTAGGGGTGGCAGAGTGGACCGTGGATGTTAAAGCTGAAGGTCTCAATTAGGTCTGCGTGGTCCGCCTGCATAGTGATTGGCTGCAGCATCTGGTAGGGAATGTAGCAAGTATGGGGCAGTGAGTTTAAATGCTCCAGCAAAGTTAGAAGTCATACTATTAGTTCAACTGTACTGGGAGCGAAATGCAGTAAAAAACTGAGGAGCAGCAGATGGAAGAACAGACTCAGAGCCAGCTAAAAAAAAAAAAAGACTTCATGTGGAGTGGCAAGTGGAGCAAATCTGCCTACCTGCAGGGGAGAGAGAAGAAATTTCTGCCATGGTCTTGGAGTCATTGTACAGTCAGTGGCATCTACCAGTGGGCAGCAAGCATCACACTAGCAGCACAGATAGACAGCAGGTCTGGTGTGGGAATCATCTGACTGGAGCCAGGAGCCTTGGACTTGAGTCGTTGAGGGGCAGGCATGAACAACAGTAGGGGAGGGAGTAGCAGTGTGACAGGTTGATATACAAATCTGAAATGCCTGGCAACACCCCTGGGATAAGGCACAATATCTGATGTAACCCTCACTGAATCAGAAGGGGGACATAGGGTGGGACACCGTGGCAGAATAGAAGAGATTCTTTCAAAGATCTACTGTTACGATAAGTATGTAACTGTTCTATCTTCTTCTATGTTATTATCTCTTCCAATTAAGTCGTATCTTTGGAACAATTACCAGGCAGTCCCAAAAAGAGTAGAGGGAGGCTAGTACAACCTGATATATTCAAGACCGCAAGCCTTGCAGCACAGCAAGCCCAGATCTAGCAGGTCTATGAGAGACTATGTCCAGAATGTAATGTTTAGTGAAGGTGTGACACTGCTTCATGTGACTGCAGCCAAAACATTTCTGAAACAACCAACTTCAAGTGGCCATTCCCCTTGTGGAGTGACAACGAACCACACCAGGAAGTTCCTTACCATACTTCCTATAATAACACGTAAAAAATGTGCCAGCCATTTGGACAGGCACAGTTAAGACACAGGTGCACCCTCTTTCCCAGGGGAGAATGAAACCAAAGCTGAGAGGACTTTCTGCAGTTCTTGGTGCGATTCACACAGTATCTCAGTATCCTATGTACACCCAAAGTTTAGAGCAGTGCCTCACCCTGATTGGTATGCTCAGGGTAATGGACAGGAAGGTGTATTGTCTGAAAACTCAGATACCACCTTCGGCAAAAAGAAAACATTACTCACCATAGTAATGTTGTTTCTTCCAAGGGAATCTTACTGTAGTCTGACTTATGCAGTATGGTCTCACCATAGGACTGCCCCGGAGCCGAAATGGTTAACAGAACCTATGCAAATGATGGAATGCTAGGCTCGAGCTCAGTTTTCAAACCAAACCACTGTTCCTGATAAACAGTTCTAAACCGTCAGATTTTTACGAAGCATGCACCAAAATTTGTCTAACTAAGCACTACTATTGTTAACAACTGATCCCCCTTTTTTTAATAAACATTTTTTGTCCCCTTAAAAAATCTGAACTGGCACCCCCAAGACTCAAGTCACATATGCCCAAGAGAAAAAAAACATACCCACAGGTTTGCAACACACTAGTATAGTTGGAGTGCAGTGACCCTGGGTTCGTAGAAGGGAAGGAAGGGAGGGTGCTCAGAATACTGTAAGATTCCCTTGGAAGAAACAAGATTACTATGATGACTAATTTTTTCTTCAAACCCCAGGAAATCTTACTGTATTCTAACTTATGCAGACTACCCAAGCAGTACCTTTTGAGGTGGGTTAGAATCTACCTAGGAAAGGCTCTGCAGGACTGCTGTGCCAAACCTGGCATCCCCTCTGGCCTGGACATCCAAACAATAATGCTTGGTGAAGGTACGTACTGTTTTCCAAGTAGCTGCTCTACATATATCAGTTGGGGGCTATCCCTAGCAGCTGCTAAAGAGGCTGCTGTGCCCCTAGTTGAATGGGCCTTGAGGCCTGCAGGTGGCTGTTTACCCACCTTGTTGTAACAGAACTGAATGCAAGCCACAATCCATCTAGCAATGGATCTTTTTGTGGCTGGTTTCCCTTTTCCCACCTCTCCATAGGTGAGGAAGAGCTGAGTTTGATCCTGTCTTTGTGTGGTCAAGATAACAGCTAACTGCCATTTTTACATCTAGGCTATGCAATCTGCGTTCACCTGGAGTAGAGTGATCAGTAAAAAAGACAGGTGGTGTGACAGACTGCTTAATGTGGAACTCTGATATTACCTTAGGTAGCAATTTTCTATTGGTCCTCAGGACAACTTTGTATCTATGGATGGCAATGTAACCAGGCTCTGTAGACAAGGCCTGAAGCTCACTGATCCTTCTGGCAGAAGTCATGGCTACTAAGAATACTGTCTTCCAAGTCATATACTTGAGGTCTGCTGAAGACATAGGTTCAAAGGAAGACTGCATGAACTGGGCAATGCAAATGTTGATGTCCCACATACGGGTTGGTTCCCTATGACGAGGATACAAATGCAGCAATCCCTTGAAAAAATTCCTAAATACTGGGTTAGAGGCTATGGAAAACCTCTTGCCTGCTGACATATAAGCCGAGACAGCTGCAAAGTGCACTCTCAAAGTAGAGACCCTTGAGCCAGAAGAATGGAGATGTGCTAAATAATCCAGAACTACAGGCAAACTGGCTTGGTTGTGATCCAGGCTCTTGCCTTGGCACAAAATGGAGAATTTTTTCCATTTGGAAGAATAAGTCTTTCTAGTGGAAGGTTTTCTGGAAACCCTGAGTATTTCCATGACCCCTTCTGACAAATGCAAATCTGAATATTCTAAGTCTTCAAGAGCCAGGCCTTGAGCCAGAGGGATTGCAGGTTGGGGTACATGATCCTGCCCTGAGAGGATGACAGCAGATTGCGTCTCCTGGGGAGGTTGACTGGTTTGACTACTGACATTGATAATACCATGGGGTACCAAGGCTGCCTGGCCCAAGCTGGTGCAATGAGATTCATTGTTGCTAGCTGGGCTCAGAGTCTGTTCAAGACCCTTAGCAACAGGGGAAAAGGAGGGAATGTATACAGAAACCTCCCTGACCAGTCCAGTAGCAGTGCATCCGGGAAACTGTGCCCTTGATGAGGGGTCTGCAGCAGAACTGTGGTAACTGATTGCTCGGAGCTGCGAACAAATTCACTTCTGGGGTGCTCCATCTCTTGAAGATTTTTTTATTTATTTATTTATTAGATCTAGGATTACAAGTACCTTTGAGCCAAGGCTCTTTTACAAAGGTTCCATATCAGCTACAGTACAATACAGAAAATGAGAACATAAAATGATAACAATGTAAGTAAACAGTGCAGTAGCCAGAAAAAAATGAACTTGAGTGTGAACACATCACAGAAAACCAAGGTCAATTCAAGATAGAAAAGGAGAGGTGGGCAAAAGGGGACGCAAGGGGTTGGGGGTACATAAGGGGAGGTAGGAGCAGCCAGTGGCATTGTCAACATCTCAAGGAGAAATGCTAGCAGTAGGGGAGGATAACGCAAAGGGGGAGGGAGGGGTAGTGGGAGAAAAGGGAAGATAAGATAATAAGTGCTAAGAAGCAGGAGCATGGAGAAGGCTAGGTAAATGGTAAGTAGGGCTGATAAGATGTAACAGTCACAGGAGCTACAGGCAGTGAGATGAAGGCATGGCCTGGATTTGAACAAGCCAAGCTTGGGAGTGGAGGAGATGTCAGGGCTGAGACTATTCAGCCAGCTAGGTCCCCTATGAGCAAAAGATCTTTGGCCCTGTGTGGTGCGACAGCGGGGAACCTGCAGTAGCTGAGATTCGGATCCCCTGATGTTGCGAGGGTTCAAGCTTGGTCGCAGAAGGGCTTGGACTCCAGGAGGGGCGAGGTCTATGGTTATCTTCTTTGCCATAGTGCAGGTTAGATACTTTATACGGTTGGAGAGTTGAAGCCATCCAGATTGTGCATAAAGGTCACACATATGTGTGAGACTGTGAGCAACAGAGATGAGCCGACAGGCCTTACTGAGAGATGTCAATATACGTCTGAGAGCAGCAGCCAAAGCAGAGACATAGATGATCAGTCCATAGTCAATGATGGGAGACTACAGAGCTCTAGACAGCGACCTTCAAGGCTTCCGATGTAAGATGTTGCCTGTGTCGGTAGGGTAGGCTTAGATGCGTGTTAGCAGCTTTGGCAACACTGTCAATGTGGGCACCATAAGCTAGATTAGGGTCAAGTGAGATCCCGAGGTATTTAAATCATTGCACCTGCTCGAGGGTATTTCCAAGGCTGGTTGTGATGGTAAGGGGGTGTAGTCTATGCTTGTTGTGTGAGCTGTTGAAGAGCATAGCATTGTTTTTTTTATGGTTTAGGACCAGCTTATGCTTACTAAACCAGGTTTCCACAGAAGCGAAGCCTAACTGAAGATTGTGTTGTAGGGGTTCAGGATCCTTGTGGGAGGTGAAGATTATAGCATCATCAGCATAGAGGATGAGCTGCTCAGGGCAAGACTGCGGGAGGGTGTTCAGAAAAAGGTTGAAGAGTAGTGGGCCCAATATGGAGCCCTAGGGGACATCAGAGTGGACAGGTCTAGCATCAGAGAGAATACCCACAATTTTTTACTCTTTGTGACCGATTTTCCAAGTAAGTATTGAACCAAGCTATAGTGTCAGGAGAGAGTCCAGCATTCAGGAGCTTTTCAAACAGCAAATGATGGTGGACAGTGTCGAACGCCTTAGTCAAATCAACAAAAACGGCCCCAGCTAGATAACCTTTGTCCAGGGTGCTGTGTAGGGCTCCAGTGAATTCCAGTAAGGCAGATGAGGTGCTGTGACCTTTTCTGAACCCATGCTGTTGCGTACACATAATATTGTATTTATCCAGGTAATCCATAAGCTGGTCAGCCACTATGCGTTCAAGGGCCTTGGAGAGGGGAGGTACTACAGAGATTGGTCGATAGTTCCCGTGAATGGCCTTATCCCCTCTTTTGTGGACTGGAGTAACAGTAGCAGATTTCCATATGTCAGGGAACTGACAGAGGCTGAGAGAGAGGTTGAAAATTCTTGTTAATGGACCTAGAACCTCATCAAGGGTTAGAGACAGCAGTTTGAGGTCCAGCAAGTCACCACTAGTTCTGGACTTGGAGATTGCTTTGGCGATGTATTTGCGAGCTTTGTGCAACTTGACTGCTTTGAAGTAGAAAGGCGGGTGTTTAGAAGGGGTGGGAGAGCTTAAGGAGGTAGGGGAGTCAATATCCTTGAAAAAGTCTGTGGGGAGAACACTACTTAGGTCAGTGAATGCATCATTGAAGGTATTAGCAATGACCAAAGGGTCAAGATGGTCTCCAATCGCCAGCCCGGTGGTGCTGAGGGTTGAGGCACTGGATGCCACACCTCGCATCACGCCGGCAACCCGGGTTCAGGAGCAAGCCCGGGCTGCCGTGGGTCAGCAGTGGTGAGAGAGGATCAAGCGTCCGTAGGACTGCTCTCCTCTCTCGGGGAGGGATCCAGGGGAAGCCCAGCGCAGCAGCGGCCCCCCGGCGGCGCTACGACGCTCCTGGGCTCACGAGCATGGGGTAGACGTTGGCAGCTGCCTTCTGGACGTGGGTGGGAGCACTCATGTCGCGGGCCGTGCGGCACTGCACGTCCAACGTCGAGGGCGTAAATCCAAGAAAATACCCTCCGCCTCGGATAAGCGACAGCCCTGTCAGTGCCACCGCCACACGCCGGTTCCCCATCACTGCCCCTGCGGTCTCCCCGGGTTGCTGCCTCCCGTCCCAGTGAGCCGCGACAAAATTGAAGATGTAGAGGGAACACAGCGGGTGGTAGAGTGAGTAGGCGAGTGCAGTGGCCCGACAGAGTTCCGAGACAGAGGGCCAGAAAAAATAGTTGTTTGGGGGGGGGGGGAGAGAGATGGTCTCCAGGACCTGCCTGTTCAGTGACCACTCATGGTGGTTCTGATTTATTCTGCTGAGAGCATCCACCAGGACACTGTCCTTCCCTGGATGATAGACAGCTGAGATGGAGACTTACAGGGAATATGCCAAGGTCCAGATTTTCATAGCATCTGTGCACAGAGGATACGACCTTGTGCCCCCTTGCTTGTTTATGTAATACATGGTGGTTGTGTTGTCTGCTTTGACCTGAACCACCTTGTTTTTTACTTGATTTGCGAATGACTGGAGACCCAGAAGAACCACCCTGAGTTCCAATAAGTTGATGTGCAGGAGTGATTCCTGCTTTGTCCATGTGCTGTGTGATCCCCCAGATGTGCCCCCCCAGGAGGGATGCATCTGTGGTCAGTACCAGTGAAGGGGCTTGTTGCGAGAATGGAACCCCTTGCCTGAGATTGGCCTGGTCTTGCCACCATTGCAGAGCTTGGAGAAATGTTACTGTAGCTGGCACTAGCTTTAACAGGGAATCTGTTTTTTTGAAGCCAGTGAGCTCTCAGGTGGAAATGAATGTCCCTCATTTGGAACCTGGCTCCTGACACTGTAGCTGTGGATGCTGCCATGTGGCCTAGCAGTTGCAGAAGTGCCTTGCCGGCCCTGGGACATGCAGCTTGAAGGAATCTACTACCTGAATCAGGTTATCCACTCTGTCTTGAGGGAGGAAAGCCTTTCCCTTGAGTGTGGCCAATTCTGCTCCTATGAATTTGAGCAGCTGAACTGGTTCCAGCACAGACTTTTTTTAGGTACACCAGAAACCCCAATGAATGCAGGGTACCCTGTTTGAGTGCCAGTGCCTCTTTCACCTGCTGATGTGACTGACCCACTATCAGCCAGTCGTCCAGGTAGGAAAATATTGTTATTCCTTGCCTCCTTAGGTGTGCCATGACCACAGCTAGGCATTTTGTGAACACCCTTGGAGCAGAAGTTAGGCCAAAGGGCACTGCCTTGAATTGGTAATGACCTGATGGCAGTCTGAACCAGAGGTACTTTCTGTGAGACTGCCTTATAGGGATGTGAAAGTAGGCATCCTGTAGGTCTAGGGATGCTAGCCAGTCTCCCTGCCTTAGGATTGGTAGAATGGTAGTCAGAGTCACCATCTTGAATTTTAGTTTTGACAAATGTTTGTTTAGGTGTCTGAGATCCATTACGGGTCGCCACTCCTCTGTTTTCTTTATTGTGAGAAGTATCTTGAGTATCTTGCCTTTTCCCCTCTGGTCTGGTGGGACTGGCACTATTGCCTCCTGCAACAGTAGACTTGAAACTTCCTCTTCCAGCAAGAGTGTTTCTGATGGGGAGGATGGTTTAAAGGCCCTTGACCTCAGCCTTGGCATGAGCTTGAAGCTGAGTACAAGACCCTGGCCCACTACCTCCAGGACCCACTTGTCTGTGGTGATATTCTCCCACTCCTGGAGATAGTGGGCCAGCCTGCCCCCTACTGGTACTGGGGAGGTGACCCGAGCAGGCACCTCAGGATGTCTGCTTGGTCTGTGCTGCTGGCTGGACACTGGGGCTAGTACGGCCATTGCCCCTTCTGCCCCTGCCTCTAAAGTATCCCCTCTGTTGCTGGAACTGGGGGAAAGCCTGAGGCTGGAGGAAGAGCCTATAATGAGTTCTTCCCGTGCCACTTCTGGTCTGGTGCTTCTAGGGGGTAGATGCTCTTTCTTTAGCTGCAGCACTTTTATAGATCGACTTATATTCATCCATTTTCTTCATATGTGTCTCTGTTTGTTCACCAAACAGAGACATAGGGTCACAAGGGAAGTCCACAGCTTTTGTGTGTATCCTGTGTCAGGTTGGTAGTTCTGAGCCAGGCAAATCTCATTAGGGACAATGACGCTGCCATCTGTCTGGATGTAATATCATTTGAGTCCACTGCCATTCTGAACTGTGTTTTTGCAGCCTCAGTCCCTCTCTTTGCAGCTTCCTCTAGGTCAGCTGCCACGGGAGATGGAATTGATTTAGTTATTTCCATCACTGTGGACCAAAGGTTCTTCTGGTACCTGGCCACATATGACATATAGGTAGCTTGCCTAATAGCCAGGGAATATGCCAGGTACACTTTTTTTGCAATGGAGTCCACCCTCCTAGAATCTTTGTCCGGAGGGTGAGAGGCCAGGGGGATGCCAGCTTTGTCACAAGCTGCAGCCTGCACTACCCCCTCTCGACTAGGGTGCCCAAAAAGGAACTCAGGATCACTTTTGGCAACCCAGTATTTCTTGTCCGCCTTCTTTTCTGTAGGGGGCACAGAAGTGGGTATAAGTGTCTGTTTCTTAAGGGATTTATGGAGTGGCAGCAATAACCTCTTTGATGCTGGCACATCCATCATTTCCCTGTAATCCTCTTCTTCGTCATCATCTGTGGATTCCTGGGTAGGGAGATCGAGGGTCTGAGCTATTTGCGTCATAAAAGAAAAATATGAAGTGAAATCTTCAGTTCCCTTATCAGGGGAATTTGGTCTATGAGGATCTGGGGAAACTTCTGGATCAATTGGTTCCCCAAAATCCTCTTCATCAACTTCCTCTTCTTCTGCAAAGTGCTTCCCACTAAGGTCTGTTAAACCGGGGACCTGCATTAACCCAGGAGTATGAACCGTTACCGGCTGCCTTCCAACCGGAACCGGGGCTTGCAGAGACTGTATAATATGAATCGCGTTAGCGATGCCTTCTGCAGCAGGAGCAGCTGGTTTCTTCGGTTGCAGTTCCTGATGCTTCTCTTTACATTTTTTCTTACCCACAATGGCCGGTTCAGCAGCCGTGTCTGCAGTTCTTTTCTTAGTTGAAGAGCTACTGCCCCTTTCAGAGGGCAGCTCCTCCGGTTCATTCTGAGGAGGAAAAGATTTTTCAACAGATGGATCAGCAGCCTTTTCAGACATTTTTTCCTGCAGTCTCTTCAACCGTTTCTCAACCATGGACTGAGGAAACTGTCTGCAGATCTCACAATCTGTCTTGAGGTGTTCAAACCTCCGACAGAAGACACAGACTAAATGTGGCTCTACCTTAGCAAAAGGTTCCCCATACTTGGTACAGTGCTGGAAACCTGTAGGTCCCGTTCTCTTCTTGGCTTTCTGTGACATAACCCAGAAGAAAACAAATATTTCAGTTAAGTAAGAACTTACCGTAACAGTAGATCTTCGAGAGAGGTTCCTGCAGTAGGTCTTCATATATAGGACTGCGCCCCCTGGCATCAGGTCTGCACGGCAAACTTGTAGATAGCAATCATCAGCGGGGACCGCCCCCGGCATCGGGGCGTCGTGACGGCAGCCCATCTATAAATGGGACGGTCCACCGCCCACTCTCCAGTTCTTTTCCAACGGAGACCTAAAGATAGGTAAGGAGAAAACCGGAGTGAACTCCAGAGACCCTGCTTCCACTCTAGTTCCGCAGGACTAGATAGGATGGAAAATAAAGCATCCAAACACTGGGGGAAGGAGGGTGGGAAACTAGACTTACTGCAGGAACCTCTCTCGAAGATCTACTGTTACGGTAAGTTCTTGCGTAACTGAAATATTTTACTTCGAGAGGGTTCCTGCAGTAGGTCTTCACAAATAGGACTGAATACCAAGCAATCCCAAAGAAAAGCAAAAACGTAGGTGCATCCGGGAGGAGGAGAAGTCGCCATGAGGAATCACGACAGGAGGCCTTGCAGGACTGCAAGACTGAAGCCAGTTCTGCGCGAGAGGCAACGTCCAGACTGTAATGCTTAGTGAAGGTGTGAACAGACGACCAGGTGGCCGCAGCACAGATCTCTGCCGTGGACACATTCCTAAAAAAGGCAGTGGAAGTTGCCACGCTACAGGTGGAGTGGCCTTTGACTGCCCCCGGAAGGGACTTCCCATATTTCGTATACGAAAAATGGATGCAGTTAGCAAGCCATCGGGAGCTGGTCTGCTTGGAAATGGCCTTGCCCTGGCACTGAGGGGCAAAGGCTACGAACAGTTGGTTAGATTTCCTAACCTCTTTAGTCCTGTTCGTATAGTACCTCAGGATCCGGTGCACATCGAGGGTGTGCAGAAGGTGTTCCCCCCTGTTGGAATACTGTGGATAGTATACTGGTAATTCCACACTCTGGTTCAAAGTGATTTCCGAAACTACTTTGGGCAAAAAAGAAGGGTTAGTCCAAAGGACTACAAGGTCCTTATGAAAAATCAAATAAGGTTTTTTACAGATGAAGGCTTGTAATTCGGAAACCCTTCTGGCCGAAGTGACAGCGACTAAAAATAAAGTCTTCCAGGAAAGGAAACGTAAGTCGCAAGAAGAAGCTGGTTCAAACGGTGGTAAGGTCAGCTTCTAGAGCATGAAATTCAGGTCCCAGGGAGGACAAAGATTACGGATCGGAGGTTTCAAATGAAGGATGCCTTTCAAAAAGGTTTTGGCAACCTTCAGCTGAGCCAAGGTTTTGCCCTCCACTGGGAGGTGGTAGGCTGACACTGCAGAGAGGTGGACCTCAATGGAGGAATAGCTAAGGCCCACCTCAGACAGGTGTGCGAGGTACTCTAGAACCTGGAATGCCGAGCACGAAAATGGATCCCAGCTCCTTGCTTGGGCCCATATCGTGATTCTCTTCCATTTCATAGCGTAAGTGGATCTAGTGGAGGGTTTTCTGGCCTCCACTAAAATGTGCGCAACCTGCGAAGAGACCCCATAGCGAGAAATCGCTATGTCCACAGGTGCCACGCATGAAGGTGGAGAGACTGAAGGCTCGGATGCACCAGGGTGCCCTGCTCCTGAGTCAGAAGGTCATGGGAAATGGGCAGAGGAACCGAGGGTTCCAGTGCCAAGCGTTGCAGAAGAGGGAACCAAATTTGGCATGGCCAAAGGGGCGCAATCAGGATTGCATGGGCCCCCTCTTGTTGAAGTTTCACTAGAACCTTCTGAATGAAAGGAAATGGACAGACGTACAGAAACCTCCCTGTCCACGAAAGAGACAGCGCGTCTTGCCAAAAAGCACCATGCTCGGGAACGAAAAGCAGAAGACAGGTAGTTTTGGATGGTTGGAAAGGATCCATCTCTGGCCACCCCATCAAAAAGAGATCTTCGAATACCTCCGACTTTAGCTCCCAATCGTGGGCCCTGGCCACTGATCGACTGAGACTGTCCGCCAGGATGTTGGTGACATCCGGAACATGGACTGCTGTCAAGTAAAGGCAGTGCTGAATCGCCCGGTACCACAACCTCATGGCATCTCTGCAGAGAGGGTATGACCAGGTTCCTCCCTGTCTGTTTAGGTACCAGACAACGGACATGTTGTCCGTCTGTACCAAGACAGATCCCGGAACCAGCAGCGATTGGAACGCCTGGAGCGCGTTAAGAACCGCCCTGGTCTCCAGAACCTTGATGTGGAGCATCAGCTCCTGATCGGACCAAGAACCTTGAGTCTTGTGAGTCCCCAGATGGGCTCCCCAGCCGCAATCTGAGGCATCTGTAGTGAGAGTTTGGGTTGGAACTACAGGAAGTAAAGGAATTCCCTACGATAAGTTCGAGAGATCTTGCCACCAGCGAAGATCTCTCTGAAGGCTGTTGGAGATCATGACTTTTTGGTTCATGTCGTCTGTCCTCTGGTCCCATTGGACTCGAAGAGACTACTGGATGACCCTCATGTGAAGCCTGGCCATTGGGACTGTCGAAATGACAGCCGCCATCAGTCCCAATAGACGGAGCACCAAGTGTGCTGGGATCCATCGGGCCTGTGCCACGAGAGTGGCGTGAGAAGCTATGGTCTCGGCCCGATCCGATGGCAGGAAAGCCTTGCCCTGAACTGTGTCTAGTACAGCTCCAATGAACTGGAGCCTCTGGGAAGGTACTAGCTGGGACTTGGGAAAATTGACCGTTATGCCCAGTAAAGCAAACAAGCTCAGAGTGAAAGAGAGAGACTCTTTCAGGCTGGTAGGAGAGGGTGCTGCAAGGAGCCAGTCATCCAGGTACGGGAAGACATAAATGCCCTGATGGCGCATAAACGCCGCCACCACCGCTAGGCATTTGGTGAACACTCTGGGGGCCAAAGATAGGCCAAACAGAAGAGCTCTGAATTGGAAATGCTTCTCAATGGAGAAAACGGCGGTGGTCCGGGAGTATAGGGATATGCAGGTAAGCATCCTGCATGTCCAGGGAGTACAGTCAAGAACTGGGGTGGAGCAGGGGGAGGAGCCCCTGAAGGGTCAACATATGAAACTTCTTGTACTCGACGAAGATGTTTAGTGTGCTGAGGTCCAGGATCAGTCTCAGGTCACCCGTTTTCTTTGGAACCAGGAAGAAGTGGGAGTAGAATCCCTTTCCTATTTGGTTTGACGGGATGGGTTCTATGGCCTTCTTTAGAAGTAGTGCCTGGATCTCCTGAGAGACAATGGGGACCTGATCCCAAGGATAGAAGGACCGTCCCAGCAGTTGAGGGGCTGGAATTTCACTGAATTCTATCGAGTGACCTCGCTGGATGAGCTGAAGCACCCAATTTTCTGTGGTGATGAACCTCCAACCTTCCAGGTAGAGGCCAAACCTCCTTTAGCGGTGAAAAGGCTGCTTTTTCTGGCCTGTCTTGTATAAGGAATGGACGTCCCGCAAGGAGCGTCCGCTCTCCTGCAGCCCAGTAATAATATCTTTAGCGTCGCCACCAAAGAGGACAGAACCCCTGAAAGGGGCGTCCAAAAGAGAGGACTGCATGTCCTGCGCCAGTCCCGCTATACGGAGCCAGAAGAGTCACCGGAGGCAGATCCCCGTGGCTGCCGCTCTAGCCACAGAATCCATCGAGTCGTAAGTAGCCCGAAGGGCATGACACCACAAGGATTTCCCCATCTTAACTTTTTCCAACAGCTTCTTCCTCAGGGTTTCATCATGAACTTCCTGGAGGTCCCTTTCTAAATCCAAAAGAGAAGCTTTTTGAAAGGCGACATGTGCGAAACGTAATTAAGGGAACGTATCACACAAGAGGAAGAAGAGTATATTTTACGCCCAAATTGGTTGAGCCGACGCGAGTCCTTGTCGGGGGGCGAAGAGCTCAGATGTTTGGGCTGGGATGAATGGTCGTGAGCAGCCGTGATGACCACAAAGTCAGCCTTGGGATGGGAGTTAAGATGAGATATCCTTCCAGGGATAATAGGCACAGCTTTGTGAGACCATGAATGGAGGACAGTTGCTGCCAAACTCTGGGTCACCAGGTCCTCATGTGGCCCCATCCACGGGGGATGGGATAGGGTCTGAGGTGGCTAGATCCAGGTGCTTCCGCAAGACGTTTTCTTTGTGGATCAACCTCTTTGGACGGCCATCCACCAGCCACCTGAATTGAACGCAACAAGTCTCCGAAAGAGGGACCCTCCGGAGGTGACTTTGGGGAGTTTTTCGGAGGGACCTCTATGGGAGATCTAGGTCCGACACATCTGAGTCAGAGTCGGTGTCAGAAGGCTCGGAGCCACTACATACAGAAGGGTCTTGCTCTGTAATGCCTACAGAGATAGAGGTCGACGCTCTAGCTCGAGGAGGCAGTGGAGAGGCAACCCTGGGGGTTGGTGCCTCCCTCACCGGCTGCCTTAATTCTGACACAAGCTGCGTTCTAGCCTCTTTCCACCACAGAGGGACGGATTCATGGTCCAGTACCGGAGGAGGAGGAGGAGGGGGTGGCTGGTAACTCGGATATCCCGGGTACTGAGGACAGTGCCAGGATGGATAGCACAATGAGTACCCTGGATAACCCGGTGTGCAATGCCCTGGAGTAGGATATCCCGGCGTCGGGAAGGACAACGTCGGGTAGCCTGGCGTCTGATAACCTGGCGTCCGGAAGCCCAGCGACGGAGGCATCTGGCTCGGCGTCGGTTGCTGAGTGACCAACGGAGGGCCACCCACAGTTGGGAGAGAGGGTTCTGGGACTATGAACCCAGTCAAAGGCCCCGCGGGGAGGTGCCTTGGCACCAGAAGATGGCATTGGATCTGGGATCGTACCCAAAGTGCTGGAGGGTGGAGGCTCCATAACAGGATCCCCTGTCGGCAGCAGAATAAAATCCAGCAACGGTGGAAGGCCTGGCGAGGGGGTGGAAACTTGAGGGGCCCCCAACGGCAGGTCCGAGTGCGACCTTGCTAAGGCAAAAAGCAAAGGATCGGGTGGTGTGTCTCTGGGGTGTAGGACCCTGAGAGACGATGGGTCAACTTGTCCCTCACTCTGTCCAACATCGGGGGCCAAACTGGAGCCCGACAGGAGAGTGCACAGATCCTGACGGGCATCGGAGGAGTCGGCATCCGAAACCACAGATCTGGCTGGGCTAGAGACGGCTTGAAGGCCGCCACTAGTCTGCTCGGCGGAGGCCATGTGCCCTTCGCTGGACACGAGGGGTGACTTATCGGCAGGACAAGGTGATAAAATTACCACCTCTAAAGAGGCAACCCCCGGCTGCCCGCTCACCTCGGCAGGAGGGGGAGAGGGGGCCTGGCCCAAAGAAGCAGACAGAGCACCTGAAAAAGTACTCACGATTGCAGGCCTCTCATGCGGCAATGGACTCCTGTCCCGGCGCTTCTCTTTACTTTTCTTCTTTTTTGGGGCCGGCGACGACGACCTTTCCCTGAGTTTTTGGAGCTCCTTTTCCATAGACGCCAAGCGTCGGGTCAAAAGATGGGCCTCGAGGGACCGCTTGTGCCTGGTTCTGTTTGCCTGGTTGAAGGCCTGGCAGATGGAACATTCCTGGATGTCATGCTTTGAACCAAGGCAAAGGAGGCAGCGGGAATGGTCGTCCCCGTGTGGGATTGGAGCGCCGCACTTAGAGCACTTTTTCTTCTGTCTAGAAGACATCAAACTGAAGAAAAATGTGAGAGAAAACTAGTAAGAGGCGAAGGATAACTTTGACAAAATATAACACGAACGCTAGATTGCTGTTCTGACACGAGGCGAACGTGACTGAGGCGACGGCGGAAAGAACTGAGGGGCGCGGACCGCCCCTTTTATAGTCGGGCTGACGCCACGATGCCCCCGACACCGGGCGTGGTCCCCGCTGATAACTGCTATCTACAAGTTTGCTGTGCGGACCTGATGCCAGGGGGCGCAGTCCTATATTTGAAGACCTACTGCAGGAACCCTCTCGAAGTAAGATCTAAGGATTCACTCTAAATTTAAACCTTTTTTTTTTTTGTATCGGTTACGCTAACTGCTAGAAACCAGGAGTTACCTCAGTTAAAAATCAATCAAAAACCAACTATACCCGAGTCTGTAATATATAATTTAAATCAGGTAACAAATAAAAGAAAATATGAGGGGAAAAACCAAAGGAGATCCCGGCTTCCTCTCGGTTAACAACCGAAAGGAAAAACCCGTTACTTACCCCTCCAACACTAAAATCTAAACAAATTCTACCTGAAAACCAAGGACAGTGCTCTAAATACCAAATAAAATAACTTTTTACTAGGTAAAACCGAGAAAATAAAGAATTTCAAGCAATGAAAGGAGAGCTCTCCGGAGACGTCTTACTGAGGCAAGCGGAGTAAAGAATCTGACGGTTTAGAACTGTTTTTCAGGGACAGTGGTTTGAAAACTGAGCTCAAGCCTAGCATTCCATCATTTGCATAGGTTCTAATAACCATTTCAGCTCCGGGGCAGTCCTATGGTGAGGCCATACTGCATAAGTCAGACTACAGTAAGATTTCCTAGGGTTTGAACCTAGCATTTGTACCCAAAGAAACTCTGTCTTTGTGAAAAATTAAATACAGAGGTTCACATATTAGAGCCTGCAGTTCTGAAATCCTTTGAGCAAAAGTAATTGTAACTAAAAATAAAGTTTTCCATGACACTAAATGTAGGCCATAACTCAAGAACAGCTCAAAGGCGTCAATTTCTCAAGGACATAATTCAAGTCCCAAGGCAGGACTGGATGGCAGACAGAGGGTTTCATATGAAGAAAACCTCTCAAAAAAGTACAGGACACCTCCAGTTGTGCAAACCGTACGGCCTGTAACAGAGGCATGGAAAGCTGATATAGCAGCCAAATGCACCTTAAGTGAAGAATACTGTAGACCGAAGTCTGTCAGGGACAGGAAGTGTTCCAGCACAGCATTTAAAAAGCATGCAATTGGGTCTAAATTCTTGAAAGCAGCCCACAAAGTGAATCATTTCCACCTTAAGGAATAGATACGTATTGTAGAAGGTTTTCTAGCCACAACCACAACATCAACCTTAGGGGATACCCCAAAACATGCTATGGCTATGTTCTCAGGAGCCATGCATGCAGATGAAGGGACTTCAGGTCTGGATAAACCAGGAATCCCTTGTCCTGTGACAGCTCTGATACAGAGGTAAGGGTACTGAAGGGTCTGCTGTCATCTGCTGTAGAAGTGGAAACCCTATCTGGTGAGGCCAAAACGTAGTAATGAGGATGAGAGTTGCACCCTCCATTCACAGTTTGATTAGCACCCTTTGTATTAAACTGGAGAAAATGCATATAGGAATTTCCATTTCCAAGAAAGGGACAACGCATATCACGAGAAAACTCCAGGCCCTGGACTCAGGGGGCCAAAACATGGCAGTTTACATTGTGTGGGGCACAAAAAGGTCCAACTCTGGATTACTCCATCTTGCAAACAGGTCATCAACCACCGAGCTCAGCAGTTCCCACTCATGCATTTTGGACTATGACCTGCTTACCTTGTTTGCCAAGATGCTTTGGAGCTCTGGGAGATGCATGGCTGACAGCTGTAGGCCGTGAGACAGAGCCCAATACCATACTCTCACTGCTTCCCTGCATAGTGGGTAAAAATGAACTCCCCCTTGTTTACTGATGTAATGCATCACACTGGCACTGTCCATCTGTATTAACAAAGGACCAAGACACAGATGCTCCTGAAAGGCTGGAAACTGTACAGGACAGCTGTCATCTTCAGGACATTTATGTGTAACCTGGCCTACACCTTGGTCCATACCCCCCGAGTCTGGCAAGGACCAAGATGAGCTCCCCAGCTGTAGCCTGAGGAACCCATGGTGAGGACCTGTACATGAGCTGGTACAAGGAATGGAACGCCCTTTAACAGGTTTTTGCGATCCATCCACCAAAACAGCTCTTTGCGAAGTGGGGACATGATGAAAATCATTTGGTCCTGCTCGTTCATCAGACAATCCCACTCAACCATGAGCATCCACTGGGGAATTCTCATATGTAAACGGCCCAGTGGCACCGTCATAGTGGCCGCAGCCGTAAGCCCCAGGAGATGCAACACTGTTTTCGCAGAGACATAGCGATTCCCATATATCAGCTGTGCTTGAGCAATCAGGTTTCCTGCTCTGTCCTGAGGCAAGAAATACACTGGTAATACCACAAACAGCTTAATCTGGTTCACTCTCACTTGGCATTCATCTGTGTGCGGGGTAATTGTGAAGGGGGAGGGGCAGCTGCAAAGTGGGGTGCTAGCTGCATACTTGAGCAGACTTGACCGACCATGTGGCCTACATCTGCTGGCAAGTAGTAAGTAAGTAAATAAGTGAGAAAACATGTCCCTTCTCTGTGTCAAGGATTCAACACTGACTTTGACACATTCACTGTGATCCCCAAGTTGTCTAACCGACACGTCAGAGACAGTGAATGTTGTAAGACTTCACTAGATCTGGCTTTCAGTAGCTAGTAATCCAGATAGAGGAACATACAGAGATCTTCCCTGCGAAGGACTGCTGCCACAGCTGCCAAGCATTTGGTAAAGACCCGTAACACGGAGGACTAGTCAAAGGGCAATACTGTGAACTGGTAATGTTCCCCCTCCAGCACAAAGCAGATATATTTCCAGTCACCTTTCCTGATCTTTATATGAAGTACAGTGTATGAAAGTAAGCATCCTTCATATCCAGAGAACAAAGCCAATCCCCTTGTTGCAGACGGATAACGAGAGCTTGCAGGGATACCACTTGAAACTTCTTGTATTCTGGGTAGAAGCTGAGATCCCTGTGATCTAGCACAAGCCATAGATCTTAAGCAGAAGCTGAGATCCATGAGATCTAGCATAGGCCGTAGATCCCCTGTCCACTCTGGGACTTGGAAGTATCTAGATAGAACCCTTTGTTCCTCCGCCATGGAGGAACAAGTTCTACAGTAAGTTTTTGCAGTAATGACTGCACTTCTTCAGAAGGGACAGATGTTCTGGAGGATAACAGAAGTAGGCGAAGGATGATCTGGAGGGGTGTCTGTTAGCCCCACAGCATGCCCCCTTGCAATTATCTCCAGGACCCACTCTTCTGTTGTAATCTCCCTCCAATGTTCCAGATGAGAGAGAGTCTTCCCCACCACAACCACCCCTGGAGGCATTTGTGGAAGTGGGGGCGGGTCCAGGTACATGGCAGGCTGAGCCAGCGGGGCACTGCCACCAGGCACCTGCTCTGGGTGATTTTGTATGGGCACGGGGGGGGGGGCCCAGAAGGGGACCAACTCAGTTACCTCGGCCTTGTGGGTGGAAACTTAAAGGATCCCCTCTCACACCCTGTAGCAGGAATGGGATACAGGGATTTTGTGGACCTCAGAATCATTCAGAGAAAGACTACAGCACAACCTGAGAGTTGATGGCACCCTGTAAACGGCCCTGAACAACCAACGCTGAAGGGGCAGAACCCGACAACAGGGGCTGCATACTGTCAACAGTAACTATGGCCGCATCAGTGCCAGACCCCAACCTTGGTGTCTCACCAACTGTCGGGAAGGCTGTAGTCGCGACTCCCACAGTGGACGACGACAAAGACTAACCCTGCTTCAATGGAGCCCACGACCTCACTGGCAAGGCACGAGCTTTATCCTTACACCTGTGGAGATGGCCGAATAAGAGAAGGACTTTAACACTGACCGATCCTTGTCTTTGTCCTTGACAACCACAGTGGCCCAGAATGCCAGACAGTGCCCTTCCTGGAAGTGGTCAAGTGAGAGAGAGGAACCGGCTTGGAGTCTGCGGCCTTGGCATGATCTTCCAAGGCCTTAATGGCATTGAAGGTTTCTAGAGCCTCCTTTCAGCATCTCCTTGTGGCCTGGTTGAATCCCTGGCAGATCTTACAGGCCCTGATGCCACAGGGCAGGCCCAAATAGCAAACATAAACCATGTGAGCACTGTCCTTGTAGATCTTGTAATCGCAGGTACAAAACTTAAAGGTTCTTTCAATAGGGGCATAAAAGGACAAAGTCAACATGTGTCATGAAAGTTTAAAAAAAATAAAAAAAAGTCAGGCTGGCCCATCGGCACAGTGGTTACACTACCACTCATGACACCAGTGACCCAAGTTCAGAAATGAGTGTGGGTCTTTGAGGGCTGGCCGGGGGGAGAGGAAGACTATGCATCCCAGGGAACAGTCTCTTCATTCGTGGGAGGGAGGGATGCTACGCTGTGCCGACACTATTGCCTGTGGATGCAGGAGTGGAAGTGCATGGTTAGCGGTGTAAGGGAGGGGAGGATGCTGCTAGGCGCTTGACTGATGGATGCGCAAGAATGCGCCAAGGGTAAATCCCTCAACACCACAGCTTCATGATGGCCGGCAGCTAGGACGGTCCCCAGTGACGGTACATCCATCAATACCACTGGTGAAGGGTACAAAAATATATTTGGAAGAAACAAAAAGCTGAAGAAAAATGATGACATTGTTTCTCTGTAGGTCCAACAAGCGATTGATGGCAGGAGAAAGAACTGAGGGGCAATGGGGCCAACCACGATTATACAGGTGCCAAAGTTGCCACCATTGTGGACGGACCCAGGCTCACAAAAGTTTCGGAGTGGTCCTGACATCGATGGCTTACAAGTTCCAAAAGAGTGACCCAATGGAGTAGAGATCCTTGATGAAGATCACCCCTTACTTATCAGAGGCACCAGGCTAGTTACGTCAGCAGATCAGTATGCTTTAGACAACCTAACAATGGCAATTTACAGGCAGCAATGACTTTATTTTGCAGGTTAGCCAATTTGAAAGCTAAAGCTTAACAAGCACAGATTTTCTGAATTTCAGTGTGTAACCTGTCACCAGGTTGCTCCATCCTGCCCCAGAGTCACACTATCTAGATAAAATTTAAAAAACAATGGCAAAGTTTCTCAGATTCTTTAGAAGGCTCCGCAATGTGCTACCACCCTCATCAAGTGGTACAGTAAGACTAATTATACCATGGACATAAGTGAACAGTCAATGAAATCGTCAGACTGGCAGTTTACCACCGGTGTAAATCCTCTGATAACCAATGGCTGTTGATGAGTATATAATCCTAATCATCTGCAGCATAGGAATAAATACAATAAAAATAAAAAACAAAGCAACCTCTTTAAAAGTTGCATTTTATCATAGTAAAAAAAAAATGAACCATAGTATAATCGCAATAAGCCACTCGGAGGATTTACCACAGCTGGCCAGGATTTACCCACGAGGTGCAGCAAACCACTCCAGCCATGGTAAATCCCCTGATAACCCACACCCCCTCGTAGTTTATCACTTAACTAACTCACTTGGAATTAGGGGTTTTGAAATCTGTTCTGTATGCTCCAAGTCAGAATTTTGGTAATCTGGATTCCAATTCAGTTCCACTTCTGAATGCAGAAACAGAATCAGAAGTTCCGAATCCACTTCTGCCACCGAATGTATGGTTAATTTGCCTGTAAGTGATGACTGCAGCCGAACTATCACCCTCTCTCCTCCCCTTACATTTATGCGCACACATGCTGTCGCTGTGTGTGGGCTGCTGCTGGGGTGGTTCCATGTTGAGTGCACCGCAATGGGATCACCACTCACCGATTCATCACCGAAACTGAGGTAGATGTATGACGGCAGTCTGATCTGGCTGTCAGCAGCATCTACCAGCTCAGGCAGCTTCAGCTTGTTGTGGCACTGGTTGGTCCAAAGAGGGATCAGAGCATCCCTTCCTTGGTCCCTTCCTTCAACCCCCCCGCCTGCCATATCTCTCTCCCCAAATGCCCTTCATTCCCCCAACCTCACCCACAGCATTCTTTTCTCCTGTCGCTACGAGACCACCTTCACTGCCTTACTCTCTCTTTAATCTGATAAGGAGAAAGCCCTGGGGGGCAGAATCAGTGGCTAACTGGAGTAGATACTACTCAGTGAGTTCTGCACGAATTAACCTTTAAATTGTCAAAAACCTTTATTATTTTTGGAACTATGGTAAAAACTTTGCTTTAGTAGACAGAGCATGTCCTGACTGTTCAGTGGGTGTGTTTTGGTGGAGATACACCATGGAGAGCCCATGAAATCAGCCTGTAAATGACAGTGGCAAGGGAAAGCAGCCTGCGCCAGCAGAAACGTCGTGTGGTGGACAACGCTTGGACGGTTTAGAAGAGGCCAAAATGACACTCAAGGCCGTGTAGCATGAGGTCTTGGAGGCAGTGAAGGAGCTATCAAGCTATCAGAAAAGGTAAACACTACGCCGGCCCGCTGGCGTAGCCGTAGAGCTACCACTTCCGACGCCAGCAACCCGGGTTTGGTAGTGAGCCCAGTTTGCTGGAGGGCCAGCTGAGGGGAGGAGGATCAAGTGCCCAGAGGGCTGCTCTCCTCTTCCTCCAGGGAGGGGGGCTACAGGTCCCGCTGCAATACCTCCACCTGAGTGACCACAAGTGAAGGTGCATGCGGGGTGGCAGAGCGACAGGAGAGGAAGACGTTGGTCGAGGTCTGGAATGGCGGCACATCTCAGGCATGCCCCTGTCTCCTTGACCTCCCAGTCTGCCATCCTCCTCAGGGAGAGGGACACCAGAAAGCAGCAAAAACCCCACAGCTGTGCTGGAAGATGGGTCCCAGTGCCTCAGCCACACGACCAGGATCGGGGCGGAGGAGCTCCGTTGGACCACCCTACCTAATGGAACTGACTGGGGGAACGATCCAAAGGTCACCCTCCTACCCCGCTGGGGGGGGGGGGTTATCTGCGGCAAGATGGGGGTCAGTCCTCGGCAGCAGCAGTCCTTGGATACCTGGTGGAGCCTTCTAGAACACCTAAGGAGTCCTTAATGAGAGGCACAGTTATGGTGAGGAGGGGGCTTACAAAACAGCAAGTATGAAAGAAAAAAAAAAAAAAAGAAAAGAAACGGTAAACACTGTCAATACCAGGCTGACTGTCCTTAAAACAAAAATGAGAAAGTGGTGGCGGAATCAAATCAGGTGACTGAAGCCACTAACAAATCTTACTGCTGTAAATGGTCTAGTCGAAGAAAATAAACGCTTACCTGCTGGCTCACCAGCACAGTGGTAGAGCTACTACTTATGGCGCTGGCAACCCAGATTCGAGCAGACCTGGGTTGCCGGGAGGTGTGCCAGACACATGGTGCATTACGCCATAGCATCATTGCATGCCACACCTCCTACAGTACTGTTCTGTCAAAAAAACAAAAAAATAAAAAACTTGTCCCAGACAAGCTTAGTAACGCTCCCGTCCCACCACTGCATAGCTGCCTGGGCTCCCTGCTGAAACCAAGATAGAGATCCAACGGCATAGGGGAAGTTCCGGAGGCCATGCCCTGGGGAGGTGGGGCAATCCATGGGGCACTTTGAATGTGGTGGCCTCGGGTCCCCGCGGACAGTGGCATGGACAGTAAGGTCGATGGGAAGCTGTCCTGGATGCATAAAGCATAGTAGAAAAAAAAAAATAATAATAATAAAACACTTATTCACCTGGAAAGTCTTGAAAACTCGATTAGATCACAAATATTCACCTCTTGTGTATTCCAGAAGGGCTGGAGGGCAGAATCCACAACAATTTATTTCAGCGCTATTTCAGTCTTGGTTTGGGGAGCAAAACGGCATCATGGTGACACATGCATATAGAATTTATTTATTTATTTATTAAAGAGATTTACCAGATAAGCATACTGAGCGGGAATCCACTCGTTTCCAGATGCGACCTGGAATTACATTACATTAAAATGCTAAATTACAATGGGTACATAGGCAATGTTGCCGTGAAACAGGTACGTAATGATACATACATCAGGTACAACAGGCACAGAAAGGGTGAGACAACAGGACCAGAGATGTTACAGGCATTAACCCAAAGAAGCAGTCAAATAACAGTTACCTCACACACTGCTTGTTGTCCTAATGGGTACCTACCAGAGAGATAAACTGTTAAAACAAAGCCAAAAAATGTAGTCTACTTTATACTGAAGAAGACAAAATTGTTCATTGCTACCCAGATCTCAGCTTCTCCACATGGGAGTGGAGCCAGGCATTCAACTGCGTCAGAGCAGGCTCATGGAACTGGGCATTAGCCACTCATTACAACTACCAGCCCGCTTAAAAACAACTTATGCCACCAAACAGTATTTCTTTGGTGACCCGGAGGGAGCAAACAAAAAAACTGGGCAAAATTAAGCAAGATTTCCTAGCTGCAGAGATAAGCAGCAATGGTCAGGCACAGAGGACTGATGGGGCAAGCTTATGTTACAAAACTTTTAATCCAAACACTGTTTTGATACAAGTCTGCACATATGTAATATTACACAATTTGATTCATAGTTTGCATTATTAGATCAGTTGAATGTTGTACAGTAAGAACCTGGGAGGGTTGCATGATTTTCGGTTTGAAAATGTTTTAACTAAGGGTGACTGCAGGCTCCATTATGGTACATATATCCTAAGACAGCGATGGCCTTGTGGCTGTTTCCACGCTCACTACGGCAGCAGAAGACATTATTACTGAAGAGACAGTACCTCTGCACTGCACAGCAGCAGCCTCCTAGGGGAAGTTATTTTTTCTCTTTTAGAGTTATTATTAATTTCCTGTGGAATGTAGTACATTAGTTTGTAATACAAAACTGATTTTCTTTTACAAATAATTTTTATTGTCATAATTAGACAAAAGAAATTTCCTTATGATAAAAAGGAAAAAAAATTTAAATAAATACAATAGCATACGCCATCTAGTAGGTTATACACACTGAAACTAGAATTAAAGTCCAAAGCAAACAATCTATATTTGAATTTGAAAACCTGTATAAATTGAAATTATTGGCTTGTTTTCAAATCCTGCCCTAAAAACATTCCTTCTTTATTCTATGCTTTATGCTTGCATAAAAATAACATATGCCATTGTACAAAAATAACATATACCATAAAACGTATTATTAATTACACTGTCGATACACTTCAGCAGTGTATAATTAAAAGGGCCCGAAAAATATATCTGTGTAATAGCAGATCCTTTAAAAAGAAAGATCTTCTTTGGTCCAAACCTCCGTCTTTTTGATATACATCTTCCAAAATGTATTATCTTCCTGAAAAAAACCTTGCTGCATAAGGAGCATCGGAATAACATCCTCCATGTATTAACTGGCAAGACTATGTCTGGATGTTCCCAGTATTTTAAAATTAATCTTTTGTTAGCAATATTATTTGCTTTATATGTTAACCATGCATCTCCGCCTAAGATTTTTTCTATTTGTCCATTTTAAAATGATAGACTGTGGGTTTTTAGTGTCCATACAGTTGACCCCTCTTCTTTCCAGTATCTCGAAAGACTTTGCCCACCAGTTTTTACATAGCCTGCAATCTCGTAATGCATGCAGCATGTCAAAGTTGACTTCCTTACAGTGCCAACATTCACCGTCTTTCTTACTCTTCATTTTGTATTCCTTAATCAATCTGCATACTGATTGCCACTGCCAAAAAGAAATATCAGATTTTAGTTCAAAATTCCACTTCTTGATTGTATCCTTAAATACTTTTCTAGTCCGTTGTGAAGATGGTTAATAATCCATGATTTACTGGAAGGATGGGTCCCCAGCTCTAAATCTAGTTGTTTATTGTTAGGTGCTCTTTCCCAGCACTGGAAATCTTTTTTTCAAAATATTGTTAGGTTGATAAAAGAAAAAATAGTGCTAAGCCCCTAAATCATTATTTTCTTTACATTGTGACCAACTCGGATAATTTCTTGTTCTCCATCAGATCCTTCTATCCGATAATCCTTTTTCTAACCATGTTTTCTTGTACAGTGCTCTTTTATTGGTAGTGAAATTAGGATTTTTTTCCAAATTGGATTAAGTGGAGACTAACAAATGGACCATTTCATTTTATTTTGATATTTTTTAACCGATTCACTAATGTTTTTGATCATACCACTGTTTATTTTTGCAAATTAGGATGATGCAAACCAAATATTTTTTTTTTTTTCCAGGAGCCTCCCTCCCCCCCGCACTCCGCCGTTCCTCCGGCGCCATCCCCGGACATGAGACCCCCTCCCTTCAGCACCCCGCGACTTACCCTTCGTGGCAGGGTGGTGGGGAGCGACTCAACCCACCAGAACGGGTCCATGCAGGAGGCGTCCTCCGGGGATGGCGACGGGGAACGACGTCGTGTTGCGGCTCCATTTTTTCCCCAAATTTTCTCGGTAGGCGTGGCGTGCAATGGCGCTGGCGACTGAGAGTCACTGCGCTCCCGTGCGGCGCACTAGTCAAGCATCTGCCACGCCCGCCCCCGCCCCGCGGCTGCGTGTTGTCGATCTCCAGCTCCGCCAGGGTCAGGCAAGCACCGCCGCCCGAATCCCCCACCCCGAGATGGAGAGCAGTCCACCAGACGCTCGATCCATCTCCTCCTCGACACCTCGACAACCCGCGCTTGCCTCGATCGGGTCGCCATGCGTGCGAAAGTGTAGCACCAGCGCCAACTCCCCAGCGCCACCGGGCCGCAAACCAAATATTCTTAACATCTAGCTGGTCTTTTTGGAGTTTTTGCAAAATGGAATTTTCTTTTTGTTTTTACAACTTTTTATTTATCTTTGGCAAAAAAAAAAACCACTTATAATTGATACAGCCACAGAGGCATACCATAAGTACATATAGACCAAATGTAAACTTACAAATGATCAGTATAACATCTTCCCATAAATAACTCATAGCGGGAAGCACAGGTACAATTCAAGCAGTCATAACGAAATAGATAGGCATGCCTCCCAGGAACTATACAGGGAATAAGAATATCAGAATACAGAAAGGACACATTCCCTTTTACCACAGAGGGCTTAGCCCACATATTCCCTCATGGAGCATTAAGTAATTCCTGATAACACAGATCTTCCCCAAGAGAGATTACTCAGTTAGGTAAGCAATGAGCAAGTCATAACATACAACAAGAATGTAGCTTAAACGTCTTTAACCAGCAGAATGGTATGTACTGATACCCTACTGATAGCTGAGAGTGGGGAGAACATAAAATTATTGACAACTAAATAATCACAGATAGGCAGGCTCCGTGAAATTAACTGAGTAAACAAATTACAGGAGCGAAAGCCTATCGCAGGGGAGAACGAGAATGTCCAACTCAAGCAGTCTGTTGTACCAGTCCAATAATGCGCAAGCGCCATTCCCACGCCCAAGTAGGAAAGGATGACAATGTTAGCTGAAAGCATCAACTTGTCCAAAACATTAACACTGTACTTTTAAAGTGGACATTGGTAAATTAAATTTAGTCATACATGCACAAAACCAGAAACTGGTGAAATATAGTAACACATAAGCTCCCCATATATGTCCCCTCAGTCCAGTATACAGTACACAAAACAGCACAGATAAAGAATGGGTAAACGGCACAACATTCCTCACTTCAGAGTCATAATCAATATTCCAATATAGGCAGTCTACCGCTTCACCAGAGTCCAGAATTCTGCCCAGGAAAGCAGGTTATGTTCCCTCTGAGTCATCCAAGTCGGTAATCTCCTATGGTGCAAGATCTGTTTCAATTCGGTGCAACAGTTCACCAGCTTCCTTGGGATCATTAAAAAGGTAAACGTGGCCACTCCACACAACACAAAGCCAAGCTGGCAAAAGGAGTTGATATTGATTCTTCAGCACTTGCTGAGCTGTGGCTTTTATCAAAAGCTTTGCGGCGTAGTTGGGTGCTATAGGACAAGTCAGGAAACAATGAAAGTTCAGCTTCACCGTAGCGCAGGGTCCGTTCTTACGTGCTATTGCCAGGGCTCTGTCACGACCACCAGCCCTGGTGCAGACGATGATGAAAGTCCTGGGAGCGGTAGAATCTGCCATAACACATCAGGGAGTAAGCCGGTAAGCTTTTTTTTTTTTTGAAAATTCTTTTTATTGAACTTTTTGAGAAGGTCGTACATAAACATGAAACATTTGTACAATACATCAGTGTGCATAATAAAAAGATCATCTTGGGATACATCATCCTAGCACTGAGAGGATAAAAACAACTGTTAATCAAACAACCAAAGAACAAACTTCCAACATCATACATACGAGCATATGATGAAACCAGCAGATAAAGGCCTAATGGCCTATCAAGTCTGCTCGAGTGTGCAGCTCTCAGTGCTGTGTACTGATGCTGCCCCCCACTCCCCACCAACTGATCCCACTGTTTTACCCTTTCCCCTTCCCCATTTTGATTCTGCCGTTAAGTTTATCCCACCCCCCCTTAAATCCCCCACTGATGCCCTCGAAACCAGTTCCTCTGGCAGAGCATTCCATGCTGTCACCACCCTATCAGTGAGAAAGTGCCCCTCATCTCCCTTCTGAACCTCTCAACTTTAGACTGTCCTCTTGTAATTCCTTCCTTCCTAATTTTAAACAGACCCTCATGACTTACATTATTAATGCCCTTCACGCATTTAAGTGTCTCAATCATATCCCTCCTGCCCCTTCTGTCCACAAGAGAGTACATATTGAGCATCTGTAGCCTCTCCTCATAGGGCTTTTCTCTAATCCCACTCAACATCTTAGTTGCTCTCCTCTGCACCCACTCCAACAGTCTGATGTCTTTTTTTAAGCATGGACGCCAGAATTGCATGCAGTACTCCAAGTGAGGCAGCACCACTGCCCTGTACAGAGGAAGGATCACATCCTCACTCCTTGAGGTGATTCCCTTTGCTGTACACCCCAGCATCCTATCAGCCTTTGCTTCTGCTTTCCTTCACTGTGCAGAGTGATTCATATGGCCTTTGACTAGCAGACCCAGATCTTTCTCCTCAACGGATACCCATAACTGCACACCTCCCAGCTTATAGCTAAATCCAGGATTCCTGTTTCCAAAGTGAATGATCCTGCACTTCTTAGCATTGAAGCCCAACTGCCAGGTACTTGACCACCTCTCCAAGGTTTCTAGGTCCATCTGCAGCACTCCCCCATCCACCACTGCACCCAGTTTAGTATCATCACCAGACATATTCATCCGACTCTGAACCCCAACTGACATATCAGTTACACAGATGTTGAATAACACTGGTCCCAGCACCGAGCCCTGTGGGACCCCACTGATGACCTCCCGTGGTGTTGATAATTTGCCCTTTATCACCACACTCTGCTGCCTCTTTCCCAGCCAGTTACCAATCCAGCTGACCACCCTATCGCTAACACCCGGGTCCCTCAGCTTGCCTATCAGTCCCCTGAGTGGCACCGAGTCGAAGGCCTTGCTGAACTCCAGGTACAGAACATCCATTACTTTACCCTCATCCAAAGCCTTAGTAACCCAATCATAAAAATCCACAAGGTTGGTCTGACAAGACCTTCCCTGTGTGAAACCATGTTGCCTTTCGTCTAAGAGACCATTCTCCACCAGAAATGCCATTACTTTTTCCCTCAGGATAGTCTCCAATAGTTTACCCACAACTGACGTGAGACTAACCAGCCTGTAGTTCTCTGGAACATCCCAAGAAACACAGAAACACAGAAGTGGGGGACAGATGCCAAACTGGAAAGACGTATGGAAGAGAGCTCTGCCTGCTAGTCTTCAAATCTCAAAAATCAAACTCTGAATAAACAAAACGTGGGTTTTTATGGTCCCTATTGCATAAAGAGAACTCAGCTGAATTTTACGATTCTCAACTGCAAGAAAAATGGGCAGAAATACCCGAGGTGGCAGCCAAAAAGAAAATCAACTCAAGCAATCACAGCAAATGAGGGACCAAGAGCCATCAACATCTGCTTTGACTGATGGAGCAGCACAGCCCACCAATGCGGCGCTTCTCAAAGCAATCCAGGCCATGGACTTAAAGGTAGAGTCTCTGGTATCCAAATTTATAATAATGGAGGTTAAAGTTGCAGGAATTGAAACAGAGACAAAAACGGCTACGGACATAGCCAACAAGGCTTTGACAACTGCATCAGGTCTCGTCAAAGAAAACACGCTCCTCAGGCAACGGCTGGAGCATCTAGAGAATCAGGCCACAGCCATGAATATACATGTTGTCGGTATGCCTGAGGGAGCAGAAGAAGAAATGCAACTGAAATCCTTCTTACAGGGGTGGCTCATAGACCGGCTGCAGATAACAGAGATCGCGGTCAAGAAAGCTTATAGGGTAACCCCTCGCAGACATCTGGGAGACAATCCACCTCCAAGAACCATAATGGTGGTTCTGACAGATTCGGGTGAACGGGATGACCTCTTGCAAGCGGCTCGTAGAGCGGAATTGTTGGAATATCAAGGACAACCAGTACGATTGTTTCCCAACCTGAGCTACTCCATGCGGTGCAAACGCAAAGCATTTGATGGCGTTCGGTCACAGTTCAGAGTCCTAGGAATCCAACACTCGATGCTGATGCCAGCCAAGTTGAAAATTTGTCATGGGGGTTAAACCTATATCCACACCAATCCTCAAGCAGCTGGTAAAATGGCAGCAAAATTGCAAGCTGAATTTGAAAAGCGCCAGGAAGACTCAGATACTGCATCAGAGGAGGACTGAAACTAATGACTGTCGGACTTTAAAGGAGGGGTGAGGAAAATAAAGACTGTAGTCTGTACTGTTAGCTACTTTGCTGGGTTAAAACCTTGTTTTTTGGATATTGCTGCTTAATGGTTGGTAAGGGTATATTTAAAGGGTCAGAAAACCTCTTTCCTTTTGTGCAACTTGTTTTTTTTAACAAAATGGCCTCCCGGTTAACAGACCCTCGTGGAGCTCCTACATATAGGTGACTGTGCAATGGTCCTAATCCCGCCATATAACGGAGGCTGCGCGAGTAACCATGCTCGCAAGAGCAGACTGCAAAGCTGGGGTAATACAGGACATCGGGCAAGTCAATTGCTATAAAACTGACAATAGTGTGTTTACCAAATTGTTTGGCTTATAACTGTTTCAGCTGTTTATTCAGAGAAAGTTTTAGACATGGTGTAGTTTAAATAGTAGCATAAGGGAGGTCTGCCTGACTGTTAAGTAGGCAGTATTAAAGTTCTTTTCCAGGGGTCCCTATCTCCTTTTACTATGTGGAAATCAGAGAACATTAATCCCACAGAAGTGGGAAGTAAACTTTTTTTTCCTTTATAGATGGAGTTTTCATTAGCATATTGATGTTCTTGTTCTTGGCAAGTGTGTTAAAAATTGTAGGGCATTGTATTGAACTTAAAGGGACACCCCCAAATTGATGTAACTTAATCAGAAGCCAATTAGATTCCTTATGATGATTTGTATATGACTGTGCTATTGTGCGTAAGTCATTACATGTGTATTGATTTCAGATGGAACAGCTTGTATTTATTTAACTTGTTGAAAAAGCAATAAAAATATAACTACAAAAAAAAAGAAACATAGAAGTTGACGGCAGATAAGGACCACGAGGCCCATCCAGTCTGCCCATTTCTTTTTCTACCTTATGAAAGTGCCATCGGCCTTTGCTCTGTCAATGGCCTATCTATTCATACTCATCTGTATTGCTCCCTTATGCCTATCCCATGCCTGTTTGAAGCCCTGCACTGTATTAATACCCACCACTTCCTGAGGTAGGCCGTTCCATGCATCCACCACCCTTTCTGTGAAAAAGAACTTCCTCACATTACCCCTTAATCGGCCTCCCTCTAATCTCATGCTGTGTCCTCTTGTCCTGCTGTTTTTCTTATATTGAAACATGTTAGACTCTTTCACCTTGTTAATGCCCTTAAGGTGTTTGAATGTTTTGATCATATCATCTCTCTCCCTCCTTTGCTCTAGGGTATACATACTGAGCTCCGTTAATCTGTCCTCATATGTTTTTGATGCAGTCCCTGCACCATTTGGTTGCCCTTCTCTGGACTGCCTCAATTTGGTTAATGTCCTTGTAAAGGTGTGGCCTCTAGTACTGCCGCAGTACTCAGATGGGGCCTAACCAGTGCCTTAAAGAGGGATTATTACCTCCTCCCTCTTTCGACTTGTGATACCCCTACTAATACACCCCAACATCCCCTAGCCTTACCTACTGCTTTAGTGGTCTACTTGGATGATTTCAGGTCATCTGTGATGATGATGCCCAAGTCTCTTTCTTCTCTTGTGACTGCCAGCAACTCCCCTCCCAGCCTACAGGTGGCTTCAGGGTTTCTCTTCCCTATGTGCATGATCTTGCACTTCTTTGTGTTAAACCCCAGCTGCCACTCTTCCAACCATTTTGCCAGTTTATCCAGATCTCTTCTCATTCTGTCCATCCCATCTGGATCCTCTACTCTGTTGCGGATCTTGGTGTCATCTGCAAACAGACAAACCTTACTCTCCAGTCCATCTGCAATGTCACTGATGAAGATATTGAAGAGGACTGGCCCCAGGACTGATTCCTGAGGTACCACATTTGTGACTTACATCTCTTCTGACTGTATACTGTTTGCCACCACTCTCCATTTTCTGCCTGTCAACCAGTTTGCCACCCAGCCTCCTATGTGGATGGGCACTATATGTGCCAACCTCCAATCCTGGGGCACACAGCCTGATTGAACAGACGTGTTGAAAACATCTGTCAGAAGCTCAATCAGCACCTCCGCAAGTTCTCTCAGAACCCTTGGGTGTATCCCATCTGGTCCCAGTGCTTTACCCATTCTCAGAGCCCTTAGACCCTCCAGTACCCTCTGCCTATTGATCTCCTCATCCACCATCCTTGCGCCTTCAACATTCCGCTCATTTATCTGCCCATGATGACTAAGCAATCCCCTCTCCCTTGTAAAAACTGAACAGAAACATTCATTAAATACCTCTGCATGTTCATCCCCCTTAACTACCCATCTCTTATCTGTCTTAATTCTAGAGATCTTCTCCCTGCACTTCCTTCTCTCCCTGATGTACTTGCAGAATCCCTTTTCACCTTGCCCAATCCCCTGAGCAAACCTTGTTTCCTTCTCAGCCTTTGCAGCCCTTACCACTCTTGTCACCTCCCTGGAACTCCTAATATAATCCTCCTTATCTGCTTCCTTACCAGTCCTCTTATAGTTTCTAAAAGCCTCCCACCTGTACTTCACTGGTCCACCAGCTTGGTTTATTAGACCTTGCCTTCTTACTTCTCCACGCAGTACAAGAGTTAGTGGCCTCCACCAGTCCCAACCTTATGATGTCCCATTTTTGGGTGGTATCCATGTCAGGTTTTATACTAGCTACATGCTTCCCTAGTACTTCTGCCATCTTACTGTAATCAGCCTTCCTAAAATTAATAACCTTTGTGGCTGCATTTGTCTCTGATTGTCTAACTCAAGTGCGAACCATACAGTGCTATGATCACTGCTCGCTACGGGAGCATCCACCATCACTTCCCCTTACTTGATCGCCATTTGGCAATACAAGGTCCAATATACTGACCTCTCTCATATGATCTCTTACCAGTTGAGACAGGAACACATCCTGAAACGCATCCAGAAGAAAAAATTACTCACCTTAGTAATGTTGTTTCTTCTGATGGAGTCTTGCTGTATTCTGACTATTGCAGTGATCACCAACCTTTGAACTGCCCCGGAGAACAAAGAGTTAACTTTCCATGCAGGGCATGGAACGCTGAGCTCGACTGAAGCCTCTGTCTGCTGTTGTTTAAACTCCAACCGTCAGATCTTTACGAGCTATACTCACTAGCCATTCTGCGTGGAAACTGTAAAACTCACACTAGCCAACTGGCAACTAAATTTGTTAAAAAAGGGTTTTTTTAGTTTCAAAACAAAGACTCAAGTCAGGAAACCCAAAAAACAAAACACAACACACACCCAAAATAAAGGAGGGTGAGAAAGGGGCACCTCTAGGTGTCAACACTGCTCCTGCCCACCCACATCCCAAAAACCAGGCTCTGAGAGGGGAGGCAGGGGGGAAGGTCAGAATACAGCAAGACTCCATTAGAAGAAACAACATTGTTAAGGTGAGTAATTTTTTCTTCAAACAACATGAAGTCTTGCTGCATTCTGACTATTGCAGACTACCAAGCAGTACCTCCATGGAGGAGGGACAGAACCTGCTTTGGGAAAAGGCTCTGAAGTACTGCTGTGCTAAACCGAGCATCACTCCTAGCCTGGGTATCCAGAGAGTAATGCTTGGTGAATGTATGGACTGTTTTCCAGGTGGCTGCTTGACAGATTTCTAAGATAGGAATATCCCTGGCAGCAGCCAGGGAAGCAGCTGTACCTCCAGTAGAGTGAGCCCTCAGGCCTGAGGGTGGGGTTCTACTCAATTTTTCATAGCAGAATTGTATACAAGAGAGAATCCACCTGGCAATAGATCTTTTAGTGGCAGGTTTGCCCTGACCAACCTCTCCATAAGTGAGGAACAACTGGAGGGACTCAAACCTGTGACCCTTGGTGCACTCTATGTAGTAGCTAAGGGCCCTTTTTACGTCCAGGCTGTGCAACCTCCTCTCTCCAGAGGAGGAATGGTCAGTGAAGAAAACAGGGAGAGACACAGACTGATTAAGGTGGAAATCTGAAACCACCTTAGGCAAAAACTTTCTGTTAGTTCTTAGGACCACTTTATCTCTATGGAAAGAGATGAAATCAGGCTCCACGGACAGGGCTTGCAATTCACTGATGCACCTGGCTACCAAAAACACAGTTTTCCAGGTCAAGTACTTGAGCTCTGCAGAGGACAAAGGCTCAAAGGGGGGTTGCATAAGCTGAGCAATGCAAACATTAAGGTCCCAAGCAGGAGTAGGGTCCCTGAAGGGAGGAATGGTGTGCAGCAATCCCTTGAAGAATTTACAAAATACAGGATGGGCTGATAGAGGAGAGGGCTTGCCTTCTGACAAGAAGGCAGAAACAGCTGCCAGATGCACTTTAAGTGTAGCTGGTCTAAGTCCCAAGCCATTAAGATGAACCATATAGTCCAGGACTGTAGGCAACCCAGCAGATTCTGGAGAAATATGCTTATTAGAGCACCAAATAGTGAACCTTTTCCATTTGGAGTTGTAAGACTTTCTGGTGGAAGGCTTTCGAGAAGCCTTAAGAATATCCAGAACACCCTGAGAGAGGTGCAGATCAGCAAACTCTAACTCTTCAAGAGCCAGGCCTTGATATTGAGAGATTTGAGATTCGGACACCAAATCCTTCCCTGAGAGGATGTCAACAGGTTGTAATTCCTGGGAAGAGACAGGGGAAGGTGGACTGCTAAGGACAGCAACAGTGGATACCAGGGCTGTCTGGCCCAGTCTGGAGCGATCAGAATCACTTTGCACGGTTGAGACCTGATCTTGACTAGCACCTTGAACAGGAGAGGGAAGGGGGGAAAAGCATACAGGAACTTCCCTTCCCAATTCAGAACCAGAGCATCCGGGGGACTGAACCCAAGACTGGGGGTCTGCAACAGAAGAGAGGAAGTTGGTGATTGTCTGGGGCTGCAAAAAGATCTATCTGTGGAGTGCCCCATCTGGAGAAAATCACTTTCAAAATTAGGGGATCTAGGGACCATTCGTGGTGGCCCTGAGATATCCTGCTGAGATCATCTTCTAGGACATTGTCCTTCCCTGGGAGGTGAACTGTTATCAGAGAGGTTTGCAGGAAATAGGCCAGAGACCACAAATGAAAATTACGTACCTACCGTAATTCTTGATCTTCTCTTGTATCTTCACCATTCATTACTTACAGGGTGTAAGCGGGCGCACCGCTCACAGGAGCTTTTTTTTTTTTTTTTTTAACTTTTGCTAATGGCACTACCGAGTACCATGCGCGAGGGGCGGCCGTCATGAGAAGCATTCGACTCCTCCTCCAACTCAGTTCTGTGGAGCCGGAGAGGCAAAAGCGAAAGCAGAGAATAGAGACAGCGAGGCAAGATAGCCAAGGGATAGCAAAGCAAAGAAGAATGAACTGAAAAAGGAATAAGCCGATGGAGGAAGGACAGAGGAGATAAGAGTATCCTAACCTAGGGACTGCAGGGCCTCCTTACCTGGGCGACTCTAGGAGGAGAAAAGGAAGGAAATGAGAAAGATGAAGAAGAAGAAGAGAGAGAGAGATGGGATGTTGAAGGGACCAGAATGCCCAACGAGCATAGTTAGCTTATAGCTGAAGGCTCGACTAACAGGGAAGCAAGAATCCCGGAGATAGAGCTGAAGAGAAGGTTCACCAAACCCGCTAGACAGACTCAGGAGGGCATAGTCCTCATCTTCAACATGCCATTGTTGTTGATACCCCCTTCGGGCTCCTGGCCGCGAAAGGCCTTTAACCGGAGGACACCCGAGGAGGGAGAATAAACCCCAGGCAGCATGAGAGCGCTGCTCAGGGGTTTAGAAATGGAAAATGTAAGCCTTTCAGGCGTTTTTAAGCATAGAAGTGGGACTCAGACGGACTCGCCAAGGCAGGCCAGAGGCTTAGGCTGGCTGGGATTGGTTATGGTCAGCACTGCTCTTCTGCAAAACTGTCCAGGAGGACACTTGAAAGGAAAAACAATCATCAAAATCTCACGAGAAGGGTTGCCTGCCCTCTCATTTCCCTTCTGGTTTGTTTTCCTTTTTTTTTTTTTTTTTTTTTTTACAGATAATCATTTGCAGGCTAGGAGCATGACCCCAATACCAAGAATGCCTATAGCAGTCGAAGAGAGTTCCCTCAGCATTTTTCCCTCTTTTTTTTTTTTTTTTTTTGAAAAAAATAAAAACAGACGTGCCCGTTCCTCCGCTCTGCAAGGCAAGAATTAGAGAAGGGGGAGGGGTTTTTGATTCTAGGGCAAACAGCTGGAGCACGGGATTGCAGGATCAAAACTGAATAGCCTGAGCCAGGCTAAAACCCCAGAGGTATCTCGCCCGAGGGATGGCAAGATATAGTTGTGCAGTTTGATCGCCAATGCAAATCCACGAGATGGCCCAAGAATCTTAGAGTAAATAATTTTTCTGGAGAAATAAGAACCCTCCCCCCCAAGATATAGATTTTTTTTTTTGAAAAATTGAGCAACTCTTCCTATCTTTTATATTTTTTTTTTTTTTTTTATTTTGCAGAGAGAGGAAGGAGACGGGAGGTGGAGAAGCCACAGGAAGAGGCCACTGAGGGGATGGTGGGCGGGTGTAGGTAATGAATGGTGAAGATACAAGAGAAGATCAAGGTACGTAATTTTCATATCTTCCCTTGTCAATCTTCACCATTCATTACTTCCTGGGTACTCAAGCTCCTCTTCTCCCGGAAGGGGGAAGAGGCCATACCCTGAGGGAACAAGACCCCCAGCCTTCTGCTGGTGAGAAACAGAAGGAGAAGACCCTGGCTTATTCAAAAAGCCTAAGTGGGGGAAGAGCTAGGAGGCGCCTCCCGAGGACGAGGAGACGGAGGGAGCCCCTGTAAAAGTCTCCTAGCTCTAGAGGAGAAAAGACGGGTCCCCCGGAAGGCGGAGCGAATCACCCTACGCCGGGCCAGGGGTGACAACCTGGAAAGACGAAGCCATGCCGTCCGCCTGATGCAGATCACTGTCCCCGCAAGCCTGGAAGCCACCTCATTGGCGTCATAAGATGCCCTTGCTTGGTGTCTTGCCAGCTCCAGGCCTACCGCGGAGAGGGCAACGGCTTGTCTGGTTTGCTCCGTGTCAGGCATTGATGCCAACAGCTGGGACATCATCGACCACAAATGCCGGTTGTAGGCAGCGTGGTGAGCCTGATGAGATGCAATACAGGCACTCGCATGAGAAGAAGAGAACACTCTTCGCCCCCAACGGTCGAACTGGAGAGAGTCCGATCCGGTGGGTGGTCGTGCGCCAGGCAGCGGCGCTCAGAAGGAGTATCTAGGTAAACCAAACCAGAGGGCGGGTTGGGAAGGGAACCTAGAGACTCTGAGGGGGCACAATACCTACGCTGACAGTCAGCCGGGGCTGGAGAAGAAGCGGCTGGGGACTGCCAGGACCGGATAGACGCCTCCTGGAAGGGGACAGGCCAGGAAGGTACCACCAAATGCTGGGCACTGAATTCACCAAGGAATTCTCGCGTCTCCCGTTCGGTATTGTCTCTCCGAACATAGGAATCGAAGATCCCTCACCATCCTCAAGAGGAAACGCTGATATTCTGTGAAATCAGCATAGGAGGAAAGATGAGCAGGGGGTTCCTCTCCCTCAGAGGAGGGAGACGAGGATGATGGGGAGCTGGAATGTCCAGAGGATTCCTGCGGCGGTGGGGAGAGTCGAAAGACCCGCTCATGCATGTATCTAACATATGAGGGGAAGGCCGCCGGAGAACCCCTGAACTGCTCCCAGGATAACGGACTCGTAGGACCGACATGGCCTGGGAGCGGGGGTGGTGAAGGCAGAGAGATGGGACATGGGCACCTCCGAGGAGGCAACTGCTCTCTGCGAGGGCTCTGGAATCCGGGGAAAGGAGCCCTAGTAGGAGGGATCCCGGATATCAGACCAGGCCGCAGAATGGAACTCTGGGGAAGCGGAGCCTGGAAGAGCCCTGGGGGAGAACCTCCCCTGTGACGACGCCGGGACTGCATGGATCCAGAAGGGCAGTCCGCACAAACGGCGCCGGAGGACACCCTAGAACCCTGGAGGGAGGGGCGAGGCTCTGCACTACGGCTCCTGGCCACCCCCCCTGAGGTGGCCAAAGAAGACCAAGCTGCAAACCCCTGCCCCTCAACCCTCGGACTCCGAGAGGGCCCTCCTCCCACCACAGCCCCCTGTCCCTAGAGGGGGCAACAGCACCCGGGGTAGCTGTCACCAGGCCTCCAGAGAGGGAGCCCTCCGTCACCCCCGCCTGCCCCCGGCACTCCCGCCACCCCAGCCAGGGAACCTCAGGAGATGACGGGGGGACAGAGGAGGCCCTGCGCCGCTGGTACCCCTAGCCACCGGGGACCCAGACCCTGAAGAGTGGGGTGCCAGGATGGGTCCACGCCTGAGTCATCGCCTCCCGAGGAGGACGAGACCAGCTGGACCTCGATGCTGGCCACCCCAGGGGTCCTCAGCGCTACGGCAACGCCCCGCAATTGGCAGGCCGCCCCCACGCCGGTAGCAGCCAGGCCTAACTCCACACCCCCACCGCGCCGGCAGGCCCGGCACCACCCGGAGGAAGGACAAGGCCCACGGCGCCGCCAGCGGTGTCGGGAGGCGAGGCGGCACCGCCGACGGCGCCGCCATGTCCATCGGCGCCACGAACGGCGCCGAGGCCCAAAGCGGCACCGCCTCGATCACCGGAGCCGCGAACGGTGCCGGATCCAAAACGCGCTGAACGCACGCTCGATCACCGGCACCGCGAACGGCGCCGAGATCCAAAATGGCGCTGAAAGGCGCGCCGAGGGTCCACCTGAGCCAGGCCCAAAAGTCGAGGGCCTCGACATCGGGGAGCCTGCACCTCTGAAGAGGTGACTGCCGAGAGCGATGTGCGCGCAGCCCGAGGGACTCACGCTCACGCCCCCAACACCGCAGAAGGGCCTCCTCCGGCAAGAATAGACGCAGGAGACCCCTCCTCCTCGGACCGTGAAGGCCCGTGAGGGACCCGGGAAGGGCCTAACACCCTTGCCCGAGAATCCCGAGAGCAAAGTCGTCCCTCAAGGTCGGGCGGGCTGCGAGCTTAAACGCGGATTTCGAGGGACGCGCGGTCCATCGAGAAACAGGCGCCGCATCAATCCATATCATGGTTGGGTCCCAGGCAACGGCGCAAACGGTATGCCGGTCTGGAGACGGAGAAATGCCGCCACAGGAGCACCGACACATAGGGCGCGTCTGTCTTAGAAAAGCGCTTAGCCTCGAACTGGACATAACGCGAAATAAACAAGGCTAAAACACAGTAGGAAACACACCCGCCGATAGATAGAAAAAGGAACAGTCTTACCGGATCGGGCGCCGAAAAGCGAAGAAAAACAGGAGTCGGTACACTACCACGCAGTTAAGGGCGCTTCACAGCGAGCAGGTGCTGCCTCGACGCGGGAGAAACAGAACTGAGTTGGAGAGGTCGATGCGTACTAACGGCCGCCCCTCGCGCATGATGTATCGACGTCACTCTCGAGGGCGGTGCCGTTAGCCAAAGTTTTAAAAAAAAAAGCTTCCGTGACGGTGCGCCGCCCGCTTACACCCAGGAAGTAATGAATGGTGAAGATTGACAAGGGAAGATCTTCATTGCTTCTGTGCACAAGGCCGTAGACAGAGTGCCTCCTTGCTTGTTGATGTACCACATTGTGGTGGTATTGTCTGTTCTGATCTGGATCACCTTGTTCTGTACAGAATTGGAAAAAGCTTGCAGTGCCAGAAACACTGCTCTGAGTTCCAAGAGACTGATGTGAAGCAGAGATTCTTGAGGTGACCAAAGCCCTTGGGTGGTAAGATCCCCTAAGTGGGCTCCCCAGCCCAAGAGGGAGGCGTCTGTGGTGAGTATTAGTGAATGAGACTGAGTGACAAAAGGAACTCCCTGTCTTAAATTGTCCTGATCCTGCCACCATTGCAAAGCCTGGATCAGGGTTCGAGTTACTGGGACTAGTTTGGTAAGGGAATCCTTTCTGTGGGACCAGAAGGCTCTTAAGTGGAACTGAATGTCCCTCATCTGGAATCTTGCCCCCTGGACCACTGCTGTAGAGGCTGCCATGTGGCCCAGGAGCTGCAAGAAGTGCCTTGCTGGTCGAGACACCTGAAGGGTGAAAGAAGAGGCCAGTTCTATAAGTGTCCTTGCCCTGTCCAGGGGAAGGAAAGCTTTTGCTCTTATTGTATCCAGCTCTGCCCCTATAAAGGTTAGGAGCTGTACTGGCTCGAGAACTGACTTTGGAAGGTTTAGGAGGAGCCCTAAGGAAGTGAGCAGTTGCTGAGTTATCTGAAGATGTGACTTGACTTGGTCTGGAGACTGACCCACTATGAGCCAGTCGTCCAAGTATGGAAAGATGGAGATCTTTTTTCTCCTTAGGAAAGCAACCACTACTGCCAGGCACTTTGTGAACACCCTTGGGGCTGATGTTAGGCCAAAGGGCACTGCTCTGACTTGATAGTGGCCTAAGGGCAACTCGAACCTGAGGTACTTTCTGTGGGAGCACCTGATGGGAATGTGAAAATAGGAATCTTTGAAGTCCAGGGAGGCTAGCCAGTCTCCTGGCCTTAGAGAGGGCAGAATTATTCCCAGAGTCATCATTCTGAATTTTGGCTTTAAAAAGGTGCTTGTTTAGATATCTCAGATCCAGGATGGGCCGCCATTCTCCTGTCTTTTTGGGAGTTAGGAAGTACCTGGAGTACAATCCTTTACCTCTGTGTAGGGTAGGAACCCTTTCTATGGCTCTGAGAGCTAAGAGGAAGAAACATCTGCCTCTAGGGCAAGGGTCTCTGATGGATTTGCAGGTGGAAAGGATCTGGTTCTCATCTTGGGAAATTGTTTGAAGCTGAGAACCAGTCCCTGGCTTACTACTTCTAGGACCCACTTGTCTGATGTTAAAGACTTCCAGTCCTGGACAAAGTAAGCCAGCCTGCCCCCTACAGGTACTGGAGAATCGGCCCGGGCAGACCCATCAGGGTGTCTGCTTGTCAGAGGCTTTAGGCTGAGGGGTGGAAGCAGGCCTGCTCATACCCCATCTGCCTCTCCCTCTAAAGAACCCCCTCTGAGCATAAGCAGAAGAGGAGGCCTGGGCTTGGTAGAAAGTCCTTTGAAAGGGCCTGCCCCTGCCCCTGGAATGCTGCCTCTGAGGAGTGGCTTTCCTTTCCTTGGCCTGAGCACTCCTGTAGGTGGTCCTGTACTCGTTCATCTTCTTCATGTAGTTCTCTGTCTGCTCCCCAAACAGAGAATTACCAATGACAGGAAAATCCATGGCCTTAGCCTGGGTATCCTGTGATAGGCTAGTACATCTGAGCCAAGCCATCCTCCGAAGGGCCACAGATGTAGCCATGACTCTTGATGAAACACCATTAGAGTCCACAGCAGCAGCATGAAATTGCGCCTTGGATGCCTCAATTCCATCCGCAGCCACCTGCTCCAGCTCCTTGGCAAGCTGGTCAGGGACCTGTTTAGCTAGAGCCAGCACAGTGTCCCACCTAGACTTTTGGTATCTAGCTGTGTAGGCCATATAGTTAGCCTGCCTGAGTCCCAAAGATGCTGCCATGTACTGTTTCTTTGCCATGGCATCAATCCTCCTGGAGTCCTTATCTGGGGAGTGTGAAGCCAAGGGAATATTTGCCTTATCACAGGCAGCAGCCTGCACTACCCCAACATGGCTGCATCGCTGGGAAAGGAACTCCATGTCCGAGCCTGAAAGGGTATACCTCTCGTCCATTCTTCTGTCCACAGGAGGTATGGAATTAAGAGTTTTTAGAATTTTAAATGTCTGTTTCCCAAAAGATTTATGGAGGGAATAGACAATCTCCTGGACTCTGGGATGTCCATCATCTCAACAAAATCAGGCTCCTCCTGATCCTCTACTGCTTCTTCCATAGGAAGCTGGAGGGTTTCAGCCACTTTCTTGTAAAACATAAAGTGGGAAGGGGACTCAGAAAGCCTAGGAGGAGAAACACCTGATGGTCTGTCTGGGGAGATGTCCGGGTCAATAGGCACATCCAGACTTTCATAATCACCATCATCATCATCATCTTCATATTCTCCCTCCTCCTCCTCCTCCTCCTCCGGTTCATAAAATTCTTCTAAAGTAAAATCCGGAACCGGGGGAACCGACCGAACCAAGCCCCTGACAGATGGTGCCGGTTCAGCCGGAACAGAAGTTAGCGATTAAACTATCCTTATCGCTTTGGCTATTTCATCAGCAGTCAGAGAAAGAACTTGTGGATCCAAACCGGATTATTTTTCCTTTTCTTTTAACCGGAACTGACTCCTCAGAATCGGTTCTCCTTTTGGCCGAAGAAGTTTCGGCCTGGTCAGAGGGCACTCCTTCTGGTTCGGTCGGAACTGAACCGGGCTGGCCATCCAGGTCAGCGGACTTCTCGGCCTCCCTTTCCCACAGTCTACCTACTCTCTTATCCAGGGTAGCTTTGGGAAAACTTTTACAAATTTGGCAGTCTGAATTGAGGTGGTCAAACCCCAGACAATAAACACAGGTGGTGTGGGGATCAGCCTTAGCAAAGGCTTCCCCACACACACGACAGTGTTGAAACCCAGTAGGCCCATTTTTTTTCTTGAGTTTCTCAGACATGGCCAATCCTAAACACAACTTACCCTTTTTTCAGCAATCCACCAAGCAAGACACCCCTATCTGTTCCTGACCGTGTTACGGGTCTTGGAAAAAAACGTAATCAAACTGTTTTTAGAACCTATACAGACCGTTACCACACTCTAATAAAGACAGAAGTTTTTTTTTTTTTTTTTTTAACACAAACCTGATCGGTTCAAACCGAACTGATCCAATGTTTACAAGTTCCACACAGAAACTAATACAAAACCTATCTAGTACTCACGGTACCACAGACAGACACTTAAACCGACAGGTTCAGTAGCAGAAATTCATTAGAAACCGAGCGAATAAACGACACTTTAACCGACTTTTTTGAACCGAGCAAAGGAGAAATCTCTGGAGCAACTGTTCAGTGAGGCGGAGTAAAGAATCGGACGGTTGGAGTTTAAACAACAGCAGACAGAGGCTTCAACCGAGCTCGAGCTCAGCGTTCCATGCCCTGCATGGAAAGTTAACTCTTTGTTCTCGGGGCAGTTCAAAAGTTGGTGATCACTGCAATAGTCAGAATACAGCAAAACTTCATGTTGTTTGAATAACCTGTTTCCTGCTGCTATTAGATGACATAGTGGCCCAATCTGCACCTGGTAGGCTGAAGTCTCCAACCACCACTGTGCTGTCCCTTCTACAATTCCGCTGTATAACACTAACTAACTCCTTATCCTTCTCCTCCGCCTGGGATGGAGGTCTTTACACCACCCCTAGCTTAACTTTCTTGTTTTTTGGCTTACATAAAGTAATCCATGAGGATTCTGTATCCCCTTCACCCCCTTCCTCCCTATGACAATCTAGTCCTTCCCTTATGTAGACAGCCACCCCTCCTCCCCACTCCCTATCCCTCCTAAACAATCTAAAGCTTGGTATTATTAAGTCCTATTCTCTATCTTGATTTGCCCACGTTTCAGTGATGGCGGCAATATCTACCCCTTCTTCCAGAAGTGCTTGAATCTTTGGCATCTTATGACCTAGGCTCCTTGCATTCATGGAAAGAACCACCCATCCTTTCCCATGACTATTTCTAAAAAGCTCATAAAATTCAATACAAAACTAATACAAAACAAATACTCATTACACATGCAACCAAAAACAGAAAAAAAAAACACAGACATTCATTACTCTAAAACCAGATGTAGCTCCCGAGCCCCCACTCATAGTTCGAATTGGTTCAATAAACCAATAGGTACCCAAGGAAAAGGATAGAAAAAGAACAAAAGACAAGGGTACAGGTGAGGGAGGCCATAACAAGGGTGGTGTGGATAGAAGCAGTCCGGTCCATTCCATAGTGGCAGCCACCCCCCAGCCCAGCTGAATCACCGCCTGCTCCATGGGAGACAAGGAGGCCAAATATTGACCTCACTGCTTTTCAAATTTATCAGACAACCCCACTGCCATTCAAATGTATCAGACCACCCCTTTAAAACATAAGTTAGATACTTCAGCTGGAGCATGGTAGAAAGTGAATCTTGCCACATCTGCAGCGTGGGGCGGGGTGGGCCTAGGAAAACTACGTGGCCTGGATACAACATCTCACCTCAACCAGCATAAGCCAGATAGGCATGGAGTAGAAATCCCAGTCCTCAGGACCCCGTTCCACAATGCCACACAACAAACCCCATGAATCAACAGGGAGTCTGACCTGCATGATACAAGAGATGGCCTGAGCCACAGCTGTCCAAAACTTATGATGGACAGAACATTGCCAGAAACAATGTATGTAAGTGCCTCCCTCCGTGACACAAAAAGGTAAGACTATAGGGGAGAATCTACTTACCACCACTGGAGGGAAGTACAACCTATGCAAGAACTTAACTTGAGCCCCCTTGAAACGACTGCATATTACTCAGCCCCATATGAGAGTCACATAGCTCCTTCCAGGTCCCCTCCAGAATCACCCCTCCCAAACCTTGTTCCCAAATTGTCTTAGCCTTCAGAGAAGTATCAGGGAGACCCAGTCTGATATTATGATAATGTTTTGCCAAAGCCCCTTTAGGAGACACTCTGGCATGTAAGATCTCTTTCTCCAAGGCAAAAAGGAGAGAATTCTGTGCTTGGAGACAGTCTAGGTGCCTCGTCCAATCCCGCACCTGCATATATCAATATATCTAAGAGGACTGCACACCCAATTTGCCACCAGTTCAGGATATGTTAAGAAACCATGATTGCTATAGAGATCCCGAAGACAACGGACCCAGGCAGACCCCCACCTCTGAAATGACCGATCTTCCAGTCTCGGAAGAAATTCAGGGTTGGAAGTAATCGGCACCAAGATCGTGCCCCTCAAAACATCCCCTAAAAGTTTCCAGATACAGCTCCAGACTTCAAGAAGGTGTTCCACTAACAAACTCCTAGGGCTATTTGAGCCAAAGACTCGAAGCCCCATCTGGCCCAAATAGGCCTTGATGCGACGATCCCTCCCCCTCTTGGTCCAGTGACACCCATGCCGCTCCCTGCGAGCCCTTGATCCAGTCCGAGACCAGTCTGGCCTGCACTGCTAGATGATATAGATGGAAATCGGCATAATTTAGTCCACCTTTAGAGGGACAGTTTTTTTTAATCGAGTGAGACTAATTCGCGGCCTTTTCTGCTACCAAATAAAACTACTACAGGCTCTTTCCAGAATCTGGAGATTGTTCTTTTGGAGGCTAATCAGGAGCATCTGAATGGGGTACAAGATATTCATTTTAACTTAACTGATTCGACCTAGCCAGGACAACGAAAGGCCCTGCCACCGGCGGAGGTCTCCAACAATTTCTAGGCTACCCTCCCCCCCCCCAAAGCAGCTTACCTGCCCTCCCTCAGATCGGCGCTCCGGGATGCCGCCACCAGTGAAAAAAGGCTACCCTCCCCTAGAGCAGCTTACCTGCCCTCCTCAGATCGGAGCTCTGGGACGCCAACGCCAGTTAAAAAAAGGCCCCCACCAGAGCAGCTTACCTGCCCTCCCTCAGTTCGGAGTTCGGGACACCGCCACCAGTGAAAAAAGGCTACCCTCCCCCAGAGCAGCCTACCTGCCCTCCCTCGGATCGGAGCTCCAGGACACGTGGCAAGTAAAAAAAAAAAAAAAAAAGGCTCCACCGCCCGGACAGCTTACCTGCCCACCCTGGATCGGAGAGCCCGGACGCCGCCAGTGAAAAAGGCTAACCCCCCATAGCAGCTAACCTGCCCTCCCTCAGATCGGAGCTCTGGGATGCTGCCACTAATAAAAAAAAAGTACGGAGACTGCCGGGGTTGATGCAGAGAGTGCTCTGCTGTATTTCAAACTTGCCGCCTTTTTCTCCTCAATATGGAACAGTCGGCTACAAATCAGGACCGGCCTCAGAACACTTGAACTAGCAGTGACCAATCAGAGCAACAGCTTTTTTTAATTTAATTTGCTGCTGTGCCCGAAGCTTAACTTAATTTCTAAACAAATTAATTGTTCCACTGCTGCCTAGGCTGAAACAGGGAAGGCTTAGCTAGCCCAACTCAACTTTCCCATCTGCAGCTTATAACAAATCACCTATAGAGGGCATCTTTTTGTAACTTGCACAGAAGCACCTTGTTCAGCCAGTGACACTATTCCTGGGCACCACTGAAAACAAGGGAAGCTAGGGACCTAGTAAGAAATCGGAACAGGAGGCCACATTACAGCACAGGGCGGTTAGTCTGGTTGTGGTACCTCAGAATTAAAAAGCACCATAGTGTCAAAAAATTTAAAGCAGATAACACCATGTTGCCTTACAGCTATTACACTGTTTGCCTTACTAATCCTATGTGATGTGACCAGCTGTCTTCTTGTTAAAGCTTGCTCCCCATATAACAATTACTCCCTCAAAGGCCATAGTGGATCCCCCCCTGGGGGCTCAGCCACGGTTTCTAAAGCACCCTATTTCAGCATTAGCATGCCTCGGAGGTAAGGCAACTCGCACACTAGGCACACTATTGATGGCCCCACCAGTCACAGTGTCGGGCATGCCAGGTGGGGACAGTTTCTACCTATTACTCTGCGGCATCCTGCTCCCAAGGTGTGGGGACGTGGAGACAAACCCTGGCCCACTGCACTCCTTTCTCACAATGCTCCTTCACGCACAGCATCAGAATAGCTCGTATCAATGCTGGACCATCAGCGACCATTCCCCTAGCTTCTGTACACAGTCATGCAAAAAACCCAACCCCCCCAAAGATCATCTCTTTCAGGAACTTTGCTAAGGTAGACACGGACGCGCTGAACAGAGCTCTGGGTGGCATAAACTGATCCACCTTCTACACATTAATGGATGTGGTCACAGCACTGGGATTCCTCACTGCTACCTTAACCTCAGTACAAGACAAACACTGCCTTATGACTACTCGGCGCGTAAGGGGAGGAAACACTATATGGATTACCAGGGAACTAGTTGCCCTGATTAAAGAGCGGGACAAGGCATGGGTAAATCACAAGGGTGCACATACCCCAGGGAACTGGGCTGTGTACAGGCAACTGCGAAACCGCTGCAAGCGAGACACCAAATACTTAAAAGCCTCATATTTCAAGACTCAACAAACTCGGACCCTTAGTGATCCCGTAGTTTCTGGGCGGCAGCTAACTCTGTCCTTAAACCAGCTAAACATCAAGGAGATGTCTCCCTAGCAAGTGACGTAGGTCTTCAAATGGATCCTGAGACTGTAGAGAACCTCATGAACAGTAAATTCTCAAACCTAGACTCTTACCTAACCCAGCTTCCCACTGCGTCTCAGAGCACTGTCAAGCAGGGTAAAGCAACTGTCACTCCCCCATTTTATTTGAAAGTACCATATCAGTCAGAGATATATATCGCCTCCTAAAGTCTATGCCCAACATGGCAGCGTGGGACGTGATGGGCTTACACCACAGTTCTTCAAGCTAGCATCGACAGCTGTAGTGAAACCAATTTCACACTTTTGCACATAATTAACCTTTCCTTGATCACTGCCAAGGTGCCAGCACTCTGGAAAGAAGCCAGAATAGTCCCCATATTTATGGCTGGGGACCCGCACCTTTCTGATAACTAGTTCCTGATAACTACAGACCCATATCTATACTGTCTCACATGGGAAAAATACTTGAAAAAAAGTGGTCCACCGTCAGTTATCAGAGCACACTGATAAAAACAACCTATCCAAGGACCAACATGGTTTCTGTAGAGGCTTTAGCATCACCACTGCACTTACCAAATTCACGGACCATGTGCTCAGCTAGGCAGACAAAGGTAGTCTCACAGGGGCTATATTTGTTGACCTATCAAAAGCCTTTGATATGGTTGACCATGCAATACTATTAAACACCCTATCTTCCCTAATAACGTAACAAACTGGGTACGAAGCTATCTAACCGGCAGGACCCAGCTGGTGAAAATAGGACATGCTCCATCAACCCCCCTCCAAGAGCGGACTGGTGTACCACAGGGCTCCGTACTAGGCCCCATACTGTTCTCTCTTTTTGTTAACCCCTTACTAGCTGAACCCTTAAACTGTAACAGAATAATGTATGCGGATGACCTCATTCTCTTCAGAAACGGAAACAGCCTCCCTGGGTTAAACCTCGACCTAAATGCAGGCTTTACGGCAACAGTACACTAGTTCACACAGCATAGGCTTCTAGTAAACTCCAAGAAAACAAAGTGTATGCTGTTCGGCTCCAAGCTGAAGCTCGTGAAGTGCACCCTCAACAACATTAAAGCCCTCAACATACTAACCCGATGGTTCAACCCTCGAGCAGGTAAGAGACTTCAATTACCTGGGGATCTCGCTTGACCCTGCTCTTACATTTGAGCACCACATCAGCTCTGCAATAAAAAAGGTGAACCAGCAAATAGGAATGTGTTATAGACTTAGGCACCTCCTGTCCCCTGAGGCAAGAGTAGCAACTGGGAGGGGTCACCTCCTCCCCATACTTGAATACTCTCCAGTAATAGCCCTTGTACCCCTTTCTCTACTAAAATCGCATGAACACAGCCTATAACAACACATGCAGATTCATCACCCCCCAAGCCCCATACCGTACTCACCACTGTCACCTCTACCAATCTCTGGGATGGCTCCACCCCCCAATCGGAGAGATCTCATGTTCAGAGCGTTTATATCAAAAACTTTGCAAGAAGGGACAGGATCACCTCTGGTGGGGCTGCTGATGCTAAAAAGTAACAGACGCGAACTGAGCTCCTTTGGCTGCAGGCTACTGGAATGCCCCAGACGTAATACTGACCTGGGAAGGAGAGCCTTCTCCTATGCAGCACCCAAGCTATGGAACTCCCTCCCTAATGAAATGCAGGTTCCAGTTTCACCTCACACATTCAAACGGAACCTCCAGGAAGTTACGTTAGGTAGATCCTTATGTACATGCTACACTAAGTGATGGTAAATGTCTGCTGGTCACCCCATTTAAAGCATATGGCTAGTTCAGTAACACGGATGCACTTGCTGCTAAAAGTTGGAAGTCTAGAACAGCTAATGTCCTACTGACAGTGATCAATTGGCTTTGTATGTCTGCTATACTGCTACTGTAGCTTCATTATCTGTGCTGTACCGTGGTGATTTTTCCTCTTCACTGTATTTGTAAAGTCACTCTGTATTTGTAATTGATGTACCCTCTACGAGGCCTGGGTCATGCCTGAAAACAGTCCCTGGGATCAGAGTACCTACCCAGTAAATAAATAAAATAAAATAAATAAATAAAACAATTTTCTCTAGAAGGAGCATATAATTAAGCTTGTAAAGGGAGTCAAGTGTTTTACCCACCCGGATCCCCAAGTATTTAATATGAGAGGAGACGACTCGAAAGGGAAAACGGGTAAGGTCCTGCATGGCCATCCCTCCTAGACACAACAGTTATGATTTATTAAAATTAATTTTGTAACCCGAGATTGAGGAAAACTCCTCAATCAGGGTGATCAACGGGGGAAGCGAAGTGGACGGCTGCAACAAGTACAGCAAGACATCATCTGCATAAAGCGAAATTTTGTGTTGGACTCCCCAAGCCCCCTGAATCCCCTGAACATCCCGACTCCCTGATCACGACAGGAAGAGGTTTGATCATTAAAGTGAACAAGATATGGGAGAGTGGGCATCCCTAGCCTAAACTCCCAAGTAAGCTCCCCGTTCACCAGAAGACTAGCTCTCGGACTCATATACAACAACTTAACATATTCGACAAATCGGTCACAGAGATTGAATTTATCCAGAACTGTGAACAAACAGTCCCACTCAACTCTATCAAAGGCCTTCTTGGCATTCAGGGAGAGCACACAGGCACTCCCACAGATGCAGAGACCCATCTCCACCCCCCAACCCCAAGCAGCCATCGCACATTCTGGTATGAGTGCCTATCCTTAAAACCAGTCTGTTCCTCCTGTACCAAAGAAGGAAGATGAGTCTCCAATCTCCTGGCTAGAATCTTGATGTCACTATTCAAAAGAGAGATTGGCCTATAAGCAGAACATAGCAAGTGGTCCTTGCTGTCCTTATGTATCAGGATAACTGTTGCTAAGCCACAGGTAGGTGGCAACTCTCTCCCACCTCCCCAGCCTCTTGAAACATATCCAGCATCATATATGGGAGGAGACAGAGATACTGAGGAGGTGGGGACCCTTACCGATCGGCGGGTCTGGGGAGAGGGGGAGGCATCACTGGCAGGAGGGCGGAGGGCTAAGCAGGGAGAAGAGGTACCGGAAGTGGAAATCACAACAGAGAGAGTGAGGGAAGCCTTCAGCTCCCTTAAGACAGAGAAAGCACCGGGGCCGGATAAATTACATCCCAGAGTGCTGAAGGAACTTGCGGATGTCCTGGCAAAACCCCTGGCAGAGCTTTTCACCATCTCTCTGAGGACAGGGTGGGTGCCACAGGACTGGAAGGTGACGAATATAGTGCCTATCCACAAGGGGGGGGGATCAAGGGAGGTGGCAGGGAACTACAGGCCTGTCAGCCTGACATCGGTGGTGGGCAAGGTGATGGAGGGCATTGTCAAGGAGAGGCTGGGGGGACCTGGAAAAGTCAGGGTGCTTGGACGATAGACAGCATGGATTCGTCCCAGGGAAATCGTGTCAGACAAACCTTGTGGAGTTCTATGACTGGGTGACGAGTGCCTTGCACCTGGGTAGACCAGTGGACGTCCTCTTTCTAGACTTCAGCAAGGCATTTGACTCTGTTCCTCACGTGGGCCTGTTGGATAAGCTGGGAGAAATGGGGGTGGGGAACCAGATGATCAGATGGATAGGCAACTGGCTCCAGGACCGGACCCAGAAGGTCGTAGCTGGCGGGATAGTCTCATCCCCAAGGAGGGTCATTAGCGGGGTCCCACAGGGATCAGTCCTTGGGCCCCTCCTCAACGCCTACGTCTCTGACATAAGGACAGGAATCAGGAGTGAGATGAGTCTCTTTATGGATGACTCAAAACTGGAGGCGGTGGTGGATGGGGAGGAGGGAGGTGGCCCTACAGGGGGACCTGAAGGCTCTGGAAAGATGGTCTAGAAAGTGGAAGCTGAGGTTCAATGTGCAAGGTACTCCACCTGGGGGCCAGAAACCCAGGCCAAGTGTACACCCGGAGAGGGGAATGCTACAAGTCCTCGATGGCTGAGAGGGACCTGGGGTGGTGGTAGATGTCAAGATGAACAACTCGGAGACTTGTAGGAGGGCAGCAGCCAAGGCCAGCAGGATGCTGGGATGCATCGCTAGGGGATCACCTCCAGAAGGAGGAAGTGATACTCCTCTGTATAACTGCTTGGTGAGGCCGCATCTTGAGTACTGCGCAGTTTTGGAGGCCACACTTAAAGAGGGACATTACTCTCCTGGAGAGGGTCCAGAGGAGGGCAACCAAAATGATTTGGGGCTTGGGGGACAGGACCTATGAGGAGAGGCTCGAAGAGCTAAACATGTACACATTGGAAGAGAGAAGGGACTGGGGGGACATGACAGGGGTCTTCAGGTACATGAAGAGGGTAAATAGGGGAGGAACAGTCGGGGTGCTTCAAAGGAAGGAGGAGGGGGCCACTAGAGGGTATGGGTGGAAGCTGGAGGGAGATTCAGGGAGAAAGGAGGAGGTGCTACTTCACTGAGAGGGTGGTGGAGCCATGGAATGCACTGCCTAGGGGGCTGGTGGAGCCAGAGACAGTGGAGGGGTTCAAGAGGGGGTGGGACAGGTACAGGGGAAGGGTTCTGGAAGCAAAATCCAATGCAGCAACAATATCCGGAACTGGGAAGGGAGAAGCCAGAGGAGGCGAGGGGGGCATCAAGGTCAGCACCCAGGGTGGAGGCTGACCAAACGAGCAGACACAAAAGACCGTTAGGCCTATTCTGCTGGCATTTTAGTATGTTAGTATATTGGTCAAAACTTAATCACCCAGCAATCTATAAAATTCAATGGGAAGGCCATCTGGTCCCGTCGTCTTCCCTCCGGCCAAACTATAAGCAGCATGTTTAATCTTACCTACAGTCACAGCAGGGAATTTTACATTTCTCTCTGGGTATCAGAGAGTCTAGGTAACCCTGTGGAATGGTTGGGATGGAAGACAAAACGTAACTCCAAAGATGATGGACTGGAACTCAGATATCCAGGTATTTATTTGAAGTCATCCAATACAAGCTCAAATTACAGCGAACTTCAGCCGAATAAAAAAAAACAAACATGTAGCAGTCCTCATACATAAAGCTCTAGAAGGCAGCTAGAGCGATGTTTCTGTCTAGAAGACCATCACAAGACTGACTATCAATAACATTTGAGCCTTTTTTATAAGGAGAAATAGTCATGTGACCTGGAACTCCTCCTACCTTAAAATAAAATATATACTTTTTAACTTAATCTGCTTTATATTTATTTTAGGATACAACAAATCTATTAGGAGGATTGTATAAATCATTTCCAATATTGTAAACATAAATTCCTAAAACAAAAAGAAATTACTTTCACAGAGAGCACTCCTCCCACCTTTAAACATTATAAATATTAATGAGAAAGGGCGCCGGCCGGCTCTTAGACACAAGGAAGCAGAATGAGGAAGAAGCAGGAAGGAGGGTTTTGTAGAAATGAAACAGCTCAAGTAAGGAGAACAAACAATAATAATAATACTTTAATATAACCTAGCTAGGAATAGCAATCTAAAATCCCTTTGTCTACATTCTTAGAACTCAGTATTACATCTCCTTTACAATATTAATTCAGCTCTGGTTTGGCTATCTTAAATGAAAATGTGTTTTGTTTTCCAAATGTTCCTGTCTCCACCAGGAACTGTGTTTTACTTTAAGAGGTTTTAAAGAAAAATGAGTTGCTCCACGCTCAAAAACGCCATACTAACTACAGTAGTAGGCGAGCAGAAAGCGCGGTTTTCCCCACAGTAAAATTCAGCTCCAGCATTGCGAAATAGCAAGCGACTCACCCAGAAAAAAAAATTTAAAGGAGGTTCAACTTTTCTGAGATTTTTAAGGAGGTTCACCTTTTCTTTCGTTTTCAGAGCTGCACTCAGAAATATTTAACCTCTCGCATCTTCGAGAGGTAGGAAAACTGCAACAGAAACAATCTTCCGAATTAGCGATCCCTGCTCGAACGTGCGCACGTTGAGAGGGAAAGACGCCACCGCAAAGGGTTAGCGGTTAGAATTTCAGGGTTTACATAGTAAGATGTTTTACAACATTTGAGGGGGGAAAAGTAATAATTAAGGGGGAAGGAACGTTGTCTACAGGAGTCGGTAAAGTGTCCAAATAAAAAAAAATAATTCTAAACATGAACATGACGTGTAGTTGGCCAGACCACACGACGCTTGAATAAAGAAAAATACATATATAATAATAATAAGAAGGTTAGGCTTACAACAGACTTAGAGAGAAAAAAATTTACCAGCTCATGAAACAACGCTCACAGGTCGGGGGGCAAAAAGGGAAGGAGGCATCCGTGATAAACCCCAGGCAGTCCAGAAACTGGTCTGCCACCGCATCACAACCCTCTACCACTTCACTAGTGTAAAGGCCTGAATAAAAGTCCACAAACCGAATAAGAGCAGCATCCACTGTCACCACGCTCCCCTCCCTGAACAGCAGAAATCTAAGTGGGCCTGCTCTTCCCCTTCACCAGCTATGCTAACAATGGACTGGGTTCATTACCCCTCTCAAAGACCTGCTGATTGGCATATATAAGGTCCCGATTCACACCGCTGGCAAGCTCTTTAGTAATAGCCTCCCTTGCCAGCTTAAGATCCCTAAGTGTGGAATCCAAGCGGTCCCAAAAAGCTGCCAACTCAAGCTGTTTGACAGCCTTTTCAAGTTGCTGCAATTTCTGCAACTTCTGTTTATGCAGAGCGATCATATAGGTGATCACCATTGGTAGCTAAGTAATACTCCCAGTTATTTAAGAGAAATAGTATGCTGTTTGCTCAGGTGGCAACTCCCTCAGCCCCCCGCCTTTGCAGATGAACCCCGGGATCACCTGCACACAGTGCCCCTTGGATTACCCCCCAAGGCGGAGCCTCCAGGGCCCACACTCAGTCCCGTTAGATCTGCATCTCGAATGCAGCGGGAATCACCAGTCCGCCACAGTAGGCAAGGGACATCATTGAATGTGCCAGGAAGGGACTTTTGTAGTATTTTTTCCGGTGGCATGTCAGGCTGGACACTATGGCGTAAGCACGCCACATGTCTGACATGCCCACCTAGACCAGCGCAAGCTGGGATCTCCAGTACCAGTGCATCCTGTGGTCACCCAGGAGCCCCGGACCGTAGACACTCAACCCTCCTCCCCCCTTAGAGGTGGAGAGCGAGCCATGGCCGCTCAATCCACCTCTGCCCTGGCTGGCCCTCAAGTGACCCGAGTCTGCTCCAAAACCAGAGTCGCCCACATCACAAGCAGTAGTCTTTCTGCTGCACTGGCAGGCCGGCCTGAAATTCGTAACATTTTTTATTATTTAACATTTAGATAGAAAAGCACCATTTCCACCCCACTGACCCACCTAATCAATACCCCGGCATGGCCAGACAGCATATGGGACTAACAGACACTGACTTGAACCTTCTATACCATCCTCTAGAAACCATAATATAGTCTATACGTGACCAGGTCCAGTGGGGACAGGAACAAAAAATGAATTCTTTACCTCCTGGGTTGGCCTCCTACCAAGCGTCCACCAAATCTAATGCCGCCAGACCCAGACACCACCTCTCCGCTGCTAGATCCTGCCAGAGGTCAGTGGTAGATCCATCTAAGTATGGACTGAAAACACAATTGAAAGCTCCCTCTCAAATTAAAGCAGGTCAAGACGCTGAATCCCCCAAGCCCGATGCAGCGTCGTATTGAGCAGGCCACGGATCGTGCTGTGCTTTCTTCGATGTAAAACAGTCAGATGGTAGAGCAGCATTACAAGACTTGCCCATTCTGTTAATTGCTACAGCTATAATGTAGGCTGTTTTGTGAGTAATACGTTTTTCAAAATGAGGATTAAAATGCTATTAAATGTAATCTGTCTCAGGAGCTCATGTAAGGAGGGTCTGTTCCTCTCAGAAGCTAAGCCACGCCCCTCATAAAATGAAATTTTATATTTGGAAATCCAAGTCTTCTGAATTGGCCCAGAGAATAGTAAATTTGGTTAAACAGGCTAAATGATACAAACTGATGTCTGGACAAGCAAGATCTCACGGGTCCTTATCCAAACACAGTTTGGACCATGCAATTTTGGGATGTTTATGGTTCCAAATAAAATTTCTAAACATAATGCTGACCTTTTAAACCAGGTTGCTGGAACCTGGGTTATGATGCCCTGTAATAAGTATAAGTATGATATATGGGGGATTGCTAACATTTTGAATACCACCTTAAGATCTAAAAGTTCTTGAATTTCCTTTTTAATTTGAAGTATTTGAGAGGTAACAGAATGGTCTCCCTGCATATGAAAAATTTAGAGTTTGAAAGATAGATTGCAATTGCCAGAGCCTGTCCTACCAGGCTTTCTTTTGGTGGGGGGCATATGCCAGCTGTTCCCCTGTAACACTGCTTTCAGCATACTCCAGTGCAGAGAGAGCTCACTGGCTGGACTGAATTTTCTAGAAGCATTCTAGGTATTCAAATTTCAATTTATTCTAATAGGGAGTCATCCTAGAGAAGTGCCAAATTAAAACTCCAGTAGGAATGTTTTAGGGATTTCTCTAACTGTAACTCCACTAGGTGCGGGGCATGATCTAACTACTGGATTGTGCTGTGGCACACCGAATGCATCCTATCAATGTGTTCTACCAGCAAAAAATCTAGTCTCGTGGAACACCCTTCCTCAACAAATCTGTCATTCTTCCTCTCCTCTAATAATTTCCTTTCTTCTATTTGTACCTGTTTTCCACAATCTTAACAATAATGGCTCTCTCACTCTTTTTTTTTTTTTTGCACTTCCTCCCATAGCTGGGACTGTTTTTACGGCTGTGGGCGAAGCCTACAGCCATTTTGCATTCTCTAGCTTGAAAACGGCCATATCACGTTTCAGTTGGACTTTTGGAAGTATGCTTCCGAAAGTCCAACAGAGCTGGGAACACTCCGCCACGGTCAGCCGCTAAGGAATAACAGCCACACTATTTCGGCTGTTACTTCTGCATTCTGGGACAAGAACTGTGCAGTTCTGCTGGCACTGCCATCTTGGGAATGGCAGAATGCCATTCATTGCAACTACGCATGCGCGACTACCGTGCATGTGTAGTTGCGTTGCCGCCATCTAAGAGATGGCACTCAGCGTTGCTCGCTCTCCAGAGCTTTGCAAGCTCGCCACAACCATATCAGCTCTGGCTAGAACTTGCTATTTTTAGCTGACGCGCTTACACAATTATGGGCACTTTAGCTGTTTGTATTTAAAGAGACTCACCTGGATGAGCCCATGCACCACACATATGGGTGCTTTACCGACAAAGGATTACCATATGATGCACCACTCTTAAAACTGTTTCCTAGAAGAAACGTTATATCCCTCATAAAATTGTATATACCGGGTCCCAAGGACTTCTCCCGCTCCCCGCACTCAGGGACGTGATGACAATATGCTAGTGAGGGCGCAGGGCAACTCCGATATAGTGAATGGCTTACTACTTTCAATCTGTTTTTAGTAATACAATGGCCACTGGCAATGAAACGTGGGCACGGTTGACTAACAACGCCTTGACATTCGACCACGTGCCCACGTTTCATTGCCAAGTGGTCATATTGCTAAAAATAGATTGAAAAGTATAAGCCCATCTCACCATAATGGAACGCCGGCCAAGGCCTCACTAGCATATCACACGTCCCTGAGTGAAAGGATGGAGCGCAGCAAGGAGAAAAAAAACAGGAAGTCCTTGGGACCCGGTATACACGATTTTGAGTGAAATAACTTTTCTTCATGGAGACACTTTCAGGAGCGGAGCATCATATAGTGATCCTTTGGTGGTAAGGCATCTATTTATTTGGTGCAGGGGCTTCCCCTTTTATCTTGGTGGGTCTCTTCAATGTTATCTGATACACTCCCTGTAGTTACTATATAATATGCATTTTCTAATCAAATCAAACTTTATTTAACCAGGCATCAACACCATTGAGCAAGCTCATTTTCAAAGTGGTCCTGGACAAGGAACAGTACGATACCATAGACATAGTAATACAAAAATTGTAACATCAGCAGATTGCGGTACAAGGTCGGATGCAAAATACTTGAGTCCGTCAAAGGAACTCCCAATTAGACAATTACTAAAAAACAATATCAAATAGGGTAAAGGGAAAGGAAAGGTAGAAAACTGTAAACAGACTGAGGCCTGCAAGTGGATATGTGAAGAGAGAGAGAGAGAGAGAATAAGAGCCATGGAGTGGGGGAGGGAGTGTGTGTGTACTAGAAATCCCTAGGAAGAGACATAATAACAATTATTAGAGCGGAGACATCAGTAACTGAAAGGATAGATTACCTATAGCAGCTACAAGGTTCCCGAAAATACTCAACTAGCAGGGCTTTAAAGGAGAGAATGCTCAGCAGTGAAGTAAGCTCGAGTGTGCTTTGCATAGTGTTCCAGAGTGAAGGGAGTGAGGAGTTAATTGCAAACACTCCAAGGTTAGTTTTCGTTCTGGGCACTTGGAAGCAAAGAGTTGTGCAATGTCTGAGACCATAGGAGCCATAGGCACGTTTGAACAGGCTAGAAATATATGCAGGGAGCTTGTCTGTGAGAGCTCTATAGAACCAAATGAGCGCATTTCTTTTTCTCCTTGTAGAAAGTGAGGGCCATCCCGCCATTTGGTACAGAAGACAATGATGGGTGCGAAAAGGCAGGTTAAAGATGAATCTCAGGGCTCGGTGGTAAAGGGTGTCAAGCTTATTTAGCGCTGTGAGAGGGCAATGATTGTAGAGGAAAATCAGCATAATCGAGTACGGGTAGGAAGGTGGTTTGTACTAATCTCTTTCTAGATTCTGTGGTAAGCAGATGTTTAATACGATAGAATAGGCTGAGTCGCTGTCTTAGCTTTTTCAAGTCTTCATTTAGGTGGCATAGAAAGTTAAGTTTGTTGTCCAGCCAGAACCCTAGGTATTTAAAGGTATCTACTGAATCCAGAGGTTCACCCATGAGCGTTAGTAACGGTAGGTTGTGTATGGAACCAGAGGCTGCTTTTGGAGAGAGAAGAAAAAATTACTCACCTTAGTAATTGCTTTTCTTCTCATGGAGTCTTGCTATATTATGACTATATGCAGTCAGCCACTGCAGCTGAACTGCCCCGGAGAGGAAAGAGTTAACTCCAGAGAGTCTGGAGTTCCACAGCGCGAGGGCGCTATACCAAAGCTCTATCTGGCCAGTTTCAAATGAAACTGTCAGATCTTTATGAAGCTAACACTAAGCAACAAGTTTGTGTGGAAAGCTCTACACTAGCCAAGTGGCTACCTACTAGTAGGAATAACAACAATATAAACAACAATATAAACAGCAATAATAATAATAACAATGAATAATAGTATTATTAGTTTCTCCCTAACAAGCACTATTAGACCCCCCTTTCCCCAAGACTCAAGTCCAGGAAGGGGGCCAACATATTACTTAAAACAGAAATACCTAATTCCCCAACCCTAAATAAAGGGGGTGAAGGGAAGAACTAAAATGGCATGACACAGTGCTTGCACTAATTTGCCACCCCTACCCAAGTAGAAGTTCTGAGAGGGGCAGGAGGGAGGGTGGTCATAATATAGCAAGACTCCATGAGAAGAAAAGCAATTACTAAGGTGAGTAATTTTTTCTTCAAACACCATGAAGTCTTGCTATATTATGACTATATGCAGATTACACAGCAGTACCTCCATGGAGGAGGGTCAGAACCTACTTAGGAAATAGGCTCTGAAGCACAGCTGTGCCAAAACGAGCATCTCTCCTGGACTGAATATCCAGGGAATAATGCTTGGTAAAAGTGTAAACTGTTTTCCAAGTAGCAGCTTGACAGATTTCCAGAATGGGAATATCTCTAGCAGCCGCTAGAGATGCAGCTGTACCCTGGTGGAGTGAGCCCTCAGTCCTGAGGGGGTTCTCTACCTAGTTTTTGATAACAAAATTGATACAAGAGACAATCCACCTTGCAATTGTCCTCTTAGTGGCAGGTTTCCTTGCCAACCTCGCCATAGGTAAGGAAGAGTTGGAGGATTCAACCTGTGACCCTTGGTGCTCCAAATAGTAGCTTAAGGCTCTTTTGACGCCCAAGCTGTGCAGACTCCTCTCACCTGAGGAAGAATGCTCAGTGAAAATACTGGAAGAGAGATGGATTGGTTCAGGTGGAAATCTGAAACCACTTTAGGCAAAACTTTCTGTTAGTCCTGAGGACTACCTTATCTCTGTGGAAAGAGATAAAATCTTCTTCCACTGACAGGGCCTGTAGTTCACTTATGCGTCCTGGCAGAAGTGATAGCCACTAAGAAACAGTTTTCCAAGTCAGAAACTTGAGCTCTGCTGAGGACAGAGGCTCAAAAGGGGTTGCATTAACTGAGCAATGCAAACATTCAAGTCCCAAGCGAGCTGGTTCTAAAAAGGAGGGCTGGTGTGAAGTAACCCTTAAAACTTGGAAAGCACAGGGTGAGAAGAAAAGGAAGCAGGCTTCCCTGCTGACAGAAAAGCAGAGACAGCTGCCAGATGAACCTTTAAGGTAGCTGGCCTAAGGCCTAAGGAATTTAAATGGACGAAATAGTCCAGTAAAATGGGCAGATCAGCAGATTCTGGGATAATCTGCTTATCAGAGCACCAGATGGAAAACCTTTTCCACTTAGAACTGTAAGTGGCCCTAGTGGAAGGCTTCCTTGAAGCCTTTAAAATATCCAAAACACCTTGAGAAAGGTGCAAGTCAGCAAATTCTAACTCCTCAAGAGCCATGCCTTGAGATGGAGGGATTTGACGTCCGGATACCACACTCTCCCCTGTGCACAGGCCACTAAGTCGTGGACTCTGGGCAAGCTCAGGGCAGGGTGGACTGTCAAGGACAGAAGCAGTGGGTACCAGGGCTGTCTGGCCCAATCTGGAGCAATCAGAATCACCTTGCAGGGCTGAGACCTGATTTTTACTAGTACCCTGAAAAGAAGGGGAAAGGGGGGAAAGGCATACAGGAACTTCCCTTTCCAATTCAACTGAAAGGCGTCCAGGGGGACTGATCCCAGCAATGGAGGCCTGCAACAAAACAGAGGAAGTTGGTGGTTGTCTGGGGCTGCGAAAAGATCTATCTGAGGGGTGCCCCATCTGGCAAAGACTGACCCCAGCACCTGAGGATTCAGAGCCCATTCGTGATGGCCCTGAGAAATCCTGCTGAGGGCATCCGCCAGGACATTGTCCTTCCCTGAAGGTGAACTGCTATCAGGAGGTGTTCAGGGAGTAAGCCAGAGACCACAACTTCATTGCTTCGTGCACAAGGCTGATGACCGAGTGCCCCTTGCTTGTTGATGTACCACATTGTTGTGGTGTTGTCTGTCCCGACATGAACTACTTTGTTCTGGACAGAAGCTGAAAATGCCTGAAGAGCTAAAAGACAGCTCTGAGTTCCAAAAGATTGATGTGGAGCAGAGATTCCTGGGAGACCACACTCCCTGAGTGGACAGGTCGCCAGTGAGCTCCCACCCTAACAGGGAAGCATCCGTGGTGAGGGTGAGGGAGGGAAACGGAATGAAAGGAACCCCTTGTTTTAGATTGCTTTGATCCTGCCACCAGTGTAAGGCCAGGATCAGGGTTTGGGTCACTGGAACCAATTTGGAAAGGGGTCCCTCCTTTGAGACCAATAGGCCCTCAAATGGAACTGAATGTCCCTCATCTGGAATCTTGCTCCTTGCACTACAGCTGTGGAAGCAGCCATGTGCCCTAGGAGTTGCAGAAAATGCCTTGTTGGTCGAGAGACCCGCAGGGTAAAGGAGGATGCCAGGGCAATGAGTCTGTCTACCCTTTCCGAGGGGAGAAATGCCCTGGCTAACTCTGTGTTCAATTCTGCACCTATGAAAGTTAGTACCTGAAATGGTTCGAGAACTGACTTTGTAAATTCAGCAGGAATCCCAGGAAGTGAGAAGCTGCTGGATGACTTGCAAGTGGGATTTACCTAATCTGGGACTGACCCACTATGAGCCAGTCGTCCAGGTAGGGAAACACAGCAATCCTTGCCTTCTTAAATGAGCCACTACCACAGCTAGACATTTCGTGAACACCCTTGACGCAGAGGTAAGGGCCGAAGGGCATTGCCCTGAACTGGTAGTGGCCTGAGGGTAGTTCGAACCTGAGGTACTTTCGGTGAGAAGGCCTGATCAGAACATGAAAATAGGCATCCTTGAGGTCCAGGGAAGCTAACCAGTCCCCTGGCCTCAGGGAGGGCAAAATCATTGTCAGAGTTAACATTTTGAACTTTGGTTTCAAAAGATGCTTGTTCAGGTACCTTAAATCTAAAATGGGCCGCCATTCTCCTGTCTTTTTTGGGGTAAGAAAGTATCTTGAGTACAGCCCCTTGCCCTGATGGCAAGGGAGGACCTTTCTACTGCTTTGCAGTCCAAAAAGAGAAGAAACCTCTGCTTCCAAAGCAAGGGCTTCTGAAGGATTTGCAGGTGGAAATGTCTGGCTCTCATCTTCGGAAACTGTTTGAAGCTGAGAACCAGACCCTGCCTATTACCTCCAGAACCCACCTGTCCGGGTTAGGGACACCCAGTTCTGGCTGAAATAAACCAACCTGCCCCCACTGGTACAGGAGAATGGCCCTGGGCACCCCATCAGGGTGCCTGCTTGGCAGTAGCTTAGGCTGAGGGGAGGGGACGTTTACTTGTGCCCCGCTCACTCTGCCTCTAAAGAAACCCCTCTGTGCAAATGCAGAGGAGGCCTGAATTGGTAAAAAGGCCTGTGGAAAGGCCTGCCTCACCTCTGGGAGCGTGCCTCTGTGGAGTGGCATGCCTCCTTAGCCTGGGCACTTTTGTAGGTAGTTCTGTATTCATCCATCTTTTTCATATAGTTTTCTGTTTGTTCCCAAACAGAGAATTACCCACAACAGGAAAATCCATAGCCTTTGACTGAGTATCTTGGGACAGATTAGTGCATCTGAGCCATGCCAACCTACGGAAAGCTACAGAAGTGGCCATGACCCTAGAGGAAACATCATTAACATCAACAGCAGTATGAAATTGAACTTTAGAGGCTTCAATGCCATCAGCAGCCACCTGTTCCAACTCACTAGCCAGCTGGCCATGGGCCTGCTTGCTAACTGCAATACTGTGTCCCACCTAGATTTCTGATATCTAGCCACATAAGCCATAAATTTGCCTGCCTGAGTCCCAAAGAAGCTGCCATATACTGTTTTTTCGCCATGGCATCAATCTTCCTGGAATCCTTATCAGGAGGATGTGAGGCCAGAGGAATATTAGCCTTGTCACAGGCTGCAGCTTGTACCACACCTACATGACTACACTGCTCAGTGAGGAAGTCTGTATCAGAGCCTGACAAGGTATATATTCTGTCCATTTTTTTATCTACAGGAGGGACAGAATGAGGATTTTTTTAAATCTTTGTTGTCTGCTTCCTAAATGACTTATGCAAAGGAATAGACAACCTCCTAGACTCTGGTATATCCATCATTTCTACATAATCAGGCTCCTCTTGCTCATCCACAGCTTCCTCCAAAGGAAGCTGGAGGGTTTCTGCAACCTTTTTGTAAAACATAAAATGAGAAGGGGACTCAGACAGAATAGGAGGAGATTCTAAAGGTCTGTCTGGAGAAATGTCCGTTCAATGGGCACGTCCCAGACCCTCCCAGCCACACATGTAATGATCAAATTGCCCTCCCTCTCCTGTGGTTCATAAAATTCCTCAACATCATACTCCTGAACCACTGGCACTGAAACGAACCAGCCTTTTAACTGTAGGTGGTCTCGCAGGACCCTGAGACAGTGACTGGACAATCTGTATGGCTTTAGCTATTTCTGCAGCAGTTGGAGAGACAATTTTGGACTCCAAACCTACTGATTTCTTTGTCTTTTTCACTGAGACTGGTTCCCCTGAACCAGCCTTCCTTTTGCCCAAGGAAGTCTCGCCCTGGTCAGAGGGCACTCCCTCTGGTCCAGTGGGTACTGGACCAGGCTGGCCATCCGGGTCAGCGGACTTCTTGGCCTCTCGTTCCCTGAGCCGGCCCAATCTCTTTTCCAGGGTGGCTGCAGGGAAATTTTTACACACCTGGCAGTCTGACAGGAGGTGGTCAGCCCCCAGACAATAAACACAAGTGGTGTGTGGGTCAGCCTTTGGCAAAGGCTTCCCACAGACATCACAGTGTTGAAACCCAGTGGGCCCGGTTTTTCTTTTGGGTTTCTCAGACATAATGCCAGCCTAACCAAAAACTTGCCCTTTTGATGGCAGTGCCAGGCAAGACACCCTTATCGGTTCCTAACCGTGTCACGGGTATTTGAAAAAACCTATTTTAAAAGCAAGTTTTTTAGAACCGATAAGAACCGGGAACCGCACTCTAAAAGCCCAACCAACACTTTAAAACGTTAATTTAGCAAACCGATCGGTTCAAAACCGAACCGATAATTGAATTTCCACACAGACTTTAAATTTTCTACTTACGGTTTACCAGATAGAGCTTTTAACCGAAATGCGGTAAAATAAATACTTTTTGCCGGTTCAAATGAACTGAAAATACTCGCTTGAACCGAGAAATGAACCGATGTGAAGGAGCTGATCTCCGGAGCGACTGTTCAGTGAAGCGGAGTAAAGAATCTGACAGTTTCATTTGAAACTGGCCAGATAGAGCTTTGGTATAGCGCCCTCGCGCTGTGGAACTCCAGACTCTCTGGAGTTAACTCTTTCCTCTCCGGGGCAGTTCAGCTACAGTGGCTGACTGCATATAGTCATAATATAGCAAGACTTCATGGTGTTTGAATCATAGATTTAGTCTTTTTGGCATTGAGAAGGAATTTATGCTTGATGAGACTATGTTGTAAGGAGGTAAAGTCTCGTTGTAGGTCTTTGTAGGCCGTGAGAAGTGAGGAATTTGAGGCATAGAGTACAGTGTCATCAGCAAATAGATGCACATTTGCTACTTGCAGGTGAGAGTCCAAGTTGTTGATGTAAATAGCAAATAGAATAGGTCCCAGAATGGAGCCTTGGGGGAACCCTCGCAATAGGGATTTCTGTGGAGACAGGCCACCTGCTGATTTAACTTGCTGCAATCTGTTAGAATGGTAACTAGTGAACCAGTTGATGGCAGAGTTGTCTAGGCCGATATTTCTCAGTGATGTGAGCATGATGCTATAATCCAGGGAGTCGAAAGCCTTGCTGAGGTCGAGAAATAGAGCAACTACGTGTTTTTTAGAGTCTAGTGCAATTTGCCAGTCGGTACTTACTTTTGCAAGAGTAGGAGTGGTGCTGTGTTTTACCCGAAACCCAGACTGGGCAGGGTTTAGGAGATTGTGCTGGTCCAAGTGATCTCTGATTTGAGTACTGACATTCTTTTCCAGGACTTTTGAGAGAGTGGAGAGTATAGAAATAGGCCGGTAATTATTCAGGTCACAAGGGTCCCCTGACTTAAAAAGAGGTAGGATATGGGCAGTCTTCCACGTCGCAGGTAATTCACCCTGACTCAAAGAGGTGTTAAATAAGTGGGTGATAGGGGCGGTCAAGTAGAATTAGCCAAGCTTTAGGAAGAATGGTGCGATGGTATCCGCGTCGGGCGCTTTTTTGTGTCCAATGCCAAAAGGAGGTCCTCTACTTGCTTAAACAAAATTGTGGAAAAGCTGAAAGGGGGGGGGCTTGGTTGATAAGGACAAGGGATAGCATTTAAGTTAATTGAGCTATCACCCGCATGGCTAAGCTTGCTGATGAGTGAGGTATCGAAGGCAAGTCCTGCCATGGAGAAATGATTGTTGAACTGCTCTAAAATAGCAGTTCTATCTGTATATGTAACTCCATTGGTCATGATTCTGGCTGGGACAGAGGCGGCCGAATGTTGACTTTCAATTTCCTTGAGAATACTCCAGAATTTGGCAGTGTTGTTTTTGTTGTCTTCAAGTTTTGCCTGGAAGTACCTGGCTTTTTCGGACCTAATTAATTTAGTGCAGGCATTTCTGGAGATGTGGAAAGCAAGCCAATCATCCTCCAGCTGAGATTTTCTCGCTCTTTTCCAACAGGAGTCCCTTTCTCTGAGCGCTTTCTTCAGGCTGGGAGAAAACCATCCAAGAGATCTCTTTTTTACCTAATCAGTCGAAGGGAGGGGGCATGTGTGTGTCGATTAGCCCTGTTAACAGGCTGTGTAAGATATTAAAAGCCTCAATAATTGTTGGGGCTAGGTAGAAGTCCTGCCACCTAATGTTGCTTAGATCTTTCAAGAAGGCGTCCCAGCAGAAATTCTTCAGGCATCTTTTCAGTAGGAATTTGGGGGCCAGTTTTATTTGGGGAGAGTGTCTAATGCAGGCTATTGCTCAGTGGTCACTTATGTCATTGAAGAGCACTCCGCTGAGCGAGAAATTATGAGGCTTGTTTACTAACATAAGGTCCAAGAGGGAGCTAAGCTCAGGGTACTTTCTGTTGGGTCTACTAGGTGCAGGTGTTATTTGGGACAGACCATTAGCATCACATAGATCCTTTAATTTCTTGGAGCTTTCATCATTCCAATTAAGACCGAGGTCCCCAATTAATATACGTTCGGAGTTAGATGAATCAATTAGCTTTTGGAGGTGCTGCAAGATAGCCATGCCACCTGAAGGAGGTCGATAGCAAGCTGCAATAAGGAGGGTTTTGTCGGTGGAGATAGCTAGTTTGAGTGCCAAGCATTCAAATTCCTTGCTTTTTGAAGTGCAATCTATGACTGAGACAGAGTATTTGCATTTGACATAGATTACTACCCGCCTCCTCTAGTCGGTCTGTTGCAGCGGTAAATGTTGTAGCCTGCTATATTAATGGATTTGTCAGGGGTCGAGGGCAAGAGCCAGTATTCTGATATCAAAAAGAAATCAGGTGATGTGTGCAGGGCCCAGGCCTGAATAATATCGATCTTCTTCAATAAGGTGCATATGTTGATGTGAAAGAAGCCGATGCCTTTATGATTTGAGAGGTCTGTAATGGGGTCCAGAGGGGCAGGAGGGCCTGGGTTTAATTCAATGTTACCAGAGCAGAGCAGAAGAAGCAGGATTAGTTTCTTGAGGTACTGGCTTAGTCTGCTAAGTACCCACTTGTTGCGTTGTCTGGCGGGTGTCCGTTTGGTAGTGGCATTATTGTGGGCATTAATATATTTTGAGAGAGATGTGATATAGATGATGGTCGAGGCTGATAAGATTCAAAGGCGTTCAAAGGCGTGCACTTTGATCAGGTCGTGGTGTGGGAAGGGGCACAGCCATAGGGAAGTGCTCCCTCTTATGAAATGCCCTGAGTTATTTGGGCAGTCCATGGAGGGCATTAGATGGGGAGTTTTGGCCCTGTTTTAAGTTGGTAGCCAGAAAATTAGAAGAGGCGAGTGAAAAAAATATGAGGCAACTAAGCAGAATGGAAGCCACAAAAGGCATTTTAAGAGAGAGAGGCTCACTTCAAGTATGAGTGTCCTTCACGAAGTAGTCAAAAAAACAAGTATGACTCTTTAAGAGAGGAAGAAGCCAGGGTAGATAACTAGTGGGAGCGTGGCAAAAGGCGTTCAAACCAATAGATGAGAAAGGAGTGGGCACAGTGCTCATGGAAGAGTATTTAATAGAGGCCGGGGTCGGGGCGGGCGGTGTGGGAAGAAAACTCACAGCACACAGTAAATGAGAGCAGAGAACAAGTCCAAATGGCATTGGGAGGAGTTCTCTGCAGGCTAACGCAGCCAGAGCTGTGTGCGGCAGCCAATAGAGTGGCGTTCCCAGGCTAATTACCCAATCGGGCTCTGGTGCATTTACTGGTGGTTGAGGACAGGCTTACCCGAGTTCCAGTGCTCTGAAGCGGGCTGTGGAGTGGCGCACGGCCGGCTGGCTTCTCCAGCCGCAGCCGTGTGTGAGGAGGTGAACGCCTGGTCAGGGGCTTACACAACGCTGAAAAGGAGCAGAGACGGCAGATTAGAAATAGCACTAGGGGACAAAAGGGCTTTAGGGGACACAAAAGATTAGATCGGGGGGCAGGGGTGTTAGGTTAGCAGAAAAGGAGCAGATGGAGAAGGGCGGGGTGCAGACAAAGAATAACGGCTGAGCAGTTATCAACGGCGCCGCTTACCCGGTTATGGTCTGAGATGGGATTAAGTTTCAGCGAGGGGGAAGGTGAAGAGAGTAGCGAGGACAAGAAAGTCAGGAATGGGTGGCTGAGGGAGACATTTAGAAGAATACAGTGGAGAATGCAGCAAAGTACCAAATTATAAATCCAAACAGCAATTACAATGATCTTTAGCAGTACAATGGTAAATGGCCAAACAAGTATTTAGAATGGGATTTAGCAATGTAGTATAATAAGGCCAAACAAATACATTCAATAATAGTTAGCAATGCGGGCAAAAGTTAAACAGCACGCTCTCCACTTGGTCAACTGTAGGAAAAATTCACAGCACACAGTAAATGAGAGCAGAGAACAAGTCCAAATGGCCTTGGGAGCAGAGTTCCCTCGTGTGGCCAATCGCAGCCAGAGCCGTAAAGGCGGCAGCCAATAGAGTGGCATTCCCAGGCTAATTACCCAATCGGGCTCCGGTGGTTGAAGACAGGCTTACCCGAGTTCCAGTGCTCCGAGGCGGGCTTTGGAGTGGCGCACGGCCGGCTGGCTTCTAAATGTAGTTGTCATAGTCATAATTAGTAAAAAGGCAAGTCACACTTACGACAATAAGGTTCATTGTTGCTGTGTTGGTATATTCTCAGTCTCAGTCTCTCAATCTATATTTGGAATGATGGCTGCCACTCTGGGCTGATCGTCCCTCTGGGGCTCTACCTAGCTGACTTAACTAAAACCTGTAGATATAACTCGTTTGGGTTTTCGTTATAATGGAGAATCCCTCGCTAGCTTATACTCTATTCTCTATTTTGTTTATAGTTACCGTATTATATGTTTTTATTCCTGCAATTCTGTCTTAGTTGCACTTATACTGTAAGTGCCTATCATGTATTTTATTGTATGTATACTCCCCCAGGTCGCACCGGGAGACGAGCAACCTGTTGTTCAGTGTGCCTTCCTGGTGAAACATTTCAATAAATAAAAAAAACAAAACGTGTGCCAACAGGCTGAAAAGCAGTATACTCTGCCTGGTGGACATGAAGGTGGCACCATATATCCAAAATGCCTCTGTGTTTCTCAGATATTTTGGGGTTTGAGAATTTCAACAGGGATTGGAGATTGGAGGCATCCATCTTAGGATGTAAAGTGGTGTTAAAATCCCTTCTTAAGAGCAGCTGCCCCTGGAGAGAGGGTAGCGGTTAGGTTTGAACCAACTGAATGGGGGGGTCAACAGAAGTTTGCTAAGATGATAGAGTTCCCATATAAGGTACCATTTAAAACAGCAGAGTATCCTTCCATAACTTGAATAACTCTGTCAATCTGAATAAGGAGGCTCTTGCATGTCAATGTAAGTACCTCCACGCCATCTCCCTGATGGGTGGTATGAACAGCCCAACACACGATACCCGTACTTCTCAAATTTATAATGTTCAGTTTGTGGTAGGTGGGTCACTTGAAGGAAAACTAGCTATGCCTGCTCACAACGGAGCATTTGAATGATTCTGAACCTCTTAATGGGGTTATGAATCTCATTAACATTGAAAGAAATAAGTATAGTTGTCACAGTCATGATTTGTAAAAAGGCATGTCACACTTACGACAATAAGGTTCATTGTTGCTGTGTTGGTATATTCTCAGTCTCAGTCTCTCAATCTATATTTGGAATGATGGCTGCCACGCTGGGCTGGTCGTCTCTCTGGGGCTCTACCTAGCTGACTTAACTAAAACCTGTAGATATAACTCATTTGGGTTTTCGTTATAATGGAGAATCCCTCGCTAGCTTATACTGTCTATACCTGCATTTAATAGCGTAAGTCATCTGTTGGAGCAGGGAAGGAGTTTTGGTTAAGGGGGCAAAGTTGAGTTATATGGGGTTAGCTTTTTTGCTTTTAGAAGGGGATCCCTCCGAGTCTGTGGTGCAGTATTTAATTATCTAAATACATACTGTTTTCCTGGTGCACCGCTGTACTTGGCGGTGAAATGGAGTTGGGACTCACTGGCTGCTAAGTTGTGAGAAGCATCTTGGTTTGATCCAGCTGAGGCTCGAGGAGATCAAGGAGAGTGCACCGTTTAACAAGGACCGGATGAAACCCCTGGAGCAAATAGCTGGAGCTAGAGGAGGGGAACCAGACGCAGGCTGTGTGGCTGCTGGGCTGTTCACGGGGTAAGGTCTGGATATAGGGAGTAACTATGATGGGAGTGGTGCACTGCAGCAGCTGTGGGGCAGCTGTCTTCAGGGAGACTTTCTGGAGACTGCGGTGCTTGCCCCATCTGCAGGCACCTCTCTGGGCTGAAGGAGGAGGTTGCCAGACTCAAGGCCAAGATAGCTTGGGCTAGGAGGACCTACTCCCCCACTCAGGGACCACCAAGTTCACCTCCACTTCCTCAAAGAGTGCCGGGTATTAGAAGAGGTTGGATGACGGTGGGCTCGGGGTGGGTTAGGGAGGTGGAATGCAGGTACATCCCAAATCCCATACCACTACGGAACTCCTACACTGCTCTGGCAGTATGGGACTACCCCACAGAGGAACCCGAGGTAGTGACTGGGACGGATGTGGAGGTCCTCCATGGTGGAGACCCCAAGGGGGGGGTGACAGAGTACCCCAGAGGAGGAAGCAAATCCTGGTGGGGGACTCGATAGTTAGGGGGATACAGTTGGGGGCAGGTAGGGATGAGGACAGGGTGGTAAGGTGCCTTCCCAGTGCCACAGCTTGTAGGGATGGAAGGAGGATCTTAAGGATTACTGGGGAGGGAGGAAGGGAGGGACAGCTAGATGTCACTGTCCACTTGAGGACAAATGACCTGGCTGGGGAGAGGCCAGATACAGTTTAGGAAACTGGGGAGGGGTCTTAGACAAGTAGCACAATCTGTTACTTTCTCAGAAGTACTACCTGTCCATGACAAGGGGATCACAGGAGGCTTTGCACCAGGGACTTCAACTTATGGTTGAGGAAGTGGTGCAGAGAAGAGGGATTTGGATTCACTGGGAACTGGGGCTCCACCTGGAGGGACAGAGGAACGTACAGGGGGGACAGCCTACATCCGTCCAGCAGGGGAATCGAGATCCTTAATGAACAGTTTAAATGCTACATTAGTAAGAATTTAAACTAGCGAGGGGGGAGGTGGAATAAGGCAGGAAGACACAGACTGCCCCCCACATGCTTACAGGGTCAGCAATGGGAATCCCAAGGGTGGGAAGTCCCACAGGGAACACACATAAATAGGAAACCAGGAGGAGGAGGTAAGGGGAAAGAGAAAACAGTGGAGGAAAAGGGGAAGGGCAAAAGAGCAAGAAGGGAGGAGATGGCAGTATAAAATGGAGAGCCATGTGTGCAAATGCTCAAAGTCTGGGCAACAAGATGGCTGACCTAGAGGCCATTATGACAGCAGGAGACCTGGACATAGTAGCAGTTACAGAGACCTGGTGCAATGATAACCAGGACTGGGAGGTAGCCACACCAGGCTATGCGCTACTCAGGAGGGACAGGGTAGGAAAAATGGGAGGAGGAGTGGCTCTTTACTTGAGAGAGAACATAAAGGCCACAGAAATACAAGGGGGACAGAGTAAAGTGGAGGTATTATGGGTCACACTGGAGACAGGGGGGCGCTATTAGGACAGGGGTGATCTATAGACCTCTAGCACAGGGAGAGGAAGGAGATAAGGCTATGATAGCTGAAAGCTGCCCTCTGACGAAGCCAGGGCAGTTTGGTGATATGGACTTGTTCCTTACTTGCGAAAGGGATTTTAACCCAGTAATAAATAACACACTTTTTGAAGAACTTGGTGTGAACCTCTTTCATTGGAGTTATCTATTAACTCCTGGCGCTCCTTCTCTTGTTGTTACAGTTTTTGGGCAGTAGCCCTGCACCAGCACCCTGCCTAGGTCTGTGGAGCGCAGCACAAATTCACTGTCTTTGGCAACTGTGTGCGTTTCTGACTGCCCTGTTCAATCTATCACTGGATACAGGGGACTGGAGGAGGGCAAATGTGGTCCCACTACATAAAAGTGGGAATAGGGAGGAGGCAGGAAATTACCGACCTCTAAGCCGGACTTTGGTGGTGGGCAGGGTTATGGAAATTCAACTTAAAGAAAGGACTGAGGAATACCTTAACGCCAGTGGATTGCAGGATCCAAGGCAGCATGGGTTCACAGGGGGTAGATCTTGCCAAACAAACCTGATAGTTTTTTGACTGGGTTACTAGGGAGGAGCAATGGATGTGGCCCACCTAGATTTCAGTAAGGCCTTCGACACTGTTCCCCATAGAAGGCTGGTAAACGAGCTAGGCAGCATGGGAGTGGGTCCAAAGATAGTAAAATGGGTGCAAAGTTGGCTAAGTAACAGAACTCAGAGGGTGGTGGTAAATGGAGTTCACTCGGAGGAAGGTAAGCTAACCAGCAGGGTGCCACAGGGGTCAAAACTGAGACCAATCCTCTTCAATGTCTTTTTTTAGCGACATCGCAAAGGGGCTGGAAGGAAAGGTATGCCAGTTTGCAGATGACACAAAATCTGCAACAGAGTAGACACACAGTGTGTGGGTGGGGAGTGGAAAAATGAAGGAAGATCTGGTTTGGCAACTGGGCTTCAATTAAATAAAATTAAAAATTATGCACATGGGGCACAGAAACCCAAGGGCAATGCATCATTTAGGGCAAGGTATTAACAACAACAAAACAAGAAAAAGATCTGTTGGGAGGGGGTCATCATATCTGATGACCTGAAGGTAGCAAAGCTGTGTGATAGGAAAGTACGAAAGACTAGTAGGATGCTGAGGTGTACAGGGAGAGGTTATCACCTGCAGAAAAAGAGAGGCAGTGTTACCCCTATATAGATCAATGGTGAGGCCACACCTGGAATACTGTGTCCAGTTCTGGAGGCCCCATCTTAGGTAGGGCATAGACTGGGTGGAAGCAGTATAGAGAAGGGCAACCAAAATGGTGCATGGCCTGCATCAGAAGCCCTACGAGGAAAGACTTGGGGAATTAAATATGTACTCACTGGAGGAAAAGAGAGAAAGAGGGGACATGACAGAAACATTCAAATATCTCAAAGGTATAAATAAGGTACAGGAGGGTGGAATATTGCACAGAAAGAGATGCTCAAGGATGAGGGGGAAGATAAGAAGCTGGAAGGGGAGATTTAGAGGGGATGTAAGGAAATATACATAGTAACATAGTAGTTGATGGCAGATAAGGACCACAAGGCCCACCTAGTCTGCCCATATTCCCTGCTTGCATCAACGGTCGCTAACCCTACTTGTCATTGGCTATCGCCTCTCTTCACCCCATCTAGGATTCCCTTATGTATATCCCATGCATGTTTGAATCCCTCCCCCCCCACTGTGTTAGCACCCACCACTTCCTGAGGTAGGCTATTCCAAGCATTCACCACCCTCTCCATAAGAAATACTTCCTCACATTTCCCCTTATCCTGGCCCCCTCCAATCTCATATCGTGTCCCCGCATCCTTTTACAACTCTTGTACTGAAAGATGTCACCCACCTGCACTTTGTGCAAGCCTTTAAGATACTTGAAGGTCTCTCTCATATCCCCCCATTCCCTCCTCTCCTCAAGTGTACCTATATCAATGTATTTTAATCTGTTCTTATATTCTTTCTGATGCAAGCCCTTCACCATCTTGGTCGCCCTTCTCTGGACTGCCTCCACCCTGTCTATGTCTTTGCGAAGATGTGGCCTCCAAAACTGAACACCATATTCCAGATGAGGCCTCACCAGCGTTTTGTACAATGGCATCACCACCTCCCTTCTTCTGCTCTTGATACCCCTTCCTGTGCACCCCAACATCCCACTGGCCCTCCCCACAGCCTTATTACACTGTTTGGCCACCTTTAGGTCACCTTAGATGATTATTCCCAAATCCCTCTCTTCCTTGGTGACTGTCAGCAATTTCCCCCACCCCATCCTGTAGCTCTCTGCAGGGTTTCTTCACCCAGGTGCATGATCCTGCACTTGTATGCATTAAACTTTAATTGCCCCACCCCTGACCACTGTTCCAGCCTTCTCAGATCCCTCCTCATTCTTATGACCCCCCTCCAGTGTGTCTACTCTGTTGCAGATCTTAGTATCATATGCAAATAGGTAAACCTTCCCCTCCAGCCCTTCTGCAATATCCCTGAAGACATTAAAAAGGACTGGCCCTTGTACCGATCCCTGAGGTACCCCACTGGTCACCCTCCTTTCCTCAGATTTGATCCCATTTACTACCACCCTCTGCTTCCTGTCCCTCAACCAGTTGCTAACCCAGCTTTCCACTTTGTGGCCCACACCTAGACTACCTAGCTTGTTCACGAGTCTTCTGTGGGGTACGGTGATGGGCTGGCAGTATAGCCATCTGGTTAAGGTGGTGATGGGCTGGCAGTATAGCCTGGAGGTTAGAGTAACGAAATGTGAATATGCCTGGTATATCCAGCAGACCTGGGTTTGATTCCCACAACCTCCACTTGCATACTGTGCAACTCTGAGCAAGTCACTTAACCTCCCCAGGGCTCCCAGGTCACCCCTGAAAACAGGCATTTGTGCTTAGTGGGCCTTACTCGATTACCAAAGACTAAAATAAATAAATAAAAAGTGTTGAAGGCCTTGCTGAAATCGATGTAGGCGATATCTACCACTCCTCCGTGATCCACCTCTTTCGTCACCCAGTCAAAAAAGTAAATCAGATTTGTTTGATATACCCTTCCTGCTGTGAATCCATGCTGCCTTGGATCCTGTGCTCCCACGGTTTCCAAGTGTTCCACAATCCTCTCCTTAAGCAGCACCTCTATGATCTTACCCACTACTGAGGTGAGGCTGACTGGCCTGTAGTTTCCTGCCTCCTCCCTGCTACCACTCTTAAAGAGAGGATCTACACTTGCCCCCTTCCAGTCCTCTGTAACCACCTCTGTATTGAGTGACTCACTAAACAGCACCACCAGCGGTGCTGCTAGTATCACCCGTAACTCCTTTAATATACTGGGATGTATATCATCTGGTCCCATCGCTTTGTCCACCCTCAGTTTTGTGAGTTCCTCCAGGACTGTTCTGTAAGCGGACTGGGGTTTACCTCTCTGCCCCCACCCCCCGTTTTGCTGCTGCCTGGCTGTAGTCCCTGTCCCTACCCCTCCATTGTGAATACTGAACAAAGTATTCATCTAGTACTGATGCCTTTTCTAGGTCCCCTCTACATATCCCCCGGCCTTCCTTCTATTGCTAATGTATCTAAAAATGTCTTGTCCCCACTCTTTACCATCTATGCTAATGTCTCCTCTGTCTGTGCCTTCATGCTCCTAACCATTTTCCCCGCATTCCTCCATCTCTCTAGGTACACTGCCCTATCCTCGTCCTTCCGAGTCTCTTTCTACTTTCTGAACGCCGTACTTTTGTCCTTCACTTTCTCTGCCACCTCCTTTGTGAACCATAGTGGTTTGTTCCTTCTTCTTCCCTTGTTCCTCAGCCTAATGCACTGATTTGTCGGCTACGTTATGGCTTCTTTCAGGGCTGCCCACAGCTCCTCAACCCCTCTCCCTTGAGCCCTTCCTGCCAGGGATTCTGTGATCTCTCTCCCCATCCTAGCAAAGTCCACCCTCCTGAAATTCAGGACCCTAGTCTTTGTGTGGCTCTCCTGTGACACTGTACTGATGCTGAACCACACTGTATGGTGGTCGCCGGACCCTAGGTGTCCATCCACCCTGGCTTCCTTGATCCTGTCTCCAATGATCAGCACAAGGTCTAAGACTGACTTGTCCATGGTGGGCTTCTGAGCCAATTGCCTGAGGCATGCCCCCTGCAAGGATTCCATGATATCTCGGCTCCTAGTTGAGGCAGCTGCCAGGATGGTCCAGCCTACATCTGGCATATTAAAATTGCCCAGCAGCAGTACTTCCCCCTTTGCTGCCATCTCGTGTATTTCCTCTACTATTTCCGTATCAAACTCATCTCTCTGTGTCGGAGGCCTGCAGATCACCCCTGTGCGAACTGCTGTTGCTGTTGCCCTAATACCTTCTCTTATGCAGAGGGCCACCCCACCCCCCTTTTTTAACCTCCCTATCCCTCCTGTGTAGGGCATACTCTGGTACACTTACCTCCCAGTCATGGTTTCCAGTGTACCATATTTCGGTAATTGCAACTATGTCTAGGTCCACCTCTGCCATCAGGACAGTCAGGTCTGGGACTCTGTTCCCCAGACTTCGGGCATTTGCATACATGGATGTCCATGTTTCGCAGCCTGTGCCCCTTGCATTTCTACCTTTGCCTTTTTGCTTCCTCCTTTCAGCCCTGTTTTCTTTCTCCTGCCCCTTTACCTCTGCCTTATCTATTGTAACGGGTCCAGGTATAATCTGTCCCTGTTTCCCCACCTGTCCCCCTTGTATGTCTACCCTTGCCTCCCTGTTCCCCCTTTCTAACCTCATTTTCATTCATTTGCTGCCTCCCTTCCCCCGACTTGCTCCTCGTAATGAGTTTGGGAAAATCTGTTTAACATTTCCTCCTGATCCATCCTGCTAGCTACTCACGGAAAGGGTGGTGAACGCCTGGAACAGCCTTCCCGCAGATGTGGTGGGTACAAAATGGCAACAAGTTTCAAACATGCATGGGATAGACACAGTGAGACCTTAATAACAGGGCTAGGGGGTTAAGGCCAGAAATCAATTAGGGTCTATGGTAACACACCAGGTAGGGACTTTATGACAGACTCAGTGGGCCAAGAGGTCCTTTTCTGCTGACAGCTTCTATGTTTCTATGTCTCAAATGCCGATAGAAGGTCGCTACTGGGTGTTTCTTTGTAGTTGCTGTGAGACAGCAGTCAAGTGCACATATGCTTTCCATCCTATGCCTGTAGGAGGTGAGCACTCGGCCACCTGCAAACTGTGGTTGAACGGCTGTGGCTGACAGGCTGCTTTTTAGAAAAGACTGTTTAGGCTAACTGAGGGGGGTGAGAGAGAGCCCTTGGGCCAAAACTGAACTGTCAGGCTTCTGCTCTTAAATTGCACTGGTGGTGGTAACAGCTCTACCGGTGCCTTCATCTTTGGATTTACTTTTAATCTTGAACTTTCCTCTGGTGAGAGAAAAGGACTTCAGCTTTTTTAAGTTCTGTTTTTGGATGTATGGTACTATCTATCACCTGAACTACTACCTGGTGCACCACAAACTGATTGCTGGATTCCCCTTTATTTTAATTTGTTTTAGTTATTTGTATTTATTAGTTCGGGGACTGTGTTGAAGGTTATGTGGGTTGGGGTTTAAACCAGTTATTGTGTCATTATCTGTGTGAATGGGGGTGAGTGTGTTGGAATTTGAATGTGGTGTTATGCTTATTAGTGTCACTGTGGTTTGAGTGTTGCAGTGGCTAGTCTCAATTATTGTATCAGACACAAGTTTGGTACATTTTGTGATTGTGACAGTGTTGTGTTGGGATTTGTCTGTGAGGTTTCGGGCGTTTTAATAGAGGTTTAAGATTTTTAAATTTATTTATTTTATTATTGAAATGTTTCACCAGGAAGGCACACTGTACAACAAGTTGCTCGTCTCCCGGTATGACCGGGGGAGAAGGGGGAATGCATACAAGTATACACAAAATACATTATTAAATACAACTAGAATAAACAGAGTACAATATAACAAAGTCAACCATAACAAGGATAAGGAATCGCAGTATACAACAGCTAGTGGGGAGAGAGGTTAGCAGTAGGTGGAAACACAATTTTTGAATATTAATAAGTGCAGCAATTACAATGACAGTGCATTTATATGATTGTATTTCATCACAGAGGAGGGGCTAAGTGCTGGAGGGAGATGAGGTTGTATTAAGATGGAGAACAACAGGTATAGTTTGAGGAGAGGAAGTTATGAATGGCAGATGAGAGGGAATAGGAAGAGGAGGAGTGATGGATTTGTTGCAGTAGAGAGTTCCAGAGCTTAGGGAAATGATGAGCAAACGCAGACTGTCCTGCAAGAGTAGAACAGCGGGGGACTACGAAGACGTGAGAGTCAGTGGATCTAAAAGGTGCAGGCAGAGGGGGAGGAGTAGTGAGAGAGGAGAAAAGGTAAGAAGGTAGAGAGCCAAACCAATATTTAGAGATGAGTTTGGCACAGTGGGAGAGGTGTCTATTAGCAAGAGACAGTAATGACAAAAGAGTGGTAGAGGACACAGTGGTGAGTGTGGACAGGAGAGTCCTGGCGAAGTGGCAGAAAGAGTGGAAAAGGGGGTCCAATCTGGATAAGGAGGATTTGGGAGCAGCACTGTACACTACATCACAGTAGTCAAAAATAGGGAGCATCATTTTTTGGACTACATCACGCCTGGCCATAAAAGGTATACAATTACAGTTTCCATATAAGGCGCCGAGCTTGGGGCGCAGTTTTATCAAAATAGCGTCAATGTTTCCAAAGAAACTGAGGTGTTGGTCTAGCCAGACCCCAAAATATCTAAATGAGGAGGTGTCCTCAAGTGTAGTCCCATCTAGGGTGTGGAAGGTGGGCAGGGCGGGGAGCAGAGTAAGTCTCTGCCTCACGCCAAAGGTCACGGAGACTGTCTTCTTGGCATTCAGAAAGAGTTGATGTGATGCAAGTCAGTGCTGGATCTTGTCGAAGTCAAGCTGAAGTCTGGCTTCCACATTGGAAGGGGACTGGCCAGAGGTGAACAGAACGGTATCATCAGTACACATATGGATGGAGGAGGAGCAGGCTGACGGTAAATCATTTTGGAAAATGGAGACGAGTAGGAGGCCCAGCACGGAACCTTGAGGTATACCAGTGTGGATTGGGCGAGGCTAGGAACTGGAATTCTGACTGACTGTGACCTCCCTGAGAAGTAGGCACTGAACCAGTTTGTTGCACATGGGGAGAGTCCAGCTGAAGATAGAGAGTGGAGTAGCAAGGGGTGAGATACCATGTTTTAAGCCTTGGCGAGGTCGACAAAAATGACAGAGGTAATTAAGCCATTGTCCATTCCGGTGAGGATGGAATCAGTGAGCCTGAGTAGGGAGGTAGTGGTGGAGTGGCATTTCCAAAACCCAGACTGGAACGGGGTGAAGAAATCAGAATCAGTGAAAAAGGAGGAGATTTGGGAGAGGACTAGATGCTCCTGGAGTTTAGCAAGGGTGGGGAGCAAGAAGATAGGGTGACAGTTCCCAGGGGACATGGAGTCACCACCCTTGGGGAAGGGGAGGATGACAGTTTGCTTCCAGCACTTAGGGACCGTTGCTGTCGTGAATGAAAGGTTTAAAATTTCTGACAGGGGGTATGCAATGGACAGGGCAGAGAGGAAGAGAAGCTTGGGGTTGAGCTCATTGGGAGAGTTGCCTGTTGATGGCCAGAAGGGCATCTAAGATTTCAGCTGGTGAGACCAAGGAGAATGAGAATGGGTAGTGTTCCGAAGTTTGCTGAAGTTTAGCTTTGGAGGGGAATGTAACTGGCAGACAAGGGGGAAGGGAGGCCAAAAGGGCCAAAGCACATGTAGTGAAGTAGGAGTTAAATTCCTCTGCCACCGCTGCATGATCAGCTATGAGCGAATTATTTATTTTAATGACTGGGGAGGGGGGGCGGGACAGTGGCGAGAAGAGGGCATAAACCACTTTCTAGAATTTGGAGGGTGAGTTTAAGTTAGTGTGAAGAGTGGATGTGAAATAATCAGCCTTAGCTAGCCTGGTTGCTTTTGTACACACATTGCAAAGTTTGTGGTAGGTTGCGTAATCGCTTGGTAAATTAGTTGCTTTATGCTTTCTCCACGCTTTGTCATGCTTAAATATTCATTAACTATGCGTAGAGGCTTTAAGGAGAATAGGCATACCTACTCCGGGGACCACCAGTGGTCGTTTCGGATGCTCATGGTATCCCATTGGCTCCCTCTGCAGAGGTCCTCAGCTGATAAGGGGAACTGGGGATCCTGCGAAGGAGGAGCACTCACTGCAGAGGAGGTCCTGGACATGATGGTAGGTGGGGGTTGGACTGGTGTGGTGAGGTCCAGGAGACACCAGAGGAGGGCATGCAATCAGGATCGAGGTCCATCATGCCTGGTTCCCCTCCCCAGGGCTCTGCCAAATTTCAACGAGCAGAAAGTAGCTTGTCCAACTAGCACTGCGCCTCCCCTTCAGGACGTTCTTTATAGCGCAAGATCACTGAGGAATAAGACAACTGTGATGTGGAGGGTTTCACTGTGGATTCCTTGGCTGACCTTGTTTGCATCACAGAAACCTGGCTGGGTAGAGCTGTTTATGTTTCTCTAACAGAATCCCCCCACATGTTGTATCACAATATGATGGACACATTTATTTTTCCTTTGTATTAAGAGGTTTTCCCCATTGGTCTGATACTGTTTTTTGGACTGTAATCCATATGCTTCTGTATGGATTGTCATAAAATTGAAAATTCCATAAATAAAAAAAAAAAAAGAAACCTGGCTGGGCGATGACACTGGACCTGTGCTGAGGGCATCTGTTCCGCCTGGCTTTTCCGTGGTGCATTACCAGAGGAGGGATTACAGAAAGGGCAGGGTGGCCATCTGTTTTAGATCTACTCTTTGATTCACTGCACTCCACATTTGAACTTTCAGATCCTTTGAATGCGAGATGGCTAGATGTGGTCCAGGTGTCCATGGTAGGATCATTCTCATTTACTGACCCCCGGTTGGTGGGAGTGATTTTCTCCAGTAGCTGGCGGACGTCATCGTCAAACAGATGTTGGATGCCCCCAGGTTATTGGTGCTGGGGCATTTCAATGCCAGAGTCAACAATGAATCCTCGCACTTTGGGCAGCAGCTCCTCCAGTTGATGTCTTCACTGTGACTGACACAAGTTGTTGCCTCTGAAACCCATCAGCATGGTCACACGCTGGACCCGATCTTCTCATCGGGACTTGATATCAGTGTGGTCAAGGTTGATCCGGTCTCTTGGTATGATCATCATGCAGCTGTGTTCCAGCGTGGGGTCCCCTGCTTAACTACCTCCCCCCATGGAGATTATCAGGTACCATCCAACACATAAATGGAGCCTCGCAAACTCCAGGAGACACTGGATGTCTCAAGTATGTTGCTGGCATGTGTACAAGGTCCAGAGGTGGCCCTGAAGTGCTATAATATAGTGCTTGCAGCCGCCCTAGACTGTACTGCATCTTTCCATGTTTGTTCCTTGAACACCCGTCGTAGTTCACTGTGCTACTGTGCTGAACTATGGTGGTTAAAGACTAAGGGGCGAAGGTTGGAGCGTACTTGGAGAAGTTCCAGGTCTGTGGGGAACAGATTGGCATTGAGAATTCACTATGCTGAATATCAATGGGCAATCGACCTGAAAAAGGCAGAGTTCCTGTCACAGTCGATTGCTGCAGGGAAGAATAGCTCAGCTCTGTTCTTCTGCACCATGGACAGGTTGCTAAATCCTCACTGTTTGCAGTCCATCAGAGCAATTTCTGCAGAAAAGTGTGAGGAGTTTGGGCAGTTTTTCACTGACAAGGTGTTGCCATTAGGTCTTGGCATTTCCTGTAGCGGCCTGGTTTGGGTTGGTAATGGTCATACTTTTGGTAACGTAGATCTTCCTGTCTGGGATGAGTTTCAACCCGTTTCTGAGACAGAGGTGCTGCGGGTGGTTTCCAGTTTGCATCCCACAACTGTATGCTGGATACGCGACCAACATGGCTGATTCTCAGCTGCGGTGAGTTCCTAGGTCCAGTATTCACTGAGATCGTGAATGGATCCTTGAGGGAGGATGTTCTTTCATCGGCCTTGAAAAAGGCCGTAATCAGGCCCCTTCTTTTAAAAAAAAAAAAAAAAACTTCCTTGAACCCGGACATGTTAGCCAATTGCAGGCCTATCTCTATCCTCCCCTTTTTAGGGAAAGTTATTGAGAAGGTGGTAGTGGAGCAACTGACTTAATTGCCTGGGAGTCTCTTTCCATCTCTGAACCTCTGCAGTCAGAATTCCAACCTCAGCACAGCACTGAGACAGCTCTTGTGAGGGTGACCCATGATCTTCTCCTTGCAAGGGACCAAGGGCAATGTTCAATTCTGGTGCTCTTGGAACTCTCGTTTGACACAGTGGATCATGAGGTGTTGTTGGATTACCTGAAGAACTATGTGGGCCTCACCGAAGCAGTCTTGCACTGGTTTGAGTTCTACCTAACCGGGAGAATGCAGCAGGTTGCTCTGGAGACTTTTACCTCAGAGGCATTTGCACTGTCCTGTGGAGTTCCGCAAGGCTTGATCCTTGCCCCATTTTGTTCTCTGTGTACATGCTGCTGCTAGGGGAGATCATTAGACGGTGTAATGCTGGATTTCACTGCTATGCAGACGACACCCAGCTTTACCTGTCTTGAGCTCCTAATGGTGCATCTGCGAAATTAACAATTGGATGACCTCGAACTGCTTATGTCTCAACCTAGGCAAGACAGAGGTCATGGTGCTTGAACCTGGTCACCGGGGCTTTCTGTTGTGGATGGAAAGGCTCTTCCTGTATTGGATGGCCATTCACTTGCAGCAGCTGATACAGGGAGGAACCTGGGGGTCATTTTGGATGGCAGATTGACATCTGAACAACAGGTGTCTTCTGTTGTGCAATCTGGCTTTTACTACCTGCAAAACATCGCCAGGATCAAGTCGTATTTAGCCCAGGAGGATCTAGTGACAATCATCCATGCTTTCGTCACTTCTAGGTTGGACTACTGCAAAGTTCTTTACCTAGGGTTCTCTGGAGGTTTGATGTACTGACTGCAACTGGTGCAGAAGGCTGTGGCCCAGATAACCGTGCACTCCTCACTGAGTGACCACATCATGCCGGTTCTGCGTGTGCTGCACTGGCTGCCTTTGCGTTCGCGCACCATCTTTAAGATCTGCTTGTTAACATACAAGGCCCTATGTGGTCTGGGACCGGACCACTTGAAAGAGAACCTGTTTCCCTAACACTCAGTCTGCCCTTTCTGCTCCACTGATGCTGGTCTTCTAGTTGTCCCTCCTTCCAGATTTAAATCTTCAGTTAAAAGAGCCTTTGGAGTGGCTGCTTCTATGCTATGAAACTAACTCCCTTGCCGGCCCGGTGGCACTGAGGGTTGAGGCGCTGGACGCCACACCTCACACCATGCCGGCGACCTGGGTTCAGGCACGGACTCGGGTCGTCGGGGGTCGGCAGAGGGAAGGAGGACTGAGCGTCCCAACGGATGTTCTCCTCCTTCGGGGTGGGTTACCATGGATGCTGCATGCACCCAACGTCCTGGGGGCCGGTGGGAGCACCGGCTCTCACGGGGCACTGTCAGCCTCAGAGGGCGGAGTCAGGGAGGGGAAGACATTGTTAGGCACTTGGCAGGCGTGCGTCAGCATGCACTTGCCCGAGCTGACATCCTCAGGGAGGGAGGAGGGGATGGGAAGGAGAAAAAGTGGAAAAATCCTCAACAGGCCTAGATGATGGCCGCTCCACGCCATCCAGTCCAGGAACCATGAGCAGACCCCCGCTGTGCAGGTGCTCCACAGAAGCAGGAGGGCAGAAAAAGAAGGAGTTACTGAGGCACTCTAGGTGGCAGACTCAAGGTCAAAGAGGTATGGATGGCATGAGCAATGCCTGAAGCAGTGGAACGCTGAGGGCGAGAAGGAGGGATAAAAAGAAAGTAAAAAAAAAAAAAAAACCTAACTCCCTTCTTACATTTGTTCGGCCAGCACAGATCAGGCCTTTAAAGCCTCTTTGAAAACCTTTTTATTTGATCGAGCATTTTCAAAATAATATTCAGTTTACTGATTCTGGATTTTATTTTGTAGATTACTGCTTTTAATGAGATTTATGTGATGATCTTTAACTCTGTAAAGTGCTCAGAGCCTGTCTGGACTGGGTGCTATATAAATAAACTTTGCCTTGCCTATTCGGCTTAGCTTCTCCTACCACTACAAAAAGTATTGGCCATAGCCAGCCCAGTGGAGATGTGGGTTGAAGCGCTGGACACCACACCTCGAGCTATGCTGGCGACCCGGGTTCAGGAACGACCTCAGGTCGCCGGGGTGCTGGCACAGGGTTGAGTGGGTGGGAGCAGGATTGAGCATTGGCTCTCCTCTCCCGCAAGGGGGGGGGTTCACCCATCCGAAGTCCTGCCGCCACCAGATGGAGGTCTGGTGGCTGGCGCTGACGGTAACAGAGCAGCTGGCAGGGTGGGGCGTCCCACAAGGCGCGACATGCTCATGTCTGCACACATGTGCATCGGGACCGGGACAAAAGTAAAAACTGAATAAAGTACCTAAGGAAAAAAGAAGGAAAAAAAGGTGTTGGCCATAAGAAATACATAAAGACAAGCAAACAAGACTCATGCCCCAACTGGGGGCCAAGAAAAACACAATATAGTAGGTCAAGCAAACAGCAGCCAACAGGCATAAAAACCAGTGTCCTTCCAAGGGAGAGAGTTTGCAAAAAAAACTGCCCCTAATCAAAGCCTAATAGAAAGTTCCACATGGGATTAAGCCAGGCATGAAGGCCCGGGCTCCCATGGCAACAAACTGTGCAAGCTAAGAAATAGAAAAATCAAACCAAAGGAATGTATCATTCAATTAAGTCTGCTGACTTGCTGTAAACAGTCTGTCTTAATACAAATACTGATATTTTCGAGTACACAAGAACACAAGGGGGGGCTGTAAACAAGATACCAAACTCTGAGTACAGCAGCTGTCTTGTATGAAGACTGTAAATGAGACTAAGCCCCAGATGCTTTACAGCAGCGAGTCTGGAAGAGGTTTATGGGTGCAGGACTGGGCCCCCCTGGGGTCGGGGAGGGAAGGGCAAGTGACAACTCAAGGCACCTCAAGACCAGCTGGCGTGGACCAAACTGAATGCCTAGGGAGCCGTTACAAAGACCAGATCTGCTCCCTAGCCTAGACCATGAGTAATCCTGAATACCGCTAGTGTCATAAAAGCTTGTATCAACAGAACTGGGCTACCATTTTAAATAGAAACAGAGTGCCACAATATCCCAATAAAACTGTAAAAACAGAAGAGGCCAAGGTGCGCCAGCACCGGTCAACTACTGTCAAGAGAGATCCAAAACCAGAACTCCCTAGTACCACCTCAACGTGATGGCAAGCTAAAGTGGCATTTGCCATCATTAAGGCCAGTGTTTTCAGGATATGGAATTATCCCCATTCTGGTAGTTAAAAATTGCCAATTTCAGACATATCTGGATACCATTCAGAACATCCATTAGAACTGGAAATTTTCACTGTAAAAGTAGTTTAGTTTTACAGTGAAAATTTTCATTAATTCTGTTCATTTCATTTCCTGCCTTCACATGTCCGAAACGGAATTCCTGCTTGCTGAAATTGTGTGTCTTACTGTTTGTGGTTTCAATTAAATACTAAAATTCCTACATGCTGCCATGACGTTCTCTCGAAAGGTTCTCTCGGAAAAGAAAGCTTGACTGGACTGGCTGACTTTTTCAATTTGCTAATCTTAATTCCAAGACTTGCTGAGTTAGCACTAAGAGCACTGTTGTAATAATGCCCCATAGTGTATGTATATACCCTCACCTCACCTGTTGGCTACTGCTGCTCTGAGTCAAACTCAGTCAACACATGACTTCTGGTGATGTCATGCCCATGGAAGCATCTTGAGCTCGTAGCTCTGTCTCCTCCAAAGCCTTTAAAACACTAAATTTCAACAAAATCCATCCTAATTCGGGGCAAAACCAGTCAGGCTGTGTACAATATGCCCAGAAGAAAACCTGAACACTTAAAAGCGTACTGGGTCATGATGTGCATGCGGCAATAGCGCCGGCAGCAAAGCGGCCGGTGGCACTGAGGGGCTGAGGACTGGCACCTTACCTCAGCTATGCCGGCGACTCATGTTCTGGAACAAGCATGGGCCGCTTGGGGTCAAGGGGAGGAGAAGGATTGAGTCTGCGACTGCTCTCCTTCGGGAGGGAGTTCCTGGTGGTTGGCACTTGCTCGCCTCGGGCGGACGCTGGAGGACAGGGCTGCATCACAAGCTGGGAGGAGTCGGGCCAGATGCCTGAGGAAGTGCGTATGAAGGGTGAGCGCCCCTCCACTGGGCGAGCATTGCACGGTCCAGACTCCTGGGGAGAAAAACAGGAGGAAAAGACACTGCGCAGGATGGTGGAGGGCGCCGCAGACTCCACCCCCCGGCTAACCACGGCGCTGGCCAACTATATCCGGTCTTCGGTGGGGGAGCTGGGGACCCTGCCATGGGGGGCAAGCCCTAGGGTCGGGTCAGCGTCTGCTGGTAGACGCCGGGGGACGGGGCTAGGGATGCCCCCTGAGAGATAGCCGGCAGAAGAGGAGAGAAACTAATAACAAAAAAAAATAAAATAGCGTACGGCATTATGGCGAAACCCAGACCTGTGCGCTCCCCGAGTTGGACCCGCCCAGAGTTGAGAATCATTAGTGGGAGGGTCCGGAGAGTCACAGAACAAAGACAAGATGCCTCATGGCATTAATTGCGCAGCGCTATAGTGCCACGTGGCATTATGTCTTGCGACATAATGACCCCATGCCTTCAAAAGTACCTCCAGACCACCCGGATCCAGAGGGATTGTGCTCAGATAGTGACAGCTCACAAGTCTCTAGCTGCCACGAGCACCCGAAGGCCGACCTGCTAGGCACTCCTAACATCACCAGGCAAATGGATGTAGTGTTCCAAGAACTCCGGGACTTCCGAAAAGAAACCCGCTCCACATTCACAGCACTCTGAACCGACATCGGGAAAATCGAATGGAGGCTAGACTCCCTGGAAGGCTACCCAGACAGACGCCCGTGTGGACTGTACAGAACGGGCAATAATACAACTACACCATGCAGTCCAGAAACTCCAGGCAAGGGCAGAAGATGGGGAGGCCCGGAACCACAGAAATAACCTCAGGCTATCGGGTTTTCCTGAGGGCTGCGAGGGAGATAACCCGACTCAGTTCCTGCTACAATTTTTTCAGGCAAAGCTCGACCTCCCAGAGAACTGTTCAATGGAGACTGACTGGGCCCATCATGCACTAGACCACCAGCGGAGTCATCTAACCGCCCATGCTCAACAGTACTTCGTTTCCTGCACTTCCAAGAAAAGGAGCTGATTTTACACAAATCTTGGCAACAGGGGGAGCTGACATATCAAGACCACCAAATATATATAGACAATGATTATCCCCCCTCAATTGCTTCACGACGCAGAGCATATGCACCCATCCTGAGGAAGCTGAGAGGCGCTAAAATAAAATTCAGGACCCCATACCCCTCAAGCTAACAATACACTTTACAGATGGACCTAAAACATATGAATGTGCTAAAGAAACCGCCCAGGAATTGGGCAGACGGGGCATGGAGGTCTCTTTGGGGCAGAAACAGACTACACCATCTCTAGCAGCCAAACTAGCTCAGAGGGTCTGGAGCCAGACACCGTCAAGGAAGCAGCAACAAAGAGAGTGAGCCTCAGCGATCCAACAGATACCGGCAGGCCTGAGGAAGCAAGCGACAGATCCAACTACAAGAGAAACATAGAAACATAGACTTTGACGGCAGATAAGGACCACTTGGCCCACCCAGTCTGCCCATTTCCCTACCTACTGGTTAAGCTGCAGATTCTAGTTAACCAACAGCCTACTTCCTGCAACCCCCAACTATAATTGCCTTGTGTCTGTCCCATGCATGTTTGAATTCCCCCACTGTTTTAGACCAAACAACCTCCTCAGGAAGGCTGTTCCATGTATCCACCACTCTCTCCGTGAAAAAAAATTTCCTCACATTACCCCTCAGCCGTCCCCCCTCCATCTTTAAATTGTGCCCCCTTGTTCTTACACATCTCTTTTTCTGAAAGATGCTACCCTCCTGGACTTTGTTGATTCCCTTGAGGTACTTGAACGCTTCTATCATGTCCCCCTGTCCTCCTTTCATCAAGAGTATACATATTAAGCTCTCTCAGTCTCTCTTCATATGGCTTCTGCTGCAGACCCTGCACCATTTTAGTTGCCCTCCTCTGACTGCTTCCATCCTGTCTATGTCCTTGCGAGATGAGGTCTCCAAACTGCACGCAGTACTCCAGATGGGGTCTCACCAACTGTCTGTACAGAGGGATAACAACTTCCCTTTTTCTACTTGTGATGCCTTCCTATGCATCCCAGTATCCCCTGGCTCTCCTACCAACTTTTCACATTGCTTACCCACCTTACGTCCTCTGATATGAGTACCCCAGGTCCCTTTCCATTTTTGTTGTTGTTAGTACCTCCCTGCTATTGTGTACTCTTCTCCTGGGTTTTTGTTTCCCAGGTGCATTACTTTGCACTTCCTTGTACTGAATCTAAGTTGCCACATGTCTGACCATTCCTCCAACCTTGCCAAGTCCCTTCTCATCTTTTCTACCCCCCCTTGTGTATCAACTCTGTTACAGATCTTAGTGTCATCTGCAAAGAGGCATACCTTTCCCTCCAGACCCTCTGCAATGTCACCTATACAACACAACAGCCTGTGAAATGAACAGACTCTGCCCAATTACTCCTTTTTCTCCCTACAGGTGAGCCAGTTCTTTCTTTTCCCCACTAGGCAGACCTTGCAACCGAAGTCTCGGGACACTTTATCTCTCCCCTGGTTGCCTCTCTCATTCACATGCACTCCTCTGTCTAGGCATGGGGGCCTACCCCTCCGGCTTAGGCCCTTGGAACTGAGGGGTTTTGTTGTTCTGGGTCCCCCTCTGAGATGACAGAGCTTGGGCCCAGAGTGCCATTCCAGGGGGGCATGAACACCGCCAAAGTATGATAGTGGGGGGACTGGCTCTTAATTTGGCCCCAGATGCCCAGACAGTAGGGCTTGAGACAGGTTGGTGGCACTTTCGCCTGCAAATTCTAATCTGAAGGATAAAGGCTACAGTACACAGTCTGGTGCATGTTTACTAGTTATGCTCACTGGTCACCGGGCTGCCACATCCTGGATCCTCCTGGAAGCTGGTGGGGTCGGGTGGGGAGCGGAGCCCAGCATGCGGGCACCCCCATTCCGCCTGGGACGGAAGGAGGGGGGAGTCTCCTCCGGTCCCCCTGCCGAGCTTGATGTGCTCGCCCACAGCCTCTTCTCACCTGTATGGCGGGCGGTGCAGCCTCCCTACCCCCGGGATTACCTGGGCTCCACACAAAGTACCAGGGGAGGTGGCGGCGCTCAGGTCACCCTCCCTCTCTTTTTGGGCAGGACTAATATTCACAGCAGCTCAAACGCCCTGCAACATGCGCTGCTAGCCACTCAGTTGCTGCTATTAAGGTTTAACAGTTGAAATTTATTCTTTAACATGGACTGTTCCACTGCCTTGGAGGAGTCAAGGCATGACCACACCCCCATCCCATACCCAGACATATGCGTCTAGTGCCCTTCTGTAGGGTCAAGCCAAGACTGGCACGCACTGGGTGCTCTCTAGCGCCAAGCCCCATGGAAGCCACCCCTAGTTTAGCAGACTCCACCAAGTTGGCTGGTGCCTGCATAGGTTCTATCCCCCAGTTCTCCTTAATTATCCCATTGTTTAGGCACCCCTCTGGTTTCCTGTTTGAGGGCCTGTTCCCTCACATCTCCACAATCCACCACAATGTTTCATTAAAGGTTTCAGTCACCGGACTTTTGTCAAAGTTTTTAATGTTGGTTGAGACACCATACTTGTCAAGGATCTTTACAAATGGCTAACAAACACCTTAAACTATAGTCTCTGAATGTTAATGGGCTAAGCAGCCCCATAAAGAGGTCTAGAATAATCTCCTTGTTGAAGAAGAGTCAGACCGAAGTTATATATATATATATATATATATACACACACACACACACACACACACACACATACACACAAGAAACGCATATGTCTACTAATGAGCACAGAAAACTGATAGGCAGGGGTTTCACTCAGGCCTTCGCCTCTGCTTTTGGGGGGGGGGGAGAAAAAGAGTCGCCACTATACTAATTCCCAGCCATACCCCCTTTAGAGCTACAGAAGAGTGGGCAGACCTGGAGGGCCGACTGGTTATTGTACAGGGGTTATTACAGGAGCAGGAAGTGACCCTAGCAAACATATATCTCCCCCCAGGCTTGAATACCCCAACAACCCACCTCCTATTGAATAAAATTGTTGAGTTGACTAAGGGGACACTACTTCTTTCCGGAGACTTCAACATTGCTCCGAGTCCCAACTTAGACTCCACAAACATGTCCGGGGTAGACAGCCGGAATCACATAAATTTTTCAAATGATTTATGCAGGAGGCGGGCTGGCTGGACATATGGCGAGTCCTTCATCTGAGAGACAGAGGATACACATACTATTCGGAGGTGCATGGCACCTACACCCGAACTGATCTTTGCCATATGCAGAAGGAATGTCTAGGATCCCTCGTAAGTAGCACCATAGGACATACTGCCCACACAGTCCATGCCCCCCTGATTACCACCTGGAATCCGGGTCTGGAAAGGTGCAACACTCTCTGGAGGTTCAATCCAGCCCATCTTAAAAGTGAACCATTCCGAGAATTCCTTAGCGATAAGATTAAAGAAATATTAGAAGATAATTCGGACCCAGAAATTTCTTCTACCGTCAGATGGGACACCTTGAAGGTGGTCCTGAGGGGACTCCTGATAAAGTATACGGCCACCCTCGCCAGAGTACGGAAAGAGAGGCAAACACACCTAGAACAAATCTTACACTTCCTGCAGGTCACACAACAGCAAGGAGACCACTCAGTCATCACACAGCTTAAACAAACCAAGAAAGAACTAGACTCCCTCTGTACCCAACAGACAGAGGTAGCACTGGCATTCCCGAGACAGAGGTACGGTGAGCTAGGCCCTCAGGCCTCCCACCTACTAGCATACCGACTGCACAAGCAGCGTAAACTATCCATCATAGCGGCAACAGAAGACCCTAGCACAGGTACCCTCCACACTAAACTTGGACATATCACTTAAGCCTTCTGCAATTACTATAAACCTCTATACACCCCAAGAAACCCGCAGACCCCACTGCTATCAACACTTTTTTGTCCACAAGGGACCTCCCTAAACTCACCCAGGATCAGCAAACCAGCCTGATATCTCCTATAACCTCAACGGAGTTAACAGCAGCTATCTCCAGATCTAAAACCATGAAGGCCCCAGGCCCTGATGGTCATGGGGAGGAATTTTGTAAGTGTACCTCTCAAACAATCAACCCACTGCTATTACAGGTTTCAAGTGAGATTACACAAGGGGTCTCTGACCTTCCCCAAGCTGGTCCTATGCAGCTGTTTCACTCATTCCCAAGCCAAGTAAGGACCCCCTAGCATGTGACTCATATAGGCCAATTTCGGTCCTAAACACTGACTATACCTCATGTCTATCCTAGCCCGTCGGCTTGATGCTGTCCTTCCTGCTTTGACAAATCTGGACCAGACAGTCTATGTAAGCTCTAGGTCCACTATGGACAACACCCATAGAGCACTTCATCTAGTCCAGGAAATGCAGACCCGGAAAGACCCATCTGTCCTTCTCAGTCTTGATGCTGAGAAGGCTTTTGATAGGATCTGTTGGCCCTTTCTCTTCTCCACCATGGCCAAGATGGGTTTCCCTGTCCCCCTCATTGCCACGATAAAAGCGCTGTACTCTTCTCCCCGGGCATGCATCAAGGTGTCAGGTCATCACTCTGGCTATTTCCCCCCCTTTATAGAGGAACAAGACAAGGCTGCCCCTGGACTCTTCACTATCTTCAATGAACCGCTGGCCCAGGCAATAAGACTCTCCCCTTAGATTGCTGGGGTCCAACACCACATAGCTCTGTATGCAGACGATGTCCTGCTTTTCCTAACAAATCCGCTACAATCTGTCCACGCAGTTTTCCGAATTCTTGACGACTTTGGGGCATGTTCAATACATAGGCTCAAAACTACCAAGACTGAAGCCCTTGTCTTCCACTTCACACACACACACACACACACACACACACACACCCCTCGGGCTTTCAGAACTGTCTACCCATTCCAATGGGACCTTGATAAATTGAAGTACCTCGGTATTTACCTGTCGCATAAAACCAAAAAAGCAATACGAAATAATTATGATCCCTTCTACTCTCAACTTCAGCAAGAGCTAGGTAAATGGACTATTCTTCCCTTAAACCTGCTTCAGAGAACAGAAGTGGTGAGGATGGTGGTCCTACCTAGGGCTCTCTATCGCTTCCAAAATGTCCCACTATATTTACCAGCCAAATTATTCCGCTCATGGAACAAGACAATCCTAGGGTTTATATGGGTGGGAAGATGCCCCAGAATAACATTTGTCACTCTCTTACTCCCTAGAAAACAGGGGGGTCTTGCACTTCCCAACCCTAAACTATATAACTGGGCCTCCCACCTATCATTTATAACACTTTGTTACATGGGGGTCACCCCTGCACTCTGGAGGAACACAGAAGAGGGTCTCTTTCCCCATAGCGATATGGTCAGGGCCACCCTATACCAAAACCCCCCTCCCTTGAGGCAGGCCTCCGAAAGTCCCTGGATTGCACACCAAATCTGGACCTGGAAAGTGATACACAGGCATTTTTCTCTTTCCCCATTCCTGATGTTGTTGTGCCCGATCGCTGTATTGGAAAATTCTCCCCCAGCTCGGATCAATCATACATTTCTTAACTGGGGACGCCTTCGACTCACAATGCTCTCACAATTTCTAACGGGGCCTACTTTCAAGACATTTCATGAGATCTATCAGGAGTATGGGCTAAGGCAGACAGATTTCTTCAGGTATCTGCAACTGAGATACTACTTTGATTCCCTCCCGCTTGGGGCCCGCAGTCCTGAGGGACATCCCCTTTGATAACATTACTCTAGCGGCTCTCCCACTCAACAGAGCTACCCCATGCAATTTTGGTGCTCTATAAGGCTCTGCTGGAGACAACAGGGGAACGTTCTGAGCAGACACTTGAGAAATGGAATGAGGAATTGGGCGCACACATCACTCCACAACAATGAGACACCATTTGCTTAGCTACCTCTAAACTCACCTATTCGCATAGGTGGCGTCTGTTTTCTTGATAGCTGCTTACAAGATACTTCCACACACCGGCCATAACTTCCCACTTCCTCGCTACCAGGTCAGCGGAGTGCTGGCGCCAGTGCAGAAAGTCCACCGCACATCACCTTCATTTATTTTGGCTGTGCCCCAGATTACAACCCTTTCTGACATACCTACAATTGGAACAACAGGATCTGTTTGGTCACCCAGTTCCCCTCACTGGGGAATTTTTCCTTTTATACGTTACCCCCCGGGAATTTAGAGACTCCCACAGCCGATACCTATTGGGGATATCCCTCCTTGCAGCAAAGAAGGTCATTACCAGATGTTGGCTTACAATATCAGTCCTCACTATAATCGGGTGGAGGGAAATAGTTAACTACATATATAGGACAGAAAACATTTCATTTAACCTGAATGATGACTCGAACTCTGTTCATTAAAGTGGAATAGATGGATTGTATATATTATGTCTAAAGATCCAGCCATACACTACAGATGCAGGGTTGGGGGTTTCACCAGGCGGGGGGAGCTAGACAAGGTTCAGGGATAACTGAATAGGAAAGTATGAGCCCCTACGAAATGATGTCTTGATTTGATTGTTCTGTGACTGACTTCTTGTACTCAATACTGGCAGTGTCTATGAGCTGTATCCCTGTATTTATAATCATGTACAAACAAACAATGAACTTGTGACTGTTGGAAACCTGTTAAAGAAGTTAATAAAAATTATATTTATAAGAAAAAAAAAAAAACAGTCAACACCCCCCCCCCCCAAACCACCACACACAAGAAAGAGAACCTTGTTGGACTGGTTTATTTTTTAAGGCACCAATCCGCCATGTGGTCCCTTACTGCTGAATGGTGTGCTTCCGATTTCCAGGTCTCAGCTTCCCTGACCGTCATATTCACACCGCCCCTAACTCACCCTCACCAGCACAAATACACCAAAAGGTACAACCAAACTATCAACAATATATAAATGTGCCCCTCTGTATTTCTTTTATTTGTGTTTTTTTATTCCTGTTTTATTGCACTTTGTGGAATCTTGGGGGAGGACTGTTTTCATACAGGAGGTGCTTGACAACTCAGCAAACTTGTATGCGAATGCAGCTACTAAAATGGTCTGGTTCAATGCAGGACACTCTAGGAACACAGAAAACAACAGGTTGAAGGTTCCCAATTTTCTACAGACCTCAGCTCATGTAAAATAAATATTTACGCTTTCCTACTGGCCATTATGTGGCTTTTTCTCTATGGCAACTCTGCAGTGAGGCAGGGTGCTGCATTTTCAGAAGACAGGTAAACAGCTGACTCCGTGGCACCAAGCAAAGGGGTTTGCTCGGAACGCTGGCGACCAGGGTTCACACCCCGAGCCCGGGTGTCCGGAGTGGAGACCATCAGGGACTGATTCCCAAGTGTCCACTGGACACTTCCTCCCAGAGGGGTGGGGCAGGCCCCGGCACCTGGAGGTGGATTGGGGGACATGCAAGGTGGCATGAAGCCTTGACACACCTCCCGCACGTCCCCACCTCAGGTCGCCACTCAGCTCAGGCCAATTAGGGTGTGTGTGAAGGGCAGTGAACAGAAAATGGCCACCCGAGTTGGCTGCATGACACAAAGCTGGGACAGCCCCCAAGCTGTACTTCGCTGCCGTTTGAGCGAGATGCGAGGAAGTGCACTTTGATCTCCTCCCGTTCCCCCATCGGTAAGGGGCCTCTCCACGGGCGATACGCTGGTCAGGCCGGGTGGTGGGGCAAGCGGATGGCAAAAACGAGAGAGCGGTGGGCTGGAATGGCCACCCGAAGGAGTGGGCGGCTGGGTGGTAGGAGATAAAAGAGCATGCAAAAAAAAAAAAAAGGACGACGGGTGAGCAAAAATGGCAATTTCATATCCAGACTGTAATTTGGGCAAAAACTGCAACAATTTCGGTGATCACTGGAATTCACTGACCCTAACCATCATTAATCTTAAAATGGAGTAGAAGCTGTGCTCACCAGAGCATGACAGGCTGTGAGAGCAATTGTGCCACAAGATTAGTTAAGCAGTGGGAAGCTCCCTTGGCAGACTGGTAATTCTGTGCTTTATCATAGTCTAAAACCAGCTCAAGTAAGTATGCCAAGCCATTGCCAGGACCTCTCTCCCCTCCCTCCACTCACAACCACCCAAAATAGTCCCCCCACCCCACTTACCTTTAGTGTAGAAGTAACTATAAGTCCACAATCCTATCTGTAATAAATCCCGTGCAGTACTATGTTGTATTAATTGCATAACATCACCAGGCTACAAGAGAGTTTAAGTGTTCAGTCCTGATCATGACGCTCAAACTGTTGGAGCAGGGTCTTGATCTGTGTTACTGCCTGCTGCGAGTGACATGCACTATCTTTGGGTGGTAATGCATTCTTTTTTTTTTTTGTCCATTATTTTTATCCTCCTAGTTGCAGGTTGACCTCATTGTCCGCTGAGCCTACAGAGCTCAGGGTCTTTCCGGGGCTTCTAATGCCATGCATGCCCCAGCAGATCCCCGGAGTAGGTCCGGGGGCAACATGCATGCCTGCCTCCACTGTTTCCTCCCGTGAAACTACCCCGGGACCTCAAGAAGTGGTGGCGCATATGTGTGGAGGCGCACATGCGCACCGCAGCGCCACGCTGGGTCCCCAACTTCCCCATTGACCCACGCTAGCTTCTCGCGGCACCGACCCGCCAGCCTCCACCAGAGGCTGCCAAGCTCAGAGAGCTTGATATCTCCTCCTGAGGTAGCTGCTGCCTGCCGCAGCTCAGCATCCTCTTCCTCCCCCGCCGGCCTCCAACGACCCTGGCTCGCTCTCGATCCCGGCTGCCGTGTGGCGCGAGGTGTGGAGTCCAGCGCCTCAACCCTCAGCGCCACCGGGCCGGCCTGGTAAGGCATTCTTGTCCTTGACTGGCTAGGATAGCTGGGGAGAGGTGAGGCAGCATCTCTTGCGACAATTTTTCCTGAAGCATTGTAGCGGTCTCTTGGGGAGCAGGACTGGGATACCATTTTGTTCCAAATCGGCCTTAGCCTCTTCAAAAGTATACAATTTCACCATCCAGATACTGGACCCTGCGCTTGGCATGATATGGGGTCTGAAATTTTAAGATGCCCACTTAAGAGCTCGGAAGTAAGGGACATATGCTCTATTCTTTTACTGTATCAAAGGGACGTAATCTTTGTCTATGTATATTTGGTGGTCCTGACAAAGTATCTTCTTCTGTCTCCATGCCTTCATAATGTCACGACAATCGACTGCAAGCATTCATCTGGCCGTGGCTTTGGGTCCAAGGCTGTCTGAACTCCTTTGAGCTCAAGGTCCAGGTTAAGGGGATAACTGCAGGGAGGTTTTCAGCAGCTGTTGCACAAAATCAGTTATTTAAGGTCCCCCTGCTCCTTGGGAATTTCATACACTCTGAGAATTTTTAATCACGGCTGACCCTCCATGTCCTGCAATTTATTATCAGTTTGCATCTGGTAGTGGCAGAAATGCAACAGGAGATCTGCCACATGGTCTAAGCAGTCCACTAATGAGGTAGTTGCCCATTTTATGTCACAGCGAGCTTGCTTTACCGTGTCAACCTCCTGCTGCATCCCCGCGAAACTATCTCGGATCTTTCAGATAAAGTCCAGAAATTATGCCAGTATGTGGTCACTGGTGATAACTGCAGTCTGACCGTCAAGACTGTGAACGCGGCAAGGAGGCCATGCTGATTCCCGCCATCGGGTACGTATAAGATATTGGAGACACTGGATCTTGCTGTGCTGTCACCGATTTATTTTTTTTATCCTCCCAATCTGGTCTTGCACAGTTCTAAAGTGAGACAATGATAAAATGTCCCTTTTGCTGAAAATGCAGTGCAGCTTGTAGTGGGTGGTTGTGTACAGCTAATTCATTATTTGGCCATTCATACGGATGACTTTACTAGAATTCCACAATTGTGTTTTTTTCTAAACATTCCAAGTATTCTTAAAACCATTGCAGATCGAGGGAGCGCTCCTGACCAATCTGAGCGCTCCTTTCACCGATGCTTGAGAAACTTTTATTCTGTGGAGAGCGCCTCACAGGCAGATGCCCTGTAAATGGGCATATTCCAGGGCAGTTTGAAAGCAAAAAAATAGTAACATTGATCTGTCACCCTACAATATATCAGTATAGTCCACATTGCCACTCATCACGGTATAAGAGTGGTTCACTTGCGCTCTGTTTCAATCGAACAGCTCAGCTTAGTTCACTGTTCTATCTTGGGCAGAACACGCGTGAAACCACTCTCATACTGCAACTAGTGGCTCCATGGGACATATTACAATATACGAGGGTATCTCATGCACACAGTTCTAAAATTCTGACGCTCTAAGTTCAGCTGGCACGGTCCATTTCCAACAAAGCGGTTCTCTAAACATTCTGATTTTAACCCCTTCTCACCTGAATTAAATAGAAGTCAATGGAAGAGCCACAAATGTGGTTCTTACGTGTAGTTTTTTTTTGTTGGTTTTTAACACAAACATGATTTATAATATTCACTTTGCAGTTCTCTCCCCCAAAGAACTTGAGAATGCACCTTACAACCATAAAAGACGATGTAACTGTACATATAAACATATATAGCTTACAACTCAGTGTACTGTGTAATCTGAATTAACGCCTCAGTGGTTCTGTACAAATATATCATGCCATACACTGGCAGCATGCTCCCTTAGCTTGCAACCCGACTATCCCGTAATGTACACTTTCTACATTTTTTGTCTTTCTTTGAAGTTCATTACTTGTACCTACTGTCACTTTGATATTGTTGTTTCAGTCTACTGTATCCCCTCCCCCAGGTTGCACCAGGAAACAAGCCGCTTGCTCAGTGTACCTATCCTGGTCATCACATATAATTAAAACACTGGATCCTTTAGCCAGACTCTGCTCCCCCCTGCCCAACCACTCCTTGTCCAGTTCCCCCCCCTCCAGTCATTTAAGACCACCACACCATCAGTACTTCCATCCAATAAATACTAGTGCCAGTCATTGTCACAGTACTGTTTCCCTTTCTCTAAAAAGTGCTAAAAGGCACTCTAGTATTAGCATATAAGACATAATATCTCTGCTGCTTTCCTTGCTCCATAACAGCCTGCAGTGCAGCCAAGTTATCCCCTTGGTTCTTTCTCCCAGAGTTACCCAGGAGGTGGGCAACCTGGAAGCGGGCTCTGCCAGATGCTTTTTACTAGCAGAGCCTGCACCCACGGCTTTGCTATGGTCGGCCACCTGCTGGGTAACTCTGGAAGAAAGAACCAAGGGGATAAAGTAATTGGCAGCACTGCAGGTCATGGTGGAGCAGGGGGAGCGGCAGAGTTTAGGGAAGATACTTATATACACTAGTGTGCTTTTTAGCATTTCTTTTAGAAAAAGGGGAACAGTATGACTTTTTGGATGAAAGTACTGACAGGGAGGGCAAACTAGGAGTAACGGGGGGGGGGGGGCTGATGAAGGCCAAGAGGCTGGTAGACCAGCTCTCCTCTTGGACTAAACTCGAACTGAAGCTGTGGCTGCAACCTCACTAGCCTCCACCAGGACTCCAACACCAGCAGATAAGGGGAAGGAGGGCTTTCTACTACACTCAGATGTGAAATCACAGTCAGGTTCCGATTCCACATCGGACAAGGGTTTTTTTGCATTCAGAATTCTGACGAAAATCTGAAAAAAAATCTCAGAATCTAATTAATCTGATTCCATTCAGCAGATTCCAAGCAACCCCGCTTGGTATGTTTATGCCCTCAGGGTTCTGTGTTGCCAGAACAGTCTAAAAGCCTGTTTACACTGCTGACACTTGCACCACAGCAACCCATGCGCTGGGGTTGCTGTGGTGCAAGAGCGGAGATGTGGACACTTATCCAAGCATTGTAAGTTGTTCACTTCTCCTCACCTTGAGCCACAGCAGTGTTGGGGGCGCGTTCTGGAGAACGCGGCGTATGCAGCCATGTAGACAGGCTGCACCGCTCACTCACATGTGTGAGAGTGAAACTTGGTTATTTTGGGTGCACTAGACAAAGGATCATGGTAGAGACATTTTTTTTTCAGTCTTTACAATATTTGGAGTTATCTGTTAGCAAGCCCAATACGTGCAGTGACATGTAGTTTATTCATTTAAGAACACAATACCTTGAATAAGACTACCTGTTTTTTTACTGTTTGCCAGTGATCATACAAGTCTATCTCAATGTTAGCAGCTGAACTGTAAGTAAAAAGTAACAATTTCTATGGATTTAAAATACAATGTGTGACTCAAATGTTCAAATGTTTAACAATACACAGCCCTCCTTATGATCACCCAAAGTTGCAGCCGGCCTGCCGCCATAGCAGTAGCGCTACCACTCGCAATGTCAACGACCCAGGTTCAGAAGCGAATCAAGGGATTCGGAAGCCCGGCTTGGGGAGGGGGGGAATTCAGCATCCACAGGACTGCTTTCCTCCCCTCCTCCGGGGTGCCCAGAGAACCCAATGCTTGCCTGGCCCCTAGCAGAAACTTGAGGAAAGGCAGCCCACGCCAGGTGGTGTGGCAACAGTTGACACACGTCACGCGAGAATGCCTGACATGCACCATGATGTTCTTGCATGCCAAACCTCCCAGGGGGACAAGAAAAATTGAAAATACCAGTGGCAGGATGCCAACAAGTGCCCATAGTACCTGCATCCAACTAGCTGAACTCACCAGCCTGAACTGGATCCGGTCCTTGGCGGGGACTCAGGACCCCCACTAACCCCGAGGGCAAACCCTGGGGAATACGCGATGGCGGTTAGTCGGCGGTTGGATAGACGAGGGCTGGGGCGCCACCCAAAAGAAGACTGTCCAGGAGAAGGGGAAAATAGAAAGAAAGAAAAAAAAACAGAAGTTGTGATAATCATGTAACTATCATTTTTGAGGGTGGAAAAGGACAGAGCAGGTGCCAGCGGGGTTGGGGAGGGGGATGTGATGAGAGCGTGCATGGTAAAATGTAAGTAAACACCTGACCCATGAACTCACTGCCCTTCTCCACATGACTTGTAGCGGCGCTGAGCGGTGTCATGTAAATGTGATTGTGTTGCAAAGCAGGAGAACAAAGCAGGACTGGAGCAGACTGCAGGTAAGAACTCAGCACCCATGTAAACATGGCTTAAGATTCTGGCTGTACCACTATTCCCTGGTAAGGGTGCACATAACCCACATGTATGAAATTACCTTCCACACTAATAACATTGAGTGATTCAGCAAAGTCCAAAGAAGCAGCAACAAGTCTGAATTCAATGCAGAAAACAAGAAATGTCATTTGCTGTGAAGAAAAGTATAAATTAAAAAAAAAAAAAAAAAGATTCTGGCACACAAAAATCTAAGTGCAAAAATAGATTTTATTGTGTCATGTAAGGAGAACTAGACAAGAGCTTCCACATGTGAGGAAAAATATCCCAGCAGAGCAGCAAGCTATTAGCTAGGACAATCTGTAAAAGATTGAGGGAGTTTCGGAAGAGGCACGTCTTAAAGACTTCTCTCAGACTACTGCAGCCTGTCCCAGCTAGCAGGGAGGACAGCCCATACCATCTGACTGTTCATAGTATATTGTTATTAATAGTGATGGTTCTACTGGGAATTAATGCATGGTTGGGGGGTGTTGGGGGTGGCCTCGTGCCTCAAACCACACAACCATGTATTAATTACCCAGTAGAACCAGCCTTTGGAGTGGCTTAATGCGCTTAGAGAAAGAACATTTATGCCATGTTACAAAATCAGAATACTGCTTTATAAAACTGTTTATGGTGCTCAACTGTAAATGCTTTACAGGTATATAGATATGGAAGTGTGCACATTGAATACTGTGTATATATTAATACTGTCAGTGCACTATTCTGTAAACTCCGTTGTTTGCTTTTCTTCTATTTTATAGATTATAGAAAGTATGAAGATTTCCATAAACTGAAAGGTGAGATATGCAAATCTTCATACTTTTACCCATAATGCAATACTGAATGGGGACACAAAATGAAGGTGAGGACTTTACAGAACAGTTTTTATCAACGGAGGTACATTTCTGTTTCTTTGTCTCTGTTACCATTAAATGCTGCAAACTGCTTTACAACTGCACTGCTTTCGCAGCTGAGAGTTTCTGTCGGGAGGAGGCTCTCGAGACATTGACCGCTCAGTCTCTGGAGCTCATGGGCGGGTGGGTGGGTATGGACATGGTGATTTTGGCACAACAGTTACACAGTAGAGAGACATCAAAAGATGGTATGAAGAGGGTAAACTGCTGCGTGACATTTAGCATTGCTGTATCTGTCATGCACATGCTGCAAGAGAGAGAGAGAGAGAGAGAGACACACACACACACCGATCACTGTTGTCTTCTGTGTGTCTCTCTCTCTTCCCCCCCCCCAAAGCACTTCCACAGACTTGCTGCTCCATCTCACGCTGTCCTCCATGTCTCTCTCACTCTTTGCACTTTTGAGCGCGCTCCTACTACTGCACAAGGACTTAAGGAGCAAGCGGGCATTACTAGGGAATTAATACATGGTTGCTCCTTGGTTACCTGTTGCTGTTCGTCCAATGTAAATTGCTTATTTCAGTCTCACATTTATTGCCATGTCACAAGAGCTGATAAACAAGTTGCCATTTTTCTTCTCCTCTAGATTTTGTCCCATCCTTATCGCCACCATTATTTCTTGCTCCTCTACAACTTGGACAGATGCACCTCTAGCATTGCTGATAATCAGTCTGGGGACCTGGAGTCCTGAAGGCAGCCACTCTAGCAAATCAGCTGAAGAAGACCCCTTCAGCTGGGAAATCAGTGTTCCTTCTACTTCTGTGCTTCCTGTCATAAGCAGCACAACTAGATGGCTGTAGTGCTTTTCAACTGCTCATCACTCCCACTGCCTATTACACACAACTTTGGCTACTAGATGGTACTGCTTTGAGAATAATTATTTCTCATATACTGTTCAACAATACTTCCCTCGTCATTTCACTAACGACCACACCAAGATTTATCGCTCAACTCTTAATGGATAAAGATCATGGTCCTTTCCCCTCATCTTTTCACTAATGACTACAGCAAAGATTAATACCCAGGGGGCATGGCTGGCAGCCAACAGTAACACACACTTATGTCCATGCTCTGCAAGACCGACTCATTACAACTTATAAAACAACTTTTTCTAAACAAAGTTACCGCCTTTTTTTTTTTTTTGTGCAAACATCTTTTTATTTACTAGAGTTTTTACAATATACAACACACAACAGAACAATCAACAATAAACTGCTGCTGTTTTGTTTCAAGGAATGGCGTCTCAATGTCCTTCTCCTCTTGTTTTAGGCATGAAGAAACAGTAGAATTCTGTAGTACTCCACACTGTCAATGGGTAATAATAACAACTGGGTGATGTGCACCCCTACTAGGGGAAATGTCACAGCCCAAAGCTTTGGAACGCTAGGAACATGAGGATTCCGGACAGCAGCAACTCTCCAGTTTAATCTGTGCCACTGAAGGGAAAAGATCTTTCAAGCTTCTCTGAAGAAACTTTAAGCTTTTCAGCTTTAGGGCTGCAATTCTGCATTGTAGGTTGGGGTGAACTGGTGATAGGGAGCACCACTAAATTAAAATTGTGCGTGTTAAGCTGCAGTTTTCAAACTGAATAACCTGCTCACCCTTTCTTCCACTGCTTGTGCTTGGATTGGGGGCCACGTCTGCCTTTTAATTCAGGGTGTTGTGGTTTTCTATGGTCTCCAATAAAAAAAAAAAAAGCTGGCACAGGTAAATGTTTTTGCTCTTTCTTTTTTGGGGGTTTAGTCTGTGGCTTCCTGGGGGTCTTTTTTTCCGCTATTTATGCATCGGTTCTTCCCCCCACCCCCAAGTTTTTATTCTTTTGACTTCTTTCAGTGTTTTGTACTTTGGTTTAAGGGGATTGCCCCTTTAAGTGTTTTCCTCAGCAGTATATTCAGGTTTAGCTGCTGAGGAGTGACTAGTTTTTATTTATTTACTGCAGAGTTAATTGTTTCTCTATTTCTTTTTACTTATTTGGGGCTTTATTAGCCTCTGTCAGCATGTTTTTCAGCTCTCTTGAGCTGCCACGTTTCCTGCCACTCGATCATTTTTACTGTTGGGTGCACACCTTTTTCATATTCCTCCACTGTTCTCTGTTCAGCGTGCCATTTGAGTACCTGTAGTGTGCACGTGCCTGTTTTCTAACGACGTCACGCACAGCATCATGACATCGTCCACATACCTGAAAGCGCACATCATAGCAGCTAGATGTGCAGCTCTCATTTTCTTCAGTTTTAAAAAGCAGAATTGTAAAACGGTAATATTTTTGGGGGGTTTTTGGCAGTTGGAAAAACTGCAGGTACACCGTTGTATTTTTCTCTGCTTTACAGATTGGGGAAACTGCTGACCTTAAAAAGTTGCTTTCTGATGGGGAGGATGTCCCCTCAGAGGAGGAGGAGGAGGAAGGGGGAGTGGATGGAACCGAGGGGGGGATTCTTATCCCTCCCCTGTTTGATTCCAAGTCTTTGTCTTATTTGACAGCTGAGACATGTAGGTCCTTACAGCTCAAGGAGGAACAATCCATGGAGGCAGTGGACGTCAATCCTATACTGTCCGCGTCCTTCTATGTTCCAAAGTGTTTTCCAAGTTTTATTCACTGTGACCAAATTACTGAACAAGAATGGGAAGGTATGGGCCAAAGAAAGTATCTGCCAAACCCTAAGACCCAGTATTGTTCCTTTTTATAGGGAAATATTTTGCAGGTGGGAAGCTGCTCCTCTGGCGGACAAGGCTGTGCATAATTCTGTCAAGCACACCACTATTCCTACTGAAGGGTCACTGGCTTTAACGGATTCGCACGATAAACAAGTGGATGCCGCACGCAGAAGGGCTTTCGCCTCCGCCAGCACAAATCTGCGCACCTCCTCCTATGCTCCTTTCATTGTTGCCAGAGCTTTAAACTTGTGGGTTACTACCCTGGACAGCTTCGTTCCCCCAGATTCGGAGGGAGCAAACATTTTGCAACTGGTTGCCATGGCTTCCACCTTTTTAGATGATACCACAGTGGAGAATTTGCACGTCAGCTCACTCCGCCGATCACATTGTGTCGGCCATGCAAGGTGTGTGGTTTAGGCACTGGGTTGATGATCAGGCTTCCAAGACCAAGCTGTTCAATCTGCCTTTAAAAAAATTTTTTTTTTTTTTTTAATTCGTCATTGGTCTGAGGCATCTCTCAGAGGTGCCTACTAGGCTCATCTCCCTGCTACTCCCCGCCAAGACTTCCATCCAGTACTCCCCTCCCACAGAGACTTCCCAGCCCCCCAATTCACCCCCCCAAGGAAAGAGCCTGCCACTCCTATCTTGGCGGTGTCTTTCTGAGATTAGAGGGTCTGTCTCTCGTGGGTGGCACCTGGGGATCACTGGGCGGGCAGTCCAGCATTCGGGATGTGCAGGGATGGCTCCTGAGGCACTTTTCGCTCCTCAGTCCTCCGGGTTTTTTTCCTTCTGTGTGTTGCCCTCCCCTCTCCCTCCCCCGAAGCTCGGACGTGCAATGACGTCCTCCGACATCCGCCGCAGCTCTGCCCCAGCATACACTAGCCCTACAAGTTCCCTGTGATACCTCTATTGTCAGAGGTTGCTCGGAGCAGCGCAGACCCTGGGACCCTCCCCGGGAACAGAAGAGCAGTCCTCCGGACGCTTGATCCCTTCTCTCCCCTGCTGACCCCCAACGGCCCGAGCTCATTCCCAAACCTGGGTCGCTGACGTGGTGCAAGGTGTGGCGTCCAGCGCCTCAACCCTCAGCACCTTTGGGCCGTCTTCAATTTCCCTTTTGAGGGAGGTGTGTTTAGTTGTAGCCTGGATGACATTTTAACTGATATCAGGATAAGAAGGGCCATCTTCCAGTGTCAAAGCAACAGCACAACGCCACATCAACACCCAGAGGCAGTTTCAAGGAATTTTTCCTCCCTTGTGTAACTTCGATAACCAGAGAAATAGAGAAACTTATTCTGGTTACAAGGGCTACAGTAAAAGAGGGGCCCTCGCCAGACGATGTAGCAGAGGCCTCGGGTGAAAACATGCGCCCCACAATGAGGATACATGGGCCCATCTCTGCCCCGTTTTCCTTGGTAGAAGACTGCAAAATTTTTACTCAAGATGGGCCCAGATAACTTCAAATGCTTGGGTTTTGGAAATTCTGGACTTAAGTTACATGATAAAATTTTCAACAATCCCCTCAAAGGGGTGTTTTCTGCCGTCCCCAGTTCCCAAGGACCCAGCAGTAAAGAGACAAGCAGTGTCAGAGTCCCTGTCCCACCTCAAAACAGGGGTGATGGTGCCAGTTCCTACAAGCAATCAGTTTCGAAGTTCTGGATCTGAAACATCTGAACAAGTTTGTGCACACCACACAACCTTCGAAATGGAGTCCCTGCGATCAATCACCCAAGCTGTCCAGCCGAGTGATTTCCTAGCTTCCATAGACCTGAAGGATGTGCATCTCCACATTACAATCCATCAGTCTCATCAGAGGTTTCTCAGGTTCTCAGCTCTGGATCAGCATTTCCAGTACAGGGCTCTTCCCTTTGGGCTTGCAACAGCCCCCAGGGTCTTCTCGAAGGTGCTCATAATCCTGGTGGCTTAACTTCGGCAGGAGGGACATCATGTCTATTCCTACCTGGACAACCTGCTCATTCAATCACGATCTGGGACATTGGCAAGGAGGTCGGTGATTAGAACTCTAGAGATGCTAGAGTCCCACAGCTGGTGGTGAATCAGGAGAAAACCTCTCTCAAACCATCCCAGACCCTGGAACACCTGGGAGCAGTATTTAAGACTGATCGGGGAACGTCTTCCTTTTGCCATCCAGAAAGGGGACACTTTTGAGAAAAGTTCAGTGACTGAAGACTCAAGTCTTCGGCAGCAGCCATCCGCATGCTGCGAATTCTGGGCCTCATGATGGCAGCAACAGAACTAGTTCCGTGGGTTCGCCTTCACATGGAGCACCTTCAGATGGGGTTGCTGTAGGCCTGGGATCCAACCTCAGAGGACTGTCACACCAGAATCCCCCTCTTACCACAACTACAGCACTCTCTGAGTTGGTGGGTGAGTTTGGAGAATCTGAGCAAAGTGGTCCCCTTGGAAGTCCTCCCGGAGTTGATTTTGACAACCAATGCCATCCTGTCGGGTGGGGGGGCAGTCCTGAGCCACTTGCCCATTCTGGGAACTTGGTCAGTGCAAGAAGAGCATCTCCACATAAAATGTTTTGGAAATGAGGGCAGTATGCCTTGCTCTTCTTCAATTTCAAAGTCTAATGCAGTCAAAGGCCGTCAAAATAAGGTTGGACAATGCCGTCACGGTGGTGTATATAAACAATCAAGGGGGCACAAAGAGCAGGGAGATGCTCACAGAAGCCACCAAACTCCTACTGTGGCAGAGGAGAATCTTCTCTTACTGTCAGCAGTCCACTTGGCAGGGGAGTTGAACATTCAGGCCAATAGCTAAGCTGTGAAAATGTTCATCCAGGGGATTTGACCTTCTGTGTCAAAGGTTCGGTCATCCTCAGCTCAATCTGTTCACCTCCAACCACAATGCTCAGACTCAGTGGTTCTTCAGCTGCTACCAATGTCCACAGGCAGAAGCAATGGATACCCTGACACAGTGCGGAGCTTCAGCAGAGCATATGCATTTCCTCCACTGCCTCTCCTCCCCAAGGTCATATGCAAAATAGGACAATCAGGAGGAAGCTTCCTTCTAATAGCTCCAGAGTGGCCCAGAAGACCATAGTTCTCAGACTTAGTGAACCTAGCTCAATGCACTCCCTTTCATCTTTCAGTGCGGGAAGACCTTCTCTCTCAGGGTCCCATCCTGCAACCAAATCCAGAAGTGATGCAGCTTGCAGCACGGCTCCTGAAAGGAGGCAACTTCTAAAACTAGGTTTCTCCGAGAAAGTGGTAGACACACTGATGGTTGACAGGAAGATTTCCACTTCGGCAGCTTATGCTCATGTATGGACATAATTTTCAGCTTGGGCCAGGGACAAAAACATTTGGCCTTGCAAAGTCTTGATTCCGCAGATTTTAGATTTCCTGCTAAGAAGTAATTGGCCCTGACCATCCTGAGAGGTCAGGTGTCAGCCCTTGGAGCCTCCTTGGGAATGTCCTTAGGGACTAACAGGGAGGTTATTAATTTCCTGGGACCTGTCAGCAGGAGTTGGCCTATGTTCTGATCCCCGGTTCCTCCTTGGGATCTGAATCAAGTGCTGAAAACTCTCTGTAAGGAGCCTTTTGAACCATTGTCCTCAGTTCCCTGGATGTGCTATCTTACAAGGTATGTTTTTTGGTTGCCATGCGCTCAGCCAGGAGGATTGGCAAGCTCCAGGCCTTGTCCCATAAAGAGCCATACCCTGTTATCCATAAGGATAAGGTGGTGCTCAGAACAGTTTCTTCCTTTGTACAGAAAGTTCCCATGGCTTCCACATGAACCAGAAAATATGTCTCATCTTTCTGTCCACAGTCTTCTCACCCCAAGGAGAAGAAGTTGCGCAAGTTGGATTTGTGACTGGCCATTAGGACATACCATAGACAGACTGCTGAGTTCTGGAAATCAGATAGCTTGTTTGTCTTTTTCAGAGCGGCCAAGCAGGGACAGAATGTCTCTAAGGCCACCCTAGCTAGGTGGGTGAGGGTATGCATAGCCAAGGCTTATGTCACAGTAAAGAAGAGGCCTCCAGCTCTCATCAAGGCTCACTCCACCAGGGCTATGGCCACTTCCTGGTGAAGAGTTTTTAAGCATCTGTTTTAGAGTTATGCAAAGTAGCTTCGTGATCCTCTCTCCACACCTTCGGTCGCAAAGTTTTGCAGGCAGCAGTTCACAGGTAAATTCCTTCCCTGTACATGGTTAATGTATGGGACAGTATTCTTCTCCCTCCTGGTTATACTGGGTCCTGCTTCTTAGAACCCAGTTGTTTTTACTACCCACTGACAATGTGGAGCGCTACAGAAAAAATATATTTCTTCATACTTATCATAATTTCCTTTTCTGTTAGCTCCAACACTGTCAATTGGACCCACCCAGGAGTCTCACTCAAACAGGAGAATACTGTCCAGTATGCCAGCTGGGGATGTCCATTGTTGTGTTTTAACCAGTTTTATAAAACTCTATGGGAATTCCTATATAACTTACCTGCTGCGCTGTTTTTTAAAAAGAAAAAAAAAAAAGACATATTATATGTCAGTGTCAGTGGCTCAGTAGGTAGCACATTAGACTCTGAGGCCAGGAGATCAGAGGGCTGTGGGTTCAGTTCCCACATCTGGCACTTGGGTTAATATCCCAATACTGACACTGTAGTGCAGCATGAGGGGGGTGCTACACTTTTGAGGTGCCGTCTTTCGGATGAGACATTAAACTGAGGTCTCATCGGCCTGGATTGGTGGTAGGTTAGCTGGATGCTAAAGATCCCATGGCACTTCTCGAAAAACAGTAAGGGAATTTCCCCCGTGTCCTGGCCAAATTTCTCCCATTCACTAAAAATACCACCAACAGCTTAATCTGGTTCAATTTCAGTTGCTTAGCATCTGTATCCCCCCCTCCCCCTGGCTGCCCCTGAAAAAGGGACTTCTAGGCCCAGCGGGCTTACCGGGTCAACAAAATTCAATAAATAATTATATATATATATAGGAAAGGGGAAATTGTTTAACCAGGACAGGCACACTAAACTTGTTTCAAGGTGCGACCTGGGAGCACAAGGATGTTAAGTGACTTGCTCAGAGTCACATAGTACGCAAGTGGGGGCTGTGGGATTCAAACCCAGGTCTCAAGATTTGCAGCTCAGTGCCTTTAACCACTACGCTATACTGCCTCCTATATATACGGAAGGGAGGAGGAGTGGCACTTTATGTGAAAGATGGCATAAAGGCCACAGAGATCCAGGAGGAACAAAATGGGGGAACAGATACTGTGGGTTAAGCTGGAAAGGAAAATGGGATTAGCCATCCGCACAGGGGTGGTCTACAGACCACCAGCCCAAGAGGATAAGACAGACAGGGAGTTAATGCTAGCCATCCAAAGGATGTCAGACGAGGGTGAGGTGGTGCTGGTTGGAGACTTCAATATTCCAGATGTGGGCTGGAGCCTTCCAGCAGCAGCATCAACCAGGATCAGATTTATCCTGGACACCCTTCAAAGTGCCTTCCTTAAGCAACTGGTCATGGAACCAACTTGGCAGAAGGCAATACTGGACCTCATGCTCACAAACGGGGACAGTGTGATAGGCGTAACAGTGGAGGAGCACCTGGGGAACAGTGACTACCGGTCACTTTGGTTTGAAATCACAGAAGGAGCAGAACCAAACCGCACAAAAACACATATCCTGGATTTTAGGAGGGCAGACTTTGGGAAAATGGGGACATGCTTGAAAGAGGCACTAATGGGAATGGGTAGGGAATCAGGAGTGGAGGAACAGTGGGCAATATTTAAAACAGGGATTACAAGAGCAACATAATTATGCATTAAGTAGGTTAGCAAGGGGGAAAAGGAAGTGGAGGCCATTATGGTTTTCCAAGGAGGTAGCAGAGAAAGTGATAGCCAAAAAGACTGCATTCAGGCAATACAGAAAGACACAAGCAGAAGTGGATAGGGAGAAGTACCAGGAGAAGCAAAGGGAGGCAGGGAGGTTAGGAAAGGAAGCCAAAGCTCAGACAGAAGAGCACATCACAAAATCAGTGGGTGGAGGGGACAAAACCCTTTACAGGTACATAAAGTGAAAAAAGAAGGAGAAAGGGAGGGATAGTGAGACTGAAGGGGAGGACGGGGGCTGGGTGGAGGATGACAACAGTAAAGCTGACATACTGAACGGATATTTATGTTCAGTCTTTACTGAGGAAGAGGAGAGTAATGGGCCTGAAGTAAGTACAAGGGGTGGGAACAGCGCAGAAATGGACACAAGTCCCTTTACACAGAAAAGGGTCCTGAAGGAATAAGAGTCGATAAAGCAATGGGGCCAGATGGGGTGCACCCCAGGCTCCTAAAGGAACTAAGAGAGGTGGTGGCTGAACCTCTGGCCATCCTGTTTAGCCGATCACTGGAAACAGGGGAGGTACCCAAAGTCTGGAGGACAGCAGATGTAGTCCCCTTATACAAAAGCGGGAACAATGACGTAGCAGGGAACTACAGACCAGTCAGCCTGACCTCTGTAGTGGGGAAGATCAAGGAAGCACTACTGAAGGAGAGATTGGTGGAACATCTGGTTGCCAATGGACTACAGGACCCAAGGCAGCATGGTTTCACCAGGGGGAGGTCATGCCAGACCAACCTCATTGAATTTTTCAACTGGGTGACAAGGGAGGTGGATCAGGGGAGGGCAGTGGACGTGGCCTATCTGGATTTCAGCAAGGCCTGTGACACTGTGTCACACAGAAGGCTATTAAACAAACTGGGGAATATGGGAGTGGGCAGGATAGTAGTGCAGTGGGGGAGTAATCGGCTGGGTGGCAGGACACAGCGGGTGGTTGTAAATGGATGTCACGCCACAGAGGGAAGAGTGACTAGTGGGGTACCACAGCGATCACTGCTGGGAGTGGTCCTATTCAATGTCTTCATCAATGACATTGCGCAGGACCTAGAAGGCAGAATTTCCCTGTTCGCTTGACGACACGAAGCTCTGTAACAAGAGTGGACACACCAGAGGGTGTAGACAGAATGAGGAAGGACCTGCAGAAGCTTGAAGAATGGTCTGAAATTCAACGCAAAGAAGTGCAAGATAATGCATATGGGGCAGAAGAACCCTGGAACGACATATCAGTTGGGGGGGGGTGAGGATATAGCATGCACCAAGCAGGAAACGGACCTTGGGGTTATCACCTCTGATGACCTCAAGGTAGGGAAACAGTGCGACAAGTCAGCAGGTAAAGCAAACAGGATTCTGGGATGCACAGGCAGGGGCATCACCAGCAGGAAAAGGGAGGTCATAATTCCACTATACAAGACACTAGTGAGGCCCCACCTGGAGTACAGTGTACAGTTCTGAAGACCTTACTTATGTAAGGACATGGACAGGGTAGAGAAGGTTCAGAGGAGGGCAACAAAGATGGTACAGGGATTACATCACAAGTCCTATGAGGACAGGCTGAAGGACTTGAATATGTACTCCCCAGAGGAGAGAGGGGGATGATAGAGACATACAAGTAACTTACAGGGAGGAACAGGGTGCAGGAATACACTATTTTCCAGAGAAAAAGATGTTCCAGGACTAGAGGGCATGGGATGAAGTTGGAGGGAGGGCGATTCAGAGGAAACATGAGGAAGAATTTCTTCACAGAAAGGTGGTGGACATGTGGAACACCCTGCCAGAGGAAGTGGTGGGGGCTGAAACAATCACAGGATTTAAGAATGCATAGAATAAGCATAAGGGAATTCTGGAGGTCAGGGGTAAGGGGCAACAGACTTCTAGAAAAACATAAAGGGAACTTACTAGCTCAAATGGGCTGACTGGGTGGGCCATAGGTCCTTATCTGCCAACAGTGTTTATTGGTCTATGTATTTGTGTGTGTGTGTGTGTGTGTGTGTACACACACACACACACACATACATATACATATATATATATATATATATGTGTGTGTGTGTATATACACACAGATATATGTGTATATATATATATAGGACAAAGAACCTCTGTGCGTAAACACTGAGGCAAGGGTTACCCCAAAGGGCATTTGGCTGGGAAACCAAGTTTCAAGAAAATACAAACTCAGTGTTTACGCACAGAGGTTCTTTGTCTTTTAAATGGTTTTTTATTTTAATGGGTTCACCACAATATATCTCAGGCACACTGCCTTAGGGGTAGCTGGTCCAGTCCACTGGGGTGTTAAACAGATGAGGCATACTGATGAGTCCTGGTAGGACGAAACACGTGTCTATGTCTTCTGTTAGCACCCTTTGCAAACTGAGTGAGAGGCCTTTCGCACCATGCAATTCTGCTTAAAGTTGGACCAGCATAACATTCTGTGGTGATTTGCATATGCAGCCCATGATGCTTTGCATTGTGGGGCATGTGTGACTTTATATATATATATATATATATACACATACACACACACACACACACACACATATATATATATATATATATATATATAGAGAGAGAGAGAGAGACAGAGAAAGATATCAGCCCAAATTTCAATTTGGTTGCTACCACGCGCTCTTAACAAGTTCGAATTTGAGGTTAGCCAAGGGTGTCTCCTTTGTTGCAGGTAGTGCTTATACTGCATATAGTCCTGCCTTGTTTTTCTGAATAAATACAGCTGAACATGGTTTGTGCTTTTTTCTTGTATAGTGCAGCCTGGGAGATTTGACTGTTGATGTACTTCCCTGTCGCTATGTGAGGGTGAAAGATGGTGGCAGTTTGAAATTGTGTGCCCAGTGCTTCAGCCAATGAGGAAGCAGGGTGCTGGGCACAAGGATACTTTGCTGGCTATCAGACAGGTTTGAGCTGGGGTTTTTTATTTGGTGGGCATCTACTGTCTGATAGATGCCCACCTAAATAAGTGTCTCAGCCAATCAGAAGAGAGAATTGTCTTTGCCCATTTTCTAATATCATTTGAGGCACTGAGAGGACAATAGTGACTGGAGAGTTGCTGCTGTCCAAGATCCTCATGTGCCCAGCATTCCAAAGCTCTGGGCTGTGCCATTTCCCCTAGCAGGGGTGAACATTACCCAGTTGTTATTACCACCCACTGACAATGTTGGAGCTAACAGAAAAGAAAATTATGTTAAGTATGAAGAAATTTCTTCTGTCTCAGCCAAGTACAGTCAGTAGGGAGCCAACACTTAGACCTGAATGCACTAAATATCTTAATTGTCAATAAAATAAAAAAATAGTAAAGAATTAGAGAAGCATGGATATCGATATTGTACTGGATATCGGATCTGCATATTTTTCATTTTAAATCCAACTGCATCGGTTCAACATCGGTTCGGATATCACCCGAAAGGTAACTGAGCAGCAACACAATGTTCTATACACGCAGATGCAGGGAGAGTAGAAACACCAGCGGTTTAGCCCCAAAGTCTAATAATATTAGTGTGATATAAAACTTATGAAAGAGCTGGCTAAAAAGTGACTCCTTAACGCCATTCACCAAGGAAAACTTCCTAACTTAACAGCCAGAAAACACTAATAGCTTAATGCCTCACTCAAAGACCCTAACTGCCACTAACTAAAATAAAGTAATATATATTAAATACACAGATACATACATAGATAGTGTCGGCAGATAAGGGCCTATGGCCCACCCAGTCTGCCCATTTGAGCTTGTAAGTTCAGTTTATGTTTTCCTAGAAGTCTGTTGCCCCTTACCCCCGACCTCCAGAATTCCTTTATGTCTATCCCATGCATTCTTAAATCCCGTGATTGTTTCAGCCCCCACCACTTCCTCTGGCAGGGGTGTTCCACTTGTCCACCACCCGCTCTTGTGAAGAAATTCTTCCTCACGCTTCTCTGAATCGCTCCCTCCTCCAACTTCATCCCATGCCCTCTAGTCCTGGAACATCTTTTCGCTTAAAATAGTGTATTCCTGCACCTGTTCCTCCCTGTAAGATACTTGTATGTCTCTATCATATCCCCTCTCTCCCTCCTCTCCTCCAGGGAGTACATGCTCAGTTCCTTCAACCTGTCCTCATAGGACTTGTGATGCAATCCATGCACCATCTTTGTTGCCCTCCTCTGAACCTTCTCTACCCAGTCTATGTCCTTACGTAGGTAAGGTCTCCAGAACTGTACAGTGTACTCCAGGTGGGGCCTCACTAGTGTCTTGTATAGTGGAATTATGACCTCCCTTTTCCTGCTGGTGGATGCCCCTGCCTATGCATCCCAGCATCCTATTTGCTTTACCTGCTGCCTTGTCACACTGTTTCCCTGCCTTGAGGTCATCAGAGATGATAACCCCAAGATCCATTTCCTGCTTGGTGCATGCTATATCCTCACCCCCCCCAACTGATATATTGTGCCAGGGTTTTTGTGCCCCATATGCATTATCTTGCACTTCCTGGCATTGAATTTCAACTGCCAAACCCCTGACCATTCTTCAAGTTTCTGCAGGTCCCTTCTCATTCTGTCTACACCCTCAGGTGTGTCTACTCTGTTACAGAGCTTTGTGTCATCAGCAAACAGTGAAATTCTGCCTTCTAGGTCCTGTGCAATGTCACTGATGAAGATACTGAATAGGACCGGTCCCAGCACTGATCCCTGTGGTACCCCACTGGTCACTCTTCCCTCTGTGGAGTGACAGCCATTTACCACCACCCTCTGTGCCCTGCCGCCCAGCCAGTTACCTACCCACCACACTACTGTCCTGCCCACACCCATATTCCCCAGTTTGTGCAATAGTCTTCTATGTGGCACAGTGTCAAAGGCCTTGCTGAAGTCCAGATAGGCCATGTCCACTGCCCTCCCCTGATCCACCTCCCTAGTCACCCAGTCAAAAAATTCAATGAGGTTGGTCTGACATGACCTCCCCCTGGTGAAACCATGCTGCCTTGGGTCCTGTAGTCCATTGACAACCAGATGTTCCACCAATCTCTCCTTCAGTAGTGCTTCCATGATCTTCCCCACTACCGAGGTGAGGCTGACTGGTCTGTAGTTCCCGCTTCCTCTTTGTTCCCACTTCTGTATAAGGGGACTACATCTGCTATCCTCCAGTCTTTGGGTACCTCCCCTGTTTCCAGTGATCGGCTAAACAGGATAACCAGAGGTTCAGCCACCACCTCTCTTAGTTCTTTAAGGACTCTGGGGTGCACCCCATCTGGCCCCATTGCTTTATCAACTCTTATTACTTCCAGTTCCTTCAGGACCCTTTCTCGTGTAAAGGGACTTGTGTCCATTAATAAAATAAAATAAAATAAAACAATAACAAATCAAAAAGAGGAAACTCAGAATAAAGTAAAATACTTCTAAAATATTGCTTGCTCCTAACAGCTAGCCCAGCATGGCCAGCGAGACACTTACCAGTGTTCATTAAACACCAACGGAGTTGCAACGTGGTCCATTCCCCGGAAGAAATCCTCAGTAGCACCAGCTACTTCTGCAAGCACTGTAGACACTGAATGGATACCCAACCTTAATATTCTCCATTCAGCAGCAAGGAGCATGTGAGAGGCACAGGGCATTAGATAGAGAGATCACTGAGCAAGGTACTAGGTTTGGGATTATAAGGGGACAGAGGTAAACCCGACCCTATTAAACACCAGCCCAGTATCAGATCGGGTCGGATATGGTCCCAAACGCTTGATATCCAACCGGGTCGGGTATCCGTGCATCCCCAGTAAAAATTATACCTACGCCGGCCCGTCGCAGCGTGGATTTGCTAGTAACGCTGTGACCCGGTTCGAAACGGACCCGGATCGCCGGAGGTTAGCCTGGGAGTAGGATTGAGCATCCGATGGGCAGCTCTCCTACTCCGGGAGGTGTGGGCAGTCTTCGGCGCGCTGGGGACCCCTGGTGGAGACCAGGAAGTTCCACGCAGCCGACACTCAGCATGGATGGAGGCGGGGCGGACGCTGGTGTCATTGCACGACCCGCCTCCTGAGAAAACCGGAAAAAGGAGGAGGAGCTGCCCGCCGTCATGGATGAAGCTCGCTGCAGCTTCAATGTGCTTCCAGGCCAGGCCCCGACCTAGCTCCAGTGCCCGCGGCATGTATATGAAGGGGTGCAGCGGGCCCCCCTGCGTGGGGGTAAGCCCACGGAGTGGCCAGGCGGTCGATCTGAAAGCAGAAGCCGCGCCCGTGACCGGATTGAAGGATAGGCGCGGGTGGCCCGGAGGAGTTAAAAGTTAAATATAAAAAAAAATTATACCTGTGTATTCGTCTCATGGTGTGTTAGGTACATTCAAGGCACAAAATCTGGCTGTTTATTGATAATGCGGCTGATTCACAAAAGTGCGGATTGCCTAAATGCCGTGTATGTGAGGTGCAAAGGAAAACTTAACTTGGAATGCCGCGCAGCATGGGTCTAGCGGACCCCTGGTGGCATTCACAGCTGGTGTGTAAGCCCAGTGCGCACTCAGATCAAGCAGCCATGCACCAGGCAGTCCAGGGGCATGCTGGGTACATGCCCGCACTCCACACCATTTACTAAGGTGTGGAGTTGGCACGGAGTGCCAGGCAAGGGGGCTGTGAGTTATGCGAGGGTGAACCCTGCTGTAACTGCTATGCGCCCCCACCAAGACAAACCCATCAGCAGCAGTGGACTGGGAACCCCTCCACACTGCTGCCTCAGCCCACTGGGCTGAAGGGGAGAGTTGGGGGCACAAAGTCGGGCACACCCCCCCGGTGTCTGAACGTTCAGTCCCACACATTCCCAGGATCCTATGCACGCACCAGGGGATCGAATGCAGGACCCAGGATGGGTACCCCATTGGATGCCTGCCTGTGTCCCGCAATCCACCCCCACGCAGCTGTAATCCCCCACATGCAGCTGTGTGCTGGGGGGGACAGGGATGCGAACAAGTGCCATGCGGGTGCTTGCTGTAGTGAATATTGCACACCCTGCAGATATCTGGAGGCACAGAGCTATGCAGGCCGGGTATGTGTGTATTGCATGTACCCTATGCCCCTTTGTAAACGAGCCCCAATATGCATAACCCACTGGTGCCAGCGAACAGAAACATAGAATCTGACAGCAGCTAAGGCCAACTTGGCCCACCTAGTCTGCCCATTTTCCTTACCTTTTTCATCTACCACAGATCCTAAATGATCTGTGACTTACCTTCTCTTTCCTATCGCTAGAGTTCCTTCATGTCTGTCACATACGTTTTTGAATTCCCCTACTGTTTTTGCCCCTACAACCTCTGCTGGGAGGCTGTTCCATGGATCCATCACCTTTTCCGTGAAAAAAATACTTTCTCACATTACCCCTAAGCCTACCCCCCTCTATTTTCATACCATGGTCCCTTGTTCTTGAACATTTTTTTTGAAAGATGCTACCCTCTTGTACTTTAAATACACCCTTGAGGTACTTGAAAGTCTCAATCATATCCCCCCCCCCCCAGGAATACGTTTTAAGATCCTCCAGTCTCCCTTCATATGACTTTTGGTGCAGTCCTTGCACCATTTTTGTTGCCCTTCTCTGAACTGCTTCTACTCTATGTCCTTCCGGAGGTGCAGTGCTCCAGATAAGGTCTCACCAGTGTTCTATGCAGTGGTATCACCATCTCATTCCTTCTGCTAGAGATACAGTCGTGGCCAAAAATATTGGCGCCCTTGCAGTTTTTTCTAATAATGCACCATTCCTTCCAGAAAATTGTTGAAATTAAAAAATATTTTGGTATCCACATATGTATTTCTTTGGTTTGCAGTGGAATAAAACACAAAAAGCAGAAAAATTTACTAAGTCTTGGCTTATTCCACACAGAAATCCTTAAATGGCCGGACAAAATTATTGGCACCTTTTAGAAATAGTTAGAAATAATTAGATTTGAGCAGGTGATTCTCCTTCACTTTGGAACTGAACTCACCTGTGGTGAGTTGCAGGTGCCTGCAATATAAAAATCACTCATTCAACCAGTTTGAATAGAGAAAAGGACTCATTCTCCTGTTTTGTGTCACTGTGTGTACCGCAATGAGCATGGAGAAAAGAAAGACAGCCAGAGAATTGTCTGAGGAGGTCAAGCATGGACAATCTCAAGGCTACAAATCAATCTCCAGAGACCTTGATGTTCCTGTTTCCACCGTACATAATGTTATCAGGATGTTTAAGGCCCATGGCACTGTAGCCAACCTCCCTGGACGTGGCCGCAAGAGAAAACTTGATCGAAGACTGCAGTGCAGGATTGTTCGAATGGTGGAGAAAGCACCTCGATCAACTGCCAAACAGATTCAAGCTGACCTTCAGACACAAAGAGTGCGATAGTTTCAACTCGCACCATCCGTCGCTAACTCAATGAAAGGGGGTTATATGGTAGGAGGCCCAGGAAGACCCCACTGCTGAGAGAGAGACATAAGAAAGTCTGACTGGGGTTTGCCAAAACACACCTGAACAAGCCAAAATCCTTCTGGGAGAATGTCCTGTGGACAGTTGAGACCAAATTAGAGCTTTTGGTAAAGCACATCATCTCTATGTTTACAGAAAACAAAATGAAGCCTTCAAAGAGAACACCTTCCCTACAGTCAAACATGGAGGAGGTTCAGTGATGTTTGGGGGTTGCTGTGCTGCCTCTGGCACTGGGTGCCTTGAGCGTGTGCATGGTATCATGAAATCTGGAGATTACCAGGCCATTTTGGAGCGCAATGTTGAACCCAGTGTCAGAAAGCTGGTCTCCGTCGAGGTCATGGGTCTTCCAGCAGGACAATGACCCCAAATACACTTCAAAAGCACCCAGGAATGGTTCAAGACAAGACGCTGGACTGTTCTGAAGTGGTCAGCAATGAGTCCAGATCTAAATCCCATTGAAAACCTGTGGAGAGATCTGAAAACAGCAGTTAGGAGAAGGCACCCTTCAAATCTGGGAGAACTGGAGCAGTTTGCACAAGAAGAGTGGGCCAAACTGCCAGTAGAGAGGTGCAGGAAGCTCATCTATGGCTATAGGAAGTGGTTGATTGCATTTATTTTGACCAAAGGCTGTGCTACCAAATATTAAGTCTAGGGTGTTCTGATTTAAAAGGATACATTAAATTCTGAATCAAAAACAAAGGTTCTGTAATATTAGAGAGATAAAGAATTGTGGAGACCAAATACTGTACTGTTGTTAATTTCAACTTATGTTTAGGGAAATTGTGAGTTATTTGAAATAGTGCAAGGGCGCCGGTATTTTTGGCCACGACTGTACCTCTCCCTATGCACCCCAGCATTTCACTTGCTCTCCTCACAGCCTTCTCACATTGTTTGGTAACCTTCTGATAAATCAGGTATGATTACTCCCAGGTCCCTTTCCTGTTTGGTGGCCGTTAGTACCTCCCCCGCATTTCTGTGCCTCAAGTGCATAATCTTGCACTTTCTTGCACTGAATCTTGACTGCCACACTCCTGACCACTCCTCAACCTTGCTTAGGTCCCTTTTCACTTTCTCTACCCCTCCTGGAGTGTCAACCCTGTTGCAGATCTTCGTGTCATCTGCAAAGAGACGCACCTTCCCTTCCAGCCCCTCTGCAATGTCGCTTATGAAGACATGACTGGAATGTCACTATACCAGGGTACACAATCTACAGGAGGGACAGGGAGGGAAGAAGAGGAGGAGGAGTAGCTCTCTATGTAAGAGAAGGGATCAAAGCAACAGAACTAAAGGGTAAACAGGGAGGAGAGGAGACACTGTGGGTCACCCTGAACACTGGAAATGGATCCAAAATCCGCACAGGGGTTGTATACAGACCCCCATCTCAGGGGGAGGAAATGGACAAGGAAATGATAGAAGACATCCTTGGGATGGTAGAGAAGGGGGAGATATTGCTGATGGGGACCCGAATATGCCAGATGTTGACTGGAGCACCTTTGCTGCAGCCACATCCAAAAGCAGGGCCATTCTCGATGCCCTACAGGGGGCATGCCTCAGACAGCTAGTTTTGGAACCCACTCAGGAGTGAGCAATCTTAGACCTGGTACTCTCAAATGGGGACGGAGAGAGGATCTCTGATCTTGAAGTGGGTAGCCATCTGGGAACAAGCGACCACCAAACAGTGTGGTTCATGATAAACTTAATTGTAAGGTCAAGCCACACAAAAGTGAAGGTACTGGACTTCAGGAGGGCCGATTTTGTCAAAATGGGAGAGTGCCTCAGAAAAGCACTAGCAAACAGGCAAGAAGGTGGGGTGGTGCAACAACGGGGAATCATCAAAACCGCCATCACAGAGGCAACAAGCCTTTGTGTGAAGCAAATAAACAAATCAAAACGCAAAACAAAAACACTATGGTTCTCAAAAGAAGTGGCGGAGAAGGTAAGGGAGAAAAAGATAGCATTCAGGAAGTATAAGTAAACGCAGAAGGAGCAGGACAGAGAACTGTACCAGTTAAAGCAGAAGGAAGCGGATAAGGCAGTCAGAATAGCAAAGGCCCAAACCGAGGAAAAGATAGCCAACTCTGTTAAGAAAGGGGATAAAACCTTTTATAGGTACATTAGGGAGCAAAGAAAGACTAAGGCAGGGATACTGAGGCTGAACAAAGAGGAAGGTGGTTGGGCAGAGAGCGACAGTGAAAAAGCTGGGATACTGAACAAATACTTCTGCTCAGTATTCACAACGGAAAAGCAGGAGGAAATACCTAGTCAGGTCAACAGAAGCACTCTGGACAGGGGGGTTGATATTAGTTCTTTCACAGAAGAAAGGGTTCTGAAAGAACTCTTAAAACTGAAGGTGGATAAAGCAATGGGGCCTGATGGGATTCACCCCAGAATTCTAAAAGAACTAAGGGAAGAACTAGTAACACCACTGACTACCCTTTTTAATAAATCATGGGAGGATGGTGTGGTACCAGAGGACTGGAGGAGGGCGGATGTGATTCCCCTTCACAAAAGTGGGAGCAAGACAGAGTCAGGAAACTACAGACCTGCCAGTTTGACCTCAGTAGTAGGGGAAAATGATGGAATCACTTCTGAAGGAAAGAACTGTTGAGTACCTAGAGGCCAGTGGGGCACAGGACCCAAGGCAGCATGGATTCACAGCGGGAAGGTCATGTCAGACAAATCTAATAGATTTCTTTGACTGGGTGACCAAAGCAGCAGACCAGGGAGGGGCTGTGGACGTGGTCTACCTAGACTTTAGCAAGGCATCTGACACAGTCCCGCACAAAAGATTAATAAACAAATCAGCCAGCATGGGAGTAGGTCCCAGGGTGGTAACCTGGGTAAAACACTGGTTGGATAACATGACACAGTGGGTAATAGTAAATGGAGTCCACAGTGAAGAAAGGAGAGATACTAGTGGGGTACCGCTTTTTAATGTCTTTATAAGTGACATCGCAGAGGGACTGGAACGGAAAGTATGTCTCTTTGCAGATGACACAAAGATCTGCAACAGGGTTGATACACAAGGTCGGGTGGAAAGGATGAAAAGGGACTTGGTAAGGTTGGAGGAATGGTCAAATGTATGGCAGCTTAGATTCAATGCAAAGAAGTGCAAAGTAATGCACCTGGGAAACAAAAACCCAGGGGAAGAGTATACAATGGGGTGTGAGATACTGACAACAACAAAAATGGAAAGAGACCTGGGGGTAGTCATATCAGACGACCTTAAGGTGGACCCGCAATGTGAGAAGGCAGTAAGGAGGGCTGGGGGGATACTGGGATGCACAGGGAGAGGCATCACCAGTAGAAAACAGGAAGTTGTTGGCCCTCTGTACAGACAGTTGGTAAGACCACATCTGGAGTACTGTGTACAGTTCTGGAGACCCCATCTCCGCAAGGACATAGACAGGGTGGAGTCTGTCCAGAGGAGGGCAACCAAAATGATACAGGGTCTGCATCAGAAGACATATGAAGAAAGACTAAAGGAACTAAAGATGTACAGCCTTGAGAAAAGGAGGGAGAGGGGGGACATGATAGAAACTCTCAAATACCTCAAGGGAATCAACAAAGTCCAAGAGGGTAGCATCTTTCAGAAAAAGAGATGTGCAAAAAACAAGGGGGCACAATTTGAAGATAGAGGGGGATGGCTCAGAGGTAATGTGAGTAAGTATTTCTTCACAGAGAGGGTTGTGGATACATGGCACAGCCTTCCTGAGGAGGTCGTGAAGTCAAAACAGTGGGGAATTCAAGAATGCATGGGACAGACGTAAGGCAATTCTAGTTGGGGGGTTATATAAGGAAGTAGGCTGTTGGTTAACTAGGATCTGCAGCTTGTCCGTTAGGTAGGGAAATGGGCAGACCAGGTGGGCCAAGCGGTCCTTATCTGCCGTCAAATTCTATGTTTCTATTAAAGAGAACTGGCCCAAGCACAGATCCTTGCGGGACCCCGCTGGTCACCCCCCTCTCTTCAGATTGAACTCCGTTCACCACCACCTTCTGTGTCCTATCGCTCAGCCAATTTTTGACTTAGTTTACCACCCTTGGACCCACTCCCAGGCTGCCCAGCTTGTTTATTAGCCTCCTATGTTGGACGGTGTCAAAGGCCTTGCTGAAATCCAGATAGGCCGCATCCACTGCCCCTCCCTGATTCACTTCCCTAGTCACCCAGACAAAGAAATCTATCAGATTTGTTTGACAACATCTTCCTGCTGTGAATCCACGCTGCCTCAGATCCTGTGCTCCATTGGATTTAAGATATATCACAAACCTTTCTTTTAGTAGTGATTCCATTAGTTTTCCCCACCACCAAGGCTTGTAATTGCCAGCCTCCTCCCACTTTTGTGGAGAGGGACTACATTCGCCCTCCTCCAGTCCTTTAGTACCACTCCTGGGGCAGGATTCTCAAAGATCGTGAAATACCCGCAGCTGCAGGTAAACTGCGGTGCAAGTGAGTTGCCATTTGCGGATCTGCAGGTTACCTGCAGCGGCGGGTATTCACAAAGGTGGAGCCGGATCACGGCCGACTCCACGATTTACGGCCGCTTGCAGGAGGTGCTGCCCAGGAGATCTCCGCAGCTGCGGCAAGATGCTAAGGCTGGTGGGAGCAGCCATAACATCCTCCGCAACTGCTGGCTGAGAATCGCAACCAGCGCAGCCGCGGGCGATTTCAGCCCGCAACTGTAGTTGCGGACTGGGACTTTGGTCCTGAAAGTTTTGTGAATCCTGCCCTGGTTCCTGAGGTTCTTAATCTCAAAAGCTGGGTAGCTGTGATTTGAGATTCGCTGCCATTTTCTCCACAGAGTAAATCTTATTCATAAGGTCCCTCCACAGAGTGATCCTAGGAACAGTTGTGGTTCACCACAGCTTCCTAACAGTTTTCTCTGCTAATACCACGGGAATGATAAAAAGTTTCCTACTATCTGGTGTTTTGTAGCTCTCGGATGTGTCCAGAAACAGCATTGCTTGAGCCATAATTTCAATATTTCCATCCGGAAATTCCCGAAGCTCAGTTTTTAGTTCTCTGTAGAATAGTGCCTGGGTTGGACATTCCCATAAGATATGATGCTTTTGTTGCACTGCATCATCTCCAGCAGGCCGCTCCAGCCTCTGAGCCGTATTTAGCCTGTCTGCCTGGTTAATACACATTTTCCTGGAGTATTCCTTCCAGACAAAAATAATGTAGTAACATTATGTATATTCTTTATACAATTCTCCCATAAATTATCTGGAAGGTCAAGCCCTAGGTGCCTCTCCCAGACTGATTGATTTAACATGAGCTATAGAGGCTCCCTGATCTTGTATTAAAGCCTGACAGGTTGTAGAAATTAGATGTCTGGAAGTGCACTGACCTTTTAGGGCTTGAATAATCATTTATATGAGCAGAGGGATAGCAGTATGTGCTTTTTTGGCTCTTAATAATGGGGTTACATAGTCCTGTACCTGGAGGCAACTGAAAAAATATGTGCGGGGAATATTTTATGCAGTGACTAGTCCCTCAAAACTTCTAAACCCATGCCCTGCAAGAACTGAAAAATAAGCTGAAGGCCAAGCCACTTCCAGCTCCGAAAGCTGTGGTGCACCCTTGCTTGGGTGAAGGAATGAGCATAGGGGAGAGAGTATAGCAAGGACCAGTGACTAGCTAAGTGCATCAGTCCTAGAACCTTTTAGCAGGTATGAATGGTGGCCACTGTGTAAGGATTATTTTTGGGGAGGTCTAAGTTGGGGTCACTTTACCACATTCAACTTGTGGTAATCAGAGAATGTTCCCCTGTGTTAATTCTAGATTCTTCCAGTAAGCTTCATAGTTATAGTGCAACCAGTAAAACACAGTTTGAATCCATACAGCTTGGTGATACCATTCAAAGTTAGGTAGGGCTAAGCCTCCTTGTGCCTTAGGGAGATGCAGAACCAAAACTCGTACTCTAGGGCACTTGTACTGCCATATGTATCTGGAAACCATCTTGAATCGGTGCCTAAAGTATGAGCGCTGTGGATTAATAGGCATAGTCTGAGCCAGGTAAAGCAGAAATTTTTTCTCTGTAGTCCCCTTAGGAAGGGAAGGGAAGGGATTGAGCCTTGTTAACTGAATACTGGCTTCGATTTGTACTAAAAGTCTGGTTAAAATAGTAAAAATAACTTTAAAAATAAAGCCGGCCCACAGGCGCAGCGGTTGGATTTCCGCTTGCAACGCCAGCAACCCGGGTTCGGGAACAAGCCCAGGAGCTGGAGAGCCGACTGGGGGAGGAGGCCTGAGCGTCCCAAGGACAGCTCACCTTCTCCGGGGGAAGGAGGGATCCAGGGCTCGGCGCATGTCTGACCTTGGGTGGAGACCCAAGGTACAGCAAGCCCAAGCCAGTGAGAAGGGTGGCGTGCTGGACGTCGGCGCTCAGCGCCTTAATGTCAGGGCATACAGTACGCCAAGAAACACGTAAAAAACACCCTGCAGCGCTCCCGGTAGATGGAGCACCACGGCCCCCGATCCCCAATGCCCCTACCTGCCCTGGTGACGGCATCCTGACGAGAACAGGAAGTACCTCAGGGTGTAAGGGCCCCCAGTTCATACCCCGCCTGGGGGGCATAACCAAGGCTACATGGGGGATGGACCGCGCTAGGCTCCAGGTATGAGGGCAGGGACTGATAAGGCCATATTTGTCTCCCGAAGAGTGGGGGCGCTGCAGGTAGGGGGAGTATAAATAGAAAATAAAAAAATAAAAATAACTTTTAAAATAACGCTTCATAGGCTGGAATGGAGCATGTCCCCATACTAGTCATATAATGACATCAGAAAACCAGGAAGCGGGGGACGGCGTCGGAGACCAGGACGTGGAAGGGATCGAGTATCTAGCCCCCTTAGGTGCAAAATACAATCCCCTTCTCTTCCTTAGGGGACTACAGACAAAAGTTTAAAACTACTACAGAGGAACTCCCAGTCAGGTAAGGAAGCCTCCTGATAATTTTGTATTGCACCGAGAAAGGTGCTCTTTAAGGGAGGAGAAGGTTAACCCAGTCTGTAACGTCTTTTTGGGGCACCCATGTTAAGACCGTCAAAGTTCAAGGAAGTAACATTTTGATAGTTATGTGCGAGCTGGATCCCCAAATATTTAAAAGGAGCATATTCCATTTAACCTGAATTTGAGCCCAAATGGCCGGGGATGGGGTATAACTAAGCTATCACACCTCTGTCTTAGATGTGTTTAAACTGTAACCCACAAGCTGGCCAAAATGTGTCAGAACATTCCATAAAAATGGTTAAAGATTGTTAGTGGTGCTGGAGAAGAGAAGCAGATCATCCATGTACGGGGCTAGCTTTTGGTCACAATGACCAAGCTGTATGCCAGTTACACCAAGATCCTGTCGTATAGTCTGTGCCAACAGCTCCAAATAGAGGGCAGACAGGAGGGGAGAGAGGAGGCACCCCGTCTGGTGCCCCTGCCTAAAGGAAACGTTTATTTATTTTAGTTTTTGTTAACCGGGTTAGGTGCGCAAGCCAAGAGTTGACTATTTTCAGGCACGACCTGGGAGAATACATACATAAAAGAGATGAGATTATACAATTACATAGTATATGGTTACACAGTATATAGTACATGTAGGTAAGAATACAGATCAATTCAGACAGTACTTGAGATTATACATATGGCTAGACAGGGATGACACAAGATGACAGCAGAACAAGCAAATAACAACTGAGACTGGGCTAAGTGTCAGCTATTAAGACAAAAATAAGGCAAAGCTTGTTCAGAAGTGCAGCGGTGTCATGGGGAGAGGTAGGGTGGCTAGCTGTGAGGCCTCAAGTGGGATCAAAGCATGTGCAAGGGTCCCAGGATAAGTGGCGATATAGTTCTTTTCTGAATATTGGGTGGGAGTTTGCCTGTCTTAGGGCAGATGGGAGGGCGTTCCAGGTGGCCGGGGCAGTGCAGTGAAAAGCTCCAGAGCCTTTAGAAGTAAGACACCTGGGTACGGTAAGTAGAAATGTATTTGCCGAGCAGAGTCCGCGAGCAGGTGTCAGTGGAACAAGTAGAGCTGCAAGGGAGGAGGGTGTTTGGTTTCGGATTACAGAGTCTGTGAGGGTCCCTAGGGAGTAAAGTCGGTAGGCAGAAGGGGAGAGCCCGCCCAGTTCGATATACAGTGTGCAGTGGTGCTTGAGGCGATGTGAAGAGGAGGCATACCGAAATATGTTGTTATATGCGACATCCCATTTATGGAGAGCAGTCTTATGGGCATTAGCAAAAGTGGAGACACCATATGTCAGCGCTGGAAGCAGAATACCCTTGGCAATAACCAGTTTAGCGGATGGTGTTAGCAGGTGACTAATCTTGCAGGCAATTCCAAGTTTGGCATCTGTAGCTTTGCATGTTGACTGTATGTGCAGACTGAAATCAAGGGATTTATCAAGGAGGACTCCCAGGTATTTGAAGGATGTGACACAGTCAGTGAGAGATCCCCCAGAGTCATGGACTAGGAGGGGTTTCTTACAGGCCCTAAGTTTGGGGCAGTGCCAAGTAGCATGGCTTGTGTCTTTTTAGTGTTGAGGATGAGCTTATTTGTATTTAGCCATGTCTGCATATTCCTGAAATCCGAGGAGAGGTTTTCGGTGATGCTGTTGACTTTGTCGGCGCTGGAGTAGAAGACGAGATCATCAGCGTATAGGACAGCTGAGCAGGAGAGTATGGCATAATCTATGCTGTTAATGTAAAGCTAGAAGAGAAGGGGTCCCAGGATGGACCCCTGGGGTACTCGGATGTCAGTGCTGGTCACATCCGAGAGAGCGGATGTTGGAGAGACCTGACCATTTTATTTTAACATAAGCTAGAGGGGCAGAATACAAGGCTTGCACAACCTGTACAAATTCCAGGGGGATCTGGAAGTGCGTTTATCACCTGAAATAAAAAGGGCCATGCCACCCAGTGGAAGGCCTTCCCAGCATCCAAACTGAGCAACAGAAAAGGGGACCTTGACCTGGCAGCATGATACAAAATATAGAATGTTCTTTTGATGTTATCTTGAGTTTGCCTAGAAGAGACGTATCTGGTCTGATTCTTATTAATGAACAGGGGGAGAAGGGGTTCTAGTCTTCTAGCTAGTACTGAGGATACAATCTTCTGAATTCAGTACCAAGATTAGATGGTATGAAAGGCAACAAGTGCTGTCTTTACCTGGTTTAGGGATGGCTGAAATTGTGGCCTGCATCCAAGTAGGTGGAGCAGTCATCCATTGAAGAACCCCATTACCTGTGCAGTTCAGCAGTGCGCACAGGGGTTCCCAGAGCAATTTATAAAATTCTCCAATGTACCCATCCGGCCTCGGACTTTTGTTAGATTTTAGGGACTTAGCTGAAATTTCACTCCGCAGAATAGGGGCACTAAGAGCCTGTTGCCGAGGTTGGGCAATGTAGGTAATTAAAGAGGATGTAAATATGCAGGGTTGCAGAAGAGGAGTGTCCTTGGTCTATAAAAAATTTTGCAGTACTCCTGAAAGGCCTTCAAGATTTTATCAGGATTTGTTTCAATCTGACATGTGAATGGGTGCCTATCTTAATGACCCTCACCTGGGCTATTTTTAGCAGATCCTATGAGCCAGAATCCTAGCAACCCTAGGTCTTCCTTCATAATAATTGGTGTTGAAGAAACCGAAGTGCCATTTCCGTTTTAAGACAGAAAATCTTCTAAATTTGCTGCTTAACTTTATTTATCTGGGGCAATACAGTCCAGTTAACTTGCATAAAGGAACTGTGAGAGGGTCTGCAACGCCACATGCAAATCTTGTAATTTAACTTCTCTTTGCTTCTTTAATCTGGATGCCTATGCCAGAATATAGCCCCTCAAATACACTTTAAGGGTGTCCCACAAAATGGCACCTTCGCCATGAATTAGCGGCTTGCCCACTGCACTGGGGTGTCCCGTGCAGGACGTGTGTTTGCGGTGTTCCTGTTATCCAAGACGAAATTAACCTCTGGCCCCAGGAGCAGTATTCCTGATTAAAAGGTTGCTATTTTTCTATATAACTACCAATAAATAGTGCTGTTAACACAGGGGATACCCAGAGACGGACCAATGTTACTTCATGTTCCAGTTAGTGCCCCTTAACCCCAGTTGGACACCCCTGTGCATCTTTTTCCTGATGCATAAGCAAAAAAGGTAGTGGTCCGGGGAACTGAAACCACAACCTTCTTCTTTTACCCGATCGATAGGTAAGAGGATACCACCAGAGTGGAGTAGCTAAATTTTCCTAATTTATCTTCAGCAGGTGATAAAGTGTGCCTCCTACAACAGCATAAAAGCAGACCTGTGTCTACAAATCGTGACAAGCACTTTACCTCACTTTACAGGGTTACTAAGATCATTAAAATTATAGGAGTATACCCCAGTGGGTACTGGATTAGCTACCTTAGCATGATGAAAACACAGATAAGAAGTCAAAATGCAGGACTCACAGATTAATTCAGCACAAACTGTGTCTTGAGGCTGCCCCTCCCTCCCACTACAGCAACCCTAGCAAATGCTGCGGGAGACCTCCAGAGTATTGTAAAAGACATCGCACCATATAATGAAGCAGCAGTTACAAAAGGAATAGGAATAACAAGCAACACAGGAGTGGAGGCACCAACAAACACCAAGCACTGCTAACAGCAGCCCTGTGAGCACACAGTGAGTGTAGGTGCATAGCACAGAAACAGAGTGAAATCCCTCCCTCATCTTGGATGAAAGCTCATGTACAAAGCCACTACAGGTTAAAATGATAACTTCTAAGCACCCACGTGTAAGACCTGTAACCCCACCTGAACAACAGGAGTAGGTCAGCAGGAGCATCACCAGCTAATATCAAAAGGTGAGACAAGAATCAGGGAACATCTGTAACAAGCTAGGCCAAGTCTAGGCCAAATAGCTGATCAGATAAATAATATATCAGGCTGGTAACTCTGATTACGCTACAGTCACCCACCGCCATAGCTGTAGGTAAGACAATCAAACAAGGGGAGTAACGTAAAGAGTAAGACTGCATCAGTCATGGTAGCCAGGTATGAAACACTCCACAAGACAGCTAAGCCCTGCATATTTTCAGTCAACAGTGACCGGGCTAGGAGTCGAAGCAAACCGCAGGGTTCATGCTTAGCATTAATTTACTGGCCTGGGATATAGTGCAAACTGACTTGGGCCAGTGTGATTTCCCCCGTCTTGCCCACTGGGACTAGTGCTTGGAAAAAAAAACGAAAAAAAAAAAAAAAACTTCCACCACCCATCCCAGCCCCACACAACACACCCTACCCATGTTCCCTTCATCAGCGACTCATCAGACGTTCAAAAGTGTGCAAATAAAACCCTTAAATAAGTGTGCCACTGATAGTATTTTAAAAGTCTCACTGCAGAGCCCGAATGCCAGCAATCTCCCCCTCACTTGATATAGCAAAGCACTACTTGGAGAGACAGTCTTCATTCGGGCTCTGCTGTGAGACTGTTAAGATACCATAGGTGGCACACTTCATTAAAGATTCCAGTCACATGCTTTTGAACTTTTCATGACTTGCTGACTAATGGGACATTGGTGGGGAGTTTTTTGTTTTGGTTTTTTTAATACTGGTTGTGAGAGTTGGATGGTAGCTGGATAAGGAGGTGAGGGTTTGTGCCAGCCGCCGTCAGGGACTAGAGTGGAGTTGGGGTGCTCTGGCGGGGTGGTGGTTGCCACTGGACAACACGGAAATTTATGAGGAAGGGGAGAGTTTGCCACTTGACACCATGGGGAAGGAGAGACGGAAGGCGTCACTGGACACCAGGGAGAACTTCTGAGGAAGGGGAGAGGTAGGGGGTGCCACTGGACACCAGTGAGGACTTTTGGGGAAGGGAAGAGGGAAGAGATGGCACTGGAAAATGGAATAACTAGAAAGAGGAGAGCAGAGGGAGTCCTTCCCGCTCCCCAGTAATCTCCATTATAGCTTGGGGCCAGTGTAAATTTTGGAGGGCTGCGCAAAAAAAAAGTTAAGAGTGACCGCTGAAACCGGGAGCATCTGCAGCCAGGGCTGCCATATCAGTAGCAGCGCCCCCCTTCCCCACCCCAGGCAAGGCCCAGACAGTAGAAGCGAAGGCACTGGGACACTAGGCAGAAAGGTGGGGGCTGCCCCAGCTGCCAGACAACATCTGACCCCATGGGCGATCCACACATCCCCCCCCCCGGCACAACCCCCTGCCCTATCCTTCAACAGGCGAGCATGCACGGCAGACACAAACAAGGCAATAAACACACTGACAAGCTCCTGGCCTTCCTGACCTTCCCGTCATAGATGTGCCTCAAGACTCTAAATCGCAGTGGCCATCAGTGTCCAGTGCAGAACAGCATGCACATTGCAGTTTCTATAGCCTCTGAGGCAGTAGTAATCCAAAGCAAACACGGAAAAGGGAGTCAAATCCCAATGTCAAGGTAGAGGAGTTTAAAGGCAGAGTAAACCACTGTCAAACCCACAGTCTAAACACTTTTGCAAAATTCAGCATAACTATTCAGTTCATTATGTCCTTCATGGTACAGTTTCAGAAGTGGCTTCTGTAACATTCCAGCTGGTAGTAACGTAAAAAGGCAAATCCTTGACCTCCTGCAGAGTCACTGCGGCAGTCTTCTGACCCTTGCTGCAAATCCTTTGCTGTTTTACCTGGTGCTATTCTGTGGGTGGCATGGTGCAGTCAGATTGTGGTCTTGGGATGTCTGGCACCTGCCAGAATTTGTCCTCAACAGCCCCCAGAGTTTCCCTGCCAGAGTGGTATATTTGGGTGTTCAACTCCCAAAAGACATGGAGCCAGGCACCAGAAGACATACGAGGAGAGACTAAAGCAGCTTAACATGTATACTCTTGAGGAAAGAAGGAAGAAGGGGCACATGATAGAAACTTTCAAGTATCTCAAGGGAATTAAAGTACAAGAGGCTAGCATCTTTCAGAAGAAGATATGTGCAAGAACAAGGGGGCACAATTTGAAGAAAGAGGGGGGACGGCTCAGAGGTAATGTTAGAAAGTATCTTTTCACAGAGAGGGTTGTGGATGCATGGAACTGCCTTCCTGAGGAGGTTGGAGTCAGGAACAGTGGGAGAATTCATGAATACATGGGACAGACATAAGGCAATTCTAGTTGGGGTAGGAGGAAGTAAGCTGTTGCTTAACTAGAATCTGTAGCTTATCCATCAGGTAGGGAAATGGGCAGACTAGGTGGGCCAAGCGGTCCTTATCTGCTGTCAAATTCTATGTTTCAGGCTGGATACAGGGTTTGAAAATGGACATTATGTTCTTGTGATGTCTTAAGTATAACAGTATACTCTTGTTGTTTCTTTTATAACTCAAGATGGTAGTCATGATCAAAGAGTAACTGTGCCCCATTGCACTTCACCTCCTTAGCTTGCCAAGCGGCCCTGTGGATTTCCTTTTTGTACTGGTAGGAGCTGAATTTCATGACAATGGAACGGAGCTTTGCGTTGAGTGCAGTCGGTTTTGGAAGTAATGCATGATGTGCTTGTTCAATCTGGAATCACAGTGTATCAGGAAAGGAAAGGATCTCTTTAAGCAAATCCTCTAAACAAAATCCACCATCCCGCTGGTTTAGCACCTTCTGGGAGACTGTACATTCTAAGGTTATCCCTCCAAGACTGGCCCTTGAGATCCTGGCATTTGTCTCCTGGTTCTGATCCACCAAGTTGGGGGGCAGGGGGTGGGAGTGAAGGATAAAGGGGAGCAGGGGGTGGGAGTGAACGATACATGGGCAAAATCAATGGAGGTGAAGCAAGGGGGGGCAGCTGCAGTCTGAAAGACTGCTGCACACTTGAGCAGACTAGACAGACCGATAGACCTGCATCTGCTGGCAATTTCATATGTTCGTAAGTTAAGTACTGGCTCTGTGCAGCTGCATGGCTCCATCCTCCACATGGCCAACTCATTCTTCTGCCACGTCAAGCCGTTTTTCCATTGCTGCAAGCTGTCTGTACAGTTTTTTAAATTCACTCGGGTTCTCATCCCTGAAGCCTTTCATTTCAGCCAGCAATGCTTCAAACCAATATCTTGAGAGTTTGCCTGCTTTGATACATGCATCATAGCCATGGCCTGCTGTACTAGCAGTGACATGCTCCAGCTACTCTCTGACGCCAGCTGCAATCTTTCATCATCAGCCATCTCAGCTCGAAATACCGACCTGAAGCAGGTCAGTCTGCCTCCCCTATCTGTAGAGTGTGCCATCTAGGCAGATTTGGTCTCAATGCAGCACCAATTGATGGGAATTTGTATGCTGGAGGGAGCAGAGCAAGAACTTCAGGCAGCCATTAGGTGTGTGACATTACCAGATGTCTCAGCTACCACCGCTTAGAGTGGGTATCACTTACTGTGCTGTGTGTTGTGTGTTTTTGGAACAAAACACTCATGGGGAATCTGCATTGTACGATACCACAAGAGACCAGCAATGGCAAGCAGAACAAACCGCAAGATGGAAGAAGGCCAAGCGGTGCAAAGCCTACCACAAGTGGGGTCAGGGAGTCTAAGCTGGGAGAGGTCCTTAAAGACATGAAAGACTTCAAAGACTTTGCAGACAAAAAGATTGATAACTCCCATGAAGGTTACACTTTTAGAGACCAAGGTTGATAAGTTCCCATCTAAGACACGAGCTACAACAACTGCGAATAAATCAGTGACTGCGGTCATGGGAGTACTCCAAGAGAACAAGCTGCTCCAAATGTGCCTTGAACACTTGGAGAACCGAGCCAGGATGTTGAGTTTATGGATCCTAGGTGCACCAGAGGATCTTGAAGGCTCTGTGTTGCTTTTGTGACTGAGCTTTTGCAAGGGACTTTGGGCTTTGCATCAATCAACATATTTTCAAAGCCTACAGCATTAACCTACATCTATGACTGGCAAACACAGACCTTCCTCAAAATATTTTGGCCATGACTGGGGGACCTCCTGTCCAAGACACAGTGCTGGAGGCATTGAAAAATAAGGGATGACTATTACGTGCATGGGACGTGCTTTTTCTTTTTCCCCAGACTTTAACATGCCAAAGGAGAACATTCTTGAACGTGGTGCATGCTGGCCTGAAAGTTCTGGGTGTATCTCACATTCTCCAACTGCCTGCCTGTTTTCATTTTGTATATGCAGGTAAAACATATTTATTCGCTGATCCAGAAGAGGAAGGCAAGAAACTAAACTAAAGGAGAAATTCCTTCTTACTTAATGTAAATTCCTTTCCTGTTAACTCCAACGTTGTCAATGAAGAGCTCATACATATGGGTTATGAGTCCCTCCTCTGGGGTAGTGGTACCAGCCCACAGAGGCAGCAGTTATTCAATCTCTGTTGTACCACTGAGGGGCAGGCTGCAGAGATAGAGCTCTCTCAAAGAAGCTGCGATCTTCTACAACTATTTGTTACTTTTTAAGCAGAGCTGAGCATTTTGGAGGCAGGCTGGGGCGACCCAGTAACAGGAAGCACCCAAAATTTAGAAATTGTACCTGTTAAGCAGCGACTTTCAAATTGACTAAACTGCTAGTTAACTCTCGAACACACACCTGCCATAGCAGAAAAGGTCAGCACTCCACAAAATGTTTCAAGTAATAAAATTAATTTTATTTACCAAGCAGCAGTGTGAAAAAAAACAGGCTAAGGATCTCACATCAAGAAACACATAACTGAAATGTATAAAGTTTAAATTATGGTCTGCGGTACAACTGAAATGTACAAAGTTTAAATTACCATTCTTTGGACTGCAGTAGCATGAATAATCTGTTTCTTGATATTAGAACCTCAGCCTGTTTTTTTATGCTGCTGCTTGCTAAATAAAATTAATTTTACTACTTAAAAACGTTGTGGCATGCTGACCTTTTCTGCTATGACAGGTGTGTGTTCTGGACTGCAAACAAACATTTACCCTGGTAGATTCACCCACTATCCATACTTGTACTTTTAAAAAGACTTTTCAAAATGATCCACTACTTTTCTGCGTTTTTGAATTCTGCTAGTTAAATCTCATTGCAGTGCCTCCAGTGCCTAAATGAGGGCCACTTGCCTTTTTATAAGGGGGTGTTCCAGCGAAAGGTTTCTAATATTAATACTACTGTAGCTTGGTGCTTCAGGGAAGTAATCTTTCTTTATCACTGAAGGTGGGCTTAGTAAGTTAAGCCGGTCCTACTTAAAAATAAACAAATAGTTGTAGGAAAAAAAACAGTTTTTTTGAGAGAGCTCTATCTATGCAGCCTATACCTCAGTAAATACAGCCTATCCCTCAGTGGTATAGCAAAGATTGAATAACTGCTGCCTCCAGAATCCTCATGTCCCCAGAGTTCTATGCATGCCTGATTAGTCTTTGGGCTGTACCACTACCCCAGAGGTGAGCTCATAACCCATACGCATAAAACTCCCCATAGACAACATGAAGCGATACGAAAAAATTACTCACCATAGTAAAGTTGTTTTTTCTAATGGAGTTTTGCTGTATTCAGACATAATGCAGTTAGCCCCAGCACTTGAACTGCCCCGGAGAGGAAAGAGTTAACTCTATGCAGAAGCATAGAACGTTGAGCTCGAGCTCGGTTTTCAAACCTCTGTCTGTGGTACTTCCCAGTGTAACCGTGAGATTCTTACGAGCACACTAACATACTATAGTATGGAAATTGTTCAACATATAGCCAAAGGGCAAAAAAATTCTTTTTGGGCCCAAAAGACTCAAGTCGAGAACCCAAGAAGGAAAGGCAGTGACAATATTTAAGTATAAAACACCAGAAAAATAATAACATCCACCCCAACCAAGCGGGAGGGTATAAGGTACACCCCTGAGGTGCAACACTGTACCTGCCAGCCCACTTCCCAAAACTCAGGTTCTGAGAGGCTAGGCAGGGGGGGTAGGTCTGAATACAGCAAGACTCCATTAGAAGAAACAACATTACTATGGTGAGTAATTTTTTCTTCAAAACAACATGAAGTCTTGCTGTATTCAGACATAATGCAGACTACCAAGTAGTTCCCTATGGAGGAGGGAATGCAGAACCTACTTTGGGAAGAGGCTCTGCAGTACTGCTGCGCCAAACCTAGCATCACTCCTAGCCTGGATGTCCAGGGAGTAATGCTTGGTAAAAGTATGTACTGTTTTCCGGGTGGCTGCTTTACAGATCTCTAACAAAGGCATATCTCTGGCCACAGCTAGAGAAGCAGCTGTACCCCTAGTCGAATGAGCCCTCAGGCCTGAAGGGGGCGTTCTACCCAACTTGTCATAACAAAACTGTATACAAGAAACAATCCACCTGGCAATAGTTCTTTTAGTGGCAGGCTTACCTTTCCCAATAAGTGAGAAACAATAGAAGACAGTCATTTCTATGTGCCTTAGAATGCTCAATGTAGTAGCTAAGGGTCCTCTTAACATCCAGACTGTGTAACCTTCTTTCACCTGAAGAAGAATGATCAGTGAAAAACACAGGGAGAGATATAGACTAGTTCAGATGAAAATCCAATACCACTTTGGGAAAGAACCTCCTACTGGTCCTTAGGACCACTTTGTCCCTATGGAAGGAGATGAAGTCAGGTTCAACTGACAGAGCCTGTAACTCACTAATCCACCTGGCAGAAGTAATAGCTACCAGGAACACAGTTTTCCAGGTCAAGTACTTCAATTCGGCCAAAGCCAGAGGTTCAAAGGGTGGCTGCATAAGCTAAGCTATGCAGACATTAAGATCCTAAGGAGGAGTGGGCTCCCTAAAGGGAAGGTTAATGTGAACCAGTCTTTTGAAAAACTTTCTGAAAACAGGATGAGATGCCAGGGAAGAGCCCTTCCCTGCAGAGAGGAATGCAGAGACAGCTGCTAGATGAACCTTCAGAGCGACAGGCCTAAGGCCTAGACCATTCAGATGAACTAGATAGTCTAAGGATGTGGAAATGTCTGCAGAATCAGGCAGGATGCCTTTCTGAGAGCACCAAATACTGAACCTTTTCCATTTGGAGTTATAAGTTTTTCTAGTGGAAGGTTTCCTGGAGACCTTCAGTATATCCAGAACTCCCTGAGAAAGATGTAGTGCTGCATATTCTAACTCTTCAAGAGCCAGGCCTTGAGATTGAGAGACTAGAAATTGGGGTACCAGATCCGCCCCTGGGAGGAGGACAGGAGATTGTATGTCCTGGGCAGAGACCGGGGACGTGACACTGACAAGGACAGCAGTAGAGGATACCACGGCTGTCTGGCCCAATCTGGAGCCACCAGTATCACTGTGCAGGGTTGATTCCTGATCGTGATCAGAACTCTGAACAGCAGAGGGAAGGGAGGGAAGGCACAGAGAAGCCTGCCCTTCCAGTCCAAAATGAGAGTATCCTGGGGAACCGTCCCCAGGACTGGAGGACTGCAACAAAACAGAGGAAGTTGATGATTGTCCGATGCTGCAAAGAGATCTATCTCTGGAATGCCCCACCTGGAGAAGATGACCTTCAGTACGTGAGGATCCAGGGACCATTCGTGGTGTCCCTGTGAAATTCTGCTCAGAGCATCTGCTAGTATGTTGTCCTTCCCAGGAAGGTGAACTGCTACCAGAGAAGTCTGGAGAGAATAGGCCAGAGACCACAGCTTCATGGCTTCTGTGCACAAGGCCGAGGACCAAGTGCCTTCCTGCTTGCTGATGTACTACATTGTGGTGGTGTTGTCCATTCTGACTTGGACCACCTTGCCCTTGACTGAATCCAAGAAGCTCTGCAAGGCTAAGAAAACTGCCCTGAGTTTCAGGAGATTGATGTGAAGGAGAGACTCTTGTGGGGACCAGATTCCTTGAGCTGTCAGGACTCCCAGGTGGGCTCCCCACCCTAGGAGAAAAGCATCCGTAGTTAGAACTACTGATGGGACTTGAGGGAGAAATGGAACCCCTTGTCTGAGGTTGTCCTGGTCCAGCCACCACTGGAGAGCTTAGACCAGAGTCTGAGTCACTGGGATCAGTTTGGTAAGTGAATCCTTCTTTTGAGACCAAAAAGACCTTAGACGAAACTGAATGTCCCTCATATGGAACCTTGCTCCTGCACCACTGCCGTGGAAGCTGCCATGTGGCCCAGGAGCTGGAGGAACTGTCTTGCTGGGCGGGAGACCTGAGGTTGAAAGGAGGAAGCGAGATCCACTAGGGCCTTCACCCTTGCCAGGGGAAGGAAGGCTTTTGCTTGTACAGTGTCCAACTCTATGCCTATAAAGGTGAGAAGTTGAACTGGTTCGAGGACAGACTTTGAAAGATTGAGAAGAAACCCCAAGGAACTGAGTAGGTCCTGGGTAGTTTGAAGATCTGACTTGACCTGTAAAGGTAACTGACCCACTAAGAGCCAATCGTCCAGATATAGGAAGATGGTGATATCCTGTCTTCTGAAGCAAGCCACCACTACTGCAAGGCACTTTGTGAACACTCTTGGAGCTGATGTTAGGCCGAATGGCATAGCTCTGAATTGGTAATGGCCTGAAGGCAACTCGAACCTGAGGTATTTTTTGTGGGAGCACCTGATAGGAATATGGAAGTAGGCATCCTTGAGGTCCAGAGATGCTAGCCAATCCCCTGGCCTTAGAGAGGGAAGGATCATTCCCAGAGTTACCATTTTGAATTTGGGCTCTGAAATGTGTTTGTTCAAATACCTTAGGTCTAGGATGGGACTCCACTCCCCTGCTTTCTTTAGGGTAAGAAAGTACCTGGAGTACAGTCCTTTTCCCCTGCGATGAGTAGGAACCTTCTCAATGGCTCTGAGAGCTAGAAGAGAGGAAACCTCTGCCTCTAGGGCAATGGATTCTGAGAGTGATGCAGGTGGAAAAGACTTGACCCTTTTTTTTGGAAATTTTTTGAAGCTGAGGGCCAGTCCCTGGCTTACTACTTCCAGGACCCACTTGTCTGAGGTCACAGACTTCCAGGCCTGGAAGTAGTAAGCCAGCCTGCCTCCTAATGGAAATGGGGAGTCGACCCGGGCTGACACATCAGGGTGTCTGCTTGGCAGGAGCCTTAGACTGAGAGGAGGAGGGAGCAGCTCTGCTCATCCCCTTCTGCCCCTCCCGCTGAAGAACCCCCTCTGTGGGAAGGGAGGAGGTGGTCTGGGCTTGGTAAAAAGGCTTTTGAAAGGGCCTGCCCCTAAACTGCTGCTTGTGCGGAGTGGCCTGCCTTTCTTTGGCCTGTGCACTCCTGTACGTGGTCCTATATTCATCCATTTTCTTCCTATAAGCCTCTGTCTGCTCCCCAAACAGAGAGTTACCTACTACAGGAAAATCCATACCCTTAGTCTGGGTATCCTGTGAAAGGCTACTACATCTGAGCCAAGCATGTCTTCTGAGAGACACAGATGTAGCCATGACTCTAGATGCCACATCACTGGAGTCCACAGCAGCATGAAATTGCATTTTGAATGTCTCAATTCCATCAGCAGCCACCTCCTCCAGCTCCTTGGCTAGCTAGGGAGAGGCCTGTTTAGCCAGTTTCAGAAACGTATCCCATCTGGATTTCTGGTACCTGGCTGTGTAGGCCATATAAGTAGCCTGCCTGAGTCCCAAAGAGGATGCCAAATACTGTTTTTTGGCCATGGCATCCACTTTCCTGGAGTCCTTATTCGGGTGAAGCCAAAGGAATGTTAGCCCTGTCACAGGCTGCAGCCTGCACTACGCCAACATGGCTGCAATGACTATAAAGGAACTCCGCAGCTGAGCCTGATAACAAATATCTCCTGTCCATTCTCTTAGCCACACGAGGTACTGAATTAGGGGTTTGTAAAATTTTGTGTGTCTGTTTCCCCAAGGATTTATGAAGAGGGATAGACAGCCTTTTGGACTCTGGGATGTCCATAATTTCTACAAAATCAGGCTCTTCATCCTCCTCTGCAGCTTCAACCAAGGGAAGCTGCAGGGTTTCTGCCACCTTTTTGTAATACAAAAAATGTGAAGGGGACTCAGAGAGCCTGGGAGGAGAGATACCTGAGGGCCTGTCTGGGGAGATGTCCGGTTCAATGGGCACATCCAGACCCCCCCCGGTCATCGTCATCATCCTCGGGACAGTCTTCGTCTCCCTCCCACTCCTCATAAAAAGCGTCCGGATCATAATCCAGAGGAGACGGATCCGACCGAACCGACCGCCTAACCAGCGGTACTGGTTCGGACGGAACTGGTCTAAGAGACTGAACAATGCTAATCGCTTTGGCTATTTCATCCGCGGTTGGAGAGTGCGATACCGGATCCGAACCGGCAGACTTACGCTTTTTTTTGATGGAACCGACTCCAAGGGGTCGACTCTCCTTTTGGCCGAGGAGGTATCGCCTAGGTCAGTAGGCACCTCCTCAGGTTCGGCCGCAACCGAACTGGCTGGCCATCCGGATCTACGGAATTCTCGGCCTCTTTTTCCTTCAGCCTACTCAGTCTTTTGTCTAGAGTGGATTTAGGAAAGTTTTTACAGATTTGGCAGTCTGACTAGAGGTGGTCAAACCCCAGACAATAAATACAGATAAGGTGTGGGTCAGCCTTAGCAAAGGCCTCCCCACACTCAGTACAGTATTGAAACCCAGTGGGACCGGTTTTCTTCTTGGGTTTCTCAGACATGGCCAACCTAACAAATTACCCCTATTGCAGCTTTCAAGCCAGGTAATAAAACAACCGATCGGTTACAAACCGTGTCACGGGCTTTTTAAAAGAACCAGCAAAAAATCTCAGTTCTTCTGAAACCTATCGGTACCGGAACACCACTCTAATCCCAGAAATAAATTTAAATAGAATGGGTTGGTTCCAAACCAGACCGACCAGAAAGAAACCGAAGAAAACAATTTCCAACTTTTTCACAGAATAAAAACACAGTCACTACCCATCTACACACTACCTGTACCGTAGACAGAGGCTGGAAATCGAAAATAACAAAAAATTATATGGTTTAAACCCGAGGCAGCTACTTTTACCAAACCGAGCAGAGGAAATCTCCGGAGCGACTTCACTGTTGGGCGGAGTAAAGAATCTGACTGTTACACTGGGAAGTACCACATACAGAGGTTTGAAAACTGAGCTTGGCTCAACGTTCTATGCTTCTGCATAGAGTTAACTCTTTCCTCTCCAGGGCAGTTCAAGTGCTGGGGCTAACTGCATTATGTTTGAATACAGCAAGACTTCATGTTGTTTGAAAGAAAATCATAGAGGATTTTAAAGGCCAGCCCACTGAGTGTCAGGACTCGGACACTGTGGGCTAAAAACTATGTCTCAAGATTGTATTGTGCTTTAATTTTTACAATCCTGCTGTTTATAACTAGGTGGAAACTTTAGGCTATGGAGCACTACTACTTCTTGCATATAATACTTAGTATTTTGCTATCTCATGGGGGTACGTTGTGCCAAGTTTCATTTCTAAATGTAGTGCTAATAGCGTGGGTGGGAAGATGGAGGCAGTTATTTCTATAGTTAATCCTTCTTAAATTTTAAATACTTCCGGCTCTTAAGGCTCTTTGGATCCACTTGATGGTAATCACGGGGTTTGAGATGGCCACAGACGCATGGTCCGGAGCAGCCTCTGGCACAGAAGCACACAGTCACCTCTTATCTCACGTAACATCTGGAATCAGCCCTAGTGCCCCACGCTATCAGTAAAGTGAGTACAAGGTTTAGAACGTCTGAACATCATGGTTTTATTGTTTGTTTCACCAGTCTAAATAGGGAATTTCTACAGTTCTGTTATTACATAATCATGTGAATGTTTCCTTTTTGTAGAGTTAATAAGCTACTTGTTGGATTTTTAATGCACATTTGGGTTTGTTCACTTTGCTTCTGTTCCACTATTTTGAAACGTTGTTGCTGCCAAAATACACTATTATATGTTTGATGGCCTTAGCAGGATGTCAGGAAAGAAACAGACATTTTGGACATGGAGTTAGGGCTCAAGACGCAACTCCCAGAAGCAAACTTAACCCAGATCATCAACGAACCAACTCGGCACAATGCCAAGTCCGGAAACCACTCCTTACTAGACTGGGTGCTGGTATCCAACCCTAACAGTATCCGGGCTTCCGGGCATTTTCTTGGATGCTCTAAGTGACCACGCTCTCGTCTTCTGTGTTTGGAAGAACAGGTCACCTAAAGGTCCCCCCATAGTCTTTAAAGCTAGAGACTATTCCTGTTTCTCTGCTGAGTCCTTCCAGGCCTATTTAGCTGACCAGGACTGGAGCCAAATCCTGGCACTGCCCAGCATTGATGATGTCTTGGAGTTCTTCGTGAACTGCTTCACATCTGCAGCCAATAAGGCTGCTCCACTTAGGAAGCTCAGGGTCAAGGGCAAATGCTACAGCTCACTCACAGCTGAGCTAAAAACACTGATGTCATAGCACGACAGGGCCTGGGCTCAGTTGAAGAAGTCCAGGCTTACTCCTGGTTGGAACAAATATAGAGATTTTCGCAACCTTTGCAAGAAAAACTCTAGGATAGCTAAGCAAGAGTATGTCAGGAGTCTTCAGAGTAACAACCTATCTGACCCTAGAAAATTCTGGATCCAAATAAATGACCTGCTCAAGGGTGGAACCAGCACCTAGTGTGGCCAATGATCAGTCTACAAGTGAACCTCAAGCTGCAGCCGATGCCTTCAATCTTGATTTTGCAGACCTTGACAAATATTAGAATGCCATCTCTACCCCCTACCCCACCCTTGCAACCCCCCCAAACCCTCCTCTCCCTCACCCTGAATTTCACCTAAAGCTGGTGTCACGAAAGAAGATGCTCACACTCCTCAAGAAAATAAAATTTGGAGGCTCTGTGGGACCAGATAGACTGGAACCCAGGCTACTGAGGGCAGCTGCCCCAGTCACTGCATCCCCAGTACCCATGCTGATCAACAGGTCCTTCCTCGGAGGAGAAATTCCAGCTAAATGGAAGGAAGCAATAGTTGTCTCAGTCCACAAGGGTGGTCTCAAGAAAGACAAAGGCAACTACAGGCCAACCTCCCTGCTCTGCGTTCTGGCCAAAATCCAAGAGAGGCTGGTATACAACCAGCTGCGGGACTATCTAGAGCTGCAACACCTCTTGTCCCCTCAGAAGCATGGTTTCAGGCACAATCATGGGACAGACACTGCCTTAATTAAATTCACCACTGACGTTCTGCAGGCACTGGACAGCAGGATCCCTACAGGGGCCATCTTTACTGACCTCACGAAGGCCTTTGATTTGGTCAACCACAACCTACTCCTTGCTAAACTAAAACAGATAGGCCTGGATTCTCATGTGCTCACCTGGTTCTCCTATTACCTAACATGCCGTACCGAGATGGTCAAATGGCGTGGAGCCCTGTCTAGGCAGCTACCAATTACAGATGGTGTACCTCAGGGCTCAACACTATGTGCACTATTATTTTCCCTGTTCAGCAACAATCTGGGCAAAAACTACAGTGACAGTCATTTCATACTATATGCAGATGACGCTGTTCTATGTAGGAGCTCAAGCAATGCTAAAGCTCTTAGTTCTCAGCTACAGACAGACTTCTCTGCCTTTGAGAAGTCGATCCTATTGAACCAGCTAGTGCTAAATGCCAAAAAAACAAAGGCTGTTCTGTTTGGCCTCAGAAACCTAGGCCGGGATAGATCTCCTCTACTCCCTCTTGCAACCTCCTCTGGCACCCCACTGAGGTTGTAGATACAATCAAATACCTAAGACTGATGCTTGACCAAGGGCACACCTTTAAACCACTTGTGGATCAGGCTACCCGCTCTATCCCCCCAAAAACTTGGACTACTATATAGATTAAACAGCCACCTCCTCCAGGAGTCTAGAGAATCGCCATAGCAAACAGTGTACTAGTACTTAAGCTCAAATATGCTGCCTCTGTCCTGCAGCCCCTTGGTAACTCTGGGAGAAATAGGTTGCAATTGCTCTACAACAAAATAGTCTGATTCGACGCAATGACCCATCCTAGGAAGCACCATTGTGAGGTGCTGGCCTCCCTAAACTGGCTGTCTCTAGCACCTCGGCTACAATACTCTGACTCTGTACCATGTACTGCATACAAACTCACTTCCACACACCAGCTCCTGGTCTGACAGGTCTACTTGTCCCAAAGCGTTACAATAAAACGTTCTGAACCTCTGGCAAAAATATTAGTTGAGGTGCCTACGATCAGGACCTCATTGGGGAGCAATTCATTTGTCTACTCGGCTCCCAATCTACGGAATTACTGCAAATGGCGAATTCCCTAAATGGCTTCAAAAAGGGGTTAAAAGTATACCATCTAGAAAAATGTCTCTGTACATGTGATTGTTGACTGACCTCTTTCATTCAACATATTGTAACTGCTATGCTGCCTGCTAAATGTGACGTGTTGTATCAGTGTTACTGACTTCTGTGACTAGGTGTGGTATCACCTACATGCCCACTGTTATTAACCTGTGTTGGATTTCTCATTCCTTTTATGTAAAAGCACTTACTGTATCTGTTTGATTATATAACTGTCTAAAACGAAATGTTACTCTAATTGTATAACTGTTATTAATCCCAAGTAGCCCCGAAAAAAGGACCTGGTCCCAGCTGGCTCACCTGGTTACCAAAATGAATAAATAAAAAAAGAAATAAAATACTGTATGTGCTTATCGCAATGTATGTAAATCATGGACCCAAAAGCCACTGGCTGGCTTCTAGAGACTTTGTACTTAGGAACATTATCGACTGCACCTTTCTGCAAAATGTCCATGATCATGCTGCATGCATTATGCTGCTTTCCATACAATATACTGCATCTGTATTTTGATTCTCACCACACTTCTTTGTGATAATGAGTGATATGAATTGCAGTCTGTATGTAGTATGGTATCTTGCACTACTTGCTATGCCCTGGAATCAAGGCACTTCTTGTGTTTGTTTTCTGGTATATGAATAAAAACAAAAGTTATAAATCCAGCTCACAGTTGAGAAAGGTTATGGCGACCCCCTCAAGCACCATTCCAACATGATAAACATAGAACAAACAGGTTCCGTGAAGTCACTGGATATTCCACATCTTCCTCCCAGGGAACGCTGCCCCTGAATGCAGAGGGTGGTATCAGCTCCAAACTCAAAGGGCACTGTGAGCTCTGAACATCAAGGGTGGTGCAGGCTCTGAATCCATAGGATGGCATCAGCTCTAAGGAAGGGAAACATGTGTGCTCTTAGCCACTTTGTGCAACGCAGATAAACGTTTTAAAGGCAAGTGGAACGTAAATGCAATGACTGTGATGGAAAAGCGTCCCAGAAATTCCATATTTAGAAACAACTGATTAAGATCAGGAGGGGCCAGTACAATTCAGCAGTCCTTTCCAGCGGGAATCATTCCAAAAAATAAGATCAAGCACACAGGTTTTTAGAGTGTGTGTGTGTGTGTTTTTCTTTTCTAACAAAAAATTCAACTGTGGTGAAAGATTTTCCCCCCTCCTCATGTTAATTCAGCATCTCTTTGAAGGAGCTAGGGGATGGACACACCCACACCAGTGTCTCCAGGTTCAGTCACACACTGCAACTGTGTGTCAGAGGAAGTTCAGCCGTACGCTATGCTTAGGAAGACCAGGGAGTGAGTGGTCAACGGGTGGGCACCAATAAAGACTGCAACCACCGGGAGCCCAAGCAAGATGGCCACTCAAGATTAGAGCTCTGCACAATTTAAACAGCTGATTTGATTTGATTTCAAACAGCAAAGCGCAGAAAAACTGGTATTTATGGCTTACTTCCAATATCAGTTACTATCCATGGATATCCAAAGGCCCTCTCCTCAACATGGTAAAACCTCAAAGGGAAAAAGTGCAGCAAAAAGGAGCAAGAAGCAGAAATGCTCCGGTGGTCTGGAACATGCAGTTTTTACCAGGGCCGAGCGGCAGCCACCTCAGAGGAATCAGGTAAACAGACTCTTCAAACTTTGGGCACTACAAATAACTGCTTGAAAACTACCATGGTGGGTCTGGCTGACAAATTTGACATTGTTGGGGATAATCTCCGAGGTACTCCACACTCCTTACACATGGGTTTGACACACCCACTCCACAAACACAATCTAAACTGATTTCCTCCCTTCAACCATCCCAAAAGACAGCGGACACCTTCCCAGTCTGCAAGGCCATTTCCGAAGTGGTTTCAAGGGAGTGGGAGGCAGCGCACCCAGCCCACATTCCTGAGAGAAAGTCATGGTACAAAATGTACCCACTAGATGCAGACATTTTAAAAACTTGGTGCACCCCACCTTCAGTCGACCCTCAAATCGCATCCCTTAACAGAAAGACAGTATTGCCCACCGAGTCGACATCTGCCCTAAAGGACCCAGTAGATAAGAAACTGTAAGATATTTTAAAGAAAAATTTCGAACTATCAGGACTTGGGGCCAGAGCCGCAACCATGGCACAACTTGAATGGCTGCAGGAAGTTCAAAAGAGCTTGACCACAAAGTCACCTGAGTACCTCCTACTGGAGAACGTTGTACTGTCAACTAAGTACCTGGCAGACATGGCGGTGGATTCCCTAAAGATTAATGCAAGAGTAGCCACACTAATCAACAGAGCAAGGAGATGCATCTGGATGAAGCTGTGGAATGCAGACAGCGAATCCAAATCCCTCTTATTCAAACTACCCTGCAGAGGCAATTTACTTTTCAGGGAGGGCCTAGAGAAATACCTCAAGGGCAAGGAAGAGGGAAAAGCACTAGGTAAGGAAAGAGCAAGCAATTCCACTTACCTACCATCCCGCTCACACATACGCAACCAGCCCTTTCGTGACAGACATAGGGGATGCTTCATATATAGGGGACAGACCCAAAGTTTTCAAGTTTCAAGTTCAAGTTTTTTTTTTTCTCCAAGTTTCAAGTTTATTGCAGGAAAACTCCATTGAGCAAACTCATTCACAAGGAGGTCCTGAGACATAAACACTTAAAGTACAAACATAGATAGGTAATAAAAGTATATACATGAAATGCACGTTACATGATACAGGCTGGATATACATACAAGGGTACCACATAGGGTGACCGCAGGTGGTAAACATTAATATGAGACAGGGAAGAGACTTACAGGTTGCATACTGATAAATGAAACATGATGACTGGTGTGTGCAATACATATATTTTGGCAGCTAGAACAAACAACAGACTACAACTGATATGGGGGAGGAGTGATTTGATAGAGTAGCAGTGGAGCGTAAGCATAGATAAAGCCAGGATTAGAAGGGGAAGGGAAAGCAGTTAATATGACAAAGCAATTATACCATACCAGTGGATAAATATGGCACACATGGGGAAGGAAGAGACTTAATGACAGTTACAGGTGTCTTTTATTTTGGCTGAACTTAGCAATTTGTAGAAGTTTATTGAAACTGTGCTAGTTAGTTTCAATGCGGTTTGTAATTGGTTCCAAATGGAGGGAAGGGCATATGTAATAGTACGTTTACCAAAGGAGGTCCGCGTCCTTGGTATGTCAAGCATAATAAAGTCAGATTTTCTTAACGAGTATGCACTATGTGAGATACTAATAAGGGAAGAGAGACAGCTTGGCAATTTCTCAAAGGCTTCTTAGAAAAGGTCATCATTTAACCCGTACTTCCCAAACACAAAGTTCAGAGGAAGAGGGGCACACAGCAGAGGTAGGGGGACATATCAGCACCATAGGTGGGGGCACACAAACCAATGACTATCACGCCCCAGTAATAGGAGCCCGCCTATCATATTTTCCACAGGAATGGATCAACTCTACACAGGACAAATGGGTCCTAGAAATAATTCAAAAGGGTTACGCAATAGAATTCACCCAAAGCCCCAGGCAGGGAAGGCTGATAACATCACTGGTAACCAAACGCAGGGCCACGCCTGAACAAATGCAGAACATTCTGCGCCAGCTGATTTCAAACAACGCTGTAAGGAGGGTACCCATGGAGGAGGAAGGCCAAGGGATTTACTCAATTCTATTCACAGTACCAAAAAAGACAGGGGACCTACGACCGATGCTGGGCTTAAAATTCTTAAACAAAAGCATCGCCTACAAACCATTCCAGATGGAGACCATCAGGTCCACATTAAGGGCCATAAGACCAAGCGACATACTTACTTCTATAGACCTGAAGAATACCTATCCCACACATTCCCATAAGACTATCCCATCAAAAATACCTACGATTCCACATATTTTTTATTTATTTATTCTAGAATTGCAAGTACCTTTGAGACAAGGCTCTTTTACAAAGGTTCCACGTCAGAAATAAACAGCAAGGAAGCAACAGTGAAATAACAGTAAACAATTCACGTACAACAGTACTATTGAAAGGAGTCAATTATAGGAAGAGTAAGGTGTAGAGGAGAAGAAGTGTAGGTAGTTAATGGAGACAGCCATAGTAAGATGGTGAACACAGCTAGGATGCATATGCCCACAAGGAATGGGTAGGGTCAGGCGCCCGGGGGTGGCAGAGAAACAGGGATGAGAGGAGAGGGGGAGGATGAAGATGCAGCCGGAGGCATGGGAAGGAGTGATACAAGAGATAAAGGGGCAGAGTGGGGGATAAGTGCTGTAATGGGGCAAGGAGATACTAATGAGGTGGTATGAGGACCTGAGATTTGAAGTGGCATCTCAGGTGCTGGGGGGAGGTGGACTGGGGGGCCAGGGGTTAAGCAGTGTATAAGTTAGGATTAAAGCTGTGTAGGTCATTATCTAGGAGAGGCAGTCACAGGAGCTAGAGACAATGAGATGAGCCCGGAGCCTGGTTTTGAACAGACCTAGTGTTGAGGCAGAGGAGATGGTGTGGCTGAGACCATTCATCCATAGAGGAGCCCTATAGGCGAAGGAGCTTTGGCCCTGCGTAGTTTGACAGCAAGGATCTTGTAGAATCTGGGTTGTCGAGCTCCTGGTGTTCTGTCGGTGGGTGTTTTGATGTAACAAGGCAGTAACACTGAGGGGTGTGAGGCCAAGGTTGATTTTTCCCCATCATAGCACATGTGAGATACTTTATACGGTTGGCGACATCCGGATTGTTCATAAAGGGCACATGTGTAGGTGAGGCAGTGGGCACAAGTTGTGAGTCGGCATGCTTTGTTAAAAGCAGTTGTTATACGTCGGAAAGCGGACATCATGGCGGAGCCACAAATAATGAGGCCATAATCAATAATATTAGGCCAACATTTCCAATATCAGGTACTCCCCTTCAGCCTCGCATCTGCAGCTCGGGTGTTTACCAAGGTATCCATTGTACTAGCCGCAAAACTCAGAGAACAAAGAATCCTAGTCATACTGTATCTGGACGACTGGCTGATCCGGGCCAGGTCGGTAAGCCAAACAGCAAGAGAAACAGCAGCAGCAATAAAATGTTTACAGGATCACGGATGGGTAATAAACACAGAGAAAAAACAACTGATACCTTGCCAATTATTGGAGCACCTAGGCAATTTAATAGACACGGTAGAAGGGATGGTAAAAAACAGTCCAAAAAGAGGGCAAAGAACATAATAGTGGCAGTACACAAGATCCTACAGACCAGACAAACCTCCATAAAGTCAATATCCCATACATTAGGCCTAATGTCATGTGCATAGATACCATACACTGGGCAAGATGGCATATGAGATCACTGCTGTCATTCCTCATAGAACAGGGCCCAACTTACAACTTAGGCTTCACAAAGGTCGTATCAATTCTTCCAGGAGTAACACAATCATTACTCTGGTGGCTAAACAGAGACAACCTACTAAAAGGCATGCCCCTAGACATACAGCCAGACATCCAAATAGACACGGATGCCAGTCTCACCGGATGGGGGGGGCTACTACCGGTCACAACACAGTTCAAGGGAAGTGGTCCATCTCAGAGACCAAATTGCCCATAAACGTGCTCAAGTTAAGAGCAGTCCGCCTTGCGCTATTGCACTTCAAAGGGCTAGCAAGAGGAAAACACGTACTAATATGCTCAGACAATCAGGTCACGGTCTCGTACATCAACAAACTAGGGGGAACCAAAAGCAAGGCAATGCAAAAGGAGGCAGAGGAACTTATCCCATGGGCTCAAAAATTCCTAGCAAGCTTAAGCGCGATACACCTAGCCAGAAGGTTAAACACCACAGCAGACTGGCTAAGCAGACAACAGATACACCCGGGGGAATGGATGCTACACAGACACACATTCCATGCCATCAACAGATGCTGGGGCCCCACAGAATTGGACCTGATGGCCTCCAACAAGAACAACCAGTGCCAAAAATTCTACTCCCGGTTTCGGGACCACAAAGCGATAGCGGTGGATGCACTCTCCACAACCTGGACATTTCAAGTTGCATACATATTCCCACCAATTCCAATAATCCCACAGGTCCTGAAAAAGATCTGCAGATCCAGATCAAGGGTGATACTGATCATGCCTTATTGGCCCAGGAGAGCTTGGTTTGCTATGGTGGTGGCCATGGCCTTAGACCACCCATGGATACTTCCATACAAACAGGACATCCTCACACAGGGTCCCATATGACACCCCAATCCGACCAATCTCAGACTAACAGCCTGGCTCCTGAAAGGGAGAGACTGTTAAGCAAAGGTTACCACCCATCAGTAATTGAAACCATGATCAAATCCAGAAGACTATCCCGACCTCTACATATCAGAGACAGTGGAGGATTTTTTCGAAGTGGTGCTTACAGAACAATATCAATCCCATTTCTGTCACGATCCCGGACATACTTCTTTTTCTGCAAAACGGCCTGGACAAGGGGCTGTCTCCTGCCTCACTAAGGGTTCAAGTGGCCGTAATCGAGGCAGCAAGGGCCACATAGAAGGTACAACACCAGGTGCACATTGGGATATTATCAGATTCCTAAAAGCATCCACCAACTTACACCCAAACATTCGACAATGGACAGTTCCATGGGACCTAAACCTAGTCCTCAGGGCCAAGACAGACCATCCCTTCGAACCACTAGAAACTGTCGCCCTCAAATGGCTAACTCTCAAACCCGTTTTTCTTCTGGCCATCTGCTCAGCCAGACGGATCAGCGAACTACAGGCACCATTTTGCCACCCACCACACCTACGTTTCCACAAGGAAACGATCAAACTTAGGACAATTCCATCCTTCGTCCCCAAGGTCAATACCAAGTTCCACTCACAACAGGTTATCGAAATACCAGCACAGCTACCACTAGAGGAGGTCGCTGTGGACCTCAAGCTTAGTATTCTAGCCATGAGTAGGGTGCTGACACTATACGTCAACAGGACATCTACTATCCACAAATCTGATAGACTGTTCCTCAGCATGCAAGGATGTGGAAAAGGGCAACAAGCCACTAGATCAACAATAGCTGCTTGGCTAAAGACAGCTATCACAGAAGCCTATAAGGCATCGCACCAGACTCCACCAACTGACATCAAGGCGCACTCTACAAGAGCAGTAGCCACGTCATGGGCAGAAAGAAACTGGGCCACAGTGGAGGAGATCTATGCGGCAGCCACTTGGGCCTCACCTCACACATTCACTAAACATTACAGGGTAGATGTTTCATGGCAGCCAAAAATCACATTTTGGACAAGCAGTACTACTGGCAGCCAATTCAGAGGCAAATAACATGGAGTAAATTTAACATCAGACCAACGGAACTTAAGGACAAACTTTCTGAACTCTTGACCCACCCTTTTACATGGCACTGCTTTTTAGATAGAAACCCATGTGTAAGGAGTGTGGCGTGCCTCAGAGATTATCCCCCACAATGGTAGTTTACTCACCTGGTAAAGGTGATTGTGGGGGAATACATCTCTGAGGCACTCCATAACCCACCCTAAGAAAGATTAAGGTTCAAACCTCCTGTTGCCAGCATAATGAAAACAGCCATCGCAGAGGCAACACGCCTTTGTGTGAAGCAAATCAATACAACAAAACGAAGGAAAAAACCACTATGGTTCTCAAAAGAGGTGGCAGGGACACTTAAGGAGAAAAGGATAGCATTCAGGAAATATAAGGAAACACAGAAGGAGCAGGACAGAGAACTATATCAGTTAAAACAAAAGGAGGCAGGGAAGGCAGTCAGAATAGCAAAGGCACAAACTGAGGAAAAGATAGCCAACTCTGTTAAGAAGGGGGATAAAATCTTTTTTAGGTACATTAGGGAGCGAAGAAAGACCAAGGGAGGGATACAGAGACTTAATAAAGGGGAGGGAATGTGGGCAGAGGGTAACAGTGAAAAAGCAGGGATACTGAACGAATATTTCTGCTCAGTATTCACAACAGATGAGGAGAGGAGGTGCCTAAACCAAACAAGGAGAAACTCTGAATAGGGAGTCGATAACAGTCCATTCACAGAAGAAAGGGTTTTGAAAAACTCTTGAAACTGAGGGTGGACAAAGCAATGGGGCTTGATGGGATTCACCCAAGAAAACTAAAAGAACTAAGGGTAGAACTAGTAACACCACTGATTACTCTCTTTAACAAATCATGGGAGGATGGAGTGGTACCTGAGGACTGGAGGAGGGCAAATGCGATTCCACTTCACAAAAGTGGAAGCAGGGCAGAGGCAGGAAACTACAGACCAGTTAGTTTGACTTCAGTGGTAGGGAAAATGATGGAATCACTTCTGAAGGAAAGAATTGTTGAGTACCTAGAGGCCAGTGGGGCACAGGACCCAAGGCAGCATGGTTTCACAGCAGGACGGTCATGTCAGACGAACCTAATAGATCTCTTTGACTGGTGACCACAGTAGTAGACCAGGAGGGCTGTGGATATGGCCACCTAGATTTTAGCAAGGCATTCAACACAGTCTCACACAAAGATTAATATACAAGTTAGCCAGCCTTGTAGTGGGTCCCAAGGTGGTAGCCTGGATAAAAAACTGGCTGGACAACAGGACACAAAGGGTAATAGTAAACGGAGTCCACAGTGAAGAAAGGAGGGTAACTAGCGGGGTACCGTAGGGTTCGATACTGGGACTGGTCCTCTTTAATATCTTTATAAGTGACATTGGAGAGCACCTGGAAGGAAAGGTATGCCCCTTTGCAGATGACACAAAGATCTGCAACAGGGTTGATACACAAAATGGGGTGGAAAGAATGAAAAGGGACTTGGCAAGGTTGGAGGAATGGTCAAATATGTGGCAGCTCAGATTCAATGCAAAGAAGTGCAAGATAATGCACCTGGGAAACAAAAACCCTAGGGGAAGAGTACACAATGGGGGGCGAGTTAATAACAACAACAAAAATCGAAAGAGACCTAGGAGTAATTATATCAGATGACCTAAAGGTGGGCAAGCAATGTGAGAAGGCAGTAAGGAGGGCTGGGGGGATACTGGGATGCACAGGGAAAGGCACCAACAGTAGAAAACAGGAAGTTGTTGGCCCTCTCTACAGACAGTTAGAGAGACCCCATCTGGAGTACTGCGTACAATTCTGGAGACCCCATCTCCGCAAAGACATAGACAGAGTGGAGGCTGTTCAGAGGAGGGCAACCAAAATGGTGCAAGGTCTGCACCAGAAGACATATGAGGAGAGACTAAAGCTGCTTAATATGTATACCCTTGAGAAAAGGAGGGAGAGGGTGGACATGATAGAAACTTTCAAGTATCTGAAGGGAATTAACAAGGTACAAGAGAGTAGTATCTTTTAGAAGAAGAGATGTGCAAGAACAAGGGGGCACAATTTGAAGATAGAGGAGGGACGGCTCAGAGGTAATGTTAGAAAGTATTCTTTCATAGAGAGAGTTGTGGATGCATGGAACAGCCTTCCTGAGGAGGTTGTGGAGTCAGGAACAGTGGGAGAATTCAAGAATGCATGGGATAGGCATAAGGCAATTCTAGTGGGGGGCAGGAGGAAGTAAGCTGTTGATTAACTAGAATCTGCAGCTTATCCATCAGGTAGGGAAATGGGCAGACTGGGTGGACCAAGCGGTCTTTATCTGCCGTCAAAATTCTATGTTTCTATGTAAACAATATAGTAAGACAAAGAATGCCAAGATGATTGTTGATAGTTGAAACAATATGCTATAACGATACTCATAATCTAATCCTATTGTAATACAGAGTATTAGCAACAGAAATAAATAGAAACACAAGTTGTATTGTCCAATTCTCTTATGCATGGAATTAAGATTTGTTCCCACTCCAACACTGCCTAACAATTTAGAAACATTTAATCCTTGGTAGGTACAGCAGTGGAAGAATCCAAACTGGTGATGGAAGGGCTGTGCCACAGGGAAAGGGGTCGGACTTCTTTGAAGTCACATGTGCATCAAGCAACCTATCACCTATAAACTGTCATTTATGGCTTACTTCCAATATCAGTTACTATCCATGGATATCCAAAGGCCCTCTCCTCAACATGGTAAAACCTCAAAGGGAAAAAGTGCAGCAAAAAGGAGCAAGAAGCAGAAATGCTCCGGTGGTCTCGAACATGCAGTTTTCACCAGGGCCGAGCGGCAGCCACCTCAAAGGAATCAGGTAAACAGACTCTTCAAACTTTGGGCATTACAATTAACTGCTTGATAACTACCGTGGTGGGTCTGGCTGACAAATTTGACATTCTGACCAACAGAATGACCATGCCTGAAACCTCCATGGACTATTTAAAAACAGAGACGTAAGGCAAATAAGAAATCAGAGGAGGCTGTAGGAGCTACAGCCAACATTACTAAAGAAAATACCAACCAAGACTGAGCTCTGTAGTATTATGAAGCTATGTGACTGTGGATTTTGCATAATGACACAGAGGCCCTTATTTTGGGCCATTTTTTCCCCATGCTTATTGTACTGAGACAGCTTCCCTCTGTATCTCCTCCTGGACCCTCACAGGAATTCCCTCTCAGTCCCAACTATAGCTCCAGCAGTATGTGTCAGATCAATAGTACTGAGATTTGTTTATAATTTTTGGCCAAGAAGAAAAAATTACTCAGTGCAGTAATCTTCTTTCTTCCAAGGAGTCCTTTAGCATCAGTAACTTTTTTTGCACTTAGCTGGCTAGGTGCAACTGCCCCGGAGGAGTGGCTTTAAGAGATATTTAAATGAGCTTAGGGCCAAACCAGTCAAAAGAAAGGAGGGGGGTGTGAGCTGAGTGAGAGCTGTTGAAGGCTTCAGAATTTTTTCGTGGGCAAATGCTCCGAAAAAGAATCAACAGGATTCAAAAAACATGCAAATGTCCACAAAAGTGGAAACAGAAACAACAGCAACACGAGCTAAAAACTCATCAATAAGAAACTCTAAATTTGATAAAAGGTGACATAAAGAGCCCTTCTCCAACAGGTGAACCAGGCAGGAAGGGTGGGAGCTTACTGATGCTAAAGGACCCCTTGGAAGAAAGATTACTGCGGTGAGAAATTTTCTTCTTCTTCCCCCAGGAGTCCTTTAGCATCAGTAACTTTTCTGCAGACTACCGAGCAGTACCAAGTGGGAGGTGGGCAGAGAACCTACGTAGGAAAGAGGCTCTGCAGAACTGCCCTGCCAAATTTGGCATCAGATCTGGTCTGCACGTCCAAACTAGTGTTTCACAAAGGTGTGCACAGATTTCCAGGTAGCTACTTTGTAGACAACTAGTAGGGGAATGTCCCTTGCTGCTGCAAGCGAGGCTGCAGTGCCCATGGTGGAGGGGGCCCTGAGCCCCACTGGAGGTTGATGACCAGCTTTCTCATAGCAGACTAATACAAGAGACCAACCAACAAGAAATAGTTCTCTTGGTAGCTGGTCTTCCTCTGCTTACATCCCCGTAGGTGAGGAACTGAGTGAAAGAGCCTCTGGACTGTCTAGTATGCTCTAGGTAGTGAAAGATGGCTCTTCTGACATCCAAGCTGTGGAGCTTTTGCTCGCCAGGAGTGGATGGCTCAGTAAAGAAGATGGGCAGAGTAATGGACTGGTTCAAGTGAAACTCTGCAACCACCTTTGGCTGAAATTTCCTATTTGACCTGAGCTCAACTTTATCGTGGTGAGGGATGATGTAATTCGGCTCAGTGCATAGGGCCTGTAGCTCTGAAATCCTCCTGGCAGACTTAATGGCTACCAGGAAGACGGTCTTCCAAGTTACAAACCTGATATGGGCTGTGGACATAGGCTCAAAGGGTGGATTCATGAGCCCATCTATGCAAAGGTTCAGGCTCCAAGGAGGAACGGGTTCCCTGGTTGGAGGCTGGAGGTGCAAGAGGCCCTTGAAAACTGTTTAAAATGTTGTGGGAGAAAAGGATTTCTTTTTTCACCGAAGCGTAAGCCGAAATTGCCACCAGGTGTAGCTTGAGTGAAGATGGTTTCAAGCCGGACACCTGTAGGTGTACCAGGTAGTCTAGCAGCTGAGGGTCTGAAGCCGATAGGGGTTCGACCTGTTCACTCTTGCACCAGAGGGAAAACGTTTTCCACTTGGTTGGATAAGTCTTCTTAGTGTTCGTTTTTTTAGTCATCCTCAGTATCTTAAGGACCTGTTCAGAGTACTGTGAGGATGAAAACTCTAACTCCTCAAGAACCAGGCCTTGAAGTGAAGAGAGTGTAAGTCTGGGTACTGCACTCCCGTCTGAGGAAGGGTCAGCAGAGAGTGAGTTGGGGGCAGGCGAATGGGCCTGTTGCAGGATATTGAGAGAAGGAGAGGGTACCAGGCTTGCCTGGGCCAGTCCAGAACCACTAGGATTATCAATGCAGGCTGCTGAGTTTCAGCAAAACCGTGAACATCAGGGGGAAGGGAAGAAATGCGTATAGGAACCTCCCTGACCAGTCCAGAATCAGGGCATCCAGAGGAAGTGTTCCCGGAACTGGGGGCCTGCAACAGTACTGAGGAAGCTGAAAGTTGAGAGGAGAGGCAAACAGATCCACGTCTGGTGTGCCCCATCACCTGAACACTGTGGCTAGTACTTGCTCGTTCAGTGTCCATTCGCTCTGACCTTGACTGATGCGGCTTAAAGCATACGCCAGAGTACTGAGTTTGCCTGGGAGGTGAATAGTCAAGAGGCTGACTCCCAGGAGAATGCTAGAGAACAGCGCTTCCAAACAGAGTATTCCTGATCTGGTATCACCCTGCTTGTTTATGTAGAACACTGCAGTGGTGTTGTCCGTTCGAATTTGAACCGCCTGCCCTTCTATGCTGGGAGCAAAAGCTTTCAGAGCTAGTAAGACTGCTCTGAGTTCCAAAAGATTTATGTGCAACTGTGACTCTTCGGGAGTCCAGTTGTGCTTACTGAGGCACTGTCCAAATGAGCGTCCCAGCCCAAAAGGGAGGCATCTGTGGTGATCATCTTTGTGGGAAGAGGAGCTTGAAAGGGAAACCCCTGTCTGCAAATTTGCAGGGTTCTTCCACCACAGCAAGTTTTGGAGGAACTGTTCGGACACAGGTATCAACTTTGAAAATGTGTTGCTTCTCTGAGACCAGTGAGCTCTGAGGTAGGCTTACAGGAGTCTCATCCTGTACCTGACACCTGAGACTACTACAGTCATAGAGGCCATATAACCCAGAAGTTTGAGGAAATGTCTGGCTGGTCTTGGCTGTCCCCAGGTGAAAGAATCTGCCACGGAAAGGAAACTCTGAATTCTTTCCTGCAGGAGGAAAGCATATCCCTTCTGAGTGTCCAGCTGGGCCCCTATGAAGGTGAGCAGCTGGGTGGGTTCTGGGTGAGATTTCATTAACTTTACCAGGAAATCCAGAGACTCCAGAGTGCGTTCTGTGAGGGAAAGAGATTCCTTGACCTGGCAAGGAGACTTTGCTACTATGAGTCAGTCGTCCAGATAGGGGTAGAGAGCGACACCCAGTCTCCTGAGATGTGCTGCTACCACTGCGAGACACTTAGTAAAGACTCTTGGGGCTGAGGACAGACCAAAGGGCACTGCGGTGAACTGATAGTGACCCAAAGGAAGTTTGAACCTGAGAAACTTCCTGTGAGATCGCCTTATGGCTATGTGGAAGCAGGCGTCCTTTAAGTCTAGGGAGGCTAGCCAGTCTCCCTGCTGTAAGGACTGTACAACCAGTGACAAAGTGACCATTTTGAATTTGGGTTTTTTCAGATATTTGTTGAAATATCTGAGATCTAAGGACAGGTCCCCGCTCCACACTTTTCTTTTGTGTCAGAAAATACCTGGAGTAGAGGCCCTTGTCCTTCTCATGGGCGGGAACCCTCTCCACTGCTCGTAAGCCAGAAGGTTTTGTACCTCCATTTCCAACAGCAGTATCTGTGTTAGGGACAGAGGTCTTGACACTTGGGCATGCTTGAGGTCTGGCAACTGCCTGAACTGTAATGACAGACCCTTCTCCACTATCTCCAGCACCCATTTGTTTGACATGATGAGGGACCAGTGCTGAAGATTGTGGGAGAGTCTGCCTCCAATCAAAAGTGGAGAGGTGACCTGGACACTCACATCAGGACTTAGACCGAGAGGCAGATGGCTGGGTAGAGGTGGCTCTTCTTTGGCCCCTTCTGCCCCTGCCTCTGAAAGACCCCCTGTACTGGCCGAAGTCAGACTGGGGATAGGGATTGTAAGGCCTGGGAACAAAACTTCTACCCCTACCACCCCTGGGACGGGATCTCTCAGGGGTGGTGGGCTTAGGCTTGGATGAGTGGCTCTGCCAGGAGGCCTTGTACTGATTGACTTTTTTCATGTAGTCAGTGGTTCTGTAATCAAACAACATATTTTGATCACAGAGAAAATCCATTGCCTTGTTCTGAGTGTCCGTGGTCAGACTGGTTGTTCTAAGCCAGGTGAAGCATCTCAGAGAGATGACATGGGCCATCGCCCTAGAGGCTGCAGCACTGTTGTCGTCTGACATGTGGAAATGGTACACAGTAGATTCCAGGGCAGTTTTTGACGTATCCACCAGCTCCTGCACCATAGACTCTGATCCGTTGCGGGCAACAGCGTGGACAGATTTCCAAAGGGCTTTCTGATATTTGGCTGTGAATGCCATGTAAGAAGAAAGTCTGAGAAGCAGGGAAGCTGTGGCATACATTTTCTTTGCTATAAAGTCAATTTTCTTGGAATCCTTGTCAGGGAGAGAGGGGGACAAGGAGATGCCAGTTTTCTCACAAGCTCCTGATACACTATACTCTTGTGGCTAGGGTGTGCAGACAGGAACTCGGTACCATTTTTAGACAATTTATATTTTCTCCCAAACTGCTTATCAACCCCAGATACTGATGTGGGGTGTTGAAACACCTTTATGGTATTTTTTCTAAATGCATTATAGACAGGGACGACCAGGGTCTTTAAGGATGAAAGACCCTTCATCTCCCTATAATCTTCATCTTCATCGACATCCTGGTTGGGCTCCTGCATAGGGAGGTCCAGGGTGTCCAGCATATTTTGTATAAATACAAACATAGAGGAAGGATCCTCGTGGTCACCCTGGGGAACCCCAAGATGAGGGTCCGGGGACTCCTGGGGCTCAAGGCCCTCAAAATCCATGTCAGGGGCATCATAAAATTGATCATCATCTGCGTCACCCTCACAGTCTACAGAAGAGAAAACTGTGGAACAGTGCTTGTCAGCCCCAGTAAATCAAGGACCCATCTTCTGAAGGGTCTGAAACAGTTGCCATGCTTTTTCCATATCTTGCACTGACGAAAGAACCTGCGCAGTTTGTAAGTGTTTTGTTTTTTCCTGTATGCTTTAAGCTGCCTGTTGTCTCGCTATTGGCTTTCCCAGGAGCAACGGAAGCGTAGTTGTCTTGACAGAGCTTCATTTTAGCCACTTCATCAGAGGCTTGATCAAGCTTCCTTTTTTCATCACTCTTATTTTTCAATTTGTGAGGAACTTCATCTTTGGAAGCTTTATTTTTTGGCTAGGATCTGGAGGGTTCCTCAGCACCTCTGCTTTTGGTATTAGTACTTTTGAACAGCCCTTCGACGGAAGCCTTTGATTTATCCTCAGCCATAATAATCAAAGATTTGTCTGCTATGTTTGCCCATTTAAGCAAAGCAAATCAGTCCTAGACCTACGAACTGAGTGCAGATTTCTGTGAAAATGCCACCGGCCAGTCCTGCCGCAGTTAATAAACTCTACTACTAGTGCCTTTTTTTGGGAGGGGTTGCAGAACTGGGATCTATACCAGTGCTAATCTTAACAGAAACCCAGTAATACTCAACTGCGCACAGGTGGCTGCTGGACCCTTACAGACAGTCCTGACACAGATGACACCAAGGTCCAGTAAGATAACAAAAAAGGTTTCCTCGTAATTGCCAATCTAGAGAGAAAACCCCAGGCACTGTTTAAATTTGAAATCCACTGCAGGTGCCTCGTGGTAAACCCGCGAGGTATGAGGTAATAAACAAGAAAACTGTCCCTAATCCGATGGTTCCCACAAGAATTTGCCCAAAAATGAAGGAAACCATTGAAAATAAGCACCCGCAATAAAATTAGGCTTTAAACTAAATAGTCTTCACTCAGCACGCTAAAGGAAATAATTTATGAGGAAAACTTTACCCAGATACACTAGGAGGCTGTCAACAAGGAAAGTTGGGAAGACACATTAGAGGCAATACTGCTCAGTCCAGTGGACAAAAAAAATTCTGAAGCCTTCAACAGCTCTCACTGAGCTCACAACTCCCCGTCTTTTGATTGACTTGGCCTAAGCTCGTTTAAATATATCTCTTAAAGGCACACCTCTGGGGCAGTTGCACCTAGCCAGCTAAGTGTAAAAAAGTTACTGATGCTAAAGGACTCCTGGGGTGAGAAAGGTGCATTAAGCAGCAACAGCTTGTTGCTAGGTGTATCCTGGAGGCGTTACATGGACTGGTTTTATTGATGGGGAAATATCAATCATGACACCAGCAACATTTTATTTATTGAATTTTGTTGACCCGGTAAGCCCACTGGGCCTAGAAGTCCCTTTTTCAGCGGTGACCGGGGGAAGGGGGGATACAGATGGTAAGCAACTGAAACTGAACCAAATTAAGCTGTTGGTGGTATTTTAGTGAATGGGAGAATTTTGGCCAGGACACCAGGGAAATTCCCCTACTCTTTTTCGATAAGTGCCATGGGATCTTTAGCATCCACCTGAACTACCACCAATCCAGGCAGATGGGACCTCGGTTTAACGTCTCATCCGAAAGACGGCACCTCAGAAGTGCAGCACCCCCCTCATGCTGCACTACAGTGTCAGTATTAGGATATTAACCCAAGTGCCAGATGTGGGAACTAAACCCACTGCCTCTCTGATCTCCCGGCCTCAGAGGCGAGTGTGCTACCTACTGAGCCACTGACACTGCTTTTGCTACAATAAAAGCAACGCTGGCAGTAGTTTTTGCCTCTATAAATTATTTATGACAGCCAAGACATCAACTTGTGTTATAACAGTTAAGTCTACCTACATTGCTTTACTCCAAATGACTGAATCTGCTATATTAAATGTGAACAATGGAACAACAAAATTTTAAAACATCCAAATTTGCTACTCTTTGGAATGCAACTTCATGGCTGAGAAACCATACTGCTAATACAAGAATGCTACAACTGACACAGAGACGAAACTAGATAAACATTGGGGAGCCTTGTTTTTTGTTGATAATCTTGGCTTGATATTTTTGGGTTGGCTCCACTAGAACAAGGTGGATAGGAATGTTTTGGTTTCTCTGCCCCCCCCCAAAAGAACAAAGAACTTGCATATTTGCTGAAACTAATTAGATAGGTTTAGACATGCTTGCTTTAGTTTACTGTGATTAACTACAGTATTAGACTTTCTGTGTTTGCTGTAACCTGTTTGTTTTGGAATTTATTTTCAATAAAATATCCCAATCACCTTTGACAAGTACCATGAGACTTTAACTTCCACCTGGACAATGACCAGAGATGGGCAGAAAGGATTTTTGTTTAAACGTCCCATTCAAAGGATGGCACCTTGACGGTGTAGCGCCCCCCGCATTACAGTGTCAGTTATTGGGATTACCAAACATAACCCCACATAACTGGTGTGGGGCTAGAACCCACAACCTTCCAATCTTCTGGCCCCAGAGGTAAGCATGCTACCTACTGAGCCACTAGTACCTGGGGGCCACCCCTCACTCCCTCTATGCTCCTGTCAGTGTTGATTTTGGCTCCATCTGTGTGAGCCAGCTCTGTGCTACTCAGACACGTCTCCCTTCCTCTATACTTCATGAACCTCACAAGTGTTCATCAGAAACGGTTATGGTTGTGGGGTTTACCCGAGGGTACTGAGACACATCTTCCTCTTTCCAAATCCCCTAACCCCCTCAGTAGAGGCCTTTCAGTACAGATAACTTTGGCAGGGTGAGCATGTTCCATGATTTGGAATTACCCCTCCTTCCTTCCAAATCACCTTAACCCCTCAGCAGAGCCCTGTCAGTGCTGGTAACCTAACCTGTTTTTAAATGTGAGGCGCCCAGAGCCTCCGGGATTGGGCGTCATAGAACTAAAATTTGCACTGCGTTGCTGATGACTCAATAGGATTAAGGCATTCCTCCCTCCTTCAATATCGCAGTGTCCTGTCAATGCTGGCAACAACCTGGCCAGGCTCATCTGTCATCCCCAGACTGTATATACTACACAAGAGGGGAGACAGACTACAGAGGACAGTACTCCAGGCCTGTCAGTCACCCCTTCCCTCAATGTATAACACAACAAGAAATGGTACCATGTTTACATCAGTTGTTCCCATCTGAGATGATCATCACTGTTGTTGCTGCTGACATTTCACATTACCTTATTTTTAAATGCACTGTTCAGTCCATTTCGATTTTATTTTTCTGAGTATTTTTCTCCCCTCTCAGTACCCATGGTATTTAACCTAGTCTGTGCTTCTCAGTCCATCTTTGCACAATGGTGATGATATCACATGAGTTCGAGTAGCATATTATTCCTAATTTATTAAAGCAATTCTCAAAGAGTTACACTGCACACAATAAAAGGAAGAGGGCTCAAACTGGACATCAGAAACATTCTACAAAACAGTGCTGCTAAGGCCTAGCGTGCCAAGCCAATATAAAGGGGGGGAAAAAAAAAACAGGGTCACAGATTCAGACAACTTTAGTGTTACAGGCACTGGCTAGACTTGTTACTGGTTATAAGGGCAACTATCCATTATGCTCCCCCCAATAGGCCAAATGGAAAGAAACCGGAACAGTCAGCACTAAGAGCTCAACACCTAAGTGTGGGGCTAGTCCGAATCTGCACTTTCTGTGCAAAACTCTTTTTTTCTAACTTACTGTCTACTATAGTATTTTAAAACTATATCAAACAAATTTCTGTTTACTGTAGTACACTAGACTGTATCAGACTAATTGTGCTTACTTCCAGGCTGACATTTTCTGTAACTACAAATCTCAGCTGCTGTTGTGGGAGATTCAATAGCCTATACTACATGTTAAGAGTTTATATAAGCTCTAATCTTTGTTCGCTGGTCTTGCTGTCTTCCAGGGGCTAAGAACAGTCATATAGGACTGTACTTATCCCTGGACAAACAGCGGGACCAGAAAACATTTGGTGGGAGTTTATAAAAGCTCTAATATTCACTGCAGGCTATTGACTCTCCTAACATTCCAGTCCTGCTGATGTCAGGTGCAGGGGATTCTGAGATTTGTAATTACAGAAATCGTCAGCCTGGAAGAAAGCAAATTAGTCTGATACTGTTTATTGGATTATAGTAGACTGTAAGTAAAAAAATTAAAATAATTTTCTCACAGTAAGTGTAAATTGGGACCAGACCCACGCTTGGGTAGGGGACCCATGGTGCTGACTGTTTCTCCTTCCTTAAATTCAATCACAACAAAAGAAGTAATAAATCTCATAGGAAGACAAGTGGTGCCACTTGTACCTTCTGTACCCCCAGAGTCCTCCATTACACCAGGGAGGAACTGGTTCTGTTCATAGCTGTCTGTCTCTCACAGGATAGTAAAGTATCAAATGAGTATAAGGCTGGGTTGACTGGTTATGCTTAGATATACAGACACCTTAAGTGCACTGTGAAGCATTAAGCAAAGCGGACCTACTGCCTTCAGCCACCAGCACAGTCCATATAGCTGGCTAAACACCATTAAGTGTCCACTTACACAAGTGTTTCAAAATATAAACACCAAATTTAACAATAAATGAAAACTACAAGATCCAAGTTCACCTGCTGTGCTGAGACAGCCACTTATCATTTTATGATTCCCAGTCAATCACATTGCTGGATTTTTCTAAACTGCTAAACAGACGGACAAGCGCGTCACACACACACGACAAATACTATCTCATGCTTACCCACAAAAAAAATCATAAATTAATTTCAGTAGTGTCTGGATGCCAGATACACAGATAAAGCTCATTCAAGCCACACTGCCTGCCAAGAATGCAGCACATTTTGAGAGGAGCAGAACTCTCCACAACACACAAGAGGGATGTATGGTGTGTTTTTATACACACACACACACACACACACACACACACACACTACACACCTCTTGTGTGTGGTGGACAGATGTATCGATAAATAGGCAAACAGACAGACAGATAGGAAAAGGCAGAGACAAGTGGGGAAGTCATGGGGGAAAGATGTGGACCCTTGCTGTGCCGTGACCTCCTTCTTCTCTGGATTGCGTAAGGGCTTACTACAGACTATGTATAACAAATACACATCCTGCCTTAATGAGCCATCTGGAGGTCTGCCCCTTGCCTACTTACCCTGAGCCTGGGTGATCCCCACTGTCGCCCACTGCCTTCTTCTGCTTGCGTTGCTTCTTCTTACCTTTCTTGCCCTGGCAGCCAGACCCTAGGGGGTGGAGCATGAGAGGTTACAGTACAGTACAAAGTAGTTCATCCTTACCAACCACTCCATCAACCTCCCATTCTGACCCACTATACCCCCACCTACGCTTTATTACCCCTCCCTCCTGCCCTACTCTACCCCAACCATGCTTTATTAACTCAACCCTCCTGTCATGCACTCTATCCTTGTTTTATTTCTTTCAACCCCATTCTACCCCACCCATGCGTTATTATCCCCTCCATCCTGTCCTGCCCCACTCTACCCCCACCCACGCTGTTTTACTCTCACCCACCCCCAATTCTTCTCAACACTTAATCATGCAAATCTGTGGCAACTTTTCAAAAATATCGGTACAATCAATTAACGAAAACCAGTAACGCTGTAGGAGTTCAAGAGGCCCAGACACATTTAAAGGGCAGCACCATGGAGTCATAAACATTTGTAAAGGAATGTTTAATTTAAAACGTGATATTCGGAATTAGTTTCAGTTCGATCTACTAATTACTAGGGACGACAGCAAGTTCAGTCAGAATGGAGAGCAGACCATTTCGGGTTCACAGTAGGGAATAGCGGAATAGTATAAACGCTTTCTCACAGCCAGCCCAGCGGTACCACGATCCTACCACCACTCCTCACTTTACTACCCTGCTCTTCTGCCCCAGTTCCCCAGGTTATGTTTTACTGCCTCCGTGCCAGCTTTGTTACCCAGCAGCCCCAGTTTCCTACCCCTCTGCCCCCCCATACCTTACCTTTCTTGCTGCTCATTGCTCAGCTGCGCCTCGCCAGCAATCCCCGGCGCGCCTGCGCTCTGCCTACAGCTCGCATAGCAACTACCGTTGCGCGCGCCGATAGCCTCTTGCAGCCGGACCCGAGATAGCATGATGCCAAATAGCGAGTCCCAAAATAAATCCTCTCAGTGACAGGCACATAGTAAATCCGTCACGCTGCTCCGAGATCGCGGGGTAACTATCTTCCTTGGCTACTACAGGCCCTGACGTTTAAGGCGCAATGAAATCATATTTATTTAGAATGTACGGCCTGGCCCAATATGCTGTCACTTCACCTCAGTCAGTGTGAACATTCAGCCACTGTCCCTTTACCATTCCCATCCTCTTTGCTGACAAACTGCACTTCTGCCGGATATCAGATCTTACCTTACTAGCGGTTACAAGGTAAACTTGTACCTGTATCCTTGACGGGAGTGAAGGGAGCATGGGTGGACGGAACAGTGGTGTAACAAAATAGTAACAATTGGCTAGTGCTGCCAACTGTGTTCTTGAGCTGTCCAGCTGCTGGGCATGTGTAGCGCGGCAGGTAAATATAGAATAATATATGGGTGAGTAGATGTAACCAGAATTTTACACACCCCAGGTGTGGGATGCTACATAAACCCATGGGGATTTTAAAAGCATCCCACGCAGGTGTGTGTAAAATTCTAGTTTTAGACACACCTACCCATATATTATTTTATTTAATTATTGATCTTTTTTGTTTGTTTCGCCGCGGTTGAATCAGTGCATCACTTCTGTCAGAAACAGAAAGAGACATAAACACACACACGCACACATCATGTTGCGTGAGATCTTTAGCCTGCCCACAGAGTAAGCACCAATGAGCATTGCCCAATCAGACCCACAAATAATTGACACACACACACACACCAGGTTTTTGTTTACCGGCATAAAAGGCCGCAGCTTTACTGTACAGCAAACATTTTGATTTACAGCAAATAAACCTCTATACAGTTCTTACATTATACACATTTACAAATGCAAAAAGACCCCTGGGGCAGCGAATTCAGATAGTATGGTGCTTCCAATGGGGGAACTCTGACCCTCAGTCGGGCAGACCAATCTAGGCCCATGCCTCTCCCTTGGGCAGTTCTCCCCACACTCAATTTGCATCTTAGGGCATCCCCATGACCCGTTGAGCTGGGCGGTGCCCGCTTAGGCAGCCTTCCCGTCCTCCAGTCATGAGCCCCTGCCATGCTCACTGTGTTTTTGGATGACTCTTTTCCTTTGTAGCATACCCACCCCAGGGTCGCGCCACCAGGGCCCGGGTCACCTAATACCACGAACGCTTATTTTAACCATCCAACCTGAATTTACGCCACTCTAACGTGCCTAGCACATTTTCCCCCCAATGCCTCAGAGGTCTCACCTGTTTTACCACCATCTCACAAAAATCTTGAATTGTAGCGTTGAAGATGTCATTTCCAATCCACGACAGGTGTACCCCATCCCTGCTATACATAGCATCACATGTCCTGGGTATAAGGAAGTGACAGAGAATGGCAATTCCCAGAGGAGTGGCAAACCGGGACACCTCCCGATTAACCTTCCTCCTGGCTTTCTCAATGCCCTTGATGCTGCGGGCACCTCTCCACTGCTGCCAGCCTGGTTGTCGGGAGCAGGGCCTGAAGCTGGGCCAAAACCCGCTTGATTTCCCCACAAAGCCTCGGGCCCCCAGCCCTACCAAATCATTTCCATCCAAGTGCACCACCAACGCCAGTGGTGGTTGTCTGTCCAACCCCAGTCTGATCACAGTGTCCATCAGCTGTCCCCAACGCATCCCCCTTTTTCCTGCCCAGCGAAGCCTTGCGTATTCTTTCGGGACCCCAAGCTGTACTCCATACGGGCAGGCCAACGCTCAACTGTGTGCCTCCTGGATGTAAGAATGGCCGATGACCCATATATCCGGTCGTGTGCCTCGCTCTGCTATAAAGTAAACAAAAAAGAGTCATTATTCGTAAACATAACCTTTTGTTTCCCAACAGACTTCCATTACCCTTGTAAAACCTCTGAGCCCTGTTGAAGTCTGATATATCCTTTAAAGACCGCTGAAGACCATCTACCGATCTTCTTGATCTGTGCCTCCCCCAAGCTCAGTCGCGAGGCTTCTGTAGCTGCCCTGATTCAGAATGAGTGGGTGTCAAAAACCTTGGGGTCCTTACCCATGAACCACAAACTCTTATGCATGATTGCCGTAAATTGGCGTCTGGTCACTGGGGATCCATCCCCATGCATAAACAAATGCCCCCACAGGTCTATCCGTCATATATGCCTGCAGCAAGGTGTATGGGTAGGACTCACTGGCACTTAACTGATCTAATGTGATCATTGTTGGAGGGCCAACTTGGTTTGTTTTGGAACTTCGGAGCAAGAGGGTGACCCTTTCGGGCATCCAGGAGACGTCCTCTAACTGGATGTTAGATCCCCCTAAAGATGCTTTTGAGTCTGGCACCAGCTCCGAAATCCAGAATGCACCATAAAAGGCACATGCGAAGAGGAATCTGAATAACTGGGCCTCGTAACACGTGCTACAAACTGCACCTAAGGCTGCCAGTATGCCGGTGAGTTCGCCCAGGCTGATTGGCTTCCTGGGGTCTCACCTCTTTCTCTGGGATCTGATCCACCCCTCCAGCATCTTGCAGGTTGTAAAGTTGCTGGTTGGATCAGGGTGGTCCATTGCCTGCCAAATGAAAGCTATCCCAGACAAATGTGCCCAGATGGTGGAAGGGGCCTGGGGCAATTGCATAAGGTGGAGCAAGTAATCTTGTACCTGTTGTTGTGTTTCATGTGGGGTCTTGCTTACCTGCTGTCCACAGAAACAAGCAAATACTGTGAAACTACCTGAGTATTTCTTCCAGGTTGAGGGGGCAACAGCAAGTTGAACCCATCGAAGCTTTTCTGACTCCCAAGTTGACAAAGTGTGTCCAGGATCAGTGTTGGGGATGCCTCCGTGTGTGGCGCCAGCTGTATGAAGCGATCTAACTGTAACCGAGACAAGGCATCAGCGATCACATTATCCTTCCCAGGCACATGTTTTGCCTCGAATGTGATGTTCAAGGAGAGACAGCATAACACAAACACTCGCAGTACCCTCATCACCTCCTCAGATTTGGAAGATTGTGAGTTGATGATATCCACCACTGCCTTGTTGTCAGAGAAGAACAGCACGGACTGGTTCTTCAGCCTGTGTCCCCACTCCTGGACCACTGCCATGATGGGGAGCAGCTCTAGCAGAGTGATGTTTTTTGTTAACCCCTGCGCCACCCAATTCTATGGTCACATTCCCACAAACCAGGACCGTTGAAAATACGCTCCGAAACCCAGACCCCCAGAAGCATCAGTCACCATGTCCAAACTATGGTGATGGTGTGCCTTGTCTTGCCACATGCTTACCCCGTTAAAATCACTTAAAAAGACTTCCTACACCCGCAAGTTGGCCTTGAGGCCCCTTGAGATCCATATATATGGTGGTAGGGTTTTGTAGGGCCAAACATTGGCGCCGCCAGTCTTCTGAGGAACGGGCGTCCAGGGCTCACCGCCTGGCATGCAAAGTTGAGGTGGCCAAGCAGGGACTGCAGTTGAACTAGAGTGGCCTTTTGAACTCTGATAACCTCGCCCAGCAACCGACGTAGGTTTTTTACCTTGTCCAAAGGTAACTGGGATACCATGGCCACAGAGTCAAGCTCGATACCCAAGAAGGATATGCATGTGGTGGGACCCTCTGTTTTTTCTAATGCCAGCAGTACCCCAAATTTTTCCATTAAAGTCTGAAAGCCATTCAGAGTGTCCTGACACTTACCAGAATCCCTGCGCCCTGCAAATAAAAAGTCATCAAGATAATGAATGATCGCATTGTTCCCCATGAAAACCTTGATGGCCCATTCCAAGAAGGTGGAGAAAGCCTCAAAAGCCACACAGCTAATTGAGCAACCCATGGGCATCGCCATGTTATAATATCATTGCCCTTGAAACGTAAAGCCCAGGAGTTCATAATCCCTTGGTTGTACTGGTAATAGGTGAAATGTTGACTTTGTGTCACTCTTTGCCATCAAGGTGCCAGTGCCTAAACCCCACACCAACTCGACCGCCACATCCAAGGACACATAGTTCACTGATGCATCCTCTGGTGCAATGTCATTCACCGATCCTCCCTTCGGTAAGGAAAGGTGGTGGATCAGCCAGTATTCCCCCTCGTTCTTTTTTGGGACAAGGCCAAGCGGGGACACTCAGAGTGTTGAGAAAGGAGGCTACCCAAAAGGGCCAGCTACTCATCCGACTTGTACTTCTTGTGCAATCTTGCGTGCAAACATTGTAGGCAGAGCAATAGCAGATTTTAGGTCGCAGGCTGCTGTAACAATCTGGGGGGCCCCTGTAAGGGATTTCAAATCCTGTGCTAAAACCTGCCCGAAAGAAGTTTGCTGATCGTTGGTCAGAGTACTGGGAAAGCCAATTTGACATCCTCTGCAAATCTACCAGAGTGTTTGCCAGCTTAGCCAGCCCCAGACTTTGACTTGTTTGAATTGGGCGGACCTGAAGGTCTGGACTTGGCTTTTTTACATTTGGTGACCCGGTGACTTCTGCCACAAGACTTGCAGACAAGTTGGAGTTTACAGTGGCTCCAAAAACACTTCCCTTTATTATAATCGTAACATGCCTTCTTGTCCCATTTCTTGAACTCTTTTCTGTCACTGGTGGTGGGTCGGGCGATCACATGTCCGCTATCTGTGTATGTTACCAAATTAGGTCTGCCCCTGGTCATGTACTTGGCCCATAAGTCAAGATGCATATTTTCCCACTTCAAACTGGGTTGTCGAGCCAATTTCAGACAAAACTGCTCATCATATTTTAGCCAGGCAAACCTGTCAAAGAACAAGTAAGCAAACTTAATGGTGTCCCTGTACTTAAGTAAGGGCAGCAGTTTATCCGGGGACTTCATCTCGTACACTGACATAAAAATGTCGAAAGGCGCCATCCAGTTCTCAAAAGTAAAGGGTACCTTTGGCCTCTGCACCCTCTCCTTCTTTCCTTTTTGTCATTCTTCTCTTCCGGGAGTTCCCTGTGTAGCAGAGAAAACATGTCAATATACTCTTCCTTCCAAATTTTCTCCCTCACATTGTTTGCTAAGTGATTCCCTAAGGAATCCTCCAAACCTGCATATGCCCATTTGCTGTCCATGGGCGCTGGGGCAGAGGGTGTAGGCAGTATGTCACCAGGCTGAGCTGCAGCCTCGGCCCCTGAGGGCCTCACTGGCCCACTTGGACCTTTCCCCGTCAGCAGAGTTATTCCCCTGATCTCCTGGTGGGGCCAGGGGAAAGGGACCCACACTGCCACCCCCCTGCACGCTAGCTCCACCCAGGGTGTTGTCCCCCCCCCGGTCCAGACTCGTGTTGTCACATCCCCTGCTGCTTCCTGATGCCCTGTGCTCACCCTTGGAGCTGCAGGAGTTAACGTTCCCATGAGTGGTCCAGGAGGGGGGCCCTAAATAGTGTTTCCGTGGACACCCCACCCTCCTTCTTGTCCCAGCCCTTGTGGCATTGAGACAAAGAGACTCATCTATTGTGAAGAAGGAGTACCCCACCATCCCCAGGGTTTCTGGCCCGCTGGGCCACTTAATCCCCAGGGGTATGCAGGCCAGAGAGGGGGGCCTTGTGCCCAAGGAGGTCCCCACGGGAGGAGCGCTCTTGGGTTTGCATGAATACCCCCCAGTTGGCCCTGACCCAGGCCAGTTCCAGCCATGGCTGAGGTGCCCAATGTCAAAGGATGTATCCAATCGGGGGCCAATGCTGGGACCCGCTGCAGTCCCCCCGTCCGATCTCTGAGACACGTGTGCTCCAACCGTAGGATTGTCCTGCCCGTGTGGGCCATCTCCAATTACTGAAGAGCTCTCCTTGCAGGGTGGTGGACTATGGGGCTGCCGGTGCTCAAAATCCCACCCATATATGGCAATGGGTTCGTTTGGGGGCTTGTTGGCCCCGCGTAACCCCACCTGTGACCCTCTGCTCATCTCTGGCGGAGGGTCTGGGGCATAACCCTCTCTTTCCGCAATGGACCTCCATGTCCGCAACCTCACGGGGGATTGTACCACTATGGAGGATACATAATTTCCCTCTTGGTCCTCCTCCCCCTCAGTCAGCTCCTCCACCTCGGAAGTGTGGAATGAGTCCTCTGAAATCAACCCCCCCCGACTCACCAGCGTGTTCATATCCGTCACGCCCCCAGAACCTCAGTTCCGCTCATTCTTCAGGCATCGGGGGTGTTCTGCCCTGCGTTGCTCCAGATCCACCTGGACGTTCCGTCGTTCGCTGATGACCTCTGACCTTTTGCTTCCTGCTTGCTGCTTTGCAACCGGTATCCCTTTACCTTGTCCCACATTCCTCCCCTTAGGCAACTGAGCTACTGATTCTAGGAGGCGTGCAGATGGCTGTCTCTGATGCATAGGATGCCTCCCCGGCACTACCTCCTGTACACCAGCTGAGGTATAGCTTCTCGTGCTAGGCCCCGCCTCACATGCCCTGCATTACGGGGGCAGTAGCCTGCAATGACAGATCCAGCCTGGCCACAGCCTCCCACCAATTGGGGCCTCCCAGTTCCTTCATTCGCTGAAAAGCTTCCATGAAGGCTGTGTTGGGAAGACCAGCCAAGGCCTGAGAAGCCAGCTCCAGTCTCATCCTTTTGGCAGCCATAATGGGTTAGTGGATGTTAGGTACAAGGCAATGGACAGTGGATTCCAACCTAGGCTATGTGGAAGAGAAAAGACAAGACAGTTATCCCTGTAGGCCATCGCTGTAAATTGGCTTAAAAGCCATAGCTGTTACCTGTTCTTGTTGGCCCCTCCCCTGTAGAAACATTTGATTTACAGCAAATAAAACTCTATATACAGTTCTTACATTATACACATTTACAAATGCAAAAAGACCCCGGGGGCAGTGAATTCAGATGGTATGGTGCTTCCAATGGGTGAACTCTGACCCTCGAGTGGGGCAGACCCGCCCATGGCCATGCCTCTCCCTCGGTCAGTTCCACCCCCCACTCAACTGCATCTCGGGGCATCCCCATGACCATTGAGCTGGACCAGTGCCTGCCCAGGGCAGCTTTCCCCATCCACCAGTCATGAGCCCCTACCATGCCCACTGTGTTATTGGGTGACCCTTTTCCTTTGTAGTGTACCCACCCCAGGGTCGCGCCACCAGGGCCCAGGTCACCCAATGCCATGAACGCTTATTTTAACCATCCAACCTGAATTTACACCACTCTAACGTGCCTAGCACATTTTCTCCCTAATGCTCCAGAGGTCTCACCTGTTTAACCACCATCTCACAAAAATCTTGAATTGTAACATTGAAGATGTCATTCCCAATCCCCGACAGGTGTACCCCATCCCTGCTATACATAGCATCACATGTCCATGGTATAAGGAAGTGACATAGAATGGCAATTCCCCGGGGATCAGCAAACCAGGACACCTCCCGATTAACCTCCCTCCCTCCCTCCTGGATTTCTCAATGCCCTTGATGCTGCAGGCACATCTCCACTGCTGCCGAGAGATGATCTGAGACCAGGCCAACCTGGTTGTCAGGAGCAGGGCCTGAAGCTGAGCCAAAACCTGCTTGATTTTCCTGCAAACCTAGGGGTCCCCAGACCTACCAAATCATTCCCACCCAAGTGCACCACCAACACCAGTGGTGGTTGTCTGTCCAACCCCAGTCTGATCACAGTGTCCATCAGCTGTCCCCAACGCATTCCCCCCTTTTCCTGCCCAGCAAAGCCTTGCGAGTTCTTTTGGGACCCCATACGGGTGGGCTAACACTTGACTGTGTGCCTCCCGGATGTAAGAATGGCCGATGACCCATATATCCGGTCGTGTGCCTTGCTCTGCTATAACGTAAACAAAAAAGAGTCATTATCCATAAACATAACCTTTTGTTTCCAACAGACTTCCATTACCCTTGTAAAACCTCTGAGCCCTGTTGAGGCCGGATATATCCTTTAAAGGCCACTGAAGACCATCTACCGATCTTCTTGATCTGTGCCTCTCCCAAGCCCAATCTCGAGGCTTCCGTAGCTGCCCTGATTCGGAATGAGTGGGTGCCGAAAACTTTGGTGTCCTTACCCGTGAACCACAAACTCTTACAAATGATTGCTGTAAATTGGCGTCTGGTCACCGGTGATCCATCCCCATGCACAGACAAATGGCCTCCCCCATGGGTCTATCCACCATATATGCCGGCAGCAAGGTGTATGGGCAGGACTCACTGGCACTTGCCTGATATAATGTGATCATTGTTGGAGGGCCAACTTGGTTTGTTTTGGAACTTCGGAGCAAGGGGGCAACCCTGTTGGGCATCCAGGAGACTTCCTCTAACTGGATATTAGATCCCCTCACAGATGCTTTTGAGTCCGGCCCAGCTCCGAAATCCAGAATGCACCATAAAAGGCACATGCAAAGAGGGATCTGAATAACAGGGCCTTGTAATGCGTGCTACAAACTGCACCTAAGGCTGCCAGTATGCCGGTGAGTTCGCCCAGGCCGATTGGCTTCCTAGGGTCTCGCCTCTTTCCCCGGGATCTGATCCATCCCTCCAGCATCTTGCGAGTTGTGAAGTTGCTGGTTGGATCAGGGTGGCCCATTGCCTGCCAAATGAAAGCTATCCCGGACAAATGTGCCCGGATGGCGGAAGGGGCTGGGGGCAATTGAATAAGGTGGAGCACATAATCTTGTACCTGTTCTGTTTCGTGTGGGGTCTCGCTTAGCTGCTGTCCACAGAAACAAGCAAATGCTGTGAAACTACCTGAGTATTTCTTTCAGGTCAAGGGGGCAACAGCAAGTTGAACCAATCAAAGCTTTCCTGACTCCCAAGTTGCCAAAGTGTGTCTGGGATCAGTGTTAGGGATGCCTCCGCGTGTGGTGCCAGCTGTCTGAAACGATCGAACTACAACCGAAACAAGGCATCAGCGATCACATTATCCTTCCCAGGCACATGTTTTGCCCAGAATGTGATGTTGTGGGAGAGACAGCATAACACAAACACTCGCAGTATCCTCATCACCTCCTCAGACTTGGAAGATTGTGAGCTGATGATATCCACCACTGCCTTGTTGTCAGAGAAGAACAGCAGAGACTGGTTCTTCAGCCTGTGTCCCCACTCCTGGACCGCTACCATGATGGGGAACAGCTCTAGCGGAGTGATGTTTTTTGCTAACCCCTGCTCCACCCAATTCTGTGGCCACATTCCCGCAAACCAGGACCGTTGAAAATATGCCCCGAAACCCAGACACCCAGAAGCATCAATCACCATATCCAAACCATGATGATGTTGTGCCTTGTCTTGCCACATGCTTACCCAGTTAAAAGCACTTAAAAAGACTTCCCACACCCGCAAGTCGGCCTTGAGGCCCCTTAGAAACATAGAAACATAGAATTTGACGGCAGATAAGGACCGCTTGGCCCACCTAGTCCGCCCATTTTCCTACCTAAGAGATAAGCTGCAGATACTAGTTAACCAACAGCTTACTTCTCCTACCCCCAACTAGGACTGCCTTATGCCTGTCCCATGCATTATTGAATTCCCCCACTGTTCTTGACTCCACGACCTCCTCAGGGAGACTGTTCCATGCATCCACAACCCTCTCTGTGAAAAAATACTTCCTCACATTACCTCTGAGCCGTCCCCTCTATCTTCAAATTGTGCCCCCTTGTTCTTGCACATCTCTTTTTCTGGAAGATGCTACCCTCTTGGACTTTGTTGATTCCCTTGAGGTACTTGAAAGTTTCTATCATGTCCCTCTCTCCTTCTTTTCCTCAAGGGTATACATATTAAGCTCCTTTAGTCTTTCTTCATATGTCTTCTGGTGCAGGTCCTCACCATTTTTGTTGCCCTCCTCTGGACAGCCTCCACTCTGTCTATGTTTTGCAGAGATGGGGTCTCCAGAACTGCACACAGTACTCAGATGGGGTCTCACCAACTGTCTGTACAGAGGATAACAACTTCTGTTTTCTACTATTGATGCCTCTTCCTATGCATCCCAGTATCCCCCAGCCTTCCTTACTGCCTTCTCACATTGCTTGCCCACCTTTAGGTCATCTGATATAATTACCCCAGGTCCCTTTCTATTTTACTGTTGTCAGTATTTCACCCCCATTGTGTACACTTCCCTGGGTTTTGTTTCCCATGTGCATTACCTTGCACTTCGTATTGAATCTGAGCTGCCATACATTTGACCATTCCTCCAACTTTGCCAAGTCCCTTCTCATCCTTTCCACTCCATCTTGTGTATCAACCCTGTTGCAGATCTTTGTGTCATCTGCAAAGAGACATACTTTTCCTTCCAGTTCCTCTGCAATGTCACTTATAAAGACATTAAAAAGGACCGGTCCCAGTACTGAACCCTGTGGTACCCCGCTAGTAAACCTCCTTTCTTCACTGTGTACTCCATTTACTACTACTCTTTGCATCCTGTTGTCTAGCCAATTTTTTATCCAGGCTACCACCTTGGGACCCACTCCAAGGCTGGCTATCTTGTGTATTAATCTTTTGTGTGGGACTGTATCAAATGCCTTGCTAAAATCTAGGTAGGCCATGTCCACAGTCCCTCCCTGGTCTACTATTTTGGTCACCCAGTCAAAGAAATCTATTAGATTCATCTGACACAACCTTGCCATCGTGAATCCATGCTGTCTTGGGTCCTGTGCCCCACTGGCCTCTAGGTACTCAACAGTTCTTTCCTTCAGAAGTGATTCCATCATTTTCCCTACCACTGAGGTCAAACTAACTGGTCTGTAGTTTCCTGCCTCTGTCCTGCTCCCACTTTTGTGAAGAGGAATCACATCTGCCCTCCTCCAGTCCTCGGGTACCACCCCATCCTCCCATGATTTGTTAAAGAGAGTAGTCAGCTGTGTCACTAGTTCTACCCTTAGTTCTTTTAGAATTCTTGGGTGAATCCCATCAGGCCCCATTGCTTTGTCCACATTCAATTTTATTAGTTCTTTCAGAACCCTTTCTTCTGTAAATGGACTGGTATCGACCCCCATCTTCAGAGTGTTTCTCTTGTTTGGTTTAGGTAACTCCCCCTCCTCTTCCTTTGTGAATACTGAGCAGAAATAGTCGTTCAGTATCCCTGCTTTTTCACTGTCACCCTCTACCCACATTCCCTCCCCTTTATTATGCTTCAGTATCCCTCCTTTGGTCTTTCTTCACTCCCTAATGTACCTATAAAAGGTCTTATCCCCCTTCTTAACAGAATTGGCTATCCTTTCCTCGGTTTGGGCCTTTGCTATTCTGACTGCCTTCCCAGCCTCTTTCTGCTTTAACTGATAAAGTTCTCTGTCCTGCTCCTTCTGTGTTTCCTTATATTTCCTGAATGCTGTCCTTTTCTCCTTAACCTTCCCAGCCACCTCTTTTGAGAACCATAGCAGGTTTTTCCTTCGTTGTGTTTTATTGATTTGCATAACACAAAGGCTTGTTGCCTCTGTGATGGCTGTTTTGATCACTCCCCATTGTTCCTCCACCCCTCCTTCTTGCCTGTTTGCTAGCGCTTTTCTGAGGCACTCTCTCATTTTTCCAAAGTCAGCCCTCCTAAAGTCCAGTACTCTTGCTTTTGTATGGCTTGATTGTATGGCTGTGTTTATCATGAACCACCCTGTTTGGTGGTCACTTTTTCCCAAATGGCGACCCACTTCTAAATCTGAGATTCTTTCTCCGTCCCCATTTGAGAGTACCAGGTCTAAGATTGCTCCCTCCTGAGTGGGTTCCAATACTAGCTGTCTGAGGCATGCCCCCTGTGGGGCATCAAGAATGACCCTGCTCTTGGATGTGCCTGCAGCAAAGGTACTCCAGTTAACATCTGGCATATTCAGGTCCCCCATCAACAATATCTCCCCTTTTTCTGCCATTCTAAGAAATCCTTCTATCATTTCCTTGTCCATTCCCTCCCCCTGACATGGGGGTCTGTATACAACCCCCATGCGGATTGTGGTGCCGTTTTCTGTCTCCAGGGTGACCCAAAGTGCCTCATCTGCTCCCTGTTTACTCTTTAGTTCTGTTGCCTTGATCCCTTCCTTTACATAGAGAGCTACTCCTCCTCCTCTTTTACCTCCCTGTCCCTCCTGTAGATTATGTATCCTGGTATGTTGACATCCCAGTCATGGTTCTCTTTGTACCATGTTTCTGTGACTGCCACAATATCCAGGCAACCCTCTTCCATCAAAGCCACTAGTTCATGGAGCTTGTTACACAGACTACGGGCATTGGTACTCATCACCCTCCACTTTTTGATAGCCTTACCCCTTTTAGCCCCATTTCTGTCCTTACTGCCTTTGCCTTTTTTTACATTTAAATCTGTTCTGGTCCCCAATAACTTCTGTACCTTGGTGTTTACCTCACTAATCACCATGTTTTGTGGGGGGAGGCTGGGATTTCCCTGCTCCTTTTCAGTGCCTCCCCCCTTGGCTAGTTTAAATGCTTGCCAGTGAAGCATTTAAACCTCTCACCTAGGATCCTGGTTCCCCCCCCCCCCGACAGATGCAGACCATCGCACCAGTATGGGTCCCATCCTCCTAGGTGGCTCCCAGTCCCCAATGAGCAAAACCCTGAGCTCCACACCAGTTTTTCAACCACTCATTGAATTCCCTGGTGAGGGGTGCCCTAGCATCTCCCTTGCCATAGACAGGCAGCACCTCCGAGAAGGTTACCGTATGTGCTACTTGTCTAAGGCCCCTTCCCAACTCTACAAACTCCTCTTGCACTGCTCTGATTCCATTCCAGCCAGGTCATTTGTCCCTAGGTCTTAAGATCTATATATGGTGGTAGGGTTTTGTAGGGCCAGACATTGCCGCCACCAGTCTTCTGAGGGATGGGCGTCCGGGGCTCACCGTCCGAAATGCAAAGTTGAGGTGGCCAATCAGGGACTGCAGTTGAACTAGAGTGGCCTTTTGAGCTCCGATAACCTCACCCAGCAGCCAATGTAGGTTTTTTACCTTGTCCAAAGGTAACCAGAATACCATGACCACAGAGTCAAGCTCGATACCCAAGAAGGATATGCATGTGGTGGGACCCTCTGTTTTTTCTAATGCCAGCGGTACCCCAAATTTCTCCATCAAAGTCTGAAAGCCATTCAGAGTGTCCTGACACTTACCAGAATCCCTGCGCCCTTCTACCCCACCCATACGTTATTACCCCCTTCCTCCCTCCTGTCCTGCCCCACGCTACCCCCACCCACGCTGTTTTACTCTCACCCACCCCCAATTCTTCTCAACACTTTATCATGTATCATTTCCGGTACATTGGGGAGCGGAGAAAAACTAAGGGCCATCTCAGCAGATTGAGATCAGAAGGAGGGTGGGTGGAAGAGGCGAGGGCCCAGGCAGAGGTATTTAACGAGTACTTTGCCTCTGTGTTCACTAGGGAGGGGGATGGGATATCTACAAAGCAAGGCACGATGAGGATAGAAGCGGCAGTGAGTGGGATCAGGGGAGCAACAGAAATGGAGCAAGAGGAAGGGAGAGGTACCCCAGGGGTGTCACATCTGGATAAGGATAAAAGGCCAGTAAGGTGGAGGGGACGGATGATGCTATCTCCGCCAAAAGGGTGTGGTTAGCCCTCAAGGCCGTAAAGAAAGATAAATCTCCTGGGCCGGATGGCATTCATCCGAGAGTACTATGGGAATTGGAGGACATACTGGCTGCACCCCTGGCGGAGCTCTTCAACAGGTCACTTGAGACAGGGAGGGTACCTAGGGATTGGCGAGAGGCACATGTGGTGCCAATCCATAAGGGGTCGAGGGAAGTACCAGGTAACTATAGACCCATCAGTTTGACCTCGGTGGTGGGAAAATTAATGGAGAGTATACTAAAGGAACGATTGGGGGTGTACTTGGAGGAGGTGGGAGGTCTGGATAGTCGGCAACATGGGTTTATGCCAGGTAGATCATGTCAAACCAATCTTGTGGAGTTCTACAATGGGTAACATCAGAACTGGACAGGGAAAGCCTGTGGATGTATTATTCTTGGACTTCAGCAAGGCATTTGACTCTGTCCCCCACAATGGTCTGGTGGAGAAACTGATGGGGTTAGGAGTAGGCCCTTTGATGGTCAGATGGATTGAAAACTGGCTAGCTGGACGCACCCAGAGAGTAGTGGTCTGTGGGGAGCTCTCAAACCCTAGAGAGGTTGGTAGTGGGGTACTGCAGGGCTCGGTGCTGGGTCTGATCCTGTTTAATGCATACATATCGGACATCAGGGAGGGTATAGGGTGTGAAATGAGTCTCTTCGCTGATGACTCCAAGATGGGAGCAGTAGTTGAGGGAGAAGAGGGGAGGTTGGCCCTGCAAGGGGACCTGGACACCCTGGAAAGCTGGGCTCACACATGGAAATTAAATTTCAATATCACCAAGTGCAAGGTGTTGCATCTTGGGCAGGGAAACCCTAAACACAGGTACACCCTGGGAGGGGAGGCGCTGGAGGCCTCAATAGGGGAAAAAGACCTAGGGGTCATGGTGGATGCATGTATGAATAACTCTGAGCAGTGCAGGAAAGCGGCTAGCAAGGCAAACAGGATGTTGGGATGCATCGTAAGGGGGATCACCTCTAGGAGCAAGGAAGTGATTCTGCCGCTGTACAATGGACTGGTTAGACCTCACCTTGAGTACTGTGTACAGTACTGGAGACTACACTTGAAGAGGGACATACAGCTCCTGGAGAGGGTACAGAGGAGGGCAACTAAGATGATATGAGGGCTAGGGGATTTGACGTATGAGGACAGACTTGAGGAGCTCTGCCTGTTTTCATTGGAGGAGAGGAGAGACAGGGGGGACATGATTGAGGTCTTCAAGTACCTCAAGGGAATACATAGATACATACATAGATACATAGACAGTGTCGGCAGATAAGGGCCTATGGCCCACCTAGTCTGCCCATTTGAGCTTGTAAGTTCAGTTTGTTTTCCTAGAAGTCTATTTCCCCTTACCCCTGACCTCTAGAATTCCTTTATGTCTATCCCATGCATTCTTAAATCCCGTGATTGTTTCAGCTCCCACCACTTCCTCTGGCAGGGTGTTCCACTTGTCCACCACCCGTTCTGTGAAGAAATTCTTTCTCATGTTTCCTCTGAATCGTCCTCCCTCCAACTTCATCCCATGCCCTCTAGTCCTGAAACATCTTTTCGCTTAAAAATAGTGTTTTCTCCTGAACCCTGTTCCTCCCTGTAAGATACTTGTATGTCTCTATCATATCCCCTCTCTCCCTCCTCTCCTCCAGGGAGTACATGTTCAGTTCCTTCAACCTGTCTTCATAGGACTTGTGATGCAACCCATGCACAATCTTTGTTGCCCTCCTCTGAACCTTCTCTACCCTGTCTATGTCCTTACGTAGGTATGGTCTCCAGAACTGTACACTGTACTCCAGGTGGGGCCTCACTAGTGTCTTGTATAGCGGAATTATGACCTCCCTTTTCCTGCTGGCGATGCCCCTGCCTATACATCCCAGCATCCTATTTGCTTTACCTGATGCCTTGTCACACTGTTTCCCTACCTTGAGGTCATCAGAGATGACAACCCCAAGATCCCTTTCCTGCTTGGTGCATGCTATATCCTCACCCCAACTGATATATTGTGCCATGGTTTTGTGCCCCATATGCATTATCTTGCACTTCTTTGCATTGAATTTCAACTGCCAAACCCTTGACCATTCTTCAAGTTTCTGCAGGTCCCTTCTCATTCTGTCTACACCCTCTGGTGTGTCTACTCTGTTACAGAGCTTTGTGTCATCAGCGAACAGTGAAATTCTGCCTTCTAGATCCTGTGCAATGTCACTGATGAAGATGTTGAATAGGACCGGTCCCAGCACTGATCCCTGTGGTACCCCACTGGTCACTCTTCCCTCTGTGGAGTGACAGCCATTTACCACCACCCTCTGTGTCCTGCCACCCAGCCAGTTACCTACCCACCACACTACTGTCCTGCCCACACCATATTCCCCAGTTTGTGTAATAGTTTTCTATGTGGCACAGTGTCAAGGCCTTGCTGAAGTCCAGATAGGCCATGTCCACTGCCCTCCCTGATCCACCTCCCTAGTCACCCAGTCAAAAATTCAATGAGGTTGGTCTGACATGACCTCCCCTGGTGAAACCATGCTGCCTTGGGTCCTGTAGTCCATTGACAACCAGATGTTCCACCAATCTCTCCTTCAGTAGTGCTTCCATGATCTTTCCCACTACCGAGGTGAGGCTGACTGGTCTGTAGTTCCCTGCTTCCTCTTTGTTCCCACTTTTGTATAAGGGGACTACATCTGCTGTCCTCAGTCTTTGGGTACCTCCTGTTTCCAGTGATTGGCTGAACAGGATAGCCAGAGGTTCAGCCACCACCTCTCTTAGTTCTTTAAGGACCCTGGGGTGCACCCCATCTGGCCCCATTGCTTTATCAGCTCTTATTACTTCCAGTTCCTTCAGGACCCTTTCTCGTGTAAAGGGACTTGTGTCCATTTCTGCACCATTCTCACCCCTTGTACTCCCTTCAGACCCATTACCCCCCTCTTCCTTAGTAAAGACTGAGCAGAAATACCTGTTCAATATGTCAGCTTTACTGTTGTCATCCTCCACGCGGCTCCCATCCTCCCCCTTCAGTCTCACTATCCCTCCCTTTGTCCTTCTTTTTTCACTTATGTACCTGTAAAAGGTTTTGTCCCCTTTAACCACTGATTTTGCAATGTGTTCTTCTGTCTGAGCTTTGGGTACATAGGGTAAACATGGAGGGGATCTTTAGACTAAAGCAGGGAGGTATCATCAGAGGGCATGGTTTGAAGTTGGAAGGTGGAAGGGTGAGGGGGGAAAAGAGGAGGAGGTTTTTCACTGAGAGGGTGGTGGACCCTTGGAATGCACTGCCTGGCGAGCTGGTTCAGAGATCCACAGTGGAGGGCTTTAAGAGAGGGTGGGACAGACACAGAAAGTAGATGTATCAGATGATGGCCTGTCCCAGTGGGGTGGGGATGGATGATAGGGATTTCTGGAACACAAGGGAGGGGAGGGCTTGGCACCCAACTAGGGATCTGAGGTTCAAGCAGACTTGATAGACCGTAAGGCCTTATCTGCTGGCAAATAGTATGTTAGTATGTAAATCTGTGGCAACTTTTCAAAAACATTGGTACTATCAAGTAACGAAAACCAATAACGCTGTAGGAGTTCAAGAGGCCCAGACAGATTTAAAGGGCAGCAACATGGAGTAATAAACATTTGTAAAGGAATGTTTAATTTAAAATGTGATTTTCAGAATTAGTTTCAGTTCGATCTACCTAATTACTAGGGACGACAACAAGTTCAGTCAGAGTGGAGAACAGACCATTTGGGGTTCACAGTAGGGAACAGCAGAATGGTATAAACGCTTTCTCACAGAGAGTCCAGCAGTACCACAATCTTACCACTGCTCCTCACTTTATCATCCTGCTCTTCTGCCCCAGTTCCCCAGGCTACGTTTTACTGCCTCTGTACCAGTAGCCTCAGTTTCCTACCCCTCTTCCCCACAATACCTTACCTTTCTTGCTGCTCATTGCTCAGCTGCACCTCGCCAGTAATCCCCAGCGAGCCTGCGCTCTGCCTACGGCTTGCACAGCAACTACCGTTGCATGCACCAATGGCCTCTTGCAGCTGGACCTGAGATAGCAAGATGCCAAATAGCGAGTCCCAAAATAAATCCCCTCAGTGACAGACACATAGTAAACCCGTCACGCTGCTCGGAGAACGCGGGGTGACTCTCTTCCTTGGCCACTACAGAGCCTGACGTGTAAGGCACAATGGAACCATATTTATTTAGAATGTACGGCCTGTCCCAATATGCTGTCACCTCAGTCAGTGTGAACATTCAGCCACTGCCCCTTTATCATTTTCCTCCTCTTTACTGACAAACTGCATTTCTGATGGATATCAAAACTTACGTTACAAGCGGTTACAAGGTACACTTGTACTTGTATCCTTGACGGGAGTGAAGGGGACATGGGTGGACGGAACAGTGGTGTAACAATTGGCCAGTGCTGCCAACCATGTTCTTGAGCTGTCCTGCTGTTAGGCATGTGTAGCGCGGCAGTTAAATATAGAATAATATATGGGTGAGTGGATGTAACCAGAATTTAACACACCCCAGGTGTGGGATGCTACATAAACCCGAGGGGCTACTAAAAGCATCCCACACAGCAGGTGTGTGTAAAATTCTAGTTTTAGACACACCTGCCCATATATTATTTTATTTAATTATTGATCTTTTTTGTTTGTTTGTTTCTGCACAGTTGAATCAGTGCATCACTTCTGTCAGAAATAAAAAGAGACAAAAACACACACACACACACACACACACACACACACCATGTTGTGTGAGATGTTTAGCCCGCCCACAGACAGAGTAAGCAGCAATGAGCATTCTGTGTGGGAGCTTGATTGACAGGTGCTGATTACAACCTCTCAGTTATAACCAAAAATATCAACTCGACAGGTTGTAACTGGATACATAAGTGCCCTTATCCATGTGTAAAAAATGATCACCATTAATTAAATATACAATACGGGGGTGAGTGCATAATGAGAAATTATGTGCATCCGAGATGTGTGATGCTACATTCGCCCTCAGGGTTTATGAAAGCATCCCACACCGAGGGTGCACATAGTTTCTCATGTATGCACTCACCCCCATGTGTTGTTATATGTAATTACTGGGGGAAGTTTTTTCTCCAACCAGATTTCCCTAAATAAGAAACTGTTTAAAAAAAGTGTTTTTTATTTATTACAGGATGTAGCACTAAAATAAGCGAATAAAGTGGGGCATATTGTTGTAAAATGTGCATTTACCCATTTTACTGTTTTTTTAAAGATTGGCAAAAAAGAAGTTGTTTTAGTTCCAGTCAGAACAGCAACTGCTTCCTTCCTTCACTGAAAACAAGAGTTAGTGAAATCAGTTTTTTTTAAATATCATCTTTATTTAGGTTTTATAACATATTTACAAATAGGCCATCCAGATCAGAGAGATTAACTTCATGTAGACAAATATTAACACATTCAGTATAGGTATAATATTTTAAGACAATAGCTAAGGCTATAAACCCATATTTAGCAGAGTCCATGGGGGGCAGGTAATCCACAGGCAGTTCGTCCTGGCATTGAGGCAATAAGGCGGAGACTAAGATCTCCTGGACCATTGATCACTTCAGGTTATTCCAGAGGTGAAGAAAAACAGTTCAGGCAGGTTCCAAAGTGCCCCACTCTGTATGATTCAGGCCTGTATCTGGCGCAATTGTATCTTATATTTAATCAATAAGAATTTCTTGAGGGTACCCTCTCCAATGGCAGAACACAGGCTCCCGAGTTAGAAAACCCCCCTACGGCCCCTGGTCCATTCATAAGGGGGGGAGGGGGGCCCTTCGCCCATTACCAGTCTCCCATCTACGGTGTAAAGGTAGGGTCCTTTAAAATGTAGTATATTTGCCACCTAGCCCATCGGGTGGTGAACTTTTCCTCTTGGTTATGTAGGCTGTGTGTTATTTTTTCCATAGTGTAGATTTGTCTAGTAATATTCCACTAGTCTTGTATCATGGGTACCCTAGGTGTCAGCCACAGCTTTGTAATGGATTTCTTCACCGAGGTAAGGAGTATAAGGAGTAAATATCTGGTGATTGGGCCCCGTAAGTTTTTAGGGAACACGGAGAACAAAAACATCTCCACTGTCAGTTGGAACTGAGGATCCAACATTTCCTGAAGGTGGGATTGCAAGAGCACAAAGTAGGGTCTCAAGTGCGGACATTCCCACATTATGTGGGTATGATTTGCCCTCACGTTTCTGCACAGGCGCCAGCATGTAGCTGGGAGAGTTAATTTGAAGTGGCTAGTAATTACCGGGGTCCTAAAATATCGGATTAGGCATTTCCACGTGAATTCCCGGCATACATGGGAGCTGGAGACTCTTGCCGAGTATCTCCAGGCTCGTTGCCAGTCTTCGGATGTTATCCGGTAGCCGGATTCTTGACTCTATTGCTCACGGATGCTATCGATGTAGTTATAGCTCCACATGTTCAGAGCTTGATAATACAGTGAAACCAGATGACTTTGTGTTAGGGTTTTGTTGAGAATGACTTGGTTTTGTATTAATGGTGGGAGCCGCTCATGTTCCCAGACCATGCGAGGTAGACTGTCTGCATAGTGTCTAAGCTGCAAGTATCGATAGAAATCCCGATGTGGTAAATTATATTTCCTCTGGATTTCCGTGTAAGTCCACATTATACCCTGGGTCACTATTTGTCCCAGATATCTCAGACCTCTCCCTTCCCATTGCCGAAAACTGCCATCCAGGCTGTTTGGGGGAAAATTGCTCAGGCAAGAGATTGGGCATATGAGTGGTAGGAAGGGAGTCAGTTGATAGGTTCTTTTAATGCTCTGCCAGCCTCGCATTGTTTATGTTCGTATCGTTTATGTGTTTATATGAGGTCCTGTCCTCCTTATGTAGGTACAGGGCTCGGTAAAATGTATGATCATCCATCAGTGCTCACTCTATGTCAATCCAGTGCGGGATGGTTGTTTTGGTTTGCCTGGACATAAAGTGCATCAAGTTTACCGCTTGCTGGTAGAGTCTCAGTCCTCCTCTACTGCGGGGGAGAGTAAGAATTTTCAGGCATACCCGGGGTTTATGGTTAGCCCAGATAAAGTTGGCAATTTAATTCTCTGAAGGTTTTTAAAGGAAGGTGAATGGGAATATTTTGAAATAAATACAAAGCTCTTGGGAGGGTGACCATTCTGACTAGGTCAATCTTCCGAGCAAGACCGAAAGGGAGAGTTGCCCACGAGGATAGATCTGTTTTCAGCTGCAACATAAAGGGAGAGTAGTTATGCCTATAGAACTCCAGAGGGGATTTAGGGATAGATACTCCCAAGTATCTTAGTTTTTCCAGGTCCCATCTTCCCGGAATATTGGTCCACACTTTTAGTGAAGGGGAATAGTGGAAGGCGAGCAGCTCCGTTCTAGCAAGGTTCAGTTTGTACCCCGAGACCAATCCGAAGGAGTCCAAAATTAGCTTGACTGTAGGAAGAGATTGCTCGGGGTTCTGTAAGTACAGAAGAATATCATCCACGTAGAGGGCTATCCGGTGTTCATCACCTCCCAGTTCCACCCTCTCTATTCCCCTCGCTTCTCTGATCTTCTGAGCCAAAGGCTCAATGAAGGCCACAAACATCAGAGGGGAGAAGGGACATCCCTGCCTTGTTCCTCTATATAGGGGAAATAAGTGGATTGGTGCCCATTTACCTTCACACAGGCCTGAGGGGAAGAGTAGATGTTTTGAAGGGTGGTAATCAGTGCGAGGGGGAAGCCGAGCTTATGTAAGGTTGCCTAGAGAAATGGCCATGCCACCCTGTCGAACGCCTTTTCGGAGTCTAGGCTGACAAGTATGGTTGGAGTTCCACTGGTTTGCATGTGATGGATTATATGGAGGGTCCGCCTAATGCTTTCAGTGGTAGTGCAGGACCGGACAAATCTGGTTTGATCCTTATGGATTAGCAGGGGGAGCACCTGGTTTACTCGGTGAGTTAATATATTCATAAATAACTTATAGTCTTGATTAAGTACTGATATGGACCTATAAGAGGCACATAGTTGTGGGTTCTTGTTGGGTTTAGGGATTACGGAAATTGTAGCGTACGACCAAGACGGGGGGGGGGATTCCCCTCCATGACCGAATTGAATATGCTGAGGAGATTAGGTAGAGTCTGAGCCTTGACCACCTTATAAAACTCAGCCCCATACCCATCCGGCCCAGGTGACTTCAGTGACTTGGCATTTGCAATAGCACTAAACAGTTCCATCTCCATTATCGGGGAAGTCAGGGCTTGACTTTGATCTGTCAGTCATGGCGGGGTAATTGACTGTAGAAATTCAGCTATTTGTTGTGGAGACACTGTATTTTCAGGGGTGTAAAGGGACTTGTAATATAGGGCAAAAGCCTCCGCAATACCATGCGTCTTAGTGAGGTGCCAGCCTCCCGTGGGGTGGCACACCGTTAAGATCGTGGCCACTTTTTTTTTGTTTCCGGATTTGATATGTAGGAAAGTCAGAGCTATCTCCGTTTGTTGTTGAATGAGCCGATCCAGCTCATATCTGGTTTGTTGCAGCTGGGGGAGTACAGATGTATCCCCTTGTTTGTGGGCCATTTGTAAGAAGTGGAAGGTATCCTCCAACCTAAGTCTTTGCTCTTTACGCTGTCTTTCACGCTCTGCAGTGTATTTTATTATGTGTCCCCAGAGTACGGTCTTAATCGTATCCCAGTAGACAGCGGGGGTGGAGTCCGCGATCGGATTATTGGCTTTTATCTCCTGAATTTTCTCTGTGAGAAACCCATAAAACTGCTTAGAGCGCAGATAATATGGATTAAGCCTCCAAAGTGTCCTTTTGGGCTGAAGCTCAAAATCCTATATGGACGTCTGGGGGGCATGGTCTGAGATAGAGATATCCCCAATTTGAACATCGTGCAGTGATCCTAGGTTCTCCACCTAAGTGTACACCTGATCAATACGGGAATAGGTATGATGAACTGGGGAATAGTAGGTGTAGTTCGTCGAATGAGGGTGAAGCCTCCTCCAGGTATCACACCATCCTGCCTCGCTCACGAATTTCTTGAAGAATCTTTGGGTTGCCGACTGTTTAGGGGGTTTAGTGTTGGTGGAGTCCAGGTTAGGGTCAGTAATGAGATTAAGGTCACCAGCCATCATGAGCACCCCTTTTGTCTTTTGTACAATCTTGTCCAGCAAAGATTTCATATGAGGCACCAGGGTACCCGGGGGAAAGTATACATTGACGAAAGTTACCGGTTTATTATTTATTTATTTTTTTAAATTTTGTCTTTCTATGGCAGGACCCCATCATTAATCAGCCCTGGTCATGGCCCCTGGAAGCCTCCACCACCATCTATGGCTGCCGAGGACCCCCAGTCACCCCCAGCTTGCCCCCTGGAGGGCGGGGCCGTGGCCACCTTTTTCCATGACCATGGAGCCAGTATCTAGTTGGGAGACCTGCAGCGACGGTGGTGAACCGAGGTCTCCTGGGAGGGCTTCATGGAGACACGGTCCTTGCCCACCTTGGTTTTCTGCCGTTTTCCTTACAGAGGCAGGGACGTGCAATGACGCCAGCGTCCGCCCCGCCTCCCAGAACTGTATGCATCAGTCTCTTGAGATCCCACGGCCTCCGCCAGGAGTCCTCAGTGCACCGATTGCTTCCCCCACCCTCCCCCGGAGAAGGAGAGCAGTCCATGGGATGCTCAATCCTTCTGCCCCTGGCCGGCCCTCCGACGACCCGGGTCCATTCCTGAACCCGGGTTGCCGGTGTCGCAAGCGGAAATCCCACCGCTGCGCTGATGGGCCGGCTACCGGTTTATTATTTAATGTGCCCTGTACCAGCACCATGTGACCCTCCTGGTCAGCCCAGGTGAGCTCGGCTTTGAATAGGGTGTTTGGGGAAATTATTATGGCAACGCCTCTACATCTCCCTGCTTTGGTGGAAGAGTAGAAAACCTGTCCCCGGCTCAGCTTGGCCAATTTTGCATGTTCAGCAGAATTCATATGGGTTTCCTGCAGGTATGTCAAGTCGGCCTTAGAACGCCTGATAAAAGCTAGGGTCCTAGATCTTTTAATAGGTGATGCCAGGCCATTAATATTAAGAGACAGTAATTTCACCTTGGGAGTACATATGTTTTTATTTGAGACATCCTGTCTGATCCAAACCTCCCTCCCCCAGTGGGGCCCTAGATCTGCCATTTCTGGAGTATACCCTCGCTGAGCTCACTTTGTCAGATCTGATGACTATAACATCACCACAATCACTACAAAACAATGAGTAATGACCATAAACTACAACAAGAAACACAATACAACAGATGAACATTTCAGTAATCATAAACTAACAAACTGGTACTTCCACGAATCAGGAGGTCCTGATCCTGTGGTAAGGAGAACCATACCAATTGCCCAGGGTCCCTGGGCTTTAGCACTGTGTGCCAAGTGGGAAAAGGTAAGTAGGATGAGTTGACGGGTGTAGGCACCATTCGTGGCCCCCAAAGATCCTGGCTGTAACTTGTGGGGAGAAATACTCTTCTGAGGAGACGATCTCCCTCCATGGACCCCGAGAGGGGACCTTTCCGGAGCCCGGAGGGGAGAGAAGGGTGAGGAGCAAAGTATCCGCCCCAGGCCACAAGGGCCAACCCAGCCCCCAGGTGGCGGCCCTTCAACCAAGCCCGGCACCTCCCCGCCTGACCCAGGCCGACTACAGGGAACCTCCCCACGCCCGGCCCGTGCCAGACAGGGGGCGCTCGCCGTCCCCCCCAACACCCACAGGGGAAAGGGTGTGTTTGGGCCCACACTTTGTACACCCACAGCAACTGCATGTATTCAGGAGTCAGGAATTCCGGGGTAGGTACGGGCTCTTCACTGCCCCTCCAAGGTGGTCAACTACGTGACCCTTTGCAGTTAAAGAAGCCCTTTGGCCCCTGGGATCAGAGGATGTAGGCCATCCCCATAGGCTGCCGGGAGGGCCCCCGCATGTCCTCCCTCAACGGGCCCCCCACCCCATGGAGGGGGGAGAAGAGGAGAGTGGCAGAGCGGCCCCCCCGATCACAAGGGCGGTCCCAACCTTTCGGACGGCAATCCCAGGCCAACCATTGGGAACCCCCCCACGCCCTACCATGCTAGACAAGGACATCACCTGTGCCCCCGGCACCCCCGGGGAAAGAGGTATTCAGGCCCATACGTTGCACTCTTGACGTAGCTGTGGGTCTTCAGAGGTCAGGGCTTCCGGGGTAGGTTTGGTCTCTCCACAGCACCTTCAGATTAGCCACCGCCATGACCTTACACCCTTTGCCCTCCGAGGCCAGAAAAGAACAGGCCACCCCTATTGACTCTCGGAGGAGGAGGCTCCCTCATGTGCCCCTCCTCCCATCGGGCATCCCCCCATAGAAAAAAAAGGGGGGTAGGGAAGGACTGCCCAAATCACCGCCTTTCAGCGACATCTTTAATACTTTTATAGTTCCCCAGTCCCTCCCCCCATTCCTCCCTTCCCCTTCCCTCACCCCTCCCATCCCAGATTCTTCTTGTCCGTGGTAAGAGTCCATATATGTCATATACCACATATTTGTCCACCAGTCTTTAGTGACAAGCCCATATGTAGATAGGCCCCAGGTTCTCCTTCGTATAGCTTGATGCTGCGCTTCACATTTTACTTCCCTTTATATCCCTCCCCTTCACTTCATTCCGTTCCCTCCCCCACTCCTCAATCTTCCCCCTCCTCCCTTGCCTCCCCTTGGCAGAGCATAGGAATCAGACATGCCTGATGGGCCTTGTCTTTGTCACCAATGGTCTCGTGAGGCAATGCCACCCTCCTTCCATCCAGCTGAAGCAGCTCCTTCATCAAGCGAATCCGTCCCACCCCCCAATAGACCCCTCCGCCATCTCCCTCCGCTTCCTCCCTCTACCCCTCCTATTCCAACCCCTCCCTGTCTTTGCACCCCGACTTCTTCCTCCTAGATCCCCCACTCCCCACCTTGAAACCCGAGGTACGACTCCCCTCCCCATACCACGTGGCTCAGTGCTGAACTGCCGCGCAAGGGCCGAAGCCAACGCGGTCCACTGACCTCCTGTCCACATCTCCCATCTTCCCCATCTCCCTCCACCCTTCTGAAACTCCCCCCCATCCACGGCAGGAAGCCACAACACCCTCTGAGGCTCAGCCCCTTCATCCACCTCCCACTCCAACCCCAGTCCCCCCCCTCCAGGTGGAAACCATCTTACCCTCCCGGTATTAGCATCCCTCCCTGACAGGCAGATTAAGCATTTGGCATTAACAGCAGCCCCCCTGCAAGACATCCCTCCTACCCCACCCCAACTGGGATTATGTTATGCATTGCTTCTGTCCGTTGCCGCCACTAGGCCATCCCTTCTGCCCTTTAAGTAAAATGTTAGGAGATACTTGCAGCCCCCTCATGTTGCTGCGCCCGTTTTCGTCAGCTTCTGCTCTTCCGCAGCCGGTTGGGATGCTCGTAGGGCACCAATGATCTTCTGAAGGGCCTCCATGCCCTGCCTGTGCCTCACATTTCTCTGCCCGCTGCTCCACGTCTTCTGCGCTATCTTAAAGGACACGGAGGGTTCCCTATGCACGTTGGGCTGGGGGACATCTATGCTTCTTCTCTTGAGCTCTGCATTCACCTCCTCAGCCGTCTTGAAGGTGCGCAGACCATCTGGAAAAATGAACATCATTCTGGAGGGATAAGGCATGCGAAACTTAATGCAGCTGTCCTCAGTGCTTTCATTGCGGGAGTGTAAGCGCGCCTTCGCGCCATAATTTGGGGGGCGAAATCATTATCAAAGTACAGGCGTTGTGATTCAAAGAGGACCTTCCCCTTCCTCCAGGCCACGTGCAAAACAGTCTCTTTCTCCTGAAACCTAAGGAATTTTATCAGGATGGTGCGAGGGCGAGAGCCTGGCGGCGGCCTAGGGCCCAGGGTGCGATGCGCCCGCTCCAGCTCCAGCGTGACACTCTCAGGCAAGTGAAGCAGCTCTTTTAACAATTTCTGTATAAAAGGGATCATTTCTGTCCCTTCAGAGCCTTCAGGGATCCCCGATAGCCTCACATTATTTCTCCGGCTGCGGCACTCTGCATCTTCCGCCCGAGACTGCAGTGCTTTAATTTCTCCATGGAGGTGAACTATGGCATGCTCCACGTCCACCAACCTTCCCTCCGTCTCCATAATTCGGGCCTCACTGCTCTCCTGACGCTGCTCCAGTTTCCCTATGTCAGTTCGTAGTACAGTTGCAGTCGATTTCATCTCCCGGCGGAAATCCCTTATCTCTGCCAGCATCTGTGCCATTTGCTTCTGGAGTATCATGTCGGGGGTCTGATCAGGCACTGCACTGCTCTGGCGCGAGGACGACGAGGCCTGGGAGTCTTCACTCTCCGACCCCTCGTCCTGTGATTTCTCCTCATCATGATGTGCCAGTATCGAAAATTTCGCCTCCCCTCGCTTCTTAGGCATTTTTGTTGCCCTCCGGGTTCGGTGCTAGATGGATGGCTATGGATTTGCTGCGTTAGGAGGGTTGTTAGCGGGATCACTCGGGGAGCCACTAGATCTAGGCTGCCATTGCATCTATGACGTCACCGGAAGTCCGAGTTAGTGAAATCTGAAGGAAATACCAAAACTAATACTATGAAGCTCTTTTAATTTGCAGAAAAAAATGTTAAATAACTATTTAGATGTTTGTAGTTTATACATGAAACAATTTTTACGGAGTCCGGGTCGTTCATGTCACAGCGATATGCAAATGCAGTTGAGGTCAGGGTTCACAGTGTGTGGAGATGGCGAGAGAAAGCGAGCGAGAAAGCTGCCTGTAATTGCCGTGAAAAGGTTAGTGGTGGCTAAATATTTTGCTGCTGTTCACTGGTGTGCCCCACTGGCGTGACTGCTTTTGTTGGCAGTGAGAAATAATTCTGAGAGCGCTCGAAAGGTACTGAGCGGGAACAGGGATGAGGAGTTTTGTGAGGTACCGAGCGTGAGTCAGGCTGAGGAGAAGCTGGCGCGTGTTAGCCGTTATAACCCTCGGGTTATAACAGCGAATTATAACCAGCTTTTCCTACAAGACAAAACACCTCCCAGTTATTACAATTAAATTAATAACAGGAGTTGTCATGATTGGGAAAGATGTTCACAAATAACGTTGTTGTTTTCTTATGTTGTGACTCTGAATTGTCAATATAGTATTTTTTGTTACACCAGCATAATAATATAACAGGGGGACTTGAGAAAATTTGAACCAGGCAAACATGGTAGAAACTGGACTAGGCACTAGTTGCATGTTCTGGCTGGCTGGACCAGTCAGTCGTCCGTTTTTTTTTACTGTCTGTTCCAGATGTCATTTTATAGGCTTACCAGCCTTTAAGAAGTCCAAAGTGGGACATTTCTTACTGAAACATGATTTTTTTTGCAGGACAATATGCAGCCTCGACATGCAACAGATTTGTTTAAAGAGCAGGTGCTTACTTAGTGAGGATGTACTGTACATCTTAAATGAATTAAGGTTTGGGGCCTTTAGATACATCTGTAATAATTTTTATTTGCTTTTATTTAGGTTTTTTTTATTACATTTTCATAATTTTATTTGCATTTTGCCAACTACTAGCAAAAAAGAGCGCAGTGGAATTCTTGTATTGTGAAGTCAAAAAATCTTTACTGGCAATGCTAACAGTCTATTTCAATGGGAAACTGCATACCTGTTTACAGATTTTTATAGAGAAATAACACTTTCTACTACCAAATATTATATATTTAATAGAAATGTATAATTTTTGATAATCTGTGATCTTTTGTTAAACTTTAGCAGGTGACATTTTCTTCATAACCAGATTTTACTTGGGGAGAAAAAAAAGAAACCGGTTATTGTTTTAAAAATCATAAAATCACACAGATGGACCACAGTAGTGCAAACAGAAGAAACAAACTTCATACTTATCATAATTTCCTTTTCTGTTATAGTGCAGCCCTACCAGGGGAATGGCACAGCCCAAGATTTAGAATGTTGAGCACCTGAGGATTCCATGCACTAATGACAACTCCCCAGTTACTCTATTTACTTGCAGGCTCAGAATCAATTGTAAGGTATTCTATTGCGAGCCTGCATGTAAATGACAGCATCGAAGATATAAGGATCAATCTTGGAACTGATCGAAGTGCACTGATTAAGTGCGTTGATTCCAGGAACTTCAGTTTTCAAATTTCATGTAGATGCGATCGGAGCTGGAACCTATCCAGAGCGCATGCTTAGTAAACTTGAGCCCCGTTTACATGCAGGGTAAAATCAATTACATGGTAATTAATTACCTTGTAATCAAATATTACCCTACATGTAAACCCCTTCTCTTCTGGGTGCATCAATAGATGCCCTTGTAAACACAAACAGAGTTGGTAATCGATTATCTAGAATCAAAGACTAGGTAGCTGATCACCAACTCATGTACGCATAGCAAGTTATTACTTAGCAGTGCCATGAGAGCTGCACATATATACAATAAAAACAGTCACATATTTACAATAATAAAAATCTGTCTTACCTTCCTATCTGATATTCGGAGAAGGGATGCATCATGGACCCAAAAAAGGATGCCTGAAGTATTCGGATCTTGTCGTAGTGAAAAAACATGCAGTCGTAAGGTGCTTCACAGGCGCAACACTTCTCACAGGAGTCACCCATCTGTGAACTGAAGCTAATATACAATGAGACATGTGCTCGTTGTCTTTTTTTTTTAAGAAGGCAGAGAAATAAACTGTAACAGGAAACACACCTTAATTAACTAACAAAACTTGTTAACCTGTGGTCGCAAATGATTGATAAATCAGCATATAATTATACGTATCAGAGTACAGTGCAGCTGAACAGAGAGAGAGATCAATGTAGGGGATTTTCCTAAAAAAGTAGACCTCTCACCTAGCATGCAGGATAAGATTCTCCCTCAGGAGCCATGCTCCTGGGCGGGTCCCACTGACAATGTTAGAGCTAACAGAAAAGGAAATTATGGTAAGTATGAAGTTAATTTCTTCTTTCTGTAGCACTCCACATTATCAATGGGTGATCCTCACAACTGGGCTTTAAGAAGAAGTACCCAGACCAAAAAAAACGGTGAGGGGGAGAATGTTATCCCATATACCAGATGCTTTAGAATTACTTGCAAACTGCTGCCTGCAGCACTCTGCAACCAAGAGCTCAGTCGGCAGAACTCTGAACATCCAATTTATAATGTTTTATGAAAGTGTGGACTGAGGTCTACATAACTGCCTTGCATGGTTCTGAAACTGTGGCTTTGCCCCTCTCCACCCAGAAAGTTGCCAGTGCCCTGGTGGAGTGAGTCTTGATAAGAGCTGGAGGCCTCTTCTTTTTCACCACAGGCCTGTGCCCACCTAGTTAGGGTGGGTTTAGAGGCCTTTTGTCCTGGCTTGGCTGCCCAAAAAAGCACAAACAGACTATCTAACTTACGAAACTCAGATGTACGTTTAAGATAGATCCTAACTGCCCACCTTAGGTCCAGTTTATGCAACTCCTTCTCCTTGGGGTGAGAAGGATGCGGACAGAAGGATAGAAGGCAAGTCTCTGGGTTCACATGAAAAGCCATGGGCAATTTAGGGATGAAGGATGGAACAGTCCTAAGTATCGCCTTGTCCTTATGTATGATAAGGTAAGGCTGCTTTTGCGACAAGGCCTGGAGTTCGCCCACTCTTCTGGCTGAACACATGGCCACTAAAAAACAGACCTTGTAGGACAACACATCCAGTGGCATGGATGACAATGGTTCAAAAGGCTCAACACAGAGAGCATTCAGAACCAAGTTAAGATCCCACGAGGGAACTGGGGATTGAAACAGCGGTCGGCTCTGCCAACCACTTCCAGAAGATGAACAACCTCTCTGTTTGTTCCTAGGGAGAACCCCAAGGAAGCTTCAGTAGCAGATACCTGCCCTCTTAGTGTGCTCAATGCCAGCCCTTTATCTACACTATCCTGAAGGAATTCCAGGATCTGAGCAATGGAGGCCTTTGAAGGTTTAATTCCCTTCTCTCTGGCCCAAGAAGAAACTATGGCCCAGACTTGGGTGTAAACAGCTGAAGTAGAGGTTTTTCTTGCCGCCATCAAGCTTTCAGCTACCCTCGGGGAAAATCCTAATTTAAGAGTCTCCTTCTTTCAGGAGCCAGGCTGCAAGTTGCATTGCGCCTGGGTTTGGGTGTAGAATGGGGCCTTGCAGCAGGAGGTCCCTTCATACTGGAAGGCAGAAGGGAACTTGCTGGGCTAGGTTCACTAGATCTGAGAACCACAGTCTTCTTGGCCACTTCGGGGCTATCAGGAGAAAGTTTCCATTTGAGTGTCTTATTTTTCTTAAGACTTTTTGGAGGAGAGGCAGTGGAGGAAATGCATATGCTCTGCGGAAGGACCACACCTAAGTCAGAGCATCCACTGCCTCTGTGTGAGGACACTGATACCAACTGAAGAACCTGTGGGTCTGAGCATTGTGGTTTGAAGCAAACAGATCTATCTGTGATTGCCCAAACCATTTGCTTAGTGTGAACACCTCTGGGTACAACTGCCACTCTCCTGGGTGAACATCTTCGTGACTTAGCCAGTCCGCCTGAATGTTCAAATCCCCTGCCAGATGTACTGCCAACAGAGAGAGAAGATTCTTCTCTGCCCAGCTCAGTAGTTTTTTTTTTTTATACTTGTTTATTGAGTTGCTCAAAGAGTTACAGTACATCAGGCTAAAATACAACTAATCAGACAAGATCCAAACAAGTACATCTGAGATTAGTGTACAAATCTGAGTAAAAAGATAAATATTGTTCCGTTAATAGACTTAAGAAGAAGAGGTGGGCTACAGCAGTCCCTCTCCTCCACCATTATGAAACTGTTCGATTCATACTATTCCTGATTCTATAACAGGTCTGTAGGTACAAAACTGAATTACAATAAAGGAAATTAACTTATTTCAACTGAAATTCAAATTAACATTGACAAGCTTCATCTCTAAATAACAATTACTTTGATGTTGTCCATTATCCTTATATACTGAGCATGGGGGACTGTTGTCAAGGGTGTATTTGCCTTGGGGGACATTTGTACAGAGATCTTGTTGGCCCCTGGCCAGTATGCGAATTATGGGATTAAAAGGGGGAACTAAGGGGAAGGGGGGAGGGAAAGGGGATCAACAGGGAGAAGAGGGGAGGGGATCACAAGTAAAGGAAAAGAAGGGGCGGCGGAGGTCAACATCTCTTTCATGTTACAAGAAGAAAAGAGTTTATTACACATTTTCTTTGTACAGTTCCCATCTGGTCCATCTGTTTGTAAACTGTTCTGTTCTCTGCTTTATTTTATACGTCAGCCTCTCCATGGTTTGTATTTTCCCTATAAGGTCAACCCACTCTGAGAGGGTTGGTGGGTCTGGTTGCAGCCATCTTTTGGTAATTGCTTTGAGCGAGGCTATCACCATAATGGCCCATAAATATTGTCTCTCCTTCCCCTGGATCCCCTGCGGAATAATTCCCAATAGAGTATGTTCAGGGCCTAACTCCACTTCCACTCCCACTCCAAACAATGTCTCTAAGTGTTGTTCTATCCTCTGCCAATATTCCCTAATCAGGGGACAGGACCATAGTACATGTACTATGCCAGTGGCACTGGAACAATTTTTATAGTGGAGGTGCAGAAAGCCATTGAACAAAACTGCATAGGAAGCCATAGGGAATTGTACATCAAGCATGGGGGTGCTGCCGCACCCCCAGCACCCCTAGTTCCAGCACCTATTCTATGCCTGCCTTTAGGTCCCCGCACCCTCTCCAACATTTTCCTTGTGTCAGTATTTCCATTTTAACTTGTCTTAAAGGAGTCAAGAAATATCTCAATTTTATTTTCCAGGAAAATTTCTGCCATGTCAGAGAGGATGTTACTTACTAACTACTCAAAAATATATTTTGCCAGATGGCATCATGATATTTAATTCCTATTTCCTGAAACCATTTTTGTTGATTTGCAAGTTCTGTGATAGCCCCTTTACCACTAACAGAGGCCCATATTGTTTCATAAACCTCTGGAAAAGGTCTTGCGTCCCCCAATAATGTTGTGTTTTTAATTAAGGTGTTAATCCTATCTCTTATTTGATAATAGTATATTATATCTGCTGGTTTCCATCCTAGTTTTGTAGCAAGACTCTGAAAGGGCAATAAAGTGTTTGCTTGCATTAATTGCCAAGGTGCTCAGATTCCTCTATCTGCCTACCTCTGGAACCACGGGTGTTGTATGGCCGGCTGAAAATTCTTGTCTCCTATCCACCAAATATATTTCCAGCTACATCTATCTGTATATCCCCTCCTGTTGCCTATCTGCCAGGCGTGTAAGGTAGTTTGCACTGTGGTCAACTGATCTCTGCGCGTATGTTTTCTATCTGCTGGTGAGAACATGAGCAACGCTGGGGGATTTTCCTTATCATACTTTAATTGTATCTGCTTCCAGTGGGTCCTATACTGCCCATGTGCCCATAGAAGTGCAATCTTCATGTGTACGGCTGTCCACTAATCTTGCAGATTAGGGCAAGCCTTTCCACCATCTCTTTTAGCAAGGTACAACATTTTACAAGATATTCTGGGTGCACGGCCTGCCCATAGAAAAGTTAGTAGGAGCCTCTGCCAGTCTGCTATATCCCTAGTAGGAATATTGTATAGCACACTCTGAAAGAGATAAATAAGTCTTGGGACTACATTCGTTTTGATAATTTGCAATCTAGATTGAAAGGGAAAAGGCATAGCATTAAATCTATGTAGGTCAGCTTTTATATTTTCAAGTAAGTTGGGGTAGTTATTCTCGAAGAGGGTAGCTGGATCTCCGACGAGGTACACACCCAGGTATTTTACCACCTTACCATCCCATTTCATGGGGTATTTTTGTTTAAATTTGGTGGGCACCAATGCATTTAGGGACAATACTTTAGTTTTTGTCCAGTTGAGTGTGTAACCCCTAAGTGGCGCTGTCCCAAGGGCTACTACCCCTGCCTGCTTGGCTAGTAGCAGGTTAAGGGGCCTGAGTTCTGAAACAGGTGCCTCCACCCAGAGGTCAGGGTTGGTAGTGGTCAAGCTAACCTGGGCACAGCCTTCCAGGACACTGTAGCCCCCCTCTTTCCCTGCTAGTGGCCTGAACACTGTACAATAATCACTTTCACAATACCCCTGGTACACCATACAAGTACCCACACTGTTTGCACTTACCACCAGGGATGGTTCCTCTGGCTCGACCCTAGGGACCCCCTGTAAAACAAGGTTAGGCACAACAAATAGCAACATTACAGTACTTTGAGCACAAACTGGAACCACCAGTCAGATAAATGCAGAAAAAGCTCAATCTGATTTATTCAGGGGACTTGAACAAGGGAGGGGCGAGATCAGGTTCATTAGCTTAAAGGCTATATCAATCAAACAATTATGCATGTGCTTTAAGTCCCCACACAGTCACACCTCTGGGTACTCAGGTAAGAAGACGATGGGCTAGTCAGGATGTTGCCCGGGGTAGGCCGGCGTCGCAGCTGGTTGGGGCCCTGTGATGGAGGAAAAACAACATGCACAATACACTCTAATTGTAATCCGGAACCAGAGGGCTCAGTTCGTGAAAGAAAAGGCAACAAGACAATCAGATGATACACTTTAGATTAAACTGTTGTTGCAGGGAGCTACCCTGATAATTACTCACGATACCCAAGACTGGACACAGGCAGGACAAAAATCGAGACTGCAGGTGGTTGATCTGGAGTGTCAGGAGAAGCAGGGCCCGCACAAATCACTGAGGCGTCGTTCCTGTTTAAGCATGGAGCAGGGGGCTAATCCCCAAGCAGGTCTCTCGTCGATTACTTTTTCTGTGCAGCGGGTAGTATGGCTGGGCCGGCGTGACAGGACCCAGGCCAATCGAAGGTGAATACGGATTTCAGTTCGTGGCACTGGATGCATCCTCCAGCAAGCAAACAGTTCAAACACACAGTGGGGAACCAAGTCACGATCCACTTTCAGCATACAGCACATTTGCATGTAAGGAAAAGTCCACTGTACCAGTAGATTGCTCTCCGGTCACAATCAGAGTCTCTGCACACACCGGGAGTTCAGAGGTGGCTAGAAGTCCTGACAGGCCGATCGCATTTAGAAAATCTTCGGTCTTCTTCAGGTTGAGCCTGGTCACAATTAAGTGGCTTGCTTTGTTCTCACAAACTCGGATTCAGTCCGAAATAATTCTCTTCTCCCTCTCAGGGGCAGCAGGCAGGCATGCAGGCCAAAACTCAGCCCTTCCCACAGTTCTCCCACGCAGAACTACGCAGACGGCTACTCGACTGTCTCGAGCTGTTGCTTCTTCACTTCCCAACTTAGATCTGATCTCAGCAGCAAGCAGCTTGGGAATTTCCCCAAGATCCAAAAGATTCGGTTGACTGATTCTTCTGTCAGTCACAACAAGGGCTCCCCCTCCAGGGCAGTTTAGGCGCCAAAAGCCCAAAACTACAATTCCTACAGATTTTGACTCTACCAAACCCCTGTAGACAGGCTCCATTTTAGAGTCCCAAAGTACTGGTTGGTCCAATTCGGCAGTCCAGGACCAAGATGGTGGAGATAAACAAAACAGTCTTTGCTGCAAAGAAGGTAGGTTAGACAAATTACATTATCATTATCACTCTAATAGATTTTCAGCAAACCGTTACATCTTCTAACAGGGCTCCTTCTGCGCAATTAGCGATGGCAGAAACAGAGCGATCAGCTGGCAGCCCGAGCAGGACTCAAACATAGAAACACTCAGCCCCCTCCCAGATCAATTATTACTGCATTCTAGGCAGCCCTTAAAGAGACAGCACATGGAGGCTATACAGGCGTTCTCTAGCAATAACATTTAACGGCTACAACACAGGACACCAACCTGGCAGTGAGCATTTAGACAAGCTCGAGAAAGACTTTTTGGGAATCCCCATTTGTAGGGGGGCTTACACCCTTCTCTGCCTGGAGAAAACTTGGCATCCACGTCAAGTCTGTACCATCATAATATTGAAAAATACAATATACACAAGACATATATAACATTAGTATGCTATGCAAATGCTATCTGATTCACCAGTTAACAAACTTATCACATTACTATACATTTCAATGAATTTCATCATACTATATCCATTCTGACAATACATCATGCATATTTCACACAGGTAATTTAAACATTACTATGCAGAATCATGTAATAATTTCTTGTACATTAAACAATGTAATAGCAGGTCCTTCCCTATCAGCTAACTTGGGGCTAGATGGGACAGGGGCACCATACCTAGAAGGCAGAACAATCAACCTGGAATTGGCATTTAGGCTCAGTTTGGGTAGTGAGCTCTGAGAAACATAAACCCCTTTGTGGGCCACATTGAGAGGCAAATCCACTGGCCTCCCGGGAGAATCATAACTGAAGTATACTACTGGCTTGACAGCTCGGCCAGTCTTTCTGGGGCGAACAACCACAGTCACCGTACTCATCTTGGGACTTTCCTCACTTGTGAGGGGTGCCTCTGCCTTGATGGGAATGTTCAGACTTGGGGCACTGTCAGTTCCTTGCTCTGTAGGCTCTGGTTCCACAACACTTGGTTCATCTTGTGAAGGTTCAGGTACAATCAAACTTTGAGGCGCTGAAAGGGGGCTGTCAATACTCTTGTACTGTTCTTCAGGTTCTGCTGTGTCACTAGAAAGACTCAGACCATCAGCCCCTCCTTCGGGCAATTCACACAGTTCCACAAAACACAGGGAGTCCACATCCTCAGACATGATACTTTGCACTTCACTTTCAGGGAGCATTGGCTCCAAGGACAAAGCTGGGGGGTTAGGCAGTCCAGAAGGTCCAGCTTCATCCCCATGATTCTGCATAGGATTTCCTCGAAACAACTGACTCAATTCATAGTAGGGGTAATAGGCATTATCACACTCACTATCATTAGAGTTAGACTGGCAGTCACTATCATTCTGGACCTGCTGCAGGGAAAACCTTAACTCTGTGAACATTGGGGTAGGTTGACTCTGCCTCTTTCTTGCAGCAGCATGAGTCACCGGCCCAGGGAACTCAATCTCTGAGGGTTCAGCCTCAATTAGGACTTGGCTGATAGGTAGCAAGTGGTTACGGTGCATGGTCTTGACAACTTTGGAGTTATTCTATGGGTGCACTTTGTACACTGTAAAATCATCCAACTTTCAAACTACTACATGGGAAAGATGGTGCCATTGATCAGCAATTTTGTGTTTATCATGTAGTCCCAAATTGCATAACAACACACGATCTCCAGGTCGAAGCTCTTGAACCTTTACTTTTTTATCATGCCTCTCTTTGTTGGCTAGATTTCTCTTGGCAGGCATTGTCTGGGCCAGTTGATAGGCATGATTCAAATGAGCTTTCAGTTTTTGTACGTATTGCAGGTAGTTTTTGGCTTGGACCCCATCTGGAGAGACCCCAAAACAGACATCAACTGGCAGTCGGGCCTTCCTCCCAAACATAAAGCGGTAGGGGGAGAACCTGGTAGCATCATTTTTCATGCAATTGTATGCGTGGACCAAGGTGCTGATCTGCTGGCTCCATTTATGCTTGTCTTTTGGGTGGTGAGTGCCCAGCATTTCTAGAAGGGTGTGGTTAAATCATTCTGGTAGAGGATCCTCTTGGGGGTGATAGGGGGTGGTTTTTGACTTCTGCACCCCCCATAGAGAGAGAGCATTTCTTTGATTAGTCAACTCTTAAAGTCTCTGCCCTGGTCATAGTGGATCCGCTGGGGGGCACCATAGTGGACGAAGAAATTTTCCACTAGCACCTTGGCCACGGTAGAGGCCTTTTAATCTTTGGTGGGAAAGGCTTATGCATACCATGTGAAATGACCCATAACCACTAACACTTTGCCAATATTCTGCTGATCAGGTTCTAAACACAAAAAGTCTATGCAGACCAGTTCCATGGGGGTACTGGTAGTAATATTAACAAGGGGGGCAGCCCTCTGAGGCAGGGCTTTTCTTTGCAGGCAGCGACTACATGTCTTTACATGGTGCTCAACATCGGCCCCCATCTTGGGCCAGTAGAATCAAGATCATACTAGGTCGAGAGTCCTGTCAATACCGAAGTGCCACATGTGATTGTGGAGGGACCTCAGTACCAAATCTTTAAAGGCTGTGGGCAGGACCAATTGTTGCTTGTCTACTTGACCACTGGGATCCACTGTCTCTCTGTATAACAACTGAATTAGCAACTTCAACCTGGGGCCTTCTTTAAACAACAGGGCAGTTCGCAAATCAGGGGAACGTTACTTAGACACATCTTTCCCCACACACAGGGCATCAAGTACTGGCTGAATCTTAGGATCCTGGGATTGAGCCCACCGAATGCTGTCATTGTCAAATTGAGCTAGTGTACTAATACCTAGAGCAGAGAAATGGCAATAGGCAGCCAGTATGCAGGTATCAGAAGGGCCCAAGCAATCCACTAAACAGTCCACTGTGCCCGCAGACATCTGTACATCTCTATCAAACTTTCGGCACAATGCTCGGATGTCAGGTTCAGATAGCCTGACCCAATCACTCTTGGAAGTGGGTCTTCGTGATAGGGCATCAGCATCAGTATGGTTCAGACCCAGTCTGTATTCTACAGCTTTATCATAGGTTGACAATGCAGAGAGCCACCGGTGCCCAGTGGTATCTAACTTAGCTGAAGTCTGTACATAGGTCAATGGGTTATTGTCAGTCTTCACCAATATCTTTGCCCCATAGAGGTATTCATGAAACTGGTCAATGATGGCCCATTTTAGCGCAAGGAACTCCATCTTGTGCACAGTGTAGTTTTGCTCTGACGGGGTCAAGCTCCTACTGGTGAAAGCCACTGGTCTCAAACCATCCTCATGGTTTTGATACAGCACAGCTCCTAGACCCTGCAGACTAGCGTCAGTATGCGACACATAGGGTTTGGTGGGGTCAGCATAGGTGAGGATGGGGCATGGGTGAGCTGGTATATGACTTAGTGGAAGGCTGCTTCACAGTCAGGCATCCAGCGGAGCCTGAAAAGTTCACCCGGGTGGAAATATACTTTCTCTGGTTCTTTGACAGACCTTTTTTTGTATTTACAATTGGTAGGTGGGTAAATCTGGGTAAGGTTCAAGAGTGGGCAAATCACCTTGGAATAGTCTTTTATGAACCTGCGGTAGTAGCCACAGAACCCCAGAAAATGTTGTAGTTCTTTCAAGTTATGGGGCTAGGGCCAAGTAGTCAGTGATTCAACCTTACTGGGGTCGGTCTCTATCCCTTCTATAAATACTATGTGCCCCACATAATTCACGGAGGTTTGGAAAAACTGGCACTTGTCAGTGGACAGCTTGAGGCCGAAGTCTTCCAGTTGATCTAGGACTTTAAACAGTCGGTTCTCATGCTCCCATAATGTGCTCCCAAACACAATTACATCGTCCAAGTACACCAGACATTCCAGCAAATTCATATCTCCCACCGCACGTTCCATCAGTCGCTGAAAGGTGGCCGGGGCGCCCGATATCCTCTGTGGCATTTTTTAGAAATTCGTTGAATCTCAATGGACAGATAAAGGCTGTTTTCTCACGGTCCTCTGGGGCCATTGGAATCTGGTAATATCCGCTGTGAAGATCCAACACCGAGAACCATTTGTTCCCATTCAAACAAGCCAGGGCATCTTGTATATGGGGCATGGTGTATTGATCGGGGATTGTCCGCTGGTTCAGGGTTTGATAATCAACACACATCCTCACAGACCCACTTTTCTTATGCACAACCACAATGGGAGAGGCATATGGGCTCCTGGATTCTTGTATCACTCCTGTAGTGAGCATTTCCTGCAGGTGTCTTCTCACATCATCTATGTCTGCTGGGGCTAGGCATCGGGATCTCTCTTGAAATGGCTAGTCATCATGCAGGTGTATGTGATGCTCTGCATGCTGGACACATCCCACATCCCATTCCGTCAACAAAAACACTTGGTCTCTCTGGGCAAGTTTCTTGCTAATTCTAGCCTTCCATTCAGCTGGCAATGGGGAGTCACCAAAGTCAAATAAGTCAGGGGTCACTCTTTCCTTCTCACCAGAGCACTTGTTGCTGGGCAATACAGCAGTGTCTGTGCAGTGTACTGTAGCCAGGGTGCACCCTCTGTTCACCTGAATCTCCCAATCCGACACATTCTGAATCTGGACCATCATTTGTCGTGCATAGCCGTGGGCATGAGCAGGCAAGATGCTGGGGTTGACCAATAATCCTTCTGGCAATTTTCCATCACCTGGTGCATCCAACATCAGTATTTTGTTCTTAACATCTTTCTGGAGGTGGACCTGCCCTTGAATGGTACACTGGGCATTAGGGGCCAGTACCATTGAGTCGGGATCCTTCTTCCACACGATCTCAACAGGTTCATCCTGGTCTACTTCCTCAGGTTTGTGTTGCAAATCACAGGCCCTCTTGATCAGAGCCAGAATTCTTAGGGCCCGCCCAGTCCATCGCCCTTGTTTCTCGTGACAGAGTTGTGCTAGTCTTCCAAACATATGGATGTTTGTCCCAATTAAGAGTGGAACCCCATCATACAGTCAAGTAGGGGGACACACTAAAGCCAGTGTCTTGACTTATTCATCCACTCCAGCCACTAAGGTGGGGAAAGACAGCCAGATCCAAATATACCCTGAGTACGGGTAAGACTTCTCACTCAACCCCCACACATGTAAGCCTTCCAAGGGTTGTAGGGGCACATCAGGCAGGTGCTTTCGATACCAGTCTTGGAACACTGTAGTCACTTGAGACCCACTGTCAAGCACAGCCCGGGTGGACACACCATTCACCTTTACTGTAGTTTCCATCAAAGGACTCACCACCTCGGACCATTCAGGTGATGCAGACTTGGATGTCGACTAGGCAGCAGCTTTGGACAAATAACTCTTTTGAGCAGCTCCACCTGGCGGCCGGTTATTGTTCCATTGAATCAAGGCTAATAGTCTGGTGGCAACCCTTCTCAGGTTCTCCGGTGAGTGGCAAAAGAAATGGATGTGCCCGTCCTCCCCGCAGTGGTAGCAATAATTGGGTTCTCTAGAGTCTCTGAGTGGTGGGGGGCCCTCTGCCTGCTTGGGTACATCAGGGGCACCTCGAGGCCCTTCCTGGACTGGTGACTTGCGTTCCTGATCTTCTGGACTTCCACTAAGTTTGGGGTTTTGTGTGACTTGTAGTAGGTCCCACACCAGGGCTCTCAGCTCTTGTACTCCTTTCAGGAGGTTACCCTCGGTCCGAGTTTCTGAAGAGACAACATGTACCCCACCCCACTTTTTAACTCAGGGAGTGCCTGGTAGAGGTCAGGATCTCTGGCCACCTCAGTGGCTTGTAGGTTGCCCCTTAGCTCTGTCAATTCTTTGATCAACTCTCTCAGTTGCTGTGCCTCATCTTCGTCACTTCTTTCAGGGGTCTTGCAAGTACTAACAACCCCAGTATAGGGCTCCCAGCCCTCTTCATCATTCTCCACCTCACAAATCTCTTTCATGAGGTGACAGTACTCAGGAGGATTAGCTTTCCTGTCTTGCAACTTGAGTTTTAGCATCATCACACTAGAGTACCTGTCTGACTTGAGAATATGGTCCAATCTGACCCGATTCAGTTCCTTAGCATGCACCCCTCCTTTTCTGAGGGCCCTCTGCAGAGCCCTCTCAATTCTGGTAACAAACATAGATAGCTTCTCATTCTTTCATTGTTTGGCAGATTTGAATTTCCACAACAAATCGTTCTCTGACTCAGTACTTCCAAAAATTCTCTCCAATGCAGAGAGGTATTCAGCTGCAGTAGCTTCTGGGCTAGTGGCTCATAGGAAGCAAATGGCCTCCAGTGCAGGGCCCCTCAAACTTTCCATGAGTCTTTTCCTTTTCTCCCCCTCAGAACACTGCCACTTCTGGACCGGGGGGGGGTAGCATAGTCCATCCACATTGCCAGGTCATCCTCCTCCACAGGCACTGGGACGGTGCCCGAGAAAAGCCGAAGTCTACGGTAAGAGTCCAGGTGCACAGATGGAATTACTATGGGGGAGGTGACCACAGGAGAACCCTTAGGGGAGGCAGGACATGCTATTGGGGACTGCAATGGCGTGGGTTCTTCTGAGAGGTCTAGCACCTTCACTAACTCTTGGGTGGTTCGCCCCTCTGAAGCTAACAGCTTAAGCAGCTTATCCTTGAGCCCCTCTATACTGGTGAACCCACCTGGGGTAGTGGGATCACTGTGTAAGTGGATGACCCTCCACCCCTTCTGGGCCCCTTCAGACAGAATAACAGGGGGTACCTTCTCCAGATCTATGGGGGAGCTGCAGGAAAGTAAAACTACCATGGTCTGGTTAAACAGATCAGAATCCCTTCCCTTCACTTCAACTTTTCCCATGCACTTAACACGTTCCACAGTTTCTATAATAACAGCATTAGTGGTCCCTAATGGGACATCCATTAACAGGAGGGTCTATCGGGGATCTATCCCCTCTGCCTCACTCCACCCCATCATTCGGTGTACTAACAGCTTATGGGGGGCGATTTTGAGCTTAGGCGTAGCAAATTATTCCATTTTTTCACCAGTTCTGAACATAATGGGGTAGTTTCCACCTCCGCCCACTAGAGGACGCTAATCCCAGTGGTGCCTCCAAGATGTAACCCCTAGGTGGCACTATCCCAAGGGCTACTACCCCTGCCTGCTTGGCTAATAGCAGGTTAAGGGGCCTGAGTTCTGAAACAGGTGCCTCCACCCAGAGGTCAGGGTTGGTAGTGGTCAAGCTAACCTGGGTACAGCCCTCCAGGACACTGTAGCCCCCCTCTTTCCCTACTAGTGGCCTGAACACTGTACAATAATCACTTTCACAATAGCCCTGGTACACCATACAAGTACCCACACTGTTTACACTTACTACCAGGGATGGTTCCTCTGGCTCGACCCTGGGGACCCCCTGTAAAACAAGGTTAGGCACAACAAATAGCAACAGTACAGTACTTTGAGCACAAACTGGAACCAGAGTCAGATTAAATGCAGAAAAAGCTTGATCCGATTTATTCAGGGGACTTGAACAAGGGAGGGGCGAGATCAGGTTCATTAGCTTAAAGGCTATATCACTCAAACAGTTATGCATGCGCTTCAAGTCCCCACACAGTCACACCTCTGAGTACCCAAGTAAGAAGACGATGGGCTAGCCAGGATGTTGCCCGGGGTAGGCCGGTGTCGCAGCTGGTTGGGGCCCTGTGATGGAGGAAAAACAACATGCACAACACACTCTAATTGTAATCCGGAACCAGAGGGCTCAGTTCATGAAAGAAAAGGCAACAAGACAATCAGATGATACACTTTAGATTAAACTGTTGTTGCAGGGAGCTACCCTGATAATTACTCATGATACCCAAGACTGGACACAGGCAGGACAAAAATCGAGACTGCAGGTGGTTGATCTGGAGTGTCAGGAGAAGCAGGGCCAACGTGAATCACTGCAGCGTCGTTCCTGTTCAAGCGTGGAGCAGGGGGCTGATCCCCAGGCAGGTCTCTCGTTGATGGCTTTCTCTGTGCAGCGGGTAGTCTGGCTGGGCCAGTGTGGCAAGACCCAGGCCAGTCGAGGGTGAATACAGATTTCAGTCTCTAGCAAGCAGAACACAGTTCAAACACACAGTGGGGAACCAAGTCATGACCCACTTTCAGCACACAGCACATTTACATGTAAGGAAATGTCCATTGTACCAGCAGATTGCTCTCCGGTCACAATCACAGAGTCTCTGCACACACTGGGAGTTTAGAGGTGGCTAGAAGTCCTGACAGGCTGATTGCATTCAGCAAAACTTCGGTCTTCTTCAGGTTGAGTCTGGTCACAATTCAGTGGCTTGTTTTGTTCTCAAAAACTCGGATTCTGTCTGAAATAATGTTCTTCTCCCTCTCAGGGGCAGCAGGCAGGCATGCAGGCCAAAACTCAGCACCTTCCCACAGTTCTCCCGCACAAAACTATGCAGACGGCTACTCAACTGTCTCGAGCTGTTGCTTCTTCACTTCCCAACTTAGATCTGATCTCAGTAGCAAGCTACTTGGGAATTACACCAAGAGCCAAAAGGTGCAGTTGGCTGATTCTTCTGTCAGTCACAACAAGGGCTCCACCTCCAGGGCAGTTTAGGCACCAAAAGCCCAAAACTACAATTCCTACAGATTTTGACTCCACCAAGCCCCTATAACAGGCTTCATTTTAGAGTCCCAAAGTACTGACTGGTCCAATTCGGCAGTCAAGGACCAAGATGGTGGAGATAAACAAAACAGTCCTTCCTGCAAAGAAGGCAGGTTAGACAAACTACATTATCATTATCAGTCTAATAGAGTTTCAGCAAACCGTTACATCTTCTAACAGGGCTCCCTCTGTGCAATTAGCGATGGCAGAAACAGATCGATCAGCTGGCAGCCCAGCTAGGACTCGAGCATGGAAACACTCTGCACCCCTCCCAGATCAATTATTACTGCAATCTAGGCAGCCCTGAAAGAGACAGGACACGGCGGCTATACAGGCATTCTCTAGCAATAACATTTAATGGCTACAACGCAGGTCACTGACCTGGCAGTGAACATTTAGGCAAGCTGGAAGAAGACTTTTTGGGAACCCCCATTTGTAGGGGGGGTTACAAGTGTATAACCTGATAATTTGGAGAAGATCTCTATCTGAGTAAATATTTCTGGCATTGACTCCTCTGGTTTTGGAAACTAGAGCAAGACGTCGTCTGTGTGTAAAGCAAGCTTATGTCTGGTTCTTTCCAGCTCCACCCCATGTATTCTATAACTCAACCTAATATTCTGAGCCAAGGGCTCTATATAGAGCACACAAAGTAAGGGGGCTAACAGGCACTCTTACCTTGTGCCCCTAGCTAGTTCAAATACTCCAGAGAGATGACCATTTGCTCTTATGTATGCCCTGGGCATAGCATATAGTTTAAAGATAACGTCAATAAAAGGGATTGGGAAACCAAAGCTGACCAGGGTACCCCGCAGAAAACTCCAGGAAACCTGATCAAAGGCCTTCTCAGCATCTAGGCACATCAAGTAGGCTGGGGCATTCATTCTACGCAGGTGTTCTATAATGTTGACCGACCTTCTAATGTTATCCATTGTCTAGCTACCCGGTACAAAACCTGTCTGATCTAAATGAATCAGGAATGGGAGTATTTGTTCAAGTCTTTTCACCAGTATACTGATCAAGAGCTTATAGTCCATGTTTAATATAGATATAGGTCTATATGATGCGCATAGTGTGGGGTCCCTGGGCAGCTTGGGGATTACCGATATGATGGTCTGTGCCCACGAAGGGTCCGCCTCTCCCTCCTTGGTCCAGATCCAGTTGTACACTTTCAATAGCACCATGGGTATCTCTTTTCTAAATTTTTTATAAAATTTGTTAGGTAGGCCGTCGGTCCTTGGATATTTGCCTGCTTTTAACTGTGTAGTAGCTAACTGTAATTCTCTCAGAGTCACTGGGGCAGTCAACATGTTCTTGGTATCCTCTGTAACTTTGGGGAGTTGGAGTGGCTGTAGAAAAGTCTGTACATCTTGTTTTGAGGGGGAAGCACCTTGGGAATAGAGCTTTTGATAAAAGTTCTTGAAAACATCCACAATCTCCTCTACTTGATACTTCCATGTTTTATTTTCCCCTATATCTAAAATCCTAGGTATACACGCCTTTGCTCTGTTGTGTCTAAGTCTACTGGTTAAGAGCTGTTGGGTTCTTGGCCCACCTTGTAGAAACACTGTCTTAAATAAACCAGCTTCTGTTCTATTTGATAATCCAGTATCCCCAGAAACTCCTTCTTGTATTGTTTTAGTTTTTTGCCCCTTTCGCTATCTATTTTTTGTTGTTGCTCTTTTTCTAGCGTGGATATCTGCTCCTTTAAAAATTTAGTTCTCTCCTACATCTTTCTCTTTAAATGTGTAGAAATAACTATGAATTTCCCTCTGATTATTGCCTTTATCGTATCCCAGAGTATGCCGGGTTTGACTTCCGGCGTGTCCTTATCTTTTATGGCCTGTTCTATTGTTATTTTGATTGTGGCTTGAATGTCCTTATCTTGCAGTAAGGACGTGTTCAGTCTCCAAAAGGTAGAATGTTTCACAGGACCCAGGAACACCTTTAAAAAAATGGGCACATGGTCAAAGATATGAATATCTCCTAACCAGGTATCCCTACAGAGACTGAGCAAGTCTCTAGGGACCAGAAAATAATCCAGCCTAGAGTAGGACTGGTGGGCTTGTGAGAAGTAGGTGTATTACCTACTATCCTTATGCATTGTACACCATGCATCCAGCAGCCCCATCTCCCCCATCAGCCCTGCCACTTTCCTTGCTAAGCCATTTTCCTTTTGCAGAACTTGAGCTGAGGAGTTCTCGGCAGCATTTAATCTCAAATTTAGGTCCTCCCCTATGATCAGATGCCCCTCCACCCATTCTGCTATTCTCAGCAGTGAATCCCTGTAAAAAGTGTAGTCTGCACCTGGTGGTGCATATATCGATACCACAGGGTAATTTTGGACCCATTAAAAACTCCTTTAATTTCCACATATCTACCTTCCCTGTCTGCTAGTATGTCCTTATGTTCAGAAATGTTTTTTTTTAGGGGCCAGTATGGCTGTGCCACGTCTGTGGCCTCCCTTGTAAAAGGAGTCTACTACTATTTGATATCCAAATTTTTTAAATTTAGAATGCTCCTCTTTGCTCAAGTGTGTCTCTTGAAGCAAGATAAAAGAAGCGTCCATCTTACGGATATATGACATTATCCTGCTCCGTTTAATTGGATGTGTGTCCATTCACATTGAAGGACATGATTTGAATATCTGATTTATCCATTTTTATTGCTTTCTGTCCGACCTGCCTGGATTATCTTTATTGTTAACCCTGTGTCCTCTCCAAATTGGGCTGAGTGGGTGGCTGTTTGTGCTTGTTTGTGTCTGTAGGTTAGTTTTTGTTCATTTACATGTTTTTCTGCTTGGATTACACTGTGCCATTTTTGCACACAACATCGGTGAAAGTCTCCTGGACTGAATTTCTGCAAAATATCATCACCAGGTATCAGCTTTTTAATTTTAAATCAACTTTCTTGAAGCCTCCCCAAGGAAGCATATGTCTTACAACTAGTCTTACAAACATGATGATGCTGGGTCCTGCAACTGAATCAACATTTTCAACATCTTCGTCTGACCACTCCTAAAGCAGCTGCACTTGTGGAATTTAAAGAACAAAGGAATTAAACACATTTTGTGACTGAATCAACATTTCTGTCTGACCTACTCCCAAGGTATTGTACTTGTCTCTGAGGACTTTGAAGATCAAAGGAAACATACAGACAAAATGATTTCACACATTGCATATGCCCAGGCCACAGTTTATCACCTTTCAGGAATTTTAACATATTATGTGACCCTGGATCTCAATAGTTCATAATTTCCTCTGGATGTAATTTAGCCATCAGCATTTTTCCTTTGCCATCTCCTCCTGGTGTGCTTGTTAGACCACTCAAGTGCCGCCACCTCAGCTCTACCATGGATTGCTCTGGCAATGTACACCCAAATCCTGGACCAGCTGGGGTCACATTGTCAAGCAACAATAATAAGGAAGGAACAATTACACTCACCAACATAAATATCTGCAGTCTACTCAAAAAGATAGACTGCTTGCAAGTCTGGGCATTACAACACAACCCTGACATACTCGCAGTCGTTGAGACATGGCTCACTCCAAAATACTGGATTCAGCTGTCTTGATACCTGGTTACACACTATTCAGGAATGAAAGAATCTCAAAAAGAGGAGGGGGCTGTGTGTTATACATTAAAGACTCAATAAAGGGGTTTGCTCTTCCTTTACCCCACTTTACCAGGACCACAAATTCTCCCCATAAAAATTCTGTTGGGGGCCCACAATAAAACACTGTCTATACTTACTGTATATATCCCTCCTGAAGTGAAATTTCCAGGATTTGAAGAACTCATGGAGGTTATCAGATGTCAGCACCTCAACTCTGAATCCATTATTCTAGGGGACTTCAATATCAGTTGGTTGGCACCACCGACTGGCACATATAAGGACACTATAGCTGCACTGCATCTTACACAACTCATTGACTCACCTACCAGAACAAATTACAAAACTGGATCTAGCACACTACTTGACTGGATCCTCACAAACCGCCTGGATCGTATCTCCAACGTGACAGTCCACCCAGACTCATTGAGTGACCACTCTCCAGTAACCTGCAGCTGGACCAACAAATTCAATGCAACACCCCCAAATAATCTGTAATCGTAAACTAAAAAGGGGTCACCTCTCACCTGGAGTACCTTAAGGAGCAGCTACGCAACACTGACTCGGGTCCCCTTGACGCAGCGGAGGATGTGGACACTGCACTCGAGTATTTCATCAAACAATTCAATGCTGCTTGTGACTGCCATGCCCCAGTGCAAAGGACAAAGATCCATGGAAGATACAGCCCCTGGATCACACCAGACTTAATAGGCTGCATAAAAAACAGGGACAATTGGTGGCATAGGGCACAGAACTCTGGCAAGCAATCAGACTTCCAAGAATACAAAAGACTATGGAATGACTGCACCTGGACCATCCACTCTGCCAAAAGTAAACATTTTAGGGAAGCATTACAAACATCATGGGGAAACAGCAGGTCTTTTTGGAATAACCTAGAAGATGTAACAGGGAAAATTAAGAAAGAGGCTCCACAAATGCTCAACATCGATGGTGCCCCTACCCTTGACCCCCTGACTATTGCCAACATGTTTAACAAAGCATTTACTGACCTTAACAGTGTGCTTCTGACAAATCTTTTTGAAGAAACCAACCAAGCTCAAGCCAAAGCCTAGGCCACTCAAACACCCCCTTCTATTTCAAATCTGTCAACTACAACCAAGCAAGAAAGTACATTCGTAAGGTTCTTGGAAAATCCAGGAAAAGCAGCGACACACTTGACCTCAAATTTCTTTCCCTTGCACTTGATGAAATCCTTGCTCCCATTACTAAACTGCTGAACTTATCCCTTCAGCTGGCTCAATTCCCCCAAGCTTGGAAGTCAGCCCTGGTAACTCCGGTGCACAAGAGCGGTGACAGGGCACTGCATGCCAATTACAGACCTATTTCTATCCTTCCACCACTGTCAAAAGTGCTGGAGTGCATAGTCTCAGACCGGGTGGTTGAATATCTTAATAAATACAACATTCAGTGTCTGGAACAACATGGATTTCGGAAAGGGCACAGTACCTCCACAGCTCTTCTGGAGTTCACCAGCTGCTTACACAGTTCACTGGACCAGGGTAACCTTGTTGGTGTGGCCTTTATTGATCTAACAAAGGCCTTCAACATGATCAGTCACTCCCTACTACTTCAATAACTCACCTCGATAGGCCTCTCTAACCTCGCTACTAACTGGTTCAAAAGCTATTTAGCTGATCGTTACCAACAGGTAAAGATTGGAAACATCACATCTGGGCCCTGCCAAGTTCATTGTGGTGTCCTCCAGGGGTCAATCCTAGGACCCCTCCTTTTCAGCATCTTTCTAAATAGCCTACCTCGATCGTGTGACCAACAGATACTTCCCTATGCAGATGATGCTGTTATTTTTACTTCTCAATATGACCCTCACACCCTAAACTATTAGCTACAACATGCTTTTAAACAACCTGAAGATTGGCTCAGAGCCCATAAGATAGTTCTGAACTATAAAAAAGACAAAAGTAATGCTTTTTAGCGGTGCTAGAAGCAAACACAAAGCAGCATCCCTTAACATCACTAACTGCGCAGGGGTTTCACTTGAACAAGTGGTGCAATTCAAATACCTGGGGGTTACGCTTGACTGTTCCCTCTCCTATGCAGAACACATTGAGAATGTGGCCCAAAACAGTCAACATAAGAAGTGGGCTCCTGCACAGGCACAAGAAATGCCTAACACCTGAAGCACTCCAAACCGCAATCCATAGCACAGTTGTCTCCGTCATCGACTATGGATTGGTCATATACAGCTCAACCACTCCCACCTCACTATGTAGGATAGCAGTAGCCCTAAACAAAGCCTGCAGACTGCTCACCAATTCTCCCCGACTAACGCACACATGTGACCTTTATGAGCAAGCCGGGTGGCTACAACTTGAAAACAGGATACAATACCAAACCTGCCTCTTAGCTAAAAAATCACTACTCGGACTTCAGCCTCCTGGAGTCACAAGCCTATTAAGCTTATTCACAGGCCCACACCATACCAGGAACTCTGACCGTCAGGTTTCCACCGTTTCTCACTGCAGAACCTCCCAAGGGCAGAGGTCATATGCCTACTGGGCACCATTTTTGCTCAATAACCTCGGCACTGAACATAACACCACACACAGAGATTGGGGCTTTTCAAGACCAAGCTAAGACAACACCTACTGAAGAAAAGCTCCTGTGACTGTACTTTCTAATTACTCCACACACACACACTTCTGACCCCAGTCTTATTCACCTTTCAGGTTATTACCATCTCCTTGCTACTCCTACTATGTCCTTCTACCCTGAATTGTCCCCATTTTTGCCCTGCAATACCCTGCACTCTCCTCTCCCACCTCCCCCTAAATAGTCATCATGCCCCCCCCACACTCAGTGCCCTCTACTCTCCTTTCTGGATAGCTGCTTATTGTCTTTTACCTGACAATGCCACCTAGGCTGCTACTGTTACCTGAATTATCTTAGTGTTAAAATCATCTCTGTTTCCTTTTTACAATGTATTTTTGTCTATGTTTACTCACCTAGCTAGATACTCCTAAACCCACAATGTGTGTATACCCACCCTTTACGATGTGGAACCTTTGGAAAAGATCAGTTTCCCGCTCAAAGGTATTGTAATCCAAGATTGAATAAATAAATAAAGTCCCCCACACCCTCCTTGAAACACGAAGCTTGCCATTGAACTGAAAAAGCAAACAAATGTTAAACTTTAACATCTGACAACAATAAAAACTTACTTTTCTAATATCAACTGTTAACTTTTAAAACTTTTTGTACTTCCACAAAGTGGAACTTCTCCTACTGGAGAGTTCTTGCTCCAGTGCTCTCCGTCTACTAGACGGTACGAGGGCCAGAACAAGAGGGTATCCAGCTACCGCCCTCTAAGGCAGTCCCCCTCGAAAGCCCAACTGATCTTGGTCTTGCTAGAACGGTTATCATGACAGAAGCCACCAACGGCAGTTGCTTATATTGCTACCCTGCCGATAGCAGTTACTCCATGGGAAACAGTTGGGTGAGAAAGGTTAACCAGAGTTCTCCCCCCCAGAAACACCATCCCCCTTTTTTAAAAGAAAGTGAGGTATTTTATAACCCACCATCATCATCGATAGCTTGTAAAATTTCCCAAAGCAAAGTATTTCTTATGAAATGCTTACGTTTCAATTGGGGCTTTACACATTCCACAGAGTAGTTGAACAAAACAAATGCGAAAGCCCGAGTAAATAAACATCTTCAAAGTTCGGATCTGAGGTTTTGTCCCTTTGAGTCTCTGGAATATGAGAGACGATCCAGTTAGAAAACATTAACATTGTCCTCTACCTGCTTTCCCCATCTCATTTTAAAGAATAATTAATTCAGAAGGCTCCTCTAAACTGAAAATCTGGACAGTACTAACCTGTACTGTAAAAAAGTTGGCAGTTTCAGCAGTATAAAACCATTTCTATATAATTTAGTCTCTGCACTTTTCTCCCCTTTTACCTACACTGGGTACACGACCCAGTCTGCCCCCTCCCCCATCATAGAGGCCTTAAACAGACAAAATAAACAAGAGGAAAGTAGGAAATCTCTCATCTCAGTCCTTTTTTTTTTTCCCCTCAGGAGCCTCCCCCGCACTCCGCCGTTCCTCCGGCACCATCCCCGGACATGAGACCCCCTCCCTTCAGCACCCGCGACTTACCCTGGGCAGGGTGGTGGGAGCGACTCAACCCACCAGAGCGGGTCCATGCCAGGAGGCATCCTCCGGGGATGGCGGCCAGGGGCAACGTCGTGCTGTGGCTCCATTTTTTCCCGAGATTTTCTCCGGCGGGCATAGCGTGCAATGGCGCCAGCGACTGGTATGGCGCACGCTCCCGTGCGCGCGCACTAGTCAAGCCGTCTGCCACGTCCCTGCCTCTCCCCTGCCTCTGCGGCTGCGTGTTGTTGATCCCTAGCCTCCACTAGGGGTCAGGCAAGCACCGGCCGCCCGAATCCCCCCACCCTGGAGATGGAGAGCAGTCCTCCGGACGCTCGATCCATCTCCTCCCCGCCGACCCCCGACAACCCGCACTCGTTCCCGAACACGGGTCGCTGGCGTGGCGCGAGGTGTAGCGACCAGCGCCTCAACCCTCAGCGCCACCAGGCCACATCTCAGTCCTTTTTGTATTTTGAAGAGGGCCCTCTATTAGTTTACTCACTTCGGTTGCAAATCCGTTAGTCTAGTCAGTTTGGTGGTCTACAGTACATCATAAGGAGGTCTCAAGGCTGCAGCTCAAACATTGATGTGGTAATTTCTCTAAGTAATCTCTCACCAGATCAGTCCTGGGTATCTTTATTCTTATCTGCCTGAGCACTCTGTAACTTGTTCACCAGGTTCTGTATTGCTTGAAGGGATGCTATTGATGACGTGGTCTCATCGCGTCCCCGTTTCCTTCCACCTGTGGCTGTCTTCCAATTAGAGCGCCCCAAGAATGGCTGCTGGGTAGTGTAGTTTTTCTTTGTGATTTCTCCTGGTTCCATGAGGCCTTTTTCGAGCATGGCCTGGCATGTCTCCTCTGGGGTGTCATAGGTGCGTTGCCCCTCTGGCCAAAAGATTCTGATTCGTGCTGGAGAGGGTGTGTGAAAACGAATCCCTTTAGTTTTCAGCCTCTTGATAATGTCGGAGTATTGTGCCCTGAGATGCTGTATTTCAGGTGGGAAATCATGGCTGAAATATAATCTAGAGGTAAGGTACTTAACTTGTCCCACTTTCCACACCCTAGCCAATATATCCTCTTAAACTTTGTAACTGTTAAACTTTAGTATAACAGATCATGGTCTCATGTTAGCATCTGCCGGTTTGGGCTGCAAGGCTCGATGTGCTCTCTTGATGCTGAGTGTGTATCCTGCTGGAAGCTGTAATACATCTGTTAGGGGGTTTGTAAGGAATTCTGTCATTAGCCCAGTTTCTGTACCTTCAGGCAATCTATATATCCTTAGGTTATCTCTACGTGATCTGCTTTCAAGATCTATGCAATTATCATGTAGTCATGCAGTTTGCTCAGTCAAGGCCTGAATTATGAAGGCCATTTGTGCTGCACCCTCCTCCACAGCTCCGATTCTGGTCTCAGCAGTATCTAGTCGGGTCTCCAGTCCTGTAAGTTTTTGGTTAAGGGAGCGAAATTCATGTTTATTTTCCACTCTCATTTCTTTGAGCTCTTGAAACAGCTGTTCAAATCATGATTGAGAGAGCTGATTGTTCTCCTCCTCTGTATCAGCCATGCTTACTGGAGAAGGGCTTCTGCTCAATGCTGCAGCTGGGTGAGACAATCTTACCCCATCCTTACTTTTGGGGGTATTTTGTGACCGAGCATTTCGATGTCTATCTTTAAAGCGACTTGTTAATACCATTAGTGCCAGTTTTGATGGGTTTTTACTGCAAAAAATGGATTTTTGTGGCGAGGGAGAGGAGCTGCTCTCTTTCAGGTCCCTGCTGGTGGCTCCGTGACATTACCAGAAGTCCCAGCTCAGTAGTTTGGAGGCCTCACGAAGCACTGCCCTGCTTTTTGTGCCTCCTTGGTTGTTTATGTATGCCATTGTGACGGCGTTGTCCAACCACACCTTTACTGTGGTGTTCCTCAGTCTGAACTGAAATTGAAGCAGAGTTACGTGAACTACCCACATCAACAGGACATTTATGTAGAGACGCTGTTCTTGTAGTTACCAAATTCCCTGAGTGGGAAGTTGGTCCAGGAATGCCCACCACCTGTGCAGGCTTACATCCATTGTGAAAATCATCTCTGGTGGTAGTTCCAGTGGAACTCCCTTGATGAGATTCTGCACATTCAGCCACTGACTCAGGGAGTGATGAAGCTGAGGGGTGAGGAGGATCCTGGCTTGATCATCCTCTGATGACGGGTCCCAGGCCGTCAGCAGCAACTTCTGAAGAGGCCGCATGTGGAAGCGGGCCCAGGGAGCTAAGTCTATTGCTGCCACCACGAGACCCAGAATCTGCAGCAGAGTGTGGGCCAATGCTGAGGACTGAATCCTGAGTCACAACAGCAATGTCTCCTTCTGGGAAGGTGATGGGAACACCCTCCCTACTTTTGTGTCGAAGATCACCCCCAAGTGCTCCAAGGGCTGCGATGGCTCTAAGGAGCTCTTCTCCTAGTTCACCATCCAGCCATGTGATTCCAGGATCTCCAGAGCCCTGGACATCAATCTCTTTGCAAGAAGCATTGTCGGTGCTCGAATAAGCAGGTCGTCTAGATAAGGGTAGACATGATGACCCTCCTGTCATAGTTGAGCCACCAGAACAATCAATACCTTCAAGAAAACTCAAGGATCTGTTGCAAGGTCAAACAGTAGTGCCCTGTACTGGAAATGTTGGCCCAGAATGAGAACCTGAGGTACCTTTGGTGGGACTGACGGATGGAGATGTGAAGGTAAACATCCGTCAGATCAATTGAGGCTAAGAAGTCCCCCGGTTGAACAACCCGGATTATCGACCTCAGAGACTCCATCTTGAATGTCTTGTGGTGCACAAACTTGTTCAGATGCTTCTGATCCAAAATGGGCCTAACCCCCCCAACCCCAAGACATCTTGGGAACTATGAAGTAGAGGGAGTAGAACCCTTGACTCTGCTCATTTGGGGGAACCGGAACGACAGGCCTGATTTGAATGAGATGGGTCAGAGTGTCTGACACCGCCTGGCATTTTGCCACTTGCTTTGAAACTGAGGACAGCAGAAAACATCTCTTGAGGAAACTGTTAAGAATTCTATGGCATAGCCTAGGTGAAGGATTTCCCAAACCCAAGTGTCTGGCGTCGTTTGGGCCCATCTTGCAAGAAATTCCTGCAGTCTTTCATCAAGGGGAAGGGGGCAGGGATGTGCCCAGTTACCATTATTGTGAGGTACCAGGCTTTTGTGCTGGTCCTCCTCCGCAGTGCCTGGGAAAGGAGCCTCTGCTGCCATATCCTCTATTGCCTGAATAGGCACCTCTGTTCCCTTGGGTACTGAAGTTCCAAAAAGGATGATACTCTTCCCGGGACTGTCTGCACCGACCATTGCCCTGGCCTCATTGAGGAGCTGTGGCCTTGCGTTGCTGTTTTGACACTGGAAGGTGGACCTTCTTATCCTGCACGTCCTGCAAGATAGAATCCAGACCAGAACCAAACAATACATTTCCTCCAAAAGTAAGGCTAAATGGTGTCGTCCTTGAAGACTGATCAGCAAACTAATGTCTGAGCCACACGGCCCTCATGGCCGACACAGCGTGATAGGCCGAGCGGGCTGACAAGCGTAAATTGTCCACTGTGGAATCCCCAAGGAAGGAGGATGCCATGGCCACCAACTGAAAAATACATGCACCCTCCGAATCAAGAGAGATGTAGTCGGTCAGCATAGTGACCCAGAGGTTTAAGGCTCTGGCAACAATAAATGAAGCATAGGAGGTATGAATGTTTGTGCCCGAAGCAGCAGAAGCCCTTCTGCATGAGGTATCCATCCACCTGTCATGTGAATCTGATAGTGCCAGAGCCCCCTCCATTGGAATGGTCGTGTTTTTTTTTTTTTTTTATATTTCTTTTTTCCCACCTACTACCCTACCGGAGCTGCCCCATCAGGAGTCACCAATGAAGCCTGTCCCTGCCACCGTCTTACCTGGCTGTCGGGTTCCTCCATCCTGCCGCGGATTGCCCCCAGGAGGGGTGGGGCCGAACAACCCTGTACCTTCTTGTCTCGTCAGGTCCCCTGAGACAGGTGGCAGACGGTGGCACATCATAACTAAGCTCGGCGCTCCATCCTCCCGGCTCCAGAGGGTGATTTTCCCCTTTTCTGCATGGATGTTGCATGCCATGTCATCAGTGCACAAGCACCAATGTCCGCAACATCCATCCCAATGTTGAGGCCCCTGGAGCTGACTGGTCCTCAGGCCTCCATCTGTGGCCAGTCATACTGCTGAGGCACCAATGTTCTGTCAGGCCTCCAGCCTCCACCAGGGATCAGCACATGCCAGGTTAGATCCCGTCCCTCCCCCCAGAGAAGGCAAGCTGTCGATGGACACTCCAGCCTTTCTCCCCCCGGTCGACCTCCGGCGGCCCAAATCAGCACCCGAACCTGGGTCGCCAGCATAGTGTGAGGTGTGGCGTCCAGAGACTCAACCCTCAGCGCCACCGGGCTGGCATGGTAGTATGTTTTATAGAATTATAAACAGCTTTGTCTGCCAGAGGGGGGTTTCCCACTTGTGAGACCTTTCCACTAAAAAAGATCATTCCTAGTTCTTGGTTTTGGGAGATTTCTTCTCTCATCCACACCTCCCATTCCTGTTCAATAATCTGGCCACAATGGAGAAAACCTGGAAAACATTTTCAATCAATCAATCAATCAATCAAGCAATCAAATCTTTATTCAGGCGAGCATCATTGAGTAAGGCTCATTTACAAGATAGCCCTGATAAGGTCAAGGTTCAACAGTTGATACACAACAGATACATCAATACACTTATATAAACAGTTATACATACAGGGGGAAAAAAACATTTATAAACACAGTGATGTACAGTAAAATTCACATGATAAAATGGGTTATAGGAAAGTTAAGCTAATATTTACAGTATATACAGTATATACATATCCCAGTGGAGGGGCCATGGCAAACATACAGCATAATGTAATACTAGGATGGTGGAAGGTATTACTGGGTGCCATAAGATGGGGTGTCTGTGTTTCTATGTTTCTATGTTTCTATGTCTGCCTGGGAGGGAGAACTGAAGAACAAAGATTATACCATATATGGTGAATTTTTGGGAGGGAGATTGTGAGATGACAAAGCTAGCTCTAGCGGTAGCAACTGCATTTCTCTGTGAAGAAAACTGTACAATGCTGTTTAAAGGATGCAATTGGTATAATATTGGACAGTTTTAGGGATTTTTGTAGGGTGTTCCATGCTATAGTTAGAGAATAGCTGATTGCTGCCCTCCCTAGCCGGGTGTTGAATTTGGGCAATTTGAACAGGATGATGTTGTTGCTTCTTAGGGCATAGGAACTAGGAATGGTCTGGGTAAAGCAACCCAGAATAAAGTTTGGAAGTTTTTTTGATAACGCTCTGTAAGTCCATAGAGCTGCATTTCTGTTCCTTCTGAGGTGTAGAGAAACCCATCCAACTGCAGCATAAAGAGAGCAATGATGGGTATTAGATGGCAGATCTGTTATGAATCTTATTGCTCTATGGTATAAGGTATCCAACTTGTGTAGGTAGGAGATGGGGCAGTGACTATAAAGAAAGTCTGCATAGTCAACAACTGAGAGAAAAATGGCCTGGACTAACCTCATCTTTGAATCTCTGTTTAGGAAGGGTTTTAATCCATAGAAAAGGCCAAGCCTTTGGCAAAGCTTTTTTAGCAGTTCTTCTAAATGATGAGTGAAGTCGAGTCTGCTGTCAATCCACACACCTAGGTATTTGAATTTTTCTACATACTCCAGATGTTCTCCAAGTATAGTGCATAGCTGGGGGAGAATGATTGAAGAGGAGGTGCTGGTGGAGCTTTGATTTGTGAACATCATTGCTTTAGTTTTCTTTGCATTTAACAGAAGCTTATTCTCAAGTAGCTGATATTGTAACAAGGAGAATTCTGTTTGTAGGATTTCACGGGCAGCTGCAGAAGGGTTGCCTGACATACAAAACAGTGTCGTCAGCAAAGAGGTGTACAGAGGATTTGGTGAGGGTTGAATCAATATTATTTATATAGATGGCAAAAAGGATAGGACCCAGGATAGAACCTTGGGGGACTCCTCTTAGCAGTGGTTTTAATGGAGATAGGTCACCTTCAGCTTTTACCTGCTGTGACCTACCGGTAAGATAACACCTGAACCACTTAAGGGAGGGTGGATCTAGGCCAATGGAGTGCAAGGATGATAGCAGAAGCTCGTGGTCCACAGTGTTGAATGCTTTGCTCAGGTCAAGAAATACTGCACAGACATTATTCTTTTTATCTAATTCGGTTTGCCAGTCATTTGTGACCTTGGCTAGTGCAGTGATAGTGCTATGATTGGCCCTGAATCCAGATTGAGCTGGATTCAGGAGGTTAGCATCGCCAAGATATTCCCTTAACTGGGTACTCACTAATTTCTCCAGCATCTTGGATAGCACTGGTAGAATGGAAATGGGCCTGTAATTATTAAGGTCATTAGGGTCCCCTGATTTTAGAAGGGGAACCACTTGGGCTGTCTTCCACAGTGTGGGAATAGAACCAGAGTTTAGAGATAGGTTAAAGAGATGTGTTAGGGGGACTGCAAGTACATGGGATGCAATCTTTAGAAAGTAGGGGTCCAGAGAGTCTGCCCCTGCACTTTTTTTAATGTCCAGCTGCCATAGTAGGTCCTCTATTTGCTTCAACAGTACAGATTTGAAGCTGAAGGAAGAGTCAGCTCTCTGAGCACCAGTGTACTGGGAGCTTAATTGTTCACGCAGCAGGTTAGCTGGAGAGGTGTCAAAGGCAAGGCCAGCCGTTGAGAAGTGGTTATTGAAGGCGTCCAGAATTTCCATTTTGCCAGAGATAGGGCCATTACTGTGGTGTAACTGAGTTGGTAGGGAGGTGCTAGAATCCTGCCCAACCATACCCTTGATGGTACCCCAAAACCTAGCAGGATTATGATAGGAGGAGTCAAGCTCAGCCAAGTAGAAGGCAGCCTTTGCATCTCTAACTTTCTTGGTGCATCTATTCCTGGATTTCCTAAAGATCATCCAGTCATTTGCATTCTTGGTTTTTCTTGCCATTTTCCAGAGTTTGTCTCTCTCCAGCAGTGCAGCTTTGAGGTCAGCTGAAAACCAACGACAGGATTTGTTTTTTATTTGGATACTAGAGATTGGGGCATGGATGTTAAGGGCACTTATTATAATGCTATTTAGCACCTGCTGTGCTTTTTCCACAGAATGAGCAAGATAAAACTCTTGCCAGCTTGGAGAGTGAGCTAGATCATGCAAATATCCTTCAATATTGATGTTTTTCTTGGATCTTCTCATTAGGAATTTTGCAGGGGTTGTTGTTTTGCTGGAAGATCTTACCCCTGCGATGGGGCAGTGTTCACTTATATCGCTGAAAAGCACTCCAGCATCTGTGAATAGATGGGGTTTATTCACTAGCATGATATCAAGTAGTGTGCTGTTATTACTATTCCTTGCATTAATTCTTGTTGGCTCATTAATTAGTTGTGTGAACCCATGTGTATCACAGAATAATACCAGAGGTGCAGCTGCCTGGGTAAGCCAGTTGAAATTCAGGTCACCTAGAATAATGACTTCTTCAGTGCTGGGCTTGAGCAGATTCCCCAGGTGGGATAAGAGCTTGAAGTCAGCAGAGGGGGAGTCTGTAGCATCCAACTAGCTGAAAAGCTGCTGTATTGATGAGAGAGACTTTTAAGGATAGGCATTCAAATTCCTTGGGCATAGAGGTTGCAGCAATACAGGATACAGGTATACCGGATTTTGCATATATAGCTACTCCACCGCCCCTTGTTTGGCGATCCACTCTGAATAACTGATAGTTGGGTAGGTTAACATCCCTGTCTGCTGTGGTGGGTTTGAGCCATGTCTCAGATACCACGAGAAAGTCTGGCAAGGTATGGGCAACCCAGGCTTGTATTAGTGTAAGTTTTTTCAACAGACTGCATACATTAATATGCAAAAAACTGAGGCCTTTAATTGAGGTTAGGTCTGCTGGAGAGGTAATACATTCAGGGGGTCCTGGGTTGATTTCCACGTTACCAATGCAGAGCAATAAGAGCAGGAGTTTCATGAGGGCTGCCAGAGATAGGGAGGGGCTGTCTTTGGTCCTCCTTCTCTTATTCTGTTGCCACTCTTGGGGTGCTCCATGTGGGTTATAGGATTGTGTCGAGACACCAAGTAGCAGTTTGGTGGTCAGGCGTAGGGGGATCTGTATATCCAGTAGTGGAGCCTTGATTGAAATACATGTATTGTGGTTTATGCCTCTTTTGGGGTCACCCCACTGTAATCGATGCAGCAATGGTAGGGCATATGTGAGGGTTTGACGCCAAACAATGGGATGAGACAGAGATCATGGGATGGATCACCATAGTTTGTGTGATAGGGACATCTTCTTTGGGAACCCCATGGCTGACAGTGAAAGAAGTATCAGAAGTAAACTCCCATTGTGAGAGAGATATTGTTAGTTGGCTACTGGGAGAGTAGTGAAGTTGCTGATTAGTTGGATCAGCAAGATGGTGGAACAGTTTACTGGTTTAGGGTAATGCTGAGGGCGGAGAAGAGATTTCGATGGGAAGATGCCTATAAAAGTAACACACAAGAGGGGGGAAGGGTAGGTGGGCAAAAATTTTGCGGCTTTCCCGAGAGTTTCCTGGCTGCAGGAACCAGAGCAGAGGAGGACGTGGACAGAATTTAATTAACATCCAGTGTCTCCACAGACTGCTCCTCCTTGAGCTGTAAAGATCTACATATCTCAGCTATCAAAAAGGACAAGGACTTATTATCAAAGAGGGGTGGTATCGGTATCCTGGTCTTGGGTTCTGTCTCCTTCCTCTACCTCCTCCTCAGAGGGGATGTCCTCCTCGTCTGAAAGTAATTTTTTAAGATCAGGTGTGTCCCCAAGATCTCCATAATTATCATCCTGACCTTCTAATGGGTCAGGGTTGGGATCTGCCTGCATATCTGATTCCGCAGCCTGCTCCTGCTGCGTCGCACCTGGACATGTTTGTGTGGGTTCTCCCCCCCGACCTGAGGGGCCCAGTTTGGGGTCAGGTGTATCTGCTGGGATGCCCAGAGGGACAGTGGGGCTGAAAAGCTCACCGAGGAGCAACTATATATTTTTAAGCAATTCTGCTTTGCCACTGCCAAGCGATGGACCAGGTGCTCCCCCCAACTCGGAGGACTGGCTGGGGGGAACCGTGAGAGAAATATTATACTGGACAACACAGTGAGGACAATATGTACCCATGGAGAGGGCCTCATCACCCTTCTGCAGGTCTTACATTGTTTCATAATGTATGGTCTCCTGAAAGCCATGGTGCCAAAAACAAAATAAACACCTTAGATTTGAAACTGTCGTTAAGATAGTTGCTCCACAACTGAAAAACTGTGACAGGAAAAAAACACAGGTTTTAAAGCTGTATTGTGAAGATCCACAAACTGCCAGCCAACTATAAAACCATTCTAGCAGTGTGAGAAGCCTGTAGGCTCATGGGGGCATAAGCGCACCTGAGAAACGTGTGCATTCACTGCGTTCCCTGCCTACTGGCAGGAAATTATACTGTTGAAGAAGCACGTTCCCAGCCCTAATGGAGGTTACAGTGAGAATTCGCCCACACAGTAAACCCACAAAAAAACTCAAGCTGGGGTGTGGTGGGGGAAGGGAACCGACAATAAAGATAAGTGACCCCTCAGAGCCAATGCACTCCCAAGCAATAGATCTGTACCTACCTGAGGCACCTTATTTAACAATTGTAACAGGAGACCATAGAAAACACCCTAGCAAGACAGAAGTGGCTCCCAGTCCACACAGGGAGTGAGAAAAACAGGCAAGTTATTCAGTTTTAAAACCACAGCTTAACAGGCACGATTTAAATTTAGGGGTGCGCCTTGTAAACAGGCAGCCCCAACCTGCAAAACAGAATTGCAGCCCCAAATTCAAGTCTTGAAATTCTTCAGAGCAAAGAAAATAGCTCTGTCCCATCTGAATGATCACAGCATAACTGGGGAGTTAGTGCATGGAATCCTCAGGTACCCAACATTCTAAATCTTGGGCTGTGCCATTCCTCTGGTAGGGGTGCACTATACCCAGTTGTAAGGATTACCCATTGACAATGTGGAGTGCTACAGAAATATAAAAGTCAAAGTTTGTTTCTGAAAGAAGTATCTGTTTCTTTTGAAAACTATAGAAAAATATATTTAGCTTAGTTTCTCACTGAAATACATTGGGCTCCTAAGTAGCTGGCAGTTTCTGACATCACAATACCAAGATTCCATTTAATTCTTTTTTATTAGCAGTGTGAAAAACAAAGGTAAAAATCCATTTGTTTCACTGCCAGAACAAATAATTTATTGTAAAAGTATATAGAGAATAATGCATATGTAGAGAGTTGATATGGAGTTTTTTCACACACCCAAGTTGTGTGATAATATGTAAACCTCGAGAGTGAAGCTCGAGAGGTTTAAATATTATCACTAGCGAGGTGTAGCTTAAATCATTTCTACACCCTACATATGTTTTATTTTTATAATAACTGGCACCAAAACAAATTCAATATAAGTATTATACCACAGGAGACGCGAGGAACGTTACTTCCTTACAGGCACGCCCCACGCTATTCAAAGACTGACATCACATAACATGCTAGCGTGGGGGCGTGCCTACTAGTAAGGAAGTAGGAGCGTTTTGGCAGCGGGTCTCCGTGTTGCTTTTGCTATGAGTTTGAAACTGTTTACTTTGGAATGCGAGTGCTGCAGGCTTCGTGGCGCGAGACTGTAAAAGTCGGGTTGATACGACTTTTTTCAGGTTGATACGACTTTTTACAGTTCTTGAAAACAGGTTGATAACAGGGATCACCAGTTATTATAAAGTAATTACTAACGCACCAAAATACAATAATCAGTTATCTGTTTGTTAGATGTAAGCACCTGCTCTTTAATAAGAATTAAGACTAAAGGCCAGATTCTAGAAGTTGGGTGCAGGGCTTTTGCCAAACCCTGCATCCACCGTAAAGTTTGATGCAGCTGCGCCAAAGCCCTTGGATGCAACTCAGTCCAATTTCAGAAGAACTGGCGCAGATGTTACAGTTTTCCCACTATACAGCAGCTGGTGTGAAAGGTTTGGCGCCAGCCCCATACAAGGGGTACCCCACAGACACAAGGTTAGACCAGGGGAGAGCTGGTCTAACTTTGCTGCATCTGGGACTTGCAGCAGCTGGCTTCCAGAATACCAAATTCCCCCTGTTTGACGCAAATTGGCACTTGCATCAAACACCCTGCTGCAAGTTCCCTGTAGTGATCGCATCTTCTTCCAGAATTAGCTCCTAAGTGTTGTAGTTTTTCAGTTGTTTTATTGTTCCTTATCATTTTAAGGTATTTTAGTTAAGGGATTACAGGTGTTTTCTGCAACATTCAGAGGAAAGTTAGAAAGTTTTTTCTATAAGATCAGAACATGTAGTATTTTTCATGCTTTTTTGCAAGACACAGCTGCCCAAATCAGGACTGTCCAGTGAAAATTAGGACAGGTGGTAACCCTAGGAGAGAAAGTATGGGTGAAATCCAGACCACACCTTTTACCGTTTTGGTCCGATCCAAGTCTGGCTGTCTGAGATTTCACCCATTTCCAGACCAGCCATAACGGACTGACCGAAACAGTAAACACCAGACTCTCTGGTCTGGCTGTAAATAAAAGTTATGTACTCACCATAACTGTTGATCTTTCTACATATCTTTTTTTTACTTAAATGTATGTATAACTGAAGAAAACTTACTTTCGCAGACTGAAAACAAGAGACAACTGTATGGAAACTGCTCTGGGATGTAACATAAAGGAGAGGCATCACAGGATACCTGAGAGTGACACTATCCTGCATAGATAAAATTGCTCCCAATCAAACAGCCATATAGGGGCTCTGACCATGTGTGGTCTCCCCTTCCTGGTCCCCCTCGACCCCTTCCGTATGATCTCCTGGAGGCTCATTATCCTGGTTGTCTCAACTGGGGGAGTTCAAATTGCTAGAAATGATTATCATATTTATTTATTTACAGAATATGTCAGCTTTCCCCAGAGAGAAGTGTCATAGGTGCTCCATGGAGACCAGATGGCCCACTGCCAACAGCCATTCATTGACAGAGGGTATTTCTGTAGTCCTCCATCTCTGCGCAGGCAATCTTGTGGCTGTCACAGTGGCTATAAAGGCCCATTTCAGGAGGGGCTGATTTTTGGCTATTGATGTGTGAAGGATGCCAAGAAAGATATATAATTTATTTCAGGCAGGACAATAGTTCTGCAGAAGCTGAGTACCTTTTTTAAAAACATAGAGATGGCTGGACAGTCCCACAGAATGTAGGAGAGAAAACCTGTGGACTGGTTGCACCACCAGCACGTGTCTGAGTTGAGAAATCCTCGGTGGTGAAGGACCCGTGGTGCACTGTACCACCTACGAAAGATCTTTAACTGAATAAGCTGTGCCTTCATGTCTCTGCATGACAAATGGGTTAGGTACCAAGCCATCTTCCTCTGATGGTCAGTAAGAACTACCCCTACTTCCTCCTGCCAGTAGATTTCTGTCTTGGCTTTGGAGGCTGGGGCACCATCTCTGAGGCACTTATAAATGACGCGTGCAAATTTTCTAGGTAAGGCTAGCCAGAGTTCCAAAGGATGAGGATTCTCACCCCTGTCTTGGTCTTGGAGGCGGGGACAGAGCAGCAGTTTCAATTGGAGGACTAGCCAGAGATCTTTCATTGGAATATGGAAGAGGGTCATCAGAGTGTCATAGGAGTGGAGGTATAATTGGCCTGGTGGGAAGGTCCTGGACAAAATGTATGCCTGCTTGTTTCCACTTACCCCCTGGAATAGGCAGTCTCCCTAGTGTAGCTCCCCCCCCCCAAGGAGCCCAGCTCCTTAGTTAAGACTACTAGAGAAGAGCTATATTATTATAGGCATCCATACCACAAAGGATTAATGTCTGGCTCCCTTGAAGGCTGAGTCAGCAGATCTGAGCCAGTGTTCCAAAGGGGAGTGGCCAACTGGTGAGGCTGGAGAGCTGAAGCAGACTGCATCATTCTGGAGGGAGCCGCATGGCTGGCAAGGCTTGCCAGTGATCCATCCTGTGAAGTACTTTTCCAGAGAGTGAGGCCCACTAAAATTCGATAAGGAATCATGGCGGCTGCCATCAACAGTCGCCCCATGGGGGCTAACACCCCAAAACAGAGGAGAGGAATCTGAGGGGAATTTTGTTTCGAAAGAGAGAAACTGTGAGAATGATTATTACTCTGAGGTGAACTGTAGGTAATTCTGAACTGAGAAACTGTTTTACTTCAAGACAGGGATGAAGAGAGAAACGAATGGACTGGAAATCTGAGGTGAAGTGTATTTTATTCTGAACTGAAAGCCTGTTTAGAAACCCAACGGTGCTCCCCCACATCAGACAGGAGGGGTGTGAAGTATGGTAATTTGAGAGCGAATTTGGCCAGGGACCTCTTCCCGAGGGGTCAGTTATTGGGAGAGGAAGGGAGGTGGCACTTGTGGTAGCCTTGGAACCCCAGGGGGTGTTTGCCTCCCATTACTCTTCTAAATTGTTAGGAACGCCACCTGTATCTCCAGATGCAAGGACTTAGCTTGTGAAAAAAGTAATTTGATATTTGGACTCTCTTCTCATGGGGTTCAGTTCTTGGGAGGGTGTGGGAGACAGCATCTGTGGTAGCCTTGGACCACCAGAGGGTGCCTGTCTCTCCGTGCCACTGTAAATGTTGGTGTAGATCCAGTTTCCTGAGTGGGTACAGGGCCTATGGTGTGCTAATGTAGATCTAAGGGCTGAGGCCCCTATCATTTTGCCCGCTGCAGAGGGGCAGGTAGTAGGTTCCTGGTATTGGGTCTAGGGGAGGCAGGCCGGGGCCTCCCCAGGCAGCACTGCAGTGTAAAATGCTTCCTGCCATGCTCAGGTTGTAGGCACACTTTAGGGACTGGACTGAAGTAATGGTTGTTCAGAATGTGAAGTACCAGGATAATGGCCAACTAACTGATGCAGTCTTTATAGACCTCATCAAGGCCTTTGATCTGGTGGATCATCAGCTGCTACTCTCGCAGCTCAGATCCCTTGGACTGGACACCACTCTGTGCAGTGGTTCACGGATTACCTGCATGGTAGATCTCATCTAGTCAGATGGCAAGGGGCGAAGTCTGATAAACACCCCATCTGGGACAGGGTCCCCCAAGGTTCAATCTTGGAGCCCCTATTTGTTTTCCCTGTTTATCAACAACTTGCCCAAGCACTATGGAGGTGCCAAGGTGACCCTTTACGCCGATGAAGCTGTGCTGTAAAGATCATCTCATGACGCGGCACAGCTAAATCTACTTCACAGCCATGTCCTCTCCATACTGGAGAAAACGCGTAGTCCTCAATGGAAAAAACACCAAAGCCATTCTATTTGGACCCAAAAGGCTGGACCTTGATAGATCATGGTTGCTGTCCCCCTATCTATCCAGTGGTTCTAAGATCGATGTGCTAGATTGCATTAAATATCTGGGTGTGTATATAGATCAAGACTGTTCATTCAAGGCTCATGTTGACCAACTAACCAAGTCGCTTAACCAGAAATTTGGTCTCATGTATCGTCTGAGCCCATTCCTCACTCAGACATCTAAGCTAAGGGTAGCCACTGGCATGCTCTTGCCACATTGTTCTATGGGGCCCCCATGCTATTCTCACTAAGAAGCACAGAGATGCAAAAACTGAGAACACTATATCATAGGGTTGGGCATTTTGCCATTGGTGCACTGCCCCAAGAACACCACTGCAAAGTATTGCACTCACTGAACTGGCCTGCTCTTGAGGGCAGATTAATGTACCCTTCTCTTTGTCTGGCCTTCAAGCTTCAGCTAACAAGTGCCCCCAGTAGTCTGAATGGTATTATTATACCTAAAAAAAACATAAGATCTTTAAGGTCCTCCGACCAACAGCTCCTCCATGTCCCCAGAGTCCGGACGTCCCAGAGGCTCCGATCGTTTGCAGCCTATATGCCATCCCTCAGGAACAGCCTCCCTAATAATCTCCAAGAGTGCAGCTCCCTTGGAGGCTTCAAGAAAGGCCTCAAGACCCATCTATTGGGATTAAGTCTCAGCTCATGTGACCGCTGAGCATCTGAACGCTCCAGTGGGCCACCCCATCGGCCATTGCTGGCCCCCTGACTTGCCTTTGCTCCAGTAGTGTGCTCCGTACTTTCTGATAAGCTATGTGTAACTGTTTTATTTTTTTGTGACTGTTTCATTCCTCTTGCTGATTTTAAATTGTGCCTAACTTGCCTGTGTATAATCTATTATGTTCCTATTGCAATGTGTGTATTACCTAATTGCTTGTGTTGTTCTTAATGTTTTATTCTCTTTGTATGTAATTAATCCTGGGTCACCCCTGAAAAAGGGACTGTAATGGTCTCAATGGGCCTACCTTGCTACCAAAATTTTAATAAAAAAATAAATAATATTGTTTGCGCTATGTCTGTGAGCATTGTAGTACCTGTGATCAGCACAGTCAGGTGGCCCCAGAATTATGGGCATGAAGACAGACTGTTACTTCTGGTGAAGTAATGTAGGTAAAGAGAATGAGAATATGTACCTCACTGGGTTGCTTACAGCCCCAAATTAATTTTGGACTGTTTGAACTGTGTATGTAGGATCTGAAGTGGGTTGGAAGTATTACAAACTGCCACCCTTGTGGGTAAAGTGAAGAGGCATTTCGAGACGTATGAATTGAAATGTGTACCTGGGAAGGACTTCAAGAATCAGAACAGAGACTGTTGCAACAATTTTCCCTTTAAGAAGATGCTTATGAGCTTTGCGATAAAATAAAAGGATCCTGTTTTAGGCTTTATGTTCTGTGTGGACCTCCATTAATGTTTAAAGACTGTTTTGTTGCTAACCCCCTTTATACTGCAGCTCTGACTGGTCCAAAGGCATCCAAGTGCTCCAGAGGTCATCCCAAGTCCTGGAAGGTCAAGTAGATGCATATCATTGTATGCTCCCCTCCCCTTTTTTTTTACCATCTGCATACCCCTAGATGGGGGGGGGGGTACGCTAGTTTCAGAGAGGAGTTGTCCCACAACTGTGCAAACTGGAGTGGTAGGTCAGGTAGTTTTGGGGCAGCAGAAACTTTATTCCAATATTTATATGAGACTGAGAGGGTAGAATGACCTATGACTATAGGATGGAGAGGATGGCGGCCAGTGTACGGGATAGAGTGGAGGTATCTGATACAAAATGGAGAAAATGGATTATGTATCAGTTAAGCACTTATTCAGACTTTGTTCCCTGAAGCTAATCAAATCAATACTAGAGAAATGTTAAAATGAGACTTGTCTAGTTCATGTGATTAATTAGTCCTGATGCTGGGTGAGAGTTGTTTTTTTTAAAGTCCAATGTATAATTATATAAACTGAATGAATATATCTATGTAAAATGTCTTGTATAATGTATAAATGTCCTCGTGCCTAATAAAAATGTTATTATAAAAAAAAGAATTACCTATAACTAGTTCCTGCTTATCACAGAGTACCACTCTGGGAGAGAGACCCTTGCAGGTGTACCCTTCCATAGCTCCCATAAGGGGATAATTATTGTGGACTGTGCAAATGATCTTACCATCTGGACCAGCACAAATGTGGTACAGTAGCAAGGAAAATTAGGTGTCCCCCCCCCGGACCAGTGCTGTCTCAGTGTGGGTCTACTGAGCCTTGGATGTCTACCTTCCCAAAGGAAGAAGCCTATCAGGGTATCCAGAGAACCAGATATTGGGGATCCTGATTGGTAATAGGAGAGTAGGTTGAGTACTGTGGGGGCTAGTACCATTTAATGGCAGCTATCTTTCCCGTCAAAGTCAGCTGAAGGAGTTTCCTTCTCTGCAGGTCCGTCGTCAGGGACTCTATGAGTGGAGCAACATTGACCTTGCAGATATTATGGAGTTTGGCAGTGAGCCTGATTCCTACATAAGTGATGCCTGACTCACACCATTCCCAGGGGGTGTTTGCCAAGGTCTGCTGAGTGCAGTGTGAGTTTAGTGGAGTGAATTTGGAGTGGTTAATGTGGAGGCCTGAGACCTGTGAGAAGTCAGACAGCAGAGTTTGCAAGGATGCAATAGCTGGGGGGATATCTGCCAGCATGATCAGGATGTCATTGGCATACAGTAGGGCTCTGTGCTCCCCATCCCCTGCTTTTATGCATGTAATTTGAGGGTGTTCCTTCAAGGCAATTGCTAATGGCTCAATGGCAAGAAGGAAGAGCAGGGGTGAGAGGGGGCAACCCTACCTGGTGCCTCTGTCAAGAGAGAAGGAGTCCAACAGAGTACAGTTAGTGAGTACCCTGGTGCAAGGATGGTGGTATAAAGTCCTCACTGCCTGGATGAAGCCTGGGCCAAACCCCATGTGGTACAGTATATAACCTCAAAGAGACTGTGCCACTCCACAGAGTCAAACGCCTTCTCAAAGTCTATTGTTAAGGCAACTGATGGGGCGTTAAGAGAGGCGGACAGGTATTGCAAGTTCAAGATGGACCGCAAGTGATCCGAGCCCATTCTCCCTTTCACAAAGCCTGCCTGGGATGGGTGTACTAGGTGCTGTAGAATGGGTTCCAGTCCCCCTGCTAATATTTTAGCCAGGTCTTTCATATCTGCATTAAGCAGAGAAATTGGGCTGTAGCTACCTGGATAAGCAGGATCCTTCTCCTTCTTAGGGAGGACAGTGATAACAGCCTCAGACATAGTCTGTTGAGGCCTGCCTTGTTCTAGGGTATCCTGGAATACCCTTAGCAGCAGAGGGGTTTCTCATCTATCATACCTGGTAAAGATGTATAGGAGCCTACCTCCGGTGATTTGTTTTTTTATTCATCACATGGCTACCTGCTGTTTTAACCTCTGCTAGAGAAAGTGAGGCTTCTAAGCAGTTAAGCATCTTGGGGGGCTACTAGTGGGAGGCAGATGCTAGCTAAGAAACCTTGGATTCTCTCCCCTGAGGGGGGGGTGATGGGGAGAAGTACAGCTTTAGATAAAAATCCCTCATCACTTTGTTAAAAGCTTGACGGAAGTCTGCAAGTTTCGTTACTTTCATTAATATCTTGCTCATTTTGTAACCTCCCCGGGGCCACCCCTGAAAAAGGGACTGCATGGTCTCAGTGGGCTTACCCAGTTATCAAAATTCAAATAAATAAATAAATAAGTTATCTGTCAGATCCCACAGTCCTGGGATGTGCCTCTCTGCCTGCTGCTTTTGGAGTCCATAGGATAGAACTTTACTGGTTCTTTCCCCTCCCTCCTAGAATCTGTGGTGGGATTTGAGCAAAGCAAGATCATCTTTTCAGGATTAGAGATGGTTCAGCCAGTCGCACAGCTGGAGGACTTAGTGAGAGTTGGATTTAGGGTCTGATTTAGTTTAGTTAATTTATTTCACCAGGATAAGACTCCATTGAGCAAATTTAGTTTATTTATTTCACCAGGATAAGGCTCCATTGAGCAAGCTTATTTTCAAGGAGGCCCTGGGTAGGACAACATACAATATAAATCAAGCACTATGTGCAGTCATTAGTTGGGAAGTGTGTGTGTTAGCTCTGGAAGTGCTTTTAAATGAAACTTATATGAAACTGTAGCTCTCTGTAATAATTGTGTACCACGAGCCCTGGTTGCTACCACCTCAGTATCCAGGAAGAGAGACTGCCTTGCAGTCTACCGTGCAGTATTTCTTCAAGCTGCTGATTTACTATTTTACTTAAGTCTGACAGTTTTGGGGGTGTCCTATGTAAGAGGCACTTGCTAAGAGAGGACATTAAGGTGTTTTACAATGTTTTAAACTTTAATTCACACTCGCTATATTCCTGAACCCTGCCGTTCACTTCCGGGGCAGTATACGCTATTTGGCAAGCCCTGCTGCAAGTGCTGAGACTAGAACAAGAACTATATGCAGTCATTAGTTGGGAAGTGTGTGTGTTAACTCTGGGAGTGCTTTTAAATGAAACTTATATGAAACTGTAGCTCTCTGTAATAATTGTGTACCACGAGCCATGGTTGCTACCACCTCGGTATCCAGGAAGAGAGATTGCCTTGCAGTCTGCTGTGCAGTATTTCTTCAAGCTGCTGATTTACTATTTTACTTAAGCCTGACGGTTTTGAGGGTGTCCTATGTAAGAGGCATTCGCTAAGACAGGACATTAAGGCGTTTTACAACATTTTAAACTTTAATTCACACTCGCTATATTCCTGAACCCTGACATTCACTTCCGGGGCAGTATACGCTATTTAGCGAGTCCTGCTGTGAGTGGGGTGAGCTGAGCAGGGCATGCGGTGCAGCACGCGGAGACGTGCGCAGAGACACTTGTGCCTGCGTGTGTCTGCTGTGTCTGCTGAGAACACTGGGATCTGGGCAACATAATAGCAGTTGAAAACACCGGGGACTAAGCTACCAACTACTTATCTCCAATTCCTGTTTGGATAAGTTACTCAGACACAAAATGGTGCAGGTAAAAGGGAAGTGAGGCAAAAACACTAAGAAAAAAGCATGCTCCCAGTGTAAAATGTACTCAGATGATGTACCAAATAAGGAATTTGTATGTGAGAAATGTAAGTTAATTATTACACTACAGGAGGAGATTCATCAACTGCACAGAAGACTAGAAACTCAAAAAGAGATAACACTACTGGAGAACTTTACTGATGAAGCAGCTAGGGAAGCTACTGTAGCATAATGTACACCGAATGTGCTAACAAAGATGATCTAAAAATCATGTCCCCCCCTCACTAAGCTAATACATGAACCCAGTACATCTACCCTTTATGGTTTGCATAAGCATGACATACAGCCCATTACTCTGTCTAACAAATTCGAAACCTTGGCACTAGATACAGATTGATCTACTAAAAAACTCAACTTAAAAATCACCAAACCACCAGATATTGTTTATTCTTCCCCAACTGTTCCCCCAGAATCTAAATTACCTGATAATACCCCAGATTTACCTAGAGATATTGTAGTTATGGGGGACTCTTATTAAGGGAAGTTGATACGATAGTTTGTGAAGGGCGCAAAGCTTACACTACAGTTAGTTCACTCCCAGGGGTAAGGACTAGAGTCATTGTGGTCTTATTGGATAGCTTACTTGAGAACATTAACCAACCCTTGGTTCTCTGATACGTGGGGGTAAATAACTTTTCTTCATGTACAATGAATGACTCTCAAGAAGACTATAAAAAGATAATCAAAATGATCAAAAACTAGGGAGGTAAAATTATACTGTCTGGGGTCTTGCCCACCATTGGGAAACAGTCACATAAAAATTATCATGTTCAAAAATTAAATAACTGGCTTAGACAATATTGCTTATCTGAAGACACTGGTTTCATGGATAATTCCTTCACATTAAATAATGTAGCAATTTACAAAGGGGATGGTTTGCACCGCAATCATTTTGGTACCAGGGTTATGGGAAAAAAATTAATGAAGTCATAAAATTCCATTTAAACTGGAATTGGGGGGGCTCACTGTGTCTCCAGGAACCCAATTAATATAAATAACAACTTTCTCAAAATCAAACATTATGGTTGGAACGGGGTATTAATAAACGCCAGAAGTCTAACTAACAAGTTTGATGAATTTAAACTCCTTCTTGTCACCAGTAACATCCAGATTGCCCTTGTCACAGAGATCTGGTGGGATGCTAATGACCCCTGGGATAAAAATATCCAAGGTTATAGTGTTTACTCTAAAAACAGGGACCACAGAAAAGGTGGTGGCATGGCCATATATATTCACGAAACAATAGTTAGTGAGGAAATTCTCGGCCACACTGCCAACCTAGAGACCCTCTGGGTTAAATTATCCCCTTATATGGGTCCTCCTTTTACCCTAGGCCTAGTATATCGACCTCCCTCTATGACTCCTGATAATGATGTTAAACTATTAAGTTATATTGGGGACCCTGATCCCTCAAATAACATCTTGACCCTGGGTGATTTTAATTTACCTAGCATAAACTGGGCTTCGGCATCTGCAACCAATAGAATTGATAGTCTCTATTTGGACTTATTTAATGAAATGGGGTTTGAACAATTGGTTCCACATGCTACAAGGGATAACAACAAACTAGATCTTATATTAACTAACTCTGCACATTGCATATCCAACATCACCATAAATGCACCATTGGGAAATAGTGACCATAATACTGTCCATTTTTTGGTCTCAGGAGGTAAACCTCAAGTAGCTACTGGTGTCAATGAAATCCCCAATTTTTTTTTCCCTCTAACTCTTTTTCTGGCTCTGCTTGAGCCCCGGAGAACTCTCTCGGGCATCCACTCACCTCAAGCTCTACCTCCTGGCCTGAAACTCACCAGCGACCTGGCACCAGCCTGGCTATCCCCTCAGTTCTGAGCCCTCCCGAGGTGGGGCCGCCCTATCTTCCCAGGGCACTCTATCTGTAAATTCAGGCCGGGCTGGGCTCGGCCCAGGGGCTGGATGAGTTCAACCAGTGGAGTGTGGCTGTAGGGTGGTGCCTTCGCCTATCTCAGGGAGAGGAGGATTTTTCCTTGTTGGTTACACCCTCCCCTAGTGGAGTCCCGACATGCAATGATGCCAGGGAATGTCTTACCATGGCTCCGCAACCCTCTACTCTGGCCCTGAAGCATTGCGGTACCTCCAGTCTCCACCAGAGGTCACCGCTGTGCTGGGCATAGTCCCTGGATCCCCCTGAGGAAGGAGAGCCATCCTCCAGACACTCAGTCCTTCCCCTTCCCTGCTGACCCCCGGTGATCCAGGCTTGTTCCCGAACCCAGGTCGCTGGCGTGGCGCGATGTATGGCATCCAGCGCCTCAACCCCCAGCGCCACCGGGCCGCCAAAATCCCGAATTTTAATAAAGCCAACTTCAACATCATCAAAAATAGCTTAGACCATTGGGACTGGCCTGAATTATTTATAAATCTCTCCATCGAATCCAAATGGGGCCTTATGATTAATAAATTAAAACATTTTATAAAAGATAATATTCCAACAAAAAAAAATATGGCATCAGATATAACAATACCACTGGTTGGATGAACCCTACAATAAAGTGTTTGATAAATAAGAAAAACAAATTGTCAAACAAATAAAAAAGGGTTTCACCCACTTAAATATTAAATACAGGGAGTTGCGAAAAAATATTAAAACCAAAATCAGAAAAGCAAAATCCCATTTCGAGTTGCAGTTGGCAACAAGGGTAAAAGATAACAAAAAAGCTTTTTTCTTTCATGTTAAGAAAGTTAAGGGAAGGGTAAACACTATAGGACCCTTTTCCACCAACTCAGGTAACATAGCTAATAACCAAGAGGCTGCGGATATACAGAACCAATATTTTTTTACAGTGTTCCACAAAAATACACATGGTATAACAGATAAACTTGGGATTTCAACACCTTTACAGTTCAACATTCAACCTGAAGATGCATTGGATAGGTTAAAACAAGTTAATATAAATAAATCCCCAGGCCCAGACAAAAGTCATCCTAGGGTGTTAAAAGAACTTGCTGAATCCATTTATCTTCCTCTAACTAATATTTTCAGCATTCTCTTAATTCAGGGGAAGTTCCACAAGACTGGAAAGTAGCATCTGTAGTACCCATTCATAAGAAAGGTCCAAAAAATAACCTTGCAAATTATAGGCCCATCAGCCTAACTTCATTAATTGGGAACATCTTAGAAAATATTATTAAAGATCTCATCCTGGATTACATGTGTCAAAGTGAGCTAACTGACCCTCTTCAACACGGATTCATCAAATCTAGATCTTGTTTAACTAATTTACTAACCTTCTATGATGAGGTCACAGGTGAAATTGATCAGGGAAACTCTGTGGACCTTGTGTTTTAGGATGTCGCAAAAGCCTTCGATAAGCTACCACATCTTGAGCTTCTTGATACATTAAGGGCATTTAAACTTAATAATAATCTCATAAACTGGATTTCAAACTGGCTGGAAGGAAGGAAACAAAGAGTTATTATAAATGGTGAATTCTCAAATTGGGCACCAATTTCTAGTGGTGTTCCACAGGGGTCTGTTCTGGGTCCCTGTCTTTTCAATATATATGTTTCTACTCTCACTACTGAAAACCCCATATATGGATATTAAAATTTGCCAACGATTGTCGTATAAGTACTGTAGTAAATAACACAAATGCTAGCTCTGCCTTTCAGGTTTCTTTGGATAAAATTTCAAGTTGGTCTTGCAGTAATAAGCTTGTCCTGAATAATGCTAAATGCAAAATTATGCACCTAGGCTCACATAATCAACATTTCAAATACAAACTGGGGACCAAAACCTTACATGAAACCACCCAAGAGAAAGACCTAGGCATACTCATTACTCCTGATCTAAAATTTAGAACCCATTGTAGTACTCAAATAAACAGGGCAAATCAGAACCTAAACTGTATACTTAGACACGTAGCCAGTCACTCCAGCGAGGTATTACTCCCTCTGTACGTTGCTTTGGTTAGGCCGCACCTGGAGTACTGTGTCCAAGTGTGGTCCCCATTCATTAAAGAGGACATCTTAGAAATTGAGAGGGTACAGCGTAGATTTACTCGGGCCATTTTGGGGATGGAAGGTAAAAACCTATGAGGAAAGGCTGAAACTCCTCAATATGTACACACTCCAGTATAGAAGACTGAGAGGAGATATGTGCTTAATTTACAGTGTATTAAGAGATCCTGACCTCTGATATGGACTAGGCCTAGCTAAATCTGAACACAGAGTTTGCAGTCGAAGACATAGTAAACAGTTATTGTTGAGTAAGTGGCATACTCTGAGAAGGAAAAACTGGTTTAGCATAAGTAAGATCTGCTCCAACTTGGAATAATCTCCCGGCCAAAGTGGTGGATAGCCCAAGTATTGACTCCTTCAAATTAAACCTGGATTTAGCAATGACTGATACAATTAAATATTGTCTTAACTAATGTTAGCTTAAATTGGCAAGCATTATGGACTTATGTCTATACTAGCTTGTATACACCTATGATGAAAAGACAGCAATATACAGCAGCGTATAGATCAAGTAACGCGAGAGAGTCAGCTATAACATTTTACTATGTTACAGCTCTACGGATAGATTATAGTGATGTAGTATGAAGACAGAATAGTGAGATACAATGAGGAGCCATTTAAGGGTATACCACCCTTACGGCAACACCAACACAGCAAAATACACACCTGTCGGCAAAATCAACATTTTGCCGGCAGGTTGCTGTGTTGGTATGCCTGAGACAGAGGCATGTTGTCCTCGTCCTGCACCCCACTCCAATCAACTCCAACTGGAGTTGAGAACCAAAGACGGGGAGCTGGGGCAAGCCCCGCATGGGGGTTCAGGAGGGCAAAGCCCCTGATAAAAAAACAGGACTGGGAGACACACAGGAATCATATAGACTGCTGGCCCAGTGGTGCTAAGGATTGAGGCTCTGGACACCACACCTTGCACTACGCCGGTGACCCGGGTTCGGGAATGGACTTGGGTTGCTGGGGTCAGTGGGGTTGGGGAGGATTGAGCATCTCTGCAGATGCTCTCCTCCCTCTGGGGTGGAAAACCAGGGGTGCTTCTAGCACCTGACGCCCCTGAAGCTGGTGGAAGCATGGGCTTTCAGGGCACCAGTGGCTCTACTGGAGTCGGGGGAGCACTGTGAAGCGCATGGCAGTCGGCATGTCAGCATGTCATCAGTCTGGACGTATGTCCTACGCACAGGCGTCCCAGGGGGATGGGAGAAAAACAGGGGAAAAATGCAACACCCCTGGTCCTATGTGCATAAATGAAACTGGGGATGGGATGCCTTGGGGATTGCCCTGGCGGACGGAGTAGGAGGAGGTACGAGGCCTCCTCTGTAGCCATGGGAGCCGGGCAAATAACAAAAAAAAAAAAAAGGAATCATGTAGACTGTAACTTGCGGTTGATATGATTACTGTAGGCAAGATGCCGGTCGACATAAAGGATGTCGAACCAGCATGGTAGATCCCCATTTAAGTACATTAGAAAAAGTTTGGAAAAAACATGTAACTTACAAACTCATGGTATCCTTAAATACAGTAAGCAAGGAACATTCATTTGACTGTGCCATTACACATACAGGATTCGTTATATAATTTTTCTATTAGAGATTTGAAGACAGTACAGCACAGTGCCTCCTCTGCTGTCGCTAGTGGGGACTCAAGCACTTTGATCTCTGTTTGCCTCTGCTTCCTTCTGTTGGCCACAAAGTCAATAACTCCGCCCTGGAAATAAGTTTTCGATGATTCCCATAGGGTGGAATGGCACACTTCCCCATTGTCATTATGTCCTAGAAATTCCTTCAGTTCAGACTTTGCCCAAGGGAGGAATTGGGAGTCTTTCAAAAGGAGGAGGTCGAGTTTCCAGGATGCTGCCCATAGGGGTGGAGGCCCCCACAAGATATTGAGGGAGAGATGTTCAAGGTTAGAGATTACCAGATGGTGTATCCAGGTGTCCACCAGTGTTTGAGTCACCTGGGGTGAGAAGAACCAGAAGTTCAGTCTACTGAAGGACTGATGGACCTGTGAAAAAGTATGTATAATCCTTTACCCTGGAGTATGTATAGTCCTTCACCCTCGGATGAGCAAGCTGCCAGGCATCAGTTAAGGCATGTTTCTGTAGTACCTGATTGAGGGCGCTCTACATAAGGGTGTGGGGCTCTAACTGAGAGGAGGATCTGTCCAGAGCTGGGTCCAGGGTAAGGTTAAAATCACCTCCTCAGAGCACTGGCATAATAGACATTTCCTAGTCTACCATGAAGATATCTGAGGAGTCTTCACTGGGAGCATAGTTGTTAACTAAGAGGAGTGTACCCTGTGGCATGGAAAACTTCCCCATCACCCAGCTACCCTTTGCGTCTGATTGGGAATTTAGAAGTTGCCAGGTTAGGATTTTATGATATCCCCCTCTTGGTGGTCTGGCCTGCATTGTGTATCTCCTCCATCTGCTCACTTTTTAGTTTTAGTGATTTCTCATTAAGCAGTCTGGTTTCCTGTAGGAAGATCACTCATGTTCCTAATTTCTTAAAGTAGTTTAGAACCTTTCTTTTTCTTTATAGGGGAATTTAATCCAGGCACATTCCAAGTAACAAATGTTGTATCAGCCACTAAAGAAGAGGACAGATTGGTATGGGACTGTGAGATGGTGCAGTAGGTAACCCCCCCACAAGCCAGGACCCTCGCAGGCCATGTTAGTGGGAGGAAGTGTGGTCTTCCTCCAGAAGGCGATATAGCCTAGCAAATCATGTCCACTGAGTAACATAAAGATTATAAATTTCCATAAATATTTAACTTTATTTAATAAATGCAGAGTGCCCAACAGAGGCAACCCAGAAGCAGTACTGTTTTACAAACATCATTTTCAATACAACGCAGTGAGTAAAATGAAAAGGCAATCAGAGCAAACAAGCCCAGATCTATAGAACCAGTGCCTAGTAGTCCACAGGATAATTTCAAGCATGATCACCCAGGTTGAAGCTGGTTCTGGGAACAGCTGGACCCCCCCAACCTCACACATCTGTGTGGTATCACAAACTGTTAAGATTCCTTAATGTGTGAAGCTTGAATCTCTCATCCCAGTGCTTGGAAGTTACACCCAGAATGGTGGCAAAAGCCATAGTCCCCATATCTGAAGGTTAGCGGGTCCAAGCACCTGGATGGAGATTTTTCCTGCTACCTGTCTCAGGAGCCCCTGAGGCATGGTGCTGGAGAGACCTATTAACAACTAGGAAAACAGCAAGTAGCAAGGTGTGAGTTGCTCAAGGCCATTGCACAGACAGAATGAGGTAGGCCTCATTTCTACTCTTCTTATTTATTTTGTTTATTTAAAAGTTGCATAGAATACAGGATATGTTCAATGAGAAATAAGTCTCATTTACAGAATGTCCCAAGTCATTATGATAACAATAACAACATAAATTAACATACACAAAATCAGCTAAAACAAGTGCAAATAGATTGTTCCTGCAACAAAAATCTTTTTAGACCATGTTTGAAAATACCAAGGATAGGCAAAATTCTAAACTGAGGAGAGAGAGGTTGTTCCAAGAAGATGGAACTGCCTATGAGAAACATTCTTTCCAAAAGTGTGTTTGAAACTTGAGCAAGAAAAAAACACAGTGAGGCACATCTCAAAGGCTGTATTTGTGGACAGGAACTATAAACCTTTCAAATAAATAAGTAGGGGTCTGGTTGTTCACAGTTTTATAAATTAGGGATAGCCAATGGAAAGTGCGTCTGGAAGAGTGTGACAGCCAATTTAATTGATGCAGTAGGGTACAAAGAGTGCTTGTCCCATTTAGATTTTAGGATGAATCGTAGTAACGGATCATAAACAGTGTTTAAGGGAAGAAGATGTGAAGCAGAGGTGTGACGATAAATAGTATTGACAAAATCTAGGACAGAGAGAATGGCTTGCACAATTACATGTTTATGGTCCGAGCTTGACAAACAATGCCTAGCATGCCAAAGGCAACCCAGGCATTGAAGGACTTTTGAAACAGTTTTGTCAATATGAGTTTTAAAGGTCAAAGAGGAATCAAAAATGAGACCAAGATATTTAAATTCCCTTACAAGCTCAAATGGTTTGTTTTTTAGACTGACTGAAAATGAAGAATTTGCCAGTGACAAAGCAGACTGAGACCCAAACAGCATAGTTTGAGCCTTTTTACTATTTAGAAGTAGTAGATTATTGGAAAACCAGTTCACGATTTTGTCTACGTTGCCCTGGAGAGTCGAGGAAAGAAGAGATGGAATTTTGTCAGTGTAAAAAAGAACCATGTCATCAATGTAAAGTCTGACTGAGCAATGGTCCACAACAGAAGGTAGGGGATCTACAAAAAGATTAAATAGAATAGGACCAAGTATTGACCCTTGGGGAACCCCAGTGGAGATAGAGGAGAGGAAAGGCAACCATTCCAGAAAACAGATTGAGTTCTCCCACGTAAATAAGATGAGAACCAGGTAATAAAATGTGTGTATGTAACCACCCAGTCCCCTGGGGTTACTAGAATCCCATCAGGTTAGCTCTAGGGAGGTACAGGGCTCATTAGGAGCTCTGTGTAAATTACATCATTGTTTACTCAGCTAGGATAGGCTGAGGAGAGAATTGATTATGTCATTTAGAATTCTTGCAGCAGCATATGCTACTTTGGAATTAGCTGCTCTGGGGAGGTTTAGAGTGTTCAGACGGTAGTGCAGTCAGTCTGTAGTAGAGTTAGTGCTGAGCAGCAGTACAGAGAGGAGCTCTGAGTGTGGGGGTTCCTGCCGGTCTCCTGTTGGGAGACTTGGTGAAGGAACTTTGGCAGTATTTCTCACCCAGTTAGTGAGACAGCTACAGTGCCATCTGAAGTGATAGAAACAGTCAATTCCAGGACACCTGTGTAACATTTTCCAGTGAGAAGAGAGAGAGAGAGAGAGAGTGGGACTGCAGTTCAGTGTATCCAAGGGGTAACCCCCTGATGACCCAAAGAAAGTCAGATGCCCTAGAGGAGACAAAGAGTGTTTCCAGGTCTGAGAGCTATGGAGAGCTACAGTATGATGCAAGTGTGATTTTCAGTCAGATGTCTGTACAGAAAAGTGTAACAAAGCTGTAAGTACAGAGACAGAGACTAAATGAAATGTGTTTTTTTTTTGGTTGCTGTCTGCTGGTTGTATGTGCCACAACTAAGGCTAGAGTACACCAGGCAGAGCCCCAGCCTCACCACAGATATGTGCTGAATGTTTTCTAATTTACTGTGGACACCTCTAGCACCCTGGTGACAGTGGAGGGTCATTTTTGCATAATCCCAAAGGGATAGCAGAGGCTGGCTGGGACTAGGGTGGGAGGAACGCCATTCGAAACTCCAGTCAGGGCTAACTGGTCTTGGAAGGGTTCAAGGCTTAAGCCTGCAGATGTTAACTAAGCCCATCAAAGACAGGAGATATTTTGAGTGTGTGGCAACCCACCACATAAATAGACACTCATAGAAAAGAAATGTCCAGTATACCCCTAGAAAAGAGGGGTGGATGGTGCCAGTGTTGGAAAGAGTAAAATATCTAGATATCCTTGAACATAAGGGTGGGATAGTGTTCGAATTGTTGTGCTACAGAACAAAGTACAGTTTCCCTTGTTTGTTCTGAGAAAAGAATGTCAGCATTCCTCACCTGTACGGTGATAAACTTGGGGGACCACCCTGTTCTGCATTTGTTTGCCAACTTGTTGTCAAAATAAAGCCATACTTCACAATCCCATTTTTCTGTTTGGACATTAAATCTCTGCTTTCTGAGTGAAATGTTATTGGGGCCCCTACTGAGAGTTTTGGACCTAGCATATGCCTAGCACCTCTTCCCAGAACCTGGAATAAATACAAAATGTTATTTTTGTGTCCTAAACCCCTGACCCCTTTAGACTGCCAAGCTGGGTATTCATTTCAGAGCTAGGGGTGATGCCTTTTTGTTTTGCCAACTGGTGGCCTGTTCCCTTGTCTGTGGCATGAGTTAGGGGGGTCCTGGTCTGCGCCTGGTCGGGGCATGGGTTACATGTAAAAACCATAAGAAGCTAGATAAATTAGGAGCAATGAGTGATTGATCACATCAAAGACTCTAAATTAATAAAAACAGAACCTACATGACATCCTCTATCCAGTGCCCTAGAGACAGAATCATGAAAATCAATCAATGCTGTTTGGGTAGACTAATTTGATCTGAAGCCTGACTGAAAACTAAAGAGAATTTGATAATTAGCCAGATATTCAGTAATCTGAGCTAGGACAATTTTTTCCATGAGTTTAGAGATTAATGGGAGCAAAGAAATTGGGCGGTAATTTTCTACCAGAATCTTCTCCCTGCCTTTATGTAAAGGGACAACTAAAGAATATTTCCATGCTGAACGAAATGTTTGGGTGATAAGAGACAGATGAAAAATATGAGTTAGAAGAGGGGCAAATTTTCAGCACTGCATTTAAGTAACAAATTGTCTAGGTTATCGATTCCCTTAGCAGTGTTCTCTCTCAGTGAAGACAGCAATTTTAATACTTTATCAGATTTAATACACCTGAAGTAAAATTTAGGTCTTGAGAGAGGGGACCCTGCTAGGGGATCAAAAGACAATCCAGTAGAGGATAAACCAGCCCTTTTCAGCAATAGAGCAGGTGCCTCAGGAAAAAATGAATTAAACATACTACAAATATTTTCTCTGGAGTACACAGTAGAGCCACCAAAGGATACATTTGTAATGGAAGACGTAGAAGGTACCTTCCAGACAGAGTCAAACGTGCCACTTTCTTTGGATTATTTCCAACATTAGCTAGATTTGTCTTGAAGAAGGAGGAGTTAGATTTTCTTATAATGGAAACACATTAATTACAAAATTTACGAAAAGTCTGCCAGGCCTCTGGAGTATCTAGTTTTTGATGTACGTAACTTGTCTCGGGATTTCAATTGGGTAAGAATAAAAGGAGTCACCCAAGGAACGTGTTTGGATTTGACTATTTTTTTGAAAAAGGGGCATGTTGGTTGCAAAGCACATTGAACTGACGAAAGAAATAATCCCAAGCATCATCTATGTTAAAAAAGGAAAACAACTACTGTACCACCAGGTAATCTTGAGCAAATGAGAGTAAAAAGCCCCCAAACTAAACTTCTTGAAACAACAAAACTTAATGGTGTTAGGAGTAAGTTTGGGAGGAGAACATAGAAACATAGAAACATAGACTTTGACAGCAGATAAGGACCACATGGCCCACCCAGTCTGCCCATTTCCCTACCTACTGGATAAGCTGCAGATTCTAGTTAACCAACAGCCTACTTCCTGCAACCCCCCACTATAATTGCCTTGTGTCTGTCCCATGCATGTTTGAATTCCTCCACTGTTTTAGACCCAACGACCTCCTCAGGAAGGCTGTTCCATTTATCCACCACTCTCTCCGTGAAAAAAAATTTCCTCACATTACCCCTGAGCCGTCCGCCCTCTATCTTTGAATTGTGCCCCCTTGTTCTTACACATCTCTTTTTCTGAAAGATGCTACCCTCTTGGACTTTGTTGATTCCCTTGAGGTACTTGAACGTTTCTATCATGTCCCCTCTGTCCCTCCTTTCATCAAGAGTATACAATTAAGCTCTCTCAGTCTCTCTTCATATGGTTTCTGCTGCAGACCCTGCACCATTTTTAGTTGCCCTCCTCTGACTGCTTCCATCCTGTCTATGTCCTTACGTAGATGAGGTCTCCAAACTGCACACAGTACTCCAGACAGGGTCTCACCAACTGTCTGTACAGGAGGATAACCACTTCCCTTTTTCTAGCTTGTGATGCCCTTCCTATGCATCCCAGTATCCCCTGGCTCTCCTTACCAACTTTTCACATTGCTTACCCACCTTCAGTCATCTGATATGACTACCCCCAGGTCCCTTTCCATTTTTGTTGTTAGTATCTCCCCTGCTATTGTGTACTCTTCTCCTGGGTTTTTGTTTCCCAGGTGCATTACTTTGCACTTCTTTGCATTGAATCTAAGTTGCCATATGTCTGACCATTCCTCCAACCTTGCCAAGTCCCTTCTCATCTTTTCTACCCCCTTGTGTATCAACTCTGTTACAGATCTTTGTGTCATCTGCAAAGAGGCATACCTTTCCCTCCAGACCCTCTGCAATGTCACCTATAAAGATGTTAAAGAGGACTGGACCCAGTACTGAGCCCTGAGGTACTCCACTAGTAACCCCCTTTCTTTGGAATGTGTTCCATTCACTATTACCTTCTGTGTCCTGTTGTGCAGCCAGTTTGCCACCCAGGCTACCACCCTGGGACCCACTCCCAGGCTGGCTAACTTGATTATTAATCTTTTGTGCGGGACTGTGTCAAATGCCTCGCTAAAGTCTAGGTAGGCCATATCGACAGCCCCTCCCTGGTCTATTACTTTGGTTACCCAGTCAAAGAAATCAATTAGATTCATTTGACATGACCTTCCTGCTGTAAATCCATGCTGCTTTGGGTCCTGTGCCCCGCTGGTCTCTAGGTACTCAACAATTCTTTCTTTCAGAAGTGATTCCATCATTTTCCCTACCGCTGAGGTCAAACTTACAGGTCTGTAGTTTCCTGCTTCTGCCTTGCTCCCACTTTTGTGAAGGGAATCACATCTGCCCTCCTCCAGTCCTCAGGTACCACCCCATCCTGCCATGATCTGTTAAAAAGCGTGGTCAGTGGTGTCACTAGGTCCTCCCTTAGTTCTTTTAGGATTCTGGGGTGAATCCCGTTAGGCCCCATTGCTTTGTCCACCTTGAGTTTTAGGAGTTCTTTCAGGACTCTTTCTTCTGTGAATGGACTGGTGTCAACCCCCCTACCCAGAGTACTTCTGTTGTCTGGTTTAGGTAACTCCTCCTCATCTTCTTTTGTAAATACTGAGCAAAAGTATTCATTCAGTATCTCTGCCTTTTCACTGTCTCCCTCTGCCCACCTCCCCTCTCCTTTATTAATCTTCACTATCCCTCCCTTAACCTTTCTATGCTCCCTAATGTACCTATAAAAGGTTTTATTCCCTTCTTAACTGAGTAGGCTATTTTTTCCTCGGTTTGGGTCTTTGCTAGTCTGACTGCCTTCCCCACTTCTTTCTGCTTTAATTGATACAGTTCCCTGTCGTGCTCCTTCTGTGATTCCTTATACTTTTTGAATGCAGCCTTTTTCTCCTTAACCTTCCCTGCCACCTCTTTTGAGAACCATAGTGTTTTTTACTCCGCTTTGTTTTCTTTATTTGTTTCACACAAAGGCTTGTTGCCTCTATGATGGCAGTTTTGATTTTTCTCCATTGTTCTTCCACCCTCCTTTGGTCATCTGCTAGTGCATTTTCAGGTATTCACCCATTTTGCCAAAGTCAGCCCCTTCTAAAGTCCAGTATCCTTGTTTTTGTATGGCTCATCTCCATGGTTGTGCTCATTGTGAAGCATACTGTGCAGTGGTCGCTTGTTCCCAGATGTCTACTGACTTCTAAATTTGTGATCCTCTCCATTTGAGAGTACCAGGTCTAGTATTGCTCCCTCCCAGTAGGTTCCAACACTAGTGTCTAAGGCTGCTCTGCAGGGCATCGAGAATGACCCTGCTCTTGGATGTGGCTGCAGTACATGTTATCCAGTTAACATCTGGCATATTCAGGTCCCCCATCAACAGTATCTCCCCTTTTTCAGCCATTTTGAGAATGTCCTCTATCATTTTGTTGTCCATTTCCTCCCCTTGAGACGGGGGTCTGTATACAACCCCTGTGCGGATTGCAATGCCATTCCCTGTCTCCAAGGTGACCCAGAGTGCCTCTTGTCCTCCCCCTTTACTTTTTAGTTCTGTAGCTTTGATCCCTTCCCTTATGTATAGAGCTACTCCACCTCCTCTTTTACCTTCCCTGTCCCTTCTGCAGATTGTGTACCCTGGTATGTTGACATCCCAGTCATGGTTCTCTGTGTACCATGTTTCCGTGACTGCCACAATATCCAATTGTTCATCTTCCATCAGGGCTACTAGCTCAGGAAGCTTGTTTCCCAGACTACGGGCATTGGTACTCATTGTCCTCCATTTAATGTTGGCTTTATCCTTTTTTCCCCCATCCCTGCTCTTATTGTACTTGTCTATTTTTCCATTTACCCCTGTCCTGCCCTGTGTTGAGCTCTGTACCTCAGTGTTTACCTTACTACCTGCCATGTTTTGAAAAAACTGTACAAAAATAAGGGCATGATCACAGAATAAATTTCCCTGGCAACTAGAAGAGCTGACTGGAAGCTCAGGGGAGACACAAATAAAATCTAAGATAGTAAAAACCTTACAGTTTAAGTCATAATGTGGGGGGGGCTCTTGTGGGCTTGAGATACCTCGGGAGTAGCCCATCAAAAATAGTAAAAAGTAGTTGTGCCCCCCCCCCATCATAATGCTAGACATCTATGCAGGTATCTCTTAGGTGTTCTCAAGAGGCCACAAAAGCCGGTGTCACTGGTACAGCACATATGCATCCTTTGCAAACACGTGAGAGAAAGGAAGAAACACTAAAACAAGTACCTAAAAATGAATAGTTAAGTGAGCCATAACAAATTATGAGATCCAGTGAGGTCAGCATAGCCATAGTTCAATGCAAGACCTGACTAGCCCCTTTAAATAGTCTTTCAGAGGGATAAGCATAGTTAGAATAGTTAATTGTCTGACAAATCCACTGCTGCCGGGGGACAGGTCACCAATTTAGGCCAATTCAAGAAGCACTGGTTTTGAGGAGAGGAGTTCATCCCAGTTCTTGTTGGTGTACCTCTGGTTGCCAAGTCTTGGGAGGGGAGGCAGCTGCGTCAGCGTAGGTGTAGAGTGGGGTCGGATCCTTCTGCGGTGAGGGCGAGGTCGGCAGTGGTGTATTCTCTGGGAGAGTGGCCTCATCTGACATTGCTAGCAGGTACTGATGTTTTACAGCTGAGGGAAAGGTCTTAGCCTTTGGGGGAGTGCTGTGGCAGGTGCTGTCGTGGATGCGATGACTTGTGGCCAAGAGGCCTCGTCTGATTTTGTTAAGCAGAGGTATCTGCTCCCCAAGGACTGATCTGAGCTGTCCAAAAGGGCTTCTTTCTCCTGGCTCTGACTTCTGATGCATGGCTTGTGCAGGCAAGGGGAGTTCCACCTGTTAGATTTTGCGTTTTTTGCTCCCAGTTCACCACCCATGCCCGTGGTAGGTCAGCTGCTAAGGCTCTTCAGTTGAATCTAAGGATGTAGCCATAGGTCCAACTAGAGGAGCTGGAGAGTAGAATAGTGGGAGTCTGCTGTTAGCATCATGTCTGTGGGTACTTGGTTAGTGCAGCAGGGAACATCCTAGAACACTGCTTTGGGCAATAACCTTTGTATGAAGTTATCCATTGCTGCCGGAGTTGCAAAAGAATGAAACACCATTTTGGGTTAACTGTAGGGTAGCTGGACACCTGAGGCTGTATAGAAGCCCGAGCTGTTGTAAGGCTTTGCGTGCTGGGGTAAAGGCTCTGTGCTGCTCCATGAGGAGCGGCAAAAAATCTGGGAAAATCTGTATGACGTACCCCAACACTGAAGTGGGCCCCTTTCTCTCACCAAGGTCATGATTTTTTCTTTTCCAGGGAAGTGAAGGAATTTTACAGTGACTGGTCTGGGTTTCTGGCCTGGTTTGGGTGGCGAGATGAGGGCACTATGGGATGACTTGATTTTAAGAGGGGTCTGTCACTGGTGTTTCAATTGCACTGGTAGCACATTTTGCGAGAATCCACTGGCATCTTTCCTCTTCACTCCTTCAGGGAAGCCTACAAACTGTAGGTTTTTCCACTAGCCTCTATTCTCTAAGACATCTAGTCTGCCCCAAAGGAACTTGATTGTGTAGTCCTGCTCCTGCAGATGAGCCGCCATGCAATCAGAGTAGGCCTCCTGGTGCACGACTTGTTGTTCTGTGTGGATGACCTCTGGCTTTGGCTGGCCACTTCCTTGGCATTATGACGTACCGTAGTTTTTAGATCTCCAGTATCAAGCAGGCTCTGACTGAACATTTTCTTTATTTCCAGGAGATCAACTGCAGCTGCCAGGTAAGCTGAACCAGGTAGCGTCATTCCTGCCATTCACACAGAGGCCATGCAGAGACAGAGCACTGGTGGTTTGCAGTGCTGTGGGAGGTCCAAGGAGTGAAGCAAACACCAAAACTGATTGACCGAATTTCAGGCTAGCAGGTAAGGGCTTTCAGACTCAGGGATGGCTGCATTAGGATAGCAATTTTGGTGGACTGAGGTTGAGAGAAGGGAGATCTGACAAGACTAAGCAGCCATCTTGTCAGCGGCCAAGCCACGGCCCTCGATCTTCCTGAATAGTTTCTCCACAGATTACCACTGATGGGTCTGTGCCAGAGGCACTAGGATCCCACAGGAGCTAAAACTTTTCTGGAGGGTTGGCGGTGCAGGTAGTCACCTCATGTGCCCACTGGTGTACAGCAGCACCAGATCCCAATTGCCTCAGTACCTTTTTACCGAGGAGGTGAGCAGCATGTCCCTAACAAGTCACCTATGCACTTAAACTAAGCATAAGGTAGCCCTGGTGGTCCACGTGAGAAGGGCCACCAAACCCAGTAACACAGTGTCTTCACAGCCCAGGCCAAGTACAATGGGGTGAAGACCAACATAACGATACTGGGGTGAGTCCAGGTAATGGTGGGTGAGTGTAATAATCTATGGAGAAGATATTCAGGAAGATCAACACTTACGGCAAGTATGTAACTTTCATATCTTCCAAGAATCAGTCTCTCCATAGATTCCCACTAATGGGTCAGTACCAAGCTCACTGAAAGTCCCTCAACCAGGGAGACTGGAGCTCAGTGCTCACTCAGAGTAGTAATCCATTCAGAATTTTCCTGGTAAAGGTGGCATGGACATCCAGGGCATAGTGCTTGGTAAAGGTATGCAATGTGCTCCGAGTTGCAACTCTGCAAATTTTTTCAATAGACACAGAGCATATTTCTGCCAGAGAAGTCGCAACCACTCTGGTGGAGTGGGCATGCCCCTTGCCCTCTTGTTTAACCTGAGCCATAGCATAGCAGTGGCAAAGGCAGTTTATAGTCCAGGCTGAAATGTACTTGATTGTGACAGGCTGCCCCTTTCAGTTAGGGTGAAAAGAATCAAAAACAGTTTTGGCTATCTGAAATCCTTAGTCCTGTCCAGATAAAATCTTAGGACCCACTTGACATCCAGTGAGTGGAGAGTCCTTTCTCCCTCATTCTGAAAGTTGGCAAAGTAGGTAGGCAGAATTATAGTCTGATTAACATGGACCTCTGACACTACCTTAGGTAGAAACCTGGTTTACGTAAGGAGAAATTACAATTATTGAGCATAACAGTAGATCTTTGAGAGAATCTCCTCGATTGGGCCACACATTTGGAACTGTAAGCCAGTGGCATCAGGACCGCTTGGAAACTTTTGCTAGCTGTGGGCCACCCATGCTAACATGCAATGTCTGAACCTATATAATCATGGGTATCCCCATTGCTCCTTAGTTCCCCACCAGAGATAAGTCTGGAGGGCTACTTACTTTGAGGAACCAGAAGACCAGACCAGTATCAGGCCCACAAGGAGAGGCATGGGACTGGAAAGTAGTACCCTAAGTCATTGATAGACACCTCCACACCAAGCAGTGAATGAAGACAGCTGGCCTGAGTCACAGTAAGGGGGAAGTAGGGGGGAAAGAAGGGTGGGTGCGCTGTGGCCTAATGGAGGAGATTCTCCCAAAGATATACTGTTATGGTGAATAAATGAAAATTACATACTTACCGTAACTGTTGATATTCCAGAATATTTCCAGCATTGATTACCACTTACTGGGCTGGGGCTGGATGCACTAAGAACCCGCAGGAGCAATTTTTTTGCAGGGAGGGAACCAACATTGGGTACTGATGGCACCTGCGCACCTCACATGGTACAACGTGTGCCAGCCAAGAACTATCACTGGCTCCCTCAGCACCTCACTTTTTTTCACCCAGAGAGGAACACAGTGGAGAGAAAAACAAAGAGAGGGCTAAATCCTGTCTCTCTCAAAGGGATAGGAATAAAATAAACAATTCAATTCAATTTTATTTTACCGGGATATCACCATTGAGACAACTCATTTGCAAGGAGGTCCTGGGAGACAAAGATTCATAACAGAAGAGACTAAAATCACACAGAAAAACAAAATACAGTGCTTACAGATACTTATACAGCTGAAAATAAAAGACTGTTCGGGTCCAAACTTATACAGTGGAAACTAAAGGCATATACAGATGCCTACTCACCAAATTACAAGGGAGAATAGAAGGAAGATAAAAAGAAATGAGAGAAATCAATACTAGGGAGCAAGACAATACAACTCCACTCTAAGGTTGTGACACAGAAGGGCAAAGATCAACAGTAGGGAAGGTGCTATTAAGAGTATGATGAGATAGGAGGGGAGAGAGGTACTATAAACAAGAGTATGGCGAGGTAGGAGGGGAGGGAGGTACTATTAACAAGAGTAAGGCGAGGTAGGAGGGGAGGGAGGTACTATTAACAAGAGTATGGTGAGGTAGGAGGGTAGGGAGGTACTGTTAACAAGAGTATGATGAGATAGGAGGGGAGGGAGGTACTATTAACAAGAGTAAGGCAAGGTAGGAGGGGAGGGAGGTACTATTATTAAGAGTATGATGAGATAGGAGGGGAGGGAGGTACTATAAACAAGAGTATGATGAGATAGGAGAGGAGGGAGGTACTATTAACAAGAGTATGGCGAGGTAGGAGGGGAGGGAGGTACTATTAACAAAAGTATGGTGAGGTAGTAGGGGGGAGGGAGGTACTATTAACAAGAGTATGGTGAGATAGGAGGGGAGGCTCAGGTTGAAGGGAAAAAAGGAAAGCAGGAAGACAGCGCTTAGGAAGTGGAGTAGAGAAGGAGAAATAGGGGGAAAAGGAGGCTGTACAGGCCTAAGGGATGGGAATTGAAAGGAAGTGGAGTAGAAAAGGAGTAAAAGAGGGAAAAGGAGGCTGTACAGGTCAAGGGGAAAAGAACTAAAAGGAGGACAACGTTAGGGGAGAGTAAGGGTGGAGGGAGGGTGTATGTGCTAGCCCAACGGTATGGTTCAAGGTTTACAAGAGAATTCCAACATAGCAGTTGCATTTTTCCTTCAACGTGAGTCTAAACGTGGACTTAAATGCACTCAGACCAATAGTATGCTTTACTTTCAATGATTTTTGAAGGGTGTTCCATAACGAAGGCAGGGCATAACTTATACATGAGGCACCAAACCAGGTTCTAATCCTGGGAATGTCAAAGGCTATGTAAGAGAGTTTTCTGAATGTGTACATGCAGGGAGCATGCTTAAACATGGAGCAGCTGGTTGAGCAAGGAGGTCATGGAAAAGGTAAGGAGGAAAAGAGCTGCCTTTAAGAGGTACAAGAAAACAGGGAGGTAGGAGGACATGGAGGAGCACCTGACGGAATCGAAGGAGGTGACACAGGCAGTAAGGGGAGCCAAGGCATCTACAGAGCTCAGGCTGGCACAAGGCGTTAAGAAGGAGGAGAAGGACTTATTTAGGTACATCAGGGAGAAAAAGAGCTGTAAGGACCACATAGTAAGGATTAGGAAGGAGAGGGGTTGGGTGGAAGCAGGGTGCGATAAGGCAGAAGCGCTAAATGATTACTTCTGCTCAGTATTTACTAAGGAGAAGAGGGGGGAGGAATGGCAGAAACAGGAGGGAGGGGGTGACAGATGGGGAAATCATGGAGGGCAGAGTTCGGGAGAGTTTGAAGGCACTGAGGGTGGACAAGGCACCAGGCCCAGATGGCATCCACCCCAGAGTACTGAAGGAGCTGGCAGAGGTCCTTGCGGGACCTTTGGCAGACCTATTTAATGTCTCACTACACTCAAGGTGTATACCTCAGGACTGGAGGATGGCTCATGTGGTGCCCCTCCACAAGAGTGGCCCCAAGGATGAACCGGGGAACTACAGACTGGTGAGCCTCACATCCATCGTGGGTAAGCTGAAGGAGATTATCCTGCAGGAGAGGCTGGTGGCCCTCCTAGAGGCCAAAGGACTACAGGACAGCAAACACCATGGCTTCATACATGGCAGATCCTGCCAAACCAACCTGGTGGAGTTCTATGACTGGATAACTAGGCAACTGGACAGGGGCCATGCAGTGGATGTCCTGTATCTGGACTTCAGTAAGGCATTCGACTCAGTGCCACATGGGAGGCTGGGAAGTAAGTTAGAAGGCACAGGGGTGGGTGCAAAGCTGGTGAGATGGGTAGGGAACTGGCTTCAGGAAAGACAACAGAGGGTGGTGGTGGTGGTGTGGGAGCTTTCACACCCAAGGGTAGTGATGAGCGGTGTTCCTAGGGTTGCCACCTGTCAGGTTTTTTACCTGGTGATCAGGTTTTCAGGGTCCCTATCAGGTAATCCGGTTTTGCTCTGTGCTGATCAGGTTTTTGAGCCATTTTGAGTGCTCACATACTTTTGAAACACATTTTGTCAAATCACTCATTGTTTCAGCTACATGTCCAGGTTACAAACAAGTTCTGTTGTCAGTTTAGCCTTTTGTTTGTGAATGCAGTCACCCTGGGAGGTGTAAAGTATGGCCATTAACACCATTAGCTCTACTAACCTAATCTTTCCACTGCATCTTAAGTGGCATAGCAGCACAGCTGCCCCACCTTTGTAACAGTAACAGGCCAGCAGTCCTCCACTTTCATTTGCTAGTAAATATTTTCATCTCTAACAGAATTTAGGCATTTTAAATGTTTTAAATTATTTTTCCCCACAAGAAAAGTATGGTCACTTCTTGGCTTTGAAATAGTACTGTGGACAAGAACAGGAAATGGAGGCAGAAAAATATATAAAGTACGTATACTGTTGTATGCTATTTACAGTATTTCCCATGTCTCCCCCAGATCATATCTGTAAATGAGATTTCTTTTATCTCTGTATGTTTATCTGGTTAACCAATGTCAATAAATAAATAAAAACATACATAATTAGGAAGAACCTGGGAAAGTAACTTTAACAGGCACAGTACAGTATCTTAACATTTGTATTTCACTGCTGCTTTAATTGTTCTTTTATTGGAGGAACAGTGCATGATGAGTCATGAAAAGGGGTGGGGCTAGGGGTGGAGCTTAGGATCCGTTCTTTGCCTCATCCAAAGGTGGCAACCCTAGGTGTTCCGTAGGGCTCAGTGTTGGGACCCGAGTTGTTTGGGATATTCATTGCAGACATATCATCAGACATCAAGAGCAAGATCAGTCTGTTTCCTGATGATGCCAAGATGGGAGCGGTGGTGGACAACCTAGGGGGATGGCAGGGGTTGCAGGATGATCTGGCAAAGCTTGAAACCTGGTTAGACACCTGGTAACTGGGGTTTAATGACAAAAAGTGCAAGGTGCTGCATTTTGGGGTGAAGAACCCAAGGAGGAGTTACCAGCTGGGGGGAGTGTAGCTAGCCCAGACAGAGGAGGAGAAGGATCTGGGGGTGCTTATTACAGGGTCAATGAACAACTTGGCACAATGTTGGAAGGCAGCTGCAAAGGCCAACAAAATGCTGGGTTGCACTGCAAGGGGTATATCCTCAAGGAGGGAGGAGGTAATTCTGCCACTGTATAGGTCATTAGTTAGACCACACCTGGGGTACTGCGTGCAGTACTGGAGCCCGTATCTGAAGAGGGACATTAAGTTACTGGAGGGGGTACAGCGTAGGGCGACAAAGATGATCAAGGGGCTGGGTGACTTATCATATGAGAGGAGGCTGAGAGAGTTGAACATGTACTCACTGGAGGAGAGGAGGGACAGGGGGACATGATTGAAACCTTTATGTACATGAAAGGAATAAACAAGACAGGTACAGAGGGGCTGTTCAAAGTAAGGGAGAGGAGAGACACCAGGGGCCATGATATGAGACTGGAGGGAGGAAGGTTCAAGAGGGAGATGAGGAGACACTTTTTTACAGAGAGGATGGTAGCTGGGTGGAATGCATTAACTGCAGAAGTGGTATCCCGTAGAACAGTGGACTGCTTCAAAAGGGGATGAGACAGGACAAGGGGGAGGCTCAATAGAGGGGAAAGGTGGAAGGGAGGGGCAGCTGCAGAATAAGGGGTGCTAGCTGCACATTCGAGTAGACTTTATAGACCTCTAGGCCTTTATCTGTTGGCAAAGTTCATAAGTTCGTATGTTCGTATGTAAGGGAGGAGTTTGGCAGTTAGGGCTCTGTACACCCAAAGGGATGCCTTCTGCCATCTCCTAGTACTAAGAGATGGCCAGCCAATCTGCAAGTAAAGGGGACAGTGGTGCGTAATGAAAGGGGCATTTGTGACATATCTTATGGCCCTGTTATAAAGTGTATCCAAAGTAGATAAGGCTGACTTCGGGCTGTGACTATACAGATAGTCTGCATAGTCGAGTAGTGGGAGAAATGTCATTTGGACGAGTCTGCATTTGGCATCATGTGTAAGCAAATGCTTTATACGGTAAAGAAGGCCAAGCCTTTGATGTAGTTTTTTGCCAGTTTCTTCAATATGCATGACAAAGGATAGCTTACAGTCTAGCCAAAAAACGAGATATTTAAATTTCTCGACTGGATCAAGTGTCTCACCAAGAATGGTCTTAATATGATAATTTGCGTCCAACTGATTGATAGGTACTTCTTTATTGTTAGGCGAGAGGAACATAATTTTTTTTCTTTTTTGAGCATTGAGAAGTAGGTTTAGACAGAGCAGGTTATGTTGAAGAAGGTCAAATTCGCATTGTAGTTCATAGCAAGCGAGATATAGGAAAGGTCTATCAACGTAAAGCACAGTATCATCTGCGAACAGATGAACACTTGCTGTGCTAATGTTGTTGTCAATGTTATTAATGTAGTCAGTGAATAACAGGGGCCCCAAGACAGACCCCTGCGGCACACCTCTCAGATGATGTTTTAACCTGTTGCTGCCTGCCAGTAAGGTAGCAAGAAAACCATTTTAGAGAGATAGCAAATAATCCAAGGTTGTATAACATAGCCAAGAGTAACTCATGATCGACAGTGTCGAAGGCCTTGCTTAAGTCTAAGAAAAGCGTGCAGACATGGTTTTTGGCATCGAGAGATGTTAGCTAGTCATTGGTAACTTTTGGTAGGGCTGCAACAGTGCTGTGCTTAGGCCTGAACCCTGATTGAAGAGGGTTCAATAGATTTTCAGCTTCAAGATGGTCTCTTAGTTGAGCATTAACTAGCTTTTTTTTTTTTTATTACTGTAACCCCCTGCAAATGGGGGTTCCCAAAAGACTTCCAGGAGCTTGCTTGAATGCTCCAAGCCTGAATGGTGTTTGGCATTTAAGCCATTTATCAGTGAGTGTTTTTAGAACCTCTGGTACTGTCTCTTTAAGAGCTGTCTGCTTGCAGACATAATTAGTTTGTATGGGGACTGTGTGTTTCTTTGATTGAGTACCACCAAGCTGCTGCCAATTCACTTCATTTTTGCAGTCACTAGAGTGCAAAGGGAACCTATCTGAAAGATGTAACTGTTTGCCAGAAATTATTTAGAGTAATAATGAAATTACAGTTTGTCTAACCTGCTTTCTTTGCAGTCAGAACTGTGTCTGCTAGTTCCCCAATCTAGTTTTGAACTGCTGAACTGGACCAATCAGTGTGGGGTAAGCTAGCTCTAAATGGTGCCTTGGACGAATCAGAACTTGGACTCATAATCTGAGCCAGCCACAAGAGGATTGTATGGGCAGTGACTCTGGGAGATGTAGTTTAGACTTCAGTGCCTTTTGGACCAACAGCAGCAGTCTATTGTGAGTGACAGCCAATCCAGTCAAGAACTGGGAGGAACTCAAAGGAAGTGCCCGGTTTTGTCGGTTGGAGTTTCAGTTGAGCTTTGGTGAAGAAGGAAGGAGCCCTGTGCTTTTTCAGTGTGCAGTTTTAGTCAAAAACGTGTGTAAGGCCCAGAGTTCGGTCTGCAGCTTGTGTAACAGCTTGTTAGGACTGAATCCGTCCTGTGAAAAGAATCAAAGGATCTCTGAAGAGTAGAAACCAGGCTCACCCTGTAGAAGACTGGAGGAATTGCTGAAAATTGTACTCGGTCTGTCAGGAACTGAATCTGCTGTGTGTTCTCCCGGTATTGTGCAGTAATTGCGATCGATACAGATGCAGCCTGCCTGGTATAGTGCTTACTTTTATATAAATGTGTGAAGAGGTTTGTGTACCTCAAGTGAGCCCTGCTGACATTGAAGGACCCTATCTTATTTGGAGGTCGTGAGTACTAATTCAGGGTCTCCCTGTTGAATTGCCACATTAAATCCAAATGGAATTACTGTACTGCTGACTGTTTAATTTTCCTTTGTCTGTGTGAAAGGGCCCCTACCAGCTGCCACGGTTTGGACTAGCCACTAGGGCTTGGGTACCCAGGGACAGTAACTGATAGGGATAGGCCTGTGCACAGAGCCATAGGTAGATTATTAGAGTGATAAGCTAATTAACCTGATTTCCCTGTCCTTGTTATATCCCCCAAATAAATCAGAGCTGCTTGTTTCAGCAAAGTTATACTGCTTGAGGTATTTGTCAATGTTAAAGTACTGTACTGTGATTGTTGCACTGTATCTCATTTCACAGGAGGTCCCAGTGCCGGAACCAGTCCTGGGGTAAGTGTATACTGTGAAGGTAATTTGATATATTGTGTGGGCCACTAGTGGGAAGAAAGGGGGGTTGCAGTGTCCCAGAGGGCTGTGACCAAGTTAGTTTAACTATTGCAAACCCTGACCTCTAGGTGGAGGCACCCGCCATTGGATCCAGGCCCCTCAACCTGTTAGTGGCAAATCAGGCAGGGGTAGTAGCCCCTGGGATAGCGCCATCTAGGGGTTACATTACTTTATACTCCTCTGCTCCTCGGCCCTCTCAATCTGGGGTGGGGCCCAGCCCCATTACTCTGGCATCCGCCAGCTGGTGCTAGTACCCAGGGATTACCCCCTCTGGTGGGTTCAGCAGAGGGGCCCTTCACTAAGACCAGATCTGTGTTGCGCGCTGACTGTAGGTGGGACCTGTGAGCTCCGCCTCATGTCATCCTCTGGGAGCTATTTTCTGCTTTTTCTCCTCCTTGCAGGAAGCCTGGTGTACGAGCACCAGTGACTGCGCTTATGCGATGCTCCCATGCGCACCCCAGTCAAGCCGCCTGCCACCCCCGCCCCTGTTATGCAGCTCTGTGTCGCCGAGCCCCAGCCTCCGCTTAGGGTCAGGTGAGCACCGGCCACTGGAATCCCCCCTCCCTGGAGATGGAGAGCAGTCCAACGGATGCTCAATCCATCTCCTCCCTGCCGACCCACGTTAACCTGTGCTCATTCCCGAACATGGGTCACCGGTGTGTCATGAGGTGTGGTGTTTGACGCCTCAACCCTCAGCGCCACCAGACCAGTGATTAATTAGCTTTTCTAGTAGCTTAGAAAGAATAGGTACAAGCGAGATTGGACGGTAGCTATTAAGATCGCTTTGATTGCCCGATTTAAACAAGGGTATAACCATGAGCTATTTTCCAAATGGAGGACAAGGCACCTTGGGAGAGTGACAGATTGAATAAATGGGTAATAGGTGCAGACAAAAAGTAGTATCCTAGCTTTATGAAATAAGGTTCCAGCATATCGGCTCCAGCACTTTTTTGGGGGGTCCAGATAATACAACAGATCCTCAACTTGTTTGATAGATACAGGGCTGAAGCTAAACTGCACAGAGTCGGGGTTGGTTTTTGAGGGTGGGGAAAGGGAGACTCCAGCAGGGAGCTGGGGAGATAGTTTACTCACAGGGGATGAGTCGAAAGCTAGTCCAGCAGTGGCAAAATGGTTATTTAACTGGTCCAGGATATCGTTGCTCCTCATATAGGTAAAGGCCCCAGTTACTATCTTAGTTGGGAGGGATGATGGTGAAATATGTCTCTTGATTTCCCTAAGAATTTGCCAAAATTTGGCTGCATTACTTTTAGATGATTCTAGTGCTGCCTGGTAGTAACTAGCTTTTTCAGTGCGAATAAGGCTTGTACACTGGTTCCTTGAGGCTCTGAAGGCAGCCCAATCGGTGACAGATTTTGTCTTGCAGGCTTTTTTTCCATAAGCGGTCTCTAAGATGTAGGGCAGTTTTTAATGAATTAGAGAACCAGGGACATTTTTTTTCCTTGTCCTAATTTTTATGTTTGCTTGTGTGCATATGCAAGAAACATGTTGAGGCAGCTTGCTGCAGAAGCAGATTGTGGAGGTGCAGCACTGTTGTGGCCAATGCCCCCTGTGCCTTTTGAGGCTTGGTCCGCATTCCCCAATGCGGTGGCATGCTACTGCTGACACTAGTTCAGACAGCATGCCACCACCTTGAAAGGTTTTCGCCACTGCAATCAGGGGCTGCCTCATCATTGCAGCATCAGCCATTCCGCTGCACTGAGGGAGCGACCCATCATTGCAGAGCGGTACCTTGCATGCCCCAGACCCAGTTTGCAGATGGGGAGCCCAGTTCCTGTCGGTATAATGTCCCCACCCCCAAGTTTCTTTTGTATGCTGAGGGGGTGCCCAGTCCCCCTCGGCATCTTGCATCCCCCCGTCTTTCTTTGATGATGGGGTGCCCAATCCCCATCAGCTTCAGTCCCTTCTTCCCAATTGAATTTGCTGATGGGGGAGCCCACTCCCCATCGGCATAATGCATCCCCCTCAATGTGTAGTCTACCGAGGGGATGCCCAATCCCCGGCTCTTCCCCACCCCCGTATATAAAGCAATGGGGGGTGCCCAATCCCCGTTGGCTAGCCCCCAAAAAAGCATGCTGGGAGCCCACCAGCATGCCAAATGTCCCTGAAAAAGAAAAACCGTCCCACAATGTTTTTTTTTTTTAACCCCAAACAAGAAATGGTCCGTCAGTCCTGGGCAGCCTCCCTCAATCCACGCCCACCCTCTGTGCACCCTGCCTTCCCACACCCCTCTCACCCCATACTTACCTCCGGAGTCTGGCGCGACGATCTTCGGTGGACCAAGTACACGTCTGCACTCTTCAAAGCCGACTGCGAACTGAAGAAATGCTGGTAAGCTGTATAATGGCATAAATAGGGTGATTTTGCAGTCACTGCGCGGAATCACCTTTCGGGACTGATTAACGAAACAATAGTGCCAGTGTTCATGAGGTGGGCTCTCAAAAAGCCTATGTTGCAAATTTGGTGGAAAAATCCAAGACATTCCTAGTTTACGAGTGTGCGTTGCCCAGTTGCTACGCACACTTGTAACTTTGCGCATTTGTAATATTTTCATTCCAGATTTTCAACATTGGCATTTTTCTGCACCTCCTTATGAACAGTACATCTGTCATTTTTCACATCTTGGCTGAAATGTGTTTTCGCACTTCCGGCGCAGAATAGTGCTGTTGCTGTGGGAAATCAGTGTTCGGGACACATTAAGAAAATCACAGTGACACTGTTCATGAGCAGAGGTCCTAAAATGTCTATGTTGAAAATTTGGTGTCAAAAGTCTATAAAATGACTGTGTTACAGTGTATGCTATGCAGTTTCCACGCACTTGTAACTTCGCAAATTTGTATATTTTCACGCCCAGATTTTCACCACTGGCATTTTTTCACACCTCCTTATGAACAGTACAGCTGTAATTTTCACATCCTGGCCGAAATGTTTTTCGCACATCGGCACAGAATAGCGTGGTCACTTTGGGAAATCAGTGTTTGGGACAGATTAAGAACAAGCGAGTGAGAGAGTGGGAGTGAGCGAGCTCAACTGAGCTCTGTCGGTACTGCTGCAGATTTCTTTGTGGGCAGAAAAAGGCACCAATGCAGGCAGGAGCCCAGTACAAAAGGGCAGCCTGCAGCGCTGGGAGAAACAGAACGAGCAAGTGAGGGAGGGGGAGTGAGTGAGCTCAGAGGAGTTCTGTTGGGACTGCTGCGGATTTCTTTGTGGGCGGGAAAAGACGTCAATGCAGGCAGGTGCTAATACAAAAGGGCAGCCTGCAGCGCCAGGAGAAATGGAATGAGCGAGTGAGAGAGGGGGAGTGAGCGAGCTCAATGGAGTTCTATCGGGACTGCAGCTGCGGATTTCTTTGTGGGCAGAAAAAGACACCAACACAGGCAAGATCCCAGTACAAAAAGGCAGCCTGCAGTGCCAGGAGAAATGGAATGAGCGAGTGAGAGAGGAGGAGTTAACGAGCTCAGTGGAGCTCTGTCGGGACTGCTGCGGATTTCTTTGTGGGCAGAAAATGGTGCCAACACAGGCAGGAGCCCAGTACAAATGGGCAGCCTGCAGCGCCAGGAGAAACAGAATGAGTGAGTGAGAAAGGGGGAGTGAGCGAGCTCAATGGAGCTCTGTGAGGACTGTTGTGGATTTCTTTGTGGGCAGAAAAAGGTGCCAACGCAAGCAGGAGCCCAGTACAAAAGGGCACCCTGCAGCGCTGGAAGAAATGGAACGAGTGAGTGAGAGAGGGGGAGTGAGTGAGCTCAATGGAACTTTGCCGGGACTTTAGAGTTGCCCACCCTGCCACCCAGGATCCTCTGTGGTCCTATATTACAGCAGGGTCTCTGGAGTGGAGACAAAGCAATGATTGGATATTTTTAGGATTGGTGTAATAATACAGATTTACTATTCTGTTTATTTCTCTGACTGAGCTAAATACTGAGCTATCTTGTTATGACTGCTGTAATAATACATATTTATTTGTTCTGTTTATTTCTCTGAGCTGAGTAATACTTGGAGTGCAATAGGATTTCTAACTGGGCTAAGTGAAACTATATGAGAGCTGAGAACAAAAAGTATGGTAGCTGAGGGGTGAAAAACGGACAAGGAGGCTTTAGGATTGCTACAGTAATACAGTATCTAATGGATGAGATTTGAGACTGAATTAACCCGGTTGGCAAGGGGGTAGTAGGGGACTAGTGTGGGGGGGAGGCAGTATAGCCTAGAAGTTAGAGGAACAAGGTGTGAATGAGCTTGGTACATCCAGTAGACCAGACCTGAGTTTGATTCTCACAACCTCCACTTGCATACTGTGTCACTCTGAGCAAGTCACTTAACCGCCCAGTGCTCCCAGGTCGCCCCTGAAAATAGGCACTTGTGACAGACAAGTGGGCCTTACCCGATTACCAAAGACTAAAATAAAAAAATAAATAAACAGGAATTTGAGTAAATAGGGGCCTAACAGTTGTAGTAGGGTACAGAACCTGGGAGTAAGACCCCATAACATAAGATGGGGGCCAAAATGGGGCAGGTGCCACATGTCAATAGGGCGGGCATCTTTGGAAGGGTGGTGGGGTGTACAGGGTGTGGGTCCGCCATGATCCTGGACTGGGCTTGGAGGATGGGGGAGTGTATGGTCTGTAGATGACTGGCTAGTTTGAGGGAGGAACTGTGGAGGTTAGGAAGGAGTCTAAGTGGCAGGGCAGATGAGTATGGTAGGCATCCTGGCTGGGGGGGAATAGGGGATGGCAAAGGGGGACGGAGGAAGAATTTGTTCTAATATTTTAAGGGGGGTATTTTATTTTATTTCATTTATTGTTCTTTTTAGGGTTGTTTAAGTTGGGGGTGGGAGGGTTTTGTTTGTATGAGAGTGAATAAATTGGTTTAAAATATGTGTTGGGGTATAAGTAAAACGGTTAGGCAGTACTCCCCCTCAAGACTTCGGGATCTCCGTCTCTTTGAATTACCCTTATTTACAGGGGAGGTTTATGCTAGATGTCAAAATCGCATGCATTATGAGATCAAAATGCAGAAAGATACAGGGATCCTGGAACTCTTGGGGGAGATGGGAGGAAGAGAACGGATACGGGCAGTGAGGGCTAGGAGACACCCGGGCCTAAATGGGTACTAGAGCAAGGTAATTTTGCCTATAGTTCCCATACCCAAGGACACTGACTTGGAATGTGTCAGGCAGGAAGTGGGATCACGCTTGGATTTCTGTCCCTTTTGGGCAGTGTTAAGCAATGCCAGGGCAATTAGGAATAAGACTGCAGTGACTGCGGACCTTATTTCCTCAGTCGACTTGGCTTGCATCACCGAGACCTGGCTAGATGGAAATGCTGGTCCTGTGTTGACTCCGCAATTCCAGCTGGGTTCTCGGTGATTCACCGCCCAAGAGTGGACCGGAGGGGCGGGGGGGTTGCGGTCTGTTTTAGACAAGATCTGGATCTCAGGGAAGAGCCAGTGGGTGATACCAACTCCTTTGAGTGCATAGTGGGTGCAGGTGCAGGCTACAGGACCCTTCTTATCTATCATCCACCAGGGGATGAGAGGGAGTTCCTGAAGGAGGTTGCCGACTTCATCGCCGATATCGTATTGGAATCTCCCAGATGGTTAATTCTGGGGGAATTTAATGTCTGGGTCGATGATGAACTCTTGTAATTTGGTCAAAACCTCCTCCAATTGATGGATTCATTGGGCCTGTCACGAGTAATTACCTCAGCAACCCATAAGAGGGGGGAACACATTGGACTTGGTGTTCCATCTGGGGATGGAGGTATCTGATGTGGAGGTGGAGCCAGTCGGATGGTCTGACCATCACGCCCTGAGGTTTAGATTTGCAGCCCCCCAAAATAGGCCTGCCCCTAGGGAGTTAGTACAGTTCCGTTCTTTAAGAGGGGTTACCTCAGAAGGCCTAATGACGGAGCTGGACTTCTCGGATTTTCCAAGGGATAGCATGGATCTAGGGCCTTTGGTCTTAGCCTGTAATAGGGTTGTGACTGAGGCCCTGGATGCCATTGCTCCAATTCGTGTTCATCCCCGTACTCTTCACTTAGGGGCTCCCTGGTGTGATGGGGAGGTCCGTGAGTGAAAGAGGAAGGGACGAAGATTGGAAAGACACTGGCGGAAAACTCAACTGGAAGTGGATAGACTTGAATTGTTAGAACATTATAAATTCTACCAATCAGCAATTTCCCATAAGAAGGCAGAGTTCCTGTGCAGGGAAATTGCTGCAGCGAGGAATAGACCATCCCAGCTCTTCCGGACTGTGGACAGACTGTGCAATCCAGTCTGTCTCCAGACTGGTAGAGCATTATCATAGGTACAGTGTGAGGAGTTTGTGAAATTCTTCGATGACAAGGTATCCACTATCAGGGATTAGATCCACCAGTGTCCTTCTATTGGACATTGCACTGATCAATCAGGTGGTACTAATGCCCAGTTGTACTGGTCTATCTTTAGACTACCAGCAGTAATAGATATAGTAAGGATCATCCAGACTCTGCGACCTACCTACTGTAAGTTGGATCCTGGCCCTACTCACCTGGTGGTGGGGTGTGTAGATATTATCAGCCCAGTCCTGGCTGGGATAGTGGTGGTGTCATTAGAGAGATGGATCTTTCTGGATCCCTTAAAGGAGGCGGTAGTACACCCCTGTTGAAAAAGCCCTTTCTTGACCCCGACTGTCCAGCAAATTATAGACCAGTCTCTAACCTTCCCTTTGTGGGGAAGGTTATTGAGAAGGTGGTCGCTCTGCAACTGGAGGATCATTTGTCCAACCACAATATCTATGACCCTCTCCAATCCAGCTTCAGGAAAAGGCATAGTACAGAGACGGCTCTTGTTTGGGTACTGAATGATCTCCTGATGGCAAGAGAGCAGAGGACCCATTCCATCTTGGTTCTCCTGGATCTCTCAGCGGCATTTGACACCGTGGATCATGGGGTATTGCTCGAGCACCTGCGGTTTTTCTGTGGTCTGAGGGGAGCAGTCCACAGCTGGTTTCGATCTCTTCTGGAGGGCAGATCTCAGAGAGTGGTGTCTGGAATTTACACCTTGGCCCCTCATTGGCTGCCCTGTGGGGTACCGCAGGGGACGGTGCTGTCCCCTATGTTATTCGCGGTGTGTATGCTTCCATTGGGGGACATTATAAGATGGTATGGGCTGAGTATTCATTGTTATGCTGATGATTCTCAGCTCTACCTGTCTTTTATGCCTGATCAGGAGTCTGATTCCATCACGATGTTTAATAACTGCCTCCTGGAGATTCAGGATTGGATGAGTGCTAGTTGGCTTAGGTTGAATTCAGGGAAAACTGAAGCGTTGGTTGTGGACCCTGGAGGGAGGACAACAGGGGCTTGGACTGGGAAACCCTCGAGTTTATATCTTGGGGGAGCCCCGCTTCTTGCCTCTGGCCAAGTGCGTAACCTTGGCGTGATGTTTGACGAAAGTCTGACTATGAAGATGCAGGTGTCGGCCGTAGTCAAATCTGCCTTTTTTCATCTGAGGAACATTGCCCGGGTGAAACACTTGGTTCCACTGGAAGATCTCCCCATCTTGGTCAATGCCTTTGTCACCAGCCATTTTTATTACTGCAATGCCCTCTATCTAGGGCTGCCGGGGGGTGGATATCCGCCGCTTGCAGCTTGTGCAGAATGTGACGACCAGGTTGTTGATGGGAGTTTCAAGATCTAGCCATATGACACCTGTGCTGCATGATCCGCACTGGCTGCCAATACAGTGGTGGATCACCTTCAAGGTCGCATTATTGACCTTTAAGGCCCTACATGATTTGGGACCTCACTACCTGAAAGAGCTCTTGGTGCCTTACTGTCCTGCCCGTTCTCTTCGCTCCTCTGACGAGGGATTGCTAGAGATTACCAGGGTATGTCTAAAGATGTCTGGAGGTAGATCTTTTGCCTATATGACACCAACCCTGTGGAAGTCTCTGCCTCATCAGATACGAAATTGCCTAACTGTTGAAAGTTTTAAAAAACAACTGAAGACTTTCCTTTTTGCCCTAGCATTTGCTGGAACATAATAAGTAAGTGTATTGTATGATTGTTGAATTTATTGTTCTAAAACGTGTTTTTAAGTGATTTGAATTATTGTAAAAGCACCCTGAGCTTGGGAAGGGCACTTGATATAAATTAAATTTTACTTATTTACTTACTTTACAACTAGGGAGTGAACCCAACCCCAGTATCAGTAGCAGTAACAGAAAAGAGAGGAGAAGGGAGGGAGGGGGTGCCCAGGGAGAGTGGGGGCCTCCTGATGGGGGAGGAAGAGACCACGAGGAGTACCAGGGCAGAGAGCAGATGGCTTCGGTATGGAGGGACCAGGGGTGGCACAGAGGGGAACAAGTAGGAGGGGAAACTGATAGGGGAAGATAGGGGAAGAGACGAGGAGGGGTATCAACTAGGAATAGATTCGAACCTCTGCTATGGGGGGAGAGAGGGAGAGCAGGACTATACTGAAGGGGGGAGGACATGCGGGGCATGAGAGGGATGGCAACAGGTAGGGAAAGAAATAGCAAGAAAGAAAGGGTAGAAGGGGTGCTAGTAAGGAAGAAGGGGGTGGTGACTGGAGGAGAGAAGGCTACAGGAAGAGGGAAGGATGGGAAGGGGCATCACTATCGGAGTAGAAGGGAATGGGGGCCCTAAATCAACAACAGCAGGGATAGGAGAGGAGTTGGAAATCAGCAGGGGAGGAGGGGAGGTCGACATGGGAAGCCCAATAAGAAGTAGTCAGGCTGGGAAGGGGTTCAAGGGGGATGGGAGGAATAAGGCAGAGAAAAAGGGTGAGGTGGAAGTAGGGGGTACAGAAACAGAAGTCACAGAGGGAGAAGCTGGTGAGGGTAAGGGCAGGGAAGAACGAATACTGGGGTGGTAGAAGAGGCATTAGAAGGGAAAGGGGGTAAGGGACGGGGGGGTACTCGTCCTGGGGGATTCTATACTGAAAGGTGTGAGATGGGGCAGAAGGGGGGAAGACACAGCCGTATTTGGGTTGAAGCTATCCCCAGGTTGACTGCAGGAGGGGCAGGGCAGGCACTGCTGAAGTGTGCAGCGAGGGGGAGGAAGAAACCTCATTTAGTGTTGTATGTAGGTACAAACGACTTGGTGGGTGGGACTGTGGAAGTAGTGAAGGGGAGGTTCGAGTAGTTAGGCAGGCAGTGTAAGGGGGTGGGGGTGTCGGTGGCATTCTCGGAGGTACTGCCGGTACCATGTGCAAGCATGGGGAGGAAGGGTAGGCTTGAGGAGTTCAACAAGTGGCTGAGGGATTGGTGCCACACCAAAAATTATGGGTTAGTGACTAACTGCGGTAGGGTCTGGGGGAATAGTGACTTGTACACGGGGGACAGAGTACACTTTAGCAGGAAGGGGAGGGGAGTATTAAAGACAGGATTAGAGGGGTATATCTCTACTAAGGTGGATTTAAACTAGTGGGGGGGTAGCCAAAAGACTGAGATTGGTAGAAATGTACGGGCAGGGAAGCCTAATGAGCTCACCCCCTAGATATAGGTAAAGGCAGAGGCGTAGCAACCCTGGGAGGGGCGATCAGAGTTTTCTGAGTGTAATACAGAAGATGCCACCACCTGGTGAGAATAAGGAGGAGAAAGGGTGCGGACTACTGGGAGGAGGGACACAGGCCAAGGAGGAGAAGAGTGAGGAGAAGGAGGGGTATGGGTGGAAAGTGGTCTGACTAAATGGACAGAGAACTGGTTACAGGGGAGAGTGCAGAGGGTGGTGGCGGTGGGGTAGCTCTCGGCACCAAGAGCAGTGACAAGCGGGATGCCACAGGGGTCATTGCTGGGCCCGATGCTATTTGGGCTCTTTATCTCTGACATAGCACTTGGACTGGGGAGCAGGGTTAGTCTGTTTGCACATGATACCAAATTGAGTGCAGTGGTGGACGAAGAGGTTGGATGGGAGAAACTACAGGGGGATCTAACCAAACTACAGACATGGTCAGTGGAGTGGCAGCTAGGATTCATTGCAAAGAAATGTAAGGTGATGCACTTCAGGGCTATGAACCAGAAGAGGGACTATTGGTTGGGGATCACAGAGGAGGAGAAGGACCTAGGGGTGTTGGTAACTGGGAGCATGAACAACTCGGCCCAGTGCAGGAAAGCAGCAGCAAAGGCAAACAGGATGCTGGGATGCATCGCAAGAGGGTTCTCATCCAGATACAGGGATGTGATCCTACCTCTCTACAGATCATTGGTCACACCACACCTACAGTACTGTGTGCAATACTGGAGGCTATACCTGAGGAGAGCTATAAAGTTACTGGAGGGGGTGCAAAGGAGGGCAACAAAAATGTTAAAGGGGATGGAAGGAAAGGAATATGAAGTTAGGCTGAAGGAGCTGAACATGTACACACTAGATGAGAGGAGAGATGGGGGGATTTGAATGAAGCATTTAACTACCTGAGGGATAAATAAACCTAGCACTGAGGGGGTGTTTAAACTGAGGAGTGGAAGAGAGACGAGGGGGCCCAGACTAAGGTTGGAAGGGGGATGTTTCAAGAAGGAAATGAGGAGGCCCTACTTCTCTGAGAGGGTGGTGTCTAGTTGGAATGCGCTGCCAGAGGGGGTGGTAACATGTAGGACAGTCAATAGCTTTAAGGAGGAGTGGGATAAAGCAAGAGAAAGAGTTGGGAGCAGGGGCTGGGACAAGCAGGGCAGGAACTGAGGGGGAGGAGGCTGGGGCAGCTGCAATCTAGGGTGCTAGCTGCACACTCAGGCAGACTTACATTGACTGATTGGTGTGTTCTGCTGGCTGATTTGTATGTTCATATGTTCATATGTATGTTCGTATATAAAATCACAGTGACACTGTTCATGAGCAGAGGTCCTAAAATGCCTATGTTGAAAATTTGGTGACAAATGTCCATAAAATGACTGTGTTACAAGTGTGCATTGTGCAGTTTCCATGCACCCTCTTAATTTCACAAATGTGTAGTATTTTCACTCCAGATTTTCAATATTGTCATTTTTCCAGACCTCCTTATGAACAGTACTGCTGTCATTTTTCACATCCTGCCCAAAATATGCGTTTACACATCTGGTGCAGAATACCACTGTTGCTGTGGGAAATCAATGTTTGGGACAGATTAAGAAAATCATAGTGACACTGCTCATGAGCAGAAGTCACAAAATGCCTATTTTAAAAATTTGGTGGAATAATTCCACTAAATGACTGTGTTACGCGCATGCGTTCTGCAGTTTCCATGTCCGCTCGGATGTTTGAGCATTTTTAATATTTTCACTAGAGATTTTCAACATTGCCATCTCTTGACACCTCCCTATGAATGGTACAGCTGTCATTCTTCACATCCTGCCTGATCTGTATTTTCGTGCATCTGGCGCACAATGGCACAGTCGTTGTGGAGACTCAAATTTCGGGACACATTGACAAAATCACAGTGCCACTGTTCATGAGAAGAGGTCCCAAATGCTTTCATGAGGTGGGGGCCACAAAATGGCCATGTTGAACATTTGTACTGAAAATTCCAACAAATGCCCGGGGCATTATGGTTTCTAACCATAATGTCCCACCCTTTACAGACTGACAGACATCAGGGGTGTGCCTTTGGATTGCCGACTGTAATGCTCATGCCATTCCACCCCCACCCCCCAGCCTGCATCCAGTCACAGGCATCGAGGTGTGCCTTGGACTCTTTGGCCCCACAGTTCACCTCGTTCCATATTGCACCCATTTCAGCATATGCCCTTATGGAGTGGGGTGACTGTAAAGCCGAACACCCCAAGGCACACCTCAACACTTATCAGTGTCTGCGAGATAGTGTGAGGTGAAATGGCATGAACGTTATGGGCGACAGCACATACACATACCCCAATACCTGTCCGTCTCTGCACAGTGGAGGTGGGGTTGGCGTGAAGTTCAATACTTCACTGCCATTCCTACTCTGCATCTGTCTAACTCCTGCATTTCCAATGCTAATACCAGCAAGCAAACATTCAGCATTGACAAATGCTTGTTATTATTGGCGCTTGCATGTTAATTAGCTCTGTAATAAGGTTGAGGAAGAGGGTGCAAGCCTCAGTTACAGTTGGGGCTAAGTAGAAGTCGTGCCATCTGATCATACTCAGATCAGCCAGAAAATTGGAGGTGTTAAACTTACGGTAGTCCCTTTTAAGGATAAATTTAGATTGGTGCATTGATTTTGGGAAATGCCTTACACAGGCAATCGCACTGTGATCAATAATGTCATTATGAAACACTCCAGTGTGAATAATTTTGTGGGATCTATTGGTAAAGATCAGATCAAGGAGAGTGCTATGCTATGCTCTGGGTTTTTAATATTTGGGTGTGTAACTTCACAAATAAGTTGAGTGAGACCATGGGTATTGCAAAGGTTTTTTTTTTTCTTTATCTGTTTTACCTCCTTCTCCGACCCAGGTGTCCCCCACTCCTTTGGTCCCCCACATTACTCCTCCGATTACTGACCATCCTCTTTCCTGGGTCCCTTCCTCACTCCCTCACATCGCAGCCAACTCCTGAGGGGTATCCTGGTGTGTTCCTTCACTGGGTGGGTCCCTCTCCTCCGAGGGGGAAGGCACTAGTGGGGGGAATATCAGTGCACTAACTATTCGGTCCCCTGGGAGTGCTGCTGAGGTGAGGAGAGCCCCTTTGGAGGTTCCAGTGGTGGTGCGGATCGGGAGGAGTCGTGATCCGGCAGACACCTGGCATTTTCTGGTTTTCTGATCCCCACGTTATTGTGCTGCTCTTGCAGTGCCCCCGGTCTCCACCGGGAGCCGCTACTGAGAGAGGTGGCCCAGTCCCCCCACCCCCGAAGAGGAAAGCAGTCCTCTGGATGCTCAATCCTCTTCGTTCCTGCCAACTCCCAGCGTCCCGAGTCCGTTCCCGAATCTGGGTCGCCAGTGTGGGTCGAGGTAAGGCGCCAGCGCCTCAACCCTCTATGCCACCGGCAAAGGTTTTTTAGGGGTTCGGAACAGTGGGCGTTCCAATCCAGGTTAAAGTCACCCACAAGAAGGCATTCTGAGTTGATGGCTCCTAGAATTCTGTGTAGGTGTGGGAGTATCCCAAGACCACCAGAGGGAGGTCTGTAGCAGCATGAGATATAAATAAACTTGTTTACGTGTAGGGAAATTTTCAGGGTAAGACATTCAAATTCCTTTTGTGAGGAGGTAGAATCAAGAATGGAGACTGCGTACTTATCAAGGACATAGACAGCAACCCCCCTCACCTAGTTGTCCTGTCTGTTCTAAATACATTGTAAGAGGGGATGTTGATTGCCTGGTTTAGGGTAGAGGCTTTCAGCCAGGTTTCAGAAACCACAAGTATGTCTGGGGTAGTGTGGAGGACCCAGGCTTGTAATAAATCCAGTTTCTTGAGTAGGCTACAGGCATTTAATTTGAAGGAACCTGATTCCTTTAAGTTGGGAAATGTCCAAAGGTGCTGAAGTGGGCATGGGCGGTCCATGATTTAGTTCAATATTTCCTGAACACAACAAGAAGAGCAAAAAGAGTTTCTTAAGCCCATTAGTAAGGAATTTAAAGAGCATTCTGTAGCCTCGTTTAGGTGAAGAGGACCTGATGGAGTGAGTATGTGAAAAGGTAGATACAGTAGGTGAGGGGCCAGTAGACCAAAGACTGCCACATGTACAAGGATATTTAGTGGTGGAGAGATGCCAGGGTAAGTCATAAAGATGAGACCGGGCTCAAACTGTCTCACAAAGATAGTACCCAGGGGATGAAGCAGGGGTGGTAGTTTGAACAGCTTTTTGGGGAGAGAATAGCAGGCAAGCTGCATTGGTAGAATGCTACATGGATTAATATCTAAAGGCGGCCTCAGCTGGCGGAGTTCTAGTATAGGATCCATAGGGTTGGGTATTAGGAGGGAGGAAAGGCAGAGAAGAGTAAGAACAAAAAGAAACATGGTTATACGTGGTTTAGATTAACTCTTCTAACGACAAAGGTGCCAGATCCAGAGCAAGGGACTGTGACCATGAAAGGAATGTTAGTCAGTTGTACAAGTTCATGAATAACAGCCTGCCAGAGATTGGAATGGAGGTCCTTTAAAAAAAGAGGGGGGAAAAAAGCAATAATCAGTTTCTCTTTTCTTTTTTTGTCTTTTACCTCCTCCTGGCTAGAATAGTCCAATCAGATGGCTAGAGGTGGGGTCAGACCCCAGAAAAGAACATTTAATAGAGGTCGGGGCTGGGGTGGGTGGGAGAAAATTTAGAGCTAATAACTAAGAGAGCAACCAGGTTTGAAGCCAGTGCCTAGCACTAGTAGAAGGCAGAAGCACAATAAACCTGACTACCAACCTTAGACTAATAAGAACAGGGCACACTAGGTGACAAAAGGGTAGAAGGGTCTTAGAGTCAGAGCCTCACACCACTAGCCAGACAGGAAATGAGCACTGGCAAAAGAAGATGGCAGCAACCCGGATCATGTAGCTTTGGCTAAAAAACACAAGGGTGATGCCCAGAATGGGTCCCCCTTGCAAATGAGATGGCACAAAGTGCCTAAGAAAAAATGTATAGATGCTTGAAAAAAAGGAGCGACTCCCAGCTATCAGAAAAGATAGTTAGCTTGAAAAAATTATTACGTTCCTCATTCTTACATCAGGGATGAAGAAAAAGGGTAACTTAATGCTTCTGGAATTGCCAGACTGGCTAGCCTAAGGAGTCAAGATGTGCTCATCTCCCCAGACACCCCTTGTGGGCTAAGGCTCAAATACATAAGAGGAAGTGGGATACCAACCAAAAAAGTCTGACATGATCAGAAAACCATAGAATAAAAGAAAAAGACATACTTCTCCTGCAACCACAGTGATGTGCCCTGTGTAGGAGCTAGTACAGTTCATCCAGTATGTGAGTATGGTGCATAGCACCTACTACATGCAGAGAACAGCCAAGTGGGGTTAGATTGGATATTGCTCAGGAGCACAGGTTGCATTTAGCAACTAATAAGGATATACACACAAAGGAACATAACCTGCATAAGGAGAAGGAGGACAAGAAAGAAAAAAGAGGGTAAGACTTTTTTTGGTGGTGGTGTGAATGCCTTAAGACTCTCAGCCCAGTTTAGTTTTTTGGTTTTTTGATGAGTTAACCTGAAGAGGCCCAACACTTTTTTTTTCTATTAAAGAGAAAAAACACAGTGTCAGAGACCCCTCCTCTGGGGGTGACTGGGAGATGTCCAGAAAATACTTCGGTGCTGCCAGCACCAGCAGGGTGAGCTGCCCACAGGCCCTGGTTTTGTCTGAGCAGTGGAAGGTGGGAATGGTGTGGTAATCAATGGTGAAGACATCCTGGAAGATCAGTAAATTACAGTAAGTATGTAATTTTCATATCTTCCAGGAATCAATATTCACCATTGATTCCCACTTCTGGGTCCAAGTGCCAAGCTTCCCTTTTCCACGAGGGAGGAGCTGGCTCACCCTGAGGGCAACAAGATCCCTCAAGTCCTCTGTGTGGCAGAAAACACCTGAGTGCAGAGGCTGCTTAGGGATCTGGCGGGATCTGAAAGTGGTCAGGGTCAGGCGGGGGCTCCTCTGGCACAGAAGAGGCAGGGCACCCAGACAGCTCTCACTTGCCCTTGTGGGGGAAAAAGTGAGCCCCCTGGAAGTGCAAATTTAGCACCTTCTAACCACAGGAATCCCTAACTGATGCTTTACACTAAGTATCATCTTCCCTGCAGAGCAGGATGCCCCAGAGGTAGAATATTATGCTAATTATGGAACACAGAATGAAGATTCAAACTGTGCACTGGTTCCACTCTAGCCAGTAATGTCAAATTTGTTTCTCTGCCTGAAGAGAGCAGTCGCCCTGAAGTCAGCTTAGGTATTCTGGTCTCCAGAAGCATTTGATTGTTTTAATGTTCAATGTGTAACTAAGTATACTGTAGTTAGTTTATTGAACAATTCTGTATTAGTTAGGTTTTGATTTTATTTTCTTGATTTTTTTCAATGGCTCTCCAGTTCCCAGGAACTGGAAAAGGCTGTAATGTAGTACAGTTCCTGCCTTTAGGGAATTGAAATTTACTGAATTTGATAAAATAAGAGTGTTTAGACCACATTATCTAGCAGTTCATTATTTCAATCATGATTCCCACTAAAAGGGAACAGTGATTGGACAAATAATTCTATTCAAATCTGGACTCAGAAGAAAACGCCTAAATCCCTTTTGTTTAATTTTCCTTTGGTAAATTACATGGTTCCTGGTACTGGGAACTGAATAAATGAAACATTTTTTTCTGTCACAACTGTTTGGGTCCAGTGGGGTTCTGAAGAAAGATACTGGTTTATTTTTTGTTTTTAAGAACCGAGATTGTTCTTTAGATCTTAAGTGTTTGGCATGACTGATAGACCCAAGAAAAAGAAAACAGGGCCAACAGGGTTTAAAACTTGTAGAACTTGTTTCAAGCTCATGGGAAAGGCAGACTGCCACAAACTCTGTTTAAGGTGCCTGGGTCCAGATCACGATTTTACCAGTTGTGAGCTTTGTATAAAGCCTTGCCCCAAAACCCAAAAGAAGAGGGCTAAAAACAGAAGAGTTTATGGCTCTGAGGAAGTTCCTAATGATGGTAGAAAGCACACATCAGAGGGTTTGTCTTTTCAAATACAGCAGCAATCCCTGTCAAAGGGGAAAAAGAGAAAAGGTAAAGCAACTTAGCCATCAGATAAGCATGGCAAAGATGGTAAAGCTACCAGTGTATCACGCCGGCTCAGTGGTGCAGAGGGCTGAGGCACTGCAAAGCTCCTTTATTTGTGCCATGCCAGCAACCCAAGTTCAGGATCAAGCTCCAGTTGCCAGGGGCTGGTGTGGGGAGGGCGGGGAGATGGAGTAAGTGCCCAACAGGCTGATAGCCTCCTTTGGGCAGGGGTGGTTCACCTTCCCAGCTCTTGGTTGCTACTGGGTGTAGACTTGGTAGTAACACTGATACTCGGGGGCCAGATGGATATCTGTGTGGGTAGAAGGAGGCCACAGTTCCAGAGCGCATGTGCGCCTTCATGTAACCCCTAGGCAGGGCTACTACCACTGCCTTGCCAGCCAAAAAATGGTTGAGGGGCTTGGGTTCCTGAAATTATCTTTAAACTGGTTCTTACCCAAGATAGTACATTGCGCAGTGCCTCCACCCAGAGTTTACCTTTTAATTAGCTAGAGCTTAGTCTGTTGCAGCCCCCTGGGAAACTGTACCCACTTGCCTTACCGGGATGCCACCCCAAGCATGACCCAATAACATTTTCTCCAATTCAGGTCAATCTGATAATTAGTGACTTACTGCTAATAATATGCGCATGAGACAGGAATCTGGAAAAACAAACAAAAAGTTTATTTACATGGGGAAAGGCTAGTAAGGGGAAAAATGGAATAGAGGTTATGCTATTTACAATTGATAAGCAAAGGTATTGATTTGATTAGTTTGGGTTGAGACAATCACAATAATCACTTTCACGTTTAGATTCACATCTCAAATTACAAGGGCACCCACCAGCCTTCTCAGACAGTCAGAGCCTTGGCTATCTAGGTAGCTACCTTTCATAGCACAACATATTTACAAATGCCCACACAGGTACCAGTTTCCAAAAATGCGTAAGACCCTGCAATCCTACACATAACCTGGGTACTCAGTAACTTACAATTCTTAAAGGTGAAGGCCTGATGATAGTTGTAGCTGTACATTGGCCGGCTAGTTGGAGCCCTTAGAAAAACAAGCAGATTAATACATGTAACACACTGGGAAACTCAAAGCTATTGTATCAGTGGCCAGATGGCCTAGTCCATTTCAACACTTAACTATATACAGTCCCTTTTATCTTTGTGCCAGGGCATTGGCCCTGCATACTTGCATATCAAAAGTCACATCCAGATAGTCATGAACAGGTTGTAGCAGGAAATTAAGGTGACCACAGCAGGCAGAACACTGATTCCCAAGGCAAACTGCTAGCAAAGGCTTACAGTTAGGTAACCCCCTTTCTGACTGTAAAGATCTTACTGCTCTTGCAGGTGGAACAACAGTTTAGCTCCTGGATGCAGGACTCCTCTCTGGGCCAAAATCACTTCACTGGATAGACCAGGCTGGGACGGAATGGCACATTTCAACCCCACATCCGGGCTATACTCCCCCAGGAGAAATGCATATGAGAGTGCCAAAGTGGCACAATCCCAGGCTGTGTCCCAGAACTCAAACTGATGGTTGCATAGTATTTAGCACATATATCAGATCTAACACATTTATATCTCTTTGTCCCAATCCTTCAACCAGGGGCCAGCGTAGCCACCCTGGTCCTTTGCATGCTCACTTTAGACTTCCAACATGGTGGGTACTTGCTCCCTACAGCTAGGGTGACCTAGATGCTTACAGTCCTTGCAAATGACTAGGAGCTTAGGTGCCTCCCTTGTACAACACCAGGCACTCTGAATCTTGCTTTTTACCACTTGAGACACTTTTGCTAGACTTGAGTTTAAGGCACAGCTCAATACCAATTGAATTAATTTGACTTGACTGAGCTTGAAGCAAGGCTCACTACTATTTCACAGGCTTTACTTGTTGGCAAAGCTGACACTGTAGACCTTTCCAGACTCAGACACACATTACTTGGAAGCAACTGATTTTTGTAGCTCTCTAGGGTCATGTTACCTGACAGTAAGACAGTTCATTAACAGCTCTCTCAGGCTCAAAATACTTTAAACATAGCCCCTTGTGGTACTCACTGGCACTTGCAGCTCCCAACTGGACATATAGATGGTTACTGGCCCACCAAGCACTGTCCGGAGAAATTCCGCATGGTCAGGGAACTTCCCATTCAGTCTTGTGGTTCTACTTAAATCAGACACATTTATAACCTTTGCACTAGACCCTTCACTAAGCAGGTGTCCACCCTTTTATTGCTTTGGGTAAAATAGGGTGCAAACAGACAGACAGGCAGTCACAGTTGGTAGACTTTGGGCTTCTCTGCCCTTTAAAGATTTTCTTGAAGTTTTAAGTGGCAAAAGCAATTTACTCACTTAGGTGTCCTGCAGAAATTGCATTCCTTCTTTCAAGGTTTCTGGATTTGTCAGCACTCTCACTGCTGAGGCAAGTTCAGCTCTTTCACAACTGACTTCATCAGGTTACTGGCTCATGTTTTCCCCAACATGGAAAGGCTCTGGCTAGCCCTGGAGGGCATCCTTTGGCAACCTCCAGGCTGGTGACTTTAAGTGCTGGCAGCCACCTGAATCTTGGCAGAAGAATGCCTCCTCCCCTGTGAAGGGGCTTGTACTGGGTCACTAGGCCCATTTTTCTAACTGAGGGCTAGAGCCCCCACCCCTGTTGGGGGCTCCCACTCAAACTGCTCACACAGCCAGAAAACACTGCATTTTATGGATCTTCTCTGAGGCTCCCTATTGGCTGAAGCTATCTATTGCTCCCACTCTAATTGGCTGATCCTGCCTGTCAGGCCAATAAATTAATATTCATGATCTTCACGTGATGCACTATAGGCTCCCTGTTTTGGCACCTGCAATTAAGTCATTGCAGATTCCCCATAAGCACTTAGCAATGTCCCAGAAGCTCTGGCAAAAGTCCCATAAAGCCTGGCTTGAAATCCTGACTTTCCAATTGGCTGTTGCTGCACTGTAATGGCTGCTAATACACATAGTCCCCTTGCAGCTTGAACACAGTCCCAAATAAAAGTCCTGGTATAGCCAGAGTAAGTACTTTATTTGCCCACTTGCCCCACAGTTCAGTAGCTGCCCCTGTGCCCCATAGTCGCTGCCCAGATAAAACACTTCTGTTCAGTCCTTAGTCCGTCACTGCTGCCAGTATTTTATAACCTCCTTTGCAGCAGGTAGGCTTTCATCTGAGTCCCAACATTAGCGTCTGGTGCAGCCAGAAACATTTATTTATTTATTTTTTCCCTTCTTCTGTAGCCCCTTCAGTGTCCATGGTAGCTGCTGCTATATTTTACTACTTTTTTTACAGTTTCATCCCTGCAGCAGCTGCTGAAGCATACAATTTCCTGGAGGCAGACAAACCCCTCATTAATATGTATGAGGGGCTCATTAATATTCATGAGCCCCTCGAGAATGCCCTCACTCAAACTCCTTTTCTGAGCACTCCTGCAGCTTATCTGCTGCTTTGTTTAGGTCCCCAGCCCCCAGTGAGGGGAAGAGGGGCACCAGGTCCTCACAAGCACCTCCCGTTCAACCACAAACTGAGATCAAAGCACATTTCACGCATGTGTGATCACCAGTGGCACGGGGGAAATGCTGGCAGCTCATGAACAAGGAATTAAGCCCAAATGTGCTCATGCACACACAGGGACTAATCGAGGGGAATTAGGGGCACATTCTGGACCTGGGCTGCAGTAGTGAGAGACGGTGGACAACACGGGGACCTGCAGGCATGAGGGAGATGTTCCAGGAGCGGGAGCAGAAATGGGAGAACAGGCCATAAGGTAAGCCCCCAATTTGGGGGGGGTGTTACATTCACATGCATGCACTTCTGTGTGTCACTATGGCTCTGGGCTACAGTGGGAGAAAACTGGTGGAAAACAAGAGGACCGGCTATGTGAAGCCCTGCCTAAAGTGCCATGGACCGCCCTTGTCTCTCTGAGTGGTGGAGGGGACTTCTGGATGAGAGTCACTGGGTGGGGAATGGCCCTCCCCCTGCCCCTCTGCAGGGGTCAGTCTGCAGGGGAACAAACCCCCCAGGAGGAGAGAGGCAGAAGTACAGCCGATGGCACCCAGGGAAAGAGTTGAACAGCCACCCGGTCAGTCGGAAAAGATAAAAAAAAAAAAAGATACTAGGCTGTCCAAAAGGTGGAACCCTGAGTCCAGTGCTGACAAACATACAAATAAGAGAGCCTCAGAACAGGCATGGGAAACAGCATCTGCCAAGGAAAAAACCAAACAAAAGAAAGAAAATGTCCTTACCACTCCTGAAAAAGGAAAGAAGCAGGATATGGACCAAAGACAAATGCCCTCAACAGAGAACGTAAAAATATAGCAGTTGTTCCAGACTTTTCAGGTCACAGGAAACTTTATGAATATGCCTGTTCCACCTCCCCGGGCTTGGGCTCCAGCCTATCTGCCTGTGGAGGAGGAGGAGGAGGAGGAGGAAGACATATACTATGAAGAGGACGAGAAAGGTGAACCTATTGAACCAGATGGTTCACCTGAGCAGGAATTTGGCTCCCCTCCAGCACCTACAGAGGATTACTCATCTTTTTCCTCTTTTGTTAGGCAAACCGTGAACACCCTCAACATACCCTCTTAGGAAACAAAGGAGGTTGAGGGGGAAGCAGAATTTATGGATATGATAGGGTTAGCTGTTACAAGGAGACTTCTGGTCCCCATACACAAGTCATTACAAAAAGCCACTTCAAAAATCATGTCTGCACAAGTGCTAGTCCAGTACTTCTCCACTCTAGTAATAACTAAGCATTTTCACTCCACTCATACAGATCTTTGTTAGAGGGGCTGTAGTAGTAGAGGGACCCATTTTCATATTTTTTGGACCTGCTCCAAATTAATGGAGTTCTGGCAATCTATACATCTGGAACTTCAACAATCAGCTAGCCTCAACATTCCCTTCAGTTTCACTGATTTAATGCTAGGATTCCCAGCTTTAATATCCTGCCCTAATGAAGTCAGAAAGTTGGGTCAAATACTCCAAGTGGCAGCTCTAAAATGCATTACTTCCTGTTGGCTCTCTCCCACTCCACTCAATTTGGGGTGCTGGTGGGTCCAAGAAGCAGAACTGGAGAGGATGGAAAATATCACAAGTTGGGTCAGGCTACAGCAAGACAAGTTTTTGGCAACATGGCGCCCTTGGCACCAAACCTATTTACAATTAAACCCTTACTGAGACTGAACTTTTGTCTATAGGTGAGGAAGGGCCCGGGGGAGGGAGGAGATATGCATGCTTGACTTCTGATTTTTTTTCTTTTGTTGAAATGTATATATGTTGAATTCAATGACACCATAGCCATTGCAGTCTCATAACTGAGTACATTGATTGTAATAGAGACACTACTCCAAGACGGCTCACAGTTAACCCTAGCTTTCTAACCTGCCTTAGAAATGGTCTGACTGTAAATGAAGATTTTGTTACCTTAAAAGTTGGACTCCAAAAGACTAAAAACCAGACTGAACTGAATGAGTCTCAGAAGATATTGAATTTATAGAGTCTAGGTAATAGGTTTGAGATCATGGGTACCAAAGATCCGTGATCCTATATTGTATCTATTCTTTTATTTTGCAATCTACTCTATGTAATACCTGCTGTTGTCTCTTTAAGACTCCTTCAGTATGAGTCATGCATTCAGGAAATAAGACTGCATGTGTAACCAGTTTGAGCCAGTGTGTGCCAAGACTCCAGTTTGTTTGCTGAGTTTACTTAGTTATGTTATGCAGTTGGAAAATAAATATAAGATAGCTGTTTTACTTAAATGAGTCTTGGAATCTGTTCTGTGATCCTGCTCCTGTTTGCTTTAGTGGTCTCCAGTGAAACTCTGCAGAGACTAAAGAAAGACTCAAAGGTACCAGCAAAGTATACAACACTCAATATACACTATCATTCACTATCTCATTTTTGGCATGGAACTGTGTTTATGGTAGCATGGATTTGACCTGGTGAAGTGTGATCCGTAGTTATTAACAGGCTATGGCTGTGGTGTTCTGGAACTTGTTACTATGAAATATGCCAATAAAAGTGCTTTGAAGTTAAAAAAATCATGCCTGCAGCCTGCACCCACTACAGCTACAGCCATAGATTAAAAAGATTGAAAAAAGTATCAGGTGGACAGATGGGGGTAGAATACCTGTATGCCCACCCTGATCATCAATGTGTAATCCAAGATGCTGCCTGTGAGAGAGCTAAGGTCCCTTTCTCTGCATAGCCCTCTGCAAAGGACTCCAGAAAATTGGATACTAAGGCAAAAAAATGTATAAAAAATGTATACATCAGCTTCTCTGCTCATTAGGCAGGCAGCTTACTCAGCCCTTATAGCTCAGTACCAGAAGGCACTGTGGAATATGGTGCTGGGACTGGCTGATAAAGCTGATGGTGAACTGGCACAGGACTTGAGTGCAACAGCAGAGTCAGCCCTGAGGCCACCAAGTATCAATTCCACATGGCTGTGGACTATAATAACACAGCCTCAAGGGTATTAGCTCATGCAGTGTCATTAAGGTGGTTCTTCTGGCTAAGGGCAACCATCCTTTCTCAGGACACTCAGACCAAGGCCATAGATTTCCAGTTTGAAGGAGATTCTCTTTTTGGTGACAAAACAGGGGCAAACATGAGAATTAGATGAATACAAAACCACTTACAAAAACATAAAAAGTGGCAGCAGAAGGGGACCATGAGGCCCATCTAGTCTTCCCACGATTCTACCCCCCTTCCTTTACCTGCTATTCGGTGTTATGATGCCCTTATGTCTATCCCACACATTCTTGAAAGTTCCAACTGTTTTCGCTGCCACAACCTCCTGTGGCAGGCAGTTCTAAGCATCTACCACTGTCTCAGTAAAGAAGAACTTACAAGTGTTTCCTCTAAATTTACCTCCCTCAAGCTTCATGTTGTGTCCCCTTATTCTAGAGTGCTTTTTTATGTTAAAGAGGTCCTGAACCTGCACCTTGTTTATTCCTTGAAGGAATTTGAACATATCGATCATGTCTCCCCTATCTCTCTGCTGCTCCAAGGACTACATATTTAAGTCATGCAGGTATTCCTCATAAGATTTGTTGTGGAGTCCGTGTATCATTTTTGTAGCTCTCCTCTGCACTGTTTCCAGTCTGCTAATGTCTTTTATGAAGTGTGGTCTCCAGAATTGAATGGTGTACTCCAGGTGGGGCCTTACCAATGATCTGTAGAGTGGCCAGATAACCTCTCTTTTTCTGCTGGTAATCCCTCTGCCTATGCATCCTAATGTGCTACTTGCTTGCCTTGCCACTTATTCACTTCGTTTGGACATCTTCAGGTCATCTGTTATCACTCCCAGGTCTCTGTCCTGTCTTGAGGATTCTAGCTTTACTCCTCCTAGGTAGTAATCTCCTCCTGGGTTAGACTTTCCAATGTGCATGATCTTGCACTTTTTGCATTAAAATTTAACTGCCAAATTTTAGATCATATTTCTAGGGACTTAAGGTCCACCTTCATCTTTTCCACTCTCTCTGGAATGTCTACCCTGTTTTCTATCTATATGTCATCCGTGAACAAGCTCACCTTCCCCTCCAGTCCTTCTGCTATATCACTTATGAACACATTGAATAGGACTGGTCCCAAAACTAAACCCTGCGGCACTCCACTAACTACGCCCCTTTCCTCTGAAAGTGATCCGTTCACTAGCACCCTCTGAGACTGGCCAGCTCCTTACCCAGTTTACCACTTTGTGCCCTACTCCTATGCCTTCCAACTTGTTCAGTAGCCTTCTGTGTGGGACAGAGTCAAAGGCTTTACTGAAATCTAGATACACTACATCCACAGCACCACCCTGGTTTACAAATTTTGTCACCCAGTTAAAACAAGTCTATGAGATTCATTTGACATGACTTCCCTGTGGTAAAGCCATGCTGTCTCATGTCTAATTTGCCTTTGTCCTTTAGAAAAGATGTTATCCACTCTTTGAGAAGGGTTTCCATTATTTTTCCCACAACTGAGGTGAGGCTTACTGGTCTGTAGTTGCCTGCACTCTCCTTGCTCCTACTTTTGTGCAGAGGAATAACTGTGGCTTTTTTCCAGTCCTGTGGAACCTCGCCCAGATCAAATGACAAGTTAAAGAGTTCAGCCAGTGGAGCCGCCAATTCCTCCCTCAGCTCCCTTAGTAACAGAGGATGTATTTCATCTGGTCCCATGGCCTTGTTTATATTTATGTTCTCTAATTCCTTTAGGGCTTGTTCCTCTGTAAATGGCCCTGTGTATATTCCGTCATTTCCTTTGTTGTAGCCTACTTCAATGGTAGGTCCGCAGCCCTCCTTTTCCACGGTAAATACTGTGAAGAAATATCTGTTTAGGATTTCTGCTTTGTCCATGTTGTTCTTGGTAACCCCTCCTTCTTCCATTGTAAGTTTGACAATGCCCCCCAATTTCCTTCTTCTTACTTGTTTGTACTGAATGTTTTGTTCCCCTTCTTTACTTTCCTGTCTATTTTTTCCTCTGTTGATGCTTTCGCTGTTCTGATTTGTTTGCTAGCTTCCCTCTGTTTTTCTTTATAGTGTTCCCTGTCCTTGTCGGATGCAATTTTTTTGTATTTTCTAAAAGCAGCCCTTTTCTCCCTGATTTTGGTGGCTACCTCTTTAGAAAACCAGAGTGGTTTTCTTTTTCTTTTTAGTTTTGCTCACCGTTTTAATGCAATGGTTAACTGTATGAAGTATTGCCGATTTGAGATGTTCCCAGTATTCAACAACACCCCTTCCCCTTATTGTATTTGTAATTCTCTCTTTGAGGAAAACCTTCATTTTTGAGAAATCTGCATGTCTAAAGTCCATTACTTTAGTTTTTGAGTGTTTAAATTTTGGTTTTGTCATGACATTAAACTGGACCATGCAGTGGTCACTGGACCCCAGGTGGCTTCCCACCTCTACTTCTTTGACGTTGACCCCATTTGTTAGCAACAGGTCCGGGACAGTCTCCCCCCTTGTTGGTTCTGTTACAAGTTGCTTCAGGCCTGATATGCTCAGAGCATCCAGAAAGTCTTGGCTTCTGGTTGAAGTAGCTGTGTGGGTACTCCAATTTACATCAGGTAAGTTGAAGTCCCCCACTACTATGACCTCCCCTTTATCACACATTTTCTGAATGGTGCCTAGTATTTCTTTATGTCCTTCTACCCCTGTCGCCGGTGGTCTGTAGTACACTCCTACCCGAGTTACTATTCCATTCTTTGGCTCCAGTGTGACCCAAAGTGACGCAGATTCTGTGCTGTCATTAGGATTTCTGTTGCTTTGATGCCATCTTTTATGTATATGGCTGTGCCGCCACCTTTCCTGCCTGTTCTTACTTTCCGGAAGAGATAGTATCCTGGGATAATCATTTCCCAGTCGTGGTTATTGTTTAACCAGGTTTTGGTGATGGCGACCCAGTCTAGATCAATTTTGGTAATGATAGCTGTGAAGTCTGCTGATTTATTTGAAAGGCTCTTTGCGTTAGTGAACATAACTTTCCAGAGGTTTTTTTATACTTTTTATTTATAGTATTTTATGAAGTACAGTGCAGACCATATTCACACAATACAGTTCAAGTGGAAAAATAACAGACTACAGCATCAATGTACAGGTTGGAAAGCACCTAGGAGCTAGTGTACATAGCAATAAGACCATTGATAAGCCATAGGCTGTCTAATGTTTCATAGGAGTAAAGTCCAGTAAGATAATAATGTAGAATAGTCCACTCTCACTAGTTCTACAATGAAACAGGATATTTACCACAATTTCTTACCCCTGCAGGATAAATAAATTTAGAGGGAGACTGGGCTTCCCCATAAGGAACCTTTAAAGGAGCTCTAAAAGAATGCCCGCGCTCAAGCAAATTGCACGGCACCCCTACCACAATGACACATTCCAGATGGCCAGTAGGGAAACAGGTTTTACAGAGGATACAACCTAAAAATTCACAAATTGAGTAGACCTACCCAATGCTCCCTAAGTGTGCAGGTAAACAGTATGGGAATTAAACTGTAGAGAACAGGGAGGATATCACCCGAGCGTTGACCGACATGGCTATAGAAAATTTCACCAAATAAGTTTAGAGGTGTCAATAATAAACAGTATAGTTGCAAACAATCAGTAACCTCAATGACTGTAAATAACCTAAATGGCTATAAAAACAGTCCAAATTAGTTCCCTCTGCAGCTTCAGTCATTTAGGTCCAAGTCAGACTCTACATCCTCCTCTCGGTCCACCGAAGCTTGTTGAGCAGCTAATAGTTTTGAGGCAAAAGCTGCAGCATCATCGGGATCTGACAAAATGTGTGTTTTGTTGTTCTGCTGAATTTGAAGATGAGCAGGGAAAAGCAACTGTGTCGAAATCCGACTCTCCAACAGTATTTTTTTTGTAACCTGAAGGGCTTTTTGACGATTTTGAGTTTGTGAAGAAATATCTGGAAATAGAGCTAGTCTGCTGCCCTCCCATAGCAAATCTACACGCTGCCAAGTGGCCTGCAGCAATGGTATATGAGGCTCCGGACTGGATAATGTCACACTGGCCATCTCTGGCCGCTCTCCGGCAGGGCTGCGAGGTCTAGCTCTGATTGGAATCACAAAGGCTTTTATAACTAAAACCCCCGAGTCCATAGGAAGCAGACCAAGGTCAGTAAAGATGAGGCATTTCACCGCTGGCAGAAGCTCCGATCTCCCCACCAGCCTAAGGGGAAGCCCACAATGCGAACGTTTGCTTGCCTCTGTGCGTTCTCCAGAGCTTCAACTTTTGCTCAGAGAAATTGGAAATCCCGCACAAAGGCTGCATCTCTCTCTCGCTGATGCAAACCTTCAGAGGTGAGTTCACCTATTTGGTGTTGCCTTTTTCCTTCATGTCCAGCTCTACATAGCGAGCTTCTACAGCAGCCAGTCTGCAGTTTGTGTCCTCTCCAGGGACCCTGGTTTTCCATTTTTACCAGTAACACCGGAAACAATCATGGAATCCTGCTTGGTTTATGGATTTTGAATTCTTATACCGCTGCCTCACAGAAATTGCATGTCACTGCACAGAATCTCTAAGATTCAGTATTTTTTAAATTTTTTTTATTTTCTCTTTCTATGTCCCCTTCTCACAGCATCAGTCTCCACTTTTCAGAAATCCTTAGGCTGGGTATCCCCTAGCTTCATTCCCAGGTAATGCTGTGGGCCTGCCCCTATCCTTCCTGGATTGTACCCCCCCAGGTGGGAAGGGAGGGGACCCCACGTCACCCCTCCACACTCGGTTAGTGTGTGTCGGGCAGCTCACTGGGTCCCTCATGGAGCTTGTTTATGAAGTCTGGGGCATCTGGGTCCCTTCTGCCAGTGGCCAATGTGGAGTGATTGTTCCTAGTTTTCTGGTCTCTGTCCCTGAGGGCACCAGCACTAGAGATCAAAGGAGATAGGTCACAAAGACATGCCACTGCTCCAGATCCTGGCTAGTGTCCTCCCCTCCTGATCACTCTGCAGCACCTTTGCACCACCACCCGTGGTTACACAGGTGGTGGTAAAGAAGCAGGACCTGCAGCCCAGCCTCCCTGGAGGAGGAGAGCAGTCCCCAGCTGTTCAATCCTACTCCCCTGGCCAGACCTCCAGCAACCTGAGTTTGCTTCTGACCGTGGGTCGCTGGCATTGCAAGCAGTAGTGCTACCACAGCACCAGCAGGCTGACCCAGATTTCAGCATCTTAAAATGAATGTTCTGTGCTTTGCATTCTTTCTGCTTTGCTGCATATAGAGTCAGTAAGGAAATTACACGCACTGCTTTGTTGTAATCAGCCATTCAGTTTAACCACCCATGCCTAGTGCTTAGAGTAACAACCGGTGATTGAACTGGGTACATCCAGCAGACTTTGGTTTGAGTCCCACAGCCTCCACTTGTATGCTGTGCAACTCCAAGCAAGTCACTTAACCTCCCCAGCGCTTTTAGGTCACTCCTTAAAACAGACAGTTCTACCTAGTGGACCTTACCTGCTTTACAAAGAATATAAAAAAAAATATATATATGTTTACTACATCATAGAATAGTAGTCAGGGTACCATGTAATTTACCCGAGTTTTACTTGGGCTGCAATGATTTTGTATAGGTAAAGATAAATATTCAGATACATGTTATGTGTTTTATAAGCTTGTTTTTAGATTTTAGTCAGGTTTTTATTCTATTCTTTGCATATAAGCATCTAGGTTGTAGATTGCTAAATGCAGGATCACTGTTACCAACTAACTTATCCAAGTTTATAATCGGTAGGGCCATCCAAAATCCTCAGTTGTTTGAATGAAAACTATTCTGAATGAAAGTATGTTCACGAAGAAGAAACTGCCTTACTACTTATGAAAAGACTTCAAAGTTAGCACCCCATTTAGGTGAATTGGATCAATTACACCTTTTCCCCACCTGCTGTTTCAGTCTCTGTGACAATAAAAAGTTTTCTGATAGACTGCTTCAACAAAAAGCAAATGTTAAGTATTTAAGAGTACTTATGTTTGGCCAGTGGATTTTGAAAGCACAGTCAATGACATACAGAAGGTAAGACCCCAGGAGCTGTATGATGCTGGTGGGCAGAGTAGTGTTCAATTCACATCTGAACAAAGACATGAAAACTGGGAGACACCCTTTTCATGGACACCAAGTAAAAAATAAGCATTAAACATGTCTGGGAGATGCATGAATCCATTTGAAGGTCCTCCACTAATCACTTGTGGATTTTTTAGGTGAAGACACTTTATTTCAAAGAAGCAAATTCAAGCAGTTTTTTTTGCTCTTCCTACCCCCAGCCATCCACTCCTTCAGGCCTGCCAAGGCCCCCTACCACCTGTTGAGTTTTGACCACCATCCACTGACCTTTACTGCTGTGCTACCAGGTGACCCAAAGTAACCCTTCATTGAGTGGGCCCCTACCCCTGTGGGAGGCTACCAGGGGAAGAGAATTGCCCCAAAGAGCTTCCTGTGTATCCTGAGCATGACAGGGATCATACCAGACACATGTCTGGGGCTTCTGACTTATGGAGGGACCAACAGCCATCCTTCAGTTGGTCAGGGGGTGTTTTCCCATTTTCTTGGGAGCGTGACAGGCCACGTGATGTTAAGGCACAAGCCGATGTCCGTCATGCTCCCTCCTGTAGTGAGGGTTGACATGTTGTCGTGCCTCTGGCCTCCACTAAGAGCCAGCAAATGCGAGCCATGAACCCACCCTCCTCCCAGGAGAAAGTGAGGGGTTGTTGGGCACTCAAGCCTTCACCCACCAGCTGGCCCTCCAACACCCAAGTCTGTTCCCTAACCCTGGTCAGTGGTGTCACAGGCAGAAATCCAATTCAGGCAGTTAAATTATAGATGAGAAAAAACAAAGGTAATCCACCTTAGCAGTGACAGTTCAGATTAATTCACTTCTGAGTTCTAACAAGCAAAGAGACCAAGTCATTTGTAACTTGTGCATGTGGGGTGTGGGTGTTGAAGAAAGGGAATCATAGTGCTGTCACTACTGCCATCACCCCTGAGGGATGTGGACTGCATTGCTGCCACTGCCATCACACCGAAGGGGTGGGGGCTGTAGTGCTTTTGCCATCACCACTGGTGGATGGGGAATGTAGTACTGCTGCCGTCCCACCTGAGGGATGGGGACCATAGTGCTGATACAGCCATCACACATGAGGAATGGTGAACGTAGTACTACTGCTTCTGTCACACCTGAAGGAGGGAGGTTGTAGTGCTGTTGCTGCTGCCATCACACCAGAGGTATGGGGGCCGTAGTGCTGCTTCCATCACACATTAGGGATGGAGGCTGTAGTGTTGCTGTTGCCATCACATCTTGTACCTAAAATAACTTTAAATTGGTACAAGGATGGAAGGATGTGTAATAGTGGAGGTCAAAATTGCTAAAATGCATGTTAGTAGAGTTAAAAATTGTTAAATAAATTACACAAAACCAAACATCGGTAAAACCGGATTTTGACTTAGCAGACACCAGTGACAATACCGTTTTTTACAATGTGAAAAACGGAATATGCCCTTTCTCAATCCCGGTAAACCAGTGTCCCTGGTCCTCTCCTGTCACCTGTATCTTATCTAGGAGGGCTATTATTGGAGGATTTGGTATTCCCGAGGATCTGCCTTCTCCAGGTATGGGCGGACCGCATGTTGCTCTTCCAGAAGTTGATGCCAGTGAAAAGTATTCATCCAGCTTTTGCACTGTATGATTGTCCCGTTTCAGACCCATCACCAGTCTCTTTGATGTTGAGGATGTGTATTATTACAGAGTTCGAGTAATTTAAAGAGGAGTACACGGTAATATTAATACTTTTTAATTAGCAAAGTCTACTGTTAGAAAAGGAGCGACCGCCAAGTTGGAAGCTGCACAGCGCCCCGACTTTCCAGAGTTGTCTCCCACCCCCCACACACACATTTGCTGAGATGTCCTTTTTTTGAGTGGTGATTTGTGTTGAAATCAGTTCCTTCACTTGTTTGATGAACCCTGATTTGGTGTTTAGGGGGAGAGGAAGCATATTTTTTAGTTTGTGCTGTCCCCTCCCCTGTGACTAGCTTAAACGCTTGATGGCTATGTCCAGTTTCTGCCTGGTGCATGCACTCCTTCCCTAGTTAGGTGGAGACCATTGAATTTGAATACATCTCTGTCCCAGAAGTCTCGCCTGTTCCCGATGAAGATGTGACCCCTTTCATTGCACCAGCCCTGAAGCCAGGTGTTTAAATCCTCTATAAAACCCCCTAAGGGTACCTGTGCCTTCTCTTGCTCTGCCCTGCTGCACTGGAACTCTCTTCCCCTTGCTATCCATTAGTCATCAACTCATGCTATCTTTACAAAGGAACTTTGTAAGTTCCTATCCATCTCGGACTCTTTCTTTTGCTTTAATCCTCTTTAAACCCATCTCAGCTTGCTTAATTGTTCCTCTCTTTGCTCATTTACAAACTATATAGCTCCCCAACTCTCTTCCGCTTCCCTATCCTGTCTCCTTTGTACCCTTCTCTCAACTGTCCAATCTAATGGCTCACCTCATAGTCTTCCTCTACACCCCACTGACCTAGCCTACCCTTTGTCCTGCCCTCTCTGTTATTATCCTTGTTTCTTGCCTTTCTCTCCATACTATGGTCTCCCACTAACATCCTGTTGAGCATAGAGTTCTACATTTATCCTGTATTGTATTTGTCTGATGTTTTTGCCATGTCCCCAGGTTGCTCAGAACTCATTTTCTCCCCTACCGTTGAATAATGTTTTAGTGCTTTATTATCCTACTGTTCTTCTGTGCTTGCATTTATTTCATTGTTCTTGTACTAGTACAGTATCTGCCATGTACCCTTGCTCTGTTTTCAGTTTTTCTGTTTTTTTTCACCTACCTCTGTATTATTTCCACATAGTATGTTAAGAATTGTATGATTCCATGGTTCTGTTTGCTTGTTCCTGCTATCTACTGTTAATTTTCAATACTGGATTCAATACTGGAACTGTAAGAGAGACAAAAGGTGATAACTCATATCATCTATCTCCCGCTCTAGCTGGTCAAGTAGTTAGCCTTATTAATCGTCAGATGATCATCCAGCCTTAACTTAAAAGCCTGGAAGCTATTTACATCTACCACATCTTTAGGAAGACCAATCCAACTAGGAATAATTCTTTGTGTATAAAAGTATCTCCTAGTGTTGTTTTTGAGAAATGTTAAATGCAATTGTAATTTATGGCTTCTTAAGTTAATGTTTCTTTCATTCAGTTCTAATCCTTCATTTTTCCTTAAGCTTTTGTCCCTAGATACCTTGTACATATGTAGCAGATCTCCTCTTATTCTTCTAAGCTCCAGAGGGAAAAAATGTAAGCTATGTAGTCTAGATTCATAGTCCGTGTTCCCCAATCCGTCTGTCATTTTGGTTACCCTTCTCTGTACCCACTCCAGATTATTCACGTCCCTCCTCAGGTATGGACTCCAAAGTGACACACAGTAGTCCATGTGCAGCCTAACATAGGCTCTATAAAGTGGCATAATACAAGCTCTATTTCTAGATCTGAAAGCCTTTTTAATACAGCCCACTATTCTATTTGCTTTCTTACCAACCTCATTGCACTGCAAACTAAAACTCAGGTCACTAGTGATCAATATTCCCAGATTTTTTTCCTTATGAACCGTTTTTAGTGTAGCTCCATTTAATGTGTATGCCATTTGTTTATTATTGACTCCCGGTTGTATTACCACACATTTACTGGTATTGAAACTCATGCCATTATCTGCTGCCCACTTTTCCAACAAATTTAGATTTTTCCTTAGGATATCCACTAACCTATCATTACTAACCTCTGCTCCCAACGTTGTATCATCAGCAAATTTTGTACAAAGACTCTTTATATTTTTATGCATATATGCAGTAAATAATGCAAATAGTACTGGGCCGAGCACTAATCCCTGGGGGACACCGTGAGTCATAAGTCCCATATTGGATTCATGCCCTCTGATTCTAACTTTCTGAGATCTATTACTAAGCCACGATTCAATCCATCTAATAATACTTGTATTAACACCGAATGACAGCATTTTATTTATTAATGTGACATGTGGTACCTTATCCAATGCCTTCTGAAAGTCTAGGTACACTACATTCATAGGTATCTTGTTGGCCAGTTCTCTACTAACATGCTCATAGAATTCAAGTATATTAATCAAACATGAGCTATCTCTTTTGAATCCATGTTGTGTATTGTCTTGTAAGTTACCAACATGTATTTCCTCATCCAACTTGTCTTTTATAATTGCCTCTAATATTTTTCCCAAAATAACCATAAGACTAATGGGTCTGTAATTCCCCACATCTCCCTTATCTCCTTTCTTAAAAATGGGAACAACTGTGTCAAGTCTCCAGTCTTCTGGTACCTCCCCAGAATTGATTGACATATCATGTAATATTTCCAATGGGTCAACCAACCACTCACTTATTTCCTTTAATAACCTAGGAAGCAATCCATCTGGTCCTGCAGATTTATCCATTTTTATACCTTAAAGTTTATCCCTTATCTCTGATTTTGTGATTTCTATTTGTACTGTTTTGGCTGGTCTGGGTGGGTTTATCAATTGACTATCCTTTTCCTTCTCATACACCGAACAGGAGAAATTATTAAATAACTGTGCCTGTGCTGCTGGCTCAATACATTCTCATTGGCTCATCCCGAGGTCCCCCCCCACCCCATTCCTTGAGAGCCATATTTGGTATCGCCTGCTCTCCCATTGTATGTAAATTTGACTCACTCACTGTTTGTGTATGCTCTAGCTTTTAACTCTTTCTGGTCATCTGTAACCCCCCCGGGTTCGTGTCTATTTACTGGTTGTCATTCTTCTATATAACCTGATATCTCATTGTATGTAAAATTGATTCATCACTGTACCTGTATACTTAAGTTTGTAACTCTTCCGGGTCGCACCTGAAAATAGGCACTTGGCTGTCTAGTTTGACTTACCCGGTAAACAAAAGCAAATAAATAATAAATAAACTCCAGTCTTGATAGGACCTATCATCCTATCTAGAGATTTGTTGTTAACGTAAGCATAAATAGCTTTTCCATTGTCATTTATGTGCGCTAGTCTGAATTGTAACCTTCCTTTTTCTGACCTAATGCACTGTTTAGTAATTTGCAACTGTTGTTTGTATTTATTTATGTTATATGTATTGTTGTTCCTCTTCATTGCCCTATATGCTTTTTCCTTCTTTTTCAAATTATTTTTTACTTTTGCCATTAGCCATGTTGGTATTTTACCCTTGCTATTGTAGAGGTCCTTGTCTGGTACAAATCTCTCTTCCAGGGTTAATATATTTTTCTTAAGTCTCATCCAAAACTATTCAGTATTCAGCTTACTTGATGCCCAGTCCCAACCTGACCTCTCTAATGCTATTAAAGTCACACTTATTGTAATTTTTTTTATAATTGTTTTTCCTGAAAGTTTTTTTGGTTTTCCCTTAATATTTAGCAAAACAATATCATGATCACTGGACATTAACGGTGCTATTGTTCTTAGTTTGTCCACTGTCTTGGTATACTTTGTAAGCACCAGATCAAGTATATTGTGGTTTCTTTTTGGGCAATTGACCATCTAGTATAATTTTTGTACATTGGCCTCCTTATCCTGTTATTGTATTGTTATTACCTACCTTGTAACCTCCTGGGTCATGTCTGAAAATAATCATTTTTATGGCTAGTGCACTTACCCGGTAAACAAAAACTAAATAAATAAAATAAATAAATACATTTAATGAATTAATTAATTTGTTCCTTGCATATCTGTTGGTTACTGTCACCTTTCCCCCATACTGGGAGGATCTCTGAGAAGGCAATGATTGGTGAGTGCAAGATTAACGTCTCATCTAAGTGAGATATGTGCAGTTCGGTATCCTTGAGTGTCTGGTTTGCTAAGTTGTTGGTACCTATGTGGATCAACATGCCTGCACATTTGCCTTCTCTTTTAAGTAACCTGTTTATATGGTCTGTGTTTCTTTTAGTGGAGGTCCCTGGTAGGCATTTTACTACCACCCTTGTTCCAGGAGCCTGGTTTATGTGTGACTCCGTTCCATGAATCACAAAGTCTCCTACAATTAGTATTTTCTTTGTTGCCCCTTTTATTGAGTCCTTTTTTTTTTTATACTTTTCTTTTTATCCCCCTGCCTTACTGCCCTCTCTTTCCACTCCTTCAGACCTGCTCAACTCCCCGTAGATCACTCCCACAGAGTCTGTTGCTAGAGTGCCAGGCTTACTCCATTATCCCCTTCCTCACTTCTCTCTTAGGAGTGCCTGCACAACGGGGTCTGCACATGGGTAGGTGATCGGAGGTTCAGATCAGTCATCATCTAGGACCGAGAGGGATGTTTCCATTTTTCTCCCTTGATCCCTCCTCCCCTGAGGGCATCAGCATGCAGGATGAGCGTCCAGAAAGATGGCATGCTGGCGCATGCTGTTGTCAAGTGCCCATTACATCCTTCCCTCCCCAACTCTGGAGAGCCACCTGTGTCCCGATGCCCATGCTTCCACAGCCATAGGTGCATCGGGTGCTTGAAGGCACCCCAGGAACCTACCCCAGGAGGAGAAGAGCATCCATTGGGACACTTGATCCTCCTCCCCCGACCCCTGGTGGCCTGAGTCCATTCCCGAACCTGGGTCACTGGCATGGTGTGAGATGTGGTGTCCAGCACCTCAACCCTCAGTGCCACCAGGCCGGTGAGTCCTTTGTTGATCTTACCCTGTCTGTTCCTACATTCTGAGCACACTGGTGGTGTTTGGTGTTATACTCTGGTTTTTCCTCCTTTACAAGAGGGGAATACCTATTCACTGTTTTGATTGGTGCCACATGTTGCAGTAATTGCTGTTTGCACTTTCTCAGTTTTCCTTTGCTCCCTCCTACTATTTGCTATTCCCCTGGTTTAGGGGAGGTGGGGTTGTGTGGTATGTTGTCCTGGGAAGTAAGGTGAGGTGCACATGGGTGAGCATGCTTGTGGTCCCCAATCTGGTTGCAGTGATACTTGATTTGCTCCCATGCCCCAGTGAGCTGTGCTTTTAGATAACATATTGTCCAGCATGTAGGGCAGTGACCTATTGCCTGAATGTGTGCCTTGTGAAAGGGTGTCACGCACCTGTGGTAGGTAATGCTGTCCATGGTCTTTGGGAATCCTATTATGGGTGAAAGAGAAGGCAGATGAGTAGAGAAGAGAAGTATACACACTATTAGAGAGGACAGGTTTTTTTAAATATATATATATATATATATATATATATATATATATATATATATTTTAATCTATTTTAATCTATATGTTGTTTTAGTACCACCCCTTCCTGTGCAATGGTGGCTATAAAAGGAGAGTACCCAGGGGAGGGTGGGAATGGGGGAGGGAGGGTGAGTGTTTCCTTCTGTCCCTGTGTGGATAAAAATAAAAACGATCAGCCTACCTGAGTGTTTCTGCTGGCAGTGCTCTTTTCTGCACCTCTACAACTCACAGGTGAGTACTCAGCAACACACAGTGGAGGAAACAAGCATATAATATATAAATATGTTCCCAAACCCCAGTAGAGTTCAAACCTGTCTCTAGTGGTACTGCCTGGGTTAGTTTCCGAGTCCCACCAATCCCAACCAAGCCACCCACTACCATAAGCCTCCTTTGGCTCTCGTTTGTTAGCCTGCCCTGTTTGGGAGAACAGTAAAAGAAAAAACAAGACAGATCCTAGCCCTTTCCTGGTGTCCGCCCCCCTTTCCTGGACACAACAAGAGAAGAAGAAATGCTGCTACCCTACCCAAAGGTATACACAGCCTCTGTTGTCCAACGCCACAAGCTGGTAGAAACCGCTGATGGTTTCCCATTCACTGCTGTTTCTCAGTGGAGCTGCAAACATATGGGAGAGCTGAACCATTGTATCTGCCACTCCTAGTCAAGTTCCCGGAGTCACATCTTCAGTTGGCAGCAGCTGCAAGGGGAGCCAAGTCCCTACTTTTCTGTGTAGCCTCCACACCCATGGAGCCCTTTTCACTGCTGCGACTACCAGCTAAGGTGCTGGCTATTTAAAGCCAACCCTCCTTTGTTTCAAACTGCTGCCTCAATCTAGAGTCTCTAATTGATCAAGCCTCTTCCTGCATCACCTAGGGGAAAAGATTTTCCCAGAATGTACTACCGCATTCACTGCCTTCTGTCCCTCTGTGGACAAAAACAATCAGCCTACCTGAGTGTTTCTGCTGGCAGTGCTCTTTTCTGCTCATCTACAACTCGCAGGTGAGCACTCAGCAACACATAGGGGAGGAAACAAGTAGAAAGGTTAACCGCAGTGTATAATATATAAATATGTTCACAAACCCCAGTAGAGTTCAAACCTGATTCCAGTGATACTGCCTGGGTTCGTTCCAATGTCCTGCCAATCCCAACTGAGCCACCCACTACCATAAGCCTCCTTTGGCTCTCGTTTGTTACCCTGCCCTGTTTGGGAGAAGAGTAAAAGAAAAAACAAGACAGATCCTAGCCTTTTCCTGGTGTTGGCCCCCCTTTCCTGGACACAACAAGAGAAGGAGAAATGCTGCTACCCTACCCAAAGAAACAGTTCAGTGTTTCAGCCTACAGAGAAAGTCTAAAGTGTGTTAATTGGAGCAGAATTTTTTAATACCAGACATAAATTTAGCAGTTCAGGAATTTAATAATATTATGTTGACAATTATAAATTTACACGTACCAAAGGTCCTAAAAAGTTTTCGTAAAAATCATGTGCTGTGGATAAATGATAGATTAAGGATACAAATAAGGATCAAAGATAGGTTATGGGGAAAAGCAAAGAAAACTAAGAACGAGGAGGATTGGACAGTTTTTAGAAACTGGAGAAATAAAACTACAAAAATTATTAAAAAATCAAAGACACAGTACTTCGAAAATAATATCACAGAAGTAAAGGACTCTAAAAATGTTGGCATCATGTGAAGAAACTACAAAATCTTGGGAATACTAAAGTTCAAATTAACCTTTCTAGTGATGATGAAACAATAGAAGATCAAACAAAAGTGGCTGAAATACATAACAAATATTTCATTGAGCTGCCTGACCTGGGAATAGAGGAACCAAAAATTAGAGAAATGGATACCATCATTCAGGAGATAGCAAAGGATAAATCAGACCAAATGGATAAAGATACACAAATGTTCAGATTTAAGGCAGTAACTATTAAGGAAGTTATAAAAGAGTTAAAAAGCCTAAAAGTCAAAAAGCGTGGGTCAGGATGAGATCGGGCCTCAATATTTAAAATTGGGAGCTAATATATTAGCACCTATAATTTCTCAAATTAGTCCATGGACAGCTGTATAGTTATTTAAAGCAACCATATGTACTGTTATCCTGGGTCGCCCCTGAAAAAGGGACCTTCGGGGCTCAGTGGGCCTACCCGGTCATCAAATTTTAAATAAATAAATAAAATAAAATAAAATAAAATAAAATAAATACATTTATTTTAATGTGAGCTTGTGTAGGGGTGATTTTTCCTGATATTTGGAAAATAGGTAAGATAGTCCCTGTATTTAAAGCAGGTGATTCCCAGATTCCCACAAATTACAGACCAATAGCACTGTTGTCCACAGTGTCGAAAATATTGGAAAAATTAGTCCATGGACAGTTGTATAGTTATTTAGAGCAACAAAAAATGCTCATGAACTGTCAGCATGGATTTAGGTCAGGGAGACCCACGGACACGGTCCTAGTAAATTTCAACAACTTGATAGCTATTCTCATGAAGGAAGGGAAGAAGACTGGGCCATGTCTGTGGATCTCAGTAAGGCTTTCAACCTTGTGGACCACAGAGTACTATTGAAGAGGTTATATAAAATGGGAATTCACCTAGAACCATCGGTTTGATTTGCCTCTTATTTAACCAACAGAAAACAGTATGTGGCCTTTGGGGAAATAAACTCAACCATAAAAGATGTAAGGAGGGGAGTCCCCCAAGGCTCCATACTAGGGCCTTTGTCATTCAGTGTATTCATCAACAGCCTGCCCGAGGAGATAAGAGAAAGTGAGGTCTGGCTGTACGTGGATGACACCTGTGCTGGTCCCAGGTTACTGGCCCCAGAGGGGCCCATGTACCCAGGTAAGTCCTGCAAAAGTTGCAGAGGCCCAGGAGGGAACAGAGATATAAGGTCTCTAGGGCCTCTACCTGGGCTGCGGGATTGTACTGAGGACCTCGCCCGAGGGGAAGGCCTGGCAGGACCACCTGGATAGGGTTATCTTACATCAAAGAAATGACTCCCAAGTGGATAGTGAGGAGTGGTACAGTTCCATAGGGTGGCCCTGGTCCCCACCAGTGAAAGTGTCAGCCTGCAACTCTGGGGAGAACACCACCTCCTGGCTGTCATGAGACTCTGAGTTGGTGCTGCCTCCATTGCCAGGCTAAGGGTCAATGACAAGCCAGGAATCAGGGTCACCCCCAACATCATGGCCAACTCCATCCTCGGTGTTGAGCCTGACGTTGAGTCCAGCATTGATGCCGGAGCCATCCCTGACCCTGGTGCCATAAGAGGCACCAGGGCCTGTCCTGGGGCTGGGAGCAGGGATGACACCATCACTGGTGTCAGGCTCGGTGCTGGGCCCAGGACTGACACCATGGCAGGTGCCATGTCTGTCACCAGAGGTGATGGTGTTCTTTCCCTTAGCATCACTAATGACACTGAAGGAAAGAACCACCTTCACCTCTGCAACAGGATGCAGCATGGCACTAGTGTTAGTCCCTCTCTGGACACTCCAAACGGTATCAGAAGGGGGCCTGACTTTGCATCTGGTGGCATTCCACTCAACGACACCGTGAACAGTGCCAGGAACTGTTGCGGCACCAGGCTGTGACACTAAGATGTCCACTGAGGGAGACAAAGCATATAGCTTCAGTCTTAGCACAGGGGACATCTGCTGCCCAGGGCAGACAGACTGGGGGGCTGCCCATAAGGAGCCGCCTGTCCACCAGACACACCCATCCACCAGGGCCTCCAATGCCTCTGCAGGGTGAGGTCGAGAAGGACCCTGTGCTTTCTTGGAAGCAGAGGCCCAGGTGAAAGGCCCAGAGACCTTACCTTGGCCTCATGAGTGCAGTGCCTGTTTCCGAATGTTGGGGTCAGCCAAGCCCATTTCATCACATGGATTTCCAAAGTGCAATGGTCCATATAGAAGCAGGGATCACACTCATCCATGTTGTGAGCTGGCCCAAGGCAAGCCATGCTGGTCTGATGCTTGTCCATCATCACATCTGTTTCCCATAGGGGCACCGACACATAAATGGGGACAGACAGTGTTTCTTCTTAGCCCCCTTCTTATCTGGCTTTGGTATCATCAAAAAAATAATAAACTGAGAAAGAAAGAAATGACATCAGGAACTTTTGGATGGTGTCACAGTTTAAATGGTGAAAGGCGCTGTTGCTGCTCCTGTGGTGTTGCCTTGACTGTGGGAAGAACAGAATTGAGGTGCTGAGGGAGCTGATGACATTTACTAGCTGGTGTGAACAGACTCATGTGAGGTACACTGGCACTGCCAGTATCCAATGTCACCTTCCTCCCTGCAGAAGTTTGCTCCCACAGGGTCCTACTTCCTCTGGCCCCAGACCCATAAGTGGTAATCCATGGTGATGATTGATTCCTGGAACATCCATTCTCTGCTCATCAATGATATTGCCTCCATTGGGCCACACCTTTGGAATGATTTCCAAGCAGTACACCAGGTGTCCCGAGAGGATGGTGAGGTCTGATATGCAATTAGGACAAAAAACTTGTAAGCCTACCTAGACAAAAAAGAACCCACATGTCAAGAAGTGACAGTGCCTGGAGAGTAGTTTAGTGTCAGTGTCAGTGGTTCAGTAGGTAGCGCACTCTCCTCTGAGGCTGGGAAATCAGAGGGCTGTGGGTTCAGTTCCCACATCTGGCACTTGGGTTAATATCCCAGTACTGACACTGTAGTGCAGTATGAGAGGGGTGTTGCACTTCTGACGTGCCGTCTTTCGGATGAGACGTTAAACCAAGGTCCCATCTGCCTGGATTGGTGATAGTTCAGGTGGATGTTAAAGATCCCATGGCACTTCTCGAAAAGAGTAGGGGAAATTTTTATTAAGCATACAAAAACCAAGATACAAGGAAGAAAGAAACAAAACAGATAAAAAAAGGTATAACACATACAGCATGAAATTCATAAACATATTAACAAAAATTAAATTTCTTTGAAATAAGAAAAAAAGAAAGCAAAACAGTAGGAATCATTCAACCTACCCAGTTCACATGTTTCCAAAGCAAAGTACCTACTTTGATCCCCCAAAGTGTTGAATTCATAAGCATATAGTGCATCCAATTCATCCTGTACGTGAAAAAAAACTTCTTGCAAAGATAAAAACTTATTCTGTAGTATTCGTAAGCAACGTGCTTGCCAAATATGCCATTTAAGGCAGGCTAATATCACATACACAGTACTTTTATTCTGTTTGCACCATACCCTTGGAATTTGTCCAAGTATCAAAATGTCATATGTAAGAGACCCAAAAAGCGGTTCACCCCACCAATGTGCCAGAGCAGACCAAAAGGATTTAGTGTGTAAGCATTCAAAATATAAGTGCTGTATTGTCTCAAACTGTCCCTGACAAGAAGATTCTGGACAAACCCTATCACACAATTGTTTATGCTTGTGATTTGCTCTCACATTCAGTTTCTGATGAGCACGCAACCAAACCACATCTCGCATCTTTTCTGGCATTCTAGGTTCAGTCATACTGGCTAGCAAAAAGGACGTATCTATACAAGCAGAAACAAAAAAAGGGGTTCCTCAAAGTAAAAGGTAGAAACAATATGATTATAAAAGGACTTCTGCTCATGTGTCACAAAGCAACTAATTTCTATTTTCCATAATCTAATATATTTAAGCGTATATTGTACATACAAAGGAAGCTGTTTATCTACAGGGTGCCATTTCCCTTGACCCCAGGCTGTTAAAAAAGGGTCTCCCCACAGGGACATGTGCATACTACCCGTGACAGTTTGTTCGAACAACAAAGGCCAACTAGAGGAGTAGAAAAAATTCCCAAAAAATTGAACTATAGGGTGTATCATATCCAAGCCTCCCTCTTTCCAGGGTCTGTAGGTGTGTGCTCTCTTCACTGGATTCAAGCGACTACCCCACAGTAGCTAAAAAAAAGACCCCAAATTTTAGAATGCATATCAAAAGGTAAAGGAAAAATACGGGAAAGAAATAGAAAAAGTGGGGCTATGTGGGATTTTAACATAAACACATGTTTTTTCCGTGTCATTTTCCAGGATTGTCATTTTTTTTTACTTTGGAAAGCACTGTATCATATATTTCATCCCAATTGCTATGTACTGAGTCTTGTGAACCAAAATATAGACCAAGAAGTTTCAATTTTGTGGTAATTACCAGAATATCAAAAAATTGAACACTGGAAACGTGATCTAAAGGCATCAAAGAGCATTTAGACGTATTAATTTTTATACCAGTGCCCAGTTGTACTGAACATAAAAAATCCAAAATATGTTCCCTGGAATCAATATCTGCTACGGAGCAGATACAATCATCTGCATAAGCTATAATTTTAGAGAAACTAAAACTCTCAGAGGAGATAATAGCATGAACCTGTGTATCCCTATCAATATACCGTAGTAAGGGGTCCAAACCAAAAACAAATAAAAGCGGACTCAACGGACAGCCCTGCCTAAATCCTATCTGATAAGGGACTGAGATACCCAAATGACCATTAACTAGGGGAGTTACCGTTGCTGATCTATAAAGGGTTTGAATTAAATCCAAAAAAGGAAATGGTATGCCATAATATGCCAAAATAGCCCAAAGGTAATCATGACATAAAGCATCAAAAGCTTTTTCCAAATCTAATGCTAAAAGATAACCAGTCAACTTATGCTGTAGACCTTGCTCTATCAATTCCCTAATAAAAATTTAATTTTGGGAGATATTTCTACCAGGAACTGCACATGTTTGAGTAGAAATTAACAGTTTATTCAAAATGTCTGAGAGTCAGTAGTTTAGAATGGTAGCCAAAATTTTGTAATCAGTGGTCAATAGACTCAAAGGTCTCCAATTCTGCAGGACAGTAGGGTCCTCTTTTTTATAAACAAAAAACAGTACCCCATTTCCCATGCTAGGGGTAACTCTTTGTTCCACCCAAATTGCTTGAAAAACAACCAACAGCCATGGTGCAAGAATATCTACATACTCTTTATAAAACTCATTAGGCAGGCCATCCATACCAGGCTTTGTATGTGTTGATAAATGACCAATAGCTTGTTTAACTTCATCCAAAGAGAAAGGGGACACCAATGTTTTAATTTCAAATTCAGAAAGTGATGGAATGTCTAGGGTTTGAAAAAAGGAAGGAAGAGATGCAGAAACAGGTTTAGAAAAGTCTTACGTAACATACCCTTGCACTATGTTTGCGGATACTCAGTATATCATTTACTAAGGAACAATCAGGAGTTTTAAAGTGGTCATACACAAAGGTGGCGTAATCCTGACCAGAAATATCAAAAGGGTTCACCTGCTCTCGAGTACCAGAAACCAAATACTTCTGCTGAAACCTATATCTTTTTTCTCGCGTGTGGAAAAAAGCTATCATTTTGTCCTTAAGAGCCAAAAACTGCTGCCTCTGAGTGCCTGTTGAGGAAACTGCCTGTGACAACAAAGCCATGTACCTGTCTCTATATCACAGGTATGTGAGATACGAATTTTGAGCTTTATTTCGTGAAATTTGTAAAAAAAGAACCTTAAGGTCCTGTTTTGTGTCTTCCCACCAGTCTAAAGGACTATCATATAAAAAAACGATATCTGACCGTAGTGAAAAAAAGAAATTTAGCTGCGTAGAAAGGGTTGTGTCCTGTAAAAGGGACGTATTTAATTTCCAAAAACCACGGCCTAATATAAGTTTTTGGTCATTTTCAATAGTTAGTTTTACAATTAAATGGTCAAACGTCTCTAAAGGCAAAGTCGAAACAGAACAACAGGAAAGCCTCTTTGATAAAAACCAAAAATCTATCTTTGTAGAGATAGAACCTTTATGGAAAGTATGCTCTGGCTTTTGGTGTAGTGAATCATAAGAGTCTACCAAATGATTAGTTCTCAAAACATGTAACAAAGCATTAGTGTCACAGAACAATTTTTGTGTCTTACGCCCCCAATCCCTATCCGTTAAGGCGCAATTAAAGTCACCCCCCAAAACAACCAACTTGGAGGTATGTAAATATGAGGAAATTCAGTAAAATAAAGCCGCTCTATCAGCTTTGGACTGGGGAGCATAGATATTTAAAAGACGATATGTGCAATGGGAGACAACAATATCCATAAGCATAACCCTACCAGGTACTATATCCAAAAGTTGTAATACTTTGATAGGGAGGCTAGAAAAAAATAATATTCCTAAGCCATCACACACAGCCTCCCCAGGTGACCAGAAAGAAGCATCCCAGCGCCAATCCTGTCCTGCTTCTTTGATACATGTCAGGGAATTCAGCCTGGTATCTTGTAAAAATTAATAGAACCAGGGTGTGTACTAAGACTGGCAAAAGTAAGGTGCCTCCGTAATGGAGACTTAATACTGTTAACATTAACAGTAATAAAAGAGAGAACATTTGCCAGAAAATTAAGGAGAGAAAAAAACCCAATCATCAAAAAATGGACAAATCACTTCCTTTTTTTCCGCTTTTTCATTTTGGGTTTGTCCTTAACCTCAGTATCCAAGACATGATCAGGAAGAGAGGAGGCAACTGAAGAAAAATCAGACTCTACCTCATCTTCATCACCCTCAGGATCCTGTAAAGGGGCAAAAGGATTGGCTATTAAGGTGTAATCAGACTCATGAAACATAGGAGGGACCCCTGAACTCTTTCTAGTGGCCTTTGATCTGGTAACACGTTGAAAGGGGGCATCAGATATTACCTCTGGTGGAGGCATACAAGGGGCATCCTGTGTATCTAAAGGCATTTTAGCTGAAATAGGGTCAGGAACTGTTACTGACAGGATAGTCTGATCAACAACCTCCACAGAGGACAAAGGGCCTAAAACAAGTCTGCAACTGTACCTAAATTAGAGGAGGATGTAGGGGCCGGAGCACCTGTATCCATTACATCTAGGACCGGGACTTGAGAAACCTCTCCCTCAGTAGAACTAGAAGAACGGTGAGGGGCAGTGATTGGGGCCTCAGAATGCTCTAGCAAATCCTGCATCCTTTGATGTTCTTTTTGTGCATTTGCCACATAGACGCCTGTTCTGCCCTAAGGACAGCGTCAGCTTGATTGTGTGAAGCTCAAGAGCATGAGCGGAAAGTGTGTCCCCTTTCCTCACACAAATTACATTTCATGGGATTTCTACAATGTGCACCTATGTGTCCTAAATCCCCACATAAACCACATTTCTGTTGGTCACAGACATTGCTCAAATGACCTAAGGCCCCACATTTATAACAAGCTCTTGGTTGCCCGGGATAAAAAAAAAAAACCTCTATCTCACCCTAGAAACAAGCAATTAGGCAGATGTTTAGTTAAAGCCATTTTCTAAATGTAAGTCAATTAAATATCTCCAACCACCTGTCCAGAGGTGTTCGTCATCAAGAATGGGTTCCGGGGGGGCCTTTTACAGAACAATGTTGCTGCAACCAGTAGGTTATGTCAGCTACATTAACCCCTTCATTACGAAATAGAATAGTAATCTTCTTAGAAACTGGTTTGGTCAAAGGGATAGCCAAAAAAGGTTTCCACAAAGGTGTATGTTTCAAAGTTTGGTATTGCTTCCAGAATCTATTCAAACCTGCTGGATGCTTAAAACTGATGTCATAAATAGAGTCTCCAGGCATATGAATCAAGGCATAAATCTCATATGTGTAAAACCTCATACTGGTTTTCAATAAATCACGTCCAATAAAAAGGCTATTAAGGACATCATCCTGTGATCCCCAAAATTTCTAACGAACAGCATTACGTCTAGCAGCAGGCTCATTCCCAAGCCCAAATGTAGCAGGAAAGAGGTGTTCAGCAATTTTATCATGCCATATAGAAGGACCTTTCTCTTGTGCAGGCTCAGTTGCTGAAGCTGGCTGTTGAGATACGATACTGTCAGAAGAGGCCTCGGGGGGGGCAGGAGATTGTATCAAAGCACCTTCCTCCAGATTCCTAATGTTTTCCATTATATCAGGACTGGAAACAATAGGAAGAGGGGCTGATGGATTCAAAGAGGTTTGACTAGGAGGAATATTCAAATCCATAGTTATAGGTGAAGGCAAAGAAGTCTCCATGGACTGCACATTAGCATCCCAGGATTTGCCATCCGGAGATCTTAACCACCCTGCAGCCTCAAGGGCTGTGGTCACCCATGTAGCAGAAACCGGAACATCTGAAGATACCTTGGAGATAAGGCTTAAATTGGTGGGGGGGGGGTTCAGGGTCAGGCATGGGAGGTTACTGTGTGAAAGAAGCACAGGGTATGTCCATAATGTCCATAGGGCCTCCAGCATGACCCTTGGAGTCCTGTGAGCCCAAGTCAGTATGAAAAAGCCCAGCAGAGGGGCCAGAAGGCAGTTCCGAGTCCCCTACAGTAGCTGCTGCAGAGGACTGAAAATCCATATCAGGCTGTAGTGTTTTAGTAACAGCAAAAGAAAAGGACTCACTCAAAGCCTGAGGGCTTATGGAATTAGAACAGGAGGGTGCCGAAAAGGTAAATCCACCACCAGGAACTTTCGGAGATCGTAAAACAACTTCAGGAACCATCGTAGGTTCTAACCACGTAATTTTCTGTCCCAGTCCATGTCCTTCAGGAGAAACCATACGATGCTGCTGCAGTTCCCCTAGTGAAGCATTCTGTTTGGCCAAATATTGTTGTTCAGTATCCCAAAGCTGCCTCTGAAGGTCTTCCACCTCTCGCGTTGCACCGCTTACCGACGAAACATCACTGGCATCCAAATCAGGTAAAGAAACCGCTGCCATCGCAGCACCTTGCTCAAAGGTAGGTTCCATGTCCACTACTTAATCCAGGTGAAAGCTGAAGAGGAGATCAGCTCCTCAGCTCTCCACACGTCCTTCCCTACTGGCGTCCACAAGCACACTGCAAAAATTCTCACCAGCAGCGCCCTCCAGAGTAGGGGAATTTCCCCGGTGTCCTGGCCAAATTTTTCTCATTCACTAAAAATACCACCAACAGCTTAATCTCATTCAAGATCAGTTGGCATTCATCTGTATCCCCCACCCCCGGGTCATGCCTGAAAATAGGCAGGATTTGTCTAGTGCACTTATCCGGTCAACAAAAACTAAATAAATAATAGTTAAAGCTACTATACATAGTGGCCCACAGGGTAGTAGCATAACCATCAAGTGTAGAAATGGCCATGCACTGCAGTAGATAGGCCAGGTACCATATTTAGGAAGTGCCACCCCACACTTCCAATAGCCTAAAATAATACAGCGAGCCAGTGTCTGGGACAGGCATGGTGCAGAGACAGTCAGGGCACCATAATCTCCATGGGTAAGCTAAAGAGGCTGTGAAAAAATTCTACAGTCCATAACATATTATGTGTAACAAGGGTATGGGGCAAAACAGCCCCTGGGTAGTGTCTTCTGGATGAAAACACCAGACATTGTATCAACTGGGTAATGTAGGCATGAGCACTACCGAAAGTATCATAATAAGGGACAAACTGTAGAGAAACCCTGACCCACTAGAATAATTTCTAAGGCATCAGTTTGCACAGCATAACAGTAAACTCTGAAATCAAACAGGTCAGGAGGTCATGATACTCAAGGAGACCTATGATACAACCTACAGAAGGCTTAAACAGAATTATAAACTACAGACGCATTAATAGTAAAAGGTCTCTCTTTTTATAAGTATTAGTAGAAACAAGGAGGAATTGACTAGTAATCTGGGACGCTTTTGCAGAAAGTAGTCATAAGTGTACCGGATACCCCAAAAAGGGTCACAAAGAGCCCATCAGTTGGGATAAGAGAACACTTGACTAGCAGGCAAATGAAAGTGAATGGAAGTCAATGTCCATATAAAGTAGTATCACCATAAAAAAGAAAGATAAAAGAGAGAAAGAGATCCATGCAACAGCAGGCCCAGTATTATGGCAAAGGTGTATCCTGCTTAGTGTACTCTGGATGAATGCCCTGCAGTACGTAGCAAGGACTGTTTATGACTTTAGGAGCCATGCATGCAGATGCAGGGATTGTAGATCCGGATGGACAAGGGACTCCCTGTCTTGTGACAGTAAATTTTTACAAAGACATAGCTGAGCCGGAGGCTCCACTGTCAGGTACAGAAGAAGTGAGAACTAGATTTGGTGAGGCCAGAATGGGGACACCAGTATGAGGTGGTATGCTTTGTCTTCAGTTTGAGCAGAACCTTTTGAATTAAAGGTATTAGGGAAATGCATTAAGGAACCTCCCTGTCCAAAATATGGACTATGCATCTCATGGAAAAACTCCTGGGCCTGAAGAGAGTTAGCAAAAGTGAAGCAATTTTGTACTATGCGGAGATGCAAACAGGTCCACCTCCAAATGACCCCATTTTCTGAAGAAGTCATTCAATATGGAACTCATGTCCCGATGAAGGGACTGGCTTGGTCTGTTTGTGAGGTTGTGTGGAATACAGAGGAGAAACATGGCCGGTGGTTGAAGGCCATGAGACATTGCCCATTACTGCTTCCCCGGACAGGAATAAGACTGAGTGCCCCCTTAACTGTTAATGTAGTGCATTACACTGACGTTGTCCATTTTTATCAACAGAGGACCAGAAAAACAGGGCTGTTTTTCAGAGGCCTGAAGGCCATGAAGGATTGCTTTTATTTCCAGAATATTAATGTGGAGAACCAAGTCCATTTCGGTCCAACTTGGAGTCAGTTGTAGCTAGAACTTATGCAGGGGTCAGGGAGAAGAAAGGAATACCCTGCAGTATGTGCTGGTGGTCCGTCTCTCACCTCAAGGTATGGCAGAGAGGTAATGTGATGAGAATTTTTCATTCTAGGTCATCTTTCTATTGATCTCACTGTACATGAAGTGTCTAGTGAGGGATTTGCATATGTAGCCAGGCCAGTGGTACCATCCTGATGGCAGCAGCCATAAGACCCAGGAGCTGGAGTATAGCTAAGGCTGGCACAGAGGGACACTCATGTACAGCCGAGCTTGAGTGACCAAGTCCTCTGCTCTGTCTGGAGGCAGGAACGCACTGCCCATTGTTGTGTCTAATACCACACTAATGAATTGGAATTGATGACATGGAGTCAGTACTGATTTTGGTATGTTGCCCATAATCCCCAAGTCCTCGAACAAGTGTAACATATGGGACTAAATATACTGATCCACTTCCCTGGACTAAACTTTTAGTAACCAGTCATCCAAATAAGGGAATACATAGAAACCTTCTCTGCTAAGGGCAGCAGCAACAACCCCAAAGCATTTAGTAAATATTCATGGTGAAGATAGACCAAAAGGCAAAACTCAAAACTGGTAGTGTTCACCTGCTAGTATAAAGCAGAAGTATTGTCTATGGCATTTTCTGATTTTGACATGAAGGGAAGCATCTTTTATGTCTACAGAACAGAGCCAGTCCCCTTGCATGCAGATGAAAGTTTGCAGCAGCATCATGCAGAACATTGGCTTGTTGATGAGCTTGTTCAGGTCTTACAGTTCCAGTAAGGGCCTCAGGTCACCTCTCCATATGGGAATCAGGAAATACCTAGAATAGAATCCGATACTGTATTCTGTTCCTCTAATGGAACAGGTTTGATAGCCTTCTTTTTGAGAAGCATGTTTACCTCTTCTTTTTGAAGGGACAACTGGTCTGGAGGAAAAGAAGATAGAGGTGGGTGGTGTACCAAAGGGGTGGACAACAACTAGAGAGCATACTCCTCCTCTACTATGTCTAGGACCCATTCATCCATCACGATCTCCTTCCATCTGGCTAAAGGCAGGGAGATCCTGCCCCCCTACTTGTACCCCCAGGGGCAATAGTGGAGTGGGAGAAAGAGGGTTTAGGGTATGAGAACCCACAGAGGAGGATACTGCTTTGGACATGAATTGTCAAAGCTGCCCAAAATATCCGAAGCGCTGATAGGTATTCAGTGTCAGGAAAACTATTAGCCTGGTAAGTAGCAGAAAACCATAGGGTATCTGGATAGTACAGCTCATATGCATGGAAAGTTTCCAGGTCCAGGTCCAAAGATGTAGAGGTGAAAGGTTTATTGCCTACAACATCTAGCCAATCTGGCTCCACATCAGGAGGCCAGGTACCCAGGATATTAAAGTCCCTCAGGAGAGCCTGACTAGTTGGGTGTTCAGAAGTAGTATTCAGGTGAGCAATATGAGGCTCAATAGATGTGGCCTGGTATAGCTCATCAGTCCTGTTTTGGGCTGAGAATGAAGCCTGAGCATTCTGCAAGTTATTAAGTGCATCTTCCTGCCATGTATAGTATACAGGAGGCATCGCCATAGGAGGTGGAGGTTCAACTTTCAAAAACTCCAACAAACTCCTAGAGTCCTCCCCTCTCAACAGTCAGTGCTTCTTGGATTTGCCTGAGTAACTTCTAAGAAAAGGGATTGTTAGAAGAAGATCACAGTGTCTGGTGCCCTATAAGTGGAGAGAGTAGGACTGGAGGGTAGATCTATTCCATGAAGATCACCTTCTCCATCTGAATCCTCCAAGACCTCCTCCACATTCAGGAGGATAGGACAAAGACAAACCTTGTCAACATCTCGAGTGATGACTGAGGTCATTGATGGAGCCAGCGACAGAAGTGTCAGCTGCGACGGATGATCATTAGGCATGCTGCCATGTCCCCATTAATGACTGTACCACTGGAGAAGGTCCAGTTGATAGGACAGTAGTTACCGTCAATGGTGTATGCAGTGATGGAAATCAGCAAAGTAGTCTGAGAATGATGCCAGCACAGCCATGGAGTTGACAATGCATGTGGAAGGGTTCATGACTGTAAAGGTCATCGGGCCATAGCCCGTTAACAGAGGTGGTATACCATCCATAGTAGGTATGGCAGCATCAGAGTCAAGCCTGACCATGGTGTCTCAAGGACAGTCCAGGAGGGGGCTGTAGTCAATGTCACCAAAGCAGTCAATAACAAGGACTTCCCATTGTTCAATGGAGAGCTTAACAGTCCTGCTGATTGCATCAGCGATGGCGTGGCCGACCATGAGGGAGTACGTTTATGGGCAGTGGCTGGACCAGATTGGGAAGTTAGCTTGGAATCCACAGCCTGAGCCAGAGATGCCATCTCCTAGTTTTGTGAAGAAAGATTAGTCCAGAATCTTTGTGCATCATCTTCTTGTGGCCTATGAAGAGTGTCAGTAGGTATTGCAGGCCCTAATGTTTAAAATAGAATTCCTTAAATTAGTAAAATCTGAAAAGCATGGTGTAAGGCACAACTTCAGCAAAGTGTTGTAATTAGGTAAGCAATCATAGAAACAAAGCATTGTTTCTCTGCAGGTCTAACAAACGGTTAACAGTAGAAGAAAGGACTAGAGAGCAATGGGGCCACCTAGGATTATGTGGGCTCTGGTGTTGCACGTCATCATGGGTGGCCACCAGCTAGCAAATGTTTCTGAGTGGTCCTGATGCCGACAGCTTACAGTTCCAAAGATGTGGCCTAATGGAAGAGATATCCTCAATGAATTTCTACCTTACCTTTATGGAAAACAGTATATGGAGGATCTATGACCAAAGCATGGATTTCAGATACACTGGATGCAGAGGTGACAGCTACCACAAAACCTGTCCTGGTTAGAAACTTCAAGTCACAATAGGCTGGAAGGGCTTGCACTTAAGGATATCCAGCACAAGGCTTATATCCTAGGGAGCCACTGATTTCCTGAAGGGAGACCTTGTTTGTAGAATACACCTGAGGATCCTCTTAAACAGTAGCAACTGTACCAAAGAGAGGGTACCTACAGGTTTGTGGTATGCTGATATAGCACACAGGTGGACCTTAACTGTGGAATACTGTAGGCCAGAGTCAAAAAGGTCCAGTAAGTGCTCCCAAACCTTTTCATGTGGACACAAGAAAGGTTTCACAGGGGCTTTGGTGCACCAGATGGAAAATCTTTTCCACTTGGCTGTGTACGTCTTCCTGGTGGTAGGTTTACAGGCAATCAAATGTATTTTACAGACCTTGTGCGATACCTTGAAACTGTTTGCTTTGATCACTCCAGAAGTCAGGCCTGACGGGTTTATACATATGTGGACAAAAGGACTTGCGACACGGTAAATCCGGGCACAGTCAAAACACCGCACGTAATGACAGTGCCCAGCAAATGCACTGCAGACACAGAGGGTGCAACAGAAAGTAGTGTGGAGTTATGCGGGCAGCTCTGCTCCCCATACCCCCCATTGGAGGGAGCTGTGCCCCCACACCCCCCAACATTAATATAATGCTCTCCATGGCAGGGCACATTGGGGAGTGGGAAGTAGAGTGATGCCCTCACCAAACCATGCCCACAAGTCCCAGACACCCACATTCAGTGCACCCACATTATGGTGCCAACATTACAGCACCCACATTACGGCACCCTTGTTCCTGTGCAGTATTAATGGTATACCCCTGAAGATAAAGGGAGCACAGGTTAGGATGGACTAGCTGACCCTGGGTCAATAAGTCCACCCAGAATGGCAGAACCCTCGGTTTGCTAACTGAAAGTCGATTCAACAGAGGAAACCATATCTTCCGGGGCCAGCAGAGGGCTACTAGGATCATCTTGCCCCAATAATAATAATAATATTTCTTTATTTATAGTTCACCTTTCTAAATCAAGGCGCATAACAGTCAGAGCAATTAAAACATATAAAAACATCATCACATTCAATAAATACAAACGTCAGCCAACATCTTCACTATATGCCTTATTCCACAGGAATGTTTTTAGAGCCTATTTGAATCCCCCCCCATGGTCGTGCACTCCCTAATCCGACAGGGTAGAGAATTCCAGAGGGTCGGGGCCACGAACATAAATGCCCGGGCTCCCATAGATTTTAAAGTCACCCTCGGAATCTCTAGCAACTCCTCGTCGGTCGAGCGAAGTGGCCGCTCAGGGTGACAAGGAATCAGGAGCTCTTTCATGCGCCTCCAATTTTAATAACACTCTCTGGATGAGAGGGATTGTAATGACTGTACTGTATACAGAAACAGATTTCGCCATGGCAGTCTGAATGCATCCTGACAGAAAACACCATGTCCTGGATTTCTGGAGCAGAATCAAGGCAGTTTGATGTTTAGTGGGGACAGAAAAAAGGTCAGTATCTGGGGTGCCCCACTTGTCAAATAGCTATCTCATGATGTCTGGTGCTAGTGACAACGAACATATGAAATTGCCAGCAGAAAGAGGCCTTATTGGTCTATCAAGTCTGCTTGAGTGTGCAGCTCAGTCTAATTCTCTTGAGCTGTTCCCCCCTCCCTATTTCTTCCAGGAGTCATCCTCCCCCTTTTCTCCCCCCCTCTTCCACCCTCCCATTCTAATTCTCTTTTTCACCCTGTCCCCCCACCTTGAAACTTCCCACCATTTTTGCTGATATCACCTCCTCTGGCAGCTCATTCCACATTGACACCACCCTTTCTGTGAAAAAATGCCTCCTCAATTCCTTCTTAAATCTTCCCTCCACTAGTTTCAGACTATTCCCCCTTGTTGTCCCCTCCCCTTTTAAACTGAAGATGCCCTCCATCCCAACCCTGTTTATACCCTTTAGGTACTTGAAGGGAAGGTTTCTATCATATCCCCCTTTTCCTTCTGTCCTCCAGGGAATACATATTGAGCACCCATAGCCTCTTAACATATGGTTTGTCCCCCATGCCCTAAATCATCTTGGTTGCTCTCCACTGAACCCCCTCCAGTAGCCCGATGTCCTTTTTTTAAATAAGGGCACCAGAACTGTGTACCACACCCCAGGTGTGGTCTCACTAGTGACCTGTATAGTGGCAGAATAACTTTTTCCCTCCTAGAGGTGATTCCTCTGGCGATGCAGTCTAGCATTTTATTTGCTTTGGCTGCCACCTTATGGCACTGCGCAGTGGTTCATGTCACCCCTGACTAACTCCCCCAGATCCCTTTCCTCCTCTGAGATGGTCACCTGTATGTCCCCCAGCCAGTAGCTGGCCCCTGGGTTCCTAGCTCCCAGGTGCATGATCTTGCATTTCTTACCATTAAATCCCAACTGCCAGATGCCCAACCATTTCTCTAGGTTAGCTAGATCTTCCTTAAGCTCCTGTCTCCCCTCCTCTGTGCCCACTCTCTGACAGAGCTTAGTATCATCTTCAAAAAGGCAGATTTTACTTTTGACCCCATCTGCTGTATCACCAATAAAGATGTTCAAAAGTACCGTCCCAAGTACTGAGCCTTGTGGGACCCCGCTGGTTACAGGTCTAGTTTTGGAGAGTACCTCCACCACTGCCACCCTCTGGTTCTTGTCCTGCAGCCAGCTGTTGATCCACCCCAACAGCTGACCCCCGATTCCCAGGTTACTCAGCTCACTGATCAACCTGCCAAGCAGCACGGAACTGAGTGTCTTGCTGAAGTCCGGGTATAGGACATCCACCACCTGACCCCTGTCCAACAACCTCATGACCTAGTCATACAAGTCTATCATGTTTGTTTGGCAGGCTCTCCCCATGATAAACCCATGCTGCCTATTGTCCTTGAGACCATTTACCTCCAGGAAGATCACCAACTTTTCCCTTATAATGGTCTCCATTAACTTGCCTACTACAGAGGTTAGGCTGACTGGCCTGTAGTTACCCAGTTCATCTCTAGGACCTCCCTTCTGGAGTGACACCACATGTGCCATCCTCCAGTCTTGCGGCACACACCTCTTCTCCAGCGAGGTGTTAAATAGGTCCACCAGGGGGGCAGCTAGTACTTCCGTCAGTTCCCTCAGGACTCTTGGGTGCACTCCATCCGGGCCAAGTGCCTTGTCCACTCAAAGGGCCCTAGAACCATTGAAGACCATGTCCTCCCCAATCACCCCATCAGCTACATCCCCACCCCTCAGTCCTCCCCCAGTTTTCCACTCTGGCATAGGTCTATCCTTTTCCCTAGTGAAGACAAAGCTAAAGTACTCATTCAGTGCCTCCGCCTGATCCTCACTATTTTCTGCCCACCCCCTTCCCTCTTTATCCTGACAATCCCATCCCTGCTGCTTCTCCTCTCCTTTTATGTACCTGAAGACACCCTTTCCCCATTCCTTGATCCCCTGTGCCAGCCTTAGTTCTTTTACAGCTTTAGCTGCCTGGACCACTCACCCTGCCTCTCGAGCTTTCTCTGAGTAGACCTCCCTCAAAGTCTGCTTGTACTTCTGGAAGGCTGCCCTCTTCTCCCTCACTTTCTCTGACACATTCCTGTTGAAACAGCTAGGTCTCTTGGTCCTGGAATTCTTATTACAAGTCTTCATGCAAGTGTTTGTGGCCTCACTTAACTCCACTTTAATGATGGACCATTTCTGCTCTGCATCCATCTCCGGTCTGAGCTTTGCTAGATGCCTGACTAGTATGTCCCCCATCTTACCAGAGTCCGCCCTCTTGAAGTCCATCACTCTCATTTTGGTCTTGGCTGCTTCTTTACCCATATCGATGTAAAACCACATCATGGGGTGGTCAATGCCTGCAATGGGGTCCCTCACTTCTACCTCCTGGAACAGCTCACCATCCAACAACACTAGGTCCAGCATGGCCTCCTCCCATGTTGACTCTGTGACCCCCTGACCCAAGAAACACTCCTGGAAAGCATCTGCAAGCACTCATGAGGATCTGCTTCTGTTTAACTTAATTCATCTGCCAGAGTGTTCTGGACCCCTGGCAGAGAGATTGCTTGGAGCAAGATACCATACTCCATGCACCATTCATTCCCACACTCTCATTGCCTCCCTGTAGAGAGGGTAAGAGAGTGCTACTCCTGGCTTGTTGACGTAGTACATGACAGAGAAACATGTTGTCTGTCTGGAGAACTGTCTTTTGGCCAACCAAGTCTACTAGGGCTTTCGGACCTTATAGAACTGCAAGTATCTCAGCCAGCCCATCGGTGCAGTGGTACAGCTTCCACTTGTGACACCTGTGACCCAAGTTCAGAAATGAGCTTGGATCATCAAAAGGCCGGCCGAGGGGAGGAGAATCGAGCACCCCATGGACTGCTTCCCTCCTCTGAGGGGGGGTAGAGGAAGCTGCCAGAGTTCGACTGACCTCTGGTGGAGACCAGCGATCTGACAGCCAGAGCTAGGCAGTGTTGAGAGGCATGTCAGACGTGCAGTGTACGCACCACCACGTCATTGCATGCCACACTTCCCTGGGGTACTGCAGATGGAAAAAATGATCTGACCATGAACCAGGACATCTGTCCCATGCCGCAGGCCTCGCACCACCGACTGTAAGTCCTTGCTCCTATGTACCAACCTTTCTCCGTCAGTGGTAGGGTCTCAGTGGCCTGCCCTGGAGGGGCAAGCAGTAGTGCCCAGGAGTCGAGGTAGGTCGGGGTGATGGGGAGGGCGGCTTAGGAACAGGCTGAAGCATGGCCGACAGAGCCCATAAAAGCATACCTAATATATATATATATATATATATATATATATATATATATATTTAAAAACTGTAAGCATCTTCAGCACATTGATGTGGAGATGCATTTCTGATGAGTCCCAGACACCTCACTCCCCATTCCAGCAGGAAGATATCTGTGGAGAGAGCCACCTTTGGCTCTGATGGGAAGCAGGGAAGCCCTGGAGGAGGTTGTCCTCTATTGATCACCACATCAGAGACCTCACCAGGGGTTGGTCACCTGAATGTGACAGGTTGAGGATGCAATGCCTGTGGCCACTGGGTATTGAGCATCGACTGACTTGTCCTTATGTGCAGCCTTGCTAGAGAATCACTGTAAATACTAAGAAGGCTATTAGGCCTAACATGTATTGCATAGGGTGGGCTGGCATAGTCTTCAAAGTCTTGCATGCCATGATGTAGCATACCATCTGCAAGACTGCTGGTAGTCTGCTGTCTCGAATGAAGGTCCATACCTGGGTTGTGTCCAGGACAGCTCCTGTTAACAGCAGTCCTGGGAGGGCTCCAACTAAGACTTTGAGGGGTTCATTAGGTCTCCTACGGATTATAGGAACTGGGAGGCAGTGGCCACTACCTGCTTTGTGCCCTGTCTGGAAAGACTTGAAATTGGCCAGTCGTTCAGATATGGGAATATTTGAAGTCACAACTTTCTGAGGTGGGCTGCGAAACCTGCAAAGACTTGCAGCACTGAGAAAAGCCCAAAGGGTAGGATTCTGAACTGATACTGTTGCCCGTCCATGCAGAATCAGAGGTACTTGTGGTGGTTGGGGTTCACCAGTATGTGATGGTATGCATCCTACATATCCATTGATGCTAGCCATTCCTGATGTTTCAGGTAAGGTAGCAAGGATCCCAGAGAAAATGATTCTGAATTCTTCTGAATCCAAGTACTTGTTCAGATCTCTAAAGTCGAGAATGGGGCACATGCCCTCCAACTTCTTTGGTACCAGAAAGTAGTGGGAGTAGAACCATGTGTTCTGTTCTGACTGTGGCACTATTTCCACTGCCTTGTTTCTCAGAAAGCCTGCAATCTCCTGTGCCACCAGCTCTGACATATGAGCTGAAAAGGGGAGTTGCCTTCTGGGAGAATTGTTCAGGGGGTTTCCAACAACTGCAGGGAGTATCCTTCTCAGATGTTCCTTAGAACCCATTTGTTTGTCGAGGTGGAGTCCCACTGATGGTAAAACTGGGTTAGGCATCCCCTACTGGGGAGGAGTGGTCCACCTTGGGCAGCTGAAGCGAACCTGGACCAGAGCTTCAGACTGTGGCACTGAGCACTTCTAGTGCCTGTGCCTGTGCCTTCGGCTATGCTTTCTTCTGGGATTGGGGAGGCTAGGATTTAAAAGGACTACTTGTTGTGAAAAGTCCTGTGTCCCCTATCTTTTTTGGGTTATAGGGAGCCGGCCTGGAAGTCTTAACAGTCATTCTCATTTGCTAGACTCTTTAAGAGGCTGCTCACCTGCTGTCCAAACAGATAAGGGCCATCAAAGGGTGAATTCACGACCAGTTGTTGGATGTCTGGGGTAAAGCCAGCAGTATACAGCCAGGAGTGCTGCCTGATGCAAATACCTGCAGCTGCAGAGCAAGCTGTTGCACTGAAGGCATCCACAGAGGGTTTAAGCTGATCTTGTTTAATAGCAAGCAGCATCTCTCTTGTCTTGCCTCTGTCAGGCAGGGCCTTTTCCAGAGTCTTAAGCTTAAACCAGAGGGCATATTCGTACTTAGAGAAGTGGTCCTTTTAGCTAGCTCTCCTCATGGCAAGGATAGCAGAGGCATAGACCTGCTAGCCTATGGTGCCTACCTTGCATGATTCCTTGTTAGTGGGGTGCGCGGTGACCTCTTTGGACACTATGGCTTTGTCATTCTCAGCCAGAATATCAATGGCATCTACTATTGGCTGAGTGAAATATGTAGACTTAAATTTATTTATTTATTTGAGAGTTTTACCAGAAAAGCATGGTGAGCAGACTACTGGGCTGCTCAATTCCAAATGCGTCCTGGGGGAGAGGGGGAAGGGGCACATAGCTAGTACATAAGCAATTTGCAGAAAACATCAAGATACAGAGTAAAGAAAGTAAACATTCAAAACAAGTAGAGTTACACTAGACCATAACAACAACAGTACATGATTTAAACTGCAGTGCTGTATCATGCATGCAGCAGCAGGAGAGGTTCACGTCATGTGGAACTTAAGCTGAGATACGCAAGTACTACAGAACTTTGGGACAGTACATATTACTGGCATGATTAGTATGAGTAGAATGATCTGATCTCAGGGTGGTCCACATAAAATGAGTTCGTCCTGCAGGGGGGAGACGAAATGAGCTTTGAGGAGGTGGTTGAGGTGCTGGGGTGAAGTGACATGTCTACCTCCTTTGGGGATGGAATTCCACAGCATAGGCATGCGATATTTGAAGGCTTGTTGGCCGGCAGTGGTGGACATGTGTGGTATCGCTAGAAGCCTGCTATCATTGTTTCACAGTGAGTACACTGGATTGGTTGGGGCAGAAAGCACAGATGTGATGTAGGTGGAAAGGGACTGGGTACAGTACTTGGCCATGATGCTAGTATAGTGGGTTAGCCTTGGAGTGAGGGGAGGTCCAGGGACTGATAGAGGATACAGTTGTGGGTGGTAGGAGGACAGTCAAGAGTGAAGCAACAGAAGGAATGGAATAGTGGGTCCAGTCTGGCTAGGGTGAACTTGGGTGCGACACTGTAGACTACATCTCCATAGTCAAAAATGGGCAGGATCATTTTCTATACAATGGCATGGCAGGCCAACAGCGGGATGCATCCACGATTATGGTATAGGGCACCCAGCCTGGGGTGCAGCTCTTTTTGGATGGCATCGATGTGTACAGAAAGTCAAGGTGTTGGTCAAGGCAAACCCCAAGATATCTGAAGGAGGAGCAGTCCTCCAGGGGAGGCCCGTCCAGGGTGTGGAAAGCTGGGGTGGAGGAGAGCCACAAGAGTCTCTGCCTAATGCCGAAGGTCATAGAGACTGTTTTCTTGGTGTTGAGTGAGAGCTGATTTGCATGAAGCCAGCACTGAACATTGTTGAAGTCCAGTTGAAGTCTGGTCATCACATCAGTGGTTGTGGGGCCAGAAGTATACAACACTGTATCGTCCGCATACGTGTGAATGGATGTGTGAGGGCAAGCAGCGGGCAAGTCATTCAGGAAAATTGAAATTAAGAGCGGCCCAAGGACAGAGCCCTGGGGCATGCCAGTAGTGACAGAGAGGGGAGTTGAGATGGAGTTACCAGTTCAGACTGATTGGCATCTACCAATCAGGTAGGACTGGAACAGTTTAATGCCTCGCTGGAGAGTCCTGCTAGTGTGAGTTTGGCCAGGAGAAGTTGGTGAGAGACAGTGTTGAATGCTTTTGCCAGGTCGACAAAGACTGCTGAGGTGATGTGGCCCTTGTCCATACCAGAGTGGATGGAATCGGTGAGTCTTAGCAGGGAGGTTGCAGTGGAGTGGATTTTCCTAAAACCAGACTGGTACAGACTAAAGAAGGATGTAGAATCAAGGAAGGAGGAGAGTTGGGAGAAGACAAGGTGTTCCTGCAGCTTAGCCAGTATGGGGAGAAGGGAGATGGGATGGTCATTTGCAGTGATTGATGGGTCACCACCTTTTGGAAGTGGGATGACAGTGGCATGCTTCCACTCAGATGGGATGGAGGCTAGAGAGAAGGAGAGATTGAGTAGTGCAGCCAGAGGGGAGATGATGGCAGGGGCTGACAGGTACCACATTTTAGAGTCTAGGCAAGTGGGGCATTTACCTTTGGCTGGGTTTAGGGCAAGCAATGTGTGTAATACTTCACCTGCGGTAACCAGGCTGAATAAGAAGGAGGATGCGTGTGTGAGAGCTAGTGCAAGGTTGGAAGAGGATTGGGTGGATTTGGGGGCAGGTGGGAGAGCAGACAGTAGTGACGCTGTGCAGCTTGTGAAGTACAAGTTGAATTCTGAAGCCACTGCAAGAGAATCTGTAACAGTGGAGCCACCTATATCTAAGGCAGGGGTTGGAGGCTGGGGCAGTGGGGAGAATAAGGATTTTATCACCTTCCAGAATTTTGCCAGGTGATTTAGGTTCGTGTAGAAGGAGGATTTGAAATAGCTGGTTTTAGCCCGCCTGATTAGATGCCTGCAGGTGTTACAGAGAGCCTGGTTTTGGAGAAGATCTGAGGGTATTCTGGAGACTTTGTATGTTTTCCAGGCCAGATCTCGAATTTTGAGGTGGGCCATGATGTCAGCTGAGACCCAGGGTAGGTGAGCACCATGCACCCTGGCTCGTTTGAGAGGGGCATAGTGGTCCCAGACAGCAAGGAACCTGGTCTTGACATATTCCAGGGCAGAGTTGATGGAGGTTGCCCAAGGTATGTAAGACCAGTCTGTGTTGGCCAGGTCATTTAGTAGTGCTGCAAGATCTAGGGATTTATAGGACCTGGTCAGGATGGTTTTAGGGGGAGGTGCCTTTGGCCTGAAGACTTTTCTTACCGAGTATATCATGTGATGATCACTAAGGGAGTCCGGTAATAGACCAGAGGCTAGTATACGTAGTGGGTGGGAGGTGAGGGACCAGTCAAGGAGAGAGTGGTTTAGGGGATTTGATGTTCAGACATGTGGGCTCAGAGATCATTTGGGACAGATTGAGGGCAGCTACCCTGTTACATAGTTTAGAGCTAGCACTGGAGAGCCAGTTCCAGTTGAAATCCCCAAGAATGTACAGTTCGCCTCTCTCTGCCAGTGATTTTAGGTTGCCGAGGTGAGCTAGGATGTCAGGCATGGAAACTTCAGGTGAGCAGTAAGATTCTGCAATGAATATGGGTAAAGTGTGGGGGAGAGTTAGTTTGAGCAATAAGGCATCAATGGACTGCACGGGTGCAGGTAACGAGACTTGGGTGAATTTAAGTGTGGATGCAACGTACATGGCTACACCGCCTCCACGTTTGCTCCCAAGGTGATCATGGTGGATGACAGTGTAACCAGGAATGGCGACTTCTGCATCCTTAATGCAAGGCTTTAGCCAGGTCTCTGAGATAATCAAGATGTCAGGGCGTAAGGATAGGGCAAGCGGTTGTAGTAGCGTTAGTTTGTGTAGGAGGCTACAAATATTTAAGTGGACTAGTTTTAGGCCTTTAAGGAGTTGTAGATGAGGGGAGGAGGTTTGTTCTGGGGTAGGGATTGGGCCTGGGTTAGGCTAGGTACTGCATACCATGTATTTCTTTGTCCACCTATTTGGGGACAGCTGCCACAGTAGCAACCTCCTCCAAGCTGCCTCAGAGAGTGTCTCCAGGGCAGGCTGCATGGGGGGGACTAGAAAGACCAGGATATTAGGCATGTTTTGAAACTCCAGTTGGAAGTACCTAGCCTGGTCTATGGTTGCTGGCTCAAAAAACAGTTTAGAACATATATTTCTGAGGAGAGCCTGGAAGGAGAGATCCTCTTGTGGTACAGTGACAGAAAACAGATAGGAATAGGAGATAATGAGGTCAGGTTCTGATTTGTTCCCCTCTACTGTCTCCTTACTTGGAGAGTAGTAAAAAGAAGGGGGTCAAAGGGCTGACAGTGCAGGCTGTGCATCAGCAACACCATTGACACTGGACCAGCCCTGGATGGAGCCTTGGGAATGGCACCAGCAGCAACACCAATCATGGCCCTGGGACCGTCCCCGAAGGGAACAATCCCAACACATCAGGTTGATGTGACACTATAAGCAGGGCTGGCACTGGCACCAGAGTAGTCCCCAAAGAGCCTGACCCTAGTGCAGGATGCAGCACTGCCAATGGAGTCGATGACCCCCCAGCCTGAAAGGAACCAGTGGCAGTGTGCATGGTATTATCTCCCACCTGAAAAATTAGGAGACTTTTGTATTAGTTTGATAGGTTGAAGGGTTCATATGAGGCTTTAGATCAGTTCTCTTTTCACACAGTTTACAATGTTATATCATTAAGAAGCCCACAGTAGGTTGGTACCATATATTTTATTTTTTTATACTACTGTTACAAGATAAATTGATGGCATTAGCTGCTTAGAGCTTTAGGCCGATATAGCCACAATATTCCACGTCATTACATTTCCTTTATAATATATACCACAAGAAATTATATTCTTCTTTTCTGTATTAATTATAAGCTATAATTGGAAAGTCATTGTACCATTTCAGCTATCAGCTATGCATGCAACGTGTAAAATGGTATAAAAGGTTAGGGGGCGGAGCCTATCAGCCTAGTATGTAGCTGCTTTTCTGCAGAGCTCCTCAGTTCTGGGACTAAAATTAATTTAAAATGCATTTAATTGATATTGGATTTGGATTTTACAAACTTAAAACTGATCATGGGGAGAACAAAAGGTTCTGGGAAGATTGACGTCCCAGGTCCAGGGCCCTCCAAACAACAACTTCCCACCAACTGAGACCTGCCTGCAAAGTTTGAGAATTTGCACAGAGCAGCTTTTAAGCCTGATGCAGTCAAGCCAGAGACTCAAACAAAAGCTTGATTCCTATTCTGAAAGGCTGGCGAAGGTGGAGAACACTATGGAAGGGATAGCTGGCTGAGTGGCAGATACCGAATCGATGGCCAGGAGGGCACCGGCGGCTGTGGTGTCATCCAGAAAGAAGCAGAGTCTTTTAAAAAACACTTAGAACAGCTTGAAAACTCTGTCCAGGCTCCAAATATCAGCTAACTGTGGATACCTGAAGGAACAAAAGGGGACACCGCCACCACTTTTCTTGAGCGATGGCTCCCTGAGACATTGGGCCGTGAACATCCGTGTAAGATTGTGAAGGACTATCATATTAACCCACGGCGGATTAGGGCATAGTTGAAAGGCCCACGTACTTTACAGCTGGTGATGGTCCTAGTTGGGGAAAGAAATACACTGTTTATTTATTTTATTTAAACATTTGGTAACCGGGAAAGGCACACTGAGCCGGAGCTCATTTCCAGGTGTGACCCGAACAAGCTTAAACTGTTAAGAGCAACGTGAGAGTAAGTGCCACGTATTGAGGACACAAAGATTTTATTTTTCCTAGACCACGCTTATTCCACCTGGCAGCAGAGGAAAGCATTCAGGAGGATGACTTTGAAGCTTCATGAGGCAAGCATCTGGTACAGACTCAGCTTCCCCACCAGGCTTTAATTCATAGCTGGGGAAAAACAGTTTTGTTTTACGGATCCTAAGTTGGTGGGTGATTATGCTGAGAAACTACAATTTCCAAATTTATCAAAGGAAGAGGAGGTGATCTCTGGAGAGGGAGATGGACAAAGACCATATTTACCAAGGTCTGTTTGCAGCTAGCCAGTAAGATGTGGAACAAGATTATACAGCATTAGAGACTTGTGTTAAATTTCCTTCCTTGTCCTTATGGAGACTTTATCTGCTGAGTAAACTCTGGACATTTTTTGCTTTACCCTTTATGTCATTTGAAAAGTGTGACTCATATGCTATTCTATGCTTTGAAATTTGTATATGAAGGACAAAGCTTAGTTTAACCATTATGACGGCTAAGGGGAAGGGAAGTTGTAACCTGTTATGATTATTTTCTCCACTGGTATCCATATCTTGTAATTCATTGTTATTTTAGTTTCAAATATACTGTAGTTCTGTTATTATACTGTTGCTCATACTCTTGTGTATAGGAGCAGTGTTTCTAGTCCCATATAGATGTCTTATTTTTCTTAAATTCCTGTTTGTCAGAACTGTTAGCTACACAATGAGTTAATGAATTCCATAGCCCAACTATTCTTTGTGTGTAGAACTTTTTCCTCTTATCTGTTTTAAATCTGGTTCCCTTTAAAGGAAGGTCCCCCCAGCCTTTTATTATATTTACCTGTGTAGTTTGTAGGTATGAACAATGATTGACACTACTGCACCCTCCTAATTTCCTCAGCATTTAAATTTAAATGAAGGTACTTAAGTCTGGTGTGAAAACTTACTTGACTCCATTGCAAAGTCATGACCTGACTCATGTAAGACATCCTGGAATTTTATGATATTTTAGTGCCAAACCCTGCAGTAGTCTATACTGTATTAGTCAATGCTGTTGCTGTCCTCTGGAGTCTCTATGTTCTTGTTTTATGCAGGCCATGAAACTTTTCAAGGCATAGTAAGTGCTCTGCTGTTTTCTGTAGTTTAAAGTTTATTTGGGTTAGAAAAAAATGCTTTTAGAGCATATCGGGACTTCACAAGCCATGTAATGGAACTGAATGAGAGTATAACTTCTGCTAGCTTATGCAGGTACACATCAACTCCAATGATGCCTTGCACAAGTGGGCTCATGGCTTTTGCAATGGAGACAAACAGGTTTTCACACCAGGGCAAAACAGAGTGAAGCAGCCTCATTTATGTTTAAATTAGAATGAAATTAGGGGGATGCAAGAGAGGGAATTATTGTTCATGCCTACAAACTACACAGGTATGCAGAAAATAGATTGAGGGTACTTTCCCATTAACTCCTTCTGATGTCCTCTCAAGTTGTGTACTGAGTCATTCATTTTTAAACCTATTTCATTTATTAGTGACTGATCGGATGTAATGTCATACATAAATAGGGTATCACCTTTAGTTCTTCTATCTTTCAGACTTTGTAGGTTTAGTATATGAAGTTGATCCTCATATGACTCTTCCATAAGCCCATGTGTTGTCTTAGTGAATTTGCACTGAATTCTTTCCAGGTTATCTGTGTCCCATTTTTTGTAGGTTGACCAAAGCTGAGACCCATAATCAAGATGTGGGTGGAGGTATGTACGGAAAATACCACCCCATATTTTGTAATTTCTTGATTTTATTGTCTTTTTAGAATTATGTATTAAATAATTAGATTTTTTAATAATGCTATTATAGTGGCGTTGCATGGTCAATTAACTGTCGATTAGGATTCCAAGATCCTTATCCCAGTCTTTACTACTTAGGTGGTCATTCCCAAGAACATATGCTGTTCTCACCAAAAAGTACATTTGGGTTAAACTTCATGCCCCAGATTTTTGTCCATTTTACTAGTGTATTCAAGTCCTTTTGCAAGATGTCAAAATTTGTTGTTGCTGCAGTATTGCCTAACTTGGTGTCATCTGCATAGTGAGAGCACCAGCTTTTTATTCCACTGTTCATATCCATCGCATATAGCTGAAATAATACCAGTCCCAGGACTGACCCCTGTGGTACACCACTCTCTACAGCTCTTTTCCTGTACAAATAACTGTTAATACATACTTGCTTGTGTTCTGTCAACCATGCTTATACCCATTTAGTAATGTGATGTTCTAGGCCAAGTGATGTTAATTTATAAACTATGCCTTCATGTGGGACAATATCAAATTCCTTGCTGAAATCTAATAGGATGACATCTGGTGGTATTCCCTTATCTAGATTCTTACTTATGTTTTCATAGTAGTGCAGAAAATTAGTGATACATGACCTCCTTTTTTGAAATCCTTGTTGAGAAGTGTCTTTGAATGCATTGATGTTTAGGTATGATTCAGTTTTGTCCTAAATTATAGTTTCTATGATTTTATTGCGAGTATGAGTTAGCTGATAGGTCTATAATTTTCTACATGCTCTTTACTCCTTTTTTTGTGTATCGGGGTTGTATTGACATGTTCCAGTTTCATGGTACTTCACCATCTTTGATGTATTTTTCGAAAATGATTTTTAGTAGTCCTAATACTTCAATTATTGTATTTTTCCTAGCATACCAGATATTTGGCCCAGGCCTATGGCTTTGTTATTATCTAATTTTTGTATTTTCTCCATGATGTCTTCAATAGTTACCTCTATGGGCTTAGTAAATATAGTTTAGCCATATGTTGCCTCTGGATAGCTTGACTTAGTAGACCCATTGTGGACAGATGAAAAATAATCATTAAATTTGTTAGCCAGTATAAGTTCTCTGGCAATTGTAAAATTATCTGTTGCTAGGGGACCAACTGTAGTATTGTATCCTTTTGAGGAGTTTATATAACCATAGAATTCCTTACTGTTACTCTTTAAAATTGGTTTATGGTCCTGTTTTTTTTATTTCCTAATTATGCACTTACATTTTTTTTTCTTCTTTATTCCCCCCTTCCCCTCGGCTCTGGTCTTCCTCGGGAGCACCAAGGAGTCATCCCTCTGCGGTCTGCTCCTATCTGGGTAGTCCTCCGTCACCCATGTAGCCTCGGATTACCCCCCGGGTGGGGACAAGGTGGGTCCCAACACCCCGAGAATTCAGTAGTGTTGGTTGGGAGGGTGCCAGGAGGGCAGCCACAAATCAAGGGCAAGCTCTGGTGCTCTGTCTCCGCCAGAGCAGAGAGGCATTTTCTCTTTTTTCTGGGAAGTGGCTGGCGTCTTGATGTCAAGGCGTAGATTCTGACGTCTGCCAGTCCCCTACTCCTCCTTCTTCTCCTTAGCACTTGCTGTGTCTCTGGCTTCCGCCAGAGAGCAGCCAAGTGCCGTACAGGGATCCCTGTCCCTCCCCAGGAGAGGAGAGGAGAGCTGTCCTCAGGATGCTCAATCCTCTCCCTCCCCTGCCGATCCCAGCAGCCTGGGCTCGTTCCTGAACTCTGGTTGCTGGCATGGCATGAGGTGTGGCGTCCAGTGCCTCAACAGTCAGCACCACGGGGCCGTGCATGCACTTACATTTGTGAACTTTAAATTTATATTCTGATTTATCTTCAAGTAACTGTGACTTATTAAAGACTCTATAAGCCTCTACTTTTGCGTTGATTGCTCTTTTGACCTTTTTCTTTAACCAAGATGGAATCCATCCCTTCTTGTTATATTTGTATGGGACGTATTTATTTCTAAGTTCTGTTATTTTATTTTTAAATATATCCCAGGCTTTGTAAGTTGTTTCATGTTCTAAGTTCATCACAAAGTCCTGGTCCTATAGTTCTTGCTTCAAACCTTCCCAATTTGCCAGGTTTTAATTATAGAGTATTTTGTTTCCATTACGTTTGTTGTGTTTACTATCAATAGTAAAGAAGACAGTGTTAAGTTCACTGCTCCCAAGGAGAACCCTTTGTGATGCAGTTTAATAATTTTACACCCTGCAAGGACAACACCAGATCCAGAACATTTTTCCACTTGTAGGGTGTTTTACATTTTGTGTTAAATTATTTTGGGTTATCAACTCACAAAAGTCCCTCTCATTTTCCCCCTATTACTTTCAGTAGCATTCCATTCAATTTCAAAGAAATTGAGATCTCCCATTATAACCACTTCTCCTACAGTAAGTCTTTAGCCTGTTCTATTTCTTTTAAAATGGTTTTGTTATCTGTACAATTCGTGTCCGGGGGCCTGTAAATTAACCTTGATATAAACCGAGTTAAATTCTTAGGTTCTATTTTTTGGTAAAAAATATTATATATTGATTTTAAACCAATATTGCACATACACTACACATTTCTGATCACAACATACACCATACATACTACTGAATAGGTTACTTTGAACATTTCATCCTTTAAAATTACTATATAATTTCACTATAACTGTAGAATGCCAGAGACTGTACTTCTTGTTTAAAGATTCAGAAAGTTTCCTTTGTCTGATGTACCTTAAATGAACCATCTGTAAGACTACGGTTTAATTAACATTTGACACTAAACACACAGTTATCACGAACAATAAACAGCTGAAACTACAGCTCACTCTCACTCTATCAGTATTCTGTTCTATACTACCTTTGATTAAGGTTATTCTGAAAGGGCTTTATTTATAGAATGTGCATTATGTAGAACCATGTTATCTTATTAATTATATTCTATAGCTACTTTTTTGTTTGTTTGTTTAACTCTCTTTATTGATATTTCTTATTGAACAATCAACCACAAACAATACATCATAGCACATACGTCTATATCTGATTTCCTCCATGAAAGGTAAAAAAAAAAACTATATTATATTAAGAGCAAAATTCATATGAACTATGTACATGGGTCCCTACATAATACATACTGCTTTAAATTTATCTGCACATCTGTAATCTGCGCTCATTTAAAGAAAAGTTCATCACCCCTAATTACCATGTGCTTTAAGCTACCCAAGCATCATCCTGCATCCATAATCATCAATTCTGCAGCTGTTAGTATACTCATAAAAAGGTGCCCATTGAGTCATGAATCTATCCACCCAGTCCTGCAGTTGGTACATTCTCTGCTCCAGGGCAAGAGCCCTTACGGATAGGGTGCGCCACTGTGTGGCAGTGGGAGTCTCCTCTGATACCCAGGTGTTCAGAATGACCTGTCTAGCCTGCACCAACAGTATCCTGACCCATCTCTGATACATAGATCACTGCTCGGCCTCCTCCTCTGTTACTCCAAATAACAGGATAAGGGGCGAGACTGGTATCACCAAGCTCAACATGGCACTCAGCTGCTGCCCTATCACCTCCCAGTACCCTCGGAGGCGTGGATAGGCCCAAAAGTAATGGAAGTACGTGCCTCTGTGCTCCTTCCACACGTCTCTGACACCTCCAGGTGGTATCTGTGAGTCTCAACTGGAGGACAATAAAGCCTATGCACAAGTTTATAGGTACTTTCCTTATATTTATTGCAAGACAATAAACCTATGTGTGACTCTAGTATGAGGCCCCAGTTCCCCTCCGATATACCAACACCCATGTCTCTTTCCCATAGGCTACGTGTCTTGTCAGTCATACCTCGCATGTTCTCTCTTAGAAGGCGTGCAACATTCCTCAGCATCCCTCTAGGATCCTTCCTTGCTTTGCATATGATCCCCTCCACCTGCTCCAGAGGTGCAGTTCCATTACCCTGCCTCTGTACCTCTCTGCAGAAATTTCTGACCTGAAAGAACCTAAACAGATGGCTGCCCGGAACTCCTACCTTCTCCCTGATCTCCTGGAAGGAGGCCATATTCCCCCCACTATACATATCTCCTATACACTGCACCCCTTTTCCCTTCTCACTCCAGAAAGGCTGGATCCTCTATGCTTGGCCTAAAAAAGGGGTTTCTGGCAATGGGTAATAGCAAGGTCTCCTACTCTTTGCGCTCCAGCACTCCCTTGATATGTGCCCAGGTAGCACCCATATAACCAGTGGGTTTGGATGCCCCAGGGAGGTGTACACCTTCTGGCCTCCTCTAGTCAGACAGGCAGTCAACCTACCCCCTGCCCCCATCTCCTCCAAGTCCAGCCAACTGGCGATGCCTGCCCCAGACACCCAGTCCTTTATTATACGTGACTGTGATGCTTGGAAGTACTGCTTCAAATCCAGGAAATTCAGCCCTTCCCCTGTATTATTCACCTTCAGTCTCCCCAAAGTGATACGCGCCCATTTCCCTTGCCACAGGAACTCCGTGAACCCCTTTTCCACTTTTTTATGTCCTTGTTGCTAAGGCCCTTAGGAAGCATCTGGAGCAAGTAGAGAATCCTGGGCAATATATTCATCTTAATTAGGTTTATGCACCCTATCCAAGACAGGGGTAAAGACCGCCATCTCCTTAGTTCCTCTATCAGGGTCCTGATCATGTGTAGTTCAGCTGATATAAATCCACTACCACTTTTCCTACGGTCAGTCCATGATACTTGAAGGAGGTGGACACCACCCGCGGTCCCCAACCACTCCCTCCTGGTCCCATCCCTCTGTTACCCAAGTAAAGAACCTCCAATTTATCTAAGTTAATCCTATAGCCTGAGAATTCAGCAAAGCTTGAGATAAGTCCCAAAAGGGGTGATACCGATTCCTCCAGATTCCTCAGGTATAGGATCATGTCATCTGCATACAGTGACAGCTTATGCCAAACATTTCCCCTTCCCTTTACTTCCCTGATACTGGGGTGCTGTCTAATTGCTATGGCCAGTGGCTCTATCACCAGGGCGAATAGGAGGGGTGATAGCGGACACCCTTGCCTCATATCCCTATACAGGGGAAATCTTTCAGATGTCCTACCATCAATCAATACCGATGCCTGGGGGGGAGGCGTATAGGGCCCTCACCATTCCCACAAATTCCTTCCCCAATCCAAATCTGTCCAGTACCTCAAATAGGTACCCCCACTCAATACGATCAAATGTCTTCTCAGTGTCAAAAGATATAATCGCTGTGAGTTCTGGCAGCCGTGAGGAGCACTGTATCACATTAAGGGCCTTCCTCACATTGTAATATGAGTGCCGCCCCAGGATGAAACCCGTCTGGTCCGGGTGAATCAAGGTCGGGAGAAGTCCATCCAACCAGGTCACCAGGACCTTGGCATAGATTTTTGCATCAGCATTTAAGAGTGTTATAGGCCTATACGATGTACAGCTCTGCGGGTCCCTCCCAGGCTTCAGTATGGCACATATAGTCGCATCACCCATTGTGGGAGGCAAGGGCTTTCCTTCTCTGGCCTCTTTAAACAACCTCCAAAGATGATCTACTACCCCTTGACCCACCACTTTGTAGAATTCAGCAGGTAGCCCATCAGGGCCACTTGCCTTCCCTGATTTTAGATTGTTAATGGCTCTACTGATTTCCTCCTTGGAGATCGCCTTACTTAGCATTTCCTTTAGTGACTCAGGTATGCATGATATCTCAACCTCATCTAAAAACTCTTTCACCCCATCTATCATGCCGTCACATTCTGCACGGTACAAGGCCCGGTAGAATTGGCTAAAGCACTTCCTGATTATTTGAGGGTCCTTATGTAGACTCCCCTGATTATCTCTACTCTCATTTATTCTCACACACCCTCTCCTTCCTTTAATCAGGTTCACCAGCAACGGCCCTGGTTTGTTGCCCCATTCATAGAACTTAAGTTTCCAGCAGAAGAACTGTCCACGTGCTTCCTCCAACAACATACTGTTCAAGGCCTCTCTACTAGCTGCCAGCAGGTGCAGTGTCTCCTCCCCTCCCTCTCTGGCCACCTTGCGCTTGAGATTCCTCACTTGCAGCTGCAACTCCTCCTGTTTCTGCAACTTCCCTTTTTTTAATACCGTGTCACATACCCAGTTATGGTCCATCTGAGGAATGCCTTCCCTGTGTCCCAGAACATTTGCAAAGATGGCACTGTCTTTATTTAATGAAGTATACAGAGCCATCTGATCCTGAAGAAAGGTTTTAAACTCCTGGGAGCCGAGTAAGTAGGAGGGGAAGCATCATGAAGTGCCCTATGACTGCTGAATGCCCATCTCCAGGGTAGCAATCACCATTGCATGGTCGGAGATGCAGATGGGTCCATGCTTGATGACAGCCAATTTAGGGTACTACTCCCCCCCCCCCAATATATATGTGGTCCAATCTAGACCATGTCTTATGTGGGTTGGAGAAAAAAGTATACTCCCTCTCTCTGGGGTTTGCCGCTCTCCACGCATCCAACATATCCAAATCCACCAGGTCCTCTCTCCATTTCCTCATGGACCCCCCCCACCCTTTCCCTTCTGAGTGATCCAAATATACATCTGAGGTGCAGTTAAAGTCTCCCCCTATCACTAAGCCCTTGAACTGCTCCTTGATCAGCAGATCCAAAATGCTGCGATAGAAGGCTGGGTCAAAAACAGCAGGCACATAGATGCTCCCAAAAGTGATGGGCACTTTATGTAATGTCCCCATCACAAAAATATATCTTCCCTCCTTCCCATCCTGCACAATTCTAGGTAGCTTAAAGGGAAGTCTCTTATGCAGCAATACAGCCACCCCCCTTTTATGGGAGGGAAAAGAGGTAGCATAGCAGTCTCCCACCCAGTTACGCACCAATTTCTGGTGTTAAGTCAGTGTCAAGTGAGTTTCCTGAAGCAGCGCAACATGGATGCACGCTCTTCTCAAGGCCGTCAGAACAGAGGTTCTCTTGACCGGAGAGGAGAAGCCTCTTACATAGAAATACAGAAACACAGAATTTGATGGCAGATAAGGACCACTTGGCCCACCCAGTCTGCCCATTTCCCTACCTAATGGATAAGCTGCAGATCCTAGTTAACCAGCAGCCTATTTCTTCCTACCCCCATCCCCTAGAATTGCCTTATGACTGTCCCATGTATTCCAAGACACAATATTCACTCTCTCTTTATTAGCCATCACTAGAGTAACCCTTCCATAGCAATTCCCCTTCCTCATGGGCATCCACCCCTCTCCAAACAGGACCCCTGAACCCCTCCACACACATTCTGTAGCATTCTTTGGACCCTTGATTATAGCAGAAGCACTTAAAATAAACATGGAACATGTAACTACATAAACCAGTAACCACTGAACTATATACATTCACTCCTCTCTCATCCCACATCCCCCTAGTAACATACAACATTCCAAAACAGAATAGGTATGCCCCACTTCGTAGGAACATTTTTTTACTGAAGGTTTGGTTTGAAATAACCAATCTCTGCTCCCCCCCTCCCCCGGTCCGTCACATCTCAAGTTCTCTTTCCCAGTAATCTCTTTTTTTTTTAATCTTCCCCAGCCTCCCCCATGGGTTTGCCTAGTTGCAGCCTATGGTATCAGCAGTGACTGAGCCCATTCCCCCTCCCCGAGGAGGCGGGTAGCTTTCCTTATCGAAATCCGCCTGCTCTCTCTATTCCCATATCAGCGTGTATCTATCATCTTCCCTCCTTGCCTTTTCCCTGCCCTTACACCAGCTAAACAGTGTGTACCACTGCAGTGGAGAACAGCCGCATGGTAGGCCCAGCAAGTCAAATCCAACGCACGGGCCCACCACATGCTGCTACTTACAGGCCATGGATTCCACGCTGCCATGCGGGTCGCCCTCGTGGCACACTTATCCACTCCCCTTGGCCATGTCCCAACATCAGTGCATCCCGACGAATGTCAAGGATCGCTAGTCTTTGGACTGTTCATGAGGGATACCCAGTCACATCTTCATTGCCAGGCACATCCAGGGAACATCTCAGAGCTAATCGTGGGCAGGCCTACACACAGAACAACACCCCTCCTTATATGTCAGTGGGTCCTCGGGCACCGAAACAAATATGTCTCACCGCTGATAGGCCTCCCTTGTTCCTATAAGTTAATGTACAACCTCATATAGGCATCCAGGGGAAAACAAATGAAGAGTTGAAAGTTAGCCCTCTCCTCACTCACAGGTTACACTCCACCAGCACACTCACCCTATTTTCTTCTTTAATTCTGCTACAAAGGTAGTCACCTTGTCCACCTGACAGAAGCTGTAGGAAGCACCTTTGTGCCAGATCCGGAGTGTCGCAGGGAAGAGCATGTACCACTCCACTTTCAGGCGCGGACATTCAGTGATCACATCGATGAATGCCCATCTCTTCTTCTCTATTCTTGGGGAGTTGTATTGTGACATGTACAACTTAGCCCCTTTGTACTTCAGCTCTGTCGCCCCACGGTAGGCATTCCAAACTTGCTGCCTATCCTGGAAGTTATGGAAGTGGAAAATTACTTGACGGGGCAGCTGCCCCCCGGTGGCCACGGCAACACTGCCCGATGCGCGCACTCTAATTTGTATCACCCCCCCCTTTCAACATGAGGCCCAGCAAGGTCAGAAACATTACGGTGCAGAATTCCAGGATGCTCTTCCCTTCTTTTCCTTCCAAGAGGCCCCTGAGGTGCAGATTAGAGCACCTATGATAGTTTTCCTGGTAGTCCAGGGCTTCCCGAAGCTCCAAGACCTCCTTTTCTAGTTCCCTGATGCATCTGGGGAGAGGGCCGGTGAGTCCTCTGCAGCCAAGATATGGCCCTCTGCTTCCTTGATCTGCTCTTGCTGCTGAGTGAGATGGGCATCAATTGCCGCCAGCCTCCTATCGATTTTCTCTTCCACCCTATTTAGCAGTGGGGGTGAGCACATCCACTAGTTGCTCTCGCAGTTCTCGGCTGATGACAGTCATCTCTGCAGCCGAAATTGATATAGGCCCCGGCACACTGTCCTGAAGCACCACTGTCTGCCTCTTAGGGTTTTTGGCCCCCGAGCACTGCGATTTTCCACCCGCCATAGTGATATACTCGTCCATCACACCAGCGCACAGTCGCTTAAGTATTTTAATCCTCTTTTCCATCTGATTACCACAGAATACACGATTCTGATGGACCGGTGACTGGAGCTTGCCAGAGACACGTTTCTACACCATTAAGCGGTCACGTGACCCCCATTAGCTATTTTAAATTTTGTATGTAGATTCCTCTGAGCAGGAGGAACAACTTTTAGTAAAAGGTCTCTCGTAGGTTGAAGATAAAACTTCATTCTCTAAAAGGGAAAGCTATTCTCAGCATATTGCCATGACTAGGAGTGTTGTACAAATTAACTTTCCTCAGGGATGTCAATTCAGTTGTCCGAATTTCCTAAGGTATGCATTAAACACATTTCTCGTGCTTATGTGCATTTTGTTTTCAATTTTTAGGATTCTAGAGCATCTTGTAGTCTCATTATATATTGGTCTTCTGCTACCTAGCCAAAATTTCAAAATCTGCCTTTTGGCTATATTTGCCACTAGATATATGTTATGCCTTCGACTAACTGTAACCTCTTTGGAATACACAATCCCTAGAATTCACATCTCAGGTGTCAATAGGTCTTGTAAGCCTAACAAGCTTCTTTAGTTTGCTTTTAATTTCATCCCAGAATGTTCTTTTTTCTGAACAGTCCCAGAGAGCATTTATGAGAGTGCCTTCTTCATTCTTACATTTATAACAAACTGGAGACTGTATACGTTTCATTTTAAACATTTTTAGGGGGTATAGTACAGATCATTAATGATTTTAAATTGCTGAATCTTTAGATCTTGTATCGATGTGGCTTGAATTGAAAAGGGCCGTATGCCATTCCAATTCAAGTGACAAGTGTTTTGCCCCACTATTCTGTTGGTTCTTTAGCTGTCCCATGTTTTTTTGTTTACAAGGCTGATGTACCACTTGAAATCATGCAGTTATTCTGTAAGTTGCTGAATAGCTTTAAATTCCATAGATCTACTACTTCTTGGAAGCTGCTTCTTTTCCAGTGCCACTGGATTGCATGTTGAATTTGCAGAAGTTTGAAGGCATCACCTGGTCTCAGGTCATATGTGTTCTGCAGAGTTCTGAACTGAAGTAATCTGGCTTGCCAATTAGATTATTAACAAATGTTATACCCATTTCCTCCCAGCGTCTATCTTGCATAGTCTTGTTATTTATTGTAAAGTTGTTGTTTCTCCACAATGATTGTTCTAGGCAGTATTTGGTGGAGCTTGCTGTCTCCATAATTCTAGACAGAATTTCCTGAGTATATTTTAGTGACCAGTTCTTTTAGAGAGGGCAGTATTGTACAATACATCAGAGAAGTTAGCTCTATATCCACTTTGCCACAAATTACTTTTTTTTTTTTTGGATATATTCCTCCTCTCCTTCCCTCAGCTCTGGTCTCCTCAGGAGTACCAAGGAGACATCCCTCTGTGGTCCACTCTACCTGGACAGTCCTCCGTTGCTCATGTAGCCACAGTGGAAGACAGCAGTGTTTTTAACATTTATCTCATCTCATCTCATCTAATCTCATCTAATCCTCATAACAGAAGTTCTTCAGAAGCTTTAAGCTTCTGAAGAAGGACTGGATAGGTTTGAAAGCTAGAGCACTTTTTTATTTTCTGTAACATCCATGTTGGTCCAATAAATGGTATCAAATCATTTGTTTCTGGATCTGTTCTTTATGCACTTCTACATTTAGAAAAGTGGCAATATCATAAACTTGATATTTGATAAAAAAAACAATGACAGTATATACCCTGGAACAATAATATTAACATCATTACACTCTCCCCAACACATGCTTACCCCCAAACATTTTTAAAAGGACCATGGCCATTTAAAGTTTCCCAAGTAATAATGTATTCTGCACTGGACTCCAAATGTCCCAATATTGAGTAGTCTTTTTTATTTGTAAAAATAATGGGGTTTTTTTTGTAATCTCATATACTCTAACAGTAGATTTTTCTCTAGTTCAAGAGATGGAGCATGTACTTCCTTTCAACAGTGTACAATGCATATTTTTCATTTAATAAAGTTATATGCAATAGATTTAAAACATTGTCTTTGGGTATGTTTTGTAAAGAGGATGTGCCTAAAAGGCATAATTCTGGTTCAAATGTTAAATTTATATTTAATATTATGTTTACAAAATTCTAAATTCCCTCTCAAAAGGGTTTTGTATTGAGACAAAGGGCTGGTACATGAGCAAAATTGGCCATTGATCCGCACCCTCTATTGCAGAAAGGAGAACTGTTACTATTACATTTGTTCAAAAGGTACCGCAAATAATATAGCCTGTGTATAATATAGAACTGCATTTGCTTCATTCTGTTATTTATTGTCCTATTCCATGTTGAGCAAATCAAGCCCCTTTTCTCCTCTGTAATATTAATATGTAGACCAATTTCCCACTTCTGTTTTAGAGCACTATTCAAATTGTCAAGAATAAAATTATAAATTGTGGACATTAGCTTAGTTCTGTCAGAAGCTTCACTTAGTATGTCAAATAATGATTTTTTTTTATTTTTTTAAATTCCTTTCCGTTATTAATTTCAGTATAACCAAACACATTTGTAAGTAACTAAAGGACATGTTTCTAGGAACACCATATTGAACTTCAAGCTGGTGAAAGGACTTCATAATTTGTCCCTCAAATAAATCTGGAATATATTTAACTTTATAAGCCATCCATCCTTTAATTATAGAAGACCCACAGAGTGGGTGAAAATAATTTCAATAAAGGGGAGTTAGCTTACAAAACCATTTGTAATCACTAGTAATTCTAGAGTTGTTTTTTTTTTTTTAAACCATTTTAGTGTATTTTTAAGAAATATGTTCTGGGGGCATTAGTGAGCCATCATCCATGCAGGACGCACTCACAGGAGCTCTCTTAAACTCCGACTATTTTATTGAAAATAATTACTTTTAAAGTGAACTTTTGGTATTCCATTCAGCATAAATAGCTACTTAGTACTCTGCAGCACATTTTAATACTAGATATGCCATGGGTTGACTGAAGACACAGCGGCCTGGATCATCAAAGGGACCACAGCATTTGACCAGCAAGGCTAGAGAATCTTTGGGTTCTGTAGGAACCAACAATCCTCCTGGCACATCAGAACCTCTGTGGCAGACAATGCTGGAGCCCATGTGGGCCATGGACTCAAAGACTGAAAAAACTTTAAAGAAGCTGGAATAGCACAATTATGCAATCCAGCAGCTCACTGGTTCTGTTGCTGATTCTAACAAGTGCTCTATGACTGTGTACATGTTACTCCATGTTGTAATTGTAAAGGCACCCTGAGCTCTGGAAGGGCACTTTTTTTTTATCACCTCTGTGTTTTATTGCCTTGCTGTGGCGTGTCCAGTCTGGGGCATCCCACCCAGAGAGCTGGGTGGCTCTACCCACATCCAGGAGGATCTGGGATGGCCATCTTGCCATCCTGCTGGAGGGCCCCCATGCCTCTCCCAGCCAGGACAGCCCTGGAACCCTCCCTGATGGGACTCCTCATAAGTCCTCCAGCCAGTGCAGAGCACGGCCAGGTGGCCATCAGGCTGCATGGTTGTGTCCAGCCCATTTTTCTTCCTATTAGTTCCCCATTGGAGTGTGGATGTGCAATGACATCCAGGCACATTGTGCTGACATCCACCATGCTCCCCCATGCTTACACCATTGCTGGTAGTACTTCTGGGCATCCCCAGAGGTCGCTACAGCATGGTGAATGTCCCCAGCCCACTCCAGGACTAGGAGAGCAGTCTGCAGATGCTCAATCCTAGTCCTCCCCTACCAACCCCTGATGACCTGGGCTCATTCCCAAACCTGGGTCGCCGGCGTGGTGCATGGTGTGGCGTCCAGCACCTCAACCCTCAGCGCCACCTGGACAGCTGGAAGTGCTCTTTTTAAAAATAAAGTGATGATGATGATGACTCCTACGACAGCGGTCACTACCCTTACTATGGAAAATGGGCAACTCCAGAGTAGTTTGGAGGCCCTTGAAAATGAAATACATTCAGGTAACGTCTGCATTGTCGGTGTCCTAGAGGGTGCCATGGGGACACATTTGCTGGCTTGCCTACAGGCTTGGCTCCAACAAAAACTCATGGTACCAGAAGGGTTTGACTGGTCAGTCCTTAAGAAATCATATTGGGTTAATCTCAGAATCCGACCACAGACATCGTCTCAGCCCTGTACCATTCTCCTGATCAGAGATCTCTTAATTTCTGCAGCATGAGCGATGTATCTGCTGAAAATAGATGGGTCCAATGTTAAGCTCTATACTGACCTCTTGTTTCAGACATGGGCCAGGAGAAAGCATTTTGGTACCACCTACTAATGTCTCCGGGCTCTTGGGATTGTTCACTCATTTTTGATCCCAGCCAGGCTACGAATCATTTACGGTGGTAAGACCTGGCAGTTTACTGTTCCTCAAGATGCAGGTCACTGGATTAAAAAAACTGAGGCAGAATTTACAACCAGGTCCACTGAGAGAACAAGTGCGCCATCTGAATCAGAGGGGGATTGAGTTCCTGGACTATACTCTTATACTCCACTGGACCTCAGCCTGAACAAAAGCTGCTGTTTAAATGTTTGACTTCTTCTTTGTACAATGAGGTGGTGTGAGGGTTGGGAAAGTTTGGGGTGAATGGGATCTTCCGGCTTTTAATCAAAACTTTCACTTTTGTCTGATAGCAGTTAGGACACCATTTTGAGAACCCCACCAAATTTCTCCTGCCTTACGCACTTGGTAGCAGAGTTTCTGGCTGTTCTTGTCCCATTGGACAAGTTTTCATTAATACATCTACCAGCAGGTATACAATGTACAGAGATACAGGTGCCATCTATAGTTATGCTGTCTTATGCTGTAAGTGTTTCACTTTATGCTTTTTTTAAGGTTTATAATACAGTCAGGGGAAGCAGAGAGTTTCTAAGTGGGTCACTATTCCCTGTTTTCTCCCTGAGTTTAACCGGGTTTAAATAGCAATCGTTTGATTGTGTGTTGTACCCACTTTCTGCAGGTTCTCCCTACATAAATACCTAAAGCCACTGATGATGGTTAGCATTTTCTTATCATATTTGTGCACTTTATCCTTGGGATCCCCGCATTCCTATTGTTCCAGAATGTATGGCCCCTGTATATTGTAATTTCAACAATTCCTATTGTGCTGTTTTATTGTACCACTGTACCTACTGCCATGTATGAGGATCTTGGTTATAGTTTCTGTATGCCTCTTGTAAACTAATATACATAAATAAATAAAAAAAGAAAAGAAATATGTTCTCCCCTCCAATCAGGTCTTTACTATTTGAATTTCGAAACAAATAGGAGTTATTTCTGTATATAATGTTTGCGAAGTTTCAAAATATGTCCATGGTGGATGATCTACAGAAGAATCCTTTAAAGGGGTTCAGCATAGCAACCCAATGATAATATTGGAAATTAGTTCATTTCAACCCTAGTTTATCATACTGCAGATGCAGCTTTTCCATTTTAAGTCTAGGATGGACACCTTTTCAGATAAATTTTGCTACAAGTTTGTCTAGTCGAGCATTATATCCCTCCAAATCAAAACTAGGAGAACCTGCAAAAGATACAAAAATAAGAGCGGGATGTTCATCTTTATTACTTGTATACATTCCAACAATGATAGGAGAAAGCCTTTCCACCTTTCTAGATCCCAAAAAACAAAATCTATTAAAGGATTTATATTTAATAATTGATTTTGTTAGTCAATTGTATTCTTAACTATAAGAAGATACTTTGCTTTTTTCAGACTGGCTGGAAATTTTTCTAAGTTGATATTATATTTATCTGGTATGACCAGGAGTGCATTTGATTTTTCCAATTGACAAGATAGCCAGATTTTTCCCCATTCTTTATCGACTGTAGGATGATCTCAAGCTCTTTTGCAGGGTCCTTCAAATATAGTAAAATATCATCCTCAAAAAGCGATAATTTCAATGGTCTATCCTTGTCAAATATAAAACTAGAGACAGACGAAGATCTTCTGAGCACATTAGCGAGGGACTCAATAATGCAAAAAGCAGAGGAGAAAGGGTACATCCCTGTCTTGTTCCACTATGAAGTGGAAACAAAGGGGATATAGTGCTGTTGGTAAGGATCCTGGCCTATGGTGAGTTATAAATAGTTGTAATCCAGGTACAAAACCTTTCAGCCATATTGGTCGATTTTAATAACATAAATAAGTAGGGTCTTTCCACTCTATCAAATGCTTTCTCAGCACTCAGGGACACCACCATAGCATTGGTATCCTTAACTGTGTGCAAGATAGTTAACACCTTTCTAATATTATTATGGCCCTTCCCCCCCTTGACGAAGCTTGTCTGGTCATCACCGAATCAAGGATGCCAAGACCTGCTCCAGTCTAGTTGCTAGAATTTTAGTAAACATCTTCACTGAGTAATGAGACTGGGTGATATGAGGCACATAATGAGGTATCCTTTCCTTTTATTGGGATGACCAGAATAAGGGCTTCATCAAAAGAGAGGTTGAGCCGACCATGAAAAGAATTAAACAGGTCACAGAGCTTATAGGTATCAGCATCTTTCTGAATGTTTTATTAAAAATCTACACTAATGCCATTGAGACCAGGTATTTTTCCTGGTTTTAATGCTCTGAATGCACTATCTATTTCAACCTTGGTTATTGTCTTGTCCAAAAATGCCTTCTGAACTAGACTGATGGGGGGTATATGTTGACATTTCTTAGCGAGTGTGGGGGAGAGGGCTCTGTGTTTGATATAAATTCTTATAATATTTAATAAATTCTAAGTTATCTCCCCCTCCATTGTCATAGCCTGGCCTTGTTCTTCATTTAATTTTATTTTTGTAATTATCCATTCCACTTTTTTTTCTTTTGTATCAAGTAAGCTAAGAGCTTACCACAATGGTCTGCTTGGGTGTAATATTTAGATCAAGAGAATAACATCATTCTTTGTATTTTCTCATTATTAATATAATTATATTCATGTTTTAATTTTCTAATTTTTTTATCTAAATTATTATTTCTTTTGGTGTGCAACTGTTAAATATTTTTATCTACTTTTCCAGTTCTAAAAGTCTTTTCATTTGCCTTTTTTTGTTATTTACTTGAGGCAAAGGAAATGTACAGACCCTGAATAAAAGCTTTATATGCATCCCAAATTGTGATGGGAGAAATTTCTTGTGGCTTGTTATTTTCAAAATTTATGTAATAGGCATGGACACAAAACCCATTGAATAAATCCTTTTATCTTCACAGTCATTGAATAAATAAAATGTATCTACACAGTGGTGATGTCATCACCATTTATCTACATAGTGGTGACGTTATGTCCTCCTGTATTCAAATGCAAATAACTTTAAAACAAAAAGTGATAGCATGGTACTGTGAGCATGAAATTTGTTCAGCACAAAAATATCTACAAAATAAGTGATGTTTCAGTTATAGATACCTTTTAGTTTTTTTGTAATTAGCAAAAAAATGCAGAACATTACATTTATTTACACTTTTTGCAACAAACAAATGCAAATAACTTTAAAATGAAAAATGATAGCAAGGTACTTTGAACACAAATGTTGTTCAACACAAAATATCTACAAAATGAGTGTGTTTCATTTAATAGCCACCACAACACTAGGCAGACCTACATTGGGAAAGTTAACAAAAAGTCAAAGAACTTATCATTTAAAAAAAAAAACAGTCAAAAGCAAATGTCCCTGCACTGACAGAAAGCATCCGTAGTGCATAAATAGAATATACAATGGTGATCTGTCAGATAAAGGAATTCTCTACACTCGTGTTGTTTGATCTTGGGCACCTCACTTGTGGCTTATGTCACTTGTGAGATTACCCAAGCTCAAACATCACTTGTGTGCATAAATCATCTGACAGCTCACTATTGTATATATCCCTGTGCCTTCTGTTATTTTTTCTAAGAAGAGTGGATCCTTCAATAGGAGCAGGTCTACTTTCCAGGGTCTATGCTTGGTGGTGTCCTTGGATGCTATAGAAAGGTCTACTGGTGCCTGGTCAAAAATAATGATTGGTTCATACCTAGCACTAATGGCGTCATGATGTAAAGATTCAGAGCCCAGTACGTAATCTATTATAGAAAAGGTATTAAACCTTAAAGAAAACAAAAGAATATTCTTTGTTGCATGGGTTACAAGTTCTCCAGAAGCCCATTAATGCAAGGTCCCCCATCCTGCCAAGGAGGTATTCTGAGTCTCTTTTTATTATATTCCATTTTTAGTGAAGTGGAATCTAGTGATGCATTCAACACTAGGTTATAATCTCCACCAGTTATAAAAGGTTGAGTAGGTTCTGCAATTTTCATTAAAGATTTCAAAAACATTGAAACTGGATTAATGTTTGCAGCATAAACTAATGCTATAGTTAAACTTCCACGTTTAACCGGGGCTGCGTTCATGGATTTGACCAAGGCTTTTGATTTGGTCAATCACAAACGTTTGGTTCACTCGCTGGCTCAGAAAGGAGTTGGTGTTACAGCTCTTGTTTGGTTTATTGATTATCTTAGTAATCAATACGAAAGAGTTAAACTCATGGGGGCTATTTCTGAATTAGCTGTTGTTAAATGTGGAGTCCCATAGGGATCCGTATTGGATCTTGTCTTATTCTCATTATTTTTTTAATGAAATAAGTACAATATTTGGGAATGCAAGGCTTACACTTTATGCAGATGAGGCAATAATTTATTCTTTTGGAACATCTGCTGCAGATTTGAGTGCAGAAATGGATATTTTTCGGTGTGGGCTGGTGGCACATAAAATGGTCTTAAATAAGGCCAAGATGAAAACTATAATCTTTGGCACAAGGCCTAGAATCCGTGAAAGCGGGCAGCATTTACAAGTTAAGACAACTGATGGAACTTATTTTGAGAGTGTTTCCACATTTCAGTATTTGGGGATTGCTTTGGATTTCTATTTAACTTATGATGCACATCTTGCTAGAGTTACTTCAAAAATTCATTCTAAAATATCAGTGTTTTATAGGTTACATTCTTTTCTTAAAGCTGAATCAAGACTGGCAGTGGCAAAGTAGTGTCTTGCCCCCATTGTTAATTATGCTGACATGTAAATTGCTGCTTTAGATAACGATTCAGAGTAACTGTTTTTGAATGATAATTCAATATAATTTGTCACTGTAGAATTATGTTATGCTGCTATTACACATACATCATTCATTCTTCCCCATTCCTCCCAACCCTTATACAATTACTATTACCTTTCTGCTGATGGTATATAGAAATACAGTTCCAAACAGAAGACTGTGAACACTCAACCTGGTAGATGTAGCAAAAGGGTAGCAAACCTAATCAAATGAAACAAGCAAAGGTTGCTGCACTCAAAGCAGAAAAGTCAGTGTCAGTGGCTCAGCAGGTAGCATACTCACCTCTGAGGGCGGGAGATTAGAAGGCTGTGGGTTCTATCCCCACATCAGGCACTTGGGTTAAATCCCAATACTGACACTGTAATGCAGCATGGGGGGGGGTGCTGCACTCCTGAGGTGCCGTAATTCGAATAAGATGTTAAACCGAAGTTCCATCTGCCTGTTCTGGTGGTAGTTCAGGTGGATGTTAAAGATCCCATGGCACTTCTCGAAAAGAGTAGGGGAAGTTTCCCCAGTGCCCTGGCTAAATTGCCCCCCATTCACTAAAAATACCACCAACAGCTTAATCTGGTTCAAGGTCAGTTGGCATTCATCTGTATTCCCCTTCCCGGGTTGTGCCTGAAAATAGGCAGAATTTGTCTAGTGCACTAACGCGGTCAACAAAAACTAAATAAAACAAAAAAAAACACACACAATTGAAATAAAAAATAAAGGCTGTATTGCTAAATTACATAGTGTGCTCAGACACTCACTGCACACCACTCTTGCCCCAGCACTTCGGATTGTAACCTTTCCTGATGAAAAACTTTTTCTTTTACCCTATGGTCGTAATACATCTTCTGCTGTTTTTCAGCTTCTTCCTGATTACTGTGGGCAATTTAAACATACAATATTTTGTCAGTTTTTCTCAGTGCACACATATAAAGTTAATAAATTCTTTCTGAGCAGGGTTACTTTCCCCATTTTTTTATTATATCTAGTTGTCCTTTTTCTTTTATTACATCCAGTAGCCCTCTAGGTCATCTACCTTACCACATTTCAAAGGGTGAAAAACCTGTTGACGCTTGAGGCACTTCTCTATAAGTAAAAAGCAGGTGAGGTAAATAGTGGTCCCAAATCTTTCCCCTCACCTTTCACAAACCTTTTTAACATATGTTTTAGGGTTTGATTAAAATGCTCAACAAGACTGTCTGAGGGTGATAAGGGGAAGTTGGCAGCGATACCTAATAGGTGGTAAAGCTTTTTCAGCAGTGCAGCACCAAAAGTACTACCCTGATCAGCAATAAGAAAAAATTACTCACCTTAGTAATGTTGTTTCTTCTAATGGAGTCTTGCTATATTCTGACATATGCAGTGAGTCCCAACCTTCGAACTGCCCCGGAGATGAAAGAGTTAAACTTTCCATGCCAGGCACGGAACGCTGAGCTCGGGCTCGGTTGAGACTCTGTCTGTTGTTCTTCAAACTCAAACCGTCAGATCTTTACGAGCTAAACTCACTAAGGTCCTGTGTGGAAGCTGTAAACCTATACTAGCCAACTGGCTATCAAACATAAACACATTTTTGGTCCCAAACAAAACTCAAGTCAGGAGACCCAAAAATGAAAAACATAACACCAACTCACCCCAAGAAGAGAAGGTGAAACAACAAGGTGGGCATCTACTAAGTGCCAACACTGCACTGCCCACCCACATCCCAAAAACAAAGGTTCTGAGAGGGGCAGGCAGGGGGGAGGTCATAATATAGCAAGACTCCATTAGAAGAAACAACATTACTAAGGTGAGTAATTTTTTCTTCAAACATGAAGTCTTGCTATATTCTGACATATGCAGATTACAAAGCAGTACCTCCATGGAGGAGGGACAGAACCTACTTAGGAAATAGGCTCTGAAGCACACAGTTAAACCGAGCATCACTCCTAGCCTGGATGTCCAGGAGTAATGCTTGTAAAAGTGTGAACTGTTTTCCAGGTAGCTGTTTGACATATCTCAGAATAGGGATGTCCCTGGCAGCAGCCAGGAAGCAGCTGTACCTCTGGTAGAGTGAGCCCTCAGGCCTGAGGGAGGAACCTTACCCAGTTTTTCATAGCAAAATTGGATACAAGAGACAATCCACCTGGCAATGGATCTTTTAGTGGCAGGTTTCCCTTTACCAACCTCGCCATAAGTGAGGAACAGTTGGAGGGAGTCAAACATGTGACCCTTGGTACGCTCTATGTAGTAACTAAGGGCTCTTTTCACATCTAAACTGTGTAGCCTCCTTTGCCAGAGGAGGAATGGTCAGTGAAGTACACTGGAAGAGACATTTGATTAAGGTGGAAATCTGAAACCACCTTAGGCAAGAACTTCCTGTTAGTCCTGAGGACCACCTTATCTCTATGAAAGGAGATAAAATCAGGCTCCACTGACAAGGCTTGTAATTCACTTATGCGTCTGGCAGAAGTGATGGCTACCAGAAACACAGTCTTCCAAGTCAAGTACTTAAGGTCTGCTGAAGACAAAGGCTCAAAAGGGGGTTGCATAAGCTGAGCAATGCAAACATTAAGGCCCCAGGCAGGGGCAGAGTCCCTGAATGGAGGGTTGGTGTGAAGCAATCCCTTGAAAAACTTGGAGAATATAGGGTGAGCTGCTGAAATAAAAGCAGGCACAGCTGCCAGATGCACCTTCAATGTAGCTGGCCTCAGCCCCAAGCTATTTAAATGGACCATATAATCAAGGACTGTGGGTAGATCAGCAGATTCTGGGGAAATATGCTTACCAGAGCACCATATGGAAAATCTTTTCCATTTGGAATTATAAGTAGCCCTGGTGGAAGGTTTTCTAGAAGCCTTCAGAATATCCATTACTCCTTATAAAAGGTGCAAATCAGCAAACTCTAACTCTTCAAGAGCCAGGCCTTGAGATTGAGAGATTTGAGGTTCGGGTACCAAACCCTCCCCTGAGAACAGGTTAATAGGTTGTAATTCCTGGGAAGACACAGGGGAAGATGGACTGCTAAGGGCAGTAGGAGTGGATACCAGGGCTGTCTGGCCCAGTCCAGAGCAAACAGAATCATCTTGCAGGGTTGAGATCTGATTTTGACTAGCACTTTGAACAGGAGAGGGAAGGGGGGGAAAGTATAGAGAAACTTCCCTTCCCAATTGAGAACTAAGGCATCCAGGGGGACTGAGCCCAACACTGGGGGCCTACAGCAAAAAAGAGTAAGTTGGTGATTCTCTGGGGCTGCAAAAAGATCTATCTGTGGGGTGCCCCATCTGGAAAATATTACCTCCAAGACCAGGGGGTCCAGTGACCATTCGTGATGGCCTGGGAAATCCTGCTGAGAGCATCTGCCAGGACATTGTCCTTGCCTGGGAGGTGAACTGCCATGAGGGAGGTGTTCAGGAGTAAGCCAGAGACCACAACTTCATTGCTTCGGTGCACAAGGCCGTAGACCAGTGCCTCCTTGCTTGTTGATGTACCACATTGTGGTGGTGTTGTCTGTTCTGACCTGAACAACTTTGTTCTGAACAGATTTGGAAAAGCTTGAAGTGCTAGAAATACTGCTCTGAGTTCCAACAGATTGATGTGAAGCAGAGATTCCTGAGGGACCACAACCCCTGGGTGGTGAGGTCGCTATGTGAGCCCCTATCCCAAGAGGAGGCATCTGTAGTAAGGATTAAAGAGTGAGACTGAGTGACAAAGGGAACCCTTGTCTCAGGTTGTTCTGATCCTGCCACCAGTGTATGGCCTGGATCAGGGTTCGAGTTACTGGGATCAATTTGGTCAGAGGGTCCTTCCTTTGAGACCAAAAGGCTCTCAAATGGAACTGAATGTCCCTCATCTGAAATCTTGCTCCCTGCACTACTGCTGTAGAAGCAGCCATGTGCCCCAGGAGCTGTAGAAAATGCCTTGCTGGTCGAGATACCTGCAGGGTGAAAGAGGAGGCCAGAGAGACCAGGGTCCTTGCCCTGTCCAGGGGAAGGAAGGCTCTGGCCTTCTCTGTGTCTAGCTCTGTGCCTATGAAGGTGAGGAGCTGGACAGGCTCTAGAATTGACTTTGGAAGATTTAGAAGGAAACCCAAAGAAGTGAGCAGTTGCTGAGTTATCTGTAAGTGTAACTTGACTTGGTCTGGGGATTGGCCTACTATGAGCCAGTCGTCCAGGTAAGGGAAGATGGCAATTTTCTGCCTTCTTAGAGAAGCCACTACTACTGCCAGACATTTTGTGAATACCCTTGGAGCAGAGGTGAGGCCAAAGGGCAATGCTCTGAACTGGTAATAGCATGAGGGCAGCTCGAACCTGAGGTACTTTCAATGGGAGCTTCTGATGAGAATATGGAAGTAGGCATCCTTGAGGTCCAGGGACACTAGCCAGTCCTCTGGCCTTAGAGAGGGTAGAATAATTCCCAGAGTCACCATTTTGAATTTTGGTTTTTAAAGGTGCTTGTTTAAGTATCTGAGATCCAGGATGGGCCGCCATTCTCCTGTCTTTTTTGGGGTAAGGAAGTACCTGGAATACAATCCTTTGCCCTGGTGTAGGGGTGAAACCCTTTCCACAGCTCTGAGAGCTAGGAGGAAGAGACCTCTGCTTCTAAGGCAAGTGCCTCTGATGGATTTGCAGGTGGAAAGGACCTGGTTCTCATCTTTGGAAACTTTTTGAAGCTGAGAACCAGTCCCTGGCTTACTACTTCCAGGACCCATTTGTCTGATGTCAGAGACTCCCAGTCCTGGACAAAGTAAGCCAGCCTGCCCCCTACAGGTAGCTGAGAATCGGCCCTGACAACCCCATCAGGGTGCCTGCTTGGCAGGGGCTTTGGGCTGAGGGGTGGAAGCAGGCCTGCTTGTACCCCGTCTCCCTCTCCCTCTAAAGAACCCCCTCTGGGCATAAGCAGAAGAGGAGGCCTGGGCTTGGTAAAAAGGCCTCTGAAAAGGCCTGCCCCTGCCCCTGGGAAGCTGCCTTTGAGGAGTGGCCTGCCTTTCCTTGGCCTGTGCACTCCTATAGGTGGTCCTATACTCATCCATTTTCTTCATATACAGTAATTCTCTGTCTGTTCCCCAAACAGAGAATTACCCACAACAGGAAAATCCATGGCCTTAGTCTGGGTATCCTGTGACAGACTAGTACATCTGAGTCAAGCCATTCTTTGAAGTGCCACAGATGTAGCCATGACTCTTGATGACACATCATTTGAGTCCGCTGCAGCATGGAATTGCACCTTGGATGCCTCAATACCATCAGCAGCCACCTGCTCCAGCTCCTTGGCAAGCTGGCCAGAGACCTGTTTTGCTAAAGTCATGACAGTGTCCCATCTGGATTTCTGATATCTAGCCACATAGACCATATAATTCGCCTGTCTGAGTCCCAGGGAAGCTGCCATGTACTGTTTCTTTGCCATGGCATCAATCCTCCTGGAGTCCTTGTCTGGGGGGTGTGAAGCCAAGGGAATATTTGCCTTGTCACAGACTGCAGCCTGCACTACCCCAACATGGCTGCATTGTTGTGTAAGGAACTCCGTATCAGAGCCTGACAATGTGTACCTCTTGTCCATTCTCTTATCCACAGGAGGTATAGTGTTAGGAGTTTTTAGAATTTTAAATGTCTGTTTCCAAAAGATTTATGCAAGGGAATAGACAGCCTCCTAGACTCTGGGATATCCATCATTTCTACAAAGTCAGGCTCCTCTTGATCATCCACAGCTTCCTCCATAGGGAGCTGGAGGGTTTCAGCCACTTTTTTATAAAACATAAAATGAGAAGGGGACTCAGAAAGCCTAGGAGGAGACACTCCTGAAGGACTGTCTGGGGAGATGTCCAGGTCAATGGGCACATCCAGACTTTCAAATCCACATTCACTCTCCTCATACTCCTCTTCCCCCTCCTCCAGTTCATAATACTCCTCTAAATCATACTCTTAAACCGGTGGAACCTGCCGAACTGAGCGCCTACCTGATGGTGCCGGTTCGGTCGGAACCGGGGAAAGCGACTGGACAATTTTGATCGCTTTGGCTATTTCTTCAGCGGTTGGAGAGGAAAGTTTTGGCTCCACACCAGCTGATTTTCTAGTCCTTTTTGCTGGAACTGACTCCTCAGAGTCGGATCTCCTTTTGCCCGAAGAAGTCTCGCCCTGGTCAGAGGGCACTCCTTCTGGTTCGGTTTGAACTGAACCGGGCTGGCCATCCGGTTCAGCGGACTTTTTGGCCTCCCTTTCCCTGAGCCTACCAACTCTCTTTTCTAGGGTAGCTGCAGGAAAATTTTTACAAATCTGGCAGTCTGCAATGAGGTGGTCAAACCCCAGACAATAAACACAGGTGGTGTGGGGATCAGCCTTGGCAAAGACTTCCCCACACACACTACAGTGTTGAAACCCAGTGGGCCCGGTTTTTCTTTTGGGTTTCTCAGACATAGTACCAGTCCTATCCAAACTTACCCTTTTATGGCAATCCGCCAGGCAAGACCCTCTTATCGGTTCCCAACCGTGTCACGGGTCATGGAAAAAAACGTAATAAAATCAGTTTTTTTAGAACTGATAAGAACCGGTAACCACACTCTAAAAGTACAATTTAAGATTTTTTTAAACAACTTGATCGGTTCAAACTGAACCGATGAACCGTTTACAAGTTCTACACAGAATAGAGTAAAATATAACCTATCTAGTACCCACAAATACCACAGACAGAGACTGAACCGACAGGTTACGGTTTAATTTCGGTCAAAAACCGAGGAAACGATACTTTAACCGACAAAATGAACCGAGCAGAAGGAGAAATCTCTGGAGCGACTGTTCAGTGAGGCGGAGTAAAGAATCTGACGGTTTGAGTTTGAAGAACAACAGACAGAGTCTCAACCGAGCTCGAGCTCAGCGTTCCATGCCTGGCATGGAAAGTTTAACTCTTTCATCTCCGGGGCAGTTCGAAGGTTGGGACTCACTGCATATGTCAGAATATAGCAAGACTTCATGTTGTTTGAATCTCTTTAGGTATGCCCACCCTGCTGAAAATTTTGGTATGCTCTGCTGCTGCTTTTGGAGCTGTAACAGTATGCATTGGAATTGCCTCTGGGTATCAAGTAGCATAGTCACATACTACCAAATCAGAGGTGCCGATCAAGGGAGCTGTCCTGGCCATAAAAAGTGCAGTAAGTTAACAAAAAAACAAATTTATTACCCTTTTTACTTTTGTCTAAGGGGCCAACCATATCCACAGCCATTCTTTCAAAAGGAACATCTATCAAGGGTAGAGGCAGCAGGAACACCTTGTCTTCTTAAGTCACTGGGGCTGCTTTTTGACATTCGGCACAAGAACTGTAACAGGCAGCAATATCCTCATGAATCTCAGGCCAGTAAAATCTGTACAGCAATCTGGCAAGGGTGCGGTCCCTCCCTGAGTGACCAGCCATAGGACTATCGTGTTAACTGACACAATTCAGTTCTGTACTTCTTTGGTATGATCAATTGTTCTACCTGTTCCTGCATCTGGGGATTTATTTATTTGTTTTTTTTTGATAACCAGGTAAGTGCACTAGACATCAGAAATTCCCTGTTTTCAGGCATGACCTGGGAGAGTATAAAGCAAATACAGGCAAACATTACAAAGATAGGATACATAAAATACAGGCAACTTACAAAAGGTAAAGAACATATGCAGATACCTGGAATCAGGTAATATCATTACATCCAAAATATAAGTAGAGACAGCAATTTTTCACAACAATGGCAGTACATAAATTAACAAATACAAACAGATACAAAACATAATACAGAGGTACATATCTAACCCAAAATAGGCATCAATGGGCCCCTGACCCCGCCAACCACAGACTCCCTCTAGGAGGAAGAGGCTAGGAGGGAAGGGTCAGCACTTCTGCTCCTCCAGGACCACAAGCTATCCTGGAAAGGAGCCTCTGTGCATCCTTCAACCTCCCTGCCCCACTCCCTCAGAGAGGGATCTGCTTCTCTGGGGAACCCTGAAGCACAAGGACTGGAAGGGCCAAGACATCTCCCACACTCAAAGTGGTGCTGGAAACTACCTCGGACCCCAACATGGCATCAGGACCCAAAACGGCATTGCTAGCAGCACTGACAATGGACCCATCACCAACATCCATACTGGACACAGAACAAGCACCAATCTCCCCAGCAACACCGGAAATGGTGCCAGCACTATCCCCAGCACTGACCATGGCACTGCAAATGGCACCAGAATCCCCCATTGCATTGACTCCGGCACTGACCATAGTGCTAGACATGGTACTGACCATGGTGCCAGAATCCACCGCAGTGCCAACTCTGGCACTGACCACAGCCTCGGCTATGGTGCCGACCATGGTGCCATCCCCGGTGCCACCCACTTTACCATCCCGGGCACTGATCACATCACCATCCCCGGCACTGACTGTGGTGCCAGCCCCAGCGCTGGCTGCAGCACCTGCCAGAAGAGAGGAAGCAATGGTTTGCATGTAAGATTCCCAAGACTCAGAGATTCCAGAGCTCGATAAAGGTGAGCCTCTGAACTCTGAGGAGTTCAGCTGCCTGTCGGGGTCATCCTGGTCCTCCTCCTCCTCTGAAGAGACCATAGAGACCTCCAGAGAAGCAACCCCTGAGACTTTCCCTCCTACGGCACCGTGAATGGCACCAGAGGGAGACCCAGCACTGACCCTGGCACCGCCATGCCCACTGACACCAGAGGTGATGTCAGGAGTGGAAGTGGTGTTGGAAGGCAGTACTGAGGGCACCATTGGCTTGGGCCATGCATATAACAGCAGTCGCAACACCAGGGGTGTCCAAGCTTCCGAGGAGGCCATGGACTGTGAGGGGTGCTCAGCCAACCCCCCCCAGAGGAGGATGACTGTCCACCTGACCCCCTCACACAGACCCCCAGTCTCAGTGAAACCAGAAACAGAGGCCTGCTCCCCCTTGGTACATATAGTATTGGGGGAGACCTGGAGGAAGGGCCCATAGTCCTGGTGTTGGCATCCTGGGACCGATGCCTCCCTCTGAAGGTGGAAGGATCCCGACCCACCTTCATTGTGCACACTTCATTTTTTTTTATTTTATATTTATTGCTTTTATCTTAAACATAAACAATATATTATACATTCTTCTGTCAGACATCACATAGGTAGTACAGATACATCTGATGTATAGTTAGGATTGATAGCCTATACAGAACTGTTTTAGGAATGGGGGGAACAAGAAATTAAAGTATCCCTTAAAATGGTAGTCCATTAAAGCTACAGTCCACCGAGCCTTTTGGGGAAACCATTCCTTAATTTAAGGAGTCCAAACATTCTTGTAATACTCAACTAACAAAGTTGATATGTCCCCATATCAAAATAGGTGTTCCAAACATTTATGCCACATTAGCAACAGGTACATCTACTGTAATACTACTCAAAATTAATATTTAAAACTATATTCTACAGTCCTTGCAGCTTCTCTCGTTGCTCTGAACTCAACTGACCCATAGAATCGAAAAATAACATTAAATTAGTAAATTGGCACATTTATTTTTACTTATCCCTCAGCATCGATTAAACTGTTCCGGTCTCTTCATCCGATTCAGGCATGTCCCGACTCTCTGGCGCTTGAAATTCTCGGCTGATGGATTCCACCTTTTTGCCAGCTTCCTCTGGGTCACTGAATTGGAACATATGTCCCCATAGTAGATGTGAAGCCGGGCAGGCATTAGCAATGAATGTGTTATCCCAAGTCGTGCCCGGACCGCGTCAAACTTCTTCCTCCTCATCCTGGTTGCGTATGATAAATCTGGGAATAAGTGCACTGTAGAGCCATTAAAACTTAAGCCATCTGCTGATCTGGCCGTGTGAAGGAGTAAATCTTTAATAGAGGGACTCGCGGTCATCAGGAGGATAACTCTCGGGGCCTCAGCTCGTGGGCCTGCTGCTCGTGGAGTTATTCGGTAGGCTTTGCAAAAATGATTAGCTGTATCTTTTGGCAAGTCCAGCACTTCAACCAGCCATTTCTGTAAAAAGGACAACAGTTCTCCTTCTTCGCTTCCTTCTGGCATGCCAATGATTCTTACATGAGAGGATCTGCTCGAGTTCTCCAAGGCCTCAAGTCGATATTGTAATTGTGCATTTTCTTGCACCAATTTAGAAGTAGTAGCCATCGCTTGGGTAGCAGTCTTCTCCGCTGATGTAGTGGTTTGAGTAGCCACCTCTAGTTTTACATCTTGCTCTGTAAACCTTTGTGGAATTGACTCCACTTTCTGGTCTATGGCCTGCATCGAAATTTGCAGCGCTCTCCATGGGGGTTCCGAGCCAGTCAATACCGGTGGGTTGATAGGGGCCTGTAAATCTGCTGCTGGAGTTGTTTTGGAACCGCTACCACTCATCTTTTGATTGCGTCCCATTGCAGTATCTAGTATCAGTCGGCTCCTTTTGTTGTCAGCTATTGAGATTTGGAGGTTTAAGAGACGCTTCCTGCCTTATTTTTTAGTTGTTTGAGTTTAATTACCACTTAGATGCAGAGCTGTTGCAATGTGCTTCTTGCCGGTGGGCTGCTCAACAGCGCCCCCCATTGTGCACACTTCAAGGACCCAAAATTCCATGGAGAAACAGGTGTCACAATTTTCCATGACATGATTTGGACCCAGGTAGGACAAACAACGATTATGATGGTCTGTCATGGTCATGGGCTTGCCACAGGGGCACTGATGCATGGGGGTACACCCCATCTTGGATTTAGAACTAGACCCCAAACCAGACATAATTGCATGGATAGAAATAAAACTTAAATAAAGCAACAGACTAGGTACTGTAGAATAAAACACAAGAAAAGAAATAATGGGAACGTTTTTACTGGTTCCAGATGCTCTACAATGTCAAGTAGCGGTGGCAGCAGAACTCAAATGTTTTTCTCAATGCATAGCACAAGATGGCTGCAACTCCCATGGGGTGATGCTCACTTAATGGCGGGAAAAGAAGAGCTGAGTTGGTGGAGGAGCCGGTGTCGGTTACTTGCCAACCCGCGAGTGTCACACAGTATGCCATCCTCAAGGACAGCGCCATCTCCAATGTCAGCCCCTCCTCCAAATAGAAAGCTTTAGCTAAAAGCTTCCCATGGGGTCCTAGCATTTCTGGCTTGAACCCACCAGTGATGAATGGTGAAGACTGATACAGGTAAGGTCAGCCTTTCCCCCACTTTCTGGTCGGTGTTCTTTTACCCAAAGCTGCACCGCTGTAGGAAGGATGTTGACAAATTGCTCCATTGCAAATATGTCAATGATCTGTGGGACTGTTTTGCCCTCTGGAGCCATTTTTTTTTTGCGACATCTTTTTCTCTTCCTACCCATGCCCCCCAGTCTGCCACTCTTTTGGGTGGCTCAGTGTCACTCCTGCCCACCAGTTCACCCCCCCCCACCGCTGCTGACTCCCATCACCTGAAAACCCTATCCTACCTGGGTCCCGGAGGGTTCCAGCTTATTCCTGCTGAGAGATCCCCCTGAAGGGACATGAGTGAAGAAAGTAGCAGGCTCTCTTAGGTCCTCGAGGGCAACAGGCATGGGGTGACAGGAATTGTGTACTGTGGGGACTTGTGGCATGGGAGGACATGGCTGCAGTCATCTGGCCTGAGTTAGGTGATTTCCTGTTTATGACCCACCCACCTCCCCATATACGTGCAGCCTCAACTGTGTCCTGGGGTTGGGTTATTTGGTGGAGTGTGGCTACCCACACCAAGAATGCCTCTGCTAAGCCACCACCAGAAGCTACTATGAAAGCAGCCCACAGCAACCCACCCTCCCTGCCAGCCTGCATTACTGACATCTGGGCTCGGGGCATGAACCCAGATCACCAGCATGCCTGAATAATGCCCCATTGCTTGATGCCTCAAAGCTGGCACATTGGGGCCATTTAATGAGGAGTTCTCTGAGTCACACAAAAGCTTCTTGAGGATTGGTGGCTGAGTGGTACTTCAGAGACCAGAATCTCTGCCTGTAAATCTCTAATGAGATGTCATATCTTGTAAGGATTTGTCTTTTCACAACATCATAATTTTCTGACTGTGCAGAGGTCATACTGCTGTATGCAAGCTGGGCTTTACCTGTCAGATAAGGTACCAGCCTGCTTAACCATTGCTGTTTTGGTATTTGCAGGCTCCGACGACCCTTTCAGAAGTTGTCAGGTATGCTTCAATATCAACTGAGGGACACAGCTTTGTAAGTTTGATGTCTTTTAAGTTGTTTGTGTTTTGTTGGTCTGCTGGACCTGTACTAGATCCTCCAGCTTTGATAGCTTCCAAGGCATCTGGCCATCGATGCTCCTTTTACTACATCTCTTCTCTATTTCTCAGTCTCTTTGTGTCTGTCTAGCCCACCATTTGAAGAAGGCAGACATGCTTTCTGGTTCTGTCCGTGTCTGTTCTTCTTTCTTCACTGGTGCCAGCTGTACAGCCTCAGTTTAGACTTTTGTTTCTGCTTCTAATTTGGTTGCCATTCTTTGGTAATCACTCTTGGGCTTGCTGTTGCAGGACTTCCTTGTTCACCGATCAGTGCTTTCTTGGTACCAGGTGTAGTACCCACGCACAGAACTCCTGGCGTAGAGTATGCATGACATAAAGCACACTTTGTCTGAAGCCCACTGTCATAGAGACATAGGCAGACCAGGAGGAATTATAAAGTTTGCAAGTAGCATTTTATTAATAACAATAAACTAGAAAAACAAAATTGTACAGGGTAACTCTTCCTAAAGGCAGTACAAACAAAATCCTTCATCTGAGTCTTTCTCTCAGTTTATATCTCAGTCTCTATATCTAAACAAAACATAGCTCTCTTTTTATAAGATGCCTTTTCCTGGCAGTTTAAACTCTGCATCCTGATGTTGTAAGTCGCATCTCCTGTTTCTCACAAATTGTATCAGAACTTTGTCAGTTTCTTTCCTGAGGTTGGCCTGAAAAGCACATGATGTAGTCTTAACAGATGCAATAAAATAGAATATTCTGTCCCAGAGCTGGTCTCCTGTTGACAGTTCTGTAAACAAGCTTGTGGAAGACAGACTACATCTCAAGGTCAACACCCTGTATTGCAGATTATTATTTAAGAAACCCAAACAGCTTTCTGTAATCAGTTCAACAATTGGAAGACTATGACTGAAAGGCCCTGTCCACACTGCAGCCAAAAAACCCTACTGTAACGTTACAGAGGGTATAAACCGCATCGGTAACAGCGTGCGTTTACACTGGTAACGTTACAGAAGGTGTTTCGTAACTGTTGTGGAAACCACCTAGGGGAGTGGTTTCCACTAGCGATTATAGAAACGATCCTGCCCTGGGACCCGTTACCAATGATAGTGTGAACTGCCGGCAGCGGTCCCTGCGGGACACAAAGCATAGCGCAAGCTGCATGTAGATCGGGCGCGCTGTAGCGGTCACTGCCCCGATAGTGGACCAGCGGTGCCGTCCTGTAATGGACACCGCCAAGGTGTGGACCCACTGCACCGCTCCGTGGCCATAACAGATTGCATCCGTTTCCGGGCGCTAGCGGTGTAGGGTGGACGGGGCCTAATTCAGTGGGCAAGCAGCCAGTCACTCCCCCTTCCTGTGCTACATAAGCAGTTCCTCTGAGCCACTCTCTCAGGCACATTTTCTTTGCAGCCAGAGGCTCTGTTAGTCTGTCCTTTGCTGCCTGCTGGGGCCTGCCTCCCCCTGCCTTACTGTGTTTGGGCCTCTACTCATTTTTCCTGGACTTCTGTTTTCTGTCCTCCTGCATTTGGTTTGTATTGCTTGCCTCTGGCTGTGTGCTTCTTTGTGTTGCTTGTTCCCTGTTCTTCTGTGTTTTTGTGTCTTTTGCTTTTCATTGCTTTGGGGGGACTTCTGTTTCTAAACTCCTTGTATTTTTGCTAATCCAGAGCTCATGCTGCTTTCTCCCATTTACTCACAATGCAACTGCAATTATCTGTGTGTTTTAGCTCAAGCTGCTTCCCTGCTGCTGCTCTCCATGCTATGCACCTTAATTGTTTTCACCTGGTTCTGGCTCACTTTGAACCCAAGCCCATGCAGCTCAATCCTGCTTCCTGAATTTATATCACATACCTCATTGCTGCTGTTTTCACTGCACCGCCTAACCAATCTGCTACTTTCAGAGCATTGCCTCCCTACAGTCTATGTTCGTTAGAATTGCTACTCCTATAACTCATAATTACTCAATACTGATGCTGCTCTATTACGTTTGCACACTGCTATTATACTCTGGAGGTCAGCTAAGCTACTACTGATGCTGTAAACTAGTTTTAATATCTGCATGTAGGTCACGGTGCCTTCCCATTGCTTTCTTGTTTTTCCTATGGTGGGGGACTGGAGGTGTTGTTGGGGAGCCGTGGTCCCATGTAGTATACTTAACTCATGTTTGAATCCTGCCTTCGCTACTAAAATCCTCCGAGTATTTTGTCACTTTTCATTGGCTTCCTTGATGGCCTGGCTGGCTTGCCCCACTATTTGTATTTGCTACTCCTTCAATCTCCGTGCAGGTCCGACCATTTGCTTACTCTGCTTACTGACCTATGTGCAGGTCCACTCATTGCTTATGCAATTCATTGCTCAACTCTCGCTACTACCATGTCTGACCTACATGAGGGTCCCAGCATACTAGGCTTCATTCAGCTCCTCCTCAATTGTTTTCTGGGGCATGCCATCCATAACCATTCCATGGCGCAGGGCCTCCTTGCAGCTGACGGTCTCGCTCTGCACATATGAAGTCTGCATCTTGAGCATGCCTGATTTTGAGCGGGGTCCTTCTCACCTGGCCCATAGCTGGAAATGTCCTCACTCAGGGCCTGTCTTTAGCCATTCGAGACTCGATGGAAGCTCCTGGTATAGAATTTAAGACTAGCCATGAAGGGTGGTTACAGTGATCTCCTTTGGCTCTAGTATTCTGCTAGCAAGGTACCTTCACCACATTCTCCCTAAGACTGCCTCTGGTTCACCTGGTTTGTTTGTAGGGTTGGTAGGCCAGGTGAGTGCCTCGACAGTCATCGTTCTCCTCCTCTCACCTTGGTTGCCCCCGATGTTGCAGAGCACTCTTGCAACCTTCCATGGCATTCCCGTTAGAAGGATCGAGTGAGAGCTTTCCTCCGAATTGGAATATTTTCCACCCCCCTTTAATTTGATTTCTAAATTGCAGCAGCAGAGCCATCACTAAACAAACATCCCAAGCCTGGAGGGAAGGCAACCTAGGCCTTGGATCCCCAGAGATTTCCTCCTCAAAGGTTTTTTTTTTCTCTCCTCTGTGCCTCAGGTCACAAAAGTTAGTTAGCCGTAGTTAGTGTTCCGTAGTTCCTTTAGGTAGGTTCTGCTGTTGGATGGAGGTGGATGGTGTCCCTACATGCTGTTCCCTCTCTCCTTAGGAGGCCCCCTCAATCTCCAGCACAACCCATTGTACTCATGCCACTGCTAACCTGCGCATCTCATTATGTTATCAAGCTGCCTGGTGTCTAATATACTACCATGCCTCACAGCTACTGATTGTTAACGTGCATTCACACTACTACTTTTCTTTTTGGGGATGCTTCCTAAGGTACCTTTAGCCAAGGAAGTCATCCTGTGGCACCTCTAGAAGTGGAACCCTCTTCAAGGGTTCCTTGCCTTTGGTACCCCACAAGGTGGTAATTCCTCTGGAATAGAGAGTGTGAATGGCCACACCAAATAACACAGTTGCACAAGCATAACATCATACTGGCTGCATAGCCCATTGAATTGAGAGGCTATGCCTGTAGTTCAGTGAACAAGCAGCCATCCACTCCCCCTTCCTGTGCTACATAAGCAGTTCCTCTGAGCCTCTCTCTCAAGCACTTTTTCTTTGCCCCACCATCCTCCCCTCCTCCTCCAGCAGCATTGCCTCTCTCCTTGGGATGCTTCCTAAGATACCTTTAGCCAAGGCAATTGTCCTGTGGCACCTCTAGGGGTGGAACCCTCGAAGAAAGTTCCTTGCCTTTGATACCCCTACAGGGTGGTAATTCCTCTGGAATAGAGAGCGCAAACAGCCAAACCAAGTAACACAGTTGCACAAGCATAATATCATACTGGCTGCATAGGTCATTGATTATAAGTATATACATTTGCAAACCAAGGGATCCCAGTTTTACATATATATTTTTTTAACCACAGAGAAGCAAAGGGAGAAAGAAAGAACAGAAACAGCAAGTGAAGGAAAGGGAATAATAGGGGAAATTGTGGAACCATCGGAGTGGCCAGTTACTAGGTACCACAAGAAAAATTCAATTGTGCAATCAGACAGGTAAGAGATAGACAAGTGGTATGAAAAGACACGACAAAATAAATCCTTGCTTTTTACTCTCTCTGCATAACAAATGGGAGAAGGTCTTACCCAACTCTGTCACAAGATGGATGGAGAAACCCCAACCCCTAGATATTGGACCGTGTTATTTTATGCCCATTTGAAAAGGAACCTAGCCCTGAAGTCTGGTGAGCATCTGTCCCCCAACCTAATAGGCCTCTTACTTCTGTAGGTTCACCTTGTATCCAGAGACTTCTCCATAGCATTGCAGTTCTTCCAATAGTTTAGGTTTCTGTAGCGCTCCACATTGTCAATGGGTAATCATAACAGTTGGGTATAGTTCATCCCTACCAGGGGAATGGCATAGCCCAAGCTTTAGAATGTTGGGCATATGAGGATTCCATGCTGCAGCAACTCCCCAGTTAAGCTGTGCCATTAAAAGGGGACAGAGCTACTTTTCTCTCAAAAATTTCAAGTTTCAAGACTTCAAGACTTCAGTTGGGACTGCACTTCTGCTCAGCAGGTTGGGGCTGCCTGTTTTCAGGGAGCACCCCTAAATTTAAATTGTGTCTGTTAAGCTGTGGCTTTCCAATTGAATAACCTGCCTTTTTCTCATTCCCTGTGTGGATTGTGAGCCACTTTTGCCTTGCTGGTGTGTTTTTTTAATGGCCTCCTGTTACAAATATAAAAGGAATGAAAAAAGTTGCCACAGGTACATGCAGATTTAATTATTGGGAGTGTAGGGTCTCTGGGAGGGTCCCTCGACTTTGGTGTTGGGTCTCTTGCCCCCTCCCCCACAAGCTTGAGGTTTTGTGTTTCTATGTGTTTGACAGTAAACTGGTGATTTTTGGGTAATTCTGAGGTGTTTTGGTGATTTTCCACCTCAGACTCTGTTTTTTCCATTTGCACGGCCACCATTACAGCTGGGAGTACGCTCCTTCATCAGTTGGGCTTCCCGCCAGTGTACTGAGCGTGCACCCATGGTGTGCATGCATGTGCAGCACTAAATGCATTGTGTAGTGCTAGTTCTCATTGAAACCTATTGCGCAAGTGTGCACATGCTCACGCAAGCATGCTAATGGTCCCACGCACCTGGCAGGTATGCACACGCTTAGTACAAGCATTTTTGAGCATGCAGATGCTGTTTGGCAGTTGGCTTGGCAGATTTAAAATCAGACAAGCATAATTAAGTAAAAACCTGTGTATTTCCTGTCAACATGGCTTATAAATACTAATACATTTAAAACTGAGGTTTTTTAGTGCGTCATCACGGGATTATCCTTGCCTTGCTGATTTTAGCTCAACTAACAATAGGGCTAATAATTATTACATTATTATGGCTAACAGAAATCCAGTAGTCCTGGGTTTGATCCCTACAGCTCTCTCTTGTAGCCCAACAAGTAAAAGGGACTATAATTATTACATTATGTGGTTATCCATTCAGTGATTCTGGGCTTGATTCCTACAACCTCCACTTGCGTGATGTCGGACACTGAGCAAAGTGTTTTAAGACAACACTGTGGAAAATCATTTTAGCTCATAAAAGATATTGGGGATAATTATTAATTTTACCTCATAATTCTTATTTGGCATAATTATATTTCTATTTGGCACCATGAGTTATCGGAGACCATTAATTAATTAAGAAATCATATGAATCCTGCAACAAAGGTGATGAGGCCCTCTCCCATGGGTTCCTTTGCTTTTATTGTGTTGCTCAGCACCCCCAGCTGGTTCTCCGGTCTGGGGAGGTGGAGCACCTGGTTCTTAAAGGCAGTGGCAGCAGAATTGCAAGATATTAACTTTGTGGCTCCAGAGTGAGCTTGAGCCCTGATGTCCCACAGGATATCCCTGAAGGCACACCTGACCCCAATAGGGGCCTTCAGGTCAGGGGGGACCCTATCCAGGCACATCCAGGTGCAGCGCAGCAAGCTTATGCTGCAATAACTGATGTGCAGGCAGCCCCTGACCCAATCTTTTTGAAGGACAGGATGACTATTACAGGGATCTTGGGGAAGTTCCTGACCGTAACATAAAAAAACCCCAAGAAACAAAAAAACAAAATCCAACTCAGGGATGTTTTTCTTTCCCAATTCCTATTAAGCCCTTGTCTTTTTGGATAGCTGAAGCATGTAGTCCCTTCTCAGCCTAGGAGGTTCAGTCTGCGGAGATGGTGAATGTCAGTCCGTCTCTGTCTGCATCTTCTCTGGCTACTATGTGACTAAAATTATTGAGCAACATTGGGCAGGTGTGGATCAGAAAAGTGTCTTACCAACCATGCCATGTTTTTTCCTTTTAAGGAAAATGTCTCACGGGTGGGAAGCTCCTCCACTGGAAGACAAGTCCATTTGTATTTCTGAAAAGCCACCGCCCTGCCTATAGATGGCTCTGGCCCTATCAGTCTTTCATGTTAAATGAAGGAACACCCCATGCAGAGGGGTTTCACCTCTATTAGCACACAACAGTGGTACGATCTTGTGCATATTTTATTGACCAGATCCTGCAACATATGGGTCACTGCCTTGGCCAGTTTTTTTCTGCCTTTTCTGAAGGGGTGAGCCTTTTTTGCAATTCATGACCATGGTTCCATCTTCCAGGTGGTTAGTTACTGGAGAATTTCAGGTCAGACCACTTGGTCTACTTCTTTGTTTCAACTGTGAGGGCCATGTAGCTTGTCATTGGGTCTGGTTAAGCTTCATAAGCTAATCTGTTTATCATCCCCTTGAGGGAGGCCTATGGTTTGATTCCACCCTGGATATTATTTAAAGGTGCAGAATACCATAAACCAATGGGGTTATGGTAATGGCCGGCGCAGACAGTTCCAAGGGGAGTTCTGTTCCCTTGGAGACTGGCTCCTGGAAATGGAGGAGCCTACTCAGGTAACCAGGTTACAATATCAGAGGAGCACTGGCCAGGCACTGTGCAGGAGGCCCAGCACCACAAGCATGGTGCCTCACTAGAGAACATGTGGCCCATCTCTGACCCCCCCCCTTTTTTCTTGGAGGTACATTAGCAGAATTTCCCTCAAACTGGGCCAGAACAATGTCAGATGCCTTCTTAAGGGGCAATTCTCTGCCCCAGTTTTTAAGGGCAGCGGAAAGACAAGATGTTGTCAGAACTCCAGGATCTCTTCATGTCAGACTACAGGTCCTGCTAATCAATGAGTTCAGGGGTCCTGTTCATTTTATTCTATGGGTCACAGAAAGTCTGGGAGTTGTCAGGTTTTCTTAATTCAAGAGCCTCTACCTTTTGTGCTCCACAGTCTTCTGGAAGGAGCCCTGGAGATCAATCACTGGGCTGCTCAGGCAAGGGGTGTTTTTCTTAAGCCCCAGTACATCTGATGGTTGCCTGCTGCCACATTCCCTACATCAGTCCTACTCAGAATTTTTCAGGTTTGATACTGGATCAACCCTCTAGCACAGGGCGTGTCTTCACCCGAGCATCAGCCTCTCTGGGTTCCTTGAAGGTGTTGGTAGTTGTTATCGAGGCACAGGTCAGGAAGCACAGGAAAAAACAGGAGCAGCTGTAAAATTCATATCAAGAGTATTGATTTGTACTAGTAATAACATCAAAAATAAAATTGTTCAGTATAACTATTTACAAAGGCCAAATAAACAGAGAAGTCCATCTGAGTTTTCCTTCAATCTCTGTGTCCCTTTTTGCAAGCAATTGCAGCTCTGTCTTATAAATCCTTCCAACCCCCCTTCTTAACAAGCATCCTCTTTTTTTCTAAAGTGTTCTTATATACTGCAGGTGGGTGCAGGCAGGAACACAGTGTCCCAGAGCTGAGGCCCCTTTTCCACAGCTCTTCTGCAAAATGCTTAAAATTTGCACTCAGGTAACCTCATGAGTTTTCAATAGCTTTTTGCAATCATCTCAAACTATATATACATTTCAAAATTCACACTATATAATTTGTAAACAAAGGGATCCCAATATCAGTTACATTTCCACATAATGATTTACATAAACTTTTATATCAGCAGATATGCAAGGGAGGAAAAGTCAAACAGCAAGGGAAAACCGAGAGACAGTGAGAGGCAGAGAATTGCGAGACTGTCGGGATGATCAAATTTGAGGTCTCACGGGAAAATTTGGTTGCACAACCAGATAGACAAGAGACAGAAATGGAGTGAATAGAACAGATCCTTGCATTCAAACTCTCCATAACAACTGAGACAGGGTCCTATTCAATCCTATCACATACACCCTCCTCAAGAGGGAATCTGTTTTATTAAACAAGTTTCCAAAACTTTATATTAATTCTCTACTAACATTTGCTGCTAACTTTCAGAAATGAAGCACATGTGCAGTATCCTTACAGCAGACAGTAAAGTTCAAACTTATACATTTGTTTTTCAGTCTTCAGAACCCTCAATTCCTGATCCATATCTTGAGAGAAAATCAGCATTGCTCTTCTCTTTACCAGATTTGTGTATCACATTGAATTTAAATGGCTGTAGTGCCAGGCACCATCTTGTGATTCTGGAATTTTTATCTTTCATTTGGTTAAGCCAACAGAAAGGATTGTGATCTGTTAAAAGTATAAAGTCAGTTCTTAACAAATAAAACTTAAGGGACTCCATGGCCCTCTTTGCTGCTAAACGTTCCTTTTTGATGGTGGAGTACCTTTTCTCTCTGTTGTGCAATTTCCTACTTATGTATAGAATAGTATGTTAAGTCTCATCTATATTTTGACTCAGGACTGCACCTAGGCCTACCTCTGATGCATCTGTTTGCAACAAAAATGGTTTCTCAAAGCCTGGGCGCCTTAAAACATGGGCCAAACATAATGTAGCCTTTTTTTTGTTTTGTTTTTTTAACTGTATTTATTTCCACTCCTGAAGAAATACTTCCAGCATCCTCGGGTGCCCAGCCTCTACCTTCCACTGTGACTAGTCCTTCTCCCTCGTGCCACTGAGTACCACCTCCGGGTCTGAACCCTCCGGAGGTAGGGCTGCCCTATCCGACCAGGGTGCTCTATCTTATAGGGTAAAGTGCCCAGCACACGAGTGGCCCTGTGGAGAGGAGATAGCCCCAGACCTGGAAGTGTGGGCATTGGGCAGATGAGGTGCCTTCATCTATCCCCAGGAATGGTGTTTTTCCTCTCTTTTTCCATGTTTCCTGACTCCCACGGATTGCAGCTTATCAAGGCAACGTAATGCCACAACTCTGCCCCTAGCGTTCGCAGCGTCGCATACGTCGGGTGCCCCTGACAGCCACCAGAGGCCGCTCAAGAGCGATCACATCCCAAACCCTCCCCGGGAAGAGAGAGCAGTCCAGCGGATGCTCAATCTCTTCCCCCCTGCCAACCTCCAGTGGCCCAGGCTCGTTCCCGAACCTGGGTCACCAGCGCGGTGTGAGGTGTGGCGTCTAGCGCCTCAACCCTCAGCGCCACTGGACCGGTGCCCATAATTTAGCCTTAATGGCTTGAAAACCTTCATCACACTCTGGGGTCCATTTCACATTATTTGGGTACTGTTTTTTCGTGAGTTCTGTGAGGGGGAGTAGCTAACTCAGCAAGTTGGGAACAAATCTCCGATAATAACCAGCCAGCCCTAAAAATGACCTGACTTGCTTCTTTGTTTTAGGAACAGGGCTGTTAGCAACAGCTTTTATTTTAGAAATATCTGGCTTAACTTCTCCATTTCCCAACACATAGCCCAAATATCTGGTTTTCTGCATGCCCAATGCACATTTGGTAGGATTAATAGTTAGACCTGCATTTTTGATAGCTTAGATAACTGCTTATAGGTGCTCCAGGTGGCTTTTCCAGTCTGGACTGTATACCACAACATCATCCAGGCATGCAGCACAATAACCAGTGTAAGGAGATAAAATGACATCCATGTACCACTGGAATGTAGCTGGCGCACCATGTAAACCAAATGGCACGGTGGTGAACTGATAGAATCCAACAGGAGTGGCAAATGCAGTTTTGTCTCGGGATTATTTAGCTAAAGGGATTTGCCAGTAACCCTTGGTGAGATTGAGGGTACTGATATACTTTGCACTTCCCAGTCTGTCCGCCAAATGATCTAGTCTGGGCATTGGATAACTGTCAAATTCTGACACTTGATTAAGTTTCCTAAAATCAAGGCAGATTCTAACACCCCCTTCTTTTTTGTTTACAATTACCGTGGGAGATGACCAAGCACTCCTCGACTCCTCTATGATGCCCAGTTCTTTCATTTTTTGTATTTCCTTAACCACGTCAGCTCTTAACTGCTCTGGTAACCTGTATGTCTTTTGTCTAATAGAACGAGCATTGCTTGGCACTAGTAGGTGCTTGACCCCTTTTGCTCGGCCTGGTACTGTGGTAACAATACTGTTAAATGTCTTTAGTACATTATGAATGTCTGCAGTTTGTTCTGCGGTTAAGGAAACAATCACCTTTACAGCATCAGCATTTACAGTTTGTTCTAGTCTATCATAAGCTACATCAATACCTTCCTTATCGGTGTCTGGTAAAAGTAACAAAGCAGCTTTTGGCATTTTTTCAACCTATTTCTTGAGGAGGTTAGCATGGTATATCTTAACAGGATTTTTTTCTGTCAGGGGTCTCAATCTCATAGTTAACAGTGCCAGTATGCCTAAACACTTTATAAGGCCCTTACCACATCATTGACAGTTTATTTTCTGTTGTGGGTAACAGTAACAAAACCTTTTCACCTGGCTCAAAATCTTTTTCTCTTACCCCAGTGTCATAATATACCTTCTGCTGGTTGTGGCCTCTTCCTGATTATTATGAGCAATTTCAACATATTTTGCTAGTTTCTTTCTTAGGGCACACATGTAAGATGATATAGATTGTTTCTGAGTGGGGTTATCTTCCCACATTTCTTTTATCACATCCAGTGGCCCTCTTGGCTGCCTACCATACAGCATTTCAAATGGTGAAAACCCTGTTAATGCCTGTGGCACTTCTCTGTAAGCAAAAAGTAGGTAAGGCAAGTACTGGTCCCAGTCTTTCCTTTCCCCTTTACAAACCTTTTCAGCATGTGTTTTAGGGTTTGGTTAAAATGCTAAACAAGACCTTCTGTCTGAGGGTGATAAAGAGAGGTTCATATGGCAGTGGTACCTAGTAGTCTGTACAGCCCCTTAAGTAATGCAGTACCAAAATTACTACCCTGATCAGTAATTATTTCTTTAGGTATGCCCACCATGCTGAAAATTTTGGTAAACTCTGCTGCCACTTTTGAAGCTGTGACAGTACACATTGGAACTGCTTTTGGGTATCGAGTAGCATAGTCGCATACTACCAGAATAAATCTATTACCTTTTTAACTTTTGTCTAAAGGACCAACCACATCCATTGCAATTCTCTCAAAAGGCACATCTATGAAGGGTAGGGGCACCAGGGGCACCTTGTCTTTTCTAGTGACTGGGGCTACTTTCTGACACTCAGCACAGGAATTGCAGTAGGTAGCAACATCTTCATGAATTCCAGGCCAGTAAAATCTATAAAGCAATCTGGCAAGGGTGTGATCCCTCCCTGAGTGACCAGTTATAGGACTATCATGTGCTATCTGTAACAATTCTGTTCTATACTTATGTGGTATAACCAATTGCTCTGTCTGTTCCTGTGTCTGAGGTTTAACCCAAACTCTGTATAGTAACCCATTACATTTTTTAAACATTGGTCCACCCTGTTTTGGTTTCACCCCCAGCTGCCTAAAATAACCCTGGAGAGAAACATCATTAGCTTGCTCTGAAAGAAAATCACAATCAGCTATCAGCTTAGTTTCAGCATTTTCATATGTTAACCTCTTATGTCCATCAGTCATTTGTTGCTACATTTTCTTCAGGCATCGTCTTTCTTTCCTGGATTTCTGGAACTTGGAGCTGTGCTCAAACAAGTCAGAATCAAAATTGGCAAAAGGAAGAGTCCCCACCATCTGAAATTTTCTTTGCCTGAGCTCTTGTCACCACAGCTGCTGAAACATCAGGATTTACTCCTTCTTTGATTAACTCAGTAAATCCTGGAAAGTCATTTCCAGTAATCACAGTATAGTTAACCTAGGTGTTACCCCCACTTTCATCTGGCGTGACACGCCCTTAATTGTCAGAGTCACTTGGGTGGTGGGATAGTATTGAGTATACCCATGGATGCAGATAACACCAGTAGCTGGTCCCTTTGCACAGTATTTTCTCAGCGCTTCAACATGCACTAGGGTCTGTCTGCTTCTCGAATCAATGAGTCCCTTTATAGTCTTATCCCCCACCTTCACATCTGTTAAGTACTTGCCCAATTTGCCAAGGACAAATCTGCTGCAGTGCTACTCTCCTTACTACAGCAGTTTCTTGCAATATGGCCTGGCTTACTACAGTTATAGCAAATAATATCTTTGGGCACATATTTGTTACCCCCACCAGAGTTCTTATCAGGCTTGGAGTTTAAATGGGAAAAAGAGTGTCTTACCAGTGCTTGGCTGTTACCTCACTGCTGTGGCATCTGTCTAGCCATTTGGTAGTCCTCGGCCAAAGAAACAGCCTTTTCACCACTTTCTGGTAGGTGTTCCTTTACCCAAAGCTGCACATCTGTAGGCAGGATGTTGATGAATTGCTCCATTGCAAATGTGTCAATAATATGTGGGACTGTTTTGCCCTCTGGTTGGAGTCATTTTATCAGGAGGTCTCTGAGTCAGGTAAAGGCTTCTTGAGGATTGTTGACTGAGTTGTATTTCAGAGATCAAAATCTCTGCCTGTAGGTCTCTCCTGTGATATCATACCTTTTCAGGATTTCACTTTTCACCAGGTCATAGTTTTCTGACTGTGCAGTGTCCATATTGCTGTAGGCAAGTTGGGCTTTCCCTGTCACGTAGGCCACCAGTCTGATTGTCTATTGCTGCTTTGGCCATTGGCAGACTATGGTAACTCTTTCAAAAGTTGTCAGGTATGCCTTGATATCATCCGAGGGACACAACGTTGTAAGTTTAATGGCTTTTAAGCTGCTTGTGTTTTGTTGCTCATCTGGATCTGTGCCAGATCCTCTGCCTTTGATAGCTTGCAAGGCATCCAGCCGTCACTACTCCTGTTGCTGCATCTCTTATCACATCTGCTGCGTCTCTTCTCTCCTCTGTTTCTCCGTCTCTTTTTGTTGTATAGCCCACCACTTGAAAAAGTCCATCAGGCTTTCAGTTTCTGTCACTGTCTGTTCTTTTCCCACAACTTGTGCTGACTGTACAATCTCATCTTGGATGTCTGTCTCTGCTAGTTTGGCTGCCAATCTCCTGGTAACCACTCCTGGACTTGCTGCAGAATTCATACCTTTCTCTATGCTTCCTGGTACTAGGTCCAGTACCCACGCACAAAACTCCTGACTTAGTGCATGCACAGTGTAAATCCCACTTCATATCCATCTGACGTCGAGGCACAGGTCAGGAAGCACAGGAAAAACCAAGAGCATCTGTAAAATTCACATCAAGAGTATTTATTCATACTAGCAGTAACATCAAAAATAAAATTGTTCAGTGTAACGATTTATAAAGGCTAAATTAACAGAGAAGTCCATCTGAGTTTTCCTTCAATCTCTGTGTCCCTTTTCGCAAGCAGTTGCAGCTCTGTTTTATACGTCCTTCCAAGCCCCTTCTTAACAAGCATCATCTTTTTCTCTAAAGTGTTTTTGTATATTTCAGGCAGGTGCAGGCAGGAACACAGTGTCCCAGAGCTGAGGCCCCTTTTCCACAGCTCTTCTGCAAAAGGCTTAAAAATTGTACTCAGGTAACCTCATAAGTTTGCAATAGCTTTTTGCAGTTATCTCAAATTATATATACATTTCAAAAATTAACACTGCTGGCCCAGTGGCACAGAGGGTTGAGGTGCTGGCACCTTACCTCGAGCCATGTCGGTGTCCCGGGTTTGGGAATGGACTCAGGATGCTGAGGGCTGGCAGGGGAAGGACAGCATTGATCATCCCTAGGACTGCTCTCCTCTCCTGGGATGCGTATGGAGTGGTGGTGCTTTGCAGCGGCCTCCAGTGGAGACTGGAGGTACTGCAGATGCAACGTAGGAGGGAATGCCTCTAGAAAAGCAGAAATACCCGCTCCATGTTCAGCTGGATGACGACTGCCTGGCTGTCCAGGGCCATCGATGTCCCACAGAGACATCCATTCCAGCAGCACCCTGGGGCCGAGCATTGCACTAGTCTGTCCCCTCAGCCAGTGCCTTTCACCTTGGAGGAGGGGGACTCACCCTGAGAAGGGTTACGTCAGGGTTACCCTGGCATCGGCTGCTATATGGAATGGTGGCTCAGGGAGTGAGATGGGTTGGATTCAGCCTTGGCTCATGCCTGAAGAAGTAGCTCAGATGGAGCATGTAGGAGGGGATAAAGAGATAATGCAAACAAAAACCTTAAAAATTAACACTATATAATTTCTAAACAAAGGGATCCCAATTTCAGTTACATTTTCACATAATGATTTACATATATTTTTATATCAGCAGATATGCAAGGGAGGAAAAGACAAACAGCAATGGAAGACTGAGAGACAATGAGAGGCAGAGAATTACGAGACTGTCAGGGTGGTCAAATCCTAAGTCTCACAGGAAAATATGGTTGAGCAACCAGATAGACAAGAGACAGAAAAGGAGAGAATAGAACAGATCTTTGGATTCAAACTCTCCATAACAACTAGGACAGGGTCCTATTCAACCCTGTCACAGTAGTTCTGGTGGCTTAATGTCTATCCTGATTGAATGACCTGCTTATTAATGCAAAGAGGCCAGTACTCAGCACTCTAGATAGGCCAGAGTTATATGGCCAAGGGTGAACCAAGAGAAGAGATCTCCCGAGCCATCTCAGACCTTGGGTGCCTGGTGGTAATTTTTTGGCACAAGATCAGAAAAAAGGTTTTGCAGCCTTTTTCCCCCAGATGGTGACTTTTGTCAGAGGCCCACTGGCTCACTGCTGTTGGGCCTCAGGATAGGCATTGACAGTTTAATCCCATGGACCCACTTCCAGATGCAGCCTAGTCAACGGATTTACTGTAGGCCTGGGATCCCTCATTCGAGGCTTATCAGCCAGTTTTCCTTTCATCCCTTAGTCCCCCTCACTCCCTGAGTTAGTGAGTGGGTGTGTAAGAGCTGAACAAGTTCCACTAGAACTTCTGCAGTTAATTTCCGCAACAATTGTCAGCCTAGATGGATGGGGGGGCAGGTTGGAGCCATTTTCCCACTCAGGGAACTTGGGCAACCTACGAACAATGTCTCCACATCACTGTTCAGGAGATGGAGATGGTTCACCTAGCTCCCCTTAGTGTGCATTCATGATGCTACATATGAGAGGCATTCGTACATAACCATTAAGGCATGTGAGATGTTATGAGAGGTCGTCAGCCTGGCGACAGTTCCCCAACAGGGGTGTTGAACCTTTGGGAGGACTGCTTAAGCTGTAGTCTGTTCATCCTGTGGAGTGGAGGTTGAACCAGAGTTTTTTTTCAAACTCCTGTACAACCACTTTGGTTGACCTCGGATCAATCTGTTAGCATCCAGCTGCAAGGCTTGGATCAGAGAAGGTTCTTCAGTCTTTTAAGTGACCACAGATGGGGTAGTGGTTGCTCTGCCTCAAGAGTGGACCTTCAACAGAGCATATTTTCCTCTACTAATGCCTTTTCCAAAGTGTACAGAGAGAATAATAAATAGAAATAACGACGCTCTGGAGGGAGCTGCCCCTCCTTACCTGCTGAGAGACCGAGTAGACTGTAGTTCTCAGGCTTAGCAAGTCTTGCTCAGCAAGCACCCTTATGCCTTCTGGTGTGCAGAGACCTGCTCAGGGTCTCTCTCTCTCTCCACCCAACAAAATCCAAGAATGAAAAAGCTCATGCCCTGGCTATTGAGAGGAGGAAGCCCTCCTAAAAATATATATATATATATATATATATATACTGTATATATACAGTATATGGCCCAAGATAAAAGAGAGGGAGGTGGCCCCTACCAGAGCACATGCTGCAGACATACAGGATTTCTGGCAGTCATCAAGGAGTTTTCTCAGGAAAACAAAACAAAAAATAAATAAATATATATAGTTTTTTTTATGTAGAGGCCACCTCCCTCTCTATTATCTTGGGCCAGCAGGGAAGGTTTTCTCATTCGATGGCCTCTTTTTCCGCAGTTTTCTGGTTATCTATGAGAATGGCAGAGAGGTTGACATTGAGTTCAGTGAGAGGCCGGGATCTGCTAGCTCAGCCCTGGGGTTTTTTGGCTTTGGAACTCATTGGTGCATGTTTGAAGGACACGTCTACTGTCCTGATCTGGTTTGCTGTGGGATCTCTTGGGTTCTGCATGCTCTTGGCAAGGAGTTTTCTGAAACACTCCCATACACATCACTGGATGTGTTGTTTCACAAGCTTCCTTTTAAGGAGACATACCTTATTAGGCATAAGGACAAGTGGTACTCAGAAGGTGTCCAGCCCTCAGATGATATCTGCCTTCCTGGAGTACAGGACATAGGTCTCTATCCACCTGTCTGCAACCTTCTCTATTTAAGTGAAGTAATTGCACAAGTTGAATTTGTTTTACACCACTGAGATCTAATATAAATGGACGACTACATTCTGTGAGCCTGAGAGTCTTGTCTTTTTCTCATGGAACAGACAAGCACAGGCAAGAGGCTTTCCTTTTAGGCCACCCTCACTAAAAGGGTGTGGGCCTGTGTTGTTTCAGGCCAATGTTGTAGTAAGAGGAGGTTCCTGGTTCTCCTCGAGACTCACCAATCCAGGGCTAAGACAGCACCCTGGACAAGCAGGTGAAACACTAGTATTAAGGTTATGCAAGGAAATTGCATGGTCTCATGTCCACACATGCACAAACATCCTTCTTGATGCTTAGAGTTCGGTTGACGCAGTTTGGTCGCAGAGTGCTACAGATAGCAGTTCGCAAGTAATTTTCAGTGCTTGCCCCTGACATATGGGATAATCTTCTCCCCCTCCCATTTTTTCTGGGTACTGGTTCTGAGAACCCAGTTGTTATGATTACCCATTGACAATGTGGAGCACTACAGAAAGAAAAAATTAACTTCATACTCACCGTAATTTCCTTTTCTGTTAGCTCCAAAGTTGTCCGTGAGGCCCTCCCAGGATCCTGCTCCTGTGGGAGAATCTTATACTGTATGCTAGGAGGGATGTCTCGTTGTAAAAAAAACTAATATTTTTTCCAGACATCCCTCTTCTTGCTGTACTGTGCTCATATATATATATATAATATAATATAATATATATATATATATATATATATATATAAAGGATCGTTTTCGATCAGTCTGCAACCGCAGGTCAAAAGTTTACTGGTAACACTTGAGGCATTTGTTCCTTGTTACAGGTGGCCTCACTGCATCCAGTTGTTGCCTGGAAATTCTATCTTAAGTGGCGATCAGCCTCAGTTTCCAGATGTGCAAAAGATGAGACCCTGCCAATCATATAGGATGGTTCTTCAGGCAAAGAGCATCAAACTGTCCAAACCTTGAGTCCAATGGAAAGTCTTCTCCTTGGACATCTGCCTGTAAGGTAAGACAGTTTTTTATTTACATGTGACAATGTGTTTATTTTAATGGTAGATTATGAATTATAAAATGTGTAGCTATTATGGCACTGTGAGGTAAATAGTAACTGAGAAGTTGCTGCAGCATGGAATCCTCATATGCCCAGCATTCTAAAGCGTGGCTGTGCCATTCCTCTGGTAGGGGTGCACTATACCCTGTTGTTATGATTACCCATTGACAATGTTGGAGCTAACAGAAAAGGAAATTATGGTCAGTATGAAGTTAATTTGTTCTACAGAGATGTCTGATGAGGTCAGGAAAAACAAAGAATTGTCAGTGTAGAATGAGATTTTGTGGTCTCTGCCACCCACCCGTACTTCTATGGTTTTGTTTCAGCATACTTCCTCCACTAGGGGCTCAATACACAACGCAGACAGCAGGAGGAAGTGGGCACCGCTGTCTAGTCCCCTGTTTAAAAAGAAATATGTCTGACTGTAAGACATTCACCCTTGTAAAGTATGAGAAACCACAGGAGGCTGTTTGCTGTTCAACTTCTTTATTAAAACTGCACAAACATTTGCTGCTCAAGCTGAAACATGTGCAACACTCACATGCACTCACGTGTACTTTACTATATTGCTTTCTATATTCTATTGGTACCACCTACTGTTACATCCTTATACTACAACCCTCACTGTAGCTTAAGGGGAGGCATACAGCACTCACATGCTTTCACAAAAGGAGTTCCTGAGCACCATTTCCTGCAAGTTTCTGTGCAGAAATCCCCAGTTCACCTGGTCAAAAGCCTTCTCTGCTTCCATACAAATTGCTAGTGCCACAGTAGGATGTTGGGAAGGCATCTTAAGTTATTGTGAATTAAACGCCCATTAATGAAACCTATTTGATCTGGGTGAACCAGGGATCCCACACATTTTTTAAGCCTACCAGTCAGGGTGGAGGCAAAGACCTTTTGGTCTATGCTAAGTGGTGATGTGGGCTGATATCAACCACAGAATGTTGGACCTTTGCTTGGCTTCAGTATCACAGTAGTTTGGGCAGACTGTTAGGTGGGTGGGTCTCTGTCACCATTCTGCATGCCTTTACAGATTCTGCAGAGGTGGGGCATTGGTTCCTCTTTAAAGGTTTTATAGAACTCCGGAGCCAAGCTGTCAGGGCCAGGAGCCTTGCCCACTTTAGGGCTCCTCAGAGTCATGTGAACTCCTTCCATGGTAGTGGGACATTTAATTCCTCCTGGCCCTCATTCAAGACCTTACAAACTTTAACCCTGAAATAGAAAGCATTCAGTTTGTCTGTGAACTGGACTATGTTGTCTTGTCTATACAGCTGCCCATAGAAGGTGCCAAACTGGTCCATTATTGTTCTTAAGTCAGTTATGCAATGGGTGGCCGGCCTCCTGAGTGTAGTCTGAGCATTACCCTAGTTGCTGCCTCTTTGCGCATTTGTCAGGCTAATATTCACCCTGCTTTGTTCCCTGATTCGTAGAATCGTTGCCAAGAATATCTGAGGGTACCCTCTATATTCTCATTCAGAAGCTTAATTAGGCTTTTCCTACAGTTCTGCAGGCCCTTTTTGACCTCCTCATTGAGGACTATTTAATATTCGTCTCTTAAGTCGAATAGGTGTTCCTCCAGCCCCTCCTCTAGCTCTGGTATGAAGCTGATCAGCAAGTCAGTCTCTTAACCTGGGTTGAAGAAAATGCCAGATCTCCACCAGCCCTAGCTCCTTGGTAAGGCACTTTATGCATCTACCTATTTTGCACCTTGGCGACCCCCTGCTCTGGATCTGTTCAAAGATGGATCCAGAACACCACTGAAGTCTCCCTCCACAACATAAAGGTCATCCTGTGTAGGAAAGCCATGGAAAGGGGTGTATGCTTGAGGAATTCAATAGTTTTCTTCTCTTGGTTAGAGGTGTAGAAGTTTAGAAAGGTACATGGTACTGACCTATATCTACCCCATAAGCAGATGTACCTACCTTCCAGGTCTTGCTTAACCTCTTCAATTTCAATTTGTTTTTTTGTTTTTTTTTCTTTATGCTTTATCACGCCCCCTTCCTCCGCTCTTCACCTTTCCTCTGGGTCACCCGTGGTAACAGAGAACCCAGTCCTCTTCCAGGTACCCCGACAAGAACTACCCCCATCCTGCCATGGTTTTGCCCCCAGGCAGAAAAGGAGGGAGGCTCAGCTTCTTCCCTACCAATCACCTTTCTATGTCGGGCCACTTCTTCGAGAACCAGGACGGCTGTGATCTTGGCACTGTGGCCCAGCGCCAGGCACAGTAGCAGGGTCCAAATTCCTTGTTTCTGTCCCCACCAAGGCAGCAACCTACAAGGAGGTCTGAAGAGATGTGCGCATGCTGAAACATGATGCTGCTCCGGACCCCAGCTGACGTCCTCCCCTCCCATGTGGTGCCCCTAGCTGCACCTCTACCCATGTGCACCCTGGTAGCAGTGTTGCAGCGGAAGTGGCATCCCTCCCTCCCTTCCTGGAGCAGGAGAGCATCCTTGGGATGCTTGATCCTCATCCCCTGGCTGGCCTTCCAGCAAGCCAGACTCGTTCCTGAACCTGGGTTGTCGGCCTCACAAGCAGTTATCCAAACACTGCACCGGTGGGCTGGCCTTTCAATTTCAGTTTGGCAAGTTTTATGAGTTAAGATGGCAACTCCCTTGTGATGTGTTTGGGCTGTATACAAGGAGGAGTATACTGCTCCCACCCAACCCCTTTTCAGTTTTGCATGTTCAGTTTGATTAAGGTGGGTTTCTTGCAGAAATGCCACCACTGATTTCTGATGCTTCAGTTCTTTCAATACCATGGCTCTTTTAATGGCGCTGTTCATTCCCCTCACATTGAGTGTTAGTATTCTACCTTTGGCCGTCATATGAAATTGTGTGTGAGGCTGCCTTTGTTACTCTCACCCTGCTTGTCTTGACCCACAGTGAAGCCCTACTCAAGAATAGGAATGTAGTTTGCACAGTCCAACAAACAACAACTTTAGACACTCATGTTGGGGTGCATAACTTCAAGTGGTCACAATGCCACCTGGCCTCTGCTGTTGGTGTTATGCATGGGGTCCAACGGGGCCGGCTGCAAGCTGGCTTGGTGCACCCATGGTACATCTTGAGTGGCCCTCCTTTCTCAAACCTCCTGGCTGCTCTACAGGAACACTTCTGTTTCCAGTCATTATTTTTTTGGTAGGGAGGCCACAAGTGACCCCACTTCCAGATGGCATCTGAGTGACTAGCTCTCTTTTTTTTTTTCTTTTGGAAAACAACAGGAATTGCCACAACAGGACCATGGCAGAGGAGACAAGCAGAGTGTCTGTTTCCAGTGCCCACTGGGTGAGCTACCAAAGACCCTGGCTCTCAGCTGAGCAGGGAATTGTAAGTGGGAGTCTAAATCAATGGAGAAGATATTCTGGAAGATCTACAATTACAGTTAGTATGTAATTTTCATATCTTCCAAGAATCAGTCTTCACCAGAAATTCATACTTAAGGGTCCGCGTACCAAGCTTCCCAAAAAGGAAGGAGCTGGCTCATTCTGAGGGTAACAAGTACCCTTAGCCCTCTGTGTGGGGGAGAATGCCTGAGGACAGGGGGTTCCTTACAGGTCTATGAGACCCAAGATCATTATGAGTCAGACGGATGAGCAGGAGTGCATCCCAACAGTTCCTGTCTGACTCTAAAGGAAAGGAAGTGATCCTCTTGGAGCTGGGAGTTAAGCACCTTCTGTTGAGCCATAGCTGCCAGTAGAGAGAGATGAAGCCATGCCATCAGCTGAATGCAGACTCTGGTTAACACCAGCCTGGAGGCCACCTCACTGGCATCATATGATGTCTGGTGACTCACCAACTCCAGGCCATTGGGAGAAAGGCAGCTGTCTTGCTTGACTAGTTCCAAATGAGGCAAGCTGTAAGCTGCCAAGTGTGCCTGATGTGCAGTAATGCACATCGTGGTGCGAGCTGAGGAAAATACCTCCCTGCCCAACAGTGTCTGCCTGAGCAGAGTCAGCTTCAGGAAGTTGGTCACACACCGGGTGATGAGGCCCTGCCAGGATCTGCATAAGCTGAATCCCCAAAGAGGGTGAGGCACTGCACCTACAAAGCCCACAAGTGCACAGTACCACTGGTAGACATCCCTTGGGGCTCCAGGGAGAACAAAAGAATGTCTCCATACTGTCCTAGAACATTTCTCAAAAGTTCTGATCCAGGAAGGGAAGACAGTTGGGATTGTTGAAAGCTCCCAGGAGTCCCAGCTCTAAGGATAGGGTATTGTGGGTAGAAATAGTGCCAATGTCCAGCACCTGCAACATGTCCACCAGGAATCTTTTGTACAGGGAGTGCTCAGAGGCAGTGGACATGTAAAGGGAAGATTTTGTGCCCTCAGAGGAGGATGCTGATGGAAAGAAGGCACTGGACATTGAAGTGGGTGGTGCTGAGGGTCTGGGATGGAACTGGACCCAGTCAGCATTAGTGTGATACTGGCACAAGATACCAGCCTAACTTCCATGCTGGCTCCAGAGAGGGCCTGGTAAAGCTGCCCAGACATGGTCAACCTACAGAAGAATGACCAGGTTGGTGCCCATGGGGTGAGACCACCAGGTGAGGAGAGTGGAGCTGTTCCATCCCCTAAGGACAGCTCTGGTCCTCACCAGTGGCAGGCTCAGCCTGTTGGTCTGGAGGGAACTCCATATCCTGGCCATCCTCAGACTCCGAGCAGGTGCTGTCTTTGGTACCAGACCCAGGGTCAGGGACTAGCCTAGACACAGATTTCTCTCTGGCTCTGCAGCTGGCAATGCCTTTGGTAATGGGCCTGGTGCCAGTTCCAATGCTTTCCCCTGGTCTGTCCCCACCCCTGACACTGCAAGCAGCATCAGGAGCCAGCCCCATGCTGCAAACAGCACTGGAACTGAGAACAAACTTAGAGGCAGCCCCATCACTGGCAACCTGCACCATGTTGGGCCCAGGACCGGCACCAGGACCAGTGCCACATCTGTCACCAGGGGCAGTGTTAACCTCCACCCCGGAGCCACAGGGATTGCCTATGGCAGTGATTACCATCTCCACCTCAGAGACTGGATGCTGCACAGCCCCAGTCCCGGTCCCTCTCCCGGCACCGTGAATGGTACCAGGAGGGGGTCCAATATCATGGGCAGCACCACCTCGCTCGCTGACACTATGGATGGTGTGAGGAACCAGGGCAGCACCGGGCCACATCACAGAGGTGTCCACAGGTGTAGATGTGCACTCGATGGTGAGAAAAAAGGAACTAAGGTGGTTGGGGCTTGGTGCCGAGGTAAACCAGCAGCCGCATGCACTGGTTTGCGGTGCTGCGCATGCACTATGCTTGCCTCTGTGCAGCCATCTGAAAAGTCCTGGCTCATGCAGGGTCCTAGTGCCTCTGGCTAAGACCTACTAGTGGAAATCAATGGTGAAGATGGTGAAGAGATATCTTGGGAGATCCTTCCTCTCAAAGGAATCCATCTGAGCAGAGTCCGCCTCTGGGGGTTAATCATGTGTGGGATGTCTAGGCTCCGACATGGTCTCCGGTACTTCCAGTCCTGAAGAGGCATGAAGTACTGAAGGTGCAAATCCCATAGGTGATTAAAATCAGAGTAGGAAATAGGAGGTCCCTGGCGTCTAGAGGCAAGAGTAGAGACACCTCCATATCATCTGTGATGCCTCCTCAAAGGCTCTAGACTAGGAAGGAGTGATAATAGTGCCATCACTGGTAGTTCGAAAGACTCTCAATGACAGGGCTACTGGGTCGTGGTCTATGTGGGATCTGATGTCAAGTTCGTCAAGCATCTCCACCAGGAATCGCTGCCAGAGAGAGTATTCAGAGGCTAAGGATAAGTGGATAGCTGATTTGTTGTCCTCTGAGGAGGATGTTGTCAGGGATGAGGCACTGACCCCAGAGCACCCTCTTTCCTAGGGGCAAACAAAACAAAAAGCTGAAAGGACTTTCTGCAGTCCTTTTAGTGGTTCACATATCTGAGGATTTTGTGGACCTCCAAATTATGGAGTAATGCTTCCCCTGGATTGGCACACTCCGGGTAGTACACTGGAAGCTGGATGGTTTGATTCAAAGTAAATTTAGACTCCACTTTTGGAAAAAACTTTGGATTGATGTGTAAAGATACAATGTCTTTATGGAAAATCAAATGAGGCTCACACATTAGAGCCTGTAGCTCTGAAATCCTTCAAGCTGAAGTACTTGCAACTAAAAATTATGCTTTCCATGAAGGAAAGCGTAAGCTATAACTCACAACTCGGTCAAAAGTGTAATCTTTTATAACACAAAATTCAAGTTCCAAGCCGGGACGGGATTCTTAATGGGAGCTTTCAAATGTAATACACCTCTCAGAAATGTATGGGCTACCTCTAACCAAGCAACTGTACATCCATCTACAGGTGCATGAAAAGCTGAAATAATGCCAAATGCACCTTGAGGGTGGAATAGTGGAGACCTGAGTCTGACAGGGACAAGTATCCTAACACGGCACTAACCAGACAAGTAAAGGGCTCCAGCTGCTTGGAAGCGGACCACAGCATAAACTTCTTCCATTTTCAAAGAACCATTCACATTTCGGGACTGTGTAGTATAGTACAGTCTGCACACCCATTGGCCCATGCAGGGGACCAATGGGCATACAGCCTTACTGTACGCTGTCAGTCGGTGGGCAGCTTGCAGGTGGGGAGCTGCTGGGCAGCTTGCAGGTGGGGAGCTTCTGCCCACCACTGACCGGAGGTGAGGTGGGCGGGTCTGAGTGGGCGGGTGGGGAGGGGTACCGCTGGCCCACCAGGGAATATTGTACAACTAAACCTGTGATCGGGCTGAGGATCAGGTCCACAGGACCACTAGGGGGATTTAATATAACAAAAGCCTGTGATAGGGCAAGGGAGCAGGTCCACTGGACCACCAGGGGGTTTATTTTATCTAAAGCCCACGATCGGGCAATGTGGTATGATGTAACTTTAACTACGGCCCGTGATCGGGTGTTGGGGCACGTTGCCCGCCAAGGGGCAGGGGCGTCGGTCCCCAATGGCTGCCCTGGCAGGAGCCAGGCACAAGTCACCGGGGATCGGCGCACCTGCATGCAAATGAGGCCATAATGACATGCAAATGGCCCCATTTGCACCTTGCATTCATAATGGCCTCATTTTCATGCTCACATCTGAATATTGCTCTTGTTGCGCCAAGCTCAGCTGCACTTGCACTGGCACAGCGCCCTGCTCCTCACCTGCCACTTACGCTGGTGCAGTGCCACTGCGCAGTGCGGGCGCTCCCAGTGCCATATTCAATGGTGCTGAGCCATGGCGCAGCACTGTTGAATATCGCCTGGTCCATGCCCAGGCGCAGTCCGGTTGCACTGCGCCCAGGCTTGCGCCCCTGCCTGGCATGGTCTGAATATCCCACCCTGAATCTATAGGAAATAAACATTGTTACAAAAAAGTAATTTACAAAAATTTACAAGAACTTAGTATGCTTTAGGCACAAAGTATACAAGGTGAGAACAAATCTATAGATGAGATTACATATGTGTGGCTAAACAGTTTTGTACTGGGACACTTAGGTATATCTGGTGGAAGGTTTTCTGGCAGTCACCAGAACATCAGGCACTTTAAAGAATACCCCAAATTGTGCCATGGTTCTGTCTTCAGAAGCCATGCCTGCAGATAGAGGGACTTCCGGTCCGGATGGATCAGAGACCCCTTGTCCTGTGACAGTACCCCCTGCACAGCAGAAGAAGTACTGGAGGTTCCACTGCCAGCTGCTGTAGTAGTGGATACCAGATCTGCCGAGGCCATAGTGGCGCAATGAGGATGAGGATTGCCCCCTCCATCCTCAGTTTGAGTTGTACATAGAGGTGTCGATAGGGAGAAGGGTAGGGGTAAATGGAGAAAGTGACAAAGGCAAGAAGGACAGGGATGGGGCAAAAAGGAGTAAGGCCATCAGGAAATGGAGGGTAATGAGCACCAATGCCCGTAGTCTGGGCAACAAGCTCCCTGAGCTGGTGGCCTTGATGGAAGAGGGATGCCTGGATATCGTAGCAGTCACAGAAACATGGTACACAGAGAACCATGACTGGGATGTTAACATACCAGGGTACATAACCTACAGGAGAGACAGGCAGGGGAGAAGAGGGGGAGGAGTAGCTCTCTATGTAAAGGAAGGGATAAAAGCAACTGAACAAAAGAGTAAACAGGGAGGAGAGGAGGCACTGTGGGTCACCTTGGAGACTGGAAAGGGCACCACAATCCGCACAGGGTTGTGTACAGACCCCCATGTCAGGGGGAAGGAATGGACAAGGATATGATAGAAGGCATTCTTAGAATGGCAGAGAAAGGGGAGATACTGTTGATGGGAGACGTGAATATGCCAGATGTTAACTGGAGCACATTTGCTGCAGCCACATCCAAGAGCAGAGCCATTCTTGATGCTCTATAGGTGGCAGGCCTCAGATAGCTAGTTTCGGAACCCACTCGTGAGGGAGCAATCTTAGACCTCGTACTCTCAAACGAGGGCAGTGAGAGGATCTCAGATCTAGAAGTGGGTTGCCATCTGGGGACAAGTGACCATCAAACAGTGTGGTTCACGTTAAACTCAGCTACAGAGTCAAGCCATACAAAAGTGAGGGTACTGGATTTTAGGAGGGCTGACTTTGGCAAGATGAGAATGCCTCAGAAAAGCACTAGCAAACAGACTAGAAGGAGGTGTGGAGCAACAATGGGAATCATCAAAACTGCCATCACAGAGGCAACAAGCCTTTTGGTGAAGCAAATAAACAAATCAAAACGAAAGAAAAGCCACTATGGTTCTCAAAAGGGTGGCTGTGAAAGTCAGGAAAGAAAAGATAGCGTTCGGAAGTATAAGGAAACACAGAAGGAGCAGGACAGAGAGCTGTACCAGTTAAGGCAGAAGGAAGCAGGGAGGGAAGTCAGAATAGCAATGGCCCAAACTGAGGAAAAGATAGCCAACTCAGTTAAGAAGGGGGATAAAACCTTTTATAGGTACATCAGCGAGCGTATAGAAAGACAAAGGGAGGGATAGTGAGGCTGAATAGAATGAACGGTGGGTGGGCAGAGGGGGACAGTGAGAAAGCAGGGATACCGAACAAATATTTCTGCTCAGTATTCACAAAAGAGGAGGGGGAAGTGCCTAATCCAATTAACAGAAGCACTCTTGATAGGGGGGGGGGGTCGATCCCAGTCCTTTCACAGAAGAAAGGGTTCTGCAAGAACTCCTAAAACTGAAGGTGGACAAAGCAATGGGTCCTGATGGAATTCACCCCAGAATTCTAAAAGAATTAAGGGAGGAACTAGTGAAACCACTGGCTACTCTTTTTAATAAATCATGGGAGGATGGTGTGGTACCCGAGGACTGGAGGAAGGCGGATGTGATTCCCCTTCACAAAAGTGGGACCAAGACAGAGGCAGGAAACTACAGACCTGTCAGTCTGACCTCTGTGGTAGGAAAAGTGATGGAGTCACTTCTGAAGGAAAGAATAGTTGAGTACCTAGAGGCCAGTGGAGCACAGGACCCAAGGCAGCATGGGTTCACAGCGGGAAGGTCATGTCAGACGAATCTAATAGATTTCTTTGACTGTGACCAAAGTAGTAGACCAGGGAGGGGCTGTGGACATGGCCTACCTAGACTTTAGCAAGGCATTTGACACAGTCCCACACAAAAGATTAATAGTCAAATTAACCAGCCTGGGGGGTCCCAGGGTGGTAGCCTGTAAAACATTGCTGCACAACAGGACACAGAAGGTAATTGTAAATGGAGTCCACTCTGAAGAAAGACGGTTACTAGTGGGGTACACGAGGGTTCAGTATTGGGTCCAGTCCTTTTAATGTCTTCATCAGTGACATTGCAGAGGGACTGGAAGGAAAAGTATGCCTTTTGCAGATGATACAAAGATCTGCAACAGGGCTGATACACAAGGAGGGTGGAAAGGACGAAAAGGACTTGGCAAGGTTGGAGGAATGGCTGAAGTATGGCAGCTAGGATTCAATGCAAAAGAACAAAATAATGCACCTGGGAAACAAGAACCCAGGGGAAGAATACACAATGGGTGAGGAGGTAGTAACAACAACAAAAAAGGAAAGGGACCTGGGGGTAATCATATCAGATGACCTTAAGGTTAGCAAGCAATGTGAGAAGGCAGTAGGGAGGGCTGGGGGTATACACTGGGATGTATAGGGAGAGGCATCAGCAGCAGAAAACAGGAAGTTGTTATCCCTCTGTACAGACAGTTGGTGAGACCCCATCTGGAGTACTGTGTCCAGTTCTGGAGACCCCATCTCCGCAAGGACATAGACAGGATAGAGGTAGTCCAGAGGAGGGCAACAAAAATGGTGCAGGGTCTGCAAGAGAAGCCATATGAGGAGAGACTAAAGGAGTTTAATATGTATACCCTTGAGGAAAGAAGGAGAGTGGGGACATGATAGAAACTTTTAAGTACCTCAGTGGAATCAACAAAGTCCAAGAGGGTAGCATCTTTCAGAAAAAGAGACATGCAAGAACAAGGGGACACAATTTAAAGATACAAGGGGGGGCAGTTCAGGGGCAATGTGAGGAAGTATTATTTCACAGAGAGGGTAGTGGATGCATGGAACAGCCTTCCTGAGGAGGTTGTGGGGTCTAAAACTGTGGGAGAATTCAAGAATGCATGGGACAGACATAAGGCAATTCTTGTGTGGGGTATAAAGAAATAGGCTGTTGGTTAAATAGGATCTGCAGCCTATCCTGTAGGTAGGGAAATGGGCAGACTAGATGGGCCAAGCGGTCCTTATCTGCCGTCAAAGTTTATGTTTCTATGTTTCTTACTCTCTGAATGAGAGGAAAGGGAGGGAAGGCATACAGAAATATCTGTTTCCAAGAGAGGGGTAGTGCATCTCACCAGAAAACTCCAGGCCCTGGAACGAGTGCGCAGAACTGTGGCAGTTTTGCATTGTGTGGTGATGCAAAAAGGTCGAACTCTGGATGTCCCCCACTTTTCGAACAGGTCTTCCACTGCCGTGGTCAGTAGCTCCTATTTGTGTATCCTGGACTGTGACCTGCTTAACTTGTCTGCTAAGGCATTTTGGGCACCTGGCAGAGGTACAGCTGAAAGTTCTAGGCCATGTTCCAGAGTCTACTGCCACACACTCATTGCTTCTCTGCATAGTGGATAGGAACAAGTCCCCTCTTGTTTGTTGATGTAATGCATTACACTGACATTGTCTGTCTGTATTAACAGCGAACCTGGTGTTAGATGTGGTTGAAAGGCCTGGAGACTGTAGAGGACAGCCCTCATCTCCAGTATGTTTATGTGTAATTTCACCTCCTCCTGGGACTAAACACCCTGTGTTTGGTAATGGCCAAGGTGTGCTGCCCACTCAGAGCCTGAGGCATCCAAGGTGAGAAGTTTTACTGGATTTGGCATCACAAATAGAATGCCCTTTTGCAGATTGGTGTGATCCATCCAGCACATCAGTGCTTTCCTCAAAGGAGACGTGACTAGAATTTGTTTGTCTAGTTTGTCTATGGCCTGGTCCCATTGACGTCTCAGGGACCATTGTGGGATCCGCATATGCAAGTGGGCTAGTGGCATTGTTGCTATGGCTGCTGCCATAAAGCCTAGAAGGTACAGCAGAGTCTTGGCTGGGACATACTGGCTGTTGTACACATCATAGCCGAACAGTTTATTGCATCTAAACAGTGCATTTAACACTGCTTGTTGCACATCACTGGGAAACCCAGCTACTCTGAACCAGAAGCACCTCCTCATGCAAATGCAGAGACAGCTCCTGGGAAGGCTCCAGCTGAGACTCTGAGGGATCCTGTGGATGTTAGGAGCCAAGAGGCAGTAGTCACTGCCTGCTCTGTCTCCTGTTTGGACTAGGTGGAGATTAGCCAGTTAACCAGATAGTGAAGACTTGGAGTCCTAGCTTTCTGAGGTGCATGGAGAGTACTGCAAAGCACTTTGTAAAGACCCCACGGCACTGAGGAAAGCCCAAAGGGTAGGACTCTGAACTGGTAGTACTGCCCTTCCACACAGAAAAAAACATTTACGTATTTACCGTAACAGTAGATCTTTGAGAGAATCTCTTTCATGAGGCCAGATCTATGGAACTATAAGCCACCAGCTGCTAGGACCACACAGAAACTTTTGTAAGCAGTCCCTCCTCTCCTCAGTTCCCTGCCAGAGATCATGCTCGGAGAACCTCTCTATAGGGAACCAGGAGAGAATCCAGTATTTGGCAAACCCAGGCAAGGCAGAGAGCCACAGGTAGACCATAATGGAGATGGAAACAGCAAAAACTGGAGCCTCAGGAATATAATCGAGAAGGAAAGTAGGATGGCATGTTGAAAGAGATTCTCCCAAAGATCTACTGTTATGGTAAGTACGTAACTGTTCTATCTTCTTCGAGGATATCTCTTTCATCAGACCACACCTATGGAACGAGTATCAAGCAGTACTGCCCGTAAATAGTCTAGGTGGCTGGAGCCTACAAGCCTAAGAGTGTAGGCCTTGGAGCACTGCTAGGCTAAATCCAACCCTTTCTTGAGAGACAGTGACCAGACTGTAGTGTTTAGTGAAAGTGTGGACAGTACTCCAGGTGGCAGCTGCACAGATGTCTGCAGCAGAAACACTTTTAAAACCAGCAACAGATGTGGCCATGCCTCTTGTGGAATGACCACGAACTACCCTGGAAGTTCCTTACTGTACTTTCTGTACAGAAAGTAATACAGTTTGCTAGCCGTTTGGACAAGCACTGTTTAGAAACTGGGGCACCCTCTTTCCCAGAGGTGAACGAAACAAAAAGTTGCAAGGACTTTCTGCAGTCCTTCTTATGATGTGAACAGTACTTGAGTATTCTATGCACATCTAAGGTATGGAACAATGCTTCCCCTGGATTGGAATGCTCTGGATAATACATTGGCAGGTGGATGGTTTGATTTAAAATAAACTCGGACACCACCTTTGGTAGAAACTTAGGATTAGTACACAGATAACCTGTCTTTGTGGAAAATCAAATAAGAAGGCTCATGCATTAGAGCCTGTAGCTCCAAAATCCTTTGAACAGAAGTGGTTGCAACTAAAAAGAACACTTTCCAAGAAAGAAAGCACATGCCACAAGTCGCAGCTGTCTCAGAAGGAGCCAAAGTAAGCTTTTCCAAAACAAAATTCAGGTCCCAAGCCAGGACTGAATTACAGATGAGAGGCATCAGATGGAGAATGTCTTTAAAGAACACACAGGCCAGCTCCAGCTAGGCAACCATATGACTTGCAGTAGGAACATTGAAAGCTAAAACAGCAGCCAAGTGCTCCTTGATTGAGTAATACTTCAAGCCTGCATCCGATAAGGACAGCAGATATTCTAGAACCTGATTAACTGGACAGGTGAATGGATCCAAGCTGTGAGAAGCAGCTCATAAAGCAAACTGCTTCCACTTCATAGAATAAGTGGATCTGGTGGAAGGCTTTCTAGCAGCCACCAGAACATCAGTCACTTTTTGGGAGACCACAAACCAGGCAAGGTCTATATTTTCAGGAGCCCTGCATGGAGATGAAGAAATCTGAGGTCCAGTTGGACCAGGGTTCCCTGTTCCTGTTCCTGTGACAGTAGACCCTTGCACAGGGGCAGAGGCACTAGTGGTTCCACTACTAGCTGTTGTAGTAAGGGGAACCAGATCTATCAAGGCCATAGGGGAGCAATGAGTATTACAGTTGCCACCTCCATCTGGAGCTTGAGTAGCACCCTCTGAATTAGAAGGAAGGGAGAGAAGGCATACAGAAACCTCCCTTTCCAAGAGAGGGTCAACATGTCCCGCCAGAAAACTCCAGGTCCTGGAATGAGAAAAGCAGCAATTTTGCATTGTGCGGGGACACAAAAAGGTTAGACTCTGGATGACCCGATCTGTTGAACCGGTCTTTGACTACTGGGGTCAGCAGTTTCCATTCATAAATCCTGGACTGCGATCTGCTTAGCCTGTCTGCCAAGACATTTTGGGTGCCTGGAATATGGACTGATGACAGTTCTAAACCATGTTCTACAGCCCAATACCAAACTCTCATCACTTCCCTGCACAGGGGTTAGGAGTGAGTTCCCTCATTTATTAATATAATGCATCACACTTACTTTGCCCATCTGTACTAGAAGAGGACCTGGGGACAAACGAGTCTGAAAGGCCTGAAGCCCATACAGAATAGCTTGCATTTCTAGAACATTTATGTGTAAAGTGCTCGCTACTGGGGTCCATGTATCCTGTGTTTGATGGGGCCCCAAGTGAGCACTCCAGGCCATCCCCAAAGTATCTGCTGTGGGAATCTGAAGAGGAGAGAGGATCAGGAGGAGAACAGACTGCTGGGTTCCATCCATCCCTTGAGCACTTTGCATACAGGAGATGTGACTAGAACCAGTTGTTCTAGGTCATCTGTGAGCTGTTCCTACTTGACTCTCAAAGTTCACTGGGGTATTCTTAATCTAACCACAATAAACTCAAAACACAACAAGGTTATAAAATTAGGTGACTTAAACCTAAACTGGTTGGGAGCAGCACGAAACACACTACAGACACTGACTCAAAGCTATAACCTGCACCAGATTCTAACTGAACCCACTCGCACTGCCCAGTCTCAAATGACTTCTACCCTCATTGAGTGGGTCATGGTAAACCACCTAGACCATGTACAAATGGCTGGATTACTGTCTGACGCTCAAGGAACGTTGGAGCAGCCCTTACTATTTTCCTTGATGAATTCCTGGCAATCCAGAATAAACACACCCCTAGAGTCACACGAATGGTTAGGAGCAAGCAAACTCGATGGCTCAACAAGGACCTGCTGACAAACCTACGCACACGGGACAAAAGCTGGAAGGAGTACAAACTACCTGGGCTACCAGAGGACTACATTAAATACAGGGCCCTTCAAAATCAATGCAGAAAAAAGGTCAGAACAGCAAAGAGCAGCTACTGTAGGGAACTGCTCACTAACTCTGCTGGCGACCCCAGAAAATTCTGGACCCACATTAAAACTTTTCTGGGCGCTGCTCAGACATCCACCTCAGGTGACGTAATCCTGAATGGTGTGCACTGCAATGATGCAAACACTATAGCTAATGCTTTCAACCAGATGTTCTCAGATTTGTCCCTATACACCTTACTTTTCAACTCTCCATCAGCACCTCAGCCTGCCTGCGCACCCTTAGCTCTGGCATCCTGCCCCGCTGACTACTCAACTACCTCACCTTTCTGTTTTAAAGCAATCATGAGGTCAGAAGTCCAAAGACTACTACAAACAATATCGGATAGCACCAGTCCTAGCTCAGATGCCCTAGAACCTCGCCTACTGAAACTAGCAGCACCTCTGATTGCCTCTCCACTGGCCAAAATCTTCACACTGTCTCTCTCTCTCTCTCGGTACTGTCCCCAACCTCTGAAAAGTTGCTAGAGTAACACCAATCTTTCAAAAAGGAGACCAGAAGGACATAACCAATTACAGGCCAATAGCTATCCTCTCAGTTTTAAGCAAAATACTGGAAAAGCTTGTGGCTAACCAAACCATTGACTATCTCACAAAGAACAACATTCTCTCTGACACTCAGCATGGCTTTAGGAAAGGCCACAGTACCTCAGCTGCTCTTCTGAAATTCCCCTCTAACACACTGTCCAACATGGACGCAGGCCTACTCACTGGAGCAGTCTTTATTGACCTTATCAAGGCCTTTGATCTTGTCGATCATCCCCTGCTCCTCTCCACTCTACATAAGCTCAGCTTCTCACCCAAAGTGGTCAACTGGTTTAACAGCTATCTGGCGAATAGAACACAAGTGATTAAATTCAACTCCTCACTCTCGGATGAAACCATTGTCAACATTGGTGTACCACAAGGCTCAATCCTGGGACCCCTGCTTTTTATATATATATATATATATATATATATATATATATCTCAACAACATAGGTAGCATTCTTTCCTCCTGCTCATTCATACTATACGCTGATGACCTCATCCTCTACTCCAGTGCAGCCAATGTCAACTTACTAAACACGTCTCTCTCTGTGGACTTCCAGAGGGTACAAACATGGCTGAATAACAACAAACTTGTGCTTAATGCAAAGAAAACCCAAGCCATGCTGTTTGGCTCGGCGCCCCAAACTTAAAGCCTGCAAGCAGTCCCTTATGGTACATGACTTAGGAGGAACGCTCATTGATTGTGCCACATCCTTTAAATACCTGGGAGTCATCCTTGATCAGACCCTCGACTTCAACCTGCACATTGAAAATACTTGCAAAGCATTTAACTCCAAACTAGGAATTGCTTACAAAACGAGTCACATGTTAACACCAGCAATTGCCAGAGGTATTCTTCTCCCTGCCCTGACATACGGTGTCTCCACATTTGCCAATGCCCATAAAGCAGCACTCCATAAATGGGATGTCGCTTACAACAACATATGTCGGTATGCCTCCTCCTCCTCTCATCGCCTCAAGCACCATTGCTACCTGTACAGTGACCTAGTATGGCTCTCCCCTTCTGCGTGTCGCCAGTACTCAGTATGCACCCTTATAGACTCAGTCATCTGTAATCAAACCCCCTCCTTCCTTGCGGCAGTACTTATACCCCTGACAACTGCTGCCTACGACTTTCGCTTGGCCAATAAATCCCTTCTTAGCGTACCTATGTGCCTCACATTTAAAGGCACTGGAGTCTTTCATCATGCTGCCCCAACCAGCTGGAACTCCCTCTCCCTAGCTTACCCATCTTGGTATCTGTATCCACTGCTGATCCAACCTTGCCCACTTTCCCATCCCTACCTCCCTCCGTTATGCTAAGTAGATCATATCTCAGGTTAAATGTTTATCCCTCTATGTATTGCCAGTTATGTACCTTATGCTATCTCAATGTGATCTGTTTCACTTTCTGTTGTCACTTGCGTGTACTGTATTATCTTCAGGACTGTCTCATCCTCATATATTTCAACTGCAAATGCAATGTACCTGTCTCGCTGTCTTGTGTGTACTCTCCCAGTTCGTGCCTGAAAATAGTCAATTATGGCTAATGCAGCTCCCCGGTAAACAAAAACTAAATAAATAAAATAAATAAATTCTCATGTGCAGCCTGGCCAATGGTACTGTCACAACGGCCGCTGCCATAAGGCCCAGTAGGTATAGGAATGCCCTGGCTGAGACATACTGGCTGTTGTGTACTAGTTGTGCATGGGCAACCAGGCATTGGGCCCTGTCCAGGAGCAGGAAGGCCGAGCTCTGAGCGGTGTCCAGGGCTGCTTCTATATATCGCAGTCACTGACAAGGAGTCTTGGTATGTTCACATTAACCCCTAGGGCATTGAACAGCTGTCTGGTTTGAGCTAATATGTGCAGGAGCTGGTCCCCGGAGTGGGCTTTCAATAACCAGTCATCCAGGTAGGGGAAAACATAAAGGCCTTCCCTGCGAAGGGCTGCTGCCACTACTGCTAAGCATTTGGCAAAGACCTATGGTGCAGAAGACAAGCTAAAGGGCAACTCTCTGCATCGGTAATGTTCGCCTTGGAACAGGAATCTCAGGTATTTTCTGTAAGGTTTCCGGATTTTTATATGAAGGTAAGTATCCTTCATATCAAGGGAAAAGATCCAAGGCCTTGTAGTGTGACCATTCTATGCTTTTTGTACTCTATGGAGAAGTTCAGCTCTCTGAGATCTAGGATAGGCCGCAGGTCTCCTGTCCACTTTGGGACCAGGAAGTACCAGGAGTAAAAACCCCTTCTGCCTTAGTTCAAAGGGTACAGGCTCTATGGCCTTCTTTTGAAGTAAAGCCTGCATTTCCTTCAGAAGCAGAGGTAAGTGATCTATAGGGCAGTGGGTTACTATTGGCAGATGATCTGGAGGTGTGTCTAAAAGTTTCAGAGCATAGCATTGTTCTATGATTTCTAGAACCTAAGCATTTCGTCACCTCCTTCCACTGATTGAAGCAGAGAGGAGACCCCTACAACTACCCCTGGAGGTAAAGGTGGTTGGGGAATCTATAAGGAGTCAGGTGGAGCCAGTTGGGGTGACTCCCCCTGCGCCACCACCTCTAGGAGCTTTTGAATGGGCAGCTGGAGTGGTAGTGGGGGCTGGCAAGGCTCCTGCTCCCTTGCCCCTGCCCTGCTGTCTGGTCACTGGGTGGTATTTGGAACCAGCTGGATGAAAAGGAACCCCGTGCCTACCCCATGGCTGGGTATGGTATAGTGAATGCACCAACTTCAGGGTTCTGCCTGAGATCTAAAAGGTGGAGAGAATGCCTTGGACATCACAACCAAACAGCTTATGTGCACTGAAAGAGACACTGAGAATAAGCTGTTGCACGTCATTCACAAATTCAGCCACCCTAAGCAATGAGTATCTCCTGAGACAAATGCCAGAGACAGCAGCCCTGCCAGAAGCATCTGACACATCAGAAGCCGCACATAGCAAATGCATGCTCACATAGGCCCCAGCAGTGAGAGCTTTAGGAAGCTCTTGTTTGGCTGGTTTGGAGGTGCCCTCTGGTAAGTCTTGTACAGCTACCTTGGCCTTTCTCCGGAGGGTGTTCTGGTACTTATCATGTAGGCTTAATGGTTAACAATATGAAGGCCCAATGAAGTGGAGGCAAAGGTCCTTTTGCCTAAAATGTCTACCCTCCTGGACTCATTATTAGGAGGGAGGAGGGGGAACTCGGGTACTTAGGTGCCCTTGATCTATCATAGGCAGCATTAATGACTACTGAGTTTGCCTCAGGCTGGGTGGCAAAAAATGGTTTCCCAGAAAGAACCATGTACAGTTTATCTGCATTCCTTAGTATGGCTGGAATAACATTTGGCGTATATCAGGCAGCAAAGGTGGCATCCTCTAAAGCAGGGAGGAGAGGTGACTCCACAATAGGGGGAGAGTCAGGCAGCTCCAGAAAATCTATTAAATATTTCTCGGTAGTGTCCTGCACTTCCAGGTCAAAGCACATGGCAGCCTGTAACTGCTGCATCACAGCGAAGGCAGGTTCCTCTGGTGGGACTTTGGGGTGTGGACCATTGAGTCCTCACTGCAAGTGGATGCAGTAGAATTGGTGCCCCAATCATAGTGGCTTTCAGCATAGTCATTAGCCTCTTCCTTCTCATCCTGCATTATTAAGTCAGAATTATATTCATAATCATCATCAAGATGGCTGACAGGCAATCAGCGGTACCCTAGGAGGTGGCTGGGGCATTGGTCCACCCTGCAATGTTGATGGGGGGTTAGTCATATGCCCCATTGATGGACCCCAGGACATGGCGAGTAGGTAAGAGGTGTCTAATTATGTCAGTGAAAGATGATATAACTGCCTGAACGTCTGCACCCATGTGGTCAACAGGTGCAACTGGAGGAGTCAACGAGGGAAGCCGAGTCCCATATGTTGACAGCGATGTGCCAGCTGTACTAGGCCTGGTAGTGCCTGCACCAAGCCCCAAACTTGGTGTCATGTCACTGGTCAGGGAAGGGAACAGCATCACCAGGGAGTGGACACCGGCACAGAGTAGGTCGTACATTCTGTGCAAAGGGGTGAGCTGGAATGCAGCAGGGAGGTTTTCTCCTTCTCCTTGTCCCAGTGCTTGTGTTTGTGACTCCCTGACACCTTGTCCTGGGATTTAGAAGACCTGGACTTAGTAATCTGTGCCAACAACACAGAGGTGCTCTTCTGCTGGAGTTCCTTCTCCAATCTGGCCAGTTTCTGCTCAAGGAGATGCTTCTCGAGGGCCCTTTGCAGTGTCACCTGGTCACAGAACTGAAACCCCAGCAAATGTTTCAGGCTTTCACATTGTGGTCCTGGCCTAGGCAGTAGGCACAGACATTGTGGGAGTTACCAGAGCAGATCTTCTCATTACAGGCACAAAACTGGACAATTTCAATGGTTCCTTTGATGACATACGGTTTGTTGAAAATCACTATAAAAGTGGTTACTTTTTTGATAAAAGAAATAAAATAGTGGTCAGTGCAGTGGTATTTCATGTGGAGGTCTGACGAGTATGGTCAGTGGTGGGAAAAGAACTATGGAAAAGAGGGTCCGCCCACATTTATATGGGAGAGACGATGTCTGACACCATTGTGGGTGGCCCCTAGTGGACTGCTTGCAAAAGTTTCCATGTCGTTCTAGCACCTGGCAGCTTATAGGGAGCCTCCTCCACCTAAAGGGGGAGGAGGAATTGGTATGGGGACTCCTCCTGCCACTGTGGCCCCTGTGTCATCGAGGCACAGGTCAGGAAGCATAGGAAAACCAGGAGCAGTTTCAAAATTCGCAAATAGCATTTTAGTATTAATAGCAGCAAAAGAAAAAAAAATATTTAGTGTAACTGTTTACAATCGCAGTACAAACACAGAAAACAGAGTCCTTCTTCTGAGTTTTTTCTTCTCAGTTTCAAATCTGTCTCTGTCTCTCTCTTGTATAAGCATTGCTGCTCTTTTTGTAAGTCTGTGCCTGTGAAACTCGTTAAGAAAACAGCATGCTTCTCACACAATGTTCTTGTAAGTTTCCAATGTTCTTGCAGGTGCAGCAAAAAGAACATGGTGACCCAGAACTGGCCTCTTATTTACAGCATCTCAGAGAGTTTGCAAACCAGCTTCTCAGGTTAACTCCTTGAGTTCCAAATAGCTTTTTGCAATCATTTCAACAATATAACTATATATAGTTTTAAGCAAAGGGATCCCAGTATCAGTGACATTTCCACATAAAGATTCACATATATTTTTATACCTGCAGATATGCAAGGGGAAAGAAAAGACAGAAATAGCAAGGGAAGGCAGAGAGATTGAGAGGGGCAGAGAATTACAAAACTGTCAGAGTGATCAGTTCCTAGGTCTCACAAGAAAAGTAGGTTGCACAACCAGACAGACAAGAGACAGAAAAGGAGATGATAGAACAGATCCTTGCATTTAACTCTTTCAGCATAACAAATGGGACAGGGCTTTATTCAACCCTGTCACACCCTGCTGGAAGCCCTCCCTCCATGGGGCGTGAAATGGCTGGCGCCAGGCCGACGGGTGACGTGCCTCAGGAGGGAGGGGTAGTGCCAGGTCTGGTGACTGATCAATGGGCAGGCAGTCCAGATGCAGGACTGGTGGAGCGAGCAGAGGCAGGGCAGGTGCCAAGGGGTTCAAAACCCCACCTGACTCAGCCCTAGCTTCTGTAACTTGCTCCCTGACCGGATTCACCTGCACCGTGAAGTTTTTCTAGATCAATCAACCACCATTCGCCATGCTCCCTGTGACACTCAGACAGCTGGTTCTGATTAATCTATGATTTTTGTAATATAAAAATGTGTTATTGAGTGTCTCTCATGAGACATGCTGAAAACAGCCTGTGGAATGACCCCCCCCCCAAGGTTTTAGATACAAGGTGTTACCTGGAAGGCCAGGAGATAACTACAGGCTAGAAGAGGCCTAAACTAAGCATCTCCTGTTTATCTAGCTTAATTGTAGCTTGCCAGCTGACAGGATAGAAAATATCCATTTTATGACATTTAGAAGAGGAAAACCAGGTTATGTCACACTGGTGCGAAGTCATAAGTGTTCCTCTGGTGTCTGTAAAAGCAGGGTGTTGCTCATGCATGAAAGAAGGACTTAGAAATTAACCTTATTTAATTTATCTTCTGAGTGATGACATCCTGATTGTATAATTTTTAATAAACAAAGGAGGAGCTGGGTGACATCATGGAGAAGACAGGCTCAAGACAGTGTTTTAATTATGCTGTGAGTGACCTGTAAACACACACACGTTTGGACTCTCTTGACAACAACATGTGTCTATCAGCACTATTAGAAGAGATACATTAGATATATAAGTCTAATTGTCTGGTGGTAGGAATTTTGCACTTTTTTAACCCTTGTTCTTTTAAATGATTATATGTTTTTTGTGATATATGGTTGTGTATTTACATTTTACATTATTTTATCTATTTTTAAGTAAACCTCAACTTTAGAGACTACTTGGTGTGCCTTTGAAATTCTTTTTCTTGACAAGTGAAGCATACATGGTTAATGTTGACACTGTACAAAGCTTACTGGTTTTACCAAACTGGGAAAAGGTAAGAATTTATTCTGAGGTCTTTAATAGAGTTGTAAAGATTCATTTTGTACGCCTGGTTAGATGCCCGATGGCAAAAGATATCTGGCCCCCCAAAGAGCAGAATTATCTGAGCCTGTACATTGGGTACGCTAGCAAGAGGTTCGCAGTTTGAATCCCTCCAGAACTTGAGACCAAAGTTTGATTCAAACTCACAAAACAGACAGGAGGGTTACCCTGTTCTGTTAACTGTTCACAATACTGCACTCGGAGGTTGGCACTGTGGGAGCAGAGGGCCTGACCTGCTGAGTGGGGTTGTGACAGATTGGTTGGCAGCGGTGTGCATAATTTTGGTATTACAAGCTTTTATTGTTCAGTGTGTCAGCTTGAGACCGTCAGCTCACTTGCAAAGAAAGAAAAAGGCAGTGATTTATTTTTTAAAAAGGAGACAGAACTATATCACTTGGCGTACAGTCAAGTTCCTACCCATTTTATTTTTTTTTTTTCTAAAGTGCAAGTCAGAGTAGCCATAATTAGGGAAGAAGATGGCTTCCAACTACAGCAGGCACACTGTAGACTACTTAAAGCAGTTGTGTGGGGACAGAGGAGTCCCGTTTGAGGTGAAAGCCACCAAACAGAACCTCGTGGATGCCCTGATGGTAACAGATACCCAGAGCATCAAGTCACAGACAGTGACTGAAAAGGACCAAACCTTGAGTGTGGCAGGGATAGCGGCCAGTGCAGTGTCCAGATCTGATGAGAAGGGCAATAGGGCCAGTGTCAGCAAAGGACCACAGCAGCAGGGGAAGGTCACCAGTATCCTGGATCCAGAAGTATTCAGGATACAAACTGAGTTGCGCAGAATGGAGCTGGAGTTCCAGAGGGAGAGGGACCGTGAACAGCGGGAGGCAGACCATGAGGAGCATGAGTGACAGCGAGCTGCAGAGGAGAAGAGGTAACAAGAACAGAGGGAGGCAGAGCGAGAACGCAGAGAGGTAGATCGAGAACAGAGAGACACTGACCGTGAGGAGCATGACCGCCAGAGGCAACATGAACTGGAGAAGCTACGACTCCATCCAGCGGCACCAGAGCAGGTAAGTGGCTTGGGTTTAACTGGGAATACAGGACTGGGTTACAAACTGAATTCCAAATTGATAGCCAAATTTAAAGAGGGGGAGGCTATGGATGCCTTTTTAAATGTTTTTGAAAAAGTTTGTATTCAGGCTAAAATTCCTAGGGAGTCCTAGAGCTTCCAGCTATCCCTGCTACTTACCAGGAAAGCTTGGGATGCATCGGGTCAAATGAACAAAGAGAACAGTAATGATTACAGCAAGTTAAAAGCTGCACTGCTAAAGAAATTAGAATTAACTGCTTAATCATACAGAGCTAAATTCCATAAGCTCAGGAGAAGCCCTACATGAGCTATAAGGAGCTAGCCACAAAACAACGTCAGTTTTTAAAACGTTGGTGGGAAGGAATTGAAGCAAACTCTGTTAATAAAATTGAAAATGTGATTTTGTTAGAACAGTTTTCTGGGCATGCCCAGCAGAGCTGAAAACCTGGCTGGAGGACCGAGAACCCAAAACAGTGGAAGAGGCTGCTGAACTCTTGGACCACTATGCCAAGAGCAGACCTGCTCTGAGAGCAAATGGGGTGGGCATGACAGCGCAGAAAGGGAAAAGCGTGCCTTCAGGGCAGCTAAAACCCTCACTGCTTCCTCCAAAACTAGTTAGCCCCAGGTTTCAGAGAAAAGATTTCTCTGAGAAAAGAAATGAATGTTGGTTGTGTAAAGAAACTGGGCATATTGCCATACAGTGTCCCAAAAGGCGAGCGATACACAACAGGGGGCTAGGAAGGAAGTGGGTTGTTTGTGTGTCCCTGGAAGCATGCCTGTGAACCTGAGGGAACACATGCACCCATTCATGGTGAATGGTGTACAGACGCAAGGGTTAAGTGACACAGGGGCATCCCAGACATTGGCAAAAGGGGATCTAGTAGAGCCGGGTCAGCTTATACCCAGTAAATACGTCACTGTACAGGCCTTCACTGGTGAAGAGAAAACATTGCCACTCGCTAGTGTTATGCTAGAGTGGGGTGAAACAGGGGGAACTGTGCAACAGGTGGCTGTAGCCAAAACCTTAGCAGTGGATGTGATCATGGGCAACAATCTTAAACAGGGGATGGTGTGTGCAGTTACCTGTAGCCAAGTGGCAAGGGAAAATAGTAGTTCCCTGAACCTCACAGAAGCCATTGTGGAAAACACTGGGTGGCTGGTTCCCCAGCCTGTGTCTCCTGATATGGAGATTAATGAAAAGGGGGTAGAAATTTCCCCAGTAGCAGTTAACCACACAGCTACAGAGGGTTACTCCAAAGAGGGAGGGGTGACCTATTGTCAGAGGGTTAGGGATAACAGTGATCTTGAGTGCCCTGATGCTAGTGCTAGGGACCCTAGTTTAGCGACTGAAGGTGACCTGTCCCATGCCTTAAGAATGTGCGAGGGGTTTGCTGCTGCTCAGAGAAGTGACCCTAGTTTAGAGAAGCTGAGGGCTTGGGCAGTCTCTGATGGAGCACAAGGAGGTGACAGCAAACATAAAGTTTATTGGAAAAATGGACTGATGTATACTCAGGCTGTGCAGACAGAGGGAGGGGCACTAGGCAGGCAGTTTGTCGTTCCCCAGGGGTATCGTGAGCAGTTGCTCAAGACTGCACATGTTATTCCCTTGTCTGGCCATCTGGGAATCATGTGCACTATGCAGTGGTTGGCCCAGAATTTCTATTGACCTAACTTCACCTAGCAGGTGAAGGAGTATTACAGGTCTTGACACCAGTGCCAAGAAATAGGGAAGGCGGGCAAGAAAATCCAAGCCGCCCTGATTCCATTGCCCATAGTGGAGGAGCCATTCCAGTGGGTGGAATGGATATTGTGGGGCCTTTAAATACCCCCAGCTCCTCAGGGAAGAGATCCATCCTGACTGTGGTGGATTATGCCACCCTGTACCCGGAGGCAGTCACCCTATCCTCACTGAGGACAGACAAAGTGGCAGATGCCTTACTTGGGATTTTCTCCCGTGTTGGGTTTCTGCAGGAGGTTATCACCGATCAAGGGGGTTCCTTCATGTCAGACCTGATGAAATGTTTATTAGAGAAGTGTGGGGTGGTGCAGAGATGCACGACACCGTATCACCCACAAGCCAATGGGCTTGTGGAAAGATTCAATGGTACCCTGAAGTCAATGCTCCGGGTGTTTGCTGAACAGCATGGGAGGGACTGGGAGAAATACCTTCTCCACCTGTTGTTTGCATACAGGAGGTGCCTGCCAAGAGTCACAGGATTTTCCCTTCAACCTTATATGGATGCCTGGCAGGCCCTAGATTTGATCCGGGAGGACTGGAAGGCAAGCATGCCACCCAGGGAACTCCCATTGTGGATTACATCCTAGGTTTAGGGAAAGGCTGAAGGAACTTATGGGGACAGCCCAGAGCAACCTGGCAGCTGCTCAACAGAAACAAAAAGTGTGGTATGACCGCAGAGCCAGAGCTCGCTCATACATGGTGGGTCAGGAGGTCATGGTCCTCATTCCGGTCCGGAAAGACAAGCTGCAGGCTGAGTGGGCAGGACTGTACAAAGTGGTTAGGAAGATAAACTATATTATAGAGTTACCTGACGGAAGAGAGACAGAAAGGATGTAACATGTCAACATGATGAAGCCATATGCAAATAGGCTGACATGGTGTTTGCAGTGTGTAGTCCTGGGGAGGGGACGGATGAAGGAGACCCCCTTCTGGACTTGCTGGAAGAAAGCAAGTGGGAGTCCTCTGTGAAGGCAATAAAACTGTCTCCCCAGCTGTCCCCAGATAAGATCCAGGAAGTAAGAGAGGTTTTAGCAGACTTTGCCCCATTGTTTAGTGCCAAGCCTGGACTAACCCCCTTAGCGACACACGATGTGGAGACAGGGACACAGACTCCCATACGGCGGACAGCATATCAGGTGTCGGAGGCTGTCCAAAAGGACATTAGGAAGGAAGTGGAGGAGATACTGGATTTAGGGGTAATCCAGAGATCCCACAGCCCCTGGACCTCAACTGTAGTCCTTGTGCCTAAGCCAGATGGCTCTACTTGTTTCTGTGTGGACTATCATGGACTGAATGCAGTCACGAAGTCAGGCGCCCACCCAATGCCCTGGATGGACGAACTCCTGGACAAGTTGGGAGGGGCAACCTATCTTACGACTATTGACCTGACAAAGAGGTATTGGCAGGAAGAGTTGATGGACAGAGCTAGGGAGAGGTCGACCTTCATCACTCCGATAGGCTTATTTGAATTCAAAGTAATGCCTTTTGGAATGAAGAATGCCCCGGCCACTTTCCAAAGGTTGGTGAATCAGGTGTTAAATGGTGCTGAGGAGTATGCCGTGGCGTACCTGGATGACATTGCCATCTTTAGCACCAGCGGGGAAGAACACCTATCCCACCTTAGGGAAGTGCTGGGTAGGATACAGAGGGCAGGGCTCACTGTCAAAGCCAGGAAGTGCCAGGTGGCCATGGGAGAAGTGACATACCTAGGGCATGTGGTAGGCCGAGGCGAGCTCTGTGCTAACCAAATAAAAGTAGAGGTAATCCAGGCATGGCCCAGACCACAAACGCAGAAGCAGGTCATGAGTTTTCTTGGAACAGCAAGGTACTATAGAAAATGTGTACCCAATTACAGTGCCTTGGCTGCTCCCCCATCTGACCTGATAAAGAAAAGGATGCCAAAGAAAATTACCTGGGTACCAGCCTGTGAAGAAGCCTTTACCAGATTGAAGGAGGCACTGTGCAGTGCTCCTGTTTTGTCAAGTCAAGACTATAGCAAACCCTTTATAGTTCAGACTGATGCCTCAGACGTGGGTATTGGGGCAGTACTGAGTCAGACATCCAGCCAAGGGAGAGATTACCCAATAGCATACCTGAGTAAAAAGTTGCTTCCCAGGGAGCAGGCATTCTCTACTGTGAAAAAGGAGTGTCTTGACATAGTAAGGGCCCTAAAGAAGTTAGAACCATACTTGTATAGGCAACATTTTGTGGTACAGACTGACCACAACCCCCTGGTTTGGCTGACGCAGATGGGGAAAAAACAATGGTAGATGGTTAAGATGGAGTCTTGCTTTGCAAGGGTATGACATGACCATTCTACATAGAGCTCGAGCCAAAAATCAGAACTCAGATGGTTTGTCTCGTGTCTATGAGGAGTGAACTGATTTGGGAAGCTCATCCCATGCAGGGGATAGAGCCCCCAAATTCAGTCTAGGTGGGGAGGAATTGTAACACTCAGACAGCTGGTTCTGATTAATCTATGATTTTTGTAATATACTAACATACTAAAATGCCAGCAGAATAGGCTTAACGGTCTTTCATGTCTGCTTGTTTGGTCAGCCCCCACCCTGGGAGCTGACCTTACTGCCCCCCTCTCCCTCTCTGGCTTCTCTCTTCCCAGTCCCGGATATTCTCGCTGCACTGGTTTTTGCTTCCAGAACCCTTCCCTGTACCTGTCCCACCCCCTCTTGAACCTCTCCACCATTTCTGCCTCCACCAGCAACCTGGGCAGCGCATTCCATGGCTCCACCACCTTCTCAGTGAAATAGCACCTCCTCCTTTCGTCCCTGAATCTCCTCCCCTCCAGCTTCCACCCATGCCCTCTAGTTGCCCCCCCTTCCTTCGGAGCACCCTGACTGCTCCTACTCTATTTACCCCCTTCATGTACCTGAAGACCTCTATCATGTGCCCCTGGTCTCTTCTCTCTTCCAATGTGTACATATTTAGCACTTTGAGCCTCTCCTCATAGGTCCTATCACCCAAGCCCCAACTCATTTTGGTTGCCCTCCTCTGGACCCTCTCCAGGAGTTCAATGTCCCTCTTTAAATGTGGCCTCCAAAACTGCATGCAGCACTCGAGGTGCGGCCTCACCAAGCAGTTATACAGTGGGAGTATCACTTCCCTCCTTCTGGAGGTGAGCCCCCTAGCGATGCATCCAAGCATCCTGTTGGCCTTTGCTGCTGTCCTCCTACAAGTCTCCGAGTTGTTCATCTTGACATCCACCACCACCCCTAGGTCCCTCTCAGCCATCAAGACTTGTAGCATTTCCCTCCTCAGGGGTGTACATGGCCTGGGTTTCTGGCTCCCAGGTGCAGTACCTTGCATTTTCCTGCATTGAACCTCAGCTTCGCTTTTAGACCACCTTTCCAGAGCCTCCAGGTCCCCTGTAGGCCACCCTACCTCCTCCCCTATCCACCACCCCCCCAGTTTTGAGTCATCCGCAAAGAGACTCATCTCACTCCTGATACCTTCCTTATGTCAGAGACATAGGCATTGAACAGGAGGGGCCCAAGGACCGATCCCTGAGGGACTCCACTAATGACCCTCCTTGGGGGTGAGACTCTCCCGCTGACCACAACCCTCTGGGTCCAGTTCTGGAGCCAATTTCCTATCCATCTGATCATCTGGTTCCCTACCCTCATTTCTCCCAGATTATTCAACAGGCCCCCATGAGGAACAAAGTCAAATGCCTTGCTGAAGTCAAGAAAGAGGACATCCACTGATCTACCCAGGTCCAAGGCACTCATCACCCAGTCATAGAACTCTACAAGGTTTGTCTGACATGATTTCCCCGGGAAGAATCCATGCTGTCTTTCTTCCAGGCACCCCAACTTTTCCAGGTCCCCCCTAGTCTTTCCTTGACAATGCCCTCCATCACGTTGCCTACCACTGATGTCAGGCAGACGGGCCTGTAGTTCCCCGCCACCTCTCTTGTTCCCCCCTTGTGAACAGGCACTATATGCACCACCTTCCAGTCCTGGGGCACCCACCCTGTCCTCAGAGAGATGCAGAAGAGCTCCGCCAGGGGTTTCACCAGGACATCCGCCAGTTCCTTCAGCCACTCTGGGATGTAATTTATCCGGCCCTAGTGCTTTCTCTGTCTTAAGGGACCTGAGGGCTTCCCTCTCTCTGCCGTGATTTTCACCTCTGCTACCTTGTCCCCCTGCTTTGCCTTCCACCTGCCTGCCAGTGATGCCCCCCCCTTCCCAGACCCACCAATAGGTAAGGGTCCCCCTCCTCAGTTTCACCATCTCTTCCTGTGTTATTGTCTCTCATGAGACATGCTGAAAACTGCCTGTGGAATGACACCCCCCTCCCAGGTTTTAGATACAAGGTGTTACCTGGAAGGCCAGGAGATAATTGCAGGCTAGAAGAGGCCTAAATTAAGCATCTCCTGTTTATCTAGCTTAATTGTAGCTTGCCAACTGACAGGATAGAAAATATCCATTTTATGACGTTTAAAGGAGGAAAACCAGGTTATGTCACACTGGTGCAAAGTCATAAATGTTCCTCTGATGTCTGTAAAAGCAGGATGTTGCTCATGGATGAAAGAAGGACTTAGAAATTAACCTTATTTAATTTACCTTCTGAGTGATGACATCCTGATTGTATAATTTTTAATAAACCAAGGAGGAGCTCGGTGACATCATGGAGAAGGCAGGCTCAAGACAGTGTTTTAATTATGCTGTGAGTGACCTGTAAACACACACACACACGTTTGGACTCTCTTGACAACATGTGTCTATCAGCACTATTAGAAGAGACACATTAGATATATAAGTCTAATTGTCTGGTGGTAGGAATTTTGCACTTTTTTTTTTAACCCTTGTTCTTTTAAATGATTGTATGTTTTTGTGATATATGGTTGTGTATTTACATTTTACATTATTTTATCTATTTTTAAGTAAACCTCTACTTTAGAGACTATTTGGTGTGCCTTTGAAATTCTTTTTCTTGACAAGTGAAGCATACATGGTTAAAGTTGACACTGTACAAAGCTTACTGGTTTTACCAAACTAGGAAAAGGTAAGAATTTATTCTGAGGTCTTTAATACGCCTGGTTAGGTACCTGTAGGCAAAAGATATCTGCCTCCCCCCCCCGAAGAGCAGAATTATCTGAGCCTGTACATTGGGTACGCTAGCAAGAGGTTCACAGTTTGAATCCCTCCAGAACTTGAGACCAAAGTTTGATTCAAACCCACAAAACAGACAGGAAGTTTACCCTGTTCTGGTAACTGTTCACAATACTACGCTCGGAGGTTGGCACTGTGGGAGCAGAGGGCCTGACCTGCTGAGTGGGGTTGTGACACTCCCTACCCTGATCATGTGGCCAGTATTTGCTGCAGCCTTCAACCGCACCTTCACCATGTGCTCCCACCCTGCTTGAGCCAAAGACCTCCGTGCTCTTGCAGTTTACCCTGCAGTTCCCTGTCTCCTGTTTGTTCCAGACTTGTTCTCTGGTGGCTGGCGTTCCTCCTTTCTGAGTGTGCTCCTGGCCTACCACGTGGCCTCCAATTTATTCCCCCAGCATTTCTGTCCCTCCCATTCACTGCAGAATAGCAGCCCTTCACTCTGGCGATTTGGAAAAACTTTCTTTGCAGGCCATGGCCAAAATGAATAGTGCTACCTGGTTGGAGCAGGTGCTCCATAGAGGGTGTCTGGCTCAGTGGTGGGCCGGCCCCGATGGGGCTGCAGCTAGAGTGGCTGGCAGTGGCCAGCAGCCTGGGGGCAGGGGTGGTTGGATCAAGGGAAGGCAGAGTCATCTTCCCCCTCCTTCTTTTCTCCAGTGGAGCATGCTTATGAAGCTGCAAGGCAGCCTGCTGCTACCAGAGCAGGGATGGAGGGTTGGGCTTGCCTCCTACTGGCTGCTTTAACTCAACTGCTCCTATGGCCTCTGCTGGTGCTGGCCAGGAGACCTGTGATGCATCCTGACCCCCCTACCAGCAGACCTCTAGGTCAGCCCAGGGCATGCAGCTCCTTGGCCCTTCCCCCACACCTGAGACTGCCACCTCACAACAGATCCTGCCCGATGGGGGATCAAAGAAGAAGAAGAGTGCTGAGGATGGTGGATGGCTTTTCCAAGACGTTTGCAGTAGAGCCGAATGCAGCTGAGATGGCGGGTGAGTATTCTATTTATACCTTGGCTGAATTGTTGTTTGGTGGTGAGGAGGAAGTTAGGCATCAGTTGGTAGCTAGCCTACAGGGGTCAGTTGGGATTAGGGGCAGCCGGGGGGGGTGATCCGGGGGCAGAGGAGGTTAGGGTGCAGAAGGACAAATTGCCCCTGGCAACGCAACTCTGGTGTAAGGAATTGGTGGGCCAGGTGAATAGGGTAATAGAGGAATATGGCAGCACCCCAGGGCATGTTCACCAACGTGCTCAGGGCGGTAGCCAACCTTAGGGCCAAGGATCCAGACAGACTGCTCAGGATGTAAAGGTCTGGGTCAGGGAGAAAAGGAGAACTGCAGGAGCGGGGCGGCCTTGATTGGGGTCTCGCTCACATGAATTACCTAGGCAGGGCAGTGGTACTGCTGTGGTGCAGACCCCAGGGGTTATAAGCATGCCCCACCGCCAGTTGCAACCTCAGTGGCCAGTGAGCCAAGTGAGGACTTGGCTGCCACAGTTCAAGTTTATTGCAGGAAAGACTCCATTGAGTCAGCTCATTCACAAGGAGGTCCTGAGGCACATACACATACAGTTCGCAATTACATAGACAGGAGATATAAAATGTAGAACAACAAAGAAAAAATATATAATACAAGAGGTATACACAATAGAAGTCCTTATGCTATATATGCAGTACATTCCAGCTTTAACCTTGCCCTAAATTATGCAACACATTTCAGCTTAATAAGTAGAGGGCCAGTTGGTACCTAGGAAGTTGACTTGGCGTTGGGGGGCCTAGTAGCACCTACATATGTCTTTTAATTTAGAGATAGCTAGTGTTTTGTAGGAGTTAATTGATATGATGCTGGTTAGCTTCAGCATGGCTTGTAGTTGGTTCCAAATGTTTGGGAGGGCATATGAGACTGTAAAGCTTCTTACAGCAGAAGTCAAAGAACTAAGGGTTGGAGCAATCTCATGTAACCCAGGGTCATTGGTGGCACATGTACTTCAGTCCCTAAAAGAGAAGATATGGAAAAAGGAGTATATAGATATCTTCTCCTTGTTATATGAGGAGGAAGAACTTAAAGAAGCGGACAAAGAAAATGAGGGTAAGAAAGACAAAAAGGATAAAAAAAAGAGAACAAGGTGAAGAGGAACATGTTGATGTGGATAGTGTCATTTAATATACTATCAACAACTGTGCTGGAGAAGGAACCTGAAGAGCGATAGCTCTAATCAAATACCGAGACCACATTTTGAAGGCGCACTATTCATATGGGAGTGAAGTGTAGCGCATCCGTGATGAAAAGTTCAGGAAGAGGATGGCCTCTGACCCTCTTCAATGAAGTGGGGCAGAATGCAAATGTTTCTTTACCTGGAGCAGATGTGCCCAATGCTCCCCTTTCTCAGGCTGCGTACTGACAGCAGGCTGTCAGTGATGGGAGCCACCTCCGGGGGGGAAGTACAAAGGAGGGGGGACTTCAAAAGGGGAAGGTAGCTGTTGGAGGTACAATAAAGGATCATGTCCTCATCAAGGCAATTGCAAGTACAAATATACTTGTCAAGGGTGTGGGGCACCCACCCAGGGTTCAAGTTTGGGAAGAAAGGCAAGGGTGGCAGCGCTGGAAGTGGCTCCACCTCAAACGGGGCTCGGAAAGGCACCCTCTCCAATTAAGGTGGGGACACTTCTCTCCTGGTTAAAAAGGCACCTGAATAGAGCTGTGGCATTGGATTTGTTGGAAGGTTTTAGTGATGGTTTTAGGATTCCCTATCACGGCCCCCGGAGTCACTCAGGAAGTGAGCAACCTGAAATTGGCTGTGGATAGACCCAGGATATTGGGGAGGAAAAACTCAGAAAGAGGTAGGGCTAGGGAAGATAGTAGGCCCATTCCCCATGCCCCCTCTGGTCAACCTACGAGTCTTTCCCCTGGGCTTAGTACCAAAGAAAGCCCCAGGGGAATTCTGCCTCATTCATCACCTCTCCTTGCCATGGCGGGATTAGATCAATGACCAGATAGACCCTGAGCTCACCACAGTATCCTACACATCATTTGATGTAGCAGTACAGTGGGTGCAAGAATGTGGTCCAGGGGCACTACTGGCAAAGGAGGACATAGAATCCGCATTCCACCTCATCCCTATGCACCCATAGGATTTCTGCCTGCTGGACATGAAGGCACAGGACCAGTATTTTGTGGACAGGTGCATGCCAATGGGCTGTTCCATCTCATGTTCCATTTTCAAGAAGTTAAGCACCTTCCTGAACTGAGTGGCATGCACCTCCATGGGGGTAGATTCCATCATGCACTATTTGGATGATTTCCTCTTCATTGGGCCAAATGATGTGGACACCTGCGGCAGGGCACTCAACGGTTTCATGGACATTGCCCAGGAGTTCGATGTGTCTCTGGCCATGGATAAAAAAGAGGGCCTGTGCACCAGACTCACATTCCTAGGCATCGAACTGGACTCCCTAGCCATGGTTTCCAGGTTGCTGGTGGATAAGGTGCAGAAGCTGGTTCGGCTGGTAAAAGAGATCGGGGGGCCAAAAAGGGCACCTTGAGGTGGCTACAGGAGCTGCACAGGCACCTGAATTTCACTTGCAAGATCATCCCCATGGGGTGCCCTTTTTGCAGGTGGCTGGCCACGGCCATGGCCAGGGTCCACTCGCCACATCACTTCATCCGGGTCCACAAGGGCATGAAAGCCAACTTGGAGATCTGGGTTGAGTTCTTAATGACTTTCAAGGGAGTGGCCCTGTGGCAGACACCTGCCACCACCAACTGGGAGCTGAGTTTTTTACAGACACATCTGGGGGGCCTAGGACTTGGAATCTACTGCCAGAGCGAATGGTGCGCTGCCACTTGGCCTCAGGCATGGCACGACAAGAGGCTAACCAAAAACCTTACTTTCTTGGAATTCTTCCCCATTGTGGTTGCCCTGGAAATCTGGGGCAAGAGACTAGAAAACAAGTTGGTGGTCTTTTGGTCTAGCAACATGGGGTAGTACAGGTGATAAATAATCAGTCACCGAACTACAAAAAGGTGTGCGGGTTGTTGCGGAAATTCATTTTGAGGTGTTTGAAACTAAATATCACATTCAGGACAGGCATGTGCCAGGGGTGGATAACAAAATTGCTGATGCACTTTCTCATTTCCAGTGGGCACAGGTTCAAGATGCTGGTACCAGAGGCCAAGAAAGGTCCTCTGGCCCTTCCTGCCTGGCTGTGGGGTGACAGCTGGGTGGGATCTGGCAGGTAATATCGAAGTCAGTGGCCCCTGAGTCTTGGGGCACTTAAAGTTGGGGGTGTCCCAATTTCTAGATTTCTGTGGGGCCCGGGGGATAATGGACCCATGGTTGGGGTTGGCAGGTAACATCCTGGGTCTCTTGTGCAAACTAATGGAGGACGGGGTGTCAAGATCATCTGCTGGGTCGATGTTGGCAGTGATCGCCTTTTTTGGTAAACTACTGGGGCGTGGCAACAAGATGCAGCATTTTGCCGTGAGGAAGTATATGGAAGGTTTGGTGCAGCAGGCCCCATCGGCAGGTGATACATGGAGGCCCATTTCGCTAGAGGGGTTGAGGGCACTGATGTCCACCTTGGAATGCTGCACAAGAAATGGGTACAAGTGCCTGCTTTTCCAGGACATCTTCTGTCTGACTTTCTTCAGAGCCTTCAGAATCAGCGAATTAGTGGCCATCAACAATGCTGACTGGGTGGGAGGCCTCAAGAGGGAGGATTTAGAACTGCAGGAAGGTAGGCTAATCATATGGCTCTGATGGTTGAAGACAGACCAACAGGGCAGCAGGACACAGGTCACCCTGCAGTCGGCTGCGCACACACACTGACACCTGCCTTGTGCAGGCAGTGATGGAATTCCTCACTGTCCAGCTGCTGGGGGATGAGCAGGTTCTGATTTACTCTGATGGGGTGTCGCTATCGCAATACCAGTTCAGCCAAGTGCTAAAAATAGGTCTCAGAGCTTGCGATCTCAAACTGCGGCAATTTAGCACCCACTCATTTAGGATCATCACTGCCAGCACCAACACCAGCCTGGGCTTGCCCAAGAGTGAGATTAAAATAATTTGGAGATGGTGGTCCAAAAGATTTCAGAGCTATGTCCAGCCATTACAGATGCAACACTAACCTATATTCTCTTCCTTCTCCATGTGCTATTAGAACTGAGACCCCAGAAATGTGTTTGGATAGTGGGATCCTCTTATGTGTTCTGGGTCTGGAAGAGGGTGGATGCAAGGCCATATGGAACAAACTTGGGGATCCCCAGAGAGAAGTCTAACGTCCAGCGGTTTGGGATGTGGGGCATGAGATGGTAACAACTGATGCCTTGCATCCATCACAACAAAAAGAGATTCGGTGTGCCTGATATTTTGGTAGTACATTTTGGGGGGGGTAATAACCTAATAACCTAGGGACACAGGCCACGGTGGAGCTCTTTGTGTGGATTAAGTGGGATTGGGCTGCCCTGCAGACACTGCTGCCCGGATGCCGGCTGGTGTGGTCGGATATGCTACCACACCTGGTATGGCACCATGCCCGAATGCTCAAGGCCATTGACAAGGCAAGGGTAAAGCTAAATAAGGAAGCGAGGAAGTTTGTCAGCTGAACAGGCAGCCTGACAATTGCCCAAGAAGAAATTGACTCATCCTGTACCGGGCTCTATCACACAGACAGGGTACACAGTGGAAAGCATATTTCCGAGATGAAAGTGCACAAGGATAAGGCGACATAACATGAGGCTGGAGGGAGGGAGGGAGGCTTAGGGGGAATGCTAGGAAGTATTTTTTCACAGAGAGGGTGGTGGATCCATGGAACAGCCTACCAGTGGAGGTGGTGGAAGCGAAAACAGTATGGGGATTCAAAAGTGCATGGGATAAGCATAAAGGCACCCTGCTGTACAGCAGAGCGGGGGAAAGGCAGTCCAGATAAGAGTAGGGATTGCCAAACCAAGTAGGGAAATGGGCAGACTAGGTGGGCTGTATGGTCCTTGTCTGCTAACAGATTCTATGTTTCTATTGGATGTGGGGGCTGGATTGTTTAATCTCGCCTTACAAAACATATTAGAAACCACAGTTTATTCAAAGAGACACACCTGTGCCTAAAAGAGAGCAGATGTGTTTGTTGGAGGGGACCACAGGCAAGGTATTGCCATGCTCCCTCTGTGGCAGGTTGGGGTGCCTCAGGAGGCCCGGTGAGTGTTTCGAGGTTGTACCCCCGTTCTCTACTGGTCTGAAGTTGTGCGGTGGAGGGCCGGAGAGGCAGGGGCAGGTGGGGGGGGTTCTCCACCCTGTCAGGGACAGGCAGGGTGGGGGGGGGTGACTGGAGGAAGCTCGTCCAACTCTTCACATGCAGCTGAGGTGGAAGGGGCCCTCTGAGTGGCCAGGACACCCCCCCAAGGCAGGGAGGGAGTGAATGGCATCTGGGGCCAGGACTCAAGGCCTCCAGTGGCAGTAAAAGGGGTTATGGATGTATTGTGGTTTCTAACATGCTAAAAAGTGCTGTAAATATAGTGTAAATAAATGTGCTAAATAATATAATATTGAAAAGGTGAGAAATTTGATGATATGCTTGTAACTGAAATTTTAATTTTGAGTAAAATTGTGCTGTGGCCTTTTTAACCCAGAGAAATGGTGTGTAGTGTATTTCTTCCAATGGGGCAGGAATGGGGGTGGGGATGGAGACCTTCGTGTCTAAAGAGGGAGGAGGAATTGATACGGGGTCTCCTCCCACCACCGCGGCCCCTGCTAGAAGCCTCTCTCCCTCCCTAAGGGTGTGAAGCAGTTGGCATCAGGCCGGCAGGTAATGTGGCTTGAGAGGGAGGGGTAGCGCCAAGTCTGGTGATTGGCCAACAGGCGGCCGGTCCAGGTGTGGGATTGCTGGCACAGGGAGAGGCAGGGTGGGTGTCAAGGGGTTTAAAGGCCTTGCCTGGTTCGGCTCTGGCCTCTGTATCTCACTCCCTGACTGGCCTCGCCTGCGCTGTGAAGTTTTTCCCGCCCACCTTCCCTTCCTTTGCTCCTTGAGGTCGCAGCCAGTTGGGTAGAGGCATTGGATAGGCTTTCTTTATGGAATGTCACGCACAACTTGCTTAATAGTGGTGAAGGTGATGGGTTGAGGTGCCTCAGGGAGGCCTGGTGAGTGAGATCCCCTCCCCCATTCCCTGCTGGTCCAAAGCTGTGCGGTGGAGGGCTGGAGAGGCAGAGACAGGTGTGGGGGTTCTCCACCCTGTCAGGGGCAGGCAGGGTGGGAGGTGATTGGAGGAAGCTTGCCCAACTCTTCACATGCGGCCGAGGTAGAAAGGGCCCTCTGCGCGGCCAGGACCCTCCCCCGGGGTCGGGGGGTGAATGGCATTTGGGGCTGGGAGCTGAGGCCCCCAGGGGCTGGAAAAGGGGTGATGGATGTATTGTGGTTTCTAACATGCTAAAAAGTGATGTAAATATAGTGTAAATAAATGTGCTAAATTATGTAATATTGAAAAGAAGAGAAATTTGATTGTTTGCTTGTAATTAAATTTCAATTTTGAGTGAAGTTGTGCTGTGGCCTTTTTAACCCAGAGAAATGGTGTGTGGTGTATTTCTTCCAAAGGGGCAGGAAGAGGGGTGGGGATGGAGACCTACATGTCCAAAGTTCCATAAGTGTGGCCTGATGAAAGTGATATCCTCGAAGAAGATCCAGAGATACTTGTGGTGACTGGAATGCACCAGTATGTGCTGGTGTGCATCCTGCCTATCCAGTGATGTCAGCCATCCTGATTTTCTGGTAAGGTAGCAAGGATCCCGGAGAAATAATTTTGAATTTTTCTTATTCCATGTATTTATTTACACCTCCGAGGTCGAGAATGGAGCACATGCCCCATGACTTCTTTGTTACCAGGAAGTAGTGGGAGTAGAACCCTGTGTTTCGTTCTTACTCTGGCACTATTTCCACTGCCCTTTTTCTCAGAAGACCCACAATCTCCTGTGCCAGAAGTTCTGATGTGTGAGCTGATAAGGGGAGTTCCTTTCTGGGAGGATTATCCAGTGAGGGGATGGGTTCCAACAATTCCAGAGTGTACCCATCTTGGATTATCCTTAGAACCTATTTGTCCATCAAGATGGATTCCCACTGACAAAACTGGGTTAGGCATCCCCTACTGGGGATGAGTGGTCCACCTTAGGCAGCTGAAGCAGACCTGGAGCGGGACCTTCAGATGGTGGCACTGAGCACTTTTGGGCCCTGTGCCTTCGGCTGCACTTTCTTCTGGACCTGGGGAGGCTAGGGTTTATTGTGCTGGGCTCCCCTGCCCTTACTACAAAAGGTCTGCTTATTGTGAAAAGAGCTGCATTGTCTACTCCTTTGTGGGGTATAGGGAGCCAGCCTAGAAGTCTTAAAGGGACACTGTCAGCTTTTCTGTACTTGTCTTAAATGCACTGTGCAGCTGGCATTAGTAACCAAAAGAATGCCTTCATGCTACAGAATTACGACAAAAATTCAGTTTTTTTGGTTTTTGGGGTAAAAAAAAAAAGTAGAGTGGACCACCTTGAAGTCAGCTGGCCAATGCTCCTGTGCCTCCCATGTGTGATATATGCCGAACCGTGGGTAAACTTATTAATGAACGAATCTGAATATTTTGTATGCTTGTGAGATAAATACTGTGCCCAATAGTAGCTCTCCTCCTGATTTCAGGAAAGTGTGTCCTTATTATAGACGGTTGCTCTAACCCAATTTTTTTTTACATTTTGAATACTGAAGCCATGACCATGTACATGTACATTACTGCTACTGGGCATGGTGCCTGCGCACCCACACGTGGTGCTGCATGCCAGTCAATAACCGTTGAGGGCTCCCTCACTAACCTAAGCTCTGCTCACCAGTAGAAAAACAAAGTGGCGAAAAACTAAGGGAGTTAAGAATCTTCCTAGCACAAAGGGACAGAAAAAGGATACAGGAAAACAAGTCAGCTACAAAATAAAACCTGACTACCAACCTTTGGATAGAGAGACAAGGCCCATTAGGTGACACAAAGGGGTAGCTGGGTATGGGAACAAGATCCTCACACCACTAGCTAGACAGGAGATGGATAGTGATCTTAAAGGCAGCAGTGCTGAAGCATATGATTCTGGCAAGTAAGGCAAGAGGGGATGCCTAGAATTGGGACCCCCTGGCAATTGTGATGACATAATGTGCCAGAAAAAGGAATGACTCACATAGACTCTTGGAAAAACAAATCTCATGCCACCAGATAAAGGATTGACTGGATAGCCAGTTAAATATGTACCTTTTCTTCCATCAGGGAAGTGAAAGGAAATCTCAGATGTATGTGGAGTTGTAGGGCTGAACAGCCCAAAGGGCTGAAATGTGTTTATCTCCCTAGGCACCCCTAAGGGTAGTGGGTTAACAGCCCAACTGGCATAAGGGAGGAAGAGAAGCATACTAACCAAAAAGTAGTCCGGCATAGTAATGTCATTGGCTCAGTAGGTAGCATCTGGGGCCAGAACATCAGAAGGTCCTGGGTTCTAGCCTCCACACCAGCTACTTGGAGTATTACCCATAACTGACACTGCATTGCAGTACAAGGGGACGTGCTGCACTGTTATGGTGCTATCCTCCGATGAGACGTAAAACCGGGGTCCCTTCTGCCCATTTCTGGCTGGTCACTATCCAGGTGACTGTACAGGATTCCATGACATTTATCAATAAACAGTAGGGGAGTTTTCCAGTGTCAAGGCCAGCTTTCACCCATCAATAAAACTAGTCTTTGTAACCCACCTTCAGGACGCACCTGGAAACATGCCATCACAGCTCAGTGTGCCTCTCCTGGTCAAAAACTGGAATTAAATAAAAATAAATAACAATAGTGAGAAGAAAAACCATCAGAGAAAATGACCCGCTTCTCCTGCAACAACAGGAATTTAGCCTGTGTAAGGGCTAGTGTACTCGATCCAGTCCCAGTGCACAAAAATTCTTCCACAGACAGTGCAACTGACAAATAGAGTTAAACTGGATAGTGCCTGGAGGCACAGAGTGCATTTAGCAATTAATAGGGATATACCCTAAGGGGGGTATACCCCAGGCAGGGAAAATGAGGACAAGAAAAGAAAGAAAGAGAGAGAGAAAGAAAGAGAGAGAGAGAGAGAGAGAAAGAAAGAAAGAAAGAAGCAAGCCTCCTTCCTTTTTTTGGGTGGTATGAGGGCCCTGAAAAGGGACCTTCACTACAGTTGAATTTTTTTTGTGGAAGTGAGTACCCAAGAATGGGTTCTACCCCCCCCCTTTTTAAAACTACTCTTTAGGAGTCCAACTGGGGAGATGCTCTGGCACTAAGTGGTTCTGCCCAACACTGTCAGGGTGAGCTGCCTAGAGGTCCCGGCTCTAGCTCTGCTAGAGCAAGTGATGATGGACGGGTGTGGTAATCAATGGTGAAGATATTCAGAAAGATCAACAGTTTCAGTAAATACGTAACTTTCATATCTTCCAAGAATCAATCTTCGCCAGTGATTTCCACTTATGGGTCTGAGCACCAAGCTTTCCCTTCTTTTCTAAGGTAGGAGCTAGCTCACCCTGACGGTAACAGCTACCCTCAGAGTGGGGGAGAACACCTGGGGGAAGGGGCTCCTTACATGTCTGTGGTAACCAAAGATTGGTTAGGGCCAGGTGGGAGCTCCTGTGGCCCACAAGTAGAAAAGTTTCCCGACAGTTCCTGCCTGACCCTGGGGAGAAGAAATGAGCCCCACAGCAGTGCGAGTTAGGCACCTTATGCTGGGCTGAAGGTGCCAGTCAGGAGAGGTAAAGCTATGTTGTCCCTCTGATATAGACTGCAGTTCTTGCTGACCTGGAGGCCACTGCTTTAGCATCGTAAGATGCCCTTGAGTGGTGTCGAGCTACCTCCAGGCTCTGAGCAGAAAGGTCAGTGTCCTGCCTGACTGTCCTGCTCTGTGGTAGTGTAGCTAAGAGTGTGCTTAGCTGCAGTCTTGAGCTGAAATGCACATTAGGGTGTGAGAGAAGAAGGCCTTGTTAAAGGCATCCATTTGAGCAGAATCTGCCTCTAGAAGCTGGTCATGCATGAGGTGCCGTGGCCCCGATGGGGTCTGCAGTACTTTAAGCTCCAAGGAGGGCCATGTGAGTCAATCAATCAATCAATCAATCAAAGTCTTTATTTAAGTGAGTGTGCAACACTGCACGGGGAAGTGCGTGGAGATGGTTGAATTGGAGAAGGGACAACTCTAAACTGCCCTGGATGCCTCCTCAAAGGCTATAGACCATGGGGGAATGATAACAGTAACAAGACTGGAAACTCCAAGGAGTCCTAACAGCAGGGCTGCTGGATCGTGACTTGTGAAAGCATTTAAGCTGAGTGTCTGGAGCATCTCCACCAAGAATTGCTGGTTTGAGGTGTACTCAACATCTGAAGGTAGGTGGACAAATCATTCATTGTCCACTGAGGAGGATATCATTGGAGATGAGGTACTGACTCCAGAGAACATTGATGTTGGGGAGAAAGGCCTGTACTGGGCCCTGTCAGAGTCCCTGTGCCAACTCTCTAAGGTATCAATGAAATCCTAGTGCTGATCCCACATTAGTGTCCCCTCAGGGACTATGAATAAGGGCAACTTCTCTAGAATATGGCGAGGCATGCTAGAGGATTCATTGTCCTCTGAGGAGTACATCATTGGAGATGAGGTACCGACTCCGGGGACCATTGATGTTGGGGAGAAAGGCTTGTACTGGGCCCTGTCAGAGTCCCTGTGCCAACTCTCTAAGGTATCAATGAAATCCTAGTGCTGATCCCACATTAGTGTCCCCTCAGGGACTACAAACAAGGGCAACTTCTATAGAATATGGCAAGGCCATGCTAGAGGAGTCTAGACTCCTCTTCTCAAGGGTTCTCGACCTGGGCTGCTTAACTACATATGGGGCCTTGACGGGGAGGACAGCCTAGCAGATTCACCTGAAGGGTGCCCTCCTACATCCCAGAAGTGACCTGATTGGTGCCCATTGGGGGGAACCCACAAGTGAGGAGAGCAAAGCTGTACAGGACCCACATGATGACCCTGATCCTCACTGATGGTGGTGACATCCAGTGGCTTCAGAGGAAACTCCACCTTCAGGCTGCCATCCAACCCCAAGTTGCCGCCACCTTTGGCACCGGCCCAGAATTGATGACAGCCTCTGACAGAGACAGGGTCAGCCCCCCCCCCAAAGCGACCACATGCAACCAACCTCAACATCGTTCTTGGTGTCGACTTCGATGTCATTCCCAGAGCTATCACACCCTCCTTGCTATCACGAATGACACGAGTCAGGGATGACCTTGGGGGTTACACTATCCTCAGTGTCTTACCTGGAGCCAGGCCTAGGACCGACACCATGGCCATCGCTGCTTCTGTCACCATGGATGGTGCAGTCACCCCTCCTTGGTGTCACTAGCAACATAATGGATGGTGACAACCTCCAAATTGGCAACAGCACAGACAACAGCACAAGTGCTGGTCCATCTCCTGACACAGCAGTGTCAGAAGGGGTCCAGCATCATCCCTGGTGTCATCTACAATGTCTCACTGCAAACAGTGATGAGAGCACAGTCAGTGGCAGAGGACAACGTCATGGTGTCCACCGGTGTAGATCGGGCGTATAGCTAGAACCTCACCACAGCAGACGTCTGGTGCTCAGGGCATGCAGACTATGGAGAGTTTGCAGCTGACTGTCTACCAGACCCAACCACTGGAGTCTCAGACACCTCAATGTGGTATGTTTGAGGAGAATTCTGTACTTTCAAAGAACTACAGGTCCCGGCAAGAGGCCCAGGGGAAAGGCCTAATGACCTTAGCTTGGATGCAAGCATGCGATTTCTGCCTCTGAAGGTGGGGATTGGGCAACCCAACTTCAATGTGTAGTTTTCTAGGGTGCAGTGGTCCACGAAGAAGCATGAGTTCCGTCCATGTCATGCTTTGATCCAAGACAGGACGCGCAAGTCTGATGCCAGTCTGGAACAGCCGTCAGTTTCCTAGAAAGCAATGATGCATAATGCATGGCTCTCTGACTTTGTCAATTTCACCCCTTTTTTACTGGACTACGGCATGGCAGAAAAATAACAAACAGAAGTGACTGCAAAGAAGTTACAATAGTGATGATGCAGTAAGAAATAGTGGTGACAAGTCAGACTGAGACACTGCCCTGCCACAGCATGCACTCGACTATGAGAAAAAATTAACTGAGGTTATTGAGTGAGTCAGCACCACATGTCGGTGTGCAGTCAGTAGCTGTGGCCAGCCCCCTGGCAAAAGTTTTGCTCCCACAGAGTCCTAGTCCCTATGGCAGAGACCATAAATAGGATTGATTCTTGGAAGATCCACTCTTTGGTCTTAACACCTCTGGCACCAAGACTAAAGAGTAGTGCTCTATGGAGGAGAGTGATTCTTGAAAGATACTGTAAACCAGGACAGCTACATTTTAAATGCCAACAAGCAAAGAAAACATTGTGCGACCTTGTGTAAGGCACTCTGACCCTCCTGTATTTTAGTGCCTGCCAGCTATAAACTTGGGTACAGATGCAAGGCCCCACCCACTCCTTTCCCATACACCCACATACACATTGGAAATGAGATGCAGCATCTCTGTTGGGCTATCCCCGGGAAATAAACTTGGAAACATAATAGTAGGCTGTGTACACCCCACCTCCCAAAAAAGAATTCATGTAGATAGCCAGGTGAGGTATCGTCATATGGGTGACTGAGATTGATCGACTTGCATATGAGCGACTTAGTCTCAGTGCCTGTTACAGGCGAAGAACCAGGCGACAGGAAGGACAGGAGGGGGAATGGAACAGGATAGCAGGTATGTGGGAGGTAGTGCGACAAGAGGCTGCTGAGCTGGCCCTGTGGTGTGGTGGTGAGGGTGGCTGGCTACAGTGGGGAGGGTGCAGGGTTTGGAGCTAGGGAGGCGCACAGTATTTTTGCGTTTTGCAGGCGGGAGTTTTTTTTTTTTTTTTTTACAAGTTTCATCCCCTCCTCAACATGCACCCCTCTGGAGTTGAGAATCTTTAGTAAGAGGGGTGCGGGGGTGCAGCCCCCCACATAAAAATACATTTGCTTTCACCCACGTCTTTGCTAGGAGTGTACATCGTTGTTCCGGTTTTTCAGCGATGTACACTCACTATTTATCGATCACCATTATGACATAGAATTGTCAGGTGAGACCCCTAGAGGTGGAGAACAGGTTAATACAAAGCAGAAGTAGTGATGAATATGATGGTTTTGCTAAGGAACTGACCCAGTCATATCAGATGGGACTTTGAACCCAGCAATCCACAAAGTAAACTGACTCATCACAGCAGAGCAGCTGGCAGCCCTCCCCCGAATAGTTAATCCTCGGACCCTGCACCACATGCTCTTTCTGCCAACGCTTTGCTTGTAAACAGACTTAAAACAGGGATGATCTCACCCCAGCGATGACAGGGTATATTTGATATGAGCCAGTCACACTGCACATCAGGATGGATTAATTGTAATGTACAGCTATTAAAAGCAAAACAAAATCTCTGTGCTAGCTGTGGGTGTAATGGGATCAAAAAAATGAAGCATCCCTCATGGCCAGCAGTACTTGATCCATACACTATCCAGAACTTGAATGACAGACCTAGTTTGGAAATCAAGGAAGAGGCATTTTCTATTACATTTGGGGGAAGGTGGATGGTTTAACTAACTCCAAAAGCACCAATGAGATACACAGTGGGGAATCTTTTTTTGTTTAACTGTTCAATCAGCATTACATAACAATCTGGCACACACAAAGCCCCAGTATACCCACCATACATGCTTACTTACCTCAACACGATGAGTCCACATCTGATTCCCCCCACCCGACACCTCCAGGGCTTGACATCTTCATGTAGGGCCCTGAATGGCTCTCGTGTTGCTGGCCACCGAGGAGCAGCTGTGGCCAATGCCAAAGGAGCAGGGTGCATCAAGGCTTTCCATAGCATATGGGGTGGCTGGGCCAGCTGCTCCATCAGCCATGCAGTCACCTCCCACTCTCACACCTCCCCGACTACTGCCAGTGCTGCCCACAGCACCTTCCTATGGGTAGGTGATGGTGATGTCATGTGGTCACCCACAACATCATTACTGCCACACTTCCCATTGCAGGAGATGCTCCTAGAATGGAGCAGACGATGCCCTCTTCTTGGGATCAGAGTTGTGATGCCACCACAGAGTTCCTCAGATCTCAGCAGTCCAGGGTGGGAGAGTTGGGACTGTGACTTGATCCCGAGTCTCTCACATGATGGAATGATGCTCTACCAGCCAGCGTCACTGGGACGGCAGCAGGTAGCTTTGCATTTACAATTTATTTGTAAAATGTAACACAAATTGTGATGAGAAAAATGTGACCAAACTGGAACTTATAGCCAGGACTCCTGAACAACATCCCAGTACCCTACCTGCTAAGCTGTTGGGTGAAATTGTGAGCCTGAGCTTATATAGAAACATAGAAACTGACAGCAGATAAGGACCGCTCGGCCCACCTAGTCTGCCTATTTTCCCTACTACTGCAATACCACAGCCCCTACTTAGTCTACGTCTGACCTTCCCTTTCCTATCGCTAGGGTTCCCTTATGTCTATCCCATGCATTCTTGAACTCCCCCACCACCTCTTCTGGAAGGTTGCTCCATGCATTCAACACCCTTTTTGTGAAAAAAATACTTCCTCACATTATCCCTGAGTCTACCCCCTTCCAGCATATCATGACCACTTGTTCTTGAGCATCTTTTTCTCTGAAAGATGCTACCCTCTTGTACCTTATTTATGCCCTTGAGGTATTTAAGTCTCTATCATATCCCCCCATCTCTCTCCTCTCTTCTGGGGTATATATGTCGAAGTCCTCCAGTCTCTCCTTATATGACTTGGTGCAGTCCCTGCACCATTTGTGTTGCCCTTCTCTGAACTGCCTCAACTCTGTCTATGACCTTCCGGAAATGCAGCCCCCAGAACTGGACACAGTACTCCAAATGAGGTCTACTCCCTGTCTGCGTATCACAGTCATTTTCTTTCTCAAACTGCAGCTGACTGAGAGGTGGAGATAATGGGCTTGAAAATCTTTTCACCCCTACAAAACTAGTCACACATATGTCCCTGGGAATTGTTCCTTGTAAGAGCACCTCTCTCAGCATTTATAGATAGCCACTGTACTCCAGTTATGTAGTGAAAGCACATGGCAGCAAAGTGTTCTTTAAACCCCAGGAATCCCTCATTATGCTTAACTAATGCAGTTAACCTGCTGGGTGAAGCTGCCCTGGAGAAACTGGAATTTATGCAAATGATGGAACTTGGAACTTAATTCAAATAACTGCCTAGTAGTGGCATTGTGTTCAGCTGGCTAACGCCAGATTTATTTCTCTGCCTGTGACAGCAAGTCGCCCCGGAGAGCTCTCGTCATTAATTTTGTTTTTCTGTGGTTTTATTTTTGCATTTTCAGTGATTGTTTTATTATTTTTATTTTTAGCATTAGCTATTTCAGTTTTAGACTCCTTTTCTTTGTTGGTGGATTTTTTCCCAGTCCTCAGTGGTCCCAGGATCCAGATAATCTTCCTGCTCGTAATCAACATTTTTTTGTTAAACTCATGATTTTTTTTTTTCATTTTTATTTAGCTCTTTTTTGCCCTTACCCATTTGTCTTTTTGATTGTTAATGTTAATAGTTTGTCTTCTGTTTTATCAGAGCTCAGCTGTTTCCTTTGTTGGCCTTATACTACAGAGGGAAGTTTTGTCTTTTGGCTGACGAAAAAAAAAGCGTTTGGGCTCTGTTTCTTTGATGGTTCACACTGTCTTACCAGCGGACCGCAAAGTACACTTTTGTCTGTTGGGACCGTGCTTCATAGACCTGTCAGTAGTCAGCATTTAGTCACACCCAAACAGAATATGGGACCTCCAGATTTAAAATGGAGTATTCAGACTTGCAGCGATGGTGGACTTCCACAAGTTGTGTTAGACACCCAGGCAAATTGTTTTAATTTTCATTGTGTATTTTTGTCACTATATATATAAAACCCCACATTTTGCACTTCAGTAACTTTGCAACTGTTCATCTAATTTGCCTGAAAGTTTGCAAGTGCTGTCTGGTACCATAGATCTCTGGATCTGACAAGTTTTGTTATGATCGGATGTGCGATTGCAGAGCTTGGAGTGCCAAAAATTTGAAAAATACCACTTTTTTGCAAATTCTTTGCTCAGGGCTATGGCCAAAACAGTTTGGGGGTCTGGTCTAAAATTGTCAGGGTATATGAGGTCTTGGTCACTGATGTGCCTTTTGAAGGTTTGGAGAAAAAATATTCATCCATTCAAAAGTTATTAAAGTTTCCCATTATAACGTGTGAGAAAAAAATATATGTACGCCTTAAAAGTACTTTTTACTTTTGTGAAAGTCTGTTTTACTTTCGCAAATTGGTTTTTTACTTTCGCAAATCTGCCAACCCCTTTTTCAGTTAATGATGGCTAAAAAACATTGCAATTCAAAAAATACTGCCCCTCGGTAAACACTAACAGTTGTGTTTATCTAATCGGGGTCTGAGGAACACGATCATGACATTACTTTTTAAAAATAATGGTCGGAAATATGTTTTTTCAATTTTTCCATTGGAAGTGTCGCAAATATGCAAAAGTACATTTAACTTGTGAAAGTTTTGCAAACCTACTTTCACAAAATTTGTGAAACTTTCACAAATTTGTGGAAGTACCCCTCCAAAAAAGCAGTTTCTTTGCCACTTCATAACAAATAAACAGTTAGGACTTTTGGACTGAAATTTGCAGGGTAAGAAGGGCTAGCATCACAGATGTGCCTTATGCTGGTCTGGTGAAAAAATGTACATCGGTTTCACAGTTATAAACATTTCAAAGTTTATAAATTTCCCTTAGGATAACATTGTGGTGGCTGCAGTACATTTCTGTGCCTATATCTTGAAAACGATTCAAGATACAGATTTTTTGCTAAGTACAGCTTAGTAGTACTAAGCACGTGTGCAGGTTGCCAAGTCATGATTACAACTGCAGTGGAATTTTTTCCTGTGTTCCTATGGTTACTAAGATATTGCCCCATTTGCAATACAAGGGTTACTTGAAATGTCTCTAGGCCAGCACTGTGTCTCTATACTTATGGGTAGATGGCAGGGCAGGGCCCAGAGGGCCCTGCGCTCCCACATATGGATGCCATTATGCAATAATGGGAGCACAAGGCCCCCATTATGCAGTACTGGGAGCGCAGGGCCCACAGGGAGATGAGAGTTCATTACAGTGTCTCTACACTTATGTATAGGTCAGAGACAATTACAATATGCATGCATGATGGAAGCACAGAGCCCAGAAGGCCCTGCCTTCGCACAACCACATATGGATAACATTACACTTTCTCAAAAAGGATGGAAATTAATTGCAAAAAACTCCATTAATGCATCAGTTAGGGTTTCTATTTTAGCAACAAAACTTTGGAAATTTGGTGCTTGGGTTACCAACCCTACCACCCCCTACTGTCCACATACCAACAAGCATCAGAGTGTGCCTTGGGGTTGTCAGGCCTAACTCTCACCCCATTCTCCTATGCTGTATGATCTCAGCTTCCTTACAAATGGAATGCAGTGAGAGTTAGGCCCAATAACTGCAAGGCACACCCCGACGCCTGTTGGCGTGTGGAGAGTAGGGTAGGGTGGGGTGGTAGGGTTGGTAACCCTAACACCAAATTTCTAAACTTTTCTTGCTGTAATAGAAACCCTAACATATGCATTAACTGAGTTTTTTGCAACGAATATATATATATATATATATATATGTGTGTATGTATGTATGTGTCTTTTGTCTTCCCAGTCTACATCTATGTCACCAAGCATTTTAGGAAGGCCCCTTTCCTTCATACCAAACATAAGGAAAAGCCCTCCAACACACCCTTGATACAAAAAAACCCCACAAAAAACAAAAGAGATGGGAAGTAAGTCTGTTAACCAAACAAAAAGAGCTTCCGAGCAGGTTCTGGTTTCAGTTCCTGACAAAAAAAACAGGTCACTACCCCTCCTGCTGAAGAAGCAAAGGAGGACATGACTAAAGCTTGGAAGTTTTTTTCTAGGCCTTTTAGGTTATGGGTTCCCTCATGGGTATGCTGGTTTCCCCCCAAGCCGCTGCCCCCTTCCCAGTTCCCATGGATCGGGGGAACCGAGTTCTTCTATTATGGAGAAATAGAGGAAGGGGAACATATTGAACCCTCAGTTTCCTTGACCAGGACTTCAGTTTCCCTTCCTGGGTCTGGAGAATTTTTCTTTTCTCTATGCCTTCATGGGGCAAGTGGTGAACACCCTTGACCTCTCCACCCAAGAGTCTGTGGAGGATGAGTTTTTGGAAATGATGGTGTTAATCGCAACCAAGGAACTTGAGAAGAAGTACCAGCTGGACAAAATTGACACCGAGTACCTCTGTTCACACCCAGGTCATGAATGTGTAGTCTGGGCAGCTGCCTGTGACAGGGCTAAGGTTCCCTTATCTACCCAGCCCTCAGATAAAGACTCCAGGAAGCTGGACAGTATGGGGATGAAAGTGTATGCTTCTGTCTCTCTGCTGCTGAGACAGGCTATATATGTGACTTATACTGCCCAGTACCAAAATAAACCCTCTGGAATTCTGTGCTGGCCATGAGCAAGAAGGCCCCTGGGAACCTGGCGCAAGATTTGTCCACATGGCCAAGACTGCCCTAAACGTTACCAAATATCAGTTCCATATGGTGGTGGATGCCAGTGACACTGCCTCTGGGGTTATGAATGACTCATGCTATTACTCTAAGGAGATTTGCCTGGCTGTAGACCACTAATTTGTTCCAGAATACCCAGGCAGAGGCCATGAATTTCCCATGCAAGAGCAATTCGTTGTTTGGTAACAAGACAGAAGCTTATATCAAACAGGTGGAAGAGTTCAAACTACCTAGAAAAGCAACACTGAGAAGGAAAAGGCCTCTACTTCCTACAGGTCTCATGGAAGGAGAAGAAGAATGAGGTAGGGGTTATTACCCTTGTGCTTTCTTCCCCATGCCCATGCCCTATGATTACTCTCAGATGAGAGATTATAATACTGTAGGTGGAGGGACAGGAAAACTTCCAAGAGGGCTGACCTGGCTCCAGCTCCTAAGACTCAGTCCAAACAAAACCCCTGGCATGTTGGTCTAGGTCACCCTTCCATTGCCAGTGGGAGAAAGACTGCCTTACACCTTTCAGGAATGGAAAAACATCACCACAGACAGGTGGGTTCTAGACATGGTGAGTAAGGCTGTAACTTTGCAGTTCAAAAGATTCCCCAGACTGCAGATCACAGAATATTCAGCCACCTATCCCAGCAGGAAGAATTCTACTGGAGTTGGAAGTCAGAAAGTTGCTGTTGGCAAATGCAGCAGAAGGAGGAGTACACCACTCCCAATGGGAAAGGGACCCTTACTCAAAATACTTTCCCACTCGCAAGAAAAATGGGGAGTGGTGTCCCATTTGGGACCACAGATTCTTGGAGAAGCACCTGAAAAGGACAAGTTCAAGATGATCACCCTGGCCACAGTGATACCATCCCTGCAGCAGAGAGTCTAGTTAGGATTCCAGGACCTGAAAGACGCATATTTTCACATCTCAATCAGGCCCAGTCACAGAAAATACATAAAGTTCAGGCTGCCTTCTAGTTATTATCAGTTTACAGCTCTTCCTTTCAGCCTCTCATCTGCAACCAGGGTGTTCAAAAAGTGCCTAGCCATGGTGGCAGCACATCTCAGAAGGCAGATAATGATGATTTTTTCCCTTACCTGGACAACTAGCTAGTAGCAGAAAAATCACATCAGCAAGTCAGGGGGCTCGATTTTCGAAGCTGCCTGCATCAAATGCAACTTGCAGCAGAAAAGGGGGCTATATCCAACGCAGGTGTGGCAAATGCAAAACCTGCTATTCCAGAAGGTTGACGACTTGTGCCAAACCTTCTGGAATAGCCACAGAATTCGGCCTGTGGCCAAAAGCTGGACACAGTTGGGGGTCCTGGCACAAGTCCACAGACGCATCTGCGGACAAGTGCGTAGGAGGATACCCCAGGGGTCAGAAGGAGCACCAAGTCTGGAACCCAGGCATGGAAGGGGCAGCTGCCACTAGGTTGTGGCATGGGCTCTTTGGTGCGTCCAAGGGCATTGTCCCCTCACCCGCCCACAGCGGTGAGCAGTAACTCCCCACCACTTGCCGCCCTCGACTGACTCCATAACCGATATTGTACACCCATTGATCCACAGCATGAGCCAATGGGTGTGCAGCCTGTACTGTACTACACAGACCAGATATGTGAATTCTGGATCTGTGATGACGAGGTTGCACGCCCATTGGCTCACGCCTGTGACCAATGGGTGTACAGCCCTGCGACGGAGTCAGCCAGCGGGTGGCAAGCGGTGGGCGCTGCCGCCACCACTGACCAGGGGGAGCGTGGTGGGGCTTAGTGGGCGGGTGGGGAGGGAGGTACCATGGACCACCGGGATAGATTGGTTTGTCATAATTCATTACTGACGCCCGCGATTGGCTGTGAGCAGTCCATTGACCACCAGGGATATAGGACTATTATTTAATTACATATTCCCCGAGATCGGCTGCGAGTGGTCCACTGGACCACCAGGGATATGGTTTGCAATTTGTACATATGCCCGTGATCGGGCGTCGGAGCGTGTTGCTGCTTGTGCAGGGGGCGTCGGTCCCTGAAGGCTGCAGTCTGAAAGGGCACCAGGCTCAAGTCGCCAGGGTTTGGCGCACCTGCATGCAAATGGGGCCATAATGACATGCAAATGGCCCCATTTGAACCTTGCATGCATTATGGCCCCATTTGCATGTGCACTTTTGAATATTGCAGTTGGCGCCTAGCACAACGGCACTTGTGCTAGCGCATCCCCCTGCTCCACTCTGGCCACTTGTGCTGGTGCAGTGCCACTGCGCCATGCACACTGCGGGTGGCCAAGGAGTGATATTCAACGATGCTGTGCCATGGCACAGCTCCGTTGAATATCATCCTGTCAACGCCCATGTGTATCCCAGTTGCGCTGAGCCCAGGCTTGCGCCACAGCCTGGCGCAGTCTGAATATTCTGCCCAGGATGCGCAACAGCAGACGGTCAGCTCCCATGAGGTGATACACTCTCGATGACGGGAAACACAGAACCGAGGCAATGTAGGAGGCGGAGTCAGTTACTGGTCAACCTGCAAGTGCCACGCAATGCACTGGTTTCGAGGATGGCGCCGTCCCAGTGCCTGCTCCTCCCCCTAAAAAGAATTCTCAAAGCTATAGCTCCCACGGGGTCCTAGCACCTCCAGCATATTACCCACCAGTGATGAATGGTGCTGATTAATACAGTTAAAATGACAGTTATTCCCAGAAAAGCATGGCACCTGGACCTTATTTAAACAAGACAGTTTTGTCAGTGAAAGTTATGACAGTCAAAATGATGTATAGCAAGATATAAACATATGCCCGAATTCTCACAACAGACTTCCATCCAGAGCCTTTCAAGGTTATACAATTAGAGGTATTTTCCTCTTCTATTTGTGTTAACCCCTTGATGGTGCAAACTAAAATGTGCCTTACCTATCGTTAAAGTAATATGCTAGTGTGCTGTGTATGTGTCTAAATCTCTGAGGCCTACAATGCATCAATAAGTACAGTGCATATAATAATATGTTCATAGTAATATGCTCAGAATAATAATATGCTCATGCTAACAAGCATTTGTACATTAAAGGTTTAAATGTGAAACCTAACTACACAATGTTTATAAAGGTATGCTGTGCTTATGAATCTAATAATATGTACACAATAATGATATATTCCCACTTTGAGACAGCTGAGATTATACTTCAGGTGTCTCAACTTGTGCAAGTGGTGTCATACAGTACATTTGTGCTTGTATTTTAACTTGAGACAGGGTATATTTAAACTTTCGATACATACAGGAACTGCAAACAGTTAATATGGCTTGCAAACACAGAGATAGAAAATAACCAGTGTAGTTAGATGTGGGACATAAGTTTGGATAAAAGACAACCAGTCAAAGGTTGGCAAAGCATAAATGTTTTTGCTGATGACATCATTGTCCATGTGTAGAGGAAGCAATTCTTCAGCCTTACAACCCAACAAAGTTCATATCTCCAGTGTTAATGTAGGAATCTTGATTACTCTCAGTGGCACGGCTGTACAGACATCTTCTAGGTAGGCCAATTCAGCCTGAATGGAGATTATGTTTGGAAGTACAGGCACAGGCCAGATGACGTAACCATTGACAACCGCAGTTAAATTAGGTTGAAAACAAAAGCTTGAGGACCAAACAGCACAGTCACTTCTGAGCCCATGTGTCATACGATCAATAATTGCAGCAACACAATAATGTCCATCTCCTGCATAAGCAACACGCACTTGCATATTTTTAGTCGATAGTTTGCAAGTGACAGTTTTTAGCTTTATCAGAAATAACAAAAGGGAAACATACCCTCCCAGTGAAATATCACATCTGCACAAGTATATGTAACCCCTAGGTGGCGCTATCCCAAGGGCTATTACCCCTGCCTGTTTGACTACGGACAAGTTGAGGGGCCTAGGCCCTATGGTGGGTGCCTCCACCCAGAGGTCAGGGTTTGTAGTGGTTAGACTAACTTGGTCACAGCCCTCTGGGACACTGAGACCCTCTTGTATCCCCCCTAGTGGCTCACACAGTACACCGGAGTTACAGCCCCAATACCCCACGTTTACACACTGTTCACTCATATACAGTAGATACCACTTACCTTCGAGACTGATTCAGCAGCATGTCTCTGAGAACCCCCTGTAAAATAAGGTTAATCAATATACACAGCAAAACACAATACTGTTTCCATAAGTACCACCACCACAGACAGTATATAGTATAACAACAACAAATCTGATTTATTTAGGGGACGGTAACACGGGAGGGGGAAATCAGGTTAATTAGTGGCATTAAATCACAGTACTGTGCACACATACAGGGTCTGAAAAGTCACACTCTGGGTACCCAGGTGGGGGGTGCTAACCAGGTCCGTTGCCCGGGTTTGGCCGGCAAGTGCAGATGGATAGGGCCCTGTAGAAGAAAATATATGCACAACACCCAATTGTAATCCGGGGCCAGAGGGCTCAGTCCATGAAACAGTGAAACAACAAGAATTAGATGACACACTTGTGATTGAAAAACAAGTTGCAGGGGAATACCCTGATTTGTACTCACAACACCCAAGCTGGGGATCGGATGGAGAATGTCCCTCTGGATTGCCAGAAAAGCAGGGCATGAGGACAAAGTCCTTGTGACTGGACCCCACTGCAGTTGATGGCAAATGGATGTAGTCCGTATTAAGCTGGGGTTTACTTCCAGCTTCAGCACACAATTCACTGTACAGTGGATTTGAAATAGCGATTCCCCACAAGCTGTACGCACATTTATATGTAAAAGGAAAGTACTATACCAGGCAGGCTGCTCCTCGATCCCGATCACAATTACTGCAAAATACCTGGGAGCACACACAGCAGCTTCAGTTCCTGACAGACCGAACGCGATTCAGCAATTTCTCCAGTCTTCTACAGGGTGACCCTGATTTCCACACTTCTAGTGCTTCTTTCTCCTCACAACTCGGATTCAGTCCAAACTGGCACTCACAAAGGCTGCAGACCGAAACTCAGGGCCTCACACGCGCTTCCCACGTGAAACTATACATTGCAGAAGCACGCAGCTCCTTCTCTCTTCACTGCCACAACTGATCTGATCTTTCCAGTCACAGAGCAGGGCATTTCCTTTAGCTCCACACTATTCTGTTGGCTGATTCAGCTGTCACTCACAATAAGACTCCCTCTGTTGGTAGAAAAAAGGCGCCAAGGTCAAAACTACATTTCCCAGAGTCACTGCCCATACAATCCCCTTGTGGCTGGCTAAAATTAAGAGTCCAAGTTCTGATTCATCCACAGACTCCATTTTAAGGCTCCCTTAACCCAATTGGCCCAGCACAGCAGTTTAGGTCCAAAATGGAGAGGTAACACACACACAGTCCCAGCTGCAATAAAGGCTGGTTAGACAAACTACAATTTTGTTAATGCTTTAAATGATTACAGGCAAACAGTTACAGCTTTCAGATGGGCTCCCTTTGCACCTTCAGCGACTGCAAAATGGAGCAATTACTCCACAGCTCGGGCGGGATTTGAGCATTAAATACACAGCTCCCCCCCATACAAACTAATTAAGTCTGCAAGCAGACAGCTCTTAAAGAGACAGTGCATGGAAGCTCAAATAGCACTCACTTGCAACCACAGTTAAGCAGCTCAGATGCCGACCACCACCCAGGCTTGGAGCATTCAGGCAAGCTCCTGGAAGACTTTTGGGAACTCCCATTTGCAGGGGGGTTACATATACATCTTGCAATTCTGCACAAGAAAGATCTGGTTCAACCCATTCCTCATGTACCGTTGTAATGAAGATTGGAAGAGGTGCAAGCTGTGTATGATGGGTGCTGTACCTCACCCAGATTAACAACCTTTGCCCAACTTAAAACAGGCATTTGACATGGTATAATAGGTATTTGCAATACAATAAGAACCACAGAGGAACTGTGATTAAATACACATCCTTGTCCAGCAAAATACACCATAGTCAGTTTTCTGAGAAAGCACTCTGTAGCATTAGTGTGATTAACATTATGTAAAAACTTATGCAATATAGTGGTACTGATAAAAGCAGGACACTTACCTGTCTCAATATCCCTAAAGGTATCTTGTAATCTATTAAGGACAGATGTACCAAATGCAATACAGACCTAATTTTTCCTTGTTTCATATATACTGTACCATCAGCCTCGATATTGCTAATCGTGTACAGTTTTGTAGGATCAGGAAATCATGTAATATTTCTTTCATGTTAACTATAGTTGTATAATGTTCCTCTAAAAGTCCCTGTCTAATGTGTACTTCATTGTCTAGTACCCCGTTTAAGCATGTTTTCAACGTTTGTTTGATCTTTCATTATTTCTAAATCCATAGTATTCCACACTCCTATACCTGAGCCTAGAGTACCTGTAATGTCACCCCATACGCTTCTGTTTTCCCTTTTAAGACTTTTGCACAGCTGTGGCAGAAGTTATGGAGGCTCGTCTCTAATATTTCTAAAATTAATCCACATATCAGTAATAAAAACATTATATAACTGTTTTAAATGTTGAGGGCAAATATCTGTTGGACACTCAATACTAGATAAGTTTAACGACACAGAAACAGTCATACAATGAATATTGTTATATACAAACTTGTCAACTCTTTGGAAAACGTATCCATTGTCTAACATAGGTTTTACAGCATATCTAGAAGGACATGTATTAACCCATTTTCTTGGCAACTGTGTTTCAGTATCGTATATAGCGGGCATGGATTTAGACAAGTTTAGCACTTGGCTATGGTGCCGGACCATTATACTCAGGCTAGAACCCATACATAGTATTATTTCTTCACTTAACTCCATTACCCACTAATACACATGACTACATTCCTTCTGTCCAAGATCCTATGGAGGGTGTGCCAACACTCTGAATGAGCCCAGATTTAGATGGTATCCCATAATTATGTCTTTGTGCTATATCCCACCATCTACATACCAAATCTTGGCTGTCTAGTGAGGCTTTTATAACATGATAATCAAGCACTTCAAGTTTATCATAATGCCAGTTAGGGTGTGTAGTGGGATGCATAACATGACATGTTTTTAAATTTAACCACTCAGTACTCCATTCACACAGTCTGAGTTCCCCATTAGTGTGGGGCACAGTCCCTATCCCCAGACAATGCAAGTGGAGTGGCTGTCCCAATTTCATTGTAACATTTTGAATAACCAAATGTGTTTGTATTCGTATGGTACTGTACACCCCACCCCTTTTTTCACAAGTTGTTGGAAATGATGGCAGATCCACAAATCCACGGGACTGGAGGTAGCCTTTGGTCTCCTCGGCACAGCTTGGGATCAGCAAACATCCTAAAATAAAGAAGCTGAAAGACAAAACTTAAAATCTGTTAGCCACCAAACTTTTTCAACTCCATCAAATGAAAATACTTGTGTGTTGGCTTTTTTCCGACCTATACTTGTATCAAGTGCATTGTTGGACTGACCCTGTCCACCACAGGGTATGGACCCTTCCATGCAGCCAGCAGAAATGGACACTTTTCAGGTAGGACTTTCATAATTACTTTATCTCCTACCTCCAGCTGTTGGCTGCTGGCTCTGTTATCATGGCACGCGTTTACTTTTTTCTTGTGCTCACCCATAATCTCTGCATGCTGCTTGTACACTTGTTTCAGTTTTTGCAGCAAGGTTTGCACAACATTTTCAATTGTTACCCCCTGCTCCATTTCAGGTGGTATTGGAGCAAACAAAGCCTGCTCAGGTAACTGCATTTGTCTGCCTATCATGATTTCATAAGGTGAGAGACATCTATGATTTTGTTTGACTTTGTTTTCAGCATCATTAAAATTAAAGGTAACTGTTCATCCCAGTCTTTTCCAGATTATTTCACCATTTTCCTCAGGCTGTATTTCAATGTCCAATTAGTTCTCGCTGTCACAAACTTGCTCAGCCCTCTACTCCCAAAATGCCAACCTCTGAGTGTATGATTCGTGTACAGTGAACAGAACAAGATAACCCTCTTGTCTGTTTTGTGGGTTCAAGTCACCTTAGTCTCAAGCTCTGGAGGGATTCAAACTGATAACCTCTTGTTAGCATACCCAATTATCAGGCTCAGATAATTCTGTCTTCGGGGGGGGGCCAGATATCTTTGCCTATGGGCACCCAACCATGTCTTTCAAATGAACCCTTAGAACTCTATGCAAGACTTTAGAGAACTCTATTCATTCCCCAGTTTGGTATACAATAAGTCCATACACAGTGTTACTTATAACCTTTAAAAGCTCCACTTAAAAAAAAAGAAATGTCAAGGCACTCCAGACAGTTACGTTGTAAAAATATCTCTTTACTTGAAAAATATCAAAACAGAACAATAATTACAGAACAAAATATATCCCAACACATACAGCCTTAAAACAAATAGGTTTAAAGTGCAAGTTTCTACAATACATACATTCAGACTGGTCTAATCTTACTCTAAGTGCTGTGATGATTCTCCCTCAGTCAGATAATATTGTCTTGTGTGTCTCTAAGGCTTGCTCAGTTGGATAAAAGAGTCCTGAGCCAGCCTCCTCTCTGAGATCATTAAACTCCGCCTTGGTGTATTATTATTATTATTTTTTTTAAATATCATCTTTATTTAGGTTTTATAACATATTTACAAACAGGTCAACCAGATCAGAGAAATAAACTTCATGTAGACAAATATTAACACACTCAGTATAGGTATACTATTTTAAGACAAAAGCTAGGGCTATAAACCCATTTTTAGCAGAGTCCATGGGGAGAAGGTAATCCACAGGCAGTTCATCCTGGCATTGAGGCAATAAGGCAAAGATTAAGATCTCCTGGACCATTGGTCACTTCAGGTTCTTCCCGAGGTGGAGAAAATCAGTTTGGACGGGTTCCAAAGCGCCCCACTCTATATGATTCAGGCCCATATCTGACGCAATTATATCTTATATTTAATCGATAAGGATTTCTTGACGGTACACTCTTCAATGGCAGACCATGGGCTCCCAAGTTAGAAAAAAACCCTACTGCCCCCGGGCCGCTCATTGGGGGGGAGGGAAGGGGCCCCTCGCCCACCACCAGTCTCCCATCTACTGTGTAAAGGTAGGGTCCTTTAACATGTAGTATATTCGCCACCTAGTCCACCTGGTGGCAAACTTTTCCTCTTGGTTATTTAGGCTGTGTGTTATTTTCTCCATAGTGTAGATTTGTCTAGTAATATTCCACCAGTCTTGTATCGTGGGTACCTTAGGTGTCAACCATAGCTTTGTAATGGATTTCTTCACCGTGGTAAGGAGTATAAGAAGTAAATATCTGGTGATTGGGCCACGTAAGTTTTTGGGAAACCTGGAAAACAAAAACATCTCCACTGTCAGTTGGAACTGAGGATCCAACATTTCCTGAAAGTGGGATTGCAAGAGCACAAAATGGGTCTTCAAGAGTGGGCATTCCACATTATGTGGGTATGATTTGCCCTCACACGTTTCCGCTGAGCTCAACACGTAGCTGGGAGGCATTGATTTGAAGTGGCTAGTAATTACCGGGTCCAAAAATATCGAATTAGGCATTTCCACGCGAATTCCCGCCATACGTGGGAGCTGGAGACTCTTGCCAAGTATCTCCAGGCTCGTTGCCAGTCTTCGGATGTTATCCGGTAGCCGGATTCTTGACTCCACTGCTCACAGATGCTATCTATGTAGGTAGAGCTCTGCATGTTCAGAGCTTGATAATACAACGAGACCAGATGACTTTGTTTTAGGGTTTTGTTGAGAATGATTTGGTTTTGTATTAGTGGTGGGAGCCACTCATATTCCCAGACCGTGCAAGGTAGATTGTCTGCATAGTGTCTCAGTTGCAAGTGTCGATAGAAGTCCCGATGAGGTAAATTGTATTTCCTCTGGATTTCTGTATAAGTCCACATTACACCTTGGGTCACTATTTGTCCCAAATATCTCAGACCTTTCCCTTCCCATTGCCGAAAACTGCCATCTAGGCTGTTTGGGGGAAAATTGCTCAGGCTGGAGATTGGGCATATGAGTGGTAGGAAAGGAGTCAACTGATAGGTTCTTTTAATGCTCTGCCAGCCTCACATTGAGGCCGCAAGCCAAGGGTTTGTGTGTTTATATGAGGTCCTGTCCTCCTTATGTTGGTACAGGGCTCAGTAAAATGTATGATCATCCATCAATGCTCGCTCTATGTCCAACCAGTGTGGGATGGTTGTTTTGGTTTGTCTGGACATCAAATTTACCGCTTGCTGGTACAGTCTCAGATCTGGGAGGCACATTCCTCCTCCGCCACGGGGCAGAGTGAGAATTTTTAGGCGTACCCGGGGTTTATGGTTGGCCCAAATAAAATTGGTGATGTGGCGATTTAGTTCTCTGAAGGTTTTTAAAGGAAGGTGAATGGGAATATTTTGAAACAAATACAAAGCTCTCGGGAGGGAAACCATTCTGACTAGGTCAATCCTCCGAGCAAGATCCAGAGGGAGAGTTGCCCACGAGGATAGATCTGTTTTTAGCTGCAACATAAAGGGAGTGTAGTTATGCTCATAAAACTCCAGGGGGGATTTAGGGATAGATACTCCCAGGTATTTTAATTTTCCCAGGTCCCATCTTCCCGGAATATCTGTCTGCACTTTTAGTGAAGGGGAGTAGTGGAAGGCGAGCAACTCCATTTTAGCAAGGTTCAGTTTGTACCCTGAGACCTGTCCGAAGGAGTCCAAAATTAGCTTGACTGTAGGAAGAGATTGCTCGGGGTTCTGTAAGTACAACAGAACGCATAGAGGGCTATCCGGTGTTCATTACCTCCCAGTTCCACCCCTCTATTTCCTTCGCTTCTCTGATCTTCTGAGCCAAAGGCTCAATGAAGGCCGCAAACAACAGAGGGGAGAAGGGGCATCCCTGCCTTGTTCCTCTATATAGGGGGAAATAGGTGGAGTGGTGTCCACTTACCTTCATGCAGGCCTGAGGGGAAGAGTAGATATTTTGAAGGGCGGCAATTAGTGCGGAGGGGAAGCCGAGCTTGTGTAAGGTCGCATAGAGAAATGGTCATGCCACCCTGTCGAACGCCTTTTCGGCATCTAGGCTGACAAGTATGGTTGGAGTTCCACTGGTTTGCATGTGATGGACTATATGAAGGGTCCGTCTGATGCTATCAGTGGTAGTGTGGGACTGAACAAATCCGGTTTGATCTTTATGGATTAACAGGGGGAGCACCTGATCCAACCGGTGAGTTAATATTGTCATAAATAGCTTATAGTCTTGATTAAGTACCGATATGGGCCTATAGGAGGCACATAATTGTGGGTTCTTGTCGGGTTTAGGGATTACAGAAATCGTAGCGTACGACCAAGATGGGGGAGAATTCCCCTCCAGGACCGAGTTGAATACGCTGAGGAGATTAGGAAGGGTCTGAGCCTTTACCACCTTATAAAACTCAGCCCCATACCCATCCGGCCCGGGTGACTTCAGTGACTTGGCATTTGCAATAGCACTAAACAGTTCTATCTCTGTTATCGGGGAGGTCAGGGCTTGACTTTGATCTTCTGTCAGTCGTGGCAGGGTAACTGACTGCAGAAATTCAGCTATTTGTTGTGGAGACGCTGTATTTTCAGGGGTGTAAAGGGACTTATAGTATAGGGTAAAAGCCTCCGCAATATCATGCGTCTTAGTGAGACACCAGCCTCCCATGGGGTGGCGTACCGTTAAGATCATGGCCGCTTTTTTTGTTTCCGGATTTGATATGTTAACAATCGGGTAGCTCTTGGACCTACGTCATAGAACTTCTGGCGGAGGAAAGTCAGGGCTATCTCCGTTTGCTGTTGAATGAGCCGATCCAGTTCATATCTGGTTTGTTGCAGCTGGGGGAGTACAATTGCATCCCCCTGTTTGTGAGCCATTTATAAGAAGTGGAGGGTATCCTCCAACCTAAGTCTTTGCGCTTTACGCTGTCTTTCCCACTCTGCAGTGTATATTATTATGTGTCCCCGGAGTACGGTCTTTCGTATCCCAGTACACTGTGGGGGTGGAATCCGCGGTCGGATTATCGGATTTTATCTCCTGAATTTTCTCTGTGAGAAACTCACAGAACTGCTTAGAGCGCAGGTAATATGGATTAAGCCTCCAGAGTGTCCTTTTGGGCTGAAGCTCAAAATCCCATATGGACGTCTGGGGGGCATGGTCTGAGATGGAGATATCCCCAATTTGGATATCGTGCAGTGACCCCAGGTTCTCCACCTGAGTGTACACCTGATCGATACGGAAATAGGTATGATGAACTGGGGAACAGTAGGTGTAGTTTCTCGTATGGGGGTGAAGCCTCCTCCAGGCATCGCACCATCCCACCTCACTAACGAATTTCTTGAAGAATCTTTGGGTTGCCGACTGTTTAGGGGGTTTAGTGTTGGTGGAGTCCAGGTTAGGGTCAGTAATGAGATTAAGGTCACCCGCCATCATGAGCACCCCTTTTGTCTTTTGTACAATCTTGTCCAACAAAGATTTCATATGAGGCACCAAGGTACCCGGGGGAAAATATACATTGACCAAGGTTACTCCCTGTGCCAGCACCATACGGCCCTCCTGGTCAGCCCAGGTGAGCTCGGCTTTGAATGGGGTGTTTGGGGAAATTATTATAGCAACTCCTCTATGTCTCCCTACCTTGGCGGAAGAGCAAAAAACCTGTCCCCGGCTCAGCTTGGCCAATTTTGCATGCTCAGCCGAATTCATATGGGTTTCTTGCAGGTATGTTAAGTCGGCCTTAGAACGCTTGATAAAGGCTAGGGTCCTAGATCGCTTAATAGGTGATGCCAGGCCATTAATGTTAAGAGACAGTAATTTCACCTTAGGAGTACACATGTTATTATTCGGGACATCCTCTCTGATCCAAACCTCCCTCCCTCCCCCCAGTGGGGCCCTAGGTCTGCCATTTCTGGAGTATACCCTCACTGAGCTCACTTGCTCAGATCTGGTGACTATAACATCACAACAATCAGTACAGAACAATGAGTAATGACCATAAATCACAACAAGAAACACAATACAACAGATAAACATTGCAATAACCATAATAACTCTGAGCAGTGCAGGAGAGCAGCTAGCAAGGCAAACAGGATGTTGGGATGCATCGCAAGGGGGATCACCTCTAGGAGCAAGGAAGAGATTCTGCTGCTGTACAATGGACTGGTTAGACCACACCTTGAGTACTGTGTACAGTACTGGAGACCACACTTGAAGAGGGACATACAGCTCCTGGAGAGGGTACAGAGGAGGGCAACAAAGATGATACGAGGGCTAGGGGATTTGACTACGAGGACAGACTTGAGGAGCTCTGCCTGTTTTCATTGGAGGAGAGGAGAGACAGGGGGAACATGATTGAGGTCTTCAAGTACCTCAAGGGAATAAATAGGGTAAACATGAATGGGATCTTTAGACTAAAGCAGGGAGGTATCACCAGAGGACATGGTTTGAAGTTGGAAGGTGGAAGGGTGAGGGGGGAAAAGAGGAGGAGGTTTTTCACTGAGAGGGTGGTGGACCCTTGGAATGCACTGCCTGGTGAGCTGGTTCAGAGATCCACAGTGGAGGGTTTCAAGAGAGGGTGGGACAGACACAGAAAGTGGATGTATCAGATGATGGCCTGTCCCAGGGGGGTGGGGATGGATGATAGGGGTTTCTGGAGCACAAGGGATGGGAGGGTCTCGGCACCCAACTAAGGATCTAGGTTCAAGCAGACTCGATAGACCATAAGGCTTAATCTGCTGGCAAATAGTATGTAACAAACTGGTACTTCCACGAATCAGGAGGTCCTGATCCTGTGGTAAGGAGAACCTTACCAATTGCCCAGGGTCCCTGGGCTTTAGCACTGTGTGCTAAGTGGGAAAGGGTAAGTAGGATAAGGTGACGGTGTAGGCACCACTCGTGGCCCCCTAAGATCCTGGCTGTAACTTGTAGGGAGAAATACTCTTCTGAGGAGACGATCTCCCTGCGGCCCGAAGGGACTCATCTGGGGCGAGGGAAGGAAGGGCGGGGCAGAAAAAACATCACTTCCCAAGGACACAGGAGCCTCAACCAAGCCCGCGCGGCACCTCCCCACCCAGCCCAGGCCGACCGCAGGGGGCCCCTGCCCGGCCCGCGCTAAATAGGGTGCCCCCCCCAACATCCCCAAAGGAGAGGGAGTGGACGGGCCCACACATTGTACACCCGCAGCAACTGTATATATTCAGGAGTCGGGGTTCCGGGGTAGGTACGGGCTCTACACCGCCTGTTCAAGGTGGTCAACTACATGACCCCCTGTAGTCAAAGAAGCCCCCGGCCCCTGGGATCAGAGGATGTAGGCCATCCCCACAGGCCCCCGGGAGGGTCCCCGCATGTCCTCCCTCAATGGCCCCCTGCCCCCAGGAGGGGGAAAGCGGCAGAGCAGTCCCCCCAATCACAAGGGTGGCCCGACCTCTCGGATTACAATCCCGCGGGCTGGGCCCAGCGTTATGCCCCTCGCCCGACCCAGGCCGACCGCCGGGGACCTCCCCAGTGCCCGACCACGCCAGACAAGGACATCACCCGTCCCCCCGGCACCCTCGGGAAAAGAGGTATTCAGGACTGCACATTACACTCATGAAGTAGCTGTGGGTCTTCAGAGGTCAGGGCTTCCGGGGTAAGTTCAGTCTCTCCACAACCCCTTCAGATTAGCCATCTCCATGACCTTACTTAGTTAAAGGTAGCCCTTGTCTCCCGAGGTCAGAAAGGAACAGGCCACCCCATTGACTCTCTCGGAGGAGGCTCCCTCATGTGCCCCCTTCCCCATCGGGCATCCCCCCCATAGAAAAAAATAGGAGGGGGGAAGGACGGCCCGAGCCACCACCTACCAGCAACATCTTTAATACTTTTATAATTCCCCAGTCCCTCCCCCCCATTCTTCCCCTTCCCTCCCCTCACCCGTCCCATCCCAGATTCTTCTTGTCCATGGTAATTGTCTTATATGTCTTATGCCACTTATTTGTCCACCAGTCTTTAGTAGCAGGCCCATACATAGATAGGCCCCAGGATCCAGTGGCAGCTTGATGCTGCACTTCTGAAATAACCACTTCCCTTTAGCCTCCCCTTCTCCATTTCCATTCCCTCCCCCCGCTCCTCAGTCTCCCCCTTCCCTGCCTCCCCTGGCAGAGCATAGGAGTCGGGCATGCCTGGTGAGCCGTGTCTTTGTTACCAAGCGGCCTCGTGAGGCAATGCCACCTCCTTCCATCTAGTTGAAGCAGCTTCCACATCACGGGGATCCGTACCCCAATAGACCCCTTCCGCCATCTCCATTTGCTTCCTCCCTACCCCCAATTCCAACTCCCTACCTGTCCTATGTCCCGACTTCTTCCTCCTAGGCCCCCTTTCCCCATGTTGAAGCCAGCGGCACCCCCATATCGTGTGGCTCGGTGCTGAAACTGCTGCGCTAGGACTGGGTCCACCGTGGTCCACTGACCTCCTGTCCACATCTCCCATCTCCCTCCACCCTTCTGAACCTTCCCCCCATCCACCACAGGAAGCCATAACACCCCCTGAGGCTCAGCCCCTTCACCCACCCCCATCCCCTTCCTATTCCTCCCATCCAGGTGGAATCCATCTTACCCTCCCTGATATTAGCCACCCTCTCTCCCTGACAAACAGATTAAGCATTGGCATTAACCAGAGCTCCCCCCCCCGCATGACCTCCCTTCCCTCCCCCCCAACTGGGGTTATGTTATGCATTGCTTCTGTCCATTGCCGCCACTAGGTCATCCCTTCTGCCCTTTTAATTAAAACGTTAGGAGATACTTGCAGCCCCCTCACATTGCTGCGCCCGTTTTTGGAAGCTGCTGTTCTTCCATGGCCGGTTGGGATGCTTGTAGGGCACCAACGATCTTCTGAAGGGCTTCCACTCCCTGCCTGAGCCTCACATCTCTTTGCCCGCTGCTCCACATGTTCTGGGCTATCTTAGAGGCCATGGAGGGTTCCCGATGCACATTGGGCTGGGGGACATCAATGTTTCTTCTCTTGAGCTCTGCATTCACCTCCTCAGCCGTCTCGAAAGTGCGCGCGCGCCGTCTGGAAAGAGGACCATCATTTTGGAGGGATAAGGCGATGCGAAACTTAATACCAGCTCCCTCAGTGCTTTCATTGAGGGGAGTAAGCGTGCCTTCAGCCATAATCTCGGAGAAATCATTATCAAAGAACAGGCGTTGTGATTCAAGAGGACCTTCCCTTCTTCCAGGCTGCCTGCAGAACAGTCTCTTTCTCCTGAAACCTAAGAATTCAATCAGAATGGTGTGAGGCGGAAACCGGTGGCAATCTAGGGCCCAGGAGTGCGATCGCGCTCAGCGTGACACTCTCAGGCAAGTGAAGCAGCTCTCTTAACAGTTTTTGTACAAGGGGATCATTTCTGTCCCTTCAGAGCCCTCAGGGATCCCCGACAGCCTCACGTTGTTTCTCTGACTGTGGCACTCCGCATCTTCGGCCCGAGACTGCAGTGCTTTAATTTCTCCATGGAGCTGAACTATAGCACGCTCCACGTCCACCAACCTTCCCTCTGTCTCTAATTCGGGCCTCACTGCTCTCCTGACACTGCTCCAGTTTCCCAATGTCGGTTCGTAATGCAGTTGCAGTCGATTTCATCTCCCTGCAGAAATCCCTTATCTCCGCCAGCATTTATGCCATTTGCTTCTGGAGAATCGTGTGGGGGGCCTGATCAGGCACTGCACTGCTCCGGCGCGAGGATGACGAGGCCCGGGATTCTTCACTCTCCGACCCCTCGTCCTGCGATTTCTCCTCATTATGATGTGCCAGAATCAAAAATTTCGCCTCCCCTCACTTCTTAGGCATTTTTTGTTGCCCTCTGGGTTCAGTGCTGAATGGATTCGCTGTGTTAGGAGGGTTGTTAGCGGGATCACTCAGGGAGCCACTAGATCTAGGCTGCCATTATGTCTGTGACGTCACCGGAAGTCCGCCTTGGTGTATTAAAAGTTATATGTTACCACACAGGATGTCCCAACAAGATTTAAAAAAAATAAGTGACATACTCAATTTCCTCTCCTCAGGGTAACTGGTCAGAACTGGTTCTTGTTCTGCCACACACACACACACACACACACACACAGACACATATATAAACAGGTTCTGTGATGTCCTCCCAAGGCTTTCCTGGGAATGTGTATTTGACCTTCCAAATTTGTCTGGGTCCTCCCTGGCTCAGACATCAAACCTCTTCAATGTCCATTCTGGCCTCTTTCCGACACCCCTCTCCACAAGTCCTTCCTGGCAACTATGCAAGTCAAAGGATCTCCCTGAGGGCATTATAAAGTGGAAACTTTGGTTCCTGCCTTCAAAGAAAATTGAACAAAGGAATTGCCTTTTAAATAGCTGCAGACTCAAATTACCTCCTGTCCTTTGAACTATCTCTGAAGGTCTTGATGTGTCAGGTCCAGTAAGACAGCCTTTTTCCTCTGCCACAGTCATCATACATTAATTTCTTATATTTACAACAAAAATTATACAGGGAACAGAATCAGTGGTCCAAGTGTGACAATTCCTCCCCACCAAGACTGAATTTGGGGGATCTATCCCCTACACGGGATGAGCTTCCCAAATCAGTTCATCCCTCTTACACATGGGACAACCCATCTGAGTTCTTATTCTTGGCTCCGGCCCTATGTACGATTTTCAAATCATACCCTTGTAAAGCAAGGCTCCATCTGAGCAGTCTGCCATTGTTTTTCCCCATCTGTGACAACCAAACCAGGGGGTTGTGGTCAGTCTGCACCACAAAAGGCTGCCCATACAAGTATGGCTCCAGTTTCTTTAGGGCCCACACCAGGGCAAGACACTCCTTTTCCACCGTGGAGTATGCTTGTTCCCTGGGGAGCAGCTTTTGGCTCAGGCAGGCTATGGGGTGGTCCCTTCCTTCGCTGGATGTCTGGCTTAGTACTGCTCCAATACCCACGTCTGAGGCATCTGTCTGAACTATAAAAGTTTTGCTATAGTTTGGACTTGTCAAAACAGGAGCACTGCACAGTGCCTCCTTCAGTTTGGTAAAGGCATCCTCACAGGTTGGACCCCAGGTAATTTTCTTGGGCATCTGTTTCTTTGTCAGGTCAGATAGGGGAGCAGCCAGGGCACTGTAATTAGGTACAAACTTTCGACAGTACCCTGCTGTCCCGAGAATACTCCTGACCTGCTTCTGAGTTTCTGGTCTGGGCCATGCCTGTATTACCTCTATTTTTATCTGGTTAGGATGGAGCTGTCCCCGGGCCTACTACATGCCTGAGATATGCCACTTCTCCCATGGCCACCTGGCACTTCTCGGCTTTGACAGTGAGCCCGGCCCTCTGTATTCTGCCCAGCACTTCCCTAAGGTGTGACAGGTGTTCCTCCCAGCTGGTACTGAAGATGGCAGTGTCATCCAGGTACGCCACGGCATACTCCTCAGCACCATTTAACACCTGGTTCACCAACCTTTGGAAAGTGGCTGGGGCGTTCTTCATTCCGAAAAGCATTACTTTGAACTCAAATAAGCCTATTGGAGTGATGAAGGCCAACCTCTCCCTAGCTCTGTTCATCAACTCTACCTGTCAATACCCTTTTGCCAGGTCAATGGTTGTAAGGTAGGTCACCCCCCCAACTTGCCCAGGAGTTCGTCCGTCTGGGGCATCAGGTGGGCGTCTGACTTCGTGACTGCATTCTGTCCACAATAGTCTACACAAAAACGAGTTGAGCCATCTGGCTCGAGTACAAGGACTACGGGTGAGGCCCAGGGACTGTGGGATATCTGGATTACCCCTAAATCCAGCATCTCCTCCACTTCCCTCTTAATGTCTTTTTGGACAGCCTCTGACACCTGATATGCTGTCCGCTGTATGGGCGCCTGTGTCCCTGTCTCCACATTGTGTGTTGCTAAGGGGGTTAGTCCAGGCTTGGCGCTAAACAAGGGGGCAAAATCTGCTAAAACCTCCCTCACTTTCTGGATCTGGCCCGGGGTCAACTGGGGAGACAATTTTACTGCCTTCACAGAGGACTCCGGCCTCTCTTCCAGCAAGTCCAGAAGGGAGTCTCCTTCGTATGTCCTCTCCCCATGACTACACACTGCGAACACCATGTCAGTCCTATTTGCATATGGCTTCATCATGTTGACATGGTACATCCTTTCTGTCTGTCTGCGGTCAGGTAACTCCACAATGTAGTTTACGTCATTTACCTTCCTAACCACTCTGTACGGTCCTGTCCACTCAGCTTGCAGCTTGTCTTTCCAGACCGGAATAAGGACCATGACTTCCTGACCCACCATGTATGGGCGAGCTCTGGCTCTGCGGTCGTACCATACTTTTTGTTTCTGTTGGGCAGCTGCCAGGTTGCTCTGGGCTGTCCCCATAAGCTCCTTCAGTCTTTCCTTAAACCTTAGGATGTAATCCACAATAGGAGTTCCCTGGGTGGCATGCTTGCCTTCCCAGTCCTCCCTGATCAAGACTAGGGGCCCACGTACCCGGCGTCCATACAAGAGTTCAAAGGGGGAAAATCCTGCTGACTCTTGGGGCACCTCCCTGTATGTGAACAACAGGTGGGGAAGGTATTTCTCCCAGTCCCTCCCATGCTGTTCAGCAAACACCCGGAGCATTGACTTTAGGGTACCATTGAAGCATTCCACACGCCCATTGGCTTGTGGGTGATACGGTGTCATGCATCTCTGCACCACCCCACACTTCTTCCATAAACATTTCATTAGGTCCAACATGAAGGAACCACCTCAATTGGTGATTACCTCCTGCAGAAACCCAACATGGGAGAAAATCCCAAACAAAGCATCTGTCACTTTGTCTGTCCTCAGTGAGGATAGGGTGACTGCCTCTGGGTACCGGGTGGTATAATCCACCACAGTCAGGATGAATCTCTTCCCTGAGGAGCTGGGGGCATTTAAAGGCCCCACAATATCCATTCCCACCCTCTGGAATGGCTCCTCCACTATGGGCAAGGGGATCGGGGCAGCTTGGGTTTTCTTGCCCACCTTCCCTATTTCTAGGCACCGGTGACAAGACCTGCAATACTCCTTCACCTGCTGGGTGAAGTTAGGCCAGTAGAAATTCTGGGTCAACCGCTGCATTGTGCATGTGATTCCCAGATGATCAGACAAGAGAACATCATGGGCAACCTTGAGCAACTGCTCACGATATCCCTGGGGAATGACAAGCTGCCTGCTTAGTATCCCTCCCTCTGTCTATACTGCCTGTGTATACATAAGTCCATTTTCCCAATAAACCTTATGTCTGCCGTCACCTCTCTGTTCACCATCCGAGTCTGCCCAAGCCCTCAGCTTCTCTAAACTAGGGTCACTTCTCTGAGCAGCTGTGAACCCCTCACAACTTCCCAAGGCATGGGACAGGTCCCCTTCAGTCACCAAACTAGGGTCCCTAGCACTAGCATCAAGGACCTCAGGATCACCGTCAGTCCCAACCCTCTGACAAGAGGTCACCCCTCCCTCTTTGGAGCAACCCTCTGTAGCTATGTGGTTACTTGCTACTGGGGAAATTTCTACCCTGTTTTTATCAGTCTCCCCCTCTGGAGACACAGGCTGGGGAACCAGCCTGTGAGTATCTTCCCCAATGGGTTCTGGGGGGCTCAGGGAGCTACAATTTCCCCTGGTCACTTGGCTACGGGTAACTGCACATACCACCCCTGCTGGAGATTGTTACCCAGGATCACATCCACTGCTAATGTGTTAGCTACAGCCACCTGTTGCACAGTTCCTCCTGTTTCACCCCAGTCCAGGAGAACACTGGCCAGTGACAAAGTTTTCTCTTCACCAGTAAACCCTTGTACAGTTATGTATTTGTTGGTTATAAGCTGACCAGGCTGTACCAGATCCCCTTTTACCAATGTCAGGGATGCCCCTGTGTCCCTTAACCCCTGCGTCTGTACACCATTTACCATGACTGGGTACATGTGTTCCCTCATGTTCACTGGAATGCTTCCAGGGTCACACAAACAACCCACTTCCTTTCTGGTACTACTTTGCGTATTATTGCTTGCCCTTCTTGGACACTGTCTGGCAATGTGCCCAGTTTCTTTACATAACCAACAAACATTTCTTACTTCAGAGAAATCTTTTCTTTGAAACCTGGGGCTAACTGGTTTTGGTGGAGGCAGTGAGGGTTTTAGCTGCCCTGAGGGCGCTTTTTCCCTTTCTGCGCTGCCACACTCACCCCATTTGCTCTCAGAGCAGGTCTGCTCTTGGCATAGCGGTCCGAGAGTTCAGCAGTCTCTTGCACTGTTTTTGGATCTTGGTATTCTAGCCAGGTTTTTAACTCTGCTGGGCATGCCCACTAAAACTGTTCTAATAAAATCACATTTTCAATTTTATCAACAGTGTTTGCCTCAATTCCTTCCCACCAACGTTTTAAAAACTGATGTTGTTTCATGGCTAGCTCCTCGTAGCTCATATCAGGGCTTCTCCTGAGATTATGGAATTTAGCTCTGTATGATTCAAAAGTTAAGTCAAAATTTTTTAACAGTGCAGCTTTTAACTTGTTGTAATCATTGCTATCTTCATTGTTCATTTGACCCAATGCATCCCGAGCTTTTCCGGTAAGTAGCGGGGATAGCTGGAAGCTCCAGGACTCTCTAGGAATTTTAGCCTGAATACAAACTTTTTCAAAAGAATTTAAAAAGGTGTCCATGTCCTCCCCATTCTTAAACTCTGCTATTAATTTGGAGTTCAATTTGTAACCCAGTCCTGCAGTCCCAGAAACCCAGGCCACTTACCTGCCCTGGTGCCACTGGTTGGAGTCATAGCTTCTCCAGTTCGCGTTGCCACTGGCGCTCCTCTCTCCTCTCCCTCTGCCTCTCTGCATTCTCGCTCTCTCTTCTCCTCTGCCTCTCGCTGGTGCTCATGTTCCTCATGGTCCACCTCTCTCCATTGTCGCTCTGCCTTACGATCTGCCTCTCGCTGTTCCCTTTCTCTCCTCTCCTGGGACTCCAGCTCCATCCTGCGCAACTCAAGTTGCAACCTGAGAACTTCTGGATTCAGAATACTGGTGACTTGTCCCTGCTGCTGTGACCCTTCACTTACAGTGGCCCTGCTGTCCACCTCATCGGCTCAGGACCCCTCACTGGCCACTAGTTCTGCCACACTCGAGGTCTGGTCCCTTTCAGTCACGGTTGGTGACTCGCTGCCCTGGGTATCTGCTACCATCAGGGCCTCTATGAGGTTCTGCTTACTGGCTTTCACCCCAAACAGGACTCCCTGTCCCCGCACAACTGCTTTAAGAAATCTACAGTGTGCTTGCTGCAGTCGGAAGCCATTTTCTTCTTCTCTCACTACTAATACTATACTGACTGGCACTTCAAAAAAAAAAATAAAAGGGTGGGAACTTAACTGTAAGTCAAGGGATATAGTTCTGTTTCTTTTTGAAATAAAACACTGCCTTTCTTTTTTCCAAGTGAGCTGAATGGTTTCAAGCTAACACACTGAACAATGAAGCTTATAAAACCAAACTTTTTATGCCACCGCTGCCAACTAATCTGTCACAAACTCGCTCAGCCACTCAGCCCTCTACTTCCAAAGTGCCAACCTCTGAGCGTATGATTTGTGTACAGTGAACAGAACAAGGTAGCCCTCTTGTCTGTTTTGTGGGTTCAAGTCACCTTAGTCTCAAGCTCTGGAGGGATTCAAACTGATAACCTCTTGTTAGCGTACCCAATTATTAGGCTCAGATAATTCTGTCTTCGGGGAGGCCAAATATCTTTGCCTACGGGCACCCAACCATGTCTTTCAAATGAACCCTTAGAACTCTATGCAAGACTTTAGAGAACTCTATCCATTTCCCAGTTTGGTATACAATAAGCCCATACACAGTGTTACTTATAATCTTTAAAAGCTCCACTTAAATAAAAAGAAATGTCAAGGCACTGCAGACAGTTCCGTTGTAAAAATATCTCTTTACTTTAAAAATATCAAAACAGAACAATAATTACAGAACAAAATATATCCCAATACATACAGCCTTAAAACAAATAGGTTTAAAGTGCAAGTTTCTACAATACATACATTCAGACTGGTCTAATCTTACTCTCTTTCAGTGCTGTGATGATTCTCCCTCAGTCAGTTAATATTGTCTTGTGTGTCTCTAAGGCTTGCTCAGTTGGATAAAAGAGTTCTGAGCCAGCCTCCTCTCTCAGATCATTAAACTCTGCCTTGGTGTATTAAAAGTTATATGTTACCATACATGATGTCCCAACAAGATTTTAAAAAAATAAGTGACATACTCAATTTCCTCCCCTCAGGGTAACTGGTCAGAACTTGTTTTTGTTCTGACACACACACTCACACACAGGTTCTGTGATGTCCTCCCAAGGCTTTCCTGGGAATGTGTATTTGACCTTCCAAATTTGTCTTGGTCCTCCCTGGCTCAGACATCAAACCTCTTCAATGTCCATTCTGGCCTCTCTCCGACACCCCTTCCCATAAGTCCTTCCTGGCAACTATGCAAGTCAAAGGATCTCCCTGAGGGCATTATAAAGTGGATACTTTGGTTCCTGCCTTCAAAGAAAGTTGAACAAAGGAATTGCCTTTTAAATAGCTGCAGACTCAAATTACGTCCTGTCCTTTGAACTATCTCTGGGGGGTCTTGATGTGTCAGTTACAGTAAGACCACTTTTTTCCTCTGCCACAGTCATCATACATTAATTTCTTATATTTACAACAAAAATTACACAGGGAACAGAATCAGTGGTCCAAGTGTGACACTCGCAACCTACCATGAGTACTGTGGGTGATATGGGATTTGAAACTTTTGGTCTATGCCCATTGCTTACATTGCCTGTTGCATCGCTTTACCTTTGAAATGAGGCCCTTGATCAGAATCAATCAATAGTGGGATTGAATACTGCAAAAGCAGTTTTAGGTTTACCTTCTACATAGATGGTAAGGGATGAGGGCACCACACCCTGCTCATTGAGGCTAGTAAGACAGCCTTCCAGGAACGGGGGGATGCTGAACTGAGGCTGGATATGGGCACTGGTGAGGAAGGCCATCTAGCAGCAAGCCACTGGCTAGCAGTGAATCCTCCTTTACCTGCTGGACTTCAGTGTCCATGCTCTGCAGCAGCAGAGTCCATCTGGCTGGTCTAATGCTAGACACCGCTCCATCCTTGATGCAAGAGGACAGCAAGGATTTAAGTGGTGTGTGCACTGAAAAAAAAAACAATTTTACTTCCTCCCACTATATCAGAATGCTTTAATTGCCCAGAACACAGCCAAAAGATATTTTTCACACAGGGAGAATCTTTTTTCTATTTCAGTCACCTTAGAAATGTATGCAATTGGTCTTTCTTTTTCATGACAAGTTTGTGTTAACACAGCAGACAATGAGACACTTCTAACTGCAGTATGTAACTGAAATGGCTGCTGTAATCTGGGATGGCTAGTACAGGAGCTTTAGCCAGAGCACCTTTTAATTTTGTAACTGCTTTATTTATTTATTTTTTATTTAGTTTTTGTTGACTGGGTAAGTGCACTAGACACATTCTGCCTATTTTCAGGCATGACCTGGGGGAAGGGGATACAGATGAATGCCAACTGACCTAGAATCAGATTGAGCTGTCGGTGGTATTTTAATGAATGCCAGTTAGGGTGCTTGACGGTGTTCTTCCATCCACAGTCAAACTGTGTTTTTCTTGAGCAGCTTGTATAATGGAGCTGCAATTTCTGCATAATCAGGAATGAAATCCCTGCAGAAACTTGTCATGCTGAGGAGGGAATGAAGAGGTCCCTCACTAGTGGGGAGGGACAATGACAGAGTAGTCTGAACTTTTGCTTGGTCAGGCAATTTTCCTTCCTGACTCAAAGTAACACCTAAAAACTTCACAGAATCTTGACACAACTGAATTTTAGCTGGGTTTACCTTTAACCCAACTTGTAACAGTTTCTGCAACAGTAACAAAAGTAAGTGTAAATGTTCCTCTCTCTCAGTTGTGAGCAACAGTATATCGTCCACATATTGGGCAATGTTTTGCTGAAAGGGCAAATCTGACAAAGCCTGTTTCATGTGTGCATGGAAAATACAGTAGGTGAATTGTGATACCCTTGAGACAATCTAGTGAATGTAAATTGTGTCCCCTGGAAGGTAAAAGCAAACAAATACTGGCTCTTGGAGTGTAATGGCAGTGACTAAAAACCATTTGAGATGTTTATCACTGAAAACCACTGAGACTGAGAAACAACTTTTGTCAACATTTCTGGGTAAGAAGCAACTACGAGAGTCATGGGTAGAATGCATTTATTTAACTGTGTGTAATCTATGGTCAGTCTCCTTCTGTCATCTGGCTTCCGCACTGGCAATATGGGTGAGTTAGTAACAGAACAACATTTTCTAACAATGCCCTGTTCTTCTAGGCTGGCTATTACTTTATCAATTAGCTCAATAGCTTCCCTAGGAAAGGGATACTGCTGCTGAGGCGGTGGCGCCTTTCCTGTAATGATAACCTCAGTTTGCATGTGTCTGCAGTCATGTTTGTGTGTTGCAAAGACTGTAGCTACTTGCTTGCATACTGCTTGTATGTCTGTGGGTAGATCTAATTTTTTGCCATGAGATGTGCTCTATCCCCTTAATGATTTGGACCACATGGTCCATCGGTACCACTGGTACAACACTATTAGTATTAGGCCCTGCTTGCAAAAGTTGTAAGTTAGCCAAGTCCAGGATGATTCCATTCAGAACCATCCAGTCACTGCCCACAAGAGTTTCTGGTCTGTCTAAATGCACAAATGTAATAGGACCCTGCCATGTTCCAGCTGTAACTTGAACAGGTCTTGTCAGTGGTGCTGTAACTTGTGCATCATGAATCCCTTGAATAGTCACTGTGTGATCGGAATGCTCTGCCCTGAACTATGTTCCCAGAACTGAAATGGACACCACTGTATCTAATGAAATAGTTGTATGTTGAACACCCTCTGTATGAGACATAGTCTGGGGGCACCCCCACCTTTCCAGTGTAATTGGACAGAGTGTTGTTACAGCTAGGATGAGGGCTTGGTGTTCCTAATGGGTGTGTAAATGTGTTGGTCCCACAGCTGCAGTGTGCAGCCGATTATTTTCTTCCTTCAATTTTGTTATTTCTGCCTGCAAGTCCTGAATGGTGGGACTTGAACCTTCTGCCTGTCTTGGATCTGGATATCTATCTTGTCCATCCCTATCATTATGCCAGCTGTCATAACTATCTTGCCAGTGGCGGCTATCCTGGTAATTATTACCTGTATCTTGCCAATCTTTTCTATTGCCTTAGTAATCCCCTATTTCCTCTGTAATAGCTATTCCTATTACCTCTGTACCTACCTCTGCCTCAACACCTCTCCTGCCTACCACCCTCTACCTCAAAGGTCCTTCCTTCATCAACGGGCTTTGATTTACCTTTACCTTCCTTATTATCCTGCACTTGATAGGCATGTTGTGCTTTGCTTACCATTTCATTAATGATCATTTGATCTGTGGCAGTCAGTCAGACCATTTTTTGGGTTTGAGGGAGAAGACCCACAATGTACAGGCCACTATATGATGGGGATGTTCAGATTGGGTTCTCAGCAACAGCCTCAAAAGCTTGCCAACACCTAGCATCATATTAACACTGTGTTTCATTCTGCATTTGATGTAAGTGCCCCCAAATGCCTGTACGGTCTGAACCCCAGTTAGCGCATGCAATGTACCCTCAGCTATGATCCCTTTCTGCTTATGTCCCGGGATCTTTTTATTGGTCAAAAATGAAAATTACGTACCTACCGTAATTCTTGATCTACTTGGATGAAGTCTCCACCACTCATTTACACTAATGGGATTACACTAGGGGTGCTAGGACAGAGCGGGAGCCAAAAATCTTTAGTAGGGCTGCCACCGAGGTAGGGCCATGTGGAAGTGGCGCCACGAGACAGGCTTGCGCCATACAGGCTACCTCGGCATTGACCCTCCAACCCGCTCAGTACCTTTTTACAGAAGGAGGTGCAGCATAAACTAACCTAGTGAAACTAACCTATGTTGCACATAAGATAGTCCGAATGACCCATATAAGAAGGGTCAAAACAACAGTCTTCACAGCCCAGCCACAGAGGAAGTGAAGACCAAAGACAGATAAGTGAGCTTGGGTGATGGAGGGTGGGCTTGTGAATGAGTGGTGGAGGCTTCGTCCAAGAAGATCAAGAATTACAGTAGGCACGTAATTTTCATATCTTCCTGGACATAAAGTCTCGGCACTCATTCACACTAATAGGAGAGTACTGAGCTAAAATAATCCCCCGAGAAGGGTGGCAGGAAAGAGGAGCTCACTTAGGACAGGAGTCCATTAAGGATTGATGCTGTCTGGCATGGACATCCAAAGCGCAGTGCTTCACAAAAGTGTGCATAGAGTTCCCAGTAGCTGCATTGCAGATGTCTGCAACGGGCACGTTCCATATTTCTGCCAGAGATGCTGCGATTACTCTGGTAGAATGGGCATATATCCTGCCTTCCAGCTTAACCTGTGCCATGGAATAGCAGTGGTGAAGACATGCCACCAGCCACGTTGAAACACACCTGATGGCAACAGGCTGACCAAGCCGGGCCATGCTGAATGAGACAAAGAATTGCTTTGCCTTGCAGATCTCTTTAGTTCTGTCTATGTAGAATCGCAAAACCATTTTAACATCCAGAGAATGTAAGGTACACTCTCCCTCATTCTGGAAGTTCACAAAGTAGGTCAGAAGAAGCAAGGGCTGGTTCAGATGGAATTCCAAGATTACTTTGGGGAGAAACTTAGGGTGAGCTCTGAGAACCACCTTGTCTTTGTGAAATACTGTATAAGGAGGGTCTGTGACCAGGGCATGTATTTCAGACACTCTGCGAATGGAGGTAGGCTACGAGGAAAGCGGCTTTCCAGGTCAGGAACTTCAGTTCACATGTTGCTAGAGGCTCAAAAGGTTTACAGGTGAGCATGTCTAGCACAAGGTTAATATCCCAAGTGGCTACTGGTCTCCTGACTGGTGGCCTAGTGTGGAGTATACTTTTAGGCCCTCTCCAGACTAGCAATGAGCTATGAAAACTGTTTTTTAAAACATTACCGTTCAACCCATTTCTGTGCGTCCACAATGAATAGCTGAATCGGTTTTTAAACCGTTACTCTGCATCCACATCGGTGTTCTTTCTCCATTTTCTGGTAACGTTTTGAAAAGCGTTACAGTCCTCTGGAGGCCACCCATATCCCAGCAATCAGCGCTGCACTACACGCTGCGATGCATGGTCCCATAAGGCATTGCGGCGTCTCCATGTAAACAGACCACTGACATGGAGGCTCTGATTTAAACACTCGTTGCTCTTTGTTCTGCCTGAATCGCTGGTTCACGGGCTGCAGGTACTAATAAGGGAGAGACAACATCGACGGGTAGCACGCCACTTGCAGGCACATAGATTTCAACAGATGCAGCAGCATACTGTTGCTGCTGTGAGCGATCTGCTTCTCTCAATAACACTGAACACTGTGACAGTTGACAGAGTAGTGTGGAAACATCCAAGGTCCACTGACTGGTGGGAGCAGATAGTGCTTTCTTCTTGGACTGATGAGCAATGGCTCAGTAATTTCCGCATGTCTAAAGTGACTTTTACAGCTTTGTGCACAGAACTGAGCCCACACATAAAGCAGTCCGACACAGTACTGCGCAAGGCTGTTGAAGTGCAGCGACGGGTTGCCATTACCTTGTGGTGCCTTGCCACCAATGTGGAATATCGAACCCTTGGGCATCTGTTCGGGGTTGGCAGATCTACTGTCGGTGAGATAGTAATCGATGTGTGCAAAGCCATTGTCTGTGTCATACTACCCAAGGTGATCCGAATACATAATGTGCCAGACATCATACAGGGGTTCGAGAGTGAGTGGGGTTTCCCCAATTGTGGGGGGGCAATTGATGGGACCCACTTCCCAATTCTGTCACCTCCTGGTAATGCCTGTGAATTCTACAACAGGAAATCCTACTATTCTGTAGTGATGCAGGCTCTGGTTGATCATAAATTTAGTTTTCTGGACATTAATGTTGGATGGCCTGGCAAGGTTCATGATGCTCGGGTCCTCAGGAATAGTAAATTATACAAGCTGGGACAGAGTGGTCAGCTGTTCCCTTCTATGCCTCGAGACATCAATGGGGTCAGTGTACCAGTTGTGATATCGGGAGACCCACACTATCCTCTTCTGCCTTGGCTTATGAAGCCCTATTCTGATTTTGGAAATGACCTTCGCCGTAATTTTAACTACCATCTGAGCAGGGCCCGAATGGTAGTGGAATGTGCCTTCGGCAGATTGAAAGGCCATTGGAGAGGTCTACTCAAGAGAAATGAATATGCCATTCAGAATGTCCCTTATGTGATAGGAGCCTGCTGTGCATTGCACAACCTTTGTGAGGAAAAGTCAGAGGCCTTTCTGGCAAGTTGGATCTCAGAAGCCGAGAGCTGCCAGTTCCCTCAACCAACTGACCAAGACTGTCCTCCCCCAGGTGAATTATCTGTGGCAGCCATGAATCGCCAGGCCACTAATATACGGGATGCACAAGCAGAATATGTCAACAACCATTAATGTGTGTGACAGTATTGGCAGTTGTATCTGTGATCCACTAAGCAGCTCAGCATACAAGTGGTACATGATATATATTTGTGAAGCTAAAGCAGAACAAGCTGTAGATGTTAACATGCTTCTTTATTACAACTGTCATGAGAAACTACTCCGGTAGAAACAGAAAAGGAAGCACTTGTAATAACATATACATAGTTAAAACTTCTAAAGTTAATTGGAAAAATACAGTAATTGTTTCAGCAGTTAATATTGAAACGGGTATGTTGTTGCATGACTTTTAAAAATGCATTTGAAATGTATGTAACCTTAACACAACAAATATGCCCTAAAACTGTAGTGTTTTTAACACTGGGATTGCTAATTAAGCATTTTAATAACCTGTACTGTACAATAGCATAACTGTTAAAATGTAGTTTAAACGTTAAACTTTTGAAAAAGAAACTCATGGTTCTGTTGTGCACTGCACAATATGTATTAAAACCATAGATACCACCTACAAATGTGTGTCATCATTATTACTGCAGTGCTGCAATGACAACACCACACAGCAGTAACTAGCATTAACAGTAGAAAGTTAGCCATGTATTCTGACTGATTGCTCAAGAGCAGTACTTGTCATTACTGCCAGAACAAGAAGGTGATGTATATAACTCATCATGCAGTCAGAGGCACACATGTGGTCAGAACCTTATCAATGTACTGACAGATACCCATACCTTCAAGGTTGTCCAAGTAACATCATCACCCATTAAGGCCTGTGTGAAACCACCATGGAAAAAAGTACCAGTATGATCATGGTTACTGCTGTAATGTTGTCCCATGTCACTGTGTGTAGATTGTGACATACCATCACATACATTGGCAGCTTGTCCAACACGTGAAGCCACTACACCAGCAGCATTCATGTTGTTCACTGATGCAGTACTGACCGCCTGCATGGGAGCAGTACTCAGTGATGCCTGTGCAGACGATAATGGGGTGGGATGACCAAACGTGGGTACTGGTGCAGTTGCTGCATAAGGAAAGGACAATGCACTGCCACCACACTGTGGAGCGGGAGCAATACCACCTGTTATTCCAGGTTCATGGCTATGACTTGCAGTAGTTTCAACCTGTGAAGGTGCACGTTTGTGTATTTTGTGCTGCCACAATAGGAGGACGATAATGGCCAGACAGTAGCGCTAACATATTTCTGAAAAACTCTGCATTCTGCTCTGCCTCCTGCCTATGTAATCTTTCTTCCATCTCCCTCTCCTCCCTGACCCTCTCCCTTTCCATGGCCATTAACTCCTTATGTTGCTCCATCAGCATTTTCCTAGTGGGCTCAAATACTACTTCGCAAGCTCCTGCATCCGACTGACCCTCTTCTTCTTTCTGAGGTTGCATAGTGGCTCACTGTTGGATGCCCGCTTGTTCCGAACAGCATTCACATCAGAGGATGCAGTGCTGCTGCCAGATGTTCCACATGGGCTTGATGTGCCCTCACCAGCAAACTCACTATCTAAGCTGACGGATGACTCGGCAGCCTGATCAACATCTGCAATAAATAAGGTTAGCATATGCTGAGTTGGTATACTGTTTTGGGGGGGTGGGGGTGGAAGGCATACATAATGGAGCAAATGGCAACACACCTGATTCTGGAAGCTCAGTGACAGGGTAGTCATCTACATCAAGTTCAGGGTCAGGAGGGTCAACCTCTGTTTCAAGTTCACTGCTTTCAAGGACATGCAGTGGATCAGATGTGGGTTTTGTGCCCAATATACGATCAAGCTGGTCAAAAAATGGACATACAACCCGACGACCGCCAGATCGGCGATTGCTGTCCTTCACCTTATGATACCTGACCTTTAGCTGCTTTGTTTTATCTCGACACTGTTTGGCTGACCGCTCAATTCCATTTTCAAATAAATACTCAGCCACCTTCTGGTATACTACTGTATTTCTCCTGAAACTATTTAACTCCTCTTGTACACACTCCTGTGACCAAAAATCAAGCAGGAGTTTAGGGCCTCTTCAGGCCAACTTAGCTCACGATCACTCCACGATGCAGTGTAGTTCTACTGAACTGCACAGAGAGGATATTTAAACTTTCACTCAGCTGTTGACACTGCGTGTACTTCCTGGTAGGCACCATGCGCACATGCCACAATACCGCACTATGCTCTGGGAAGGAAAGCAGTGCATTGTGAATCGCTGGAGGACACACTTTACAGAAAACACTTAGTTCACCCGTCCACACTACTCCTCCAAATGAAGAAAAATCAGTTAACGTTTCAGCAACCGTGCTAAAGACCTGCTCTTTAGTGGTTTTAAAAAAGGTTTACAGAATGCTTTTTAAAACGTTACAGGTCTGGACGCAACCGTTTTTAGAGCAAGTGGTAACATTACAGGACACCAGTAACGTTACCAAAGCACTAGTCTGGACATTGCCTTAAGGAACCTCTTAACTAATAGTAACTGAGTCAGAAACATAGAGTGTATAGGCTCGTGATAAGCTGAGATCGCACAGAGATGGACCTTCACAGTTAAGTATTGTAGCCCTGTATTTGACAGGTCTAGCAGATACTCCAAGACTTACTTTGGTGGGCAAGAAAAGGTATACAGAGAGGACTTTGCACACCAGACGGACAAATGCTTCCACTTTGCCATGTAAGTTTTCTTAGTAGCTGGCTTCCGTGCTGGTAGGAGAATGTCTGAGATGCTACGCGAGACATCAAATCTACCCACTTCTATCTCCTCAGAAGCCATGTGTGGAGATGAAGGGATCTCAGGTTGGGATGGACCACTGGGCCCTGTGTCACAAGGTCCATTTGAAGTGGAAGTTGTCTTGGTGGAATTTCCCATAATCTGTTGATCAATGGAAACCAAATCTGATGAGGCCAGAATGGGGCGATGAGGATCATTCTGTCCCCCTGTGCCTCCAGCTAGAGCAGCACCCTCTGAACTAAGGGAAGAGGAGGAAATGCATACAGAAAGCATCTTGTCCACCACAGTCTGAATGCATCCTAACAGAAAACGCCAGGTTCTGGATTTCTGGAGCAGAATAGAGGCAGTTTTGCATTGAGTGGGGATGCAAAAAGGTCCAGGTCCAGAGTGCCCCACTCTTCAAAGAGCAACTGCATGATGTTTACATCAAGAGACCACTCATGAGGATGCACCTCCATTCTGCTGAGGTGATCTGCTAGATCGTTCTAGACTCCAGGCAGGTAGACTGCCTGGATAAGGGCTTCATGCTCTAGGCACCATTTCCACACTCTTATCACTTCCCTGCACAGGGGATAAGAGTGCGTCCTGCCCTGCTTGTTGATGTAGTACATTACCCACTTTGTTGTCCATCTGAAGGAGAATTATTTTGCAACAGAGGATGTCCTTCAGAGCTTGGACTGCATACAGAACAGCTCTCATTTCCAGGACATTTATGTAGCGTTGAGACTCATCTTGACTCCACAGACCTTGGGTGTGGAGATTCTGACAGTGAGTTCCCCCTCCAAGAAGAGATGCATCTGTGGTGATGGTGATCTGTCTCTCCAGTGGGGCAAAGGGAAAGCCATTCACAAGATTGTCCTCTTGAGTCCACAAGGTGAGTGATCATTTTAGAGGTTCTGTCACCTTGCTGTGAAAGGACTGGGGATGTGTAGTTGGGGACCACTGAGTACTGAGCATTCATTGAGTGGTCCTCATATGAAGATGAGCCAAGGGCACCGTGAACACTGATGATGCCATGAGACCCAGCATCCGCTGCAGCGAGAAAGCTTGGACTGAATCATTCTCTTTGATGAAGCAAGCCATCTAGAGGATATCATTCCTCCTGTCCTCCGGGAGGAAGACCCTTGCATTGGAAGTATCTAGGAGGGCTCCTATGAAGAGGAGTCGCTGGGAGGGCTGTAGCTGCAATTTTTCCAGATTCAACAGAACTCCCATAAATGTGAGGAACCTGGAAGCTGTGGTCACTGCTTCCTGTGTCCCTTGTCTGGATGAGCTTGCTTGGAGTCAGTCGTCCAGATATGGGAAGACTTGAATTCCGAGTTTCCTCAGGTGCACTGCGAGAACTGCAAAGTACTTTGTAAAAACTTGCGGCGCTGAGGACAATCCAAAGGGCAGTACTCTGAATTGATAGTGTTGACCCAGGGCCACAAATCGAAGATACTTGTGGTGGCTTGGGTGCACAGGAACATGTTGGTAGGCATCCTGCATGTCCAGGGAGGCCACCCAATTGTTTCGATGAATCAGAGGTAGAAGCGTACTGAGCGATATCATCTTGAATTTTTCCTTGAAAAGAAACTTGTTTAACTTCCTTAGGTCTAGAATAGGGTGCATGCCGCCTGTTTTTTTGGAACCAGGAGGTAGTGGGAGTAGAAACCTGTGTTCCTCTGCTCCTGCAGAACTATGTCTACTGCTCTGTTGAACTATATCTACTGCTCTGTTATTCAGATGGCCTTGAATCTCGGAAGCAAGGAGATCTGACTGAGTAACCGACAGCTTGAGTTGTTTGGGCGGATGATCTGGAGGGGTATCTGAAAAATTCAGTGAATAACCCTCACAAATTATCCTGAAAACCCATTTGTCTGAAGTGACTAACTTCCACTAATTGTAAAACTGAGTCAGATGCCCCCCTACTGCCGAAGAAGAGTTCTCCTCAAACAGCTGAGAAAGGACCTGGGACAGAATTTTAGAGGGTGGCACTAGGAGCTTTCAGGCCCTGTACCTTCTGCTGCATTTTCTTTTGTGGCTGAGGGGCTTGGTTTTTGTTGAAGCCCCCTCTGCCTTTGCCATGAAAGGACTGACAGTTATGAAACTGCTGGAGGTTCCCACCCTGTTGAGGGGCAGCAGGGGCTGGTCTGGCTGTTTTGATAGCTGTCCTAGTTTTCTGTGTGGTCTCGAGTGCCTGCTCCACCTGTGGGCTAAACAGATAAGTACCATCAAATGATAAACTCATGACTCGTTGCTGGGCATCATTTGTGAACCGCGAGGTTCGTAACCATGAGTGGCGACAGGTGCATACCCCAGCTGCTGCTGCTGCTCTAGAAGCAGTGTCAAAGGCATCCATAGCAGCCTTAAGTTGCTGATTATTGGACTCAACATATCTAGTGATAGTTTGGAGGAGCGCTGAGGTAACATCTGACTCTGGGAGAGTCTCCACAGTAACTTTTAGTGAATGCCAGAAGGTATACTCATATTGTGAAAAACAGCCCTGGTGGTAGCTAGCAATACGCATACCTAGGGTAGTGGCGTCGAAGACTCACTTCCCCAATGTGTCAATCTTAACAAGATTCTTTGTTTACTGGATGAGCTGTAGACTCCTGAGGGAGAACTTTTTTTTTCATTTTCTGCCAGGACCACTATGACGTCAGTGAAAGCTTGAGAGGCCAGGATTGGTTGAGCCTTAGAGGGAGCATACTTCCTGTGTATGGACTTCTCCATGGAAGGAATAAGTGCCGGATTGTCCCACACCATTTGTGAGAGAGTCTCGAAAGGTGGCTGTGTGACAGGGTAGAATAGGACCCTGTCCCATTTGTTTTGGAGCAAGTATTTAAATGCAAGGATCTGTACTCTTTTCTTTTCTTTTCTGTCCCTTCTCTGTCTGGTTGTGCAACCAAACTTTCCTGTGAGACTTCGGACTTGATCAACCCGAACAGTCTCACAGTTCTTTGCCTCTCACTGTCTCTCTGTTTTCTCTTGCTGTCTGTTTTCCTCCCTTGCAAATCTACATCTGGCAATATAAAAATTATGTGTAAATCGGTGTATGAAATAAAACTAATAATGGGATCACTTTTGTTTAGAAAATATGGTGTTACTGTTGAAATATATGTATATATATATTTATGATTTGAGATGACTGCAGAAAACTAGAGGTTATTTGAGTACAAATGCCTCAGCCTTTTGCAGCTGCTGTGGGGACTTCAGGAAACTCACTCTTCTAGCAGATCCTGCCCAAAATTGATGAGAACAAAATGTTTTGCTAGAACAGGATGCTTGCTAAGGATGGGAGTTAAAAAGCCTTATAAAATAGCTAAGCTGCAATTGCAGAGATAGTTTTTTGTTTTAGAAGAACAAGAGAGATTTTTACTAGAAAGATTTTATTTTGCTTATGTGCATAGTTATTCTGAACAGGTTTATTTTATTTTATTTTATGTTACTGCAACTACAAATAAACTGTTTTGTGGAATTTTACAACTGCTCCTGGGTTTTCTCTATGCTTCCTAACCTGTGCCTTGATGACAGGCTGTAGCGGAGGAGTCAATTCCACAGAGATCTCCAGATATTGAAGGTGCAACAATTTCCTCCAGATCAACCTCTGAAGTCTGGAGAGAGAGGGTGGAATTTATATTCTTCAGTAGAGACTTAAAGGACAGGTCCTTGACCAGAAGCTCCGCTAAAGTAGAAGGCTTACTTCCCACTCCAAGAGATGAATCTTCATTAAAGTCGCCTCCTAATCACAGATCAGGATCAGGCTCAATGTCGTCTCCTACTAGCCCAGGAGGGATAGTATATAAAAGAAAGGGAAGAAAGAAAGCAGGAGGAGGTGCTTCTCGAATCAGAGTCGAGAACCCCGGCATCCAAGGTGAAGCCGGCCCCAAAAACAGCACTGGCTGTGGCACCAAGAGCGGCACCGCCAAGACCGGAGTCTAAGGCAGCACCACAACCGGTACCGTGCCAGCGCCCGGAGACTCCAACCCCACTCTCAGTGCTCCCAAGGATGAAGATCTGAAAATATGAGTAGGAGAAAATGGTACCTGTGCTGGCCTCTGCGCCGCAGCCATGTGAGGGGGAAGCACAAGACTGTGGCATTGACAGCACCGGAGAAGGTGCCGCATGACTAGGAAGACCCAACCATCCTGCCTGCAGGTCCGAAGCCCCTACGCTATCTCCAGCTTTAAAGAGGGGGGGTGATCAATGCTGCCTCCCATCTGTCTGGGAACACACCTGTTCTTAGTGAGGCATTAAATACTTTTGTGAGTGGAGTGGCAAGCTCATTTAGAGTGAGGGCGACCATCTTCATGTCAACTTGGTCACTCCCCATGCTAGTCTTCCCTGAGACCAATTTGATATATTTTAGGGTCTCAGCCCTTGTGATCTGCCTGAAATAGAAAGGTGGAGTGCTGCTGTTTTGGGGGAGGCAGGATTCGTAATAGATAGCTGACTGGATGGCAGGGGGTGAGGTAATCTTTAGGTACCACAGTGCTAAGGTCAGTGAAGGCAAGGTTAAATGCATTTGCAATGTCACTGGGTTCCTGGAGTGTGCCAACCAAAGTTATGATAAGGTCAGGTGGAGCTCTGGGAAGCCTTCCCCATGAGTGATTTCACCGAGTTCCAGAACTCCCTGCCATTGCCCCAATTCTTGCTTAGTAGGCTGTTATAGTACGATGCTTGGGCTAAGCAGATGAGTTTCATATATTTGTTCCTGGCTGCCTTGTAGACAGTGAGGTCAGCCTGTGAACCAGTTGCCTTAGCTTTATGCCACAGGTTGTCCCTGTGTCGCATGAACTCTAGGAGGGAGCCAGAGAGCCATGGGTTAGTGGACCCTCTTACTTTTTTGGTCTTGTAAGGGGTGAAGATGTCACAGACCTTAGTGAAGATCATACAGAAGTAATCCAGTGCTTAGTTCCTGGCTTTGCCCTGTCAAATAGTGATCAGTCTGTCAGGCTCAGGTATTGCTTGAAGGCGTCAAGTTGGCCAGTTTTCAGTGATCGATTTCTTGAGACTTGAGGAGCGCATTTAGTGAACCTGTTAGTCCAGGTGCACAATATCAGGGAATGGTCATTGAGGGGGTCTGGTAGGATTGATACTTCAGAGATATGTTCCAGGCAGGTGGTGAGAAGCCAGTTGACAAGGGTTCCGGTGCCCATTCGGTAGTTATGCCTAGTGGTTTGTGTGACCATCTGAGTGAGGTATAGGCCTGATATCTGGTCCCTTACAGCTGATGTTTCTTTGGACTGCCAACTGATGTTAAAGTCCCCAACAAAGAATCTGCCTGCTCGCAGCGAAAAAGGCTATTACTAAACGCTGGTTCACTGCACTGATTCCTTCAATCCTGGAGTGGAGAGAAATAGTCAGTCGCATATATAGATCTGAGAAGATTACATACAGCCTAAATGATAGGGTAGATGCCTGCTCCATCAAGTGGAGTAGATGGATTTTATATATTATGTCCAAGGACCCACACTTTGTCCCCTAAACACTCACTCCACTTCAGTTGGGCTCTGGGAATATACTGAAAGGCAAATACCAGAAGAGAAAGAACCAGCGTAGGGAATAAGAGAATGGTTCGGAGAACAGAACAACAGGGTTAAGAAGTATGGATATGGGGAATTGTAAGATTGAGCTCACCCATGACATACGACTTTGATTTCAAGTGAATCTAAAGTTGCGTGAATGATGAATGATATTGTACCATTATATGAACTGTAACCTTGTCAAAGTAATCAATTACAATAATGTAAATTGTGACTGAAAAAAATGATAAAATCTTTTAATAAAGACTATATTTGCAAAAAAAAAAAAGAGTCCCCAACAAAGAGATGTTCCCAGTTTTGCATTGACTGCTCATGATGGGTAATAAACTGCTCAAGGCCAGTGGTGTATTTGCAGGGGGTATATAGACAGTTGAGAGTAGTAGGACTTTGTTTTGTTGGCCTATGGTGAGTTTTATCTCCAGAATTTGTGCCTCTTTGGATTGCAGGCTGCTAGGCAATATTTGTCCTTTAATATCACTTTTGAGATAAACCATACAACTGCCCTCCCTTGGTCAGATGGTCCTGGCAGAATGTTGTGTAGTCTTCCAGGGCTACTGTTGCATCACTGATCTTTGGGGAGAGCCAGGTCTCTGAGAGTGTGATTGTATCAGGCTTGAGCAGCTCCACCCAAGCCTGGAACTGCGATAGCTTTGGTAATAGGCTTCCTATATTTAGGGAGATAATCTTGAGGTGTACCAGTTTCATGGAGATGCTTGCATGGGGGTTCCTGGGTTGGGGTGCACATTTCCGGATAGGAGGAGGAGTACCAGGATTAGCTTTCTAAGGAAGTGTGACCAGATCACCCAAGAGGAGTCAGCATACTTTAAATTAGAGAGCTTAATGCCATAGGTGGCACTAGCGAAGGTGTGGTAATATAGCACGGCAGCTAAGGGGATTTTGGGTGGTGCCCGGGGTCTGTAGATTTGTGGTGGGGCTTGAAAGCTAGCGGCAGGAAAGGTTTAGTGATCGTTCCACTTGTAATGCAGATCACTGGCATTGGGATTCCAGAGAGGGTAGGGGGATCCAAAGTAGGTGCATCAATCTTCCTGGTTACTTTATCCCCAAGAGAGATGACAGGGAGGGAAAGGATTACTAGCTTGGGGGGGTGCCAGCATTGTGTTGTCCAATAGCCTTAAATAGCATGTACAGCGGTTGAGGCAAGAGGGTTGTGTTAGTCCTTTTTTTGAGTGCACAGTTTATTGGGGTTAGTGGAGCACTGTAGTAAGGGTGGCAGTTCTGAGGAGTTGCATGTGAACTGGACATCTGCTAAGGCAGCAGCCAGTGCTGAAAGGGAGGAGCACAATCAGGCTGCCCCCTAGTGGGTGCACTGTACAAAGAACTAGTGTAAAAAAGTGACACTTTGATAGGGGAGCATTAACTGAATGGGAGGAGCACAATGGGGCTGATGCAGCCCCTAGTGGGTGCACAGTATAATGAACTAATGTAAAAGTAGACACTTAAATGCCAATTAGCAACCACGGTGGATGGTCACATGACCAACAGCTCCTATAAAGCTAATTGATCAAATAGGGCAGGAGACAGATGGGGAGCCGGTGCAAAGCGCCAGCAGGGCCAGAATCCAGCACCGAAATTCAAAGCAAGAAGGTGCTTTGCTTCACCAGGCAGCGTACCTTTTTTTTTTTTTTTTTAATTAATTTTTATTTATGGCATTTTATGATACATAGTGAGTGCTATATTCAGTAAATACACTCAGTCATGGTAATTACAGTGCTGCAAAACAGTGTACAGGCTGTACATAATGGGTTATATAATAGAAATGTGTTCATTGTTCAGGTAGAACTGTTCAACAGTTTACAGGAGTCATAGTCCAACAAGATAATCTCGTAGGAGAGTCCACTCTCACCTATTCAATTGCAAGTAGGTTAATTCACCAACATTTCTTGTCCCTCGCAGGACTAAGAATAAGTGTGGGAGGCTGTTCCTTCCACCTAAGAACCAAAGATAATTAAAAAGATTGTCTGGACTCAATTAAGTTAAATGACGCACCCCTGCACTAAACGCCACTAGCGGCTGACAGGGAAACAGAACATAACCAGGATATTTCAAAAGAGCACAAACTGAGTGGAGCTATTTGCTCCCAAGCAACATGGTTCCATAGCTGGTTAGGATTTATAAGACCTATCATCTGAGCATCAACATCATGGCTATACTTTAAAAATCATTAATAATTTTGACTTATAACTAGGGAAATCATTTACATTACATAGGCTATGCAATGGACCCAGAGAGACAGCACATATAAAAGAACCCACTGACCCAGTCGTTCTAAGATTAATTCAGTCATTAGGATCTAATTCACTTCCTTCTTCCCTGTCTGAAGAGTGCTGGCAGTCTTCAAGAATTTTGTCCGCAAAAGCAGCTGCAGCCTCTGGGTCTGTAAATAGATGTGCTTTGCTATTATGCCGTACTTGCAATCGCACTGGAAACAGGAGTTGGGCTGAAAATATAGGTTACTCACCTGTAACAGGAGTTCTAGGAATGGTATATGTTGTTCATCCACACTTATTGGCAGGTCCCTTGCTGCTTTAAATCTTGCGGAAGGTCTTCAAGCTGGCTCCCTCCCACCCACCAGGTGTAAAACTCAGCTCCCCATGACACCAGATCTAGCCGCTGGAAGCCAGATTATGCGCCAAGATGGGGAGGCGGTGAGACGTGTAGGATGAACAACATATACCATTCCTAGAACTCCTGTTACAGGTGAGAAACCTGTATTTCTAGGACATGGATATGTTGTTCATCCACATTTATTGGCAGACTCTAGCAGTTCTCCAGGAGGAGAGGCAAGCGCACACCCTATTAGGTAGAAAGACTGGAGAACCGGAGGCTCACCAGCACCTCGGCACCACCCAAGGTCGATGTGGAAGGGGAACGGAAAGCCTGCTTCCGGGCAGAAGCCCTGCGGATATCCTGGACGGAGTGTCATGGAAGCAACCACTGATGCAGCGGAAGGACAGGTTAAAAACTTATCCCTCAGGGAGCTCCATGCCGCCCGCCTAAAGTGGAGACCTTGCAGGGTGACCCACCGCTCGTCTTCCACTGGGCTGCAATCTGCCAGATGCGACGCTGGCGAAGGTGATGAACAGCTGGCGAACCTCTCCCGAACTTTAGCTCTATGCTCTCACCCAAGGTGAGCGTTAAAGCAGTTCCCCACGGAACCTGAATACAGGCCTCCGAGGTGTGAATGGGGATAAACCCGGCAGAGGCAATACCCCCGAAGGGAAGACTCTGCCACCGCCTCCGGAGGAACTTCGGGTGGGGTGCAGGACAACCTAGTCCCTGTGGAAGACCGAATAGGGAGGTTAAAGGAGTGCCTGGAACTCTCCCAGCCTTCTGGATGGCGGAGTAGCTCCAAAGGTGTTCTTCCACAACAGGTGGAAACGCACCTGTGCAAAGGTTCGGATGGCTTGCTATGAGCTAAGCCCATACCAGCAAGGATCCCGCAGAAACGGGGATACTCTCCCAAAAGGGGAGGCGTGATCGAGGCCTAGAAGTGCCAGACCACCTTCTCCGTACCACCAGCTACCCTCCGGCCCGTGCCCGGAAGACAGTGGTGACCGCAGAAGCACCCAGAGGGTCGTCGACCAAAGCCCTGGTCTAAGGATGGACCGCAAATGGTCCGGAATGCTATGCCCAGTGACGGGAAGGCACCGCCTATCCCATCATCGGAAGAAGGAAAAACTTCTCCCAAAGGACAAGCATCTTGGCCGACTTCAGCAGGAGCGCCTCGGATCGAGGACCTTGCTGAAAGACCCTAGGCCTGGCCCCTAGCCGACAGGGACGGCAGCCAACAGGTGCAGGGATTGAAGGTCCAGATGGATAACCTTCCCCTGAAAAGGAAAGACAGGACCGGCGGACTAGAGACGGTCTCGGGAGCCTGGGGCTGAGACTGAGGAGAGCTGGATACCAGCACTGGCAATCCAGTCTGGGGCTACCAGCATCACCTGCGCCAAATCCCTCCTCACCTTGCCAATGCATTAAGGATGTATTTCGAATCTCAATTTAATTGTAACTGTTTTTTATGAATTTTTTTTATGAATTTTATACGTAACAAAGACATTTTTGTCTGCAATTTGCTGCATTGTATATGTATGTTTGATTATGTATTGTCTGTATGCAATATATGTGGGTCGCACCTGTAAAAGGAACTTGTTTCCAGTGTGCTTACCCGTTAAGCGAATAAACAAACAAACAAACAAACAAACCTTGCCCGTAGGTCAAGGGAAATGGGGGAGAGGCACGGAGGGGCCTGGGGTCCGTGGCCCCGATGGCATCCCCTACAGCAAGCCTTGCTGAGGGGCGGGCAAAAAAACAGTCTCGGCCTAGTATTCTCCCCGGAGGAAAAGGAGAAGATCCTGTACTACCCCTGGCAGGAGACACTCATGAGGCGCAGGTCATGTCCGGCTCAGGGTCATGAATTAGGGAATTAGGCTCCTGCCATGAAATGGCTAGGAAGCCTCGACTCGCTAACCGCCCAATGCGGAGAACCTCCTTGCACCGAGACAAGGGATAGACCGAACCTGGCAGAGTGGGTAGCACATGGTCTTGGAATAGTCCAACTTGGACTTAGACCACTAGACCCCGTACAAGTGGAGCGAGCGGTGCTGGCTAATCGGACCGTCTGTCTCAGCGAGCAGGAAGGACATCGGGACTACTAAGAGGACCAGGAGCGTACTCTGTATTCCCAAGATAGGCACCCACCCATCCGAGAAGCATCGGTGGGAGAAGACCCGCAACTCAGGGCGAACAAGCAGGATAGTCTCCCTGCCGAGTTAGAACGGTCCAAGGAGCGTTCTCCTAACTCCTGGGCTGAGGTGTCACGAACTGGTCCACGGGACACAGCTGCCAGGACCTCTGGCTGGCCCTCCCACTAAGGGAAGGCCCCTGAGGCCCAGGAGGAGCAGGAGGTCCTGGCAGGACGTAATTTCCCAGCCAACCCGACCGGCAAAGGAGGAAGAACCTCGCCCTGTTCACCCGGAGCTGAGCTCGGACTCAAAGTCGAGCTTAGTCCCGAAGAAGCTTCACCGCTAAGATACGAGTTCTCACTCGGCTCCCGAAAACGGGAGACCAGTCTGCCTTCCAGGTGGGGTGACATCCGGACCCTTCCATGCCGTAGAGACTGCTGAGCAAGGAAGTGTTAGGAACTCGTAAGCAACTCCCCCGCAAGAAGGGGTGGAGCCTCCCCCAAAAACGGACGGAACGAGGAGTAGATACATCATGGAGACCAGAAACAGCTACACGCCACGTTCTGAGGATGGAATGTCTGCAGAAGAGAGACCATCCAGGCGTGCGGGAGGATGGGTCAAACCCCGTCCGAAGAGGCCAGGAATACCTGGACGCGAACCTCAGGGTTGAATGGGGGGTCCACGGCCTTCCTGATCATCTCTAACTAGAGAGCCAGGCATGTCGGACTGACCGACACAGGGGCAGTGAACTCAAAATCCCGTGGGGAGACAGCGGCTCAAAGGGGATCCACCATAACTTCGCGCAGGATCCCACCTAAATACCTCCAGAACAGTGGCGGAGCCGCCCCCACGAGGAAAACCCGGGCTGGGACGACGGAGCCGAGCAATGCCCCTTGGCCTGTCACTGAGCAGACTTAGAGGGAGGGGCCGAGAGCCCTCGGCTTCCTGCCTCCGCCTTTTGGAGGAAGATGCTGGTTTGGCAACAGGCCGCCCAGCGCATGCCTGCTGGCCCTCATGCTGGGCCAGGGGCCCCAGGGCTCAGGGGCAAAGGGCTTATGCAAAGGCTGATGGCTGCCCTTGACCCGTGGGCGAGTGACCGAGTCGGAGTGGCATTGAATTCTCGGGCCCATGGATGTATCCCTCCACTCCAGAGCCAAAGGTCACTCCCAAGGGGATGTCCGCCAACTCGTGCTGGGTTTCCAAGGAGAAGGATGTTAACCTCAGCCCATGCCCTGCAGCGCCATGGCCCACTCTTATTCCACCGATCTGGCACAGGAGTCGCCTAGATCCAGAGCCGTCTGGAGCTGCTGCTTCACCACCGCCCTACCCTGGTCCCTCACCTGTCGAACCGTGGTCCGCAGGTCACCTGGGAGATGAGGGAGAACCTCATCCAGGGAGCCCAAAAGGGTGTGGGAGAAATGTGCCATCAGTGCAACCGAGCTGGCCTGACGGAGGCCTAGGGAGGACGCAGCGTAAACCTTACGCCCGACATAGTCCATCCTTCTAGACTCCTTGTCGGGGGGTCTGTCCACATCCCCAGCATTTCCAAGACATTGGAAAACGTAGTCGATGATACCCCTTCAGCGAGGGTGCTCCGAGAAACCGGGCAGAGACGGACCGGGATAGGATACCTCCGAGAGCTACCCTGGCCAGGCGCGAGGGCAAGAAGCACGCCGCCATGGCTCAAGGCTGGGCCCACGATAACCTCAGCCACTGGGAAGGCCTTCGTGGAAGAACCCCTTCGATCCAGAATCTCCAGAAGGAGGTAAGGAGCCCGATTGGAGATGGGCTTAAGCTGCATTCCAGTAAACTCTGAAATGAGCTGAAGTAGACCCTTAGAAGACGATGGGCTGTCGTCTACTGGATGTTCCTGGGTAGACCCGGGGTCCTCCCTGTCAGGAAACATGGCAGAGCCTGCACCAGGCTCCGAAGGGTCTGCAAAAAGCTGCCGCAGGCCCAAGGCACTCTTCGTCCGCCGGGGTGGGCAGGAGTGAGGGGACCGAGTGACCTGAAGGACAGACCAAGGTCCGGCCTGGACTCCGCCGAAGGCAGAGGGGCAGCGAGGGTCGAACGAGCAACCGGTCCTGGAGAAGGCTCCTCGACCGATTAGAACGGCTGCCGACCAAGCGGCGACTGCTTGCTATCCGGAGAATGAATTGGGTTGATGCAAATCCAGACAGCTGCTGTCGCCACACAAGTTCCTCGCAGAACACCGACGCCCAACGGCATCGAAACCGCCCTCTTCTGAGGAGGGGGACGGAAGAACGCTGGTCACCTAACCCGGTGCCCGACTGAGAACGCCGAGATCGCGTGAGCGCCAGACCGAGAGGTAGACCAAGACTGAGACCCAAATCCTCGGGGTAACCGAGGGCGGGCCTGGGAGGAAACGGGGAGCACCCGCTCCTCCCTTGGCTCGGAAGAACGGACCAAGGGCTGTCGACCCGAAGTGGAGGACAGAGCCTCGACTACCGAAGGCGGCGGGAAGATGGCCTCAGCAGACCCCCCGAAGACGGGCTCTAGAGACTCACAACATCGATGGGGAATTTGGCCAGCTGACCTGGCGGGATACGCGTGAAGCCAGAGGTCAGGTCGAAACCTCAACGGTCGAGCGTCGGGCCGATGAGGAGGAAATTTCCTCCCGGGTTCCCTCTCCCTTGGAGGAGAGGGGAATGGCCAAGCTCCTGAACGAAGCAGAATGAAAGGAATCAAGGAGAGCGGGATAAGCTCCATAACCAGCGGAAGGAGGGAAGGGAACCCCGTCCCTTCCCAGCAGGATCAGACTGCAGAGAAACAGTGACGGGCACCCGCCCGATCCGATGGAATCTCGGAGCAGAAAAACTACGGATGTCCGAGCCCGAACAGGCCGCGCGGTCCTCCGGAGAGCTGACCGAAAGGTCAGAACAAAAGTTGCAAGCCCGAGGATCGTGATCCAAGTCCAGGCAAAAAGAGCACATGGAGTGCGAGTCCCTCCTGGAGGAACTAACCGTATGTCTCTCGGGGCCGGAAAAAGCCATCGCTGCAGCGAAGAAGAAAAGATCGAAGATTCAAGGATACTTCAATAAATTTGAAGACCGAACTTTTCAGGAACCAGTCGAAAAAGCAGAGCGCTAAGGAGGGAACCTGAGCTTCCAAGCGGTAAGGAAGATCTGGCGTCATTGGGTGGAGCCGAGAGTTTTACCACCCGGGTGGGTGGGAGGAGCCAGCTTGAAGACCTTCCGGCAAGATTTAAAGCGGCAAGGGACCTGCCAATAAGTGTGGATGAACAACATATCCATGTCCCTAGAACATTACTTCCCAGGAGAGCTTTCTTTGTTTCTTGCAGGGACCTTTTTCCTGGTCTGCGTTTGTGAAGAGATGTCTGGAAATATGGAGATTTTATTTCCTTCCCATATCAGGTCCCCACGTTGCCGAGCTGCTTGTAGGAGAGGCATATGAGCCTCCGAACTGGAGAGAGTGGCAATCGCAGTAAGAGGGTGCTCTGTTGTATTGCCCCGGGCCCTTGATCGCATTGGAATGGCGAAGGCTTTGACTACAGAGATACCAGAAGTTTCAGGTGGGAGCTGTAGGTCCGAAAATATCAGACGATGAATTGCTGTAACTATCTCTGTTGATCCTGTAAACTTAGGAGGGAAGCCCACAATACGAACATTCGTCTGTCGATGAGCATCCTCAAGTGCCTCGACCTTAGTGCGGAGAAAATGGAAGTCCTGCACATAAGCTGCATTCCTCTCCTGCTGCCAGTTCAGTTCTGAAGTGAGCACTGTAAGCTGTGTTGCGTTCAATTGAACTCTCTCCTCCAGGTCGGTAAGTTTGGCTTCCATGCTTGCTAGTCGGCGACTGGTGTCTTCTCTGGTTGCTCTAATTTTTTCGAGCATTGCCATAATCTGAGTGTTTGGTGTATCGGGTGCTCTGTGCTCTGCTGTGGAATGGCCTCCACTTGCTTGTTTTGAGCCTGCCCCCGCCGAAAGATAAGCATCTAGGTTCTGTTCAGCGTGTTTGTCCTTCTTTGGGCTCATTGCAAGGTTTTACTAGCATTTCTCTATCAGTCGTTGTTTTTGGAATACTGCTTACTGTACTTTAAGCTGTTAAATTTAGAGTTTTATTCCTCTTCGATCTGCAGCTCAAAAAAGTCATCCGCCATGACGGATGCTCCACAGCGCCCCCGGCAGTGTACCTTTTCTTTCCAGTGGCTGAGTGGTGGAGCAGAAGCAGGCGGCTGGAGAGAAGTGCTGTGCCACAGCTTCAGGAAGGTCCTTGGTCAGGAAGGAGAGCCATGTCAGGAGCCTTTGGGCTGAAAAGAAAAAGAGAAGGACACAGATTCAATTTAATGGCCCCGGAATCAGTGGGTGGAAGCAGACAGGGAGCAGAGACAGAGTAGTCGCAGGGGGGCTAGAGGCAAGCATTGCAATCGTTTAATAGACTAAAACGGGGGGGGGGGAACGGATTGCACTCGGAACATGAAGAGGGTTTAATGGAGCTCTACTTTGCACAAGGGACAGGGAGTAAGAGACCCAATGGCCCCCTCTCCCTTCTCTGGTGGACCAGGAGGGCACACCCTTATGTGGCTCACATGGTGTCCTGTGATGCTCTCACATCTACAAGGTTCTATAACCAGCTATGCTTGACAGCTTGGTTCTCCTACCTTGAGTCCTCTTCAGCCTGGGAGGCTTATCTTGCGCTCTTCTCTCTCCTGCCTTGGGGTTTCCTCCCAGTAAAAAAAAAAAAAAAAAAAAGAGAAGGAGAAGAGCAACAGCAGTTGTGTCCCCTCTTGGTCCCCCAGAGAACCCCTTCGGGTTCTTCCTTTTGAGGGTGCCATGCATTTCTCTCTCTCTCCTCTCCCCTTCCCTCTTTTCTGCCTTTTCCCTCCCCTTCTTTATCTTAATCCTCCTAGGCCTGCCCAGTGGTTAGGGTCCCTCTCCCAGACCTCCTAGTATCCTTCCCCTCCTCTTGTGGCTGGCTTGTATTTTTTTCAGTTTATATCCTTTCCTTTTCGATATCCCTTGGGCTCCTTTGCCCCACCTGCCTCTTTTTTCTTCTGTTCCTACTATTCTCTCTCCAGCGAGCAGAACTGAGGTGGTGGAGGGCTGGCGGCAGTTACTTGCCAACCCGCGAGTGCCACGCAATGCATTGGCCTCGAGGGTGGTGCTGTCCTAGCACTGGCCCCTCCTCCTAGAAAAAAAAGCTCTAAGCTACAAGCTGCCATGGGGTCCTAGTGCCTCCAGCTTGAACCCACCAGTGATGAATGGTGAAAATATATAGTAAGATCAAAAATTATGGTAGGTACAGAATTTTCATTTCCCTTTCACTTCTGCGCCTTTATGACAGTGCGCGGGTTAGTGCCAAAGTGGAAGCTCAAAGGAGAAGAAGCGTAACTAGTAAGCACTGCGTGGTGCTGCCATTTTGCTTGCAAGTAAGTGAGCTTATGGTGCAGTTCCACAATCTTAAGAAAATGTAAGTATCTAACATCTTTGAGACCACTTCTTGCAGTATTCTGACCACCAGTAGTTCCTTGACATAATCAGATACCTAGATGGGCTGATTATTCATACCTCCATGGGTTACTCACAATGTTATATTATAAAATCCTTTGAATTAAGGCTCCCAATTCTTTCCATTGGTGTCACTACTCCGCAGAAATTCTTTTGTGATTTCCACCAGTTTAGTTGCATCCATGGGGTCTGAGAATCGATACATTTTCTCCCCATAGGCAATCTTTAAACTAGCCAGCATCAGCACTATATGGTGGACTCCAAGTTGTTTCAGTTTAGTACGGATGCTGTCAAACTCCTTCCTCCACTGTCCTGCTTCGAAGCTGAGTTCGGGGAAGAGGTGAATCTTATTGCCTTGCCACTCTTAGGGACCCTTTTGTTCGGCTTTCAGTAACAGATTGCCTCGGTCCAGTACCATACTTAATACTATCAGCACTGTTCGTGGTTGTAGAGTATTTGGAAGTGAGAACGAGATCCTGGGAAATAATACTGTAACTTTTGAGTATAGTAGGAGCGAGAGGGAGTTGATAGTGTTCACAAATCCAGGTTTGTAAAAAGTAAATTAAGTTGTCTTCCTCTGCTTTTTCTGGTAGTCCAAGGATGCAGACGTGTGTTTCCCTGATAGAATTATTCAAATTTTCTAATCTTTTTGTAAGTGGCACTGTTTCTTTCATCAAACCCGTTGTGACAGTAAGTGCAGTATCAGATGTCCGCATGGCTTACAGAGTATCATCAGAAAGAGCATTAATTTTATTATTCATAGTCTTCATTTATGATTGAAAGGCTTCCATCTTTTTGTCAATTACCTGGATGGCTTTCATCAGGGTGGATTTGTAGGCTGCATAATGTCTCCGTCTGAACCAAGCAGCTGTGCGGTTTTGCTGCTGCCCAGCTGGTGCTCCTTCAGTCGGGCCCCATCTCCACCCGCTCCTGCTACCTTGTTGGATTTTCCCATAGTCTCTCCCTGTGTCAGCTTCATGCTCAATTTCAGTATAGCTATACTCCACACAACATCCTCTTACTGTTGGTGTTACACTGTTTTAAATTTGGGCACTCTAAAATTTGCTGCTCCATGCTCGGCTACTGGCCACGCCCCCCTTATTTAGCTGTTCTATCTTCTTCGGAGATATCTCTGTCATCAGGTCACACCTATGGAATGAGTCCCAAGCAGTGCTGAGAATAAGGAGAGTTTTGGTGGCAGAAGGCCAAAGGCTTAAGAAAGAAGACTGAAGGGCAGCTAGGCCAAAATCTGCCCTTCCTCTGGAAGACTGCAAGAAATGTCCAGACTGTAGTGCTTGGTGAATATGCGGACAGTACTCCAAATAGCAGCAGTGCAGATCTCAGCTGCAGACACGCCTCTGAAGCAGGCAACTAAAGTGCCATGCCCCTGGTAGAATGGCCCCAGGAAGTTCCTTACCATACTTCCTGTAACAAAAAAAAAACAATACAGTTAGCCAACTATTTGGACAGGCACTGTTTTGAAACTGGAGCACCTCTTCTCTGCCAGAGGTGAAAGAAAACAACTGAGGACTTCCTGCAGTCTTTCGTATGGTGTGTATAGTAACATAGAATTCAAAGCATGGAGCAATGCATCCCCTGGATTGGCATGCTCTGGAAAATAAACAGGCAGGTGGATAGATTGATTTAAAGTAAATTCAGACACCACCTCAGGAAGAAACTTAGGATTTGTGCACAGAGACCATGTCTTTGTGAAACATCAAATAAGGCTGCTCACACATGAGAGCCTGTAGCTCTGCGATTCTTCGAGCAGAAGTAGCAACTAAAAAGAGAAAAGAAAGAAAGAAAAAAAAAACACCCCATTTAATCAAAGGCTCAGTTTACATATATTAAGAGTTGCTTCTTTAGTATATGCTATGCTCTGACATGTCTTTTAATCCTATATTACACTTCTGTCTTAACTAGTCCTGGATTATAAGGAGTGTTCAGTAGCTTAGGCCTACCCATTCTGTCTTATAACAACCTGGGAATACAATCCCTACCTCTTTACCCCCTAATCCTGGTATTCAGCTTATCATTTCCCTTTCTACAGGGTTTATAGTGCGCCAGAATGGCACCCACATATTCATGAACAATTCTTCACGTCCCCTATCTTTATAAGTTATGTTTTCAAGCAACAGAGCTTCCCAAGCCAGGTTCGTCCATTGCCTAAGGGGAGATCTGTCCCCAGATACCCATGTACTTAAGATACACTGTCTCGCCAGTGCCAAAAGAATTCTCATCCATCTCTCAGCAGGGAACCAATCATCTTGGTTCTGTATCGTCCAGGCCAAACAGCATTAGAAGTGGCCCCACTTTCATGCAGCACCCCTTCATGGTCGTCACCTCTTTCGCCACCTCCTCCCAAAATGACTGGAGTATCAGGCATGACCAGAATGAGTGAATATATGTACCCAAGGCATTGCCACATCTTTGGCATATAGCCGAAACTGCTGTGTTATACCTATTAACTGCCACTGGTGGGCTATAAAGCCTGTGCACAAATTTATATGCTGCTTCCTTATATTTATTGCACAGCAGGAGTCCTCGGTGTACATCTTTCATCAATGCCCATTGCTCTCCTGATAAAGCCACTCCTAAATCTCTCTCCCAAAGACACTTAGTTCTGACTGTCATGTCTGGTAACTGAGTACGCAAAAGGTGTGTAGCTTTCCTTATTACACCTTTGGGCTCTTGTTTAGCCTGCTGCAGCATTCCTTCAAGGCCCTGTATTTGAGAATTCGGTTCCCTCTGCCTCTCTATATCCTGAATATATTTCCTGGCTTGGAAGTACCTAAACAGATGGGTGGCGGTAAATCCAATCCTTCTCTGAGTTCGCTAAATAAATAAACCCCTTCTTTTTTTCTTAAATCATTAAGACATAGGATTCCCCCCTCCTTCCAAGTCTGAAATGAGCCGTCCCCCATGCCTGGTATAAAAAAAGGATTACCTACCAGTGGTATTATAAATGTCTCCCCGTTCTGATGTCCAATCAATTTTTTAATTTGTTCCCAACTGTCTATTTCACTACCCACTAAAATATTACAGCCTTTTTTCTCCCGGTAGGCCCTTCTCCCCCCTTCAGCCAAGTAAGAGGATAGCCAAACACACTGCCCCTTCTCCTCTAAGTCTAACCAGCTAGCCTCCCTGGGTCGATATACCCAATCTTTAATAATCGTGACTTGCGCTGCCCAAAAATAAAACTTCATGTCCGGATAATTTAAGACCCCTCTATCTTGGTCTGCCTTCAGTTTACTTAGACTGGCCCTTGGCCTCTTCCCTTGCCATATAAATTTAGAGCATGCTTTCTCATTCCTTAACATCTTTCCCTGTTATCCCCATAGGTAACATTTGTTATGGATATAGCATTCTAGGCAACACGTTCATCTTAAATTAATACGTCCCAGCCACGAGATAGGTCAGGCCCTCCATCTGTTTAACCCATCCATCACTGATCTCAATAATGGGCTGTAATTTAATTTATATAAGGATCGGAGGTCTCTCCCTATTTTTAACCCCAGATAGGTAAAACATGATCCTACCCTAAGTAGGCCCCACGTACTGTCTCCACCTCCCACCCTATAAACATAATCTCAGATTTTTCCAGGTTCAGTTTATTTCCGGAAAATGTGGCAAATTGTGAGACAACCTCTAGTAGAGCTGGCATGGACTGGGAGAGTCTCGTAATGTATAATATCATATAATCAGCATATAGCGTAAGCTTGTGCTGCCTTCCACTCTTCCCTTCCACCCCATGTATTCCTGGATCCTCCCTAACAGCTATGGCTAGTGGTTCCACCGACATTACAAAGAGTAAGAGAGATAAAGGGCACCCCTGCCTTGCACCCCTATGTAGTATGAATTGCTCTGACAACTTTCCATTCACCAACACTGCAGCTTTGGGTGTTTGATAGAGTGCCCCAAACATTTTTATATAGTCCTCTCCCAGGCCGAACCGTCTCAAAATTTCAAATAGGTATGGCCATTCAGTCCTATCGAATGTCTTTTCTGCATCCATAGACCAGACGGCCGCACCCCCCCAGGTCGATTGGATTGTGCTAAAACATTAAGGACCTTTCTTATATTATGATATGAATGCCTCCCCTGTATGAAACCAGTTTGATCTGGGTGAATCAATTCAGGAAGTACGATCTCCAATCTCGTGGCTAGGATTTTAGCATGTATCTTAGCATCACAGTTTAAAAGGGATATGGGTCTATACGATGCGCACTCCATTATGTCCTTATTTTGCTTGGGGATCACACACACCATAGCACTGCCACACGTTCCAGGTAACTCGCCTCTCTCCCTCCCCTCTTTAAACAGGTCCCACATGATCTCCTTTATGCCATCCTTTAATATTTTATAGTATTCTGCCGGCAGTCCATCAGGTCCACAGGCTTTCTCAGACTTCAAAGTATTGATGGCTAACATAATTTCCTCCTTGGTGATCTCCTTACCTAGCATTTTTTGCTGGTATATTGTTATTTGGGGCAACTGGTGCCTATTAAGGGAGTCTTGCATATATCCCTCCTTTCTTCCTCCATCTGCCTGGTACAGGGGCTCATAGTATTCTTTAAATGCCCCCTTAACTCCTTATATTTAGTGACAACTTGCCCCTTTGTATTTTTAATACCCATAATGTGCATTGGGCCTTTTCCTCCTTTAACTAAATTAACCAGCAAAGGGCTTGGCTTGTTACCCCATTCATATATCTTGTGTTTCAGATAATACAACCTCGTCCGGGCTTCATCTAACAATAGGGTATTTAATGCTTTCCCAATTGTCACCAATGCCTGTCGCATCTCCTCACCCCCCTCCCCTCTTGCCACCCTTCCCTCTAATACCCTCACCTTCTGTTGGAGGTCCTTTTGTTTTTCAAACTTGCCCTTTCTATACATAGCCATATAGCCTATAATTGCCCCTGTCATATAAGCTTTGCCAGCATCTCATAGTGTTTGTTTGGAGGAGGCAGTCGATGAGTTGGTGTCTAGAAAAAACTTACATTTTTCCTTTAAGTAATTCTGGAACTCCTGTGACCCTAACATGTACATAGGGAATCTCCATGAGTGTACCTCCCCTTTTTTCTTTTGGTAACCGAAAAGAGGCTGGTACCCTTGCATGATCTGAAATCTGTAAAGACCCATGTTCCACCTTCCCCAATTTTTCATACCCGCTCAGTGCAGCATATGTGTGATCTATCCTTGACCACGTTTTGTGTGGATTGGAGTAAAATGTAAACTCCTTTCCTTGTGAGTGCGCCGTTCTCCAAACATCCAACATATTCAGGTCTGCGATTCTCTCCCTCCACTTCCTGATGCATGGGTCCCTGCGCCCTCTACCCTCCGAATGGTCCAGGACTCCATCTGGTGTACAGTTAAAATCCCCTCCCATAATTAGGTTCTCAAATTGTTCTTTTACTAATATATCCAAGATTTTATTAAAAAACTCCAGGTCCAAATTTGTTGGTGCATAAATACTCCCAAATGTAACCCGTACACCATGGAGATTCCCAGATACAAACACATATCTACCTTCTTTTGGGTCCGCAGTTACTTTCGTGACTTGTAAAAGGCAAATTTTTATGTATCAGGACCGTCACCCCCTGTTTACGAGAATTAAAGGAAGAGGAGTAACAGGTCCCCACCCAGCCACGCTGAAGTTTCCCGTGCTCCACCAATGTCAAATGTGTTTCCTGCAATAGGGCTACCTGCATGTGCGCCCTCCGTAGGGCTGTCAGAATAGCATTCCGTTTAATTGGGGAGGAGAAACCCTGCACATTCCAGGATTGTACAACTAGGTCATTGTATGCCATTAATTTTCTGTATTTTTCCTTTTCCTCCATGACATCAACAAGTTATTCCTGACATCAGTAGCAATACACTGATCAGCGTGAACCTTTATCAAAATCATCAACAAAAATTTGAAAGACATTAAGCATAAAATAAGAAAACATGCATTTTACCCCTTGTGATCCCATAATACCCTTTGCATCGATCCCCATCCCTCCCCTCTCCCATTCCAACATTAATCACACCCCAAACCCTATTCTTACCAACCTATTCCAGTGCAACCCCAATCTCCCCCCTGTTCTTCGTTCGTCTTATTTGCCAGCTTCTAGCATGGCTACTTATCCCACTGTCTGCTACCTGAACAGCTATCTCCCCTCGCCCACCCCCCAGAGACCACTCTAAATTAAAAGACCCGAATCCATAGTACAGCGTTTATTAATGGCTAAAGAGGAAAGTACAGTTACGTAAGAACTTGCCATAACAGTAGATCTTCGAGAACAGCTCTTGCAGCAGGTAACACCATTAGGACTGAAGCCGGCAGGCGTCAGGACCCCACGGAATTCTTCTAGCTAGCTAACTTCAGCGGGGACCGCCCCTGACGCCGGTCCCGCCTCCCACGCCAGGCGTAGGTACATAAGGGGCAGTCCTGCCAGATTCCCCAGTTCTCCCGCCGGAGACTTCCGCCACAGGATCTACATCAGAATGGGAGACCGAGGATCCACCATCAGAAGACAAAAGGGTGGCTCCCTGCTCAAGGCTCGGTAAGCCATACCGCCTCCAAAGGGAAGGTGGGTGGGAAGGTACCTGCGCAAGAGCTGTTCGAAGATCTACTATTACGGTAAGTTCTTACGTAGTACTATCTTACTCGAGACAGTCTCACAGCAGGTAACACCATTAGACTGATTTCCCAAGCAATAACGCTTGTAAGCATTCTGGGAGGAGGAAACCAGGAAAATCCATCCAAGTCCTGACTCTAGGACAGGAGACCCTGTAGCACAGCCAGGCGAAACCGACTCTTCCCGTGAAGCAATGTATCAGGCTAAAGCCTGATAAAAAGTATGCACAGAGCTCCAAGTGGCTGCAGCACAAAATGGCAGAGGAGGAGACATTAAGTGGCGTTGCAAGGGAGGTAGCCACCCCAGTGGAATGTGTTCTGACTGTACCCAGAGGGGCTTCTGCTAGCATCATAGCAGTGATATACACTGGACAAGCCAGCAAAGAAAGGGACTGCTTCGATACTGGTTGGCCCATCATCCTCTCAGCGAAGGAAACGTAAGAGTTGCTCCAACTTGCAAAGCTGTTTAGTCCTGTTCAGGTAATACCTTAGACAGCGGTGAACATCCAGGTGTGGAGCAGCGTTCCTCTATTAGAATATTTAGGAAATATACAGGCAGGTCAATGTCTGATTGAGAGTGAGTGCAGAAACCACCTTAGGCAAGAACTTAGATTCGCCCTCAGGGACACTTCCTGTCCTGGTGGAAAATCAAATATAGGTTCCTTACATTAGAGCGAGTCTCATAAATTCTCCTTGCTGACGTAACAGCAACTAAAAATAACGCTTTCATGACAGGAAACGAGCTCTAAATCCGTGGCAGGTTCAAAAGGAGGAAGCGTGATGTTCCAGGACAAGAGTAAATCCCATGATAGGGTCCCACGGGTGGCTTGGCTAACACCTCTCAGAAAGTCTCGAGAGGCGCTGTTGCCACCGTCAGCGCCTGTCCCACCGAAAGTGGTAAGCAGAAATAGCGCCAGGTGCACCTAATAGAGGAGGCGAGACCCGAATGGGAAAGGGAGAGCAGGTATTCTAACACCGCTTTCACCGGACAACCTAGAGGGAAAGGCCGCCTGCTTGTGACCACAGGCAAAAGGGCGTCATTTCATGGCGACGTCGCATGCGTTGGTCGACTTTCTGGCGAAGGGTCCGACATGCAAGTCGATGGTGGAAAAGAATTGGGGAATCATGGGACCGCCCTTATGTACCACGCCTGACGCTCGGAGGCGGGACCAACGTCGGGGGCGGTCCCCGCTGAAGTTAGCTAGCTAGAAGAATTCCGTGGGGTCCTCACGCCTGCCAGCTTCAGTCCTAATGGTGTTACCTGCTGCAAGAGCTGTATCTCAAAGTAAGATCAAAAAAATTCCTCACAAGGAACTACACTGCTTAGGAGCTCAGCAAAACAGGCTGACTCCTCAACACCCCCAGCTGTGGCTAACATGCAACCTGCTATCCTTCTGAGCGATCTCCGCAGTTCTGCTATTTAAATGTCCCCAGTACTGTAACTGGCCCAGTCAGAGGTCAGCAGAGCAGGCCGCACAAAGGAAATTGTACACACGCTAAGCCCTAGTGGCCAAACACCCTTCCTGTCCTACCTTGCAGGAAGTGCTCCTCGGTTGTTTCTTTGTGCTTTGTCATTGATCGTCTTCAGCGCTCATAGTAGTACAGGTGAAGCTGACTCCAAACCGCCACTCATCTGAAGGATTAGGTGGACACATTATTAACCTTTCCAGGGTCAGCTTAACTTTATATTATAAAACCTCATAAACAGCCGGCCCGGTGGTGCTGAGGGTTGAGGTGCTGGACGCCACACATCGCGCTACGCCGGTGACCCGGGTTCGGGAACGGACTCAGGTGGCCAGGGTCGGCAGGGGAGAGGGAGGATCGAGCGTCTCAACAGATGCTCTCCTCCCTCAGGGGTGGGAACCAAGAACGCATCCATGTTCTGCATCCCCTTCACAGCCGGTGGAAGCACCGACAATTGAAGGGGATGGAGGCGGCTCCGCTCATCTGAGCTGGGGAGGGGGGACATCGGCATATGAGGAGGTCTGAAGTGCGCAACATTACCACTCGGGACGGCCCACAAGCCGCTCGACGTCCCAGAGGGTAGGGGAAACCAGGGGAGAAAACGGAAAAACACCTCTCGGCAGCCCTAGATGACAGCCTCTCAGATACCATCTGGACTACCAAGAAGGACAGACCCCACTGTGCAGGAGGAGAGAAGGAGGCACTCTAGGGGCAGATCCCTCAGAAGGCGGAATGGGGGATGAGAGGAAGGAAGGAGAGGGCTCCGAGAGTAGGCAAGGAAAGATAAAGAAATAAAGTAAAAATAAATAAATAAAACCTCATAAACAAGGGGTATCAGCCCCAACCAGCAAACTGTAAGAGTCTCAAGTCCCATTAACACTGCCAGCTGATTCCACCTCTTATTTCAGCCTATTTTCTTCTTAAGCTTGTTGATGAAGACAGTCGCCTTATCCACCTCCCAAAAACAGAATACAGCTCCTTCATGTTTTATTTTAAGGATGGCTGGATAAATCATAAAGTGCTCCACATGCATTTCTCTCAATTGGGTCATAACAGCGTTGAACGCTCATTGCTTCTTGAGCAGCCTGGCCGAGTAGTCTTGTGTGACATGGACTCGAGCACCATTGATTTTGACTGGCTGGTTGAACCTAAAGGCTCTGATCACTGCTTCTCGATCTTGAAAATTGTGATACCATATCACAATGCTTCGGGGAGGTTGGCCCGGCCCTGGCTTTGGTATCACAGCTCGGTGCGCTCTTTCCAGCTTATGCTTTCCTCCTTTTGGCTGTAAATTCTGGATTTTTGGCAACTGCTCTGCACAGAATCTCAATATATCTGTGCCTTCTTGACCCTTAGAGAGACCTCGTAGGCGCAAGTTTGTGCGCCGATAATTTTCTTGATAATCGAGGGCCTCCCTGAGGTCCTCCAGCTCCCTCTCAAGCGCAGTAACTTTATCTGGTAACGGCTACACCATATCCTCCACTCTGGACGTGAGCTCTTCCATCTCCGCCAGCCTTTCCCCATGAGCCGCTGTCCGCTCAGCAATTTCCTGTAGTTTAGTCTCAATTTTATTCTCCATCTTCTACAAGCGTGGATTCAAGGCAGCGAGGACCTGTGCAGTCACCTTGTGTCCCAGTACCGCCAGCTCTGCCACCGAAAAAGATATAGGGCCTGCTGTTTCAGACAAGGGCACGGTCGACTGCTTCTTCGGGTTTTCCCCCGCATTCCTAGTGGGTTTTTCAGGTGCATTCATGAGGCATTCGTCCATCGCTGTGTAGCTTTATCTTAGTACAATGTCATACTCAGTGTTCCAGATCTAAATATCTAAAAAATAACTTATTTTGGTCCCTAGGTTGCAGAGCTCGAGGAGATCATGTCTTGCTGCTTTGCTGCTCATTAGTGACCCCATGTTTATTATTTTAATACATACAAACATACAGTTTGAAAGTACAAGCAGAAAAGGAAAATTACGTACCTACCGTAATTCTTGATCTTCTTGGACGAGTCTCCACCACTCATTCACACTAGTGGGATTAGCGCCGGAGGCACTAAGACCCATCGGGAGCAAACTTTTTGCTGGAGGGTGGTAGCAGAGACTGCGCTGCAAAGACGCAGGCGCCATGAAGCAGCGTGCTCGAGCGGTAATGACCATCTCGCAACGACTCCTCAACCGCTCAGTACCTTTTTACCAAGGAGGTGCAGCGCAACTAACGTAAAGAGTAAACCCAACATTAAAAACGGACATAAGATAGTCCGTGATGACCCGTGAAGAAGGGTCAGCAAAGAAGTCCTCACGGCCTAAAGATTTGAGGGAGTGAAGACCAATACGGTGTGAGCTCGGGGATGGAGGGTGGGCGTGTGGATGAGTGGTGGAGACTCGTCCCAAGAAGATCAAGAATTATGGTAGGTACGTAATTTTCCTATCTTCCTGGACATAAGCTCTACCACTCATTCCCACTAAATGGAAGAATGCCAGCTGATAATCCCCAAAGGGGGCGGCAGGAGAGCAGAGCTCACGGCGTCTAAGATAAAGCCCATTAAGGATAGTTCTGCGAGATGCAGGAATGTCGCCTAGCATGAACATCCAGTGCATAGTGCTTATCGAAGGTATGCACTGAGCTCGGTAGCGGAATGCATATATCTGCAATTGGAACATTGCGATTTCCGCTAGGGATGCGCGACAGCCCTAGTAGAGTGAGCGTACCTCTACCTTCTAATTTAACTGAGCCATGGAATAGCAATGACGAAGGCATGCCACTAACCATGAAGAGATGCATCTAATAGCGACAGGTTGACCCAGCAGGTGTCGCTGAAAGAAACGAACAGTTGCTGAGTCTTGCTAACATCCTTGGTTCTATCTAAATAGAACCGCAAGCTCTCTTAACATCCAAGGAATGAAGAGCTCGTCCTCTTCATTTTGGAAATTAGTGAAGTAAGCGGGAAGTACCAGAGGTTGGTTTAGATGGAATTCTGACACACCTTGGGAAGAAATTTAGGATGAGTATGGAGAACTACCTTGTCTTTATGGAATACAGTATCTGGAGGGTCCGTAACTCAGGGCATGTATCTCAGAGACCCTGCGGGCTGAGGTAATGGCCACCAGGAAGGCAGTCTTCCAGGTAAGAAATTTTAGCTCACAGGTAGCTAAGGGTCTGAAAGGCTTCCGAGTGAGCATGTCCAGCACCAGGTTAATGTCCCAGGCTGCAACTGGACGCTTAACAGGGGTCTGGTATGGAGAATCCCTTAAGAAATCTTCACCATAGGTAACTGAGCCAGAGTTAAGGAAGAAACCGGCTCATGGAACGCTGAGATGGCACTAAGGTGAACTTTAATCTGGAGTACTGAAGACCTAAGTTTGACAGGTCCAAAAGATACTCCAGAACCTTGCCAGGAGGACAGGAAAAGGGATTCCAAGAGGATTTTGCACATCAGAGAGAAAACGCTTCCATTTGGAAGCATACGCTGGGTGGCTGGCTCCGAGGCAGCCAGAAGAATGTCTGAGACTCTCACGAGAGACGTTGAACCGATTCACTTCTATCTCTTCAGGGAGCCAAGCATGAAGGTGAAGTGATTTCAGGTTGGGATGGACCAATTCAACCCTGAGTCAAAAGACTGATTTGCAAAGGAAGTGGTCTCGGAGAGGCTGCCAACATACTGTTGAGTAGAGGAAACCATAGTTGCCGAGGCCAGGAAGGAGCAATGAGAATCATCTTGGTCCCCTGAGACTCGAACTTGAGGAGTACTCTCTGGATTACAGGAAGCGGTGGAAAGGCGTAAAGAAAGCGTTTTGTCCACCGCAGCCTGAACGCATCCTGACAGAAAATGCCAGGCCCTGGATTTCTGGAGCAGAAGAGAGGCAGTTTTTATGTTGAGTGGGGATGCAAAAGGTCCAGGTCTGGAGTCCCCACTCTTTGAACAGGGACTGAGCTACGGCTGGATCGGAGACCACTGTGAGGGTCTGCCTCCGTTCTGCTGAGGTGATCTGTTAGTGTCGCTTTGTATACCTGGCAGATAAACCGCTTGAATCAGAGACTTGTGCTCAAGCACCACTCCCACACCCTCATTGCTTCCTGCAAAGGGATAAGAATGAGCACCGCCTTGTTTGTTGATGTGGACATCACTGCTTTGTTGTCCGTTTGAAGGAGAATGTTCTTGTGACAAGGACATCCTTCAGAGCTCGGATTGCATAGAGACCGCCTCATCTCCAGGACATTTATGTGGAGATGAGTTTCAACTGAGTCCATACACCTTGAGTGTGGAGAGAGCAGTGAGCTCCCCATCCCATTAGCGATGCATCTGTGGTGATGGAGATCTGATGATCCGGGGAGCAAAGGGAATCCTTCCAGGAGATTGCTTCTTGAGACCACCAGGTGAGAACCTTCAAGGGGTCCGTCACCTTGATGGGATAAGACTGGGGTGAGGTCGGGGACCACTGAGTGGAGAGCATCCATTGGGTGGTTCTCATTGCAGTCAGGGCCAGAGGGACAGTGAAGACCGAGGACGTATGAGACCCAACATGCGTTGCATCGAGAGAGCTGTAACCGATTGGTTCTCCCTGATGTAACGGGCCATTGAAGGATGTCGAGTCTTCTGTCCTCTGGAAGGAAAGCCTTCGCTGAAGAGGTGTCTAGGAGCGTCCCTATGAAAAGGAGCCTCTGGGAGGGTTGCAGTTGAGATTTTTTCAAATTCAGCAGAACTCCCATGGACGTGAGAAGACGAGAAGTCGTTTGCACGGCTTCCAAAGTCCCTTGGCCGGAAGGGCTTGCTAGAAGCCAATCGTCCAGGTAGGGAAACACTCTGAGTCCGACTTTCCTGAGATGCGCCGCGAGAACTGCACAACACTTGTAAAAACTCAAGGGCGCCGAGGATAGCCCAGGCAGGACTCTGAACAGTAGTGCTGACCCAAGCTACAAACCTGAGGAACTTGTGGTGGGTCGGGTGGACGGGATATGCTGGTAAGCATCCCATATCCAGAGAGGCCAGCCAGTCGTGCTGATGCAGCAAGGGTAACAGGGCAATTTAGGGAAATCATCTTGAATTTCTCCTGGGAGGAATTTGTTTAACTTTCTGAGGTCTAGAATGGGGCGATCCCCAGATTTCTTTGGAACCAGAAAGTAATGGGAGAACCTGTGTCTAGAGATGCGGGGCACCAGTTCTATTGCCCTGTTGTTCAGAAGGCCCTGGATCTCCGCGGTGAGGAGGTCTGACTGAGAGGCCGACAACCTGGGTTGTTGCCTGGGAGGACAATTGGGGGATTTCAAGAAATTGAGAGAATAACTGTGAATTATCCGCGACCCATTTGTCCGGGTTATGGACTTCCACTGGTTGTAGAAGTACATCAGACGCACCTCCCACCGGAGGAGAAAGTTCCACCTCGGCAGAGTGATGGAACTTGGGCCAACGACTATAAGGTAGCGCTGGAGCTTTAGGCCCCTGCGCTTGCTGCTGCTCTCTTTTGAGGTTGGGCAGGCTGGCTTTTATGGAAGCTTTCCTGCTCTGCCTCAGGGACTGACTTACTATGAAACTGACGCCTGTTCACATGCCCCCGAGAGGGCAGGCGGAGGTCTGGCCAACTTAATGGCCGATCTAGTCTTCGAGTGGCCTCTAAGGCTTGCTCCACCTGAGGGCCAAAAAGAAAGAGCCATCAAGAGCAGCGCCATCACCTGCTGCTGAGCATCATTCGTGAAGCCAGAAGCACGCAGCCAGGAATGGCGCCGAGTACAAACCTCCTGGCTGCTGAGCGAGAAGCTAGTGTTGAAAGCATCCATGGCGGCTTTGACCTGCTGGTTATTGGACCCAATGCCTCTATTAACGTCAGAAGAAGCTCTGACTTGGAATCAATCTGGAAGAGCTTCAACCATTCTTTTCATAGAGTGCACAGGATATACTCATACTGAGAAAAATAGCCTTGATAACTGGCAATACGCATACCTAGAGTGGAGGCAGCAAAGACCTTACCTAATGTATCAATCTTACGAGACTCTTTGTTATGTAGGTCGAGCTGTAGTAGTTTGAGGAAGAACGACCTTTGTCATTCTCGCCAGGACTACAATAGATCCGCAGTAGCTTGGGATGCCAAAATGGGACGATCCTTGGAGCTGAATACTTATCAATGGATTTAGCCACTGAGGGAATAAGAGCAGGATTATTCCATACCATTTGAGACAGCGCTCTCAAGGAAGGCTGGATCGAGGAGTCAACCGTAGGGATCTCCGGGATGATGAAGATACTGGAGTCTTATATCTTCCCAGGATCGATGTCTGTAGTCCGGAGAGAAAGAGTGGATCCCAGGTTCTTCAACAGAGACTTAAAGGACAGGTCCTCACCACAGGCTCTGTAGCAAAGAAAGATCCTGTTTCCTCCACTTCATCACCCAACCCAGGTCTGGGTCAGGGCTCAACATCATCTCCTGATGGTCCAGAAAGGACTGTTTGGACAGGAAAGGAGGAAAATTAGGAGAGGAGGAAATAGCAGAAAACAAGGAGAGTCCATCGCTGCCGCTTTAGACGGCAAAACGGGCTAGACGATCGAGTGAGGCGTTGTCGCTACCAAGAGGCATGCGCCCCACAGCGCCCTGGGCGTTCGCGCTTTGTACGACGCCGAGACGCGCGACGGGCGTCAGTGATCGGGTTCCGCGAACGCGCCGCCGGACGACGCCGGGCCCTATCCAACAGCACCACCGGGCGCGCTGGCGAGACTTTGGCGCCGCCGGACGGCGCCCACAAGACCCAGCGGCGACCGAAAACGCGAGCCGATAAGCCAACAGACTCCGTGGAAGGCACCGAAAAAGCCCCAGGAACCTGGAAAGCTGAGAAGGAAAAAACAGGAGATCAGGCATCGGTGAGGCCCTGCTTCGCAGCTATGTGAGGGGGGAAACATTCTGGCACGGAGTCGCTGGCACCGGAAGGCGCCGTTACGACTAGGAAGGTCCAACCGCCCTACCTGATCGCCGAGGGGCCCGAGGGCTCTGAGGCAACCGAGCCAGGCAGAAGAACCAACCTCCGAGCCCATTGCTCCATAAGAGCGCCCACTGATGAAACTGCTCATCTGGAGTCCTACCTATAGGCGGAGGGACCGGTTGTCGAGGACGACGACACGGAAGTCGGCGATTCAAGAAGGAGACCGCAACTAGCAACGATAACCGAGCGCCGACACAAGAGATAGCCAGAGGAGGCTAATTTCGAGTGATGCCTCTCTTTTGACCTGGGTCAAGAAGAGTTCGAGGTCGAACGGTGCCCAGAATGCGATCGCTTATTTTATGCCGGGGGGGACCGCCTATCCCCGGCATCGACTGACCGCTGTCGGAACCCCGCTGAGGAGAAGGAGGCTGACCGACCCAGCCCGCTGACTGAACAGCTTTTACACGAAGTCTCCTCACCGTCACCTGACCTGCTCATGGTCGACTCCGCCCAGTAGGCCGAGACTTCAAGTAAAATTGAAATATTAGAAAATTTAACGAAAATAGAATAAAATTAAGCGATACTACTTATCGTGATAAAGTTACAAAAACAAACTGAAAACTATGGCTTAGTTTGAAGTTTGACTCTGACAGGTGAGCAGACGCCGTCACTGGAAGCACACTCGACGGGCGGGAAAAGGAACTGAGGCGTTGGAGGGTCGCCGCCAGATGGTCATTACCGCCGAGCCGCTGCTCGCGGGCGCCTCGCCACCCTCCAGTAAAAAGTTTGTTCTCGATGGTCTTAGTGCCTCCGGCGCTAATCCCACTAGTGTGAATGAGTGGTGGAGACTTATGTCCAGGAAGATCATATCAAGTTACATCACTATAATAGATGAGGGCACCATGCCTCTTAATATATACAACCAGTCTGTCTATTGCTTTCAGATACGTCTGGGGGGAGAATTCAAAAAGCAAATGGTCACATTTACACATGGCTGTGTAATGAGCCCATGAGCAGCACGGTTTAAAGTCCACAAAGTCTATAAAAGAAAGTCCACGACACCCAAACCCTCCAAAGGGAAAGAAAAATACCATGCTCTACCATGTCTAGTGCATTACATGTGCAATACAACAGTGTGATAAATGATGACATAATTATTGGAGGAGATATGAATACATATTGGTACACTCAGTTAGATCACTCAGGGATAAGGAGAGGCCTAAGACGCTCCGCCATATGGCAGACGGTAGATCTTTGCAGGAAGCCTGGAGATTTAGTCATCCCTCCACCGTTGAATATTCATTTTATTCTCAAGCCCATAACCTATACACCAGGTTGGATTACCTTTTTCTGACTAAATTGCAATTGGGGAACATGGCAGAGGCAAAATACGGTCCAATCCTCATTTCGGATCATGTGAGGGAATTTTTATATATGCCTTTTTTTTATATATCCTAAGCTATATTTGCTATTATATGCCTTGAAGTTATGCTTGCTTTGAAAGCCATTCTGTAACAAAGTCATAATGAATGTAGTAGAAATTTCTGAGTTCATGTTTTCTTTTCTTAAGGGTTATAGAATTTGTACTGAGGTTACTTGAGGTACATTTGTAAAAACAGAAAGCTAGATAAAACTGAGCAGAACTGGTTGTACCAGCCTGAATAACAGGCTCGGACAAAATATAAAGATAAGAGCATGCCTGGGCAAAATATAAAGATAACAGCGCGTAGAGGCATTGAAGGCAAGCTGTACGTTGCTATGGTGTGAGTGAAACTCTTTGTCTCTTTTCAGGTCAGCTTGACCCAGGCATATGTATCAAGCAGTATTGGGAAAAGAGATGAAAAGCTAGTGGAAAAAGTACCCCATATATCAACGTGTTTTTCTTTTTTCATTGCTGAAAACTTGTTATGCTGTTTTATGATTGGCTTATACTGAGATGTTGGTATTTTTCAAGATAAGAAGTGCAAAATCTAGCTTATAAAAAGCTGCTGTAAACTTTAATCAGGGACCCTCTCCTTTGTAGAAGTCCCACATGCATGTGTAAGGTTTGATCAAATAAAGCGACGTTAAGACAAAACCCAGTGGTGTGATTTTTGCCCCGTGACGACGGGAGTGGTTGCTCAGGTAATACTTCCAGTGAGAGAATTTGCAATCACACCCTCTACAAGTGGTATTGGAGGGGAGGGATAAGTCTAAGATGAACCCACTTCGGCATATGGACCCCAATCTCTTAGCAGACCCAAAATTTCTCCAACAACTGAAACAACAGGTTGATGACTGTATTATAGTAAACAAGTCGGGGAACACAGATGTCAGGACGGTATGGGAAATGCTTAAGACTTTCATCCGGGGAGAAACCATTTCATTTTCGGCACACAGGAAAAAGTTAACCCTTCAAAGAGAACAAGAACTTTAAAGTCAGATTCGGCATATAGAAAAGGGGCTAATGGTGGTGCGGGATAAGACCCAGTCACAGGACAAAAAAAGGCTAAAAAGTGATCTGACTCATATCTCCAACCAGAAAATAGAAAGGGCCCTTATCTTAACTAAATCCTTTACATATTTTAAGGGGACAAAGCGGGGAAGTGGTTGGCAATCATGGTGAAAAGACAGAGAGCGGAGAGGTAAATTTTGGGAGTGGAGGCAGAGGGGGGCAAGGTTACATTTGACCAAAAAAAAATCAATGACACTTTTAAGTCCTATTACGCTCATCTGTATTCCACTGAGTTTCCAAAGGGGGGCTAACCCAGAAGACTTCTTAAAGGAAGTCCATTTAGCCAAAGTGGATGAGTAGGATTTGGGTACACGGGACTCCCCCATTACCAAAGATGAATTAAAAGCAGTGGTATGGAAAGCTACAAGAGAGAAAGCCCCAGGTCTCGATGGGATTCCAGCTGAAATATACAAACTGCTCTGGGAGCAGTTGGGGCAATTGATGCTGGAGATGATAGAAGAAACCTTGGAGACGGGTGCACTCCCCCCCGCAATGCCTTGCCGCTATTACTGTTCTACCTAAAGTGGGGAAGAATCCTCTTCTGTGCTCATCCTACCGCCCAATATCTTTACTTATTGCAGACTACAAAATACTGGCTAAATTATTGGTGAATAGGCTACAAAAACTTCTCCCCAGGCTTATCCACCCAGACGAGGGGGGGTTTGTGAAGGGCAGGCGGGTCCAACACAACATTAGGCAGGTCTTAAACATCATACATAGGTGGCCCAGGGGAGGGACAGGAGGCCTTTTAACATTAGATGCAGAGGAGGCCTTTGACAAGGTCGAATGGCCCTTTATGATGGTAGTTTTGCGGAAATTTGGCCTCAGTCCAACTATGATGAAATGGCTGGGGGTGCTGTATAAGTCTCCTAAAGCCCAGATTCTTACAAATAATATTATTTCTTCCCCATTCACATTAACAAGAGGAACAAGGCAGGGCTGCCCTCTCTCCCCTTTAATATATGTACTTACAGTTGAAGCATTGGCACAAAGTATTAGATCCAACCCACAAATCAAGGGGTTTCAATGGGAAGGAAGGGAGCATGTAAATACAGGTTACTCACCTGTAACAGGAGTTCTAGGAATGGTATATGTTGTTCATCCACACTTATTGGCAGGTCCCTTGCTGCTTTAAATCTTGCCGGAAGGTCTTCAAGCTGGCTCCTCCCACCCATCTGGGTGGTAAAACTCTTGGCTCCGCCCCATGACGCCAGATCTAGCCTGCTGGAAGCCAGGTTGTGCGCCGGCGGGAGGCTGGTGGATGTGGTGGATGAACAACATGTACCATTCCTAGAACTCCTGTTACAGGTGAGTAACCTGTATTTCTAGGGACATGGATTTGTTGTTCATCCACACTTATTGGCAGACTCCTAACAGTTCTCCGGGAGGAGGGAGGCAAGGCGCACACCCCTTACTTAGGTAGAAAGACTGGACAACCGAGGCCCCGACCAGCACCCTGGCGCGACCCAAGGTCGATGTGGAAGGGGAACGGTTAAGCCTGCTTCCGGGCAGAAGCCCTGTGGATATCCGGACCGAAGTATCCTCGGAAGTAGCCACCGATGCAGCGGAGGACGGGTAAAAATGAGCACTTATCCCTCTGGGAGGCTCATGCCCGCCCGCCACATAGTGGAGACCTATGCGGGGTCACCCACCCTTCGTGCACATGGCTGCAGGTCTGCCAGATGCGGCTTCAGCGAAGATGACAAACAGCTGGCGAACCTCTCCCAAACTTCAGCTTTACGCTCCCTAGGTAGGTGAGCGTTAAACAGGTTCCTATGGAACCTATATACGGCCTCCGAGGTGTGAATGGGGATGAACCCCGGCAGAGGCAATACCCCCGAAGAGAAGACTCCGCCACCGCTTTCGGAAGGACTTCAGGTGGGGCGCAGGACAATTGAGTCCCTGTGGAAGACCAGATGGGGAGAATTAAAGGAGCGCCTGGAACTCTCCCCACCTTCTGGATGGCAGAGTAGCCCCAAAAAGGTGTTCTTCCACAACAGGTGGAGGAACTCGCACCTGTGCAAAGGTTCGGATGGCTTACTCGTGAGCTAAGCCCATACCAGCAAGGATCCCACAGAATGGGGATACTCTCCCCCAAAGGGGAGGCGTGATCGAGGCCTAGAAGTGCCAGACCACCTATTCTGCACCACTGACTGCCTTCCGGCCCACGCCCGGAAGACAGGGGTGACCACAGAAGCACCTAGAGGGTCGTCGGCCCAAGCCCTAATTCAAAGAACGGATGCAGGTGGTCCGAAACGCTCGCCCCGGGACAGGAGAGGGCCAGGCCCTATCCCATCATCAAATGGAGAAGAAGCCGCCACGGGAGCCTGCGGCCGAGACTGAGGAGAGCTGGATACCAGAGCTGGCAATCCAGTCTGGGGCTACCAGCATCACCTGCGCCCAGTCCCTCCTTGCCTTGCCCGTAGGTCAAGGAAATGGGGAAGAGGCGCGGAAGGGCCCGGGGTCCGTGGCCCCAACGGCATCTCCTACAGCAGACCTTGCTGAGGGGGCGGGCATAAAGCAGTCGTTGCCTCATATTCTCCCTGGAAGGAGGAGGGAGAAGATTCTGTGCTACCTCCGGCAGGAAAAAAACTAGTTGTGAGGCGCAGCCTATGTCTGGCTTAGGGCAGTAGCTGGAGAATTGGAGGCTCCTGCCAACAGAAGGCTGGGAACCCACCTCCGACTGTGCGAAAAACCAATGCGGAGAACCTCCTTACGCCGAGGCAAGGGGTTCGACCGAACCTGGCGGGGCAGGTAGCACATGGTTGTGGTGCTGTCCGGATGGACTAAAACCACTAGACCCCGCAAAAACGGAGCGAGCGGTGCAAGCTAAGTGGGACATCGGGACTCCCAAAAGGACCAGAGGCGAAGCACTCTGTATTCCCCTAGATGGACACCCCCATCCATCTGAGAAGCATCGGTCAGAGAAGACCGTCGACCCCGGGGGGACGAACAGGATGTTCTCCTGCAGGAGCTGGAACGGTCCGGAGGGGAGCGTTCCACCAACTCCTAGGCTGTAGTCACGAACTGGTCCAAGAACGCAGCACTGTGACCACTGGCAGGCCCGTCCCACTAGGGGAACTCAGCCGCCAAGAGCCCGGGAGGTGCAGGAGGTCCCAGAAGGGCACAATTACCCGGCCCACCTGACTGGGTAAGGGAGGAAGAACCTCAGCCCTGTCCGCCCGGAGCCGAGCTCGGACTCAAGAGTTGAGCCTAGTCCCGGAGAAAACCTCACCCGCTAAGGCACAAGTTCCAAAGTGGTTCCGGTAAGGGAGACCAGTGTAAGCCTGGAAGGTATTGAGCAGGCCGCCATCTGGGTTGGGTTACGCCTGGACCCTTCGGAGCCACAGAAACTGTGGAGCAGAGAACGAAGGGCCTGGCCAGGAACTCGTAAGGAGACCTCTCGCCTGGGAAAGGGAGGGGGTCTCTCAAGAACGGACGGAACGAGGAGGAGTACGTCCTGGAGGCCCAGGAGGAAGCCACACGCCTTGATTTGAGGATGGGAGATCAGCAGAGGGACCATCCGTCGTGCCGAAGGATGGGCGCAAGCCCCCCCGTCCATTTGAGGCCAGGAATACCTGGACTCAAACCTCGGGTCAGAAGGAGGCCCATCACCTTCCTGATCACCCCTAATCGGGGGCCAGGCAAGTCGGCTCAGCAGTCCGACGAGGAGTCCATGGACCCAAGATCCCCGTGAGGTAACGGCTCAAAGGGGAAACCTGTTCGCAACCCGCGACAGGGCTTTCCTTAGCACCACCCAAGAGGAAGAGGTGCGGAGCCATCCCCCCACAGGGAATACCCGGGCAGGGGCGATGGGGCTGGGGACAGCTCCCCTTTAGCCCGTCATTGAGCAGGCTTGACGGAGGAAGAGGCCGAGGGGGCTCTCGGACCCTTACTTCCCTGCTTCCTTTTGGAGGAAGACGCTGGTCTGGCAACAGGCCGCCCAGCGCATGCCTGCTGGCCCTCGAGCTGGGCCGGTCGAGCCGCAGGGGTAGGGGGGCCAAGGGGCTTATGCAAAGGCTGAGGGCTGCCCTTGTCCCTCCAGGCAGGATTGACAGAGTCCGGAGTGGCGTCGGACTTCTCGGGCGCCTGGATATGTCCCTCCACTCCAGGGCCGAAGAGGTCAGTCCCCAAGAAGGGGATGTCTGCCAACTCATGCTGGGTTTCCAAGGAAAAGGAGGATAACCTCAGCCATGCCCTGCGGCGCATGGCCACTGCAGCTGCCACCGATCTGGCACAGGAGTCACCCAGATCCAGAGCCGACTGAAGCTGTTGTTTCGCCATCGTCTTACCCTGGTCCCGAACCCGCTGGACCGTGGTCCGTAGGTCGGCTGGAAGATGAGGAAGGACCTCGTCCAGGGAGCCCAAAAGGGAGTGGGAACAGTGTGCCATCAGTGCCGCCGAGCTGGCCTGACAGAGGCCTAGGGAGGACGCGGTGTAAACCTTGCGCCCGATGTAGTCCATCCTTCTGGACTCCTTGTCAGGGGGCCTATCCACGTCCCTAGCATTTCCAACACATTGGAAAACATTGTCGGTGACTACCCCTTCAGCCGAGGGGTGCTCCGAGAAACCGGGCAGAGAACCGACAGGGACAGGGTACTTCCTGGCCACCCTGGCCGAAGGCACAGGGCAGGGAAGTAGGCCCGCCAGAGCTCCAGGCTGCAATGACGGAGCACTGAGCCACCGGGAAGGCCTCCGAGGGAGAGCCCCTTCGGTCCAGAATCTTCGTAAGGGGGTAAGGTGCCCGTTTAGAAACAGGCTCGAGCTGCATTCCGGTGAATTCCGAGATGAGTGGGAGCAGACCCAAAGAGGACGATGGGCTGTCGTCCACAGAATGTTCCGGGGAAGACCATGGATCCTCCCTGCAAGGAAACATAACGGAGCCGACGTCAGGCTCCGAGTCTGCAAAAATCTGCCGCAGGCCTGAGTCACTCTTCATCCGCCGAGGGCGGACGGGAGTGAGGGGACCGAGTGACCTGCGAAACAGGTCATGGTCCGGCCCGGGTTCCGCCGAGGGCGGAGGGGCAGCGAGGATCGGGCGAGCAGCCGGCCCTGAAGAGGGCTCCTCGATTGCCTCGAGCGGCTGCATCGGCCGACCAGGCGGCGGCTGCTTACTAGCCAGAGAATGAATCGGGGTCGATTGACTTCCGGACAACAGCATCTGCCACCACATAAGTTCCTCGTAACGTCGACGACAACGGCACTGAAGCCACTCCTCATCCGAAGAGGGGGACGAGGAAGAACGGCAAAGCCACTTGACTCTGTGCCCCGACCGAGAACGCTGAGGTCGGCGTGACTGGCTAGACCGAGAGGAGGACCGAGACCGAGACCCGAATCCTTGGGGAAACCGAGGCGGGCTGGAGAGGGAGCGAAGCGCGCCCGCTCCTCCTTCGGCTTGGAGAATTTGGCCGAGGACTGTCGACCCAAGGGTACCGGCAGAACCTCAGCCTCCACCGGGGAACCGGCGAAGGAAATGCGGCACTAGCAGGAGACGGCCCAGATGATGCCGAGGGGCCAGCCACGCCGACGGGGTCCTGGCCAGCTGACCTGACGGGGACACCGTGAGGCCAGAGGGGCGCCGCATGTTCCGACCGGGCCGAGCGCCGCCCACGGGAGGGACTTTTCCCACTCGGGCCAACGAAGGGACCCCGTCCGCTGCCCCTTGGAATTGGGCCGAGGGAGGGTCCCAAGGGCCCTTCTCCCTTCAATGAGAGAGACTGACGAAGCTCCTTGAACGAAGCTGAATGAGAAGAACCCAAGGACAGCGGGAAAAACTCCGCAACCGAGGAAGAGGAAGGTGGAGCTGCCCCCGCTCGGCGGAATCGAGCTGCTCAGAAACAGCCGAAGCGGACGCCCGACGATCGGAGGGGTTTTCCAGAGCGGGAAAAACTACCGGATGTCCAAGCCCTGAACGGGCCGCGCGGTCCTCCAGAGATCTGGCCGAAAGAGCACAACAAAACTCGCAAAGCTGAGGATCATGATCCAGGTCAATGCAGTAAACGCACGTGGAGTGCGGGTCTCTCCTGGAGGAAAAAACCGAGCGCCTCCCGGGGCTGGGAAGGGATTGAGACATCGCCGCAGCGAGGAAGAAGATATCAAAAATCTTCTAAAGATTTCGAAGACCGAAATTTCCAGGAACCAGTCGAACGCAGAGCGCTAAAGAGGGAACCTGAGCTTCCAAGCGGTAAGGAAGATTTGACGTCATGGGGCGGAGCCGAGAGTTCTACCACCCAGGTGGGTGGGAGGAGCCAGCTTGAAGACCTTCCGGCAAGATTTAAAGCGGCAAGGGACCTGCCAGTAAGTGTGGATGAACAACTTATCCATGTCCCTAGAATATCACTTTTCGCAGATGATGTACTCCTTTTTATAACATCTCCCCAGGAATCGATGGCGGAATTGACCCTACTCTTTGAGAGATGTGGTCAGATTTCAGGGCACAAGATCAATTAGAGCAAGTGTGAGTGGATGCCATTGGGGGATGAGAGGGGGCCCCTGTCACAATTGCCAAAACGGTGGTCCAACCGCATAAATCATTAAAATATTTGGCCATCCAAATCCCATTTAGAATCTCTTCCCTGGTTGATATGAAAATGAAGAGCTTAGTATCTAATATCAAGGATAATTGCATAACTTGGAAGGCTTTGCCGTTGACTTTGATGGGGAGAGTGAATCTGATCAAAATGTCAGTGTTGCCAACATTTTTGTACTTCTTTCAGGCAGTGCCTCTGAAAATTCCTCTCAAATATTTTAAAAGTATTGAAGGTACTATCACCCAGCTACTTTGGAACAATAAGAGATCTAGGATTAAAAGATCTCTCTTGTGGTTGCCTCAGGGTAGGAGTGGTCTGAGTCTCCCGAGTGTCCGACACTATTGGGTGGCAGCTCAGGTGGCCCACATACAGGATATAATGAAAGATTCAGCAGGTCAACCAGTCTGGTTTAAAATGGAGGAATCCAGGGGCTCTTCGCTGTATCATGACAACTTGGCACTGAGTGGGAAGGTGGGTTTACTAAAGGTCCCCCCCAACCCATGCACAGGGTCTATGGTGAAAGTATGGAAGTTGGCTCATGAGATGATTGGTGTCAGTGAGGGTATATCACCTGAAAGCTCCATTGGTAGATTACTAAACCTAAGGGGTGAACCCTCCCCCTGGGATAGGCCAATATTAAAGCACTGGTCCCTTGGGGGGTCGCATGGATACAATACATATGGAGGGAAGGGAACCTTTGTTTATTTGCAGAGCTAGTGGCAAATAAAAACTTAAGTAACTCCCACTTACCCTTGTATAATAAACTAAAGAATATATTTGAGGGGTTGCAGGCCAGAGGGTGTGTGGAGGAGGTGGTATCACGTTCTCCCCTGGAGGAAATGTTTTGGGTCAGTCTGGGGACTCCTCCTTCAAACCATTGAGAAAAACATATAAAGTGCTGATAGGGGCCATGCCAGATCATATGGAAACTACAAAAGATAAATGAGAGGCGGACATACTACTGGAGGGACTGACAGGAAGGGACCAGTTAACCATTATGAGGAACACCCTCAAATGTTCGGTGAACAATAGGGCAAAAGTTATTCAATATAATATCCTTCACAGAACATACCGTACCCCCTGGTTGGCACATGTTATAAACCCAAGTGAATCTTCACTGCCCCAAATGCCAAGTACACGATGGCACATTCTTCCATATGGTTTGGCAATGTAGACGAGTTCAGAATTTCTGGACAGGAGTACAAGATATACTCTCTAGAGTAATGGGGATCCCCCCTAGGTTAGACCAGGTGGAAATATTGTTGGGTCTCCACCCAACAGATCAGGGAAGGAAATCAATACATAAAATCCCCCACTTGACCCTATGGAGACTAGGTAATGTTATGGGATTGAAAATGCTGGCCACCCATTGGAGACTAGCACCTATCCCTACAATATCTGAATGGATTAATAACTTTCTAGACTGTATGAAGTATGAGAAAATTCAGTATACGTGAGGGGTCAGATGGATAAATTCTTGGACATGTGGACTCCAGTGGAAGCAGCATTGGCTCAGCCTTGGTTCCCAAATTTTTAGAGGCATATGCTCTATAAGTCTAGTGACATAAAACTCTATGTACCTCTATTTCTGTAAGAGATGGGGGGGGGGGGCAAAATGTGAAATAAATGTGAAATTTATGTAGTGTAACTGAAGCTCAAAAGTTCCATATTATAGTATGATATGGATTAAGTTAGAATGTTGGATGTTACTAGTGTTAAAGAACCAGAATGTATGTCCTGACTGCCAAGCTATTGTAAAACAGGAATTATACAATGGGCACTAAAGAAATCACAGAATGCAGCATTCTGATTGGTTGGCTGGCACCTTCCCACCGTTGTAAATCCACTAGTGTACTCACTGGAAAAGGTGCCAGCCAACCTCATCCCATTCAACCAATAAAAATATCCCTTCAAGCCCCCACAGCACCCAAAATCGCCACCATATTGAATGCCGCTACAAACGCGCTACCACGGTAAATTTAAAACAAATATGACTTCGACATTTACACTGTACGACGAAAATGAGTTACAAAACATTTTCAGCAACGAAAATGGCTTCTCTGACACAGAAGCCACCTCCTCAAACCCCACAGCAAATATAATAAAACCACGTAACAGTTCGGTACCCCCCCCAAATCCTACACAGGCAACGGTAACACAAACCGCAAACACCCCAGAAATTGCGCACATACCTGGGGAAATTCTTCAATCTGCCTCCGGTGATCCCAGCACGTCAGCAATTGCAGGCCCCTGTAAGAAAGCAGCGGTGGAAATCCGCGAGCCTCCTGCACGTGCGCACAACTCGCAAAAAAATTCGACCAGTACTGCTGCGGTGAAAAAGAAAAAATTACTCACCTTAGTAATGTTGTTTCTTCTAATGAAGTCTTGCTGTATTCTGACAGTAGCAGTGAGTCCCAACCTTCGAACTGCCCCGGAGATGAAAGAGTTAACTTTCTGTGCCAGGCATGGAACGCTGAGCTCGGTTGAGACTCTGTCTGTTGTTGTTTAAACTTAAACCGTCAGATCTTTACGAGCTAAACTCACTGAGGTCCTGTGGAAGCTGTAAACCTACACTAGCCAACTGGCTACTAACATAACAACAAATTTTTGGTCTCAAAACAAAGACTCAAGTCAGGAGACCCAAAAATGAAATAACACAACACCCACTCACCCAAAGAAAGGGTGATAACAAAAAACGTGGGGCACCTCCTGAGTGCCAACACTGCCACTGCCCACCCACATCCCAAAACAAAGGTTCTGAGGGGGAAGGCAGGGGAGGTCAGAATACAGCAAGGCTCCATTAGAAGAAACATTACTAAGGTGAGCAATTTTTTCTTCAAACAACATGAAGTCTTGCTGTATTCTGACAGTAGCAGACTACCAAGCAGTACCTCCATGGAGGAGGGACAGAACCTACTTAGGAAATAGGCTCTGAAGCACAGCTGTGCCAAACCAAGCATCACTCCTAGCCTGGATGTCCAGGGAGTAATGTTTGGTGAAAGTGTGAACTGTTTTGCAGGTAGCTGCTTGACATATTTCTAGAATAGGGATATCCCTGGCAGCAGCCAGCGAAGCAGCTGTACCTCTGGTAGAGTGAGCCCTCAGGCCTGAGGATGGAACCTTACCTAATTTTTCATAGCAAAATTGTATGCAAGAGACAATCCACCTGGCAATGGATCTTTTAGTGGCAGATTTTCCTTTGCTAACCTCACCATAAGTGAGGAACAGTTGGAGGGAGTCAAACCTATGACCCTTGCTGCGTTCTATATAGTAGCTAAGGGCTCTTTTCACATCTAGGCTGTGCAGCCTCCTCTCACCAGAGGAGGAATGGTCAGTGAAGTACACAAGAAGATACATAGATTGGTTAAGGTGGAAGTCTGAAACCACCTTAGGTAAAAACTTTCTGTTAGTCCTGAGGACCACCTTATCCCTATGGAAGGAAATAAAGTCAGGCTCCAATGACAGGGCTTGCAGCTCACTTATGCGCCTGGCAGAAGTGATGGCCACCAGAAACACAGTTTTCCAAGTCAAGTACTTAAGCTCTGCTAAGGACAAAGGCTCAAAGGGGGGTTGCATAAGCTGTGCAATGCAAACGTTAAGATCCCAAGCAGGGGCAGGATCCCTGAAAGGAGGATTGGTATGAAGCAATCCCTTGAAAAACCTGGAGAAAACAGGGTGAGCTGAAAGAGAAGAGGGTTTACCTGCTGAAATGAAAGCAGAAACCGCTGCCAGGTGCACCCTTAGTGTAGCTGGTCTGAGACCCAAGCTATTGAGATGAACCATGTAGTTAAGTACTGTGGGCAGATCAGCAGACTCTGGGGAAATATGCTTCCCAGAGCACCATATGGAAAATCTTTTCCACTTGGAATTATAAGTGGTTCTGGTGGAAGGCTTCCTAGAAGCCTTCAGAATACCCATAACACCTTGGGAGAGGTGTAAATCAGCAAACTCTAACTCTTCAAGAGCCAGGCCTTGAGATTGAGAGATTTGAGATTCGGGTACCAAACCCTCCCCTGAGCACAAGTTAACAGGTTGTAATTCCTGGGAAGAGCCAGGGGAAGATGGACTGATAAGGACAATAGGAGGGGATACCAGGGCTGTCTGGCCTAGTCTGGAGCAATCAGGATCACTTTGCAGGGTTGAAACCTGATATTGACTAGCACTTTGAACAGGAGAGGGAAGGGGGGGAAAGCATACAGGAACTTCCCTTCCCAATTCAGAACTAAGACATCCAGAGGGACTGAGTCCAACACTGGGGGCCTGCAGCAAAAAAGGGGAAGTTGGTGATTGTCTGGGGCTGCAAAAAGATCTATCTGTGGGGTGCCCCATCTGGAGAATATCACCTCCAAGATCAAGGGATCCAGTGACCATTCGTGATGGCCCTGAGATATCCTGCTGAGAGCATCTGCCAGGACATTGTCCTTGCCTGGGAGGTGTACTGCTGAGAGGGAGGTGTTCAGAGAATAAGCCAGGGACCACAACTTCATTGCTTCTGTGCACAAGGTCGTAGACCGAGTGCCTCCTTGTTTGTTGATGCACCACATTGTGGTGGTATTGTCTGTTCTGATCTGAATAACTTTGTTCTGTACAGACTTGGAAAAAACTTGAAGTGCTAGAAAAACTGCTCTGAGCTCCAACAGACTGATGTGGAGCAGAGATTCCTGAGGGGACCAGAACCCTTGGGTGGTCAGGTCGCCCAAGTGAGCCCCCCACCCCAAGAGGGAGGCATCTGTAGTAAGGATTAGAGAGTGAGACTGAGTGACAAAGGGAACTCCTTGTCTCAGATTGTTCAGATTCTGCCACCAGTGCAAGACCTGGAACAAGGTTCGAGTCACTGGGATCAGTTTGGTCAGAGGGTCCCTTTTCTGAGACCAGAAGGCCCTCAAATGGAACTGAATGTCCCTCATCTGAAATCTTGCTCCCTGCATCACTGCTGTAGAAGCAGCCATGTGCCCCAGGAGCTGCAGAAAATGCCTTGCTGGTCGAGACACCTATAGGGTGAAAGGAGGCCAGAGTGATAGGGTCCTTGCCCTGTCCAGGGGAAGGAAGGCTCTGGCCCCTTCTGTATCTAGCTCTGCACCTATGAAGGTGAGGAGCTGAACAGGCTCTAGAACTGACTTTGACAGATTCAGAAGGAAACCTAGAGAAGTGAGCAGTTGCTGAGTTACCTGTAAGTGTAACTTGACCTGGTCTGGGGACTGGCCTACTATGAGCCAGTCGTCTAGGTATGGGAAGATGGCAATCCTTTGCCTTCTCAGACAAGCAACTACTACTGCCAGACATTTTGTGAACACCCTTGGAGCAGAGGTTAGTCCGAAGGGCATTGCTCTGAACTGGTAATGGCCTGAGGGCAGCTCGAACCTGAGGTACTTTTGATGGGAGCTTCTGATAAGAATATGGAAGTAGGCATCCTTGAGGTCCAGGACACTAGCCAGTCCCCTGGCCTTAGAGAGGGTAGAATTATTCCCAGAGTCACCATTTTGAATTTTGGCTTTAAAAGGTGCTTGTTTAAATATCTGAGATCCAGGATGGGCCGACATTCTCCTGTCCTTTTGGGGGTAAGAAAGTACCTGGAGTACAATCCTTTGCCCTGGTGTAGGGGTGGAACCCGTTCCACAGCTCTGAGAGCCAGAAGGGAAGAGACTTCTGCCTCTAAGGCAAGTGCCTCTGAGGGATTTGCAGGTGGAAAAGATCTGGCTCTCAGCTTTGGAAATTTTTTGAAGCTGAGAACCAGTCCCTGGCTTACTACTTCCAGGACCCACTTGTCTGATGTTAGAGACTTCCAGTCCTGGACAAAGTAAGCCAGCCTGCCCCCTACAGGTGGTGGAGAATCGGCCCTGGCAAACCCATCAGGGTGCCTGCTTGGCAGGGGGTTTTGGCTGAGGGGTGGAAGCAGGTCTGCTTGTACCCCTTCTGCCTCTCCCTCTAAAGAACCCCCTCTGAGCATAGGCAGAAAAGGAGGCCTGGGCTTGGTAGAAAGGCCTGCCCCTGCCCCTGGGATGCTGCCTTTGAGGAGTGGCCTGCCTTTCCTTGGCCTAGGCACTCCTATAGGTGGTCCTATACTCATCCATTTTCTTCATGTAATCCTCTGTTTGCTCCCCAAACAGAGAATTACCCACAACAGGAAAATCCATGGCCTTAGTCTGGGTATCCTGTGACAGGCTAGTACATCTGAGCCAAGGCATTCTGTGAAGTGTCACAGATGTAGCCATGACTCTTGAAGACACATCATTTGAGTCCACTGCAGCATGGAATTGCACCTTGGATGCCTCAATACCATCAGCAGCCACCTGCTCCAGCTCCTTGGCAAGCTGGCCAGGGACCTGTTTTGCTAAAGCCATGACAGTGTCCCATCTGGATTTCTGATACCTAGCAGTATAAGCCATATAATTGGCCTATCTGAATCCCAAGGATGCTGCCATGTATTGTTTCTTTGCCATGGCATCAATCCTCCTGGAGTCCTTGTCTGGGGGGTGTGAAGCCAAGGGAATATTCGCCTTGTCACAGGCTGCAGCCTGCACTACCCCAACATGGCTGCATTGTTGTGTAAGGAACTCCATATCTGAGCCTGACAATGTATACCTCTTGTCCATTCTTTTATCCACAGGAGGTATGGTGTTAGGAGTCTTTAAAATCTTAAATGTCTGTTTCCCAAAAGATTTGTGTAAGGGAATAGACAGCTTCCTAGACTCTGGGATATCCATCATTTCCACTAGTCAGGCTCCTCCTGGTCATCCACAAATTCTTCCATAGGAAGCTGGAGGGTTTCAGCCACTTTTTTATAAAACATGAAATGGGAGGGGGACTCAGAAAGCCTAGGAGGAGACACTCCTGAAGGTCTGTCTGGGGAGATGTCCGGTCAATGGGCACATCAGACTTTCAAAACCACATTCACTTTCCTCATATTCCTCTTCCTCCTCCTCTGGTTCATAAATTCCTCTAAATCATACTCTTGAACCGGTGGAACCGACGAACCAGCGCCTCCCTGATGGTGCCAGTTCGGTCGGAACCGGGGAAAGCGGCTGCACAATTTTTATCGCTTTGGCTATTTCTTCAGCAGTTGGAGAAGAAAGTTTTGGATCCACACCAGCTGATTTTTCCTTTCTTGTTCTCTTAGCTGGAACCGACTCCTCAGAATCGGATCTCCTTTTGCCCGAATAAGTCTTGCCCTGGTCAGAGGGCACTCCTTCTGGTTCGGTTTGAACCGAACCGGGCTGGCCATCCGGTTCAGCGGACTTTTTGGCCTCCCTTTTCCCTGAGCCTACCAACTCGTTTTTCTAGGGTAGCTGCAGGAAAATTTTTACAAATCTGGCAGTCTGCATTGAGGTGGTCAAACCCCAGACAATAAACACAGGTGGTGTGGGGATCAGCTTTGGCAAAGACTTCCCCACACACACTGCAGTGTTGAAACCCAGTGGGCCCGGTTTTTCTTTGGGGTTTCTCAGACATTGTGCCAGTCCTAACCAAACTTACCCTTTTAATGGCAATCCGCCAGGCAAGACCCTCTTATCGGTTCCTGACAGTGTCACGGGTCGTGGAAAAAACCGTAATAAAATCTGTTTTCTTTTTAGAACCGATAAGAACCGGGTAACCACACTCTAAAATGTAAAATAAAGATTTTTTACCAACTTGATCGGTTCAAACCGAACCGATGAACCGTTTACAAGTTCCACACAGAACAGAAACAATATAAACCTATCTAGTACTCACGAATACCACAGACAGAGACTGAACCGACAGGTTGCGGTTTAAATTCGGTCGAAAACCGAGAAAAACGGTACTTTAACCCACAAACTGAACTGAGCAGAAGGAGAAATCTCCGGAGCGACTGTTCAGTGAGGCGGAGTAAAGAATCTGACAGTTTGAGTTCAAACAGCAACAGACAGAGTCTCAACCGAGCTCGAGCTCAGCGTTCCATGCCTGGCATGGAAAGTTAACTCTTTCATCTCCAGGGAAGTTCGAAGGTTGGGACTCACTGCTACTGTCAGAATACAGCAAGACTTCATGTTATTTGAACAAACGAGCAGCAACTTTTAAAACAAAGGGACTTTTTAAATATTTTTTTTGTTAAAAAAATACAAGCAGGACCTTTGTATAATAGCAATATACCCCTCCAGGGAGTGGGTATACCGGTGGATTTACCACTACTGGTGTGGTTAAGTCCCTTGGCTGCGCCTTGGGACCGAACCACACCAGCCGTGGTAAATCCACCAGTATACCCACACCCTGTCAGGATATTACATAATGCAATATCCCTTGTACTGCTGAAATTAAATAAAGTGTAAAAAAATATATATATAGAAGTTACAATAAAATAACCCCTCAACAATCCTTCTTACTTAGGGTTATGGTACTCACCTATCTTAATGGAAAAGAAAAAGGGAAAACGGAAAAGTTCAAGTGTCCTCCTCTTCTTCCAATGAACAATCCTTAGATTCAGCCACAGTATGTACCAGTGCATGGGTCCGACACCATTTCATTGCCTTGCTGGGGTCGTTAAACAGATAAATCCTCCCACAATGTGCAATGTGAAGGCAGGCTGGGAAAATCATACCATGCTGGACAGAAGCCTCGCTCAGCATTGCCCTCACTCCATCGAAGCGTTTTTGTTTCTGATGCGAGGCATAGCTGATATCAGGGAAGAGTTGAAACCTCTAGCCATCCTGTAGATGGGTTCCTCTGCGACAACGTCCCATGGCCAGTAAAAAAAAATTCCTGGTGCCAGCTCCATTGGTTACCACCACAATTGTTCTGGGGCTTCTGGATTGTTTGGTCGGACTTGTGGCATCACCCTGTAGGCCTTTTGAAAGAGTTGGGCCTTAAGGGTTGCTTCTTCACCCAACTGCTGCGTAAACCATTCTTGCAGGAACAACAGAAGGTGGTCTCCCTCACAGCCCTCGGGCATCCCCAGGATTCTAATATTTGGAGATCAGACCAGGTTCTCCAAGGTTTCCAGGTGGGACTTCCAGTGAGAGCTCTCCTTGAGGACGGTGCTACAGCCCCCATTGTGGCATCTGCATGCTTAGAGGCATCTACCGCTGTGGTCTGGACCTGTTCGAAACTGTTCTCCGGGGTCGGCACTCATCCGGTAAGATGTCAGTCAAACTATTAGAGACAGAAGTCCAAGCTGACACTATACAGCCAGTACCAGTGATGGAAAAAAAACAACAAAAAAAGAACAGGCAGTGACAGAACCTGAAAGTCTGTCTGCCTTCTTCAAATGGTGGTCTATACAACAAAGAGACAGGAGCAGCAGAGAAAAGAAGAGATGCAGCAACAGGAGCAGTGGAGAAAAGAAGAGATGCAGCGACTGGAGCGATAGCTGAATGCCTTGCAAGCTATCAAAGCTGGAGGTTCCAGCACAAGTCCAGCAAAGCAACAAAACACCAACAACTTAAAAGACCGTAAACTTACAAAGCTGTGTCCCTCGGATGATATTGAAGCATACCTGATGACTTTTGAAAGGGTTGCCACAGCCTGCCAGTGGCCAAAGCAGCAATGGCAATCAGACTGGTACCTTATCCAACAATGAAAGCCCAATTTGCCTACAGCAATATGGACACTGCACAGTCAAAAAACTATGACCTGGTGAAAAGAGAGGTTCTTAAAAGATAAGACATCTCAGGAGAGACCTACAGGCAGAGATTTCGGTCTCTGAAGTACAACTCAGTCAACAATCCTCGAGAAGCCTTCACCCAACTCAGAGAACTCCTTATGAAATGACTCCAACCAAAGGGCAAAACACTCCCACAGATCATCAAAACATTTTGTAATGGAGCAGTTCATCAACATCCTACCCACAGACGTACAGCTTTGGGTAAAAGAACACAGACTATAAAGTGGGGAAAAGGCTATTTCTTTGGATGAAGACAACCAAATAGCCAGACTGATGCCACAGCAGCAAGGTAACAGCCAATCACAGGTAAGACACTCTTTTTTCCCATTTAAACTCCTAGTCTGATAAGAACTCTTGGGGGGGGGGGGGGTTAACAAATCTGCACCCAAAGACTTTGTTTGCTATAACTGTAATAAGCCAGGTCATATTGTAAGAAATTGTCATAGTAAGAAGAGTGACACTGGAGCAGATTTGTCCTTAACAAATTGGGGCAAGTACTTAACAGGTGTGAAGGTGGCAGATAAGACTGTGAAGGGACTTATAGATTCGGAAAACAGACAGACCCTAGTGCATATGGAAGTGCTGGGAAAACAATGTCCAAAAGGACCAGGTACTGGTGCCATCTGCATCCAAGGGGAAACTTGATACTACCCCACCACCCAAGTGACACTGACTATTAATGGGGTGTCGCACCAAATGAAAGTGGAGGTAGTACTTAAGTTACTCGTACCTGTGATTATCGGAAATGACTCTCCAGGATTTACGGAGTTAATCAAACAGGGAGTAAATCCCGATGTTTTAGCAGCTGTGGTGACAAGAGCTCAGGCAAAGAAAATCTCAGATGGTGGGGACTCTTTTCCTTTCGCTGATTTTGATTCCGACTTGTTTGAGCATAGCTCCAAGATCCGGAAGTCCAAGAAAGAAAGATGATGCCTGAAAAAAACAGTGGCAATAAAAGACTGATGGACACAAGGGGTTAACATGAACATGCTGAAACTAAACTGATCACTGATTGCGATTTTCTTTCAGAACAAGTTAACAATGTTTCTCTCCAGGGACATTTTAAGCAGTTGGGGGTGAAACCAAAACAGGGTGACCCCAGGTTTAAAAAATGTAATGGGCTATTGTACAGAGTTTGTGTTACATCTCAGACACAGGACCAAATAGAAATGAAAATTACAGTACCTACTGTAATTATGATCTTTCTGTATGTCTTCACCGTTCATCACAGATGGGTATCTGCTGGAGGTCAGGACCATGCGGGAGCTTTGTTTTTTTTTTTAGAGAGATAGGCAGAGCCGACACACCATCGGTGCCGCCCTCGGGGCCTACGCACTGCGTGGCGCTCGTGGGTTGGCCATTAGGTTATGTCGACTCTGCCTGCCAGTTCTGAGTCGCCGGAGAGGTAAGAGGAAGGGAGTGGAGGGTGGGACAAGGAAGTCCAAGGGACAGAAAAAGGAAAAGATGTATGCACTAAAAGGAGAAATAACGACTGATAGGACAGAAAGAGAGAAGCTGGAAACTAAAGGGGATTGGGAAGGGCCCCAATCTCTGGAAAAGGAAGAGGGAGGTAGGGTGGGTAAAGAATTTAAGAAGAGAGGGGAGAAGGATAGCACATCCCAGACCCTGGTCCGTCTCCAGATTGTATAGGAACTGTAAGGAGTAGCAATGCTTTCTGCCAGAATTCAAGGCACGGAATAGCTGGCAAACACTCCAGATAAGCAGAGTCGGATATTCTGGAAGAAGGACAGGGTACAGAGATTCAACACCTTCTCAAGGAAAAATTTTTGGTGAAAAAAAGGGAATTTTTTTTTTTTAGGAGAAATAGGTTGGACGGAAACAGGGAGAAGGAGAGAAGGAGGGCAACTGCCAACTCTCACCCCACAGGGGTGGAGCCAAGGCACTGGAGAAGGAGTGCCGCTTGAGCTATCCACACTCCCTGGAACATTACTCTCCTGTGTGTCCCTGTTTTACCCCACTCCTGAGGAGGAGAGGGGGAGGCACAGAGAGGGAAGGGGACCCAGAGACTGAGACCCGGGGGGGTGGAGGGTGGGGTTGTGATGAGTGGTGAAGATACACAGAAAGATCATAATTATGGTAGGTACGTAATTTTCATATCTTATCTGTGTCAGTCTTCACCATTCATCCTGAATAGAATGCGCCCCGAGGGGTTTTCTTTTACACCCTAAGGGATAGAATCCCTTAGCCCTCAGTGGGAGACACACTAAGGGGGGGGGGACCTTCAGGGCCTGGAGAGGCCCGAGAGTGGGGAAAGAGAGAGATGGAGTTCCCCCAGAGGGGGAAGGAAGTTGCCCAGACAAGCGCCATCTCACTCAGCGGGAGAAGAGACAGGTTCCCTGGTGAGCGGAGTTAATTACCCTACGCCGGGCCAAGGGTGACAACTGGGAAAGACACAGCCATGCCGTCCGCCTAGTGCAGATCGCTGTCCCTACGACCCTGGTAACTACCTCACTGGCATCATAGGATGCCCTCGCTTGGTGCCTTGCTAGCTCCAGGCCACGCGCAGAGAGTGCAATGGCTTGTCTGATTTGCTCCGTGTCAGGCAATGAAGCTAGGAGCTGACCTAGCCTGGACCACAAGAACCTGTCATAGACTGCTTAGTCGGCCTGATGTGCAGAGATAGAAAGAAGTAACCATGCCGAGTAGAAAGTCCTCCTACCCCAGAAATCAAAATCCAAGGAGTCTTGATCTGGGGGCCGGTCACAGTGAAGGGCGCGAAGCCCATCAGGAGTATCCAACTGTGTCAATCCAGACTGTGGATGAGGCAAGGAATCTGGAGACTCTGGGGGTGCGCAATACCTCTGGCTGAGATCCCTTGGGGCAGGAACTCCGGAGAAGGGCCTCTGCCAGGAATGCAATGACGCCTCCCGAAAGGGAGCCGGCCAGGGCGGCACCACAAGGGTGGCCTCGCCAAAATCGCCTAGAAGGGCGTGCGCCGAGTGTTCAGGATTGCTGGTAGTGGAAGGAGTAAGGTGCAAGTCCTCCAACATCCTCACAAGGAATTGCTGATACTCAGAGAGATCAGCAGCTGGAGAGATGTGGACAGAGGTTTCCTCTCCCCCAGAGGAGTGGGATGAGGAGCTGGAGGTCACCGGCTGTTCAGTGGGTGGCTGCACGGGGGGAGGTTGAAAAACCTGGCTGTCCACCGCCCTAACGTAAGCAGGGAACCAAGCAGCCACCGCCCTGAACTGCTCCCAGGTGAGAGGCCCACTAGGACCGAGGATGCCTGGGAGCGCAGGAGAGTGTGGCAGATGGATGGGGACAGAGAAGAGATGTCGGCTGACCTCCACCTGGGCTAAGGAGCAGACCGTGGGCACCCACAGAAGAAGGTGCCCCGGAAGACCCCACAGCCAACAGCTGAACAACCAAATCGGTACTGCCTTGGCTGCGCCTGGAAGAATCCTCCCTGTGAGGTGACCGGGGCCGTATAGGTCCAGAAGGATGGTCCCCTACCTCAAAAGAACGGGACTCTCTCAAACGGACTGAGGAGGAAGGCGGAGATCCACACTACGGCTTCTCCCAGGGCCCGGGTGGACCCCATAAAAAAGCCGATGTGCTGACCCCACACCCCTCGACGTCCAAAAGAACCCTCCTCCTCCTCCGAGAGGGCCAGCCTAGGTAGCTGGCATCTCTGGGCAGCCCCCGAAGGAGTTATCCAGGGTGCAGTACCCCCACCCCGTAGGTGCTCCGATCGCCCTCAAAGTTGGGCGATCTAGGTACACCACTGGAGGGGGTACCACAACTGAGGGGTCAGTGAAACCACCAAGACCAGGCTGCAAAGCTATGGTGGCCTGCACCACTGCCTGCTGGTCAGCACCCCTGACCCTAGTCTCGGTAGCCACCGACCTCACGCGCTCTGATTTGTTGAGAAGACAACTGTGCTGCTCACCTCAACAGCCAACCCCAAAGGGTCAGACTGCACATCTGACTCAGAGCTCGACTCCGTCTCCGAGGAGGTAGAGTCAAAGGCCCTGTGCCAAACCGTGGGAGGGCAGGCAGTGCCATCCTTGCCAACAGGCCCAGAGACCAAAGCTGTGTCCGAGCCGATGCCAGTGCTCCCCGCAGCTCGAGTGGAATCCGCGGGAGGCACGGCCCTAGCCTGAACAAGAGATCCAGAGCTGGGACCAGTCATGGTGCCTTCCGGTCCCATGACGCCAAGAGCAGCGCCGAGGGCGGAAACGGCGCTGCCGATGGAGCCGCCTGGCTACCCAGCGCCACGAATGGCACCGAGAACAGTGGCAGCTCTGAGGAAGGCGCCAAAGGGGGACACGGTGCCGAGCACGGCACTGCCCGGCTCCCTGAGGATGGTCGACAGAGGACACCGCGCCCTCGCCGCGCCGAGCCTCGAGGATACGGGCGCCGGTTCAACCTTGGTGCCCAGGCGAGACATGGAAAAGGACAGGCCCGTAGTAGTTCCTATGGTGCCGCTAGCAGTGCCGGTGATGAAGCTCTGACAGAGATCACAGCGCCGTCACGACAAGTCGGCATAGCGGCTCTGTCAGGGCGCACCTATGGCGTCTGACCCGGCCTGTGACCCACGGACCGACACCGGGGAACCTTCATCCTCGAGGGGCATTGCCATGGCGGGCCTCCCGTCCCCCCCAGGAAGGAGCGGGACGGGCCTCCTGCGCTGCAGAAGAAGCCTCAGCAACGGCTAGGCTACAAGTAGCCAAGGCTCCCTCCTCTTTGGTCCATGTAGAACCGAGAAGGGACCCGGAGGAAAGGCCGAGAGAGCGTGGCTTGGCCCGAGTGCGCACCCGACCCCTGAAAGTCAGCGGAGCTTGCCCCACTTTCCACGCACGTTGCTCGAAGACCTGGCACTCCATGGAGAAACAGGCGTCACACGAATCCATGTCGTGAAGCAGGCCAAGACACAAAAGACACTGGTCATGCTGGTCGGTGACGGAAAAGTTTCGCCGCATGGGCACTGTCGCATGTGGGCGACCATCTTAGAAGATTTCTTGCTCTCCGACTGAGACATGACCTATGGGGGAAAAAAAACCCCACCAAAAACAGACGTGACGTAGCAGAAAAATAATAATAGAAAGATCTTACCGGGTGACGTTGAGTAAGGCAACACAGAACCGGGCAGGTGGAACCGATGGACTTCCGCACGAGAAATAGTAGGGAGAGAAACGTGAAGCAGGCCTCAAACTTTCTTCAGCTTCCACACGAGGTGACCTCTATGGCGGGAGACGAAGAACTGGCAGGCAGGCAGCGTCGACACAACCCAACGGCCAACCCATGAGCGCTACACAGTGCGTCGGCCCCGAGGACGGCGCCGATGGTGTGTCGGCTCCGCCTACCTTTTAAAAAAAATAAACTCCCGCAGGGTCCTGACCTCCAGCAGATACTCATCTGTGATGAATGGTGAAGATTGACACAGATAAGATCAACTGGTTATACCATAAAAGTAGAGATCTGAGTGGTTACAGCTAGCATATGATAGTTCTATGGCTGGTCACTCAGGAAGGATTGCATCCTTGCCAGATTGCTGTACAGATTTTACTGGCCTGGAATTCATGAAGATGTTACTACCTATTGCAGATCCTGTGCTGAGTGTCAGAAAGTAGCCCCAGTGACTAAAAAAGACAAGGTGCCCCTACTCTTGATAGATGTGACTCAATGACACATAGGCAGCCCTCAAAAGATGCCTACTGATGTCAGCACCAGACTGGAGGGCCTTGAGAAGCTCCTGCGACTGGGGACCCTCAGGGAGGGACCGGGCAGCTGATCTGGCCATCTCCCACAGTTCATTTTGGTACTTGACTGATTGATGGATAAAATGCTATTTTACTACAGGAATAGGTGTTAGGGATACAATCCTTGTTTTCAAAAAAATGCCCTGTACAATACACACACACAACACACATTTACATAAAATAATATAAAACAATATTCCGCTAGTTAACTTGATTCCACTATTCTCAAGTGTAGCAATTATAAGGGGTTCCTAAAGACGGTTTGAAACTCATGTACTTGAGCATGTGGCCCACATAATTAAGGATCTTTATCATCACAGTGAAAGAGGCAAATGTCCTTTTGCCCATGAGGTCCAGCTTCCTGGACTCCTTGTATGGAAGGAGGGAGGGAGCTAAGGTGCTGGGGACATTTGGACCGGTCATGGGCTGTATTTATAACCACTGAATCTACTCTAAGGGGCCCCATGAAAAAAAGGATTTGAAAAAGGGCTTCCCATACAGGGTCTGGTACAGTTTGTCCACCTTCCTGGGCATGGGGGGAGAGATCAGGTTTGGTCTATACTGTGCTGCCATGGAGGCATTCTTACATGAATTAATCACAGCGGGATAATAATAATAATAAGAGGGGACTCAGGCAGGCCCAAATAGTGGGCCAGGTTCTGTCTAGCAACGTCCTGTTCCATGGCATCAAACCCCACGGTGGCCTGTGGTTGCTGCATCACAGCAATGAAATCTTGGGACATAACTGGAGGAATCCTCCCCTGCTGAGGAGACCATAGGGGTGCTGGAGGGAGTCCAGGCCCCAGCATCCTCATCTTCCTTATTTGGTTGGAGGAAATCAGGGCAATAATCCTCATAGTCTCCTGGCTCAGAGGGTGGTACTGAGGACATCAACGAGCGAGAGGGACAGGTCTCAACGATGTGTGATGCGGTAGTGCCAAAGGCAAAGAAGGCCCCTCTAGTGACGGGCCCGGGGGGGCGGGGCAACCTTTTGCACTAGGTCCAGGACAGAAAAAAAGAGAGCCTGGACACTGATGGTCACTGTCGGTGCAACTCCTTGTGGCATCGATGGGGGTATTGAGGCCCGGGTGTCGGAAGGGAGGGTTGCAGCAACAATGGGATGGGGGCAGGCTAAAGGACCAGTTGAGGGGTTTGTGGCCCCAGCGTTGTAGAGACGGTCAGAGGAATTGACAAAAAGAGGTCTAGTGCCTGACAACGCATGAATGTTGCTGGTCACCAGCAGGCCAGAACTGCTCCCAGATTGCAGCCCGAGGAGATGGAGGGTCATTCAACAGAGGCAGGCACATTGGCAAGGGTTGAGGAGGAAACTCCGGCAATGAAATGGCCACACTGCCAAAGTCCCCCTGTAGCAGGTAGGGTGAGAGAGGCAGTGGGAATCGGTGGGAGAAAGGAAAAGCCTGCCAGTGCTGAAGCACCACCGGGTTGAGCAGCACCGGTGGTGAGGACTGCCAAGGCTGACCCTGGAGGCAAGAGGGTGTGGGTGGGCAGTAGGGGTCGCCGTCGGCCTGGTCGACTACTCAGAAGGGTTTGGTGCTGGGCGTGGCGACCGAGTCCTTATTGTAGATCTTCTGTCTGCAGCATCAGTAATGGAAGGGTTGTCGGAACCAGGCATAAACAAAAAGAAAATGGAGAATCACTTTAGGAAATAAAGTGATAAAGACTAGGGTGAGAAAGACAACATTTTGAAAATGCGAGGAAAAATGGCAGTCGATTGAAGTGATGGTGCTCAGTGGAGGCTGAAGTGTGATGGTCAATGGTGGAAAAAGAACTGAGGAGGTGTGGGGCAGCCCATGGCTATATAGGGGGACACTGACCTGGCATCTCTGTGGGCAGCCCCAGTAAGACTGCTAGCAAAAATGTATCCATGTGGTCCTGGTGCCTGGTGGCTGTAGTTCGTAAGGTGTGACCTGCTGCAAGAGATATCCTCGAAGATCATCACATTTTGTTTTTCAGACTGATCAACTGGCTGCCTTTGTAAGAGAGCAACATGAGAAACAATCAGATAGTAAGGGAGTATCCCCTACTCCCTCTTAACAAGAGATGTCGGCTATGGCACAAGCACTGGAGCGACTTGAATAATTAATTGGAAGAATCATCCCGAATGACAACCTGAATGATACAGAATAAACCTAAGGCTCTTTTCATTGTTTTGATTACTTGGTTAGATGTTACTGAAGTCACCCTTAATATAGGGAAACATGAGGTAGGGGAGAGGTGATAATTTATTTCCAAGATATTTAACTTATGGTCTGATTAAAGAGCAGCTGACGCCATTTAGACAACTTTAACAAAACATAATATTTAGACTTAGTTTAGCTCGTATTTCACATTAGTTCTGTATTTCTCCTCCCCATTATTTATTACTGAGGCCATTTGCATAAGAACGGGATCTTTGCTCCTGAAGAGTTCATCTATTCCTGTTACTTTCTCCCTACCTGAGGTCATAATGCTCTACCTGTGACATCACAATTATTCCCATGGCAGCAGATTGTGAGGTCACAACAGAGAATTACGGCATGAAGTAGGGAGTAAGCTAAATAGGCAGATGAACTCTAAGGGATATAGAGCAGGTTTCCTTGCAAATTTCTCAGTAACAAGTAATGGGGAAGAGAAATCTATCGAATACATATGGAATGCAAGCTAAATTGACCTAAATATGTTTTTCAAAGTTTTCCTGGAGGCATCAGCAGCTCTTTAAGAAGTTATTAACCACCATTATGCAGTCTGCTAAATAGGCATATGTGTGTGTGTGTGTTTTAATAATGAATGCTGTCTACCTCATCCTATGGACTTGATCTCTAAATGTAGATTGTGTGACCTATATTTCTTTTGAATATATTTTTTCTTGAATTTACTGTACTTTTTTGGTCCACTGGCAGTCAGACTGGTCCCATCGCCCACCATCTCTGAGACTTTCAAACTCCATAATCCCCCAGAGATGACCCACCATGAGAAGGGCTGCCTGGTGACCCGGCCCTAACTCCCCTGTGCAGAGTTACAGTGTTGGTCTTGAAGAAAAGGACCCAGTTGGCAGTGCAGGGCCTCTGGCGAGTGGTGGACAGCACCTTGTGCAGTAGGCAGGTGATTCTGCTTTTCTGCCCTCTGACACTGGCTGATGCAATGCATTGTGCCGCCGATATCCTCCCCCCCCCCCCTCAATATGTGACTCCAGTTTGCACCGCCACCTGTGGTCACCCAGGTAGCAGTGTTCCAACAGAGTCCAGCTCCCTTCTGCCCCCAAGGAGGTGGGTTTCCACAGGACACTTAGCCTCCAAATGAACCAGGCTTGTTTCCGAACCCAGGCCGCCGGTGTCTTAAGTGGCAGTGCTACTGCTGTGCCAGTGGGCCAGCTTGAACACTGTACATGTAATCTAAGTTATGTATCAAAATTAGATTAAAACTTAAATAAAATACAAGTTAAAAAAACGTGTTTTATGCATACTGCAATCGTAAGTGTTTATCCTGTATGTACTGTTGAAAATCTTAATAAAGATTAAAAAAACAAAACAAACAAAAACATTTAAGATTCTCAGGAAAAAAGTTTATTCTTCATTTTTAATTTTTGATACTGTAAATAAATACATCTGGGGACATTTTTATCCACTATATACACAGGTACCTACACACAGTGTGCGCCACAGCACGTCACTTTTATGAAAAAGAAAGCAGCAGTGCACTGGGTGTGCCAGCACCATTAGAGCCAACTGCCTTTGAGAAGCCCTGCAGCTCGTGACATAGGAGTTCTTAACATTCGGCAGGCAGATGTAGGGTTCTATATGGAATGGTAATATATTTAATCACTGAGGGGAGATAATGAAATCCTGATGTGACCAAATACACACACACACACACTCTAACACTCACACCTTTCCAGTCGGCTGTATCAAAAGTTTTCTCATTGCTGTACCAGGAATGACTCTGAAAACACCCACTGCAATCAGAATGGCATTATGTGCATTTCCTTGCCTTTGATCAGATGTTCCATAAGGTATAATGTTTTTATACTGGCATCCTTGTGGAATGTTGTAATACAAAACAATATGTATAGCAAGTTTGGCACACTGTGTTAGAATACTTGCCCTTGGAGAGGCAATGAACAACACACTGAATAAATAGCTGCCCTGCCTCACAATCCATGAAAGCACTTCGAAGTACCCCTTTTGCCTCATCCACCAATTCAGCACGACTGTATTCCCTGTCATGGGTTACTGCATAAGTTTAGAGGCAAAATGCTAGTCCTGCACAGTAATTGACCCCCCCAAATGAACAATTTTGTTGCTGTTTAATGTAATGTTGGCCCCATGGACAAGATCCTACATTTAATGGTTACACAGATACTTTAACCTCCTCTCTATCTGTGTCAAATCATTCTAAAATTCCCAGCAACTGGATTCCAGCTGTCTCTCCAGAAAGTGAGGCTGGAGATTACATAACTAGAAAGGCTGAGCAATTCTTAAGCAATAAGGCATGACCAAGCGTTACGTTAATGGTCTGTTAATCACCTTCTAGGGGTGTACTGTGGCACAAGGTGTAGCTGAGTGCCACATGCCCCTAGAGGGTGATTAACTGACCTTTAACATAATCCCTGGAAGTGCCTTATTGCTATTATAATAAAAGAAGTTTTTAAACAGTGTTAAACCTTGTTCAGCATATGGCTAAGCTCTACATGTATGTTAATAAAAGATTAACATAAGGATGTTAGAATGTTTGCAGCCAATCAGAAAGCTCCATTTCTCAGACCCTTTTTATAATGGTTATCAAAGCACAGAACAGTGAACCAGGAGATTCCAGATTCGACTCCTACCATCATCACCGACTCACCTGTGTCCCCTCAAAGTGATGGTCCAGTTCCTTGCAAAAAATGCGTTGGCATTTGCAGGACGGGACTCAAATCTCATACATCATTCTCAAAAATGGAACTTCTGGGAAATTCTGTCCTTTATTACTAAAGTAATTTGTGAGGAAACAGGCTCTAATTTCCTCTGCTTGTGACAGAATAATTTCAGTGGCAACAGCTGGTGATTTCAGAGGATTACATGGAAGGAATACACAGTGTCAACAGATGGAAGTCTAAGGGGAAAATATCATGTTTTAATGAAAATGTTTCTAGCCAATAAAAAAAATGGAAAGATCAAGAAATTCAAATTTGGTGGAATTTTGTGTAATGGGAGTTCTGCTGATGCCAAATGGGAATGTTTTTGTTGGAAGCCAAACATCTCTTTACCCAAGTCACCTGACTTTCATTGTGTTTGCTTACCCCCTCCCAGCTGATAAATGGGGTTAAAAAACAGGACACCACTATAAACAAGATATTTTTTCTTAGTTGGGTTTACTCTGGGTAAATAAACTGCAAAAAGAAAAATTATTTTTGGGGGTGCAACAGGGATAAGATATTTTTGCACCACGTGCACCTAAATGTACTCTAGTACCAACAGGCACTGGCCTACATAATGGACTGTAACAATACCCTTAGAGTATCAAGCCAAACAATGCAACTACCTGATGAATACCAGGAAAATAACTTTTTCTCACTTTGTAACAGTCAGGGGTGAGGGAGAAGAGGTGTCTTTTTCTCACTGTACACCACCACAGACTGATGGAATGCTCCTGACCAGTCAGTTCACTCCTTTCCTCTGTGCATGAAACACTTAACCTGTGAAGAGTGTTGTCTCACATGCAGCTGCCCTGGAAATGGGCAAGGTTGGGGAAAGTCTTTTAAATGTGATCTGCAAAGATGTGTTGCAGCCCCCTCCCATCCTCACATACCTTGCAAAACTGTTATGGGAGTCTGGGGCTGCAATCAGCATTATTTTTCATATCCATGTTTAATTTTATTAAAGCAATGAAACTTTTGGCCGAATGTGGAAGTGCGGAGGGGACCCGACTGAGTGGGCACAAGTGCTCATGGGTATTGCACTCATTTAGCGATGTTGCTCCCACCACTATTCTTATAATAGCAGCAGTGGCGGTAGTTTATTATACTGATTTTATTGCTTCCCCGGGGGTCCTGACACCCCAAATATTACTTACTGCAACACCTGGACAGGCTGTGGCTGTAAGTAATAAGCAATAAAATCAGTATAATAAACTACCACCACTACTGCTATTATAAGAGTAGTGGTAGGAGCGATGTCACTAAATGGGTATAATACCCACAAGCACTGGCGCCTGCTCAGTCAGGTCCCCTCCGCACTTCCGCTTTATTAAAATTAAACGAGGATATGAAAAATAATGCTGATTGCAGCCCCGGACTCCTGCAACAGTATTGCAAGGTATGTGAGGATGGGAAGGGCTGCAACGCTGCTTTGCAGGTCACCTTTAAGATCTGAATACATTATCGATCAGTCTCTATCAGTTATATATTAATATGGCCACTGAGTCACTATTATGGTTCTAAGCGTGGTCTCTCACATCCTTAGGGTCTCAGAATTGCTCAACTTCGGTTTGTGGTTCTCATACCCTAAGAATGCATGTGAGACCACTCTTACAACTGTAAGAGTGGTCTCAGTGGCTGTAATAACATATTAGTGAGCTAGTGACCACAGCAAAAACAGGACATTCCTGCAGAATGTTGTACGATTTTCTATTTTACTGTCATACTAGAATAATATGCCAGATATCCATAGCAGAACCAAGACAACATGACAGCTTCTCACAGCTCAACACTTGTAGCCTAGATCTCTGGAGACAATACCCACTTCCAAACAAGGTGGATCACAAATTGATAGTCATCTCCAGAATACACTGAAGCTACATTTGAAGGCATAATCATTCTCACGTGTTCATTTATGATACAGATAATAGCATTAGAACAAAAAAAAAAAAAAAAAAAACACATTTGCATGAATTCTGTACGATATAGTCTTTCAACTTTGGAGTCCCCCACCACCCTTCTGTGAGTCAGGTTCTCAGATCTAGAGGCACTGGGGGGAAAAATCAGTGCCATGCAGCTAAAAGGCTGACTAAATCAGCCATTATATAGGTCATATGTGACCAGGGGGTGGGCACTGGGGAGACATGGATCGGCCAGCGAAGTTGTTACTGACCTGGGTAACGAACAGCAGCACGCGGGCATTGTGTACTTTCACAAAATTAAAGTTACATACTTACTGTAACTGTTGCTCTTTCTGTCTTCTCCTCAGATTACCACTAATGGGTTTGTGCTGGAGGCGCTAGGATCCCGTGGGAGCCGTTAACTTTTCTGGAGGGTTGACTCTGCAATTAGGCCCCACATGCGTCATCGCATGCACTCGTTGGTATACAGTGGTGCCAGCTCCCAATCGCCTCAGTACCTTTGTTACCAAGGAGGTGAGCAGCATGAACCTAACGAGTAACCTATGCACTTAACCCAAGGGCATAAGATAACCCTGGTGGCCCGTATAAGAAGGGTCACCAAATCCTGTAACAAAGTATCTTAACAGCCCAAACCAAGTACAGAAGGGTGAAGACCAACACAACAAAAGTGGAGTGAGCCTGGGGAAGGGTGGTGGGCAGGGTAATCTACGGAAAAGGTATTCAAGAAGATCAACAGTTGCCAGCCGATGGTGCTGAGGGTTGAGGTGCTGGTTACCACACCTCGCGCTACGCCGGTGACCCAAGTTTGGAAGCGAGCTCAGGGGTCGGCAGGAGCGGGTGAGGATTGAGCACCCACAGGGCTGCTCTCCACCTCAGGGGGGAGGACAGGGCATCACTTGGCATGCCAGCGGCTCCCAGTGGAGACCGGGGGTGCTGCAGCATGCAGGGCGGCACGTACATAGCATGGCTGACACTTGGCAGGGTTGTCGTGTGCCGTTAGCGTCAGGACATGCACCATGTATGGGGGGGCAAGCACCAGAACAGGGAAAACACCGGTCTGCAGGGTAGGCGACGGCACCTGCCACATGCCCGTGGCCTTGGCCATCCTGCCTGGCCTTCCAGATTCCTCCACCTGGGCTCTCACCCACAACCGGAGACTGACTGAAAGCGCGCGCCCAAGAGGAAGGGCGACCCCACCCCAGAGGGGTTAAGCTGGGGGTGCCAATTGTGGATTGAGAGGGAGGAGAGAAGGGGTATAGGTCAGAGGACTTCAGGCAGGGCAGGAACAGGCAGAATGCCTGAGAGAGGCCCCGCAGACCGTGACTGGAAGGAAATACAGTTGAGGTAAAAAAAAAGATCAACAGTTACAGAGTTACAGTAAGTACAAAACGTTCATATCTTCTGAGAATCAATCTTCCATAGATTCCCACTAATGGGTCACAGTACCACACTCAGAGAAGGCGAACCGGACTTGGGAAACTGGAGCTTGGGGCTCACTCAGGATAGCAATCCATTCAGAATTGTCCTGTCAAATGTTGGGACCCACGGGTATACAATTCTTTACCTCACTGCAAGCCACATACAATTTACCAACTTCAAAATTTCATAGATTTTTACAATTAAAATCTTATCTACAACCACACACAGAAGAATTAACTAAGATAGTTGAGACCCCTTCTCAGATGGTGGCTCTTATCCTTTTTTATCTTAAGGGTAACTATAAGATTCACCTCATCAGTGTAATTTAAAAGGCTCTGAGGGAAGTCCCCTTGGATAGTGTAGACAGGGTATGGGCTCATTGGTCACAAGAAATAAAGGTAGAAATTGACTCAGAGGCTTGGATGACCTACGCCCTTCCTTACCTAAAAGTCTCGATGGTCACATATTGGAAGGAGAAAAATGAGAATCAGGTTTTTCCGAACCCCAGCCATAGTTGCCAAATACACTAACCCTTCGCAGGGAGAATGCTGGAGAGGCTGTGTTTTTTTTCCCCAGCGGATTTAGAACATATTATGTGGTCCTGTAGTAAGCTTACACACTATACTGGTGGGAGGTTCTGGAAGATATAGTCATAATATATTATTGTCCTGACCTCCTCATTCCAACCTATATCTTAACAGCCACGGTACCACAGGGGGTTAGGGCTACTAAAGATACATATAAATAGATGGCCCTCCTTATATTGACAGCTAAGATGATAATCACCAGGCTCTGGCATACGAAAAAACTCCCAAAAAGGGAAATGTGGCAAAACCTTACCCATGAAGTATACACCCTGGAGCGGATATCTGCTAGATTGCAGGCACGATTGGCCTAATTTGAAATAAGGTGGCGTAAATGGGTTCTGTACGAGCTGGAGCATTGTCTAGTGTTTCTACCCTGAGGTTTGTGGAGAAACAGCTTTTTAGCTCCACGGGTACAGTTCTAATTTTATCCATGCCTAGATCTTAGAATTCATGAAAACCCTGCTATTGCTCTGCTCTAGAGGTGACCTCCTCTCTCTATCTCTCTGACTCCAGTTCTTTGTCCTCCTCTTTTTTTTTTTTTTTTTTTTTATTTGGTATGCTTTTTGCTGCAGATTGCCGCCGAAATCTGCCCTGGTCACGGACCTCTATACTTCCACCTCCCAACTGTTACTGGCGCTCTCCCTGGCACCCCTGGCTTACCCACCAGGGGTGGGGTCGTGGCACCAATCCCCTTAGGTGCCGCAAGACTAGTATCTACCCAGGAGAGCCGGCCTAGGAGGCTAATCGAAGCCGGAGGCAGGGCTTCATGGAGGCGGCCAGCTTGCAAGTTTTTCTTCCCTGTAGGCAGGGGCGGGGATGTGCAATGATGACCAGCGTCCGCCCCACCCCTGAGATGAACAGGCATTGGTGCATTGCGACAACCCAGCCTCCACCGGGTGTCGTTCTCCTCCCCTTCTTATCTTTCTCTTTCAGGCTTTTTTCTCCCTACCTCATATCTCTCTTTATCTATTTTTCTAAGCCTCTTTACTTGAGAGAAGTTCCTTGACAAAACTGGCTTCCCTCATTTCGAAATATGTAGGCACCCTGCACTTAATGCTAATATATCAATAGAATTTTGATAACTAATTAAAGACATCATCACTCCAGGGAATTGTGGGAGCTAAAAAGTATCAATTGGGATACAAACATCCTAATCTGATATAATGTGCCAAAAAAGGCCACAGGTCCTAGAACATAAGTGTATTCTTTACTGCTTTGTATTTTTCCATAACTGCTGTTATTGCCTTCATGCGCTTCACAGCCTTGGACTTATATCATAGAGTGCTGTAAAGGTTGCACATTCCATCAATAAAATGGTCCAAGAAAAAAAAAGAAGCATTGTCCTGCCAAAGGTGGCATACTGACTGGGATGAACATCCAAGGCACAGTGCTTGCTAAAGGTATGCATCGTGCTTCAAGCTGCAGCTCTGCACTTTTCTCCAACAGGCACAGAGAGCATCTCTGCCAGGAAAATAGCAATTGTTCTGGTGGTGTGGGCATGTACCTTGCCCTTCGCTTTCACCTGAGCCACAGCAAAGAAGTGGTGAAGTCAGTTTACAATTCACAGGCAGAAATGCACTTGATCACGACAGGCTGTCCCTTTCAATTAAGGTCAAAACAGACAAAGAGCTGTTTCGACTGACTGTAGTCTTCCTTCTGCCCAAGTAAAACCCAAGGACCCTTTTAACACCCTTGAGTAGAGAGTCCTTTCTCCCTCATTCTGGAAGTTGGCAAAGTAGGTAGGCAGGATTAGACTGATTAAGATGGAACTCTGACACCACCTTAGGTAAAAACTTGGGGTGTGTACGGAGAGCTACCTTATCTTTATGGAAAACAGTATACAGAGTACCTGTGACCAAAGCATAGATTTCAGATACTCTGGGTGCAGAGTTGACAGCTACCAGAAATGTCAAGTCACATTAGACTTGAAGGGATTGCAAGTGGGCACATCAAGCACAAGGTTGATAGCCCAGGGAGCCACCAGCTTCCTGATGGGTGGCTGTGTGTGCACAAAAACCCTGAAGAACCTCTTAAACAGTGGAAGCTGTGCTAAAGAGAGGGTACCTACAGGTTTGTGGTATACTATACAGCACACAGGTGGACCTACATTGTGGAATACTGCAGGCCAGCATCAGAAAGGTCCAGTAAGTACTCCAAAACCTTTTCAGGTGGACACCTGAAAAGGTCCACAGCGTTTTGGAACACCAGATGGAAATTATTTTCCATTTGGCTGTGTGTGCCTTCCTAGTGGAAGGTTTACGTGCAGCCAAAATTATTTCAGAAACAATCTGAGATGCCTTGAACCTGTTCACTTCCATCTCTTCAGAAGCCATGCTTGAAGGTGAAGGGAGCACAGGTTGGGATGGAATAGCTGATCCTGGGTCAATAAGTCAGTCCGGAGTGGCAGAACCCTCAGTTTGCTGACAAAGTCTATTCAACATAGGAAACCCTATCTGTCAAGTCCAGCTGGGGCCACTAGAATCATCCTGCCCCTGTGTGCCTCCAATTTGAATGACACTCTTTGAATGAGAGAGACTGAAGGGAATGCATATAGAAACAAATTTTGATACGACAGTCTGAATGTAACCTGACAGAAAATGCCATGTCCTTTATTTCTGGAGCAGAATCGATGCAGTTTGGCATTGGGTGTGACGCTGAAAAGGTCCACATCAGGGGTGAAGCACTTGTTGAATAGCAATCTTGTGACGTCTAGTGCTAGTGATCACTCATGAGGATCTGCTTCTGTTCAACATTCATCTGCCAGAATATTCTGTACCACTGGCAGACAGATTGCTTGGCACAAGATCCCCTGTTTAAGGCACCATTCCCACACTCTCATTGCTTCCTGCTAAGAGGGTAAGTGTGTGCTCATCTTTGACCGTTGATATAGTACATAACAGATACATTCTCTGCCTGGAAGAGAACTGTCTTTTGGCAGACCAAGTCCATTAGGGCCTTCAGACCATACAGAACTGCACCATCTCCAGCACACTGATGTGGAGATGTTTCTGATAAGTCTTGTCTGGAGACCCTGGCAGTGAGCTCCCCACCCAAACAGGGAGGCATATGTGTTGACGGTCACCTCTGTTTCCTGTGGGGAGAAGTGGAAGCCCTGAAGGATGCTGTAGACCAATGATTACCACATCAGGGACCTCACCAGGGCCTTGGCCACCTGAATAGGATAGTTTCAAGGGTGTGGTGCCTGTGAACACTGAGTACTAAACATCCACTGAGTTGTCCGCATGTGCAGCCTTGCTAGAGGCACTGTTAACACCTGAGGATGCTATTAGCCTTAGTATGTGCTGCATGGAGTGGGCTGGTACAGACTTGCATTTAACACTACAGCATACAATCTGCAAAACAACCTGTAGTCTGCTGTTTGGGAGGAAGGACCGAGCCTGGGTCATGTCCAGAACAACTCCTATGAACAGAGGCTCTTGGAAGGGCTACAGCTGAGACTTGGATGAGTTCAGCAGGACTCCCATGGATGCTAGGAAATGAAAGGCAGTGATCACTATCTGCTCTTTCCCCTGTTTGGATGGGCTTGAAATTAACCAGTCATCCAGATATGGAAAGACTTGGAGTTCTAGGTCTCAGAGGTGTGCCGGAAGTACTGCAAACCACTTTGTAAAGACTTGTGGCACCGAGGAAAGCTCAAAGGGTAGGACTCTGAACTGGTAGTCTTGCACTTACAGGCTGAACGGAAGGAACTTGTAGTGGTTGTGGTGTATCAGTATGTGTTGGTATGCATCTTGTACATCCAGTGATGCTAGCCAATCCTGATGGTTCAGGTAAGGTGTCAAGGATCCCAGAAAAATCATCAGATGGTGACAATGAGTGTTTCTGGCGCCTTTGTGCCTTCAACTACACTTTCTTCTGGGCCTGTGGAGGCCGGGATATATAGTTTTTGGTTCTCCTGCCACTACCAAGAAAGGACTACTTGCTGTGTAAAGAGACACATCCTATACATCTTTGTGGGTTATAGGGAGCTGGCCTGGAAGTCTTAACTTAAAGAGTCGTTCTTGTTTCATTAGACTCTGTAAGACAAACTTCTCCACCTGCTGTTCAAATGGGTACGTGCCACCAAAGGGCACATTCTTGATCTTTTGCTGGATGTCTGGAGTGAATCCAGCAGTCTGCAGCCAGGAGTGCTGCCTGATGCAACTATCTGCAGTTGTGGAACAAGCTGCTGCATCAAAGGAATCCATATACTTTAAGCTAGTGGCTGTTAGATTCGACAGCAAGCAGCATCTCTTGTTTTGAATCTGTGTCTCGTAGGGCCTCTGCCAGAGACTTAACCTTTCACCAGGGGGCATGCTCACACATCAAGAAGTGACACTGGAAGCTAGCTATCCTCATGCCAAGAGTAGCCAAGGCATAGATACACCAGCCAATGGTGTCTACCTTGTGTGACTCCTTGTTAATGGGTTGCACGGTGACCTCTTTGGGCACTATGTCTTTGTCATTCTCAGCCAGAATAACAATGGCATCGGCTACTGGTCGAGCGATATACATGGGCTTAGATTTAGGCAATGTGTAGTTCTTGTCTGCCTGCTTGACAACAGCTTTTACAGTAGCAGGCCTCCTCCAAGTCACCTCAGAATGTGTCTCCAGGTCTGACTGGATGGGAGGAACTAGAGGAAACTGAGTATTAGGTACATTTAGAAACTCCAGTTGCAGGTGCCTAGCCTGGTCTATGACTGCTGGTTTGAAATTCAGTGCTGAACCCAGCCCATCAGGAACGGCATCGCTTGCAGCACCATCTACAACCCTGGAACCACCCCAGAAGGAAACGATCCAGACACTTAAGGTCCAGGCAGCATCACTGGGAGCTATGGCGCTAGCACCAGATTGGGCCCTAAAGACCCCGACCCCTGTGCGAGACGCGGCACCACTAACAATGCTGATGACCCCTCAAGTCCTGAAGGAACCAGCAGCAGCACTGTGGCTGCCACCATTCATAGAAGGGACAGTGGCAACACCATATGTGGGGGAGGCATCTGAAGTTCCAGCAGTGGCCCCAGAGCAGAGGCTGGAGGCAGAGTCAGCCTTTCTCCTAAGTCAAGCAGCACCGATGACGGCGCCAGTTCATCCGCCCCCAAGGGGTCAGGCGCTGTCCCCAACAACGGCGCTGCATCACTTATATGCTCAACCCACTGCTCCAAAAAAGCTGCCCAATGGCCAAACTACCCACTGGAGCCCCCTATATTTACAGAGAGGGGTTCTGGGATGGAGAACTTGGCCTCACAGGCCCATGCGTCCTGAGTGTCGACGGTAATGATGGTGGGGTACATGGGCCACAGAAGTTGAGGGTCTCACAGCAGAATGACCAGAGGATGATCTTGAATGGTGCTGCTTCTTCCCCTTATGCCTTATGTGGGAAGAGTTGGAGGACAAATGGTGCAAAGACCTCGACGCAGATCATGTGTGTGATCTCAACCTTTTCGTTCTGTGACTCCAGGAGGACTTTCCGTCTTTCTGAGTGCCAAACTTGCCAGACTGCCCACTGATAGAACATCCACCCAGAGAGAGGTGGTGGCTAGACACAACCCGTTGCCAGAGCAACTTGCCTTTTCAGGCTCTCTCCATGGTCAACCACTGACATGAGGCAGGGCCGAGAGAAAACTGCAGATTTTTAACTAAACTGACACAAAAATAACAAACTCTGCTGTGTGTTGCTGTGCACTTTACAAGGAGAAAAAAGGAACTGGGGCAGTTGGAGGCTGGCGTAACAGTATGCCAACGGGTGTGTGCGGTTACGTGTATGGCTTACTCGCACCACCAGCTCTTCAGAAATGTTCTGGCTCCTGTGGGATACTAGTGACTCCAAAACAAACCCATTAGTGGGAATCTATGGAGAAGACTGACTCTTGGAAGATTATACGCACTTATGTTTAAATGCACACAGTAAAACAACATACTCAAGGTGTGCACATATTCCCAGATATCTGCACATCCCTATCATGTGTTATTGCTTACTTACAGAAATCTTGTGGAAAAGGTCACCCCCCCCCCCAAAAAAAAAAAATTTTTTTTGGTAAACAATGGTTAGACATTTAAGTCTATATAAATAATATTTCTAAAACTTTCAAATCAAAGTCCACTGAAAATGTTGTACAAATAACCAGGGCCAAACAAAAAGTATCATGTGCTCTGTAAAAATGTTGCTCTCAGTTTAAGACATGAGAAAGCATTCAGTGGCCATTCACAGACAAAGAGAAACCACGAAAATCCTCTCTCTCTCTATTATATACACACACACACACACACACACACCTCTTATCTGATAAGCAAGGAATGGCCACAGTGGTTAGTGATATAGTCACATCTACAGTCTTTACCTAGTCATCATATAAATACCATATAGTACAAAAGGGAAAGAAATCAAATTAAATGCTGTTTAATTCAAACTTTAAACAGCACTTTTTTGGTGCATATATATGTATATTTATAAATATTCTTGCTACTTTGTCAATTTTTAGATCAGTGGTTTTCAGTCAATTCAAGAACAGTAAAAGTTTTTTTTTTTCATTTTTCTGTTTCATACAAAAAAAAAAGGCACATGTGAGTTTTAGTTTTTGCACATTTGTCAGTTCACACATTTCCTGGCACAGGTGTGCCCTCTTTCTTCATGCTGTCATTTGTCAGTGTCTGTGCAGTGAAACCACTTCAAGGGTCCACTGGGGGCCAGCCACATGTGGCTTACTCTTCATCCAACATGGACAGACCACCAGCCTTCCTCTCCTGTGTGCTCTTCTGTCACAGCTGATTGGTCGAGGAAGACATACAAACTGATAGTAATTTGGTGCACAAACAAATGAATCCAAGTTCAGCCTCCACATACCAACACCAGTGTTTTGCCAGCACATTAAATTGGGAGAAATTTAATCAAATGATTTCAGGCCTCCTTAGTCTTTGAGTGGCAAGCAGATGGGGGGTTGTATACTATATTCTAGCCCCAGTAATTGGGCACCAACAGGCTGGTGCAAACTTAGTTTCAGTGCAAGTGTGCTGCCCTCCCAATGCCGTAGCAATTCTCTTTCACAGGACTAATTGGGGTGGCTGCTGTTGTTCCCTTTCAATTTGCAACTGGCCAGTCAGTGAAAACTTAATTTCTGTTTTTTAAATGATTTTTTCTCAACATGTACATGGTGTCACAAGTCCGTCACCTTGTTTTCCACAAGTGCTGCAATTTGCTGAAGACGATATGCCAGCTGCATCTTTTGTCCTGTGGCGTCATCCTCAAGAGCTGTTATTATCTGGTGGGGGTGTGGAGGAGAAAACAGGAATGCTTAGTTATACCATTAACTTATTCACATTACCTTTTTCAGTCATTTTTTGTGCCCCCCCTCTGCCCAAAACACTAGTTAGTGTCACCAAAATTTAGCCACAATGAACACAGGTTGTCTGCCTCAACCGAATAAAAATTTTAATTACGTACCTACCATAAATTCTGATCTTTCTGTGTATCTTCACCATTCATCACTGGTGGGTTCTGCCTGGGAGCAAAACCTGCAGAAGTATTTTTAATTTTTTGTAAGGGGGAGAAGTCGGAGCTGTGGGCGCCCTACTTGAGGCAGACGCACTGCGTTGTGCTCGTGGATTGGCCAGTGTACGAAGTTGACTCCTCCTCCATCCCAGTTCTGTATGCCGGAGAGTGGAGTTAGGAAAGAGAAAAAAGGAGGGCAGGGCAGGGGAGCCAGAGAGACAGGAAAAGGAAAGGATATAAACAGAAGAAAAAGAAATAAAGCTGGCTTAAGAGGACAGAAAGGGTAACCTAGGGGTCTGGGACAGGGGGCCCCAAACCTCTGAGCAGGCAAGGGATGAACACAGTAAAGGAGGGAGAGTAAAAGGATAGGAAAGAAAAGGAAGAGAGGAAAGGGAGACACCTTGCCATCCCTGCAGAAGTCTGAAGGACTCGCTGGGGCTCTGGAGAAGGGGACTGCTGTCTACAGCCACATTCAAACTTTTTCACTTTTCCACTGAAGTGGAGCTGAATACAACACCCCCGGTTTGAGAACAAAAACCGGGATGGGGCCTAGCTGGGCAACAGCCCAGAAGACAGACCAAGCTAGGGCACCAGACTTGAAAAGGCCTCTCCACCAGCCCAAAACAGGTGGAAGGGGGGCAAGTGTCTCCCACTCCTGTCATTAACAAACCCCTAGGGTGGGGACAGGACCCACGCCTCTACAGAGTCCCCCTGAAGAGAGAATCCTCTCAAGAGAATCTAGACACGGAGCATCCCCCTGATACAGAAGGGGAAAGGATGTCAAGAGGAACCCCCCCCCCCTTAAGACATGGTCTCACCATCCCGAGGGGGACCCTGCACAGAGAAAAAGATAGCTGTAACCAGCAGGACAGAAGAGAGAGCTACAGCTCCTGTGAGGAAGGATTTTAGGGGTCATCAGAGCCATCACAACTACAATAGACCTATGGAGGATCCCAAGGGTCGAGAAACCCGAGCTGGCGAATCGAGCACAAGAAAGGGGCTCGATACAGCCAGAGGAGGAGTCCTCATCAGGAATGCAAGAAAAGGCCCAGGGGAGCTCTCGTATGAAGGTACAAGCATCCCTGCTTGTCCTCCCCCAACAGTGAACCTCTGTCACTTCACCAGAAGGATCAGAAAGTTCAGAGGTGTCGTCGAGGCACAGGTCCGGAAGCACAGGGAAAACCTAGGAGCAGTTAAACGTTATTTATTGTAGCAGTAACATAAAATAAACCTGTTCAGAATAACTATGTACAGAAGCAAAAATAAAATCTTTCTTGTAATAAAATATCCCTTGCAGCTCAGCTTAGCTGTTTTTATAAGTCTTTTCAAACCCCATCCTTTGCAAGCATCCTGCTCTTTGTAAATTTCAGCAGCTAGACCATTGAGAGCTTCCTGAGGTCCCCACAGCAACTGCAAAAGGCTCAGGCATTTGCACTCAAGTAACCTCTAGCTTTTAACAGTTATCTCAAATTATAAATATATGTACTGTACATTTCAACAGTAACACCATATTTTCTAAACAAAAGTTATCCCATTATCAGTTTAATTTCCATATACTGATTTGCACATATTCATATAGTACCAGATCTACAGTAGATGTGCAAGGGAGAAAAACAGAAGGCAAGAGAAAACAGAGAGACGGTGAGAGGCAAAGGATTGCGAGCCTGTTCAGGCTGATCAAGTCTGAAGTCTCCCAGGAAGATTTGGCTGCGCAACCAGACAGAGGAGAGAGAAAAGGAAAGAATACAGATCCTTGCATTTACACACTTTCTCCAACAAATGGGACAAGGTTCTATTCTACCCTGTCACAAGAGGTACAGCAGGACCCAGCCCAAAACTGGCCTCAACTGGGGAAAGATGAGCAGGGAGGAGGCACTGCCTAGAGACTGAGGTCCAAGAGGGGAAGGAGGGCGGGAAGCAGTGATAAATTGCGAAGATGCACAGAAAGATTAAGAATTACAGTAGGTATGTAATTTTAATATCTTATCTGTGTCAGTCTTCATTTATTTATTTAAGCGTTTTACTAGGAAGGCATACTGAGCAGGCTGCTGCTTGATTCCAGATGCATCCTGGGGGAGGGGGTGGAACATACACAGTTGAGGAAGCAAATACAAAGTATAATACATTATACGTAGAGCACAGTACCTAGCGGGGACAGATACAACACATTAGGTACTGATACAGAGACAAGAATAGCAGGAGAGACAATTGACACTGTCTCATAACAGGCACAGTTTAAATATAATACATTAATAATATTAGGATAGGCAAGCAATCATTGAGTGTGCAATAGGTTGTTCAACCAAGGCTGCCACAGGCCTAGACACGGGAGCAGGTAGGGGAAGGAGAGTTGATTTGAGTTTAGCCAGAGCTGGATCTTAGCAAAGTCCTGCTGCAATCTGGTCATAACCTTTGTGGCATCACTGGTGGGTGATTACCCAGCCCCCTTAAGGGGACCTGGTATCTCCCTGAGGGAAGAATGTCCCTCAGCCTCCTGTGGGGGAGACACATGATGGGGGAGACCCACAGGCCTAACTAGGCCTGAGAGTCAGCATCGGTTACTGGCCAACCCGTGAGCGCCATGCAGTGTGTCAGCGCCGAGGATGGCGCTGCCTGGCCTCACCTCCCTCGCTACAAAAAATAAATAAATAACAGTCCTCACGGGGTCCTGCTCCTCCGGCCAGAACCCACCAGTGATGAATGGTGAAGAATGACACAGATAAGATCACCAAATCCTCCAAGGCGCTAGGACCCAGAGCCAGAGATGGAGCCGCGAGAAGCGGCGCCATGAGCCTCAACTCGTGCGGCAATGACGATCTCGGCATCAATCCTCCAACCGCCTCAGTACCTTTTTTTTCTGAGGAGGTGCTACATAACTAACCTAGAAGGATAGCCTAACAAAAACCAGATATAAGATAGTCCGGACGACCCGTATAAGAAGGGTCAACAAAGAAGTCTTCACAGCCTAAAGATTGAGGGAGCGAAGACCAACAACAGAGGTGAGCTCGGGGGATGGTGGGTGGGCATGAGAATGAGTGGTGGAGACTTCGTCCAAGAAAATCAAGAATTACGGTAGGTAGGTCATTTCCATATCTTCCTGGACATAAAGTCTCCACCACTCATTCACACTGATGGGAGAGTACTGAGCTAATAATCCCCCAAGAGGGCCGCAGGAGAGACCAAGAGCTCACAAATTTAGGATAGAAGTCCATTAAGGATGGTCCTGCCAAACGAAAGATGTTGCCTGGCATGGACATCCAGGGCACAGTGCTTGACAAAAGTATGCACCAAGCTCCAGGTAGCCGCATTGAAAATGTCTGCAATGGGCACGTTGTGGATTTCTACCAGGGATGCCGTGACTGCTCTAGCAGAGTGAGCGTACACTCTGCCCTCCAGCTTAACCTGCGTCCTGGAATAGCAGTGGCCAAGGCATGCCATCAGCCATGCTAAAATGAATCTGACAGCAACAGGATGACCCAGCCAGGTCTCGCTGAAGGAAACAAACAGTTGTTGAGCTTTGTGAATTTGTTTTGTTCTATCTAAATAGAAACGCAGAGCTCTTTTGACATATAAAGAATGAAGGGTACGCTCTCCTTCATTTTGGAAGTTCGCAAAGTAAGTAGGTAGGACTAAAGGTTGGTTTAGATGGAATTCTGAAACAACCTTAGGGAGAAACTTAGGATGGGTCCTAAGAATTACTTTGTCCTTATGAAACACAGTATATGGAGGGTCTGTGGCCAAGGCATGTATTTCAGAGACCCTGCGGGACGAGGTAATGGCCACCAGGAAGGCCGTTTTCCAAGTGAGAAATTTCAGCTCAGAGGTAACTAGAAGCTCGAAAAGCTTTCGAGTGAGCATGTCTAGTACCAGATTAATGTCCCAGGCTGTGACTGGACATCTGATAGGGGGTCTGGTATGCAGAATTCCCTTAAGAAACCTCTTAACTATGGGTAACTGAGCCAGTAACAGGGGAAAGTACTGGCTCATGATAAGCTGAAATGGCACAAAGGTGAACTTTGACTGTAGAGTATTGTAGACCTGAAATTGAGAGGTCTAAAAGGTACTCTAGAACTTTATTTGGTGGGCAGGAATAAGGATTCAAAGAGGATTTTGCACACCAGAGAGAGAAACGCTTTCATTTGGCTGTGTAAAGTTTTTCTAGTGGCTGGCTTGCGCGCAGCCAGAAGAATATCTGAAACTCTGCAAGAGACATTGAACCGGTTCACTTCTATCTCTACAGGAGCCAAGCGTGAAGGTGAAGCAATCTCAGATTGGGATGGACCACAGGCCCCTGAGTCAAAAGGTTCGCCTGAAGAGGAAGCGCTTTTGGAGGGATTTTCGACATACTGTTGAGTAATGGAAACCATATCTGTCGAGGTCAGAAGGGAACAATGAGGATCATTTTGTCCCCCTGGGACTCGAACTTGAGAAGTACCCCTCTGAATTAGAGGAAGAGGAGGAAAGGTGCATAGAAAGCATTTTGTCCACTGCAGCCTGAACGCATCCTGACAGAAAATGCCAGGCCCTGGATTTCTGGAGCAGAAGAGAGGCAGTTTTGTGTTGAGTTGGGATGCAAAAAGGTCCAGGTCTGGAGTTCCCCACTCTGCGAATAGTGACTGAACTACGGTTGAGTTGAGAGACCATTCGTGAGGATCTGTCTCCGTTCTGCTGAGATGGTCTGCCAGTTTGTTCTGCACTCCCAGCAGGTAGACCGCCTGGATTAGAGCCTTGTGCTCCAAGCACCATTCCCACACTCTCATCGCTTCCCTGCATAAAGGGTAAGAGTGTGCACTGCCCTGCTTGTTGATGTAATACATCACTGCTTTGTTGTCTGTTTGAAGGAGAATGTTCTTGTGACAGAGAATGTCTTTCAAAGCCCAGACTGCATAAAGGACGGCTCTCATTTCTACGACATTTATATGAAGCTGGGACACGTCTTGAGTCCATGTACCTTGGGTGTGGAGATTCTGACAGTGGGCTCCCCACTCCAGCAGGGATTCGTCTGTGGTAATGGAGATCCAGTGATCCAGGGGAGCAAATGGATACCCTTCCAGAAGGTTGTCCTCTTGCGACCACTAGGTGAGCGACCTCTTCAGAGGTTCTGTCACCTTGATGAGAAAGGACTGAGGGTGAGTGGGTGGGGACCACTGAGTACTGAGCATCCATTGAGAGGTTCTCATTTGGAGACGAGCTAGGGGTACAGTGAACACCAAGGATGCCATGAGACCCAGCATCCACTGCATCAAGATAGCTCGAACTGAGCTATTCTCTCTGACGTAACGGGCCAGCTGTAGGATATCACTCCTTCTGTCCTCTGGAAGAAAGGCTTTCGCACAGGAGGTGTCCAGAAGAGTTCCTATAAAAAGGAGCTTCTGGGAGGGTTGCAACTGCGATTTCTTGAGATTTAGCAAAACTCCCATGAATGTGAGAAAGTCTGAGGCTGTGGATCCGGCGTCGAGAGTTCCTTGCCTGGAAGGACTTGGCAAAAGTCAGTCATTCAGATATGGGAACACTTGTATTCCGATCTTTCTGAGGTGCGCTCCGAGAATTGCACGCCACTTTGTAAAAACTTGTGGCGCCGAGGATAGTCCAAAGGGCAGGACTCTGAACTGATAGTGTTGGCCCAAAGCCATGAACCTTGGGTATTTATGATGCTTTGGGTGAATAGGAATATGCTGGTAAGCATCCTACATGTCCAGAGAGGCTAACAAGTCGTGCTGATGAAGCAAAGGTAACAGGGTTCCTAGCGATATCATTTTGAACTTCTCCCTGTGAAGAAATTTGTTCAATTTTCTGAGGTCCAAAATGGGGTGCACGCCCCCAGTTTTCTTTGGAACTAGAAAGTAATGGGAGTAGAACCATGTGTTCCGTTGATCCAGAGGAACTATTTCTACTGCCCTGTTGTTCAGAAGGCCTTGTATCTCGGAAGTGAGAAGTTCTGACTGAAGTACTGACAGCCTGGGCTGTCGTTTGGGGGAACAATCCGGAGGGATCTCTGAAAGATTGAGAGAATACCCCTCACGGATTATCTGGAGGACCCATTTGTCCGATGTTATGGACTTCCACTGGTTGTAGAATTGAGTTAGACGACCTTCCACTGCTGAAGAAGAGTCCCCCTCGGGCAGCTGAGATGGGACTTGGGCCAGAAACTCAGAAGGTGACACTGGGCGCTTTGGGCCCTTGTGCTTTCTGTTGCATTTTCTTTTGAGGCTGAGGGGCTTGGTTTTTATTAAAACCTTCCTTGCCTTGAAAGGACTGATGGTTGTGAAACTGGCACTTGTTAACAACCCCCCCCCCCCGAGAAGGGGCGGGAGCAGGTCGAGCCAATTTAATGGCCGATCTGATCTTTTGTGTGGCCTATAGAGCTTGTTCTACTTGAGGACCGAAGAGATACACGCCTTTGAAGGGCAACGCCATGACCTGTTGCTGGGGATCGTTTGTGAAGCCTGAAGTGCGCAGCCAGGTATGACGGCGGGTACAAATGCCTGCCACTGCCGCTCGGGAGGCAGTATCGAAAGTGTCCATAGCTGCTTTAACCTGTTGGTTGTTGGACTCGATACCCCTGGTTATGGTTTGAAGAAGCTCTGAATTAGTGTCTGACTCCGGTAGAGCTTCAACCATTTATTTGAGTGAATGCCAATGAATATACTCATATTGAGAGAAATAGTCCTGGTAGCTGGCAATATGCACACCCAGGGTGGATGCAGCAAAGACTCCCTTATCTAAAGTATCTATCTGACAAGATTCTTTGTTTATAGGTGGAGCTGTAGTAGCCTGAGGGAGGATGACCTTCTCCTTCTCTGCCAAGACTACAATGAGGCTCGCAAAGGCTTGAGAGGCCAAAATGGGTCTATCCTAGGGAGTAGCATACTTCCTATCTATGGACTTAGCCACAGAAGGAATGAGAGCAAGATTATTCCATACCATTTGAGAAAGCTTCTCAAAGGAAGGCTGTAGTGGGGGAGTTAAATCCACAGGGATGTCCGGGACATGAAGATATTGGAGTCTTAAAAAGCTTCCCAGGATCGATATCCGTAGTCTGGAGAGAAAGAGTGGAATTCAAATTTTTCAGCAGAGACTTAAATAACAGGTCCTCGACCACTGGCTCTACAACAGGATTAGATCCTGTTCCTTCCACGTCATCACCCAGCCTAAGGTCTGGGTCAGGCTCAATATCATCTCCTGACAGCCCAGGGGGGACTGTATGGACAGGAAAGGAGTGAAAATCAGAAGGAAAATATGAAGGAAAAGGGTTCGGAGTCGAGAAGCCCTGAAGACGGGAAGATGTCACACCAAGTCTCGGCGCCAAAGAAGAGCATGGCGCCACCTGACCCAGCGCAGCGCACGGTGCCGACAGAGCCCCCGGCACCGAAAAGCTGCATGGTGCCGAGTACAGCGCTGACAAGCACAATGGGGCTGAGGATGGCGCCGAAAGGCCGCACAGCGCTGACAATCCCAACGGCGACAAGGACGGCGCCAACAGATGCATCGGCGCCGAGTGACCCATTGACACCAACGGCGCCGAAACCAACGCCAGGCCCTGAAAACTAAGATTTGAGGATAAAGAAGGATAAATACCAGGCGATAGAGGCATCAGTGTGGCCCCCTGGGCCGCAGCCATGTGAGGGGGGAAAACACCTGAGCGCGGAGTCGACGGCACCGAAGAAGGCGCTGCAAGACTAGGGAGGCCCAACCGCCCTACCCAATCCCACAAAGGGTCCAAGGGGCCCCTGAGTGACCAGGCCAGGCAGCTGGATCAACTTCCAAGCCCATTGCTCCATCAGATCGGCCCACTGACGAAACTGCTCATCTGAAGCCCTACCAGAAGGCGGGGAAGGGCTCTGATGCCGAAGAGGTCGGTGACCGGAAACAGAAACCAGCGACTCCGAAGGAGGAGACCGGCAACTGACCCCAATGACCGACCATCGATGCGCAGACATACCAGAGGGTGACCTCGAGTGATGCCTTCTCTTTTTTGACCTGTGGGCCGAAGAACAGCTTGAGGTCGAACGGTGCCAAGAATGCAACCGTTTTCTTTTATGCTTCCAGGGGGACCACCCTCTCCTCGAGCACTGGACCATCCGTTGTCAGACCCCCCCCCCCTCCGGAGAGGGTGGCGGACCGGACCCAGCCTGGCTGACTGAACAGCTCTCATATGAAGTCTCCCTACTGTCACCTGACCTGCTCATGGTCGACTCCGTCAATGTAGGTTGAGACTTCCTTCTTGTAATAAGAATAAATTATAGTAAGCGGTACTTATTCAAGAAATACTACAAAATAAGAAACTGAAAACTATGCTGCTAGTTTGAAGTTTGACTCCTGGTGAGTGAGCGACATTGTCACTGTAGCACACTTGACGGCTGTAAAAAAGGAACTGAGGTGGTTGGAGGGTCGACGCCGAGATAGTCACTGCTGCATGAGCGGAGACTCGCGGCTCCATCTCTGGCACTGACCCTCTTGCAAAAAGTTTGCTCTTGCTGGGTGCTAGCGCCTCCGGCATAGATCCCATCAGTGTGAATGAATGGTGGAGACTTTATGTCCAGGAAGATCCACCACAGATGGTAATAGATTCCAGGTGGCTAGCGAAGACAGAAGCAGTGGCGTCTCCCTCGCCATCTTGAGAGGTCATGGATAAGACACGGACAGAGAATCAGAGTGCCTTACAAAAAACATCCTGAACAGAAGAGAAAAGCTTCACGGAGACAGAGAGAGAGAGAGAGAACAAACAAGAATTCCAACAGCTCAATTAATGCCTTACGGGGGTGGAATGAAGGCTGGATGAAGCAGATCAATGTGATGGGCTAGTGGAAGATGACGCCATCCAACTAAGCCAGGCCACTGACTTCCTTTTGAGCTATATGGAGGCAATGCAGGTGGATTGCTGACAAGTGCATATCCAGGGAGTAGGTCAGAGACCAGATCTTCATTGTCTCTGTGCAGAGTTTTGAGAATCTGGTTCCCCCTTGCTTGTTGATGTAGTACACGGTGGTTGTATTGGCTGGGGCAAAGGCCTACAGGGCCAGGAGTACTGCCCTAAAATCTAGGAGGTTAATATGCAGTTGGAACTCTCAGGGGGACCATACACCACTGAGGGTCTGTTTGCCCAGATATGCATTGCAGCCTAAGAGGGAAGCATCTGTGGTCAAGACTAAAGTTGGGGCCTGCTGCTGGAATGGGACTCCCTGCCTTAGGTTTTCCCCTTCCTGCCACCACTCCAGTGCTTGTAGCAGGGTTCCTGAGACTGGCACTAGCTTGGCAAGTGGGTCCCTTCTTTGGGATCAGTGATACCTGAGGTGATACTGAATATCTCGCATTTGAAATCTGGCACCTGGAACCACGGCTGTGGTGGAAGCCATGTGCCCTAACAACCTTAGGTAGTGCCTTGCTGGCTTTGGCTGTCCCAGACAGAATGATCCTGCCATGTTTTGAACATTTGCCATTCTGTCCTGCGGGAGATAGGCTTTTCCCTGCAGCATATCCAACTCTGCCCCTATGAACTCCAAGGATTGTACTGGTTGCATATGGGACTTTTGGTGGTTCAAAAGGAAGCCCAGGAACTCCAGGGTGTCCTGGGTGAGTTTTAGGTGGTCCCTGACCTGCTGGGGAGACTTCACCACAATCAGCCAGTCAACCAGGTAGGGGAAAACTGAGACCCCCTGCCTCCTTAGGTGGGCTGAGACCACTGCCAGACATTTTGTGAACACCCTTGGAGCGGAAGAGAGCCCGAAGGGAGAGCTGAAAACTGGTAGTGGCCTGAAGATAACCTGAACCTCAGGTACTTCCTGTGGCTGGCCCTGATTGGGATGTGAAACTATGCGTCTTTCAGGTCCAGGGATGCCAGCCAGTCGTCCTGCTGGAGGGAGGAAATCACTACTGACAGAGTGACTATTCTGAACTTGGGCTTTGCCAAGTGCTTGTTGAGATATCAGAGATCCAGGATGGATCGTCATTCCCCATTCATCTTTTGAGTGCGAAAGTACCTTGAGTAAAGGCCTTTCCCCAGAGAGAGTGGGGGACTGTGTCTACTGTATTTGCTTGCAGCAACTTCTTTATCTCTAGCTCCAACAACATTTTTTCTGTTGGGGTTGAAAATCCAAAGTGGCTGCAGGTTTGGAAAGGCCTTGGATTGTAGAGAGGCGCCCTGGCTTACCACCTCCAAAACCCACTTGTCTGTGGTAATATGCTGCCATGCCTGGAGGAAGTGAGCCAACCTCTCTCCTACTGGGAATGGACTGACAACCTGAAGAGAGCAGTCAGGGATTCTGCTTGGGCTGGGACCTGGTGACTGGAGCAGGCTCAGCCCTCCTGGCACCTTGTCTACCCCTGCCCCTGAAGTAGCCTCTTGCCTGAGAGTAATCCATGGGCATGGCCGCCTGGAAGTAGGCTCTAGGGTAGTAGCCTCTACCCCTACCTCCCCTTCCCTGAGACCTGTAAGAAGAGGAGGCTTTTTTTTTTGCTGAGTTGCTCTTATAGGTGGTCTTGTATTCTTCCGCCTTCTCCATGTACGCCTTAGTCTTATACCCAAAGAGGGAATTTTTCTTGCAGGGGAAGTCCATAGCCTTGGCTTGTGTGTCTTGGGTGAGGTTAACAGCCCAGAGCCAGGCAATTTTTTTTTCCATATTACCTTTATCCCCTTCTTTTTCCATTTTCTCCCCGTACACCCTCTCCCCCTCACAGCATGAACATGTATGTGTGAAGGCACGCACACATCACAGAACTGCACTTCGGCGTCTCCCAACCTTCGGCACTGCCCTCTGGACTCCACTAGGGGGCAGCCAAAGAGCAGGATGACAACTCTCCCCTCCTTGGGAGAGGACAGCAGTCCTTCGGATGCTCGATCATCTCCCTGCTGACCCCGGGTCACTGGTGGGGCATGAGATGTGGCATCCAGTGTCTCAACCCTCAGTGCCACCGGGCCAGCCTCATGTGAATTTTCTTAAGGAAACAGCCAGGGCCGTGACCCTGGAAGCAGAGTCACTGGCATCCACAGCCATGTGAAACTGGTACTTTGTAGCATCCAGTGCTGTCCTGGCAGTGTCTGCTATGTCATTCCCTACTTTAGTGGGGATGCTGTCAGACATGGCTAAGACTAAAGTCCAAAGGACCTTTTGGTACTGAGTGGTGTTAAGCCATGAAAGCAGCCTGCCTCAAAAGGAGAGAGACTACCATATATCTCTTTTTACCCATGCCATCCAGTTTCCTGGAGTCCTTGTTTGGGGGGGGAAACGATAACGGCACCCTGGCTTTGTCACAGGCAGCAGGCTGGACCACTCCCTTGTGGCTAGGGTGTGAGCAGAGGCACTCAGCATTGCTTCTGTCCAGCTGGTACTTCTTTTCCACTCCTGGGACAGAAGTGGGGGTCTGGAGGATTCCTAAGGTTGCCTTCCTTAGAGACTTATAAATAGGAAATAAAAGTCTCTTGATGGGGGGCTAGCCCCATCATCTCTAGGAAGCTAGCTTCCTCCTCTTCCTCCACCGTTTCCTTGGTGGCAAGGTTGTGTGCCCAACATTTGTCTGACAAAGACATAACGGCAGGAGAAATCCTCGGGCCCCTAGGTGGGGAACCGAACCCCTGTTCCAGGGAGACCTCCAGTTCAATTGGTTCCCCATCATCCTCCTCTTCATCCTCCTCTCCTTCATAAAAATAATCCATCCCTGGAAAGGGGGAACTGGGACTTGGGGTGTCACCTGAGAAACTGGGGGGTACCACCAAAGACCCCACAGACCGCAGGGCCTGGAAAGCCTTGGCTAAGTAGTCTGTGGAGGGTAAGCTTGTTTTGTCCACTGAGAGCTCCCTTGCTTCTTCAGCGGAAGGTGCAATGACACACTTTTCCTTCTGTTTTTTTCTTATCAGGAACAGGATCCAAACCCTGCTTTGTGGACCTCTTATGTTTTTTAGAATCCCGGTTTTCAGGAACCTTGGGATCCGATGAATCCTTGGAGGCCCTTATCTTCAGATTTAGTGTGAGAGGACCCTTCCTCAAATCTTTTAGTGGATGTAGAAGTTGATTGAGAGGTCACCTCTTCAAGTCTTTTGGCTCTCTTTTTAACCGTTTTGAGCAAAACTTACTGTAGGAGCTCACAGTTTGCAAAAACATGGCTAGGACCCAAACACTTTAGAGCACATGTCATGGCATCTGCCCTAGCCAGGAGTTGAAAACACTTGGCACAATTTTTACATCCTGTAGCTCCTGTTCTCTTTTTAGTCCGAAATGACATGCCAATTTGTCAGTTAGGCGAAAAATGTGGTTTCCTGAAGAAATTTATAACAAAATGTGGTCTGGGTCCTATAGGAAGAACAACCGCTAAAATAGCAAAAGCTGCATAAATCAAGTAAGATTTAAACTTAAAGAGAGGAAAAAGCATCTCAGTTCCCACGTTGCTGAACCAAGACAACAAGAAAAAAATTACTTACCATAGTAATCTTTTTCTTCCAGGGTATTCTCCAATATTCAGAACTCTTGCAGTCAGCCCTTTAAGTAAAACTGCCCGGAGACAGAATGTATGCTAATGATGGAACCATCATTGGCTCATGCCATTTTTCAAATGCTGTCCTTATCAACTGCCAGTGTTCTACTGCTTCAGATTTCATGGAAAGCCTGCAAACACAGGTCACGCCAATAACCATAGCTATCTAATAACAACAATAAATGAAAATTACGTACCTACCATAATTCTTGATCTTCTTGGAAGAAGTCTCCACCACTCATTCACACTAATGGGACCACACCGGGGGCACTAGGACCCAGTGGGAGCCAAAAATCTTCAGGCAGGCTGGCGCCTAGGTAGGGCCACAAGCAAGTGGAGCTGCAAGCCCAGCTTGCGCCATATAGGCTACCTTGGCATCAACCCTCCAACCGCCTCGGTACCTTTTTTTACCAAGGAGGTGCAGCGTAAACTAACCTAGTGAACCTAACCTATGTCAGACATAAGATAGTCCGAATGACCAGTGTAAGATAGGTCAACACAACAGAGTCTTCACTGACCAGCCATCTAGGGAGTGAAGATCAAAAACAGATGAGTGAGCTCGGGGGATGGAGGGCGCACATAAATGAGTGGTGGAGACTTTGTCCAAGAAGATCAAGAATTACGGTAGGTACGTAATTTTCATAACTTCCTGGACATAAAGTCTCCACCACTCATTCACACTAATGGGAGATTCCGAGCTGACCATTTGTGAGGATCTGTCTCTGTTCTGCTGAGACGATCTGCCAGTTCGTTCTGCACGCCCAGCAGGCAGATCGCATGAATTATAGCCTTGTGCTCCAAGCACCATTCCCACACTCTCATCGCTTCCCTGCATAAGGGGTAAGAGTGAGCCCCGTCTTGCTTGTTGATGTAATACATCACTGCTTTGTTGTCCGTTTGAAGAAGAATGTTCTTGTGACAGAGAATGTCCCTGAAAGCCCGGACTGCATAAAGGACGGCTCTCATTTCTAGGACATTTATGTGAAGCTGGGACATGTCCCGAGTCCACGTACCTTGAATGTGGAGAGTCTGACAGTGGGCTCCCCAGCCCATCAGGGACGTGTCCGTGGTAATGGAAATCTGATGGTCCAGAGGAGCAAAGGGGTATCCTTCCAGAAGATTGTCCTCTTGTGACCACCAGGTGAGTGATCTCTTCAGCGGCTCTGTCACCTTGATGAGAAAGGACTGAGGGTGAGTGGTCGGGGACCACTGAGTACTGAGCATCCATTGAGAGGTTCTCATGTGGAGGTGAGCTAGAGGTACAGTGAACACCGAGGATGCCATGAGACCCAGCATTCGTTGCATCGAGACAGCTGTCACCGAGCTGCTTTCTCCGATGTATCTGGCCATCTGAAGGATATCGTTCCTCCTGTCCTCTGGAAGAAAAGCTTTAGCACAGGTGGTGTCCAGGAGAGTTCCTATGAAGAGGAGCCTCTGGGAGGGCTGCAGCTGCCATTTTTTTGAGGTTTAGCAGGACTCCCATGGACGTGAGGAAGTGTGAAGCCGTGGCTACGGTGTCTAGAGTTCCCTGCCTGGAAGGACTTGCTAGAAGCCAATCGTCCAGATATGGGAACACTTGTATTCTGGTTTTCCTGAGATATGCTATGAGAATTGCACAACACTTTGTAAAAACTTGAGGCGCATAGGATAGCCCAAAGGGCAGGACTCTGAACTGATAATGCTGTCCCAAAGCCATGAACCGTAGGTATTTGCAATGCTTTGGGTGAATAGGAATGTGCTGGTAAGCATCCTGCATGTCCAGGGAGGCTAACCAGTCATGTTGATGAAGCAAAGGTAACAGAGTTCCTAGCGATATCATTTTGAATTTCTCTTTGGGAAGGAATTTGTTTAGTTTTCTGAGGTCCAAGATGGGGCGCATGTCCCCGGTTTTCTTTGGAACCAGAAAGTAATGGGAGTAGAACCCTGTGTTCCGTTGATCCAGTGGAACTACTTCCACTGCCCTGATGTTCAGGAGGCCTTGTATCTCGGAGGCGAGAAGTTCTGACTGAAGAAATGAAAATTATGTACCTACTGTAATTATGATCTTTCTGTGTATCTTCACCATTCATCACAGATGGGTATCTGCCGGAGGTCAGGACCCGTGGGAGCTTTTTTTTAAAGGTAGGCTGGGCGAGCACCATCGGCAGCACCGTCCTCGGGCGGCGCACTGCGTGGCGCCTCGGGGTTGGCCGTTAGGTTGTGTTGACTCCGCCTGCCTGCCAGTTCTGAGCTGCCGGAGAGGTAAGAGGAAGGGAGTGGAGGGTAGGACAAGGGAGTCCAAGGACAGAAAAGGAAAATGTGTATGAACTGAAAGGAGAAATAACAACTGAGGACAACAGAAAGAAATAGGTTAGAATTAAAGGGGATTGGGAGGGGCCCCAATCTGTGGAAGAGGAAGGGGGTTGGGTGGGTAAAGAATTTAGGAGAGGGGAGAAGGATAAGACATCCCAGACCCTGGTCCGTCTCCAGACTGTATAGGAACTGCAAGGAGTAGCAAAGCTTTCTGCCAGAATTCAAGGCACGGAATAGCTGGCAAACACTCCAGATAAGCAGAGTCGGCTATTCTGGAAGAAGGACAAGATAAAGGGATTTAGCACCCTCTCAAGGAAAAATTTTTGGTGAAAAAGGTTTTTTTTTTTTTTAGGAGAAATAGATTGGATGGAAACAGGGAGGAGGACAGAAGGAGGGCAACTACCAACTCCCACCCCACAGTGGTGGAGTCAAGGTACTGGAGAAGGAGTGCCGCTCGAGCTATCCACTCTTCCTGGAAAAATACTCCCCTGTGTGCCCCTATTTTACCCCACTCCTAAGGAGGAGAGGAGGGGACCCAGAGACTGAGGCCCCAGGGGATGGAGGGAGTTAGATGAATGGTGAAGATACACAGAAAGATCATAATTACGGTAGGTACGTAATTTTCATATCTTATCTGTGTCAATCTTCACCATTCATCACAGACGGTAGAGTACCGAGCCCCCGGAGGGGTTTTCACACCCTAAGGGACAAAGTCCCTTAGCCCTCAGTGGGTGACACACTAAGGGGGGGAACCTTCAGGGCCTGAAGAGGCCCGAGAGTGGGGAGAGAGAGAGACAGAGTCCACCTGGCGGAGGGGGAAGGAAGTTGCCCCGACAAGCGCCGTCTCACTCTGCGGGAGAAGAGGTAGGTTCCCTGGTGGGCGGAGTTAATCACCCTCAGCCAGGCCAAGGGTGACAACCGGGAAAGATGCCCCTACGACCCTGGTAGCTACCTCGTTGGCATCATAGGATGTCCTTGCTTGGTGCATTGCTAGCTCCAGGCCACATGCAGACAGTGCAATGGCTTGTCTGGTTTGCTCTGTGTCAGGCAATGAGGCTAGGAGCAAACCTAGCCTGGACCACAAGAAGCTGTCGTAGGCTGAACAGTGCGCCTGATGTGCAGAGATAGAGAGAAGTAACCGTGCCGAGTAGAAAGACCTCCTACCCCAGAAATCAAAATCCAAGGAGTCTTGATCTGGGGGCCGGTCACGGTGAAGGGCGCAAAGCCCATCAGGAGTATCCAACTGTGTCATTCCAGACTGTGGATGAGGCATGGAACCTGGAGACTCCGGGGGTGCGCAATACCTCTGGCTGAGATCCCTTGGGGCAGGAACTCCGGAGAAGGGCCTCTGCCAGGAACGCAACGACGCCTCCCGAAAGGGAGCTGGCCAGGGCGGCACCACGGGGGTGTCATTTCAAAATCGGGCCAGAAAGGCGTGGCCATGTTCAGGATTAATAGTGGAAGGAGTAAGGTGCAAATCCTCCAATATCCTCACGAGGAATCGCTGATACTCCGAGAAATCAGCAGCCGGAGAGATGTGGACAGAGGGTTCCTCTCCCCCTGAAGAGCGGGATGAGGAGCTGGAGGTCACCGTCTGTTCAGTGGGTGGCTGCACGGGAGGTTGAAAAACCTGGCTGTCCATTGCTCTAACATAAGCAGGGAACCGAGCAGCCACCGCTCTGAACTGCTCCCAGGTGAGAGGCCCGCTAGGACCGAGGATGCCTGGGAGCACAGCAGAGTGTGGCAGAGGGATGGGGACAGAGCCGAGAAGAGATATTGGCTGACCTCCGCCTGGGCTAAGAAGCGGACCGTGGGCACCCGTGGAAGAAGGTGCCCTGGAAGACCTCACAGCCAACAGCTGAACAACCACATCGGTACTGCCTTGGCAGCGACCGGGGCCGTATAGGTCCAGAAGGACGGTCCCCTACCTCAGAAGAACGGGACTCTCTCAAAGAGACCGAGGAGGAAGAGCGGAGATCCGCACTACGGCTTCTCCCAGGGCCCGGGTGGACCCCAGAAAATGGCCAATGCACCGACTCCACACCCCTCGACCCCTCGGAGTCTGAAAGAGCCTTCCTCAAGAGGGCTAGCCTAGGTAGCTGGCATCTCTGGGTAGCCCCCGAAGGGGATATCCAGGGTGCAGTACCCCCCCCGGAGGTGCTCCGATCGGCCCCAAAGTTGGGCGATCAAGGCACACCACTGGAGGGGGTATCACAACTGAGGGGTCAGTGAAACCACCCAGACCAGGCTGCGGAGCTATGGCCCACACCACTGCCTGCTGGTCAGCACCCCTGACCCTAGTCTCAGTAGCCACTGACCTCACCTCAGAAGGGGGCTGACTCCGGCTGGTCGAAGAGACTACCATGCTGCCCACCTCTACAGCCAACCCCGAGGGGTCAGACTGCACGTCTGACTCAGAGCTCGACTCCGTCTCCCAGGAGGTAGAGTCCGAGGCCCTGTGCCAGACCGTGGGAGAGCGGGCAGTGCCATCCTTACCAACAGGCCCAGAGACTACAGCTGTGCCCGAGTCAGTGCCAGCGCCTCCCGCAGCCCTGCGAGCGGAATCTGAGGGAGGCGCAGTCCCAGCCCGAGCCAGAGATCCAGAGCCGGGACCAGTCACAGCACCATCCAGTCCCATGGCGCCACGAGCGGCACCGAGGATGGAGATGATGCCAATGCCAGCTCCGGCGGCAGTATTACGCGCGGCGGACCCAGCGCCGAGGGCAGGCGCCCCAAAGACAGCTCCGGCCAGGGACACAGTGCCAGCATGACGCCACCTCGCCCCTGGCGCTGCGGGCAGGGGCGACGCGAAGACGGCCGTACTGAGGAAAAATGAAGGCCCCACAGCGCCGAAAGCATCGAGGACACGCGCTGCGGTTTCAACCCTCGTGCCGAGGACGGCGCCAAGTGAGATATGGAAAGGACAGCACCGTAGATCTCATGGAGCCACTAGCGGTGTTGGTGCCGCAAACAGCTTCGACAGAGATCACGATGCGGGCGCGACAAGTCGGCGCTGACGACGCCCCCAGGGCCTGCGGCGCCGCAAACAGCGCCGGAGGCCTCTGCTGGTGCTGGAGGACGGGTTAACCCGGGCCTTGCGAGCTGGCGGAGGACATCGAGAGCCTTCACCAAGGGTGATTGCCATGGCGGCGCCATTGCCCGCCTCCCCGGAAGGGAGCAGGATGGCCTCTGCACTGCTGGAAGCAGCCTCGCAACGGCCAGGCTGGAAGTAGTTGAGGCTCCCTCCCTCAGTCAGTCCGAGAGAACCAGGACGGGACCCGGAGGAAAGGCCAAGAGAGCGTGGCTGGGCCCGATGAGTGCGCACACTAACCCCGAAGTCGGGCGGAGTCGCCCCCACTTTCCACGCATGTTGTTTGAGGACCGCGGTCCATGGAGAAGCAGGCGCTAACGAATCCATGTTGTGAAGCGGGCCAAGACACGAGAGACACCGATCATGCTGGTCGGTGACGGAGAACTTTCGGCCGCATGGGCACCATCGCATGGGGGGCCCACCCGTCTTGGAAGATTTCTTGCCCTCCGACCGAGACATGACCTATGGGGAAAAAAACACCAAAAACATTCTCAATGTTGCAAAAAAGAATAATAATGGAAAGATCTTACCGGGCGACTTCAAGTAAAGCAAAACAGAACCAGCAGGAATAAACGACGGACTTCGGCACGATACACTGCATAGGAGAAACTGCGAAGCAGGCCTCAAATTTCTTCAGCTTCCACACGAGGTGACCTCGTGGGGAATGAAGAACTGGCAAGCAATGAGTCCACACAACCTAACGGCCAACTCCAAGCGCCCACGTGAAAGGCCGTTCTCAGGGCGGCGCCGATGGTGTCGCTCCACCTACCTTAAAAAATAAAAGTTCCCAAGGGTTCTGACCTCTGGCAGATACCGATCTGTGATGAATGGTGAAGACTGACACAGATAAGATCTGACAGTTTGGGCTGTCGTTTGGTTGGATGGTCCGGAGGGGTATCCAAAAGATTGAGGGAATACCCCTTGCGGATTATCCAGAGGACCCATTTGTCTGAGGTTATGGACTTCCATTGAGTGTAGAAGTGAGTCAGATGACCTCCCACCGCTGAGGAAGAGTCTCCTTCGGGCAGCTGAGGTGGGACTTGGACCAACAACTCAGAAGGCGGTACTAGGCGCTTTGGGTGCTTGCGCCTTCTGCTGCGTTTTCTTTTGAGGCTGGGGGGCTTGGTTTTTATTAAACCCTCCCCTGCTTTTGCCTCGAAAGGACTGACGGTTATGAAATTGGCATTTGTTAACACCCCCTCGAGAGGGGGTGGGAGGAGGTCGAGCCAATTTAATGGCTGACCTAGTTTTTTGTGTGGCCTCTAAGGCCTGTTCTACTTGAGGGCCAAAGAGATACACACCATCGAAAGGCAACACCATTACCTGTTGCTGGGCATAATTCGTGAAACCGGAAGTGCATAGCCAGGAATGACGGCTGGTACAAATGCCCGCCGCCGCCTGGGAGGCAGTATCGAAAGCGTCCATAGCTGCTTTAACCTGCTGGTTGTTGGACTCTATACCCTTGGTTATGGTTTGAAAAGCTCTGAATTAGTGTCTGATTCTGGTAGAGCTTCAACCATTTGTTTGAGCGAATGCCAAAGGATTTACTCATATTGAGAGAAATAGCCTTGGTAGCTGGCAATACGCATACCTAGGGTGGAAGGAGCAAAGACTCTCTTACCTAAAGTGTCTATCTTACGAGATTCTTTGTTAATAGGTCGAGCTGTAGTAGTTTGGGGAAGGACGACCTTATCATTCTCTGCCAAGACTACAATAGGATCTGCAAAGGCTTGGGATGCCAAAATGGGTCGATCCTTGGGAGCAGCATATTTCCTATCTATGGACTTGGCCACAGAAGGAATAAGAGCAGGATTATTCCATACCATTTGAGCAAGCGTCTCAAAGGAGGGCTGAACCGGAGGAGTCAGATCCATAGGGATCTCCGGAACATGGAGGTATTGGAGTCTTAGCACCTTCCCAGGATCGATATCTGTAGTTTGGAGAGAAAGAGTGGAATTCAAGTTTTTCAGCAGAGACTTAAATGACAGGTCCTCGACCACAGGCTCTGCAGCAGGAATAGATCCTGCTCCTTCCACATCATCACCAAGCCTAAGGTCTGGGTCAGGCTCAATATAATCTCCTCACTGCCCAGGAGGAACTGTATGAACAGGAAAGGAGTGAAAATCAGAAGGAAATGAGGAAGGAAAAAGATTCAAAGAAGAGGAGCCCTGAAGACTGGATGACGCCCTAACAGGTCTCGGCCCGGAAGAAGAGCACGGCACCGAAAAAATGCACGGCGCCGAGGATGGCACCACCGAGGACGGCACCGAGAAGCTGCATGGCGCCGAGGATCGCACAGAGAAACTCAACAGCGCCAAAGACGGCGCTGAGCGTGCCACTGATGCCAAGGGTGTCGAAAACATCCCAGGACTCCAAAAAACAGGATTTGAGGAAAAAGAAGGATGAATACCAGGAGATAAAGGCATCGGTGTGGCCCCCTGTGCCGCAGCCATGTGAGGGGGGAAAACACCTAAGCGCAGAGTCGACTGCACTGAAGACGGCGCCGTGCGACTAGGGAGGCCCAACCGCCCTACCTGATCTCCCAAAGGCCCAAAGGCCCCTGAGTGACTGGGCCAGGCAGCTGGACCAACCTCCAAGCCCATTGCTCCATAAGAGCAGCCCACTGATGAAACTGCTCATCTGAAGACCTACCAGAGGGCGGGGTAGGGCTCCGATGTCGAAGACGTTGGCTACCAGAAATAGAGTCCGGCGACTCCGAAGGAGGAGACCGGCGACTAGCCCCAATAACCGACCGTCTACGCGCAAACATATCACAGGGCGACCTCGAGTGATGCCTTCTCTTTTTTGACCTGTGGGCTAAAGAAGAGATCGAGGCCGAACAGTGCTGAGAATGCGACCGTTTACTTTTATGCTTTCGAGGGGATAGCCCACCCCCTCGGGCATCGGACTGTCCGTTGTCAGACCCCCCCTCCAGAGAAGGCGACAGACCGGACCCAGCCCAGTTGACTGAACAGCTTTCATACGAAGTCTCCCTACCGTCACCTGACCCGCTCATGGTCGACTCCGTCATTGTAGGCTGAGACTTCTTCATTAAATAAGAATAAATAAACTAAGCGATACTTTATTTGAGATAAGCTACAAAATAATAAAACTGAAAACTATGCTGCCAGTTTGAAGTTTGACTCCCGGCGGGCAAGCGACGTCGTCACTGAAGTGCACTTGACGGCGGGAAAAAAGGAACTGAGGTGGTTGGAGGGTCAACACTGAGATAGTCATTACTCCACAAGCTGGGGCTCGCGGTGCCACTCCTCGCGACTCCATCTCTGGCGCCGACCCTCCAGCAAAAAAGTTTGCTCCCGCTGGGTCCTAGTACCTCCGGCACAGTTCCTATTAGTGTGAATGAGTGGTAGAGACTTTATCTCCAGGAAGATCTGAGGTTACCAACCGTGTCACGGGTTGAGGAGAAAAAAATGAAAATTTATTTAATTTTTTTTTTTTTAAAGTAACCGGAGGTCGCCGGATCGCAAACAAAGAGAAAAAGAAATTTAAAAACACAAAAAGAACAGTCAGTTCTTCACTGGACCGACCGAAGAGGAACACAGTCTACCCAAACTTTTCTATTTAACCTTACTTGTATCGTATACAGAAGCTTAAAGTACTGAAATTACATTTGCGGTTGAAAACTGAACGAAACTGAAGCAGCGAAGAAGAAATCTCGGGAGGGTCTTCACAGTTAGGCAAAGTAAAGAATCTGATGGTTACAGAAAATGTACCAGGGACAGGGGTTTGAAAACCAAGCTTGAGCTCAATGTTCTATGCTTCTGCATAGAGTTAACTCTTTCCTCTCCGGAGCAGTTGAACTGGAAGGGCTAATTGCATATTGTCAATATACAGCAAGACTTCATGTTATTTGAATGGGAACTTCAGTCTTACAAATGGTTCCCACAAAGCGACACTGATTATGAAGAGGATGGAATCTACAGCTGAGAAAGACTGGGAAATGTAGTCTCATCAATAGTCCCCACAGTGCCAACACCTTCTGGGAAAGGATGGAAACTGCAACATTACCAAATCTCCCCACAAAGCGTCAACTGCTGATAGAGGATGGGAACTCCAGCCTTACCAATGGCCCCACAAATTGACACCTGCCTGAAGAGTATGGGAACTATAGTGTTGCTAACGTCCCCCACAGGGAGACACCTTCTGGGAGAGGATGGGAAATGAAAATTATGTACCTGCAGTAATTTTTGATCTTCCTGTATATCTTCATCATTTATCACTAGTGGGAACTACACCAGAGGCGCTAGGACCCAGTGGGAAGCTTTTTAGCTTAAAAAGCTTTTCTCCTAGAAGGAGGGGCATGTGTGGCTCTTGTGGGTTGGCCGGTAACTATCATCGTCCCCTCCACTACCTCAGTCTGCTCGCCAGAGAGGAAACAGGCATAGAGAAAAAGAAGGGCAGAGGGTTGGGAAAGAAAGCCCAATGGACAGCAAAAGGAAAGGATAAAAACTGAAAAAGGAATAAGCCGACCAGATAAGAAAAAGAGGTTGGAGCCACGGTTATTCTGCGAGGAGGGCTCTGGGCAGGCTAAGGTGAGGAAGGAAGGAGAGGAGGAGGAAGGAGAAGAAAAAATTACTCACCTTAGTAATGTTGTTTCTTCTAATGGAGTCTTGCTGTATTCTGACAATAGCAGTGAGTCCCAACCTTCGAACTGCCCCCGAGATGAAAGAGTTAACTTTCCATGCCAGGCATGGAACGCTGAGCTCGAGCTCGGTTGAGACTCTGTCTGTTGCTGTTTGAACTCAAACCGTCAGATCTTTATGAGCTAAACTCACTGAGGTCCTGTGTGGAAGCTGTAAACCTACACTAGCCAACTGGCTACTAAATATAATAACAAATTTTTTGGTCCCAAAACAAAGACTCAAGTCAGGAGACCCAAAAAATGAAATGAACACAACACCCACTCACCCAAAGAAAAGAGGGTGATAATAAAAAAGGGGTGGGGCACCTCTTGAGTGCCAACACTGCTACTGCCCACCCATATCCCAAAAGCAAAGGTTCTGAGAGGGGAAGGCAGGGGGGGAGGTCAGAATACAGTAAGACTCCATTAGAAGAAACAACATTACTAAGGTGAGTAATTTTTTTCTTCAAACAACATGAAGTCTTGCTGTATTCTGACAATAGCAGATTACCAAGCAGTACCTCCATGAAGGAGGGACAGAACCTACTTAGGAAATAGGCTCTGAAGCACAGCTGTGCCAAACCGAGCATCACTCCTAGCCTGGATATCCAGAGAGTAATGCTTGGTAAAAGTATGAACTGTTTTCCAGGTAGCTGCTTGACATATCTCTAGGATAGGAATATCCCTGGCAGCAGCCAGGGAAGCAGCTGTACCTCTGGTAGAGTGAGCCCTCAGGCCTGAGGGTGGAATCTACCTAGTTTTCATAGCAAAACTGAATGCAAGAGACAATCCACCTGGCAATGGATCTTTTAGTAGCAGGTTTTCTTTACCAACCTCACCATAAGTGAGGAACAGTTGGAGGAGTCAAACCTGTGACCCTTGGTACATTCTATGTAGTAGCTAAGGGCTCTTTTCACATCTGAACTGTGTAACCTCCTCTCGCCAGAGGAGGAATGGTCAGTGAAGTAGACAGGAAGAGACATAGATTGGTTAAGGTGGAAGTCTGAAACCACCTTAGGTAAAAAACCTCCTGTTAGTCCTGAGGACCACCTTATCTCTATGGAAAGAGATAAAATCAGGCTCCACTGACAGGGCTTGTAACTCACTTATGCGCCTGGCAGAAGTGATGACCACCAGGAATACAGTTTTCCAAGTCAAGTACTTAAGCTCTGCTGAGGACAAGGGCTCAAAAGAGGGTTGCATAAGCTGAGCAATGCAAACGTTAAGGTCCCAAGCAGGGGCAGGGTCCCTGAATGACAGATTGGTATGAAGCAAGCCCTTGAAAAACTTGGAGAATACAGGGTGAGCTGAAAGAGAAGAGGACTTACCTGCTGAAATAAAAGCAGAGACAGCTGCCAGATGCACCCTTAGTGTGACTGGTCTGAGTCCCAAGCTATTCAGATGGACCATATAGTCAAGGACTGTGGGCAGGTCAGCAGACGCTGGGGAAATATGCTTCCCAGAGCACCATATGGAGAATCTTTTCCATTTGGAATTATAAGTAGTTCTGGTGGAAGGCTTCCTAGAAGCCTTTAGAATATCCATAACACCTTGAGAAAGGTGTAAATCAGCAAACTATAACTCTTCAAGAGCCAGGCCTTGAGGTTGAGAGATTTGAGATTCGGGTACCAAACCCTCCCCTGAGCACAGGTTAAGAGGTTGTGATTCCTGGGAAGAGACAGGGGAAGGTGGACTGCTAAGGACAACAGGAGAGGGTACCAGGGCTGTCTGGCCCAATCTGGAGCAATCAGAATCACTTTGCAGGGTTGAGACCTGATTTTGACTAGCACTTTGAACAGGAGAGGGGGGGGGAAGCATACAGGAACTTCCCTTCCCAATTGAGAACCAAGGCATCCAGGGGGACTGAGCTCAACACTGGGGGCCTGCAGCAAAACAGAGGAAGTTGGTGATTGTCGAGGGCTGCAAAAATATCTATTTGTGGGTTGCCCCATCTGGAGAAGATCACCTCCAAAACCAGGGGATCCAGAGACCATTCGTGATGGCCCTGAGATATCCTGCTGAGAGCATCTGCCAGGACATTGTCCTTGCCTGGGAGGTGTACTGCTGTGAGGGAGGTGTTCAGGGAATAAGCCAGAGACCACAACTTCATTGCTTCTGTGCACAAGGCCGTAGACCGAGTGCCCCATTGCTTGTTGATATACCACATTGTGGTCGTATTGTCTGTCCTGATCTGAATTACTTTGTTCTGAACAGACTTGGAAAAAGCTTGAAGTGCTAGAAACACTGCTCTGAATTCCAACAAATTGATGTGAAGCAGAGATTCTTGAGGGGACCACAACCCTTGGGTGGTCAGGTCTCCCAAGTGGGCCCCCCACCCCAAGAGGGAGGCATCTGTAGTAAGGATTAAAGAATAAGACTGAGTGACAAATGGAACTCCCTGTCTTAGATTGTTCTGATCCTGCCACCACTGCAAGGCCTGGATCAGGGTTCGAGTTACTGGTATCAGTTTGGTCAGAGGGACCTTTTTCCTGAGACCAAAAGGCTCTCAGATGGAACTGAATGTCCCTCATCTGAAATCTTGCTCCTTGCACCACTGCTGTAGAAGCAGCCATGTGCCCCAGGAGCTGCAGAAAATGCCTTGCTGGTTGAGACACCTGAAGGGTGAAAGAAGAGGCCAGTGTGATAAGGGTCCTTGCCCTGTCTAGGGGAAGGAAGGCTCTGGCCTTTTCTGTATCCAACTCTGTGCCTATTAAGATGAGGAGCTGAACAGGCTCTAGAACTGACTTTGAAAGATTCAGAAGGAAACCTAGAGAGGTGAGCAACTGTTGAGTTATCTGTAGATGTAACTTGACTTGGTCTGGGGACTGGCCTACTATGAGCCAGTCGTCTAGGTATGGAAAGATGGTAATCCTTTGCCTTCTTAGAGAAGCAACTACTACTGCCAGGCATTTTGTGAACACCCTTGGAGCAGCGGTTAGGCCGAAGAGCATTGCTCTGAACTGGTAATGGCCTGAGGGCAGCTTGAACCTGAGGTACTTTTGATGGGAGCTTCTGATGAGAATATGGAAATAGGCATCCTTGAGGTCCAGGGAGACTAGCCAGTCCCCTGGCCTTAGAGAAGGTAGAATTATTCCCAGAGTCACCATTTTGAATTTTGGCTTTAAAAGGTGCTTGTTTAAGTATTTGAGATCCAGGATGGGTTGCCATTCTCCTGTCTTTTTTGGGGTAAGGAAGTACCTGGAGTACAATCCTTTGCCTTGGTGTAGGGGTGGAGCCCTTTCCACAGCTCTGAGAGCCAGGAGGGAAGAGAGATCTGCCTCTAGGGCAAGTGCCTCTGAGGGATTTGCAGGTGGAAAAGATTTGGTTTTCAGCTTTGGAAATTTTTTGAAGCTGAAAACCACTCCCTGGCTTACTACTTCCAGGACCCATTTGTCTGATGTTAGAGACTTCCAGTCCTGGACAATGCAAGCCAGCCTGCCCCCTACAGGTGGTGGAGAATCGGCCCTGGCAAACCCATCAGGGTGCCTGTTTGGCAGGGGGTTTAGGCTGAGGAGTGGAAGCAGGTCTGCTTGTACCCCTTCTGCCTCTCCCTCTAAAGAACCCCCTCTGAGCATAGGCAGAAGAGGAGGCCTGGGCTTGGTAGAAAGGCTATGAAAAGGCCTGCCCCTACGCCTGGGATGCTGCCTCTGAGGAGTGGCTTGCCTTTCCTTGGCCTGGGCACTCCTATAGGTGGTCCTGTATTCATCCATTTTCTTCATGTAATTCTCTGTTTGCTCCCAAACAGAAATTACCCTAACAGGAAAATCCATGGCCTTAGTCTGGGTATCCTGCGACAGGCTAGTACATCTGAGACAAGCCATTCTACGAAGTGCCACAGATGTAGCCATGACTCTAGATGAAACATCATTGGAGTCCGCTGCAGCATGGAATTGCACCTTGGATGCCTCAATACCATCAGCAGCCACCTGCTCCAGCTCCTTGGCAAGCTGGCAGGGACCTGTTTTGCTAAAGCCATGACAGTGTCCCATCTGGATTTCTGATACCTAGCTGTATAGGCCATATAATTGGCCTGCCTGAGTCCCAAGGATGCTACCATGTACTGTTTCTTTGCCATGGCATCAATCCTCCTGGAGTCCTTGTCTGGGGGGTGTGAAGCCAAGGGAATATTAGCCTTATCACAGGCTGCAGCCTGCACTACCCCAACATGGCTGCATTGTTGTGTAAGGAACTCCGTATCTGAGCCTGACAGAGTATACCTCTTGTCCATTCTTTTATCCACAGGAGGTATAGTATTAGGAGTCTTTAAAATGTTAAATGTCTGTTTCCCAAAAGATTTGTGTAAGGGAATAGACAGCCTCCTAGACTCTGGGATATCCATCATTTCCACATAGTCAGGCTCTTCCTGGTCATCCCCAGCTTCTTCCATAGGAAGCTGAAGGGTTTGACCACTTTCTTATAAAACATGAAATGGGAGGGGACTCAGAAAGCCTAGGAGGAGACACTCCTGAAGGTCTGTCTGGGAGATGTCCGGGTCAATGGGCACATCCAGACTTTCAAAACCACATTCACTTTCCTCATACTCCTCTTCCTCCTCCTCCGGTTCATAGTACTCCTCTAAATCATAATCTTGAACCGGTGGAACCGAGCGCCTTCCTGATGGTGCCGGTTCGGTCGGAACCGGGGAAAGCGACTGCACAATTTAAATCGCTTTGGCTATTTCATCAGCGGTTGGAGAAGAAACTTTTGGATCCACACCAGCTGATTTTTCCTTTCTTGTTCTCTTAGCTGGAACCGACTCCTCGGAATCAGTTCTCCTTTTGCCCGAAGAAGTTTCGCCCTGGTCAGAGGGTACTCCTTCTGGTTCGGTTTGAACTGAACCGGGCTGGCCATCCGGGTCAGCGGACGTTTTGGCCTCCCTTTCCCTGAGCCTACCAACTCTCTTCTCTAGGGTAGCTGCAGGAACATTTTTACAAATCTGGCAGTCTGCATTGAGGTGGTCAAACCCCAGACAATAAACACAGGTTGTGTAGGGTCAGCCTTAGCAAAGACTTCCCCACACACACACTGTTGAAACCCAGTGGGCCGGTTTTCTTTTGGGTTTATCAGACATAGTGCCAGTCCTATCCAAACTTACCTTTTAATGGCAATCCATGAGCAAGACACTCTTATCGGTTCCTGACCGTGTTACAGGTAATGGAAAAACCGTAATAAAATCCGTTTTTTTTAGAACCGATAAGAACCGGTAACCACACTCTAAAAGTAGAAATAAAGATTTTACAACAACTTGATCGGTTCAAACCGAACCGATGAACCGCTTACAAGTTCCACACAGAATAGAAAACAATATAAACCTATCTAGTACTCACGAATACCACAGACAGAGACTGAACCAACAGGTTGCGGTTTAAATTCGGTTGAAAACCGAGAAAACGGTACTTTAACCGACAAAATGAACTGACCAAAGGAGAAATCTCCTGAGCGACTGTTCAGTGAGGCAGAGTAAAGAATCTGACGGTTTGAGTTCAAACAGCAACAGACAGAGTCTCAACTGAGCTCGAGCTCAGCGTTCCATGCCTGGCATGGAAAGTTAACTCTTTCATCTCCGGGGCAGTTCGAAGGTTGGGACTCACTGCTATTGTCAGAATACAGCAAGACTTCATGTTTGAAAGAACGTTCCAGAAGTCCCTGTGGACCAAAGGGAGACTAAAACTCTGTTGTCTACATGCTCTTGTTACAGTGGAAAAGAAAAAATTACTCACCATAGTAATGTTTCTTCTAATGGAATCTTGCTGTATTCTGACATTATGCAGTTAGCCCCAGCACTTGAACTGCTCCGAGACGAAAGAGTTAACTCTATGCAGCCGCATAGGACGTTGAGCTCGAGCTCGGTGTTCAAACCTCTGTCTCGGGTACGTAACAGTGTAACCTTCAGATTCTTACTCACAAACTAAATACTAACTATGGAAATTGTTTACTCTGTCACCAAAAGGCAACAATTTTGGGTCCCAAAAGACTCAAGTTGAGAACCCAAGAAAAAAAGATAGTGACAATATATGTATATATATTAAACCTAATAATAATACAACTACCCCACCCTTAATAGGGAGGGTACAAGGTACACCCCTGAGGTGCAACACTGTACCTGCCAGCCCACTTCCCAAAAATTAAAATTACATACCTACCATAATTGTTGATCTTTCTGTGCATCTTCACCATTCATCACTATTGGGTATAGCTCACTGTAGCTAGGACCCCACGGGAGACTTTTTTTTTGTCATGGTCGGAGCCGACGCAGAGCCAGCACCGCCCTCTAGGCCAACGTTCCACGTAGCGCGCGAGGGTTGGTAGTCAGCCGTCGTCGACTCTGCCCCAGCCCCAGTTCTAACACGCCGGAGAGTGTATGGAAGGGAGGGTAGGTTGAGGCAAGAGAGCCTCAGGGATAGACAGAAGGAAAAGAATAAACCAAAAGAAGAAATAAACAACTAAGGCGACAGAAAGGAGACTTGAAAAGGAAATTGGGGAGAGGGGGGCCCCAATCTCTGGAAGGAGGAGAAGGAAAAGGGAAGAAAAGATAAGGGGAGGGGGGGAAAAAAAGAGTAGCACACCCTCAGAAGCGGAGTTGCACATAAGTCTTTTTAAGGAGAAGGTCCAGACCTGGACTATAGAGTTCAGCTGCAAGACATGATTTGTAGCAGCCTAGGTCTGAAGATCAACCACAAGGGAGTACAGGTTGAGGGTGCATCTCAACTCTGCCCCCTCCCTCCCAAAATAAGGAGGGAAGAAATGATAACAGCCAGAGGCTTAGAGGACAAAATGTGGGCCAAAAATTTGAGCCCACAAATAATAAAAATATTGAAGGGGGGGGAGAGAAAAGAGGATGCCCTCCCCACTCCAAGGCTCCCTTGAAAAGGGAGAAGAGAAGGGGGAGTTCCCCTCCAAACTCTATAAGCCCTCAAAGGAATTCACTCCGTGTGTCTCCACAGTCCCCTCCCACCTACACACAGGGGCGAGGAGAGCGAGAAAAAGAAAGACACACAGGGGGAGGGGTGCAGTGCAGAGACTGAGGCCCCAGGGGGAAGGAGGGTGGGATTTAGTGATGAATGGTGAAGACACACAGAAAGATCAACAATTATGGTAGGTATGTAATTTTCATATCATATCTGTGTCAGTCTTCACCATTCATCACTATTGGGTGAGTACCGAGCCCCCGAAAGAGGCGGGGTACCCTGAAACACCCTAAGGGACTAGGTCCCTTAGCCTCCAGTAGGTGAGACACTGAAGGAGAGAACCCTTACAGGCCTGGGTGAGGCCCGAGACTGGTCTGGGTGAGACGGGAATCCCTCAGTGGGGGAAGGAAGGCGCCCTGAAAGCCGCCGTTTCACTCATCGGGAGAGGAGATGGGTTCTCCGGTAGACGGAGTAAATCACCCTACGCCGGGCCAGGGGTGACAACCAGGATAGGTAAAGCCATGCCGTCCACCAAAGGCAGATCGCTGTCCCTACCACTCTGGAAGCTACCTCATTGGCATCGTAAGATGCCCTTGCTTGGTGCCCTGCTAGCTCCAGGTCCTGCGCAGAGAGGGTGATGGCTTGCCTGGTTTCCTCCGAATCAGGCATTGAAGCTACGAGTTGTCCTAGTCTGGACCACAAGAACCTGTCTTAGGCTGGAAAGTGGGCCTGATGTGCTGCAACTGACAGGGAGATCTGTGCCGAGTAGAACACTCGTCTCCCCCAGAAGTCGAAGTCCGCAGAGTCCGAATCTGGAAGGCGGTCATGGTAAGGGGCGCGCGAGGCCCTGAGGGGGTGTCCAGAGAAGTCAAACCCGAAGAGGGATGAGGCAAAGAACCTGGAGACCCAGGTGGAGCACAATACCGCTGGCGTAAGTCCCTTGGGGCTGGTACTGTGGAGAAGGGATGAAGTCTGAGCCAATGCGACACTTCCTCAAAAGGAACAGGCCAGGCGGGAGCCACCAAGTGGGCCTCACTGTATTCGCCCAAGAAGGCGCACGTCACATACTCGGGATTGCTGATAGGTACGGGGGTCAGGTGGAGCTCGCCCAACATCCTCACAAGGAAGCACTGACAGGAGGACAGATCAGATGCTGGGGATGTGTGGACCGAAGGTGCCTCTCCCTCTGTAGAGGGAGAAGAGGAGTAAGATGAGCTCCCAGGTTCAGGGGCCGGCTGCACGGGGGCATGGTGAAACACCTGCTGGTCCAGGGCATGGAGGTAGGTGGGAAAATGTGCAGCCAAACCTCTGAACTGTTCCCAGGTAAGAGGCCCGTGAGGACCAGGAACACCTGGGACTACCAGGGATGGAGAACAGAGGCTTGGAGGACTGGCTCCAGGTAACAGGAGAATGGTCTCTGTCAGGGCAGGGAGGCCAATAGGAAACCCTTCGCAAGGAGGGGGAACCAAAAGCCGCTGCAGCTAACAGCCGTTCAACCGGGTCGGAACGGTCAGAGCTGCGTCCCAAAGCAGAAATCCCCCCGTTAGGTGACCGGGACCGTGCGAGTCCAGAAGAATGGCCCCTGACCTCAGAAGTAGAAGTCCCCCTCGTGGACCCTGTTAGGGAAAGGCAAGGGCCTGCGCTTCGGCTCCTACCAGAACCTGGCTGGGACCTAGGAAGGGCTTACTGTGCCACACCCCTACCTCTCAACCCTTCAGAGTCAGAGAAGGACCTCGTCCTCTTAGCCACTAACCTAGGCAACTGGCATCCCTGAGCAGCCTCCAAGGAGTCCATATAGGGAACCGTGCACCCCCTCTGATGTGCCCGGGCTGCTCCAAACTTAGGAGGGGGTACCTCAACTGAAGAAACCAGTAGCCAGATACCTCAGGCTGCTCATCAGTAGCCACAGGGACCACCGCTGGCTGGTCAGATCCCTGACCCTGAGGTCTACCGGCGAGAGCTGAATTCCAGGGGGGAGAGTGGGAGCCAAGGTGCTGGAGACAGAAGGATCCGAAGATTCTGAAGAATCCAGGAGCCAGTCCAGATCAGACTCAGAATCCGCCTCCAAAGAGGTAGGCTCTGAGGCCCAATACCAGACCACCCCACAGACTCCTCCAGTTCCCGGACCTTGAGGCCAGGCACCCTGGGATTCGAAGCCTTCAGCAGCAGTAGAAGAGAGCACAGCCCATGCCTGGTGCCATGAACGGCACCGGAGTCGGGCATGACCCCTAGTATGGCGCCATGCTCTCTCCAGGCCTGCGGAGTGCCAACCAAAACGGCACCGCACTCCGTGCCAACATCCACCACGGTGCCGCAATTGGCACCGGAGACAGATTCTGCCCCCGACGCGCGCTGCACACCACCCGCACCGCTGGCAGGATCGACCTCACCACGGCGCCGATTCCATCTCCAGCACCGCTCGAGACAGCGCCGGCTCCTGCCCCAGCGCTGGCACCAGAACCAGGCCGAGAAACCTCCAGACTACCAGCTTACTTGCCCGCTGAGAGCCCTGATGCCGAGGAAACATCAGGCGACAGCTGACCAGAGCAGGCCCGACGCTAACCTCAATGCCGCACTCAAAGCCCACAGTGCCGTGAATGACGCCGGGACCAACAGCAACGCTGGGAGGCATCATCGAGGACAGTGCCAGCCCGGTCCCGAAGGACCCGGATTGCAACACTGAGGGAGCCTTTGCTACTGAAGTAGCGACTGCCAAAATGGTGCCTCCCGACTGACCACCAAGGAGACCAGCCTGGACCTCCTGCACCATGTAAGAAAACTCCGCCATAGCAAGGCTAGAAGAAGCGGAGGTTCCCTCCTCTACAGGCCGTACAGGACCGGGGCACCCGGAGGAAGGGCGTAGAGTCCTGACCGCGGGCTAGACGATCTGCACCAACCTCCAAAAGTCGGTGGCGCACGTCCAACCTTCATCGCGAGGTATTCAACAACATGAAGAAACAAATATCACAGTTATCCATATCGTGTCCTGGCACAAGGCAGGAGAGGCAACGGACATGCTGGTCCATTACGGAGTAAAGGCGGCCACAGGGCACAGACGCATGGGGGGCCGCCCTGCTTTTGACGCCTTTCCTGCCAAAGACATGACAGGACAAGAAAGAAAATAAAACACAGTACTTTCAGCTGCTTAATAAAAAGGAAAGATCTTACGGGTTGTAAAAGCGTCGCCGAGCAGAACTGAGGCAAAATACAAGTTATACGATAGACTAGGCCGAAAAATACTACAGTCTCGCATGCAGGATCCTCACTCAATGGCGGGAGAAAAAGAACTGGGTCTGGGGAGGAGTAGACAATGGCTAACTGCCAACCCTCAAGCGCCACATAGAACGTCTGCCTCGAGGGCGGCGCCAGCCCTGCATTGGCTCCACCCATGACAAAAAAAAAAAAAAGTCTCCCGCGGGGTCCTAGCTCTGCTGAGCTATACCCAGTAGTGATGAATGGTGAAGACTGACACAGATAAGATACTAGGTTCTGAGAGGGGAGGCAGGGAGGGAGGGAGGTCAGAATACAGCAATACTCCATTAAAAGAAACATTACTATGGTGAGTAATTTTTCTTCAAACAACATGAAGTCTTGCTGTATTCTGACATTATGCAGACTACCAAGCAGTTCCCCTTGGAGGACGGAATGCAGAACCTAGTTTGGGAACAAGCTCTGTAGTACTGCTGTGCCAAACCTAGCATCACTCCTAACCTGGATGACTAGAGAGTAATGCTCTGTGAATGTATGGACTGTTTTTCAGGTGGCTGCTTTACAGATTTCTAGCAAGGGTATATCTCTGGCCGCAGCCAAAGTACCAGCTGTACCCCAGTCGAGTGAGCCCTCAGGCCTGGAGGGGGTGTGTTGCCCAATTTGTCATAGCAGAATTGTATACAAGAGACAATCCACCTAGCAATAGTCATTTTAGTGGCAGGTTTACCATTCCCCACTTCACCATAAGTGAGAAACAATTGAAGACGGTGATTTCTGTGTGCCTTAGTATGCTCCACGTAGTACCTAAGAGCCCTTTTAACATCCAAACTGTGTAATCTTCTTTCTCCTGAAGAAGAATGGACAGTGAAAAACACAGGGAGAGACACAGACTGGTTCAGATGAAAGTCTGATACCACTTTGGGCAAGAACCTCCTATTGGTTCTTAGGACCACTTTATCCCTATGGAAGGAAATGAAGTCAGGTTCGACTGACAGGGCCTGCAGTTCACTAATCTGCCTGGCAGTAGTAACAGCTAACAGGAACACAGTCTTCCAGAGCAAGTACTTCAGCTCGGCCGAATCCAGAGGTTCAAAGGGTGGCTGCATAAGCTGAGCAATGCAGACATTAAGATCCCAAGCCGGAGTAGGCTCTCTAAAGGGAGGGTTAATGTGAAAAAGACCTTTGAAAAACTTGCTGAAAACAGGATGAGATGTCAGGGAAGAGCCCTTCCCTGCTGAAAAGAATGCAGAGACAGCTGCTAGGTGAACCTTCAGAGTTGCAGGCCTAAGGCCTAGACCATTAAGATGAACCAGATAATCTAAGGCTGTGGTGATGCTGCAGAGTCAGGCACAATGCCTTTCTGAGAACACCAAATGCTGAACCTTTTCCATTTGGAATTGTACGTTTTTCTAGTGGAAGGTTTCCTGGAGACCTTCAAAATATCCAGAACTCCCTGAGAAAGATGTAGGCCTGCATATTCTAACTCTTCAAGAGCCAGGCCTTGAGGTTGAGAGATTGGGGTACTAGATCCTCCCCTGGGAGGAGGACAAGAGATTGTATCTCTTGGGAAGAAACAGGGGGCGTGACACTGCCAGAGACAGCAGCAGAGGATACCAAGGCTGTCTGGCCCAATCTGGAACCACTAGTCTCACTGTGCAGGGTTGAGTTCTGATTTTGATCAGGACTCTGAACAACAGAGGGAAGGCACACAGAAACCTGTCCTGATCCAGAATGAGAGCACCCAGAGGCACAGTCCCCAGGACTGGAGGCCTGCAGCAAAACAGAGGAAATTGGTGATTGTCCGTTAATGCAAAGAGATCCATCTCTGGAGTGCCCCACCTGGAAAAAATGACATGTAGAATGTGAGGGTCCAGGAACCATTCGTGATGTCCCTGGGAGATTCTGCTCAGAGCATCTGTTAGTACATTGTCCTTTCCTGGAAGGAGAACTGATATGAGTGAAGTCTGAAGAGAACAGGCTAGAGACCACAACTTTATGGCTTCTGTGCACAAGGCTGTGGACTGAGTGCCTCCCTGCTTGTTGATGTACCACACGGTGGTGTTGTCTGTTCTGACCTGGACCACCTTGCCCCTGACTGACTCCGTGAAGACCTGAAAGGCCAGGAAAACTGCTCTGAGTTCCAGGAGATTGATATGAAGGAGAGACTCCCGTGGAGACCAGATCCCTTGAGCTGTAAGGGCTCCCAAATGGGCTCCCCACCCTAGGAGAGAAGCATCTGTAGTTAGGACTACTGAGGGGACTTGACAGAGAAATGTAACTCCTTGTCTGAGGTTGTCCTTTTCCAACCACCACTGGAGAGCTTGGACCAGAGTCTGAGTCACTGGGATCAGTTTGGAGAGGGATTCTCTTTTCTGAGACCAAAAGGACTTTAGGTGAAACTGAATGTCCCTCCTCTGAAATCTGGCTCTTTGTACCACCGCAGTAGAAGTTGCCATGTGGCCTAGGAGTTGGAGAAACTGTCTTGCTGGACGAGAGACGAGAGGGCGAAAAGAGGAAGCAAGATCTATTAAGGACTTCACCCTTGCCAGGGGGAAGGAAGCTTTTGCTTGGACAGTATCCAGTTCTATTCCTATGAAAGTAAGAAGTTGCACTGGTTCGAGGACAGACTTTGGGAGATTAAGAAGAAATCCCAGAGAGTTGAGCAAGTCTTAAGTGGTTTGCAGAGCTGACTTGACCTGGTCTGATGACTGGCCTACAATTAGCCAGTCGTCCAGATATGGGAAAATGGAAATACCTTGTCTTCTGAGGTAAGCCACTACCAATGCAAGGCACTTTTTGAACACCCTTGGAGCTGATGTTAGGCCGAATGGCATGGCCCTGAACTGATAGTGGCCTGAAGGCAACTTGAACCTGAGGTACTTTCTGTGGGACCACCTGACAGGAATATGGAAGTAGGCATCCTTGAGGTCCAGGGATGCCAGCCAATCCCCTGGCCTTGAAGAGGGAAGGATTATTCCCAGAGTCACCATTTTGAATTTGGGTTTTGAGATGTGTTTGTTCAAATACCTTGGGTCTAGGATGGGTTGCCACTCCCCTGTTCTTTTTTGGGGGTAAGGAAGTACCTGGAGTACAGGTCATTGCCCCTGTGTAGAGTAGGAACCTTCTCTACAGCTCTGAGAGCCAGAAGAAAGGAAACCTCTGCCTCTAGGGCAAGTGTCTCTGAGATTGATGCAGGTGGAAAAGACCTGGCCCTCCTTTTTGGAAACTTTTTGAAGCTGAGGGCCAGTCCCTGGCTTACTACTTCCAGGACCCACTTGTCTGAGGTAACAGACTTCCAGGCCTGAAAGTAGTAAGCCAGCCTGCCTCCTACTGGGATCTGGGAGTCAACCCGGGCAGACACAACAGGGTGTCTGCTTGGCAGGAGCCTTAGGCTGGGAGGAGGGAGCAGCCCTGCTTATTCCCCTCCTGCCCCTCCCTCGGAAGAACCCCTCTTGGGAAGGAAGGGAGAGGAGGCCTGGGCTTGGTCAAAAGGCAGGTGAAAAGGCCTGCCCCTGCCCCTAGACTGCTGCTTTTGTGAAGTGGCTTGCCTTTCCTTGGCTTGTGCACTCCTGTAGGTTGTCCTGTATTCATCCATTTTTTTCATGTAAGCCTCTGCCTGCACCCCAAACAGAGAGTTACCCACTACAGAAAAATCCATAGCCTTGGCCTGGGTATCCTGTGAAAGGCTAGTACATCTGAGCCAAGCATGTCTTCTGAGAGACACAGATGTAGCCATGACGCTTGATGCCACATCACTAGAGTCCACAGCAGCATGAAATTGCACTTTAGATGCCTCAATTCCATCAGCAGCCACCTCCCCCAGCTCCTTGGCTAGCTGGGGGAGGCCTGTTTGGCCAGTTCCAGAACAGTATCCCACCTGGACTTCTGGTACCTGGCTGTGTAGGCCATATAGTTTGCCTGCCTGAGTCCCAAAGAGGATGCCAAATATTGTTTCTTGGCCATGGCATCAACTTTCCTTGAGTCCTTGTCTGGGGGGTGCGTAGCCAGATGAATGTTAGCCCTGTCACAGGCTGCAGACTGCACTACCCCAACATGGCTGCAATGAGTGTACAGGAACTCCATACCTCAGCCTGACACCATATACCGCCTAGCCATTCTTTTATCCACAGGAGGTAAGGAAGAAGAAGAAGAATCAGCATTTACATAGCGCTTTTCATACACAGTGTATCCCAAAGCATTTTACAAACAATGCTAGACTGGTAGTGAAGTGACTGAATGTAAGGAGTTAGGAGTTTGTAAAAATTTTTGTGTCCGTTTCCTCAGGGACTTGTGAAGAGGGATGGACAATCTCTTGGACTCCAGGATGTACATCATTTCTGCAAAATCAGGCTCTTCCTCCTCCTCAGCAGCTTCAACCATAGGGAGTTGGAGGGTTTCAGCCACCTTCTTGTAAAACAAGAAGTGTGAAGGGGACTCAGAAAGCCTGGGAGGGGAGACACTGGAGGGCCTGTCTGGGGAGATGTCCGGTTCAACGGGCACATTTAAACCCCCAAGGTCGTCATCTTCGTCCTCATTGTCAGGATAGTCTTCGTCCCCCTCCCACTCCTCATAGAAAGCATCTGGATTGTAATCCGAAGGAGATGGATCCGACAGAAACCAACCGCCTAACCGAGGGTACCGGTTCAGACGGAACCGGGCGAAATGACTGAACAATGCTAATCGCTTTGGCTATCTCGTCCGCAGTTGGAGTATACTGGATCCGAACCAGCAGAATTACACTTTCTCTTTGACGGAACCAGCCCCTCAGAGTCAGATCTCCCTTTGCCCGAGGAGGTATTGCCTAGGTCAGTAGGCACCTCCTCAGGTTTGACCGCAACCGAACCGGGCAGGCCATTCGGATCTACGGACTTCTTGGCATCCCTTTCCTTCAGCCTACTCAACCTTTTTTCTAGAGTGGCTTTAGGGAAGTTTTTGCAAATTTGGCAGTCTGATTTGAGGTGGTCAAACCCCAGACAATAAACACAGATGAGGTGGGGGCTGGCCTTGGCAAAGGCCTCCCCACACTCAGTACAGTGTTGAAACCCAGTGGGACCAGTTTTCTTCTTGGATTTCTCAGACATGGCTAACCTACCAAATTACCCTTAACAGCTTTCAAGCCAGGTAATAATCAACTGATTGGTTACAAACTGTGTCACGCGTTCTGAAAAAGAACCGGAAAAAGTCCGGTTCTTTTGAAACCGATTGGTACTGGAACACCACACTAATCCAGAAATACAAAACAAAGTAAATAATTTAGAAAAAAAAAAGGTTGGTTCCTAACCAGACCGACCGAAGAGAAACCAAAGTGAAAAAAAAATTTCCACAATTTTAAGTAATAAAACAAAGTCACCACCTATCTATCACACTAACTGTACCAAAGACAGAGGCTGGAAATCCAAAAAAATAAACAGATCGGTTTAACCTGAACGCTTTTAATCAAACTTTACCGAACTGAGCAGAGGAATCTCCGGAGCGACTTTACTGTTAGGTGGAGTAAAGAATCTGACGGTTACACTGATAAGTACCAGAGACAGAGGTTTGAAAACTGAGCTCGAGCTCAACGTTCTATGCAGCTGCATAGAGTTAACTCTTTCCTCTCCGGGGCAGTTCAAGTGCTGGGGCTAAATGCATAATGTCAGAATACAGCAAGGCTTCATGTTGTTTGAATGTCCTTTTTTCACGTGGGGGGAAGAGACAAGGCGATAGTTTAGAGAACAGGACCTTTCCAAGAGGAGCGGGAAAATCTAAACCCCCACCAGCAAGAGGGATCTGGAAAGTGAAATGCTTCACAGGCCAAGCTAACCCCCAGGTCCACTAGGGGAGGAACATTTGGTAATAGATGCTCCTTCTCCCCTTTCTCCTTAGCTGGAAGATAGAACAGAAATGAAAATGATGTACCTACCGTAATTCTTGATCTTCTTGGATGAAGTCTCCACCACTCATTCACACTAGTGGGACTATATTGGAGGTGCTAGGATCGGCGGAAGCCAAAATCTTCTGTGCAGCGCGGGCCAACCTCCAACTGCATGCATAGTCTTATCTCGGCACCGGCCCTTCAGTGCGAGAGATAGACCACGATGCGTAATGCAGAGGCTGGCTCGCGCCATATAGGCTATCTCGGCGTCGACCCTCCAACCGCCTCAGTACCTTTTTATCTGAGGAAGTGCAGCATAAACTAACCTAGAAAATGAACCCATCTCAGACATAAGACAGTCCATATGACCATGTAAGAAGGGTCAACTCAACAGTGTCTTCACAGCTCAGCCAATGAGGAAGTAAAGACCAAAACAGGATGAGTGAGTTCGAGTGATGGTGGGTGGGGGCATGAATGAGTGGTAGAGACATCGTCCTAGAAGGTCAAGAATTATGGTAGGTACATAATTTTCATATCTTCCTGGACATAAAGTCTCCACTACTCATTCACACTAGTGGGAGAGTACCGAGCTAAAATAATCCCCCAATAAGGGCAGCAAGAGAAAGGAGCTCACTCAGGACAGAAGTCCATTAAGGATTGTGCTGGCAAAGAAAGGATGCTGCCTGGCATGTACATCCAGGGCATAGATCTTCACAAAAGTGTGCACAAAGCTCAAAGTGACTGCACTGCAGATCTCTGCAATCAGCACATTTTAAATCTCTGCCAGAGATGCTGTGACCGCTCTGGTAGAGTGGGTGTACACCCTGCCTTCCAGCTTGACCTGCGCCATTGAACAGCAATGGTGAAGACAAGCTACCAGCCATGCTGAAATGCATCTGATGGCAATAGGTTGATCCAACCCGGCCATGCTGAATGAGACAGAGTTGCTTAGATCTGCAAACCTCTTTTGTTCTGTCGATGCAGAATCGCAAAACCCTTTTTACATCCAGAGAATGTAGGGTACACTCCCCTTCATTCTGAAAGATTGCAAAGTAGGTCGGAAGGACCAATGGCTGGTTCAGGTGGAATTCCAAGACTACTTTAGGAAGGAATTTAGGGCGAGTTCTGAGAACCACCTTGTCCTTGTGAAATACTGTGTACATGGGGTCTGTGACCAGGGCATGTATTTCAGACACCCTGCGAGCAGAGGTAATGGCCACAAGGAAGGCAGCCTTCCAGGTCAGAAGCTTCAAGTCGCAGGTTGCTAGAGGCTCAAATGGCTTACGGGTGAGTATAACTAGAACAAGGTTGATATCCCAAGTGGCTACCAGGCTCAACTAGTGGTCTAGTGTGCAGGATACCGTTAAAGAATCTCTTAACCAAGGGTAGCTGAGCCACAGATATATTGTGGATAGGCTCGTGATAGGCCAAAATCGCACAAAGATGCACCTTCATTATTGAGTATTGCAGTCCTGTGTTCGACAGGTCTAGAAGGTACTCTTAACACCTTGTTTGGTGAGCAAGTAAAGGGGTCCAGAGAGGACTCTGCACACCAAATGGAAAATGGTTTCCACTTTGCCATGTAGGTATTCCTAGTGGATGGCTTGAGTGCTGCTAGGAGGATGTCTGAGATTCTCCAAGACGTTGAACCTACCCACTTCTATCTCCTCAGGAGCCAAGGACCTCCAGACACTGGGTTAGGAGGTCTGTTTGAAGTGGAAGTTGTCTTGGTGGAACCTCCGATAATCTGTTGATTAAGGAAACCATATCTGATGAGGCCAGCAGGGGGTAATGAGAATCATGCTGCCCCCCTGTGCCTCTAACTTGAGCAGCACCCTCTGAATTAAGGGAAGAGGAGGAAATGCGTACAGAAAGTGTCTTGTCCACCGCAGTCTGAATGCATCCTGACAGAAAGTGCCAGGTTCTGGATGTCTGGAGCAGAAGAGAGATAGTTTTACGTTGAATAGAGATGCAAAAAGGTCCAGGTCGGAGTGCCCCACTCTTTGAACAGCCACTGCATGACATTTGAGTCGAGAGATCATTCATGTGGATCCACCTCCATTCTGCTGAGGCAATCTGCCAGATCGTTCTGGATTCTTGACAGGCAGACCGCCTGGATATGGAAATTACATACTTACCGTAATTATTGATCTTCTTGGACAGTCTCCATCACTCATTCACACTAGTGGGGATAGCGCCGGAGGCGCTAGGACCTAGCGGGAGCCAAAAATTTTCAGAAGGGCCGGCGCCGAGGTAGGACCATGCAGCGGCACCAGCGAGACTGACTCGCGCCTGTATAGGCTATCTCGGCGTCGACCCTCCAACCGCCTCAGTACCTTTTCGACCAAGGAGGTGCAGCGTAACTAATGAGAATAACTCATTCTGAGTGTCTGGGCCTGAGAGGGCCCAGATGGCCTTTGTAAGAAAGGTCAAAGAACAATGTCTTCACAGTCCGAACCATAGGCCATGAAGACCAGGAAAGAAAAACGAGTGAACCCAGGGGATGGTGGGTGGGCGTGTGAATGAGTGATGGAGACTGTCCAAGAAGATCAATAATTACGGTAAGTACGTAATTTCCATATCTTCCTGGACTAAGTCTCCATCACTCATTCACACTAGTGGGAGAGTACCAAGCTAAAATCAACAACCCTGAGTAGGTGGTAGGAGATAGGGTTCATTCGGAAAGGACAGCCAAGGACTGTCCTGTTAATAAAAGAGCTGTCTTGTAAGAGCATCTATAACATGGTGTCTACAAGATAAACGCTTGAGTTGTAACCTCGCCTTGCCGACAAACTACAATGGGCAAAAAAAAAATTAAAGTCTGCCAGGCAGCCTGAATTATTCTAGAGCGGCAAGAACCTGGCCTCACAATCTGATCTAGGACCAAAATTAATAGTGTCAAAGACATGCACTAATCTAATGTAAAAGACCTCAGGAGCTGCAAGAGCCGGAGGTAAAGTGTACAGGTTCAGGGTAGTATGACTGTATGTGAATATTTGAAACTACCTTAGAAAGAACCTACGACCAAGGGTCAAGAAGAAAAACATGTCGCCGGCGCAGCGGTGGGATTCCACTGCGGCGCCCGGCGACCCGGTCGGGAACGGACCTGGATCGCCGGAGGGTCAGCCGGGGAGAAGGATGGAGCGCCCTATGGACTGCTCTTCTCCAGGGGGAGGGAGGGTGGGTTAGTGTTCGGAGACACTAGTGACCCCGGAGGCTGGGGAGTCACCACCTTCTACGACACTTGAGCCTTGGAGGCCCGGGCAGGCGATCATCACATCATTACCGTCCGCCTCCCGGAAAAACGGAGAAAATAGGCGGCTGTCGGCGCCCTACATAAACCGCGGCTTCAATTAGCCTCTCCAGGCCGGCCTCGATCCAAAAAAATTAGTGCTCATGGGTCCCCCGTAGCCCCACCCATGGGGGTAAGCTGCGGGTATCGGAGGCTCGAGGCCGCTTCTGGAGAGGTGGAAGCTGCACGGCTGATAGTCCCGGGCGGTCGGCTGCTAGGTGAGGAGGAATAAAAGCATAAAAATAAAAAAAAAAAAAAAAAAAAGAAAGAAGCATGTCATCTGTTAAGCTGGAGCAAACATGGAAGTAGGAATCTAAGTTCCGACTTGCTGAAGAGTCACTTCTGTTGCTGCAAGGCTCTGATCAGGAGAAGAAAGCCTGATTAAAAAACAAAAAGGGGACTAACAGACTGGTTAGATGCCTAGGTTTTGGAAATATCTCGGAATAAGAGAAATTCTCTTAGAGAAAGAGGTGAGCTATACCACCACTGGATCGGACTGCCCCTAGGGATAGAAGAAAACAGGTACCCTTTACTGAGGTTTAGAGGCGACAGCCTCAGGTTGAGGGGCTGAACCTGATCAGATTAGTGGTATCAGGGGAAATTCCAACTGGGCCCTGTGCTCGTGATAATTCTGACCCCCTCCTTTTTTGTCTTTTTTTTAAATATCATTAGTCCGAGCCTGACAAGGTTGTTGGCTGCTATTTGGCAAGTATTGCCTGATACAGAAATGACAAGGATGTCATCCCTCTGAGGAGCAGGAGGAGCCTGAAGATCCATAACTGAACCCCTGACTGGACTAATAATAGCTAGACAGATGTTAACTACCTGTGATGAAGCAGCCACCAGAGGGACAGCATCAAAAATGGCTGTATACCCCTATCAAAGGAGCGGACAGTCTGTGCAGCTCCCGACCATAGAATTAAAATGTTCCAAAGAGTGTAATTGTCTTGACCACTGAAAAGTCTAGACGCAGAGGTATATAGTCCACAGATCCAGTCTGAACACTATGGTGGACCCCATAAATGAGGAACTACTAAAAGAGCTTGCATCACAGACTCTGATGATAGAGAGGGCGTTCAGTATATAAAATGAGTCATCCGCTGTATCACTGACCAGAAGGACAGGGAAAGACTCATCCAGATGCCTCTCTACCACAGAAGGACCCCAAAAGAGGTCTCGGTTAGAGCCACTAGAGACTCCGCCACCAGGAAAGGTGTCGAGGAGCTTGGCACCACGTAGGGGGCAGAGAAAGTGCTGAGCGGAATGAGAGATTCCGCTGACAGAAACAGAACAGAAGAGTCCCATCAGCGGAAAATCGCTGGATGAGGAGATCCGATGCAGACCGCCAACCACTAAAATGTGTGGAAATAATCCGCAGAATAGGAATTCATTCCATGGAACATCCCAACACAAGTCCTGCGGAAGAGAGATCTGCAAACATAGATCTTTCCCTAGTTCTGTCAGACAGCACCAACTGGCACCCCTGCGGCACTAGCATCACTCCTGGCACAGGAAGGCACCAAGCAGTAACCATGCCAACCTGAGAGACACCAGAGGGCACCCACGGCAGAACCCGCAGGGTATCCTCGGTACCAAAGGCAGCAATGGCACCCCTGACGCCCATGGCACCCATGGCACCGCTGGTGCCAGGCGCCACTGCGCGGTGCTCGGCGTCGCCCGCGGCACCTGCGGTGCCCGCACCGCCGCGGTGCCTGGCATGTCACCGCGCACCCACGGGTGCATGCACCGCGTGCATGGCGCCGCTCAGCGCGCCCGCAGGTGCACGGCACCACCTGCGGCACCCACGGGTGCACGGCACTGTCCACGGTGCCACCCACGAGTGCACGGTGCCACCTGCGGCACCCGCGGGTGCCTGGTGCCACCCGCAGCACCCACGAGTGCCCGCGGGCATCAGTGGCACCGTGAGACACCCACAGCACCGCTAACAGCGCCGACAAAGAAGCACCCACGGCGCCAAGCACAGCGTGAGCCACAGAGCCGACCCACGGCACCGAGCACGGCGCCGACTGCAGCACAGAGCACGACGCTGAAACACGGAGCCGAGCATGGCACCGAGCAAGCCACGGTGCCGACTGCAGCACAGAGCACGGCACCGAGCCATGGAGCCGAGCACAGCACCGAGCCACGGCGCCGACTGCATCCAGTACAGCGCCAAGCACGGCACCGAGCCACGGCGCTGCCTGGCGGCGCCGACCCAAACACCAGCGGTGCCGCCTATGGCACCCATGCCAAACCAGGGGCACGACACCAGACCTGTGGCGCCACCAAGGTGTTGGGCACAATGCCAGGAAAAACACCATGGAAAAGAAGAGAAAGGTGGTGCCCGTGCCGGCCCCTGCATGGAAGGAAGAGGGGGTAGGCACGAGGGGCTGACAAGATGGCGAAGGCACCAAGAGGGCACCGCGCTCATTCAGATCCAATTGACCCGGCTCCGGTCCAACGGCCCCGAGGCCCAGAAACCAGGAACACAACCAGGAAAAAAGGAGTCAAACCCCTGCTCCACAGGAGCAGCCCAGAGGTGGAACTGCTCACGGAACTCCAACGAGGACAGAGATGGAGTCCGAGTCGAGAAAGCAGCCGTTAGGGAGCGGGCCAAGGAGGAACCCACGAAGTCGGTTCAGGCCTATCGCCTCTACCAACGAACAACTGTGCAGACATACCAACGGGCAACCTCGATGCACCCCGATTCTTCTTCCCAAACGAAGAAGAAGAGCCGAGGCTAAGCGGGATGATCCCTGGCACCGCCAGACTTCAGGCTGTGGACTGTCCTCCCCCGAGCACAGGACTGTCCGTAGTCAGACCCCCGGTTATTTACAGGCAGACCGGCACAGCCCTCTGCCATAACAACTTTCAACGAAGTCTTCCTACAGTCACCGCTACTGCCTAAGGACGACTCCGTGGATGGCAGGAAAGAATTTCTTCATAATCTTCTTATTCGTAAAATAAAAATTACTACTAAATAGTTAAATTAAAACTTTTAAATTAAACACTAAAAGCTGCTGTCATATAGACGAAAACTTTGACTGCAGACAAGCGGACGCCGACATCCAAGCGCACTCGACGGCGGAGAAAAGGAACTGAGGCGGTTGGAGGGTCGACGCTGAGATAGCCTATACAGGCGCCGAGTCAGTCTCGCTGGTGTCACATGGGTCCCACCGCCGCCCTTCTGAAAATTTTGGCTCCCGCTTGGTCCTAGCGCCTCCGGCGCTATCCCCACTAGTGTGAATGAGTGATGGAGACTTAGTCCAGGAAGATCAGCGCTTTGTGCTTGAGACGGCATTCCCACACTCTCATGGCTTCTTTGCACAGAGGGTAAGAGTGTGCTCCACCCTGTTTGTTGATGTAGTACATCACCGCCTTATTGTCCATCTGAAGGAGAATTACCTTGTAACAGAGGACATCCTTCAGGGCTCGGACAGCGTACGGGACAGCACTCATCTCTAGGACATTAATGTGCAGCTGGAACTCGTCCATACTCCACAGGCTCTGGGTGCGGAGATCCTGAGAGTGAGCCCCAAACCAATCAGAGATGCATCCGTGGTGATGGTGATCTGTCTCTCCAGTGGGGCAAAAGGAAAACCTTGGAGAAGGTTGTCCTCCTGAGTCCATCAGGTGAGTGACCTTGTTAGATGCTCTATCACCTTGATCTGGAACGATTGTGCATGCGTGGTCGGTGACCACCGAGTACTGAGCATCCACTGTGTGGTTCTCATGTGCAAGTGGGCCAGGGGCACCATGAACACAGACGATGCCATAAGACTCAGCATCCACTGCATCGAAAGAGCTCAAACAGAGCTGTTCTCCTTCATGAAGCGAGCCATCTGGAGAATGTTGTTTCTCCTGTCTTCTGGAAGGAAGGCTCTTGCCCAGAAGGTGTTCAGGAGAGCTCCTGCGAAGAGACGCTGTTGGGAGGGTTGAAGCTGCGATTTTTCCAGGTTCAGGAGAACTCCCATGGATGTGAGGAACTTGGAAGTCATGGCAACCACTTCCTGTGTCTCTTGTCTGGAGGAGCTCGCAAAGAGCCAATCCTCCAGGTACGGAAACACTTGAATCCTGAGTTTTCTGAGATGCACCGCGAGCACTGCAAAGCACTCTGTAAAGACTCCAGGTGCCGAGGATAGCCCAAAGGGCAGGACTCTGAATTGACAGTGTTGGCCCAGAGCCACAAAGCGTAGGTACTTGTGGTGGCTTGGGTGCACTGGGACATGTTGGTAGGCATCCTGCATGTCCAGAGAAGCCAGCCAATCATTTTGATGAATCAGAGGTAGGAACGTTCCTAGCAATATCATCCTGAATCTCTCTTTCAACAGGAATTTAACTTCCTTGGGTCTAGAACAGGGCACATACTGCCTGTTTTCTTTGGAACTAGGAAGTAGTGGGAGCAGAAACCTGTGTCCCATTCTGCTTGTGGAACCACTTCTATTACCCTGTTTTTCAGAAAGCCCTGAATCTCAGAAGCAAGGAGGTCTGACTGAGTGGTAGACAGTTTGAGCTGTCATTTGGGTGGCCGATGCGGAGGGGTCTCCCAAAAATTTATTGAGTATCCCTCTCGATTTATCCTGAGGACCCATCTGTCCGTTGAGACGGACCTCCACTGGTTGTAAAACTGAGTCAGACGCCATACTACTGATGAAGAGGAGTCCCCCTCGGGCAGTTGAGGTGGGACATGGGCCGGTTCTTCAGAGGGTGGCACTGGGCACCTTTGGGTCCTGTGCCTTCTGCTACATTTTCTTTTGTGGCTGGGGAGCTTGGTTCTTGTTAAAAGTCCCTCGGCCTTTACCACAAAAGGACTGACGGTTATGAAGCTGCCGGCTGTTTTCACCCCACTGAGGGGCAGCAGGGGCCAGTCTGTCTGTCTTAATAGCAATCCTAGTTTTCTGAGTGGCCTCCAGTGCCTGCTCCACCCGTGAGCCAAACATAAGCACCATCAAATGGAAAATTCATGACTCTCTGTTGAACATCATTAGTGAATCCTGAAGTCCTTAGCCATGAGTGACGCCGGGTGCATATCCCGGCCACTGCTGCTCAAGAAGCAGTGTCAAAGGTGTCCAAAGCAGACGTATGTTGACGATTGTTGGACTCAATGCCTCTAGTAATGGTCTGAAGAAGTTCCGAGCTAACGTCAGACTCCGGAAGAGCCTCCACAGTTTCTTAGAGCAAATGCCAGAGGGTACACTCATACTGAGAGAAACGGCCCTGATAGCTAGCAATATGCATGCCTAGGATAGTGGCAGCGAACACCTGCTTCCCCAGAGTATCAATTTTACGGGATTATTTATTTACTGGACAGGCCGTGGATTCCTGGGGAAAGATGGCTTTGTCATTCTCTGCCAAGACCACTATGGCATCCACAAAGGCTTGAGAGGCAAGGATTGGCCTATCCTCAGGGGGAGCATATTTCTTGTCTATGGACCTAGCCACAGAAGGGATGAGCGCTGATCTGTCCCACACCATTTGTGAAAGTTTCTCGAAAGAGGGTTGCACTGGTGGTGTCAGTTCCACAGGAAAGGCTTACCAGGATCCACCTCAGAAGTCTGAAGAGAAAAGGTGGAATTCATATTCTTCAGAACAGAATTAAAAGAAAGGTCCTCGACCAAAGGCTCTGCTGAAGTGGAGGGCTTACTTTCTACTCCAAAGGATGAATCCTCATCCAGATCATAGATCAGGATCAGAGTGAATATAGTCCCCTACTAACACAGAAGGGATAGTATAGAAAGGACAGGGAGGGAGAAGAGCAGGAGGAGGCACTCCCTGAATCGAAGTCGAAAACCCTGGCATCCGAGGCAGCATCGGGAGCAGTGCCAACAAGGCCAGAGCCAAGGCCGAGTGCCTGGGGTCCCCAAACCTGACACTGAGGCATTCAAAGTTGGAGACCTGAAAGTACGAGGAGGAGTAGGAGAAAGCAGTTACTGTGCTGGCCCCTGTGCTGCAGCCATGTGAGGGGGAAAAGCACGAGGGAGTGGCGCCGACCAAGATCAAGCAAAGCAGCAACCAGGTGGACCCAACTGTTTCTGTCTGCGGGTCCACGGCCCCGGAGTAGAATCAACAGGCAAAGGCAGTCAGAACAACTGAAGAACCCACTGCTCCATAAAAGTGGCCCAATGAAACTGCTCACCAGAGGACACCCCCCCCCAGGAGGGCAGGGAGGAACTCCAGGGAAGAGTACCGCGGCCGCTAGGAACTAAAGCCACAGGCGACCCCGACAGAGCCGGGGTCGGTCTCCTGTGCCCCACTACAGACGATCTTCGTGCAGACGTACCAGAGGGTGACCTCGAGCAGTACCACTTCTTCTTTGACCGGTGGGACGAAGAAGAGCTTGAGGCCGAGCGGTGCCGGGTCTCTGACCTCGACTGGGAATGGGGCCACTTCTTTTTTTGTGCTTTCAGGAGGACCGCCCCTTCTTCCTTAGCATCAAACTCCCCATGGTCAGACCCCGAAGAGGGCAGCAGACCAGGCCCAGCACTGTTGCTAAAACAGCTTTCAAGTGAAGTCTCCCTGCCGTCACTAGACCCGTTCATGGTCGACTCCGTCGAAGGCAGGCTGAGGAAGGCTGCTTTTCTTTGTCGGTTAAAACGAATAAAACTTCTTTTTTAAAATAAATAAATAAAGAACTAAAGACTAATCAAATACTGAAACGACCATGCTGCTGTCACAGAGACATGAAGATTTGACTCCTGGAAGGCGGGTGAGCGAGTGATATCATCACTGAAGCACACTCAACGGCAGGAAAAAAGGAACTGAGGCAGTTGGAGGGTCGACACTGAGATAGCCTATACAGTGTGAGCTAGCCTCATGGTGCCGTGCACATGAGGTCCTATCCCAGTGACAGCCCTCCTGAAGATGTTTGGCTCCTGCTGGATCCTAGCACCTCCGGTGTAGTCCCACTAGTGTGAATGAGTGGTGGAGACGTTATGTCCAGGAAGATCCAGTCTTCCAGCCACAGTTCACCTCTGCACCCAAGGGGAAAGTCCCGGGGTGTAACAGGGTAAAACCCTCTATTTAGCACCACTGGGGATGTGAAGTTAATAGGAAAAGGAGACTTCAAGGTGGTTCCTGAGTCTAGAAGTCCAAAGGGACTTTGCGCAAACAACGGACACAGGAGAGGGTCTCTTGCAATTGGAGAAAGAAGAAAAACAAAATAGAGAGGGTCCTTGGCACCCTAATCTCAGCAGAAAGGTTCAGACGAAGGTGGTACCCACAAGAGTAGCCCCAGGCAGAACTCCCAGACAGGAGGCCTTTAGATCTCCCCTACCGAGAAGAGTGGCCCAGGGAGCCAAGGAAAAAGAGGGCAAGAGCTCCTGCTTGTCCTATCCCCCTTAGCGTGGGCCACTGGTGCTTCAAAAAAGTGGCACGGAGCCCAGAGGTACCAGTGGGAGCCCACAACTGGCCTCAGTTGGGAGGGGCAGGCAAGCAGGGAGGAGGCACTGCCCAGAAGCTGAGGCCCAAGAGGGAAAGGTGGGTGGGAAGCAGTGATTAATGGTGAAGATATACAGGAAGATCAAGAATTACAGTAGGTACGTAATTTTCATATCTTACCTGTATCAGTCTTCACCATTCATCACTAGTGGGTGAGTACCAAGCCCATAAGGTGGATTGGTACCTCCCTGAAGGCAGGACAGCATTCAGCCCCTCATAGGGGACTCAGGATGGAAGAAGGCCGATCACGGGTCTGGCTAGACCCACTACTGTTCAGTCAGGACTGGGCTCCTCACCTGCAGGACAGGGAGGGTGCCCAGACATTTCCTGCCTGGCTCTTTGGAAGGAAAAACAGGCTGTCCAAAATGGAGAGGCAGTCGCCCTACGCTGGGCCAAGAATGACAATCAGGAGAGGCGAAGCCATGCCGTCCACCAAATACCAACCGTGGATCCCAAAATCCTGGAGGCTACCGCGTTGGCATCATAAGATGCCTGCATCTGGTGTCTCGCTAGCTCCAGGACTCTTGTGCAAATGGCAATGGCTCGTCTGGTTACCTTGCAATCAGGCAAGGCCGCTAGGATGTCCCCCAACATGGCCCACAGGCACCTCTCATAGGACACTACGTGTGCCTGATGGGCAGCAATGGACAAGAGATGTGCCAAGATGAAAACCCTCCTGCCCCAGTGGTTGAACTCTGCAGAATCCACATCCATGGGACGGTCTCTTGTCAGGTGCCGACACTCAGAAGGGGTGTCCAGCCACTCCAAGCCTAATGTGGGGTTGGGCAAAGCTCCTGGAGACCCCAGGGGGTGCGCAATACCTGCACTGGCAGTCCCCAGGGGCTGGGGAAGTGGAAGTGGGTGGCTGCAAAACGTTGTACGACTCCCTCCATAAAAGGCTGAGGCCATGGAGGGATAACCTAGGATTCCTGGCTGTACTCCCCAAGGAACACCATAACCACATGTTCAGGATTGCGTTGAGACACTGGGGTAAGATTGAGCTCTTCCATCATTGTCACCAGGAGTCGCTGATACTGTGAAAAGTCAGCATCTGAAGACCAGTACAAGGAGGAACCCACTTTCTCAGAGAAGGAAGCAGAGGAAACGATGGTGCAGGAAGAGGAGATGCGAACAGCATCTCATCCATGGCCCTGTAAAACATAGGGAATCACTCGTCGTGGCCCTATACTGCTCCCAGGTGAGAGGCTCCAAAGGCCTGGAAAGACCAGGGAGAAGAAGGGGTGGTGGAGGAGGTACAGAGAGGAAGAAGGATGGGCACAACAGACCTGGGAGACCGGGCCCCCTCTGCCAGGGATGTGGGAACAAGAGGAGAACCCCTCTGAAGCAAGAGGGATGCGCTGTCTAGACCCCACCTGCTGCCCAAACCTCTCCGAGCCAGCAGGGGAAAGCCCACAGGGAGAAAAACCCTGGTGGTGGATCGGAGTCTAGCAAACCCAGTAGGGTGGCCCCTGTCCCCACCAGTTGCAGGGCTTCCGTCCCCTAGAGAAGGAGGAGGTGCCCGGCCTGGCACTCCAACTCCAGCCCGAAGTGACTGAGGTCACCTGAGCAGAGCAGGAGACAGACCGGTCCCCCAACCCCCGTGGAGAGGACCGAGATCTGCCCCCTCGAGCGAGGTCCCACTGGTTAACCGTCCTTAAGGGAGGAGGAAATTAAAATTCGGCACCAGGGTCGGCATCTGACTCCCCTCCAACTCCGTGCTGGCACCGAAGAATGACCCAACACCAAAATCGGCTTCCTCCACAGAAATGGCACGGCACCGAAATCTGCCTCCTTCACAGAAATGGCACCCGAAGCAGTGCCGTCACCGAAGCTGCACCGATATCTATGTCATCCCAAAAACGGCGCCACCATCAACATAGATGCCGACCTCAGCATCCACATCAGGGGCAGCACCAACCTCGAGGATAGCACCGATCACAACAGTGACCCTTGAAATGGCACCGTCCGTGGCACAGACAGCATGAGTGGCGCCAACTACGACGCCATCGCCAGATGCAGCACCGACCATGGTGCAGTCATCGACTGCGACACTGTCTGAGGCATGTGACAGGGTAGAATAGGACCCTGTCCCATTTATTTTGGAGAAAGTATTTAAATGCAAGGATCTGTCCTTTTCTGTCTTCTCTGTCTGGTTGCGCAACTAAATTTTCCTGTGAGACCTCAGACTAGATCAACCCAAACAGTCTCGCAATCCATTGCCTCTCTGTTTTCTTTTGCTGTCTGTTTTTCCTCCCTTGCATATTTAAATCTGCTAATATAAAATATATGAGAATCAATGTATGGAAATTTAGCTGATATTGGGATCTCTTTTGTTTAGAAAATGTTTAGTGTTGCTGTTGAAATTTTTATATATTCATAATTTGAGATGACTGTAAAAAACAAAGGTTATTTGAGTGCAAATGCCTAAGCCTTTTGTAAAGGCTGGAGGGACCTCAGGAAGCTCTGTGTTCTAGCAGATCCTGCCTGAAACCTACAAGGACAGAATGTTTGCTATGAATGAGGGCTGAGAAGATTTATAAAGACTAAAAGCTAAGCTGCATCTGGATGATAATTTTTTTTTTTTTTTACAAGAAACATTTGACTTTGCTTCTGTACATGGTTATTCTGAACAAGTTTGTTTTTTATGTTACTGCAACTACAAATAAACCATTTTATGGAATTTTACAACTGCTCCTGGTTTCCCCTGTGCTTCCTGACCCATGCCTCGACTACAGATGGTGTTAGTTATAGAAGTGTGATTTAAGCCGTGTATACTCTAAAACAGGAGATTGGTGCGTGGCTACTGGACCTAGTACCAGGGAAGCACTGAGGAAGGTATGGATTCTGCAGCTGAAGTCCAGTCAGAAACTGTACAGCCAGCACAAGTTATGGAAAAAGAACAGACAATGACAGAACCTAAAGGCCTGATGGACTTTTTGAAATGGTGGGCTATACAACAAAGAGAGACTGAGAAGCAGAGAGAAAAAGAAATTTAACAGTTAGAAGCGTTGAGGAGGGAAGAGATGCAGCAACAGAGGCAGCAGATGAGAAGAGATGCAACAACAGGAGCAGCGATGGCTGGATGCCTTACAAGCTATCAAAGGCAGAGGATCCGGCACAGATCCAGACGAGCACCAAAATGTAAGGAACCTAAAGGCCATTAAACTTACAAAGTTGTGTCCCTCAGATGATATTGAGGCATACCTGATAACCTTTGAAAGAGCTTTCACAGCCTGCCAGTGGCCAAAGCAGCAATGGACAATCAGACTGGTACCCTATCTGACAGGGAAAGCCCAGCTTGCCTACAGCAGTGTGGACATTGCACAGTCAGAAAACTATGACCTGGTGCAAAGTGAAATCCTGAAAAGATACAACATCTTCAGAGACCTACAGGCAGAGATTTCAATCTCAGAGGAACAACTCAGTTGACCATTCTCGAGAAACCTTCACCTGACTCAGAGAACTGATGAAGTGGATCCAACCAGAGATCAAAACAGTCCCACAGATCACAGACACATTTGCCATGGAGCAATTCATCAACATCTTGCCTACAGATATGCACCTGTAGGTAAAGGAACACCAACCAGATAATGGGGAAAAGGCTGTTTTTTAGGCTGAAGACTACCAAATGGCTAGACAAAAGCCACATCAGCGAGGTAAATGGAAATTACGTATTTACCGTAATTCTTGATCTTCTTGGACGAAGTTTCCACCACTCATTCACACTGATGAGATCTACAGCGGAGACGCCAGGACCCAGCGGGAGCAAACTTTTTCAAGAGAGCCGACGCCAGAGATGGAGCCGCGAGGAAGCGGCACCATGAGCCCCAGCTTGTGCAGTAAAGACTATCTCGGCGTCGATCCTCCAACCGCCTCAGTATCTTTTTTTCCCCGAGGAGGTGCAACGTAACTAATCCTAGAAAGATAGCCTAACAAAAATTGGACATAAAACAGTCCGGACCACCCGTATAAGAAGGGTCAACAAGAAGTCTTCCCAGCCTAAGATTGAGGGCGTGAAGACCAACAACAGAGGTGAGCTCGGGGGATGGTGGGTGGGCGTGTGAATGAGTGGAGGAGACTTCGTTCAAGAAGATCAAGAATTACAGTAGGTACGTAATTTCCAAATTTTCCTGGACAGAAAGTCTCCACCACTCATTCACACTGATGGGAGAGTACCGAGCTAATAATCCCCCGAGAGGCGGCAGGAGAAACCAAGAGCTCACAAATTTAGGACAGAAGACCGTTTAGGATGGTCCTGCCAAACAAAATATGTCACCTGGCATGGACATCCAGGGCATAGTGCTTGACGAAAGTATGCACTGAGCTCCAGGTAGCCGCACTGCAAATGTCTGCAATGGGCACATTGTGGATTTCTGCCAGTGATGCCATGACTGCTCTTGTAGAGTGGGCGTACACTCTACCCTCCAGCTTAACCTGTGCCATGAAATAACAGTGGCAAAGGCACGCCACCAACCATGCTGAAATGCATCTGATAGCGACAGGTTGACCCAGCTGGGTCTTGCTGAAGGAAACAAACAGTTGTTGAGCTTTGCAAATTTGTTTTGTTCTATTTAAATAGACGCGCAGAGCCCTTTTGACATCCAGAGAATGAAGGGAACATTCTCCTTCATTTTGGAAGAAGTTCACAAAGTAAGTGGGCAGGACTAAAGGTTAGTCTAGATGGAATTCTGAAATAACCTTAGGGAGAAACTTAGGATGGGTCCTAAGAACTACCTTGTCGTTATGAAACACAGTGTACGGCGGGTCTATGACCAAGGCGTGTATTTCAGAGACCCTGCGGGACGAGGTAATGGCCACCAGGAAGGCAATTTTCCACGTGAGAAATTTCAGCTCACAGGTAGCAAGAGGCTCGAAAGGCTTTCGAGTGAGCATGTCTAGCAAAAGATTAATGTCCCAGGCTGCAATTGGACGTCTAATAGGAGGTCTGGTATGCAGAATTCCCTTAAGAAACCTCTTAACTACGGGTAACTGGGCCAGAGACAAGGAAAGCACTGGCTCATGATAAGCTGAAATGGCACAAAGGTGAACTTTGACTGTAGAGTATTGTAGACCAGAATTTGAGAGGTCTAAAAGATCATCTAGAACTTTACTTGGTGGGCAGGAAAAAAGGATTCAAAGAGGATTTTGCACACCAGAGAGAAAAACGCTTCCATTTGGCTGTGTAAGTTTTTCTAGTGGCTGGCTTGCGTGCAGCCAAAAGAATATCTGAAACTCTGCGAGAGACATTGAACCTGTTCACTTCTATCTCTTCAGGAGCCAAACGTGAAGGTGAAGCGATCTCAGATTGGGATGGAACACCGGCCCAAGTCAGAAGGTTCGTCTGAAGGGGAAGCGCCTTCGGAGGGGTTTCTGACATACTGTTGAGTAATGGAAACCATATTTGTTGAGGCCAGAAGGGAGCAATGAGGATTATGTTGTCCCCCTGGGACTCCAACTTGAGAAGTACCCTCTGAATTACAGGAAGAGGAGGAAAGACGTATAGAAAGCGTTTTGTCCACTGCCGCCTGAACGCATCCTGACAGAAAATGCCAGGCCCTGGATTTCTGGAGCAAAAAAGAGGCAGTTTTGTGTTGAGTGGGGATGCAAAAGGGTCCAGGTCTGGAGTTCGCCACTCTGCGAATAGTGACTGAACTACAGCCGAGTTGAGAGACCATTCATGAGGATCTGCCTCCGTTCTGCTGAGACGGTCTGCCAGTTCGTTCTGCACTCCCGGCAGGTAGATGGCCTAGATTGGAGCGTTGTGCTCCAAGCACCATTCCCACACTTTCATCGCTTCCCTGCATAGGGGGTAAGAGTGTGCACCGCCCTGCTTGTTGATGTAATACATCACTGCTTTGTTGTCCGTTTGAAGGAGAATGTTCTTGTGACAGAGAATGTCCTTCAAAGCCCGGAATGCATAAAGGACTGCTCTCATTTACAGGACATTTATATGAAGCCGGGACTCGTCTTGAGTCCACGTACCTTGGGTGTGGAGATTCTGGCAGTGAGCTCCCCACCCCATCAGTGACGCGTCTGTGGTAATGGAGATCTGGTGATCTGGGGGAGCAAATGGATACCCTTTCAGAAGGTTGGTCTCCTGCGACCACCAGGTAAGTGACCTCTTCAGAGGTTCTGTCACCTTGATGAGAAAGGACTAAGGGTGAGTGGTTGGGGACCACTGAGTACTGAGCATCCATTGAGAGGTTCTCATGTGGAGGTGAGCTAGGGGTATAGTGAACACCGAGGATGCCATGAGACCCAGCATCCGCTGCATCGAGATAGCTCGAATAGAGCTGTTCTCTCTGATGTATCAGGCCATCTGTAGGATATTGCTCCTTCAGTCCCCTGGAAGAAAGGCTTTCGGATAGGAGGTGTCCAAAAGAGTTCCTATGAAAAGGAGTTTCTGGGAAGGCTGCAACTGCGATTTCTTGAGATTTAGCAGCACTCCCATGGACATGAGAAAGTCCGAGGCCATGGATACGGCGTCGAGAGTTCCTTGCCTGGAAGGACTTGCTAGAAGCCAGTCATCCAGATATGGAAACACTTGTATTCCAAGCTTTCTGAGTGTGCTGTGAGAATTGCACAACACTTTGTAAAAACTCACGGCGCCGAGGATAGCCCAAAGGGCAGGACTCTGAATTGATAATGTTGGCCCAAAGCCATGAATCTTAGATATTTGTGATGCTTTGGGTTAATAGGAATATGTTGGTAAGCATCCTGCATGTCCAGGGAGGCTAACCAGTCGTGCTGATGAAGCAAAGGTAACAGGGTTCCTAGCGATATCATCTTGAACTTCTCCTTGGGAAGAAACTTGTTCAATTTTCTGAGGTCCAAAATGGGGCACATGCCCCCTGTTTTCCTTGGAACTAGAAAGTAATGGGAGTAGAACCCTGTGTTCTGTTGATCCAGTGGAACTATTTCTACTGCCCTGTTGTTCAGAAGGCCTTGAATCTCAGGAGCAAGAAGTTCTGACTGAAGTACTGACAGTCTGGGCTGTCGTTTGGGGGAACGATCCGAGGGGTCCCTGAAAGACTGAGCGAATACCCCTCGCAGATTATCCAGAGGACCCATTTGTCAGAAGTTATGGACTTCTACTGGTTGTAGAATTGAGTCAGACAACCTCCCACTGCTGAAGCAGAGCCCCCCTTGGGCAGCTGAGGTGGGACTTGGGCCAGAAACTCAGAAGGCAGCACTGGGCGCTTTGGGCCCCTGTGCTTTCTGTTGCATTTTCTTTTGAGGCTGAGGAGCTTGGTTTTTATTAAAACCTCCCCTGCCTTTGCCTCAAAAGGACTGACGGTTGTGAAACTGACGCTTATTAACACTACCGCGAGAGGGGGCGGGAGCAGGTCGAGCCAATTTAATGGCAGACCTGGTCTTGTGTGTGGCCTCCAGAGTTTGTTCTACTTGAGGGCCGAAGAGATGCACACCAAAGGGTAATGCCATAACCTGTTGTTGGGCATCATTCATGAAGCCTGAAGTGCGCAGCCAGGAATGATGATGAGTACAAATGCCCACCGCCGCCGCTCGAGAGGCGGTATCGAAAGCATCCATAGCTGCTTTAACCTGTTGGTTTTTGGACTCGATACCTCTGGTTATGGTTTGAAGAAGCTCTGAATTAGTGTCCGACTCCAGTAGTGCTTCAACCACTTGTTTGAGCGAATGCCAAAGAATATACTCATATTGAGAGAAATAGCCCTGGTAGCTGGCAATTCGCATACCCAGGGTGAAAGCAGCAAAGACTCTCTTACCTAAAGTGTCTATCTTACGAGATTCTTTGTTTATAGGTCGGGCTGTAGTAGCTTGAGGAAGGACGACCTTATCATTCTCTGCCAATACTACAATAGGGTCCGCAAAGGCTTGGGAGACCAAAATGGGACGATCCTTGGGAGCAGCATACTTTCTGTCTATGGACTTAACCATAGAAGGAATGAGAGCAGGATTATTCCATACCATTTGAGAAAGCATCTCAAAGGAAGGCTGTACCGGGGGAGTTAAATCCATAGGGATATCTGGGACATGAAGGTATTGGAGTCTTAAAAGCTTCCCAGGATCGATATCTGTAGTTTGGAGAGAAAAAGTGGAATTCTAATTTTTCAGCAGAGACTTAAATGACAGGTCTTTGACCACAGGCTCAGCAATAGGATTAGATCCTGTTCCTTCCACATCACCCAGTCTAAGATCTGGGTCAGGCTCAATATCTTCTCCTGACAGCCCAGGAGGGACTGTATGGACAGGAATGGAGTGAAAATCAGAAGGAAAATAGGAAGGAAAAGGGTTCGGAAATGAGAAGCCCTGAAGACTGGAAGACGTCCCAGCCACCCTTGGCGCGGAAGAGGAGCACAGCGCAGTGTGACCGAGCACAGTGCTCGGCGCCGACAAGCCCGACAAGCCAAGGATGGCGCCAACAGGCCACATGGCGCCAAGGACGGAGCCGACAGGTGCAGTGACGCCGACAGCGCCGAAACCAACTCAGAGCTCCGAAAGGAAGGGTCTGAGGAAAAAGGAGGAAGACCAGGAGATAGAGGCATCGGTGTGGCCCCCTGCGCCGCAGCCATGTGAGAGGGGAAAACACCTGAGCGTGGAGTCGATGGCACCGGTCCCCCGGAAGGTCCGAAGGCCCCTGAGAGACCGGGCCAGGCAGCTGGACCAACCTCCGAGCCCACTGCTCCATGAGAGTGGCCCAATGATGAATCTACTCATCTGAAGCCCTACCAGAAGGCAGGGAAGGGCTCCGATGTCGAAGAGGTCGGTGACCAGAAACAGAAACCGGTGACTCCGAAGAAGGAGACCGGCAACTGACCCCAATGACCGACCGTCTATGCACAGACATACCAGAGGGCGACCTCGAGTGATGCCTTCTCTTTTTTGACCTAAGGGCTGAAGAAGAGCTCGAGGCCGAACAGCGCCGAGAACGCGACAGTTTTCTTTTATGCTTCTGGGGGACTGCCCCTTCCCTCAGGCACTAGACCATCTGTTGTCAGAACCCCCCCCCCCGGAGAGGGCGGCAAACCGGACCCAGCCCGGCTGACTAAACAGTTTTCATACAAAGTCTCCCTACCGTCCACCTGACCCGCTCATGGTCGACTCCGTCAAAGTAGGCTGAGACTTCTTTCTTGTAATAAGATAAAAAATAGTAAGCGGTACTTATTCGAGAAAAACTACAAAGTAACAAACTGAAAACTACGCTGCTGTTTGTAGTTCGACTCCGGCGGGTGAGCGACGTCGTCACTGTAGCGCACTCGATGGCGGGAAAAAAGGAACAGAGGCGGTTGGAGGGTCGACGCCAAGACAGTCTTTACTGCATGAGACGGGGCTTGCGGTGCCGCTTCCTCGCGGCTCCATCTCTGGCGCCGGCCCTTTTGAAAAAGTTTGCTCCCGCTGGATCCTAGGGCCTCCGGCATAGATCCCATCAGTGTGAATGAGTGGTGGAGACTTTATGTCCAGGAAGATCAGCCAAGCACTGGTAAGAAACTGTTTTTCCCCTTTAAATTCCAAGCCTGCTAAGAACTTTGATGGGGTTAACAAATCTGTGCCAAAAGACGTTATCTGCTAGAACTGTAATAAGCCAGGCCATTTTGCAACAAACTGCAAAAAGAGTGGCACTGGAGCAGATTTGTCCTTGGCAAACTGGGGCAAGTACCTAACAGATGTGAAGGTGGGGAATAAGACTGTAAAGGGACTAACTGATTCGGGACCCAGACAGATCCTAATAAATGTTAAAGTGCTGGGAAAACACTGTGCAAAGGGACCAGGTATTACTGTCATTTGCATCCACGGGGACACTCGATACTATTCCACCACCCCAATGACTCTGACCGTTAAGGGTGCATCACACCAAATGAAAGTGGGGGTAGTACCCAATTTACCTGTGCCTGTGATTATTGGAAATGACTTTCCAGGATTTACTGAGTTGATCAAATAGGGAGTAAATCCCCCTCACATGGCTGTGGCTGTCTAGATTTTACTGGCCTGGAATTCATGAAGATGTTGCTACCTATTGTAATTCCTGTGCTGAGTGTCAGAAAGTAGCCTCTGTTACTAGAAAAACAAGGTGCCCCTGGTACCCCTACCCTTAACAGATGTGCCTTTTGAGAGAATTGCAATGGATCTGGTTGGTCCTTTAGACAAAAGTAAAAAGGGTAATCCTGGTAGTATGAGACTATGCTACTCGATACCTAGAAGCAGTTCCAATGCGTATTGTTACAGCCCCAAAAGTTGCAGCAGAGCTAGCCAAAATTTTCAGCAGAGTGGGCATACCTAAAGAAATCATTACTGATCAGGGTAGTAACTTTGGTGCTGCACAGACTGCTAGGTATCACTGCCAAAAGAACCTCCCCCATCACCCTCAGACAGACGGTCTTGTTGAGCGTTTTAACCAAACCCTAAAACGCATGTTAAAAGGTTTGTAAAAGGGGAAGGGAAAGATTGGGACCATTACTTACCTAACCTACTTTTTGCTTACAGAGAAGTGCCACAGGCATCAACAGGGTTTTCACAATTTGAAATGCTGTATGGTAAGCAGCCAAGAGGACCACTGGATGTGATAAAAGAAATGTGGGAAGATAACCCCACTCAGAAACAATCTATATCATCTTACATGTGTGCCCTAAGAAAGAAGCTGGCAAAATATGTTGAAATTGCCCATAGTAATCAGGAAGAGGCTCAAAACCAGGTATATTATGACCATGGGGTAAAAGAAAAAGTTTTCGAGCCAGGTGAAAAGGTTTTCCTACTGTTACCCACAACAGAAAATAAACTGTTAAGGAAGCGGCAAGGACCTTATAAGGTTCTCAGAAGTACTGGTACTGTTAAAGATCATATTACACCAATTCTTAACACTTGTGATCCTGAACAACATGGCTTTAGAGGTGGATGAAGCTGAGTCACCAATCTGATGTGCTTTTATGAAAACAGTTCCTTATTGGATCAGAGGACTCCTTGTGATACCATTTTTATAGATTTCAGCAAAGCGTTTGATGTGATGCCACATTGGGCATTAATTCAAAAACTTAGTAATTTAAGTGTTAACTCCTTTCTTGCAAACTGGATATCAAACTGGTTATGTAATTGAAATCAGCAAGTTATGATTAATGGTTATAAACCAGACACTTGTTCAGTGTTAAGTGGTGTACCTCAGGGCTCTGTTTTAGGGCCCTGTCTTTTTCAATTATTTATTGCTGATTTGACAAATGGATGTCAATCTTTCACTACTAAATATGCAGACAACATCAAAATAGGGGGATCATGTACATTAGCACTTGATGCAGCTATTATACAGAAAGATCTGGATATTATCACAGACTGGGTCAACAGATGGGGCATGCGGTTGAACACTTCAAAGTGCAAAGTTATGCACTTAGGGTCTTCTAACACATACCATGAATACTCTTGGCTGGTGACAGGCTAGCTCAGACAGTAGATGAAAAGGACCTTGGAATTATTATTTCTGATAATTTAGCACATAATAAACATATACACAACATAATTAACAAATCAAATGGACTGACTTGGTCTATTTTATGAATATAAGATCTAGAAAGCTGGAGGTGTTAGTACCATTATATTGTTCATATGTTAGGCCACATTTAGAATATGTCTCCCAACTTTGGAACCCCTATAAGAAATCAGAATGTCAGTTGTTGGAAGGTGTACAGAGGAAATTTACTAACAAAATATCCGGATTCGACAATATGATATACAGTGAGAGGCTTGATTGCCTTAAACTTATGCCCCTTTCCACTCGACGTCTCAGAGGAGACCTTATGTTTCTATATGATATTATTCAAGACCCTTATTTGATGTGTGAAATGGGTTTGGAATTTAAAAACCAGTCACATGATACCAGGGGTCACCCACTCCAATTGACTAGAAAATCTTTTTTTCATACTTATAGGAAATATTTCTTCACCAATAGAGTAATAGGACCACGGAATAATTTACCTCTCCAAATGATCATTAGTGAAACTAAAAACATTTTTAAGTATTGACTGGATGCATTTATTAATACAGGTTACAAATTGGTTTACTATTCTTTGGTTTAGAATAAAAGCATGATAGGCCTTGGCCTTCTCGCTTGCTTGTCAATCTTAGTATGAACTACGAGGTTGAGACCCCTGACAAGAAAAACCCTTCTAAGATATACCATGCTAACCTCCTCAAGAAATGGATTGAAAAAATGCCAAAAGCTGCCTTGCTAGTTTTACCAGAAACCGGTAAGGAAGATATTGATGTAGCTTATATAGACTAGAAGAAAAAAATTACTCACCTTAGTAATGTTGTTTCTTCTAATGGAGTCTTGCTGTATTCTGACAAAATGCAGTGAGTCCCAACCTTCGAACTGCCCCGGAGATGAAAGAGTTAACTTTCCATGCCAGGCATGGAACGCTGAGCTCGAGCTCAGTTGAGACTCTGTCTGTTGCTGTTTGAGCTCAAACCGTCAGATCTTTACAAGCTAAACTCACTGAGGTCCTGTGTGGAAGCTGTAAACCTACACTAGCCAACTGGCTACTAACATAATAACAATTTTTGGTCCCAAAAACAAAGACTCAAGTCAGGAGACCCAAAAATGAAATAACACAACACCCACTCACCCAAGAAAGGGTGATAACAAAAAAGGTGGGGCACCTCCTGAGTGCCAACACTACCACTGCCCACCCACATCCCAAAAAACAAAGGTTTTCAGAGGGGAAGGCAGGGGGGGAGGTCAGAATACAGCAAGACTCCATTAGAAGAAACAACATTACTAAGGTGAGTAATTCTTTCTTCAAACAACATGAAGTCTTGCTGTATTTCTGACAAATTGCAGACTACCAAGCAGTACTCCATGGAGGAAGGACAGAACCTACTTAGGAAATAGGCTCTGAAGCACAGCTGTGCCAAACCGAGCATCACTCCTAGCCTGGATATCCAGGGAGTAATGCTTGGTGAAAGTGTGAACTGTTTTCCAGGTAGCTGCTTGACATATTTCTAGAATAGGGATATCCCTGGCAGCAGCCAGGGAAGCAGCTGTACCTCTAGCAGAGTGAGCCCTCAGGCCTGAGGGTGGAACCTTACCTAATTTTTCATAGCAAAATTGTATGCAAGAGACAATCCACCTGGCAATGGATCTTTTAGTGGCAGGTTTTCCTTTGCCTACCTCAACATAAGTGAGGAACAGTTGGAGGGAATCAAACCTATGACCCTTGGTGCGCTCTATATAGTAGCTAAGGGCTCTTTTCACATCTAGGCTATGCAGACTCCTCTCACCAGAGGAGGAATGGTCAGTGAAGTACACAGGAAGAGACACAGACTGGTTAAGGTGGAAGTCTGAAACCACCTTAGGCAAAAACTTCCTGTTAGTCCTTAGGACCACCTTATCCCTATGGAAGGAAATAAAGTCAGGCTCCACTGACAGGGCTTGCAGCTCACTTATGCGCCTGGCAGAAGTGATGGCCACTAGAAACACAGTTTTCCAAGTCAAGTACTTAAGCTCTGCTGAGGACAAAGGCTCAAAAGGGGGTTGCATAAGCTGAGCAATGCAAACATTAAGATCCCAAGCAGGGGCAGGATCCCTGAATGGAGGATTGGTATGAAGCAATCCCTTGAAAACTTGGAGAAAACAGGGTGAGATGTAAGAGAAGAGGGCTTACCTGCTGAAATGAAAGCAGAAACCGCTGCTGGGTGTACCCTTAGTGTAGCTGGTCTAAGACCCAAACTATTGAGATGAACCATGTAGTCAAGTACTGTGGGCAGGTCAGCAGACTCTGGGGAAATATGCTTCCCAGAGCACCATATGGAAAATCTTTTCAACTTGGAATTATAAGTAGTTCTGGTGGAAGGTTTCCTAGAAGCCTTCGGAATATCCATAACCCCTTGGGAAAGGTGTAAATCAGCAAACTCTAACTCTTCAAGAGCCAGGCCTTGAGATTGAGAGATTTGAGATTCGGTTACCAAACCCTCCCCGGAGCACAAATTAACAGGTTGTAATTCCTGGGAAGAGCCAGGGGAAGATGGACTGATAAGGACACTAGGAGAGGATACCAAGGCTGTCTGGCCCAGTCTGGAGCAATCAGGATCACTTTGCAGGGTTGAGACCTGATTTTGACTAGCACTTTGAACAGGAGGGGGGGGGGCATACAGGAACTTCCCTTCCCAATTGAGAAGTAAGGCATCCAGGGGAACTAAGCCCAACACTGGGGGCCTGCAGCAAAAAGGGGAAGTTGGTGATTGTCTGGGGCTACAAAAAACTCTATCTGTGGGGTGCCCCATCTGGAGAATATCATCTCCAAGACCAAGGGATCCAGTGATCATTCGTGATGGCCCGAGATATCCTGCTGAGAGCATCTGCCAGGACATTGTCCTTGCCTGGGAGGTGTACTGCTGAGAGGGAGGTGTTCAGAGAATAAGCCAGGGACCACAACTTCATTGCTTCCGTGCACAAGGCCGTAGACCGAGTGCCTCCTTGTTTGTTGATGTACCACATTGTGGTGGTATTGTCTGTTCTGATCTGAATAACTTTGTTCTGAACAGACTTGGAAAAAACTTGAAGTGCTAGAAATACTACTCTGAGCTCCAACAGATTGATGTGGAGCAGAGACTCCTGAGGGGACCACAACCCCTGGGTGGTCAGGTCGCCCAAGTGAGCCCGCCACCCCAAGAGGGAGGCATCTGTAGTAAGGATTAAAGAGTGAGTGAGTGACAAAGGGAACTCCTTGTCTCAGATTGTTCAGATCCTGCCACCAGTGCAAGGCCTGGATCAGGGTTCGAGTCACTGGGATCAGTTTGGTCAGAGGTCCTTTTTGAGACCAAAAGGCTCTCAAATGGAACTGAATGTCCCTCATTTGAAATCTTGCTCCCTGCACCACTGCTGTAGAAGCAGCCATGTGCCCCAGGAGCTGCAGAAAATGCCTTGCTGGCCGAGACACCTGTAGGGTGAAAGAGGAGGCCAGAGTGATAAGGATCCTTGCCCTGTCCAGGGGAAGGAAGGCTCTGGCCCCTTCTGTATCTAGCTCTGCACCTATGAAGGTGAGGAGCTGGACAGGCTCTAGAACTGACTTTGACAGATTCAGAAGGAAACCTAGAGAGGTGAGCAGTTGCTGAGTTATCTTTAAGTGTAACTCGGCCTGGTCTGAGGACTGGCCTACTATGAGCCAGTCGTCTAGGGTATGGGAAGATGGCAATCCTTTGCCTTCTCAGAAGCAACTACTACTGCCAGGCATTTTGTAGAACACCCTTGGAGCAGAGGTTAATCGAAGGCATTGCTCTGAATTGGTAATGGCCTGAGGCAGCTCGAACCTAAGTACTTCGATGGGAGCTTCCGATAAGAATATGGAAGTAGGCATCCTTGAGGTCCAGGGACACTAGCAGTCCCTGGCCTTAGAGAGGTAGAATTATTCCCAGAGACACCATTTTGAATTTTGGCTTTAAAGGTGCTTGTTTAAATATCTGAGATCCAGGATGGCGTCCATTCTCCTGTCTTTTGGGGGTAAGGAAGTACCTGGGTACAATCCTTTGCCTTTGTGTAGGGTGGAACCCGTTCCACAGCTCTGAGAGCCGAAGGAAGAGACCTCTGCCTCTAAGGCAAGTGCCTCTGAGGGATTTGCAGGTGGAAAGATCTGGTTCTCAGCTTTGGAAATTTTTGAAGCTGAGAACCAGTCCCAGGCTACTACTTCAGGACCCACTTGTCTGATGTTAGAGACTTCAGTCCCGGACAAAGTAAGCCAGCCTGCCCCTCAGGTGGTGGAGAAGAAAAAATACTCACCCTAGTAATGTTTCTTCTAATGGAGTCTTGCTATATTATGACATATGCAGTGAGTCCCAACCTTCAACTGCTCCGGAGGTGAAAGAGTTAACTTTCCATGCCAGGCATGGGAACGCTGAGCTTGAGCTCAGTTGAAACTCTGTCTGTTGTTCTTCAAACTCAAACCGTCAGATCTTTATGAGCTAAACTCACTGAGGTCCTGTGTGGAAGCTGTAAACCTACACTAGCCAACTGGCTACTAAATATAAGAACAGATTTTTTTGGTCCCAAAACAAAGGCTCAAGTCAGGAGACCCAAAAAATGAAAAACACAACACCAAGTCACCCCAAAAAAGGAGGGGTAAAAACAACAAGGTGCGCACCTACTAAGTGCCAACACTGCACTGCCCACCCACATCCCAAAAATAGAGGTTCTGAGAGGGGCAGGCGGGGGTCATAATATAGCAAGACTCCATTAGAAGAAACAACATTACTAAGGTGAGTAATTTTTTCTTCAAACAACATGAAGTCTTGCTATATTATGACATATGCAGACTACACAGCACTACCTCCATGGAGGAGGGACAGAACCTACTTAGGAAATAGGCTCTGAAGCACAGCTGTGCCAAACTGAGCATCACTACTAGCCTGGATGTCCAGGGAGTAATGCTTAGTAAAAGTGTGAACTGTTTTCCAGGTAGCTGCTTGACATATCTCTAGAATAGGGATGTCCCTGGCAGCAGCCAGGGAAGCAGCTGTACCTCTGGTAGAGTGAGCCCTCAGGCCTGAGGGAGGAACCTTACCCAGTTTTTCATAACAAAATTGGATACAAGAGACAATCCACCTGGCAATGGATCTTTTAGTGGCAGGTTTCCCTTTACCAACCTCACCATAAGTGAGGAACAGTTGGAGGGAGTCAAACCTGTGACCCTTGGTACACTCTATGTAGTAGCTAAGGGCTCTTTTTACATCTAAACTGTGCAGCCTCCTCTCGCCAGAGGAGGAATGGTCAATGAAGTAGACTGGAAGAGACATAGATTGATTAAGGTGGAAATCTGAAACCACTTTAGCAAGAACTTCCTGTTAGTCCCTGGAGACCACCTTATCTCTATGAAAGGAGATAAAATCAGGCTCCACCGACAAAGCTTGTAATTCACTTATCGTCCTGGCAAGTGATGGCTACCAGAAACACAGTCTTCCAAGTCAAGTACTTAAGCTCATGAAGACAAAGGCTCAAGTGGGGTTGCATAAGCTGAGCAATGCAAACATTAAGATCCCAGGCAGGGGCAGGGTCCCTGAATGGAGGGTTGGTGTGAAGCAATCCCTTGGAGAATACAGGATGAGCTGAGAGAGAAGAGGGTTTACCTGCTGAAATAAAAGCAGACACAGCTGCCAAATGCACTTTTAGGGTAGCTGGTCTCAGCCCCAAGGTATTTAAGTGGAATATAATCCAGGACTGTGGGTAAATCAGCAGATTCTGGGGAAATATGCTTCCCAGAACACCATATGGAAAACCTCTTCCATTTGGAATTATCATGTAGCCCTGGTGGAAGGTTTCCTAGAAGCCTTCAGTATATCCGTACACCTTGGGAAAGGTGTAGATCAGCAAACTCTAACTCTTCAAGAGCCAGGCCTTGAGATTGAGAGATTTGAGGTTCGGTGCCAAACCCTCCCTGAGCACAGGTTAACAGGTTGTGATTCCTGGGAAGACACAGGGGAAGATGGACTGCTAAGGACAGTAGGAGTGGATACCAGGGTTGTCTGGCCCAATCTGGAGCAATCAGGATCATCTTGCAGGGTTGAGATCTGAGTTTGACTAGCACTTTGAAAAGGAGAGGGAAGGGGAAGCATAGAGAAACTTCCCTTCCCAATTGAGAACTAAGGCATCCAGAGGGACTGAGCCCAACACTGGGGGCCTGCAGCAGAAGAGAGGAAGTTGGTGATTGTCTGGGGCTGCAAAAAGATCTATCTGCAGGGTGCCCCATCTGGCAAATATCACCTCCAAGACCATGGGCTCCAGCGACCATTCGTGATGGCCCTGGGAAATCCTGCTGAGAGCATCTGCCAGGACATTGTCCTTGCCGTAAGGAAGGTGTTCAGGGAGTAAGCCAGAGACCACAGCTTCATTGCTTCGGTGCACAAGGCCGTAGACCGATTGCCCCCTTGCTTGTTGATGTACCACATTGTGGTGGTGGTGTCTGTTCTGACCTGTACCACTTTGTTGTGAACAGATTTGGGTAGAGAGGGTAGAATAATTCCCAGAGTCACCATTTTGAATTTTGGTTTTAAAAGGTGCTTGTTTAAATATCTGAGATCCAGGATGGGCCGCCATTCTCCTGTCTTTTTTGGGGTAAGGAAGTACCTGGAGTACAACCCTTTGCCCTGGTGTAGGGGTGGAACCCTTTCCACAGCTCTGAGAGCCAGGAGGGAAGAGACCTCTGCCTCTAGGGCAAGTGCCTCTGGAGGATTTGCAGGTGCAAAGGATCTGGTTCTCATCTTTGGAAATATTGTGAAGCTGAGAACCAGTCCCTGGCTTACTACTTCCAAGACCCACTTGTCTGATGTCAGAGACTTCCAGTCCTGGACATAGTAAGCCAGCCTGCCCCCTACAGGTAGCTGAGAATCGGCCCTGGCAACCCCATCAGGGTGCCTGCTTGGCAGGGGCTTTGGGCTGAGGGGTGAAAGCAGGCCTGCTTGTACCCCATCTGCCCCTCCCTCTAAAGAACCCCCTCTGGGCATAAGCAGAAGAGGAGGCCTGGGCTAGGTAAAAAGGCCTATGAAAAGGCCTGCCCTTGACCCTGGGAAGCTGCCTTTGAGGAGTGGCCTGCCTTTCCTTGGCCTGTGCACTCCTATAGGTAGTCCTATACTCATCCAATTTCTTCATGTAATCCTCTGTCTGCTCCCCAAACAGAGAATTACCCACAAATAAAAATTACGTACCTACTGTAATTATGATCTTTCTGTGTATCTTCACCATTCATCACAGATGGGTACTGGCTGGAGATCAGGACCCCGTGGGAGTTTTTTTTTTTTTTTTTAAAGATAGGCAGAGCCGACGCAGCATCGGCACCGCCCTCGAGGCCGACGTACTACGTGGCGCTCGAGGATTAGCCGTTAGGCTGCATCAACTCTGCCTGCCTACCAGTTCTGAGTCACCGGAGAGGTAAGAGGAAGGGATGGAGGGTGGGACAAGAGAGTCCAAGGGACAGAAAAAGGAAGAGAAAAACTGAACTAAAAGGAGAAATAACGACTGAGAGGACAGCATAGAAGAAGTAAGACTAAGGGTATTGGGTAGGGGCCCCAATCTCTGGAAGCGGGGGAAGGGAGGGGAGAAAATTTAGGAGAGAGTGAGAGGTAACAAGGATCCGAGACCCTTGTCCGTCACCAGACTGTATAGGAACTACAAGGAGTAGCAAAGCTCTCTGCCAGAATTCAAGGCACAGAATAACTGGCAATACCCCAAAAGCAGAGTCGGCTATTCTGGAGAAGGACAGGGTACAGGGACTTAGTACTCTCTCTGGAAAGATATTTGGTGAAAAGAAAAAAAAGGGGGACTTTTTTTTTTTTAAACAGTTAGATGGATAACAGAAGGAGGGCAACCACCAGCTCTCACCCTGTAGGGTGGAGATATGTAGTAGAGAAGGAGTGCCACTCGAGCTGTACCCTTGGGGGAGAATACCCCCGTGTGTCCCAACTTTACCCGCTCAAGAAGAGGGGTAGGCACAGAGGAGGAGGACCCAGAGACTGAGAGCCCCAGGGGATGGCGGGCGGGATTGTGATGAATGGTGAAGATACACAGAAAGATCATAATTACGGTGATGCGTAATTTTTATATCTTATCTGTGTCAATCTTACCATTCATCACAAATGGTGATATAAGCCCCGAAGGGAGATCGATTCTGCACCTAAGGGACAGGAGTCCCTTAGCCCTCAGTGGGTGACACACTAAGGGGGAACCTTCTGCCTGATGAGGCCGAGAGTGGGAGAGCAAGACAGGGTCACCCCGGAGGGGGAAGGAAGTTGCCCCGACAAACATCATCTCGCCCTACGGGAGAAGAGATAGGTTCCCTGGTGAGCGGAGCAAATCACCCTACGCCGGGCCAAGGGTGACAACCGGGAAAGACGAAGCCACGCCGATCTCCTGGTGCAGATCGCTGTCCCTACGACCCTGGTAGCTACCTCACTGGCGTCGTAAGATGCCCTTGCTTGGTGCCTTGCTAGCTCCAGGCCGCGTGCAGAGAGCGCAAAGCAGCTAGGATCTGACCTAGCGCGGACCACAGAACCTGTTGTAGGCTGCATAGTGGGCCTGATGAGCAGAGATGGAGAAGCAACCATGCCAAGTAGAGGTCCTTCTCCCCAGAAGTCAAAATCAAGGAGTCTTGATCTGGGGGGCCGGTCACGGTGGAGGGCGCGAAGCCCGTCAGGGGTGTCCAGGTGCGTCAATCCGGACTGCGGATGAGGCATAGAACCTGGAAACTCCGGGGGAGCGCAATACCTCTGGCTGAGGTCCCTAGGGGCAGGAACTCCGGAGAAGGGCCTGTGCCAGAAACGCATGGTCGCCTCCCGAAAGGGAGTAGACCAGGGTGGCACCACAAGGGTGGCGGCACCAAAATCACCTAGAAAGGCGTGCGCCGCATGCTCAGGATTGCTCAAAGACAGGGGAGAAAGGTGAAGGTCCTCCATCATCCTCATGAGGAAACGCTGATACTCAGAGAGATCAGCGGCCGGAGAGACATGGACAGAGGGTTCCTCTCCTCCAGAAGAGGGGGATGAGGAGCTGGAGGTCATCAAATGTTCGAGGTGGCTGCATGGGGGAGGTTGGAAAACCTGGCTGTCCATAGCCCTAACGTTGGCTGGGAACCGAGCAGCCACCGCTCTGAACTGCTCCCAGGGGAGAGGGCCGCTAGGACCAAGAATGCCTGGGAGCGCTGGAGAATGTGGCAGAGGGATAGGGGCAGAGCCGAGAGAAGAAGTCGGCTGACCTCTGCCAGGGCTAGGGAGCGGACCATGGACACCCGAGGAGGGTGTCCCGGAAGACTCCACAGCCGACAGCTGTACAACCACGTTGGTACTGCCAAGGCTGCGCCCAGAAGAATCCCCCCAGTGAGGCGACCGGGGCCGTATAGGTCCAGAAGGACGGTCCCCTGCCTCCAAAGAATGGGACCCCCTCAAGGAACCGGAAGGGGAAGGGCGGAAGTCCGCACTGCGGCTTCGTCCAGGGCCCGGGTGGACCCCAGAGAAAGGCCGACGTGCCGAACCCACACCCCTCGACCCCTCAGAGTCCGAGAGGGTCCTGGTCCTCGAGAGGGCCAGCCTAGGTAGCTGGCAGCTCTGGGCTGCCCCCGAAGGGGAGACCCAGGGAACAGCACCCTCCCCTCCTGCAGACGTCCCGATGGGCTCCAAAGTTGGGCGATCGAGACACACTACCGGAGGGGGTACCACCGCCGAGGGGTCGAGGAACCCCCCCCCCAAGGCCAGGTTGTATGGCAATGGTGGCACGCACCATAGCCTGCTGGTCAGTACCACTGACCCTAACCTCGGGAACTACCTGACGCTCCTCAGAAGGGGGCTGGCTATGACTCGTCGTCGAGACCACTGGCTCGCTCTCTTCCGCAGACAACCCCGAAGGGTGTGACTGCCCGTCCGACTCCAAGCCCGACTCTGACTCTGAAGAGGTAGAGTCTGAGGCCCTAAGCCAAACGGTAGGAGGGCGGGGGAAGGCAACCTTACCAAAGGCCCGGCAGTCAGAGCAGTGGCCGAGGAGGCACTTGCCCTCCACAGCCTCATGGCGGGGCTGAAAGAAGTGCCAGGGCAGCTGGGGCCAAGGTCCAGAGCTAGGGGCAGCTCGGTGCCATCAAGTCCACTGGCACCGGGCGGTACCAGGGACAGAGGCAGGCGCTGATGGCAGCCCCAGCTACGACCTCGGCAGCCGAGACACCGCCAGGCCCCTTGGTGCAGGCGGGCAGCACCGAGATCAAGCGGCGCTGGACGGCTCCAAAGGCGGACTCGGCACTGAAAACGACACATCTAGGCCCCTCAGCGCGCGGCGGTACCGAGGCACCAGCGGCGCCGGGGCGGCGCTGACTGACAACGCCGAAGGCCCAGCGGTGCCGTGCTCAGCCTCGGCGCCGGCGAGACATGACGAAAACGCGCGAATCAGGTCCGCAGGCGCTGAGAGCAGCGTCGGCGCCGGCGGCACCGACAGCATCGAGGACGGGCGTCGACCTGGGCCTTCCGGACGCGGAGCGATCACCGAGCCTTCACCCCGGAGTGGTGATTGCCGTAGCGCCTCCGCCGCTCCCGAGGCGGAGCGGGCCTCCTGGCGCCGTGGGAGGAGCCTCGACCAAGGCCAGGCTACTAGTAGCCGGGGCTCCCTCCTCCTCGGCCCATATAGAACCGGGAGGGACCGGAGGAAGGCCGAGAAGGCACGGCAGCCCGGCGAGTGCGAACCCTCCTAGTCGGTCGGAGCTCGCCCCACTTTCCACGCGCTGTTCGGAGACACGGCGGTCCATGGAGAAGCAGGCGTCACGACGAATCCATGTCGTGAAGCGGGCCAAGACACACGAGACGGTCATGTCGGTTGGTAATGGAATACTTCGCAGCTGCAACGGGCAACGACGCATGGGGGCCGACCATTTTGAAAACTTCTGCCCTCTGACCGAGACATGACTACGGAAAACATCAAAACAGACTCGACGTCGCAAACTTTTAAATAAAAAGGAAAGATCTTACCGCGACGCTCAGTGTAGAGGCAAACCCAGAACTCATAAGACCGCAGGACTTAAGCGTCGCAATAAAGGCTGACAGGCCTAGTTTTCTTCAACAGCTTCCCACGAGGCGACCTCAGCGGCGGAGCCGAAGAACTGGTAGGCAGGCGGAGTCGATGCAGCCTAACGGCTAATCCTCGAGTGCCACGTAGTACGTCGGCCTCAAGGGCGGCGCCGATGCTGCGTGGGCTCCGCCTATCCTTTAAAAAAAAAAAGCTCCCGTGGGGTCCTGATCTCCGGCCAGTACCCATCTGTGATGAATGGTGAAGACTGACACAGATAAGATCAGGAAAATCCATGGCCTTAGTCTGGGTATCCTGTGACAGGCTAGTACATCTGAGCCATTCTGCGAAGTGCCACAGATGTAGCCATGACTCTTGATGACACATCATTAGAGTCCACTGCAGCATGGAATTGCACCTTGGATGCCTCAATACCATCAGCAGCCACCTGCTCCAGCTCCTTGGCAAGCTGGCCAGGGACCTGTTTTGCTAGAGCCATAACAGTATCCCATCTGGATTTCTGATCTCTAGCAACATAAGCCATATAATATGCCTGTCTGAGTCCCAAGGATGCTGCCATGTACTGTTTCTTTGCCATGGCATCAATCCTCCTGGAGTCCTTGTCAGGGGGGAGTGAAGCCAAGGGAATATTTGCCTTGTCACAGGCTGCAGCCTGCACTACCCCAACATGGCTGCATTGTTGTGTAAGGAACTCCGTATCAGAGCCTGACAATGTGTACCTCTTGTCCATTCTCTTATCCACAGGAGGTACAGTGTGAGGAGTTTTTAAAATTTTAACTGTCTGTTTCCCAAAAGATTTATGCAAAGGAATAGACAGTCTCCTAGACTCTGGGATATCCATCATTTCCACATAGTCAGGCTCTTCTTGATCATCCACAGCTTCCTCCATAGGGAGCTGGAGGGTTTCAGCTATAAAACATAAAATGAGAAGGGGACTCAGAGAGCCTAGGAGGAGACACTTCTGAAGGTCTGTCTGGGGAGATGTCCGGGTCAATGGGCACATCCAGACTTTCAAATCCACATTCACTCTCCTCATACTCCTCTTCCCCCTCCTCCGGTTCATAATATTCCTCTAAATCGTACTCTTGAACCGGTGGAACCGGCCGCTTACCTGATGGTGCCGGTTCGGTCGGAACCAGGGAAAGTGACTGGACAATTTTAATCGCTTTGGCTATTTCTTCAGCGGTTGGAGAGGAAAGTTTTGGCTCCACACCAGCTGATTTCCTAGTCCTTTTTGCTGGAACTGACTCCTCAGAGTCGGATCTCCTTTTGCCCAAGGAAGGTTCGCCCTGGTCAGAGGGCACTCCCTCTCATTTGGTTGGAACCGAACCGAGCTGGCCATCCGGTTCAGCGGACTTTTTGGCCTCCCTTTCCCTGAGCCTACCATCTCTCTTTTCCAGGGTAGCTGCAGGAAAATTTTTGCAAATCTGGCAGTCTGCATTGAGGTGATCAAACCCCAGACAATAAACACAGGTGGTGTGGGGGTCAGCCTTGGCAAAGACTTCCCCACACACACTGGGCCCGGTTTTTCTTTTGGGTTTCTCAGACATAGTGCCAGTCCTAACCAAACTTACCCGTTTATGGCAATCTGCTAGGTAAGACCCTCTTATCGGTTCCCAACCGTGTCACGGGTTGTGGAAAAAAACGTAATAAAATCCATTTTTTTTAGAACCAATAAGAACCGGTAACCACGCTCTAAATGACAGATTAAGATATTTTAAACAACCTGATTGGTTCAAACCGAACCGATAAACTGTTTACAAGTTCCACACAGAATAGAAATTAATGTAAATCCTATCTACTACTCACAAATACCACAGACAGAGTCTGAACCGACCGGTTGCGGTTTAAATTCGGTCGAAAACCGAGAAAAATAATACTTTAACCGACAAAATGAACCGAGCAGAAGGAGAAATCTCTGGAGCGACTGTTCAGTGAGGCGGAGTAAAGAATCTGACGGTTTGAGTTTGAAGAACAACAGACAGAGTTTCAACCGAGCTCGAGCTCAGCGTTCCATGCCTGGCATGGAAAGTTAACTCTTTCACCTCCGGAGCAGTTCAAAGGTTGGGACTCACTGCATATGTCATAATATAGCAAGACTTCATGTTGTTTGAAGCTTGTATCTCCTGGGAAGACACGGGGCACGTGACACAGCCAAGGACTATAGAAGAGGATACCAGGGCTGTCTGACCCAATCTGGAGCCACCAAAATCACTGTGCCGGGTTGAGTTCTTATCTTGGTCAGAACTCTGAACAGGAGAGGGAAAGGAGGGAAGGCATAGAGAAACCTGCCCTTCCAGTCCAGAATGAGGGCATCCTGGGGAAACTGTCCCCAGGACTGGAGGTCTGCAACAAATCAGAGGAAGCTGATGATTGTCTGGTGCTACAAACAGATCTATCTCTGGGATGTCCCAGCTGGAGAAAATGATCCTCAGAATGTGAGGATTCAGGGACCATTCGTGATATCCCTGTGAAATCCTGCTCAGGGCATCTGCTAACACATTGTCTTTCCCTGGAAGATGAACCGCTACCAGGGAAGTCTGAAGGGAATAGGCCAGAGACCAAATCTTCATGGCCTCCATGCACAAGGCTGTGGACCGAGTGCCTCCCTGCTTGTAGATGTACCACATTGTGGTAGTGTTGTCTGTCCTGATTTGGACCACCTTGCCCTTGACTGAATCTGAGAAGGTCTGAAAGGCTAGGAAAACTGCCCTGAGTTCCAGGAGATTGATATGATGAAGAGACTCCTGTGAGGACCAGATTCCCTGAGCTGTTAGGGCTCCCAGGTGGGCTCCCCAGCCTAGGAGAGAAGCATCTGTAGTCAGTATTACTGACGGTACTTGAGGGAGAAATGGAACCCCTTGTCAGAGGTTGTCCTGGTCCAGCCACCACTGGAGAGCTTGTACAAGAGTTCGGGTCACTGGAATCAGTTTGGAAAGTGTGTCCCTCCTCTGTGACCAAAAGGACCTTAGATGGAACTGAATGTCCCGAATCTGAAATCTGGCTCCCTGAACCACTGCAGTGGAGGCTGCCATGTGGCCCAAGAGTTGGAGGAACTGTCTCGCTGGAAGAGAAACCAGAGGCCGAAAGGAGGAAGTGAGGTCTACTAAGGCCTTCACCCTTGCCAGAGGGAGGAAGGAAGGCTTTTGCTTGGACAGTATCCAATTCCACCCCAATGAAAGTGAGAAGCTGTACTGGTTCGAGGACTGATTTTGGCAGATTTAGAAGAAACCCCAGAGAACAAAGCAAGTCCTGGGTGGTTTGCAGAGCTGCCCCGACCTGATCTGATGACTGCCCTACCAGCAGCCAGTCGTCCAGATATGGAAAAATGTTGATACCCTGTCTTCTAAAGTAAGACACCTCTACTGCAAGACACTTTGTGAACACCCTTGGAGCTGATGTTAGGCCACAAGGCATGGCCTTGAACTGACAGTGACCTGAAGACAACTCAAACCTGAGGTATGTTCTGTGGGAGCACCTTATAGGGATATGGAAGTAGGCATTCTTGAGGTCCAGTGATGCTAGCCAACCTCCTGGCCTTAAAGAGGGGAAGGATTATTCCCAGAGTTGCCATTCTGAATTTGGGTTTTGATATGTGTTTGTTCAAGTACCTTAGATCCAGGATGGGTTGCCACTCCCATTTTCTTTGGGGTAAGGAAGTGCCTGGAGTACAGGCCTTTTCCCCTGTGTTGAGTAGGAACATTCTCTACGGCTCTGAGAGCTAGGAGAGAGGAAACCTCTGCCTCCAGGACAAGGGTTTCTGAGATTGATGCAGGTGGAAAAGACTTGGCCCTCCTTTTTGGGTACCTTTTGAAACAGAGGGCCAGTACCTGGCTTACTACTTCCAGGACCCACTTGTCTGAGGTAACAGACTTCCAGGCCTGAGAGTAGTAAGCCAGCCTGCCTCCTACTGGGATTGGGGAGTCGACCTGGGCTGACACCTCAGGGTGTCTTCTTGGCAGGAGCCTTAGCCTGGGAGAAGGAAGCAGTCCTGCTCATCCCCCTCCTGCCCCTTCCTCGGAAAAAAACCCTTTGTGTGTAAGAAGAGGAGACCTGGGCTTGGTAAAAAGGCCTGTGAAAAGGCCTGCCCCTGCCCCTGGACTGCTGCTTTTGAGGAGTGGCTTGCCTTTCCTTGGCCTGTGCACTCCTGTAAGTTATCCTGTATTCGTCCATTTTTTTTTTATGTAAGCCTCTGTCTGCTCCCCCAAACAGACAGTTACCAACTACAGGAAAATCCATAGCCTTAGACTGGGTGTCCTGTGATAGGCTAGTACATCTGAGCCAAGCATGCCTCCTGAGAGATACAGATGTAGCCATGACAATAGATGCCACATCGCTGGAGTCCACAGCAGCATGAAATTGTACTTTGGATGCCTCAATTCCATCTGCAGCCACCTCCTCCAGCTCTTTGGCTAGCTGGGGGAGGCCTGTTGAGCCAGTTTCAGAACTGTATCCCATCTGGACTTCTGGTACCTGGCTGTATAGGCCATATAATTTGCCTGCCCAAGTCCCAAAGAGGATGCCAAGTATAGTTTTTTGGCCATGGCATCAACTTTCCTGGAGTCTTTGTCTGGGGGGTGTGAAGCCAAAGGAATGTTTGCCCTGTCACAGGCTGCAGCCTGCATTACCCCAACACGGCTGCAATGTGAATAAAGGAACTCCGCATCTGAGCCTGAGAACATATACCTCATGTCCATTCTTTTATCTACAGGAGGTAAAGAGTTAGGAGTCTGTAGAATCTTTTGTGTGTTTCCCCAAGGACTTATGAAGGGGAGTAGACAACCTTTTGGACTCTGGGATGTCCATCATCACCACAAAATCAGGCTCTTCTTCCTCCTCAGCAGCTTCAACCATAGGGAGCTGGAGGGTTTGGGCCACCTTCTTGTAAAATAAGAAGTGTGAAGGGGACTCAGAGAGCCTGGGAGGAGAGATATCAGAGGGCCTGTCTGGGGAGATGTCCGGTTCAATGGGCACATCCAGACCCCCTGGTCATCGCTGGGATAATCTTCGTCTCCCTCCCACTCCTCATAGAAAGCATCCGGATCGTAATCCGAAGGAGCCGGTTCCGACTGAACCGGCCGCCTAACCGGCGGTGCCGGTTGGGACAGAACCGGGTGAAGCGATTGGACAATACTAATCGCTTTGGCTATCTCATCCGCGGTCGGAGTATGCAGTACTGGATCCGAACCGGGAGACTTTTGTTTCCTTTTTGACGGAATCGAACCCTCAGAGTCGGCTCTCCTTTTGCCCGAGGAGGTATCGCCCAGGTTAGTAGGCACCTCTCAGGTTCGGCCAGCAACCAAACCGGGCTGGCCATCTGGATCCATGGACTTCTCGGCCTCCCTTTCCCTCAACCTACTCAGTCTTTTTTCTAGAGTAGTTTTGGGAAAGTTTTCGCAAATTTGGCGGTCTGACTGGAGGTGGTCAAACCCCAGACGATAAACACAGATGAGGTGAGGGTTGGCCTTGGCAAAGGCCTTCCCACACTCAGTACATTGTTGAAACCCAGTGGGACTGGTTTTCTTTTGGGTTTCTCAGACATGGCTAACCTATCAAAATTACCCTATAGAAGCTTTCAAGCCAAGTAATACCAACTGATCGGTAACAACCATGTCACGGGTTTGGAAAAGAACTGAGAAAAAGCCCAGTTCTTTTGAAACTGATCGGTACCGGAACACTACACTAATCCCAGAAAGATATTATTTAAATTTAGAGAATTCACAATGTCGGTTCCTAACCGGACTGACCAAAAAGAAACCGAAGAGACAAACGATTTCCACAGTTAAATAAAATAAAAACACAGTCACTACCTATCTACAACACTACCTGTACCGTAGACAGAGGCTGGACATCTGAAAAAACAATAAAGAAATGGTTTTTAAACCGAACGCTTTACTATACTGAACCAAACAGAGGAATCTCCGGAGCGACTTCACTGTTAGGCGGAGTAAAGAATCTGACGGTTACACTGGGAAGTACCACAGACAGAGGTTTGAAAACCGAGCTCGAGCTCAACGTTCCATGCTTCTGCAAGGAGTTAACTCTTTCCTCTCCGGGGCAGTTCAAGTGCTGGGGCTAACTGCATTATGTCTGAATACAGCAAGACTTCATGTTGTTTGAACATCCTAATCTGTACATAAGTAGGAAGTTGCATGACAGAGAGAAAAAGTACTCCACTATCAAAAAAGAATGTTTAACAGCAAAGTGGGCCATGGAGTCCTTTAAGTTTTATTTACTAGGAACTGACTTTGTACTTATAACAGATCACAATCCTCGCTGTTGGCTTAACCAAATGAAAGATAAAAATTCCAGAATCACAAGGTGGTACCTGGCACTACAGCCATTTAAATTCATGGTGATACACAAATCTGGTAAAGAGAATAGCAATACTGATGTTCTGTCAGGATATGGATCAGGAATTAAGGGTTCTGAAGGTTGAAAACAAATGTATGAGTTTAAACTTTACTGCCTGCTATACTGTTAGAAAAAAACAGATTGTGCATATGTGCTTAATTGCTGAAAGCAGCAAATGTTATTAGAGAATAAAAGGTTCAAACAACATGAAGTCTTGCTATATTATGACATATGCAGTATAACCCCAGGTTAGAACTGCTCCGGAGGTGAAAGAGTTAACTTCCACGCAGGGCATGGAATCTTGAGCGTGAGCTCGGTTAAACACACTGTCTGTTGAAGCTCAAACTTAAACTGTCAGATTCTTTACTCCGCCTCACTGAACAGTCACTCCGGAGATTCCTCCTGCTGCTCAGTTTGCTTGTCGGTTTTAAAGTGTAATTCTCGGTTTATTTTACCGAAATTTAACCGCAATCATCGGTTCAAGCTCTGTCTGTGGTATTGTAAGTAATAGATAGGCTTACTTTTTACTTTTCTTCTGTGTGGAACTTGTAAACGTCTTTTTCGGTTCAGTTTGAACCGATCAGAGGGGTTTAAGAATTACTTTCTAGCCCTTTAGAGTGCGGTTCCCGGTTCTTATCGGTTCTAAAAAAAACACGGGTTTTATTGCGGTTTTTTCCACGACTCGTGACACGGTAGGGAACCGATAAGAGAGTCTTGCTTGGTGGATTGCCGTTAACGGGCAAGTTTTGGCTAGGCTGGCACTATGTCCGAGAAACCCAAAAGAAAAACCAGACCCACTGGGTTTCAGCACTGTGGCTTCTGTGGGGAAGCCTTTGCCAAGGCTGACCCACACACCATATGTGTATATTGTCTGGGGTTTGACCACCTCAATGCAGACTGCCAGATTTGTAAAAAGTTTCCTGCTGCCACCGTGGAAAAAAGAGTTGGTAGGCTCAGGGAAAGGGAGGCCAAAAAGTCCGCTGACCCGGATGGCCAGCCCGGTTTGGTTCCAACCGAACCTGAGGGAGTACCCTCTGACCAGGGCGATGCTTCCTCGGGCCAGCGAAGAGCCAGCTCTGAGGAGCCGGTTCCAACTAAAAGGGCTAGAAGGTCAGCTAGTTTGGGGCCAAAAGTTCTTTCTCCAACTGCTGAGGAAATAGCCAAAGCTATTCAGATTGTCCAGTCTCTTTCCCCAGTTCCGTCTGAACCAGCACCATTGGGTAAGCGCCCGGTTCAGTCGGTTCCCTCGGTTCAAGATTATGATTTTGAAGATTTTTATGAACCAGGGGAAGGGGAGGAGGGGTACGAGGAGAGCGAGTGTGATTTTGACAGTCTGGATGTGCCCATTGAACCGGACATCTCTCCAGACAGACCTTCAGGAGTATCCCCTCCCAGGCTATCTGAGTCCCCTTCTCATTTTTTGTTTTACAAGAAAGTTGCTGACACTCTGCAGCTCCCTGTTGAGGAAGCTGTGGATGATCTAGAAGAGCCTGATTTTGTGGAAATGATGGATATTCCAGAGTCTAGGAGACTGTCTATTCCCTTGCATAAATCTTTTAGGAAACAGACAGTTAAAATTCTGAAAACTCCTCATTCTGTCCTCCTTGTGGATAAAAGGATGGACAAGAGGTATGCTTTATCAGGCTCTGATATGGAGTTTCTATCTCAGCAGTGCACCCATGTGGGGGTAGTGCAGGCTGCAGCCTGTGACAAGGCTAATATTCCTCTAGCCTCTCACCCTCCTGAAAAGGATTCCAGGAGGATGGATGCCATGGCAAAAAGCAGTACATGACAGCATCTTTGGGACTCAGACAGGCAAACTATATGGCTTATGCAGCTAGGTACCAGAAATCCAGGTGGGATACTGTCCTGGCCCTAGCAAAACAGGCCCCTGAACAGCTTGCCAGGGAGCTGGAGCAGGTGGTTATGGAGTGGTATTGAGGCATCCAAGGTGCAATTTCATGCTGCTGTAGACTCTAATGATGTTCATCTAGAGTTATGGCTACATCTGTGTCTCTTCGCAGAATGGCCTGGCTCAGATGTACTGCCCTGTCACAGGATACCCAGTCTAAGGCTATGGATTTTCCTGTTAGGGAAATTCTCTGTTTGGGAGCAGACAGAGAATTATATGAAGAAAATGGATGAGTATAGGACCACTTATAGGAGTGCACAGGCCAAAGAAAGGCAAGTCACTCCTCAAAGGCAGCATGTCAGGGGCAGGGGCAGGCCTTTTCATAGGCCATTTTACCAAGCCCAGGCCTCCTCTTCTGCTTATGCCCAGAGGGGGTTCTTTAGAGGAAGGGGCAGAAGGGGTTCTAGTAAGCCTGCTTCTACCCCTCAACCCAAAGCCCCTGCAAAACAGGCTCCCTGATGGGGTAGCCAGGGCTGATTCTCCACTACCAGTAGGGGGCAGGCTGGCTTACTTTGTCCAGGACTGGAAGTCTTTAACATCAGACAAGTGGGTCCTGGAGGTAGTAACTGAGGACTGGTTCTCAGCTTCAAAAATTTCCAAGATGAGGCCAGATCTTTCCACCTGCAAACCCATCAGAGGCACTTGCCCTGGAAGCAGAAGTTTCTACCTCCTGACTCTCAGAGCCGTGGAAAGGGTTCTACCCATACACCAGGGCAAAGGGTTGTACTCCAGGTACTTCCTTACCCCAAAGACAGGAGAATGGCGGCCCATTCTGGATCTCAGGTATCTAAACAAGCACCTTTTAAACCAAAGTTCAAAATGGTGACCCTGGGATTATTTTACCTCTCTAAGGCCAGGGGACTGGCTAGCCTCCCTGGACCTCAAGGATGCCTATTTCCATGTTCTCATCAGAAGCTCCCATCGAAAGTACCTCAGATTCGAACTGCCCTCAGGCCATTACCAGTTCAGAGCAATGCCCTTCGGCCTCTCCTCGGCTCCAAGGGTGTTCACAAAATGCCTAGCAGTAGCAGTTGCTCATTTAAGAAGGCAAAAGATTGCCACCTTCCCTTATCTGGATGACTGGCTCATTGTAGGCCAGTCTCCAGAACAGGTCAAACTTGATTTGCAAGTAACCCAGCAGCTGCTTACATCTCTTGGTTTCCTTCTCAATCTTCCAAAGTCAGTTCTGGAGCCTGTCCAGCTTCTCACCTTCATAGGCGCAGAACTGAACACATAAGAAGCCAGAGCCTTCCTTCCTCTGGAGAGAGCAAGGACCCTGGTGTCTCTGGCCTCCTCTTTCACCCTGCAGGTCTCTCGACCAGCAAGGCATTTCCTACAGCTCCCGAGGCACATGGCTGCTTCTACAGCAGTAGTGCAGGGAGCGAGATTTCAGATGAGGGACATTCAGTTCCATTTGAGAGCCTTTTGGTCTCAAAGGATGGATCCCCTAACCAAATTGATTCTAGTGACTCGAACCCTGATCCAGGCCCTTCAGTGGTAGCAGGATCAGAACAATCTGAGACAGGGGGTTCCCTTCATCCCCCAGTCTCACTCCTTGACCCTTACTACAGATGCATCCCTCCTGGGGTGGGGAGCTCACATGGGCGACCTTTCCACCCAAGGGCTGTGGTCCCCTCAGGAATCCCTGCTCCACATCAATTTACTGGAGCTCAGAGCAGTTTTTCTAGCACTTCAGGTTTTCTCCACATCTGTCCAGAACAAGGTAGTTCAGGTCAGGACAGACAATACCACTACAATGTGGGACATCAACAAGCAAGGGGGCACTCGGTCTACAGCCTTGTGCACAGAAGCAATGAAGTTGTGGTCTCTGGCTTACTCTCTGAACGCCTCCCTTACGGCAGTTCACCTCCCAGGCAAGGACAATGTCCTAGCGGATGCTCTCAGCAGGATTTCCCAGGGCCATCACGAATGGGCACTGGATCCCCTGGTACTGGAGATAATATTTGCCAGATGGGGCACTCCGCAAATAGATCTCTTTGCAGCCCCAATCACCAACTCCCCCTTTTTTGCTGCAGGCCCCCAGTGTTGGGCTCAGTCCCTCTGGATGCCTTTCTCCTCAGTTGGGAAGGGAAGTTTCTCTATGCTTTTCCCCCCTTCCCTCTTCTTTTCAAAGTGCTAGTCAGAATCAGATCTCAATCCTGCAAGATGATCCTGATTGCTCCAGATTGGGCCAGGCAGCCCTGGTACCCACTCCTCATGTCCTTAGCAGTCCACCCTCCCCTATGCCTTCCCAGGAATCACAACCTGTTAACCTGTGCCCAGGGAGAGTTTGGTATCCGAACCTCAAATCTCTCAATCTCAAGGCTTGGCTCTTGAAGAGTTAGAGTTTGCTGACCTACACCTTTCTCAAGGCGTATTGATATCTTGAAGGCCTCTAGAAGCCTTCCACCAGGGCTACCTATGATTCAAAATGGAAAAGATTTTCCATATGGTGTGCTGGTAAACATATTCCCCCAGAATCTGCTGGTGTGCCCACGATCCTGGATTATTTGGTGCATTTGAATTCCTTGGAGCTCAGACCAGCTATCCTAAAAGTGCACCTGGCAGCTGTGTCTGTCTTCTTGTCGGCAGGTAAGCCCTCTTCTTTATCAGCTCACCCTGTGTTCTCTAAGTTTTTTAAAGGGTTGCTTCACACCAATCCCCTGTTCAGGATCCTGCCCTGCTTGGGATCTTAATATTTGCATCGCCTCAGCTTATGCAACCCCCTTTTGAGCCTTTGTCTTCAGCAGAGCTGAAGTACTTGACTTGGAAAACTGTGTTTCTGGTAGCCATCACCTCTGCCAGGCGCATAAGTAAGCTACAAGCCTTGTCAGTGGAGCCTGATTTCATCTCCTTTCATAGAGATAAGGTAGTCCTCAGGACTAGCAGGAAGTTTTTGCCTAAGGTGGTTTCAGACTTTCACCTTAATCAATCCATGTCTCTCCCTGTGTACTTCACTGACCATTCCTCCTCTGGTGAGAGGAGATTGCACAGTTTAGATGTCAAAAGAGCCCTTAGTTACTATATAGAGCATACCAAGGGTCACAGGTTCGAATCCCTCCAATTGTTCCTCACCTATGGTGAGGTTGGTAAAGGGAAACCTGCCACTAAAAGATCCATTGCCAGGTGGATTGTCTCTTGTATCCAATTCTGTTACGAAAAACTGGGTAAGGTTCCTCCCTCAGGCCTGAGTGCTCACTCTACCAGGGGTACAGCTGTATCTCTGGCTGCTGCCAGGGACATTCCTATCCTAGAGATATGTCAAGCAGCTACCTGGAAAACAGTTCACACTTTTACTAAGCATTACTCCTTGGATATCCAGGCTAGGAGTGATGCTCGATTTAACACAACCGTGCTTCCAGAGCCTATTTCCCAAGTAGGTTCTGTCCCTCCTCCATGGAGGTACTGCTGTGTAGTCTGCATATGTCATAATGTAGCAAGACTTCATGTTGTTTGGAAGAAAATTACTCACCTTAGTAATGTTGTTTCTTCTAATGGAGTCTTGCTATATTATGACTTCCACCTGCCCCTCTCAGAACCTCTGTTTTTTGGGATGTGGGTGGGCAGTGCAATGTTGGCACTTCTTTGGTGCCCACTTCTTTTCACCCTTCTTGGGTGCTTAGGTGTTATGCTTAAGTTCTTTTGAATCCCCCAACTTGAGTCTTTGTTTTGGGATCAAGATCAAAAAGGTGTTTTTGTAGTTAGTAGCCAGTGGCTAGTGTAGGTTTACGGCTTCCACACAGAACCTTAGTGAGTTTTTGCTCGTAAAGATCTGACAGTTTAAGTTTGAGCTTCAACAGACAGAGTGTTTAACCGAGCTCACGCTCAAGATTCCATGCCCTGCATGGAAGTTAACTCTTTCACCTCCGGAGCAGTTCTAACCTGGGGTTATACTGCATATGTCATAATATAGCAAGACTCCATTAGAAGAAACAACATTACTAAGGTGAGTAATTTTTTCTTTTGGAAACCTGTTTAATAAAACAGGTTCCCTCTCAAGGAGGAGGGTGTATGTGATAGGGTGGAACAGGACCCTGTCCCAGTTTTTTAAAAAAGAGTTTAAAATGCAAGGATATGTCCTTTTCTGTCTCCTCTCTGGTTGCGCAACCTAATTTTCCTGTGAGACTTCGGATTTGATCACCCCGACAATCTCGCAATTCTTTGGCTCTTACTGTCTCAGTCCTCCTTTGCTGTCTGTCTTTTTCTGCCTTGCATATCTAGATCTGCTGATATAAAAATATGAGCAAATCATTGTGTGGAAATATAACTGATATTGGGATCCCTTTTGTTTAGGAAATATATAGTGTTACTGCTGAACTGTATATAATTATATTTTGGGATGACTGCAAAAAGCTGTTGGAAATTAGAGGTCACCTTAGGGCAAATCTTTGAGCCTTTTGCAAAAGCTGTGCACAAGGAGCCTCAGTAAGCACAATGTGTTCTAGCAGCTCCTGCCTGATATTTACAAAAACAGGACGCTTGCTAAGAGTGGGGGATGGAAGGACATATATAAGAGGTAAGCTGCAACTGCAAAAGAGATTAGGAGAACAAGAAACACAGACACTGAAAGAAAACTTTATTTTAATTTGCCTCTGTACATAGTTATTATGAACAAGTTTATTTTATGATACTGCTAGTGTAAATAAATAATTTTTGGTGAATTCTACACCTGCTCCTGGTTTTCCTATGCTTCCTGACCTGTGCCTCGATGACACTCAGCAAGAGCTGAGCCGACAGAGGCCTGCTCTCCCTGGTATGTGCAGCAGCGGGGGAGGCCTGGGGGGAAGGGCCTAAGGTCCTTACCTTAGAGGAAAAGAAAAAAAAGAGAACACCATACAAGCACTAGTTAAGAAAATAACAAAATTATGCCAAATGCAGTGTTGACAGGAGCAGCGTTGAGTATTCCGTCAGATGAGCTGAAAACGGTAGTTGAGGAGTGTCGTGTAGACTTCTTGCTGTCCCACGTAGTTCGAGTTGCAGCCTCAATGGAGGGAAAAACAGAACTAAGGTAGTGGATGGGACGATGACGGTTACTGGCCAACCTGCGAGCGCCACGCAATGCATCAGCCTCGAGGGCAGCGCCGTCCCCGACATCGCCCCTCCTCCTAGGAGAAAAGCTTTTTAAGTTAAAAAGCTTCCAGCAGGGTCCTAAGGCCCCCCAGTGTAGTACCTACCAGTGATGAATGGTGAATATTGATACAGGTAAGATCTGTAGCTTTACTAATGTCCCCCACAGAACAACACCTGCTGGGAGAGGATGTGAACTTCAGCCTTAACTAATGGACCCTGCTGCCTGTGGAATGCACTGATGAGGTTGACGAACCCTTCCCTCACAGTCCCGAGCCTTCACACCCCAGACCAGCTGAACAAATCCCTTGATACCCCAGTTTGAGACACTTTTTCTTGCCTTACCTGATCATAATACTTGTTGATGTACTTGTACAGTTCACACAAGGCATTCAAGCTTGTCACCTCATCACATTTCTGAAAAGGTCAATCAAAAGGACGACATTAGTAACAACAATCCTGTTGCCCACAGCAGACCACTGAACACCTTTAGTCTTGGTAAGGGCTTTGACACCCCATTTCATTTGGTTCCCTAATCCCTCAGTAGCCCTCACCCTCTGATGCTCATAATATGTCAACACTGGGGCATATACTGTGGTTCACTATTCTGGGATCCCCCTCCACAAACAGCTAATGAGTGGTGGGGGTGAGGGGAGTAAGTCAGATTTCTGAGCCACTGATACAGAATATAAGGACCTGCAAAAGCCAGGTGCTTTATTCTAAAGGTGGGGTTGGTGTAAGGCTTTGGACATCGGGGGGAGATGGGTGTGCATGCATTTCTTATACATGGAGTCAGGGCTAGGACGGTTTGGGTGGCACAGAGTGGGTAGATTATTTTAGTACACATGGGGGTCTTGGTTGGGTTTGGGTGGAGTTTTAGAAAGTATAGCACAAATGTGTGATTTTGTTTCACCCCCAGACATGGCATGAAGCTGGGATTCAAAGTGGGGGACAGGTGGTGTGTCCATATAATATTTGGGGATTGGGGTGGGACATAACTGCGGCAGGGATGCACAGGGTTTGATTCTGAATGCAAAGATTTAATTAACCAAGTTAAAACATATACAATAAAAAATTGTCTAAACATGCTAGTTTTTGTTCCATAAACGACAACAGTTTCAGATAAAGCATCCCTCACCTTTTATACTCTCTGCAACAGATCCCTCTTGCTCTCTTGACCCTCCCCAACACAACTTTACCTTCTTACCCCTTCCTAATAGATCCCTCACCCTCTTACTCCTCCTGTCATGACCACCTTAGCCACTTACCCCACCCCAGCAGACCCCTCAGTCACTTACCCCAGAGAGTTCAGTCAGTGTGGAGTTCATCTCCTGGTAGCTGGCAGTAGTTGTCACGTGGATGTCCAAGTAATACCTGCAAAATGAACAGGATTATATCCCGCTGTACATCATCCTCTTTACAATGCCTACCAACAACGGGCAGTCTTATGTACCATCTCCATCTCCCAGACAGTGCCCCCCGACAGCATGCCTCCCAGCACACTGCCCCCAACAGCAGGACACCTGATAAATGCAGCCAATGGCTGGCCCCCTAACTCACAGCACCCAATGGTGGATGTCTCAACACACTCAACTGCCACACCCCATCGTTGAAGGGTCTTCCCCCGCAATTCACCCAAGAGTGGACCTCCTGAAGCCTTACTCTTGAATAGCATGCCTTATATTAGGTAGCAGTTTGACCTTCCGAGAGCTGTGTCATCACCATCCTCTATCGTAACACTTACTTCTCCACTAGTTGCTTGTAGCGTGGGATATCTCTTGCATACAGGAGTTTATTGACTGGGGAGTCCTGAGGAGGAAGCAAACACAAATGATGTTAGATACAAGCACATATTTTTAAGAGAAACAGCTGGTAGTCCTGAATCTCATTTTTCATTTGAGCAACTCCCACAGGGCAGTATGAGCATCAGTTAGGGCACCATATTCGTGCACCTGGGAACAAGAAAATCACTGGCTTGAATCACCTAACTGCTTCTGGCTCAGTGTGATGTTTGGCATGCCACCTAACTTCCCTGTGCTTCCATCTCTCATTGAGGCACAGGTCAGGTAGAATAGGAAGACCATGAGCAGGTATAAAATTCACAAATAGCATTTTATTTTTTCCAATAACAGTAAAATAAAATATAAAATGGTTCAGTATAACTATTTACAAAGGCAGTACAAACACAGAAAACAAAGGCCTTCATCTGAGGATATCTCTAATTCCAAGTTTCAGTCTTGCTCTCTCTCTATAGCAAAAGTACAGCTGCTCTTTTTATAAGTCTTTGCCTGGGAACTCGTTAAGAAGACACCCTGCTTTTCAGAAAATGAAAATGATGTACCTCCTGTAATTCTTGATCTTGCTGTGTATCTTCACCATTAATCACTGGTGGGTGATTGGCCTGAGACGAGCATCCCATGGGAGTTTTTTTTTTTGCTTGGGGGAGGAGCTGATGCCCCTGGTTCCGCCCATGAAGCTGACACACTGTGTGGCACTCACGGGTTGGACAGAAATGGCCACTGGCTCCTCCTCCATGTCAGTTCTGCTCGCCGGAGAGAAAAAAAGAGGGATAGAGAAGAAAACGAGAGCGGGCAAGGAAGCCTGAGAGACAGCATAAGGAAAAGGATATAAATGGAAAAAGGAGTAAGCCGATCAGAGGACAGAGGAGGAGCAGGATCTTGGAGGGTATGGTCTGAAAGGCCCCCAGTCCCTGGATGGCCATATATGGATGGGAAAGGAAAAGAGGAGAGAGAGAGAGAGAAAAAAAGAGGGAAGGAGAGGGGGAACCAACACCCATACATCAGGCAACCGACATCTTGAGACCCCAGAAAGTGCCTCCAGGGAAGCCTAATTGCCAAACCACAGGTAGCTGTTACTGAAGCTGAATCTCTGTTTACTGATATCCCCTTCAGGAAGAAGCAGCAGCATGGACAAAGTCCCTTCCTCCTCCCTCCAAACCCCTGAGGGTGGAGACCACCCTTGGTGAGGATTCCCCACTCCTCCCCTCCCTCGGTTACCATTTTCCAAAAAAAGAACCCACGGGGTACAGGGGGAGAAGTGAGAATCCCACCTATTAATATTTCCCTTCCAGGAAGGGAAGGAGAGAGGGAAGTGGAGAAGAAACAACATAAAGAAAGGGACGGAGAAGAGTCCCTGCCAGCCCCAGGCCCCTCCCATCCCGGGTGACCCAAAGAGTCAGCATATCCGAGGGGGCGGACTGACCCCAGAGATCGTACCCAGGAGAAGGAAGAGGGGCCCACCAGAAGTCCCCCACTTAGATCTTATTTAGAAAGCTCTACTCGCCCTCCTCCCAAGAGACCCTCTTGTCACCTCATAGACAAGGACGGTTGCCAAGGAGTAGAGGGATCCAACTAGATCCCTGAGGAGAAGGCACTGCCCAGGGACTGAGGCCTTCTGAGGGGAAGGTGGGTGGGATTCAGTGATGAATGGTGAAGATACACAGGAAGATCAACAATTATGTTGGGTATGTAATTTTCATATCTTCCCTGTGTCAGTCTTCACCATTCATCACTGGTGGCTGAGTACCGAGCACCCCCTGAAGGGGCTCCAGTATTTTCATGAGAGATTAGCATCCCTCAGTCCCCCTTGGGGAAAACATGGTGGAAGGGACCCTCTACCAGCCAGTTAGGCCTGGGACTGGTCAGGGTGAGGTGGGGTCCCCTATTCCCTGGGGGAAGGAAGGCGCCCCTGAAGTTCCCATCTCGTCCTGTGGGAGAAAAGGTGGATCCCCCCAGAACGAGGAGGCAATCACCCTACGCCAGGCCAAGGGAGACAACCGTGAAAGGTGAAGCCATGCCATCTGCCTAATGCAGATAGGTGTCCCTGCAAGCCGTGAAGCAACTTCACTGGCATCTTAAGAAGCCCTTGACTGGTGACATGCTAGCTCCAGGCCTACTGCAGAGAGGCCTATGGCCTGCCAGATAGCCTCCAAATCAGGCAGCAATGCCAGTGCCAGGCCCAGCATCGCCTACAGATGCCTATTATAGGCAGCATGGTGCGCCTGATGTGAAGCAATGCATAATATAATCCGTGCAGAGGCGAAATCTCTCCGCCCCAGTTGTTCGAACTCCATAGAGTCAGGATCCGGGGGCTAGTTGAGGACCGGATATCTATACCCGGTAGGGGTGTCTAGACGTATCAATCCCGTAGTGGGATACGGCAGAGTGCCTGGAGACCTCTGGGGTGCACAGTACCAATGCTGGCAGTCCAAAGGGGCTGGAGTTGTGACAGATGGAAGCTGCCAGGTGCTGTATAATGCCTCCTGGAAAGGGATAGGCCAGGAGGGGACCACCAAGTGGTGCGCACCATACTTGCCTAACAAGACTTGCGTCATAAGCTCGGTACTGTGACGGGCTATAAAAGAAATATGCAAGTCCCGGACCAGCCTCGCCAAGAAGCACTGATACTGGGCTTGACCAGCATCAGAGGACAGGTGGACAGAGGACTCTTTTTCCTCAAGGGAGGAAGATGAGGAGGCCAAGGAACCTGAAGAGTCAGACTCCGGCTGCGGAGGGGGAACTGGTCTAAAGACCTGTTTCACAATGGCCCTGACATACTGAGGGCAGTCCACAGCCTGGGATCTGAACTGTTCCCAGGTCAAAGGTCCTAAAGGACCAACATGACCTGAGAGAAGGGGGCTAGATGCAGAGGCAAAGGGTAAGAACTGGCCACTATATGTGGTGTGCCTCTGCCAGAGCTTAAAGACCTATCAGGCGATCCTGGAAGAACAGGGAATCCGTAGGTCTGATCTGTCGCCGGCCTGTGGAGCAAAGAAAAACGGTCAGGACTGAGCCCAGCAGAGGAAGCTTCCCTATGAGGGGACCAGGGCCGCATGGATTCAGAAGGGCAGTCCCCAGCCCCTCCCAGTGAGGACTCCCTCGAATGAGACGAGGAAGAAAAACTGAAATTATGTATCTATCATAATTCTTGATCTTCTTGGACGAAGTCTCCACCATTCATTCACACTAATGGGACTACGCCGGAGGCGCTAGGATCCCACAGGAGCCAAAAGTCTTCAGGAGGGTCAGTGCCAGGACAGGACTGAGCATACTTGGTGCCGTGAGACTAGCTCACGCCATAGAGGCTATCTCAGCGTCGACCCTCCAACTGCCTCAGTACCTTTTCGACTGAGGAGGTGCAGTGTAAACTAACTTAAGAAAACCTAACCCTAACTTCCGGGCATAAGATGGCCCGGATGACCCACGTAAGAAGGGTTAATTCAACAATGTCTTCACAGCCCGAACAATAAGGAAATGAAGACCAAAACAGAACGAGTGAGCACGGGGATGATGGGTGGGTGTGTGAATGAGTGGTGGAGACTTCGTCCAAGAAGATCAAGAATTACGGTAGGTACGTAATTTCCATATCTTCCTGGACTAAAAGTCTCCACCACTCATTCACACTAATGGGAGAATACTGATCTAAAAATTAACCCCCATAAGTAGGGCGGTAGGAGATAGAGCTCACTCAGGACAGAAGTCCATAAGGACTGTCCTGCCGAAGAAAGTGAACTGTCTGGCATAGACATGCTGAACGCAGTGCTCACAAAGGTATGCACTGAGGTTCAAGTCGCCGCCTTGCAGATGTCTGCAATGGGTACATTACGAATCTCCGCCAGGAAAGTCGCAACTGCTCCAGTAGAGTGGTGTGAATCCAACCTTCAATTTGACCTACGCCATGGATTAGTGGTGTCAAAGACATGCTACTAACCATGCAGAAATACATCTCATGGCCACAGGCTGGCATAGTTGAGTCATACTGAAAGAAACAATAATTTCTCGGATTGCGTATTTCTTTTGTTCTGTCGCTGTAGAATTGCAGAACCCTCTTAACATCTAGAGAATGAAGGGAGTGCTCTCCTTCATTCCGGAGTTAATGAAGTAACTAAGGAGAAGCAAAACTTGACTAGCAGAAACTGAGCCAGTGACATGTTCTCTACTAGCTCAAGATAGTTTGAAAATGTGCAGAGGTGTACATTCTCTGCCGAGAATGCAGACCTGCATTTGACAGGTCCACGAGGTGCCACAACATTTTACATGGTGGGCAACAGAAAGGGTCTAGATAGTACTTTGCACACCAGATGGATAAGTGTATCCATTTAGCGGCTAAACAGATTTCTGAGACTGTCTGGGAAGCCTAAAACCTGTCCACTTTCATCTCCTCAGGAGCCCAGCATAGAGATGAAGGGAGCGCAGGAAGGGTGGACCATGTCCCTATGTCAGAGGGACCACTCACAAATGGAGTCGCTTTGGGGGAACTGTTGATCAACGCAAATCATATTTGCCGAGGACAGTCTGGGTCGATGAGAATCATCCTGCCCCCAGTGCCTACAACCTGAGCAGCACCCTCTGAACTAAGAGAAGAGGAGGAAAGTGTACAGGAAGCGTCTTGTCCACTGCAGTAAATACACTCTGACAGAAAAAAAAAAAAAAAACTAACTGGATTTCTGAAGCAGGATAAAGGCAGTTTTGCGTTGAGAGAGGATGCAAAAAGGACCAGGTCCGGACTGCCCCACTCATCGACTAGCGACTGCACGTCTGAACTGATGCAATGTGCTCAAGGCACCAGTCTCACATCCTCATGGCCTTCCTGCACAGAGGGTAGAAGAGTGCTCCACCCTACTTGTTGATGAGAACGTCACAGCTTTGTTGTCCATTCGATGTAGGATCACTTCGTGGAAGAGGGCCTCTTCCAGGACTTGGAAAGCGAATAAGACAGCTTTCATCTCTAAGAATTTATGAGAAGATGATGCTCCTCCTGGCTCCACACCTGAGTGTGGAGGTCTTGACAGTGGGCTCCCCAACCGATCAGGAGTGCAACCGTGGTGATCGTGATCTTGAATTTCAGAGGGTAAGGGTAGACCTAGCAGAAGCTAGACCAACTGTGTCTCCCATGTAAGTAATTTTCTCTGAGGTTCTGTCATTTATGCAAAGGACTGCAGATGCATGGTCAGAGACCACTATTTTCTGTGGACAAAGGCATGAGTCTCAGTAACCACTGCATCGGAAAGGGCCCGAACAGAGTCACTTTCCGTGAAGAAACGAGACATCTGAAGATGCCGATTCTTCCATTATTCCAGAAGGAAAAAACCTCACCCTGGAGGTATCCAGGAGGGCTCCTAAGAAGAGGGGCTGCTAGGAAGGTGAATCTGGCACCTTCCCTGAATCAGAAAGCCTCTCCTGGAAGACAGCAACTGAGAAGCTGTGGCAACTGCGTCCTGTGACTCCAGCCCCGATGGGCTGGCTCAGAGCCAAACGTCCAGGAAGTGAAGACTTGAACACCAAGGTTGTAGTGAACTCCTCCATGAACAGGTACTTGTTTAACCTTTTAAGGTCAAGAAAAGGGCGCAAGCCACCTGAAATACTGGAACCAAGCAAGGATGTAGGAGCCTGAGTTCTGATTCACCATGGAACAACTTCTACTGCCCTTATCGCGCAGAGGCCCCGACTCTCTGTGGAAAGAGGGTCTAATAGAGAGATGGACAGACTGGGTTGCCGCCTGGGTCTGAGGAAAATATCTGCGAAATTGGGAGAGTATCCCTCTTGGACAATCCTGAAGACACATACGTCTGCTGGATTGGTGGGGCCCTGTGCCCTCTGCTGTGATTTTTTCATGGTTGAGGAGCTGGTTCTTGACAAGGGCTTCTGGGACTCTACCTTGAAAGGACTGCCTGTTATGAGAATGATGACGGTGCCCTCCCTCTGAGGGGCAGCAGAAGTCTGAGCAGCCTCCAGAGCTCAACCTGATGGTCGAACTGATAAGCACCACCACCAAGAAGAGATGTTAATCACCTGCCGCCAACAGCAGCCACCCTTGGGGCAGTGTCATAGGTGTCTGTGAAGCTTTTAGCGGATTACTGGGCTATATGCCCCTAGCAATGGAGTTAAGATTGTGGGAGGCTCTTGACCATTGACTTGAGAGTGTTCCACAGGGTGTACTCGTACTGAGGAATGTAGAACTCAAGATGTAGAAGTCTGCTTTGGTCCACAGATCTGAAATGTTATGGTGGACCCCATATCCCTGAGGAAAACTGGAAAGATCTTCCATCACAGGATGTGCTAATACAGGAGGCTTGCATTCTAGCCCCTAAAATAGGTCATCCGCTGCATCTTCGACAAGGCAGGGCAGGGAGAGACTCATCCAGATCCACTTCTATCCCAGAAGGAACTCCAAAAGGCAGGTCTAGGCCAGGATCACAGAAGACGCTATCACCTAGATCGGCGGCGAGATGTTTGGTGCCATCCACGGTGCTGGCAGCACATACTGGCCCTAGACCTGAAGAAAGAGGGGCAAGAAGGAAAGCGGTACCCGTGCCAGCAACTGCAGAGGAAAAAGGAGAGGGGGTAGGCACGCAGGGTCAACATTGATGGCGCTGGCACTGATGAGGGCACCGTGCACATCCTGCCAGACAGACTAAGCCGTGGCCCAGCGGCTCTGAGTCCCAAAGGCCCCAGAACTGGGTCCACTGGCCAAGTCAACTGGGCAGACATCATACCCCCTGCCCCAAACAGCTGCCCAGAGGTGAATCTGCTCACTGGAGCCCCATCGAGGACAGAAACAGGGCCCAGTGTCGAAGATTGCAGCTATTAAGAATGGAGCTACAGAGGACCCCACTGAAGTCGGGTCTGGCCTACCGCACTCCGCCACCAACAATCCCCGTGCAAACGTACCAGAGGGCAACCTTGAGCAGTAGAATTTCTTCTTCCACCGACAGGAAGAAGAAGAGCTCGAGCAGAGCCGGGTCCCTGACTGAGGTCAGGAACGGGCCCACTGCTTTTGTGCTTCAGGCAGACTGTCCCCCCCGAACACCGGAATGCCCATTCCTCTACCAACGGCGGGAGACGGGACACAGCCCCACTGCTATCACAACTTTCAAAAGAGGTCTCCTTACCACCACCGCTACTGTCTACGGTCGACTTCGTTGATGGCAGGCAAAGAATTTCTTCCTCTTCTATTTTTTTTTTTTAAATACTGTAAGAAAAGAACACTAAAAATATTAATCAAATACTGAACCGCTATAGCTGCTGTCGTATAGACGAAGACTCAACTGCCGGCAGGCGAGAGACGTCATCATCAAAGCATACTTGACGGTGGGAGAAAAGAAACAGATGGCTGGAGGGTCGACGCAGAGATAGTCTATACGGCACAAGCTAGTCTCGCGGCACCGCACATACACTGTCCTATCCCGGCAATGACCCTCCTGAAGATTTTAGGCTCCCATGGGGTCCTAACGCCTCCGGCATAGTCCCATTAGAGTGAATGTGAAGTGAAGATTTTTAGTCCAGGAAGATCTGCTGTGGCTAAAAGAACCGAAACTGAAAAGGTGTCTTTTTAGATTTCTGGGCCTTTGGGTCCTTCTGGGACGAAGCCAGAGATCAGGTGCCACTGGACTTCTCAATCCCAGTGAGATGACCCTCAATCCCTGGACCAAAGAGGTCCATGCCCAAGAAAAGGACATCAGCCAGCTTATGCTGAGTGTCCACAATGAAAGTAGAAAACCTCAGCCAGGCCCTGCGATGCACTGCCATGGCACAGGAGCAGGAGTCGCCCATCTCTAAGTCCATCTGGAGCTGGTGTTTAGCCAGTACTTGACCCTGGTCTCTGACCAACTACACCAGCAGCTGTTTGGCAGCAGGTAGATGAGGGAGGACATCAATGAGCACTCCCAGCAGGGAGTGACCAAAGCTGGCTATCACCATGGAATAGCTCACCTAACTGAGACCAAGAAAAGTGGCAGCACAGACCTTCTTGGCCCCGGGGCTGGTCTACTGGCACAGCAGTAGCACTACTGCTCACTACGGCGTTGACCCAAGTTTGGAAGTGAGTTCTGGGTTGTCAGGGGCTGCGCCAGGGGGAGGAGGATTGAGCATCCCATAGGATGCTCTCCTCCTCTGGGGAGGGAGTGTTGCCATCCCCACTGCTATACTGCTACGTGGGTGACCACAGGTGGCAGTGCAGACTGAGGGATGTCAGGGAGGGACCGACACTGGTCAGATCTGGAAGCACCACCACTCCACTGCATGTGTGTGCAACCCTTTGGATGTCTCTGTGTGCCAACGTCCGTAGATGGTAGCAACATCAGAAAATGGCCAGGATGATGGAGTGCCTGGCACCGTCCAGGATCTCCCCCACCTGTCCTGCGGCTACAGGTTCCTGATGAAAGTTTGGAAGTTTGAGGGGAAAGGGCTCCCCACCCCACCTCACCCCTGCCTGGGGGGAAACCAGGGCTCTGTGGGAGAAGGCCAGTGCACTGGGTCGCAGGTATGGAGGAGACAACAGCTGACTGCATGCCTTGGTGACTCCTGAAAGCGTTTGTGTGCAGGAGGATGGGGGCATAAAAACATAAGAAAAAATTACTCACCTTAGTAATGTTGTTTCTTCTAATGGAGTCTTGCTATATTATAGACATTAGCAGTTTGATCCAGCTCTAGAACTGCCCCGGAGTGAAATGGTTAAAACCATTCCAAAACAGAATTTTGGCACGAGAGCAGCTCTATCTGTGTCATTTCAAACTTGAACTGTCAGATCTTTATGAGCCAAACTCACTAAGGTCTGTGTGGAAGCTGTAACCTACACTAGCCAAATGGCTACCTAAATAATAACAACCATTGATGGTCCCAACACCCAAGACTCAAGTCAGGGGACCAGAAATACTAACACCATTCTAATAATATGAAAATGGAACATAAGTATAATAAAACACACACACGCGTACACATACACACCCCCAAAGTCCCAAAGGGGACAAAATGCTAAAAGAACATAAGTAGTGCCCACACTAAGTTGCCCACACCCCACCAAGTAGAGGTTCTGAGAGGGGCAGGTTGGGGGGGAGGTCTATAATATAGCAAGACTCCATTAGAAGAAACAACATTATTAAGATGAGTAATTTTTTCTTCAAACAACATGAAGTCTTGCTATATTATAGACATTAGCAGAATACACAGCAGTACCTCCATGGAGGAGTGGCAGAACCTACTTAGGGAATAGGCTCTGAAGAACAGCTGTGCCAAACCGAGCATCTCTCCTGCCTGGACATCCAGGGAGTAATGCTTGGTAAAAGTGTGTACCGTTTTCCAAGTAGCAGCCTGGCAAATCTCTAATAAAGGGATATCTCTGGCAGCAGCTAGAGGCAGCTGTACCCTGGTAGAATAGGAGCCTCAAACCTGGGGGCTCTGCCCACTTTCTGATAACAAAATGGATACAAGAGACAACCCACCTGGCTATTGATCTCTTAGTGGCAGGTTTGCCTTTCCCAACTTCACCATAGGTAAGGACAAGTTGGAGGGATTCGAACCTGTGACCTTTGGTACGCTCTGTATAATAATTAAGAGCTCTCTTAACATCCAGGCTGTGCAACCTCCTCTCACCCGAAGAGGAGTGATCAGTGAAAAATACTGGAAGGAGATAGATTGATTAAGATGGAAATCTGAAACCACCTTAGGCAAAAACTTCCTATTAGTCCTAAGGACTACCTTATCCCTGTGGAAAGAAATAAAGTCAGTCTCCACTGACAAGGCTTGCAATTCACTTATGCGTCTGGCAGAAGTGATAGCCACTAGAAAAACAGTTTTCCAAGTTAGGTACTTAAGCTCTACGGAAGACAGAGGTTCAAAAGGAGGTTGCATTAACTGGGCAATGGAAACATTAAGGTCCCAAGCAGGGCAGGTTCCCGAAGGGAGGATTACTATGGAGTAATCCTTTAAAAACTTGGAAAACACAGGATGAGAGGAAAGAGGGATGACTTTCCTGCTGACACAAAAAGCAGACACAGCTGCCAAATGAACTCTCAGGGTAGCTGGTCTGAGACCCAAGGAATTAAGATGTACCATGTAATCTAACAAAATGGGCAATTCAGCAGATTCTGGGAAATATTTTTCCCAGCACACCAAATGGAAAACCTTTTCCATTTAGAACTATAAGTAGCCTAGTGGAAGGCTTTCTGGAAGCCTTTAGGATCTCAAGAACACCCTGAGAGGTGTAAATCAGCAACTCTAACTCCTCAAGAGCCAGTCCTTGAGGTTGAGGGATTTGAGGTCCGGATACCAAACCCTTCCCTGGGCACAAGTCAACAGATTGTGATTCTTGGGGAGGCACAGGGGAAGATGGACTGTCAGAGACAGAAGGAGTAATCCGGGGCAATCAGAATCACCCTGCAAGGCTGAGATCTGATTTTGACTAGTACTTTGAATAGGAGAGGAAAGGGGAAAAGCATAGAGGAACTTCCCCTCCCAATCCAGAAAAAGGGCATCCAGGGGAACTGAGCCCAGCACTGGAGGCCTGCAACAGAACAGAGGAAGTTTGTGATTGTCTGGGGCTGCAAAAAGATCTATCTGAGGGATGCCCCACCTGGCAAAAACTATCCCCAGCACTTGAGGATCCAGGGACCATTCGTGATGGCCCTGGGGAAATCCTGCTGAGGGCATCTGCTAGGACATTGTCCTTCCCTGGAAGATGAACTGCTATGAGGGAAGTGTTCAGGGAATAGGCCAGAGACCACAACTTCATTGCCTCGGTGCACAAGGCCGAAGACCGAGTGCCCCCTGTTTGTTGATGTACCACATTGTTGTGGTGTTGTCTGTTCTGACTTGTATCACCTTGTCGTGGACAGATGCAGAAAAAGCTTGAAGAGCTAAAAAGACAGCTCTGAGTTCCAGCAAATTGATGTGGAGCAGAGATTCCTGGGGGACCAAACTCCCTGAGTGGAAAGGTCGCCCATGTGACTCCCAACCCAGAAGGGAAGCATCTGTAGTGAGAGTCAAGTCGTGAGAAGGGAAATGAAGGGACCCCGCTCTTAAGTACTCTGATCCTGCCACCACTGGAAGCTAGGATCAAGGTTCGAGTCACTGGGACCAACTTGGAAAGGGGTCTCTTCTCTGAGACAAAAGGTTCTCAAGTGAAACTGAATGTCTCTCATCTGAAATCTGGCTCCCTGCACAACAGCTGTGGATGCAGCCATGTGCCCCAGGAGCTGCAGAAAGTGTCTTGCTGGTCGAGACCTGCAGAGTGAAGGAAGAGGCCAGAGCCACTAAATTCCTTACCCTTTCTGGGGAAGAAAGGCTCTGGCTAGCTTTGTGTCCAATTCTGCCCCTATAAGGTGAGTACCTGGACTGGTTCAGAACCGACTTTGGTAGGTTAGCAGAAAACCCAGGGAGGTGAGAAGCTGCTGGGTGACCTGCAGGTGAGATTTTACCTGTTCTGGGGACTGGCCTACAATGAGCCAGTCGTCTAGATAGGGAAAAATAGCAATCCTCTGCCTCCTTAAGTGGGCCACTGCCACTGCTAGACACTTTGTGAATACCCTTGGAGCAGAGGTAAGGCCGAAGGGCATTGCTCTGAACTGGTAATGACCTGAGGGCAGTTCGAATCTGAGGTACTTTCGATGGGATCTTCTGATTAGGACATGGAAATAGGCATCCTTGAGGTCCAGGAGGCTAGCCAGTCCCTGGCCTTAGGGAAGAGTAAAATCATTGCCAGAGTTACCATTTTGAACTTTGGTTTCAAAAGATGCTTGTTCAGATATCTGAGATCTAAGATGGGCCGCCATTCTCCTGTCTTTTTGGGGTAAGGAAGTATCGGAATACAGACCCCTGCCCTGATGCAGGAGGAACCCTTTCTACTGCTCTGAGCTAACAGGGATGAGACCTCTGTTTCCAGGCGAGGGTCTCTGAAGCACTTGCAGGTAGAAAAATCTGCTTCTCAACTGGAAACTTTTGAAGCTGAGAACCAGACCCTGGCTACTACTTCCAGAACCCACTTGTCTGAGGTTAAAGAAGCCCAATTCTGACTGAAGTAAGCCAGCCTGCCCCACTGGTACAGGAGAATCGGCCCTGGGCACCCCATCAGGGTGCCTGTTTATGAGAACTTTAGGCTGGGGGTGGAGCAGATCTGCCACCCCTCGTCTGCCCTGCTCTCTGAAGAAGCCCCTCTGAGCATAGGCAGAGGAGGCCTGAGTCTGGTAGAAAGGCCTGTGAAAAGGCCTCCTACCCCTGGGGCATGCCTTTGAGAGTGGTTTGCCGCTCCTTAGCCTGGGCACTCTGTAAGTAGTCCTATATTCATCCATCTTCTTCATGTAATTCTCTGTCTGCTCTCCAAACAGAGAATTTCCCACCACAGGAAAATCCATAGCCTTAGTCTGGGTATCCTGTGACAAACTAGTACACCTGAGCCAGGCCAACCTACGTAAAGCTACAGATGTGGCCATGACCCTAGAGGAAACATCATTAACAGACAGCAGCATGAAACTGAACCTTAGAGGCTTCAATGCCATCAGCAGCCACCTGTTCTAGTTCACTAGCCAGCTGGCCATGGGCTTGCTTGGCCAATTGCATAACAGTATCCCATCTAGATTTCTGATACCTAGCTACATAAGCCATATAATTTGTTTGCCTGAGTCCCAGAGAGGCTGCCATATACTGTTTTTGCCATGGCATCAATCTTCCTGGAATCCTTGTCAGGAGGATGTGAAGCCAAGGAATATTAGCTTTATCACAGGCAGCAGCCTGAACTACCCCAACATGACTGCATTGCTGAGAAAGGAATTCTGTATCAGGGCCTGACAATGTATACCTTCTGTCCATCTTTTTATCTACAGGAGGCACATAATTAGAAGCTTTTAAAATTTTAATTGTTTGTTTCCTAAAAGACTTATGTAAAGGAATAGACAATCTCCTAGACTCTGGAATATCCATCATTTCTACAAAATCAGGCTCCTCTTGCTCATCCACAGCCTCTTCTAAAGGAAGCTGGAGGGTTTCAGCAACTTTTTTATAAAACATAAAATGAGATGGGGACTCAGACAGCATAGGGGGAGATTCTAAAGGTCTGTCTGGAGAGATGTCCGGTTCAATGGGCACACCCAGACCTTCCCAGCCACATTCATACTGTTCATAATCCTCCTCCCCCTCCTCTGGTTCATAAAATTCCTCAATATCATAATCCTGAACCACTGGGACCGGACAAACCGACCTTTTACCAGACAGTGGTGGTTCGGACGGACCCTGAGACAGTGACTGGACAATCTGTATGGCTTTTGCTATCTCTGCAGCAGTTGGAGAAGGAATTCTGGACTCCAGACCTGCTGATTTTCTTGTTTTCTTTACTGGAATTGGTTCCTCAGAACCAGCTTTTCTTTGCCGAGGAAGTCTGGCCCTGGTCAGAGGCACTCCCTCTGGTTCGGTTGGCACGAACCAGGCTAGCCATCGGGTCAGCGGACTTTTGGCCTCTCGTTCCCTGAGCCTGCCCAATCTTTTTTTCCAGGGTGGCTGCAGGGAAATTCTTACATACCTGGCAGTCTGACTGGAGGTGGTCAAACCCCAGACAATAAACACATGTGGTGTGTGGGTCAGCCTTGGCAAAGACTTCCCCACAAACATCACAGTGTTGAAACCCAGTGGGCCCGGGTTTTCTTTTGGGTTTCTCAGACATAATGCCAGCCTAACCAAAAACTTGCCCTTTTAACGGCAGTGCCAGGCAAGACACCCTTATCGGTTCCTAACCATATCACGGGTATTGGAAAAACCGTAATAAATCCGTTTTTTTTAGAACCGATAAGAACCGGAACCACACTCTAAAATAGTAACTTTTAGTTTTAAATGAGTTTAAACCCACTGATCGGTTCAAAACCGAACCGATAACACAAGTTCCACACAGATAAAACCTTCATTTACTTACGGTTACCACAGATGAAGCTTGAACCGGACGGTGTTGCGGTTAAAATAAAACTATTCTCGATTAAATCCAACCGAGAAAACACTTTTTAAACCGAGAAATGAACCGAGCAGAAGAAGAAATCTCAGGAGCGACTGTTCACTGAGGCGGAGTAAAGAATCTGACAGTTCAAGTTTGAAATGACACAGATAGAGCTGCTCTCGTGCCAAAATTCTATTTTGGAATGGTTTTAACCATTTCACTCCGGGGCAATTCTAGAGCTGGATCAAACTGCTAATGTCTATAATATAGCAAGACTTCATGTTGTTTGAAAATGGTAAAACAGACCTTCTTGGCCCTGTGGTCAAGCTTCTTTGATGCTCTGTCTGGGGGACTGTCCACATCAGGGCCCCGATTTTTCTGTGGTACATCGGAACAAAGTTCTGCAGCAGGGTTCCCATCTGCCGCAGAAGTTCTGTGGCACTAAACGCCAATTTCTGCGGCAATTCTGCGGCACACTTTTATCCTTAATTCTACCCTTTTTTGGTTTTTCGCCATATCTGACATTTTCTTAGTAGTAAAAATATGTACAGAAATAAAAATAATGAAAAAATATATACAGAACTAAAAATAGGGAAATAAAACTGAGAAATGGCTGTAATCCCCTCCATAGTCTCTGGCTCTAGGTGGGATACCACACAGAATTTCAAATATTAACTGAATCTGCCGATGCTCCGATGGAACTTGGGGGGTAATGTGCCCTCCTAGCTTGCAACTTCAATGGTAGGGAGAACAACATTTAAAGTGAGACATTGCATATATATTCCATCATGGGCAGTTTTTTTTTTTTTTTTTTTTTTTTTTACCAGATAGAAGGAAAACAAATATAATGAACAAAATCAATAAAACTAAATCCTAGGGAGATGGGCTACATACATGTATACATGATTAAGTACCCGAGCCCCTTCATGGCTTTCTGATGCTCCTGCCAGATATTGGGTGTTTTCTGCTGGCCACATATTATTTGCAAAAACAACCATTAATACTGTAAATACACTTAAATAAGTTCTCTGCAATAGTCCTTAAATAATTTAGAAACATTCAAATTAATACTAGAACTTGTGATTCAATTATAAAATCATTTAAAATCATCATAAACAAGCAATAATTAAATCCAATAAATGTTATGCGATCCAATATCACATTTTAAATTAATAAAAGGGCCTTCAAGCACTTACAGTGCAAGCAGACTCTCAAGTTCCCTCTCACTGGGAAATTGAATTCTTAGACAGATACAGCTCTGATTCCATTTCAGCTCTTGTTCTCTAAACCTCCAGATATCCAACTCAAACTAGAAAGTTGCTTTAGAAGTCTTTAGAAGTGCCAAACTGTAACACGGTGGCCCATCTCAAAAACTCAAGACTTTTAAAATACTTGAATGCTCTGAACTACTCAGTTTACGGCTTGTCAAACTGCAAATAAAACTTTTGTCCCAAGGCTATAAATTAAAATAACATTTTTACTGATTGTACAGCAGGGCAAGAGCTAGGTAGAGAAAGAGCAACAGGGCCCTCCATTTCAAACAACTCTGCGGTGCTTCTAACAGCCGGCTAGCTTACAGTACTCAACATGTCCTAGATAATCTCAATGAATACTTTACAAAAAACAAAAAAAACAAACAACAAAAAAAATCGGCCATGGTAGAAAAGGATTCACAAGAACACTGGATAACATACAAGTTTTTGCCCAACAGAGTAAAATGAAATAAAAACTCGGAGTGGTTCTGTGGAGCGGAGCAGCAGTGTAGTCATCTTGCTGCTCCGCCCCCCAGAGCACCTTATCCCAGCATCACTTTCTGAATTTATTACTTAATGTATTTATTTATTGTCAGCTTAGTGTTCTGGACAGAAATCGCATATTGAATGCTGTAAACAAGGACGGGGCTCGGGGCCGTGGACCACACTAATGGCCCGGGTAAGCAAAGGGTTTTGTGCTGGTCTTTCCCTGTGGGTCGCAAGGTTGCGAATGCTCCCTTCCTCATCCAACAGCCTTCCCCTCATCTAACTCTCCCCTTGCTGCTATTTACTTGTGATCAATAACACCTACTGTGTTTCCGACTTGCTTCACATGTATCTAACTCGCCCCCAACACGTCAGAAGGATGGGGCTCAGGGCAGTGGATCGCTATTGGCGGCAGAGCAAATGGTTTTGTGGTGGTCTTTCCCTGTGTGTCGCAAGGTTGCACATGCTCCCTTCCTCATCCAACAGCCTTCCCCTCATCTAACTCTCCCCTTGCACGTCAGCACATCCACGGGCTGCTATTTACTTGTGATTAATGACACCTACTATGTTTCCGACTGGCTTCACATGTATCTAACTCATCCCCAACACATCAGAACATTAGCAACATTCATCCATGGGCTCCTACTAACCTCGGTAGCATTCATCATGGGCTCCGGCAAAGACCTGGGTGTGAAACATTACAGCGATGGAGTCAACAGAGTCCTAGACTGAGACTGAAACTAATGCTGTCTGGCTATGATTTGTTATTTGTTTTTTTTTTTTTTATATACAAGAGAGTCACACCGCTAATGTGGGCAGACCTTTGTAAATAGACACTGTAATTAGTGTCATTCGCACCTACTGGCATTTACAACTGCTGCAAATAATACCACAATTAAAGCAGTGTTACACTGCTGTACTTTGGTGAATCCACCCGAAATATACATTGCAGGATTCAGAAAAAAAAAATGCACATTAAAGAAATGGTACTATGAGGCTTCTTCAGCTGTGTCTTCTGCGGTCTGCCGCCACAAATTCTGCAGTCAGCTGTGAATTCCACGGATGGCAGAAAATTCCGCAGCTAATTCCACGGTCAGCCGTGGCCGCGGAATCGCGGAAAACTCGGGGCCTTGGTCCACATCCCCTTGGTTTCCACCCTTCTGGAAAGCAGAGTCTGAGACCAAATGGCCCAAGAACTGGTAAAGGGACCAAGAGGCAGCAGTAGTAAAGTAAGTAGTAAAAAAATTAAAATTATGTATCTACCGTAATTCTTGATCTTTCTTTGTATCTTCACTGTTCATCACTACTTGGATTACTGGCTGGAGGCTGGGACCCCACAGGAGCATATTTTTTTTTCTGGAGGCAGAGTCAACACAAAGACGGCGTTGCCCTCGAGGCTGACGTGATGCGTGGCGCTTGCGGGTTGGCCGTTATCTGCTGTCAACTCCACCCTAGCTCCAGTTCTGCACGCCGGCGAGAAGGATAGGAAGGGATGGAGGGGTTGGGCAAGGAAGTCCAAGGGATAGAGAAAGGAAAGGATATAAAAACTAAAAGGAGAAATAAGCGACAGAGAGGACAGCAAAAGAGAGAGAGACAGAAGCCTAAGGGATTGGGATAGGAAGGGGCCCCACTCTCTGGGCAAAGGAAAGGGTGAAGAAGGGAGGGTAGAAGGATGAAAATGAAGGGAAGGAGGAGGAGAAGGCGCCACCCCATCCAACCCAGAACAACCTGGACCTCGAGAGGAACAGCTTGGGATTTTAAACCCTCATGCTGCAAGCTAAAACCGAAGAAGAAGAAAGACACAGAAAATGCCCACTGTGCAGCCAGGGCAGGCTCAAAGGTGAACCAGAGCTAAAGGAAAACTGACTCAAGGCCGAATCAGGTCATCATAGGTTGGGCGGTATCCACCCCTCCTGCCAACTTGAGAAAAGAATGTCCCCGGGGTGGGGGAGTGAAAACAAAATATTGGGAAAGGACAGGGGACACCTACCCCTGCTGCCAACTTAGCAGAGAGGAGAAAAAAAGGTGTGCCAAGGGACAACACCTCAGAGACAAGGGAGGGATACCTCCCAAAAGGGGCGTAAAATAATAAGTGGATTGCTGAGGGGGTACTAAGGGGCCCCCATGTCTCTCCCTGTCTAGGCTACCTCAGAAAGTGGGCCAGAGTGCCGAACCTTGAGAGGCAGCGGAGGGAGGAGAGAGAGAGAGAGAGGGGACACCCCAAGACCCCCAAGCATAACCCTCCCTGCCTACCTCTAAGAGTCATCCTCCTTTGAACCACAAGGGAGAGGAAGAGAAGGAGAGGTGCTGGAGAGCAACAAAGAGAGACACACAGGGAGGAGGATCGCCCAGAGACAGAGGCCTCTGGGGAAGGAGGGCGCGGGATTAGCAATGAATGATGAAGATACACAGAAAGATTAAGAATTACAGGTAGGTGCATAATTCTCATATCTTATCTGTGTCAGTCTTCACCATTCATGACTACTTGGGTGAGTATCAAGCCCCCCGAAGAAGGCCCAGCACCTCTGTAAGGGACAGAGTCCCTCAGCCTCCAGTGGGGTGGGGGGGAGACACCAGAGGGGAGAATCCCTACAGGCCTGGCTAGGCCTGGGACTGGTCTGGGTGAGGTGGGGATCTCCCATCAAGAGATGGAAGGCACACCTGAAGCTGCTGCCTCACCCTACGGGAGAAAAGATGGGTTCTCCGATAGGTGGAGGAAATCACCCTACGCCAGGCCAAGGATGACAACTGGGACAGATGAAGCCATGCTGACCATCTAATGCAGATCACTGTCCCCATCAGCCTGGAAGCTACCTCATTGACATCGTACAATGCCCTTGCTTGGTGCCTTGCAAGCTCCAGGCCCTGCACAGAGAGGGCAATGGCTTGTCTGGTTTCCTCCAAATCAGGCAGAGGCGCTAGAATTTGACCTAGCCTAGACCACAAGTACCTGTTGTAGGTAGCATGGTGGGCCTGATGTGCTGCCATACAGAGCAGAGCCCGTGCAGAGGAGAATGTCCTCCTGCCCCAGAAATCAAAATCTGAAGAGTCCGAGTCCAGGGGTTGATCACGGCCTGGGGTTCTAGGCTCAGAAGGGGTATCCAGGAGCATCACTCCTGAAGTGGGGGTGAGGCAGAGTTCCTGGAGATCCCGGGGGGTGCACAATACCTCTGGCGAAGGTCCCTAGGGGCTAGAACAGAGGAGAAGGGACACTGCCAGACCGGTGCAATGCCTCCAGGAAGGGAACAGGTCAGGCGGGAACTGCAAGGTTCACCGCACTGAACTCGCCTAAGAAGGTGCTCGCCGCCCAATCTGGATTGCTCTCTAAAGGTGGAGATGTGGAGCTCATCAAGCAACCTCGAAAGAAAACGCTGATAGCTGGTGAGATCAGACGCTAGGGAAAGGTGGACGGAGGCTTCCTCTTCCTTGGAGGAGGAAGACAAGGAAGCTGATGAGTCCGGAGATCCAGGGTCAGGCTGCACTGGAGAGTGGTGAAATACCTGCTTGTCCATGGCCCTCATGTAGGCAGGGAAAAGTGCAGCTGAGGCCCTGAACTGCACCGGGAACACCTGGGAGAAGAGTAGTAGTAGGCAGAGGCACGGGGGCCAAGCGCCTCCGAGGAAGAGCATGGCCTCTGCTCAGGCAGAAGACCAAGCGGATGATTCCAAAGGAGAGGGAGACCTGGTGGTCCCAGACGACAGGAGCCATTCAACTGGACTGGAACAGATGGAGCTGTTCCCAAAGGAAGAAATCCCCCTGTGAGGTGACAGAGATCATGTGGGTCCAAAAGGACGACCCCTGACCTCCTGTGAAGACATGCCTCTCAGAGAAACCTCAGAGGAGATGCATGGACCTGCACTACAACTCCTCCCAAAACTCATCTGGGTCTCTGGGAGAGGCCTCTGCACTAAGCCCTGGCCGCTGAACCCTTCAGACTCCAAGAAGGCCTTCCTCACCACCACCAGCAGAGGCAGCTGACACCTCCTGGCTGCCTCCTGGGAGACAGCCAGAGAAGGAGTGCCCTTCCCTACCTGGGACGCCCCAGCCGACCCAGAACTTGGGTTAGCCAAGACAACCACGAGAGGGGGACTGCCCACTGGAGGAGCAGACGGGTCCTCGGCTCCGGGCTGCCCTGTGGTGTCCGCCTGGGCACCCGAAGGCTGGTCAGTACCACTGACCCCAGAACCAGAAGTGTCCAGCCACTCCCCAGCAGGGCCTGAGTGGGGGTTGAGATGCTGGACTCTGAGGAACCAGTGGAATCCGGGAGTCAATCCAGGTCAGCCTCTGTGTCCTCCTCCTCCTCCGAGGAGGAGGATGGCGGTCAAATTCAGACTACCCCCGATCCACACAGGTCTCACGACCCATGAGTGCCTGTACTCCCAGGCAGCACTGGAAACAGACCCGGCACCACCTGATGCCACCCTCATCCCCGGCACCGCCAATGGCACCGGAGACAGAGGCGGTACTGGCCCCATCCCTGGTGCCGCGAATGGCACCGGAGAGAGAGAAGCAGCGCTGATGACAGGTCCCATGCTACCCACGGCACGGATCCCGTCCCCATCCCTGTGGATGGTGCCAGAGTCAGAAACGGCACTGTGGGCTGACTCAGCGACACCCAGACCCTTGCGGCACCGAAATCAATGGCGACACTGACAGACGGCGTTGAGGACAGTGCAGACTTCGGGTCCCAGAGCATGACGCTGGGGTAGCTTTCACTTCTAAAGAAGCGACTGCCAAAATGGTGCCTCCCGTCCAGTCAACGAGGGGCCAGACTGGACCTCCTACACCATGGAAGGAACCCGAGCCGCGGCAAGGCTAAAAGTGGCAGAGGCCTCCTCCTCCATGGGCCATAGAGGACCGGGAGCAGACCTGAAGGAAGGGCTGAGAAACTTTACCTTGGACTTCCGAGTACGAGCCTGTCCTGCGAAAGTCGGCGGTGCACATCCGACTTTAAACGTGCATTGCCAAGACTCGGCAGTCCATTGAAAAACAGGTGTTGCAACGATCCCAAAATAGGTGTTGCAATGATCCATATCGTGGTTGCGGCCAAGGCAAGTTAAACAGTGGTCATGCTGGTCCGTGGTGAAAAAAGTCGGCTGCAGGGACACCGATGCACTGGGTGCCGACCCGCCTTCAAAGATTTCTTCCTGTCCCCGGAACGAGACATGACTATATCAAAAACACAATAAACAAAACTAAGGTACTCAGCGTCGAAAGAAATAAAAAGGAAAGATCTTACCAGAAAATCCAGGAGCGGTGCTGAGTACGGAGGAGACGAGCAGAACTATATGTCGACAGACTAGGCAACAAAAATGCAGTTGAATTTCTAGCTCCACACGAGGTCCTTTCTCGATGGTGGGAGAAGCAGGACTGGAGCTAGGGCGGAGTCGACTGCAGTTAACAGCCAACCTGTGAGCACCAGGTATCACATCAGCCTTGAGGGCAGCACCATCTCTGCGTTGACTCTGACTCCAGGAAAAAAAAAGAAAAAAATTCCCGCAGGATCCCAGCCTCTAGCCGGTAACCCGTGTAGTGGTGAATGGTGAAGATTGACACAGATAAGATCCTTTATTTTTAGACAGGAAAATAGATGGTATGACACATCATTAGGAAAAAGTCCAGTTTACAAGATGGTCCTGTACACTGTGGCATTTGAGCTAGTAACACTGCTGCCCAGCAAATAGTGTGATTCTGCCTGATATGCTGTCCTGACTGAGGTGGAGAAATTGACTTTTGAATAACTACCTGCATACTGACTCCTCGAACTGCCGGTGAAACGCGGAAGTGAAATTGACTAACGGAGCGTCATCAAAGGAGGAGGGGCTGCACCACATAAAGCCCGCGCTGTTGTTTGGACTGGCCAGGTACACTGTGGCATTTGAGCTAGTAACACTGCTGCCCAGCAAATAGTGTGATTCTGCCTGATATGCTGTCCTGACTGAGGTGGAGAAATTGATTTTGAACAACTACCTGCATACTGACTCCCGAACTGCTGGTGAAGCGGAAGTGAAATTGACTAACCGGCGTCATCAAGGAGGAGGGCTGGCATCATAAAGCCCACATTGTTCAAGCGAGCCGAAGAAGAAGAACGTGAGGCGAGTTACCGTGGATGAAAAATAACGATTAAAAACATATAGAGTTTGATTCACAAATTGGTAAAGCCTGTAAGAGTTAATTTGCAGTTATTGAGAAGTTATATAAAAGTAGTATACTCTGCCTAAAATAATAAAGCTATTGATAGTTATTGAAAGAGTGAAATTAAATACATTAGAAGGGTAGTGACTGCATTAGGATATTACAATTTAGAGCTGTATTCTCTGGCCATAAAATGAAGGGTATGTTTGTTAAATTAATGGTATTTCTGTTGTGTGTGGCATACTTTTTGTCACACAATGGTTCAGAAATACCTAGGGATACAGAGAACAAAAACAGCTTATATTTGAAATGTAGTCAATTAAGTAAGAATATTTTAAGTATAAACAAGATAATGAGAGGGAGAAATCGTTTTAAGATGGTAAGGCAGCAAATTTCTAATACTTACAGGCCAGTTCTTTGTGGTAAATTCTCTTCCTATGACCAGGCTGTTTTGATATCTCTAGTATTATGTTGGGACATAGAATTGAACCCAGGTTCAAGGGATGGAGCCATTAGGATTATTTTAGACAATGCTAGAAGTTTGGTAAAAAAAAATGGACCTCCTTAGAACCTGGGTAGATTTAGAAAATCCTGATATAGTAATTTTAACTGAGACTTGGTTAACAAAAATAATTCCTCAAACGGAAATAGAACTTCATGATTTTTATTGTGTTAGACAGGATCGTGGGTCACGGGGGTTGTAATTTACCTTAGGCACAACTTAGGTCCCTCTGAAATAATTTACTCTGGGAAAACAGAAGGGATAGAATGTTTATTATTAAAATTCCAGATGATTAATTTGATTGTGGGAGCTGTATATTCACCACCGAAGACAAATACCAAGCATTTTGAAAAGTTCTCTCATTCTATCATAAAATACATAGGTCAGACAAATGTTGTATTAATGGGTGATTTTAATGCTGCTTGGGGGTGCCCAAGAGGTCGGGTTTTGGAAAACTCAATGAGATGTTTGAATCTGTTGCAAATTATTGATTTACCCACAAGGAAAGGGAAAATAACTAGTAGTGGGAATATACTGGATTTGTGTTTTGTTTCACCAGAAATGGTTATAACAAGTAAGGGTTTTGGGGAGCCAAATCTGGGGGATCATAATGTAGTAAGGTGTACAATAAATTTGGAATTAAAAAAGGTACCGATAATCAAAACATCCGTAGTATATAAAAGAAACTATGCTCAATATGATAGACATTTGTTTTGTGAGTATTTAGAGACAACCATGGCATAGAGTTTTCTTAATCCCGACCTGAACTTAGCTATTCAGGAATTTACAACAATGTTTAATGAGGCATGTGATATGTTTGTGCCATGGAAAAAGTTAAAGAAAAGACAGACTCATCTACCCTGGGTGACTGTAACCATAAGAAAGTTAATTAGATCAAAATCGATTATGGAAAAAGCAAATAAATCTTTAAGATCTGATGTATGGGAAAATTTTAAAAGGTAAGGAATAGAGTGGTTCAAGAAATAAGGAAATCTAAGGCCTTTTATTATAAACAGAAAATTAAAGAAGCAACAGATCCTAGGAACTATTGGACACTGATAAAAAATTTGGTAGATCCTGTTAAAAGTCAAGCAGAGATAAAATTGAAATATAATGGGAAAATATTAGAATCTGATACAGTTGCAGAGCATTTAAATAACTATTTTATTGAGCTCCCAGATTTAAAAGTAGGAATTGAAACCCATTTGGAAAAAGTTCAGCTTGTGGATCAAGATACTGACTTTGAAAATTGCTAGACACCAAAGTTCCGTTTTAAAATAGTGACCACATCCGAAGTATGTAAATTAATAAGAAACTTAAATATAAATAAAGCTTGTGGCTCTGACAAAATAGAAAATAGGTTATTAAAAGAGGCTGCCCAAGTGATATCCCCAGTCCTAAGGGATCTTTTTAACTGGAGCCTTAGGGAAGGATTGTATCCTGCATTATGGAAGAAGGCCAAAATAATTCCAATTTACAAGGGGGCGGATTCACTGGACACTTCAAACTATCGCCCAATAGCATTGTTGTCAACAATTTCAAAATTACTGGAGCGGCTTGTTCATGGGCAACTAATTACATATTTGGAGAAACATCAAAAAATTACCCCTTTTCAGTCAGGCTTCAGACAGGGTAGGTCCACAGCTACTGCACTCACCGATCTTTTGGACTTAGTTGCCACCCCTCTGGCGGAGGGGAGATCGGTGGGCGCAGTATATGTGGACCTATCTAAGGCGTTTGATCTAGTAAATCACCATGTCTTGATTGAGAAGTTAAGATGCTTGGGAGTGGATGATGAATCATGTGGTTGGTTTACATCTTATGTAGAGGATATAACTCAGTTTGTAACAGTAAATGGTAAAAGCTCTAGCTTGGGTACGGTCACTAGGGGGGTACCCCAGGGGTTGATCCTGGGTCCCCTTTTGTTTTTAGTATATTTGAATAATTTGCCTAGAGTAATTAAAAATTCACAAATTAGATTGTATGCGGATGATACTGTCTTGATTACATCTGGTAAAAATATGGGTGAATTGGAACAAAAATTACAGAGTGATTTTTTAAATCTGCAAAAATATTTAACAAATCTTGGTTTATTGATTAACAATAAAAAAACCCAGACTATGCACTTCAGTACAAAGAAGAAGGATAGTGTGGGTATAAACTTGACAATTAGGACACAGGATGGAAAAATATTAGAGCAAACCCAGCACTATAAATATCTGGGGGTCATAATTGATCAAGAATTGAATTTTAACCAACATGTGACTGAACTTATAAAAAAAATTAATTCTAAACTAGGGATTATGAGACGGATATCTAATTGTTTAACAAGGGAAATGCGACTGAGTATAGTAAATCAACTACTTCTCCCTGTGATTGATTATGGTTCCCATATTTCTAGACACACTTCAAAAAAACAAGAACACAATCTGGATGTTTTATATAATAAATCAGCTAGATTTGTGTTAAGATGTGACTTCGGTACCCATCATTGTGATATGTATTTAAGGTTGGGATGGAACTCTTTAGAACAGAGGGCAGAGGTTTCTTGGTTAACTCAAATAAAAGGTTTACATAAGAATAAATTACAAAATCATTTATTGTATAATTTAAAAAAACCAGAACATGGATTAAACTTACGAAATTTTGGAGCAAGAGTATATCTTGCTCCAAAAATCAAAAATAGATATAGCACAATGACTCTTCAGTATAAAGTTTCGAAGAGTTGGAATAAGCCCCCCCCCTTTAGGGACTCAAGCCTGTCATTAGCAGGATACAAGTCAGCAGTAAAAAAAGAGCTGCTTTTTAAATGTTTGTGTAACAGGTGAAATTTGTATTGAACAATTGATGAATGGATGTATTTATAAACGAAATGTTCGTATGTACTTAATTGTATGTTAATGTATCCTTATGGTATGTTTTGTGTATTATGTATATTAACATTGTACAAATACAGGGATGCCTTATAAATAAGGATTTTCGAATCCCTAATGGCATAATTTTCTGCATAAATAAAATTTTACCTACCATTTTACCTACCTACCTGTAATTATGTAGTTTCAACCACACAGAAACATACACTACAATATAACATTATGGTGCATAATTACAATATAGAGACATAACTTACATATAATACATCTACAAACTTACAATAGAATACAAAACTTATTGTAATACATAAGACGTATTAAAGTGCATAGCACAGTTCTAAGAAATACTTTACTCCCTAAGTAGCTGCATTCATATTGCACAACATGATGCACAATATCAAATTCCAGTTTATACAATACTATGTTATGTTTGTGAATGCCATGATTCAGATCAATATGTCTAACCATAGCACTCGCACCGAACTCTTAGTTCCAACTTCAAATCAGTTAAAAAGGATTTAGTGCCTTTGTAAATTTTATTTGTTATGGGTTTTATAGAATTCCACAGTTTCATTGCAATTAAAGGGAACCGCATACTACTATATTTATTTTTAAACTTTGGGAATATAAAATTTCTTAAACTGATGCATCGTAGATTTTGTTGATATGTTTTATTTTCCAGTTTAACAAAAAGATATGTCGGCTGGTTTAAATTAAGAACTTTATATAAAGAATAAAGGATAGGGAAGTGTGTGATAAGAGAACTCAATGCACACCCGAGGGGTTAATAAAAGCATCCCACGCCGAGGGTGTACATCAAATTCTCGTATGAAAAAATTACTCACCTTAGTAATGTTGTTTCTTCCAATGGAGTCTTGCTGTATTCTGACAGTAGCAGTGAGTCCCAACCTTCGAACTGCCCCGGAGATGAAAGAGTTAACTTTCCATGCCAGGCATGGAACGCTGAGCTCAAGCTCGGTTGAGACTCTGTCTGTTGCTGTTTAAACTCAAACCATCAGATCTTACGAGCAAACTCACTAGGTCCTGTGTGGAAGCTGTAAACCTACCCTAGCCAACTGGCTACTAAACATAAACACACATTTTTGGTCCCAAAACAAAGACTCAAGTCAGGAGGCAAAAATGAAAGACCTATGCAATTTACCCAAGAAGGGGTGAAAACAACAAGTTGAGCATCTACTGAGCGCCAACACCCTGCCACCCATCCAAAACAGAGGTTCTGAGGGGCAGGCAGGGAGGTCAGAATACAGCAAGACACCATTAGAAGAAACAACATTACTAAGGTGAGTAATTTTTCTTCAAACAACATGAAGTCTTGCTGTATTCTGACTGCTGAACAGTCTACAAGCAGTACCTCCATGGAGGAGGGACAGAATCTACTTAGGAAAGAGGCTCTGAAGCACAGCTGTGCCAAACCGAGCATCACTCCTAGCCTGGATATCCAGGGAGTAATGCTTGGTAAAAGTGTGAACTGTTTTCCAGGTAGCTGCTTGACAGATCTCTAGAATAGGGATATCCCTGGCAGCAGCCAGGGAAGCAGCTGTACCTCTGGTAGAGTGAGCCCTCAGGCCTGAGGATGGAACCTTACCCAGTTTTTCATAACAAAATTGGATACAAGAGACAATCCACCTGGCAATGGATCTTTTAGTGGCAGGTTTCCCTTTACCAACCTCACCATAAGTGAGGAACAGTTGGAGGGAGTCAAACCTGTGACCTTTGGTACATTCTATGTAGTAACTAAGGGCTCTTTTCACATCTAAACTGTGGAGTCTCCTCTCGCCAGAGGAGGAATGGTCAGTAAAGTACATAGGAAGAGACATAGATTGATTAAGGGGGAAATCTGAAACCACCTTAGGCAAAAACTTTGTTAGTCCTGAGAACCACCTTATCTCTGTGAAAGGAGATAAAATCAGGCTCAACTGACAAAGCTCGTAACTCACTTATGCGTCTGGCAGAAGTGAAGGCTACCAGAAACACAGTTTTCCAAGTCAAGTACTTAAGCTCTGCTGAAGACAAAGGCTCAAGGGGTTGCATAAGCTGAGCAATGCAAACATTAAGGTCCCAAGAAGGGCAGGGTCCTGAAAGGAGGGCTGGTGTGAAGCAATCCTTGAAAAACTTGGAGAATACAGGGTGAGCTGAAAGAAGAGGGCTTACCTGCTGAAATAAAAGTAGAAACAGCTGCCAGATGCACTTTCAGTGTAGCTGGTCTAAGCCCCAAGCTATTTAAATGGACCATATAATCAAGGACTGTGGGCAGATCAGCAGACTCTGGGGAAATTTGCTTTCCAGAGCACCATATGGAAAATCTTTTCCACTTGGAATTATAAGTAGCCCTGGTGGAAGGTTTCCTAGAAGCCTTCAGAATATCCATTATGCATTGGGAGAGGTGTAAATCAACAAACTCTAACTCTTCAAGAGCCAGGCCTTGAGATTGAGAGATTTGAGATTCGGGTACCAAACCCTCCCCTGAGCACAGGTTAACAGGTTGTGATTCCTGGGAAGACACAGGGGAAGATGGACTGCTAAGGACAATAGGAGTGGATACCAAGGCTGTCTGGCGCAGTCTGGAGCAATCAGGATCATCTTGCAGGGCTGAGATCTGATTTTGACTAGCACTTTGAACAGGAGAGGGAAGGGGGGAAAGCATAAAGGAACCTCCCTTCCCAACTGAGAACTAAAGCATCCAGGGGGACTGAGCCCAACACTGGGGGCCTGCAGCAAAAAAGGGGAAGTTGGTGATTGTCTGGGGCTACAAAAAGATCTATCTGTGGGGTGCCCCATCTGGAAAATATCACCTCCAAGACCAGGGGATCCAGTGACCATTCGTGATGGCCCTGGGATATCCTGCTGAGAGCATCTGCCAGGACATTGTCCTTGCCTGGAAGGTGAACTGCTGTGAGGGAGGTGTTCAGGGAATAAGCCAGAGACCACAACTTTATTGCTTCTGTGCACAAGGCCATAGACCGAGTGCCTCCTTGCTTGCTGATGTACCACATTGTGGTGGTATTGTCTGTTCTGACCTGGATAACTTTGTTCTGAACAGATTTGGAAAAAGCTTGAAGTGCTAGAAGTACTGCTCTGAGTTCCAGCAGATTGATGTGAAGCAGAGATTCCTGAGGGGACCACAACCCCTGGGTGGTCAGGTCGCCCAAATGAGCCCCCCACCCCAAGAGGGAGGCATCTGTAGTAAGGATTAAAGAGTGAGACTGAGTGACAAAGGGAACTCCTTGTCTCAGATTGTTCTGATCCTGCCACCACTGTAGGGCCTGGATCAGGGTTCGAGTTACTGGGATCAATTTGGTCAGAGGGTCCTTCCTTTGAGACCAAAAGGCTCTCAAATGGAACTGTATGTCCCTCATCTGAAATCTTGCTCCCTGCACCACTGCTGTGGAAGCAGCCATGTGCCCCAGGAGCTGAAGAAAATGCCTTGCTGGTCGAAACACCTGCAGGGTGAATGAGGAGGCCAGAGAGATAAGGGTCCTTGCCCTGTCCAGGGGAAGGAAAGCTCTGGCCTTTACTGTGTCTAGCTCTGCGCCTATGAAGGTGAGGAGCTGGACAGGCTCTAGAACTGACTTTGAAAGATTCAGAAGGAAACCCAAAGAGGTGAGCAGTTGCTGAGTTATCTGTAAGTGTAACTTGACTTGGTCTGGGACTGGCCTACTGTAAGCCAGTCGTCCAGGTAAGGGAAGATGGCAATCCTTTGCCTTCTTAAGAGAAGCAACTACTACTGCCAGGCATTTTGTGAATACCCTTGGAGCAGAGGTCAGACCAAAGGGCATTGCTCTGAACTGGTAATGGCCTGACGGAAGCTCGAACCTGAGGTACTTTCGATGGGAGCGTCTGATGAGAATATGGAAGTAGGCATCCTTGAGGTCCAGGGACACTAGCCAGTCCCCTGGCCTTAGAGAGGGTAGAATAATTCCCAGTCACCATTTTGAATTTTGGTTTCAAAAGGTGCTTGTTTAAGTATCTGAGATCCAGGATGGGCGCTATTCTCCTGTCTTTTGGGGTAAGGAAGTACCTGGAGTACAACCCTTTGCCCTGGTGTAGGGGTGGAACCCTTTCCACAGCTCTGAAAGCCAGGAGGGAAGAGACCTCTGCCTCTAGGGCAAGTGCCTCTGAGGGATTTGCAGGTGGAAAGGATCTGGCTCTCAGTTTGGAAATTTTTGAAGCTGAGAACCAGTCCTGAGCTTACTAATTCAGGACCCACTTGTCTGATGTTAGAGACTTCCAGTCCTGGACAAAGTAAGCCAGCCTGCCCCTACAGGTGATGGAGAATCGGCCTGCAAACCCATCAGGGTGCCTGTTTGGCAGGGGTTTTGGCTGAGGGGTGGAAGCAGGTCTGCTTGTGCCCCTTCTGCCTCTCCCTCTAAAGAACCCCTCGAGCATAGGCAGAAGGGAGGCCTGGGCTTGGTAGAAAGGCCTATGAAAGGCCTGCCCCTGCCCCTGGGATGCTGCCGTTGAGGAGTGGCCTGCCTTTCCTTGGCCTGGGCACTCCTATAGGTGGTCCTATACTCGTCCATCTTCTTCATGCAATTCTCTGTTTGCTCCCCAAACAAAGAATTACCCACAACAGGAAAATCCATGGCCTTAGTCTGGGTATCCTGTGACAGGCTAGTACATCTGAGCCAAGCCATTCTGCAAAGTACCACAGATGTAGCCATGACTCTTGATGACACATCATTTGAGTCCACTGCAGCATGGAATTGCACCTTGGATGCCTCAATACCATCAGCAGCCACCTGCTCCAGCTCCTTGGCAAGCTGGCCAGGGACCTGTTTTGCTAAAGCCATGACAGTGTCCCATCTAGTTTCTGATACCTAGCAGTATAAGCCATATAATTGGCCTGTCTGAGTCCCAAGGATGCTGCCATGTATTGTTTCTTTGCCATGGCATCAATCCTCCTGGAGTCCTTGTCGGGGGTGAAGCCAAGGGAATATTTGCCTTGTCACAGGCTGCAGCCTGCACTACCCCAACATGGCTGCATTGCTGTGTAAGGAACTCCGTATCTGAGCCTGACAATGCATACCTCTTGTCCATTCTCTTATCCACAGGAGGTATAGTATTAGGAGTCTTTAAAATTTTAAATGTCTGTTTCCCAAAAGATCTGTGTAAGGGAATAGACAGTCTCCTAGACTCTGGGATATCCATCATTTCCACAAAGTCAGGCTCCTCCTGGTCATCCATAGCTTCTTCCATAGGAAGCTGGAGGGTTTCAGCCACTTTTTTATAAAACATGAAATGGGAGGGGGACTCAGAAAGCCTAGGAGGAGACACTCCTGAAGGTCTGTCTGGGGAGATGTCCGGGTCAATGGGCACATCCAGACTTTCAAATCCACATTCACTTTCCTCATACTCCTCTTCCTCCTCCTCCGGTTCATAATACTCCTCTGAATCATAATCTTGAACCGGTGGAACCGGCTGAACCGAGAGCCTCCCTGGTGGTGCCGGTTCGGTCGGAACCGGGGAAAGCGACTGCACAATTTTGATAGCCTTGGCTATTTCTTCAGCGGTTGGAGAGGAAAGTTTTGGCTCCACACCAGCTGATTTTTCCTTTCTAGTTCTCTTAGCGAACCGACTCCTCAGAATCGGATCTCCTTTTGCCCGAATAAGTCTCACCCTGGTCAGAGGGCACTCCTTCTCGTTCGGTTTGAACTGAACCGGGCTGGCCATCCGGTTCAGCGGACTTTTTGGCCTCCCTTTCCCTGAGCCTACCAACTCTCTTTTCTGGGGTAGCTGCAGGAAAATTTTTACAAATCTGGCAGTCTGCATTGAGGTGGTCAAACCCCAGACAATAAACACAGGTGGTCTGGGAGTCAGCCATAGCAAAGACTTCCCCACACACACTACAGTGTTGAAACCCAGTGGGCCCGGTTTTTCTTTTGGGTTTCTCAGACATTGTGCCAGTCCTAACCAAACTTACCCTTTTAATGGCAATCTGCCAGGCAAGACCCTCTTATCGGTTCCTGACCGTGTCACGGGTCATGGAAAAAACCATAATAAAATCAGTTTTTTTTAGATCCGATAAGAACCGATAACCACACTCTAAAAGTACAATTTAAGATTTTCTAACAACTTGATCAGTTCAAACCGAACCGATGAACCGTTTACAAGTTCCACACAGAATAGAAATAATATATAACCTATCTAGTACTCACAAATACCACAGACAGAGACTGAACCGACAAGTTACGGTTTAAATTTGGTTGAAAACCGAGAAAAGCGGTACTTTAACCGACAAATTGAACCGAGCAGAAGGAGAAATCTCCGGAGCTACTGTTCAGTGAGGCGGAGTAAAGAATCTGACGGTTTCAGTTTAAACAGCAACAGACAAGAGTCTCAACTGAGCTCGAGCTCAGCGTTCCATGCCTGGCATGGAAAGTTAACTCTTTCATCTCCGGGGCAGTTCGAAGGTTGGGACTCACTGCTACAGTCAGAATACAGCAAGACTTCATGTTGTTTGAAGCACACACTTCCCCATCTTTTATTTTTTATAATTGCTGTCAAGCATTTTTTTCTATAGCCACATTTCCATGACTATAGTATGTGACACACACACACACAAGATTTGTCTCAATGACCCTCTAATTCCGTAGTGTAATATTTTTTTCTTTACTTTTTATTTGTTTTCTTTTATTTTAAACTTACAGTTTGTCCTCCTGGAATGCAATCACGCTAGTGGAGCCAGTGAAGCTGGTTATAAATGCAGACGAGAAGCAGGATCAACCAGATAGTTAGTAGCGGTGGCATCGTGGCACTGAAGCTGCGACGGTTCCCGAAGCTAACGAGGAGCAGGATCAACCAGATAGAGATTTGTTTCATCTGGAAGGCAGGATCACTTGAAAAATAAATAACAAGGCTTGTGGCGGCTCCTCAGATAGCGCGAGACGGAGCAGCCATGTTTTTAACACTGTTAAACCTGCCCATCCACGGAAGGAGAGCCAATGAGTGAAGAGTTCCATTTTGATGCACTGAGCGCATGTTCACTATAATAACCCACTGGTTATTACGGTAAATATCGACTGGCAGAGCCTATAGAAAAAAATGCTCACCAGTAATTATAAATCTGTGTTGCCCCATGCTATCTTTCTTTTACTTTCTTGCGGAAGCCATCCAAGTTCCTCAGAGTTCACAGTGGTGTACTCGATAATACTTCCTCAATATAAATCTTGCCATTCGATTATACAAGGTATCGATTTTAGTTAACATACTTTTTGTTGCAAGGCCATACACATGGTTTCCATATTCGAGAAATGAAAATTACGTACCTACCGTAATTCTTGATCTTCTCTTGTATCTTCACCATTCATTACTGCTTGGGTTAAGCCAGAGGCGCGCACCCGCTACTAAGTTTTTTTTTTTTTGGAGTCGGCTCCATGGGCGTGCAAGCCCTCAAGAATGACGTGCGGCGTCATGCGAGGCGGCGATTAGGTGCAGAGACTCCTCCTCCATCTCAGTTCTGGTAGCGGAGGACGAAAATAAAGTGTAAGAAAAAAAGTGAGGCAAGAGAGCGAGGGATAGAAAAAGGAAAGGAAATAAACTGAAAAGGAATAAGCCAATGGAGAATAGACGAGGAGAAAGAATTCTACCCTAAGGGACCTGAGGGCCTTCTTTCGGGCGGCTCTAGGGGAGGAACAGAGAGGGAGAGGAAAGTAGAAGAAGAAGAAGAAAGAAAGAAAGAGGCATGTTGAGAGGAGAACAGTGCCCATCGAGCATTGTTGGTTGAGAGGCTTATAGGCTCGAAACTAATAAGGAGCAAGAATCCCAGTTGCTAGGACTGAGGAGAGGTTCCACGAACCTCTAACAGAACCCAAGTGAGGGCAGACTCTCTGAACTCTCAACATGCCAAGTCCTTCATCCTAGTTGAGGGCTCCTAGACTGTCCGAGCAGAACCTGTTCTGGAAGAGCGCCCATCCAGGAAGAGGACTAAGTTCCTTAGCACCTTGTTAATTGCTAACACAGAAGAGTATGGGAAAGACTATGCCTTCTCGAAGCCAGTTTGTAAGAAAAGTAGAGAGGAACTCAATCAGACTTGCTAGGACAAGGCAGACAGAAGCTTGAAGCTGACAAGTTCAGTCAGCAGCTGGAAAAGCTTGAATAATAATACCTGCCAGGGGGATTCCAAACTTTGAGGTGGCCAAGACAGGGCATGGCCACCAGGCTGTGAAACTACATGACCTGAAGAAGGTAAGGAATTGCACCATAGGGCAGTCAGAAAGAGTTCCCTCAGAATTAAAGAAATTTGCAACCGTACTCGTTCCCCCCTACCTTGAGGAAAAAAGAGAATCCATTCACAAGAATGGGGAAAAACAGAAAAAATTATTATTTTATTTTTTGGCATAAAGGCCAAGGGGAGAGAGGAATGAGACGGGAGGGGGAGACGCCACAGAAGGAGGCCACTGAGGGGAAGGTGGGTGGGTATCAGTAATGAATGGTAAAGATACAAAAGAAGATCAAGAATTAGGGTAGGTACGTAATTTTCATATCTTCCCTTGTCAATCTTCACCATTCATTACTGCTTGGGTGAGTACCAACCCCCTCCCCCCTTGAAAAAAGGGGGGGTAGAACCCTGAGGTAACAAGACCCCCCAGCCTCCTGTTGGTGAAGAACAGAAGGGAAAGACCCTGGCTAACACAAAGAGAAGCCTAAGTGGGAGAAGAGCTAGGAGGTGCCTCCCGAGGGCCAGGGAGGCGGAGGAAGCCCTGCAAAGTCTCCTAGCTCTGGAGGAAAAAAGCGGGTCCCCAGGCAGGATGCATCACCCTACGCTCGGCTAGGGGTGACAACCTTGACAGACGGAGCCATGCCGTCCGCCTAATGCAGATCACTGTCCCCGCAAGCCTGGAAGCCACCTCATTGGCGTCATAAGATGCCCTTGCTTGGTGTCTTGCCAGCTCCAGGCCTATAGCGGAGAGGGCAATAGTCTGTCTGGTTTGCTCCGTATCAGGCATTGATGCTAGGAGCTGGGAGAGCATCGACCACAGATGCCGACTGTAGGCAGCGTGGTGAGCCTGATGTGATGCAATGCAAGCCACCGCACGAGAAGAAGAGAACACTCTTCGCCCCCACCGGTCGAATTGTAGGGAATCTGAATCTGGTGGGCGGTCGTGCCAGGGGCGGCGCCCGGAAGGAGTCTCTAGGTACACCAAACCCGAGGACGGGTTGGGAAGGGTACCCAGGGATCCGGAGGGGCACAATACCTGCACGACAGTCTGCCGGGCTGGAGGAAGGGCGGCTGGCACTGCCAGGAACGGATAGACGCCCTGGAAGGGGATAGGCCAGGAAGGTACCACCAGGTGCTGGGCACTGAATTCTCCAAGGAATTCACGCGTCTCCCGTTCAGTATTGTCTCACCCAACGTAAGAGATTCGAAGATCCCTCACCATCCTCGAGAGGAATCGCTGATATTCCGTGAAATCAGCGTCGGAAGAAAGATGAGCAAGGGGTTCCTCTCCCTCAGAGGAGGAAGACGAGGATGATGGACAGCTCGAATGCCCAGAAGATTCCTGCGGCGGTGGGGAGAGTCGAAAGACCCACTCATGCATGTATCTAACGTATGAGGGGAAGGCCGCTGCAGAACCTCTGAACTGCTCCCAGGATAACGGACCCGTAGGACCGACATGGCCTGGAAGAGCGGGGGGTGGATGCAGAGGTACTGGAGAAGGGCACCTATGAAGAGGCAACTGACCTCTGCCAGGGCTCTGAAATCCGGGGAATGGAGCCCGAGCTGGCAGGATCCCGGACAACAAACCAGGCCGCAAGACGAGACCCTGAGGATGCGATGCCTGGAAGAGCCCGGAGGGGAACCTCCCTGTGACGAACCGGGACTGCATGGATCCAGAAGGGCAGTCCACAACTCATACGGAGGAACCCGGGGCCCAAGAGAAGAGGCGGGTTCAGTGCTACGGCTCCTAGCCACCCAACGGTGGCCGCGGAGACTGGGACCCTGTCCCCGCCCCTCGACCCCTCGGACTCGAGAGGCCCTCCTCCTCGACTGCAGCGTTCCCCACCCGAGAGGAGGCAACAGCACCCAGGAGGTAGCTGTCACAGGCCCCCCAGGAGGAGCCTCCTCCTCAGTCCCCCACATCACCCCCCTGGGACCCAGGGCCACCCCTACCCCGAGGGCCCTCAGGGGAGGACGGGAGTGGGGACAGTGGGAGGGGCCCGCTGCGCCGCCTAGCACCCTGTGCCACCGGGGACCCTGACCCCGAAGAGTCAGGGTGCCAGGATGGGTCCACATCTGAGTCATCGACCTCCGAAGAGGACGAGACCAGCAGAACCTCAATGCTGGCAACCCCAGGGGTCCCCGGGGCAATGGCGCCGGTGCCAGTGACGGCGCCGGACGACCCCAGCCCACTCGCGACAGCCAGGCCCGGTCCTGGCTCCCCTGCTGCACCAGTTAGGCCCACGGCACCGCTCCCGGTGTCGGACCCCAACCCAGTGCCGGCGGGAGCACAAACTGGGCCCACGGCGCTGAAGGCCAGGCCAGGCGCTGCCTACGGGCGTCTCGATCACCGGCACTGTAAGTGGCGCGGGATCAGCGGGCGCGCGGGTGGCGTCGAGGTCCACTGGTGCCAGGCCCAGAATTGTGGGCGCCGACACTGGGGGAGCCTGCACCTCCGAGGAGGTGACTGCCGAGGTGGAGTCCTCGTCACAGCCCCGGAAGGGACCACGATGTTCCCCCGACACCGTGAGAGAAGCTTCCTCTTCGGCAAGAGAAGAGGAGGAAGCTTCCTCCTCCATGGACCGTATAGGCCCGGGAGGGGACCCGGGGGAAGGGCAAGAGACCTTACCTGGGAATCCCTGGAGCGACGCCGTCCCCTGAAGGTCAGCGGGGCCTTGCCGAGCATGAACGCGCGGACTTCGAGGACACGACAGTCCATGGAGAAACAAGCATCGCGCGTCCATGTCATGGTTGGGTCCCAAAACGGAGACAGACATCATGCTGGTCCGAGGCGGAAAAATGCCGGCCACAGGAGCACACCCGGCGCATAGGGCGCGCCCGCCTTGACTTCACGCCTTGCTCCCGAACTGGACATGATGCGAGACTAAACAAGGAAAAAGGCAATAAAGCACTCGGCGCCGCAGTATAGAAAGAAAAAGGAACAGTCTTACCGGTATACGGCGTCGAGTGAATCGTCTGAGAAAACGAGGAGTCTTGAGGTTGGAAAAACCGAGAAACTATTCGCTACCGCACAGCAGAGTGCAGCCTCGGCCAGTGGGAGAAACAGAACTGAGATGGAGAGGTCTCTGCGGCACCTACTTGAGCCGCCTCGGCGCATGGCGCGATGCGTCAATCCTCGAGGCGAGCGCGGTTGAAACAGACTCCAAAAAAAAAAAAAAACAACTCCCGTAGCAGGTGCGTGCCTCCGGCTTAACCCAAGCAGTAATGAATGGTGAAGATCGACAAGGGAAGATCTGGAAGTAGTTGATTTACTATAGTTTCCCTCATATGTTTATTCATACAAAAACTAGACTGTTTAAACGCCCCCAACTTTTTATTTATTTTTGACACTGTATCAATTGTATGGTAATCAAACTTTAAAGTTTCATCGAGCCATACCCCCAGGTATCTATATTCTGATACCTGAGCCAAAACTTCATTTTTTGGTGTTTTTATTGTCACTACATGTTTACTTTTCCCTATTTTTCCCCCACCTTTATAAAAAAAACATAAGTTTTGTTTTCTTACTATTAACTACCAGCCCTGAATCAGAAAATCGTGTACAAAGGCCTCCAAAATCTGCCTGTAAGCTTGCTTCCATGATTTCAGGAGTTTTTCCACTAGCAATCAGAAGAGAATTGTCAGCATTTAGTCGTATATTCGAATACTTTATACTGTCAACCAACTGATTTATATAAATTCAAAATAACGTTGGCCCCAAATTGGAGCCTTGAGGCACCCCTCTTTGAACCAAGGCTTTATCAGATAATTCACCATCAATGTATACTTGCTGGAGTTCTATTATGTAAATAAGAGACAAACCAATCACAAGGCTCCTTAGCTAATCCAGTCTCAACTAATTGCTCTCCCAGTAGCCCATGGGCCACCGTATCAAAGGCCTTGGCTAAGTCCACGAACACCACACCCACCAACAGGTCATCCTCTAGTTTTGAAGCTATAATATCCACCATGTCAGTGAGTGCGATGCCCGTGGAAAAGCCTTTACGAAAACCAGACTGGTACATTGTCAGCACTGAATGTTTCTCCAAGTAATCATTGAGCTGTACCTGCACCAGTCTTTCCAACACCTCAGAAAGCACAGACAGCAAAGCAATAGGCCTATTATTTGTGGGCTCAAATTCATCAGCATCTTGCCTACGGATGTGCAGCTGTGGGTAAAAGACCACTCACCAGAGAAAGGGGAAAAGGCTGTTTCTTTGGCTGAGGACTACCAAATGGCCAGACAGACACCACAGCAGTGACATAATAGCCAAGCACCGGTAAGACACTCTTTTTTTCCCCATTTAAACTCCAAGCCTGATAAGAACTCTGGTGGGGGTAACAAATCTATGCCAGAAGACATTATCTGCTATAAATGTATTAAGCCAGGCCATTTTGCAAGAAACTGCCATAATAAAGAGAGTGGCACTGGAGCAGATTTGGCCTTGGCAAATTGGGGCAAGTACTTAACAGATGTGAAGGTGGGGAATAAGACTGTGAAGGGACTCATTGATCCGGGAAGCAGACAGACCCTAGTGCATGTTAAAGTGCTGGGGAAAAAAATTACTCACCTTAATAATTGTGTTTTTTCTAATGGAGTCTTGCTGTATTCTGACATTATGCAGCAGTTAGCCCCAGCACTTGAACTGTTGAACTGCTCCGGAGTAGAAGGAGTTAACTCTGCCAGAGTATAGAACGTTGAGCTCGAGTTCGGTTCAAACCTCTGTCTGCTGCACTTTGAAGTGTAATCATCAGATTCTTACGAAATAATACTAACTAACTACACCTGCTAAGTGGAAATTGTAAAATCTACTAGCCAAAAGGCAACCAAATATTTTGGGTCCCCAAAAAGACTCAAGTCGAGAACTCCAAAAAAAAAACCAACTAGGTAGTGAACAAAACATAACTATAAAAAATATATAACTTAACCCACTCCCCCCCCCTCTATAAAGGGGAGAGTTCCAATTGCATCCCTGAGGTGCAATACTGCACCTGCCAGCCCACTTCCCAAAAAAACAGGTTCTGAGAGGGGAGGCAGGGAGGGAGGTCATAACACAGCAAGACTCCATTAGAAGAAACACAGTTACTAAGGTATTTTTTTCTTCAAACAACATGAAGTCTTGCTGTATTCTGACATTATGCAGACTACCAAGCAGTACCTTCATGGAGGAGGGTACCGAACCTATTTTGGGAATAGGCTCTGCAGTACTGCTGTACCAAACCTAGCTTCACTCCTAGCCTGGATAGCCAGAGAGTAATGCTTGGTGAATGTATGGACTGTTTTCCAGGTAGCTGCTATGCATATCTCTAATAAGGGTATATCTCTGGCAGCAGCCAGAGAAGAAGCTATACCTCTAGTCGAATGAGCCCTCAGGCCTGAGGGGGTACTTTGCCTAGATTTTCATAGCAGAATTGTATACAAGAGACAATCCACCTGGTAATAGTCCTCTTAGTAGCCGGTTTACCATTTCCCACTTCACCATAAGTGAGAAACAACTGAAGACAGTCAAACCTAAGTGCCTTAGTGCGCTCAATGTAGTAGCGAAGTGCCCTCTTAACATCTAAACTGTGTAATCTCTCTCCTGAAGAAGAATGATCAGTGAAGAACACAGGAAGAGACGTGGAGGAGAAGGATCTGGATGTGCTCATTACAGGGTCAATGAAAAACTCGGCACAATGTAGGAAGGCAGCTGCAAAGGCCAACAAAATGCTGGGTTGTATTGCAAGGGGTATATCCTCGAGGAGGGAGGAGGTGATTCTGCCACTGTATAGGTCATTTGTTAGACCACACCTGGAGTACTGCGTGCAATACTGGCGTCATCTGAAGAGGGACATTAAGTTACTGGAGGGTGCAGCGAGCGACAAAGATGATCAAGGGGCTGGGGACTTATCATACGAGAGGAGGTTGAAGGAGTTGAACATGTACTCACTGGAGGAGAGGAGAGACAGGGTGACATGATTGAAACCTTTAAATACATGAAAGGAATAAACAAGGACGGGTACAGGGGCTGTTCAAAGTAAGGAGGGAGGGCCACCAGAGGCCATGATATGAGACTGGAGCGAGGAAGGTTCAGGAGGGAGATGAGGAGACACTTTTTTACAGAGATGGTGGTGGCTGGGTGGAATGCGTTACCTACTGAAGTGGTATCCAGTAGAACAGTGGACTGCTTCAAATGAGGATGGGACAGGACAAGGGGGAGGGTTAATGAAGGGGAAGGGTGGAAGGGAGGGGCAGCTGCAGAATAAGGGGTGCTAGCTGCACATTCGAGCAGACTCGATAGACCTCTAGGCCTTTATCTGCTGGCAAATTTCGTATGTTCGTGGACTGGTTCAGATGAAAATCTGAAACCACTTTAGGTAAGAACCTCCTGTTGGTTCTAAGGAACACCTTATTTCTATGGAAAGAGATATAATTAGGCTCCACTGACAGAGCTTGTAATTCACTGATATGTCTGGCAGAGGTAATAGCTACCAGGAACACAGTTTTTGGGGAATAATCTCTGAGGCACTCCACAGTCATGATATCATGGGCTGTGTACACCTGATAGGTTGCTTGATGCACATGTGACTTGAAGAAAGTCCATCCCCCACCTGAGAGGGGACTACAAGGAACACAGTTTTACAAGTGAAGTACTTAAGTTCTGCTGAGGCCAGGGGCTCAAAAGGTGGTTGCATAAGCTGAGCAATGCAAACATTAAGATCTCAAACAGCAGTAGGATCCTTAAAAGAAGGATTGGTATGGAGCAATCCTTTAAAGAATTTACAGAAAACAGGATGAGATGCCAGTGAGCAGGCCTTTCCCACTGACAGGAAATGGAAATTACGTACCCTCCAAGGGTGACTTTAAAATCTGTTGGGGCCCGTGCGTTTATGTTTGCGGCCCCCTTCCTTTGGAATTCTCTACCCCGTCAGATTAGGGACTGCACGACCGTGGGGAGTTTTAAACAGGCTCTGAAATCTTTCCTCTGGGAAAAGCTTATGGATATACTATTTATTGAATTGTATTGATTATGTGGCTGAATCTGTTGGATTTTATTCTCTTATTGTACTGCGCCTTGATGCCTGAAAGGCGCATAACCAATAAAGTATTATTATTATTATTACTTATCGTAATTATTTGATCTTCTTGGACAATCTCCATCACTCATTCAGATTAGTGGGACAGGCGCCAGAAACTACTAGGACCAAAGCGGGAGAGCAAAAAATTTTCAAAGGGTAGAAAGCACCAGTGGGACCACGCATGCGCAGTACCGTGAGACTGACTCGCGCCTGTGTAGGCTATCTCAGCATCGACCCTACAGCCGCCTCAGTACCTTTTCGACCGAGGAGGTGCAGCATAACTAATGAGAATAACTCATTCCGAGTTTCTGGGCCTGAGAGGGCCCTGATGGCCTTTGTAAGAAAGGTCAAAGAACAATGTCTTCACAGTCCGAACCATAGGCCATGAAGACCAGGAAAGAAAAAATGAGTGAACCCAGGGGATGGTGGGTGGGCAAGTGAATGAGTGATGGAGACTGTCCAAGAAGATCAATAATTACGGTAAGCACGTAATTTCCATATCTTCCTGGACTAAGTCTCCATCACTCATTCACACTAGTGGGAGAGTACCGAGCTAAACCCCACAACCCTGAGTAGGGTGGTAGGAGATAGGGTTCACCCAGAAAGGACGGCCAAGGACTATCCTGCTAATAAAAAGAGTCGTCTTGTAAAGAGCATCCAGAACATGATGCTTACAAGATAAGTGCTCGAGTTGTAACGCACCACTTTGCAGACGACTGCAATGGGCACAAAATGAAAACTCTGCCAGGAAGCCGCAACCACTCCGAGAGAGCGGCGAAAACCCGGACTCACAATTTGGTATAGGACCAAAACTAATAGTGTCAAAGACATGTACTAATCTAATGTAAAAGGACCTCAGGAACTGCAAGAGCCAGAGGTAAAGTCTTCAGGTTCAGGGTAGACAAAGAAGCGGAGACGGAACCCCCACTACCAAGTATGGCTGACCTGCAAACAACAGGTCCAGGAGCACTTGAACACCTTACTTGGTGAGCAAAAGAAGGTCCAGGTGGGGTTAGCCCATCAAGGAAAATGTTTTTACTTGGTGAGCAAAAGAAGGTCCAGGTGGGGTTAGCCCATCAAGGAGAATGGTTTTCACTTAGTCACTGAAACCTTCCTGATGGAAGGCAAAGCACAACTTAGAAGCCTCTTGCGGTGGTCTAGTAGAATCAGATCCTAGTCACTGCATATTCCAAAAAGGAATCATCCTGCCCCTGTGTGTATAACTGGTGTAGCAGTCTCTGAACTCAAGGAAGAAAGGAAAAAAGTGTACAGGACGTCGTGTCCACTGCGGAAAAAACATTCCGACAGAAAAAAACAGGGGCTGGATTTGTAAGGCAAATAGAGGCAAATGTGCGTCGAGGAAGGACACAGCAGGACCAAGTTAGGGCTAACCCATTCGTTGAAGTGACCGAATAGCGGCAGAAGTGACTCAATGCGGTGAGGCGCTACTTACTCTGGCCTTACTCAAGGGAGTAGGAAGAACTCTAGTTTGCTTTGTTTGGAAAAAAAAAAAATCACAGCTCCGTCACGCAGTCGGAGGGGATAGCTTCATGGGCGACTGGCATGGCACCAGTGCGCAGGAACTGAAGGTGTGAATATTTGAGGTGCTATCTCAGAAAAATACCTACTTGACCTATGGTCAAGAAAGAAGCATGTTATCTGTTAAGTTGAAGCAAGTATGGAAGTAGGAATCTAAGTTCCGACTCGCTGAAGAGTCACTTCTGTTGCTGCGAGACTCTGATCAAGAGAAGAAAGACTGATTAAAAAAAAAAAAAAGGAGGAACCAAAAGGCCAGTTAGATGCCTAGGTTTTGGAAATATCTCGGAATAAGAGAAATCTCTCTAGAGAAAAAAGGTGAGCTACAACACCGCTGGATCGGACTGCCCCTAGGGGTAGAAAAAAATCAGGTACTCTTTACCGAAGTTTAGAGACGACTGCCTCAGGGTTGAGGCAGAACCTGACCAGATCCAAAGTGTGGTATTGGGAAATTGAAACTAGGCCCTGTGCTGTGAAAATTCTACCCCCCCCTTTTTTTTTTTAATCACTAGTCCGAGCCTGACAAGGTTGCAGGCTGCTATTTCACAAGGATTGCATGATACAGAAATGACAAGGATGTCATCCCTCTGAGGAGCAGGAGAAGCCTGAGGATCCATAACTGAACTCTTGACTGGACTAATAATAATAGCTAGACAGATGTTAACCACCTGAGCCGAAGCAGCCACCAGAGGGGCAGCATCAGAAGGGGTCTGTATACCCCTATCAAAGGAGTGGAAGAGTCTGTGTGGCTCCCGACCACTGAATTAGAATGTTCCACAGAGTGTAATTGTCTTGACGACTGAAAGAGTCTAGACACAGAGGTGCACGGTCCACAGATGCAGTGTGAACACTATGGTGGACCCCATTACTGAGGAACTAAGGAAAAGAGCTTCCATCACATACTCTGATGATAGAGAGGGTGTGTCCTTCAGTATATAAAAGAAAAAATTACTCACCTTAGCAATGTTGTTTCTTCTAATGGAGTCTTGTTGTATTCTGACTAATGCAGTGATCTCCAACCCTTGAACTGCCCCGGAGAACAAAGAGTTAACTTTCCATGCAAGGCATGGAATGCTGAGCTTGAGCTCAGTTGAAGCCTCTGTCTGCTGTTGTTTGAACCCTAACCGTCAGATATTTAGGAGCTATACTCATTGGGAGTTCTGTGTGGAAACTCACACTAGCCAACTGGCAACTAAATTTGATAAAAAGGGTTTATTCGGTTTCAAAGAAAAGACTCAAGTCAGGAAACCCAAAAAATAAAACACAACATACACCCAAAATAAAGAAGGGTGAGAAAAAAGGGGGCACCTCTAGGTGCCAACACTGCTCCTGCCCACCCACATCCCAAAAACCAGGTTCTGAGAGGGGAGGCGGAGGTCAGAATACAGCAAGACTCCATTAGAAGAAACAACATTACTAAGGTGAGTAATTTTTTCTTCAAACAACATGAAGTCTTGCTGTATTCTGACTAATGTAGATTACCAAGCAGTACCTCCATGGAGGAGGGACAGAACCTACTTTGGGAACAGGCTCTGAAGTACTGCTGTGCCAAATGAAGCATCACTCCTAGCCTGGATATCCAGAGAGTAATGCTTGGTTAAAGTATGGACTGTTTTCCAGGTGGCTGCTTGACAAATCTCTAAGATAGGAATATCCCTGCCAGCAGCCAGGGAAGCAGCTGTACCTCTAGTAGAGTGAGCCCTCAGGCCTGAGGGTGGGATTCTACCCAATTTTTCATAGCAGAATTGTATACAAGAGACAATCCACCTGGCAATAGATCTTTTAGTGGCAGGTTTTCCCTTGCCAACCTCCCCATAAGTGAGGAACAATTGGAGGGAGTCAAACCTGTGACCCTTGGTACGCTCTATGTAGTAGCTAAGGGCCCTTTTTATGTCCAGGCTGTGCAACCTCCTCTCTCCAGAGGAGGAATGGTCAGTGAAGAAAACAGGAAGAGACATAGACTGATTAAGGTGGAAATCTGAAACCACCTTAGGCAGAAACTTCCTGTTAGTTTTAAGGACCACTTTATCTCGATGGAAAGAGATGAAATCAGGCTCCACTGACAGGGCTTGCAATTCACTGATGCGCCTGGCAGAGGTAATGGCTACCAAAAACACAGTTTTCCAAGTCAAGTACTTAAGCTCTGCAGAGGACAAAGGCTCAAAAGGGGGTTGCATAAGCTGAGCAATGCAAACATTAAGGTCCCAAGCAGGAGCAGGGTCCCTGAAGGAAGGATTGGTGTGCAACAGTCCCTTGAAGAATTTGCAAAATACAGGATGGGCTGAAAGAGAAGAGGGCTTGCCTATTGACAAGAAAGCAGAAACAGCTGCCAAATGTACTCTGAGTGTAGCTGGTCTGAGTCCCAAGCCATTGAGATGAACCATATAGTACAGGACTGTAGGCAACCCAGAAGATTGTGGAGAAATATGCTTATTAGAACACCAAATACTGAACCTTTTCCATTTGGAGTTGTAAGTCTTTCTGGTGGAAGGTTTTCGAGAAGCCATTACAATATCCAGGACACCTTCAGAGAGGTGCAGATCAGCAAACTCTTAACTCTTCAAGAGCCAGGCCTTGAGATTGAGAGATTTGAGATTCGGATACCAAACCCTCCCCTGAGGGGATGTCAACAGGTTGTAATTCCTGGGAAGAGACAGGGGAAGGTGGACTGCTATGGACAGCAACAGTGGGTACCAGGGCTGTCTGGCCCAGTCTGCAGCGATCAGAATCACTTTGCAGGGTTGAGACCTGATCTTGACTAGTACCTTGAACAGTAGAGGGAAGGGGGAAAAGCATAGAGGAACTTCCCTTTCCAATTGAGTACCAGAGCATCCGGGGGGACTGAGCCCAACACTGGGGGTCTGCAGCAAAAAAGAGGAAGTTGGTGATTGTCTGGGGCTGCAAAAAGATCTATCTGTGGAGTGCCCCATCTTGAGAAAATCACCTTCAAAACTAGGGGATCCAGGGACCATTCGTGGTGGTCCTGAGATATCCTGCTGAGAGCATCTGCCAGGATATTGTCCTTCCCTGGCAGGTGAACTGCTGTGAGAGAAGTTTGCAGGGAATAGGCCAGAGACCATAACTTCATTGCTTCTGTGCACAAGGCCGTAGACCGAGTGCCCCCTTGCTTGTTGATGTACCACATTGTGGTGGTATTGTCTGTTCTAATCTGGACTACTTTGTTCTGAACAGACTTGGAAAAAACTTGCAGTGCCAGAAACACTGCTCTGAGTTCCAAGAGATTGATGTGAAGCAGAGATTCTTGAGGTGACCACAGCCCTTGGGTGGTAAGATCCCCCAAGTGGGCTCCCCAGCCCAAGAGGGAGGCATCTGTGGTGAGGATTAGAGAAGGAAACTGATTGACAAAAGGAACTCCTTGCCTCAAATTGTCCTGATGCTGCCACCACTGCAAAGACTGGATCAGGGTTCGAGTCACTGGGACTAGTTTGGTCAGGGGATCCTTTCTCTGGGACCAGAAGGTTCTCAAGTGGAACTGAATGTCCTTCATCTGAAATCTTGCACCCTGGACCACTGCTGTACAGGCTGCCATGTGGCCCAGGAGCTGCAAGAAGTGCCTTGCTGGTCGAGACACCTGAAGAGTGAAAGAAGAGGCCAGCTCTATTAGTGTCCTTGCCCTGTCCAGGGGAAGGAAGGCCTTTGCTCTTATTGTATCCAGCTCTGCCCCTATAAAGGTGAGGAGCTGCACTGGCTCTAGAACTGACTTTGGAAGGTTTAGGAGGAACCCTAAGGAAGTAAGCAGTTGCTGAATTATCTGAAGATGTGACTTGACTTGGTCTGGAGACTGACCTACTATGAGCCAGTCATCCTCGTATGGAAAAATGGAGATCTTTTTTCTCCTTAGGAAAGCAACCACTACTGCCAGGCACTTTGTGAACACCCTTGGGGCTGATGTCAGACCAAAGGGCATTGCTCTGAATTGATAGTGGCCTGAAGGCAACTCGAACCTGAGGTACTTTCTGTGGGAGCACCTGATGGGAATGTGAAAATAGACATCCTTGAGGTCCAGGGAGGCTAGCCAGTCCCCTGGCCTTAGAGAGGGCAGAATTATTCCCAGAGTCACCATTTTGAATTTTGGTTTTAAAAGGTGCTTGTTTAGGTATCTCAGATCCAGGATGGGACGCAATTCTCCTTTTTGGGGGTTAGGAAGTACCTGGAGCATAATCCTTTGCCCCCTGTGTAGGGTAGGAACCCTTTCTATGGCTCTGAGAGCCAAGAGGGAAGAAATCTCTGCCTCTAGGGCAAGGGCCTCTGAAGGATTTGCAGGTGGAAAGGATCTGGTTCTCATCTTGGGAAATCTTTTGAAGCTGAGAACCAGTCCCTGGCTTACTACTTCCAGGACCCACTTGTCTGATGTAAAAGGCTTCCAGTCCTGGACAAAGTAAGCCAGCCTGTCCCCTACAGGTAGTGGAGAATCGGCCTGGGCAGACCCATCAGGGTGTCAGCTTGGCAGGGGTTTAGGCTGAGGGGTGGAAGTAGGCCTGCCCATACCCCGTCTGCCTCTCCCTCTAAAGAACCCCCTCTGAGCAAAAGCAGAAGAGGAGGCCTGGGCTTGGTAAAAAGGCCTGTGAAAAGGCCCGCCCCTGCCCCTGGAATGCTGCCTCTGAGAAGTGGCTTGCCTTTCTTTGGCCTGAGCACTCCTGTAGGTGGTCCTGTACTCATCCATCTTCTTCATGTAATTCTCTGTCTGCTCCCCAAACAGAGAATAACCAATGACAGGAAAATGCATGGCCTTAGCCTGGGTATCCTGTGATAGGCTAGTACACCTGAGGCAAGCCATCCTGCGAAGGGCCACAGATGTAGCCATGACTCTAGATGAAACATCACTGGAGTCCACAGCAGCATGAAATTGCACCTTGGATGCCTCAATCCCATCCGCATTCACCCGCTCCAGCTCCTTGACCAGCTGGTCAGGGGCCTGTTTAGCTACAGCCATAAATGAAAATTACGTACCTACCGTAATTCTTGATCTTCTTGGACAAGTCTCCACCACTCATTCACACTATTGGGATCTGCGCCAGAGCACTAGGACCCATCGAGAACAAACACTTTGCTGGAGGGTCGGCGCCAGAGATGGCGCTGTGAGGCGGCACCATGAGCCTCAGCTACACCTGTAATGACTATCTCGGCGACGACCACTGCCCAGCTGCCTCATTTTACCAGGAGGTGCAGCTTAACTAACCTAGAAGGTAGCCTAACCTAAAACCGGACATAAGATAGTCTGGACGACCACGTATAAGAAGGGTCCAACAAAGAGTCTTCACAGCCTGAAGATTTGAGGAGTGAAGACCAACAACAGAGGTGAGCTCGGGGGCCGGGTGGGTATGAATGAGTGGTGGAGACTCGTCCAAGAAGATCAAGAATTACGGTGATCTGCACTTTTCATCTTCTCTGACATAAGTCTCCACCACCATCCACACTATTGGGAGAGTACCGAAATAATAATCCCCCCGAGAGGGTGCAGAGAGACCAAGAGCTCACATTTCTAAGACAGAAGTCCATTAAGGATGGCTCGACCAAAGGAATAATGTCGTCTGGCATGGACATCTAGTGCATAATGTTTAACAAAGTATGCACTGAACTCCAGGTGGCTGCGTGCAAAATATCTGCAATGGGCACGTTGAATTTCCGCTAGGGATGCGACAGCACTCTAGTAGAGTGAGCGTAAGCCCTGCCCTCCAACAACCCTGCGCCATGGAATAGCAGTGGGGAGCATGCCACTAGCCATGCTGAGATACATCTGATAGCGACAGGTTGACCCAGACAGGTCTCAGCTGAAGGAAGCGAACAGTTGCTGGGCTTGCGAAAGTCCTTGGTTCTATCCAGATAGAAGCATAAGGCCCTCTTAACGTCCAAAGAATGAAGAAAACGCTCTCCTTCATTTGGAAGTTCACAAAGTAAGAGGGAAGGACCAAAGGTTGGTTTAGATGAAATTCTGACACAACCTTAGGAAGAAATTTAGGATAGTACGAAGAACTACTTTGTCCCTATGGAACACAGTATACGGAGGGTCTGTGACTAGGGCATGTATCTCAGAGACCCTGCGGGCTGAAGTAATGGCCACTAGGAAGGCAGTCTTCCAGGTGAGAAATTTAGCTCCAGGTGGCCAGAGGTTCGAAAGGTTTCGAGTGAGCATATCTAGCACAAGATTGAAGTCCCAGGCTGCAACTGGACGTCTTGTAGGAGGTCTGGTATGCAGAATTCCTTTAAGAAATCTCTTAACCACATGTGACTGAGCCAGAGATAAGGAAAAAATCGGCTCATGATATGCTGAAATGGCACTAAGGTGAACTTTGACTGTAGAGAACTGTAGGACTGAATTTGAGAGGTCTAAGAGGTATTCCAGAACTTTATCTGGTGGATAGGAAAAAGGATTCAAAGAGGACTTTGCACACCAGAGCGAGAAACACATCCATTTGGCTGTGTAAGTTTTTCTGATGGCTGGTTTCCGTGCAGCCTGAAGAATATCTGAACTCTTGAGACACATTAAGAACAGTTTACTTCTACCTCTTCAGAGCCAGCGTGAAGGTGAAGCGATCTCAGGTTGGGATGGACCACAGGCCCTGAGTCAAAGGGTTCATCTGTGGGGAAGTGGTCTCGAGGAAATGCCAACATATTGTTGAGTAGTGGAAACCACAGCTGCCGAGGCCAAAAGGGCAATGAGAATCATCCTGTCCCACAGGTTTGAACGAGGAGTACCCTCTGAATTAGAGGAAGAGGTGGAAAGGCGTAAGCGTTTTGTCCGCAGCCTGAGGCATCCTGACAGAAAATGCCAGGGCCCTGATTTCTGGAGCAGAAGAGAGAGCAGTTTTGCGTTGAGTGGGGATGCAAAAGGTCCAGGTCTGAGTTCCCCACTCTTGAATAGTGACTGAAGTACAGTTACGTAAGAACTTACCGTAACAGTAGATCTTCGAGAACAGCTCTTGCAGCAGGTTACACCATTAGGACTGAAGCCGGCAGGCGCCAGGACCCACGGAAAATTTCTGGCTAGCTATCTTCTTCAGCGGGACCGCCCGATGTCAGATCCGCCTCCAGCGTCAGGCGTGGGACACAGAGGCGGTCCCATAAACCCCAGTTCTCCCGCCGGAGACTCCGGCGCGCAGGATGACATCAGAAGGGAGACCAGGATCCGCCCGTCAGAAGGCAATAAAGGGAAAATCTCAACAAGCGTTTCTTTCTTTTCCTCCGTTTCAATCATCCATGACAAACTGCTTCTGCTTTTAACCTTTCATTTTGTTTTTGTTTTCTTTTAAGCAGAGCCGTACCTCCTCTAAGGAAGGAGGCGGGGAAGGTACCTGCTGAAGCTGTTCTCGAAGATCTACTGTTACAGTGAGTTCTGCGTAACTGTGCTATCTTACTTCGAGATACAGCTCTTGCAACAGGAATACTCATTAGGACTGATTCCCCAGCAGTAACGCTGCCAGAAGATCCGGAGGAGGCATGAGGCGAAGAAAAACCAATCCAAGTCCTGACTCAGGACAAGAGACCTTGCAACACCGCTAGGCGAAGCTGGCTCTCACCTACAGGCTATGTCCAGACTGTAATGCCTGATAAAGTATGTACTGAGCTCAAGTAGCAGCAGCGCAAATAGTTGAAATAGAGACATTTCTGAGCGCTGCAAAAGAAGCAGCCCACCTCTGGTAGAATGACCCGGATAGAACCCGGGAGGTTTTTGTTTAATCTGGTAGCAGTCTGAGATACACTGGACAAGCCAGCGTGACAAGGTCTGCTTGGACACGGTTAGCCTTCCATTCTCTGAGAAAAGAGGCAAAAGCTGGTCAGAAGCCATGAGGGTTTAGTTCTGTTAAGGTAATACCTCAGGCTGCGGTGAACATCCAGGGTATGAAGCAAGCCTCTCTCTGTTGGAGTAACTGGGAAGTAGACCGGAAGGTCAATATCCTGATTTAAAGTAAGTGTCGAAACCACCTTAGGCAAAAACTTTGGGGTTAGTCCGTAGAGATACTCTGTCCGGTGGAAAACCAAATAAAGCCTCTACACATGAGGCATGAAGCTCAGAAATCCTTCTGGCTGAAATGGCAGCAACTAAAAATAACGTCTTCCACGACAGAAAGCGTGGCTCGCAATCCGCGGCAGGCTCAAAGGAGGGCGTAAGTTGTTCCAGGACAAAGAGTAGATCCACGGAGCACAGGGTCCCTAATGGGAGGCCTACGGTGCAACACTCCTCTAAGAAACTCCGAGAGCGTCAAGCTGCGCAATAGTACAGTGCCCTACCGGAAGATGGTAGGCGAAATAGCACAAAGTGCACCTTAATAGAGGAGGTAGGCTAGCCCAGAATTGAAAAGAAAGGAGGTAATCTAGAACCACTCCAACGGGACAACCTAAAGGGGAAAGGTCACGAGCCCGTGACCATAGACAAAAACGATGCACACTTCATGGCGTAAGTAGCATGCGTTGCCGGCTTTCTGGCTGCGGAGAGAATCTCAGCAACCTCTTACCGAGATCACGTGGCGATAAAATGGCTATGTCTCTAGGAGCCATGCATGCAGGTTCAAGAAGCGAGATCCGGATGAAGCAATGAACCTCTCCTGACACAGTAAGTAGGAGTTGGAGCAGCAGCAGGCGGGGGTTCCCGAGATAGCTGTGCCAGCAAGGGAACAAATCTGTCTGGGCCCAAAGCAGGCCACCAGAATCATTCTGCATGCTCCTGCACGCAAGAAGAACTCTCTGGATCAGCAGGGAAGGAGGGAAGGCATAAAGGAATCTGTTCACCCAGGAGAGGGACAGCGTCTCGCCAGAAAACACCAGGCCCTGGATCTAGCGCAACAAAAATTGGGCAGTTTTGCGTTGGATGGGGATGCGAACAAGTCCAGTTCTGGAGTTCCCATCGAAGGAACAGATCTTCTGCCACCTCCTGAAGAAGTTCCCACGTGGACTCTGGCCTGGGGCGACTCAGGCCCGTCAGCGATCGTGTTGTTCACTCCGGGAACATGTACAGCGATCAGGTTTGCGCCGTGTCCGATTACCCAATCCCACACCCTCATGGCCTCCCTGCAAAAGGTAAAGTGTCGCCTCCTTGTTTGTTGAGGTAATACATCACCGCGTGTTGTCCGTCTGAAACAGGATCGTGCAGGCGGGATCATGAACTGAAAGGCCTGGAGTGCGTGAGGACCGCCCTCATCTCTGGGGCGTTGATATGGAGATGAGCCTCCAGCAGAATCCATACACCCTGAGACCTCACCCGTCTAGTGTGCTCCCACCCGAGACCCAAGCATCCGTGGTGAGGGTTATCTCTGGGGAAGCGCTGCAGGACGCCTTGGAGGCGACCCAGGGCTAACCACCATTGCCAGTCTCGAACCCCGCAGTTCGTGATCCTGACTGGATGCTGCAAATGGTCTTGCCTCTGATCCCATTGCGCTGAGCATCCACTGCGTTATTCACGTGGAGCGTGCGGAGGAGGACAGTAGATATGGCCGCAGCCATGTGTCGAGCAGGCCGGAAGGACCGACCTGGCTGTAATGCGATCTGGTTCGTCGATAAGTCCCTATGAGGGACCTTGCTCTGCGTTCTGCCCTGTCGGCTGGAAGAAAAGCCCTTCCCTGGATCGTGTCCAGCACTGCTCCTATGAACTGCAGGTTTCTGCAGCGGTACGGTACCAAAGATGGACTTCTCTGGGCTTATAAGAATGCCCAATCCAAATAGGTCTTGGGTGTCCTGGATCGCGAGCAGAAGCGCCTAGCTAAGAGCGGCCATGAAAAGCATCGATAAAGTCAGAGGAACACCTGGTGGCCTTTCTCCTTAGAGGCGCTGCCACGACTGCCATGCATTTGGTAAAGACCCTTGGTGCGGATGACAGTCGAAGGGGCCGGAACTGGAAGTAGGTGGCCTAGAAACTTCGAGCGAGGAACCTCTGATGCGCTAGAGCTATGGGATATGCAGGTGGCGCCCTGCTTTAGCATGGGGATCAGGCCGGGAGGGTCACCATGTGGAATCTTTGTGTATCGACCGGCATGTTGAGGTCGCTCAGGTCCCAAGTGGACGCAGGAGTCCCCCCTGTTTTCTTGGGAACCAGGAAGAAGTGAGAATAATACCTAGTCCTCTCTGGTTTCCGGGACGTACTCTACCTTGTGTTCAGGGTGTGAGTATTTCTTGCCAGATTAAGGTGCCGTGCTGACCCGAATACCGGGAAGCAGAGGAGGCCTCGAGGTGGCTTTCGCGAACTCTAAAAAGTGGCCAATGCTGACCAACAGAACCCACCTGTCGGTGGTGATTGCCTGCCATCCGGCAGGAAGTTGAATGTCGACCCCCAACCATAACATCCCGTTGATCCCGGTAGGGCGAGAAGGAGTCATGCTGTGGCGGAAGACAGGCCCGCTGGCTGGGTACACTCTAGAGGTCGTTGACCTCTGCTGGCGGGCTGCTTCCCCTGGGTTCTGCAACCAGAGCCCCACTGTGTGTGGCGGAGGCGGGTTGTTGCCTCTGTGTCCAACCGCAGCGGCCTTGGTGCCTCTGAAGGACCCAGGCCTAGGCGGTACATTGCCGGACTGACCTCACTGCCTTCCAGCCTCTTGCAGTTTGCTAATAATTTTTCCACGGGATTACCAAACAACATCTCCCTCAAAGGGGTGTCCATAATGTTCTTCTGGACGTCCGGGGTGAAGCCAGAGACACAGAGCCAGGAGTGTCTCCAGAGAACAAACACCTGAAGCTGCTGCTCTGTGTGAGTCCAGCGGAATCATCTGGCTCTCCCAGCACCAGGTCCCCCGTCTGAACCCGTGCGGAGGAGCTGGAGCATCTCCTCCTTCAGCCACCTTCAGGAAGCTTCTCAGCTGCCTCAGACCCTGTTCCCACAGTGCGTTCTGGAATTGAATCATGTGGGTCAGATAATTCAGGGATCTGATGGCGCGGGTCGCTGAAGCGTACGTCGCCTGCCCAGAGAGTCAATTGCTTGGATTCTGGATCCGGTGGTAGGGTGCTCAAATGCTGCGGCCTTTGGGACCGGTTGCATGTCAGGCTGTTACTCGACCAGAGAATCGGCCAGAGGTTGGTTGCGTCAAATACTGAGTCCTCCCTAGGGCCTTGTGAGCAGGTCCAGCTTTCTTCGGCACCGCCAGTGCCCAGATGTGGATGCTTCCCTGGCAGCAGTGGCGATCCACAAAAGTGTCCGCAATTGCTTTCCACCACAAAGCATGGGGTCCTTCTGCCGAGATACTGTAGCCAGGCGCAATCTTCCGAGGTCTAACTCCTCAGATTCCACCCCGTTCTCCTGGATATGGCGCATGATATCCATGAATGAGGTCATCCGGAGGAGACCGTGGAGTCTCACGTGGGTCCGGAGACAGGACTGGATTGGAGATGGAGATCTGGAAGTGGAATACACAGATCCCTCGTCCTCCGTCGATGGCGAGCGATCGGCGTCTCCTGGATCTCTTTGGGCTGGGTGATCCGGAAGCGCAGAATCTAGCGGAGGTCTCCTCTTTGCACCGAGCCCTGAGAGGATCTGGACTCCCTGGGGACAGTAGGCGGCCAGCCGACCCATAAGCGAAGGGGCGGGCCGGAGGAGGAGGAGGGAGGAGGAGGAAGACCGGTGGACGCCACGTCCTTCTTGATGGTGTCCCACCAGTATGTAAAGATCCTTTACATCCGCAATAGATAATCGGCCTTGGCTCAGACCTCTCGGGTGGACGTCGGGTCAGCGAGGGAGCCCGGGAGACTACGTGAAGCCGGGATGCGCCTGTCTGGTCTTGGGCTGCATCGAGTCTTCCTCCGTAAGGACTCCTGCCCGGCAGCAGGTGAGCGCGGAGCCCCTCTTCTCAGGCGCGCGAGGACGCCGGCCCCCCTGCGGCACGTCCGATGGGTAGATTTGACCGGCAGCGGTCCTGACAGCCACGACGGCTCCGAGGAGGCGGTGACGAGCGACCGGCGGAGGTCGAGCGGCGTCGGGCTCTGCCGGCCTCTTCAGAGGTAGCTCAGGGTCTTCGTCGGGGCACTGAGAGGACCCGGATGTCGGGATACCAGCGAGCGGGGAGCCCAACGTGGCGATGTTGTGATGGCGCTCCCGGACATCGCCCCGGCCTTAGGGGTGGAGGCGGCGGCAGCCTGGCGGTGGGGAGCCTGAGAAGATTGAGAAGCCACCGCGGCGGAGGGAAGAGGCCCTGGATGGAGACCCGGTCCGACTTGATCCGGGCGCTGCGGGACTCGGAGGCCAGTCGGAGACCTGAAGGGTCCTTCTCCCTTCTTCTTTCGAGCGTGCTTGAGAAGATTCCCCTTTAGAGGACATGGCTCTAAGTTTTTCTTCCAGGAGGAGCATCCTGCAGAGCCTTCTGTCGCGGATCCTGGTGCGGCTGTTAAATCCCTGGCAGAGGAACAGGCCTGGGTGTCATGCTCTGGGGCCCAGGCACAGCGACAAAGCCATGTGAGGGTCCTTAAAAGGGGATCTGTTTTCCACAAGCACACACTTAGGCGTATGCCGGAGGTCGGTGAGGACATCAGAGAGAAAAAATCTTGAAATGAAGCAATTTCCCGTAGGAAGTTCAGCAACCGAAGCGTTCTTGTAGACTGAGACCGAAGGGTCGAGGCATACAAGTTGTAGTCAGAGGAAAGAACTGGGATTCTGGCGGGACGCCCCCTTATGTATCACGCCTGACGTCGGAGGCGGGACCGACGTCGGGGGCGGTCCCCGCTGAAGATAGCTAGCTAGAAATTTTCCGTGGGGTCCTGGCGCCTGCCGGCTGCAGTCCTAATGGTGTAACTTGCTGCAAGAGCTGTATCTCGAAGTAAGATCTATGGTTGAGTCGAGAGACCACTCGTGAGGGTCTGTCTCTGTTCTGCTGAGACAGTCTGCCAGTTCGTTCTGAATACCTGGCAGGTAGACAGCTTGAATTAGAGCCTTGTGCTCCAAAGCACCATTCCCATACCTTCATTGCTTCCCTGCATAATGGGTAAGAATGAGCACCGCCCTGCTTGTTGATGTAATACATCACTGCTTTGTTGTCCGTTTGAGAGAGAATGTTCTTGTGACACAGAATGTCCTTCACCGCCGGACGCATGAAAGGACGGCTCTCATTTCTAGGGCGTTTATGTGAAGCTGGGACTCAACAGAGTCACGCACCTGAGTGTGGACAGCCTGACAGTGAGCTCCCACCCCATCAGGGATCGTCTGTGGTAATGGAGATCTGATGGTCCAGAGGAGCAAAGGGATATCCTTCCAGGAGATTGTTCTCTTGAGACCACCAGGTGAGTGACCTCTTTAAAGGTTCCGTCACCTTGATGAGATAGGACTGTGGGTGAGTGGTTGGGGACCACTGAGTACTGAGCATCCACTGAGTGGTTCTCATGTGCAGACATGCTAGGGGTACAGTGAACACTAAGGAAGCCATGAGGCCTAGCATCCGTTGCATCGAGAGAGCTGTAACTGAGGAGTTCTCCCGATGGGCGACCATTTGAAGGATATCGTTCCTTCTGTCTTCTGGAAGAAAAGCCTTGCACAGGAGGTGTCCAGAAGAGTCCCTATAAAGAGGAGTCTCTAGGAGGGCTGCAGTTGGCGACTTCTTGAGGTTCAGCAGAACTCCATGGACGTAAGGAGGTGAGAAGCCATCTCACGGCGTTCGAGGGTCCTCGCCTGGAAGTGCTTGCATAGAAGCCAATCGCCAGGTGCAAGGGAACACCTGTATCCTGACCTTTCTGAGGTGCGCTGAGAACTGCACAACACTTTGTAAAACCCAGGCCGAGGATAGCCCAAAGGCAGGACTCTGAACTGATAATGCTGTCCCAGAGCCACAAACCTCAGGAATTTGTGGTGCCTCGGGTGAATAGGAATGTGCTGGTAAGCATCCTGCATGTCTAGGAGGCTAGCCAGTCGTGTTGATGAAGCAAAGATAACAGGGTTCCCAGAGAAATCATTTTGAATTTCTCCTTGGGGAGAAATTTGTTTAGCTTTCTGAGATCCAGAATGGGGCACACACCCCTGGACTTCTTTGGAACCAGAAAGTAATGGGAGTAGAAACCGTGTTCCATTGATGCAGCGCCCACTTCTACTGCCCTGTTGTTCAGAAGGCCCTGAATCTCGCAGCAGAAGGTCTGACTGAAGGGTTGACAGCCTGGGCTGCCGTTTGCGAGGACGATCCGGAGGGGTCTCCAGAAGATTGAGTGAATACCCCTCGCGAATTATCCGAAGGACCCATTTGTCTGAGGTTATGGACTTCCACTGGTTGTAGAAGTGCATCAGACGACCTCCCACCGGAGAGGAAAAGTCCACCTCGGGCAGCTGAAATGGCACTTGGGCCAGCCATTCATAAGGTAGCACTGGGCGCTTTGGGCCCTTGCGCTTTCTGTTGCGTCTTCTTTTGAGGTTGGGCAGGTTGGTTTTTATGGAAACCTCCTCTGCCTCTGCCTCGAAAGGACTGACGATTATGAAACTGACGTTTATTGACATGCCTCGAGAGAGGGCAGAAGGGGGTCGAGCCAACTTAATGGCTGACCTAGTCTTTTGAGTAGCTTCTAGAGCTTGCTCTACCTGAGGACCAAAAAGAGATGCACCATCAAAGGGCAACGTCATTAACTGCTGCTGCGCATCATTCGTGAAACCCGAAGTGCGCAGCCAGGAATGACGGCGGGTGCAAATACCAGCAGCCGCTGAATGAGAAGCAGTGTCGAAAGCATCCATGGCTGCTTTAACCTGCTGGTTGTTAGATTCGATACCTCTGGTAATGGTCTGAAGAAGCTCTGGCTTTGCATCCGACTCCGGAAAAGCTTCAACCATCTGCTTGATAGAGTGCCACAGGATATACTCATACTGTGAGAAATAGCCCTGGTAGCTGGCAATACGCATACTTAGGGTGGAAGCAGCAAAGACTCTCTTACCTAAGGTGTCTATCTTACGAGATTCTTTGTTAATAGGTCGAGCTGTAGTAGTCTGAGGAAGAACGACCTTATCATTCTCTGCCAGGACTACAACAGGATCCATAAAGGCTTGAGATGCCAAAATGGGACGATCCTTGGGGGCTGAATATTTCCTATCTAGGGATTTAGCCACCGAAGGGGTGAGAGCAGGATTATTCCATACCATTTGAGACAGCGTCTCGAAGGAAGGCTGAACCGGAGAAGTCAAATCCGTAGGGATCTCCGGAACATGAAGGTATTGGAGTCTTAACAATTTCCCAGGATCGATGTCTGTAGTCTGGAGAGAAAGAGTGGAACTCAGATTTTTCAGCAGAGACTGAAATGACAGGTCCTCGACCACAGGCTCTATAGCAGTGATAGATCCTGCTTCGTCCACTTCATCACCCACCCGAAGGTCTGGGTCAGGCTCAATGTCATCTCCTGACAGTCCAGGAGGGACTGTATGGACAGGAAAGGAATGAAAATCAGAAGAGAGGAAGAAGGCAGAGTGAAAGAGGAGTCCTGAAAGGCAGAGGGAGCCAGAGCCCCGGGCAGGGGAGGCGCACTGACACCCGGGCGATGCCGAGGGACCCGCGGCGCAGCAGCAGCCCGAGGACCACGCTGCACCGACAGCACCGAAGCCACACTGCACGAGGACGGCGCTGAGAAGCCGCACAGCACCAAGACAGCGCTGAGGACCCCGAAAACACCCCAGACTCGAAAAACAGGTTTTGAAGGAAGAAGAGCAGGAGATAAAGGCATCGGTGTGGCCCCTGCACCGCAGCCATGTGAGGGGAAACACCTGTTAGCGAGTCGACGGCACCAAAAAGGTGCCGCGACCAGGAAAAATCCAAGCCTCTACCTGGTCTCTCAATGAGCCCGAAGCCCACGAGTGACCGAGCCAGGTAGCTGAACCAACCTCCGAGCCCATTGCTCCATAAGAGCGGCCCACTGATGAAACTGCTCATCTGAAGACCTACCTGCGGGCGGGGTAGGACTCCGATGTCGAAGCTGTTGGCTACCAGAAGCAGAGGTTGGCGACTCCGAAGGAGGAGGCCGGCAACTAGCCCTGATAACCGAACGTCTACGCGCAGACATATCAGAGGGCGACCTCGAGTGATGCCTTCTCTTTTTAGACCTGTGGGCCGAAAAAGAGCTCGAGGCCAAACGGTGCCGAGAATGTGACCGTTTATTTTTATGCTTCTGCGGGGACCGCCCATCCCCCCGGGCATTGGACTGACCGTTGTCAGACCCCCTCTCTGGAGAAGGTGGCGGACCGGACCCAGCCCGACTGACTGAACAGCTTTCATACGAAGTCTCCCTACCGTCACCTGACCTGCTCATGGTCGACTCCGACAAAGCAGGCTGAGACTTCTTTATTTTTAAAATAAGACTAAGTGATACTGTATCGAGATAATACTACAAAATAACAAAACTGAAAACTATGCTGCTAGTTTGAGGTTTGACTCCCGGCGGGCGAGCGACGTCGTCACTGAAGCACACTCGATGGTGGGAAAAAAGGAACTGAGGCGGTTGGAGGGTCGACGCCGAGAAAGTCATTACAGCACGAGCTGAGGCTCACGGTGCCGTGCCTCGCGGCGCCATCTCTGGCGCCGACCCTCCAGCAAAAAGTTTGCTCCTGATGGGTCCTAGTGCCTCCGGCGCAGATCCCAATAGTGTGAATGAGTGGTAGAGACTTATGTCCAGGAAGATCAGTGTCCCACCTGCACTTCTGGTATCTAGCTGTGTAGGCCATATAATTAGCCTGCCTGAGTCCCAAAGATGCTGCCTTGTACTGTTTCTTTGTCATGACATCAGTCCTCCTGGAGTCCTTGTCTGGGGGGTGTGAAGCCAAGGGAATGTTTGCCTTATCACAGGCAGCAGCCTGCACTACCCCAACATGGCTGTATTGCTGGGAAAGGAACTCCGTGTCTGAGCCTGAAAGAGTATACCTCTTGTCCATTCTTCTGTCCACAGGAGGTATGGAATTAGGAGTTTTTAAAATATTAAATTTCTGTTTCCCAAAAGATTTATGGAAGGGAATAGACAGTCTCCTGGACTCTGGGATGTCCATCATTTCAACAAAATCAGGCTCCTCCTGATCCTCTACTGCTTCTTCCACAGGAAGCTGGAGGGTTTCAGCCACTTTTTTGTAAAACAAAGTGGGAAGGGGACTCAGAAAGCCTAGGAGGAAAAACACCTGAAGGTCAATAGGCACATCCAGATTTTCATAATCACCATCATCATCATTATCTTCATACTCTCCCTCCTCCTCCTCCGGTTCATAAAATTCTTCTAAAGTGTAATCCGGAACTGGGGGAAACCGACTGAACCAAGCCTCTAACCGATGGTGCCGGTTCGGCCGGAACCGAAGTGAGCGATTGAACTATCCTTATCACTTTGGCTATCTCATCAGCGGTCGGAGAAAGAACTTGTGGATCCGAACCGGATGATTTATCCCTTCTTTTTCTTTTAACCGGAACCGACTCCTCAGAATCGGTTCTCCTTTTTCCCGAAGAAGTTTCGACCTGGTCAGAGGGCACTCCTTCTGGTTCGGTTGAAATCGAACCAGGCTGGCCATCCGGGTCAGTGGACTTCTTGGCCTCCCTTTCCCTCAGTCTACCTACTCTCTTATCCAGGGTAGCTTTGGGAAAACTTTTACAAATTTGGCAGTCTGCATTGAGGTGGTCAAACCCCAGACAATAAACACAGGTGGTGTGGGGGTCAGCCTTAGCAAAGGCTTCCCCACACACACTACCGTGTTGAAACCGAGTGGGCCAGGTTTTTTTCTTGGGTTTCTCAGACATGGCCAATCCTAACCAAAACTTACCTTTTTCGCAATCCGCCAGTAAGACACCCTTATCGCTCTGACCGTGGTTATGGGTCGTGGAAAAAACCATAATGAAATTTGTTTTTTTCAGAACTGATACGGACCGGTTACCACACTCTAATAAGATAAAAGTTTTTTGACACAAACCTGATCGGTTCAAACCGAACTGATCCAATGTTTACAACTTCCACACAGAAAACTAATATAAGAAACATGTCTAGTACTCACGGTACCACAGACAGAGACTTAAACCGACAGGTTAGATGCAGAAATTCGGTTAAAACCGAGTGAAAAAACGACACTTTAACCGACTTTTTTAAACTGAGCAAAGAAGAAATCTCCAGAGCGACTGTTCAGTGAGGCGGAGTAAAGAATCTGACGGTTGGGGTTCAAACAACAGCAGACAGAGGCTTCAACTGAGCTCGAGCTCAGCGTTCCATGCCTTGCATGGAAAGTTAACTCTTTGTTCTCTGGCACAGTTCAAGGGTTGGAGATCACTGCATTAGTCAGAATACAGCAAGACTTCATGTTGTTGAATGAGTCATCCGCTGTATCACTGACCAGAAGGACAGGGAGAGACTCATCTAGATGCCCTTCTACCATAGAAGGACCCCAAAGAGAGGTCTAGGTCAGAGCCACTAGAGACTCCGCCACAAGGAAGGGTCTCGAGGAGATTGGCACCACATAGGGAGCTGAGAAAGTGCTGAGTGGAATGAGAGATTTCGCTGGCAGAACAGAACAGAAGAGTCCCATCAGCGGAAAACTGTTGGATGACACAAGACCTGATGCAGACCACCACCCACTAAGATGTGTGGAAATAATAATAATCAGAACAGGACTTCATTCTGTGGAAACATCCTGCCACAAGTCCCGCGGAAGAAGAGGTCTGCAAACGGAGATCCTTCCCTAGTTCTGTCGGACAGCACCAACTGGCACCCCTGCCGCACCAGCGTCACTCATGGCACAGGAGGGCACCAAGCAGTACCAATGCCAACCTGGGAGACACCCGAGGGCACCCACGGCAGAACATGCAGGTATCCTTGGCACCAATGGCAGTAATGGCATGCAAGGGCACCCCCGGTACCGTGGCACCCAAGAAACCCATGGCAGCAATGGCACCTGAGGGCACCCATGTCATGAAAGGTACCATGACACCCATAACATCCATGGACTCATGGCACCCATGGACCCATGGCACCCACGGGTGCCCGGCATCGACCACGACACCCGCGGGTGCCCGCAACACCCATGAACACCCGTGGGCATCTGTGGCACAGTGAGACACCCATGGCACTGCCAGCGTCGTCGACAACAAAGACAACACCCATGGCGCCGCACAGAGCCCATGGCACAGAGCACAGCACCGAGTATGGTACCAAGCTACAGCGCCGACCCAAACGCCAGCGAAGTTGCCTACGGCACCGATGGCAAACCAGTGGCCAAGGCACCGGACCTGCAATGCCACCAAAGTGTCAGGTACGGCGCCAGGAAAAACACCATGGAAAAGCCAATGGAGAAGATGGGGAGAAGGAAAAAGGTGGTGCCCGTGCTGGCCCCAGCATGGAAAAGGAACAGGGGGGTAGGCACGATAGTGAAGGCACCAAGAGGGCACCGCACTCATTCTGATACAACTGACCCGGCTCTGGTTCAATGGTTCCGAGGCCCAGAAAACAGGAACACAGCCAGGAAAAAAGAAATTCAAACCCCCTGCTCCACAGGAGCGGCCCAGAGGTGAAACTGCTCACCGGAACTCCAACGAGGACTGAGATGGAGTCCGGAGTTGAGAATGCGGTCGTTAGGAGTGGGGCCAAGGGGAATCCATGAAAGTCGGTTCGGGCCTATCATCCCTTCCAACGAACAATCCTCATGCAGACGTACCAACGGGCAACCTCGAGCGGTACCGATTCTTCTTCCCCAAATGAGGAAGAGCTCAAGGCTAAGCAGAGCTGGATCCCCAGCACTGCCAGATTCGTGCTTCAGTGGACTGTCCCCAAGCAGAGGACTGTCCGTAGTCAGACCCTCCCCCGTTACTTAAGGGTGGCGGACCGGGCACAGCCCCTCTGCCATAACAACTTTCAAACGAAGTCTTCCTACCGTCTAAGGACGACTCTATTGATGGCAGCAAAGAAAAAATTACTCACCTTAGTAATGTTATTTTTTCTAATGGAGTCTTGCTGTATTCTGACATATGTAGTTAGGTCCTGCCTTTCAACTGTCCCGGAGAACAGAGAGTTAAACTTTCCATGGCCAGCGTGGAATGTTCACCATGAGCTCGGCTGAAGCCCCTGTCTGCTGCTATTTAAACTGCAACCGTCAGATCTTTACGAGCAATACTCACTAGAAGTTCCGTGTGGAAACTGTAAAACTCACACTAGCCAACTGGTAACTATGTCTATATAAAAGGGTTTTTGGTTTCAAAAGGAAGACTCAAGTCAGGAAACCCTAAAACAAAACACAACCACTCACCCAAACTAAAAGAGAGTGAAAAAAGGACACCCCTAGGGTGCCAACACTGCTCCTGCCCACCCACATCCCAAAAACTAGGTTCTGAGAGGGGAGGTCAGAATACAGCAAGACTCCATTAGAAGAAACAACATTACTAAGGTGAGTAATTTTTTCTTCAAACAACATGAAGTCTTGCTGTATTCTGACATATGCAGACTACCAAGCAGTACCTCCATGGAGGAGGGACAGAACCTACTTTGGAAACAGGCTCTGAAGTACTGCTGTGCCAAACCGAGCATCACTCCTAACCTGGATATCCATAGAGTAATGCTTGGTGAATGTATGGACTGTTTTTCCAGGTGGCTGCTTGACAAATTTCTAAGACAGGAATATCCCCTGGCAGCAGCCAGGGAAGCAGCTGTACCTCTAGTGGAATGAGCCCTCAGGCCTCAGGGTGGAGTTCTACCCAGTTTTTCATAGCAGAATTGTATACAAGAAACAATCCACCTGGCAATAGATCTCTTAGTGGCAGGTTTGCCCTTACCAACTTCTCCATATGTGAGGAACAACTGGAGGGATTCAAACCTGTGACCCTTGGTACGCTCTATGTAGTAGCTAAGGGCTCTTTTAACATCCAAGCTGTGTAGCCTCCTCTCTCTCCAGAGGAGGAATGGTCAGTGAAGAAAACAGGGAGAGATATAGACTGGTTGAGGTGGAAATCTGAAACCACTTTAGGCAAAAACTTTCTGTTAGTTCTTAGGACCACTTTATCTCTATGGAAAGAGATAAAATCAGATTCCACTGACAGGGCTTGCAATTCACTGATACGCCTGGCAGAAGTAATGGCTACCAAAAACACAGTTTTCCAAGTCAAGTACTTAAGCTCTGCAGAGGACAATGGCTCAAAAGGGGGTTGCATAAGCTGGGCAATGCAAACATTAAAGTCCCAAGCAGGAGCAGGATCCCTAAAGGGGGGACTGGTGTGAAGCAATCCCTTGAAAAACTTACAAAACACAGGATGGGATGATAGAGAGGAAGGCTTGCCTACTGACAAGAAAGCAGAAGCAGCTGCCAAGAGTACTTTAAGGGTAGCTGGTCTGAGGCCTAGGCCATTAAGATGGACCATATAGTCCAGAACCGTAGGCAACTCAGCAGAGTCTGGAGAAATATTCTTCTTAGAACAACAAATGCTGAATCTTTTCCATTTGGAATTGTAAGTCTTTCTGGTGGAAGGCTTTCGAGAAGCCTTGAGGGTATCCAGAACCCCCTGGGAAAGATGCAAATCTGCAAACTCTTAGCTCTTCAAGAGCCATGCCTTGAGATTAAGAGACCAAAGATTCTGGTACCAAATCCTCCCCTGAGAGAATGTCAACAAGCTGTAATTCCCGGGAAGAGGCAGGGGAAGGTGGACTGCTAGGGGCAGCAACAGGGGATGCCAGCTCTGCCTGGCCCAGTATGGAGCAATCAGAATCAATTTGCATGGTTGTGACCTTATCCTAACACTTTGAACAGGAGAGGGAACAGAAATTTCCCTTCCCAGTTCAGAATCAGAGCATCCAGGGGGACTGAGCCCAAGACTGGGGGTCTGCAACAAAAGAGAGGAAGTTGGTGATTGTCTGGGGCTGCAAAAAGATCTATCTCTGGAGTGCCCCATCTCGAGAAAATCACTTTCAAAACTAGAGGATCTAGGGTCCATTCATGATGGCCCTGGATATTCTGCTCAGAGCATCTGCTAGGACATTGTCCTTCCCTGGGAGGTGAACTGCTACCAGAGAGGTTTGCAGGGAATAGGCCAGGGACCACAACTTCATTGCTTCTGTGCACAAGGCCGTAGACCGAGTGCCTCCCTGCTTGTTGATGTACCACATGGTGGTGGTGGTGTCTGTTCTGACCTGGACCACCTTGTTCTGCACAGATTTGGAAAAAGCTTGCAGTGCCAGAAACACTGCTCTGAGTTCCAAGAGACTGATGTGAAGCAGAGATTCCTGAGGTGACCACAGTCTTTGGGTGGTAAGATCCCCCAAATGGGCTCCCCAGCCCAGCAGGAAGCATCTGTGGTGGGTATCACTGAATGAGACTGAGTGACAAAAGGAACCCCTTGTCTCAAATTGTCCTGATCCTGCCACCATTGCAAGGCCTGGATCAGGGGTCAAGTCACTGGGACTAATTTGGTAAGGGAATCCTTTCTTTGGGACCATAAGGCTCTTAAGTGGAACTGAATGTCCCTCATCTGGAATCTTGCTCCTTGGATCACTGCTGTGAAAGCTGCCATGTGGCCCAGAGACTGAAGAAAATGCCTTGCTGGTCGAGACACCTGAAGGGTGAATGAAGAGGCCAGTTCCATGAGGGTCCTTGCCCTTTCCAGGGTAAGGAAGGCTTTTGCCTTTACTGTATCCAGCTCTGCCCCTATGAAGGTGAGGAGCTGTACTGGTTCAAGAACTGACTTTGCAAGGTTGAGAAGGAATCCTCAGGAAGTGAGCACTTGCTGGGTCACTTGCAAATGTGACTTGACTTGGTTTGAGACTGACCTACTATGAGCCAGTCATCCAAGTATGGGAAGATGGAGATCTTTTCTCCTTAGGAAAGCAACCACTACTGCCAGGCACTTTGTGAAAACCCTTGGGGCTGATGTTAGGCCAAAGGGCATTGCTCTGAATTGATAGTGGCCTGAGGGCAACTCGAACCTGAGGTACTTTCTGTGGGAGCACCTGATGGGAATGTGAAAATAGGCATCTTTGAGGTCCAGGGAGGCTAGCCAGTCCCCTGGCCTTAGAGAGGGAAGGATAATTCCCAGAGTCACCATTTTGAACTTTGGCTTTAAAAGGTGTTTGTTCAGATATCTTAGGTCCAGGATGGGCCGCCATTCTCCTGTTTTTGTGGATTAGGAAGTACCTGGAGTACAATCCTTTGCCCTTGTGTAGGGTGGGAACCCTACTATAGCTCTGAGAGCTAGGAGAGAAGAAACATCTGCCTCTAAGGCAAGGGTCTCTGATAGATTTGCAGGTGGAAAGGATCTGGTCCTCATCTTGGGAAATTTTTTGAAGCTGAGAACCAGTCCCTGGCTTACTACTTCTAGGACCCACTTGTCCGATGTTAGAGACTTCCAGTCCTGGACAAAGTAAGCCAGCCTGCCCCCTACTGGTATCAGAGAATCAGCCCGGGCAGACCCATCAGGGTGTCTGCTTGGCAGGGGCTTTAGGCTGAGGGGTGGATGCAGGCCTGCTCATCCCCCATCTGCCTCTCCCTCTAAAGAACCCCCTCTGAGAGAGTGAAGAGGAGGCCTGAGCTTGGTAAAAAGGCCTTTGAAAAGGCCTGCCCCTGCCCCTGGACTGCTGCCTTTGAGGAGTTGCTTGCCTTTCTTTGGCCTGAGCACTCCTGTAAGTGGTCCTGTACTCATTCATCTTTTTCATGTAGTTCTCTGTCTGCTCCCCAAACACAGAATTACCAATTACAGGAAATTCCATGGCCTTAGCCTGGGTATTCTGGGAGAGGCTAGTACATCTGAGCCAAACCATCCTCCGAAGAGCCACAGATATAGCCATGACTCCAGATGAAACATCATTGGAGTCCACAGCAGCATGAAATTGCACCTTGGATGCCTCAATCCCATCTGCAGCTACCTGCTCCAGCTCCTTGGCCAGCTGGTCAGGGGCCTGTTTAGCCAGAGCCAGCACAGTGTCCCATCTAGACTTCTGGTATCTAGCTGTGTAGGCCATATAGTTAGCCTGCCTGAGTCCCAAAGATGCTGCCATGTACTGCTTCTTTGCCATGGCATCAATCCTCCTGGAGTCCTTATCTGGGGGGTGTGATGCCAAGGGAATATTTGCCTCATCACAGGCAGCAGCCTGAACTACCCCAACATGGCTGCATTGCTGAGAAAGGAACTCTATGTCCGAGCCTGAAAGGGTGTACCTCTTGTCCATTCGTCTGTCCAGAGGAGGTATGGAGTTAGGAGTCTTTAGAATTTTAATTGTCTGTTTCCCAAAAGATTTATGGAGGGGAATAGACAGTCTCCTGGACTCTGGGATGTCCATCATTTCAACAAAGGAGGCTCCTCCTGATCCTCTACTGCTTCTTCCATTGGAAGCTGGAGGGTTTCAGCCACTTTTTTGTAAAACATAAAGTGGGAAGGGGTCTCAGAAAGCCTAGGAGGAGAAACACCTGAAGGTCTGTCTGGGCAGATGTCCGGGTCAATAGGCACATCCAGACTTTCATAATCACCAACATCATCCTCATACTCTCCCTCCTCCTCCTCCTCTGGTTCATAAAATTCTTCTGAAGTGTAATCTGGAACCGGGGAACCGACCGAACCGAGCCCCTGACTGATGGTGCCGGTTCGGCCGGAACTAAAATTAGCGATTGCACTATTCTTATCGCTTTGGCTATCTCATCAGTGGTCGGAGTATGGATTTCTGGATCTGAACCGGATGATTTATCTCTTCTCTTCCTTTTAACCGGAACCGACTCCTCAGAATCTGCTCTCCTTTTGGCCGAAGTTTCACCCTGGTCAGAGGGCACTCCTTCTGATTCGGTCAGAACCAAACCGGGCTGGCCATCCGGGTCAGCGGACTTCTCGACCTCCCTTTCCCTCAGTCTACCTACTCTCTTATCCAGGGTAGCTTTGGGAAAACTCTTACAAATTTGGCAGTCTGAATCGAGGTGGTCAAACCCCAGACAATAAACACAGGTGGTATGGGGATCAGCCTTAGCAAAGGCTTCCCTACACACACTGCAGTGTTGAAACCCAGTGGGCATGATTTTTTTCTTGGGTTTCTCAGACATGGTCAATCCTATCCAAAACGCACTTTTCGGCAATCCGCAGGAAGACTTCTATCGGTTCCTGACCGTGTTACAGGTCTTGGAAAAACCATAATAAAATCCGCTTTTTTAGAACCGACACGGACCGGTTACCACACTTGGTAAATTCACAAACTTTTTGAACTAAACTGATCGGTTCAGCTGAACCGATCCGAATTTACAAGTTCCACACAGAAACTAAATGTAAAACCTATCTAGTACTCACGGTACCACAGACAGAGACTTAAACCAATGGATTCGGTAGCAGAAATTCGGTAGAAACCGAGCTAAAAACGACACTTTAACCGACTTTTTTGAACCGAGCAAAGGAGAAATCTCCGGAGCGACTGTTCAGTGAGGCGGAGTAAAGAATCTGACAGTTGGAGTTTAAACAACAGCATACAGGGGCTTCAACCGATCTTGTGCTGAACGTTCCATGCTGGCCATGGAAAGTTAAATCTCTGTTCTCTGGGGCAGTTGAAAGGCAGGACCTAACTGCAATAGTCAGAATACAGCAAGACTTCATATGTTGTTTGAAACATAGAATCTGATGGCAGATAAGGACTGCTTGGCCCACCTAGTCTTCTCATTTCCCTACCCAACAGATAAGCTGCAGATCCTAGTTAACCAACAGCCTACTTCCTCCTACCCTCCACTAGAATTGCCTTATCTCTGTCCCATACATTCTTGAATTCCCCCACTGTTTTTGACTCTACGACCTCCTCAGGAAGGCTGTTTCATCCATCTACATCCCTCTCTATGAAGAAATACTTCCTCATATTACCTCTGAGCCACCCCCCTCTATCTTCAAATTGTGCCCCCTTGTTCTTGCACATTTCTTTTTCTGAAAGATGCTACTCTCTTAGACTTTGTTACTTCCCTTGAGGTATTTAAAAGTTTCTATCATGTCCCCCCCCTTTTCCTCGAAGCAATACATCTTAAGCTCCTTTAGGCTTTCTTCACATGTCTTATGGTGCAGACCCTGCACCATTTTGGTTGCCCTCCTCTGGACAGCCTTCACCCTGTCTATGTCTTTGCAGAGATGGGGTCTTCAGAAATGGAAATTACGTACATACCATAATTCTTGATCTTCTTGGACGTAGTCTCCACCACTCATTCACACTGATAGGATCTACGCCGGAGGTGCTAGGACCCAGCGGGAGCAAACTTTTTTGCAAGAGGGCTGGCGCCAGAGAAGGAGCCATGAGGAGCGGTGCTGCAAGCCTCAGCTTGTGTGGCAATGACTATCTCGGCGTTGACCCTCCCACTGCCTCAGTACCCCCCGAGGTGCAGCGTAACTAACCTAGAAGGATAGCCTAACAAAAAACGGACATAAGATAGTCTGAATGACCCGTATAAGAAGCAACAACAAAGAAGTCTTCACAACCTAAACATTGAGGGGGTGAAGACCAACAACAGAGGTGAGCTCGGGGGATGGTGGGTGGGTGTATGAATGAGTGGTGGAGACTTCGTCCAAGAAGATCAAAAATTATGGTAGGTACTTAATTTCCATATGTTCCTGGACATAAAGTCTCCACCACTCATTCACACTGATGTGAGAGTACCAAACTAATAATCCCCCGAGAGGGCAGCAGGAGAAACCAAGAGCTCACAAATTTAGTGATGATGGGTACAAATGCCCACCACCGCCGCTCGGGAAGCAGTATCGAAAACGTCCATAACTGCTTTAACCTGCTGGTTGTTGGACTCGATACCCTTGGTTATGGTCTGAAGTAGCTCTGAACTAGTGTCCGACTCGGGCAGAGCTTCTACCATCTGTTTGAGCGAATGCCAAAGAACATACTCATATTGAGAAAAGTAGCCCTGGTAGCTGGCAATATGCATACCCAGGGTGGAGGCAGCAAAAACTCTCTTACCTAAGGTGTCTATCTTATGAGATTCTTTGTTTATAGGTCAGGCTGTAGATGCCTGAGGAAGAACGCCTTATCATTCTCTGCCAGGACTACAATAGGGTCTGCAAAGGCCTGGGATGTCAAAATGGGTCGATCCTTGGGAGCAGCATACTTCCTGTCTATGGACTTAGCCACAGAAGGAATGACAGTGGGATTATTCCATACTATCTGAGACAGAGTATCAAAGGATGGTTGTACTGGGGGAGTTAAATCCATAGGGATCTCCGAGACATGTAGGTATAGAAGTCTCAAAAGCTTCCCAGGATCAATATCTGTAGTCTGGAGAGAAAGAGTAGAATTTAAATTTTTCAGCAGAGACTTAAATGACAGGTCTTCAACCACAGGCTCTGTGGCAGGATTAATCCCTGCTCCTTCAACATCATCCACCAGCCAAAGATCTGTGTCAGGCTCAATACCATCTCCTGACAGTCCAGGGAGGACTGTATGGACAGGAAAGGAGTGAAAATCAGAAGGAAATGAGGAAGGAAAAGGGTTCAGGGTCTAGAAGCCCTGAAGGTTGGAAGATGTCATACTAAGCCTCGGCGCCAAAGAGCACAGCGTCGCATGACATAGCACAGCACCGACAGGGCCCCCGGCGCCGAGGATGGTGCCGAAAGACCGCACAGTGCCGAAGAGCGCATGGCACGAGGATGGCGGCTGACAATCCCAATGGCACTGAAGAAGGCGCTGACAGGCAGCATCGGGCGCGAGCGGTGCCGAACCACCCATTGATGCAGATGCCAACCCAGGGCTCCGAAAAATAGGATTTGAAGAGAAAGAAGCAAGGAGACCAGGAGATAGAGGCATCAGTGTGGCCTCCTGCGCCACAGCCATGTGTGTGTGTGGGGGGGGGGGACACCTGAACGCGGAGTCGACGGCACTGAAGAAGTTGCTGCAAGACTAGGGAGGTCCAACCGCCCTACCTGATCCCCCGAAAACGCCCGAAGGCCCCAGAGTGACCAGGCCAGGCAGCTGGACCAACCTCCGAGCCCACTGCTCCATAAGAGCGGCCCACTGATGAAACTGCTCATCTGAAGCCCTACCAGAAGGCAAGGAAGGGCTCCGATGTCAAAGAGGTCAGTGACCGGAAACAGAAACTGGCAACTCCGAAGGAGGAGACCAGCAACTGACCCCAGTGACCGACCATCAACACGCAGACATACCTGAGGGAGACCTTGAGTGATGCCTTCTCTTTCTTGACCTGTGGGCCGAAGAAGAGCTCGAGGCCGAATGGTGCCGAGAATGCGACAGTTTTCTTTTATGCTTCCAGGGAGACCACCCATCCCCTAGGGCACTGGGCCGTCCATTGTCAGACCGGACCCAGCCCGGCTGACTGAACAGCTGTCATATGAAGTTTCCCTACCGTTACCTGACCCGCTCATGGTCGACTCTGTCAATGTAGGCTGAGACTTTTTCTTGAATAAGAAAAACATTTATATTGATCAGTACTTATTTGAGATATACTACAAAACAATAAACTGAAAACTATTGCTGCTAGTTTGAAGTTTAACTCCCAGCGGGCCAGCGACGTCATCACTGAAGAGCACTCGACAGCGAGATAAATGGAACTGAGGCGGTTGGAGGGTTGACGCCGAGATAGTCACTGCTGCACGAGCCGAGGCTTGCGGCGCCACTCCTCTTGGCTCCATCTCTGGCGCCGGTCTTCTTGCAAAAAAGTTTGCTCCCGCTGTGTCCTAGCACCTCCGGTGTAGATCCCATCAGTGTGAATGAGTGGTGGAGACATTATGTCCAGGAAGATCTGTACACAATACTCCAGATGTGGTCTTACCAACTGTCTGTACGGAGGGCCAACAACTTCCTGTTTTCTACTGGTGATGCCTCTCCCTATGCATCCTGGTATCCCCCAGCCCTCCTTACTGACTTCTCACGTTGCTGGACCACCTTTAGGTCATCTGATATGACTACCCCCAGGTCCCTTTCCATTTTTGTTGTTGTCAGTATCTCACCCCCCCATTGTGTACTCTTCCCCTGGGTTTTTGTTTCCCAGGTGCATTACTTTGCACTTCTTTTCATTGAATCTAAGCTGCCATACATTTGACCATTCCTCCAACCTTGCCAAGTCCCTTTTCATCCTTTCCACCCCACCTTGCATATCAACCCTGTTGCAGATCTTTGTGTCATCTGCAAAGAGACATACTTTTCCTTCCAGTCCCTCTGCAATGTTTTATTTTATTTTTTTATATTTATTTGGTTCTAGAAATACAAATACCTTTGAGCCAAGGCTCTTTTGCAAAGGTTCCACGTCAGAAGAAGTACAATACAGGGGGATACAACAGAAATAACAACATTGCAGGTAAACAGTACTTTATACAGTTATTAATTAAGGGAGGAGGCAACAGATTAGAGAGCTCAGTACATAGAATGGCCCGGAGCAGCAACCACTAGGTGAGGGATAAAGAACAATGGAGGAGGAACTGGATGTCACTTATAAAGATATTAAAAAGGACCGGCCCCAGTACTGAATCCTGCGGTACCCCACTAGCAACCCCCCTTTCTTCACTGTGGACTCCATTTACTATTACCCTCTGTGTCCTGTTGTCCAGCCAGTGTTTTACCCAGGCTACCGCCCTGGGACCCACTCCCAGGCTGGCTAATTTGTTTATTAATCTTTTGTGTGGGACTGTGTCAAATGCCTTGCTAAAGTCTAGGTAGGCTATGTCCAGAGCCCCTCCCTGGTCTACTACTTTGCTCTCCCAGTCAAAGAAATCAATTAGATTTGTCTGACATGACCTTCCTGCTGTGAATCCATGCTGCCTTGGGTCCTGTGCCCCACTAGCCTCTAGGTGCTCAACAATTCCTTCCTTCAGAAGTGATTCCATCATTTTCCCTACCATTGAGGTCAAACTGACAGGCCTGTAGTTTACAGCCTCTGTCTTGCTCACACTTCTGTGAAGGGGAATCACATCCGCCCTCCTCCAGTCCTCAAGTACCACACCATCCTACCATGATTTATTAAAAAGGGTAGTCAGTGGTGTTACTAGTTCTTCCCTTAGTTCTTTTAGAATTCTGGGGTGAATCCCATCAGGCCCCATTGCTTTATCCTCCTTCAGTTTTAAGAGTTCTTTCAGAACCCTTTCTTCTGTGAAAGGACTAATATCAACCCCCCTATCCAGAGCGCTTCTAGTGACTGGATTAGGTATCTCCCCCTGCTCTTCCATTGTGAATACTGAGCAGAAGTATTCGTTCCATATCCCTGCCTCTTCACTGTCGCTCTCTGCCCAACCACCTTCCTCTTTATTCAGCCTCAGTATCCCTGCCTTAGTCTTTCTTTGCTCCCTAATGTACCTACAAAAGGTTTTATCCCCCTTCATAACCGAGTTGGCTATCTTTTCCTCGGTTTGGGCCTTTGCTATTCTGACTGCCTTCCCCACCTCCTTCTGCTTTAACTAGTACAGTTCTCTGCCCTGCTCCTTCTGTGTTTCCTTATACTTCCTGAATGCTATATTTTTCTCCCTAACCTTCCGCGCCACTTCTTTTGAGAACCATAGTGTTTTTTTCTTTCATTTTGATTTTTTTATTTGCTTCACACAAAGGCTTGTTGCCTCTGTGATGGCGGTTTTGATGTTTCCCCATTGTTGCTCCACCTCACCTTCTTGCCTAGTGCTTTCTGAAGCACTCTCCCATTTTGACAAAATCAGCCCTCCTGAGGCCCAGTACCTTCACTTTTGTATGGCTTGACTCTACAGCTAAGTTTATGGTGAACAACATTGTTTGGTGGTCGCTTATTCCCAGATGGCTACCCACTTCAAGATCGGAGATCCGCTCTCTGAGCCCATTTGAGAGTACCAGGTCAAAGATTGCTCCCTCCTGACTGGGTTCCAGCACTAGCTGTCTGAGGCATGTCCCCTGTAGGGCACTGAGAATGGCCCTGCTCTTGGATGTGGCTGCAGCAGAGGTGCTCCAGTTAACATCTGGCATATTCAGGACTCTCATCAGCAATATCTCCCCCTTTCTCTGCCATCCTAAGGATACCTTCCATCATTTCCTAATCCTGAGACAGGGGTCTGTATACAACCCCTGTGCGAATTGTGTTGCCATTTCCAGTCTCCAGGGTGACTCACAGTTCCTCCACTCCTCCCTGTTTACCCTTTAGTTCTGTTGCTTTGATCCCTTCCCTTACATAGAGAGAGAGACTCCTCCTCCTCCTCCTCTTCCCTCCCTGTCCCTCCTGTAGATTGTGTACCCTGGTATGTTGACATCCCAGTCATGGTTCTCTGTGACTGCCATGATATCCAGGCATCCCTTTTCCATCAAGGCCACCACTTCGGGGAGCTTTTTACCTAGACTACGGGCATTGGTACTCATTACCCTCCATTTTTTTATGGCTTTATTTCTTTTTGCCCCATCCCTGTCCTTACTGCCTTTGCCTTTTTTCTCCATTTACCTCTGCCCTTCTCTCTATCAACTGCTCTATCTTGGTGCTTACCTCACTAACTACCCTGATTTTTTTTTGGGGGGGTGCTAGGATTTCCCTTCTCCTTTTCAATGCCTCCCCCCTTGGCTAGTTTAAATGCTTGCCAATTAAGCATTTAAACCTATCACTTAGGATCCTGACTCCTACCAAAGGTTGCGGTGAATGGAGCTCCACCTGCAAGGGTGTTGAGACGGGTGCTGGGGGCAACTGTCAAGGATGGACTGGTGTGTGGACGAGACTGGTGTCTGCCAGTGGAACACAGGTATCGGGGTAGAGCCCTACCCCACCCTGCCATGGCCCACTGCTGCCAGAAGAGTTCCTTGTAGCACTGCCGCATCCAGCAGTGGAACCTCTCCTCATCAGAGGACAAGAAAGTCAAGGAATGTTGACAGTGACAACTCCTGGTCGAGCAAGAATGAGAACGCAAGTGGTGCCTCAACCATTGACCCGAGGACTGTTGCTGAGGAGAATTCACCAGTGGCGCATTACAGATGACATGCACCAGCTTTAGTGGAATGACCACCAGTAGGTTGGTTCTAAGTGGAGCTGGTTAGGGACACTGTCTGGTCCATGTCTTCCTGAGGATCAGGAACCCTGGGGTCTTGGAGATCGACTCCTCGTTGATCCCCTCTGACAACTGGTTGACAAACTCAAGAAAAATCTTGGCCACCTGATCAGCCAGTGTCAAGGTCGACAAGCCCGACAGGTTCACAATGGAGCTAACCACCTGGCCCTCAACCAGAGAAGGCTTGACCAAAGTCGAGCACTCTAACTGAGTCAAGCAGTTGAGAGAACAGGAGGACCGTGATCTCTCCTGGTCCTACAACCAGTGCCAGCGGCACTTGTGTTTCTTACTGTGACAGGAAGGGCTCTCCCCAAAGGCTTGGAGGGACAGACACATCTCCAGGAATTCATCTGTGAAGAACGCGCTGATGCTGGCCCCAGCTGGCAGCAACGCTGAGGTCGAAGAGATATCTGCTGCAGCAGTGGCCATGGTCTCTTTCATGGACACAAGCTGGGCCATTGACCCTGCCGCAGTGGAGGCCTTCTTGTGGCCCTTTGACCAGAGTTTCTGGTCCTGATCTGCCAGCCGAGAAGAAGCAGGGGTACATAATCCTCCAGAGAAGAAGGGAGCATCTTCTGCCATGGGCCGCAGGCCAAAATATCATATGCAGCCCCCAAACAATAGAAGCAAGACACATGTAGGTCCATCCGCAATATTTCCTGGTGGCAAGTGACACAAAATTTGAAGCCAAGAGCAGGCGTCACTTCTTCATGTTCCATCTTCTGTCACAGAGTATGGAGCCAAACTAAGGAATTCAAAATTATCCAGAAATAAATAAAGAAATCACCAAAGGCATTAGTAGGTATCCTAGACATAGAGCTACGAAGGAGGAGACTGAACTTTTCCAGCAGAAAGGAAGATCTGATGTTACAGGGTGGAGCGGGAGGATATACCACCTGGGTAATGGGAGAAGCTTAACCTAAAGACATTCCAAAGAATCAGTATTTCTGGTGGAACAGCCAATATGTGGAGAGTGAACTATAGCCATGCCCTTAGAAATATGGAAACATCTGGGCCATTGTCATTTACTGTGTGTATTACTTGCCTAGAAAAGTAAATTATTTTAGATTGACAGATAGATAGCTACATGGACAGACAGATGTACAGGTACTTACTCGACCCACTTTGTGCTCTGATGTTGTGCAAGAGTCGATAAAAGTCTGGGCTATCACTGACAGGATGGCATCAACATTATCTGAGACTTGTACGTCGAAAATAAACTGGGGATTCTTCAGAATGTTCACCCAGAACCGCAACAATAGGCTAGAGGAGGAAAGACATCAGGTCAGAGCTGACAGGACACAACCACCTACCCCATGGTACACACACAAAATGTCCAGTCACATCAGCAAGTCAAATTCTTGAAACCTGACTGGCAGATGGATGAAGAGATAGACAAGTTACTTACCATAACACTTAATCTTCTAGAGTATCTTCATAAAGTCACACTCTTTTCTGACAGCTGGAGGCACTAGGACCTGGGACTAGGACCTAGAAATGTTGTGGTTGGGCAAGCACTATGCACAGGGCACTGAGGTATGTTGCCACATGCAGACAGTATGAATAGCAGTGTTGGTCCCTATAGCCTCAGTACTTTATTTTAATGAGAAAAAAATCTACTAACTAAAAAACTATTAAAAAACATTATACAATAACTTGGAAAAATACAACAGATGAATGATAACCCATCAATCCTCAAAAGAGATGAAACACACCTAGTGGGCAGGCGAGTGTGGCTCACTGAGAAAATACTCCCAGAAGATCAAGCATCGCAGTAAGTAAAGAAATACAGGTTACTCACCTGTAACAGGAGTTCTAGGAATGGTATATGTTATTCATCCACACTCTCTGGCAGGTATCCTTGCCACTTTAATTCTTGCCGGAAGGTCTTCAAGCTGGCTCCTCCCACCCACCCGGGTGGTAAAACTCTCGGCTCCGCCCCATGACGCCAGATCTGACCCGCTGGAAGCTCAGGTTGTGCGTTGAAGCCGGGGAGGTCGGGTGGGTCGTGTGGATGAACAACATATACCATTCCTAGAAATGAAAATTACGTACCTACCGTAATTCTTGATCTTCTTGGATGAGTCTCCAACACTCATTCACACTATTGAGTATAGCGCCAGAGGCACTAGGACCCATCGGGAACAAACTTTTTGCTGGAGGGTCGGCACCAGAGATGGCGCCGCGAGCCCTAGCTCGCGCGGCAATGACTCTCTCGGCGCCGATCCTCCAACCGCCCAGTACCTTTTACCAAGGAGGTGCAGCAACTAAACTAAAGATAACCTAACTTAGGCCCGGACATAAGATAGTCCGGGCGACCCGTGTAAGAAGGGTCAACAAAGAAGTCTTCACGGCCTAAAGATTTGAGGGAGTGAAGACCAACACAGTGGTGAGCTCGGGGGATGGAGGGTGGGCGTGTGAATGAGTGGTGGAGACTCGTCCAAGAAGATCAAGAATTACGGTAGGTATGTAATTTTCATATCTTCCTGGACATAAGTCTCCACCACTCATTCACACTATTGGGAGAGTACCGAGCTAATAATCCTCCGAGAGGGCGGCAGGATAGACCAAGAGCTCACGTTTCTAGGACAGGAGTCCATTAAGGATAGTTCTGCCAAAGGTGGAATGTCGCCTGGCATGAACATCCAGTGCATAATGCTTAACGAAAGTATGCACTGAGCTCCAGGTGGCAGCATTGCAGATGTCTGCAATAGGCACGTTGCGAATTTCCGCTAGGGATGCCGCGACCGCTCTGGTAGAGTGAGCGTAGACCCTACCTTCCAATTTAACCTGTGCCATGGAATAGCAGTGTCGAAGACATGCCACTACCCATGATGAGATACATCTGATAGCGACAGGCTGACCCAGCCGGGTCTCACTGAAGAAAACGAAAAGTTGTTGGGCCTTGCGAAAATTCTTGGTTCTATCGAGACAGAACGCAAAGCCCTCTTAACATCCAAAGAATGAAGAGAACGTTCTCCTTCATTTTGGAAGTTCGCAAAGTAAGAGGGAAGGACCAAAGGTTGGTTTAGATGGAATTCTGACACAACCTTGGGAAGAAATTTAGGATGAGTACGAAGAACTACTTTGTCCTTATGGAACACAGTATACGCAGGGTCTGTGACCAGGGCATTCATCTCAGAGACCCTACGGGCTGAGGTAATGGCCACTACGAAGGCAGTCTTCCAGGTGAGAAATTTTAGCTCACAGGTAGCCAGAGGTTCGAAAGTTTTCCGAGTGAGCATGTCTAGCACAAGGTTAATGTCCCAGGCTGCAACTGGACGTCTTATAGGAGGTCTGGTATGCAGAATTCCTTTAAGAAATCTCTTAACCATAGGTAACTGAGCCAGAGACAAAGAAGAGACCGGCTCATGATACGCTGAAATGGCACTAAGGTGAACTTTGACTGTAGAGTACTGAAGACCTGAATTTGAGAGGTCCAAAAGGTACTCTAAAACCTTGTCAGGAGGACAGGAAAAGGGATTCAAAGAGGACTTTGCACACCAGAGCGAAAAACGCTTCCACTTAGATGTGTAAGTTTTCCGAGTGGCTGGCTTCCGAGCAGCCAGAAGAATGTCTGAAACTCTTCGAGAGACGTTGAACCGGTTCACTTCTACCTCTTCAGGAGCCAAGCGTGAAGGTGAAGCGATCTCAGGTTGGGATGGACCAGCGGACCCTGAGTCAACAGGTTCACCTGCAAGGGGAGTGGTCTCAGAGGAACTGCCAACATATTGTTGAGTAGTGGAAACCAGAGTTGTCGAGGCCAAAAGGGAGCAATGAGAATTATCTTGGTCCCCTGAGACTCGAAGTTGAGGAGTACTCTCTGAATTAGAGGAAGGGGCAGAAAGGCGTATAGAAAGCGTTTTGTCCACTGCAGCCTGAACGCATCCTGACAGAAAATGCCAGGCCCTGGAATTCTGGAGCAGAAGAGAGGCAGTTTTGCGTTAAGTGGGGATGCAAAAAGGTCCAGGTCTGGAGTCCCCACTCTTCAAATAGTGACTGAACTATGACTGAGTAGAGAGACCACTCGTGAGGATCTGCTTCTGTTCTGCTGAGACGGTCTGCCAAGTCGTTTTGTACACTTGGCAGGTAAACCGCTTGAATTAGAGCTTTGTGTTCCAAGCACCATTCCCACACCCTCATCGCTTCCCTGCATAAGGGGGTAAGAGTGAGCACCGCCCTGCTTGTTGATGTAGTACATCACTGCTTTGTTGTCCGTTTGAAGGAGAATGGTCTTGTGACAGAGAATGTCCTTCAACGCTTGGACCATATAAAGGATGGCTCTCATCTCTAGGACATTTATGTGAAGCTGGGACTCGAGTTGAGTCCACACCCCTTGAGTGTGGAGAGCGCAACAGTGAGCTCCCCACCCCATTAGCGATGTGTCCGTGGTAATGGAGATCTGATGATCCAGAGGAGTAAAGGGAAATCCCTCCAGGAGATTGCTCTCCTGAGACCACCAGGTGAGGGACCTCCGTAAGGGTTCTGTCACCTTGATGGGATAAGACTGCGGGTGAGTGGTTGGAGACCACTGAGCATCCATTGAGTGGTTCTCATGTGCAGCCGTGCTAAGGGTACAGTGAACACTGAGGATGCCATGAGGCCTAACATACGTTGCATTGAGAGAGCTGTAACTGATCTGTTCTCTCCAATGTAATGAGCCATCTGAAGGATATCGTTCCTTCTGTCCTCTGGAAGGAAAGCTTTCGCACAAGAGGTGTCCAGAAGAGTCCCTATGAAAAGGAGTCTCTGGGAGGGCTGCAACTGAGATTTTTTGAGGTTCAGCAGAACTCCCATGGACGTAAGAGGCGAGAGGTCGTCCTGTACGGCGCCAGAGTCCCTTGTCTGGAAGGGCTTACAGGAGCCAGTCGTCCAGGTAGGGAAACACCTGGATACCGAAGTTTCTGAGATGCGCTAAGTAGAACTGCACAACACTTTGTAAAGACTCATGGCGCCGAGGATAGCCCAAAGGGCAGGACTCTGAACTGATAGTGTTGACCCAGAGCCACAAACCTCAGGAATTTGTGATGCCTCAGGTGAATAGGAATGTGCTGGTAAGCATCCTGCATGTCCAGGAGGCTAGCCAGTCATGTTGATGAAGCAAGGGTAACAGGGTTCCCAGAGAATCATTTTGAATTTCTCCTTGGGAGAAATTTGTTTAGCTTTCTGAAGTCTAGAATGGGCGATTCCCCGGACTTCTTTGGAACCAGAAAGTAGTGGGAGTAGAACCCCGTGTTTCGCTGATGCAGAGGCACCACTTCTACTGCCCTGTTGTTTAGAAGGCCCTGAATCTCTGCGTCGAGAAGGTCTGACTGAAGGGTTGACAGCCTGGGCTGTCGTTTGGGAGGACAATCCAGAGGGGTCTCCAGAAAATTGAGAGAATACCCCTCGCGAATTATCCGAAGGACCCATTTGTCTGAGGTTATGGACTTCCACTGGCTGTAGAAGTGCATCAGACGACCTCCCACCGGAGAGGAAAAGTCCACCTCGGGCAGTTGAGATGGGACTTGGGCCGGCAACTCATAAGGTAGCGCTGGGCGCTTTGGGCCCTTGCGCTTTCTGTTGCGCCTTCTTTTGAGGTTGGGCAGGTTGGAGCTTATGGAAACTTCCTCTGCCTCTGCCCCGAAAGGACTGGACGATTATGAAATTGCCGCTCACCCGACATGCCCTCGAGAAGGGGCAGGAGGGGTCAGTCAGCTTAATGGCTGACCTAGTCTTTTGTGTAGCTTCTAGAGCTTGCTCTACCTGAGGACCCAAGATAAGAGCCGCTCAGGCAACGCCATCACCTGCTGTTGCACATCATTCGTGAAACCCGAGGTACGCAGCCAGGAGTGATGGCGAGTACAAATACCAGCAGCTGCTGAATGAGAAGCAGTGTCGAAAGCATCCATGGCTGCTTTGACCTGCTGGTTATTAGATTCAATACCTCTGGCGCCGAGAAGACGCGTGGCGCCGCAGGCGACGCTGAGGACGGCGCCGCGAGTCCAGATGGCGCCGAAGGAACTCCCAGAGACCGAAAAACAGGCTTTGAAGTAAAGGAGACAGGAGATAAGGGCATCGGTGTGGGCCCCTGCACCGCAGCCATGTGAGGGGGGGAAACACCTAAGCACGGAGTCGATGGCACCGAAGAAGGTGCCGCACAACCAGGAAAGTCCAACCGCCCTACCCCGTCGCCCAGAGAGCCCGAGAGCCCACGAGCGACCGAGCCAGGTAGCCGAACCAACCTCCGAGCCCATTGCTCCAAAAGAGCAGCCCACTGATGAAACTGCTCATCTGAAGACCTACCTGCGGGCGGGGTAGGACTCGATGTCGAAGGTGTCGGCCATCAGAAGCCGCTGCCGGCGATTCTGAAGGAGGAGACCGCACCAGCCCGATAACCAACGCCACGCACAGACGTATCAGAGGGCGACCTCAGTGATGCTTCTTTTTAGACCCGCGGGTAGAAGAAGAGCTCGAGGCCGAACGGTGCCGAGAATGCGACTGTTTGGCTTTATGCTTCCGCGTGGACCGCCCATCCCCCCAGGCATTGGATTGCCTGTTGTCAGACCCCCCTTCCGGAGAAGGCGGCAGACCGGACCCAGCCCAACTGACTGAACAGCTTTCATACGAAGTCTCCCTATCGTCACCTGACCTGCTTATGGTCGACTCCCGTCAAAGTGGGCCGAGACTTCTTTATCGCCTTAATTTAAAAATAAGAATAACTTAGCGATACTGTATCGTGATAATACTATAAAAATAATAAAAACTGAAAACTATGCTGCAGTTTGAAGTTTGACTCCGACAGGCGACGCGTCGTCACTGAAGCGCATCGACAGCGGAAAAAGGAACTGAGGCGGTTGAGTGGTCGACGCCAAGAGAGTCACTCGCTGAGTTAGCCTCGCGCGCCATCTCTGGCGCTACCTCCAGCAAAAGTTTGTTCCCGATGGGTCCTAGTGCCTCCGGCGCTATACCCAATAGTGTGAATGAGTGGTGGAGACTTATGTCCAGGAAGATCTCCTGTTACATGCGAGTAACCTGTATTTCTAGGGACATGGATATGTTGTTCATCCACACTCTCTGGCAGACTCCTAGCAGTTCTCCGGGAGGAGGGAGGCAAGGCACACACCCCCAATACTTACTTGGGAAAGAGAGATTGGATAACTGAGGCCCCAAAACCAGCATCCCGGTGTGACTCGAGGTCAATGTGGTAGTGGGTAATAAAGGTATGTGCCGACTTCCAGGTAGCAGCCCTGCAGATATCCTGGATAGGGACGTCCCTGGAAGCAGCTACCGATGCAGCGGTATGGTGGGTAGAATGAGCTCTTATCCCACTGGGAGGCTCTATGCCCGCCAACCTGTAGCAGAGCTGTATGCAGGAGGTGATCCACCTGCCTATCGTCCGCTTTGCTGCAGGTCTGCCAGGTGCGGCTTCAGCGTAGGTGACAAACAGCTGGCGAACCTCTCCCCGAACTTCAGTCATCCGCTCCTTATAATAAGCGAGCGCTCGTCTAGGGTCCAAAGTATGGAGCCTATACTGCCTCCGAGGTGTGATTGGGGTAGAACACCGCAGAGTCAACATCTGGTTAAGGTGAAACTCCGACACCACCTTCAGAAGGAATTTCGGGTTGGGGCGCAGGACAACCTTGTCCCTGTGGAAGACCAGGTAGGGAGGCTCGATGGAAAGCACCTGGAGCTCTCCCATCCTTCTGGCTGACGTGATAGCCACCAAGAAGGCGGTCTTCCACGACAGGTGTGAAAGATCACACCTGTGCATTGGTTCGAATGGCCTGCCTATGAGCTTGGCCAATACCAGCAGTGGATCCCACGGAGGTGGAGGTTCTCGCACCGGAGGGGAAATGTGGTCAAGGCCTTTGAAAAAGCACCCGACCACCTTCTCCTGTGCCACCAACTGCTTGCCGGCCCGCGCCCGGTAAGCAGAGATGGCTGCCAGGTGCACCTTTAGGGTCGTCGACCAAAGCCCTTGCTGAGAAAGGGACCACAGATAGTCCAGAATGCTCGCCAAGGAGCAGTCAGAAGGGTCCAAGCCCTTCCCCTGACACCAAATGGAAAACCTCTTCCATTTGAAGGCATAGCATTTCCTGGTCGACTTCTTACGGGACGCCTCAACGACGTTGAGGACCTCGTAGGAAAGACCCAGAGCCTGGAACTCTAGCCGCTCAGGAACCAGGCCGTCAGGTGCAGGGATTGAAGGTACCTTCCCCTGATTGACTGAGATCAGGTCCGGGCAGGCTGGAAGCTGCCTCGGGAGCCTGGAGCTGAGGCTGAGGAGATCTGGATATCAGAACTGGCGGGCCTGCCTGGGGCTACCAGAATCACCTGTGCCTTGGTCCCTCCTCGCCTTGGAGAAGCACCTGTGGATCAAGGAAATGGGGAAAGATGAAGAGGCCTGGGGTCCACGGCCTCGAGAAGGCATCCCCTGCAGCCAGCCCTGCTGAGGGGGCAGGCATAGAACAGACTCAGCTTCGCATTCTCCCTGGAGGCAAACAGGTCCACCTGAGGCGTGCCCCAGTGGGAGAAGAGATCTTGTACTACCTCCGGCAGGAGAGACCACTCGTGAAACGCAGCCCCTATCCGGCTTAGGGCATCGGCCAGGGTGTTGGAGGCTCCTGCCACGTGAATGGCTAGGAGATCCGCCTCCAGGCTGCGCACTAGGGACCAAATGCGGAGAGCTTCCTTGCATAACAGCAAGGAGCGCGTCCCGCCCTAGCAGTTCAGATAGTACATGGTCGTGGTGTTGTCTGTCTGGACCTGAACCACTTGACCCCGCAGAAACGGAGCGAAGGTGGTGAGAGCTAGACGGACCGCTCGGAGCTCCAGCAGGTTGATGTGGCATCGGGACTCCCGAGGGGACCAGAGGCCGTGCACTCGGTGTTCCCTCAGATGGGCACCCCAACCCATCAGAGATGCGTCGGTCGAGAGGGAGACCGTCGGCTTGGGGCGGACGAACGGGATATCCTCCTGCAGATGTGCTGGAGCGATCCACCATTGGAGAGCGTTCCACATCTCCTGGGTCACTGTCATGGGCCGGTCCAACGAATCGCGGCGTTGTGACCATTGGCTGGCCAGTCCCCATTAAAGGGGACGCATGTACCAATGGGTCCAATGGACCACGCTGGTGCAGGCCGCCATGAGGCCCACGAGGCGCAGGAAGTCCCGGGCAGGGCACAATTGCCCAACCAGAAATGATTGGGCAAAGGAGGAAAGAACCTCGGCCCTGTCCGCCGGGAGCCGTGCTCTGGCTCACAGAGAGTCGAGCTCTGCCCTGATGAACAGAATCACCTGCTTTGGCACGAGTTCCGACTTGGCTTCGTTGATAAGGAGGCCAACCTGAGAGCAAACCTGGAGGCTAGATCTCGACCGCTCCGCCTCGGTCTGAGGGGGCTGCTATCAGCCAATTGTCCAGGTAAGGGTACACCCGACCCCTCGGCACCGCAGGGAATGCTGTCACCACTGCCATGCATTTGGTGAAGACCCTGGGAGCTAGGGAGAGGCTGAAGGGCATGGCCCGAACTCGTATAGGGATCCCTCCGCTCTGAAGTGGAGGAACCTCTGATGGGACGGACGGATTGGGATGTGAAAGAACGCGTCCTGGAGGTCCAGGGAGCAGAACCACATGCCTCGTTCCAAGGATGGGATTATCTGAGCCAGAGTGACCATCCTGAAGGTCTGAGACCTTAGGAACTTGTTCAGGTCGTGCAGGTCAAGAATGGGGCACCAGCCCCCCATCCGTTTTGGGACCAGGAAGTACCTGGACACAAACCCCGGGTCTGGAGGAGGGTCCGCCACCTTCCTGATTACTTCTTTTTCGAGGAGCAGGGCAATATCGGCCAGTCGGGCCGACAGCTAGGCTGCGGACCCCGTGGCCCCCCGAGGGGCGATTGCTCGAAAAGGCGGAAACTGCTCGAACTCCAGAGGCAGGCCTTTTCCTACAACCTCCAACACCCAGCGGTCCGTGGTGATAGCGGACCAGGCAGAAAGGAAGTGGCGGAGCCGTCCCCCCACGGGGGGAACCCAGGGGGGAGCGACGAGGTTGGGGGCGGCACCCCTCAACCCGTCACTGGGCAGGCTTGGAGGAAGAACCGGCCGAGGGACCTCCCAGGCCTTTACCTCCTTGCTTCCTGTTGGAGCAGCCGCGTTTGGGTTTGGGATGCAAGCGTGAGCCTGCTGGCCCTGTTGCTGGTGCTGCTGGGCTGGTCGAGGAGCAGGGACCAGCGACGAAAGGACTTCTGCTGGGACGGCGGCCTTTGTCCCTCTGGGCGGAGGTGACTGAGTCCAGAGTGGCATTGGACTTCTCGATCCGCTGGAGGTGTCCCTCCACTCCAGGGCCGAAGAGGTCAGTCCCCAAGAAGGGGACGTCTGCCAATTTGTGCTGGGTATCCGCCGTGAAGGTGGATATACTCAGCCACGCCCTTCGTCGCATGGCCACTGCGGCCGCTACTGACCTGGCACAGGAATCACTTATGTCCAGAGTAGTCTGGAGCTGCTGCTTCGCCACCGCCCTAACCTGGTCCCACACCTGGTGGACCGTGGTCTGCAGGTCAGGTGGGAGATGAGGAACGACCTCATCCAGGGAGCCCATGAGGGTGTGGGAGAAGTGTGCCATCAGCATGGCTGAGCTGGCCTGTCGGAGGCCGAGGGAAGACGCAGCGTACACCTTGCGCCCAGCAAAGTCCAGCTTTTTGGACTCCTTGTCGGGGGGCTTGTCCACATCCCGAGCATTACCGGGATGCCGGAAAACGCTGTCGGTGACTAACCCTTCAGCAGAAGGGTGTTCCGAGAAACCGGGCAAAGAGCCGGTAGGGACCGCATACTTCCTGGCCATCCTGGCCGAGGGCACATGACAGGAAGCAGGCCGCTGCCAAAGCTCCAAGGCTGGGCCGACAATGGCCTCAGCCACCGGAAAGGCCTCTGTGGGAGAATCCCCTGGGTCCAGAATCTCCGTCAGGGGATACTTGGCCCGTATGGACACAGGCTCCAGCTGCATCCCAGTGGACTCCAAGATGAGTCGAAGCAGACCCAAGAAGGACGATGGGCTATCGTCCACTGACTGGCCCCCGGAGGACTCCAGATCGCACTGCCTGGAGAACAGGGAGGAATCGTCGTCGGATTCCGAAGAGTCTGCGAAGAGCTGCCTCGGCCCTGAGCCACCCTCCACCTGCCGAGGTGGTCGGGAGTGAGGGTGACCGACAACCTGTGGGGCAGGCCATGACCCGGCCGAGAATTCTTGGTCGGTGCCCCCGACTTTGGTTGTGGAGGCGGAGGTTCCACCACAATCGGTGGACCATCTGGTTTCGGCTTAGCAACTGGCCCTGGGGCGGGCAACTCGACTGGAACGAGTGGTTGCTTCGGCCGTTCCGCCGACAGCCACTTGATGGTCGGGGTCGGCTTAGACCCGGATAACGGCAACTGCTGCCACATCAGATCCTCGTGAAACCGGCCAACTTGGCGCCAGCCTCTCCTCACCCGAGGAGGAGGACGGGGAAGAACGGCGGCCGCCGCACTCCGTAACGACCGAGACCGCCGATGTTGGCGGAATGGCTGGACCGAGAAGAGGTCGAGAATCGAGACCAACGGGGGGACTGAGGGTGGGTCTGGGAAAGGCGGGGATACCCTCTTCCTCGACTCGAACTTAACGGGACTGCGGTCCCGAAGGAGTAGGCAGATCCTTGGTATCCACCAGGGGAACCGGTGAAGTAGGGTTGTCGGCTTCTCCAGTCGACAGCTCGTCTAACGTATCGACAAAAATCTCGACTTCATCGACGGGAGTTTCGGCAGGCTGGCCTGACGGGGGCACCGTGAAGCCAGCGGCCTCAGCCGCAACCTCGACCAAAGTCGACGGTCGGCTGCCCGGGGAGGGGGGCCCCTCCCGCTCCTACGAACGCCGACGATGGGACTTACCTTTTGATTCCCTTTTCTTGGGCCGAGAAGAATGTCCCAAAGGCCCCTCTCCTTTCGTGGAAAGGGACTGGCAAAACTCCTTGAACAAAGCTGTATATGAGGAACTCAGAGAGCGGGATAAATGCCACGGCCGAGCAGGAAGAAGATGTGGCCTGGGCCGCCTCCTCCTCGAGGGCGATCATCTGCTCGAGCTGCTCAGCCGAGCCAGCCGCCGCGGACACCGCCCAATGAGCCTCTTTGGATTTTACAGGTGGAAAACGTTTCTCGGGGCGCCCGAGCTTCAAATGGGCAGCGTGATCGTCCAGAACATTGGCCAAGAAAGAACGACACAACTCGCAAGCATGCGGGTCATGATCTAGGCCTAAGCAGTAGACGCACGTGGAGTGCGGATCCGTCCTGGACATTTTCTGCCCGCAAGGGCACCTCCGAAAGCCAGGAACAGATCTGTCCATCGCAGCTGCGAGGGAAGATGAAGACCGAAGTTTAGAAAACTTCAAAATCAATTTTGGACGAACCGAAGAAATAGGATCCAGTCTAAAACGCAGAGCGCTAAGGAGGGAACCTGAGCTTCCAAGCGGTAAGGAAGATCTGGCGTCATGGGGCGGAGCCGAGAGTTTTACCACCCAGGTGGGTGGGAGGAGCCAGCTTGAAGACCTTCCGGCAAGAATTAAAAGCGGCAAGGATACCTGCCAGAGAGTGTGGATGAGCAACATATCCATGTCCCTAGAAATGAAAATTACATACCTACCTTAATTCTTGATCTTCTTGGTTGAAGTCTCCACTACTCATTCACACTAATGGGACTACGCCGGAGGCCCTAGGACTGGGCAGGAGCCAAAAATCTTCAGGAGGGCCAGCACCAAGGTAGGGCCATGAGGAAGTGGCACCGCGAGCCCGGCTCATGCCATACAGGCTACCTCAGCATCAACCACCTCAGTGCCTTTTTGTACCGAATAGACGCAGCGTAAACTAACCTAGTGAAACTAACCTATGTCGGTCATAAGACAGTCCAAATGAACCGTAGAAGAAGGGTCAACACAACAGTCTTCACAGCCCAGCCATCGAGGGAGTGAAGACCAAAAACAGATAAGTGAGCTTGGGGATGGAGGGTGGGCATGTGAATGAGTGGTGGAAACTTCGTCCAAGAAGATCAAAAATTACAGTAGGTATGTAATTTTCATATCTTCCTGGACATAAAGTCTCCACCACTCATTGACACTAATGGAAGAGCACCGAGCCAAAATAATCCCCTGAGAAGGGCGACAGGAGACAGGAGCTCACTTTAGGACAGAAGTCCATTAAGGATTGTCCTGCCAAAGGACTGATGCTGTCTGGCATGGGCATCCAAGGCATAGTGCTTCACAAAAGTTTGCACAGAGTTCCAAGCAGCTGCACTGCAGATGTCTGCAATGGGCACATTTCGAATTTCTGCCAGAGATGCAGTGACTGCCCTGGTAGAATGAGCGTATACTATGCCTTCCAGTTTAACCTGTGCCATGGAGTAGCATTGGTGAAGACATGCCACTAGCCATGCCGAAATGCATCTGATAGCAACAGGCTGATCCAGCTGGGCCATGTTGAAAGAGACAAACAGTTGCTTAGATTTGCAGATCTCTTTAGTTCTGTCTGTGTAGAACCGCAAAACCCTTTTAACATCTAGAGAATGTAGGGTGTGCTCTCACTCATTCTGGAAGTTCGTGAAGTAGGTTGGAAGAACCAATAGCTGGTTCAGATGGAATTCCGAGACCACTTTAAGGAGATACTTAGGGTGAGTTCGAAGGACCACCTTGTCTTTGTGAAATACCGTATACAGAGAGTCTGTGACTAAAGCGTGTACTTCAGACACTCTGCGAGCAAAGGTAATGGCTACCAGGAAGGCAGCCTTCCAGGTCAGGAACTTTAGCTCACAAGTTGCTGGGGGCTTGAAAGGTTTACGGATGAGCATGTCTAGCACAAGGTTAATGTCCCAGGTGGCTACCGGTCATCTGACTGGTGGCCTAGTGTGGAGTATACCTTTAAGGAACCTCTTGACCAAAGGTAACTGAGCCAGAGACATGGAGTGTACAGAAGAAGGGGTCCAGGGAGGACTTTGCACACCAGATGGAGAACCGCTTCCACGTCACCCTGTAAGTTTTTCTAGTAGCCGGTTTGCATGCTGCTAGGAGAATGTCTGAGACTCTATGTGAAATATCAAACCTATTTACATCCATCTCTTCAGGAGCCAAGCACGGAGGTGATGGGATCTCAGGTTGGGATGGACCACTGGGCCCTGGGTCAGCAGGTTCGTTTGAAGTGGAAGCTGCCTGTGACAGGAAGCTCCTGCCACTCTTGAGGACCGACCTTTTCTTAAATCTGTTGCAACAGTTCTTCTATTTCTTCGTCTATTCTATCTGTAACTATTTCTAGTCCATAAGGTTGGCCACCTATGGGCACCCCCCTTCCCTTTCTTGACTATGCTATGGTGTACTCTTTAATTTTCCTATTCCCTCGCAGGTCCTCGTATAGGGAGGTTATTGTGGTGACCTCCAAGCGTATGTAAAACAGGTTCTGTTTATTGTTGTTGGATTTAGTATGTAATAGCACTATGTCATAAAATACCTTGATGTATATTCCTTATGTTTATGAAACCTGTAAATGTTGAAAATACCATGGCACTAGGTGTTTTTGATTATGGTAAAACGTACTAGGTGACTATTACAGAAATTAAGTTAGCTGTGCTGTTTAAAATGCATGTAAATTGCTGTAAAGTGAACAAGTCTAAATGTCATGGTGATTTGTATATATCCCATGATGCTTTGCATCATGGAAGTAGGTATGATGTTGTATTTCTTTGAAACTTGATTTGTTACCAATGCCCTTTGGGGTAACCTTTCTTTCTGTAATTCTGCTTTGAGGTTCTTTGTCAATAGCTTGTTTTGTTTTTTTTTCTTTTTGGGCCCCCACTACCCAAGCAAACAGGGCCCATATAGTGGTGGAGGTTGCATCTCAACTGGTAAGTTGGATCAGAGATCGGTGTCAGTAGGTGCGGGCTAAGTGCAGAGAAAGGACATACATCGTCTATTGCTGCAAACTGATGTACTGAAGAAGGAATATGGCATTGCAGAAGATTATTTCTTGTATTTTGAATAAACATCACACACATTTTGGATTTCTGGAGCAGAATAGAGGCAGTTTTGCATTGACTGGGGACGCAAAACAGGTCCAGGTCTGTGGTTCCCCACTCTTCGAAGGGTGATTGCACGATGCTTGTGTTGAGAGGCCACTTGTGAGGATCTGTTTCCATCCTGCTGAGACGATCTGCCAGATTGTTCTGTATTCCCGGAAGGTAAACCACTTGGATTAGGGCTTTGCGCTCCAGGCACCACTCCCACACTTTCATTGCTTCCCTGCATAAGGGGTAAGAGTGATCTCCACCCTGTTTGTTGATGTAGTACATCACTGCTTTGTTGTCCGTTTGAAGGAGAATGATCTTGTGACAGAGAATGTCCTTCACAGCTCAGACTGCATACAGGACAGTTCTCATTTCTAGGATATTTATGTGGAGACTTGTCCTGATTCCATCGACCTTGGGTGTGGAGAACTTGACAGTAAGCTCCCCATCCCAGCAGAGATGCATCCATGGCGATGAAGATCTAAGATTCCAATTGGGCAAAGGGCAGAAGGTTGTCCTCTTGAGTTTACCAGGTGAGTGACCGTTTTAGAGGTTCCGTCACCTTGATGTGAAAGGACTGGGGATGTGTGCTCAGGGACCACTGAGTGTTGAGCATCCACTGAGTAGTCCTCATGTGAAGACGAGCCAGAGGCATGGTGAACACCAAGGATGCCATGAGACCCAGCATCCTCTGCATGGAGAAGGCTCGAAATGAGTTGTTGTCTTTGATGGAGTGAGCAATCTGAAAGATGTCATTCCTCTAGTCCTCCGGAAGAAAGGCTTTTGCACTGGAAGTATCCAGAAGGGCTCCTATGAAGAATAGCCATTGGGAGGACTGCAGCTGTGATTTTCTGAAATTCACCAGAACTCCTATGGACGTGAGGAACTTGGAAGTCGTAGCCATGGCTTCCTGAGTCTCTTGTCTCGAGGGGCTTGCTAGTAACCAGTCGTCCAGGTATGGGAACACATGGTTCCTAGCTTCCTGAGATGCACTGCGAGAACTGCAAAGCACTTTGTAAAGACTCGAGATGCTGAGGATAGCCCAAAGGGCAGGACTCTGAATTGGTAGTGTTGACTCAACACCACGAATCTGAGATACTTGTGGAGATTTGGGTGTATGAGAACATGTTGGTAGGCGTCCTGCATGTCCAAGGAGGCCAGCCAATCGTTTTGATGAATCAGAGTTAACAGAGTGCCAAGTGAGATCATCTTGAACTTCTCCTCATAAAGAAATTTGTTTAATTTCCTCAGATCGAGAATAGGGTGCATGCCACCTGTTTTCTTTGGAACTAAGAAGCAATGAGAGTAGAAATCTGTGTTCTGTTGATCAAACAGAACAACTTCTAATGCCCTGTTGTTCAGAAGGCCTTGAATCTCAGAAGCAAGACGGTCTGACGGAGAGACAGACAGATTGGGCAGTCGGTTGGGTCGATGATCCGGAGGTGTTTCTGAAAAGATTTAGAGTAACCCTCTCGGATTATTCTGAGTACCCCTTTGTCTGATGTGACTGACTTCCACTGGTTGTAAAACTGAGTCACATGCCCCCCTACTGCCAAGGAAGAGCCCCCCCCCCAGACAGCTGAGGTGGGATTTGGGCCGGAATCTCAGAGGGTGGCACTAGGTGCTTTTGGGCCCTGTGCCTTCTGCTGCATTTGCTTTTGTGGCTGAGGGGCTTGATTCTTGTTGAAGCCCCCCTCTGCCTTTGCCACAAAAGGACTGACAGTTATGAAACTGCCGCCGGTTCACGCTCCGTTGAGGGGCAGCAGAAGGTGGTCTGGCTATTTTAATAGCCATTCTAGTTTTCTGTGTGGCTTCTAGAGCCTGCTCAACTTGACAGCCAAACAGATAAGTTCCATCAAATGGCAAACTTATAACTCTCTGTTGGGCATCATTTGTGAATACCGATGTTCATAACCACGAGTGGCGTTAGGTGCAAATCCCAGCCGTTGCTGCCCTGGAAGCGGTGTCAAAGGCACACATAGCAGCTTTTAGTTGCTGGTTGTTGGACTCAATGCCTTTAGTAATGGTCTGGAGAAGCTCTGAGCTAATGTTGGATTCTGGAAGAGCTTCCACAGTGGCCTTGAGCAAATGCCACAGGGTATACTCATACTGAGAGAAATAACCCTGGTAGCTAGCAATGCGCATACCCAAGGTAGAGGCAGCAACAACTCACTTCCCTGAAGTGTCAGTCTTGTGAGATTCTTTGTTTATTGGACGTGCTGTAGATTCCTGAGGAAGGATGGCTTTGTCATTCTCTGATAAGACAACAATGGCATCAGCAAAGGCTTGAGAGGCCAAGATTGGTTGATCCTTAGGAGGGGCGTACTTCCTGTCTATGGAATTAGGCACAGAAGGAATGAGTGCTGGGTTATCCCACACCATTTGTGAGAGTGTCTCACAAGAGGGCTGAACCAGAGGAGTTCATTCCACTGGAATACCCGGCACCTGCAGATACTGCAGATGCAGCAATTTCCTCGGATCAATCTCTGAAGTCTGGAGAGAGAGAGAGTGGAATTCATATTCTTTAGCAGAGACTTAAAGGAAAGGTCCTCGACCAAAAGCTCTGCTGAAGGAGAGGGCTTATTTGCCACTCTGAGAGAAGAATCGTCATCAAAGTCGTCTCCTAATCGAAGATCAGGATCAGGCCCAATATCGTCTCCTACTAACCATGGAGTGATAGAATAAATAGGAAAAGGAGGAAAAAGAGGAGGAGGCACCCCACAAATCGAAGTTGAAAACCCCGGTGCCCTGGGTGGCACTGGCCACAGGATGCGGTGCCAAAAGAAAAAACGGCAACGGCCCAGGGAGTGGCGCTGCCAAGACAGGAGTCGAAGGCGGCGCCGCACAAACACCAGAGGACCCAAACCCGACTCTCGGAGCCAAGGAGGAAGATCTGACAAAATTAGTAGGAGAAAATGGTACATGTGCTAGTCTCTGCGCCATAGCCATATGAGGGGGAAAAGCACCAGAGCGCAGTGTCGACAGCACCAGAGAAGGTGCTGCATGATTAGGAAATCCCAACCGCCCTGTCCGCAGGTTTGAAACCGTTAGGCCCAAAGGCCCTGGGGACGGACCTGCAGGCTCGGACAGACGGGACAACTGCCGAACCCACTGCTCCATAAGAGCGGCCCACTGATGAAACTGCTTACCGGAAGACCCCCCCCCCGGGGGTGGGGAGGGGCTCTGGAGTTGAGGATGCCAGTCACCAGGAACAGAGGCCATAGGGGACCCTGGAGGAGTTGGGGTTGAACCTCTGCCCCCCTGCCAATGACGATCAATGCGCAGACCTACCAGAGGGTGACCTCGAGCGCTATCGTTTCTTCTTCGACTGGGAAGTTAAAGAAGAACTCGAGGTCGAGCGGTGCAGAGTCCTCGACGAAGATCGAGAATGGGACCACTTCTTTTTGTGCTTTTGGAAGGACCGCCCATCCCCCCAAACCGAGCACAGGACTGTCTGTAGTCAGTCCCCCCCTGCCTCCGTAGAGGGTGGTGGACTAGACCCAGCCCTGCTGAAAACACAGCTTTCGTGTGAAGTCTCCCTACCGTCACCGGCCTTGTTCATGGTCGACTCCATCGAAGGCAGGCTGAAGACTTCTTCATTGATGAAAATCTACTTTTTTTTTTTTTTTTAATACACTGAACTAAAAATAAATACTAATCAAATACTGAATGACTAAAGCTGCTGTTGTACAGACGTGAAGATTCTGACTCCTGGCAGGTGAGCGACGTAGTCACTGAAGCGCATTTGACGGGGGGAAAAAAGGAACTGAGGTGGTTGGAGGGTCAATGCTGAGGTAGCCTATATGGAACAAGCCAGGCTCGCGGTGCCGCTTCCTTGCGGCCCTACCTCGATGTCAGCCCTCCTGAATATTTTTGGCTCCCGCTCGATAATAGTGCCTCCAGCGTAGTCCCATTAGTGTGAATGAGTGGTGGAGACTTTCTGTCCAGGAAGATCTACCTGAGACAGGGTCTCCCCACAATAGAGACTATTCTCTAAGAGATTAAAGGATGAAATGTACCCTCCATTAAGAGCCACAGGGCACGACCTACACTGAAGGAGGTCCCTCTGTTAAGAGATTTATTAGATTAAGGAGGGGATCCTCTCCAGAAGAGAACAGAAGGGAAGAGGTCACGATCCGTGAGGAAAAAAATGAATGGGGGTCCCCTAGGGGCCCTCTTGAACCCCTTGATATTGATAGGGATTCTGCCAGGTAAGAAAACCCCAAGCTGGCCAGTCCTGAGTGAGCCAGAGGCAGGATCCCCATCAGAGCCCGAGAAGAGGGCCCAAGGGAAACCCAAGGTCAAGATGAGGGCAAGCAGTCCTACTTGCCCTCCCCCTCAGGAGGGTCTCTGCTGCTTCAGGAAAGAACATAGACCCCAGAGGTACGAGTGGGACCACACCCACAATTGGCCTCAATTTGGGGGGCAGGCAGGGAGGAGGCATCGCTCAGCGACTGAGGCCCAAGAGGGGATGGAGGTCGGGAAGCAGTGTTGAATGACGACGATGAATGGTGACGATATACAGGAAGATAAAGAATTATGATAGGTATGTAATTTTCATATCTTCCCTGTATCAGTCTTCACCATTCATCACTGGTGGGCGATTACCAAGCCCCCTGAAGGGGACCTGGTATCTCCCTGAGGGAAATCCTTCCATCAGCCCCCTGTGGGGGAGACACAGGGAGAGGAGACCCTCATAGGTCAAGCTAGGCCTGTGACTGGTCAAGATGAGATGGTGTCTCCCTTTGCCTAGGAGAAGGAAATCGCCCCTGAAGTTCCCGCCTCACCCTGCGGGAGAAGAGGTAGGCCCCCCAGAAGGAAGAGGTGAGCACCCTTCATTGGGCCCGGGGTGTTAACTGTGAAAGGCAAAGCCACGCCGTCCGCCTAATGCAGATCGCTGTCCCCGCTAGCCTGAATGCCACCTCACTGGCATCATACGATGCCTTTGCCTGGTGCCTCGCAAGCTCCAGACCACGTGCGGAGAGGGAAATGGCTTGTCTGGTTGCCTCCGTATCAGGCATTGATGCTAGCACTTGGCCTAGCATTGACCACAGGTGCCTACTGTAGGCAGGATGATGGGCCTGATGTGTTGTGATGGAAAGCATAAGGCGCATCGAGGAGAAGACTTCTCCCCCATTGGTCAAACTCTGCACGGTCAGCCTCTGGAGGCTGGTCGAGGCTTGGGCTTCTATGCCCGGTAGGGGTATCCAGGAGACTCACTCCCGAAGTGGGGTGAGGCAAAGTCCCTGGAGTGCACAGTACCTGTGCTAGCAGTCCATCGGGGCTGGGGAAGGGGCTGATGGACACTGCCAGGTATGGTACGACGCTTCCCGGAATGGGACAGGTCAGGCTGGCACCACCAAATGGTCAGCACTGAATTCGCTCAAAAAAGAATGCTTCACCCGTTCAGGATTGTGTCTTGCCACCCTGGAGATAAGGAGGTCATCGACTAGCCTCGAGAGGAAACGCTGATAAGAGGTCTGGTCAGCCTCCGAGGACAGGTGGATGGAAAGATCCTCTTCCTTGTGGGAGGAAGATGAGGAGGCCAACGAGTTCGAAGATTTGTAGTCCGGCTGCTGCTGGGGTGACAGGTGACAGTCCTGTTCATCCATGGCTCTGACATAACGAGGAAAAGCAGCAGCCAAAGCCCTGAACTACTCCCAGGTCAGGGGCCCTGAGGGACCTAGGTGGCTCGGGAAGTGGGGAGAAAGACATCTCAGTGAGTGAGAATGCCCTCTGTCAGGGCTAGGAGACCGTGCAGGCGATCCAACACCCCGGAAGGACCTGCCATCTTTTCAATAAGTGGAAATTACGTACCTACCATAATTCTTGATCTTTTTGGATGATTTCTTCACCACTCATTCACACTAATGGGACTACCCCGGAGAGCCAGAAATCTTCAGGAGAGACGATGCAGAGACAGGACCGTGCATGCGCAACACCACGAGACTGCCTCGTGCCTGTATAGATTATCTCGGCATCGACCCTCCAACCGCCTCAGTACCTTTTTGACCAAGGAGGTGCAGCATAACTAACCAAGGAAACTAACCTAACCCGGGCATAAGATAGCCCGGATGACCCATGTAAGAAGGGTCAACTCAATGTCTTCACAGCCTAAGTCAACGAGGGAGTGAAGACCAGAAACAGGATGAGTGAGCTCGGGGGGGGTGGTGAGTGGGTGTGTGAATGAGTGGTGAAGACTTCATCCAATAAGATCAAGAATTATGGTAGGTATGTAATTTCCATATCTTCCTGGACTTAAAGCCTTCACCACTCATCCACACTAATGGGAGAGTACCGAGCTAAAAACCAATCCTCTGAGCAAGGCAGCAGGAGACAGAGCCCACTCAGGACAGAAGTCCATTAAGGACTGTCCTGCCAAAGGAAGTGTGCTGTCTGGCATGGACATCCAGAGCATAGTGCTTCACAAAGGTGTACACCAAGCTCCAAGTCGCAGCTTTGGAAATATCTGCAATGGGTACATTCCAAATCTCCGCCAGGGATGCCGCAACTGTTCTGGTAGAGTGGGCATAAACCCAGCCTTCCAACTTGACCTGTGCCATTGAGCAGCAGTGATGAAGACATGCCACCAACCATGCAGAAATCCATCTAATGGCAACAGGCTGATCCAGCTGGGCCATGCTGAAAGATACGAAAAGTTGCTTGGATTTGCGAATTTCCTTTAGTTCTGTCGATGAGAAATCGCAGAAACCTTCTGACATCTAAACAGTGAAGAGTGCGTTCCCCTTCATTCTGGAAGCTGGCAGAATAGGTAGGAAGAACCAATGGCTGATTAAGATGAAATTCTGAAACCACCTTGGGTAGGAATTTGGGGTAAGTCCGAAGTACCACCTTGTCCTAGTGAAATACAGTGTAAGGAGTGTCTGTGACCAACGCATGTATTTCAAGGACTTTGCGAGCGGAAGTGATGGCCTCCAGGACGGCAGCCTTCCAAGTCAGAAACTTCAAGTCACAGGTGGCTAGAGGCTCAAAGGACTTATGGGTGAGCATGTATAACACAAGGTTGATATCCCCATGTGGCCACCGGTTTTCTGACTGGGGGTCTAGTGTGTAGGATGCCTTTGAGGAATCTCTTGACTAGAGGTAACTGAGCCAGCGACATGTTCTGCACTGGCTCATGGTAAGTGGAAATCGCGCAAAGGTGTACCTTCACTGTTGAGTATTGCAGGCCAGCATAGGACAGGTCTAAGAGGTACTCCAACACTTTATTCGGTGGGCAACAAAATGTGTCCAGTGTGGACTCTGCACACCACATGAAAAACCGCTTCCACTTCACAGTGTAAGTTTTCCTAGTGCAGGGCTTATGCACTGCTAAGAGGATTTCTGAGATTCTTTGAGAGACGTTAAACCTACCCACTTCTGTCTCCTCAGGAGCCAGGCAAGGAGATGAAGGGAATGCAGGTTAGGATGGACCAGAGGTCCCTGTGTCAGGAGATCTGTTTACAGAGGAAGTTGCCTCAGAGGTACTTCTGACAACCTGTTGATCAATCGAAAATCAAAATTACGTACTTACTGTAATTCTTGATCTTCTTGGACGCAATCTCCACCACTCATTCAAACTTATGGGACTACGCTGGAGGTGCTAGGACACCTCGGGAGTCAAAAATCTTCAGGAGGGCCGGCGCCGGGACAGGACCACGCATGCGGCACTGCGATGCTATCTTGCACCTGTATAGGCCATCTCGGCGTCGACCCTCCAACTGCCTCAGTACCTTTTCGACCGAGGAGATGCAGCGTAACTAACGGAAATACATAACTTACCTAAACCTCCGGGCCTGTGAAGGCCCAGATGACCCATGCAAGAGGGGTCAAATGAACAATGTCTTCACAGCTTGCACAACAAGACAGTGAAGACCAAGGAAACAAAAGCGAGTGAGCCTGGGGGATGGTGGGTGGGCGTGTGAATGAGTGGTGGAGATTGCGTCCAAGAAGATCAAGAATTACGGTAAGTTCGTACTTTCCATATCTTCCTAGACTCAAATCTTCACCAATCACTCACACTTATGGGACAGTACCGAGCTAAAACCAACCCACCCTGAGCATGGTGGACGGAGATAGGGCTCGCTCAGAATGGAAGTCCAAGGGACTGTCCTGCCAAAAAAGAAAGAGCTGTCTGGAAGGAAATAAACACAGTGCTTTACAACGGTATGCACTGAGGTTCAAGTCATTATCTTGCAGAAGACTGCAAAAGATACATACAAATCTCCGCCAGGAAGCCACCACCACTCTGATACAGTGGTGTGAAACCGGCCTTACGGTTTGGTCGGAGACAAGGATAGTAGTGTTGAACACATGCTATTAAGCTAGCCAAAAAACAGCCCAGGCAAGAAGCTGATCTAGCTGAGGCATGCTGAAGCTGCAAAAATTGCTTGAAGTGTATCTTTATTGTTCTGTTGGAGAAAATCGCAGAACTGGCCTAACATTCAGAGAGAGAAGGGAATGCACCTTTCCCTTCTGGAGTTAAGGCAAAAACTTGATTAATGGTAAGAGGCAGAGGAAAGTCTACTGGTTCAAGCTAGACTGAAGAAGCGCAGATGTGTACCCCCACCACCAAGTATGGCTGACCTGCGAAAGACAGGTCCAAGAGGCACTTTAACACATTACTTGGTGAACACCGAAGGGTCCAGGTGGGACAGTTCATCAAATGGAGAAAGGTCTCCATTTAGCCAGCTAAGCCTTCCAGGTGGAAGGCCTATACACGACTTACAGAACATCTGTGAAGGTCTGGGAGAACCAGAGTCTACCCACTTCCATTCTGATGAGGAATCACTCTGCTCCAGTTTGCCTTCACCTCGAGCAGCACTCTCTGAACCAAGGGAAGCGGGAAAAAATGTACAGAAGAACTTGTCTATTGCGATAATGATATTGACAGAAGACACCAGGGTCTGGATTTCTGAAGCAGAACAGGGGCAGACTTGCATTAAAATGAGACGCAGGGCTGGCCCGGAGGTGCTGAGGTGCTGGACGCCACATCTCGCACTATGCTGGCAACCTGGGTTCTGGAGCGAGATCGGGACACTGGGGGTGGGCAGGGGTAGGGTTGAGGATCAGTGCCCTTGTGGTGCTCTCCTCCCTGGGATGCAAAGGGGGGCACGATCCGGCGTGCCAGTGACCCCCGCTGGAGACTGGGGGCATTGCAGCAAGCTGGGCGGCACGTAACCAGCGTGACTGCCAGCGAGGAGCAGGGTTGCCGTGCACCAGAGGGTTGGGGTGCGCAATGGGGAGGAGAGCGCAGAACAGAGGAAAACACCGGCTTGTGGGACAGGCAACTGCACCTATCCCCCATGCCCACCGCCAGGCTCTCCCCGACAGGCCTTCCAGGTCCTCCACCCGGGTCCTTACCTGCTAGCTGGAGTCTGACGTGCAAGAGCGCCCAAGAGGAGGGAGTGACCCACCCCAGGTGGGCTAAACCAGAGGTGCTAGGGGCAGGAAGGGGGAGAGAGGAGGCACAGTACGGGGGGGGAACCTCAGGCGGACAGGATGCCTGAGAGAGGTTCCACGAGCCATGAACTGAGACAAAAATAGTTGGGAAAAAAAAAAAGAGTGGATGCAGAAAGGACCAGACTAGGGCTGCCCCAGTCGTCGAAGTGACTGTACAACAATTGAAACTGGCTCGGTGTGCTCAAGGAACCACCCACCATGGCCTTCCTGTATAGGGGGTAGGAAAAATGTTCCACCTTGCTTGCTGACAAAAGTATCACAATTTTGTCATCTGCCCAAAGTGAAATAACTCTGTGACAGAGGGCCTCCCTCACCCTGAGGAATTTAGGGGAGCTCCTAAGAGAAGGAGCTGCTGGGAAGGTGAAACTGACACCTTGTCCAAAAAAGAAAAACTCCTCCTGGGGAAGGGAGAGGAAGCTGAGGCAACTGCTTTGAAAGAGTCTAGCCCAGAGCAACTGACACGGAGCCAACGTGCAGGAGGTGAAGGTTCAAATACTGAAAACTCCTTCCTGAACAAGGACCCACTTGACCTTTAAGGTCGAGAGAGGGAGCATGCAGTCTGTTAGCGTGGAAGCAAGCAAGGAAGTTAGGAACCTGTGTTCCGACTCACAGTGGAGTTGCTTCTGTTGCTCTGAGGCCCTGATCCAAGGAAAGAATCTGACAGAAAAAAACAACACACTGGGCACTGCCCAGGTCTGGGAAATATCTCTGAATTAAGAAGGAATCCCTCTTGGAAAAACCTGATGACCCATACCTCCGCTGGATAGGACTTCCCCCTAAAAGGAAAAGAAGTCAGGTGCCCTCCACTATTGTGAAGAGGAGACCACCTCAGAAATTGAAGCAGAACCTGGGATGGATCCAGAAGGATGATATTGGGTGTTTCGGCCAAGGCCCTCTGCTGAGATGATGTTTCCTTTCCTTTTTTTTGAAACAGTTAGTGCCTGACAAGGCTCTCAGGCCTCTATCTTGAAAAGACTGCCTATTATAAGAATGACAATGATGTCGTCCACCTGATGGGCAGAAGGAGCCTGAGCGTCCATAAGAAAAAATTACTCACCTTAGTAATGTTGTTTCTTCTAATGGAGTCTTGCTGTATTCTGACAAATTGCAGTGAGGTCCAACCTTCGAACTGCCCCGGAGATGAAAGAGTTAACTTTCCATGCCAGGCATGGAACGCTGAGCTCGAGCTCGGTTGAGACTACGTCTGTTGCTGTTTGAACTCAAACCGTCAGATCTTTACGAGCTATAATCACTGAGTGTCCTGTGTGGAAGCTGTAAACCTACACTAGCCAACTGGCTACTAAATATAATAAACAGATTTTTTGGTCCCAAAACAAAGACTCAAGTCAGGAAACCCAAAAAATGAAACAAACAACACCCACTCACCCAAAGCAAAGGGTGATAAATAAAGGATGGGCACCTCTTGAGTGCCAATGACTGCTACTGCTCCACCCACATCCCAAAACAAAGGTTCTCAGAGGGGAGGCAGGGGGGAGGTCAGAATACAGCAAGACTCCATTAGAAGAAACAACATTACTAAGGCGAGCAATTTTTTCTTCAAACAACATGAAGTCTTACTGTATTCTGACAAATTGCAGACTACCAAGCAGTACCTCCATGGAGGAGGGACAGAACCTACTTTGGGAATAGGCTCTGAAGTACTGCTGTGCCAAACCGAGCATCACTCCTAGCCTGGATATCCAGAGAGTAATGCTTGGTAAAAGTGTGTACTGTTTTCCAGGTAGCTGCTTGACATGTCTCTAAGATAGGAATATTCCTGGCAGCAGCCAGGGAAGCAGCTGTACCTCTGGTAGAGTGAGCCCTCAGGCCTGAGGGTGGAGTCCTGTCTAGTTTTTCATAGCAAAATTGAATGCAAGAAACGATCCACCTGGCAATAGATCTCTTACTGGCAGGTTTTCCCTTACCAACCTCATCATAAGTGAGGAACAGTTGGAAGGAGTCAAACCTGTGACCCTTGGTACACTCTATGTAGTAACTAAGGGCCCTTTTCACATCCAAACTGTGCAGCCTCCTCTCCCCAGAGGAGGAATGGTCAGTGAAGAAAACAGGAAGAGACATAGACTGGTTAAGGTGGAAGTCTGAGACCACCTTAGGTAAAAACTTCCTGTTAGTCCTGAGGACCACCTTATCTCTATGGAAAGAGATAAAATCAAGCTCCACTGACAGGGCTTGTAGCTCGCTTATGCGCCTGGCAGAAGTGATGGTCACCAAGAAAACAGTTTTCCAAGTCAAGTACTTAAGCTCTGCTGAGGACAAAGGCTCAAAAGGAGGTTGCATAAGCTGGGCAGTAAAACATTAAGGTCCCAAACAGGGGCAGGGTCCCTGAAGGGAGGACTGGTATGAAGCAATCCTTGAAAATTTAGAGAATACAGGATGAGCTGAAAGGAAGAAGGCTACCTGCTGAAAGGAAAGCAGAGACAGCGCCAGATGCACTCAGTGTAGCTGGTCTGAGTCCCAAGCTATTAAGATGATATAGTCAAGAACTGTGGGCAGGCCAGCAGACTCTGGAGAAATGTGCTCCAGAGCACCATATAGAGAATCTTTTCCATTTGGAGTTGTAAGTGTTTCTGGTGGAAGGCTTTCGAGAAGCCTTTAGGATATCCATAACACCTTGAGAGAGGTGCAAATCAGCAAACTCTAACTCTTCAAGAGTCAGGCCTTGAGATTGAGAGATCTGAGATTCAGATACCAAACCCTCCCCTGAGCACATGTTAACAGGTTGTAATTCCTGGGAAGAGACAAGGGAAGGTGGACTGCCAAGGACAACAAGAGAGGGTACCAGGGCTGTCTGGAGCAATCAGAATCACCTTGCAGGGTTGAGACCTGATTTTGACTAACACCTTGAACAGGAGAGGGAAGGGGGAAAAGAAAAAATTACTCTCCTTAGTAATGTTGTTTCTTCTAATGGAGTCTTGCTATATTATGACAGATGCAGTTTGTCCCACCATTAGAACTGCTCGAAGTGAAGAGAACTTCCATGCAGTGCATGGAACTTTAGAGCGCCAGCTCCTGCTAGAGAGCTCTGTTAGTGGTTTCAAACCCAAAAACCGGCCAGATCTTACTACAAAACTCACTAAGGCTCTGTGTGGAAGCTGTAACTACACTAGCCAACTGGCTACTAAAATATTCACACATTTTCCTGGGCTCAACACCAAGACTCAAGTCAGGGGACCAGAAACAACAAGATAAAATAAATAAATAAAACACAACACCCAAACATAAAAGGGGCATCAATAAGTGCCAACAGTGGACTGCCCACCCCATACCCGAAGTAGAAGTTCTGAGAGGGGCAGGCTGGGGGGGAGGTTATAATATAGCAAGACTCCAGGTAATTTTTTCTTCAAACAACATGAAGTCTTGCTATATTATGACAGATGCAGACTACACAGCAGTACCTCCATGGAGGAAGGACAGAACGTACTTAGGGAATAGGCTCTGAAGCACAGCTGTGCCAAACCGAGCATCCCTCCTGGCCTGGATATCCAGGGAGTAATGCTTGGTGAAAGTGTGTACTGTTTTCCAAGTATAGGGGATGCAGCTGTACCTCTGGTAGAGTGAGGTAGGGGGGAACCTTACCCAGCTTTTGATAGCAAAATTGGATACAAGAGACAATCCACCTGGCAATGGATCTCTTAGTGGCAGGTCTCCCTTTCCCAACCTCACCATAAGTGAGAAATAGTTGGAGAGTCAAACCATATGACCCTTGAGTACGCTCTATGTAGTAACTTAGGGCCCTCTTAACATCTAAGCTGTGCAGCCTCCCTCTCACAGAGGAGGAATGGTCAGTGAAGTGAAATAGATTGGTTAGGTGGAAATCCGAAACCACCTTAGGCAAAAACTTCCTGTTAGTCCTGAGGACTACCTTATCCCTGTGAAAGGAAATAAAGTCAGTCTCCACTGATAAAGCCTGTAACTCACTTATGCGCCTGGCAGAAGTGATGGCTACTAGAAATACAGTTTTCCAAGTCAAATACTTAAGCTCTGCCGAAGACAGAGGCTCAAAGGGGGGTTGCATCAGCTGAGCAATGCAAACATTAAGATCCAAGCAGGGGCAGGGTCCCTGAATGGAGGATTGGTATAAACAATCCTTAAAAACTTGGAAAATACAGGGTGAGCAGAAGAGAAGAGGGCTTCCCTGCTGAAATGAAAGCAGAGACAGCTGCCAAATGCACTTTCAGGGTAGCTGGTCTCAGTCCCAAAGAATTAAGATGGACCATATAATCCAATACAGTGGGTAAATCAGCACATTCTGGAAATATGCTTCCCAGAACACCATATGGAAAATCTTTTCCACTTGGGAGTTATAGGTAGCCCTGGTGGAAGACTTCCTAGAAGCTTTCAAGATTTCGAGAACACTTTGAGAAAGTTGTAGATCAGCAAACTCTAACTCTTCAAGAGCCAGGCCTTGAGGTTGAGGGATTTGAGATTCGGATACCAGACTCTCCGCTGAGCACAGGTTAACAGATTGTGGTTCCTGGGGAGGCACAGGGGAAGATGGACTGCTAAGGACAGAAGGAGTGGGTACCAGGGCTGTCTGGCCCAATCTGGAGCAATCAGGATCATCTTGCAGGGCTGAGACCTGATTTTGACTAGCACCAACAACAGGAGAGGGAAGGGGAAGGCATGAGAAACTTCCCTTCCAATCGAGGAGAAAGGCATCCAGGGGACTGGCCCAACACTGGGGGCCTGCAACAAAAAGTGGAAGTTGATGATTGTCTGGGGCTGCAAAAGATCTATCTGAGGAGTGCCCCATCTGGCAAAAACTATCCCAGTACTAGGGATCCAGTGACCATTCATGATGGCCCTGGGAAATCCTGCTGAGAGCATCTGCCAGGACATTGTCCTTGCCTGGAGGTGAACTGCTATGAGGAAGTGTTCAGGGGAGATAAGCCAGAGACCACAAACCTCATCGCCTCGGTGCACAAGGCCGAAGACCGAGAGTGCCCCCTTGTTTGATGTACCACATTGTAGGTATTGTCTGTTCTGACCTGTACCACCTTGTTCTGAACAGATGCAGAAAAACCTGAAGTGCTAGAAAAACAGCTCTGAGTTCCAACAGATTGATGTGGAGCAGAGATTCCTGAGGCGACCATAACCCCTGGGTGGAGAGGTCACCCATGTGAGCTCCCCATCCCAAGAGGGACGCATCTGTAGTAAGGGTCAAGGAGTGGGACAGAGGGATGAAAGGCACCCCTTGTCTCAGATTGCTCTGATCCTGCACCACTGAATCAGGGTTCGAGTCACTGGGATTAACTTGGATAGGGGATCTCTTCTTTGAGACCAGAAGGCTCTCAAATGGAACTGAATGACCCTCATCTGAAATCTTGCTCCTTGCACTACAGCTGTGGAAGCAGCCATGTGTCCTAGGAGCTGCAGGAAATGCCTTGCTGGTCGAGACCTGCAAAGTGAAGGGCAGAGGCCAGGGCCACCAAGGTCCTTACCTTTCTAGGGAAGGAAGGCTCTGGCCTGCTTTGTTCCAGTTCTGCGCCATAAAGGTGAGTACCTGGACAGGTTCCAGAACTGACTTTGGAAGATTGAGAAGAAAGCCCAGAGAGGTAAGCAGCTGCTGGGTAACTAGCAGAGTGTGATTTGACCTGGTCTGGAGACTGACCACAATGAGCCAGTCGTCCAGGTAGGGAAAGATGGCAATCTTTTGCCTTCTTAGATGAGCAACTACTACTGCCATTTTGTGAACACCCTTGGGGCAGAGGTAAGTGCCGAAGGGCATTGCTCTGAACTGATAATGGCCTGAGGGCAGTTCAATCTGAGGTACTTTCGATGGGAGCTCTGATAAGAACATGGAAGTAGGCATCCTTGAGGTCCAGGGAAGCTAGCCAGTCCCTGGCCTTAGGGAGAGTAAAATCATTCCCAGAGTCACCATTTTGAATTTTGGTTTTAAAGGTGCTTGTTCAGATGTCTTAGGTCAGGATAGGCCGCCACTCTCCTGTCTTTTTTAGAGGGTAGAAGTACCTGGAGTACAGACCCTTGCCCTGGTGTAGGGAGAAACCCTTTCTACAGCTCTGAGAGCCAGGAGGTTGAGACTTCTGTTTCCAAAGCAAGAGTCTCTAAAGGGTTTGCAGGTGGAAAAGATCTGGCTCTCATCTTTGGAAATTTTTGAAGCTGAGAACCAGACCCTGGCTCACTACTCCAGGACCCACCTGTCTGATGTTAAAGACTCCCAGTCCTGGGCCAAGTAAGCCAGCCTGCCCCTACAGGTAATGGAGCCAGCCTGGGCATCCCATCAGGGTGCCTGTTTGCAGGGGCTTTAGGCTGGGGGTGGGAGCAGGCCTACTCATTGCCCGTCTGCCTCTCCCTCTCCTCTGAAGAACCCCTCTGAACATAGGCTGAAGAGGAGGCCTGGGTCTGGTAAAAGGTCTGTAAAGGCCTGCCCCACCCCTGAGAGCTGCCTCGAGGAGTGGCTTGCCGTTCCTTGGCTTGTGCACTCCTATAAGTGGTTCCCATATTCATCCATTTCTTCATATAATTCTCTGTCTGCTCCCAAACAGAGAATTTCCCTACAAGGAAAATCCATAGCCTTAGACTGGGTATCACTGTGACAAGTAACACACCTGAGCCAGGCCAATCTCATGAAAAAGCCACAGATGTAGCCATGACTCTAGAGGATATATCATTAGAATCCACTGCAGCATGGAATTGCACCTTAGATGCCTCAATACCATCAACAGCCACCTGCTCCAGCTCCTTTGCAAGCTGGCCAGGGCCTGTTTAGCTAAGGCCATGACAGTATCCCATCTAGATTTTTGGTATCTCTAACATAAGCCATATAGTTTGCTTGTCTGAGTCCCAAAGACGCTGCCATGTATTTTTTTTGGCCATGGCATCAATCTTCCTGGAGTCCTTGTCAGGAGGATGTGAAGCCAGAGATATTAGCTTTATCACAGGCTGCAGCCTGAACTACTAACATGACTACATTGCTGTGAAAGAAATTCAGTATCAGGACCTGACAAAGTGTACCTCCTGTCCATCTTTTTATCTACAGGAGGCACAGAATTAGGAGCTTTTAAAATTTTTATTGTTTGTTTCCTAAAAGATTTATGTAAAGGATGGACAATCTCCTGGACTCTAGGATATCCATCATCTCTACAAAGTCAGGCTCCTCTTGCTCATCCAAAGCCTCCTCTAAAGGAAGCTGGAGGGTTTCAACAACTTTTTATAAAACAAAAATGAGAAGGGGACTCAGCAAGCCTAGGGGAGATTCACCTAAGGGTCTGTCTGGGAGATGTCCGGTTCAATGGGCACATCCAGACTTTCAAAGTCACATTCACACTGATCATAATCATCCTCCCCTCCTCTGGTTCATAAAACTCTTCTATATCATATTCTTGAACCGTGGAACCGGAAGCAACCGACTCTTTGCCAGATAGTGGTGGTTCGGAGGGAACCGAGGACAGTGACTGGACAATCTGTATTGCCCTGGCTATCTCTGCAGCAGTTGGAGAGGGATTTTGGACTCCACACCTGCTGACTTTCTAGTTCTCTTTGCTGGAACTGGGTCCTCAGAGTCAGCTTTACATTTGCCGAGGAAGTCTGGCCCTGGTCAGAGGCACTCCCTCCGGTCGGTTGGCACCGAACCGGGCTGGCTATCGGGTCAAGCGGACTTTGGCCTCTCATTCCCTGAGCCTACCAACTCTCTTATCTAAGGGTAGCTGCAGGAAATTCTTACAAATCTGGCAGTCTGCATTGAGGTGGTCAAACCCCAGACAATAAACACATGTGGTGTGTGGGTCAGCCTTGGCAAGAGCTTCCCCTGAACACTCTGATATTGAAACCCAATCAGGCCCGGTTTTTTCTTTTGGGTTTTCTCAGACATAATGCCAGCCTAACCAAAAACTTGCCCTTTTGATGGCAGTGCCAGGCAAGACACCCTTATCGGTTCCCAACCGTGTCACGGGTCGTGGAAAAAAACGTAATGAAATCCGTTTTTTTTTAGAACCGATAAGAACCGGGAACCGCACTCTAACAAGCCTTAAAAGCTTCAGAATAAAGTTTAAATACAATTTGATCGGTTCAAACCGAACCGATAAACATTTACAAGTTCCACACAGAAAACCTATCTGTACTTACAATACCATAGACAGAGCTTGAACGATCGGTTTGCGGTTAAAATAAAGAATATAGTGGTTGAATTTAACCGAGAAAAGACACTTTAAACCGAGAAAATGAACCGAGCAACAGGGGAGGAATCTCGGAGCGACTGTTCAGTGGTAAGTAAAAAAAATCTGGCAGTTTCGTTTTGAAACCACCCTAACAGAGCTTCTTTCTAACCGAGCTGCGCTCTAAGTTCCATGCACTGCATGGAAGTTAACTCTTTCACCTCCGGAGCAGTTCTAATGGTGGGACAAACTGCATCTGTCATAATATAGCAAGACTTCATGTTGTTTGAAACATACAGGAACTTCCCTTCCCAATTGAGAACTAGGGCATCCAGGGGGACTGAGCCCAACACTGGGGGCCTGCAGCAAAAGGGAGGAAGTTGGTGATTGTCTGGGGCTGCAAAAAGATCTATCTGTGTCTGGGGCTGCAAAAAGATCTATCTGTGGGGTGCCCCATCTGGAGAAGATCACCTTCAAAACCAGGGGATCCAGGGACCATTCATGATGGCCGTGAGCTATCCTGCTGAGAGCATCTGCCAGGACGTTCTCGCTCCTAGGAGGTGTGCTGCTGTAAGAGAGGTGTTCAGGTAATAGAGCCAGAGACCATAACCTCATTGCCTCTGTGCACAAGGCCCGTGGAGCCAGGTGCCCCTTGCTGTCGATATACCACATTGTGGTGGTATTGTCTGTCTGATCTGAACTACTTTGTTCTGAACAGACTTGGAAAAAGCTTGAAGTGCTAGAAACACTGCTCTGAGTTCTAACAGATTGATGTGAAGCAGAGATTCCTGGGAGACCACAACCCTTGGGTGGTCAGGTCTCCCAAGTGGAGCTCTCCACCCCAAGAGGAGGCATCTATAGTAAGGATTAGAGAGTGAGACTGAGTGACAAAAGGAACTCCCTGTCTTAGATTGTCCTGATCCTGCCACCACTGCAAAGCCTGGATCAGGGTTCGAGTCACTGGAATCAGTTTGGTCAGAGGGTCCTTTTTCTGAGACCAAAAAGCTCTCAAGTGGAACTGAATGTCCCTCATCTGAAATCTTGCTCCCTGCATCACTGCTGTAGAAGCAGCCATGTGCCCCAGGAGCTGTAGAAAATGCCTTGCTGTCCGAGACACCTGGAGGGGTGAATGAAGAGGCCAGTGAAATGAGGTCCGTGCCCTGTCCAGGAAGGAAGACACTTGCCTTTACTGTATCTAACTGCGCCTATGAAGAGGTGAGGAGCTGTACAGGCTCTGGAACTGACTTTGAAACATTCAGAAAACCGAAAGTAAGCAGTTGCTGAGTTATCTGTAGGTGCAACTTGACTTGGTCTGAGGACTGGCCTACTATGAGCCAGTCGTCCAGGTATGGGAAGATAAATCCTTTTTCTTCTTGGAAGGCAGCTACTACTGCCAGGCATTTTGTGAACACCCTTGGAGCAGAGGTTGGGCCGAAGGGCATTGCTCTGGTGGTAGTGGCCTGAGGGCAGCTCGAACCGAGTATTTTTAGATGGGAGCTTCTGATGAGAATATGAAAATAGGCATCCTTGGTCCAGAAGACTAGCCAGTCCCTGGCGGTAGCAAAGGTGAATTATTCCCGAGTCACCATTTTGAACTTTGGCTTTAAAGGTGCTTGTTTAAATATCTGAGATCCAGGATGGGCCGCCCATTCTCCTGTCTTTTTGGGGTGAGGAAGTGCCTGGAGTACAATCCTTTCCCTTTGTGTAGAGGTGGAACCCTTTCTATAGCTCTGAGAGCCAAGAGGAAGAGACCTCTGCCTCTAGGGCAGTGCCTCTGAAAGATTTGCAGGTGGAAAGGATCTGGACTCTCATCTTTGGAAATTTTTGAAGCTGAGAAGCAGTCCCTGGTTTACTACTTCAAGGTCCCACTTGTCTGGCGTTAAAGACATCCAGTCCTGGACAAAGTAAGCCAGCCTGCCCCCTACAGAGTAGTGGAGAATCAGTACAGCAACCCATCAGGGATGCCTGTTTGGCAGGGCTTTAGGCTGAGGGGTGGAAGCAGGCCCTGCTTGTACCCGTCTGCCTCTCCCTCTAAAGAACCCCTATGAGCATAAGCAGAAGAGGCCTGGGCTTGGTAGAAAGGCCTGAAAAGGCCTGCCCCTGCCTCTGCCCCTGGGATGCTGCCTCTGAGGAGTGGCTTGCCTTTCTGGCCTAGAGCACTCCTGTAGGCGGTCCACTGTACTCATCCATTTTCTTCCATGTAGTTCTCTGTTTGCTCCCCAAACAGAGAATTACCTAACAGGAAAATCCATGGCCTTAGTCTGGGTATCCGGAGACAGGCTAGTACATCTGACCAAAGCCATCCTATGAAAGGGCCACAGATGTATGCCATGACTCTAGATGAAACATCATTGGAGTCACTGCAGCATGAAATTGCACCTTGGATGCCTCAACACCATCCGCAGCCACCTGCTCCAGTTCGCTTGGCAAGCTGACGGGGACCTGTTTAGCTAAAGCCATTACAGTGTCCCATCTAGATTTCTGATATCTAGCTGTATAGGCCATATAACTAGCCTGCCTGAGTCCCAAGGATGCTGCCATGTACTGTTTCTTGCCATGGCATCAATCCTCCTGGAGTCTCATATCTGGGGGTGTGGAAGCCAAAAGGAGTATATTTGCCTTATCACAGGCTGCAGCCTGCACTACACCCCCAACATGGCTGCATTGCTGGAGTAGGAACTCTGTATCTGAGCCTGAGAGGAAATTATACCTCTTGTCCATTCTCTTATCCACAGAAAGGTATAAAGTGGGAGTATTTAAAATTTTGCTGTCTGTTTTCCCAAAGGACTTATGAAGGGCAATAGACAGTCTCTGAACTCTAGGGGACATCCATCATTTCAACATAGTCAGGCTCCTCCTGGTCATCCACAGCTTCTTCCATAGGGAAGCTGAAGAGTTTCAACCACTTTCTTGTAAAACATGAAATGGGAGGGGACTCAGAAAGCCTAGGAGGACACCCCTGAAAGGAATCTGTCTGGGGAGATGTCCAGGTCAATGGGCACATCAGACTTTCATAATCCACTCACTTTCCTCATACTCTCCTTCCTCCTCCTCCTCCTCCTCCTCCCGGTTCACTTAAAATTCCTCTAAATCATAATCCAGAACCCCGGTGGAACCCAGGCAGACAGTACCTTCTAATGGTGCGATTCGAGTAGGAACGAGATAGCGACTGGACAATTTTATCACTTTGGCTATTTCATCAGCGGTCGGAGAAAGAACTTTTGGATCTGCACTGGCTGATTTATCCCTTCTTGTTCTTTTAACCAGAACCGACTCCGGAATCGGTTCTCCTTTTGCCTGAAGAAGTTTCGCCCTGGTCAGAGGGCACTCCTTCTGGTTCGGTTGGAACCGAACCGGGCTGGCCATCCGGGTCAGTGGACTTCTTAGCCTCCCTTTCCCTGAGCCTACCAACTCTTTTTTCCAGGGGAGCTGCAGGAAAATTTTTACAGATCTGGCAGTCTGAATCGAGGTGGTCAAACCCCAGACAATAAACACAGGTGGTGTGGGGATCAGCCTTGTAAAGGAACTTCCCCACACACACTGCACAATACTGAAACCCAGTGGGCCCAGTTCTTTTTGGGTTTCTCAGACCACGCCAGTCCTAACCAAAAACTTACCCTTTTTCGGCAATCACTCCAGGCAAGACACCCTTATCGGTTCTGCCGTGTTACGAATTAGATGGAAAAACACGTAGTAAAGTCTGTATTTTTAGAACCGAAGAACCAGTTACCACACTCTAAAAGCAGATAAAGTATTTTAAAAAAAACTTGATCAGTTCAGACCGAACCGATCCCACGTTTACAAGTTCCACACAGAAAATTAACAAAAATAAGCCTGTCTAGTACTCACGAAACCACAGACAGAGACTGAACCGATGAGTTCACGGTTTTAAATTGATTAGAAAACTGAGAAAAAGCAGTACTTTAACCGACAAATTGAACCGAGCAAAGGAGAATTCTCCGGAGCGACTGTTCAGTGAGGCGGAGTAAAGAATCTGATGGTTTGAGTTCAAACAGCAACAGACAGAGTCTCAACCAAGCTCGAGGTCAGCGTTCCATGCCTGGCATGGAAAGTTAACTCTTTCATCTCCGGGGCAGTTCGAAGGTTGGACCTCACTGCAATTTGTCAGAATACAGCAAGACTTCATGTTGTTTGAAAGTACAGTTACGTAAGAACTTACTGTAACAGTAGATCTTCGAGAGAGGCTCTTCCAGTAGGTATTCACAAGTAGGACTAAGTCGCCAGGTGTCAGGACCCCACAGAAAAACCTCTAGCTAGCAGTCTCTGGTGGGGACCATGCCCACGTCATGTGATGTCGGTATAAAGGGGTGGTCCCTGACGCCCGCCCTCCAGTTCTTTCCCGCCAGGAGCCAAGGTCTGACAAGAGAAATGGAAGTGCATTACCTACGTAATTCTTGATCTTCTTGGACAAGTCTCCACCACTCATTCACTGATGGGGAACTCACGTGGGAGTATAGGACAGCGAGAGCTAACGTTTTGCAAGAGATGGCGCCAGAGAATAGAGCTGAGGGTGGCACTGTGAGCCTCAGCTGGATAGGCAGTGACCATCTCGGCGTCGACCCTTGAACCACCTCAGTACCTTTTTTCCAAGGAGGTGCAGCGTAACTAACCTAGAAGGATTAGCCTAACAAAAACCGGACATAAGATAGTCCGAACGACTTGTATAAGAAGGGTCAACAAAGAAGTCTTCACAGCCTAAACATTGAGAAAGTGAAGACCAACAACAGAGAGGTGAGCTCGGGGAATGGTGGGTGGGCGTGTGAATGAGCGGTGGAGACTTCATCCAAGAAGATCAAGAATTATGGTAGGTACATAATTTCCATATCTTCCTGGACATAAAAGTCTCCACCACTCATTCACACTGATGGGAGAGTACCGAGCTAATAATCCCCCGAGAGGGCAGCAGTAGAAACCAAGAGCTCACAAATTTAGGAAAGAAGTCCGTTAAGGATAGTCTTGCCAAAGCGAGAACATGTCACGGGCATGGACATCCAGGAGCATAGTGTCAGCAGTATGCACTGGAGCTCCAGGCAACGCACTGCAAATGTCTGCAATGGAGCGTTGCGGTTCACCAGGGATGCTGCGACTGCTCTGGTAGAGTGGTAGTATACTGCCTCACAAGCAACTTGTTCCATGGAATAACAGTGGTGAAGGCATGCCACTAGCCATGCCAAAATGCATTTGACAGCGACAGGTTGACCCAGCTGGGTCTCGCTGAAGGAAACAAACAGTTGTTGGGCTATGCGAATTTCTTTTGTTCTGTCCAAATAGAAACGCAGAACTCTTTTGACATCTAAAGAATGAAGGGTACGCTCTCCTTCATTTTAGAAGTTCGCAAAGTAAGTAGGTAGGATCAAAAGTTGGTTTAGATAGAATTCTGAAACAACCTTAGGGAGAAACTTAGGATGGGTCCTAAGAACTACTGTGTCCTTATGAAATACAGAATACGGAAGGGTCTGTGACCAAAGCATGTATTGCAGAAACCCTGCGGGCTGAGGTAATAGCCACCAGGAAGGCCGTTTTCCAAGTGAGAAACTTCAGCTCACAGGTGGCTAGAGGCTCGCAAGGCTTTCGAGTGAGCATGTCTAGCACAAGATTAATGTCCCAGGCTGCGCCTGGACGTCTGATAGGAGGTCTAGTATGCAGAACACCCTTAAGAAACCTCTTAACTACAGGTAACTGAGTCAGTGAGAAGGAAAATACTGGCTCATGATAAGCTGAAATGGCACAAAGGTGAACTTTGACTGTACAGTATTGTAAACCTGAATTTGAGAGGTATAAGAGGTACTCTACAAGTTTATTTGGTGGGCAGGAAAAAGGAATCAAAGAGGATTTTCCACCAGAGAAAAACGTTTCCATTTGGCACGCAAATGTAAGTTTTCTGGTTCCTGGCTTGAGCACAGCCAAAAGAATATCTAAAAGTCTCCAAGAGACATTGAACCTGTTCACCCCTATTTCTTCAGGAGCCAAGCGTGAAGGTGAAGCGACCTCAGGCTGGGATGGACCACAGGACCCTGAGTTAGAAGGTTCGTCTGAAGGGGAAGCGACTTTGGAGGGGTTTCCGACATCCTGTTGAGTTACGGAAACCATATCTGTCAAGGCAGAAGGAGCAATGAGGATTATTTGTCCCCTGGGGACTCTAATTTGAAGTACCCTCTGAATTAGAGGAAGAGGAGGAAGGCCGTATAAGCGTTTTGTCCACTGCAGCCTGAGCAGCATCCTGACAAAAAATGCCAGGCCCTAGTTTCTGGAGCAGAAGAGGCAGATTTATGTTGAGTGGGGATGCAAAAGGACCATGTCTGGAGTTCCTCACTCTGAGAATAGTGACTGAACTACGGCTGAGTCGAGAGACCACTCGTGAGGATCTGTCTCCGTTCTGCTGATATGGTCTGCCAGTGTGTTCTGCACCCCTGGCAGGTAGACCGCCTGAATTAGAGCCTTGTGCTCTAGGCACCATTCCCACACTCTCATCGCTTCCCTGAATAAAGGGGAAGAGTGTCTACTGCCCTGCTTGTTGGTGTAATACAGTACTGCTTTGTTGTCTGTTTGAAGGAGAATGTTCTTGTGACAGAGAATGTCCTTCAAAGCCCAGACTGCATAGAGGATGGCTCTCATTTCTAGGATGTTTATGTGAAGCTGGGACTCTACCTGAGTCCACGTACCTTGGGTGTGGAGATCCTGACAGTGAGCTCCCCACCCCATCAGGGATGCGCCCGTGGTAATGGAAATCTGATGGTCCAGAGGAGCAAAGGGATACCCTTCCAGAAGGTTATCCTCTAGCGACCACCAGGTGAGTGGCCTCTTCAGAGGTTCTGTCACCTTGATGAGAAAGGACTGAGGGTGAGTGGTTGAGGACCACTGAGTACTGAGCATCCATTGAGAGGTTCTCATGTGGAGACGTGCTAGGGGTACAATGAACACCAAGGATGCCATGAGACCCAGCATCCGTTGCATCGAGATAGCTCGAACTGAGCTGTTCCCTCTGATGTATCACGCCATCTGTAGGATATTGCTCCTTCTATCTTCTGGAAGAAAAGCTTTCACACAGGAGGTGTCCAGAAGAGTTCCTATAAAAAGGAGCTTCTGGGTGGGCTGGAACTGCAATTTCTTGAGATTTAGCAGGACTCCCATGGATGTGAGAAAGTTTGAGGCCGTGGCTATGGCGTCAAGAGTTCCTTGCCTGGAAGGACTTGCTAGAAACCAGTCGTCCAGATATGGGAACACTTGTATTCCAATTTTTCTGAGATGTGCTGCGAGAATTGCACAACACTTTGTAAAAACTTGTGGCACCGAGGATAGCCCAAAGGGCAGGACTCTGAACTGATAATGTTGGCCCAGTGCCACAAATCTTAGGCATTTGTGGTGCTTTGGGTGTATAGGAATATGTTGGTAAGCATCCTGCATGTCAAGGGAAGCTAGCCAACTGTGTTGATGAAACAAAGGTAACAGTGTCCCTAGCGATATCATCCTCAACTTTTCCTTGAGAAGAAACTTATTTAACTTTCTTAGGTCCACAATGGGGCACATGCCACTGGTCTTTTTCCGGACCAGGAAGTAATGGGAGTAGAAACCTGTGCTTCGTTGATCCAGCGGAACTATTTCTACTGCCCTGTTGTTCAAAGTCCTGCATCGAGGCTTAAAGAAGGTCTGACCTATTGTTGACAGCCTGGACTGTCGTTTGAGGGGATGATCCGGAGGATTTCTGAAAGTTGAGGAGTACCCTCGTGGACTATCCGGAGGACCCATTTGTCTGATGTTATGGACTTCAGCTGGTTGTAGAACTGAGTCAGATGTCCTCCCACTGCTGAGGAAGAGTCCCCCTCGGGCAGTTGAGGTGGGACCTGGGCCACAAACTTAGAAGGTGGCACTGGGCGCTTTGGGCCCTTGTGCCACCTGTTGCATTTTCTTTTGAGGCTAGGGGACTTGGTTTTTGTTAAAACCTCCCCTGCCCTTGCCTCAAAGGGACTGACGGTTGTGAAATTGATGCATGTTAATGCCACCCCAAGAAGAGGTGGGAGCAGGTCGAGCCGTTTTAATGGCCAACCTAGTCTTCTGTATGGCCTCCAGAGCTTGCTCTACTTGAGGTCCGAACAGATACACACCGTCAAAGGGTAACACCATGACCTGCTGTTGGGCATCATTCACGAAGCCTGAAGTGCGTAGCCAGGAGTGACAATGGGTACAAATATTTGCTGCCGCTGCTTAGGAAGCAGTATCGAAAGCATCCATAGCTGTTTTAACCTGCTGGTTGTTGGACTCGGTACCCCTGGTTATGGTATGAAGTAGCTTTGAACTAGTGTCCGACTCGGACAGAGCTTCCACCATCTGTTTGGGCGAATGCAAAAAAATGAAGATTACGTACCTACCGTAATTCTTGATCTTCTTGGATGAGTCTCCACCACTCATTCACACTATTGGGATCTGCGCCGGAGGCACTAGGACCCATCGGAAGCAAACTTTCTGCTGGAGGGTCGGCGCCAGAGATGGAGCTGCGAGGAATGGCACCCATGAGCTTCAGCTCGCTAGCGATAACTTATCTCGTCGACCCTCCAACCGCCTCAGTACCTTTTTACCAAGGAGGTGCAGGCGTAACTCAACCTAGAAGGGTAGCTTAACTAAAAACCGGACATAAGATAGTCCAGGCGACCATATAGAAGGTCAACAAGAAGTCTTCACAGCCTAAAGATTTGAGGGAAGGAAGACCAACAACAGAAGGTGAGCTCAGGGGGCCGGAGGTGGGTGTGTGAATGAGTGGTGGAGACTCGTCAAGAAGATCAAGAACTACGGTGGATCACGTAATCTGCTATCTTCTGGACATAGTCTCCACCACTCATTCCACTATTGGAAGAGTACAAAGTTAATAATCCCCAGGAGAGGGCGGCAGGAGAGACCAAGAGCTCACGTTTCTAGGACAGAAGTCCATTAAGGATGGCTCTGCCAAAGGAAGAATGTCGTCTGGCATGGACATCCAGTGCATAATGTTTAACGAAAGTATGCACTGAGCTCAAGGTGGCTCGTTGCAAATATCTGCAATGGGCACGATGCGAATTTCCGCTAGGGATGCCGCGACCGCTCTAGCAGAGTGAGCGTAAACCCTACCCTCCAACTTAACCTGCGCCATGGAATAGCAGTGGCGAAGGCATGCCACTAACCATGCTGAGATACATCTGATAGCGACAGGTTGACCCAGCAGGGTATCGCTGAAGGAGACAAACAGTTGCTGGGCTTTGCGAAAATCCTTGGTTCTATCTAGATAGAAATGTAAAGCTCTCTTAACATCCAAAGAATGAAGAGATCGTTCTCCTTCATTTTGGAAATCCGCAAAGTAAGAGGGAAGGACCAGAGGTTGGTTTAGATGAAACTCTGACACAACCTTAGGAAGAAATTTCGGATGGGTCCGAAGGACTACTTTGTCCTTATGGAACACAGTGTACGGAGGATCTGTGACCAGGGCATGTATCTCAGAGACCCTGCGAGCTGAGGTTATGGCCACTAGGAAGGCAGTCTTCCAGGTGAGAAATTTTAGCTCACAGGTGGCCAGAGGTTCGAAGGTTTCAGTGAGCATGTCTAGCACAGATTAATGTCCCAGGCTGCAACTGGCGCCTGTGGGAGGTCTGGTGTGCAGAATTCCTTTAAGAAATCTCTTAACCACAGGTAATTGAGCTAGTGTTAAGGAAAAAAAAAGGCTCATAATACGGCTGAAATGGCACTAAGGTGAACTTTGACTGTAAGTACTGCAGACCTGGTTTGAGAGGTCCAAGAGGTGCTCAGAACCTTATCTGGTGGACGGGAAAGGATTCAAAAGAGGACTTGCACACAGAGTGAAAGCTTCCCATAGCTGTGTAAGTTTTTCAGTGGCTGGCTTCAGGTACGTGAAGAATATCTGAAACCCTCTGGCAGAGAGACATTGAACGGTTTACTTCTACTTCTTCAGGAACAAGCGTGAAGGTGAAGTGATCTCAGGTTGGGATGGACCACTGGCCCCTAGTCAGAAGGTTCATCTGTAGGGAAGTGGCCTCGGAGGAACTGCCAACATATTGTTGAGTAATGGAAACCACAGCTGCCAAGGCCAAAAGGAGCAATGAGAATCATCTTGTCCCTCTGGGATTGAACCTGAGGGTACCCTCTGAATTAGAGGAAGAGGTGGAAAGGCGTAAAGAAAGCGTTTTGTCCACCGCAGCCTGAACGCATCCTGACAGAAAATGCCAGGCCCTGGATTTCTGGAGCAGAAGAGAGGCAGTTTTGCGTCGAGTGGGGATGCAAAAAGGTCCAGGTCTGGAGTTCCCCACTCTTCGAATAATGACTGAACTATGGTTGAGTCGAGAGACCACTCGTGAGGATCTGTCTCTGTTCTGCTGAGACGGTCTGCCAGCTCGTTTTGTATTCCCGGTAGGTAGACCGCTTGAATTAGAGCCTTGTGCTCCAAGCACCATTCCCATACCCTCATTGCTTCCTGCATAAGGGTAAGAATGAGCACCTTCCTGCTTGTTGATGTAATACATCACTGCTTTGTTGTCCGTTTGAAGGAGAATGTTCTTGTGACGAAATGTCCTTCAACGCTCGGACCATATAAGGATGGCTCTCATTTCTAGGACGTTTATGTGAAGCGGGACTCGACTTGAGTCACATACCTTGAGTGTGGAGAGGCTTGACAGTGAGCTCCCCACCGTGAGGATAAGTCCGTGGTAATGGAGATTGATGGTCAGAGGGCAAAGGATATCCGTCCAGAGTTGCTCTCTTGAGACCACCAGGTGAGTGACCTCTTTAAAGGTTCTGTCACCTTGATGAGATAGGACTGCGGGTGAGAGGTTGAGGACCACTGAGCACCAGGCATCCAGTGAGTGGTTCTCATGTGCAGGCGTGCTGAGGGGTACAGTAAAACTGAGGGGATGCCATGTGGCCTAGCATCCGTTGCATCGAGAGAGCTGTAACTGAGCTGTTCTCCCGATGGACGGGGCATTTAAGGATATCTCCTTCTGTCTTCTGGAAGAAAAGCCTGCACACAGGAGGTGTCCAGAAGAGTCCCTATAAAAAGGAGCCTCTGGGAAGGCTGCAGTTGCGATTTCTTGAGGTTCAGCAGAACTCTCATGGACGTAAGGAGGCGAGAGGCCATCTCTATGGCGTCCAGATTCCCTTGCCTGGAAGGGCTTGCTAGAAGCCAATCGTCCAGATAAGGGAACACCTGTATCCCGACCTTTCTGAGGTGCACTGCGAGAACTGCACAACACTTTGTAAAAACCCGTGGCGCCGAGGATAGCCCAAAGGGCAGGACTCTGAACTGATAATGCTGTCCCAGAGACACAAACCTCAGGAATTTGTGATGCCTCGGGTGAATAGGAATGTGCTGGTAAGCATCCTGCATGTCCAGGGAGGCTAGCCAGTCGTGTTGATGAAGCAAAGGTAACAGGGTTCCCAGAGAAATCATTTTGAATTTTTCCTTGGGGAGAAATTATTTAGCTTTCTGAGATCTAGAATGGGGCGCCTCCCGGACTTCTTTGGAACCAGAAAGTAATGGGAGTAGAACCCTCGTTCCCGGATGATGCAGCGCACCACTTCTGCCCTGTAACTTCGAAGGCCCTGAATCTCAGCGGCGAGAAGGTCTGACTGAAGGGTTGACAGCCTGGGCTGCCGTTTGGGAGGACAAACCAGAGGGTCTCCAGAAGATTGGTGAATACCACCAGCAAATTATCGAAGGACCCATTTGTCTGAGGTTATGGACTTCCTTCGGTTGCAGAAGTGCATCAGATGACCTCCACGGAGAGGAAAAAGTCCACCTCGGGCAGCTGAGATGGGACTAGGGCCAGCAATTCATAACAGGCGCTGGGCGCCGGGCCCTGCGCTCTGTTGTGTCTTCTTTGAGGTTGGGCAGGTTGGTTTTATGGAAACCTCCTCTGCCTCGAAAGGACAGACGATTATGAAACTGAGCGTTATTGACATTCCCTCGAGAGGGGCAGGAGGGGTCGAGGCCAACTAATGGCTGACCTAGTCTTTTATGTAGCTTTCTAGAGCTTGCTCTACCTGAGGACCAAAAGATATGCCCATCAAAGAAGCAACGCCATTACCTGCTGCTGTGCATCATTCGTGAGAGCCCGTGCAGCAGCCAGGAATGACTGGCGGTGCAAATACCAGCAGTCACTGAACGGAAGCAGTGTCGAAGCATCCATGGCTGCTTTAACCTGCTGGTTGTTAGATTCGATACCTCTGGTAATGGTTTGAGAAGCTCTGGCTTTGTATCCGACTCCGTAGAACTTCAACCATTTGCTTGATAGAATGCCACAGGATATATTCATACTGGGAGAAATAGCCCTGTAACTAAATACGAATTTAGGGTAGAAGCAGCAAAGACTCTTACCTAAGGTGTCTATCTTACGAGATTCTTTGTTAATAGGTCGAGCTGTAGTAGTTTGAGGAAGAACGACCTTATCATTCTCTGCCAGGACTACAATAGGATCTGCAAAGGCTTGAGATGCCAAAATGGGACGATCCTTGGGGGATGAATATTTCCTATCTATGGATTTAGCCACCGAAGGGGTGAGAGCAGGATTATTCCATACCATTTGAGACAGCGTCTCGAAGGAAGGCTGAACCGGAGAAGTCAAATCTGTAGGGATCTCCGGGGCATGAAGGTATTGGAGTCTTAACAATTTTCCAGGATCTATGTCTGTAGTCTGGAGAGAAAGAGTGGAACTCAGATTTTTCAGCAGAGACTTAAAGGACAGGTCCTCGACCACAGGCTCTGTAGCAGTAATAGATCCTGCTTCGTCCACTTCATCACCCAACCGAAGGTCTGGGTTAGGCTCAATGTCATCTCCTGACAGTCTAGGAGGGACTGTATGGACAGGAAAGGAATGAAAATCAGAAGAGAGGGAAGAAGGAAATGAATGAAAGGAAGAGTCCTGAAAAGCAGAGGGAGCCCCGAGAGCCCCTGGCGCCGAGAAGGCGCACGGCACCGAGAACGACGCCGAGGGACCACGCAACACCAAAAACGACGCCGAGGGACCACGCGGTAGCAAAAACGGCGCAGAGAAGCCGCACGGTGCCAAGGACAGCTCAGAGAAGCCGCACGGTGCCGATGACGGCACTGAGGACGGCACCGAGCGCACCATCCACGCCGAGGACGCGCCAAAGCCGCAGGCGCCGAGGACGGCACCAAAACACCCCCAGACCAAAGACAGGTTTTGAAGGAAGAAGAGCAGGATAATGGGCATCGGTGTGGCCCCTGCTTCGTAGCCATGAGGGGGAACACCTAAGCGCGGAGTCGATGGCACCGAAGAAGGTGCCGTGCGACCAGGAAAGTCCAACCGCCCTACCTGGTCTCCCAATAAGCCCGAAGGCCCATGAGTGACCGAGCCAGGTAGCTAAACCAACCTCCGAGCCCATTCCTCCATAAGAGCGGCCCACTGATGAAACTGCTCATCTGAAGACCTACCTGCGGGCGGGGTAGGGCTCCGATGTTGAAGCCGTTGGCGACTCCAAAGGAGAAGACCGGCAACTAGCCCCGATAACCGAACGTCTACGCGCAGACATATCAGAGGGCAACCTCGAGTGATGCCTTCTCTTTTTAGACCTGTGGGCGAAGAAGTGCTCGAGGCTGAACGGTGCCGAGAATGCGACCGTTTATTTTTATGCTTCCGCGGGGACCGCCCATCCCTCCGGGCATTGGACTGACCGTTGTCAGACCCCCCCTTCCGGAGAAGGTGGCGGACCGGACCCAGCCCGACTGACTGAACAGCTTTCATACGAAGTCTCCCTACCGTCACCTGACCTGCTCATGGTCGACTCCGTCAAAGTAGGCTGAGACTTATTTATTTTTAAAATAAGAATAAACTAAGCGATACACTTTATCGAGATAATACTACAAAATAACAAAACTGAAAACTATGCTGCTAGTTTGAAGTTTGACTCCTGGCGGGCGAGCGATGTCGTCACTGAAGCGCACTCGACAGTGGGGAAAAAAGGAACTGAGGCGGTTGGAGGGTTGACGCCGAGATAGTCATTACCGAGCGAGCTGAGGCTTGCGGATCTGTTCCTCGCGGCTCCATCTCTGGCGCCGACCCTCCAGCAAAAAGTTTGCTCCCGATGGGTCCTAGTGCCTCCGGCGCAGATCCCAATAGTGTGAATGAGTGGTGGAGACTTATGTCCAGGAAGATACATACTCATATTGAGAGAAATAGGCCTGGTAGCTGGCAATATGCATACCCAGGGTGGAGGCAGCAAAGACTCCCTTACCTAAGGTGTCTATCTTACGAGATTCTTTGTTTATAGGCTGGGCTGTAGATGCCTGAGGAAGAATGGCCTTATAATTCTCTGCCAAGACTACAATAGGGTCTGCAAAGGCCTGAGAGGCCAAAATGGGTTGATCCTTGGGAGCAGCATACTTCCTGTCTATGGACTTAGCCACAGAAGGAATGAGAGCGGGATTATTCCATACCATCTGAGAGAGCGTCTCAAAGGATGGCTGTACCGGTGGAGTTAAATCCATAGGGATCTCCGGGACATGAAGGTATTGGGAGTTTTAAGAGCTTCCCAGGATCGATATATGTAGGCTGGAGAGAAAGAGCAGAATATAAAATTTTCAGCAGACACTTAAATGACAGGTCTTCGATCACAGGCTCTGCAACTGGATTAATTCCCGCTCCTTCAACATCATCACCCAGTCGAAGGTCAGGGTCAGGCTCAATATTATCTCCTTACAGCCCAGGAGGGACTGTATGGACAGGAAAAAAGTGAAAGTCAGTAGGAAATGAAGAAGAGAAGGGAATCGGAGTCGAAAAGCCACGAAGGCTGGACAACGACGCACTAAGCCTCAGCGCCGAAGAGGAACACGGCACCGAAGGCAAGGAAGTCGGTGCTGTCTGAAAAAGCCCAGCACAAGGCACTGATAGAGGCCACGGTGCCGAAGAAGCCCTTGTGGCACCGACAGGGCCACAGTGCAGAGGAGGGTGCTGAAAGGCCGGCCGGCGCAGAGAACCCCAATGGCGCCGACAGGTGCATCGGCGCCAAGAGACCCATTGACGCAGATGGCGCCAAAAGCAATCCAGGGCTCTGAAAACTGCGATTTGAAGAAAAAGTAGGAGGAATACCAGGAGATGGAGGCATCGGTGTGGCCCCCTGCGCCACAGCCATGTGAGGGGGGAAAACACCTGAGCGTGGAGTCGATGGCACCGAAGAAGGCGCCGCATGACTAGGAAGGTCCAACTGCCCTACCCAATCCCTCGAAAAGCCCGAGGACCTCAGAGTGACCGGTCCAGGCAGCTGGACCAACCTCTGAGCCCATTGCTCCAAAAGAGCGGCCCATTGATGAAACTGCTCATTGCAAGCCCTTCCAAAAGGCGGAGAAGGGCTTCGATGTCGAAGAGGTCGGTCACCAGAGACAGAGACTGGTGACTCTGGAGGAGGAGACCGACACCTGACCCCAATAACCGACCGTCGACATGCAGACATACCAGAAGGTGACCTCGAGTGATGCCTTCTCTTTTTAGACCTTTGGGACGAAGAGCTCGAGGCGAGAACCGGTGCCAAGAAGTCGACTGTTTCTTTATGCTTCGGAGGACCGCCCGTCCTTGAGCATTGAACTGTCTGTTGTCAGCCCCAGGAGGACAGCGTACTGGACCGCCCGGCTGACTGAACAGCTTTCATAAAGTCTCCCTACCATCACTTGACCCGCTCATGGTCGACTCCGTCAAAGTAGGCTAAAGACTTCTTTTCTTTAATAAGTATAGTTAAACGTAAGCGGTACTTATTTTGAGATGTATTACAAAACAATAAACTGAAAACTATGTTGCTAGTTTCAAGTTTGACTCCCGCTGGGCGAGCGACGTCATCACTGAAGCGCACTTGATAGCGGGGAAAAAAGGAACTGAGGCAGTTGGAGGGTCAACGCCAAGATAGTCATTGCCACATAAGCTGAGACTTGCTGTGCCGCTCCTCGTGGCTCCATCTCTGGCGCCGGCCCTCTTGCAAAAAGTTTGCTCCTGCTGGGTCCTAGCACCTCCGGCGTAGTTCCCTATCAGTATGAATGAGTGGTAGAGACTTTATGTCCAGGAAGATGAGGATATGCCCATATCCAAAACAGAAGAAATTGAGGTAGTCGGAGGGAGGGAAGGTAATACCTCCTGCAAGAGCCTCTCTGGAAGATCTACTGTTACGGTAAGTTCTTGCGTAACTGTACTATCTGACTTCGAGAGGGCTCTTGCAGTAGGTATTCACAAGTAGGACCGAGTCCCAAGCAGTCTGGAACAATAAGAAAAGTGGGAGGAGGAAACATCATCCACAAAGGCTGAGAGTCTAAAACCGGGATCACGAAGGAAGTCCCTGTAGAACAGCTAGCCCGAAGCCTGCTCTGCAATGACAGGCAATGTCCAAACTAAATGTTTCGTGACGGTATGGACAGAAGTCCAAGTTGTGGCTGCACAGATTTCAGCTGCTGACACATTCTTAAAAGAAGCAGCAGAGGCCGTGACCCCCCTTGTACAGTGGCCTTTGACCTGACCCGGAACCGTCTTGTGATACTTGTCATAACAGAAAGTGATACAACTGGCCAACCATCTAGAAAGGCACTGTTTGGAAATGGGGTTGCCTGCTCTCTTGTGAGCAGAAGACATGAAAAGTTGATTTGTTTTTCTGAGATCTTTAGTCCTATGAGTGTAGTATCTCAGAATCCTATGTACATTCAGGGTATGAAGGAGGTACTCTCCTTGATTGGAGGGCTTCGTGAAAAATGCCGGAAACTCGATGGACTGATTCAGAGTAGATTCAACCACCACTTTTGGAAGAAATCTGGGACTGGTATGCATGGCCACCCTGTCCTTGTGAAAAATCAAATAGGGGATTTTGCACATTAGGGCTTGTAGTTCAGAAATCCTCCGAGCTGAGGTAATGGCCACCAGAAAATGAAAATGACATACCTACCGTAATTCTTGATCATCTCTTGTATCTTCACCATTCATTACTGCTTGGGTTAGTGCCGGAGGCGTGCACTTGCTATGGGAGATTTTTTGAGTCGGCTCCAACGCGCCGCCTGACGAGAGCGATGCGCTACATGCCAGGGGTTGCTGTTCTGTGTCGCAGACCTCTCCATCTCAGTTCTGGAGTCGGAGGCTAAATAAAGGGTAAAGGAAAAAAAGGAAGAGCGAGGCAAGATAGTCGAGGGACAGAAAGAAAAAATTACTCACCTTAATAATGTTGTTTCTTCTAATGGAGTCTTGCTGTATTCTGACATATTGCAGTGATGTCCAACATCTGAACTGCCCCGGAGATGAAAGAGTTAACTTTCCATGCCAGGCATGGAACGCTGAGCTCGAGCTCAGTTGAGACTCTGTCTGTTGCTGTTTGAACTCAAACCGTCAGATCTTTATGAGCTATACTCACTGGGTGTCCTGTGTGGAAACTGTAAACTTACACTAGCCAACTGGCTACTAAATATAATAAGATTTTTGTCCCAAACAAAGACTCAAGTCAGGAAACCCAAAAAATAAAACAAAACACAACACCCACACACGAAACTAAAGGGGTGAGAAAAGAAGGGGTTGGGGCACCCCCCCGAGTGCCAACACTGCTACTGCCCACCCACATCCCAAAAACCAGGTTCTGAGAGGGGAAGCGAGGGGGAGGTCAGAAATCAGCAAGACTCCATTAGAAGAAACAACATTACTAAGGTGAGTAATTTTTTCTTCAAACAACATGAAGTCTTGCTGTATTCTGACATATTGCAGACTACCAAGCAGTACCTCCATAGAGGAGGGACAGAACCTACTTAGGAAATAGGCTCTGAAGCACTGCTGTGCCAAACCGAGCATCACTCCTAGCCTGGATATCCAGAGAGTAATGCTTGGTAAAAGTGTGTACTGTTTTCCAGGTGGCTGCTTGACAAATCTCTAAGATAGGAATATCCCTGGCAGCAGCCAGGGAAACAGCTGTACCTCTGGTAGAGTGAGCCCTCAGGCCTGAGGGTGGGATCCTACCTAGTTTTTCATAGCAAAATTGAATGCAAGAGACAATCCACCTGGCAATAGATCTCTTAGTGGCAGGTTTTCCCTTACCAACCTCACCATAGGTGAGGAACAGTTGGAAGGAGTCAAACCTGTGACCCTTGGTGCGCTCTATGTAGTAACTAAGGGCCCTTTTCACATCCAAGCTGTGCAGCCTCCTCTCCCCAGAGGAGGAATGGTCAGTGAAGAAAAATGAAAATTACGTACCTACCATAATTCTTGATCTTCTTGGACGAGTCTCCACCACTCATTCACACTATTGGGATCTGCGCCGGAGGCATTAGAACCCATCGGGAGCAAACTGTTTGCTGGAGGGTCGATACAGAGATGGCGCCCAGCGAGCACTGGCTCGCTGGCGGCTGACTATTCTCCGGCATCGACCCTCCAGCTGCCTCAGTACCTTTTTACAAAGGAGGTGCAGGCAACTAACGTGAAGTAACCTAACCTTAAGGGCCGGACAAAAGATAGTCCGGGCGAGCCCGTGTAAGAAGGGTCAACAAAGAAGTCTTCACGGCCTAAAATTTGAGGGAGTGAAGACCAACACAGCAGTAGCTCGGGGATGGAGGGGAGGCAGAATGAGTGGTGGAGACTGTCCAAGAAGATCAAGAATTACTGTAGGTACGCACTTTTCATATCTTCCTGGACATAAGTCTCCACCACTCATTCACACTATTGGGAGAGTACCGAGCTAATAATCCCCGAGATGGCGGCAGGAAGACCAAGAGCTCACGTTTCTGGGACAGAAGTCCATTAAGGATAGTTCTGCGAAGGTGGAATGTCGCCTGGCATGAACATCCAGTGCATAATGTAACGGAGTATGCACCGGGCTCCAGGTGGCGTGCAGATGTCTGCAATCGGCACATTGCGAATTTCCGCTAGGGATGCCGTGACCGCTCTGGTAGAGTGAGCGTAAACCCTACCTTCCAATTTAACCTGTGCCATGGAATAGCAATGTCGAAGACATGCCACTAGCCACGATGAGATGCATCTGATAGCGACAGGTTGACCAGCCGGTCTCGCTGAAGGAAACAAACAGTTGTTGGGCTTTGCGAAAATCCTTGGTTCTATCTAGATAGAAACGCAAAGCTCTCTTAACATCCAAGGAATGAAGAGATCATTCCCCTTCATTTTGGAAGTCCGCAAAGTAAGAGGGAAGGACCAAAGGTTGGTTTAGATGGAATTCCGACACAACCTTGGGAAGAAATTTAGGATGAGTGCGAAGAACTACTTTGTCCTTATGGAACACAATATATGGAGGGTCCGTAACCAGGGCATGTATCTCAGAGACCCTGTGGGCCGAGGTAATGGCCACTAGGAAGGCCGTCTTCCAGGTGAGAAATTTTAGCTCACAGGTAGCCAGAGGTTTGAAAGGTTTCCGAGTGAGCATGCCTAGCACAAGGTTAATGTCCCAGGCTGCAACCGGACGCCTTATAGGGGTCTGGTATGCAGAATTCCTTTAAGAAATCTCTTAACCATGGTAACTGAGCCAGAGACAAAGAAGAAACCGCTCATGATACGCTGAAATGGCACTAAGTGAATTTTGACTGTAGAGTACTGAAGACCTGAATTTGAGAGGTCCAAAAGGTACTCCAAAACCTTGTCTGGTGGACAGGAAAGGGATTCCAAGAGGACTTTGCACCAGAGCTGAAAACTTCCACTTAGATGTGTAAGTTTTCCGAGTAGCTGGCTTCCGGCAGCGCAGAAGAATGTCTGAAACTCTTGAGACAATTGAACCGGTTCACTTCTACCTCTTCAGGAGCAAGCGTGAAGGTGAAGCGATCTCAGGTTAGGATGGACCACCAGACCCTGAGTCAACAGGTTCATCTGCAGGGAGTGGTCTCGGAGGGGCTGCCAACATATTGTTGAGTAGTGGAAACCATAGTTGTCGAGGCCAAGAGGGAGCAATGAGAATCATCTTGGTCCCCTGGGACTCGAATTTGAGAAGTACTCTCTGAATTAGAGGAAGAGGCGGAAAGGTGTAAAGAAAGCATTTTGTCCACTGCAGCCTGAACGCATCCTGACAGAAAATGCCAGGCCCTGGATTTCTGGAGCAGAAGAGAGGCAGTTTTGCGTTGAGTGGGGATGCAAAACGGTCCAGGTCTGGAGTTCCCCACTCTTCGAATAGTGATTGAACTATGGTTGAGTCGAGAGACCACTCGTGAGGGTCTGCCTCTGTTCTGCTGAGACGGTCCGTCCAAGTCGTTTTGTACACCTGGCAGGTAGACAGCTTGAATTAGAGATTTGTGTTCCAAGCACCATTCACACCCTCATCAGCTTCCCTGCGTAAGGGGTAAAGTGAGCACCGCCCTGCTTGTTGATGTAATACATCACAGCTTTGTTGTCGGTTGCAGGAGAATGTTCTTGTGACAGAGGATGTCCTTCAAAGCCGGACCGCATAAAGGGCGGCTCTCATCTCTAGGACATTTATGTGAAGCTGGGCCTCCGAGTTGAGTCCATACACCTTGAGTGTGGAGAGGGCGACAATGAACTCCCCATCCGTTAGCGATCGTCTGTGGTGATGGAGATTTGATGATCCAGAGGAGCAAGAATCCTTCCAGGAGATTGCTCTCTTGAGACCACCAGGTGAGGGACCTCTGTAAGGGTTCTGTCACCTTGATGGGATAAGACTGTGGGTGGTGGTTGGGGACCACATGGAGACTGAGCATCCATTGGGTGGTTCTCATGTGGCCGAGAGCTAGGAGTACAGTGAACATGAGGATGCCATGAGGGCCTAATATCGTTGCATTGAGAGAGCTGTAACTGATCTGTTCTCCCCAATGTAACGGGCCATCTGAAGGATATCGAGCCTTCTGTCCTCTGGAAGGAAAGCCTTCACAAGAAGAGGTGTCCAGTAGAGTCCCTATGAAAAGGAGTCTCCTGGAGGGCTGCAACTGTGACTTCTTTAGATTCAGCAGAACTCCATGTGGACGTGGAAAAGGCGAGGCCGTCTGTGAGCATTTCCAGGGTCCCCTGTCTGGAAGGGCTTGCTGGGAGCCAGTCGTCCAGGTGAGGAGGCACTCCGGTTCGAGCTTCCTGAGATGCGCTGTGAGAAATATGAAAATTGCGTACCTACCGTGAATTTCTGATCTTCTTGTATCTTCACCATTCATTACTGCTTGAGTTAAGCTGAGGCGCGCACTAAGCTACTGGAGTTTTTTGAGTTGGTCTACGCGTATCCTCGGGGTGGCCAGCACTGCGGCATAGGGACAGCCGTTAGGGCATGAGACTCCTCCTCCATCTCAGTTCTGTTGCCGGAGGCAAAATAAAGTGTGAGAAAAAGAAAGCGAGGCAAGAGAGCAAGGGATAGAAAAAGGAAAGGAAATAAACTGAAAAAGGAATAAGCTGATGGAGAATAGACAGAGGGGAGAGAGAATTCCTACCCTAACGGACCGCAGGGCCTCCTTTCCGGGGCGGCTCTAGGGGAGGAACAGAGAGAGACAGGGGAAGGAGAAAGAGAGGAATGAAAGAAGAAGAAAGAAAGAGTGGCATGTTGAGAAGGAGAACAGTGCCCGTTGAGCATTGTTGGTTGAGAGGCTTATAGGCTCGAAATTAATGAGAGAGCAAGAATCCCCGTTGGTAGGACTGAGGAGAGGTTCCACCGAACCTGCCAAACAGACCAAGAGAGGGCAGAGTCTCTGGACTCTCAACATGCCAAGTCTCTTCATCCCAGTTGAGGGCTCCTGGACTGACTGAGCAGAACCTGTTCGGGAAGAGCGCCCATCCAGGAAGAGGACTAAGTTCCTAGCACCTTGATAAGTGCTACCATAGAAGAGTATGGAAAACTAAGCCTCTCAAGGCAGTTTGTAAGAAAAATAGAGAGGACTCAATCAGACTTGCTATGACAAGGCAGACAGAGGCTTAAAGCTTGACAAGGTCAGCCAGCAGCTGTAAAAGCTTTTTGAAAATAATGCCTGCCAAGGGGATCCTAAGTTGAAAGTGCCGAGACAGGGCATGGCCACCAGGCTGTGGAACAACATGACCTGAGGAGGCAAGGAATTGCACCGTAGGGCAGTCAGAAAGAGTTCCCTCAGAATTAAAGAAATTTGTAACCGTACTCGTTCCTCTTTACCTTGAGGAAAAAAGGGGGTCCAGGGTTTTAAATAATTGATTAGCAGTTTTTTTTTTTTTTCTCTTGGGACTATACTAACTGTACAGACAGTATTTACACGGAGTCCCTAGAAGTACCATGCCTGTCAAACACGGCGAGGCAAGAGCCATGCATCTCCCCAACGACTCAGCACTTTTATGAGCAAAACGCCAATCAATCTTAGAGTGAAGTAATCCCTGGAGACCATTCATCAAGAATGGAGAAAACAGAAAAGGATTTTTTTTTTTTGGCATAAAGGCCAAGGGAGTAAGAGGAACGAGGCGGGAGGGAGACGCCACAGAAGGAGGCCACTGAGGGGAAGGTGGGTGGGTATCAGTAATGAATGGTGAAGATACAAGAGAAGATCAAGAATTACGGTAGGTACGTAATTTTCATATCTTCCCTTGTCAATCTTCACCATTCATTACTGCTTGGGAGAGTACCAAGCCCCCCCTTAAAAAAGGGGGAGGGGTAGAACCCTGAGGGAACAAGACCCCCAGCCTCCTGTTGGTGAGAAACAGAAGGGGAAGACCCTGGCTAGTACAGAGAGAAGCCTATGTGGGAGAAGAGCTAGGAGGTGCCTCCCGAGGACAGGGAGACGGAGGAAGCCCCTGCAAAAGTCTCCTAGCTCTGGAGGAAAAAAGATGGGTCCCCCGGAATGCGGAGCGTATCACCCTACGCCGAGCCAGGGGTGACAACCTTGATAGACGAAGCCATGCCATCCGCCTAATGCAGATCGCTGTCCCCGCAAGCCTGGAAGCCACCTCACTGGCGTCGTAAGATGCCCTTGCTTGGTGTCTTGCCAGCTCCAGGCCCATAGCGGAGAGAGCATAGCTTGTCTGGTTTGCTCCGTATCAGGCAGTGATGCTAGGAGCTGGGAGAGCATCGACCACAGATGCCAATTGTAGGCAGCGTGGTGAGCCTGATGTGATGCAATACAAGCCACCGCACGAGAAGAAGATAACACTCTTCGCCTCCACCAGTCGAACTGTAGAGAATCCGAATCTGGTGGGCGGTCGTGCGCCAGGCAGCGGTGCCCGGAAGGAGTCTCTAGGTACACCAAGCCCGAGGGCGGCGAAAGAGTACCCAGGATTCCCAGGGGCACAATACCTACGACGGTCAGCCGGGCTGGAGAAAAGCGGCTGGCGACTGCACCAGGAACGGATAGCACCTCCTGGAAGGGATGAGGCCAGGAAGGTACCACCAGGTGCTGGGCACTGAATTCTCCAAGGAATTCAACGCCTCCTTTCCCGTTGGTACTGTCTCCTTACATAAGAGATTCGAAGGTCCCTCACCATCCTCGGAGGAATCGCTGATATTCAGTGAAATCAGGCGTCGGGAAGAAAGATGAGCAGGGGTTCCTCTCCTCAGAGGAGGAAGATGAGGATGATGGAGGCTCGTAATGTCCAGAGGATTCCTGCGGTGGTGGGAGAGTCGAAAGACCCGCTCATGCATACATGTAACGTATGAGGGGAAGGCCGCCGCAGAACCCCTGAACTGCTCCCAGGATAATGGACCCGTAGGACCGACATGGCCTGGAAGCGCGGGGGGGTGGATGCAGAGGTACTGGAGAAGGGCACCTACGAAGAGGCAACTGACCTCTGCCAGGACTCTGAAATCCGGGGAACAGAGCCTGAGCTGGCGGGATCCCGGACAGAAACCAGGCGCAAGACGGAACCCTGGAAAGCGATGCTTGGAAGAGCCCAGGGGAGAACCTCCCTGTCAGCCAGAACCTGGGACTGCATGGTTCCAGAAGGCCAGTCCACAGCAACGCCACCGGAGGGCACCCTAGAGCCCAGGAGGGAAGGGAGGGTTCGCGCCACGGCCCTAGCCATCCCACCCAGGCGGCCGACAGAGACCGGGGGCCCCGCCCCTGCCCCTCAACCCCTCGGACCGAAGAGCCTCCTCCCGACTGCAGCGCCCCACCCCCAGAGGAGGCAACAGCACCTGGGAGGCAGCTGTCACAGAAACCCCTAGAGTGGGAGCCTCCTCCTCAGTCCCCACCACATCACCCCCTGGGACCCAGGGCCACCCCAGCCTGAGCCCTCAGGGGAGTACAGGAGAGGGACAGTGGAAGGGCCCGCTGCGCCGCCTGGCACCCTGTGCCACCGAGACCCCAATGAAGGAGTCAGGGTGCCAGGATGAGTCCCATCCGGTCATGGCCTCAGAAGACGAGACCAGCAGAACCTCAATGCCGGCAACACCGGAATCCCGGAGCAACGGCACCGTGAATGGTGCCGTGCCAGGGGCGGCGCTGGACGACCCCCACCCACCCGCGACAGCCAGGCCCGGCCCTACCTCCCTGCGGTACCAGCCAGGCCCACGGTGCCGCCCCGCGCTGGAATGTGACTCCGCGCTGCCGGAAGAACAGACTGGCCCACGGCGCCGCTGAAGGCACCGGGCCAGGGTGGCGCCACCACGGCGCTGTTTCGATCACCGGGCGCCCGAATCCAAAATGGCACCGGGAGGGCGGCATCGGGGTCCACGGGTGCCCGCCCAGAAATCATGGGCCTCGACACTGGGGAGCCTGCACCTCCGAGGAGGTGACTGCCGGCGGTGTCCATCCACGCCCTGGGGACCACGGCGTCTCCCCGACACCGCGAGAGAAGCCGGTATAGGCCCGGAGGGGACCCGGGAAGGGCCTAGAGATCTTACTCTGGGAATCCCTGAGCTACGGCCGTCTCAAGGTCGGCGGGGCCTGCCGGAAGCTAACGCGGACTTCGAGGACATGACGGTCCATGGAGAAACAAGCGTCAGACGCAGCGTCCATGTCATGCTGGGTCGAAGCAACGGAGACAGACATCATGCCGGTCAGAAACGGAAAATGCCGCCACAGGAGCACCGACGCATAGGGGCGCGGCCCGCCTTCGACTTACGCCTTGCTCCAGAACCGGACATGATGCAAACTAACTGAGGAAAAAAAGTACGAAAACACTCGGCGCCGTAGATAGAAATAAAAAGGAACGGTCTTACCGGTATACGGCGTCGAGTGGATATCTGAGAACACAAGATGAGGAGTCGGGACGAATCTGAAGAACGAACACTATACGCTACCGTGCAGCAGGTGCAGCCTCGACGGCAGGAGAAACAGAACTGAGATGGAGGAGGAGTCGGCGGCTCTAACGGCCATCCACCGTGCATGTGCATGATCGTCGCCCTCGGGGCGGCACCGTTGAGCCAACCAAAAAAAAAAAAAAAAAAAAACACTCCCATAGCAGATGCGGCCTCCGGCTAACCCAAGCAGTAAAGAATGGTGAAGATTGACAAGGAAGATCTGCACAACACTTTGTAAAGCTTCATGGCGCCAGGATAGCCCAAAGGCAGGACTCTGAACTGATAGTGTTGACCCAGAGCCACAAACCTCAGGAATTTGTGATGCCGGGTGAATAGGAATGTGCTGGTAAGCGTCCTGCATGTCCAGGGAGGCCAGCCAGTCGTGTTGATGAAGCAAAGGTAACAGGGTTCCTAGAAATCATTTTGAATTTCTCCCTGGGGAGAAATTTGTTTAGCTTCTGAGGTCTAGAATGGGCGCATACCCCAGACTTCTTTGGAACCAGAAAGTAGTGGGAGTAGAACCCTGTGTTTCACTGATGCAGAGGCACCAGTTCTACTGCCCTGTTGTTCAGAAGGCCCTGGATCTGGCTGACGAGAAGGTCCTGACTGAAGGATTGACAGCCTGGGTTGTCGTTTGGGAGAGACGATTGGAGGGGTCTCCAGAAAATTGAGAGATACCCTCAAATTATCGAAGGACCCATTTGTCTGAGGTTATGGACTTCCACTGGTTGTGAAGTGCATCAGGCGACCTCCCACGGAGAGAAAAGTCCACATCGGGCAGTGGAGACTGAACATGGGCCGGCAATTCATAAGGTAGCACTGGGCGCTTTGGGCCCTTGCGCTTTCTGTTGCATCTTCTTTTGAGGTTGGGCAGGTTGGTTCTTATGGAAACTTCCTCTGCCCCTGCCTCTAAAGGACTGACGATTATAAAACTGACGTTTACTGACATGCCCTCGAGAGGGGTAGGAGGGTCGAGCCAGCTTAATGGCCGACCTAGTCTTCTGAGTAGCCTCTAGAGCTTGCTCTACCTGAGGACCAAAAAAGGTCGAGCCGTCAAAGGGCAACGCCATCACCTGCTGCTGTGCATCATTCGTGTGAAGCCCAGCACGCAGCCAGGAGTGACGGCGTAGTACAAATACCAGCGGCTGCTGAATCGAGAAGCAGTGTTGAAAGCATCCATGGCTGCTTTGACCTGTTGGTTATTAGATTCAATACCTTCTGGTAATGGTCAGAAGTAGCTCTGGCTTAGAGTCCGAGTCGGAAGAGCTTCAAACTATTTGTCTGATAGAGTGCCACAGGATATACTCATACTGAGAAAAATAGCCCTGGTAACTGGAAATACGCATACTTAGAGTGGACGCAGCAAAGACTCTCTTTCCTAATGTATCAATCTTATGAGACTCTTTGTTAATAGGTCGAGCTGTAGTAGCTTGAGGAAGAAGAACAGGTTACTCACCTGTAACAGTAGTTCTAGGAGTGGTATATGTTGTTCATCCACACTGTCTGGCATTGTCCCTTTCCCCTTTAAATCTTGCCGGAAGTCTTCAAGCTGGCTCCTCCCTCCCACCCACCCGGGTGGTAAATACCTCAGCTCCGCCCCATGACGCCAGATCTAGCCCGCTGGAAGCCAGGTTGTGCGCCTAAAGCCGGGGAGGTCGGGTGGGTGCGTGTGGATGAACAACATATACCACTCCTAGAACTACTGTTACAGGTGAGTAACCTGTTCTTCTAGGAGCGTGGATATGTTGTTCATCCACACTGTCTGGCAGACTCCAAGCAGTTCTCCGGGAGGAGGGAGGCAAGGCGCACACCCCCTACTTAGGGAATAGAGATTGGAGAACCGAGGCCCCAAAACCAGCATCCCGACGTGACTCTAGGTCAATGTGGTAATGGGTAATAAAGGTGCTTGCTGACTTCCAGGTAGCGGCCCGACAGATTTCCTGGATAGGGATGTCCCTGAAGCAGCCACCGAAGCAAGCAGTATGGCCGGGTAGAATGGAGCCCCTAGCCCTTTGGGAGGCTCCTTACCCGGCCAATTCATAGCACAGACCTATGCATGATGTGATCCATCTCGCAATAGTCCGCTTGGCTGCAGGTCTGCCAGAAGCGGCTTCAGCGTAGGTGACAAACAGCTGGCGAACCTCTCCCAATTTCCTCCGTCCCTCTCCTTATAATAGGAGAGAAGCACGTCCTGAGGTCCAGAGTATGGAGCCTATACTCCGCCCGAGGTGTAATTAGGGTAATATACTGGCAGAGTCAACCACCTGGTTAAGGTGAAACTCTGACACCACCTTCGGAAGGAATTTCGTGGGGCGCAGGGACAACTTTGTCCCTGTGAAAGACCAGATAGGGGAGTCCACTGAAAGCGCCTGGAGCTCCCTGTCCCTTCTGGCTGACTGATAGCCACCAAGAAGGCCGTCTTCCACGACTAAGTGCGAAGTGCAGACTTGTGCATGGGTTCGAATGGCTTGCCCATGAGCTTTGCCAAAACCAGCAAAAGATCCCAATGGAGGTGGAGGTTCACGACCGGAGGGATATGTGATCCAGGCCTCTGAAAAAGTGCCCGACCACCTTTCCCTGAGCCTAACGTTGGCTGACCGACCTAGCCGTGTAAGCCGATGATGGCTGCTAGGTGCACCCTAAGGGTCGATGATCAAGACCCCTTTGGAGAGGGACCAAGGTAGTCTAGAATGTTAGCCACCGAGCAGGATAAGGGGTCCAGACCTTTACCCTGACACCAAATGGAAAATCTTCTTCCATTTGAAGGCATAAATATTTCCTAGTTCCATTCTTTTAGAGATGCCTCCACCACGGTGTAGACATCCTCAGAAAGACCCAAAGCCTGGAACTCTAGCCGCTCAGGAACCAGGCTGTGAGGTGCAGGGATTGAAGGTCCGGATGAAGGACCTTCCCCTGGTTCAGAGATATCAGGTCCGGGCGTGTACTGAGCCGCTCCGGGGTCCTGCAGCTGAGGCTGTGGAGATCTGGATACCAGAACTGGCGTGGCCAATCTGGGGCTACCAGGATCACCTTCGCCTTGTCCTTCCTCACCTTGAGTAACACCTTGTGGATCAAGGGAAATGGAGGAAAGGCGTAAAAGAGGCCTGGGGTCCACGGCCTCGAGAAGGCATCCCCCTGCAGCGAGCCCTGCTGAGGGGGGCAGGCATGGAACAGCCTCAGCTTGGTGTTCTCCCTGGAGGCAAACAGGTCCACCAACGGTTTGCCCCAACGAGAGAACAGGTAGTAGGCTACCTCTGGATGGAGAGACCACTCGTGGGATGTCTGGCCTAAGCGGCTGAGAGCATCCGCCAGTTGGTTCGCGACTCCTGCCACATGGATGGCTAGGAGATCCGCCTCCAGCTGGCTGATGAAGGTCCAGATCCGGAGCGCCTCCTTGCATAGCAGACGGGAGTGCGTGCCGCCCTGTTTGTTGAGGTAGTACATGGTCGTGGTATTGTCCGTCTGGACTTGAACCACTTGACCCCGGAGCTGAGGAGCGAAAGCTGACAGAGCCAGTCTGACTGCCCTGAGCTCCAACAGGTTGATGTGGCATCGGGACTCCTCTGGGGTCCAGAACCCGTGAGCCCTGTATTCCCCCATGTGGGCTCCCCAGCCCGTGAGAGAGGCATCGGTCGTGGGACGACCGTGGGCTCTGGGCCGGATAAGCAGGATCCTTCCAGCAGATGATTCGGGACGGTCCACCATTGTAGGGGCGTCCCACATCCCCGGTGACCGTGACCAGCTGGTCGAAAAAGACTGACGCTGAGACCACTGGGCGAGCCCCACTGGAGGGCACATGTGCAGTCTGGCCCAGCAGACCACCGACGTGCACGCCGCCATGTAGCCCAGGAGGCGCAGCAAGTCCCGGGCAGGGCGTGAGTGCCCAACCAGAAATGATTGGGCAAAGGAGGAGAGAACCTCTGCCCTGTCTGCCGGGAGCCGAGCTCTGGCTTGACGAGAGTCGAGCTCTGCCCCGATGAAGCCCATCACCTGAGAAGGTACGAGTTCCAATTTGGCATCGTTGATCAGAAGGCCCAAGTGTGAGCAGGTTCGGAGGGTCAGGTCCCTGGACCTCTCCACCTCCTGAAGGGAGGATCCCGCCAGGAGCCAATCGTCCAGATAGGGGTAAATATGAACCCCCTGACGCCGAAGATGGGCTGCCACCACTGCAATGCATTTGGTGAAAACCCTTGGGGCCGATGACAGGCCGAACGGCATGGCTCTGAACTCGTACAGGGTCCCTTCGACCCTGAAGCGGAGGAACCGCTGATGAGACGGACGGATAGGGACGTGGAAAAAAGCGTCCTGAAGATCCAGTGTGCAGAACCACATGTTTCGCTCCAGGGATGGTACGATCTGATTTAGAGTTACCATCCGAAAGGTGCGAGACCTGAGATACCGATTCAGGTCGTGCAGATCTAGGAATGGGACGCCAACCCCCGTCCCGTTTGGGCACCAGGAAATACCTGGAGATGAAGCCTGGGTCTGAAGGAGGATCCGTCCTCGGGCCACCACCTCTTTGAGGAGAGTAGCGCAATGTCGCCTCGGAGGACAGACTGGGCGACTGAGATCCGCTCCTCTCGTGGGGCAAGGGCTCGGCTGGGAGGTACTGCTCGAATTTAAGGGTAGACCCTGCCCGACCACTTCTAGGACCCATCTGTCCGTGGTGATACCGACCAGGTGGAAATGAAGTGGCGGAGCCTGCCCCCACGGGAGACCCAGAGCTGAAGTGATGGGTCAGGGAAGGACACCCCGGCCCGCTACTGGGCAGGCTTAGAGGAGGAGGGGCACCTGGACCAGCGCCTCGGCCTCCTTTCTTGGGCTGCTGGGAGACGCTGCTTGGGCCTAGGGGCACCAAGCCTGAGCCTGCTGTTGTTGTTGACCCCTGGAAGGGTGGTTGTGTGACCGCAGGGGAAGAATGATGAAAAAGCTTCCCGCGCTTCTGCATGGTTCTTACTTGAAGAACCCTTAGCGGATGTAGCATCTAAGGTGGCATTAGATTGCTAGATACGCTGCAGGTGACCTGCCACTCCCAGTCAAGAGGTCGGTGCCAAGCAAGGGCACATCAGCTAGCTTGTGCTGAGTATCCACGGAAAGGAGGATAACTCAGCCAAGCCCTGGGCCGGAGTGGATACGCTGCAGCGCTAGTGAACGGGCACAGGAATCACCCGCCCAGAGCAGTCTGGAGTTGTTGTTTAGCAACAGCTCTGTTCTGGTCCCTGACCTGCTTGGACCGTGGGTCTGCATGTCAGCTGGAGGTGGGGAGAACTTCGCCCAGCGACCCCAAGAGGGCGGGAGAGAAGTGTGCCATAATCACACGCTGAGCTTGCCTGACGAAGGCCCAAAGATGATGCAGCATAGACCTTCCGGGCCGAGTGGTCCATAAGTTGGACTTTTGTCTGGAGGGCGGTCAGTATCGGGCTGAGCTGCCCGCCTGCCTGAATACTGAGGCAGTCACAAGGCTTTCCACCGAGGGTGCTCAGTAAACCCACCAAAGACCCTGTGGCACAGCGCAGACCTGCATGCCATGCGGGCAGATGGAGCTGGGCAGGAGGCTGGACGCTGCCAGAGTTCCAAGGCCGGACCAATAATGGCTTCGGCGACTGGAAATGCCTCCGTAGGGGTATCCCCCCTCTTAAGAATATCCGTAAGGGGATATTCCGCCTTTTTCTGGATAGGCTGTAGGGCCATCCCCGTCGATTCGGAAATGAGCCGGAGGATGCCCTTGAAGGAGGAAGGCCCTTCTTCCAAGCCTGACGCTGAAAGCTCATCGAGAGAATGAAGGCCAGTGTTATCAGAATCGGAGGAGTCCCGATATAAAGGCTGCCCACCTAAGTCCCCCTCGATACGCCTAGGGCGATCAGGGGTGACCGTAATTGACAGTCTGTGGGGGAGACCCGAAGACTGTCGGGCCTCCTTGGAGGGAACCCCCCCGAGGGGCAGCTTAGGTGGAGGTTCCACCAAAATTGGTGGGAACCTGAAATCGGTCTGGCGGAAGACGCACCAGAGCCCCGAAGAGACCGGCACCGGAGCAACCGTGTCTGAGGCGGTTGAAGAGGCTGAGGCCAAGAGATAGCCGACCACCGAGGGAGCCGGGCTTCTGACCCGCTAGCAGGAATTGCTGCCACATGAGATCCTCGCAGTGTCAACAGAATTTTTGTCGAAGCCTCTCCTCTCGTCCGAGGAAAGAAGGGGAGCAGTGTGGCGGGCGTCTCTTGACGGAGTGCTTGTCCATCTTGGGTCAATTGACCGAAGAGGACTTGCTCCCTGATCGAGATCGGCGGTGTCGGCTTTGTCGATCGGGAGAGACTGGAGCTTAGTGAAAACCGAGGCTCGGTTCTTGTCCTCGATCGGGAGGCCACAGGGGGTCTCCTCGTTGGGGAAGAGAGAGAATCGGCGTTCTCCAAGAATCATCGACAGGAGTCGGTGATAACAGCTCGATGGTCGAAATAATCTCGGCCGGATCAGCCGACTCCTCGACTTCTATGCCGGTACAGGACGAAGGTCTGAAAACCCAGCGGCCGAGGAGGCAATTCGATCAAGTCGAGACATCGGACCGCTCCTGATCCCAGGGAGCGCCTTCTTCGACTCGGGAAGATTTAGGATCCTTTCTTAGAACGGGATGAGTGCGCGTCTTCGAGGGGCCTCACCCTTGGTAGGGAGAGATTGGCACAAATCCTAAAGGAACCTGAAAGGAAGAGGCCCAGATTGAGCGGCACGAAGAAACCTCGACTGGCCGAGGCTTGGCGACTTCTTCCTCGAAGGCTGCCATCGCGCTCGAGCTGCTCGGCGGATCCCGCGAGTCAGCGAAAGCCGCCCACCTGGCCTCCTTGGATTTTACCGTGGCTGCGGAGCTCCAGGTCTACTCCAGCTTCAGGCACGCCTGACGATCTTCCAGGACGTTGGGGTGGAAGGAAAGCAAATGGACGTACCGGGTATACGTGAATAGAACCGAGGCAGTAAGCATGACGAGAGGTGGGGATCAGTGCCGACATTTTCTGTCCAAGGACACAGAGAAACCAGGGACGACTTGTCATCCATGTCCGAATCAGAGTGCAAACTCCTAGCAAGTTTCAGAGCGAGAAGATGCGGTGAAAACCGTCAAACGAATCCAGGGCCTCAACACTTCAGAAAGCACGAGGAACCTGAATCTTCCAGCGGAAAGGAAGATCTGGCGTCATGGGGCGGAGCCGAGGTATTTAACACCCGGGTGGGTGGGAGGAGCCAGCTTGAAGACTTCCGGCCAGATTTAAAGGGGAAAGGGACAATGCCAGACAGTGTGGATGAACAACATATCCACACTCCTAGAACGACTTTATCATTCTCTGCCAGGATTACAATAGGATCCGCAAAGGCTTGAGATGCCAAAATGGGATGATCCTTGGGGGCTGAATATTTCCTATCAATGGATTTAGCCACCGAAGGGGTAAGAGCAGGACTATTCCATACCATTTGAGACAGCGTCTCGAAGGAAGGTTGAATCGGAGGAGTCAAATCCATAGGGATCTCCGAAGCATGAAGATATTGGAGTCTTAACCGCTTCCCAGGATCGATGTGTCTGTAGTCTGGAGAGAAAGTGGAGCTCAGGTTCTTCAACAGAGACTTAAAGGACAGGTCCGACCACAGGCTCTGTAGCAGTGAAAGATCCTGCTAAGACCACTTGCTCACCCAACAGAGAGGTTTGGGTCCAGGCTCGCGTCATCTGATAGTCAGGGAGGACTGTTTGGACAGGAAAGGTGAAATACAGGAGAGGAAGGAAGGAGGTGAGAGGGAAAGAGGGTCTCAAAGGAGCTCCTGGCGCCCGAGGAGGCAAGCAGGACCAGCGGCACGAAGAACAGCGCTGAAGCGGCGCAGACGCGAGAGAGGCACCTGGCGCCGAGACAATTCTGAAAGAGGCCCAACAGGCGCGCAGGCCTGACGCCGGCCTACAGCACACGCGAAGGCGCTGGGAAAGCTCTCTGCGTGACACGCGGACAAAGCCCGTGACGCAAAACAGCACCGACAAACACGCGGCGCCACGGCAGGCGAAAGCATCAGGACCCTGAAACGGTTAGAAGGAAAATAGCGGAGATAGGGCATCGATGGCCCCTAAGCGCAGCCATGTGAGGAGACACCTAAAGCAGAGTCGTCGGCACCGAAGAAGAGTGCCGACGAACAGAACCAACCGCCCTACCTGGGTGGCCCGACAAGCGAAGGCCAGCAGACGCCAGGCCAGGTAGCAGAACCAGCCTCCGAGCCATTGCTCCCATAAGGCGGCCCACTGATGAAACTGCTCATCTGAGACCTACCTATAGGTGGGATGGGACTCCGATGCGAAGAGGCGGGCGGAAGCAGAAGTTGGGCGACTCCGAAGGAAGGACGGCAACTAACCCGCGATAACGGAAAATCGTGGCGCAGACATATCAGAGAAGCGACCTCGGTGATGCCTTCCTCTTTTAGACTGTGGGCGAAAGAAGAGCTCGAGGTGTGAGCAGTTGCGAAATCGCGACCATTTGTTTTATGCCTCTGGGAGGACACATCCCCGGGCATTGAACTGACCGTTATCGGACCCCGCCGGGAGAAGGGGCGGACGGACCCAGCCCGACTGACTGAACAGCTTTCATACGAAGTCTCCTACCGTCACCTGACCTGCTCATCAGTGGGACTCCGTCAAGTAGCTGAGACTTCTTTGTTGTATATTAAATAGAATAAACTTAAGCGATACTATATCGGGATAATACAAAAAATAAACTGAAAACTATGCTGCTAGTTTGAAGTTTGACTCGACAATGACGGCGTAGTTACTGAAGCGCACTTTCGACGGCGGAAAAAAGGAACTGAGGCGGTTGGAGGGTCGGCCGAGATAGTCATTGCCAGCGAGCTAGTGCTGTGGCGCCGTCTGTAAGCACCATCTCGATGTCGTCCTCCAACCAAAAGTTTGCTCCCGATGGGTCTAGTGCCTCTGGCGCAGATCCCAATAGTGTGAATGAGTGGGTGGAGACTTATGTCAGGAAGATCAGGAAGAGACATAGACTAGTTAAGGTGGAAATCTGAAACCACCTTGGGCAAAAACTTCCTTTAGTCATGAGGGACCACCTTATCTCTATGGAAGAGATAAAAATCAGGCTCCACTGACAGGGCCTGCAACTCATAATAAAGTCTGGCAAGTGATGGCCTAGAAAACAGTTTTCAAGTCAAGTACTTAAGCTCTGCTGAGGACAAAGGCTCAAAAGGGGGTTGCATAAGCTGAGCAATGCAAACATTAAGGTCCCAAGCAGGGGCAGGGTCCCTGAAGGTAGGACTGGTATGAAGCAATCCCTTGAAAAATTTAGAAAATACAGGATGAGCTGAAAGGGAAGAGTGCGTGCTTGCCTGCTGAGAGGAAGGCAGAGACAGCTGCTAGATGCACTCTTAGTGTAGCTGGTCTGAGTCCCAAGCCATTAAGATGAACCATATAGTCAAGGACTGTGGGCAGGCCAGCAGACTCTCGGAGAAATAGCCTTCCCAGAGCACCATATGAAAATCTTTTCCACTTGGAGTTGTAGAAAGTGTTTCTGGTGGAAGGCTTCCAAGAAGCCTTTAAGATATCCAGAACAACCCGTGAGAGAAGGTGCAAATCAACAAACAACTCTTCAAGGCCAGGCTCTTGAGATTGAGAGAGTTGAGATTGGATACAAACCCTCCTGAGCACATGTTAACAAGTTGTAATTCCTGGGAAGACAGGGAAGGTGGACTGCTAGGACAACAGAAGAGGTACCAGGGCTGTCTGGCCCAGTCTGGAACAATCAGAATCACCTTGCAGGGTTGAGACCTGATTTTGACTAGCACCATGGTGAGGAGAGGGAAGGGGGAAAAGCATACAGGAACTTCCCTTCCCATTTGAGAACTAGAGGCATCCAGGGGGACAGAGCCCAACACTGGGGGCCTGCAGCAAAAGAGAGGAAGTTGGTGATTGTCTGGGGCTGCAAAAAGATCTATCTCTGGGGTGCCCCATCTGGAGAAGATCACCTTCAAAACCAGGGGATCCAGGGACCATTCGTGATGACCCTGAGATATCTTGCTGAGAGTATCTGCCAGGACGTTGTCCTTGCCTGGGAGGTGTACTGCTGTAAGAGAGGTGTTCAGGGAATAGGCCAGAGACCATAACTTCATTGCCTCTGTGCATAAGGCCGTAGACCGAGTGCCCCCTTGCTTGTTGATATACCACATTGTGGTGGTATTGTCTGTCCTGATCTGAACTACTTTGTTCTGAACAGACTTGGGAAAAAGCTTGAAGTGCTAGAAACACTGCTCTGAGTTCTAATAGATTGATGTGAAGCAGAGATTCCGAGGAGACCACAACCATTGGGTGGTCAGGACCCCAAGTGGGCTCCCCACCCCAAGAGGAGGCATCTGTAGTAAGGATTAGAGAATGAGACTGAGTGACAAAAGGAACTCCCTGTCTTAGATTGTCCTGATCCTGCCACTACTGCAACGCCTGGATCAGGGTTCGAGTCACTGGGATTAGTTTGGTCAGAGGGTCCTTTTTCTGAGACCAGAAGGCTCTCAAGTGGAACTGAATGTCCCTCATTTGAAATCTTTGCTCCCTGAACCACTGCTGTAGAGGCAGCTATGTGTCCCAGGAGCTGCAGAAAATGCCTTGCTGGTTGAGACATCTGGAGGGTGGCTGAAGAGACCAGTGAGATAAGGGTCCTTGCCCTGTCCAGGGGAAGGAAGGCTCTTGCCTTTACTGTATCCAGCTCTGCCCCTATGAAGGTGAGGAGCTGCACAGGCTCAAGAACAGCTTTGAAGATTCAGAGGAAACCTAGAGAAGTAGCAGTTGCTGGAGTTATCTGTAGGTGTAACGGCCTTTGGTCTGGAGACTGGCCTACACTAAGAGACAGTCGTCCAGGTACATGGAAGATGGAGATCCCTTTTCTCCTTAGGGAAGGCAACCACTACTGCCAGGCATTTTGTAGAACACCTTGAGCAGAAGTTAGTCCGAAGGGCATGGCTCTGAATTGGTAATGGCCTGAGGTAGCTAGTACCTGAGGTACTTTTGGTGGGAGCTTCTGATGAGAATATGGAAATAAGGCATCCCTTGAGGTCCAGGAAACTAGCCAGTCCCCTGGCCTTGAAGAGGGTAGAATTATTCCCAAGTCACCACTTTGAACTTTGGCTTTAAAAGGTGCTTGTTTAAATATCTGAGATCCAGGATGGGCGTGCGTTCTCCCTGTCTTTTGGGGGTTAGGAAGTACCTGGAGTACAATCCTTTTCCCTTGATGGGGTGGAACCTCTCTATGGCTCTCAGAGCCAAGAGGCTCTGTCTCCGTTCTGCTGAGATGGTCTGCCAGTTCGCTCTGCACTCCCAGCAGGTAGGCCGCCTCAGAGCCTTGTGCTCCAAACACCATTCTCCACACTCTCATCGCTTCCCGCATAGGGTAAGAGTGAGCTCTGCCTTTGCTTGTTGATGCACATACATCACTGCTTTGTTGTCCGCTTGAAGGAGAATGTTCAGGACGGAGAGAATGTCCTTCAAAGCCTAGACTGCATAAAGGACAGCTCTCATTTCTAAGACATTTATGTGAAGCTGGACTAGTCCTGAGTCCACGTACCTTGAATGTGGAGAGTCTGACAGTGAGCTTCCCACCCCATTAGGGATGCGTCCGTGGTAATGGAAATCTGATGATCCAGAGGAGCAAAGGGATACCCTTCCAGAAGACTGTCCTCTTGCGACCACCAGGTGAGTGACTTCTTCAGAGGTTCTGTCACCTTGATGAGAAAGGACTGAGGGGTGAGTGGTTGGGGACCACTGAGTACTGAGCATCCATTGAGAGGTTCCCAGTGAAGGCGCAGTTAGGGTGCAGTAACAATTTAGGATGCCATGAGACCTAGCATCCGCTTGCATCAAGATAGCTTGAATCGAGCTGTTCTGTCTGATATATCGGGCCATCTGTAGGATAACGCCCTTCTGTCCTTCGGAGAAACGCCGTGACAGGTGTCGCCCAGAAGAGTTCCTATGAAAGGAGCTCTAGGAGGCTGCAGCTGCGATTTCTTGAGGTTTAGCAGGACTCCTATGGACGTGAGAAAGTCTGAGGCCGTGGCAACAGCGTCAAGAGTTCCTTGCCTGGAAGGGCTCACTAGAAGCCAGTTGTCCAGATATGAGAACACCTGTATTCAGACTTTTCTGAGATGCACTGTGAGAATTGCACAACACTTTGTAAAAACTCGCAGTGCCGAGGACAGCCCAAAGGGCAGGACCCCGAAATGATAATGCTGTCCCAAAGCCACAAGCCTTAGGTATTTGCAATGCTTTGGATGAACAGGAATATGTTGGTAGCATCCTGCATGTCCAGGGAAGCTAACCAATCGCGTTGATGAAGCAAGGGTAACAGGCTCCCTAACGATATCATCTTGAATTTCTCTTTGGGAAGAAACTTGTTTAATTTTCTGAGGTCCAAAATGGAGCGCATGCCCCCCGTTTTCTTTGGAACTAGAAAGTAATGAGAGTAGAATCCTGTGTTCCATTGATCCAGCGGAACTACTTCCACTGCCCTGTTTTTCAGAAGGCCTTGTATTTCGGAGGAGAGAAGCTCTGACTGAAGAATTGACAGCTTCGGCTGCCGCTTGGGGAGACAATCCGGAGGGTTCTCCGAAAAATTGAGGGAATACCCCTCGCTGATTATCCGAAGGACCCATTTGTCTGGAGTTATGGACTTCACTGGTTGTAGAACTGAGTCAGACGGCTCCCACCCGCTAAAAAGTCCCCTTTGGGCAGCTGAGGTGGGACTGGGCCAGAAACTCAGAAGGCGTGCACTGGGGCACTTTTGGGTCCTTGCGCCTTCTGTTGCATTTTTCTTTGAGGCTGAGGGGCTTGATTTTTATTAAAACCTCCTTACCTTTACCTCAAAGGACTGACGGTTATGAAACTGATGTTTGTTAAATTCCCTCGAAGGGATGGAGGAGGTCGAGCCAATTTAATGGCTGACCAAGTCTTTTGTGTGGCCTCTAGAACCTGTTCTACTTCAGGGCCAAAGAGATACACACCATTGAAGGGCAATGCCATGACCTGTTGCTGGGCATCATTTGTGAAACCTGAAGTTCGCAGCCAGGAATTGCGGTGGGTACAAATGCCCACCGCCGCCGCTTGGAAGGCAGTATCGAATGCGTCCATAGCTGCTTTAACTTGTTGATTGTTGGACCCTATGCCCCTGGTTATGGTTTGAAGAAACTCTGAATTAGTGTTCCGACGGTAGAGCTTCAACCATTTGTTTGAGTGATTGCCAAAGAATATACTCATATTGAGAGAAATAGCCCTGGTAGCTGGCGATACACATACCCAGAGTGGATGCAGCAAAGACTCTCTTACCTAAAGTATCTATCTTACGAGATTCTTTGTTTATAGGTCGAGCTGCAGTAATATCTGCCAAGACTACAACAGGATCTGCAAAGGCTTGGGAGGCCAAAATAGGTAGATCCTAGGGAGCAGCATACTTCCTATCTATGGACTTAGCCACCGAAGGAATGAGAGCAGGATTATTCCACACCATTTGAGAAAGGGTCTCAAAGGAGGGTTGTACCAGGGGAGTTAAATCCATAGGGATGTCAGAACATGAAGGTACTGGAGTCTTAAAAGCTTCCCGGGATTGATGTCCATAGTCTGGAGAGAAAGAGTGGAATTGAAATTTTTCAGCAGAGACATAAATGACAGGTCCTTCACCACAGGCTCTGTAACAGGATTAGATCCTGCTCCTTCCACATCATCACCCAGTCTAAGATCTGGGTCAGGCTCAATATCATCTCCTGACAGTCCAGGAGGGAGGGACTGCATGGACAGGAAAGGACTGAAATTCAGCAGAAAAAGAGGAAGGAAAAGAAATCGGATAGGGGACACCCCGAAGATTGCTAGAAGAAAAGCCTGCCTCGGCGCTAAAGAAGAGCACGGCGCCGAAGGCCGCACGACACCTACTTAAGCAGATGGCGCTGAAAAGCTGGGGATGGCGCCGATACAGCGGTGCCGAGGAGAGCAGTTAAGAGGCTTTGAGCGCTGGAAAACAGCGCCAAGTGACCCACAGATGCCAACGGCTGAAACCAACCCAGGGCCCTCAAAATTAGAATTTGAGGAAAAGAAGGAAGAATACCAGGAGATAGAGGCATCGGTGAGGCCCCCGTGCACAGCCATGTGAGGGGGAAAACACCTGAGCCGCTGAGTCGACGCACCGAAGAGGGTGCCGCCGCAACTAGGGAGAGCCGCCCAATCGCCCTGCCTGATCCCCTCAAGAGCCGAGGGCCCCTGAGTGACCGGCCAGGCAGCTGACCAGCCTCCGAGCCCATTGCTCCACAAGAGCGGCCCACTGATGAAACTGCTCATCGGACCTCTTACCAGAAGGTGGGGAAGGCCCGATGTCAAGAGGTCGGAGACCAGAACCAGAAACCGTGGTTCAATGAGGAGACCGCAACTGACCCCAAAGACCAATCGCTGATGCGTAGACATATCAGAGGGCTACCCGAGGGATTGCTTTCTTTTGACCAACGGGTCAAAGAAGAGCTGAGGCTGAATGGAGCTGAGAATGGGACCGCTTACTTTTATGCTTCTGGGGTGGGGGACCGCCATCCCTTGGGCATTGGATGTCCATTGTCAGACCTCCTTCCGGAGAAGGCGGACCGACCCAGCCCGCTGACGGAATAGCCATACGGTTCCTCACCGTCACCTGACTCCACTCTTATGGTTGACTACAATGTAGGCTGAGACTTCTTTCTTTGATAAGAATAAATTATCATAAGCGGTACTTTATTCGAAAAATACCATAAAATAATAAACTGAAAACTATGCTGCTAGTTTGAAGTTTGACTCCCGGAGGGTGAGAGTCGTCGTCACTGAAGCGCACTTGACGGCGGGAAAAAAGGAGCTGAGGTGGTTGGAGGGTCGACGCCGAGATAGTCATTGCCACACGAGCAGAAGCTCATGGCGCCGCTCCTTGCGGCTCCATCTCTGGCGCCAGCCCTCCTGCAAAAAGTTTGCTCCCGCTGGGTCCTGGCGCCTCCAGCGTACATCCCATTAGTGTGAATGAGTGGTGGAGACTTTATGTCCAGGAAGATCTGAATCTAGTTCAGTTGAATTCCTGGTGCCAGGGGCAATGCTGGACCTGGTGCCGGGCCAGACCCCAAAAGGCCCAAGCTCAGCCCTGGAACCAAACCAGCATCAACAACTCAGCCAGCACTGGTGGGACTTGCAGTGGTACTGCGGCCGGTCGCATCTCAACCAGGGACAGGGGTGCGGCCAGTGGAACAGGAGTCGGTGGTACAGTCAGCAGCAAGGACCCAAGGGCTATTGCTAGACCCAAATGCTCTACCCGGCCTTAAGGCCCCTCCAGCAGATCTAGTTCCACTGGCCCTGAGGGACTAGTTCTGGAGGCAGAGGTGCACGGGCCAGACACTGCACCCACTGCTCCACAAGAGCTACCCAGTGATGGAACTACCAACTCGAGTCCCCACTTACAGACACAGGGGGACTCCAAGCCCGGGAATCAGACCTCCTAGACCTAGAGGCCCTTGAGGACAATGAAGATGACGACAAAGGCCTCCAGCTACAAAAGACAGGAGATCCCACAGCAGACCTTGCGGAGGGTGACCTTGACATGTGGGAAGAGGAAGTTGAGGCCAAGCCACACCAAGACCCCAACCAAGATTGGACCTGCTTCTTTTTGTACTTCCAGGGAGACTGTCCTGCCCCCAGAGCACTGGACCACCCATGGCCAGAACCCTTCCCAGATGGGAAACTGAATCACACATAGCCCTGCTGCCAGAGCAGCTTTCCTGAGTAGGCTCCCTACCGTTCTTCGAGTTCTTCAATCGTTGACACTCGGTAGGGCTGAGGGAGACTGACTGGAAAAAAATTGTGAATTTATCTAAACAGGCACAAAAATAAACTCTAGCTTTAAACACTAACACTGCGAAGACCTGAACGCTACTGTTATACAAACATGAAGTTCAGACTCCTGGCATTTGAGTGACCTTGTCACTAATGTGCACTTGATAGGGGGATAAAAGGAACTGAGGCAGCTGAGGACCAGTACCAAGGTAAGCCTGTGCCTGCGAGCTAGTCACATGGTGCTGTCCATGTGCGCAGCTTACCTCAGTGCCAGCCCTTCTGAAAAGTTCTTGCTCCTGTGAGGTCCTAGTGCCTCCCTTTAAGACCCACTAGTGGGAAACATTAAGATTAATTCCAGAAAGATCATGTTTCAGGCTGGCCTGCTGGTGCAGTGGTAGGGCTATTGCTTGAGAGGGATCGTTGGGAGCTGGCCAAGGAAAGGAGATTGAGCGTTCCAGAGTAAGCTCTCCTCACTGCTCTACCTCAACTTGGATGATCACAGGTGGTAGTGCAGATGAGGGGGTTTACTGGAGGGGAACGACATCAGCTGGGGACACACACTATGCATGTTGTGCATCTGCATATCCATTTGTGCCTCCTTGCATGCAGACATCTTCTAGGGACATAAACAAGGAGACAAGCTCAACCCCAATGCCAGTTCTTTGGTAAACTCTGGTATATTTGGGACAGTGTCTACTGCCTCCATCACCAGATGCACTGCTCAATCAAGGTATACGCCCCCATATCCCATGTAGGGGGGAATCCACTGCTCCACAGGATGGATGGCAGAAAGGTACATGGGGACTAATGGAAGGTGCTGGGGGAAACACCAGAGGAGCTGGGCTGGTAGTATGGGGTCATATATGTAGACAGCAAAAAACATGTTTCAGGCTAACCATCTCCTGCACTGGTGTAAACTGCCAGCACCATGACCTCCAGAACTCCATACACTCAACAGATAACTGGAGAGGTTGTCACACACTGCTAAGCATGCTTCCGCCAGCTCTAGATGTACCTGTTTGTCTTCCAGATGTGCACTGTCTCCTGGTCCTCGATACCATATTTCTCAGCCATTTCATCCAGGAAGTCAAAAAAGTACTTGATGGCAATTGGCACAGGCTGGTGCGTGTTGAGAATTACTTGGAAGACATCATCTACGAATTTCTGCAGCGTACCCTGAGAGGAAGAGGTGAGGGAAGAGATGTCAGTGTGCACAGAAAAGGCACAATTTCCCGCCCAACCCACCATGCAAGGTACACAGAAAATTACTCCAATATTCAATTACGAATAGCAGGGCCTGTAGTTCTCTTGACCAGGGCTACTAAGCATATTTATTAACACAGAAATATAAACAATGTTGACACAAAAAGACCATTGGTCCATTCGGTCTGCCTCTTTATACACTATCCTACCTAGAGACCGCCACTTTGTTCCACGTCTTCAGCAGGAAAAACAGGTTACTCACCTGTAACAGTAGTTCTAGGAGTGGTATATGTTGTTCATCCATACTTCTTGGCAGGTGCCTTGCCTCTTTAAGATGTGCCGGAAAGTCTTCAAGCTGGCTCCTCCCACCCACCTGGGTGGTATAACCCATGGCTCTGCCCCATGATGCCAGATCTTGGCCCGCTGGAAGCCAGGTTTGTGCATCAAAGCCGGGTAGGTCAGGTGGGTCACTGTGGATGAACAACATATACCTCTCCTAGAACTACTGTTACAGGTGAGTAACCTGTTTTTCTAGGTTTGTGGGTATGTTGTTCTATCCACACTTCTTGGCAGACTCCTAGCAGTTCTCTGGGAGGCAAGACGCACACCCCCTACTTAGGAAAGAGGGACTGGAGAAATGGAAATTACGTTCCTACTGTAAAGCTTGATCTTCTTGGATGAAGTCTCCACCATGCATTCACACTGATGGGAGTACGCCGGAGGCACTAGGACCCAGTTGGAGCAAACTTTTTCAGGAGGGCCAGCACAGAGAGAGCCACAAGGAAGTGGCACCACGAGCCAGGTGCATGCGGTATAGACCATCTCAGTGTCGACCCTCCAACCGCCTCAGTACCTTTTTTTCCGAGGAGGTGCAGCATAACTAACCTACAGAGGACTAACCTAAAAACCGGATATAAGATAATCCGAATGACCCATGTAAGAAGGGTCAACAACAAAGTCTTCACAGCCCAGCCAACTAGGGAGTGAAGACCAGAAACAGAGAAGTGAGCTCGGGGGATGGTGGGTGGGTATGTGAATGAGTGGTGGAGACTGTCCAAGAAGATCAAGAATTACGGTAGGTACTTAATTTCCATATCTTCTTGGACATAAAGTCTCCACCACTCATTCACACTGATGGGAGAGTACCGAGCTAAATAATCCCGAGACGGGTGGCAGGAGAGAAAGGAGCTCACTTTTTAGGACAGAAGTCCATTAAGAATTGTCCTGCCTAAAGAATTAAAAACAGGTAAATGCCCAGGACTGGACGGCTTCAGTGCTGCGTTCTACAAGACATTCAAGAGGGAGGTGGTCCCCCTCCTCTCGGAGGTCTATAGAGATATCTGGAGGGACGGAAACTGTCCCACCTTCCTGGCAGTATGCCAGCATTTCCCTGATCCACAAAGAACACAAATATTCAACCTGTTGTGAATCCTATAGGCCTATCTCATTACTTAATTCAGACTGTAAAATCCTCACCCCCATCATAGCATTCCGCTTTAATCTTCTTCTACCAGATTTGATCAGTTTAGATCAGACGGGCTTTGTCTCAGGCCATCAGGCCTCGGAGTGTGACCGGACTACTCTTAACACTATTGACTCCATACATCGCTCTCGGACACCTGCATGTCTCGTGAGTCTGGACGTGGAAAAGGCCTTTGATAAGGTCTCCTGTAGTTTTCTCATTTTGGTACTTGAGACCATGGCCCTTCTGCGTCCATTCATAGATAGTATAAAAGCACTATACACTGGCCCACAAGCCTATGTAAGGGTGAACGGGAGTTTATCAGAAAGATTTAGACTGAGCAGAGGTACCTGACAGGGTTGCCCCGGAATGCCCCCTCTCCCCCCTTCTGTTTGCTCTATATAATGAGCCTCTGGCAGAAACTATTCGCCAAACAGCGATAATCCGGGGAATCGAGGTGGGGGGGGCTGGAATGGAGAATATCCCTCTATGCAAACGATGTACTCCTTTCCCTCTCTGAGCCAGAGCTGTCCATCCTTCAGGTGTGGTCAGTACTGGAAGAGTTCGGGAGACACGCGGGATACTAACTCAATAAAACTAAGACAGACATGCTTAGTTTCTACTATACCCCCCCCCAGACAATTTTAGATACCCTACCTCTGCGATGGAAGACTGAAAAGATGAAATATCTAGGCACATATATCACTAAGCACCCATCCCAACTCTTTAAGACTAATTACAACCCACTAGCAGATCAGGTTAAGAAGGACTTTGAGAGATGGACTTTAATCAATCTTCCAATGTACTCCAGGATCCAAACAATCACCATGAATGTTCTCCCCAGATTCCTATATCTGTTCCAGTGTCTTCCTCTACTCATACATAGATCACAATTCCACACCTGGCATAAAATGATCTAAAAATTTATCTGGCACAATAAAAGGCATAGGGTCAACTTTCGTGTGCTCCAGGCACGTAAGAGCAGGGGAGGTAGGTCCCTACCTGACCTAGTAGACTACTACCTAGCAGCACAATTAAAGCCAGCCTTATGCTGGTCCATTCCAACATACCTCTCGAACTGGAAGATGGCAGAACTGGGAGAGGTGGAGGGAGGGGTCCCCTTAGATTCTAGAGCCCTGTCGCCCGGTGGCTCGGCAGATGCAACCCCTCACTTATTCATGGCAGCCAGGAATACTATAGCTACAGCACACAGAATCTGGCAGAAACACAAATTAAGGCAATCCCACTGGCCCCTTCTTCTTAGAATAGCCTGGGCCCACAGCTTTCTCCCGGCACATTTATATCACACTTTCAGGACCTGGGAGAGACTGGGTTTGACCCACACCTTGGTCAATTTATCCAGGGGAATCAGGTTTTAGATTTTGCAACTCTTAAGGTCACTTACGCCCTCAAAGACTTGGATCACTACAGATTTTTACAGGTCCGAACATACATAATCCTGGATAAATAAAGATTTGATTGATTGATTGATAATCCGATGCCAAGAGCTGGACCACAACTCTGCTAGGGCCACTCCCTTCCTCGGCTGGCTATAAGCAATTCTCTCTGGCCAAACACAAAAGGGCCTCATTTTGTTAATTTACAAGGCACTAGCAGGACTAAAAAAGGACCCTTTAGACAAAATCAAGGCCAAGTGGCAAGGGGAGGGTGAACCTGGCCTGAAGGAGCTGGATTAGGATAAAGCCTTTCATGTCACCTCGAAGACCAATGAGGTTCTCCCTACTGGCAGGAGTCTGAGTGGAGAGTGAAAGTACGTTTTTTCCTTACTCCTTTGGTTCTCCATAAAAGAGACCCCACCCGTGCTCCGGAGTGCTGGAGATTGTGAGGCGAGGAGACGGCGACACACCTCCACATCTTCTGGAAATGCCCAGGGATGTGAGCCTTCTGGGAGGGGGTGCATACTGCCCTGACAGAAATTTTCTCCTTAGATCACCCTTTAAACTGGCCAAACACGGTCCTGGATATACCTTCTAGGGGCCTCAGAGGGGCAGATGCCCTCTATCTATGGGCAATACTACTGGTAGCAGCACACAAGGCCATAACACGTTCTTGGATGAAGCCTGACCCACCTACCCTTTAGATCTGGCACCAAATAATTCAAGAGATCTCTAAGCTTGAAGCGCTAACCTCCAAACTCAATCAGAAAATGCACATACATGTGCACAGATGGACAAGATGGCTTCTTTGCTGCGAAGCACATCTTGAACCAATTTTGTGAGTGATTTACGGGAGAGGACCTGAATCTATCGGGGTATGGGGGGAGAGGGAGGGGGGTAGGATCCTGGATTGATCTTGCTTAATTCTGGGGTGGTGCTCCTCACTGTAATGAGATTATTACAACATAAATAGGTATGAATAACTAATTGGTGCTGATTTTGAGTAAAGTATGGTTAAGAAGTCCAATTAAGTATGTTTTCTACAATGAAATACAATTGTATGTAATTCAGCCTGATGAATATATACATGAATGTACCCAGTTGTTGTTAATAAACTTGAGTTTAAAAAAAAAGAATTGTCCTGCCAAATGACTGATGTCGTCTGGCATGGCCATCCAAGGCATAGTGCTTAACAAAGGTATGCACGGAGCTCCAGGTAGCCGCATTGCAAATATCTGCAATGAGGACATTACGGATTTCTGCCAGAGATGTTACGACTGCTCTGGTAGAGTGAGCGTACACTCTGCCTTCCAGCTTGACCTGTGCCATGGAATAGCAGTGGTGAAGGCATGCCACCAGCCACGCTGAAATGCATCTGATAGCAACAGGTTGACACAGCTGGGTCATACTGAACGAAACAAACAGTTGTTGAGCTTTGCGAATTTCCTTCGTTCTATCCAGATAAAACCTCAAGGATCTTTTCACGTCTAGGGAATGAAGAGTACGCTCTCCTTCATTCTGGAAGTCTGCAAAGTATGTAGGAAGGACTAAAGGTCAATTCAGATGGAATTCTGAGAAGAACTACTCTGTCCTTGTGAAATACAGTATACGCGGGGGGGGTCTGTGACCAAGACGGGCATTTCCGATACCCTACTAGCAGAAGTAATGTCCACCAGGAAAGGCCATCTTCCAAGTGAGGAATTTCAACTTGCAAGTTGCTAGAGGCTCAAAAGGTTTACGAGTGAGCATGTCTAGCACAAGGTTAATGTCCCAGGCTGCAGCTGGACGTCTAATAGGAGGCCTGGTATGCAGAATGCCCTTAAGAAACCTCTTAACCACAGGAAGTTGAGCCAGCGACATAGAGAGTACTGGCTCATGATATGCCAAGACTGCACAAAGATGAACTTTGACTGTGGAGTATTGCAGACCCGTGTTTGAGAGGTCTAAGAGATACTCCAAGACCTTATTCGGTGGGCAGGAAAAGGGATTCCAAGAGAATTTTGCACACCAGATAGAGAAACACTTCCATTTAACTGTGTAAGTTTTTCTGGTGGCTGGCTTGCATGCAGCCAAAAGAATGTCTGAAACTCTATGAGAAACATTAAACCTATTCACCTCTTTCTCCTCAGGAGCCAAGCGTGAAGGTGAAGCGACCTCAGGTTGGGATGGACTACAGGGCCCTGGATAAGAAGGTTCGTCTGAAGCAGGAGTGGTTTCGGGAAGGTTTCCAATAGTCTGTTGATTAGAGGAAACCAGATCTGATGAGGCCAGAACGGGGGCAATGAGAATCATTCTGACTCTATGCCTCCAATTTGAGCAGTACCCTCTGAATTAGGGGAAGAGGAGGAAATGTGTATAGAAAGCGTTTTGTCCACTGCAGCCTGAACACATCCTGATTAAAAAAACGCCAGGTCCTATATTTCTGGAGCAGAAGAGAGGCAGTTTTGCAATGAGTGGGGACGCAAAAAGGTCCAGATCCGGAGTTCCCCACTCTTTGAAGAGTGATTCAATGATGGTTAAGTTGAGAGACCATTTGTGAGGATCTGTCTCCGTTCTGCTGAGATGGTCTGCCAGCTCATTTTGTACTCCTAGCAGGTAAACCGCCTGAATCAGAGCCTTTTGCTCCAGGCACCTTTCCCACACTCTCACTGCTTCCCTGCATAATGGGTAAGTTGAGCACCGCCCTGTTTGTTGATGTAGTACATCACTGCCTTATTGTTAGTTTGAAGGAGGATGTTCTTGTGACAGAGTATGTCCTTCCAGGCCCGGACTGCATAGAGAACAGCTCTCTTCTCCAGGACGTTTATGTGAAGTTGAGACTCGTCCTGAGTGTGGAGATCCCAGCAGTGAGCTCCCCAACCCGTCAGGGACGCATCCGTGGTAATGGTGATCTGATGATCCAGAGGGGCGAATGGATATCCTTTCAGAAGATTGTCCTCCTCAGACCACCAAGTGAGTGACCACATCAGAGGTTCCGTCACCTTGATGACAAAAGACTGAGGGTAAGTGGTTGGGAACCACTGAGAGGTTCTCATGTGGAGACGAGCCAAAGGTACAGTGAACACTGAGGATGCTATGAGACCCAGCATCCATTATACCGAGAGAGCTCGTACTGAGCTGTGTTCTCTGATGAATCGGGCCATCTGCAGGATATTGTTCCTTCTGTCCTCCAGAAGAAAGGCTTTTGCACAGGAAGTGTCCAGAAGGGTTCCTACAAAAAGAAGTTTCTCGGAGGGCTGCAACTGTGACTTTTTGAGATTCAGCAGGACTCCCATGGACATGAGGAAGTCTGAGGCCGTGGCCACGTCCTCCAGAGTCTCTTGCTTGGAGGGGCTTGCTAGAAGCAAGTCATCCAGATATGGGAATACTTGGATTCTGATTTTCCTTAGGTGCGCCGCAAGAATGGCACAGCACTTTGTAAAGACTTGAGGCGCCGAGGATAGCCCAAAGGGCAGGACTCGAATTGATAGTACTGACCCAACGCCACGAACCTTAGGTATTTGTGGTGGTTTGGGTGTATGAGAATGTGCTGGTAGGCGTCCTGCATGTCCAGAGAGGCTAGCCAATCGTGCTGATCAATCAAAGGTAGCAGGGTACCATCTTGCGCTTTTCCTTGTAAAGGAATTTGTTTAACTTTCTGAGATCCAGAACAGGGCGCATGCCACCAGTTTTCTTTGGAACCTGAAAGTAATGGAAGTAGAAACCTGTGTTTCGTTGATCCAGCGAAACGTATAGTTATGTAAGAACTTACAGTAACAGTAGATCTTCGAGAGAGGCTCTTGCAGTAGGTAATTACATACAGGACTGAAGCCAGCAGGCGTCAGGACCCCATGGAAACATTTCTAGCTAGCAGTCTCTGACGGGGGACCGCCCCACGTCAGGTGACCGGCGTCATGCAACATCAGTATAAAGGGGCGGTCCCCCATGCCCACCTTTCAGTTCTTTTCCGCCAAAGGCGAGACGACAGAGAAGCAGAGATCCACACCCTTCCCCTCGGAAAAGGAGCTGAAAAAGCTAAGGGGAATGGAGGGCGGGAAGGTATTACCTACTGCAAGAGCCTCTCTCGAAGATCTACTGTTACGGTAAGTTCTTGCGTAACTGTACTATCTTACTTCGAGAGGGCACTTGCAGTAGGTAATTACATATAGGACCGAGTCCCAAGCAGTCTGGAACAAAGAGAAGCTCACAGGAGGAGGAAACTACTCATACACAGATTCTCAGGCTGTGAAGGTCTTAGGAAAGGAGCCCTTGCAGAACAGCCAACCCGAATCCAGCTCTATGGTGAGAGGAAATGTCCAAACTGTAATGTTTCGTAAAGGTATGGACAGAAGTCCAAGTTGCGGCTGCACAAATGTCAGCCACCGACACATTTTTGAAACAAGCGGCAGAGGCAGCCACACCCCTAGTGGAGTGACCTCTTTCCTGACCTGGCAAGGTCTTGCGATACTTGTCATAACAGAAAGTGATGCAATGAGCCAACCGTTTAGAAAGGTATTGCTTGGAGACAGCATTGCCCTCTCTCTTGCGAGCAAAAGAGACAAACAGTTGATCAGTCTTTCTGAGATCCTTAATCTTGTTGGTGTAGTATCTCAGAATCCGGTGAACATCCAGAGTAAGAGGTACTCCCCTTGATTGGAATGTTGCATAAAGAATGCAGGCAGTTCCATGGACTGATTCAGCGTAGATTCCGCTACCACCTTAGGGAGAAACTTAGGGTTGGTACGCAGAGCCACACGTTCCTTGTGGAAAATCAAGTACAGGATTTTGCACATTAAGGCCTGAAGCTCGGAGATTCATCGAGCGGAGGTAATGGCCACCAGGAAAAGAGCCTTCCAGAAAAGGAACTTAAGGTCTGCAGACGCTGCTGGCTGAAAGGGAGGCAGGGTAAGCTTCTTGAGAATTAAATTCAAGTCCCAAGGAGGGGCAGGTGCACAAATGGGGGGTCTCAAGTGGAGGACCCCTCTAAGGAAAGTCTTAGCGACTTCCAGCTGTGCAAAAGACCTGTCCCCAAAGAGCACATGGTAGGCGGAAATAGCCACCATGTGAACCTTCAAGGAGGAGTGACTGAGACCCAGGTCAAAGAGGTGACGCATGTAATCCAGGAGCCTCCCAACAGAGCAGGAGAATGGCTCGAAAGCTCTGGAAGAGGTCCAAATAGAGAACCTTTTCCATTTCATGGCATAAGTGGAACGAGTGGAGGGCTTTCTGGCCTCCAATAGAATCTCTGCCACCTGCAACAAAACCCCGAACCAGGTTTGAGTCACGTCTTCAGGAGCCACGCATGCAGCTGAAGGGATTTGAGACCTGGATAGACCAGGGTCCCCCGATCCTGGGTCAACAAGAGTTGCGACAGAGTAAGAGGAGGTTCCTCTGAGTACTGTTGCAGAAGAGAGAACCAAACTTGCCTGGACCAGAAAGGAGCTATGAGAATCAAACGTGCTCCTTCTGAACAGAGTTTGTGTAGGACCCTCGGAATCAATGGGATTGGGGGAAAGCACAGACGAATCTGCCCTTCCAGTTTAGAGACAGAGCGTGTCTCCAAAAAACTCCGCGCCCTAGAGCGAGCGAGCAAAAGACGGGAAGTTTTGCGTTGAGGCAAACAGGTCTACCTGAGGGGTTCCCCAGAGCAGGAAGACATCTTCTGCTACCCCCGATCCAGTTCCCATTCATGCACTTGGGCGGATGACTGGCTGATGTGGTCTGCCAAAGTGTTCTTGACCCCCGGAACATGAACCGCCATAAGGTGAAGGTTGTGAAGTGTCGCTCAATCCCAAACCCGCATCGCTTCCCTGCAAAGAGGGTAGGAACGAGTTCCTCCCTGTTTGTTGATGTACCAGACTACGCACATATTGTCGGTCTGAACAGCCAGATGACCGAGAAGCAGATACAGATGCAGAGCTTGTACGGTGTAGAGGACGGCCCTCAGCTCAAGTACATTGATGTGAAGAGTCTGCTCGAGCTTGGACCAAGAGCCCTGGGTCCGTTGAGATCCCAGGTGGGCTCCCCAACCCTCGCCTGAGGCATCTGTTGTTAGGATTTGGGAGGGGGGAGAAAGACAGAAGGGAACTCCCCGGCAAAGGTTCTCCTGAGCCATCCACCACTGCAAGTCCCGAATCATCGGAGAGGAGACCAGGACCTCGTGATCCAAGTCGTCCACCAATTGATCCCACTGAGACCGAGGTATCCACTGAGAAATTCTGATGTAGAGCTGAGCGTGAGGCACTGTCGGGATGGCAGCCGCCATTAGCCCAAGGAGGCGAAGAACTGACCTGGCACTGACCCACCTGCTGCTGGACAAAAGGCGCGCCTGAGACTGAAGGGTGGCCGCCCTGTCCAGACGCAGGAAGGCCATACCGGAAGTCGTATCCAGGATCGCCACGATAAACTGGAGTCTTTGAGATGGGATCAAATGGGACTTGGCCTGGTTGATGGCAATACCCAAGCTGGTGAAAACCTGCAGGGTAAGGGAAAGGGAGCGCAGGAGATCCTCCCTGTATGGGGCCGCCAGGAGCCAATCGTCCCAGTAAGGGAAAACCTGAACCCCCTGGGTACGCAGGTGGGCTGCCACCACAGCAAGGCATTTAGTAAACACTCGGGGGGCTGAGGAGAGACCAAATGGGAGGGCCCTGAACTGGTAGTGGTCCCCCGGAAAAGGAAAAGTACAGTTACGTAAGAACTTACCGTAACAGTAGATCTTCGAGAGAGGCTCTTGCAGTAAGTAATTACATATAGGACTGACGCCGGCTGGCGGCAGGACCCCATGGAAAAATTTCTAGCTAGCAGTCCCTGGCGAGGGACCACCCCCACGTCAGGTGACCGGTATCATACGACGTCGGTATAAAGGGGCGGTCTCGGACGCCCGCCTTCCAGTTCTTTCCTGCCACAGGCCTGGACGAGAGAGAAGCAAATGTTTCCATTCTTGGAAAAAGAGCTGAAAAAGCCTAGGGGGATGGAGGGCAGGAAGGTATTACCTACTGCAACAGCCTCTCTCGAAGATCTACTGTTACAGTAAGTTCTTATGTAACTGTACTATCTTACTTCGAGAGGGCTCTTGCAGTAGATAATTACATACAGGACTGAATCCCAAGCAGTCTGGAACAAATAAAAGGCACCGGGAGGAGGAAACTACTCCAGAAAGTAGCAGTATCTTGCAAGCCTCAAGACAGGAGGTTTTGCAAAAACTATAGCCCAAAGCCTGCTCTCACGGGCGAGAGGCAATGTCCAAACTGTGTCATCTGGTAAGTGTGGATGGAAGTCCAGGTGGCGAGCACAGATGTCTGCTGCAGACACATTCTTGAAACAAGCTCAGAGGTCGCTACTTCACAAGTGGTGTGACTCTGACTTGACCCGGAAGGGTCTTGTTGTACTGTCATAACAAAAAGTGATGCAATGAGCTAACCACTCGACAGGCATTGCTTGGAAACAGCATTGCCTTCCCTTTTGTGAGCAAAAGAGACGAACAACTGATCAGTCTTTCTGAGATCCTTTGTCCTGTTGGTGTAGTATCTCAGAATCCGGTGGACATCCATGGTATGGAGTAAATATTCCCCTTGGTTGGAGTACTGCGTGAAAAAGGCAGGTAACTCTATGGAGTGATTTAAGGTAGACTCTGCTACCACTTTAGGTAGAAACTTAGGGTTCGTGCGAAGAGCCACTCATTCTTTGTGAAAAACCAAATAGGGGATTTTGCACATAAGGGCCTGGAGCTCTGAAATTCTTCGAGGAAGTAATGGCCACCAAGAAAAGCGCTCTTCCACTTAAAGAAACTTCAGATCTCGTGGTTGCTGCAGGTTCAAGGGAGGAAGGGTAAGTTTCTCGAGAACAAAGTTCAAGTCCCAAGGGGGAGCAGGAGTTCGGATGGGGGGCCTCAGATGAAGGACCCCTCTAAAGAAAGGTCTTAGAGACCTCTAATTGGGCAAATGCTTTATCTGCGAAAAGAACATGGTAAGCTGAAATAGCAGCCATGTGCACTTTCAAGGAGGAATGGCTGAGACCCAGGTCGAAGAGATGACGTAAATATTCCAGCAGAATGGCCACTGAACAGGAGAAAGGCTCCACGTTCCTAGAGGCGGCCCAAATAGAAAATCTCTTCCATTTTATGGCATAAGTGGACCTAGTGGAGGGTTTTCTAGCCTCCACCAGAATCTCCGCCACTTTTGGAGAGACACCAAAACGAGATTGAGCTAGGTCTGCAGGAACCATGCATGAAGTTGCAGGGACTTGAGGCCCGGATGGACCAGGGTCCCCTGATCCTGGGTCAGCAAACCTCGAGATAAAGAAAGAGGAAGAGAAGGAACCTCTCAGTATTGTTGTAGAAGAGAGAACCAGATTTGCCTGGGCCAGAAAGGAGCGATCAGAATCATTCTCGCTCCTTCTGTGGTTAGTTTCTGCAATACATGAGGGACCAGAGGAATTGGAGGAAACGCACAGACGAATCTGCCCTTCCAGTCTAGAGACAGAACGCTGCTCCAGAAAGCGCCTCGCTTTGGAACGAGCGAGCAAAAGGTAGGAAGTTTTGCGTTTTGGGGAGAGGTGAACAAGTCTACCTGCGGAGTCCCCCAAAGCTAAAAGATATCGTCTAGCAGCTTTTGGTCCAATTCCCACTCATGTGGTAGGGCAGAGGAGCGGCTTAGCTTGTCTGCCAGGGTATTGTCAACTCCTGGAACGTGAATCACAGTGAGGTGACGGTTGTGTTGAGTTGCCCAGTCCCAAACCCTCATTGCTTCCCTGTACAGAGGGTAGGATCGAGTCCCTCCCTGCTTGTTGATGTACCACACCACGCACATGTTGTCTGTCTGGACAGCTAGGTGACTGGGAAGAATGTATTGGTGAAGGGCTTGGAGAGCATATAGTACTGCTCTAAGCTTGAGCACACTGACGTGTAGAGCTAGTTCCAATCTGGACCATAAGCCCTGGGTTCGGTGAGGACCCAGATGGGCTCCCCAACCTTCGCCTGATGCGTCTGTGGTCAGAGTCTGGGAGGGGGTTGGATGACAGAAGGGGACCTCCCGAAACAGGTTCTCTCGAACCATCCACCATTGCAAGTCTCGTGCCATCAGCGAGGAGATCAGAACTAGATGATCTAGGTCTTCTACAAGTTGATCCCACTGGGAGCGAAGAGTCCACTGAGAGATCCTCATGTGGAGTCGAGCTCGGGGGACCGTCGGAATAGCGGCCGCCATGAGCCCAGGAGACAGAGAACCGACCTCACCAGAATCCTCCTGCATTCTGATAGCAGGGAGATCTGGGACTGAAGAGAGGCCGCCCTGTCTGGAGGCAGGAAGGCCTTGCTCACCCTCGTATCGAGGATAGCCCCGATGAACTGTAGTCTCTGGGAGGGATCCAGATGAGACTTGGAATGGTTGATGGTAATACCCAGGCAAGTAAAAACCTGCTGGGTGAGGGAGAGAAATGCAGGGCTCCTCCTGGATGAGCCGCCAGGAGCCAGTCGTCCCAGGTAAGGGAGCTGCACTCCCATCGACGAGGTGGGCCGCTACCACAGCCAGGCATTGGTAAACACTCGGGTGCCGAGGAAAGACCAAACGGGAGCGCCCGGAATTGGTAATGGTCCCCCTGAAACGCAAACCGAAGATACTTGCGGTGAGAAAGGCGAATGGGGATGTGAAGATATGCATCCTGCATATCCAGCGCACAAAGCCATTGACCCGGCCGAAGGAGGGGCAGAAAGGTCTGCAGAGAGAGTATCCTGAACCTTTTGCATTCTACGTAAAGGTTCAAGGAGCTGAGATCGAGAATGGGTCTGAGATCTCCTGTCTTCTTTGGGACCAGGAAGAAATGTGAATAGTAACCCGTCCAGTGAAGATGAAGGGGAACGGGTTCTATGGCCCTCTTCGCGAGGAGTGCAGAGATTTCTTCCCGGACCAAAGGAAGATGATCCCTTGCATAGGACGACTTCAGAGGTGGGTGGCAGGGTGGTTTCTGTAGAAACTCTATGGAGTGCCCTTCCGCTATAAGCTGGAGCACCCAAGAATCCGTTGTTATCCTCTCCCAACCCGCAAGGTGGAGGGAGAACTCCTCCTACCAGTTCCTCCAGTGTGTCTGGATGCGGTGGGAGAGGGGAGGAGTCAGGTGGTGGGGCAGCTGCAGCTGGGGCACCCGCTAAGCTTTTTTGGGCGGGGGCCTGGCAGCTGCGGGGACCCGACGCTTGGTGGCCGCCTTCCTTGGGGTTTCGCTGTGGCCGACTGGCGTCTGCAAAAGGGACGGCGCTGCGGGTGATGGGGACGGTACATGGAATCCATCACGGATTTCAGAGCTGTCCCTTCTCATAAGTCGGTGATGATGTCCTTGACATCACCACCGGAAAGCACCGACCCCTGAAAGGTGCTTCCGGATCACTGGATTGCACCTCCGGACCAAACCTGACAAGCGGAGCCAGGCATGACGCTCAGACTACAGCGAAGCGGAGCTCGCCCGGCAGTGTCCACTGCATCATATGTCGTCCGCAGAATGTGGCGACCGGCTGAATGAGCAGAACGGACTAGATCGGCTAACTCCTGCTTGACTTGAGAGTCAGGTTAGGAGTCTATCTTAGATTCCACCTGGATAAGGATGGCCTTCTGATAATCCCCCATATGGGCGACGTAATTCAGGGCCTGAATTCCCAGTGTGGAAGAGGCGTAAATCTTTCTTCCATACTGGTCCAGGAGGCAAGATTCCTTATCCTGAGGAGACGAGCTTAGATGTTTGGGGTGCGCTGACCGGCCATGAGCGGCCCTAATCATAACCGAATCTGCACGAGGGTGGGAGTCCAGATAGTCTACACCCTCTGGAGCCTGGTATAGCCTGTTAGACTTCCTAGGAAGTGGGGCTAACGCCAACGGTTGTTTCCAAATGGTGGAAACAAGGTGGACATGAGGCTCGATCCAGGGTGGCACTAAAGTTGGGGCTGTCAGGAGCAGGTCCAGATGTTCGGCGCAGTTTGGTGAGCTTGAGGATCTGGTCTCAAGGAGCGCCACTGATGAACTTCCTGGATTTTTCTGAGCAACCCGTGAAGGAAGGATCCTCCGGAGGAGACTCGAGGGGCCCCCGGCCGGGGCTTAGATGGAGAGCGAGGCTCGTCGTCTCTCTCGGAGCATCCTTCGGAAGAATCCGAGGAATCCGAGAGGGAAGAAGAATCAGAAGCAGAATAAGACTCCCTAACACAGCTGGGGGCAGTAACGGGTTCCTTGGGGGGTACCTGTGGACGCGTGTCCTGCCCCTCTCGGGATCCAGAGGGAAGGGCCATGGAGTCTGGAGGCGGTGAGGGAGTGTGCCGCCTCGGATGTATGGGAGCCGGGGGTGGCACCATCACCGTAAGGTGGCTCTCTACCTCCTTTGTGAGCTGAGCCTTGGCCTCAGCCCACCAGGAAGCCAGAGTCTCCTGCAGATCCACTGGTGGCCGTGGGGGCGGTGGAGGTGGAGGAGGAGGGGGGAAAGGCGTATGGGTTGTACCCGTAAGGTGAGTATCCGAAAACCGGCTGCGGGAAAACCAGCGCTCGGGTATTGTGGCGCGGGTACTGCGGCGCTGGATACTGCGGTCCGGGTATGGCGACGCCGGATAAGATGGCGGGTACCGCGGCACGGGGGCTGCGAGCAGACGGCCCGGATGAGGGCCTCCCATGGGCGGATCAACATTGAGGCGCCTGGAGGGTAGGGCCCGACGGAAGGGAAAATCCCTGATGGTGTCGGGCGGGGCGGCGCCAGATCCGGTTCCTTCGGAGGAGGGCTGACTGAGGTGGAAGATCCCCGCAACGCCTGGGGATGGGGAGAGGAAACCTTGGGGTCAGGCTGGGGTGACTCAGGCTCCCAGACGGCAGCGAAGGCTGTGGGAACCGGAACGACGGGCATGGGGTCCGCCGAGGTTCCGTCACCGCGCACATCGGGGAGCCACGCGGTGGCTTAGGGACTAGTTCCTGGCGGGCACCAGGGAGCCGCATCCGTCTTCAGGGTCCCTCATCAGAGGCGGGCCGAGCTGAAGGAGCAGGGACGTGGTCGTGCGCCGCCCCGAAGGGTCGGGCGTCTTCTCGACCCTCTCCCGGCAGACATCGGAGAAGCCGATGTCCGACTTATTGGAGTCGCCTGCGCCAGTAGGCCGCAAGCCTGCGGCTGAACCCGGGGCGGAGGCCTCCTTTGGCCCAGAGGCACCCGCAAGGCCCGAGCACGAGCCAGATGGGCGGGCGGATGCCTCCTCCAAACCCTTGGAGGCTGCTGTCGGACGGTCCCCCGGAGGGGATGTTACCTGGGCCGCGACTCTGGTCGGAGTCGCGGAAGAGGAGACCTTCTCCCGGTGCCTCTCCTTGTCCCGCTTTTTGCGATGTCCTTCCGGAGAACTGGACACCTGCCTCAGCTTTTTCAACTCTTTCTCCCTCGAAGACATCTTTTTCTTGAGAAGATGGGCTTCCAGGGACTGTTGGCGCCGTTTGCGGGTAGCCGCGTTGAAGTTGAGGCCGTGCTGGCACTTGTCGACCGGGTGGTCGGGGCCTAGGCAGAAAAGGCAGAGGGAATGGCAGTCCTTGTGTGGCAGTTGGGTGCCGCACGAGTCGCACTTGTTTTTGTGCTCGGAGGGTGTAGGGGACGACATACACCGACGATGACCTGACGATAGAAGAAAAGAATAATTTTAATTTTCGGTAAAACCGACGAAAGGTTAGGGGTGACGAAGCATGAACTTTTCCGCGAGGTGCTGCATGAGCTAACGGCAGGAAAGAACTGGAAGGCGGGTGTCTGGGACCGCCCCTTTATACCGACGTCATATGACGCTGGTCACCTGACATGGGGGCGGTCCCTCGCCAGGGACTGCTAGCTAGAAATGTTTCCGTGGGGTCCTGCTGCCAGCCGGCATCAGTCCTATACGTAATTACCTACTGCAAGAGCCCTCTCGAAGTAAGATCTGGAGGTATTTGCAATGGGACGGACGGATAAGGATATGCAGGTAGGCATCCTGCATATCCAGGGCGCACAGCCACTGTCCCAGCTGAAGGAGGCAGAAGGCTCTGCAGAGAGAGATTCGAACCTCTTGTACTCCATGAACAGGTTCAAGGAACTGAGGTCCAGGATGGGCCTCATGTCGCCTGACTTCTTCGGAACCAGGAAGAAATGAGAATAGTAACCCGTCCTCCTGAGATTTTGGGGCGGGGGAGAACGGGCTCTGTCGCTGCCTTCCGAGGAAGGGCAGAGATTTCTTCCTGAACCAGAAGAAGGTGTTCCGGGGAGTAAGACAACCTTGGAAGGGGGTTTTCTGGGAGGTTTCTGAAGAAACTCTATTGAGTGTCCTTCCGCTATCAGCTGGAGCACCCAAACGTCTGACATGATCCTCTCCCAACCTGGTAGATGCAGGGAGAATCTCCCCTTACCGGTTCCTCTGGAAGGGCCAGAGGCTGTGGGAGAGGAAAGGAGTCAGGTGGTGTGGGGCAGTGCCGCGGCTGGAGTTCCTGCTGCTTGTGTGGGCGGAGGGGCTTCGCGACGTTTATTGGCCTACTTCCCTTAAGGTTTTGCCTTAGCCCATGCCCGCTTGCGAAAGGGACGGCGCTGCTGCTGAGGGGTTCTGTACAAGTCGTCGACCTCCTTTAGAGCAGTGCCCTTCTCTTGCAGTCCGGTGATGATATCCTTGACATTACCACCGAACAGCACCGAACCTCTGAAGGGCGCATCCTGGATGGCAGACTGCACTTCAGGGACCAAACCCGACACTCTGAGCCAGGCGTGTCACCGCAAACCCCATGGCGAACTCCAAGCTCCTACCAGCAGTGTCCACTGCATCGTAGGAAGCACGAAGCATGTGCCTACTGGCCGAACGAGCAGATCGGACCAGGTCTGCCACTTCCTGCTTGGTCTGCGAATCAGGAAGGGAGTCCAGTTTAGCATCCACCTCGCTAAGGATGGCCTTCTGGTAATCCCCCATATGGGTGACATAGTTCAAGGCCCAAATACCCAGAGTGGAAGATGCAAAGACTTTCTTCCTATACTGGTCCAGAAGGCGGGATTCCTTATCGGGGGTGACAAGCTCAAATGTTTTGTATTGGCTGTCTGGCCATGGGCGGCGATGATCACAACAGAGTTAGCCTTGGGGTGAGAGTTAAGAAACCCAACACCCTCGGGAGCCTGATGTAGCTTGTCCGCCTTCCTCGGAAGGGGGTGGGCTATGGCGGAGGGTTGCTTCCAGATAGTGGAAACAAGGTCCATGTGAGGCTCAATCCAGGGTGGAACCAAGGTAGGAGCAACCTCGGGCAGATCCAAATGGGCAGCTAGTGTCTGCCGCTGTGGATCTAGCTCCAAAGAGTGCCACTGATGGATAGCCTGGATTTTGCACAGCAACTCTGTAAAGGAAGGATCCTCTGGAGGAGACTTCGGAGGAGTCCTCGGCCAGGGTTTATCTGGAGAGCGGGGCTTGTCGTCCCAGTCGGAGCGTCCATCGGAGTCATCCGAAGGCTTTGAGGAGGAAGAAGAAGAGGAAGACACCACCTCCTGACTTGGGGGAGGAACAAACCCCTTGGGAAGCCCTCGGGGAAGCGTATCCAACCCTGCTTTGGAACTGGAAGGCTCACCTCTGGTATCCGGAGAAGGGGAGGGAGTCTCTCGTCTCCAACGTAGGGGGTCCAGAACCGGGACTGGCATCGGAAGACGACTCTCCACCTCCCTAGTGAGCGGAGCCTTGGCCTCAGCCCACCAGGAAGCCAGAGTCTCCTTCAAATCCACCGGCGGCTGAGGGGGCGGTGGAGGAGGGGGATATGGATACTGAATGTATCCGTAAGGAGCGTATCCGTAACCGGATGTCGGGTACCCCGGCATCGGGTAACGAGGCACCATGTACTGCGGCATCAGATAGGCCAGTGTCGGGTACTGGGGCACCGGATACTGCGGACCTGGGTATGACGGCGTTGGATACGACGGAGTCGGGTACCTAGGAACCAGGGGGTCTGCCTGGGCAGACGGCCCGGTGAGGCACGCAGTAGGCAGGCCTGGTACAGGAGGCTCGGCAGGCGACGGGCCTGGCGTAGGGGCGGCATCCGGGAGAGGGATGTCGCCCAGTGAGGCAGGACCGGCATTGGGGCAGGCGTCCGGGGAACCAACGTCATGTCATCCGGCCCAGCGGGAGGGAGACCTGACGGGGGGGTGCTTAAAAATCCTCAGCATCGCCCGGGGAAGGAGGGAAAAAATCCCCAGGGTCATGCTGAGGAGACCCAGGGTCTCTGGAGGGCAGTGAAGGCTGCAGAGAGCCAGGAACGGCGGATTAAGTAAGGTCCAGCGTCGGCTCAGCTGCCACATGGGCGTCGGGCAGCCCGACAACCGACTTATCAGTGGAGTCCGGGCGGACGTCGGAGGAGCCAACATCCGACATAGCGGACCCTTCACCCAAGGCAGGCCGCGAAGGAGGGGCGGTCTGGTCGGGCGGAACAGGGGCCGTCGCTGCCTCAAAATGTCGGACAGCAATGTGTGATTCTGGGCGGGTGTCAGAGGAGCTGGCGTCGACACACCGAGACCACCTCGATCAGTAGGTCACACGGCAGCAGCCTTACTGGGAGTGGCGGCCTCCAAAGTCTCGGGCCTGAGCACGAGCCAGACGGTGGGTCCGATGTTGTCTTGCAGCCTCCAAGACGGCCGGCCACGGGAGCGGTCCTCAGGGGTGGGGATGTTACTTGCAACACGGCGACTCCAGCCAAAGTCACAGTGGAAGAGGAGCCCCGGTACTGATGCTTCTCCTTGTCCTTCTTCTTACGAAGGCCTTCCGGGGAAGTAGAAGCCTGACAGAGCTTTTTCAACTCCTTCTCCATGGAGGTCATTTTCTTTTTTAGGATGTTGGCCTCCAGGGACTGCTGCCTCCGTCTGCGGGTGGCGGCACTGAATTTCAGGCACTTCTCCATCTGATGATCCGGGCCCAGACAGAAGAGACACTGGGAATGGCTGTCCTGGTGTGGGAGTTGGGCGACACATAAGTCGCACCTATTCTTGTGCTCACAGGGTGTAGGGGACGACATACACCACCAAAAAAGTAAGCTATTTATTGAATAAATCGAGAAAAAAACGACGGTATAACTACCGACGACAGACTGACGAGCATTGAACTTCACCGCAAGGCACTGACACGAGCCAACGGTGGGAAAGAACTGGAAGACGGGTGTGGGGGACCGCCCCTTTATTCTGACGTCACATGATGCCGGTCACCTGACGTGGGGCGGTCCCCCGCCAGAGACTGCTGGATAGAAATTTTTCCATGGGGTCCTGACACCTGCCGGCTTCAGTCGTATATGTAATTACCTACTGCAAGAGCCCTCTCGAAGTAAGATCTACTTCTACTGCCCTGTTGTTCAGAAGGCCTTGTACCTTGGAAGCAAGAAGGTCCAACTGTGCCGCAGACAGTCTGGGCTGTCTCTTGGGAGGATGATCGGGGGTCCAACAAATTGAGAGAGTACCTCTCACGGATTATCCTGAAAACCCATTTGTCAAACATTATAGATTTCCACTGATGGTAGAACTGAGTCAGATATCCTCCCACTGCCGAGGAAGAGTCCCCCTAGAGCAGTTGAGGTGGGACCTGGGCCAGAAACTCAGAAAGTGGCACTGGGCACTTTGGGGCCTTGTGCTTTCTACTGCATTTTCTTTTGCAGTTGAGGGTTTTGGTTTCTGTTAAAAGAAAAAATTACTCACCTTAGTAATTGTGTTTCTTCTAATGGAGTCTTGCTGTATTCTGACAATTTGCAGTTAGCTCCAGCTCTTGAACTGCCCCAGAGAGTGAAGGGTTAAATTCTATGCCAGGCATAGAACGTTGGGCTTGAGCTCGGTTGAAAACTCTGTGTCCTTCTGAAACCAAACCATCAGATTCTTAAGAGCTAAAACTCACTGACTAAGTAATGTGGAAACTGTAAAAAACTCATAGTAGCCAACTGGCAACAAAGACTTTGGATTCCCCAAAAGACTCAAGCCAGGAAACCGAAAGAACCAAAACCAGGTAATAAGAAATAAAAACTTTTAATTAAACAAATACAAAGCACCCAACACAACAGGAGTGGGGTAAAGACACCCCTGGGGTGCAACACTGCACTGCACTGCACCTGCCCACCCACTTCCCAAAAACAGGTTCTGAGAGGGGAGGCAGGGAGGGAGGTCAGAATACAGCAAGACTCCATTAGAAGAAACACAATTACTAAGGTGAGTAATTTTTTCTTCAAACAACATGAAGTCTTGCTGTATTCTGACAATTTGCAGACTACCAAGCAGTACCTCCAAGGAGGAGGGACAGAACCTACTTTGGGAATAGGCTCTGAAGTACTGCTGTGCCAAACCTAGCATCACTTCCTAGCCTGGATATCCAGAGAGCAATGCTTGGTAAAGGTATGAACTGTTTTCCAAGTGGCTGCTTGACAGATTTCTAACAAGAGGATATCCCTAGCTGCAGCCAGAGATACAGCTGTACCTCTAGTGGAATGAGCCCTCAGACCTGAAGGTGCAGTTTTTCTCAGTTTTTCATAGCAGAATTGAATACAGGACACAATCCACCTGGCAATGGTTCTCTTGGTGGCAGGTTTTCCCTTACCTACTTCCCCACAAGTTAGGAACAACTGGAGGGAGTCAAACCTGTGATCCTTTGTCCATTCTATGTAGTAACTAAGGGCCCTTTTTAACATCTAAACTGTGTAACCTCCGTTCCCCTGAGGAGGTGTGATCAGTGAAGAACGCAGGAAGAGACAAAAATTGGTTTAAGTGGAAATCAGAAACCACTTTAGGTAGGAACCTTCTATTGGTTCTAAGGACCACCTTATCACTATGGAAAGAGATGAAGTCAGGCTCCACTGACAGGGCTTGCAATTCACTGATACGTCTGGCAGAAGTAACAGCAACCAAAAATGAAAATTACGTACCTACCGTAATTCTTGATGTTCTCTTGTATCTTCACCATTTATTACTGCTTGGGTAGTGCCGGAGGCGTGCACCCGCCTCGGGAGAATTTTTTTTTTTTGAGTCGGCTCAACGGCGCCGCCTTACAAGTGGCCATGACTCGGCCATGCGAGGGTGGCCATTAGGTGCTGCAGACTCCTCCTCCATCTCAGTTCTGTAGCTGGAGAGGCAAGAAAAGGTAAAGGAAAAAGGGAGAGCTAGGCAAGAGAGACGAGGGATAGAAAAGGAAAAGATATAAACTGAAGAAGGAATAAAGGCCAGTAGAGGACAGGTGGAAAAGGGAGAATACCTACCCTAAGGGTCCGCAGGGCCTCCCATCTGGGGCGGCTCTAAGGGAGGAACAGATAAAGAGAGAAGGAAGAAGAAGAAGAAAGAGAAGAAAGAAGGGATGTTGAGAGGGGAGAACACTGCCCATAGATATATTGGTTGAGGGGGTACAAGCTCAGAACCCAAAACCAAGGGAGCAAGAATCCCTCTTAATGGAAGTGAGAAAAGGTTCAGCTGAACCACTTGTATAGATTGGACACAAAGGGCAGAGTCTCTACAATCTCATCATCCCAACCCCCTACATTGTAGCTGAGAGCTTACAGACTGCCCGGACAGAAAACTGTTCCGGAAAGAGAGCGCCCAACTATGGTGGTGGGGGGGTAAGGCCCTTAGCACCTTGTTAAGTGCTAGCACTGAAGTGTATGGGTAGGGGTTAGGCCCTACAAAAGGCAGCTTTGTATGAAGGATAGAGTGGGAACTCAATCTGACTCCCTGAAGGCAAGGCACGGGCAGTAGTTCAAGGTTAAGAAGTGCAGAAGCACCAACCAGAAGAAGCTGGCAAATAATGCCCGCCAGGGGGAACTTAATTTTGAGGCCGAGCCATAGAGGGACGGTCTCTTCAGTTGTGAACTGAACATCGTGGCTAAACAGCCCAGAGTTCACCCCTAGGTGCAGTCAGAAAGAGTTCCCTGAGGATATGAGAATAGTCCTGCTCGTTCCCCTTTACCTTGAGGAAAAAAGATCCGGCCAAGAAGGATGGAAACCAGGATAGTTTTTTTTTTTTGGCATAAAGGTCAAAGGAAAGGAGAGGAATGAGAAGGGAGTGGGAGACGCCGCAGTAGGAGGCCACTGAGGGGAAGGTGGGTGGGTATCAGCAATAAATGGTGAAGATACAAGAGAAGATCAAGAATTATGGTAGGTACGTAATTTTCATATCTTCCCTTGTCAATTTTACCATTGTTACTGCTTGGGTGAGTACCAAGCTCACCCCCCGTGTGGGGATAAAGAAACCCTGAGGGAGCAAGACCCCCAGCCTCCTGTTGGTGAGAAACAGAAGGGGAAGACCCTGGGCTAATCGAGTGAGAAGCCCATGGTGGAGGAGAGCTAGGAGGTGTCCCCCGAGGACGGGGAGATGGAGGAAGCCCCTGCAGAAGTCTCCTAGCTCTGGAGGAAAAGAGACGGAGCGAATCACCCTACGCCGGACCAGGGGTGACAACCTTGACAGATGAAGCCATGCCGTCCGTCTAATACAGATCGCTGTCTCTGCAAGCCTGGAAGCCACCTCATTGGTGTCATAAGATGCCCCTGCTTGGTGCCTTGGTGTCTTGCCAGCTCCAGGCTTATAGCACAGAGGGCAATAGCTTGTCTGGTTTGCTCCGTATCAGGCACTGATGCTAAGATTTGGGAAAGCATCGACCACAAATGCCTACTGTAGGCAGCATGGTGAGCCTGACGTGATGCAATGCATAACATCACACGAGAGGAAGAGAACACTCTTCTCCTCCACCGGTCAAACTGTAGGGAATCTGAGTCCGGTGGACGGATGTGCGCCAGGCGGCGCCCGGAGGGAGTTTCAAGGTATGCCAATCCCAAAGGTGGGGTGGGGACAGCACCTAGAGATTCCGATGGGGCACAATGCCTTCGTTCGCAGTCTGCCAGGGCTGGAGAAGGGGCGGCTGATGACTGCCAGGAACGGACAGACACCTCCTGGAAGGGAATAGGCCAGGATACTACCACCAAATGCTAGGCACTGAATTCACCAAGGAATTCATGCGTCTCCCATTCGGCATTGTCTCGCCTAAAATATAAATGAGATACGAAGATCCTTCACCATCCTTGAAAGGAAATCGCTGATATTCAGTGAAATCAGCATCAGAGAAGAGATGAGCAGTGGGTTTCTCTCCCTCAGAGGAGGGAGACAAGGATGATGGAGAGCTCAAATGTCCAGAGGACTCCTGCGGCAGTGGGGATAGGCGAAACACCCGCTCATGCATATAACTAACATATGAGGGGAAGGCCGCCACAAAGCCTCTGAACGTCTCCCAGGATAACGGGCTCGTAGGACCGACATGGCCTGGGAGAGAGGGGGGTGGCTGCAGAGGAATGGGAGAGGGATGCCTATGGCGAGGCAACTGTCCTCTTCTGAGGCTCTGAAATCCGGGGAACGGAGCCCGAGCTGGTGGGATCCCAGACAACAAACCAGGTTGCAGAACGGAACCCTGGGGATGCAAAGCCAGGAAGAGCCTAGTAGGGGATCCTCCCCTGTGATGAACCTGGGGCTGCATGGATCCAGAAGGGCAGCCCACAGCAACGCCACCAGAGGGGTCCCTGGGGCTCGAGAGGGAAAGATGGGGCCCAGCGCTACGGCTCCTACCCACCTCCCGAGGGGTGGCAGGTGAAGACCGAGGCGCCTGAACCCTGTCTCTCGACCCCCGGACTCTGAGGACACCCTCCTCCTCGACCCCAGTGACCCCCCACCCCAAGGTGGTGCAGCAGCGCCGGGATCGGCCGCTGCCACAACCCCCTCAGGAAGGAGAACCCCTCCCTCCCTCCACCTCCGCTCCATCCCCCTCCAGGGCCCCTAGACCACCCCCAGCCTGGGAGGCCTCAGGGGAGGATAGCAGTGGAGACAGAGGAATAGGCGCGATGGGCCGCCTAACACCTTGTCCCACCAGAGACCCTGACTCCGAAGAGTCAGGATGCCAGGATGGGTCCACATCTGAATCCTCCGAGGAGGAGGAGGAAGAAACCAGCTAGACCATAATACTGGCCACCCCGGGGGTCTCCAGTAAAACGGCACAATGAACGGTGCCGGTGCCAGCAGTGGTGCCAGACGACCACGGACCCCCTGCAAAGCTTAGACCCAGCCCCAACTCCACAACGGCACCGGCCAGACCCATTGCACCACCCTCGGCGCTGGGACCTGACTCGGCACCACTAGAACCACCGACCGGGCGCATGGTGCCGAGAGCCAACACGGCGCCGTTCTCGATCACCGGTGCCAGGATTCGAAACAGCCGAAGGCGGCGCCAACGGTCCACCGATGCCAGCTCCAGCAGACCTGGGCCTCACTGGGAGCCTGCACTCCGGGAGGTGACTGCTGAGCGTGTGTATCCACCGCAGCCCCAGGAGGGACCTCGGCATTCCTCCAACACTGCAAAAGAAGCTTCCTATTCTGCAAGAGAAGATGAGGAAGCCTCCTCCTCTACAGACCGTATAGGCCTGAGAGGGGACCCGGAGGAAGGGTCTAGAGACCTTACCTGGGAATCCCTGGAGCAGCGCTGTCCCCCGAAAGTCGGCGGAGCCTTGCCGATCTTGAACGCGCGGACTTCCAGGACGCGACGGTACATCGAGAAACAGATGTCGCACACATCCATATTGTAGTTGAGTCCCAGGCAATGGAGACAAACATCATGCCGGTCTGTGACAGAAAAATGCCAGCCACAGGAGCACCGATGCATAGGGGCACGGCCCGCCTTCGACTTACGTTTTGCCCCCGAACCTGACATGATGCGAAAAAAATGAAGACCAAAACAAACACAGCTCTCAGCGCCGTCGAAAAAAGGGAAGGAAAAAGAACAGTCTTACCGGTGACAACTTCGAGAAAAGCAGGGAGAAGTCTGGAATGGTCCATATCGCAACTAGGCCTAGAACTGAATCTAACCGCGTAGCAGGTGCAGCCTCGACGGCGGGAGAAACAGAACTAAGATGGAGGAGGAGTCTGTGGACCTAATGGCCACCGCGCGCATGACGAGGCCACTCTCGTGGGTGGCGCCGCTGGAGCCGACTCAAAAAAAAAATCTCCATGGCTGGAAAGACCGCACTACCTAAGCAGTAATGAATGGTGAAGACTGACAAGGGAAGATCACAGTTTTCCAAATCAAGTACTTGAGCTCTGCTGAGGACATAGGCTCGAAGGGGGGTTGCATCAGCTGAGCAATACAAATATTCAAATCCCAGGCAGGAGCAGGATCCCTAAAAGGGGGATTGCTATGAAGCAATCCTTTGAAAAATTTACAGAATACAGGGTGAGATGACAGACAGGAAGATTTCCCCACTGACAGGAAAGCAGCAATAGCTGACAAATGAACTTTGAGAATATCTGGTTTGAGGACTAGGCCATTAAGGTAAACCATGTAATCCAGAACTGTAGACAAGTCAGCAGTGCCTGGGGAAATGTGCTTCTTGGAACACCGAATACTGAACCTTTTCCATTTGGAGTTGTAGGTTTTTCTTGTGGCAGGCTTTCGAGAAGCCTTGAGGATCTGCAGAACCCCTTGGGACAGCTGTAAATCTGCATACTTTTAAGTCTACAAGAGCCATGCCTTGAGATTGAGTGACTGGAGACTGGGGTAACAAATCCTCCCAAGAGGAAGTTAGCAGATTGTAATTCATGGGAAGAGACAGGGGAAGATGGACAGCAACAGGGGGTACCAAGGCTGCCTGGCCCAGACTGAAGCAATCAGAATCACTTTGCATGGCTGTGACCTTACCTTGACTAGAACCTTGAACAACAGAGGAAAAGGAGGGAAGGCATAAAGAAACTTCCCTTCCCAGTTCTAAATCAGAGCATCCAGAGGGACTGAACCCAAGACTGGGGACTGCAACAAAAGAGAGGAAGTTGGTGATTTTCTGGGGCTGCAAAGAGATCTATCTCCGAAGTGCCCCACTTTGAGAAGATCACCTTCAACACCAAAGGATCCAGAGACCATTCATGATGGCCCTGGGAAATCCTGCTCAATGCATCCGCTATCACAGTGTCCTTTCCTGGGAGGTGGACCGCTACTAGAGAGGTCTGCAGCGAATAAGCCAGGGACAGTACAGTTACATAAGAACTTACCATAACAGTAGATCTTCAAGAGGAGCTCTTGCAGCAGGCTGTAACAATTAGGACTATGCCGCAGGCACTAGGACCCTCAGGAAAACTTTTCAGCCAGCAGTATACATCAGGGACTGTCCCCGACGTTGGCCCTGCCCCGACGTCAGCCCTGGTACAAAAGGGGGCAGACCCAGCTCCACCTCAGTTCCCCCACCAAGGCCCACGAACAAGCCCTGACAAGAGAAGGAGATGAAGCACTTGATGAAAATGTAGATGAAGATCTGCACACCTCGAGGGGGAAGGTGGGTGGGAAAGTAACGCCTGCTGCAAGAGCTCCTCTCGAAGATCTACTGTTATGGTAAGTTCTTACGTAACTGTACTATTTTACTTTGAGTGGGAGCTCTTGCAGCAGGCTATAACAATTAGGACTGAATACCAAGCAGTCACATGCCAAAGAGGTAGTCGACCCCGGGAGGTGGAATATACTGACTCCAGAGGCCTAGGACAAAAGTCCCTGCAAAACAGCCAGACCAAAACTGGCACGGCATCTGGAGATGATATCCAAGCTGTAATGCTTGACAAGGTATACGCAAATTCCAGGTAAGCGGCAGCATGTCCCTTATAGAGACATTTCTCAGGGTGGCAAAAGCAGACACTCCCCTGGTGGAGTGATCCCTGACTGGACCCGGTAGGGGTTTGTTGTGCTTTTCCTAGCATAAGGATACGCAGTGGACGATTCACTTCAAAATCGTCTGCTTGGTCACTGACCTGCCCAAGCATTGTGGTGTAAAGGCCACAAAAAGTTGCTCCAACTGATGGTGCATAGCTGTGCTTTTGAGGTAATACCTCAAAGTCCTGTGGACATCCAATGTGTGAAGGAGAGCTTCCCCTCTATTAGATGGGGAAGGAAAATAGACTGGAAGGTCAACCGACTGGTTGAGGGTCAACTCCGAGACCTCTTTCGGAAGAAACTTAGGATTTGTTCTAAGGGAAACCCTTTCCCTGTGGAAAATCAAATACAGCTCTTTACACGTCAGAGCCTGAAGCTCAGAAACTCTTCGAGCTGAGGTAATAGCAACCAAAAAACACACCTTCCAAGAAAGATAATGCAGCTCACAATTCGCTGCTGGCTCAAAGGGAGGGAGGGTGAGCTTCTCCAACACAAAAAGGAGATCCCAGGGTGGGATAGGATCCCTAATGGGAGGTCTCATATGCAAAATTCCTCTCAAAAAGGTGCAGGCTACATCCAACTGTGCTAATGCCTTGTCTCCAATCAGAGCATGATAGGCGGAGACAGCCCACATGTGCACCTTAATAGAGGAGTAACTCAGGCCATGTTGGTACAAGGAGAGGAGGTACTGTAACGCTGAGTTCACTGGACAGGTGACGGGGTCCACATGCTATGACGAGGCCCATGAACAAAACCACTTCCATTTCATAGCATAGGCGGAGCGGGTGGAGGGCTTCCTCGGCGACACTAGGACTGCCGCCACCTCCGGGGGAAACCCTGCATCTCTGTTGAGCTACATGTGAAGGAGCCGAGCATGTAGATGTAAGGAACGAAGATCCAGATGGACCAGCGACCCCTGTTCCTGAGATAGCAACTGCGAGCATATGGGCAGCGGAGTTGGAGGTTCTATGGATAACCGCTGCAGGAGTGGGAACCAAATCTGCAGAGGCCATCTGGGGGGTACTACAATCATTCGAGCCCCTTCTGCCTGTAACTTCAGTAGGACTCTCTGAATGAGAGGGAAGGGCGGGAAGGCATAGAGAAACCTCTCTGCCCAGCAAAGCGATAACACATCTGGCCAGAAAACTCCAGGCGCGTGCTCTCGCAAGCAAAACACTGGCAGTTTGGCATTGCGTGGTGACGCAGAGGTCCAGCTCTGGATGACCCCACTTGTCGAAGAGCTGATCTGCTATGGACTGTAGCACCTCCTGCTCGTGCACTCTGGAACGAGACCTGCTTAAGCTGTCAGCCAGATTGTTCAGGATGCCTGGAACGTGCACTGCGGACAGCAGAATGTGCCGCTCCAGCACCAGACTCTCATCGCCTCCCTGCAAAGGGGATACAAATGAGTACCCCCTTGCTTGTTGATGTAGAAGACGACAGCCATATACTGTCTGTTTGAATTAGAAGAGAGCCCGGCACTAGGTCCTCTTGAAAGGCCTGTAAGGCATAGAGAACCGCTCGCATCTCCAACACATTGATATGGAGAGATCGCTCCTTGGGTGTCCAAACCCCTTGCGTTTGATGAGCACCCAGATGCGCTCTCCATCCCAGATCCGATGCATCTGTCATAAGAGTCTGACCTGGTGGATCCGGACAAAACCTCACCCCTTTCTCCAAATTTTGGGGGTCCATCCACCAAAGCAAAGTTCTCCTGATTGGCTCAGTGATCCTGACCAGAAAGTCTAGATTGTCGTAACCCTGGTCCCACTGTACCCTGAGCATCCACTGTGGGACCCGCATGTGGAGGTGGGCCAGAGAAATGACTGGAATGGCCGCCGCCATGTGCCCCAGTAGCCTGAGGAAGTTCCGTGCTGGAACTTGAGGAGTTACTGAGGTCCATTCGACAATCTCTTGCAGACGATCGCCCTTGTCCTGGGGTAGGAAAGCCATGCCCTGGATAGAATCCAGGACCGCTCCAATGAAGATGAGTCTTTGACTGGGCTCAGGGGACGATTTCTGAAGGTTCAGGGTGATCCCCAGCTCTCGGAACAGAGTATAGGTGTCTCCGAAGGCATGAAGTAGGCTTGACATGGATGGGGCTGTAAGCAGCCAATCGTCGAGATAAGGGAAAACGTAGTGCCCCATGAGCCTGAGAGCCGCAGCCACTACTGCCAAGCATTTTGTAAAGATTCGCGGAGTGGAGGAGAGGCCGAACGGAAGAACTCGGAATTGGTAGTGGAACCTCAGAAACTTCCGGTGGGGAAGGAAGACCCCGATATGCATATATGCATCCTGCATGTCTAGGGAGCAGAGCCAGTCTCCTTGGTGCAGCAGGGGGAGTAGCCCTGGAAGGGTCACCATCCTGAACCTTTTGTACTCTATAAAGAGACAGAGAGCTGAGGTCCAGAATGGGACGAAGATCATTCATCTTTTTTGGGACCAGGAAGAAGTGGGAATAAACCCTTTTCCCCACTGAGGCAAGGGGACTCGCTCTATTGCCTTTTTTTGCAAGAGGGTCCGAATTTCTCCTATCAGTGGGATGTGAGGAGGATATCGGGAGTACTTTGGTGGAGAATTTGGAGGGAACTCTGTGAACTCTAGCGTGTGCCCTCTCCTGTTAATGTCCAGGACCCACTGGTCCGCAGTTATCGACTTCCACCCTTTGAGATGAAGGGAGAAGCGGTCCCTGACCATCTCCCCGGAGTCTTCCTTTGGAAGTGGGGGGTGGAAGGGAGTCATTGGGCTGAGCCGGGCATAGGCAGAGAGGCCTGGGAGGACTTGGGCCCACGGTTAGGAGCGCCTCCAGGTTGCTGGTTACTGGCTCTTCTATGAAAGCCACCTCATTGACCCTGCTGATTACCACAGGCTTGTCCACCTTGACCACCTGAGGGCTTGCGAAATGGCCGTTTTTGTTGCTAAGCGCTTGATACGGTACATTGTCTGGACTCGACCAGATGGACTTGCTGACTCCTGGAGACGAAATCAAAGCTTCTGTCTTGCCCAAACAACACGGTACCCTGGAATGGCAAATCCCTGATACTGGACTGCAGATCCTGGTGAAAACCCGAAACTCTTAACGAGACATGGTGCCGAAGGCACACCCCAGAAGCGGCTGCCCTGGCTGCCGTATCTGCAGTGTCATACGAGGCTCTCAGGACATGAGAACCTACGTTGGAGCCCGACTTAAATGTCCAGAAGTTCCGTCTTCTTTATTTTTTATACTTAGATCTTTATTCATTTCTCTATTTTTGTTTTTTAAACTTGGACAGATATTATAACAACCAGTTTAACATTTTACATGTACTACTGTTTACACAATGATCATCCATTTATGCTCAGTCAGATTACTAAAATTACTACAATTTCCCTCTATTCAATAACCTAGAACTGTTATTTACTCCATTGTTTTAAAATCTAACATAAATATAAAAAATAAAAAACAAAACTTGGGAGATAAGTTTATAAACAGAGAAACAGGTATTGTTAGTTAATTAAACCCGGCTAATATGGATTAATCACTTTGAGAGAGGAGTACAGTAGGAAAAAAATGAAGGGTACCCAACCTTCCTAATTACCCTTCTACGAACATAGAATTAGATGACAATCTCAGATAGTATACGGGGTGAGGGTAAAGGAAAGGGGGGGAAGGGAGAATGGGTTGAAATGGGGGGAGGTATCTTTACACATTATCTTTATATAATTCCCATCTATTCCATCTATCATCATAACTATCCCCACTATGATTTATTGTATATGTTATTCTTTCTATCTGTTGGATTTGGTTAATTATTCCCATCCAATCTCGCACTGCAGGGGGTAACTGTTGAAGCCATTTTTTTGTTACAGACTTTAAGGCAGATATCGTGAGGATTGCCCAGAGGTACCTCGCTGCCCCATCTCCAACTTCAACTGGGTAAAGTCCTAGTACACAATGTTCCGGACCCACTTCCATTGTTAAACTAAATAATGCAGATAAATGCTTAATTATTTGGGACCAGAAACCACGAATTCCCGGACACCCCCAGAACACATGAGCCTGGTCTGCTGCGGTATCACCACACATCCGCCAACAGGCTCCCTGTGTCTGTGCTCCCATTTTATATAATTTCTTCGGCGTGTGAAAATACCTAATCCTTACTTTCCAGGCATATTCCCGCCAACCTGGTGATGATGTTGTTTTCCAACTGTTTCTAAATATTGTCGTCCTAGAAGTTCCGTCTTCTGCTCGGAATCTGGCATGGCTCTCAGTAGCTCTTGTCCTCTCTCCCACAGTGCATTCTGGTACTGGACCATATGCGTAAGGAAGTTAAGGGACCGGATGGAGCAGGTGGAGGCACAGTAAACTTTCCTGCCCACCTGGTCCAAATACTGAGACTCCGGATCGGGAGGCTGTGAGCTAAGATGCTTTGGCTGCCTGGACTTGTCATGGGCAGCCATGATGACCAAAGAGTCCACTTGAGGGTTCTCTGCCAAAAAGGCTTCTGCCCTCGGGGCCTTATACAGCCTGTCCGATTTTTTGGTAACAGCCGGGATGGAGGCCAGACATTTCCAGTTAGTCCAAGTCAGGTCCTGGAAAGTGTCCACTAAAGGAGGGACCACAAATGGTTTTGGCTCCTTTTGCCTCAGGTATTTGGCCAACCTTCGGCATTCCGGATCCAGGTCCACCCTTTCCCACTCATTGGAGGCCTGGATATGCCTCATGACATCCATAAAGGCCGGGATTGCCTAGGGAGGCGAAAGGCCGGTCCTTCTCTCCCGGGGACCGCGCCAAGTCAAGAGAGGAAGAAGATGTCGACGAAGAAGAGGGAGATCGACTACTAGGTCTGGAATAGTCAGATCTCTACTTATCACCAGACTACCTCTGTCTTCGGTAGCTGGGGGACCGACATCGGTCCGAAGACCGACTCTGGTCCCGAGACCAGTGACGGAGCAATGACCGCTATCTGTCAGAGGACCGATGTCGGGAGTGCTCTCATCTAGGAGATCTAGAACGGCTGCGAGTGTGAGACTTGGACCAGCGACGGTCTCCACAGTCTTTGGAGCATCGGGGTGGTCTTTGGACTGGGCGTGGGAAAGAGCCCTGGATGGAGGTGTAGGTGGCTGCTCTCGGCACTTCGTCGGGGAGGCTCACCTCCAGGCTGTGGTTTGCCATGGGTCGAGGTCCTACCAGTGTCTGGGCTGCCCGAGGGGGAGGGGGTGCTTCTAGACCTGTTCCCACAAAGGAGAACAACTCCTGCAGCTCATCCTTCAAAAACCTTAGCAGCATGGCCCAGAAAAGGAGTATCTGGGACGTCGGCCTGCGAAGGACAGCCCTCTTGGGAGCCCGGGGGGAGGAGAACTTGGGAGACGGGGACGTTGGCTCTTCCATGGCCACACCAGCACCCTTTGCCCCTTCAACCGGTGTCGGTGGTGGGACAGACAACGGGGGGCTCTGGAGAGTCCTTAGGCTCCAGAGGCGAGCCTTTAGCGGGCGGCACCGGTGCCTTGGGAGGTGGGGTTGAAGCTTTCACCTCCAAGGGCTTGGTGGTAACCCTTAGCGGGGTTACCTTAGGCTTGGCTGGCTTCTCCCCCGATGGGCCAACCTTGGCCTTAGAAGATTTCGGATGCTCGCCTGAGCCGGGGAAACACATGCTCTCTTGGGAGAGGGCCACGAGCGAGAATGGGACTGCTGATCAGGGCTGTGCCAGGACCCACTATCTTCCTGCGGGCGCTTTTGGTCTTCCTTGCACTTTCTCCAAGGAGTGCAGATCCATCTTTCTTTTCCAAAAGGAACACCTTCAGGGCCTTGGAGAGCGGATCCAGGTCCGGCTGGTGAACGCCTGCAGGCTGAGCAGGCTGTGGTGTCGTGGTCTGGCCGAGGCAAAGACACAGTGCATGTGCCCGTCCTAGGAGAGATCTGCCTCCCACAGTCACACTTGTTCCAAACGGGTTGAAAAAATAGCTACTAGCCGTTTCTGGCAAGCTGACCCAAGACTTATTCTCACGCGCTGGACGCGGGAAAAGAACTGAGGTGGAGCTGGTCCGCCCCCTTTTGCACCAGGGCTGACGTTGGGGCCGGGCCGATGTCGGGGGCGGTCCCTGCTGTATACTGCTGGCTGAAAAGTTTTCTGGAGGGTCCTAGTGCCTGCAGCATAGTCCTAATTGTTACAGCCTGCTGCAAGAGCTCCCCCTCGAAGTAAGATCATACTTTCATGGCCTCCGTGTACAAGGCCGTGGACTGAGTGCCTCCCTGCTTGTTGATATATCACATGGTGGTAGTGTTGTCTGTCCTGACCTGAACCACTTTGTTCTGTACTGACTGAGAGAAAGCTTATAGGGCAAGAAGTACTGCCCTGAGCTCCAGAAGGTTGATGTGAAGAAGGGATTCCTGTGGGGACCACAGTCCCTGGGCCGTAAGAGCCCCCAGATGGGCTCCCCACCCCAAAAGGGAAACTTCTGTGGTAAAAACCACAGAGTGAATCTGAGGGACAAATGGAACACCTTGCCTCAGATTGTCCAGGTCCTGCCGCCACTGAAGGGCCTGAATTAAGGTCTGAGTAACAGGAACTAGTTTGGTAAGAGGATCTTTCCTTTGGGACCAAGAGGTTCTCAGATGGAACTGAATGTCCCTCATCTGAAACCTGGCCCCTTGGATCACTGCTGTGGAAGCTGCCATGTGACCCAGAAGCTGCAGAAAATGCCTTGCTGGTCGATAAACTAGAGGAAGAAAGGAAGAGGCCAGCTGAGAGATGGCTTTTGCCCTTTCCAAAGGAAAGAAGGCTCTTGCCTTGAGGGTGTCCAGCTCTGCTCCCATAAAAGTGAGGAGCTGTACTGGTTCGAGAACTGACTTGGGAAGATTGAGAAGGAACCCCAGAGAAGTGAGAACTTTCTGGGTAACCTGCAGATCTGACTTGACTTGGTCTGAAGACTGGCCTACCAGAAGCCAATCGTCCAGATATGGAAAAATAGAGATCCTTTTCCTTCTTAAAAAGGCCACCACTACTGCTAGGCACTTCGTAAACACCCTTGGAGCTGAAGTTAGACCGAAGAGCATTGCTCTGAACTGATAATGGCCTGAGGGCAATTCGAACCTGAGGTACTTTCTGTGGGAGCACCTGATGGGAATGTGAAAATAGGCATCCTTGAGGTCCAGGGATGCTAGCCAGTCTTCTGGCCTCAGAGAGGGAAGAATTGTTCCGAGTCACCATCTTGAATTTTGGCTTTACTAGGTGCTTGTTTAGGTATCTTAGATCTAGGATGGGTCACCACTCCCATGTCTTTTTCAGGGTAAGGAAGTACCTGGCATACAGACCTTTGCCCCTGTATGGAATAGGAACCCTCTCTATGGCCTTTAAAGCCAGTAGAGACAAAACCGCTGCCTCTAGAGCAAGGGTTTCTGAAGTATTTGCAGGTGGAAAGGATCGGGGTCTCAGATTCAGAACACTTTTGAAACTGAGAACCAGTCCCTGGCTTACAACCTCCAGGACCCACTTGTCTGAGGTAACAGACATCTAGTCCTGGACAAAGTAAGCCAGCCTGCCTCCTACTGGGATGGGGGAGTCGACCCGGGCTGACACATCAGGGTGTCTGCTTGGCAGGAGCCTTAGGCTGAGGGGTGGATGCAGCCCTGCTCATCCCCCTTCTGCCTCTCCCTCTGAAGAACACCCTCTGAGAAAAGGAAGAGGAGGCCTGCGCCTGGTAGAAAGGCTTGCCCCTGCCCCTAGCTTGCTGCCTCTGAGGAGTTGCCTGCCTCTCCTTGGCCTGGGCACTCCTATAAGTGGTCTTGTACTCATCCATTTTCTTCATGTAATAATCTGCCTGCTCCCCAAACAGAGAATTACCAACTACAGGGAAATCCACTGCCTTAGCCTGGGTGTCCTGCGAAAGGCTAGTACATCTGAGCCAGGCCATTCTCCGAAGAGCCACAGATGTAGCCATGACTCTTCTTGATGACACATCATTGGAGTCCACAACAGCATGAAACTGCACCTTAGATGCCTCAATCCCATCAGCAGCCCCCCCCCCCCGATCCTTGGCTAGCTGGGGGCAGGCCTGTTTAGCCAGTGCCAGTACAGTGTCCCACCTGGACTTCTGGTACCTGGCTGTATAGGCCATATAATTAGCCTGCCTGAGTCCCAAAGATGATGCCAAGTACTGTTTCTTTGCCATGGCATCTATCTTCCTGGAATCTTTGTCTGGGGGTGTGAAGCCAAGGGGATGTTTGCCTTGTTACAGGCAGCAGCCTGCACTACCGCAACATGACTGCATTGTTGGTAAAGAAATTCCGTATCTGAGCCGGACAAGGTGTACCTCTTGTCCATTCTCTTGTCAAAAAGAGGTACAGAGTTGGGAGACCTAAGAATTTTTTGTGTCCGTTTCCCAAATGACCTAAGAAGGGGAATAGACAGTCTCTTAGACTCTGGGATGTCCATCTTCTCTATGAAGTCAGGCTCCTCTTGATCCTCTACAGCCTCCTCAATAGGAAGCTGGAGGGTTTGAGCCACTTTTCTGTAGAACAGAAAGTGGGGCGGGGACACCCGTTTCCACAGGCACATCCAGGCTTTCACCGTCGTAATCATCCTCTTCAAAATCTCCCTCCTCATCAAACTCCGGTTCGTAAAAATCTTCAGGGGAATAATGCTGAACCGGAGGAACTGACCGAACCGAACCCCTGCCAGAAGGCACCAGATCGGTAGGAACCGGACGAAGTGATTCCACAATCCGAATCGCTTTGGCTATTTCTTCGGTGGTCGGAACGTGCAGCTCTGGATCCGAACCGGCCAATTTATCCTTTCGTTTTCTTTTTGTAGGAACCAATCCCTCAGGATTGGCTCTCCTCTTGCCCGAAGAAGTATCGCCCTGGTCAGAGAGCACTCCTTCTGGTTCGGTAGGAACCGAACCAGGCTGGCCTTCTGGGTCAGCGGATTTCTCGGCCTTCTTATCCCTAAGTCTACCTAACCTTTTCTCCAGGGTAGACTTAGGGAAATTCTTAGAAATTTGGCAGTCTGAATCGAGGTGGTCAAACCCCAGACAGTAAACACAGGTGGTGTGGGGATCAGCTTTAGCAAAGACCTCCCCACACACACTGCAGTGCTGAAACCCAGTGGGCTGTTTTTTTTCTTGCCCTCGTCTCCTGTTTGGGGAGCAGACAGAGAATTACATGAAGAAAATGGATGAGTACAGGACCACTTACAGGAGTGCTCAGGCCAAAGAAAGGCAAGCAACTCCTCAAAGGCAGCAGTCCAGGGGCAGGGGCAGGCCTTTCCAAAGGCCTTTTTCTCAACCTACCAAAGTCAGTTCTCGAACTAGTACAGCTCCTCACCTTCATAGGTGCAGAACTGGATACAGTAAAGGCAAGAGCCTTCCTTCCCCTGGAAAGGGCAAGGACCCTTGTGGAACTGGCCTCTTCATTCACCCTTCAGGTGTCTCGACCAGCAAGGCATTTCCTTCAGCTACTGGGCCACATGGCAGCTTCCACAGCAGTGGTCCAGGAAGCAAGATTCCAAATGAGGGACATTCAGTTCCATTTAAGAGCTTTTTGGTCCCAAAGAAAGGATTCCCTTACCAAACTAATCCCAGTGACTCGAACCTTGATGCAAGCCTTGCAATGGTGGCAGGATCAGGACAATTTGAGACAAGGGGTTCCATTTGTCACTCAGTCTCATTCACTGATACTCACCACAGATGCTGGGCTGGGGAGCCCATTTGGGGGCTCTTACCACCCAAGAACTGTGGTCACCTCAGGAATCTCTGCTTCACATCAGTCTCTTGGAACTCAGAGCAGTGTTTCTGGCACTGCAGGCTTTTTCCACATCTGTACAGAACAAGGTGGTTCAGGTCAGAACAGACACCACCACCACCATGTGGTACATCAACAAGCAAGGAGGCACTCGATCTATGGCCTTGTGCACAGAAGCAATGAAGTTGTGATCCCTGGCTTATTCCCTGCAAACCTCTCTGACAGCAGTTCACCTCCCAGGGAAGGACAATGGCCTAGCAGATGCACTGAGCAGAATATCCCAAGGCCATCACGAATGGGCCCTAGATCCTCTAGTTTTGAAAGTGATTTTCTCAAGATGGGGCACACCAGAGATAGATCTTTTTGCAGCCCCAGACAATCACCAACTTCCTCTCTTTTGTTGCAGACCCCCAGTCTTGGGCTCAGTCCCCCGGATGCTCTGATTCTGAACTGAGAAGGGAAATTCCTGTATGCTTTTCCCCCCTTCCCTCTCCTGTTCATGGTGCTAGTCAAGATAAGGTCACAACCATGCAAGGTGATTCCGATTGCTCCAGACTGGGCCAGACAGCCATGGTATCACTTGTTGCTGTCCCTAACAGTTCATCTTCCCCTGTCTCTTCCCAGGAATTACAACCTGTTAACATCCTCTCGGGGAGGATTTGTACCTGAATCTTCAGTCTCTCAATCTCAAGGCTTGGCTCTTGAAGAGTTAGGAGTTGTGATCTGCATCTTTCCCAAGGGGTTCTGGATATCCTTAAGGCTTCTCGAAAGCCTTCCACCAGGAAGACTTACAACTCCAAATGGAAAAGATTCAGCATTTGGTGTTCTAAGAAGAATATTTCTCCAGACTCTGCTGAATTGCCTTCGGTTCTGGATTATATGGTCCATCTTAATGGTCTAGGCCTCAGACCAGCTACCCTTAAAGTACACTTGACAGCTGTCTCTGCTTTCCTGTTGGTAGGCAAGTCTTCCTCTCTGTCATCCCATCCTGTATTCTGTAAGTTTTTCAAGGGATTGCTCCATACCAATCCCCCCTTTAGGGATCCTGCTCCTGCTTGGGATCTTAATGTTTGCATTGCTCAGCTTATGCAACCTCCTTTGAGCCTTTGTCCTCAGCAGAGCTTAAGTACTTGACTTAGAAAACTGTGTTTTTGGTAGCCATTACTTCTGCCAGACGTATCAGTGAATTGCAAGCCCTGTCAGTAGAATCTGATTTCATCTTTTTTCACAGAAACATAGAAACATAGAAACATAGAAGTTGACGGCAGATAAGGACCGTAAGGCCCATCCAGTCTGCCCATTTCTTTTTCTACCTTATAAATGTGCCATCGGCCTTTGCTCTGTCAGTGACCTATCTATTCATAGTCATTTGTATTGCTCCCTGATGCCTATCCCATGCCTGTTTGAAGCCCTGCACTGTATTCATAGCCACCACTTCTTGTGGTAAGCCATTCCATGCATCTACACCCTTTCTGTGAAAAGAATTTCCTCACATTCCCCTTAATCGGCCTCCCTCTAATCTCATGCTGTGTCCTCTTGTCCTGCTATTTTCTTTATATTTAAACATGTTAGACTCTATCACCTTGTTTATGCCCTTAAGGTGTTTAAATGTCTCGATCATATCACCTCTCCTCCTTTGCTCAAGGGTATACATATTGAGCTCCGTTAATCTGTCCTCATATGTCTCTGATGCAGTCCCTGCACCATTTTGGTTGCCCTTCTCTGGACTGCCTCAATTTGGTTAATGTCCTTGTGAAGGTGGCCTCCAATACTGCCGCAGTACTCCAGATGGGGCCTAACTAATGTCTTGTACAGAGGGATTATTACCTCCTCTTACGACTTGTGATACCTCTACTAATACACCCTAACACCCCCTAGCCTTACCTTACTGCTTTAGAGGTCTGCTTGGATGATTTTAGGTCATCAGTGATGATGATGCCCAAGTCTCTTTCTTCCTTTGTGACTGCTAGCAACTCCCTCCCAGCCTATAAGTGGCTTCAGGGTTTCTCTTCCCTATGTGCATGATTTTGCCTTCTTTGCATTAAATCCCAGTTGCCACTCTTCTGACCATTCTGCTAGTTTATCCAGATCTCTTCTCATTCTGCCCACCCCATCTGGATCATCTACTCTGTTGCAGATCTTGGTGTCATCTGCAAACAGACAAGCCTTTACCTCTAGTCCATCTCATGAGGTCACTAATGAAGATGTTGAATAGGACTGGCCCCAGGACTGATCCCTGAGGTACCCCACTTGTGACTTGCATCTCTTCTGACTGTATACCATTTACCACCCCTCTGTTTTCTGCCAGTCAACCAGTTTGCACCCAGTTGACCAACTTCTGACCCACCTCGAGCCTACCTACTTATTTATCAATCTTCTATGTGGAACAGTGTCAAAAGCTTTGCTGAAGTCAAGGTAGGCGACATCAACTGCTCCCTTGGTCCACCACTCTGGTTACCCAGTCAAAGAAATCTATGAGATTAGTTTGACAGGACCTTCCTTTGTAAACCCATGCTGTCTTGGATCCTGTGCCCCTATGGATTCCAGGTGTTGCACTATCCTTTCCTTAGGAGTGCTCACAATCTTGCCCACTACTGAGGTAAGACTGACCGGTCTGTGGTTCCCCGTCCTCCTCCCTGCTACCACTCTTGTGGGTGGGATCACATGAGCCCTTCTCCAGTCTTCTGGGACCCTCTCCTGTGCTCAGAGACTCACTAAACAATTCTGCTAACGGCTCTGCTAGTTCCTCCTTTAGCTCCTTAGTACCCTGGGATGTATGCCATCAGGTCCCATTGCCTTATCCACCCTGGAGCTAGCAAGCTCTGTAGGACCCTTTCTTTGTGAAGGGAGTAGTGCTCACCTCCTCCCCTGTGTCCATGATGCTGAGCTGTGGGCCCTGCCCTACCTTTCTTCAGTAAATACTGAGCAAAGTATCTATTTAGATAGATGCCTTTACAGGGTCCTCCTCCTCACATGCTCCTTTTCTCCATTAAGCTTAGCACACCTCTGGACTTTCTCCTTTCACTAATGTATCTATAGAAAGTCTTGTCACCTTCTTTTACTGTTCGTGCTAGTGTTTCCTCAGTTTGGGACTTTGCCTGCCTTACTGCCTTACCTGCTTCCCTTAGGGCAGTTTGGTATGCCTCCTATCTTCATACCGCTGTGTTCCCTTATATTTTCTGAAGGCCAGCCTTTTGGCTCTGACCTTTCTGCTACTGTATTTGAGAACCAAAGTGGTTTCCTTCTTCTTTTGCACTTTCTTTTCTGTCTAACACAATGGGATGTTGCTTTAAGTATTGTATCCTTAATGCTTGCCCACTTTGCCTGTACCTCCTCACCTGTGTTTCTTTTGCCAGGGCTAGCTTAACTCTGTTGGCCATCTTATCAAAGTCAGCTCCTCTGAAGTCCCATATTTTTTGCTTTGGAATGGGATGATTTAGATGTAGTAGCCAAATTGAACCATACCATGTGATGGTCACTGGCCCCAGGTGACCTTTCTACCTGGAGATCTGTGATCCCTCTTTGTTAGTCAGTACTAGATCTAGGATAGCCCTGTCTCTTGTGGGTTGCTGTACCAGTTGTTTGAGGCCCTCCCCTGCAGGAATCCACTATGAGTCTAGTTCTGGCAGATGTTCCTGCTGGTGTTGACCAATCTGTATCTGGCATGTTGAAGTCTCCCATTATCAGAACCTCCCTTTAGCTGTCATGTTTTGTATATCTTCTAACAGTAATGTGTCTATGTCCTCCCTCTGGTCTGGGGGCCTGTAGACAACCCCAGTTCTTATGGCTGTCCCATTTCCGTTTCCAGGGTGACCCCAGTTCTTCTGGCTCCTTATGTGTATTCTGAATTTCTGTAGCTTTGATATTTTCATTAACATACAGGCCACCCTCCCCTTTGCACCTCGGTCTCTTCTGAACAATATAAGCCAGGTACTGAAGTCTCCCATGTGTGGTTACTGGTAAACCACGTCTCACTAATTGCTACTATGTCCAGTTTAGCCTCTGACATTATTGCCTGCAGGTCTGGGATCTTATTTCCCAGGCTGTGAGCATTTATGTACATGATTTTCCATTGGCCAGATTTTGGTGTGTTAGTTGTTGGGTGAAGTTTGGCATTACCCTGTGCATCGTATGGGAGACAAACCTTTTCTTACCTGGTGATGCAAATGAGCGGCAAACACACTGAATTCCTGTTTGACCACTAGCTGAGGGGAGGTGTTCTTCCCATTCGACGATGGGGTGCAACCTCTCCCCATTTGCTAGTTTAAATATTCAGCAAAGACGCCAAACTTCTGCCCCAATGCACTGGACTCTTTAGTCAGATGCAGTCCATCAAATTTAAAGAACTTTCGCTCCCAGAACTGTTGCCAGTTCCTACAAATCTGTGTCCTTTTTCCTGGCACCAGTCCTTGAGCCACGTGTTTAGCTCCCTTATCTCCCTTCTTCGACTCATTCATCTGCTCCCTCTTCCAGACTGGCAGGATCTCAGAGAAGGAGATGCCGGACGAAATAGATGATAGTTTGTCACCCAGCCTAGTCAGGTGTTGCTTGGTCTCCACAACTGACCAGGCTGGCGAGATCATTAGTCCCTATGTGTACTAGGACATCAATGTTTTCTCCTGCTTTGTGAACAATTTTGTAATGCGGTCAGTGTCTCTCCATGCTGATGTACCTGGGGACATCTGACCATCACCCCTGGCTGGAGATGGGTATCAACTCCCCGAATCATGGAGTCTCCTATGATCAGAAGTTTTTGGATTTCCTTTGTGCTTGTTTAGTTTTGGTTCCTGATTTGGGTGAGTATTGTTGCGCTAGCTCCTGTGCCGCAGTGTCCTGCTCTGCAGTGTCTTCTGCCTCTTTATTTGATTTCAGAGATAGAGGCAGATACCTGTTTTGTAGTGTTTATATGGTTTTGGAGGTAATGTGTTGGAGAGCAGAGAGTGATGGGGCACCTGATTTGCTCCTCCTAACCACCTGCCAACCTCCTGGACCAACTACCTCTCGCGGTCGAGGTTTTCTGTTGGATGCTGGGGAAATGGCGGGTGGTTCTTATAATGTATTTCCTCTTCAATATGAAATTTGAGCGTGCAATCTCTGCCCATGCTGCCTGGAGCTGAGACCTAAGATCTCCAAAGGCTCAGCATGTAGGACAGTGTCCTAAATCCTGTAAGACTGTCCTTCTGAAAATTGTTCCACAGTACCTGCAGTTAATGAAATCCATTCCAAATAAGTTGCTGGGTTTGTAACCTAGTCAGAGTAATTAGAAGGAAAAAAAAAAAAAAAAAAAAAATGCAAGTAATGGTTTAATTGTGCTTTGTTTAACTTGTTATAACAAGTTAAATTACTAGTGCCCTGTAAATGAGATCACCTTGTGGAGGCCCCACTGATCCGCCCCTTCCTGCTCTGCCACAGGAAATGTCACAACTGTGGTACCCTATAAAAGGAGTGTAGCGTGGGGTGGTTGGGGATGGGGGTGGGTGGCTGGGCCCTTCCCCTGCCTAAAAAGAAGAACCACGGATGAAAGAACAAGGAGGTAAGAGCAGAAACAATCAGTCAACAACAAATGCAGTAACCCTGAAAGCTTATCCTAATGTTAGATAAAACTGTAAAACCTGTAAAGCACCACCTGTAATAATTTCAGAGAAGATATACCCTGTAAGAAACACTTTGCTCCAGAGAAAAATAAAGCAGTAACAGAAGATATACCTTGCAAAAGACAATTTGAATCAGAAGATTACAGCAGTAATCTGTTAGACACACCTGTAGGCACACCTTGTAATAATGCAGAAGAAGGTATACCAGCAACAACAATTTGAATCAGAGAAAAAATAAAGCAATGAAATGTTAGCAACAAACAGTAGCAATCCCTGTGAGTAAAAAATAAAAACACCACCACACAGTAAATCTGCTTAGCCAAACTAAGTCTTAATCCTTCTCCCTTGCTCTGGTAAGTTTCTCTACTCTGCCTTTCAAGCAGTCTTAGAAGGAAAGAGCTCAGGTGAAGCTAGGTGCCTTGGCCAGCAAACCAAGTCTTCTGACACAGAGACAAAGTGGCCCTTAGAACTAACAGAAAGTTCTTACCTAAAGTGGTTTCAGATTTCTAACTCAACCAGTCTATTTCTCTCCCTGTTTTCTTCACTGACCATTCCTCCTCGGGGGAGAGGAGGCTACACAGCTTGGATGTTAAGAGCCCTTAGCTACTACATAGAGCGTACCAAGGTTCACAGGTTTGAGTCCCTCCAGTTGTTCCTTACTTATGGAGAAGTTGGTAAAGGCAAACCTGCCACTAAGAGATCTATTGCCAGGTGGATTGTTTCTTTTATACAATTCTGCTATGAAAAATTGGGAAGGACTCCACCCTCAGGCCCGAGGGCTCATTCCACTAGAGGTACAGCTGCTTCCCTGGCTGCTGCCAGGGATATTCCTCTCTTAGAAATTTGTCAAGCAGCCACCTGGAAAACAGTCCATACATTCACCAAGCATTACTCTCTGGATATCCAGGCTAGGAGTGATGCTCGGTTTGGCACAGCAGTACTTCAGAGCTTGTTCCCAAAGTAGGTTCTATCCCTCCTCCATGGAGGTACTGCTTGGTAGTCTGCATATGTCAGAATACAGCAAGACTTCATGTTGCTTGAAGAAGAAAATTACTCACCTTAGTAATGTAGTTTCTTCTAATGGAATCTTGCTGTATTCTGACCTCCCCCCTGCCTCCCCTCTCAGAACCTAGATTTTGGGATGTGGGTGGGCAGGAGCAGTGTTGGCACCCTAGGGGTGTCCTTTTTACACCCTCTTTTTGGTTTGGGTGAGAGGTTGTGTTTTGGGTGTGTTTTGGTTTTGGGTTTCCTGACTTGAGTCTTCCTTTGAAACCAAAAAACCTTTTATATATTTGCCAGTTGGCTAGTAAGAATTTTACAGTTTCCACACAGAACACCTAGTGAGTCTTTGCTCATAAAGATCTGACGGTTGCAGTTTAAACAACAGCAGACAGGGGCTTCAACCGAGCTCGTGGTGAACATTCTGTGCTAGTCATAGAAAGTTTAACTCTTTGTTCTCTGGGGCAGTTGAAAGGCAGGACCTAACTGCATATGTCAGAATACAGCAAGACTCCGTTAGAAGAAACAACATTACTAAGGTGAGTAATTTTTTGTTTTATGACGTTTAGAGGAGGAAAACCAGGTTATGCCACACTGGTGCGAAGTCATAAATGTTCCTCTGATGTCTGTAAAAGCAGGATGTTGCTCATGGATGAAAGACAGACTTAGAAATTAACCTTATTTAATTTACCTTCTGTGTAATGACATCCTGATTGTATAATTTTTAATAAACAGAGGAGGAGCTGGGTAACATCATGGAGAAGGCAGACTCAAGACAGTGTTTTAATTATTTATTTATTTGCTTTTGTTAACCAGGTAAGTACATTAGGCAAGAGGCCTGCCTATTTTCAAGTACAACCCGGGAGAGTACAGTGCATAATCCAGAGACTTTAACACAAAACAGTTACATGTTGTTATGCTGGTCTGACTTTAAGCAGAATTGCATGGTGCCGAAAGGCCTCTCACACAGTTTGCAAAGGGTGCTAACAGAAGACATAGACACGTGTTTCGTCCTACCAGGACTCATCAGTATGCCTCGTCTGTTTGACACCCCAGTGGAATAGACCAGCTACCCCCAGGCAGTGTGCCTGGGATATATTGTGGTGAACCCATTAAAATAAAAAACTATTTAAAAGACAAAGAACCTCTGTGCATAAACACTGAGGCAAGGGTTACCCCAAAGGGCATTTGGCTGGGAAGCCAAGTTTCAAGAAAATACAAAATCACACATGCCCGCACAATGCAAAGCATCAAGGGCTGCATATGCAAATCACCACAGGATGTTATGCTGGTCCGACTTTAAGCAGAATTGCATGGTGCCGAAAGGCCTCTCACACAGTTTGCAAAGGGTGCTGTATTTTCTTGAAACTTGGCTTCCCAGCCAAATGCCCTTTGGGGTAACCCTTGCCTCAGTGTTTATGCACAGAGGTTCTTTGTCTTTTAAATAGTTTTTTATTTTAATGGGTTCACCATAATATATCCCAGGCACACTGCCTGGGGGTAGCTGGTCTATTCCACTGGGGTGTCAAACAGACGAGGCATACTGATGAGTCCTGGTAGGACGAAACACGTGTCTATGTCTTCTGTTAGCACCCTTTGCAAACTGTGTGAGAGGCCTTTCGGCACCATGCAATTCTGCTTAAAGTCGGACCAGCATAACATCCTGTGGTGATTTGCATATGCAGCCCTTGATGCTTTGCATTGTGGGGGCATGTGTGATTTTGTATTTTCTTGAAACTTGGCTTCCCAGCCAAATGCCCTTTGGGATAACCCTTGCCTCAGTGTTTATGCACAGAGGTTCTTTGTCTTTTAAATAGTTTTTTATTTTAATGGGTTCACCACTATATATCCCAGGCACACTGCCTGGGGGTAGCTGGCCTATTCCACTGGGGTGTCAAACAGACGAGGCATACTGATGAGTCCTGGTAGGACGAAAGAAAAAATTACTCACCTTAGTAATTGCTTTTCTTCTCATGGAGTCTTGTTATATTAGGACCTTGCAGTATGCCCATGGCTTTTGACTGCCCCGGAGATGAAATAGTTAACTCCAGAGTAATCTGGAGTTCCACAGCGCGAGGGCGCTATTGAAAGCTCTATCTGGGTTGTTTGAACCCAAACTGTCAGGTTCTTTACGAGGCTAAGCTAACATAGCAAGTCTGTGTGGAAAAGCCTTACACTAGCCATTGGCTACCTACTAACAGTAGAACCACAAAAACACAACAACAATAATGAAAACAGTATTACGTATCATTGTTAGGGTAACCCTTGACAAATCACTACTAAGGCCCCCTCTGCCCAAAGACTCAAGTGCAGAGAGGGGCCCAGCTACCAATTAACGAAAAACAGAAACTATCTAGTTCCTAACCCAAGAAAGAAAAAGGGGGACTAGAAGCTAAAAAGGCATGACACAGTGATTGCACCAATTTGCCAACCCCATACCCAAGTAGGGATTCTGAGAGGGGTAGGAGGGAGGGTTGTCCTAATATAGCAAGACTCCATGAGAAGAAAAGCAATTACTAAGGTGAGTAATTTTTTCTTCAAACACCATGAAGTCTTGCTTATATTAGGACCTTTGCAGAGTATACAGCAGTACCTCCATGGAGGAGGGTCAGAACCTACTTAGGAAATAGGCTCTGAAGCACAGCTGTGCCAAAGCGAGCATCTCTCCTGGACTGGACGTCCAGGGAATAATGCTTAGTGAAAGTGTGGACTGTCTTCCAGGTAGCAGCTTGACAGATTTCCAAAATGGGAATATCTCTAGCAGCCGCTAGAGACGCAGCTGTACCCCTGGTGGAATGAGCCCTCAGGCCTGAGGGCGGCTCCTTACCCAGTTTTTGATAACAGAACTGGATACAAGAGACAATCCACCCAGCAATTGTCCTCCTAGTAGCAGGTCTCCCCTTACCCACATCTCCATAGGTAAGGAAGAGCTGGAGGGATTCGAACCTGTGAGCCTTGGTACGTTCCAAATAGTAGCTAAGGGCTCTTTTTACGTCCAAACTGTGCAACCTTCTCTCACCAGAAGAGGAGTGCTCAGTAAAAAATACTGGAAGAGAGATGGATTGGTTAAGATGAAAATCTGAAACCACCTTAGGTAAAACTTTCTGTTAGTCCTGAGGATCACTTTATCTCTGTGGAAAGAAATGAAATCCTCTTCCACTGACAAGGCCTGTAATTCACTTATACGCCTAGCAGAAGTGATAGCCACTAGAAAAACAGTTTTCCAAGTTAAGAACTTGAGATCTGCTGAAACCAGAGGCTCAAAGGGAGGTTGCATTAGCTGGGCAATGCAAACATTCAAGTCCCATGCAGGGGTTGGTTCCCGAAAGGGAAGGTTAGTATGGAAAACACAGGGTGAGAAGAAAGGGAAACTGGTTTCCCTGCGGAAATAAAAACAGAAACAGCTGCCAAATGAACCTTTAAGGTAGCTGGTTTGAGGCCTAAGGAATTTAAGTGGATCAGATAGTCCAACAAAATAGGCAAGTCAGCTGATTCTGGGGTGATTTGCCTCTCAGAACACCAAAATGAGAATCTCTTCCATTTAGAATTATAAGTGGCTCTAGTAGAAGGCTTCCTAGAGGCCTTCAAAATATCCAAGACACCTTGAGAAAGGTGTAAATGAGCAATTTAACTCCTCAAGAACCAGGCCTTGAGGTGGAGGGAGTTGAGATCCGGATACCACACTCTCCCCTGTGCACAGGTCAGCAGGTCGTGAGTCCTGGGCAAGGTCAGGGGAAGGCGAAATGAGAGGGACAGAAGAAGAGGGTACCAAGGCTGCCTGGCCCAGTCTGGAGCAATCAGAATCACTCTGCAAGGCGGAGTTCTGATTTTTACCAAAACCCTGAAGAGGAGAGGGAAAGGAGGGAAAGCATAGAGGAACTTTCCCTCCCAATTCAGCTGAAAAGCATCCAGGGGGACTGACCCCAGAACTGGGGCCTGCAGCAAAACAGGGAAGTTGTGGTTGTCTGGGGCTGCTAAGAGATCTATCTGAGGGGTGCCCCAGCTGGCAAAGACCGACCCCAGCACTTGAGGGTTCAGGAACCCATTCGTGATGGCCATGAGAAATCCTGCTGAGGGCATCCGCTAGGACATTGTCCTTCCCTGGGAGGTGAACCACTATCAGAGAGGTGTTCAGGAGTAGGCCAGAGACCACAACTTCATTGCTTCGGTGCACAAGGCTGAAGAGCGAGTGCCCCCTTGCTTGTTGATGTACCACATTGTTGTGGTATTGTCTGTCCTGACTTGAACAACCTTGTTCTGGACAGGTTCTGAAAAAACCTGGAGAGCTAGGAAGACAGCTCTGAGCTCCAGTAGATTGATGTGAAGCAGAGATTCCTGAGGGGACCAAACTCCCTGAGTTGAAAGGTCGCCCAGGTGAGCCCCCAACCCAACAGGGACGTCCGTGGTGAGGGGGAGGAGTGAGGAACAGGAAGGAATGAGACCCCAGAGGACAGGTTGCTTCGATCCAGCCACCACTGGAGAGCTAGGATCAGAGTCTTGGTCACTGGGACCAATTTGTAATGGGGTCCCTCCTTTGAGACCAATAGGACCTCAAGCGGAACTGAATGTCCTCATCTGAAATCTCGCCTCCTGGCACAACAGCTGTAGAGGCAGCCATGTGCCCCAGGAGTTGTAGAGTGCCTTGCTGGTCGAGAGACCTGCGTGGTGAAGGAAGATGCCAGGGCAATGAGTTTGTCCACTCTTTCGGAGGGGAGGAATGCCCTGGCTAACTTTGTATTCAGCTCTGCACCTATAAAAGTTAGTACCTGAACTGGTTCGAGAACTGACTTTGGAACATTCAACAGGAACCCCAGAAAGGTGAGGAGTTCCTGAGTGATTTGCAAGTGGATTTACTCTGCTCTGGTGACTGACCCACAATGAGCCAGTCGTCCAGATAGGGAAACACAGCTAACCCTTGTCTTCTTAGGTGGGCCACTACTACAGCTAGACATTTTGAGAAACTCTTGGAGCAGAAGTGAGTCCGAAGGGCACTGCCCTGAACTGGTAGTGGCCCGAGGGCAGTTCGAACCTGAGGTACTTTCGTGAGAGGCCCTGATTAGAATAAGGAGAGGCGTCCCTGAGGTCCAGGGAAGTTAACCAGTCCCCTGGCCCTCAAGGATGGCAAACCATTGCTAAAGTTAGCATTTTGAACTTTGGTTTTACAAGATGCTTGTTCAGAAATCTTAAATCCAATATGGGCCGCCAGTCTCCTGTCTTTTGAGGTCAGGAAGTACCTTGAGTAAAGACCCTTGCCCTGGTGGCAAGGGGACCCTTCCACTGCTTTGCAGTCCAAAGAGAAGAAACCTCCGCTCTAGTGCGAGGGTTTCCAAAAGACTTGAGGGGGAAAGTGCCTGGCCTCATCTTGGGAAACTGTTTGAAACTGAGAACTAAGCCTTGGCTTACCACCTCCAGAACCCATTTGTCCGAGGTTAGGGACAACCAGTTCTGCAGAAATAAGCCAGTCCTGCCCCCCACCGGTACAGGAGAGTCGGCCCCAGACACCCCGTCAGGGTGCCTGCTTGGCAGGAGCAGCTTTAGGTTGGGGAGAGGGAGAGGGCCTGCCTGTGCCCCGTCTGCCTCTGCCTCTGAAAAATCCTCTCTGCGCAAAAGCAGAAGATGCCTGAAATTGGTAAAAAGGCCTATTGTAAGGCCTGCCCATACCCCTGGGGGCATGTCTATGTTGAGTGGCATGCCTCTCCTTAGCTTGGGCACTTTTGTAAGTAGTTCTGTATTCATCCATCTTTTTCATGTAATTTTCTGTTTGTTCTCCAAACAGAGAATTTCCTATAACAGGAAAATCTATAGCCTTTGACTAGGTATCTTGGGACAGATTAGTGCATCTGAGCCATGCCAACCTACGGAGAGCTACAGAAGTGGCCATGACCCTAGAGGAAACATCATTAACATCAACAGCAGCATGAAATTGAACTTTAGAGGCTTCAATGCCATCAGCAGCCACCTGTTCCAGCTCACTAGCCAATGGGCCCTGAGCCTGCTTGGCCAACTGCAACATAGTGTCCCATCTAGATTTCTGATATCTAGCCACATAAGCCATATAATTAGCTTGTCTGAGTCCCAAAGAAGCTGCCACATACTGTTTTTTTGCCATGGCATCAATCTTCCTGGAATCCTTATCAGGAGGATGTGAAGCCAGGGGAATATTAGCCTTGTCACAGGCTGCAGCTTGAACAACACCTACATGACTACACTGTTCAGTAAGGAAGTCTGTATTAGGGCCTGACAACGTATACCTTCTGTCCATTTTTTTATCTACAGGAGGGACAGAAAAAGGATTTTTTAAAATCTTAGTGGTTTGCCTCCTAAATGACTTATGTAAAGGAATAGACAACCTTCTAGCCTCTGGAATATCCATCATTTCCACATAGTCAGGCTCCTCTTGCTCATCCACAGCCTCTTCTAAGGGGAGCTGGAGAGTTTCTGCTACTTTCTTATAAAATCTGAAATGAGGGGAGACTCAGACAACAAAGGGGGAGATTCAAAGGGTCTGTCTGGAGAAATGTCCGGTTCTATTGGCACTTCCAGACCTTCCCAATCACAATTACAATCATCAAAATCTTCCTCCCCCTCCTGTGGTTCATAAAAATCCTCAACATCATAATCCTGAACCACTGGACCTGAACGAGACCCCGTTTTTCCAACCAGAGAGGGTTCAACAAGTCCCTGAGACAAAGACTGGACAATCTGTATGGCTTTAGCTATTTCCACAGCAGAAGGAGAAACAAAACTGGACTCCACACTAGCTGATTTCTTTGTCTTTTTTACTTTGACTGGTTCCTCAGGACCAGCCTTTCTTTTGCCCGAGGAAGTCTCGCCCTAGTCAGAGGGCACCCTCTGTCCGCCGTAGCTGGACCGGGCTGGCCATCCGGTCAGCGGACTTTTTGGCCTCTCGTTCCCTGAGCCTGCCCAATCTCTTTTCCAGGGTGGCTGCAGGGAAATTTTTACACACCTGGCAGTCTGACAGGAGGTGGTCAGCCCCCAGACAATAGACACAAGTGGTGTGTGGGTCAGCCTTGGCAAAGGCTTCCCCACAGACATCACAGTGTTGAAACCCAGTGGGCCCGGTTTTTCTTTTGGGTTTCTCAGACATAATGCCAGCCTAACCAAACTTGTCCTTTTTTTTCCGGCCTTGCCAGGACAAGACACCCTTATCGGTCCCTAACCGTGTCACGGGTATTTGAAAAACATTTTAATGCCAGGTTTTTTTAGGACCGATAAGAACCGGGTACCTCACTCTAAATGCAAAGAAAATGATTTTTAAAGCAAACTGATCGGTTCAGAGTGAACCGATAATGAGTTTCCACACAGACTAAAATTATTTTACTTACGGTTACCAGATAGAGCTTTGAACCGAAAACCGCGGTAATTTTAAACACTTTCTCGGTTAAATGAACCGATTAAAATACTTAAAACCGCAAAACGAACCGAACTGAAGGAGCTGGTCTCCGGAGCGTCTGTTCAGTGAAAGCAGAGTAAAGAATCTGACAGTTTGGGTTCAAACAACCCAGATAGAGCTTTCAATAGCGCCCTCGCGCTGTGGAACTCCAGATTACTCTGGAGTTAACTATTTCATCTCCGGGGCAGTCAAAAGCCATGGGCATACTGCAAAGGTCCTAATATAAGCAAGACTTCATGGTGTTTGAACACGTGTCTATGTCTTCTGTTAGCACCCTTTGCAAACTGTGTGAGGCCTTTCGGCACCATGCAATTCTGCTTAAAGTCGGACCAGCATAACATCCTGTGGTGATTTGCATATACAGCCCTTGATGCTTTGCATTGTGGGGGCATGTGTGATTTTGTATTTTCTTGAAACTTGGCTTCCCAGCTAAATGCCCTTTGGGGTAACCCTTGCCTCAGTGTTTATGCACAGAGGTTCTTTGTCTTTTAAATAGTTTTTTATTTTAATGGGTTCACCACAATATATCCCAGGCACACTGCCTGGGGGTAGCTGGTCTATGCCACTGGGGTGTCAAACAGACGAGGCATACTGATGAGTCCTGGTAGGACGAAACACATGTCTATGTCTTCTGTTAGCACCCTTTGCAAACTGTGTGAGAGGCCTTTCGGCACCATGCAATTCTGCTTAAAGTCGGACCAGCATAACATCCTGTGGTGATTTGCATATGCAGCCCTTGATGCTTTGCATTGTGGGGGCATGTGTGATTTTGTATTTTACATGTTGTTGTCAATAACAGGCTTCAGACAGAAACAGACATAAATTAAGTAACTTATTGCAAGCAAGCACAAGTAGCAGTTACATAACAGAGATGTCCATCACAGAGAAAATCGGGGTATAACAACAAGCAGTAGCTATCCTCACAGGGACGAGTAGGACCAATGACTCAGTCAGGCAATTCAGTACAGTTCAGTACAGTAACATCTAGGTAGAGCAGAATAAGGTTAAGTAGGAGAAGATCTGGGATGCTTAGGTACAGTGGCAGGAGTCAAGTGCACGAAGGTGGGGAAAAAAGTGCAGATTTATAGGCAGAGTGAGATAAGGAGCTCTTTAAGTTGGCAGGTAAGGAGTTCCAGAATTTAGGGACAAAATGGGAGAAGGCTTGCTCCCCCATCTTGGTAGAGCTGAGAGGGATGGAGAACAGAGTTTGATTAGAGGACCTTAGTGTGCGGGGGTGAGTCACAGGGGGTGAGCATGGCACCTATGCAGTCTGGGCGGGGGGTCCTGTTCATGTAGTCAATAAAACAACCCAATGAGAAGAAGCGCTGGAATGGGGGGACAGCCAATGCAAAGTGGAGCAAAGGTGGCAGTGGTGTGTCAGTCGACGGACCGAGAGGGTGAACCTACAGACGTCATTGTAGGAGATATCCCACTTGCGAAGGATTCCTGCATTAGCGTGGGAGAGAGGTGGGGAGAACATACAAGAGCCTAGGAAGTAGTACCCCACGTGCCACAGAGATCCTGGCAGCAGTGGTTAGGGAGTGGCGCACTTGGTAAGCTGCTTCTAGTTTGACATTAACAGATTTACATACATCATTGATATGTACAGAGAAATCAAGAACGGGATCAAGGGTAACTCCGAGGTATTTGAATGAGTCGGTAGACGACACTTTTGTCCCATCGCAGCTAAGCATGTGAAGTTTAGAAGACTCAGCAGAGACTTCTTAGCAGACCCAAACAGCATGGCCTGGGTCTTAGGTAGGTTAAGAATTAGTGCATTGGAGGAGAGCCAGCACTGGATCTGTTCAAGGGCAGAAGACAGGTGGGCATTGATGTCTAAGACAGAATGAGAGGCGGTATAGAGAACCAGATCGTCGGCATACATGATGGAGCGACAGTGGGGAAGTGAGGAGGCAGTATCGTTAATGAAAACAGAAAAGAGTAGTCGTCCCAGGATGGAGCCTTGCAGGACACCACAGGAGATGGGAGCTGGGGATGAAAGAGCTTTGCCAAAGGAGGTGGATTGGGATCGGTTGGTTAGGTAGCTGCTGAACCATGATAGGGTGGGTCCAGAGGCACCTAAGAGATGTAGTTTGTTTAGGAAGAGAGGATGGTTAACCAGGTCGAAGCCTTGGTGAGGTCTAAGAACACGGCCCCTGTGAGTAGACCACTGTCCATGCTGGACTTAATGTCGCTGGTGAGTAGAGTGAGGGTTGTGGTGGTGGTGGTGCTGTGTCCTGCCCTAAAACCATGCTGAGCAGGAGACAGAAGATTAAAGTTCAGCAGGTGAGCCGAGACCTGGAGGTGAATGAGTTTCTCTAAAATCTTACTGAGAGTTGGTAGCAAGGCTATGGGCCGATAATTAGAAAGGACTTTGGGGTCACCTTTCTTGAAAACAGGGATAATCCTGACAGTTTTCCAAGCTAGAGGCACAGTAGAGTTGCAGATAAACAGATTAAACAGCCTTGTGATAAGGGTAACAAGGAGGCGGGTGCCAAGTCTAAGTATCCGATATTCAATACTGTCAGGCCCGGGGGCTTACCTGCAGGGGGATTGACTGAAGTAACCTGAGAACACCTGACTGGGTAATATTAGAGAGGACAAGCATCAGGGTAGCAGGCGAGGGGCAGATAAGGCCACTGGATGCCGTAGGGAAGAGTTTGGGAGCTTCAGTAAAGAGGGAGTTGAAAGCACTAGCTATCTTATGGGGGTTGTTGCACAGAGTATCATCAATTAGCATATCCTTAGGGGCAAGAGGCTTGGAGTTCCCCAGGATCTCATTTATCTGACTCCAGTACTTCTTAGGGTCAGAGGCTGTGGACCGGAGGAGGCTCCAATAGTAGTTATGCTTGGCTGATCGAACTTCTTTCTTGCAGGAGTTTCGCTGCATCCGATAGGTAACAAAGTCAGTATGAGGCGAGGAGGATTTCCATTTGGACCAAAAGCTTGTCTCGCTCTTTGAGTAGTTGAAGGAGAGGCCGCTTCAGCCACTTGGTCACCCTCCCACTGACCCTCCGTGTAGAAACTGGGATATATTTAGACTGTAAGACTAGCAGAGTGGCATTGAAATAGTCAGTTGCCAGGTTTGTCATTTGTGTGGAATAAAGGGGAGCAGTCAACGTGTTTCAAATCACTTAGGAATGCTGCACTGTCCAGAGCAGAAAAGTTAGCAAAGGACAGAACTTAGGGAGGAGTAGTGACAGCCGAGGCACCCCAACACAGTAGACAGGGCAGTAGTCACTAATGGTGTCAGGCAGAACCCCGGAAGAGGAGTAGCAGTCCTTGCGATTGGTAAGGATCCAATCAATCATCGAACAACTGAGGTTGTGGGTTACCCGAGTGTGGGAAGAGATGAGTTGGTCGAGGCTGGCCTTACTGATAGTGGAAGCAAATGAGGCAGAGTTGGGACACAGCCAGTCAAGATTAAAATCTCCCACACAGATCACCTCATTGTTCTTAGTTAGGGCAGAAATCGGACTGGTAAGTTCATCTAGACCAAGTCTGCTGTTTCTAGGGGGGTGAGTACACCCCAAATATGTGCACCTTCTTGGCACCCCAAGGAGCAAGAGAGAGTGCAGTACTTCCCTGCTGATCAGGCTGGGTGTAGGCAACTGTGTTGAGTTCAGGTGGGACTTGTAGTATAGTGCCAGGCTACCCCCTCTTTTGGAGGATACCTGGTCTGCGCGATACATGTAATAGCCAGGTAGCGCACAGCTGTTGTCCAGGACAGTTGGTTTGAACCATGTTTCAGATAGAACAAGGATGTCTGGGTTGTTTACTCAAACCCAGGCTTCTAGCTCAGAGAGATTCGCAAGTAGACTACGGATGTTTAGGTGGGCAAATGATAGGCCAGGAACTTGGGGAATCTGGTGGGTGGCGATGGGGTGGAATTGGTTGATGTAGTCCGAGGGTCCAGGGTTGGTCTCAATATCCCCGGCTAGCGTGATAGTTAAGGTAGTGACCCATAGTAAGGCAAGAGCAGTGGTACAGGAGACGATAGTAGGGGAAGTGATCTTCCTATGCACCAAGTGCCTTATAAGGGAGCCGAGGAGTTTGTAGCGAAGGTAAGCTAGAGGTGGAGGTGCAGAGGAACCTTTGGTTATCAGGTTGGAGTAAATGTAATTGCAAGTTGACTCTCAGCGAGGGGTGGGCCTGCAACTAGGAATGAGGAGCTGAGGGCTAGTAGAGCAAAGAGCAAGGGTACAAGGAGATACAAAGCTAGCCTAGATAACATTGTGGAGATGGAGTGTAGAGGGTACTGACTGCAAAGTTGGAGCAACCAAAATGGGGGGGAACTTGCCGTGAGTGACCTGTAAAGACACACATGTTTGGACTCTCTTGACATCATCATCTGTCTATTAGCACTATTAGAAGAGATGCATTAGATATATAAGTGTAATTGTCTGGTGGTAGGAATTTTGCACTTTTTTTAACCCTTGTTCTTTTAAATGATTGTATGTTTTTGTGATATATGGTTCTGTACTTACATTTTAAATTTTTTTATCTATTTTTAAGTAAACCTCTACTTTTGAGACTACTTGGTGTGCCTTTTAAATTCTTTTTCTTGACAAGTGAAGCATCCATGGTTAAAGTTCACATTGTACAAAGCTTACTGGTTTTACCAAACTGGGAAAAGGTAAGAGTTTATTCTGAGGTCTTTCATAGAGTTTTTAAGGGTTCATTTTGTACACCTGGTTAGGTGCTCGTAGGCGAAAGATATCTGCCCCCCCCCCCGAAGAGAAGAATTTTCTGAGCCTGTACATTGGGTACGCTAGCAAGAGGTTCACAGTTTGAATCCCTCCAGAACTTGAGACCAAAGTTTGATTTGAACCCACAAAAGAAACAGGAGGGTTACCCTGTTCTGTTAACTGTTCACAAGACTGCGCTCGGAGGTTGGCACTGTGGGAGCAGAGGGCCTGACCTGCTGAGTGGGTTTGTGACAGAGTACTCAGAAAAATAAACTGGAAGATGGATGGATTGGTTCAACATAAATTCCGACACCACCTTGGAAAGAAACCCTTAGGATTAGTATGCAAAGACACCCTGCCTTTGTGAAAAGCCAAATAAGGCTCCTTACACATAAGAGCCTGAACTTCGGAAATCCTTTGAGCAGAAGTAACAGCAATTAAAAAGAACGCGTTCCATGACAGAAAGTGCAGCTCACAACTTGCTGCCGGTTCAAAGGGAGGTAAAGAGAGTTTCTCCAGCATAAAATTGAGATCTCATGGAGGGACATGGTCCCAAATGGGAGGTTTCGGATGCAAAATGCCTCGTAAGAAAGTGCAGGACACTTCAAGCTGGACAACAGCTTTGCCCTTGATAGGTGCATGGTACACAGAGATGGCAGAAAGATTCCCCTTGAGGGAGCAGTAAGCTAGACTGGAGTTCAAAAGGGAAAGAAGGTACTCTAACACCTGAGCCACTGGGCAGGTGAAAGGGTCCAGTTGGCGTGCAGCAGCCCAAAGGGTAAAACGCTTCCATTTCATAGCGTAAGTGGCTCTGGTGGAAGGTTTCCTAGCAGCCACAAGGATGTCTGCGACCCTGGATGAAATCCTGAAGCGGGCAATAGCTAGGTTCATAGAAGCCACACATGGAGATGCAAGGACTTTAAATCCGGATGGACTAGGGTGCCCCAGTCCTGGAACAGCAAGCCAGTGCACAAGGGCAAGGGCACTAGAGGTTCCACCACCAGCTGTTGCAGCAACGGGAACCAAATCTGACGTGGCCAGAAGAGAGCTATGAAAATCATCTCTGCCCGTTCCAACTGGAGCTTGAGCAGAACCCTCTGTAGAAGTGGGAAGGGAGGAAAGGCGTACAAAAACCTCCCCTTCCAGGAGAGGGACAATGCGTCTTGCCAGACAACTCCAGGCCCAGGATCAAGTGAGCAGAAAAGTGGCAGTTTTGCATTGAGTAGGGACACAAACAGGTCCAACTCTGGATGACCCCACCTGTTGAAGAGATATTTAACCACCGAGGTTAGAAGCTCCCACTCATGAGCCTGTGACCTGAAGCAGCTGAGACTGTTGGCCAAGATGGTTTGGATGCCTGGAACATGTATATCCGAGAGCTCTAGACTGTGTTTGATGGCCCATTTCCAGACTCTCATTGTCTTCCGACACGGGATAAGAATGGGTCCCCCCCACTCGTTGATGTAATACACCACACATATGTTGTCTGTCTGCACCAGCAGCGGACCAGGGAAGAGATGAGTCTGAAAGGCCTGCAGAGCGTAAAGGGCCACTCGCATCTCCAGAACACTGATATGGAGACCCTGTTCGGTTCCATCCAGATACCCTGGGTCTGATAGTCTGCCAGATGAGCACCCCATCCCAGGCTGAATGCGTCTGTTGTGAGAATCTATCTGGGGATCGAGAGCTGGAAGGAGACTCCCCGAAGAAGGTTGGTCAGATCCAGCCACCACAACAGAACTCTCCGGACCAGGTCGAGACCAGGACCAACTCGTCCAGGTCATCCGTGCACTGGCCCCACTGGACCCTAAATGTCCATTGAGAAACTCGCATGTGTAAGTGGGCCAGGGGAACCATGGCAATGACTGCTGCCATGTAGCCCAGAGGGTGCAGGAAAACCCTGGTGGGGACCTGACGAGTGGAGGAAACTGGACAGGCATGCTCCATCAGTCGCTCCACCCTGTCCATGGGCAAAAAGGGCCTTACCCTGGGTAGTGTCCAGGATTGCTCCCATGTATTGAAGGTGCTGGCAAGGAGAGAGACAGGACTTTGGCAGACTGATGGCGATCCTCAAGGCCTGGAAGAGGCAAAAAGTACATTCTAGAGTCTGAACCAGGCAGTCCCTGTAGGGGTCTGTTAGCAGCCAATTGTCCAGGTAAGAGAACGCATAGAAGTCCTGCCTCCTTAGAGTCACTGCCACTACCACCAGGCACGGTAAACACCCTGGGGGCCGGAGAAAGGCCAAAAGGAAGAGCCCAGAATTGATAATAGGCTCCCTAAAAATGGAAGCGGTGGAAGTGACGATGGTCAGGAAAAATCTGGATGTGCAGGTAGGTGTCCTGCATGTTAAAAGAGCAGAGCCAATCACCCTGGTGCAAAAGGGGTACCAGTCCCTGGAGAGTGACCATCCAGAAGTGTTTGTACTCAATGTACAGATTCAGAAACATAGAAATTGTCAGCAGATAAGGACCGCCAGGCCCATCCAGTCTGCCCAAAAGCCCTGCACTAGTCTGTGGCCTCTGACCCTACCTGGTCAATGGCTTTTCACCCCTTCTTCCCACCTCTAAGGTACCCCTATGCCTGTCCTATGCATGTTTAAAAACCCTCCACTGTGCTCGCCCCCACCACCTCCTGTGGCAGTCTATTCCACATGTCCACCACCCTCTGTGAAGAAAAACTTCCTCACAGTACCCCTCAGCCTGCCACCTTCCAATTTCATGTCATACCCCCTCGATCTTCCTGGACATAAAGTCTCCACCACTTATTCACACTGATGGGACTAGGCCGGAGGCGCTAGGACCAAGTGGGAGCCAAAAATCTTCAGGAGGGCCAGCGTCCAGGTAGGGCCGCGAGGAAGCGGTGCCATAAGCCCGGCTCATGCTGTACAGGCTACCTCGGCATCGACCCTCCAACCACCTCAGTTTCTTTTTTCCTGCCATCGAGTGCACTTCAGTGTTGACATCGCTCACCCGCCGGGAGTTAAATATTCACATCTATACAACAGCAGCTGAGTCATTCAGTTTTGATTTAGTTTTAGTATTTCTTTATTATTTAAAAAAAATAAATAAATGAAATAGTTTTTCCTTTCGGAAGAAAGGACAGAGAAGTTTTCCTCAGCTTGCCTTTGATGGAGTCGACCATGAACGGGGGCCAGTGACAGTAGAGAGACTTCGCATGAAAGCTGTATTTCAAGCAGGGCTGGGTCCAGTCCGCCACCCTCTATGGAGGGGGGGTCTGACTACGGGCAGTCCAGTGTTTGGGGGAAGGGTGGTCCTCTTGAAAGCACAAAAAGAAGCGATCTTCATTGGGAACCCGGCACCGCTTGGCCTCGAGTTCTTCTTTATCCAGCTGGTCGAAGAAGAAACTATACCGCTTGAGGTCACCCTCTGGTATGTCTGCACTTCAGTCGTCAGTTGCAGGGGACAAGAGGCCGTCTCAGACGCCATTGGGGTCTCCTGCAGCCTCTGTCCCTGGCAACCGGCATCTTCGACTCCGTAGTCCCTCTCCGCCCCCTGGGGGGGTCCTCCGGTGAGCAGTTTCATCATTGGGCCACTCTTCTGGAGCAGTGGGTTCAGTGCTTGTCCTGACTTCCCAAGCCAGCAGGATCAGCCCTTGGGCCTCCGGGCCTAGGGGCTTCGAGCCTGCGGGTGGGGTGGTTGGTTCAATCTGGTCGCTCGACACCTTCGGTGCCATTGACGCCGTGCTCTTGTGCTTTTCCCCCTCACATGGCTGTGGCACAGGGGCCAGCACAGGTACCTCCTTCTTCTCAAGTTTTCAGATCTTCATCTTTGGGTTGGGGGCCCTGAGCACCCGTGCAGAGCCGCCCGCGGTGCCCCCTTCGACTCCGGTCTTGGCACAGCGGTGTGGTGCTGCTTCTGGTGCCAGCGCCACCTCAGATGCAGGGTTTCTTGACTCTGATTCAAGGAGCACCCTCTCCTGCGCTTTTTCCTCCCTTTCCTTTATATACTATCCCTCTTGGGCTAGTAGAAGATAATATTGAGCCTGATCCTGATCTACGATTAGGAAACAGCTTCAATGAGGATTCTTCCTTTGGAGTGGAAAGTAAGCCCTCTACTTCAGCACAGCCCTTTGGTCAAGGACCTGTCCTTTAAATCTCTTCTGAAGAACATGAATTCCACCCTCTTTCTCCAGACATCGGAGGTGGATCCAGGGAAGCTTTTGCACCTTTAATATCTGCATGTTCCAGAGATCACTGTGGAACTGACTCCTCCGGTACAGCCCTCATTTGAGAGACTCTCACTGATGGCGTGGGATAATCAGATACTTAATTCCTTCCATGGCTAAGTCCATAGATAGGAAGTATGCTTCCCCTAAGGATCGACCAATCCTGGCCTCCCAAGCCTTTGCAGATGCCATTATGGTCTTGGCAGAAAATGGCAAAGCTGTGGTCCCTCAGGAATCTACAGCTTGTCCGGTAAATAAAGAATCCGTAAGACTGACACCCTAGGGAAGCTAGTGTTCACTGCTGCTACCCTAGGAATGCATATTGCTAGCTACCAGGGCTACTTTTCACAATATGAGTATACCCCCTGGCATTGACTGAAAACCTTAGTCGAAGCTCTTCCAGAGTCGGATGCTGCTTCAGAGCTTCTTCAAACCATTACTAGAGGCACTGAGTCCGATAACCAGCAACTTAAGGCTGCTATGGATGCTTCTGACACTGCCTCTAGAAGAGCAGCAGCAGGGATTTGCACCCGATGTCACTCTTGGTTATGGGTCTCTGGGTCTGCAAATGATGCTCAACAAAGAGTCATGAATTTACCATTTGACGGAGTTTATCAGTCTGGCCCCTCAGGTGGAGCAGGCACTGGAGGCCACACAGAAAACTAGGACTGCCATTAAGACTACCAGACTGGCCCCTGCTGCCCCTCAATGGGGCAGGAACCGCCATCAGTTTCATAACTGCCAGTCCTTTCTTGGCAAAGGCAGAGGGGGTTTCAACAAGAATCAAGCCCCTCAGCCGCAAAAGAAAATGCAGCAGAAGGCACAGGGCCCAAAGGCACCTAGTGCTACCCTCTGAGATTCTGGCCCAAGTCCCACCTCAACTATCTGAGGGGGACTTTTCTTCGGCAGTAGGGGGCGTCTGACTCAGTTTTACAACCAGTGGAAGTCAGTCACATCGGACAAATGGGTTCTCAGAGTAATTCACGAGGGTTACTCCAAATTTGTCAGAACCCCCCCTCCCCCGATCATCCACCCAAATGACAGCCCAGGCTGTCTGTCACTCAGTCAGACCCCCTCACTTTCCAAGATTCTTCAAGGCCTTCTGAACAACAGGGCAGTAGAAATAGTTCCACAGGATCAAAGGAACACAGGTTTCTACTCCCATTACTTCCTAGTTCCAAAGAAAAAAGGCAGTATGCACTCTGTTCTAGACCTAAGGAAGTTAAACAAGTTCCTTTACAAAGAGAAGTTCAAGATTATATCAGTCTGTATGCTCCTACCTCTGATTCATCAAAACAATTGGCTGGCCTCCCTGAACATGCAGGACGCCTACCAACATGTTCCCGTGCACCCAAACCATCACAAGTATCTCCGATTTGTGGATCTGGGTCAGCACTTCCAATTCAGAGTCCTGCCCTTTGGGCTGTCCTTGGCACCTCGAGTCCTTACAAAGTGGTTTGTATTACTCACAGTGCATCTCGGGAAACTTGGAATTCAGGTGTTCCCTATCTTGGACGACTGGCTTCTAGCAAGCTCATCCAGACAAGGGATGCAGGAAGCTATAGCCATGGCTTCCAAATTCCTCATGTCTATGGGAGTTCTGCTGAATCTGGAAAAATCGCAGCCTCAGCCCTCCCAACAGCTCCTTTTCGTAGGAGCTCTCCTGGACACCTCCAGAGTATGGCCTTCCTTCCGGAGGACAAGAGAAACGATATCCTACAGAGGGCTCGCTTCATCAAAGAAAACTACTCAGTCCGAGCTCTCTCAATGCAGCGGATTCTGGGTCTCATGACGTCATCAGTGTTCACGGTGCCCTTGGCTCGTCTTCACATGAGGACCACTCAGTGGATGCTCAGTACTCAGTGGTCCCTGACTACACACCCACAGTCCTTTCACATCAAGGTGACAGAACCTCTAAAGTGGTCACTCACCTTGTGGACGCAAGAGGACAACCTGCTTCAAGGCTGTCCCTTTGCTCCACTGGAGGCACAGATCACCATCACCACAGATGCATCTCTATTCGGATGAGGTGCTCACTGTCAGACTCTCCGCACCCAAGGTCTGCGGAACCAGGATGAATCTCAACTTCACATAAATGTCCTGGAAATGGGAGCTGTTCTGTATGCTGTCCGAGCCCTGAAGGACTTCCTCTGTCACAAAGCAATTCTCCTTCAGATAGACAACAAAGTGGTGATGTACTATGTCAACAGGCAAGGTGGGGCACACTCTTACCCCCTGTGCAGGGAAGCGATGAGAGTGTTGGAATGGTGCCTAGAGCACAGAGCCCTGATCCAAGTGATCTACCTATCAGGGGTTCAGAACAATCTGGCAGATCGCCTCAGCAGAACAGAGGTGGACCCTCACGAGTGGCCTCTCGACGTAAACATCGTACAGTCACTCTTTGAAGAGTGGGGCACACCAGATCTGAATCTTTTTGCATCTCCACGCAACGCAAAACTGCTTCTATTCTGCTCCAAAAATCCAGAACATGGAGCTTTCTGTCAGGATGCATTCAGACTGCAGTGGACAAGATGCTTTCTGTACACATTTCCTCCTCTTCCCTTCGTTCAGGGGGTGCTACCCAAGCTGGGGGCACGGGGGGGCAGAATGATCCTCATCGCCCCCTTCTGACCTCGTCAGGTTTGGTTTCCATTGATCAACAAGTCAGAAACGCCAGCAAGACAACTGCCACTTCAGTTGGACCTGCTGACCCAGGGCCCAGTGGTCCATCCCAACCTGAGATTCCCTTCATCTTCACACTTGGCTCCTGAGGAGACAGAAGTGAGTATATCTGATGTCTCCTGTAGCGTCTCAGACATTCTCCTAGTGGCACGCAAACCGGCTACTAGAAAAACTTACACGGCAAAGTGGAAATGTTTTTCCATCTGGTGTGCAAAGTCCTTTCTGGGCCCCCTTTTCTTGCCCACCTAACAAAGTCCTGGAGTATCTGCTAGACCTGTCAAGCACAGGACTACAGTATTCAACCGTGAAGGTCCATCTCTGCGCAATTTCAGCCTATCACGAGCCTATGCACTCTATGTCCCTGGCTCAGTTACCCCTAGTTGAGGTTTCTTAAAGATATACTCTACACCAGGCCACCAGTCAGGAGACTGGTAGCTGCTTGGGATATTAACCTTGTGCTAGACATGCTCACCTGTAAACCCTTCGCGCCTCTAGCAACATATGAGCTGGAGTTCCTAACCTGAAGGCCACCTTCCTTGTAGCCATTACCTGCATTCGCAAAACGTCTGAATTACATGTGTTGATCACAGACAACCCCCCCCCGTATACTGCATTTCACAAGGAGAAGGTGGTTCTCAGAACTCACCCCAAGTTTCTCCTGAAAGTAGTCTCAGAATTCCATGTGAACCAGCCTTTGGTTCTTTTGACCTACTTTCGCGAACTTCCAAAATGAAGGAGAGTGTACCCTAGATTCTCTGGATGTTAAAAGGGTTTTGTGGTTCTCCATAGACAGAACTAAAGAGAGCCACAAATCAAAGCAACTCTGTCTCCTTCAGCATGGCCCGACTGGGTCAGCCTGTCGCTATCAGATGTATTTCAGTGTGGCTGGTAGCATGTCTTGGCAGTGCTACTCCATGGCACAGGTTAAACTAAGGCAGAGTATACCCCCATTCTACCAGAGCAGCTGCAGCATCTCTGGCAGAAATTCTAAATGTGCCCATTGCAGACATGTGCAATGCAGCTACTTGGAGCTCTGTGCACATTTTTGTGAAGCACTACGCTTTGGATGTCCATGCCAGACAGCATCCATCCTTTGGCAGGACAATCCTTAATGGACTTCTGTCCTAAGTGAGCTCCTCTCTCCTGTTGCCCTTCTCGGGGGATTATTTTAGCACGGTACTCTCCCATCAGTGTGAATGAGTGGTGGAGACTTTGTATCCAGGAAGATATGAAAACTACTTACCTACCGTAATTATTTTTTTTTTTCAATTTCTTTTTATTAAAGATGGATGTGACCACATCTGCAGTATTCTTACAAGGTTTCTGTGTGTTAACATTGTATATGGACAAAACCATTATATTATAAATAAAAATACATTTATACACTAAGACTGAGTGTATTATTTTACCATCCTTCTTACCCTCTCTTGAAAGTAATATAAATTTATTATCCCTATTATATTCACTCTTGATGCCCTTTATGGAGAATATCTCCATATTCTTATTTAAAACATCATTCCCCTGGTAAACAAGTGCCTCCACGGTTCCCCATCTTAAGGTATAAAGTCCGGGTCTCTACTAGATATGTAAAATATCCATGGCCTCCATAATATCTCGGCCTGTGAAACTTTATTATGTAATTTAGCTGTAAGAGACTTCAGATAGTAAATGTTGGATATTACCCTGCACCAATCCCCTATGGTCGGAATATCTGTAGACATCCACCATCTTGTTATTGCTTTTTTTGCAGCCACAATATATATAGGTAACTAAGTTTTATACCAGGCCAGTCTATGAGGGGTAACTATAGCCAGCAGATTCATTTCTGCGGTCAATTCAACCTCTCCTCCCAGGCACTCTGACAAAGCTTGTTGGAGAGTATACCAATAAGGCATCAGAAGTGGACATGTCCAAAAAATGTGGGCGAGGTCTGCTCTCTGGCATCCACACGACCTCCAGCATCTACCATAGGAGGAGGGGAGATATTTAAGTAGAACAGCCAGTGAATGGAAAAACTGAGCTCGGCACTTCCACGCAAATTTCCTCCATGTGTTTGAATGGGTTATTTTACAAGCCTTAGGGGAAGCCCGGAGCCAATCCTGTTCAGAGATATCCATTTCTAGATACCTATACCAACTCTTGTACCAACCGGAATTCTTGATCTTCTTGGACAAAGTCTCCACCACTCATTCGCATGCCCACCCTCCATCCCCCAAGCTCACTGATCTGTTTTTGATCTTCACTCCCTCAATGGCTGGGCTGTGGCTGGACTCTGTTGTTTTGACCTTTCTTATATGGGTCATTCGGACTATCTTATGTCTGCCATAGGTTAGTTTCACTAAGTTAGTTTTACACTGCACCTCCTCGGTCGGAAAGGTACTGAGGCAGATGGAGGGTCGACACCGAGGTAGCCTATACGGCATGAGCCAGTCTTGCAGCGCCACTTCCTTGCGGCCCTATTTATGCGCCGGCCCTCCTGAAGATTTTTGGCTCCCGCTTGGTCCTAGCATTTCCGGCGTAGTCCCATCAGTGTGAATGAGTGGTGGAGACTTCGACTAAGAAGATCAAGAATTACGGTAGGTACGTAATTCTCATTTCTTGTACATTTCTTATATTGGAAGATGTTTTCCCCCTACACCTTGTTAATGCCCTTAAGGTACTTGACTGTTTCTATCATGTCCTGACAATCCCTCCTCTCCTCCAGTGAGTTCATATTGAGGTCCTTTAGTCTCCCCTCATATGTTTTCTGGTATAAGCCCTGTACCATCTTAGTCACCCTTCTGTGGACCGTCTCCATCCTGTCAATGTCCTTACCAAAGTGCGGCCTCCAGAACTGTACACAGTACTCTAGGTGAGGCCTCACCGGCGTTTTGTACAATGGCATCACCGCCTTCTGCTAGTGATACCTCTGCCTATGCACCCCAGCATGCCACTGGCCCTCTCTGCAGCCTTTGTACTCTGCTTAGACACCTTTAAGTCATCAGAAATGATAACGCCCAGGTCACTTTCTTCCTTGGTGATAGTCAGCAACTCCACCCCCCACCCCCAAAATCCTATAGCTCTCCCCGGCTCAGGAAAGACTCAGGTCCAGGATGGGATGAACATCCCCGGTCTTTTTGGGGACGAGGAAGAAGTGGGAGTAAAACACCCTTCCCCATTAAGCTGGAGGGATGGACTGTATGGCTCTTTTTTGAAGAACAGCCTGAATTTTCTCCCAGACCAGGGACTGGTGGGCTGGAGGATGAGAGTAATTAACTGGAGGATTTTGGAGGATGAGAGTAATTAACTGGAGGATTTTCAGGGAGGCCACTCTAGAAACTCCAGAGTGTGACCATGCTCTGTAATCTGAAGCACCCAATTGTCCATGGTCACGTCTGTCACTCCATTAGGTGGAGGGAGAACTGACCCCCGCCCGCCTCCCTGATCTTGTTGGCCAGAGGAGGGGGGTTGACCAAGGAGTCAGGAGGTGGTGGCCGCAGGTGCCCGAGGGGCTCAGGCAGCAGCTGCTGCAGGGGCCCAGGTGGCCTTGTGCTTGCCTTGGCCTTTGGCAGGTTGGTTTTGGGACTGTTTATGGGAGGACCAACAAAAGAACAGACATTGGCCTGCACAAGGCTGAGTATGATACAGCGAATGAACCATCCTAAGAGCCTGGCCCAACTCCTGAAGGGTGGAAATTATGTCTTGAACATCTCCCCTGAAGAAGCTGGAACCCCATAAGAGGGCGTTCAAAATGCTGGACTGCACATCCGAGGCGAACCCAGATAACTGGTGCCATGAATGGTGCCAGAGGCAAACCCCAGCTGCTGCCCCTTTCCCAGCGGCATTCACAGTGTCATAAGCAGCCCGCAAAATGTGGTTGCCAACCATGGAGCCCGACTTCAACAGCTGGGCAAGCTATGTTTTTGGGTAAAGCCTGCACCAGGCCCCTGGCTTGGTCCCAGAGGACATTCTGATATTGGACCAAATGGGCCAGGTAATTGATGGCCAGAGTAGTGGACGCGAAAACTTGCTTACCTAGGTGGTCCAACTGACTGGACTCCCTGTTCGGGCGGGGGGCACTGAGGTGCCTTGGCCTTTTGGTACGGTCATGCGCCATGTTTGACTGCTGAATCCGCTTTAGGATGGCCCCCTAATAAAAAAGGTTTCCCAACAGGGGCATGGTAAAAGCAGTCCACCTTCTTAAACAATGGATGGGTAGAAGAGGGGCAATTCCATTCCGCCCTGGTTATGTCTTCATAGAAGTCAATCAGTGGTGGCACCACCACCAGGAGGGCATCCCCCTGCCTTAAGTAAACAGAAAGGCAATGCCTGTCTGGGTCCTGCTCTTCTGTTTCCCAGCCATAATGGACTGGATATGGTGCATGATGTCCATAAAAGATGGATCGTTCGGGGGGGGTGGATTTAGGAACCACCCTAGGAGGGTCTTAACCATCTGAGGATTCCCCTGGTGAGAAGGAAGACCTGGAACAATCGGAGTCATCCTCATTTGTCTCGCTGTCTTGGTCAGACACCAGCGACAGGTACTTGTCCTAGCGAGATGTCAGGTCGAGACCCAGAAAACCCCAACATTTGGGGTTCGCTTGGCCTAGCCCGACCCAAGGGGCTCAGCTACGGCGTGGGTATCTGAAGGGGCGACGCTGGTGCTGGGCCCACTGGCTGGGACAGCAGCAGTACTGGTGGCAGCCCAGCTGGCGTTTGCCAGGAGCGACTGGGGAAGGATCTGTCGGCACAGGCCAAGCTGGAGAAGCAGATGCCTGGGGGAAAGGAGACCGCCCCAGGACAGGCAAAGGTGATGCCAGGGTAGAAGGAGCAATGGTAGCCTGCTGCAGGCACTGCCTTGCAAGACTGACATCAAGCCCTGAGGAGGAGACCGATGTAGACAGTGCCTTGGCTGGGGGGGGGGTGACAGTTGAGGAACCGACGCCCAAGAGACTGAGAATAGCTGAGCTGCCTGGCTGAGAGCCCATGGATGAAATGGGCCTGAGTGTCGGGCTGGGGGACAGGAAACATAGTCCCCTGTCTTGAGGAGCTGCCATCCAAAATGGCAATGAGGGAGGACAGTTGAGCCACCGGGACTCCGGTAGAAAAGAGGGCTAGTGGGGACACCCCCCCCCAAAACAGGGGCCGACCCCAACGCAGTCGAATGTTTGTGTGGCAAGTGGGAAGCAGACTGTTCCCAGTCCCAATGCCTGTACTTCCCACAGGATTTTTGAGAAGCAGCAGCAGCCACCCCGGAGGACTGTGCCAGCGAGGCTGAAGAGCTCCTGGCCTGCAGCTCCTTTTCCATCGCAGCCAACTTCTGCTTTATCAGATGACTCTCCAGAATCGTAAGATGACATCTGTGAGTGGCCTGGTTGAAGTTCTGGCAAATCTGGCAGGCTTTGGTGTCATGGCTGGGGCCTAGGTAAATGAGACATGCAAAGTGTCCCTCTTTTTCAGGAATCTGTTTGCCTCAGGCACACTTTGTGGAGGGCTGGAAGATGAGGCAGGTGGAGAAGACATAAATTTGATGGGTGAAACACCAAAATTTCGATATGAGAAACTCAAGAAAAAGGAAAATAAAGCACGAGCTATGGCAGTTGACTATAGCTGCAGCATCCTCTAAGGTCCAACGTCCACGGATCAACAGCAGAAGAAGAACTGAGGTAGGTGTGGGGAACCACGCACCTTTATAGGACAGGCTGACGTCAAGAGTCTAAGGTGGAGGGGTCCGCCAGGGTAGACTGCTAGCTAGAAAGTTTTCTGTGTGGTTCTGGTGCCTGGTGGCTTAGTTCAACCAGTGTAGGCCTACTGCAAGAGCCTTCCTCGAAGTATAGTACAGTCATGTAGGAACTTAACGTAACAGTAGATCTACAAGAGAATCTCTTGCATCAGACAGTGCCTTCCCACCCTCTGTCCCCCTTGGACTTAGAGCTTCTCTCTCTTCAGGATGTATCTTCTGTTTCCCCTTGCTTAGTGCAGGGAACGTCTGTCTCTCCCTGGATTTCCTAAGAGGAGATCCTCTGTATACGGTCTCCAGTGGGGGAACTGGGAGCACAGAGTCGCCCACGTTTATATGGGAGGGATGCTGTCTGCTGACGTCGTGGTGGTGGTGGTGGGTGGCCCCTAGTAGACTGCTAGCTAGAAAAATTTCCGTGTGGTCCTAGTGCCTGGCAGCTATAGTTCCATAGGTGTGGTCTGATGCAAGGGATTCTCTCGAAGATCTACTGTTATGGCAAGTTCCTGCGTAACTGTACTTTCCCTTCGATGGTACTTAACTGTTCGGACAGCAGGTAAAGAAGGCTCTTGAGGCATCTCGGAAAACCAGAATGACCTTAAGACTTCCAGGCCAGTTCCGGCTAACCCCCAGAGGGGGAAAGGACATGGTTTCTTGAAACATAGAAACATGGAAATTGACGGCAGATAAGGACCCCTTGGCCCACCCAGTCTGCCCATTTTCCCTACCTACTGTAATACCGCAGACCCTACTTGATCTGCAGCATAGCCCTCTCTTCCCTAACCATTAAGGTTACCTATGACCTGCCGGATTTTGTTGACATTATGAGGACTGTCCAGGGGATGCGCCCCACATGCTGTAGTTTAGACCCTGGCCCTACTTCCCTAATTTTGGGTTGTAGTGATGTTATTGGCCCGGTCTTAGTTCAGATTGCCCGGTGCTCCCTGGAATCGGGTGAGATTCCTAGCTCCCTAAAGGAGGCGGTGTTGACACCTCTTCTGAAGAAAGCTTCTTTGGACCCGGAGTCTGTGGCGAACTACAGGCCTATCTCGAACTTTCCTTTTGTGGGAAAGGTTATCGAGAAAGTGGTGGCAATTCAACTGGAGAACCATCTAACCATCCATAATTTATATGAACCTCTCCAGTCGGGTTTCTGTAAGAGGCATAATACTGAGACGGCTCTAGTTTGGGTGCTCAATGATCTCCTGATGGCGAGAAATCGGAGGAACTGTTCTATCTTGGTACTCCTCAATCTCTCTTCAGCTTTCAACACTGTCGACCATGGGGTTCTGCTCGAGTGCCTGAGGTCCATCTGTGGGCTGACGGGTACAGCCCTGAGATGGTTTTCGTCTTTCTTCACCGGTCGAACTCAGAGAGTTGTCTCTGGAATATTTTCTTCCGAGTCTTTCTCTGTGCCTTGTGGGGTACCTCGGGGCTCAGTGCTGTTTCCCATGTTGTTTGCAGTGTATTTGCTGCCCCTCGGAGACATTGTAAGATGGTATGGGCTGAGGTTTCCCTGCAATGCTGATGATACTCCCAGCTCTACCTGTCTTTCACTCCTGACCAGGTGTGTGCTCTCTCAGTATTTAACAGCTGCCTCTTGGAAATCCAAGACTGGATGAGTTCCAGTGGGTTAAAGTTGAACGTGGGAAAGACTGAGATTTTGGTGGTGGACCCTGGTCACAGGCTAGAGGGGTTGGGGTCTGATTTGCCTTCTGGTTTATTTCTGGGGGACGAGCAGATCCTTACCGTTGAACGGGTGCGTGACCTGGGAGTGATACTTGATGATGGCTTGACCTTTCGCTGTCAGGTGTCTGCAGTCGTCAAGTTGGCCTTTTACCATCTTAGGAACATTGCCAGGATCAAGCACCTTGTTCTGTCCAGCGACCTGCCTATCTTGGTCCATGTCTTTGTGACCTCGCGCCTTGACTACTGTAACTCCCTGTACCTAGGGCTTCCCAGGGTTGATATCCGCCGCTTACAGCTAGTGCAGAACGCGGCTGCACGTTTACTAACTAGGGCTTCAAGGAGGTCTCATATAACCCCAGTGCTGCGCGATCTGCACTGGCTGCCAGTTCAGTGGTGGATCACCTTTAAGATAGGTTTGCTAACCTACAAGGCCCTACATGCACTGGATCCTGACTACTTGAAAGAACTTCTGACTCCTTACACCCCTATGGGACAACTCCGCTCGGCTGATGAGGGGTTGCTGGAGATTCCAAGGGTTAGACTGAAGTCATCTGGGGCACGGGCTTTTATGTTTGCTGCCCTTCCCTCTGGAATTCTCTGCCTCGTCAGCTATGGGAGTGCAGGACTATGGAGAGTTTTAAGCAGGCAATGAAGACCTTTTTATGGGAAAAGGCATTTCCTGATTTTCTTTGATTTTATGCTTATTTATTGCTTAACTGAGTATGTTTGTATTTGTGAAGGGCTTTGATATTCTGAAAGGCGCTATACTAAATAAAATTATTATTGTTATTATTATTTTCATGTCAGCCAGAAGGACTGGGGAGTTACAGGCGCTCTCTATCGAGTCTCCTTACCTGGTCTTCCACAGGGACAAGGTTGTCCTGCATCCCCAACTGAAATTGCTTCAAAGGTGGTGTCGGAGTTTCACCTTAACCATGTGATTACTCTGCTGGTGTTCTACCACAATCACACCTCGGAGGCAGAGTACAGGCTCCATATTTTGGACCCGAGACGAACGCTCGCCTACTACAAAGAGTGAATGGCAGAAGTTCGGGGAGAGGTTCGACGGCTGTTTGTCACCTATGCCGTAGCTGCACTTGGCAGACCTGCAGCCAAGTGGACAATAGCTTGATGGATTACATCTTGCATTGACCTCAACTATAGGTTGGTGGGTAGGGAGCCTCCCATAGGGCTTAAGGCTCATTCCACCCGCCATACCACTGCGTCGGTGGCTGCTTCTAGGGACGTCCCTATCCAGGAAATCTGTAGGGCTGCTACATGAAAGTCAGCACACAGCTTCATTTCCCATTACTACATCGGCCTCGAGTCACGCTGGGATGCTGGTTTTGGAGCCTCAGATCTCCCTGGACATCGTCTCCACCACTCACCGACATGGATGGGAGTACGCCGGAGGCGCTAGGACCCAGCGGGAGCAAACTTTTTCAGAAGTGCCAGTGCCGAGATGGAGCCATGAGGAAGCAGCACCACGAGCCAGGCATGTGCAGTATAGACCATCTCGGCGTCGACCCTCCAACCGCCTCAGTTCCTTTTTTCCCTGCCGTTGAGTGTGCTTCAGTGACATCGCTTGCCCGCCGAGAGTCAACTTCAAACTAGCAGCTTAGTTTTCAGTTTTATTATTTTGTATCTCATCTCAAAGTACCAATTACATTTTTAATAAACTACTTACTTGTACAAGAAAGAAGTCTTCAGCCCTCCATTGACTGAGCCGACCATGAGTGGGGCAGGTGAAAGTAGGGAGACTTCGGATGAAAACGGTTCAGTCAGCCAGGCTGGGTCTGGTCCGCCACCCTCTCCGAGGGGGGTGGTTTCTGACAACGGATGGTCCAGTGCTTGGGGGGGACGGACAGTCCCCTGAAAGCAAAAAAGAATTGATCCGTTCCTGGCACCGTTCGGCCTCACAAGTCCTTCCTAAGGCAAGACTCTATCAGTTCCTGACTGTGTCATGGTCTTGGAAAAACGTAATCTAAATCTGCTTTTTTTAGAACTGATATGACCGGTTACCACACCTAAAGTAAGCACAAGTTTTTTTACCTCACAGTTTACAAGTTCCACACAGAAACAGAACAAAAACCTATCTAGTACTCATGATACCACATACAGAGACTTGAACCGACTAAGCGGAAACAGCAATTCGGTAGAAACCGACCGAAAACCGACACTTCAACAGACTTTTTGAACCGAGCAGCAGGAGAAATCTCTGGAGCGACTGTTCAGTGAGGCGGAGTAAAGAATCTGACAATTGCAGTTTAAACAGCAGCAGACAGGGGCTTCAACCGAGCTCGTGGTGAAAATTCTATGCTAGTCATAGAAAGTTTAACTCTTTGTTCTCCGGGGCAGTTGAAAGGCAGGACCTAACTGCATATGTCAGAATACAGCAAGACTTCATGTTGTCTGAATGGATATTTTCTATCCTGTCAGCTGGCAAGCTACAATTAAGCTAGATAAACAGGAGATGCTTAATGTAGGCTTCTTCTAGCCTGTAATTATCTTCTGGCCTTCAGGTAACACCTGTATCTAAAACCTGGGGGGTGTCATTCACAGGCTGTTTCAGCATGTCTCATGAGAGACACTCAATAACACATTTCTATATTACAAAAATCAGATTAATCAGAACCAGCTGTCTGGGTGTCATAATTCCTCCCCACCTAGACTGAATTTGGGGGGCTCTATCCCCTGCATGGGATGAGCTTCCCAAATCAGTTCACTCCTCATAGACACGAGACAAACCATCTGAGTTCTGATTTTTGGCTCCAGTCCTATGTAGAATGGTCACGTCATACATACCCTTGCAAAGCAAGACTCCATCTTAACAATCTACCATTGTTTTTTCCCCATCTGCGTCAGCCAAACCAGGGGGTTGTGGTCAGTCTGTACCACAAAATGCTGCCCATACAAGTATGTCTCCAACTTCTTTAGGGCCCACACTATGGCAAGACACTCCTTTTTCACAGTGGAGTATGCCTGCTCCCTGTGAAGCAACTTTTTTACTCAGATAGGCTACAGGGTGATCTTTCCCTTGGCTGGATGTCTGACTCAGTACTAGTACTGCCCCAATACCCACGTCTGAGGTGTCAGTCTGAACTATAAAGAGTCTGCTATAGTCAGGACTTGCCAAAACAGGAGCACTGCACAGTGCCTGCCTCCTTCAATCTGGTAAAGGCTTCTTCTCAGGCTTGTCCCCAGGTAATTTTCTTTGGCATCCTTTTCTTTACCAGGTCAGATAGGGGAGCAGCCAGGGTACTGTAATTGGTACAAATTTTCTATAGTACCCTGCTGTCCCAAGAAAATTCCTGACCTGCTTCTGTGTTTCTGGTATGGGGCATGCCTGGATTACCTCTATTTTTATTTGGTTAGGACGGAGCTGTCCCCGGCCTACCACATGCCTGAGGTATGCCACCTCTCCAGTGGCCACCTGGCACTTCTTGGCTTTGACAGTGAGCCCGGACCTCTGTATCTTGCCCAGCACTTCCCCTAAGGTGGGATGATGTTCCTTCCAGCTGGTACTAAAGATGGCAATGTCATCCAGGTACGCCACTGCGTACTCCTCAGCACCATTTAACACCTGGTTCACTTACCTTTGAAAAGTGGCCGGGGCATTCTTCATTCCGAAAGGCAGTACTTTGAATTCAGATAACCCTATCGGAGTGACAAAGGCCGACCTCTCCCTAGCTCTGTTCATCAACTCTACCTACCAATACCCCTTTGTCAGGTCAATGGTCGTAAGGTAGGTCGCCCCTCCCAACTTGTCCAGGAGTTCATCCGTCTGGGGCATCAGTTGGGCGTCTGACTTTGTGACTGCATTCAGTCCATGACAGTCCACACACAAACGAGTATAGCCATCTGGCTTAGGCACAAGGAATATGGGTGAGGCCCGGGGCTGTGGGATCTCTGGATTACCCCTAAATCTAGCATCTCCTCCACTTCCCTCCTAATGTCCTTTTGGACAGCCTCTGACACACGATACGCTGTCCGCCATATGGGCGTCTGTGTCTCTGTCTCCACATTGTGAGTCGTTGAGGGGGTTAGTCCAGATTTGGCGCTAAACAATGGGGCAAAGTCTGCTAAAACCTCCCTTACTTCCTGGATCTTGTCCGGAGTCAGCTGGGGAGACAATTTAACTGCCTCCACAGAGGACTCACACTTACTTTCTTCCAGGAAGTCGAGATGGGGGTCTCCTTCATCTGTCCCCTCCCCAGGACTACACACTGCAAACACCATGTCAGCCCTATTTGCATATGGCTTCATCATGTTGACATGGTACATCCTTTCTGTCTGTCTCCGGTCAGGTAACTCAATAATATAGTTCACATCATTTACCTTCCTAACCACTTTGTACGGTCCTGCCCACTCAGCCTGCAGTATTGTCTTTCCGGACCGGAATAAGGACCATGACTTCCTGACCCACCATGTACGAGCGAGCTCTGGCTCTGCGGTCGTACCACACTCTTTCGTTCTGCTGCGCAGCTGCCAGGTTGCTCTGGGCTGTCCCCATAAGCTCCTTCAGCCTTTCCCTAAACTTAAGGATGTAATCCACTATGAGAGTTCCCTGGGTGGCATGCTTGCCTTCCCAGTCCTCCTGGATCAAGTCTACGGGCCCACGTAACCGGCGTCCATATAAGAGTTTGAAGGGGGAAAATCCTGTTGACTCTTGGGGCACCTCCCTGTATGCAAACAACAGGTAGGAAGGTATTTCTCCCAGTCCCTCCATGCTGTTCAGCAAACACCGGAGCACTGACTTCAGGGTACCATTGAATCTTTCCACAAGCCCACTGGCTTGTGGGTGATCTGATGTCATGCATCTCTGCACCACCCCACACTTCTCCCATAAACATTTCATCAGGTCCGACATGAAGGAACCCCCTCGATCGGTGATAACCTCCTGCAGAAACCCAACACGGGAGAAAATCCCAAGTAAGGCATCTGCCACTTTGTCTGTCCTCAATGAGGATAGGGCGACTGCCTCCGGGTATCGGGTGGCATAATCCACCACAGTCAGGATGAATCTCTTCCCTGAGAAGCTGGGGGTATTTAAAGGTCCGACAATATCCATTCCCACTCTCTGGAATGGCTCCTCCACTATGGGCAATGAAATCAGGGCGGCTTGGGTTTTCTTGCCCGCCTTCCCTATTTTTTGGCACTAGTGACAAGAGCTGCAATACTCATTCACCTGCTGGATGAAGTTAGGCCAATAGAAATTCTGGGCCAACCGCTGCGCAGTGCGCGTGATTTCCAGATGACCAGACAAGGGAATATCATGTGCAATCTTGAGCAACTGCTTGCAATACCCCTGGGGAATGACAAGCTGCCTGCCTAGCACCCCTCTCTCTGTCTGCACAGCCTGAGTATACATAAGTCCATTTTCCCAATAAGCCTTATGTCTGCCGTCACCTCCCTGTGCCCGATCAGAGTCTGCCCAAGCCCTCAGCTTCTCTAGACTAGGGTCACTTCTCTGAGCACCTGCAAACCCCTCACACATTCCCAAGGCATGGGACAGATCCCCTTCAGTCGCTAAACTAGGGTCCCTAGCACTAGCATCAGGGCACTCAGGATCACTGTCAGTCCCAACTCTCTGACAATGAGTCACACCTCCCTCTTCGGAGTAACCCTCTGTAGCTGTGTGGTTAACTGCTACTGGGGAAATTTCTACCCCCTTTTCATTCATCTCCCCATCTGGAGACACAGGCTGAGGAACCAGCCTCTCAGTGGTTTCCACAATGGCTTCTGTGGGGTTCAGGGAACTACAATTTTCCCTTGCCGCTTGGCTATGGATAACTGCACACACCATCTCCTGTTTGAGATTGTTGCCCAGGATCCCATCCACTGCTAAGGTTTGGGCTACAGCCACTTGTTGCACAGTTCCCCATTTCACCCCAGTCTAGGAGAACACTAGTGAGGGGCAATGCTTTCTCTTCACCAGTAAAGTCCTGTACAATGATGTATTTATTGGGTATAAGCTGACCCGGTTCTACTAGATCCCCTTCTATCAATGTCAGGGATGCCCCTGTGTCCCTTAACCCTTGCGTCTGTACACCATTCACCATGACTGGGTGCATGTGTTCCCTCATGTTCACAGGCATGCTTCCAGGGATACACAAACAACCCACTTCCTTCCTAGCCCCCTGTTGTGTATTGCTCTCCTTTTTGGAACACTGTTTGGCAATATGCCCAGTTTCTTTACACAACCAACATTCATTTCTTTTCTCAGAGAAATCTTTTCTCTGAAACCTGGGACTAACTGGTTTTGGTGGCGGCAGTGAGGGTTTTAGCTGCCCTGAAGGCGTGCTTTTCCCTCCTTTCTGCGCTGCCATACCTGCCCCATTTGCTCTCAGAGCAGGTCTGCTCTTGGCATAGCGGTCCGAGAGTTCAGCAGCCTCTTGCACTGTTTTGGGATCTCGGTCCTCCAGCCAGGTTTTCAGCTCTGCTGGGCATGCCCAGAAAAATTGTTGTAACAAAATCACATTTTCAATTTTATCAACAGAGTTTGCTTCAATTCCTTCCCACCAACGTTTTAAAAACTGACGTTGTTTCATGGCTAGCTCCTTATAGCTCATGTCAGCGCTTCTCCTGAGCTTACGGAATTTAGCGCTGTATGATTCAGCAGTTAATTTAACAGTGCAGCTTTAAGTTTGCTGTAATCATCACTGTCCTCATTGTCCATTTGACCCAATGCATCCCAAGCTTTCCCGGTAAGTAGCGGGGATAGCTGGAAGTTCCAGGACTCCCTAGAAATTTTAGCCTGAATACAAACTTTTTTTAAAGAATTTAAAAAGGCATCCATATCCTCCCCCTCTTTAAATTTGGCTGTTAATTTGGAATTCAATTTGTAACCCAGTCCTGTAGTCCCAGTTAAACGCAAGCCACTTACCTGCTCTGGTGCCACTGGTTGGAGTCGTGGCTTCTCCAGTTCATGTTGCCTCTGGCACTCATGCTCCTCGCTCTGCTTCACGGTCCGCCTCCCGCTGTTCATGGTCCCTCTCCCTCTGGAACTCCAGCTCCATTCTGCACAACTCAATTTGCAGCCTGAGTACTTCTGGATCCAGGATACTGGTGGCCTTCTCCTGCTGCTGTGGTCCTTCATGGACAGTGGCCCTGTTGCCCTCCTCATCGGATCTGGACACTTCACTGGCCGCTAGCCCTGCCACACTCAAGGTTCGGTCCTTTTCAGTCACTGTCTGTGATTCGATGCTCTGGGTATCTGCTACCATCAGGGCAGCCACGAGTTTCTGTTTGGTGGCTTTTACCTCGAACGGGACTCCTCTGGCCCCACTCAACTGCTTTAAGTAGTCTACAGTGTGCCTGCTGTAGTTGGAAACCATATTCTTCCCTAACTACAGCTACTCTGACTTGCACTTTAGAGGAAAAAAAATAAAACGGGTAGGAACTTGCCTGTACGCCAAGTGATATAGTTCTGTCTCCTTTTTAAAAATAAATCACTGCCTTTTTCTTTCTTTGCAAGTGAGCTGACGGTGTCAAGCTGACACACTGAACAATAAAAGCTTGTAAAACCAAAATTATCGCACTGCTGCCAACCAATCTGTCACAAACCCACTCAGCAGGTCAGGCCCTCTGCTCCCACAGTGCCAACCTCCGAGTGCAGTCTTGTGAACAGTTAACAGAACAGGGTAACCCTCCTGTCTCTTTTGTGGGTTCGAATCAAACTTTGGTCTCAAGTTCTGGAGGGATTCAAACTGTGAACCTCTTGATAGCGTACCCAAAGTACAGGCTCAGATAATTCTGCTCTTCGGGAGGGGCCAGATATCTTTCGCCTATGGTCACCTAACCAGGTGTACAAAATGATCACTTAAAAACTCTATGAAAAACCTCAGAATAAACTCTTACCTTTTCCCAGTTTGGTAAAACCAGTAAGCTTTGTACAGTGTCAACTTCAGCCATGTATGCTTCACTTGTCAAGATAAAGAATTTCAAAGGCACACCAAGTAGTCTCTAAAGTAGAGGTTTACTTAAAAATAGATAAAAAAATATAAAATGTAAATACAGAACCATATATCACAAAAACATACAATCATTTAAAAGAACAAGGGTTAAAAAAAGTGCAAAATTCCTACCACCAGACAATCAGACTTGTACATTTAATGTATCTCTTCTAATAGTGCTGACAGACAGATGATGTTGTCAAGAGAGTCCAAACACATGTGTCTTTACAGGTCACTCACAGCATAATTAAAACACTGTCTTGAGCCTGCCTTCTCCACAATGTCACCCAGCTCCTCCTCTGTTTATTAAAAATTGTACAATCAGGATGTCATCACTCAGAAGGCAAATTAAATAAGGTTAATTTCCAAGTCCTTCTTTCATCCATGAGCAACATCCTGCTTTTACAGACATCAATCAGAGGAACATTTTTGACTTCGCACCTGTGTGACATAAAGGAAAATTACGTACCTACCGTAATTCTTGATCTTCTCTTGTATCTTCACCATTCATTACTTCCTGGGTGTAAGCCGGAGGGGCGCACCGTCACGGGAGCTTTTTTTTAAGTTGCCTAGACGCCCCGCCTCGAGGCTTAGCGCGTCAAGGCCATGCGGGCGGCCGTAGAAGGACCGACTCCTCCTCTAACTCAGTTCTGTGAGCCGGAGAGGCAAAATGAAAGCAGAAAATATAGATAGCTGAGGCAAGATAGCGAGGGATAGCAAAAGCAAGGAAGAATGAACTGAAAAGGAATAAGCCGATGGAGGAAGGACAGAGGAGATAAGAACATCCTAGCCTAGGGAGTGCAGGGCCTCCTTACCTGGGTGACTCTAGGAGAGAGATGAGTAAGGAAATGAGAAAATAGAAGAAGAAGAAGAAAGAGAGAGAGATGGGATGTTGAAGGGACCAGAATGCCCAACGAGCATAGTTAGCTTGTAGCTGAAGGCTCGACTAAAGGGGAAGCAAGAATCCCCGGAGATAAGAGCTGAAGAGAAGGTTCACTGAACCCGCTAGACAGACTCAGGAGGGCATAGTCCTCATCTTCAACATGCCATTGTTTTTGACACCCACCTCGGGCTCCTGGCCGCGGAAGGCCTTTAACTGGAGGACAGCCGAGGAGGGAAGAAGAAAACCCCAACAGCATGAGAGCGCTGCTCAAGGGTTTAGAAATGGAAAATGTAAGCCTTTCAGGCGTTCCAAGATAGAAACGGGACTCAGACTGACTGGCTAAGGCCGCCAAGGCTTAGGCTGGCTAAGATTGGATATGGTCAGCAGAGCTCTACTGTAAAATTGTCCAGGAGGACACTTAAGGGAGAAACCACTTAGCAAAACAGCGAGAAGGATAGCCTACCTTCTCATTTGCCTTCTTGTTTGATTTCTCCTTTTCCTTTTTTTTTTTTAACTAGATGCATGACCCAGATACCAAGATGCCTATAGCAGTCAGAGAGAGTTCCCTCAGCATTTTTTTTTTTTTTTTTTTTTAGAAGAGAAAGGAACAGACGTACTCGTTCCTCTGCTCTGCAAGGCAAGAATAGAGGGGGGGGATTAGATTTCAGGGCAACTATCTGAACACGGGATTGCAGGATCAAAACTGAATAGCCTGAGCCAGGCCAAACAACCCCAGAGGTATCTTGCATCAAGAATAGCAAAGAGATAGTTGTGCAGTCTGATCGCCAATGCAATCCAGAGATGGCCCATGAATCTTAGAGTAAATAATTTTTCTGGATTTTAAACCCCCAAGATTTTTTTTTTTTTGGAAAATGAAGAAATTTTCCCTATATTTTATATAATGCAGAGAGGAAGGAGACGGGAGGTGGAGAAGCCACAGGAAGAGGCCACTGAGGGGATGGTAGGGCGGAGTAATGAATGGTGAAGATACAAGAGAAGATCAAGAATTACGGTAGGTACGTAATTTTCCTATCTTCCTTGTCAATCTTCACCATTCATTACTTCCTGGGTGAGTATAAGCTCCTCTTCCCAGGAGGGGAAGAGGCCATACCCTGAGGGAACAAGACCCCCAGCCTTCTGCTGGTGAGAAACAGAAGGAGAAGACCCTGGCTTATTCAGAAAGCCTAAGTGGGAGAAGAGCTAGGAGGTGCCTCCCGAGGACGAGGAGACGGAGGGAGCCCCTGTAAAAGTCTCCTAGCTCTGGATGAGAAAAGACGGGTTCCCCGGAAGGCGGAGCGCATCACCCTACGCCGGGCCAGGGGTGACAACCTGGAGAGACGAAGCCATGCCGTCCGCCTGATGCAGATCGCTGTCCCCGCAAGCCTGGAAGCCACCTCATTGGCGTCATAAGATGCCCTTGCTTGGTGTCTTGCCAGCTCCAGGCCTACCGCGGAGAGGGCAACGGCTTGTCTGGTTTGCTCCGTGTCAGGCATAGATGCCAGCAGCTGGGACATCATCGACCACAGATGCCAGTTGTAGGCAGCGTGGTGAGCCTGATGTGATGCAATACATGCACTCGCACGCGAAGAAGAGAACACTCTTCGCCCCCAACGGTCGAACTGGAGAGAGTCCGAATCCGGTGGGCGGTCGTGCGCCAGGCAACGGCGCCCAGAAGGAGTATCCAGGTATACCAAACCTGAGGACGGGTTGGGAAGGGAACCTAGAGACTCAGAGGGGGCACAATACCTACGCTGGCAGTCCGCCGGGGCTGGGAAGAAATGGCAGGAACTGCCAGGACCGGATAGACGCCTCCTGGAAGGGATAGGTCAGGAAAGTACCACCAGATGCTGGGCACTGAATTCACCAAGGAATCTGACGCGTCACCATTCGCTCGCATTGTCTCCGAACGTAGGGAAATCGAAGATCCCTCACCATCCTCGAGAGGAAACGCTGATATTCTGTGAAATCAGCATCGGAGGACAGATGAGCAGGGGTTCCTCTCCCTCAGAGGAGGGAGGACGAGATGATGGGGAACTGAATGTCCAGAGGATTCCTGCGCGGTGGGGAGAGTTGAAAGACCCGCCATGCATGTAACTAACATATGAGGGGAAGGCCAGAGAACTCCTGAACTGCTCCCAGGATAACGGACCCGAGGACCCGACATGGCCTGGGAGCGGGGTGAGAAGGCAGAGATGGGAGAGGGCACCTCCGAGGAGGCAACTGCTCTCTGCGAGGGCTCTGGAATCCGGGGAAGGGAGCTCTAGTAGGAGGGATCCCGGATATCAAACCAGGCCGCAGAACGGAACTCTGGGGAAGCGGAACCTGGAAGAGCCCTGGGGGAGAAACTCCCCTGTGACGACGCCGGGACTGCATGGATCCAGAAGGGCAGTCCGCACAAACGCTGCCAGAGGACACCCTAGAACCCTGGGGGGAGGGGCGGGGCTCTGCGCTACGGCTCCTGGCCACCCCCCCTGAGGTGGCCAAAGAAGACCGAGCAACAGGACGCCTGCCCCTCAACCCCTCGGATTCCGAGAGGGCCCTCCTCCCCAACTGCAACGTTCCCCTAACCCCAGAGGAGGTAACAGCAGCCCGGGGGGTAGCTGTCACCGGACCTCCAGAGAGGGGAGCCTCCCCCTCCATCACCCCCACGTCTGCCCCCCGGGGACTCTCGGCCACCCCCAGCCGAGGAACCCTCAGGAGACGACGGCAAGGGGGACAGAGGGAGGGGCTCGCTGCGCCGCCTGTACCCCTAGCTACTGAGGACCCAGATTCCGAAGAATGGGGGTGCCAGGATGGGTCCACATCTGAGTCATCGTCCTCCGAGGAGGACGAGACCAGCAGGACCTCGATGCTGGCCACCCCAGGGGTCCCCGAGGCCACGGGGCCGAGTGCGACGCCGCTCGCTCCCAGCACGCCGGCAGCATGAAGGCCCAACCCCACACCCCCAGCGGCTCCGGCAGACCCGCACCGCCCGGAGGAGGGGAGGCACACCGACGCTGCCGCCGGGCGCTGGGAGGCGGAGCGGCACCATCGGGCGCGCCACAGGCACATCGGCACCGCCGAATGGTGCCGAAAATAAAACCGGTGACCGCTTAACGGCGCCGCTTCTGATCACGGTACCGCAAGCGGCGCCGGATCTGAAATGAGCGCTGGGAACGCGCGCTGCTGATCACCGCACCGCGAACGCCGATCAAACGGCGCCGCGAAGGCGACAAGCGAGGGTCCACCTCGAGCCGGGCCCAGCCAAGGGCCCTCGACACGGGGAGCCTCTCACCCAAGAGGTGACTGCCGAGGCGGTGTCAGCGCCATGCGGCCCCGAGGGGCTGCGACGCCCCCAACACCGCTGGAAGGGGCCTCCCCTGCAAGAAGGGAAGAGGAGACCCTCCTCCTCGGACCGAGATAGGCCCGGAGGGACCCGGGAAAGGCGTCAAGGATCTCGCCCCGAGATTCCTGGCGAGCGACGCCGTCTCCGAAGTCGGGCGGGCCTTGCCGAAGCTTTACGCGCTGACTTTCGAGGATGCGACGGTCCATCGAGAAACAAGCGCCGCACGAATCCATATTATGGTTGGGTCCCAGGCAACGAAGACAGACGCCATGCCGTCCGAGACGGAGAAATGCCAGCCGCAGGAGCACCGGACGATAGGGGCACTGCCCGCTTTAGAAGAACGTTTTCGCTTCCAGAACCGGACATAACTGCAAATAAACAAGATTAAACACAGTCGGAAATACACCGCGCCTGCATAAAGGAAAGAAAAGGAACAGTCTTACCGTAGGCGCCGAGTGTAGAAAAGGAGTCGGATACGCACTTTTCGTTAGCTACCGCTAACAGGTGCTGCCTGACGGGGGAGAAACAGAACTGAGTTGGAGGAGGAGTCGATCGCTATTAACGCCGCCTCGCGCATGACGCATGACGCCGCCTCGAGGGCGGGGTCATAGGCAACTTTAAAAAAAAAAAAAGCTCCGTGACGGGTGCGCGCCTCCGGCTTACACCCAGGAAGTAATGAATGGTGAAGATTGACAAGGGAAGATCCTGGTTTTCCGCCTCTAAACATCATAAAATGGATATTTTCTAACCTGTCAGCTGACAAGCTACAATTAAGCTAGATAAACAGGAGATGCTTAATTTAGGCCTCTTCTAGCCTGTAATTATCTCCTGGCCTTCCAGGTAACACCTTGTATGTAAAACCTGGGAAGGGGGTGTCATTCCACAGGTTGTTTCAGCATGTCTCATGAGAGGCACTCAATAACACATTTTTATATTACAGAAATCATAGATTAATCAGAACCAGCTGTCTGAGTGTCACACTCTAATCGTGGGAGGCTTTACTCTATACTTTAGAAGTACATAGAATCTTCCAAGGTACTATACGGACTGGACCAAGGCTTCTAGGAATTCTGAGTAGTAGTTTCTTTCGTTAATCCCCAAGAGAGAGGGTGCGCCTGTTTCCAACAGTGTTTGTCTAAGTGGTTCGCCATTTGCATTGTTTATTGCTATCAGAAGTACAATAAGGACCACCCAGGAGAGGGTAAGGGCCATTCCACAAGGGGTATGGCTGCCTCCGTGGCTTGTTTCAGAAATGTGTCTGCTGCAGACATCAGTGCAGCTGCCACCTGGAGTTCTGTCCACACCTTCACCAAGCACTACGGTCTTCACATTGCCTCTCGGAGCAGGGCCAATTTTGGCCTAGTAGTACTCCAGGGCCTTCTCTCCTGAGCTGATGGATGCTGATTTGTCCTCCTCCTGATGTTTTCCTCCTAGGCATGCCGGGAACTACTTGGGACTCGGTCCTACCAGTGTTAGCCTGCTGCAAGAGCCTTCCTTGAAGTAAGATAGTACAGTTATGTAAGAACTTACCGTAACAGTAGATCTTTGAGAGAAGCTCTTGCAGCAGGCCCTGGTTTCCTTCGTTTCTTTCATACTATTTCTGCCTTTTCTTTTTTAGCTCGCAGGAACCTCCATGGTTCTCCATTCACTGCCTGCTTGGGGTCTCCAGCGGGAGAACTGAGGTAGGTGGTAGACTACTAGCTAGAAAGTTTTCCATGTGGTCCTGTCCCTGGAGGCTTAGTCCTACCAGTGTTGACCTGCTGCAAGAGCTTCTCTTGAAGATCTACTGTTATGGTAAGTTCTTACATAACTGTACTGTCTTCATCGAGGACATCTCTTGCATCAGGCCACACCTATTGAATGAGTCCCAAGCAGTACTGACAGAGAGACAGTCTGGGCAGCTGAAGGCTATAGGCCTAAGACAGGAGGCCTTGAAGCACAGCCAGGCTGAAGCCTGCTGATCTTCTAATAGCAATGTCCAGACTGTAGTGTTTAGTGAATGTGTGGACAGTACTCCAAGTGGCAGCTGCACAGATGTCAGAGGCTGACACATTTCTGAAGCAGGCAAAAGAAGTGGCCATGCTTCTTGTGGAGTGGCCACGCACAACCCCAGTAAGTTCCTTATTGTACTTTCTATAACAGAAAATAATACAACTGGCCAACCATTTGGACAGGCACTGTTTAAAAACTGGTATGCCCACTTTCCACAGGGCAAAACAAACAGCTGTGAGGACTTCCTGCATTCCCTTGTGAGACGAACATAGTATCTGATTATTCTATGTACATCTGAAGTAGGGAGCAATGCATACCCTAAATTGGCATGCTCTGGGAAATAAACAGGCAGGTGGATGGTTTTATTCAGAGTAAACTCAAAAAAACTTGGGGTAGGTATGCAGAGATACCCTGTCTTTTTGGAAAACGAAATAAGGCAGCTCATATATCAGAGCCTGAAGCTCAGAAATCCTTTGAGCAGAAGTAATAGCAACCAAAAATAATTTATTTATTTTATTTATTTAGCTTTTGTTGACCGGGTAAGTGCACTAGACAAATCCTGCCTATTTTCAGGCACGACCCGGGGGAGTCCAGGACAGAAAGCACAGCTCACATGTCATGGCTGGCTCAACAGGAGCCAAAGTAAGTTTCTCTAATATGAATTAAGTCTCAAAGAGGGACTGGATTGCAGACGGAAGGCTTCAGGTGAAGGATATCTCTCAAACATGTACTGGACACCTCCAGTTGGGCTACAGTACAGCCATCAACGAGTGCATGGAAGGCTGAAATAGCAGACAGGTGCACTTTAATAGTGGTATTGGAGGCCAGAATCTGAGAGGGACAGCAAGTAGTCCAGCAGCTGAGTCACAGGACAAGTGAAAGGATCCAGCCGATAGGAAGTCACCCAAAGAGAAAAAGCACTTCCACTTAAAGAATAAGTGATCCAGGTGGAAGGCTTCCTAGCAGCCACCAAAACATCGGCCACCTTTTGGGATACCCCAAATCTAGCCATGGCTATGTCTTCAGGAGCCAGGCATGGAGGTGTAGTGACTTAAAGTTTGGATGGATCAGGGTGTCCTGCTCCTGGGAGAGCAAGCCTTTGTTCAGGGGCAGGGGCACTGGAGGTTCCACTGCCAACTGCTGCAGTAAGGGGAACCAGATCTGACAAGGCCAAAGGGGGCAACGAGGATCAGAGTCGCTTCTTCTACTTCTTGAGTAGCTCCCTCTGAATCAGTGGAAAGTGACAAAAGGCATAGAGAAACCTCCCTCTTTCCAGGAGAGGAACAACGCATCTCACCAGAAAACTCCAGGCCCTGAAGCAAAAGAGCAGAAACGAGGCAGCTCTGCATTGAGTGGGGACACAAAAACGATCCCACTTTGGGTGACCCCACCTGTTGGATAAATTTTCTGCCACCGAGGTCAGCAGCTCCCACTCATGCATTCTGGACTGCAACCTGCTTAACATGTCTGCCAGGACATTCTGGGTGTCTGGAACATGTACTGCCAACAGTTCTAGACCATGTTCTAAAGTCCAGTACCAAACTCTCATCACTTCACTGCACAGGTGATATGAATGAGTCCCCCCTTGATTGTTTATGTAGTGGACCACATGAATGCTGTCCACCTAGACCAGAAGAGGCCCTGGGGACAGGTAAGACTGGAAGGCCTCATCTCGAGGATGTTTATGTAGAGGGAACTCTCCACTGCTGTCCCGGTACCTTGGGTCTGGTGATGCCCCAGATGTGCCCCCAGCCCATCGCCGAAGCATCCGGGGTGAAGGAAGTTGCCCCAATAGACGTCGCCGCACTCTATGGGAGAAAAGATAGGTTCTCTGGTGAGCGGAGTTAATCACCCTACGCTGGGCCAAGGGTCACAACCGGGAAAGACACAGCCATGCCATCCGCCTAGTGCAGATCGCTGTCCCTACGACCCTGGCAGCTACCTCACTGGCATCACATGATGCCCTTGCTTGGTGCCTTGCTAGCTCCAGGCCACGTGCAGAGAGTGCAATGGCTTGTCTGGTTTGCTCTGTGTCAGGCAATGAGGCTAGGAGCTGACCCAGCCTGGACCACAGGAACCTATCATAGGACGCGTAGTGGGCCTGATGTGCTGCGACAGAGAGCAGCAACCATGCTGAGTAGAGCGTCCTCCTCCCCCAGAAGTCAAATTCCAAGGAATCTTGATTTGGGGGCCGGACACGGTGGAGGGCGCAAAGCCCATCAGGAGTGTCCAGTTGCGTCAATCCTGACTGGGGGGAGTGAGGCATGCAATACCACTGCAAGAGATCCCTAGGGGCAGGAACTCTGGAGAAAGGTCTCTGCCAGGAACACAATGACGCTTCCCAAAAGGGAGCAGGCCAGGGGGAGCACCACAAGGGTGTCCTCGCTGAAATTGCCTAGAAAGGCGTGCAGAGAGTGCTCTGGATTGCTTTGAGTGGGAGGGGTGATGTGTAGGTCCTCCAACATCCTCACGAGGAATCGCTGATATTCCGCAAGATCAGCAGCTGGAGAAATGTGGTCAGATGGCTCCTCTCCCCCAGAAGAGGGGGATGTGGAGTCAGAGGACCTCAAATGCTCAGAGGGTGGCTGCTCAGGGGGAGGCTGAAAAACCTGTCTGTCCATGGCCCTGACATAAGTGTAGAACCGAGCAGCCACGGCCCTGAACTGCTCCCAGGAGAAAGGCCCGCTAGGACCAAGGATGCCTGGGACCGCAGGAGAATGTGGCAGAGGAATAGGGAAAGAACTGACAAGAGAAATCGACTGACCTCCACCTGGGCTAGGGAGCGAACCAGGAGCCCCAGAAGATGAAAGAGCTCCAGAAGACTCCACAGCCGACAGCTGAACAACCATATGGGAACTGCCTTGGCTGCGCCCGGAAGAATTCCCCCAGTGAAGTGACTGGGGCCGTGTAGGTCCAGAAGGACGGTCCCCTACCTCTAAAGAACGGGGCCCTCTAGAGGAAACTGAAGGGGAAGAGTGGAGATCTGCACTACAGCTCCTCCCAGAGCTGGGGTGGGCTCCGGAAAAAGGCCGCCGGACAGAACTCAAACCCCTTGACCCCTCGGAAACCGAGAAAGCCCTCCTCCTCGACAGAGCCAGCCTAGGCAACTGGCAACTCTGGTCAGCTCCCGAAGGGGCTACCCAGAGAGCAGTACCCTCCCCTCCAGTGGGTCCTCCGATCGGCCCCAAAGTTGGGCAATCCATGCAGATCACCTGAGGGGGTACCACCGCTGAGGGGTCAGAGAACCCTCCGAGGCCAGGCTGCAGAGCAATGGTGGCCTGCACCACTGTCTGCTGGTCAGCACCCCTGACCCTGGCCACGGTAGTCCCTGCCTGCTCCTCAGAGGGGGGACTGGCTGCGGCCTGTCGAGGACACGACCAGAGTGTCCACATGGGCAGCTAACTCCAGAGAGCCAGACTGCCTGTCCAACTGAGAGTCCGACTCCTCCTCCGAAGAGGTGGAGACCAAAGACCTATGCCAGACAGTGCATAGATGCTCACAGCCATACCGACCAAACAGGGCACCAGAAACAGAGACTGCACCGGTGTCGGTACCAGCGCCCCCCACAGCACCGCGAACAGTGGCAGAAGAGGACAGGGCTCCAACAAGGGCAGCAGCCTCGGTGCCAGGGCCTGACACGGCCCCACGGCACCATGAGTGGCACCACTGATGGCCCCCAACAGCGCTCCCACGGCGCCGAGGACAGAGACGGCGCTGACGATGGCGCAGACAGTGCTCTCAGCGCCGCTCTCCGCCACACAGATCCGGAACCCCCATGGCACTGTGCCCATGTCCGGAACCGTGAACGGCTCCAGAGCTGGACATGGCGCCATGCTCAACCTCGGGGAAGCGAGAAAAAGTCAGAGACAGCGCTGTAGAACCTCCCACAGTGCCGCTAGCACCATCTGTGCCACAAACAGTGCCGGCAGCAGCCACATCACTGACAATGGCGCCGAGGCCCGAAACGGCGCTGACAGACGGCGTCGACCCAAGCCTTCCGAGCCACGGGTCCAACACCGGGAGCCTTTGCCCCTGGGGCAATTGCCACGAGTGGCCCCGTCTGCCCCTGGAGGGACAGACTGGGCCTCCTGCACTGCTGGAGGAGCCGCCACGGCTAGGGCTACGAGAGGCCGAAGCTCCTCCTCCTCAGTCCGTATAGAACTGGGAGGGGACCCAGAGGAAAGGCCGAGAGAACGCGGCTTGACCCGACAAGTGCACACCCGACCTCCGAAAGTTGGCGGAGCTCGCCTCACTTTCCACGTGCGTTGCTCGATGACCCGGCGGTCCATGGAGAAACAGGCATCGCACGAGTCCATGTCGTGAAGAGGGCCAAGACATGCGAGGCAACGGTCGTGCTGGTCGGTGACAGAAAACTTACGGCTGCATGGGCACCATCGCATTGGGGGATGTCCCGTCTTAGAAGTCTCCTTGCCCTATGACCTAGACATGACCTATGGAAAAAAAACACCAAACAAGACACGACATCGCAGATAAAACAAAAATGGAAAGATCTTACCAGGCGACCGTATCGTAGGCGTCCACTGCAGTTTTAACCTGTTGGTTACTGGATTCGATACCCCTAGTTATGGTCTGGAGTAGCTCTGAGCTAACTTCCTATTCGGGCAGAACTTCTACTATTTCTTTGAGGGAATGCCAAAGTACATACTCATATTGAGAAAAATAGCCCTGGTGACTGGCAATGCGCATACCCACGGTTGAGGCAACAAAGACTCTCTTACCTAAGGTGTCTATCTTGCGAGATTCTTTGTTCATTGGTCGGGCTGTAGAGCCTTGAGGAAGGACAATCTTATTCTCTGCCAAGACCACAATGGCATCAGCAAAGGCTTGTGAGGCCAAAATGAGTCGATTCTTGGGAGGGGCATACTTCCTATCTATGGACTTGGCCATGGAAGGAATGAGAGCCGGATTCTTCCACACCATCTGAGAGAGGGCCACGAAAGAGGGCTGTACCAGAGGGGTTAAATCCAAAGGGATCGCCGGGACATGAAGATACTACAGTAGCAAAAGCCTCTCAGGATCGATTTCTGTAGTCTGGAGAGAAAGAGAAGAATTTAAATTTTTGAGCAGAGACAAAGGAAAGGTCTTCAACCACAGGCTCTGCAGAAGGATTGATCCCAGCTCCTAGGGCAGTGTCATCAACATCATCACCCAGGCAAAGCTCTGGGTCAGGCTCAAAATCATCTCCTGACAGTCCAGGGGGGGACTGTATAGACAGGAAAGGAGTGAAAATCAGGAGGAAGAACAGAAGAAAGAAAGAATCAGAGTCGAGAAGCCCTGAAGACCGGCCGGCGCTGTACCGGTTTCCAGCGCCATAGAGGAAAATGGTGCCAAGAACAAGAAGGAAGGCGCTAGCCGAACTGGCGCTGCACACGGCGCCAACAGAGTCCGCAGGGCTGCACACAGTGCCGACAGAGCTCCCAGTGCCTCACACGGTGCCAGAGCCCCCAGTGCCACGACGACAGAACCCGTGGTGCCGCGCTGAGAGCCTGCAGTGCCTCGGATGGCGCCAAGAGAGTCCCAGGGGTCTGAAAACTGCAATTTGAAGTAAAAGAGGGAAAAATGGCAGGAGATAGAGGCATTGGTGTGGACCACTGCACTGCAGCCATGTGACGGGGATAAACACCGGAGCACAGAGTTGATGGCACCGAAGAAGATGCTGCATGACTAGGCAGGCCCACTGCCCTACCCGTGCCTCTGAAACTGAATGGCCCGAAGGCCCCAGCGTCAGACTGACCGGCCCGGGCAACTGGACCAACCTCTGAGCCCACTGCTCCATAAGAGCAGCCCACTGGTGAAACTGCTCATCAGAAGCTCCTCGAAAAGGCAACGAGGGGCTCTGGTGTCGAGGAGGTTGGCTACCATTAACAGAAACTGGCGACTCCGACAGAGGTGGAGACCGACGGCTGGCCCTAATAACTGACCGTCTATGCGCAGACATACCAGAGGGTAACCTAAAGTGATGCCATTTCTTCTTCGACCTATGTGTGAAAAGAAGAGCATAAAAACTGAGCAGGCGCAGAGAATAGGACCGCTTCCTTTTATGCTTTGTGGGGACCGCCCATCCCCTGAGCACTGGGCCATCCGCTGGACGACCCCCGCCAGGAGGCGGCGGACCCTACCCGCCCGACTGAACAGCGCCATAGGAAGTCTCTCTACCATCACCTGACCCGCTTATGGTCGACTCAGTCAATAGAGGGCTGAAGACTTCTGTTGTACAATTAAAATATACAAATCGATACTGATTCAAAATAATTCTACAAAACAATAAACTGAACTATGGCTGCTAGTGAAATTTAACTCCCGGCAGGCGAGCGGTGTCATCACTGAAGCGCACTCGATGGCGGGGAAAAAAGGAAATGAGGCGGCTGGAAGATAGACGCCGAGATAGTCTTTGCCACACAAGCCGGGGCTTGTGGTGCCGCTTCCTCGCGGCTCCATCTTAGGCACCGGCCCTCTTGAAAAAGTCTGCTCCACTTGGGCCCTAGTGCCTCCGGCGAACACCTATTAGTGTGAATGAGTGGTGGAGACTTTATGTCTAGTAAGATCAGTCAAGCACCAGTAAGACACTCTTTTTCCCATTTTAACTCCCAAGTCTGATAAGAACTCTGGTGAGGGTAACAAATCTGTGCCCAAAGACATTATTTGCTATTAACTGTAATAAGCCAGGTCATACTGCAAGAAAATGGAAATTACATACTTACTGTAATTGTTGATCTTCTTGGACAGTCTCCATCACTCATTCACACTAGTGGGATAGTGCCAGAGGTGCTAGGACCAAGCAGGAGCCAAAATCTTTTTAGAAGGGTCGGCGCCGAGGCAGGACCACGCATGTGCGGCACTGCAAGACTAGCTTGTGCCTGTGTAGGCTATCTTGGCGTTGACCCTCCAACCGCCTCAGTACCTTTTTGACTGAGAAGGTGCAGTGTAACTAATGAAAATAACTTATCCTGACTTTCTGGGCCAGAGAGGGCCCAGATAGCCCTTGCAAGAAGGGTCAAAGTACAATGTCTTCACGGCCTGAACCATAGGACCATGAAGACCAGGAAAGAAAATGAGTGAACCCAGGGGATGGTGGGTGGGCGTGTGAATGAGTAATGGAGACTGTCCAAGAAGATCAACAATTATGGTAAGTATGTAATTTCCATATCTTCCTGGACTAAGTCTCCATCACTCATTCACACTAGTGGGAGAGTACCGAGCTAAAACCAACAACCCTGAGTAGGGTGGTAGGAGATGAGGTTCACTCAGAAAGGACGGTCAAGGACTGCCCTGCTAATAAAAAGAGCTGTCTTGGAAAGAGCATCTAGAACATAGTGCTTATAAGATAAGCGCTTGAGTAGTAACTCACCACTTTGTAGACAACTGCAATGGACACAAAATGAAAGTCTGCCAGGAAACCGCAACCACTCTAGGAGAGCGGCGAGAACCCAGCCTCACAATTTGGTCTAGGACCAAAATTAATAGCGTCAAAGACATGTACTAATCTAATGTAAAAGGGCCTCAGGAATTGAAAGAGCCAGAGGTAAAGTCTACTGGTTCAGGGTAGACCGAAGAGTGCAGATAGAAACTCCCACTACCAAGTATGGCTGACCTGTGAACAACAGGTCCAGGAGCACTTGAACCCCTTGGTGAACTTGGTGAGCAAAAGAAGGTCCAGGTGGGGTTAGCCTATCAAGGAGAATGGTTTCCACTTAGTCACTGAAACCTTCCTGACACAACGCCAAAGCACGACTCAGAAGCCTCTTGTGGTGGTCTAGTAGAGACAGATCCTACCCACTTCATATTCTAAAAAAGAACCATCCTGACCCTGTGTGTACAACTGTAGCAGCAGTCTCTAAACTCAGGGAAGAGAGGGAACGTGTACAGGAGGACATGTCCACTGTGGAAAAACATTCCGACAGAAAAAAACAGGGGCTGGATTTCTAAGGCAAACAGAGGCAGATGTGCATCGAGGAGCGAAGCAGCAGGACCAAGTTAGGGCTAACCCATTCATCGAAAGTGACTGAATAGCGGCAGAAGTGACTCAATGTGGTGAGGCACCACTCACTCCAGCCTTCCTGAAGGGAGTAGGAAAGGACTCTAGTTTGCTTGCTGAAAAACAAACATCACAGCTCTGGCATGCACTCGTACAGGATAACTTCGTGAGCGACTGGCACAGAACCAGTGCGTAGGAACCGAAGGTGTGAATATTTGAGAAGCCATCTCAGAAAAAAAAGACCTACTTGACCTACAGTCAAGAAAGGAGCATGTCGTCTGTTATGTTGAAGCAAGCAAGAAATTAGGAACCTGAGTTCCGACTTGCTGGAGAGTCACTTCTCTTGCCGCAAGGCTCTGATCAAGGGAAGAAAGCCTGATAAAAAAGAAGTACCAACAGACTGGACAGTCGCCTAGGTCTAGGAAATATCTCTGAATAAGAGAAATCTCTCTTGGAGAAAAGAGATGACCCATACCTCCACTGGATCGGACTCCCCCTAGGGGTAGAAGAAGTCAGGTACTTTTTACCGTAGTTCAGAGATGACCGCCTCAGGGGCTGAGGTGGAACCTGACCAGATCCAAAAGGGTGGTATCGGGTAATTTCAGCTAGGCCCTGTGCTGTGATAATTTTTTTTTTCTTACCAATAGTCCGAGCCTGACAGGGCTTTCAGGCTGCTATTTCACAAGGATTGCCTGATACAAAAATTACGAAGATGTCGTCCATCGGAGGGGCAGGAGGAGCCTGAGCATCCATAACTGAAATTGTGACTGGACCAATTATAACAGCTGAAGAGATGTTAACCACCTGTGCTGATGAAACCACCAAAAGGGCATCACAAGGGGGCTATATACCCCTATCAAAGGAGCGGAAGAGCCTGTGCGGCTCCCGGCCATTGAACTAGAATGTTCCAGAGTGTGTGTTTGTCCTGACGACTGAAAGGAGTCTAGACACAGAAGCATTTGGTCCACGGGTGCAGTCTGAAGTATTATAGTGGACGCCTTCACTGAGGAACAATTGAAAATATCTTCCATCACAGAGTCTGGTGATAGAGAAGACTTACCCTCCAGTCCATAAATGAATCATTCGCTGTATCACCAAAAAGTAGGACAGGGAGAGACTCATCCAGATGCACTTCTACCCCAGAAGGACCTTTAGAGAGAGACCTAGGACAGAGCCACTAGAGACTCCACCATCAGGAAGGGTGTCGAGGAGCTCGGCACCACTTAAGTAGCAAAGAAAGTGCTGAGCAGAATGAGGAATTCTGCTGGCAGAACAGCACAGAAGAGTTCCATCAGCGGAAACCGCTTGATCTCACAAGATCCCACGCAGACTGCCACTCACTAACATCTGTGGAAAAATAATCCGTAGAACAGGACTTCATCCTGCGGAAAACATCTCGCCACAAGCTCCGCGGAAGAAGAGGTCTGCAGAGGAAAAATGCGGCACTAGTTCTGCCTGACAGTACCAACTGGCACCACCTGTGGTACCAGCATCACTCATGGCACAGGATGACACCAAGCAGTGCCTATGCCATCCTGGGCGACACCAGAGGGCACCCGTGGCGGTACCGGGAGGCACCCACGGCATCCATGACACCTGCAGTGGTATCCATGGCACCATGGCCCCCATGGGTGCCCACGGTGCCATCTGTGGCTGACTTCCACCACCCACAGCACCCGTGAGTACCCGGCAATGCCCATGTCACTCGTGGGTGCCCCCTGCTGACCACGGCTACATGGCGCCGACATCTACGGCATTGCCAGTGGGACCGGGAACCAACGGCACCAATAATAGCACCTGCGGCACTGCGCAGCACCAACAGCACCCACGGTGCCACAGGGCAGTGTCGGCGCTGACACCAACCCACAGCGCCGACACCAACACCAGCGGTGCAGACCCTCAGCACCGACAGCAACCTATGGTGCCAACACCAACACCAGCAGTGCCACCCATGCAACCGAGGCCAATTCCAGCAGTGCCGGACCTGCAGCGCCACCCATGGTGTCGGCCGTGGCACCAAGCACCAAGGAGAATGCCAATGGAGAAAATCCTGAGGAAAAAGAGGTGTCCATGCCAGCCCCTGCAAGGAAAAAGGAGGTTAGGCACGAGGAGCCGAAGTGATGGTGAAGACACCAGAAGGGCACCGCGCACGTCCTGATCCAATCGACCCAGCCCAGCAGGTCCGAGGCCCGGAGGCCCCGAAATCGGGAACACTGGCCAGGAAAACTGGATAGAAGTTGAACCCCCTTCTCCATAGGAGCGGCACAGAGGTGAAACTGCTCACTGGAACACGATCGAGGGCAGAGATGGAGTCCGGAGTCGAAGAATGCGGCCGTTAAGGGCAGGACCAAAAGGAACCCACCAAAGTCGGTTCAGGCCTATCGCCCCTCCCAACCGACAATCCCCATGCAGGCACACCAGAGGGCAACCTCGAGTGGCACAGATTCTTCTTCCCCAACGAGGAAGAAGAACTCTATGTTAAGCGGAGCCAGATCCCCAAAACCGCTAGATTCCTGCTTGTGGACTGCCCCACCCCCACCCAAGCACAGGACTGTCCATCTTCAGACCCCCCCTTAGTAAAGGGCGGTGGACCGGACACAGCCACTCTGCCATTACAACTTTCAAATGAAGTCTTCCTACCATCACCGCTACCGTCAGAGGATGACTCTGTTGATGGCAGGTGAGAATATCTTTTTTTTTTCTTCATGATCTTCTTTTTCTTCTTCGTAGAATAAGAAAATACTACTAAAAATGCTAAATAAAATGAATACTAAAACGGCTAAAAGCTGCTGTCATATAGACGAAAACTTCGACTCCAGCAAACAAGCGACATCGACATCCAAGCGCACTCAATGGCGGGAGAAAAGGAACTGAGGTGGTTGGAGGGTTGATGCCGAGATAGCCTACACAGGTGCAAGCTAGTCTCGCAGTGCCACGCATGCATGGTCCTGTCTCGGCGCCGACCCTTCTAAAAAATGTTTGCGCCCACTTGGTCCTAGTGCCTCCGGCGTTATCCCACTAGTGTGAATGAGTGATGGAGACTTAGTCCAGGAAGATCTGCCGTAAGAAGACTGACACTAGAGCAGATTTGTCCTTAGCAAATCAGGGCAAGTTCTTAACAGATGTGAAGGTGGGGGATAAGACTGTAAAGGGACTCATTCATTTGGGAAGCAGACAGACCCTAGTGCATGACGAGGTGCTGGGAAAACACTGCGCAAAAGGACCAGGTACTGGTGTCATCTGCATCCATGGGGACACTTGATACTATCCCACCACCCAAGTGACTCTGACCATTAAGGGTGTGTTGCACCAAATGAAAGTGGGGGTAGTACCTAAGTTACCTGGACCCGTGAGTATTGGAAATGACTGTCCAGGATTTACTGAATTAATCTCAGAGGAACTGAACCCTGCAGTCTCAGCAGCAGTGGTAACGGCTCAGGCAAAGAAAATGTCAAATGGTGGGGACACTTTTCCTTTCAGTGACTTTGATTCCGACTTGTTTGAGCTCCAAGATCCAGAAATCCAGTAAAGAAAGACAATGCCTGAAGAAACTGTGGCAACAAATGACTGAGGGACATTAGGGGTTGACATATGAAAATGCTGAAACCAAGCTGATAACTGATTGTGATTTTGTTTCAGAGCAAGCTAACAATGTTCCTCTCCAGGGTTATTTTAAGTAGCTGGGGGTGAAATCAAAAATGGAAATTACGTTCCTATCATAATTCTTGATCTTCTTGGATGAAGTCTCCACCACTCATTCACACTAATAGGAGTTCGCTGGAGGCACTAGGACCCAGCGGGAGCAAACTTTTTTCGAGAGGGTAGGCGTCTGAGATGGAGCCATGAAGAAGCGACACCGTGCATTAATGACTATCTTGGCGTCGACCCTCCAACCGCCTCAGTACCTTTTTTCTACCGAGGAGGTGCAGCATAACTAACCTAGAAGAACGAACCTACAAATCGGACATAAGATAGTCCGAATGACCGTGTAAGAAGGATCAACAACAAAGTCTTTGCAGTCCAGCCACTAAGGGAGTGAAGACCAAAAACAGAAGTGAGCTCGGGGGATGGTGGCTGGGCGTGTGAATGAGTGGTGGAGACTTCGTCCAAGAAGAGCAAGAATTACGGTAGGAACGTAATTTCCGTATCTTCCTAGACATAAAGTCTCCACCACTCATTCACTCCACTAATGGGAGAGTAACGAGCTAATAATCCCCCGAGACGGGCGGCAGGAGAAAAAAAACTCACATACTTGGAACAGAAGTCCGTTAAGAATGGTTCTGCCAAATGACAGATGTCATCTGGCATGGACATCCAAGGCATAGTGCTTAACGAAAGTATACAATGAGCTCCAAGTAGCCGCACTGCAAATATCTGCAATGGGCACATTGCGGATTTCCGTCAGAGATGCCGCAAGTGCTCTGGTAGAGTGAATGTACACTCTGCCTTCCAGCTTGACCTGTGCCATAGTATAGCAGTGGTGTAGGCATGCCACCAGCCACGCTGAAATGCATCTAATAGCGACAGACTGACCCCGCCCGGTTTCACTGAATGAAACAAACAGTTGTTGAGCCTTGCGAAATTCTTTTGTTCTGTCTAGATAGAATCGCAGCACTCTGTTAACAACCAGTGAAAGAAGTGTACGCTCCCCTTCAGTCTGGAAGTTCGCAAAGTAGGTAGGAAGGACTAAAGGTTGGTTTAGATGGAATTCTGAGACAACCTTAGGGAGAAACTTAGGATGAGTCCTAAGAACTAGAAACCTCTTAACTACAGGTAACTCAACCAGTGACATGGAAAGTACTGGCTCTTTGACTGTGGAGTACTGTAGACCTGTATTTGAGAGGTCTAAAAGGTACTCCAAAACCTTATTCGGTGGCAGGAAAAAGGGTTCCAAGAGGATTTTGCACACCAGATAGAGAAACGCTTCCATTTGGCTATGAAGGTTTTTCTAGTGGCTGGCTCACGCGCAGCCAAAAGAATATCTGAAACTCTACGAGAAACACAGAACCTATTCACCTCTATCTCTTCAGAAGCCAAGCGTGAAGGTGAAGCAACCTCAGGTTGGGATGGACCACAGGACCCTGGGTCAGAAGGGCAAGTGTCTTCGGGTGGGGGGGATCCTGTAAGACTGTTAAGTAGCGGAAACCATATCTGCCGAGGCCAGAAGGGGGCAATGAGAATAATTCTGGCCCCCCCCCCCGAGATTCGAATTTGAGAAGTACCGTCTGAATTAAGGGAAGAGGAGGAAAGGCGTATAGAAAGCGTCTTGTCCACAGCAGCCTGAACGCATCCTGACAGAAAACGCCAGGTCCTAGATTTCTGAAGCCAAAGAGAGGCAGTTTTGCATTGAGTGGGGATGCAAAAAGGTCCAGGTCTGGAGTTCCCCATTCTTTGTAGAGAGACTAAATGACAGTTAAGTCAAGAGACCACTCGTGAGCATTTGTCTCCATTCTGCTGAGATGGTCTTCCAGCTTGTTTTGTATTCCTGGCAGGTAAATTGCATGGATTAGAGCCTTGTGCTCCAGGCACCATTCCCACACACTCATTGCTTCCCTGCATAATGGGTAAGAGTGTGCACCGCCCTGCCTGTTGATGTAATACATCACTGCCTTGTTCGTTTGAAGGAGAATGTTCTCGTAACAGAGTATGTCCTTCAAGGATCGGACTGCATAGAGGATAGCTCTCATTTCTAGGACGTGTATGTGAAGCTGGGACTTGTCCTGAGTCCACGTAACTTGGGTGTGGAGATTCTGGCAATGAGCTCCCCACCCCATCAGGGACGCATCCGTGGTGATGGAGATCTGATGATCCAGGGAGGCAAAGGGATATCCTTTGAGAAGGTTGTCCTCCTGCGACCACTAGGCGAGTGACCTCCTCAGAGGTTCTGTCACCTTGATGGGAAAGGACTGAGGGTGAGTGGTTGGGGGCCAGTGAGTACTGAGCATCCACAGAGAGGTTCTCATGCAGAGATGAGCTAAGGGTACAGTGAACACCAAGGATGCCATGAGACCCAGCATCTGTTGCATCGAGATAGGTCGAAAAGAGCTGTTTTCTCTGATGTATCGGGCCATCTGTAAGATATTGCTCCTTCTGTCCTCTGGGAGAAAAGCCTTCACACAGGAGGTGTCCAGAAGAGTTCCTATAAAGAGGAGCTTCTGGGAGGGTTGCAACTGCGACTTGTTGAGATTTAGAAGGACTCCCATGGACATGAGGAAGCCTGAGACCGTGGCTATGGCGTCCAGAGTCCCTTGTCTAGAGGGCCTTGCTAGGAGCCAGTCGTCCAGATATGGGAACACTTGTATTCTGATTTTCCTGCGATGCACTGCGAGAATTGCACAACACTTTGTAAAAACTCGAGGCACCGAGGAGAGCCCAAAGGGCAGGCCTCTGAACTGATAGCGTTGACCCAACGCTACGAACCTTAGGTATTTGTAGTGCTTTGGGTGTATAGGGATGTACTGGTAGGCATCCTGCATGTCCAGGGAGGCTAGCCAATTGTGTTGATGAAGCAAAGGTAGAAGAGTACCTAGTGATGATATCTTGAACTTCTTCTTGTGAAGGAACTTGTTTAACTTTCTGAGATCCAGAATGGGGCGCATGCCACCGGTTTTCTTTGGGACCAGGAAGTAATGGGAGTAGAAACCTGTGTTTTGTTGATCCAGCGGAAATGAAAATTACGTACCTATCATAATTCTGATCTTTCTGTATATCTTCACCCTTCTTCCCCAGTGCCTCGGCTCCACCTCTATGGGGTGGGGGTTGGTGGTTGCCCTCTCTTCTGTTCCCTCTCTCCCCATCAGCTTTTTCCCTTGTTTTTTTGTCCTTAAGGACTCAACCCTCAAATTACTTTAAGAAACTAGTTTTCTTACACTAAAACTTGATTTCAAGGGGGGGGGAGGGGTTGCCCTGTATCCTGTCTTTTCTTCCAGAATAACCGATTCTGCTTATGTTGGAGTTATTGCCAGTGATTCTGTGCCTTGAATTCTGGCAATTTAGCCTTCTGGCTACTCCTTCGCAGTTCCTATACAATCTGGAGACAGGTCAAGGTTCCAGGGTATGTTCCCCCCCCATCCTTCTAAATTCTTTCACCCCTCCCTCCTCCTCTTCTACTTCCAGAGATTGGGGCCCCTTCCCAATCCCCTTAGATTTCCAGCTTTAGTCTGTCCTCTCAGTCATTTATTTCTCCTTTTAGTTTGTATATCTTTTCCTTTATCTGTTCCTAGGACTCCCTCGTCTCCCCCAATTTTCTTACTCTATGGTGACTCAGAACTGGTGGGAGGGCGGGATCAACGACACCTAATGGCCAACCCGTGAGTGCCACACAGTGCGTCGGCCTCGAGGGCGGCACCGATGGTATGTCAACTCCACCCCCCCCCAAAAAAAGAGCTCCCGCAGGGTCGTGACCTCCGGCCACTATACCAAAGGTGATGAATGGTGAAGACTGACACAGATAAGATCTACTTCTACTGCCCTGTTGTTCAGAAGGCCTTGTACCTCGGAAGCAAGAAGGTCTGACTGTCTGCCAACAGCCTGGGCTGTCGTTTAGGGGGATGATCCGGAAGGGTTTCCAAAAGATTGAGCGAGTACCCCTCGTGGATTATCCAGAGGACCCATTTGTCTGATGTTATAGCCTTCCACTGGTTGTAGAACTGAGTCAGACGTCCTCCCACTGCTGAGGAGAAGTCCCCCTTGGACACCTGAGGTGAGACCTGGGCCAGAAACTCAGAAGGTGGCACTGGGCGCTTTGGGCTCTTGTGTCTTCTGCTGTGCTTTCTTTTGTGGCTGAGGGTTGTGGTTTTTGTTAAAACCTCCTCTGCCATGAAAAGACTGATGGTTGTGAAATTGACGCTTGTTTGAACCCCCCCCCCCGGAGGGGGCGGGTGCCGGTCTAGCTGTCTTAATGGCAGATCTAGTCTTCTGAGTGGCCTCCAGAGCTTGCTCCATCTGAGGGCCGAAGAGATGCATACCATCAAAAGGCAAGTCCATGACCTGTTGCTGGGCGTCATTCGTGAAGCCCGAAGTATGTAGCCAAGAGTGGCAATGGGTGCAGATGCTAGCCACTGATGCTCGGGAAGCGGTATCAAAAGCATCCGTTGCAGCTTTAACCTGCTAGTTATTGGACTCGATACCCCTGGTTATGGTCTGAAGTAGCTCTGAATTAACTTCCGAATAGGGCAGAGCTTCTACCATTTGTTTGAGCGAATGCCAAAGGACATACTCATATTGAGAAAAATAGCCCTGGTAGCTGACAATGTGCATACTCAGGGTGGAGGCAGCAAAGACTCTCTTACCTAAGATGTCTATCTTGCAAGATTCTTTATTTATAGGCTGGGCTGTAGATGCCTCAGGTAGGACGGCCTTTTCATTCTCTGCCAAGACTACAATGGGATCAGCAAAGGCTTGTGAGGCCAATATGGGGTGATCTTTGGAAAGGGCATACTTCATATCTATGGACTTGGCCACAGAAGGAATGAGAGCCAGAGTCTCAAAAGAGGGCTGTACCGGAGGTGTTAAATCCATAGAGATCTTCAGGACATGGAGGTACTGCAGTCTTAAAAGCTTCCCAGGATCGATTTCTGTAGTCTGGAGAGAAAGCAGAATTTCAGTTTTTTAAGCAGAGACTTAAAGGAAAGGTCTTCGACCACAGGCTCTGTAGAAGGATTGATCCCTGCTCCCAAGGCAGTGTCATCAACATTATCACCCAGTCGAAGATCTGGGTCAGGCTCAAAATCATCTCCTGACAGTCCAGGAGAGACTGTATGGAAAGGAAAGGAGTGAAAATCAGGAGGAAGAACAGAAGAGGAAAGAATTGGAGTCGAGAACTCCTGGAGGCCAGAAACCACCGCACCAAGCCTTGACGCTGAAGAAAACAGTGCCTAGCATAAGGAGGGTTGTGCCATCGAAAACATCCCAGCACATGGCGCCGACAGAGCCCCCAGAGCCACGGACGGCGCCGAGATAGTCCCCGGTGTGCGGACGGCGACGACAGAGCTCCAAGGGTCTGAAAACTGCGATTTGAAGAAAAAGTAGGAAAACTGGCAGAAGATGGAAGCATCGGTGTGGACCCCTGTGCCACAGCCATGTGAGGGGGATAAACACCCGAGCGTGGAGTCGACGGCACCAAAGAAGGCGCCACATGACTAGGAAGGCCCAAACGCCCTACTTGTTCCTCAGAATGGCCCGAACGCCTCGGAGTGACCGGTTCAGGCAACTGGACCAACCTCCAAGCCCACTGCTCCACAAGAGCAGCCCATTGGTGAAACTGCTCATCGGAAGCTCCTCCAATAGGCAGGGAGGGGCTCCGGTGTGGAGGAGTTTGGTCACCAGAGACAGAAACCGGGGACTCCAACAGAGGTGGAGACCAACGCCTGGCCCTAATAACCGACCGTCTACGTGCAGACGTACCAGAGGGTGACCTCGAGTGATGCCATTTCTTCTTCGACCTGTGTGCCGAAGAAGAACTCTAAGCCGAATGGTACCGTGAGTGGGACCATTTCCTTTTATGCTTTTGGGGGGACCGCCCATCTCCCTGAGCATTGGACCGTCCGTTGTCAGACCTCCCCCTCCGGAGAGGGCGGTGGACCGGACCCAGCCCGGCTGACTGAACAGCTTTCATACGAAGTCTCCCTTCCATCACCTGACCCACTCATGGTCGACTCTGTCAATGGAGGGCTGAAGACTTCTTTCTTGTTATAAGTAGAATTAAATATAATGGGCACTTATTCGAAGAGTAACTACAAAACAAAAAAACTGAAAACTAAGCTGCTAGTTTGAAGTTGGACTCCCGGAGAGCGAGCGACATCATCTCTAAAGCGCACTCGACGACGGGGAAAAAAGGAACTGAGGCGGTATGAGGGTCGACACCGAGATAGTCATTACCGCACGAGCTGGGGCTCGCAGTGCCGCTTCGTCACGGCTCCATCTCAAGACGCCAACCCTCTCGAAAAAATTTGCTCCCGCTGGGTCCTAGCACCTCTGGCGAACTCCCATTAGTGTGAATGAGTGGTGAAGACTTTATGTCCAGGAAGATCAGGGTGAACCAATGTTTAAAAAATGTAATGGGTTATAGTACAGAGTTTTGGTTAAACCTCAGACACAGGAACAGACAGAACAATTGGTTATACCACAGAAGTATAGATCAGAGTTGTTGATAGCCTTATAGCTGGTCACTCAGGGAGGGACTGCACCCTTGCCAGATTGCTATACAGATTTTATTGGCCTGGAATTCATGAAGATGTTACTACCTATTGCAGTTCTTGTGCTGAGTGTCAGAGTGTAGCCCCAGTCACTAAAAAAGACAAGGTGCCCCTACCCTTAACAGATGTGCCTTTTGAGAGAATTGCAATGGATGTGGTAAGACCTTTAGACAAAAGTAAAAAGGATAACAGATTTATCCTGGTAGTATGCGACTATGTTACTCGTTAGCCAGAAGCAGTTCCAATGCGTACTGTCACAGCTTCAAAAGTGGCAGCAGAACTTGCAAAAATTTTCAGCAGAGTGGGCATCCCTAAAGACATTATTACTGATCAGGGTAGTAATTTTGGTGTTGCATTACTTAAGGAGCTGAACCGACTACTAGGTATCACTGCCATAAGAACCTCACCCTATCACCCTCAGATAGACGGTCTTGTTGAGAGTTTTAACCAAACCCTAAAACGCATGTTGAAAAGGTTTGTAAAAGGGGAAGGGAAAGACCGGGACCAATACTTGCCTTACCTACTTTTTGATTACAGAGAAGTGCCATGGGCATCAACAGGGTTTTCACCATTTGAAATGATGTATGGTAGGCAGCCAAGAGGGCCACTGGATGTGATAAAAGAAACATGGGAAGATAACCCCACTCAGAAACAATGTATAACGTCTTATGTGTGTGCCCTAAGAAAGAAGTTGGCAAAATATGTTGAAATTGCCCATAGTAATCAGGAAGTGGCCCAAAACCAGCAGAATGTATATTATGACCATGGGGAAAAAGAAAAAGTTTTTGAGCCAAGTGAAAAGATGTTGCTACTGTTTCCCACAACAGAAAATAAAACAGTTAACAAAGTGGCAAGGGCATTGTCTAGTGCTTAGACATACTGACACCATTAACTACGAGACTTGAGACCCCCCCCCCCGATAGGAAAAATCCTACTCCATGCAAACCTCCTCAAGAAATGGGTTGACAAAATGCCAAAAGCTGCTTTGCTAGTTTTACCAGAAACTGATAAAGATATTGATGTAGCTTATGATAGACTAGAACAAACTAACTGCTGATGTTGTAAAGGTGAATGTTTCCTTAACCTCAGAACAAACTGCAGACATTCGTAATGTGCTAGACATTTAACAGTACTTTTAGCATGGTACCAGGCCGAGCAAAAGGGGTCGAGCTTGTAATAGTGCCAAGGAATGCTCGCCCTATTAGGCAAAAGACATACAGGTTACCAGAGCGGTTAAGAGCTGACCTGGTTAAGGAAATACAAAAAAATTAAAGAATTGGGAATCATAGAAGAGTCAATGAGTGCTTGGTCATCTCCAATGGTAATTGTAAACAAAAAAGTAGGGGATGTTAGAATCTGCCTTGATTTTAGGAAACAATCAAGTGTCAGAATCTGACAGTTATCCTATGCCCACAATAGATGATTTGGTGGACAGACTGGGGAGTGCAAAGTATATCAGTACCCTCAATCTCACCAAGGGTTACTGGCAAATCCCTTTAGCTATAGAATCCAGAGACAAAACTGCATTTGCCACTCCTGTTAGAGTCTATCAGTTCACCACCATGCCATTTGGTTTACATGGTGCTCCCACTACATTCCAGTGTTACATGGACGTAATTTTATCCCCGCGCACTAGTTATTGTGCTGCATATTTGGATGATGTCGTAGTGTATAGTCCAGACTGGAAAAGTAATCTGAACACCGACGAGCAGTTATCCAACTGATCAAAAAGGCAGGTCTGACAATTAATCCTACTACGTGTGCACTAGGCATGCAAGAAACCAGATATTTGGGCTATATTTTGGGAAATGGAGAAGTCAAGCCAGAGGTTTCCAAGATAAAGGCTGTAGCTAACAGCCCTGTCCCCAAAACCAAGAAACATGTCAGGTCATTTTTAGGGCTGGCTGGTTATTATCGGAGATTTGTTCCCAACTTTGCAGAGTTAACTATTCCCCTCACAGAACTCATGAAAAAACAGTACTCGAATAATGTGAAATGGACCCCAGAGTGTGATGAAGCTTTTCAAGCCATTAAGGCTACATTATGTTCAGCCCCTGGTTTAAGAAGCCCAGATTTTGAGAAACCATTTTTGTTAGAAACAAATGCATCAGAGGTAGGTCTAGGTGCAGTCCTGAGTCAAAATATAGATGGGATGGAACATCCTATTCTGTACATAAGTAGGACGTTGCGTGACAAGAGAGAAAAGGTACTCCACCATTGAAAAGGACTGTTTAGCAGCAAAGTGGACAATGGAGTCCCTTAAGTGTTATTTGCTAGGAACTGACTCTGTACTTGTAACAAATCGCAATCCTCTCTGTTGGCTTAACCAAATGAAAGAGAAAAATTCCAGAATCACAAGGTGGTGCCTGGCACTACAACCATTTAAATTCAAGGTGATACACAAATCTGGTAAAGAGAATAACAATGCTGATTTCCTGTCAAGATATGGATCAAGAATTGAGGGTTCTGAAGATTGAAAAATAAATGTGTGAGTTTAAACTTTACTGTTTACTATACTGTTATAGAGAAAAGGATACTGCACATGTGCTTAATTTCTGAAGGTTAGAAGCAGGTGTCAGTATAGAATTGATAGAACGTTTTAGAAACCTGTTTGATGAAAACAGGTTCCCTATTAAGGAGGGTGTGTGTATGTGATAGGGTTGAATCAGACCCTCTCCAAGTTGTTATGGAGAGTTTGAATGCAAGGATCTGTTCTGTTCTTTCCTTTCCTGTCTCTTGTCTGTCTGGTTGAGCAACCAAATATTCTCGTGAGACCTAGGATTTGATCACCCAGACAGTCTCGCAATTCTTTGCCTCTCACTATCTCTCTATTTTCACTTGCTGTTTCTGTCTTTTCCTCCCTTGCATATCTGCTGGTATAAAAATATATGCAAATCGTTCTGTGGAAATGTAACTGATATTGAGATCCCTTTGTTTAGAAATTACATAGTTTTACTACTGAAATGTACATAATTATAATTTGAGATGACTGCAAGAAGCTATTGGGAACTCAAGGGGTTAACCTGAGAGCAGATTTTAAGCCCTTTTTCAGAAGAGCTGTGGAGAAGGGGCTTCACTTCTGGGGCATTGTGTTCTTGCTGCACCTGCCTAAAACATACAAGAACGTTTTAGAAAAAAACAGGATGCTTGTTAAGGAGGGGGTTGCAAAGACTTGTAAGAGAGAGAGCTGCAATGTTTTGAGAGACAGAGATTGTAGGAAAACTCAGATGTATCTTTTCTGTTTATTCCGCCTTTGTAAATAGTTATACTGAACAAGTCTATTTCTTTTATGTTACTGCTAGTACTAATAAACACCTTTTCTGAATTCTACAACTGCTCCTGTTTTTTCCTATGCTTCCTGACTTATGCCTCGATGGCATCCTCCAGCAACATTGCAATGTGGCTTGGAGGGTAACTTTAAGGAACTGGAAGTAGATTTTGAGGTCACTTCAGAAGTTCTGAAGTGTGGCCTCACTCTATGAGCTGCAGGACCCAAGCATCTGTTGTGATCTCCCGCCACCTGTCCACGTAAAGGAACAAGCGACCCCCAACCAACACTCCCTGCAGTGATGGAGAGTGAGGGTCTGGAAAAGAGTCAGGCTAAAGCAGAACCAGTGACCGGGGCCACTCATCCCTCTTTGAGGACCTTCCCTCTGGTGGAGGTAGGAGTAGGCAGGGCTGTTCCTGCTTTGCGCTTGCCGGAAGCCCAGTGAAAAGGCCCCTTCTGTGCACTTCTTGGCTGGGTATGGTACAGCTAATGGACCAACCAAAGGGTCCTTCTCAAGGCCAGTAGGTCCAAAAGGATGTCCTGCACATGCACCCCAAAGAGCTTGTAGCTTCTGACGGGGCATTCAGGATGGACTGTTGTATGTCGGAAGCAAAGCCGGATACCCTGAGCCAAGAATGCCTTCATAGGCAGATGCCAGCAAGCCACAGCCACTCTAGTGGAGGTATCTGAGATGTCATAGGCAGACCTCAAAAGGTGCTTACCCACATCTGCCCAGGATTGGAGGGCTTTAAGCAGCTCCTGCTTCTTGGGGTCCTCTGGAAGGGCCTGAGCTGCAGCATTGGCTTTTTTCCAGAGTGTGTTCTAGAATTTGACCACATGTGCAATGTAATTAATAATGTGGAGGGCCAGCATGGAAGAGGCATAGAACCTCTTGCCCATGAGATCCAGCTTTCTGGAGTCCTTGTCCGGGGGAGCTGAGATACTGACGCCACTTGGACCCATCACTGGCCACATTTATCACCACTGAGTGAGTCTGCCTGTGGTTACCCTGCAAGAAAAGGCTTCCCAGTGGGAGTCCGGTACAATCTGTCTGCCTTTCTGGGTATTGCGAGGGTATTTAGCCTGTACCAGGTAGCCATGGTGGCATCCTCAAATGCAGCCAGCAGAGGAGGAATGATCAGAGGGGGAGAATCTGGTAATTCCATATATTCGGCCATATTCCTTCTGATAACATCTTGCTCCCCAGCTTCAAACCCCATAGCTGCTTCATCACCGAGATGAAGAAGGAGTCATGGGGGGGATCAAGGTATATTTGGTGGAGTCCTCTCCCCCTGAGGAAACAGTGCAGGCAGACCTGGAGGGGCTCTTACATCCCTCTTCCTCATCCTCCTCATCATGTGGGAGAAGGTCAGGATTGTACTCATCCTCATCAAGTGGCTCTGACAAGGGCACAGAGGACAGCGACAACTGAGAGTGAGAAGGCCACGTCACAATGAAAGATGTCGACACGGGAGTTGGCCTGGTATGCCCCGGCATCGCTGGGCTCGGAGGAGGAGCAATGTAGTACATAAACTCCCAAAAGGAGAGCACAGTCTGGATCGTGATGGTAATCGGCATCGCCGGAGAGGGTTGGATGCCCAGAATCATTGCTACGGCCTGCAGCATTGATGAGAGAGAGAGGCTGAGGCCCCGGTTCTGATATGACAGCCTTAGGTGTCGACATGGGAGGCTGAATCCCCAGCATCGATGAAATGGCCAAAGGCAGAAAGCCCGGCATCGAGAGACTATCGCCAGCTGAGACCGGTCTGGCAGAACTCCCTGTCTATTGCCCCTGAACCAGAAGAGGTCTGAACGACAGGGGCGGGAATGTTGGTCGGGGCGTCAGGGGGCCAGATGTTGATGAGCCAGTGCCGGCCAAGGAAGGACCAGCGGGCAACACTGCCAGAGCCAACCCTGTTAAGGAGAGGGTGTGGGCACCAGTGGGAGTCGCTGCTGAGGCAGTTGATGACCCAGCAGTAGCTGGCATGCGAAGCAGCAACCAACAGCATACCGAGGAGGACTTTTCCTAAGGCCTCTCCTTGTCCCGGTGCTTGCGTTTACCCACAGATTTGTCCTGGGCCTTGGAGGAATGAGAGCCCACGGAAAGAGCTGGTGAGGTGGAGGACCCTCTTCCCTGGAGCTCCTTCTCCATTCAGGCGACCTTCTGTTCTAGGAGGAAGGACTCTAGGGCCTTCTGACGTTGCTGCCAAGTGGCCTGGTTGAATCCACGACAGAATTTGCCAGCCTTAATGTCATGGTCAGCGCCGAGACAGTGGACACAGGTGTCATGGTCATCCTTATCATAGATCTTCTTGCTGCACCCGCAGTATCTGAAGAGTTTCTTGGGGTTGGACAACATAAACAAAGCCAAAAATCACAAAGTGATTAACAAACTAGGGTGAGAAAAGAAAGCTGAAAGAAAAAATTACTCACCTTAGTAATGTTGTTTCTTCTAATGGAGTCTTGCTATATTATAGACATTAGCAGTTTGATCCAGCTCTAGAACTGCCCCGGAGTGAAATGGTTAAAACCATTCCAAAATAGAAATTTGGCACGAGAGCAGCTCTATCGGTGTCATTTCAAACTTGAACTGTCAGATCTTTACGAGCCAAACTCACTAAGGTCTGTGTGGAAGCTGTAACTCACACTCAGCCAAATGGCTACCTAAATAATAACAACCATTGATGGTCCCAACACCCAAGACTCAAGTCAGGGGACCAGAAATACTAACACCATTCTAATAATATGAAAATGGAACATAAGTATAATAAAACACACACACACATACACACCCAAAGCCCCAAAGGGGACAAAATGCTAACAGGACATAAGTAGTGCCCACAGTAAGTTGCCCGCACCCCACCAAGTAGAGGTTCTGAGAGGGGCAGGTTGGGGGGAGGTCTATAATATAGCAAGACTCCATTAGAAGAAACAACACTACTAAGGTGAGTAATTTTTTCTTCAAACAACATGAAGTCTTGCTATATTATAGACATTAGCAGAATAACAGCAGTACCTCCATGGAGGAGGGCAGAACCTACTTAGGGAATAGGCTCTGAAGAACAGCTGTGCCAAACCTGAGCATCTCTCTGGCCTGGACATCCAGGGAGTAATGCTTGTAAAAGTGTGTACCGTTTTCCAAGTAGCAGCCTGGCAAATCTCTAATAAAGGGATATCTCTGGCAGCAGCTAGAGACGCAGCCAAAATTTCAGAAATGAGTTCCCAAACCTGGGGGCTCTGCCCACTTTCTGATAACAAAATTGGATACAAGAGACAATCCACCTGGCTATTGATCTCTTAGTGGCAGGTTTGCCTTTCCCAACTTCACCATAGGTAAGGAAAAGTTGGAGGGATTCGAACCTGTGACCTTTGGTACGCTCTATATAATAACTAAGAACTCTCTTAACATCCAGGCTGTGCAACCTCCTCTCACCCGAAGAGGAGTGATCAGTGAAAAATACTGGAAGGGAGATAGATTGATTAAGATGGAAATCTGAAACCACCTTAGACAAAACTTCCTATTAGTCCTAAGGACTACCTTATCCCTGTGGAAAGAAATAAAGTCAGTCTCCACTGACAAGGCTTGCAATTCACTTATCGTCTGGCAGAAGTGATAGCCACTAGAAAACAGTTTTCCAAGTTAGGTACTTAAGCTCTGCAGAAGACAGAGGTTCAAAGAGGTTGCATTAACTGGGCAATGCAAACATTAAGGTCCCAGGCAGGGGTCGGTTCCCAAAGGGAGGATTAGTATGGAGTAATCCCTTAAAAAACTTGGAAAACACAGGATGAGAGGAAAGAGGGGATGACTTTCCTGCTGACACAGAAGCAGACACAGCTGCCAAATGAACTCTCAGGGTAGCTGGTCTGAGACCCAAGGAATTAAGATGTACCATGTAATCTAACAAAATGGGCAATTCAGCAGATTCTGGGAAATATTTTCCCAGCACACCAAATGGAAAACCTTTTCCATTTAGAACTATAAGTAGCCTAGTGGAAGGCTTCGGAAGCCTTTAGGATCTCAAGAACACCCTGAGAGAGGTGTAAATCAGCAAACTCTAACTCCTCAAGAGCCAGGCCTTGAGGTTGAGGGATTTGAGGTCCGGACACCAAACCCTTCCCAGGGCACAAGTCAACAGATTGTGATTCCTGGGGAGGCACAGGGGAAGATGGACTGTCAGCGACAGAAGGAGTGGGTACCAGGGCTGCCTGGCCCAATCCGGGGCAATCAGAATCACCCTGCAAGGCTGAGATCTCATTTTGACTAGTACTTTGAATAGGAGAGGAAAGGGGGTGAAGCACAGAGGAACTTCCCCTCCCAATCCAGAAGAAGGGCATCCAGGGGAACTGAGCCCAGCACTGGAGGCCTGCAACAGAACAGAGGAAGTTTGTGATTGTCTGGGGCTGCAAAAGATCTATCTGAGGGATGCCCACCTGGCAAAAAACTATCCCAGCACTTGAGGATCCAGGGACCATTCGTGATGGCCTGGGAAATCCTGCTGAGGGCATCCGCTAGGACATTGTCCTTCCCTGGAAGATGAACTGCTATGAGGGAAGTGTTCAGGGAATAGGCCAGAGACCACAACTTCATTGCCTCGGTGCACAAGGCCGAAGACTGAGTGCCCCCCTGTTTGCTGATGTACCACATTGTTGTGGTGTTGTCTGTTCTGACTTGTATCACCTTGTCGTGCACAGATGCAGAAAAAGCTTGAAGAGCTAAAAAGACAGCTCTGAGTTCCAGCAAACTGATGTGGAGCAGAGATTCCTGGGGGGACCAAACTCCCTGAGTGGAAAGGTCGCCCATGTGTGCTCCCCAACCCAGAAGGGAAGCATCTGTAGTGAGAGTCAAGTCGTGAGAAGGGGAAATGAAGGGGACACCCACTCTTAAGTTGCTCTGATCCTGCCACCACTGGAGAGCTAGGATCAAGGTTCGAGTCACTGGGACCAACTTGGAAAGGGGTCTCTCTCTGAGACCAAAAGGTTCTCAAGTGAAACTGAATGTCTCTCATCTGAAATTTGGCTCCCTGCACAACAGCTGTGGATGCAGCCATGTGCCCCAGGAGCTGCAGAAAGTGTCTTGCTGGTCGAGAGCCTGCAGAGTGAAGGAAGAGGCCAGAGCCACTAAATTCCTACCCTTTCTGGGGAAGAAAGGCTCTGGCTAGCTTTGTGTCCAATTCTGCCCCTATAAAGGTGAGTACCTGGACTGGTTCCAGAACCGACTTTGGTAGGTTTAGCAGAAAACCCAGGAGGTGAGAAGCTGCTGGGTGACCTGCAGGTGAGATTTTACCTGTTCTGGGGACTGGCCTACAATGAGCCAGTCGTCTAGATAGGAAAAACAGCAATCCTCTGCCTCCTTAAGTGGGCCACTGCCACTGCTAGACACTTTGTGAATACCCTTGGAGCAGAGGTAGGCCGAGGGCATTGCTCTGAACTGGTAATGACCTGAGGGCAGTTCAGAATCTGAGGTACTTCGATGGGATCTTCTGATTAGGACATGGAAATAGGCATCCTTGAGGTCCAGGGAGGCTAGCCAGTCCCCTGGCCTTCGGGAAGGTAAAATCATTGCCAGAGTTACCATTTTGAACTTTGGTTTCAAAAGATGCTTGTTCAGATATCTGAGATCTAAAATGGCCGCCACTCTCCTGTCTTTTTGGGGTAAGAAATATCTGAATACAGACCCCTGCCCTGATGCAGGGAGGAACCCTTTCTACTGCTCTGAGAGCTAACAGGATGAGACCTCTGTTTCCAGAGCGAGGGTCTCTGAAGCACTTGCAGGTAGAAAAGTCTGCTTCTCAACTTGGGAAACTTTTGAAGCTGAGAACCAGACCCTGGCTTACTACTTCCAGAACCCACTTGTCTGAGGTTAAAGAAGCCCAATTCTGACTGAAGTACACCAGCCTGCCCCCCACTGGTACAGGAGAATCGGCCCTGGGCACCCCATCAGGGTGCCTGTTTCGCAGGAGCTTTAGGCTGGGGTGGAGCAGGTCTGCCCACCCCTCGCCTGCCCCTGCCTTCTGAAGAAGCCCTCTGAGCATAGTCAGAGAGGCTTGAGTCTGAGAAAGGCCTGTGAAAAGGCTTACCCTACCCCTGGGGCATGCCTTTGAGGAGTGGCTTGCTGCTCCTTAGCCTGGGCACTCTTGTAAGTAGTCCTATAGTCATCCATCTTTTCATGTAATTCTCTGTCTGCTCTCCAAACAGAGAATTTCCCTCAGGAAAATCCATAGCCTTAGTTTGGGTATCCTGTGACAAACTAGTACACCTGAGCCACGCCAACCTCTGAAGCTACAGATGTGGCCATGACCCTAGAGGAAACAACATTAACATCCACAGCAGCATGAAACTGAACCTTAGAGGCTTCAATGCCATCAGCAGCCACCTGTTCTAGCTCACTAGCCAGCTGGCCATGGGCCTGCTTGGCCAATTGCATAACAGTATCCCATCTAGATTTCTGATACCTAGCTACATAAGCCATATAATTTGCTTGCCTGAGTCCCAGAGGCTGCCATGTACTGTTTTTTTGCCATGGCATCAATCTTCCTGGAATCCTTGTCAGGAGGATGTGAAGCCAAGGAATATTAGCTTTATCACAGGCAGCAGCCTGAACTACTCCAACATGACTGCATTGCTGAGAAAGGAATTCTGTATCAGGGCCTGACAATGTATACCTTCTGTCCATCTTTTTATCTACAGGAGGCACAGAATTAGGAGCTTTTAAAATTTTAATTGTTTGTTTCCTAAAAGACTTATGTAAAGGAATAGACAATCTCCTAGACTCTGGAATATCCATCATTTCTACAAAATCAGGCTCCTCTTGCTCATCCACAGCCTCTTCTAAAGGAAGCTGGAGGGTTTCAGCAACTTTTTTATAAAACATAAAATGAGATGGGGACTCAGACAGCATAGGGGGAGATTCTAAAGGTCTGTCTGGGGAGATGTCCGGTTCAATGGGCACACCAGACCTTCCAGCCACATTCATACTGTTCATAATCCTCCTCCCTCCTCTGGTTCATAAAATTCCTCAATATCATAATCCTGAACCACTGGGACCGGACGAACCGACCTTTCACCAGATAGTGGTGGTTCGGACGGACCCTGAGACAGTGACTGGACAATTTGTATGGCTTTTGCTATCTCTGCAGCAGTTGGAGAAGGAATTTTGGACTGCTGATTTTCTTGTTTTCTTTACTGGAATTGGTTCCTCAGAACCAGCTTTTCTTTTGGCCGAGGAAGTCTGGCCCTGGTCAGAGGGCACTCCCTCTGGTTCGGTTGGCACCGAACCGGCTGGCCATCCGGTCAGCGGACTTTTTGCCTCTCGTTCCCTGAGCCTGCCCAATCTTTTTCCAGGGTGGCTGCGGGAAATTCTTACATACCTGGCAGTCTGACTGGAGGTGGTCAAACCCAGACAATAAACACATGTGGTGTGAGGTCAGCCTTGGCAAAGACTTCCCCACAAACATCACAGTGTTGAAACCCAGTGGGCCCGGTTTTTCTTTTCGGTTTCTCAGACATAATGCCAGCCTAACCAAAAACTTGCCCTTTTAACGGCAGTGCCAGGCAAGACACCCTTATCGGTTCCTAACCGTGTCACGGGTATTGGAAAAAAACGTAATAAATCCGTTCTTTTTAGAACCGATAAGAACCGGGAACCGCACTCTAAAATAGTAACTTTTAGTTTTAAATTAGTTTTAAACCCACTGATCGGTTCAAAACCGAACTGATAACTTACAAGTTCCACACAGACAAAACCTTCATTTACTTACGGTTACCACAGATAGAGCTTGAACCGAACGGTTTTGCGGTTAAAATAAAACTATTCTCGGTTAAATCCAACCGAGAAAACACTTTTTAAACCGAGAAATGAACCAAGCAGAAGGAGAAATCTCCGGAGCGACTGTTCACTGAGGCGGAGTAAAGAATCTGACAGTTCAAGTTTGAAATGACACAGATAGAGCTGCTCTTGTGCCAAAATTCTATTTTGGAATGGTTTTAACCATTTCACTCCGGGGCAGTTCTAGAGCTGGATCAAACTGCTAATGTCTATAATATAGCAAGACTTCATGTTGTTTGAATTGAAGATTTGGCAGTCGACTGAAGTAGCGGTGTCTCACTGGAGTCCGATGTGCGATGGTCAATGCAGGGAAAAGAACAGAGGATGGCACGAGGCTGCCCATGTTTATATGGGAGAGATGTCATCAGCTGTCATCATCATGGGTGGCCCCGGGTAAACTGCTATCTAGAAAAGTTTCTGTGTGGTGCTAGTGCCTGGCGGCTATAGTTCCATAGGTGTGGCAAGATACAAGAGAGATCCTCGATGATCATTCATTACCTGTTGTTGGACATCGTGAGAAACATATTTATTTATTTATTTTTTGTTAAATGGGAAAGAACTAGACAAGTCTGCCTATTTTCAGCCTTGTCCCAGGAGAGGGACATACAGATGGATGCCAACTGACATTGAACCAGATTAAGCTGTTGGTGGTATTTTTTTAGTGAATGGTGGAATTTGGCCAGCACACAGGGGAAATTGCCCTACTCTTTTCGAGAAGTGCCATGGGATCTTTAACATCCACCTGAACTACCACCAGAACAAGCAGATGGAAAACCTAGCAGTATGTAGCCAGGAACTCCTCCTGATGCAGATGCCTGTTGCATCAGGGCAGGAGGCAGTATCAAAAGCATCCATAATGGCTTTTAGCTGATGACCATTCGACTCAATTCCATGCATGGCAGTCAGCAGAAGTTTTTGTTTAACTTCAGATTCTGGCACGGACTCTGCCAGAGACTTAAACGAGCTCTAAAGGGTATGCTCATATTTGGAACAGTGCCCTTGGTAGTTAGCAATCTGCATACTATCGGTAGAGGCAGCAAAAGCCCGCTTGTTCATAGTGTCAGTCTTATGCAATTCCTTGTTAACAGGGTGCACAGTGACATCTTTGGGAAGAATGGCTTTCTCATTGTCAACGAGAATAACAATGGCATCAGCTATAGGCTGAGAAACACACACTGTTTTATCCTTAGGGGCAGTGTATTCCTTCTCTATATTCTTGCAGACAGAAGAGATAGCAGGAGACCTATTCCCTACCACATCTGACAAGGTCTCAAATGCGAGCAAAATAGGAGTAACTAAATTGACCGACATGGTAAAAACGTTAAAACACTGCAGATGGAGACGTTCACCTGGGTCAGTGACTGAAGGCTCAAAATTAAGTACAGAATACATATTCTTGAGCAATGCCTGGAAAGTTAGATCCTCCTGTGAAACAGAAGAAATGGTCTGAGTCCTAAGAGTTCAGACTAAAGAAAGGGTCTTCGTCACCACCCTTAGAAATGATGAAGTCAGGATCAGATTCCACCCCTTCCACGTGCTCACCAGAGGAAGGGTCATTGGCGGGGGGGGGATCACAGGCCCTACAATTCAGAACGTGGCCTTGGCAACACCAGCTACACTGGCCCCAAGGGACAAGGGGCTGGTGCTAGAGGCAGCGCTGTAACCAGAACTATATCCGGTGCCGGGGAGATCCCCGACACCGAGGGCGGCACCAGAATTGGCGCTGACGCTGCCACTGAACCAGGCCAACACCAAAGTGACTGGCAATGGTACTGCAACCCGCTCCATCACAACAATACTGAATGGGGGAGTGGCCAGTGGGATGGGCTTCGGCAGCACTGTTACTGGCAGGAGCCCAGGGCTCTTGCTGGAGCCAAATGCTCTACTCTGCTTGAAGGCCTCTCCTGCAGCTCCAGTTCCACTGGCCCAGAAGACCAGGGAATGGCTCTGCTGGCAGAGGCAAATGAGCCAGACGCTGTAACCACTGCTCTTTAAAGCTGCCCAATGGTGGAAATGCACACTGGAGTCCCCACTTACAGACATAGGGGCTTCAGGCTGAGATGCTGACCTGCTAGTACAGAGGCTGCTGGCAGTGCCAGTGAGGGGCTGAGGCTGATGATCTCATAGAAGACCCCACAGAGGACAACCTTGAGCAGTACTGAAGAGGAAGAACTTGAGGATGAGTGGCACCGAGAACCCTACCAGGATCGGGAACAGGACTGCTTCTTTTTGTTCTACTCAGAGACTGTACTTCCTCCCAGGCACAGGACCACCTGTCATCAGAACTGTTCCCCAAAGGGGAAAGTGGACCAGACATGGCCCCACTGCCTGAACAGCCTGGCTGAGAAGGCTCCATACCATCGTCATCCATGACCATTGATTGTTCACTCGGTAGGTCTATGAAAGACTGACATAAAAAAAATTAAACAACATCACTAAACTGACATAAAAATAACAATATCTAGCTTTAAACACTAAAACTGAAGAGAACTAAACACTGTTGTAGAGATGTGGAGTTTTGACTCCTGGCAGGCAAGAAATGACGTCACTGATATGCACTTAACAGCAGGAGAAAAGGAACTGAAGCGGTTGAGGGCTGGTGCCGAGGTAAGACATGCAGTGTGAGCCAGCCTCACAGTGCTGCACATGTGCGCTTGCCTTGGCGCCAGCCCTCTCGAAAAGTTCTGGCTCCCATAGGGTACTAGTACCTCTGGGTAAGACCTGCTAGTGTGAATCAATGGTGAAGACTGATTCCTGAAAGATAAGGGTACAGGAGGGGAGTGTTTTTCAAACGAGAAAGAGCACCAGGACCAGAAGGCATACGATAAGGTGGGGAGAGTTAAGAGGGATGTGAGGAAATACAGGTTACTCACCTGTAACAGGAGTTCTAGGAATGGTGTATGTTGTTCATCCACTCTTATTGGCAGGTTCCTTGCCGCTTTAAATCTTGCCGGAAGGTCTTCAAGATGGCTCCTCCCACCCACCCGGGTGGTAAAACTCTCGGCTCCGCCCCACGACGCCAGATCTGGCCCGCTGGAATCTCAGGTTGTGCGTCAAGCTGCGAGGTCTCGGTGATTGTAGGATGAACAACATATACCATTCCTAGAATTCCTGTTACAGGTGAGTAACCTGTATTCTAGGACATGGATATGTTGTTCATCCACACTTATTGGCAGACTCCTAGCAGTTCTCCGGGAGGAGGGAGGCAAGGCACACACCCCTACTTAGGGAAAAGAGACTGAGAACCAAGGCCCCAAAACCAGCATCCCGGCGTGACTCAAGGTTGATGTGGTAGTGGGTGATGAAGGTGTGTGCTGACTTCCAGGTAGCAGCCCTGCAGATTTCCTGGATAGGGACATCCCTGGAAGCAGCCACCGATGCAGCGGTATGGCAGGTAGAATGAGCTTCTATCCATCTGGGAGGCTCCATGCCCGCCAACCTATAGCAGAGATCTATGCAGGAGGTGACCCACCTGCTTATCGTCCGCTTGGTTGCAGGTCTGCCAGGTGCGGCTTCAGCGTAGGTGACAAACAGCTGGCGAACCTCTCCCTGAACTTCAGCCATCCGCTCCTTATAATAAGCGAGCGCTCTTCTAGGGTCCAAAGTATGGAGCCTATATTCGGCCTCCGAGGTGTGATTGAGGTAGAACACTGGCAGAGTCAACACCTGGTTAAGGTGAAACTCCGACACCACCTTCGGAAGGAATTTCGGGTTGGGGCACAGGACAACCTTGTCCCTGTGGAAGACCAGGTAAGGAGACTCGATGGAAAGCGCCTGGAGCTCTCCCATCCTTCTGGCTGACGTAATAGCCACCAAGAAGGCGGTCTTCCACGACAGGTGAGAGAGATCACACCTGTGCATTGGTTCGAATGGCTTGCCCATGAGCTTTGCCAGTACCAGCAGTAGATCCCACGGAGGTGGAGGTTCTCGCACCGGAGGGGAAATGTGATCAAGGCCTTTGAAAAAGCGCCAGACCACCTTCTCCCGCGCCACCGACTGCTTCCCGCCCGTGTCCGTAGCTGAGATGGCTGCCAGGTGCACCCTTAGGGTCGCCGACCTGAGCCATTGCTAGAAAGGGACCATAAATAGTCCAAGATGCTTGCCAAGGAACAGGAAGAAGGGTCCAGGCCCTTGCCCTGACACCAAATGGAAAACCTTTTCCATTTGAAGGCATAGCATTTCCTGGTCGACTCCTTACGGGACGCCTCAACTACATTGAGGACCTTGTCGGAAAGACCCAAGGCCTGGAACTCTAGCCGCTCAGGAACCAGGCCGTCAGGTGCAGGGATTGAAGGTCCAGATGAAACACCTTCCCCTGACTGACTGAAAGCAGGTCCGGGTGAACTGGAAGCTGCCTCGGGAGCCTGGAGCTGAGGCTGAGGAGATCTGGATACCAGCATTGGCGGGGCCAGTCTGGGGCTACCAGAATCACCTGCGCCTTGTCCCTCCTTGCCTTGAGAAGCACCTTGTGGATCAAGGGAAATGGGGGAAAAGCGAGAGGCCCGGGGTCCACGGCCTCGAGAAGGCATCCCCCTGCAGCGAGCCCTGCTGAGGGGGGCGGGCATGGAACAGCCTCAGATTCGCGTTCTCCCTGGAGGCAAACAGATCCACCTGAGGTGTGCCCCAATGGGAGAACAGATCTTGTACTACCTCTGGCAGGAGAGACCACTTGTGGGACACAGCCCCTATCCGGCTTAGGGCATCGGCCAGGGTGTTGGAGGCTCCTGCCACATGAATGGCTAGGAGATCCGCCTCCAGGCTGCGCACGAGCGACCAAATGCGGAGAGCTTCCTTGCACAGAGGCATGGAGCGCGTCTCGCCCTGGCGGTTTAGGTAGTACATGGTCGTGGTATTGTCCGTCTGGACCGAACCACTTGACCCCGCAAGAAACGGAGCGAAGGTGGTGAGAGCTAGGCGGACCGCCGGAGCTCCAGCAGGTTGATATGGCATCAGGACTCCCACGGGACCAGAGGCTGTGCGCCTGTGCTCCCCAGATGGGCACCCAACCCATCAGAGAGGCGCCGGTCAACAGAGAGAGACCGGCTCGGGGCGGACAAACGGGATGCCCTCCTGCAGATGAGCTGGAACGATCCACCACTGGAGAGCGTTCCACATCCCCTGGGTCACCGTCACTAGCTGGTCCAATGGATCGCAGCGTTGAGACCACTGGCTGGCCAGCCCCCATTGAAGGGGGCGCATGTTCCAGCGGGCCCAACGGACCACGCTGGTGCAGGCCGCCATGAGACCCAGGAGGCGCAGGAAGTCCCGGGCAGGGTGCGATTGCCCAACCAGAAATGATTGGGCAAAGGAGGAAAGAACCTCGGCCCTGTCCGCCGGGAGCCGTGCTCTGGCTCGAAGAGAGTCGAGCTCTGCCCCGATGAAGAGAATCACCTGCTTCGGTTCGAGTTCCGACTTGGCCTCGTTGATGAGGAGGCCGACCTGAGAGCAAACCTGGAGGGCCAGATCTCTGGACCGCTCCACCTCCTGTCTGGAGGGGGCTGCTATCAGCCAATCGTCCAGGTAAGGGTACACCCGGACCCCTCGGCACCACAGGAATGCTGTCACCACTGCCATGCATTTGGTAAAGACCCTGGGTGCAGGAGACAGGCCGAAGGGCATGGCTCTGAACTCGAAAAGGGATCCTTCCGCTCGAAAGCGAAGGAATCTTTGGTGAGATGGACGGATAGGGACGTGAAAAAACGCATCCTGCAGGTCCAGAGAGCAGAACCACATGCCGCGTTCCAAGGATGGTATTATCTGAGCCAGAGTGACCATCCTGAAGGTTCGAGACCTTAGGAACTTGTTTAGGTCGTGTAGGTCGAGAATGGGGCGCCAGCCCCCTGTCCGTTTTGGGACCAGGAAGTACCTGGACACAAACCCCAGGTCTGAGGGAGGGTCCGCCGCCTCTCTGATCACCTCTTTCTCGAGGAGCAGAGCGATGTCGGCTCGGCGAGCCGACAGCGAGGCTGCGGACCCGAGGCCCCCCTGGGGGCGACGGCTCTGAAGGGCGGGGCCTGCTCGAACCCAGAGGCAGGTCTTTCTACCACTTCCAACACCCACCAGTCTGTGGTAATAGCAGACCAGGCAGAAAGGAAGTAGCGGAGCCGTCCCCCCACGGGGGGAACCTGGGGTGAGGTGACGAGGTTGGGGGCGACACCCCTCAACCCGTCACTGTGCAGGCTTGGAGGAGGGACCGGCCGAGACCGCCTGGGCCTTTACCTCCCTGCTTCCTGGAGGAGGAAGCCGTGGGCTTGGGTTTGGGATGCCAAGCGCGAGCCTGCTGACCCTGATGCTGCTGGGCCGGACGTGCCGCGGGCGCAGACGGACGAAAGGGCTTGGGTTGCGGTCTGCGGCCCTTGTCCCTCTGGGCAGATGAGACCGAGTCCAAAGTGGCATTGGACTTTTCAATCCTCTGGAGGTGGCCTTTCACTCCAGGGCCGAAGAGGTCGGTCCCCAGGAAGGGGACATCCGCCAATTTGTGCTGGGTACCCGCTGTGAAGGTGGATATCCTCAGCCATGCCCGACGGCGCATAGCCACTGTGGCCGCGACTGACCTGGCGCATGAGTCTCCAATGTCCAGAGCAGTCTGAAGTTGCTGCTTGGCCACTGCACTGCCCTGGTCCCGCACCTGCCTAACCATGGTCTGCAGGTCAGCCGGGAGATGAGGTACTACCTCGTCCAGGGAGCCCAACAGGGCATGGGAGAAATGTGCCATAAGCACGGCCGAGCTGGCCTGACAAAGGCCAAGGGAGGACGCAGTGTAGACTTTTCGCCCGGCATAGTCCATTTCTTGGACTCCTTGTCGGGAGGTTTGTCCACGTCCCTAGCGTTTCCGGCATGCCGTGAAACACTGTCGGTAACTAACCCCTCGGCTGAGGGATGTTCCGAGAAACCAGACAGGGAACCGGTAGGGACCGCATACTTCCTGGCCATCCTGGCCGAAGGTGCAGGGCAGGAAGCAGGGCGCTGCCAGAGCTCCAAGGCTGGCCCACAATGGCCTCGGCCACAGGAAAGGCCTCCGTAGGGGAATCCCCTCGGTCCAATATCTCCGTGAGGGGATACTTGGCCTGCTTGGATACAGGCTCGAGCTGCATCCCGGTGGACTCCGAGATGAGCCTAAGCAAACCCAGGAAGGACGAAGGGCTATCGTCCAGCAACTGACCTCCAGAGGACTTCAAGTCCACTCACCTGGAGAAAAGGGAGGAATAGTCGTCGGACTCAGAAGAGTCCGCAAAGAGCTGCCTCGGGCCTGAGCCACCCTCCACCTGCCGAGGGCGATCGGGAGTGAGGGTGACAGCCAGCCTATGGAGTAGACCCTGAGCCGACCGAGAGTTCTTGGTCGGAGCCCCAAACAACAGCTGTGGAGGCAGAGGTTCCACCATAATCGGTGGAGCAGCTGGTTTTGGCTGAGCAACAGGCCTGGAAACAGGCGCCTCGGCTAAAGCGAGGGGTTGCTTCGGCCACTCCGGTGACAGCCACTTAATGGCCGGGGAAGGCGATGACATCGGCTTGTTCCCGGCCAGCAGAAGCTGTTGCCACATGAGGTCTCTTCGGGACGCCGACGAATCTCATGCTGCCTCCCTCGTCCGAGGAAGAGGACGCGGCGGGCGCCGCTTGCCGAGACCGAGACCGCCTATGGTGGCGGATCGGCTGGACCGCCAAGAAGACCGAGACCGCGAACCCTCGGCTTTTCCGAGGAGGGTGCGGGAAGGAGCGGGAAACCCGTCCTCCCCTCGTCGGAGGGAACACCCAAGGGCTCCGGAACCGGAGGCACTGGCAAGCCCACGGGATCCTCAACCACCACCGGGGGAACCGGGGAGAGAGGATTTTCGGCTTCGCCGGTCGACAACCCATCCAACGGGTCGAGAAAGATCTCGACTGCGTCAACGGGAGTCTCGGTCAACTGACCTGACGGGGACACCGTGAAGCCAGTGGCCGAAGCCAAGGATCGACCGAAGTCGATGGTCGACTACTCGGGGAAGGGGACCTCTCCTGCTCCCAAGAGCGTCGACGGAGGGACTTACCCTTGTCCTTCTTTTTGGACCGAGAGGAAGGTCCAGCAGAAGATGGTCCCTCTCCCTTAGTGGAGAGAAACAGACAAAGCTCCTTAAAGGAAGCAGAATATGAGGATCCCAGGGAGAGCGGGATAAATGCCGCGGCCGAGGAAGATGCGGCCCGCACCGCCTCCTCTTCGAGGGCAATCATCTGATCTAGCTGTTCCGCTGAGCCCACCGCCGCAGAAACCGCCAACCGGGCCTCTTTCGACTTTACCGGAGGGTAGCACTTTTCGGGACGCCCATGTTGCAGATGGGCAGCACGGTCTTCCAGGACATAGGCCGAGAAAGAAGAGCACAGGTCGCAAGCCTGCGGGTCGTGCTCAAGGCCCAAGCAGTAGACGACGCGGAGTGCGGATCCGTCCGAGACTTACCTCTGTCCGCATGGGCATCTCCGAAACCAGGAGTCGATGGTCCATCGCAGCCGCGAGGAAGAAGGATCAAGTCTAGAAAACCTTAAAGTTTAATTTCGAAAACCAAGAGTTAGAACCAGTCTTATACGCGGAGCGTTAAGGAGGAACCTGAGCTTCCAAGCGTAAGGAAGATCTGACGTCATGGGGTGGAGCCGAGAGTTTTACCACCCGGGTGGGTGGGAGGAGCCAGCTTGAAGACCTTCCGGCAAGATTTAAAGCGGCAAGGAACCTGCCAATAAGTGTGGATGAAAAACATATCCATGTCCCTAGAAATCTACTTTATTGAAAGAGTGGTGGCTGCTTGGAACAAATTGCCAACAGAAGTGGTGCAGATGAATACAGTATGGGGTTTCAAGCATGCATGGGATAGACACAGGGGAATATTAGTAAACAGGCAGGGAGGAGGGAGGATCATCGGAGACCATTTAGGATCTGTAGAGACAGACTAGGCAGGGATCATCTGGCAGATTGGATGGGCTAAGTGGTCCTTTTCTGTCCACAAATTCTATGTTTCTAAAATAAATCCCAAGAGACCAATGTCCAGTTGAACAACTGCCAGAACATACATACAGGACCTAAGTTTCATCTGAATCATGGCACATCACGACAGCACAGTGTTTCCCTAACACCACCATGGGGCAGTGGTACCGTCACTTACAAAGTGTGTCTCCTGAACAGTTAACACCACTACCTGCAGGATCCAGTGTTGGCTGGAGGTCTCCCACCAAACGACAGGCAGAGCCCGATCATGCTTAGCTTTTGAGATATGCATTCCACCCAATTTAACAAACGCTAAACATCCAGTTTTATTTTGATCAGGAAAAGCAATGGGATCCCACTAAAGACTATTATAACCCTGGAGGATATGCCCTCACTGGTTTTGGTAATTAATGCTGCTGCTTTCCCTAGAGAGAGGGCAAACTTGTTTAGCCAGACTGGGCTCGATTTTCAAAGTGCTGAGAAAGATGAAAGGTATGCGCGCCATATGAAAAAATTACTCACCTTAGTAATTATGTTTCTTCTAATGGAGTATTGCTGTATTCTGACAATTGCAGTTAGCTCCAGCATTTGAACTGCCCTGGAGAGTAGAGGGTTAAATTTCTATGCAGGGCATAGAACACTGAGCTCGAGCTCAGTTGAAGACTCTGTCTGCAGTGCTTTGAAACCAAACCGTCAGATTCTTACGAGCTACAACTCACTGACCTATATATGTGGAAATTGAAAATTTCTACTAGCAACTGGCGACAAAAAGTTTTTAGATTCCCGAAAGAAGACTCGCATTAGGAAACCCAAGAACGAGAAAAAAAAAAAAACAGGTAGTAAAGCATGAAAAGATTACTAACTAATAAACACAAAGCACCCACATCAAAAGGAAGCATGCTAAAGACACCCCTGGGGTGCAACACTGCACCTGCCCACCCACTTCCCAAAAACCAGGATCTGAGAGGGGAGACAGGGAGGAAGGTCAGAATACAGCAAGACTCCACTAGAAGAAACATAATTACTAAGGTGAGTGACACAGGCTCAAAAGGAGGTTGCATAAGCTGAGCAATGCAAACATTCAAATCCCAGGCAGGACAGGATCCCTAAAGGGGGGACTGGTATGAAGCAATCCCTTAAAAAATTTACAGAATACAGGGTGAGATGAGAGTGAAGGAGGCTTTCCCACAGACAGAAAAGCAGAAACAGCTGACAGATGTACTTTGAGAGTAGCTGGTCTGAGGCCTAGGCCATTAAGATGAACCATATAATCCAGGACTGTAGACAAATCAGCAGTGTCTGAGCATATGTGCCTCCTGGAACACCAAATGCTGAATCTCTTCCATTTGGAGTTATAAGTTTTTTCTGGTGGCAGGCTTTCGAGAGACTTTGAGAATATCCAGAACCCCTTGGGACAGATGCAAGTCTGCATATTCTAACTCTTCAAGAGCCATGCCTTGAGATTGAGGGACCAAAGACTGGGGTATGAAATCCTCCCCTGAGAGGAGGATAACAGGTTGTAATTTCTGGGAAGAGACAGGGGAAGATGGACTGCTAGGGACAGCAACAGGGGGTACCAAGGCTGTCTGGCCCAGTCCGGAGCAAACAGAATCACTTTGCAAGGCTGTGACCTTATCTTGACCAGAACTTTGAAGAGTAGAGGAAAGGGAGGGAAGGCATAAAAAAATTTCCCTTCCCAGTTCAAAATCAGAGCATCCAGAGGGACTGAGCCCAAGACTGGGGGTCTGCAACAAAACAGAGGAAGTTGGTGATTGTCTGGGGCTGCAAAGAGATCTGTCTCTGGAGTGCCCCACTTTGTAAAGATGACTTTCAACACCAGAGGGTCCAGAGACCATTCGTGATGGCCTTGGGAGATCCTGCTCAGTGCATCTGCAGGCACATTGTCCTTCCCTGGAAGGTGGACTGCCACCAGGAGGTCGGTAGAGAATAAGCTAGGGACCACAATTTCATGGCTTCCATGCACAAGGCCATGGACCGAGTGCCTCCCTGCTTGTTGATGTACCACATGGTGGTGGTGGTATCCGTCCTGACCTGAACCACCTTGTTCTGCACTGACTGAGAGAAAGCTTGCAGGGCCAGAAAAACTACCCCAAGCTCCAGGAGATTGAAATGAAGGAGGGAATTCTGAGGGGACCACAGTCCCTGGGCTGTGAGAGCCCCCAGATGGGCTCCACACCCCAACAGGGAAGCATCCGTGGTGAGGACCACAGAGTGAGTCTGAGTGACAAATGGAACTCCTTGCCTTAAACTGTCCAGATCCTGCCACCATTGAAGGGCCTGGATTAGAGTATGAGTAACTGGAACTAATTTGGTAAGAGGATCTTTCCTTTGGGACCCAAAAGGCCCTCAGGTGGAACCGAATGTCCCTCATCTGAAACCTGGCACCTTGGACCACTGCTGTGGAAGCTGACATGTGGCCCAAAAGCTGAAGGAAGTGCCCTGCTGGTCGAGAACCTAGAAGGCGGAAGGAAGAAGCCAGCTGTATAATGGCTGTTGCCCTTTCCAGGGGAAGGAAAGCTCTTGCTTTGACAATATCCAGCTCTGCTCCTATAAAGGTGAGAAGCTGTACAGGCTCAAGAACTGACTTGGGAAGGTTGAGAAGAAATCCCAGGGAAGTGAGCATTTGCTGGGTCACTTGCAGATCTGACTTGACTTGGTCTGAGGACTGACCCACAATGAGCCAGTCATCCAGATATGGAAAAATGGAAATCCTTTTTCTTCTTAAAAAGGCCACTACTACTGCTAGGCACTTTGTGAACACCCTTGGAGCTGATGTTAGGCCAAAGGGCATTGATTTGAACTGGTAATGGCCTGAGGGCAATTCGAACCTGAAGTACTTTCAGTGGGAGCACCTGATGGGAATGTGAAAGTAGGCATCTTTGAGGTCCAGGGAGGTTAGCCAGTCCCCTGGCCATAGAAAGAGAAGAATTGTTCCCAGAGTCACCATCTTGAATTTTGGTTTTTAAAAGATGTTTGTTCAGGCCTCTTCAAACTCCGGTTCATAAAAGTCTTCAGGGGTATAATCTTGAACCGGGGGAACCAACCGAACCGAACCCCTGCCAAGAGGAGCCGAATCGGTCAGAAACGGACGTAGCGATTTAATAATCCGAATCTCTCTGGCTATTTCTTCGGCGGTCGGAACATGAACCTCTGGATCCAAACCGGTCAATTTTTCTTTGCGTTTTCTTTTTGTAGGAATCGATCCCTCAGGATCAGCTCTCTCCTCTTGCCCGAAAAAGTATTGCCCTGGTCAGAGGGCACTCCTTCTGGTTTGGTGGGAACCGAACCGGGTTGGCCTTCCGGGTCAGCGCATTTCTCGGCCTCCTTATCCCCAAGTCTACCTAACTTCTTTTCCAGGGTAGACTTAGGGAAATTTTTACAGATTTGGCAGCCTGAATCCAGGTGGTCAAACCCCAGACAGTAAACACAGGTGGTGTGGGGATCAGCCTTAGCAAAGACCTCCCCATACTCACTACAGTGTTGAAACCCAGTGGGCCCAGTTTTTTTCTTAGGTTTCTCAGACATGGCCAACCTAACCAAACTTACCCTTTATAAGGCAACCACCAGGCAAGACTCCCTTATCGGTTTCTAACCGTGTTACGGGTATTTGAAAAAACGCAAAAATTACATTTTTTTTTTTTTTTTTTAAAACCGGTAAGGACCAGTAACCACACACTAAAAGATTTAAACTAATGGATCGGTTCAGTAGAACCGATTGAGAAATACAATTTTTCAATTTCCACAATAAGATACACAGATACTACCTAAAGTACTTACTGTACCGCAGACAGAGCCCTGAACCAACTATGCAGAAAATAAATCGGAATAAATCAGACAACTTTAACCGACTTTGAACTGAGCAGAAGGAGAAATCTCCAGAGCGACTGTTCAGTGAGGCAGAGTAAAGAATCTGACAGTTTGGTTTCAAAGCACTGCAGACAGTCTTCAACCGAGCTTGAGCTCAACGTTCTATGCCCTGCATAGAGATTTAACCCTCTACTCTCTGGGGCAGTTCAAGTGCTGGAGTTAACTGCAATTGTCAGAATACAGCAAGACTTCATGTTGTTTGAAAAGAATGATGCAAGTAGCAAGCAGTGACAAACCATGCAAATGTGATTGCTTGCATCAAACGCGGCACTGCCTGCGCTGGAAGGGCTTGCGATAAAAACACTGGGTGTGCAATGTTGTACTGGGGCATGAATCACAAAAATGATGCACCACTCCCTTTTCATGGATTCTCAAAAAGTGTCGGCTGTTGTCACTGCACTGAAGGAAGTAGGCACCTGTTAGACCAGCCAGAGGTGGTCTGACGGATTGTTGCACCAACACTTGTGCCCAGGACCTGTACTGTGATTGCAGCATGTCATTCCGAACCCCAGTGAATTGTCCAGGATGTGTACTGTCTAAAGATGAACTGGTACAGTGGGAAGTACAACCATGTACAGACGTGCATGCACTAGATGTTCCCCACTGTGCCAATGGCCGACACCCTACAAATCAGTCAGGAAACACGTAGCGCAACAGTGACAGCCCTGTGTGCCCTGCAGGTATCTGTGCCATAAACATGTCTCTGAAGAGCACTGTGTACCCATCAACATAAATCGGGACCACACAACGCTAATATGTTCCCACACCTTACGCTGGTTGAGATATCCACGGCATGCCCAACTGGTTGTGTCTGCATAGGCTATGACTGAATGTGTGGTATGACATGTGGTTGTATGGCATCCCCAGGAGCATCCCTTGACATGACAGTGTCAGGCACATTCTGCAACCCAGCATGCTAACAGGTGCAAGAGTGATTAGACTGCTCAGGGGACTATGACAGACTTGTCAGGGCCAGACGTCCTCTTGCATTCTTGCTGTTTACCTACCCTGTGTGTGTACTTGATGTCTAGTGCAGTTTGAGTACAGCTGAGTGGATGGCTTGTCACACCTACCTGGCCGGTGCCACAACCCCATGCCAGTCTGTGACCTGTACAGTCACCTGTGTAGTGGAGTGTGTTCCACGGCTGTGGTTAGAGAGTCTGCCGTCCAATACTCATGTGTCCGCTACAGCACACTCATTTGGGACTGTGCAAGCTCAGGGGCGACTGATTCTTGGAGGGCCTGCATGGCAGGTAGGCAGCACTGGCTTAGTGTGACACTGCATCTCCTCTGACCCCAGCTGGCTTAGTGGACACTGGCAGTTTTGCAACTGGTAACACCCAAGTCAGGTGCCATGGGACATGTTATGGAGTACTGTCTGGTGTATGTATGGAGATGGGACACCACCAGGCGGAGAGTGCTCTGTCCATCATGCTCTGTGTGGCGTCATAGGGCGTGCCAGCTCCACTGTCATGGCAATGTCACACTAGAACAAGTAAAGGGAGAATACTGGAGCATCCAGTTCAGCAGTGTGGCCGGTTGTCAATGACATGTTGGATGGTAGGTCCTATTGACATGCTACATGTGCCCACCACTCTCGGGACACCCTTCATTGGTGCAACTGTCTTTTTGCCCTCTGCGAAGGACACTGTGCATGCCGGGTGTGAACCTGTCAACAGACCTGCTCGCAATGTTGGGGACCTCCCTAGTTCTTTGCTTGCAAACCACATGTTGCTGCTGGTGGAGGGACACAAGCATCTTACATTGTAGTGTGTATACTGCAACCTGCTTGACAGCTGTGGCACCAGAAAACTGTTATGTGGGGCGTATGTTCTACTGCCAGGGGTTGACGGCAGCCTCTGTTAATCCCCTTCCTTGCGCAATGTGTTTGACACAAGAGGCCACTTGCAGCAACTGTGGGAACTTTGGTGCTAGGACCCCTCTTCTACCAAAATCTGATGGAGGGTTCCTGTTGCACTGGGCTTCAATGCAAGCTGCCATTTGCCACAGCTTGCATCGGTCTAATGGGTCCTTTGGAAATTGAGACCACTGTCTCACACTGCTGTACTCCAGGGGTCCCTCATCAAAAAGATGGAGGCACAGCAGATAAAGGAGTTTCTCTTCTCTAAACGTGTAAGGTGTCTATTCTTGTAGTTAGAGTATCTATGTGACCCAGCACACTGCAGCTCGGATCACCAGTCCTTACCTTCATTGACAGCAGGCGGGTGAGATATATCTCCGGAATCGCTTTGGCCCGCTCTCGCAAGCTGCTTCGTCTATATTTCGGAATCTCAGGCTCTTCTGTTGATTTCACCAGGTGCCAAAGTCTTATGCCTCCCTCCTCTCCATCCTCCAGCATGGGGGTCTCTGTGTGTGACAAGACAGCAGCATCAGGGAACTCGCTCCTTCTCACCATGGCATTATCAAGTGGCTGAACACAGAGAATTGTTTCTCTGTCTTCTTTACCACATCCCCCTGCCACATGCAACCACGTTCTGTGATTGGTGTAGTTCACTCAGTGGCAGTAGTGAGGCTGTGACACCCCCATGAGTTCCCACTCACAGATACCCAAACAGAGCAGGACAATGTTGTACTAGCAAGTGCAGAAATTTTATTGTTTTGTAATGACAGGTGCCGGTAGTCCCTTCCATCAACCCTGTATAAACTAAACAATCAAGTAGTGAACCCTTTGTAGTCAAAAATCTCCCTGATTGTCTGCAGGAAAGCAGAATGCACCATATCTGCTTTAGAGTGGCAGTGTCATTAGGGCACTGACAGCAAACAATGACATCCTGGATTCAAAGCCTACTACAGCCACTGGCTCCGTGTGTGACCCTGGATGCCTTGTGCTTCAGTCCCCCTCCCAGCTGTAAAACTTGGTAGAATCAGAAGCCCTTCCTCTGCAGAAAATGAGATGTTGCTTGTCAATCTGCCACCTATTCCAGGCATTGTAAAATCGAACAAGATCAGGCAGAGCCACTACAACTGTGAATGTATTAACTAGATAAGGGTGTTTCATGGGCTTAAACATAAACATTTATTTATTTATTTAAAAAATATCAGATTTATCCAGGGAGCACGAATGTCAACAGTTAGTTTAGCAGATACCTGAGAGCAAGCTAACTGGGGTTTCTGTAAGACAACAGCTACTAAATAGCTCTAATTCACTATTTGTGTTTTCTCTGTGCATCAGGTCTAGCTACCAGGAGTGTTTTAACATCAAAAACACAAATAATAAATTAGTACTATTTAGCAGCTGTTTTCTTACAGAAACCCCAGTTAGATAGCTTTCAGGTATCTGCTAAACTTACTGTTGACATTTGTGCTCCCTGGATAAGAACAGTTACAAGGCTCTGCTGTTGCTAAACTAATTTTAAAGCAGTACACATGCTAAATCTAAGGGCATGGCTACATCACTGTCACATGAGACAGGGGCATCATAGGAGAAAGAAAGCCAATAAAATTATTTGTTATGGAGATCCCCATGGGTCGTAAAACTACCATACAGCTAGTATGCAATTTAGGAAAAACTCCAAATAGCAGACAGAGGGAAGAACACACTAGAACTTAACATACATATCAAAACACTCTACATAACATATGTTTTTTGCACATTCTGGGTGGACTACTCCTTTAAAACAATTTCAATCCCTCCCTTCCATGACAGATTGCATTCTGGGAAGAATACCTTGGCAATATGCTATAATAAAAAAAAACTGAAAAACAGGTTTAATGAAATGAATGCTGACATTCTATTTCTAGTGTCCATGATAAAATAAAAAATAGTTAAGATTTTTTTTGTCAGCTCTGATCAGAATAGCTTTTAAAATCACCAATTGTTTTCTCGTTCAATGTTTTCTGATACATCTCAAACTTAAAAAAAGCACACTTTATCAAAGTCTGTTTTCAGCTTCCCACTATACACTTCATTTGTAAAAAAAAAAAATGATCTTGTCACAGACCACAATCAGCACTAACTACTAACAGAATGCTGATACCTACATTTACAATTTAGCAAATACAGAAACCCCACTCAGTTAGATTTCAAGTAAGAAAACAGCTAGAGGCTGTTAATTATAGTGTAACCCCCCTGCAAATGGGGGTTCCCAAAGGTCTTCCAGGAGCTTCCCTGAATGCTCCAAGTCTGGGCGGTGTTCGGGGTCTGAGCTGTTTAAATGTGGTTCCAAGTGAGTGCTATTTAAGCCTTCACGTACTGTCTCTTTAAGAGCTGTCTGCTTGCAGACTTAATTAGTTTGTATGGGGGGACTGTGTATTTAATGCTCGAATCCCAACCAAGCTGCTACTAATTCGCTCCGTTTCTGCAGTCGCTACATGTACCCACGGAAGCCTTGTTGAAAGTTATAACTATTTGCCAGAAATCATTTGGAGTGACTGAGAAAATGTAGTTTGTCTAACCTGTATTCATTTCAGCACGAACTGTTTCAGTGTAGCTCTTTCATTTTGGTCCTGAACTGCCGAAATGGACCAATCAGTGGGGAGGGGTTCCTTAAAATGGAGCCTGTGGACGAATCAGAACTTGGACTCTTAATTTTGAGCCAGCCACAAGGGGATTGTACGGGCAGTGACTCTGGGAAATGTAGTTTTGACCTTGGTGCCTTTTTCCACCAACAGAGGGAGTCTTATTGTGAGTGACAGCCAAACCAGCCTACAGAATGGTGTGGAGCTAAAGGAAATGCCCTGCTCTGTGGCTGGAAAGATCAGATCAGTTGTGACAGTGAAGAGAGAAGGAGCTCTGTGCTTCTGCGGTGTATAGTTTCGCGCAAGAAAGCGCGTGTGAGGCCCTGAGGTTCGGCCTGCAGCCGTTGTAAGTGCCAGTTCAGACTGAATCAGATTTCTGAGGAGAAAGAAGGAAGTCTGAAGAGTGGAAACCAGGCTAACCCTGTAGAAGACTGGAGAAATTGCTGAATCGCGCTCGGTCTGTCAGGAACTGAAGCTGCTGTGTGTGCTCCCGGGTATTTTGCAGTAATTGCGGTCGGGATCTAGGAGCAGCCTGCCTGGTATAGTACTTTCCTTTTACATATGAATGTGCGTAGCGCTTGTAGGGAATCTCTATTTCCAATCCCCCGTGCTGTGTGTTGAAGCTGGAAGCAAACCCCAGTTTGTCTCGGACTAGATCCGTTTGCTATCTACTGCAGTGGGGGTCCAGTCACAAGGACCTTGTCTCCATGCCCTGTTGTTCTGGCAACCCAGAAGAACATCCACCATCTGGTTCTCAGCTTGGGTATTGTGAGTACAAATCAGGGTATTCCCCTGCAGCCTGTTTTCAATTACAAGTGTGTCATCTAATTATTGTTTCACTTCTTCATGGACTGAGCCATCCGGCTCCAGATTACAATTGGGTGTTGTGCATATATTTTCTTCTACAGGGCCCTGTCCATCTGCACCTGCCGGCCAACTCTGGGCAACGGACGTGGCTATCCCCCTTCCCCAACCTCGGTACCCAGAGTGTGACTTTTCAGACCCTGTATGTGTGCACAGTACTGTGATTTAATTCTGCCAATTAACCTGCTCTCCCCTCAAGTGTTTTATTCCCCTTAAATAAACCAGATTTGATGTTGTTAAACTTTAAACTGCCTGAAGTGTCAGTACCTATATATCAAGCATTGTATTGGTTTGTGTATGTGGATTAACCTTATTTTACAGGAAGTCCCCAGAGACGAACCTCAGAATCAGTCTCGAGGGTAAGTGGTACTTCATGAATGAACGGTGTGTACATGTGGGGTATTGGGACTGTAACTTCTGTGCATTGTGTGAGCCACTAGAGGGAATAAAAGGGGGGTCTCAGTGTCCCAGAGGGCTGTGACCAAGCTAGTTTAACTACTACAAACCCTGACCTCTGGGTGGAGGCACCCACCATAGAACCTAGGCCCCTCAACCTGTCAGTAGTCAAGCAGGCAGGGGTAGTAGCCCTTGGGATAGCGCCACCTGGGGGTTACAACAGCATTTTATAGCACTGATGATCTTGGCAGTTAGATCTGGGTTTGAATCCTACAGCCCCCACAAAAAAAAAGAATTCTTGCAGAACTAGATGCGTCTCTAGGTCTCCTTCTGAAGCCCCAGGAGGCTCTGATAATCATTTGTTATAATGGATTTTTAAGTAAATTTGAAGGCATTAAATAACTTCTGTTCTGTTCTCTACTGCACAGGCATGTCTGTTGATTGATAAGGTCCCAAACTAGTGTATCTGGTTACAGCACGCTGGAGTTATCTCATGCCCCTCCCACATGAATCAGAAAAAAGTTTGGGGTGGAGGGGGAGGTGGATCTTACTCCAAAAAAAAAAAAAAACCCAATGCTGCCTCCCACTACTCAGGTTCCAATTCTCGTACCACCCATTTAAGAAAGAAAATAGTACCCTGCAACCATTGACTAACATGAAAGCGCATTTATTTGAGGGCGGAAAACATTGCTTGGAGGAGGGTAAGGCGGAGGAGACTATTTACACCTTCAGTCAGTTCCACAGACAGAAAACATGACATCACTCCTTTTGTACACGCAATACTCCTGTAGGCTCCGCCCAAAGTCGTAAAAAAGGTACTAGGACAGGGATAGGTTTATTATTTTACTGCATCTCCCCTCCCACCATCATAACATAAGGCACAAGCTCACCCTTAATATCTAGTAAAAATCTTTATTTTTATGCAGAAAGAATACCATTAAGGTTCAGTAGTACCCTATTTACAGGGGAGTCCTGGAAGACACATTCATGTTACTGATAATAGAAGTTTAAATAAGGGCAAGTTACATGCTTAGTGTAACAGCAGAACTTTGAGAGAAATCTCCTTCATTAGTCCTCACCTTTGGAACTACAGCCACCAGGCAGTAAGACCACATGGAGGCTTTTTCTAGCCAGGGGTCACCTACGACAACATCATGCATCAGCATCTGTTTAAACATGGGCGTCTCTATCATTCCTCCGTTCCCAACTGGTGACTAAACTCGGATGACCTCCAACCATGGGGAACTAAGAGACAACACCAGGGTAGGCATACAAGACAAGGCATAAGGCTTTATACATACATATGTATTGCAAAAAACGTTGTTCATGCATCAGTTAGGGTTAAAGTGACAAAAGTACGGAAATGTGGCATTAGGGTTTCCAACACTAACACCACACCCCCACCCTGCACAGATGAAGAGGGATCGGGGGTGGCACTGGGTTGTCGGCCCCAACGTTCACTCCATTCCATTAGAAAATAAGCTGGGTGGCACAGCGTAGGAGAATGGGGTGAGCGTTAGGGCTGATGACCCCAATGCCAACCCCCCCAATCCCTCTTTGTCTGTGCAGGGTGGGGTTGTGGTGTTAGGGTTGGAAACCCTAATGCCACGTTTCCCTGCTTTTGTTACTTTAATCCTAACTGATGCATTAATGACATTTTTTGCAATTTATTTCCTTACTTTTTGAGATAGTATAACAGTATCCTTATTTCACGGTGGAAGAGTAAGGCCCTCCACTGAGACAGCATAACAGTATTCTTATGTTACGGTAGAAGCAAAGGAGCCTTTGGACCCTGCACTACCATCCTGCTATTGAGATAGTATAAGAGTATCCTAATTTTACGGTGGGAGCGCAGGGTCTTTTGGATCCTGCATTCCCATCCCTCCATTGAGACAGTATAACAGTATCCTTATTTGACCCCAAATTTTCAACGTAGCCTTCTTATGACCTCACCGCATGTACCCAGTACAGAACATTTTCAAATCCCAGCCAAAATGTAATTCCGTGCAACTGCAACGCCATTCTGCGAAATTATGAACACACATTTGGGCCAGGATTTGAAAAATGACAGCTGTCACATACTTGAGGTGGGGTAATAGCAAGGCTATGCAGAAAATATGGGGTGAAAATATAGAAAATGTCCAAAGTTATGAACGTGCGTAGCAAGATAGCTACGAATGCACATAACATTTTTTTTAAAAGTGTGACCCTAAATTTTCAAAATAGCCTTCTTACGACCCCACCTCATGAACAATATGACTGTCATTATGCAAATCCCAACAGAAAGGTGATTTGACCAAGTGACCGCAAAATCACCTTTCCAGCAAGAGTTGCCTAATGACAGTCATATTGCTCATGAGGTGGGGTCCCCATGAGACCATGTTGAAAATTTGGGACCAAAATCTCAAAAAATGGCCACGTTATAGCCGAAAGTTGAATCCCTCCCCCGTTGAAATACACAGAAGCACATTACCTTTGTTCATATTGCAGTCGTCAGTTCTGGCAGCAAGACACGTCTTCGATTGGCGGGACGAGTCCAAACGTGGCACCTCTGGAGGTGAGTGAGGGTCGGTGGGGATGTCAGTGGGGTGTGGGGAGAAGGGTCCACAGTGGGAGGTCGGGTGCAGGTACGGGTGTGATCGACGATGGACTTTTTTTTTTTGGACAAGTTACAAAAAAAAATGACAAGGGACAGTTTTTTTCTTTACAGTGTATAAATAATACAAGGATACTTCAGGGAGGGTGGGGGGATGCCACTAATGACCACTAACATGTTAAAAAAATATTCGGAGGGTGGGGATACTACTAGCCACCAGGAATAAGGTGCACAAAGACACAAAAGGAAAAAGAATTAAACAGGGAAAAACCCCAGTAAAGGGGAATAAATACATATAGAAAAAAACATATCAGGATGCAGATTGAGGGTAGGTGAGTGCCACCAGACACCAGGGCATGTTTGAGGACCACAAAGAAATAGATTTTTTCGAGACCAGATGGTCCCGCAACACTTGTTTTTTGGGGGATGAGATGGCCGCAAAACAGTTCTAGCCGCGAGACGTCTCTTCAATTGGCGAAGCGGGTCTTGAACTTGGGACCTCCTCAGGTGAATGAGGGTCGGTGGGGATGTCAGGGGTGTGTAAGGAGGAGAGTCCGCAGTGGGAGGCCGGGTGAGGGTATGGGTGTGATTGGCGATGGCTTTTTTTTTTGGACAGGTCAAAAAAAACAGACGAGGGACGGCTTTATTCTTTACAACATATAATCATACAAAAGAAACTCCAGGGAGGCAGAGTGGGGTGGGGTGGGGGAGGATGCCACTAATGACCACTGTTGTAAAAAAAAATATTCGGAGGGTGGGTGGGGTACCAGTAGCCACCAAGGATAAGGCGCACAAAGACAGAAAAGGAAAACAAATTAAACAGGGATAAAAAACAATAAAGGGGAATACATACAAAAAAAACATATTAGGATGCAGATGGAAGGTGAGGGAGTGGCACTAGATACCGAGGCATGTTAGGGGACCACAAAGAAACAGATTCTTTCAGGACCAGATGGTCCCGCAACACTTGTTTTTGGGGAGAGATGGCCAGAAAACAATCCTTGTTTGCCATCTCATTTCCTTATTCACAAGCCTTTTCCGTCACTGATGAACAAGGCTTCCCGGTCTGACCATCAGGTCGTGAAACTTTCACGACCGGATGGCCATACTGGGAATCAATCCTTGTTCGCCTGCTGATTTTCTTGTTCATCACTGACTAATAAGGATGGTGAACAAGGAATTTAGCAAGTGGTGAAATGTAAATTATGTACCTACCGTAATTCTTGATCTTCTTAGATGAAGTTTCCACCACTTATTCACACTAGGGGGGCTACGCCAGAAGCACTAGGACAGAGTGAGAGCCAAAAATCTTGAGGAAGGCTGGCACCAAGGTAGGATCATACATATCGCCGTGCTGCGAGACTGGCTTGCGCCACATAGGCTATCTCGGCGTCGACCCTTCAACCGCCTCAGTACCTTTTTGACTGAGGAGGTGCAGCGTAAACTCACCTAGGAAAAATGGAAATTATGTACTTACCATAATTATTGATCTTCTTGGACAGTCTCCATTACTCATTCACACTAGTGGGATAGCGCTGGAGGCGCTAGAACCAAGCAGGAGCCCAAAAGTTTCAGAAGGGGTGGCTTGAGACAAGACCACGCATGCGTGCTTCCGTGAGACTAGCCTGCGCGCCTGTGTAGGCTGTCCTCATGCCGACCTCCAACCCCCAGTAACTTTCGACTGAGGAGGTGCAGTGTAACTAATGAAAATAACTTATCCTGTCTTTCTGGGCCTGAGGGCCCAGATGGCCTTTGCAAGAAAGTTCAAAGAACAACGCCTTCACAGCCTGAACCACAGGACCATGAAGACCCGGAAAGAAAACGAGTGAACCCAGGGGATGGTGGGTGAGCGTGTGAATGAGAGATGGAGACTGTCCAAGAACATCGACAATTACAGAAAGTACGTAATTTCCGCATCTTCCTGGACTAAGTCTCCATCACTAATTCATACTAGCGGGAGAGTACCGAGCTAAAACCAACAACCCTGAGTAGGGTGGTAGGAGATAGGGTTCACTCAGAAAGGACAGCCAGGGACTGTCCGGCTAATAAAAAGAGTTGTCTTGGAAGAGCAGCTAGAACATAGCGCCTACAAGACAAGTGCTTGAGTTGTAACTCACCACTTTGCAGACAACGGCAATGGACACAAAAATGGAAATTATGTACCTACCGTAATTCTTGATCTTCTTGGACGAAGTCTCCACCACTCATTCACACTGATGGGACTACACCGGAGGTGCTAGGACCCAGCGGGAGAAACTTTTTTGCAGGAGGGCTGGCACCAGAGATGGAGCTGCGAGGTGGCGCCGCGAGCCTCAGCTCGTGCGGCAATGACTATCTCGGCATCAACCCTCCAACCACCTCAGTACCTTTTTTTCGAGGAGGTGCAGCGTGACTAACCTAGAAGGATAGCCTAACAAAAACCAGACAAAAGATAGTCTGGACGACCCATAGAAAAAGGGTCAACAAAACACTCTTCACAGCCTAAAGATTGAGGGAGTGAAGACTAACAACAGAGGTGAGCTCGGGGGATGGCGGGTGAGCGTGTGAATGAGTGGTGGAGACTTCGTCCAAGAAGATCAAGAATTACGGTAGGTACGTAATTTCCATATCTTCCTGGACATTGAGTCTCCACCACTCATTCACACTGATGGGAGAGTACCGAGCTAATAATCCCCTGAGAGGGCGGCAGAAGAGACCAAGAGCTCACAATTTTAGGACAGAAGTCCATTAAGGATAGCTCTGCCAAATGAAAGATGCCGCCTGGCATGGACATCCAGGGCATAGTGTTTGACGGAAGTATGTACTGAGCTCCAGGTAGCCGCATTGCAAATATCTGCAATGGGCACGTTGTAGATTTCTGCCAGGGATGTCGTAACTGCTCTAGTAGAGTGAGCGTACACTCTGCCCTCCAGCTTAACCTGCATCATGGAATAACAATGGCAAAGGCATGCCACCAGCCATGCTGAAATGCATCTGACAGTGACAGATTGACCCAGCCAGGTCTCACTGAAGGAAACAAAGAGTTGTTGAGCTTTACAAATTTGTTTTGTTCTATCTAAATAGAAACGCAGAGCTCTTTTGACATCTAAAGAATGAAGGGTACGCCCTCCCTCATTTTGGAAGTTCGCAAAGTAGGTAGGTAGGACCAAAGGTTGGTTTAGATGGAATTCTGAAACAACCTTAGGGAGAAACTTAGGATGGGTCCCAAGAACTACTTTGTCCTTATGAAACACAGTATACGGAGGGTCTGTGACCAAGGCGTGTATTTCAGAGACCCTGCGGGCCGAGGTAATGGCCACCAGGAAGGCAGTTTTCCAAGTGAGAAATTTCAGCTCCCAGGTAGTTAGAGGCTCAAAAGGCTTTAGAGTGAGCATGTCTAGTACAAGATTGATGTCCCAGGCTGCAACTGGACGTCTGATAGGAGGTCTGGTATGCAGGATACCTTTAAGAAACCTCTTAACTACAGGTAACTGAGCCAGTGACAAGGATGTACTGGCTCATGATAAGCTGAAATGGCACAAAGGTGAACTTTGTCTGTAGAGTATTGTAGACCTGAATTTGAGAGGTCTAAAACGTACTCTAGAACTTTATTTGGTGGGCAGGAAAAAGGATTCAAAGAGGATCTTGCACACCAGAGAGAAAAACGCTTCCATTTGGCTGTGCAAGTTTTTCTAGTGGCTGGTTTACGTGCAGCCAAAAGAATATCTGAGACTCTGCAAGAGACATTGAACCTGCTTACTTTTATCTCTTCAGGAGCCAAGCGTGAAGGTGAAGCGACCTCAGATTGGGGTGGACCACAGACCCCTGGGTCAGAAGGTTCATCTGAAGGGAAAGTGCTTTTGGAGGGGTTTCCAACATACTGTTCAGTAACAGAAACCATATCTGTCGAGGCCAGAAGGGAGCAATCAGGATAATTTTGTCACCCTGGGACTTGAACTTCAGAAGTACCCTCTGAATGACAAGAAAAGGAGGAAAGGCGTGTAGAAAGCGTTGTGTCCACTGCAGCCTGAACGCATCCTGACAGAAAATGCCAGGCCCTGGATTTCTGGAGCAGAAGAGAGGCAGTTTTGTGTTGAGTGATGATGCAAAAAGGTCCAGGTCTGGAGTTCCCCACTCTGCGAATAGAAACTGAACTACGGTTGATTCTAGAGACCACTCGTGAGGATTCGTCTCTGTTCTGCTGAGACAGTCTGCCAGTTCGTTCTGCACTCTGGGCAGGTAGACCGCCTACATTAGAGTCTTGTGCTCTAGAAACCATTCCCACACTCTCATTGCTTCCCTGCATGAAGGGTAAGAGTGTGCACTGCCGTGCTTGTTGATGTAATACATCACTGCTTTGTTGTCCGTTTGAAGGAGAATGTTCTTGTGACAGAGAATGTCCTTCAAAGCCTGGACTACATAAAGGACGGCCCTCATTTCTAAGACATTTATGTGAAGCTGGGACTTGTCCTGAGTCCACGTACCTTGGGTGTGGAGATTGTGACAGTGAGCTCCCCACCCCATCAGGGACACATCCATGGTAATGGAAATCTGATGACCCAGGGGAGCAAAGGGATACCCTTCCAGAAGGTTGTCCTCTTGCGACCACCAGGTGAGTGGCCTCTTCAGAGGTTCTGTCACCTTGATGAGAAAGTACTGAGGGTGAGTGGTTGGGGACCACTGAGTACTGAGCATCCATTGAGAGGTTCTCATGTGGAGGCATACTAGGGGTACAGTGAACACGGAGGATGCCATGAGACCCAGCATCCATTGCATCGAGACAGCTCGAATCAAGCTGTTCTCTCTGATGTAACGGGTCATCTGTAGCATATCATTCCTTCTGTCCTCTGGTAGAAAAGCTTTCACACAGGAGGTGTCCAGAAGAGTTCCTATGAAAAGGAGCCTCTGGGTGGGTTGCAACTGCAATTTCTTGAGATTTAGCAGGACTCCCATGGACGTGAGAGTCTGAGGCCGTGACTACGGCATCGAGAGTTCCTTGCTTGGAAGGGCTTGCTAGAAGCCAGTTGTCCTGATATGGGAACACTTGTATTCCGATCTTTCTGAGGGGTACTGCGAGAATTGCACAACACTTTGTAAAAAGTCACAGTGCCGAGGATAGCCCAAAGGGCAGGACTCTGAACTGATAATGCTGGCCCAAAGCCACAAACCGTAGGTATTTGTGATGCTTTGGGTGAATGGGAATATGCTGGTAAGCATCCTGCATGTCCAGGGAGGCTAGCCAGTCGTGTTGATGAAGCAAAGGTAACAGGGTTCCTAGCGAAATCATCTTGAACTTTTCCTTGGGAAGAAATTTTTTCAGTTTTCTGAGGTCCAAAATGGGGCGCATGCCCCTGGTTTTCTTTGGAGCTAGAAAGTAATGGGAGTAGAACCCTGTGTTCCTTTGATCCAGTGGAACTATTTCTACTGCTCTGCTGTTCAGAAGGCCTTGTATCTCGGAAGTGAGAAACTCTGACTGAAATACTGACAGCCTCCCACTGCTGAGAGTCCCCCTCGGGCAGTTGAGGTGGGACTTGGGCCAGAAACTCAGAAGGTGGCACTGGGCACTTTGGGCCCTTGTGCTTTCTGTTGTGTTTTCTTTTGAGGCTGGGGGGCCTGGTTTTTATTAAAACCTCCCCTGTCCTTGCCTCGAAAGGACTGACGGTTGTGAAATTGATGCTTATTAACACCACCCCGAGGAGGTGCGGGAGCAGGTCAAGCCAATTTAATGGCAGACCTAGTCTTCTGTGTGGCCTCTAGAGCTTGTTCTACTTGAGGACTGAAGAGATACATACCGTCGAAGGGTAACGCCATGACCAGCTGCGGGGCATCATTTGTGAAACATGAAGTGCGCAGCCAGGAGTGACGGCAGGTACAAATGCCTGCTGCCGCTGAGGCAGTATTGAAAGCGTCCATAGCTGCTTTAACCTGCTGGTTGTTGGACTCAATACTCCTGGTTATGGTTTGAAGAAGCTCTAAATTAGTGTCAGACTCTGGTAGAGCTTCTACCATTTGTTTGAGCGAATGCCAAATAACATACTCAAATTGAGAAAAATAACCCTGGTAGCTGGCAATACGCATACACATGGTGGATGCAGCAAAGACTCTCTTACCTATCTTATCTATCTTATGAGAGTCTTTGTTTATAGGTCGGGCTGCAGTAGCCTGAGGGAGGACGACCTTATCATTCTCTACCAAGACCACAATAGGGTCCGCAAAGGCTTGGGAGGCCAAAATGGGTCGATCCTTGGGAGCAGCGTACTTTCTATCTATGGATTTAGCTACAGAAGGAATTAGAACGGGATTATTCCATACCATTTGAGAAAGCGTCTCAAAGGAAGGCTGTACTGGGGGAGTTAAATCCACAGGGATCTCCGGGACATGAAGGTACTGGAGCCTTAAAAGCTTCCCAGGATTGATATCTGTAGTCTGGAGAGAAAGAGTGGAATTCAAATTTTTCAGCAGAGACTTAAATGACAGGTCCTCGACCACAGTCTATGCAATAGGATTAGATCCTGTTCTTTCCATGTCATCACCCAGCCTAAGGTCTGGGTCAGGGTCAATAACATCTCCTGACAGTCCAAGAGGGACTGTAAGGACAGGAAAGGAGTGAAAATCAGAAGGAAAAGAGGAAGGAAAAAGGTTTGGAGTTGAGAAACCCTGAAGACTGGAAGACGTCACACCAAGCCTTGGTGCCGAAAAAGAGCACGGTGCAGCCTGGCCTGGCGCTGCGCATGGTGCCGACAGAGCCCTTGGCGCCAAGGATGGCATCGACAAGCTGTACGGCACTGAGGACGGTGCAGAGGATGGTTGTGCTGATAATCCCAATGGCGCCAAGGACGGTGCATCAGCATCGAGTGACCCGCCGACAGTGCCGAAACCAACACAGGGCTCCGCAAACTAGGACTTGAGGAGAAAGAAGGAAGAATACAAGGAGACAGAGGCATCGGTGTGGCCCCCTGAGCCGCAGCCATGTGAGGGGGGAAAACACCTGAGCGGGTCAGCGGCACCAAAGAAGCAGCCTTCAGGGAGGCCCAACCACCCCACCCGATCCCGAAGAGACTGAGGGCCCGGAGTGACTGGGCCAGGCAGCTGGACCAACCTCCGAGCCCATTGCTCCATCAGAGCAACCCACTGATGAAACTGCTCATCTGAAGCCCTACCAGAAGGCGGGGAAGGGCTCCGATGTCGAAGAGGTCGGTGACCAGAAACAGAAACCGACGACTCCGAAGGAGGGACCGGCAACTGACCCCAAAGACAGACCGTCGACGTGCAGACATACCAGAGGGCGACCTCGAGTGATGTCTTCTCTTTTTTGATCTGTGGGACGAAGAAGAGCTCGAGGCTGAACGGTGCCGAAACAACTGCTTTTATGCTTCCGGGGAACCCCCTCCCTCGGGCACTATACCATCCATTTTCAGACCCCGGAGAGGGCAGCGGACCGGACCCAGCCCTGCTGACTGAACAGCTTTCATACGAAGTCTCCCTACTGTCACCTGACCAGCTCATGGCCGACTCCGTCAATGTAGGCTGAGACTTCTTTCTTTAATAAGAATAAATTATAGTAAGCGGTACTTATCCGAGATATACTACAAAATAAGAAACTGAAAACTATGCTGCTAGTTTGAAGTTTGACTCCCGGCGGGTGAGCGAAGTCGTCACTGAAGCACACTCGATGGCGGGAAAAAAAGGAAGTGAGGCAGTTGGAGATAGTCTTTACCACACGAGCTGGGGCTCATGGTGCCGCTCCTCGCGGCTCCATCTCTGGCGCCAGCTCTCCTACAAAAAGTTTGCTCCCGCTGGGTCCTAGTGCCTCCGGTGTAGTTCCCATCAGTGTGAATGAGTGGTGGAGACTTTATGTCTAGGAAGATCAGCATTGTCTTCTCTTTTGTGAGCGAAAGAGACAAAGAGCTGATCAGTATTCCTGAGATCCTTAGTCCGATTGGTGTAGTATCTCAGGATTCTGTGAACAATCAAAGTATGCAAGAAGTACTCCCCTTGATTGGAGTGTTGCATAAAGAAAGCGGGTAGCTCAATAGATTGATTCAGCGTAGATTCAGCCACCACCTTAGGGAGAAACTTAGGGTTGGTGCATAGAGCCACACGTTCCTTGTGGAAAATCAGATACGGGATCAACATGAAGGCCTGGAGCTCAGAAATGCACCAAGCAGAAGTGATGGCCACTAGGAAGAGCGTCTTCCAAGAGAGGAACTTTAAATCAGCTTCCGCTGCAGGCTCGAAGGAAGACAGTGTGAGCTTCCCCAGGATAAAATTCAAGTCCCATGGAGGGGCAGGAATGCGAATGGGGGGGTCTCAAGTGGAGAACCCCCTCTAAGAAAAGTCTTAGAGATTTCCAACTGAGCAAAAGTCCTGTCTCCGAAGGGAATATGGTAGGCTGAAATAGCCGCCATATGGACCATTAACGAGGAATGGCTGAGACCCAGGTCGAAGAGGTGACTCATGCAGTTCAGGACTTTGTTGGCTGGGCATGAGAAAGGCTCAAAGTCTTTACAGTTTGCCCAGATGGAAAACCGTTTCCACTTCATAGTGTAGGTGGACCTGGTGGAAGGCTTCCTCGCCTTTATCAAAATGTCCGCTACTAAAGGAGAGACTCCGAAGCGGGCTTTAGCTAGGTCTGCAGGAGCCACGCATGGAGATGAAGGGATCTGAGGACTGGATGAACAAGGGTCCCCTGATCCTGGGTCAACAATTGTTGTGACAGATGAAGAGGTGGTTCCTCTGAAAACTGTTGCAGAAGAGAGAACGAAGTTTGCCTGAGCCAGAAGGGGGTGATAAGAATGATTCGAGCCCCTTCCGAAAGGAGTTTGTTCAGGACTCTCAGAATCAAAGCAATGGGAGGGAAGGCAAAAACAAATCTGTCCCTCCAAGAGAGAGAGAGAGAGAGAGAGAGCGCGTCCCACCAGAAAGCGTCTCACCCTGAAGTGAGTGAGCGAGCAAAAGGCGGGAAGTTTTGCATTTTGGGGTGAGGCGAAGAGGTCTACCTGAGGAGTCCGCCACCGCCAAAAGATGTAGTTTACAACCTGCTGATGTAAAGTACAGTTACGTAAGAACTTACCGTAACAGTAGATCTTCGAGAACAGCTCTTGCAGCAGGTTACACCATTAGGACTGAAGCCGGCAGGCGTCAGGACGCCACGGAAAATTTTCTAGCTAGCAGTCTTCAGCTGGGACCACCTCCGACGTCGGTCCCGCCCCCGATGTCAGGCATAGTACATAAGGAGGCGGTCCCGCCAGAATCCTCAGTTCTCCCGCCGGAGACTTCCGGTTGCTGGATGACCTCAGAAAAGGAGACCGAGGGCCCGCCATCAGATGGCCAAGACTAAAAACCGACCTTTCCAATCCTAAAGATAGTGTAGGCTGGAACCTACTTCCTCCAAGGGGGAATGGTGGGCGAGAAGGTACCTGCTGCAAGAGCTGTTCTCGAAGATCTACTGTTATGGTAAGTTCTTACGTAACTGTACTATCTTCTTCGAGGTACAGCTCTTGCAGCTGGTTACACCATTAGGACCGATTCCCAAGCAATGGCGCCTTGAAAAGCCATCGGGAGGAGGCAATACGGAGATTCAGACCCATCCTGGGCCTAGGACAGGAGGCCCTGAAGAACAGCAAGGCTGAAACCCGCTCTTTGCCTTGAGGCGATATCCAGGCTATAATGCCTGATAAAAGTGTGCACCGAACTCCAGGTGGCTGCGGCACATATAGCTGACGTAGACACGTTCTTTAGTGCTGCAAAGGAGGTAGCCACTCCTCTTGTTGAATGGCCCTTGACTACTCCTGGTAAGGGTTTCTGACATTTGTCATAGCAAAAAGAAATACATTGGATGAGCCAGTGTGAAAGGGTCTGTTTTGAAACCTGGGCCCCTTTCATCCTCTCAGCGAAGGATACGAACAGCTGCTCTGCTTTTCGGTGTTGTTTGGTTCTGGTCAGATAATATCTGAGACACCTGTGAACATCCAGGGTGTGAAGCAGTGCTTCTCCTCGATTGGCGTACTTAGGAAAGTACACTGGTAAATCAATGTCCTGATTAAGAGTAAGGGCTGAAACCACCTTAGGCAGGAACTTAGGATTCATCCTCAAGGACACCCTGTCCTGATGGAAAATTAAATAAGGCTCCTTGCACATGAGAGCATGTAATTGAGATTCTTCTACTTGAAATGGCAACAACTAAAACAACGTTTTCCACGACAGAAAACGTAGCTCTCAATCTGCGGCAGGTTCAAAGGGTGGCAGTATAAGCTGCTCCAGGACGAAGAGTAAACCCCAAGGAGGGACGAGATGCCCGATAGGCTGCCTAAGGTGGAGGACCCCTCTTAAAAAGGCACGGGTAGTATACAGCTGGGCCACCATGCGTTGGCCTATGGGGGCATGATAAGTTGAGATTGCACAAAGGTGCACTTTGATCGAGGAGTAAGCTAACCCGGATTGAAAGAGGAAAAGCAGGTACTCCAGAACCAGCTTCTCGGGGCAGTCTAAGGGCGAGAAACCGTGTGCCTGAGACCACAGGCAAAACCTGCGCCATTTCATGGCATATGCTGCGTATGTCACCAGTTTTCTGGCAGCAGAAAGTACCTCCACCACCTCTTGCGAGACCCCGTGTCACAACATGGCTATGTCTCTAGGAGCCAAGCATGTAGGTTCAGTGAACGTAAGTCCGGGTGGACTAGTGAACCCTCCTCCTGAGACAACAGGTGGGAGCTGATTGGTAAAGCAAGCGGAGGTTCCCGGGACAACTGATGCAGCAGCGGGAACCAGATTTGCCTGGGCCAAAAAGGCACCATCAAAATAAGCGTCGTGTGCTCCCTGCGAAGTTTGAGAAGGACTCTCTGGATCAACAGGAAAGGAGGGAAGCCGTAGAGGAATCTGCCCGCCCAGCAGAGGGACAATGCATCTCACCAGAAAACACCAGGCCCTGGATCTAGCGAGCAAAAATTGGGCAGTTTTGCGTTGGATGGGGAGGCGAATAGATCCAATTCTGGAGCACCCCATCTGTGGAACAGATCCTCTGCCACCTCCTGTAGAAGTTCCCACTCGTGGACTTTGGCCCGGGAACGACTCAGGCCGTCCGCGACCGTATTGTCCACCCCGGGAACGTGAACTGCGATGAGGTTTGCGCCGTGTCGTATTACCCATTCCCACACCCTCATAGCCTCCCTGCAAAGGGGGTAGGAGTGTGTGCCTCCTTGTTTGTTGAGGTAATACATCACCGCAGCATTGTCTGTTTGTAACAGGAGAGTACTGGGTGGAATCTCCGACTGGAAGGCTTGTAGGGCATAAAGGACCACCCTCATCTCCAATATGTTACATTAGCACAGGACTGTCTGCTGTGACGGAGACCGACGTGTTCGGACCCCCCCCCCACTGCTCTGCCCAGGGAGAGAGAGTTGAAACCGGTTGAGGCGCCGACAGCTTAATCTGTTCATGGACCTCCCCCGGTTGTAAAATTGGAAGCAGACTGCATGGATTTCAAAGTTTTAGCAAGACGTAACTCCCATAGTGAAGCGACCGCCGAAACAGACACTGCGAGACCTTCCCTCCAAAGCCAGCCCTTTGCTCCCGTGGACATCTTTGTCCTGTTTCCAGGGTCCCAGGTCCCACTTGGTGCCTTTTTTCCTGCTGGATTATCGCTAAAGACGCTGGAGCCATTGGCTGAGAAGGGGAGTGACATGGACTGCAGCCAGCTGAAATAGGCTGCTTCCCCCCTCCCAGCACATCCCATTGACCACAGGACTGTTTGCTGCAACGGAGAAAGACGGATTCGGGGGCCCCCCCCACTGCTCTCCCCAGGAAGAGAGAAGCTGGAAACCGCCGGGTTGAGGTGCCGACAGCTTAATCTGTTCAGCGGACCTCCCCCATTGTAAAATTGGAAGCAGACTGCGGATTTCAAAGTTTTAGCAAGACGTACCTCCCACAGTGAAGCGACCGCCAAAACAGACACTGCGAGACCTTCCCTCCAAAGCCAGCCCTTTGCTCCCGTGGACGTCTTTGTCCTGTTTCCAGGGTCCCAGGTCCCACTTGGCGCCTTTTTTCCTGCTGGATTATCGCAAAAGACGCTGGAGCCATTGGCTGAGAAGGGGAGTGACGTGGACTGCAGCCAGCTGAAATATACTGCTTCCCCCCTCCCAGCACATTCCATTGAGCACAGGACTGTTTGCTGCGACGGAGACCGACAGGTTCAGGGCCCCCACTGCTCTCCCAGGGAGAGAAGCTGGAAACCCGTGGGGTTGGCGCCGACAACTAATCTGTTGTGGACCTCCCCGTTGTAAAATGGAAGCAGACTGCGGATTTCAAAGTTTCCATCCACCGCCCCGTTCTTGTTCTGATTATGTAGGGGTAGCACCGCCCGTTGTGAGCCCCACACCAATAGGAAGTGCAGGAGGAGGAGCATCGCCCTGGGCTAATTTGCCTCAGCCTGTATCAATTACAGGCAAGCCCAACTGAACGGGGGACTTACTGTATAACTCCGGCTACCTATTGTAAGACATTAATGAACTAAATGAACTTCAAAGGACTACTGGGTTTTTAATGCTGAATGTATACTAAATTATAGGTACCCTATATTGTGCTAAAACTAAAATGTGTGCTCATAATGTTACCAGCTAACCCTACCCTATTATGCAATAACTAGTCAATAGCAATGCCACTGGGTCATGTCTAGCTGCTTTTTTTTTATCTCTATCTGACCTGTTGCTAGACTAGCTCTGTCTTATTGGTGATAGTAACCCATATAACCAAGAATCCTATTGCTTACTGAACTCAAGGGTTAGAAAATTAGCCAAGTAAAAGCTATTGTACTGACACAACCCAAATAAGCACAATACTGCTGAGCGTCCTGGTACCCTTCGGCACCCAGCCTGTTCCCCCTAAATTATCCTTGTTCTGTTACTACTAGGCCAAGCTCTTGCAGCCTAACAAGGCCACATAAGGATGAAAATGCCAGTCAACAGGCCACTGAATGCTTGTACCTTGGGCCAGCTCAGGTCAAATAAGGGTCTCCTCCTCGCTGCCCTGTACATCGCCACAATACTCTGTGTGGATTGGCTAGCTGGTAGACAAGCCCCTGCTGCGCAGCCACCAAACGGACCAGCACCACCCCTGGCCTGGCACTCTCATAGCCCACCCCTGGCTGACAACCTGGCTCTCCTAATAGCCGCCAAACTCAGTAGGAGCGGGATCTGCTACAGGGCTATCCTTTTGCTGACATACAAACCTAAAAAAACTAGGTTCCCCTTCCTTGACCTATATTCTCCGCCTCCTGCTAAGGACCTTGCTACTGCGGGCAGGGGACATTCAACCTAACCCTGACCCATGTGTCGATAATACCTCCATGTCGACCCCCCCAGGACCTAACCTGGACTGCAACAAGGGGCTTGAGGCTAGCACACATGAACATTTGTAGTCTTAGGCCTAAAACTCACGAAGTACAAGCATGGCTAGCCCTCTACAACCCTGATGTGCTTGCAGTCTCAGACCTGGTTAAAACCATCGATCCTAGATCAAGAATTTGCCGCCCCAGGGTATGTCTGTTACCGGAAGGACAGAACCCAGAAAAAAGGGGGTGGGGTTCTCATATACATTAAGGCTACCCTGATCTCTGCTCATATTAACCTACACAATGCCCCAAGTTGAAACTATCTTTGTATGCATCACCCTCGGCGGTGCTAAGCACCTTAACGTAGGGTGTGTTTATAGTCCACCAAAGGGGGCCCTCCAATCCCTCTAGTCCCTCACAAAAAACCTAACAGTTGAGTTTGCTTCTGAGCTCATCATCCTCGGTGACTTCAACTTGCACTGGGACAAAGAGGCTAGGTCCTCAATAATAGGCATGCTTCAGAAGGCTAACCTCTCCCAGATAATCACCCTACCCACAAGGTTCAACTATAAAACGGGCAGCCACACGATCATAGACTGGGTACTGGTGTCTAACCCCAAAAATGTTCAACTGGCTGGCACCATGGCAGATGCCCTCAGCGACCACTCGCCCACCTTCTGTGTTTGGAGGAACAGGACGGTAAGGGTTCCTCCCAGAATACTCACTTCCAGGGACTACTCAAAGTTCTCCCTGGAGCACTATAATACTCTCCTGGGCAACCTGGACTGGAGCCCTATTAGAAGTCTCCCTACCTTGGATGGGGCAGTTGACTTCTTAAATAGGTCAATTACGTGGGCCGCGGATCTCCTGGCCCCATATAAAACCTACCGGGTAAAGGGCCACTGCTATAAGTGGATTACCCCTCCCTTAAAGGCCTTGATGATCAGCCGAGACAAAGCTTGGATAAAGTCCAAGGACACAGCTCTTCAAGCAGACTGGGTTCTCTACAGGACCCTCCGAAACCAATGTAAACAGGCCACCAAACTAGCGAAAAAGGAGTATTTCAACCATCTCCAAAAAGCCAACCTCGGCAACCCTAGGACCTTCTGGTCCCACATCAATGAACTGATGAAGGGAAAAAAAAAAAGATTACCTCGGGCCCCATCACAGCCAATGGAAAGGCACTACATGATATGGCACAAACCGCTGAGACCCTTAAGACGTACTTCACTAACCCTGATAAACATCAGGCAGGGTCATCGGTACCTAAGAACCCGGTCGCTCCGCCGGTTCCTCAATCTCCTGACCACCCACCCTTTCACTTGAGGCTGGCTAAGGTAAAAGGGGTCCTGGCCATCCTAAAAACTCTGAAAACGACAGGTTCAGGAGGCCCGGATGGACTCAAAGCTAGATTGCTAAAAGACGGTGCCACGGCACTCGGGCAGCCACTCACCTGGCTGATCAATAGGTCCTTACTTGAGGGATATGTCCCAGAACTGTGGAAACAGGCGCACGTGGTCCCGATCCATAAGGGGGGGCCTGCAGAACCAATTGAAAACTACAGGCCGATCTCCCTGCTCTGTACCCTGGCAAAAATACAGGAGAAAATCGTATATGCCCAGCTTAAGGAGTACCTGGAAGCCCATGCTGTTGTCCCCATGCAACATGGCTTTAGAGCCAATCATGGGACAGACACTGCCTAACCAAATTCTCTTTGGACGCCTCAAAGACCTAGATGCTGGATCCAACACAGGGGCGGTTTTATAGACCTCTCCAAGGCCTTCGACCGGGTGGATCACAGACTACTCCTCCAAAAACTCCTCCACGCAGGCCTAGATGCCCACGCCCTCAGATGGATAGAAAGCTACTTCACAGGTCGGACTCAGAGAGTCAGGTGGCAGGACAAACTCTCCAAACCTCAGTCCCTAACGGATGGAGTACCCCAAGGGTCCATACTTGGGCCTCTTATGTTCTCGTTGTTCATAAACGAACTGCACAATCACTGTGGAAGTAGCAATATAATCCAATATGCGGATGATGCTGTTATTTACACGTCCTCTTACAACCTGGATGACCTATCCATTTCTCTCCAAAAGGACATTCACATCATGGAGAGGTGGCTCATTAACAACAAAATGGTCCTTAACACCAATAAAACCAAAGTTATGCTGTTCGGACCAAGAGCCCTAGGACAAGATGATAGCAACTTCTCCAGCTCTCATCTCTGGAGGGCAACAAGCTAGAAGTTGTTCCCTCTACAAAATACCTCGGCCTCACCCTCGACCAGGGTCTCACGTTCAAACAACACGTGGACCAAGTCACTAAAGTAATCCATTCCAAATTCGGATTACTATATCGGCATAAAGAACTGTTGACCCTTGAAGCTAGGACTGCTATAGCAGCGAGTGTCCTACTTCCAACACTAATATTTGCTGCCCCGGTCATCCAGGGTATCTCAAAGCTGGAGTATGGTAAACTGGAGTTCTATACAACAAAGTGACCCACTTGCCACCTTATCCCACTTGAGGAGCCACCACTGTGAGCGTTAGTAAAGCAACTGGCCATCCTTGAACACGCCTCAGCTACCCGTGCTCTGCCTGGCAAAAAGATAATCAGCCCTTCCCTCCCCTAGCCTCGGGGACTCCTCACAGTAAAAGAAACCAACAGCCTTAGGTCCCTGGGCCAAACGTTGCTAGAGAGGTTCCCAAGGCTAGGACTAAGGCAGGCCAGAAATCCTTCTCGTATGCTGCCCCTTCCTTATGGAACCACCTCCCGTTGGAGGTGCGAGAAACCCCTTCAGTGCCGTGCTTCCGCACCAGACTCAAAACCCATCTCCTATCAAAAAGCGTATGTCAGTGCCACTATACCTGACACTACCTAAACTACCACAACTAACTAAAATTTCAAACCCCCTAACAAGGTAGCAGTAACTTTTCTCCTCACTGAACCATCCGTAGTGCTGTCTCACTAACATGTAGGATAAATGTTTGAATGCAATGAACTACAACTTACCAACATGATACATATTACCCTAATAACTACTGCTATGTGTAAACAGCCGAATACTGTATACTCATGACTTCCTGTATATGTAATTGTACAAAAGTTCATAATGTCTGTACTGTTATTCCCGGGTCGCCCCTGAAAAAGGGACCTTCGGGGCCCAGCGGGCCTACCCGGTCATCAAAATTCAATAAATAAATAAATAATGTTGATATGGAGATGAGATTCCTGGGTAGTCCATGTTCCCTGAGACCTCACCCCGTTCAAGTGCGCTCCCCACCCCAGCCCTGAGGCATCTGTGGAGAGTGTTATCACCGGGGATGGCGCTGTGAAGGAAACCCCCACTGAGAGGGTTCCCGGATCTAGCCACCATTGCCAGTCCTGAACCATGGTCTTCGTGATTCTGACTGGCTGCTGCAGATGGTCTTGCCTTTGGTCCCACTGCACCCTTAACATCTACTGGGTTACCCGCATGTGGAGTCTTGCCATCGGGACCGTTGGAATGGCCGCAGCCATGTGTCCGAGCAGGCGAAGGACCAACCTGGCCGGGATGGTCTTCTTCGCTGGCATGTCCCTTATGAGGAAGCGTATGCGTTCCGCTCTGTCTTCGGGGAGAAAGACTTTCCCCTTGACTGTGTCCAGAACTGCGCCTATGAACTGCAGTTTCTGGGATGGTACCAGGAGAGACTTCTCATAGTTGATTAAGATGCCCAGAGACTGAAAGAGAGCCTGGGTATGCTGAATGGCCAGCAGCAATGCCTCCTCGGAGGATGCCATGAGAAGCCAGTCGTCCAGGTACGGGAACACGTAGTGACCCTGTCTCCTCAGAGACGCTGCCACGACTGCCATGCACTTGGTGAATACCCTTGGTGCTGATGACAGCCCGAAAGGAAGAGCTCGGAACTGGTAGTGGCAACCAAGAAACTCGAAGCGCAGGAACCTCCTGTGCGCCTGAGTGATAGGGATGTGCAGATAGGCGTTCTGCATGTCTAGGGACGCCAAGAAAGCATCCTTCTTCAGCATGGGGATTAGTCCCGGGAGGGTCACCATGCGGAAGCGCCTGTAAACGACCGACATGTTGAGGTCGCTGAGGTCCCCCGACATCTTTGGAACCAGGAAGAAGTGTGAATAATAGCCTGCTCCTATCTGGTTCCCTGGAACATGCTCCACCGCTTCTTTCTGCAGAAGCGCGAGCACTTCCTGCTTTATGAGCAGAGCGTGCTGACCCGAGTAACGGGAGAGCAGAGGAGGCCTTGTGGGGGGCTTGTCCAGGAATTCTATAAATGGCCTTTTTCGACCAACTGTAGCACCCACCTGTCGGTGGTGATCGAGCGCCACCCTTGCAGGTGGTCTGCGATGTACCCCCGACCTTTGTTTCCCGTTGATCCTGAGGAGGGGCGGGAAGGAGTCATGCTGTGGCAGCAGAGGGTCCTGCAGGCTGGGCCGACTTGGAAGCACGTTGGCCCCTACCTGAGGACGTTTTGACCTGGGCTTTCCGGGAAAAGGAGCCCCTCTGTTGCTGACCGGAACGAGGTTGTTGCCTTTCAGTCCGGCTGCGAAAACAACTCTGGTTCCTACGAAAGGAACTGAGTCTAGATCTGTACATGGCCTGAACAGATCTAACAGCCTTCCCAGCTTCCTGTAATTTGGTGATGACTTTTTCCGATGCATTACCAAACAAAACTTCGCCATGAAAGGGGGCATCCAAAATGTTTTTCTGGATGTCCGGGGTAAACCCGGAGACACAGAGCCATGAGTGTCTCCGGAGACATACGCCTGAGGCTGACGCTCTGGCCGAAGAGTCCGAGGAGTCGTACGCGGCTCGGAGTACTTGGGTTCCCACATCTGAACCCGTGCAGATGTGCTGAAGAAGTTCCTCCTTTGGGCCACCGTCTGGCAATTTCTCTGCCAGATCTGTCCCTGTTCCCACAGCGCGTTCTGAAACTGAACCATGTGGGTCAGGTAATTCAAGGATCTAATGGCGCAAGTCGCGGCCGCGTAACTGCGCCTACCCAGCAGTCCAGTTGCTTGGACTCTGGGTCCGGTGGCTGCGTGCTCAGATGTTGCGGTTTCTGAGACCGGTCATGAGAGGCTGTGATGACCAGGGAGTCAGGCAGAGGATGGTTAGCCAGGTACTGGTCCTCCCTTGGGGCCTTGTACAGGCGGTCAGCCTTCTTCAGCGCCCGGGGTTGAATGTGGATGCTTCCACGCTGCCTTGGTGGCGATCACGAGAGTGTCCACCAAGGGTGGCACTACCACACAGGCTTGAGGATCCTTTTGCGAAGATAGCGGACAAAGTAGTAGTCTTTCGGGTTGAGTTCCTCCGCATCCCATCCCATGTTCTCCTGGATGTGTCTCATTATCTCAGAGACGAGGGGTGCGTCGGAGGAGACCTAGGGAGTGTCATGGGTCGGAGAAGGGATGCTGATCGGTGAAGAGACCTGGAGCATTCAGAGATGTCAGATCTGGAGTCCTCCGTCGGGGTGAATAGCGATATCTTCTGGGTCTCTTGGGCTGGGTGACCCTGAAGAAGATCTAGACAGAGGCCTTCTCTTCTCTGTAGATCTGCCCCTAGGAGGTGCTACTGGCTCCTGGGGGGAAGGTGCTCGGCCTGCTGCCCTTTTTGGCGAAGGAGGAGGCGCAGGTGTCGGTGGTGCCACGGGTGCGGGAGGAGGGTGAGTGGTGACCACATCCTTTTTGATGGTGTCCCACCAGAAAGTGAAGAGCTCCTTCACATCTGCCAAGTTGAGACCCAATGATGGGCTGGGTGCCGGTGGTCTGTCGTTGGGGCCAGGCGTCGGCTCTCCGGTTCTGGGGAGGGTTCCCGTGGGAGCTCGACGGGTCCGGAGTCGCCCGCCTGGTCTTCGAGCTGAGTGGACTCCTCCTCCGACAACGCCTCCTGACCGATGTCGGTAGGCGGCGGTGTGGTTCTTCTGTCTGCGGTATCTGACGCCGGTCCCCCCGCCAGCGTCCTGGGGGGCGAATGCCTGACCGGCGACAGGTGATGAACTGCCGCTGGCTCACGGGAGTGCTTGTGGACATTGGCCGACGTCGGGTGGGTCGACGTCGGATCCGAGGTCCGCTTAAGGGAGGTCAGCTCCTTGGTCTTGCGTTGGGGTGGCAGCGGCAAGGAGACTGACCGGAAGTTGGAGGCCGAATGCCGGGATGAGGACTTGTGATGCTCCCCTGACCTGGACGAGGCCTTAGCAGAAGAAGAGGGCCTGGAGGTCTTGGCAGGCCGAAGAGTCGAAGAACCGCTGGCTGATTTGACCACAACTGGGGGAGGCTGAGAGTGGGCTCTAGACAGGGAACGGTCCGACTGGGAGCCGGAGCTGTGGGAGTCCGAGGCCCTAGAGGGGGATCTAGGTCTCACCTTCTCCCGATGCTTCTCGTGGTGCCTGTGTGACTTTCCCGAAGGTTCCCCCCTGGAGGAAGGTTCCATGGCCTTGAGCTTTTCTTCTAGGAGGAAAGCCTGGAGAGCCTTCTGTCGGGATTCTGGTCCGCTGTTGAAGCCCTGGCAGAAGGAGCAAGCCTGGATGTCGTGGTCCGGGCCCAGGCACCGAACGCAGGCTGAATGGGGGTCTTTAAATGGGATCTGCTTCCCACAGGAACACTTAGAAGGATGGCCCTCCACTGAAATTGGGGAGGACATCAGACGAAGAAAGGTCGTCTTGAAGAAGAATTTCTTCCAAAGTTTACGATTTCGGAAAGGATTTCCTGGTTGTCGTGCGCTAGTACTAACCGAAGGGGTCAAGACATGCAAGTCGACGGCAGGAAAGAACTGGGGATTCTGGCGGGACCGCCTCCTTATGTACTACGCCTGACGTCGAGGGCGGGACCGACGTCGGAGGCGGTCCCCGCTGAACACTGCTAGCTAGAAAATTTTCCGTCGGGTCCTGATGCCTGCCGGCTTCAGTCCTAATGGTGTAACCTGCTGCAAGAGCTGTACCTCGAAGAAGATCTCCCATTCATGGGACCTGGCTGAGGATCGACTGAGTTTGTCTGCCAGTGTGTTTTCCACTCCCAGAACGTGAACTGCGGTCAGGAGAAGGTGGCGCTGGGCTGCCCAATAGCAGACTCTCATCGCCTCCTGGCATAGGGGGTAGGAACGTATTCCTCCCTGTTTGTTGAAGTACCAGACTATGCACATGCTGTCTGATTGGATGAGGAGATGACCAGGAAGAAGGAAGGGAAGAAGAGCCCTGAGGGCATAAAGGACTGCCCTCAGTTCGAACACATTTATGCGCAGATTTTGCTTGAACCTGGACCAGCTGCCCTGAGTCCTGTGAGACTCTAGGAGAGCACCCCAGCCCTCCCCTGACGCATCTGTTGTCAACGTCTGGGAAGAAGAAGCGATGCAGAAAGGAACTCCCAGACACAGGTTCTCCTGAACCATCCACCAGTGCAAGTCCCTGGTCATGGAATCCGATACTAGCACCTCTTGGTCTAGATCATCCATGGTCTGGTCCCATTGTGACCAAAGCGTCCACTGAGAGATCCTCATATCGAGCCGAGCGAATGGGACTGTCGGAATGGCAGCTGCCGTTAGCCCAAGGAGGTGGAGGACTGACCTGACTCTAACCCCCCTGCTAACAGACAGAAGACTAGCCTGATTCTGAAGGGTCTCGACCATGTCCGGAGGCAAAAAAGCTTTGCCTGTGATTGTGTCCAGGATCACCCCTATAAATTGGAGGCGTTGGCAAGGGACCAATTGGGACTTGGCCTGGTTGATGGTGATACCCAGGCTGGTAAAAACCTGCAGGTTAAGAGAAAGGGAGTGGAGGAGTTCCTCCTTGGACTGGGCCACCAGGAGTCAATCATCCAGGTATGGGAATACCTGCATGCCCTGGGTATGCAGGTGGGCCGCTATCACTGACAGGCATTTGGTAAACACTCGGGGAGCTGAGGAGAGACCAAATAGGAGGGCCTTGAATTGGTAGTGGTTCCCCTGAAAACAAAAACGGAGGTATCTGCGATGGGAAGAGCATATGGGGATATGCAGGCACGCATCCTGCATGTCCAGGGCACATAGCCACTGTCCCGGCCAGAGTAACGGTAGAAGGCTTAGCAAGGAGAGCATTCTGAAGAGTTTGTACTCCACGAACATGTTCAGGGAGCTGAGGTCTAGAATTGGCCTCAAGTCTCCCGTTTTCTTTGGAACTAGGAAGAAATCGGAATAGTAACCCGTCCCCTACAGATGAGTGGGGAATGGCTCTACCGCCACCTTCGAAAGAAGGGAGATGATTTCCTCTAGAACCAGAGGAAGATGTTGTGGGGAGTAAGATCACTGAGGGGGTGGTTTTCAGGGCGGTTGCTGCAGAAACTCTATTGAGTGTCCTGCCGATATTAGCTGGAGCACCCAAACGTCTGATGTTATCCTCTCCCAACCCGGCAGATGGGAGGAAAATCTGCCCCCTACCGGTTCCTCTGGAATGGCCAGAGGGAGAGGCAGGGAGTCAGGATGTGTGGGGCAGTGCAGCAGCAGAGATTCCCACGGACATTTTGCTGGGGTGAGTCTTGGTTGCTAGAGGGGCCCGACGTTTGTTGGCGTGCGTACCTTGAGGCTTTTGTTTTTGTCGGGTTTGGCGATGAAGAGGACGTTGCTGCCCCTGAGGAGATCTGTACAAAGTCTGGACAGACTTTAGTGCAGTGCCTTTCTCTTGCAGTTCGGTTATGATGTCCTTGACATCACCCCCGAACAGCACTGAACTCCAGAAGGGAGCATCCTGTATAGCGGACTGTACCTCGGGGACCAATCCTGACACGGAGCCAGGCATGTCACCGAAGGCCCACGGCGAATGCCGAGCTCCTTCTAGCTGTATCTAATGCATCGTAAGTGGCACTAAGCATGTGCCTACAGGCCAAATGAGCAGAATGGACTCGGTCTCCCAGTTCCTGCTTAGTCTGCGAATCAGGTAGGGCCCAACTTGGATTCCACCTGGCTAAGGATGGACTTCTGGAAATCCCCCATATGGCCAACGTAATTGAGGGCCCTGATGCCTAGGGTAGAAGAGGAGAAGATCTTCTTCCCATACTGGTCCAGAAGCTGTGATTCTTTGTCAGGCGGGGATGAGCTCAGATATTTAAGGTTGGCGGAGCGGCTGTGAGTGGCGCTGATGACAACCGAATCCGCAGAGGGGTGAAGGCTGAGAAAGTCTACATCCTCCGGAGCCTGGTATAGCCTATCCGCCTTCCTTGGAATAGGGGCTACCGCGGAAAGTTGTTTCCAGATTGTGGAAACAAGATTGGCTTGAGGCTCAATCCAGGGTGGAATCAGTGTAGGAGCAGTCTCGGGCAGATCCAAATGAGCAGCGAGTTTCTTACGCTGTGGGTCTGGCTCCACTGATTGCCACTGGCATGTTTCCTGGATCTTCCTTAATAGCTCCAGAAAGGAAGAGTCCTCCAGAGGGGACTTTGGAGGATCTCTCGGCTTTGGGCCTTCTGGAGTATGGGGCTCGTCTCCATGGTCAGAGTGGTTGGACTCTGAATCTGACTCAGATGTCTCTGAGGAAGAGGAAGAAGACTCCTCCCTGGTAGGGGGAAGAATGATCCCTCTGGAGAGCTCCCGGGGGTGCGTTATCCTCGCCACCTCGGGTGCCAGAAGGTTCCCCTCTGGCATCGGGTAAAGTGGAGGGAGTCTTCCTGTCTCTGACATAGGGGGTCCGATGAAGGGACCGACATCGGCAGACGATTCTCGACCTCCTTGGTGAGTTGAGCCCTGGCCTCAGCCCACCAGGAGCCCAAGGTCTCCTTAAGATCCGACGGCGTCTGTGGAACAGGCGGCGGAGGAGGAGGAGGTGGGAGATATAGGTAGTGTGGGAACCTGTAATAGGAGTATCTGTAGCCAGATGGCAGGAAGCCTGGTGTCATGTACTGAGGTATCGGGTACTGCAGCACTGGGTAATGCAGCATCGGGTACTGCGGTATCAGATAATGAGGGGCCAGGTACTGCCGCACCAGGTATTGCAGTGTCAGGTACCCTAGTGCCAGGGGCTCTGACAGAGCACAAGGACCTAGCAAAGGCCTTGCTGGCGGGCCAGACGGAGGCAGCATTGGCCCCGCAGGCGTCAGGCCCGGTGTAGGTATACCGTTGAGTGGGTTCACCGGTCCTGATGGAGGAAAGGAAAATTACGTACCTACCGTAATTCTTGATCTTCTTGGACGAGTCTCCACCACTCATTCACACTAGTGGGATTGGCGCCGGAGGCACTAAGACCCATCGGGAGCAAACTTTTTGCTGGAGGGTGTGCTGAGAGGCAGCGCCCGCCGAGACACGGCGCCGCGAGCAGCTGCTCGAGAGGTAATGACCATTCGTGACCACCTCCAACCACCAGTACCTTTTTACCAAGGAGGTGCAGCGCAACTAACTAAAAGGGTAAACTCAACATTAAAAAACGGACATAAGATAGTCCATTATGACCCGTGTAGAAGGGTCAGCAAAGAAGTCCTCACGGCCTAAAGATTTGAGGAGTGAAGACCAATACAGCGGTGAGCTCGGGGATGGAGGGTGGGCGTGTGAATGAGTGGTGGAGACTCGTCCAAGAAGATCAAGAATTACGGTAAATGCAATTTTCCTATCTTCCTGGACATAAGTCTCCACCACTCATTCACACTAGTGGGAGTACCAAGCTGATAATCCCCAAAGGCGGCAGGAGGCAGAGCTCACGCGCTTCCTAAGATAGAAGCCTACTAAGGATAGTTCTGCCGAATGGAATGCGCCTGGCATGAACATCCAGTGCATAGTGCTTAGCAGTATGCACTGAGCTCCAGTAGCGGCGTTGCATATATCTGCAATTGGAACAGTGCGAATTTCCGCTAGGGATGCGCGACCGCCCTAGTAGAGTGGTGACACTCTACCTTCTAATTTAACTAGGCCATGGAATAGCAATGGCGAAGGCATGCCACTAACCATGAAGAGATACATCTAATAGCGACAGGTTGACCCAGCGGGTGTCGCTAGAAAGAAACGAACAGTTGCTGAGTCTTACTGAACATCCTTGGTTCTATCTAAATAGAACCATCAAGCTCCTCTTAACATCAAGGAATGAAGAGCTCGTTCCTTCATTTTGGAAATTAGCGGAAATGTGAAGTACCAGAGTTGGTTCAGATGGAATTCTGGCCTTTGACCTAGGAAGAAATTTAGGATGAGAATACGGAGAACTACCTTGTCATATGGAATACACGTATCACGGAGGGTCCGTAACCAGTGCATGTATCTCAGAGACCCTGCGGGCTGAGGTAATGGCCACCAGGAAGGCAGTCTTCCAGGTGAAATTTTAACTCACAGGTAGCTAAGGGTTGAAGGCTTCCAGTGAGCATGTCCAGCACCAGGTTAATGTCCCAGGCTGCAACTGGGCGCTTAACAGGGGTCTGGTATGGAGAATCCATAAGAAATCTCTTCACCATAGGTAACTGAGCCAGAGTTAAGGAAGAAACCGGCTCATGGGCAGCTGAGATGGCACTAAGGTGATCTTTAACTGTGGAGTATTGAAGACCTAAGTTTGATAGGTCCAAAGATACTCAGAACCTTGCACTCAAGGAGGACAGGAAAAAGAGAAAAGAGTTGAAGTTTGCACACAGCAGAAAAGCGTTTCCATTTGAGCGGCGTTTTGGTGGCTGGCTTCGAGCAGCCAGAAGGATGTCTGAGACTCTACGAGGCGTTGAACCGTTCACTTCTATCTCTTCAGGAGCCAAGCATGAAGGTGAAGTGATTTCAGGTTAGGATGGACCAACGAACCCTGAGTCAGAAGACTGATTTGCAAAGAAGTGGTCTCGGAGAGGCTGCAACATACTGTTGAGTAGAGGAAACCATAGTTGCGAGGCCAGGAAGGAGCAATGAGAATCATCTTGGTCCCCTGAGACTCGAACTTGAGAGACTCTCTGGATTAGAGGAAGTGGTGGAAAGGCGTAAGAAAGCGTTTTGTCCACGCGGCCTGAACGCATCCTGACAGAAAATGCCAGGCCCTGGATTTCTGGAGCAGAGAGAGGCAGTTTTGCGTTGGTGGGGATGCAAAAGGTCCAGGTCTGGAGTCCCCACTCTTTGAACAGGGACCGAGCCTACGGCTGGATCGAGAGACCACTCGTGAGGTCTGCCTCCGTTCTGCTGAGGTGATCTGCTAGGTCGTTTTGTATACCTGGCAGATAAACGCTTGAATCAGAGACTTGTGCTCCAAGCACCACTCCCACACCCTCATTGCTTCCCTGCAAAGGATAAGAATGAGCACCGCCTTGCTTGTTGATGTAATACATCACTGCTTTGTTGTCGTTTGAAGAGAGAATGTTCTTGTGACAAGGACATCCTTCAGAGCTCGGATTGCATAGAGGACGCTCTCATCTCCAGGACATTTATGTGGAGATGAGTTTGAACTAGTCCATACACCTTGAGTGTGGAGGGAGACAGTGAGCTCCCATCCCATTAGCGATGCATCTGTGGTGATGGAGATCTGATGATCCGGGGAGCAAGGGAATCCTTCAGGAGTTGCTCTCTTGAGACCACAGGTGGGGAGACCTTGAAGGGCTCCGTCACCTTGATGGGATAAGACTGGGGGTGGAGGTGGGGACCACTGAGTGGAGAGCATCACTGGGTGGTTCTCATGTGCAGTCGGGCCAGAGGGACAGTGAAGACCGAGGGCGCCATGAGACCCAACATCGTTGCATCAGAGAGCTGTAACCGATTGGTTCTCCCTGATGTAACGGGCCATCAGAAGGATGTCGAGTCTTCTGTCCTCTGGAAGGAAAGCCCACCGCTGAAGGGTGTCTGGGCGTCCTATGAAAAGGAGCCTCTGGGAGGGTTGCAGTTGAATTTTTCAAATTCAGCAGAACTCCATGGGCGTGAGAAAGGCGAAGTGCGTTGCACTGACTTCAAGGTCCTTAGCGGAAGGAGCTGCTAGAAATAATCGTCCAGGTAGGAAACACTCGAGTCCGACTTTCCTGAGATGCGCCACGAGAACTGCACAACACTTTGTAAAAACTACGAGCGCCGAGGATAGCCCAAAGGCAGGACTCTGAACTGATAATGCTGACCCAAAGCTACAAACCTGAGGAATTTATGGTGGGTCGGGTGGACTGGGATATGCTGGTAAGCATCCTGCATATCCAGAGAGCCAGCCAGTCGTGCTGATGCAGCAAGGGTAACAGGGTACCTAGGGAAATCATCTTGAATTTCTCCTGGGAGGAATTTGTTTAACTCTGAGGTCTAGAATGAGAGCGATCCCCAGATTTCTTTGGAACGAAAGTAATGGGAAGAGAACCCTGTGTTTCGCAGATCTGCGGGGGCACCAGTTCTATGCCCTGTTGTTCAGAAGGCCCTGGATCTCACTGCGGTGAGGAGATCTGACTGAAGCCCGACAACCTGGGTTGTAGTATGGGAGGACAATTCGGGGGGTTCCAGAGGTGAAGGTAACCCTAGAATTATCCGAAGAACCCATTGTCTGAGTTATGGACTTCCACTGGTTGTAGAAGTACATCAGGCGACCTCCACCGGAGAAAGTTCCACCTCGGGCAGAGTGGATGGAACCGGGCCAGCGACTCATAAGAGTAGCGCTGGAGCTTTAGGTCCCTAAACTCTGCTGCGTCTTCTTTTGAGGTTGGGCAGGTTGGCTTTTATGGAAGCTTCCTGCCTCTGCCTCGAGAAGGACAACACTATGAAACTGGCGTCTGTTCACATGCCCCGAGAGGGGGCAGGCGGAGGTCTGGCCAGCAATGGCGATCTAGTCTTCTGAGTGGCCTCTAAGGCTTGCTCCACCTGAGGGCCAAAAGAAAGGAGCCATCAAGGCAGCGCCATCACCTGCTGCTGAGCATCATTCGTGAAGCCAGAAGTGCGCAGCCAGGAATGGCGCAGTACAAATCGCGGCTGCTGGGCGAGAAGCAGTGTCAGCGCATCCATGACGGCTTTGACCTGTTGGTTATGGACTCAATACCTCTAATAACGGTCAGAAAAGCTCTGACTTGGAATCGAATCTGGAAGAGCTTCAACCATTCTTTTCATAGAGTGCCACAGGATATACTCATACTGAGAAAAATAGCCTTGATAACTGTGTCGCATACTTAAGTGGAGCAGCAAAGACTCTCTTACCTAATGTATCAATCTTACGAGACTCTTTGTTAATAGGTCGAGGCTGTAGTAGTTTGAGGAAGAACGTATCATTCTCTGCAAGTACTACATAGGATCATGAGAGCTTGGGATGCCAAAATGGGACGATCCTTCGGGAGCTGAATACTTCTTATCAATGGATTTAGCCACTGAGGAATAAGAGCAGGTTATTCCATACCATTTGAGACAGCGTCTCGAAGGAAGGCTGAATCGGAGGAGTCAAATCCGTAGGGATCTCCGAAGCATGAAGATACTGGAGTCTTAATATCTTCCCAGGATCGATGTCTGTAGTCTGGAAGAAGAAGTGGATCCCAGGTTCTTCAACAGAGACTTAAAGGACAGGTCCTCGACCACAGGCTCTGTAGCAAAGAAAGATCCTGTTTCTCCACTTCATCACCCAACCGAAGGTCTGGGTCAGGCTCAACATCATCTCCTGATGGTCCAGAAAGGACTGTTTGGACAGGAAAGGAGTGAAAATTAGGAGAGGAAGCTAGAAGTTTGACTCCCACTTCAAATGACGGCTTGTCATCACTGAAAGCGCACTCGTGGTAGGGAAAAAAAAGACAAGTTGGAGGGTAAAATGCATGGTGGTCGTACCGCTCGAGCCGCTGCTCGCCCGTCTCGCCAGGCGCCGTCCTCCGACCCTCCAGCAAAAGTTTGCTCGATGGGTCTTAGTGCCTCCGGCGCCAATCCCACTAGTGTGAATGAGTGGTGGAGACTTATGTCCAGGAAGATCATGTTTTCCATCAGGCAAAGGGACACCGGAGGGTGGCATCGGGGCGGCAGACGTCTGAGGATCCGGCATCAGAGGGTCCGGCGTAGGAGAGAGGACACCTGATGGCAGAGTCCCAAGGTCGTCGGTCTCAACCGGGGAAGGAGGGTTGAAATCCCCAAGTGTAAACCGAGGGGATATGGGGAACTCGGTAGGCAACGGCGTTATCCGTTGCAGAGAGCCTGGGGAGTCAGATGTGACAACAGGGTCTGGTGCAGGCTTATTGACCAGGCGCTTGGAGGAGGAGAAGGTGGCCGTCTTATCGGCAGCGTCCAGGTGGATGTCGGAGGAGCCGGCGTCCAACTTATTGGACTCCCTGTCCGAGGAAGGAAGTGAAAGAGTGACGGCCTTGTTGGAAGGGGGTTGGGCTGGATGATCACCTGAAAAAGTTAGCGATTCACAGCCCTGTCCAAGTGGGCATCGGTGGGACCGACGTCCAACTTACCGGACCTGCTCTGACCAGAAGGCAGTGAAGGAGAAGCAGCCTTAATGGGAGCAGAGACCTACTTTGGCCCGGAGGCTCCCGAGCAAAAGCCCAACGGGAGGGGCGACGCCTTCTTCATAGCCACCAAGACGGCCGTCGAGGAGCGATCCCCCGGTGGGGATATTACCTTTAGGGCCGTGACTCCAGCCGAAGTCATGGCTGCTGTGGAAGATGACTCCTGCTCCTGGTGCTTCTCCTTGTCACGCTTCTTTTTGTGGCCTTCGAGGGAAGTGGATGCCTGCCTAAGCTTCTTTAACTCTTTTTCCATGGAGGCCATTTTCTTCTTGAGGAGATGGGCTTCCAAGGACTATTGCCTTCTCTTGCGGGTAGCAGAGTTGATCTTCTGGCAGTGCTGGCACTTCTCCACGGGGTCATCGGGCCTAGACAGAAGAGGCACAAGGAGTGGCCGTTCTTGTGTGGAAGCTGGGAACCACACGAGTCACACTTGTTTTTATGTGATTCGAAGGGTGGCATGGATGATATACACAGCAGATATTGTATGAAAATTGAAAAACATTTGAGTAAAAAGGTCAAAAAATTTGAAAACTTTAGGACCGACGAATGAACATATGAGCGCTGTTCTACCATGAGGAACTTTCACAAGCCGACGTGGGTGACCGCCCCTTTATACCGACGTAGCATGATGTCAGTCACCTGATGTGGGGGCAGTCCCCCGCCAGAGACTGCTAGCTAGAAATTTTTCCGTGAGGTCCTGACGCCTGGTGGCTTAGTCCTATATGTGAATGCCTACTGCAAGAGCCTTCTTGAAGTAAGATCGTTCTCTACTGCCTTTGCTGCTAGCAGCTTCTTTATTTCCAACTCCAGGGTTGCCACCTTTGAATGAGGCAAAAACCGGATCCTAAGCTCCACCCCTAGCCCCACCCCTTTTCAAGACTCATCATGCACTGTTCCTCCAATAAAAGACAACACTTAAAGCAGCAGTGAAATAAAAATGTTAAGATACTGTACTGTGCCTGTTAAAGTTACTTTCCTAGGTTCTTCCTATTTATTTATTTATTTATTAACATAGGTTTACCAGATAAACATACAGAGATAAAAGAAATCTCATTTACAGATGTGATCTGGGAGAGACAAGGGAAATACTGTAAATAGCATACAACAGTATACATACTTTATATCTTTATCTGCCTCCATTTCCTGTTCTTGTCCACAGTACTATTTCAAAGCCAAAGAAGTGACCATAATTTTTTCTTGTGGGAAAAATAATTTAAAACATTTAAAAATGCCTAAATTCTGTTAGAGATGAAAATGTTTACCAGCAAATCAAAATGGAGGACAACTGGCTCTGTTACTGTTACAAAAGGTGGGGGCAGCTTTGCTTCTATGCCACTTTAAGATGCAGTGGAAAAGATTAGGTTAAGACAATGCGAATGGTGTTAATGGCCATAACTTTATACCTCCTAGGGCGACTGCATTCACAAACAAGAGGCTACACTGACAACAGAACTTGTTTGTAACCTGGACATGTAGCTGAAACAATGAGTGATATGACAAAATTTGTTTCAAAAGGATGTGAGCACTCAAAATGGCTCAAAAACCTGACTAGCATAGAACAAAACCAGATTACCTGATAGGGACCCTGAAAACCTGATCACCAGGTAAAAAAACTGACAGGTGGCAACCCTAACTCCAGAAGAAGTCTCTCTCTAGGAGTTCGGGGTTTTGACAGGAAGGCACCCCTGAGAGATGGAAACTTTCTGAACTGAAGGGGTAGCCTCAAGGAATTGTGTGATGAAATAGGCATCTCCCAAATAATATCTGAACCAACTAGGCCCAACACAAAAATCCTACCAAAAACTCCTTACTTGACCTTATTTTAACAAAACAGTCTTCATAAAATCTCTCGTTCCAGTGTTTTTCAACAATACAAGTGACCACAATATTGTGGTCTGCATAAGAAAATTGGAAAAAACATATTTCCAGTTCTAAATTTATGATGAAGCACAATTTCCACAAATTTAAGACAGAAAATTACTTCTCTGACTTTAGGAATATAAACTGGAAAAACTTTTATCGAGTTACCTCAGTCGATGAGGCTACTGACATCTTAAACACAATGCTTACAAACATAATATACAAACACGCCCCCTTCAGAAAATGTAGCGACAAAAAGGCCTTCCATCCTTGGTTCGCTGGCGATCTGAAAAAGTCCTAACACTACGGGGCAAACTGTAGGCTACAAATGGAAATTACGTACCTACCGTAATTCTTGATCTTCTTGGATGAAGTCTTCACCACTCATTCACACTAATGGGATCTCGCCAAATTGCACAGGACCCAGGGGAGCAAACTTTTACAGGAGGGCGGCGCAGAGGATGGAGCCGCAAGAAGTGGGGATGCCACGAGCCTCTGCTCATGGCAATGACTATCGCGGGTCAATTCTCCAACCACATCAGTACCTTTTTCCAGGAGGCAGCGAACTAACCTAGAAGGATAGCTAACCATAAACGGACATAAGATAGTCCAAAAGACCCGTATGAGAAGGATCAAGAAAGAAGTCTTCACAGCCTAAGATTAAGGGAGTGAAGACCAACAACAGAGGTGAGCTCGGGGGATGGCGCGTGGGCGTGTGAATGAGTGGTGGAGACTTCGTCCAAGAAGATCAAGAATTATGGTAGGTACTTAATTTCCATATCTTCTTGGACATAAAGTCTCCACCATTCATTCACACTAATGGGAGAGTACCGAGCTAATAATCCTCCGAGTGGGGGCCGCAAGAGAGACCAAGAGCTCACAAATTTAGGACAGAAGTCCATTCAGGATGGTTCTGCCAAACGAAATATGTTGTCTGGCATGGACATCCAGTGCATAATGTTTGACGAAAGTATGCGCTGCGCTCCAGGTAGCCGCATTGCAAATATCTGCAATGGGCACGTTGCGGATTTTCGCCAGGAATGCCGCGACCGCTCTGGTAGAGTGAGCGTACACTGTGCCTTCCAGCTTAACCTGTACCATGGAATAACAGTGGTGAAGGCATGCCACCAGCCATGCAGAAATGCATCTGATAGAGACAGGTTGACCCAGCCAGGTCTCGCTGAAGGAAACAAACAGTTGTTGAGCTTTGCAAAATTCTTTTGTTCTATCTAAATAGAAACGCAAAGCCCTTTTGACGTCCAGAGAATAAAGAGAATGCTCCCCTTCATTTTGGAAGTTCGCAAAGTAAGTAGGAAGGACCAAAGGTTGGTTTAGATGGAATTCTGAAACAACCTTAGGAAGAAACTTAGGATGGGTCCTAAGAACTACTTTGTCTTTATGAAATACAGTATACGGAGGGTCTGAGACCAATGCATGTATCTCAGAGACCCTGCGGGCCGAGGTAATAGCCACCAGGAAGGACGTTTTCCAAGTAAAAAATTTCAACTCACAGGTAGCTAGAGGCTCAAAAGGTTTTAGAGTGTCCATGACTAGCACAAGATTAATAGCCCAGGCTGCGACTGGACGTCTGATAGGAGGTCTGGTATGCAGAATTCCGTTAAGAAACCTCTTAACCACTGGTAACTGACCCAGTGACAAGGAAAGCACTGGCTCATGATAAGCTGAAATGGCACAAAGGTGAACCTTGACTGTACAGTATTGGAGACCTGAATTTGAGAGGTTCAAGAGATACTCCAGAACCTTATTTGGTGGGCAGGAAAAAAGATTCAAAGAGGATTTTGCACACCAGAGTGAAAAACGCTTCCATTTGGCTGTGTAAGTTTTCCTAGTGGCTGGCTTGTGCGCAGCCAGAAGAATATCTGAAACTCTGCGAAAGACATTGAACCTGTTTACTTCTATCTCTTCAGGAGCCAAGCGTGAAGGTGAAGTGATCTCAGATTGGGATGGACCACAGGTCCTCGAGTCAGAAGGTTCGTTTGAAGGGTTAGCGCTTTCGGAGGGGTTTTTGACATACTGTTGAGTAACTGAAACCATATTTGTCGAGGCCAGAAGGGAGCAATGAGGATCATTTTGTCCCCCTGGGACTCGAACTTGAGAAATACCCTCTGAATTAGAGGAAGAGGTGGAAAGGCGTATAGAAAGCGTTTTGTCCACTGCAGCCTGAACGCATCCTGACAGAAAATGCCAGGCCCTGGATTTCTGGAGCAGAAGAGAGGCAGTTTTGTGTTGAATGGGGATGCAAAAAGGTCCAGGTCTGGAGTTCCCCACTCTACGAATAGGGACTGAACTACAGTTCAGTCGAGAGAACATTCGTGAGGATCTGCCTCTGTTCTGCTGTGACGGTCTGCCAGTTCATTCTGCACTCCCGGCAGGCAGACCGCTTGAATTAGATCCTTGTGCTCCAAGCACCATCCCACACTCTCATCGCTTCCCTGCATAAGGGGTAAGAGTGAGTACAACCCTGCTTGTTGATGTAATACATCACTGCTTTGTTGTCTGTTTGAAGGAGAATGTTCTTGTGACAGAGAATGTCCTTCAAAGCCCAGACTGCATAAAGAACGGCTCTCATTTCTAAGACATTTATGTGAAGCTGGGACTCGTCCTGAGTCCACGTCCCTCGAGTGTGGAGAGTCTGACAGTGAGCGTCCCACCCCACCAGGGACGCGTCCGTGGTAATGGAAATCTGATGAGCCAGAGGAGCAAAGGGATACCCTTCCAGAAGACTGTCCTCTTGCGACCACCAAGTGAGTGACTTCTTCAGAGGTTCTGTCACCTTGATGAGAAAGGACTGAGGGTGAGTGGTTGGGGACCATTGAGTACTGAGCATCCATTGAGAGGTTCTCATGTGAAGGCATGCCAGGGGTACAGGGAACACCGAGGATGCCATTAGACCTAGCATCCATTGCATCGAGATAGCTCGAACTGAGCTGTTCTCTCTGATGTATCAAGCCATCTGTAGGATATTGCTCCTTCTGTCCTCTGGTAGAAAAGCTTTTGCACAGGAAGTGTCCAGAACACTTCCTATGAAAAGGAGCCTCTAGGAGGGCAGCAGCTGCGATTTCTTGAGGTTTAGCAGGACTCCCATGGACGTGAGAAAGTCTGAGGCCGTGGCAACAACGTCAAGAGTTCCTTGCCTAGAAGGGCTTGCCAGAAGCCAGTCGTCCAGATATGGGAACACTTGTATTGCGATTTTTCTGAGATGCATTGTGAGGACTGCACAACACTTTGTAAAAACTTGCGGTGCCGAGGATAGCCCAAAGGGCAGGACTGTGAACTGATTATACTGGCCCAAAGCCACGAACCTTAGGTATTTGTGATGCCTTGGGTGAATAGGAATATGTTGGTAAGCATCCTGCATGTCCAGGGAGGCTAACCAGTCGTGTTGATGAAGCAAAGGTAACGGTTCCTAGCAATATAATTTGAATTTCTCTTTGGGAAGAAATTTGTTTAATTTTCTGAGGTCCAAAATGGGGCACATGCCCCTGGTTTTCTTTGGAGCCATAAAGTAATGGGAGCAGAACCCTGTGTTCCGTTGATCCAGCGGAACTACTTCCACTGCCCTGTTGTTTAGAAGGTCTTGTATCTCGTAAGCGAGAAGTTCTGACTGAAGTACTGATAGCCTGGGCTGTCGTTTGGGGGGTTGATCCAGAGGGGTCTCAAAGATTGAGGGAATATCCCTCGCGGATTATCCTGAGGACCCATTTGTCCGATGTTATGGACTTCCACCAGTTGTAGAATTGAGTCAGATGACCTCCCACTGCTGAGGAAGAGTCCCCCTCGGGCAGCTGAGGTGGGACTTGGGCCAGAAACTCAGAAGGCGGCACTGGGAGCTTTGGGTCCTTGCACCTTCTGTTGCGTTTTCTTTTGAGGCTGAGGGGCTTGATTTTTATTAAAACCTCCCCTGCCTTTGCCTCGAAAGGACTGACGGTAATGAAACTGGCATTTGTTAACACCCGCTCGAGAGGGGGTGGGAGGAGGTCGAGCCAATTTAATGGCTGACCTAGTCTTTTGTGTGGCCTCTAGAGCCTGTTCTAGTTGAGGGCCGAAGAGGTACACACCATCAAAAAACAACGCTAAGACCTGTTGCTGGGCATCATTCATAAAACCTGAAGTGCGCAACCAGGAATGGCGGCGGATACAAATGCCCGCCGCCACCACTCGGGAGGCAGTATCGAAGGCGTCCATAGCTGCTTTAACCTGCTGGTTGTTGGACTTGATACCCCTGGTTATGGCTTGAAGAAGCTCTGAATTCGTGTCCAACTCCAGTAGAGCTTCGACCATTTATTTGAGCGAATGCCAAAGAATATAGTCATATTGAGAGAAACAGCCCTGGTAGCTGGCGATATGCATACCCAGGGTGGATGCAGCAAAGACTCTCTTACCTAAGGTATCTATCTTATGAGGTTCTTTGTTTATAGGTGAGCTGTAGTAGTCTGAGGAAGGACGACCTTATAGAAACATAGAAGTTGACGGCAGATAAGGACCGCAAGGCTCATCCAGTCTGCCCATTTCTTTTTCTACCTTATAAATGTGCCATCGGCCTTTGCTCTGTCAGTGGTCTATCTATTCATACTCATCTGTATTGCTCCCTTATGCCTATCCCACGCCGGTTTGAAGCCCTGCACTGTATTCATAGCCACCACTTCTTGAGGTAGGCTGTTCCATGCATCCACCACCCTTTCTGTGAAAAAGAATTTCCTCACATTCCCCCTTAATCGGCCTCCCTCTAATCTCATGCTGTATCCTCTTGTCCTGCTATTTTTCTTACATTTAAACATGCTAGACTCTTTCACCTTGTTCATGCCCTTAAGGTGTTTGAATGTCCCAATCATATTACCTCTCTCCCTCCTTTGCTCAAGGGTACACATATTGAGCTCCGTTCATCTGTCCTCATATGTCTTCTGATGCACTCCCTGCATCATTCTGATTACCCTTCTCTGGACTGCCTCAATTTAGTTAATGTCTTTGTGAAGGTGTGGCCTCCAGTACAGTACGCAGTACTCCAGATGGGGCCTAATCAGTGTCTTGTAAAGAGGGATTATTACCTCCCTCTTATGACTTGTGATACCAATACTAATACACCCTAACATCCCCCCAGCCTTACCTACTGCTTTAGAGGTCTGCTTGGATGATTTCAGGTCATCGGTGATGATGATGCCCAAGTCTCTTTCTTCCTTTGTGACTGCCAGCAACTCCCCTCCCAGCCTACAGGTGGCTTCAGGGTTTCTCTTTCCTATGTGCATGATGGTGCACTTCTTTGCATTGAATCCCAGTTGCCACTCTTCTGACCATTTTGCTAGTTTATCCAGATCTCTTCTCATTCTGCCCACCCATCTTGATCATCTACTCTGTTGCAGATCTTGGTGTCATCGCAAACAGACAAAACCTACCCTCTAGTCCATCTGCAATGTCACTAATGAAGATATTGAAGAGGACTGGCCCCAGACTGATCCCTGAGGTACCCACTTGTGACGTGCATCTCTTCTGACTGTATACCATTTACCACCCTCTCTGTTTCTGCCTGTCAACCAGTTTGCCACCAGTTGACCAACTACGGCCACCCGAGCCTACCCAGCTTATTTATCAATCTTGTATGTGGAACAGTGTCGAAAGCTTTGCTGAAGTCAAGGTAGGCGACATCAACTGCTCCCCTTGGTCCACTCTGGTTACCCAGTCAAAGAAATCTATGAGATTAGTTTGACAGGACCTTCCTTTGTAAACCCATGCTGTCTTGGATCCTGTGCCCTATGGATTCCAGGTGTTGCACTATCCTTTCCTTAAGGAGTGCCTCCATGATCTTGCCCACTACTGAGGTAAGACTGACTGGTCTGTAGTTCCCTGCCTCCTCCCTGCTACCACTCTTGTGGAGCGGGATCACATGAGCCCTTCTCCAGTCTTCTGGGACCTCTCCTGTGCTCAGAGACTCACTGAACAGTTCTGCTAATGGCTCTGCTAGTTCCACCCTTAGCTCCTTTATTACCTTGGGATGTATGCCATCAGGTCCCATTGCCTTGTCCACCCTGAACTTAGCGAGCTCTTGTAGGACCCTTTCTTTTGTGAAGGGAGTAGTGCTCACCTCCCTCCCCCCTGTGTCCATGGTGCTGAGCTGTGGGCACTGCCTAACCTTTTCTTCAGTAAATACTGAGCAAAAGTATCTATTTAGGATAGATGCTTTTACAGGGTCCACCTCCTCAGATGCCCCTTTTTCTCCTTTGAGCTTAGCTATACCCCCTCTGGACTTTCTCCTTTCACTAATGTATCTGTAGACAGTCTTGTCACCTTCTTTTACTGTTCGTGCTAGTGTTTCCTCAGTTTGGGACTTTGCCTGCCTTACTGCTTTCCCTGCTTCCCTTAGAGCAGTTTGGTATGCCTCCCTATCTTCATCCCGCTGTGTTCCCTTATATTTCCTGAAGGCCATTCTTTTGGCTCTGACCTTTTCTGCTACTGTATTTGAGAACCAAAGTGGTTTCCTTCTTCTTTTGCACTTCCTTTTCTGTCTAACACAATGGGATGTTGCTTCAAGTATTGCATCCTTAATGCTTTCCCACTTTGCCTGTACCCCCTCACCTGTGTTTCTTTTTGCTAGAGCTAGCTTAACTCTGTTGGCCATCTTATCAATGTCAGCTCCTCTGAAGTCCCATATTTTTGCCTTGGAATGGGATGATTTAGATGTAGTGGCCAAATTGAACCATACCATGTGATGGTCACTGGCCCCCAAGTGACCTTCTACCTGGAGATCTGTGATCCCTTCCCTGTTAGTCAGTACTAGATCTAGGATAGCACTGTCTCTTGTGGGTTGTTGTACCAGTTGTTTGAGGCCCTCCCCCTGCATGGAATCCACCATGTGTCTAGTTCCGGCAGATGTTCCTGCTGGTATTGACCAATCTGTATCCGGCATGTTGAAGTCTCCTATTATCAAAATCTCCCCTGTAGCTGTCATGTTTTGTATATCTTCTAACAGTAATGTGTCTATGTCCTCCCCCTGGTCTGGGGGCCTGTAGACATCCCCAGTTCTTATGGCTGTCCCATTTCCTGTTTCCAGAGTGACCCACAGTTCTTCTGGCTCCTTATGTGTATTCTGAATTTCTGTAGCTTTGATATTTTCATTGACATATAGGGCCACTCTACCCCCCCTTTTTGCACCTTGGTCTCTTCTGAACAGTACGTAGCCAGGTACTGAAGTCTCCCAGGTGTGGTTACTGGTAAACCACATCTCACTAATTGCTACTATGTCCAGTTTAGCCTATGACATTGTTGCCTGCAGGTCTGGGATCTTGTTCAGGCTGTGAGCATCTGTACATGATTTCCATTATTGGATTTGATTGTGTTAGTTGCTGGGTGAGGTTTGGCATTTCCAATGCGTCGTATGGGGAGATGGACCTTTTTCTTACCTGGTGATGCAAATGAACTGCAAACATGCTGAATCCTGTTTGACCACTAGCTGAAGGGAGGGTGTTCTTCCATTCGATGTATGGGGTGCTGCACCTCCCATTTGCTAGTTTAAATATTCTGCAAAGGCGTCAACGTCTGCCCCAATGCACTGACTCCCTCCTTAGTCAGATGCAGTCCATCAAATTTAAAGAACTTTTGCTCCCAGAACTGTTGCCAGTTCCCTACAAATCTGTGTCCTTTTTCCTGGCACCAGCCCTTGAGCCACATGTTTAGCTCCCCTATCTCCCCTATCATTATCATTATTTGCCAAGATTACAATAGGATCCACAAAGGTTTGGGAGGCCAACATAGGTTGATCCTTGGGAGCAGCAAACTTCCTATCTCTTGACTTAGCCACAGAAGGAATGACAGCAGGATTATTCCATACCATTTGAGAAAGCGTCTCAAAGGAGGGTTGTACCGGAGGAGTTAAATCCATAGGGACGTCCGGAACATGAAAGTACTGGAGTCTTAAAAGATTCCCAGGATTGATGTCCACAGTCTGGAGAGAAAGAGTGGAATTCAAATTTTTCCACAGAGACTTAAATGACACGTCTTCTACCACAGGCTCTGTAACAGGATTAGGTCCTGCTCCTTCCACATCATCATCCAGTCTAAGATCTGGGTCAGGCTCAATATCATCTCCTGACAGTCCATGAGGGACTGCATGGACAGGAAAGGAATGAAAATCAGTAGGAAAAGAGGAAGGAAAAGAATTCAGAGAGGAAAAGCCCTGAATATTGGCTGATGAAAAGCCAGCCTCAGCGCCTAAGAACAGGCACCGAAAGGCCGCATGGCGCTGACAAAGCAGACGGTGCCGAAGAAGAACACAACGCTGAAAAGCCACATGGCGCCGAAAGGGAACACGGTGCAGAGAAACTCAACGGTGCCAAAAAAACGCACGGCGCCAATGATGGTGCCGAAAGGTACATCGGCGCCAACACCAACCCAGGGCCCCGAAAATTAGGATTTGAGGGCAAAGAAGGAAGAATACCAGGAGATACAGGCATCGGTGTGGCCTCCTGCGCCGCAGCCATGTGAGGGGGAAAACACCGAGTGCCGAGTCGACGGCACCAAAGAGGGTGCCACGTGACCAGGGAGGCCCAATCACCCTGCCTGATCTCCTGTAGAGCCCGAGGGCCCCGGAGTGACCGGGCCAGGCAGCTGGACCAACCTCCGAACCCACTGCTCCGTAAGAGTGGTCCACTGATGAAAGTGCTCATCGGAAGCCCTACCAGAAGGCGGGGAAGGGCTCCAATGTCGAAGACCATAAACAGAAACTGGCAACTCCGAGTGAGGAGACCAGCAACTGACCCCAATGACCAACTGTCGACGCACAGACATATCAGAAGGTGACCTCGAGTGATGCCTTCTCTTTTTTGACCTACGAGCCGAAGAAGAGCTCGAGGCCCAACGGTGCAGAGAATGCAACAGTTTTCTTTTATGCTTCGGGGAACCGCCTTCCCTTAGGCATTGGACCATCAGACACCCCCCCAAGAGAGGCGGCAGACGGACCCAGCCCGTTGACTAACACTATGAGCATGAAGTCTCCTGCTGTCACCTGACCCGTTCATGGTCGACTCCGTCAATGCAGGCTGAGACTTCTTTCTTTGATAGGAATAAATTATCGTAAGCGGTACATTATTCGAAAATACTACAAAATAATAAACTGAAAACTATGTTGCTAGTTTGAAGTTTGACTCCCGGCGAGCGAGCGACGTTGTCACTGAAGCGCACTCGACGGCGGGAAAAAAGGAACTGAGGTGGTTGGAGGGTCGACGCCAATACAGTCATTGCCATACGAGCAGAGGCTCGTGGCGCCGCTCCTTATGGCTCCATCTCTGGCGCCGGCCCTCCTGTAAAAAGTTTGCTCCCGCTGGGTCCTAATGCCTCTGGCATAGATCCCATTTGTGTGAATGAGTGGTGGAGACTTTATGTCCAGGAAGATCTAGATGCACTAAAGCCCCTTTGGACTGGTCGGCATTTAAAACAGCCTGAAATGCCTGCATGAAACTTGTCAGAGCCACCAAAATTAATTATTACATGACCACATTAGAAGATGCTAAGAGCAATCCATCAAAAATGTGGTGAACTATTAAATCCGTTGGAAGGACACAGAGCCCCTCCACCAATTTCCATCAAAATAAATGCCCAACACGGGAGGGCCGGCCGGGGAAGAAAAGGATTGAGCGTCCCGCGACAGCTCTCCTTCTCTGGGGGAGGGAGGGCAGGGTATCGGTCTGGTGCCTGCTGGCTCTAGCGGAGGCTGGAGCATCGCAGGCATCTGACCAGTTACCCTGGGGGGAGACGACACGCGTATGCCTTGACGCCACCACGCTGCCCCCGCAGAAAACCGAAAAAAACTGCTCGCTGGTCAGCTTAGATGATGGCCCCCGCTCCCGAGCGCCCAGTGCCTATCCAGGGCCTCCTGCTCCTCAGCAGCATCCTCAGGCCTAATGCTAGTGTGCCGGGGTCTTCCTTCCGCCCGTGCCTTCCCCCTCAGAGGAGGGACCCGCCCAGTGATAGGGATACGCGGGATATCCGGGGATCGGCTGCGACATGAGGACCTGTGGAGGGCTGGATAAAGGTCAGTGGGGTCGGGTGGGAGCTTGTGAAGCCTGAAGGAGTGGGGGCCAGTGTAGCATGGGGTAGGTGGTATAAACATATCATGCAAAAAAATAAATAAATAAATGCCCAAGGTACTGTACAATAACCTCTAACCAATGCACAATCCTCAAAAAACTAAACTCACACTTCGCAACAGCTGGGTTAGCATTTGTTTTATTTATTTATTTATTTATACTATAAAGTCCATGGGCCAAAGACCCGTTGACATGGTCAACCAGTTTACAAACAAACAATACATATATTAAAGAGCAACTATGGTGCGCAATTCTAAATCGTCCCCAAGAAACACAAAAAACTCTTACCTGGCCCCAAATTAAATCCTGCAAAAAATGATTTTCAAACGTCCCAATTTTGGAAGGGAAGGGATTGTATTTTTCTCCGTGGAGTTCCGCTGCACCGATTCCTTCCACTTCCTGGTACCTGTGCCTCGATGAATCCGACCTCACACTACTATGTTTTGTGACTTCACTGTTTGAGTAACATGGGGGCAAGTGTCCATTGACTTGAATGGGGCTGTTTTAAAAAGGTAAATTTGGGTAATTTAGATGGCCAGTCGGAATAAATCATGGCCACTGCTTAACTAACAAGGGCCTTGCTAGTTAAGCAGTGGCCATGATTTATTTTTGACTGGGGGCAGATCAGTCGAGGCACAAGTACCAGGAAGTGGAAGGGATCGGCGCAGCGGAGCTCCATGGAGCAAAAATACAATCATTTTTGAAAATAAATTTTTGCAGGATTTAATTTGGGGGCAGGTTAGGGATATTTGTCGTTTCTTGGGGGCACCAGGTAGAAAGTTGTTCTTTAAAATACGTAAAGCTAACATGTTATGTTGTATTATTAAACACACAGACATAGCACAATCATATAAAACACATTCACTTTCAGACATTAAATAAAGGTTACTCACCTGTAACAGGAGTTCTAGGAATGGTATAGGTTGTTCATCCACACTGTCTGGCAGGTTTCTTGACGCTTTAAATCTTGCTGGAAGGTCTTCAAGCTGGCTCCTTCCACCCACCCGGGTGGAAAAACTCTCAGCTCCGCCCCATGATGCCAGATCTAGCCCGCTGGAATCCAGGCTGTACGAAGCCAGGGAGGCCGGGTGGGTCGTGTGGATGAACAACATATACCATTCCTAGAACTCCTGTTACAGGTGAGTTACCTCTATTTCTAGGGACATGGATATGTTGTTCATCCACACTGTCTGGCAGACTCCTAGCAGTTCTCCGGGAGGAGGGAGGCAAGGCGCACACCCCCTACTTGGGGAATAAGGAGTGGAGAACCGAGGTCCCAAAACCAGCATCCCGGCGTGACTCAAGGTCGATGTGGTAATGGGTAATAAAGGTGTGTGCTGACTACCAGGCAGCAGCCCTGCATATTTCCTGGATAGGGACATCCCTGGAAGCCGCCACCGAAGCAGTGTTATGGCGGATAGAATGAGCTCTTAACCCTTTGGGAGGGTCCATGCCCACCAACCTGTAGCAGAGATTTATGCAGGAGGTGACCCACCTGCCTATCATCCATTTGGCTACAGGACTGCCAGGTGCGGCTTCAGCGTAGGTGACAAACAGCTGGAGAACCTCTCCCCGAACTTCAGCCATTCGCTCCTTATAATAAGAGAGCATTCTTCTAGGGTCCAAAGTATGGAGCCTATATTCGGCCTACGAGGTATGACTGGTGTAGAACACCGGCAGAGTCAACTCCTGGTTAAGGTGAAACTCTAACACCACCTTCGGAGGGAATTTCGGGTGGGGGCGCAGGACAACCTTGTCCCTGTGGAAGACCAGATAAGAAGACTCCATGGAAAGCACCTGGAGCTGTCCCATCCGTCTGGCTGACGTGATAGCCACCAAGAAGGCGATCTTCTGTGACAGGTGAGAGATGTTACACCTGTGCATCGGTTCGAATGGCTTGCCCATGAGCTTAGCCACTACCAGCAGTAGATCCCACGGAGGTGGAGTTTCTTGCACCGGAGGGGATATGTGATCAAGGCCTTTGAAAAAGCGCCCAACCACCTTCTCCTGCGCCACTGACTGCTTCCCGGCCCGCGCCCGGTAAGCAGAGATGGCTGCCAGGTGCACCTTAAGGGTCGTCGACCAAAGCCCTAGCTGAGAAAGGGACCACAGGTAGTCCAGAATGCTTGCCAAGGAATAGAAGGAAGGGTCCAGCCCCTTGCCCTGACACAAAATAGAGAATCTCTTCCATTTAAAGGCATAGCATTTCCTGGTCGACTCCTTACGGGATGCCTCAACGACGTTGAGGACCTCGTCGGAAAGACCCAAAGCCTGGAACTCTAGCCGCTCAGGAACCAAGCAGTCAGGTGCAGGGATTGAAGGTCTGGATGGAATACCTTCCCCTGGTTGACTGAGATCAGGTCCGGGCGGGCTGGAAGCTGCCTCGGGAGCCTGGAGATGAGGCTGAGGAGATCTGAATACCAGAACTGGCGGGGCCAGTCTGGGGCTACCAGAATCACCTGCGCCTTGTCCCTCCTCGCCTTGAGAAGCACCTTGTGGATCAAGGGAAATGGGGGAAAGGCATAGAAGAGGCCCGGGGTCCACAGCCTCGAGAAGGCATCCCCCTGAAGCGAGCCCTGCTGAGGGGGGCGGGCATTAAACAGCCTCAGCTTCGCATTCTCCCTGAAGGCAAACGGGTCCACCTGAGGCGTGCCCCAGTGGGAGGACAGATCTTGTACTACCTCCAGCAGGAGAGACCATTAATGGGACGCAGCTCCTATCCGGCTTAGGGCATCAGCCAGAATGTTGGAGGCTCCTGCCACATGGATGGCAAGGAGATTCGCCTCCAGGCTGCGCACGAGGGACCAAGTGCAGAGAGCTTCCCTGCACAGAGGCATGGAGCGCATCCCACCCTGGTGCTTTAGGTAGTACATGGTCGTGATATTGTCCGTTTGGACCTGAACCACTTGACCCCATACAAACAGAGCGAAGGCGGTGAGGGCTAGACGAACCGCTCGAAGCTCCAGCAGGTTGATGTGGCATCGGGACTCCCAAGGGGACCAGAGGCCATGCGCTCTGTGCTCCCCCAGATGGGCACCCCAACCCATCAGAGAGGCATCGGTCGATAGAGAGACTGTCGGCTCAGGGCGGACAAATGGGATGCCCTCCTGCAGATGAGCAGGAACGATCCACCACTGGAGAGTGTTCCACATCTCCTGGTTCACTGCGTCACTGGCTGGTCCAAGGACCAGAGCGCTGTGACCATTGACTGGCCAATCCCCACTGTAGGGGACGCATGTGCCAACGGGCCCAACGGACCACGCTGGTGCAGGCCGCCATGAGGCCCAGGAGGCGCAGGAAGTCCCGGGCAGGGTGCAATTGCCCAACCTGAAATGATTGGGCAAAGGAGGAAAGAACCTCGGCCCTGTCCACCAGGAGCCGTGCTCTGGCTCACAGAGAGTCGAGCTCTGCCCTGATGAATTGGATCACCTGCTTTGGCATGAGTTCCGATCTGGCCTCGTTGATGAGGAGGCCAACCTGAGAGCAAACCTGGAGGGCCAGATCCCTGGACCGCTCCACCTCCGGTCTGGAGTAGGCCGCAATCAGCCAGTCGTCCAGGTAAGGGTATACCTGGACCCTTCGGTGCTGCAGGAATGCTGTCACCACTGCCATGCATTTGGTGAAGACCCTGGGAGCTAGAGAAAGGCCGAAGGGCATGGCCCAAACTCGTAAAGGGACCCCTCTGCTCTGAAGCGGAGGAATTGCTGGTGGGACGGACGGATTGGGATGCGAAAGAACGCGAACTGAAGGTCCAGAGAACAGAACCACACACCTCGTTCCAATGATGGAATGATCTGAGCCAGAGTGACCATCCTGAAGGTTCGAGACCTTAGGAACCTGTTCAGGTCGTGCAGATCTAGAATGGGGTGCCAGCCCCCTGTCCGTTTCGGGACCAGGAAGTACCTGGATACAAACCCTGGGTCTGGAGAAGGATATGCCACCTTCCTGATCACCTCCTTCTGGAGGAGCAGTGCAATGTCAGCTCGATGGGCCGACAGAGAGGCTGCGGACCCCATAGCCCCTTGTGGGGTGACGACTCAGAAGGGCGGGGCCTGCTCTAACTCCAGAGGCAGACCCCTTCCTACCACTTCCAACACCCAGCGGTCCGTGGTGATAGCGGACCAGGTGGAAAGAAAGTGGCAAAGCTGTCCCCCCCCACAGGGAGAACCCAGGGGGAAGCGACGTGGCTGGGGGTGACATCCCTCAACCTGTCACTGGGTAGGCTTGGAGGAAGGACCGGCCGAGGAACCTCCTGGGCCTTTTCCTCCCGGCTTCCTGCTGAAGGAAGCTGCAGGCTTGGCTTTGGGGTGCCAAATGCGAGCCTGCTGGCCCTGATGCTGGTGTTGCTGGGCTGGATGTGCCGAAGGGGCAGAAGGGCGAAATGGCTTATGCTGCTGCGGGCGGCCTTTGTCCTTCTGGGCAGATGTGACTGAGTCCAAGGTGGCATTGGACTTCTCCATTCTCTGGAGGTGGCCTTCCACCCCAGGCCCGAACAAGTCGGTACCCAGGAAGGGGACATCTGCCAGTTTGTGCTGGGTATCCGCCGTGAAGGTGGAGATCTGCAGCCAAGCTCTGCGGCGCATGGCCACTGCAGCCGCTGCTGACCGGGCACAGGAGTCTCCCATATTGAGAGCCGTTTGGAGCTGCTGTTTCGCCACTGCCCTTCCCTGATCCCACACCTGCTTGACCGTAGTCTGGAGGTCACCTGGGAGATGAGGGATCACCTCATCCAGGGAGCCCATAAGGGCGTGGGAGAAGTGTGCCATCAGTACAGCCGAACTGACCTGACGGAGGCCAAGAGAGGATGCAGCACACACTTTACACCCGGCATAGTCCAGCTTTTTGGACTTTTTGTCGGGGGGGCTTGTACACGTCCCTGGCATTCCCAGAACACTGGAAAACACTATCGATAACCAACCCCTCCGCAGATGGATGCTCCAAGAAACTAGACAGTGACCTGGTGGGGACCGCGTACTTCCTGGCCTAAGGAGCAGGACAAGAAGCCGGCCGCTGCCATAACTCTAAGGCTGGGCCAACAATGGTTTCAGCCACCGGAAAGACCTCAGTGGGAGAATCCCCTCGGTGCAGTATTTCCGTGAGGAGATACTTGGCCCGCTTGGATACAGGCTCAAGTTGCATCCCAGTAGACTCTGAGATGAGCCGAAGCAAACCCATGAACGAGGATGGGCTCTCGTCCATCGACTGTCCCCCGGAGGACTCCAGGTCAAGGGGCCTGGAGAACAGAGAAGAGTCGTCATTAGACTCCGAGGAGTCTGCGAATAGCTGCCTAGGGCCTGAGCCACCCTCCACCTGCCGAGGACGGTCGGGAGTGAGGGTGACCGACAACCGGTTGGGCAGTACCTGACCCGGCCGAGAATCCTTGGTCTGAGCCCCAGATTTAGGTTGTGGAGGCAGGGGTTCCACCACAATCGGTGGGGCAGCCGGTTTTGGCCGAACAACCAGCGCTGGTTTGGGCTCCTCAACCACCGCGAAGGGTTGTTCGGCCGTTCAGGTGACAGCCACTTAATGGCCGGGAAGGTGACGCAAGGCCGGGCTTCACCCCCGGGTCAGAAGGAGCTGCTGCCATATTAAGTCCTCGTAGCGTCGACGCAATTTGCGCCGAAGCCTCTCCTCCGAGGAGGAAGACAACGAGGATGAGCAGCGCCGCCGCTTTCCTCGGTGCCAAGACCAAGACCGCAGGTGTCGGCGGGATCGGCTGAACAGAGAGGAGGTCCGAGACCAAGACCGTCGGTGTTTCCGATGGTGGGTCTGGGAGGCAGTGGGGGAAACCCATTCCTCCCTCGGCTTGGGAGCCTTAACCAGAGACTCCAGCACAGGAGGCGCAGGCAAGTCCTCTGTTTCCACCGGGGGGGGGGGCTGGTGAAGAAGGGTTATCGGCTTCTCCAGTTGACGGGTGTCTCGGCCAGCTGACTTGACGGGGACACCGTGAAGCCAGCAGTGTTAGCCGCAACCTCAACCAAAGTCGAGAGTCGACTGTTGGGGGAAGGGGACCTCTCCTCCCATGAACGCCGACGGTGGGACTTACCCTTTGAGTCCTTCTTCTTGGACCGAGAAGAGTGTCCCGATGGACCCTCACCTTTTGTGGAGAGGTATTGACAAAGCTCCTTAAAAGAAGCCGTATAGGAGGAGCCCAAGGAGAGTGGGATAAATGCAGCGACCGAGGAAGACGAAGATGTGGCCTGGGTCACCTCCTCCTCGAGGGTGATCATCTGTTCAAGTTGCTCAGCCAAGCCTGCCACCGAGGAAACCGTCCAACGGGCCTCCTTTGACTTCACTAGCAGTATATGTCTCTCTGGGCACCCAAGTTGGAGCCTGGCAGCACGGTCTTCGAGGACATTTGCAGAGAAGAACTTGCACAAATCGCAGGCCTGCGGATCGTGGTCAAGCCCAAGGCAGTAGACGCACGTGGAGTGTGCATTGGTCAGAGACATCTTCTGCCCACATGGGCACCGCCGATAACCGGGAGTCGATTTATACATCGCAGCCGCGAAGGAAGAAACAGACCGAAGTCTTGTAAACTAAAATTAGTTTCGGGTAAACCAAAGAGTTTGGATCCAGTCTAAACGTAGAGCGCTAAGGAGGGAACCTGAGCTTCCAAGCGGTAAGGAAGATCTGGTGTCATGGGGCGGAGCCGAGAGTTTTACCACCCAGGTGGGTGGGAGGAGCCAGCTTGAAGACCTTCAGGTAAGATTTAAAGCTGCAAGGAACCTGCCAGACAGTGTGGATGAACAACATATCCATGTCCCTAGAAATAATGTTTTAATTTCATTCTGAAAGTCAGAAGTGAAGTGTTTACACTTTTTCAAAATATTGAAAAAATATGAAAGTATTTTGGGTATTGCAAACATTTTTTTCTCAGATAATCTAGTTGAAACAGGACTAAAATGCTTCTTAAACATGGAAGTCAATGCCACAAACAAACTTTATTCATGACTATCTTCCTAGGTAAGAGTCCTAGCTGTTTAAAACAGTAGTCTAAAGGTAATAAACCAGCCGTCCTCAGTAAACAACAGTGATGGGTCCTCACTGGAAGTTGTGTTGAAAATACAGAAATTACATACATACCATAATTCTTAATCTTCTTAGATGAAGTCTCCACCACTCATGCACACTGATTAGAGTACGCCAGAGGTGCTAGGACCCAGCGGAAGCCAAACTTTTTCATGAGGACTGGCACCGAGATGGAGTTGCGAGGAAGCGGCACTGCGAGCCAGGCTTGTGCGGTATAGACTATCTTGGCGTCGAACCTCCAACCACCTCAGTATCTTTTTTCCCAAAGAGGTGCAGTGCAACTAACCTAAAAATCGGGCATAAGATAGTCCGAATGACCCGTGTAAGAAGGGTCAAAAACAAAGTCTTCACAGTCCAACCACTGAGGGAGTGAAGACCAGAAATAGAGAACTGAGCTCGGGGGATGGTGGGTGGGCGTGTTAATGAGTGGCGGAGAGTTCATCCAAGAAGATCAAGAATTACGGCAGGTACGTAATTTCCACATCTTCCTGGACATAAAGTCTCTACCACTCATTCACACTGATGGGAGAGTACCAAGCTAAATAATCCCGAGACGGGTGGCAGGAGAGAGAGGAGCTCACGTTTTAGGACAGACGTCCATTGAGGATTGTCCTGCCAAATGATTGATGTTGTCTGGCATGGACATCCAAGGCACAGTGCTTAACAAAAGTATGCACGGACCTCCAGGTAGCCACATTGCCACTATCTGCAATGGGGACATTATGAATTTCCGCCACAGATGCCGCAACTGCTCTGGTAGAGTGAGTGTACACTCTGCCTTCCAGCTTGACCTGTGCCATGGAATAGCATTGGTGAAGGCATGCCACCAGCCACGCTGACATGCACCGGATAGCAACAGGTTGACCCAGCTGGGTCATGCTGAAGGAAACAAACAGTTGTTCAGCATTGCGAATTTCCTTCGTTCTAACCCAATAGAACCGCAAGGCTCTTTTTACGCCTAGGGAATGAAGGGTACGTTCTCCTTCATTCTGGAAGTGTGCAAAGTAGGTAGGAAGGACTAAAGGTTAATTCAGATGGAATTCTGAGACCACCTAAGACAGGAACTTAGGATAAGTCCTAAGAACTACTTTGTCCTTGTGAAATACAGTGTACGGGGTGTCTGTGACCAAGGCGCGTATTTCAGATACCCTGCGAGCAGAAGTAATAGCTGCCAGGAAGACCGTCTTCCAAGTGAGGAATTTCAACTCGCAAGTAGATAAGAGTCTTGAAAGGTTTACAAGTGAGCATGTCTAGCATAAGGTTAATGTCCCAGGCTACAACTGGATGTCTAATAGGAGGTCTGGTAAGCAGAATCCCCTTTAAGAAACCTCTTAACTACAGGCAGCTGAGCCAGCGACATGCAGAGTACTGGCTCATGATATGCCAAAATTGCGCAAAGATGAACTTTGACTATCGAGTATTGCAGACCTGTGTTTGAGAGGTCTAAGAGATACTTCAAGACTTTATTCGGTGGGCAGGAAAAAGGATTCCAAGAGGATTTTCATACCAGATAGAGAAACGCTTCCATTTAGCTGTGTAGATTTTCCTGGTGGTTGGCTTACGTGCAGCCAAAAGAATATCCGAAACCCTATGAGAAACATTAAACCTATTCACCTCTATCTCTTCAGGAGTCAAGCGCGGAAGTGAAGGGACCTCAGACTGGGATGGACTACAGGGCCCTAGGTCAGAAGGTTTGTCTGAAGGGGAAGCGGTTTCGGGGAGGTTTCCCATAGTCTGTTGATTAGGGGAAACCAGATCTGATGAGGCTAGAACGGGGCAATGAGAATCATTCTGCCCCCCCCCCCATGCCTCCAGTTTGAGCAGTACCTCTGAATTAGGGGAAGAGGAGGAAATGCATATAGAAAGCATTTGTCCACTGCAGCCTGAATGCATCCTGACAAAAACGCCAGGTCCTGGATTTCTGGAGCAGAAGAGAGGCAGTTCTGCACTGAGTGAGGATGCCAAAAGATCCAGGTCCGGAGTTCCCCACTCTTCGAAGAGTGACTGAACAACGGTTAAGTCGAGAGACTACTCGTTAGGATCTGTCTCCATTCTGCTGAGATGGTCTGCCAGCTCGTTTTGTACTCCTGGCAGGTTAACCACCTGAATCAGAGCCCTGTGCTCCAAGCACCATTCCCACACTCTGATTGCTTCCCTGGATAATGGGTAAGAGTATGCATTGCCCTGTTTGGTGATGTAATACATCACTGCCCTGTTGTCCATTTGAAGGAAAATGTTCTTGTGACAGAGTATGTCCTTCAAAGCTCAGACTGCATAGAGGACGGCTCTCATTTCCAGGACTTTTATGTGAAGTTGAGAATCGTCCTGAGTCCACGTACCCTGGGTGTGGAGATCCTGGCAGTGAGCACCCCAACCCATCAGGGACGCATCCATGGTAATGGAGATCTGATGATCCAGAGGGGCAAAGGGATATCCTTCCAGAAGGTTGTCCTCCGAGACCACCAGGTGAGTGACCTCTTCAGAGGTTCCGTCACCTTGATGAGAAAGGACCGAGGGTGAGTGGTTGGGGCCACTGAGTACTGAGCATCCACTGAGAGGTTCTCATGTGGAGATAAGTGAAAGGTTCAGTGAACACCGAGGATGCCAGCATCCGTTGCATCAAGAGAGCTTGCACTCAGCTGTTCTCTGATGAAGCAGGCCATCTGTAAGATATCGCTCCTTCTGTCCTCCGGAAGAAAAGCTTTCACACAGGAAGTGTCCAGAACGGTTCCTATGAGAAGGAGCTTCTGGGAGGGCTGCAACTGTGACTTTTGTGAGGTTCAGCAGGACTCCAATGGACGTGAGGAAGGCTGAGACCTTGGCCATGGCCTCCAGAGTCTCTTGCCTGGAGGGGTCCTGCTAGAAGCCAGTCATCCAGATATGGGAACACTTGGATTCTGATTTTCCTTAGATGCTCTGCGAGAACTGCACAGCACTTTGTAAAAACTTCAGGCGCTGAGGATAGCCCAAAGGGAAGGATTCTGAATTGATAGTGTTGACCCACCGACATGAACCTTAGGTATTTGTGGTGATTTGTGTGTATGACAATGTGCTTGGTAGGCATCCTGCATGTCCAGGGAAGCTAACCAATTATGCTGATGAATCAAAAGTAGCAGGATACCAAGTGATATTATCTTGAACTTTTCCTTGTGCAGGAATTTAACTTTCTGAGATCCAGAATAGGTTGCATGCCACCAGTTTTCTTTGGAACCAGAAAGTAATGGGAGTAGAAACCTGTGTTTTGTTGATCCAGCAGAACTACTTCTACTGCCCTATTGTTCAGAAGGCCTTGTACCTCAGAAGCAAGAAGGTCTGACTGTGCCGCAGACAGCCTGGGCTGTCGCTTGGGAGGATGATCTGGAAGGGTTTCAGACAGATAGAGAGGGTACCTCTTGTGGATTATCCTGAGGGCCCATTTGTCTGATGTTGTAGATTTCCACTGGTCATACAACTGAGTCAGACATCCTCCCACTGTCGAGGAAGAGTCCCCCTTGGGCAGCTGAGGTGGGACCTGGGCCGGAAACTCAGAAGGTGGCACTGAGCGCTTTTGGGCCTTGTGCCTTCTGCTGCATTTTCTTTTGTGGCTGAGGGGTTTGGTTTCAGTTAAAGCCTCCTCTGCCTTTGCCATGAAAGAACTGACGCTTGTTCCCACCTCCTAGAGTGGGAGCAGGCAGAGATCTAGCTGTCTTAATGGCATACCTAGTCTTCTGTGTGACCTGTAGTGCTTGTTCCACCTGAAGCCCAAACAGATACATACCTTCGAAAGGTAAGGCCATGACTTCCTGTTGGGCATCATTCGTAAAGCCCGAAGTACGCAGCCAGGAATGGCGACAGGTGCAAATGTCAGCCGCTGCCGCCCGGGAAGCAGTATCGAAAGCGTCCATTACAGCTTTAATTTGTTGATTATTGGACTCGATACCTCTAGTCATGGTTTGTAGTAGCTCTGAGTTAACCTCCGACTCAGGCAGAGCTTCTACAGTTGCTTTGAGTGAATGCCAAAGAACATACTCATATTGAGAAAAACAGCCCTGGTAGCTGGCAATGCGCATGCCCAGGGTTGAGGCAACAAAGACTCGCTTACCCAAGGTGTCTAACTTGTGAGATTCTTTGTTTATAGGATGGGCTGCAGATTCCTGAGGGAGGACAGCCTTATTATTCTCTGCCAGGACCACTATGGCATCAGCAAAGGCTCGCGAGGTCGAGACAGGGCGATCCTTGTGAGGGGCATATTTCCTATCTATGGACTTAGCCACAGAAGGAATAAGAGTTGTATTCTTCCACACTTTCTGGGAAAGAGTCTCGAAAGATGGCTGTCCCGGAGTGGTTAAATCTATAGGGATTTCCGGAACATGCAGATATTGGAGACACAGAAGCTTCCCAGGATCGATTTCCATGGTCTGGAGAGAAAGAGTAGAATTAAATTCTTGAGCAGAGACTTAAAGGAAAGACCTTCAACAACAGGCTCTGCAGGAGGACTGATCCCTGCCACCAGGGCAGAATCGGTATCAACATCACCACCCAGCCAGAGATCCAGATTGGTCTCAAAATCATCTCCTCACAGTCCAGGGGGGACTGTACAGACAGGAACAGAATGAAAACCAGGAGGGAGAAAGAATTGGAGTCAAAAACCTCTGGAAACTAGACGGTGCCGTACACATCCTCAGTGCCGTTGAAGAGAACAGCGCCGAGTACAGAGACAGCACCGACACAAGAAAACAGCGTCATGCACGGTGCCAACAGGAAGCACAACACTGCACATGGCACCGACGCCACCCTCGGAATCAAAGATGGCATCGACAGGTAGCCCCGCACCACACAAGGCACAGACACCAAACCAGGTGTTGACAGGGTATGCGCGCTGACACCACCCGCGGAGCTGGAAAAGCCTGCACTGCAGGCGACGGCACCGTCGCAGAAGTCTGAGAACTGTGATTTGAAGGTTAAGGATGAAAAATGGCTTGAGATAAAGGCATCGGTGTGGACCCCTGTGCTGCAGCCATGTAAGGGGGATAGACCCGGAGCGCAGAGTCGATGGCACCGAAGAAGGCGCCGCGCAACTAGGAAGTCCTAACCGTCCTGCCTGCTGATCCGAAACTGACAGGGCCGAAGACCCCAGCGACGGACTGGCCGGTTTGAGCAGTCGGGACAACCTCCGAGCCCACTGCTCCATAAGAGTGGCCCAATGGTGAAACTGCTCATTGGAAGCCCCTTCAATAGGCAGAGAGGAGCTCCGGTGTCGAAGAGGCTGGCTACCAGAGACAGAAAAGGAAAATTACGTACCTACCGTAATTCTTGATCTTCTTGGACGAGTCTCCACCACTCATTCACACTAGTGGGATTAGCGCCGGAGGCACTAAGACCCATCGGGAGCAAACTTTTTGCTGGAGGGTCGGCGCGAGAGACGGCGCCGCGAGACACGGCGCCGCGAGCAGCGGCTCGAGCGGTAATGACCATCTCAGCAACGACCCTCCAACCGCCTCAGTACCTTTTTACCAAGGAAGTGCAGCAACTAACGTAAGAGTAAACCCAACATTAAAAATGGACATAAGATAGTCCGTATGACCCGTGTAAGAAGGGTCAGCAAAGAAATCCTCCACGGCCTAAGAGATTTGAGGAGTGAAGACCAATACACGGTGAGCTCGGGGATGGAGGGTGGCGTGTGAATGGTGGTGGAGACTCGTCAAGAAGATCAAGAATTACGGTGAGTACGTAATTTTCCTATCTTCCTGGACATAAGTCCCACCACTCATTCACACTAGTGGGAGAGTACCAAGCTGATAATCCCCCAAAAGGGCGGCAGGAGAGCCAGAGCTCACGCATCTAAGATAGAAGCCCATTAAGGACAGTTCTGCCGAATGCGGAATGTCGCCTAGCATGAACATCCAGTGCATAGTGCTTAACTAAGGTATGCACTGAGCTCCAGGTGGAGCGGCGTTGTATTATCTGCAATTGGAACATTGCACTTCCGCTAGGGATGCCATGACCGCCCTAGTAAAGTGAGCTGACACTCTACCTTGTAATTTAACTGGAGCCATGGAATAGCAATGACGAAGGCATGCCACTAACCATGAAGAGATGCATCTAATAGCGACAGGTTGACCCAGCCGGGTGTCGCTGAAAGAAACGAACAGTTGCTGAGTCTTCGAACATCCTTGGTTCTATCTAAATAGAACATAAGGCTCTCTTAACATCCAAGGAATGAAGAGCTGTTCCCTTCATTTTGGAAATTAGCAGTAAGCGGAAGTACCAGAGGTTGGTTTAGATGGAATTCTGACACAACCTTGGAAGAAATTTAGGATGAGTACGGAGAACTACCTTGTCTTTATGGAATACAGTATACGGAGGGTCCGTAACAGGGCATGTATCTCAGAGACCCCAGGGCTGAGTAATGGCCACCAGGAAGGCAGTCTTCCAGGTAAGAAATTTTAGCTCACAGGTAGCTAAGGGTTCGAAGGCTTCCAGTGAGCATGTCCAGCACCAGGTTAATGTCCCAGGCTGCAACTGGACGCTTAACAGGGGTCTGGTATGGAGAATCCCTTAAGAAATCTCTTCACCATAGGCAACTGAGCCAGAGTTAAGGAAGAAACCGGCTCATGGAGCGCTGAGATGGCACTAAGGTGAACTTTAACTGTGGAGTACTGAAGACCTAAGTTTGACAGGTCCAAAAGATACTCCAGAACCTTGCCAGAGGACAGGAAAAGGGATTCCAAGAGGATTTTGCACTATCAGAAGAAAAACGTTCCATTTGGAAGCATAGCTTTTTCGGTGGCTGGCTTCGAGCAGCCAGAAGGATGTCTGAGACTCTGAGAGACGTTGAACCGATTCACTTCTATCTCTTCAGGAGCCAAGCATGAAGGTGAAGTGATTTCAGGTTGGGATGGACCAATCGAACCCTGAGTCAAAAGACTGATTTGCAAGGAAGTGGTCTCGAGAGGCTGCCAACATACTGTTGAGTAGAGGAAACCATAGTTGCCGAGGCCAGGAAGGAGCAATGAGAATCATCTTGGTCCCTGAGACTCGAACTTGAGGAGTACTCTGGATTAGAGGAAGCGTGGAAAGGCGAAAGAAAGCGCTTTGTCCACCGCAGCCTGAACGATCCTGACAGAAAATGCCAGGCCCTGGATTTCTGGAGCAGAAGAGAGGCAGTTTTGCGTTGAGTGGGGATGCAAAAGGTCCAGGTCTGGAGTCCCCACTCTTTGAACAGGGACCGAGCTACGGCTGGATCGAGACCACTGTGAGGGTCTGCCTCCGTTCTGCTGAGGTGATCTGCTAGGTCGCTTTGTATACCTGGCAGATAAACCGCTTGAATCAGAGACTTGTGCCCAAGCACCACTCCCACACCCTCATTGCTTCCCTGCAAAGGGATAAGAATGAGCACCGCCTTGCTTGTTGATGTAATACATCACTGCTTTGTTGTCCGTTTGAAGGAGAATGTTCTGTGACAAAGGACATCCTTCAGAGCTCGATTGCATAGAGGACCGCTCTCATCTCCAGGACATTTATGTGGAGATGAGTTTCGAACTGAGTCCATACACCTTGAGTGTGGAGGGAGAGACAGTGAGCTCCCCATCCCATTAGCGATGCGTCTGTGGTGATGGAGATCTGATGATCTGGGGGAGCAAAGGGGAATCCTTCCAGGAGATTGCTCTCTTGAGACCACCAGGTGAGAGACCTTCGAAGGGGCTCCGTCACCTTGATGGGATAAGACTGGGGGTGAGAGGTCGGGGACCACTGAGTGGAGAGCATCCATTGGGTGGTTCTCATGTGCAGTCGGGCCAGAGGGACAGTGAAGACCGAGGACGCCCATGAGACCCAACATACGCTGCATCGAGAGAGCTGTAACCGATTGGTTCTCCCTGATGTAACGGGCCATTCGAAGGATGTCGAGTCTTCTGTCCTCTGGAAGGAAAGCCTTCGCTGAAGAGGTGTCTAGAAGCGTCCCTATGAAAAAGGAGCCTCTGGGAGGGTTGCAGTTGAGATTTTTTCAAATTCAGCAGAACTCCCATGGACGTGAGAAGACGAGAAGTCGTTTGCACGGCTTCCAAAGTCCCTTGGCCGGAAGGGCTTGCTAGAAGCCAATCGTCCAGGTAGGAAACACTCGAGTCCGACTTTCCTGAGATGCGCCGAGAACTGCACAACACTTTGTAAAACTACGTGGCGCGAGGATACCCAAAGGGCAGGACTCTGAACTGATAATGCTGACCCAAAGTTACAAACCTGAGGAACTGCGGTGGGTCGGGTGGACGGAATATGCTGTGAGCATCCTGCATATCCAGAGAGGCCAGCCAGTCGTGCTGATGCAGCAAGGGTAACAGGGTACCTAGGGAAATCATCTTGAATTTCTCCCTGGGGAAGAATTTGTTTAACTTTCTGAGGTCTAGAATGGGGCGCATCCCCCCAGATTTCTTTGGAACCAGAAAGTAATGGGAGTAGAACCCTGTGTTTCGCAGATGCGGGGGCACCAGTTCTATTGCCCTGTTGTTCAGAAGGCCCTGGATCTCCGCGGTGAGGAGGTCTGACTGAGAGGCCGACAACCTGGGTTGTCGTCTGGGAGGACAATTCGGGGGGGTTTCCAAGAAATTGAGAGAATAACCCTCGCGAATTATCCGAAGGACCCATTTGTCCGAGGTTATGGACTTCCACTGGTTGTAGAAGTACATCAGACGACCTCCCACCGGAGGAGAAAGTTCCACCCCGGGCAGTGGATGGAACTTGGGCCAACGACTCATAAGGTAACGCTGGGAGCTTTAGGCCCCTGCGCTTTCTGCTGCGCCTTCTTTTTGAGGTTGGGCAGGTTGGCTTTATGGGCTTCCCTGCCTCTGCCTCGAAAGGACCTGACGACTATGAAACTGACGTCTGTTCACATGCCCCAGGAGGGGGCAGGTGGAGGTCTAGCCAACTTAATGGCCGATCTAGTCTTCTGAGTGGCCCCTAAGGCTTGCTCCACCTGAGGGCCAAAAAGAAAGGAGCCATCAAAGGCAGCGCCATCACCTGCTGCTGAGCATCATTCGTGAAGCCAGAAGTACGCAGCCAGGAATGGCGCCGAAAATCCTCAAGGCTGCTGAGCGAGAAGCAGTGTCTAAAGCGCCCATGGCGGCTTTGACCTGTTGGTTATTGGACTCAATACCTCTAATAACGGTCAGAAGCAGCTCTGACTTGGAATCGAATCTGGAAGAGCTTCAACCATTCTTTTCATAGAGTGCCACAGGATATACTCATACTGAGAAAAATAGCCTTGATAACTGGCAATACGCATACTTAGAGTGGAGGCAGCAAAGACTCTCTTACCTAATGTATCAATCTTACGAGACTCTTTTGTTAATAAAGTGCGAGCTGTAGTAGTTTGAGGAAGAACGACCTTGTCATTCTCTGCCAGGACTACAATAGGATCATCAAGGCTTGGGATGCCAAAATGGGACGATCCTTGGGAGCTGAATACTTTATCAATGGATTTAGCCACTGAGGGAATAAGAGCAGGATTATTCCATACCATTTGAGACAGCGTCCTGAAGGAAGGCTGAATCGGAGGAGTCAAACCGTGGGATCTCCAAGCATGAAGATACTGGAGTCTTAATATCTTCCCAGGATCGATGTCTGTAGTCTGGAGAGAAGAGTGGATCCCAGGTTCTTCAACAGAGACTTAAAGGACAGGTCCCTCGACCACAGGCTCTGTAGCAAAGAAAGATCCTGTTTCCTCCACTTCATCACCCAACCAAGGTCTGGGTCAGCTCAAGATCATCTCCTGATGGTCCAGAAAGGACTGTTCGGACAGGAAAGGAGTGAAAATTAGGAAGGAGGAAATAGCAGAAAAACAAGGAGGAGTCCCAAGGGCTGCTGGCGCAGAGGCAGCAAAAGCAGGGCTGAAGGCGGCACCGAGGCGCCGCAGCAAGAAGGCAGCGGCCACTGGCGCCCGGCGGCGCGCAGGCGACAGCAGCGCGCGGCGGCGACCCGGCGGCGCAGCGCCGCAGCGCCGCAGACGGCGCGCAAAGCGGCGTCACAGACGGCGCGTGAACGGCCTGTGATCGGCGCCCGCGAGCGGCGTGACGGCACACGCCGTATCCGCGGCACCACCGGCGGCGCCCGCGGACACCCAGCGGCGCCGCCAAGACTGCATCGGCACCGAGCGGGCGCGACAAGCCCAACAGACCCTGCCCGGGCGCAGGCCAGGAACCTGGAAAGCTAGAAGGAAAAAACAGGAGATAGGGCATCGGTGAGGCCCCTGCGCGCCGCCATGTGAGGAACGCTTAAGACGGAGTCGCTGGCACCGGCGAAGGCGCCACCACTAGGAAGGCAGCAACCGCCTACCTGATCGCCGGAGGGCCCGAGGCCCGAGGCAACCGAGCCAGGCAGAAGAACCAACCTCCGAGCCCATTGCTCCATAAGAGCGCCCACTGATGAAACTGCTCATCTGGAGTCCTACCTATAGGCGGGAGGGACTCCGATGTCGAGGGCGGCGATTACGGAGAGTTGGCGACTCCGAAGGAGGGGACCGCAACCTAGACGATAACGCGGCGTCGGCGCGATCTGAGAGGCGACCTGAGTGATGCCTTCTCTTTTGACCTGTGGGCGAAGAAGAGCTCGAGGCGAACGGTGCCGAGAATGCGACCGTTTATTTTTATGCGGGCGAGGACGCCCATCCCCAGACATCGGACTGACCGTTGTCGGAACCCGCTGAGGAGAAGGAGGCTGACCGGACCCAGCCCGCTGACTGAATAGCTTACAATGGCCCCTCACCATCACCTGACCTGCTCATGGTCGACTCGTCCAGTGGCGAGACTTCTTCAAGTAAAATTTAATATTAGAAAAATTTAACGAAAATAGAATAAAATTAAGCGATACTACTTATCGTGATAAAGTTACAAAAACAAACTGAAAACTATGCGCTAGTTTGAAGTTTGACTCGACAGGCGAGCCACGTCACTGAAGCGCACTGACGGGCGAAAAAGGAACTGAGGCGGGTTGGAGGGTCGCCGCTGAGATGGTCATTACCGCTCGAGCCGCTGCTTGCGGCGCCGTCTCTCGCGCCGACCCTCCAGCAAAAAGTTTGCTCCCGATGGGTCTTAGTGCCTCCGGCGCTAATCCCACTAGTGTGAATGAGTGGTGGAGACTTATGTCCAGGAAGATCCGGTGATTCCGAAAGAAACGGAGACCGGCTCCTGACTCTAACAACTGACCATCTACACACAGATGTACCAGAGGGTGACCTCAAGTGATGCTGTTTCTTCTTCGACTGGTGGGCTGAAGAAGAACTCGAGGTTGAACGGTTCCGTGAATGGGACAGTTTCTTTTTATGCTTTCGAGGGGACCACCAATCCCATCCCCCACCCCCCAGCATTAAAATATCATTGGTACTTTTCGTGATAAAATACAAAATAATAAAACTGAAAACTAAGCTGCTAGTTTGAAATTTGACTCCTGATGGGCGAGCGACGTCATCACTGAAGCACACTCGACGGCGGGAAAGAAGGAACTGAGGTAGCTGGAGGGTCGAAGCTGAAATAGTCTATACTGCATGAACCTGGCTCGCGGTGCCGCTTCCTCACGAATCCATCTCGGCACCGGCCCTCATGAAAAAGTTTGGCTCCCACTGGGTCCTAGCGCCTCCGGCGTACTCCCATCAGTATGAATGAGTGGTGGAGACTTAATGTCCAGGAAGCAGGGTTCATTCTTGAAAATTTATGAAGTGGGACAGTGTCCCATAGATACTGAAAAATAGGGGACAAATAGTAAAAAACAGGGGACATATGAAAAAATGCTGGGGATTCACACTTGCAAGTAAGGAAGCAGGAGTGATGTATGCCTACTGACAATGTGTTTTTTTTTTTGTAACCATGAAACGAACAGGGTTCATTTTAGATAATTATCTACATAGGATACTGACCCACTAGGTATAAAAAGGGTCAAATGAAAAAAAAAATAATGAGTCATATTGTTCAACAGACCCCATATTCATAAAACAGCAGTTTAAAACCTCTATAACAGTGAGCAGGTTGTCGCCAAGGTAGAAGGAAAGGTGGGTCAAAATTAAAAACCGTGTGCCAACTGTCCCAATCCCCCACCCAAAAATGAACCCTGAGGAAGATACAGCTATTTGGTTCAATAAAATTTTGACTTTTGTTAATAACCCCTTCCCGTTGAAGAATAAAAAAGCAAACCATAATCTATGATTGGAATAAGGAAACTTCGGGCAAAAAGTTTTCTAGTTGAAGGAACCAGTAAAGAATTTAATTGATACAATGCTTCCAGTTTTCGGTGTGTAACCTTAATCATACCAGAAATATGGAGTTCAAAAGTCATACTTTCATCAATTAATTGTCCTAGATATTTAAATTGCTGGACTTGTTCAATATCCACACCCAGGAATGTCTGAAAGAGAAGTGTAGTATTTTCCCTGCTTTCCTTCTAGCTTTACAAAGGACCACTAACTTTTTTTTTTTTTATTATTTAACACCAATCTATCATCGATAAACCAGTTATGTGCAGCAAGAAAGTCACTAGACAGATATTTCTGAACCGGTTTTAAATCTAATCCACTCGTGAGGATCACTGCGTCATTTGCATAAAGTAAAATCTGAGAGTTAGTACAAACTAAAGGAAGTGTGTTCAAAAAGAAACTAAAGAGAAGAGGACCCAGAATAGACCCCTGAGGAACACCCAGTGAAACAGAAGCAGGGAACGAGTACCGACTACTGATTTTTGTCACCCAAGAACTTTGTCCCAGATGACTTCTATACCACCCTGCCATGTCACCAGACATGCCCAGTCTGCCAAGAGATGACAGTAAAAGACCATGATCTTCCAGGTGAAAGGCCTTGGTGAGGTCCACAAAGACGACCTCAGTATAATGCCCTTATCCAGGGCCAACTAGACAGCGTTTCTGAACCCCACCAAGGCTGTCATGGTACTATGGCCAGGCCTGAAGCCGTGTTGGGTGGGGGTAAGAATTTTATATTTTGACAAATATTCAAACATTTGGTCAAGAACCATTTTCTCAAGTACTTTGGATAGCAGAGCTAACTGTGATATAGGATGGAAATTCTGAACATTAATTTAATTTTTTCATTATTTGACTCCTCTCTGGCCGCAAAGCTATTGAATTGCTTCTCACCTGAAGGCACTCCTATCAGCCTGAAAAATCAGGATTCCTTTTGCCTCTCCCCTATAACCTTTAAACAGGTAGAGGACATGTTACTGAAATTAGGCACCAAAAAGTGTGCCGTGCTGATAAATTAGATCCATATTTCCTAAATATAGGCTATCACTTCTTAACTACCCCAATAACCCATCTTTTCAATACGTCGATTACTACTGGCACTATCCCCTTCCTATGGAAAACAGCTCACATATTGCCTGTTTAACTCTGGCGACCCATGTGACCTGAACAATTATAGCCCTGTCTCTACAACACCTGTCTTATCCAAACTATTGGAGAAATTAACATACAACTAAGGGACTACCTCGAAAACATGAAGCTATTTAACCCGTTGCAATTTGGCTTCAGGCAAAATCTCAGTACATATCGGCCTTCACTAAAGTGACAAATGACTGGCTCACAGCCTTAGATAACAAACACTATACCAGAGCAGTCTTCTTGGACTTAAGCAAAGCATTTGATACCATAGATCATAATCTGTTACTACTGAAACTCAAAGTACACGGCCTAAACAATTCCACTGCATTGCAGGCCTTTTTTTTTTTTTTTGCTTTTCAGCCACAGGCTCCAGCCCCTCTGACCAGTTGTTTGCCCCCGTTGAAAGCTGAAATGGCCCCCTGTTTTCTAACTATCTCTCAGGAAGAGTCCAACGCATTAAAACAGATGGGCTTATATCCTCCCCTTTACCGCTTCTGAGAGGTGTGCCTCAGGGATCTATTCTAGACTCTCTTCTTTTCCTGATCTATATTAACTCCCTAAGTGACAATATCCATTCAGCCAAACTGCATTTCTTTACTGATGACAGTCCTTTATTTATCGAAACCTTCCCTAGTAGATGATGGCACCGAACTACAATCTGACTTTAATCAGTTACAACTCAACTTTTAAGATCAAAGCTTTTGTTAAACGCAAAGAAAACAAAGGCAATGTACTTCTCACTCACACTATCCCCAACCTCACTACTTAGGTATGACACTCCGTTACCCATCACAACTCTACTGGGGGACTCACTAGAAGTCATAGATAAATTCAATTATATAATGGCAAGAAAAGAATGCTTGCCTCTAATTGGTCAGTCTGGCACTGGACCCGTGATGTTATCCCAGTACATCATCACGGGTCTAGTACCAGCACACAAACGACCGCAACAAATGTACAAATTAAAAACAAAATGAATCATTCCGCGGCCGCAATTGCTTGACCCACTGTCACCCTGCTGACACCACAATTTCCTTCAGTTCCTGGTCTGCCCCGAAACAAATGACACATTAAAACAATACTGTGATTAAGTTTAGTAAAATAAACTGTTTCTCGCTATCCCCCCCCAAAAAAAACAGTAAAACACCTCGATCCCTCAGCAAGAGAGCGAGTGAGACTGAGCAACAGCAAGCAAGAGTGTCTTTTACTTAGCGTGTGCCACTTCTCATAACGCTTGCTCGTCTAGCAAATCTGTTTTCGTTTTGTTCCCCCCCAACCCCACCACGTAGAAACAAAAAACTGTAGCACAGACAGTCAAACATCATGATCCCACCCATTCCAGACTGAGCGAGTGAACAAGCAAGCACGTCTTTTAAATACTCACTGCTCAGCTCTTAACACTCACTCGGTCTTCAATTCAAATCAGTGCCAGCTTCAAGACTCACTAAACACAAATACAGGGAAACAGAAAAGCCAAAAAAAAAAAAAAAGACCTAAGGAGGAAATGCTACATCCTCTTAACACTACAAGCATTCTCATATGTAGAGAGCCACATGAAAAACACATCTCTGCCCACTGGCTGAAACAATAAATAGGCACTATTTTTTAATAATGCATTCCTACCCACTTAAAAAAATGAAAAAAACAAACTTAACATGTACTTATTCATCTTTTTTTGGTTTATTTTACAAATAAGCCATTGTATAATATGAATAATGCACTCCAGGGTGTGTATTGTGCTGGGACAACGTCACTTCTGGGGTGATTAGTCACACTCGGCCTGCGGCCTCGTGCCTAATCACCCCAGGCGTGACGTTATCCCACCATAACACACACCCTGTTGTGCATTATTGCTTAAGTATCTAGGTTTTTGGTTAATTAATAACCTCTCCTTCACTGTTCACACTGAAACTCTTACTAAAAAATTAAAAGCCAGATTGGGTTTGTCCTACAGGAACAAATCCCTGTTCCCTATTTATATTAGGAAAAGGCTAGTCTAAGCCACCTTCCTCCCCCTTCTTGACTATGCGGACATTGTATATACCAGTTGCATAATCTTCCACCTGCACAAATTGGATGTTCTCTTCCACCGTGCCATTCATTTTATAATAAAATTCCCCATCCAGGGCCCATCACTGTGTGCTCTATTCAGCAGTGGGCTAGACGTCCCTCACTACCAGAAGAATGTTACACACTTGTACCTGGGCATACAAATCTTTGCTGAATAAACTCCCTCTACATATCTCGTCTATATTCCACTGTTCCTATAGCTGCTATTAGCTCAGGAAAAACTCCATTATTTTGTTAGACATACCCAAGTTCCGCACCTGCTTTGGTAAAGCTGCCATCAGCTATGTTATTCCCTCCATTTGGAACAAAATCCAAACCACTCTTAGGATTTCCGAATTTGTTTCTTTCAATGTCGCTAAATCCCTAGTAAGCAGTTCCCTTAAGGAAGACTGCCATTGCCAAACTAGTTAGCATGTCCTTCTAGGCTAAGTTAACACCACCAAACAGTTAGCACCTTATCTCCTATTCGGAGTTACTCCTCCCTATTACTTGTGTCATTATTGTGCATTTGCTTATGTTGCTGCAATGCATACTGTAAACAGCTCTTTCACATTTTATATGAGTACTCCGCTGCTATGTTCACTGTAATCAGCTGTTCTATACTTGGGATAATTAGGTATTGTACAGTTCCTTGAACACTATTCTGTGTAATGTATCTGCTGTATTGTATTGCCTGTGGCAGGACCTCCTTGTAAATCAGCTTGCTCAATGGAGCCTTCCTGGTGAAACAAACATGAACTTGTCCCCCTTTGCATATCTGCAGCTACAAAAATATATGTGAATCTTTATGTGGAACTGGGATCCCTTGGTTTGAAAATGTATATACTTATACTGTTGAAATGATTGCAAAAAGCTATTTGGAATTGAGGGGGTTAACATGCGATGCAGTTTGCGCTCACCTCAGGCTTGTTTGCAAACTATTTTGCAGAACTGTCAGCAGGAGGCCAGCTAGGGGGCACTGCTCTATTTGCAAGCCTGCTCTGCTAAGAAACTGACAAAAACTCTGATACATTTTCTGAGAAACAGGATGTTCTCTTAATGAGTTCCCAGGTAAAGACTTAAAAAAGCGCAGCAATATTTTTGCTAGAGAGAGGGAGATACAAACTTGGAATTAGAGATACCCTCAGACGAAGGACTCTGTTTTCTTGGTTTGTACTGCCTTTGTAAATAGTTATACTGAACATTTTTATTTTTTATTTTACTGTTATTGATAATAAAACGCTACATGCGAATGTAATAACTGCTCCTGGCTTTCCTATGCTTTCTGACCTGTGCCTCAATGACACTTAGAAAAACTAAGTTATTAAATTGTGACAAAGACTAAACTGACACAAAAATAAACTCTAGCTTTGAATAATAAAACTGAGAAGAACTGAATGCTATTGTCATACAGACGTGAAGTTTTAACTCCTGGCTGAGGAGTGACATCATCACTGTTGTGCACTCGATGGTGGGGGGAAAAAAGGAACCGAGGCGGTTGGGACAGTTGCCGAGGTTATCTAGCAGTCATGTGCACTGACTCACGTACTGCAGCTTCAGCCTCTGTAAAGTTCTGGCTCCTGCTGGTTCCTAGCATCTCCGGCTAAGACCCACAAGTGGAAATCAGTGGTGAAGACTGATTGTTGGAAGATCCCAGTGCTGCCACACTGGCTAAAAAAGACTTACTCGGCTTTGTATCATAGTCCGGAGGCCAGAGTCGGGGTAAACGGATATTTTTCAGACTGCATACCTTTAAAAAGAGGTACGAGACAGGGCTGCCCACTTGTTTTTTTTTTTATTTATTTATTTTATTTGTGAAATCAGTTTATAACCTTTGAGCCAGAGGCTCGTTTCCAAAGGTACCTCGTCACATTAAAGACATACATAGAGTTTTAGGTTACATAGCACAGGTTTGCTAAAAATAGGCATTCATCAGAGGAGCCACGTCACACTGAGGTCAGACAAAATACATTTAGGTTACAGGGTACAAGTAATTGAGAACAGGTGTTACACAAGTTGGTATCAAAATTGAGCAATCTAATAGGCATACTGCATGAAACAGCTGGCACTGGCCGGAGTTAGACATGGAGTGCGGTGTACCAGGAAGAGGTGGTGGGAGGGGCTGGGTGGAGAGCCGCCCGGTGGGCGTTGTCATGAGAAGTCGAGGTGAAGGCTGCCTTCAGAGACAGGAGCAGCTACGAGTGTTGAAGAGTTGATTTCGAAGGGTGGTTTTGAACTTGGAGATGGTGGTGGCATTGGTGATGGGGGCAGGGAGAGAGTTAAACCAGGATGGGGCTCTGTGGCAGAAGGACCTCTGGCCACGGCTGGTTCTTGATCTGGGGACCATTAGAGTCGTCTTGTTGGATGACCGTGTTGCAATAGTGGGTGGGATCTGGTGGATGGATGCCGTCACCTCAGGAGGGGAGAGCCCGAGTAGGATTTTTTTTGTGAGGAGGCAGGTTTGATATCGGAGCCGTTCATCCAGGGTAGGAGTTTAGCCTCGTCCTTACAGCTGACAGGTGTGTGTGAGCCTAGGGCACCAGTAATCAATCTGCAGGCTTTATTCAGGGTTAAGTGAATTTTTTTGAGTGCAGTCATGTCGGCAGCACCATAGACTGGTAGACCATAGTCTACAAAGGACAATACGGAAGATGTAACAGCGAGCCGGAGCACATTTGGGGGAAAGCAGGTTCTATGGCGGAAGAGGATGCCAAGCCGTGTGTTAGTGGCGGATGGTAGGGCATCAATGTGGTTGTGAAATGTGAGGGCTGAGTCGAAGGTAACCCCAAGGTATTTGTAGGAGCAGACTTGTTCCAGTGGCTGCTTGGTACTAGGAAGGATATAGAGTGGGTGGTTGCTAGCTTTGTTTTGGGGGTGGGAAAAGAGCATAACTTTGTTTTTTTTAAGATTAATGACGAGTCTGCGCTCCTTAAACCAGGCTTCGGCATTATTGAAAGACTGCTGTAGGGTGTCCTGAAGGGAGACGGGATTGCGGTGGGTGGCAAAAAGGACAGCGTCATCTGCATACAGGAGAATTTTGCCACGGCATGCACTGGGCAGGGTGTTCAGATAGAGTGAGAAGGGGGCCGAGGATGGAGCCTTGGGGAACCCCAGAATGAATGGGACGGGTATCAGAGAGTATCCCATTGATTTTAACACACTGTGATCGAGCGGCTAGATAGCTCGTGCACCATGCTAGGGGGCCAGCCGAGAGACCAGTGTGGCAGAGAGCATTCAGCAGAAGAGGGTGGGAGACGGTGTCGAAAGCCTTTGAGAGGTCAATGAACACTGCACCAGCTAGGGAGCTGGTATCCAGGGAGGAGTGTAGGAAGTTGGAGAATTCAATTAGTGCAGTGCTGGTACTTTCCCCACTGACTTTTGCCCTATCGATAGAGCCCTTGGCAATCTGGATTCGTAGTCACCCTGATATCTCAGGGGTCCTAGTTAGTAAACAGGAACAAAAAGTGGCGCTCTAGGCCGATGATTCCCTTTTCTTTCTGAGAGATCCCCAACATTCTCTACCGCATCTTTTGGCGATGCTGAAGACCTCTGGACTTCTGGTGGGTTATAAAATAAACCTCTCTAAGTCAGAGGCCATGATACTAAGTGGCACCCCGGCAGGTTTTAAAGACACTTATTCCCTTCACCTGGGCCAAACATAACACATTTAGATACCTGGGAGTACAGATCTCAGCAGACACTTTGAAACTATTCCAGAACAACTATTTTAAATTGTATAACACCTTATCAGCTGACTTAGCCAGATGGAAAATGTTGCCCCTTAACACTACATGGAAGAATCCATACAATCAAAATGAATATATTGCCAAAACTGTTATTCTTGTTTCAAACGCTCCCTATAGAGATTCCACAGTATTTCTGGACCCAAATTAATAAATCTTTACAGAAATTCCTCTGGGAAGGAAAATAGCCTAGGACACCCCTCAGACTTTTACAAACTGCTGGGGAGGACAGGAGAACTGGTCTTCCACATCTACATTATTACTATCTGACAGCACAAGGGTTTCAGCTTTATACTTGGGCCAAGAGAAAGTAAGTCTGGTTGGTATCTTTTGGAACAGGAGTCGGTCAAGAAGGTACAATTATGGACTATTCCCACTATCTGGTCGTCAACCCTGAACCCCTGGGAGAAGCACTCTATTAGAATCCTACTCCGGCTTCGGAAGGCAACACATACTCCTAATCAGGTAGGCCCACTCTCTCATATGCCACGAGGCTACGTTCCCCCCCCCCCCGAGACAGATAGAGGATATCAATACTGGGAGGGTAGAGGCCTCACAAGATTTGCCCAGCTGACGGATAGAACATGCTGCCTTCCCTTCACGACTTTGAAAGAAAGGTTTTCCCCTCTGCAGAGAGGATTTTTACCGATACCTACAGGTCAGACATATGATCATATCAGGGGAAGCCCTTAGGATGATCCGAAGAGATCTGACCCCTCTAGAACAATACTGGCGGGATCTGATTAGGATCAAAGATAAGTTAAACTACATATCCTTATTATTCAAGGTGCTACTCTCCCCCCCGCCCCCTTAATTCTAGATGACATCAGGAAAAGATGGGAGACCGACAGTGGAGAGAGGGTGGTACCAGCAAATTGGGCTTGCAGATTTCAGAGGGGATGGCAGGTGACCTCTTCAGTGTAATGGAGAGTTTAACTGGAAGGTAATAACTCATTATTTGGATGACATTACAAGGCACTTTCACCCACAGGCATCACAGGCCTGTTGGCGACAATGCAGTATCCCCAGGGCAACGCTTTACCACATTTTTTGGGATTGTCCCAAACTATATCAGTTCTGGCAACAGGCGCATGCTGTCATAGAACAGATGGTGGAGTTCTCTCTACCACTTACATTCCAAGACATGATACTAGGCCTCCCAACTTTATCATGCAAAAAAAGGAAGGTGGTTGAATTAGCTCAGATTTTAAGAGTGGTAGCATTAAAATGTATCACTTCCATTTGGCTGCAGCCTATTCCCCAAGAGCAGTGGGTCTCCCGGGTGGAGGGATGGAGCATATTAGGCATATCATTCATTTAGATACAGAAAAATATCTAGATATCTGGAGGCCTTGGCAGGTCTGGAGAGAGGCCCATAGGTAGGGGAGTTGTATAGTACATGATAACAAAGAGATCTTGTTGGGGAGGAACTGGGGGGAAGGAGAAGGTGTGGATAATAAAGAAAAAACTTTTAGGATTTAGTCTAATGTAGAAATAAAACAAAGTAAGACTGAAGTGTTTTGACCATTTAAGTATATAACATATGTTGTAGAGACTTGTATTATAGTTTGATAAGTCAAGAAAAAACATTTTTTTTTCCCTTTGTTTATGAGGGTTAGTAGTAGGTGGAAACAAAAAGGTTGATCTGAACTGTTTCCGTATTGGAAAGGCAAAATAACAAAGTTAAGATACCAGTCGATTGTACTCATGTTTTGTGGACTGAATTTGTATCAACTCCTACTGGCCAGTTGCCGGGATTTGCTCAAGGTGAACTTTTTTTTTCTTTAACTCCATCATTCAACGTGGGAGTAAGGCAGCTCGATCCTGCAAAGAACTGTGTCCATCTTGTCAGGTCTTTTGACTAAAGGCAGGAAATCCTCTCCCTCACCATTTCCAAGAGCGAATATAAAGGACTGCAATGGGTACAACTGGATCATTGTTATAATAGAGTAATTGACTGACTAGCATTGTATAATGAGGTTAATTGATGTATAAGATCTGTGGCTTAATGGCTGTTTTATAATATGTGTAAGAAATTATCATTCTAACAATAAACGAATATGAGGTAAAAAAAAAAAAGACTTACTAACGCATTGTCCTTGCACCTCCAGCTAAGATCCAGGAGTGGGAACCGATATAGAAGATTGATTCTTATTCAATATCAGTGGCTCAGTAGGTAGCACACTTGCCTCTGGGGCCAGAAGATCGGATGGTTGTGGGCCTATAAGTCCCACATCAGGACTTTGGGATAATTCCTGTAACTGACACTGTAGTGCAGTATGAAGGGGATGTTGCACTGGTAAGGTGTCATCCTTTGGATGACATGTCAAACTGAGGTCCCTTCTGTGTATCTCTGGTCACTGTCCAGGTAGAAGTAAAAGATCCCATGGCACTTAACAAAGACCATGAAAGTTCCCCCGTGTTATGACCAGTATTCACCCGAAAAATAAAACAGGTCTATGCAACCTACCCCCCCCCCCTCCAAAATGCACCTGCTGATCCCCTTGCTGGCTGGCAAAAAAACCTCTCCCTACTCAACAGGCACCTGTATCTCTTTTTACCAACAAGCTGTCCATGGTGGCATCTGTATGATGCACAGTTTACATTCAGTGATTGGTGCTCTTCTTACAGTGTACAGATCAAAATTCAGACAGTAAACTGATGTGCCACAATAACTGAGATAAACTCCAGCATAAGAACACAGTGAATTGCTATAGATACAGGTTAAATTCAACTACTGTTACCATGAATTGACATGGCAATCAATTATTATCAGTGAACTGCTACGGTAATCATGTAAAATGTCACAAATAGTTGGGGAATTGCCATGGTAACCAAGGTATTGCATTTCTGTAGGGAAGTTGTGACTTACTTTCCTCTGAGAAACAGATTTGGTTCAAGCCTTGAGAGAAGCTGTTGTGCATTCTAGGAACGAGTGCCACCGTTGCCCCATCAGGGACCTGTAAACAAGGGAAGAGAATGGGATGAGATTTTCTTGGCCTTTTCACCCTCCCTCAAATACACAGACATGAACCCCCTATTAAACTGACACCATCCCACACTGCCACTGGTATAATTCCCTGTCTGGGGTACAACTACAGACCCAGGGCTTGCATTAACCCCCTACTGAAATCCCCAAATGGGAATTGTAAGGATTCTGAAGCACAAAAATGAAAGCAGTGCTTCAGCATTGACCCCTGTACATAGACAGATTTTCACAAATTTTGTTGGCAGAAAAAGTATCTGGTAATGTTTTACAAAGCCACTACAGCATATTTCTGACCCAAGGACTCTCTGGTCTGACCCCCCCCCCCCCAACATTTGAAGCAGAGTGTCAACCTAACCCCCACTTTACTGGTGCTAATGCAAGCCCTGCAGACCAATATCAATACTGCCAGTGTTGGCTAAATTCCTAGAAAAGTTAGTCCACTTTCAGTTATGGCACTATTTAGAGAAGTATGATCTCATTATGCCATTACAATCATGTTTCAAGCCCAATCATAGCACAAGCACAGAACTGGCAAAAGTCACCAATGATGGCTCACAGCTATAGATCAAAAATACACTACTGGAGACGTTTTCTTGGCTCTAAGCAAGGCCTTTGATACTGCAGATCACAGCATACTACTACAGAAATTACAAGGTGCTGGGGTCGACAAAGTTGCCGGGTTGTGGTTCAAAAATGACCTCACAGGCAGAGAGCAACACGTTAAAGCAGAGGGCTCATTCTCCTCACGGGCACCCACTCAAAAGGGAGTACCACACGCCTCTATCCTTGGGCCCCTCCTATTTACAATCTATACAAATGACTTAAGGAGTAACACTGATAAATCATCCGTCCACCTCTTCACGGACAATATGGTCTTGTACACCTCCAAGCCCACCCTACCAGAAGTGCTCTCAGAATTACAGCTGGAGTTCAATAAATGGCAATTAAACCTTAACTAAAACAAACTCAACACAGAAAAAACTAAAGTCATGTTTGTTTTTTTTAAACCACCAGTAAGACAAAGACACCCTCTACAACTCCACACATAACTATCCTTTCAGGTGATTTGCTTAAAATAGAACAGAGCATAAAATACCTCAGCCTATGGATAGATTACAAATTATCCTTCACAATGTAAATAGAGGCACTGTGTAAAAAGTTATGAAGCAGGTTACGATTTTCTTCACAAACAAGTGCTCCCTCCCACAATACGCTAGGAAGATACTAAAGCAAACTATGTTCCTTCCTCTCCTAGATTATGCAGACAACCTACAGCCAATGCTCTACAACCCACCTGCATAAGCTGAATGTCCCGTCTGACAGCGCCCTTAGATTTATTACCAATACAGCGCCAAGGACACATCACTGCAATTAACATGAGTCAATTGGATGATCTTCTCTAGCTACTAGAAAGCTGCAAAATGCATACAACTGGGCTTTTAAAGTACTCACTGAAGAGATTCCAAACTATATTTTAGTGTTGTTTAAAAAGACAGATGGTGGTGTCTGAGACTCCAAAGGTGTCCACCCATTATGGCAAAATGGCAATAAGCTGTCTCATTCCAACTGCATGGCACATCCTATAAAAATCTCTTAAGATCACTGGTTTGGTCAGCCACCATATATTTACCTCAATGATCGAAAACCTTTGCAAAAAACATGTATGTGTTACAGTACTGTTACCTGATAGCCCATTTTGTATAGGATTTGAATGAAAGACTGAGACTGAATCATTTTCAAAAGATGTTCTAAAGTTGAATTTTTGTTTTCTCCCACAGATATTAGTCTGCTCTGTTATGATATACCCCTTATTTTCTCTGTATTATAAACACCTGGGAATGGAAATTGAGTACCTACTGTAATTCTTGATCTTCTTGGACAAACTATCCACCACTCATTCACACTAATGGGACTACGTCAGAGGTGCCAGGACCCAGCAAGAGCCAAAAAATCTTCAGGAGGGCTGGTGCCGAGATAGGACCCACAGTGCCGCGCAACTGCCTCGTGCCCATATAGGCTACCTCAGCATCGACCCTCAAACCACCTCAGTACCTTTTTGACTGAGGAGGTGCAGTGTAAACTAACCTAGGAAACTAGCCTAATCCGGGCATAAGATAGCCCGGATGACACGTGTATGAAGGGTCAACCCAACAACATCTTCACAGCCTAAATCAATGAGGGAGTAAAGACCATAAACAGGGTTAGTGAGCTCGGGGGATGGTGGGTGTGTGAATGAGTGGTGGAGATTTCATCCAAGAAGATAGTACAGTTAACGCAAGAACTTACCTTAACAGTAGATCTTTGAGAGAAGCTCTTGCAGCAGGTAACAAAATTAGGACTGTCGCCACTTGGCATCAGCTTCCAGCAATTGTTTTCTCCAGCAGTACTAACATGGGAACGCCACCCGCTGACGTCGGCTCCACCCCTGACGTCACCCTACATAAGGAAGGAGATCCCCACGTGCTCCAGTTCTTATACCCCCGTCAGACAGAGAGATGGTAACAGGCAATAGTCAGAAGGATAATTCGAGGATTTTTCCCCACAGAGGAGGAAAGACCAGCCTGGAAAAGGCCTGATCCCTGGGGGAAGGAGGGCAGGAAGTACACCTGCTGCAAGAGCTTCTCTCGAAGATCTACTGTTATGGTAAGTTCTTGCGTAACAGTACTATCTTACTTCGAGAGGAAGCTCTTGCAGCAGATAACACAATTAGGACTGATTCTCAAGCAGTATAAATTTAAAATAACCCCTGGGAGGGGGAAGGGAATGTAAAGGAACAGCAGGAACAGCGAGGGTCCCTCAGGAAACCAGGCCCTGCAAAACTGCGAGGCCAAAACCTGCTCTGCGTCTGGCAATGATGTTGAGGCTGTAATGCGTGACGAAGTTATGAACAGAACTCCAGGCAGCGGCAGCACAAATGTCCGTAGCAGGGACCTGCTTTATCGCCGCAAAATAAGCAGCAACAGCCCTGGTAGAGCTAGCTTTAACCAGTCCTGAGATAGACCTATTATGCTTCTGGTAACAAAAAGTAATGCAATGGCCCAACCAGCGCGACAGCGTCTGTTTCGTGACCGGGTGACCTAAGGACCTTTAAGCAAAGGATACAGAGAGTTGATCAGACTTCCTGTCCAGTTTGGTCCTGGCCAAATAACATCGGAGAGCCCTGTGGATGTCCAAGGAGTGAAGCAGGGCTTCCCCCATATTAGAATGCTCCGGATAGTACATCGGAAGCTGTACAGATTGGTTGAGGGTGAGCTCTGAGACCACCTTCGGTAGAAACTTCAGGTTAGTGCGAAGGTCAACCCTATCCTTATGAAAAATTAGGTAGGGCTCCTTACACATGAGGGCTTGAAGTTCTGAAATGCGCCTTGCCGAAGTAATGGCTACCAAAAGCAGAGCTTTCCAGGATAGGAAATGAAGCTCTGCCTCCATAGCTGGTTTGAAGTGGGGGGCATAAGCTTCTCCAGTACGAAAAGGAGATCCCAAGGGGGCACAGGATCCCGGATGGGAGGTCTGATATGCAGAATACCTCACAGGAAGGCTTTAGAGACCTCCATCTAAGACACCGTCTTATCCAGCACTGGTAAGTGATAAGTGGAGATGGTGGCCAGGTGTACCTTGAAGGAGGAGTAACTGAGACCTGACTCTGAAAGTGAGAGCAGGTATTCTAAAATGGAGTTAACTGAACAGACCAATGGGTCCACCCTCTTGGCTGTGGTCCAGATACAGAAACATTTCCACTTCACGGCGTAAGTAGCCCTGGTGGCAGGCTTACGCGCCTCAACAAAAACTTGTGCTATTTGATCAGAGACATAAAATCTGGCTTTAGCTAGGTCTTGAGGAACCAGGCATGCAGGTGAAGCGAGTGCAGATTCGGATGGATCAGGGACCCCCTGTCTTGGGACAGAAGATGAGAGGAGAGTGGAAGAGGAAGCGGAGGATCTGCCACTAAACACTGAAGTAAAGGGAACCAAATCTGTCAAAGCCATAGCAGTGTGATCAGAATGAGGATGGAAGGTTCTGACTGTGCCTTGAGGAGAACCCTCTGCAGTAGCAGGAAGGGACGGAAAGCGTAAAGAAACCTTTCTTTCCAGGAGAAGGACAACACATTGTGCCAAAAAGCTCCAGACTCTGGACCTAGTGAGCAGAACCTGGGCAGTTTTGCATTGAATTGTGACATGAAGAGATCCAGTTCTGGCATCCCCCACTGGCAGAAGATGTGATCTGCGACTTCTTGCAGCAGCTCCCATTTGTGAGTCTGCAGCTTTGTCCTGCTGAGTGCATTGGCCAACACGTTTTGTTCTCCTGGAACATGTACTGCCGTTAACATGAGCTGGTGTTCCATGGCCCAATCCCACACCCGCATGGCTTCCTGGCAAAGGGGATATGAGCGTGTGCCGCCCAGTTTGTTGATGTAGTACACCACTCAAAGTGTTGTCCGTCTGGACAAATAGGTGGCCCGGCACTAGGATCAAGACCAGGGCTTGAAAGGCATAAACGACCGCTCTCGGCTCCAGAACACTGATATGCAGATCTTCCTCTCTTGTGGACCAGGAGCCCTGAGTGCTACGTGTCCTCAAGTTGGTGCCCCATCTCGAGGATGACACGTCTGTGGTCAGAATCTGGGACGGTTCCCCTGTGTGGAAGGGGATACCCGCCAGTAAATTTTGTGACAACATCCACCAGCGTAATTCTCTGCGGATTAGCTCCGAGATCCAGATCGAGGTGTCCAAGCTGTATAGAGTTTGATCCCACTGAACTCTGAGCGACCACTGGATGGTTCTCATGCGTAGTCGTGCCAGAGGGACCGAAATTATGGCAGCTGCTATATGCCCCAACAGCCTGAGCAGAAGTCTTGCAGGGACTCTAGAGGCTGAAGAGATCTGGTACGCCAAGACCTGAATCCAACCTGCTCTTTCGGAGGGAAGAAACACTTTCCCGAGAGTTGTATCCAGAAGAGCGCCAATAAACTGGAGGTTCTGGGACGGGAGAAGATGAGACTTGTCCCTGTTGACAGTGATTCTCAAGCACTGAAACAGTGAAATGGAGTCCCTGATGGTTTCCAACAGGCGGGACCTGGAGGGAACCAGGAGGAGCCAGTAGTCCAGATAAGGGAACACAAAGTGGCCCCGTCTCTGCAGTGCCGCAACGATGACTGCCAGGCACTTGGTGAAGATTCTGGGGGCTGAAGAGAGACCGAAGGGGAGGACTCAACTGATAGTCCTCGTCTTCAAACCTTAACCTCAGAAATTTTCGATGGCCCCTGAAGATAGGGATATGCAAGTAGGCGTCCTGCATAACCAGGAACCCCAGCCAGTCTGCCGCTGAGATGAGGGGTGGGAGAGTGGGGAGGGAGACCATCCTAAATCTCTGGTAGGAGACCCATTGGTTTAGATCGCTGAGGTCCAGGATGGATCTGAGGTCCCTCATCTTCTTTGGGACTAGGAAGAAGTGGGAGAAGAACCCTTTCTCTCACTCAGTCAGAGGTACCGGCTCAATGGCATTTTTGTCCAAAAGGGATAATATCTCCCTTCTGACCAGCGCTCGGTGTTCCCTTGGATAACGGGATGGGGGCGGTGGTCTGTCCGGCGGAAGAGAGTTGAACTTGATGGAGTGCCTAAACTCCATGAGCTCGAGGACCCACTGGTTGGAGGTCACTTGACTCCATGCATCTGCGTAGAGGGAAAAGAGGCCTCAAGTACTGGCTCATGATAAGCTGAAATGGCACAAAGGTGAACTATGACTGTAAAGTATTGTAGGCCTGAATTTGAGAGGTCTAAGAGGTACTCTAGAACTTTATTTGGTGGGCAGGAAAAAGGATTCCAAGAGGATTTTGCACACCAGAGAGAAGAACGCTTCCATTTGGCTTTGTAAGTCTTTCTGGTGGCTGGCTTTCGCGCAGCCAAAAGAATATCTGAAACTCTCCGAGAGACATTGAACCTGTTCACCTCTATTCCTTCAGGAGCCAAGTGTGAAGGTGAAGCAAACTCAGATTGGGATGGACCACAGGACCCTGGGTTAGGTGGTTTGTCTGAAGGGGAAGCGCCTTCGGAGGGGTTTCCGACATACTGTTGAGTAACAGAAACCATATCTGTAGAGGCCAAAAGGGAGCAATGAGGATCATTTTGTCCCCCTGGGACTCGAATTTGAGAAGTACCCTCTGAATTAGCGGAAGAGGAGGAAAGGCGTATAGAAAACGTTTTGTCCACTGCAGCCTGAACGCATCCAGACAGAAAATGACAGGCTCTGGATTTCTGGAGCAGAAGATAGGCAGTTTTGAGTTGAGTGAGGATGCAAAAAGGTCCAGGTCTGGAGTTCCCCACTCTGCGAATAGTGCCAGAAAGTACAGTTACGTAAGAACTTACCGTAACAGTAGATCTTCGAGAGAGGCTCTTGCAGTAGGTAATTACATATAGGACTAACAGAGGCAGGCGGCAGGACCCCACGGAAAAATTTCTAGCTAGCAGTCCCTGGCGAGGGACCTCCCCCATGTCAGGTGACCGGCGTCAGGAGACATCGGTATAAAGAGGCGGTCCCCGGACGCTCGCCTTCCAGTTCTTTCCCACCACAGGCCAAAAGAGGCCAGACGAGAGAGGAGCAGATATTTCCCTCAATGGAAAAGGAGCTGAAAAAGCCTAGGGGGATGGAGGGCCGGAAGGTATTACCTACTGCAAGAGCCTCTCTCGAAGATCTACTGTTACGGTAAGTTCTTACGTAACTGTACTATCTTACTTCGAGAGGGTGCTTGCAGTAGGTAATTACATATAGGACTGAATCCCCAGCATTCTGGAACAAAGAGAGACACTGGGAGGAGGAAAACTACTCCAAAAGGTAGTTCTGGTTGTCCAAGTCTCAAGATAGGAGGCCTTGCAAAACAGCCAGCCCGAAGCCTGCTCTACGGCAAGAGGCAACATCCAAACTGTAATGTTTCGTAAAGGTATGAACAGAAGTCCAGGTGGCGGCAGCGCAGATGTCTGCCGCCGACACATTCTTGAAACAAGCCGCACAGGCAGCTACTCCTTTTGTGGAGTGGCCTCTGACTTGACCCAGGAGGGTCTTGTTGTATTTGTCATAACAGAAAGTGATGCAATGAGCCAACCACTTAGACAGGCATTGCTTGGAAACAGCACTGCCTTCCCTTTTGTGAGCAAAAGAGACGAACAACTGATGAGTCTTTCTGAGATCTTTCGTCCTGTTGGTGTAGTATCTCAGAATCCGGTGAACATCCATAGTATGGAGTAAATACTCCCCTTGATTACAGTACTGCATAAAAAAGGCAGGTAACTCTATGGACTGATTTAAGGTAGACTCTGCTACTACTTTAGGTAGAAACTTAGGATTCGTGCGAAGAGCAACACGTTCCTTGTGAAAAATCAAGTAGGGGATTTTACACATCAGGGCCTGGAGCTCGGAGATTCTTCGAGCCGAAGTAATGGCCACCAAGAAGAGCATCTTCCACGAAAGGAACTTCAAATCCACAGAAGCTGCAGGTTCGCAGGGAGGGAGAGTAAGTTTCTTGAGAACAAAATTCAAGTCCCAAGGGGGAGCAGGAGTATGGATGGGGGCCTCATATGGAGGACCCCTCTGAGAAAGGTCTTGGAGACCGCCAGTTGAGCAAAAGCCTTGTCTGCGAAGGGAACATGATAGGCTGAAATGGCCACCATGTGTACCTTCAGAGAGGAATGGCTGAGACCCAGGTCAAACAGATGATGTAGATACTCCAGCAGAAGCCCCACTGAACAGGAGAAAGGTTCCACGTTCTTGGAAGCGGCCCAAATTGTGAATCTTTTCCACTTCATGGCATAAGTGGATCTGGTGGAGGGTTTTCTGGCCTCCACTAAAATCTCCGCCACTTTGGGAGACACTCCAAAATGGGATTGGGCTAGGTCTGCAGGAGCCATGCATGCAGTTGAAGGGATTTGAGGCCTGGATGGACCAGGGTCCCCTGATCCTGGGTCAACAAACCTCGAGATAGAGTAAGAGGAAGGGGATGATCCTCTGAATATTGTTCTAGAAGAGAGAACCAGATTTGCCTGGGCCAGAAAGGAGCAATCAGAATCCTTGTCGCTCCTTCTGAAGCTAGTTTCTGCAGGACTCGTGGAATAAGTGGAATTAGGGGAAAGGCATAGACAAATCTGTGCTTCCAGTCGAGAGACAGAGCATCGCTCCAAAAAGATCCTTGCTCTGGAATGAGCGAGCAGAAGATGGGAAGTTTTCCGTTTAGTGGGGATGCGAACAGGTCGACCTGTGGTGTTCCCCAAAGTTGGAAGATATTGTCTAGGACCCCTTGGTCCAGTTCCCACTCATGAGTCAGAGCAGAAGAGTGACTTAGCTTGTCTGCCAGAGTGTTGTCGACTCCCGGAACATGAATCGCTGTGAGGTGAAGGTCGTGTTGTGTTGCCCAATCCCAAACCCTCATTGCCTCCCTGCATAGAAGGTAGGACCGAGTCCCTCCCTGTTTGTTGATATACCACACCACGCACATGTTGTCCATCTGGACGGCTAGGTGGCTGGGAAAGATGTATTGGTGAAGGTCTTGGAGAGCGTACAACACTGCCCGAAGCTCGAGCACATTGATGTGGAGAGTTTGTTCTAGTTTGGACTAGGAGCCCTGGGTCCGATGAGGGCCTAGATGGGCTCCCCAACCTTCGCCTGAGGCATCTGTGGTTAGAGTCTGGGAGGGGGGAGGATGAAAGAAAGAAACTCCCTGAAACAGGTTCTCTCGAACCATCCACCATTGCAAGTCTCGCATCATCGGCAAGGAGATCAGAACTGAGTGATCTAGGTCGTCCACTAGCTGATCCCACTGAGCGTAGAGTCCACTGAGAAATCCTCATGTGGAGTCGAGCGCGAGATACCGTCAGAATAGCAGTCGCCATGAGCCCGAGAAGGCGAAGGACCGACCTCGCAGGGCCCATCCTGTGGTTGGACAACAGACTTATTTGGGTCTGAAGGGTGGCCGCCCTGTCCAGAGGAAGGAAGGCCTTGCCCATGGTCGTATCAAAGATCGCCCCAATAAACTGTAGCCTCTGGGATGGGTCCAGATGAGACTTGGAATGGCTGATGGTAATACCCAGGCAGGCAAAAACCTGCTGGGTAAGGGAGAGGAAACGCAGGAGTTCCTCCCTGGACGAGGCCGCCAGGAGCCAGTCATCCAGGTACGGGAAAACCTGCACTCCCTTGGTACGCAGGTGGGCCGCCACCACTGCCAGGCATTTGGTAAATACTCGGGGGGCCGAGGACAGACCAAACGGGAGCACCTTGAACTGGTAGTGGTCCCCCTGGAATGCAAAATGAAGGTATTTGCGATGAGATGGGTGAATGGGAATGTGCAGATAAGCATCCTGCATATTCAGATCACAATGCCATTGACCCGGCCGGAGGAGGGGCAGAAGGCTCTGCAAAGAGAGCATCCTGAACCTTTTGTACTCTATGTAAAGATTCAGGGAACTGAGATCCAAAATTGGTCTAAGAACTCCTGTCTTCTTTGGGACCAGGAAGAAATGGGAATAGTAACCCGTCCCTTGCAGATGCAGGGGGACAGGCTCTATTGTTTGCTTCAGCCTAAGAGCCGAGATTTCCTCCTGGACCAAAAGAAGATGTTCCCATGAATATGACGATTTCAGAGGGGGGGTGGCGGGGTGGTTTCTGAAGAAACTCTACGGAGTGTCCTTCTGCTATGAGCTGGAGCACCCAAGAATCTGTGGTTATCCTCTCCCATCCTGGAAGGTGGAGAGAAAACCTCCCTCTTACCGGTTCCTCCGGGAGTCCAGAGGCAGTGGGAGAGGAAGGAGTCAGGTGGTGTGGGGCAGCACACAGCGGAAGCACCGCGCTTTTGGGCAGGGGGCACTGGCAGCCGCGGGGCCCGGCATTTGTGGCCCGCCTTCCCTAGGGTTTCACCTCTCACGATTCCGCCTGTGAAAGGGACGGCGCTGCTGCTGATGGGGACGGTACATGGAATCAACTGACTTCAGAGCCATCCCCTTCTCTTGCAAATCGGTGATGATGTCCTTGACATCACCCCTGAAAAGCACCGACCCCCAGAAGGGTGCTTCCTGGATAGCAGATTGCACCTGCGGGACCAAACCTGACATGCGGAGCCAAGCATGACGCCATAGGCCTACAGCGAAAGCTGAGCTCCGCCCAGCAGTGTCCACTGCATCGTATGTCGCACGTAGCATGTATCGACTGGCTCAATGAGCAGAGCGGACGAGATCTGCAAATTCCTGCTTGACTTGGGAGTCAGGCAAGGAGTCCAGTTTGGCTTCCGCCTGAGTAAGGATGGCCTTCTGGTAGTCCCCCATGTGGCTGACATAGTTCAGGGCCCTGATTCCCAGTGTGGAAGAAGCGTAGATCTTTCTCCCATACTGGTCCAGAAGGCGAGATTCCTTATCAGGAGGAGACAAACTAAGATGTTTAGGGTTCACCGACCGGCATTGAGCGGCGCTAATCACGACCAAGTCGGCACGAGGGTGAAAATCCAGGAAATCAACACCCTCTGGAGCTTGATATAGCCGGTTTGACTTCCTAGGAAGTGGGGCTAAGGCCGACAGCTGTTTCCATATTGTGGTAACAAGGTCGGCATGAGGCTCTATCCAGGGTGGCACCAAGGTAGAAGCTGTTACGGGCAGATCCAGATGTTCAGCAAGTTTCAAACGCTGAGGATCTGGTTCCAGGGAGTGCCACTGATGAACCTCCTGGATTTTCCTAAGCAACTCCATAGAAGAAGGATCCTCCGGAAGAGACTTCGGAGGAGTCCTTGGCCTGGGCTTTGACGGACAGTGAGGCTCGTCATCTCTCTCTCGGAGTAGCCGTCGGAAAAGTCTGAGAGTGAAGAGGAGGATGAAGAAGTGAAAGACTCCCTTTTCCGACCCGAGGGAGGAACGGACCCCTTGGGAAGTCCCCGGGGAAGTGTGTCCTGCTCTTCTCTGGATCCAGATGGAAGAACTCTGGAGTCTGGAGGTGGTGAAGGAGTGTGCCGCCTCTGGCGTACGGGAACCTGGGATGGCACCATTGCCGGAAGGCGGCTATCGACCTCTTTGGTGAGCTGAGCCTTGGCCTCAGCCCATCAGGAGGCCAGAGTCTCCTGCAGGTCCACCGGCGGCCGCGAGGGCGGTGGAGGAGGAGGTGGGGGATAAGGATACGGGTTATAACCGTATGGAGCGTATCCAAAACCCGGCTGCGGGTAGCCCGGTGTTGGGTATTGTGGCGTTGAGTACTGCAGTCCCGGGTACACCGCGCCAATAGCACGGAGGATACCTGGGAGCTGGGGGCTGCCAAGCAGGCAGCCCGGCCGAGGCCCTGCGGGCGGTCCATAGTGGAGAGCCCGGAGGGCCTGATGGGAGTAGAATGTCTCCCGGAGTCGGTAAGGCCGACGGTGGAGGCCCTGGTGCCGGAGGTACCGGCATCGGAGCTGGCGTCCAGGGAGCCGACGTCAGGTCTGGCGCTCCAGGTGGAGGAAGGACTGACGGAGGCAAAAGGTCCCCGGCCTCGCCCTGGGACGGAGGGGAAAAGTCCCCGGGGGCGGGCTGGGGAGACTCTGGTTCCCCAGATGGCAGTGAAGGCTGCGGGGAACCAGGTATGATGGACATGGGGGGGGTCCGTCGTTGGTTCCTTTGCCGGCTGGACGTCCCAACGTGAGGCTTAGTGGCGAGCTCTCGGCGGGTGCCTGAGGAGCAGACATCCGACTTACGAGAGCCATCACCGGAGGCAGGCCGAGTAGCATGATCGGCATGGTCTGGTGGAGAGGAGGCTGCGCGTCGCCCCTGAGGGTCGGACTCCTTACCGGCCCTCTCCGGGCGGATGTCAGAGGAGCCGATGCCCGGCATATCGGAGTGGCCCACAGTGGTAGGCCAACCAGGGCTAAGGCCTAACTGCCCGGGAGGCGCCCACAAGGCCCGAGCACGAGCCAGACAGGCGGGCCGACCCTCGGAAACCTCCGAGGCGGCCGTCCGAGGACGATCCCGGAGGATGTTACCTGCATCCCAGCGACTCCTGAGGGAGCAGTAGAGAGCCCTTGTCCCGGTGCCCCTCCTTCTCCTTGTTCTTCCGATGCCCTTCGGGGGAAGTGGACGCCAGCCTCAGTTTTTTGAGCTCCTTCTCCATAGAACTCATTTTCTTCTTTATAATATGGGCTTCCAGGACCTGCTGCCGCCTTTTCTGGGTAGCCGCGTTGAAACTGAGGCACTGCTGGCACTTCTCGACCGGGTGATCAGGGCCTAAGCAGAACAGGCACAGGGAGTGGCCGTCTTTGTGCGGTAGTTGGGCTCCGCACGAATCGCACTTATTCTTGTGCTCGGAGGGTGTAGAGGACGACATACACTGACGCTAGTACTGATGTTAGTCGAAAAAATAAAGATTTTTCGGTAAAAAAACGATGAAGGTAGGGCTGACGAAGCACAAACTTTTCCGCGAGAGGCTGCACGAGCTAACGGCGGAAAGAACTGAAGGCGGGTCCGGGACCTCTCTTTATACCGACGTCTCCTGACGCCGGTCACCTGACATGGGGGCAGTCCCTTGCCAGGGACTGCTAGCTAGAAATTTTTCCGTGGGATCCTGCCACCTGCCGGCATCAGTCCTATATGTAATTACCTACTGCAACAGCCCTCTCGAAGTAAGATCTACGGTTGAGGCGAGAGACCACTAGTGAGGATCTGTCTCCATTCTGCTGAGACGGTCTGCCAGTTCGTTCTGCACTCCAGGCAGGTAGACCACCTGAATTAGAGCCTTGTGCTCTAAGCACCATTCCCACACTTGCATAGCTTCCCTGCATAAAGGGTAAGAGTGTGCACCACCCTGCTTGTTGATGTAATACATCACTGCTTTGTTGTCCTTTTGAAGGGGAATGTTCTTGTGACAGAGAATGTCCTTCAAAGCCCAGACTGTACAGAGGATGGTTCTTATTTCTAGGATGTTTAGTTGAAGCTGGGACTCGACCTGAGTCCACGTACCTTGAGTGTGGAGATCCTGACAGTGAGCTTCCCACCCCATCAGGGACGCATCTGTGGTAATGGAAATCTGATGATCCAAAGGAGCAAAGGGATACCCTTCCAGCAGGTTGTCCTCTTGTGACCACCACGTGAGTGACCTCTTCAGAGGCTCTGTCACCTTGATGAGAAAGGACTGAGGGTGAGTGGTTGGGGACCACCTAGTACTGAGCATCCATTGAGAGGTTCTCATGTGGAAATGTGTTTGGGGTACAGTGAACACAGAAGATGCCATGAGACCCAGCATCCATTGCATCGAGACAACTCGAACTGAGCTGTTCTCTCTGATATATCGGGCCATCTGTCGGATATCTTCCTTCTGTCCTCTGGAAGAAAAACTTTCACACAGGAGGTGTCCAGAAGAGTTCCTATAAAAAGGAGCTTCTGGGAGGGCTGCAACTCCAATTTCTTGAGATTTAGCAGGACTCCCATGGACGTAAGAAAGTCTGAGGCCGTGGCTACGGCATCGAGAGTTCCTTGCCTGGAAGGACTTGCTAAAAGCCAGTCGTCCCGATATGGGAACACTTGTATTCCGATTTTTCTGAGATGCGCTGCGAGAATTGCACAACACTTTGTAAAAACTCGTGGCGCCGAGGATAGCCCAAAGGGCAGGACTCTGAACTGATAATGCTGGTCCAGTGCCACAAACCTTAGATATAGTACAGTTACGTAAGAACGTTCCGTAACAGTAGATCTTCGAGAACAGCTCTTGCAGCAGGTTACACCATTAGGACTGAAGCCGGCAGGCGTCAGGACCCCACGGAAATCTTCTAGCTAGCAGTCTTCAGAGGGGACCGCCTCCGACGTCGGTCCCGCCCCCGACGTCAGGCGTAGTACATAAGAAGGTGGTCCCGCCAGAATCCCAGTTCTCCTGCTGGAGACTCCCGCCGCTGGATGACATCAGAAGAGGAGACCAGGATCCGCCATCAGAAGAAGAAAGGCAAGTAGCTCCTGCTGAAAGCCTGGTTAGGCCTTACCTCCTCAGGGAATGGTGGGTGGAAAATTGCCTGCAGAGCTGTTCTCGAAGATCTACTGTTACGGTAAGTTCTTACGTAACTGTACTATCTTACTTTGAGATACAGCTCTTGCAGCAGGTTACACCATTAGGACTGATTCCCAAGCAATAGCGCCTCTAGACACTGTGGGAGAAGGCATAACGGAGAGATCTTAGAAATCCTGACTCTAGGACAGGAGACCCTGTAGAACGGCGAGGCCAAAATCTGCTCTCCGCCGTGAGGCGATGTCTAGGCTATAATGCCTGATGAAGGTGTGAACTGAGCTCCATGTAGCTGCGGCACAGATGGCCGAGGTGGAGACGTTCCGCAGCGCTGCGAAGGAAGTAGCCACCCCCCTAGTCGAGTGGCCCCGGACTGTGCCCGGAAGGGGCTTCTGTTTGTTGTTGTAGCAAAACGAAATGCACTGGACAAGCCAGCGGGAAAGGGTCTGTTTTGAGACTGGTTGGCCCAACATCCTCTCAGCGAAGGAAATAAACAGCTGCTCGGAGTTGCGATGCTGTTTGGTTCTGGTCAAGTAGTATCTTAAGGAGCGGTGAACATCTAGGGTGTGAAGCAATGCCTCTCCTCTATTGGTGTACCTGGGGAAGTACACCAGCAGATCGATGTCCTGATTAAGGGTAAGGGCTGAGACCACCTTAGGCAGGAATTTAGGATTCGTCCTCAGAGACACTCTGTCCTGGTGGAAAATTAAATAAGGCTCCTTACACATAAGAGCGTGTAGCTCAGAAATTCTCCTTGCTGACGTGACAGCAACCAAAAATAACGTTTTCCACGACAGAAAACGCAGCTCGCAATCTGCGGCAGGTTCAGAGTGGGCAGCGTGAGCTGCTCCAGGACGAAGAGTAGGTCCCAAGGAGGGACGGGATCCTTGATGGGTGGCCTAAGGTGTAACACCCCCCCTCATGAAATCACAAGAGGCATCGAGTTGTGCCACTGTGCGTTGACCTATCGGGTAGTGGTAGGCTGAAATCGCACAGAGGTGAACTTTAATCGAGGAGTAGGCAAGGCCTGAGTGGAAGAGGGAAAGCAGGTATTCCAGAACTGATTTCTCTGGGCAATCTAAAGGGGGGAGGCCGCGTGCCTGAGACCACAGGCAAAACCAGCGCCATTTCATGGCATCGTCGCACATCGTTGCGGCTTTCTGGCGGCAGAAAGGACTCTGCCACCTCTTGCGAGACCCCGTGTCGCATAATGGCTATGTCTCGAGGAGCCAAGCATGCAGGTTCAGTGAGCGTAAGTCCGGATGGACTAATGAACCCCCCTCTTGAGACAGCAGGTGGGAGCTGAAGGGCAACGGGAGTGGAGGTTCCCGGAACAATTGGATCAGCATGGGGAACCAGATCTGTCTGGGCCAGAAAGGCACTACCAGGATCACTGTTGCATGCTCCCTGCGAAGTTTGAGAAGGACTCTCTGGATCAATGGGAAGGGAGGGAAAGCATAGAGGAATCTGTCCTCCCAGGAGAGGGACAACGCGTCTCGCCAAAACACACCAGGCCCTGGATCTAGTGAGCAAAAATTGGGCAGTTTTGTGTTGGATGGGGAAGCGAACAAGTCCAATTCTGGAGGGCCCCGTCGAAGAAACAGATCCTCTGCTACCTCCTGAAGAAGTTCCCACTCGTGGACTCTGGCCTGGGATCGACTCAGGCCGTCTGCGATTGTGTTGTCCACTTCGGGAACGTGAACTGCAATCAGGCTCGCGCCGTGTTGAATTACCTAATCCCACACTCTCATAGCTTCCCTGCAAAGGGGGTAAGAGTGTGTGCCTCCTTGTTTGTTGAGGTAATACATCACCGCCGTATTGTCTGTTTGAAGCAGAAGAGTACTCGGTGGGATTTCTGACTGGAAGGCCTGCAGGGCATAAAGGACCGCCCTCATCTCCAGAATGTTGATATGGAGGTGAACTTCCTGAGGGATCCACGTTCCCTGGGACCTCACCCCGTTCAGGTGTGCTCCCCACCCCAGCCCTGAGGCGTCTGTGGAGAGGATTACCTCCGGGGACGGCGCTGCAAACGGAACACCCACAGAGAGTGTCCCTGGGTCTAGCCACCATTGCCAGTCCCGAATCACAGCCTTCGTGATTCTGACCGGCTGCTGCATGTGGTCTTGCCTTTGATCCCACTGCACTTTTAGCATCCACTGGGTTACCCGCATGTGGAGCCTTGCCATCGGGACGGTTGGAATGGCCGCAGCCATGTGTCCGAGCAGGTGAAGGACCAGTCTGGCGGGGACAGTCTTCTTCGCTGGAAGGTCCCTCATGAGGGACCTGATGCGCTCCGCTCTGTCCTCGGGAAGAAAAGCTTTCCCTTGGATGGTGTCCAGAACTGCGCCTATGAACTGCAGCTTCTGGGACGGTACCAGGAGAGACTTCTCGTAGTTGATAAGAATACCCAGCAACTGAAAAAGAGCTTGGGTGTTCTGGATGGCCAACAACAGCGCCTCTCTGGAGGCGGCCATGAGAAGCCAGTCATCCAGGTACGGGAACACATAGTGGCCCTGTCTCCTTAGAGACACTGCCACGACTGCCATACACTTGGTAAAGACCCTGGGGGCGGATGACAGTCCGAAACGAAGTGCCCGGAACTGAAAGTGGTGGCCGAGGAGCTTGAAGCGCAGGAACCTCCTGTGCGCTTGAGCAATGGCGATGTGCAGGTAGGCGTCCTGCATGTCCAATGACGCTAGAAAGGCGTCCTTCCTCAGCATGGGAATGAGCCCTTGGAGGGTCACCATGCGAAAACGTTTGTAGGCGACCGACATATTGAGGTCGCTGAGGTCCAATATTGGACGGAGGTCCCCTGTTTTCTTTGGAACCAGAAAGAAGTGGGAATAGTAGCCTGCTCCTCTCTGGTTCTCCGGGACGTACTCCACCGCTCCTTTTTGTAGAAGCGCGAGTACTGATGAGCGATCTGTGCTGACCCGAGTAACGGGAGAGCAGAGGAGGCCTTGTGGGTGGCTTGTCCACGAATTCTATAAAGTGGCCTTGTTTGATCAATTGAAGAACCCACCTGTCGGTGGTAATAGACTGCCACCCTGGCAGATGGTCCGCAATACGACCCCCGACCTTGGTGTCCCATTGATCCTGAGGGGCGGGGGCTGGGAAGGAGTCATGCTGTGGCGGCTAAGGGTCCTGCAGGCTGGGCCGACTTGGCAGGGCGTTGGCCTCGGCCTGCGGACGACTTCCCCTGGGCTCTTCAGAAGAAGGAGTCCCTCTGTTGCGGGCTGGTGCAGGACTGTTGTCTTTGCGTCCGGCCATGAAAACGGCTCTGGTTCCTGCGAAAGGAACCGGGATTGGGTCTGTACATGGCTTGGACAGACCGCAAGGCCTTCCCGGCCTCTTGAAGTTTGGTGAGAACCTTCTCCGAAGACTCACCAAAGAGAACTTCGCCGTGGAACGAGGCGTCCAGAATGTTCTTCTGGACGTCCGGGGTAATTCCGGAGACACGAAGCCATGAGTGTCTCCAGAGGCATACGCCTGAGGCTGCCGCACTGGCCGAGGAGTCTGCGGAGTCATACGCGGCTCGAAGCACCAGGGTTCCCACGTCTGAACCCATGCGGAGGAGCTGAGGCAGCTCTTCCTTCTGCTCACCATCCGGCATCTTTTCTGCCAGGTCTAGTCCCTGTTCCCACAAGGCATTCTGAAACTGGACCATGTGGGTAAGATAGTTGAGGGACCTAATGGTGCAGGTTGCAGCTGCGTACGTGCGCCTGCCCATCGCGTCCAACTGCTTGGACTCTGGGTCCGGTGGCAGGGTGCTCAGATGTTGCGGCCTCTGGGACCTGTCATGTGAGGCTGTAATGACCAGGGAATCGGCCAGAGGATGAGATGCCAAGTACTGGTCCTCCCTAGGGGCCTTGTACAGGCGGTCAGCCTTCTTCGGCATCGCCGGGAGTGAGTGTGGACGTTTCCACGCTGCCTTGGTGACGTCCACAAAGGTGTCCACCAAGGGTGGCACCACCACAGGCTTTGGGTCCTTTTGCTGAAGATATTGTGCAAGGCGTAGCCTCTCGGGGTCAAGTTCCTCTGCGTCCCAGCCCATATTCTCTTGAATATGCCTCATAATCTCAGAGAACGATGGGTCATCCGGAGGAGATCTTGGGAGCTCACATGGGTCCGGAGAGGGGACGCTGATGGGAGAAGGGGATCTGGATCCATCTGAGAAGTCCGATCCAGAGTCCTCCATCGAAGGCGAGTGGCGGCGTCTTCTGGGTCTCTTGGGGCTGGGTGACCCTGAAGAAGATCTGGACGGAGGTCTCCTCTTGTCTGGTCTGCCCCTAGGAGATTCCGCAGGCTCCTGGTGGGAAGGTACTCGGCCTGCTGCCCCGGATGGGGTGGGGGCGCTGGGGGCGGTGGAGTCACGGAGGAGGAGGAGGAGGAGGAGGAGGAAGAGGAGGAGGTGTGGGAACCACGTCCTTCTTTATGGTATCCCACCAAAAGGTGAATAGCTCCTTGACCTCAGAAATATTGAGGCCCGACGACAGATCGGGCGCCGGTGGTCGGTCGTCGGGTTCCAGCGTCGGCTCCCCAAGGGTCTCTGGTTCAGGAGAGAGTTCCCTTGGGGGTTCGATAGGACTGGATTCGCCCGCCTGGTCTTCGGGCTGAGTCAACTCCTCCTCCGTAAGCACCTCCTGGCCGATGTCGGTAGGTGGCGTAGGGGTTCCTCTCTCTACTGGGTCGGGCGTCGGTTCCCCGGCCGGCGTCCGCGGTGGAGAAGGCCTGACCGGCGACAGGCGTCTGGCAGTCGTCAGGTCCTGGGACCGGTGGTGCTTGGCCGATGTCGGGTTCGGCATCCTCTTGAGCGATGTCAGCTCCTTGGTTCTCTGCTGGGGTGGAGGAGACAAGGAGACCGACCGGACATCGGGGGCCGAGTGGCGGGAGCCGGACTTATGGTGATGGCAGTCCCCTGACCTTGGCGAGGCCTTGGAAAAAGATGAAGAAGGCCTGGAGGTCTTGACAGGCTGTAGAGTAGAGGAACCCGAGGATGACTGGACCGCGACCGGGGGAGGCTGAGAGCGGGCCTGGGAAGGCGAGCGGTCAGACCATGAGCCAGAGCTATAGGAGTCGGAAGCCCTAGAAGGGGATTTTGATCTCACCCTCTCCTTGTGCTTTTCGAGGTGCCAGCGGGCTTTCTCAGATGATTCCCCCTTGGAGGCAGAATCCATGGCCTTCAAACTCTCTTCAAGAAGGTAAGCTTGTAGGGCCTTCTGGTGACAGATCCGAGTCCGACTGCTAAATCCTTGACAGAAGGAACAGGCCCGGGTGTCGTGGTCCGGGCCTAGGCACCGCACGCAGGCCTTTAAAGGGAATTTGCTTCCCACAGGCGCACTTTGATGGATGGCCCTCCACGGATGTTGGAGAGGACATCAGATGGCAGACGATTCGCTGAAGACTGCTAGCTAGAAGATTTCCGTGGGGGTCCTGACGCCTGCTGGCTTCAGTCCTAATGGTGTAACCTGCTGCAAGAGCTGTATCTCGAAGTAAGATCTGTGGTGCTTCGGGTGAATAGGAATATGTTGGTAAGCATCCTGGATGTCCAGGAAAGCTAGCAATCGTGCAAATGAAGCCAGGGTTAACAGGGTCCCTAGCGACATCATCTTGAACTTTTCCTTGAGAAGAAACTTGTTTAACTTTCTGAGGTCCAGAATGGGGCGCATGCCACCAGTCTTTTTCCGGACCAGGAAGTACTGGGAGTAGAAACCTGTGTTTTGTTGATTCAGTGGAACTATTTCTACTGCCCTGTTGTTCAGAAGGCCTTGTATCTTGGAGGCAAGGAGGTCTGACTGTATTGTTGACAGCCTGGGCTGTTTGGGGGGTGGGGGGGGAACGATCTGGAGGTATTTCTGAAAAGTTGAGGGAGTACCCTTCGCAGATTATCCGGAGGACCCATTTCTCTGATTTTACGGACTTCCACTGGTTGTACAACTGAGTCAGATGTCCTCCCACCGCTGAGGAAGAGTCCCTCTCGGGCAGTTGAGGTGGGACCTGGGCCAGAAACTCAGAAGGTGGCACCAGGCGCTTTGCGCCCTTGTGCCTTCGGTTGCGTTTTCTTTTGAGGCTGGGGGGCTTGGTTTTTGTTAAAACCTCCCCTACCCTTGCCCCGAAAGAACTGACGATTGTGAAACTGACGACTGTTAACACCCCGAAGGGGTGGGAGCGGGTTGAGCCGTTTTAATGGCCGATCTAGTCTTCGGTGTGGCCTCCAGAGCTTGCTCTACTTGAGGTCCGAACAGATACATACCGTCAAAGGGTAACGCCATGACCTGTTGTTGGGCATCATTTGTGAAGCCTGAAGTGCATAGCCAGGAGTGATGACGTGTACAAATGCCCGCCGCTGCCACCGCGGAAGCAGTATCAAAAGCATCCATAGCTGCTTTAACCTGTTGGTTGTTGGACTCGATACCCCTTGTTACGGTCTGAAGTAGCTTTGAACTAGTGTCCGACTTGGGCAGAGCTTCCACCATCTGTTTGAGCAAATGCCAAAGAACATACTCATACTGAGAGAAATAGCCCTAGTAGCTTGCAATACACATACCCAAGGTGGTGGCAGCAAAGAATCTCTTATCTAAGGTGTCTATCTTGTGAGATTCTTCGTTTATAGGCCGGGCTGTAGAAGCCCGAGGAAGAACGGCCTTATCATTCTCTGCCAAGACTGTCCAAAATGGGTCAATACTTGGGAGCAGCGTACTTCCTGTCTATGGACTTAGCCACAGACTATCTGAGAGAGCGTCTCAAAGGATGGTTGTACCGGGGGAGTTAAATCCATAAGGATCTCAGAGACACGAAGGTACTGGAGTCTTAAGAGCTTCCCAGGATCGATATCTGTAGTCTGGAAAGAAAGAGCAGAATTTAAATTTTTCAGCAGAGACTTGAATGACAGGTCTTCAACCACAGACTCTGCAACAGGATTAATTCCTGTTCCTTCAACATCATCACCCAGCTGAAGGTCTGGGTCAGGCTCAATATCAGTTCCTGACAGTCCAAGAGGGACTGCATGGACAGGAAAGGAGTGAAAATCAGTAGAAAATGAAGAGGAGAAATGAATCGGAGTCAAGAAGCCCTGAAGGCTGGATGACGCCGCACCAAGCCTCGGCACCAAAGAGGAACACAGCGCCGAAGGCAAGGAAGTTGGTGTCGCCTGAAACAGCCCAGCACATGGCATCCACAGAGGCCACAGTGCCAAAGAAGCCCACGGCGTCGAGGACAATGCCGAAAGGACACCGACAATCATGAGGGCGCCAAGAGGCGCATCGGCACTGAAGACGGCACCGAGACACCCATCGGCGTCAAAAGCAATCCAGGGCTCCGAAAACTGCGATTTGAGGAAAAAGTAGGAGGAATACCAGGAGATAGAGGCATCGGTGTGGCCCCCTGCGTCGCAGCCATGTGAGGGGGGGGGGAACACCTGAGCGTAGAGTCGACGGCACCGAAGAAGGTGCCGCGCAACTTGGGAGGTCCAACCGCCCTACCCGATCCCTCGAAAGGCCCAAGGGCCTTGGAGAGACCGGGCCAGGCAGCTGGATCAACCTCCGAGCCCATTGCTCCACAAAAGCAGCCCACTGATGAAACTGCTTATCGGAAGCCCTTTCATAAGGTGGGGAAGGGTTTCGATGTCGAAAAGATTGGTCAACGGAGACAGAAGCCGGTGACTCCAGAGGAGGAAACAGACACCTGACCCCAATAACTGACCGTTGATGCGCAGACATACCAGAAGGCGACCTCGACTGATGCCTTCTCTTTTTGACCTGTGGGCCAAGAAGAGCTCAGTGCCGAGAGTGCGACCGTTTTCTCTTATGCATTCAGGGGAACCGCCCATCATGAGCATGGACCATTCATTGTAGCCTCCCCGAGAGGGGCGGCAGACCAGACCCGCCCGCTGACTGAAGAGTTTACATGAAGTCTCCCTACCATCACCTGACTCGCCATGGTCGACTCCAGTCAATGTGGTTGAAGACTTTTTTTTTTTTTTAGTAAGTATAGATAAAAGTAGGTATTTATTTCAAGATATATTACAAAATAACCTGAAAACTAAGCTGCTAATTTGAAGTATGACGCCCATCGGGTGAGCAACGTTGTCACTGAAGCGCACTCGACGACAGGAAAAAAGGAACTGAGGCAATTGGAGGGTCAACGCCGAGATAGTCATTGCCGCACAAGCCGAGGCTCGCAGCTCCATGTCTGGCGCCGGCCCTGTTGCAAAAAAGTTTGCTCCTGCTGGGTCCTAGCGCCTCCAGCGTAGTCCTCATCAGTATGAATGAGTGGTGGAGACTTTATGTCCAGGAAGACCGAATCTTACGAGCTCGCCCCTGTTTCGGGCGGTACATGGACTGCACGGTTCGGATGGCATTGCCAGAGTCCTGCAGCCTGGTGATGATTGTCTCTGTGTATTCACTAAAGAGCACAGAGCCCTTGAAGGGAGCATCCAGAATGTTCGTCTGAACATCTAGATCGAACCCAGAGACCTGAAGAAAAAAATTACTCACCTTAGTAATGTTGTTTCTTCTAATGGAGTCTTGCTGTATTCTGACATATGCAGTGATCACCAAACTTTGAACTGCCTCGGAGAACAAAGAGTTAACTTTCCATGCAGGGCATGGAATGCTGAGCTCGAGCTTGGTTGAAGCCTCTCTCTGCTGTTATTTAAACCCCGATTGTCAGATCTTTACGAGCTATACTCACTGGGCGTTCTGTGTGGAAACTGTAAACTCACACTAGCCAACTGGCAACTAAATTTGATAAAAAGGGTTTTTTTCGGTTTCAAAGCAAAGACTTAAGTCAGGAAACCCAAAAAACCAAACACAACACCCCCCCAAAATACAGGAGGGTGAGAAAAAAGGGGCACCTCTAGGTGCCAACACTGCTCCTGCCCACCCACATCCCAAAAAACAGGTTCTGGGAGGGGAGGCGGGGGAGAGGTCAGAATACAGCAAGACTCCATTAGAAGAAACAACATTACTAAGGTGAGTAATTTTTTCTTCAAACAACATGAAGTCTTGCTGTATTCTGACATATGCAGACCACCATGCAGTACCTCCAAGGAGGAGGGACAGAACCTACTTTGGGAATAGGCTCTGAAGCACTGCTGTGCCAAACCGAGCATCACTCCTAACCTAGATATCCAGAGAGTAATGCTTGGTAAATGTATGGACTGTTTTCCAGGTGGCTGCTTGACAGATTTCTAAGATAGGAATATCCCTGGCAGCAGCCAGGTAAGCAGCCGTACCTCTAGTAGAGTTAGCCCTCAAGCCTGAGGGTGGGATTCTACCCAATTTTTCATAGCAGAATTGTATACAAGAGACAATCCACCTGACAATAGATCTTTTAGTGGCAGGTTTGCCCTTACCGACCTCTCCATAAGTGAGGAACTACTGGAGGGACTCAGATCTGTGACCCTTGGTGCGCTCTATGTAGTAGCTAAGGGCCCTTTTTACGTCCAGGCTGTGCAACCTCCTCTCTCCAGAGGAGGAATGGTCAGTGAAGAAAACAGGGAGAGACATAGACTGATTAAGGTGGAAATCTGAAACCACCTTGGGCAAAAACTTCCTGTTAGTTCTTAGGACCACTTTATCTCTATGGAAAGAGATGAAATCAGGCTCCACTAACAGGGCTTGCAATTCACTGATCGCCTTGGCAGAGGTAATAGGCTACCAAAAATACAGGTTACTCACCTGTAACAGGAGTTCTAGGAATGGTATATGTTGTTCATCCACACTCATTGGCAGTATCCTTGCCGCTTTAAATCTTGGGAAGGTCTTCAAGCTTGCTCTCCCACCCACCGGGTGGTATAACTCGGCTCCGCCCCATGGCGTAGATCTGGCCCGCTGGAAGCTCAGGTTTGTGCGTCGAGAGCCGGGAGGTGGGTGGATCGAAATGGATGAACAGCACAGCCATTCCTAGAACTCCTGTTACAGGTGAGTAACCTGTATTTCTTAGGACATGGATATGTTGTTCATCCACACTCATTGGCAGACTCCTAGCAGTTCTCCGGGAGGAGGGAGGCAAGACGACACCCCCATATACTTACTTGGGAAAGAGAGACTGAGAACCGAGGCCCAAAACCAGCATCCCGGCGTGACTCAAGGTCGATGGTAGTGGGTAATGAAGGTGTTGCTGACTTCAGGTAGCAGCCTGCAGATTTCCTGGATAGGGACGTCCCTGGAAGCAGCCACCGTTGCAGCAGTATGGCGGGTAGAATGAGCTCTTATCCTCTGGGAGGCTCCATGCCCGCAACTTATAACGAGATCTATGCAGGAGGTTACCCACCTGCTTATCGTCAACGCTTGGCTGCCAGGTCTGCCAGATGCGGCTTCAGCGTGGTGACAAACAGCTGGCCGAACCTCCCAATTTCAGCCGTCGCTCCTTATAATGGCGAGCGCCCTTCTAGGGTCAGAGTATGGAGCCTATATTGACCCTCCGGTGTGATTGGAGTGGGAACACCGGCAGAGTCAACACCTGGTTAAGGTGAAACTCCGCACACCACCTTGGGAAGGAATTTCGGTGGGGCGCAGGACAACCTTGTCCCTGTGGAAGACCAGGTAGAGACTCGGTGGGAGCCTGGAGCTCTCCCATCCTTCTGGCTGGACGTGATAGCCACCAAGAAGGCGGTCTTCCACGACAGGTGAGAGAGAGCACACCTGTGCATAGGTTCGAATGAGTCGCCCATGAGCTTTGCCAGTACCAGCAGTAGATCCCACGGTGGGGGTTCCCGCACTGGAGGGAAATGTGATCAAGGCCTTTGAAGCCAGACCACCTTCTCCTGCGCCACCGCTGCTTCCGGCCCGCTCGGGTAAGCAGAGATGGCTGCCAGGTGCACCCTTAGGTCATCGAACCTAAGCCCTTGACTGAAAGGGACCATAAATAGTCCAAGATGCTTGCCAAGGAACAGGAGGAAGGGTCCAAGCCCTTGCCTGACACCAAATGGAAAACCTTTTCCATTTGAAGGCATAGCATTTTCTGGTCGACTCTCACGGGATGCCTCAACTACATTGAGGACTCCTGCCGAAAGACCCAAAGCCTGGAACTCTGGCAGCTCCAGGAACCAGGTCGTCAGGTGCAGGGATTGAAGGTCCGGATGGAACACCTTCCCCTGATTGACTGAGAGCAGGTCAGGCGAGCTGGAAGCTACCGCGGAGTCCTGGAGCTGAGACTGAGGAGATCTGGTACCAGAACTGGCGAGGCCAGTCTGGGGCTATCAGAATAACCTCGCCTTGTCCCTCCTCGCCTTGAGAAGCACCTTGTGGATCAAGGGAAATGGGGAAAGGCGTAAAGAGGCCCGGGTCCATTGCCTCAGAAGGCATCCCCTGCAGCGAGAGCCCCTGCTGAGGGGCGGGCATGAAACAGACTCAACTCGGCGTTCTCTCCATGGAGGCAAACAGGTCCACCTGAGGTGTGCCCCAAAGGGAGAACAGATGCTGTACTACCTCCGGCAGGAGAGACCACTGTGGATGCAGCCCCTATCCGCTCAGGGCATCGGCCAGGGTGTTGGAGGCTCCTGCCACGTGAATGGCTAGGAGATCCGCCTCCAGGCTGCGACGCAGTGACCAAATGCGGAGAGCTTCCTTGCATAGAAGCATGGAGCGCGTCCCGCCCTGGCGGTTTAGATAGTACATGGTCGTGGTATTGTCCGTCTGGACTCGGACCACTTGACCCCGGAGGAACGGAGCAAAGGCGGTGAGAGCTAGGCGGACCGCTCGGAGCTCCAGCAGGTTGATGTGGCATCGGGACTCCCGCGCGGACCAGAGGCCATGAGCCCGGTGTTCCCCCAGATGGGCACCCCAACCCATCAGAGAGGCATCGGTCGAGAGAGACCGTCGGCTCAGGGCGGACGAGCAGGATGCCCTCCTGCAAATGATCTGGAACGGTCCACCACTGGAGAGCGTTCACATCCCCTGTGTCCCGACACAAGCTGGTCAAGGATCGGCGCTGTGACCACTGGCTGGCCAGTCCTCACTGGGGGCCGCATGTTCCAGCCAGACCAACGGACCACGCTGGTACAGGCAGCCATGAGACCCAGGGAGGCGAGGAAGTCCCAGGCAGGGCGAATTGCCCAACCAGAAATGATCGGGCAAAGGAGGAAAGAACCGCCCTGTCCGGGAGCCGCGCTCTGCTCGAAGAGAGTCGAAGCTCGCCCGATGAATAAAATCACCTGCTTCGCTCGAGTTCCGACTTGGCCTCGCTGATAGGAGGCCCAGTTGAGAGCAGACCTGGAGGGCCAGATCTCTGGACACTCGCCTCCTTCCTGGAGAGTGCTAGCTGTCAGATCGTCCAGGTAAGGGTACACCGGACCCCTCGGCGCCATGAGGGAATGCTGTCACCACTGCCATGCATTTGGTGAAGACCCTGGGAGCTGGAGACAAGCTCAAGGGCATGGCTTGGAACTCGAGAGAGATCCTTCCGCTCGAAGCGAAGGAATCTCTGGTGGGACGGACGGATAGGGACGTGGAAAAGCGTCCTGCAAGTCCAGAGGCAGAACCACACGCCGCTTCCAAGGATGGTATTATCTGAGCCAGAGTGACCATCCTGAAGGTTCGAGACCTTAGGAACTTGTTTAGGTCGTGGTAGGTCGAGAATGGGCGCCAGCCCCGTCCGTTCAGAACCAGGAAGTACCTGGACACAAACCTGGGTCTGAAAGAGGGTCCACCACCTCTCTTACCACCTCCTTCTGGAGGAGAATAAGAACGTCGGCCTCGACGAGCCGCCAGTGAGGCTGGGGATCCCGATGCCCCGGCGAGGGAAAAGCGGCTCTGAAGAAGGGTGGTGCCTGCTCGAATTCAGAGGCAGGCCTCTTCCCACCACCTCCAAGACCCACCTGTCCGTGGTAACAGCGGACCAGGCGCGAACTGAAGTGCCGGAGCCGCCCTCCACGGGGGACCTTAGGGAGTGGTGACGGGATGGGGCGACACCCCTCAGCCCGTCACTGGGCAGGCTTGGAGGAGGACCGGCGAGGGACCTCCTGGGCCCTTCCTCCCTGCCTCCTGGTAGGGAAGCCGGGCTTGGGTTTGGGATGCCAAGGCCGAGCCTGCTGGCCCCTGGCGTTGCTAGATCCGGGCCCGTCCGGGGGCACAGAAGGACGAAAGGGCTTAGGCGCTGGTTCTGTGACCTTTGTCCTTCTGGTAGGAAGAGACCGGTCAAGGTGGCATTGGACTTCGATCTCTTCTGCAGGCCTTCCACCCCAGGGCCGAGGGTCAGTCCCAAGGAACATCCAGCCAACCTTGTGCTAGGTATCGAGTAAAGGTGGATATCCTCAATAAGCCGCTTGACGCGCATAGCCACTCGACCATGCGATCTGGCATGGTCCCCATCCAAAGCAGTCTGGAGCTGCTGTTTGGCCACTGCCCAGCCCTGGTCCCTGCTCAACCGTAGTCTGCAGATCGGCGGGAAGATGAGGGATGACCTCATCCAGGGAGCCCAACAGGGCATGAGAAAAATGTGCCATGAGGACGGCCGAACTGGCCTGACGAAGGCCGAGAGAGGACGCAGCGTAGACTTTTAGCCCGACATAGTCCAATTTCTTGGACTCCTTGTCAGGAGGTTGTCCACATCCTGGCGTGCGGGAGCCGAACTGCTTGTCGGTAACCAACCCCTCAGCAGAGGGTGTTCCGAAAAAAACCGGACAAGAGAACCGGTGGGACAGCATACTTCCTGGCCATCCTGGCCGGGCGCAGGGCAGGAAGCAGGGCGCTGCCAGATTCCAGTGCTGGACCCACTGATGGCCTCGGCCACGGAAGGCCTCCGTGGAGAATCCTCGGTCCAGAATCTCCGTGAGGGGATACCTGGCCCGTTTGGAAGCGGGTTCGAGCTCCATCGGTAGACTCGAGATGAGCGAAGCAGTCCTAGGAAGAGACGACGGGCTATAGTCAGTGGCTGACCTCCTGAAGACTCAAAGTCCAATCGCTGAAGAAGAAGGAGGAATCATCTTCGACTCGGAAGAGGTCCTCAAGAGCTGCCTCTGGCCTGAGCCACCCTTCACCTGCCGAGGTGGGGTCGGGAGTGAGGGTAACTGACAGCCGATGGGAGTGAGCCTTAGCCGACCGAGAATCCTTGGTCGGGCCCCAGATGGTGGCTGTGGAGGCGGAGGTTCCACCTAGTCCGGTGGAGCAGCTGGTTTTAGCCGAACAACCGGCCTGGGTATGAGCTCCTCGGGCAGAGTCGGTTGTGTCGACGTTCGGTGACAGCCACTTAATGGCGGGGAAGGCGCCGGAGTCGGCTTATTCCCGCCAGGAGGAGCTGTTGCAACATAAGATTCTCGTACCGTGCGGCGTAATTCACTTGAAGCCTCCCTCATCCGAGGAGGAGGGCGAGGGGCAATGACGCCAGCTTACAGAAGTCTGCAGACCCGAGACCGACTATGACGGTGGGAGCGGCTGGACCGTGAAGAGGTCCGAGACGAGACCGAGGTCAGATTTCCGGGGTCGGTGCAGGGAGGTGTCGGCCGGAACCGACTTGCTCGCCGACAGGTCCATCCGAGGGAGCTCTGGGACAGGAGCACAAGGCGACCCACGGGATCCTCAACTCCTCCCGGGGGAACCGGGGAGAGGGGAGTCTCGGCTGCTAAAGGCGACAGCCCGTCCAATGGGTCGAGAAAAATCTCGACTTCATCAGTGGGAGTCTCGGTCAACTGACCTGACGGGGACACCGTGAGGCCAGTGGCGGCCGAAGCGATCGACCGAGCCGGCGGTCGGCGGCCCGAGAGGGATGCTTTCCCGCTCCCAAGGCGTCGACGGAGGACTTACCTGTCCCTCTTTTGGGACCGAAAAGGTCCAGCAGGCCTTGAGCCCTTCTCCTTTAGTGGAGAGGGACAGAATAAGCTCATAAAAGGCATCGTGTAGGAAGAACCCAGAGAGGCGGGATAAATGCGCTGACCCGAGGAAAGATCTGACCCGCCGCCGCCTCCTCGAGGCGACCATCCGCTCGAGCTGATCCATGAGCCCGCCGCCCGCGGACACCGCCCAACAGGCCTCCTTGGACTTCACGGAGGAAAGCGCTTCTCGGGGCCCAGTTGCAATCAGACATACGGTCTTCGAGGGCGTGGGCCGAGAAGATGAGCACAGGTCGCAAGCCTGCGGTGGTGCTCAAGGCTAAACAGTGAACCTACGTGGAGTGTGGATCCGTCGAGACATCTTCTGCCGCATGGGCATCTCCGAAATCGGGAGTCGATTTATCCGCCAGCGGCGAGGAATCAAGACTAAGTCTTTTGCAAAATATTATTTTAAATCCTAAGCGGAGAAATAGGAACTCAGTCACAAGCACGAGGCGTTAAGGAGAGAACCTGAGCTTCCAAGCGGTAAGGAAGATCTGGCGTCATGAGGAGACCGAGTTATACCACCCGGGTGGGTGGGAGGAGCAAGCTTGAAGACCTTCCGGCAAGATTTAAAGCGGCAAGGATACTGCCAATGAGTGTGGATGAACAACATATCCATGTCCCTAGAAACACAGTTTTCCAAGTCAAATACTTAAGCTCTGCAGAGGACAAAGGCTTAAAGGGGGGTTGCATAAGCTGAGCAATGCAAACATTAAGGTCCCAAGCAGGAGCAGGGTCCCTGAAGGGAGGACTGGTGTGCACCAATCCGTTGAAGAATTTGAAAAATACAGGATGGGCTGATAGAGAAGAGGGCTTGCCTATTGACAAAAAAGTAGAAACAGCTGCTAAATGTACTTTGAGTGTAGCTGGTCTGAGTCCCAAGCCACTGAGATGAACCATATCGTCCAAGACTGTAGGCAACCCAGCAGATTCTGGAGAAATATGCTTACCAGAGCACTAAATAGAGAACCTTTTCCATTTGGAGTTGTAAGTCTTTCTGGTGGAAGGCTTTTGAGAAGCCTTCAGAATATCCAGAACACATTGAGAGAGGTGCAGATCAGCAAACTCTAACTCTTCAAGAGCCAGGCCTTGAGATTGAGAGATTTGAGATTCGGATACCAAATCCTTCCCTGAGAGGATGTCAACAGGTTGTAATTCCTGGGAAAAGGCAGGGAAGGTGGACTGCTAAGGACAGCAACAGTAGGAATACCAGGGCTGTCTGGCCCAGTCTGCAGCGATCAGAATCGCTTTGCAGACTGAAACCTGATCTTGACCAGCACCTTGAACAGGAGAGGAAGGAAGCATACAAGAAATGAAATTACGTACCTACCGTAATTCTTGATCTTCTGGATGAGTCTCACCACTCATTCACACTATTGGGATCTGCGCCGGAGGCACTAGGACCAGCAAGGGAGCAAACTTTTAGCTGGAGGCCGGCCGCGGAGATGGAGCAGTGAGAGAAAGCACCACGAGCCCCAGCATGCGGTAATGACTAATCCGCATCGACCCTCCAACCGCCTCAGTACCTTTTTACCGAGGAGCAGCGTAACCAACCTAGAAGGATAACCTCAATCAAAACCGGACATAACATAGTCCGGACAACCAGTATAAGAAGGGTCAACAAAGGTCTTCACAGCCTAAAGATTTGAGGAGTGAAGACCAACAATAGAGGTGAGCTCGGGGACAGAGGGGGGAGTGTGAATGAGTGGTGGAGACTGGTCCAAGAAGATCAAAATCACGGTGAGTGCGTAATTTCATATCTTCCTGGACATAAGTCTCACACTCACTCACACTATTAGAGGAGAGTGCCAATGAATCCCCTGAGAGGCGGCAGGAGAGACCAAGAGCTCACGTTTCTAGGACAGAAGTCCATTAAGGATGGCTCTGCCAAAGGAAGAATATCGTCTGGCATGGACATCCAGTGCATAATGTTTAACAAGTATGCACTGAGCTCCAGGTGGCAGCTTGCAAATATCTGCAATGGGCACGTTGCGAATTTCCGCCAGGGATGCCGCGACCGTTCTAGTAGAGTGAGGGTAAACCCTGCCCTTCAACTTAACCTGTGCCATGGAATCGCAGTGACGAAGGCATGCCACTAACCATGCTGAGATACATCTGATAGCGACAGGTTGACCCAGCCGGGTCTCGCTGAAGGAAACAAACAGTTGTTGGGCTTTGAAAGCACTTGGTTCTATCTAGATAGCAAAGAAAGCTCTCTTAACATCCAAGGAATGAAGAGATCATTCTCCTTCATTTGGAAGTCCGAAAAGTAAGAGGGAAGGACCAAAGGTTGGTTTAGATGAAATTCTGACACAACCTTGGGAAGAAATTTAGGATGAGTCCTAAGGACTACTTTGTCCTTATGGAACACAGTATACGGGGGGGTCTGTGACCAGAGCGTGTATCTCAGAGACCCTGCGGGCTGAGGTAATGGCCACTAGGAAGGCAGTCTTCCAGGTGAGAAATTTTAGCTCACAGGTAGCCAGAGGTTCAAAAGGTTTCCGAGTGAGCATCTCTAACACAAGATTAATGTCCCAGGCTGCAACTGGACATCTTGTAGGAGGTCTGGTATGCAGAATTCCTTTGAGAAACCTCTTAACCACGGTAACTGAGCCAGTGTTAAGGAAAAAACCAGCTCATGATATGCTGAAATGGCACTAAGGTGTACTTTGACTGTACAGAACTGCAGACCTGAATTTGAGAGGTCTAAGAGGTACTCCAGAACCTTATCTGGTGGGCAGAAAAGAGAGTTCAAAGAGGACTTTGCACACAGAGCGGCAACTTCACTTGGCTATGTAAGTTTTCCAGTGGCTGGCTTCCGGGCAGCCAGAAGAATATGAAACCCTTCGAGCAGACATTGAACCAGTTTACTTCTACCTCTTCAGGAGCCAAGCGTGAAGGTGAAAGCGACCTCAGGTTGGGATGGACCACGGCCCCTGAGTCAAGGTTCATCTGCAGGGAAGTGGTCTCGGAGGAACTGCCAACATATTGTTGTAGCAGTGGAAACCACAACTGCCGAGGCCAAAAGAACAATGAGAATCATTTGTCTCCCAGGATTAGAACTTGAGGTACCCTCTGAATTAGAGGAAGAGGCGTGAAAGCGTTTTGTCCACCGCAGCCTGAGCAGCATCCTGACCCAGAAAATGCCAGGCCCTGGATTTCTGGAGCAGAAGAGAGCAGTTTTGCGTTGAGTGGGAATGCAAAAGGTCCAGGTCTGGAGTTCCCCAGTCTTCGAATAGTGACTGAACTATGGTTGAGTCGAGACCACTAGTGAGGTCTGTCTCTGTTCTGCTGAGAGCGGTCTGCCAGTTCATTCTAGAACACCTGGCAGATACACCGCTTGAATTAGAGCCTCGTGCTCCAAGCACCATTCCCATACCCTCATCCGCTTCTCTGCATAAAGGTGAGAGTGAGCCCGCCCTGCTTGTTGATGTAATACATCACTGCTTTGTTATCCGTTTGAAGGAGAATGTTCTTGTGACACAGAATGTCCTTCAAAGCTCGGACCACATAAAGGATAGCTCTCATTTTCTAGGGCGTTTATGTGGAGCTGGGACTCGACTTGAGTCACGCACCTTGAGTGTGGAGAGCCTGACAGTGAGCTCCCCACCCCATTAGGGATGCGTCCGTGGTAATGGAGATCTGATGGTCCAGAGGAGCAAAGGGACACCTCCAGGAGATTGCTCTCTTGAGACCACCAGGTGGAGTGACCTCCATAAAGGTTCTGTCACCTTGATGAGATAGGACTGCGGGTGAGTGGTTGGGGACCACTGAGTACTGAGCATCAACTGGGTGGTTCTCATGCAGGCGTGCTAGGGGTACAGTGAACACTGAGGATGCCATGAGACCTAGCATCCGTTGCATCGAGAAGCTGTGACTGAGCTGTTTTTCCTCGATGTGATAGACCATCTGAAGGATATCATTCCTCCTGTCTTCTTTAAGAAAAGCCTTACACTAGGAGGTGTCCAGAGTCTATAAAAGGAGCCTCTGGGAGGGCTGCAGTTGCGATTTCTTGAGGTTGAGCAGCACTCCCAGGCGTCAAGGCTTGCAGGCCATCTCCACGGCATCCAGAGTCCCTTGCCTGGAAGGACTTGCTAGAAGCCAATCGTCCAGATAAAGGAAACACCTGAATTCTGACCTTTCTGAAGTGCGCTGTGAGAACTGCACAACATTTTGTAAAAACTCGTGAGTGCGAGGATGACCCAAAGGGCAGGACTCTGAACTGATAGTGCTGTCTCCCAGAGCCACAAACCTCAGGGTGATCTCCAGGTGAACAAGAATGTGCTGATAGCGTCCTGCATATCTAAGGAGGCTAACCAGTGGGCCCAGGTGGAGCAAGTACTTGGGGTTCCCAGAGAAATCATTTTGAATTTCTCCTTGAGAGAAAATATTTAGCTTCTGAGATCTAGAATGAGGCGCATTCAGAGGACTTCTTTGGAACCAGAAAGTAATGGGAGTAGAACCCGTGTTTACGTTGGTGCAGATGGCACCACTTCTACTGTCCTGTTGTTCAGAAGGCCCGAATCTCGTCGGCGAGAAGGTCTGACTGAAGGGTTGACATCCTGGGCTGTCGTTTGGGGGCGATCGGAGGTCTCCACAAGATTGAGTGAATACCGCTCATGATACGAAGGACCCATTTGTCTGAGGGTTATGGACTTCCACTGGTTGTAGAAGTGCATCAGATGACCTCCACCGAGAGGAAAAGTCCACCTCGGGCAGCTGAAGGATGGAACTTGGGCGGCAATTCATAAGAGTAGCGTTGGGCGCTTTGGGCCTGCGCTTTCTGTTACACCTTCTTTTGAGGTTGGCAGGTTGGTTCTTGTGAAACTTCCTCTGCCTCGAAAGGACTGGCGATTATGAAACTATCGTTTACTGGCATGCCCTCGAGAGGGGCAGGAGGGCAGGCCGAGCCAATGGCTGACCCTAGTCTTTTGTGTAACTTCTAGAGCTTGCTCTACCTGAGGACAAAAAGATATGCACCGTCAAATGGCAATGCCATCACCTGCTGCTACTTGGCGATCATTCAGTAAAGCCGAAGTGCGCAGCCAGGAATGACGCCGAGTGCAAATACCAGCAACAGCTGAATAGGAAGCAGTGTCAAAAGCATCCATAGCTGCTTTAACCTGCTGGTTATTAGATTCAATACCTCTGGTAATGGTTTGAAGAAGCTCTGGCTTTGAATCTGACTCGATAGAGCTCAACCATCTGTTTAATAGAATGCCACAGGATATACTCATACTGAGAAAAATAGCCTTCAGTAACTGCATTGTCGCATACTTAGAGTGAGAAGCAGCAAATACTCTCTTACCTAAGGTGTCTATCTTCTGATTCTTTGTTAATAGGTCGAGCTGTAGTAGCTTGAGGAAGACCGACCTTATCATTCTCTGCCAGGACTACAATAGGATCCGCAAAGGCTTGAGATGCCAAAATGGGATGATCCTTGGGGGCTGAATATTTCCTATCAATGGATTTAGCCACTGAAGGGGTAAGAGCAGGATTATTCCATATCATTTGAGACAGCGTCTCGAATGAAGGCTGAATCGGAGGAGTCAAATCCGTAGGGATCTCCGAGGCATGAAGATATTGGAGTCTCAACAATTTCCCAGGATCGATGTCTGTAGTCTGGAGAGAAAGTGTGGAACTCAGATTTTTCAACAGAGACTTAAAGGATAGGTCCTCGACCACAGGCTCTGTAGCAGTAATAGATCCTGCTTCGTCCACTTCATCACCCAACCGAAGGTCTGGGTCAGGCTCAACGTCATCTCCTGACAGTCCAGGAGGGACTGTATGGACAGGAAAGGAATGAAATTCAGAAGAGGAGGAAGAAGGAAACAAGTGAAAAGAGGAGTCCCCAAGAGCTGCCAGCGCCGAGAACGACGCCGCGAGGCCACGCGGCGCCAAAAACGGCACCGAGAAGCCGCACGGTGCCGAGGACGGCGCCAAGAAGCCGCACGGCGCCGAGGACGGCGCCCAGCGCAGCATCGACACCGAGGACGGCGCCGAGAGGCCACACAACGCCGAGGGTGCCGAAAACACTCCCAGACTCCGAAAAACAGGTTTTGAAGGAAGAAGAAGAGCAAGAGATAAGGGCATCGGTGTGGCCCCCTGCGCCGCAGCCATGTGAGGGGGGGGACACCTAAGCGCGGAGTCGACGGCACCGAAGAAGGTGCTGCACGACCAGGAAGGTCCAACCGCCCTACCTGGTCACCCAGAGAGCCCGAAGGCCCACAAGCGACCGAGCCAGGTAGCCGAACCAACCTCCGAGCCCACTGCTCCATAAGAGCGGCCCACTGATGAAACTGCTCATCTGAAGACCTACCTGTGGGCGGGGTAGGGCTCCGATGTCGAAGCTGTCGGCTACCAGAAGCAGAGGTTGGCGACTCCGAAGGAGGAGACCGACAGCTAGCCCTGATAACCGAGCCGCCTACGCCGAGACATATCAGAGGGCGACTCGATGATGCCTTCTCTTTTAGACCTGTGGCCACAAGAAGAGCTCGAGGCCGAACAGTGCCGAGAGTGCACCATTTATTTTTATGCTTCCGGGGGGACCACCCATCCCCCCGGGCAATGGACTGACCGTTGTCAGACCCTCCCTCCGGAGAAGGCGGCGGACTGAACAGCTTTCATACGAAGTCTCCCTACCGTCACCTGACCTGCTCATGGTCGACTCGGTCAAGGTAGGCTGAGACTTCTTTATTGTATTTATTTTAAAAATAAGAATAAATTTAAGCAATACTGTATCGAGATAATACTACAAAATAATAAAAACTGAAAACCATGCTGCTAGTTTGAAGTTTGACTCGACAGGAAAGCAACGTCATCACTGAAGTGCACTCGGCGGAAAAAGGAACTGAGGCGGTTGGAGGGTCGACGCCGAGATAGTCGTTACCGCACGAGCTAGGGCTCGCGGCGCCGTTCCTCACGGCGCCATCTCTGGCGCCGACCCTCCAGCAAAAAGTTTGCTCCCGATGGGTCCTAGTGCCTCCGGCACAGATCCCCATAGTGTGAATGAGTGGTGGAGACTTATGTCCAGGAAGATACCGCTTTGCAAATATCAGCAATGGGTACATTACAAATCTCCACTAGGGATGCTGCAACCACCCTGGTAGAGTGGGCATAAACCTGGCCTTCCAACTTGACCTGCGCCTTTGAGTAGCAGTGATGAAAACATGATACCAACTATGTAGAAATGCATGTAACGGCAACAGGCTGACCCAGCCAGGCCATGCTGAAAGATGAAAAGTTGCTTGAACTTGCGAATCTCCTCAGTTCTGTCAATGCAGAATCATAGAACCCTTTTGACATCCAAAGAGTGAAGGGCCAGTTCTCTTCATTCTGGAAGTTGGCAAAATAGGTAGGAAGACTGCCCTGACAGGGCTGGGCTCTCCCCCACAACGGTGCCGGCCAAGATTTCTGCTGGCCATGCTCGTCTTCCAAGAAGTGCCCACCTGCTCTGCCACACAAGCACACTGCCCGGACAGGACTAGGCTCTCCCCTACAGTGGCACTGGTTGAGATTTTTGCTGGCCGTGCCTGCCCTCCAAGAAATGCCTGCCTGCTCTGCCGCACAAACAGACTGCTCTGACAAGGCTGGGCTCTCCCCTACAGCGGCGCCGACCAAGATTTCTGCTGGCTGTGCCTGCCCTCCAAGAAGTGCCTGCCTGCTCTGCCGCACAAACAGGTACGGATTCTCAGGACCTGCACTACAGAACGGGGCTCAATTAGGCACTCCCCTGACTGGACCAGAGCAACTGTCTCTCTCTCAACACCAGGCACCTAAGCAGCTCAGCTAGCTCACGACTGGCTCTCCCTCCATGGGCGTTATTTTCTCTTTTTTGAATTTTGCCCTCTCCAAGCCTGCTTACTTAAAACTTGTGCTTTCTCTCCTGCTTACTTAAAAGTTGTGCTGTGGGATTTTTCTCCCACCCACGACACTCTTTAAATCCTCTTCCTTGCCTCTAAACACCGCCCCTCTTATACACCCTTCCCCTCTTCTAGCTCACACCAACTCAAAGGGGCAAGTACTAGTATATGTACCACCACTATGCCTGTCAGCTACAATGATGCCTACACTTCAGAGTACCTTTAGACATCACACTCTTATCACACTGGCCATACTAAGCTCATTTATTATGACCTATGACGGAAAGCCTCCTCCACAACCTATCCAAACTCACAGCGTTATTCCAAGCCCTGTATGCCAACCTCCAGGTATAACTAAGTGCTTCATTGAAATATACATGGATCATCCACCCTGCAGGATATTACAACTACCAAACAGATCATCAACCTTTGCCGCAGCAATCATTGCAGAACTCCTACATAACTACTCCTGGGTCAGTGGCTCCAATCATCGTGGCCCCTCCGGACAACTGTACTCACAAAAGCACAAGTCCCACTGGAAATACCTGTTAAAGTTAATAATCATCCTACTGCTGCTGTCTGGGAACGTTCACCCCAATCCCGGTCCTCCTAGGTCGATGACTAATAAGACCCATGGCAACCTAAAAATCGCCTCAATCAATATTGGAAGCCTGATGTCTAAACTTCAACCATTCCAGGTCTGCATGGTAGAACATAACCTGGACATTATTTCTATTATGGAGTCGTGGCTATCTCCCAAGATAACAAATACCTCGATATCCCTCGATGGCTATAACATCTGTCACCTAGATAAGACTGTTCAAGTGTGGGGGAGGTTGTCTGGGGTATCTGCAAACATAAATTAAAGTGCAAATATTACCGAACAGTCTCTCAACAAAAGAAGCTCAAATTCTATGCCTGAAGCTCACGTTAGGTCAGCAGAATAAAAATCTCCTGCTCATCATGGTCTACTTACTCCCGGTGGGCAAGGGAAATAAACTGAGCAGTTCTCTGCCTTCTTCAATCACTGTAAGCAGAACTGGGAGCATATTATACTGGGGGATTTCTATGTAAATTGGCTGGCGCAGGACACTGTGACCATCAGCGATCGTACAGCTAGTCTCTGTCTCCCACAGATGGTGACAGAAGTGACCAGGAGGAATTACCGTACTGGCACCTCCACCTTAATTGGCTGCTCACTACATGCCCTGAGCATGTTGCCAATATATCTGTGCTCCCAAACTAAGTGACCACTCACCAGTGGTTTTCACGTGGTCAAACAAGTACCAGAAAAGCCCCCCTCAGAGCTCAAGAAAAAGGACCCTTAAAAAAAGGGCAGTTAGATAACTTCAAGCAATTTATAGAATTAGCAGACTGGACACCGTTAGACACCATCGATGATGCCAACCAGGCTTTTACTTTTATTTTCAACAATGCATGCAACATTTTCACACTGTACATATTCTCTAAGGCAAAAGGGGCCATTAACCCATGGCTATCGGGCTCTATCATCGAGCAGTTAAAACATTAAGACAACCAATGGCACAAGGCACAGGCCACCAGGAAATTGGTCGACTTTTCAGCCTATAAAAGAAGCAAGAAATACATGCACCAAACTAGTCAGGAACGCAAAGGCAAATTATTACAAAGAAGAACTGGGTAGGATGTGGGGTAACGGACAAGTATTTTGGAACAATCTAAAAATCCTGATCGGTAAGGAATCCGAAGCACATCCAGACCCGATTACTGCTGACTCCAGCACCTTACAGGATCCTAAGGACATAGCCAATGCTTTCAACCTGGCATTCACAGACATTAGTTTTATTACTCCAGGAGTACCTTACACATGGACCTCCTAGCAAGTATGATAGTGGTGACATGCATCCAGCCTGTGGATCTGAAAAAACATTATTTTATTTCCAGCAAATCTCAAAAGCAAAAGCCATAAAATATATAAAAAGGGTCTTAGGTAAAACTAGGACTGCTAGTGACATGCTAGACATGAAATGTACTGCACTAACCCTCAATAAAATAGCCCTTCCCGTCACCAAACTTTTCAATTTATCGCTGAGAAATTAAAATTATGTACCTACCGTAATTCTTGATCTCTTGGACGAAGTCTCCACCTCTCATTCACACTAATGGGACTGCGCCGGAGGTGCCAGAATCCAGCAGGAGTCAAAAATCTTCAGGCGGGCCGGCGCCTAGGTAAGGCTGCGAGGAAGCAGCACCACAAGCCTGGCTCGTGCCGTATAGGCTACCTTGGCATCAAGCCTCCAACCGCCTCAGTACCTTTCTTACTGAGGAGGTGCAGTGTAAACTAACTTAGTGAAACTAACCTATGTCGAACATAAGATAGTCCGAATGACCTGTGTAAGAAGGGTCAACTCAACACAGTCTTTGCAGGTCAACAACGACGGGGTGATGACCAAAAACAGGATTAGTGAGCTTGGGGGATGGAGGGTTGGCATGTGAATGAGTGGTGGTGACTTCGTCCAAGAAGATCAAGAATTATGGTAGGTACGTAATTTTCATATCTTCCTGGACATACAGTCTCCCCCACTCATTCACACTAATGGGAGAGTACCAAGCTAAAATAATCCGCTGAGACGGGCGGCAGGAGAGAGGAGCTCATTTAGGGCCGAAGTCCATTAAGGACTGTCCTGCCTGGCATGGACATACAAAGCGTAGTGATTTATGAAAGTGTGCACGGAGCTTCAGGTGGCTGTATTGCACATGTCCGCGATAGGCACGTTCCGGATGTCTGCCAGAGATGCCACGACTGCTCTGGTAGAATGTGCGTACACTCTGCCTTCCAGCTTAAACTGTGCCATGGAGCAGCATTGGCAAAGGCATGCCACTAGCCATGCAGAAATGCATCTGATAGCAACAGGCTGACCCAGCCGGGCCATGCTGAAAGAGACAAATAGTTTCTTTGACGTGCAAATTTCTTTAGTTCTGTCTAAATAGAACCGCAAAGCTCTCTTCACATCCAGAGAATGCAGGGTATGCTTTCCCTCATTCTGGAAGTTCGTGAAGTAGTTTGGAAGGACCAAGGGCTGATTCAGATGGAATTTGGAGACAACCTTGGGGAGAAACTTAGGGTGGGTTCTAAGAACCACCTTGTCTTTTGTGAAAATGCTGGCTTATTCCCACACGCTCACACCATAACCCTCACTCCCTCTCATGCTAGACAAACTTAGGGTGGGTTCTAAGAACCATCTTGTCTTTTGTGAAAATGCTGGCTTACTCCCACACGCTCACACCATAACCCTCACTCCCTCTCATGCTAGACATTGTACCTTAGCGCTCCCCCACCCCCCAAACTCTCAACCTCCCACCACCCTGACAGACCCCATAACCATTCCCCATACTTCCCTTGCCCTTCTAGCATGTGTCATTCCCAATCTCCCAGTTCCCACCTCCAGCGTTAAAAAACCCACATCCTACCAATCCCAACATCTCTCATCCAAACTCTGCAGGCTGGTCCTGCTGCGGCACACCCTCCTACTCCTATTAATATCTGGCAATATCCACCCCAACGCAGGACCACATTGCGCTAAGGCATCTCCAAAACACCCTAGAGGTAATCTGCTGCTAGCTACTCTAAATATATGCAGCCTTTCAAAAAAACTTACCCCTCTTCAAGGCTGGATTGCCCAACATACACCGGACATTCTTGCCCTCTCGGAGACCTGACTCTCAGACAGAATACCCAATGATGCGGTCTCCCTCAGTAATTATTCCCTCTACAGGGTCGATAGGGCCTGCAAGAGAGGCGGTGGCTGTGCAATTTATGTTAAATCCTCTCTCCATGCCACCGTAGTTCACACCCCTGCACCACAGTATGACGCCCAGACATTAACGATCAAACTGAGCCTGGGTTCCAAAACGCTCCACATCATCTCAGCCTATATCCCCCCAAGAAACCAAAAACTTGCCTTTGACTCTATCCTCCACACTATCTCTCACCTACCAAATACTAGCAAAATCATCTTAATGGGTGACTTCAATGTCAACTGGCTATCCCCAGCCTCATCCAGCTTCAAAGACACCGCCCTGGCGTCTGACCTTGCCCAACTCGTCACCTCTCCAACCAGAAGGGACACTAGATCTGGGACCTCCACCCTTTTAGACCTTATTTTCACCAACAGGCCACAAAACCACTCCCAGGTCACGGTGCTCCCTGATTCTATTAGTGACCACTCCCCGGTGACCTGCTTGTGGTCGGGTAAATTGCCCTGTGCCCCCCCAAAAATCTCCATGCAGAGACGGTTAATAAGAAGAGGCCTACAGAAACTCAAAGCACACCTAACTACCAGCAACTGGCTCCCCATTTACACAATGCAGTCAGCTGACCTAGCTCTCGCCCACTTCATAACCACATTCAACAAAGCCTGTGACTTATTTGCTCCCCTTACCAAGCAAGTAGTGAAAACCAGAATCACCCCCTGGATCACTCCCTCACTACTGAAGCTGCTCCAACAGAGGGACAACCTCTGGCATAAGGCTCTAGACTCTCAGCACACTCAGGATAGACAGCTATACCGTGAGGCCTGCAATAAATGTACATGGACTATACGACAGGCAAAGGCCACTTACTACCAACAAACCCTAACCACCTCTTGGGGAGACGGCAAAAAATTCTGGAGCAACATAAAAGAAATCAATAGGAAATCCTGCTCCCCCAACCCTTCCCAACTCACCATAAATGGCGATGTCACCCAAGATCCTTACACTATTGCAGAAGCCCTTAACTCCGCCTTCTCGGACCTCTCCCATATCCTCCCCCCTAATTTCTTCCACCCTGCTCCCCCCACCCCCATCCCAACACACCGTGTAACTTAGACCCATTACCTTTCAGGCTGAGAGTCATCTCCTGCCGTGAGGCAAAACATTACATTTCCAAAACTATCGCCAATTCTCGCCACAGCAATGATTCACTTGATCTTAAACTTATCCGGCTGACACTGGATGTCATACTACCCCACCTTACTAAAATTCTCAACCTCTCTCTCTCTGCCTCGGACAGTTTCCATCAACCTGGAAGAGGGCCATAATCACCCCCATTCTGAAGAGTGGCGACCCTATGCACACAAGCAACTACAGACCGATCTCTATACTCCCCCCTCTCTCCAAAGCTCTGGAAAAAATAGTCTCGGACCAGATAACAGAACACCTAACCAAACACAAACTCCTCTGCCAGGCCCAGCATGGTTTCCGGACAGGCCATAGCACGGTCACTGCTCTCACTGAATTCACCTCTTTCATCCATGAGGCACTGGACCAAGGTTCTATCGCTGGAGCAATCTTTGTGGATCTGACCAAGGCATTTGACACGGTCAGTCACGATCTGCTGCTCCGTGTCCTCCCAAAACTAAATGTGGTCCCAGAGACTACGGCCTGGCTCAAAGATTACCTCTCAGGCCGGTCACAACAAGTCAAGTTAAATGCCACCATCTCCTCCTGCAAAGATGTGCACTCTGGAGTCCCACAGGGTTCTATTCTCGGCCCTCTTCTTTTCACCCTCTTTCTAAACTCCCTTCCCAAGGCCTGTAGTGGTCATCTGCTTCTCTATGCTGATGATGCAGTACTATACTGGAAACACCCACAGCCAAGTACCCTCCAACTTGCCCTTCAGGGTTTTTTCAGGGAGCTTGAGACATGGTTTAATGAACACTGCCTTATCATCAACTATAAAAAAACTAAAGCCATGATCTTTGCGCACCGGCAAAGCCCTCACAGGCAGTCGACCCTCCTAATCAAAAACTCACAAGGCACCCCCTTGAACACGTTACAAACTTCAAATATCTGGGCATCACACTAGATACCTCCCTCTCCTACCATAGTCACATTCAACACCTCTCCTCAGCTGTCAACGCCAGAGTGGGCATACTCTACAGACTCAAACACTGCCTACCGCACAGGCCATGCGTTAGCTGTCTCCTCGTCAATCCTCTCCCTAATTGACTACGGATAACGATATATGGATCAGCTGAACCCACCGCCAACGTAGTATTAACACTGCCCTGAATAAAGCTTGCCAACTAGTCACCGCAGTGACAGGCTAACCCATACCTGTGACCTATAAGGATTTGGCCGGCTGGTTAAACTTCCGACAAAGACTAAAGTTCCACACTCATGCTCGCAAAAAATACATCTCCAGCTTGCCCCACTGGCCTCCTCCCTTAATCAGCCCTGTCCCCACAGGCTAAATACATGGCTCGCAGCAAACTCCTCATTCCAGGTCCCCCACTGTAGAACATCTCTAGGCCAAAGATCTTTCTGGTACCGTGCTCCCCTTTGGCTAAATGCTCTACCTCCCCAGCTCACTCAGACCCACAGCATTTCCCTATTCAAAGCGGGCCTCAAAATTCACCTACTTGAGACTGCAAACTGTGACTGTGGCTAATCTCCTTTCCCACCTCGTGTGCCCCCTTCCCCCCACAACTGACACAGGGTCCTTCTCGACCCTATGAATCCGCTTCCTACCGATCTCTAACTAATGGAATCCTGATAGCTGCATACCACTGTCTCTGGTAAACTAAGTTAAAGCCTGGACTGCACTGCCAGTACTGTTTATGAATGCTGACTGTTAATTGTATGTTTCTCCCTGAATACTGCTTGACTATGTATGATTCCTTGTATTTTTGTACTCCCTCCACCCTCTGTAACCTCTGTATTTTGTACTCCCTCCACCCTCTGTAACCGACGTGGAGCCTTTTCAAAAGAGTCTATGACTCAAAGGATTGTAATTCCGATCTTATGCAATAAATAAATAAATAAATACAGTATACAGAGGGTCTGTGCCCAAGGCATGTATTTCAGACACCATGCAAGCACAGGTAACGGGCTACAATGAAGGTAGTCTTCCAAGTCAGAAACTTCAGCTCACAAGTAGCTAGAGGCTCGAAAGGTTTACGGGTGAGCATATCTAGCACAAGATTAATGTCCCAGGTGGCTACCAGTCATCTGACTGGTGGCCTAGTATGCAGTATGCCCTTAAGAAACCTCTTAACTACAGATAGCTGAGCCAGAGACACGGAGTGTATGGGCTCATGGTACGCTGAGATCGCGCAAAGGTGAACCTTCACGGTTAAGTATTGCAGGCCTGTGTTCGAGGGATCTAGAAGACACTCTAGGACCTTGTTTGGTGGGCAGGAAGAAAAAATTACTCACCTTAGTAATGTTGTTTCTTCTAATGGAGTCTTGATGTATTCTGACTATTGCAGTGATCTCCAACCTTTGAACTGCCCCGGGAGAACAAAGAGTAAACTTTCCATGCAAGGCATGGAACGCTGAGCTCGAGCTCGGTTGAAGCCTCTGTCTGCTGTTGTTTGAACCCCAACTGTCAGATTCTGTACTCCGCCTCACTGAACAGTCGCTCCGCCTGTTTTCTTTGGAACTAGGAAGTAATGGGAGTAGAAACCTGTGTTCCACTGATCCAGCAGGACTACTTCTACTGCCCTGTTGTTTAAAAGGCCTTGGATCTTGGAAGCAAGAAGGTCTGACTGAGAGACAGACAGTTTGGGCTGTTGTTTCGGTGGGTGATCTGAAGGGGTTTCTGAAAGGTTTAGAGAGTACCCTTTGCGGATTATCCTGAGTACCCACTTGTCTGTTGTGACTGACTTCCACTGGTCGTAAAACTGAGTTAGATGCCCTTCCACTGCTGAGGAGGAATCCCCCTCAGACAGCTGAGGTGGGACCTGGGCCAGAAACTCAGAAGGTGGCACTGGGCGCTTTGGGCCCCTGTGCCTTTTGCTGCGTTCTCTTTTGTGGCTGAGGGTTGTGTTTTTTTTTTTTTTTTTTTTTAAAACCTCCTCTGCCCCGAAAGGACTGATGGTTGTGAAACTGATGCTTGTTTGCACCCCCTCGGGAGGGGGCCGGTGCAGGTCTAGCCGTTTTAATGGCAGACACAGTCTTCTGCATGGCCTCCAGAGCTTGCTCCACCCGAGGCCCCGAACAGATACATACCATCAAAAGGTAAAGCCGCTGACTTGTTGCTGGCATCATTCGTGAAGCCCGGCACGTGAGCAAGAGGGCGGTAGGTGCGGAGTGCCATTGCCACCGCCCGGGAGGTGGTATCGTAGGCATCCATTGCAGCTTTAACCTGCTGGTTATTGGATTCGATACCCCAGTTATGGTCTGGAGTAGCTCTGAGCTAACTTCCTATTCGGGCAGAGCTTCTACCATTTCTTTGAGGGAATGCCAAAGTACATACTCATATTGAGAAAAATGGCCCTGGTAACTGGCAGTGCGCATACCCAGGGTTGAGGCAGCAAAGACTCTCTTACCTAAGGTGTCTACCTTGCGAGATTCTTTGTTCATTGGTCAGGCTGTAGAGCCTTGAGGAAGGACAGCCTTACCATTCTCTGCCAAGACTACAATGGCAGCAGCAAAGGTTTGTGAGGCCAAAACGGTGTGATTCTTGGGAGAGGCATACTTCCTATCTATGGACTTGGCCATGGAAGGAATGAGAGACGGATTCTTCCACACCATCTGAGAGAGGGTCTCAAAAGAGGGCTGTACCAGAGGGGTTAAATCCAAAGGGATCTCTGGGACATGAAGATACTGGAGTCACAAAAGCCTCCCAGGATCGATTTCTGTAGTCTGGAGAGAAAGAGTAGAATTAATATTTTTGAGCAGAAACTTTAAGGAAAGGTCTTCAACCACAGGCTCTGTAGAAGGATTGATCCCTACTCCCAGGGCAGTGTTATCAAAATCATCACCCAGGTGAAGATCAGAGTCAGGCTCAAAATCATCTCCTGACAGTCCAGGGTGGACTGTATAGACAGGAAAGGAGTGAAAATCAGTTGGAAGAACAGAAGAAGAAAGAATCTGAGTCGAGAAGCCCTAAAGACCGGCCAGTGCCACACCAGTCCCCAGCGCCGTAGAGAAAAACGGTGCCGAGAACAAGGAGGAAGGCGCTAGACAAAGCGGCGCAACAGATAGCACCGACAGAGCCCCAGCATCACGCACGGTGCCGACAGAGCCCCTGGCATTGTGCACAGCACTGACAGAGCCCGTGGCACCGCAAACGGCACCAAGAGAGCCCGCAGCACCGCGGACAGCACAGAGAGAGTCCCAGGGGTCTGAAAACTGTGATTTGAGGTAAAAGAGGGAAAAATGGCAAGAGATAGAGGCATCAATGTGGACCCCTGGGCCGCAGCCATGTGAGGGGAATAAACACCAGAGCGCAGAGTCGACAGCACCAAAAAGGTACCACGCGACTAGGAAGGCCCAAAACGCCCTACTCATCCCTCCAAAACTGAATGGCCCGAAGGCCCCGGTGTCGGCCTGACCGGACCAGGCAACTGGACCAACCTCCAAGCCCACTGCTCCATACGAGCTGCCCACTGGTGAAACTGCTCATCGGAAGCGGGGAGGAGCTCCAGTGTCACGGAGGTCGGCTACCAGAGATGGAAACCGGCAACTCCGACAGAGGTGGAGACTGGCGGCTGGCCCTCATTACCGACCGTCTACGGGCAGACATACCAGTGGGCAACCTCGAGTGATGCCATTTATTTGACCTATGTGTTGAAGAACAACTCGAGGCCAAATGGCGCCAAAAATGGGACCATTTCCTTTTATGCTTTTGGGGGGACCGCCATCCCCCCGAGCACTGGATTGTCCATTGTCAGACCCCCCTCTGGGGAGGGTGGCGGACCGAACCTGGCCCAGCTGACTGAACAGCTTTCATATGAAGTCTCCCTACCATCACCTGACCCACTCACGGTTGACTCAGTCAATGGAGGGCTGAAGACTTCTGATGTACAATTAAAATATATAATCGGTAAGGACTCGAAATAATTCTGCAAAACAATAAACTGACTATTGCTGCTAGTGAAGTTTAACTCATGGCGGGCGAGTGACGGTGTCACTGAAGCGCACTCGATGGCAAGGGAAAAGGAACTGAGGCGGTTGGAGGGGCGAAGCTAAGATAGTCATTACCGCACGCTACTGGCTTGCGGTAGTGCCACTTCCTTGCGGCTCGATCTCAGGCACCTGCCCTCTTGAAAAAGTTTGCTCCCGCTGGGTCCTAGCACCTCCGGCGAGCTCCCATTAGTGCAAATGAGTGGTGGAGACTTAATGTCCAGGAAGATATAATGTCCTTTCTCTCTCAGCTTCGCCTACCTGCCATTTTGGCCTCTCAGCAGGCACAGATAGTAGTCCTGATTTCTGAATTTGAGCTCCAAACTACTATACGAGGACTCAAAAATGGGAAATCTCCAGGCCTTGACAGCTTTGGAGCTGAATTTTACAAGGACGCAGGGAACTTGGTGCAAGTTCCCCTCCTGCAAGCTTTACAAAATGCCCATACTACTTCCTCCTTCCCTGTGTCATGGAGACAAGCAAAGGATTTCTGTGATTTTGAAACCCCAGAAACCCCCACATTTATGCGATTCATACCGCCCCATATCTGTGCTCAATCAAGACTATAAGATCTACACGAGTATTCTGGACCACAGATTTGATGATATTCTCCCTTCACTAATACATCCAGATCAGTCAGGATTCATTAAACGTAGGCAGACAACAGACAATATCAAACGTACTTTATACATTATAGATCACGTCCAATCCACAAAATCCTCTCTCTTGATACAGAGTCTTGACGCCCAAAAGGTGTTTGATATGGTCTCTTGGGGGTTCCTTCAGGCTGCCCTACAAATATTTACATTTCCTGGACCTTTTATGGATGCTATTAGAGGAATATACACTGATCCGGAGGCAGTTGTGAGACTGAATGGCTCACATTCTGACCGCTTTCCTTTATTCAGGGGCAGCCGTCAGGGCTGTCCCATTTCCCTGTATTTGTTTGCTGTTTTTGTTGAGCCTATAGCCCAGCTACTTCAACAAACTCCCAATCTGCATGGATATAGAGTCTCTGAGTCATCCCATCATAAAATAGCCTACTGTGCCGATGACCTCCTTCTCTACATCATTTGCCCAGAGGAATCTCTACAAACTTTAACTTCCTTAGGAAGCTAGAAGCTGACCTAGCTTGGACCACAAGAATCTATCATAGGAAGCATAATGGGCCTGATGTGCAGCAACTGACAGCAACAACCGTGCGGAGTAGAAGGTCCTCCTCCCCCAGAAGTCAAAATTTGCAGACTCTTGATCTGGGGGCCGGTCATGGTGGAGGGCGCGAAGCCCATCAGGAGTGTCCAGTTGCATCAACCCTGACTGAGGGTGAGGCATACGACATGGAGACTCCGGGCGGGGGCACAATACCTCTGGCTCAGATCCCTAGAGGCTGGGACTCTGGAAAAGGGTTGTTGCCAGAAGTGCAGTGACACCTCCTGAAAAGGAACTGGCCAGGCGGGCACCACAAGGGTGGTCGCACTGAAATCGCCTAAAAAGGCATGCACAAATGCTCAGAATTGTGCTGAGTGTGTGTGTGTGTGTGTGGGGTGATACGAAAGGGCTTCCAACATCCTCTTGAGGAAACGTTGATACTTAGCCAGATCAGCTGTAGGGGAGATGTGGACAGAAGGTTTTGACACTTGGCCAGCTGGCTATGATTGTTCTATGATATTTATAATATAAAAATGTAGTGTGTGATTGTCTCACATGAGGTAGCTGTGCCATGGGTGACCCCCCCCCCCAAGGTTTCAGTGAAGCAGAAACCATTTAATTAACTGACTTATTTCAGAGTGGCATTTTATTACCTTTTTATGATATGCCCAGGCTCTTTGAAGGGAAAATGAAATGGGACTTTATAAGTCTACCAGAGGATGGAGATCATAAACTTTTAGGACGTCTTAAGAGGAAGAACATTTAATATCAACTGGTGTTAAAAAGCTATAAAACTCTTTGATATGCCTCGGGAATAGGAACTGCTCGAGATCAAAGAGAAAATGTTAATTAAGGAGTCATAGTAGGAAATTAGTTTTTGCTGAAGTCACAGTATTTAATATACCTCCTGACAGGACATCCTGTTTGTATATTTTTTGTATTCAACAAGGAGGAGGTAGATGACATCATAGAAGGGGTGAAAACACAGAGTTTTAGACTGTATTCTGTGTTTCAACTGAGAGACATTTCTTTTTGGGCTCTTAAGAAACAAGTTCTAACTTAAGCACTGTAGAGAGGTAATACATTAGATAGAAAAAGTCTAACTGTATGTTGGTAGGAGTTTGTCTGAAGTTTTCTTTTCTTTTAAGTGATTGTATACTTTGTGATACAGTTTCTGTGTTTACATTTAACATATTTTTATCCATTTTTAAGTAAACCTTTTATTCCAAAGACTGCCTGGGTGTATCTTCGAAGTTCTTTTTTGCATGTGACGTATAGAGGGTTAAGATTGACAAAAAATGTTCAGAGCTTGATGGTGTTACCAAACTGGGAAACCGTAAGAATATACCCAAGGTCTTTGACAGAGTTTTAAGGGTTCATTTTGGATACCTGGTTAGGTGCCCTTAGCTGAAAGATATCTCCCCGAAGAGCAGATTATCTGGGCCTCTACATTGCGGTACGCTAGCATAAGGTTCACAGTTTGAATCCCCCCAGAACTTGAGACCAAAGGTGATTCGGACTCACAAGCAGACAGTAGGGTTACCCTGTTCTGTTACCTGTTCACAAGATTGCACTTGGAAGTTGGCACTGTGGGAGCAGAGGGCCTGACCTGCTGAGTGCGTTTGAGACAGATTTGGTTGGCAGCGGTGTGGATAAATTTGGTAACACAAGCTTTAACTGTTCAGTGTGTCAGCGTAATACTGTACACCTCAGTTGCAAAAAAAAAAAAAGGTAGTGATTTATTTTTAAAAAGGAAACAGAACTATATCATTTTGCTTACAGTCGAGTTCCTACCTATTTTTATTTTCCCCTAAAGTGCAAGTTAGAGTAGCCATAGTTAGGGAAGAAGATGGTTTCCAACTACAGCGGGCACACTGTAGACTACTTGAGGCAGCTGTAACAGGACAGAGGAATCCTGTATGAGGGGAGAGCCACCAAGCAGAACCTCATGGATGCCCTGATGGCAGCAGATACTCAGAGCATTGAGTCACAGACTGTGACTGTAAAAGACCAAACCTTGAGCATGGAGGGGCCAGCGGCCAGTGCAATGTCTAGATCTGGTGAAGATGACAGCAGGGCCAGGGCCAGTGCCAGTGAAGGGCCACAGCAGTAGGGGAAGGTCGCCAGCATTCTGGAGCCAGAAGCACTCAGGTTGCAGATTGAGTTGCGTAGAATGGAGCTGGAGTTCCAGGAGAAGAGGGAGTGAGAACAGCGAAAGGCTGACCGTGAAGAGCGTGAGCACCAGCGAGCCACAGAGGAAAAGAGGGAGTGAGAAATGAAAATTATGTACCTACCGTAATTCCTGATCTTTCTGTGTATTTTCACCATTCATCACCTTTGGGTAATGTGGCCAAGAGGTCTGTCCCATGAGAGCTTTTTTTTGATGGGTGGAGTCGACGCACCATCATCGCCGCCTTGAGGCCAATGTACTGCATGGTGCTCAAGGGGTTGGCCGTTAGTGTTGTCGGCCCTGCCTCCTGCCAGTTCTGAGTCACCGTACAGTAAGAAAGGGTGTGGGTGGAGGGATAAGGAAGTCCAAGGACAGACAAACGAAAAGATATACAAACTAAAAGGAGAAATAAACGACGGAGAGGACAGAAGTTGAGTTAGAAATCTAGGGATATTGGGAAGGGGCCTCAATCTTAGAAGCAGAAGAAGAGGGAAGGAGGAAGGGAAAAATTAGAAGTAGGGAGGGGGAGGACATACTCTGAGCCCTTTGACCTGCCTCCAGATTGTATAGGAACTGTGAAGGAGTAGCCAGAAGGCTGCACTGGCAGAATTCAAGGCACAGAATCACTGGCAATAAACTCCAACATAAGCAGAAGCATCTATTCTGGAAGAAAGACAGGATACAGGGCTGAAATCCCCCTGAAACCAAATTTGGAGGTAAGAAACAACAGTTTCTAAAATTAATTTGACAGATGAGTCCCTAAGGACAAGAATGGAGTAGGATAGAGGAGGAGAGAGAGCAAGAGTAAAGGAGAGAGGGCAACCACAAACTCCCACCCCACAGGGGTGGAGCCGAAGCACTGAGGAGAGAAGTGCCCCCTCCGCCGATCCCTCTCCCCTCCTGTCAGGAATAAAAATCCCCTGTGCGCCCAAGGTCACCCCCACCCTGACCATCGAAAGGAAGGGGGGAGAAGGGCACATAGAGGGAGGGGGACCCAGAGACTGAGGCCCCAGGGGGATGGAGGGTGGGATTGTGATGAATGGTGAAGATACACAGAAAGATCAGGAATTACGGTAGGTACGTAATTTTCATATCTTATCTGTGTCAATCTTCACCATTCATCACCTTTGGGTGAGTACCGAGCCCCCCAAAGGGGGCCCTAGACACTAAAGGACCGAGTCCATTAGCTCTCAGTGGGTGACACACTGGGAGAGAGAAACTTCACAGGTCTGGAGAGGCCTGAGTCTGAGGATAGTGAGATGGGGACCCCCCCCCAAGGGGGCAGGAGGTTGCCCCGACAGACGCCATCTCACCCTACGTGAGAAAAGATGGATTCTCTGTACGCAGAGGAAATCACCCTAAGCTGGGCCAAGGATGACAACCAGGAAAGACACAGCAGCCGGCCTGCTGCCCCACGCCTGGAAGCTACCTTGTTCCAAAAGATCTCTGTTTGTGCTCATGGCCACGCATAGAGTGAAATCCTGTCTGGTTACCTCCGAATCAGGCATAGTGGCTAGGAGTTGACCTAGCCTGGACCACAGAATCCTATCATAGGTAGCATAGTGGGCCTGATGTGCAGAAATTGAAAGAAGCAACTGTGCCGAGTAGAAGCCTCCTTCCCCATAAGTCAAAATTCATGGAATCTGCACCTGGGGTCTGGTCACGGTGGAGGGAGCGAAGCCCATCGGGAGTGTCCAGCTGTGTCAGTCCTGACTGAGGATAAGGGAAACTACCTGGAGACTCCGGGGGGACAATACCTCTGACGCAGATCCCTAGGGGCTGGGACTCCAGAAAAGGGTCTTTGCCAGAAACGCAACGACACCTAATGAAAGGAAGCAGGCCAGGGGGGCACAAGGATGTCCGTGACCAAATCCCAGTTTAGAAGACAACAATGATCCGATTGTGCTGAGTAGGTGGGGTGACATGCAGGTCCTCCAACATCCTCACGAGGAAACACTGATACGCCGTGAGATCAGCAGCAGGGGAGATGTGGACAAAGGGCTCCTCTCCTCCCAGAGAGGAGGAGGATGAGGAAGCAGAGCACCTTGGAGATTCGGTGGCTGGTTGCTCAGGGGGAGGTTGGAACACCTGCCTGTCCATGGCTCTGACATATGAAGGGAAATGAGTGGCCACAGCCCTGAATTGCTCCCAGTACAGAGGTCTGCTAGGACCGAGAATGCTTGGAAGAGCAGGAGAAGATGACAGAGGAGTGGCAGCAGAGTTGACAACAGGAATCGACTGTCCTCTGTCCAGGCGAAGGAGAGCACCTGGAGCCCCAAGGGAAGAGGGAGCTCCAGAAAACTCAACAGCTGACAGCGATCAACCATGCTGGAACTGCCTAGGCTGCGCCCTGAAGATTCCCCCTGTGAGGTGACCGGGACTGTGGAACTCCAAAAGGATGGTCCCCTACCTCCACAGGGCCCTCTTGAGCAGACCGAGAAGGAAGGGTAGGGGTCCACACTACGACTCCTTCCAAAAACCCTGGTGGGACCCTGCAAAGGGCCACCGCAAGGCACCCTGACCCCTCGACCTCTCAGAGTCCAAGAGAGTCCTCCTCCTTGCAAACACCAGCCTAGGCAGCTGTCAACTCTGGTCAGTCCCCGAGGAGACTATCCAGGAAGTAGCACGCTCCCCTCCTGTGGGTGCTCCGATCGGCCCCAAAGTTGGGCGATCCAGGCACACCACCTGAGGGGGTACTGCAACTGAGGGGGCAGAAAACCCTCCGAGCCCAAGCTGCAGACCAATAGTGGCCTGCACCACTGCCTGCTGGTCAGCACCCCTGACCCTAAACAAGGGGGCAACTGCCCGCCCCTCAGAGGGGGGCTGGCTCCAGTCAGCCGAGGAAACTACCAGGGTGTCCACGTGAGCCGCCAACTCCAAAGAATCGGACAGCCTGTCCGAATCAGACTCCGACTCCATCTCCGAGGAGCTAGAGACCGAAGTCCAATGCCAGACAGTATGCAGACGCCCGCTGCCATTCCGACCGAAGGTGGTACCAGTCCAGGTGTCTGCACCACAGCCGGCAATGAAGTCTGTAACTGCACCGCAAACAGTGCCCGAAGACACGGCACCGAGGGCGGTAGCAGAAGCGGAGTCGATGCCTGCCACAGCACTGGATGACGACGACGGCACCGACAGCTCCCTCGGCGCCGCAAGCGGCACCAGAGCTAGACACGCCGCCGTACCCAGCCTTGGCGCTTTGAATAGTGCTGAGGCGAGAAGCGGTCAAAGACAGTGAAGTACAACCTCCCACAGTGCAGCGGAGACGATGCCAAGCAATGGACTGGCACCGATTTCGGCGCCATCATGGCCCATGGTGCCACAATCGACACAGAGGCCCAAGACGGCACTGATAGATGGCGCTGAGGATGGTGCCAATCCAGGCTTCCCAGCCCGAAGAGATGACACCGGGGGAGCCTTCACCCCTGAAGGGGCGATTGCCAGTGTGGTGCCTCCCATCTGCCCCCCAGGGGGGACGGACTGGGCCTCCTGCACCACTGAAGGGGCTTCTGCAATGGTGAGGCTACTAGAAGCAGAAGCCCCCTCCTCCATGGTCCATATAGAAGCAGGAGGGGAACCGGAGGAAAGGCAGAGAGACCGCGGCTTGAGCAGACTAGTGCGCACCTGTCCCCTGAAACTCAGTAGAGCTTATCCAACATTCCACATGCTTTGCCCGATGACACGATGGTCCATGGAGAAGCAGACTTCAAACGAATCCATGTCATGAAGCAGGCCAAGACACACGAGGCAACGGTCATGTTGGTCGGTGACTGAGTACTTGCAGCCGCACGGGCACCGTCACATAGGGAGCGCCCCATCTTCAACGATTTCTTGCCCCCCAACCGAGACATGATCCATGGCAAAACAAGCTAAACAAAAGACTCAACGTCGCTGACAAATAAAGAAAGGAATAGTTTTACCACAGCAGCGTCGAGTGGTGGCGAAAACGGAACCGGCAGGATATCAGACAGCTTTGAAAAAAAACTTTTTGCGTCAACGTACTAGGCCTCTTGCGCAGCAGCTCCACACGAGGTGCGACCTCTACGGCAGGAGTCAAAGAACTTGCGGGAGGGCGGGGTCGATGACACCTAACGGCCAACCCGTGAGCGCCATGCAGTGTGTCAGCCTCGAGGGCGGAGTTGACAGTGTGTCGACTCCGCCCATCCAAAAACCAAAAAGCTCCCGCGGGGTCGTGACCTCTGGCCACATTACCCAAAGGTGATGAATGGTGAAGAGAGACACAGATAAGATCAGAGAGAAGCAGAGTGAGAGAGACGAGCTGCAGAAGAGAAGAGGGAGCGTGAACAGCGACAGGCGGACCATGAGGAACGTGAGCACCAGAGGCGACATGAACTGGAGAAGCTACGATTCCAACCACCAGAGCAGGTAAGTGGCTAGGGTTTAACTGGAACTACAGGACTGGGTTACAAACTGAATTCCAAATTGATAGCTGATTTTAAAGAGGGGGAGGATATGGATGCCTTTTTAAATTCCTTTGAAAAAAGTTTGTATCCAGGCTAAAATTCCTAGAGGGACCTGGAGCTTCCAGCTATCCCCACTACCTACAGGTCGGGATGCATTGGGTCAAATGGACAATGAGGACAGTAATGATTACAGCAAACTTAAAGTTGCACTTCTAAAAAAGTTTGATTTTGGGATTTCGCTTTCGACACCGGCGACCCGGGTTCGGGAACGGACCCTGGTGATCGGAAGGCCGGCTGGGGAGTAGGATCGAGCGTCCGACAGCTCTCCTCCTTCTCCGGGGAGGGTGTGGGTAGATGCTGCGGGGACCCCTGCGGAGGCCGGGAGCCCCACGAAAACCGACGCCGACAACCCATTGGAGGCGGGCGATGGTGACATCATGGCACGACCCCGCCCCGAGGTGCGGAAAATGGAGGAGCTGCCTGTCAGCCGAGAATGAAGCTCGCCAAGGCCTCGGCGTGCTCCCCAGGCCGAGCCCCCCGACGAAGTCCCAGTGCCCGCGGCATATACCGGGATATGCCGCGGGCCCCACCGTGGGGGGAAAGCCACGGGGTATCAGGGGCTGAGGCTGATTTGGGGGGCAGAGGCCGGCTGCCTGTGACCGGGCTGAAATGGGGCGGCAGGCAGGTCGGGGAGTAAAGAGCAAAAAATTAAAAAAAAAAAAGTTTGATTTAACTGCTGAAGCATACAGAGCTAAATTCCATAAACTCAGGAGAAACCCTGATCTGAGATACGAGGAGCTAGCCATGAAACAACGTCAGTTTTTAAAACGATGGTGGGAAGGAATTGAAGCAAATTCTGTAGATAAAACTGAAAATCCTATTTTGTTACAACAGTTTTTTGGGGCATGCCCAGCAGAGCTGAAAACCTGGCTGGAGGACCGAGATCCCAAAACAGTGCAAGAGGCTGCTGAACTCTCGGAGCGCTATGCCAAGAGCAGAACTGCTCTGAGAGCGAATGGGATGGGTGTGGCAGCACAGAAAGGGGAAAGCGTGCCTTCAGGGCAGCTAACACCCTCACTTCCTCCACTGAAACCAGTTAGCCCCAGGTTTCAAAGAAAAGAGTTCTCTGAGAAAAGAAACGAATGTTGGGTTTGTAAAGAAACTGGGCATATTGCCAGACAGTGTCCCAAAAGGACAAGCAATACGCAACATGGGGCTAGGAAAGAAGTGGTTTGTTTGTGTGTCCCTGGAAGCATGCCTGTGAACATGAGGGAATAGATGCACCCAGTCACGGTGAATGGTGTACAGACACCAGGGTTAAGGGACACAGGGGCATCCCTGACATTGGTAAAAGGGGATCTGGTAGAGCCTGGTCAGCTGGACATGGCAAGGTTAGAGGAATGGTCAAATGTATGACAGCTTAGATTCAATGCTAAGAAGTGCAAGGTAATGCACCTGGGAAACAAAAACCCAGGGGAAGAGTACACAATGGTGGGTGAGATACTAACAACAACAAAAATGGAAAGGGACCTGGGGGTAGTCATATCAGATGACCTAAAGGTGGGCAAGCAATGTGAGAGGGCAGCAAGGAGGGCTGGGGGGATACTGGGATGCATAGGGAGAGGCATCAAGAGTAGAAAACAGGAAGTTATAATCCCTCTGTACAGACAGTTGGTGAGACCCCATCTAGAGTACTGCGTGCAGTTCTGGAGACCCAATCTCCTTCGGACATAGACAGGATGGAGACTGTCCAGAGGAGGGCAACTAAAATGGTGCAGGGTCTGCACCGGAAGACATATGAAGAGAGACTTAAGGAGCTGAATATGTATAGCCTCGAGGAAAGGAGGGAGAGGGGGGACATGACAGAAACGTTCAAGTATCTCAAGGGAATCAACAAAGTCCAAGAGGGTAGCATCTTTCAAAAAAAGAGGTGTGCAAGAACAAGGGGGCACAATTTGAAGATAGAAGGGGCGGCTCAGAGGTAATTTATGAAGTATTTTTCACAGAGAGGGTTGTGGATGCATGGAATGGCCTTCCGGAGGAAGGTTGTGGAGTCAAAAACAGTGGTGGAATTCAAGCATGCATGGGACAGTCATAAGGCAATTCTAGGGGGTGGGGGTAGGAAGAAGTAGGCTGCTGGTTAACTAGGATCTGCAGGTTATCCATTAGGTAGGGAAATGGGCAGACTGGGTGGGCCAAGCGGTCCTTATCTGCCATCAAATTCTATGTTTCTATACCCAATAAATATATAATGTACTGTATGGTAAGTGCCTATTAACCACCATAATCAGCAGTCACACAGCTTTGTTATGCACTGTTTAGAATTTTAAAAGTTAACAACCACACTTCGGAACTTCCAAACAGTGGCATAACAAAAAAGAATGCACCAGAGTTCCATAATTCTCACACATAGAATGCACACATTGTTTTTTTGACCATACACTATAAAAGAAGATGGCTGGGGATAAGGTGACAACCACACTGAATCACTCGTGGTTGTTAGGCTAAAGTAAACCTCACAGAGCCGGCCTCGAGGTTTTACCATGTTGCCCTAGCAACCATTCAAGGTGATTACAGCGTGGTTATCACCCGATCCCCAGCCATTATCCTCTATGTCACTGTACAAGACTTCACTGGTGAGGAGAATACATTGCCACTCACTAGTGTTCTCCTAGACTGGGGTGAAACAGGGGGAACTGTGCAACAGGTGGCTGTAGCCAAAACATTAGCAGTTGACGTCATCCTTGGCAACAATCGCAAACAGGGGATGGTATGTTCAGTTACCTGTAGCCAAGCGGGAAGGGGAAATTGTAGTTCCCTGGACCCCACAGAAGCCAGTGTGGAAATACCTGGGAGGCCAATTCCCCAGCCTGCGTCTCCTGATACAGAGACTAATGAAAAGGAGGGTAGAAATTTCCCCAGCAGCACTTAGCCACACAGCTACGAAGGTTTACTCTGAAGAGGGAGGGGTGACCCATTGTCTGAGGGTTAGGGGTGATAGTGATCCTGAGTGCCATCATGCTAGTGCTAAGGACCCTAGTTTAGAAACTGAAGGGGACCTGTCCCATGCCTTGGGAATGCGTAAGGAGTTTGCAGCTGCTCAGAAAAGTGACCCTAGTCTAGAGAAGCTGAGGGCTTGGGCAGACTCTGATGGAGCACAGGGAGGAGACGGCAAACATGAAGTTTATTGGGAAAATGGACTGATGTATACTCAGGCTGTGAAGACAGAGGGAGGGGTGATAGGTAGGCAGCTTGTCATTCCCCAGGGGTATTGTGAGCAGTTGCTCAAGATTGCACATGATATTCCTTGTCTGGTCATCTGGGAATCGCGCGCACTACGCAGCAGTTGGCCCAGAATTTCTATTGGCCTAACTTCACCCAGCAGGTGAAGGAGTATTGCAGGTCTTGTCACTGGTGCCAAGAAATAGGGAAGGCATGTAAGAAAACCCAAGCCGCCCTAATTCCATTGCCGATAGTGGAGGAGCCATTCCAGAGGGTGGGAATGAATATTGTGGGGCCTTTAAATACCCCCAGCTCCTCCAGGAAGAGATTCATCCTGACTGTGGTGGATTATGCCACCAGATACCCAGAGACAGTCGCCCTATCCTCACTGAGGACAGACAAAGTGGCAGATGCCTTACTTGGGATTTTCTCCCGCGTTGGTTTTCCACAGTAGGTTATCACCGATCGAGGGGGTTCCTTCATGTTGGACCTGATGAAATGTTTGTGGGAGAAGTGTGGGATGGTGCAAAGGCACACGACACCTCATCTGTAAGCCAATGGGCATGTGGAAAGATTTAACGGTACTTGCTCCAAGCGTCTGCTGAACAGCATAGGAGGGACTGGGAGAAATACCTTCCCCGCCTGTTTGCATACAGGGAGGTGCCCCAAGAGTCGACAGGATTTTCCCCCTTTGAACTCTTACATGGACACCAGGTACATGGACCCCTAGACTTGATCCGCGATGACTGGGAAGGCAAGTACGCCACCCAGGGAACTCCCTTAGTGGATTACGTCCTTAGGTTTAGGGAAAGGCTGAAGGAGATTATGGGGACAGCCCAGAGCAACCTGGCAGCTGCCCAACAGAAACAAAAAGTGTGGTATGACCGCAGAGCACGAGCTCGCTCATATATGGTGGGTCAGGAAATCATGGTCCTTATTCTGGTCCAGAAAGACAAGCTGCAGGCTAAGTAGGCAGGACTGTACAAAGTAGTTAGGAAGGTAAATGATGTGAACTGTATCATAGAGTTACCTGACAGAAGACAGACAGAAAGACTGTACCACATCAACATGATGAAGCCATATGCAAATAGGGCTGACATGGTATTTGCAGTATGTAGTCCTGGAGAGGGGATGGACGAAGGAGACCCCCTTCTGGACATGCAGGAAGAAAGCAAGCGGGAGTCCTCTGTGGAAGTTTTAGCAGACTTTGCTCCACTATTTAGCGCTAAGCCTGGACTCACCCCCTTAGCGACGCATGATATGGAGACAGGGACACAGACACCCATACGGCGGACAGCATATTGAGTGTCAGAGGCTGTCCAAAAGGACATTAGGAGGGAGGTGGAGGAAATGCTGCATTTAGGGATAATCCAGAGATCCCATGGCCCCTGGGCCTCACCCGTAGTCCTTGTGCCCATGTCAGATGGCTCTACTCGTTTCTGTGTGGACTGTCATGGACTGAATGCAGTCACAAAGTCAGACGTCCACCCGATGCCCCGGACAGACAAACTCCTGGACAAGTTGGGAGGGGTGACCTACCTTACGACTACTAACCTAACAAAGGGGTACTGGCAGGTAGAGTTAATGGACAGAGCTAGGGAGAGGTCGGTCTTCATCACTCTGATAGGCTTATTTGAATTTAAAGTAATGCCTTTCCGAATGAAGAATGCCCCAGCCACTTTCCAAAAGTTAGTGAACCAGGTGTTAAATGGTGCTGAGGAGTACGCCGTGGCGTACCTGGATGACACTGCCATCTTTAGTGCCAGCTGGGAGGAACATGTGTCCCACCTTAGGGAAGTGCTGGGCAGGATACAGAGGGCTGGGCTCACTGTCAAAGCTGAGAAGTGCCAGGTGGCCATGGTTGAAGTGGCATACCTCAGGCATGTTGTAGGCCGAGGACAGCTCCGTCCTAACCAAGTGAAAACAGAGGTGATCAAGGCATGGCCCAGACCAGAAATGCAGAAACAGGTCAGGAGTTTTCAAGGGACAGCAGGGTACTATAGGAAATTTGTACCCAATTACAGTGCCCTGGCTGCTCCCCTATCTGACCTGGTAAAGAAAAAGATGCCTAAGAAAATTACCTAGAAACCAGCCTGTGAAAAAGCCTTTACCAGACTGAAGGAGGCACTATGCAGTGCTACTGTGCTGACAAGTCCTAACTATAGCAGACCCTTTATAGTTCAGACTGACGCCTTAGACGTGGGTATTGCGGTAGACATCCAACCAAGGGAAAGATCACCCCATAGTTTACCCGAGTAAAAAGTTACTTCCCAGGGAGCAGGCTTACTCCACTGTGGAAAATGAGGGTCTTGCCATAGTGTGGGCCCCAAAGAAGTTAGAGCCACACTTATATGGGCAGTACTTTGAGGTACAAATGGACCACAACCCCCTGGTTTGGCTAACCCAAATGGGAAAAACTAATGGTAGACTATTAAGATGAAGTCTTGCCTTGCAAGGGTATGACATGACAATCTTACATAGGGCTGGAGCGACCAACAAGAACGCTGATGGCTTGTTGCATGTATATGAAGAGTGAACTGATTTAGGAAGCTCATCACATGCAGGGGATAGAGCCCCCAAATTCAGTCTAGGTGGGGAGGACTGTGATGCTTGGACAGCTGGTTAGGATTGTTTCATGATATTTGTAATATAAAAATGTAGTGTATGATTGTCTCACATGAGGTAGCTGTGCCATGGGTGACCCCCCCCCCATGTTTCAGTGAAGCAGGAACCATTTAAATAAACTTTCTTCAGAGTGGCATTTTATTATCTTTTTATGATATGACTAGGCTCTTTGAAGTGGAAATGAAATGGAACTTTATCATAACTTTATGAGTCTGCCAGAGGATGGAGATCATAAACTTTTATGACGTCTTAGGAGGAACAACATTTAATATTAACTGTGTTAAAAAGCTATAAAACTCTTTGATATGCCTCGGGAATAGGAACTGCTCGAGATCAAAGAGAAAATGTTTAATTAAGGAGTCATATTGGGAAATTAGTTTTTGCTGAAGTGACAGTATTTAATATACCTGATAGGATATCCTGTTTGTAAATTTTTTGTATTCAACAAGGAGGAGCTAGATGACATCAAGATGACATCACAGAAGGGGTGGAAACACAGCGTTCTAAACTATTCTGTGTTTCAACTGAGAGATTTCTTTTGGGCTCTCAAGAAACAAGATCTCACTTAAGCACTGTATAGAGGTAATACATTAGACAGAAAAAGTCCAACTGAATGTTTGTAGGAGTTTGTCTGTAGTTTTCTATTCTTCTATGATTTGTGATATAGTGTTCTGTGTTTACATTTAACATATTTTTATCCATTTCTAAGTAAACCTTTTATTCCAAAGACTGCCTGGGTGTGTCTTCGGAGTTCTTTTTTTTGCATGTGATGTATAGAGAGTAAAGACTGACAAAAACTGTTCAGAGCTTGATGGTGTTACCAAACTGGGAAAAGATAAGAATACACCCAAGGTCTTTTATAGAGTTTTATGGGTTCATTTTGGATATCTGGTTAGGTGCCCTTAGGCGACAGATATTTGGCATGCCCACGAAGAGCAGATTATCTGGGCCTGTACATTTTGGTACGCTAGCATAAGGTTCACAGTTTGAATCCCCCCAGAACTTGAGACCAAAGGTGATTCGGACCCACATGCAGACAGGGGGGTTACCCTGTTCTGTTACCTGTTCACAATACTGTGCTCGGAGGTTGGCACTATGGGAGCAGAGGGCCTGACTGGCTAAGTACGTCTGTGACAGGTTCCTCTCCACCAGAATAGAAGGATGAGGAAGTGGAAGACTTCGGAGATCCAGTGGCTTGCTGCTCAGGGGGAAGGTGGAACACCCGCTCATCCATAGTCCTAACGTAAGTGGGGAACTGAGCAACTGCATCCAGGTGAGGGGCCCCCTAGTACCAGAAATACCTGGGAGAGAAGGAGATGGTAACAGAGGAATGGGGGCCAGATCCACTACAGAAGAGAGACTTCCTCTGTCCGGGCATAAGAGCCCACCGGAAGTCCCCAAGCATGGGGGAGTTCCAGAGAGCCCAACAGCCGACAACTAATCAACCGTGCTGGAACTGCCTAGACAGTGCCCTGAAGAATCCACCCTGTGAGGCTACCAGGACTGTGTGAGCCCACAAGGACGGTCCCTGGCCTCCAAAGAAAAGGGCACTCTTGAGGAGACAGAGAACGAAAGGGCAGGATCCGCACTGTGGCTCCTCCCCAAACCCGGGTGGGTCCCAAAGAAAGGCCGCCGCCTCAATCCCAGGCCCCTCAACCCCTCTGCCTCAAGAACACCAGCCTAAGCAGCATTGAGCAGCCCCGAAGAGACCACCCAAGGAGCGGCACCCTCCCCTTCCTTGGGTGCCTTGGTCGGCACTAAAGTTGGTCGATCCAGGCATACCACAGTAGGGGGTACCCCAGCTGAGGCAGCCGAAAATCCACCCAGTCAAGGCTGCAGAGCAACAGCCACCTGGACTGCTGCCTGCTGGCCAGAGCCGCTGACCCTAGATTCGGGGACCACCGCCAGCTCCACACAGGGAGACTGGGTCCGGACCACCGCAGCCTCTATCGAGGCATCCACAGAGGCTGCAGACTCTGAAGAATCCGGCAGCCAGTCCGGATCAGAGCCGGAATCCTCCTCCTCCGAAAAGGAGACAGAGGCTCGATGCTAGACCACCCGCAGGCGCCGGCCCCTAGCAGGACCGAGAGGGGTGCCAATCTGGGGCCACGCACCGAGATCGGAGCCATCCTCCTCCCCTGCACCATGAATGGCACCAGAAGAAGAGACGGCCCTGACCACGGCGTTAAGGCTGGAGTCAACACCAGACATGGTGCTGTCCCCGACTGCAGTGCTGCAAATGGCGCCAGAGTCGAAGGAGGCGCCATCCCCACCCACAGCACCACAAATGGCTCTGGAGTCAGAGACTGCGCAAGCAATGCCGCCGATAGCCCCGCTGGTGGTGCAGGAAGAGCGCCACCCACGGCACAGTCAGCAGCTCTGGCCCCGTGAAAGGCGCCAGAGCTGCAAATTGCGCCATCTCCAGTCTTGGCACTGCGATTGGTACTGGGAACAGAAACAGTCATAGAAGGTGCCATAGAACTTCCCAAGACACCGCAATCGCCATCAGCGCTGTGAATGGTGCCGGCAGCAGACACAGTGCCAAGCGGTGGACCGCACCAACCACGGCGCCGTCAGAGTCCACGCGCCGAGGTCCAAAATTGCGCTGGTGGACAGCTTCAAGAACGGTGCCGGCCCAGGTCCACAGGCCCCAGGACATGACACTGGGGGAGCTTCCTCCCCCAAAGGGGCGGTTGCCAGAATGGTGCCTCCCGTCCACTCCCCGGGGGGAACAAACTGGGCCTCCTGCACTGCGGAAGGGGTCCCTACCACAGCAAGACTAGAAGAGGTGGGCACCCCTCCTCCGCGGTCCGCAAAGAACCAGGAAAGGACCCGGAGGAAAGGCCGAAAGACTGTGGCTTGGCCTGACGAATGTGCGTCCACCTTCTGAAAATCGGCGGCATTCATCCGACTTCCCATGTGCGCTGCTCAAGAACTCAACTGTCCATGGAAAGGCAGGCATCGCACTAAACCATGTCGTGAAGTGGGCCAAGACACGTTAGGCAATGATCATGCCGGTCAGTAATGGAATACTGACGGCTGCACTGGCACAGACGCATGGGAGGCCGCCCCAATTTAGATTACTTTTTGCCCCATGGACCAGACATGATGGATGGTAAAACAAGGTAAAAATAGACTCAATATCGCTGCAAGAATAAAAGGAACAGTCTTACCAGTCAGCGGCATTGAACAGGTGGCGAAACGGAACCAACAGAGAATATTTTTTTGATGAACAGGCCAAATGAAGACTAGGTTGATGATGCTGATGCAGGTCTTCAAGCTGAGACCCTCACAAGGTGCGACCTCTACAGTGGGAGACAAAACTGACAGAAGGGCGGGGTCGACAACACCTAATGGCCTACCTGCAAGTGCCATGCAGTGCGTCGGCTTCGAGGGCAGTGCCGTCAGTGTGTTGACTCTGTCCACCCCCCCCAAAAAAGAAGCACTCCCGTGGGGTCATGACCCCCCCCCGGCCACTAACCCACATATGATCAACGGTGAAGACTGACACAGATAAGATCTGCTCATCTCACTCTAGTATTCAAAAGTGGGGATAGAACGTGCCTAGGTAACTATAGATATATCTTGATACTTCCACCTCTTTCAAAGGCCCTTGAGAGAATAGTGGCAGATCAGGTGGTTGAGTACCTCAACAAATATAGCCTACTATGTGCACAACAGCATGGTTTCAGAAAAAACACAGCACCATTACAGCTCTTGCTGAATACACCTCACATCTGGATGACATTCTAGACAGTGGCAAGTCAGTAGGGTCTATATTTATAGATCTTCTAAAGGCCTTTGACACAGCAAACCACCAAGTTCTACTTGGAAACCTCGTGTCACTTGGCTTGTCTTATGATACAGTGAACTGGTTCTGTAGTTACTTATCCCATAGAGCACAACGCAAGAAAATAACTGGTGTAACATCTGAACCCAGGAATGTGACTCTGGGGGTGCCACAAGGGTCTATACCTGGACTGCTGCTCTTCAGTCTTTTCATCAACACACTGCCCACGGCTTGTTTGGCTAACATGGTACTATATGCAGACGAAGCAGTCGTCTCCATACCAGGAGCAAACACAACTGAAATTACCACAACACTTCAGGACTGTTTCAGCAAACTGGAGACATGGTTTACTCACAACAAATTACTACTAAACTATAAAAAAAAAAAAAAAAATGATGCATTTCACCCTCCCTCACAAGAAGAAGAAAGCTGGCCCCCCTTCTCATTACAAGTGGTAAAGGAGATCCTCTGGAACAAGTTTATTCATTCAAATACCTGGGTATTCACCTTGATGATACCCTCTCCTTCACTGGCCACATCAACCACGTCATAAAATCATCAAATGACAAACTTGGTCTAGTCCCCCTGGTACCAACATAAGTAAAGAAGAAAAGCTGACCGCTACATAAGTTTGTTTTAGGAAAGTGGAAAAGAAAATTATGTCCTAGTGACAGAAGGATAACCATTGGTGCCCTGGAAAATAGATGCAATTTTGTGCCCACCTTTAAGTTTAAGTTTAACTGTAATTTTTAATTTAAGTATGATTTTAATCTTAACCAGAACATATAAGCTCGAAACCAGAGTTTTTATTGAATATTGAGTAAGCTACCAAGCTGTTAACTGAGTAGTTATGTTTAAAAGGATAGAGCATAGTCAACTACATAAGTGGATTGAAAGCTGAGGGTCAAGAGTTAGTTATGGGAGATGAATCCTATTGTTTAGCAATATAATCAGAGTCTAATGTGAGACTTAGAGATATAATCTCTGTATCTGAAATGAAGTGGATTTACATAATCAGGTCTAAATAAGGGAAAAAAAGGGGGGGAATAGAACAGTTTGTAACAACAATGGCTATAGGGAGATAATGTATATGGCAGTATGATGATTTATGTGATGTCGTAAGTAACAACTAATAAAGCTAAGTTTAAAAAAAAAAAAGTCAAACTTGGGATCCTCTACAGGCATAGACATTCAATGACCCCAGAAGCTTTGAACTTGGGGAAAAAAAGAGCTCCATACTGGCCACAATTGACTATGGTCTCAACATCTACAGCGCCACTACGGACTCAGTCTTAAAAAGAAAAAAAGACTACTAAACAAGGCCTGCACGCTCATCTTGGGTGCAGATCGTTATACCTATTCCTATCAGTTCTACTGTGAGACTGGTTGGCTCCCCCTTCAACAAAGGGTCAAGTACCAGGCCTCCATACTCGGGGGGATCTCTGCTTGGAATAACACCAGCTACAAACAGGAATTACATACCTAGAGTAATTCTTGATCTTCTTGGACAAAGTCTCCACCACTCATTCACGCTAAAGAAAAGTATGCTGGAGGCACTAGGACCCAGTGGGATCCAAACTTTTCAAGAGGACCAAGCGAGATGGAGCCGTGAGAAGCACGCCCTCCGACATCCAGGCTTGTGTGTATGACTATCTCTCAGGCCGACCTCCAACCACCTCAGTACCCCCGAGGAGGTGCAGTGTAACTAATCTAGAGAGGAGTAATCTAAAAATCGGACATAAGGTAGTCCAAATGACCTGTGTAATAAGGGGCAAGAACAAAGTCTTCACAGTCCAACCATTGAGGGAGTGAAGACCAGAAACAGAGAAGTGAGCTGGGGAGATGGTGGGTGGGCAAGTGAATAAGTGGTAGAGACTTCATCCAAGAAGATCAAGAATTACGTAGGTACACATTGCAAATGTCTGCAATGGGGACATTACGAATTTCCGCCAGAGATGCCGCAACTGCTCCTCTGCCTTTCAGCTTGACCTGTGCCATGGAATAGCAATGGCAAAGGCATGCCACCAGTCTGCTGAAATGCACCTAACAGCAACAGGTTGACCCAGCCAGGTCATGCTGAAGGAAATGAACAGTTGTTGAGCCTTGCGAATTTACTTCGTTCTATCCATATAGGACCGCAAGGCTCTTTTTACATCTAGGAAATGAAGGGTATGCTGCCCCTTATTCTGAAAGTTGGTAAAGTAGGTAGAAAGGACTAAAGATTGATTCAGATGGAATTCTGAGACAACCTGAGGCAGGAACTTAGGATGAGTCCCAAGAACTACTTTGTCCTTGTGAAATACAGTATACGGGGGTCTGTGACCAAGGCGTGTAATTTCAGATACCCTATGAGCAGAAGTAATGGCCTCCAAGAGAGGAATTTCAACTCGCAAGTACCTAGAGGCACAAAAGGTTTACGAGTGAGTATATCTAGCACAAGGTTAATGTCCCAGGCTGCAAACTGGATGTCTAATAGGGGGCCTGGTATGCAGAATCCCCTTAAGAAACCTCTTAACAACAGGCAGCTGAGCCAGTGACATGGAGAGTACTGGCTCATGATATGCCGAAATTGCACAAAGATGAACTTTGACTGTGCAGTATAGCAGACCTGTGTTTGAGAGGTCTAACAGGTATTCCAAGACTTTATTCGGTGGGCAGGAAAAGGGATTCCAAGAGCATTTTGCACACCAGACAGAGAAACGCTTCCATTTAGCTGTGTAGGTTTTTCTGGTGGCTGGCTTGTGTGCAGCCAAAAGAATATCTGAAACCGTAGGAGAAACATTAAACCTATTCACCTCTATCTCCTCAGGAGCCAAGCGTGGAGGTGAAGGGACCTCAGGCTGGGATGGACTACAAGGACCTGGGTCAGATGGTTCATCTGAAGGGGAAGCGGTTTCAGAGAGGTTTCCGATAGTCTGTTGATTAGGGGAAACCAGATCTGACGAGACCAGAAAGGGGCAATGAGACTCATGCTGCCCCCCTGTGCCTCCAGTTTGAGCAGTACCCTCTGAATTAGGGGAAGAGGAGGAAATGCGTATAGAAAGTGTTTTGTTCACTGCAGCCTGAATGCATCCTGACAAAAAACGCCAGGTCCTGGATTTCTGGAGCAGAAGAGAGGCAGTTTTGTGTTGAGTGGGGATGCAAAAAGTTCAAGGTCCGGAGTTCCCCACTCTTTGAAGAGTAACTGAACGATGGTTAAGTCGAGAGACCACTCATGAGGATCAGTCTCCATTCTGCTGAGATGGTCTGCCAGTTCGTTTTGTACTCCTGGCAGGTAAACCACCTGAATCAGAGCCTTGTGCTCCAGGCACCATTCCCACACTCTCATTGCTTCCCTGCATAATGGGTAAGAGTGTGCACTGCCCTATTTCTTGATGTAATACATCAGTGCCTTGTTGTCCGTTTGAAGGCAAATGTTTTTGTGACAGAGTATGTCCCTCAAAGCTCGGACTGCATAGAGGATGACTCATTTCCAGGACGTTTATGTGAAGTTGAAACTCATCCCGGGTCCAAGTATCATGGGTGTGGAGATCTCGGCAGTGAGCTCCCCAACCCAACAGGGACACGTCCGTGGTAATGGAGATCTGATAATCCAGAGGGGCGAAGGGATATCCTTCCAGAAGGTTGTCCTCCTGAGACCACCAGGTGAGTGACCTCTTCAGAGGTTCCGTCACATTGATGAGAACGGACTGAGGGTGAGTGGTTGGGGACCACTGAGTAGTGAGCATCCAATGAGAGGTTCTCATGTGGAAACGAGACAAAGGTACAGTGAACACAGAGGATGCCATGAGACCCAGCATCCGCTGCATCAAGAGGGCTTGCACTGAGCTGTGTTCTCTGATGAAGTGGGCCATCTGTAAGATATCACTCCTTCTGTCCTCCGGAAGAAAAGTTTTCACACAGGAAGTGTCCAGAAGGGTTCCTATGAAAAGGAGCTTCTTGGAGGGCTGCAACTGTGACATTTTTGAGGTTCAGCAGGACTCCCATGGACGTGACGAAGGCTGAGGCCATGGCCACGGCCTCCAGAATCTCTTGCCTGGAGGAGCTTGCTAGAAGTCAGTCATCCAGATATGGGAACACTTGGATTCAGATTTTCCTTAGATGTGCCCCAAGAACTGCACAGCAATGAAAACATTGAAATTACGGTTTTTGTATATAACATGATATCTTATTATTGGTTTATTATTTTAGATAACCAGTTTTCCTGATGAAGGGATATTTCCTGAAACGTAGAAATGAGAATATAATAACTGGATGTGACTTGAGAAATAATAAATTCATCCATCATTAAAATTGGTGTAAAGAACTTTTTTGGGTGAGGGCTAGCATACCAGCATAACTTTTTTGTTTATTAGAGAGTAAGCAAAGAAAAAATTACTCACCATAGTAATGTTGTTTCTTCTAATGGAGTCTTGCTATATTATGACTATTGCAGTTTGTCCCAGCCTTAGAACTGCTCCGGAGGTGAAAGAGTTACCTTCCATGCAAAGCATGGAGCTTAGAGCGCAAGCTCGGTTCAGAAGCTCTGTTAGGCTGGTTTCAAACCGAAACCGCCAGATCTTTACGAGCAAAAACTCACTAAGGTTCTGTGTGGAAGTTGTAACTCCACCTGGCCAACTGGCCACTAATATATTAACACATTTTTCCTGGTCCCAACACAAAGACTCAAGTCAGTGGACCAGAAAAATAAGATAAAATAACTAAATAAACACAACACCCAAACATGAAAGAGGGCATCAATAAATGCCAACAGAGGACTACCCACCCATACCCAAAGTAGGAGTTCTGAGAGGGGCAGGCTGGGGGGAGGTCATAATATAGCAAGACTCCATTAGAAGAAACAACATTACTAAGGTGAGTAATTTTTTCTTCAAACAACATGAAGTCTTGCTATATTATGACTATTGCAGACTACACAGCATTACCTCCATGGAGGAGGGACAGAACCTATTTAGGGAATAGGCTCTGAAGCATGGCTGTGCCAAACCGAGCATCCCTCCTGGCCTGAATATCCAGGGAGTAATGCTTGGTGAAAGTGTGTACTGTCTTCCAAGTAGCTGCCTGACATATCTCCAAGATAGGGATGTCTCCAGCAGCAGCTAGAGATGCAGCTGTACCTCTGGTAGAGTGAGCCCTCAGGCCTGAGGGGGGAACCTTACCCAGCTTTGATAGCAAAATTGGATACAAGAAACGCATCCACCTGGCAATGGATCTCTTAGTGGCAAGTCTCCTTTCCCAACCTCACCAAAAGTGAGAAACAGTTGGAGGGAGTCAAACCCAGGACCCTTGGTACGCTCTATGTAGTAACTTAGGGCCCTCTTAACATCTAAGCTGTGCAGCCTCCTCTCACTAGAGGAGGAATGGTCAGTGAAGAACACTGGAAGTGAAATGGACTGGTTAAGGTGGAAATCTGAAACCACCTTAGGCAAAAACTTCCTGTTAGTCCTGAGGACTACTTTATCCCTGTGAAAGGAAATAAAGTCAGTTTCTACTGATAAAGCCTGTAACTCACTTATACGCCTGGCAGAAGTGATGGCTACCAGAAATACAGTTTTCCAAGTCAAATACTTAAGCTCTGCCGAAGACAGAGGCTCAAAGAGGGGGTGCATTAGCTGAGCAATGCATACATTAAGATCCCAAGCCGGGGCAGGGTCCCTGAATGGAGGATTGGTGTGAAGCAATCCTTTTAAAAAACTTGGAAAATACAGGATGAGCAGAAAGAGAAGAGGGCTTCCCTGCTGAAATGAAGGCAGAGACAGCAGCCAAGTGCATTTTCAGGGTAGCTGGTCTCAGTCCCAAAGAATTAAGATGGACCATGTAGTCCAATACAGTGGGTAGATCAACAGATTCTGGGGAAACATGCTTCCCAGAACACCATATGGAAAACCTTTTCCACTTGGAGTTATAGGTAGCCCTGGTGGAAGGCTTCCTAGCAGCCTTCAGGATTTCGAGAACACTTTGAGAAAGTTGCAAATCAGCAAACTTTAACTGCTCAAGAGCCAAGCCTTGAGGTTGAGGGATTTGAGATCTGGATACCAAACTCTCCCTGAGCACAGGTTAACAGATTGTGGTTCCTGGGGAGACACAGGGAAGATGGACTGCTAAGGACAGAAGGAGGGTACCAGGGCTGCCTGGCCCAGTCTGCAGCAATCAGGATCATCTTGCAGGGCTGAGACCTGATTTTGACTAGTACTTTGAACAGGAGAGGGAAGGGGGAAAGGCATAAAGAAACTTCCCTTCCCAATCGAGGAGAAAGGCATCCAGGGGAACTGAGCCCAACACTGGGGGCCTGCAACAAAACAGTGGAAGTTGATGATTGTCTGGGGCTGCGAAAAGATCTATCTGAGGAGTGCCCCATCTGGCAAACACTATCCCAGTACTAGGGGATCCAGTGACCATTCGTGATGGCCCTGGGAAATCCTGCTGAGAGCATCTGCCAGGACATTGTCCTTGCCTGGGAGGTGAACTGCTATGAGGGAAGTGTTCAGGGAGTAAGCCAGAGACCACAACTTCATCGCCTCAGTGCACAAGGTCAAGACAGAGTGCCCCTTGTTTGTTGATGTACCACATTGTAGTGGTGTTGTCTGTTCTGACCTGTACCACCTTGTTCTGAACAGATGCAGAGAAAACTGAAGTGCTAGAAAACAGCTCTGAGTTCCAACAGATTGATGTGGAGCAGAGATTCCTGAGGGACCATAATCCCTGGGTGGAGAGGTCGCCATGTGAGCTCCCCATCCCAAGAGGGATGCATCTGTAGTAAGGGTCAAGGAATGGGACAGAGGGATGAAAGGCACCCCTGTTCAGATTGCTCTGATCCTGCCACCACTGAAGGGCCTGGATCAGAGTTTGAGTCACTGGGATTAACTTGGATAGAGGATCTCTTCTTTGAGACCAGAAAGCTCTCAAATGGAACTGAATGTCCCTCATCTGAAATCTTGCTCCTTGCACCACAGCTGTGGAGGCAGCCATGTGCCCTAGGAGCTGCAGGAAATGCCTTGCTGGTTGAGAGACCTGCAGAGTGAAGGAGGCTGCCAGGGCCACTAGGGTCCTTACCCTTTCCAAGGGAAGGAAGGCTCTGGCCTGCTTTGTGTCCAGTTCTGCGCCTATAAAGGTGAGTACCTGGAAAGGTTCCAAACTGACTTTGGAAGATTGAGAAGAAATCCCAGAGAGGCAAGCAGCTGCTGGGTAACTAGCAGGTGTGATTTTGACCTGGTCTGAGACTGACCCACAATGAGCCAGTCGTCCAGGTAGGGAAAATGGCAATCTTTGCCTTCTTAGGTGAGCGACTGCTACTGCCAGACATTTTGTGAACACCCTTGGGGCAGAAGTGAGGTCAAGGGCATTGTTCTGAACTGATAATGGCCTGAGGGCAGTTCGGATCTGAGGTACTTTGATGGGAGCTCTGATAAGAACATGGAAGTAGGCATCTTTGAGGTCCAGGGAGGCTAGCCAGTCCCTGGCCTTAGGGAGGGTAAAATCATTCCCAGTGTCACCATTTTGAACTTTGGCTTTAAAAGGTGCTTGTTTAGATATCTTAGATCCAGGATAGGCCGCCACTCTCCTGTCTTTTTGGGGTAAGGAAGTACCTGGAGTACAGACCCTTGCCCTGGTGAAGGGAGAAACCTTTCTACAGCTCTGAGAGCCAAGAGGGTTGAGACTTCTGTTTCCAAAGCAAGAGTCTCTAAAGGGTTTGTAGGTGGAAAAGATCTGGCTCTCATCTTTGGAAATTTCTTGAAGCTGAGAACCAGACCCTGGCTCACTACTTCCAGGACCCATCTGTCTGAAGTTAAAGACTGCCAGTCCTGGACGAAGTGAGCCAACCTGCCCCCTACAGGTAGTGGAGAGCCGACCCTGGGCATCCCATCAGGGTGCCTGTTTGGCAGGGGCTTTAGGCTGAGGGGTGGGAGCAGGCCTGCTCAACCCCGCTCTGCCTCTCCTCTGAAGAACCCCACTGTACATAGGCTGAGGAGGCGGAGGCCTGGGTCTGGTAAAAAGGCCTGTGAAAGGCTCACCCCTACCCCTGGGGCTGTCTCTGAGGAGTGGCTTTGCTGCCCTTGCTTGTGCACTCCTGTAAGTGGTTCTATATTCATCCATTTTCTTCATATAGTTCTCTGTCTGCTCCCCAAACAGAGAATTTCCCACCACAGGAAAATCCATAGCCTTAGACTGGGTATCCTGTGACAAAGTAGTACACCTGAGCCAGGCCAATCTCCGAAAAGCCACAGATGTAGCCATGACTCTAGAGGATACATCGTTAGAATCCACTGCAGCATGGAACTGCACCTTAGATGCCTCAATACCATCAAGAGCCACCTGCTCCAGCTCCTATGCTGGCCAGGACCTGTTTGGCTAAGGCCATGACAGTATCCCATGTAAATTTCTGGTATCTTGCAACATAAGCCATATAGTTAGCTGTCTGAGTCCAAGGATGCTGCCATATATTGTTTTTGCCATGGCATCAATCTTCCTGGAATCCTTGTCAGGAGGATGTGAAGCCAGTGGAATATTAGCTTTATCACAGGCTGCAGCCTGAACTACCCCAACATGACTGCATTGCTGTGAAAGAAAATCTGTATCAGGATCTGATAAGTGTACCTCCTGTCCATCTTTTATCTACAGGAGCACAGAATTAGGAGCTTTAAAATTTTTATTGTTTGTTTTCTAAAAGATTTATGTAAAGGGATGGACAACCTCCTGGACTCTGGGATATCCATCATCTCCACATAGTCAGGCTCCTCTTGCTCATCCAAACCTCCTCTAGGGAAGCTGGAGGGTCTCAGCAACTTTTATAAAACAAAAATGAGAAGGGGACTCAGAAGCCTAGGGGAGACTCACCTGAAGGTCTGTCTGGGGAGATGTCCGTTCAATGGGCACATCCAGACTTTCAAAGTCACATTCACACGATCATAATCCTCATCCCCTCTCTGGTTCATAAAACTCTTCTATATCATAATCCTGAACCACTGGAACCGACCGAACCGACCTTTGCCAGACAGTGGCGGTTCGGAGGGAACTGGGACAGGGACTGGACAATCTGTATTGCCCTGGCTATCTCTGCAGCAGTTGGAGAAGGAATTTTGGACTCCAAACCTGCTGATTTTTTGGATTTCTTTGCTGGAACTGGCTCCTCAGAGCCAGCTGCTTGCCGAGGACGCCCGCCCTGGTCAGAGGGCATCCGGTTCGGGTTGGCACCGAACCGGGCTGGCCATCCGGTCAGCGGACTTTTGGCCTCTGTCCCTTGAGACTGCCCACCTCTTGTCCAGGGTGGCTGCAGGAAATTTTACAAATCTGGCAGTCTGAATTGAGGTGGTCAAACCCTAGACATAGACATGTAGTGTGTGGGTCAGCCTTGGCAAAGGCTTCCCACAGACACTACAGTGTTGAAACCCAGTGGGCCCGGTTTTTCTTTGGGTTTCTCAGACATGATGCCAGCTCAACCAACAAACTTGCTCTTTTAATGGCAGTGCTAGGCAAGACACCTTATCGGTTCCAAACCGTGTCACAGGTCAAGGAAAAAGGTAATGAAACCGCTTTTTTAGAACCGATAAGAACTGGAATCAAGACTTCTAAGAAGCCTTAAAAGGCTTTAAACTTATATTTTAATACAATTCGATCAGTTCAACCAACGATAACACTTTACAAGTTCCACAGAAAAACCCTATCTATTACTTACGATTACCATAGACAGAGCCTGAACCGATTGGTTTTGTGGTTAAAATAATTAAATTAGGTTAAATTAAACCGAGAAATAGCGCTTTTAAACCAAGAAATGAACCGAGCAACAGGAGGAATCTCTGGGCGAATGTTCAGTGAGGCGGAGTAAAGAATCTACGGTTTTAGGTTTGAAACCAGCCTAACAGAGCTTAATGAACGGCTGCTCTAAGCTCCATGCTCTGCATGGAAGTTAACTCTTTCACCTCCGGAGCAGTTCTAAGGCTGGGACAAACTGCAATAGTCATAATATAGCAAGACTTCATGTTTGAATACTGGCGCTTGAGCCTCTCCCCGAGGAACAGTTTACTAAACAAACCTTTTTTATTTTTTATCTTGAGGGTTGGCCGTACAGGAAGAAAAAATTACTCACCTTAGTAATGTTGTTTCTTCTAATGGAGTCTTGCTATATTATGACCTATGCAGTATAACCCCAGGTTAGAACTGCTCCGGAGGTGAAAGAGTTAACTTTCCATGCAGGGCATGGAATCTTGAGTGCGAGCTCTGTTGAACACTCTGTCTGTTGAAGCTCAAACTTAAACTGTCAGATCTTTACGAGCAAAACTCACTAAGGTTCTGTGGAAGCCTGAACCTACACTAGCCACTGGCTACTAACTACAAAACACATTTTGATCTTGATCCCAAACAAAGACTCAAGTCAGGGATTCAAGAAAGAAAATAAGATAACACCTAACACCCAAAGAAAGGGGTGACAATAAAGTGAGCATCTATGAAGTGCTGACATTGCACTGCCCACCCACATCCCAAAAAGAGGTTCTGAGAGGGCAGGTGGGGGAGGTCATAATATAGTAAGACTCCATTAGAAGAAACAACATTAGGGTGAGTAATTTTTTCTTCAAACAACATGAAGTCTTGCTATATTATGACATATGCAGACTACACAGCAGTACCTCCAAGGAGGAGGGACAGAACCTACTTGGGAAATAGGCTCTGAAGCACAGCTGTGCCAAATCGAGCATCACTCCTAGCCTGGATATCCAGGGAGTAATGCTTAGTAAAAGTGTGAACTGTTTTCCAGGTAGCTGCTTGACATATCTCTAGGATAGGGATGTCCCTGGCAGCAGCCAGAGACGCAGCTGTACCTCTGGTAGAGTGAGCCCTCAGGCCTGAGGGAGAACCTTACCCAGTTTTTCGTAGCAGAATTGGATACAAGAGACAATCCACCTGGCAATGGATCTTTTAGTGGCAGGTTTCCTTTCCAACCTCACCATAAGTGAGGAACAATTGGGAGGATTCGAACCTGTGACCCTTGGTACGTTTCTATATAGTAACTAAGGGCTCTTTGACATCTAAACTGTGCAATCTCCTCTCACCAGAGGAGAATGGTCAGTGAAGTACACAGAAGAGACATGGATTGATTATGGGAAGTCTGAAACCACCTTAGGCAAAACTTCCTGTTAGTCCTGAGGACCACCTTATCTCTATGAAAGGAGATAAAATCAGGCTCCACTGACAATGCTTGTAGCTCACTTATGCACCTGGCAGGAGGTGATGGCTACCAGAAACACAGTTTTCCAAGTGAACTACTTAGGCTCTTGAAGACAATGGCTCAAAAGGGGTTGCATAAGCTGAGCAATGCAAATATTAAGATCCAAGCAGGGCAGGGTCCCTGAACAGAGGTTGTGTGAACAACCCTTTAAAAAACTTGGAGAACACAGGGTGAGCTGAAAAAGAAGAGGGCTTACCTGCTGATAAGAAGACAGACACAGCTGCCAAGTGCACTTTTAGAGTAGCTGGCCTAAGGCCCAAGGAATTCAAATGCACCAAATAATCCAGGATCGTGGGCACGCCAGCAGATTCTGAGGAAATATGCTTACCAGTACACCATATGGAAAATCTTTTCCATTTTGAATTATAAGTAGCCCTGGTGGAAGGCTTCCTAAAAGCCTTCAAAATTTCCAATACGCCTTGGGAAAGGTGTAGGTCAGCAAACTCTAACTCTTCAAGAGCCATGCCTTGAGATTGAGAGATTTGAGGTTCGGATACCAAACTCTCCCTGGGCACAGGTTAACAGGTTGTGATTCCTGGGAAGACACAGGAAGGTGGACTGCAAAAGGACATGAGGAGGGTACCAGGGCTGCCTGGCCCAATCTGGAGCAATCAGGATCATCTTGCAGGGTTGAGATCTGATTCTGACTAGCACCTTGAAAAGGAGGGGGAAGGGGAAAGCATAGAGAAACTTCCCTTCCCAACTGAGTAGGAAGGCATCCAGAGGGACTGAGCCCAACACTGGGGCCTGCAGCAAAAAAGGGAAGTTGGTGATTGTCTGGGGCTGCAAAGAGATCTATCTTGCGGTGCCCCATCTGGCAAATACTACCTCAGTACTAGGGGATCCAGTGCCCATTCGTGATGGCCCTGGGAAATCCTGCTGAGAGCATCCGCTAGAACATTGTCCTTGCCTGGGAGGTGAACAGCTGTGAGGGAGGCGTTCAGAGAATAAGCCAGAGACCACAACTTCATTGCTTCGGTGCACAAGGCCGTAGACCGTGCCCCCTTGCTTGTTGATGTACCACATTGTAGTGGTATTGTCTGTTCTGACCTGAACAACCTTGTTCTGAACAGATGTGGAAAAACCTGAGTGCTAGAAAACTGCTCTGAGTTCCAGCAAATTGATGTGGAGCAGAGATTCCTGAGGGACCACAGCCCTTGGGTGGAAAGGTCGCCCATGTGAGCTCCCCACCCCAAGAGGGATGCATCTGTAGTAGGGTCAGGAGTGAGACTGGGAGTGAAGGAACCCCTGTCTCAGATTGCTCTGATCCTGCCACCACTGAAGGGCCTGGATCAGGGTCTGAGTGACTGGGATCAACTTGGTTAGAGGATCTGTCCTTTGAGACCAAAAGGCTCTCAAATGGAACTGGATGTCCCTCATCTGAAATCTTGCTCCCTGCACTACTGCTGTAGAAGCAGCCATGTGCCCCAGGAGCTGTAGAAATGCCTTGCTGGTCGAGAGACCTGCAGGGTGAAAGAAGAGGCCGAGAGACCATGTCCTGCTCTTTCCAGAGGAGTGAAGGCTCTGGCTGCTTTGTGTTCAGCTCTCGCCTATGAAGGTGAGGAGCTGGACAGGCTCCAGAACTGACTTTGAAGAATGAGAAGGAAACCTAGAGATGTCAGCAGTTGCTGGGTTACTTGTAAGTGTAGGTTGACCTTGTTCTGAGACTGGCCTACAATGAGCCAGTCGTCCAGATAAGGAAAGATGGCAATCTTTCTTCTTAAATGAGCAACTGCTACTGCCAGGCATTTTAGAACACCTCGGGCCGAGGTGAGGCCAAGGGCATTGCTTTGAACTGGTAATGGCCTGAGGGTGTTCAATCTGAGTTACTTGAAGGGAGCTTTGATGAGAACATGGAAGAGGATCCTTGAGGTCCAGGGAGGCTAGCAAGTCCCTGGCCTTAGAGAGGTAAATAATTCCCAGAGTTACCATTTTGAACTTTGGTTTTAGAAGGTGCTTGTTTAGATACCTGAAATCCAGGATGGGCCGCTTCTCCTGTCCTTTTTGGGGGTAAGAAAGTACCTGGAGTACAACCCTTTGCCTTGGTGTATGGGAAGCACCTTTCCACAGCTCTGAGAGCCAGAGGAAGAAACTTATGCCCAGGGCAAGTGCCTCTGATGGGTTTGCAGAAGAGCGACCTGGCCTCATCTTCGAAATTTTTGAAGTTGAGAACTAGTCCCTGGCTTACTACTTCCAGGACCCACTTATCTGATGTTAAAGACTTCCAGTCCTGGACAAAGTAAGCCAGCCTGCCTCTGCCGGGTAGTGGAGAATTTGTCTGGCCACCCCATCAGGGAGCCTGTTGCAGGGGTTTGCGTGGGGGGTAGAAGCAGGCTTACTAGAACCCCTTCTGCCCCTTCCTCTAAAGAACCCCTCTGGGCATAAGCAGAAGAGGAGGCCTGCATGGTAAAGGGTTTATGAAAAGGCCTGCCCTGCCCCTGACATGCTGCCTTGAGGAGTGGCTTGCCTTTCTTTTGGCCTGTGCACTCCTATAGGTGGTCCTATACTCATCCATTTTTCTTCATATAATTCTCTGTCTGCTCCCCAAACAGAGAATTGCCCACAACAGGAAAATCCATAGCCTTAGACTGAGTATCCCTGACAGGGCAGTACATCCTGAGCCAGGCCATTCTGCTAAGAGACACAGATGTAGCCATGACTCCTGATGAAACATCATTAGAGTCTACTGCAGCATGAAATTGCACCTTGATGCCTCAATACCATCCGCAACCACCTGCTCCAGCTCCCTGGCAAGCTGGATCGGGCCTGTTTTGCTAGGGCCAGACAGCATCCCATCTGGATTTCTGGTACCCAGCTGCATAAGTTATAATTTGGCCTGTCTGAGTCCCAGAGATGCTGCCATGTACTGTTTCGCTATGGCATCCATCCTCCTGGAATCTTTTTCAGGAGGGTGAGAGGCTAGAGGAATATTAGCCTTTGTCACAGGCTGCAGCCTGCACTACTCCCCACATGGCTGCACTGCTGGGAGAGGAACTCGATCAGAGCCTGATAAAGCATACCTCTTGTCCATCCTTTATCCACAGGAGGATAGAATGAGGAGTTTTGAATTTTACTGTCTGTTTCCTAAAAGATTTGTGCAAGGGAATAGAAGTCTCCTAGACTCTGAATATCCATCATTTCCACAAAATCAGGCTCTTTGATCATCAACAGCTTCCTCAACAGGGAGTTGCAGAGTCTCAGCAACTTTCTGTAAAACAAAAATGAGAAGGGACTCTAGATAGCCTGGGAGGGACACCCTGAGGGTCTGTCTGAGAGATGTCCGTTCAATGGGCACATCCAGATCTTTCAAAATCACACTCACTCTCCTCATACCCTCCTCCTTCCTCCGGTTCATAAAATCCTCAAAATCATAATCTTGAATCGAACCGTCCGAACCGAGTGCTTCCTAATGTTGTCGGTTCGAAGGAACTGGAAAGAGACTGGACAATTTAAATAGCTTTGGCTATTTCAGCGGTTGAGAAAGAACTTTTGCCCCAAACCAGCTTAACTTTCTAGTCCTTTTAGTTGAACCGGCCTCAGAGCTGGCTCTTCGCTTGCCCGAGGAAGTATCGCCTGGTCAGAGGGCACCCTCAGGTTCGGCTGGAATCAACCGGCTGGCCATCCGGTCAGCGGACTTTTGGCCTCCTTTCCCTGAGCCTACCAACCTCTTTTCCACGGTGGCGCAGGAAAATTTTACAAATCTGGCAGTCTGCATTGAGGTGATCAAACCCCAGACAATATATACAAGTGGGTGGGTCAGCATTAGCAAAGGCTTCCCCAGAGGCCACAGTGCTGAAACCCATGGGTCCGATTTTCTTTGGTTTCTGACATAGTGCCAGCTCTAACCAAAACTTGCTCGTTACATGGCAATCCGCTACAAGACTCTTATCGGTGCCCAACTGTGTCACGGGTCGTGGAAAACCGTAATAAAAATCCGCTTAGAAACCGATAAGAACTGAACTGCATTTCTAAAGGACTAGAAAGTAATTTTAAACCTAATCTGATCTGGTTCAAACCGGAACCGAAAAGACGCTACATGTTCCACACAGAAGAAAAATAAACAAAAGCCTATCTATTACTTATAATACCACAGACAGAGTTGAACCGACGATTATGTTAAATTTCGTAAACCCGAGAATTACACTTTAAAACCGACAAACGAACCGAGCAGCAGGAGGAATCTCCGGAGCGACTGTTCAGTGAGGCGGAGTAAAGAATCTGACAGTTTAAGTTTGAGCTTCAACAGACAGAGTGTTCAACCGAGCTCGCGCTCAAGATTCCATGCCCTGCATGGAAAGTTAACTCTTTCACCTCTGGAGCAGTTCTAACCTGGGGTTATACTGCATATGTCATAATATAGCAAGACTTCATGTTGTTTGAAACAATTTTGTTTTAAAAGTACAGTTACATAAGAACGTACCATAACAGTAGATCTTCGAGAGAGGTTCTTGCAGTAGGTATTCACATATAAGACTGACCCGCCATGCGTCAGGACCCCAAGGAAAAATTTCTAGCTAGCAGTCTCTAGTGGGGAACTGCCCCCACGTCAGGTGACCAGCGTCATACGACATTGGTATAAAGGGGCGGTCCCCCACACCCGCCTTCCAGTTCTTTCCCGCAAAGGGCCAAAAGAGGCAAGATGAAAGAGAAGAGGATATTTCCCCCCATGGAAATGGAGCCCAAAAAAGCTTAGGGGGATGGAGTGCGGGAAGGCAATACCTACTGCAAGACTCTCTCTCAAAGATCTGTTATGATAAGTTCTTACGTAACTGTACTATTTTACTTCAAGAGGGCTCTTGCAGTAGGTATTCACATACAGGACTGAGTCCCAAGCAGTCTGGAACAAGGAAAAACACTTGGGAGGAGGAAAATTCTCCATAGCATGGAACCTCCAGCTGAATGGGTGTTATGACAGAAGACCTTGCTCTATGGCGAGAGGTGATATCCAAACTGTAGTGTTTTGTAAAGGTATGGACAGAAGTCCAAGTTGCGGCTGCACAGATGTCTGCCGCTGACACATTCTTAAAACAAGCCGCAGAGGCAGCTACCCCTCTGGTAGAGTGACCTCTGACCTGACCCGGCAGGGTCTTGTTGTACTTGTCGTAACAGAAAGTGATACAGTGAGCCAACCATTTCGATAGGCATTGCCTAGAAACAGCATTGCATTCTCTTCTGTGAGCAAAAGAGGCAAAAAGCTGATCTGTTTTCCTGAGATCCTTAGTCCTAGTGGTGTAGTATCTCAGTATTCTGTGAACATCCAAAGTATCAAGAGGTACTCCCCTTGATTGGAGTGTTGCGTAAAGAAAGCGGGTAGCTCAATGGATAGATTCAGCTACCACCTTAGGGAGAAACTTAGGGTTGGTGCGTAAAGCCACACCTTACTTGTGGAAAATCAAGTATGGGAATTTGCACATCAAGGCCTGAAGCTCGGAGAGGCACCGAGCAAAAGTAATGGCCACTAGGAAGAGTGTCTTCCAAGAAAGGAACTTTAAATCTGCTGTGGCTGCTGGCTCAAAAGGAGGCAGGGTAAGAGTCTCCAGAACAAAATTCAAGTCCCAAGGAGGGGCAGGAATGCTGATGGGGGGGTCTCAGATGGAGAACCCCATGAGTAAAGTCTTAGAGACTTCCAACTGCGCAAAAGTCCAGTCTCCGAAGAGAATATGGTAGGCTGAAATCGCTGCCATGTGGACTTTCAATGAGGAATAGCTGAGACCCAGATCGAAGAGGTGACACATGTAGTCCAGGACTTTATTGACTGAGCATGAAAAAGACTCGAAATCTTTCCCACTTCATGGCGTAGGTGGACCTGGTGGAAGGCTTTCTGGCCTCTACCAAGATGTCCGCTATGAGTGGAGAAACCCCAAAGCGGGCTTTTGCTGGCTGCAGGAGTCACGCATGTAGATGAAGGGATCTGAGACCTGGATGAACAAGGGTTCCCTGATCCTGGGTCAACAACTGTTGCAACAGAGGAAGAGGACGTTCCCCTGAAAACTGTTGTAGAAGAGGGAACCAAGCTTGCCTAGGCCAGAAGAGTGCGATGAGAATCATTCGAGCTCCCTCCGATCTGAGTTTGTTCAGGACCCTCGGAATTAAGGGAACAGGAGGGAAGGCATAAATGAATCTGTCCTTCCAAGCGAGAGACAGAGCGTCCCACCACAAAATGCCTCGCCCTGGAGCAAGTGAGCAGAAGGCGGGAAGTTCTGCATTTTGGGGAGACGCAAAGAGGTCTATCTGAGGCGTTTCCCATCGCCAAAAGATGTCATTTATGACTTCTTGATCCAATTCTCATTTGTGGGACCTGGCCGAGGACCAGCTGAGCTGGTCCGCCAGCGTGTTTTCCACTCCCGGAACGAGTATCGCAGTCAAGCGAAGGTGATGCTGGGTTGCCCAAAGCCAGACACTCATCGCTTCCCTGCACAGAGGGTAGGAACGTGTTTCTCCCTGCTTGTTGAGATATCAGACCACACAAATGTTGTCTGATTGAATGAGGAGATGACCAGGAAGGATAACTGAGTGTAGAGAGCCTGAATGGCATAAAGGATTGCTCTCAGTTCAAGCACATTTATGTGCAGGTTTTGTTCAAACTTGGACCAGCTGTGCCAAGTCCTGCGAGACCCGAGATGGGCTCCCCAGCCTTCTTCTGATGCATCTGTTGTCAACGTCTGGGAGGGGGGTTCGATACTGAAGTGAACTCCCAGCCATAGGTTCTCCTGCATCATCCACCATTGTAAGTCCCTGATCATGAAATCAGAAACTAGCACCTCTTGGTCTAGATCGTGCAGAGTTTGGTCCCATTGAGACCGAAGTGTCCACTGAGAGATCCTCATATGGAGTCAAGCGCGTGGGACTGTCGGAATGGCAGCTGCCATTAGCCCAAGGAGGCGGACGACTGACCTGACTCCAACCCTCCTGCGACTTGACAGAAGACGGGCTTGAGTCTGAAGGGTGTCCACCCTGTCCGGAGGCAGAAAGGGTTTGCCGATGGTCGTGTCCAGAATCGCCCCTATAAACTGGAGGCATTGGCAGGGGACCAAATGGGACTTTGCCTGGTTGATGGTGATACCCAGGGTGGCGAAAACCTGCAGGGTAAGGGAAAGAGTGCAGGAGATCCTCCCTGGACAGGGCCACCAGGAGCCAATCGTACAGGTACAGCAATACCTGAACTCCCTGGGTAGGCAGGTGGGCCGCTACCACAGACAGGCATTTGGTAACTACTGGGGTTGAGGAAAGACCAAATGGGAGGGCCTTGAATTGGTAGTGGTCCCCCTGAAAGCAAAAACGGAGGAACTTGCGGTGGGAAGGGCATATGGGGATATGCAGGTAGGCATCCTGCATGTTCAAAGCGCACAGCGACTGTCCCTGCTGCAGAAGTGGTAGGAGGCTCTGCAAAGAGAGCATTCTGAAGCGTTTGTACTCCATGAACATGTTCAGAGAACTGAGGCCTCAGACAGGCCTCACATCTCCAGTCTTTTTTGAAACTATGAAGAAATGGGAAAAGTAACCCGTCCCCGAAAGATGGCTGGGGACTGGTTCTATTGCTGCCTTCGAGAGAAGGGAGATGATTTCCTCTAAGACGACTGTGGGGGTGGTCTTCAGGGTGGTTTCTGAAGAAACTCTATTGAGTGTCCTGCTGATATCAACTGGAGCACACAAGCATCTGATGTTACCTCTCCCAACCCTGCAGATGGAAGGAGAATCTCCCTCACCGGTTCCTCTGGAACCCAGAGGCAGTGGAGGCAGGGAGTCAGAAAGTGTGGGGCACTGCAGCAGCCAAGGCTCCCGCAGCTTTTTTGCTAGGGGGACTCTTGGTTGCTGGAGGGGCCTGACGCTTGTTGGCCCGTTTGTCCTGTGGTTTTGGTTTCTGTTGGTTCCCATCTACGAAAAGGATGCCACTGCCCTTGAGGGGGCCTGTACATAGAGTTGACTGACTTGAGTGCAGTGCCCTTCTGCTGCAGGTTGGTAATGACGTCCTTGACATCACCCCCGAACAGCACCGAACACCTGAAAGGAGCATCCTGGATAGCGTAATGCACTTCAGGGACCAATCCTGAGATATGGAACCAGGCATGACACTGTAAGCCTACGGTGAAAGCCGAGCTCCTTCCAGCAGTGTCCATTGCATCGTAAGAAAAAATTACTCACCTTAGTAATTGCTTTTCTTCTCATGGAGTCTTGCTATATTATAACAATAGCAGTCAGCCACTGCAGCTGAACTGCCCCGGAGAGGAAGGAGTTAACTCCAGAAGATCTGAGTTCTACAGCGCGAGGGCGCCAGTCCCAGTTCCATCTGGCAGTTTCAAATAAAACTGTCTGATCTTTTACGCAGCTAACATCAAAGGACGGAAAGTCTGTGGAAAACTACACTAGCCCATGGCTACCTACTAGCAGTACAACAACAATATAAAGAACAAGAAACACTCAGAGCCATAATAACAAAATTTGATGGTATTATGGTTCGTTTTACCACCCTTGACAAGCATTGAAGATGAACCCCTTCCCAAAAGACCCAAGTCCAGGAAGGGGCAATATAAATAACCTAAATGAACAATCTAGATCCCTAACCCAAAGGAAAAGAGGGTAAGGAAAAACTACAATGGCATGACAACATGCTTGCACTAATTCGCCAATTCCCACCCAAGCAGAAGTTCTGAGAGGGGGGAGGAGGGTGGAAGATATAATATAAGACTCCATGAGAAGAAAAGCAATTACTAAGGTGAGTAATTTTTCTTCAAACACCATGAAGTCTTGCTATATTATAACAATAGCAGATTACACAGCAGTACCTCCATGGAGGAGGGTCAGAACCTACTTAGAAATAGGCCTGAAGCACAGCTGTGCCAAACTGAGCATCTCTCCTGGACTGGACATCCAGGAATAATGCTTGGTAAAGGTGTGAACTGTCTCTCCAGGTAGCAGCTTGACAAATCTCCAGAATGGGATGTCTCAGCAGCTGCTAGAGATGCAGCTGTACCCTGGTGGAGTGGGCCTCAATCCTGAGGGGGTATTACCCAGTTTCTGATAACAGAATTGGATACAAGAAACAATCCACCTTGCAATTGTTCTCTTAGTGGCAGGTTTCCTTGCCAACCTCGCGCATAGGTAAGAAAGAGTTGAGGGATTCAACCTATGACCTCTGGTGCGCCTAAATAGTAGCTTAAGGCTCTTTTGACATCCAGGCTGTGCAGTCTCCTCTCACCTGAGGAAGAATGCCTAGTGAAAAATACTGGGAGAGAGAGATTGATTCAGGTGGAAATCAGAAACCACCTTAGGCAAAACTTTTATTAGTCCTAAGGACTACCTTATCTCATGGAAAGAGATAAAATCTTCTTCCACTGACAGGGCCTGTAGCTCACTTATGCGCCTGGCAGAGGTGATAGCTACTAGGAAAACGGTTTTCCGTTAACACCTGAGCTCTGCAGAAGACAGAGGCTCAAAGGGGGTTGCATTAACTGAGTAATAAATATTCAGGTCCCAGGCGGAGCTGGTTCTCTAAAAGGAGGGTTAGTATGAAGTAACCCTTTAAAAACTTGGAGAACACCGAGGAGAAGAAAGGGAGGCAGGCTTCCTGCTGACACAAAAGCAGAGACAGCTGCCAGATGAACCTTCAGGGTAGCTGGTCTAAGGCCTAGGGAATTCAGATGGACCAAATAGTCCAAGTAGAATGGAAGATCAGCAAATTGGGATAATCTGCCTCAGAGCACCAGATGGAAAACCTCTTCCACTTAGAATTATAAGTGGTTCTGGTGGAAGGCTTCCTTGAAGCCTTTAAATATCCATGACACCTTGAGAAAGGTGTAAGTCATAATTAGCTCCCAAGAGCCAAGCCTTGAGGTGGAGGGATTTGAGGTCCGGATACTACACTCTCCTGTGCACAGGCCAGTAAGTCGTGGACTCTGGGCAGGCTCAGGCAGGTGGACTGCCAAGGCAGGAGCAGAGGGTACCAGGGCTGTCTGGTCTAATCTGGGGCACCAGAATCACTCTGCAAGGTTGAGATCTGATTTTACTAGTACCCTGAAAAGGAGAGGAAAGGGGGAAAGGCATACAGGAACTCCCCTTTCCAGTCCAACAGAAAGGCGCCCAGAGGGACTGGAGCCCAGAACTGGAGGCCTGCAACAGAAAAGAGTGGTTGGTGGTTGTCTGGGGCCGCGTAAAAGATCTATCTGAGGAGTGCCCCATCTGGCAAAGACAGACCCCAGCACTGTGGGATTCAGAGCCCATTCGTGATGGCCCTGAGAAATTCTGCTGAGCGTCCGGCCAGGACATTGTCCTTCCCTGGGAGATGAACCGCTATCAGGAGGTGTTCAGGAGTAAGCTAGAGACCACAACTCATTGTTTCGTGCACAAGGCTGAAGACCGCAAGTGTCCCCTTGCTTGTTGATGTACCACATTGTGGTGGTATTGTCTGTCCTGACTTGAACCACTTTGTTCTGGACAGAATCTGAAAACACTCAAGAGCCAAAAGACAGCTCTGAGTTCCAAAGATTGATGTGGAGTAGAGACTCTTGAGGAGACCATACCCTGAGTGGCAAGGTCGCCCAGGTGAGCCCCCACCCCAACAGGGAGGCATCCGTGGTGAGGTGTGAGGGAGTGAGAAATGGGAATGAAGGAACCCCGTCTTAAATTGCTCTGGACCTGCCACCAGTGGAGGGCTAGGATCAGAGTTTGAGTAACTGGGACCAACTGGTAAGGGGTCCTTCTTGAGACCAATAGGCCTCAAATGGAACTGAATGTCCCTCATCTGGAATCTTGCTCCTGCACGACAGCTGTGGAAGCAGCCATGTGCCGAGGAGTTGCAGAAAATGCCTTGCTAGTCGAGAGACCCGTAGGGTAAAGGAGGATGCCAGGGCTTATGAGTCTGTCCACCCTTTCCGAGGGAAGAAAAGCCCTGGCTAACCTTGTGTTCACCCCTGCGCCTATGAAAGTTAGGACCTGAACTGGTTCCAGAACTGACTTTGGCAAGTTTAGCAGGAATCCGTGGAAGTGAGAAGCTGCTGGGTGACTTGTAAGTGGATTACCTGACCTGGAGACTGACCCACAATGAGTCAGTCAGTCCAGGTAGGAAACACAGCAACCCCTTGCCTTTCTTAAGTGAGCCACCACTACACAGAGACATTTTGTGAATACCCTTACGCAGAGGTAAGGTCAAGGGCATTGCCCTTGAACTGGTAGTGGCCTGAGGGCAGTTCGAACCTGAGGTACTTTCTGTGAGAAGGCTGATCAGAACATGAAAATAGGTATCCTTGAGGTCCAGGGAAGCTAGCTGCCCTGGTCTTAGGAAGGCAACATCATTGCCAGAGTCAACATTTTGAACTTTGGTTTCAACAGATGCTTGTTCAAGTATCTCAAATCTAGAATGGGCCGCCATTCTCCTGTCTTTTTTGGGGTAAGAAAGTATCTTGAACAGCCCTGCCCTGATGTGGCGGGCAGTGAACCTTTCCACTGCTTTGCAGTCCAAAGAGCAGAAACCTCTGCCCAAAGCAAGGGCTTTGAAGGATTTTGGTGGAAAATGCCTGGCTCTCATCTTTGGAAAGTGTTTGAAGTTGAGAATCAGACCCTGCCTATTACCCCAGAACCCATCTGTCCAGGAGTTAGGGACAGCCAGTTCTGGCTGAACAGGCCAACCTGCCCCCACTGGTACAGAGGGCTCCTGGCCCTGGGCACCCCATCAGGTGCCTGCTTAGCAGCAGTTTTTGGTTGAGGGGAGGGGACGGTCTACTTGAGCCTCTCTACCCCTCGCCTCTGAAGAAACCCTTCAAGTAGACAGCAGAGAGGCTTGAAATTGGTAAAAGGCCTGCCCCTATTCTCTGGGAGCATGCCTTGTGGCATGGCATGCTTCTCCTTAGCCTGGGCACTTTTGTAGGTAGTTCTGTATTCATCCATCTTTTTCATATAGTTTTCTGTTTGTTCTCAAAAGAGAATTTCCCACTACAGGAAAATCCATAGCCTTTGACTGGGTATCTTGGACAGATTAGTGCATCTGAGCCATGCCAACTCACGGAAGCTAGCAGAAGTGGCCATGACCCTAGAAGAAACATCGTTAACATCAACAGCAGTGTGAAATTGAACTTTGAGGCTTCAATGCCATCAGCAGCCACTTTCTTCAACTCACTAGCCAGCTGGCCGTGGGCTCTGCGGCTAACTGCAATACTGTGTCCCACCTAGATTTCTTTATTATCTAGCTACATAAGCCATATAATTTGCCTGCCTGAGCCCCAAAGAAGCTGCCATATACTGTTTCTTCTCCATGGCATCAATCTTCCTGGAATCCTTATCAGGAGGATGTGAGGCCAGAGGAATATTAGCCTTGTCACAGGCTGCAGCTTGTACCACACCTACATGACTACACTGCTCAGTAGGAAAGTCTGTATCCCGAGCCTGACAAAGTATACCTTCTGTCCATTTTTTATCTACAGGAGGGACAGAATGAGGATTTTTTAAAATCTTGTTGTTTGCTTCCAAATGACTTATGCAAAGGAATAGACAACCTCCTAGACTCTGGAATATCCATCATTTCCACATAATCAGGCTCCTCTTGCTCATCCACAGCCTCCTCTAAAGGAAGCTGGAGGGTTTCTGCAACCTTTTGTAAAAATAAAGAAAGAAGGGGACTCAGACAGAATAGGAGGAGATTCTAAAGGTCTGTCTGGAGAAATGTCCGTCAATGGCGACGCGTCCAGACCCCCAGCCACACATATAATGATCAAATTCCTGCCCTCCTGTGGTTCATAAAAATCCTCAACTTCAAAATCCTGAACCACTGGGACTGAACGAACTCAACCTTTACCAGCTGTTGTGGTTCTACAGATCCCTGAGACAGTGACTGGACAATCTGAATGGCTTTAGCTATCTCTGCAGCAGTTGGAGACACAATTTTGGACCTGAGACCTACTGATTTCCTTGTCTTTACTTGGGACTGGTTCCTCTGAACCAGCCTTCCTTTTGCCCGAGGAAGTTCCGCCTGGTCAGAGGGTTACTCCTCTGGTCCAGTGGGTACTGGACCGGGCGGCCATCCGGTCAGCGGACTTTTTGGGCCTCCTCGCTCCCTGGAGCCGCCCAATCTCTTCTCCAGGGTGGCTGCAGGAAATTTTACACACCCGGCAGTCTGACAGGAGGTGGTCAGCCTCAGACAATAAACACAAGTGGGTTGGGCCAGCCTTGCAAAGGCGTCCCACAGACATCACAGTGTTGGAAACCCAGTTGGCCGGTTTTTCTTTTTGGTTTCTGACATAATGCCAGCCTAATCAAAACTTGCCTTTGATGGCAGTGCCAGGCAAGACACCTTATCGGTTCCTAACCGTGTCTGGGTATTTGAAAAATCGTTATAATCCGGTTTTTAGAACCGATAAGAACCGGAACCGCACTCTAAAACCCACTGTACACTTTTAAAATACAGAAAATAACCGATCGGTTCAAACCGAACCGATAATTAATTTTCCACACAGACTTAAATTTTTGTACTTACGGTTACCAGATAGAGCTTTTAAAACCAAATGCGGTAAAAATAATAACTTTTGCCAGTTCAAATGAACTCAAAATACCGCTTGAACCGAGAATGAACCGAGCTGAAGGAGCTGAATCTCCGGAGCGACTGTTCAGTGAAGCGGAGTAAAGAATCTGACAGTTTCATTTGAAACTGCCAGATAGAGCTTTGTGCACAGCGCCCTCGCGCTGTAGAACTCCAGATCTTCTGGAGTTAACTCCTTCCTCTCCGGGGCAGTTCAGCTGCAGTGGCTGACTGCTATTGTTATAATATAGCAAGACTTCATGGTGTTTGAAATGGCATGAAGCATGTGCCGACTGGCCGAATGAGCAGAAATGAAAATTACGTACCTACCGTAATTCTGATCTTTCTGTGTATCTTCACCATTCATCACATCTGGGTACTGGCTGAGGTCGCGACCCGCGGGAGTTTTTTTTCCTTGATGGGCGGAGTTGACGACCATTGGTGCCACCCGAGGCCGGTGGGACGCGGGCGCCTGCGGGTTGGCAGTTAGCTGCTGTCGACTCCCCCTCCCGCCAGTACTGAGTCACGGTAGAGGTGAGAAAGAGGTTGAAGGGTGGGATAAGAAGTCCAAGGACAGACAAAGGAAAAGATATATAAACTAAAAGGAGAGATAAACGACTGAGAGGACAGAAAAGTTTGAAAGACTATGGATTGGGTAGGGGTTCCAATTTCTGGAAGAAGAAAAGAGGAGGAGGGAGGTGGGTTAAGGATTTTAGAATAAGGGTGAGAGTGAGAAGGGAGAAAAATGGAAGATACACCCTAGAACCTTGACCTGTCTCCAGATTGTATAGGAACTGCAAAGGAATAGTCAAGAGGCTAACTGCCAGAATTCAAGGCACAGAATCACTGGCAATAACTCCAACAAAAGCAGAATCGGCTATTCTGGAAGAAAAGACAGGATACAGGGATATCTCCTCCCCCATCCCAAAAGGAAATTTTTGGTGTAAGAAGCCTAGTTTCTTAAATTAATTAAGGTTATGTCTATGGACAAGGAAATAAAAGAACTGATGGGGAGACAGGGAGAAAGAAGGAAAGAAAGGAGGGCAACTGCCGACTCCTACCCCACGGGAGGTGGAGCCAAAGCACTGAAGGAGGAGTGCCTCCCTTCCTGACCACTCTCCCCCCAGAAGAATTATCCCCCTATGTGCACAAAGTTTTCACACTCCTCACTGACAGAAAGGAGAGGGATGAGGAAGAGGGCACAGAAAGGGATGGGGACCCAGAGACTGAGGCCCCAGGGGGATGGAGGGTTGGATTGTGATGAATGGTGAAGATTCACAGAAAGATCAGAATTACAGGAGGTATGTAATTTTCATATCTTATCTGTGTCAATCTTCACCATTCATCACCTTTGGGTGAGTGCTGAGCCCTCCTGAAGGGGGCTTAAACCCTCAGGGACTGAGTCCCTTAGCGCTCAGTGGGTGACACAGTAAGAGGGAGAACCTTCACGGGTCTGGAAAGGCCCGGGAGTGGGGAGAGTGAGACAGGGACCCCCCCAGAGGGGGTAGGAAGTTGCCCCGACAGATGCCGTCTCACCCTACAGGAGAAAAGATAGGTTCTCTGGTGAGCGGAGTTAATCATCCTACGCCGGGCCAAGGGTGACAACCAGGAGACACGCAGCCATGCCGTCTGCCTAGTGAAGATCGCTGGCCCTACGACCCTGGTAGCTACCTCAATGGCATCATACGATGCCCTTGCTTGGTGCCTTGCTAGCTCCAGGCCACGTGCAGAGTGTGCAATGGCTTGTATGGTTTCCTCTGTGTCAGGCATCGAGGCTAGGAGTTGACCTAGCCTGGACCACAGGAACCCATCATAGGTGGCATAGTGGGCCTCATGTGCTGCAATAGAGAGCAGCAACTGTGCCGAGTAGAAAGTCCTCCTTCCCCATAAGTTAAAATCCATGGAATCTTGATCTGGGGGTTGGTCACGGCTAAGGGCGCGAAGCCCATCGGGAGTATCCAGCTGCGTCAATCCTGACTGGGGATGAGGCATGGAGCCTGGAGACTCGGGGGGGGGGGGCACAATACCGCTGGCAGAGATCCCTAGGGGCTGGGACTCCGGAAAAGGGTCTCTGCCAGGAATGCAACACCTCCTGAAAGGGAGCAGGCCAGGTGGGCACCACAAGGGTGTCAGCACTGGAATCACCTAAAAAGGTGCGCGCCGAGTGCTCTGGATTGTGTTGAGTGGGTGGGGTGATGTGCAGGTCCTCCAATATCCTCACGAGGAATCGCTGATACTGAGTGAGATCAGCAGCTGGGGAGATGTGGACAGATGGCTCCTCTCCCCCATAAGAGGGGGATGAGGAGTCAGAGGACCTCAACTGTTCAGAAGCTGGCTGCTCAGGGGGAGGTTAAAAAACCTGTCTGTCCATAGCCCTAACACAAGAGGGAAGCTGAGCAGCCACCGCTTTGAACTGCTCCCAGGAGAGAGAACCGCTAGGACCAAGAATACCTGGGAGCGCCGGAAAATGTGACAGAGGAGTGGGGGCAAGCCGACCACAAGAATCGGCTGACCTTCGCCTGGGCTAGGGAGCGCACCAGGAGCTCTGGAAAACTCCACAGCTGACAGCTGATCAACCAAACTGGAACTGCCTAGGCTGCGCCCTGAAGCATCCCCCCCCGTGAGGTGGCAGGGGGCCCTGAGAGTCCAGAAGGATGGTCCCCTACCTCTAAAAAATGTGTCTCTCTCGAGGAAACCGAAAGGGAAAGGAGGAGATCGGCGCTACGACTTCTCCCAGAGCCCAGGTGGGTTCCAGAAAAAAGGCTGCCGCATGGACCCCCATGCCCCTCGACCAATCGGAATCCAAAAGCGCCCTCCTCCTTGAGAGAGCCAGCATAGGCAGCTGGCAGCCCTGGTTGGCCTCAGAAGGGGCTATCAGGGAGCAGCACCCTTCCCTCCTGTGGGTGCTCCGATCGGCCCCAAAGTTGGGCGATCCAGGTACACCACCTGAGGGGGTACCACCACTGAGGGGTCAGAGAACCCTCCGAGTCCAGGCTACAGAGCAATGATGGCCGGCACCACTGCCTGCTGGTCAGCACCCCTGACCCTGGACCCGGAAGCCACTGTCTGCTCCTCAGAGGGGGTCTGGTTCCGGCCTGTTGAGGACACTACCAAGGTGTCCACGTGAGCAGCCAACTCCAAACAGTCAGACTGCCTGTCCGACTCAGAGTCCAATTCCCCCTCCAAAGAGGTGGAGATCAAAGTCCTGTGCCAAACAGTGCGTGGATGCCCGCTACTATCTGGACTGAAAAGGGCACCAAATCTAGAGACTGCACCAGACTTGGTGCTGATGTCCCCAACCATACCACAAATGATGCAGGAAGAGGACATGGCTCCAACAATGGCAGCAGCCTCGGAGCCTGAGCCCGTCATGGTGCCACCCCGACCCATGACGCCGTTGCTTGTGGCGCCAAGGCCAGAGATGGCACCTGACGGTGGATAACCTGGCGTTAGGTATTGGGGCGTCGAGTACTGAGGCACTGGATACTGCAGAGTCTGGTATTGTGGCACTGGATATTTCAGTGTTGGATATCCAGGAGCCAGGGGCTCTGACGGGGCAGAGGCCCAGCTGGTGGGCCAGGCGGTGGTAATGCTGGCCCCGCGGGTACGCCGTCGACAGGGTCTGAAGGACCTGACGGTAAGGGGACACCGGCTGGCATCGGGTATGCCGGCATCTGAGGGTCCAGTGTCACGTTATTGGGTCCCAAAGCAGGGGGCCCCAACGACAGTGTATCAAGATCCTCCGTGACGACTGGGTAGGGAGGACTAGAATCCATGGGGGTCAGCTGAGGAGACGCAGGAGCCTCAGAAGGCAACGCAACGCACTGTGGAGAACCTGGGATGTTGGACTGATCCTTAGGGTCCAGCGCAGTCTCTTTGGTCGGGCGGACGTCAGTGGGACTGGCGTCCAACTTATCGGCTGAATCCAGGCGGGTGTCAGAGGAGCCGACATCCGACTTATCGGATTCCCTGCCTGAGGAAGGTTATGCTGGGGATGCGACCTTGTCAGGCAGAGGTTTGGCTGGGCACCCCCCCTGAAGGGGCAAGTGGCTTAGCAGCCTTGTCCGGGCAGACATCAGTGGCACCAGCGTCCAACTTACCAGACTGCTCTGACCAGCCACGTAGAAGCTGCCTGCCCCGGAGCGGAGGCCTCCTTTTCCCAGAGGCTCCCCAAGGGCTTGAGCTTGAACCAGATGGGAGGGGTGATGCTTTCTTGGTTACCACCAAGACAGCCATCGAGGCGCGGTCCCCCAGAGGGGACATAACCTTAAGAGCCACGACCCCGGCTGGAGTTGCGGCTGCTGTGGAAGCAGTTTCCCGCTCCCAGTGCTTCTCCTTGTCACACTTCTTCTTGCGACCTTCGGGGGAAGTGAGCGCCTGTCTTAGTTTCTTTAGCTCCTTTTCCATGGATGCCATTCTTTTCTTGAGGGTATGGGCTTCCAGGGACTGCTGCCTTCTTTTCTGGGTAGTGGAGTTAAATTTCTGGCAGTGCTGGCACATCTCCACGGGGTGGTCTGGGCCCAGACAGAAGAGGCACAAGGAGTGGCAGTCGTGTGGAACCTGGGAACCATGAGTCGCACTTATTTTTATGCGATTCGGAGGACACTAGGGATGACATACACAGCGAATCGTTAAGGAAAATTGAGAAATAGAAAAAATATATTGAAAAGTTCGAGAACTAATTGACTGATGACAGACTGATGAGCGCTGAATTCTACCGTGAGGAACTTTCGCAAGCCGACGGCGGGACAGCACTGGAAGGCGGGCGTGGGGGACTACCCCTTTATACCGACATCGTATGACACTGGTCACGTGGCGTGGGGACGGTCCCCTGCCAGAGACTGCTAGCTAGAAATTTTTCCGTGGGGTCCTGATGCCTGGCAGGTCAGTCCTACATGTGAATACCTACTGCAAGAGCTCTCTTGAAGTAAGATCCAGCGTTTCATTTATCCAACGGAACTACTTCTACCAGTCCCGTTGTTCAGAAGGCCTTGTACCTCGGAAGCAAGGAGGTCTGACTGTACCGCAGACAGCCTGAGCTGTCGCTTGGGAGGATGATCTGGAGGGGTTTCCGACAGACAGAGAGATGATCTGGAGGGGTTTCCGACAGACAGAGAGAGTATCCCTCACAGATAATCCTGAGGACCCATTTGTCTGATGTTATAGATATCCACTGGTCATAGAACTGAATCAGACATCCTCCCACTGTCAAGGAAGAGTCCCCCTCGGGCAGCTGAGGTGGGACCTGGGCCGGAAACTCAGAAGGTGGCACTGGGCGCCTGTGGGCCTTGTGCCGTCTGCTGCACTTTCTTTTGTGGCTGAGGGATTTGGTTTCTGTTAAAGCCTCCTCTGCCTTTGCCACGAAAGGACTGATGGTTGTGAAACTGACGCTTGTTCCCACCTCCTCAAGAGGGAGCGGGCAGAGGTCTAGCTGTCTTAATGGTAGATCTAGTCTTCTGTGTGGCCTCTAGTGCTTGTTCCACCTGAGTCCCAAACAGATACATACCATTGAAAAGGTAAGGCCATGACTTTCTGTTGGGCATCATTCGAAAAGCCTGAAGTATGCAGCCAGGAATGGCGATGGGTGCAAATGCCAGCCGCCGTGACCGGGAAGCAGTATTGAAAGTGTCCACTGCAGCTTAAATTTGTTGATTATTGGACTCAGTACTTCTAGTTATGGTCTGTAGTAGCTCTGAGTTAACCTCCGACTCGGGCAGAGCGTCTACCGTTGCTTTGAGTGAATGCCAAAGAACATACTCGTGTTGAGAAAAATAGCCCTGGTAGCTGGCAATGCGCATGCCTAGGGCTGAGACAGCAAAGCCTCTCTTACCCAAGGTGTCTATCTTGTGAGATTCTTTGTTTATAGGATGGGCTGTAGATTCCTGAGGGAAGACAGCCTTATCATTCCCTGCCAGGACCACAATGGCATCAGCAAAGGCTTGTGAGGCCAAGATGGGGCGATCCTTGGGAGGGGCATATTTCCTATCTATGGACTTGGCCACAGAAGGAATAAGAGCTGGATTCTTACACACCATCTTGAAAGAGGGCTGTGCTGGAAGGTTAAATCCATAGGGATTTCCGGAATATGTAGATACTGGAGACGCAGAAGCTTCCCAGGATCGATTTCCGTGGTTTGCAGAGAAAGAGTAGAATTTAAGTTCTTGAGGAGAGACTTAAAGAAAAGGTCTTCAACAACAGGCTCTGCAGGAGGATTGATCCCTGCCCCCAGGACAGAATTGGCATAAACATCATCACCCAGCTGAAGATCTGGATTGGGCTCAAAATCATCTTGACAGTCCAGTGGGGACTGTATATACAGAAACTGAATGAAAAGCAGGAGGAAGAAGAGAAGGAGAAAGAATCTGAATCGAAAACCTCTGGAAACTACCCATCAGGGAGAAGGACACCGCACACGGCGCTGCCACCACCCACGGTGCCAAAGAGGGCGCTGACAGGTAGCGCGGCACCACACACGGCGCTGACATCAACCCAGACACCGGAAAAATCGGCACCACAGTCAACGGCACTGTTGCAGAAGTCTGAGAACTGTGATTTGAAGGTAAAGGATGAAAGATGGCAGGAGATTAAGGCTTTGGTGTGGACCCCTGCACCGCAGCCATGTGAGGGGGATAGACACCAGAGTGCGGAGTCAACGGCACTGAAGAAGGTGCTGTGTGACTAGGAAGTCCTAACTGCCCTGCCTGCCGATCCGAAACAGACAGGCCCGAGGGCCCCGGCGACAGACTGGCCAGTTCGGGCAGTCGGGACAACCTCTGAGCCCACTGCTCCATAAGAGCAGCCCAATGGTGAAACTGCTCATCGGAAGCCACTCCAATAGGGGGAGAGGAGTTCCGGTGTCGAAGAGGCCGGCTACCAGAGACAGAAACCGGCGACTCCGAAAGAAGCAGAGACCGGCTCCTGACCCTAACAACTAACCGTCTATGCGCAGATGTACCAGAAGGTGACCTCGAGTGATGCAGTTTCTTCTTCGACTCGTGGGCCGAAGAAGAACTTGAGGTTGAACAGTGCCATGAGTAGGACCGTTTCTTTTTATGCTTTCGAGGGGACCACCCATCTCCCTGAGCACTGGACCATCCATTGTCAGACCCTTCCTCCGGAGAGGGCGGTGGACTGGACCCAGCCCGGCTGACTGAACAGCTTTCATACAAAGTCTCCCTACCGTAACCTGACCCGCTCATGGCTGACTCAGTCAATGGAGGGCTGAAGACTTCTTTCTTGTTATAAGTAGAATTAAATATAATTGGTACTTAATTGAAGATAACTACAAAACTAAAACTGAAACTAAGCTGCTAATTTGAAGTTTTACCTCCCGTCGGGTGAGCGACGTCATCACTGAAGCGCACTCTAAGGCAGGGAAAAAGGAACTTAGGTGGTTGGAGGGTCGATGCCAAGATGGTCTCTACTGCACGAGCCATGGCTCGTGGTGCTGCTTCCTCGAGGCTCCATCTCAGGTGCCAACCCTCTCGAAAAAGTTTGCTCCTACTGGGTCCTAGCACCTCCAGTGAACTTCCATTAGTGTGAATGAGTTGTGGAGGCTATGTCCAGGAAGATCCACCAGGTTGGCCGCATTGAACTCACCTAAGAAGGCGCGGGTCACATGCTCGGGATTGCTGACAGGGACCGGGGTAAGATGGCACTCGTCCAACACCCTCGCGAGGAAGCGCTGATAGGAAGAAACATCAGACGCCGGGGAGATATGGACAGATAATTCCTCTTCCTCCTCCGAGGAGGAAGAAGATGCAGGTGAGCTCCGAGGTTCAGGGTCCAGCTGCACGGAAGCATGGTGGAACACTTGCTGGTCCAGGGCATGGAGATAGGTAGGGAAATGTGCAGCGGAACCTCTGAACTGTTCCCAGGTGAGAGGTCCCCTAGGACCGGGAATGCCTGGGATAGCTGGGGATGGAGACAGAGGTTCGGGGGACAAGCTCCTAGCAGCAGGAGAATGGTCTCTGTCAGGGCAGGGGGGCGAAGGGGAAACTCCCCACAGGGAGGGAGACCCAAAGATCCCAGCAGCTAACAGCCGTTCAACTAGATTGGAAAGGTCAGAGCTGTGCCCATGGGAAGAAATCCCCCCTGTGAGGTCACAGGGACCATGCAAGTCCAGATGGACAGTCCCTGACCTCCGAAGTTGAAGTCCCTTTCGAGGACCCATCCATGGAAGAGTGAGAGTCTGCACTCCGGCTCCTCCTAGAACCCGGCCGGGCGCTGGTGAAGGCGTGCTACGCCACACTCTTACTCTTCAACCCTTCAGAGTCAGAGAGGGACCTCATCCTCATAGTCACCAGCCTAGGCAGCTGACAACTCCAGGCAGCCTCCGAGGAGTCCACCCAAGGAACAGTACCCTCCCCTTACTGGCGTGCCCTGGGCTGTCCCAAACTTGAACTGTCCAAACACACCAGGGAAGGGGGTGCCCCAACCGGGGGAGCAGATGTGCCAGTGGCCCCAGGCTGCATGGCAGTGGCCACGGGGACCACTGCTGGCTGATCAGTACCACTGACCATATAGCCTACCGGCGATGACTGAGCCCCAGAAGGAGGCCGAGTGTGGGCTGAGGTGCTGGAAACTGAGGGATCAGAGGATTCTGAAGAATCTGGGAACCAATCTGAATCAGACCTGGAGTCCCCCTCTGAAGAGGAAGACTCTGAGTTCCGATGCCAGGCTACCCCTCGATCCCCCCCAGTTCCTGGACCGCGAGTTGAACCACCCTCCACCCCGCAAACAGCACTGGAGTCAAGCACAGCACCGTGTCCGATGCCGCCACCCTCCCCGGCACCGCAAATGGCACCAGAGTCGGGTGCAACACAGAGCACGGCGCCGCACACTGTCTGTGCGGGCCGGGGCACTGCCCCCATCCTTGACGCCACGAACAGTGCTGGAGTTGGGGGCGGTGCCATCTCCAGTCCTGGCGCTGCGCATGGCGCCAGAAACAGAAACAGGCCCAGAGACTGCTGAAGCACTAACTCCGGTGCTGCAGACATCCCCAGCACCGCAAACGGCACCAGAAGCAACAGTGGCACCGAGAGATAGCCCAGACTAGACGACGCCGAAGATGGTAACAATCTGGACTCAGAGGGCCCAGAACATGACACTGAGGGAGCCTTCACCTCTGAAGAGGTGAATGCCATAGCGGTGCCTCCCGTCTGTCCCCCGGGAGGGACAGACTGGGCCTCCTGCACCGCGGAAGGAGCCCCCACCGCGGCAAGACTGAGAGAGGTGGAGGCCCCCTCCTCCACGGGCCGTATAGGACTGGGAGGGGACCCGGAGGAATGTCCGAGGATCCTCATCTTGGCCTGTTGATTGAGAGCCCATCCCCCGAAAGCTGGTGGCACACATCTGACTTTAAACGCGTGGATCTCAAGAACACTATGGTTCATAGAGAAACAGGGATCGAAGTTGTCCATGTCATGGGCTGGGCCCAGGCAGGAGAGGCAACGGACATGCTGGTCTGTCACGGAATAAAGGCGGCCACAAGGGCACCAATGTATAGGAGGCCATCCTGCTTTTGACAATTTTTTGGCCCCAGGACGAGACATGACTGTACGGAAAACAATAAAAAGAAAAAAAAACAGTACTCAACGCCGCCAACAGTAATGGTGTTCCGTCTTACCGCAGAAGCAATGTCGAGCAGGGCGAAACAGAACTGAGACACACACACAAGGCCGATGGACTAGGCCGCACATGCAGTTTTGCTATGAGAGTCACCACACGAGGTCTACACTCGACGGCGGGAGGAGAAGAAGAACTGGGGCAGGAGTGGAGTCGATGACAGATAGCCAACCCGCGAGCGCCATGTGGAATGTTGGCCTCAAGGGCGGCGCAGGCCCTGCGTCAACTCCGCCCATAGAAATTTTTTTTTTTTTAAAGTCTCCTGCGGGGTCCTAGCTCCAGCGCTACACCCACTAGTGATGAATGGTGAAGACTGACACAGATAAGATCTGCTCTTCCATAAGTAAACACTGGCAAACACTCTACCTTCTTCTTCCCAGCTCCTCCCCTGCCTTGCACTCTAAAGCAATAACAATTTTTTCCCCACACCTAGCCAATCCCAATTTTTTCTACTCCCACCCTAACCCCCTACTACAATGACTAAAGCCTGCACTGGTTGCTACCGAGCCGCACTGGCTGCATTTCATCCTTTTTTCCTATTCTCTTCCTGGCTTCCTTAGCTCCCCACCCCCTAACCAAGTCCTATACTTCCCACTTACTTCACCTTTCCCCCTTCTATATCCTGACAAAGCCTGAACCTAGCTGCTATTCTTTTTTCCATGGGTTGCACTTAAAGTAGTAATTCCATACTAGATAATGGCATCTCATTGTAAAGTTTTGTAGTGCTGAAACGTTCTTGCTAACTGGCTCATCTGACTCAAAGCTACGTTGCTCATGTTTATCTAATTTGTTCTCCCATTGTTCTGTATTTGCCTGTGTCACACTGTCTTGTTTTTTGTATTACTCTGACTTGAAACCTTTGTAAAAGCTTTCTGTGCTCAAAGGTATTAATCTGAAATGTGAAATAAATAAAAAAAACTAATGGCTGACTAGGGTGAAATTCCGAAACCACCTTGGGTAGGAATTTGGGGCAAGTTCGAAGTACCACCTTGTCCTTGAGAAATACAGTGTAAGAAGGCACCGTGACCAAGGCATGTATTTCAGAGACTCTGCAAGCGGAAGTAATGGCCACCAGGAAGGCAGACTTCCAGGTCAGAAACTTCAAGTCGCAAGTGGCTAGAGGCTCAAAGGGCTTACAGGTGAGCATGTCTAGCACAAGACTGATATCCATGCGGCCACCTGTTTTCTGACTGGGGGTCTAGTGTGTAGGATGCCCTTGAGGAATCTCTTGACTAGCGGTAACTGAGCCAACGACATGTTCAGCACTGGCTCATGGTAGGTGGAAATCGTGCACAGTGTCGAATTTTGCAATCCTGCATTTGACAGGTCTAAGAGGTACTCCAACACTTTACTTGGTGGGCAATAAAATGGGTCCAGTGTGGACTTTGCGCACTAAATGGAAAAATGCTTCCACTTTACCATGTAAGTTTTCCTAGTGGAGGGCTTATGCACTGCTAAGAGGATTTCTGAGATTCTTTAAAGCGACCTTAAACCTACCCGCTTCTTTCTCCTCAGAAGCCAGGCATGGCGATGAAGGGAACACAGGCTGGGATGGACCACAGGTCCCTGTGTCAGGAGGTCCACTCATAGAGGAAGTTGCCTTAGAGGGACTTCTGACAATCTGTTGATCACCGGAAACCATATCTGTCAGGGCCAGAATGAGGTGATGAGAATCATCCTGCCCCTCTGTGCCTCCAAGCTTGAGTAGCACCCTCTGAATTAAAGGAAGAGGAGGAAGCATAACAATCATGATAGGTAGGAAGGACCAAAGGCTGATTCAGATGGGATTCTGAGACAACCTTGGGTAGAAACTTAGGGAGGGTCCTAAGGACCACCTTGACCTTGTGAAATACAGTATTGGGGGGGGGGGGGGGGGTCTGTGACCAAAGCAGGTATTTCAGACACTCTGTGGGTGGAAGTGATGGCTACAAGGAAAGCCGTCTTCCAAGTCCGAAATTTCAGTTCACAAGTAGCTAGGGGCTTGAAAGGTTTATGGGTGAGCATATCTAGCACAAGGTTAATGTCCCAGGCTGCTACTGGTCATCTGACCAGTGGCCTGGTATGCAGAATACCTTTAGGAAACCTCTTGACCACAGGTAACTGAGCCAGAAACATGGAGTGTACGGGCTCATGGTACACCGAGACTATGCAGAGGTGAACCTTAACAGTTGAATATTACAGGCCTGTGTTTGAGAGATCTAGAAGACACTCTAGGACCTTGTTCGGTGGGCAGGAAAGTACAGTTACGTAAGAACGTACCGTAACAGTAGATCTTCGAGAGGAGCTCTTGCAGCAGGCTATTACAATAAAGACTACGCCGCAAGCACTAGGACCCTCCGGTGAAACTTCTGCCAGCAATACACAGCAGGGACCGCCCCAACGCCGGTCTGGGTACAAGATGGGGCGGACCCAGCTCCACCTCAGTTCTCCTGCCAAGACCCAGAAGAAGGCCTGACAAGTGAAGGAGACGAAGCCAACTGTAAAAGAGAAATGGAGTAGAAACGAAAATGGATCTGCACACCTCGAGGAGGAAGGCAGGTGGGAAGTAGCGCCTGCTGCAAGAGCTCCTCTCGAAGATCTACTGTTACAGCAAGTTCTTACGTAACTGTACTATCTTACTTCGAGTGGGAGCCCTTGCAGCAGGCTATTACAATAAGGACTGAGTCCCAAGCAGCCCACATCAAAGAGGTAGGTGACCCCGGGAGGTTGAATATGCTGACTCCAGAGGCCTTAGGACAAAAGCCTTTGTAACACAGCTAGGCCGAAGCCAGCTCGGCGTCTGGAGATGATATTCAAGCTGTAATGCTTGACGAAAGTATGCACCGAGTTCCAGGTTGCAACCGCACAAATGTCCTTTATGGCGTCATTTCGCAGGGTGGTGAAAGATGCTGACACTTCTCTGGTGGAGTGACCCCTAACCGGGCCCAGTAGCGGTTTATTGTGTTTCTCGTAACAAAACGAGATGCAACAAACTATCCATTTAGAGATAGTCTGCTTGGACACCGGTCGACCCAAGCAATGTGGTGCAAAGGCCACAAAGAGTTGCTCCGACTGACGGTACTGAGCCGTCCTTCTGAGGTAATACCGCAAAGTCCTGTGGACATCCAATGTGTGGAGGAGAGCCTCCCCTCTATTGGAAGGGGAAGGAAAATAAACAGGAAGGTCAACTGACTGGTTGAGGGTCAACTCTGAGACCACTTTCGGAAGGAACTTAGGATTTGTTCTGAGGGAAACCCTTTCCCTGTGGAAAACTAAATAGGGCTCTTTACACATCAGAGCCTGAAGCTTGGAAACCCTTCAAGCTGAAGTAACAGCAACCAAAAAACAAACCTTCCAAGAAAGGTAATGCAGCTCACAATCCGCTGCTGGTTCAAAAGGAGGGAGGGTGAGTTTCTCCAACACAAAAAGGAGGTCCCAGGGTGGGACAGGGTCCCGAATGGGAGGTCTCTATGCAGAATTCCCCTAAGAAGGGTGCGGGCGACATCCAATTGTGCCAATGCTCTGTCTCCCACGAGAGAATGATAGGCCGAAATTGCCCACATGTGCACCTTGATAGAGGAGTAACTCGGACCCTTTTCGTACAAGGAGAGGAGATACTGCAAAGCTGAGTTCACAGGGCAGGTGACGGGATCCAAATGCTGCGGCGATGCTCAAAGACAAAAACGCTTCCACTTCATAGCGTAGGCAGAGGGAGTAGAGGGCCTTCTTGCCGAAACTAGGACTGCCGCCACTACTGGGGAAACTCCGTATCTATGTTGAGCTATGTCTGAAGGAGCCAAGCATGTAGGTGTAAGAACCGAAGATCTGGATGGACCAGCGATCCTAGTTCCTGGGACAGCAACTGCGAGCATATGGGCAGCGGAACTGGAGGTTCCATTGATAACTGCTGCAGTAGTGGGAACCAAATCTGCCGAGGCCATTTGGGGGCCACTAGGATCTTTCAGGCCCCTTCTACCTATAACTTGAGCAGCACTCTCTGAATGAGAGGGAAGGGCAGAAAGGCACAGAGAAACCTCCCTGCCCAGCAAAGGGATAATGCGTCTGGCCAGAAAACTCCAGGCGCGTGCTCTCGCGAGCAGAATGTTGGCAGTTTGGCATTGCGTGGTGACGCAAAGAAGTCCAGCTCTGGAAGACCCCACCTGTGGAAGAGCTGGTCTGCTACGGACTGTAGCAGCTCCCACTCGTGCGCTCCGGAACGCGACCTGCTGAGGCTGTCGGCCAGATTGTTGAGGACACCTGGAACATGCACTGCAGACAGCAGAATGCCCCATTCCAATGCCCAGTACCAGACACTCATCGCCTCCCTGCAAAGGGGATACGAATGAGTGCCCCCCTTGCTTGTTGATGTAGAAGACGACTGCCATGTTGTCTGTCTGAACTACTGTAGAAGAGAGCCTGGCACCAGGTCCTCTTGAAAAGCCTGTACGGTGTAGAGGACCGCTCGCATTTCCAGCACACTGATGTGAAGGGACTGCTCCTCAGGTGACCAAACCCCTTGCGTTCGACGAGCACCCAGGTGCGCCCCACCACCCAAGGTCCGAAGCATCTGTTGTCAGAGTTTGATCTGGTGGCTCCGGATGAAAGCTGACCCCTTTCTCTAAATTGCTGGGGTCCATCCACCAAAGCAGAGTTCTCCTGACTGGCTCCAAGATCTTGACCGGGGAGTCTAGACAGTCGTGGCTGTGGTCCCACTGCACCCTGTGCATCCATTGCAGGACCCTCATGTGGAGGCAGGCCAAGGGAGTGACAGGAATGGCCGCCGCCATGTGCCCCAGTAAACTGAGGAAGTTCCGAGCTGGAACTCAAGGAGTTATGGAGATCCGTTCTGCCATCTCTCGCAGGCGATCTCCCCTGTCCTGGGGAAGGAAGGCCATGCCCTGGATGGAATCCAGGATCGCTCCAATGAAGGCGAGCTTTTGGCTGGGCTCCGGGGATGATTTTCTTAAGTTCAGGGTGATCCCCAGCCCTCGGAACAGAGTAGAAGTGTCTTTGAGGGCTCGTAGAAGGCCTACTCTTGACGGGGCTGTAAGCAGCTAATCGTCGAGGTAGGGGAACACGTAGTGCCCCATGTGCCTTAGAGCCGCAGCCACCACGGCTAGACACTTGGTGAAGACTCGTGGAATGGAAGAGAGGCCGAACGGAAGCACTCGAAAGATAGTGCTCTCCTTGGAAGTGGAACCTCAGAAACTTCCGGGTGGGGAAGGTAGACCCCGATATGCATGTATGCATCTTGCATGTCGAGAGAGCACAGCCAGTCCCCCTAATGCAGCAAGGGAAGGAGTCCTTGGAGAGTCACCATCCTGAACCTTTTGTACTCGATGAAGAGGTTTAGAGGACTGAGGTCCAGAATGGGACGAAGGTCTTGTGTCTTTTTTGGGACCAGAAAAAAATGAGAATAGAACCCCTGCCCTCGCTGATGCAAGGGGACCCTCTCTATTGCCCTTTTTGGTAAGAGGGTCTGGATCTCTCCTTCTATGAGTGGGATGTGAAAAGGAGGATAACAGGAGAGCTTTGGTGGAGTGTGCGGTGGAAACTCTGTGAACTCCAGCGTGTGTCCCCTTCTGATGATGTCCAAGACCCATTGGTCTGCGGTTATTGACTTCCACCCTTCGAAATGAAGGGAGAAGCGGCCCCCAACCGGCTCCCCTGGATCTTCCTGCAAAAGTGGGGGGGGGGGTGGAAGAGAGTCATTGGGCAGAGCCAGGAGTGGCGAGAGAGGCCTGGGAGGACTTGGGCCCACGGGCGGGAGGTCCACCAGACTGCTGGTTGCCTGATCTCCTGTGAAAGCCTCCTCTCTGCCCCTGTTGGTTGCTACAGGCTTGACCTTGACTGCCTGAGGACTTGCAAAAAGGCCGTCTACAGTGTTGTCGTCGCTGGTCGCTGCAGTACATCTGGCGGACCGACCAGATTGACTTGCCCGACTCCTGGAGGCAGAAGATCAAGGCCTCCATCTCCTGCCCGAACAGTACGGTACCCTGGAAGGGCAGATCCTTGATACCGGCCTGCAGATCCTGGTGAAAGCCGGAGATTCTCAACCAGGCATGGCACCGTAGGCACACCCCAGAAGCGGCTGCCCTGGCTGCTGTATCTGCCGTGTCATACAAGGCTCTCAGGACATGGGAGCCTACGTCTAAGCCCAATTGGAGGAGGGCCAGGATCTCTGTCTTCTGGTCAGAGTCTGGCAGGGTCTTCATCAGCTCTAGTCCCCTCTCCCAAAGCGCATTCTGGTACTGCACCATATGCGTCAGAAAGTTGAGGGAACGTATGGAACAGGTGGAAGCAGCATATACCTTTTTGCCAGCTGGTCAGGAGGCTGGGAGCTGAGGTGCTTCGGCTGCCTGGACTTGTCATGGGCAGCCGTGATCACCGAGGAATCGGCCTGAGGGTGTTCCACAAGAAAGGGCTCTGCCCTCGGGGCCTTATACAGCCTGTACGACTTTTTTGGAATGGCCGGGACTGAGGCTGGATGCAGCCAGGTGGTTCTGGTGAGGTCCTGTAATGTATCTGTCAAAGGAAGGATAACCAGAGGCTTTGGCTCCTTTTGCCTCAGGTACTTAGCCAGTCTCCGGCATTAGGGATCCAGGTCCTCCATATCCCACTCGTTGGAGGTCTGGATGTCCCTCATGACGTCCATAAAGGTAGGATCATCCGGAGGCGAGCGAGGCTGGTCCTTCTTTCCCAGGGAGCGCTTCAAGCTGAGAGAGGAAGATGAGGTAGATGGTGGTGAGGAGGATCGACTATCAGACTCTGAATAGTCTGACCCTTCCCTTTGACCATGCTCTCACTGTCGTCGGTAACTAAGGGGCCGACATCGGCTCGAAGACTGACTCCGGTCCCTGGACCGGCGACAGAGCAGAGACCGACGTCGGTCAGAGGACTGATGTCAGGAGCATTCTCGCCTCGAGCGAGACGGGCTCCTGGAGTGTGACCTAGACCGACGTCGGTCACCCGAGTCCCTAGAGTGACGTCGGTGGTTCTCAGACCCTGTGTGGAGCAGGCCTGGAGGAGGTGTGGCTGGCGCTCTGGCGACTTCCTCGGGGAAGACTCACCTCCCGGCTGTGGCTTTTCCGCTGGGTCCAGTACCGGTGTCTGAGCTGGCGACAGGGAGGACCGCTTATGGACCTGCCCCCACCAGAAGGAAAACAGATCCTGGAGCTCGTCCTTTGTGAAGATCTCAGCCGCTCGTCTCGGGAAGGAAGTCTCCGGGACGTCAGGGCACGAAGGAGAGCCCTCCTGGGGGCCCAGGGGGGGAGGAGGACTTGGGCGACAGGGATGTCGGCTCTTCCGCAGCCGCTCCCTTCACCCCTTTGACCGGCATCGGTGCTGGTACCGATGACGGGGTGCCGCCGGAGACTCCTTGGGCTCCGGAGGCGCGCCTTTAGCAGGCAGCGTCGGTGCCTTAGGAGGAAAGGCCGAAGCAGGCACCTCCAAGGGCTTAGTGATGACCCTTAGCGGGGTCACCTTTGGCTTGGCCGGCTTCTCCCCCAAAGGGCCAGCCTTAGCCTGAGTAGACTTCGGGTGCTCTCCAGAACCCGAGGGATGGGCCTTTTTCAGAGAGGGCCGCAAATGCGAGTGAGACTGCGACTGGGACCGGTGCTGGGACCAACTACGGTCTTTGCTATGGTGCTTCTTTTCTTTTCGCTTCCCCTCCGAGGAGTGCAGATCCATCTTCTGCTCCAGCAAGTAGGCTTTTAGGGCCTTGAGGCAGCAGATGTGGGTCCTATTGGTAAAAGCCTGGCAATCCGAACAGTTGGCGGTGTCATGGTCCGGGCCTAGGCAAAAAACGCACCGTCGATGGCCGTCCTTCGCTGGGATCTGCCTTCCACACTCACACTTATTTAAGTGCTCTGGAGATACCGACGCCCGAGAAGACATCCGTCGAACTCGAGGAATCGCCGGGCAACGGCTGACGTCGGTAACGGGAAAAGGATAAAAGATCGAGAAAAAATGCCCAAGAAGCGGAAAATTAACAGACAGGCAGCGGACTGACGTCGGTGTACCTTTAGGCGAAAAAACCATCGACAAAACGGCTCAGAAGTCTTGATTGTAGACAGGATTCCACAGAATTTAGCTGCAACTGCAAGCAGAAGCTGTTCCTCCTTCTTCACGTGTGGGACGCGGCAGGAAAGAACTGAGGTGGAGCTGGGTCCGCCCCCTCTTGTACCCAGACCGAAATCGGGCGGGGCCGGTGTCGGTCCCTGCTGTGTATTGCTGGCAGGAGTTTGATGGGAGGGTCCTAGTGCCTGCGGCGTGGTCCTTATTGTAATAGCCTGCTGCAAGAGCTCCCACTCGGAGTAAGATAAAGGATTCCAGGAGGATTTTGCACACCAGATGGAGAACCGCTTCCACTTAGCCATGTACATTTTTCAGGTAGCTGGCTTGTGAGCAGCTAATAGGACAGCTGAGACCCTATGTGAAACATTAAACCTGTTCACCTCTATCTCCTCAGGAGCCAGGCATGGAGATGAAGGGACTTCAGGTTGGGATGGACCACAGGGCCCTGGGTCAAGTAGGCTCATATGAAGTGGAAGCTGTCTTGAAGAAGTTTCCAATAATCTGTTGATTAATGGAAACCAAATCTGATGAGGCCAGAATGGGGCAATGAGGATCATTCTGCCCCCCTTGCCTCCTGTTTGAGCAGTACCCTCTGAACTAGGGCAAGAGAAGGAAAAGTGTGCAGAAAGCGTTTTGTCCACGTCACTCTGAAAGCATCCTGACAAAAAACACCAGGTCCTGGATTTCTGGAGTAGAAGAGAGGCAATTTTGCATTGAGTGGGGATGCAAAAAGATCCAGGTCTGGAGTTCCTACTCTTTGAAGAGTGACTGCATGATGCTTGCATCGAGAGACCACTCGTGAGGATCGGTCTCCGTTCTGCTGAGATGATCCGCCAGATCATTCTGGATTCCTAGCAGGTAGACCGCCAGGATCAGAGCTTTGTGTTCTAGGCACCAGTCCCACACTCTCATTGTTTCCCTGCATAAGGGGTAAGAGTGGGCTCCACCCTGTTTGTTGATGTAGTGCATCACTGCCTTTTTGCCCATTTGAAGGAGAATAATCTTGTGACAGAGTATGCTCTTATTTCCAGAACATTTAGGTGAAGCTGAGAATCATCCTGACTCCAACGACCCTGGGTGTGGAGATCCTGGCAGTGAGCTCACCATCCCAGCAGGGACGCATCCGTGGTGATGGAGATCTGGGGATCTAGAGGGGGCGAAGAGATAACCTTTCAGAAGGTTGCCCTCCTGAGTCCACCAGGTGAGCGACCGTTTCAGCCATTCCATTACCTTAACGTGAAAGGACTGTGGGTGTGTGGTCGGTGACCACTGAGTGCTGAGCATCCACTGAGTAATTCTCACGTGAAAGTGAGCCACAGGCACAGTGAACACTGAGGATCCCATGAGACCCAGCATACGCTGCATCGACAGAGCTCGGACTGAGCTGTCTTCTCTGATAAAGCGGGCCATCTGGAGGATGTCGCTCCTTCTGTCCTCTGAAAGAAAGGCTTTTGCGTTGGAGGTATCCAGAAGGGCTCCTATGAAGAGGAGCCAGTGAGAGGGCTGTAGCTGTGACTTTTCCAAGTTTAGTAGGACTCCCATGGACATGAGGAATTTTGAAGCAATAGCTACGGCTTCTAGTCTCTCTCGTCTGGAGGGGCTTGCAAGAAGCCAATCGTCAAGATATAGGAACACCTGAATTCCAAGCTTCTTCAGATGCGCTCCGAGAACTGCAAAGCACTTTATAAAAACTCGAGGCACTGAGGATAGCCCAAAGGGCAGGACTTAACTGGTAGTGCTGATCCAAGGTATTTATGGTGGTTCGGGTGAATGGGAACGTGCTGGCAGGTGTCCTGCATGTCCAGGGAGGCTAGCCAATCATGTTAATGAATCAGAGGTAAGAGTGTACAGAGTGATATCATCTTGAACTTTTCCTTGTAAAGGAACGTGTTTAACTTCCTGAGATCGAGAACAAGGTGCACACTGCTTGTTCTCTTTGGAACTAGGAAGTAATGGGAGTAGAAACCTGTGTTCCGCTGATCCAGTGGGACTACCTCTACTGCCCTGTTGTTCAGAAGGCCGTGGATCTCAGAAGCAAGAAGGCCTCACTGCGAGACAGACAGCCTGGGCTATCATTTGGGTGGATGATCTGGAGGGGTGTCAGACATATTTAGAGAGTACCCCTCGTGGATTATCTTGAGCACCCATTTGTCTGATGTGACTGAGTTCCACCGGTTGTAAAACTGAGTCAGACACCCTCCTACTGCCAAGGAAGAGTCCCTCTCAGACAACTGAGGTGGGACTTGGGACAGGATCTCAGAGGGTGGCACTACTCACTTTGGAGCCCTGTGCCTTCTGCTGCATTTTCTTTTATGGCTGAGGGGTTTGGTTTCTGTTAAAGCTCCCTCTGCCTTTACCACGAAAGGAATGACAATTATGAAACTGATGCCTGTTCCCGCCCCTTTGAGGGGCTGTGGATGGAGGTCTGGCTGTTTTGATGGCCGTTCTAGTCTTCTGTGCGACCTCTAGCACCTGCTCGACCCAAGGACCAAACAGGTACATACCATCGAAAGGCAAGGCCATAACCCTCTGTTGGGCATCACTTGTGAAGCCCGAGGTGTGCAACCAAGAGTGGCCACGGGTGTAAATCCCGGCCGCTGCTACTCTGGAGGCAGTGTCAAAGGCATCCATGGCAGCATTGAGCTGTTTATTACTGGATTCAATACCTCTAGTAATGGTCTGAATAAGCTCTGTGTTAACTTCCGAATCTGGAAGAGCTTCTACCGTAGCCTTGGGCCAATGCCAGAATGTATACTCATGTTGAGAGAAGTAACCCTGGTAGCTAGCAATGCACATGCCCAGAGTGGAAGCAGCAAAGACTCGCTTTCTAAAGTGTCGATTTTGTAAGATTCTTTATTTATTGGATGTGCCATAGACTCTTGCGGAAGAACGACTTTGTCATTCTCTGCCAGGACAACTATGGCATCAGCAAAGGCTTGCAAGGCCAGAATGGGTCAGTCCTTGGGAGGGGCACATTTCCTGTCTATGGACTTGGCCACAGAGGGAATAAGTGCTGGATGTAGCACGGGGGGAGTCAATTCCACAGGAATGTCTGGAACGTGCAGGTACTGCAGACGCAGCAACTTCCCAGGATCGATTTCCCAAATCTGGAGAGAGAGAGAGAGAGAGGTATTCAAATTTTTAAGCAGAGACTTAAAAGAAAGGTCCTCGACCAGAGACTCACCTGAAAGAAGTTTATTCACTTCCCCTAGAGAGGACTCATCATCAAAGTCATCCTTGAATTGAAGATCAGGATCAGGCTCAACATCTCCTACTAGTCCCAAAGGAACTGTATAGCTAGGAAAAGGAGGAAAAGAAGGAGGAGGAGCACTGCGAATCAGAATCCAAAACCACTGCATCGCATGCAGCACCGCGGGCACTCTTGGTGCTGCTATGGAAGGCAGCACCGAAAACACAAGCGGCGCCAGCACAAGACGCAGCACCGAGCGTGGCACCGGCGCTTCCCAACCCTCAACTCACTGAGGAAAAACAAAGAAATTCAGCAGGAGATAAAGGCACCAGTGTGGACCCCTGCGCCACAGCCATATGAGGGGGATAAACACCAGAACGTGGCGTCGACGGCACCGGAGAAGGCGTCGCATGACTAGGAAGCACCAACCACCCCACCCACAGGTCTGAAACCGACAGGCCTGAAGGCCCCGGCCACAGACTTGCCGGCTCGAGCAGACGGAACAACCACGAACCCATTGCTCCATAAGAGTGGCCGAATGATGAACTGCTCACTGAGAACTCTGCGGGTGGGGGAGGGACCCGGAGTCAAGGAAGCCTGTCACCAGAAAGAGGAGCTGGAGGGACCCCAGAAGGGACAGAATCTGGCCCCTGCCACTGGTAACCGACAACCAACATGCAGACGTACGGTCCAGAAGGCGATCTCAAGTGGTGCAGTTTCTTTTTCGACCGGGAGACCGAAGAAGAACTCGAGGCCAAGCAGTGTCTAGTCCTCAACAAGGACTGAGAATGGGACTGCTTCTTTTTGTGCTTTTGGGAAGACCACCCATCCCCCCCCAGCACTGGATTGCCTGTAGTCAGACACTCCCTTCCTCGTAGAGGGCGGCAGACCAGACCCAGCCCTGCTGACAGAACAGCTTTCATGCGAAGCCTCCCTACCATCACCTGCCCCATTCATGGTTGACTCTGTCGAAGGAGGGCTGAAGACTTCTGATGAAAAAATTACTTAAATAAACTTACTTATTAATTTTTTCTAAACTGACAAGAAAATAATAAAACTAGCAAAACGAATCGAAACTGAAAGACTATGTTGCTCTCGTACAGACGTGAAGTTTCGACTCCCGGTGGGCGAGTGACGTCGTCACTGAAGCACACTCGAGTGGGGAAAAAAGGAACTGAGGTGGCTGGAAGGTCGGCACAAGACAGCCTATACAGCGTGAGCTGAGCTCACAGTGCTGCTTCCTGATGGCCCTACCTAGGCACTGGCCCTCCTGAAGATGTTTGGCTCCCACTGGGTCCTAGCGCCTCTGGCGTACTCCCATCAGTGTGAACGAGTGGTGGCGATTTTATGTCCAGGAAGATCTAGTGACCAGGCAATACATCTTTCAGACTTCCCAATCTCTGAAACAACCTACCTCCTGCTGTACATTTGGTCCCCTTCCACTATAATATATATGCACAGCTCTATATTAGTTGCGCCATGTGATGCCATGAATAGTATTTTTATTGTTTATTTTGCATATGCCTCTGTGTTGTGAAAAATTCCTTATTTATATTTCATTCAATGTCTGCTCTGTCACTGTATTTTATTGTTATACGGTCATTATTGTTGCACTAGTCTGTATTATCTTTTGTGCCCCTTCCCCTAAAACCCCTAGAAATGAGCAGATTTCCTGCTTAGTGTGTTTTTCTTTGTTCAGACGTTTAAAAAGGGAAATCACCAGTACAGTGCTAAGTTACTTGCAGATCCAAGAAACTGCTCTGGGAGGGAAAACTCACTTAGGTGCACCCTCACATCACTCTAGGCAGGGACACACTCTTCACCTGGAATGCAAATTTAATGCAGTTTGGGTTTATTCCATACAGTTTAATCTAGCTAGCAAGCAGCACGTCCCCCTCCTCAAGGGCCAGCAACCACCTAGCCTCATCAATCCACTTACCTGATGGATTTGCTGCCACTGCCCCCAAATTCTGATTTATGCAGTTTCATACATACCATCACATATCAAAGTACGCAGGAAAAAGCATACCATTTGAGCATTTTCATCAGTGTTAGCCTACATAATGCTTATATTCCCACCACAGGAAGTACAATGGCATCATGAAGAATGCTGCCCCCAACCCCCGCCAGAGTCCGACAGCACTCCTTCTGCAGTGCTCCTCCAGCCCTGGGCCATGAGTCGGATTTGAAACCTGAATCCAAGTGCCCCAAGCAGTAATGTAACACACAATCACCAGAATCACATGGATGGGCTCACTCTTTTAATGAGTCACACAAAAGACACCTGACACAGTATTAAATTGTGATGAAAGCAATAAGGCAAGAATCTACCTCAGCATCTTTATAAACTCTTTCCAAAAGAATTCAGAAAAGCAAGGCTGACAGCTTGATGTATTTTTTTTTTCACATTTTATGTTTTATGCCCTCTTCTCTCCTAGTGCTGTCTTTCCAGCAGTCATCACCCAGCCCCACAGCCCCAATTCTCAGGCACTTACTCTCTTGAACCCTGCCAGCATGTCCTCAAGAGTGGGGCCCACCAGGCCTGGCAAGGTAGCGTTCCCCCTTTCTCTCAGGACCTCCCAACGTGAAGGCACACAGTCGTGGGACATGGGTCCTAGAGTGCCATCATCGTGCTGTGCTTGGGGGCTGTTTTCCTGTGTTCTGTGCCCAACCTTTGCAGACATCAACATGCAAGGGACTCCAAAAACATACATATCAATGTATGCCATTGCAGAGCCCAGCAAAGGTTTGCCCCCATGGTGGGCAAGTCTCACATTCCCTCAGAGGAGAAGTCCTCCTGCCCAAGCCCCTGCCCCCCACAAACTCAGACTAGTGCTGTGAGTGGTAACTCTACCACTGTGCCAATAGGCCAGCCAGCCTAAAGCAAGAGGTCATAGGCTGTGGCAGGCCTAGTCAAACATCTTCCACTCACGATTTTGTAGAGGCACTTCCCAGGAGTGCTGAGGAAAAGAGGGCGAGGTTTTTAAATTTCATGTTTCATTTTGTTTGCACACTCCTAAATGGGAATACTGTACAACAGGAACTGCCTCCCAAACCACACGAGCAGTCCCTCTATAACCCCCCCCAGATGCTGTACACCATCAGTGTGGCCTCACATCACCCTCCCTACCTTATAGTGCTGCAGTGTGTTCAACCGCTTCCAGTTCCCTTGAATTACAGAAGTCACATCTTCATCTGAGAGGGTCAAGTGACCTGCCATTCCTGAGCGCCACTCTGCAATTCATAACACAAACACAGATACTAGAACAGGATCAACTGGTACATTTGTAGCATCCAACCCCAACCCCAGCTTTATGATACAATGACCACAATTCAGAGAAGACAGATACTTCCCATGTTGAGGAAGGCGTCAAGATTGCCAGTAATGGAGATCAGTTACCCTTTAACCATCAGTAACCCCACAGCTGACAGACACATTCATCCCCTTCATTTAAGTAGCCAGGCATGAGCTTATTCCTATACAACTCAAGCATTAAAGACATCCCTGAATTCTTGCTGACAGTGCGAGGGATAATAGGACTGGGCATACAGAGTACAGTCCTTGCATGCCAAGAAATGAAAATTAAGTACTCACCGTAATTCTTGATCTTCTAGGAATATTCTCACCATCGACAGATACTAATGGGTACTGAGCGGGAGACACTAGGACCCTGAGAGAGCCATAACTTTTCAGGAGGGCCAGCGCTGAGGTAAGCTGTGAGTGTGTGTAGTGCCGCTAGAGGGAGCTCATGGCACAGGGTTACCTTTACTCCAGCCTTCAACTGCTTCAGTATTTTCTTACCATGGAGGTGCAACATTATGTAACTTAACATGTTATGAACTAACCTAAGGCCAAAAGACAGCCCTGATGACCTGTGTAAGAAGGGTCAACAATACAGAAACACAGCATCTTTATAGCCAACCAAAGAACAAGGGGTGAAGACCAAAAAAAGACTGTTGTGAGTTTGGGAGATGGTGGGTGGGTGTATGAATTAATGGTGAAGATATCCCTAGAAGATCAAGAATTACAATGAGTACATAATTTTCATATTTTCCAGGAATCCGTCTTCAGCACTGATTCAAACTAATAGGTGGAGTACCAAGCTCAGGTTAAAGTTCCCCCACTCAGGTTGGCAGGAGAAGAGGCTCACTCAGGACAGAAGTCCACTGAGGATAGTACTGCTGAAGGAGTCATACTGCTTGGCATGGACATCCACGGCATAATGCTTGACAATGGTGTGCACTGTGCTCCAGTAGCAGTTCTGCAAATATTGCCAATAGGCAACAAGCAAATTTCTGCCAGGGATATGCCAACCACTCTGGTGGAGTGGGCATATATCTCATCTTCCAGCTTGACCCGTGCCATAATATAGCAGTGATTAAGGCAACTGACAATCCAAGCATAATTACACTTGACTGTGACAGGCTGACCCATCCGATTCGGATCAAAGAAAACAAAGAGCTGTTAAGACTGCCAAAAGTCCTTAGTCCTGTCTACATAGAACATAAAGGCTCTCCTGACATCCAGAGAATGGAGAATGTACTCTCCCTCATTTTGGAAGTCAGGAAAGTGTATAGGCAAAAAAAGGGGCCAGTTTAGGTGAAACTCCAAGACCACCTTGGGCAAAAACTTAGGGTGTGTACAGAGGATCACGTTGTCTTTGTGGAAAACAGTATACAGAGGATATGTTACCAGAGGATGAATTCCAGAATCTCTGCCAGCACAGGTGATGGCCACTAAGAAAGCAGTCTTCCAAGACAAAAGTTTCAGCTCACAAGTAGCCCAATGGTTCAAAGGGCCTGTGGGTGAGCATGTCCAACACAGGGTTGATATCCCAGGCTGCTGCAGGTTTCCTGACAGGAAGCCTGCTGTGTAAGATGCCCTTAAGGAACCTCTTGAAAAGAGTAAGCTAGTTATGGAGAGATTCCCTACCAGCCTGTGGTAAGCCAAAACAGCACAGAAGTAGACCTTTACTCTGGAATACTGCAGGACTGCATCAGAGAAGTCCAACAAGTACTCTAAAACCGTGTCTGGTAGACACCAAAAGGGGTCTATGTAAGCAGTAATACCCGACAGGGTGGGCAGTACTGAGCAACACTGAACTGCCCAGGGACGTAATGAGGCCCGACACCACAGGTGGATGGCCTTATAGCCCTATGAAAGTCAAGTATTGCCCATACTGCCCACCCCGGAGGGTATTATTGTGCTTAGAAAATGGGCTGTCATTTCTTATAGGATTACAAGAAGAAAAGAAAAAAATCTGAAATAATTCTATAACAAGCATTTGTCAATGCCAAGTGTTGCTTGCTGTCATTAGCAGTGAAAGTGCAGGAGTCAGACAGATGCAGTATAGGAATGGCAGTGAAGTACTGAACTGACGCCAACTCCACCCCACTCTGCAGAGATGGACAGGCACTGGGGTGTGCCTTTGGGTTGTCGCCCGTAACGGTCACAACATTTCACCTCACCCTACACTGCAGACACTTACAAGTGTTGAGGTGTGCTTTCTGTGTTCGGGCTTTACACTCACCTCATTCCATAAGGAAATATGCTGAAATGGGTGCACTATAGGAGAATGGGGAGAACTCTGGGGCCAAAGGGTCCAAGGCGTGCCTCGATGCCTGCCACTGGCGGCAGGGTGGGGGTGGAATGGCATTAGCACTACTGTCGACAATCCCAAGTCACACCCCAGACGCCTGTCAGTCCCTACAGGGTTGGGCGTTATGGTCGAAAACCCTAACACCCTGGGCGTTTCTGGGTATTTTTACTTCAAGTTTTCAACATGGGCTTTTTGTGACCCCACCACATGAACAGTGGCACTATCAGTTTGTTAGCCGGAAGGTGATTTTGCACAGCGACTACGCCACTTGACACGACAGGTGAGAAAACACATTTCGAACAGGATGTGAAAAATGACAGTACTGTTCACGAAGCGGTGTAAAAAATGGCAATGTTGAAAATCTGGAGTGAAAATACAAAAACAAAAAAAACAAAAAAAAAATGGTGAAGCCACAAGTGTGCGTAGAAACTGCACAACGCATACCCTTAATGTAATTAGTTTGGGGATATTTTTCAGCAGATTTTCAACACAGGCATTTTTGGACCTCTGCTCATGGACAGTGTCACTGTGATTTTCTTAATCTGTCCCGAACACTGATTTCCCACAGCAACCGTGCTATTCTGCGCTGGAAGTGCAAAACACATTTCAGCCAGGGTGTGAAAAATGACAGCTGTACTGTTCATAAGGAGGTGTGGAAGAATGCCAATGTTGAAAGTCTGGACTGAAATATCACGAATTTGTGAACTGACGAGGGTGCGTGGAAACTGCACAATGCACGCTCGAAACAGTCATTTTATGGACGTTTGTCACCAAATTTTCAACATAGCCAGTTTAAGACCTCTGCTCATGAACAGTGTCACTGTGATTTTCTTAATCTGTCCTGAACATTGATTCGGACACCGACCGTGCCACTGTGCGCTACTTGTGCAAAAATACATTTCGGGCAAGATGTGAAAAATGACATCTGTACTGTTCATTTGGAGGTGTGGTAAAATGGCAATGTTGAAAATCTGGAGTGAAAATATTAAAAATGCTCGAAGTTATGAGTGTGCATAGGAACTGCGCAACGCACACTTGTAAAACAGTCATTTTGGGGAATTTATTCACCAAATTTTCAACATAGGATTTTTGGGGGCCCACCTCATGAACAGTGTCACTGTGATTTTCTTAATCTGTCCCAAACATTTATTTTGCACACCGACCGAGCCATCGTGCACTACAGGTGCGAAAACACATTCCTGGGGAGATGTGAAAAATGACAGCTGTACTGTTCATAAGGAGGTGTGATAAAATGGCAATGTTGAAAATCTGGAGTGAAACTATTAAAAATGCTCAAAGTTACGAGCGTGCATAGGAACTGCGCAACGCACGCTCATAAAACAGTCATTTTTGGGAATTTTTTTACCAAATTTTTAACATAGGGTTTTTGGGGGGACTACCTCATTAACTGTGACACTGTTGTTTCGTTAATCGGTCCCGGAAGGTGGTTCAGCGCAGTGACCGCGAAATCGCCTTTCGGGACCTAATAACAAAATGACAGTGACTGAGTTCATGAGGTGGGGGGTCCCAAGAACCCCATGTTGAAAATTTGGTGCCAAAATGTCCGAGATAGGCACCAAAATTGAAAAAACCCTATTTATGCCATTAAACAGCCTACCAGCAATTTTTCAGTTTGTGGTCAGCTTTGAAGAGTGCAGACATGTTCCCTGTCCACAGAAGATCATTGTGCCAGGCTCCGGAGGCAAGTATGGGGTGAGGCAGGGGGTGTGGGGAGGTGGAGTACGCAGAGGGTGGGCGCAGGTTGGGGGAGGGACAAGAAAATCAATGAGGCGCTGTTTTTTCTTCTAGGTTATTTTTCCTCCCTCGTGTGTTATCTATTTTCTCCCCTCCAGGCTCCGGATCTGCCACTCCTTCGGGCATCCAAGGTCCCCTGCAGCCCTTCAACTCCCCGGGCACCTTTCCACCTCATATCTGCAGCCTATCTCGAGGTAGCTTGGCATTACCCTTTGCCAAGTGGGTCCTTCTCCTCCGAGGGGGAAAGCACCGGTGGGGCACCCAGCACACTATTCTTTCTTCTTGGCCAATGGCACTGCTGAGATGGGGTCTGACCCCGCAGGAAGTCTTCAGATGTGCCTTGGACCGGGTGCTGTCATCTGGAGTGGTTTTTCTCGTTTTCCTGGTTTGTCCCTCCTGCACCACTACCTGTAGTGCCTCCGGTCTCCACCGGGGGCCACTACTTGAGCGAGGCTTCCTACCCAGCCCATCCCAGAAGAGGAGAGCAGTCCTCCAGACACTTGATCCTCTACTTCCCCTGCCAGCCCCCAGCGTCCTAAGTTCATTCCCGAACCTGCGTCGCGACGTGGTTCGAGTTTTTTTTTTTTTAAGACGACAAGGGACTTTTGCCATGCTTGGGGTGGGCCTCAGCATGGCACCAGGAAGTTTGGTTTGGAAGGGGCAGTGAAGACGACAGGGTATTGGGCACCCCATGGGCCAAGGAGACTTTTGCCATGCTGGGGTGGGCCCCAGTGTTGCAGATAGAAGTTTGTTTGGGGGCAGTGGAGCAGAAGGGGATTGGGCACCCTGTTGGCCATACAGTGTGCTTGGGGAGACACATGAGCCGATGGGGGATTGGGCAGCCCCTCAGTAAACAACAAATGGGGGGGGTGCATTATTCAGATGGGGACTGAGCTACCCCTTCAGCAAATGAACTGGGGAGGGGGCCATATCGACAGGGGGATTGGCCACCCTGTTGGCTTTTTTAATTTTTATTTATTTATTTTGCTTTTGGTAACCGGGTGAGTGCACTAGGCAAACAAGAAAAAATTACTCACCTTAGTAATGTTGTTTCTTCTAATGGAGTCTTGCTATATTATGACATATGCAGTGAGTCCCAACCTTCGAACTGCTCCGGAGGTGAAAGAGTTAACTTTCCATGCCAGGCATGGAACGCTGAGCCCGAGCTCGGTTGAAACTCTGTCTGTTGTTCTTCAAACTCAAACCGTCAGATCTTTACGAGCTAAACTCACTGAGGTCCTGTGTGGAAGCTGTAAACATAAAAATTACGTACCTACCGTAATTATGATCTTTCTGTGTATCTTCACCATTCATCACAGATGGGTACTGGCCGGAGATCAGAACCCCGTGGGAGCCTTTTTTTTTTTAAAGGATAGGCGGAGCCGACGCAGCATCGGCGCCGCCCTCGAGGCCGACGTACTACGTGGCGCTCGAGGATCAGCCGTTAGGCTGTGTCGACTCCGCCTGCCTACCAGTTCTGAGTTGCCGGAGAGGTAAGAGAAAGGGATGGAGGGTGGGACAAGAGAGTCCAAGGGACAGAAAAAGGAAAAGAAAAACTGAACTAAAAGGAGAAATAACGACTGAGAGGACAGCATAGAAGAAGTAAGACTAAGGGGATTGGGTAGGGGCCCCAATCTCTGGAAACGGAGGAAGGGAGGGAAGGGGGAGAGAAAATTTAGGAGAGAGTGAGAGGTAACAAGGATCCAGGACCCTTGTCCGTCACCAGACTGTATAGGAACTGCAAGGAGTAGCAAAGCTCTCTTGCCAGAATTCAAGGCACAGAATAACTGGCAATACCCCAAAAGCAGAGTCAGCTATTCTGGAGAAGGACAGGGTACAGGGACTCAGTACTCTCTCTGAAAAGATATTTGGTGAAAAAAGGAAAGTTTTTTTAAACAGATGGATAACAGAAGGAGGGCAACCACCAGCTCCCACCCGTAGGGGTGAAGATATGTAGTAGAGAAGGAGTGCCACTCGAACTGTACCCCTTAGGGAAGAAACTACCCCCCTGTGTGTCCCAACTTTATCCCACTCAAAAAGAGGGGTAGGCACAGAGGGAGGAGGATCCAGAGACTGAAGCCCCAGGGGGATGGCGGGCGGGATTGTGATGAATGGTGAAGATACACAGAAAGATCATAATTATGGAAGGTACGTAATTTTTATATCTTATCTGTGTAATCTTCACCATTCATCACAGATGGGTGAGTACCAAGCCCCCCGAAGGGGGTTGATTCACTGCACCCTAAGGGACAGAGTCCCAGCCCTCAGTGGGTGACACACACTGGGGAACCTTCTGGGCCTGAAGAGGCCCGAGAGTGGGAGAGCGAGAGCGAGATGGGGTCCCAGAGGGGAGGAAGTTGCCCGACAAACGCCGCCCCGCCCTCACGGGAAAAGAGATAGGTTCCTGGTGAGCGGAGCAATCACCCTACGCCGCGGCCAAGGTGACAACCGAAAGGCGGCCACGCTGATCTCCTGGTGCAGATCGCTGTCCCTACGACCCTGGTAGCTACCTCACTGGCATTGTAAGATGCCCTTGCTTGGTGCCTTGCTAGCTCCAGGCCACGTGCGGAGAGTGCGATGGCTTGCCTGGTTTGCTCTGAGTCAGGCAAAGCAGCTAGGATCTGACCTAGCGCTGACCACAAGAACCTGTTGTAGGCTGCATAGTGGGCCTGATAAGCAGAGATGGAGAGAAGCAACCGTGCCGAGTAGAAAGTCCTCCTCCCCCAGAAGTCAAAATCCAAGGAGTCTTGATCTGGGGGCCGGTCACGGTGGAGGGCGCGAAGCCCGTCAGGGGTGTCCAGGTGCGTCAATCTGGACGGCGGATGAGGCATAGAACCTGGAGACTCCGGGGGAGCGCAATACCTCTGGCTGAGGTCCCTAGGCGGAGAAGGTCCTCTGCCAGAAACGCATGGATGCCTCCCGAAAGGGAGCAGGCCAGGGCAGCACCACAAGGGTGGCCGCACCGAAATCGCCTAGGAAGGCGTGCGCCGCATGCTCAGGATTGCTCACAGACAGGGGAGAAAGGTGAAGGTCCTCCATCATCCTCACAAGGAAACGCTGATACTCAGAGAGATCAGCGGCAGGAGAGATATGGACAGATGGTTCCTCTCTCCCAGAAGAGGGGGATGAGGAGCTGGAGGTCACCATGCATTCCGAGGGTGGCTGCTCGGGGGGAGGCAAGGAACCGAGCAGCCACCGCTCTGAACTGCTCCCAGGTGAGAGGGCCGCTAGGACCAAGAATGCCTGGGAGCGCTGGAGAATGTGGCAGAGGGATAGGGGCAGAGCCGAGAGAAGAAGTCGGCTGACCTCTGCCAGGGCTAGGGAGCAGACCATGGACACCCGAGGAGGGTGTCCCGGAAGACTCCACAGCCGACAGCTGTACAACCACGTTGGTACTGCCGAGGCTGTGCCCAGAACAATCCTCCCAGTGAGGCGGACGGGGCCGTATAGATCCAGAAGGACGGTCCCCTACCTCCAAAGAATGGGACCCCCTCAAGGAACCGGAAGGGGAAGGGCGGAAGTCCGCACTTCGGCTTCGTCCAGGGCCGGGGTGGACCCCAGAGAAAGGCAGACACGCCGACCCCACACCCCTCGACCCCGCAGAGTCTGAGAGGGTCCTGGTCCTCGAGAGGGCCAGCCTAGGTAGCTGGCAGCTCTAGGCTGCCCCCGAAGGGGAGAGCCAGGGAGCAGCACCCTTCCCTCCTGTAGACTTCCCCATGGGCCCCAAAGTTGGGCGATCGAGACACACTACCGGAAGGGGTACCACCGCCGAGGGGTCAAGGAACCCTCCAAGGCCAGGTTGCATGGCAATGGTGGCACGCACCATAGCCTGCTGGTCAGTACCACTGACCCCAACGCTCCTCAGAAGGAGGCTGGCTGTGACTCGTCGTGGAGACCATCGGTTCGCCCTCCTCTGCAGACAACCCCAAAAGGTGTGACTGCCCTTCCGACTCCGAGCCCGACTCCGAAGAGGTAGAGTCTGAGGCCCTAAGCCAAACGGTAGGAGGGCGAGGGAAGGCGACCTTACCAAAGGGCCCAGCAGTCAAAGCAGTGGCCGAGGCGGCACCCACGCTTCCACAGCCCCGCGGGGCTGACAGAAGGCGCAGGGCAGCTCGGGCCAAAGGTCCTGAGCCAGGGCCAGCCGCAGGCGCCGTAGTCCACTGGCACCGGGGCGGTACCAGGGACAGAGACGCGCCGACGCAGCCCCAACAACAGCCTCGTGCCGAGGACACAGCCAGGCCCCTCGGCACCGCGAAGCGCACCGAGGACCGAAGCGCGCGGACGCTCGAAGGCGACTGGCACAACACAGCACCGCAGGCTCGCTGCCAGCAGCACCGAGAGTACCAACGGCGCCGGTGAGGCCCGCATTGGCGGCCCACGGTGCCGAGGAGAGACATGGTGAAGGGTATGCCGAATTCAGGGTTACGGTGCCGACAGAGTCGCGCGCCGCGAGGCGGAAGTCGGTGTCTGTGGCTGACAGGGCCCAGGCACCGCTAATGGCGCCGCGGCCTCGACGTGCCGAGGACGGTGCGACCGGGCCCGGACTGGGGAGCGACACCGGGGAGCCTTCACCTCAAAGGGCGACGGGCGTGCGGCGCTCCTGCCCGCCTCCCGGAGGAAGCGGATGGGCTCCTGCGCTGCTGGAGAGCTCGCCGCTAGGCTATAGCTGAGGTTCCTCCTCCTCGGTTCGTATAGAACCGGTGGACCTGAGGAAAGGCCGAGAGCCGCTGTTTGGCCCAGTGCTAACCCTTCCCCGAAGTCGGCGAGCTCGCCTACTTTAAACGCTGTTCTGGGACGCTGGGGTCCGCGGAGAAGCAGGCGCCACACAACCATGTCGTGAAGCGGGCCAAGACACACGAGACACCGGTCATAAAGTTGGTCGGTAACGGAGTACTTGCAGCCGCATCGGGCACTGGCTACACAGGGGCCGACCCGCCTTAGAAAACTTCTTGCCCTCTGACCGAGACATGACCTACGGAAAAAAACACCAAACATGGACTCGATGTCGCAATGCTTTAAAATAAAAAGGAAAGATCTTACCGGCGACGTCGAGTGGAGGCAGAACCCAGATCTAGCAGGTAACCGACGGACTGTCGAACGAACAAACGAGCGAAAGGCTAAAGGCCTAAAACTCTTTAAATTTTCTTCAGTTGGCTTCCAGAGGTGACCTGACGGCGAGAGATGAAGAACTGGTAGGCAGGCGGAGTGGACGAGCCTGAACGGGCTAATCCCTCGAGCCCATGAGTACGTGCTGCCTCGGTGGGCGGCGCCTGCTGCTCGGCCCGCCTATCCTTTAAAATAATAAAAAAATAAAAAAGGCTCCCGCGGGGTCCTGATCTCCGGCCAGTACCCATCTGTGATGAATGGTGAAGACTGACAGATAAGATCTACACTAGCCAACTGGCTACTAAACATAAGAACACATTTTTTGGTCCCAAAACAAAGACTCAAGTCAGGAGACCCAAAAAATAAAAAACACAACATCAAGTCACCCAAATAAAAGGGTGAAAACGACAAGGTGGGCATCCACTAAGTGCCAACACTGCACTGCCCACCCACATCCCAAAAACAGAGGTTCTGAGAGGGGTAGGCAGGGGGGAGGTCATAATATAGCAAGACTCCATTAGAAGAAACAACATCACTAAGATGAGTAATTTTTTCTTCAAACAACATGAAGTCTTGCTATATTATGACATATGCAGACTACACAGCAGTACCTCCATGGAGGAGGGACAGAACCCACTTAGGAAATAAGCTCTGAAGCACAGTTGCTAAGCTAACCGAGCATCACTCCTAGCCTGGATGTCCAGGGAGTAATGCTTTGTAAAAAGTGTGAACTGTTTTCCAGGTAGCTGCTTGACATATCTCTAGAATAGGGATGTCCCTGGCAGCAGCCAGAGACGCAGTTGTATCTCTGGTAGAGTGAGCCCTCAGGCCTGAGGGAGGAACCTTACCCAGCTTTTCATAACAGAACTGGATACAAGAGACAATCCACCTGGCAATGGATCTTTTAGTGGCAGGTTTCCCTTTACCAACCTCACCATAAGTGAGGAACAGCTGGAGGGAGTCAAACCTGTGACCCTTGGTACGCTCTGTGTAGTAAAGTACAGTTACGTAAGAACTTACCGTAACAGTAGATCTTCGAGAACAGCTCTTGCAGCAGGTTACACCATTAGGACCGAAGCCGGCAGGCGCCAGGACCCACGGAAAATTCTAGCTAGTTAACTTCTAGCGGGGCCCCCGACGTCCGGTCCCGCCTCCGACGGCCAGGCGTGGTTACAAAGGGGGCGGTCCCGCCAGATTCCCCAGTTCTCCGCCGGAGACTTCTTGCCGCAGGCTGACATCAAATGAGACCTAGGATTCTGTCACGAAGACAGAAAGATAACAATTCCTGCTCAGAAAGATTGGAGCCATGCTTGCCTCCAAGGGGAAGGTGGGCTGGAGTAGTACTCATGCTGCAAGAGCTGTCTCGAAGATCTACTGTTGCTGTAAGTTTCACGAACTGTACTATCTTTACTCGAGACACAGCCTTGGCAGGTTACACTCATTAGGGACTGATTCCCAAGCAGTAACGCTTGTCAGTGCAAAATCCGAGAGAGTAAAATAAAGGATAAAACCAGGTCCTGAACCTAGGACAGGAGACCCGAGCACGGCCAAACTAAAACCAGCCCTTCAGCGAGAGGTAGATGTCCAGGCTATAATGCCTGATAAAGGTATGCACAGAACTCCAAGTGGCTGCAGCGCATATAGCAGAAGTGGAAACATTTTTGGGCGCTGCAAAGGAAGTAGCCACCCTCTGGTGGAATGACCCGGACTGTACCCGGGAGGGGCTTTGTTTGATACCATAACAGTGAGAATCACACTGGACAAGCCAGCGAGAAAGGGACTGTTTGGATACTGATTGGCCCATCATTCTCTCAGAGAAGGAAATGAAAGCTGCTCAGAACTACGAAAGGACTGAGTTCTGTTGAGGTAAAACCTCAGGCCGTGTGAACATCCAGGGTATGGAGCAGAGCCTCTCCATATTAGAGTAGTTGGAAGTAGACCGAAGGTCGGATATCCTGGTTCAGAGTGAGTGAAGAAACCACTCTAGGCAAGAATTTAGGGTTCGGTCCTCAGGGATACTCTGTCCCGGTGGAAAATCTAGCAAGGCTCTTTTGCACATGAGAGAGCTGAAGTTCAGAAATTCTTCTTGCCGAGGTAACAGTAATTAAAAACAACGCTTTCCCACGACAGAAAACGAGCTCGCAATCCTGCTGCAGGTTCAAAGGGAAGCGTGAGCTGTTCAAGGACAAAAAGCAAATCCCATGGAGGCACAGGGTCTCTAATAGGAGGCCTGGCAACACTCCCCCAAGGAATTTCGAGAGGCCACCTGAGCCACTGTACGATTTCCACCGGGAGGTGGTTGTCAGTGGCACAGAGGTGCACTTTAATAGAGGGTAGGCTAGACCCGAATGAAAGAGGAGAGCAAATATTCTAATATTACTCCCACAGGACAAACCTAAAGGGGAAAGATCATGAGCTTGGACTATAAAAACAAGCGCCATTTCATGGCATACGTCACATGCGTTTCGGCTTTCTGGCTGCAGAAAGGACTTCTGCAACCTCTGCAGAGTCCCCGTGGACGCAAAATGGCTATGTCTCTAGGGAGCCAAGCATGCAGGTTCAAGGAACGAGGTCCGGTGGACAAGTGAACCCTTCTCCTGAGACAGTAAGTGGGAGCTGAGCGGCAACGAGGAGCGGGGTTCGTAGATAGTTGAATCAGCAAAGGGAACCAATCTGTCTGGGCCAAAATGGGGCCACTAGGATCATTATTATGTGCTCCCTGCGCAGTTTGAGAAGAACTCTCTGGATCAACGGGAAAGGAGGGAAAGGGAGGAATCTGTTGGCCCAGGAGAGAGGATAATGCGCCCGCCAGAAAACACCAGGCCCTGGATCTAGCGAGCAAAAATTGGGCAGTTTATGTTGGATGGGAGGCTAATAAGTCTCAGATCTGGAGTTCCCCATCGAAGAAACAGATCCTCTGCTACCTCTTGAAGGGAGTTCCTACTTCAGGGACTCTGGCCTGAGAAACTACTCAGGCTGTCTGGCAACCGTGTTGTCCACTCCGGGAACGTGCACAGTGATCAGATTCGCTACCGTGTTCGATTACCCAATCCCACACTCTCATGGCCTCCCTGCAAAGGGGGTAAGAGTGCCTCCTTGTTTGTTGAGGTATACATCACCGCCGTGTTGTCTGTCTGAAGTAGAAGAGTACACAGTGGGATAACTGACTGAAAGGCCTGCAGGGCATAGAGGACCGCCTCATTTCCAGCACGTGATGTGAAGGTGAGCTTCCATCTGGGTCCACGATTCTGGGATTCTTTACCTGTCCAGGTGTGCCCCCACCCAAGACCGGAAGCGCCTGTGGTGAGGGTGACCTCCGGGGCTGCGCCATATGAACGGACGCCTGATGGAGAGCGACCCTGGGGCTAGCCACCACTGCCAGTCTCGAATCACTGAATTAGTGAGTCTGACCGGATGCTGCAAGTGGTCTTGCCTTTGGTCCCATTGCACTTTGAGCATCCACTGAGTAATGCGCATGTGGAGTCTCATGTAAAGAGACAGTAGGAATGGTCGCGAGCCATGTGTCCAGCAAGCAAAGGACCGACCTGGCAGGTACAACCTGTTTAATGATAGTCCCTTATGAGGGATCTGATGCGCCCGCCTCTGTCGTCGGAAGAAAGGTTCTTCCCGAACAGTGTCCAGAACTGCTCCTATGAACTGCAGTTTCTGCGCGACGGTACCAGGAGAGATCTCGTAATTTATGAGGATGCCCAGGGACCGGAACAGATCCTGGGTGCTCTTGATTTAGCAGCAACGCCCTGGAGGCGCTATGAGAAGCCAGTCGTCCAGGTGCGGAACACGTGAGTGGCCCTGTCTCCTCAGAGACCTGCCACGACTGCCATGCACTTGGTAAAGACCCTTGTGCGGAAGACAGTCCGAAAGGAAGGGCTGGAACTGAAGGTGGTGGTTGAGAAACTCGAGCGCAGGAACCTCCTGTGCGCCTGAGTTATAGGGATGTGCAGGTAGGCATCCTGCATGTCTAGAGACGCTAAAAAGGCGCCCTGTTTGAGCATGGGATAAGACCCGGAAGGGTCACCATGCGGAATCTCTTGTAAGTGACCGACACATTGAGGTCGCTGAGGTCAAGATTGGACGGAGGTCCCTTGTTTTCTTGGGAACCAGGAAGAAGTGGAATAGTATCCTAGTCCTCTCTGAGTTCTTCTGGGACGACTCTATCGCTCCTTCGTAGTAGCGAGTACTTCTTGCCAGATCAAGGCTTTGTGCTGACCCTGATACCGGAGAGCAAAGGAGGCCCGAGGGTGGCTTTCCTTGCAATTCTATAAAGGCCTAGACTGACTAACTGAAGAACCCACCTGTCGGTGGTAATGGCCTGCCATCCCGGCAGGAAACAGAATGCATATCCTGACTATAAACTCCCGTTGATCCTGAGGGGCGGGGCCGAAAGAAGTCAGGCTGTGGCGGCAGATGGACCCGCTGGCTGGGCCTCGTCTGGGAGAACGCTGGCTCGGCTGGCGGGTGTTTGCTCCTGGGCTCATTTGAAACCAAAGCCCCTCTGAGGTGCAGCGGAGTGGGTCTGTTGCCTCTGTCTCACAAGACGGATCCGGCTTTGGTTCCTACGAAGGAACCAAGCTAGGTCGGTATATGGCCTGAACCGACCTTACCGCTCTTCCCGCCTCTTGGAGTTTGGTAGGATCTTTTCTGTAGGATTACCAAACAGTACTTCTCTCCTCAAAAGGCGCCCAAGATGTTCTTTGGACGTCGGGTAAAACCGAGACGCCGCAACCAAGAGTGTCTCCGGAGGTAAACGCCAGAAGCTGCTGCTCGGGCCGATGAGTCCGCTGAGTCATACGTGGTCTAGCACTTGGGTCCCCACGCTGAACTCGTATCGGAGGAGCTGAACATTCCTCCTTCTGCTCACCTTGGGCATCTTTTCAGCCGCCCTGAGACCCTGTTCCCACAAAGCGTTCTGGAACTGAACCATGTGGGTTAAATAGTTCAGGGATCTGATGGCGAGGTAGCGGAAGCATACGCGCCTGCCCAATGCGCTCCAGTTGTTTGGCTCTGGGTCCGTGGCAGGGTGCTCAAAATGTTGGATTTCTGTGACCGGTCATGTGAGGCTGTGATGACCAGAGAATCGGCCTGAGGATGCTGCGTCACGTACTGGTCATCCTAGGAGCTTTGTACAAGCGATCAGTTTTCTTCGGTCTCGCTGGAGCGGTGTGGACGCTCACGCAGCCTTGGTGACCTCCACGAAGTGTCAACCAAGGGTGGTACCACCAAGCTTGTGGTCCTTTTGCCAAGATATTTGGCAGTCGTACTTCTTTTCGGGTCTAAGTCTTCAGCATCCCATCCCATGTTCTCTTGTATATGTCTCATAATATCAAGGAACGAGGGATCATCCGGAGGAGATCTAGGCATCTCAAGCTGGGTCTGGAGAAGGGATGGAGAGTGAGATGGGGATCTAGGAGGTGAGTAGTTCGATCCCTGTCCTCCGTTGAAGGCGATCTGTCGGCCTCCTGGATCTCTTGGGCTGGGTGATCCAGAAGAGGGATTTCGACGGAGGTCTCCGCTATCAGGTCTCCCCTGGGAGGGGTTCTAGGCTCCGGGAGGGGAACACGGCCCGCCGACCCCGATGGCGAGGGGGGCAGGAACCGGAGGAGGAGGAGGAGGGGGGGGAACCATGTCTTTTTTAATGGTATCCCACCAGTAGGTGAACAGATCTTTCACCTCCACTAGAGAGAGGCCCGACGACGGCCCGGGTGCCGGTGGGCGGTCGTCGGGTCCCGGCGTCGGCTCCACAGGGGGCTCTGGTAATGGCGAGGGTTCCCTGGGAGTACCGACGGGACCGGGGTCGCCCGTCTGGTCCTCGGGCTGTTTCTAGGTCTCCTCCGATAGAGGCTCCTGACCGATGTCGGTCGAGGCAACAGGGCCTTTTCAGGAGGGGCGGGCGCCGTCCCTTTCTACCGCGTCCGCTGGGATGTACTGGCCGGGCGCGGTCGGGCCGACGGCGGCTCCAGGAAGAAGGGCGTACGGCTGACGGCTGTCGAGCCGCGCCTGGGCTACAGGCCTTTTAAAGGCGTGAGCTCCAGCGCCTTGCGTGGAGGCACCGTCGTAGACCTGACGCGGGTACCGAGGAGCGGAACCCGACTTCGGTGGTGATGGTGTCGTTCTCGGACTTCGCAAGGCCCTGGAAGGGAGGAAGGCCTGGGATTTCTCCTGAGATGAAGGTTTCTTGATTGCAGCCGGGAGATTTAACCGAAGCTGGGTTCTGAACCCTGAAGGGGACCTGGAAGGGGCCTTCTCTTCTTCTCTGCTGCGTTTGTGGACCCTGGAGCTCTTGGAGACATGGTCTTCAGTTGTTCCTCCAGAAGAACGCCTGTAAAGCCTTCGACGCCGGATCCGGTACGCGCTGAACCTTGGCAAGAAGGACAGGCCCGGTACGTGGTCTGGGCCTAGGCACCGACTTCCAGGCTGTGGGGGTCCTTGAACAGGATCTAGCTTCCACAAGCGCATCGATGGATGGCCAGAAGTTGGTGATGACATCAAGATCTGCTTTGAAGATTCTGAAGATTTTCAAAATGTTCTCGAAAGAACTATTCCACGGCCGCTACCAGACTGGTGAAATCAAGGGGTCAGGTAGCTAAGTCGATGGGAAAAGAACTGGGGAATCTGGGCGGACCGCCCCTTTTGTACCACGCCTGAGTCGGAGAGGCGGACCGATGTCGGGCGGTCCCGCTGTAGAAGAAGGAAGCAGAATTTTTCCGTAGGTCCTGGCGCTGCACGTGTTTCGGTCCTAATGGTGTAACCTGCTGCAAGAGCTGTGTCTCGAAGTAAGATCTAAGGGCTCTTGACATCTAAATTGTGCAAGCCTCCTCTCTCGCCAGAGGAGGAATGGTCAGTGAAGTACACTGGAAGAGATAGACTGATTGAGGTAAGTCTGAAACCACCTTAGGCAAGAACTTCCTGTTAGTCCTGAGGACCACCTTATCTCTATGAAAGGGATGAAATCAGGCTCCACTGACAAAGCTTGCATCCACTTATGCCTGGCAGAAGTGATGGCTACCAGAAACACAGTTTTCCAAGTCAAGTACTTAAGCTCTGCTGAAGACAAGGCTCAAGGGGTTGTAAGTTGAGCAATGCAAACATTAAGATCCCAGGCAGGGCAGGGTCCCTGAATGGAGGGTTGGTGTGAAGCAATCCCTTGAAAACTTGGAGAATACAGGATGAGCTGAAAGAAAAGAGGGTTACCTGTTGAAATAAAAGCAGACACAGCTGCCAGATGTACTTTTAGGTAGCTGGTCTCAGCACCAAGGTATTTAATGGACCATATAATCCAGGACTGTGGGTAAATCAGCAGATTCTGGGGAAATATGTTTTCCAGAGCACCATATGGAAAACCTTCCATTTGGAATTATAAATAGCCCTGGTGGAAGGTTTCCTAGAAGCCTTCAGGATATCCATTACACCTTGGGAGAGGTGCATCAGCAAACTCTAACTCTTCGAGAGCCAGGCCTTGAGATTGAGAGATTTGAGGTTCGTGGTTACCAAACCCTCCCCGAGCACAGGTTAACAGGTTGTGATTCCTGGGAAGACACAGGGAAGATGGATCTGCTAAGGACAGTAGGAGTGGATACCAGGGTTGTCTGGTCCAATCTGGAGCAATCAGGATCATCTTGCAGGGTTGAGGTCTGATTTTGACTAGCACTTTGAACAGGGAGAGAGGGGGGGAAGCAGAGAAACTTCCTTCCCAATTGAGAACTAAGGCATCCAGAGGGACTAAGCCCAACAACTGGGGTCTGCAGCAAAAAGGGAAGTTGGTGATTGTCTGGGGCTGCAAAAGATCTATTCATGGGTGCCCCATCTGCGGCAAATCACCTAAGACCAGGGGGTCCAATGACCATTCGTGATGGTCTTGGGAAACTTCGTTGAGAGCATCTGCCAGGACATTGTCCTTGCCTGGGAGGTGAACTGCCATGGTGAGGTGTTCGGCAAGCCAGAGACCATCCTCATTGCTTCGGTGCACAAGGTCGAGACTCAGTGCCCCTTGCTTGTTGATGTACCACATTGTGGTGGTGTTGTCTGTTCTGGACCTGTACAACTTTGTTCTGAACAGACTTGGAAAGATTGAAGTGCTAGAAAAACTGCTCTGAGTTCCAACATATTGATGTGTGGAGCAGAGATTCCTGAGGGGGGACCACAATCCCTGGGTAGTGAGGCTCTTCATGTGAGCTCCCACCCCAACAGAGATGCATCTGTAGTAAGGGTCAAGGAGTGACTGAGTGATGAAGTGGAACCCTGTCTCAGCTTGCTGATCCTGCCACCACTGTAGGGCCTGGATCAGGGCTTGAGTCACTGGGATCAGTTTGGCTAGAGTGTCTTTCCTTTGAGACCAAAAGGTTCTCAAATGGAACTGGATGTCCCTCATCTGAAATCTTGCTCCTGCACTACTGCTGTAGAAGGCTAAAGCCATGTGCCTCAGAGCTGCAGAAAAGCCTTGCTGGTCAAGAGACCTGCAGGGTGAATGAGGAGGCCAGAGAGACCAGGGTCCTTGCCCTGTCCAAAGGAAGGAAGGAAGGCTCTGGCTTTCTCTGTGTTCAGCTCTGCGCCTATGAAGGTGAGGAGCTGGACAGGCTCTAGAACTGACTTTGAAAGATCCAGAAGGAAACCTGAGAGGTGAGCAGTTGCTGAGTTATCTGTAGATGTAATCTTGATCTGATCTGGAGACTGGCCTACTATGAGCCAGTCATCCAGGTAGGGAAGATGGCAATTTTTGCCTTCTTAGGGAAGCAACTGCTACTGCCAGGTGTATTTTGTGAATACCCTGGAGCAGAGGTGAGGCTAAGGGCATTGCTCTGAACTGGTAATGGCCTGAGGCTCCTCGAACCTGAGGTACTTTTTGATGGAGCTTTGATGAGAATATGAGTAGGCATCCTTGAGGTCCAGGGACACTAGCCAGTCCCCTGGCCTTAGAGAGGGTAGAATAATTCCCAGAGTCACCATTTTGAATTTTGGTTTTAAAAGGTGCTTGTTTAAATATCTGAGATCCAGGATGGGCCGCCATTCTCCTGTCTTTTTTTGGGCTACAGGGCACCTGGAGTACAACCCTTGCCCTGATGTAGGGTGGAACCCTTCCACGGCTCTGAGAGCCAGGAGGAAGAGAACTTCTTCTCCAGGGCAAGTGCTCTGGTGGGTTTGTGTAGGTGGAAAGGATCTGGTTCTCATCTTTGGAAATATTTGAAGCTGAGAACCAGTCCCCGGCATTACTACTCAGGACCCACTTGTCTGATGTCAGAGACTTCCAGTCCTGGACAAAGTAAGCCAGCCTGCCTCCTACAGGGTAGTTGAGAATCGGCCCTTGCAACTCCATCAGGCTGCCTGCTTGGCAGGGGCTTGGGCTGAGGGGTGGAAGCAGGCCTGCTTGTACCCCTGTCTGCCTCTCCTCTAAAGAACCCCTCTGGCATAAGCCAGAAGAGGAGGCTGGGTTGCTAAAAGGCCTCATGAAAAGGCCTGCCCTGCCCCTGGAAAGCTGCCTTGAGGAGTGGCCTGCCTTCTGGCCTGTGCACTCCTATAGGTGGTCCTATACTCATCCATTTTTTCATGTACTTCTCTGTCTGCTCCCCAAACAGAGAATTACCCACAACAGGAAAATCCATGGCCTTAGTCTGGGTATCCTGTGACAGGCTAGCTACATCTGAGCCAAGCCATTCTGCTAAGTGCCACAGATGTGCCATGACTCTTGATGAGACATCATTAGAGTCCACTGCAGCATGGAATTGCACCTTGGATGCTCACCATCACAGCCACCTGCTCCAGCCTCCTTGTAAGCTGGCCAGGGACCTGTTTTCTGGAGCCATAACAGTATCCCATCTGGATTTCTGGTATCTTGCAACATAGGCCATTATAATTTGCCTGTCTGAGTCCCAAGGATGCTGCGCATGTTTCTTTGCCATGGCATCAAATCCTCCTGAGTCCTTGTCAGTGTAGCCAAGGGAATATTTGCCTTGTCACAGGCTGCAGCCTGCACTACCCCAACATGGCTGCATTGTTGTGTAAGGAACCGTGTTCAGAGCCTGACAATGTGTACTTCTTGTCCATTCTTCTTATCCAGTGGAGGTATAGTGTGAGAGTTTTTAATTTTAACTGTCTGTTTCCAAAAGATTTATGTAAAGAATAGACAGTCTCCTAGACTCTGGATATCCATCATTTCCACATAGTCAGGCTCCTCTGATCCACAGCTCCTCCATAGGAGCTGGAGGGTTTCAACCACTTTTTAAAACATAAAATGAGAAGGGACTCAGAAAGCCTAGGGAGGAGACACCCTGAAGGTCTGTCTGGGGAGATGTCCAGGTCAATGGGCACATCCAGACTTTCAAATCCACATTCACTCTCCTCATACTCCTTCCCCTCCTCCGGTTCATAATATTCTCTAAATCATACTCCTGAACCGTGGAACGGTCAAACCATACGCTTACCTGATGGTGCCGGTTTGGTCGGAACCAGGAAAGCGACTGGACAATTTTAATCGCTTTGGCTATTTCTTCAGCGGTTGGAGAGGAAAGTTTTGGCCCCACACCAGCTGATCTCCTAGTCCTTTAGGCTGGAACCGACTCCTCAGAGTCGGATCTCCTTTTGCCCGAGGAAGTCTCGCCCTGGTCAGAGGGCACTCCCTCCGGTTGAAACTGAACCGGGCTGGCCATCCGGTTCAGCGGACTTTTTGGCCTCCCTTTCCCTGAGCCTACCAACTCTCTTTTCCAGGGTAGCTGCAGGAAAATTTTTATAAATCTGGCAGTCTGCACTGAGGTGGTCAAACCCCAGACAGTAAACACAGGTGGTGTGGGGGTCAGCTTTGGCAAAGACTTCCCACAGACACTGCAGTGTTGGAAACCCAGTGGCTCCGGTTTCTTGGGTTTCGTGACATAGTGCCCAACCAAACTTACTGCTTATGGTAATCTGCGGGTAAGACCCTCTTATCGGTTCCCCAATCAGAATCACGGGTCGTGGAAAAAACGAATAAAATCCGTTTTTAGAACCGATAAGAACCGTAACCACACTTAAATGACAGATTAATATATTTTAAACAACCTGGATAGGTTTCAAACCGAACCGATAAACCATTTACAAGTTCCACACACAGAATAGAAATTAATGTAAACCTATTTAGTACTACAAATACACTAGACAGAGTCTGAACCGGACCGTTATGTTTAAATTTGGTCAAAAACCGAGAAAAACAATACTTTTAACCGACAAAATGAACCGAGCAGAAGGAGAAATTCGAGCGACTGTTCAGGGAGGCGGAGTAAAGAATCTGACGGTTTGAGTTTGAACAACAGACAGAGTTTTGACCAAGCTCGAGCTCAGCGTTCCATGCCTGGCATGGAAAGTTAACTCTTTCACCTCCGGAGCAGTTCGAAGGCTGGGACTCACTGCATATGTCATAATATAGCAAGACTTCATGTTGTTTGAATGCCTATTTTCAGGCACGACCCGGGAGAAAGGAAAATTATGTACCTACCGTAATTCTTGATCTTCTTGGACGAGTCTCCACCACTCATTCACACTAGTGGGATTAGGGCCGGAGGCACTAGGACCCATCGGGAGCAAACTTTTTTGCTGGAGGTCGCAGAGATGGCGCCACGAGACACGGCGCCGCCGCGTAGCGGCTCGAGCTGTAACGACCTCTCGGCACGACCTCCAACCGCCTGCAATTTTTACCAAGGAGGTGCAACGCAATCTAACGTAAAAGTAACTGTAACATTAAAACACGGACATAAGATAGTCCGCACGCACGCCGTAAGAAGGGTCAGTAAAGAAGTCCTCACAGCCTAAAGATTTGAGGGAGTGAAGACCAACACAGCGGTGAGCTCGGGGAGGAGGGTAGCGTAGGAATGAGGGTGGGAGACTCGCCAAGAAGATCAAGAATTACGTAGGCACGTACTTTTCCTATCTTCCTGGACCTAAGTCTCCACTCATTCACACTCAGTGGGAGAGTATCAGTTGATAATCCCCGTGCGGGCGGCAGGAGAGCTAGAGCCATGTTCTAGGGTAGAAGCCCATTAAGGATGGTTCTGCCGATGCGGAATGTCGCCTGGCATGAACATCCAGTGCATAGTGCTTAACGAAGGTATGCACTGAGCTCCAGGTGGCGTTGTATATATCTGCAATTGGAACATTGCGATTTCCTCAGGGATGTCATGACTGTCTCTAGTAGAGTGAGCGTACCTCTACCTTCTAATTTAACCTGAGCCATGGAGTAGCAATGTCGGGAGGCATGCCAACTAACCATGAGGAGATGCATCTGATAGCTGACAGGTTGACCCAGCCGGTGTCGCTGAAAGAAACAAAGAGTTGTTGAGTCTCTGCTAACATCCTGGGTTCTGTCCAAATAGAACCTAGTACTCTCTTAATATCCAAGGAATGAAGAGCTCGCTCCCTTCATTTTGGAAATTAGCTAGTAGCTGGAAGTACCAGAGGTTGGTTTAGATGGAATTTTGACACAACCTTGGAAGAAATTTTGGATGAGTACGGAGAACTACTTGTCTTTATGGAAGACAGTATGATGGAGGTCTGTAACCAGGGCATGTATCTCAGAGACTCATGGCTGAGGTAATGGCCCCAGGAAGGCAGTCTTCCAGGTAAGAAATTTAGCTCACAGGTAGCTAGGGTTCAAAAGGCTCGAAAGTGAGCATGTCCAGACCGAGGTTAATGTCCCAGGCTGCAACTGGACGCTTAACAGGGGGTCTGGTATGAAGAATCCCCTTAAGAAATCTCTTTCACCATAGGTAACTGAGCCAGAGTCAGGGATGAAACCAGCTCATGGAACGCTGAGATGGCACTAAGGTGAACTTTAACTGTGGAGTACTGAAGACCTGAGTTAGATAGGTCCAAAAGATACTCCAGAACCTTGTCAGGAGGACAGGAAAAGGGGTTCCAAGAGGACTTTGCACACCAGAGAGAAAACGCTCCATTTGGATGCGATGTTTTCCGGTGGTATGATTCTTTGAGCAGCCAGAAGGATGCTCGAGACTCCTACGGGAGACGTTGAACCGATTCTACTTCTATCTCTTCAGGAGCTAAGCATGAAGGTGAAGTGATTTCAGGTTGGGATGGACCAACGAACCCTGGGTCAAGAGATTGACTTGGTAAGGAAGTGGACTTGTGTTCAAGCACCACTCCCATACCCTCATTGCTTCCCTGCAAAGGGATAAGAGTGGAGCACCACCTGCTTGTTGATGTAATACATCAGCTTTGCTGTCCATTTGAAGGAGAATGTTCTTGTGACAAAGGACATCCTTCAGAGCTTGATCGTGATAGAGGACCGCTCTCACCTCCAAGACATTTATGTGGAGATGAGATTCGAACGGAGTCCATACACCTTGAGTGTGGAGGGAGAGACAGTAAGCTCCCCATCCCATTAGCGATGCGTCTGTGGTGATGGAGATCTGATGGTCCGAAGAGCAAGGGGAACCCTTTGAGGAGATTGTTTCTTGAGACCACCAGGTGAGAGACCTTCAAGGGGTTAAGGCCACCTTGATGGGATAAGACTGGGGTGAGAGGTGAGACCACTGAGTGGAGAGCATCCATTGGGTGGTTCTCATGTGCAACCGGCCAGGGGTACAGTGAACACCGAGGACGCCATGAGACCTTAACATGCGTTGTATCGAGAGAGCTGTAACTCGTTGGTTCTCCTCGATGTAACGGGCCATCCAAGGGATGTCGAGTCTTCTGTCCTCTGGAAGGAAAGCTCATGAAGAGGTGACTAGAAGCGCCCCAAGAAAAGGAGCTCTGGGAGGGCTGCAGTTGGGATTTTTTCAGATTCAGCAGAGCTCCCATGGACGTGAGAAGACGGAGTCGCTTGCACGGCTTCAAAGTCCCTTGGCTGAAGGGCTTGCTAGAAGCCAATCGTCTCAGGTAGGGAAAGACTGAGTCCGCTTTTTCCTGAGATGCGCCATGAGAAACTGCACAATACTTGAAAACTGCGGCGCCGAGGATAGCCCAAAAGGCAGGACTCTGAACTGATAATGCTGACCCAAAGCTACAAACCTGAGGAACTTTGGTGGGTCGGGTGGACGGGATATGTTGGCACGCATCCTGCATATCCAGAGAGGCCAGCCAGTCGCCCTGATGCAGCAAGGGTAACAGGGTACGAGGGGAAATCATTTTGAATTTCTCCTGGGGAGGAATTTGTTCAGCTTGAGGTCTAGAATGGGGCGCATCCCCAGTTTTCTTTTGGAACCAGAAAGAAATGGAGAACCTGTGTTCGCAGAATGGGGCACTAGTTCTATTGTTCTGTTGTTCAGAAGGCCTCGATCTCGGGTGAGGAGGTTCTGATTGAGAAGCTTCGACAACCTGGGTTGTCGCCTGGGAGGACAATTTGGGGAACAAGAGAGTAACCTCGAATTATCCGAAGGACCCATTTGTCTGAAGTTATGGACTTCCACTCATTGTAGAAGTACATCAGACGCACCTCCACTGAGGAGAAAGTTCCATCCGGGCAGTGTGGATGGAACTTGGGCCAACAACTCATACAGGCGCTGGGGGCTTTAGGCCCGGCGCTTTCTGCCGCGCTTCTTCTGAGGTTGGGCAGGTTGGCTTTTGTGGAAGCTTCCCTGCTTCTGCCTCGAAGGACTGACACTAAGAAACTGACGCCTGTTCGCATGCCCGCGAGAGGGGCAGGCGGAGGTTCTGGCCAATTTAATGGCCGATCTAGTCTTTGGGAGGCTTCTAAGGCTTGCTCCACCTGAGGGCCGAAAAGATAGGTGATGTCAGCAGCAGCGCCATTACCTGCTGCTGAGCATCCGTCTGAAGCCCTAAGAATCCAGCCAGGAAATGGCGCCGAGTACAACCCCGCAGCAGCTGAACGAGAAGCAGTGTCGTAAAGCGCCCATGGCGCTTTGACTTGTTGGTTATTGGATTCAATACTCTAGTAACGGTCAATAGAAGTTTGACTTGAATCGAATCTGGAAGAGTTCAACCATTCTTTTCATAGAGTGCCACAGGATATACTCATACTGGAGAAAAATAGCTTTGGATAACTGGCAACACGATACTTAGAGGAGGCAGCAAAGACTCTCTTACCTAATGTATCAATTTACGAGACTCCTTGTTAATAGGTCGAGCTGAAGTAGTTTGAGGAAGAACGACCTTGTCATTACCTCTGCCAGGACTACAATAGGATCCGGCGAAATGCTTGGGATGCCAAAATAGGATCGCATCCTTGGGAGCTGAATAACTTCTTATCAATGGATTTAGCCACTGAAGGATTAAGAGCAGGATTATTCCATACCATTTGAGACAGCTGCCTCAAGGAAGGCTGGATCGAGGAGTCAAATCAGATCTTCGAAGCATGAAGGTACTGGAGTCTTAATATCTTCCCAGGATCGGACTGTCTGTAGTCTGAGAGAAAGAGTGGATCTCAGGTTCTTCAACAGAGACTTAAAGGACAGGTCCCCACCACAGGCTCTGTAGCAAAGAAAATCCTGTTTCCTCCACTTCATCAGCCAACCAAGGTCTGGGTCAGGCTCAACATCATCTCCTGATGGTCCAGAAAGGACTGTTTGGACAGGAAAGGAATGAAAATTAGAGAGGAGGAAATATCAGAAAACAAGGAGAGTCCCAGAGACCCCGCGCTGAGACGGCAAAGCGGTCAAGACGGCACCAAGGAGGCACACGCGCTAAAGAGGCACGAGCCTCGCAAGCGGCACCGCAAAGCTTCAGGCGGCGCCGGAACGGCGCCGCTGAAGCCGACGGCGCCACACACGGCGCCGCCAGATCCAACGGCGCCGCAGACGGCTCCGCAAGACCCACCGGCACCAAAAACAGCGCCGACAAGCCAACAGACCCCGCAGAAGGCGCCGGAAAAGCCCCAGGAACCTGGAAAGCAAGAGGAGGAAACAAAACCAGGAGATAAGGGCATCGGTGTGGCCCCCTTCGCCGCAGCCATGTGAGGGGGGGAAACACCTAAGCACGGAGTCGCAGGCACCGAAGAAGGCGCCGCGCGACTAGGAAGGTCCAACCGCCCTACCTGATCGCCGGAGGGGCCCGAGGGCTCCGAGGCAACCGAAGCCAGGCAGAAGAACCAACCTCCGAGCCCATCGCCCATAAGAGCGCCCACTGATGAAACTGCTCATCTGGAGCCCTACCTATAGGCGGAGGGGCTCGGTGTCGAGGACGACGATTACCAGAAGTTGGCGATCCAAGAAGGAGACCGCAACTAGCAATGATAACCGACCGTCGACGCCGCAGACATACTACAGAGGGCCACTCGAGATGCTTCTTTTTGACCTAGGGTCAAGAAGAGCTCGAGGCCGAACGCAGCCGCGGAAAGCGACCGCTTATTTTATGCCTGACGGGGACCGCCCATCCCCGGCATCGGACTGACCGCTGTCGGAACCCCCGCTGGAGTTTCTTGAGAAGGAGGTTGACCGACCCAGCCCGCTGACTGAACAGCTTCATCACGAAGTCTCCCCACCGTCACCTGACCTGCTCATGGTTGACTCCGTCCAGTAGGCCGAGACTTCTTCAAGCAAGTTAAATTTAAGATATTAGAAAAAATTTCAAATAGAATAAAATTGCCGATACTACTATCGTGATAATGATTACAAAAACAAACTGAAAACTAAGCGCTAGTTTGAAGTTTGACTCCCGACAGACGGCGTCAGATACTGAAGCACTCGACGGGGAAAAAGGAACTGAGGCGGTTGGAGGGTCGCGCCGAAGGTGTCAGCACGCCGAAAGCCGCAGTTCGCGCGCCAGGTTCCCGCCGCGCCACTTCTCGCTACTGACCTCCAGCAAAAAGTTTGCTCCCGATGGGTCCTAGTGCCTCCGGCCCTAATCCCACTAGTGTGAATGAGTGGTGGAGACTTAGGTCCAGGAAGATGACAGTTTACAGACAAAACAATATACATGTGTCACAGCACATGGAAGCCATGCAATCAGAGTGAAGAAACAACGTTTGGATATTTGATACAAGCACTTTGACAAAAGAATAATATACATGTGACACAGCACATGAAAGCAATACAATCAGAGTGAGAAACAACGTTTGATGTTTGCTACAAGCATTTTGATAAAAGAATAACGCAAGTAAACGTACTGTGAGAACAAATAATAGTTTGGAATGGGTGACAGGAGAAACATTAAAAGGAGATAGGTAGAGCAGTACAGTTCAATAAGTGCTAAACTATAAGGTTATGTGGCTAGGGGAGGGAAGGAAAGAAGGTGGGGAGAGAGGACAGGGAAGGGTAAGAGAGTGGATAGGCGAGGAAGTAGGAGAGGAAGGGGAAGAGGTAAACAAGTAGGTGGATAATCTGAAGATAAAGAAGAGAGTGGGGGGTGTAGGTTCAAGGTGGATTAAAGCAAGTGCAGGGGTTTAGAGTGTGTAGGTGTTCACGGTGTAGTTTTTTAAAGGTAGCATGGGTGGACGCTTGACGGATAGAGGAGGGTATGGAGTTCCAGTATTTAGGAGCTGTATAAGAGAAAGCGCGTGTGCCCATGTTAGATCTGCATCTTGGAATAAGCAAAGGGGCTTTATCATTTGATCGTAGCTCATAGGTGAGAGGTTATAACTCCAGAGCCGAGAAAAGGGATAGAGGGAGGCCGGTTCTGGTAACACTGTCTATTAGTGACCCAAAGGTCTGGAGACGATAGGCAGAGGGGCTAAGCCATTTTAGGTCCTTATAGAGTTGGCAGTGGTGCTTGAAACATGGTGATGCAGAGGCATAGCGGCAGATGTTATTGTAAGTGGTGTCTCATTTGTGGAGGGAGGATTTAGCTGCTGATAGATAGGTTGCAGAGCCATACGCCAGGGCTGGCAGAAGGAAGCCGTGTGCCACTGCTAGCCTGGCTGGGGGAGTGAGGGTATAGCTAGTGCGATAGGCGCTTCCTGTCTTGGCGTCTACAGACTTACAGATGGTAGAGATGTGTTGGTAGAGGTCAAGGGTAACACCGAGATATTTTGAAGGATTTGGCAGAGGGTAGAGGGGAGCTGTCTGCGCATGAGATAATAAGGGGATTGGGATTAGATATGAGCCTGGCCAGTGAGCCAAACAACATTGAGTAGGATTTACTGGAGTTGAGGACGAGTTTGTTATTAGTGAGCCAGGTCTGAATATTCGCATATTCCATGGCAAGGGTATGATTTAGGATATCAGAAGTTTTTGCACTATGCTAGATAACCAAGTCATCAGCGTAGAGCAGAGATGAGCAGTGAGAGGGATGTCATTGATGAAAATTGTGAAAAGTAGAGGGCCAAGTATGGAGCCCTGAGGTACTCCAACGTGGATTGGAGCAGGATCCGAGATGGCTGAATTGAAGACCACCGCCTGTTGTCTATCAGTCAGATAGCTTTTGAACCATGTGACGGTGTCTGATGAGAAACCAAATGACCGTAATTTCGCAAGAAGAAGCGTGAGGTTGACCAGGTCAAAAGCTTTAGTTAGGTCAATGAAAACTGCACCTGTCAAAAGGCCTGAGTCCATGGAGGAATAGATGTCACTTGTCAGTTTTAGCAGGGCGGTGGTGGTACTGTGACCTTTGCGAAATCCGTGTTGAGAGCTTGACAGGAGGTTGTATTTTTGGAGGTATTCTATAGATTGGGTGGAGACTAGTTTTTCAAGGATTTTGCTTAGTACAGAGAGTATGGTGATGGGGCGGTAGTTTTTGATTTCCTTGAGGTCTCCTCTTTTGGGAATGGGGGTGACTTTAGCAATTTTCCATATATTTGGGACTGAACCATAGCATAGGGACATATTGAAGATTTTGGTTAGAGGGGAGACAATGAAGGGGGCGGCAACCTTCAGGAGCCTAGGTTCAAGACCATCCGATCCTGGGCTGGTATTGTCAGGAATGGAGAGTAGCAGTTGTAGAACTTCTCTTTTTTGGATGCTCCGGAACCTGAAAGGGGGATCTGGAGGTGGATGATTGGTGCCATATCGGGGCGGAGTGTTGTGACCAGTAGGGAAGGAGGTCAGGTAGTTGGTTAAGTCTGAGAAATGCTGATTGAAGGTATTAGCAATGGTTAATGGGTTATTGCAATGTATGCCGTTTACCAGCATGTCATCTGTATGGGCCTTGTGATTACAGCCCAGGAGGGATTTTATAGTTGACCAGAATTTCTTGGAGTCCCCGGAGGCTTTTGTTAAAAGGTCCTTACAGAATGAGCTTTTGGATAGACGGACGTTTCTTTTATAAGCGTTTCTTAGAGAGCCGTAGTGGCAGTAGTCAGATTGCATCCCTGTTGATTTAAAACAATGTCTCTGGCCCTTATCTGGGTTAGCAGATCTTTTGTTAGCCATTTGGTCTGGGTACTGCGAAAACGCCTGGTAATCCGTGGGGCATGGCTGTCTTGGGTGTCTTGGAGCTGATCGAATTTGTCAAGGAAACTATCAAGGGCAGTTTGGACATTGGATGCAGTGTGAACAGGGGTCCAGTCAATCGTTGAAAGGTCGTGAGTAAAATGAATAGGATGGAAGCTAGCGAGATTGCGGAAAGTGATAAGTTTGGGGAGTGGGGATGGTCTATTATTCGAGCGCCAGATACAGTAGATTGGGGAGTGATCATTGATTACATCTGGAAGGGTACCAGTGCAACTGATGCGGTCAGGGCGGTTTGTAAGGACCCAATCAATGAGCGTACTAGACCTAGGGGGAGCCATTACCCTGGTAGAGTCAGAGATCAGCTGGTGAAAGTTGTGGCCTTGTACTAAGGTGTGGGAGGCTTGATTTGATTTGCCAGCCCAGTTGAGGTTCATGTCGCCTAGTATTAGGACCTCATTTCAGCCGATGGTGCTGTCAACTAGTAGGAGGAGGTCTTCAAGGCCTTTTATCCCTCCTGCAGGGGGGTTGTAGGTACAGACTAGTTGTCATTTCTTTGAGCCTAGTAGGAGTGTAGCGTGGAGTGCTTCACAGAGTGGTTGGATAGGTAGTGAGTTTTGGACTAGCTGCAGGTGTTGTTTGTAGTAGATGGCAACTGCACCCCCACGCTTAGGGACAGACCTGTCTTGCCTCATGAGATTGTAGTTAGGTAGAGCACTTAGTGGGTCGGCAGTAGAGGGTTTTAACCAGGTCTCTGACAGGCAGAGGATGTCAGGGTGGTTCTGTGCAACCCAAGCCTCGAGTTCAGTTAGGTTGTGAAGGAGGCTTCTAATATTCATGTGCGCAATACGTAGTCCCTTAGAGTCTAGCCAAGTTTCATTATTTGCAGTTCAGGTTGTAGTGACGGGTCCAGGGTTAGGCTCAATGTCTCCTGCCAACAGTAACGCTAGGAGAAGAAAGTGCCACAGTTTACGGTGGGCGAAAGGAGTAAGCAGAGGAACTTTGATCACCGAGGATTTATGCAGAGAGTAGGCTAAGTGGTATATAAGTTTTTGAGGAATAATGAATGGGAAAGGGTTCCAGGAATATTGCAATGATGTTTGCATCAGGGGGCACTTAGGGTTTGGAGTTAGTGTACAGCTGAAAGGATTTCTTTGGAGGTTGGTTAGGATTTGGAATAGTAAAAGGTTGAGGAAAAAGGACAATAGAAGAAGTGTTGCACAAGTTTTAATTGCCTTATTGAGTATAAAGTTGTCCTTAGAACTGATTTATAAGTGAAGAAACCAGTGCCTCAGGGAGAGGAGAAAGGTTTAGTGTATCTAACACGTTGGTTTGAGTGTTATTTAAGGTTTGGAAAGAAAAAAGTGTGTACGCCCTCTAGCTGTCGTAAAATATAACCTGCAAATGGTAATCTGGGGAGATAGTAATATCCATCCACCTCCGGGCGTGGAAGGGGCGTATAGGGGAGTGGCTTGGGGCTATAAAGCTAGAACCGGCCAAGGGTGGGTGGCGGGTGGGGAGCAGTCACAAAGCGACTGCGGGGTAAGCGCTCCGTGCTTTCCGAGCAGTGGCCCGGCTCAGCAGACGCCTGAAGCAGAGAGAAAGAGCACCAGACAGGTCTCCCTACCAGCTGAAGCAGCGCTTGGGCTTCTCGATATCTCACGCTTTACTGAGACACATTAGCGAGCTGAACGTTGCTAAACCAAGCAGCTGCTGCAAACAAGTGCAAGCCTGGGACTCCCGCTCCCACTGAGCATCCGATTACCGGCTGAACGTCACGGGGAAAAGCCCCTGTATCAGGGGTCAACTTTTGCTTTAGGGCTGTAGTCTCAACCTCAGCTCAGAAATACAGCAGAGCGAGGGAGACAGATTCGATTACTGGGCACGTTACTGAAATCAGACCAGGTTACTGAAATTGGGAGCAGCCTTCCGAACAGGATAAGGTTCACTGCGCAGCCTGAGGGAGGATTTTAAAGGGAGTTTTTTGGGGCCACTTTCAAAAATCCAGCCCTACAGATTTGACTGAGTATCCAGTCCACAGTAATCGGCTGTTTTGAAGCAAAACATACAGAAAATAGAAGCTAATGTGAAATTCAGGAAAAGTTATTGAAGTGTTTCACCAGGAAGGCACACTGAACGGTAGGCAGCGGCTTTCCATCGACTTTGTGGGGACTGTAGAGGCCGGAGAAGCCATCACCATGGGGACACCATGAAATCAGCTGTTTTGGTAGCTTGTAATGCACCAAAACAGCCGATTCCTTGGTTACATGGCCGAATTTCTTTACACACTGTGGCATGCTCATTAGCTGCTGTGATTGACACCAGCCTTAGAATGGACTGCTGCCATTCAGCACAACACTGACACGCCTCCATAACTCACTTTTGCAGGAAGCTGACACAATGCGTTTCTTGCACATGCGTGCAAGCAACACAAAAATGACTACAATTCAATTTTCTCTCCTTTGTTGGTAAAGTGGTTCCTCTACTACTGGCATTGACAGTAGAGGGTACTGTTATGTCTGGTAGTGTGCTATTTCAGCTCCCCCCCAATCAGTCTCTACCCTTCTGTCATTCTTGTTTTGTTTCTGTCATCCCACTTGTGCAATTCATATATGTATTTATTTTCAAAAAGCTGTCAATGGAAGTGAGAGGGGAATGCAGGACAAAAAAACAAGCATTTATCAATGCCGAATGTTGTCTCGCTGGCAGTGGCATTGGTAGTGCAGGAGTTAAAGACACATAATAGGTACGGCAGTGAAGTACTGACCGACGCTAACCCTCAATTTCAGCCTGCAGAGACTGACAGGTGTTGGGGTGTGCCTTAGGGTCATCAGCTATAACACTCATGCCATTTTACCTCACCCTACCCTGTAGACAAGGACAAGTGTTGTGGTGTGCTTTGGGGTCATTGGGCATTATACTTACCCCCTTCACAAGGGCATACACTGAGATGGGTGCAGTATAGGAGAATGGGGTGAATTTTAGGGCCGAACACTCCAAGGCACACCTCAATGCCTGTCACTGGCTGCAGGGTGGGGGGGGGTGGAATGGCGTGAGCATTACAGCCAATGATCCTATGTCACACCCCTGACGCCTGTCAGTCTCTACAGTGTTGGGTGTTACAGTTGGAAACCCTAACACCATAGGCGTTTGTTGGTATTTTCACTCCAAATTTTCAGCATGGGCTTTTTGTGACCCCACCTCATGAAGAGCGGCACAATCAGTTTGTTAGCTGAAAGGTGGTTTTGCACAGCGACTATGCCATTTGGCAACACAGGCACAAAAACACATTTTGGGCAGGATGTGAAAAATTACATCTGTATTGTTCATGAGGAGGTGTAAAAAAATGGCAACATTGAAAATCTGGAGTGAAAATATGAGAAATTGATGAAGTCATGAGCATGCATAGAAACTGCACAACACATGTCCGTAACCGAATTATTTTTGAGATTTTTTTAACCACGTTTTCAACATAGGCATTTTGGGACCTCCCCTCATGAACAGTGGCCCTGTGATTTTGTTAATCTGTCCGAAAAGTTGATTTCTCACAGCGCCACAGGTGCGAAAACACATTTGGGGCAGGATGTGAAAAATGACAGCTGTACTGTTCATGAGGAGGTGTGTAAAAATGCCAGTGTTGAAAAATGGAAATTACGTACCTACTGTAATTCTTGATCTTCTTGGACGAAGTCTCCACCACTCATTCACACTAATGGGATGCACACCGGAGGCACCAGGACCCAGCGGGAGCAAACTTTTCACAGGAGGGCCGGCGCCAGAGATGGAGCCGCAAGGGGCGGCGCTGCGAGCCTTTGCTCGTGCAGCAATGACTATCTCGTCGCCGACCCTCCAACCGCCTCAGTACCTTTTTTTCTCCGAGGAGGTGCAGCATAAATAACCTAGAAGGGTAGCCTAAAAAAAAGCGGACATAAGATAGTCCAGAAGACCCATATAAGAAAGGTCAATAAAAAAGTCTTCACAGCCTAAAGATTGAGGGAGTGAAGACCAACAACAGAGGTGAGCTCGGGGGACGGTGGGTGGGCATGAGAATGAGTGGTGGAGACTTCGTCCAAGAAGATCAAGAATTACGGCAGGTACGTAATTTCCATATCTTCCTGGACATAAAGTCTCCACCACTCATTCACACTAATGGGAGAGTACCGAGCTAATGATCCCCCGAGAGGGCAGCAGGAGAGACCAAGAGCTCACAATTTTAGGACAGGAGTCCATTCAGGATGGTTCTGCCAAACGAAATATGTCGCACCCCTTCGGCACACAGCACAAATGGGGGTTGGGGACATTATGTCAACGGGGAGTGGGCTCCCCTATCGGCAAACTGGACTGAGCAAGGGGACTGAAGCCGATGGGAATTGGGTCCACCATTGGTAAAGAAAGACTGTGGGTGGGGGGGTCACATGATGCCAAGGGGGATTGGGTACCCCTCGGCACCAAATTGGAATGGGAGGAAGGGCATTATGCTGATGGGGAGTGGACTCCCCCGTTGGCAAATAAAGTGGGTCGGGGCATGCTGACAGGGGGATTGGGCACCCCTGAAGTCAGCACTCTGCGTGGCGGCAGACAGTGCCGCCATGTTTCTCAAACTGCTTCCCCAGGAAAGGCACGTCGGGAGGCGTCTTATTGTGCCTCTGCGTTACTAGCTTGGCTCTCATTGTAGCGGCACTTTTCTTAGATCTGGTGGCCACTTTACATGTTGCTGGTGTCGGCGCCTGCATGCTGGCTTATTGGGGAATGAGGAACACACCTACTGATGCATGCCCTGCATTCGCCCACAGTGACCGCACCTCCAAATCTACTATTACTGCAGTATGTTGGCTGGCGCGCAAGCCAACATAAAAACGCACTAAACTGAAAGGTTTTCGGGTTGTGTAGTGATGACGGTGCCTCTCCCCCGCCCTCGAGTTGCCACTCTTTTAAGTTGCTCCCCGTCCCTCCTGCTGAAGTGTGCTCCAGTTTATGGAAACAAGTAATTTTTTTTTTTTAAATGTAGTCATCATCTGAAGGGGGTAGCATGGATGGCAGAGTGGGTCATGACTGGGCTGATGCACTGTTGGATAAAGGCAGCACAGAAAGCAGGTGGCAGTCAGCGTTCTTGGCAGTGTGGAGAACAATGCAGAAGAAGGCTGATGGCGGGTGGCCGTAGGACAGTGAGATCCAGGAGTGAGGTAGTTTGTGTCTTTTTTTTTTTTAACCTGGTTAAGAGCAGTTCGTGGGGGGGGGGGCAACTCACGAAGTAGCGGTTAGCACATGAAGAGCTAATGCTGACACTGTCATGTAGAAAAATGAAAATGACGTACCTACTGTAATTCTTGATCTTCCTGGACAAAGTCTCCACCACTCATTCACACTAATGGGACTACGCCAGAGGTGCTAAGACCCAATGGGAGCCAAAAATCTTCAGGAGAGTCAGCGCCAAGGTAGGACCATGCATGCACAGTGCCGTGATACTGGCTCACGTCGTATAGGCCATCTCAGCATCGATCTTCCAACTGCCTCAGTACTGTTTTTACTGAGGAAGTGCAGTGTAAACTAACCTAGGAAACTAGTTTAACCCGGACATAAGATAGTCCATATGACCCGTGTATGAAGGGTCAACTCAACAGTGTCTTCACAGCCTAGCCAATGAGGGAGTGAAGACCAGTAACAGGATGAGTGAGCTCGGGAGATGGTGGGTTGGAATGTGAATGGTGGAGACTTTGTTCAAGAAGATCAAGAATTACGGTAGGTACGTAATTTTCATATCTTCCTGGACTAAAAGTCTCCATCACTCATTCACACTAATGGAAGAGTACCAAGCTGAAATAGATCCCCCAAGCAGGGCGGCAGGAAAAAGAAGCTCACTTAGGACAGAAGTCCATTAAGGATTGTCCTGCCAAAAGAAGGGTGCTGTCTGGCATGGACATCCAGAGCACAGTGCTTCCCCAAAACTGCGCACAGAGCTCCAAGTGGCCGCGTTACAAAATGTCTGCGATGGGCATGTTCTGAATCTCTGCCAGGGCCTTTCAACTTGACCTGCGCCATCAAGTAGCAATGACGAAGACACGCTACTAACCATGCTGAAATGAATCTGATGGTGACAGGCTGACACAGCTAGGTCATGCAGAACACAAAGAGTTGTTTGGATTTGCGAATCTCTTTCGCTCTGCCAATGTAGAATCGCAAAACCCTCTTGACATCCAGGGAGTGAAGGATGCGTTTCCCTTCATTCTGGAAATTGGCAAAATAGGTCAAAAGGACCAAGGGCTGGTTAAGGTGAAATCCTGAGACCACCTTGGGTAAGAATTTAGGGTGAGTTCCAAGATCCACCTTGTCCTTGTGAAATACTGTGTAAGTGTGTGGGGGGTGGTGTCTGTGACCAAGGCATGTATTTCAGAGCCCCTGCGAGCGGAGTTAATGGCTACCAGGAAGGCTGCCTTCCAGGTCAGAAATGTCAAGTCTCAGCTTGCTAGAGGCTCAAAGGGCTTATGGGTGAGCATGTCTAGCACGAGACTGATATCCCATGAGGCCACCGGTCTCCTGACTGGGGGCCTAGTGTGCAGGATGCCTTTAAGGAATCTCTTGCCTAGCGGCAACTGAGCCAGCGACATATTCTGTATTGGTTTGTGGTAGGCAGAAATCGCTCAGAGGTATACCTTTACTGTCGAGTATTGCAGTCCTGCATTCAACAGGTCTAGTAGGTACTCCAGCACTTTACTTGTTGGACAAACAAAGGAGTTCAGGGTGGACTTTGCCCACCACATGGAAGAATGTTTCCACTTTGCCATGTAAGTCTTCCAAGTGGATGGCTTATGCGTAGCTAAGAGGATTTCTTAGATACTTTGAGAGACGTTAAACCTACCCACTTCTATCTCTTCAGGAGCCAGGCATGGAAATGAAGGGATCTCAGGCTGGCATGAATGACCAGTCCCTGTGTTAGGAGGTCCATCTGTAGGGGGAGTTTCCTCGGAGGGACCTCCGATAATCTGTTGATTAACGGAAACCATAGATGATGAAGCCAGTACGGGGCAATGACAATCATGCTGCCCCCTTGCGCCTCTAAATTGAGCAGTACTCTCTGAATTAATGGAAGAGGAGGAAATGCATACAGAAAGCGGCTTGTTCACTGCAGTCTGAATGCATCCTGACAGAAAGCGCCAGGTTCTGGATTTCTGGAGCAGAACAGAGGCAGTTTTGCATTGAGTGAGGACACAAAAAGGTCCAGGTCCGGAGTGCCCCACAATTTGAACAGCGACTGCACGATGCTTGAGTCAAGTGACCACTCATGTGGATCCTCCTCCATTCTGCTGAGGCGATGCACCAAATCATTCTGGATGCCCGGTAGGCAGACTGCCTGGATCAGGGCACTGTGCTCGAGGCACCACTCCCACACTTGTCAGCTGGAGGCACAGCAACCCGTGGGAGCTTTTTTTTTTCTGCATTCACCTCAAGGGAGAAGAGTCGGCACCATAGTGCTGCCCATAAGGCAGACAAATGGCGTTGCGCTTTCAGGTTGGCTATAACCGGCACTAGCTCCTCCCCCGCATCAGTTCTGCATGCCGGTGAGAGGGGAAAAATTAGTGAGAGAGAAAGTGAAGGCTGGGGCAAGAGAGCCCAAGGGAGAGAAAAAGGAAAGGAATGAACTTAAAAAGGAGTATGCCAACCAGAGGACAGAGGCAGAGGTGGACCCATGGGTGTAGAGTTGGCCCCAGCCAATGGATAGCTAGCCAGAGCGCTGACGAGAAGAGCATGAAGAAGAATAAAAGAAGAGTAAGAGGGAGGTGCCAAGGGGGAGACCCCAGCACAGTGCCATGCCCCTCCTGCTCAGGGGCTTTAAGGAGATTGAGGCCAAACGGTCTGACGCAGTGTTACCGGCACACCTCCTCCCTATATGGTATGGGTGAAGACACCCTTGGACAGGGCCCCCCCAGTTGCCGTCTCTCCCGAGGGCTCAAGAGAGAAGGGGAGGGCCATGTCCAGAGGACCACATCTCTGTCCCTCCCTGGGGGAGGAGAGACAAAGGGGTGAGAAAAAGGATAGATACAAAAGGGGAATCACTGTGTGTTCCTCCACCTGCTCCAGTGGAGCTCCCCCCCCCACAGGGTCGGCCCCAACCCAGTGGGTCTGGGCAGAACCTGGGGAGAACCCTGCCTCCAGGCAGGGGGAGGGGGTTACAGAGGGAGAACCCCCCCCAGGCTACGGCGCAGTCCTCACTCGGCCTCCTCCCAGCATGGGCCCCTCATTTCCCTAGAAGGGTCCAACCGGGGGAACCTAGCCAAACCCAGCAGGAGGGAGGAGGAGGGCAAACGGGGAGGAGGACTGCCCTGGGACTGAGGCCCTGAAGGGAAGGAGGGCGGGTTTCAGTGATGAATGGTGAATATACACAGGAAGATCAAGAATCACGGTGGGTACATAATTTTCATATCTTCCATGTCAAACTTCACCATTCACCACTGATGGGTGAGTACCGAGCTTCCCAAAGGGGGCCCAGCACTTCACTGAAGGATGTGAGTCCTCAGCCTCATAGGAATGACTGGGGGGGAGGACCCCTCAGAGTCATTTAGGCCATGCATCACAAGTGTGAGGAGGGGTCTCCCTGCTGTCAGGGAGAAGGAAGGCTCCCCTGAAGTGCCCTCCTTGCCCTGCAGGAAAACAGGTGGGTCCTCCAGAAAGTGAAGGCAAGCACCCTATGCCGTGCCAAAGGTGTCAACCATGATAGACGAAGCCATGCTGTCCGCCTGATGCAGATCGCTGTCCCTGTCTTAAGTCTGGAGGCCACCTCATTGGCGTCATAAGATGCTCTTGCTTGGTGCCTTACAAGCTCCAGATCCTCAGCCGAGAGGGCGATGGCTTGTCTGGTTGCGTCAAAATCAGGCAGCTGCACCAGCACCTGGCTGAGCAGCAACCACAAATGCCTGAAGGAGGATTACTTTGTGTAAGAGGACATCCTTCAGGGCTCGGACAGCGTACAGGACAGTTCTCATCTCCAAGACATTTATGTGTAGATAGGACTCCTCCTGGTTCCACAGTCCCTGAGTGTGGAGATCCTGACAGTGAGCTCCCTAACCGGTCAGAGAGGCTTCCATGGTGATGGTGATCTGGGGTTCCAGTGAGGCAAAGGATAAGCCTTGGAGAATCTTGTCTTCCTGAGTTAACCAAGTAAGTGATTTCGTTAGAGGCTCTGTTACTTTGATGTGGAAGGATTTTGGGTGTGCGGCTGGAGACCGCTAAGTACTGAGCATCCACTGTGTGGTTCTCGTGTTTTAACCAGGGTTCAGGTAATTTATTTTCAGTGGAAGTTAATACTTCCATGAGTCAAAATCTGGAAGTCATTCCAATTTTTTGAAGTCAAAATACATCCGAAATCCCACTTTTGGAAGCCAGTATTCTAGGAGGGCCAATTTATGGATGTTAATACACTATATTAGTGGTAAAATCCAATTTCTTTCAGAAAAATTCATGATTTCTGACTTCCATGCCTGCAACTTTGGAAGCCATCTAATTTCTGGTTTTACATATGGAAGTCAGTGCCCCCCCCCCCCCCAACACTTTACTTTGGAAGTTTTTGTTTTATATTTGCAAGTCAAATACTTCAAAAAATGGAATTAACTGAATACCTGATTTCATAGAATATCACAGCAGATAAGGACCAACCGGTCTACCCAGTTTGCCCACTTCACTACTTGGTTTAGCAATCTCTACCCTTATCTAGACTGCCGTTCCCCCACTCTGCTGCACAGCAGGGTGCGTTTATGTTTATCCCATGCACTTTTGAATCCCCATACTGCTTTCGCTTCCACCACAGATCCTCTACCCTCTCTGTGAAAAAATACCTCCTAGCATTCGCCCTAAGCCTCCCTCCCTCCAGCGTCATGTTATATCCCCTTGTCCTTGTGTACTTTCTTCTCTGAAATATGCTCCCCTCCTGTACCCCACCCCTGTTTATTCCTCTAAGGTATTTGAAAGTCTCTATCATATCCCCTCTCTTCCAGTGAATAGATGTCAAGTTCCCAGAGTCCTTCCTCATAAGGCTTGTGGTGCAGTGCATTTATCATGTATGTTGCTCTTCTCTGGACTGCTTCCATTCTGTCTATGTCCTTCCTGAGATGTGGTCTCTAGAAGCGGACACAGTATTCCAGATGAGGCCTCCCCAGTGATTTATACAATGGCATCACTACTTCGCTCCTCCAACTGGTTATGCCCCTTCCTATGCACCCCAGCATTCTGTTTGCTTTCTCCACTGCTTTTTCGCATTGTTTGGACAACTTCAGGTCACTGGATATGATGACCCCCAAGGTCTCTCTCCTGACTTGTGGTGGCTAGAATATGTCCCTCCATCCTGTATTCCTCTCTTGGGTTTCTGTGTCCCAGGTGTATAATCTTGCACTTATTAGCATTGAAACCTAACTGCCAAACCTACCATTCCTCAAGTAGTCTTAGGTTGTTTCTCATTTTATCTAGCCCCTCCTGTGTGTTGACTCTGTTGCAGATCCCGATGTCATCTGTGAACAGGCATACTTTCCCTTCCATTCCCTCTGCAATGTCACTTATGAAGACAATGAATAGGACTGGACACAGTACCGATCCCTGTGGCACCCCACTGGTCTCCTCCCCCTCTTTGGATTTGATGCCATTTACTACTTCCTGACTCTGCTAGAAGCACCAGGAGCACAAATATCCACTCTCTCAATGTCCCCTTCCATCACACTATACAAGGACAGCGGTCTTTTGAATACCATGCCCCCACCTAGTTTAACTCACTGAGGGCAGACTTACAAAAGGAAGTTAAGCTTGGTCCATTTAAGTCAAAACTTCTTACCCTTCTGGCATCTACCAGTGGCTATGACTGTGGGACCTAGGCATCCTGCCTACCCTCCCTCTCCCCTATTCCCCTCCAGCCTACCCTGTCTCCCTCTGCCTCCCCAACGCTCTCCCTGCCATCCCCACCTGCTGCCCTCACCAGCGCTCCCTCTGGCCTGCCTTATACCCTACTTTCCACATGAACCACTTGCCCTTAGCCTTGCCCGCTCAACCTGCTTTTCATCCCCCGACCCACATTCCCTTCATCCTCCTCCTCCTCCTCCTCATTGCATAGCCTTTCTCCCCAGTCAGATGCCATCACTCTTTTCTGCCTGGCACTTGGAGGCCATACTGTCTTGCACTTAGACAAGAGAACTGCCTGTATAACACATTCAGACTTAAAACTGCTACTGTAACTATAACAATTTGTAACCAATGTAACAACAATTAGTAACTGATGTATTTACCTCAATGTATAATTCGTATACAGAATATTGTTCATACCCCTCCCACTAATTCTCCATCCTTACCTACCCTGCTATATATTGTATTAACCTGACCTTTACTTTAAATTGTTCTTTTTCGCAAGTGTCTCATTCTATTCTAAATGTAATAACTCTTAGACTTTTTACTATGTACGCTATTGGTTGATGTGGAACCTCTGTAAAAGAGCCTCTGGCTCAAAGGTATATCCGAAATCTAATAAATAAATTAACTACCACCCTCTGGGTCATGCCTTTTAGCCAGTTTCCAACCCATTTTACCACTTTAGAGCTCACACCCTGATTCCCCAATTTGTTAAGCAACCTTCTATGCAAAACGGTGTCAAAGGCCTTGCTGAAATCCAGGTAGGCCACATCCACCGCCCCTCCCTGATCTACCACCCTAGTCACCCAGAAAAGAAATCAAGAAGATTAGTCTGACAGAACCTTCCCTCAATGAATCCATGCTGCCTTGGGTCTTTTGCACCACTTGACTCCAGGAACTTCACTCCCATCTCCTTAAGCAGGGACTCCATTTGCTTCCCCACAACAAAGGTCAGGCTTACAGATCTGTACTTGCCTACCTCCTCCCTACTTCCATGCTTGTGCAGGGGGACCACCTCTGCCCTCCTACAGTCCCCAGGCACCTCCCTGTCTCTAGTGATTGGTTGAAAAGGGTCATCAGTGGTCCTGCTAGGACTTCTAGAGCTCCTTCAAAACTCTAGGGTGAATCCCATCTGGCTCCATTGCCTTGTCTGTCTTTACCTTTCCTAGTTCCTCCAAGACTCTATCCACCGTAAATAGGCTGGTGTCCACCTCTCCCCCCCGTAAACCTTTCCTCGTGAGTCTTGGCCCCTCCCTTGCCTCGTCCTTGGTAAAAACTGAGCAAAAAATACTTGTTCAGTATCTCAGCCTTTTCAAGGTCATCCTCCATCCACCCACCCTCTCCCTTCTTTAGCTTAACAATACCATTTCTGGTCTTCTTCCTCTCGCTAATATAATGGAAGAAGGTCTTGTCTCCCTTCTTAATAGCCTGTGCTATTCCTTCCTCCTTTCTTGTCTTAGCTCCTTTGATGGCTTTCCCAGCTTCTCTCTGCTTCTCCAGATATTTCACTTTTTCTTCTTCTTTCTGTGTCTCTGTGTATTTCCTGAATACCTTACTTTTTTCTCGCACTTTCTCTGCTACTGACAGAGAACCACAGTGGCCGCTTCTTTCTTTTGCTTTTTGTTTATTTTATTTATTATTATCTAGGATTGACATCATTGCAGTAAAAGCTCTTTATATAGGTTCCACGTTGGAGGGATTTTTTTTTATACAGGAGGGCAAACAATACAGGTAGGATACAACAAATTACAAACAGATACAATATAGACAATCCAGGTTGGAGGCTAATACAGGCGGACAACTGTGAGCATAAAACAAAATCCATAACGTGCACAAACTGTAACCAGGTACAGGTATATCAGAGGTGGCTGACAGTGGGCACAATGAGGCATACAAGCTATGCAAGCAAGGCATTGTACAATGTATGTCACTGGTGCACTAAAAATAAGAATAGAAATGAAGATAAAATTATTGGGTGACATAGGAGCAAGACATAGTTGAAGCGGGAGAGAGGAGAGGAGGACCCAGAGAATAGGATCAGGGATCGTATAGCACTGAGAGTTGCAGCTCTGAGGCCAAGTTGAGGGTGGGTAAGTGGAGAAGTGGAGAAGTGGTGATCCTGATGGCAGGATCAAGGGTCAGATAGCACTAGACAGCTGCGGCCCAGAAGGCTCAGTCGAGGTTGAGTTACAAGGGGTAGGGGATGAGGGTGAGCCCCATTGAGCAAAGGTGTACTCAGAGTTTAGACAGTCAGATTACAGAGGGTAGAGCCAGGGCAGCAGTCTAGAAGGAAGTTGAGAGAAGAAGCGGGTGGGAGAGAAGGGACCAGGTGGCAGAAAGGGCCGGGGAGGGGGATATGGCCCAGAGAGACTGGTCAAGGTGAGGGGAGAGGGGAAATAAGGTGTGGAGATGGGGGAGTGTGGGGAAAGGGCATGAGGTGAGAAGAATAGTGGGTAAGAATATTGATGCCTCCTAATGGAAGCAGTCACAGCTGGCCGAAGCAACAAGATGCTGTCTGAGCAGCCGCTTAAAGGAGCCTAACTTGGGTGCCGAGGAGATGACAATGTGAAGTGAATTAAACCAGAGAGGTGTCCGATGAGTGAAGGATCTTTGACCATGGGAGGTATGGCAGTGGGGAACTCTTTTTTTTATCACAACTTTATTTGTACCACCTTGCTGCGGCTCTACTAGCGGTGGCATCCAGCTGGCGGCTCCATCTGCCCAGAGAGCAGCAAGCTCACTCACATGATGGGGGTCCAGTACAGCCGCACCCCAATCCAGAAGGCCTCTCCATGCCTCCCTGAGCCGGTCTGGGACCGGACCCCCCAGCACAATTCCACAACAGTCCTCCGGGCATTGTGGAGCGCGGGCATCAGGCTGCTCGGTCGCGTCCAGCTATTTTTCCTTAGTTCCGCCTGGAATGTGCACATGCAATGAAGTCAAGGCACTGCATACCGACGTCCGCCACACTCCAACCTCAAGTGCACCACTCTTGCAGCGCACCCGATCTCCATTGGGGACCGCTGCAGAGCCGTGATAACCCCAGTCCCTCCCCAGGGACAGGAGAGCAGTCCTCAGGATGCTCAATTCTATTCCTTCCCCTGACGCGTTTCCGAGCCAGCGTGGCGCGATGCATGGCATCCAGCGCCTCAAGCCTCAGCGCCACAGGGCTGGCAGCAGAGGGGAACTCTGAAAGCCTGGCTGGCTGAGCACCTGGTGTGTCAGGAATTGGAGAATGGGGTGAGGAGTTTCTGAACACCAGGGGGGCAACATGCCGAGGCCCACTTATTTTGCTAGCAGACATGTTTGGTACATCAGTCTGCCCTTGAGGGGAAGCCAGTCAGCCTGGGCATACATGTGACAGGTATGGGTCAGTTGCGCGGACCCAGTTAGGAGTCAGCAGGCTTTGTTGAGTGCTACAGTGATGCTGCGGAGGGATGTATCCATGGTTGAACCATAGATGACAAGACCACAGTCTATGAGTGATACCACAGAGCTATAAATGGTTAAGTTGAGAGCATCCAGGGTCAGACAAGTTCTGTGTCTGTATAGGAGCCCAATACATGTGTCGACAGCCTTGGCGACATTGTCAATACGGATGGCGTAAGACATGGCACTGTCGACTGTGACACCCAGGTATTTAAAGTGCTGAACCAGTTCTAGTAGAGAGCCCACTTCATTGGTAATTATTGTTAGAGGGTAGGAGCTATGTCTGTTTTGCGTGTTGGAAAGCAACCTAATTTTCGTCTTTTTGTAGTTCATTATGGGTTTATGCCTTTTGAATCAGTTTTCGACATACGTAAAGTTTTTCTGGAGCTGCCTCTCCAAAGATTTAGGGTCAGGGTCACTGGAGAAGACTACAGCATCATCCGCATATAGCAGAGTACGGTCCTTGCAGGCAAGAGGGGAGTTTGTTAAAGACACTAAATAAGAGGGGCCCAAGGATGGAGCCTTGGGGGATTCCAGAGCGAACAGGTCTAACAACGGAAAAAATGTTCCCAATCTTCACCTGCTGTGAGTGAGCGCACAGGTAACTATTGAACCACTCCACCATGTCAAGTGAGAGGCCAGAAGCAGAGTTGATCAACCAGGAGGGCACGGTTCGCCATGTCGAAAGCCTTGGTTAAGTCTAAGCTAAGCAGTCTGACACACTGCCTTGTCACTCCTGCTATGGATCTCTTGAGCCTAACCCATTGTTCGTCTACCCCTCTCCTCATACCTTCTGCTGCCAGGGCAATTTTGAGCTGTTCCCCAATCTTCACGGAGCTGGCCTTTCAGAAATCTAGGACCTTAATCTTTGTATGGATTTCTTCTGCCAACGTGTTGACTCTAAACCTCAAAATTCTATGTTCACTGGTACCAAGGGACTGCCCACCTCAACATCCATGATTCTGTCTCCATTTATCAGCACTAAGTCCAGTACAGCCTCCTCCCTGGTGGGCTCAACCACAAGCTGCCTTAGGTTTGCCCCATACATGGCAGAGATGAAGTCCCTGCTCCTTGATGTATTTGCAGTCTGGGTATTCCAATCTGCATCTGGCATGTTGAGGTCACCCATTAGTAGTACTTCCCCTTTGGCCGCCATAATATGGATGACCTCCACTAATACTAGATCTCAATCCTCCACCTGTGCAGGAAGCCTGTAAACTACTCCAGCACAGATGGCTGTTTTGTTCCCCAACTCCAGAGTGACCCACAATGCCTCTGCTTCTTCCCTGGATCCCTGAGCCTTCACAGCTTTAATCTCTTCCTTCACATACATAACAACCCCTCCTCCCCTCTTCCCCTCCCTATCCTTTCTAAAAAGTGTATACACTGGTATGGCTGTATCCCAGTCAGGGTTCCCTACATACTATGTCTCCATAATAGCCACAATGTCTAGGTTTGTGTCTGCCATCAGTGTCATTAGGTCTGGGATTTTGTTTCCCAGACTGCGCGCATTTGTGCACATTACCTTCCACTCTGTGTATCCCCTTAACGTTCCTTGTTTATTGGTCTTTGCCATGTGCCACATTAGCAATACACATTCTGTTCTCTCTCCCACTGTAACCATGGTAGTTTTATGGTTAGATATTACGCTAGTTATTCGATCCTCACTGCCTTTTTCAGTTATGTCTAGTAAGGGGGTGGGGGGGCTGTGATAATCCTCCTGACTGTCTATGCCTCCCCCCTTGACAAGTTTAAATGATCACTAAAGATGCACTTAAACCTCTCAGAGAGGGTGCCTTCTTCTCTCCCCCCCCCAGACTGATGCAGGCAATCACGAGAATATAGTCCTTCATCCCTCCAGGTGAGGTTCTACTCCCCAGTGAAACCATACCCCACCTCTCTGCACCATTTCTTCAGCCATTTATTGAATTCAGTGATGCGGATGTCCCTCCCTTCCCCCTTGCCGTGAACTCTTCCTGTACTCTTCCTACATCTACCCCCTCTCTAGCCCAGTCATTAGTACCCAAGTGAATAATGACGTCCAGCTCCCCCCCTCCTTGCTACTGCCCATGCAATCCTAAGGATTCGCTTGCCCTCCTTCCCAACTGTGCCTCCTGGTAGGCAAATTATCTCCCTCTCACCATTGCTACCTGACCCCAGCTCAATCCCCCGGACAATGGAGATTTCAACTCTAAGTTTTTCCAGTCTCCTTTTCTTTTGGTATTTTGCCCGTGCTGCTTGAGCAATTACTCTCCTCTCCTCTTTTCCCCTCTTAACTCCACATTTGGGAAATGGCCCATCGTTCTCTCTCTAGTAAATACTGAACAAAAGTATGTGTTCAGTATCTCTGCATTCCCTTTGTTCCTCTACTTCCATCCTTTCTTACTCTTTAGCCTCACTATCCCCCCCTTTAATTAAGCTTCTCCTGGATGCAACTGAAGAATGCTTTTCCCCCTTTGTTCACTCCCACTGCAAGCCAGAGTTCAGTCTCTGTTTTGGCCTTCTTTACCTTCCTGCTGGTTCTCTTTGTTGCCTCTAGGTACTTTTCCCTATCCTCCCCACTTCTGCCTCCTGTATACTTCAGTGATGTTCTTCTTTTGGCTCTGACTGCCAGCTTTACTTTGCTGGTCTTTTGCCCTTTTTCCCCCATTGGTACCTTCCCAACTGAGTTTTCTGCCACCTCCATCACAGCTTACCATTTTTCCTCGGACTTCTGTAACTGCCCTATACCCCTTAAGCGTGTTTACAACACTCCCTTCATTCTGTCAAAATCCACCTTTTTAAAGTCCCATACCCCAAATGTGTTCACTCTTCTGGCAGTTCCTATCTGGACCGCCAATGCCACTTTTATGTAAACCAGAAGTTCTGCTGCCCTGGGGAAATCAATTCTGGAGTCTAAGGAGGGTCTCTCATTGCCCTTCTTTCGACAATACTCTGCACTTTAATAGAGAAACCCAACTTGTTGGGCAGGATTTTTTTTTTTTTTAATCACAATCACTGTTTTGCAATACTTTGACCACTGTTCTAACATACTTACCCAGGTTGAGCGTGTCTGAAGAGGCTCGCTGGGAGAAGGGAGCTCCCCTGTATATCTGATCCAGGATCTTCTCCTTGACCTGTGTGATGGTGTCAGCATCCAAGACCCTGACCGGAGTCAGCTGCACTTCTCCACCATTCTTCATCAGCACATTCAGTGTCTGTCAGGAAAGAGATGAGAAAAAGCACACATGCTAAGGTTGGAGGGCTTGTCACCAGCTGAGCACTCCCCCCACAGGTGTGAAAGGGGTAGGTCTTTAGTAGCAAAAGAGATCACCCTTAGATGAGGGGGTATCTGCCAGTAGAACTGTGTCAGTGGCTCAGTAGATTGCACACTCACCTCTGAGGCTGCAAGATCCAAAAGTTGTGGGTTCTAACCAGACACCAGGAACTTTAGGTAAATCCAACACTGACGTGCAGTGTGGGGGGGGGGGTACACTCCTGCAGTGCCATCTTCCAGAAGACACATTAAACTGAGGTCCTGTCTGCTTGTTCTGGTTGATGTTAAAGATCCCATGGCATGGCCGCCCCATGGCCGAGCAGCAGTGCAGGCAATATGAGTTTGGCAGCATACCCTGGATGCTCTGTCAGGAGGTAGGCCTGAGTACAGCAGCTGCCACTCAGTAGTGCACTGCAGTAGGGAGGAACCTCATACAACTAGCCAGACAGATGGTGGGTAGTGGTAAGGAAAACAGGGCAACAGCCCTGATCATGTGGTTGTAGCAGATGCAAGAGAAGAAAGTCCAAGAATGCCAAAAAGTGCAAGGCTATGCACTTGGGGCTGTGGAACCCAGGGGCTATGTATAAGATGGGGGGAACGGAGCTTACAGTCATCAAACAAGAAAGAGTCCTAGAGGACATCATATCTGATGACCTCGGGGTAGATGGGCAGCGTGACAAAGCAGTGGGAAAAGCTAGCAGGATGCTGGGGTGCACTGGGAGAGAGATTTCTAGCAGGAGGAGGGGGAGGGAGGGTGTGCCGCCACTGTATCAATCACTAGTGAGGCCCCACCTGGACTACTGGGTCCAGTTCTGCAGGCGGCACCTTAGCAAGGACACTGAAAGGGTAGAGTCTGGTACAGAGGTGGGCAACCAAAATGGTGATGGGGTTTGTGACAGGGTTGAATAAAGCCCTGTCCCATTTGTTACGTAGAAAGAGTTAAACGCAAGGATCCATTCTATCCTCTCCTTTTCTGTCTCGTCTGTCTGGTTGCGCAACCAAATTTTTTGTGAGAGCTAGGAACCGATTACTCAGATGGTTTCTCAGTTCTCCGCCTCTTGCTATCTCTCTGCCTTCCCTTGCTATTTCTGTCTTTTCTTCCCCCTTGCATATCTGCAGTTATAAAAAATATATGTGAATCTCTGTGTAAAACTGTATGTGATACTGGGATCCTTTGTTTAAAACTGTATATAGTTATGCTGTTGAAATGATTCCAAAAAGCTATTTGGAACTCAATGGGTTAACCTGAGATTAAGTTTTTAAGCCTTTTGCAGAGCTGTAAACAAGAGGTCAGTTCTGGGTCACTATGTTCTGTTTGCTGCACCTGCAAGGAACGAAACTGACAAGAACATTCTGCAAGAAGCAGGCTCTCTTAACGAGTTCCCACACAGAGACTTATAAAAAGAGCAACAATGCTTTTTCTAGAGAGATGAGAGTGAGGCACTGAAACTTGGAATTAAGAGATACCCTCAGAAGAAGGACTTAGTTTTCTATTTGTACTGTCTTTGTGAATAGTTACACTGAATAATTTTTAATTTGCTGTTCTAGAGAAAAATAAAATGCTATTTGGGAATTTTGAAACTGCTCCTGGTTTTTCTATGCTTTCCGACCTGTGCCTCAATGACAGGGTTGCATGAGAAGCCATATAAGGAATGCTGCAGGAACTCAACATGTACTCCGTAGAAGAGAGGACAGCAAGAGGGAACATGACTGAAACCTACAAATACCTCACAGAGGTGAACAAGGTGTAAGTGGAGGGTCTATTTCACAGAAAAGAAGGCACTAGAAATGGAATTTACGCACCTACCATAATTCTTGATCTTCTTGGATGAAGTCTCCACCATTCATTCACACTAATGGGAGTTCGCTGGAGGCGCTAGGACCCAGCGGGAGCAAACTTTTTTCGAGAGGGTCAGCGACTGAGATGGAACTATGAGGAAGCAACACCGCGAGCCCCGGCTCATGCAGCAAAGCCTATCTTGGTGTTGACCCTCCAACTGTCTCAGTACCTCCCCCACCCCGAGGAGGTGCAGCACAACTAACCTAGAAGGACTAACCACAAATCGGACATAAGATAGTCCGAATGACCAGTGTAAGAAGGGTCAACAACAAAGTCTTCACAGCCCAGCTATGGAGGGAATCATGACCAAAAACAGAGAAGTGAGCTTGGGGGATGGGCATGTGAATGAGTGGTGGAGACTTCGTCCAAGAAGATCAAGAATTACAGTAGGTACGTAATTTCCATATCTTCCTGGACACAAAGTCTCTACCACTCATTCACACTCATCGGGAGAGTTCCGAAATAATATCCCTAGACGGGCGGGCAGGAGATAAAAGCTCACATACTTAGGACAGAAGTCTGTTAAGAATGGTCCTGCCAAACGACAGATGTTGCCTAGCATGGACATCTAAGGCGTAGTGCTTAACGAAAGTATGCACGGAGCTCCAGGTAGCTGCATTGCAAATATCTGCAATGGGCACGTTGCGGATTTCCGCCAGAGATGCTGCAACTGCTCTGGTAGAGTGAGCGTACACTCTGCCTTCCAGCTTGACCTGTGCCATGGAATAGCAGTGGCGTAGACATGCCACCTGCCACACTGAAATGCATCTAATAGCAACAGGTTGACCAAGCCGGGTTTTGCTGAATGAGACAAACACTTGTTGAGCCTTGTGAAATTCTTTTGTTTTATCTAGATAGAGTTGCAGCACTCCCTTAACATCCAGTGAATGAAGGGTATGCTCCTCTTCATTCTGGAAGTTCGCAAAGTACGTAGGAAGGACTAAAGGTTGGTTTAGATGGAATTCTGAGACAACCTTAGGGAGAAACTTAGGATGAGTTGTAAGAACTACTTTTTCCTTCTGAAATACAGTGTAAGAGGGGTCTGTGACCAGTGCATGTATTTCAGAAGCTCTCCAGGCCGAAGTGATGGCCACCAGGAAGGCCATTTTCCAAGTGAGGAACTTCAAGTCACAAGTAGCTAGAGGCTTGAAAGGTTTAAGATTGAGCATGTCTAGCAGAAGGTTAATGTCCCAGGCTGCGTCTGGACGTTTGATAGTTGGTCTAGTATGCAGAACATTCCTAAGAAACCTCTTAACTACAGGTAACTGAGCCAGCGACATGGAAAGTACCGGCTCATGATATATCAAAATGGCACAAAAATGAACTTTGACTGTGGAGTACTTTAGACCTGTATTTGAGAGGTCTAAAAGGTACTCCAACACTTTATTCAGTGGGCAGGAAAAAGGGTTCCAAGAGGATTTTGCACACCAGATAGAGAAACGTTTCCATTTGGCTTTGTAGGTTTCTCTAGTGGCTGGCTAACATGTAGCCAAAAGAATATCCGAAACTCTAAGAGAAACATTGAACCTGTTCACCTCTAGCTCTTCAGGAGACAAGCATGGAGGTGAAGCGACCTCAGATTGGGATGGACCACAGGACCCTGGGTCAAAAGGTTCGTCTGAAAGGGAAGCATCTTCGCGGGGTTTCTGACAGACTGTTCAGCAGCGGGAACCATATCTGTCGAGGCCAGAAGGGGGCAATAAGAATCATTCTGTCCCTGAGACTCGAATTTGAGAAGTACCCTCTGAATTAGGGGAAGAGGAGGAAAGGCATATAGAAAGTGTCTTGTCTACCGCAGCCTGAACGCATCCTGACAGAAAACGCCAGGTCCTGGATTTCTGGAGCAGAAGAGAGGCAGTTTTGCATTGAGTGGGGAAGCAAAAAGGTCCAGGTCTGGAGTTCCCCATTCTTTGAAGAGTGACTGAATGATGGTTAAGTCGAGAGACCACTCATGAGGATCTGTTTCTGTTCTGCTGCGACGGTCTGCCAGCTCGTTTTGTATTCCTGGCAGGTAAACCGCCTGGATTAGAGCCTTGTACTCCAGGCACCATTTCCATACTCTCATTGCTTCCCTGCATAATGGGTAACAGTGTGCACCGCCCTGCTTGCTGATGTAGTACATCACTGCCTTGTTGTCCGTTTGAAGGAGAATGTTCTAGTAACAGAGAATGTCCATCAAGGCTCGGACTGCATAGAGAATGGCTCCCATTTCCAGGACATTTATGTGAAGTTGGGACTCGTCCTGAGTCCACGTACCTTGGGTGTGGAGATTCTGGCAATGAGCTCCCCACTCGGTCAGGGAGGCGTCCATGGTAATGGAGACCTGATGATCCAGAGGAGCAAGGGGATATCCTTCCCGAAGGTTGTCCTCTTGCCACCACCAGGCAAGTGACCTCTTCAGAGGTTCTGTCACCTTGATGGGAAAGGACTGAGGGTGAGTGGTTGGGGACCACTGAGTATTGAGCATCAACTGAGGGGTTCTCGTGTGGAGACGAGCTAAGGGTACAGTGAAAACCGAGGATGCCATGAGACCCAGCATCCGTTGCATCGAGATAGCTCGAACCAAGCTGTTTTCTCTGATGTATCGGACCATCTGTAAGATATTGCTCCTTCTGTCCTCTGGGAGAAAAGCCTTTGCACAGGAGGTGTCCAGAAGAGTTCCTATAAAGAGGAGCTTCTGGGAAGTTTGCAACTGCGACTCACTGAGATTTAGCAGGACTCCCATGGATGTGAGGAAATCTGAGGCTGTGGCTACAGCATCCAGAGTCCCTTGTCTGGAGCGACTTGCTAGGAGCTAGTCGTCCAGATATGGGAACACTTGCACTCCGATTTTCCTAAGATGCGCTGAGAGAATTGCACAACACTTTGTAAAAACTTGAGGCACAGAGGATAGGACTCTGAACTGATAGTGTTGACCCAACGCCACGAACCCTAGGTATTTGTGGTGCTTTGGGTGCATAGGGATGTGTTGGGTAGGCATCCTGCATGTCCAGGGAGGCTAGCCAATCGTGTTGATGAAGCAAAGGTAGCAGGGTACCTAGTGATATCATCTTGAACTTCTCCTTGTGAAGGAGCTTGTTTAATTTTCTGAGATCCAGAATGGGGGTGCATGCCACCGGTTTTCTTCGGGACCAGGAAGTAATGGGAGTAGAAACTTGTGTTTCGTTGATCCAGCGAAACTACTTCTACTGCCCTGTTGTTCAGAAGGCCTTGTACCTTGGAAGCAAGAAGGTCTGACTGTACCGCCGACAGCCTGGGCTGTCGTTTGGGGTGATGATCCGGAGGGGTTTCTGAAAGATTGAGAGAGTACCCCTCATGGATTATCTGGAGGACCCATTTGTCTGATGTTATAGACTTCCACTGGTTGTAGAACAGAGTCAGACATCCTCCCATTGCTGAGGAGGAGTCCCCTTGGACAGCTGAGGTGGGACCTGGACAGAAACTCAGAAGGTGGCAATGGGCGTTTTGGACCCTTGTGTCTTCTGCTGCACTTTCTTTTGTGGCTGAGGGTTGTGGTTTTTGTTAAAACCTCCTCTTCCGCGAAAGGACGGACAGTTTTGAAATTGACGCTTGTTCGTACCCTCCCGGGAGGGGGCAGGTGCCGGTCTAGCCGCCTTATTGGCAGATCTAGTCTTCTGAGTGGCCTTCAGAGCTTGCTTCCACCTAGTCAAGAGACACATACCGGTTAATAGGCAAGGCCATGACCCGCTGTTGGGCGCCATTCATGAAGACCAGTAATATAGCTGAAGAGTGGCGACGGTGCAGATGCCAGTCAGAATGGTATCGAAAGTATCCATTGCTGCTTTAACCTGTTGGTTATTGGACTCGATACCCCTGGTTTTGGTCTGAAGTAGCTCTGAATTAACTTCTGATTCGGGCAGAGCTTCTACCATTTGTTTGAGTGAATGCCAAAGGACATACTCATATTGAGAAAAATAGCCCTGGTAGCTGGCAATGCGCATATCCAGGGTGGAGGCAGCAAAGATTCTCTTACCTAAGGTGTCTATCTTGTGAGATTCTTTATTGATAGGCCGGGCTGTAGATGCCTGAGGAAGGACGGCCTTATTTTCCACCAAGACTACAATGGAATCAGCAAAGGCTTGTTAGGCCAATATGGGGCGATCCTTGGGAGGGGCATACTTCCTATCTATGGACTTGGCCACGGAAGGAATGAAAGCCGGATTCTTCCACACCATCTGAGAGAGGGTCTCGAAAGAGAGCTGTACTGGAGGTATTAAATCCACAGGAAGCTCTGGGGCATGGAGGTACTGGAGTTTTAAAAGCTTCCCAGGATCGATTTCTGTAGTCTGGAGAGAAAGAGTAGAACTTAAATTTTTAAGCAGAGACTTAAAGGAAAGGTCTTTGACCACAGGCTCTGTAGAAGGATTGATCCCTGCTCCCAAGGCAGTGTCATCAACATCATCACCCAGTCGAAGATCTGGGTCAGGTTCAAAATCATCTCCTGACAGTCCAGGAGGGACTGTATGGACAGGAAAGGAGTGAAAATCAGGAGGAAGAACAGAAGATTAAAGAATCAGAGTCGAGAACCCCTGGAGGCCGGACAACGCTGCACCAAGCCTCGGCGTCAACAAGTAAAATGGTGCCAAGCACAAGGAGGGTGGCGCCATTGAAGACAGCCCAGCACACAGCGCTGACAGAGGTCATGGCGCCGACAGAGCCCGTGGCACTGCGGACAGCGCCGACAAAATCCGTGGCACCGTGGACGGTGCCAAGCGAGTCCCCGGTGGTGCGGACGGCGCCGAGAGAATTCCAAGGGTTTGAAAACTGCGATTTAAAGAAAAAGGAGGAAAACTGGCAGGAGATGGAGGCATCGGTGTGGACCCCTGCACCGCAGCCAAGTGAGGGGGATAAACATCCGAGCGTGGAGTCGACAGCACCGAAGAAGGCGCTGCGCAACAAGGAAGGCCCAACCACCCCACCCATTCTTCTGAATGGCCCAAAGGCCTCGGAGTGACCTCTCCATGTAATTGGACCAACCTCCGAGCCCACTGCTCCATAAGAGCAGCTCTGGTGTCGAGGAGGTCGGTCACCAAAGACAGAAACCGGCGACTCCGACAGACGTGGAGACCACTGCCTGGTCCTAATAACCGACCATCTATGCGCAGACATACCAGAGGGAGACCTCGAGTGATGCAGTTTCTTTTTCGACCTGTGTGCTGAAGAAGAACTCGAAGCCGAATGGTGCTGTGAGTGGGGCCGTTTCATTTTATGCTTTTGGGGGGACCGAGCATCGGACTGCCCATTGTCAGGCCCCCCCTCTGGAGAGGGCAGTGGACTGGATCTAGCACGGCTGACTGAACAGCTTTCATACGAAGTCCCCCTACCATCACCTGACCCGCTCATGGTCGACTCCGTCAATGGAGGACTGAAGACTTCTTTCTTGTTATAAGTAGAATTAAATATAATCGGTTACTTATTCGAAGATAAACTACAAAACAAAAACAAAACTGAAAACTAAGCTGCTAGTTTGAAGTCTGACTCCCGGCGGACGAGCAACGCCATCACTGAAGTGCACTCGACGGCGGGAAAAAAGGAACTGAGGCGGTTGGAGGATCAATGCCAAGACAGCCTTTACTGCATAAGCTGGGGCTCGCACTGCCGCTTCCTCGTGGTTCCATCTCAGACGCTGACCCTCTCGAAAAAGGTTTGCTCCCGCTGGGTCCTAGCGCCTCCAGCGAACTCCCATTACTGTGAATGAGTGGTGGAGACTTTATGTCCAGGAAGATCAAGAGGACATGCAAGGAAGCTGAGAGGGGGAAGTTTAGGAGAGACGTGTGGAAATACTTCCTGCATGGAAAGGACAGCAGATGATTGGAAATGCCTGCCAGAAAAAGCAGTGGGGCAAAAATTGTGGGGACCTTTGGGGAGCTTCAAGCATCTGTAGGATAGGCATGGGGCATATTAGGTAGCGGCACGGAGGGGGGGGGTGACACATGAAAATTACGTACCTACCGTAATTCTTGATCTTCTTGGACGAGTCTCCACCACTCATTCACACTAGTGGGATTAGCGCCGGAGGCACTAGGACCCATCGGGAGCAAACTTTTTGCTGGAGGGTCGGCGCGAGAGATGGCACCATGAGGCATGGTGCCGCGAGCAGCGGCTCGAGCGGCAATGACCATCTCGGCGACGACCTCCAACCGCCTCAGTACCTTTTTACCAAGGAGGTGCAGCCAATTAACGTGAAGAGTAAATCTAACTCAAAAACGGATTATAAGATAGTCCTCGTATTTACCCGTGTAAGAAGGTCAGCAAAGAAGTCCCTCACGCCTAAAGATTTGAGGGAGTGAAGACCAACACAGCAGTGAGCTCGGGATGGAGGGTGGGAGGTGAATGAGTGGTGGAGACTCATACAAGAAGATCAAGAATTACGGTAGGTACGAATTTCATATCTTCCTGGACATAAGTCTCACCACTCATTCACACTAGTGGAGAGTACCAAGCTGATAATCCCCCAAAAGGCGTGCAAGAGAGCCAGAGCTCACACGCCTAAGATAGAAGACCATTAAGGATAGTTCTGCCGAATGCGAATGTCGCTTGGCATGGAACATCCAGTGCATAATGCTTAACGGGTTATGCACTGAGCTCCAGGTGGCGGGCGCTGCAGATATCCGCACATTGGAACATTGCGAATCTCCGCTAAAGATGCCGACCGCCTCTAGTAGAGTGAGCGCATACTCTACCCTCCAATTTAACTTTGAGCCATGGAGTAGCAATGTCGAAGGCATGCCACTAACCATGATGAGATGCATCTAATAGCGACGGGTTGACCCAGCGGGGTGTCGCTGAAAGAACAAACAGTTGCTGAGTCTTGTGAAAATTCTTGGTTCTATCTAAATAGAACCAAGGCTCTCTTAACATCCAAGGAATGAAGAGATCGCTCTTCATTTTGGAAATTAGCTAAGTAAGAGGGAAGTACCAGAGGTTGGTTTAGATGGAATTCTGACACAACCTTGGGAAGAAATTTAGGATGAGTACGGAGAACTACCTTGTCTTTATGGAATACAGTATCACGGAGGGTCCGTCACCAAGGCATGAATCTCCCAGACCCCGCGGCTGAGGTAATGGCCACCAGGAAGGCAGTCTTCCAGGTAAGAAATTTTAGCTCACAGGTAGCTAAGGGCCTGAAGGCTTCGAGTGAGCATGTCCAGCACCAGGTTAATGTCCCAGGTTGCAACTGGACGCCTAACAGGGGTCTGGTATGAAGAATCCCTTAAGAAATCTCTTCACCATAGGAAGCTGAGCCAGAGTCAAGGAAGAAACTGGCTCATGGAACGCTGAGATGGCACTAAGGTGAACTTTAACTGTGGAGTACTGGAGACCTGAGTTTGATAGGTCCAAAAGATACTCAGAACCTTGTCAGGAGGACAGGAAAAGGGTTTCAAGAGGACTTGCACACCAGAGAGAAAAGCGTTTCCATTTGAAGCGACGTTGGTGGCTGGCTTCCGCGAGCCAGAAGGATGTCCGAGACTCTACGAGATAGTTGAATCGATTCACTTCTACCTCTTCAGGAGCCAAGCATGAAGGTGAAGTGATTTCAGGTTGGATGGACCAACGAACCCTGAGTCAAAAGGTTGATTTGCAAGGGAAGTGGTCTCGGAGAGGCTGCCAACATACTGTTGAGCAGAGGAAACCATAGTTGCCGAGGCCAGGAGGGAGCAATGAGAATCATTTTGGTCCCGAGACTCGAACTTGAGGAGAACTCTCTGGATTAGAGGGATCGTGAAAGGGTCGAAGAAAACGCTTTGTCCACCAGCAGCCTGAACGCATCCTGACAGAAAATCGTCAGGCCCTGATTTCTGGAGCAGAAGAGAGGCAGTTTTCGCTGAGTGTGGATGCAAAAGGTCCAGGTCTGGAGTCCCCACTCTTCGAATAGTGACCGAGATACGACTGGATCGAGAGACCACTCGTGAGGGTCTGCCTCCGTTCTGCTGAGGTGATCTGCTAGATCGTTTTGTATACCTGGCAGATAAACTGCCTGAATCAGAGACTTGTGCTCCAAGCACCACTCCCACACCCTCATTGCTTCCCTGCAAAGGGGGTAAGAATGAGCACCGCCTTGCTTGTTGATGTAATACATCACAGCTTTGTTGTCCGTTTGAAGGAGAATGTTCTTGTGACAAAGGATATCCTTCAGAGCTCGGATCGCGTAGAGGACCGCTCTCATCTCCAGGACATTTTGTGGAGAAGAGTTTCAACTGACTCCATACACCTTGAGTGTGGAGGAGCGACAGTGAGCTCCCATCCCATTAGCGATGCGCCTGTGGTGATGGAGATCTGATGATCTGGGGAGCAAAGGGGAACCCTTCCAGGAGATTGCTCTTTGAGTCCACCAGGTGAGAGACCTTCAAGGGCTCCGCCACCTTGATGGGATAAGACTGGGGGTGAGAGGTCGGAGACCACTGAGTGGAGAGCATCCATTGGGTGGTTCTCATGTGCAAGCGGGCCAGGGGTACAGTGAACACCAAGGATGCCATGAGACCCAACATGCGTTGCATCGAGAGAGCTGTAACCGATTGGTTCTCCCCGATGTAACGGGCCATCCGAAGGATGTCGAGTCTTCTGTCCTCTGGAAGGAAAGCCTTCGTGGAAGGTGTGTCTAGAAGCGTCCCTATGAAAAGGAGCCTCTGGGAGGGCTGCAGTTGTGATTTTTTCAAATTCAGCAGAATTCCCATGGACGTAAGAAGACGAGAAGTCATTTGCACGGCTTCCAAAGTCCCTTGGCTGGAAGGGCTTGCTAACCAACGTCCAGGTAGGGAAACACTCTGAGTCCGATCTTCCTGAGATGCGCTGCGAGAACTGCACAACACTTTGTAAAGACTCGCGGCGCCGAAGATAGCCCAAAAGGCAGGACTCTGAACTGATAATGCTGACCCAGAGCTACAAACCTGAGGAACTTGCGGTGGGTCGGGTGGATGGGGATATGCTGGTAAGCGTCCTGCATATCCAGGGAGGCCAGCCAGTCGTGCTGATGCAGCAAGGATAACAGGGTACCTAGGGAAATCATTTTGAATTTCTCCCTGGGGAGAAATTTGTTTAACTTTCTGAGGTCTAGAATGGGGCGCATTCCCCCAGACTTCTTTGGAACCAGGAAGTAATGGGAGTAGAACCCTGTGCTCCGCAGATGCGGGGGCACCAGTTCTATTGCCCTGTTGCTTAGAAGGCCCTGGATCTCGGCGGTGAGGAGGTCTGACTGAGAGGCCGACAACCTGGGCTGTCGTCTGGGAGGACAATTCGGGGGGGTTTCCAAAAAACTGAGAGAATAACCCTCGCGAATTATCCGAAGGACCCATTTGTCCGAAGTTATGGACTTCCACTGGTTGTAGAAGTACATCAAACGACCTCCCACCGGAGGAGAAAGTTCCACCTCGGGCCATGTGGATGGAACTTGGGCCAGCAATTCATAAGGTGGCACTGGGGGCTTTAGGCCCCTGCGCTTTCTGCTGCGCTTTCTTTTGAGGTTGGGCAGGTTGGCTTTTATGGAAGCTTCCCCTGCCTCTGCCTCGAAAGGACTGACCACTATGAAACTGACATCTGTTCACATGCCCCCGAGAGGGAGCAGGCGGAGGTCTGGCCAACTTAATGGCCGACCTAGTCTTCTGAGTGGCCTCTAAGGCTTGTTCCACCTGAGGGCCGAAAAGAAAGGAGCCATCAAAGGGCAGTGCCATTACCTGCTGCTGAGCATCATTCATGAAGCCAGAAGTACGCAGCCAGGAATGGCGCTGAGTACAAATACCTGCAGCTGCTGAGCGAGAAGCAGTGTCGAAAGCGTCCATGGCAGCTTTGACCTGTTGGTTATTGGACTCAATACCCCTAGTAACGGTCAATAGAAGCTCTGACTTGGAGTCCAAATCCGGAAGAGCTTCAACCATTCTTTTCAAAGAGTGCCACAGGATATACTCATACTGAGAAAAATAGCCTTGATAACTGGCAATATGCATACTTAGAGTGGAGGCAGCAAAGATTCTCTTACCTAATGTATCAATCTTACGAGACTCTTTGTTAATAGGTCGAGCTGTAGTAGTTTGAGGAAGAACGTATATCATTCTCTGCCAGGACTACAATAGGATCCGCAAAGGCTTGGGATGCCAAAATGGGACGATCCTTGGGAGCCGAATACTTCTTATCAATGGATTTAGCCACTGAGGGAATAAGAGCAGGATTATTCCATACCATTTGAGACAGCGTCTCGAAGGAAGGCTGGATCGGAGGAGTCAAATCCGTACGGATCTCCGAAGCATGAAGGTACTGGAGTCTTAATATCTTCCCAGGATCGATGTCTGTAGTCTGGAGAGAAAGAGTGGATCTCAGGTTCTTCAACAGAGACTTAAAGGAGAGGTCCTCAACCACAGGCTCTGTAGCAAAGAAAGATCCTGTTTCCTCCACTTCATCACCCAACCGAAGGTCTGGGTCAGGCTCAACATCATCTCCTGATGGTCCAGAAAGGACTGATTGGACAGGAAAGGAGTGAAAATTAGGAGAGGAGGAAATAGCAGAGAAACAAGGGAGGTCCCGGGCCCCGAGCTGAAGAGGCAAAAGCAGGTTGAAAACGGCACCGCAGAGGGCCTGGCGCCAGAGAGCCTGCAGCACATAGCTGAGCCACCGAGACCAAGCCGGCGCCGCCCGAGACCAAGCAGGCGCCGCAAGGCGAACAGCACAGCAGCACCGACAAGCCAACAGACCCTGCGGAGCGCCGAGCGCCCAGGAACCTGGAAATCTAGAGAAGGAAAAAACCAGGAGATAAGGGCATCGGTGTGGCCCCTGTACGCAACCATGTGAGGGGGAAACACCTGGCGGAGTCACAGCACCGAAGAAGGCGCGCGCGACTAGGAAGGTCAACCGCCCTACCCGATTGCTGGAGGAGCCCGGGGCTCTGTGCAACCAGAGCCAGGCAGGAGAACCAACCTCCGAGCCCATCGCTCCATAAGAGCGGCCCACTGATGAAAGTGCTCATCTGGGCCCCTACTACAGGCGGGAGGGGCTCCGATGTGGAGGACAACGGTCACCAGCAGTTGGCGACTCCGAAGAAGGAGAACGGCAACTAGCTACGATAACCGACCGTCGAGGCGCAGACATACCAGAGGGCGACCTCGAGTGATGCCTTCTCTTTTTTGACCTGTGGGCGAAGAAGAGCTCGAGGCGAGCGGTGCCGAAATCACGACCGTTTATTTTATGCCGACAGGACCGCGCGCCCATCCCAGGCATCGGACTGACCATTGTCGAACCCCGCTGAGGAGAAGGAGGCTGACCGGACTAAGCCCGCTGACTGAACAGCTTTCATACTGAAGTCTCCCCTACCGTCACCTGGCCTGCTCATGGTCAGTAATCTCGTCCAGTAGGCCGAGACTTCTTCAAGTAAGTTAAATTTAAAATATTAGAAAAATTTAGCAAAATAGAATAAAATTAAGCGATACTACTATCGAGATAATGTTACAAAAAAAAATAAACTGAAAACTATCGCTAGTTTGAAGTTTGACTCCGACAAGGGCGGCATCGTCACTGAAAGCGCTTTTCGGCGGGAAAAAAAAGGAACTGAGGCGGTTGGAGGGTGCGTCGCCAAGGCCAGTCATTACCCGCTCGAGCCGCTGCTCGCGGCGCCATGCCTCGCGGCGCCATCTCTCGCGCCGACCCTCCAGCAAAAAGTTTGCTCCCGATGGGTCCTAGTGCCTCCGGCGCTAATCCCACTAGTGTGAATGAGTGGTGGAGACTTATGTCCAGGAAGATCTATGACCAACTAGGGTCAGTGGTGATGGAATAGGCAGGGACAATGGGCAGACTGGATGGGCCCAAAGGTCCTTTTCTGCCAACAAAATATGGAAATTACGTACTTACCGTAATTTTTGATCTTCCTGGATGAAAAGTCTCCACTACTCATTCACACTAATGGGACTACGCCAGAGGTGCTAGGACCCCGCGAGAGCCAAAAATCTTCAGGAGGGCTGCCGGCAGGATAGTACCATGCATGCGCGGCACTGCAAGAGTAGCTCACGCCATATAGGTTATCTCGGCGTCAACCCTCTAACTTCCTCAGTACCTTTTCGACTGAGGAGGTGCAGTGAAAACTAACAAAAGAAAACCTAACCCTAACTTCCGGGCATATGAAGGCCTGGATGACCCATGTAAGAAGGGTCAATTCAACAATGTCTTCACAGCCTGAACAACAAGGAATTGAAGACTAAAACAGAATGAGTGAGCTCAGGGGATGGTGGGTGGGTGTGTGTGAGAATGAGTGGTGGAGACTTTATCCAAGAAGATCAAGAATTACGGTAAGCACATAATTTCCATATCTTCCTGGACTAAAAGTCTCCACCAATCATTCACACTAATGGGAGAGTACTGAGCTAAAAATCAACCCCCCCACCCATCCCGAGTAGGGCAGTAGGAGACAGATCTCACTCAGGACAGAAGTCCATAAGGTCTGTTCTTCTGAAGAAAGTGAACGGTCTGGCATGGACATCCAGAAAATAGTGCTTTTACAAAGGTACGCACTGAGCTCCAACTCACCAGCTTGCAGAAGTCTGCAACAGGCACACTACAAATCTACGCTAGGAAAACCGCAACCACTTCAATAGAGTGGTGTGAACCCGGCCTTCCAACTTGACCTGTGCCATGGACTAGTAATGTTGAAGACATGCTACTAACCAAGCCAAAATACATCTCGTGGCAACAGGCTGACCCAGCTTAGGCATGCTGAAAGATACAATAGTTGCTCGGATGCATATCTCTTCTTTCTGTCAATGCAGAATCGCAGAACCCTCTTAACATCCAGAGAAATGAAGGGAGCGCTATCCTTCATTCTGGAGTTAAAGTAAGTAGGGAGAAGTAAAATGAACTAACGGTAACTGAGCCAGTGACATGCTGTCTACTGGCTCAAGATAGACTGAAAATGCGTAGAGGTGCAACTTCACTGCTGCGCAATGCAGACCTGTGTTCAACAGGTCCAAGAGGTACCCTAACACCTTACTTGGTGGGCAACCGAAGGGTCCAGATGGGACTTGCACCACAGATGGAGAAGGGATTCCACTTAGCCACGTGAGCCCTCCTGGTGGAAGGCCTATGCACGGATTAGAAGACGTCTGGGAAACCTAAAACTTGCCCACTTCCACATCCTGAGGAGCCGGCATGGAGACGAAGGGAACAAAGATTAGGATGGACTAAAGTCCCCGTGTCAGAGGTTCGCTTGTAGAGTGGTCGCCTAGGGGGAACTTCTGACAGATGTTGATCAATGCAAATCATATCTGCCGAGGCCAGTCTAGGACGATGAGAATCATCCTACCCCCCTGTGCCTACAACTTGAGTGGCACCCTCTGAATTAAGGGAAGAGAAGGAAAACTTCCAGGGAGCGTCTTGTCTACTGCAGTGAATACATCCTGACAGGAAACACCAGGGTCTGGATTTCTGAAGCAGGATAGAGGTAGTTTTGTGTTGAGAGGGGACACAAAAAGGAGCAGGTCCAAACTACCCTACTCGCCAAAAGTGACTGCACAAAATCTGAACTGATGCATCGTGCTTGAGGTACCACTCTCACAACCTCACGGCCTTGCAGCAGAGAGAGTAGGAGGGTGCCCCACCTTGCTTGTGATCCAAAGTAGGATCATGTCATGGCAGAGGGCATCCTTCAGGACTTTGCTTATAAGGTGGCTCTCATCTGTAAGAAGTTTATGAAAAGATAAGATTCCTCTTGGCTCCACACCTGAGTGTGGACGTCTTGACAGTGAGCTCCCCATGAGAGATTTTGTCTGAGGCTCTGTCATTTTGTACGGAGGACTGTGATGCGTGGTCGGAGACCACTACTTGCTGTGGGGGATGCCCTGAGTCCCAGCATCCGCTCGACCAAAAAGGGCCCGAAAAGCTTTGTTTTCCATGATGTACAAGACATCTGAAGATGTAGTTTCTTCTGTCCTCCGGAAAAAAAACCGATGCCATGGAGGTATCCAGGAGGGCCCCTAAGAAGAGAAGCTGCTGGGAAGATGAAACGGTCACCTTCCCCGAATCAGAAACCCCCTGGAGAGAACAATTGAGAAACTGTGGCAACTGCCTCCTGTGTCTCTTGACAGATGGGCTAGCCAGGAGCCAAATGTCCAGGAAGTGAAGTCTTGAATGCAGAGGTTTTAGTGAACTCCTCCCTGAACAGGTACTAGTTTGACCTTCCAAGGCAGACAAATGGCGCATGCTGCCTGTTATCTTGGAACCAGAAGCAATGGAAATAGGAAGCTGTGCTCCATTCCGCTGTGGAACAACTTCTGCTGGCCAGTTCCCGCATAGGCCCCGTATCTCAGAAGCAAGAGAGCGTGATTGAGAGGCAGACAGACTGGGCTGCTGTCTGGTGGAAGGTCTGGGAAAACTGCAAAATTGGGAGAAAGTCCCTCTCGGACAATCCTGATGACCCATATGTCCTCCACTGGCTCCAAAACTGAATTAGACACCTCTTCTACCGCCGAGAGGCGTCCCCCTCAGACAGCTGAGGTGGGACCTGGGTTGGATCCATACAGGTTGGCAGAGGGCTCTTTGGGGCCCTGTGCCCTCTATTGGGTTGGTTCCTGATAAAGGCACCTAGGCTTTTACCTTGCAAGGACTGTCTGTTACAAGAATGTTATTTAAATGGCAGCTGTATTGTTCCGGGCGGTCTCCAGAACTCAGCCTGAGGGCTGAACAGATAAGCACCATCAAGCAGACGTTAACCCAGCTGCCCTAGAGGCAGAGTCGTAGGTGTCCATAAAAGCTTTCAGCTGATTACTGAGCTATAAGCCTCTAGCAATGGAGCATTAGATTTTGGAAGGCTCTAGACCATTGCATTGAGTGTGTTCCATAGGGTGTACTTGTACTGAGGAATGTAGGAACTCAAGACGCAGAAGTCTGCTTTGGTCCACAGATGAAGACTGTTATGGTGGACCCTATATCCCTGAGGAAAAAGAACTGGAAAGATGATCTTCCATCACGCTGATACAGACGGCTTGCATTCCAGTCCATAAAAAGTGTCATCCGCTGTGTCTTCGGCAAAGCAGAATAGGGAGAGACTCATTCAGATACACTTCTACCCCAGAATAACCTTCAAAAGGCAGGTCTAGACCAGGAACATTGGAGACGCCACCACCTGGATCAGTGAAGAGGCGCCACACATGGCGCCAGACCCGGCACCGCACGTGGTGCCAGAACCACTGCTGGACCTAGACCTGAAGAAAAGGGGGAGAAGGAAAGTGGTACCCTTGCCGGCCCTGCAGGGAGGAGGGTAGCCATGAGGAGTCAATGGTATTGGCACCAGAAGGACACAGACATCCTGGCCCACCGACTCACACGTATAGTGGCTCTGAGGCCCTGGAACCAGCCCACTGGCCAGGACAACTGGGCAGATGCCATACCCCACTCTAAAGAAAGGCCCAGATGTGAAACTGTACTGGAACCCCATCGAGGGACAGAGGCGGATTCAGTGTCTAAGACCACAGCCATTAGGCGAAGCCACAGAGGAACCCTCCGGTCAGTTCAGGCCTATTGCTCTCCACCACGGATGATCCTCGCAAGAGGCGTACCAAGAGGGCGACCTTGAGCGGTACCGATTTCTTCTTCTTCCACCAACAGAAGGAAGAAGAGCTCGAGTCAAGTGGGCCGGTCCCAGAACCCTTTTTGTACTTGGTTGGACTATTCCCCGAGCAGGACTGCCCATGGTCGGACCCCCCTTCGCCAAGGGCAGCAGACCGAACATAGCCCCACTGCCATCACAGGTTTCAAACAAAGTCTCCCTACTATCGCCACTACCATCTAACGTTGACTCTGTTGATGGCAGGCTGAAAATTTCTTCTTTATCTTTTTTTAAAATAAGAAAAGAACACTAAAACGGTAAGTTAAACGAATACTGAACAGCTACAGCTGCTGTCATATAGACAAAGACTTGACTCCCAGCAGGCGAGTGACATCATCATTGAAGCGCATTCAACAGTAGGAGAAAAGGAACTGAGGTGGCTGGAGGGTTGATGCCGAGATAGCCTATGTGGCGTGAGCTAGTCTCGCAGCACCGTGCATGCACAGTGCTATCCCCGCGCCGGCCCTCCTTAAGATTTTTGGCACCCGAGGAGTGCTAGAGCCTCCAGCATAATCCCAAGTGTGAATAAGTGGTGGAGACTTTTAGTCCAGGAAGATCTGTGTTTCTATGACCTCTTGCAAATGAGATGGCACAATGTGTCAAAATAGAAAAAAATGAAACCTGAACTCCTGAAAGGGGCAACTCCCTGTTACCAAAATAGAGAAACGATTAAACTTGAGAGTAAATCATGACCCCATTTCTTTACATCAGAGAGAAGAAAGGTGGAACTTAGGTGCATGTGGGGTTGCAGGACTGGACAGACCAAGGGAGTCGAGATGTATTCATCTCCCAAGGCACGTCTTAGGGTAGTGGGCCAAGGCCCAGACTCACACAGAGAAAAAACAATGGGGTATACCAACCAAAAAAGTCTAACATGGTTAGAGAAGGAATTATAGTACAATGATCTGCTTCCTTTGCAACCATAGGGATGCTCCCTGTGTGACAGTTAATGTACTTATCTAAAAAGGTGCACAGCACCCCTCCCAAGCACACAGCAGCCACTCAGTGGAGTCAGACTGGGCAATACCCAGGGCACATGCTGCATTTAGCAAACGCTAGGGATATACCCATAGAGGGGCTATACCCTGGGCAGGGAGGACAAGGAAAGAAAAAAGTGGAGGAAGGGGCTTCCTTTCTCACACTAGAATCCACCTTTTTTTCTGGGTTGGTTAGAGGGCCACTAAAGTCCCCTCCCCCTTTTTGGGGGGTGAGAGCAGGGCACCAGAGTGCCCAACTCTCTATTTTGATTTTGTCATAACAAAGGAAATAAACCCCCTAGGAAGGTTATGACTGGGGTCGTGCCAACCATAAAAAAACATATGTGGTGCTGCCAGCACCTACAGGGTAAGCTGCCCAGAGGCTGTGGCTCTGACAGAGCATGGTAATCAATGGTGAAGATATTCCAGAAGATCAACAATTACGTTAATTATGTAGTTTTCAAATTTTCCAGAAATCAATCCTCACCACTGATTCCCAGTTGTGGGTCAGAGTACCAAGCTTCCCTATTCTATGAGAGGAGCTGGCTCAACCCAAGGGAAACAGAAATCCCTCAGCCCTCTACTTTGGAGAGAAATGGAAATTACGTACCTACCGTAATTCTAGATCTTCCTGGACGAAGTCTCCACCCCACTCATTCACACTGATGGGATCTACACTGGAGGCACTAGGTCCCAGCTGGAGCAAACTTTTTGCAGGAGGGTCGGCGCCAGAGATGGAGCCGCGAGCCTCGGTTCGTGCGGCAATGACTATCTCAGCGTAGACCCTCCAACTGCCTCAGTACCTTTTTTCCGAGGAGGTGCAGCGTAACTAACCTAGAAGGATAGCCTAGCAAAAACTGGACATAAGATAGTCTGGAAGACCAGTATAAGAAAGGTTAAAGAAAGAAGTCTTCACAGCCTAAAGATTGAGGGAGTGAAGACCAACAACAGAGGTGAGCTTGGGGGATGGTGGGTGGGCGTGTGAATGAGTGGTGGAGAATTCGTCCAAGAAGATCAAGAATTACAGTAGGTACTTAATTTCCGTATCTTCCTGGACATAAAGTCTCCACCACTCATTCACACTGATGGGAGAGTATTGAACTAATAATCCCCCCCAAGAAGGTGGCAGGAGAGACCAAGAGCTCACAAATTTAGGACAGAAGTCCATTAAGGATGGTTCTGCCAGACAAAAGATGTTGCCTGGCATGGACATCCAGGGCATAGTGTCTGACAAAAGTATGCAGTGAGCTCCAGGTAGCCACATTGCAAATATCTGCAATGGGCACATTGCGGATTTCCACCAGGGATGCCGTGACTGCTCTAGTAGAGTAAGCGTACTCTCTGCCCTCCAGCTTAACCTGTGCTGTGGAATAACAGTGGCGAAGGCATGCCACCAGCCATGCTGAGATGCATCTGATAGCAACAGATTGACCTAGCCGGGTATCGCTGAAGAAAACAAACAGTTGTTGAGCTTTGCAAATTTCTTTTTGTTCTATCTAAATAGAAACGCAGTGCTCTTTTGACACCAAAAGAATGAAGGGTACGCTCTCCTTCATTTTGGAAGTTCGCAAAGTAAGTAGGTAGGACCAAAGGTTGGTTTAGGTGGAATTCTGAAACAACCTTAGGGAGAAACTTAGGATGGGTCCTAAGAACTACTTTGTCCTTATGAAACACAGTATACGGAGGGTCTGTGACCAAGGCATGTATTTCAGAAACCCTGCGGGCCGAGGTAATGGTCAACAAGAAGAAAAAATTACTCACTTTAGTAATTGTGTTTCTTTTAGTGGAGTCTTGCTGTATTCTGACTATTGCAGTTAGGTCCTGCCTTTCAACTGTCCCGGAGAACAAAGAGTTAACTTTTCTATGCCTTGCATAGAATGTTCATCACAAGCTCGGTTGAAGCCTCTGCCTGTTGTTATTTGAACTGCAACTGTCAGATCTTTACGAGCAAAAACTCACTAGGTGTTCTGTGTGGAAACTAAAATTTTTACTAGCCAACTGGCAAATATATAATGTTTTTGGTTCTCAAAGGAAGACTCAAGTCAGGAAACCCAAAAACCAAAACACATCCAAAAAGCAACATTCCACCCAAAGAAAAAAGAGGGTGTAAAAAAGACACCCCTAGGGTGCCAACACTGCTCCTGCCCACCCGCATCCCAAAAACTAGGTTCTGAGAGGGGAGGCGGGGGGGAGGTCAGAATACAGCAAGACTCCACTAGAAGAAACATAATTATTAAGCTGAGTAATTTTTTCTTCAACAAACATGAAGTCTTGCTGTATTGCAGACTACCAAGCAGTACCTCCATTGAGGAGGGACAGAACCTACTTCGGAAATAGGCTCTGAAGTACTGCTGTGCCAAACCGAGCATCACTCCTAGCCTGGATATCCAGAGAGTAACGCTTGGTGAAAGTATGGACTGTTTTTCAGGTGGCTGCTTGACAAATTTCTAAGAGAGGAATATCCCTGGCAGCAGCCAGGGAAGCAGCTGTACCTCTTGTGGAATGAGCCCTCAGGCCTGAGAGTGGAGTTCTACCCAGTTTTTCATAGAAGAATTGTATACAAGAAACAATCCACCTGGCAACAGATCTCTTAGTGGCAGGTTTGCCCTTACCAACTTCTCTATAAGTGAGGAACAACTGGAGGGATTCAAACCTGTGACCCTCGGTACACTCTGTGTAGTAGCTAAGGGCTCTTTTAACATCCAAACTGTATAGCCTCCTCTCTCCCGAGGAAGAATGATCAGTGAAGAAAACAGGGAGAGATATAGACTGGTTGAGGTGGAAATCTGAAACCACTTTAGGCAAGAACTTTCTGTTAGTTCTAGGGACCACTTTATCTCTGTGAAAAGAGATGAAATCAGATTCCACTGACAGGGCTTGCAATTCACTGATACGTCTGGGTCTGGCAGAAGTAATGACTACCAAAAAAAAAAAAAAACAGTTTTCCAAGTCAAGTACTTAAGCTCTGCTGAGGACAAAGGCTCAAAAGGGGGTTGCATAAGTTGAGCAATGCAAACATTAAGGTCCCAAGCAAGAGCAGGATCCCTAAAGGGGGAATTGGTGTGAAGCAATCCCTTGAAAAACTTACAGAATACAGGATGTGATGACAGAGAGGAAGACTTGCCTATAGACAGGAAAGCAGAAACAGCTGCCAAGTGTACCTTAAGTGTAGCTGGTCTAAGACCTAGGCCATTAAGATGGACCATATAATCCATGAACCGTAGGCAATTTAGCAGAGTCTGGAGAAATATTCTTTTTAGAACACCAAATGCTGAATCTTTTCCATTTGGAGTTGTAAGTCCTTCTAGTGGAAGACTTTCGAGAAGCCTTAAGGATATCCAGAACCCCTTGGGACAGATGCAGATCTGCAAACTCTAACTCTTTAAGAGCCAAGCCTTGAGATTGAGAGACTGAAGATTCAGGTACCAATCCTCCCCTGAAAGGATGTCAACAGGTTGTAATTCCTGGGAAGAGACAGGGGAAGATGGACTGTTAGGTACAGCAACAAGGGATACCATGGCTGTCTGGCCCAGTCTGGACCAATCAGAATCACTTTGCATGGCTGTGACCTTATCTTGACTAACACTCTGAACAGAAGAGGGAAGGGGAAGCATACAGAAATTTCCCTTCCCAGTTCAGAATCAGAGTGTCCAGGGGGACTGAGCCCAAGACTGGGGGTCTGCAACAAAAGAGAGGAAGTTGGTGATTGTCTGGGGCTGCAAAAAGATCTATCTCTGGAGTGCCCCGTCTTGAGAAAATCACTTTCAACACCAGAGGATCTAGTGCCCATTCGTGATGGCCCTGGGATATTCTGCTCAGTGCATCTGCTAGGATATTGTCCTTCCCAGGGAGGTGAACTGCTATCAGAGAAGTTTGCAGGGAATAGGCCAGGGACCACAACTTCATTGCTTCTGTGCACAAGGCCGTAGACCGAGTGCCTCCTTGCTTGTTGATGTACCACATGGTGGTGGTGGTGTCTGTTCTGACCTGAACCACCTTGTTCTGTACAGATCTGGAAAAAGCTTGCAGTGCCAGAAACACTGCTCTGAGTTCCAAGAGATTGATGTGAAGCAGAGATTCCTGAGGTGCTCACAGTCCCTGGGTGGTAAGATTCCCCAGATGGGCTCCCCAGGCCAGCAGGGAAGCATCTGTAATGAGGATCACTGAATGAGACTGAGTGACAAATGGAACCCCTTGTCTCAAATTGTCCTGATCCTGCCACCATTGCAAGGCTTGGATCAGGGTTCGAGTCACTGGAATCAGTTTGGTAAGGGAATCCTTTCTTTGGGACCAAAAAGCTCTTAAGTGGAACTGAATGTCCCTCATTTGGAATCTTGCCCCCGGACCACTGCTGTGGAAGCTGCCATGTGGCCCAGCAGCTGAAGGAAATGCTTTGCTGGTCGAGACACCTGAAGGCTGAATGAAGAGGCCAGTTCCATGAGGGTTCTTGCCCTTTCTAGGGGAAGGAAGGCTCTTGCTTTTACCGTATCCAGTTCTGCACCTATGAAGGCGAGGAGCTGCACTGGTTCGAGAACTGATTTTGGTACGTTGAGAAGGAATCCTAAAGAAGTGAGCACTTGCTGGGTCACTTGCAGGTGTGACTTGACTTGGTCTGGAGAACTGACCTACTATAAGCCAGTCGTCCAAGTATGGGAAAATGGAAATCTTTTGTCCTTTTAGGAAGGCAGCAACTACTGCCAGGCACTTTGTGAAGACCCTTAGGGCTGATGTTAGGCCAAAGGGCATTGCTCTGAATTGATAGTGGTCTGAGGGCAACTCAAATCTGAGGTACTTTCTGTGGGAGCACCTGATGGGAATGTGAAAGTAGGCATCTTTGAGGTCCAGGGAGGCTAGCCAGTCCCCTGGCCTTAGAGAGGGAAGGATTATTCCCAGAGTCACCATTTTGAACTTTAGTTTTAAAGGTGCTTGTTCAGATATCTTAGGTCCAGGATGGGCTGCCATTCTCCTGTCTTTTTGGGGGTTAGGAAGTACCTGGAGTACAATCCTTTGCCCTTGTGTAGGGTGGGAACCCTCTCTAGCTCTGAGAGCTAGGAGGGAAGAAACCTCTGCCTCTAGGGCAAGGGTCTCCGAGAGATTTGCAGGTGGAAAAGATCTGGCTCTCATCTTGGGAAATTTTTTGAAGCTGAGAACCAGTCCCTGGCTTACTACTTCCAGGACCCACTTGTCTGATGTCAGAGACTTCCAGTCCTGGACAAAGTAAGCCAGCCTGCCCCCTACAGTTATTGGAGAATCGGCCCGGGCAGACCCATCAGGGTGTCTGCTTGGCAGGGGCTTGAGGCTGAGGGGTGGATGCAGGCCTGCTCATTCCCCGTCTGCCTCTCCCTCTGAAGAACCCCCTCTGAGCATAAGAAGGGGAGGAGGCCTGGCCTGGTAAAAATGCCTTTGGAAAGGCCTGCCCCTGCCCCTGGACTGCTGCCTTTGAGGAGTGGCTTGCCTTTCTTTGGCCTGAGCACTCCTGTAGGTGGTCCCGTACTCATCCATCTTTTTCATGTAGTTCTCTGTCTGCTCCCCAAACAGAGAATAACCAATAACAGGGAAATCCATGGCCTTAGCCTGGGTATCCTGTGATAGACTAGTACATCTGAGCCAAGCCATCCTCCGAAGAGCCACAGATGAAGCAGGGAGGAAAAGGCCCAGGACATCCCTCGGCCGGTCCTTCCTCCAAGCCTGCCCAGTGACGGGTTGAGGGGTGTTGCCACCAGCCTCGTCACTCCCCCCCTGGGTTCCCCCCGTCGGGGGACGGCTCCGCCACTTCCTTTCCGCCTGGTCCGCTATCACCACGGACTGTTGGGTGTTGGAGGTGGTAGGAAGAGGTCTACCTCTGGAGTGCGAGCAGGCCCCGACCTTCCGAGTCATCTCCCCACGGGGGGGCTACGGGCTCCGCAGCCTCTCTGTTGGCTGGTCGAGCCGACATTGCCCTGCTTCTCGAAAAGGAGGTGATCAGGAAGGTGGCGGATCCTCCACCAGACCCAGGGTTTGTGTCCAGGTACTTCCTGGTCCTGAAACGGATGGGGGGCTGGCGCCCCATTCTAGACCTGCACGACCTGAACAGGTTCCTAAGGTCTCGAACCTTCAGGATGGTCACTCTGGCTCAGATAATTCCATCCTTGGAACGAAGCGTGTGGTTCTGTTCTCTGGACCTCTAGGACACATTCTTTCACTTCCCAATACGTCTGTCCCACCAGCGATTCCTCCGCTTCAGGGCAGAGGGGTCCTTATATGAGTTCCGAGCCATGCCCTTTGGCCTTTCTCTAGCTCCCAGAGTCTTCACCAAATGCATGACAGTGGTGACAGCATTCCTGCGGCGCCGAAGGGTCTGGGTGTACCCCTAACTGGATGACTGGCTGATTGCGGCCTCCTCCAGAATGGAGGTGGAGTGGTCCAAGGGTCTGGCCCTCCAGGCTTGCTCTCAAGTTGGCCTCCTTATCAATGAGGCCAAGTCGGAACTCAAGCCAAAGCAGGTGATCCAATTCATCGGGGCAAAGCGCGACTCTCTGCGAGCCAGAGCATGGCTCCCAGCGGACAGGGCCGAGGTTCTTTCCTCCTTTGCCCAATCATTTCAGGTTGGGCAACTGCGCCCTGACCGGGACTTCCTGCGCCTCCTGGGCCTCATGGCGGCCTGCACCAGCCTGGTCCGTTGGGCCCGCTGGCACATGCGGCCCCTACAATGCGGACTGGCCAGCCAATGGTCACAGCACTCTGGTCCTTTGGATCAGCCAGTGATGGTGACCCAGGAGATGTGAAACGCTCTCCAGTGGTGGATCGTTCCAGCTCATCTGCAGGAGGGCATCCCATTCATCCACCCTCAGTGCCCTCAAGTCCTCCAGTACCCTGCCACTGGGATTTCCTTGTCTGTCACCTCCTCCCACCCCTTTTGGGTAAAGCTCCCCCTTTCTCTTTAGTAAATACTGAGCAGAAGTACTCATAACTGCCTGTTCTGCCCGTTTCCACCCATCCCTCTTAATCCTTACTATCTAGTCCTTACAACTCCTTTTCTCCCTGATGTACCTGAAGAAGTCCTCCTCCCCCTTGATGCCCTGTGCTAGCCTAAGTTCCCTGGACACCTTGGCTGCCCTGACTGCTCTTGTGACCTCCCTCTACTCCCTTCAGATATTCCTCCCCGTCCCCCTCTGTTTTTTTGTACCTTCTAAAGGCAGTTCTTTTCTTCCTTACTTTTTCCATGACCCCCCTGTTTACCCAGTTAGGCTTCTTGGCCCAAGCCCTCTTACTCTGGACCCTTGTACATGTTGCAGTTGCCTCCTCAATTCCCAGTTTAATGACCTCCCACTTCTGGTTAGTGTCCATATTTGGGTGGATCCTGGCCAGATACCCCTGTACTATTGTCCTCATCCTCCCAAAGTCAACCCTTCTGAAGTCTAACACCCTTGTGCCCATTCCTACTCCCCCTTTCCCCATGTTTATCTTGAACCTCACTGAGTGATGGTCACTTTCTGCCAGCTGTTCTTCCACCCCAGCTCACTCACAAACTCACCGTTCACCAGCACGAGGTCTAGGGTGTTCCCTAACCTGGTTGGCTCACTGACCATCTGCAATAGGAAGCTGTCCTGGAAGGCATCCAGAAGTACCTGCTCCCTCTTATTCGTGATGGATGGGGTACCCCAATCAACTCCCAGCAGGTTGAAGTCCCCCACAATCACCGTGCTGCCCCTCCCACAGGTCCTTTTGAGCCGTCCTGCTAGTTCCCTGTCTAACCCCTCAGTCTGAGAGGGTGGCCTGTACACCACTCCCATCCTGAGCGTCTTATCTTTGGAGTCCTGGAGCTGCACCCATAATGATTCTGTACTGCCCTCCTCCCCTTCCTCCCTGACACACTTTACACTTTAGTCCATCCCTCACATACAGTGCCACCCCACCTCCTTTCCATTTTGTGTGCTATACCTGGTTAAAAAAAAAAAAACACAACCAAAAACAACCAACCTCCTTTCCATTTTACCCTGTCTCTCCGAAATATCCTATACCCTGGGTGCTGCCAGGTCCCAGTCATGGTAATGGGTGGCCCATGTCTCGGTGATGGTCGCCATGTCCACCTCCCCATCTGCCATGAGAGCCTGTAACTCTGCTGTTTTGTTCCCTAGACTTCTAGCATTCAAGGTTACCACCCTCCACTCGCTTCCTTCCCCCATTTCCCTACTTGCTCTCCCTGCAAAAAATTTGCTCCCGCAGGGTCCTAGTACCTCCGGCCCCAGATCCATCAGTGGGCACCAATGGTAAAGATTGATTCCTGGAAGATCAGGGTATAACTCTGGGATCAGGGTATATGCCTGGATGACTGACATGGTCGGAGGAGAAAAAGCTCTACAGAAACAAAGCTCCCCATGGCACTTCTCGAAGAGAGTAGGGAATTTCCCTGGATTTCTGCCAAATTTCCCCATTCATTAAAACTAATACCACCAACAGCTTAACCTGATTGAATGCATCATTTTGCATCTGTATCTCCACCCCCCCACCTCCCACGATGAGGATCAAAATAGGCAAAATTGCCTACCCCTCCTTTCCCAGTCAACCAGAACAAAACAAACAAACAAACAAAAAAAAAAAACGAATAATTGGTCACCGGTAGATGAGGTGGGTAAGCTATCCATCAGCAAAGTAGCACCAGTACGGGTGTGTAGGGTTCCTGCCAGCAAAGCAGGTTTTTCACAAGTGTAAAAGGTCCACATGTGTTTCTCTGTAAACACAGCAGGCCATCTGCGGGCATGCATGTGCATGCTTGTGTGCGTGCGTGCATTTGTGTGTAACTGGGATACTGCAAACAAAGACCAATGCAAGTGTGTATGTGTTGGGTGTGGGGGGAGCACATTCAGCAAAATCACATATAGCTGTGGGTATGTGTGTGTTGTGTGTGTGTTAAGGGGGTGCCTACTAACAAAGCTGAGCTTCTGTATCATGTTCCTAATGAGGCATTGTCGTATGGCAAATTGGAAATTGGAGGAACCCTTTCCCACCTAACTGATACCATCTCCTAGGTGTGAGGCAGGTGCCATAGCAGAGGAGCACCTCAGCAGAGCTGGCAGGTTATCACCCTGACAATCCAAGTGTTAGCATGTCAGAATGGAGCTTTAGCAATTCAATCCTGGAACTGGCACAGATGAGAAAATAGACTTCCATGCCTCTGTATTATATGCTCATCTTTCTAGAAAATAGGAAGATGCAGTACAGCCAACAGAAGTCTGCATTGAGCAGGGCCCCATACTATACGTACTGAGCAGGGCCCCATGCTGTATGTACTGAGCAGGGCCCCATACTGCAGGTAATGATCAGGACCCCATACTGCAGGTACTAACCAGGGACCGATATTCGATATCCTCTCTGAGCAGTCGGCTGTCGTTCAGTGTACGTTTGGCCTTCCCTGTAACTGCATCCACTGGTCCCTTGTCCACCTGGTACTTAATTGCCCGGTACAACATGTAAAGGGGCTCTCCAGCAGCATCCTATGATAACAGAAAAACACAGTATTATGACACAGGAAGTAACATAGGGTCAATCCTGTCTGCCCCGCCTCTCACACGGCAGTGACTATACCCAGTTTGACTAAAGGTACACTTCTGAGATCAACCAAGTGGAATGCTGTTCTGCTCATGCTATGTAACTGGTAATACTATTATCCCTTAGGAATCTGTCTAGCCCTGCTGTGAAAGACTGAACAGAGATATCTTCCACAAGCTTACCAAGTAGGCCATTTAGCCACTATGCGTGTGAAGTAATGCTTTCTAACATTTCCCTAATCCAGTCCCCCTTAATTTCAGTGCATGTAAAGTTGAGTTTGCTACGGGCCTGCACCATGGTCTTACTTTGTCATGGTGTACTAATGCTAGGTAATACTAAATTGCTCCATCTCTTCTGCATTTATTTACCACCTGCTGGTGTTGTACCTTCTCTCTCTTCTCATGAACTACGTCCATTGAAGCTGTGGTCAAGAAAAATTAGTTTATTCTCCTAGGGGATTTTAACATTAACTGGCTTCCTGACTGCAGTAAGATCATGGTGCTGGCACTTAGCAAACTTAATTTCACCCAGCTAATCGCTGAACCTACCAGATGATCTATTAATGGCAACACAGTAACCCCTTATTGACAGGATATTCACTTCACCCCCCCCCCCCCGGTCCAGAAATAACTAAATGTTCAGGTGTGCTCTCTGATGCCATAAGCCATCATTCACCAGTTTTCTGCATTTGGCGTACAAATTTGATCAAGCCACACCCAGACTTGTCCACTTTTGTAATTGATCTGGATCCAGAACTTTTCAGATCAACAGTGTCTTAAACTGACTGGCCCCCTCGATATGAGACTTCAGATACTAACTCGACAGTAGCCTCTCTCACCTCTGCCTTCACAGGCCTGCAAGATAAATTTGCTCCCATTACAAAAAAAGGTGAGAGGCTCTGTTACAAAGTGGCTAGACCGCCCTCTTCTCTTCAAGTCAAGTCAATTATTAGGGATAAAAAATGTCTGAATTGCAAGGCTTTCTCTCCTCTAACTGACTAGGCAGCATACAGGGAATGTTGTAATGAGTACAAAAGAGCTATTAGCCATAATAACAGCTCTCACTGAAAGTGGCTCTTTAATTTCACTGCTCACAATCCAAAGCTATTCTGGACACATGTAAAGGATATGCTTGAAAAAAAAAAAAAAAAAAAACAGGGATCACTCTGCCTCTGACATGGTCTTAAATGGTGTTAATTGTACAAATAGCTTTACCATAGCCAATGTCTTTAACAGCGTTTTTTCAGACCTTTCCTCTTATACTAAGGCCTCCCCAGACTCATCCACATCATCAACTCCCCATCCACTGGACGTTCTTCATTTTATTTTAAGCGGGTTGGCAATTCAGAAATCTGTAAACTCCAAAAGCAGATCCCCAACATGAAATCTGCAGGCGCAGATGGAGTCAAGCTTAAACTCCTTAAGACTGCGACCTATGAGCTTACATGTTGACAGAATTATTAACTTATTCCTCCCTCTGGAGCGGTGTCTGACCTCGGGAAAACCTCAAATGTAATGCCCACCTTTAAGAAAGGAGATCATAAACTGATCATGAAAAATAGGTTACTCACCTATAACCACAGATCTTCCTGGACATAAAGTCTCCACCACTCATTCACACTGATAGGACTACGCCGGAGGTGCTAGGACCCAGCGGGAGCAAACGTTTTGCAGGAGGGCTGGGGCCGGAGATGGAGCCACAAGGAGTGGCACCGCGAGCCTCGGCTCGGGTGGCAATGACTATGTTGGCGTCGACCCTCCAACCGCCTCAGTTCCTTTTTTCCCACCGTCGAGTGCACTTCAGTGACAATGTCCTCGCCCGCCAGGAGTCAAACTTCAAGTAGCAGCATAGTTTTCAGTTTTATTATTTTGTAGTATATCTGGAATAAGTACCACTTACGACAATTTATTCTTTTTAAAGAAAGTCATCTCAGCCTACACTGACGAAGTCGACCATGAGCGGGTCAGGTGATGGTAGGAAGACTTTGTATGAAGCTGTTCAGTCAGCCGGGCTGGGTCCGGTCCGCTGCCTTCTCCGGAGGGGGGGTCTGACAACGGAAGGTCCAGTGCCCAGGAGGAGGGGCTGTCCCCACCGGAAGCATAAAAGGAAACAGTTGCATTCTCGGCACCGTTCAGCCTCCAGCTCTTCTTTGGCCCGTAGGTCAAGAAAGAGAAGGCATCACTCAAGGTCACCCTCTGGTATGTCTGCGTGTCGACGGTCAGTCATTGGGGTCAGTTGCCGGTCTCCCTTGGAGTCGCCGGCTTCTGGTCCTAGTCACTGCCCTCTTCGACATCAGAGCCCTTCCCCGCCTTCTGCCAGGGCTTCAGATGAGCAGTTTCATCAGTGGGCTGCTCTGATGGAGCAATAGGCTCGGAGATTAGTCCAGCTGCCTGGCCAGGTCACTCCGGGGCCCTCGGGCTCTTCGAGGGGGTTAGGTAGGGCGGTTGGACCTCCGTTGTTGTGCGGCGCCTTCCTCGGTGCCGTTAACTCCGTGCTCACGTGTTTTTCCCCCTCACATGGCTGCGGCGCAGGGGCCACACCGATGCCTCTATCTCCTGGTATTCTTCCTTCTTTCTCCTCAAACCCTAGTTTTAGGAGCTCTGTGTTGGTTTCACTGCCATCGGCGTTGATGGGTTGCTTGACGCCGTCCTTAGCACCAATACGCCTGTCAGCGCCATCCTCGGCGCCATGCGGCTTTTCAGCACCATCCTCGGCGCCACCCTCTGCGCTGGGTTAGGCGGCACCATGCTTCTCTTCAGTGCCGAGATCTGGGTTTACATCTGCCAGTCTTCAGGACTTCTCCTCTCCGAATTCTTTTCCTCCCTCATTTCCTCCTGATTCTCTCTCTCTCCTTTCCTGTCTATACAGTCCCACCTGGGCTGTCAGGAGATGATATTGAGCCTGATCCAGACCTTCGACTGGGTGAAGATGTGAAAGGACCTGGACCTAATCCTGTTGCAGAGCCTGTGGTCGAGGACCTGTCTTTTAAGTCTCTGCTGAAAAATTCAAATTACGTACTTACCGTAATTATGATCTTTCTGTGTATCTTCACCATTCATCACAGATGGGTACTGGCCGGAGATCAGGACCCCGCGGGAGCCTTTTTTTTTTTAAAAGATAGTGGCGGAGCCGCGCATGATCGGGCGCCGGCCTCGAGGCTGACGACTATGTGGTGCTAGGAGACTAGCCGTTAGGCTGCATCGACTCCGCCTGCCTACCAGTTCTGAGTCGCCGGAGAGGTAAGAGGAAGGGATGGAGGGTGGGACAAGAGGTCAAGGGACAGAAAAGGAGAAAACTGAACTAAAAGGAGAAATAACGACTGAGAGGACAGCATATAAGAAATAAGACTAAGGGGATTGGGTAGGGCCCCAATCTCTGGAAGCGGAAGAAGGGAGGGGGGAGAGAATTTCAGGAGAGAGAGAGAGAGGTAACAGGGATCCAGGACCCTTGTCCGTCACCAGATTGTATAGGAACTGCAAGGAGTTAGCAAAGCTGTTTGCCAGAATTCAAGGCACGGAATGACTGGCAATACCCCAAAGCAGAGTCGGCTATTCTGGAGAAGGATAGGGTACAGGGATTCAGTACTCTCTCTCTAAAGAGATATTTGGTGAAAAAAAGGAAAAGGAAAACAATTTTTTTTTTTTCAGATGGATAACAGAAGGAGGGCAACCACCAGCTCCTACCCCATAGGGAAGAAGATATGTAGAAGAGAGGAGTGCCACTCAAACTATACCCCTTAGGGAAGACTGTCCCCCCCGGGTGTCCCAACTAATCTCACTCAAGCAAGGGTGCCGGAAGATGGCAACAGTTGAGAGGGGCTAAGGAAGAAAGGGCACTTTCCCAATACTGGTTTTAACCATACAAGAACAACAAGTGGAGGGGCTACCGCCCCTTTCGCCCCAGAGGTTCCGACACCTATGCAGTGAAAATAGGGAAGGCACAGAGGGAGGAGGATTCCAGAGACTGAAGCCCCAAGGGGGAAGGTGGGAGGGATTGTGATGAATGGTGAAGATACACAGAAAGATCATAATTACGGTAAGTACGTAATTTGAATATCTTTTCTGTGTCAATCTTCACCATTCATCACAGATGAGTGATACCAAGCCCCGAAGAGTTGACTGATTGCACCCCAAGGGACAGTGTCCCTTAGCCCCCTCAGTGGGTGACACACTAAGGGGAACCTTCTGGGCCTGAGGAGGCCCTAGAGAGGGGAGAGAGAGACGGTTCCCCCAGAGGGGAAGGAATTTGCCCTGACAAACGCCGTCTCGCCCTACGGGAAAAGAGGTAGGTTCCCTGGTGAGCGGAGCAAATCACCCTACGCCGGGCCAAGGGTGACAACCGGGAAAGGCGAAGCCATGCCGATCTTCTGGTGCAGATCGCTGTCCCTACGACCCTGGTAGCTACCTCATTGGCGTCGTAAGATGCCCTTGCTTGGTGCCTTGCTAGCTCCAGGCCACGTGCAGAGAGAGCAATGGCTTGCCTGGTTTGCTCCGAGTCAGGCAGAGTGGCTAGGAACTGACCTAGCGCTGACCACAAGTACCTGTTATAGGCAGCGCAGTGGGCCTGATGCACAGAGATGGAGAGAAGCAGCTGTGCCGAGTAGAAAGTCCTCCTCCCCCAGAAATCAAAATCCGAGGAGTCCTGATCTGGGGGCCGGTCACGGTGGAGGGCGCGAAGCCCATCAGGAGTGTCCAGGTGCATCAATCCGGACTGCGGATGAGGCAAGGAGCCTGGAGACTCCGGGGGAGCGCAATACCTCTGACAGAGGTCCCTAGGGGCAGGAACTCCGGAGAAGGGCCTCTGCCAGAAACGCATGGATGCCTCCCGAAAGGGAGTGGGCCAAGGTGGCACCACGAGGGTGGCTGTCCCAAAATCGCCTAGAAAGGCGTGAGCCGCATGCTCCGGATTGCTCACAGAAAAGGAGAAAGGTGAAGATCCTCCATCATCCTCATGAGGAAACGCTGATACTCAGAGAGATCAGCAGCAGGAGAGATGTGGACAGAAGGTTCCTCTCCCCCGGAAGAGGGGGATGAGGAGCTGGAGGTCACCATAGGCTCGGAGGGTGGCTGCTCGGGGGGAGGTTGAAAAACCTGGCTGTCCAAAGCCCTAATGTAAGCAGGGAACCGAGCAGCCACCGCTCTGAACTGTTCCCAGGTGAGAGGCCCGCTAGGACCAAAAATACCTGGGAACGCAGGAGAAGGCGGCAGAGGGGAGTGGACAGAGCCGAGAGAAGAAGTCGGCTGACCTCTGCCAGGGCTAAGGAGCGGACCACGGACTCCTGCAGGGGAAGTCCTGGAAGACTCCGCAGTCAACAGCTGCACAACCGCTTTGGTACTGCCTAGACTGCGCCCAAAAGAATCCCCCAAGTGAGGCGACCGGGGCCGTGAAGGTTCAGAAGGACGGTCCCCTGCCTCGAAAGAATGGGACCCTCTCAAGGAACCCGAAGGGGAAGGGCGGAAGTCCGCACTCCGGCTCCGTCCAGGACCCGGGTAGGTCCCAGAGGCGGCGTAGCGCAACCTATACCCCTGACCCTCTCGGAGTCCGGAAGGGTCCTAGCCTCGAAATGGCCAGTCTAGGCAGCTCCGTACCCAAGGCCGCCCCGAAGGACAATCCCGGAAGGAGCACCTTCCCTGTGTGCCCTCTCGATGGTCCCAAGAGTTGGGTGACGAGAGATGCCACAGTAGGGGGTACCACCGCAGAGGGTCAAGGAACCCCTAAGGCTAGGCTGCAAGGACGGGTGGCATGCACCACAACCCGCTGGTCAGCACCACTGACCCTAGCCCTAGAGAAACCCGACTCACCTCGGGAGGGAACTGGCCGCCTGACCGAAGAGGAAACCACCAGCTCGTCCTCCCTTGCAGACAACCCTGAAGGGTGTGACTGCCCATTCGACTCGAGCTGGACTCGACTCCAGAAGAGGAAGTCCGAGGCCCTAAGCCAAACAGTAGGGGTCAAGGAAGGACACCTTCTGAGGCCCAGGAGCCAAGGCAATCCCGCCCGGTCCACAGCACATGGCGGTGCCAGCAGAAGGTGGCAGGGCAGCTTGGGCCAGGAGTCTAGGCCAGGGCCAGCTGCGGCACCATCAGGTCCCACGGTGCCAGGAGGCACCGGAAAGGGCGAGAACTGCGTTGTCAGCAACCCCAGTCTCGGAGCTGACGCCACCGCCAGGCGGCCGACGCCGCATGCGGCAGCGAGACCAAAGCGGCATCGATGACCCCGAAGAACCGAAGCCGACCACGAGCGCCCGACGGCGCCGTAAAACGCTCGGCGCCCGCGAACAGCGTGAAGTCCATAGCTCCCTCGTCGGCACCGACGGGCGACACCTAAGCGCCACGGTGCCTTGCTCAGCTCCCGGCGCCCGTCCGCGAAGGACAACGTCGAAGGTGGTTTCCTGATGCCCTCGAGCAGTGTTGGCGCCAGCGGGCAGCCGCCAGCAAACCGCAACGCCCGACAGTCAGGTCAGCGCCGGCGTCGATACCGACAGGACCCTCGGCACCGCATGAGCGGCACGAAGGCCCAGCGGCACCGACAGCGGCGAGGCCGGCGGCGTCGACCTGGGCTAAGCGGACCCGCGGGGCGACACGGAGAACCTTCACGGAAGGGGGGCTGATTGCGGGCGGGCGCCTCCGCCCTACTCCCGGGGAAGTGGGGCCGGGCCTCCCTGCTTTGGAAGGAGCCTCGGCCAGCGGCTAGAAGGGCCGAGGCGGCTCCACTCCTCTTGATCCGTGTAGAACCGGAAGGGACCGGAGGAGGGGCCGAGAACAGCGGCTTGGCCCGGCCGAAACTGAGCCCACCCCAAAAAGTCACGGAGGCGCCTGACCTTAAACGCAGCTGTTCAAAACTTCGGTCCATCGAAGCAAAACGTCCCCGCGAATCCATGTTGTGTAGCGGGCCAAGGCACGAGCACACTAGTCATGTTGGTCGGTGGCCAGTGCTAGCGGCACTGCAGGCACCAGGCATAAGGGGCAGCACGTCTTCTGCGATTTTGCCCTCCGACCCGCGACACTGACCTACGAGAGAAAAACACCAAAACAGACTCGGCGGCCGCTTGAAATGTAATAAAAGGAAGATCTTACGGTGGCGTCGGTGGAGGCAAACACAGAACTAATCGAACCCGGCGACTAAGGCATGAGCTTCAAGACTCAAGAGTACGAATAAGGCTTCTTTGGAGGCTTCCACGGGGCGACCTGCCGATGGCGGAAGCAGAACTGGTGAGCAGGCGAGAATCGTGCAGCCTGGCGGCTAATCCTCGGCCCGCGTGAAATGCGTCGGCCCTGGGGCGAGGCGCCCGATATGCGTCGGCTCCGCCTATCTTTAAAAAAAAAAAAGGCTCCCGTGGGGTCCTGATCTCCGGCTAGTACCCATCTGCTTGATGAATGGTGAAGATTGAGCACAGATAAGATATCAAAATTCCACTCTTTCTCTCCAGACTACTGACGCCGATCCTGTGAAGCTTTTATGGCTCCAATACCTTCATGTCCGAGAAATCCTATAGATTTAGCTCCACCGATACAGCCCTCCTTTGAGGCAGCTTTCTCAAATGGTATGGAATAATCCCGCTCTCATTCCTTCTGTAGTAAAGCCATAGAAAGAAAGTATGCTGCTTCAAGGATCGACCTATTTTAATCCTGCCAAGCCATTCGCGGACTCTATTGTAGTCCTGGCAGAGAATGATAAGGTAAATCCTCCCTCCAGCTACTACAGCCTGACCTATAAACAAAGAATCTCATAAGATAGACACTTTAGGTAAGACAGTCTGCTGCATCCACCCTGGGTATGCATATTGCCCTACTGGGTTATTTCTCTAAATATGAGTATGTTCTTTGGCATTTGCTCAACAACGGCAGAAGCTCTACCAGAGTGGATTCTACTTCAGAGCTTCTTACACCATAACCAGGTGTGTCGGGGTCCAACAACCAGCAGGTTAAAAACAGCTATGGATGTACCGATACTGCCTCCCGAGTAGCCGCGACGGTATTTGTACCACGTCCTCCTGGCTACACACTTCAGGCTTCACGAATGATGCCAGCAACAGGTCATGGCATTACTCTTTGGCGGTGTATATCTCTTTGGCCCTCAAGTGGAGCAAGCTCTGAGGCCACTCAAAACTAGGTCCCATTAGGCGTGGCCCGACTGCCTCCGCCCCTTCTGGGCGAGGGAGGCTCGCCAATTTACAACCATCAGTCCCTTCGAGCAAGGCCAGGGAGGTTTAATAAAATCAACCCCCAACCTCAAAAGAAAATGCAACAAGCACAAGGGCTCCAGCACAGTGCCGCCTTCTGATTTCAGCCCAAGTCCCTCCCAGCAGCTGCTGAGGGACTCTTTCTCGGCAATGGAGGTCATCTGACTCAGTTTACAATGGGTGGATCCCATAACCCGGACAAATGGGTCCTATGGATAATCAGCAGTATTACTCAATTTTCAAGGCCCTAGGATCGTCCCCAAACTCGCCCAGACTGCGGTACTTCAGTTAGAGCTATTTCGAGATACACAACCTTCTGAACAACAGGGCAGTAGAAATAGTTCGTTGGGCCAACAGAACACGGGTTCTACTCCATTAATTTCTGAACCAAAAAGACCAAGGCATGCATCACTTTGGACCTCAGACAACTAGACAAATTTCTTCCCAAGGAAAAGTTAAAAATGATTTAGCTAAGACTCTGTTCTCTCCTTCATCAATGTGACTGATTGGCCTCCCAGACATGGGGCGCTTAAAGACCCCCAAGGCTAGGCTGCAGGCGATGGTGGCACACCACAGCCGTGGTCAGCACCACAGCCCTAGCCCTGGAAACCCGACTCACCTCGGAGGGCAGCACATGACCAGGGAAACCACCAGCTCGTCCTCCTTGCAGACAGCCTGAAGGGTGTGACTGCCATTCGACTCGAGCTGGACTCCGACTCGAAGAGGAAGAGTCCGGCCCAAACCCAATGAGAAGTCAAGAAGGGACACCTTCGAGGCCAGGAGCCAAAGCAATCCCGCGGTCCACAGCACCCATGACGGTGCCATGAAAAGGTGGCAGGGCAGCTTGGGCCAGAAGTCTAGGCCAGGGCCAGCTGCGGCACCATCAGGTCCACAGTGCCAGGAGGCACCGGAGGACGAGACCTGCGTTGTCCTTGCCCAGTCCAGTCTCGGAGCTAGCGCCACCGCCAGGCAGCTACGTGCCCGCATGCGGCGCGAGGACCAAAGCGGCATCCCGATGACCCGAAGAACCGACTCCGACCACGAGCGCCCGACGGCGCCGTAAAACGCTCGGCGCCCGCGAAACAGCGTCGAAGTCTCGTGCACCCTCGTCGGCACCGACGGACGACACCAAGGCCCCACGGCGCCGTGCTAACCTGCGCCGGCGGCCCGGTGAGCATCGCGGAGCGACATCGAAGGTGGTTTCACGATGCCCACGAGCAGTGTTGGCGCCAGCGGGCGGCGCCGGCCAGCTCCGGCGCCGACAGTCAGGTCAGCGCCGGCGTCGATACCGACAGGACCCTCGGCACCATGGAGCGGCACACGAAGGCCCGGCGGCGCGAGCGGCGTCCGAGGCTGGCGGCGTCGACCTGGGCCTAGCCGGACCCGGGAAAGCGACACGGAGGACCTTCACCAAGGTGATTGCGGACGGCGCCTCCGCCCTGCTCGGGGAAGTAAGTGACGGGCCTCCCTGCGCCGGAAGAGCCTCGGCCCGCGGCTGGGCTAGAGGGCGAGGCTCCCTCCTCCTGATCCGTGTAGAACCGGGAGGGACCGGAGGAGGGCCGAGAACGCGCTTGGCCCGGCAGTCGCAGCCTACCTCAAAAGTCGGCGGAGCTCGCCTGACCTTAAACGCGCGCTGTTCCAAAACTCGGCGGTCCATCGAGAAGCAGGCGTCGCACGAATCCATGTTGTGTAGCGGGCCAAGGCACGAAAGGCACTGGTCATGTTGGTCGGTGACGGCGTACTTGCGGCGCCATCGACACCGACGATGGGGCCGCCTGCTCTTCATGATTTTTTGCCCTCCGACCACGGCTACGACCCACGGAGAAAAAAAAACACCAAAACAGACTCGACGCCGCTTTAAATGTAATAAAGGAAAGATCTTACGGTGACGTCGGTGGAGGCAAACACAGAACTAGTAGACCCGACGACTAAGGCGGGCTTCAAGGCCTAAAATTTTGAATAAAGCTTCTTCAGGCTTCCACGGGCGACCTCGATGGCGGAGGCGAAGGAGAACTGGTGAAGCAGGCGGAAATCGATGCAGCCTAGCAGCTAATCCTCGGCGCCACGTGAAATGCGTCGGCAGCCTCGGGGGACGGCGCCCGATGCTGCTCCGGCTCCTATCTTTAAAAAAGGCTCCCGTGGGGTCCTGATCTCCGGCTAGTACCCATCTGTGATGAATGGTGAAGATTGACACAGATAAGATATCTGAATTCCACTCTTTCTCTCCAGACTACTGACATCGATCCTGTGAAGCTTTTATGGCTCCAATACCTTCATGTCCCGGAAATCCCTATGGATTTAACTCAACCGATACAGCCCTCCTTTGAGACGCTTTCTCAAATGGTATGGAATAATCCCGCTCTCATTCCTTCTGTGGCTAAGTCCATAGAAAGAAAGTATGCTGCTTCCAAGGATCAACCTATTTTGTCCTGCCAAGCCTTTGCGGACTCTATTGTAGTCCTGGCAGAGAATGATAAGGTCGTCCTCCCTCAGACTACTACAGCCTGACCTATAAACAAAGAATCTCATAAGATAGACACTTTAGGTAAGACAGTCTTTGCTGCATCCACCCTGGGTATGCATATTGCCAGCTACTGGGTTATTTCTCTAAATATGAGTATGTTCTTTGGCATTTGCTCAAACAACTGGTAGAAGCTCTACCAGAGTCGGATTCTACTTCAGAGCTTCTTCACACCATAACCAGGTGTATCGAGTCCAACAACCAGCAGGTTAAAACAGCTATGGATGCTTTCGATACTGCCTCCCGAGTAGCGGCGGCAGGTATTTGTACCAGCCGTCACTCCTGGCTGCACACTTCAGGCTTCACGAATGATGCCCAGCAACAGGTCATGGCATTACTCTTTGACGGTGTGTATCTCTTTGGCCCTCAAGTGGAGCAAGCTCTAGAGGCCACTCAAAAGACTAGGTCCGCCATTAAATTGGCCCGACTGCCTCCCGCCCCTTCTGGGCGGGGGGCGTTAATAAACGCCAATTTCACAACCATCAGTCCTTTCGAGGCAAGGCCAGGGGAGGTTTTAATAAAAATCAACCCCCCCCAACCTCAAAAGAAAATGCAACAGAAAGCACAAGGGCTCAAAGCACCCAGTGCCGCCTTCTGAGTTTCTGGCCCAAGTCCCTCCTCAGCTGCCTGAGGGGGACTCTTTCTCGGCAGTAGGAGGTCATCTGACTCAGTTTTACAATGGGTGGAATTCCATAACTTCGGACAAATGGGTCCTATGGATAATCCGCGAGGGGTATTCACTCAATTTTTCAGGGACCCCTCCGGATCGTCCCCCCAAACATCAGCCCAGACTGCCGGTACTTCAGTTAGAGCTTCTAGCTTCCGAGATACACAGCCTTCTGAACAACAGGGCAGTAGAAATAGTTCCGTTGGGTCAGCAGAACACAGGGTTCTACTCCCATTAATTTCTGGTCCCAAAGAAGACCAGGGGCATGCATCCCATTTTGGACCTCAGACAACTGAACAAATTTCTTCCCAAGGAAAAGTTAAAAATGATTTCGCTAGGAACTCTGTTATCTCTGCTTCATCAATGTGACTGGTTAGCCTCCCCGGACATGCAGGACGCTTACCAATATATTCTCATCCACCCAAAGCATTACAAATACCTAAGATTTGTCGCTGTGGGCCAGCATTATCAGTTCAGAGTACTGCCCTTTGGGCTGTCTTTGGCGCCATGAGATTTTACAAAGTGTTGTCCAGTTCTTGCAGTGCATCTCAGAAAGATCAGGATTCAAGTGTTCCCATATCTGGGACGACTGGCTTCTGTCAAGCCCTTCCAGGCAAAAGGCGTTAGCCGTGTGTACGGCCTCTCAGACTTTTCACCTCCATGGGGTCCTGCTAAATCTCAAGAAATCACAGTTGCAGCCCTCCCAGAAACTCCTTTTCATAGGAATTCTTCTGGACACCTGTCCGAAAGCTTTTTCTACCAGAGGACAGAAGGAGCAATATTCTACAGATAGCACGATAAATCAGAGAGAACAGCTCAGTTCGAGCTATCTCAACGTAACGGATACTCGATCTCATGGCTTCCTCGGTGTTCACTGTACCCCTAGCTCACCTCCACATGAGAACCTCTCAATGGATGCTCAGTCCTCAGTGGTCCCCAACCACTCACCCTCAGTCATTTCTCATCAAGGTGGCAGAACCTCTGAAGAGGTCTCTCACCTGGTGGATGCAAGAGGACAATCTTCTACAGGGATATCCCTTTGCTCCCCTAGATCATCAGATTTTCATTACCATGGACGCGTCCCTAATGGGGTGGGGAGCACACTGTCAGAATCTCCACTCCCAAGGTACGTGGACTCAGGACGAGTCCCAGCTTCGCATAAATGTCCTAGAAATGAGAGCCGTCCTTTATGCAGTCTGAGGTTTGAAGGACATTCTCTGTCACAAGAACATTCTCCTTCAAACGGACAACAAAGTGGTGAAGTATTACATCAACAAGCAGGGCGGTGCACACTCTTACCCTTTATGCAGGGAAGCAATGAGAGTGTGAGAATGGTGCCTGGAGCACAAAGCTCTAATTCAGGCAGTCTACCTGCCGAGAGTACAGAACGAACTGGCAGACCAAGTCAGCAGAACAGAGACAGATCCTCACGAGTGGTCCCTAGACTCAACCATACTTCAGTCACTATTCGCAGACTGGTGAACTCCAGACATGGACCTTTTTGCATCCCCACTCAACACAAACCTGCCTCTCTTCTGCTCCAGAAATCCAGGGCCTGGCATTTTCTGTCAGGTTGCGTTCATTCTGCAGTGGACAAGACGATTTCTATATGCCTTTCCTCCTCTGCCACTAATTCAGAGGGTACTTCTCAGATTCGATTTCCAGAGGCACAAAATGATCCCCATTGCGTCCTTCTGGCCTCGACAGACATGGTTTCCTTTACTCAACAGTATGTCGGTAACCTCTCCGAAAGCGCTTCCCCTTCAGACGAACCTTCTGACCCAAGGGCCAGTGGTCCATCCCAATCTGATGTTGCTTCACCTTCATGCCTGGCTCCTGAAGAGATAGAAGTGAACAGGTTCAATGCCTCTCAGAGAGTTTTGGATATTCTCTTGGCTGCGCGCAAGCCAGCCACTAGAAAAACTTACACAGCCAAATGGAAACGTTTTTCTCTTTGGTGTGCAAGATCCTGTTTGAATCCTTTTTCCTGCCCACCAAATAAGGTTCTAGAGTACGTTTTAGACCTCTCAAATTCAGGTCTGCAATACTCTACAGCCAAAGTTCACCTTTGCGTCATTTCAGCTTACCATGAGCCAGTACTCTCCTTATCGTTGGCTCAGTTATCAGCAGTTAAAAGGCTTCTTAAGGGTATTCTGCATACCAGACCCCCCTATCAGACATCCAGTCACCGCCTGGGACATTAACCTTGTGCTAGACGTGCTCACTCAAAAGCCTTTCGAGCCTCTAGCAACCTGTGAGCTAAAATTTCTCACTTGGAAAACAGCCTTCCTGGTGGCCATTACCTCGGCTCGCAGGGTCTCTGAAATACATGCATTAGTCACAGACCCTCCGTATACTGTGCTTCATAAAGACAAAGTAGTTCTTAGGACCCATCCTAAGTTTCTCCCTAAGATTGTTTCAGAATTCCATCTAAACCAACCTTTAGTCCTACCTACTTACTTTGCAAACTTCCAGAATGAGAGAGAGTACCCTTCATTCTTTGGACGTCAGAAGAGCTCTGCGCTTCTATTTAGACAGAACAAAAGAAACTTGCAAAGCTCAACCACTGTTTGTTTCATTCAGCGAGACCCGGCTGGGTCAGCCTGTCGCTATCAGATGCATTACTGTATGGCTGGTGGCATGCCTCCACCACTGTTATTCCATGGCGCAGGTTAAGCTGGAGGGCAGAGTGTATGCTCACTCTACTAGAGCAGTCGCAGCATCCCTGGCGGAAATCCGCAACGTGCCCATTGCAGATATTTGCAATGCGGCTACCTGGAGATCAGTGCATACTTTCGTCAAACACTATGCCCTGGATGTCCATGCCAGGCGGCATCTCTCATTTGGCAGAACCATCCTGAATGGACTTCTTTCCTAAGATTGTGAGCTCTTGGTCTCTCCTGCTACCCTCTCGGGGGATTATTAGCTTGGTACTATTCCATCAGTGTGAATGAGTGGTGGAAACTTTATGTCCAGTAAGATATGAAAATTACGTACCTACCGTAATTCTTGATCTTCTTGGACGAAGTCTCCACCACTCATTCACACACCCACCCACCATCCCCCGAGCTCACCTCTGTTGTTGGTCTTCACTCTCTAAATCTTTAGGCTGTGAAGACATCTTTGTTGACCCTTCTTATATGGATCACCTGGACTATCTTATGTCCGGTTTTTGTTAGGCTATCCTTCTAGGTTAGTTACGCTGCACCTCCTCGGAAAAAAAGGTACTGAGGCAGTTGGAGGATTGATGCTGAGATAGTCACTGCCGCACGAGGCGAGGCTCGTGGTGCCGCTCCTCCCGGCTCCATCTCCGGCGCTGGCCCTCCTGCAAAAAGTTTGCTCCCGCTGGGTCCTAGCGCCTCCGGCGTAGTCCCATCGGTGTGAATGAGTGGTGGAGACTTCGTCCAAGAAGATCACTATGGTAGGTACGAAATTTTCATTTCTAGGAGTGGTATATGGTTCACATCTGCACGTAGGCAGTCTCTCTTTAAGAGCTGTTCTTGCTGGACTGTCTTTAATTAAAGCTCCTCCCACCATCTGGGTGGTAAACCCCTCAGCTCTGCCCCATGACATCAGATCCTGCACACTGGAAGCCTGGGGGTGGTGTGGATGTGAACTATATACCACTCCTAGAAATGAAGATTACGCACTCATCGCAATTCTTGCTCCATCTGCAATCTTGGCTATCGCTCCCTTTTGCTCCCTTCTCACAAATCCATTGCTGGACCAGCTGCTTTCTCATTCCACTTTCCTAAACTATGGAATTCTCTCCCCCTAACCATTTGCTCTGCTTTGTCCAAACATTCTTTTGCTTCTCTACTTCACACCCACATCAGTCCCTCCTTTAACTGCCCCTAGTTAATCTGGCCAAACCCCTCACTCAACTCTTCCTCTCTTCACACCTCCACCTACTCCTGGCCTTTCCATACCACCCCTCTCTCTTCCCCCTCTCACTGTCCATCCCCCCAATCCAACCCTATTTTCTCCTCTCATTTGCACCTAATCCTGGCCTCTCCCTACCCCTACCCTCTCAATCCCCCCCACTCCCTTACTTGTCCCCCAACCACCCCCCACGCCCCTGGGCTGGGTTGAATCCATTTTATATATAGTCTTGCGTATCAGTGTGATACTCCAGTAACACATGTGCATTTTGCTGCAATTATGTAACTACTCCCTTATTACCTTGTTTATCTGTAAATGTTGTATATTACTGCTACTGTAAATTATGTGACACTACTGTTTTTATTGTATTACTGTATTTCCAATGTTATGCTTGTATCTATCCCTCTCCCCCCTCCGTTCAGGACACACCTGGAAACGAGCAAATTCTAAAGCTCAGTATGTCTTTCCTGGTGAACCGTTTTCCATACATAAATAAAATTCTTGATCTTCTTGGATAGTCTTCACCATTTATTCACACTGCTGGGTTCTGAGCCAGAGGCACTAAGAACCTGTGGGAGCCATGAGCCTGGCTTGTGTCACACAGCCTGTCTCTGCAAAGGCCCTCAACTGCCTCAGTACCTTTTTAAATGAGGAGGCACAGCATAACCTAAGTTAGCAAGTACTTAACCTAATGAGGGCATAAAATAGCCCTTTGGAACCGTATAAGAAGAGTCAACAATAAATGAAAATAATATACCTACCGTAATTCTTGATCTTTCCATGTATCTTCACCATTCATCACTCGTGGGTTCTGGCTGGGGAAGCAGGACCCTGCGGGAGCATTTATTGATTTATTTTTTTTTTGTAAAAGGGGGGAGGAGTTGGAGCCATGGGCGACACTGCCCTCGAGGCTGACACACTGCATGGTGCTCGTAAACTGGCCAGTAATTGACACCGACTCCTCCTCCACCCCAGTTCTGCACACCAAAGAGCGGAGTTAGGAAAGATAAAAAAGGAGGGTAGGGCAAGGGAGCCTGAGAGAGAGGAAAAGGAAAGGATATAAACAGAAGAAGAACCAAAGCTGACTTGACAGGACAGAAAGGGTAACATGGGGGCTGGGACAGGGGGCCCCAAACCTCTGAGCAGGCAAGGGAGGGACAGAGAAAGGGATGGAACATAAGAGGATACAAAAGATAAGGAAGAGAGGAAAGGGAGGCACTGTGCCACCCCTGTAGAGGTCTGGAGGACTCTCTGGGGCTCTGGAGAAGGGGACCACTATCTTCAGCCACATTTAAGCTTTTTTTTTACATCTCCACCGAAGTAGAGCAGAATACAACACCCCAAATTTGAGAAAAAAAAAACAAGAGTGGGGAGGCTAGCTGGGCAACAGACCAGAAGACAGACCACGTCAGGGCACCAGACTTGAAAAAGCCCTCCCCGCCAGCCCAAAAGAGGTGGAAATGGGGGGTAAGTGTCTCCCACTCCTCTCATTAACAAACCCCTAGGGTGGGGAGAGGACCCACACCATTGCAAAGTCTCCCTGAAGAGGGAATCTTCTCAACAGACTGTAGAGATGGAGCATCCCCCGAGACAGAAGGGGAAAGGATGTCAGGAGGAAAACCCCTTAAGACATGGTTTCACCATCCCGAGTGGGACCCTGCATAGGGTAAAAGATAGCTGTAACCAGCAGGGGAGAAGAGGGAGCTACAGCTCCTGAAGGAGGGATTTAAGGGGTCACCGGGGCCCTCATAACTGCTACAGACCGGAGGAGGATCCCAAGGTTCAAGAATTCGAGTTGGCAAATCGAGCCCAGGAAAGGGTCTCAATCCAGCCTGTGGGAGGCCCTCATCAGGGATACACGAAAAAGCCTGGGTGAGCCCTTATATGAAGGGACAAGCATCCCTGCTTGTTCTCCCCCAACAGCGAACCTCTGTCACTTCACTTGAAGGAGAGTTCAGAGGTACCAGCAGGACCCAGCTCACAACTGGCCTCAATTGGGAAAAGACAAGCACAAAAGAGGCACTTCCCAGAGACTGAGACCCAAGAGGGGAAGGAGGGCGGGAAGCAGTGTGATGAATGGTGAAGATGCACAGAAAGATCAAGAATTACGGTAGGTACGTAATTTTCATATCTTATCTGTGTCAGTCTTCAACATTCATCACTGTTGAGTGATTACAAAGCCCCCCCGAAGGAGACCTGGTACTTCCCTGAGGGAAGAATGACCCTCAGCCTCCTGTGGGGGAGACATAGGAAGGGGGAGACCCTTACAGGCCTAAATAGGCCTCGGACTGGTCAGGATGAGGTGGGGTCTCCCTCTGACTGAGTTAAAAAAGTCACCTCTGAAGTTCACACCTCACCCTGTGGGAAAAAAGGTGGGTTCCCCAGAAAGGAGGAGGCAGTCACCCTTTGCCAGGCCATGGGTGATAACTGGGATAGACAAAGCCATGCCATCCACCTTACGCAGATCGCTGTCCCTACTAGCCTGGACACCACCTCACTGGCATCATACAATGCCCTTGCTTGGTACCTCTCAAGCTCCAGACCACGTGCGGAGAGGGCAATGGCTTGTCTGGTTGCCTCTGTATCAAGCATAAATGCTAGGATTTGTCCTAGCAAAGGCCATAAGTGCCTGTTGTAGGCAGCATGATGGGCCTGATGTGCTGTGATGGAAAGAGAAAGACGTAGCGAGGAAAACACTCTCCTCCCCTGGAGTCAAACTCCGCGGAGTCTGCATCCAGGGGCCAGTAACATCTTGGGCTTCTATGCCCAGAGGGAGTGTCCAGGAGTGTCATGCCCAAAGAGGGTTGAGAAAGGTCTCCCACAAATCCCTGGTGTGCGCAATACCTGCGCCAGCAATCCATCGGGGCCAGTGAGGGAACTGATGGATGCTGCCAAATGTGGTATGATGCCTCCCGAAAGGGGGAGGGCCAGGCAGGTACCATCAAGTTGCCTGTACTGTACTCGCTTAAAAAGCACACACTGCCTACTCAGGATTGCGTCTTGCCAGTTGAGATGTGTGGAGCTCATCGACTAAGCCTGAAAGGAAATGCTGACAGGTGGTCTGGTCAGCATCTGAGGAGAGGTGGAAGAGAAAAGTACAGTTATGTAAGAACTTACCGTAACAGTAGATCTTCGAGAACAGCTCTTGCAGCAGGTTATACCATTAGGACTGAAACCGGCAGGTGCCAGGACCCCACGGAAAAATTCTAGCTAACAGTATCCAGCGGGGGACCGCCCTCGACATCAGGCATCACATAAAAGGGGGCAGTCCCCCAGCATCCCCAGTTCTCCCGCCGGAGACTCCTGGCCCAAAGGTGACATCTGAAGGGAGACTGAGGATCCGCTTCCACAGGAAGGTATGTATTAGGATGGCGTCAAAGACACTGTAGCCTAGAAATTAGGTCAGAAGACTCAACCTCCAGAGGGGAAGGTGGGAGGGAAACTACCTGCTGCAAGAGCTGTTCTTGAAGATCTACTGTTATGGTAAGTTCATACGTAACTGTACTGTCTTACTTCGAGAAACAGCTCTTGCAGCAGGTTACACCATTAGGACCGATTCCCAAGCAGTTAGAGAAATGAAAATTACGTACCTACTCTAATTCTGATCTTTCTGTGCATCTTCGCCATTCATTACCTTTGGGTATAGTGGCCGGAGGTCACGACCCCACAGGAGCTCTTTTTTTGGGGGGGATGGGTGGAGTCAACGCACCATCTGCGCCACCCTCGAGGCCGACGCACTGTGTGGTGCTTGCGGGTTGGCCGTTAGGTGTTATCGACTCCGCCTTCCCCCCAGTTCTGAGTCGCAGTAGAGTAAGAAAGGGTTGGGGGAGGAACAAGAAAGTCCAAAGGACAGACAAAAGAAAAGATATATAAATAAGAGGAGAAATAAACAACTGAGAGGACAGAATAAGCTGTAAAAACTAAGGGGATTGGGAATGGGCCCCAATCTCTGGAAGTAGAAAAGGAGGAGGGAGGGAGGTTTAAGGAATTTAGGGATAAAGATGTGGGTGGGGGGGGAGAGAAGGGAACAAACCCTGGAACCTTGACCTGTCTCCAGAATGTACAGGAACTGCGAAGGAGTAGCCAGAAGGCTAAACTGCCAGAATTCAAGGCACAGAATCACGGTCAATAACCCCAACATAAGCAGAATTGGCTATTCTGGAAGAAAAGACAAGATACAGGGAGTACCCCCCCCCCCCCCAAAATTACAATGACAAGAAAATCAAAGGGAATTAAAGAAAAGCTGATGGGGAGAAGGAGAAAGAGAGCAGGAAAGAGGGCAACCACCAACCCCCACCCCACAGGGGTGGAGCCAAGGCGCTGAGGAAGGAGTGCCCCCCATTCTAGCCACTCTCCCCTAGAGAAAAACATCCCCTATGTGCCCAAGGTCACCCCACTCCTGACCAACAGAAAGGAGGAGGGTGAAGAGAGGGCACAGAGAGGGAGGGGGACCCAGAGACCGAGGTCCCAGGGGGATGGAGGGTGGGATTGTGATGAATGGTGAAAATACACAGAAAGATCAGGATTACGGTGGGTACGTAATTTTCATATCTTATCTGTGTCAATCTTCACTATTCGTCACCTTTGGGTGAGTGCTGAGCCCCCCCGAAGGGGGCCCTGGACCCAAAGGGACCAAGTCGTTTAGCTCTCAGTGGGTGGCACACCAAGAGAGAGAACCTTCACGTGCCTGGAGAGGCCTGGGAGTGGGGAGTGTGAGACGGGGACCCCTCGGAAGGAGTAGGGAATTTGCTCCAACAGACGCCGTCTCACCCTATGGGAGAAAAGATGGGTTCTCTGGTAGGGGGAGGAAATCACCCTACGCCGGGCCAAGGGTGACAACCGGGAAAGACGCAGCCATGCCATCCGCCTAGTGCAGATCACTGTCCCTACGACCCTAGAAGCTACCTCATTGGCGTCGTAAGATGCCCTCGCTTGGTGCCTTGCTAGTTCAAGGCCACGTGCAGAGAGTGCAATGGCTTGTTTGGTTACCTTCATGTCAGGCACAGCGGCTAGGAGTTAACCTAACCTGGACCACAGGAACCTATCATAGGTAGCATAGTGGGCCTGATGTGCTGAAACAGAGAGCAGCAACTATGCCGAGTAAAGAGCCCTCCTCCCCCAGAAGTCAAAATTCATAGAATCTTGATCTGGGGGCCAGTCACGGTGAGGGCTGCGAAGCCCATCAGGAGTGTCCAGTTGCATCAATGCTGACTGAGGATGAGGCATAGAACCTGGAGACTCCAGGAGGGGGGCACAATACCTCTGGCAGAGACCCTAGGGGCTGGGACTCCGGAAAAGGGTCTCTGCCAGAAATGCAACAATGCCTCCCGAAAGGGAGCAGGCCACGGGGGCACCACAAGGTTGTCCACACTGAAATCACCTAAAAAGGCACGCATCGAGTGCTCTGGATTGTGCTGCATGGGTGGGGTGTTGTGCTGGTCCTCCAACATCCTCACGAGGAATCGCTGATACTCTGCGAGATCAGCAGGGGGAGATGTGGACAGACGGTTCCTCTCCTCCAGAAGAGAGGGATGAAGAGTCAGAGGACCTCAAGAGTTCAGAAGCTGGCTGCTCAGGGGGAGGCTGAAAAACCTGTCTGTTCATAGCCCTAACGTAAGAGGGAAATTGAGCAGCCGCAGCTCTGAACTGCTCCCAGCAGAGAGGTCCGCTAGGAGCAAGAATACCTGGAAGCACAGGAGTAGGTGGCAGAAGAGAGGGGACAGAGTCCTCTGCCTGGGCCAGAGAGCACACCCAGAGCTCCAAAGGAAGAGGGAGCTCTGGAAAACTCAGCCGACAGCTGGTCAACCATACTGGAACTGCCTAGGCTGCGCCCTGAAGAATCCCCCCGTGAGGTGACCAGAGCCATGAGAATCCAAAAGGATGGTCCCCTACCTCCAAAGAACAGGGCCCTCTTGAGGAAATCAAAAAGGAAGGGCGGAGATCCGCACTACGACTCCTTCCGGAACCCAGGTGGGTCGCAGAAAAGGGTCGCCATGTCGAACCCCTACCCCTCGACCCCTTGGAGTCTGAAAGAGCCATTCTCCTCGAAAAAGTCAGCCTAGGCAGCTGGCAGCTCTGGTCAGTCCCCGAAGTGACTATCCAGGGAGCAGCACCCTCCCCTCCTGTGGGTGCTCCAATCGGCCCCAAAGTTGGGCGATCCAGGCACATCACCTGAGGGGGTACCACCACTGAGGGATCAGAAAACCCTCTAAGGCCAGGTTGCGGGGCAATGGTGGCCTGCACCACCGCCTGCTGGTCAGAACCCCTGACCCTGGACACGGGGACCACTGACCGCTCCTCGGGGGAGGGGCTGGCTCCGGCCTGTCGAGGACAGTCCCAAGGTGTCCATGTGAGCAGTCAACTCCAAAGAATCAGACTGCCTATCTGACTCAGAGTCCGATTCCTCCTCTGAGGAGGTGGAGATCAAAGTTCTGTGCCAAACGGTACGTGGACGCCTGCTGCCATCCCGACTAAATGGAGCACCAGACTGAGTGACTGCACCAGAGTCGGCGTCGATGTCCTCAGCCACACTACGAACAGTGTGGGAAGAAGACACGGCACAGACGACGGCAGCAGCATCAGAGCTGGAGCCTGTCACAGAGCCGTTCTGACCCATGGCACCGCCAGAGATGGCGCCATGACAGCTCCGACTGTGCTCTCGGTGCCACGAACACTGCTGAGGCTGGAAACCCCCATGGCACCGTCCCGACCCATGGTGCCAAGGCCAGAGACTCCTACCACGTTCTTGGCGTGGAGATCCGAAACCCCCATGGCACCGTGTCCTTGCTCGGCTCCACAAGTGGCTCCAGAGCTGGACATGTCACCATGCTCAACCACGGCGCCATCCTAGTGCCTCTCACGGTGCCGTCAGCACCATCGGCGCAGCGAATGGAGCCAACAGCAGAAACGGCGCCGACAACAGTGCCATCAGGGCCCATGGCGCCGAGGCCGACAGATGGCGTCAAGGACGGCGCTGACCCAGGCCTTCCGAGCTGATGGCGCATCACCGGGAGCCTTACCCCTCAAAGGGCAACTGCTGCATGTCTCCGCCTGCCCCCAAGGGGAACGGACTGGGCCTCCTGCACCATGGAAGGGGCTTCTGCAATGGTGAGGCTACTAGAAGCAGAAGCCCCCTCCTCCACAGCCTGTATAGAGCTGGGAGGGGGCCCGGAGGAAAGGCTGAGAGACCGTGGCTTGGCCTGATGAGTGTGGGCCTGTCCCTCGAAAGTCGCGGAGCTCATCCCACTTTCCACGCGTGTTGTTCGATGACACAACGGTCCATGGAGAAGCAGGTATCACACGAATCCATGTTGTGTAGTGGGCCAAGACACGTGAGGCAACGGTCATGCTGGTCGGTGATGGAGAACTTACGGCCGCACGGACACCAATGCATAGGGGGCCATCCCACCTTCACCGATTTCTTCCCCCATGAACAAGTCATGACCTACAGGAAAAAAACAACCAACTACAAGACTCGACGTCGCAAGAATAAAAAGGAACAATCTTACCAGGCGATGTCGAGTAGTGGCGGACACGGAACCGGCAGGATTAGAAAGCGGCGTCGACAAACTCTGTGACAAGAAACAAGGAGCCGAAGGCTTCAGTAACAGGAACAGGCCTCTTGCAGCAGAACTTCCACGAGGTGCAACAACTATGGCGGGAGATGGAGAACTGGCAGGAGGGAGGAGTCAACAACACCTAACGGCCAACCCGCGAGCGCCAAGCAGTGCGTTGGCCTCGAGGGCGACGCTGATGGTGTGTCGACTCCACTCATTCAAAAAAAAAAAAAAAAGAGCTCCTGCGGGGTTGTGACCTCCGGCCACTATACCCAAAGGCGATGAATGGTAAAGATTGACACAGATAAGATCTTATTTCCTTATCGGAAGGAGGATAGGAGAGATGTTGGTTAGAGTTCAGGATAAAAGTCCCTGAAGGACCGCCAAGCCGAAACCTGCTCTGCATTTAGAGGCAATGTACAAACTGTAATGCCTGATGAAGGTGTGTACAGTACTCCAAGTTGCTGCAGCACAGATGGCTGAAGTAGAGAAGTTCTTGAGCGCAGCGAAGGAAGTAGCCACCCCCTCGTGGAGTGACCTTTTACCAGTCCCGGTAAAGGTTTGTTGTGCTTCTGGTAACAGAATGAAATACATTTCACTAGCCATCTGGAGAGCGACTGCTTAGATACAGGTGCGCCTTACATCCGGTGTGCGAAAGAAACAAAAAGCTGGTCTGACTTGTGATGGGATCTGGTTCTAGCCAGATAGTATCTGAGGCTCCTATGTTCATCCAGGGTGTGTAACAGGGCTTCTCCTCTGTTAGAATGACTGGGTCTATATCCTGATAAGAGTGTGACAGCCGAAACCACTTTGGGAAGAAACTTAGGATTCGTCCTTAAGGACACCCTGTCATTATGAAAAACCAAATAAGGATCTTTGCACATAAGTGCATGAAGCTCAGAAATTCTTCTGGCAGAAGTAACGTCATCTAAAAATAGCGTCTTCCAGGCAAGAAGACGCAGCTCGCAATCTGCAGCTGGTTCAAAAGGGGGCAGTATCAGCTGCTCTAGGACAAAGAGGAGATTCCAAGGTGGAATCAGGTCTTTGATGGGATGTCTCAAATTTAGGATGATGCGTAAGAAAGCACGGGAAGCCTCTAGTTGTGCTAGAGACCTGTGACCTACTGGTGAATGGTATGCCGAAATGGTGCAGAAATGTACCTTAATGGAGGAGTAGGCAGGCCCTGCCTCATAGAGGGATGGGAGGTAATCTAATGACCTCTCCGAGTAGTCCCAATGGGGTCAGTCCATGAGCCTGAGCCCAAATGCAAAATCTGCGCCACTTCATGGCATAGGTGGCGTGAGTGGAGGGCTTTCTGGCTGCCACCAAAATGTCTGCAACATCCTGAGAGACCCCGCATCTCATGACTGCCATGTCCTTAGGAGCCAGGCATGCAGGTTCAGCGACCGAGATCCGGATGGATCAAGGAGCCTGCCTCCTGGGACAGTAGGTGAGAGCTGAATGGTACAGGAACTGGAGGTTCCTGGGCCAGTTGGTGCAATAGAGGGAACCAAATTTGCCTGGGCCAAAAGGGCACCATCATGATGAGAGATGCCCACTCTTGTTGGAGCTTCAATAGAACCCTCTGGATCAAAGGGAAGGGCAGGAAAAGCGAAGAGGAACCTGCCCGTCCAAGAGAAGGATAATGCATCTCGCCAGAAGACACCAGGCCCTGGATCTAGCGAGCAGAAATTGGGCAGTTTTGCGTTGGACGGGGACGCGAAGAGGTCTAATTCTGGTGTCCCCCATCTGCGAAGCAGGTCCTCTGTGACTTCCTGAAGCAGTTCCCATTCGTGGACTCTGGCCTGTGATCGGCTTAGGCTGTCCTCGATAGTGTTGTCCACTCCGGGAACATGTACTGCAATGATTTCTGCGCAATGTTGTAGTACCCAATCCCATACCCTCTAGGCCTCACTGCAAAAGGGGTAGGAATGAGTGCCTCCTTGCTTGTTGAGACAGTACATCACCGTGGTATTGTCTGTTTGTAACAGGTGGGTACCCGGTGGAATTTCCAACTGGAAGGCCTGTAGGGCGTACAGGACAGCTCTCATCTCCAGAATGTTTATGTGAAGGTGAGACTCTAGAGACGACTAGGAGCCTTGAGTCCTGACCCCGTTGAGATGAGCTACCCATCCGGACCCCGAGGCATCCGTGGAAAGAGTTAGTGATGGAGGTGGCACAATGAAGGGGACTCCTGGCGATATATGCTCTGGGATGAGCCACCAATGCCAGTCCCAGATGACGGCATTCGTGATTTGGATTGGAAGCTGCAGATGATCTTGCTTTTGATCCCATTGGGCCTGTAACATCCAATGGGTGACCCGCATGTGGAGTCGAGCTAGGGGAACCATTGCAATGGCAGCCGCCATGTGCCCGAGCAGGTAAAGAATGGTCCTGGCTGGTACCGCTTTCTTTTCCATTATGTCCTTTATGAGGGATCTGATGCATTCTGCCCTGTCCTGAGGAAGGAATGCCCTCCCTTGAGTGGTGTCTAGAATTGCCCCTTTAAACTGCAATTTCTGAGATGGAAGAAGGTGCGACTTCTTCTGGTTGATGGTGATGCCCAACAACTGGAAGAGGGAACAGGTATCCTAGATCATGGACATCAGGGCTTCCCATGAGGGTGCCGTGAGGAGCCAGTCGTCTAGGTATGGAAACATGTAGTGGCCCCGTCTCCTGAGAGCTGCTGCCATGACTGCCATACACTTCGTGAACACCCGAGGTGCCAAGGACAGTCCGAAGGGGAAAGTTCGGAAATGGTTGTGGCATCCCAGAAACTTGGAAGTGCAGAATTTTTTGATGCGCTCGAGCAATCGGAAGATGAAGGTAAGCGTCCTGCATGTCCAGTGACGTCAACCATGCACCCACTTTGAGCATGGAAATGAGGCCCAGAAGGGTCACCATGCAGAAGTGATTGTACAACACTAAAGTGTTGAGATCGCTGAGGTCCAAAATTGTGCGCAAGTCCCCTGTTTTCTTTGGGACCAGGAAGAAGTGAGAATAGTAACCTTTTCCTCTCTGGTTCCATGGAATGTACTCTATGGCCTCCTTGTCCAGGAGTGCCGAGATCTCCTGCTGGATGAGCAGGGCATGCTGACCTGAATAGCGGGAGAGCAGGGGAGGTCTTGACAGTGGGTGATCGAGGAACTCGATAGAGTGCCCTCGACTTACCAGCTGCAACATCCACCGGTCAGAGGTTATCCTCTGCCATCCCGAAAGGTGACAAGAGATGCGACCCTGACGTTCTCTTCCCTTTGATCCAGAGGAGGGGCGGGGACCAGGGAGGAGTCATGTTGTAGTGGTACTGGACCCTGCGGACTGGGCGGATTTTGGATGTTTTTGGCCCTGGCCTGCAGGGAACCTAGCTTGTCCTTTGCGACCAAAGTTGCCTCTAGGTTGCTGGTCGGAACATGGCTGTTGCCGGCCACGAAAACGACTCTGGTTCCTAGGAAAGGAACCAGATTTGGGCTTGTACATGGCCTGTATAGTCTGGACTGCCTTCCTTATGTCCTGTAGCCTGGTGATGACCCTTTTAGATTCCTCACCGAACAGGACAACTCCATTGTAAGGGACATCCAAGATGTTCTTTTGGACATCCGGGGTAAAGCCAGAGACTCTCAGCCAAGAGTGTCTCCGGAGACAGACGCATGTGGCTGCTCTCCTGGCCGCCGACTCTGCTGCATCGTAACAGGCTCGGAGAACCTGGATCCCGTCTGACTCAGTCCAAAGGAGATTGAGTAATTCATCCTTCTTATCGCCATCTGGGAAATCCTTCACAAGGTCTTGGCCCTGTTCCCAAAGGGCATTCTGAAACTGCACCATGTGTGTTAGGTAGTTCAAAGACTTTATACAGCATGTAGCAGCTGCGTACATGTGTCTTCTCATCTAAACTAATTGCTTAGATTCCTGGTCTGGAGGCTGGGTACTCAGGTGTTGAGGTCGCTGAGACCGATCATGAGATGCTGTAATGACCAGTGAATCGGCCAAGGGTTGCTGCGCCAAATACGGGTTCTCCAATGGAGCCCTGTAGAGGCAGGCAGCCTTTTTAGGAATAACCGGAGTCGAGTGTGGACGCTTCCAAGCAGCCTTGGTGATGTCCGTAAAGATGTCCACCAACTGTGGGACCACCACAGGCTTCGGGTCCTTTTGCCTGAGAGAACGGGCAAGGCATTGTCTCTCGGGGTCTAAGTCCTCTGTCTCCTATCCCATCCCTTGTTTTCTTGGATGTGCCTCATAATTTCCGAGAATGAGGGATCATCCGGTGGTGAACTGGGAAGGTCTCGTGGGTCTGGTGATGGGGGACTAAAGGGGGATGGGGACCTGGAAGTATCGGATGTTTTCGGCCTGGAGTCATCCCTCGGAGAGGCTCATCTGCCTCTGGGTCGTTTAGGGCTAGAAGACCCTGAGGGAGATCTTGATGGGCATCTCCTTCGCTCTCTGGATCTGCCCCTGGGAGGAGGTATCTGCTCCTTAGGGGTCGGGGGGTCTTTCATCCTCATTGCCTCGAGGAGGAGACGGAGGTGGAAGGGGCTTGCTGGGAACCATATGCTTTTTAATGGTCTCCCACTGAAAAGTGAACAGGTCTTTCACCTCCTGCAGGTTCATGCCCGACGACGGGCCTGGCATCGGTGTGGGCCTGTCGACGGGGTTGAGCGTTGGGTCCTGGGGAACCACTGGATATGGCGATGGTTCCCTAGGCAGGTCAGCATCCTCCGTGTCGCCTGTCTGGTCGTCAGGCGGCATGGCGACCTCTCTTCCTGAAGACCCCTGACGGCCGGTGTCAACTGGCGTTGGTGGTGCGGGTGTCGGTTCTGTAGTCCGTTTGGCATGTGCAGGGTCGGACGCCTTCTTCGACTCCAACGTCCGTTTAAGGGACGTCAGCTCCATCATCTTCCTTTCTGGGGCCTTTGGAGGATGGGAGACTGACCGTTGGTAAGCGTCCCGGTGTTGATCTGACGCCCCACTAGACTTAGAGGAAGACTCGGGCTTGTGCCAGTCTGAGGATCCAGGCCGGGCAGTGGAGCCAGGCGCCCGAGAAGTCTTGAGCAGGTGCAAAGAGGCTGAGAATCCCCCGGAAGACCTTACCGTAACAGAGGGTGGCTGGGAACGAGCCCGTGAAGGCAATTGATCGGACCGCGTGGAACTGGAGCTGGTCCTAGACTCTGAGGCCCGTCTCAGGGATCTCGACCTACCAGAGTCATGATGCTTGTCCCAGTGCTTCCCAGATTTATGGGAGTATTCCCCCGTGGAGGAAGGTCTCTTAGCCATCTTTTTAAGTTTCTCCTCTAGAAGAAACCCCTGAAGAGCCTTTTGGTGGCGGATCCAGGTCCTGCTGTTAAATTGTTGGCAGACTAAACAGGCCTGGGTATCATGCTCTGGGCTCAGACACCTCACACAGGTTGTGTGGTGGTCGGCAAATGGGATCTGCTTGCCGTAGGCACACTTGGAGGGGTGTCCATCGAGAGAAGGAGAAGGAGAAGTAGACATGGAGTAATAGTTTAAATAAAAAAAAAAAAAGGTTTTTTGAAGATTTCACACATCATTCATCTGTTCAGGCGTCCATGAGGCCGATGCTGGCGAGTCGATGGCGGGTAAAGAACTGGGGATGCTGAGAGACTGCCCCCTTTTTTGTGAGCCTGACGACAGGGGCGGTCCCCCGCAGGATACTGTGGGGTCCTGGTGCCTGCCAGCTTCAGTCCTAATGGTGTAACATGCTGCAAGAGCTGTTTCTTGAAGTAAGATTATCATCTCCCTCATGTGAGGAAGACAAGGAAGCCGATGGGTCCGGGGAGTCAGAGTCCGGCCACCCAGGGGGAGAGTGGTGAAATACCTGCTCATCCATGGATGTAACGTAGGCAGGGAATAGGGCAGCCATGGCTCTAAACTGTTCCCAGGTTAGAGGCCCCAGAGAACCAGAGTGGCCTGGGGAGAGGTTGGCAGCGGTATAGGGGCCAAACGCCTCAGTGGAAGAGAAATGGAAATTACATACCTACCGTAATTCTCGATCTTCTTGGACGAAGTCTCCACCACTCATTCACACGGATGGGAACTATGCCAGAGGCGCTAGGACCCAGCGGGAGCAAACTTTTTTGCAGGAGGGTCGGTGAACAGAGATGAAGCCACGAGGAGCGGTGCCGTGAGCCTCTGCTCGTGCGGCAATGACTATCTCGACATCGACCCTCCAACCGTCTCAGTACCATTTTTCCAAGGAGGTGCAACGTAACTAACCGAGAAGGCTAGCCTAACAAAAACTGGACATAAGATAGTCCTGAAGACCCATATAAGAATGGTCAAAAAAAGAAGACTTCACAGCCTGAAGATTGAGGAAGTGAAGACCAACAACAGAGGTGAGCTCAGGGGATAGTGGGTGGGTGTGTGACCGAGTGGTGGAGACTTCATCCAAGAAGATCAAGAATTACAGTAGGTACGTAATTTCCATATCTTCCTGGACATAGAGTCTCCACCACTCATTCACACTGATGGGAGAGTACCAAGCTAATAATCCCCCGAGAGGGCGGCAGGGGAGACCAAGAGCTCACAGTTCAGGACAGAAGTCCATTAAGGATGGTTCTGCCAAATGAAATATGTCGCCTGGCATGGACATCCAGGGCACAGTGCTTGCGGAAAGTATGCACTGAGCTCCAGGTAGCCGCACTGCAAATATCTGCAATAGACACATTGCGGATTTCTGCCAGGGATGCTGTGACTGCTCTAGTATAGTGAGTGTACATTCTGCCCTCCAGCTTAACCTGCGCCATGAAATAAAAGTGGTGAAGACATGCCACCAGCCATGCTGAAATGCATCTGATAGCTACAGGTTGACTAAGCCGGGTCTCGCTGAAGGAAACAAACAGTTGCTGAGCTTTGCAAATTTCTTTCGTTCCATCTAAACAGAAGCGCAGGGCTCTTTTGACATCCAAAGAATGAAGGGTACGCTCTCTTTCATTTTGGAAGTTTGCAAAGTAAGTAGGAAGGACCAAAGGTTGGTTTAGATGGAATTCTGAAACAACCTTAGGGAGAAACTTAGGATGGGTCCTAAGAACTACTTTGTCCTTATGAAACACAGTACATGGAGGGTCTGTGACCGAGGCAAGTATCTCAGAGACCTTTCGGGCCGAGGTAATGGCCACCAGGAAGGCTGTTTTCCAAGTGAGAAATTTCAGCTCACAGGAAGCTAGAGGCTCGAAAGGCTTTCAAGTGAGCTTGTCTAGTACAAGATTAATGTCCCAGGCTGCAACAAGACGTCTGATAGGAAGTCTGGTATGCAGAATTCCCTTAAGAAACTTCTTAACGACAGGTAACTAAGCCAGTGACAAGGAAAGTACTGGCTCATGATAAGCTGAAATGGCACAAAGGTGAACTTTGACTGTAGAGTATTGCAGACCTGAATTTGAGAGGTCTAAAAGGTACTCTAGAACTTTATTGGGTGGGCAGGAAAAAGGATTCAGAGAGGATTTTGCACACCAGGGAGAAAAACGCTTCCATTTGGCTGTGCAAGTTTTCCTAGTCCCTGGCTTGCACGCAGTGAGAAGAATATCTGAAACTCTGTGAGAGACACTGAACCTGTTCACCTCTGTCTCTTCAGGAGCCAAGCGGGAAGGTGAAGCAATCTCAGAATGGGATGGACCACAGGCTCGTGAGTCAGACGGTTCGTCTGAAGGGGAAGTGCTTTCAGAGGGGTTTTCGACATACTGTTGAGTAACGGAAAGAAAAAATTACTCACCTTAGTAATGTTGTTTCTTCTAATGGAGTCTTGCTATATTCTGACATATACAGCGAGTCCCAACCTTCGAACTGCCCTGGAGATGAAAGAGTTAAACTTTCCATGCCAGGCATGGAACGCTGAGCTCGAGCTTGGTTGAGACTCTGTCTGTTGTTCTTCAAACTCAAACCGTCAGATCTTTACGAGCTAAACTCACTAAGATCCTGTGTGGAAGCTGTAAACCTACACTAGCCAACTGGTTATCAAACATAAAACACATTTTTTGGTCACAAAACAAAGACTCAAGTCAGGAGACCCAAAAAATGAAAAACACAAGTGTGAAGCAGTCCCTTGAAAAACTTGGAGAATATAGGGTGAGCTGAAAGAGAAGAGGGCTTACCTGCTGAAATAAAAGCAGACACAGCTGCCAGATGCACTTTCAGTGTAGCCTGTCTCAGCCCCAAGCTATTTAAGTGGACCATATAATCAAGGACTGTGGGCAGATCAGCAGATTATGGGGACATATGCTTCCCAGAGCACCATATGGAAAATCTTTTCCATTTGGAATTATAAGTAGCCGTGGTGGAAGATTTTCTAGAAGCCTTCAGGATATCCATTACACCTTGGGAGAGGTGTAAATCAGCAAACTCTAACTCTTCAAGAGCCAGGCCTTGAGATTGAGATATTTGAGGTTCGGGTACCAGACCCTCACCTGAGCACAGGTTAACAGGCTGTAATTCCTGGGAAGACACGGGGAAGATGGACTGCTAAGGACAGCAGGAGTGGATACCAGGGCTGTCTGGCCCAGTCTGGAGCAATCAGGATCATCTTGCAGGGTTGAGATCTGATTTTGACTAGCACTTTGAAAAGGAGAGGGAAGGGGGAAAAGCATAGAGAAACTTTCCTTCTCAATTGAGAACTAAAGCATCCAGGGGGATTGAGCCCAACACTGGGGGCCTGCAGCAAAAAAGGGGAAGTTGGTGATTGTCTGGGGCTGCAAAAAGATCCATCTGTGGGGTGCCCCATCTGGAAAAACTCACCTCCAAGACCAGGGGGTCCAGTGACCATTCGTGATGGCCCTGGGAAATCCTGCTGAGAGCATCTGCCAGGACATTGTCCTTGCCTGGAAGGTGAACTGCCGTGAGGGAGGTGTTCAGGGAGTAAGCCAGAGACCACAACTTCATTGCTTCGGTGCACTAGGCCATAGACCGAGTGCCTCCTTGCTTGGTGGTGTTGTCTGTTCTGACCTGTACAACTTTGTTCTGAACAGATTTGGAAAAAGCTTGAAGTGCTAGAAATACTGCTGAGTTCCAACAGATTGATGTGGAGCAGAGATTCCTGAGGGGACAACAATCCCTGGGTAGTGAGGTCGCCCATGTGAGCCCCCTACCCCAAGAGGGAGGCACCTGTAGTAAGGATTAAAGAGTGAGACTGAGTGACGAAAGGAACCACTTGTCTCAGATTGTTCTGATCCTGCCACCACTGTAGGGCTTGGATCAGGGTTCGAGTTACTGGGATCAGTTTGGTCCTTCCTTTAAGACCAAAAGGCTCTCAAATGGAACTGAATGTCCCTCATCTGAAATCTTGCTCCCTGCACTACTGCTGTAGAAGTAGCCATGTGCCCCAGGAGCTGTAGAAAATGTCTTGCTGGTCGAGACACCTGCAGGGTGAATGAGGAGGCCAGAGAGACCAGGGTCCTTGCCCTGTCCAGAGGAAGGAAGGCTATGGCCTTCTCTGTGTCTAGCTCTGCACCTATGAAGGTGAGGAGCTGGACAGGCTCTAGAACTGACTTTGGAAGATTTAGAAGGAAACCCAAAGAAGTGAGCAGTTGCTGAGTTATCTGTAAGTGTAACTTGACTTGGTCTGGGGACTGGCCTACTATGAGCCAGTCGTCCAGGTAAGGAAAGATGGCAATTTTCTGCCTTCTTAGAGAAGCAACTACTACTGCCAGGCATTTTGTGAATACCCTTGGAGCAGAGGTGAGGCCAAAGGGCATTGCTCTGAACTGGTAATGGCCTGAGGGCAGCTCAAACCTGAGGTACTTTCGATGGGAGCTTCTGATGAGAATATGGAAGTAGGCATCCTTGAGGTCCAGGGACACTAGCAAGTCCCCTGGCCTTAGAGAGGGTAGAATAATTCCCAGAGTCACCATTTTGAATTTTGGTTTTAAAAGGTGCTTGTTTAAGTGTCTGAGATCCAGGATGGGCCGCCATTCTCCTGTCTTTTTTAGGGTAAGGAAATACCTGGAATACAATCCTTTGCCCTAGTGTAGGGGTGGAACCCTTTCCACAGCTCTGAGAGCTAGGATGGAAGAGACCTCTGCTTCTAAGGCAAGTGCCTCTGATGGATTTGCAGGTGGAAAGGATCTGGTTCTCATCTTTGGAAACTTTTTGAAGCTGAGAACCAGTCCCTGGCTTACTACTTCCAGGACCCATTTGTCTGATGTCAGAGACTCCCAGTCCTGGACAAAGTAAGCCAGCCTGCCCCTACAGGTAGCTGAGAATCGACCCTGGCAACCCCATCAGGGTGCCTGTTTGGCAGGGGCTTTGGGCTGAGGGGTGGAAGCAGGCCTGCTTGTACCCCGTCTGCCTCTCCCTCTAAAGAACCCCCTCTGGGTATAAGCAGAAGAGGAGGCCTGGGCTTGGTAAAAAGGCCTATGAAAAGGCCTGCCCCTGCCCCTGGGAAGCTACCTCTGAGGAGTGGCTTGCCTTTCCTTGGCCTGTGCACTCCTATAGGTGGTCCTATACTCATCCATTTTCTTCATGTAATTCTCCGTCTGCTCCCCAAACAGAGAATTACCCACAACAGGAAAATCTATGGCCTTAGTCTGGGTGTCCTGTGACAGGCTAGTACATCTGAGCCAAGCCATTCTTCGAAGTGCCACAGATGTAGCCATGACTCTTGATGACACATCATTTGAGTCCACTGCAGCATGGAATTGCACCTTGGATGCCTCCATACCATCAGCAGCCACCTGCTCCAACTCCTTGGCAAGCTGACCAGGGACCTGTTTTGCTAAAGCCATGACAGTGTCCCATCTGGATTTCTGATATCTAGCCACATAAGCCATATAATTCGCCTGTCTGAGTCCCAAGGATGCTGCCATGTACTGTTTCTTTGCCATGGCATCAATCCTCCTGGAGTCCTTGTCTGGGGGGTGTGAAGCCAAGGGAATATTTGCCTTATCACAGGCTGCAGCCTGCACTACCCCAACATGGCTGCATTGTTGTGTAAGGAACTCCGTATCAGAACCTGACAATGTGTAGCTCTTGTCCATTCTCTTATCCACAGGAGGTATGGTGTTAGGAGTTTTTAGAATTTTAAATGTCTGTTTCCCAAAAGATTTATACAAGGGAATAGACAGCCTCCTAGATTCTGGGATATCCATCATTTCCACAAAGTCAGGCTCCTCTTGATCATCCACAGCTTCCTCCATAGGGAGCTGGAGGATTTCAGCCACTTTTTTATAAAACATAAAATGAGAAGGGGACTCAGAAAGCCTAGGAGGAGACACTCCTGAAGGTCTGTCTGGGGAGATGTCCGGGTCAATGGGCACATCCAGACTTTCAAATCCACATTCACTCTCCTCATACTCCTCTTCCCCCTCCTCCGGTTCATAATATTCCTCTAAATCATACTCTTGAACCAGTGGAAATGGCCGAACCGAGCGCCTACCTGATGGTGCCGGTTCGGTCGGAACCGGGGAAAGCGACTGCACAATTTTGATCGCTTTGGCTATTTCTTCAGCAGTTGGAGAGGAAAGTTTTGGCTCCACACCAGATGATTTTCTAGTCCTTTTTGCTGGAACCGACTCCTCAGAGTCGGATCTCCTTTGGCCCGAAGAAGTCTCGCCCTGGTCAGAGAGCACTCCTTCTGGTTTGGTTTGAACCGAACCAGGCTGGCCATCCTGTTCAGCGGACTTTTTGGCCTCCCTTTCCCTGAGCCTACCAACTCTCTTTTCCAGGGCAGCTGCAGGGAAATTTTTACAAATCTGGCAGTCTGCATTGAGGTGGTCAAACCCCAGACAATAAACACAGGTGGTGTGGGGATCAGCCTTGGCAAAGACTTCCCCACACACACTACAGTGTTGAAACCCAGTGGGCCCGGTTTTTCTTTTGGGTTTCTCAGACACAGTGCCAGTCCTATCCAAACTTACCCTTTTATGGCAATCCGGCAGGCAAGACCCTCTTATCGGTTCCTAACCGTGTCACGGGTCGTGGAAAAAACTGTAATAAAACCGTTTTTTTTTTTTTTTTTTTTAGAACCGATAAGAACCAGTAACCACACTCTAAAAGTACAATTTAAGATTTTTTAACAACTTGATTGGTTCAAACCGAACCAATGAACCGTTTACAAGTTCCACACAAAATAGAGTAAAATATAACCCATCTAGTACTCATAAATACCAGAGACAGAGGCTGAACAGACAGGTTACGGTTTAATTTCGGTCGAAAACCGAGAAAACGGTACTTTAACCGACAAAATGAACCGAGCAGAAGGAGAAATCTCCGGAGCGACTGTTCAGTGAGGCGGAGCAAAGAATCTGACGGTTTGAGTTTGAAGAACAACAGACAGAGTCTCAACCGAGCTCGAGCTCAGCGTTCCATGCATGGCATGGAAAGTTTAACTCTCATCTCTGGGGCAGTTCGAAGGTTGGGACTCACTGCATATGTCAGAATATAGCAAGACTTCATGTTGTTTGAACAATGTTTTTCAAAGCAGCGGAGTCCAACTGTAAGTGTTCCACCTCCACATTTCCGGTTTAAAAAAAAATTCTACATGGATTTCCAACATATCCATACTGTTTTCTGTAGCCTCTAGTGTAGCAGGGACAGGGTAGGAGGCTTGCTCCCCTGCCACTATAGCACCCAACTCACCGCCTGGATCCACTGAAGTGGCCATCTTGGGAAGACGGCCAAGAGTTACCCCTATTATCAGAGTAGGGAAATTTCCTGGTCAAATTTTCCCAATTCACTAAAAATACCACCAACAGCTCAATCTGGTTCAATTTCCATTGGTTACCATCTGTATCCCCCCAGAAAAGAGACTTGTAGTCTCAGGGGGCCTACCCTGGCAACAAAATTCAATAAATAAAATGGCCCTTTTATCAATCCCACCCCACCCCAACTCGTGATGTGAGACTAGTGCCTAGCTCTATGATATATACATCTTAATTGGCAGCTAAAAAGGAAATCATATGTCTGTGGCACCAGCAGTGCCCCCTAATGCTTGCCTTTTGGCATAACATTATGAATGACTTGTACTTTGTGGCATGACTTACAGATCACTGCAGGGGCGTGGAACCATAGTTTGAACTAAGTCGGCGATCATGGGTATTTTATACCTCTGAGGAGTACGATTCTTTCCTTCCTTGATGGGATGGGAGGCTGAGGGATGGTTTGGTGCTCTGGTGGCCTTGTGTGGTCTACTGGGCCTGAGCAGCCTGGACCTTAGACTTTAGTTTTTGTAGTGAGGGTTGGATAGGCCTTTATATGATGGCTTTATTTATGTCTAGAGTTTAACTGTTTAAAAGACTGAGATAGACCCTATTTGATACTTTTAAATATGTAAAGATCCCCACTGAACTGTAATTTACTGCATATGGTGCTAATTGACTTTATGCACTGCTCTCTGTGATAATAAAGAATTAAAAAAATTATGTTGAGTAAGTAATTTTCATATTTTCCTGGATTTAAGTCTTCACCATTTATTCATACTGCTGAGTTAGAGTACCAACCTCATACAAAAATCCCTCGAGAAGGACGGTAAGAGATGGAGCTCACTCAGGACAGAAGCCCATTAAGGACTGTCCTGCCAAAGAAAGCTTGCTGTCTGGCATGGACATCCCAGGCATAGTGCTTAATGAAAGTATGCACTGAACTCCAAGTAGCCGCTTTGCAAATTTCAACAATGGGAACAGAACAGATTTCTTCCAGGGATGTAACAACTGCTGTGGTAGAGTAAGCATGAACCTGGCCTTTGAATTTTAACTGCGCCATAGAGTAGCAGTGGCAAAGGCAAGTCACTATCCAAGTGGAAATAGACTTAATGGTTACTGGTTGACCCGGCCGGGTAGCAGTAAAGGAAACAAAGAGCTAGAGAGACTGGGACTTATTATGCTGCAGGAAACCCACATGTCCTCGGACGAACATAAAACATTTCAGAGGTGTGGGTATTCTGTAGTAACTAAATCATCCTATAGGGGTGGGAAAATGAGAGAGGTGATTCTACTCTCCCAGGAGGTGCCCTTGGAAAAACAAAGTGAGATTAGTGACCCCAAGGGTTGCCATGCCATAGTGACGGGCAAGCTGTACTCAAGACCCTGGCATCTGTCTATTTCCCTCCTGGGTCAGGGAAGCCCCTAGCAGTAAAATTCTTCGCGGATTTAATGTCCCTCATGGAGGGACAATTGCTGCTGGGGGGAGACTTGACTATCTCTTTAAACCCCTCTTTGGATGCTGATACCCTCTGGCCCATAGATCTAACGCTCTCCAAAAATACACAGAACAAACCATCACTTCTCTGGACTTGGTGGACACCTGGAGATATTGTTTTCCTAAGACAAAAGAATACACCCACTGGGCCCCGCTGGGGGGAAGTGGGGCTCGACTGGACTACTTTATAACCACGGATGAGCATTTAGACTCCATTTGTGATGTATGGCATGGGATCACCTTCTTATCGGATCATGCTCCCTTATATATCAGGGTGGACTTAGGGGCACAATATAAGCAAACCAATTGGCACCTGCACCTTGCCCATCTTAGGGACCCAGAGTTCCTTGAATTGATCCAGGAGGCAGTACCTTGAATTAAGCTATTCTGTGGGATACTTTAAAAGTAGTATTAAGAGGAGAGATTATACGATTTTCTGTCATTAAAAAATGGCAGAGGGAAAAAAAAAAAAACATATAAAGACCTGCAAGAGGAGCTATTACATTTACAGCATTGGCCAGTTCAAAAGGACAACGATTAAGAATTGTAAAACAAAAGCTACAAAAAATAGTAGACCAATTGGCACAAAAAAAACTATTTTATCTAAAGTTAAGAGATCATGAGGGGGCTGGCCCACTGGCGCCGATGGTTGTGGCGCTGGATGCCACACCTCGCACCACGCCGGCGACCCGGGTTCAGGAACGAGCCCGCTACGCTGGAGGTCGGGGGAGGGAAGACTGAGCATCTACAGGACTGTTCTCTCTTCCCGGGGAGGGTAGGGGAGAAGCACTCGCTCCTGGAGCGACCTCTGGTGGGGAGCCAGGGGCGCTCAGCGTGGCAACACAGCAGATGCACTGGGGGCAGAGTTTGCGGCTATACATTGCCTTGCTTGCCACACTCTGAGGGGACAAGCAAGAAAAATGCCGGAAAAAGCCTCACACCCTTCGGCGAGATGACAGTGGCCCCTTGGACTCTGCCCACATCCCAAATGCTGGCCCAACGCCCCCAGGATCATCCTCCACCCCCAATGACTCGATGACCGATCAGGTAGGCACTTCACACTTCAGTAGTTCACCGCTGGAGGGCGGAATCAGCCCCAGAGATGGTACCAGGGGTCGAGCCTGTCTGGGGGTCGTTCGGGGGAGGGGATCATGGGAGAAGCGAGGATTCTGGCTGGGAGTAGGGCAGTTGTCGTGTGGGTACTCCTGAAGGATGCTGGAAGAGTGTGTGAAGAAATAAAGTTAAAAAAAAAAAAAGAGATCATGAGGGAGGACCTAAGGCCTCCAGAAATTTGGCAAGAAAATTGAGAGAACAGAGAACCAGAGCAAACAATCAGCATGGTAGATCCTAAAATGGAGATTCGCAAAAAGACCCCAGAAAAATTAGACTTATTCTACAGCAGTTTTACCACGAGTTGTACGCTAAAGAAGAGGAAATTCCCTTAGACAACATCAAATCATATTTACAGAATTTACCAATACCACAAATCAGCCCACTACAGTCTGAAGCCTTGCTGGCGACAGAGGGAGAACTACTCCCAAGTTCTACCAAAAGCTCAGACCCTGAAGGTGCCAGGTCCAGATGGGTATCCCTCTGAATTTTATAACAAATTCAAAAAGCTACTACTACCCATATTACTCCTGGCCTTACATGTGTCCAGGAGGGAGAACTGCCCCCCACACACACACACACACATCACACACGGCAATATGCCGCCATATCAGCCATACTTAAACCCCATAAAGATGTTAAACACCCCTCCTTATTTCACCCCATTTCAATGCTAAATTATGATTACAAAATGTTCATGTCAGCCATGGCCTCCAGAATAGACCAGTTACTACCAGCTATTATTGACCCTGATCAAGTGGGTTTTATTAAGGGCAGACAGGCTCACGGTGCCATAAGGCATGCACATTTCTTAGCAGCTTATGCCATAGAAAGACAAATCCCTTTAGTGCTACTGGGGTTAGATGCTGAAAAGGCATTCGACCGGGTCAGCTGGTCTTTTTTGTGGTAGACTCTGCAGCACTTTGGAATCCCGGAACAACTTATAAAACAATTACAAAATATTTATGCCTCCCTAAAGCAAATGTTAAGGTGGATGGGGCACTTTCAGATGCATTCCGACTCTCTAGGGGCACCCGCCATGGGTACCCAATGTCCCCAATGTTGTTTCCTCTACATCTCAAACCCCTGGCCATTGCCATCAGATCTTCTTGGGACATAGAGGGCCTTCCATTGGGAGGTCGCCCGCACAAGATATCACTATTTGCAGAAGATATTCTGCTGGCTCTCACCGAGCCTGAACAATCCATCCCAGAGGTATGGAAACAGCTACAAACATTTGGTAAGCTAGCAGGATATAAAATTAACAAATCAAAAACAGAGGCATTGACGTACAGTTACCTCCCTCCCACCCACTTCAAAAGAGACTTCCCCTTTAAGTGGCACAGACAAGCGATGAGATACTTGGGAATAAAGCTCACAAGAAACCCCATTCATGCAGAGCTCTCAAATCTTGAACCTTTAACCCTAAAATTGACAGAAGATCTACAGTATCTCGTTGGTCACATCTTCCCCTAAGCTTTTTGAATAGAATAGATACAATTAAGCAAAATGTATTTCCCCACATATTGTTTTCTTTCTTTCTTGAGACACTGCCCTTCACCCCGGCTAAAACATATTTCCAGGCGTGGGACAGAATGATATCCCGCTTTATTTGGAGCGGAAAACGTCCCAGAATTAGATATTCTGTTCTGCAACTGGCCAGAGAGAGGTGGCCTTATCCTCCCTGACCTCAAAAAGTATGCGATGGCAGCACAGTTAAGGGTAGTCCAACACTACTGGATAAACAAACAGTATGATGCACACTGGAAACAATTAGAAGTAACCTGGGGAGACCTATACAACACTCAGGAGCTCCTTTTTGGGACACCCCCCAAGTGCCAAGAGATAATGAATTATCCAAAGTTCACCAGGGAACCCTTAAAAATATGGTTTAAGGTCAGTAATGGTTATTTTACATTCCCTGAAAAATTTTTCTTGGGAACACTGAATATGATGCAAATCTGACAGCAGGTCCCTCAGGCCCCTATGTAGTTCAATGGCAGAGATATTTTATTCATTTTCCAGTTAGTGGGCAGCATAGGTCTCCTTCCCTTTGTCTCCCTTCAGAAGGAATATCACTTGCCCCATAAATATTTTATTTCTTATCTACACCTTAAATCACACCTTCAGCCATATGAATGGTCACTCGCAGCCCTAAGTGAAAACCCTACCCAAATAATACAACTGTTACAAGTTCATATCAGAGGAACGATCTCAGATCACCTGATTAATAAGATATACAAGGCTTTAAATGAAAGACAGGGAGACTCGACCAACTCAATCAGGTTTAGATGGGAACAAGAACTCCAGGTATCGATCAGTGAGTAGGACTGTAATGAGACTGCTTTACCAACTATAAAAATCTTTTTCTCACCATACTGGCGTGAATACATGTGGAAACTCCATTCTTGTTTCTTCCGCACACCAGCCTTGCTGGCTAGTATGGGAGAATAAAGGGGAGGGACAGTGTTGGAGAGAATGTGGGGATGATAGAGCAAATCAGAGCCATGTCCTTTGGTCATGTCCTAAACTATCCAAGTTTTGGAAGGAGATCCTCGAGGAGCTGAGTGCAAGTTATGACACCACTGATTTATTCACTCCCACATTTATATTAACTTTTATTAAACCAGAAGGTCTGCGAATTGCCAAAAACTTGCTGAAACAAATTTTTAAATTTATAACAGCAGCCCACAAAATTATCACTACACTGGGGGGCACCAGAGAGCCAGCATCGAGGCAGGAATCACCTTCCATTGCTCTCTTCAACTACTGCCACAAAAAGCAAGAATAATCAAATTTTAAGGCATTTCAAAACTTTTTAGAAGGGCTCTATTTTCCTAAGCCTTCTAGCTATCAAAAGATACCAAATTCAATTATGGGGCACAATAAAAATGTATCTGCCGGCCCGGTGGCGCTGAGGGTTGAGGCGCTGGACGCCACACCTCGCTCCACGCCGGCGACCCGGGTTCGGGAGCGGACTCGGGTAGTCGGTGGGTCGGCCGGGGGGAGACAGGCATGAGCGTCCGACGACAGCTCGCCTGCTCCGGGTGGGATTCGGCCGATGCCCGGCACTTGCATGACCCCGAGTGGAGGCTCGGGGAACTGCAAGCCCCATCAGGGGATGGCTGGCCGTTGAGCATCACGGACGTCGATGTGCACGTCATGACGTCAGGGGAGGTCGTCGGCTGCTCGGGGAGGGAGAACATGAGGAAAAAGAGCCTGCCTCGTCCGGGAAGATGGGAGGACCCAGGACGTGTCCACGATGTGCCCGTGCCCGCCCAACAGACCATGAGACCGACGAAAATGTAAGTTACGGGGTTAGAGCCCCCCACCTCGTCCCCGCCCGGGGGGTAAACCACGGCTCCATGGGGATCTAGGGTCTGTGTGGGCAGGGTTCCGGGCAGTGGGATGTCCGGGGGTCATCACTGAAGGGTCGGAGGAGGCAGGCTGTGAGGAGGATAAAGAGAAATTTCAAAAAAAAAAAATGTATCTTCTCAAGCCTCCGGATCGCAATGGCCAGCAGCTACTCACAGCACCGAGAGCAGGGAAGAAAATCAGTTGGACCTCACTACCTCATCGGGCACTAAAGAACCTCAGTGGCAGACAATTTTGGCTTCAGTTCGTTTAAAGGATGCTAAAACAGAAAAGACACTTACGCGGCTTGAAACGCACGATGCTGCCATTACTGCACTTTCTTCCACGGTAGCAGAGGCCAATAAACGTTCCTTGTCAACGAAAGCCACCGTGGCCCACCTTACAAAAGAAAATCAACAACTGAGAGCCAGGTTGGAGGCAATAGAGAACATCCTCCGTGCAGGAAATGTGTGCATAGTGGGCCTAGCTGAGGGTATCAAAAGGATGAACCTTCTTGTTTATGTAAAACAATGGCTCGCTGAATCTATCAGCATCCCAGATGATTCTGACTGGTCTGAGCTGCGGCAGGCCTTTCAAATTATTCCCAGAATAAGGCCTCTGGATCCAGGTACTCCATGCACTGTGGTCCTGAAAACAACTGGCCAAGAAATTCGGGACATATTGATTAATGCGGCAAGGGCAGCTTATCCTTTGTCTGTACAAAGGTCTAGATGTGAAACTCTTCCCCAACTTGTCATTCCAGACTCGTGCTCACCACAAGCAATTTGACACAATGCGCCAGAAACTACGCCATCTGGGGACCGTACATTCTTTTCTTCTACCAGCCCGGCTGAGGGTGACCTGCGGGGGGAAATCTGGCAGTCCAATCACCCTGGAGACGCCGGACAGTGGGCAGAGAAAACTGAACAGGTAAAATAAGCCTATCTATTACTTACAATACCACAGACAGAGCTTGAACCGACGGTTGTGGTTAAATTTCGGTAAAATAAACCAAGAACTACACTTTAAAACCGGCAAACGAACCGAGCAGCAGGAGGAATCTCCGCAGCGACTGTTCAGTGAGGCGGAGCAAAGAATCTGACAGTTTAAGTTTGAGCTTCAACAGACAGAGTGTTCAACCGAGTTCGCGCTCAAGATTCCATGTCCTGCATGGAAAGTTAACTCTTTCACCTCCTGAGCAGTTCTAACCTGGGGTTATACTGCATATGTCATAATATAGCAAGACTTCATGTTGTTTGAACATGCTCATATTGAGAAAAATAGCCCTGGCAGCTGGCAATGCGCATGCTTATGGTTGAGGCAGCAAAGACTCTCTTATCCAAGGTGTCTATCTTGCAAGATTCTTTGTTTACAGGATGGGCTGTAGATTCCTGAAGGAGGGCAGCCTTATTCTCTGCCAGAACCACAATGGTATCAGAAAAGGCTTGTGAGGCCAAGATGGGGCGATCCTTGGGAGGGGCATATTTCCTATCTATGGACTTGGCCTCAGAAGAAATAAGATTCGTCCACACCATCTGGGAAAGAGTCTCGAAAGAGGGCTGTACCGGAGGGGTTAAATCCATAAGGATTTTCAGAACATGTAGATATTGGAGGTGCAGAAGATTCCCAGGATCGATTTCTGTAGTTTGCAGAGAAAGAGTAGAATTTAAATTCTTGAGCAGAGACTTAAAGGAAAGGTCTTCAACAACAGACTCTGCAGGAGGACTGATCCCTGCACCCAGGGCAGAATCGGCATCTACATCATTACCCAGCCAAAGAATGAAAAGCAGGAGGAAGAAGAGAAGGAGAAGGAATCTGAGTCGAAAACCTCTGGACACTAGCCGGCGCCATACACATCCTTGGTGTCATCCAAGAGAACAACACCGAGTACAGAGACGGCGCAGACGCAGGAAAATGGCATAGTGCATGGCGCCGACAGGAAGCACGACACTGCACATGGTGCCAATGCCACCCCTGGAGCCGACAGGTAGCATGGCACTGCACACTGCGCCGACACCAACCCCAGAGAAGTCAGCACCGCAGTCTACGGCACCGTCGCAGAAGTCCAAGAACTACAATTTGAAGGTAAAAGGATGAAATATGGCAGGAGATAAAGGCATCGGTGTGGACCCCTGTGCCGCAGCCATGTGAGGGGGATAGATACCGGAGTGCAGAGCCTATGGCACCGAAGAAGGCACTGCACAACTAGGAAGTCCTAACCGCCCTGTTTGCCGATCTGAAACCAACAGGCCCAAAGGCCCTGGCGACGGACTGGCCAGATCGGGCAGTCAGGACCACCTCCAAGCCCACTGCTCCATAAGAGTGGCTCAATGGTGAAACTGCTCATCAGAAGCCCCTCCAATATGCGGGGAGGAGCTCCGGTGTCAAAGAGACCGGCTACCAGAGACAGAAACCGGCGACTCCGAAAGAAGCGGAGACCGGCTCCTGACCCTAACAACTGACCATCTACATGCAGATGTACCAGAAGGTGACCTCAAGTGATGCCATTTCTTCTTTGACCGGTGGGCTGAAGAAAAACTCGAGGTCGAACAGTGCTGTAAATGGGACCATTTCTTTTTATGCTGTCAAGGGGACCGCCCATCCCCCTGAGCACTGGACCATATGTTGTCAGACCCCCCTCCGGAGAGGGCGGTGGACCAGACCCGGCCCGGCTGACTGAATAGCTTTCATACGAAGTCTTCCTACCGTCACCTGCCCCGCTCATGGTCGACTCAGCCAATGGAGGGCTGAAGACTTCTTACTTGTATAAATAAATAATTCATTAAAATGTAATCTGTACTTTTCGTGATAAAATACAAAATAAAACTGAGAACTAAGCTGCTAGTTTGAAGTTTGACTCCCAGCGAGTGAGCGACGTCGTCACTGGAGCGCACTCGATGGCAGGAAAAAAGGAACTGAGGTGGTTGGAGGGTCAACGCCGAGATAGTCTATACCACACAAGCCTGGCTCGCCATGCTCCCAGGTTGCACCTGCAAACAAGCTTTCAGCTTAGTGTGTCTCACCTGGTAAAATAATTGGTTTAAAAAAAAAAAAAAGTATATGCTGTTGTCATATAGATGTGAAGATCTGACTCCCAGTGGGCAAGCAATATTGTTGCTTAAGTGCACTCGACAGAAGGGGAAAAAAAGGAATTGAGGTGGTTGAGGGCCGTTGCCGTGCTAGCCTATGAAGTGCGAGCTAGTCTTGGGGTGCCGCACATGTTCACAGCCTGCCTTGGCGCTGGCCCTCCTTAAGAATTTTGGCTCCTGCGGAGTTCCAGCCCCTCCGGCTTGAACCCAGCAGTGTGACTCAATGTGAAGACAAGGTCCAGGAAGGTGTTCTGGGTCCTAGCACCTCTGGTCTAAAACCAAGGAATGGGACTCCATGGAGAAGACTGATTCTCAGACAATTTACAAAATGTCTACAGAGACAGCTGTGGCAGACCCCTTCCCCCTACATACATATCACTGTACACCACCAAAGCTTTCTCAGGGGTCAAGCAGGACACAAGCAGTGAGTTCCCATGAAGTTAGCACAATAAGGGGAAAAATACTTTTCAAGATGAAGCAAACAGAAATCTGTTTCTGCAGGTCATTAAGCAATCCTATCTTACTTACCCTGAGGAAGGAATACAAGCAGATAGACATCCAGTTGGTCAGCAGCTTCTCCACTACTGTTTCGGTTCTGGAGAGGGGGATAAACAAAATGATGATCACTATACATCATTCCCACCTCACTTTAAAAATCTGTCTCTTCCGTAACACACTGTCCTCAGACATTTATTTATTTTATTTATTGAAAAGTTTCACCAGGTAAGGTACCCTGAACAACAAGTTGCTCATCTCCCAGTACGACCTGGGGGTAGTGGGTAATGGGAGTTGCATAGTATCATTGAGTACAAACAATTTACACATGCATAGGGGTGCAGTGCTTAGGGACATTAGCAGTGCTACAGACTTTTATGTACTGGCTCCCAAGTTTTGCTTTTCCCATTTCTCTGTAATTCAGTGAACCTGCATTGGAACTTGCATCCTATGACGACACATAAGCTGCTGTGCTCCCAGTGATGATGGCTGTACAAATGAGGGCTCAGTGAACAGACTAGTTGACACCAGAGAGTTTCACCTCCAGCAAGACTGGAGAACCCTAGATGTATTACAAAGGGCTAGTTTCTTACAATCTGGCCTCTTTAACCTTTGTGTCACTGTGTGACTTGGAGCACATCATCTTTACTACAATCCCTCCCCCAGCAGTAATCTGGATAAATGTTAAGACTCCCCTCACACTGAAATTGTAGGGGGCACAAAATCTGAAGTACTGCCTTGCCCCCTTGCGTGTAGCGCTGATGTATGGGACAGAATGCCTGTTCTATGCACTTTTCTCTGTGGCAAATAACAGAACTCCAGAAAGGGTGCACTCTCTGTCATGTGCAAGAGCACAGTTTCTAAAAACATCATAGATCAAACAATATCGTCCTCTCCTATTTCATCCAGAAGAAAAAATTTTCCCACCTTAGTAATGTTGTTTCTTCTAATGGAGTCCTGCTGTATTCTGACAGTAGCAGTGAGTCCCAACCTTCGAACTGCCCCGGAGATGAAAGAGTTAACTTTCCATGCCAGGCATGGAACGCTGAGCTCGAGCTCGGTTGAGACTCTGTCTGTTGCTGTTTGAACTCAAACCGTCAGATCTTTACGAGCTAAACTCACTGAGGTCCTGTGTGGAAGCTGTAAACCTACACTAGCCAACTGGCTACTAACATAACAACAAGTTTTTTGGTCCCAAAACAAAGACTCAAGTCAGGAGACCCAAAAAAATGAAATAACACAACATTCACTCACCCAAAGAAAGGGTGATAACAAAAAAGGTGGGGCACCTTCTGAGTGCCAACACTGCCACTGCCCACCCACATCCCAAAAACAGAGGTTCTGAGAGGGGAAGGTGGGGGGGAGGTCAGAATACAGCAAGACTCCATTAGAAGAAACAACATTACTAAGGTGAGTAATTTTTTCTTCAAACAACATGAAGTCTTGCTGTATTCTGACAGTAGCAGACTACCAAGCAGTACCTCCATGGAGGAGGGACAGAACCTACTTAGGAAATAGGCTCTGAAGCACAGCTGTGCCAAACCGAGCATCACTCCTAGCCTGGATATCCAGAGAGTAATGCTTGGTAAAAGTGTGAACTGTTTTCCAGGTAGCTGCTTGACATATCTCTAAGATAGGAATATCCCTGGCAGCAGCCAGGGAAGCAGCTGTACCTCTGGTAGAGTGAGCCCTCAGGCCTGAGGGTGGAACCTTACCTAATTTTTCATAGCAAAATTGAATGCAAGAGACAATCCACCTGGCAATGGATCTTTTAGTGGCAGGTTTTCCTTTACCAACCTCACCATAAGTGAGGAACAGTTGGAGGGAGTCAAACCTATGACCCTTGGTGCGTTCTATATAGTAGCTAAGGGCTCTTTTCACATCTAGACTGTGCAGCCTCCTCTCACCAGAGGAGGAATGGTCAGTGAAGTACACAGGAAGAGACATAGATTGGTTAAGGTGGAAGTCTGAAACCACCTTAGGCAAAAACTTCCTGTTAGTCCTGAGGACCACCTTATCCCTATGGAAGGAAATAAAGTCCGGGCTCCACTGACAGGGCTTGTAGCTCACTTATGCACCTGGCAGAAGTGATGGCCACCAGAAACACAGTTTTCCAAGTCAAGTACTTAAGCTATGCTGAGGACAAAGGCTCAAAAGGGGGTTGCATAAGCTGAGCAATGCAAACGTTAAGATCCCAAGCGGGGCAGGATCCCTGAATGGAGGATTGGTATGAAGCAATCCCTTGAAAAACTTGGAGAAAACAGGGTGAGCTGAAAGAGAAGAGGGCTTACCTGCTGAAATGAAAGCAGAAACAGCTGCCAGATGCACCCTTAGTGTAGTTGGTCTGAGTCCCAAGCTATTCAGATGGACCATATAGTCAAGGACTGTGGGCAGATCCGCAGACTCTGGAGAAATATGCTTCCCAGAGCACCAGATGGAAAATCTTTTCCACTTGGAATTATAAGTAGTTCTGGTGGAAGGCTTCCTAGAAGCCTTTAAAATATCCATAACACCTTGGGAGAGGTGTAAATCAGCAAACTCTAACTCTTCAAGAGCCAGGCCTTGAGATTGAGAGATTTGAGATTCAGGTACCAACCCCTCCCCTGAGCACAGGTTAACAGGTTGTAATTCCTGGGAAGAGCCAGGGGAAGATGGACTGTTAAGGACAATAGGAGAGGATACCAGGGCTGTCTGGCCCAGTCTGGAGCAACCAGGATCACTTTGCAGGGTTGAGACCTGATTTTGACTAGCACTTTGAACAAGGGGGGGTGGGGAGCATACAGGAACTTCCCTTCCCAATTAAGAACTAAGGCATCCAGGGGGACTGAGCCCAACACTGGGGGCCTGCAGCAAAAAAGGGGAAGTTGGTGATTGTCTGGGGCTGCAAAAAGATCTATCTGAGGGGTGCCCCATCTGGAGAATATCACCTCCAAGATCAGGGGATCCAGTGACCATTCGTGATGGCCCTGAGATATCCTGCTGAGAGCATCTGCCAGGACATTGTCCTTGCCTGGGAGGTGTACTGCTGTGAGGGAGGTGTTCAGGGAATAAGCCAGAGACCACAACTTCATTGCTTCTGTGCACAAGGCCGTAGACCGAGTGCCTCCTTGCTTGTTGATGTACCACATTGTGGTGGTATTGTCTGTTCTGATCTGAATAGCTTTGTTCTGAACAGACTTGGAAAAAAACTTGAAGTGCTAGAAATACTGCTCTGAGTTCCAACAGATTGATGTGAAGCAGAGATTCCTGAGGGGACCACAAACCCTGGGTGGTCAGGTCGCCCAAGTGAGCCCCCTACCCCAAGAGGGAGGCATCTGTAGTAAGGATTAAAGAGTGAGACTGAGTGACAAAGGGAACCCCTTGTCTCAGATTGTTCTGATCCTGCCACCACTGCAAAGCCTGGATCAGGGTTTGAGTCACTGGGATCAGTTTGGTCAGAGGGTCCTTTTTCTGAGACCAAAAGGCTCTCAAATGGAACTGAATGTCCCTCATCTGAAATCTTGCTCCTTGCACCACTGCTGTAGAAGCAGCCATGTTCCCCAGGAGCTGCAGAAAATGCCTTGCTGGTCGAGACACCAGTAGGGTGAATGAGGAGGCCAGAGTGATAAGGGTCCTTACCCTGTCCAGGGGGAAGGAAGACTCTGGCCCTTTCTGTATCTAGCTCTGCACCTATGAAGGTGAGGAGCTGAACAGGCTCTAGAACTGACTTTGAAAGATTCAGAAGGAAACCCAGAGAGTTGAGCAGCTGCTGAGTTATCTGTAGGTGTAACTTGACTTGGTCTGGGGACTGACCTACTATAAGCCAGTCGTCCAGGTATGGGAAGATGGCAATCCTTTGCCTTCTTAGAGAAGCAACTACTACTGCCAGGCATTTTGTGAACACCCTTGGAGCAGAGGTTAGTCCGAAGGGCATTGCTCTGAACTGGTAATGGCCTGAGGGCAGCTCGAACCTGAGGTACTTTTGATGGGAGCTTCTGATGAGAATATGGAAATAGGCATCCTTGAGGTCCAGGGAAACTAGCCAGTCCCCTGGCCTTAGACAGGGTAGAGTTATTCCCAGAGTCACCATTTTGAATTTTGGTTTTAAAAGGTGCTTGTTTAAATATCTGAGATCAGGCCGGCCCGTCGGCGCAGCGGTGGGATTTCCGCTTGCGACGCTGGCGACCCGGGTTCGGGAACGGACCCGGATCGTCGGAGGGTCGGCCGGGGGGTAGTAGGATCGAGAGTCCGATGGACAGCCTCCCACTCCGGGAGGGTGCGGCAGCGCCGAAGCGCTGAGGACTTCCCGGCGGAGGCCAGGAGTTCCAGCGCCCGACGCTGACGTGGGGAGGGAGGCGGCAGATGCTGGCGCGCCATTGCACGCCCCACCTCCTCTAGGAGGAAAATTAGAAAATGGCGGGCGGGACCACCGCGGATGAAGCCTCCCCGGAGAGCCTACGCCACCGCCGCTCACGCGGAGACTAACCAGTCAAAGTTCGGGGTCGAGGTGGCCTGGCCCCACCCTCCGGGAGTAAGCCAGGGGTGACCGGGGTCCTCAGCAGCTATAGGCGGTGGTGGAGGTCTCCGGGGGCCGTGACCAGGGCGGAGGGCAGACGGTGGTACCGCCAGGAAAAAAAAAAAAGGGGGGAATAAATATCTGAGATCCAGGATGGGCCACCATTCTCCTGTCTTTTTTGGAGTAAGGAAGTACCTGGAGTACAAACCTTTGCCCTGGTGTAGGGGTGGAACCCATCCCACAGCTCTGAGAGCCAGGAGGGAAGAGACCTCTGCCTCTAGGGCAAGTGCCTCTGAGGGATTTGCAGGTGGAAAAGATCTGGCTCTCAGCTTTGGAAATTTTTAGAAGCTGAGAACCAGACCCTGGCTTACTACTTCCAGGAGCCACTTGTCTGATGTTAGAGACTTCCAGTCCTGGACAAAGTAAGCCAGCCTACCCCCTACAGGTAGTGGAGAACTGGCCCTGGCAACCCCATCAGGGTGCCTGTTTGGCAGGGGGTTTTGGCTGAGGGGTGGAAGCAGGTCTGCTTGTACCCCTTCTGCCTCTCCCTCTAAAGAACCCCCCTCTGAGCATAGGCAGAAGAGGAGGCCTGGGCTTGGTAGAAAGGCCTATGAAAAGGCCTGCCCCTGCCCCTGGGGTGCTACCTCTGAGGAGTGGCCAGCCTTTCCTTGGCCTGGGCACTCCTATAGGTGGTCCTATATTCGTCCATTTTCTTCATGTAATTCTCTGTTTGCTCCCCAAACAATGAATTACCCACAACAGGAAAATCCATGGCCTTAGTCTGGGTATCCTGTGACAGGCTAGTACATCTGAGCCAAAGTGCCACAGATGTAGCCATGACTCTAGATGACACATCATTGGAGTCCACTGCAGCATGGCATTGCACCTTGGATGCCTCAATACCATCAGCAACCACCTGCTCCAGCTCATTGGCAAGCTGGCCAGGGACCTGTTTTGCTAAAGCCATGACAGTGTCCCATCTGGATTTCTGATACCTAGCAGTATAGGCCATATAGTTGGCCTGTCTGAGTCCCAAGGATGCTGCCATGTACTGTTTCTTTGCCATGGCATCAATCCTCCTGGAGTCCTTGTCTGGGGGGTGTGAAGCCAAGGGAATGTTAGCCTTATCACAGGCTGCAGCCTGCACTACCCCAACATGGCTGCATTGTTGTGTAAGGAACTCCGTATCTGAGCCTGACAATGTATACCTCTTGTCCATTCTTTTATCCACAGGAGGTATGGTGTTAGGAGTCTAAAATCTTAAATGTTTGTTTCCCAAAAGATTTATGTAAGGGGAATAAACAAACTCCTAGACTCTGGGATATCCGTCATTTCCACATAGTCAGGCTCCTCCTGGTCATTCACAGCTTCTTCCATAGGAAGCTGGAGGGTTTCAGCCACTTTTTTATAAAACATGAAATGGGAGGGGGACTCAGAAAGCCTAGGAGGAGACACTCCTGAAGGTCTGTCTGGGGAGATGTTCGGGTCAATGGGCACATCCAGACTTTCAAAACCACATTCACTTTCCTCATACTCCTCTTCCTCCTCCTCCGGTTCATACTATTCCTCTAAATCATAATCTTGAACCGGTGGAACCGGCCGAACCGAGCGCCTCCCTGATGGTGCCGGTTCGGTCAGAACCGGGGGAAAGCGACTGCACAATTTTTATTGCTTTGGCTATTTCTTTAGCGGTTGGAGAAGAAAGTTTTGGATCCACACCAGCTGATTTTTCCTTTCTTGTTCTCTTAGCTGGAACCGACTCCTCAGAATCGGATCTCCTTTTGCCCGAAGAAGTCTCGCCCTGGTCAGAGGGCACTCCTTCTGGTTCGGTTTGAACTGAACCGGGCTGGCCATCCGGTTCAGCGGACTTTTTGGCCTCCCTTTCCCTGAGCCTACCAACTCTTTTTTCTAGGGTAGCTGCAGGAAATTTTTTACAAATCTGGCAGTCTGCATTGAGGTGGTCAAACCCCAGACAATAAACACAGGTGGTGTGGGGATCAGCCTTAGCAAAGATTTCCCCACACACACTGCAGTGTTGAAACCCAGTGGGCCCGGTTTTTCTTTTGGGTTTCTCAGACATTGTGCCAGTCCTAACCAAACTTACCCTTTTAATGGCAATCCGCCAGGCAAGACCCTCTTATCGGTTCCTGACCGTGTCACGGGTCGTGGAAAAAACTGTAATAAAATCCGTTTTTTTTAGAACCGATAAGAACCGGCAACCACACTCTAAAATTCCGATAAAGATTTTTTTTTAGCAACTTGATCAGTTCAAACCGAACCGATGAACCGTTTACAAGTTCCACACAGAATAGAAAATAATATAAACCTATCTAGTACTCACAAATACCACAGACAGAGACTGAACCGACAGGTTACGGTTTAAATTCGGTCAGAAACCGAGAAAAGCGGTACTTCATCCGACAAATTGAACCGAGCAGAAGGAGAAATCTCCGGAGCGACTGTTCAGTGAGGCGGAGTAAAGAATCTAACGGTTTGAGTTCAAACAGCAACAGACAGAGTCTCAACCGAGCTCGAGCTCAGCGTTCCATGCCTGGCATGGAAAGTTAACTCTTTCATCTCCGGGGCAGTTTGAAGGTTGGGACTCACTGCTACTGTCAGAATACAGCAAGACCTCATGTTGTTTGAATAGCAGTGCGAGAGAGAGAGAGAGAGAGAGAGAGAGAAGTGTGTGTTAGAGAGTTGCTACCTGCGGAGCATCAGCTTGGGGTTCTTGGTCACATACTGCTCCACCAGGTCCCCCAGCAAAGTCTTCATGATCTCAGTGTAGTATTCCAGTCTGCCATGCAGAGCTATGGTCAGCAGTGAAGCCACGTAGCCACGGTCCCGCTGGGAGAAAGTCTGCTGCTCTTCCAGTGTGTGGATGAACTGGAATAGAAGAGAGAGAGAGTGTGAGTGTGTGGCAGCTCCTTATCAGTACATGGACACCTGGTATCCCTGGAATCCCTTTAGAGAGGGCACATTAGTAGGTGAATTAGGAGTCTGAAGACTAGTCCCAGCGGTCCACATAGAGAACATAACCAAAATTATACAATGGCAAGAAAATTTCCTGAACTCTGATTGGTCGGTGTATGCCTGAGACAGTGATGTTATTAAAAATTAACATCACTGTATGGATTTGGCAGATGATGCACACTCATATTTTTCAGAAACAAAGATATATTGGCACACTAAAAATCTACTAAACCGTTTTTAAATTTTTTTTTTTATTTTGTATAACATCAAGCCATTGTATAATTGCAATAAGGCACTCCAAGGTGTGTGTTATTGTGGAATAACATCACTCCTGGGGTGGTGGAAGCACTCAGTTTTGCCTCGTGCTTCAACCCACCCCAGGAGTGATGTTAGTACATGATAACACACACCCTGTCATGCCTTACTGCTTAAATATCACCCACTCTAAGGCAGCTCTATAGGGATAGCCCCCCACAGGAAGCACTGGGGGAGTTTTGTAATCCCTCATCTCCCCTCAGTAAATGCAGCTCTGCTGTTAGTCTGCAATCTCCACAACAAACCCTAGGCAGCTACACAAGGAGTCTGTGCCTCTTTCCAACAACCCGGACTCCACAGAGAGACTCTCCCAACCCACTGCCCCCACCCCCAGGGAGCTTTAGTCGGAATCAACCCCTTGAAAATGTAAAACATTATTTCATGTCACAGACTAATAATGTAATGTTACATACTTACCATAACTGCTGATCTTATAGAGAATTTTCCCCATGGAGTACAACCTACGGATCAGAGCCATAGGTGCTAGGACCCTACAAGAGTAAATCTTTTGGTCAGGGGACTGGCAACAATCACTGGCTATGGCGCCTCTGCAATACAGCATGGTGCCATGTACCTACCAATAACTGTTGCCGGCTCCCTCACCTACTTCAGTTCTGTTCGCCAGAGAGCAAGCAAAAGTGTGAGACAAGCTATTCTTGTAAGATAGCTAGACTAGAGGGATAGAAAATGTATACAAGAAAGAAACAACTAAATATAACCAAACTACCAACTTAAGAGAGAAAGAGGCTACACACCAAAATATATTAGCTACATAGAGAAAATATACAGAATCCAGCTGTGTGCATATCTATTCAGTGGCTCACTTACCTACTGTACCTGAGGAGAGCTTGGGAGTAGACTGCAGCAGTTTTGTATGTCTTACATTATTAGTTTTGGTTTGCTTCCGCCAGCTTTGTATTTCTGTATTGTCTGGATCTATTTTATTTGCTGTTAACATCCTTGAATTCCTGAACACTGAGCTGGGACTGTGACAAGAAACAAGGTTGTTCCCGAGGTCGACACTGTAGCCCAAGGCCCATGGCCTGCAGAAGCAGCCCTGGTTTTAAGATCAAGTAGTGTCACTGAGACTGTACAGCCGTTGAGGAACCGGAGCTGCCTTCTACACTCAAACCACCCCTCAAAGATATCTGCCAAGAGATTTCCAACCCGGTGTACAGGGATCTGTACTGGTGGCTTGTGTGGATTACATCTGTCATAGTTTACAAGATTTTTCAGAGTCCTTAACTTGCTGTGTTTTTTTTTTTTTTTTTTTTTTTTTTAAATTTCCTTTTTATTAAAAAACACACAAAACACAAATTTTCACCTTTTTGACAGACAGGTACATACACATCCACCGGTACAGCAGTGACGGGATCACTTAATTACAGAGTTGATTGGATTCATTATACGGTATTCTCATTAAATGTTACTTTATAATTCATACAGTACATCGAATTACTAGAGAGTACGGAACTTCAATTCCTAGGCATTAATTTTCAGTTGTCCATCTGGCCTCCTGTGTTGACAACCACCCCCTCCCTTGATTTAACCATTAATGTACTCATACCCTCTATGAAGCGAAGTTTCACTATATCAGTCATGCCTGCCCCTTAATCATGGGCTGTGTCTTCCTCAGAGGCCTGCCTGCCTCAACCATCATAAAGCAGTCTCATCTTCCGAGCAGCTCCTGCTCTGTTCCCTGTCTTCTACTACAGCCACCTATGGTACAAAGGCGTCATCCAGGGGTGTGTAGTATAGTACCCAGCGGGACCACCTTTCAGTAAATTTCTCTTCTTCTCATTCAGGCTGTGTAATTTGTTCTAACCGATAAATCTGTTTGGTTATATCCCACCAATCTGATATTGTGGGTTTTTTATCAGTCAGCCACAGTCTAGTAATAGCTTTTTTGGCTGCCATTATCAATAGATGTAACAGGTATCTGCTATTCGGATTCCTTAACTCCTGCGTGTGTCTAAGAACAGAAACATCTCCCTTGTCAGGTGGAGCCACGGGTCAAATATCTTCCTCAGGTGCTCTTGTAAAAGATCCCTAAATGTATCCAAAGCTCCACACAACCACATTATATGCGTGTGTGTGGCCCTGAGTTCCCGGCACTGTCTCCAGCACTGCCGAGGCCTCTGGTGAGTAGTGTCTGGTGATTACTGAGTCTTAAAGAATCTAATTAGATTCTTCCACGATATTCTCACCATTGATGGGAGCATGTGACTGGGTCACACTCACAGGCTCCTCTGCCAGTCCTCCTGTGTGAGGGGGTTTCCCACCCTTCTGCCACTGTGCCTGATCCTCTCTGTATATGCTTCTCCCGCATATTTTGGACCCTGTAATAAAGAGAGAGTAATCTACTTGTTCCTATCCCACCTTTATTCAATTGAAGTTGGGCCTCTAACAATGGAGGGTATCTCTCAGGCAGAGAGACCACCTCTGGAAGCCCCTGAAGGTAGTGCTGAAGCTGCAGGAACCGATAAAAATCCCTGCTTGGTATGTTGAACTGTTTCCGCACTTCACTGAAAGGCCACATCCTACCTTGTGTCATTATTTGGGGGAGGTATTTCAGCCCGTATCTCTCCCAGGTCCTGAATCCATGATCCAACCTGTTAGGTGGGAATCCGCTAAATTGCTATGGGGCAGAGCAGGCTCAACAAAGGTTCTAACCCTGGCTTTTTTAATTTGCTGCCAAACCCTACCACGTGCAATCAACCAGGGATCGTCCTGAGACTGGGGTTCCCGACCTCTTCTCCATTTTATAAATGTTTTGAAAATAATCCCCGTCCGGTACCAATGTTTGTTCTATCTGCAGCCAGTGTGGCTGACCCACCCCATTTTGCCTCGCCATAATATGTGTCATCATCGCTGCTTGATAGTATAACTGTAAATCGGGTAGTGCAAGCCCCCCGTCTTTCCGAGGAAGTGTCAAGATCCTCATCCTGACTCGGGGTCTGCCCCCCGTCCAGATAAACCTGGAGATGCATTGGTTCGGAATAGATGTAGGGCCCGAGGTAGGGTGATCATTCTTACTACCTCTATCCTGCGCCCCAGTGAGAGGGGTAGCATAGCCCATGATCCCAAGTCGTGTTTAAGTTGTGATGTAAAAGGCTCGTAATTGTTTTTAAAGAAGTCCTCATATCTCTGAGAGATACATACTCCCAGATATTTTAGTTTGGTGAGGCCCCAATTGCATGGAAAGAGGGAAGCAACATATGATGAGGGTGTATAATGAAATGCGAATTTCTGTTTTAGCCAGGTTCAGCTTATAGCCAGAAACCCGACTAAATCGATCCAAGAGTAACTGGATTGTCGGCATGGACTGTTCAGGATTCGATAGATATAGCAGCACATCATCTGCGTACACGGCAATGCGGTGCTCCACACCCCCCATGTTCACCCCAGTAATGTTTCTTGCTTCTCTTACTGACTGAGCTAATGGTTCAATAAATGCCGCGAAAAGTAGGGGCGACAGGGGGCATCCCTGCCTTGTCCCCCGCCTCAGAGGGAAGTAACCAGAGTGATGGCCCCCCACTTTAACACGTGTTCGAGGGTCCGTATAAATGTTTTGTAGGACCTCAATTAGAGTTCTTGGGATACCAAGTTTAGCCAAGACTTTATAGAGAAAGGGCCATGAAACCCTGTCAAACGCCTTTCAGGCCAAGGCTTACAAGAACCAAGGGTATTACTGCTCTCATTCTATGAGAGATATGTAAAGCGCTTTGACGTTGTCCGTTGTGGCTCGTTGCCTAACAAAACCTGTCTGATCTTGATCTATTAACTGGGGCATAATATTATCTAAGGTTGTGCGTTAGTATATGCATGAATATCTTATAGTCACAATTAAGAACCGAAATAGGTCTGTATGAACTGCAGAGCTGGGGATTTTTCCCAGGTTTCGGATTACTGAAATATTCATGTAATGCCCAGGACGGTGGCGTAGGTTCCCCCTCCAGAATAGTGTTATACACGGGTAAGAGCCGCTTAGTTATTTGTTGCTTCATTGCTTTATAGAACTCGTTTCCATACCCATCGGGGCCTGGGGATTTTAGAGTTTTTGCACTAGATATCGCCTCCATTATTTCTCTCTCTGCTATGCCTGCCCCTAGAGCATCACTCTGCTCCACTGTTAGTTGTGGCAGCGTTATCCCATTCAAATATTCCGAAATCATATTCTCGGTAGGAGAGCTTTCTGGTGAGTACAGATTAGAATAATAATTTGCAAATGCTTCAGCAATTTCATTTATTTTAGTTGAGGATGGCCTCCAGTGGGTGTCAAGGACGAATCGCCGAAACCTCTTTGCCGCCTAACCTGGTGCGCTAGTAAGCTGGATGCCTGGGACCCACCTTATAGTATTTCTGTCTCAGAAATGTTAATGCTATCTCAGTCTGTTGTATGACTAACCGGTCTATTTCCGCCTTAACCTCCTGAAGCCTAGGAAGCACTGTCAAGTCTCCCATCTTATGCGCCATTTGGAGGAAGTGTAAATTCTCCTCCAATGTGTTCCTATACTCCTTTCTTTTCCGGTTCATTTCTGTTGTGTGTTGTATAATATGCCCTCTAAGAACTGCCTTTACAGTGTCCCAGTGCAACGCCGGCGTGGTGTCCGCGGGAGGATTGAATTCCAGTATCTCGGCCAGTTTATCCGCAATAAACTCTCGGAATTTCTCCGAGCGTAAGTAATAGGGGTTAAGTCTCCATTGTGTGTTTTTAACACAAATCCCCAGCTCCCACGCCGAAGTCACCGGGGCGTGATCCAACAAAGACATGTCCCCTATCCATGCATTCCCCAATTGGCCCAGATATTCCATCTGGGTGTATGTGTGATCTATATGCGTGTATGTCCTGTGGGCTGCTGAATAATGTGTGTAGTTCCTTGCCTGAGGATGTAAGTGTCTCCAGACATCAATCCACCCTACCTCTTTAGTAAATCTCCTAAAAAACTTCTGTGCTGGTGATTGCCTATGGATTCTTAAGTTAGTAGTATCCAGCGTGGGGTGTTGTGACAGGTTGAAATCACCTGCTAAGAGGAGCATGCCCTTTGTGTTTTGCAGGATTTTATCGAGGAGCATTCTCAACTGTGGGACCGGTGTTGCTGGGGGGAAATATGCATTCGCTAGGGTGACCTGAACTCCATTTAGCGTGCCTTGCACCATTACTAACCTCCCCTCTGGGTCGCAAATAGTTCTTTGCTGTTGAAATGGGGTCCCAGCTGGGATAATGATTGCCACCCCCTTTCTTCTCCCGAATCCGGCCGATGAGCTATACATGGTTCCCCTGCTGAGCTTAGCCATCTTGAGGTGTTCCTCAGCACCCAGATGTGTTTCCTGTAGGTACACCAAATCTGCCTTACTTCTGCGAATGTATGCCAGTACCCGTGACCTCTTGATCAGGGAGGTTATACCATTTATATTCAAGGACAACAATTTAACTGGAGATTTAGCCATCGCTTTTCAAAGGTGGCCCTGCTGGGTAAGAGGGTTCCCCCAATCATCCAATCGAACCCTGTTTGTAATCTTTAGATTTGTACCTGCCAAACCAAACTCGTACCCTGTCATCCAACTTATATACACAGAACAGACATTCAGATCCAACAGTGACCAACTATATACAAAACTGGTACTTCCAACTATAGGGAACTGCATCAGATCCCTTGGTGAGGGAGTGACCTCACCTTGAGGCTTCATCATCCAAGGAGATGCCTCTTGACACCCTATGTGTCAATTAGGGAATAGGGAAAAAAGGTGGCGAATCCTCTGCTCCAATACGTCTGATCCGCCTCATTTCTTTCCCCTTCTCTTTCCTGGAACGATGAGTGTGGTGTTCCTATATTATCTTCTGTGCCTGCCTAGTCCTTTCTTTCTGCGCCACTCAGTCTCCGGAGTCCTCCCTCTACAGGGAAGACCCGGAGAGCTCTCCTGTGTTGTTTATTACTCCTCGGAGCCTCGAGCAGGCTGACCTCCCTTCAGTCCTTTTAATCCTTCCCTCCATTCCTAACTAGGAGTACTTCACCTTAAGGTTCAGCAAGCGGGCACATGGTGGGCCCCTATGCTCCGGGCACCCCTCTACCTCTGCTGGCTGTCTTCTCTCGAGTGTTGTGAATCTGAGACAAGGCTCCTGTTTAACCTTGTAGCTATTTAGTCCTCTATTACCTTCTGTACTATCAATTCATCCTAGGTGCACGCCCCCTTCCCAGTCCAACCCCCTTCCCCTTCTCCAAAACCTTCCTAAACTCCTTGCCTCCTCGAGCCACATCATGGTATTATTATTCTACCCTTCCAACTTCTGCCATACTGAAGTTATGCCCGCAAATGTCCATATCCTCTGTACACCTACTTACCCCTTCCGCTCAAGGCCCGCCAGTGCCCCTCCCTGCTATATCTCCCTTCAGCCCTTATAATCCTAAATCCCTCCCACTTTAACTTTGCACTAGGTCCCGCTGAGTTTGGGGAGCAGTATTATGTGCCCTGGAATAACCCAGCCTTGAATATTTGAGTGTTCTTCCAGTCCCTCTGAGTATAATTTATTCTGACCTTAAATGTATGCATAGGCTCGCCTCCACCTTTCGTGGGGCAGCGTAAGCTTTACTGCCCCCTCAATAGGCCGGCCCCACCAATCTGCACCAACTCTCACTCCCTCGGTGGTTCCCCTGACTGCATCAGGGGACAGCTCTGTACCCTTCTAACCCAGAGTCAAGAGTGGTTCTTCTGGAAGCGCTGCCATGCTCGTATAACCCACCCCTCTACCCCAAAAGAGCATCCCACGCAACCATTCCTGCATGCTGTGTCAACAAAAAAACCTTTAAGTCCTGAATCTTGAGTTCCGAGGATATTCCTCTGACCAGTCATGTGGGGGTGATGATCAGAAGGAAGGCGCGTCCGGCCGAATTTCTTCTCGCCACTCTGTCACTATCCCCCATTCTGCCCCTCTCCCATCCCGACCCCTCAGTGTGGCGCTGCCTGCACCTGGCCTTCGAGAACAGCCGAGGCGACTCAGAGGGGTCCAGGCCTCACAGAGAGGAGAACAGCAGGGACCCCACCCCTCCCATCCACACCCACTGACTCTGCTGCACCCCCACAACACAGGTTCTGCTCAGTTCCTTACTCCGGGCATCAGCCGGAGTCCACTAAGGCCCTCCTCCGGGCCTACCCTCCCGACTCCAGCCCACATTGACCCCTTAGGTGAGCACCTCCCAATCTCCAACCACAACATTCCCTTCCCATCCCTCCTGCATATCTATCCCCGATATTAATACCGCTGAATCCAGGTCTCGTTGTGGACCGCCTGTCATAAATTGCCATATTATCCAACCCCCGCCCCTTCATTTCCAAACAATCCTTCAGTATCATCCTTATTATAGTGGTCCCATCCTTCTCTTATTCAGTAACACCTTTCATTCCCCTCCCCTTCCCTAGAGAAGCAGTTGATTATCGATTGCTTACAGAGTCTCTTCATTCCCTTCCCTCCCCCAATGTCTCTTTGTGTCTGGAGTTTACCCCATTGACTCAGACCAAACTTCGGACGAGTTACTCTCCCGATTATATCAGTATATTATTGTCCAGCCAACAATCATCTACTTGCAGTTTTCAGCCCTCCGCATCCTTCCGTCTCTGGTCCTGCCAGTCCTGTAGTAGCTTGTTTATTAAGGGCTGCCACAATGTTTTGGATTGCCTCAGCTCCTTGACGTCTCCTGGCCTCTCGCTGTCTTTGCCACATCTGCTGGGATAGCTTAGCAGCTAAAGAAGTCTCCGGGTTAGCTCGCTGTGGGGTGTCAAATCCTCTAGATCGCAGTTCTTGTGCTGCTGCAGCAGGATTCTCAAACGTTAATGGACCCTTTTCAAAGAAAACCACAAGTTTCGCAGGATATGGTGTTCTGAAGCGTATTCCCTTTGCCTTGAGTATCCTCATGAGGGGGATGTAAGCTTTACGTTTGGCCATAATTTCTGGAGAGAAATCATTTTCAAAATACAGCCTGTTGCCCTGCCACATTACCACTCGGGCTTTCCATGCTGTGTGAAGCACTAATTCTTTCTCCTGAAATCGCAGGAACCGGACCAGGATAGTTCTAGGCCTCGCACCTGGGGGAGGCCTCGGCCCAAAGTCCGATGTGCCCTGTCTATCTCTAACGAGGCAGAGGGTGAGCGTGAGTAAGTCTCAGTGTTTTTGAATGAAGTTCGCATCTCGTTGCCCTCCGCCCCCTCTGGCACCCTGGAGATCCGAATATTATTTCTTCTGCTCCGGCTTTCTGCGTCCTCCGCCTAGTTTTGCAGGGAAGTAATCGTATTATGCAGTTGTACAATAGCTCTCTCGGTCTCCATGATGCGTTGATCCGACGAGTGGGCCTGGGACTCCATCTCTTCTTGACGTTTCTCCAGCTTCCCGATGTCTGTACGCAAAGCTGCTGTGTTCAATCTGATTTCCTTCCTGAAATCTCGTAACTCAGATAGCATCTGAGTCATCTGTTTTTGCAATGTTGTGATGGGTAGTTGGTTCCCTTCCACTACTTCCCGGGAGAATCCAAACGAGGCCTGCGATCCTTCGCTCTCCGAGCCATCATCAATTAATCTCTCCGCATCCAACATGTCGGGAGCTTTAGATTTCACTCGCTCGTTCTTTTTCCCCATATTGCCACCTCTCTCTGCACCACTTCTCCGTTTTCACTTGATTTTAATAGTAAATGAGAGGTTTTGTTGGCGGATCGCGACGGAGCTCTCTGGCTCAGGCTGTTACTCGGAGCATGACGTCACCGGAAGTCCTACGTTTTTCTTTTTACGCCCCCTTCTCACCCTGGTGCTTCCTCACCTTCAGGAGTCTCCTACGGCCTTGCGCATCCCTGCTCATCTGTCGGCATCGGGTGCAGTCATCCCCCCACGCTGCCTTGGTTTGACACCCAGGAGGGTACGAGGCGGGGCCCCCCTTCCTCCGCCCCAAGCGACTGTGATTTCGTCAGGGATCAGTCATCCGTGCTGGCAGGGGCCCTGGGATCGGGACCTGAAGCTCCGTCTACAGGGAGCACCGGGAAGGGGGGGTATTTTCCTTTTTTCGCCCATCCCCGTAGGACGTCTGCGTGCTAGGAGAGCCTAGGAGCAACGCACGTCACAGCATGCTAACGTTCCAGCTCCCAGCAGACGTCCTCCCTCCCTGCTACATGCAGTCCTCACTGCACCACCACCCGTGGTCACCCAGGTGGCGGTATCGCAGCGGACCAGCATCCCACCCCACCCAGAGGAAGAGAGCAGCCTCTGGGTGCTCAACTCCTCCCCAGCCGCCCTCCAGTTCCCGAGGTCCATTCCAAACCCGGGTCGCTGGCGCCGCGAGCGGTAACCCTACCGCTGCGCCAGCGGGCCGGCTAGCTTGCTGTGTTTAATTATTGTTAACCCCCAACTACTCCTGACAGCTTTTTGCAAGCTGGGTGATATTTACGCTTAAAAAAAAAAGGGAAGCATCTGAAAAAGATACAAAAGCACTGCAGATTTCTTTGCCAAACAATTAGTGAACCTTGAAATGTTTAGCTTAATCCACTGATACAGAGAAACTGAATTAAAATGTATTTAAATGATATAATTTTTTTGTATTTCCCAATTACAATCTGAACTTGAATAAATTAATATAGATACTGAAACATATACTCTGTCTCCAGTCTTCTCCCCCTCTTGCCTTGATTCTAAGGTCCCCCTTGTGTCTATCCCATGCATGCTTGAATCCTGTTACCATTTAAGCACCCACCACCTATGCGGAGAGGCTGTTCCAGGCGTCCACTACACTCTAAGAGAACAAGTATTTCCTTATATCTCCTCTGAGCCGCCCCCCTCCAGCTTCATATCATGAACTCCTTGTCCTGGAGCATCTTTTTCTATGGAAAATGCTACCTTCCTGTACCTTATTAGCACCTGTGAGGTATCTGAATATTTCTATCATATCCCCCCTTTCTCTCTTTTCCTCTAGAGTGTACATATTTAGTTCCTTGATTCTTTCCTCATAGGGTTTTTGATGCAGGCCCTGCACCATTCTGGTAGCCCTCCTTTCTCCTGCCTCCACCCAATCAATGTCATTCTGGAGGTGGAGCCTCCAGAACTGGATACAGTACCCGAGGTAGGGTTCTACCAGTGATCTACAAAGAGGTAATACTACCTCCCTCTTTCTGCTGGTGATGACCCTCCCTATGCACCCGAGCATCTGGTTAGTCTTCCCCACTGTCTTATCACATGGCTTGGCTACCTTCAGGTCATCAGAAATGATTACCCTAGGTCCCTTTCCTGTTCTGTGGTTGCTAATACTTCCTCGCTCAATTGGTATGTTGCCCCTGAGTTTCTGTTCCTAAAGTGCATGATTTTGCACTTTTCTGCATGGAAACCCAGCTGTCATTCCCTTGACCATTCTTCCAGCTTTTTCAGACTGTCCCTCGTCCCCCCACCTCTGGTGTATCCACTCTGTTGCAGATTTTATGTCATCCATAAACAGGCACACTTTCCTTCCAACCTTTCTGCACTGTCGCTAATAAAGACACTGTAGTGGACCGGCCTAGTACTGATCCCCGATGCACCCTGTTGGTCACCTTGCCTTCTCCAAAGTGGACCCCATTTACCACCACCCTCGACCTCCTACTGCTTAGCCAACTTCCTATCCATTTTATTATTTTTGGTCCCACTCCTAGGTTGCCCAGCTTACTCATGTCTTCTACGTGGAACGGTGTTGATGGCCTTACTGAAATCCAGGTAGGCCACATCTACCACTCCTCCATGGTCCACTTCCCTGATCACCCAGTCAAAGAACTCAATCAGGTCTGTCTGGCAAAACCTCCCCACTGTGAAATCATGTTGCCTCGGATCCTGTAATCCACTGGTTGCAAGGTATTCCCCAATCCTTTTATTCAGTAGCGATTCCATTACTTTACCCACTACCGAAGTCAGGCTAACAGGTCTTTAATTTTCTGCCTCCTCCCTATTTCCACTTCTGTGTAGTGGAAGCACAACTACCCTCCTCCAATCCCTGCACCTCCCCTGTTTCTATCGATAAGTTAAACAGAGCTGTCAGAGGTGCAGCCAGCACCTTCTTTAGTTCCCTCAGTTTCCTATGGTGTATCCTGTCAGGTCCCATTGCATTGTTTACTTTTAATTGTGCTAGTTCCTTGAGGACTCTCCCCTGAAAAAGGACTGGTGTCCAGCTCCCTTCCTTTAATGTCCTTGTCTCTTATCTTTGGCCCGTCACCTACCCCTTCCTCCATAAATACTGAACAAAAGTAATTGTTCAATATGTCTGCTTTTCTTTTTGTCCTCTTCCTTACAAACCCCTCCTCCCTCTTTTAGCCTTACTAGCCCTCCTTTGGTCTTTTTTTCGCTTATATATCTAAAGAATGTTTTATTCCCTTTTGTTACTGACTGAGCAATATTCTCCTCCATTTGCTCCTTTGCACTCTTAATTGCTCTCCCTGCCTCCCTCTGTTTCTCCTGGTAACTCTACCTATCCTCCTCTTGTACCTTCTAAATGCTAGTTTTTTTGCTCTTTGTTCTTTGCACTACATCTCTGGAGAACCATGGCGGGTTCCATTTTTCTTGCCCTCGTCAACCTGCCTGATACAGAGATTTGCTGCCTTTTCAATGCGCCTTCCCCCTTTATTTTTGCCTACTGTTCCTTCACTCCCCCTCACCCCACCTTCCCAGTCTCCCTAAACCTGCTAGGATGTCCCTGAGGCATTTTCCAATTTTCTTAAAGATCAGCCCTCCTGAAGCCCTGGACCCTTGTCTTAGTGCAGCTCGATTCTGGTCTAGTTCTTATATTGAGCCACACTGTACGGTGATCACTGGTCCCCATCACTGGTACTGAAATTAGACTCAAAGAAGGAATATTCGATGAACATTCAAATCACCTTAGTTGAGCCTCTTACAATTGGACACATTTTAAATTTGCACTACAACAGCCAAGTGGTGTTCCAAATTGAATAAAACTTCACACAACGGCTACATTTACAGGAACACACAGAAAAGAAGCTGAATGTTGCTGGGCTCAAGCACACTGGTAAAATCTTTTAAAATGTATTATTTTTCTGAACAACATTTGGATTTGAGCCAGAAAACTGCTATATGCAGGGCAGGAACAAAGTTCCAAAATAAAAAACTAAAACATTTTGCTAAAACTTTACATCTTTCAAACAAGAGTCCTCACTGCTTTGTGTAACTGAAGGTGATACACCTACCGTCAAGTCTCTCCTATGGCCAGGGATTCGACCGCAGCTTAGACAGCTTTTTAGTGCTGGTGGTTGTTTTACTCCTGTCTGGTTATACGCATCAAGACCAACTTACTTTATGTAAGTAAATCTATTTTTTTTTTTTTTTTTTTTTTTAAAGTGGTAGAAACTAGCATTCTGCTCATAAAACTTGTATTTTAATTTTTTTATATAATTACATTGTACACAATTGTTGTTCAGGAAAATAATACATTTTAAAGATTTTTTTAATTAAAGCCTTGATTTATTTATTTTGAAAGTCGGATTTACAACCTTTGAGTCAGGGACTCATTTACAAAGGCACCTCGTCGCAGGGAGGGTAGACATGGTTACAGTCTGAGATACAACAGTTGTAACATACAGGTGCAATACAAATAAAAAGAACACGCTATAACAGTGGTTTACAGGATAAAGCTACATGCAGTAAATAGCAATCGTATAAAAAAAATGTGTTTAATCTCTGTATCAACTGGTTCTTTCTATAAACTTCTCGGCCTAATTATGCACTTTATTTCAGGCAACTTACAGACCAACAGAAGTGGACCTTACCTCCATTTCGGAGGACCAAAGCAAACAATGGATGTTTATCGCATCCCTTTTGTACACAGCGGCAGTGCAAGCAATTCACAATCCAGGTAGAAATGTACTTGACTCTAACAGGCTGTCCCTTCCAATTAGGATAGAAGGAGACAAAGAGCTGTTTGAACTGTCTGAAATCCTTGGTTCTGTCCAGCTAAAACCTAAGGATCCTCTTAACATCCAGTGAGTGGAGAGTCCTTTCTTCCTCTCTCTCTGGAATCTGGGAAAGTAGGTAGGCAGGGCTAAGGCCTGATTAAGATGCAACTCTGACACCACATTCAGTACAAACTTGGGGTGTGTATGAAGAACCAACCTGTCTTTATGGGAAATAGTATACGGAAGATCTGTGACCAAAGCATGGATTTCATATATTCTGGAAGCAGAGGTCATAGCCACTAGAAATGCTGCTTAAAGGCAAACAATGGAAAAGGCGCAGCTTTACACAGGCACTACAAAAATTCCTGCTTAGTGCTTTCAGACAGCAACTTTTTTTTTTTTTTAATTATTCTAATTGATTTTTTAGTGATTTAAACAGTGCCCTTCAACTTTCACTTTCTATTGCTGGCAGCCACCATTTCATGAGTAGCACAGAGTTTCCTGAGCTCACTTTATTCTAATATGTCCTGCCAACCAATAGCTGAGGTCAAACAGGCATATTAGCATACAGTGAGCTCAGGATGCTCACTGTTGCTCAAGAAATGGTTGCTGCCAGCAACAGGAAGTGGAAGTTGTGGGTAACTGCTCTAAATCAGTAAATGAAGTTGTTACTGTCTGAAAGCACTAACTGGGAGTTTCTGTAGTATCTGAGGAAAGCTTCAACTTTTCCATTGTTATCATAAGTTTGATGTCCCAGGGAGCTACTGGCTTCCCAATGGGAGGCCTTGCATGTAAAATGACCTTGTGGAACCTCTTGAACAATGGCTGCTGTGCTAGGTAGAGGGTACCAGTGGGCTCGTGGTATGCTGAAACAGCACACAAGTGGACCTTGACTGTGGAATACTGCAGACCAGCATCAGAAAGGTCCAGTACCCAACCTTGTCAGGTGGGCAACCAAAGGGGTTCATGTGGGTTTTGGAGCATCAGATGGAAAATATTTTCCATTTGGCTGTGTGTGTCTTCCTAGTGAAAGGTTTGCAAGCAGTCAAAAGTATTTCAGAGACCCTCTGAGATACTATGTACCCATTCATTTCTATATTTTCAGAAGCCGGGCTTGAAGGTGAACAGAACGCAGATCAGGATGGAACACCTGATCCTGTGTCAGCAAGTTCGTCCTGAGTGGTACAGTCCCTGGTTCACTGACTGGAAGTCTGTTCAACAGAGGAAACCATATCTACTGAGGCCAGCAGGGGGCCACTGGAATCACCTTCCCCCTTGCACCTCTTAACTTGAGCAACACTATCTGAATGAGATGGACTGCAGTGAATGTATACAGAAATAGATTTTGTCATGGCAGTCTGAATGCATCCGACAGAAAACGCCATGTCCTGGACTTCTGGAGCATTATCAATGCAGTCTGGTGTTCAGTGGGAATTCAGAAAGGTCTACCTCTGAAGTGGCCCACTTGACAAATAGCAACCTCATGATGTCTGGAGCTAGTAACCACTCATGAGGATCGGCCTCTGTTTGATTAAGCTCGTCTGCTAGAGTGTTCTAGACTCCTGGCAGACAGATTGCTTGCAGCAGGATCCCCTGTTCCAGGCATCATTCCCACACTCCCACTGCCTCCTTGCAGAGAGAATAAGAGTGCACTCCTCCCTGTTTGTTGACATAGTATGTGACAGACTTGTTATCTGTCTGAAGAAGGATTGTTTTGTGGTTGACTAAGTCCATGAAGGCTTTGAGAGCATACAAAAATGAAAATTATGTACTCACCATAATTCTTGATGTCCTAGAATATCTTCACCATTTAGTCATACTGATGGATTTAAGCCAGAGGCAATAGGGATCCCACGAAAACAAAGTCTTTTGCAGACTAGGCGTGGACCGACGTTGGTGCTGGCACCACTAATGAGGCAGACATAGTGATGTTGTGTACGTGGGTTGGCCAGCAACAGACGTCAGCCCCCCTCCAGTCCTCAGGTCTGTTTCCCAGGCACGAAAACAAGTGGGAGAGCAAAATGAGAAGGCCTATAGACTCCTAGCCAAAAGGGACAGGAACAGGATATAGGATATAAAAATAATAAATCCTGACTACCTACTTAGTAGAATTAAGGGTTGGGCCTAATGGTGGCATAAGGGTAGCAGGTGTAAGTGCCACAGCCTGTCCCAGCCACCTGGACAGGAAGGTGAAGAGGTAGGGGGCAGCAGCCCTGGCATATAGCTCTGGCTGATAAAACAGAGACCCAGGTGGGAACTCCTCTGTGTGGTTAAGATGACAGAAGCCAACTTAACAAGGGTCTTGTGCTCAAGGAGGACAAGAAGTGGAAATTACGTACCTACCATAATTCTTGATCTTCTTGGACGAGTCTCCACCACTCATTCACACTAATGGGATCTGCGCCGGAGGCACTAGGATCCAATGGGAGCAAACTTTTTCCTAGAGGGTCGGCGCCAGAGATGGAGCCGCGAGGAATGGCACCACGAGCCTCAGCTTGTGTGGTAATGACTATCTCAGCGTTGACCCTCCAACCGCCTCAGTACCTTTTTTTCCAAGGAGGTGCAGCATAACTAACCTAGAAGGATAGCCTAACCAAAAACCGGATGTAAGATGGTCCGGACGACCTGTATAAGAAGGGTCAACAAAGAAGTCTTCACAGCCTAAAGATTGAGGGAGTGAAGACCAACAACAGAGGTGAGCTCGGAGGATGGTGGATGGGCGTGTGAATGAGTGGTGGAGACTCGTCCAAGAAGATCAAGAATTACGGTAGGTAAGTAATTTCCATATCTTCCGGGACATAAAGTCTCCACCACTCATTCATACTAATGGGAGAGTACCGAGCTACTAATCCCCCGAGAGAGCAGCAGGAGAGACCAAGAGCTCACAGTTTTAGGACAGGAGTCCATTAAGGATGATTCTGCCAAAAGAAAGATGTCGTCTGGCATGGACATCCAGGGCATAGTGTTTGACGAAAGTATGCACTGAGCTCCAGGTGGCCGTATTGCAAATATCTGCAATGGTCACATTGCGGATTTCCGCTAGGGATGCCGCGACCGCTCTAGTAGAGTGAGCGTACACTCTGCCCTCCAGCTTAACCTGCACCATGGAATAACAGTGGCGAAGACATGCCACCAGCCATACTGAAATACATCTGACAGCGACAGGATGACCTAGCTGGGTCTTGCTGAAGGAAACAAACAGTTGTTGAGCTTTGCAAAAATCTTTTGTTCCATCTAGATAGAAACACAAAGCTCTTTTGACGTCCAAGGAATGAAGATAATGCTCTCCTTCATTTTGGAAGTTCACAAAGTAAGTAGGAGGGACCAAAGGTTGGTTTAGATGGAATTTTGAAACAACCTTAGGGAGACACTTAGGATGGGTCCTAAGGACTACTTTGTCTTTATGAAATACAGTATACGGAGGGTCTGTGACCAAGGCATGTATCTCAGAGACCCTGAAGGCCGAGGTAATGGCCACTAGGAAGGCCGTTTTCCAAGTGAGAAATTTTAACTCACAGGTAGCTAGTGGCTCGAAAGGTTTTTGAGTGAGCATGTCTAGCACAAGATTAATGTCCCAGGCTGCGACTGGACGTCTGATAGGAGATCTGGTATGCAGAATTCCCTTAAGAAACCTCTTAACCACAGGTAACTGAGCCAGTGACAAGGAAAGTACTGGCTCATGATAAGCTGAAATGGCACAAAGGTGAACCTTAACTGTAAAGTATTGCAGACCTGAATTTCAGAGGTCTAAAAGGTACTCTAGAATTTTATCTGGTGGGCAGGAAAAATAATTCAAAGAGGATTTTGCACACCAGAGCAAAAAAACGCTTCCATTTGGCTGTGTAAGTTTTCCTAGTGGCTGGCTTGCACGCAGCCAGAAGATTATTTGAAACCCTGCAAGAGACGTTGAACCTGTTTACTTCTATCTCTTCAGGAGCCAAGCGTGAAGGTGAAGTGATCTCAGATTGGGATGGACCACAGGCCCCTGAGTCAGAAGGTTCGTCTGAAGGGGAAGCAGTTTCAGAGGAGTTTCCGACATACTGTTGAGTAGTGGAAACCATATTTGTCGAGGCCAGAAAGGAGCAATGAGGATCATTTTGTCCCCCTGGGACTCGAACTTGAGAAGTACTCTCTGAATTAGAGGAAGAGGCAGAAAGGCGTATAGAAAGAGTTTTCTCCACCGCAGCCTGAACGCATCCTGACAGAAAATGCCAGGCCCTGGACTTCTGGAGCAAAAGAGAGGCAGTTTTGTGTTGAGTGGGAATGCGAAAAGGTCCAGGTCTGGAGTTCCCCACTCTGCGATTAGTGACTGAGCTATGGCTGAGTCGAGAGACCATTCGTGAGGATTTGTCTCTGTTCTGCTGAGACGGTCTGCCAATTCATTCTGCACCCCCCAGCAGGTAGACCGCATGAATTAGAGCCTTGTGCTCCAAGCACCATTCCCACACCCTTGTCGCTTCCCTGCATAAGGGGTAAGAGTCAGCACCGCCCTGCTTGTTGATGTAATACATCACTGCTTTGTTGTCCGTTTGAAGGAAAATGTTCTTGTGACAGAGAATGTCCTTCAAAGCCCGGACTGCATAAAGGACGGATCTCATTTCTAAGACATTTATGTGAAGCTGTGACTCGAGCTGAGTCCACATACCTTGAGTGTGGAGAGTCTGACAGTGAGCTCCCCACCCCATCAGGGACAAGTCCGTGGTAATGGAAATCTGATGATCCAGAGAAGCAAAGGGATACCCTTCCATAAGATTGCCCTCTTGCAACCACCAGGTAAGTGATCTCTTCAGAGGTTCTGTCACCTTGATGAGAAAGGACTGAGGGTGAGTGGTCGGGGACCACTGAGTACTGAGCATCCACTGACAGGTTCTCATGTGAAGGCTTGCTAGGGGTACAGTGAACACCGAGGATGCCATAAGACCTACCATCCATTGTATCGAGAGAGCTGAAACCGATCTGCTCTCTCCAATGTATCAGGCCATCTGAAGGATATCACTCCTCCTGTCCTCTGGAAGAAATGCTGTCGCAGAGGAGCTGTCCAGAAGAGTTCCTATGAAAAGGAGCCTCTGGGAGGGCTGCAGCTGCGATTTTTTGAGGTTTAGCAGGACTCCCATGGATGTGAGAAAGTCTGAGGCCGTGGCTACGGCTTCTAGAGTTCCCTGCCTGGAAGGACTTGCTAGAAGCCAATCGTCAGATATGGGAACACTTGTATTCTGATTTTTCTGAGGTGCGCTGCGAGAATTGCACAACACTTTGTAAAAAAACTTGTGGCGCAGAGGATACCCTAAAGGGCAGGACTCTGAACTGATAATGCTGTCCCAAAGCCACGAACCTTATGTATTTGTGATGCTTCAAGTGAATATGAATGTGTTGGTAAGCATCCTGCATGTACAGGGAGGTTAACCAGTCATGTTAATGAAGTAAAGGTAACAGGGTTCCTAGCGATATCATTTTGAATTTCTCTTTGGGAAGAAATTTGTTTAATTTTCTGAGGTCCAAAATGGGGTGCATGCCCCCGGTTTTCTTTGGAACCAGAAAGTAATGGGAGTAGAACCCTGTGTTCCGTTGATCCAGCGGAACTACTTACACTGCCATGTTGTTCAGAAGGCCTTGTATCTCGGAGGCGAGAAGTTCTGACTGAAGTACTGACAGCCAGGGCTGTTGTCTGGGGGGACGATCCGGAGGGGTCTCTAAAAGATTGACGGAATACCCCTCGCGGATTATCCGAAGGACCCATTTGTCCGAGGTTATGGACTTCCATCGATTGTAGAAGTGAGTCAGACGACCTCCCACCGCTGAGGAAGAGTCCCCCTCGGGCAGCTGAGGTGGGACTTGGGCCAACAACTCAGAAGAAGAAGAAGAAGAAGAATCAGTATTTATATAGCGCTTTTCATATATCCAAAGCACTTTACAAGTAATGCTAGACTGGTAATGAAGTGACTGAATGTGTGGTGGTGGCGATATCGGACATCATCACCCATACACAGCCTGGATAGTTGCATGAACCGGTTTTATGGGAAGGGGAATGTTGGCCATGACACCGGGAATGTTCCCTAATTTTTGCAAAGAGTGCCCTGGGTTCTTTTACTTCCACTTGGACACCCACCAGGACAACACCAGGATGGGCAGAAGGGACCTCGGTTTAACGTCTCATCCGAAGGACTGCGCACCCCAGCAGTACAGCACCCCCCAATACTGCACTTGGATGCCAGCGATTTTTAGGTGCAAGTCCAATCCCAGTGTGGGATGAGAACCCATGACCTTCTGGTCCAGAGGCGGATGTGCTACCAACTGAGCCACGCTGACACCTCAGAAGGTGGCACTGGGTGCTTTGGGTCCTTGCGCCTTCTGTTGCGTTTTCTTTTGAGACTGAGGGGCTCGGTTTTATTAAAACCTCCCCTGCCTTTGCCCCGAAAGGACTGATGGTTATGAAACTGGCGTTTGTTAACACCCCCGAGAGGCAGCGGGAGGAGGTCAAGACAATTTAATGGCTGACCTAGTCTTTTGTGTGGCCTCTAGAGCCTGTTCTACTTGAGGGCCAAAGAATACACACCACCGAAGCAGCCATATGACCTGTTGCTGGGCATCATTTGTGAAACCTGAAGTGTGCAGCCAGGAATGACGTGGGTACAAATGCCCGCCGTGCCGAGGCAGTATCGAAGGCGTCCATAGCTGCTTTAACCTGCTGGTTGTTGGACTTGATACCCCTGGTTATGGTTTGAAGAAGCTCTGAATTAGTGTCCAACTCTGGTAGAGCTTCAACCATTTGTTTGAGCGAATGCCAAAGAATATACTCATATTGAGAGAAATAGCCTTGGTAGCTGGCAATACATATACCTAGGGTGGAAGCAGCAAAGACTCTCTTACTTAAAGTGTCTATCTTACGAGATTCTTTGTTTATAGGTCGAGCTGTAGTAGTCTGGGGAAGGACGACCTTATCATTCTCTGCCAAGACTACAATAGGATCCGCAAAGGCTTGGGAGGCCAAAATGGGTCGATCCTTGGGAGCACCATATTTCTTATCTATGGACTTAGCCACAGAAGGAATGAGAGCAGGATTATTCCATACTATTTGAGAAAGCATCTCAAAGAAAGGCTGTACCGGAGGAGTCAAATCCATAGGGATCTCCGGAACATGGAGGTATCGGAATCTTAACAGTTTCCCAGGATCGATATCTGTAGTCTGGAGAGAAAGAGTGGAATTAAAGTTTTTCAACAGAGACTTAAATAACAGATCCTCAACCACAGGCTCTGCAGCAGGATTAGATCCTGTTCCTTCCACATCATCACCCAAACGAAGGTCTGGGTCAGGCTCAATGTCATCTCCTGACAGCCCAGGAGGGACTGCATGGACAGGAAAGGAGTGAAAATCAGAAGGAAATGAGGAAGGGAAAGGATTCAAAGAAGAGGAGCTCTGAAGACTGGATGACGCCCTAAGAGGCCTCGGCGCTGAAGAAGAGCACGCCACCGAAAAAACGCACGGCAACGAAGAGGGCGCCAACGAGTTGCACAGCGCTGAGGACGGCGCCGGCAGACGCATCTGTGCAGAGCGCACCATCGACGCCGAAGGTGTCGAAAACATCCCAAGGCTCCGAAAAACAGGATTTGAGGAGAAAGGGATGAATACCAGGAGATAGAGGCATCGTGTGGGGCCCCCTGTGCCGCAGCCGTGTGAGGGGGAAAAACACCTAAGCGCGGAGTCGACTGCAACGAAGATGGTGCTGCATGACTAGGGAGGCCCAACCGCCCTACCTGATCTCCTGAAAAGCCCGAAGGCCCCGGAGTGACCGGGCCAGGCAGATGGACCAACCTCCGAGCCCACTGCTCCATAAGAGCAGCCCACTGATGAAACTGCTCATCTGAAGACCTACCAGAGGACGGGGTAGGGCTCTGATGTTGAAGACGTTGGCGACTGGAAACAGAAACCGGAGACTCCTAAGGAGGAGACCGGCAACTAGCCCCAATAACCGACCGTCTACGTGCAGACATATTGGGGGGCGACCTCGAGTGATGCCTTCTCTTTTTTGACTTGTGGGCGAAGAAGAGCTTGAGGCCGAGACTGTGCCAGAGTGCACCGTTTACTTTTATGCTTTGAGGGACTGCCCACCCCTTAGGCATTGGACTGTTCATTGTCAGACACCCCCGGAGAAGGCGGCGGACCGGACCCAGCCCGGCTGACTGAACAGCTTTCATAAGAAGTCTCCCTACCGTCGCCTGACCTGCTCATGGTAGACTCCATCAATGTAGGCTGAGACTTCTTTCCTTTAATAAGAATAAATAAACTAAGCGGTACTTTATTCGAGATATTATTACAAAACAACAAAACTGAAAACTATGCTGCTAGTTTGACTCCCACCGGGCGAGTGACATCACTGAAGTGCACTCGACGGTGGGGAAAAAAGGAACTGAGGCAGTAGGAGGGTCGACGCCGAGAGAGTCATTACCGCACGAGCTGAGGCTCGCGGTGCCGCTCCTCGCGGCTCCATCTCTGGCGCCGACCCTCTAGCAAAAAGTTTGCTCCCAGTGCCTCCGGCACAGATCCCATTAGTGTGAATGAGAGGTGGAGACTTTATGTCCCAGAAGATCTAGTGGAATAAAAGAAACTTCAAAATGAAGCAGAAAGCAGGTGAAACTGGATAGACTCTAAGAGCACAAACACCATCTTCTTGCCACTCCAAAGGAGTGAGTAAGGATATAAAATGGAAAGAAGAGATGTGAAAATGTGAAGCGAGTGCCCAAATTCTAGGTGAGGGAATAGCACCCATCCAAATAGGCTAACAAATACAGCACAAAAAAACCATATAGCACCTGCCTTTCCGTGAAACAGGAGGTGAAAGCTGCACTTCATCGCAAGGCTGTAAACGGTCAGCTGGCAGGGGCTTTGAGACATAAATAAGGTAGAAACAGATATTTTTATTTATTTATTTCAGTTTCGTAATTACAACCTTTGAGCCAAACTGTCTCTTTTACAAAGGCTCCAAGTCAGTAAACGAACAGACAAAACAGGACAACTGATATCATATGATGAGAACATACAACAGCCAAGTGACATGACTATTACAGCAGACAGCAGCCACTGGAGTATGCCCAGAGACATCCTAGCAAGAAGAGGGAAGATTGCTTAGGATAAACAAACAAAAAAAAATTTCTTTTTGAAAGACGGTAAGGAGACATCGCTTTTTTTTTTTCCTCCCATGGGGGGGCCCACTAGGTTGTGCAAGGGAAAAAAGGTCCCCGTCTCCAACTACAGGAAAAAGAGTAAAAGAGCTGACTCTCTAGAGGTGAGAGAGAGAGGGCCTTAAGGGAGTGGAAAGAAGATGCCATCATGCTCAGGCATGACGGGGTGAGCTGCTGAGAGGCCCTGGCTCTTACCTGAGCGGGGGATGGTAGGCAGGCATGTAACTGAATGGTGAAGATATTCTGGAAGATCAAGAATTACGCCAAGTACTTAATTTTCATATCTTCCAGGAATCCATCTTCACCATTCAATCACACTGACAGGTCAGAGTACCAAATTTCCCCCAAAAAAACAGGAGAGGAGCTGGCTCACCCTAAGGGAAAAAAGAGCAGTTACGTAAGAACTTTGCATAAAAGCAGATCTTCGAGGGAATCTCAGTCATCAGGTCACACCACAGGAATGTCACCATCGGTGAAGCAGGATCCACATGGAAGATTTTCAGCAGTACAACTGGGGCCGCCAATGCCGTCGACATCACCAACCCTATAAAGGTGTGAGCGGCTCAGTTCTTCCCCCGGTGACAAAGGGTGCATAGCTCTACCATGGGGGACCGAAGAGACAAAGAGGTGCGCAGACTTACATGAAAGGTTGTATACACCAGACAGCCAGTTTCAAGACAAGAGCCCCAAAAAGGGGGATGGTGGGAGGGAAAGCAGACCAGATGACTGAGATCCCTTCGAAGATCTTCTGGTACAGTAAGTTCTTACATAACTGTTCTATCTTCTTTGGGGGTATCACAGTCATCAGGTCACACCATAGGAACAAGTTCCAAGCAGTTACAGGTTGAACAGACAGTCTGGGAGGAAGGCCAACCATAAATGTAAGACAGGAGGCCCTGCAGCATAACCCTGCCAAATCCTGCAGGTGCTCTGGAGGCAATATCCAGACTGTAGTGCTTGGTGAAAGTATGGACGGTACTCCAGGTGGCAGCTGCCGAGACCCCTCGGAAACAGGCCACAGAGGCAGCCATGCCTCTTGTGGAATGAGCTTTAACTACTCCAGACAATTCTTTGCCATACTTGTAGCAGAACACAATGCAACTTGTCCCCCATGGCAGAGCTATGCTCCCTTTGTCTCTGGGGGAAAGAACTGGAGTACTGTCCATACTAGCCTGATCCCTCACTTGACTGCTCTTCCCACTTCAATGCCCTCCATTCCAAACTGCATCCTAAACTAGGGCTGCTCTATTGCCACAAGGCTAGTCTGTTAGACGTGACCTAGTGATTAAATGGATCCTCCCTACCTCTGACTATGCAGACGTCGTCTACAGTGCTGTCCCTGCAACCTCTGTCTCCAAACTCGACGTCCTCTACAACGCCGTCTGTCAGTTCGCCTCTAACTCCCCCTGTAACTCATCACTGCGACCTCTACTCTTTCCTATACCTCCAATCCCTCTCTCAGAGATGCTTATTGCACTGCTCCACCCTCATATCTAAATTCTGGTTCAGGGCTCTCCCCCACCATACCTTGCATCTCTCCTCAAACATGCCACCCCCTCCCCATACAACTCATGGACACTCGGTGCCCGTTCTTTTGCACTCCCAAGAGTCTGTACCTCAGCCTGCAAACTGGCCTTCTCTTATAGGATTCCTTCCCTCTGGAACAGCATCATCCCCCAAACCTGCCTCACCATTCATTTCCTGCCCTTAAGCGCTTACTCAGACCAACCCTTACACCTCATCCTGCACCTGTCCTCATCCCTAGTACTTATTCTCTCTTCTGCCCCTGTCTTACATCTCCCTTCTCCATCTTAAGCCATTATGCATACTCTGTGGTATTGCTCTGCATAGCGGTTATCCTCTTATCTTGTTCCAGCCTTATATTGTAAATATTTGTATATACTCACTGTATCATATTGTAAATTACTGTATGCTAGTAGCAATTTTATGTACAACTGTGTTACTCTGTCATTGTATTTTTGTCTACCCTCCATTGCATCTGTACCCCCTTCCCTGGGTCATACCTGGAAACGAGCTTCTCTCATGGTACCTTTCCCGGTTATCAAATTTTAAATAAGGAAATAACTTGCCAACCATTTGGATAAACACTGCTTAGAAACTGAAGCGCCCTCTCTACATGGGAAGAAGGAAACAAACTGCTTCAACTTTCTACATTCCTTGGTGCGAAGCAGGTAGTACTTCAAAGTTCTGCACACATCTAACGTATGGAGCAGTGCTTCCCCTGGATTGGCACGCTCCGGAAAATAAACAGGAAGATGGACAGATTGGGCAAGTGTAATTTCGAAGACCACCTTAGGGAGAAACTTAGGATTTGTGTGCAAAGACACTCTCTGTCTGTGAAAAATCAAATAAGGCTCCTCACCCCAGGGGGCCTGGAGTTCCAAAATTCTTTGAGCAGAAGTAATGGCAACTAAAAATAATGTTTTTCAAGAGAGAAAGACTAACTCACAAGTCGCAATTGGCTCAAACGGAGACAGGGTCAACTTCTCCAAAACAAAATTCAAATCTCAAGCCAGGATAGGAGAATGTATTGGGGGTTTCAGATGCAGAATGCCCCATAAGAAGGTATGGGAGGCCAGCCCGGTGGTGCTGAGGGTTGAGGCATTGGACACCACGCCAGCGAGCTGGGTTCAGGAATGAGCCTGGGCCATTGGGGGTCGGCAGAAGGGAGAAAGGATTGAGCATCCAGAGGACTGCTCTCCTCTCTCCCGGGAAGGGGACTAGTTGTCCAGCCCACTGACTGCCCTCTAGCGGTGGCTGGAGGGCAGCATGGGTCAGGAAGTTCAGAAGCCGACGTGCTTACATCTGAGGGGAGGGAGGGAGAAAACGAAAAAAGGCCGGGGCTCCATAGATCCGTGATGGCCCAACCACTCCGGTGACGTCTGTCCCCAGCCACCAAATCTGCTGTACCACGTGGTGGAAAAGAACAGGTTATTCACCTGTAGCAGTAGTTCTAGGAGTGGTATATGTTGTTGATCCACACTTCTTGGCATGTCCCCTTTCCCCTTTAAATCTTGCCGGAAGTCTTCAAGCTGGCTCCTCCCACCCACCCGGGTGGTAAATACCTCAGCTCCGCCCCATGACACCAGATCTTAGCCCGCTGTAAACAGGGCTGTGCGCCTAAAGCCGGGGAGGTCAGGTGGGTGCGTGTGTGTGGATGAACAACATATACCACTCCTAGAACTCCTGTTACAGGTGAGTAACCTGTTCTTCTAGGAGCGTGGATATGTTGTTCATCCACACTTCTTGGCAGACTCCAAGCAGTTCTCCGGGAGGAGGGAGGCAAGGCGCACACCCCCTAAATGGGAAATAAAGATTGGAGAACCGACTTCCGGTTTCGGTATCTCTGGGTAAGCAAGCAGAGGGAAAGGCTCCTGCCTGCATCAAAAATAAGAGTACTGAACCCTCCTCTACAGCTTGAATCTTGCAAACTGACAAAAGATATAGTTGGGGTTTGTACTCCGTCAACTAGTGATGGCAAAAAATAGCCACAATCGGTTCCAGCCCATCGCCGATTTGACCGACGTAGAAGACCGCATGTCAGACGAAGGTGACCTGCAGCTTGGGCCTGCTCAGAGTTCGGGGAAGAAATCCACAGCTTCATCTCATCCAAAGGGCCCAAAAAAGCCTCCAGAGCCCAACAATGTAGCTATATTTCAGCCGATTATGGAATTCCGTGGCGAGGTCCGAGAGTCTCTAAAACACATTCGAACTGAACTGGGAGTACTACAAGGTCAAGTGGCAGAAGCGGACCACCAGATATCCCGGAACACTACTAGGATGGATGAGCTTGAGGGGACTGTTAAAATTCTCGCAGCTGTGCAGCTAGTCATCTCCCTACGTCAAGAAGATGCATAGAACCTTGGCAGGAGGAGGAATATTCGTATCTTCAGTCTCCCCAAAGATGAAGAGGGGATTGACCCCAGCGCCTTCGCCAATTACCTACTGCGCTTGGTACTCAACTTAAAGCCTGACTTTTAGATCGATGTGGAGAGGGCTCATCGAGCCCTAGGCGCTAAACCCTCAGGCCCTGGGGCAAGGCCACGCTCTTTTGTTATTCAAATGTTGAGCTACCAAAACAAAGAGATCCTTCTACAAAAGGCATGGCAGAAGGGTAAAGTAATCTGGGGCCAACGGCGTTTGTTTTTGATAATGACTATGGTCCTTGTACCCAGAAACAACACCGGGATTATAGCTTGCTGTTTCCTGCACTTTGGTGCCAAAAGATTAGATTTCGTACCCCCATCCAGCTAAACTCACAGTATTCCTCTCCACGGGCCAGCTGACTTGTACCTCGGCTTCTGAGGCGATGGCAGATCTTTTGGCTAGAGGCACCATCTTGGACAAGACTGCTGAAGCGGAGAAAACATGACAGAACCAGATGGAAAAGAGAATGATCAAGACACTCACATGTGTCATCGTTGCCACTTGATGAAATCCTGAAGAAATTGCAGCAGTATAGGAATCCTACTTTACCAACGTGAACTGCCCTCCTGGATTGGTACATATAACAAAACCCCCCATTTGGGGGCTTGATTCTCCTATGCTGGGAACGGGGATGGTGGTGGTGGGGGGGTTGGAGTGGGATGCTGCCGGGGTTGAGTGAGAGGGAGTGCTCCTACTACGGTCCAGGCATTTAAAAACCTTTTTATATCTATGATTTGGCACTAGAAGGAAAAAATTACTCACCTTAGTAATTGCTTTTCTTCTCATGGAGTCTTGCTATATTATGACATATAGCAGTTAGCCACAGCACTGGAACTGCCCCGGAGAGGAAGGAGTTAACTCCAGGCTGACTGGAGTTCCAAGCGCGAGTGCCTTGCTGAAAGCTCTATCCGGCTAGTTTCAAATTGAAACTGTCAGATCTTTACGGAGCCAACACTAAGCAAAAGTCTGTGTGGAAAAAACTCTACACTAGCCAAATGGCTACCTACTAGTAGAAATAACAATAACAGAAACAACAACAACAACAACAATATCACCCTGACAAGTATCTATTAGGCCCCCTCCCAAAAGACTCAAGTCCAGGAGGGGGCCAAACCTACAAGTAAAACAGAAATACCTAGTTTTCTAATCCTAAAGAAAAGAGAAAAAGGAAAAAGAACTATAATGGCATGACACAGTGCTTGCACCAATTTGCCACACCCCTTACCCAAGTAGAAGTTCTGAGAGGGCAGGTTAGGGTGGTCATAATATAGCAAGACTCCATGAGAAGAAAAGCAATTACTAAGGTGAGTAATTTTTCTTCAAACACCATGAAGTCTTGCTATATTATGACATATAGCAGATTACACAGCAGTACCTCATGGAGGAGGCCAGAACCTACTTAGGAATAGGCTCTGTAAGCACGGGTTGTGCTAAACCGAAGCATCTCCTGGACTGGACATCCAGGAGTAATGCTTGGTAAAGGTGTGAACTGTTTTCCAGGTAGCAGCTTGACAGATTTCCAGAATGGAATATCTCTAGCAGCCGCTAGAGATGCAGCTGTACCCTGGGAATGGGCCCTCAGTCCTGAGGGGGTTCTCTACCTAGTTTTGGTAACAAACTGGATACAAGAGACAATCCACCTGGCAATTGTCCTCTTAGTGGCAGGTTTCCTTGCCAACCTCACCATAGGTAAGGAAGAGTTGGAGGGATTCAACCTGTGACCCTTGGTGCGCTCCAAATAGTAGCTTAAAGCTCTTTTAATGTCCAAACTGTGCAATCTCCTCTCACCCGAGGAAGAATGCTCAGTGAAAATACTGGAAGGGAGATGGATTGGTTAAGATGGAAATCTGAAACCACTTTAGGTAAAACTTCTGTTAGTCCTGAGGACTACCTTATCTCTGTGAAAAGAAATAAAATCCTTTTCCACTGACAGGGCTTGTAACTCACTTATGCCTGGCAGAAGTGATGGCCACTAGGAAAACAGTTTTCCAAGTTAGGAACTTAAGGTCTGCTGAAGACAGAGGTTCAAAGGGGGTTGCATTAACTGAGCAATGCAACATTAAGGTCCCAGGCAGGGCTGGGTCCAAAAGGAGGGTGAGTGTGAAGTAACCTTAAAAACTTGGAAAACACAGGGTAAGAAGAAAGGAGGCAGGCTTTCCTGCTGATACAAAAGCAGAGACAGCTGCCAGATGAACCTTTATGTAGCTGGCCTGAGGCTCTAAGGAATTAAGATGGACCAAGTAGTCCAGCTAAATGGGCAAATCAGCAGATTCTGGGACAATTTGCTTCCCAGAACACCAGATGGAGAACCTCTTCCATTTGGAATTATAAGTGGCCCTAGTGGAAGGCTTCCTAGAGGCCTTTAAATATCAAGGACACCTTGAGAAAGGTGTAATTCAGCAATTCTAACTCCTCAAGAGCCAAGCCTTGAGGTGGAGGGATTGAGGTCCGGATACCAAACTCTCCCTGGGCACAAGTCAGCAGGGTTGTGGACCCTGGGAAGGCCCAGGGAGGGTGGACTGACAGGGACAGAAGCAGTGGGTACCAGGGTTGCCTGGCCCAGTCTGGTGCAATCAGAATCACTTTGCAGGGCTGGGATCTGATTTTACTAACACCCTGAAGAGAAGGGGAAGGGGAAGGCATACAGGAACTTCCCTTCCCAATCCAACAAAAAGGCGCCAGGGGACTGAGCCCATTACTGAGGCCTGCAACAGAACAGAGGAAGTTGGTGGTTGTCTGGGGCTGCAAAAGATCTATCTGAGGAGTGCCCCACCTGGCAAAAACTGATCCCAGCACTAGGGATTCAAAGACCATTCTGTGATGACCCTGAGAAATCCTGCTGAGGGCATCCGCTAGGACATTGTCCTTCCCTGGAAGGTGAACTGCTACTAGGAGGTGTTCAAGGAGTAAGCCAGAGACCACAACTTCATTGCTTCGTGCACAAGGCTGATGACCGAGTGCCCCTGCTTGTTGATGTACCACATTGTTGTGGTATTGTCTGTCCTGACCTGAACTACTTTGTTCTGGACAGATGCTGAGAAAACCTGAAGAGCTAAAAAGACAGCTCTGAGTTCCAACAGGTTGATGTGGAGCAGAGATTCCTGGGGGACCACACTCCCTGAGTGGAAAGGTCGCCCAAGTGCGCGCCCCACCCCAGCAAGGAGGCATCCGTGGTGAGGGTGAGGGAATGAGAAATGGGAATGAAGGGGACCCCTTGTCTTAGATTGCTCTGATCCTGCCACCACTGAAGAGCTAGAATCAGAGTTTGGGTCACTGGGACCAATTTGGTAAGGGGTTCCCTCCTTTGGGACCAATAGGCCCTCGAATGAAACTGAATGTCTCTCATCTGGAATCTTGCTCCTTGCACTACAGCTGTGGAGGCAGCCATGTGCCCTAGAAGTTGCAGAAAGTGCCTTGCTGGTCGAGAGACCCACAGGGTGAAAGAGGATGCCAGGGCAATCAGCTTCTCTACCCTTTCCGAGGGGAGAAATGCCCTGGCCAACTTTGTGTCCAATTCCGCACCTATGAAAGTTAGTACCTGAACTGGTTCCAGAACTGACTTTGGTAACTTCAGCAGGAATCCCAGGGAAGTGAAAAGCTGCTGGGTGACTTGCAAGTGGGATTTTACCTGATCTGGGGACTGACCCACAATGAGCCAGTCGTCCAGGTAGGGAAACACAGCAACCCCTTGCCTTAAGTGAGCCACTACCACAGCTAGACATTTTGTGAATACCCTTGGAGCAGAGGTAAGACCGAAGGGCATTGCTCTGAACTGGTAGTGACCTGAGGGCAGTTCGAACCTGAGGTATTTTCGGTGAGAAGGCCTGATCAGGACATGAAAATAGCATCCTTGAGGTCCAGGGAGGCTAGCAGTCCCTTGGCCTGAGGGAGGGCAAAATCATTGCCAGAGTTAACATTTTGAACTTTGGTTTCAAAAGATGCTTGTTCAGGTACCTTAAGTCTAGAATGGGCCGCCATTCTCCTGTCTTTTTTTGGGGTAAGGAAGTATCTGGAGTACAGCCCCTTGCCCTGGTGACAAGGAGGAACCCTTTCCACTGCTTTGCAGTCTAGGAGGAAGAGACCTCTGCTTCCAAAGCAAGGGCCTCTAAAGGGCTTGCTAGGTGGAAAATGTCTGGCCTCATCTTTGGAAACTGTTTGAAGCTGAGAACCAGACCCTGGCTTACTACCTCCAGAACCCATTTGTTCGAAGTTAGGGACACCCAGTTCGCTGAAATAAGCCAACCTGCCTCCAACTGGTACAGGAGAATCGGCCCTGGGCATCCCATCAGGGTGCCTGCTTGGCAGTAGCCTTAGGCTGAGGGGTGGGGGACGGTCTTCCTGCGCCTGCTACCTCTGCCTCTGAAAACCCTCTGTGCAAAAGCAGAGGAGGCGGATTGATAAAAGGCCTGTGGAAAGGCCTGCCCTACCTCTGGGGTGTGCCTCTGTGGAGTGGCATGCCGCTCCTTGGCCTGGGCACTTTTGTAGGTAGTTCTGTATTCATCCATTTTTCATATAATTTTCCGTTTGCTCTCCAAACAGAGAATTTCCACTACAGGAAAATGCATACCTTTGACTGAGTATCCCAGACAGATTAGTGCACCTGAGCCATGCGCAACCTACGGAAAGCTACAGAAGTGGCATGACCCTAGAGGAAACATCATTAACATCTACAGCAGTATGAAATTGAACTTTAGAGGCTTCAATGCCATCAGCAGCCACCTGTTCCAATTCACTAGCCAGCTGGCCATGGGCCTGTTGCTAACTGCAATACTGTATCCCATCTAGATTTCTGATATCTAGCCACATAAGCCATATAATTTGCCTGCCTGAGTCCCAAAGAAGCTGCCATATACTGTTTTTTTTCCATGGCATCAATCTTCCTGGAATCCTTATCAGGAGGATGTGAGGCCAGGGGATATTAGCCTTGTCACAGGCTGCAGCTTGTACCACACCTACATGACTACACTGCTCAGTGAGGAAGTCTGTATCAGGGCCTGATAAAGTATACCTTCTGTCCATTTTTATCTACAGGAGGGACAGAATGAGGATTTTTAAAATTTTTGTTGTTTGCTTCCTAAATGACTTATGCAAAGGAATAGACAACCTCCTAGACTCTGGGATATCCATCATCTCAACATAATCAGGCTCCTCTTGCTCATCCACAGCCTCTTCCAGGAAGCTGGAGGGTTTCTGCAACCTTTTGTAAAACATAAAATGAGAAGGGACTCTAGACAGCATAGGGGAGATTCTAATGGTCTGTCTGGAGAAATGTCCGGTTCAATGGGCATGTCCAGACCCTCCCAGCCACATACATAATGATCAAAATCTTTCTCCCTCCTGTGGTTCATAAAATTCCTCAACATCATACTCTTGAACCACTGGAACCGAACAACCAACTTTTGCCAGCTGTTGGTGGTCTCGCCGGTCCCTGAGACAGTGACTGGACAATCTGTATGGCTTTAGCTATCTCTGCAGCAGTTGGAGAGGCAATCTTGCACTCCAGACCTGCTGATTTCTTAGATTTTTTTACTGGGACCGGTTCCTCAGAACCAGCCTTCCTTTTGCCCGAGGAAGTCTCGCCCTGGTCAGAGGGCACTCCCTCTGGTCCAGTGGGTGCTGGACCGGGCTGGCCATCCGGGTCAGCGGACTTTTTGGCCTCTGGTTCCCTGAGCCGGCCCAATCTTTTCTCCAGGGTGGCTGCAGGGAAATTCTTACACACCTGGCAGTCTGACAAGAGGTGGTCAGCCCTCAGACAATAAACACATGTGTGTGTGTGGGTCAGCCTTTGCAAAGGCTTCCCACAAACATCACAGTGTTGAAACCCAGTGGGCCCGGTTTTTCTTTTGGGTTTCTCAGACATAATGCCAGCCTATCCAAAAACTTGCCCTTTTTATGGCAGTGCCAGGCAAGACACCCTTATCGGTTCCTAACCGTGTCACGGTATTTGAAAAAAACCCAATTTAAAAGTTAGGTTTTTTTAGAACCGATAAGAATCGGGAACCGCACTCTAAAAGCCCAATTTATTGTTTAAAATTAGTATTTTTGCAAACCGATCGGTTCAAAACCGAACCGATAATGAATTTCCACACAGACTTTAAAATCCTGTACTTACGGTTTACCAGATAGAGCTTTGAACCGAAATGCGGTAAAATAATCACTTTTGCCGGTTAAAGTGAACCGAGAAACACTTCGTTGAACGAGAAATGAACCGAGCTGAAGGAGAGATCTCCGGAGCGACTGTTCAGTGAAGCGGAGTAAAGAATCTGACAGTTTCAATTTGAAACTAGCCAGATAGAGCTTTCAGCAAGGCGCTAGCGCTTGGAACTCCAGTCAGCCTGGAGTTAACTCCTTCCTCTCCGGGGCAGTTCAAGTGCTGTGGCTAACTGCTATATGTCATAATATAGCAAGACTTCATGGTGTTTGAATAGCCTATTCCACCAAAAAATATAACGAAAGAGAGTCTGAATACCGTGGACTCTCTGAGCGGCTTCTGAACTATCAGATGTTGTTTAGAGAGGGTGATACAGAGGTGCAAAGGCTGATCAAAGATACAAAGGCCGCATTGCAAAAAATTATAGATAATAAGGTCCAACAGTCTCTATTTTATCTTCGACAAACAGTCCACGAGAGTGGGCCATGAGGGACCAAGAAGTTGGCTCAGAGACTCAGGTCACATAGACGCACTGCCATTATTTTGAAACTTAAAAACTTAACTACAGGGAAGGTTCATCACTCAGATGAACATACCCTCCAGGCATTTTCGTCCTACTATGCCAAATTATATTCAGTGGAGGAACCTTTAAACCCCCTTGACCCCTCACAATTTCTAAATCAAGCTACTCTCCCAAAATTGTCACTCTCCCAAATCAGTAATTTAAAAGCCCCCATCTCTCAGGCTGAGATAATTACAACAATTAAAAATCTTAATACGGTCATTGCCCGGAACCAGATGGTTACACATCAGAATGGTATAAGATGTTTATTAAGGAAATTACCCCCAAAATTCATGCTTTATTTACTGAAGTCTTTCAGGGTGGCACCCCTCCTCCATCCTGGGACTTTGCAACAATTGCCCCAATACCCAAGCCCCAGAAGGACCTCTCGGATCCTAGTTCTTATCGACCCACCTCCATATTAAACGTGGAATATAAAATCTACACGTCTGTTTTGGCCTCCAGATTGGAATCTATTATTCCACAAATTATACACCCTGACGAGTCTGGATTTATCAAAAACAGGAGTACTATGGATAATATTCGCCGAACAGTAGTTCTCCAAGAATATGTCTGTACCAGGAAAATCCCATCTGTATTCATTAGCCTTGACGCCAAGAAGGCTTTTGACCGTGTTTCATTGTCCTTTTTGTGGGACACCATAGCGCATTTCACTTCCCCTCCTCGTTTATCACAAGTTTAATTAATCTTAATAGGTCTCCAAGGGCTTATATACGAGCCAATGGGGCTCTATCCTCTTCATTCCATTTGAGTAGGAGTACGTGGCAGGGTTGCCACCTGTTTCCCTATCTCTTTGCAATATACGTTGAGCCCCTGGCCTCTGTCTTGAGATCTTCATCCCAGATAGAGGGCATACCCATAGGTCAACAGGAATACAAAATTAATATGTTTGCTGATGATATATTACTAACATTATTGTCCAGTAATACTTCAATTCCTTCAGTCTGGAAAGTTTTGACCTGGTTTGAAAAAATAGCTGGATTAAACTAAATCTGTCCAAAATGGAAATTTTGACATTCAATTTTAAACCTTCTCAGCAACTTAAGAAGGCCTGTCCCTTTAAATGGCATTCCATTAAAATTAAATACCTGCGCCTTCATATACCTAAGGACCCAGCTGTCATGGAAATGATAAATTATGAACCCATCTCATTACAAATCCAGTCGGATCTGGATAGGTGGACTTCTGGTATATTTTCTTTCTATCAGCGAATTGAAATTATTCGTATAAATATTCTTCCTAGTCTCCTGTACTAGAGCCAAAATGTCCCCTTCTTTCCCTCGACTTTTTATCTTAAATCATGGACTAGAATGATAGCAGGTTTTATATGGGGTAAGGGACGCCCAAGAATAAGGTTATCCATCCTTAAGTTATCATTGGCCCAGGGAGGTTTTAATTTGCCAGACTTTAACCTATACGCAAGGGCAGCGTTTCTAAGAATTCTGATACTGTGGCTGGCAGGATCTTATGTCTCGCCTTGGAAAACTATTGAATTTCACTTAAATGATCTATTTGATATTAATAGAATATTATTTTCCTCTGACGAGAGATAGGTGTCAGCCTCGGCCCTCACAAAGGTTGCCTCTCCAGTTTGTAGACTGTGGTGGCGTATGAGAAGGTCCCAACCAATTCATACCAATTATGAGTACTGCAAGTTAATTTCCCAGGATGAAACTTTTGCCCCTATTCATATGGATAACGCCTTTTCCACTTGGAGACAGATGGGATTATCCCATGTCTTCCAGTTTCCTTCTCCCCAAGGGATTCATCCCTTTGAAAAACTACAATCTCAGTATACCCTTCGGGACTCGGATTTATTTAGATACTTCCAAGTCCGTAACCATATACTGCAAAACAGAGGCCTTCAGGTTAAAATGCCTTCCCCTCTTCTGATTTATTAAAATTATTTATTGAAGCTATCAGAGGAAATTTGGGGACTCACATTATAGGACAACTTTACAGGGGGTTGAGGAGTGAGCAATTAGAATCCATGGCTTCAATCTTACAAGAATGGAATAGAGATTTGTCTCTAGAGGTTTTGTCTTGAGGCTTGGCTGGGATCAGCACTACAAGCTATAAAGATTACATCATCTCCTCATTGGAGGGAATTTGCTTGGAAGTGCCGTTCCCGATTTTTTAGGGCTCCAGCGATTCTCCTAAAGTTTCTACCAGAAAAATATGGGAGATGCTGGAGAGAGTGCAGGTGTCCTAGGGCCTCACTGGGTCATGTGTTTTGGCTGTGCCTTTTGTTGATGCCCTTTTGGCTTCTTCAGATGGAACTTTCTGGGATATTCTATGAGCCGGTGGAGATAACAGCTGAACAAATTATACTAGGGATCTTTCCGGACCACACTCCCCCATGGTACAAGAAACTCCTCCCAGTCTGCCTTTTGGCAGCTAAAAAAGCTATAACTCGTAGGTGGATGTCAACTCTGATTCCTACGGTCCAAAAATGGAGAATTATCATTATTATTTGTTTTTGTTTACCGGGTAAGTACACTAGACAAGAATATTGCCTATATTCAGGCACGACACATGATATGTCTGACATATACTGTTCTGAAAGTTTCGATGCTAAAATACAAAATAAGGGTCCATCTTACCTGTTGAAATGGCAGCGGTGGGTTCTTCACCAATCAACGGTGGACCCCACCTTCTCCTCATAATTCTCCCCTTATTGTGGGTTGTCATACCCGAGTTTCTCACCTAGCAGGTAATGGGGTGGGAGGGGAGGTTAGAGAGGGATCAAATTGACCTGGATTTCCTCTTATACTTCACCTATATTATGAGGAGAAGGAAAGAAAAAATTACCCACCTTAGTAATGTTGTTTCTTCTAATGGAGTCTTGCTATATTATGACATATGCAGTGAGTCCCAACCTTCGAACTGCTCCAGAGGTGAAAGAGTTAACTTTCCATGCCAGGCATGGAACGCTGAGCTCGAGCTCGGTTGAAACTCTGTCTGTTGTTCTTCAAACTCAAACCGTCAGATCTTTACGAGCTAAACTCACTGAGGTCCTGTGTGGAAGCTGTAAACCTACACTAGCCAACCGGCTACTAAACATAAGAACACTTTTTGGTCCCAAATTAAAGACTCAAGTCAGGAGACCCAAAAAATGAAAAACACAACACCAAGTCACCCCAAAAAAGGAGGGGTGAAAACAACAAGGTGGGCATCTACTAAGTGCCAACACTGCACTGCCCACCCACATCCCAAAAACAGAGGTTCTGAGAGGGGCAGGGTGGGGGGGGTCATAATATAGCAAGACTCCCATTAGAAGAAACAACATTACTAAGGTGAGTAATTTTTTCTTCAAACAACATGAAGTCTTGCTACATTATGACATATGCAGACTACACAGCAGTACCTCCATGGAGGAGGGACAGAACCTACTTAGGAAATAGGCTCTGAAGCACAGCTGTGCCAAACCGAGCATCACTCCTAGCCTGGATGTCCAGGGACTAATGCTTGGTAAAAGTGTGAACTGTTTTCCAGGTAGCTTTTTGACATATCTCTAGAATAGGGATGTCCCTGGCAGCAGCCAGGGAAGCAGCTGTACCTCTGGTAGAGTGAGCCCTCAGGCCTGAGGAGAGAACCTTACCCAGCTTTTCATAACAGAATTGGATACAAGAGACAATCCACCTGGCAATGGATCTTTTAGTGGCAGGTTTCCTTTACCAACCTCACCATAAGTGAGGAACAGTTGGAGGAGTCAAACCCGTGACCCTTGGTACCTCCTATGTAGTAATTAAGGCTCTCTTCACATCTGCTGTGCAGCCTCCTCTCTCCAGAGGAGGAATGGTCAGTGAAGTACACTGGAAGAGATATAGATTGATTAAGGTGGAAATCTGAAACCACCTTAGGCAAGAACTTCCTGTTAGTCCTGAGGACCACCTTATCTCTATGAAAGGAGATAAAATCAGGCTCCACTGACAATGCTTGCAATTCACTTGTGCGCCTGGCAGAAGTGATGGCTACCAAAAACACAGTCTTCCAAGTCAAGTACTTAAGCTCTGCTGAAGACAAAGGCTCAAAGGGGGGTTGCATAAGCTGAGCAATGCAAACATTAAGATCCCAGGCAGGGGCAGGGTCCCTGAATGGAGGGTTGGTGTGAAGCAATCCCTTGAAAAACTTGGAGAATACAGGATGAGCTGAAAGAGAAGAGGGTTTACCTGCTGAAATAAAAGCAGACACAGCTGCCAAATGTACCTTTAGGGTAGCTGGTCTCAGCCCCAAGGTATTTAAATGGACCATATAATCCAGGACTGTGGGTAAATCAGCAGATTCTGGGGAAATATGCTTCCCAGAGCACCATATGGAAAACCTCTTCCACTTGGAATTATAGGTAGCCCTGGTGGAAGGTTTCCTAGAAGCCTTCAGTATATCCATTACACCTTGGGAGAGGTGTAGATCAGCAAACTCTAACTCTTCAAGAGCCAGGCCTTGAGGTTGAGAGATTTGAGATTCGGGTACCAAACCCTCCCCTGAGCACAGGTTAACAGGTTGTGATTCCTGGGAAGACACAGGAGAAGATGGACTACTAAGGACAGTAGGAGTGGATACCAGGGTTGTCTGGCCCAATCTGGAGCTATCAGGATCATCTTGCAGGGTTGAGATCTGATTGTGACTAGCACTTTGAACAGGAGAGGAAAAGGGGGGAAGCATAGAGAAACTTCCCTTCCTAATTGAGAACTAAGGCATCCAGAGGGACTGAGCCCAACACTGGGGGCCTGCAGCAAAAAAGGGGAAGTTGGTGATTGTCTGGGGCTGCAAAAAGATCCATCTGCAGGGTGCCCCATCTGGCAAATATCACCTCCAAGACCAGGGGGTCCAGTGACCATTTGTGATGGCTCTGGGAAATCCTGCTGAGAGCATCTGCCAGGACATTGTCCTTGCCTGGGAGGTGAACTGCCGTAAGGGAGGTGTTCAGGGAGTAAACCAGAGACCACAACTTCATTGCTTCGGTGCACAAGGCCGTAGACCGAGTGCCCCCTTGCTTGTTGATGTACCACATTGTGGTGGTGTTGTCTGTTCTGACCTGTACAACTTTGTTCTTAACAGATCTGGAAAAACCTGAAGTGCTAGAAAACTGCTCTGAGTTCCAACAGATTGATGTGGAGCAGAGATTCCTGAGGGACCACAATCCCTGGGTAGTGAGGTCGCCCATGTAACGCTCCCCACCCCAAGAGGGATGCATCTGTAGTAAGGATTAAGGAGTGAGACTGAGTGACAAAGGGAACCCCTTGTCTCAGATTGCTCTGATCCTGCCACCACTGTAGGGCCTGGATCAGGGTTCGAGTTACTGGGATCAATTTGGTTATAGGGTCTTTCCTTTGAGACCAAAAGGCTCTCAAATGGAACTGGATGTCCCTCATCTGTAGAAGCAGCCATGTGCCCCAGGAGCTGTAGAAAATGCCTTGCTGGTCGAGAGACCTGCAGGGTGAAGGAGGAGGCCAGAGAGACCAGGGTCCTTGCCCTGTCCAAAGGAAGGAAGGAAGGCTCTGGCTTTCTCTGTGTTCAGCTCTGCGCCTATGAAGGTGAGGAGCTGGACAGGCTCTAGAACTGACTTTGAAAGATTCAGAGGAAACCTAGAGGTGGAGCAGTTGCTGAGTTATCTGTAGATGTAACCTGACTTGGTCTGGAGACTGGCCTACTATGAGCCAGTCGTCCAGGTAAGTGAAGATGGCAATTTTTGCCTTCTTAGGAAGCAACTGCTACTGCCAGGCATTTGTGAATACCCTTGGAGCAGAGGTGAGGCCAAGGGCATTGCTCTGAACTGGTAATGGCCTGAGCAGCTCGAGACCTGAGGTACTTTGATGGGAGCTTCTGATGAGAATTTGGAAGTAGGCATCCTTGAGGTCCAGGGGCTAGCCAGTCCCCTGGCCTTAGAGAGGTAGAATAATTCCCAGAGTCACCATTTTGAATTTTGGTTTTTAAAGGTGCTTGTTTAAATATCTGAGATCCAGGATGGGCTGCCATTCTCCTGTCTTTTTTGGGGTAAGGAAGTACCTGGAGTACAACCCTTTGCCCTGGTGTAGGGGTGGAACCCTTTCCACAGCTCTGAGAGCCAGGAGGGAAGAGACATCTGCCTCTAGGGCAAGTGCCTCTGGTGGATTTGCAGGTGGAAAGGATCTGGTTCTCATCTTTGGAAATTTTTTGTAGCTGAGAACCACTCCCTGGCTTACTACTTCCAGGACCCACTTGTCTGATGTCAGAGACTTCCAGTCCTGGACAAAGTAAGCAAGCCTGCCCCCTACAGGTAGCTGAGAATCGGCCCTGGCAACCCCATCAGGGTGCCTGCTTGGCAGGGGCTTTGGCCTGAGGGGTGGAAGCAGGCCTGCTTGTACCCCGTCTGCCTCTCCCTCTAAAGAACCCCCTCTGGGCATAAGCAGAAGAGGAGGCCTGGGCTTGGTAAAAAGGCCTATGAAAGGGCCTGCCCCTGCCCCTGGCAAGCTGCTTTTGAGGAGTGGCCTGCCTTTCCTTGGCCTGTGCACTCCTATAGGTGGTCCTATACTCATCCATTTTCTTCATGTAATTCTCTGTTTGCTCCCTAAACAAAGAATTACCCACAACAGGATGCAACGACAGAGCTGAGCTCTGCCCAGATGAAGCCCATCACCCAACAGGGCACGAAGTTCTGACTTGGCCTCATGATCAGGAGGCCGAGGTTGGGAGCAGGTTGGAGGCCAGATCCCTGGACTCTCCACCTCCTGAAGGAAGGAAGGAACCTGCCAAGAGCAGTCGATCAAGATACGGGTGATTAGTACTCCTTGGCCAAAGATGGGCTGCCACCATTGCAATGCACTTGGTGAAGACCCGTGGGACCGAACAGGCGAGCGGCATGGCTCAGAACTCGTACAGGGTCCCTCGACCTGAAGCAGAGAACCACTTGATGGCATGGACGGATTGGGACATGAAAAAGTGTCCTGCAGATCCAGTGAACAGAACCACATTTTAGCTCCAGGGATGGTATGACCTGGTTCAGAGTTACCATCCGGAAGGTGCGAGACTTGAGATATTGATTCAGGCCGTGAGATCTAAGATGGGGCACCAGACCCCGTCTGCTTGAGCACCAGGAAGTACCTGGACCGAAGCTTGGGTCTGTGGGAGGATCGGCACTGAGCTACTGCCTCCTGTGGAGGAGCTGAGCTATGTCATCTCGGAGAGCCGACTGGGTGCAAGCTGAGATCCTATTCTCCCAAGGGCATGGGCTCAGCTGGGAGGTACTGCTCGAATTCTACAGGCAGTCCCTGACCCGACCACCGAGAACCCACCTGTCCCAGGTGATATCAGACCAGGCAGAAAGAAAGTGGCGAACCCAGCCCCATGGGAGGACCAAGAGCTGGCGTGATGGGTGTAGGGGTGGCAACCCCAGCCGTCATTGAGCAGGAGCTTAGAGGAGGAGGAGACTCTGGACCTGCGCCTCGGCCCCCCTTCTGAGGCTGTTGTGCACCTGCTTGGGCCTTGGGCACCAAGCTTGAGCCTGCTGCTGACCTCCCTTGATGGGAGGGTTGCCTGACCACTTGGGGAAGAATGACGAATGCAGGCTTCTTCTTTCGTTTCTGCTGGTTCTTGCCCAAAGAACCCTTCCTGAGAAGTAGCATCAAGGTGGCACTGGACTGCTCAACAATGAAGGCGACTGGCCACCCTGACCAAATGGCCTTGGTGCCAGGAAGGGCATCGCCAGCTAACTTGTGCTGAGTATCCATCCGCTCAGAAAGGAGGAAAGACACAAAGTCAAGCCTGCAGCGTGAGTGGCCACTCTTGTGCGAAGGAAGAGCACAAGAATCCCCAATGTCCAGGGCCGTCTGGAGCTACTGTTTGCAACAGCATGACCCGATCATGGACTTGCTTCCTGTGGTCTGCATGTCCGCCTGGAGATATGGGAGGACCTTGCTAATGACCCTAGGGAGGGCATGAGAGAAGTGTGCCATTATAACAGCGAGATGGCCTGTGACAAAGGCCTAAGGAAGAGTTGCACTGACCTTACGGTGGAATGGTCCATATTTTTGGACTCCCCTGTCGAGGGGGTCAGTCAGTGTTAACTGAGCTACCAGCAGGCCTGAACACAGAGTGGTCCTGGAGCTCTCGGCGAAGGATGTTCTGTGAACCCGTAAGGGACCCCATGGGCACCGCATACTAGCAGGCCATGCCGGCGGGCAGTGTTGAGCAGGGAAGCTGGGCACTGCCAAAGCTCAAGGGCCGGGCCAACAATGGCCTCAGGCCACTGGAAAGAGCCTCCGTCCGGGTATCCCCCTTTTGAGGATATCCATAAGGGGTACTCCGCCTTCTTCTGAATGGACTCCAGGGCATTCCGGTAGAGTCCAGAGATCAGGTGGAAGTGCCTGAAAGATGAAGGCCTTCCTCAAAACCCCACCACAGATGACTCATCATCCCCAGGATGGAAGTGCAATCCGGTGACGTCCAGAGTCCGAAGGTTGGGATACAGCGGCCTCCTGCCTAGGTCTCCCTCAATATGCCAAGGGCGCTCGGGGACGACGTTATCGACAGGCGCCCGGGGAAGCCCTGTGTCCTGTTCGGTCCTCTTCGAGCCTCCCGAGGCTGCTAGGCAGTGGTTCCACAAAATCGGTGGAGGGCAGAGCAGGCGAACCAGGATATGGGCCAGCCCACGGGCAGGGGAACCAAGACTTCGGCCTGAAGGGTCAGCATTAGCCTAGGGAGGCGGAAGCCAAGTGATGGCTGGTGGGGCTGGCATCTGCTGGGACAAAATCAGCTGTTGCCACATGAAATCTTCATAGCATCAACAGGTTTCAGCCAAACCTCTCCTCTCTGAAGAGGATGAAGATCCGTGGCGATGCCTCTTCTTAGAGTGTTTGTGACTCTTTCTCGGCCATTCGGCCAAGGGGTTCTGGAACTGGATGAGATTGAGGAAGTACGTCCCGTTCGATCAGGAGGCCATGAGTCAGTGAAACCAGGGATCCAGAATCGTTTCTTGTTGGGGACATCAGAGGCTGGGTCTCCTCATCCGGAAAGACAAGGACGCGAGTCCTTTACAAAAGTGGGCGTCGACTGGGGTCGGCGACAAAGGCTCGGTGGGTCGAGAGAAATCTCTACCTCGTCGGCCATTTTCACTCGATCCTGGCCAGACAGGAGATCCGTAAACCCGTGACGTGGTCACGATGTTGACCCGGCTTGAGACCACGTGCTCTTGGGACTCGGACCCTACCGGTCCCAAGAGCGTCTTCGCCTGGACAAGACCCCGGTCCTTATCCCTCTTGCAAAAGTGGGAGAGTGCGAGCCAGGCCGGGCGCCTCACCTAATTGGGAGAGACTGGCACAACTCCTTGAAGAAGCCCGTAAGATGGAGCCAAGTTTAGCGGAACAAAACAGCTTGATTGTTCGAAGCTTGAGCTGCTTCCTCCTCAAATGTTTCATTGCTCCAGCTGCTTGGGCAGACCTTGACACGATGGAAACCGCCCATCTCGCCTCCTTCGATTTCACGGTGATTCCTTTCTCCAGTCTCCCCAGTTTAGAAGTAGCTACGGTCATTCAGGATGTGTGTGTGATGGAGGGCCAGGCATGAGAAGTGCAAGACAAGGTTTCATGTCGACACCTGGGCAATAAGCAGCACATTAGGTGGGGATCGGTGCGTGACATCTTCTGGCTGCAGGTACACTGGCAAGAAATCCGGGGGAGATTTATCCTCCATGTCCGATGCGCTATAAGAAAAATTACTCACCTTAGTAATGTTGTTTCTTCTAATGGTCTTGCTATATTATGACAATTGCAGTTTGTCCCACCATTAGAACTGCTCCGGTGAAAGAGTTAACTCCCATTCAAAGAATGGAGACTTGGAGGCCTTGAGCACCGGTTAAGCTCTGTCTGGGTTATTTCAAACCCTAAACTGTCAGATCTTTACAAGCAAAACTCACTAAGGTCTGTGTGGAAGCTGTAACCTACACTAGCCAACTGGCTACCTGACTATTAAGACATACTCCTGAATCCCAACACAAAGACTCAAGTCAGGGACCAGAAGTAATTATAATATAAGTAATAATATGACATAAAAATACAAACATCACACCCCAAAACCACAAGAAAGGGTGGAAAACATATAATGGGCATAACTAAGAACCACACTAGGCTGCCACCCCATACCCAAGTAGAAGTTCTGAGAGGGGCAGGCTGGGGAGGTCATAATATAGCAAGACTCCATTAGAAGAAACAACATTACTAAGGTGAGTAATTTTTCTTCAAACAACATGAAGTCTTACTATATTATGACATTACAGAAATACAACAGTACCTCCATGGAGAGAGACAGAACCTACTTAGAGAATAGCCACAACGAGCACAGCTGTGCCAAACTGGCATCCCTCCTGGCCTGGACATCAGGAGTAATGCTTGGTGAAAGTATGTACCGCTTCCAGGTAGCTGCTTGACATACTCTAAGATAGGGATGTCTCTGGCATCAGCTAGAGGCAGCAGCTGCACCTCTGGTGGAATGAGCCCTCAGGCCTGAAGGGGAACTTTCCCAGTTTTGATAACAAAATTGGATACAAGAGACAATCCACCTGGCAATGGATCTCTTAGTGGCAGGTTTCCTTTTCGACCTCACCATAAGTGAGAGAAAAAGTTGGAGGATTCGAACCTGTGACCCTTGTGCAGCTCTATATAGTAACTTAGGGCCCTCTTAACATCTAAACTGTGCAATCTCCTCTCACCAGAGGAAGAATGGTCAGTGAAAAAACACTGAAGGAGATAGATTGATTAAGATGGAAATCTGGAAACCACCTTAGTAAAAACTTCCTGTTAGTCCTGAGGACTACCTTATCTGTGGAAAGAAATAAAGTCAGTTTCTACTGACAGGGCTTACCAACTCACTTATCGCCTGGCAGAAGTGATAGCCACTAAAACTTGATTTCCAACTTAGTACTTAAGCTCTGCAGAAGACAGAAGTTCAAGGAGGTTGCATTAACTGGGCAATGTAAAATTAAGGTCCCAGGCAGGGCCGGATCCCTAAAAGGTGGATTAGAATGAAGTAATCCTTTAAAAACTTGGAAAATACAGGGTGGCTGGCAAGAGGGAGGGCTTTCCTGCTGAAACAAAAGCAGAGACAGCTGCCAAATGTACTTTCAGGGTAGCTGGTCTCAGTCCCAAGGAATTAAGGTGGACCATATAGTCCAAAACAATGGGCAAATCAGCAGATTCTGGGAAATATGTTTCCCAGAACACCAAATGGAAAACCTTTCCACTTAGAATTGTAAGTAGCCCTAGTGGAAGGCTTCCTAGAAAGCCTTAGGATTTCAAGAACACCCTGAGAAGAGTGCAGGTCAGCAATTCTAACTCCTCAAGAGCCAGGCCTTGAGGTTGGGGATTTGAGGTCGGATACAAACTCTCCCCTGTGCACAGGTTAACAGGTTGTGATTCCTGGGGAGGCACAGGGAAGATGGACTGCTAGCGACAGAAGGTGGGTACCAGGGCTGCCTGGCCCAATCTGGAGCAATCAGAATCATCCTGCAAGGCTGGGATCTGATTTGACTAGCACCTTGAATAGGAGAGGGAAGGGGGAAAGGCAAAAGAAACTTCCTTCCCAATCTAGGAGAAAGGCATCCAGGGGATTGAGCCCAACACTGGGGCCTGCAACAGAACAGTGGAAGTTGGTGATTGTCTGGGGCTGAAAAAGATCTATCTGAGGGTGCCCCATCTGGCAAAAACTATCCCCAGTACTTGAGGATCCAGAGACCATTTGATGGCCCTGGGAAATCCTGCTGAGAGCATCTGCTAAGACATTGTCCTTTCCTGGAAGGTGAACTGCTATGAGGGAAGTGTTCAGGAAATAGGCCAGAGACCACAACTTCATTGCCTCTGAGCACAAGGCCGAAGACCGAGTGCCCCTGCTTGTTGATGTACCACATTGTTGGGGTGTTGTCTGTTCTGACTTGCACTACTTTGTTCTGAACAGACACAGAAAACACTTGAAGTGCTAAAAGACAGATCTGAGTTCCAGCAAATTGATGTGGAGCAGAGATTCCGAGGGGACCACATTCCCTGAGTGGAGAGGTCGCCCATGTGGGCCCCCACCCCAGGAGGGAAGCATCTGTAGTGAGGGTCAAGGAGTGAGACAGAGGAATGAAGGGGACCCCAGTCTTAAATTGCTCTGATCCTGCCACCACTGGAGGCCTGGATCAGGGTTCAGGTCACTAGGACCAACTTGGAAAGGGGTCTCTTCTCTGAGACCAAAAGGCTCTCAAGTGAAACTGAATGTCCCTCATCATGAAATCTTGCTCCTTGCACTACAGCTGTGGATGCAGCCATGCGCCCAGGAGCTGCAAAAGTGTCTTGCTGGTCGACAGGCCTGCAGGAGAGAGGAGGAGGCCAGAGCCACCAAGTTCCTTACCCTCTCTAAGGGTAGGAAGGCTCTGGCCTGCTTTGTCCAATTCTGCACCTATGAAGGTGAGCACTGAACTGGTTCCAGAACTGATTTTGGAAGATTGAGCAAGAAGCCCAGGGAGGAGAGCAGCTGCTGGGTAACTTGCAGGTGAGATCTTACCTGTTCTGAGGGACTGCCTACAATGAGCCAGTCGTCCAGATAGGGAAAGACAGCAATCCTTTGCCTTCTTAAATGAGCCACTGCTACTGCCAGACATTTTGTGAATACCCTTGGGGCAGAGGAGGTGAGGCCGAAGGGCATTGCTCTGAACTAGTAGTGACCTGAGGGCAGCTCGAATCTGAGGTACTTTCGGTGGGAGCTTCTGATTAGGACGTGAAAATAGGCATCCTTGAGGTCCAGGGAGGCTAGCCAGTCCCTGGCCTTAGAGAGGGTAAAATCATTGCCAGAGTTACCATTTTGAACTTTGGTTTCAAAAGGTGTTTGTTCAGATATCTCAGATCTAAAATGGGCCACCATTCTCCTGTCTTTTTGGGTAAGGAAATATCTGGAGTACAGACCCTTGCCCTGGTGTAGGGAGAAACCCTTTCTACAGCTCTGAGAGCCAGGAGGGTTGAGACCTCTGTTTCTAAAGTAAAGGTCTCTAAAGAGTTTGCAGGTGGGAAAGACCTGATTCTCATCTTTGGGAACTTTTGAAGCTGAGAACCAGACCCTGGCTTACTACTTCCAGGACCCACTTGTCTGAAGTTAGAGACACCCAGTTCTGAATGAAGTAAGCCAGCCTGCCCCTACAGGTAAGGAGAATCGGCCCTGTGCACCCCATCAGGGTGTCTGTTTGGCAGGTGCTTTAGGCTGAGGGGTGGGAGCAGGCCTGCCCACACCCGTCTGCCTCTCCCTCTGAAGAAGCCCTCTGAGCATAAGCAGAGGCGGCCTGGGTTGAGTAAAAGGCCTGTGAAAAGGCCTACCTCTATCCCTGGGGGCCTGCCTCTGAGGAGTGGCTTGCAGCTCCTTAGCCTGAGCACTCTTATAGGTAGTCCTATATTCATCCATTTCTTCATATAATTCTCTGTCTGCTCCCCAAACAAGAATTTCCAACCACAGGAATCCATAGCCTTAGTCTGGGTATCCTGTGACAAGCTAGTACACCTGAGCCAGGCCAGCCTGAAAAGCTACAGACGTAGCCATGACTCTAGAGGATACATCATTAAAATCCACAGCAGCATGAAACTGCACCAGATGCCTCAATGCCATCAGCAGCCACCTGTTCCAGCTCATTAGCAAGCTGGCCAGAGGCCTGTTTGGCCAAGGCCATGACAGTGTCCCATCTAGATTTCTGATACCTTGCTACATAAGCCATATAATTTGCTTGCCTGAGTCCCAAGGACGCTGCCATGTATTGTTTTTAGCCATGGCATCAATCTTCCTGGAATCCTTGTCAGGAGGATGTGAAGCCAAAGGAATATTAGCTTTATCACAGGCTGCAGCCTGAACCACACCAACGTGGCTGCATTGCTGTGAAAGGAATTCTATCAGGACCTGATAGAGTGTACCTCCTGTCCATCTTTTTGTCCACAGGAGGCACAGAATTAGGAGGTTTTAAAATCTTTATTGTCTCTTCCTAAATGATTTATGCAAGGGAATAGACAATCTCCTAGACTCTGGAATATCCATCATTTCTACAAAATCAGGTTCCTCTTGTTCATCCACAGCTTCCTCCAATGGAAGCTGGAGGGTTTCAACAACTTTTGTAAAACATAAAGTGAGAGGGGACTCAGAAAGCAAAGGGAGATTCTAAAGGTCTGTCTGGGGAGATGTCCGGTTCAGTGGGCACACCCAGACCCTCAAAGTCACATTCATACTGTTCATAATCATCCTCCCCTCCTCTGGTTCATAAAATTCTTCAACAACATATTCCTGAACCGTGGAACCAGACCGAACCGACCTTTTATCAGACAGTGGCGGTTCGGACGGAACCGGAGAAAGTGACTGGACAATCTGAATAGCTCTTGCTATCTCTGCAGCAGTTGGAGAAGGAATTTTTGGCTCCACACCTGCTGATTTTCTTGTTTTCTTTACTGAACTGGCTCCTCCGAGCCAGCTTTACGCTTGCCTGAGGAAGTCTCGCCTGGTCAGGAGGGCATCCCTCCGTTCGCTGGCACCGAACCAGGCTGGCCATCCGGTCAGCGGACTTTTTGGCCTCTCGCCCCTGAGCCTGCCAACTCTCTTATCCAGGGTGGCTGCAGGAAATTTTTACAAATCTGGCAGTCTGAATTGAGGTGGTCAAACCCCAGACAATATACACATGTGGTGTGTGGTCAGCCTTGGCAAAGACTTCCCCACAGGCATCACAGTGTTGAAACCCAGTGGGCCCGGTTTTTCTTTGGGTTTTCAGACATAATGCCAGCCTAACCAAAAACTTGCCCTTTTAAACGGCAGTGCCAGGAAGACACCTTATCGTTCCTAACCGTGTCACGGGTCTTGGAAAACCGTAATGAAATCCAGTTTTTTAGAACCGATAAGAACCGGAACCGCACTCTAAAACCTTCAATTCAAGTTTTAAAACAAGCTGATCGGTTCAAACCGAACCGATAACATTACAAGTTCCACACAGAAAATAAACTTAAATTACTTACGATACCACAGACAGAGCTTGAACCTGAACGGTTTTGTGTTAAAATAATAATATTCTCGGTTGATTTGAACCGAGAAAACACTGTTTAAACCGAGAAATGAACCGAGCAGTAGGAGAAATCTCTGGAGCGACTGTTCAGTGAGGCGGAGTAAAGAATCTGACAGTTTAGGTTTGAAATAACCCAGACAGAGTTTCTAACCGAGCTCATTTCCAAGTTCCATTCTTTGAATGGGAGTTAACTCTTCACCTCGGAGCAGTTCTAATGGTGGGACAAACTGCAGTTGTCATAATATAGCAAGACTTCATGTTGTTTGAATCGGAATTGCTAACTCGAACGAGTTTTAAAGTTAGTTTCGTAAAACTGACGCTTTGAATCCAGGGCCTACGAATTGCTGTGAGAGCATGAGGGACCTGCATGCTCCAGCGGAAAGGAAGCTCTAAGGCCATGGGGTGGAGCTGAGGTATTTACCACCCGGTGGGTGGGAGAAGCCAGCTTGAAGACTTCTGGCAAAATTTAAAGGGGAAGGACATGCCAAGAAGTGTGGATCAACAACATAGCCACACTCCTAGAATGAACATTTCAGTACCTACTATAATTCCTGATCTTTCTGTGTATCTTCACCATTCATCACTGGTGGGGGTAGTGAGCGGATGATCAGGACCCGCAGGAGCTTTTTGGGCAAAAGGAGAATTCGATGTGAGGATGGCACCGCCGGGGCTGACGTATCTACGTGCTTCGCAGGTTGGACAGTAACCATTGTTGACGCCTCCTCAGCCACAGTTCTGCATGACAGAGAATAAGGAGGGAGAGAGGTGGGTAAGCAAAAGGAAAGGATGTAAAATTAAAGGAGGAATATGCCAAAGAGAGGACAGGAAAGGAGGAAGCCTAAGGGATTGGGAGAGTAGGGTCCCAATCTCTGCGTGAGAAGGCATGGGTGGAACAGGGAGGGATAAGAGGATAGAGGAAGAAGGAAGGAGAAGGAGGAGGAGGAGAAGGAGACACTGCCTGAAACACGCCTTGGACTGCTCTGGAGAGATTATGCCATAGGTTGAGCAGGCAGGCCAGAGGATGGCATTTATTTAGGATCAGAGGCAGGGCAAGGGCTAAGGACAGGTCATCTCCTCCTCCTGCAAAGAAAATGAGCCAAAATAACCAGCTTAAAAGGCTCTGGAGAACAACCCCAAGTCACTGGAACTTAGTTATTTTGACGGGGCGGGGTTACCCCAGGGAAGGAACCGAAGGATAAATAACATACACCTGAAAGAGGAAAACCAATACAGGGAGGCACAGGAGGTTGGAGGATAACTGAGGGAACCACCAGAGTCCCTCCTGCCACCAGATTCCCTCAAGAGGTACAAGAGGAGCTGGAAAAAAAACAGGAGCTACCTGGGCTGAGAGGGGCTCTGGCAATTTCCAACAGCAGCAACCTTCCCTGTCTGCCCACCCAGAGGATAAAACCCGACCCAAAAGTAGGAGGTGCTGCAAATGGACCAAGGTCCAAATGGGAGACAAACAGGGAGGAGGAGGATCACAGAGACTGAAGCCTGAGAGGGAAGGAGGGCGGGATTCAGTGATCAATGGTGAAGATACACAGCAAGATCAGGAATTACAATAGGTACATAATTTTCAAATCTTGTCTGTGTCAATCTTCCTATTTATCACTGATGGTGATCACTAAGCCCTCGAAGGGGGCCCAGAACCACCCTAAGGGACAAAGTTATTCAGCCTCCAGTGGGGAAACACTAGAGGAGGGAATCCTGGCAGGCCTGGCCGGGCCTGAGGCCGGTCTGGGTGAGGCAAGATTCTCCCAGCAGGAGAAGAAAGGCACCCCTGAAGCTCTCGCCCACTCCTACGGGAAAAATATGGGTTCTCCGGAAAAGAGGGCAGTCAACCTATGCCAGGCCTGGGGTGACAACTGGGAGAGATGAAACCACGCCATCCACCTAATGCAGATCATTGTCCCCACCAACCTGGGAGCCACCTCATTGGCATCATATAATGCCCTTGCTTGGTGCTCGTAGCTCCAGGCCCGTGCAGGAGAGGGCAATGGCCTGTCTGATTGCTCTGAATCAGGCAAAGATGCTAAGATTTGACTTCTAGCAGAGCCCACAAGTGCCTGTTGTAGGCAGCATGGTGGGCCTGATGAGAAGAGATACACAAAGAAGGCATGTCGAGGAGAAAGAGCTCCTCCCAAAACTCTGACTCAGCTGAGTTGGATTATGGGGGTCGATCCTCACGGGGCTTCTATGCCCAGTGAATAGGTCACGACCAATGGGGAGGGGTGAGGCAAGGCTCCTGGAGAGCCAAGGGGCACAATACATCAGGCGGAGATCCCTCAGGGCTGGAGGTTGGTTTGAGGGATGTCGCCAGGCCCGTATGATGCCTCCTGAAAGGATTAGGCCAGGCGGAAACATCAGGTTGGCCGCACTACACTCGCCTAAGAAGCGCATGCCAACCAGTCAATATTATGCTCGCCAGGTGGAAATATGAGCTCATTGAGCAACCCCAATAGGAAGCGCTGATAGCTGGAAAGATCAGCTGCTGAAGATAGGTGGACGGAAGAGTCCTCTCCCTCGGAGGAGGAAGATGAGGGAGCCGATGAGTCCAGAGAGCCAGGTTCTGGCTGCACAGGAGAGTGGTGAAACACCTCCTGGTCCATGGACTGACAATAGGCAGGGAACAGTGCAGCCGTGGACCTGAACTGTTCCCAGGTGAGGGCCCGTGAGGACCAGAGTGACCTGGGAAAGGGTGTGGAGCTGGCAGAGGCAAGGGATCAGGCACCTCTGAAGAGGGCACGACCTCTACCCAGGCTAGGGGACCTGCTGGAGACCCTCAAAGGAGGAGATCGGGCGTGTTCCGCAGACGAAGGCCACTCAACCGAACTGGAGTGGCCAGGGCTGAGCCAGAAAGAAGAAATTCCTCCATGAGGCGACTAGGTCCACATGACCCCAGAAGGCGGCCCCTAACCTCTGAAGATGAAGTCCCTCTCAAGAAGACCTCAGGGAGAAGGTCAGACCAGCATTGTGACTCCTCCCTGAACCCCGACGGTTCTCTAGGAAAGGGCGCCACCCTGACTCCAACATCCTCAACCTTCGGATTCCAAGAAAGCCGGCTTCCTTGTAATCAGCTGAGGGAACTGACACCTCACAGCCGCCTCCTGAGGGACAGCCGAGGAGCAGTGCCCTCCCACCTGAGGTGCTTCAGTCAACCCAGAAGCAGAGTCAATAAGAACAACCACCGGAGGGGTATGCCTCCAAGGTGACAAACGGATCACCAACTCCAGGCTGTCCTGAGGCACCACACGGGCACCGGAGGACTGGTCGGAGCCACCGACCCTGGAATCGGTCGAGGCCATCTGGTCCAAGGGAGGGGCTGAACGGGAGCTGCTGCGCTGGAGGCAGAGGAGTCGTGGACTCCTGGGGAATCCAGGAGCCAGTCTGGGTCAGCCTCAGAATCCTCCTACCCAGAGAAACCAGAACCCAGACTACTCCTCGATTCCTCTCAGCCGCGGTGCTGAGAGGGACACCGCAAACTGGCCTCACGCTAACCATGGCACTGCCCCGATTCCCCGCCACAAGCGGCACTGGAATTAGGCTGTGCCAAGGATGGCACCAGCCCAGACCGCAGACCGCGACACTGGTGAGCCTTCGACCCGCGAGGCGACTGCCTCGAACGGTGCCTCCAGCCTGACCCCAAGGGGGCCAGGCCGGGCCTCCTGCACCATGGAAGGAGTTCTCGCCACAGCAAAGGCTGGAACTGGCAGAAACCCCTTCCTCCGCAGGTCATATAGACCCAGGAGGGACCTGGAGGAAGGGCCGAGAACCCTGCTCTTGGTGACCCGTATGCGCCTGTCCCCGAAAGTCAGCAGCGTAAGTCCGACCTTCAGCGCCAAGACAACTCCAGAACATGGTGATCCATGGAGAAACAGGCGTTGCATCTGTCCATATCGTGGTTTGGTCCCATGCAGGTAAAGTAGCAGTCATGCCGGTCCGTGATGGAGTAAAAGTCAACTGTAGGGACACTGACGCAGGAGGCCGAATCGCCCTCAAAGATTTTTTTTTCGTCCCCTGAACCAGACATGACCGATGGAAAACAAAAAATCAAAACAACACTCGCATCAACAAGAAATAAACAGGAAAGGTCTTACCAGCTGACACCGAGGACGAAGCAGCAGAACTAGGATCATGGAAAACCAACAGACGGACTAGGCCACAGAAATAATGGTGTACCACGCGAGGTCTTGCTCACTCTATGGCAGGAGAAGCAGAACTGGGGCTGAGGAGGCGCCGACGATGGTTACTGTCCAACCCACGAGCACCACGAATACATCAGCCTCGAGGGCAGCGCCATCTCAACGTTGACTTCTCCTCTACAAAAAAAAAAAAGCTCCTGATCCTCAAGCTCACTACCCCACCAGTGATGTGAATGGTGAAGACAAGATCTGCCAACACTCCTCCACCTGGCCCTGCCACAGAGGAGGAATCGCACGGGAACCTCGGGGGCAGATGAACTGGGGTTTCGGACCAGAGGATGCACCTCCTCTGAGAGAGGGATCATAGCCCGTGGAGCCCGTAGAAGGTGCTAAAGATTAATAATGAAAAAAAAAAAAAATAGCTGGCCCGATGGCACAGAGGGTTGAGGTGCTGTGCCTCACTCAACCCATGCGGGCGTCTTGGTCTCTGGAAACGGACTCAGGGCTTCAGGAGGGAGAGAATTGAGCATCCAGAAGACTGCCTCTCTCCTGGGGTGGGGAGAATGGGACGATCGCTCAGCAGCGGTTCCCAATGAGACTGAGGGGCACAGTATGGTAAGGCGCAATGATGAGGGCACACAGGAAACCGGAAAAAGGCTCTGGTGTTCACGGATGACAGCTCTCCACTCTGACACCGCGGAACCTCCCAGAAGCCTTCTCCACCTCAGTAGTGCTCCGGGTCCTAACAGTTAGTGCAATGGATCCACCCCGGTGCCTTCACCCTGGAAGAGAGGGACCTGCCGGTGAAGGGATACGAGGGATACCCCAGAGGTCAACTGGAAGGAGGCTCGGAAGAGGATGGCCAGTAAGTTGGGGGGCATTGGGAGCCTGAAGGAGTGAGGGGCACCAGAGCGAAGGAGGAAAATACATCCAAAAAAAAAAAAAAAGATACTGGAGACATCCAATTGAGCAATCGTGTGGTCACCCATGGGCTCATGAAAGGCAGAAATAGCCAAAGGTGCACCTTGAGGGAGCAGTACTGAGACCTTCCTCAGACAGAGATCAGGTAGTCCAGGATCTGGCTCACTGGGCAGGTGAAAGGGTCCAGATTATGTCTGGCAGCCCAGGCGGCAAACAGCTTCCACTTCATGGCATGCATTGGCTGGAGTGGAAGACTTTTAGGCGGCCACCTGGATGTCCGCCACCCTGTTAGAGACTCCAGATCTGGCAATGGCTATGTCCTCAAAGAGCCAAGCATACAGATGAAGAAACCCAAGGTTAAGATGGACCAGGGTCCCCTGATCCTGGGTCAACAGATTCCTGCAGAGGGGAGAGGGACCGAGATTCCAGCCAACTGCTGTAACAGAGAAACCATATCTGCCGAGGCCAGAATGGAGCTACCAGAATCATGCTGGCCCACTCCATCTGCAGTTTGATTAGCACCCTCTGGATTACAGGAAATGCTGGAAAGGCATAGAGGAACCTCCCGCTCAGAAGAGGGCTGTGTCTTGCCAGAAAACTCCAGGCCCTGATCTAGTGAGCAGAAATTGTGCAGTTTTGTGTTGAGTGGGGACACAAAAGATCGAACTCTGGACGACCCCATCTGTCTAACAACTCTTCTGTGACAGATGACAGAAGCTCCCATTCCGCATACTGGACTGAGTCCGACTAAGGCTGTCCACCAGAGTGTTTAATCGCCAGGTACATGGACCACTGAGATTTTCAGACTATGATCCAACACCCAGTACCACACTCTCATGGCCTTCCTGCACAGGGGTATGAGCGAGTCCCCCACCTACTGATGTAGTACACTACACTGAGATGCGTCTGACTGCACCAGCAGCTGACCTGCAGCAAAGTGTTTCTGAAAGGCCTGCAGTACAGCACCACCCTCATCTCCAGGACACCTGATACAGTATGCAGGGGTATCTATCTGGGACCAAGAGTCCGTGGTTTGGAAGTAACCAAGTGCGCCCCTAGCCCAGACCATATGCATCCATGGTGAGGATCTGCTGTGGGAAGGAGATCTGAATGGGACGCCTTGAAACAGGTTCAAGGGATCCATCCACCACTGCAGCATCTCGTGAACTGGGGAGGAGACCAGGACTGGGTAATCTAACTGTCCGTGGTGTTGGTCCCACTGTACCCGGAGTGGCCTGACTGGTGACGCGCATGAAGTCTGGCTAGTGGAATAGTGGGTATGGCAGTCACCATGAGACTTGGCATTCTCAAGTACACCCTGCCAGGAATGTAGCAGCCTTGGTGACTTCCTAAGCTTGGGCTATAGGCACTCTACCCTGTTCAGGGGAGGAAGGCCTTCCCCTGCGTGGAGTCTAGAACTGCCCCTATATACTGCAGCCTTTGGGATGGCACTAGAACCGACTTGGGCAGATTGACAGTGATGCCCAGGAACAAAAATAGCTGGAGAGTTCTCTCCAGAGTCAGCAGGAAATGACAATTACGCACCTACCGTAATTCTGATCTTTCTGTGTATCTTCACCATTCATCACAGATGGGTACTGGCGGAGGTCAGGACCGCTGAGCTTTTTTTTTTTTTTTTTTTTTTAAAGGGGTGGGAGGAGGACACCATCGGCGCCGCCCTCGAGGCCGGCGTACTGCGGCCGAGGGCTGGCCGTTAGGTTGTGTCGACCCGCCTGCCTACCAGTTCTGAGTCGCCGGAGAGGTAAGAGGCAGGGATGGAGGGTGGGACAAGAGAGTCCAAGGGACAGAAAAGGAAAGGATAACTGAACTAAAAGGAGAAATAATGTCTGAGAGGACAGCAAAGAAGAGATGAGACTAAGGGGATTGGGTAGGGCCCCAATCTCTGGAAGGAAGAAGGGAGGGTAGGGAGGGAGAGAATTTAGGAGAGAGTGAGAGGTATCAAGGTATCCGAGACCCTTGTCCATCACCAGATTGTATAGGAACTGCAAGGAGTAAAGCTGTCTGCCAGAATTCAAGGCACAGAATAACTGGCAAATACCCCAGAAGCAGAGTCAGCTATTCTGAAGGAAGGACAGGGTACAGGATTTAGTAATCTCTCAGGAAAAATGTTTGGTGAAAAAGTGGCTTTTTTTTTTTTTTTCCAGACAGTTGGATGGAAACCAGAAGGAGAACAGGAGGAGGGCAACCACCAACTCCCAACCCATTGGGGTGAGACATGTAGTAGAGAAGGAATGCCACTCAAGCTGTATCCTTTAAAGGAGAATACTCCCTGTGTGTCCTTACTTTACCCGCTCCCTAAAGAGGAGAGGGGAGCCACAGAGAGGGAGGGGACCCAGAGACTGAGGCCCCAGGGGATGGTGGGGGTTGTGATGAATGGGGAAGATACACAGAAAGATCAGAATTACGGTAGGTACGTAATTTTCATATCTTATCTGTGTCAATCTTCACCATTCATCACAGACGGTGAGTACCAAAGTCCCCGAAGGGGTTGTTTCATTACACCCTAAGGGACAGGGTCCCTTAGCCCTCAGTGGGTGACACACTAGAGGAGACCTTCAGGGCCTGAGGAGGCCGAGGTGGGGAAGAGAGAGAGAGACGGGTCCCCGGAGGGAAGGAAGCTGCCCGACAAGCGCCGTCTCGCCTCACGGGGAGAAAAGGTAGGTTCCCTGGTGGGCAGAGCAAATCACCCACGCCGGGCCAAGGTGACAACTGGGAAAGATGTAGCCATGCCGATCTCCTAGTGCAGATCGCTGTCCCTACGACCCTGGTAGCTACCTGTTGGCGCAGAAGATGCCTCGCTTGGTGCCTTGCTAGCTCCGGGCCACGTGCAGAGAGCGATGGCTTGTCTGGTTTGCTCCGAGTCAGGCAAAGAAGCTAGGATCTGACCTAGCCTGACCACAAGAACCTGTTGTAGGCTGCATAGTGGGCCTGGTGAGCAGAAATAGAAAGGAGCAACCATGCCGGTAGAAGGTCCTCCTCCCCAAAATCAAAATCCGAGAGTCTTGATCTGGGGGCGGTCACGGTGGAGGGCGCAAGCCCATCAGGAGCGTCCAGATGTGTCAAGCCAGACTCGTGGATGAGGCATGGAACCTGAGACTCTGGGGAGTGCAATACCTCTGGCTGAGGTCCCTAGGGGCAGAAGGAGAGGGCCTCTGCCAGAAACGCAAGGACGCCTCCCAAAGGGAGCAGGCCAGGGCGGCACCACAAGGGTGGCCCCGCCAAAATCGCTTAGAAAGGCATGCGCGCATGCTCAGGATTGCTGACAGTAGAGGGTGAAAGGTGCAAGTCCTCCAACATCCTCACGAGGAAACGATGATACTCGAGAGATCAGCAGCTGGAGAGATGTGGACAGAAGGTTCCTCTCCCCAGAAGAGGGGATGAGGAGCTGGAGGTCACCATATGTTCTGAGGGTGGCTGCACGGGGGTTGAAAACCTGGCTGTCCATAACCCTAACATAAGCAGGGAACTGGGCAACCACTCGCTTGAACTGCTCCCAGGTGAGAGGGCCGCTAGGACCAAGAATGCCTGGGAGCGCAGGAGAATGTGGCAGAGGGATAGGGGCAGAGCCGAGAAAGAAGTCGGCTGACCTCCACCAGGGCTAGGGAGCGGACCGTGAGCAACCGAGGAGGGTGCCCCGGAAGACCCACAGCCGACAGCTGTACAACCACGCTGGTACTGTCTTGGCTGCGCCCAGAAGAATCCCCCAGTGAGGTGACTGGGGCCGTAAGTCCAGAAGGACGGTCCCCAGCCTCAAAGATGGGACTCCCTCAAGGAACCCGAGGAGGAAGGGTGGAAATCCGCACTGGCTCCATACAGGGCCCGAGTGGACCCCAGAAAAGGGCCGACGTGCCGACCCCACACCCCGACCCTTCAGAGTCCGAGAGAGTCCTCCTCTCGAGAGGGCCAGCCTAGGTAGCTGGCATCTCTGGGCAGCCCCAAAGGGGAGACCCAGGGAACAGTACCCTCCCTCCTGTAGGCTTCTCGATGGGCCCCAAAGTTGGGCGATCAAGACACACCACTGGAGGGGTACCACCACCGAGGGGTCGATGAAACCCCCAAGACCAGGTTGCAGAGCATGGTAGCTCGCACCACTGCCTGCTGGTCAGCACCACTGACCTTAGTCTGGGGGCCACCTGACTCTCCTCAGTAGGGGCTGGCTCCGACTCGCTGACGAGACCACAGTGCTGCCTCCTCCACAGTCAGCCCCGAGGGTGAGACTGCTCGTCTGACTTGGAGCTCGACTGCCTCCAAAGAGGTAGAGTCCAAGCTCTGAGCCAACAGCAGGAGGGCGGGGCAGAACCAACCTTGCCAGCGGGCCCGCAGCCAGAGTTGTGGCAGAGTCGGCACCTGCCTCCGCAACCCCGCGAGCAGGACCTGCAGGAGGCACCGGGCAGCTCGAGCCAAAGGTCCAGGGCCAGGCCAGACACAGCACCGCCGAGTCCACCAGCACCGGGCGGTACCAGGGACGGCGCCGACAGCAGCATCCTCGGCACCGACACCGCCGGCGCCACAAGCAACACAGAGGACTGAAGCAGCATCGACGACGGCCCAGAAGGCAGACCCAGTGCCGAACACAGCACCGACCGCCCTCAGCGCCGCGAATGGCGCCGGCTAGCGCGGCACGGCACCGACAGTCGAGCGCCAGGCGCTACAGCCAAGCCGCTGGCGGCACGGCGCCGTGCTCAACCTGGCGCTGAGGACGGCGCCGAGGGCGAGACATGGCAAAGGAGGATGCCGGATCTGGTCCCACGGCACGCAAGCGCGCCAGCGCTCGAATGGATTGACAGGCCCACGGCGCCGGAGCCTCGCACCGACGATGGCGCCGACAGGGCCCACGGCGCCACGAATGGCGCCGGAGGCTCACCGACGGTGTCGAGGACGGCGCCGACCCGAGCCTTCCGAGCCGCAGGACCGACACCAGGGAGCCTTTCACCTCGAAGGGGCGATTGCCGGCAGCGCTTCCCCGCCTACCCCCGGAGGAAGCGGACGGGCCTCCTGCACCGCGGAGGAGCTTCGGTGATGGCCATAGCTGGCAGTCGAGGCTCCCTCCTCCTCGGTCGTATAGAACCGGGAGGGGACCCGTGGAAGGGCCGAGAGGCGTGGCTTGGGCAAGAGTGCGAACCCTACCGAAAGTCAGCGGAGCTCGCCCCACTTTCAACGCTGGCTGTTCGAGACCCAGCGGCCATGGAGAAGCAGGCGTCAGACGAAGTCCATGTCGTGAAGCGGCCAAGACACGCAAGACACCGGTCGTGGCTGGTCGGTGACGGAAAACTTTCGCCTCACGGGCACCGACTCATGGGGGCCGACCTGTCTTCAAGACTTTCCCTCCGACCGAGACATGACCCACGGAGAAAAACACCAAAACAGACCTCGACGCCGCAGAATTCAAATAAAAGGAAAGATCTACCAGGCGACGCCGAGTGGAGGCAGAACACAGAACCGCAGGCAACCGATGGACTTGAAAACGTCGATTTCAAAAGGCTGAAGGCCTAAAAATCTTGAGAGAAGCTTCCCACGAGGCGACCTTTGATGGCAGGAGACGAAGAACTGGTAGGCAGGCGGAGTCGACACAACCTAACGGGTCAACCTCAAGCGCCACGCAGCACGTCGGCCTCGAGGGCGCGCGCCGATGGTGTGTTGGCCCGCCCCCTCTCTTTTTTTAGAAAGTCCCAACCTCCGCCAGTACCCATCTGTGATGAATGGTGAAGACTGACACAGATAAGATCTGTTCCCGAATGGGGCGTTAGCAGCCTATTGTCCAGATAAGGAAGACGTATAATCCCTCCCTTATGAGAGGCTGCTAAGCACTAGGTAAAGACCTGAGGCACACAGGACAACCCAAAGGCAGTACTTTGAACTGATAGTGCTCACCCTGGAATGCAAAGCGGAGAAACTTCCTGTGAGGAGGAAAGACAGATATGTGCAGGTAAGCATCCTGCATGTCCAGCAAACAGAGCCAATCTCCCATCTTGAGGAGAGGCATCAGGCCTGGCAAAGTTGTGGTGTGGTACTCAATCAAGTAGCAGGCATTGAACCTATCCATATCGTGGTCAGTGCCAAGGTGGTCAGGCAAACGCCATTTCAGTTCTGAATGGCGATGTGGCCCCAGAGGAGCACTGATGCATTGGGGGTGCCATGACTTTTCTTCTGGGAGCCCTTCTTGCCTTTGCACCCTCAGAACTGGACATGGTGCTGCAGATAAAAACAAGAAAAAAGGGATAGAAGAGTTTGATGCCACACTAAAGATAAAATAATAAGGTGTGCACTAGACAGTGGGAAAAACAGAACTGAGAAAGGCAGAGGACGGCATTGATTACTGGTCAACACACGAACACAACATAACTATGTCTGCCTTGTGGAAGTGCCGCAGTGACATCAGTCCACTATGCTGCAAAAGACTTACTCCCACAAGGTCCCAGTGCCTCTGGCCCTAGACCCATAAAGTGGAAATAAAAGTGAAGACTAATTCTTGGAAGATCTGGATGATGGATAGGTGGCAGAATGTGGTGTAAAAGGCACTCATGCTAATGAGGGATGTTACTGGCGGGTATCTCAGGGCTCGGTATTGGGACCAGTCCTCTTCAATGTTTTTATAAGCGACACTGCAGAACAGCTGAAAGGGAAGGTATGCCTCTGTGTAGATAACACTGAAATCTGCAGTAAGCTAGATACTCTGCAGGAAGTGGAGAGAATGAAACCGAGGGAACTTGAGGAGTGGTTGAGGTATGGCTGCTGGGCTTCAATGTGAGAAAGTGCAAAATCATGCACCTAGGTCACAGAAACCGAGGGTGGTGTATAAAATGAGGGAAGCAGTATTGATGGTCACTAAACATGTAAGGGACATTAGAGTATCATATCTGATTACCTCAAGGTGACAAGGATGGTGCAGATCCAGCAGGATGCTGGAGTGCATAGGGAGTGGAATCATCAGCAGGAGAGAGAAGGGGTAATAAACTGAACTGATCATTGGTGAGACCACACCTGAAGTACTGTGTCCAGTTCTAGAGATCACATCTCAGGAAGGACACAGGCAGGGTGTGGACTGTCCAGAGGAAGGCAACTAAAATAGTGCAGGGGCTGCATTATAAGCCCTACAAGGAGAGACTGAAGGATCTAGGTAGGGTCTGTGGTAGCAGTATAGGCAGGAACAAAATGGGCAGACTGGTTGGCCAAAAGGTCATTATCTGCTGACAAATTCTATGTTTCTACACAATTTTAGATTAACTGACTCACACAGACTCATAGTCTACCTTTAGAAAATTACTGGAACCACTGATATCCATAAAACTGATAATCTAACAGGACAATACCATACACATTATTAACGGTGGTTTTTCTGAGATCAACGCTGGTGTTGCAATAGTGAATCAGGTGGTTGGAGCCTAAGAACCCTCACATTTATGAGGGAGGCTGCAGCTCATTTGACTTATAGTAATGGAAAAAATTTTGACTTAATACTTTTGCCTGCTGATCTGCTGTGCAGCTTGGGTACTGCTGTTAAAAAAGAAGAAGAAAATTAGGTACTTACTGTCACAAACCCACTCAGCAGGTCAGTCCTTTACTCCCAAAGTGCCAATCTCTGAGCGTAGAATTAGAATAGTGAACAGAACAAGGTAACCTCTTGTCTGTTTCATGGGTTCGAGTGACCTTTGTCCCAAGTTCTGGAGGATTCAAACTGATAACCTCTTGTTCAAGACACCCAATTGTCAGGCTCAGATAATTCTGTCTTGGGGCCAGATATCTTTGCCTATGGGCACCTAACCAGGTATTACAAAATGAACCCTTAGAACTCTATGCAAGACCTAGAGAACTCTTATCTGTTTCCCAATTTGGTACCACAATAAGTAGTAGTTACTTTATTGTTCAGCAAAGCTATTACAAATTACTTACTGTAGTCAAAAATCACATAAATACAATTATTCCATAGACATGGATTGGCTGCTTATAGACATTTATAAAAATCTAAAGGATATAAAACTTACATTTAAAGATTTATTAAGTTTAGTTTTAAAGAAATGTTGATAAAAACTTTGCTACATTTTGTAATACAGTTTTCAGTGCAAGTAAAGATATATTCAATAATCTCATCAGAAGGAGATTAAGTCCACTAAGTATGGAACCCAACCATTTTCTTCTATTTTGTTCAAAAAGAGGGCATAATAAAATGACATGTTTCAAATCATCTTTATATGGTTTACCACATTTACAAAAGGAGACATTACTTCTTTTGCCTGTATAAAATGAACTGTGCGTTATAAAGTACAGATTCACGTGGAATTTACCGTAACAGTAGATCTTCTAGAGAGGCTCTTGCAGTAGGTAATTACATTATTGACTGACGCCGCCGGGCGGCAGGACCCCACAGAAAAATTTCTAGCCAGCAGTCCCTGGCGCGTGACCGCCCTCGTCAGGTGACGGGCGCTACACGACGGTATAAAGGGCTGGTCCCAGACGCCCGCTTTCCAGTTCTTTTCCCGCCACAGGCCCGAAGGCCCGGACGAGAGAGAAGCAGATATTTCCTCAATGGAAAAGGAGCTGAAAAAGCTACGATGGTGGGCGGAGGTATTACCTACTGCAAGAGCCTCTCTCAAGATCTACTGTTGTGGTAAGTTCTACGTAAAGTACAGTTACGTAAGAACTTACGTACAGTAGATCTTCGAGAACAGCTCTTGCAGCAGGTTACACCATTAGGACTGAAGCCAGCCGCCAGGACCCTACTGGAAAATTCTAGCTAGCCAAGCATAGTGGACCGCCTTCGACGCCGGTCCCGGCTCCGACAGCCAGGGCGTGGTACAAAAGGGGGCGGTCCTTACCAGATTCCCCAGTTCTCCGCTGAGACTTCTTGCCGCAGGCTGACATCAAAAATGGAGACCTCAGGATTCGTCAGAAGACAGAAAGATAACAATTCCTGCTCAGAAAGACTGAGCCATGCCTCCAAGGGGAAGGTGGGCGGAGGTACCTTGCTGCAAGAGCTGTCTTAAGATCTACTGTTACGGTAAGTTCTTACGTAACTGTACTATCTTACTCGAGACACAGCTCTTGCAGCAGGTTACACCATTAGACTGATTCCCAAGCAGTAGCGCTGTCAGAAAATCCGGAGGAGGAAAATAAAGGATAAATACCAGGTCCTGAACCTAGGACAGGAGACCCTGAAGCACGTGCAAGCCAAACTAGCCCTTCGGCCGAGAGGCGGCGTCCAGGCTATAATGCCTGATAAAGGTATGCACAGAACTCCAAGTACTGCATATAGCAGAAGTGGAACATTTTTGAGCGCTGCAAAGGAAGTAGCCACCCCTCTAGTGGAATGACCCCGACTGTACCCGGAGGGGCTTTTGTTTGATACCATAACAGTGAGAAATACACTGGACAAGCCAGCGAGAAAGGGACTGTTTGATACGGGTTGGCCCATCATTCTCTCAGAGAAGGAAATGAAAAGTTGCTCAGAACTACGAAAGGACTGAGTTCTGTTGAGGTAAAACCTCAGGCTGCGGTGAACATCCAGGGTATGGAGCAGAGCCTCCTCTATTTGAGTAGCTCGAAGTAGACCCGGAAGGTCGATATCCTGGTTCAGAGTGAGTGAAGAAACCACCTTAGGCAAAAATTTAGGGTTCGCCTCAGGGATACTCTGTCCCGTGGAAAACTAAATAAGGCTCTTTGCACATGAGAGCGTAAGTTCAGAAATTCTTCTTGCCGAGGTAACAGCAACTAAAAACAACGCTTTCACGACAGAAAACGAGCTCGCAATCCGCGGCAGGTTCAAAGGGGGAGCGTGAGCTGTTCCAGGACAAAGAGCAAATCCCATGGAGGCACAGGGTCTGTAATAGGAGGCCTAGGTGTAACACTCCCTAAGAAATTCTGAGAGGCGCCCACCTGAGCCACTGTACGATTTCCCACCGGAGGTGGTAGTCGAAATGGCACAGAGGTGCACTTTAATAGAGGAGTAGGCTAGACCCGAATGAAAGAGGGAGAGCAAATATTCTAATATTACTCCCACAGGACAACCTAAAGGGAAAGGTCGCGTGTCTCGCAACCATACATGAAAACGGGCGCCATTTCATGGCGTGACGCATGCTTCGGCTTTCTGGCTGCAGAAAGGACTTCTGCAACCTCTTGCGAGACCCCGGACGCAAAATGGCTATGTCTCTAGGAGCCAAGCATGCAGGTTCAAGGAACGAGGTCCGGTGGACAAGTGAACCCTTCTCCTGAGACAGTAAGTGGGAGCTGAGCGGCAACGGGAGCGGGGTTCCGAGATAGTTGAATCAACAAAGGAACCAAATCTGTCTGGGCCAAATGGGGCCACCAGGATCATTAGTGCGTGCTCCCGCGCAGTTTGAGAAGAACTCTGGATCAACGGGAAAGGAGGGAAAGCGAGAGGAATCTGTTCGCCCAGGAGAGGGATAACGCGCCTTGCCAGAAAACACCAGGCCCTGGATCTAGCGAGCAAAAATTGGGCAGTTTTATGTTGGATGGGGAGGCAAAAGTCTAGATCTGGAGTTCCCCATCGAAGAAACAGATCCTCTGCTACCTCTTGAAGAAGTTCCCATTCGTGGACTCTGGCCTGAGAACGACTCAGGCCGCCTGCAATCGTGTTGTCCACTCCGGAACGTGCACAGTGATCAGATTCGTGCCGTGTCTGATTACCCAATCCCACACTCTCATGGCCTCCCTGCAAAGGGGTAAGAGTGTGCGCCTCTGTTTGTTGAGGTAATACATCACCGCGTTGTCTGTCTGTCTGAAGTAGAAGAGTACACGTGGGATAACTGACTGAAAGGCCTGCAGGGCATAGAGGACCGCTCTCATTTCCAGCACGTTGATGTGAAGGTGAGCTTCCATCTGGGTCCATATACCCTGGGACCTTACCCATTACAGGTGTGCCCCACCCAAGACCGGAAGCGTCCGTGGTGAGGGTGACCTCGGGACGGCGCAATGAACGGGACGCCTGATGAGAGCGACCCTGGGGTAGCCACCACTGCCAGTCTTGAATCACTGAATTCGTGAGTCTGACCGGATGCTGCAAGTGGTCTTGCCTTTGGTCCCATTGCACTTTGAGCATCCACTGAGTAATCTGCATGTGGAGTCTTGCGAAAGGGACAGTAGGGAATGCCCCAGCCATGTGTCCGAGCAAGCAAAGGACCGACCTGGCGGTACAACCTTGCTTAATGATAGGTCCCTTATGAGGATCTGATGCGCCCGCTCTGTCGGCCGGAAGAAAGGCTCTTCCCTAACAGTGTCCAGAACTGCTCCTATGAACTGCAGTTTCTGGCGACGGTACCAGGAGAGACTTCTTGAACTTATGAGAATGCCCAGGGATCGGAACAGATCCTGGGTGCTCTGGATTGTAGAAGCAACGCCTCTGGAGGCGGCCATGAGAAGCAGTCGTCCAGGTACGGAACACGTGAGTGGCCCTGTCTCCTCAGAGACGCTACACAACTGCCATGCACTTGGTAAAGACCCTTGGTGCGGAAGACAGTCCGAAGGAAGGGTCTCGGAACTGAAGGTGGTGGTCGAGAAACCTCAAGCGCAGGAACCTCATGTGCGCCTGAGCCATAGGGATGTGCAGGTAGGCATCCTGCATGTCTAGAGACACTAAAAGGCCCTGTTTGAGCATGGGGATAAGACCCGGAAGGGTCACCATGCGAATCTCTTGTAAGTGACCCAACATTGAGGTCGCTGACGTCCAGAATTGGACGGAGGTCCCTGTTTTCTTGGGAACCAGGAAGAAGTGGAATAGTATCCTAGTCTCTCTGGTTCTCTGGGACGTACTTATCGCCTCCTTTCGTAGTAGCGAAATACTTCTTGCCAGATCAAGGCTTTGTGCTGACCCTGATACCGAGAGAGCAAAGGAGGCCTCGAGGGTGGCTTTCCATGAATTCTATAAAGTGGCCTAGACTGACCAACTGAAGAACCCACCTGTTGGTGGTAATGGCCTGCCATCCCGGCAGGAAGTTCGCAATGCGACCTTCACTATAAACTCCCGCTGATCCTGAGGGGCGAAGCCGAAAGGAGTCAGGCTGTGGCGGCAGATGGACCCGCTGGTTGGGCTGCCTAGGAGAATGCTGGCCTCAGCTGGCAGGGTGTTTGCCCTGGGCTCTACGAAACCAGAGCCCTCTGAGGTGCAGTGGAGTGGGTCTGTTGCCTCGCGTCCAGCAAGACGAACGTCTTTGGTTCCTACGAAAGGAACAAGCTTAGGTCGGTACATGGCCTGAACCGACCTTACCGCCCGCCTCTTGGAGTTTGGTAAGGATCTCTTTCTGTAGGATTACCAAACAATACCTCTCCTCAAAAGGAGCGCCCAAGATGTTCTTTGGACGTCTGTAAAACCGAGACGCCGCAACCAAGAGTGTCCTCCGAGGCATACGCCAGAAGCGTTGCTTGGCCGGTGAGTCCGCCGGAGTCATACGCGGTTTGTAGCACTTGGGTCCCCACGTCTGAACTCCGACGGAGGAGCTGAAGCATCTCCTCCTTCTGCTCACCTTCGGGCATCTTTTCAGCCGCTTCCAGACCCTGTTCCCACAAAGCGCTCTGGAACTGAACCATGTGGGTTAAATAGTTCAGGATCTGATGGCGAGGTAGCGAAGCATACGTAGCGCCTACCCAATGCGGCCCAGTTGTTTGGACTCTGGGTCCGTGGCAGGTGCTCAAATGTTGTGGCCTCTGTGACCGGGTCATGTGAGGCTGTGATGACCAGAGAATCGGCCTGAGGATGCTGGGCCAAGTACTGGTCGTCTTAGAGCCTTTGGTCAAGCGATCGCTTTCTTCGGTCTCGCCGGAGCGAGTGTGACGCCCACGCTGCCTTGGTGACGCCCACGAAAGTGTCAACCAAGGTGGTACCACCACAGGCTTGGGGTCCTTTGCCGAAGATATTTGGCGAGGCTGCATCTTTCGGTCTAAGTCTTCAGCATCCCATCCCATGTTCTCTTGTATATGTCTCATATCATCAAGGAACGAGGGATCATCCGGAGGAGATCTAGGCATCTCACGTGGGTCCGGAGAAGGGATGGAGAGTGGAGATGGGGATCTAGAGGTGGAGTAGTCTGATCCCGTGTCCTCCGTTGAAGGCGATCGTCGGCGCCTCCTGGATCTCTTGGGGCTGGGTGATCCAGAAGAGGATTTCAACGGAGGTCTCCGTTTATCAGGTCTCCCTGGGAGGGGCTCCTGAGGCTCCTCGGGAGAGGAACACGGTCTGCCGACCTCGGTGGCGAGGGGGCAGGAACCGGAGGAGGAGGAGGAGGGGGAAACCATGTCCTTTCTAATGGTATCCCACCAGGAGGTGAACAGATTTTCACCGCGAGAGAGGCCCGACGACGCCTCGGTGCCGGTGGGCGGTCGCGGTCCTCGCGGCCGCTCCACAGGGGCTCTGGTAATGGCGAGGGTTCCCTGGGAGTACCGACGGGACCGGGTCGCCTGCCTGGTCCTCGGGTTGCTCTAGGTCCTCCTCCGATAGAGGCTCCTGACCGACGCCGGTCGGAGGCAACAGGGCCTTCTTCTTTCAGGAGGGCGGGCGTCGGTCCCCACCGGGCGTCCGCTGGGATGCAATGGTCGGGCGCCGGTCGCTCGGCGGCTCCAGGAAGCAGGGCGCACGGCTGACGCTGTCGAGCCGGCGCCTGGGCTACAGGCCTTTTAAGGGCGTGAGCTCCAGCGCTTGCGTGGAGGCACCGACGAAGACCTGACGCCGGGTACCGAGGAGCGGGAACCCGACTGCGGTGTGATTGGTGTCGTTCTCGACTTCGCCAAGGCCCTGGAAGGGGAGGAAGGCCTCGCGGATTTTCCTGAGAGAGGAAGGCTTCCTCACCGCAGCCGGGAGATTGAACCGGAGCTACGGGACTCAACCCCTGGATGGGGACCTGAAGGCCTTCTCCTCTTTTTCTCCGCGTGCTGTGGACCTTGGAGCTTCCCTGGAGGACATGGTCTTCAGTTGTTCCTCCAGAAGAAACGCCTGCAAAGCCTTCTGACGCCGGATCCGGTACGGCAGTTGAACCCTTGGCAAGAAGGACAGGCCCGGTATCGTGGTCTGGGCCCAGGCACCGGACGCAGGCCGTGTGGGGTCCTTGAACGGGATCTGCTTTCCACAAGCGCACTTCGGCGGATGGCCAGAAGTTGGTGATGACATCAAGATCTTGCTTGAAGAGAATTCTGAAAATTTGTTAAAAAGCACTATTCACGATGCGCTAGACTGGTAAATCAAGGGGTCAGGTAGCTAAGTCGACGGCGGAAAAGAACTGGGGAATCTATGGACCGCCCTTTGTACCACGCCTGATGTCGGAGGCGGGACCGCCGGCGGGATGTCCCCGCTGTAGTTAGCTAGCTAGAATTTTCCGTGCGGTCCTGGCGCTGACGGCTTCAGTCCTAATGGTGTACCGCTGCAGAGTTGTGTCTCAAGTAAGATCTGTACTATCTTACTGAGAGGGCTCTTGCAGTAGGTAATTACATAGGACAGAATCCCAAGCAGTCTGGAACACATAAGAAAGGCACGGGATGAGGAACTACTCAGATAAGTAGTAGGAGAGCTTGCACCTTAAGAAAGGAGGCCTTGCAAGACCGCTAACCGAAGCCTGCTCTACGGTGAGGCAATGTCCAGACTGTATGTTTGAAGGTATGGATGGAAGTCCAAGTGGCGGCAGCACAAATGTCTGCTGCGGACACATTCTTGAAACAAGCACATGAGGCAGCAACTCCACGAGTGAGTGACCTCTGACTTGACCCGGAGGGTCTTGTTGTACTTGTCATAACAGAAGGTGATGCAATGAGCCAACCATTTTGACAGGCATTGCTTGGAAACAGCATTGCCTTCTCTTTTGTGAGCAAAGAGACGAACAATTGATCAGTCTTTTCTGAGCTCTTTCGTCCTGTTGGTATAATATCTCAGAATCCTGTGAACATCCATGGTGTGAAGCAAGTATTCTCCATGATTGGAGTGTTGGTGAAAAAGCAGGTAATTCGATAGACTGATTCAAAGTAGATGCAGCTACCACCTTCGGAGAAACTTAGGGTTTGTGCGGAGAGCTACTCATTCTTTGTGGAAGATCAAGTAAGGATTTTGCACGTAGGGCCTGAAGCTCGGAAATTCTGCGAGCTGAGGTAATGGCCACTAAGAAGAGCGCCTTCCACTATAAAAACTTCCAAGTCTGCAGAAGCCGCAGGCTCAAGGGGGAAGAGTAAGTTTCTCGAGGACAAAATTTAAGTCCCAAGGTGGAGCTGGTCCAGATCGGGGTCTCAGATGAAGGACCCCTCTAAGGAAGGTTTTGGATACCTCTAGCTGGGCAAAGGCCTTGTCAGCGAAAGGTATGTGGTAGGCTGAGATAGCTGCCATGTGGACCTTCAGAGAGGAGTGACTGAGACCCAGGTTGAAAAGATGACGATGTAATCCAGCAAAGTGGTTACGGGCAGGAAAAGGGTTCCTCGCTCCTGGACGCCGCCCAGAAGGAAAATTCTTCCATTTCATGGCGAAGTGGACCTAGTGGAGGGCTTTCTGGCCTCTACCAAAATCTCGCCACCTTAGGGATACTCCAAAGCGAGATTGAACTAGGTCTGAAGGAGCCATGCATGAAGTTGGAGGGACTTGAGTCCCGGATGGACCAGGGTCCCCTGATCCTGAGTCAGCAGTCCCGAGATAAGGGGAGAGGAAGAGGAGGAACCTCTGAGTATTGTTGTAGAAGAGAGAACCAATTTGCCTGGGCCAGAAAGGAGCAATCAGAATCATTTTTGCTCCTTCTAGAGCCAGTTTCTGTAACACACGTGGGACCAGTGGAATAGGGGGAAAGCACAGATGAATCTGTCCTTCCAGCTTAGAGACAGAGCATCTCCAGAAGCTCCTCTCAAGAGTGAGCGAGCAAAAGACTGGAAGTTTTATGCTTTTGGAGGAGGCTAACAGGTCTATTTGAGAAGTCCCCGAGCCTGAAAAATGCTGTTTAGGACTATTCTGTCTAATTCTCACTTGTGTGGAAGAGCTGACGAGCGACTTAGCCTGTCTGCTAAGACATTGTCCACTCCCCGGAACATGGATCGCCGTGAAGTGAAGGTTGTGGAGGGTGGCCCACTCCCAGACTCTCATCGCTTCCTGCACAGTGGGTAGGATCGAGTTCCTCCCTGCTTGTTGATGTACCACACCACGACAGGTTGTCCATTTGGACGGCTAGGTGACCGAAAGGATGTATTGGTGAAGGGCCTGGAGTGCATAAAGCACCGCTCGGAGCTCGAGAACACTGATGTGGAGAACTACCTCCAATTTCGACCAAAGTCCTTGAGTTCGTGAGGACCAAGATGGGCCCCCAACCTTGGCCGGAAGCGTCCGTGGTTAAGGTCTGATGGGGAGGATGAAAGAAGGGGACCCCGGAAGAGGTTCCTTGTACCATCCACCACCTTAAGTCTCTGACCATCGGCGAGAGATCAGGATCAGAAGATCTAGGTCGTCACTGTTGGTCCCACTGAGATCAAGAGTCCACTGAGATATTCTCATGTAGAGGCGTGCTGTGGGATTGTCAGGATGGCAGCCACCATGAGCCCCAGTAGACGGAGCACCGACTCGCCAGAACCCCTCCTGAAGTTCAGTAGGAGGAAATCTGTGACTGGAGGAAACCCCTGGTCCGAGGCAGAAAAGCTTGGCACAAAGTTGTGTCGAGAATCGCCTCAATTCACTGGAGCCTCTGAGAAGGCTCCAGAAGAGACTTGGAGAGGTTGATGGATACCCAGGTTGGTAAAACCTGCTGGGTGAGGGAGAGGAATGCGAGTTCCTCCCTGGACGGAGCCAATCGTCCAGGTAGGGAAACCCTGAGCTCCTAAAGAACGCAGGTGGGCCACCACCACTGCCAGGCATTTGGTAAAGACTCGAGGAGCCGAGGAAAGGCCAAATGGAAGCACCGGAATTGGTAATGGACCCCTGGAACGCAAATCTGAGGTACTTTCAGCGGTAGGGCGAATGGGATGTGCAGGTACGATCCTGCATATCCAGTGCACAAAGCCATTGGCCCGGCCGAAACAGGGGCAGAAGGATTGAAGGAGAGCATCCTGAACCTTTTGTATTCCACAAACAGGTTCAAGAGCGAGATCGAGAATCGTCTGAGATCTCCTGCCTCTTGGTACAAGGAAGAAGTGGGAATAGTACCTGCCCGGAGGTGAGGAGGAACGGTTCTACAGTCTGCTTTGCAAGAAGAGCTGAGATTTCTTCCCTGACCAGAGGAAGATGGTCCCTTGAATAAGCGGAATCTGAGGGGGTGACGTGGAGGTTTCTGTAGAAACTCTATGGAGTGTCTCTCTGCAATGATTTGAAGCACCCATGAATCTGAAGTTATCCTCTCCCACCGGGAGGTGGAGGGAGAACCTCCTCCTACCGGTTCCTCCAGAGTGTCCGGAGGCGGTGGAGAGGGAGGAGTCAGGTGGTGTGAGGCAGCGCACGCAGCTGAAGTACCTGTCGCTTTTTGGGCGGAGGGGCCTGGCAGCTGCGGGGCCGGCGTTTAGTGGCCGCCTTCCTGGGGGTTTCGCTGGAGGCCGCCTGCTCTGGAAGGGACTGCGCTGACGGAGGATGGGGACAGTACAGTGAATCCACGAATTTAAGGGCAGCCCTTCTCCTGCAAGTCAGTGATGATGTCCTTGACATCACCGAAAAGCACGGAACCCCTGAAAAGTGCCTCTTGAATGGCGGATTGCACCGGGACCAGACCTGACACATGAAGCCATGAGTGTCACCAAGGCTAACGGCAAACGCAGAGCTCCATCCGCAGTGTCCACTGCATCGTATGTCGCCCTAGCATGTGACGGCTGTCGAATGAGCAGAACGGATTAGATCGCCAACTTCTGCTTAAGTTGGGAGTCTGGCAAGGAGTCGATCTTAGATTCCGCCTGGGTAAGACGGCCTCTGGTAATCCCCCAAGTGAGCTACATAGTTCAGGGCCCTTATACCCAGTGTGGAGGAATCATAGATCTTCCTTCCAAACTGATCCAGAAGGCGAGATTCCTTATCCGGGGAGACGAGGCTCAGTGTTTAGGATGTGCGGACTGGCCGTGAGCGGCGCTGATCACGACTGAGTCGGCACGAGGGTGAGAGTTCAAAGTCTACACCCTCCGGAGCCTGGTATAGCCTGTTTGACTTCCTAGGAAGTGGGGTAAGTTGACGCGGTTGTTTCCAAATAGTGGAAACAAGGTGGGCGTGAGGCTCGATCCAGGGTGGCACTAAAGTAGGGGCCGTAAGGGGCAAATCGAGATGTTCGGCGAGTTTCACCCGCTGAGGATCTGGATCTAAGGACTGCCACTGATGGACCTCCTGGATTTTCTTAAGTAACTCCATGAAAGAAGGATCCTCGGAGGAGATCTCGGAGGAGTCCTTGACGGGGTTTGGACAGAGAACGTAGGCTCGTCGCCTTTATCGGAAACTCCGCGGAGGCTTCCGAGGAGTCCGAGAGGACCTCAGAGGAAGAATCTGAGGCAGAAAAGATTCCCTCACCCGCCTAGGGGAGGAACGTGTTCTGTGGGAAGAGTCCCGAACGCGTGTCCTGTCCTTCTGGAACCCGAGGGAGACCCCGGGAACTGGAGGAGGGGAGGAGAGTGCCGCCTAGGGCGTAGTGGAACCGGTGGAGGCACTGGCTGTCAGAAGACGGCTTTCCGATTTCTCTGGTGAGCTGAGCCTTGGCCTCAGCCCACCAGGAGGCAAGAGTCTCCGGCAAATCCACCGCGGCTTGGGGCGGTGGAGGAGGAGGAGGGGATAGTGAAATGGAGGATATCCGTAGGGAGAGTACCCAAGACCCATCTGCGGATAAGTCAGAGACGGGTAGTGAGGGCGCCGGGTACTGCGGAGCCGGGAGGATTGGCGCTGGTACGGGCGCTGGGTACTGCGGCCTGGAAGACCGTGTCAGATCCGGTTCTCAGTGGGGGATCTGACGGAAGCCCAGGATCCCTAGTTTCATCTGGGGAAGGAGGTAAAACTCCCTGAGTCAGGCAGGGACTGGGGCTCCTGACGGCAGCGAAGGCTGCGGAGAGCCTGGCACGACAGAAGAGGGTGGTTCCGACGTAGGCTCTGGGACCCGGGCGCACGCCGGGAGAGCCGACGCGGTGACTTATGGGTCGAAACCCGGGCGGACGTTGAGGAGCCGGCGTCCGACTCGGTGCTCTCACGCCCCGAGACAAGCCGAGGAAGAAGAGAGGCCCGTCGGAGGGAGACAGCTCGCGCCATCTCAAGGGTCGGGCGACTTAGAGGTCTTCCCAACGGACGCCGGAGGAGCCGACACCCGCTTATGGGAGGCGCCCAGATCAGTAGGCCGAGGATGTGAGACCATACTGGGGCTAGAGTCTCCTTTGGCCCGGAGACACCCAACAGGCTCAATCCCAGCCTGAAGGGCGGGCCGATGCCTCCTCCAAACCTTTGAGGCTGCATCGGAGGATCCCCGGAGAAGTTACCTTCCTGCCCGGCGTGAGTCACGGAAGAGGCCTTCTCCCAGTGCCTATCCTTGTCCTTCTTTTTATGCCCTTCGGAGAAGTCGACGCCTACCTAACTTTCTCATCTCTTTCTCCATCGCAGACATCTTTTCTTCAGGAGATGGGCTTCGAGGGACTGCTGGCGCCACTCTGCGGGTTGCCGCCTGTGAACCGGAGGCAGTGTGGACAGTTATCAACCGTGGTGGTCGGGGCCTAGGCAGAGGAGGCAGAGGGAGCGACCGTCCTAGTGTGGAAGCTGGAGCCGCTCGAATTGCACTTGGCGTAGAGGGGACGCACATAAACGACGCTCACCTGACGATCGAATAGAAAAACTGTAGCTCTCGAAAAAACGACAAAGAGACAGAACTGCAACGAACTTAACCGCAAGGTGCTACCGTAGCTAACGGCGGGAAAGAACTGAAAGGCGGGCGCCTGGGACCGCCCTTACCGATCGTCAGATGACGCCAGTCACCTGACGAGGGGCGGTCCCACGCCAGGACCGCTAGCCAGAAATTTTTCCAGGAGTCCTGTCACGGTCGGTTCAGTCCAATATGTAATTATCTACTGCAAGAGCCCTCTCAAGTAAGATCTTTCAGTTCTGAATCTCATATGCTCTCCTAATTTTGAACACATTAGATATGTTAAGTATGGCTCAAATCCCAAAGACCTTTGAATAGTCTGTAACCATTAGTAATTTAGACTGAGCCAGTTTAGAATGTTTGATTTGAATCCAAATCTTGTATTCTATATTTAACTTTGGAAGCAATCTCATCCCAAGATTTTGTATATACATCATAAAGAGTATGTCCCAAACCCAGAGGAAACATAATTTTCCTGATTAACTATAGAGAGGGATGTACAAAACCCAAATTTTCCATCTTAATCTCCTCCTCAAGACACTTTCTAGGAAATCGGTAATCCTGAAGTGAAAAAATTTTAAGTAAAAACAAAATTTGATTTTACTTTATTAAGGAACTCAGAGAATATTGACAGAGTTCCAATCTAAGGATACAGTTAGAGTGCCTAGGGTAACGCAAGAATATAACGGTATAATTTATTAAGTGAAGTTTCTAGTGGTTCAATATTGGCAAATCCTATACTTCTCTCCATATGTTACACTGGTTTTGATTTTAGTATTAAGTACCCTTAAACCCTTTTATCGAGGTCTTCCCATTTTGGCATGAAATATTTTAAATGCATTCACAGACGACATTGTCCTATTTTTGATGTATTCTATGTGTACCACAAAGCTCATGCAAAGTGTCAACTATAACCATCTAAGCTTCACTTATATTCCCTCCTCGGTCGTGCCTGAAAATAGGCAGGATTTGTCTAGTGCACTTACCCGTCAACAAAAAAACTAAATAAATAAAAATAAATAAATATAAAAAATAGAAGTTTCAAGGCACACCAGGCAGTTTCTGTTTTAAAATATATATTTACTTTAAAACAGATAAAATTAGGAAAACAGTAAATACAGAACACGATATCCCAACACATACAGTCTGAAAAACAAAACAGGTTTAAAAGCGTAAATTCCTAAAACCCATACACTCAGAGTGGTCTTATCTAATGTATCTTACTTTCTTAATCTTTCAGTGCTTCTATGTTCCTCTTTTCTCAGTCCAAAATGAATGTGTCTCTGTAAGGTCTGCTCGGTGTACTTAAAAGCAGTCTTGAGCCGTCCCTTCTTTCTAGTGTCACCTAACTCCGCTTTGGTGTATTAAAATTTATATTTTATAACACAGGCTGTCCTAGTAAGATATTTAACAAAAATAGGTGACATGAATCTCCTCTCTTCATGTGACTTCCCCACCCAGTCTGCGATCTGCTTCACACAGACATCAAAGTCTCTTTGATGTAATTCACTGGACACCCCAAGCAAATGCATATTGGACTTCCCAATTCAGTCTAGGACCTGCTTCACACAGACATCAAAGTCTCTTTGATGTAATTAGCTGGCTTCCTTGGAAGACACCCTCAACACGCAGCATATCGCCCTTTTCATCATGACACCTAGTGCAAATCAAAGGATTTTCCTGAGGACGCCATACATTAGATATGTTAGTTCCTGGCTTCAAAGCAACTTGACAAAGTAATTGAATCTCAGATATCTGTAGTTTAACCTACGTCCTGTCCTTTGAACTTATACCTGGGGAGGGGTTGATGTGTCAAGTTCAGCAAGACAGCAGTTTCTCCTGACAGACACTCCCTACATTTTTATACTGCAGGAAAAATATATTATAATCAGAACCAGCTGTCCACGTGCACAATCCTTCCCACCTAGACTGAATTTGGGGCCTATCCCTGTATGGGATGAGCTTCCCAAATCAGTTCACCCTCATAGACACGAGACAGCCCATCTGAGTTCTGATTGATCACTCCAGCTCTATGTAGAATGGTCATGTCATATCCTTGCAAAGCAAGACTCCATCTTAGCAATCTACCATTGTTCTTCCCCATCTGCGCAGCCAAACCAGGGGTTGTGGTCAGCCTACACCACAAAATGCTGCCCATACAAGTATAGTTCCAATTTCTTGGGCCCACACCACGGCAAGACACTCTTTTCCACCATGGAGTATGACTGCTCCCTGGGAAGTAACTTTTACTCAGGTAGGCTACTGGGTGATCCTCCCTTGTCTGGATATCTGACTCAGTACTGCCCCAATACCCATGTCTGAGGCATCAGTCTGAACTATAAAAGGTTGGCTACAGGCAGAACTTGTCAAAACAGGAGTACTGCACAGTGGCTCTTTAGTTTGGAAAGGCTTCCTCACAGGCTGGGCCCCAGTTAATTTTCGTGGGCATCATTTTCTTTGTCAGGTCAGATAGGGGAGCAGCCAGGGCACTGTAATTGGGTACAAATTTTCTATAATACCCTGCTGTCCCGAGAAAACTCCTGCACTGCTTCTGAGTTTCTGGTCTGGGCCATGCCTGGATTACCTCTATTTTATTTGGTTAGAACGAGCTATCCTCGGCCTACCACATGCCTGAGGTATGCCACCCTCCCATGGCCACCTGGCACTCTCGGATTTGACAGTGAGCCCGCCCTCTGTATCCTTCCCAGCACTTCCTAAGGTGGGATAGCTGTTCCTCCCAGCTGGTACTAAAGATGGCAATGTCATCCAGGTACACCACGGTGTACCCTCAGCACCATTTAACACCTGGTTCACCAACCTTTGAAAAGTGGCTGGGCGCTTCTTCATTCTGAAAGGCAATACTTTAAACTCAAATAAGCCTATCAGAGTGATGAAGGCCGACCTCTCCCCTAGCTGTCGTCACAACTCTACCTGCCAATACCCCTTTGTCAGGTCAATGGTCGTAAGGTAGGTCACCCGTCCCAACTTGTCTAGGAGTTTGTCCGTGCTGGGCATCGAGTGGGCGTCTGACTTGTGACTGCATTCAGTCCACGAGAGTCCACACAGAAACAAGTTGAGCCATCTGGCTTGGGTATAAGGACTACAGGTGAGGCCCAGGGACTGTGGAATCTCTGAATTACCCCTAAATCCAGCATCTCCCACTTCCCTCCTAATGACCTTTTGGACAGCCTCTGATACCCGATAGTGCCACCCGTATGGGCATTTGTGCCCTGTCTCCACATCGTGGTGTCACTAAGGGGTTAGTCCAGGCTTGGCGCTAAACAAGGGGCAAAGTCTGCTAAAACCTCCCTTACTTCCTGACCTGGCCCGGGGTCAGCTGGGAGACAATTTTACTGCCTCCACAGAGGACTCCCATTTGCTCTCTCCCAGCAAGTCCAGAAGGGGTCTCTTCAGTCCGTCCCCTCCCCATGACTACACACTGCAAACACCATGTCAGCCCTATTTGCATATGGCTTCATCATGTTGACATGGTACATCCTTTCTGTCTGTCTTCGGTCAGGTAACTCCACAATGTAGTTCACGCATTTACCTTCCTAACCACTTTGTACGGTCCTGCCCACTCAGCCTGCAGCTTGTCTTTCTGGATGGAATAAGGACCACGACTTTCTGACCCACCATGTACGGAATGAGCTCTGGCTCTCATGGTTGTACCACACTTTTGTTTCTTTGGACAGCTGCTAGTTGCTCTTGGGCTGTCCCCATAAGCTCCTTCAGCTTTTCCTAAACCTAAGGACACAACCCACAATGGGAGTTCCCTGGATGGCGTGCTTGCCTTCCCAGTCCTCCTGGATCAAGTCTAGGGGCCCACATTGCCGTGTCCATATAAGAGTTGAAAGGGAAAAACCTGCCTGACTCTTGGTGCACCTCCTCTGTATGCAAACAACAGGTGGGAAGGTATTTCTCCCAGTACCTCCCATGCTGTTCAGCAAATGCTCAGAGCACTGACTTTAGGGTACCATTGAATCGCTCCACAAGTCTATTGGCTTGTGGGTGATACGGTGTTGTGCATCTCTGCACCACCCACACTTCTCCTATAAACATTTCATCAGGTCCAACATGAAGGAACACTCGATCGGTGATTACCTCATGGAAACCCAACACGGAGAAAATCCCAAGTAAGGCATCTGCCACTTTGTCTGTCCTCAGAGAGAGAGCAGAGGGCAACTGCCTCTGGGAACCAGGTGGCATAATCCACCACAGTCAGGATGAATCTCTTCCCTGATGAGCTGGGGGTATTTAAGGCCCCACAATATCCATTCCCACCCTCTGGAATGGCTCCTCCACTAAGAGCAATGGAATCAGGGTGGCTTGGGTTTCTTGCCCGCCTTCCCTATTTCTTGGCACCGGTGACAAGACCTGCAATACTCCTTCACCTGCTGGATGAAGTTAGGCCAGTAGACATTCTGGGCTAACCGCTGCATAGTGCGCACGATTCCCAGATGACCAGACAAGGGAATATCATGTGCAATTTGAGCAACTGCTCACAATACCCCTGGGAATGACAAGCTGCCTGCCTAGCACCCCTCCCTCCCTCTGTACTGCCTCATACAGCAAGTCCATTTTCCCAATAAACCTTATGTCTGCCGTCACCTCCTGTGTACCGTCCGAGTCTGCCCAAGCCCTCAGCTTCTCTAAACTAGGGTCACTCCTCTGAGCAGTGGCAAACCCCTCACACAGTCCCAAGGCATAGGACAGGTCCCTTTCAGTCACTAAACTAGGGTCCCTAGCATAGCATCAAGGCCCTCAGGATCACGGTCAATCCCAACCCTCTGACAAGGGGTTACCCTCCTCTTCTGTGTAACCTCTGTAGCTGTGTGGTTACTTGCTACTGGGGAAATTTCTATCCCTTTTATCAGTCTTCCCATCTGGAGACACAGGCTGGGGAACCAGCCTCTCAGTGGTTCCACATTGGTTTCTGTGGGGTTCAGGGAACTACAGTTTTCCTTGCAGCAGCTCTGAGTTTAACGCATATACCATCCCTTGCTGGAGATTGTTACCCAGAATCACATCCACTGCTAATGTTTTAGCTACAGCCACCTGTTGCACAGTTCCCCTGTTTCACCCCAGTCTAGGAGAACACTAGCGTAGGGCAATGTTTTCCCCCCGCCAAGTCCTGTACAGTGATGTATTTATTGGGTATAAGCTGACCAGGCTGTACCAGATCCCCTTTCACCAATATCAGGGATGCCCCAGTGTCCCTTAACCCCTGTGTCTATACACCATTCACCATGACTGGGTGCATGTGTTCCTCATGTTCACTGGCATGCTTCCAGGGACACACAAACAACCCACTTCTTTTCTAGCACCCGTGTGTACTATTGCTCGCCTTTTGGGACACTGTCTGGCAATATGCCCAGTTTCTTTACACAACCAACATTCACTTCTCTTTTCAGAAAATCTTTCTCTGAAACCTGGGGCTAACTGGTTTTGGTGAAGGCAGTGAGGGTTTTAGCTGCTGAAGCGCACTTTTCCCTTTCTGCGCTGCCACGCCCGCCCACTGTCTCAGAGCAGGTCTACTCTTGGCATAGCGGTCCAAGAGTTCAGCAGCCTCTTGCACTGTTTTGTGATCTTGGTCCTCTAGCCAGGTTTCTAGCTTTGCTGGCATGCCCAATAAAACTGTTCTAATAAAATCACATTTTCAATTTTATCAACAGAGTTTGCCTCAATTCCTTCCCACCAACATTTTAAAACTGACGTTCGTGGCTAGCTCCTCGTAGCTCATGTCAGAGCTTCTCCTGAGCTTATGGAATTTAGCTCTATATGATTCAGCAGTTAATTCAAACTTTTTGACAGGGCAGCTTTAAGTTTGCTGTAATCGCCAATGCCCTCATTGTCCATTTGACCAATGCATCCCAAGCTTTCCTGATAAGTATCGGGATAGCTGGAAGCTCCAGGACTCTCTAGGAATTTTAGCCTGAATACAAACTTTTTCAAAAGAATTTAAAAGGCATCCATGTCCTCCCCTCTTTAAATTCGACTATTAATTTGGAATTCAATTTGTAACCCAGTCCTGTAGTCCCAGTTAAACCCAAGCCACCTACCTGCTCTGGTGCCGCTGGTCGGAGTCTTATCTTCTCAGTTCATGTTGCCTCTGGCGCTCCTCTCTCTTCTCCTCTACAGCTCACTGGTGCTCACACTCCCACACGGTCTGCTTCCTGCTGTTTCCTCTCTGCCTCTCGCTGTTCTTGCTCTGCCTCATGGTCCGCCTCTTGCTTCTCCTCAGCTCCCTGTTCTCCTGAACTCCAGCTCCATCCTGCGCAACTCAATTTGCAGCCTCAGTACCTCTGGATTCAGGATACTGGTGACCTTCCCTGCTGCTGTGGCCCTTCACTGAGAGTGTCCCTGTTCTCCTCCTCACTGGACTTGGACTCAGCACTGGCTGCTAGCTCTGGCATACTCGAGGTTTGGTCCTTTCCAGTCATGGTCGGTGACTCGCCGCTCTGGGTATCTGCTACCATCAGGGCATCTACGAGGTTCTGCTTTTTGCTGTCACCTCGAACGGGACTCTCTGTCCACATAACTGCTTTTAAGTATTCTACAGTATGCCTGCTGTAGTTGGAAGCCATCTTTCCTGACTACTGCTACTCTGACTGGCACTTTAGGAAAAAATAAATAAAACGGGTAGGAACTTGACTGTAAGCCAAGGAATATAGTTCTGTTTCCATTTGAAATAAAACACAGCCTTTCTTTTTTCCCCAAGTGAGCTGAACAGTCTCAAGCTGACACACTGAACAATAAAGCTTATACCACCAAACTTTATATGCCACCCTGCCAACCAATCTGTCACAAACCTACTCAGCAGGTCAGCCTCTACTCCCAAAGTGCCAATCTCTGAGCGTAGAATTGTGAACAGAACAAGGTAACCCTCTTGTCTGTTTTGTGGGCTCGAGTCACCTTTGTCCCAAGTTCTGGAGAGTTCAAACTGATAACCTCTTGTTAGTGTACCCAATTGTCAGGCTCAGATAATTCTGTCTTTGGGGGCCAGATATCTTTGCCTACAGGCACCTAACCAGGTATTACAAATGAACCCTTAGAACTCTATGCAAGACTCAGAGAACTCTTATCTGTTTCCCAGTTTGGTACCACAATAAGCTCATGCACAGTGTCAACTATAACCATCTAAGCTTCACTTATAAAAAAGAAGTTTCAAGGCACACCAGGCAGTTTCTGTTTTAAAATATATCTTTACTTAGCCGGCCTGGTAGGCTTAAGGCTGAGGCGCTGGATGCCACACCGCGCCCCACGCCGCAATCCGGTTCGGGAACAAGCCTAGGTCATCGGGTCGGTAGGGAGGGAGAAGGATTGAGCATCCGCAGACTGCTCTCCTTCTCCAGGGAGGGGGGTGGAATGCTCCGTGGCCCAGTGGCCTCTAGCGACGACTGGGGCAACTGCAGACCATGGGCAGAATGGGGGGATGCTGTCGCAGATGCCGGGAAGAGGCACGGTGGTAGCGTGAGCAAGACTCTGTCCCTTGGCGCCACTGCACACCACAGACGTCCACAGGAGAAAACGGAAAAACATGGCCACCAGTCGAGCGGCTTGATGGCCGCTTTGAGAAGGACTTGCTTGGCGCCGAGGGTGTGCGGCTCACTGGATCTGGACCTGGTGTGAGAGGAACTCTCCACTTCCTCCCTGGGCCCGAACATGGAGCCGGGGTCCTTGGGATGGCAGCTGGAAACCTCAGGAGGATGACTGGAAGTGTGAGGTAGGCAGGCTGGTGACGGGGGTACCAAGAAAAATACAAATATATATATATATATATATATCTTTACTTTAAAATAGATAAAAATTAGGAAAACAGTAATTACGGAACACTATATCCCAACACATACAGTCTGAAAAACAAAACAGGTTTAAAAGTGTAAATTCTAAAACCCATACACTCAGAGTGGTCTTATCTAATGTATCTTACTTTCTTAATCTTGCAGTGCTTGATTTTCCTCTTTCTTAGTCCAAAATGAATGTGCCTCTGTAAGGTCTGCTCAGTATACATAAAAGCAGTCTTGAGCAGGCCTCTCTCTGAGGTCACCTAACTCCGCCTTGGTGTATTAAAATTTATATTTTATAACACAGGCTGTCCTAATAAGATATTTAACAAATATAAGTGACATGAATCTCCTCTCTTCATGTGACTGCCCCTAATCCAGTCTGTGATCTGCTTCACACAGACATCAAAGTCTCTTTGATGTAATTCACTGGTACCCCAAGCAAATGCATATTGGACTTCCCAATTCAGTTTGGGACCGTTTCACACAGACATCAAAGTCTCTTTGATGTAATTAGCTGCTTCTTTGGAAGACACCCCAACACATGCATATGTCCCTTTTCATCATGACACCTAGTGCAAATCAAAGGATTTCCTGATGACGTCATACAATAGGATATGTTAGTTCCTGGCTTCAAGGCAAATTGACAAAGTAATTGAATCTCAGATATCTGTAGTTCAACCTCGTCCTATCCTTTGAACTTATACCTTGGGGGTTGATGTGTCAATTTCAGCAAGACAGCAGTTTCTCCTGACAGACACTCCCCTACATTTTTTATACTGCAGGAAAAATATCATATTGTAATCAGAACCAGCTGTCCACGTGCCACACTTACCATAATTGTTGACCAGATAGAATATCTTTACCATTGATTCATACATACATATGGATCTACAGTCACAGACACCAGCGCCTCGGGGAGCTTTTTTCTACAGGGAGAGAGTCAATGCTGGCTACTGACATCGACTGTGTGCTAGCAAATAACCTCTGATGGCTCCCTCATGCACATCAGTTCTGTTCACCAGGAGAGAAGCAAAATGGAGGAAATGAAAGGACTAGATACTTTCTAGCTCAAAGCAATAGTAAAAGGATATGGGATGCAAAATAAACAATCAGAACTTGAGTATCAACTTAAGAGACTAAGAGTTGGGACCTACGTGGCACAAGGATAGTGGGTCTAAAAAGAGCCAGAGCCTCTTACCACCAGCCAGAGTGTGGACAGTCATGAGAAAAAGGTAGGGTAGCAGCCCTGAGCAAAATGGCTCTGCCGGAAGTAGCAAAAAGGGGAGTCCAATTTGGAACCCCTTGCAAATGAGATGGCAAAGAATGCTCCAAAATGGAAAAAGGATATCTGTAGTCCGAAAAAGGAATGGCTCAATGCTACCAGACAGAACTTGAGTAAACTCAAGAGTAAACTCATGATCCTGTTTTCTCTATGACAGAGTGGAGCAAAACAGAAATGAAGAGCATAGAAGTCACAGGACTAACAGTCTTATGGAGGCAAGGTGTGGTTACCTCCTCTGGCATGCTCCAGGTGCAGTGGGTGAATCCCAAAGTACAAAGAGAAGTGGTAAGGATACCAACCAAAAATTCCAGCATGAGAGGAAGAACATGCCCTGCTTCTCCTGCAACTTCAGGAATGTACCCTGTGTGAAGCTAGTACATTGATCCAAACAAGTGCTTCCACAGACAGAGCATCTGCTCAGTGGAGTTGGATTGGATGGTGCCCAGGGCACATTACATATTGCAACTAACAGGGATATACCCTACAGAGATTTACACCAGTAGCAAGAAGAGGAAGAAGAATGGAAGAAAGGTGGCCACCTACCCACTCCAAGGAAAAACAAAAGCTATTTTTTTGATTGGCAGGGAGTCAAGTGACCATCGCCCTCTTTTTTTGTGAGGGCTGGCATAGGAATGCTCAACCCTCCTTTTGTTTTAAAACAAAACAGCACCTTCAAAGGGCCATGGCACAGAAGATGTTAGCAGAAGTGCTGCCAGCACTACCAGAGCCCTGGCTCTCACCTGGGCAGGGATGGCGGGTGTCTGAATCAATAGTGAAGATACTCAAAGATTTGCAGATGTCAGTATGTAATTTTCATATCTTTCAAGAAGCAATCTTCACCATTGATTCATACATATGAGTCCAAGTACCAAGTATCCCAATTAGGGAGGACCTGGCTCACCTTGATGGTAACAAATACCCTCAGCCCTCTGTGTGGGAAGAACACCTCAGCTTGGGGCTCCTCACAGGTCTGACGAGCCTGCTAATGTTCTGGATCAGACAGATGAGGAGGAAATTACCCTGAAAGCTCCTGCCTGCCCTATGTGGAAAAAAATTACAACCATGGAACTGGGAGTTAAGCAACTTCGACGGGTCAGGTACCAGTCAAGAAAGGCAAAGCCACACCATCTGCCAAATGCAGACCCTGGTTCCCACCAGCCCATAAGACACCTCAATGGCATCATACAATGCCGTTGTCTGATGCCTCATCAACTCTGGGCCCTTGTGGAAAGTGCAGAAGGCAGCTAGAAGCTGTCCTAGCTGAGCCCACAGACACTTGTTGTAAGTACCAAGTGTGCATGATGTGCCAAAATGCACATCATGGTGCGAACTGAGAAGAACAACTTTCTATACAAAGCATCTGTCTGCACAGAGTCAGCTTCTGGAGGCCAGTCACAAACCGGATGACAAGGCACTGTTAGGGCATGCATAACCTGAAGCCCTGAAAGTGGGGTAAGGAACTGTGCCTGCAGAGCCCACGACTGCCAGAGCCACTGTTAGATGTCCCGGGGGCGGGTGCTGAAGGAGAGCAATGGGATGTCTCCAATCTGTTCTGGAACACTCCTCGAAGGCTCTAGATCAGGAAAAAATGACACAGTCATCGCTGAAAGTTCTCAGAGCCCCAGCTGCATTGCCAATGTCCAGAGCCTGCAGAATGTCCATCAGGAATCTCTGATACTGGGAGTACTCAGAGGCTGAGGATGTATGGAGAGAGGATTACATGCCCTCAGAGGACGTCGACAGAGAGCAGGTGTTGGGACTTGGAAGTGGATGGTGGCAGAGGATTGAGATGGAACTGGACCCGGTCAGCACTAATCTGATAGTGGAACAGCACACCATCTGCACTTTCATGCTGGCTCCAGGTGACAGGCAGAAGAGGACTCATGATCCCTGGATGCCCAGGAAGGGGTGTCAACAGACCTAGAAGGCAGAAAAGGCCAGAGGCTCCAGTATATATACCTGGGCTGTGGGAGCACTCAGCAGAACTCACCGGGGGGCATGGCCAACCTGCCCAAACAAGGTTGACCTACTGAAGAGGAATGACCAGGTCGGTGCCCAGGGGTGTGTGTGTGTGTGGGGGAGAGACAGCCAGTTGGGGAGAGCAGAGCCATTCAGTTCCTCTCAGGGCACCAGTCTTCACTGGTGACAGATTCAGCCAATGGTACCAGACAAAATCACATCCTGAATGGCCCCAGCTCCAAGAAGGTGCCACTTCTGGCATGAAGCTCAGGGTCAGCAACTGGCCTACACATAGGGCTCTCCCTGCTCCATGGCTGGCACTGTCCAGCCCCACACCCAACCCTGCTACCGACACCACGAGCAGTCTTGAAGACTGTCCTAGAGGTGGCACCATCACTGGCACTATGCCTGCTGTCAGGCCCAGAACCAGCACCATGGCCTGTGCCACACCCGCCGCTGAGGCCAGCATCAACCCCATCCCCAGAACCACAAGGGCTACACAAAGTGACCAACACAACCTCGACAGCAGGGTGTTGCACAGTACCAGGCCTCCTCCTGACACCACAAACAGTGTCAGGTGGGGCCCAATGTCACAGCCAGTACTATACTGCTCACCAGTACCATGAACGGTATCAGAAGCCGGGCGGCACCAAACAGTGGTACTGAGGTGTCCACTAGTGTAGACCAAGCGTATAACTTTGCCTCACCACTGGGACATTTGCTGCCCAGGGCAGATGAGCAGGGGGCTGCTCAGCCGGCCACCCAGGAGAGCCAGCTGTGGCCTCTGATGCCTCAGCGAGAAGTCGAGGAGGACACTGTGCTTCATCAGTATCCAGAGATACTGAGAAGGGGCCCAGAGGAAGGGCCCAGAAACATAGCTTTGCCTCACAGGTTTGTTGCCTGCCACTGAAGGTGGGAATCCAACAACCCAACTTCAGCACTGGAACTTGAAAGGTGTGGTGGTCCACTGAAAAACAGGCATCCAGAGGAATGCATATCATGAGCAAGCCCAAAGGCAGATCCAGCAAGCGAGATGTTGGGCCTGCCACAATGATCGGTATTCCTCAAGGGCAACGATGTATAATGGGATCTTATTTTGGCCCCTTATTTTTGTTGGACTCTGACCAGTGTTCCCATTCACCCATAAATGTACATGAATCACATAAAAATAAGAAATTCACGCACATCTATGTGAGAAGAGGGTACACTATGCGTAAAGAAGCCGGCCGGTGTAACTTTTGTAAATGCAGTCCTCCTAGTGCTCCTTCATGTGCATTCTGTACTTTTAGAAAGGGCACCTTTTCTAACCTTTTTCCTCCTCATGTTGAGCTGCTTTTCGATTGGTCCATACCTAACTTTCACCCTATCAAATTCAAGCAGTGGGCATGCACAGCCACGGACTGCACTGTGGGGTGGTGGCGAGTGGAATCAGGGCTTCATGTGCAAGAGAAAAGCTACCTGTGACTTGCAGTTAGTGAAAACAGAAAAAGCGAGTCCCGACTCGATTCCAAGCGCAGCATGGATCCCGCTGCAGAAGAGACACCCAATATTTTGATTACTTAAGGAGATCTGCAATCCTTCATTATTAAATGAAGATGCGTGTGTCTAGCATTGGATTTGAGCCTGAATTTTGATTCTTTCCTTCCGTGTCTACCCCCCTACCAGCCTAGTCCATCATCTAATTCAGTCCCTTCTGCATCAAGATCAACCATCGCCCAATCACCAGCTCAATCCAGTCATGGTTTCCACAAAGGCACCAGAGTGCTGAGTGACCCCGCCGTTGTGACCAACTGCCATTCATCCAGTAGCTGCCCATCAGTGCACTGGATACTTTTGTTGAAGAAAACTTAAGAAGACTATAAAGTCTGGATCGAGAGTGGATTTAATTTGAGCCTGAATTTGATGTTATCCTCGACATGTCCTGCTGCCCCAGCCCAGCCTAGTCTGATGACCTTGCAGTTCAGTCTTTCAGTCCCGAGATCGACTGTCACCCGATCAACTCCGATTTAAAAATTGTTTTTTATAATGTAGCCCTGCCCTGATCCAAACAATGCAGTTTTATCTATGGTAGGGTTGTGTCATCTGACACAACAGCTTATTTTCAAGGGGTCACATCTGTCGTTGGTGAACAGCAGTTTGGCAGTTTTGGGTTATAAAAAGATAAATGACTTGCATGAGCAGTTTTGACTTACAGAATGTTAGAGAATATAACATATTTGAAGGACCTGAGCATTCAAGGACAGCTGGGGGCATAATGGCTCCCAGGCTTGGGCTTTGGGCATGAGATTGACTAGCTTGAGGAGGTATACCTATTCCCTAACAGAACTGATGTTTGGATGTATGTTTGCTTTGCTATCGTATGTCCCTTTTTTAGCCATTTGGTACCTATTATTCTGTGATGCCCCTCCCCTTGGCTAAGGAGCACCGATTTGGACCCTTGCATAATAATCTACAGACTGGATTGATACACATCATTTATTTCTGATGCTGGATGTACTATTCTGCTTTCTTCTTCTGACATTTACTGAGCATGTGACTTTAGCACAAAGTCTGTGTCACAATATTTGCATAAAAGCCCTTTTCTCTTTGCACAGGATTTATGGACTTTATGAGATGGGGTCCATCTTAAAATACTGCATAATGTATTTGTTCATAACTATACACGGATTCTAGTAATTTGGTGATTGAATTGTTTATATATCATAAGTCGAGTGTATTTGATTGTATACAGCTATTCATTCTTTTGGGAGACCAACAGACTGTTTTGATAAATAAATTATTCAAAGGTGACTTCTTTTAAATGATTATGTACAATTACTAGTAAATATGAAATTTGACAGACATAATAAAGTGAGAAAGTTCAAGGAGCAGCTGTTTTAAACAAAGTGTCCCTTATGTTGTTCAAACACCTTTCAAATGGTGCATACCTCCTGACATTTTTGAAAGGGTACAGTGTACCCTCAAAGTCATTCTGCACCCCTGAACATTTTGACAAAGGTGCACTGCACCCTCTGTTATGTGACTGAGTGGGAACACTGACTCTGACCCATTGGTAAAATAATAAAATGGAGGCGTACTGTGAAACAGAAGACTTGGTGGTGACATAGAAGACATTTTGACAGTCAAACTGAGGCACTGTCACTCCCATGGTGTGCATTCAATGGCGGAAGAACAGAACTGAGGTACATGAGGGAGCCAATGAAGGTTAGCTAACACAGCACCACATGGAGAATGGACGACATCAATAGCAGACGTCGGCTCCTCCCTGTAGAAAAAGCTCCCGTGGGGTCCTAGTGCCTCCTGACCTAGGATTCTTGGAAGATCAGTTCTTCCTGAAGATCAATGATTTTCATGTCCTTACATATATATACTTTGATGTACAAAAATAAATAGTTATGAATATTTTGTAATACTTCTGTACCATCATGTGTTGTTCTGTGCTTCTAGGGCCCTCCTTGGAATCTTAACAAAAAAAAAAAAAAGGGAAATAGCAGGTAGAGCTTCCAATCCAGCAAAGCCAGAAAGGGCGGCATGCCTATTCAATCTAATATGTACTGAGACAACCTTTTAAGGAGTACACTCAGACCACCACAAAGACAGAGTAGTCTGACAGTCTTACTCTCACTACTCCTGTTTCTGGCATGTTAATGGCAAAAGGCCTCTGGAATTAGAGAACATACAACGAGGATGAGAAAAACAGAGGCCTGACAGCCCAAGAAGGTAGCGGCAGCCCAACCAGCTGAGTGGTTGATAACCCTCACCTGCAGAGGAAAATTAAAATTACGTGCTCATCGTAATTCTTATTTTATAGAAACATCCTCATCACTGAGTCACACCAAATGGTTCTAAGCCAGAGGCACTAGGACCATGCAGAACCAGAACTTTCCAGGAGGGCTGAGGTAGGCTGTGCGTGTGTGCAGCACTGCGAGACTAGCTCATACTGCATGGCTTACATTGGCACTGGCCCCTCAACCGCCTCAGTACCTTTTTACCACAAAGGTGCAGCATAACCTAACTAACATAAATACACTTAACTAAAGGGCATAAGATAGCCCTTGTGACCCATGTTGAAGGGTCACAACCCTGTATCTTCACAGCCCAAACCAATCTTCTAGGAACCAGTCTTTATCATTGATTCACACCAATGGGTTAGAGTACCAAGCTGAGATGAAATTCCCTGGGCAGGGCGGTGAAGCTGGAGCTAACTCAGGACAGAAGTCTATTAAAGACTGCCCTGCCAAAGATGCATGCTGCCTGGCATGGACATCCACGACATCCTGCTTGATTAAGATGTGCATTCTACTCCAGGTGGCAGCTCTGCAAATATCAGCGATATGAACAGGACGAAGCTCTGCCAAGGACATAGTGACCGCTCTCGTGGAGTGGGCACAAACCTAACCTTCCAGTTTGACTTGTGCCATAGCATAGCAGTGACAGAGGCAACTGACAGTCCCTACAGAAATGCATTTGATTGTAACTGTCTGACACAGCCAATGGGGGTGAAAGGAAACAAGAGCTGTTTCAACTGTCAGAAGTCTTTAGTTCTATTGAGATAGAGCAGGAGGGCTTTAACATCCAGCGAGCAGAAAGCATACTCCCTTCATTCTGTAAGTTGGAAAAGTATGTAGGCAGCACCAAAGGCTGGTTTAAGTGAAATTCTGACACCATCCTAGGTTAAAACTTGGAATGTGTGTGGAGAACCACCTCATCTCTATAGAAAACAGTATGCAGAAGATCTGTGACCAAAGCATGCATCTCAAGAGACTCTCTGGGGAAGAAGCGATGGTGACTAATAATTCAGTTTTCCAAGTTAGAATTTTAGGTCACATGAAGCCAGTGGTTCAAAGACCTTACAGGTGAGCATGTCCAACACATGGTTGAGGTCCCAGGCAGCAACAAGTTTCTTGATTGGGGCCTTGTGTGCAAAATGCCTTTCAGGAACCTCTTAAATAGAGATAGCTGAGCTAAAGAGGCTCTGTACAGGCTCATGGTATACTGAAACAGTGCACAACTGGATCTTAACTGTAGAATATTGCAAGCCGGCATCAGAGATCCAGCAAGTACTCTAAAACACTGCCTGCTGGGCATCGGAATGGATCTGGGCACCACACAGAAAAGCGTTTCCATGTGGTTGTTTAAGTTTTTGGTAGAGGGCTTACGAGCAGCCAAAGAATCCCAGAGACCTGTGAGACACTTTATACCTGCCCACTTCTATATATTCAGGAGCTAAGCATGCAGATGAAGGGAGTACAGGTTGGGTGAACCAGGGACCCTGTGTCAGGAGGTCTGTCTGGAGAGGAAGGGCTCACGGAGGCTGACTGACAATTTGTTGAGCAGGGAAACCATATTTGTAATGGCCAGCATGGGGCAATCAGGATCACCTTGCTACCTTGTGCCTCTAAGCGTGGCAGTACCCTTTGCTGAACTAGAAAACTGGAGAAATACGTACAGAAAGAGGGTTTATCCGCCTAGACCTGAGCATCATGGCAGAAAACGCTACTTTCTGGAGCAGAATCGAGGCAGTCTGTCATTGAGTGGGGATGCAAAAGGTCCACATTCGTGGTTCCCTCACTTCAAATAGAGACTGCACGACATCTGGTACCAACGACCACTTGTGAGGATCTACATCTGTTCAGCTGAGCTCACCTGCTAGACTGTTCTGAGCCTCTGGTAGATAAATCACCTGGATCAGAATGTCCTGTTCCAGATAGAACTCCCACACTCTTGTTGCCTCCCTGCTGAGAGGGTAAAAGTGTGCTTCTCCCTGCCATTACTAATTGTCTATGTTTGGTTTAATTGTATACAGGCTTGCTACACCGATGGGGTTTTGCCTGTTGGCATTTTGAAATGTTGTATTTGCTGGATTCAGATGCTCAGTTGTGTTTAATTTGTATGTGGATCCACTTTTGTAAGTTTTATACTCATATTTCTTTCTGCTAGGTATGGCTCTCTATAACAAATACTTATCTTGACCTATCCCTGAGAGAGAGGCCATTAAATTAGACACTACATTTCTTTATGTCCCATGGCTAAGCCCTCATTGGTAATTTCTCTTAACATTACTGGATAAATAGTCCTGTTAGCGATACTGTTTGGTACATTTTTTTGAAGAGGAAAAACTGATTCTGCTTCAGTAAACCCACCTTTCACAGGCAGAGCATGCTAAATTGGTGTTGTTTGGCTACCAGATGGTTGTAGCTTTGTCTCATAAATCAGGAAGGAGGAGGTGGGTGGCCTATTTGTGCTTCAAGACCAGGTCATAGATATAGAGGGCCGCCATGTCATTATAACAGGCCACTTATATGATTATCCAGTAACAACAGTATCACTATCTTCCTAGGAACCCATAATGGGGTAGCCCAGAAAGTTCTAAATCAGCTTCTTCAGATTCTGCAAGGCAGGTTGATTTGGGGGACCTTAATGTAACGCTTAACCTGTCATTTATTTATTTTATTTAGATGTTGACCGGTAAGCCCACTGGGCCTAGCAGTGCCTTTTTCAGGGCGACGAGGAGGATGGGGATACAGATGGTAAGCAACTGAGACTGAACCTTCAACCAGATTAAGCTGTTGATGGTATTTTTAGAGAATAAAGAAAATTTGGCCAGGACACGGGAAATTCCCTACTCTTGGCCAGTAGGGGACTTGCTGTCCGTTTGCAGGATGCCACGCTGGATCACGGAGAGTGCAGGCGTCGTGGAGGAGAGAGACTTGGCCTCATCTCCTTCTTGTTTCCACGGAGGTCAAGAGAATGATAAAAGATTATCTGAAGAAAAGACACTACGGATATCTACATTTCTACAGAAGATTTAACTCACATCCCATCCTGGCAAATGCGACGGATTTAGAGGATAATTTAAGTTCCAAAAACAAGAACTTATGGAGTTGCTTGTGACTACAGAGAATGTCCACTGGAGGAGAAAGACCACTCAGCTACCCAGCTTGTTTCATTACAGCACAGAACTCACCCGTCATTTCAGGCCTTGACTTATCAAACCAGGGATGGCGTCACAGTTCTATCGTCTGCGCTGAGGTTAGAGTAAGTCTGAGGCGGGTTTAAATGACATTTCAGTTACAGGCTGGCAATTCAAACGTGAACGCCGTGTGTGCCTACAGCCTAATATTAAGCTTTCAACACCGATGCCTGAAATTAATACCTCTGTAGAATGCAATTGCTGCAGTACAGCAGATAGTACTGCTTTCATCTCTTCCTCTCCGTAACTACTCTTTCAAAAATCGACTGGTTTCTCTTCAAGCAACTGCAAGTAGAGGGAGATGCAACTTTGATTAAATACCAAACCCAACAGAATGACCAAAGGACTTACTGAATTTATCTTCTTTGGAGCAGGAGTAAAGCGGGATGCAGAATGAAGTAAAAACTAAGCGGATGTGTTTCTCCTCGCTCACAGGAATCTCAAACCCTGTGTTGAAACAACACATACGACAGTGCCATCTGCTGTTCAAATGGAGTTAAAAGTTTCTAATGAACAGTGGTCTCGGAATACAGCATTAACTAATGCGGGATGGAAACAGGGCCCGGGGAATTTGGATCCCTGATCCAGCTTGGGACTCTCCTTTTCCTTTCTCTCAAGTTTAATCTCCTGAATGGAAACCAAATAATGTCACACTGAAAGATGCATCATCACAGATTCCTGTTGATTCTGTTTTATCTGAAAAACTTCTAATATAGAGACTGTTGCAGGACAAGATTGCAATCTTCTCTCCTTTGAAGTCCCTTCTCATAACAAACTTCCAATCCCTGCTGCATCCAATACTGAACCTAATTCTGAAAATAAGCCTCTATTATCCGACTTATTTAATAAAACAAAATAAGAAGCAGCTCCTCGAAATGCTGTAAGGATCGATGTAAAGGGGTCTGGCTGATAGGCCAGACAGATCTCACATGGGAAAAATTTTACTTCAAGATTCATTGTATTTTTCCTAGGGAGGTGTACGATTTATAAACATTTCTGGGGAGGACAATTATGGCATCAGTTTTGAACTGCATACGCTCTAGACTTATTTTGGGAAAGATATGGACAGGTCAAGTTTTCTCCTACAAGGACTCCTTTTGTAGTCAATTCCTCTGACTAAACCACTGATCAAGTATGTTACAGTAATGTTTTGTAACAAAGGGTCCATGTAGAAGACATTATGTACTGGCTCTCTAAAAAATGTGAGGTCATGGGAGCACCTGAAGCCATTTTGGACAGCAAGCTTTTTGGACTGGGGTGGAAATATAAGGTAAAACTATACCAGAATGACTCAGGCATTGAACATATTCAAAATTATTTTTTGCTCTGAGAGATCGGGGTGTTTTATGCAGGGCAGCGAAGAGCATGCTACAACTGCGGATCCGAACACATTTATCTAGCACATGTGATAAACCTCGATGCAATAATTGTGGGAGGTGAGCCACATTACAATGCAATGTGCTAATCACACTAGATGTGATCTGTGTGAAGAATTTGGGCATGTCTTTGGGAATGTCCTTGGGCTGCTCGAATAAAGCATCCTGTATTAGCCTGGAGCTTCTTATCCAGCAACCACAGGATTCAGCTAGCGCTGTTCCCACAGATGCTCAAAGCCCTCCACCAGGACCCCCTTCCTCTTCTGTCTTCTGACCCCTTAGTGGTTCCCACTACTGTACTTCCAGATCTCACTGATTCAGGCCCAGACCTTTCCCAAGAACCTCCAAATAAATTTACAATATCTGCATCCTTGGTCCCTGTCTGTTATGAGGATCCAGTTATGGTCCCCAGTGATGAACTTGACCCGGATCCTTTGCCTTGAGATCCTCTCGGTTCACCAAACCTGCCATTTCTGATTTACTCCCCAGTAGAGGCAAATAATTCTTATGCCACCTTTTTACAACTTGGGGTGATTCGGAGATGGAGGTTGGGGACTCCGACTCACAAAAATCTTTCCTAGGACAAGGTTCACAGGTTTTGGAACAAGGTGCTTATAAAGAAAAGAAAAAAGAGAAAAACTTTAGCTTTGATCCTCTTTAGTCTGATCAATTCCATTATTGTTGAAAATGGGTCAATTTACTTTAGGTTCATTAAATGTCATAGTCTATCGAATATAGATAAGAGACAAACTGTTTTCCAATATTTTCATGATCTGACTCTAGATGTTTTTATAATACAGGAAACATGGATGTATTTGGAACATCATATTTGGAGTTTTAAAGAGAATGGACATGGGCCCTTCATATTGGTCCTTTGGTCTTGATAAAGCGGATGGGGTGGGGATCCTTTTTCACTCCTTTTCCTTTTCTCTCCAGAAACTAATTGACTTAGTTCCAGGCCAAATTTTAATATTAGACAGCCTTTGGAAAGGTATGAACTGTAGGTTCATTGCAGTATATAACTTGCAGGTGAAAGCAGATGAAGTTCTTCACATGAAGGCTATTTAGCCATTCTTAGTTTCCACCTATAACTTTTTATGAGGGATTTTAACTGCAGCCTCATACAGGACAAAAAAGAAGCGGGATGAGGGACGGAAAATTTATTGTGACTCTAATGCACTTAATAATCTTATAACTACAGCGGGCTTAATTAATAGCTATGTTTATCATACTAAGGGTCCTAATTTTACTTATATGAGAAATTCTTACACTTCCATTATTGATTATATTTTTCTTTCCCTAATTTACCCAAAGGTACTTTAGATATTAGTCCGTAGAATTTTCAGACCACTTATTATTAATTCTGTCTCTGGACCAAGAAGTCAAAAGACCTGCATTTCGAGAGAGACGGAAAATGAATACCTCGTTTTGTCTGACCCTGCTGTAACTCTAGCCATGGGTCATTTTTTACTGCTAGATCATCTGTACAATGTTTATATCATGACAAGGGTGAATGGTGGTCAGATACAAAAGGAGATAAAATGCTGGTTTATGAGATTTGGTAAATCACAGGGTAATAAAAAGTTTTCGTTATCTAACTTTAAGGAAGAAGTTGCAAAAATATATTCTATAGCAAATCTTTCAACATTGGATTATTCAGCACAGATTGATTTAATAAAAACTGAAATGAAAAAGTTCCAATATGACAGGGACGGACTATCCAAGGCATGCTATGCGGTGGTACTCATAATACCCGATAGGGATCCTTTTGAAGCCTGTAAACAGATAAAAGAAAGTATGACTATGGAATATTTGATCTCTGCTGCTGGTCAAAGGGTGAGTTCTCCTGAGGATTTGGATAAATTGATACAACAGCATTTTAAAACACTATTGCCTACTTCTCTGATTTCCCAAAATGATATTATTACTTTCCTTAAACCAATCATAGTCGAAAATTTTCCAGATGATGTTTTACATTTACAGACCCCCATTACTAAACAGGAGATTTACAGGCCATTTGAATCCTAATAATAATGTTTCACCAGGTTTAGATGGTATCCCACATCTTTTTATAAAATTTATTGTCAACAATATCAGGTAGTCTAGTATCAGTGTACAACTATTGGTTTAATTCTGATACAATACAACCTACCTTTGCAGAAGGATTGCTCGCTCTATCTTTTTAAAAAAGGGATAGAAGTCTCATAAGGAATTGGAGGCCCACTGTATTGCTCAACACTGACTATAAGATTTTAGCTCATATACTGAATGACAGATTAAAATCTTATGCTCCATTGGTAATTTCACCACAACAATATCGGACTTCCTGATAGGAAAATACAACATGCCTTAATGATCATTAGGGATGTGACTGAACACTGTAATATGGCAGGATTATCAGGATGGGTGGTAGCAGCTGACCAGGAAAAGCATTTGATAGGGTTTATCACCCTACTTGTTTAAAGTTCTGAAATTTAAAAGGTTCCTTTAACTTTTATAAAACAACTAAAATTGCTGTATTCTTTTTTTCAGTGCGAACTTTTTGAGCGGTTTATTGGGCAGAGTTTTGATACTGGGATAGGGGTTCGCCAGGATGCCCCTTAAGTCCACTTCTGTACATTTTTCACTTGACCCTTTGTTGAGACACATTGAAATGCATCCTCTTTGGGAAGGGGTGTCAGGTATATGGATCCCACGAGGCATTCGGATACAGGCATATGCAGATGACATTTGTGGGTTCTTTTAAATAAAGAACAGATAGAATTTTTTTACATGAAATACATAAATACCAAATGGTTTCAAATGCTAAATTAAATGTTGATAAGAGCAAAGGGCTTTTTATAGGCAATATTATGGACTTGCCAGGTGAAACAGGGGCATGCCTATAGATTATGAGCCATTAAAAATTTTAGGAATTGTTTTGGACCCAACCTTCCTGAGGTTAACTGGGAGTTAGTATTAAGAAAGGCAGAATTAAAGGTGCTCAGATGGAAACACTTGAAATTTACTAAACTTAAAAGAATTCTGATTCTAAAAAATTTATTTTATCGCTTTTACATTACGTGCTATGCTGTACCCAGTTCGGGCAAATTTGAAACTAAACTATATAGTCTTTGCTTTCAAATGTTGTGGGGTAATAAACTTGACCCAATCAAGCGATGCTACAGTATCTAGAGGTCAAGGAGGGGGTTTGGGAATGATTTAACCAGTATTTTTTGCATGTCTTATTTCTTAAACACACAATTGGCAATGCCCTTTTCAATCGGAATCAGTGCACAATATTTGGCTTGAACTCTTTACATAAATATATTGCAGTCTGGAATACTGTCCCTAAATTACACCATCACATTAATATTCCTCCTTATTTAAATCAGCAGCACTAGTGTCAAGTCATTATATCAGATTATTTTTACCAGAATATATCCATTGGAACCAAGTTTAAAAATTGTCCTTTAACAGATAACAGTATAATTCTCAGGCAACTCACCCTTAATAGGATTCCTCACAAGATGTGGGAAAATCTCTGGCTTATTGCATATGGCAAATTTAACATAAGAGGAAATGCCAAACATAAAGTAGTTGAAGAAAGAAATTGCCCATACATGGATTGTATCTCATTGCTTGAAACTATGGAACATTTTCTGTTGGAATGTTCATATGTTACAGCTCTATGTTTTGTTTTTGTTTTTGCCACAAGATGGAAGATGGACTGGTTAAAACGTTTAGATTATGATACTTTAGTTGTGGGGAAATATGGGCGGTTAGCAAAGTATCAGTCTGACACTATCTATTTTTCTTTGTTGTATTAAATTTAACATTTGGCAGGCAAGATGCCAATGGGTACTGCATCCAAAGAAAATGTCTTTTGACTGTCTTAGTAATTTAGTCTCAACTGAAATGATGAATGTTTATAAAAGAGATTGTGCTATGAGTTCTGCACAACCGTGTCACATTGGTGGAGGGGTTTCACATACTTTATTAAATATAAATAATGAAAGTTGGATTGGGGATAGGAACTATGTTTTGATTGATTTATTGTTCATTTTCCTCCTTTACCCTGATGTTTTCATTATGAGAGTCATTTTTGTGTTTGTTGTCACAAATTGATTTATGTTTCACTGTTTGACTCTGTATTTGTACTATTTTTATATATATATATATATATATGTTTTTTTCAATAAAAATCTCCCTACACTTTTCGATAGCGCCATGGGATCTTTAACATCCACCTGAACTACCACCAATCCAGGCAGATGGGACCTCGGTTTAACGTCTCATCCGAAGTCGGTACCTTAGAAGTGCAGCACTCCACTCATGCTGCACTACAGTGTCAGTATTAGAATATTAACTGAAGTGCCAGATGTGGAACTGAACCCACAGCCCTCTGATCTCCGCCTCAGAGGTGAGTGTGCTACCTACTGAGTCACTGACACCATCATTAGATGCTTCTAAACCCTTATCCCACCAGACTAACCCGCTTTAAAATATTTGAGAACCACATTTCAATCATTAGGCTTCACAGACATATGGAGACACTTTTTCCCTCTACCTGGAAATATACCCATCATGCATCTAGAACAGAGGTCTCCTCCAGACTAGACTACATTTTCATGACAGCTGAACACTTAGATGTCAGTCAAGGTATTCAACATAAAGCAACTATTCTTTCGGATCACTCACTTGTCTGTGCTTAATTTCACTTGGGAAGACCAATCCAGTCTCCCATTGATGGCTGATCTTGTTGCACCTTAGGGACCCTGAATTCTGCCAGCTGATTAAAGATGCTATCCCAAGAATAGTTTCAGACAACTCACACCCAGATATACCCCTACAATTCTCTGGGATACTCTCAAAACTGTTTTGAGAGGAAATAGTTGCTACTCTGCCAAGAAGAAAGAGAGAATCCCAACTTAAGACCTAACAGGTCGAGCTTCATACACTGCAAAGCTCTTTGAATCAGGGAGATAACACAGTTATGCCTTGTCTGGAGCGGTTAAACAGCAACTACAGAAGCTTCTTGATCAAAAGTTGAACAAAGTACAGTTACGTAAGAACTTACCATAACAGTAGATCTTCGAGAGAGGCTCTTGCAGTAGGTAATTACATATAGGACTGAAGCCGCAGGTGTCAGGAGCCCACGGAAAAATTTCTAGTTAGTCTCTGGCGGACCACCCCACATCAGGTGACTGGCATCAGGAGACGTCCGGTATAAAGGGGTGGGCCCTCACGTCCGCTCTTCCAGGTCTTTCCACCAAAGGCCAAAAAGGTGAGACGAGACAGAAGCAGATATTTCCCTGACTGGAAAAGGAGCTGATAAAGCTTAGGGGATGGAGGGGGAAGGTACTACCTACTGTAAAGCCTCTCTCAAAGATCTACTGTTACAGGTAAGTTCTTTGTAACTGTACTATCTTAGATATGAGAGGGCTCTTGCAGTAGTAATTACATATAGGACTGAGTCCCAAGCAGTCTGGAACAAAGAGAAGCACAAGGAGGAGGAAACTACTCATAGGGGATCCTCTGGCTGAGAAGGACTTAAGAAAGAAGTCCTTGCAGAACAGCCAACCCGAGCCAGCTCTCCGTGAGAGGCAATGTCCAAACTGTAGTGTTTCTTGAAGGTATGGACAGAAGTCCAAGTTCTGCGGGCGCAAATTATCAGCCGCTGACACATTCTTGAAACAGGTAGCAGAGGCCGTGACACCCCTGGTGGAGTGACCCTGACCTGACTGGACAAGGTCTTGTGATACTTGTCGTAGCAGAGTGATATATAGTGAGCCAACCATTTGGACAAACATTGTCTGGAACAGCGTTGCCTTCTCTTTTGCTGGCAAAAGAAACAAATAATTGGCAGTCTTTCTGAGATCCTTCGCCCTGTTGGTATAGGTATCTCAGAATCTGGTGAACGTCCAGGGTATGTAAAAGATATTCCCGTGATTGGAGTGCTGCGTGAAAAAGGTAGGCAGTTCAATGGACTGGTTTAACGTAGATTCCGCTAACACCTTAGGAAGAAATTTAGGATTGTGCGTGAGAGCCACACGTTTCATATGGAAAATCCGATGTAGATTTTTGCATCAAGGCCTGAAGCTGGAAGTGCTTGAGCAGTATATGTACTAGGAAGAGCCTACCCGAAGGAACTTAAGTTCTGCTGAGGCTGCCGGCTCAAAGGGAGGCAGCGTGAAGCTTCTCAAGAATGAAATTCAAATCCCAAGGAGGGCAGGAACCCGAATGGGGGTCTCAAATGAAGAATCCCTCGTAGAAAGGTCTTCACGACCTCCAGCTGAGTGAAAGTTCTGTCCCCAAAGGAACATGATGAGTGGCAAGAGCCGCCATGTGAACCTTCAAAGAGGAATGACTGAGACCCAGGTGAAAGATAACACATGTAGTCCAGTAGCCACCGAGAAAGGCTACAAGTCTTTGGACGAAGCCCAAATGAAAACCTTTTTCCATTTCATGGCATAGGTGGAGCGAGTGGATGGCTTCCTGGCCTCCACCAAGATCTCTGCCACTTGAGGGAAACCCCAAAACGGGCTTGTGCTACATCTGTAGTAGCCAAGCATGCAGCTGAAGGGACCTGAGGCCCGGATGGACCAGGGATCCCGATCCAGGGTCAACAGAAGCCGCGAAAAAGGAAGAGGAATTGAGGTTCCTCTAAGTACTGTTGCAGAAGAGAGAACAAACTTGCCTGGGCTAGAAGGGCGATAAGAATCATACGGGCCCTTCTGAGCTGAGCTTGTGCAGGGGTCCTCGGAATCAGCGGATTGAAAAGCATAGATGAATCTGCCCCTTCCAGTCAGAGACAGAGCATCTCTCCAGAGCCACCCGCACCCTGGGCGAGTGAGCAAAAGGTGGGCAGTTTTGCGTTTAGTGGGGACACGAACAGGTTGACCTGAGGGTTCCCCAATGTAGGAGAAGATGCCGTCTGCTATTTCCTGGTCCAATTCCCACTCGTGAGGTTGAGTCGAGGATCGGCTCAAGTGATCTGCCATGAATTCTCTACCCCGGGACGTGGACCGCCTTGAGATGAAGGTTGTGAAGGGTCGCCCATTCCCAGACCCACATTGCTTTCCCAACAAAGAGGGTAGGAATGAGTCCCCCTGTTTGCTGAGGTACCAGACTACACTCTTATTGTCTGTCTGGACAGCCAGGTGACCAGGAAGCAGAAAAGGGTGTAACGCTTGAAGAGCGCATAACACCGCCTGAGCTCGAGCACGCAGTTGAAGGCGCTTTCTTGAGTATGGACCATGGGCCCTGGGGTGCTGGGATCCCAGATGAGCTCCCCAACCTTGCCCAAGGCATCTATTGTCAGAGTTTGGGAGGGGAGGCAGAAGGGAACTCCCGGCAAAGGTTCTCCTGAATTAACCACCAGTGCAAATCCCAAATCATCAGGGTCGAGACTAGCACCTCTTGGTCCAAGTCGTTGACCAACTGATCCCACCGAGACCGAAGAGTCCACTGAGAGATTCTCATGTGGAGCCGATGTGGGAACTGTCGGAATTGCAGCCGCCATGAGCCCCAAGAGGCGAAGGACCAACCTGGCGGAATCTGCCTGTGAGAGGACAAGAAGCTTGCCTAAGCCTGGGTGGCCACCCTGTCTGGGGGGTAGAAAGGCCATACCGTGGTCGTGTCCAGAATCGCCCGATGAACTGGAGGCGTTGAGATGGGATCAAATGGGATTTGGCCTGGTTGATGGTAATACCCAGGCTGGTAAAGACCTGCCTGGTAAGGCAAAGAGCGCAGGAGCTCCTCCTTGGACAGGGGCCGCCAGGGCCAATCGTTCAGGTAACGGCAAAACCTGCACTCGCTGGGTACGAGTGGGCTGCCACGACCGACAGACATTTGGTGAATACTCGGGGCCGAGGAAAGACCAAATGAGAGGGCCCTGAACTGGTAGTGGTGCCCCTGGAAAGCAAACCGGAGGTATCTGCGGTGGGAAGGGCAGATAAGGATATGCAGGATGCGCATCCTGCATGCCCAGAGCGTACAGCCACAGTCCCGGCCGGAAGGAGGGGTAGGAGACTCTTCAGGAGAGCATCCTGAACTTTGTACTCCACCAACAGATTTAGAGGTCCAGAATGGCCTCACGTCTCCTGTCTTCTTGGGGACCAGGAAGAAATGGGAGAAACCGCCCCAAAGAGGGGAGGGAGGGTTCTATTGCCTCCTTCAACAGAAGGGAGGAGATTTCTTCCTGAACCTTGAGAAGATGTTCGGGAGTAAGACAACCGGGGGCGGGGTTCGGGAGGTTTCTGAAGAAACTCTATGTGTGGCCCTCTGCTTGAGCTGGAGGACCCAAGTGTCGGTAGTGATCCTCTCCCAACCCGGCAGATGAAGAGAGAATCTCCGCCTACCGTTCCTCTGGATCGACCAGAGGCTGTGGGAGAGGGAGAGAGTCAGGAGGTGTGGGGCAGCACCGCGGCTGGAGCTCCTGTAGCCCGTTTGGGTGGGTGGGGGTCTCGCAGCCAGAGGGGCCGGCGCTTGTTGGCCCCTTTCCTGCGGTTTTGCCTTAGGCTGTGCATGACAGCGAAGGAATTCCACGCTGTCCTTGAGGGGCTCTGTACATGGAGTAAACTCCTGAGAGCAGCAGTGCCCTTCTCTCTGAGTCCGTATCGATGTGCTGACATCACCACCGAAACACCGAACCCTCGGAAGGGGCATCCTGAATGGCTGGATTGTTCTTCCGAGGCCAAACCTGACACCTGGCCAGGCATGTCACCACAGACTCAAGGGCGAATGCTGAACTTGTCCAGAAGCGCCCACCGCATCATAAGTAGTGTGCAGCATGTGCTCTGGCATCAACGTAGAGCGGACTAGGTCTGCCACTTCCTGTTTAGTCTGGGACTGAGGAAGGGTGTCCAACTTGGCTTTCACCTGCTGGGATAGCCTTCTGGTAATCTCCCATGGAGCCACATAGTTCAAGGCTCTGATTACCCAGAGTGGAAGAAGAAAATACCTTCTTGCCATCCTGGACCAGAAGGCGGATTCCTTATCAGGTGGGGACGAGCTCAAGTGCTTCCGGTTAGCCGAACGGCCGTGGGTGGCGCTGATCACAACCGAATCAGCCTTGGGGTGTGACAAAATAAAGTCAATCCCCTCAGGAGCCTGATACAGCCTATCCACCTTCCAAGGAAGGGGGCTAAAGCCGATGGTTGTTTCCAGATAGTGGAGACGAGGTTGGCGTAAGGCTCAATCAAAGGTGGAACTAATGTGGGAGGCGACCTTGGGCAAATCCAAATGGGCAGCTAGCTTCTGCCTCTGCAGATCCGGCCCAGAGATTCCACTGATGAAGAGCCTGGATTTTCTCAGCAACTCCGTAAATGAGGGATCCTCTGGAGGGGACTTCTGAGGAGTCCTGAACCTGGGCCTGGGCTTGTCAGGAGTGCGAGGCTCGTCCGATCGGAGCTATTGAGTCATCCAATGAGTCTGACGAAGGAGGAGACGAAGACCCTCCCACTGGGAGTAACACGCCCCTGGGGCAAGGTGCCACCCCAGCCTTAGACCCCATAGCAATGTCTCTGGGGTTGGGGAGGGCTCTCACCCACGGTGATGGGGATCCAGGACCGGGTCCATCATTGGGAGGCTAATCTCCATCTCCTGGTGAGCTGAGCCTTGGCTTCAGCCCACCAAGAAGCCAGAGTCTCCCTCAGATCCACGAGCAGCTGAGGGGGCGGTGGGGAGGAAGGGGATATGGATACTTGGGAGTATCCGTAGCCCGACGGGTGGAAACCCAGCGCCGGTACTGCGGCCGCATATCATGGAGCCAGATAAGATGGCATCGGATAAGACGACGTAAGATCCGCCACCAGGGGCTCTACTGGAGTAGAAGGTCCTAGAAGAGGCCCTGCAGGCAGGCCCGGCAGGTGTCGGGTCCGGCGTGAGGTGGCGTCTGGCAGGGACATCGGCGGCGGCCGGGCGGTCTGAGGTCGACATCAGGCCATCCTGACCTACGGGAGGAAGGCCTGATGGAGGCGGCAAGAGTCCCCAGCAGCGTCTGGGGAGGGCGGAGGGATCCTCCAGGTCCGCTGGGGAAATGCAGGGAGCCTCGGACAGCAACCGCCCGAGCGGGCGGCAGGTGTCTGACGGCAGGATCTGGGCGCGTCGGAGCCAAAGTCTGGCTGATCGGACCCAGCGCCCGAAGAAGGCGGCGCGGGGAGGTGATCTTGACGGGTGGCTTGGCGACCGTGCGCTGCCCGAAGGTCGGCGACTTAGCGGTTGGCTCCGGTGCCGTCCGGAGGAGCTAACGCCTGACTTTACCGAGAGGCTCAGACAGAAGGCTGTGCAAGGCGGCCTTACTGGGAGAGGATGCCTCCTTTGCCCTGGAGGCTCCCGACTGGCCCAGCGTGAACCAGCCGGGGAGCGACGCCGTCTCAGACACCACACAAGATGGCTGTCGAGGAATGGACTTCAGAGGGACGCTATGCGAAGGGTGGCAACCCCAGCCGAAGTCGCCGCAGAGCTGCGGATGAGGAGTCCCGTCCCGGTGCTTCTCCTTCTTCTCCTTAAGGCCCTCGGAAGAGGTGGAAGCTGTCAAAGCATTTTCAGCTCCTTTTCCATGGAGACATCTTCTTTAGTCGTGAGCCTCCAGGGACTGCTGCCTTCTTTTCGGGTGGCCACGCTGAACTTCAGGCAGTGCTGACAGGAATCCACAGGGTGGTCAGGCCCTGTGCAGATGAGGCACCAAGAATGGCCGTCCTTGTGTGGAGTTGGGCACCACACGGCCGACTTGTTCTTGTGCTTCTCGGACGCGGTAGGGGACGACATACATGGCAGGTAAGAAAATCCCGGACGAAAATAATCGAAATCGAAGAAAAAGCGACGGTATAACTACCGGCGACGACTGACGACAAGCAGAGGAAGTTAATCCACGGGCGCTGTCGAAAGCAAACAGCGGGAAAGAAATGAAAATTACGTATCTACCGTAATTCTTGATCTTCTTGGGCGAGTCTCCACCACTCATTCACACTAGTGGGATTGGCGCGGAGGCACTAGGACCCATCGAGAGCAAACTTTTGCTGGAGGGTTGTGAGAGATGGCACCGCGGGCATGGCGCGCGAGCAGCGGCTGGCGGCAATGACCATCTCGGCGACCCTCAACACCCTCAGTACCTTTTTTACCAAGGAGGTGCAGCGCAACTAACGTAAAGTAGATCTAACCTTAAAAACGGACATAAGATAGTCCGATCAATCTCGAAGGAAGTCAGCAAAGAAGTCCTCACGGCCAAAGATTTGAGGGTGAAGACCAACACAAGGTGAGCTCGGGGATGGAGGGGGCGTGTGAATGAGTGGTGGAGACTCGGCCAGAAGATCAAGAATTATGGTAGATCGTCATTTTCATATCTTCCTGGACATAAGTCTCCACCACTCATTCACACTAGTGGAGTACCAAGCTGATAATCCCCAAAGGCGGCAGGAGAGCCAGAGCTCACTGCGTCTAAGATAGAAGACCATTAAGGATAGTTCTGCGAGATGCGGAATGTCGCCTGGCATGAACATCCAGTGCATAATCTTAACTGAGGTATGCACTGAGCTCCAGGTGGTGGCGTTGCAGATATCCGCAGTTGGAACATTACGAATCTCCGCTAAAGATGCAGCGACCGACCTAGTAGAGTGGCGTACACTCTACCTCAATTAACTTGAGCCATGGAGTAGCAATGTCAAGGCATGCCACTAACCATGATGAGATGCATCTAATAGCGGCGGTTGACCCAGCCGGTGTCGCTGAAAGAAACAAACAGTTGCTGAGTCTTGCGAAATTCTTGGTTCTATCTAAATAGAACTGAAGGCTCTCTTAACATCCAAGGAATGAAGAGTCCCCTTCATTTTGGAAATTAAGCTAAGTAAGAGGAAGTACCAGAGGTTGGTTTAGATGGAATTCTGACACAACCTTGGGAAGAAATTTAGGATGAGTACGGAGAACTACCTTGTCTTTATGGAATACAGTATACGAGGGTCCGTCACCAGGCATGGATCTCCGAGACCCTGCGGGCTGAGGTAATGGCCACCAGGAAGGCAGTCTTCCAGGTAAGAAATTTTAGCTCACAGGTAGCTAAGGGCTCGAAGGCTTCGAGTGAGCATGTCCAGCACCAGGTTAATGTCCCAGGTTGCAACTGGACACCTAACAGGGGTCTGGTATGGAAGAATCCTTAAGAAATCTCTTCACCATGGGAGCTGAGCCAGAGTCAAAGGAAGAAACCGGCTCATGGAATGCTGAGATGGCACTAAGGTGAACTTTAACTGTGGAGTACTGGAGATCTGGAGTTTGATAGGTCAAAGATACTCAGAACCTTGTCAGGAGGACAGGAAAAGGGATTCCAAGAGGACTTTGCACCAGAGAGAAAAGCGTTTCCATTTTTCAGCGTCGTTTTGGGTGGCTGGCTTCCGCAGAGCCAGAAGGATGTCCGAGACTCTCAGAGAGCGTTGAATCGATTCACTTCTACATCTTCAGGAGCCAAGCATGAAGGTGAAGTGATTTCAGGTTGGGATGGAACCAACCTCTGAGTCAAAAGGTTGATTTGCAAGGAAGTGGTCTCGAGAGGCTGCCAACATACTGTTGAGCAGAGGAACCATAGTTGCCGAGGCCAGGAGGAGCAATGAGAATCATTTTGGTCCCTGAGACTCGAACTTGAGGAGAACTCTCTGAATTAGAGGGATGGGTGGAAAGGCGTAAAGAAACTTTTGTCCACTGCAGCCTGAACGCATCCTGACAGAAAATGCCAGGCCCTGGTTTCTGGAGCAGAAGAGAGGCAGTTTTAGTTGAGTGGGGATGCAAAAGGTCCAGGTCTGGAGTCCCCCACTCTTGAATAGTGACCGAGCTTGGCTGGATCGAGACCACTCGTGAGGGGTCTGCCTCCGTTCTGCTGGGTGATCTGCTAGATCGTTTGTATACCTGGCAGATAAACCGCCTGAATCAGAGACTTGTGCTAAGCACCACCTCCCACACCCTCATTGCTTTCTGCAAAGGGGTAAGAATGAGCACCGCCTTTGTTGATGTATTACATCACAGCTTTGTTGTCCCGTTTGAAGGAGAATGTTCTTGTGACAAAGGATATCCTTGGGGCTCGGATCGCGTGAGAGGACCGCTCTCATCTCCAGGACATTTATGGAGAAGAGTTTGAACTGAGTCCATACACCTTGAGTGTGGAGGGGACAGTGAGCTCCCATCCCATTAGCGATGCGTCTGTGGTGATGGAGATCTGATGATCCGGGGAGCAAGGGGAACCTTCCAGGAGATTGCTCTCTTGAGTCCACCAGGTGAGAGACCTTGAAGGGGCTCCGTCACCTTGATGGGATAAGACTGGGGTGAGAGGTCGGAGACCACTGAGTGAGAGCATCCATTGGGTGGTTCTCATAGTGCACCGGGCCAGGGTACAGTGAACACCGAGGGCGCCATGAGATCCAACATCGCTGCATCGAGAGAGCTGTAACCGATTGGTTCTCCCCGATGTAACGGGTCATCCAGGGATGCTTCAGTCTTCTGTCCTTGAAAGAAAGCCTCGCGGAAGAGGTGTCTAGAAGCGTCCCTATGAAAAGGAGCCTCTGGGAGGGGCTGCAGTTGTGATTTTTCAAATTCAGCAGAATTCCCATGGACGTAAGAAGACAAGTTGTTTGCATGGCTTCCAAAGTCCCTTGGCTGGAAGGGCTTGCTAGAAGCCAATCGCCCAGGTAGGAAACACTGGAGTCCGATCTTCCTGAGATGCGCCAGAGAACTGCACAACACTTTGTAAAGACCAAGCGCAGAGGATAGCCCAAAAGGCAGGACTCTGAACTGATAATGCTGACCCAGAGCTACAAACCTGAGGAACTTGCGGTGGGTCGGTGGATGGGGATATGCTGGTAACCCCTGCATATCCAGGAGGCCAGCCAGTCGTGTTGATGCAGCAAGGGTAACAGGGTACCTAGGAAATCATTTTGAATTTCTCCCTGGGAGAAATTTGTTTAACTTCTGAGGTCTAGAATGGGCGCATTCCCCAGACTTCTTTGGAACCAGGAAGTAATGGGAGTAGAACTCCTGTGCTCCGTAATGCGGGGCACTCAGTTCTATTGCCCTGTTGCTTAGAAGGCCCTGGATCTCGGCGGTGAGGAGGTCTGATTGAGAGGCCGACAACCTGGGTTGTCGCCTGGGAGGACAATTCGGGGGTTTCCAAACATTGAGAGAATAACCCTTGCGAATTATCCGAAGGACCCATTTGTCCGAAGTTATGGACTTCACTGGTTGTAGAAGTACATCGGACGACCTCCCACTGGAGGAGAAAGTTCCACCCGGGCAATGTGGATGGAACTTGGGCCAGTAATCTATATGGTGGTGCTGGGGCTTTAGGCCTCGCGCTTTCAAGGCGCTTTCTTTTGAGGTTGGGGCAGGCTGGCTTTTATGGAAGCTTCCCCTGCCTCTGCCTCGAAAGGACTGACGACTATGAAACTGACGCCTGTTCACATGCTCCCTTAGAGGGAGCAGGTGGAGGTCTGGCCAACTTAATGGCCGACCTAGTCTTCTGAGTGGCCTCTAAGGCTTGTTCCACCTGAGGGCCGTAAAAGAAAGGAGCCATCAAAGGGCAGCGCCATTACCTGCTGCTGAGCATCATTCGTGAAGCCAGAAGTACGCGAGCCAGGAATGGCCGGAGTACCAATACTCTGCGGCTGCTGAGTGAGAAGCAGTGCCGAAAGCGGCCCATAGCGTTTTGACCTGTTGGTTATTGGACTCACACCTAGTAACGGTCAGAAGAAGCTCTGACTTGGAGTCCTAATCCGAAGAGCTTCAACTATTCTTTTCAAAGAGTGCCACAGGATATACTCATACTGAGAAAAATAGCCCTATAACTGGCAACACGTGACTTAGAGTGGAGGCAGCAAAGACTCTCTACCTAATGTATCAATCTTACTCAGACTCTTTGTTAATAGGTCGAGCTGTAGTAGTTTGAGGAAGAACCACTTTATCATTCTTCGCCAGGACTACAATAGGATCCGTTAAAGGCTTGGGATGCCAAAATGGGACGATCCTTGGGAGCTGAATACTTTATCAATGGATTTAGCCACTGAGGGAATAAGAGCAGGATTATTCCATACCATTTGAGACAGCGCCTCAAGGAAGGCTGGATCGAGGAGTCAAATCAGGGATCTCCGGCATCGAAGGTACTGGAGTCTAATATCTTCCCAGGATCGATGTCTGTAGTCTGGAGAGAAAGAGTGGATCTCAGGTTCTTCAACAGAGACTTAAGCGACAGGTCCTCGACCACAGGCTCCATAGCAAAGAAAGATCCTGTTCTCCACTTCATCACCCAATTGAAGGTCTGGGTCAGGCTCAACATCATCTCCCTGATGGTCCAGAAAGGACTGATTGGACAGGAAAGGATGAAAATTAGGAGAGGAGGAAATAGCAGAGAAACAAGGAGAGTCCCCTAAGGCCCCCGCCAGAAGGCAAACGGGTTGAAAACGGCACCGCAGAGGGCACGGGCGCCGGAAGAGGCACGCTGGTATCGCAAGCGGCCATTGGGCTGGACTAAGCGGTGCTTAACGGCGCCACTACCGTTAGCGCCACTAGACCTAACGGAAAGAGAGGGCGCGTCACGAGACCACGCGGCGCACAGGCCGATCGGGCACCAAAACGGCACCGACAAGCCAACAGACCCCGCGGAAGGCTCCGGAAACGCCCCAGGAACCTGGAAAGCTAGAGAAGGAAAACCAGGAGATAAGGGCATCGGTGTGGCCCCCGCGCCGCAGCAGCCATGTGGGGAACACCTAGCGCTGGAGTCACGGCACCGGAAGAAGCGCCACGACTAGGAAGGTCCAACCGCCTACCCGATCGCTGGAGGAGCCCGGGGCTCCGTGGCAACCGAGCCAGGCAGGAGAACCAACCTCCGAGCCCATCGCCCATAAAGAGCGCCCACTGATGAAACTGCTCATCTGGAGCCCTACCTACAGGCGGGAGGCTCCGGGGACAGCGGTCACCAGCAGTTGGCGACTCGAAGAAGGAGAACGGCAACTAGCTACGATAACGACCGTCGACGCAGACATACCAGAGGCGACCTCGAGGATGCCTCTCTTTTGACCTGTGGGTCAAGAAGAGCTTGAGGCCGAACGGTGCCGAGAATGCGACTGCTTATTTTTATGCCGACGGGGACCGCCTATCCCCGGCATCGGACTGACCGCTGTCGGAACCCGCTGAGGAGAAGGAGGCTGACCGACCCAGCCCGGCTGACTGAACAGCTTTCATAAGAAGTCTCCCTACCGTCACCTGACCTGCTCATGGTCGACTCCATCCAGTAGGCCGAGACTTCTTCAAGTAAGTTAAATTTAAAATATAGAATAAAATTAAGCCATACTACTATCGAGATAATGTTACAAAAATAAACTGAAAACTATGCGCTAGTTTGAAGTTTGACTCCGACAGGCGAGCGACGCGCTACTGAAGCGAGACTCAACGGCGGGAAAAGAACTGAGGCGGTTGGAGGGCCGCCGCCGAGATGGTCATTGCCGCCGAGCTGCTGCTCGCGCGCCATGCTCTCAGGCGCCATCTCTCGACCACCTCCAGCAAAAGTTTGCCCTGATGGGTCCTAGTGCTCTCCGCGCTAATCCCACTAGTGTGAATGAGTGGTGAGACTTATGTCCAGGAAGATCTGGGAGGCAGACGTGAGGGACCGCCTTTATACCGACGCCTCCTGATGTGGGGCGGTCCCTGCCAGAGACTGCCAACTAGAAATTTTTCCGTGGGGTCCTGACGCCTGCTGGCTTCAGTCCTATATGTAATTTACCTACTGCAAGAGCCTCCTCTCAAAGTAAGATCAGTTGTTCAATATGAAGCACAGATATTATGAGGGGACCTAAAGGGGTGAAGTTTGGCCCATAGACTACACATGACCAAGACGCAGGGCCATGGGTGACAAACCTATTTGATCCAGATACAGGTCACCTCTTGGGGGCACTACTGAAATCCGTCAGGTCTTAGCCAAATATTATCAGGCGCTGTACAATCGTACTCCCCCTTCCGTCTACACAAACAGATGCCTAACTCAACCAATTCTCCCTTCCTAAGCTAATGAAATTTCAAGCACAGGCATTGCTAGCACCAATTACAAGTTCTGAGGTTGGAGCCATTCTTAAAGAGGTGAAAACCCTGAAGACTCCAGGCCTCGACAGCTATCCTGCCAAAATGTATAAACAGTTTAAAAGTCTCCTCCTTCCGAATCTTATACCGGCATTTCAGGCCATTCAGAAGGAGAACTCCCCACCCCCACCCGGAGGTAGGCGGTCATTACGCCCATTCCAAAACTATTCAGTATAGCATAGTGGTTAGATTAACGAGTTTGGTACATCCAGCAGACCAGACCTAGGTTTAATTCTCACAACCTCCACTTGCATACTGTGTGACTCTGAGCAAGTCACTTAACCACCCAGTGCTCCCAGGTTGCTCCTGAAAACAGGCACTTGTGCCTAGTGGGCCTTATTCTGTTACCAAAGACTAAAAAAAAAAAAAAAAGAAAGATCCAAAATACTCTGCTGTATACCGTCCAATTTCGATGTTGAATTATGATTATAAAATTTTATAGCAGTCCTGGCCCAGAGAAATGAAAATTAGTACCTACCATAATTCTTGATCTTTCTGTGTATCTTCACCATTCATCACAGCTGGGTATGCGACTGAGGTCACGACCCTGGGAGCTTTTTCTCAGGGACAGGTAGAGTCGACGCATCATCGACGCTAACGACTGCGTGGCACTGCTGGGTTGGCGGTTAGGTGTCGTGAGACCCCGCCCCTCCCGCCAGTTCTGAGTCGCCGAGAGTGAAAATGTGGGGTGGGACAAAGGGAGGTAAGGGACAGATAAAAGGAAGAGATATACAAAACAAAAGGAGGAATAACGGCTGAGAGGACAGAAAAGGAGGAAGAGGAATCTAAGGGATTGGGAGGGCACCAATCTCTGGGAAAGAAGAAGAAGAAGGGAAGGACAAACATCTTTCTTGGAAGGGGAGGACAATGCCAACTGACCCTGCAACCTGGACCTCCTAATTAAGACTGAACAAGTTCAGACCTTCTGCCCTAGGAGAGAGAGAGAAGAAAATCTGGCAAGGCAAGCAAGGTTAACCACAGAATGAACAGCTCCAGGCAGAGGCGACTATCCTGAAGGGATTAGTTGCAAAACACAACTAAAGAAGTCCAGAAGCCAAGGTACGTCCCTCCTATCCAAAAGAAAGGTGGGTGGAGGAACTTCAAGAGAAGAGTCTCCCCAAATAATTAAAAATCGAATTAGTCCCAAAGGACAAGGGAGAAGGGGAAAGAGGGACACTAGTGCAGCACCCCATCCCTAAGAAAGGGTGGTGAAGCTGCAAGGGATAAGGCTAGAAGCCCCAGCCCCCAGTTGGTAAGCTGTAGAACTTGGTTCATCCATGCGTTTCAAGGTCCCCCACTCCTAGCTGAAGGAGGAGGAGGAAGAGGCACACAGAGGGAGGAGGGGAACCCAGAGACTGAGGCCCCAGGGGATGGAGGGTGGATTTTGTGATGAATGGTGAAGATACACAGAAAGCTCAAGAATTACAGTAGGTACGTAATTTTCATATCTTATCTGTGTCAGTCTTCACCATTCATCATCCAGTTGGGTGAGTACCAAGCCCCCGAAGAGGCCGAGACCCAAAGGACTGAGTCCCTTAGCTCCCAGTGGAGGAGAGAACACTGAGAGGAGAGCCCTATGGGTCTCGCAAGGCCAGAGACTGGGGAGAGTGAGATGGGGACCACCCGGGAGGGGCAGGAGGATGCCCTGATAGACGCCACCTCACTCTACAGGAGAAAAGGTGGGTTCTCCGGCAGGCGGAGGAAATCACCCCACGCCGGCCAAGGGTGACAACCGGGAAAGATGCAGCCATGCCGTCCACCTAATGCAGATCACTGTCCCTATGACCCTGGAAGCCATCCAGTTGGCGTTGTAAGTTGCCCTCGCTAGTGCCTTGCTCACTCCAGGCCACGCAGAGTGCGCAATGGCTTGTCTGGTTACCTCCACATTGGGCAAAGAGGCTAGGAGTTGACCCAGCCTGGACCACAAGAACCTATCATAGGAAGCGTAGTGGGCCTGATGAGCAGAAATTGACAACAACCACCGTGTCGAGTAGAAGGTCCCTCCTCCCAGAAGTCCAAATCCACAGAATCTTGATCTGGGGCCAGTCACAGTGGAGGGCGCTAGCCCATCTAGAGTGTCCAGCTGTATCAGTCCTGACTGAAGATGAGGCACATGACCGGAGACTCCGGGCACAATACCTCTGGCTCAGATCCCTAGGGCTGGGACTCCAGAATAGGGTCATTGCCAGAACTACAATGACGCCTCCTGGAAAGGAGCAGGCCAGGCTGGCACCACAAGGGTGGTCAGAATGAAGTCGCCTAAAAAGGCACGCATTGAATGTTCCGATTGTGCTGAGGAATGGGTGGAGTGATACGGGGTCTTCCATCATCCTCATGAGGAAGCGCTGATACCGGTGAGAACAGCAGCAGGGGAGATGTGGATGGAAGGTTCCTCTCCTCCAGAAGAGAAGGATGAGAAGCGGAAGCCCTCGGAGATCAGAGGTTGGCTGCTCAGGAGGAGGGTGGAACACCCACTGTCCATGGCCCTGACATAAGTAGGGAAGTGAGCAGCCGCACTCTGAACTGTTCCAGAAGAGAGGTCCCATAGGATCACAAATGCTTAGAAGAGCAGGAGATGGCGACAGAGGAATCGGGACAGGCCCACAAAAGAAGAGGAACGTCCTCTTCCGGACAAGAGAGCTCCACCAGAATCCTCCAAGGAGGAGGAGTTCCAGAGAGCCCAAGAGCAGACAACTGATCAACCACGCTGGAACTGCCTAAACTGCGTTCCTGAAGAATCTCCTGTGAGGTGACCGGGACCGTGTGAGCCCAAAAGGATGGTCCCTTCCTCCAAAGACCAGGGCACTCTCCAGGAGACCGAGAAGGAAGGGCGGAGTCCGCTGGAGACCCTCCTGAACCCGGTGGGTCCCAGAGAAGGGCTGCCTTCGAATATTGGCCCTCGACCCTCAGAGTCCGACAGAGCCCTCCGCCTTGAAAATACCAGCCTGGGCAGCTGGCAATCCTGGTCGGTCCCTGAGGACAGCACCCAGGAGTAGCACCCTACCTCCGGTGGGCACCCCTGGTTGGCCCATAAGTTGGTCATCCTGGCACACCACATGAAGGGTGTCCCAACCGGAGGGCAGAAAACCCTCCAAGTCCAGGCTGCAGGACACAATGGCCTGGACCACCACCACCTGCTGGTCAGCACCCCAGACTCGGGGCTACTGCCTGCTCCTCAGAGGGAGGCTAACTCTGGTCAGCCAAAGTAGCTACTGGAGGTGTCCACATGGGCTGCCAACTCCAAAAGTTGGACAGCGAGTCCAAACTAGACTCAAGTCCACCTCCGAAGAGGGAGACCGCAGTCTGGTGCCAGACTATAGCGGATGCCTGCTCCTGTCGGGACCAAGAAAGGCACCAATCTGGGTATCCACACCAGAGTCGGCACTGAACTCCCCACAGCACTCTGAATGGCACCCGAGGAAGAGATGGTGCCAGAGCAGCAGTGGAACCGACCCTATGCCGGCCACTGCACCATCCCTCCCATGGTGCTGTGAACAGCATTGGTATCAGGACGGCACCGGCAGCCTTCGCTGGTGCTGAAAGAGGTGCAGAAATGGAAATTACATACCTACCGTAATTCTTGATCTTCTTGGACGAAGTCTCCACCACTCATTCACACTAATGGGGATCTCGCCGGGGCGCTTGGACCCAGCGGGAGCAAACTTTGTAAGAGGCCAGCACCAGAGATGGAGCCGCAAGGAGCAGCACCACGAGCCTCTACTCATGCGGCAATGACTATCTCGGCCAACCCACCAACTGCCTCAGTACCTTTTTTTCTGAGAAGGTGCAGCTAACTAACCTAGAAGGATAGCTTAACCATAAACCGGACATAAGATAGTCCGAAAGACCCGTAAAGAAGGGTCAAGAAAGAAGTCTTCACAACCTAAGATTGAGGGGTGAAGACCAACAACAGAGGTGAGCTCTGGGGATGGTGGGTGGGCGTGTGAGAGTGGTGGAGACTTCATCCAAGAAGATCAAGAATTACGGTAGGTTCGTACTTCCATATCTTCCTGGACATAAAGTCTCCACCACTCATTCACACTACTGGGAGAGTACCGAGCTAATAATCCCCGAGAGGGCAGCAGGAGAGACCAAGAGATCACAAATTTAGGACAGAAGTCCATTAAGGATGGTTCTGCCAAATGAAATATGTCATCTGGCATGAACATCCAGGGCATAGTGTTTGCCGAAAGTATGCAATGAGCTCCAGGTAGCCGCATTGCAAATATTTGCAATGGGCATGTTGCAGATTTCCATCAAGGATGCCGCGACGGCTCTGGTAGAGTGAGTGTACACTCTGCCTTCCAGCTAACCTGTGCCATGGAATAACAGTGGCAAAGGCATGCCACCAGCCATGTAGAAATGCATCTGATAGCGACAGGTTGATCCAGCCGGTCTCGCTGAAGGAAACAAACAGTTGTTGAGCTTTATGAAATTCTTTTGTTCTGTCTAAATAGAAATTCAAAGCTCTTCTCACGCCCAAAGAATGAAGAGAATGCTCCCTTCATTTTGGGAGTTCGAAGTAAGTAGAAGCACCAAAGGTTGGTTTAGATGGAATTCTGAAACAACCTTAGGGAGAAACTTAGGATGGGTCCCAAGAACTACTTTGTCTTTATGAAACACAGTATACGGAGGGTCTGTGACCAATGCATGTATCTCAGAGACCCTCAGGCGAGGTAATGGCCAACAGGAAGGCTGTTTTCCAAGTGAGAAATTTCAACTCACAGGTAGCTAGAGGCTCGAAGGTTTTGAGTGACCATGTCTCAGCACAAGATTAATGTCCCAGGCTGCGACTGGACGCCTGATAGAGGTCTGGTATGCAGAATTCCTTTAAGAAACCTCTTAACTATCATAACTGAGCCAGTGACAAGGAAAGTACTGGCTCATGATAAGCTGAAATGGCACAAAGGTGAACTGTGGAGTATTGGAGACCTGAATTTGAGAGGTCTAAGGGATACTCTAGAACTTTATTTGGTAGGCAGGAAAAGGACTCAAAGTGGATTTTGCACACCAGAGCGAAAACGTTTCCATTTAGCTTTGTAAGTTTTCCTAGTGGCTGGCTTATGCAGAGCCAGAAGAATAACAAACTCATGACAGACACTGAACCTGTTCACTTCTATCTCTTCAGGAGCCAAGCGTGAAGGTGAGGTGATCTCAGATTGGACTGGACCACAGGTCCCTGAGCCAGAAGGTTCTGCCTGAAGGGGAAGCCTTTCAGAGGGTTTTTGACGTATCTGCTTGGTAATGGAAACCATAGTTGTCGAGGCCAGAAGGAAGCAATGAGGACCATTTTGTTCCCCTGAGACTCGAACTTGAGAAGTACCCTCTGAATTACAGGAAGGGGAAAGGCATATAGAAAGCTGTTTGTCCACTGCAGCCTGAACGATCCTGACAGAAAATGCCAGGCCCTGATTTCTGGAGCAGAAGAGAGGCAGTTTTGTGTTGAGTGGGGAAACAAAAGGTCCAGGCCTGGAGTTCCCACTCTGCAATAGTGACTGAACTACGGTTGAGTCGAGAGACCATTCGTGAGGATCTGTCTCTGTTCTGCTGAGATGGTCTGCCAGTTCATTCTGCACTCCCCGCAGGTAGACTGCTTGGATTAGACACTTGTGCTCCAAGCACCATTCCCACACCTCATCGCTTCCCGCATAAGGGGTAAGAGTCAGCACTGCCCTGCTTGTTGATGTAATACATCACTGCTTTGTTGTTCGCTTGAAGGAGAATGTTCTTGTGACAGAGAATGTCCTTCAAAGCCCAGACTACATAAGGATGGCCCTCACTTCTAGGACATTTATGTGAAGCTGGGACTCTTCCCGAGTCCACGACCTTGAGTGTGGACAGTCTGACAGTGAGCTCCCCACCCCATCAGGGACGTGTTCCGGTAATGGAAATCTGATTATCCAGAGGAGCAAAGGATACCTTCCAGAAGATTGTCCTCTTGCAACCACCAGGTGAGTTACTTCTTCAGAGGTTCCATCACCTTGATGAGAAAGGACTGAGGTTGAGTGGTTGGGGACCACCGGTAGTGAACATCCATTGAGCGGTTCTCATGTGCAGGCATGCTAGGGTACAGTGAACACCAAGGATGCCATGAGACCTACCATCCGCTGCATCGAGATAGCTCTCAACCAAGCTGTTCTCTGATGTATCGGCCATCTGCAGGATATCGCCCTTCTGTCCTCTGGGAGGCTGCAGCTGTGATTTGATATTTTACAGGACTCCCATGGACGTGAGAAAGTCTGAGGCCGTAGCAACGGTGCCGGAGTTCCTTGCCTGGAAGGGCTTGCAAGAAGACAGTTGTCCAGATATGGGAACACTTGTATTCCAATTTTTCTGAGATGCGCTGCAAGTATTGCACAACACTTTGTAAAAACTGCGGGCGCGAGGACTGCCCAAAGGGCAGGACTCTGAACTGATAATGCTGGCCCAAAGCCATGAACCTTAGGTATTTGTGATGCCTTGGGTGAACAGGAATATGTTGGTAAGCATCCTGCATATCCAGGAGGCTAACCAGTCATGTTGATGAAGCAAAGGTAACAGGGTTCCTGGCGATATCATTCTGAATTCTCTTCAGAAAGAAATCTGTTTAATTTTCCATGCCCCGGTTTTTTGGAACCAGAAAGTAATGGGAGTAGAACCCTGTGTTCCATTGATCCAACGGAACTACTTCCACTGCCCTGCTGTTCAGAAGGCCTTGTGTCTCGTAGGCAAGAAGTTTTACTGAAGTACTGACAGCCTGGGCTGTCGTTTGGGCTACAATCTGGAGGAGTCTCTGAAAGATAGAGGGAATACCTCATGGATTACCCGGAGGATGCATTTGTTCGATGTTAGGACTTCACCAGTTGTAGAATTGAGTCAGACGACCTCCCACTGCTGAGGAAGAGTCCCCTCGGGCAGCTGAGGTGGGACCTGGCTAGCAACTCAGAAGGCGGCACTGGGCGCACTGGGTCCTTGAGCCTTCAGTTTTGCTTTTGAGGCTGAGGGGTTTGGTTTTATTAAAACCTCCCTGCTTTTGCCCGCAAAGGACTGATGGTTTTGAAAATGGCATTTGTTAACACCCTCGAGAGGCGGAGGAGGTCGAGAATTTAATGGCTGGCCTAGTCTTTGTGTGGCCTCTAGAGCCTGTTCTACTTGAGGGTCAAGAGGTACACACCATCAAAAGGCAACGCCATGACCTGTTGCTGGGCATCATTTGTAAAACCTGAAGTGTGCAGCCAGGAATGGCAGTGGATACAAATGCCTGCCGCCGCCGAGGCAGTATCAAGACGACTATAGCTGCTTTAACCTGCTGGTTGTTGGACTCGACCTCTGGTTATGGCTTGAAGAAACTCTGAATTAGTGTCCGACTCGGTAGAGCCTCAACCATTTGTTTGAGCAAATGCCAAAGAACATACTCATACTGAGAGAAATAGCCTTGGTAGCTGGCGACACGCATACCCAGGGTGGATGCAGCAAAGACTCTCTTACCTAAAGTATCTATCTTCCGAGATTCTTTGTTTATAGGTCGAGCTGCAGTAGTCTGAGGAAGGATGAACTTATTCTCTGCCAAGACTACAATAGGATCCGAAAAGGCTTGGGAAGCCAAAATAGGTCGATCCTTGGGAGCAGCATACTTCCTATCTATGGACTTGGCCACAGAAAGAATGAGTGCAGGATTGTTCCATACCAATTGAGAAAGCATCTCAAAGGAGGGTTGTACCGGGGAGTTAAATCCATAGGGATGTCCAGAACATGAAGGTGTTGGGAGTCTTAAAAGCTTCCCAGAATCAGGGCCGCCCGTGGCTGGAGGGTTGAGGCGCTGGACATCACATCTCGCGACGCCGGCACCCGGTTCAGGAATGGACCCGGTGCTGGGGTCGGCAGGAGTAGGAGGATCGAGCATCCCAACGGATGCCTCTCCTCGGGTGGGTGACCAAGAACGACTAGCGTTCTGGTATCCCTTCAAGCCAGTGGAAGCACCGGCAGTAAGGATGGAGGCAGCTCGTTCTGTGGAGTCGGGAGGGAGACTATGGACAGCGCATGAGAGGTAAAGGTGTGTGAAGGTGTGTGTCAGCACCCACCACTCAGGATGTACGCCTCAAGCACCGGATGTCTCAGAGGGTAGGGGATTAAAGGAGAAAACGGAAAACACCTCTTGGCAGCCCTAGATGAAAGCTGTCCCGTTCCATCCAAGACCACTGAGAAGGGACAGACCCTGCGTGCAGAAGGTAAGAGAAAGGAAGCACTCTAGGGCAGATCCCATGAAGGTGGAGTGGTGGAAATGAGCGGACGGAAGGAGGGCACCAAGAGGAGATAGGCGGATAAATAGAAAGTAAAAAAAAGCTTCCCAGAATCGATGTCCATAGTCTGGAGAGAAAGAGTGGAATTCAAATTTTCAGCACAGACTTAAATGACAGGTCCTCGACCACAGGCTGTGCTACAGGATTAGGTCTTGCTCCTTCCACATCATCACCCAGTCTAAGATCTGGGTCAGACTCAATATCATCTCCCAACAGTCCAGGAGGGACTGCATGGACAGGAAAGGAATGAAAATCAGCAGGAAAAGAGGAAGGAAAAGAATTCGAGACGAGAAGCCCTGAAGATTGGCAGATGAAAAGCCAGGCCTCGCACCTAAGAAGAGCACGGTGCCAACAAAGCTGATGGCACAGAAGAGGAACCAGCGCAAGCAGCCACGCGCGCTGAAAAGCCGTACGGTGCTAAGGATGGTGCCGAGACGGCGATCGACACAAAAATTGGTGTCGAAAGCAACCCACCAAAGCTAACGGTGCCAAAACCAACCCAGGGCCCGCAAGGTTAGGATTTGAGGAAAGGAAGGAAGAATACCAAGAGATAGAGGCATCAGGTGGTCCCTGCTCCGCAGCCATGTAGGGGAAACACCTGAGCACGGAATCGACGGCATCACGAAGAGGCTGCGACTAGGAGGCCCAATCGCCCTGCCCGATCCCCAAAGAGCCTGAAGGCCCTGGAGTGACCGGGCTAGGCAGCTGGACCAACCTCCAGCCCATTGCTCCATCAGAGCGCCCACTGGTGAAACTGTTCATCGGAAGCCCTCTGATGTCGACTTAGGTCGGTGACCAGAACTAGGAACCAGAGACTCTGAACGAGGAGACTGGCAACTGACCTCAATGACCAACCGTCATGATGAGACATATCAGAGGGCTACCTGAGTGATGCTCTTCTTTTTGACCTACAGGTCCAAGAAGAGTTCAAGGCTGAATGGTGCAGAGAATGCAACCATTTTCTTTTATGCTTCCAGGGGACCGCCATCCCCTTGGGCACTGGACTATCCATTGTCATCACACACCCTCCGGAGAAGGCAGCGGACCGGACCCAGCCCGGCTGACTTAACAGTTTTCATACGAGGTCTCCCTACCATCACCTGACCCGCTCATGGTCGACTCCGGCCAAAGTAGGCTGAGACTTTTTCTTGATAAGAATAAATTATCGAAGCGTACTTTATTCGAGAATGCTACAAAATAATAAACTGAAAACTATGCTGCTAGTTTGAAGTTTGGACTCTAATGAGCTCGTCATACTGAAGTGCACTTGACGCCGAAAAAGGAACTGAGGTGGTTGGAGGTCGACGTGAGATAGTCACTGCCACATGAGCCCTCCTAGAAAAAGTTTGTTCCGCTATCCAGCCCGGCGATCCCCATTAGTGTGAATGAGTGGTGGAAACTATGTCCAGGATGATCGAGAGTGACACCTCCCATGGCTTGCCAAGCGGCACAGGAGCTCAGACACAGTCTGCACCCAGTCTCGGCGCCGCCAGAAACAGTCAAAGATGGCGCCAGAACTTTCTGGTGCTGTCAGCATGAACGGTGTTGACAGCAGAGATGGTGCTGAGCGTGAACTGGCGCTAACTATGGTGCCATCAGGGCCCAAGATGCCAAGGTCCAAAACGACACCGATGGACGGCGTTGAGGACGGTGCTGACCCAGGCTTTCCAGCCCGAGAAACAACACCAGAGGAAGCCTTTGCTTCGAGAGGGCGACTGCTGGAGCGGTGCCTCCACCCACGCCCTGAAGGAACAGACTGGGCCTCTGCACGTGGAAGGGCCTGCCACGGTGAGGCTACAAGAGGCAGAAGCCCTTCCTCCGCGGTCCATACAGAACCAGGAGGGGACCCGGAGGAAAGGTTGGGAGACCGTGAGTTTGCGACGACGAATGCAAGACTCGTCCCCCGAAAGTCGGAGCTCAACTTCCACGCTGCGCTGTTCCAGGACACCTTGTATCCATAGAGAAACAGGTGGCTCACTTAACCATGTCGAAGCGGGCCAAGACACGTAAGACAGCGATCATGCTGGTCAGTGGCAGAATAATTGCGGCTGCACGGTACCGACGATAGGAAGCCACCCTGCTTTCAGCGATTTTTGCCCTCCGACCTTGACATGATCGACAGTAAACAAAGTGAAAAACAGACTCTATGTCGCAGAAAATAATAAAGGAACAATCTTACCAGGCAGCAGCGCCAACTAGGTGATAAAACAGACAGGAGGGATCGGCATTGAGAAAACGGAATTGTCAACAGGCCAAAAACTTCAGGAGCTCCTCACGAGGTGTGACCTCAATGGAGGAGATGAAGAACTGGCAGGAGGCAAGACTGATGACACCTAACGACCAACCCGCGAACACCACGCGGTGGGTGCCTCGAGGGCCATGCAGGCAGTCGTCAAATGCGTCCATCCCCACAAAAAGCTCTCACGGGTTGTGACCTCCAGCCACATACCCAACTGTGATGAATGGTGAAGACTGGCACAGATAAGATCAGACTCACTGCTTCCCTTTCTGGTTGATCCAGCCTAGGTAGGGTTTATACATAAAGACAGGCGAGGACACAGTTAGCACACCCTACTTTTAACTGATTACAGAGTTACTAGAAAGATCCCCTGACATTGCTAGGCCTTGACGCCGAGAACGTGTTCTATAGGGTCTTCTTGACCCTTTCTGTAGGCACCTTCAACGCTGGTTTTCCTGGATGTCTTTATCTTACAAATACAAAATATGTACAGTTCTCCGCAGGACTATCTAAAACTTGATGGTTCCCTATCTGAACCTTTCCTCCTCTCTCTAGGTGCACCCATCAAGGAGCCCACTAACCCAGGGGCGCTGTGAAGCCCGAGCAATATGGCTGCTCCAGCTACCAGTTCTTCATCATTCGAGAGAGAAGGCATTTCTATTGCTCTCTTTTTCGCTACATCACAAAATTTCATTACTCTAGTTGGTTTATCCAGTCTCCAGGCATGAGATGAGAAAGTCCTAAGAGAAAAGCAGCCCCAAGACGGAGTTCTCAGCAACCATCTTGGTGCCTCGCCGCCGGTCGGCCCTGGATGTGCGGCTGCAGCTGAAGTACAGCCAGAAGTTAAAATGCTCCAAACTGTCGGGCTAAGCTAAATACCCTGATAAAATCAGTAACGGGACTCTCTGACAAGTCTGACTCCTTAACTAATCGGGTCTCGATCTTGGAGACTTCTTTTGAAGCAGTGCAAACCACGATGGTGGAAGCCACCGAAAGAGCAGATTCAGCCATGGGAGCAACGGCAACCCTCATCAATCCTTCGGATGCCCTGAAATGGACACAAATACATGCCGCCAGTTGTCCAATCCAAGTGGAACAGGGTGACTCAAGTTCTGATGCCGAAACTTGAAACTGGTACAGTTCTTGCCCATGAGGTTTTATTTGTTTCTTACAAGAGTGAAAGAAACTCTCCAGGTACTCTATATTGACTGCCTGTTTGTTCGATGTGCCTGTTCAATAATAGGTCCCGTTTTGCATTTGTTAGAGGGACTGTTCACATGGTTTAGGCTTCCATTTATGGAGACTGCATTATATTTTCTTGTTTGCATAGTAGCTAATGTATAACTATTACGCTAAGCGCCATACAATTAACATTGGTCATTACAATAGCTGAGCAGATATGATTTAAATATGGGAATAACATGTTTTGTGTAACGCTCGGACAGCATGGTTCTTTAAAATATCTTCCTCAGGTAGGAAGATGCAGACACTGGTCTTTTTCATTTAAATGTATCTGATTACTATACCATGCAGCTCATGGACTCCAGTTACAGCTATTTAAGTGATTTCTACTCGACCTAGGTTGTATTATAATGTGTAATCTCCCAGTATGACATATCTTAATGATGCACAATCTCATCTTATTGTTTTAAGAGGAGTGGCACCCTTATTGGAATATTTTAAACTCCGTTATATTCTATGTCTGCAATTTCAAGCTGTATGTGCTTTGATAAACTCAATAAACAGACAGAAAAAAATGATGTCCACTATCCCTCCTCTTATTTGCACTCTATTTGGAACCCTAGAAGAGTCCATTCGATCCCATCCAAATATAGAGGAATCCCTTGGTGGTTGTGCATATAAAATATCGCTCTTGCAGATGATATTTTATTCACCCTGAGATCACTAGAAACCTTAACCCGAGATGTAGAAACAACACCGAATATTTGGCTCTTTGGCAGGTTATAAAGTAAATAAACAAAAGACAGAAGTCCTTCTTTATAATTATTACCCGCTCCTGACTTAAAACGTATATTCCCTTTAAATGGTATAAAATGGCAATGCGATACCTAGGGATTAAATTAACTAAGAACTTAATTCATTTAGACCTACTTAACGATGCCCCTTACTCAGCAACTCTCAAGATGATTTATCCAGATAGTCACAATTATCACTGGGGTTCCTGACCTGGATAGAAGCCATTCAGCAAAACATACTGCCCGTTTTCTCTTCTTCTTGCAGACCCTTCCTTTCCTACCCAGTACTACATATTTCCAAGAATGGGATAGGCTAATTTCTAGATTTGTATGGCAGGAAAGCCACCACTAATTAGATATTCAGTATTACAACTACCGAGAGACAAAGGAGGATTAAACCTTCAATTTCAGTCAGTACGCTTGGCAGCCCATGTATGGACAATCCTATACTGGCTTATGCCAGCAAACGTGGCCCACTGGAAGACTATTGAATTAGCCCTTAGTGACATATTTTATTTGACGGCATATCTATTTGGCAACCCCACCCTCCAGATGTCTTCTGTTGGCAGAGTTCTGCAATACACAGTGGAAACTTTTCGTCACTGGCTGCTTATCTGGAATAAATCTCTCTACTACAGAGCAGATTTTCCTTAGGTCCCTGGCTAACGATCATGACTTCACCCCAAACAAAATAGACAGAGCCTTGATAGATGGCATAGGCACAATCTTAAGTTTGTCCATCAGCTGGTGGGACCTACAGAGCTGGCGTCCTTTGTATCCTTACAGGCATCATATGGGATGCCCACCTTGGAATTCCACAGATTTATGCAGATCAAAACGTATCTGCAGCCACATGAGGAACCTCTTGCTACGATAGCAGAAAGATCCCCACCCCTGATTTCGATCATCCCTACCCATCTTAGAGGAAATGTGTCCAAGCATCTTATCAGTTTAATTTACAAGGCAGCGAGAAACACACTTATGGATTCTACCAAATCCGTCAGACTCAAATGGTCCCAAGAGCTCCAGAGTGAGATCCCCTGCATGTCTGGAATCTGTCCAAGCTAATAATATATAAGGCTTTCTCTGCAGTCTATTGGAAGGAATATACATGGAAAAGTATACTCAGATATTTCTGTACACCTGCAGTGGTGGCCAAGTTTGTGGGTCCTCAGCTGGGACACTGTTTGGGGGTTGTGGCCAGCTATGGGTGAACCATGGCTAAGTGTTATGGTCCTGTCCCTTGATCTTTCACTACTGGCAGGAGGTTCTGGCTGACATACTAGCCATATGATTGTCCCTCTTCTCACACATGTTTATGTTCTTACAGATGCCTTACTGGAGGATTGTAGTGTTAATAAAGACACACACCCGGCAAGTAACACTTTTGTTCTTCGAGCCAAGAAGGTCATAACCAGGCTGTGGTATACAACTAAGATACCCACACGGACTGTTGGTATAGACTCACTGTGGAAATCTACACACTGGAAAGGCCATCAGATAGGTTGTCAAACCGCACTGAATCTACTGAAATCAAATGGTGTAAATGGGTTACCTACCAACTTCAAAATCACCCAGATTTTGTACCTTAGGGGTTAAAACTTATCAGCTCATAAGGTGATGTGACCTGGCGGGATCTGGGGCATTGGAAGGCTATCCTCGAACCTCTGTTCCGTTTGAGATCATATAACTCTCAACTTGGGTTTTGGCCCAGTGGACAGTTGTGGCCCCTTCTTTCTCTCTCTCTCTCTTCTTCTCTCCTCTTTCTACTATTTTCTTTTAAAGGAACTAGAAGGCCGCTATGTTCTGAACAACATATGACTGCCCATCTTCTTTCCTCCTCTACTCATCCCAGTTGTAAACTCCCAGGCACCACTGGTTAGGTAGTTCCAGTTAAATGAGAGTGTGACAGTCTGCCCCAGCACAGCTGCACAAAAGGACTGAAAAGCAGGAGCATTACATTTTGTAACTAACAAAAGTCATTTTACCTCATATTCTATACAGAATCTGTAAAAAAAAAAAAAAATTATTGTGCCTAGCTATCCCTGTTGAGTTGGGATGATGGTATTAGAAAATATAGTCCTTATTTTATGATTTTATCTGTATACTTGAAATACTTTACATGTAGCAGTCAGGAAGTTACCATTTATCCACGCCATGGACTTGGGATGGTTTAAAAGGTTAAAAAATTAACTAATAAGTTTAACAATAGAATGTATATGAAAATGTTGTAACTTTTACGTCTAATTATGGTAATTATCAGAGTTATGGCACAATTACTGTACCCTTGGAACATCTGTAATGTTATTTCTTTCCTGGTTGCTCAACAGATACTGAATTTTAAAAGAGTGTGCTTCTCCCTGTTTGCTGATGTAGCACATGTCAGACTTGTCCATCTGGAGGAAGACTATTTTGTGGCAGACATAGTCCACCAGGCCTAGAGGGCATAAAGGACGGCTCATCTCCAACACACTGATGTGGAGGTGGGACTCTGCAGAACTCCAAATTCCCCGAGTGTGGTGGTCCTGACAATGGGCTACCCATCCCAGCAGAGACATGTCCGTGGTAATGGTTACTTGAGGCTCTGGTTGAGAAAAGAGAGACCTTGGAAGAGATTGTTCTCCTGTGTCCACCATACAAGTGATCAAAGCAATCCACCATAAAGTGACTGAACCAGAGGGTTCATAACCTAGATGGGATAAGACTGAGGATGAGTCGCTGGGGACCACTGGTGTGTGCATCCACTGCGTAGTTCTCGATGAAAACCTGGGAGTCTAAGCTTTCAAAGGTGCACCACAAGAATGGCAAAGCACCTTGTAAAGACTCAAGGTGCCAAGGATAGCCCAAAGGGCATGACCTGGAATCAGTAATGCTGACCCAAAGCCACAAAGTGGAGAAATCTGTGGTGGCTGTGGTGGACCAGGATATATTGGTAGGCATCCTGCATGTCCAAAGAAGCCAACCAGCCCTGGGCTTGAAGAGAGGCAGAAAGGTCCCTAGGGAAATAATTTTGAAATACTCCTGCTGTATGAACTTGTTCAGTTTCCTGACGCTGAGAATGAGGTGTGTGCCCGGGTTTTCAAAACAAGGAAGTAGTGGTAACAGAAGTCTTTGCTGGCTCCGACTCCACCACTACTTCCTCTGCCCTGTTGTCAAAAGGCTCACAACGGGGGCGCTGTGGGAGCCTAAGCAAGATGGAAGCCTGAAGACAGAGCTCCTCGAATATAGATACCTAAAACGTCTGAAAACTATGTTATTTGTAAAGAAAATTAGAGCATCTTTATAGCTCAGCGTGTTTGAAAGGCTGGTGATAAGGATGGGGAACCCTCGCAAGGATAAATCAATGGGAGATGGAACTAAAGTTAAAAATCCTCCAGGACCCCAGACCACGCAGTCCACCCTAGGCCACATCTCCGAAGCTGCAGAGGAAGGCTCCGAGGAAACATTGCAGATGTTTGGTCTTAAACTTAACCGTTAATTAAATCGATGGCAGGACTGTCAGATAAGTTTGACAATCTAGCTAATAGAGTTGTGGCCATCGGCTAGCGTGGAAGCCAACGTGATAGCAACAGCTGATGTTACGGAAGCGGGCAGACGAGCAATGGAGCTCGTTCATAGTCCTGAAAGAAAACTCACACCTGAAGTCCAGAATTGAAACCCTGGAGAACCAAGCTCCAGCTCACAACTTAAGACTGCTCGGACTAACACAGGGGTGTGAGGGGATCATTTGCTGCTGTACCTACAAGAATGGCTAGTTCAGCAATTGGCGAGGAAGCTAGCCCTGTAGTGCAAAGGTTTCAGAAGGCATATCAAATCACATTGAGAGGATGGCCTAATAATCCGAAGCACCACGGGCTGTTGTGATGGTAACTGATGGGGTAGGCTCCAGAGATCACCCTGATGGCGCTTGCACGGCGCAAGAAAACGTTACTGCAGGATGGCCAGGCTGTTAACATGTTCCTGACTTATTACGCCACGCTGCAAAAACGCAAACAGTTTGATGGTGCTCCTGCAATTTGAGAGAAGCAGGCATCTCTCCCACGGGTTAGTTTTCCAAGCCCGGTTACGAATAGTGTCTCGGGCAGAGTATATATTTTTTCGGATCCCACGGAGGCACTCAAATGGTGTCAAAGAAATGTTGCAGCTCGCCCTCAAGATGTGGCCAGAGAGGACTTTACATCTGATGAAGAGGAAACCTGAATCTCCGATAAGTAAACGGACAATAAAAGCTCTGTTTTTGATGGGGAGGAAGAGGTTATTTTACCCAGGTTGTTTTTTCAAGAGAACTTGTTATCGCCAGATTTAATTAGTCCCTTTCATAACCTTGGGTTGGAAATGTTCCTTCCCTCAATTTCTTATATCCTAAAAGTTAATGTTGATAGGGTACAGTTATGATTTGTCAAAGCTGATGTATGTTCCTGAATTATATTTTAACTGCGCCATTACAATATTTTCTTAGTTGACACACTGTTTACTTAACCGTGCTTCTAGCTTATTAGTGGGTTATAACGTTAATATGTGAAGCCATGCACTGTAACGCTAGGCACCTTTCTTTTCAAATAAGCACACGGAGCAAAGTTTTTCTTCTTGGTTTACATTATGCTCTGTCTAAAATTAGGTATGCACATATTAGTGCATTAATTTAGGAAAAGGCATGGTGGTATTATTTCCCATTTTAGGGTCTAAATAGCTGTAATTTAGGACTTTGGACACACGCACTAAACACCATGCAGCTCATGGGTTCGTTTGCAGCTTATAATATGTGGACAATATATTAATTTCTCTATTAGTGATACCTTCCAATGCTGTATCTTTAAGCATTTGCAGACTATTTGAATGTATTAAGAGGAGTGGTGCCCTCATGGTTTTATTCTACTATCATGAGTATCAAATGCTAGTGAAATGTAACTGAATGTTTGATGAATAACCAATAAACAAAGTTAAAAGAAAAAAAAAAAAAAGGCCCACAACCTCCTTCATGAGAAGGTCAGACATGGGTGCTGACGGGGGCTTACTGGGTACATAATCCAAAGCAGCTCTGAGAAATTTTGTGGTATCCCTCCCAGATGATCCTGAGGACCCACTTGTCCATGGTGATGGATTCCCACTGACAGTAAAACTGAGCCAGATGGGCCCCCACTGGAGAGAAGAGGTCTGCCCATAATTTCAGAGAGTGGCACTAGGCGTTTTGGGGCCTGTGCCTCAGGCTTGCTTCTTTGTGGCTGGGGAGGATGGAACTTGACTTGAGCTCACTTCCCTTGGCTCGAAAGGACAGCTTACAGTAATTAAAAACTAACCCTTTCCTTTCTGGGGTGAGAAGGGCAGGTCAAGAAGTCTTGATGGTCATTCTGGTCTTCTGAGGGGCCTCAAGGGACTGTCCTACCTGTTGACTGAACAGACAGGAGCCTTTGAAAGGAACATTCATAACCTGCTGTTGGGTGTCGTTGGAGAAACCAGACATCTGAAGCCAGGAGTGTCTCCTAATGCAGATTCGAGCAGCATAGCACAAGGCAGTGTCAAAGTTGTCCATAGCACCGCCCGCCAGTGCAGCGGTAGCACTACTGTTTGCGATGCCAGCGACCCAGGTTCAGTAGTGAACCACCTGGGCTGCTGCAGGGCCAGCCGGGGAGAGAGGGACTGAGCGCCTGACGGGCCGCCCTCCCTCTCTGGGGAGGAGCGGGCTGCATGCTTTGCTGTGGTCACCCTCTGCTGGGTGACCACGGGTGGTGACAGTGCGGTAGGGAAGCAGACAGTTGGGAGGGGCTGGCATCGGCTAGGGACCTGGGTGGATGTATGCCTCAGCCAGCCGTCTCACTGGTCCCCCTACAGTGCAGATGCCAGAGAGAGGCGGGGCTTGAACAAGGGAAAACACCCACAGTTGTGCCTATAGATGGACCTTGGCAATCGAGGAGCCGAGGGAAGCAGCCAAGTGCACACTCTCGCCAAGGTATGGAGGGAATGGGGACTCCTCCATCCTAACAGGGGGTTAACCAGGGGCTTAAGTGAATTAAAGAGAGTGGGGTACTCATTTGGGCTTGCGGCTCTGGCCCTCCGTTGTAAGGATGCATGTGAGACCCCAAAGAAAGGGGCAGCTGTGGTTCAAGGGGAGTATAAAAGAAAAGGGAGAAAAGAAAAAATTACTCACCTTAGTAATTGTTTTCTTCTAATGGAGTCTTGCTATATTATGACTTCTTGCAGTTAGCCACAGCACTTGAACTGCGGAGAGGAAAGAGTTAACTCCATAATGAATGGAGTTCTCAGCGGCAGCTTTACTGAAACTCCATCTGGCTAGTTTCAAACTGAAACTGTCAGATCTTCACGGAGCCAACACTCACTAAAAAGTCTGTGTGGAAAGTACCCTCACGCCAGCCAAATGGCTACCTACTAGTAACAACAACTACAACAACAACAACAACAAATATCACCCCTGACAAGACTACTAGACCCCTCCCCAAAGACTCAAGTCCAGGAGGGGGCCAACATACAAATCAATAACAGTAGTACCTAATTTCCCCAATCCTAAAAGAAAAGAGGGGCAAAACACCTATAATGGCATGACACAGTGCTTGCACTAATTTGCCCACACCCTACCCAAGTAGAAGTTCTGAGAGGGGCAGGTTGAGGGTGGTCATAACATAGCAAGACTCCAGTAGAAGAAAAACAATTACTAAGGTGAGTAATTTTTCTTCAAACAACATGAAGTCTTGCTATATTAATGACTTCTTGCAGATTACACAGCAGTACCTCCATGGAGGAGGGCCAGAACCTACTTAGGGAATAGGCTCTGAAGCATCGGTTGTACAAACCGAAGCATCTCCTGGCCTGGATATCCAGGGAGTAATGCTTGGTGAAAGTGTGAACTGTTTTCCAGGTTGCAGCTTGACAGATTTCCAAAATAGGAATATCTCTAGCAGCCACTAGAGATGCAGCTGTACCCTGGTAGAATGGGCCCTCAATCCTGAGGGGGTTCTCTACCCAGTTTTGGTAGCAAAATTGGATACAAGAGACAATCCACCTGGCAATTGTCCTCTTAGTGGCAGGTTTTCCTTTGCCGACCTCACCATAGGTGAGAAAGAGTTGGTGGGATTGAACCTGTGACCCTTGGTGCGTTCTAGATAATAACTCAATGCCTCTTAACATCCAAACTGTGCAATCTCCTTTCACCAGAGGAAGAATGCTCAGTGAAAAATACTGGAAGGAGATGGATTGGTTAAGATGGAAATCCGAAACCACTTTAGGTAAAACTTTCTGTTAGTCCTGAGGACTACCTTATCCCTGTGAAAAGAAATAAAATCATTTTCTACTGAAAGGGTTGTAACTCACTTATCGTCTAGCAGAGTGATGGCCACTAAAATACAGTTTTCCAAGTTAAGAACTTAAGGTCTGCGAAGACAGGGTTCAAAAGGGGTTGCATTAACTGAGCAATGAAACATTAAGGTCCCAGGCAGGGGTTGGGTCCCAAAAAGGAGGGTTAGTATGAAGTAACCCCTTAAAAACTTGGAAAACACAGGGTGAGAAGAAAGGGAGGAAGGCTTTCCTGCTGAGATAAAAGCAGAGACAGCTGTCAAGTGGACTCTTAAGGTAGCTGGCCTGAGGCCCAAAGAATTAAGATGGACCATGTAGTCCAGCAAAGTGGGCAAATCAGCAGATTCTGGGACAATATGCTTATCAGAACACCAGATGGAAAACCTTTTCCACTTGGAATTATAAGTGGCTCTAGTGGAAGGCTTCCTAGAGGCCTTTAAAATATCAAGGACACCTTGAGAAAGGTGTAAATCAGCAAATTCTAACTCTTCAAGAGCCAAGCCTTGAGGTTGAGGATTTGAGGTTGGATACCATACTCTCCCTGGGCACAGGTCAGCAGATTGTGAATCCTGGGAAGGCACAGGGGAAGGTGGACTGTCAGTGATAGCAGGAGTGGGTACCAGGGTTGCCTGGCCCAGTCTGGTGCAATCAGAATCACTTTGCAAGGTTGGGATCTGATTTTTACTAACACCTTGAAAAGAAGAGGGAAGGGGAAGGCATACAGGAAAGGAAAATTACGTACCTACCGTAATTCTTGATCTTCTCTTGTATCTTCACCATTCATTACTTCCTGGGTGTAAGCCGGAGGCGCACCATCCCGCAAGGCTTTTTTTTTTTTAAAGTCTAGCTAGCAGCACAGCCCTCGAGGTGGCGTCATGCTCCATCTTGGCGCGGCCGTTAGTAGCGACTGACCCCTCCTCCAACTCAGTTCTGTGAGCCGGAGGCAAAGAGAAAGCAGAGAATATAGATACTGAGGCAAGATGGCGAGGGATAGCAAAGCAAGGAAGAATGAACTGAAAAGGAATAAGCCAATGGAGGAAGGACAGAGGAGATAAGAGTATCCCTAGCCTAGGGACTGCAGGGCCTCCTTACCTGGGCGACTCTAGGAGGAGAGATAAGTAAGGAAATGAGAAAAGAAGAAGAAGAAGAAAGAGAAGAGAGATGGGATGTTGAAGGGACCAGAATGCCCAACGAGCATAGTTAGCTTACAGCTGAAGGTCTGCACTAAAGGGGAAGCAAGAATCCCGGAGATAGAGCTGAAGAGAAGGTTCACCAACCCGCTAGACAGACTCAGGAGGGCATAGTCCTCATCTTCAACATGCCATTGTTCTTGATACCCACCTCGGCTCCTGGCCGCGGAAGGCCTTTAACTGGAGGACACCCGAGGAGGGAAGAATAAAACCAGGCAGCATGAGGCTGCTCAGGGGTTTAGAAATGGAAAATGTAAGCCTTTCAGGCGTTTTAAGATAGAAATGGGACTCAGACTGACTGGCCAAGGCAGGCCAAGGCTTAGGCTGGCTGGGATTGGATATGGTCAGCACTGCTCTTCTGCAAAATTGTCCAGGAGGACATTTAAAAGGAGAAACCAATAAGCAAACTAGCGAGAAGGATAGCCTACCTTCTCATTGCCTTCTTGTTTGTTTTTCCTTTTTTTTTTACAGATAAAATTTTGTAGACTAGATGCATGACCCGATACCAAGATGCCTATAGCAGTCGAGAGAGTTCCCTCAGCATTTTTTTGCAAAAGAAAAAGGGATAGACGTGCCTGTCTCCTCTGCTCTGCAAGGCAAGAATGGGGGTGGATTTGATTTCAGGGCAACTATCTGGAACACGGAATTGCAGGATCAAAACTGAATAGCCTGAGCCAGGCCAAAAACCTCCAGAGGTATCTTGCCAGAAGAATGGCAAGAGATAGTTGTGCAGTCTGATCGCCAATGCAATCCACGAGATGGCCCATGAATCTTAGAGTAAGTAATTTTTCTGGAAAATTAGAAACCCCAGAAAGATTTTTTTTGAAAAATTAAGCAATTTTCCTATATTTTAAGAAAAAGTTTTTTTTTTTGTTTGTTTTATATGCAGAGAGAGGAAGGAGACGGAGGTGGAGAAGCCACAGGAAGAGGCCACTGAGGGGATGGTGGGCGGGAGTGAAGTAATGAATGGTGAAGATACAAGAGAAGATCAAGAATTACGGTGTATCGTAATTTCCTATCTTCCCTTGTCAATCTTCACCATTCATTACTCCTGGTGAGTATTAAGCTCCTCTTCCCCTGGAGGGGAAGAGGCCATACCCTGAGGGAACAAGACCCCAGCCTTCTGCTGGTGAGAAACAGAAGGAGAAGACCCTGGCTTATTCAGAAAGCCTAAGTGGGAGAAGAGCTAGGAGGTGCCTCCCGAGGACGAGGGAGACGGAGGGAGCCCCTGTCAAAGTCTCCTAGCTCTGGAAGAGAAAAGCGGGTCCCCGGAAGGCGGAGCTAATCACCCTCGCCGGGCCAGGGTGACAACCTGGAAAAGACAAGCCATGCCGTCCCGCCTGATGCAGATCGCTGTCCCCCAGCCTGGAAGCCACCTCATTGACGTCATAAGGCGCCCTTGCTTGGTGTCTTGCCAGCTCCAGGCCTACCGCGGAGAGGCAGCGGCTTGTCTGGTTTGCTCCGTGTCAGGCATGAGATGCCAGCAGCTGGGACATCATCAGACCACAGATGCCGGATGTGGGCAGCGTGGTGAGCCTGATGTGATGCAATACATGCACTTTCATGCGAAGAAGAGAGCACTCTTCGCCCCTAGCGGTCGAACTGGAGAAGTCCGGTCCGGTGGTGGTGCGGCAGGCAACGGCGCCCAGAAGGAGTATGCAGGTATACTCAAACCTGAGGACGGGTTGGGAAGGAACCTAGAGACTCAGAGGGGCACAATACCTCGCTGGCAGTCCGCCGGGGCTGGGGAAGAAGCAGCAGGGAACTGCCAGGACCGGATAGACGCCTCCTGGAAGGGGATAGGCCAGGAAGGTACCACCAGATGCTGGGCACTGAATTCACCAAGGAATTCATCGTCTCCCGTTCGGTATTGTCTCTTGAACGTAGGAAATCCGGAGATCCTCACCATCCTCGGGAGGAAAGCGCTGATATTCTGTGAAATCAGCATCGGAGGACAGATGAGCAGGGGTTCCTCTCCCTCAGAGGAGGAGGCGAGGATGATGGGGAATGGAATGCCCAGAGGATTCCTGCGGCGGTGGGAGAGTCGAAAGACCCGGCTCATGCATGTATCTAACATATGAGGGGCCGGCCAAGAACCTCTGAACTGCTCCCAGGATAGACGGACCCGTGGGACCCGACATGGCCCGGAGCGGGGTGGTGAAGGCAGAGAGATGGGAGAGGGGCACCTCCGAGGAGGCAACTGCTGCAGGGCTCTGGAATCGGGGAAAGGAGCCCTAGTAGGGGGGATCCGGATATCAAACCAGGCATGAGAACGGAACTCTGGGGAAGCGGAGCCTGGAAGAGCCCTGGGAGAAACTCCCCTGTGACGCCGTGACTGCATGGATCCAGAAGGGCAGTCCGCACAAACACCGCGGAGGACACCCTAGAACCCGGGGGAGGCGGGCGCTCCTCTGGCTCCTGGCCACCCCTAGGGTGGCCAAAGACGCCGGGCAGCAGGCCTGCCCTCAACCCCTCAGTTCGAGAGGGCCCTCCTCCTCGACTGCAACGTCCCCCTGTCCCTAGAGGAGGCAACAGCACCGAGTGCTTGCGGTCACGGGCCTCAGAGAGGGAGCCTCCCCCCTCCGTCACCCCGTCCTGCCCCCGGGACTCGGCCACCCCCAGCCGAGGAACCCTCAGGAGACGACGGTGAGGGGACAGGAGGAGGGCCCGCTGCGCCGCTTAGTACCCCTAGCCACCGAGGACCCAGATCCCGAAGAATGGGGTGCCAGGATGGGTCCCACATGAGTCATCGTCCTCCGAGGAGAAACGAGACCAGCAGGACCTCGATGCTGGCCACCCAAGGATCCCAGGCCACGCAGGCTGAGCAGCGAGCCCGTACCAGTCTTGACGCCGCTTGCTCCCCACGGCAGCAGGAAGGTTTGACCCCCACACTCTAGCGGTTTTGGTAGCCCGGCACCGCCTGGGGAAGGGAAGGCTAACGGGCGCCGGTGGTATCGGGAGGCGGAGCGCACCGCCGGCGGCGCCACCATGTTCACCGGCACTGGCGAAAGCGGCGCTGAAAGCAAAGCGGACCGCTAACGGCGCTTAATTACCGCGCCGCGAACGACGCTGATCCAAAGCGACGGCGCTGACCAAACGGGCGCTGTGAGGCGGCGCTGGGGTTCACTCGAGCCGCCCAAAAGCTGCGGGCCTCGACACGGGGGGAGCCTGCACCTCCGAAGAGGTGGGACAGCCAGGGCGGTGTCAGCGCTTGCGCCCCGGAGGCTGGGCGACGCCTCATTATCAAGGAAGGGGCTTCCTCCTCGGCAAGATAGGATGAGGGAGTATCCTCCTCGGACCGTATAGGCCGCGGAGGGGACCCGGAGGAAGGGGCCTAGAGATCTCGCCGAGATCTCGTGGCGACGCCGTCTCCAAAGTCGGCGGGGCCTTGCCGAGCTTGAACGCGCGGACTTGAGGGACGCCGACGGTCCATCGAGAAACAGGCGTCGCATCTAATCCATATCATGGTTGGGTCCTAGGGCAACGGGCGTAAACGTCATGCCGGTCCGAGACGGAGAAATGCCGGCCAGGAGCACCGGGATTTATTAGCGCGGCCTGTCTTCTACTCTAACGCTTAGCTCCAGAACCGACATAACGCAAACCAACGAGATTAAAACACAGAAAAACACCCGCGCGCGAAGAAAGAAAAAGAACAGTCTTACCGTATACGGCGTCAGTGTCAGGAAAAAGCGGTCGAACTACAACTACCAAGCGCTCCGCGTGGACAGGTGCTGCCTCGGGCGGGAGAAACAGTACTGAGTTGGAGGAGGAGTGGGTCGGCTACTAACCGCCGCCCCTCGCGCATGACGTCTACTCTCGAGGGCGGTGCCGTTAGCTAGACTTTAAAAAAAAAAAAAGCCTGTGGCGGGCAGGCCGCCTCCGGCTTACACCCAGAAGTAATGAATGGTGAAGATTGACAAGGGAAGATCTTCCTTCCCAATCCAACAGAAGGGCATCCAGGGGACTGAGCCCATCACTGGGGGCCTGCAGCAGAACAGTGGAAGGTGGTGGTTGTCTGGGGCTGCAAAAAGATCTATCTGAGGGTGACCCATCTGGCAAAGACTGTTCTCAGCACTGGGATTCAGGGACCATTCGTGATGGCCCTGAGAAATCCTGCTGAGGCATCCGCTAGACATTGTCCTTCCCTGGCAGATGAACTGTTATTAGAGAAGTGTTCAGGGAGTAGGCCAGAGACCACAACTTCATTGCCTTTCGGTGCACAGGGCCGACGACCGAGTGCCCCCTTGCTTGTTGATGTACCACATTGTTGTGGTATTGTCTGTTCTGACCTGGACTACTTTGTTCTGGACAGATGCAGAAAAAGCTTGAAGAGCTAAAGGACAGCTCTGAGTTCCAGCAAGTTGATGTGGAGCAGAGATTCCTGGGGGGACCACACTCCTGTGTGGAGAAGTCGCATGATGTGCTCCCCCACCCAGGAGGGAGGCATCCGTAGTGAGGGTGAGGGGTGGGAAATAGGAATGAAGGGACCCCTGTCTTAAATTGCTCTGATCCTGCCCACTGAAGAGCTAGGATCAGAGTTCGGGTCACAGGAACCAGTTTGGCAGGGGCTCCTCCTTTGGGACCAATAGGCCCTCAAATGAAACTGAATGTCTCTCATCTGGAATCTTGCTCCCTGCACTACAGCTGTGGAGGCAGCCATGTGCCCTAGAAGCTGCAAAAGTGTCTTGCTGGTTGAGAGACCTGCAGGGTGAAAAGAGGAGGCAGGGCGATCAACTTCTCTACCCTTTCCAAGGGGAGGAAGGCCCTGGCCAGCTTTGTGTTCAATTCGCACCTATGAAAGTAGTACCTGAACTGGTTCTAGAACTGACTTTGGTAGGTTTAGCAGGAATCCCAGGAGGTGAGAAGCTGCTGGGTGACTTGCAAGTGGGATTTCACCTGTTCTGGAGACTGTCCAGCAATGAGCCAGTCGTCCAGGTAGGGAAAAACAACAACCTTTGCCTTCTTAAATGAGCCACTGCCACGGCTAGACATTTTGTGAATACCCTTGGAGCAGAGGTAAGACCGAAGGGCATTGCCTTGAACTGGTAGTGGCCTGAGGGCAGTTCGAACCTGAGGTACTTTCAGTGAGAAGGCCTGATTAAGTTACGAAAATAAGCATCCTTGAGGTCCAGGGAGGCTGAGCCAGTCCCTGGCCTCAGTGAGGGCAAAATTCATTGCCAGTTGACATTTTGAACTTTGGTTTCAAAAGGTGTTTGTTCAAATACCTGAAGTCTAGGATGGGCGCATTTCTCCTGTCTTTTTGTGTAAGGAAGTATCTGGAGTACAGACCCTTGCCCTGGTGAAAGGAGGAACCCTTTCACTGCTTTGCACTTTAACAGGGCAGAGACCTCTGCCTTCAGGGCAAGGGCCTCTAGGGGCTTGCAGGTGGAAAGTGTCTGGCCCTCATCTTTGGAAAATGTTTGAAGCTGAGAACCAGACCCTGGCTTACCACTTCCAGAACCCATTTGTCCGAGGTTACGGACACCCAGTTCTGACTGAAGCAAGCCAATCTGCCCCCTACTGGTACAGGAGAATGGCCCTGGGCACCCCATCAGGGTGCCTGCTTGGCAGATGCCTTAGGCTGAGGGGAGGGAGATGGCTTGCCTGCGCCCGTCTGCCTCTGCCTCTGAAAAACCCCTCTGAGCATAAGCAGAGGAAGCTTGGGATTGATAAAAAGGCCTGTGGAAAGGCCTGCCCCTACCTCTGGGCGTGTGCCTCTGTGGAGTGGCATGCCGCTCCTTGGCCTGGGCACTTTGTAGATAGTTCTGTATTCATCCATCTTTTCATATAGTTCTCTGTCTGCTCCCCAAACAAAGAATTTCCTACCACAGGAAAATCCATAGCTTTTGACTGAGTGTCCTGTGACAGATTAGTGCACCTGAGCCATGCCAACCTACGGAAAGCTACAGAAGTGGCCATGACCCTAGAGGAAACATCATTAACATCAACAGCAGCATGAAATTGAACTTTAGAGGCTTCAATGCCATCAGCAGCCACTTGTTCCAATTCACTAGCCAGCTGGCCATGGGCCTGCTTGCTAACTGCATAACTGTATCCCATCTAGATTTCTGATATCTAGCTACATAAGCCATATAATTTGCCTGCCTGAGTCCCAAAGAGGCTGCCATATACTGCTTTTTGCCATGGCATCAATCTTCCTAGAATCTTTATCAGGAGGATGTGAAGCCAGGGAATGTTAGCTTGTCACAGGCTGCAGCCTGTACCACTCCTACATGACTACACTGCTCAGAAAGGAAGTCTGTATCAGGGCCTGATAAAGCATACCTCCTGTCCATCTTTTTATCGACAGGAGGCAGAGAACTTTGATTTTTAAATTTTCATTGTTTGCTTCCTAAATGACTTATGCAAAGGAATAGACAATCTCCTAGATTCTGGAATATCCATCATCTCAACATAATCAGGCTCCTCTTGCTCATCCATAGCCTCTTCTAAGGGAAGCTGGAGGTTTCAGCAACTTTCTTATAAAAATAAAATGAGATGGGGACTCAGACAGCATAGGGAGATTCCAATGGTCTGTCTGGAGAGATGTCCGTTCAATGGGCACATCCAGACCCTCCCAGCCACATACATACTGCTCATAATCCTCCTCCCTCCTGTGGTTCATAAAATTCTTCAACATCATACTCCTGAACCACTGGGACCGGACTGAACCAACCTTTTACCAGCTAGTGGTGGTTGGGGCGTCCCTGTGTTCAATAAACTGGACAATTTGTATGGCTTTGCTATCTCTCTGCAGCAGTTGGAGAGGCAATTTTGTACTCAGACCTGCTGATTTTTAGACTTTTTACTGGGGCTGGTTCCTCAGAACAGCTTTTCTTTTGCCGAGGAAGTCTAGCCCTGGTCAGAGGCACTCCCTCTGGTCCAGTGGGCACTGGACCGGGCTGGCCATCCGGGTCAGGGACTTATTGGCCTCTCGTTCCTGAGCCTGCCCAATCTTTTTCCCAAGGTGGCTACAGGAAAATTCTTGCAAATCTGGCAGTCTGACTGGAGGTGGTCAAACCCCAGACAATAAACACATGTGTGTGTGTGGTCAGCCTTGGCAAAGGCTTTCCCACAAGCATCACAGTGTTGAAACCAATGGGCCCAGTTTTTCTTTTGGGTTTCTCAGACATAATGCCAGCCTAACCAAAACTTGCCCTTTAATGGCAGTGCCAGGCAAACACCCTTATCGGTTCCTAACATTGTCACAGGTATTTGAAAAAACAAATTAAAAAGTTCGGTTTTTAGAACCGATAAGAACCAGGAACTGCACTCTAAATGTCCATACAATACTTTAAACGTCTTTTTAACCAAACCGATCGGTTCAAAACCGAACCGATAAATATATTTTCCACACAGACTAAAAGACCTGTACTTATGGTTTACCAGATAGAGCTTTGAACCGAAGCGGTAAAATAAATACTTTTCCGGTTTATTTAAACCGAGAATTACTTGTTTTAACGAGAAATGAACCGAGCTGAAGGAGAGATCTCGGAGCTACTGTTCAGTGAGGGAGTAAAGAATCTGACAGTTTCAGTTTGAAACTAGTCAGATAGAGCTTTCAGTAAAGCGCCCGCTGAGAACTCCATTCATTATGGAGTTAACTCTTTCTCTCCGGGCAGTTCAAGTGCTGTGGCTAACTGCAAGAAGTCATAATATAGCAAGACTTCATGTTGTTTGAAAATGGATTCTTCGACTCAATGCTGTACGTAACAGTTTGAAGTATCTAATGTTTAGTTTCCGACTCAGGCAAGATCCTGCAAGAGACTTGAGACAGGTCCAAAGGACATACTGTACTTGGAGAAATGCCCCTGATAGCTTGCTGTCCACATGCTAAGGGCAGCCACAGCGAACACCCTTTTCCTCATTGTATCTATCTTACAAGACTCCTTGCTGATGGGATGCACTGTGACCTCCTGAGGAGAATGGCCTTGTCATGCTCAGACAGAATGACAATCTTGACAGCAATAGGCTGGGAAGCAAGGATTAGTCTTGTCCTTTGGGGAAGTTCACTTACATTCTATCTACCAACAGAGGGATAGACACAGGCCTAGCTCACACTGCATCTGAGTGTGTCTCAAACAAAGAGGGAATAGAAGGTATGAGGTTGACTGGCATAGAGGAAATGTTGAACCACTCCAGATGGAGAAACTTCCCTGGTCAATGGCAGAAGGCTCAAAGCAAGAGTTGCAAACATGCTGTGAAGAAGAGCCTAAAAAAAACCATCCTACTGTGGTACAGGGAAGGGCCTGTGATTGAATTATCCAGGCTGAAAAATAGTCATCATCGCCGCCGAAGAAATAATGAGGTTGAGGTCGGACTCATCCCCCTCCAGCTCCTCTCCTGGGAGAAGGGTGAAGCTAGAATTGCCTAACCCAGCTGTAGGGGTTGGAAAGACAGGAGACACCGGCAAAGCGGAGCCAGCACTGACCCAGCACCAACAAAGGGAAGTCAGCACCATCGGCGGTAAAAGGGTAGCCAGCGCCAAAGGCAGCATTGCCAAAGAAACTGGTCCAACAACGAGGGCTCTCAGTGCCAGGAGCAGCACCAGGTGCGGTACGGGGCATGGCGTCGGAGCAGCCCTAAAGGACCTGATCCCCAACACCGCCTGTGGTGCTGAAGGTCCAGTCAGCACAGGTGTGATCAGTGGAGGTACCTGGGGTAGTCCCAAGATGGTGACATTGCAAGGGGTGCAACCAGTGTAACAGGCATCAGTAATGTGGTCACTGGCAAGGACCTGGTGGCTGCTGATGGAGCCAAACATTCTGCCCAGCTATAGTTTCGAACTGGAGGTCCAATGCCCTCAGACTCCAAGGGGCCTGAGGACAGCTCCACAAGAAGGGCAAATAAGTTAAATGCTGAACCCGCTACTCCATAACAGCTGCTCAACAATGAAACCATGACCAGGAGTCACCACAGGAAAACAGGGAGGGGCTCTAGGCCAGAGACCTTGAACACCCATGAGTAGAAACCACTGGAGACACAGACAGCGCTGGGGAAGGCCCACCTGCTCCTAGACAATGAGGATATGGAAATTATGTACCTACCATAATTCTTGATCTTCTTGGATGAAGTCTCCACCTCATTCACACTGATGGGATCTACGCCAGAGGCACTAGGACCCAGCAGGAGCAAACTTTTGCAGGAGGGTCAGCACCAGAGATGGAGCCGTGAGGGCGCGCCACGAGCCTCGGCTCGTGCGGGTAATGACTATCTCTGTGTCGATCCTCCAACCACCTCAGTGCGTTTTTTTCTGAGAAGGTGCAGCATAACTAACCTAGAAGGACAGCCTAACAAAAACGGACATAAGATAGTCAGAAGACCCTTATAAGAAGGGCCAAAGAAAGAAGTCTTCATAGCCTAAAGATCGAGGGAGTGAGGTGTGAAGACCAACAAGAGAGGTGAGCTCGGGGGACGGTGGGGGCGTGGAATGAGGGGTGGAGACTTCTTCCAAGTAGATCAAGAATTACGGTAGGTAATGAACTTCCATATCTTCCTGGACATAAAGTCTCCACCACTCATTCACAATGATGGGAGAGTACCGAGCTAATAATCCCCCGAGAGGGCAGCAGGAGAGACCAAGAGCACACAAATTTAGGACAGAAGTCCATTAAGGATGGTTCTGCCAAGCGAAGATGTCGCCTGGCATGGACATCCAGGGCATAGTGCTTGCTGAAAGTCTGCACTGAGCTCCCAGGTAGCCATTGAAATATCTGCAATGGGGACATTGCGGATTTCTGCCAAGGATGCCGCTGACTGCTCTAGTAGAGTGAGCGACACTCTGCCCTCCAGCTTAACCTGCGCCATGGAATAACAGTGGTGAAGGATGCCACCAGCCATGCTGAGATGCATCTGATAGCAACAGGTTGACCCTGCTGGGTCTCTGAAGGAAACAAAGTTGTTGAGTTTTTGAATTTCTTTTTCTATCTAAATAGAAATGCAGAGCTCTTTGACATCCAAAGAATGAGGGTACGCTCTCCTTTATTTTGGAAGTTCATAAAGTAAGTAGTAGGACCAAAGGTTGGTTTAGATGGAATTCTGAAACAACCTTAGGGAGAAAACAGAATGGGTCCTAAGAACTACTTCGTCTTATGAAACACAGTATAACGGAGGGTCTGTGATCAAGGCATGTATCTCAGAAACCTCACGGGCTGAGGTAATGGCCACCAGAAAGGCTGTTTTCCAAGAAAGAAATGTCAGCTCACAGGTAGCTAGAGGCTCGAAAGGCTTCTGAGTGAGCATGTCTAGTACAAGATTAATGTCCCAGGCTGCAACTGGACGTCTGATAGGAGGTCTGGTATGCAGAATTCCCTTAGAAACCTCTAAACCAGAGGTAACTGAGCCAAGTGACAAGGAAAAGTATTTGCTCATGATAAGCAGAAATGGCACAAAGGTGAACTCTGACTGTAGAGTACTGCAGACCTGAATCTGAGAGGTCTAAAGATACTCTAGAACTTTATTAGGTGAGGCAGGAAAAAGGATTCAAGAGGATTTTGACACCAGAGAGAAAAACACTTCCATTTGGCGGTCTATTTTCTAAGTGGCTATTTTGCGCAGCCAGAAAGAATATCTGAAACTGCGAGACATTGAACCTGTTCACTTCTACCTCTTCAGGAGCCAAGCGTGAAAGTGAAGCATCTCAGATTGGGATGGACCACAGGCCCGAGTCAGAAGGTTCATCTGAAGGGAAGTGCTTTGGAGGGCTTCTACGACATACTGTTGAGTAATGGAAACCCTATTTGTCGAGGCCAGAAGGGAGCAATGAGGATCATTTGTCCCCTGAGACTTCGAACTTGAGAAGTACCCTCTGAATTAGAGGAAGATGGGGAAAGGCACAAAGAAAGCGCTTTGTCCACTGCAGCCTGAACGCATCCTGACAGAAAATGCCAGGCCCTGGATTTCTGGAGCAGAAGAGAGGCAGTTTTGGGTTGAGTGGGGATGCAAAAGGTCCAGGTCTGGAGTTCCCCACTCTGAATAGTGACTGAACTACGGTTGAATCGAGAGACCATTCGTGAGGATCTGTCTCTGTTCTGCTGAGACGGTCTGCCAGTTCATTCATCTGCACTCCCGCAGGTAGACCACCTGAATGAGAGCCTTGTGCTCCAAGCACCATTCCCACACCCTCATCGCTTCCCTGCATAAAGGGTAAGAGTGAGCACTGCCCTGCTTACTGATGTAATACATCACTGCTTTGTTGTCCATTTGAAAGAGAATGTTCTTGTGACAGAGAATGTCCTTCAAAGCCCAGACTGCATAAAGGACGGCTCTCATTTCTAGGACATTTATATGTAGCTGGGACTCGGCCTTGAGTCCACGTACCTTTGGTGTGGAGATCCTGATAGTGGGTTCCCCACCCCATCAGGGATGCATCCGTGGTAATGGAGATCTGGTGATCCAGGAGAGCAAATGGATATCCTTCCAGAAGATGGTCCTCTTGTGACCACCAGGTGAGCGACCTCTTCAGAGGTTCTGTCACCTTGATGAGAAAGGACTGAGATGGATTAGTTGGGGACTACTGAGCATTCACTGAGAGGTCCTCATGTGGGAGATGAGCTGAGTACAGTGAGCACTGAGGATGCCATGAGACCCAGCATCCGCTTTATCGAGATAGCTTCGAACCGAGCTGTTCTCCCTGGTGTATCGGGCCATCTGTAGGATATCGCCCTTCTGTGTTCTGGAAGAAAGGCTTTCGACAAGAGGTGTCCAGAAGAGTCCCTATAAAAAGGAGCTTCTGGGAGGGCTGCAACTGCAATTTCTTGAGATTCAGTAGAACTCCCATGGACGTGAGGAAGTCTGAGGCTGTAGATACGGCATTGAGAGTTCCTTGCCTGGAAGGACTTGCTAGAAGCCAGTCATCCAGATATGGGAACACTTGTATTCGATCTTTCTGAGGTGCGCTGAGAGAACTGCACAACACTTTGTAAATACTTGCAGCGCGCGGGATAGCCCAAAGGGCAGGACTCTGAACTGATAATGTTGGCCCAAAGCCACGAACCTTAGGTATTTGTGATGCTTTGGGTGAATAGGAAATGTTGGTAAGTATCCTGCATGTCCAGGGAGGCTAGCCAGTCGTGCTGATGAAGGAAAGGTAACAAGGTTCATAGCGATATCATTATGAACTTCTCCTTGGGAAGAAATTTGTTCAATTTTCTGAGGTCCAAAATGGGGCATGCCCTCGGTTCTCTTTGGAACCAGAAAGTAATGGGAGAGAACCCTGTGTTCCGTTGATGCAGTGGAACTATTTTGACTGCCCTGTTGTTCAGAAGGCCTTGTTATCTCAGAAACAAGAAGTTCTGACTGAAGTACTGACAGCTTGGCAGTCGCTTGGGGACAATCCGGAGTGGTCTCTGAAAGATTGAGGGAATATCCTTCACGGATTATCCGGAGGACCCATTTGTCCGATGTTATGGACTTCCACCGCTGAGGAAGAGTCCCCTCTGGCAGCTGAGGTGGGACTTGGATCAGAAACTCAGAAGACGGCACTGGGCGCTTGGCCCCGTGCTTTCTGTTGCATTTTCTTTTGAGGCTGGGTGGCTTGGTTTTTATTAAACCTCCTGCCTTTGTCTCAAAAGGACTGACGGTCGTGAAATTGGTGCTTATTAATTCCCGAGAAGGCGGGAGCAGGTCAAGCCAATTTAATGGCAGACCTAGTCTTTGTGTGGCCTCTAGGGCTTGTTCTACTTGAGGACCAAACAGATACACACCGTTGAAGCTAATGCTATGACCTGTTGCTGGGCATCATTCGTGAAGCCTGAAGTGCACAGCCAGGAATGACCGTGGTACAAATGCTCACCGCCACTGGGAGGCAGTATCAAAAGCGCCCATAGCTGCTTTAACCTGTTGGTTGCTGGACTTGATACCCTGGTTATGGTTTGAAGAAGCTCTGAATTAGTGTCTGACTCTGGTAGAGCTTCTACCATTTGTTTGAGCGAATGCCAAAGAATATACTCATTGAGAGAAATAGCCCTGGTAGCTGGCAAAACGCATACCCACGGTGGATGCAGCAAAGACTCTCTTACCTAACTTACGTAGATTCTTTGTTTATAGGTCGGGCTGTAGTAGCCTGAGGGAGAATGACCTTATCATTCTCTGCCCAGACTACAATAGCATCTGCAAAGGTTTGGGGAGGCCAAAATCGAATGATCCTTGGGAGCAGCATACTTTCTATCTATGGACTTAGCCACAGAAGGAATGAGAGCAGGATTATTCCATACCATTTGAAAAAGCATCTGAAAGGAAGGCTGTACTGGGGAGTTAAATCCATAGGGATATCCGGGACATGAAGGTATTGGAGTCTTAAAGCTTCCCAGGATTGAGATCCGTAGTCTGGAGAGAAAGAGTGGAATTAAAATTTTTCAGCAGACTTAAATGACAGGTCTCGACCACAGGCTCTGCAACAGGATTACATCCCGTTCCTTCCACATCATCACCCAGCCTAAGCTCTGGGTCAGGCTCAGTATCAAAGCCTGACAGCCCAGGAGGGACTGTATGGACAGGAAAGGAGTGAAAATCAGAAGGGAAAATAGGAAGGAAAAGGGTTAGGCGCCGAAAAGCCCTGAAGGCTGGAAGGCATCACACCAAATCTCGGTGTCGAGAGCATGGCGCCTTGACCCAGCGCGAGCGCACGGCACCGACAGAGCCCTCATTGCCAAGGACAGCACCAACAGAAGAATCGACATCGAGGACGGCGCCGAGCGACCCACTGATGCCGACGGCGCCGAACCCAACGAGGGCCCGGAAAACTAAGATTTGAGCAGAAAGAAGGAAGGAAGAATACCAGGAGACTGAGGCATTGGTGTGGCCCCTGTGCCGCAGCCATGTGAGGGGGAAAAGACTCTGAGCGCTTGGAGTCGATGGCACCGAAGAAGGTACCGACGACTCAGGAAGGCCCAACTGCCCTACCCAACTCTCAAGGGTCCGAGTGCCCCTGAGTGACCTGGCCAGGCAGCTGGAACCAACCTCCAAGCCCACTGCTCCATCAGAGCAGCCCACTGATGAAACTGCTCATCTGAAGCCCTACCAGAAGGCAGGAAGGGCTCCGATGTCGAAGAGGTCGGTGTCCGAAACAGAAACAGGCGACTCGAGGAGGAGGAGACCGCAACTGACCCCAATGACCGACCGCCGAGACGCAGACATACCAGAGGGCTAACTCTCTAATGATGCCTTATCTTTATTGACCTGTGGGTCAAGAAGAGCTCGAGGCCGAATGGTGCAGAGAATGCAACCGTCTTTTATGCTTCTCGGGGACCGCCCATCCTCGGCAATGGACCGTCCTGTCAGACCCTCCGGAGAACGCTGGAGACCAGACCCAGCCTGGCTGACTGAATAGCTTTCATACAAAGTCTCCCTACCGTCACCTGACCTGCTCATGGTCGACTCAGTCAATGTACACTGAGACTTCATTCTTGAAATAAGAATAAATTATAGTGTTTATACTTATTCGAGAAATACTACAAAAATAATAAACTGAAAACTATGTTGCTAGTTTGAAGTTTGACTCCGTGGCGGCGAGCATCGTCACTGTAGCGCACTCACGGCAGGGAAAAAGGAACTGAGGCGCTGGAGGGTCGGCTCAGAGATAGTCATCTGCCGCACGAGCCGAGGCTTCGCGGCTCCATCTCTGGCACTGGCCCTGCAAAAAAGTCCCCGCTGTCCTAGCACCCTGGCATAGATCCCATCAGTGTGAATGAGTGGTGGAGACTTTATGTCCAGGAAGATCTTGAGGAAGACCTACCAGACGGTGACCTTGGGTGGTACCTGCTGTTGAGAGTCCATCTTAGCCTACCACCCAGGAGTCTGCTGTCTGCCTGATGCTGCCTCGAAAGTCTCAAACACCCAAACACAGTGGGGTTGTGAAGAACGCCATGCCTCAGACGGCCCAAGAAGATCATAGAGGGACCTGGAGGAAGGGCCCAGTCTCCTTTCCCTGAACTTACCGTCAAAGCCTACCTCTGAAAGTTGAAGACAGAAATCCTCATTTCAGTAAGTGGTTGCTGAGGTTCTCTTATCCATGGAGAAGCTAGTGTTGCAGGAATCCATGTCATGGGTAAGCCTCCAGGCAGGGGAAGCAAAGCTGATGCTGATCAACAAAAGCAATCTTCTTGCTGCAAGGGAACTGAAAGAAAATGTGTGGCTGTTATGCCCCATTTACTTGCTGGACATCAAGAAAATAATAAAAAGATTGATATGCAATGACTAACTAAACTATGACAAATGTTGGAGGAACTATGGCATTGACTCACTTGACGACTGGAAGAACAGAACTGAGTTTCGTGTGGAAGCTGGCAACAGTTACCAGTGGGCATGTGGCACTACATGGTGTTGTGCAGACACCGTAATCAGTAACCTTGCCTGCTCTGTGGCCAAAAGATTTGCTCCCCAGGCTTGTTAGAACCTCCAGCTTAGACCCATAAGTGAGAATCCATACAGAAGGCTGCTTATGGTAAAAATGTGTTTTCAATTCTAGTGGCTAGCGGAACAAACCCTCCCATCCAGCATATGACCTTTCGATGAGAAGGTTACAGAAGGACAGAAATCTTTAAAATCTTTAAAACAGTTACAAAACATACAAGCTCTCCAAGTTATCCCAACATCCTACAGAAAAATACATATTCATTTTCTCATTTTACCTTTCCTCAAACCCACTCTGCTTTGTTCAAAGAGCCTGGGAAGAATTTACTGCCCATGGCTGCACTGTAAAGGAAACACTACTTTTTGACAATTAGCCTAGAGCTGATCAATTGTTACCTTGAGTATCGTATATGCATACAGAAACATAGAAGTTGATGGCAGATAAAGACCGCAAGGCCCATCCAATATGCCCATTTTTTTCTACCTTATGAATGTGCTATAGGATTTACTCTGTCAATGGCCTAGCTATTCATACTCATCTGTATTGCTCCCTTATGCCTGTCCCATACCAGTGTGAAGCCCTGCACTGTATTCATATCCACCACTTCCTGAGGTAGGCGCTCAATGCATCCATCACCCTTTCTGTGAAAAAAGAATTGCCTCATATTACCCCCTTAATTGGCCTTCCTCTAATCTCATGCTGTGTCCTCCTGTCCTATTTTTCTTATATTGAAACATGTTAAGACTCTTTCACGTTGTTAATGCTCTCCAGATGTTTGAATGTTTCGATCTATATCACCTCTCTCCTCCTTTGCTCTAGGGTATACATATCGAGCTCCATTAACCTGTCCTCATATTCCTCCGATACAGTCCTGCACCATTTTGGTTGCCCTTCTCTGGACTGCCTCCATTTTGTTAATGTCTTTGTGCAGGTGCGGCCTCCAGTACTACACGCAGTACTCCAGATGGGGCCTAACCAGTGTCTTGTAAAGAGGGATTATTACTTCCCTTTATGACTTGCAATGCCCCTACTAATACACCCCAACATCTCACTAGCCTTATCTACTGCTTTAGTGGTCTGCTTGGATGATTTCAGGTCATCTGTGATGTTGCCCAAGTCTCTTTCTTCCCTTGTGATTGTCAGCAACTCCCTCCCAACCTATAGGAGGCTTCAGGTTTCTCCTCCATATGTGCATGATCTTGCACTTTGCATTAAATCCCAGTTGCCACTGTTCTGACCATTTTGCCAGTTTATCCAGATCTCTTCTCATTCTGCCCACCCTATCTGGATATTGCCGATCTTGGTATCATCTGCCAACAGACAAACCTTATCCTCTAGTCCATCTGCAATGTCACAGATGAAGATATTGAAGAGGACTGGCTCCAGGAATGATCCCGAGGTACCCCACTTGTGACTTGCATCTCTTCTGACTGTATACCATTTACCACCACTTTGTTTTGTGCCTGCCAACCAGTTTGCCATTCAGCTGACCAACTTCTGACCCACCTTCGATCCTACCCAGCTTATTAATCAATCTTCTATGCTGAATAGTATCAAAAGCTATGCTGAAGTCAAGGTAGGCGACATCAACTGCACCCCTTGGTCCACCATTCTGATTACCCTGTCAAAGAAATATAGAAATTACGCTCTTACCGTAATTATAATCTTTCTGTATATCTTCACCGTCTCATCACAGATGGGTACTGGCCGGAGATCAGTACCTCAAGGAGCCTTTTTTTAAAGGATAGGCGGAGCCGACGCAGCACGGAGCGCCGCCGAGGCCGACGCATCACGTGGCGCCGAGGATTAGCTGTTGCAGCACCCGCCCGCCTACCAGTTCTGAGTCGCCGGAGAGGTAAGAGGAAGTGATGGAGGGTGGGACAAGGAGTCCAAGGGACAGAAAAGGAAGAGAAACTGAACTAACAGGAGAAATAACGACTGAGAGGACAGCATAGAAGAAGTAAACTAAGGGGATTGGGTAGGGGCCCCAATCTGTGAAAAAGGAAGAAGGGAGGGAGGGGGGAAGAGAGAATTTAGAGAGAGAGTGAGAGGTGACAGAATTCAGGACCCTTGTCCGGCACCAGACTGTATAGGAACAGCAAGGAGTGGCAAAGCTCACCTGCCAGAATTCAAGGCACAGAATAACTGGCAAACCCCAAAAGCAGAGTCGGCTATTCTGGAGAAGGACAGGGTACAGGGAATCAGTACTTTCTCTGTAAAGACATTTGGAAAAAGGATTTCCTTTTTTTAAAAGGAAGGATAACAGAAGGCGGCAACCACTCAGTTCTCACCCAGCAGGGGTGTAGATAATTAGTAGAGAGGAAGTGCCACTCAACTGTACCCTTTGGGAGAAATGTACCCTGTGTGTCCCAACTTTACCCCACTCAAAAGAGGGGAGGCACAGAGGAGGAGGATCCAGAGACTGGAGCCCCAGGGGATGGCGGGAGGATTGTGATGAATGGTGAAGATACACAGAAAGATCATAATTACGGTAAGAACGTAATTTCTGTATCTTATCTGTGCAGTCTTCACCATTCATCACAGATGGTGAGTACCAAGCACCCTCAAGGGGTTGATTAAGTGCACCCTAAGGGACAGAGTCCCTTAGCCCTCAGTGGGTGACACACTAAGGGGAACCTTCTGGGCCTGAAGAGGCCCGAGAGTGGGGAAAGCGAGATGGGTCTCTCCGGGGGGAAGGAATTTGCCCGACAGACGGCCATCTCCCTCTACGGAAAAGAGATAGGTTCCCTGGTGAGCGGAGCAGATCACCCCACGCCGGGCCAAGGGTGACAACCGGGAAAGCGAAGCCACGCCGATCTTCTGGTGCAGATCGCTGTCCCTACTACCCTGGTAGCTACCTCACTGGCGTCGTAAGATGCCCTTGCTTGGTGCCTTGCTAGCTCCAGGCCACGGCAAAGAGAGTGATGGCTTGCCTGGTTTGCTCCGAGTCAGGCAAAGCAGCTAGGAATTGACCCAGCGCTGACCACAAGAACCTGTTGTAGGCTGCATAGTGGGCCTGATGAGCGGAGGTGGAGAGAAACAACCGTGTCGAGTAGAAAGTCCTCCTCCCTCAGAAATCAAATCCAAGAGTCCTGATCTGGGGGCCGGTCACGGTGGAGGGCGCAGGCCATCAGGAGTGTCCAGATGCGCCAATCCGACTGCGGATGAGGCATAGAACCTGGAGACTCTGGAGAAGCGCATCACTCTGGCTGAGGTCCCTAGGGGCAGGAACTCCGGAGAAGGGCCTCTGCCAGAAACGCATGGACGCCTCCCGAAAGGGAGAGGCCAGGGGGCACCACAAGGGTGGCCACCCGAAATCGCTTAGAAAGGCGCAAGGCCGCATGCTCTGGATTGCTCGCAGATAGGGGGAAAGGTGAAGGTCCTCCAACATCCTCGCGAGGAAACGCTGATCCTGAGAGATCAGCGGCAGGAGAGATGTGGACAGATGGTTCTCTCCCCAGAAGAGGGGATGAGGAGCTGGAGGTCACCATATGCTCCGAGGGTGGCTGCTCGGGGAAGGTTGAAAACCTGACTGTCCAAGGCCCCAACATAGGCAGGGAACCGAGAAGCCACCGCCTGAACTGCTCCCAGGTGAGAGGCCCGGTAGGACCAAGAATGCCCAGGAGCGCTGGAGAATGCGGCAGAGGAGTAGGGCAGAGCCGAGGGAAGGAATCGGCTGACCTCTGCCAGGGCCAGGAGCGGACCATGGACACCTGAGGAAGGTGTCCCGAAGACTCCACAGCCGACAGCTGTACAACCACGTTGGTACTGCCTAAGCTGCGCCCAGAAGAATCCCCCAGTGAGGCGATCAACAGAGGTCCAGAAGGACGGTCCCCTGCCTCCAAAGAATGGGACCTCTCAAGGACCCGGAAGGGGAAGGACGGAAGTCCACACTCCGGCTTCCTCCAGGACCCAGGTGGACCCCAGAGAAATGCCTACACAGGAACCCCACACCCCTCGACCCCTCAGAGTCCAAGAGAGTCCTGGTCCTCGGGAGGGTCAGCCTAGGTAGCTGGCAGCCCTGGGATGTCCCCTGAGGGGAAATCCAGGGCGCAGCACCTCCCCACCCGTAGGCTTTGACAGGCCCCAAAGTTGGGCGATCAAGACACACCACGGGAGGGGTACACCTGCTGAGGGTCCAGGAACCCCCAGGCCAGGTTGCATGGCTATAGTGGCACGCACCATAGCCTGCTGGTCAGTGCCACTGACCCCGACCTGAGGGGAACCTGACCTCCTCAAGAGGGGCTGACCTGACTCGCCAAGAGACCACTGGTTCAGCCTCCTGTGCAGGCAACCCCGAAGGTGTGATTGCTCGTTCGACTCTGAGCCCGACCCAACCCCGAAGAGGTGGAATCCGAGGCTCTAAGCCAGACGGTAGGAGGGCGAGGAAAGCGACCTTCGCGAAGGGCCCAGAAGTCGTGGCAGTGGTCGAGGCAGCACCCGCACCCTCCACGGCCCCGGGGCGGGCTGGCAGAAGGTGGCAGGACAGCGGGACCAGAGGTCCGAGGCTAGGGCCAGCCGCGGCGGCAAGTCCACCAGCACCGGAGCGCACCGGGACAGAAACGGCGCCGGCAGCAGCCCCAGCGGTGGTCCCGGAGTCGCAGTCACCACCAGGCCCTCAGTGCCACGAGGGCTGAAGCGGCACTCACCGCCCGAGAGCGTTTCACGCCGATGACACCGCCTAGCCCCTCGGCGCCGCAGCGCGCCGAGTACCAAAGCAGCGCCGACGGCTGTGAACGACCCGCGCCGAAAGGCGGCACCGCCAGGCTCCCGAGCGCCGCAGAGGGGCGCCAAGACGCATCGACTAACAACCCTGCGGCGCCGTGCTCAACCTCCTCCGAGGCGAGACATAGCAAAAGGCGACGCCGAAATCAGGGTCGCAGCGCCAGAGCAGTACCGCGCCCGCAAGTGGCGTCGACAGAGCCCGCGGGCGCTGAGAGACGAGGGACGGCGCCGAAGGCCTCGGCACCGTGGACGGCACCAGAGGGCTCGACGTACCAACCGACGGCGCCGAGGACGGCGCCGACCCGGCCTTCCAACACGGGAGCGACACTGGGGCCTTCACCTCAAGGGTGATTGCCATAGCGGCGCCTCCGCCCGCCACGGGAGGAAGCGGACGGGCCTCCTGCGCCGTGGGAGGAGTCTCAACCAAGGCTAGGCTACGGGGTTGAGACTCCTCCTCCACGGTCGTATAGAACCGGGAGGGGACCCGGAGGAAAGGCCAGAGAATGCGGCTTGGCCCGACAGGGATCCTACCTCCGAAGTCGCCGGAGCTCGCCCAACTTTCCACGCTGTTCGATAACACGGCGTCCATCGAGAAGCAGGCGCCGACGAATCCATGTCGTGAAGCGGCCAAGACACGAGACACCGGTCATGCTGGTCGGTCACAGAGAAATTCGCCACACGGGCACCGACGCGATAGGGGCCGCCTACTTAGATAATTTCTTGCCTCCCACCGCCGACATGACCTGCGTGAAAACACCAAAAATAGACTCGATGTCACCAAAATTAAAAATAATGGAAAGATCTTACCAGCGACGTCGAGTAGGGCAGACTAGAACTAGTAGACCGACGAACTATCGACGAATAAGGGCTAAGGCCTAAAATTTTCTTCCAAACACTTCTTCAAGGCTTCCCACAAGGCGATCTCGGCGGCGGGAGGCGAAGAACTTCAATGAAGCAGGCGGTCGACACAGCTTAATGGCTAATCCTCGTGCCACGGCGTGCGTCGGCCTCGAGTGCGCATGATAAGGCTCGGCTCCGCCTATCCTTTTAAAAAAAAAAAAAAGGCTCCCTGGGTCCTGATCTCTGGCCAGTACCCATCTGTGATGAATGGTGAAGATTGACACAGATAAGATCTATGAGATTAGTTTGACAGGACCTTTCCTGTTGTAAACCCATGCTGTCTTGGATCCTGTGCTCCTATGGATTCCAGGTGTTGCACTATCCTTTCCTTAAGGAGTGCCTCCATAATCTTGCCCACTACTGAAGTAAGACTGACTGGTCTGTAGTTTCCTGCCTCCTCCCTGCTACCACTCCTGTGGAGCAGGATCACATGAGCCTTTCTCCAGTCTTCTGGGACCTCTCCTGTGCTCAGTTTCACTAAACAATCTGATAATGGCTCTGCTAGTTCCACCCTTAGCCCCTTTAGTACCATGGGGTGTATGCCATCAGATCCTATTACCTTGTTCACCCTGAGCTTAGTCGAGCTCTTGTAGGAGCCTTTCTTCTGTGAAGGGACTTGTCACACACCTCCCCCATGTCCATGGTGTTGAGCTATGGGCCCTGCCCTACCTTCTCCTCAGTAAATAAGTACCTATTTAGGATAGATGCTTTTCCTTGGTCCTCCTCCTCCACACACCCCTTAACCCTTTGATCTTAGTAATACCGCTTGGACTTTCTCCTTTCACTAATGTATCTATAGAAAGTCTTGTCCCTTCTTTTACTGTTCGTGCTTGCTTCCTCAGTTTGATCCTTTGCCTGCCTTACTGCCTTACCTGCTTCCCTTAGGGAAGTTTTGTATGCCTCCCTATCTTCGTCCCGCTGTGTCTCTTTATATTTCCTGAAGGCCAGCCTTTAGCTCTGACCTTTTCAGCGACTGTTTTGAGAACCAAAGTGGTTTCCTCCTTCTTCGCTCTTGCTTTTCTCTCTAACATAATGGATGTTTGTTGGCCATCTTATCAAAGTCAGCTCCTCTGAAGTCCCATATTTTGCCTTGGAATGGGATGATTTAGTTCTAGTGGCCAAACTGAACCATACCATGTGATGGTCACTGGCCCCAGGTGACCTTCTACCTGGAGATCTGTGATCCTTTCTCCGTTAGTCAGTACCAGATCTAGGATAGCCCTGTCTCTTGTGGGTTTTGTACCAGTTGTTTGAGGTCCCTCCTGCAGGAATCCACCATGTGTCTAGTTCTGGTGGATGTTCCTGCTGGTACTGACTCAATCTGTATCTGGCATGTTGAAGTCTCCTATTATCAGAACCTCCCCTTTAGCTGTCATGTTTTGTATATCTTCTAACAGTAATGTGTCTATGTCCTCCCCTGGTCTGGAGGCCTGTAGACAACCCCAGTTCGTATGGCTGTCCCATTTCCTGTTTCCAGGGTGATTCCAGTTCTTTTGGCTCCTCACGTGTATTCTGAATTTCTGTAGCTTTGATATTTTCATTGACATAAAGGGCCACTCCCCCTTTTGCACCTCAGTCTCTTCTGAACAGTACATGGCCAGGTACTGAAGTCTCTCAAGTGTGGTTACTGGTGAACCATGTCTCGCTAATGGCACTATGTCCAGTTTAGCCTCTGTCATTGTTGCTTGCAGGTCTGGGTTCTTGTTTCCTAGACTGTGAGCATTTGTGTACATGATCCACTGGCTAGATTTCGGTGTGTTAGTTGTTGGCGAGGTCCGCATTTCCCAAGTGTCGACACGAGCCGGACCTTTTTCCTTACCTGGTGATGCAAATAAACCACAAACATGCTGAACTCCTGTTTGATCACTAGCTGAGGGAGAGGGTCTGTTCCATTTGATGTATTGGGTGCTGCACCCTTCCCATTTGCTAGTTTAAATATCCTGCAAAGATGTCAGAATTCTGCCCCAATGCATGGACTCCTCCTTAGTAAGATGCAGTCCATCAAATTTAAAGAACTTTGCTCTAAAACTTTTGCCAGTTACCTACAAATTTGTGTCCTTTTTCCTGGCACCAGCCCTAGAGCCATGTTTGGCTCCCCTATCTCCTCTTCTCTGACCTTCTGTCCATCTGCCCCTCCCTCTCCCAGACCAGCAGAATCTCACAGAAGGAGATGCGGGACAAATGGATGACAGTTTGTTGCCCAGCCTGGTCAGGTGTTCCTTGGTCTGCACAACTGACTGGCTGGCGAGATTGTTAGTCCCTATGTGTACCAGGACGTTGATGTTTTCTTCTGCTTCCTGCACGATTTTTAGTAATGTGGTCAGTGTCTCCAACGCTGATGTACCTGGGAGATATCTGACCATTACCCCAGCTGGAGGGTAGGTATCAACACCCGAATCATAGTCTCTCCTATGATCTGAAGAGTTTGGATTTCCTTTTGCTTTTTTTGTTTCAGTCCCTGTTTTGGGTGAGCTTTTACGCTAGCTCCTGTGCTGCAGTGTCCTTTGCCCCTTTGTTTGATTTTGGAGATAGAGGCAGATACTTGTTTGTAGTTTTTACATTGTTTGTGGAGGTGATACGTTGGAGAGCACTGAGTGATGGGGCACCTGATTTGCTCCTCCTAACCCCCTGCCAACCTCCCAGATCAACTACCCTCTGCGGTTGAGGTGATTCAGTTGGATGTTGGGGAAATGGCGGGCAGTTCTTATATTTCCTCCTGAATATGCAATTGGAGGCGCTGAATCTCTGCCCACGCTGTCTGAAGTTGAGCCCTTAGATCTCCAATGGTCCAGCATGTAGAACAGCATCCTAAATTCTGTATAACTGCCCTTTTGAAAGTGTCCCTCAGTACCTGCAATTAATAATATCCATTCCAGAGAAGTTGCTGGGTTTATAACTTGGTCCGAATAATTAGGAGGAGGAAAATCAAAGCAAAAGTTTAATTTTTTTGTTTGTTTTGTTTGTTTTTGTATAACTTGTTATAACATGTTAAATTACTTGTGCCCCTGTAAGTGAGGTCACTGTGTGGATACCCTCTGAGCCTCCCCTTCCTGCTTTGCTACAGGAAATGTCACGACTGTGCTACTCTATAAAAGGAGTGTAGCATGGGGTGGTCGGGATGGGGTGGGTGGCTGGCTGGGCCCTTCCTCTGCCAAAAAAGAAGAACCACGGAGGAAAGAACAAGGAGGTAAGAGCTGAAACAATCAACCAACAACAAATGCAGTACCCTGAAAGCTTAGCCTAATGATAGCTAAAACTGTAAAACCTGTAAAGCACCACCTGTAACAATTTCACAGAACATATACCTTGCAAAAACAATCTGAATCAGAGAAGATTACAGCAGTAATCTGTAAACACAAAACTAACAAACCTGTAGGCACACCCTGTAATAATGCAGCAGAAACTATACCCTACAACAGCGATTTGTATCAGAGAACAATACAGCAGTAAAATGTTAGCAAAAACAGTAAAACCCTGTGAGTACAAAAGAAAATTGTAAACACAGTAAATCTGCCTAGCCAAAAGAAGCTTTAATCTTTTTCCTTGCTCTGTCCTTACAAGTAAACCTAGAAGAAAAGAGCTCAAGTGAAGCTAGGTGCCATTGCCAGCAAACCTAGTCTTCCACAGAAGGCAGGCCTCACCTTGGTAAGGAAGAGTTTGCTGTTCAGCAGGTTGGAGAGCTGAGTCAGGCCCTGTTCCACCGCTCTGCTTCCGACATTTGGAACATCCAGCCCACTACGCAGCGAGACTGCTTGTGTCCTGGGAAGAAAGTCCGCTTCTGTGAATGTCTTGTAATCCAAGAAAGGGATGCCAGTCCCTCCCAGGTCACTGGTCAGATCTGTCATCTCAGTCATTAAATCTAGGAAAGAAAATTCCATGCAAGTTACAACACTCCCGGACAACAGATGTACAATGGCAAATTATGAGTGTGTTTAAAGCAGCAGTTATTTGTTAGTCTGCAAAAATTTCATCATATCTATTTTAGCAAGAACTTATTTGTGGCATATTTAGATTCATCCTCCGTGTATTTTAATTTCCTCAGATATTTTTAAAATAGCCTTTATGGCTAATTTTGTAGTGACTAACATCATTAAAGATGGCTGCCATTTGCCATTTTAAAAAAAATCTCTTATTTAGGTTACCTGTTGAGTGCACATGCCAAATTCATACTGTGGATGTATTGCAATGTTGTTACCACATGTTTCTGATGGTAAACAGCACAGCACTGCACAAAAGCATTTTTCATAGCAGCACACAAGTGAGTAGGAGCTTTTAAATCTCTTCAGAAATGGAAGAAGAAAAAAAAAGAAACACGTATATTGATGTTTTGCCAGAAAACATACTCCTGGGGGAAAAAAAAATTAAACATGAAAATGATCTACTCCCTGTAATGGTTGATCTTCCAGAATACCTTCAGCATTCATTCACACTTATGTTATGGGTCTATGCCGGAGGTGCAAACGAGCCCACGGGAGCAAAGTCTTTTGTAGCAAGAAGGGGACCAGTGTTGGCTGACGGCACCACCCATGAATGAGGTAATGAGATTGCACACATGAGCTAGCCAGAAACAACCCTGGACCCCTCCCTTCCTCAGTTATTTATTTATTTATTTTTCTTTTTAACACTTTTTATTTATTGAGTATGTCCAAAACATATACAATATATTATACTTGGTTCCATGTGCTAGAAAGTTACATCATATATGTCTTCTACAGAGAGTATCAGCATATCACCCTTTGTTACATCAGTGGGGGTTAACAAGTATAAATCTATGTTTGCTCTTGTAAACATATATAATCTAAATATATTCTTTAAATGGCTTCCTTGCCAAGACGGTTGGACCTTACACTAAATATCTGTACCCGAAAAGTCCCTGAGTAAAACACTCTTGCTATGGTCTTAATGACTTATCATAAGTCCATGTAAAATCTATAACTGTCCCAAAAATAATGGAGAAGTCTAAACAAACATTTGCTCCTTAAACAATAGTTGCAGACAATATTATTACCACTTTATCTCAATAAGTAAGAATAAGCTGAGAATGGAAGAAATAACTGAGGGTTATAGTACAATCACTATTTAACCCTGCCCTATATAAAATCAACACATAACATTAAACTCAGCAGTTAACCAATTAACTCTCATAGCTCTCATACAGGAAAATGGCCCATATCTAGTGTAAAGTTAAGGCCCTCTCTGTCCCCTCAGTCTCTGAATATGAAAATTACAGTACCTACCGTAATTATGATCTTTCTGTGTATGTTCACCATTCATCACAGATGGGGTATCTGGCCGGAGGTCAGGACCCTGGGAGCTTTTTTTTTTTTAAAGGGTAGGCGGAGCCGACACACATCGGGCGCTGCCCCTCGAGGCCGACACACTGCATGGCGACCACGGGTTGGCCATTAGGCTGTGTCACTCTGCCTGCCAGTTCTGAGTCGCCGGAGAGTAAGAGGAAGGGATGGAGGGTGGGACAAGAGAGCCTAAGGGACAGAAAAAGGAAAGGATAACTGAACTAAAAGGAGAAATAACGACTGAGAGGACAGCAAAGAAGAGATGAGACTAAGGGGATTGGGAGGGGCCCCAATCTCTGGAAGCAGAAGAAGGAGGGGTAGGGTGGGTAAAGAATTTAGAGAGAGGGAGAAGTATAAGATATCCGAGACCCTGGTCCGTCTCCAGATTGTATAGGAACTGCAAGGAGTAGCAAAGCTTTCTGCCAGAATTCAAGGCACGGAATAACTAACAAATACTCCAGAAGCAGAGTCAGCTGTTCTGGAAGAAGGACAGGATACAGGGATTCAGTACTCTCTCAAGAAAAGATGTTTAGTGGAAAAAGGTTTTTATTTTTAGGAGAAATAGTTGGATGGAAACAGGGAGGAGGAGAGAAGGAAGGCAACTACAACTCCTGCACCCACAGGGTGGAGACAAGGTACTAGAGAAGGAGTGCGCTCAAGCTATCCACTCTTCCTGGTAAAACACTCCCTGTGTGTCCTTACCACCCCACTCCTAAGGAGGAGAGGGGAGTCACAGAGAGGAGGGAGGGGACCCAGAGACTGAGGCCCCAGGGGGATGGTGGGGTTGTGATGAATGGTGAAGATACACAGAAAGATCATAATTACGGTAGGCGTGCATTTTCATATCTTATCTGTGTCAGTCTCACCATTCATCACAGATGGGTGAGTACTCAAGCCCCCAAAAGGGGGTTGTTTTACACCCCAAGGACAAAGTCCCTTAGCCTCAGTGGGTGACACACTAAGGGAACCTTCAGGGCCTGAGAGGCCCAAGAGTGGGGAGAGAGAGACGGAGTTCCCCGGAGGAAGGAAGCTTGCCCGACAGCGCCGTCTCTCTCTGCAGGAGAAAAGGTAGGTTCCCTGGTGGTAGAGTTAATCACCCTACGCCGGGCCAAGGGTGACAACCGGGAAAGACATAGCCATGCTGATCGCCTAGTGCAGATCGCTGTCCCTACGACCCTGGTAGCTACCTTGTTGGCATCGTGAAGATGCTCTCGCTATGCCTTGCTAGCTCCAGGCCACGTGAGAGAGCGCCTGGCTTGTCTGGTTTGTCTCCGTGTCAGGCAATGAGGCTAGGAGCTGACCTAGCCTGGACCACAAGAACCTGTTGTAGGCTGCGTAGTGGGCCTGATGTGCAGAGAGAGAGAGAAGTAACCGTGCGAGTAGAAAGTCCTCCTACCCCAGAAATCAAAAACCGAGAGTCTTGATCTGGGGCCGGTCACTGTGAAGGGCGCAAGCCCATCAGGAGTATCCAACTGCATCAAACCAGAATGTGGATGAGGCATGGAACCTGAAGACCGCAGGGTCAATACCTCCTGGCTGAGATCCCTTGGGGCAGGAACTCTGGAGAAGGGCTCTGCCAGGAATGCAACGACGCCTCCCGAAAGGGAGTCGGCCAGGCGGCACCACAAGGGTGGCCTCGCCAAAATCGCCTAGAAAGGCGTGTGTTCAGGATTGCTGACAGTGGAAGGAGAAAGGTGCAAATCCTCCAACATCCTCACGAGGAATCGCTGATACTCAGAGATCAGCCGCCGGAGAGATGTGGACAGAGGGTTCCTCTCCCTGAAGAGGGGATGAGGAGCTGGAGGTCACCAGCTGTTCAGTGGGTGGCTGCACAGGAGGAGGTTGAAAACCTGGCTATCCATTGCCCTAACGTAAGCAGGGAACCGGGCAGCCACGCTCTGAACTGCTCCCAGGTGAGAGGGCCGCTAGGACCGAGGATGCCTGGGAGCACAGGAGAGTGTGGCAGAGGGATGGGGATAGAGCCGAGAAGAGATGTTGCTCGACCTCCACCTGGGCTAAGGAGGCGACCATGGGCACCCGTGGAAGAAGGTGCCCGGAAGACTCCACAGTCGACAGCTGCACAACCACATCGGTACTGCCTTGGCTGCGCTCGAAGAATCCCCAGTGAGGCAACCGGGGCCGTAAAGGTCCAGAAGGACGGTCCCCGGCTCAAAAGAACGGGACTCTCTCAAAGAGACCGCGAGGAAGAGCGGAAATCTGCACTACAGCTTCTCCCAGGGCGGGTGGACCCCAGAAAAGGTCGACGCCAACCCACACACCGCCGACCTCTCGGAGTCCTCCTCCTCAAGAGGGCCAGCCTAGGTAGCTGGCATCTCCGGGCAGCCCTGAAGGATACCCAGGAGCAGTACCTCCCTGCAGGTGCTCGATGGGCCCCAAAGTCGGGCGATCAAGGCACACCACTGGAGGGGTACCACAACTGAGGGATCGGTGAACCCGCCAAGACCAGGCTGCAGAGCTATGGTGGCACGCACCACTGCCTGCTGGTCAGCACCACTGACCCTAGTCTCGGTAGCCACTGACCTCACCTCAGAAGGGGCTGGCTCTGACTGGTTGAAGAGACCACCGTCCTGCCCACGCCAGCAGCCAACCCCGAGGGTGAGGCTGCACGCCTGACTCAAAGCTCGACTCCATCTCCGAGGAGGTAGAGTCAGAGGCCCTGAGCCAAACCGTGAGGAGGGGCAGAACCGTCCCTACCACCAGGCCCAGAGACCACCGCTGTGCCCGAGTCAGTGCCAGCGCCCCAAACCTCACGAGCGGATCCAAGGGAGGCATGGCCCCAGCCTGAGCCAGAGATCCAGAGTCAGGACCAGTCGCAGTACCATCTGGTCTCACGGCACGGGAGTGGCACCAAGGACAGGGACGGCGCCGACGACAGCCCCAGCGGTACTCCGGCGCCGTGTTGGCGCCGCCTGTTCCCTGGCACCGCAGCAGCGCCAGGGCCGTGGTGGCACCACCGACAGCCCCGGCACGACACGGCATCGAACATGGCCCCACCCGCTCCCCGCGGCATGGACAGCACTGTGGATGGCACCGCTGCTGGGAACCAAAGGCCCCATGGCGCCGAGCCTTGAGGACACGGGCATTACGCTCAACCTCGGTGCCCAGAACGGCACCAAGGTGAGGCGGGCGAACGCACGACGCCGCAGTGGGTCTCACGGCCGCAGAACAGTGCCGGCGCGCGAACGACGCCGACAGAGCCCACGGTGCCGCACAAGCGTGTCAGTGCTGACAACGGCCCGGTCAGGGCCATGCGCGCGAACGGCGCTGAGGGTTCCAACGGTGCCGCCGACGGCATCAAGGACGCGCCACCCGGCCTTCCGAGCTGCAGGAACGACACCGGGAGCTTCACCCCGGCGGGGCATTGCATGGCGGCGCTTCCCGCCTGCTCCTGGGAAGGAGCGGGACGGGCCTCCTGCGCTGGAAGAAGCCTCGGCAAAGGCTAGGCTACAGCCAAGGCTCCTCCTCCTCGGCCCGTATAGAACTGGGAGGGGACCCAAAGGAAAGGCCGAGAGCGTGGGTTTGGCCCGACGAGTGCAAACCCGACCTCAAAAGTCAGCGAGCTCGCCCCACTTTCAACGCGATGTTGTTCTAGACCTGGCGGTCCATGGAGAAGCAGGCATCGCATGAGTCCATGTCGTGAAGCGGGCCAAGACACGAGAGACACCGGTCATGCTGGTCTGTGACGGAGAATTTTTGGCCGATGGGCACAGTCGCATGGGGCCGACCTTTTAGAAGATTTCATGCCTCCGACCGAGACATGACCTACGGAAAAAAACACAAAATAGACTCGACGCCATGAAAATACAAAAATAAGGAAAGATCTTACCAGGCGACATCGAGTAGAGGCAAAACAGAACCGCCGAGACCGACGGACTTGACGTCAAGGATTGGAATTGAGCAGTCCTAAGATTTTTCTTCAAAGCTTCCCACGAGGCATCTTCGGTGGGAGATGAAGAACTGGCAGGCAGGTGGAGTCGACACAGCCTAGCGGCCAACCGCGAGCGCCACGCAGTCGTTGGCCTCGAGGGCAGCGCTGATGGTGTGTCGGCTCCACCTACCCTTTTAAAAAGCTTCCTGGGGTCCTGACCCGCCAGATACCCCATCTGTGATGAATGGTGAAGACTGACACTGATAAGATCTTCAGATTCTTGCGCTGGCAAAAGTCAGATTTGATTTTCTGGAGTTTCTTCCCGCTTCTGTTGGGTCATTAAAATAAAAGTTTTGCCTGCATACTGTATACAAAGTTTCGTGGGACATAACAGTGCGTTTCAATCCCCATCTGACGCAGCTCAGATCTCACCACATCAAACACCTTTCGCTTCTGGCGAGCATAGGAAAGATCGGGGAAGAGTAACTTAGAGCCATCTGGCAGGTGAAACTGTCCTTTCTCTTTGGCTGCCTGCAGAATTAGTTCTTTAATGGTCGGACTGCCGTGACCATAATAATAGGTTGTGGTGTTCCTTCCTGTAGGGGTCTACGCTATGGAGTGATCTGGTAGGCTTGCATGATTGCTCCATCAACTAAAAAGTACAGTACGTAAGAACTTACCGTAACAGTAGATCTTCGAGAGGAGCTCTGCAGCAGGCTATAACAATCAGGACTATGCAGCGGAGCACTAGGACCCTCCGAGCTTTTCAGCCAGCAGTATACAGCAGGGACTGCCACCCCGGCGTTGGCCCAGCCCTGAATCAGCCATGGTACAAAGGGGTGGAACCAGCTCCACCAGTTCCCCCTGCCAAGGCTCAAGTAACGTAAGCCCTGGACAAGAGAAGGAGAGACGAAGCACCTCGATGGAGATGTAGATGAAGATGGATCTGCACACCCCGAGGGGAAGGCGGGTGGGAAAGTAACACCTGCTGCAAGAGTTTTAACGCAACTGTACTATCTTACTTGAGGGAGCTCTTGCAGCAGGCTATAACAATTAGGAGTGAATACTAAGCAGTCCCACGCCAAAGAGATAGAACTTACTCGGAGGTGGAATATGCTGACTCCAGAGGCCAGGACAAAAGTCCCTGCAAAACAGCCAGACCGAAACCGCACGGCACCTGGATTCCATATCCAAGCTGTAATGTTTGACAAGGGTACTGTATGCACTGAATGCAGGTAACGGCTGCATCTATGTCCCTGATACAGACATTTCTCAGGGTGGCAAAGAAGCAGACACTCCCCTGGTGGAGTGACCCTGACCGGACCCGTAGGGGCTATTGTGCATATCACAGCAGAAGGATACGAGTGGACGCATCCACTTCGAAATAGTCTGCTTGGTCACCAGTTTGCCCAAGCATTGTGGTGCAAAGGCCACAAAGAGTTGCTCCACTGACGGGTGTAGCCATTCTTTGAGGTAATACCAAGTCCTGTGGACATCCAATGTGAAGGAGAGCTTCTCTATTAGATGGGAAGGAAAATAGACTGGAAGGTCAACTGACTGGTTGAGGGTCAACTCGAGACCACTTTCAGAAGAAACTTAGGATTTGTTCTAAGGAAACCCTTTCCTGTGAAAAACAAATATGGCTCTTTACACATCAGAGCCTGATGCTCGAAACTCTTCGAGCTGAGGTAATAGCAACCAAAAACACACCTTCCAGGAAAGATAACGCAGCTCACAATCCGCTGCGGTTCAAATGGAGGGAGGGTAAGCTTCTCAACACAAAAAATAGATCCCAGGGTGGGATAGGATCCCTGATGGGAGGTCTCATATGCAGAATTCCTCTAAGGAAGGTGCAGGCTACATCCAACTGTGCCAGCGCCTTGTCTCCAATCAGAGCATGTGGTAGGCGGAGACGCCCACATGTGCACCTTCATAGAGGAATAACTTCCAGCCATGTTGGTACAAGGAAAGGAGGTACTGTAATGCTGAGTTACTGTACAGGTGACTGGGTCCAAATGCTGTGACAAGGCCCATAAACAAAACCGCTCCATTTCATAACATAAGCAGAGCTGGTGGAGGGCTTCTGACGAAACTAGGGACTGCCGCCATTTCCGAGGAAAACCCCGTGATCTCTGTAGAGCTTATGTCTGAAGGAGCCAAGCATGCAGATGTAAGGAAAGGAGATCTGATGGACCAGCGATCCCTGTTCCTGGATAGCAACTCGAGCATATGGGCAGCGGAGTTGGAGGTTCTATGGATAACCGCTGCAGGAGTGGAAACCAAATCTGCCGAGGCCATCGGGGCTACTAGAATCATTTGAGCCCCTTCTGCCTGTACCTTCAGCAGACTCTGAATGAGAGGGAAGGCATAGAGAAACCCTCCCTGCCCAGCAAAGGGATAACGCTGCCTGGCCAGAAAACTCCAGGCACGTGCTTTCATGGTGAAAAAATTGGCAGTTTGGCATTGCAGACGCAAAGAGGTCCAGCTCTGGATGACCTCACTTGTCGAATAGCTGATCTGCTATGGACTGTAGCAGCTTCCACTGCATGCCTGGAACAAGACCTGCTTAGGCTGTCAGCCAGATTGTTCAGGACGCCTGGAATGCGCACTGCAGACAACAGAATTTGCCTTTCCAGCACCCAGTGCCAGATCTCATCGCCTCCCTGCAAAGGGATATGAGTGAGTACCCTTGCTTGTTGATGTAGAAGACGACCGCCATATTGTCTGTTTGAATTAGATGAAAGCCCGCACCAGGTTCTCTTGAAAGGCCTGTAAGGCATGAGAACCGCCGCATCTCCTAACACTGATATGGAGAGATGGCTCGGGTGTCCAAACCCTCTTGCGTTGATAAGCACCCAGGTGCACTCCCCATCCCAGATCCGATGCATCTGTCTTAAGAGTCTGACCTGGTGGCTCCAGACGAAACTTGACCCCTTTCTCCAAATTCGGGGTCCATCCACCAAAGCAAAGTTGTCCTGACTGGGTCAGTGATCCCGACCATAAAGTCTAGACTGTCTAGCCCTGGTCCCACTGTACCCTGAGCATCCACTGTGGGACTCGGTATGTGGAGGCGGCCAAAGGAGTGACTGGAATGGCCGCCACCATGTGCCCCTAGTAGCCTGAGGAAGTTCCGCACTGGAACTTGAGGAGTTACTGAGATCCATTCGGCAATCTCATGCAGGCGATCGCCTGTCCAGGGTAGAAAGCTATGCCCTGGATAGAATCCAGGACCGCCACAATGAAGATGTCTTGACTGGGTTTGGGGATTTATCAAGGTTCAGGGTGATCCCAGCTCGGAACAGAGTAGGTGTCTCAGAGGGCGTGAAGTAGGCATGACCTGACGGGCTGTAAGCAGCCAATCATCGAGGTATGGGGAAAACGTAGTGCCCCATGCGCCTTTAGAGCTGCAGCCACCACTGCCAAGCAGTTTGTAAAGATCATGGAGCGAAGAGAGGCCGAACGGAAGAACTCGAATTGGTAGTGCTCCCTTGGAAGTAGAACCTCAGAAACTTCCTGTGGGGAGGGAAGACCCTGATAAGCATATATGCATCTTGCATGTCTAAGGAGCAGAGCCAGTCTCCTTGGTGCAGCAGGGGAGTAGACCTGGATGGCTCACCATCCTGAACCTTTGTACTCTATAAAGATATTGAGAGAGCTGAGGTCCAGAATGGGTCAAGGTCCTGTGTCTTTCTTGGGACCAGGAAGAAGTGGGAATAAAACCCTTTCCCCGCTGATGCAAGGGACTACCTCTATTGCCTTTTCTGCAAGAGGTCTGAATTTCTCCTATCAGTGGGATGTGAGAAGGAGGATATCGAGTACTTTGGTGGAGTATCTGGAGGGAACTCCATTAACTCTAGCATGTGTCCTCTCCTGATGATGTCCAGGACCCATTGGTCCACAGTTATCGACCTCCACCCTTCGAGATGACAGGAGAAGTGGCCCCTGACCGTCTCCTTGGAGTCTTCCTCTGGAAAGAGGGGGCGGAAGGGAGTCATTGGGCTGAGCCGGTGTAGGCAAAGAGGCCCGGAGGACTTGGGCCCACGGGTAGAGCGCCTTCAGGTTGCTGGTTACTGGCTCTCCTATGAAAGCCACCTCTGACCCTGCTGATTACCATGGGCGTGTCCACCTTGACCACCTGAGGGCTTACGAACGCCGCTTCGATGCCATTGCTGGTCGCCACAGTACATTTGGCGGACCAACCAGATGGACTTGCCAGACCCTGTACGCGAAATCAAAGCTTCTGTCTCCTGCCCAAACAACACGGTACCTTGAATGGCAAATCCTGATACCGGACTGCAGATCCTGGTGGAAACCTGAAACTCTCAACCAGGCATGGCACCAAGGCACACCCCGAAGCGGCTGCCCTGGCTGCTGTATCTGCAGTATCGATGAGGCTCTCAGGACATGAGAACTCACGCCGGAGCCCGATTAATATCCAGAAGTTCCGACTTCTGATCGGAATCTGGTATGGCTTTCAGTAGCACTTGTCCCTCTCCCACAGAGCATTCTGGTACTGGACCATATGTGTCAGGAAGTTAAGGACTGGATGGAGCAGGTGGAGGCAGAGTAAACTTTCTTGCCCACCTGGTCCAAATATCGAGACTCGGATCGGGAGGCTGTGAGCTAAGGTGCTTTGGTTGCCTGGACTTGTCATGGGCAGCTGTGATAACTAGAAGTCCGCACCTGAGGGTTTTCTGCTAGAAGCTTCTGCCCTCTGGGCCTTCACAGTCTGTCCGATTTCTTGGGAACTGCCGGGATGGAAGCCAGATGCCTCTAGGTAGTCTGAGTCAGGTCCTGGAAAGTGTCCACTAAAGGAGGGACCACCACTGGTTTCGCTACTTTTGCCTCAGGTATTTTTCCAATCTTTGGCGTTCGGATCCAGATCCTCCATTTCCCACTCACTGGAGGCCTGGATGTGCCTCATGATGTCCATAAAGGCTGGATCATTGGGAGGCGAGTGAGGCTGGTCCTTCTCTCAGGGACCACTCTAAGCTGAGAGAAGAATAAGATGAGGACGAAGAAGAGGGAGATCTACTACAAGATCTGGAATAGTCCAATCTCTCCTATGACCAGACCTCCTCCGTCATCGGTAACTGGGGACCGCGCAGGTCCGAAGACCGGCTCCGGTCCTGGAGACAGGCGATGGAGCGAAGACAGACGTCTGAGCGCTCTGCCTAGGAGAAGCAAGAAGGCTGCGCAGCAGACCTGGACCCGTTATGGTCTCCAGAGTCCTTGGAGCATCGGGCAGTGGTCTTTGGACCAGGCGGAACGAGCCCTGGAAGGAGGTGTAGGCAGTCGCCTGGGGACTTCCTCAGGGAAGGCTCACCTCCCAGCTGTGGTTTGCCTGCTGGGTCCAGTACGTGTCTGGGCCAGCAATGGGGGTCTGCTTCTGGACCTGTCCCCACCAAAATGAGAACAACTCCTGCATCTCGTCCCTTCGAGAAAGTTTGCCACCTCGGCCCGGAAAGGGAGTATCCGGGACGCCGCCCGCTGGAGAGAGCCCTCTGGGAGCCCAGGGGGAGGAGGACTTGGGAGATGGGGACGCCAGCTCTTCCATGGCAACTCCTGCACCTTCGCCCTTCAACCAGTGTTGGTGGTGGAACAGGCTGACGGGTGCCAACGGAGGCGCGAGAGTCCTCTGGTGTCGAGGCGCTTTAGCAGGCGACGCCAGTGCCTTGAGAGGTGGGGCCGCAGCTTTCACCTCCAGGGCTTGGTCGTAACTCCTTAGCGGAGGGTTACCGCTTGGCCGGCTTCTCCGGCTGGGCCAGCCTTTGCATGGGAAGACTATGGGCGCCTCCTGAGCCCGGAAAATACGGGTCTTCTTGGGAGAGGGCCGCGAACGAGAACGGGACCGCGACTGGGACCGGTGCGGACAGACTACTGTCTTTCCTGGTGCTTGGTCTTCTCCTTACGCTTTCCCTCGGAGGAGTGCAGATTCTTCATCTTTCTAAAAGAAACACCTTCTGGGCCTTGAGACGTCGGATCCGGGTCTGGCTGGTGAATATCTGGCAGGCTGAGCAGGTCGCAGTATCATGGTCCAGCCCGAGCAAAAGACACAGCTCTTGTGCCCATCTTTGGCAGGATCTGCCTCCGCAGTTGCACTTGTTTTGGTGTGGCTCTGGAGAGGGTGACGACGTGAAGACATCCGCGACAAGCTGAAAAATCGCCGATGACACTGGAAAAAAAGGTCAAAACCGTATAAAAAACTGGTTGAAAACTAGAATTTTGCTGTTCCTGGCAAGCTGGAACTGAAGTCTTCTTCTCATGTGCACGGGACGGCGGGAAAAGAACTGAGGTAGAGCTGAACCGCCTCTTCTGTACCAGAGCTGATGTCGGGGGCGGTCCCAGCTGTATACCTGCTAGCTGAAAGTTTCTGGAGGGTCCTAGTGCCTGCAGCATAGTCCTAATTGTTATAGCCTGCTGCAAGAGCTCCCACCAAAGCAAGATTGGCAAGAGTAGTCTGCACCAAAGGTATAATGTATTCCATCAGGTTATGGCTTTCAGAAGTCTCTGGGATCCCAATATCCGCACGTTGGCTAGGCGGCACCATTCTCCAAATTTTTCAAGCGTTGACACAGTAGACTGTTCTCACTCACCAGACCAGCAGTAGCGTGACGGCCTTTTCATCATCAGTGGTGCAATAGTTTGCTTTGTGTTGCTACTCTGTTTAATTTAAGTTTCCACCATAGTGACCCGTGAGGTAAAACCATCCACTTTCTTGTCTAGTTCCTTGATGAAGGATTCTAGGTCCTTAACTGCTTTCAGGACTGCTGCGTTAGAGGGTTTGGCATCTGAGCCATGTGTTGGGCCCTGTTGTTGCAGATTCTTAGGTCTCCCCATGCTGCCTCCAATAAAGCTGGCAAAATTACCGTTTTTGATATTTAGCTATGTTTTCCAGCGGTGGGACACTTGGAGAGCCAAAATCGATCATGTGAGTTGCCCAGGTTAAGATTTGCAGTTGCAAATAAACTAAAATTAAGCCTATAGACGGGAGCCGCCTGTGAGAGATGACTTTGTCTGTCGCAGCTACTTCAGTTCTGTTTGCCAGTAGAAAAACAAGTGGGGAGAGAAAGAAAGGGCTATAGACTTTCTAGACTGAAGGGAAAGGAAAATATAGAATATCAAAATAATAACAAAAAACCTGACTACCAACTTAAAAAAACAAGGGTTGGGCCCACAAGGGTAGTGGGTATGAAGAGCCAGAGCCCATTATCAGCTACCTGGACAGAAGGGGTACAGACCACAAAGAAGAATGGTCAGCAGCCCTGGCATATAGCTCTGACATATACATAGGGAACTAGAAAGACCCCTGGGTAGCAAGATGGAAATACCAGCTTGAAGAAAATCACCTTTGTAGTCCCAAGAGGACAATTTCAATTTAGCAGTGTAAAAATCTCTCAAGCTCCCTTCAGAGGAGTGAGACAACAAACTTAACCGGACAGAGTCCAGGGAGAATAAATATGGTCTTATTGTCGCTCTCAAAGGAGTAATGAAAATAATTCATGAGAAGAAAATAATCATGAAAAATGTGAAAACATGATAAACTCCAACAAGCTAAGGAGTACAGAATAGGAATCCCACTCAAACAAGTTGGGAAGTATTGCATAGACAATACTACTGCACCTGCCTCTCCCTGCAATACAGGAACTATCAGGTAGAGAGCTGCACCATGGTCCAAGTACCAAGCAGTATCAGAGTGGCACAGGTTCCAGGGAAGGATGGACAAGGTGAAGCCAAGGTCACATTCAGCAACAATGGGGATATATCCTAAAGGAATTTACCTAGATTGAGTTCAATCACTGAGGATTTTTTTTGTGTGTAGGTAAAAGGGCTGTGAGGACCTCATCAGTTTTCTTTCTTGTGAACAGAAAATATGGGTTATTTACCTGTAACTGTAGTTCCAGGAGTGGTATATGGTGCACATCCACACCACTGGCAGTATTCCTTTAAATTGTTAACTTGCTGGACGCTTTTAAGTTAAGCTCCTCCCACTCACCCAGGTGGTATACTCCCTGGCTCCGCCCGTGACGTCAGATCTTGCACGCTGGAAGCATGATCCTTCAGCCACTTGCCAGGAGGCTGGGCTAGGTTGTGTGTGTGCATCATATACCACTCCTAGAACCACGGTTACAGGTGACTGGCACTAATTTCATGGGGCATGGATATGGTACACTATCCACATTCTGGCAGACTCCTTGCAGTTCTCTGGGAAGAGGAAGCAAACCACATACTGCTATACGGGCAAACAGGGACTGGAGAACCAAGGACCCAAACACAAAACCCAGGCACGACTCTAGGTCAGTGCTGTTGTAACCCTCCTACAAATGGGGGTTCCCAAAAGTCTTCCTTGAGCTTGCCTAAATGCTCACTGCCAGGCTGGTGTCCCTGCTTTAGCAGTTTAAATGTGGTTACCAGAGCCTGTATAGCCTCTGTGTATTGTCTCTTTAAGAGCTGCCTATTGCAGCTTAAGTAATCTGAAAGGGAGCTCTGTTGAAAGATGTAACTAATGGAAATCATTTAGAGTGATAATGATAATGTAGTTTGCCTAACCTGCTTTCTCTGTAGCAAGGACTGTTCTGTTTGTCTCCACTATCTTGGTCCTGGACTGCAAATTGGACCAAACAGTACTGGTGGGACCTAAAATGTAGCGGACTACAGGAGCTGTCTGAAGTCAAAATCTGTAGGAATTGTAGTTTTGAACTTTTCGCCCTTTTGCAACTGAAGGGGCGCTCTTGTTTGACTGAAAGCCCAATCAGCCAACCAAACTTCTGAATCTTGGGAAGGCCCGGCTGCTTGCAGTTTTCAGTTAGTTCTGAGCTGGGAAGTGAGATGAAAGGAGCTGAAGTGATTCTGAGCAGCAATCCTGGAGTGGATTCATGGGAGGACTGTGAAAAGGCTGAGTTTCTGGCTTACATGTCTGCCTGCTGCTCCTGAGAGGAGAGAAGAGAATTATTGTGGACTAAGTCCAAGTTTGTGTGACCAAAGTAAGCTGCTGAAGTGGGCCAGGCTCAACCTGAAGAAGTCTGAAGATTTTGCTGAATGCGATCGGCCTGTCAGGAGTTCGAGCCACGCCTAAGCTCCCGGTGTGTGCAGAGACTTTGCGATTGTGACTGGGGAGCGCTTTTGCCTGGTACAGTAGAATTCCTGTACATGTAAATGTGCTATGAGCTGCTAGTGGGTTGTGAGTTAGTTCCCCACTGGGTGAACTGTGTTCTGTTTGCTGGAAGCTGCATCAAGCCCAAAACGGACTACATCCGAATTTGTCTCCTGCGGTCTGGCTTTGCCAGACTGGCCAGCCAGACTACCCACTGCACACAGAAGCCATCGACAAGAGACCTGCCTGGGGATCAGCCCCTGCTCCACGCCTGAACAGGAACAACGCCACTGTGACTCAGGTGGGCCCTGCTTCTCCTGGCATTCAGATCAACCACCTGCAGTCTCGATTTTCGTCTAGCCTGTGTCTCAGTCTTGGGCATCGTAAGTAACACCACAGGGTAGCCCTGCAACAACAGCTTAATGTGAGTGTGTCAGCTGATTGTCTTGTTTCATTTCCTTTACGAACTGAGCCCTCTGGCTTCGGATTACAAATATTGTGTACTGTGCATGCTGTGTTTTCCATCACAGGACCCCAAACAGCTGCAACCCGGCAACTGTCCTGGCTAGCCCATCTCTTCTCCACCTGGGTACCCAGAGGTGGACTGTGGGGGGACTCAAAGCGCATGCCTAAGTGCTTGATTGAGATAACCTTTAAGCTAATTAACCTGATTTTGCCCCTCCCTTGTTCAAGTCCCTGAATAAATCAGATCTAACTTTTCTGCATGTAATCTGACTGTGGTTCCAGTTTGTGCTTGAAGTACTGTACTGTTGCAATTTACTGTGTATAACCTTATTTTACAGGGGGTCCCCAGGGTTAGCCAGAGGAACCAGCCCTGGTGGTAAGTGAAAACAGTATGGGTACTTGTGTGTGTACCAGGAGTATTGTGAAAGTGATTACTGTACAGTGTTCAGGCCACTAGAGGGGAAAGAAGGGGTTACAGTGTCCTGGAGGGCTGTGCAGGTTAGCTTGACCACTACACCAACCCTGACCTCTGGGTGACGCACCGTTTCAGAACTCAGGCCCCTTAACCTGCTACTAGCCAAGCAGGCAGGGCAGCAGCCCTTGGGATAGCGCCACCTAGGGGCACTGTAATGGAGATGAAGGTGTGTGCTGACTTCCAGGTAGCAGCCCTGCAGATTTCTTGGATGGGGACATCCCTGTGGGCAGCCCACGAGGCAGCGGTTTGTCTGGTGTAATAAGCCCTAGCCCCTATGGGAGGCTCCCTACCAGCCAGTCTAGAGCAGAGGTTGATGCATGAGACTATCCACCTACCAACTGTCCACTTAGTTGCCGGGTCTGCCAGATGAGGCTTCAGCATATGTTACAAAGAGCTGGCAACCTGTCCCTGAACCCCAGCTGTGCACCCCTTATAGTAAGTGGAGCCTGTGCTTGGCCTCCGAGGTTTGGTTGGTGAAGTATACTGGGAGGTTTATCACCTGATTAAGGTGGAACTCCAGAAGGTACTTTGGGTGGAGGCGGAGGACTACCTTGTCCATGTGGAACACGGTAAGGTGACTCCACCAAAAGCACAGTCTTTCACGAGGTGTGATATCTCATACCTGTGCATCAGCTCAGATAGCTTCCCCATGAGCACTGCCAACACAAGCTGTAAGTCCCAAGGTGGTTGTGGTTCACACACCAGCAGGGACAGGTGATCAAGGCCTTGAAGAACCACCCAACCACCTTCTGTGCTACCGCTGGCATACCACCCCGCATCCGTATGCAGAGATAGCTGCCATGTGCACCTTGAGTGACGCCAACCTCACTCACAACTGGGAAGGGGACCACAAATAGTTCAAAATGCCTGCACTGGCACCAAATGAAAAACCTTTTCCATTTAAAGGCATAGTACTGGTAGGTCATCTCTTTCCGGGAAGCCTCCACAAAGTGGAGCATGTCTTCTTAAAGACCCAAAGCCTGGAACTCTAGCCACTCAGGAACCAGGTTGTGAGGTGTAGGGATTGAAGATCTAGGTGTCTGACCTTCCCTTGTGACAAGAGAGCAGATCTGTAGGCTGAAAGTGCATAGAGTCCTGTTGTTAAGACAGGAGATCCGGTACCACATTGGCAGGGCCAATCTGGGGCTACCAGGATCAACCACGCCATGTCTCTCTGCACCTTGACCAACACTTTCTGGATCACGGTAAAGGGAGGGAAGGCACAAAGGAGGCTTGGGGTCTAGGGCCTCAGAGAGGCATCCCACAGCAGTGTCCTGCACTGTGGGGTGTGGGCACAGAACAGCCTCAGCTTTATGCTCCCTGAGGAGGCAAAGAGGTTGGCCAGAGGTGTGCCCCACAGAAAGAAGAGGTGGTCACCACCTCCTGATGCAGAGACCATTCAGATGATATCTCACCCACCCAGCTAACTGGGTGGAGGCTCCTGCTACATGGAACGCCAGAGATCCACATCCAAGCAGTGTATGAAGAGCCTCTCAACACAAATGAAGGGAATGGTTGTGGTACTGTCCATCTGGACCTACATCACCCGACCCCAGTCAAATGCAGCAAATTCCATCAGAGCGAGCAGCACTGCATGGAAGTCCAGCAGGTTGATGTGGTGACTGGGACTCCTAGAGGGTCCAGAACCTATGGGTTCTGTGGTTCCCCAGGTGTGCTCCCACACCACCACAGAGGCACTGGTTGTCAGGGTGACTGTCAGCTCTGAGCAGACAAATGGGAATCCTTGCTCCACATGTTTCAGGATAAGCCACGAATGGATGACATTCCACACTGGCTGGGTCACTGTGACCGGCTGGTCCAGGTGACTTAGGCACAGACACCACTGACAGCTCAGCTCCCACTACAAGTCGGGCTTCTGTCAGTGGGCCCACCTGACCACAGTGGTGCAGGATGCCATGTACCCCAGCAGCAGGAGGAAGTGTCAAGTAGGTGCATGCACCAAGCTGAAATGACTGTGGAAAAGTAGATAAGATCCAATGTCTGGTCCGCAGGGCATTAGGCCCTGGCCCAAAGGGAGTTTAGCTCTGCACCGATGAAATGAACTGAGTTCGACATAGACTTTGACTACGATGGCAGATATGGACCACTTGGCCCACCCAGTCTGCCCATTTCCCTACCCTTCGGATAAGCTGCAGATCCTAGTTAACCAACAGCTTACTTCCTCCCACCCCACTAGAATTACCTTATGTCTGTCCCATGCATTCTTGAACTCTCCCACTGTTTTTGACCCCACTACCTCCTCTGAAAGGCTGTTCCATGCATTCACCACCTCTCTGTGAAAAAATCCTTCCACACATTGCCCCTGAGCCGTCCCCTCTATCTTCCAATCGTGCCTTTGTTCTCACACATCTCTTTTCTGAAAGATGCTACCTCTTGGACTTTGCTGATTCCCTTGAGGTACTTTAATGTTTCTATCACTGTCCCCTCTCCTCCTTTCCTCTAGGGTATACATATTAAGCTCCTTTAGTCTCCCTTCATATGGCTTCTGGTGCAGACCCTGCACCATTTTAGTTGCCCTCCTCTGGACTGCCTCCATCCTGTCTATGTCCTTGCAGTGATGTAGTCTCAGAACTGCAAGCAGTACTCAGATGGGGTCTCACCAACTGTCTGTACAGAGACAGCTTCCTGTTTTCTACTGGTGATGCCTCTCCCTGTGCATCTCAGTAACCCCCATTCCTCTTTACTGCCTTTTCATATTGCTTGCCTACCTACCTTTAGGTCCTCTGATATAACTACCCCCAGGTTCCGTTCTATTTTGTTATTCACACACACACACACACACCCATTGTGTACTGTTCCCCTGGGTTTTGTTTCACAGGAGCATTCGTTGCACTTCTTTGCATTGAATCTAAGCTGCCATACTTTTGACCATTCCTCCTACCTTTCCAAGTCCCTTCATTCTTTCCACACCCCCTCTGGTATCAACCCTGTTGCAGATCTTGTGTCATCTGCATACTCTTCCTTCAGCCCTTCCGCAATGTCATTTGTAAAGACATTAAAAATAACTGGTCCCAGTATTGAACCCTGCGGTACCCCGCTAGTAACCCCCTTCTCGGAGAGGACTCTGTTTACTATTACCCTATGCATCCTGTTGTCCAGCCAATTTTTACCCAAGCTACTATCCTGGGACCCACTCCCAGACTGGCTAACTTGTTTATTAACTTTGTGTGGGATTGTGTCAAATGCCTTGCTAAAGTCTAGGTAGGCTACATCCACAGCCCCTCCCTGGTCTACTACTTTGGTCACCCAATCAAATAAATCTATTGGATTAGTCCGACATGGCCTTCCGCTGCAGTCCATGCTGCCTTGGGTCCTGTGCCCTGCTGACATCAAGGTACCAACAATTCTTTCTTTCAGATGTGAGTCCATAATTTTCCCTACCACTGAGGTCAAACTAACAGGTCTATAGTTTCCTGCCTCTGCCTTGCTCCCACTTTTGTGGAGGCATTTGGCTGGGTTCAACGCAAGGCCCAAGTCTCTGCACATCTAGAGCCAGGTCCCTGGACCGCTCCACGGCCTCCTGTATAGCCCAGCTACCAGTCAGTTGCCAAGGTAGGGTAGATTTCAACCTCTTAGCACCTCAGGAATGTGGCCACCACTGCCATCCAGTTGGTGAAGACCCTGCGCCAATAACAAGCCGAAAGGCATGACCTGCAACTGGTAGAGAACCCCTTCTGTGCGGAACTGGAGATACTGCCAGTGGGGATGGATGGACTGGAATAGAAACACAGAAAATGGAAATGACGACTTACTATAATTATTGATCTTCTTGGACAGTCTCCATCACTCATTCACACTAGTGGGATAGCACCGGGGCGCTAGGACCAAGCGGAAGCCTAACATTTTCAGAAGGGTCGGTAGCCGAGACAGGACCACTGTCTGTGCACCACGAGACTAGTCTACCTCTGTTGGCTATCTCGGCCGGTCCTCCAACCGCCTTCAGTACCTTTCTCGAACGAGGAGGTACAGCGTAACTAATGAGAATAACTCATCCTGAGTTTCTGGCCTGAGGCCCAGATGGCCTTTGCAAGAAAGGTCGAAGAACAATGTCTTCACAGTCTGAACCATAGGACCATGAAGACCAGGAAAGAAAACGAGTGAACCCAGGGATGGTGGGTGGGTGGGCGTGTGAATGAGTGATGGACTGTCCAAGAGGATCAATAATTACGGTAAGTAAGTAATTTCCATATCTTCCTGGACTAAGTCTCCATCACTCATTCACACTGTGGGAGAGTAGCGAGCTAAAACTAAAAATAAAATTACGTACCTACCGTAATTATGATCTTTCTGTATCTTCACTATTCATCACAGATGGGTACTGGCCGGAATCAGGACCTTCAAGGAGCCTTTTTTTTTTAGAAAGGATGAGGCTGGAGTCGACGAGCATCGGCACCGCCTCGAGGCCGACGCATTTGTGTGGCGCCGGGATTAGCCGTTAGGCTGCATCGCCTCCACCTGCCTACCAGTTCTGAGTCGCCGGAGGTAAGAGGAAGGGATGGAGGGTGGGACAAGAGAGTCCAAGGACAGAAAAGGAAGAGAAAACTGAACTAAAAGGAGAAATAACGACTGAGAGGACAGCATAGAGGAAGGAAGACTAAGGGTTGGGTAGGGGCCCCAATCTCTGGAAAAAGAAGAAGGGAGGGAAGGGGGCAGAGAATTTAGGAGAGAGTGAGAGGTAATATGATTCAGGACCCTTGTCCGTCACCAGACTGTATAGGAACTGCAAGGAGTAGCAAAGCTCATTTGCCAGAATTCAAGGCACAGAATAACTGGCAATACCCCAAAAGCAGAGTCGGCTATTCTGGAGAAGGACAAGGTACAGGGACTCAGTACTCTCTGTAAAGATATTTGGTGAAAAAAGGAAGTTCTTTTTTTTTTTAAATTAGATGGATAACAGAAGGAGGGCAACCACCAGCTCTCACCCTGTAGGAGTGAAGATATGTGTAGAGAAAGAGTGCCACTCAAACTGTACCTTAGGAAAGAAACTACCCCCTGTGTGTCCCAACTTTACCCCGCTCAAAAGAGGGGTAGGCACAGAGGGATGAGGATCCAGAGACTGAAGCCCCAGGGGATGGCGGGCGGGATTGTGATGAATGGTGAAGATACACAGAAAGATCATAATTCACGGTAGGTACTGATTTTTATGTCTTATCTGTCAGTCTTCACCATTCATCACAGATGGGTGAGTACCAAGCCCCGAAGGGGTTGATTCATTGCACCCTAAGGGACAGAGTCCCTTAGCCTCAGTGGGTGACACACTCAAGGGGGAACCTTCTGAGCCTGAAGAGGCCCGAGAGTGGGAGAGCGAGACGGGGTCCCCCAGAGGTGAAGGAAGTTGCCCCGACAAGCGTCGTCGCCCCTACGGGAAAGGACAGGTTCCCTGGTGAGCAGAGCAAATCACCCTCGCCGGGCCAAGGGTGACACGGAAAGGCGACCACGCCGATCTCCTGGTGCAGATCGCTGTCCCTCGACCCTGGTAGCTACCTCATTGGTGTCGAAGATGCCCTTGCTTGGTGCCTTGCTAGCTCCAGGCCGCGTGCAGAGAGTGCGATGGCTTGCCTGGTTTGCTCCGAGTCAGGCAAAGCAGCTAGGATCTGACCTAGCGCTGACCACAAGAACCTGTTGTAGGCTGATAGTGGGCCTGATGAGCAGAGATGGAGAAGAGAAGCAACCGTGCCGACTAGAGATCTCCTCCCCAGAAATCAAATCCAAAGAGTCCTGATCTGGGGGCCAGTCACGGTGGAGGCGCTTGAAGCCCGTCCAGGGGTGTCACGTGCGTCAATCCGGACTGCGGAAGAGGCATAGAACCTGGAGACTCGGGGGCGCAATACCTCTGGCTGGGGTCCCTAGAGCGCAAGAACACTGGAAGGGCCTCTGCCAGAAGCGCAGGCGCCTCCGAAGGGAGCAGGCCAGAGCGGCACCACAAGGGTGCCGCACGAAATCGCCTAGAAAGCGTGTGCCACATGCTCAGGATTGCTGACCCGACAGGGAGAAAGGTGAAGGTCCTCCATCATCCTCCACGAGGCGCTGATACTGAGAGATCAGCAGCAGGAGAGATATGGACAGATGGTTAATCTCCCCAGAAGAGGGGGATGGGGAGCTGGAGGTCACCATGTTCCTAGGGTGGTTCCTCCGGGAGGTTGAAAACCTGGCTGTCCATGGCCCTAATGTAGGCAGGGAACCGAGCAGTCACCACTCTGAACTGCTCCCAGGTGAGAGGGCACTAGGACCAAGAATGCCTGGGAGCACTGGAGAATGTCGGCAGAGGGATGGGGCACAGCTGAGAGAAGTCGGCTGACCTCTGCAAGGGCTGGGAGAGCGGACCATGGACACCCGAGGAAGGTGTCCCAGAAGACTCACGAGCCGACAGCTGTACAGCCAGTTGGTACTGCCTAGGCTGCGCCCAGAAGAATCCCCAGTGAGGCAACTGGGCCGAGTAGATCCAGAAGGACAGTCCCTGCCTCCAAAGAATGGGACCCCTCAAGGAACCGGAAGGGGAAGGGCGGAAGTCTGCACTTCGGCCTCAGGGCCAGGGGACCCCAGAGAAAGGCCGACGACAACCCACTCCCTCGACCCCTCAGAGTCCGAGAGGTCCTGGTCTCGAGAGGGACAACCTAGGTAGCTGGCAACTCTGGGCTGTCCCGAGGGGAGACCCAGGAGCAGCACCCTCCCTCCTGTAGACTTCCGGATGGGCCCCAAAGTTGGGCGATCGAGACACACTACGGGGGGTACCACCGCCGAGGGTCAAGGAACCCTCCAAGGCCAGGTTGCATGGCAATGGTGGCACGCACCATGGCCTGCTGGTCAGTACCACTGACCCAACCTTGGGGAGAACCTGACGCTCCTCAGAAGGGGCTGGCTGTGACTCGTCGTTGAGACCACCGGCTCGCCCTCCTCTGCAGACAACCCCGAAGGGTGTGACTGCCTGTCCGACTCTGAGCCCGACTCCGACTCCGAAGGAGGTGAGTCTGAGGCCCTAAGCCAAGCGGTAGGAGGGCGAGGAAAGGCGACCTTACCAAGGAGCCCAGTAGCCAAAGCAGTGGCGGCGGCACCCGTGCCCTCCACAGCCCTAAGCGGGGCCGACAGAAGGCAGGGGCAGCTCAGGCCAAGGTCCTGAGCCAGGGCCTGTGGCGCCGTCAAGTCCACTGGCACCGGCGGCGGTACCAGGAACAGAGATGGCACCGCGGCAACCCCAGCAACAGCCTCGGCGCCGACACACCGCCAGGCCCCTCGGCGTCGCGGGCAGCACCGAGGACGAAGCAGCGCCGCGGCTCCAAAAGCAGACTGCTAGGCTCCTTGCCAGCGGCGCCAAGGCCGGTGCCGACAGATGACTCCGAGGCCCCACGGCACCGTGCTCACCCTCGCGCGCGAGACATGGCGAAAGGCGATGCCGAATCCAGGTCACAGCATCGCAGAGCGCCTGGCGCCACAAATGGCGCCGCAAAGCCTATGGTACCAAGAGATTGAGGCGCGCGGTCGCTCAGTGCTGACTAGGCCACGGCACTGCAATGGCGCCAAGGCTCAGACGGCGCCACCGGCTGCTGGAGGACAGCGCCGACTTGGCCTTCCGGACCGCGGAGCGGCAGCGGGAGCCTTACCCTCAAGGGCGATTGCCATAGTGATTCTCCCGCCCGCCTCCCGGAGGAAGCGGGACGGCCTCCTGTGCCGCTGAAGGAGCCTCGCCAAGGCTAGGCTACAAGAAGCCGAGGCTCCTCCTCCTTGGTCCGTGAGAACCGGAGGGGACCTGGAGGAAAGGCCGAGAGAGCGGCTGGCCCGGACGAAAGCGAACCCTACTCCCGAAGTCGGGCGGAGCTCGCTTTACTTTAAACGCTGGCTGTTCTAGGGACGCGTGGTCCATGGAGAAGCAGGTGTTGCACTAATCCATGTTGTGAAGCGGCCAAGACACGTGGGACACCGGTCATGCTGGTTGGTAACGGAGTACTTGCGGCCGCACGGGCACCGGCAGATAGGGGCCGCCCGCCTTAGGTTTCTTGCCCTCCAACCGCGATATGACCCGCGGAAAAAACACAAAATAGACTCGACGTCGTATACTTTAAAATAAATGGAAAGATCTTACCAGCAACGCCGAGTGGAGGCAGAACCCAGAACTAGCAGGAGACCAACGGACTGTCGAACACACAATGCGAAGGCTAAGGCCTAAAACTATTAAACTATCAAACTTCTTCAGTTGGCTTCCCACGGGTACCTCGACGGCGGGAGACAAAGAACTGAGAGGCGGAGTCGGACGCAGCCTAGCGGCTAATCCTCGAGCACCACGTAGTACGTCAGCCCTCGAGGGTGGCGCCTGATGCCGATTCACTATCCCTTTTAAAAAAAAAATTCCACGTGGGTCCTGATCTCCGGCCAGTACCCATCTGTGATGAATGGTGAAGATTGACACAGATAAGATCCCTGAGTAGGTGGTAGGAGATAAGGTTAATTCAGAAAGGATGAAGGACTGTCCTGCTAATAAAAGAGCTGCCTTGTAAAGAGCATCTAGAACATAGTGCTTACAAGATAGCGCTCGAGTTGTAACTCACCACTTTGCAGGCGACTGCAATGGGCACAAAATGAAAGTCTGCCAGGAAGCTGCAACCACTCTAGGAGAGCGGCAAAACCTGGCCTCACAATTTGGTCTAGGACCAAAATTAATAGTGTCAAAGAAATGTACTAATGTAACGTAAAGGGACCTCAGGAACTGAAAGTGTCAAAGGTAAAGTCTACTGGTTCAGGGTAGACGGAAAGTGCAGATGGAAACCCCAACTATCAGTATGGCTGACCTGTGAACAACAGGTCCAGGAGCACTTGAACCCCTTACTTGGTGAGCAAAGGGGTCCATGTGGGTTAGCCCATCAAGGAGAATGGTCTCCACTTAGTCACTGGAACCTTCCTGATGGAAGGACAAGCACGACTTAGAAGCCTCCTCATGGTGGTCTAGTAGAACCAGATCCTACCCACTGCATATTCCAAAAGGAACCATCCTGCCCCTGTGTGTACAACTGTAGTAGCAGTCTCTGAACTCAGGGAAGAAAGGAAAAATGTACAGGAGGACATGTCCACACGGAAAAAAACATTCCGACAGAAAAAAGGGCTGGATTTCTAATGCAAACAGAGGCAGATGTGCATCGAGGAGGGACACAGCAGAACCAGGTTAGGTTAACCCATTCGTTGACAGTGACTGAAAGAGGCAGTGACTCAATGTGGTGAGGCACTACTCACTCTGGCCTCCCTGAAGGGAGTAGAAGGGTTCTAGTTTGTTTGCTGAAAACAAACATCGCAACTCCGTCATGCATTCGAAGAGGATCGCCTGAAGCGACTGGCATGGAACCAGTGCGCAGGAACCGAAGGTGTGAATATTTGAGAAGCTACCTCAGAAAAGACCTACTTGACCTTCAGTCAAGAAGGAGTATATCGCCTGTTAAGTTAAAGCAAGCAAGGAAGAAGGAACCTGAGTTGCGACTCGGTGGAGAGTCGCTTCTGTTGCTAGGAGGCTCTGCTCAAGAGAAAAGCCTGATAAAAGAAAAGGAATTAACAGACTGGGTAGTCGCTAGGTCTAGGAAATGTCTCTGAATGAGAGAAATCTCTTCTGGAAAAAGAGATGACCCACACTGCCGCTGGACTGAACTCCCCTAGGGAAGAAGAAGTCGTAGCTCTTCAGTACTCTGGAGATGAGCTCAGGGGCTGAAGCGAACCCACCAAATCCAAAAAGGGGTACTGGGGTAATTTCGGCTAGGCCCTGTGCTGTGATAAAATTCAAATTAGAATGTTCCACAGAGTGCAAATGTCTAGACGACTGAAAAGTCTAGCGCAGAAGTGTATGGTCCATGGACACAGTCTGAAATACTATAGTGGACCCCTTACTGCGGAACTACTGAAAGATCTTCCATCACGGACTCTGATGATAGAGGGGCGTGCCCTTCAATATATAAAGTGAGTCATCTGCTGTATTACTAACCAGAAGGACATGGAAAGACCCATCTAGATGCACTTCTACATGAAGGACCTCTAAGGGAGGTCTAGGTCAGACCACTAGAGACTGCCATCAGGAAGGATGTCGAGGAGCTTGGTACCACGTAGGGAGCTGAGAAAGTTCTGAGTGGAATGAGAGATTCTGCTGGCAGAATAGTACAGCAGAGATCCATCAGCAGAAAACTGCTGGATGACACAAGATCCCACATAGACCGCCACTCACTAAGATGTGTGGAAAAAATCCACAGAACACGACTTCATTCTCGGAAACATCCTGCCACAAGTTCTGTGGAGAAGAAGTCCGAAAAGGAAAAATGTGTCACTGATTCTGCCAGGCAGCACCCACTAGCACCCCAGCAGCACCAGCATCACTCGTGGCACAGGAGGGCTGCAAGTGGTGCCTATGCCAACCTGGAGGTGATACCCAGGGTGCCCACATGACGTCGCAGGCTTCCCGTCACCCATGCAGCAATGGCACCGAGGCACTCGACACCCATGGCACCCATGGGCACCCAGCAGCACTACCGGTGGCACCCATGTGCCCCGGAGGCACCCATTACACCCATGGGTGCCTCAGCAGGACCCACAGGTACCGGTGCCACCTAGACACCCACGGCACCACCAGTGGCGCTGACAACCAACGGCACCCACGCACCGACCGATGGTGCCAATGATGGTGCCGACCAAAGTGACGAGGCAGAGCGCCGACCAGGCACCAAGCCACAGCTCCAAGGCATGGCAGCGACCAAGGCACTGAGCTATGCCAAGGAAAATGCCAATGGAAATCCTGAGAAGGAAAAGGTGGTGCCTGCCAGACCCTGCATGAAAAGAGAGAGGGGGTAGGCACGAGGGTCACCCACATCACGGCTAAGGAAACAAGAGGCACCAGGCTCATCCAGATCCAATCGACCCAGCCCGTCCAAAGCTCCGAGGCCCGGAGGCCCCAAATCAGGAACACAGCCAGGAAAAACTGGAAAGTCAAACCCCTCTGCTCCACAGGAGCAGCCCAGAGTGAAACTGCTCACTGGAGCTCCAACGAGGACAGAGATGGAGTTGGAGTTGAGAATGCAGCTGTTAGGAGCAGGGCCAATGGGAACCCACCAAAGTCAGTTCAGGCCTATCGCCCCCTCCCGACGAACAATCCTTGTGCAGAGCGTACCAAAGGGCAACCTCGAGCGGCACCGATTCTTCTTCCCAATAGGAAGAAGAACTTGAGGTTGCAGTGAGGATCCCCAGAACCGCTTAGATTTGTGCTTAGGTGGACCGTCCCCCTTAAGAGCAGCACAAGGCTGTCCAAGTCGCCCCCAACATCGCTTCATTAAGGGCGCCGGACTGGACACAGCCCTCTGCCATAAAAACTTTAAACGAATCCTCCTACCATCACCGCTACCATCTAAGGATGACGCCATTGATGGCAGGAAATAATTTCTTTTTTCTTCTTCATAATCTTCTTTTCTTGTTCATAAAATAAGAAATTACTACTAAAATATTACATTAAATGGTAAAGCTGCTGTCGTACAGATGAAAACTTTGACTCCGGCAGGCGAGCAACGTCGACATCCAAGTGCACTCAACGGTGGGAGAAAAGGAACTGAGGCGGTTGGAGGGTTGGCGGCGAGATAGCCTACACAGGCCTTGAGCTAGTCTCGCGGTGCCTGCCTTATGCGTGGTTCGTCTTAGCGCCGACCCTTCTGAACATTTAGGCTCCTGCTTGGTCCTAGCGCCTCCGGCGCTATCCCACTAGTGTGAATGAGTGCTGGAGACTTAATCCAGGAAGATCATAGAATTTGATGGCAGATAAGGACTGCTTGGCCCACTTAGTCTGCTCATTTCCTACCTAACTGATAAGCTGCAGATCCTAGTTAACCAACAGCCTACTTCCTCCTCCCCACTAGAATTGCCTTATATCTGTCCCATGCATTCTTGAATTCCTGCACTGTTTTGACTCTACAACCTCCTCAGGAAGCCGTTCCATGCATCTACAACCCTCTCTGTGAAGAATACTTCCTCACATTACCTCTGAGCCGTCCCCCTCTATCTTAGATTGTGCCCTTGTTCTTGCCGTCTCTTTTCTGAAAGATGCTACCCTCTTGGACTTTGTTGATTTCCTTGAGGTATTTGAAAGTTTATATCATGTCCCCCTCTCCCTCCTTTCCTCGGGGCTATAGATCTTAGCTCCTTTAGTCTTTCTTCATATGTCTTCTGGTGCAGACCCTGCACCATTTTGGTGCCCTCCTCTGGACAGCCTCCACCCTGTCTATGTCGCTTGGGAGATGAGGGTCTCCAGAACTATACACAGTACTCTAGATGTGGTCTTACCAACTGTCTGTACAGAGGGCCAACAACTTCCTGTTTTCTATTGCATGCTATCCCTTGCATCCCAGTATCCCCCAACACCCTTACTGCCGCCTCACATTGCTGGCTCCCTTTAGGTCATCCGATATGACCAAATCCCCAGGTCCTTTCCATTTTTGTTGTTGTCAGTATCTCACCCCCCATTGTGTACTCTTCCCCTGGGTTTTTGTTTCCCAGGTGCACTACTTTTCAGTTCTTTGCACTGAGTCTAAGCTGCCATACATATGACCATTCCTCCAACCTTGCCAGGTCCCTTTTCATCCTTTCCACCCCACCTTGCTTATCAACCCTGTTGCAGATCTTTGTGTCATATGCAAAGACACACTTTCCTTCAGTCCCTCTGCAATGTCACTTATTTATTTATTTAAGAGATTTACCAGATTAGCATACTGGCGGGAACCGCTCGTTTCAGATGCAACCTGGGAGTTACAACATACATACATCAAACAACTGAGGCAATAGGCAAGAGATGCAATACAGTAGGTACAGAAGTGAGACCAATAGGGATACATACAAGCAATACAAGTGAAGCATAGGCAGGGACTTATAAACACATTAAAAGGACCAGCCCCAGTACCGAACCCTCGTACCCACTAGTAACCCCTTTCTTCACCGTGGACTCCATTTACTATTACCTGCTGTGTCCTGCTGTTGTCGTAATTTGTTAATCTTTTATGCGGGACTGTGTCAAATGCCTTGCTGAAGTCTAGGTAGGCTATGTCCACAGCCCCTCCCTGGTCTACTACTTTGCTCACTCAGTCAAAGAAATCAATTAGATTTGTCTGACATGACCTTCCTGCAGTGAATCCATGCTGCCTTGGGTCCTGTGCCCTACTGGCCTCTAGGTAGTCAACAATTCTTTCCTTCAGAGTGATTCCATCATTTTCCCTACCACTGAGGTCAAACTGACAGGTCTGTAGTTTCCTGCCTCTGTCTTGCTCCCACTTTTTGAAGGGAAGCACATCCACCCTCCTCCAGTCCTCAGGTACCGCACTAACCTCCATGATTTATTAAAAGGGTAGTCAGTGTGTTCTTCCATAGTTATTTTAGAATTCTGGGTCTAATTCTGAAAGCCAAAAAGTCATAACTAGACTTTGGCCCACAATGCAACTCGGTAAAGGAATCTTCTGGAAGCCTTACATATGAAGCATACAATCTGGGCATATTTCATCCAAATTGAATAATAGAAGAAAGAGCTTTAATAATAGATGGGAAATGGGTCTCGTACAACTAGAACACTATCCGAATTTGTTCCATGATGGAGGCTAATAAATCACAATATATGTTTGTGATGTATATGATTCAGAGACCACTATCTTTATTCATCTGGATTGCTTTTGGGGGGCGCACTGGGACCAGACTAAGTTAACACTGAATCTTACTAGGGGCGATAAAAAAAAAAGTTCAAGTGCTTTTTTTTTTGTCTCCTCTACTCTCGGAGCCCACTCATTCCTTACTCTTATCCTCCATTCCACCTCCGGTGAGATCTGCCCTAGAATGTCTCCTCCCTCCTGCACAGTGGGGTCTGTCCCTCTTTTTGGTGGTCCGGATGGTACCCAGAGGCTATCATCTAGGGCTGCCGAGAGGGTTTTCGTTTTCTCCCTGGTTTCCCCTGCCCTCTGAGGCGTGCGTGCTGGGGCGATACGTCCCGAGTGGCAGCGTGCTGGCATGCGCCAAGCCCTCATCCTTCGTCTCCCCTCCCGGCTCTGGCCGAGCGGAGCGCCTCCATCCCCTCATTGTCGGTGCTTCCACCAGCTGTGAGGGAGATGTAGAACGTGAAGCGTTCCTGGTTCCCACCCTGAGGGAGGAGAGCATCCGCTGAGCGCCGATCCTCCTCCCCTGCCGAACCCTCGCCACCAGTCCTGCCTCGAACCTGGGTCAGCTGGCGAGGCGAGTGTGGCGCTCCAGCGCTCAAGAGTTCAAGTGCTTTAACAAAATACTTTGGGCAATAGCTTGGAACTATAAGACTTGTGGAACCACTGTTTTTGCTCCTCAGGGACCAGAAATAGGACTTGGGCACAGAACATAGAAGATGTATTACGCTGTACAAATGTAACCAATGAACACATGTATTATCATAATGTATGAATATGAACGTATTTTCTATATAAAATAAAATAAAATTACTATTAAAAAAAAGAATTCTGGGTGAACTCATTAGGCCCCATTGCTTTATCCACCTTCAGTTTTAAGAGTTCTTTCAGAACCCTTTCTTCTGTGAAAGGACTAATATCAACCCCCCATCCAAAGTGCTTCTATTGACTGGAATAGGTATCTCCCCTGCTTTTCCACTGTGAATACTGAGCAGAAGTATTCGTTCAGTATCCTGCTTTTCACTGTAGCTCTCTGCCCAACCACCTTCCTCTTTATTCAGTCTCAGTATCCTGCCTTAGTCTTTCTTTGCTCCCTAATGTATCTATAAAGGTTTCATCCCCCTTCTTAACCGAATTGGCTGTCTTTTCCTCGGTTTGGACCTTTGCTATTCTGACTGCCTTCCTGCTTCCTTCTGCTTTAACTGGTACAGTTCTCTGTCCTGCTCTTTTGTGTTTCCTTATACTTCCAGAATGCAATATTTTTCTCCCTTGCCTTCCCTTCCATTTCTTTTGAGAACCACAGTGTTTTTTCTTTCATTTTGATTTATTTGCTTCACACAAAGGCTTGTTGCCTCTGTGATGGTTTTGATGTTTCCCATTGTTGTTCCACCCACCTTCTTGCCTGTTTGCTAGTGTTTTTCTGAGGCACTCTCCCATTTTGACAAAATCAGCCCTCCTGAAGTCCACTACCTTCACTTTTGTATGGCTTGACTCTAAAGCTAAGTTTATCGTGAGCGACACTGTTTGGTGGTTGCTTGTTCCCAGATGGCTACCCACTTCAAGATGGAGATCCTCTCTCCGTCCCCATTTGAGAGTACCAGGTCTAAGATTGCTCCTCCCAGTGGGTTCTAAACAAACTGTCTGAGGCATGCCCGTGCAGGGCATCGAGAATGACCCTGCTCTTGGATGTGGTTGCAGCAAAGGTTCTCCAGTTAACATCTGGCATATTCAGGTCCCCCATCACAATACCTCCCTTTCTCTGCCATCCCAAGGATGCCTTCTATCATTTCCTTGTCCATTTCCTCCCCTGAGATGGGGGTCTGTATAAACCCTGTGCGGATTGTGGTGCCATTTCAAGTCTCCAGGGTGACCCACAGTTCCTCCTCCTGTTCACCCTTTAGTTCTGTTGCTTTGATCCTTCCCTTACATAGAGAGCTACTCCTCCTCCTCTTCCTCCCTGTCCCTCCTGTAGATTGTGTACCCTGGTATGTTGACATCCCAGTCAAGGTTCTCTATGTACCATGCTTCTATGACTGCCACGATATCCAGGCATCCTCTTCCATCAAGGCCACCATTTCGGGAGCTTTTTACCTAGACTACGGACATTGGTACTCATTACCTCCATTTTTATGGCTTTATTTCTTTTTGCCCCATCCCTGTCCTTACTGCCTTTGCCCTTTTCTCCATTTACTCCTGCCCTTCTCACCCATTGACTGCTCTATCTTGGTGTTTACCTCACTAAGTACCCTGACATTGGGGCTAGGATTTCCTTCTCCTTTTCAGTGCCTTCCCCTTGCCTAGTTTAAATGCTTGCCAATGAAGCATTTAAACCTACCACCTAGGATCCTGGTTCCCTCCTGGACAGATGCAGACCATCGCGCCTGTATAGGCCTGCATCCCTCCAGGTAGAGTCCCAGTCCCCAATGATTCCAAATCCTGAGCTCTGCACCATTTTTTCAACCAGCCATTGAATCCCATGGTGTGGAGTGCCTTAGCCTCATCCATGCCACAGACAGGTAGCACTTCCGAGAAAGTTATCGTGTGTGCTACTTGTCTAAGGCCTCCCCAACTCCTGTTGCACTGCTCTGATCCCATTCTCAGCCAGGTCATTTGTCCCTAGGTGGATAATGACATGTAGCTCACTCCCCTTGCAGCTGCTCCCAGGATCCTGGGGATTCATTTCCTGTTCCTCCAAGCTATGGTGCCGCGCAGGCACCTTGCCCACTTTCCCTCCCTCCCCCAGTGCTACCCTCTAACAATTGAGTCCCCCACCAGGAGTTGTTTCCTTTCCCTGTGGGGTCCTGTGCCACCCTCCTGTGGGTCTCCACTGTGGAGGATCCCAGCAACCTCCTTGGTCTCCACTGCGGGTGCCTCCATAGAGGAACCATGCTCCGCCAGAGTGGTGAATGAATTGTGGAGAGGCACAACTGGAGGATGCGCCTCTGTTCCACCACCTCACCCTCCCTGAGCCCACCGTGGTTCAACCCTCCTCTTTCTTGGCAACCTCTGAGGTAGTGGCGGTGGCCTGGGTGGTCCCTGGGTGGGGAGCAGGTTTCCAGAATCCTTGCTAGGTCAGCATACAAACTAACAACCTCCTCCCTCAGACAAGAGGTGCCTGTAAATAGGGCAGCAATACAGTCTCAGAATGTTTCCGGAAGACTGCTGCTCCACAGCCAGTGCATTGCACCACTCCCCACATGTCTGTGTCCCTTCCTGTTACAGATGCTTTTCTTTATTTTTTGTTTCTTGTTTTAGTGCGTAAGCTTGAGAGTGTTTCAATCCCTATTTAGTGTGCTGTGTCTTTCAGGATATGAACAGGTGTATGTTGTCAGCAGATTTGGGGACATGATGTCAAAACCCTTGCTATAAAGGAAGTTATGCGCTTGGGGTAGGATGGGTGGGAGTAAACCCATGCCGTCCAGAAACAATCAACTACAACTCTGACCCTCCACCGAAGAGTGCCTTCCTTCCTTTCAGACACCTATTTCACAGAGATTAAGTAACAGGTCTAGTCACAAATAACTGCAATTATCTCCCAGCTACAGTTCCTCCCTGGCAAATTAAAGTTAAACTAAGAAAGTCAACCCCAAAAACAGAATCAATACTAGTTAGTTACACAGGTCCAAAAAGTAATAATTCAATTCAGTGTAGTCTAGAAAATAACCTCCTTGATTTAAGGAAGCTTTGGCTGCTTCTCTCTCTCTCTCTCTCTCTTTCTCTCTCTCTGTCTCAGCAGAGATGTGGAAGAATGCATCCTGGACGTCCAGGGAGCAGAACCACATGCCCTGCTCCAGAAATGGAATGATCAGGTTCAGAGCGATCATCCAGAACATGTGCTTCCTCAGAAACCAGTTCAGATCCATGAAAATCCAGTATGGGGTGCCAGCCCCCGCCGTTCAGAACCAGCAAGTACCTGGACACGAAACCCTGACCTGCCATGGTGTCTAGGGCACAGGCTATGGCTCCTTTCTTGAGGCGCTAAGCAGCATTCTCCCCAAGGGCAGACACAGTGTGCCCTCACGACACCATGACCCCCTGTTGTATTGGGTGGGTAGGCAGGAGGCGCCTTAGCGGAGAGACAACCCTCTGCCCAACACTTTTAGCACCCATCTGTCCAAAGTAAAGGTGGACCAGTTGTGCCAGAATAGCGAAGCAGACACCTACAGGAGCTGAGGCAGGATGGGAGGGAGGTAGACAGCCCTCGACCTGTCACTAGCAGCTTTGGAGGCACTGGCACCTGCTGTCAGAAAGGTACCACTACCCCACCACCATCTGTTTTGGGGCCCAGACCAGTGAACTTGGTCTTAGGGCGCCAAACTTGAGACTGTTCCTGCTGGGGCTGCTGTTGCTTGGGCTGCTGTGACTGAAAAGGGAGAAACTTAGAAGGCTTTCCCGTTTCTTCCTTTTCTGGTCCTTCTGTTAGGAAGTCACAGAATCCAGGGTGTTGCTGGACTTCTCAGTCCTCGTGAGATGTCCTCCACCCTTGGGCCGAAAAGGTAGGTGTCCAAGAAGGGAACATCAGCCAATTTATGTTGGGTATCCATCATGAAGGTGGAATCCGCAGCCAGGCCTGCAGTGCATCGCAATGACCGCTGCTGTGGAACAGGCGCAAGAGATGTCAATATACAAGGCCGTCAGGAGCTGGTGTTTAGTCAGCACTTGACCCTGGTCAATGACCACTTTCACCGGCATTTGCAAGTCAGCAGGTAGACAAGTGAGGATATGGTCCACCACTCCCATTAGAAAGTGGCCTAAACTGGCGTCACCAAGGCGTAGCTCACCTGACGGAGACCCAGGAGGACACAGCATACACCTTTTTCACCACATGGTCAATCTTTCTGACTCCTTGTCAGTGGCTTGCCCATGTCCCCAACATTGCTGGTTCTCCTGAAGACAGAATTGGCCACCAGCCACTCAGCCAAGAGGCAGTCCGAGAAACCGGACAAGGTGCCAGTAGGGACCACATACTTGTAGACCATATGAGCTGAAGGCGCTGCACAGGATGCTAAGTGCCAGATGCTGCCAAGTTGCAGAGCCGGTCCCAAGATGGCCTTGGCCAGCAGGAAGGCGATCCCTGGGGATTTGTCCCCATCCATAATCTCAGTAAAGGGGTACTTAGCCCTTTTTGAACTGTTCCAGAGGAACTTACATGGACTCGGAAAGCAATCTGAGAAGAGCCCCAAAGACGCCAGCCCATGGTCAGTAGTCAGTTCCTCAACCAAGTCACAGTCAAACCCACGGATCTTAGAGGACTGCATACAGACCCTTTGGAGTCATATGAAGATACTTCTAACATGGCTCTTGGCCGCTTCTTGCCAAGCAGCTCCCAGGATTCATCCGAGTGGGTGATCTTCATGGACAACCAGCCTGGCAAGACAGTAGCAGCCAGCAGTCCTTGGTAGGAGCTCCCTGCAACAGCTGTTGTGGCAGCAGCTCCACCCAGATCAGTGGAAAGACGGGTGTCGGAGACACTGGTCTCAACAGGACTGGAATGGGCTGGACCAGAGGTGACCAAGGGATTGCCAGGGTCGTGGGTAGAGCCCTACTTTGCCCAACCAAGAACCACTGCTGCCACAGCATGTCCGTGTAGTAACACCTCAACCTGCGATGGAGCCTCTCATTTCTGGATGATGAAGAGGACAGAGGCGCCTTGTGGTGCCTCCCAGATGACCAAGATCTGGAGTACGAAGAATCCTTGACTGTAGTCTTGACTATGACCTGGACCTCAACCAATGACATTTTTATTTAGTTTTGTTGACGGGTAAGTGCACTAGACAAATTCTGTCTATTTTCAGGCATGACCGGGAGGGAGATACAGATGAATGCCAACTGACCTTGAACCAGATTAAGCTGTTGGTGGTATTTTTAGTGAATGGGGGCAATTTGGCCAGGGCACTGGGTTAATCCCTACTCTCCTGTAGGAGGATGGACTGACTGTTTCTGTGTCAGTCTTGGTCGGTGTGTGGAGAATGGATGACGTGGAGGAGCTTGGAGCTATGGCTGCTCCTCTGCAATCGATTTCGGTAGTCTGAGACTGAAATCCCCAAAGAAATGGAAGTTCATGGAGAAAGTGGAAAGATGCAACGTTCTAACAGGTCAGAGAGCATCGATTCCACTGAGCAACGAGTTAATTATACAGCGCAAGAGGAAACTGAGATTTTGTGTCCGCCCGTGGACCTGAGCAAGTCGGGTGTTGAAACCGACGAGCAGTTTGCACAACGTGATTTTCTCAAGTCAAATGAAGTGATGTAATTGCAGAGACAGATGGAGTGTCTGCAGGACAGGTCGACATAATTACAAAGAGAGAGCGGGTTGTCAAAACCTTGATTTGCCTGGTCAAGAAGTCTGAGCCAGGATGATGTGGCAGTAGCCAAAGCGGCAGCAAGGTCGGGTGAGTCTCTGAGCTCTTCCTCCATTCTGACAGACAATGTTTACACTGTTTCACCTGAGTTAGAGACTGGCAGATGTAGAACTGGTTCAGGTTCGTGCCCAAAGTCTGGGCTTATTAAATCACACATCACAAAGAAAAGCAACAAAGACGGTGAAGACCTAGCAGGCATTGAGATCCAAAATGAAGTTAATGGTTCAGCCTGATACGAATAATTCTCCCAGGGTCATCACATTATCTAACAATGAAAATTACGTACCTACCGTGATTCTTGATCTTCTTGGACGAGTCTCCACCACTCATTCACACTATTGGGATCTGCGCTGGAGGCACTAGGACCCATCGGGAGCAAACTTTTGCTGGAGGGTGGCGCCAGAGATGGCGCCGTGAGGAACGGTGTCAAGGAAAACCCTAGCTCACGCGTAATGACTATCTCGTGTCGACTCCTCCAACCGCCTTCAGCACCTTTTACCAAGGAGGCAGTTTAACTAACCTAGAAGGGTAGCCTAACCTAAAATCCGGACATAAGATAGTCCAGGCGACCGTGTAGAAGGGTCAACAAAGAAGTCTTCACGGCCTAAAGATTTGAGGGAGTGAAGACCAACAAGAAAGGTGAGCTCGGGGAATGGAGGGAGAGCATGTGAATGAGTGGTGGAGACTCTTCCAAGAAGATCAAGAATTACGGTAGGTACGTAATTTCATATCTTCCTGGACATAAGTCTCCACCACTCATTCACACTATTGGGAGAGTACCAAGCTAATAATCCCCGAGAGGGCGGCAGGAGAAACCAAGAGCTCACGCTTCTAGGACAGAAGTCCATTGAGGATGGCTCTGCCAAAGGAAGAATGTTGTCTGGCGTGGACATCTAGTGCATAATGTTTAGCAGTAGCCACTGAGCTACAGTGGCCGCATTGCAGATGTCTGCAATGGGCATGTATGATTTCGCTAGGGATGCTGCGACGCTCTAGTAGAGTGAGCGTATCACTCCTCCAACTTAACTCCGCGCCATGGAATAGCAGTGGCTAAGGCACGCCACTAGCCATGATGAGATACATCTGATAGTTACAGGTTGACCCAGCCGGTCTCACTGAAGGAAACGAATAGTTGCTGAGTTTATGAAAATCCTTGGTTCTATCTAGATAGAAACGAAGGCCCTCTTAACATCCAAAGAATGAAGAGAACGCTCTCCTTCATTTTGAAGTCCGCAAAATAAGAGGGAAGGACCAAAGGTTGGTTTAGATGAAAATCTGACATAACCTTAGGAAGAAATTTAGGATAAGTATGAAGGACTACTTTGTCCTTATGGAACACAGTATACGGAGGGTCTGTGACCAGGGCATGTATCTCAGAGACCCTACGGGCTGAGGTAATGGCCACTAGGAAGGCAGTCTTCCAGGTGAGAAATTTTAGCTCACAGGTAGCCAGAGGTTCGAAAGGTTTCCAGTGAGCATGTCTAGCACAAGATTAATGTCCCAGGCTGCAACTGGACGTCTTGTAGGAGGTCTGGTATGCAGAATTCCTTTGAGAAACCTCTAACCACAGGTAACTGAGCCAGTGTTAAGGAAAAACCAGCTCATGATATGCTGAAATGGCACTAAGGTGAACTTTGACTGTAGAGTACTGCAGACCTGAATTTGAGAGGTCTAAGAGGTACTCCAGAACCTTATCTGGTGGACAGGAAAAGGGATTCAAAGAGGACTTTGCACACCAGAGCAAAACGCACTTGGCTGTGTAAGTTTTCCGAGTGGTTGGCTTCCATGCAGCCAGAAGAATATCTGAAACTCTTCGAGACATTGAACTGGTTTACTTTGACCTCTTCAGGAGCCAAGCATGAAGGTGAAGTGATCTCAGGTTGGGATGGACCACCGGTCCCTGAGTCAAAAGGTTCATCTGCAGGGAAGTGGTCTCGGAGGAACTGCCAAAATATTGTTGAGTAGTGGAAACCACAGCTGCCGAGGCCAAAAGGAGCAATGAGAATCATTTTGTCCCCTGGGATTCGAACTTGAGGAGTACCTCTGAATTAGAGGAAGAGGCAGAAAGGCGAAGAAAGCGCTTTTGTCCACCGCAGCCTGAACGCATCCTGACAGAAAATGCCAGGCCCTGGATTTCTGGAGCAGAAGAGGCAGTTTTAGCGTTGAGTGGGGATGCAAAGGTCCAGGTCTGGAGTTCCCACTCTTTGAATAGTGACTGAACTATGGTTGAGTCGAGAGACCACTCGTGAGGTCTGTCTCTGTTCTGCTGAGACAGTCTGCCAGTTCATTCTGAATGCCTGGCAGGTAGACCGCTTGAATTAGAGCCTCGTGCTCCAAGCACCATTCCCATACCCTCATTGCTTCCCTGCATAAGGGGTAAGAATGACACGCCTGCTTGTTGATGTAATACATCACTGCTTTGTTGTCCGTTTGAAGGAGAACGTTCTTGTGACACAGAATGTCCTTCAAAGCTCGGACCATAAAGACGTTATGTGGAGTTGGGACTGACTTGAGTCCACACACCTTGAGTGGAGAGCCTGACAGTGAGCTCCCACCCCATTAGGGATGCGTCCGTGGTAATGGAGATCTGATGGTCCAGAGGAGCAAAGGATACCCTCCAGAGATTGCTCTCTTGAGACCACCAGGTGAGTGACCTCTTTAAAGGTTCTGTCACCTTGATGAGATAGGACTGCGGGTGAGTGGTTGGGGACCACTGAGTACTGCGCATCCACTGGGTGGTTCTCATGTGCAGGCGTGCTGAGGTACAGTGAACACTGAGGACGCCATGAGGCCTAGCATCCGTTGCATCCAGAGAGCTGTGACTGAGCTGTTTTCCCGATGTGACAGGCCATCTGAAGGATATCATTCCTCCTGTCTTCTGGAAGAAAAGCCTTCGCACAGGAGGTGTCAGAAGAGTCCCTATAAAAAGGAGCCTCTGGGAGGGCTGCAGTTGCGATTTCTTGAGGTTGAGCAGAACTCCCATGGACGTAAGGAGGCGCAAGGCCGCTCTCACAGCGTCCAGAGTCCCTTGCCTGGAAGGGCTTGCTAGAAGCCAATCGTCCAGATAAGGGAAACACCTGAATTCGACCTTTCTGAGGAGGTGCGCCATGAACTGCACAACATTTTGTAAAACTCCAAGGCTGAGGATAGCCCAAAGGGCAGGACTCTGAACTGATAATGCTGTCCCAGAGCTACAAACCTCAGGAATTTGTGATGTCTCGGTGAATAGGAATGTGCTGGTAGCGTCCTGCATATCTAGGGAGGCTAACCAGTCGTGTTGATGGAGCAGAGGTAACAGGGTTCCCAGAGAATCATTTTGAATTTCTCCTTGGGAGAAATTTGTTTACTTTCTGAGATCTAGAATGGGCGCATTCCCCGGACTTCTTTGGAACCAGAAAGTAATGGGAGTAGAACCCTGTGTTCGTTGGTGCAGTGGCACCACCTCTACTGCCCTGTTGTTCAGAAGGCCCTGAATCTCGGCGTGAGAAGGTCTGACTGAAGGGTTGACAGCCTGGGCTGCCGTTTGGGGAAGATCGGAGGGGTCTCCACAAGATTGAGTGAATACCCTCGTGAATTATCCGAAGGACCCATTTGTCTGAGGTTATGGACTTCCACTGGTTGTAGAAGTGCATCAGGCGACCTCCCCCGGAGAGGAAAAGTCCACCTCGGGCAGCTGAGATGGAACTTGGGCGGCAATTCACAAGGTAGCTGGGCGCTTGGCCCCTCGCGCTTTCTGTCTGCACCTTCTTTTGAGGTTGGGCAGGTTGGTTCTTATGGAACTTCCTCTGCCTCTGCCTCGAAAGGACTGGCGATTATGAAACTGTCGTTTACTGGCATGCCCTCGAGAAGGGCAGGAGGGGCCGAGCCAACATAATGGCTGACCTAGTCTTTTGTGTAGCTTTAGAGCTTGCTCTACCTGAGGACCAAAAAGATATGCACCGTCAAGAGGCAATGCCATCACCTGCTGCTCTGCGTCATTCGTAAAGCCAGCGCGCAGCCAGGAATGACGCGGGTGCAAATACCAGTAGCCGCTGAACGGAAGCAGTGTCAAAAGCATCCATGGCTGCTTTAACCTGCTGGTTGTTAGATTCAATACCTCTGGTAATGGTTTGAAGAAGCTCTGGCTTTGAATCCGACTCGGTAGGGCTTCAACCATTTGTTTAATAGAATGTCACAGGATATACTCATACTGAGAAAAATAGCCTTGGTAACTGGCAATACGCATACTTAGAGTAGAAGCAGCAAAGACTCTCTTACCTAAGGTGTCTATCTTCGAGATTCTTTGTTAATAGGTCGAGCTGTAGTAGTTTGAGGAAGAACGACCTTATCATTCTCTCCAAGACTACAATAGGATCCATAAGAGGCTTGAGATGCCAAATGGGACGATCCTGGGGGCTGAATATTTCCTATCAATGGATTTAGCTATCAAGGGTAAGAGCAGGATTATTCCATACCATTTGAGACAGCTCTCAAGGAAGGCTGAATCGGAGGAGTCAAATCTGTAGGGATCTCCGAGGCATGAAGATATTGGAGTCTCAACAATTTCCCAGGATCGATGTCTGTAGTCTGGAGAAAGTGTGGAACTCAGATTTTCAACAGAGACTTAAAGGATAGGTCCTCGACCACAGGCTCTGTAGCAGTAATAGATCCTGCTTCGTCTACTTCATCACCCAACGAGGTCTGGGTCAGGCTCAACGTCATTCTCTGACAGTCCAGGAGGGACTGCATGGACAGGAAAGGAATGAAATTCAGAAGAGGAGAAAGAAGGAAACAAGTGAAAAGAGGAGTCCCGAGCCGCCGGTGCCGAGGAGGCGACGGCACCGAGAACGGCGTGAGGGCCAGGCGGTGCTGAAAATGGTGCGAGAAGTCGCGACAGTGCCGAGGATGGCGCCAAGAAGTCGTGACAGCACAGAAGCACAGCGCGCCGAGAGGCCACAGAATGCCGAGGATGCCGAAACACTCTTAGACTCAAAAACAGGCTTAGAAGGAGGAAGAGCAGGAGATAAGGGCATTGGTGTGGCCCCCGCGCAGTAGCCATGTGAGGGGGAACACCTCAAACGCTGAGTCGACGGCATCGAAGAAGGTGCCATGCGACCAGGAAGGTCCAACCGCTCTACCCGGTCGCCCAAAGAGCCTGAAGGCCCACGGGCACCGAGTCAGGTAGCAACCAACCTCCGAGCCCATTGCTCCATAAGAGCGCCCACTGATGAAACTGCTCATCTGAAGACCTACCTGCAGGCGGGTAGGCTCTGATGTCGGGCCGCCGACCACCAGAGGCAGAGGTTGGCAGCTCGAAGAAGGAGACGGCAACTAGCCCTGATAACTGAGCCGCCTAAGCGCAGACATATCAGAAGGCTACCTCGAGTGATGCCTCTCTTTTAGACCTGCGGGCAAGAAGAGCTCGAGGCCAAACGGTACCGAGGTACGACCGCTTATTTTTATGCTTCCGGGACCGCCCATCCCCGGCATTGGACTGACCATTGTCAGACCCCCTCCGGAGAAGGCGGGCGGACCGGACCCAGCCCGACTGACTGAACAGCTTTACACGAAGTCTCCCTACCGCCACCTGACCTGCTCATGGTCGACTCCGGCCAAAGTAGGCAGAGACTTCTTTATTGTATTTATTTTAAAAATAAGAATAAATTTAAGCGATACTCTATCGAGATAATACTACAAAATAACAAAAACTGAAAACTATGCTGCTAGTTTGAAGTTTGACTCCAAGCGGCGACATAGTCACTGAAGTGCACTTCGACGGCGGAAAAAAGGGCACAAAGGCCGGTTGGAGAATTGACATGCGAGATAGTGGAACCCATGACTGAGGCTCGGCGCGCCATCTCTGGCGCCAACCTCCAGCAAAAGTTTGCTCCCGATGGGTCCTATTGCCTCCGGCGCAGATCCCAATAGTGTAAATGAGTGGTGAGACTTATGTCCAGGAAGATCTCGAGGATTTGTTTTTCGCTGGGATTCACCTCCCTCTTCTGGTCAGATAGGGGTCCCAGAGGCTGAAGTGATTTTCAAACTGACCAGTGGTTCAAGATATAACGACTGTGTTTTCCTTTCCACAAAAGCTTGCTACCTCGTTTAGGGCCAGGAGGGAGAAAAAGAAAAACGTGACTGCCATCACTTTGGCTAATAGGCGGTTGGGGAGTAATGCTGCTCCACGAACAACAGTAGGATCCCTTTACCCCATGAAGGGTCATCTGTATTACATTTTCCTTAAAAAATCTACAATCCCATCTCAATACTATACTGTGTCTCTATGGAACCCTGGTCACCTCACAAAGCTCTGAGTTAGGCAGGTTGGACACAAAATGGATCAGGGACATGGCTTCCCACACCTGACTGGGACCCCAAATTAAATTTTTCTAAAATACACCTGAATGGAGACCTAAGGCATTAGCTACCCCTAGAAATACTACAACCCTATTCTCCAGTGACTGGCTTCAATGTTTCCATGGTGCACCAAAACCTACCACTACAAGAGGTAGATTCAGACATTCCTATTGAAGCAGATGGTGATCATATTTCCCTATAAAGGATACTCCTGAGGACACCAAACCTTTATCGTCAGATTTATTTTCAAAATCAAGAAAGAAGCTGCACCATGGAGGAATGCAGTTCGGATACGCTACAAAGGTGGACTTGAGGTTCGCCTGATAGGCATTATGTTGGAAAATTATTAAAGGATTCCCTGACTTCTCTCTGAGGGAAGTCTTTGCCTTTATAAATATATCTGGGGAAGACCACTCTGATGTCAGCTTTGTACTGCTTATGCACTTGACCTCTTTGGGAACGGTATAACCAGGTAAAATTCTCCCCATGGACCCCTTTTTGGTCATTCCTCTATCTAAGCCATTGATTAAGTTCAGAACAGTTATGTTTTGGAATGAGGGGCACATGTGGAGGATATTACTATTGGTTATCCTTAAATGTGAGATGTTAAGTTAACATGAGGCTATACTTGATACAGAGCAATTTTGGACAGGGTGATGGCGCTATAAGGTAAAACTCAGACAAACAGACGAGGAATTGAACATATTCCAAACTCCTTTTTATGCGGTGTGATAGAAGTGTATGTTTTTATGCAGGGCAACCCCAGGCCTGTTATAAATGTGGGTCTAGAACCCATTTATCTAGCTCTTGTGACAACTGTGGAAACATAGGTCACATCGCTTTCAGTGAGCCAATCATACTAAATGCAATCTCTGTGAAGATACTGGACATGTTTTTCAGAATGCACTTGGGCAGCCAAAATAAGGCTTCATGCATCAGTCCAGATCTTTTAATTCAACAGGCGCAGGATTCTGTTTCTTGCGAATTTCTCAGGATCAGCCTGAGACTGTTCCATGCCCCACTGAAGTTCAGCCTCCTCACGATCTCTTTATAAGAAGAAATAGATGAGCAAAGATCACTCCCCTTCTGTTGACACCAGTGTGTTATACAGATTTGCAGGAGAGGAGGTTCCTGAACCTCCTCTGCACCTCCTTTGGTAGTCCCTGTTCGAAGATCATCCTGCAATATCAAACCTGTCTTGGCCCCAAACCCGGTAGCTAGAGTCCAGCAATCCTTTTCGTCCTTACCACACAATGGGAGATTCAGAAATGGATTATGGAGATTCTGATTCCCAGTCCTCTAAAGTGGACCCACAGACCCCACTGCATCTTCAGGGGGTACAAAGGGAAGAAAAAGAAAGAAGGAAAAGATGTTTGAAGTTTAGCTAAATCCTGGCTTCCTTTATGTAGGAACTTTAAATGTTCATAGTTTGTTGAATTCTAGAAGACGACAGGTAATTTTTGAGTATATTCATAGAACTGTTATTGATATTTGTTTTCTTCAAGAAACCTGGATGTTTACATGTGACCAGGCCCGGTTTTCCAGAAAGAATGGATTTGGGGTCCTTCCTATTGGTCTTTCGGTACAGAAACAGCCGATGGGATAGGAATACTATTTAACTCTTATAATTTTCTTTACTTAAACTGATAGATTTAATTCCTGGGAGATTGTTGATTATAGATGGCTCATGGAAACAGGTGGCCTATAGATTTATTATTGTATATTGCTCCCAGCTCAAAGCTGAAAGGGTAGGCCTTTTTCAGCCTTGAAGCCTTTTTACTTACATCTTATAAAATTGTTTTGGGTGGCAACTTCAATTGTGTGTTGCAACCTGAGGTGGAGAAACCAGGAGGCAAAAGGAAAAAAATGATTGTGGTTCAAATGCCCTTAGGAACCTAGCAGATTCAGCAGGTCTATTAGATTGTGGACAGAATAGGCTTAATGGCCCAGGGTTTACTTACAAACAAAGTAAATATACTTCTACTACAGATTATCTGTTTCTTTCCCAAAATCTTCCCTTTAACTCTAGGACTATTCCAGTCAAGTTTTCAGACCATTTGCTTTTGCAATGTAATTTTTACCATCCTCATTACAAATACCACAGAAACCAAACTCTTCTGTTTTATTGAACCTCAAGGTGTTAATGAAAATTAAGGAGTTATTACTAGCCAGTCTTTCTGTTACTTTTCTATATGATAACTTAGGAGAATGGTGGAAGGATTCAAAAGTTGACCTTAAGACCTTACTTATGAAATGGGGAAAGACAGGAGAGAATGTCACATTTCTCAGATATCTCAAATTACAGCAGCAACTGCAATACCTTTTTCCATAGCTAATACCTCAGACATGATTATACCATCCAGATAGCTGCCTTAAAAACAAAATGCAGGAGTACCAATATGATAGGGCTAACACTATGAAGGCACTATTACAAAATGGTACAAAAAATCTCCTGCAGAGAGACCCCTATGAATCTTTTAAAAGATTTAAAGATATAACTTTTTGGATTCCTTGAAAAATCAAGATGGGAAAATTACTTATTCTAAGGAAGGCTTCATACTATTATGAAGGATTTTTGTTATCTCATCACCCTCTGAGCTTCCCTACGAGTCTGAGATTTTAAAGTTTTTACAGACTATTACATTTCCACGGATCCAGAAGGCTCCTTGGGATGACTAGACCCATTTCGCAGTGAAAATTGAGGAATAATCAAATCCCTGAAGGAGGGACATCCCCAGGCCTTGATGCCTAACTAATGAATTATACAAAGTTTTCCCGAAGAATTTTCATTACGTTAGAAAAAGTATTTAATTTCTTTTGTCATCAGAAATTTTTCTATATGGTTCACGGAGGATTACTGATTTTTGTTTAAATCTGGGGACAAAACCCTCTGGATAATTGTCCAATCACCATTTTAAATTCAGACTACAAAATTTTAACTGGTATTCTGAATGCTAGATTAAGGTTTATGCTAGTTCAGTACTTTCCCCTATGCAATTCTGTGGCCTTCCGTGTAGAAAAATTCAACATGCTCTAATGATGATTATTAGAGATCTGATTGAACATTTATCATTAAATGGGAAATACGGGAGTATTATTTCAATCGATCAAAGGAAGGCCTTGACAGGGTCTACCACCCTTTTTATTTTTAACCTTGGAGACATATGGTGTCCCTGCTCAACTAATAAGATGGGTCAAATCTTATATGCCACTGCAATTGTACACCCCATAATAAAAAATGAAGTCACTGATGGTTTCCACTTACAGACTGGGGTTCTGACAGGGATGTCCGCTCAGTCCCTTCTTTATATATTCACTACTGACGGTCTTTGACTGATTCTACCAGCTGGATCGGGATGTCAGGGGCAACTACATGGATGGTATTTCATTTACAGGCCTATGCTGATGATATTTGTTTATTTTTTCCACCATACTCAAATATCCTCTTTTGAATTTATGCATCTTTATTCTTTTCTTTCAAATTCCAAATTAAATACTCAGAAAAGTAAAGGTCTGTTTGTGGGAGTCAGATATCCTGACCCAGAGATTGTTCATGGCATTCAAATTTCTATAGAACCGCTTAAAATTTTGGGGATTCTCTTTGGACCCCAAAATCTCCCTCCCTAAATTGGGAAAATACACTTACAGCTGTGGACAAAAAATCAGAGGTGGAAACATTGGAAGTTGACCAAACTTAAACATGTTCAAATTATTAGTTTATTATTCCAATGATTTTATATGTAGCAATGATATTTCCTTCCGGTTCATTTAGAAACCAAACTATACAGTCTTTTCTTCCAAAAGCTTTGGGGTAATAGATTAAATCCTATAAAAGGCAATACACTTACCTAGCTAAGGAAAAGGAAGTCTGGGAATGATTGACCCAGTAGTCTTTTTCATACTCTTTTCTTTCTCAGACAATAAGAGAAGACCTGGTTCCCATGATTTAACCACATAATTCTTTAATAAGATCACTTTTATCTCGTATTTGTCAGTATGGCATATAACTCCACCTAAGTTGTCAGAGCATCTATATGTACCACAGTTTTTTAGACCTGCTGCACAAAGGCTTTATAAATGGGGCCCAACTAAACAGAAAGTGAGGGACAATAAAGGGCCCAAGTTATACCAGGCAATAATGTTCACACTCCTCCCTACAGCACCAGGTCTTAAAACTGTCCTTCTCCTTTAATTCTAGGTGTCCTGCAGCAATTAAATAATGTTAGAATACCAGTACATACGTGGAATTTTGTGGCTTTCAGTCTATGGGCAGATAGCGGTTAGAGGTAAGCTAAGCATAAAGCTAGAGAAGAAAGAAATTGTCCTTATGATGCTTGTATTAGTCAGGAAGAGTCTATGGAACATTTTCTGTTCCAGTGCTCCTATGCCAGTTCTTTCTGGAAATTCCTAGCCTTGAAATGGAAAATGGAGTGGTTGAAGAACTTAACTTATGACAATTTAGATCTGAGACAATTTCATACTCTTGGAACCCTTTATCATAAGGATACTTTGGTTATCTTTTGCTGTTGTCGTAAGTATTATTTATGGCAAGCTAGATGCCAATGGTTTTGTATCAGAGACTTATGCCCTATGAGTTGGTAAGAGAGTTGATTCAAAATGCTATGGAGACTGTCTACATAAAGGATACAGAACTCCATACTTCTAAAAAGGTAAAATTTTGGTGGAAGAGATTTTCTCTGTTTATCAAATACAGTATAAATGAGAGCTTAATATTGTTTATTACAATGTTTTGTTGGTTTAAATGTTTGAATTTAAGGTGATGAGTGGGTTTTGGTAAGGGAGATATTTTGGGTTGTGTTCAAAAGGGTTTGAGTATTCTATGTGTAACTTTTTAAGTTTGTGGGATTTAAACACTGTTTGTTATGATTTATCCTTTTTCTTTGATGTTTTCAATAAAAATTCCCTACTCTTTTCAAGAAGTGCCATGGGATCTTTAACATCCACCTGAACTACCACCAGAACAGGCAGATGGGACCTTGGTTTAATGTCTCATCCGAAGGACGGCACCTCAAGTGCAGTACCCCCTCATGCTGCACTACAGTGTGAATATTGGGATATTAACCCAAGTGCCTAGTGTGGGGATGGAACCCACAGCCTTCTGATCTCCCATGGCCATGGACATGGCCATCAACGAGTGAGGAGAGGCCAGTGGAGGGCCGTTTACACAACACAGACCAGCTCCTGTTGCATGACCTTGGAGGGAGGCTGTTGCTGGGAGGAAGCAGCCGGGTCTGCCAACTGTTCTTGACCCTCCTGAGCGACAGCCAAAGGACCAGGGTCCAAGAGATCGAATCGTCATTGAACCCTTCTGACAGCGGGTCTACCAGGTTGAGAAAAAAGTTGGCTGTTTGGTGGCCTGTGGTGAAGCCAACAAGCCCGACAGGGTTACCATGGAGCTAGCAGCCTGACCCTCAACCAAGGAGGCCTCGACCAAAACAGAGCGGTCACGGAGTTGCAAAGCAGGAAAAACAAGCTCCTTACCCATCACAAGACTGATGGCAGGACTTCTTCAACTTCTTCTTGCTACGGCTGGTGGGGCTCTCCCTGTAGGTCTGGAGTGACTTGCACATGTCATGAAAGCCTCCCATGAATAACACCATGACACTGGCCCTGGGTGGGAACAGTCACGGAGACTAATGAGGCACCCACTGTAGCTTCTTCTATCGTGCAAGCTGGGCTGTAGATTCTAATCGAGAAAAATGAAAATTACTACCTATCATAATTCTTCATCTTCTTGGACAAGTCTTCACCATTTATTCATACTTCTAGGTTCAAGTCGGAGGTGCCAGGACCCTGGGGGCCAAAAATCTTCAGGAGGGCAGCGCCTCACGCAGGACCCAGCATTCATGGCACCATGAGGTAGCTCGCACCTGTGTAGGCTACCTTGGTGTTGACCCTCCAGCCACCTCAGTACCTTTTTAGCAAGGAGGGGCAGCATAAATAAAATGAAAATTACATACCTACCATAATTCTTGATCTTGGGCCGAAGTCTCCACACTTATCCACACTAGTGGGACTACACCAGAGGCGCTAGGACCCAGCGGAGCCAAAAGTCTTCAGGAAGGCCAGCACCGAGATAAGACCATGCATGCATGGCACCGTGAGGCTGGCTCACGCCGTGATAGGCTATCTCTCGGTGCCGACCTCCAATTGCCTTAGTACCTTTTTTACCAAGGAGGTGCAATGTAAACTAACCTAAAAACGAACCTATCTTGGACATAAGATAGTCCTTATGACCCATGCAAGAAGGGTCAACTCAACAGTGTCTTCATAGCCCAGCCAGTGAGGTAGTGAAAACCAAAAACAGGATGAGTGAGCTCAGAGGATGGTGGGTGGGCATGTGAATGAGTGGTGAGACTTCGTCCAAGAAGATCAAGAATTACGGTAGTGCGTAAATACAGGTTACTCACCTGTAACAGGAGTTCTAGGAATGGTATATGTTGTTCATCCACACTCTCTGGCAGGTATCCTTGCCGCTTTAATTCTTGCCGGAAGGTCTTCAAGCTGGCTCCTCCACCCACCGGTGGTAAAACTCTCGGCTCCACCCCATGGCGCAGATCTGGCCCACTGGAAGCTCAGGTTGTGCTGTCAAGCCGGAGGTCAGGTCGTAGGGGATAAACAATACATACCATTCCTAGAACTCTGTTACAGGTGAGTAAACGGTATTTCTAGGGACATGGATATGTTGTTCATCCACACTCTCTGGCAGACTCCTAGCAGTTCTCCAGGAGGAGGGAGGCAAAGCGCTCCCTAATACTTACTTGGGAAAGAGAGACTGAGAACTGAGGCCCCAAAACCAGCATCCCGCGCGTGACTGAGGTCGATGTGGTAGTGGTAATAAAGGTATGCCGACTTCCAGGTAGCAGCCCTGCAGATATCCTGATAGGACGCCCTGAAGCAGCTACCGATGCAGCGGTATGGCGGGTAGAATGAGCTCTTATCCTCTGGGAGGCTCCATGCCCGCCAACCTGTAGCAGAGCTCTATGCAGGAGGTGATCCACCTGCCTATCGTCCACTTTGCTGCAGGTCTGCCAGGTGCGGCTTCAGCGTAGGTGACAAACAGCTGGCTAACCTTTTCCCAACTCCAGCCACCCTCGCTCCTTATAATGTTTAGCGCCGCCTAGGGTCCAAAGTATGGAGCCTATACTCTGCCTCAGAGGTGTGATTGGGGTAGACCACCGGCAGAGTCAACACCTGGTTAAGGTGAAACTCCGACACCACCTTCGAAGGAATTTCAGGTCGGGCGAGGACAACCTTGTCCCTGTGGGAAGACCAGGTAGGGAGGCTCGATGGAAAGCGCTGGAGCTCTCCCATCCTTCTGGCTGACGTGATAGCCACCAAGAAGGCGGTTCTACCAGGTGTGAAAGATCACACCTGTGCATTGGTTCGAATGGCTTGCCCATGAGCTTGGCCAGTACCAGCAGTAGATCCCACAGAGGTGAGGTTCTCAGACTGGAGGGAAATGTGGTCAAGGCCTTTAAAAAGCACCCGACCACCTTCTCCTGTGCCACCGACTGCTTGCTGGCCCACCCGGTAAGCAGAGATGGCGCCAGGTGCACCTTAAGGGTCGCCGACTGAAGCCCTGCTGAGAAAGGGACCACAGGTAGTCCAGAATGCCTGCCAGGGGCAGTTGGAAGGGTCCAAGTCCTCCTCGACACCAAATGGAAAACCTCTTCCATTTGAAGGCATAGCATTTCCTGGTCGACTTACGGACGCTCAACGACGTTGAGGACCCGTCGAAAGACCCAGAGCCTGGAACTCTAGCCGCCAGGAACCAGGCCGCCAGGTGCAGGGATTGTAGGTCTGGATGGAATACCTTCCCTGATTGACTGAGATCAGGTCCGGTGGGCGGAAGCCACCTCGGGAACCTGGAGCTGAGGCTGAGGAGATCTGGATACCAGAACTGGCGGGCCAGTCTGGGGCTACCAGAATCACCTGCGCTTGTCCCTCCTCGCCTTGAGAAGCACCTTGTGGATCAAGGGAAATGGGGAAGGCGTAGAAGAGGCCTGGGGTCCACGGCCTCGAGAAGGCATCCCCGCAGCGAGCCCTGCTGAGGGGCGGGCATGGAACAGACTCAGCTTTGCATTCTCCCTGGAGGCAAACAGGTCCACCTGAGGCGTGCCCCAGTGGGAGAACAGATCTTGTACTACCTCTGGCAGGAGAGACCACTCGTGAGATGCAGCCCCTATCCGGCTTAGGGCATCGGCCAGGGTGTTGGAGGCTCCTGCCACGTGAATGGCTAGGAGATCCGCCTCCAGGCTCGCACTAGGGACCAAATGCGAGAGCTTCCTTGCATAACAGCAAGGAGCATCCCACCCTGGCGGTTCAGATAGTACATGGTCGTGGTGTTGTCCGTCTGACCTGAACCACTTGACCCGTAGAAACGGAGCGAGGCGGTGACAGCTAGATGGACCGCCGAGCTCCAGCAGGTTGATATGGCATCGACTCCCAAGGGAACCAGAGGCCGTGGCGCCTGGTGTTCCCCAGATGGGCACCCCAACCCATCAGAGATGCATCGGGTCGAGAGAGAGACCGCCGGCTTGGGGCGGACGGTGGGATACCCTCCTGCAGATGTGCTGGAACGATCCACCATTGGAGAGCATTCCACATCTCCTGGGTCACTGTCATGGGCGGTCCAACGGATTGCGGCGTTGTGACCAATGGCTGGCCAGTCCCAATTGAAGGGATGCATGTACCAACGGGCCCAACGGACCACGCTGGTGCAGGCCGCCATGAGGCCCAGGAGCGCAGGAAGTCCCAGGCAGAGGCGATTGCCCAACCAGAAATGATTGGGCAAAGGAGGAAAGAACCTCAGCCCTGTCCGCCAGGAGCCGTGCTCTGGCTCTGAGAGAGTCGAGCTCTGCCCGATGAACAGAATCACCTGCTTTGGCACGAGTTCCGACTTGGCCTCATTGATGAGGAGGCCAACCTGAGAGCAAACCTGGAGGGCCAGATCTCTGGACCGCTCCGCCTCCAGTCTGGAGGGCTGCTATCAGCCAATCGTCCAGGTAAGAGGGGTACCTGGACCCTCGGCCATGGGAATGCTGTCACCACTGCCATGCATTTGGTGAAGACCCTGGGAGCTAGGGAGAGGCCAAGGGCATGGCCCGAACTCAGATAGGGATCCCTCCACTCTGAAGTGGAGGAACCTCTGATGAGACGGACAGATTGGGACGTGAAAGAACGTGTCCTGGAGGTCCAGGAGCAGAACCACGCCTGCGTTCCAAGGATGGGATTATCTGAGCCAGAGTGACCATCCTGAAGGTCCAGACCTTAGGAACTTGTTCAGGTCGTGCAGGTCGAGAATGGGGCACCAGCCCCCATCCGTTTGGGACCAGGAAGTACCTGGACACAAACACCGGGTCTGGAGGAGAATCCGCCACCTTCCTGATTACCTCTTTTTAGGAGCAGGGCAATATAGGCCCGGCAGGCTAACAGCGAGGCTGTGGACCCGTGGCCCCGAGGCAACGGCTCGAAAAGGCGGAACCTGCTCGAACTCCAGAGGCAGGCCTTTTCCTACCACCTCCAACACCCAGAGGTCCGTGGTGATAGCGGACCAGGCGGAAAGGAAGTGGCGGGAGCCGCCCATGGGGGAACCAGGGGAAAGTGGACGGGGTTGGGGTGGCAACCTCAACCCGTCACTGGGCAGGCTTGGAGGAAGAACCGCCGAGGGACCTCCGGCCTTTACCTCCTTGCTTCCTGTTGGAGGAAGCTGTCGGGTTGGGCTTGGGACACCAGCCTGAGCCTGCTGGCCCTGTTGCTGGTGCTGCTGGGCGGTCGAGAAGCAGGGACCCAAGGACGAAAGGACTTCTGCTGCTGGCCTTTGTCCCTCTGGGCGGAGGTGACCCGAGTCCAGAGTGGCATTGGACTTCTCGATCCACTGGAGGTGTCCCTCCACTCCAGGGCCAAGAGGTCAGTCCCAAGAAGGGGCGTCCGCCAACTTGTGCTGGGTATCCGCCTGAAGGTGGATATCCTCAGCACACCCTGCGTCGCATGGCCACCGCGGCCGCTACTGACCTGGCACAGGAATCACTTATGTCCAGAGCAGTCTGGAGTTGCTGCTCGCCACTGCCTACCCTGGTCCCGCACCTGGCAGACCATGGTCTGCAGGTCAGGCGGAGATGAGGAACAACCTCGTTTAGGAGCCCATGAGGGCATGGGAGAAGTGTGCCATAAGCACGTGCTGAGCTGGCCTGTCAGAGGCCGAGGGAGGACGCAGCAAACCTGCGCCCGGCAAAGTCCAGCTTTTGGACTCTTTGTCGGGGCTTGTCCACATCCCAAGCGTTGCCGGCAGCCAGAAAACGCTGTTGGTGACTAACCCCTCAGCAGAGGGTGTTCCGAGAAACCAGGCAAAGAGCGGTGGGGACCACATACTTCCTGGCCATCCTGGCCGAGCGCGAGGACAAGAAGCAGGCGCTACCAAAGCTCCAAGGCTGAGCCGACAATGGCCTCAGCCACCAGAAAGGCCACCGTGGGAAAATCCCTTGGTCCAGAATCTCCGTCAGGGATACCTGGCCCGTTTGGACATGGGCTCGAGCTGCATCCCGGTGGACTCCGAGATGAGTCGAAGCAGACCCAAGAAGGACGATGGAACATCGTCACTGACTGCCCCGGAGAGCTCCAGGATCGCACTGCCTGGAGAACAGGGAGGAATCGCTGTCGGATTCGAAGAGTCTGCAAGAGCTGCCTCAGCCCTGAGCCACCCTCCACCTGCCGAGGCGGTCGGGAGTGAGGGTGACCCGACAACCTGTGGGGCAGGCCATGACCTGACCGAGAATTCTTGGTCGGTGCCCCGACTTTGGTTGTGGAGGCGGAGGTTCCACCCTAATCGGTGGACCAGCTGGTTTCGCTTAGCAACCGCCTGGGGCGGGCAACTCGAATGGAACAGTGGTTGCTTCGGTCGTTCAGGCGACAGCCACTTGATGGCCGGGTCTTGGCTGGGGTCGGCTTAGGCCTGGATAGCAGCAACCTGCCACATAAGATCTCGTGCGTAGAGGCGCAACTTGCGTCATCCTCACCCGAGGAGAAGGAGGAGGATGAGGAAGAACAGCATTGACGCACTTGCACGAGACAGACCGCCGATGTCGGCGGAGCGGCTGGACCGAGAAGAGGTCCAAGACCGAGACCAAGACCCCTGGGGACCGAGGTGGTCTGGGAAGGCGGGGATACCCGCTCTTTCCTCGCTGCGAACTTTAACCGGGACTGAGGTCCCGAACGAGCAAGCAGATCCTCGGTATCCACCGGGGAACCGGTGAAGTAGGGTTGTCGGCTTCCCAGTCGACAGATCGTCTCAACGGATCGAAAAATCTCGACTCGCGACGGGAGTCTCGCAGGCTGGCCTGACGGGCACCGTAGCCAGCGGCCTCAGCCGCAACCTCGATCAAGTCACCGGTCAGGCAGCCCGGGAGGGACCTCTCCGCTCCCACGAACGCCAGCGATGGGACTTACCTTCGATTCTCTTTTCTTGGGCTGAGAAGAATGTCCGAAGGCCCCTCTCTTTCATGGAAAGGGACTGGCAAAGCTCCTTGAACAAAGCTGTATCGAGGAACTCAGAAAGCGGGATAAATGCAGCGGCCGAGGAGGAAGAAGATGGGCCTGGGCCCCTCCTCCTCAAGGCGATCATCTGCTCGAGCTGCTCAGCCGAGCCAGCCTTGGACACCCCCATGAGCCTCTTTGGATTTACGGCGGGAAAAGTTTCTCGGGCGCCCGAGCTCCAAGCGGGCAGTCGGTCATCCAGAACACTGGCGAGAAAGAACGGCATAACTTGCAAGCCTGCGGGTCGTGATCTAGGCCTAAGCAGACGCGACGCGGAGTGCGGATCTGTCCTGGAATTTTCTGCCTGCAAGGGCACCTCCGAAAGCCGGAACAGATTAGTCCATTGCAGCCGTGAGGGAAGATGAAGACCAAGTTTAGAAAACTTCAAAACCAATTCGACGAACAAGAATTAGGATCCAGTCTAAAACACAGAGCGCTAAGGAGGGAACCTGAGCTTCAAGCTGTAAGGAAGATCTGGCGCTCATGGGCGAGATGAGTTTTACCACCGGGTGGGTGGGAGGAGCCAGCTTGAAGACCTTCCGGCAAGAATTAAAGTGGCAAGGATACCTGCCAGAGAGTGTGGATGAACAACATATCCATGTCCTAGAATTTTCATATTTTCCAGGACATAAAGTCTCCACCACTCATTCACACTAGTGGGAGAGTACCAAGCTAAAATAATCCCCAAGAAGGGCAGCAGGGGATAAAGAGCTCACTTAGGACAGAAGTCCATTAAGGATTGTCCTGCCAAAGGAAGGATATTGTCTGGCATGGACATCCAGGTGAGTGCTCACAAAAGTGTGCACAGAGCTCCAAGTGGCCGCACTGCAGATGTCTGCAATGGGCACATTCTGAATCTCAGCCAGAGATGCATAACCACTCTGGTAGAGTGGGCATACACCCTGCCTTCCAGCTTGACCTGCACCATTGAATAGCAATGGCGGAGACACAATACTAGCCATGCTGAAATGCATCTGATGGTAACACGTTGACCCAGCCAGGCCATGCTGAATGAGACAAAGAGTTGCTTGATTTGCAATTTCTTTTGTTCTGTCAATGTAGAATCGCAAGACTCTTTTCATATCCAGAGTATGTTCCCTTTCATTCTGGAAATTTGCAAAGTAAGTCGGATGGACCAAGGACTGGTTCAGATGGAATCTGAGACAACTTGGGCAGGAATTTCAGGTGAGTCCAGAACCACTTTGTCCTTATGAAATATTGTGTGTGTGTGTGTGGGGGGTTCTGTGTCCAGGGTATGTATTTCAGACATCCTCAAGAGTGGAGGTAATGGCCACAAGGAAGGCAGCCTTCCAGGTCAGAAACTTCCAAGTTGCAGGTAGCTAGAGGCTCAAATGGCTTACAGGTGAGCATGTCTAGCACAAGGTTGATATCCCAAGTGGCCACCGGTCTCCTGATTGGTGGTCTAGTGTGCAGGATACCTTTAAGGAATCTCTTAACCAAGGGTAACTGAGCCACCAACATATTGTGGATAGGCTTGTGGTAGGCTGAAATCATGCAAAGGTGCACCTTCACCGTCAAGTATTGCAGTCCTCGTCTCAACAGGGCTAGAAGGTACTCTAACACCTTGTTTGATGAACTATAAAGGGACCAGGGTGGACTTTGCACACAAATGGAAAATCATTTCCACTTTGCTATGTAGGTCTTCCTAGTTGATGGCTTGCGGCTGCTAAAAGGATGTCTGAGATTCTTAGAAAGACATTGAACCTACCCACTTCTATGTCCTCAGGAGCCAGGCATGGAGATTAAGGGACCGTAGGTTGGGATGGACCACTGGACCCTGGGTAAGGAAGTCTGTCCAAAGTGGAAGTTGTCTCAGTGGAACCTTTGATAATCTGTTGATTAACGGAAACCATATCTGACTAGGCCAGCATGGGGTGATAAGAATCATGCTGCCCCGTGCCTCTAATTTGAGCGGCACCCTCTGAATTAAGGGAAGAGGAGGAAATGCGTACAGAAAGCATCTTGTCCACCACAGTCTGAATGCATCCTGACAGAAAGTGCCAGGTTCTGGATTTCTGGAGCAGAACAGAGGCAGTTTTACATTGAGTGGTGATGAAAAAGGTCGAGGTCCAGAGTGCCCCACTCTTCGAATAGCGATTGCACAACATTTGAGTCGAGAGACCACTCGATGGCTCCGCCTTGTTCTACTGAGGTGATCCGCCACATCGCTCTGGATTCCTGGCAGACAGACCACCTGGATCAGGATTTCATCTTCATGAGACACCAAGACTCTCATGGCTTCTCTGCACAGAGGGTAGGCGTACTCCACCCGTTTGTTGATGTAGTACATCTCCACCTTGTTGTCCATCTGAAGGAGAATTACCTTGTGACAGAGGACATCCTTCATGGCTCGGACAGCGTACAGGACAGCTCTCATCTCCAGGACATTTATGTGCAGCTGGGACTCGTCCTGACTCCACAGGCCGGGTGTGGAGATCCAGACAGTGAGCTCCCCAACCGGTAAGGGATGCATCCGTGAGTGATGGTGATCTGCGCTCCAGTAGGGCAAATGGAAAACCTTGGAGAAGGTTGTCCTCCTGAGTCCACCAGGTGAGTGACCTCTTTAGAGGCTCCATCACCTTGATGTGGAAGGATTGTGCATGCATGGTCAGGGACCACTGAGTGCTGAGCATCCATTCTGTGGTTTTCTTATGCATGCGGGCCAGGGTACCGTGAACACAGACGCCATGAGACCCAGCATCCACTGCATCAAGAGAGCCTGAACAGAGTTGTTCTCCTTGATGAAGCGAGCCATCTGGAGAATGTCGTTTCTCCTGTCTTCCTGGAGGAGCTCTTGCCCTGGAGATGTCAGGAGAGCTCTTATGAAGAGAAGTTGTTGGGAGGTTGAAACTGTGATTTTCCAGGGTGGGAGAACTCCCATGGATGTGAGGAACTTGGAAGCCATGGAAACCGCTTCTGTTGTCCTTGTCTGGAGGAGCTCGCTAGGAGCCAATCGTCCAGGTACGGGAACACATGAATTCTGAGTTTTCTGAGATGCTGTGAGTACTGCAAAGCACTTTGTAAAGACTGGCGCCAAGGACAGCCCAAACGGCAGGACTCTGAATTGGTAGTGTTGGCCCAGGGCCACAAAGCGAAGGTACTTGTGGTGGCTTGGGTGCACTGGGATGTGTTGGTAGGCATCCTGCATGTTCAGAGATGCCAGAAAGTCATTTTGATGAATCGGAGGTAGGAGCATTCCTAGCGATATCATCTTAATTTCTCTTTGAACAGGTATTTGTTTTACTTCCTTAGGCCTAGAATAGGGCATACCACCTGTTTTCTTTGGAACCAGAAGTAGTGGGAGTAGAAACCTGTGTCCCGTTCTGCTTGCGAGAACCACTTTTACTGCCCTGTTGTTCAGAAGGCCCTGAATCTGGAAGCAAGGAGGTCTGACTGAGTGGTAGACAGTTTGGGCTGTCGTTTGGGTGGACGATCCGGAGGGTCTTTGAGAAATTTAGAAGGTGGGGGCCGCTGTGGAGCCTGAGCAAGATGGAGGTTGTTTAGTGGAGCTCTACAGAACGCTGAGGAAATTTAACTAAAATACCAGCACTAACTTTGTTTTTGATCCATCGTCTATTGAGGGCAACTCTTCAACATACTCTGAACACGATGGAAACCCTCAACGAGATCAGCAGCAGGGCCATGGAGCTAAAGCCAAAACTTCATCGGCAGCTCCTACCACATGCTCAGGACAAGGCCGCATGGAAGACCAGGTAGAGAAATCTAATGAGGAAACGTTACAGACCATCAGCTCCAAGCTTAATTGGCTAATAAAATCAGTCACGACTGTATCAGACAAACTAGATGGCTTGAGCAATCGGTAGTAGCCCTAGAAACCTCTGTGGACACAATTCAGAAAGCCTCTTTTGAATCCACCGAGTGAGCAGATGCCACGATGGGGCAGTATCCTCTCTAATTAAAGAATCTATATGTTGGCAGTCCTGTATCGACACCCAAGAAAAATCAAATACGTGCCCCTAACATTCGCATTTTAGGTCTGTCTGAGGGATGTGAAGGGGACCATCTGCTTCTGTTTATTAAAGAGTGGCCTGGAAACAACTGGGACCGGAGGCAACATCTTTGTTCATTATTTTCAAAAAGCCTACCGCATTGCACTGAGAGGATGTCCCGACAATCCCTGAAGCTCCACGAGCAGTGATGGTGGTAAAGGCTGGCCTAGGTACCTGAGACTCTTTTGTTGGCAATGGCCTGTAGACAGGACCTCTTCTACAAGATGGGCAGACCATTCGCCTTTTTCCAGACATCGGGTATGCGACGAGACAGAGAGAAACGATTCAACTGGGTGAGAGAGCAGTGTTACGAGGCCTCCACTCCCCAAGGGATGCTTTTCTAGCTCAGCTGTGGATTGCTTTTGAAGGAAGGTCTATTTGTTTAATGACCCCGAGGAAGCCCTGAAGTAGAGTCGCAAATATGCTGCCCGAGGCCCCGAGATGAACATGTTGGCAATACTTCACCTGAGGATGACGAAGAAACCTGAGACTAAAAGTGGGAGCTGACTGTCATATTTCTCTTCTGCATTTGGTTGGGAGGGATATAATTATGTTGGGGTAAGGTTGCTAACTTTATAATGAGGTATTTTTGACTTCAACATGGTAAGTACCCAGCTATTCCTTCTGTCCTGCATGAGGTTGAAATAAAGTTACAATTTAACCGGGCCGCTTTGAATGTCATAATATTGTTTTGCCTGGTTATCTTACATGATGGTTTTCAGAGTACGTCTGTTACATTTAAATACTCACTTTTAATGTTTTATACCTTTCTAAGGAGAATTTCTCTTTATAGGTTCTGAAATATGCTATACATGGTATATAGGATTTCTTTCTACTGTTTTGCAGTAGTTTCTACTAACTTTTTCAGGGAGTGCAATAAATGCACAAACTTGGGTAAAGCATGGTATTGCTTGGTCTTATCATTGATAGGCACTTCTGGACATTATATATGGACTATAATGTTTCTTTTTACCATGCAGCTCATGGGCTTGTTCACAGCTTGTTATAATTATTGTTGGATTATAAATGCTATGGTATTACCCCTCAAAGATGCATCAAAAAGCAATAGATAGCAGATAAGTGTATATTAAGAGGAGTGGCACCCTCATGGGGATTTAACTTATGTATAATATCTGATTGCTTGGAATTTCAAACTGTATGTTTGAATTTATAAAAATAATAAATATAAAGAGAAATTTAGACAGTAATCCTCTTAGATTATCCTGAGGATCCATTTGTCCATTGTAATGGACTTCCACTGGTTGTAAAACTGAGTCAAACAACCCCTACCACCGAAGAGGAGTCCCCTCGGGCAGCTGAGGTGGGACATGCACCTGGTCTTCAGAGGGTGGTACTGGGTGCTTTCGGGGCCTGTGCATTCTGCTGCATTTTCTTTTGTGGCTGAGGGTTTGGTTCTTGATAAAGGTCCCTCGGCCTTTACCACAAAAGAACTGTCGGTTATGAAACTGCGGTGGCTTCCGACCCACTGGGATTAATCTGGCTGTCTTAATAGCAGTTCTAGTTTTCTGGGTGGCCGCCAGTGCCTGCTCCGCCTGTGGGCCAAACAGATAAACGCCATCAAATGGAAAATTCATGATCTGTTAAGCATCATTAGTGAATCGCAAGTCCTTAGCCATGAGCGTGCAGTGTATATATCCACAAATATGCATATCCGGCCGCTGCTGCCCTAGAGGCAGTATCAAAGGTGATCATAGCAGCCTCAAGTTGCTGACTGTAGCAGAGTTAGGTTACACCCTCAGCTGTGACTGATGGACCACTTTTCTATCTTCTTATTTCCTAGCACAACAGTTGACGCTTTTCTCTTTGCTTTTTCTTCTTTCCCTACCCTATGTTGGCCACCCATCGAAGCACTGTACTATCCCTACTAAACTTCCTACCAGTTTCTCTTTTCATTCTTTTTCCATTTCCATCCATCCAGTCCTTGAATGATGCCAAACACCCAGAGAGGTGTTGTGTAAAGTGCCTTTGTGTACAAAAACATGAAGGCTATTTTAAATAGGTATACATATAGTTAATAAAGCCTTTTAAATAAAAAGGATTTAGAAGCCATATAAATCAATAATAATTTCATGATTAGTAGTTATAAGAAATCCTTAAAGTATTTTCATAAATTCACACTATAAACCTGTTACTGTATCAGGCATGATGTATGAGGCTCAACAAAAGAATGTGGTACGTTTTATAAAAGTGCTTAGTCACTGTGGATCAGAGATAGAGTCAATATTTGTGGATATATACACTGCACCTTTACGATATATACAAGTCCTTTTAACTGAACCAGGAAGTTCCAGAACACGACCCTCCCCTTGGTTTGAAACAACATGTTCAAATATGAAACAGCATGTCCAGACATGTAAATAGAAAGGCTCTGTCAGGTGACCCCAAAAAGATACAAAACCTCTTAACTGAGGACAGTTTATTTATTTGCTTTTGGTAACGGGTGAGTGCACTAGGCATAGAAATGCCTATCTTCAGGCACGACCGGGAGAGACAGTGTAAAATGAGCATACATGTGACGCAGCACATGAGATTGTAAACACAGTGAGGATGGAAAAAGCAACATTCAACTAAACAATTAATTCAAAGAGTAAATCACACTGGAATGGTAGAGACAAAATTACAGTATGAGGCAAAACAGGAACATTTAGGTCAATGCACAACTACAGTCAAAACAGTAAGTGAAAACAGGCATTGCAAATAAAGGTTTACACACAGCAAAGTACAGTAAGTGCGAAAACTGTGGATGAAATGAGAGGGAGAAGAAGAGGGTGTGTAGGGGAGGGAAACAGGTGAAGGATGAGAGAAATAGAACATGACAGAAAAGTTATTAGAGAGGCAGGGAAGTAGCGTACAAGAGGAAGGTTATTTACTGAAAGAGAGGGTGGGGAGAAGAGAGTGGTCTAAGGCAGACTGAAGCAGGTGCATGGGCTAGTTGAGCGCAGATGTTCCTGGTGGCGTGTTTAAAGTTAGCATGGGAGATGCTCCATGAATAGTTGAGGTGTCAAGTTCCAGTATTTTGGGGCCATATGTGCAAGCGTGTCAGGCAGTCCAGTGGGGCTCAGCCCTGAAAGAGGAGGAGAGGTTCTATTGTTTGCAAAGACAAGCTGTTGAATGCAGATGAGAAGGGTCTTAGGAGCTCTAAGATCCAGGGCTGCATTGTGTGAGAATCTACTGATGTTAAGTAGTGATTTTCTTTGCATTTCTTTTGTTTTCATTTATTATTTTTCTAACTTTTGAAAATAAATATCACACCATGGTGTGTTTTAAACCTGTAAATTTGCCTCATCTGAAGTTTATTCCCACACGCTGTGACACTGGTTGTTGGACTCAATGCCTCTAGTAATGGCCTGAAGAAGCTCCGAGCCAACATCCGACTCGGAAGAGCCTCCACTGTTTCTGTGAGAGAATGCCAGAGGTATACCGTACTGAGAGAAATAACACTGATAGCTAGCAATACACATGCCTAGGGTAGCAGCAGCTAACACTCGCTTTCCCGGAGTGTCAGTTTTACGGGATTCTTTATTCACTGGACAGGCCGTGGATTCCTGAGGAAGAACAGCTTTGTCATTCTCTACCAAGACAACTATGCGTCCATAAAGGCTTGAGAAGCAAGGATTGGCCTATCCTTAGGGAGCGTATTTCCTGTCTATGGACTTAGCCACAGAAGGAATGAGCACCGATCTGTCCCACACCATTTGTGAAAGAGTCTCAAAGAGGGCTGCACGGTGGTGTCAGTTTCACAGGATTTTCAGGAACATGCAGATATTGAAGGCGCAAAAGCTTCCCAGGATCCACCTCAGAAGTCTGAAGAGAAAGAATGGAATTCATATTCTGCACTAGAGACTTAAAAGAAAGGTCCTTGACCACAGGCTCTGCTGAAGTGGAGGGCTGACTTTCCACCCCAAAGGATGAATCCTCATCCAGATCGTCCCCTAATCAAAGATCAGACTCAATATAGTCTCCTATTAACCCAGAAGGGATAGTATAGAAAGGAAGGGAGGAAAAAGTGCAGGAGGCAGCTCCCCTGAATTGAAGTAGAAAACCCAGGTACCCAAGGTGCGCCAGTGCGCAGCAGCAAGCGCCGCCCGCCAAGGCTGAAGCAGACAGCAACACCACAACCGGCACCAACCGAGCAACCGGGTCCCCAAACTCAACACCAGGACACCCAAAGCTGGAGACCTGAAAGTATGAGGAGGAGTAGGAGAAAGCAGTACCTGTGCTGGCCCCTGTGCTGCAGCCATGTGAAGGGAAAAGCAAGAGGTAGCATCGTCGATGGCACCAAAGAAGCTGTCGCTGCCAACCAGGCTGACCCAACTGGCCCATCCTGCAGGTCCATGGCCTCAGGTCCGAAAGCCTGGTCCACAGGCAAGGCTAGAAGGGACAAACACCAGATCTACTGCTCCATAAGAGGGCCCAGTGATGAAACTGCTCCCAGAAGACCCCCAGGGGTGGGGAGGAACTCTGGAGCCAGGGACTGCAGCCACTAGGGACCAAGGCTGTAAGCGACCCAGACAGAGCCGAGGTCGGCCTCCTGTCCCCACTAACGCTGACCTCCATGCAGACGTACAGAGGGCGATCTCAAGCAGTACCACTTCTTCGACTGGTGGGAGTAAGAAGAGCTTGAGGCCGGCGGTGCTGAGCCCCCAACCTCAAGCGGGAGCGAGCCCACTTATTTTTGTGTTTTGGGAGGACCACCCTTCCTCACAAGCACCGGACCGCCATGGTCAGATCCCTAAAGAGGGCAGCGGACTGGACCCAGCCCTGCTGCTAAAACAGCTTTAAGCCAAGTTCTTACTGTCACACAACCCAGTTCAGTCAACTCTGTCAAAGGTGGACTGAACAAGACTTCTTACCTTTGTTGAAAATAATTTTAAAACTTTTTTTTTATTATATCTATTTTGCGCCCTGGACAGCCCCATCAAACTGACTCCCCAGCTCCTGTCACCTAGAATTACTGGGCTTATCTTACACCCAGTCCAGAAGCGGCACCTGCAGGAGTCGGTCATCATCCTACCGCCGGTATGTTTAGGTCACTGATTTTCTCCCGGGGCCCCAGGAGAAGGATGCATCGCGAGGAGGCATGCATGCATCTTGCAACCCGTCAACCCCTTCCCACCCCATTGGCCTAACGCCAGGCCCCTGGCTGTGCAGCCTCCTGGCCTCCACCAGGGGCAGCCATTGAGCGAGGATGCCACTCCATCACCCTGGAGAGACAGCTGCCTGCCGGCTGCTCCGTCCAGCTCCACCCCTCCTCCCGTGCCGACCTCTGATGACCCAGGTCACCGAGTGCCGCGAGATGAGATGTCCAGTGCCTCAGCCCTCTGCTCCACGGCCAGCATAAAACTTTTATTTTAATAAATAAATATATATATATTTATATATATGTATATGTATATATATATATATACTAAAGACTAATCAAATACTGAGACGACTATGCTGCTGTTGTATAGGCGTGAAGATCTGACTCTCAGCGGGTGGGCGACATCATCACTGAAGCACACTAGACGGGAAAAATGGAACTGAGGCAGTTGGAGGGTCGATGCATGAGATAGCCTATACGGCACAAGCCAGCCCTCGTGGCACCGCGGATATAAGGTCCTATCTCGCACTGGCCCTCCTGAAGATGTTAGGCCCCACTGGGTCCCAGCCCCACTAGTGTGAATGAGTGGTGGAGACTTCATGTCCAGGAAGATCTAGATAAACACCTAACCTAACAAGGGCATAAGATAGCCCTTTTGACCTGTATAAGAAAGGTCAACTAAAGACCATGTCTTCACAGCTCAACCAACGAGGGATGAAGACCAGGAACAGAATAGAGTGAGCCAGGGTATGGTGGTGGGCATATGAATAAATGGTGAAGATTTGTCCAAGAAGATCAAGAATTACGGTAGGTACATAATTTTCATATCTTCCTGGACTGAAAGTCTTCATTTATTCATACTTCTGAGTTAGAGTACCAAGTTTAACCAATCCCCGAGCAGGGCAGGAGAGACAGAGCTCACTCAGGACAGCATTCCATTAAGGACTGTCCTGCCAAAGGAAGCATGCTGTCTGGCATGGACATCTAGAGCTTAGTGCTTCACAAAGGTGTGCACTGAGCTCCAACTAACCACTTGCAAATGTCAACAATGGGAACAGAGCATTATCTCTGCCAGGGACGAAGGCAGCTCTAGTCAAGTGGGCACGTACCTGGTCTTCCAACTTGACCTGCGCCATAGAATAGCAATCGCAAAGGCATGCCACAATCCAAGCAAAGATTGGCGGGCTGCAATGAAAGACACAAAGAGTTTGCTTTGTTTGATAGATGTCTCCAGTCCTACCGATGTAGAATCATAAGGCTATCTTAACATCCAGGAATGAAGGTGCATTTACCTTCATTTTGGAAATTAGAAAATAAGTGAGGAGAACCAATGGCTGGTTGCGGTGGAATTCGAAACCACTTTGGGTAGGAATTTAGGGTGAGTATGGAGCAAGACTTTGTCTCTATGAAAGACAGTATACAGAGGACTGTGACCAAGGCACGTATTTCAAAGACCCTGCAAGCGGAGTAGATAGCCACCAGAAAGGCAGTCTTCCAGGTCAGAAACTTCAAATCATATACAGTGGCGTGAAAAAGTATTTGCCCTTTCCTGATTTTCCCTATTATTGCATATTTGTCACACTGGATGTTTTCAGGTCTTTAGACAAAATGTAATATTAGATAAAAGGAACCTGAGTGAACAAATAACACTTGTTTTTATTTTACTTATTTTATTTATTTAATGAAAAAGTTAACCAACACCAACTGGCACTGTGTGAAAAGTAATTGCCCCTAATTAAATCAACCCAATTAAAGGGATAATTAGAGTCAGCTGATTGAACACAGCCAGGCTTGATTACAGCCAGCCCTGCTCAATATAAACCTCACTTATTTTGACCCTTACCATCAAGTCACGTTGCCAGCACAAAGATTCAACAAGCACATTATGCCACGATCAAAGGAAGTTCCTGAAAAGATCAGAAAAAGTTGTTGCTATCTATCAGTCTGGAAAGGGTTACAAAGCTATTTCTAAGGCTCTGGGACTCCATCGAACCACAGTGAGAGACATAATCCCCAAATGGAGAACATTTGGAACAGTAGTGAATCTTCCCAGGAGTGGGCGGCCTGCCAAAATTACTCCAAGGGCGCAGCGTAAAATCATCCAGGAAGTCTCAAAGGATCCTAAAACAACATCCAAAGAACTGCAGGCTTCTCTTGCCTCAGCTAAGGTCAGTGTTCATGACTCCACAATCAGAAAGAGATTTGGCAAAAATGGGCTTCATGGGAAAGTAGCAAGGTGGAAACCACTGCTAACTAAAGAAGAACATAAATGCTCATCTCTCATTTGCCAAGAAGCACCTGGATGATCCACAAGCCTTTTGGGAAAATGTTCTATGGATAGATGAGTCCAAAGTGGAACTTTTTGGACCACATGGATCCCATAATGTCTGGCGTAAAGCATACACAGCATTCCACAGTAAGAACATCATACCAACAGTCAAACATGGTGGTGGTAGTGTGATGGTGTGGGGATGCTTTGCTGTATAAGGACCTGGACGACTTGCCATAATTGTAGGAACTATGAATTCTGCTCTGTACCAGAAAATTCTTAAGGAGAATGTCCGGTCATCAAGTCCGTCAGCTGAAGCTGAAGCGTAGTTGGATCATGCAGCAAGACAATGATCCAAAACACAAAAGCAAGTCCACATCAGAATGGCTGAAAAGAAGTAAAATTAAAGTTTTGGAGTGGCCTAGTCAGAGTCCAGACCTAAACCTAATAGAGATGCTGTGGCAGGACCTGAAACAAACAGTTCATGCTCAAAACCTACCAATGTTACTGAATTAAAGCAGTTCTGCGAGGAAAGTGGGCTACAATCCTCCACAGCGATGTGAAAGACTGATATTGAATTATAGGAAGCGTTTGGTTGCAGTCATTGCAGCTAAAGGTGGCGTAACCAGTTATTAAGTGTAAGAGGGCAATTCTTTTCACACAGTGCCAGTTGGTGTTGGTTAACTTTTTCATTAAATAAATGAAATAAGTAAAAAAAAACAAGTGTTATTTGTTCACTCAGGTTCCCTTTATCTAATATAACATTTTGTCTAAAGACCTGAAAACATCCAGTGTGCCAAATATGCAATAACAGAGAAAATCAGGAAGGGCAAATACTTTTCACATGCTGTATGTCTAGAGGCTCAAAGGGTTTACAAGGAGCATATCCAGCATGAGATTAATATCCCAGGCGGCAACCGGCTTCCTAACCAAGGGTCTTGTATGCAGAATGCCTTTGAGGAATCTCAAACAAAGGCAGCTGAGCCAGAGACATATTCTGGACTAGCTCATGATAGGCAGAAAGCGAGCAGAGGTGTACCTTTACCACCAAATACTGCAGTCCTGCTTCCAAAATGTCTAACAAGTACTCCCAACACTTTATTTGGTGGGCCCTGGAATGGATCTAAAGAGATCTAGGCACACAACAGTGAGAAATGTTTCCATTTAGCGGTGTAAGTCTTTCTGGTGGAGGGCTTACGCACTGCCAAGAGAACCTGTGAGAATCTCCGAGAAACTTTGAACCTGCCCACTAAGGGCACCAAGAAAAATGGAAAATCCCCACCGGCGGCAGGATGTCAGCCTGTGGAACCTACGAACCTCACACCATCTACTGGGCAAAGCGGACCACCAGATTAAGTGTGGCACCGATAGGGTTGGAGGTCCCCAGTGGCTTCCACCACAGGGAAATCTGTGGAGGACTAGGTGGCACCCAGGTAAGTCCCAGAAATGGCAGATGACAGGGTTGGGGAACCATGAGTGCCGAAAAGGGCTCGCTGGTGGAGTGGAGGAGACAAAAAAGAAAAGAAAAAGAAGGCAAGGCCCTGCTAGAGAGGGTTTAGACTCCTTGGCTCAAGGCCTCGCCTGCATTGCTGAACTTTCAGGGGCCTCACTTGATGGGAGGATCTAGCATATTCACCAAAGAGTGTTCTCCTACATCTGAGGAGTGACCTGACTGGTGCCAATGGGGAGCCCCAGGTGAGAGGAGCAGAGCCATACAGGTACCACAGGGTGTCCGCAGTCATCGGTGACTGTGATGGTCAGCGCTCTGAAGAAAACTCCATCTCTGGGCTGCCATCCGACCCCAAATTGGTACTGCCTCCTGAAATGGGCTCAGGATCGGTGACAGCCTCAAAGACAGGCTCATCCCTGTCACCATGGCAGGCATCACCCTCGACACAGTGCTAAGTGCCAAATTCAACATCATACCCTGAGCCATCACCCTCATCGGTATTGCAAATGTCATCAGAGTCTAGGACAAAGTCCAGGACTACACTGTCAAGGTGGAGCTGGATCCAGCACCAACAACAAGCTCGCTCACCAACTCTGAAATAGTGTCCAGAGTCGTCACCTTCCTTGGTGTTGCTAGTGACACTGTGCACGTGACAGCATCCAATCTGGCAGCGGTGTAGATAACAGCCTCTATGACAGTTCCCCTCCTGACACTGCAGGTCAGGACGGGACCCAGCTTCATCCTCTGTGCCACCCATATCACCATGAATGGTGACAACAGCAAGGGCAACACCAGAGGATCGACGCTTGAGGTGTCCACCGATGTAGACCAAGTGTACAGCTGATGTCTGCTGCTCAAGGCAGGCAGACCATGGAGCGTTCATAGATGACTGCCCAGAAATGAAAATTACGTACCTACCGTAATTCTTGATCTTCTTGGACGAGTCTCCACCACTCATTCACACTAATGGGATCTCGCTGGAGGCACTAGGACCCAGCAAGAGCAAACTTTTGCTGGAGGCGGCGCCAGAGATGGGCCGTGAGGGCGGCACACATGAGCTTCAGCTCATGCGGTAATGACTACCTCGGCGTCGACCCTCCAACCGCATCAGTACCTTTTTTCCGAGGAGGTGCAGCGTAACTAACCTAGAAGGATAGCCTAACCAAAAACTGGACATAAGATAGTCCGGACGACCCATTATAAGAAGGGTCAACAAAGAAGTCTTCACAGCCTAAAGATTTGAGGAGTGAAGACCAACAACAGAAGGTGAGCTCGAGCCGATGGAGAGTAGGCATGTGAATGAGTGGTGGAGACTCGTCCAAGAAAATCAAAATTACGGTAGGTGTGTAATTTTCATATCTTCCTGGACATAAGTCTCACCACTCATTCACACTAATGGAGAGTACCGAGCTAATAATCCCCGAGAGGGCGGCAGGAGAGACCAAGAGCTCACAGCTTTAGGACAGAAGTCCATTAAGATGGTTCTGCCAAAGGAAAGATAGTCGTCTGGCATGGACATCCAGGGCATAATGTTTAACGAAAGTGTGCACTCAGCTCAGGTAGCGTTACAGAATATCTGCAATGGGCATTAAGGATTCCACCAGAGATGCCGTGACGCCCTAGTAGAGTGGCGTGAACTCTGCCCTCCAGCTTAACCTGCGCCCATGGAATAACAGTGCGGCGTAAGGCATGCCACTAGCCATGCTGAGATACATCTGATAGCGACAGGTTGACCCAGCCGGGTCTCGCTGAAGGAAAACAAACAGTTGCTGAGCTTACGAAGTCTTTTGTTCTGTCTAGATAGAAACGTAAAGCTCTCTTAACATCCAAGGAATGAAGAGAACGTTCTCCTTCATTTTGGAAGTTCAAAAGTAAGAGGAAGGACCAAAGGTTGGTTTAGATGGAATTCGAAACAACCTTAGGAAGATATTTAGGATTGGTTCCAAGGACTACTTTGTCTTTATGGAACACAGTATCACGGAGAGTCTGTGACCAAGGCATGTATCTCAGAGACCCTGCAGGCCGGGTAATGGCTACCAGGAAGGCCGTTTTCCAGGTGAGAATTTTAGCTCACAGGTAGCTAGAGGTTTGAAAGGTTTTCAGTGAGCATGTCCAGCACAAGATTAATGTCCCAGGCTGCGACTGGACGTCTTGTAGGAGGTCTGGTATGCAGAATTCCTTAAAGAAACCTCTTAACCACAGGTAACTGAGCCAGTGACAAGGAAAGTACCAGCTCATGATAAGCTGAAATGGCACAAAGGTGAACTTTGACTGTAGAGTACTGCAGACCTGAATTTGAGAGGTCTAAGAGGTACTCTAAAATGTTATCTGGTGGGCAGGAAAGGGATTTAGGAGGATTTTCACACCAGAGCAGCTTCCTTCATTTGGCTGTGTAAGTTTTCCTAGTGGCTGGCTTCCACGCAGCCAGAAGAATATCTGAAACCCTGCGAGACATTGAACCTGTTCACTTCTACCTCTTCAGGAGCCAAGCGTGAAGGTGAAGCGACCTCAGGTTGGGATGAACAACAGGCCCCTGAGTCAAGAGGTTGGTCTGAAAGGGAGTGGTTTTAGGAGTTGCTGCCATATTGTTGAGTAGTGGAAACCACATCTGTCGAGGCCAGAAGGAGCAATGAGGATCATTTTGACCCTTGGGATTCGAACTCGAAAGTACCCTCTGAATTAGAGGAAGAGGTGGAAAGGCATATAGAAAGCATTTTGTCCACTGCAGCCTGAACATCCTGACAGAAAATGCCAGGCCCTGGATTTCTGGAGCAGAAGAGAGGCAGTTTGTGTTGAGTGGGGATGCAAAAGGTCCAGATCTGGAGTTCCCCACTCTTGAATAGTGACTGATCTATGGTTGAGTCGAGAGCCACCGTGAGGATCTCTCTCTGTTCTGCTGAGACGGTCTGCCAGTTCGTTCTGCACTCCCAGCAGGTAGACCGCAAATTGAGCCTTGTGCTCAAGCACCATTCCACACTCTCATCGCTTCCCTGCATAAGGGGTAAGAGTGAGCACCACCCTGCTTGTTGATGTAATACATCACTGCTTTGTTGTCCGTTTGAAGGAGAATGTTCTTGTGACAGAGAATGTCCTTCAGCCTACGGACCGCATAAAGGGCGGCTCTCATTTCTAAGACATTTATGTGAAGCTGGGACTCCACCCGAGTCCACGTCCTTGAGTGTGGAGAGCCTGACAGTGAGCTCCCACCCCATTAGGGATGCGTCTGTGGTAATAGAAATCTGATGATCCAGAGGAGCAAGGGATACCCTTCTAGGAGATTGTTCTCTGCGACCACCAGGTGGCGACTTCTTTAGAGGTTCTGTCACCTTGATGGGATAGGACTGCGGGTGAGTGGTTGGGGACCACTGAGTACTGAGCACCCACTGAGAAGTTCTCATGTGAAGGCATGCTAGGGGTACAGTGAACACCAAGGATGCCATGAGACCTAGCATCCGTTGCATCGAGAGAGCTGGAACAGAGTTGCTCTCCCGATGTGACGGGCCATCTGAAGGATATCGCTCCTCCTGTCCTCTGGAAGCAAAGCCTTCGCACAGGAGGTGTCAGAATTGTTCCTATAAAAGGAGCCTCTGGGAGGGCTGCAACTGCGATTTTGGAGGTTTAGCAGGACTCCCATGGACATGAAAGCGTGAAGCCATGTCTATTGCGTCCAGAGTTCCCTGCCTGGAAGGAATTGCCAGAAGCCAGTCGTCCAGATAGGGAACACCTGTATTCCGATCTTTCTGAGATGTGCTGCAGAACTGCACAACACTTTGTAAAACTTCATGGCGAGGATAGCCAAAGGGCAGGACTCTGAACTGATAATGCTGTCCCAGAGCCACAAACCTCAGGAATTTGTGATGCTTTGGGTGAATAGAAATATGCTGGTAAGCATCCTGCATGTCTAGGGAGGCTAGCCAGTCGTGTTGATGAAGCAATGGTAACAAGGTTCCTAGAGAAATCATTTGAATTTCTCCTTGGGCAGAAATTTGTTTAGTTTTCTGAGGTCCAAAATGGGCGCATGCCCCAGTTTTCTTTGGAACCAGAAAGTAATGGGAGTAGAACCCTGTGTTCCATTGATGCAGCGGCACTACTTCTACTGCCCTGTTGTTCAGAAGGCCCTGAATCTCGGAGGCAAGAAGGTCTGACTGAAGGGTTGACAGCCTGGGCTGTCGTTTGGGGGCGATCCGGAGGGTCTCAGATTGAGTGAATACCCTCGCGGATTATTCGGAGGACCCATTTGTCTGAGGTTATGGACTTCCATTGATTGTAGAAGTGCATCAGGCGACCTCCACGCTGAGGAAGAGTCCACCTCGGGCAGTTGAGATGGGACTTAGGCCAGCAACTCATAAGGTGGTGCTGGGCGCTTAGGCCCTTGCGCCTTCTGTTGAGTTTTCTTTGGGTTGGGGAGTTTAACTTTTATGAAACTTCCTCTGCCTCTGCCTTGAAAGGACTGACGGTTATGAAACTGGCGTTTATTAACACTCCTCAAGAGGGGACAGGAGGAGGTCAGAGCCAACAATAGCTGACCTAGTCTTTTTAGCTTCTAGAGCCTGTTCTACTTGAGGGCCGAAAGATACACACCATCAAAAACAGCGCCATTACCTGCAGCTGTGCATCATTAGTGAAGCCTGAAGTGCGCAGCCAGGAATGACGGTGGTACAAATACCAGCCGCCGCCGCCTGGAAGCAGTGTCGAAAGCATCCATAGCTGCTTTAACCTGCTGGTTGTTAGATTCGATACCCCTGGTAATGGTTTGAAGAAGTTCTGGCTTTGTATCCGATTCAGTAGAGCTTCAACCATCTGTTTAAGAGAGTGCCAAGGATATACTCGTATTGAGAGAAATAGCCTTGGTAGCTGGCAATATGGATACCCAGGGTGGAAGCAGCAAAGACTCTCTTACCTAAAGTGTCTATCTTACGATTCTTTGTAAATAGGTCGAGCTGTAGTAGTTTGGGGAAGGACGACCTTATCATTCTCTGCCAATACTACAATAGGATCGCAAAGGCTTGAGACGCTAAAATGGGTCGAGCCTTGGGCGCTGAGTATTTCCTATCTATGGATTTAGCCACCGAAGGAATGAGAGCAGGATTATTCCATACCACTTGAGATAGTGTCTCAAAGGAGGCTGTGCGGAGGAGTCAAATCCGTAGGGATCTCCGAATATGGAGGTATTGGAGTCTTAGCAATTTCCCAGGATCGATATCTGTAGTTTGGAGAGAAAGGTGGAAATCAATTTTTCAGCAGAGTCTTAAAGGACAGGTCCGTGACCACAGGCTCTGCAGCAGGAATAGATCCTGTTTCATCCACTTCATCACCCAGTCTAAGGTCTGAGTAAGGCTCAATGTCATCTCCTGACAGTCCAGGAGGGACTGTATGGACAGGAAAGGAGTGAAAATCAGAGGAAAATGATGAAGGAAAGGAGTTAAAGGAGGTCCAGCGGATGACTCCTAAGAACTCCAGATGCCGGGCGCAGGCGCCAAGCGCCACGGCACCGAAACAGTGCCGAGCCAGGCGGTGCAGGGGACGGACAGCACCGAGAGGCCAGATGGCGCCGCAAGCACGCGGCGCCGTGTCTGTCGGCAGCAGAGCATGCCATCGGCTGAGGGCACAGGAAACACTCTAAGACTCGAAAAACAGGATTTGAGGGGAAGAAAGAGCAGGAGATAAAGGCATCAGTGTGGCCCCTGCGCCGCAGCCATGTGGGGGACACCTAAGCGGAGTCGGCCGGCATTGAAGACGGTGCAGCGCGACCAGGAGACTTGACCACCCTACCTGGTCTCCCAAGAAGCCCGAAGGCCCCTGAGTGACCGAGCCAGGCAGCTGGACCAACTTCCAAGCCCACTGCTCCATAAGAGCGCCCACTGATGAAACTGCTCATCTGAAGACCTACCAGAGGGTGGGGTAGGGCTCCGATGTGAAGATGTTGGCTACCAGAAACAGAAGCAGGCGACTCCAGAAGAGGAGAGACCGACAACAACCCCAATAACCCGACAGTCTATGCCAGACATATCAGAGGTGACCTCGGTGATACCTTCTCTTTTTGACCTGTGGGCGAAGAAGAGCTCGAGGCGAATGGTGCCAAGAATCGACCATTTATTTTATGCTTCGAGGGACCGCCCGTCCCTCGGGCATTGACTGACCATTGTCAGACCCCCTTCTGGAGAAGGCGGACCGACCCAGCCCGACTGACTGAACAGCTTACAGGAAGTCTCCCTACCGTCACTTGAGCTGCTCATGGTCGACTCCGTCAAAGCAGGCTGAGACTTCTTTGTAAATAAGAATAAACTTAAGCGATACTTATTCGAGATATTACTACAAAATAACAAAACTGAAAACTATGATGCTAGTTTGAAGTTTGACTCCCAACGAAGCGGCGGCGTCATCACTGAGCGCACTCGGCGGCAGGAAAAAAGGAACTGAGGCGGTTGGAGGGTCGATGCGAGATAGTCATTACCGCACGAGCTGAGGCTCACGGTGCCGCTCTCGTGGCCCCATCTCTGGCGCTGGCCCTCCAGCAAAAAGTTTGCTCCGCTGGTCCTAGTGCCTCCGGCGCAGATCCCATTAGTGTGAATGAGTGGTGGAGACTCATGTCCAGGAAGATATGAAAATTACATACCTACCGTAATTCTTGATCTTCTCTTCTATCTTCACCATTCATTACTGCTTCAGGTTAGTGCGGGGCTGGCACCCGCTCACAGGGGTTTTGGAGTCGGTTCCAGGCGCCACCCTCGAGAGCGACGCACTTCGTCATGTGGAGAGGTGGCCGTAGGTGCCGCAGACTCCTCCTCCATCTCAGTTCTGGTAGCCGGAGAGGCGAAACAAAGGATAAGGAAAAAGGAGAGCGAGGCAAGAGGCCGAGGGACAGAAAAAGGAAAGGATATAAACTGAAAAGGAATAATCTGGTAGAGGACAGACAGAGGAGAGAGAATTCCTACCCTAAGGGACATGAGGCCTCTTTTTCAGGCGGCTCTAGTGGAGGAACAGATAGAGAGAAAGAAAAAGAAGAAGAAGAAGGAGAAGAAAAGAAGGCATGTTGAGAGGGGAGAACAGTGCCCATAGAGGCATTGGTTGAGAGGCTTATAAGCTCGAGACTAAAACCAGGGAGCAAGAATCCCTGCTGATAGGACTGAGAGAGGGTTCAACTGAACCGCCTGCACAGATTGGACATAAGGGCAGATTCTCTAATCTCTCAACATGCCAAGTCCCTACATCCTAGCTGAGAGCTCACAGACTGTCCAGGCAGAAAATCTGTTTTGGAAAGAGAGCGCCCACCTAGGAAGGAATATGCCTATAGCATCCTATTAAGTGCTAACACAGAAGTGTATGGGAAGGATTATGCCATACGAAGGCAGCTCTGTATGAAAAGATAGAGTGAGAACTCAATCAGACTCTAAAGGCAAGAGAAAGCAACAGCTCAAGGCTAAAAATGCAAAGCACCAGCCAGAATGAGCTGAATAATAATAACACCTGCCAGGAAATCTAATTTCTTTGAGGCCGAGCCGAGGCACGGTCTCTTAAACTGTGAACTGCGTAGCGTGATTAAGGTGCCCAGAAGTGGCACCCTAGGGGCAGTCAGAAAGAGTTCCCTCAGAATAGGTGAAACACAGACCCTGCTCGTTCCTCTTTACCTTGAGGAAAAAGACCCATTCAATAAGAGCGGAAAATATAAATTTTTTTTTTTTTTGGCACAAAGGCCAGAGGGAGGAGAGGAACGAGGCGGGAGGGAGGCATACAGAAGGAGGCCACTGAGGGAAGGTGGCGGATATCAGTAATGAATGGTGAAGATACAAGAAGATCAAGAATTCGTGAGTGCGTAATTTTCATATCTTCCTTGTCAATCTTCACCATTCATTACTAACAGGTGATTAGCTCCCCAAAAAGGCGGGGGTAGAAACTCTGAGGAGCAAGACCCCAGCCTCCTGTTGGTGAGAAACAGAAGGAAGACCCTGGGCTAATCAAGAGAGAAGCCTATGGGGAGAAAGAGCTAGAAGGTGCCCCGAGGCGGGGAGATGGAGAAGCCCTGCAGAAGTCTCCTAGCTCTGGAGGAAAAGAGACAGGTCCCCAGAAAGCGGGAGGCGAATCACCCATGCCGTGCCAGGGTGACAACCTTGATAGATGAAGCCATGCCATCTCGTCTAATACAGATCGCTGTCCCTGCAAGCCTGGAAGCCACCTCACTGGTGTCATAAGATGCCCTTGCTTGGTGTCTTGCCAGCTCCAGGCCTATAGCAGAGAGGGCAATAGCTTGTCTGGTTTGCTCCATATCAGGCATTGATGCTAAGATTTGGGAAAGCATCGACCACAAATGCCTACTGTAGGCAGCGTGATGGGCCTGATGAGATGCAATGCAAGACATCGCACGGAGGAAGAGAACACTCTTAGCCCCCACGGTCGAACGTAGAGAATCAGAGTCCGTGAGCGGTCATTCAGCCAGCGGCAGCGCCTGGAGGAGTCTCTAGGTATGCCAAACCCGAGGTGGGTTGGGAAGAGTACCTAGGGATTCCGAAGGGCACAATACCTACATTGGCAGTCTGCCAGAGCTGGAGAAAGGGCTGTGGCGACTGCCAGGAATGGATAGACGCCTCCTGGAAGGGAATAAGCCAGGATAGTACCACCAAGTGCTGGGCACTGAATTCGCCAAGGAATTCACGCATCTCCGTTCAGTATTGTCTTGCCTAATGTAGGAAATTGAAGATCCCTCACCATCCTCGAAGGAATCGCTGATATTCAGTGAAATCAGCATCGGAGAGAGAGATGAGCAGAGGTTCCTCTCCCTCAGAGGAGAGGCGAGGATGATGGAGAGCTTGAGCGTCCAGAGGACTCTGCGGCGGTGGGGATAGGCGAAAGACCTGCTCATTCATGCACCTAACATATGAGGGAAGGCGCGCAGAACCTCTGAACAGCCTCCCAGGATAACGGCCCGTGGGACCGACATAGCCCGGGAGAGCGGGGTGGCTGCAGAGGAATGGGAGAAGGGCACCTACAGAGAGGCAACTGTCCTCTGCTAGGGCTCTGGAATCCGGGAACGGAGCCCAAGCTGGCGCGATCTCGGACAACAGACCAGGTCGCAAAAGCGGAACCCTGGGGATGCATAGCCTGGAAGAGCCCAGAGGATCCTCCCTATGGCGAACCTGGGACTGCATGGATCCAGAAGGGCAGCCCACAGCAACACTACCAGAGGGGTCCCTGGGGTCCAAAAGGGAAAGACGGGCCCAAAGCTACTTGCGAGCCACACCAGGGGTGGCAGGCAGAGACCGACGCCTGAACCCTGCCCTCGACCCTCAGACTCCGGGAACGCCTCCTCCTCGACCCCAGCGACCTCCCACCCCGAGGGTGCAGCAGCACCAGGGTCGGTAGCTGCCACGAGCCCCCAAGGAGAGAGAGCCCCTCCTCACCCCTGCTCCATCACTCCCCAGGGACACCAGACCACCCCAGCCTGGGGGCCTCAGGGAGGACGGCAGTGGGCACAGAGGAATAGGCGTGCTGGGCCGCCTGGCACCTTGTGCCACCGAGGACCCTGACTCGAAGAGTCAGGTTGCCAGGACAGGTCACGTCCTGAATCATCAGCCTCCGAAGAGGAAGAGATCAGCTGGACCACAATACTAGCAACCCCAAGGGTCCCCGGTAATGGCGGCAGACCGACCTCCGGACCCCCACAACAGCTAAGCCCGCCCGCTCCCCAACGGCGGCCAGACCCTCGCACCTCCATTGGTGCTGGGACCCCCACTCGGCGCCTGCCAGGAGGCGAACTGGGCCCTGGCGCGAAGGCCAAGCAAGCGCCGCCATCAGCACCATCTCGATCACTGGCGCCACGAGCGTGCCGGATCCAACGGCGCCGTAAAGTGGCATCGAGGGTCCACTGATGCCGGGCCCAGCAGGCATGGACCTCGACACTGGAGGACCCTGCACCTCCGAGGAGGTGACTGCCGAGGCGGTGTCCCTTGCTTGACCCAGGGAGGGACCTCGGCGTTCCTCCGACACCGAAAGAAGCTTCCCTTTGGCAAGAAAGATGAGAAGCCTCCTCCTCCTCTACAGACCGTATAGGCCCGAGAGGGGACCCGGAGGAAGGGCCTAGAAACCTTACCTGGGAATCCCTGAGCGACGCCGCCTCTCCGAAGTCGGGCGGGCCTTTGCCGATCTTGAACACGTGGACTTCAGGACGCCGACGGTCCATGGAGAAACAGCGCTGCACCATCCATATCGGGGTTGGGTCCCAGGCAACGAAGACAAACATCATGCCGATCCGTGATGGAAAAATGCCAGCTACAGGAGCACCGACACATAGGGCGTGGCCTGCCTTCGACTTACGTTTGCCCCAACCTGACATGATGTGAAAAATTTAGACTAAAACAGCAAAAGGCTCATGGCGCCCGTCAGAGAAGAAATAAACAGAACAGTCTTACCGGATGATGGCATTGAGAGAAGTACGAGAAGGAGTCTGGCTTGTATGACGAGAAGGCCTAACTTCAACTATCCGCGCAGCAGGTGCAGCCTCGGCGGCGGAGAAACAGAACTGAGATGGAGGAGGAGTCTGCGTACCCACGTACCCTCAGCATGACGAAAAGGCCTCGGCGCCTGGAAGCCGACTCAAAATAAAAAATAAAACTCCCGAGATGGTGCGCGCCTCTGGCACTAACCCAAGCAGTAATGAATGGTGAAGACTGACAGGGAAGATGAAGTCAACTGTCTACCCGATACATCCAGTGGAGAAGCGATGCCTCAGCACATAGAGGTCGAGAAGAACTCTGTACTTGCACAGAACCAGATGTCCTGGGAACAAGTCAGGGAAAAGCCTACAGACCTGTGCTTGGAGGTACGTGGTGCAAGGTCTGCCTCTGAAGTTAGGGATCGTGAATCCCCATCTCAATGTGTGGTTCTCAAGAGTACGGCAGTCCATGGAAAGCAGGAATCGCACACATCCATATCGTGCTCTGGTACAAGACAGGCTGCATAGGTCCAATGCCTGTCCAGCACAGCCATCAGTTTCCCACATGGGCAATGATGCGTAATGGGCAGGTTTGGGACTTTTCTAATAAATGAGCCCTTTTTTTAAATGGAGTTCGATACTGTGGTAAAATAAGAACAGGTGACACTGCAAATGAAAGGAATTATGGTTATGCAGAGAAAAATAAGCAGCGATGAGATGAACTGAGGCACTGTGCTTCCTGGTGTGCACCTGACAGTGGGAAAAATAGAACTGAGGTTAGTGAGAGAGCTGGCAACAGTAAATAAAGTATGTACTAACCGTAATTCTTGATCTTTTGGACAAGTCTTCACCATTTATTCATACTGCTGGGTTTCAAGCCGGAGGTGCTGGGAGTCTCAGGAGCAAAAATCTTCAGGAGGGCCAGTTGGCGGTAGGACCGACATGCGGCACCACCAGGCTGGATCGCACCATAGGCTACCTCTGCCGATCACACCTCAGTGCCTTTTTTTACTGAGCAAGTGCAGCGATTTGAACCAGATAAACACCTAACCTAACAAGGGAATAATACAGCTCTTCTGACCCGTATAAGAAGGGTCAACTAAGAACAAATGGACCAATATTCAGGCGGACGGCTGCATAAAAGCAGTGCGCCACACAAAGAAATGGACCAGCGAATCTGGCGGAATATTCAAACAGAAAGCACGATCTGAACTGATCATGCAATGTATCTGAATATTGGACCCTGGTCACGTGGGCGCATGCAGGGGTCGCCATGTTCACTGCAGTGCCACCAGGGTGTGGGGCTGACTACCACCCATAGAAGTACAGTGCGGCGCACACTGGTGTGTGCCATGGCCCCATGGGCAATATTCAGCCCAAACATGCAAATGAGCCCATTGGGCATGCATGGCACAATGGGGCCATCATCTGCATGCTATTGCTGCCGTGGAGTGCGCCGTGCCAGCACACACCCCCACGAGCCCCAATCCTCCGTAACAAACATCCCACTCAGTGTCCCTGGTGGTCTAGTGGTACCCTCCCCATCCCCAATCACAGTTATAATAATATAATACCCTCCCATTCCCAGTTTCCTGGTGCTCCAGTGGTCTCCCCAACCTAGCCCCATCAATGTTGGAATATTATAATGCCCTCCCATTCCCCATTTCCTGGTAGTATAGTGGTACCCCTCCAAGCCCGCTCCATATAAAAATAAAACGTTCCTTAGTCAAGTGGCCCTCCGCCCGCTAGGCTGTGACCTTCCACCGCGTCCCCCAACCTGACTGGAGCTGGTGACGGGCACAGCCCACCCACACTGCCACAGCCAGCTGCTGACTGAACAGGAGCATGTACAGTACATGCCTACTGGTGGCTGTGCCAGTTGCTGGCTCCGTCAGGTTGAGGGTGAGGGAGCAGGATGGTGGGTCACTGACTAACAGGGTAGGGCCACTTCACTGCCAGGGACTGGGGACATTTCTATTACAGTGTACTCCACTTAAGTGCACATCGGATAAGTGCACATTCCGATAAGTGCACCGTTTTCTGTTTCGATTTTTTACTATGCATATAGTACAAAGAAAATCTGTTACGTGCACACTGGATAAGTGCACATTTCACTAAATGCAGTTTCACAGTTCACCAACATCTCTCTATAGGTAGTTAGCACTTCTTAAAGGGCACAGTCAGCTTTGTCCTTCGTTTTTGTGCCAGATAACATCAGTGTGCCTCTGGGTACACAGTGATCACATATGGTGCACAGAATATATATATGCCATAATCGAGAATTCTTACTAATTTCTGCAGTTTTCATGATCTGCTACTTTCCTCGGCCGCCAAAAGTACACTGCCCACCAGCAGCATAAACAAGATCAGAGCGCGATCTGACACTGTGCACCAGCATGAACATGGCCATACTGTAAGCTAAATGCAGCGTATTTCCCAACTGTACTAGATTTGATTTTTTTTTTTAGCTGAAACCAAGTGCTGGTAAAGACATAAACTGCATTTGAAAGCAGGTGCGAAATCTTGCACATGCGCAAAAGCGGATGCTCCAGCACATACGCGAGATTGGTGCATCATCCCGCTTTTGCATGCATTGTGAACATAACAGTTTAGATAAATGTACATTCCACTTAAATGCACATTTTCTTGCTGCAAAGCGAGTGTGCATTAAAGCAAATTTCACTATATTATTATTATTATATGGAACTGGGCTCTGGGAGGGGGAACCACTAGACTATCAGGAAATGGAGAATGGGAGGGTATTATATTATTATAACATTGAACAGGGCTGGGATAGGGACTACTGGACTACCAAGGAAACAGGAACAGGAGGAGTATTGTATTATTATAACAACCATCAGGGCTGGGGAACCACTAGACTACCAGGGAAATGGAGAATGAGAGGTATTATCTTATTAGAACTGTGATCGAGGCTGGGAGGGACCGCAGATCTGCCAGGGTACCCAGCTCTTAACAGTGGGCAGACAGTTGTGCGCACTGTTTAGGGATGTGTTTCAGAAGTGTAAATCTGCACTACTGCTGGAGGCTGTTTTGCGCTTCTGAAGTGTTTCAGTATTGTGCTGTGAAGCATTAGCATGGGGGACCCCTCATTTGCACAGGCACAGCCCAATATTAAGCGCATCGCGCTGTTGAAGTCTCGGGGTGCATATGTGCTCTTTGAATATGGGCACGCCCCGACAGCTGGCGCTTTTTCCTGGTTTGTGTGACACAAACTGGATTGCCCTGCCCAAACTTTCTGAAAATGGGGTTCATTGTTTTCGCAGCCCACACCGAAACAAGGGAGGTGAAGACCAAGAATGAAACCAAGTAAGCTTGGGGATGGTGGGTGGGCGTATGAATAAATGGTGAAAACTTGTCCAAGAAGATCAAGAATTCCAGTGAGTACATAATTTTCATATCTTCCTAGACTTAAGTCTTCATCATTTATTCATACGCTAGTGCAGTACCAAGCTGAAACAAATTCCCAGAGCAAGGCGGTGAGAGACTAACTCACTCAGGACAGAAGTTCGTTAAGGATTGTCCTGCCAAAGGAAGTATGCTGTCTGGCATGGATATCCAGAACACAGTGCTTAATGAAAGTAAGCACTGAGCTCCAAGAAGCGGCTTTGCAAATTTCAGCAATGGGAACAGAGCAGGTCTCTACCAAGTACGTAGCAAATGCTCTGATAAAGTGGACATGCACTTGGCCCTCCTACCTGACATGTGCCTAACAGTAGCAGTGGTGAAGGCAGCCCACTATCTAAGTGGAAATACACTTAATGGTTACTGGCTGACCCAGCCGAGAGTGATAAAGGGCACAAAGAGTTGCTTGTATTGACAGATATCCTTGGTTCTATCAAGGAAGAACTGAATAGCTCTTTTAACATCCAGGGAGTGAAGGTGCATTCCCTTCATTCTGGAAGTTAGGAAAATATGAGGGCAACACCAAGAGGTTGGTTCAAAGTGGACCTCGAAACCACTTTAGGTAGGAACCTGGGGTGCATACAGAGAACCACCTAGTCTTTGTAGTCACGGTATACGGAGGGTCCGTGATCAAGAAAAAATTACTCACCTTAGTAATGTTGTTTCTTCTAATGGAGTCTTGCTGTATTCTGACATGTGCAGTTAGGTCCTGCCTTTCAACTGCCCGGAGAACAAAGAGTTAAACTTTCCATGGCCAGCATGGAATGTTCACCACGAGCTCGGTTGAAGCACCTGTCTGCTGCTGTTTAAACTCCAACTGTCAGATCTTTACGAGCAATACTCACTAGAAGTTCAGTGTGGAAACTGTAAACTCAAACTAGCCAACTGGCAACTATATTTATATAAAAGGTTTTTGGTTTCAAAGCAAAGACTCAAGTCAGAAACCAAAAAATAAAACACATCCCAAAACACAACACTCACCTAAAATAAAGGAGGGTGAAAAAGGACACCCCTAGGGTGCCAACACTGCTCCTGCCCACTCACATCCCAAAAACTAGGTACTGAGAGGGGAGGGAGGTTAGAATACAGCAAGATTCCATTAGCAGAAACAACATTACTAAGGTGAGTAATTTTTCTTCAAATAACATGAAGTCTTGCTGTATTCTGACATGTCTGAACTACCAAGCAGTACCTCCAAGGAGGAGGGTCAGAACCTACCTTGGAAACAGGTTCTGAAGTACTGCTGTGTAAACCGAGCATCACTCCCTAGCCTGGATATCCAGAGAGTAATGCTTGGTGAATGTATGGACTGTTTTCCAGGTGGCTGCTTGACAGATTTCTAAGATAGAAATCCCTGCAGCCAGGGAAGCAGCTGTACCTCTAGTAGAGTGAGCCCTCAGGCCTGAGGGTGGAGTTCTACCCAGTTTTTCATAGCAGAATTGTGTACAAAAACAATCCACCTGGCAACAGACCTCTTAGTGGCAGGTTTGCCCTTACCAACCTCTCCATATGTGAGGAACAACTGGAGGGACTCAAACCTGTGACCCTTGGTGCGCTCTATGTAGTAGCTGAGGTCCTCTTAACATCCAAGCTGTGCAGTCTCCTCTCTCCAGAGGAGGAATGGTCAGTGAAGAAAACAGGGAGAGACAGACTGGTTGAGGTGGAAATCTGAAACCACTTTAGGCAAAAAGTACAGTTACGTGAAAACTTACCGTAACAGTAGATCTTCAAGAACAGCTCTTGCAGCAGGTTACACCATTAGGACTGAAGCCCGGCGGGCGTCAGGACCCAAAATCTTCTAGCTAGCAGTCTTCAGCGGGGACACGCCTCCGACGTCGGTCCTGCCCCCGGCGTCAGGCGTAGTACATAAGGAGGCGGTCCCCCAGAATCCCCAGCTCCGCCGGAGACTCCCGGCCGCTGGATGACATCAGAAGAGGAGACCGAGGATCCGCCATCAGAAGAAGAAAGGCAAGTAGCTCCTGCGAAGCCTGGTTAGGCCTGCACTTCCTCCCAAGGGGAATGGTGGGCGGAGCCAGTGCAAAGAGCTGTTCTCAAGATCTACTGTTACGGTAAGTTCTTACGTAATCTATACTATCTTACTTGAGATACAGCTCTTGCAGCAGGTTACACATTAGGACTGATTCCAAGCAACAGCGCCTCTAGACACTGTGGGAGGAGGCATAACGGAGAGATCTTGAAAATCCTGACTCTAGGACAAGAGACCCTGTAGAACGGCGGGCGAAACCTGCTCTCCGTCGTGAGGCAATGTCCAGGCTATAATGCCTGATGAAGGTGTGCCACTGAGCTCCATGTAGCTGCGGCACAAATGGCCGAGGTGGAACATTCATAGCGCTCAGAAGGAAGTAGCCACCCCTAGTCGAGTGGCCGGACTGTGCCCGGAAGGGGCTTCTGTTTGTTGTTGTAGCAAACTAAATGCACTGGACAAGCCAGCGGAAAGGGTCTGTTTGAGACTGGTTGGCCCAACATCCTCTCACGAAGAAATAAACAGCTGCTCGGAGATGCGATGCTGTTTGGTCCTGGTCAAGTAGTATCTTAAGGAGCGGTGAACATCTAGGGTGTGAAGCAATGCCTCTCCTCTATTGGTGTACCTGGGAAGTACACCGCAAATCGATGTCCTGATTAAGGGTAAGGCTGAGACCACCTTAGGCAGGAATTTAGGATTCGATCCTCAGAGACACTCTGTCCTGGTGGAAAATTAAATAAGGTTCCTTACACTTAAGAGCATGTAGCTCAGAAATTCTCCTTGCTGCGTGACAGCAACCAAAAATAACATTTTCCGACAGAAAACACAGCTCGTAATCTGCAGCAGGTTCAAAGGGCAGCGTGAGCTGCTCAGGACAAGAGTAGGTCCCAAGGAGGGACGGGATCCTTGATGGGTGGCCTAAGGTGTAACACCCTTCATGAAATCACGAGAGGCATCGAGTTGTGCCACTGTGCGCTGACTCATCGGGTAGTGGTAGGCCTAAATCGACAGAGGTCAACCTTAATCAAGGAGTAGGCAAGGCCTGAGTGGAAGAGGAAAGCAGGTATTCCAAAACTGATTTCTCAGGGCAATCCTAAAGGGAGAGGCCACGTGCCTGAGACCACAGGCAAAACCGCGCCATTTCATGTTCGCATCGCATGCATTGCCGGGCTTTCTGGTGGCAGAAAGGACTTCCGCCACCTCTTGCGAGACCCTGTGTCGATAATGGCTATGTCTCGAGGCCAAGCATGCAGGTTCAGTGAGTGTAAGTCCAGATGGACTAACGAACCCCCTCCTGAGACAGCAGGTGGAGCTGAAGGGCAACGGAGTGGAGGTTCCGGGACAATTGGGTCAGCATGGGGAACCAGATCTGTCTGGGCCAGAAAGGCACTACCAGGATCATTGTTGCATGCTCCCTGTGAAGTTTGTGAAGGACTCACTGGATCAACGGGAAGGGAGGAAGCGTAGAGGAATCTTTCCGCCCAGGAGAGGGACAACGTCTGTAAAAACACCAGGCCCTGGATCTAGCGAGCAAAAATTGGTCAGTTTTGCATTGGATGGGGAAGCTAACAAGTCCAATTCTAGAGTGCCCCATTGAAGAAACAGATCCTCTGCTACCTCCTGAAGAAGTTCCCACTCATGGACTCTGGCCTGGGATCGACTCAGGCCGTCTGTGATTGTGTTGTCCACTCCGGGAAGCGTGAACTGCAATCAGGCTCGCGCCGTGTCGACTACCCAATCCCACACTCTCAAGCTTCCTGCAAAGGGGTAGGAGTGTGTGCCACCTTGTTTGTTGAGGTAATACATCACCGTATTGTCTGTTTGAAGCAGAAGAGTACTCGAGCGATTTCTGACCGGAAGGCCTGCAGGGCATAAAGGACTACTCTCATCTCCAGAATGTTGATATGGAGGTGAGTTTCCTGAGGGTCCACGTTCCTGGGACCTCACCCGTTCAGGTGCTCCCCACCCCAGTCCTGAGGCATCTGTGGAGAGGATTACCTCCGGGGACGGTGCTGCAAATGGAACACCCACAGAGAGTGTCCCTGGGTCTAGCCACCATTGCCAGTCCCAAATCACGGCCTTCGTGATTCTGACCGGCTGCTGCATGTGGTCTTGCCTTTGATCCCATTGCACCTTCAGCATCCACTGGGTTACCCGCATGTGGAGCCTTGCCATCGGACAGTTGGAATGGCCGCAGCCATGTGTCGAGCAGGCGAAGGACCAGTCTGGCGGGACAGTCTTCTTCACTGAAAGGTCCCTGATGAGGGACCTGATGCGCTTCGCCTGTCCTCGGAAGAAAAGCTTCCCTTGGGTGGTGTCCAGAACTGCGCCTATGAACTGCAGCTTCTGGGATGGTACCAGGAGAGACTTCTCATAGTTGATAAGGATACCCAGCAACTGAAAAGAGCTTGGGTGTTCTGGATGGCCAACAACAGCGCCTCTCTGGAGGCGGCCATGAGAAGCCAGTCATCCAGGTACGGAACACATAGTGGCCCTGTCTCCTTAGAGACGCTGCCACGACTGCCATACACTTGTAAAGACCTGGGGCCGATGACAGTCTGAAGGGAAGTGCCCAGAACTGAAAGTGGTGGCCGAGGAACTCGAGCGCAGGAACCTCCCTGTGCGCCGAGCAATGGGGATGTGCAGGTAGGCGTCCTGCATGTCCAGTGACGCCAGAAAGGCGTCCTTCCTCAGTATGAGAATGAGCCCTTGGAGGGTCACCATGTGAAAACGCTGTATAGACCCGACATATTGAGGTCGCTGAGGTCCAATATTGGACGGAGGTCCCCTGCTTTCTTTGGAACCAGAAAGAAGTGGGAATAGTAGCCTGCTCCTCTCTGGTTCTCCGGGACGTACTCCACCACTCCTTTTTGTAGAAACGTGAGTACTTTGCCTGATGAGCAATCTGTGCTGACCCGAGTAGAGGAGAGCAGAGGAGGCCTTGTGGGTGGCTTGTCCACGAATTCTATAAAGTGGCCTTGATTGACCAACTGAAGAATCCACCTGTCGGTGGTAATAGACTGCCACCCTGGCAGGTGGTCCCTATCGACCCCCGACCTTGGTGTCCCGCTGATCCTGGAGGGCGGGGAAGGATTATGCTGTGGCGGCTGAGGGTCCTGCAGGCTGGGCCGACTTGGCAGGTGTTGGCCTCGGCCTGGGACAACTGCCCTTGGATCTTAGGGAGAAGGAGCCCCTCTGTGCGGGCGGTGCGGGACTGTTGTCTCTGTGTCCGCCGTAAACGGCTCTGGTTCCCTGAAGGAACCAGGCTTGGGTCTGTACATGGCTTGACAGACCGCAGGCCTTCCGGCCTCTTGAGTTTGGTGAGAACCTTCTCCTAAGACTCACCAAAAGAACCGCGTGGAACCAGGCGCCCAGAATATTCTTCTGGACGTCCGGGGTGAATCTGGAGACACGAAGCCATGAGTGTCTCCGAGGCATACGCCTGAGGCTGCCGCTTGGCCAAGGAGTCCGCAGAGTCATACGCGGCTCGAAGCACCTGGGTTCCACGCCTGAACCGCGCGGAGGAGCTGAAGCAGCTCTTCCTTCTGCTCACCTTCCAGCATCTTTTCTGCCAGATCTAGTCCCTGCTTCAACAAGGCATTCTGAAACTGGACCATGTGGGTAAGATGGTTGAGGGACCTAATGGCGCAGGTTGCAGCTGTGCACGTGCACCTGCCCATCGCGTCCAATTGCTTGGACTCTGGGTCCGTGGCAGGGTGCTCAGATGTTGCGCCTCTGGGACCCGGTCATGTGAGGCTGTAATGACCAGGGAATCGGCCAGAGGATGAGATGCCAAGTACTGGTCCTCCCTAGGGGCCTTGTACAGGTGGTCAGCCTCTTCGGCATCGCCGAGTGAATGTGGACGCTTCCACACTGCCTTGGTGACGCCCACAAAGGTGTCCACCCAGGTGGCACCACCACAGGCTTTGGGTCCTTTGCTGAAGATATCGTGCAAGGCGAGCCTCTCTGGGTCAAGTTCCTCAGCGTCCCAGCCCATATTCTCTTGAATATGCCTCATAATCTCAGAGAACGATGGGTCATCCGGAGGAGATCTTGGGAGCTCACGTGGGTCCGGAGAGGGACGCTGATGGGAGAAGGGATCTGGATCCATCTGGAAGTCCGAACCAGAGTCCTCCGTGAAGGCGAGTGGCAGTGTCTTCTGGGTCTCTTGGGACTGGGTGACCCAGAAGAAGATCTGACGGAGGTCTCCTCTTGTCTGGTCTGCCCCTAGGAGATTCTGCAGGCTCCTGGGGGAAGGTACTGCCTGCTGCCCCGGATGGGGTGGGGGCACTGGGGCAGTGGAGTCACGGTGGAGGAGGAGGAGGAAGAGAAGGTGTGGGAACCACGTCCTTCTTTATGGTATCCCACCAAAAGGTGAATTGCTCCTTGACCTCTGAAATATTGAGGCCCTCTGACGGACCGGGCGCGGTTGTCGAGTTCGCGTCGGCTCCCCAGGGTCTCTGGTTCAGGAGAGGGTTCCTGGGGGGTCGACAGGACTGGGTTCGCCGCCTGGTCTTCTGGCTGAGTCAACTCCTCCTCCGTGCGCCTCCTGGCCGGCGTCGGTAGGTGGCGTGGGGTTCCTCTCTCTACTGGGTCGGTGGCGGCCCCGGCCGGCGTCCGTGGAGGAGAAGGCCTGACCGCGACGGGCGCCTGGCGAGCACCGGGTCCCGGGACCGTGGTGCTTGGCCGACGCCGGGTGGGCCGACGTCATCTTGAGTGATGTCAGCTCCTTGGTTTTCCGCTGGGGTGGAGGAGGCAGGAGACCGACCGGACGTTGGGGGTCGAGTGGCGGGAGCCGGACTTTGGTGATGGTGGTCCCCTGACCTCAGCGAGGCCTTGAAGAAGATGAAGAAGGCCTGGAGGTCTTCACAGGCTGCAGAGTAGAGAACCGAGGATGACTTGACCCGACCGGGGAGGCTGAGGCGGGCCGGGAAAGGCGGCGGTCGGGCAGGCCGGAGCTACGGAGTCGGAAGCCCTAGAAGGGATTTTGATCTCACCCTCTCCTTGTGCTTTTGAGGTGCCGCAGGCGGACAATTCCCCATTGGAGGCAGAATCCATGGCCTTTCCAAACTCCAGAGTTTAGTGAATAGGTTTCTGTGGAGGGAAGAGTATTCGTGAGGTCATATCTCAAATTGACTGTTTCTAAGTCCAAGGGAGGACTACGCCTCTTTTTTCTATATTATATAGCATTTCATATCAGCAAACTGGCTTTTGGTATAAAGAACGTGAGCCTCGGATTACACCCTGTATGGCTCAATATAGAAAGTATTTGGCGAGTAGAGTTAAATGCTCTTTAGGGGCCCTGATATATACCTCCCGAGTCATATGCCTATGGCGTAGGAATAACCCTATGGGATGGTCTCTAAAGGCCTCCTGCAGATTCAAAATATCTGGGAATAAGATGGTGTCAATCGGTGGACCAACCCATTGTAGGTAACCCATAAGTTAAGATTGGAGGGACACCGATATCTTCTTCCTTCTGGCCCCAATTGAATGGCTATAAGGTTTGGATATTTGGGTTGATGGGAGGCTGTTTCTTTTGCCCATTTCCGGAGCATCTCTGGGATGTCTGAGAAAATACCTTCAGGTATGCCCAGGTGAAGCAAAGCCCTTAGCACCTTGAATGCCCTCTTTCCGCTGAAAGACTGGTTGGGTTTGGAAGCGGCCATATTGTTACAGGTTGCCTCCCAGGCTCACCTGGTTTCCAGGTGTTACAAAGCTCTACAAGCATTAGACTCCAGATTACCAACCGGGTATGCTATTATTGGGTTAACGAACTGAGTATACTGGAAGATCCGGTTCTATGGGGAAGTCTATGGCAGGCAATATACAGATTTGTTAAACAAGATAGATTGCAGTTAATTCAGTTTAATATTATGCATAATATCTACCTGCGCCAATGAAGCTGTTCAGAATAGGGAGGCTGGCCACCCCACTGCGGCAAGTGTAAGGAAGTTATGGGTTCTCTCTTTCAAATGTTATGGGCGTGCCAAAAGTGCAAAATTCTAGCAATCAATCAGAGAATCACTGGATCCCATCCTGGGATTGGGTGCTTTGTTTACTCCGGAGGTATGTTTGCTAGGTTATCTCTCCAGAGATACCCTAGTGTTAGGAAAGCATATATATTACTCATCTCAGCGGTGGCTAAGCTGGTTATTGTCAGGCATTGGCTAGATGACATCCCCCACCACGTTGGAATGGTACAGGAGATCATGCTCTCCTGCAGCTGGAAAGACATATTGCCTCTATGCAGAATACACTAGCATCCTACTTAAAAATGTGGGGAACCTTGAGGCCCTTCTGGCGCTATGGAAACCTGGATAATGTGGAGGATTCTGAGCACTATGTTTATAATTGAGTAAGTGTGGTCTGGGGAATTGACACCTGATATTGTTATACTATGGTAACACTGTTTGTCTCACTGTGGTGTTCTGGAACTTAATAAAGTTTATTAAATAACAAAAAAGAATCCATGGCCTTCAATCTCTCTTCAAGAAGGTAGCTTGTAGGGCCTTCTGGCGACGGATCCGGGTCCGACTGTTAAATCCTTGACAGAAGGAACAGGCCGGGTGTCGTGGTCCAGGCTCAGGCACTGCACGCAGGCAATGCGGGTCTTTAAGGAGAATTTGCTTCCCACAGGCGCACTTTCATGGATGGCCCTCCACGGATGTTGGAGAGGACATCAGATGGCAGAACGATTCAATTGAAAAAAGTTTCCAATTAGGAAAAGAACTTTCCAGGCGTGTAGCATAGTACTAAGACCTAAGGGTCAAGACATGCAAGTCGACGGCGGAAAGAACTGGGAGATTCTGGGGACCACCTCCTTATGTACTACGCCTGACGCCAGGGGCGGACCGACGCCGGAGGCGGTCTCCGCTGAAGACTGCTAGCTAGAACATTTCTGGGTCCTGACTCGCCGGCTTCAGTCCTAATGGTAACCTGCTGCAAGAGCTGTATCTCAAGTAAGATCTTGCTGTTAGTTCTAAGGGCCACTTTATCTCTATGGAAAGAGATGAAATCAGGTTCCACTGACAGGGCTTGTAATTCACTGATATGCCCGGCAGAAGTAATGGCTACAAAAATGAAAATTACGTACCTACCGTAATTCTTGATCTTCTTGGACAAGTCTCCACTACCCATTCACACTAATGGGATCTGCACGGAGGCACTAGGACCCAGCGGAGCAAACTGCTTTGCTGGTGGACTGAGCGCCAGAGATGGGGCCGCATGAGGCACCGCGACCTCCGGCTCGGCGTGTAATGACTATCTGACATCGAACCTCCAACCGCCTCAGTATCTTTTTTTCGAGGAGGTGCAGCGTAACTAACCTAAAAGGATAGCCTAACCAAAAACCGGACATAAGATAGCCCTGACCCGTATAAGAAGGGTCAACAAAGAAGTCTTCACAGCCTAAAGATTTGAGGAGTGAAGACCAACAAGAAGGTGAGCTCGGGGATGGAGGGTGGGCATGTGAATGAGTGGTGGAGACTTGTCCAAGAAGATCAAGAATTACGTGAAGTGCGTAATTTTCTTATCTTCCTGGACATAAGTCTCCACCACTCATTCACACATGGGAGAGTACCAGTTAATAATCCTCGAGAGGGCGGCAGGAGAAACCAAGAGCTCACAGCTTTAGGACAGAAGTCCATTAAGGATGGTTCTGCCAAAGGAAAGATGTCATCTGGCATGGACATCCAGGGCATAGTGTTTAACAAGTATGCACTGAGCTCCAGGCAGCCACGTTGCAAATATCTGCAATGGGCACGTTATGGATTCCGCCAGAGAAGCCGCGACCGCCCTAGTAGAGTGAGCGTAAACTCTGCCCTCCACCTTAACCTGCGCCATGGAATAACAGTGGTGAAGGCATGCCACTAGCCATGCTTAGATACATCTGATAGTGACAGGTTGACCCAGCCGGGTCTCGCTGAAGGAAACAAACAGTTGTTGAGCTTTACGAAAGTCTTTTGTTCTATCTAGATAGAAACGTAAAGCTTTCTTAACGTCCAAGGAATGAAGAGAACGTTCTCCTTCATTTTGGAAGTTCGAAAGTAAGCGGGAAGGACCAAAGGTTGGTTTAGATGGAATTCGAAACAACCTTAGGAAGAAATTTAGGATGGGTTCTAAGGACTACTTTGTCTTTATGGAACACAGTATACGGAGGGTCTGTGACCAGGCATGCATCTCGGAGACCCTGCGGGCTGAGGTAATGACTACCAGAAGGCCGTTTCCAGGTGAGAAGTTTTAGCTCACAGGTAGCTAGAGGTTCGAAGGTTTTTGAGTGAGCATGTCCAGCACAAGATTAATCTCCCAGGCTGCGACTGGACGTCTTGTAGGAGGTCTGGTATGCAGAATTCCCTTAAGAAACCTCTTAACCACAGGTAACTGAGCCAGTGACAAGGAGAGTACCGGCTCATGATAAGCTGAAATGGCACAAAGGTGAACTTTGACTGTAGAGTACTGCAGACCTGAATTTGAGAGGTCTAAGAGGTACTCTAAAATTTTATCTGGTGGGCAGGAAAAGGTTTAAAGAAGATTTTGCACACCAGAGGCAAACTTCCATTTGGCTGTGTAAGTTTCCTAGTGGCTGGCTTCCACGCAGCCAGAAGAATATCTGAAACCCTGTGAGAGACATTGAACCTGTTCACTTCTACCTCTTCAGGAGCCAAGCGTGAAGGTGAAGCGACCTCAGGTTGGGATGAACAACAGGCCCCTAGGTCAAGAGGTTCGTCTGAAAGGGGAGTGGTTTGATGAGCTGCCGACATATTGTTGAGTAGTGGAAACACATCTGTCGAGGCCAGAAGGGAGCAATGAGGATCATTTTGACCCTGGGATTCGAACTCAAAGTACCCTCTGAATTAGATGAAGAGGTGGAAAAGGGATATAAGCGTTTTGTCCACTGCAGCCTGAGACGCATCCTGACAGAAAATGCCAGGCCCTGGATTTCTGGAGCAGAAGAGAGCAGTTTTGTGTTGAGTGGGGATGCAAAAGGTCTAGGTCTGGAGTTCCCACTCTTGAATAGTGACTGAACTATGGTTGAGTTGAGAGACCATTCGTGAGGATCTGTCTCTGTTCTGCTGAAGCGGTCTGCCAGTTCGTTCTGCACTCCCGGCAGGTAGACTGCTTGAATTAGAGCCTTGTGCTCCAAGCACCATGCCACACTCTCATCACTTCCTGCATAAGGGGTAAGAGTGAACCGCCCTGTTTGTTGATGTAATACATCACTGCTTTGTTTTCCGCTTGAAGGAGAATGTTCTTGTGACAGAGAATGTCCTTCAACGCCCGGACCGCATAAAGGACGGCTCTATTTCTAAGACATTTATGTGAAGCTGGGACTCCACCTGAGTCCACGTACCTTGAGTGTGGAGAGCCTGACAGTGAGCTCCCCACCCCATCAGGGATCGTCTGTGGTAATGGAAATCTGATGATCCAGAGGAGCAAAGGATACCCTTCTAGGAGATTGTTCTCTTGCGACCACCAGGTGAGCGACCTCTTTAGAGGTTCTGTCACCTTGATGGGATAGGACTGCGGGTGAGTGGTTGGGGACCACTGAGTATCCACTGAGAAGTTCTCATGTGAGTGCTACGGGTACAGTGAACTCGAGGATGCCATGAGACCTAGCATCCGTTGTATCGAGAGAGCTGGAACAGAGTTGCTCTCCCGATGTGACGGGCCATCAGAAGGATATTGCTCCTCCTGTCCTCTGGAAGAAAAGCCTTTGCACAGGAGGTGTCCAGAAGAGTTCCTATAAAAGGAGCCTCTGGGAGGGCTGCAACTGTGATTTTTGAGGTTTAGTAGGACTCCCATGGAATGAGAAAGCGTGAAGCCATGTCTATGGCGTCCAGAGTTCCTGCCTGGAAGGACTTGCCAGAAGCCAGTCGTCAGATAACGGAACACTGTATTCGATCTTTCTGAGATGCACTCGAGAACTGCACAACACTTTGTAAAAACTCGCGGCGCCGAGGATAGCCCAAAGGGCAGGACTCTGAACTGATAATGCTGTCCCAGAGCCACAAACCTCAGGAATTTGTGATGCTTTGGGTGAATACAAATGTGCTGGTAAGCATCCTGCATGTCTAGGGAGGCTAGCCAGTTGTGTTGATGAAGCAAAGGTAACAAGGTTCCTAGAGAAATTATTCTGAATTTCTCCATGGGCAGAAATTTGTTTAGTTTTCTGAGGTCCAAAATGGGGCACATGCCCCAGTTTTCTTTGGAACCAGAAAGTAATGGGAGTAGAACCCTGTGTTCCGTTGATGCAGCGGCACTACTTCTTCTGCCCTGTTGTTCAGAAGGCCCAGAATCTCGGCGGTGAGAAGGTCTGACTGAAGGGTTGACAGCCTGGGCTGTCATTTGGGGACGATCCGGAGGGTCTCCACAAGATTGAGTGAATACCCTCATGGATTATTCAGAGGACCCATTTGTCTGAGGTTATGGACTTCCATTGATTGTGGAAGTGCATCAGACGACCTCCACCGCTGAGGAAGAGTCCACCTCGGGCAGTTGAGATGGGACTTGGGCCAACAACTCATAAGGTGGCGCTGGGCGCTTTGGGCCCTGTGTCTTCTGTTGCGTTTTCTTTTGAGGCTGGGGAGTTTGATTTTATGAAAACTTCCTCTGCCTCTGCCTCGAAAGGACTGATGGTTATGAAACTGGTGTTTATTAATCTCCTCGAGAGGGACAGGAGGAGGTCGAGCCAACAATGGCTGACCTAGACTTTTGTGTAGCTTCTAGAGCCTGTTCTACTTGAGGGCCGGAAAGATACACACCATCAAAAAGCAACGCCATTACCTGCTGCTGTGCATCATTCGTGAAGCCTGAAGTGCGCAGCCAGGAATGACGGCAGTACAAACACCAGCCACCACTCTCCGGGAAGCAGTGTGAAAGCATCCACAGCTGCTTTAACCTGCTGGGTGTTAGATTCGATACCCTGGTAATAGTCTGAAGAAGTTCTGGCTTTGTATCAGATTCGGTAGAGCTTCAACCATCTGTTTGAGAGAGTGCCAAAGGACATACTCATATTGAGAGAAATAGCCTTGGTAGCTGGCAGTACGCATACCAGGGTGGAAGCAGCAAAGACTCTCTTACCTAAAGTGTCTGTCTTACGAGATTCTTTGTTAATAGGTTCGAGCTGTAGTAGTTTGGGAAGGACGACCTCATCATTCTCTGCTAATACTACAATAGGATCCGCAAAGGCTTGAGACACCAAAATGGGTGATCCTTGGGGCTAGTATTTCTTATCTATGGATTTAGCCACCGAAGGAATGAGAGCAGGATTTTTCCACACCATTTGAGACAGTGTCTCAAAGGAGGGCTGTACGGAGGAGTCAAATCGTAGGGATCTCCGAATATGGAGGCATTGGAGTCTTAGCAATTTCCCAGGATCGATGTCTGTAGTTTGGAGAAAGAGAGAAATCAAGTTTTCAGCAGAGACTTAAGGACAGGTCCTCGACCACAGGCTCTGCAGCAGGAATAGATCCTGTTTCATCCACTTCATCACCTAGTCTAAGGTCTGGGTCAGGCTCAATGTCATCTCCTGACAGTCCAGGAGGGATTGTATGGACAGGAAGAAGTGAAAATCAGAGGAAAGTGATGAAGGAAAGGTTTAAAGGAGGAGTCTGAAAAGTGGATGACGCCCTAAGAACCCCGGCGCAGCGGGCGCCACAGCGCCCGCGCGCACACCGAAACAGTGCTGAGGCCACACGGCACTGAGAAGCCAGGACGGCGCCGAGAGGACGGATGGCGTCGCAAAGCTCACGCGCTCGGCGCTGACAGACGCGACGGTGCCGAAGCGTGCCATCGACGCGAAAACACCCCAAGACTCGAAAACAGGATTTGAGGAAGGAAGGAAGGAACAGCAGGAGATAAAGGCATCAGTGTGGCCCCTCGCGCCTTCATGTGAGGGGAAACAGCTAGCCGCGAGTTGACGGCACCAGGGAGGCTCAAGCGCCTACCTGGTCTCCCAAAAGCCGAAGGCCCCTGAGTGACCGGGCCAGGCAGCTGGACCAATCTGCGAGCCCACTGCTCCATAAGAGCAGCCCACTGATGAAACTGCTCATCTGAAGACCTACCAGAGGGCGGGGTAGGGCTCCGATGTCGAAGATGTTGGCTACCGAAACAGAAGCAGGCGACTCCGAAGGAGGACCGCAACTAGCCCCAATAACCGACAGTCTACACGCAGACATATCAAAGGCGACCTCAAGTGATGCCTTCTCTTTTTGACCTGTGGGCGAAGAAGAGCTCGGGGCGACGGTGCCGAGAATCGACCTTTATTTTTATCTTCAAGAGGACCGCCCATCCCTCGGCATTGGACTGACCGTTGTCAGACCCCCCACCCTTCCGGAGAAGGCGGCGGACGGACCCAGCCCGACTGACTTAACAGCTTTCATAGGAAGTCTCCCTACCGTCACCTGACCTGCTCATGGTCGACTCCGTCTACCTTCTTGGTAAATAAGAATAAACTTAGCGATACTTATTCGAGATATTACTACAAAATAACAAAACTGAAAACTATGCTGCTAGTTTGAAGTTTGACTCTGATGGTGACGATAGTCACTGAAGCGCACTCAACGGCGGAAAAAGGAACTGAGGCAGTTAGCGGGTCGGACGCTGAGATAGTCATTCCCTTACGACCCGCGAGACTCGCCGGTGCAAATCCTCACGGCCCCATCTCTGGCGCGGCCCTCCAGCAAAAAGTTTGCTCCCCGCTGGTCCCTAGTGCCTCGGCGCCAGATCCCATTAGTGTGAATGAGTGGGTGGAGACTCATGTCCAGGAAGATTCACAATTTTTCCAAGTCAAGTACTTAAGCTCTGCAGAGGACAAAGGCTCAAATGGGGGTTGCATAAGCTGAGCAATGCAAACATTAAGGTCCCAAGCAGGAGCAGGATCCCTAAAGGGGATTGGTGTGCAGTAATCCTTTGAAGAATTTACTAAACACAGGATGGGCTGACAGAGGAGAAGGCTTGCCTACTGACAGGAAAGCAGAAACAGCTGCCAAATGCACTGTAAGTGTAGCTGGCCTAAGGCCTGGGCCATTAAGATGAACCACTTAGTCCAGAACCGTAGGCAACCCAGCAGAATCTGGAGAAATATTCTTCTTAGAACACCAAATAGTGAACCTTTTCCATTTGGAATTGTAAGTCTTTCTGGTGGAAGGCTTTCGAGAAGCCTTAAGGACATCCAGAGACCCTTTGGAAAGATGCAGGTCAGCAAACTCAACTCTTCAAGAGCCATGCCTTGAGATTGAGAGACCGAAGGTTCGGGTACCAAACCCTCCCTGAGAGGATGTCAACAGGTTGTAATTCCTGGGAAGAGACAGGGAAGGTGGACTGCTAAGGACAGCAATAGGGGGTACCAGGGCTGTCTGGCCCAGTCTGGAGCAATCAGAATCACTTTGCATGGTTGTGACCTTATCTTGAATAACACTTTGAACAGGAGAGGGAAGGGGGAAGCATACAGAAAATTCCTTCCAATTCAGGATCAGAGCATCCAGGGGACTGAGCTCAAGACTGGGGTCTGCAACAAAAGAGAGGAAGTTGGTGATTGTCTGGGGCTGCAAAAGATCTATCTGTGGAGTGCCCATCTAAAAAAATCACTTTCAAAACTAGGGATCTAGGGTCCATTCGTGATGGCCCTGGGATATCCTGCTCAGAGCATCTGCTAGGACATTGTCCTTCCTGGGAGGTGAACTGCTATCAGAGAGGTTTGCAGGGAATAGGCTAGGGACCACAACTTCATTGCTTCTGTGCACAAGGCCGTGAGACCAAGTGCCTCCTTGCTTGTTGATGTACCACATGGTGGTGGTGGTGTCTGTTCTGACCTGGACCACCTTGTTCTGTACAGATGTGGAAAAGGCTTGCAGTGCCAGAAACACTGCTCTGAGTTCCAAGAGACTGATGTGAAGCAGAGATTCCTGAGGTGACCACAGCCCTTGGGTGGTAAGAGCTCCCAGATGAGCTCCCAGCCCAGCAGGGAAGCATCTGTGGTGAGTATCACTGAATGAGACTGAGTGACAAATGGAACCCTTGTCTCAAATTGTCCTGATCCTGCCACCATTGCAAGGCCTGGATCAGGGTTCAAGTCACTGGGACTAGTTTGGTAAGGATCCTTTCTTTGGGACCAGAAGGCTTTTAAATGGAACTGAATGTCCCTCATCTGGAATCTTGCTCTCTGGACCACTGCTGTGGAAGCTGCCAAGTGGCCCAGAAGCTGAAGGAAATGCCTTGCTGGTCGAGACACCTGTAGGGTGAAAGAACAGGCCAGTTCCATAAGGGTCCTTGTCCTGTCAGGGAAGGAAGGAAGGCTCTTGCCCTTATTGTATCCAGCTCCGCCCCTATGAAGGTGAGGAGCTGTACTGGCTCAAGAACTGACTTTGGAAGGTTGAGAAGGAGTCCTAAGGAAGTGAGTACTTGCTGAGTTATTTGCAAGTGTGACTTGACTTGGTTTGGAGACTGACCTACTATGAGCCAGTCGTCCAAGTATGGGAAGATGAAGATCTTTTTCCTCCTTAGAAAAGCAACCACTACTGCCAGGCACTTTGGAAAACCCTTGGGGCTGATGTTAGCAAAGGGCATTGCTCTGAATTGACAGTGGCCTGACGGCAACTCGAACTTGAGGTACTTTCTGTGGGAGCACCTGATGGGAATGTGAAAATAGGCATCTTTGAGGTCCAGGAGGCTAGCCAGTCCCCTGGCCTTACAGAGGAAGGATTATTCCCAGAGTCACCATTCTGAACTTTGGTTTTAAAGGTGTTTGTTCAGATATCAGATCCAGGATGAGCGCCATTCTCCTGTCTTTTGGGGGTTAGAAGTACCTGGAGTACAATCCTTTGCCCTTGTGTAGTATAGGAATCCTCCATAGCTCTGAGTGCTAGGAGGAAGAAACCTCTGCCTCTAAGGCAAGGGTCTCTGAGGGATTTACAGGTGGAAAGGATCTGGTTCTCATCTTGGGAAATTTTCTGAAGCTGAGAACCAGTCCCTAAGCTCTACTTCCAGGACCCACTTGTCTGATGTCAGAGACTTCTAGTACTGGACAAAGTAAGCCAGCCTGCCCCTACTGGTATTGGAGAATCGTCCCAGGCAGACCCATCAGGGTGTCTGCTTGGCAGGGCTTTAAACTGAGGGGTGGATGCAGGCCTGCTCATCCTCTGTCAGCCTCCCCTCTGAAGAACCCCTCTGAGAATAAGAAGAGAAGGCCTGAGCTTGGTAAAAGGCCTTTGGAAGGCCTGCCCTGCCCTGGACTGCTGCCTTTCAGGAGTGGCTTGCCTTTCTTTGGCCTGAGCACTCCTGTAAGTGGTCCTGTACTAGTCCATCTTTTCATGTAGTTCTCTGTCTGCTCCCCAAACAGAAATTACCAATAACAGGGAAATCCATGGCCTTAGCCTGGGTATCCTGTGATAGGCTAGTACATCTGAACCAAGCCATCCTCCAAGAGCCACAGATGTAGCCATGACTCTTGATGAAACATCACTGGAGTCCACAGCAGCATGAAACTGCACCTTGGATGCCTCAATCCCATCTGCAACCACCTGCTCCAGCTCCTTGGCAAGCTGGTCAGGGGCCTGTTTGAAGAGCCAGCACAGTGTCACACCTGGACTTCTGGTATCTAGCTGTGTGAGCCATATAGTTAGCCTGCCTGAGTCCCAAAGATGCTGCCATGTACTGTTTCTTTGCCATGGCATCAATCCTCCTGGAGTCCTTATCTGGGAGGGTGATGTGCCAAGGGATATTGCCTTATCACAGGCAGCAGCCTGCACTACCCAAACATGGCTGCATTGCTGGGAAAGGAACTCCGTGTCTGAGCCTGACAAAGTATACCTCTTGTCCATTCATCTGTCCACAGGAGGTAAGGAATTAGGAGTCTTAAGAATTTTATGTGTCTGTTTCCCAAAGGATTTGTGGAGGAATAGACAGTCTCCTGGACTCTGGGATGTCCATCATTTCAACAAAATCAGGCTCCTCCTGATCCTCCACTGCTTCTTCCATAGGAAGCTGGAGGGTTCAGCCACCTTTTGTAAAACATAAAGTGAGAAGGGACTCAGAAAGCCTAGGGGAGAAACACCTGAAGGCCTGTCTGGGGAGATGTCGGGTCAATAGGCACATCCAGACTTTCATAATCACCATCATCATCCTCATACTGTCCTCCTCCTCATCCGGTTCATAAAATTCTTCCAGGGTGTTATCCGGTACCAGGAACCCGACCGAACCGAGCCCTGCCAGATGGTGCAGATTCGGCAGGAACGAACTAAGCGAATGCACTATTCTTATCGCCTTGGCTGTTTCATTGGCAGTTGGAGTATGAATTTCTGGGTCCGAACGGACGATTTATCTTTTCTTTTCTTTAACGTGAACCGACTCCTCAGAATCGGCTCTCCTTTTGCCAGTATTGCCCTGGTCAGAGGCACTCCTTCTGGTTCGGTCGGAACTGAACAGGGCTGGCCATCGGGTCAGCGGACTGTTGACCTATCTTTCCCTCAGTCTACCTAATCTCTTTTCCAGGGTAGCTTTGGGAAAATTCTTACCAATTTGGCAGTCTGAATCGAGGTGGTCAAACCCCAGACAATAAACACAGGTTGGGGGAATCAGCCTTAGCAAAGACTTCCCGCACACACTGCAGTGTTGAAACCCAGTGGGCCTGTTTTTTTTCTTGGGTTTCTCAGACATGGCCAATCCTAACAAAACTACCCTTTTACGAATCCACTAGGCAAGACTCCCTATTGGTTTCTGACCGTGTCCTGGTCTTGGAAAAAAGCGTAATAAAATCCGCTTTTTTTTTTTTTAAGAACCGATACGGACCGGTTACCACACACTAAATAAATACACAAACCTTTTACCTGAAAGTGATCAGGTTCAGCCGAACAATCCGCAATTTACAAGTTCCACACAGAAACTATAAGAAAAACCTATCTAGTACTCACGGTACCACATACAGAGACTTAAACCGACAGAGCGGTAGCAGCAATTCGGTGGAAACAGAGCGAAAAATGACACTTTAACCGACTTTTTGAACCAAGCAAAGGAGAAATCTCGGAGGCGACTGTTCAGTGAGGCAGAGTAAAGGATCTGACGGTTGCAGTTTAAACAGCAGCAGACAGGGGCTTCAACGACTCAAGGTGAACATTCCATGCTGGCCATGGAAAGTTTAATCTTTGTTCTCCAGTGCAGTCGAAAGGCAGGACCTAACTGCATATGTCAGAATACAGCAAGACTTCATGTTGTTTGAAGCATGTATTCTCTGAGACCCTGTGAGCAGAAGTGACAGCCACCAAGCGGTTTCCAGGTCGAAAGCGTGAGATCACAGGTAGCTAGAGGCTCAAAGGGTTTCATGATGAGCATGTCTAGCATGAGATTAATATCCCAAGGGGCAATGGGCTTCCTGACTGGGGGCTTCGTGACAGAATGCCCTTTAGGAATCTCTTGAACAGAGATAATTGAGCCAGAGTCAGTACCTTACACAGAGTATTGTAACCCTGCATCTGAAAGGTCTAGCAAGTTTTCCAAAACCCTATCTGGAGGACACCAGAATGGGTCTATGTGGATCTTAGCACATCCTTCCGAGAGCGCTTCCCATTTGGCTGTGTAAGTTTTCCTAGTGGAAGGTTTATATGCAGTCAGAGGAATCTCCGACTCTCTGAGAAACCTTAAACCTACTCACTTCTATCCCTTCAGGAGCCAGGCATGGAGATGAAGGGAGTGCAGGCTGGGATGGACCAGTGATCCCTAGGTCAGAAGGTCTGTACATCAAGGCAGTTGCCTCGAGGATGCCAAATACAAGATGTTGATCAAGGAAACCAAATCTGCCAAGGCCAGTATGGTGCAATGAGTATCATCTTGCCCCTGATGCCTACAATTTGAGCAGCACCCTCTGAACTAGGGAAGAGGAGGAAATGCATACAGAAAGTGATTTGTCCACCGAGCCTGAATGCATCCTGACAGAAAAGGCAAGGTTCTAGAGTTCTGGAGCAGAATAGAGGCAGTTTTGTGTTGAGTGGGGATGCAAAAGGTCTAGGTCTGGAGTACCCAACTCATCGAAGACAGACTAAATGACATCTGGAGCTTATGACCACTCGTGAGCATCTGCTTCTGTCCTGCTGAGTTGGTCTGCCAGATTGTTGAGTCCCTGAAACTGCCTGAATCAGAGCACTGTGCTCGAGACACCACTCCCATACCCTCATGGCTTCTCTGCAGAGTGGGCAGGAGTGTGCTCCCCTGCTTGTTGATGTAATACACGATTGCTTTGTTGTCCGTCTGTAGAAGGATTACTTTGTGATGGATTATGTCTTCCATGACTCTGAGGGTTTAATGGACTGTCTTCATCTCCAGAACATTGATATATGGGTGAGTGTGGGTCCAGACTCCTTCAGTGTGATGACCCTGACAGTGAGGTCCCCACCCGAGAAGAGCTGCATCTGTGATGAGCATTATCGGAGACTCTAGTGGAACAAAGGAAAACCCTGAAGAAGGTTGTCCTCCTGCATTCACCATGCCAGTGACAGATGCAGGAGTTCCATCACTTTGATGGGGTATGACTGAGGATGCGTTGTTGGAGACCACTGTGTGCAAGTATCCACCGCGTGGTCCTCATGTGCAACCATGCTAGAGGCACTGTGAAGACTGAAGAGGCCAAGAGGCCTAACATCCGCTGCATGAAGTTAGCCCAGACATGGTTGTTCTCCATGACGAAACATGCCATCTGAAGGATGTCGTTCCTTCTGTCCTCTGGAAGGAAGACCCTTACCTTAGTAGTGTCCAAGAGGGCCCCAATGAAGAGGAGTTGCTGTGAGGGTTGAAGTTGTGACTTCTCCAGGTTCAGCAGTACTCCCGTGGAGGTCAGGAACTGAGCTGCTGTGCTCACTTCTTTTCTGCACCTGCCTTGATGCACTTGCTAGGAGTCAATCATCTAGGTAGGAAACACCTGAATGCCAAGCCTTGAAGGTACCCTGCAAAAACCACAACGCATTTTGTAAAGACTCGGCTGAGGAAAGTCAAAGGGCAGGACTCTGAATTGGTATTGTTAACCAAGGCCACAAAGCAAAGGATGGCCTGGGTGCACGGAATGTGCTGGTAGGCATCCTGTATGCCCAGAGATGCCTGCCAGTCTTGCGGTTTGAGAAGTGGTAGAAGGGTCCCTAGCAAGACCATCTTTAACTTATCGCAGTACAAGAACATGTCCAGTTTTCAGAGGTCAAGAATGGGTAGCATGCCGTCTTTCTCTGAACCAGAAAATAATGGGAGTAGAAACCTGTGTTGCGTTCTGCTCGGGGACTACTTCCACTGCCCTGTTTCTGAGAAAGCCCACTATCTCTGAGGTGAGGAGGTCTGACTGAGCGGCTGACAGTGTGTGTTGCAGCTTGGGTGGAAAGTCTGGGGAATCTCTGAAAACTGAGTGAATATCCCTCTCAAACAACTCTGAGGACCTACTTGTCTATAGTGACAGACTTCCACTGACTGTAGAACTGAGTTAGATGCTCTCCACTACTGAGGAGAGGTCCAACCTCGGGCAACTGAGATGGAACGGGGTCTCAGAGGGTGGTACTGGCGCATTTGGGCCTGTGCCTTCTGTTGCGTTTTCTTTTACAGTTGAGAAACTGGTGCTTAGTTGGGGCTCCTCTGCCTCTCACATGAAAGGGCTGTCTGTGATGAAAGAACTTGCAGCTCCTGCCTCTCTGAGTAACTGAAGAAGCTGGTTTAGTTGTTCTGATGGCAGTGCTGGTTTTCTGAGAGGCCTCAGGGACTGTTCCACCTGCTGGCCGAACAGGTAGGCACCATTAAAGGGAACATTGATAACCTGCTGTTGAACATCCAGGAAAAATCTGATGTCCACAGCCAGGAATATTTTCTAATACAGATTCCAGCAGCAGCAACTCTGGAAGCAGTATCATATGCATCCATATCTGCTTTCTGCTGATGGCTATTGGATTCTATTCCACAGATGACAGTCTGAAGAATCTTAAGTTTGGAATCAGACTCTGGTGAATTCTCCGTGGTGACTAACCAAGGTCGAAGGGCGTACTTATACTGAGAGAAATGTTCTTGACAGTTGGCTACATGCATACCACAGGTGGCAGCTGCGAAAGCCCTTTTTCCCATGGTGTCGATCTTGTGAGATTCCTTACTGATAGGACATCTACCTCCTGAGGTAGAACAGCTTTGTCATTCTCTGCAAGGATAACTATTGCTTCTGCAATAGGCTGGGAAACCATAATAGGTCTCTCCTTAGGAGGGACATATTTTCGATATATGGGCTTGTATACTGGGGAACAGAGGCAGACCTAGCCCACTCAGCCTCAGACAGAGTCTGAAAGGCTGGGGAACAGGAGACACAAGGATAATTGCAATGTTAGGAACATAAAGCCATTCAAGGCGTATCCATTTCCTTGATCTAGAGCAGAAGTCTGCAGAGCCAGGGTTGCCTGCATATTCCTAAGTAGGGACTGGAATGAAAGGTCCTCTTGAGGAACAGAAGGAGAAACTTATGGTTTATTGTCCAGGCTATAAAAAATCCCCCACAGAAATGATGAGGTTGGAGTCAGACTCATCCTGCTCCAGATCCTTCGGAAGAGGAGGGCAGGAGTGGTGTGGACACCAAAGGCCACGTTCAGGCCTAGGAAGTGGGAGGTGAGGTGACACTGGAACCAGCAGCAGAATCTCGCGCGGAGGAAGGCACAGTCCCAGAGGAGCCGGCATCAAATCCTGCCAGACTCAGGCGTCAATGAGCAAGACCAGCGCCGCTGAGAACCCAAAACCAGCCTAGAAGAGGCAGAAGAAACAGGAGATGGTACCTGTGCCAGTCCCTGCTAGAAACAGAATGAGGAGGTTGGCACTTTACCTGGCCGAAGGTTCCAACTGCATTCCGAGGCACCTAGGCCTGAAGGCCCTGGCACGAGTTCCACAGGAAGGGGCAAATAGGCCAGGCAGCTGTACCCACTGCTCCATAAGAGCAGCCCAGTGATGAAAATGCCCACGGAAAACCCACAGGACAGAGAAGGGCTCTGGTGTCGAGATTCGTGTGGCCATGAGCAGAAGCTGTCAGGGACCCGATGGAGCCGGCAAAGGCCTCCTGCTCACAGATGCCAAAACCTCTTGACAGACATACCAGAGAGTGACCTTGAGTGGTACTGCTTCTTCCCTTCCGATGGGACGAAGAACTCATGGCAGAGTGGTGCCGGGTCCCCGACCTGGATCTGGAATGGCCTGCTTCTTTCTGTGTTTAAGGGAGGACTGTCCTCCTCCCAAACACCGGACTGCCTGTGGTCGCCCCCCCTCCCAGAGAGGGTAGCAGACCAGACTCAGCCCAGCTGATAGAGCAGCCTTCTAAAGAAGACTCCCCACCACCACCGTCCATGGTTCACTCTGTTGATTGGTAGGGCTGAGAGGAAAACAAAATCTTCTCTCCTTTTTTTTTTGTCTGAGAAAAATAAAGTAAACTAATTTAATGAAACTAAATGCTATTGTCATACAGGCGAGAAGATCTGACTCCCGTCGAGATAGTGACATCATCACTGAAGTGCACCTGAAGGCAGGAAAAAGGAGCGAGAAATGGTTGGAGGGTTGACAGTGAGGTAGACTATACAGCATGAGCCAGCCTCGTGGTGCCAAGCATCCAGTCCTACCTAAGCACCAGCCCTCCTGAAAATGTTTGCCTCCCACAAGGCCCAGCGCCTCCTGCTTAAAACCCTGCAGTATGAATAAATGGTAAAGACTTAAGTGCAAGAAGATCTGGCTGTCACAGCATCACATGTGGGGTATGCAAGCACTTTGCAGTGGCGGCCCGATGGCAAAAGCTTTGCTCTCATTGGGTCCCAGTGGTGTCGGAAGCACAGGTCAGGAAACACAGGAAGACCAGGAGCAGTTGTAGAATAAAAAAAAACAACAACATTTATTTATACTATCAGTAACATAAAAACATAAACTTACTGGCCCAGATATTTAAAGGGTTGCGCCGGGAAAACCGCATTGCACTGACGAGGATATTGAAAAGAGCTGCCCGGTGCAGCGCAACTCCGATGCGTTGGGGTGCAATGTAATGATATGCATATGTGGCACATCCCGATATTCAGCTCAGGGTGTGCGGTGCATATCTGGCGCAATCCTGCATTGCGCCGCGTAGAGACTCAAAGTTGAGCCCTTGCAGTGTAGGAGCAACTCCTGGCCAACCAAGGTGGGCTGCAGTACTACAGGGTGCAACACAGCAGCCCAACCTTGGGTGGCCACTCGCGTACCAGAATACCGTCCACAAGCACACTGACCTGCCCCAGGCCAGCGATTGCGTGGTATCATATAAACAAAATCCCTAGCAGTCTAGTGGCCCCCAGTCCCAATTCCCTAGACATATTAATCATGTCCATCCCTGGTGGTCTAGTGATTCCCACCAGAGTCCCGATAGCGGTCAGTAGCCACACCTACTTCCCTGGTGATCCAGTGGCACCCCTCCCACCCACAGGACCACTTGCCCACCCGGCTCCCCTCGTCATACTGTACTAGACAGTCTCAAATATGTGAAGATTCATTCACATATTTGGAACTATCTAATATAATATACTCTAAACCCACTGGTCCACACAAGGGACCAGTGGGCTTAACCATACTGTACCTGTCATTCGGCAGGCGACGCGGGTGGGATGCAGCTGCCCGCCGATGGCCGGGGGGTCAAGCGGTCCTGTGTGGAATGGGCATCTGAATCACATAAAACTGGAAGTGTGGGCTGACCGACCACGAGGGGACACCTTGAGGTGGGAGGGGTCCACTAGACTACCAGGGAATGTTGTATCTTACATTTACCGTGATCATGGCAACAGGCGGGGGGTCTGCTAGACCACCGGGATGGTCATAGTTCCATGTATTGGGGAATCGGGGGACCACTAGACCACCAGGGATGGATATGATTAAGATATCTTGGGGACTGGGGGCACTAGACTACCAGGGATTTCCTTGCAAACATATACTGTGTGATCGTGGCTACAGGTGGGGAAGCCCGGGATCCCGCAGCACCGTCATGCTGTGCAGGGTGCCAGGTGGAAGTGCCAGCCTGCCCTGCGCCAAGGCATACAAATGGGGCAATAATGACATACAAATGGCCCCATTTGCGCATCATATATTATGACCTCATTTGCATGCCCCTGCTAAGTATCTCGGGTGATGCACCTAGTGCAAGGGGCCTTGGTGCCACTGCACCATGTGCTGTTTGTGCGCTGTCCATGCCATATTCAACAGTGTTGCGCCAAATATCGCTTGGCCCCGCGATCATACAGTTGTGCTACTTCAGGTTTGGCGCCACTGCCTGACACCGCCTGAATATCCCGCCATTCATTATAACTATTTACAAAGACAAAATAAAATAGAGAAGATCCAGAGTTTTCCTTCAATCTCTGTGTCCATCTTTCTCTTCTCTCTCTTCAAACAATTGCAGCTTAGCTCTCTTATAAGTCCTTCCAACACCCATTCTTAACAAAGCGTCCTGTTCTTTTAAGTATCAGGCATGTGCAGCTAGAACACAGTGTCATGAAATGAAGCCCCTTTCCACAGCTCTTCTGCAAAGGCTTAAAAATTTGCACTCAGGTAATCTCGAGTTCCCAGTAGCTTTTTGCAATCATCTCAAACCACAATTATATACATTTCAAAAATTAACACTACATAATTTCTAAACAAAGGGATCCCAATATCAGTTACATTTCCACATAATGATTTACATATATTTTTATATCAGCAGATATGAAAGGGAGGAAAAAGACAGACTGCAAGGAAGGCTGAGAGACAGTGAGAGGCAATGAACTGCGAGACTGTAGGGTGATCTACTCCTAGGTCTCACAGAAAATTTGGTTTTGCAACCAGACAGATGAGAGACAGGAAAGGAGAGAATAACATATCCCTGCATTCAAACTCTTTCCATAACAAATGAGACAGGGTCCTATTCTACCCTGTCACACCCAGTCATAGTCGAACCCATAGGCCCTAGTGCCTAAGTGGGAATCAATGATGAAGATTGATTCTTGAAAGATCAAGATTAGTACAAGTGACTGAGTCATGTGATTTCACCAGCACATTTAAGACCTGATCGACCAATACTGCAATTTTAGAAGAGATATAGCAGAGCAAGAAAACTACAACACAGTCCCAGCTCCCAGAGGACACCTAATTCTGAGCACAGGTCCACAACAGGATATGCAAATACAAAAAAAAAACAAAAAAAACAGAGCAGCCTCACACTACTATTCCTCCAGTGTATGGGACTAGCACCAGTGTCTGTCTATTCAAAATTTAGTTGCTATCTAACTGATCATTCTGTAACAATAATTGCATCATAAGGCACCACTAAGAAAAACTGCCCTCACCAGTAATAAATTTGAGAAATCAGGCTGCAGAAACTTAAAGCGGAAATTACGTACCTACCGTAATTCTTGATCTTCTTGGACAAAGTCTCCACCACTTATTTGTTGCAACTTGCACGAGCCTCTCCTCACCCAAGGAGGACAAAGGCAGTGGCGGGCGCAAGCGAGACTGGCCGAGGTCTTGCCCAGCGTCGAAGTCAAGGAGCTGGACCAAGACCTCGCCCGTCGGCAGGGCCGGCGAGGGACCCTCAACAGGAGTCGGTGATACCCTTGGCTCTTGGTCCGGTTCCTTGGTGGACAAGTGCCCAGCAGGCTGAGCCGACCCATCCGAGGACATCGGGAGCACCAGTGTCGAAAAAGAGAATCATCGGCCAGATCGGGCGACAACCCACCGATCGGTTCAAGTAAGATCTCAACCCGTGTCGACAGGCGTCGGCCGACTGGTCTGGCCAGAGTGTACCGTGAAACCAGCTGCCTGGCATGAATTCAACCAAAGTCGAGACAGGAGATTCCTGTGGCGGGACCGCTCTCGGTCCCAAGAATGTCGGCGATGTCGACTTTTCTTTGTCCTTTTGACTCTTCCTTCTTGAGCGCGAAACATGCGACCCCGAATGGCCCTCTCCTTGCAGACAGAGACTGCACAACTCTTTGGGGAACCAGGAAGAAGGCAGTAGGGAGACTTCAGATTTGGCTGAACAGCAGCTCAGCTTAAGAAAGTGTGAGAAGGTCTCTTCCTCCTTCCACACTTCAGTACAGAGTCAGATAGCCACCCAGGACAGGATCCCCATGATTACCGCTGTCCCAGAGGAGAATCCTAGAGTTCAGGGAGATGCTGTCAGGATAACTCCACCCCAAAGAAGGGGGAAAGGAAGGAAACATTATACAGAGAAAGCAGAGAGAGTCCCGTGGGCCCTCTCTCTCAACCTGGGAGAGGGGAATCCCACTGTGAGTCGACCATGTCTCACAGGATGGGGCAGAGTGCTGGAGGAAAACACCCAACAAGAATGGAGGGACCCACGGGGAACCTACTTGCCCTCCCTCAGGGTGGGCCCTCTGTCGCTTAAGAAGGTAACAGAGGACCCGAGGTACCAGTGGAACCCACCCGCTACTGGCCTTAAGGGGAGGAGGCAAGCAGGGAGGAGGGATCGCAGAGAATGAGGCCCAAGAGGGAAGGTGGGCAGGTTTCACAGGAAGATCAAGAATTACAGTAGGTACATAACTTTCATATCTTTCCTGTGTCAGTCTTCACCATTCATCACTGACTGGGTGAGTACTAAGCCCCCGAATGAGGCCAGCACTGCCCTGAGGGACACAGTCCCTCAGCCCCATGTGAGAGAACTACGGGAGGAGGACACCCATTACAGGCCAGTTAAGCCTGTGACTGGTCAGGTGAGGCCTCCCATGACCAGTGATGAATGGTGAAGACTGACACTGGGAAGGATTTGGATGCATGCTGCCCGTCTTCTTTGGAACCAGGAAGTTATGGGAGTAGAACCCTGTGTTCCATTCTGCCTGCAGAAAGTACAGTTACATAAGAACTTACTGTAACAGTAGATCTTCTAGAGGAGCTCTTGCAGCAGGCTATTACTATAAGGACTATGCCGCCAGGCACTAGGACCCATGAAAACCTTCTAGCTAGCAGTCTTTGCTGGCTCCACCTCGATTGTCAATGATATATCACGGGGTGGTCCCAGCCCCATCTCAGTTCACCGCTGGAGACCCATTGGTAAGGTTGGCAAGCGGATCGGTGGAAGCTTGCTGTAAAAGATGCAGAGACTCACCAGGGGGATGAAGGGAGGGAAAGCAGCGCCTGCTGCAGAGCTCCTCTAGAAGATCTACTGTTACAGTATGTTCTTACGTAACTGTACTATCTTACTTCAGTGGGAGCTCTGGCAGGCTATTACCATAATGACAGAGTCCCAAATAGTCCCAGAAAGGGATTGAAATAGGTCCGGAGGAGGCTGAAGTGGAATAGCCACAAGATAGCCTTAGGATAGGAGGCCTTGAAGGACCACCAGGCCAAAACTTGCCCTTCTCCTAGAGGCAATGTCCAAGCTGTGGCGCTTGATAAAGGTATGCACTGAGCTCCATGTAGCTGCTGTGCAGATGTCTGCTATTAAGACATTATGCATCGATGCAAAGAGGTAGCCACTCCTCTGGTGGAATGACCCCTTACCAAGCCGGAAGGGTTTGTTGTACTGCTCGCAGCAGCGCCTAAGGCAAGCGCTGGATGCGCTGCCCTAGAATCTGTATCTGTAGTGTCGTACAAAGCCCTCAGGACATGAGTGCCTCGTCCAATCCCAACTAAGGATATCCAAAAGCTGTTTTCTGAGCGAGTCTGGCAAGGCCTGAGCAACCTCTAAGCCTTTCTCCCACATTGCATTCTGGTACTGGAACATATGTGTGCAAAAGTTCAATCATCTGACAGAACAGGTGGAGGCAGAATAAACTTTCTTGCCCACCTGGTCTAGAAATCTGGACTTTGTGTCGGAAGGCTGAGAACCAAGGTGTTTGGCTTCTTTGACATGTTGTGAGCAGCTGTGATAACCACTGAGCCTGCCCAGGGTGTTCCACCAGGAATGGCTCATCCCTTGGTGCCCAGTACAGCCTATCCAACTTCTTAGAGATCGTAAGAGGTATAGAGATGCTTCCAGGTAAACTGGGAGAGGTCCTAGAATATATCCACTAAAGGAGGAATGACCAAGGGCTGTTGCTCCTTCTGCCTCAGGTACCTGGCCAACCTCCGCGCTCTGGTTCCAGATCCTCAGTCTCCCATCTGTTGGAGGTCTGGATATGCCTCATGACATCCATAAAGGTAGGATCATCACGAGGTGATCTAGGGGCATCGTCCTCCTCTGGTGTTGCATGCATTTCTCTCAAAGGAGAATGGTCAGAACCTGATACATTAGAGTCCGAACCTGGATCCCTAGAAGGGGGAGAACTAGAACCGAAGAAGACCTGCTCCTTTCATTTGAACACTGCCCCCTAGAAGACCAGCGATGGCTGAAGGACAGACAATGGCTGGCGGAGCACCAGCGGCGGCTGTTCGACTGCCTATGGCTGGAGGAACAAGCGTCCGTAAAAGCTTCGGCAAGTGGGAGCAATGTCAATGATGCTGCTCCCTGTGCGAAGTCCTGCCATGAGAGTCATGGAACTGTACAAGCAGGACTTGGGATTCTGGAGCGGGTGAGGACGATTTGTCCCCCGGCTCTGGTCCTTATTCGTTTCTGGATTCGGAGTAGTGTCCAGCTGCAGTGGAAGGACATCCTACTTTACCTGGCTCCACCAAAATTGGAAAATGTCCATCAGTTCCACCTTAGAAAACTGCGGAACCACTATGCCTGGCCGGGGGCAAGGTGTTTGACCATCCAGCATGGGTGGAGAAACATGGGAAGATGTGAGATCCGGTTGATCCCTGGGAGAGAAAGAGACCAGTCCCCTTGATCGTCGGTGTAGAAGGCCTATGGAATGGCGAACAAGTGAGATCCAGAGGTACCTTGTCCGACATACATCCCTTGGATGGTACCGTTGACAGTCTGGAGCCATCTGCCTTGTGGACCATCATCTGTTTGGATATACGTGTCTGGAAGACTGAAGTACAGTGAGCCAAGGTCAGCTTGCAGACTGACTCCCAACCCTGGTGCTCTTTAGTCTTACCCGGAGCCCGGAGAGAGAGACCGATGTCAGGACCTTGTGATGGGACAGAGGTCCCCGCAAAGTCACAGAGGAGGTCCCAACCCCTGAGGCAAAGGGTGTCTGAATGGGTGTGGCTCGCCTGCAGGGTAACCAAGGCTGGCGTGAACCTGAGCCCTGCTTTCCTCTCCCCAACATCGGAGTTTTGGTGGGAGTGGAGGAGTCTGCCACCCAGAAGAGTGCCGAGAATGGCAGGAGGAATGATCCGAGCCCCTGGAGTTTGAGCCGAGGGAGACCTTTTTGTGGTGCTGGGACCAGGAGGCGCGTACGCCTCTAGACCTACCCTGGTCCTTCCCACAGTACTTATGATGGTCCAGATCCTTTTCTTTTCCTTGTGCTTTGAGGAATGAGAAGAAGGGCAGACTTCTCAGCTGGTGAGCTCTGCATGATGGTCAGCTGCTGCTCAAAATATGTGCTTTTAGTGTCTTAAGGTGGCAAATGAGGTCCGGATGGTAAAGCCACTGCAGACTGAACAGGCCTTGGTGTCATGGTCAGGCCGAGGCAGAAGATACAGGCCTCATGCTTGTCCTTGGGCGGGATCTGACGACCACAGGCACACTGGTCCTCTTCTTCTCAGCAGAAGAAACCGACAACGCAAAGATGACATGCAGAGGATATTAATGCTAAAGAAAGGGAACTTTTCTTTGAAAAAAAAAAAAATAAGTATACTCCAAATTCACTGAAAACACTAGTTTAGTTCTAGAAGGCAACCGAAGAACCGAAGCAGATGGGTCTGCGGTGGGAAAAGAACTTGAGGTGGGGCTGGGGACTGCCCCTGATATACCACTGGCGACAGGGCGGAGCCAGCGTTGAGGCGAGTCCCGCTGAAGACTGCTAGCTAGAAGGTTTCTGTGGGATCCTGGTGCCTGCGGCATAGTCCTTATGGTAATAGCCTGCTGCAACAGTTCCCACTCAAAGTGAGATCCACTTCTACTGCCCTCTTTTTCAGAAGGCCCTGTATCTTGGAGTCGGAGGTCTGACTGAGTGGTAGACAGACTGTGCTGCCGCTTGGGTGGGCGATCGAGGCGGGGGATCTCTGCGAAACTGGGAGAGTATCCTCTCATATGAGGACACATTTGACTGTGATAAGATTTCCACTGATTGTAAAACTGGGTCAGACAACCTCCTACAGCCGAAGTGGTATCCACCTCTAGCAGTTGAGGTGGGACCTGGGCCGGGTTATCAGAGGGTGGCACTGGGTGCTTTCAGCCCTGTGCCTTTTGCTGCGTTTTACTTTGTGGCTGAGGAGTTTGATTTCTATTAAAAGCTCCTCGTCAGGACTGCTTGTTATGAAATTGTCAGCGATTCCCACCCTTTGAGGTCTGCAGGAGCCAGTCTGGCTGTTTTAATGGCAGTCCTGGTTTCTGAGTGGCCCCAATGCTTGTTCCACTTGAGGGCTGAACAAATAAGCCCTGTCAAAGGGGCATTCATCACCTGATGCTGAGCCTCGGGTGAGAAGCCTGATGTTCTGAGCCAGGAGCATCTCCTGATGCAGATGCCTGCAGCTGCTCCTCGTGCTGCAGCATCATGGGATCCATTTCAGCTTTCAGCTGATGGTTGTTAGATTCTATGCCCTAGTAATCGTTTGGAGAAGCCCAAGTTGACCTCCAACTCTGGGAGGCCCTTGACTACCTCTTCAAGGGAGTTCCACAGGGTGTACTTGTATTGAGAAAAATGACCCCGATAGCTAGCAATCACGCATTCCTAAGGTTGCAGCTGTGAAAACACACTTCCTAAAGTGTCTACCTTGCAAGATTCTTTACTGATAGGACATGCCGATGTCTCCTGAGAGGACAACCTAATCATTCTCTACAAGCACTACCAAGCATCTGCAAAGGCTGCGATGCCAGGAGGGGTCTGTCCTTAGGACAGTGTATTTCCTGTTTGACCTTAGACATAGAAGGAAAAGTGCCAGTCTGGCCCACACCATCTCTGACAGGGTTTCAAATGATGGGGGGACAGGGGTGTTGAAGTCCACAGGAATGATAGGAGGCGTGAAGATCAACTGGAGATGTAGCAGTTTCCTGGGTCCACCTCAGAGGTCTGAACAGCCAGGGCTTATCCAACGCTCCTGAGAAGACACTGAAACAAAGATCTTCCACTATGGACTCAACTGAGACAGAGGGTTTGCTTTCCGGTCATTGCCTGTGTCATTCTACGGCATCGTCTGATAGAATCAGATCAGGATCAGACTCATAGCCATCATCCAGCCCTGAGACATGAGGTGCAAATCCTATCAGATCAAGGCCTGGGTCAGGCGAGTGGTACAAGGAGTCACGGAACCTGCACCAGCATCAAGTAAGTCAACACGCACATGGCACTGAACCACCAGCACCACAGCTGATGCGAGGCCGCCACCACGTGTTAACTGGCGCCAGCGGACTGAAAGTGGCACCGAAGAGGCCAAAGCCGTGTGCTGCACCAAAAGGCCCAACACTGGACAAGGAATCAACGAGCTCGGACCCTTGTCAGACCTGGAGGAAAATGGTACCTGTGCCAGCCCCTGCATGGAAACTTGGTGGGGGTAGCCGTGGAATCGACATCGGAGGTGCCGGTACGGAGAAGGAGAAAACTGTCACTGGCACCGGATCCTGCATCCTGCACCAACCGCCCCGACCCTGGCCCAGCGGCCCCAAGGCCCAGAACTGGGTCCACTGGCAAGGGCAAACCAAAACAGGCATGCATCCACTGCTCCGTAACAGCGGCCCAGCCATGAAACTGCCCACGGAAGCCCCATCAGAGGACAGAGAGGGCTCCAGTGTCGAGAATCCCGTCGCTAAAAGCAGAATCCACAGGGGGCTATGGAGGGTCGGGGTGGATTTGCCCTCTGCAATTAAGGACCTCTTAGCAGACCTACCAGTGGGCAACCTCAAGAGATACCGTCTCTTCTTCCTCTACAGGAAGAAGAGCTCAAGGTCAGCGGTGTCAGGTCCTTCACCGAGACTGGGAACAGGCCTGCTTCTTTTGTGCTTACAGGAGGGAAGGCTATCCTCCCTCTCAAGCACCAGACTGCTCATGGTCAGACCCCCCTCCACAAAGGCAGCAGACCAGACACAGCCCCACTGCCAGAAGAACTTTCTAGCAAAGTCTCCCTACCATCACCGATACTGTCCATGAGTCGACTCCGTCGATGACAGGCTGAGGAAGTTTTCTTCAGAAATAGCAGGGTTTTTATTTATTTATTTTTACTAACAATAAAATAATACTAAACAAACTGAGCGACTATATGCTGGTGTCGTATAGCCAGAAATTTGACTCCCAAGAGGCAGTGTCGTCGTCACTGAAACACACTTGACAGCGGGGAAAAAGGAACTGAGGCAGTTGGAGGTCGCCGAGATAGCTCTATACAGGCGCCGTGGCAGCCCCAGCATATGCAAGGTCCCATCTCTGCGTGGCCCTCCTGAAGATTTCAAGACCCGCTGGGTCCTAGCACCTCCATTAGTGTGAATGAGTGGTGGGGACTTTTAGTCCAGGAAGATGTTTACATTTCATGAATAGTTTTTCAAAAATCAGTCTTAATATCATCATCAGTTCAAATCCATCAAAGGTTGCAAGCATACATTTGCATAGCTTAAGTTCATGAGATTGATACAAGACCAAACAGCACAGTTCAAATGCTCAGTTCAGATGGGTGTGGATTTCAAAAGAAGAATACAATGTCCATACATAGGTAAATACAGAGTCAAAATTTGTAAAAACAAATGCTGGAACTCCAGACAGGTGCTTAATGGTACAGTTCACAAGTCAAAGCTGCTATTTAATGCAAAGCCCAACCCCAGTATAAAGGGTATATTTCAAATGCAGGTATAGTAAATGCCATCTACAAAAATAAAGTAGTTACTGAGCAATGAGCCCAGCACTGTTTTATAGATAAAGTGCCTTTAAATACAAGTCTGGCAAAATGCTTTCAAACAGTGCTGTAAAGTACTCAAGTTTATGAATAATTTGGGAGGGTTGGCGGTGGTGCCTTACCTCGACCCATGCCAGCGACCTGGGTTGAGGACGGACTCAGTCGTCGGAGTTGAAAGAGGGGAAGATAGGATTGAGCGTCCGATGGACTGCTCCTCCATCCTGGGTGGGTTAGGGACGTCTCGCCACGTAGCGCCCCAATGGAGACTGAGGCACTGCATGAAGCGACGCAGCGGGGAACAAGAAAAACAGAAAAAATGCTCGGAAATTAGCCAGATGATGGTTGCAGCAAAGCACCTCGAAGACTCCCTGAGAGCCACAGAATACCTCAGCAGCTCCTGAGACCGAGAGAAATAGTGTGCTGGTTTCTCCCACGAGTGCCTTCTCCATCGGAGGGTGGGACCCATCCGGTGAAGGGTTGCCGAGGCTACCCCGCGGAAGGCTATAGGATTTGAGGTAGGTGGTCGGAAGGGGGATAAGTAGGGGAATGTCTGTGACCATGGCAGCCCAAAGGAGAGGCAGCTCTGGGGCACGTAGGGGATAAACAAATAATGCAAAAATAAATAAATAATTTGGAATCAATCTGGTTGCAAAAATGTACTGGGCTATACTGGAACCGATTTAGAAATCCACATAAGAAAAGGAGAGTTACATCCAAGAAAAAGCAGCAAACATGGTTAGATAACCGCTAGATCATGTACTAAACCTAACCCTCTCAATGATAACTAATATTTCTCTCACCTTGGACTGCCTATAAGCAAATACCAATGATACTGTTGACCTGTTGCAATGAAACTGTATTTACCAACATTGCCTAAATGTACCCTACTGACTATGAATGTACTCTGAAACTGTGTTACTGTATCCTCACCTACTGTAAAGTGGTTGGTGTACTTAACCCTGGGTTGCCCCTGAAAAGGGATCTCTGGTCTCAGTGGGCTTACCTGGTCATCAAAATCTAAATAAATAAATAAAATATAAAAGTAAGTACTGATAATAGCTAATGTGCTGTGCCAAATTATTAGACAGCAGCTAGGTAACTCAGAAGCCCAAGGGTAGCTTATAGCTGCTTCCTGCCAAACATAATAAGTACCTTGCTAAGCAAGCTGGAATACTGGTTGGGGTATACACCTGCATCCAGATTTACTGGACAAAGTCTGACAAAGATAGGTAAACAAATCAAGGGGCTATACTTTAACTCTACTTACAGCAGCTGAGTACTGCAAAGTCAGTTACAGAATGAATGTGTGTACTGGTATGAGGCACAGCACTAATACCAGTAAAACAATTCCTAAAATTCCAGCCTATATCAATGCAGAAAATTATTTTAAGTTCACAGCAAAATAGTAAGTTCAGAATCTCGATAACCATTCTCCTCTAACTTAGAGCAATGTTTTCAAGTACACTTGATGAGCAGAGTTGAGCTTGTGTGTTGTAGAAACATAGAAATTGTCAGAAGGAAGGACCACTAGAGCCCATCTCTGTCTGCTTATAACACCTACACTTGTTTCTGACCTCTGATCCTACCTGGTCAACAGCTTTTCAGCACTCCTTCCCACCTCCAAGGTTCCTTAAGGTTGTGTCACTATTTAGGCTCACTTTCAAATAGGAATCCTAATTTTTAATACTATGATTGTTTCAATGAGGTAAACAACAGTTGGGTGCAAGAGATCTTTAGAAGAGAAAACACTGAAATGCATTAAGAAATGGCAGGCCAGGTATAGACAGAATCTCTATGGTGTTGTTTCAAGATGTGCTATGCAGATGAGTGTGGTGACATTCGGGCATGACCTTTCTTCAGAAACATTGAAAACATCACTGTGCATCTGAAATGGCACTACAGAGATTCCACATGTACACCTAGCCTGCCATTTCTTAGCGTGTTTCAGCATTTCTCTCTTATGAAGCTCTCTCAGCACCTGTTTTTGTTGTTTACTTGATAAAGATCATCATGGGATTTAAAATTGCTTGCTACCTTTGATGGACTGCTGACGTTAAGACTCTTTTTTAAAACTATTCCTCAAAAGTAAACTTCAAGCTGCTACAACGCAATTTTCAAATCTGCTACTGGTGAGGGCAGTTTTTCTTAGGTGTCTTATGATGCAACTATTTTTGCAGGATACTCGGATATCAACTAAATTATGAATAGACACAAGCTCAGGTGCTAGTCCCATACAATGAAGAAGTAGTGTTGAGGCTCCTCTGGTTTTGCTGTACAGACACAGCACGGCATTTTTGTTAATATATCTTTTCTAACTGGTGAGTAGTAAGGAAGAGTCTGTACTCCACTGCTGCTCATAACCTATTTCACGACAAAAGTGTTGCAGCCATAAAACAATCTGGTGAGTGGGGTGGCGGGCACCAAGACCCTAAACTGTTTCAAGCACTACTACGACTGATGGAAGGGTCTGGTGGTTGTTCAGGTCAATAGCAGTACAGAGGAAGCACAGGGTGGCCAGGGATGGATAAAACCCCATATGGACAATAAGTCCCAGGACAGACAGGAAACTCCGGCAAACTAGATGGACCTTTGATCTTTTCGCCATAACTGTCTAGCTGTTTCTGTAACTGCCCATAATCCCGCCAGTCCACTGAGTTGTCCCATACCAGTAAACTCCTTCCTGCACTGGTCACCAGCTCACTTCCAGGTTCTCCAGCTGGACCAGGACCTTCTTGTAGTCCCGCATCGCCTTCTTGCTCTTCGCCTGCAAACACAAAGACAGTAATAGTCATGCCCAGCAAGGCTGCCATAAATTTGATTTGTTGAGCTGCAGCAAAGGTTCCAGTCAAGAAAGGTGAGAGTTATGTCTATTCCACAGTGACGACTGGCATGCTTACAGGAATAAAGTGTATTATTGTTGCACAGGTCTGGGTCGAAACAGCATTTGAGAAGGTTCCACAGGGTTCGATACTGGGACCAGACAAAATATATGAAATTTCAAGTTTATCAGCTAGAAAATTAATACAGTCACTTTCGATTATGTCTTCTTAGGGCACCCACCTTGAACAAATAAATGAATACAAATATTGAGAGGTCTTAGGGAAGGGAAGAAAAATTACTCACCATAGTAATGTTGTTTCTTCTAATGGAGTCTTGCTGTATTCTGACAATATGCAGTTAGCCCCAGCACTTGAACTGCCCCGGAGGAAAGAGTTAACTATGCAGAAGCATAGAACGTTGACTTGAGCTCCAGCTCGGTTTTCAAACTTCCGACTCTGGTACTTACCAGTGTATCCATCAGATTCTTCCGAGCAAACTAACTAACTGAGTACTACACTATGGAAATTGTTTAAAATATATACATATATATATATATATATATACACACACACATATGTGTGTGTGTGTGTGTGTGTGTGTCAAAAGGCAACAATTTGGGTCCAGAAAGACTCAATTAGAACCAAAAAAAAAGTAGTGACAATATTTATATATATAAAACATAACAATAGTAACAATAAAACAACTACTCCACCCTTAAGAAGGAGGGTACAAGGTACACCCCTGAGGTGCAACACTGTACCTGCCAGCCCTCTTCCCAAAACTAGGTTCTGAGAGGGAAGCAGGGAGGAGGTTAGAATACAGCAAGACTCCATTAGAAGAAACAACATTACTATGGTGAGTAATTTTTCTTCAAACAACATAACGTCTTGCTGTATTCTGACAATATGCAGACTACCAAGCAGTTCCCCAGGAGGAGGGAATGCAGAACCTACTTTAGGAACAGGCTCTGCAGTACTGCTGTACCAAACCTAGCATCAGTCCTAGCCTGGATGTCAGAGAATAATGCTCTGTGAATGTATGGACTGTTTCCAGGTGGCTGCTTTACAGATTTCTAGCAGGGTATACTGTATATCTAGCTGCAGCCAGAGTAGCAGCTGTACCCCTAGTCGAGTGAACCCTCAGGCCTGGAGGGGTGTTTGCCCAATTTGTCACAGCAGAAACGTATACAAGAGACAATCCTCCTGGCAATAGTCCTTTTAGTAGCAGGCTTACCTTTCCCCACTTCCCATAAATGAAAACAATTGAAGACAGTCACGCCTGTGTGCCTTAGCATGCTCTAGGTAGTAGCTAAGAGCCCTTTTAACATCAAACTGTGTAATCTTCTTTCTCCTGAATGTAACCCCTAGGTGGCGCTATACCAAGGCTACTACCCCTGCCTGCTTGGCTAATAGCAGGTTAAGGGCCTAGGTTCAGTGACGGGTGCCTCCACCCAAAGGTCAGGGTTGGAATTAGTCTGACTAACCAGGCCACAGCCCTCTGGAACACTGTGACCCCCATTGTCTCCTACTAGTGGCCCACCCAGTACACAGTGTTTACCTTCCAATACCCTGACATACTTTATACATACACCTATGTAGCACTTACCCCCAGGACTGGTTCCTTCAGCTTGGCTCTGGGGACCCCCTGCAAAACAAGGTGATGCAAGACAAAAAGCAACTATACAATACCTTGGCATAAACTGACACCAAAGTCAATATAAATTGCAGAAAAAAGTATATCTGATTTATTCAGGGGCTATAACAAGGATGGAGGCAATCAGGTTAATTGGCTTAAGCACACTAAAATAACACAGTTGTGCATGCAGTCAGTGTCCCTATCAGTCACCTCTGGGTACATAGGATGGAGAGGGGCTAGCCGGACCGTTGTCCGGGATAGGCCCGGCATTACAACTGGTAGAGGGCCCTGTGAGGAAAAGAAATAACATGCACACCCACTGACTGTAATCCGAGCGGAGGGCTCAGTTCGTAGAAACAACACCAAAATTAATCAGATGATGCACTTGTGATTCAAAGATATGTTACAGGAGCTACCCTGTTTGTTACTCACGATACCCAGTGCTGGACACAGGATGGATGATGGTTGAGACAGATGGATGTTCTGGATTGCCAGAAGTAGCAGGTAGGGAGACAAGGCCCTTGTAGCAGGACCCACTGCATGGAGTAGCAGTTCAATCAGACTCGAGCTGGACACAGCTTCCAGCCCTCAGCACACAACTCAGCGCGGGGAACCAGATTGCGACCCCTCTCCAGTTCACAGAACATTTATATGTAAAGAAAGTTTACTGTACCAGGCAGGCTGCTCCTCGATCCTGATCACAAAATCACTGCTAAAACCGGGAGCACAACGGTAGCTAAAGTTCCTGACAGGCCGATCGCTTTAGTAAAATCTTGGTCTTCTACAGGTTAAGCCTGGTCCCAATTCAGCAGCTTGCTTACAGCACACAGCTCGGATTTTGTCGAAACATATCTCTCTCTCTCTCCCCCTCTCTCTCTGGAAAACAGGCAAGCAGGCCAGAAGTCAGGCCTTCCACAGTTCTCCTCACGCAAACTACTCATAACACAACTGCTCGAACTATGCAGCCCTTCTCTCTCAGCTTCCAAATCAGATTTGACTTGCCAGCAGACAGCTCAGGGGAGTTTCCTTAGATCCAAAGGTTCGATTGGTCAGGTGAACTGTCAGTCACAGCATGCTTCCCCTGTTGGTACAAAAAGGCCCCAACAGTCTAAAACTATAATTCCCAGAGTCTGGCACCACACAGTCACACACTAACAGGCTCCACTTTGGAGTCCTAAAGTACTGATTGTTCCAATCCTGCAGTTCAGGACCAATATGGTGGAGTTAAACAGAAACAGTCCTTGCTGTGAAGAAAAAGACAGGTTAGAAGAAACTCCATTTTCATTACTACTCTAAATGATTACCAGCAATTAGTTACATCTTTCAGCAGGGCTCCCTCTGCACAATTAGCGATGGCAGAAGCGGAGGCGATTATTCAACAGACCGGGCGGGACTCGAGCAGAAACACTCAGACCTCATTTAGAATAATTATATCTGCAATCGAGCAGCACTTAAGAAATGCGTGGAGGCTTTAAAGGCTCACTGGCAACAACATTTAGATGGCTTTAGCACGAACACCAACCAGGCAGCTAAGCAATTAGCGCAGCCCATGGAAGACTTTTCGGAACCCCATTTATAGGGGTTACATGAAGAAGAATGGTCAGTGAAAAACAGGAAGAGACAGACTGGTTCAGGCGAAAGTCTGATACCACTTTGGTAAAACCTCCTATTGGTTCTTAGGACCACTTATCCCTATTGAAGGAGATAAAGTCAGGTTCGACTGACAGGCCTGGTAATTCACTAATCCACCTGGCAGAAGTAATAGCTACCAGGAACACAGTTTACCAAGTCAAGTACTTTGGCTAGGCCAACCCAGAGGTTCAAAGGGTGGCTGCCTAAGCTGGGCAATGCAAACATTAAGATCCCAAGCCGGAGTAGGCTCTCTCAAAGGGAGGGTTAATATGAACCATACCTTTGAAAACTTACTGAAAACAGAATGAGATACCAGGAAGAGCCCTTCCCTGCTGAAAGGAATGCAGAGACAGCTGCTAGGTGAAAGTACAGTTACATAAGAACTTACCATAACAGTAGATCTTGAGAAATGAAAATTACATTACGTAGTAAGAAAAAATTACTCACCTTAGTAATTGCTTTTCTTCTCATGGAGTCTTGCTATATTATGACATATAGCAGTTAGCCACAGCACTTGAACTGCCCCAGAGAGGAAGGAGTTAACTCCAGGCTGACTGGAGTTCCAAGCGCAGCCTTGCTGAAAGCTCTATCTGGCTAGTTTCAAATTGAAACTGTCAGATCTTTCAGACCAACACTAAGCAAAAGTCTGTGTGAAAAACTCTACACTAGCCAAATGGCTACCTACTAGTAGAAATAACAATAACAGAAACAACAACAACAACAATATCACCCTGACAAGCACTATTAGGCCCCCTCCCCAAAAGACTCAAGTCCAGGAGGGGAAACTAAGTAAAACAGAAATACCTAGTTTTCCTAATCCTAAAGAAAAGGAAAAAAGGAAAAAGGCTATAATGGCATGACACAGTGCTTGCACCAATTTGCCAGCCCTTACCCAAGTAGAAGTTCTGAGAGGGGCTGGTTGGGGTGGTCATAATATAGCAAGACTCCATGAGAAGAAAAGCAATTACTAAGGTGAGTAATTTTTTCTTCAAACACCATGAAGTCTTGCTATATTATGACATATAACAGATTACAGCAGTACACTCCATGGAGGAGGGCCAGAACCTACTTAGGAAATAGGCTCTGAAGAAGCACGGCTGTGCCAAACCGAAACATCTCTCCTGGACTGGACATCCAGGGGTAATGTAGTAAAGGTGTGAACTGTTTTCAGGTAGCAGCTTGACAGATTTCCAGAATGAGAATATCTCTAGCAGCCGCTGAGATGCAGCTATACCTCTGGTGGAATGGGCCTCAGTCCTGAGGGGTTCTCTACCTAGTTTTTAGTAAAAATTGGATACAAGAGACAATCCACCTGGCAACTGTCCTCTTAGTGGCAGGTTTCCTTTGCCAACCTCACCATAGGTAACGAAGAGTTGGAGGGATTGCAACCTGTGACCCTTAGTGCGTCTCCAAATAGTAGCTTAAAGCTCTTTAACATCCAAACTGTGCAATCTCCTCTCACCCGAGGAAGAATGCTCAGTGAAAATACTGGAAGGAGATGGATTGGTTAAGATGGAAATCTGAAACCACTTTAGGTAAAACTTTCTGTTAGTCCTGAGGACTACCTTATCTCTGTGAAAAGAAATAAAATCCTTTTCCACTGACAGGGCTTGTAACTCACTTATGCATCTGGCAGAAGTGATGGCCACTAGGAAAACAGTTTTCAAGTTAGGAACTTAAGGTCTGAAGACAGAGGTTCAAAGGGGTTGCATTAACTGAGCAATGCAAACATTAAGGTCCCAGGCAGGGCTGGGTCCCGAAAAGGAGGGTTAGTGTGAAGTAACCCTTAAAAACTTGGAAAACACAGGGTGAGAAGAAAGGGAGGCAGGCTTTCCTGATTATATAAAAGCAGAGACAGCTGCCAGATGAACCTTTAAGGTAGCTGGCCTGAGGCCTAAGGAATTAAGATGGACAAGTAGTCCAGCAAAATGGGCAAATCAGCAGATTCTGGGACAATTTGCTTCCCAGAACACCAGATGGAGAACCTCTTCCATTTGGAATCATAAGTGGCCCTAGTGGAAGGCTTCCTAGAGGCCTTTAAAATATCAAGGACACCTTGAGAAAGGTGTAATTCAGCAAATTCTAACCTCAAGAGCTAAGCCTTGAGGTGGAGGGATTTGAGGTCCAGATACCAAACTCTCCCTGGGCACAAGTCAGCAGGTTGTGGACCCTGGGAAGGCCCAGGGGGGTGGACTGACAGGGACAGAAGCAGTGGGTACCAGGGTTGCCTGGCCCAGTCTGGTGCAATCAGAATCACTTTGCAGGGCTGGGATCTGATTTTTACTAACACCCTGAAGAGAAGGGGAAGGGGGAAAGGCATACAGGAACTTCCTTCTCAATCCAACAAAAAGGCGTCCAGGGGACTGAGCCCATTACTGGAGGCCTGCAACAGAACAGAGGAAGTTGGTGGTTGTCTGGGGCTGCGAAAAGATCTATCTGAGGAGTGCCCCATCTGGCAAAACTGACCCAAGCACTAGGAATTCAAAGACCATTCGTGATGACCCTGAGAAATCCTGCTGAGGGCATCCGCTGGGACATTGTCCTTCCCTGGAAGGTGAACTGCTACTAGGGAGGTGTTCAGGGGTAAGCCAGAGACCACAACTCATTGCTTCAGTGCACAAGGCTGATGACCAGTGCCCCCTGCTTGTTGATGTACCACATTGCTGTGGTATTGTCTGTCCTGACCTGAACTACTTTGTTCTGGACAGATGCTGAGAAAACCTGAAGAGCTAAAAGACAGCTCTAAGTTCCAACAGGTTGATGTGGAGCAGAGATTCCTGGGGGACCACACTCCCTAGTGGAAAGGTCGTCCAAGTCGCTCCCACCCAGCAAGGAGGCATCCGTGGTGAGTGAGGAATGAGAAATGGGAATGAAGGGGACCCCTAGTCTTAGATTGCTCTGATCCTGCCACCACTGAAGAGCTAGAATCAGAGTTTGGGTCACTGGGACCAATTTGGTAAGGGTCCCTCCTTTGGGACCAATAGGCCCTCAAATGAAACTGAATGTCTCTCATCTGGAATCTTGCTCCTTGCACTACAGCTGTGGAGGCAGCCATGTGCCCTAGAAGTTGCAGAAAGTGCCTTGCTGGTCGAGAGACCCGCAGGGGTGAAAGAGGATACCAGGGCAATCAGCTTCTCTACCCTTTCCGGGGAGAAATGCCTGGTCAACTTTGTGTCCAATTCCGCACCTATGAAAGTTAGTACCTGAACTGGTTCTAGAACTGACTTTGGTAAATTCAACAGGAATCCAGGAAGTGAGAAGCCGCTGGGTGACTTGCAAGTGGGATTTTACCTGATCTGGGGACTGAACCACAATGAGCCAGTCGTCCAGGTAGGGAAACACAGCAACCCTTGCCTTCTTAAGTGAGCCACTACCACAGCTAGACATTTTGTGAATACCCTTGGAGCAGAGGTAAGACCGAAGGGCATTGCTCTGAACTGGTAGTGACCTGAGGGCAGTTCGAACCTGAGGTATTTTAGGTGAGAAGGCCTGATCAGGACATGGAAATAAGCATCCTTGAGGTCCAGGGAGGCTAGCCAGTCCCTGGCCTGAGGAGAGCAAAATCATTGCCGAGTTAACATTTGAACTTTGGTTTCAAAAGATGCTTGTTGAGGTACCTTAAGTCTAGAATGGGCCGCATTCTCCTGTCTTTTGGGGTAAGGAAGTATCTGAGTACAGCCCTTGCCCTGGTGACAAGGAGGAACCCTTTCCACTGCTTTGCAGTCTAGGAGGAAGAGACCTCTGCTTCCAAGCAAGGGCCTCTAAAGGGCTTACAGGTGGAAAATGTCTGGTTCTCATCTTTGGAAACTGTTTGAAGCTGAGAACCAGACCCTGGCTTACTACCTCAGAACCCATTTGTCCGAAGTTAGGGACACCCAGTTCTGGCTGAAATAAGCCAACCTGCCTCCAACTGGTACAGGAGAATTGGCCCTGGGCATCCCATCAGGGTGCCTGCTTGGCAGTAGCCTTAGGCTGAGGGTGGGGGACGGTTTACCTCGCCCGTCTACCTCTGCCTCTGAAAAAAAACCCTCTGTACAAAAGCAGAGGAGGCTTGCGATTGATAAAGAGCATGTGGAAAGGCCTGCCCCACCTCTGGGAGTGTGCCTCTGTGGAGTGGCATGCGCTCCTTGGCCTGAGCACTTTGTAGGTAGTTCTGTATTCATCCATCTTTTCATATAATTTTCCGTTTGCTCTCCAAACAGAAATTTCCCCACAGGAAAATCCATAGCCTTTGACTGAGTATCCTGTGACAGATTAGTGCACCTGAGCCATGCCAACCTATGGAAAGCTACAGAAGTGGCCATGACCCTAGAGGAAACATCATTAACATCTACAGCAGTATGAAATTGAACTTTAGAGGCTTCAATGCCATCAGCAGCCACCTGTTCAATTCACTAGCCAGCTGGCCATGGGCCTGCTTGGCTAACTACAACACACTTATCCCATCTAGATTTCTGATATCTAGCCACATAAGCCATATAATTTGCCTGCCTGAGTGCCAAAGAAGCTGCCATATACTGTTTTTCGTCATGGCATCAATCTTCCTGGAATCCTTATCAGGAGGATGTGAGGCCAGGGGATATTAACCTTGTCACAGGCTGCAGCTTGTACCACACCTACATGACTACACTGCTCAGTGAGGAAGTCTGTATCAGGGCCTGATAAAGTATACCTTCTGTCCATTTTTTATCTACAGGAGGGACAGAATGAGGATTTTAAAAATTTTGTTGTTGTTTCCTAAATGACTTATGCAAGGAATAGACAACCTCCTGAACTCTGGGATATCCATCATCTCAACAAAATCAGGCTCCTCTTGCTCATCCACAGCCTCTTCCAAGGGAAGCTGGAGGGTTTCTGCAACCTTTTGTAAAACATAAAATGAGAAGGGACTCAGACAGCACAGGGAGATTCTAATGGTCTGTCTGGAGAAATGTCCGGTTCAATGGGCACGTCCAGACCCTCCCAGCCACATACATAATGATCAAAATCTTCCTCCCCTCCTGTGGTTCATAAAATTCCTCAACATCATACTCTTGAACCACTGGAACGAGCGAACAACTTTTTGTCAGCTGTTGGTGGTTCGGCAGTCCCCAAGACAGTGACTGGACAATCTGTATGGCTTTAGCTATCTCTGCAGCAGCTGGAGAGGCAATCTTGCACTCCACACCTGCTGATTTCTTAGATTTTTTACTGGGACGTTCCTCAGAACCAGCCTTCCTTTGCCGAAGTCTCGCCTGGTCAGAGGGCACTCCCTCTGGTCCAGTGGGTGCTGGACGGGCTGGCCATCGGGTCAGCGGACTTTTGGCCTCTGGATTCCCTGAGCCGGCCCAATCTTTTCTCCAGGGTGGCTGCAGAAATTCTTACACACCCTGGCAGTCTGACAGGAGGTGGTCAGTCCCAGACAATAAACACGTGGTGTGTGGGTCAGCCTTGGCAAAGGCTTCCCCACAAACATCACAGTGTTGAACCAGTGGGCCGGTTTTTCTTTTGGGTTTCTCAGACATAATGCCAGCCTATCAAAAACTTGCCCTTTTTATGGCAGTGCCAGGCAAGACACCTTATCGGTTCCTAACCGTGTCACGGTATTTAAAAAACCCAATTTAAAAGTTAGGTTTTTTAGAACCCGATAAGAACAGAGAACCGCCTCTAAAACAAATTATTGTTTAAAATTAGTATTTTTGCAAACCGATCGGTTCAAAACCGAACCGATAATGAATTTCCACACAGACTTTAAAATCCTGTACTTACGGTTTACCAGATAGAGCTTTGAACGAAATGCGGTAAAATAATTACTTTTGCGGTTAAAATGAACGAGAAACACTCGTTTGAACCGAGAATGAACCGAGCTGAAGGAGAGATCTCCGGGCGACTGTTCAGTGAAGCGGAGTAAAGAATCTAACAGTTTCAATTTGAAACTAGCCAGATAGAGCTTTAAGCAGGCGCTCGTGCTTGGAACTCCAGTCAGCCTGGAGTTAACTACTTCCTCTCCGGGGCAGTTCAAGTGCTGTGGCTAACTGCTATGTCATAATATAGCAAGACTTCATGGTGTTTGAATTATGATCTTTCTGTGCATCTTCACCATATGGCGGTGCCTAGGGGCGGACGCACTGCATGGCGCGCTTGGGTTAGCCGTTAGGCTGTGTCGACTCCGCCTGCCTGACAGTTCTGAGTCACCGGAGAGGTAAGAGGAAGGAGTGGAGGGTGGGACAAGAGAGTCCAAGGGACAGAAAAGGAAAATATGTATGAACTAAAGGAGAACTAACAACTGAGAGGACAGAAAGAATGAGGTTAGAAACTAAAGGGGACTGGGAGGGGCCCCAATCTCTGGAAGTGGAGTAAGGAGGGTAGGGTGGGTAACAAATTTAGGAGAGAGGAGAAGGATAAGATATCCTGGACCCTGGTATGTCTCAGATTGTATAGGAACTACAAGGAGTAGCAAAGCTTTCTGCCAGAATTCAAGGCACAGAATAACTGGCAAACACTCCAGATAAGCAGAGTTGGCTATTCTGGAAGAAGGACAGGATACAGGTTCAGCACCCGACTCAAGGAAAGATTTTGGTGAAAAAAAGTTGTTTGTTTTTTTTTAAGGAGAAATAGGTTGGATGGAAACAGGGAGGAGGAGAGAAGGAGGGCAACTACAACTCCCACCCACAGGGGTGGAGCCAAGGTACTGGAGAAGGAGTGCCGCTCGAGCTATCCCTCTTCCTGGAAAAATACTCCCTGTGTCCATATTTTACCCCACTCCTAAGGAGGAGAGGGGAGTCACAGAGAGGAGGGGACCCAGAGACTGAGGCCCCAGGGGATGGAGGGTGGGGTTGTGATGAATGGTGAAGATACACAGAAAGATCAGAATTACGGTGAGGTACCTAATTTTCATATTTATCTGTGTCAGTCTTCACCATTCATCTGAATGGAGTAATGCGAGCCCCACCGAAGGGTTTTCTCTTACACCCTAAGTGACAAGGCCCCTTAGCCTTCAGTAGGTGACACACTAAGGAAGCTGCAGGGCCTGGAGAGGCCGAGGTGGGGAGAGAGACCGAGTCCCCGGGAAGGAGATTGCCCGACAACGCTGTCTCACTCTTCGGGAGAGAGGTAGGTTCCTGAGGAGTTAATCACCTCGCGGGCCAAGGGTGACAACCCGGAAAAGCGTAGCCATGCCGTCCGCCTAGTGCAGTCACTGTCCCTCGACTCTGGTAGCTACCTCGTTGGCATCACAGGATGCCCTCGCTTAGTGCCTTGCTAGCTCAGGCCAAGCGCAGAGAGTGCAATGGCTTGTCTGGTTTGCTCTGTGTCAGGCAATAAGGTTAGGAGCTGACCTAGCCTGGACTACATAGTGGGCCTGATGTGCAGAAAGAAAAAATTACTCACCTTAGTAATTGCTTTTCTTCTCATGGAGTCTTGCTATATTATAACAATAGCAGTCAGCCACTGCAGCTGAACTGCCCGGAGAGGAAGGAGTTAACTCCAGAAGATCTGGAGTTCTACAGTGAGGGCGTACCCAAAACTCTATCTGGCAGTTTCAAATGAAACTGTCAGATCTTCTGAAAACCAACATCAAGAGACGGAAAAAGTCTGTGTGGAAAAACTACACTAGCCTATGGCTACCTACTAGTAGTAATAACAAGAATATAAACAACAAGAAACACCCAGAACCATAATAACAAGGATTGATGGTATTATGGTTCGTTTTCCTATCGACAAGCACATATGAACCCCCTTCCCCAAGACTCAAGTCCAACAAGGGGCAATAAAAAAAATAACCTAAATGAACAATCTAGATCCCTAACCCAAAGGAAAACAGGGTTAGGGAAAACTAAAATAGCATGACACAGTGCTTGACCAATTTGCCACCTCTACCCAAGTAGGAGTTCTGAGAGGGCAGGAGGAGGTGGTTATAATATAGCAAGACTCCATGAGAAGAAAAGCAATTACTAAGGTGAGTAATTTTTCTTCAAACACCATGAAGTCTTGCTATATTATAACAATAGCAGATTACACAGCAGTACCTCCATGGAGGAGGGTCAGAACCTACTTAGAAATAGGCTCTCAAGCACAGCTGTGCCAAACCGAGCATCTCTCTGGACTGGACATCCAGGGAATAATGCTTGCAAAGGTGTGAACTGTCTTCCAGGTAGCAGCTTGACAAATCTCCAGAATAGGAATGTCTCTAGCAGCCGCTAGAGACGCAGCTGTACCCTGGTGGAGTGGGCCCTCAATCCTGAGGGGTACTCTACCCAGTTTCTGATAACAAAATTGGATACAAGAGACAATCCACCTTGCAATTGTTCTCTTAGTGGCAGGTTTCCTTTGCCAACCTCGCCATAGGTAAGAAACAGTTGGAGGGATTCGAACCTATGACCTCTGGTGCGCTCTAGATAGTAACTCAATGCCCTTTGACATCCAAGCTGTGCAGTCTCCTCTCACCTGAGGAAGAATGCTCAGTGAAAATACTGGGAGGAGATAGATTGATTCAGGTGGAAATCAGAAACCACCTTAGGCAAAAACTTTCTATTAGTCCTAAGGACTACCTTATCTCTGTGAAAGAGATAAAATCTTCTTCCACTGACAGGGCCTGTAACTCACTTATCGTCTGGCAGAGGTGATAGCTACTAGAAAAACGGTTTCCAAGTTAAATACTTGAGTTCTGCAGAAGACAGAGGCTCAAGGGGGTTGCATTAACTGAGCAATGCAAATATTCAGGTCCCAGGCGGGAGCTGGTTCCCAAAAAGGAGGGTTAGTATGAAGTAACCCTTTAAAAACTTGGAGAACACAGGGTGAGAAGAAAGGAGGCAGGCTTCCCTGCTGACATAAAAGCAGAGACAGCTGCCAGATGAACCTTCAGGGTAGCTGGTCTAAGGCCTAGGGAATTCAGATGGACAAATATTGCAGAAGAATGGGAAGATCAGCAGATTCTGGGATAATCTGCCTCTCAGAGCACCAGATGGAAAACCTCTTCCACTTAGAATTATAAGTGGCCCTAGTGGAAGGCTTCCTAGAAGCCTGTAAAATATCCATGACACCTTGAGAAAGGTGTAAGTCAGCAATTCTAGCTCCTCAAGAGCCAAGCCTTGAGGTGGAGGGACCTGAGGTCCGGATACCACACTCTCCCTGTGCACAGGCCAGTAAGTCGTGAACTCTGGGCAGGCTCAGGGCAGGGTGTACTGCCAGGGACAGGAGCAGAGGGTACCAGGGCTGTCTGGCCCAATCTGGGGCAATCAGAATCACTCTGCAAGGTTGAGATCTGATTTCACTAGTACCCTGAAAAGGAGAGGAAGGGAAGGCATACAGGAACTTCCTTTCCAATCCAACAGAAAGGCATCCAGAGGACTGAGCCCAGTACGGAGGCCTGCAGCAAAGAGAAGTTGGTGGTTGTCTGGGGCGCGAAAAGATCTATCTGAGGAGTGCCCCAACTGGCAAAGACAGACCCCAGTACTTGTGGATTCAGAGCCCATTCTGTGATGGCCCTGAGAAATTCTGCTGAGGGCGTCCCAGCACATTGTCCTTCCTGGGAGATGAACCGCTATCAGGGAGGTGTTCAGGGAATAAGCCAGAGACCACAACTTCATTGCTTCGGTGCACAAGGCTGAAGACCGAAAGCCCCTTGTTGTTGATGTACCACATTGTGGTGGTATTGTCTGTCCTGACTTGAACCACTTTGTTCTGGACAGAATCTGAAAAACCAAGAGCTAAAAGACAGCTCTGAGTTCCAGAAGATTGATGTGGAGCAGAGATTCCTGAGAGACCACACTCCTGAGTGGTAAGGTGCCTAGGTGAGCCCCCACCCTAACAGGGAGGCATCCATGGTGAGGGTGAGGGAGGGAGAAATGGGAATGAAGGAACCCCTTGTTTCAGATTGCTTTGATCCTGCCACCAGTGTAAGGCCAGGATCAGGGTTTGAGTAACTGGGACCAATTTGGTAAGGGGTCCTTCCTCCTGAGACCAATAGGCCCTCAAGTGGAACTGAATGTCCCTCATCTGGAATCTTGCTCCCTGCACAACAGCTGTGGAAGCAGCCATGTGCCCGAGGAGTTGCAGAAAATGCCTTGCTGGTCGGAGACCCGCAGGGTAAAGGAGGATGCCAGGGCGATGAGTCTGTCCACCCTTTCCGAGGAAGAAAGGCCCTGGCCTAACCTCGTGTTCAATTCTCGCCTATGAAAGTTAGGGCCTGAACTGGTTCCAGAACTGACTTTGGTAAGTTTAGCAGGAATCCCAGAGAAGTGAGAAGCTGCTGGGTGACTTGCAAGTAGGTTTCACCTGACCTGGAGACTGACCACAATGAGCCAGTCGTCCAGGTAGGGAAACTACAACAACCTTGCCTTCTTAAATGAGCCACTACTACAGCGAGACATTTTGTGAATACCCTTGGCGCAGAGGTGAGGCAGAAGGGCATTGCCCTGAACTGGTAGTGGCCTGAGGGCAGTTCGAACCTGAGGTACTTTCGGTTGGGAAGCCTGATCAGAACATGAAAATAGGCATCCTTGAGGTCCAGGAAGCTAGCCAGTCCCTGGCCTTAGGAAAGCAATATCATTGCCAGAGTTAACATTTTGAACTTTGGTTTCAACAGATGCTTGTTCAAGTATCTTAAATCCAGAATGGGCCGCCATTCTCCTGTCTTTTGGGGTAAGAAAGTATCTTGAATAAAGCCCCTTGCCCTGATGGCAAGGAGGAACCCTCTCACTGCTTTGCAGACCAGAAGAGAAGAACCTCTGCTTCCAAAGCAAGGGCTTCTGAAGGATTGCAGGTGGGAAATGCCTGGCTCTCATCTTTGGAAAATATTTGAAGCTGAGAACCAGACCCTGGCCTATTACCTCCAGAACCCATCTGTCCGAGTTGGGACAGCCAGCTCTGGCTGAAATAGGCCAACCTGCCCCACTGGTACAGGAGAATCGGCCCTGGCACCCCATCAGGGTGCCTGCTTAGCAGCAGCCTTAGGCTGAGGGGAGGAGACGGTCTACTGTGCCCACGTCTACCCCTGCCTCTGAAGAAACCCTCTGCGAGACAGCAGAGGAGGCTTGAAATTGGTAAAAGGCCTGGAAAAGGTCTGCCCCTACCTCTGGGAGCATGCCTTTGTGGCATGGCATGCTTCTCCTTAGCCTGGGCACTTTTGTAGGTAGTTCTGTATTCATCCATCTTTTCATATAATTTTCTGTTTGCTCCCCAAACAGAGAATTTCCCACTACAGGAAAATCCATAGCCTTTGACTGAGTATCTTGGGACAGATTAGTGCATCTGAGCCATGCCAACCTACGGAAAGCTACAGAAGTGGCCATGACCCTGGAGGAAACATCATTAACATCAACAGCAGTATGAAATTGAACTTTAGAGGCTTCAATGCCATCAGCAGCCACCTGTTCCAACTCACTAGCCAGCTGGCCATGGGCCTGCTTGGCTAACTGCAATACTGTGTCCCACCTAGATTTCTGATATCTAGCCACATAAGCCATATAATTTGCCTGCCTGAGTCCCAAAGAAGCTGCCATATACTGTTTCTTAGCCATGGCATCAATCTTCCTAGAATCCTTGTCAGGAGGATGTGAGGCCAGAGGAATATTAGCCTTGTCACAGGCTGCAGCTTGTACCACACCTACATGACTACACTGCTCAATAAGGAAGTCTGTATCCGAGCCTGACAAAGTATACCTTCTGTCCATTTTTTATCTACAGGAGGGACAGAATGAGGATTTTTAAAATCTTTGTTGTTTGCTTCCTAAATGACTTATGCAAAGGAATAGACAACCTCCTAGACTCTGGAATATCCATCATTTCCACATAATCAGGCTCCTCTTGCTCATCCACAGCCTCCTCTAAAGGAAGCTGGAGGTTTCTGCAACCTTTTGTAAAAATAAAGAAAGAAGGGACTCAGACAGAATAGGGGAGATTCTAAAGGTCTGTCTGGAGATGCCCGTTCAATGGGCACGTCCAGACCCTCCCAGCCACACATATATTGATCAAATTCCTCCTCCCCTCCTGTGGTTCATAAAAATCCTCAACTTCAAAATCCTGAACCACTGGGACTGAACAGACCAACCTTTACCAACTGTTGGTGGTTCTACAGATCCCTGAGACAGTGACTGGACAATCTGAATGGCTTTAGCTATCTCTGCAGCAGTTGGAGACACAATTCTGGACTCCAAACCTCCTGATTTCTTTGTCTTTTACTTGGGACTGGTTCCTCTGAACCAGTCTTCCTTTGCCGAGGAAGTCTCGCCCTGGTCAGAGGGCACTCCCTCTGGTCAGTGGGTACTGAACCGGGCTGGCCATCGGGTCAGCGGACTTTTTGGCCTCTCGTTCCCTGAGCGGCCCAATCTCTTCTCCAGGGTGGCTGCAGGAAATTTTACACCTGGCAGTCTGACAGGAGGTGGTCAACCCCAGACAATAGACACAAGTGGTGTGTGGGTCAGCCTTGGCAAGGCGTCCCTCAGACATCTAAGTGTTGAAACCCGTGGGCCGGTTTTTCTTTTGGGTTTCTCAGACATAATGCCAGCCTATCCAAAAACTTGCCCTTTGATGGCAGTGCCAGGCAAGACACCCTTATCGGTTCCTAACCGTGTCACGGGTATTTGAAAAACCGTAATAATTTCGGTTTTAGAACCGATAAGAACGGAACCGCACTCTAAAACCCACAGTACAGTTTTAAAAGGCAGAAAAACCAAGCGATCGGTTCAAAACCGAACCGATAATAAATTTTCCACACAGACTTGAATATTTGTACTACGGTTACCAGATAGAGCTTTAGAACCGAAATGCGGTAAAATAATGACTTTGCGGTTCAATGAACCAAAACTACTCTCTTGAACCAAGAATGAACCGAGCTGAAGGAGCTGATCTCCGGAGCGACTGTTCAGTGAAGCGGAGTAAAGAATCTGACAGTTTCATTTGAAACTGCCAGATAGAAACTTTAGGTACAGCGCCCTCGTGCTGTAGAACTCCAGATCTTCTGGAGTTAACTCCTTCTCTCGGGGCAGTTCAGCTGCAGTGGCTGACTGCTATTGTTATAATATAGCAAAGACTTCATGGTGTTTGAATAGACAGAAGTAACCGTGCGAGTAGAAAGTCCTCCTACCCCAGAAATCAAAATCCAAGAAGTCTTGATCTGGGGCCGGTCACGGTGAAGGCGCGAAGCCCATCAGGAGCATCCAACTGCGTCAATCCAGACTGTGGATGAGGCATGGAACCTGGAGACTCCAGGGTGTGCAATACCTCTGGCTGAGATCCCTTGGGCGGGAACTCTGGAGAAGGGCCTCTGCCAGGAAGCATAGCAGCCTTCCGAAAGGGAGATGGCCAGGCGGCATAACAAGGGTGGCCTCACCAAAATCGCCTAGAAAGGCGTGCTGGAGTGTTCAGGATTGCTAATAGAGGAAGGAGTAAGGTGCAGATCCTCCAACATCCTGACAAGGAATCGCTGATACTCAGAAAGATCAGCAGGCGGAGATGTGGACAGAGGGTTCCTCTCCCCTGAAGAGGGGATGAGGAGCTGGAGGTCACATTTGTTCAGTGGGTGGCTGCACGGGGGAGTTAAAACACCTGGCTGTCCATTGCCCTAACGTAAGCAGAACCGAGCAGCCACTGCTCTGAACTGCTCCCAGGTGAGAGGCCTGCTAACACTGAGGATGCCTGGGAGCACAGGAGAGTGTGGCAGAGGATGGGGACAGAGCTGAGAAGAGATGGCTGACCTCTGCCTGGGCTAAAGGTGGACCATGGACACCCGTGGAAGAAGGTGCCCTGGAAGACCCCAGCCGACAGCTGAACAGCCACATCGGTACTGCCTTGGCTCGCCCGAAAGAATCCCCGTGGGCGACCGGGCTGTATAGGTACAGAAGGGCGGTCCCTGTCTCAAAGAATGGGACTCTCTCAAGAGACCGAGGAGGAAGGCGGAGATCCAGCGCTACAGCTTCCCAGGGCCGGGTGGACCCCAGAAAAGGCAGCCAGCCTACCCACCCTCGACCCCTTGGAGTCTGAAAGTGCCCTCCTCCTCGAGAGGGCCAGCCTAGTAGCTGGCATCTCTGGGCAGCCCGAAGGGTTATCCAGGGTGCAGTACCCTACCCCCTGCAGGCGCTCAATCAGCCCCAAAGTTGGGTGATCAAGGCACACCACTGGAGGGGTACCACAACTGAGGGGTCAGTGAAACCGCCAAGACCAGGCTGCAGAGCTATGGTGGCCTGCACCACTGTCTGCTGGTCAGCACCCCTGACCCTAGTCTCCGTAGCCACCGACCTCACCTCAGAAGGAGGCTGACTCCGACTGGTTGAAGAGACTACTGTGCTGCCCACCTCAACAGCCACCCCGAGGGGTCAGACTGCAGAGTCCGACTCAGAGCTCGACTCCGTCTCCGAGGAAGTAAAGTCCGAGGCCCTGTGCCAAACCGTGGGAGGGTGGGCAGTGCCATCCTCACCACCAGGCCCAGAGACCACAGCTGTGCCTGAGTCGGCGCCAGCACCTCCTGCAGCCCCAGGAGCGGAATCCGAGGGCGCAGTCCCAGCCCAAGCCAGAGATCCAGAGCCTGGACCAGTCACGGCACCATCCGTCCCAGGCGCGCGCAAGCAGCGCTGAGGACGGAGACAGTGCCAACGACAGCCCCAGCGAGCACCCTCCCGGAGGACAGAGCAGCGCCGAGGCAGCACCAAAAGCGGACACGGCGCGCCCGGCTCCCAGCACCGAGGGCAGGGGCAACACCAAGACAGCCGACTGAGGAAAACGAACTACCGCGCCGAGCCTCGAGGACACGGCGCCGCGGGCGAGACATTGAGAAGGACGGGTGTCATAGTAGATCTCACTGCGCCACTAGCATTGTCGGTGCTGCAAAGCTCCGACAGAGATCCTGACGCCCGTACGTGACAAGTCGGTGCCAACGATGGCTCCGTCAGGGCCCTCGAGTGCCACTAATGGTGCCGCCCGATGGCGTAGAGGATTACCATGGCGGCGCCTCCCGCCTGCTCCGGGAAGGGCGGGATGGGCCTCCTCGCCATGGAAGAAGCCTCAGCAACGGCTGGGCTACAAGTAGCGAGGCTCCCTCCTCCTTGGTCCATATAGAACCAGGAGGGACCTGGAGGAAGGCCAAGAGGCGTGGCTTGGCCAGACGAAAGCAAGACCTCGACCCCCGAAAGTCGCCGGAGCTCGCCTCCCACTTCCAAACGTTGTTAGAGGACCCGGCGGTCCATGGAGAAGCAGGCGCCGCACAAATCCATGTCGTGAAGCCAGGCTAAGACACGAGAGACACTATCGCATGGTCGGTGACAGAGAAATTTCGGCAGCATGGGCACTGTCAGCATGGGGCCGACCTGTCTGGAAAATTTCTTGCCCTCTGACCGAGATATGACCTACAAGGGAAAAAAAACACCAAAACAGACTCGGCGATCACAAAAGAATAATAATGGAAAGATCTTACCAGGCAACGTCGAGTACAGCAACACAGAACCGGCAGGAATCACAGACGGACTTCAGCACGAATACTGCGACACGGTAGAACACTGTGAAGCAGGCCTCAAATCTCTTCAGCTTCCACGAGGTGACCTCTATGGAGGGAGACGAAGAACTGGCAGGCAGGCAGAGTCGACACAGCCTAACAGCCAACCCGTGAGCGCCACGCAGTGCTGCCGCCCAGATGGTGTGTCAGCACCACCTACCCTGAAGAAAAAAAAAGCTCCCGCAGGGTCCTGATCTCTGGCAGATACCATCTGTGATGAGCGGTGAAGACTGCACAGATAAGATCAGTTCTTGCAGCAGATTACATCATTAGGACTGAAGCCGGCGGGCGCCAGGACCAACGAAATTTTCTAGCTAGCAGTATTTAGGGGACCACCTCTGATATCGGTCCTGCCCCGACGTCAGGTGTAGTACATAAGGAGGTGGTCCCCCATAATCCTCAGTTCTCCAGCCGAGACTCCCCGGCCGCTGGATGACATCAGAAGGGAGACCGGGATCCGCAATCAGGTGGCAAAACAAGGCAACAGTAAATGTCCCATCCTAGGAGATGGATGCTTGACTCGACCTACCTCCAGCGGGGATGGTGGGAGGAAAGTACCTGCTGCAAGAGCTGTTCTTGAAGATCTATTGTTACGGTAAGTTTTACATAACTGTACTATCTTACTTCAAGAAACAGCTTTGCAGCAGGTTACACCATTAGGACTGATTTCCAAGCAGTAATGGCAATCATGCACCATCGGGAGGAGGAAAAGTAGAATCCTCGAGATACCTTGAGCCTAGGACAGAAGTCCTTGAAGGACTGTTAGACCAAACCCTGCTCTTCACCTCGATGCAATGTCCAGGCTGTAATGCCTGATAAAGGTATGCATGGAGCTCCAAGTAGCTGCAGTGCAAATAGCTGAGGTGGATCGTTCTTTAAAGGCGCAAAAGAGGTAGCCACCCTCTGGTGGAATGGCCCTTAACCACGCCCAGTAAGGGTTTGTTGCGCTTCTGGTAACAGAATGTAATGCACTGGATAAGCCACCTAGACAGCAACTGCTTCAGACAGGAGCCCCTTCATCCTATGGGCAAAGGAGACGAAAAGTTGGTCGGACTTTCGGTGGTGTTTGGTTCTGGTCAGGTAGTATCTGAGGCACCTATGCACATCAAGGGTGTGCAGAAGGACTTCTCCTCGATTAGAGTATTTTGGAAACTACACTGGTAGATCGATGTCCTGATTAAGGGTGAGAGCTCAGACCACCTTAGGGAGAAATTTAGGATTAGTCCTTGGGATACAATGTCCTGGTGAAAAACCAAATAAGGCTCTTTGCACATAAGTGCGTGCATTTCAGAAATCCTTCTGGCAGAAGTAACTGCAACTAAAACCAACGTCTTTCCAAGAAAGCGAAACCACTAATCCGCAGCTGGTTCAAAAGGTGGCAGCGTGAGCTGCTCCAGGACAAAGGGTAAATCCCATGGAGGGACTGGATCCTTAATCGGGGCCCTAAGGTGGAGGACCTCATCAAGGCACGTGGTCGTCCAGCTGGGCTACAGTGCATTGGGCTTCACGGGGCATGGTAAGCTGAAATGGCACAAAGGTGCACTTTAACTGAGGAGTAAGCCAGACCGGAGTGGAAAAGGGATAGCAGGTAGTCCAGTACCAGACTCTCTGGGCAGTCCAAAGGCGAAAACCGCTACGCTTTGAGCCCATAGAGGAAACCCTTGGCAACACTTCATGGTGTAGGCTGCGTGGTAGCCAGTTTTCTAGCGGCAGTAAGCACATCTGCCACTTCTGTAGACCCTGTATCGCATCATGGCTATTCTCTAGAAGCCAAGCATGCAGGTTCAGGGAACGTAGATCCGGATGGACTAAGGAACCCGCCTCCTGAGACAGTGGATGGGAGCTGATTGGCAGAGGCACTGGAGGTTCCAGGATAGCTGATGCAAGAGGGAACCATATCTGTCTAGGCCAGAAGGGTGCGATCAGAACGAGCGTTGCTTGCTCCTGTGGAGTTTTAAAAGAACTCTCTGGATCAGCGGAAAGGAGGAAAGGCATAAAGGAATCTGCCTGCCCAGGAGGGACAACGCGTCTCGCCAGAAAACACCAGGCCCTGGCTCTAGCGAGCAAAAATTGGGCAGTTTTGCATTGTATGGGGACGCAAAGAGGTCAATCTCTGGAGTACCCCATCTGCGAAACAGATCTTCTGCTACCTCCTGGAGTAGTTCCCATTCAGTGGACTCTGGCCTGAGTGCGGCTCAGGCTGTCTGTGATTATGTTGTCCACTCCGGAACATGAACTGCTATAAGGTTTGCACCATGTTGCAAGACCCAATCCCACATTCTCATGGCCTCCCGGCAAAGTGGGTAGGAGTGGGTGCTTCCTTGTTTGTTGAGATAATACATCACCATGGAATTGTATGTTTATAACAGAAGTGTACCCAGTGGAATCTCCAACTGGAAGGCCTGCAGGGCGCGAAAGAACTGCCCTCATTTCCAGTATATTTATGTGGAGATGAGACTCTCCTGGCTGTCCACAGGCCCTGAGACCTAACACCATCGAAGTGTGCTCCCCACCCCAGTCCTGAGGCTTCTGTGGAGAGTGTCACAGTTGGGGACGGCGCTGTTAAAGGGACTCCTGCCAAGAGTTTCCCTGAATGTAGCCACCATTGCCAATCTCGAAACCGGTCTTCGTGATTCAGATTGGATGCTGCAGATGGTCTTGCTTTTAGTCCCATTGTACCGTAACATCCACTGGGTTACCCGCATGTGGAGATGGGCTAGCAGGGACTGTTGTAATGGCCGCAGCCATGTGTCCGAGCAGGCAAAGGACCAGTCTAGCAGGAACGGTCGCTTTGCCGAGATGTCCCTGATGAGGATCTGATATGTTCCGCTCTCTCCAGGGGAGGAAAGCTATCTGGACGGTGTCCAGAACTACTCCGATAAATTGCAGAGTCTGGGATGGAACCAGGTGTGACTTCTCGTAATTGATGAGAATACTCAACCTCTCGAACAGAGACTGAGTGCAGTGAATGGCAGATATCAAGGCCTCCTTGAGAGCACCATGAGAAGCCAGTCATCCAGGTAGGGGAACATGTGGTGCCCTGCCTTCTCAGAGACGTGGCTACGACCGCCATGCACTTCATCAAAACCTGAGGTGCCGATGACAACCCGAAGGAAGAGCTTGGAACTGATAATGGCGGCCCTGAAACTCGAGTGCAGGAACCTCCTGTGCGCCTGAGCGATGGAATATGCAGATAGGCATCCTGCATGTCCAGGGCGCAAGAAATGCGCACTGCTTCAGCATGGGAATCAGTCCGGAGGGTTACCATGCGGAAGCACTTGAGCACCAAAGATTGAGATCGCTGAGGTCCAGTATTGGACAGAGGTCCCTGTTTTCTTTGGAACCAGGAAGAAGTGAGAATAGTACCCTAGTCTTCTCTGGTTTCTTGATGCGTCTCTAAAGCTACTTCTTCCAGAAGTGCGAGCACTTCCTGCTGTATGAGCAGGGCATGCAGACCGAGATAACGGAAAGCAGGGTAGGTCTTGTAGGTGGGTTGTCTATGAACTCTATGTAATGGCTATTTTGACCAACTATAGAACCCACCTGTGTGGTGATCGACTGCCACCCTGAAATATGGCGTCTGATGCAACCCGACTTTCTTTGCCCGTTGATCCTGAGGAGGGGGGGCAGGGAAGGAGTCATGCTGTGGCAGCATTTGTCCCTGTGGGCTGGGCCGACTTTGACTAGCATTGGCCTCTGCCTGGGGACGATTTGGCCTGGGCCTGTGAGAAGAAAAATTACTCACCTTAGTAACGTTGTTTCTTCTAATGGAGTCTTGCGGTATTCTGACATATGCAGTTGGGTCCTGCCTTTCAACTGCCACGGAGAACAAAGAGTTAAACTTTCCATGGCCAGCATGGAATGTTCACCATGAAACTCGACTGAAGCCCCTGTCTGCTGCTGTTTAAACTCCAACTGTCAGATCTTTACGGGCAATACTCATTAGAAGTTCTGTGTGGAAACTGTAAAACTCAAAACTAGCCAACTGGCAACTACTGTACATCTATATAAAAGGGTTTTGGTTTCAAAAGTAAGACTCAAGTCTGGAAACCCAAAACAAAACACATCCAAAACACAATAACTCACCCAAACTAAAGAAGGTGAAAAAGGACACCCTAGGGTGCCAACACTGCTCCTGCCCACCCACATCCCAAAACTACAGTAGGTTCTGAGAGGGGAGGCGGGGAGGTCAGAATACAGCAAGACTCCATTAGAAAACAACATTACTAAGGTGAGTGATTTTACTTCAAACATCATGAAGTCTTGCTGTATTCTGACATATGCAGACTACCAAGCAGTACCTCCATGGAGGAGGACAGAACCTACTTTGGAAACAGGCTCTGAAGTACTGTTGTGCTAGAACCGAGCATCACTCCTAGCCTGGATATCCAGAGGTAATGCTTGGTGAATGTATGGACTGTTTTTCAGGTGGCTGCTTGACAAATTTCTAAGAGAGGAATATCCTGGCCGCAGCCAGGGAAGCAGCTGTACCTCTAGTGGAATGAGCCCTCAGGCCTGAGGGAGGAGTTCTACCCAGTTTTCATACAGAATTGTATACAAGAAACAATCCACCTGGCAATAGATCTCTTAGTGGCAGGTTTGCCCTTACCAACCTCTCCATACGTGAGGAACAACAGGAGGATTCAAACCTGTGACCCTTGAGTACGTTCTATGTAGTAGCTCAGGGCCCTTTTAACATCCAAGCTGTGTAGCCTCCTCTCTCCAGAGGAGGAATGGTCAGTGAAGAAAACAGGGAGATATAGACTGGTTGAGGTGGAAATCTGAAACCACTTTAGGCAAAAACTTTCTGTTGGTTCTTAGGACCACTTATCTCTATGGAAAGAGATGAAATCAGGTTACACTGACAGGGCCTGCAATTCACTGATAGCCTGGCAGAAGTAACAGCCACCAAAAACACAGTTTTCAAGTCAAGTACTTAAGCTCTGCAGAGGACAAAGGCTCAAAGGGGTTGCATAAGCTGAGCAATGCAAACATTAAGGTCCCACACGAGCAGGATCTCTAAAGGGGGGTTGGTGTGAAGCAATCCCTTAAAAACTTACAAAACACAGCATGGGATGGGATGATAGAGAGGAAGGCTTGCCTACTGACAAGAAAGCAGAAACAGCTGCCAAATGTACTTTAAGGGTAGCTGGTCTGAGGCCTAAGCCATTAAGATGGACCATATGGTCCAAAACCGTAGAGCAACTCAGCAGAGTCTGGAGAAGTATTTTTCTTAGAACACCAAATGCTGAATCTTTTCCATTTGGAGTAGTGAGTCTTTCTGGTGGAAGGCTTCGAGAAGCCTAAGGATATCCAGAACCCCTTGGGAAAGATGCAGATCTGCAAACTCTAACTCTTCAAGAGCCACGCTTTCAGATTGAGAGACCGAAGATTGGTGCAAATCCTCCCCTGAGAGGATGTCAACAGGTTGTAATTCCTGGGAAGAGACAGGGAAGGTGGACTGCTAAGGACAGCAACAGAGGATACCAGAGCTGTCTGGCCCAGTCTGGAGCAATCAGAATCACTTTGCATGGTTGTGACCTTATCTTGACTAACACTTTGAACAGGAGAGGAAGGGGGAAAAGCATACAGAAATTTCCTTCCCAGTTCAGAATCAGAGCATCCAGGGGACTGAGCCCAAGACTGGGGTCTGCAACAAAAGAGAGGAAGTTGGTGATTGTCTGGGGCTGCAAAAGATCTATCTGTGGAGTGCCCCATCTCGAGAAAATCACTTTCAAAACTAGAGGATCTAGGGTCCATTCGTGATGGCCCTGGGATATTCTGCTCAGAGCATCTGCTAGGACATTGTCCTTCCTGGAGCTGAACTGCTATCAGAGAGGTTTGCGAGGGAATAGGCTAGGGACCACAACTCCATTGCTTCTGTGCACAAGGCCATAGACCGAGTGCCTACCTGCCTGTTGATGTACCACATGGTGGTGGTGTTGTCTGTTCTGACCTGGACCACCTTGTTCTGTACAGACTTGGAAAAGCTTGCAGTGCCAGAAACACTGCTCTGAGTTCCAAGAGATTGATGTGAAGCAGAGATTCCTGAGACCACAGTCCTTGGGTGCTAAGATCGCCCAAATGGGCTCCCCAGCCCAGCAGGGAAGCATCTGTGTTGAGTATCACTGAATGAGACTGAGTGACAAAAGGACCCCTTGTCTCAAATTGTCCTGATCCTGCCACTACTGCAAGGCCTTGATCAGGGTTCGAGTCACTGGGACTAGTTTGGTAAGGGAATCCTTTCTTTGGGACCAGAAGGCTCTTAAGTGGAACTGAATGTCCCTCATCTGGAATCTTGCTCCTTGGACCACTGCTGTGGAAGCTGCCATGTGGCCCAGAAGCTGAAGGAAATGCCTTGCTGGTCGAGACACCTGCAGGGTGAATGAAGAGTCCAGTTCAATGAGGGTCCCTGCCCTTTCCAGGGAAGGAAGGCTCTTGCTTTACTGTATCCAGCTCTGCCCTATGAAGGTGAGGAGCTGTACTGGTTCGAGAACTGACTTTGGAAGGTTGAGAAGGAATCCTAGGAAGTGAGCACTTGCTGGGTCACTTGCAAATGTGACTTGACTTGGTCTGGAGACTGACCTACTATGAGTCAGTCGTCCAAGTATGGGAAGATGGAGATCTTTTTTTCCTTAGGAAAGCAACCACTACTGCCAGGCACTTTGTGAAAACCCTTGGGGCTGATGTTGGGCCAAAGGGCATTGCTCTGAATTGATAGTGGCCTGAGGGAACTCGAACCTGAGGTACTTTCTGAGGGAGCACTTGATGGGAATGTGAAAATAGGCATCCTTGAGGTCCAGGAAGGCTAGCCAGTCCCCTGGCCTTACAGAGGGAAGGATAATTCCAGTCACCATTTTGAACTTTGGCTTAAAAGGTGTTTGTTTGTTCAGATATCTTAGGTCCAGAATGGGCCGCCATTCTCCTGTCTTTTTGGGGGTTAGGAAGTACCTGGAGTACAATCCTTTGCCCTTGTGTAGGTGAGAACCCTCTCTATAGCTCTGAGAGCTAGGAGAAAGAAACCTCTGCCTCTAAGGCAAGGGTCTCTGATAGATTCACAGGTGGAAAGGATCTGGTTCTCATCTTGGGAAATTTTTTGAAGCTGAGAACCAGCCCTGGCTTACTACTTCCAGGACCCACTTGTCTGATGTTAGAGACTTCCAGTCCTGGACAAAGTAAGCCAGCCTGCCCCTACTGGTATGGGAGAATCCACCGGCAGACCCATCAGGGTGTCTGCTTGGCAGGGGCTTTAGGCTGAGGGGTGGATGCAGGCCTGCTCATCCTCCGTCTGCCTCCCTCTAAAGAAACCCTCTGAGAAAGAAGAGGAGGCCTGAGCTGGGTAAAAGGCCTTTGGAAAGGCCTGCCCTGGACTGCTGCCTTTGAGGAGTTGCTTGCCTTTCTTTGGCCTGAGCACTCCTGTAAGTGGTCCTGTACTCATCCATCTTTTCATGTAGTTCTGTGCTCCCCAAACAGAGAATTACCAATTACAGGAAATCCATGGCCTTAGCCTGGGTATCCTGTGAGAGGCTAGTGCATCTGAGCCAACCATCCTCCGAAGAGCCACAGATGTAGCCATGACTCTTGATGAAACATCACTGGAGTCCACAGCAGCATGACATTGTACTTTAGATGCCTCAATCCCATCTGCAGCCACCTGCTCCAGCTCCTTGGCAAGCTGGTCAGGGACCTGTTTAGCCAGAGCCAGCACAGTGTCACACCTGGACCTCTGGTATCTAGCTGTGTAGGCCATATAGTTAGCCTGCCTGAGTCCCAGAGATGCTGCCATGTATTGTTTCTTTGCCATGGCATCAATCTTCCTGGAGTGCTTGTCTGGTGGGTGTGATGCCAAGGAATATTTGCCTTATTATAGGCAGCCTGCACTACCACAACATGGCGCATTGCTGGAAAAGGAACTCCGTGTCTGAGCCTGAGAGAGTGTACCTCTTGTCCATCCGTTTGTCCACAGGAGGTATGGAATTAGGAGACTTAAGAATTTTATGTGTCTGTTTCCCAAAGGATTTGTGGAGGAATAGACAGTCTCCTGGACTCTGGGATGTCCATCATCTCAACAAAATCAGGCTCCTCCTGATCCTCTACTGCTTCCTCCACAGGGAGCTGGAGGTCTTAGCCACTTTTTGTAAAACATATAGTGAGAAGAGAACTCAGAAAGCCTAGGAGGAGAAACACTGAAGGTCTGTCAGGGAGATGTCCGGGTCAATAGGCACACCATAATCATCCTCATACTCTCCTTCCTCCTCCTCCGGTTCATAAAATTCTTCCAAAGTGTAATCTGGAACCGGAGGAACCGACTGAACTGAACCTCGCCAGATGGTGCTGGTTGGTTGGAACCGAAATAGGATTGACTATCATCCTACGCCTTAGCTATCTCTTCGCGATCAGAGTATGAATTTCTGGTCCGAACCAGGCGATTTATCTTTTCTTTTCCTTTTCACGGAACAGACTCCTCAGAATTGGCTCTCCTTTGCCCAAAGAAGTATCGCCTGGTCAGAGGACACTCCTTCTGGTTCGGTCGGAACCGAACCGGCTGGCCATCCGGTCAGCGGACTTCTCAGCCTCCCTTTCCTCAGTCTATCTAATCTCTTTCCAGGGTAGATTTGGGAAAATTCTTACAAATTTGGCAGTCTGAATCGAGGTGGTCAAACCCCAGACAATTAACATAGGTGGTGTGGGGATCAGCTTTGGCAAAACTTCCCACACACACTGCAGTGTTGAAACCCAGTGGGCCCGGTTTTTCTTGGGTTTCTCAGACATGGCCAATCCTATCCAAAACTTACCTTTTTGACAATCCGCCAGGCAAGACTCCCCTATCGGTTCTGACCGTATACGGATCTTGGAAAAAAAACGAACAAAATCCGCTTTTTAGAACTGATACAGACCGTTACCACACTCTAAATAAATCACAAACTTTTTTCACTCAAACTGATCGGTTCAGCCGAACGATCCACAGATTCCAAGTTCCACACAGAAACTACACTGAAAACCTATCTAGTACTCACGGTACCACAGAAACAGACTTGAACCGACTGAGGTAACAGCAATTTGTAGAAACCAACTGAAAACGACACTTCAACGAAGTTTTTGAACCGAGCAAAGGAGAAATTTCAATTTCCAGAGCCACTGTTCAGTGAGGCTAAGTAAAGAATCTACGGTTGAGTTTAAACAACAGCAGATAGGGTCTTCAACCGAGCTGTGGTGAACATTCCATGCTGGCCATGAAAAGTTTAACTCTTTGTTCTCCAGGGCAGTTGAAAGGCAGGACCTAACTGCATATGTCAGAATACAGCAAGACTTCATGTTGTTTGAAAGTGCCCTCTGCTGCTGGCTGGAACGTTGCTGCTGCTGCCTTTGTAGCCAGCTGTGAAAACAGCTCTGGTTCCTGTGAAAGGAACTAGGCCTAGACCTGTACATGGTTTGTACAGATCGGACTGCCTTCCCTGCATCTTGGAGCTTGGTGATAACCTTCTGGAGGCTTCACCAAACAGCACTTTGCCGTTATATGGGACGTCTAGAATGTTTGTCTGTACGTCCGTGGTAAAGCCGGAGACACGGAGCCAAGAGTGTCTCCAGAGACAAACGCCTGAGGCTGCAGCTCTGGCCAAAGAGTCCGCAGAGTCATATCGGCTCTGAGCACTTGGGTCCCCACATCTGACCCGGTGCGGAGGTGGTTTAGGAGCTCCGCTTTCTGGTCGCCATCGGGAAGCTTTTCAACCAGGTCCTGGCCCTGTTTCCACAGGGCGTTCTGTAACTGAACCATATGGGTAAGGTAGTTGAGTGACCTGATGGCACAATAGTAGCGCATGACGCGCCTTCCCAGGGCATCAATTGCTTGGATTCCTGGTCCGGTGGCTGAGTGCTCATATGCTGTGGTCTCTGAGACCGGTCATGTGAAGCAGTGATGACCAGGGAATCTGCCAGAGGTTGGGTCGCTAAATACTGGTCCTCTCTGGGGCCTTGTACAGGCGGTCAGCCTTCTTGGCGCATCGAGGGGTGGAATGCGGACATTTCCACACAGCCTTGGTGACGATCATGAGGCGTCCACCAAGGTGGCACTACCACAGGCTTCGCCTTTTGCCAAGGTAGCGGGCAAGGCGTTGTCGTTCGAGGTCAAGCTCCTCAGCATCCCACCTCATTGTTGCCCTGGATGTGCCTCATGATCTTAGCGAAGGAGGGATCATCCGGTGGAGAACTGGGGAGGTCGTGTGGGTCAGGAGAGGGGATGCTGAGGGAGAAGGTGATCTGGAGAACTCTGAAGTATCAGACCTTGAATCCTCCCGACGGAGTGTACAGGCGTCGTCTGGGCCATTTGGGGCTGGGCGACCCTGAGGGGATCTGGAGGGAGCCTTCTCCTATCGGTAGATCTGCCCCTAGAGGTGGAGTCTGCTCCTGGGGATGGAGGTCGCCCTACTGACCCCTTGGGTGGAGGAGGGGCATAGGCGGTGAAGGAGAGGGAGGAGGAGCAGTAGTAGGAGGAGGGCGTGCGGGGACCACATATTTCTTGATGGTGTCCACCAAAACATAAAGCTCCTTTTCCTCTGCAAGGTTCATACCGAGACAACGGGCCTGGCGCCAGTACCTGTCGCGAGGTCAGGCGTTGGGTGCCAGGGGTCTCCCACTCTGGGGAGGTTCCGTGAGCCCGGCATCCTTGGTGTTGTCCGCCTGGTCTTTATGCTGTGGGGTATCCTCCTCTGTAGAATCCCTACGACCGGGCGTCTGCTGGCAACAGGGGTGTGGTCTTCCACCCGGGGTAGCTGGCGGCTGGTCCCCTGGCAACGCTTGGGATCTGGCGAGATGCCTTGCTGGCGATGGCAGTCTGCTTGAATCCGTCGGCTCCGTGAGCAACGAGCCTATTTAGAGTGCTTCGGCCAACGCCGGATGGTGGGCCGACGCCGGGTTTGATCCGTTTGAGGGATGTCAGAACAGGACCCCTGGTGGTTGGGGAGACCGACCTGGAGTGGCGCCGGCGACGGGAGGATGAAGATTTGTGGCGCCACCCAACTTTGAAGAGGCCTTGAGGGTGTTGATGAAGCAGAGGGCCTCAAGTCTTGAGAGGCTGGAGCAATGAAGAACCGCTGGAAGACCTGACCTTGACCAGGGAGGTTGGGACTGAGCCCTGGAGGGCGAGCGGTCTGATCTTGAGCGGGGCTGCGAGTCAAAGGCCCAGTGGGGACTCAGACCTCGCCTTCTCACGGTGCTTGTCCCGGTGTTTGTGGGATTCAGTTGAAGATTCTCCCTGGGAGGAAGGTTCCTGGTCCATACTGTTAAGCTTTTCTTCCAGAAGAAATGCTTGAAGTGCCTTCTGACGGCGGATCCTGGTGTGGCTGTTAAAACCCTGGCAAAGATGCAGGCCTTGGTGTAGTGGTCCAGGCCTAGGCAACGCACAAGGATGAATAGGGATCCCTGAAGGGATCTGTTTGCTGCAGGCAAACCAGATGTTAACTGGAGCACATTTGCTGCAGCTACTTCCAAGAGCAGGGCCATTCTTGATGCCCTACAGGTGGCAGGCATTAGACAGCTAGTTTCTGAACCCACTCGTGAGGGAGCAATCTTAGACCCGTACTCTCAAACGGGGGCAGTGAGAGGATTTCAGATCTAGAAGTGGGTTGCCATCTGGGACAATGACCATCAAACAGTGTGGTTCACGTTAAACTGGCTACAGAGTCAAGCGCCCACAAAAGTGAGGGTACTGGACTTTAGGAGGGCTGACTTTGGCAAGATGGGAGAGTGCCTCAGAAAAGCACTAACAAACAGGCTAGAAGGAGGTGTGGAGCAACAATGGGAATTATCAAAACTGCCATCACAGAGGCAACAAGCCTTTGTGTAAGCAACAAACAAATCAAACGAAGAAAAAGCCACTATGGTTCTCAAGAGAGGTGGCTGTGAAAGTCAGGAAGAAAAAGATAGCATTCCGAAGTATAAGGAAACACAGAAGGAGCAGGACAGAGAGCCATACCAAGTTAAGGCAGAAAGAAGCAGGGAGGGAAGTCAGAATAGCAAAGGCCCAAACTGAGGAAAAGATAGCCAACTCAGTTAAGAAGGGGATAAAACCTTATAGGTACATCAGCGAGTGTAGAAAGACAAAGGGAGGATAGTGAGGCTGAATAGAATGAAGCGGTGGGTGGGCAGAGGGGGACAGTGAAAAAGCAGGAATACTGAATGAATATTTCTGCTCAGTATTCTAAAAGAGGGCGGGGACGTGCCTAATCCAATTAACAGAAGCACTCTTGATAGGGGGTCGATCCCAGTCCTTTCACAGAAGAAAGGGTTCTGCAAGAACTCCTAAAACTGAAGGTGGACAAAGCAATGGGTCCTGATGGAATTCACCCCAGAATTCTAAAAAGAATTAAGGAAGGAACTAGTGAAACCACTGGCTACTCTTTTAATAAATCATGGGAGGATGGTGTGGTACCCGAGGACTGAGGAAGGCTGATGTGATTCCCCTTCACAAAAGTGGGACCAAGACAGAGGCAGGAACCTACAGACCTGTCAGTCTGACCTCTGTGGTAGGGAAAGTGATGGAGTCACTTCTGAAGGAAAGAATAGTTGAGTACCTAGAGGTCAGTGGAGCACAGGATCCAAGCAGCATGGGTTCACAGCAGGAAGGTCATGTCAGACCGAATCTAATAGATTTCTTTGACTGGGTGACCAAAGTAGTAGACCAGGGAGGGGCTGTGGACATGGCCTACCTAGACTTTAGCAAGGCATTTGTACACAGTCCCACACAAAAGATTATTAGTCAAATTAACCAGCCTGGGAGTGGGTCCCAGGGTGGTAGCCTGGGTAAAACATTGGCTGGACAACAGGACACAGAAGGTAATTGTAAATGGAGTCCACTCTGGAAGAAAGGGCGGTTACTAGTGGGGTACACTAGCAGGTTCAGTAGTGGGTCCAGTCCTTTTAATGTCTTCATCAGTGACATTGCAGAGGGACTGGAAGGAAAAGTATGCCTTTCTGCAGATGACGCAAGATCTGCAACAGGGTTGATACACAAGAAGGCGTGGAAAGGATGAAAGGGACTTGGCAAGGTTGGAGGAATGGTCAGGCGTATGGCAGCTAGGATTCAATGCAAAAAAGTGCAAAATAATGCACCTGGGAAACAAGAACCCAGGGGAAGAATACACAATGGGTGGGGAGAGTAGTAACAACAACAAAACAGGAAAGGGACCTGGGGGTAATCATATCAGATGACTTTAAGGTTAGAGCTAAATGAGAAAGGCAGTAGGGAGGGCCGGGGTATACTGGGATGTATAGGGGAGGCATCAGCAGCAGAAAACAGGAAGTTGTTATCCCTCTGTACAGACAGTTGGTGAGACCCCATCTGGAATACTGTCGTCCAGTTCTGAGACCCCATCTCCGCAGAGGACATAGACAGGATAGAGGCAGTCAGGAGGGCAACTAAGATGGTGCAGGGTCTGCAAAAGAGGCCGTATGAGGAGAGACTAAAGGAGCTTAATATGTATACCCTTGAGGAAAGAAGGGAGAGGGACATGATAGAAACTTTCAAGTACCTCAAGGGAATCAACAAAGTCCAAGAGGGTAGCATCTTTCAGAAAAAGAGACTTGCAAGAAAGGAAAATTACATTACCATGAATTCTTGATCTTCTTGGAGCGGAAAGTCTCCACCACTCATTCACACTAGTCGGGATTGGCGGAGGCACTAAAGACCCACAGAGCAAGCTTTTGCTGGAGGGTGGCCTTGAGGCAGCGCTCGTGAGACACCAGCGCCATGAGCAGCAGCTCGAGCAAGCAGTGACCATCTCGGCGACACCCCCAACCGCCCTCAGCACCTTTTACCAAGGAGGTTGCAGCGCAACTAGAAAAGGTAAACCCAACATTAAAAAAGCGGACATAAGATAGTCCCGGTATGACCCGTGTAAGAAGGGTCATGAAAGAATCCTCCACGGCCTAAAGATTTGAGGGAGTGAAGACCAATAGCCGGTGAGCTCGGGGATGGAGGGTGGGCGTGTGAATGAGTGGTGGAGACTCGTCCGAAGATCAAGACTACTGACAAATGCGTATGTTTCCTATCTTCAGACATAAGTCTCACCACTCATTCACACACTAGTGGGAGAGTACCAAGCTGATAATCCCCAAAAGAGCGCCAGGAAAGCCAGAGCTCAGCGTCTAAATAGAAGCCCATTAAGGATAGTTCTGCTGAATGCAGATGCCCGCTGGCATGAACATCAGTGCATAGTGCTTGAAAGTATGCACTGAGCTCCAGATGTGGCGTTGCATATCTGCAGTTGGAACATTGCAATTTCCACTAGGGATGCCATGACCGCCTAGTAAGTGACGTACCTCTACCTTCTAATTTAACTTGAGCCATGGAATAGCAATAGCCGAAGGCATGCCACTAACCATGAAGAGATACATCTAATAGCGACAGGTTGACCCGCGGGTGTCGCTGAAAAAGAAAAGCGAACAGTTGCTGAGTCTTGCAGAACATCCTTGGTTCTATCTAAATGGTATGAGGCTCTCATCAAGGAATGAAAACTCGTTCCTTCATTTTGGAAATTGAAAGTGGCCGGGAAGTACCAGAGGTTGGTTCAGATGGAATTCTGACACAACTTGGGAAAAATTAGGATGATGCGGAGAACTACCTTGTCCTTATGGAATACAGTATACGGAGGGTCCGTAACCAGTGCATGTATCTCAGAGACCCTGCGAGGCTGAGGTAATAGCCACCAGGAAGGCAGTCTTCCAGGTAGAAATTTTAACTCACAGGTAGCTAAGGGTTGAAAAGGCTTCAGGTGAGCATGTCCAGCACAGGTTAATGTCCCAGGCTGCAACTGGACGCTTAACAGGGGTCTGTATGAAATCCTAAGAAATCTCTTCACCGATAGGTACTAGGCCAGAGTTAAGGAAGAAACCGGCTCATGGAGCGCTGAGATGGCACTAAGGTGAACTTTAACTGTGGAGTATTGAAGACCCTAAGTTTGATAGGTCCAAAGATACTCAGAACCTTGCCAGGAGGACAGGAAAAGAGGTTCAGAGGATTTTGCACACCAGAAAAAGCGTTTCCATTTGAGCGTCGTTTTAATTGGCTGGCTTCGACAGCCAGAAGGTATGTCTGAGACTCTCGAGAGGCGTTGAACCGATTCACTTCTATCTCTTCCAGAGCCAAGCATGAAGGTGAAGTGATTTCAGGTTGGGATGGACCAACGAACCTGAGTCAGAAGACTGAGTTGCAAAGAGTGGTCTCGGAGGCTGCCAACATACTGTTGAGTAGAAACCATAGTTGCGAGGCCAAGGAAGGAGCAATGAGAATCATCTTGGTCCCTGAGACTCGAACTTGAGGAAGTACTCTCTGGATTAGAGGAAGTGGTGGAAAGGCGTAAAAGCGTTTTGTCCACACGCAGCCTGAACCATCCTGACAGAAAATGCCAGGCCCTGGATTTCTGGAGCAGAAGAGCAGTTTTGCGTTGAGTGGGGATGCAAAAGGTCAGGTCTGGAGTCCCCACTCTTTGAACAGGGACCGGAGCTACGGCTGGATCAGAGACCACTCGTGAGGTCTGCCTCCGTTCTGCTGAGGTGATCTGCTAGGTCGTTTTGTATACCTGGCAGATAAACACGCTTGAATCAGAGACTTGTGCTCCAAGCACCACTCCCACACCTCATTGCTTCCTGCAAGGGGATAAAGAATAAGCACCGCCTTACTTATTGATGTAATACATCACTGCTTTGTTGTCCGTTTGAAGGAGAATGTTCTTGAGACAAAGGACATCCCAGAGTCGGATTACATAGAGGACGCTCTCATCTCAGGACATTTATGTGAGATGAGGTTTGAACAAGTCCATACACCTTGAGTGTGGAGGGAGAGACAGTGAGCTCCCCATCCCGTGGCAATGCATCAGTGGTGATGGAATCTGATGATCCGGGGAGCAAAGGGAATCCTTCCAGGAGATGCTCTCTTGAGACCACCAGGTGAGAGACCTTGAAGGGGCTCCGTCACCCTGATGGGATAAGACTGGGGTGAGAGGTCAGGGACCACTGAGTGGAGGCATCCACTGGGTGGTTCTCATGTGCAGTCGGGCCAGAGGGACATGTAAGACCGAGGGCATATGAGACCCAACATGCGTTGCATCGAGAGCTGTAACCGATTGGTTCTCCTGATGTAACAGACCCATCTGAAGGATGTCGAGGTCTTCTGTCCTCTGGAAGGAGCCTTCGCTGAAGAGGTGTCAGAGCGTCCCTATGAAAGGAGCCTCTGGGAGGGTTGCAGTTGAGATTTTTCAAATTCAGCAGAACTCCCATGGACGTGAGAAGGCAGAAGTGGTTGCACAACCAAAGTCCCCTTGTGGGAAGGACTAAAAATAATCGTCCAGGTAGGGAAACACTCAGTCCGACTTTCCTGAGATGCGCCGAGAACTGCACAACACTTTGTAAAACTCGCGGCGCGGGGATAACCAAAGGCAGGACTCTGAACTGATAATGCTGACCAAAGCTACAAACCTGAGAATTTAGAAGTGGGTCGAGGTGGGCGGAGGATATGCTGGTAAGCATCCTGCATATCAGGAGAGAGCCAGCCAGTGGTGTGATGCAACAAGAGTAACAGGGCACCTAGAAATCATCTTGAATTTCTCCTGGGGAGGAATTAACTTTCTGAGGGTCTAGAATGGGCGCATCCCCAAATTTCTTTGGAACCAGAAAGTAATGGAATGGAACCCTGTGTTTAGTCTGAGGCACCAGTTCTAATGCCCTGTTGTTCAGAGCCCTGGATCTCAGCGGTGAGGAGATCTGACTGAAGCCGACAACCTGGGTTGTCATATGGGAGGACAATCAGGGGGTTCAAGAAATTGAGAGGTAACCCTCGCGAGTATCCGAAAGAACATTTGTCTGAGGTTATGGACTTCCACTGGTTGTAGAAATACATCAGGCGACCTCCCACCGGAGGAAAAGTTCCACCTCGGGCAGAGTGGATGGAACTTGGGCCAACGACTCATAAGGTGGCGCTGGGAGCTTTAGGTCCTCACGCTTTCTCTGCGTCTTCTTTTGAGGTTGGGCAGGTTGGCACTGTGGAGCTTCCCCTGCCTCTGCCTCGAGGACTGGACGACTAGCAAACTGGCGTCTGTTCACATGCCCCGAGAGGGGCAGGCGGAAGAGTCTGGCCAACAATGGCCGATCTAGTCTTCTGAGTGGCCTCTAAGGCTTGCTCCACCTGAGGCCAAAAAGAAAGGAGCCATCAAGGCAGCGCCATCACCTGCTGCTGAGCATCATTCATTGAGCCAAGTGCGCAGCCAAGATGGCGCCCCGGAGTTCATCCGCGGCTGCTGAGGCGAGGAAGCAGATAACCGAAAGCATCCATGGCTTTGACCTGTTGGTTATTGGACTCAATACCTCTAATAACGGTCAGAAGAAGCTCTGACTTGGAATCCGAATCTGGAAGAGCTTCAGCAATTCTTTTTCATAGAGTGCCACAGGATATACTCATACTGAGAAAAATAGCCTTGATAACTGGCATAGCATACTTAGAGTGGAGGCAGCAAGATATACCTAATGTATCAATCTTACGAGACTCTTTGTTAATAAATTCGAGCTGTAGTAGTTGAGGAAGAAACGACCTTGTCATTCTCTGCCAGGACTACAATAGGATCCATAAAGGCCTGGGATGCCAAATGGGAGCTGATCATGGGAGCTGAATACTTCTTATCAATGGATTTAGCCTGAGGGAATAAAGTAGCAGGGTTATTCCATACCATTTGAGACAGCGTCTCGAAGGAAGGCTGGTCGGAGGAGTCAAATCCGTGGGATCTCCGAAGCATGAAGATACTGGAGTCTTAATATCTTCCAGGATCGATGTCTGTAGTCTGAGAGAAGAGTGGATCCCAGGTTCTTCAACAGACTTAAAGGACAGGTCCTCGACCACAGGCTCTGTAGCAAAGAAAGATCCTGTTTCCTCCACTTTCACCCAACAGAGTCCTCGGTCCAGGCTCAACATCATCTCCTGATGGTCCAGAGAAGGACTGTTTGGACAGAAGGAGTGAAAATTAGGAGAGGAGAATGGCAGAAAACAAGGAGAGTCCCCAAGGGCTGCAGCGCGCGGAGGCAATAAAGCAGACTGAAAACGGCACCGAGGCGCCACAGCGCTTGAAAGAGCCATGACCCGCTCAGCGCCCAGCGGCGCGCGAGGCAGCGCGGCACGCGCTTGGCAGCCAGCGGCGCTTGGCGAACCCGGCGCCCGCGAGAAACGGCGCGCGGGCAGGCCCGCCACGGCATACGCAGCAGCGACGCCAGCAGCGAGCCGCCCGATCAGCAGCACCACCCGGTAGCGCCCGCGAGATGTAGCGCCACCGCAACGGCGCCGAAGACCACGGCCGCCGCCAACGGCGCCGCAAGCTCCGCGGCCCAGCAGGCGCCGACACGGCCTGCAGACCCTGCAGAAGCGCGGAAAAGCCGGGAACCTGGAAAACAAGAGAAGAAAAATACCAGGAGATAAGGCATCGGTGGGGCCCCTGCGCCGCAGCCATGTGAGGGGAAACACCTAAGCAGATCGCCTAGCACCGGAAGAAGGCGCCTAGTGACTAGGAAGGTCCAACCGCCCTACCTGATCGCGGAGGAGCCGAGGCTCCGGGTAACCGAGCCAGGCAGAAGAACCAACCTCCGAGCCCATCGCTCCATAAGCGCCCACTGATGAAACTGCTCATCTGGAGCCCTACCTATAGGCGGGGAGGGGCCCGATGTCGAGGCAGCGATTATCGGAAGCTGGCGACTCCGAAGAAGGAGCCGGCAACTAAGCAACGATAACCGACCGTCGGCCAGCGCAGACATACCAGAGGGCGACCTCGAGTGATGCCTTCTTTTGACCTGTGGGTCAAGAAGAGCCGAGGTCGAACGGCGCCAGAATGCGACCGCTTATTTTATGCGGCGGGGACCGCCCATCCCCCGGCATCGGACTGACCGTGAGTCGGAACCCCGCTGAGGAGAAGGAGGCTGACCGGACCCAGCCCGCTGACTGAACAGCTTTCATACGAAGTCTCCTACCGTCACCTGACCTGCTCATGGTCGACTCCGTCCAGTAGGCCGAGACTTCTTCAAGTAAGTTAAATTTAAATATTAGAAAAATTTTACGAAAAATAGAATAAAACTAAGCGATACTACTATCGTGATAATGTTACAAAAAACAAACTGAAAACATAAGCTAGTTTGAAGTTTGACTCCCGACTGGGCGGCGGCGTCGTCACTGAAGCGCACTCGGCGAGCGGGAAAAAAAGAACTGAGAGCGGTTGGAGGGTAGAGCGCGAGATGGTCATTACTCGAGCCGCTAGCTCGCGGGCGCCAGGTCTCGCTGGGCGCCGCTCTCCGCGCCGACCTCCAGCAAAAGTTTGCTCCTCGATGGGTCTTAGTGCCCGCGCCAATCCCACTAGTGTGAATGAGTGGTGGAGACTTATGTCCAGGAAGATCAAGGGGACACAATTTAAAGATAGAAGGAGGGCGGTTCAGGGGCAATGTGAGGAAGTATTATTTCACAGAGAGGGTGGTGGATGCATGGAACAGCCTTCCTGAGGAAGTTGTGGGGTCTAAAACTGTGGGAGAATTCAAGAATGCATGGACAGACATAAGGCAATTCTTGTGGGGACAGGAAGATATAGGCTGTTGGTTAACTAGGATCTGCGGCCTATCCTGTAGGTAGGAAATGGGCAGACTAGATGGGTCTAGCGGTCCTTATCTGCCGTCAAAGTCTATGTTTCTATGACCCTCTAGAGATGGAGTTGGAGAGGTCATCAGTTGAGCAGAGCCAAAAGATTCGAAATTGTTCAGTAGTTGTCATACGCTAGAAAGGAGACCGAGAGGCCAATGCTGGCGAGTCGATCGGCGGAAAAGAACTGAGGATTATGGGGACCGCCTCCTTATGTACTATGCCCGACGTCAGGAGGGACTGACGTCGGAGGCAGTTCCCTACTAAATACTGCTGGCTAGAAAATTTCTGTGGATCCTGGTGCCTGCCGGCTTCAGTCCTAATGGTGTAACCCTGCTGCAAGAGCTGTCTCTCGAAGTAGGATCCTTCAGAGTGGTAGGCCTAAAGCCTAGACCATTAGGATGAACCAGATAATCTAAGGCTACAGCAATGTCTGCAGAATCAGGCACAATGCCCTTCTGAGAACACCAAATGCTGAACCTTTTCCATTTGGAATGATACGTTTTCTAGTGGAAGGTTTCCTAGAAACCTTCAAAATATCTAGAACTCCTGAGAAAGATCCACGCCTGCATATTCTAACTCTTCAAGAGCCAGGCCTTGAGGTTGAGAGTCTTGAGATTGGGGTTCCAAATCATCCCTGAGAGGATGTTAGAGATTGCATCCCTTGGGAGAGATAGGGGACGTGACACTGCCAGAGACAGCAGCAGAGGATACCAAGGCTGTCTGGCCCAATCTGGAGCCACCAATATCGCAGGTTCAGGGTTGAGACCTGATTTTGATCAGGACTCTGAAAACAGAGGAAGGCATAGAGAAATCTGCCCTTCAATCCAGAATGAGAGCACCCAGAGGAACAGTTCCCATGACTGGAGGTCTGCAACAAAACAGAGGAAGTTGATGATTGTCTAGGGCTGCAAAGAGATCTATCTCTGGAGTACCCCATCTGAAGAAGATGACCTGTAGTATGGGAGGGTCCAGGGACCATTACGTGATGCCTCTGGGAGATTCAGTTCAGAGCACCTGCTAGTACATTGTCCTTTCCTGGAAGGTGAACTGCTATCAGGGAAGTCTGAAGAGAATAGGCTAGAAGAGACAGTTTATTGGCTTCTGTACACAAGGCCATGGACCGAGTGCCCCCTGCTTGTTGATGTACCACATTGTGGTGGTGTTGTCTGTCCTGATTTGAACCACCTTGCCCCTGACCAATTCCGAGAACACTTGAAAGGCCAGAAAAACTGCCCTGAGTTCCAGGAGATTGATATGAAGGAGAGACTCTTGTGGAGACCAGACCCTTGAGGCGTAAACTAGGAGAGAAGCATCTGTAGTTAGGATTACTGAGGGACTTGAGAGAGAAATGGAACTCCTTGTCTGAGGTTGTCCTGGTCCAGCCACCACTGGAGACCTTGGACCACAGTCTAAGTCACTGGAATCAATTTGGTGAGAGAGTCTTTCTGAGACAAAAGGACCTTAGGTGGAACTGAATGTCCCTCAGATGAAATCTGGCTCCTTGCACCACTGCAGTGGAAGCTGCTATGTGTCCCTAGAGTTGAAGAAACTGCCTTGCTGGACGAGAGACCAGAGGATGAAAAGAGGAAGTAAGATCTGTTAGGGCCTTTACCCTTGCCAGAGGGAGAAAGTCCTCTGATTGGATAGTATCAATTCTATTGCTATAAAGTAAGAAGTTGTACTGGTTCGAGAACAGAGTTTGGGAGATTGAGAAGAAAACCCAGAGAACTGAGCAAGTCTTGAGTGATTAGTAAGCTGACTTGACCTGGTCAGATGACTGACCTACAATTAGCCAGTTGTCCAGATATGGGAAATGGAAATACCCTGCATTCTGAGGAAGGCAAACACCTTGGAGCTGATGTTAGGTCAATGGCATGGCTCTGAACTGATAGTGGCCTCAAGGCAACTCGAACCTGAGGTACTTTCTGTGGGAGCACCTGATAGGAATATGGAAACAGTCATCCTTGAGGTCCAGGGATGCAAGCCAATCCCTGGCCTTAGAGAGGAAGAATTATTCCCAGTCATCATTTTGAATTTTGGTTTTGAGATGTGTTTGTTCAAATACCTTAGGTCTAGGATGGGTCGCTGTCATTTTTGGGTAAGAAATACCTGGAGCACAGGCCTTGCCCCTGTGCTGAGTAGGAACTTTCTATGGCTCTGAGAGCCAGAGAGATGAAACCTCTGCCTCTAGGCCAAGGGTCTCTGAGATGGATGCAGGTGGGAAAGACCTGGCCCTCAGTTTTGGAAACCTTTGAAGCTGAGGGCCAGTCCCTGCTACTGCCTCCAGGACCCACTTGTCTGAGGTAACACACTTCCAGGCCTGGAAGTAGTAAGCCAGCCTGCCTCCTAGTGGAATGGGGAGTCGATCCGGGCTGACACATCAGGGTGTCTTCTTGGCAGGAGCCTTGGACGGGAAGAGGATGCAGCCCTGCTCATCCCCTCCTGCCCCTCCCTCGAAAGAACCTCCTCGTGGGAAGGAGAGAGGAAGCCTGAGCTTGGTAGAAAGGCCAGAGGAAAGGCCTGCCCTGCCCCTAGACTGCTGCTTCTGAGGGTGGCTTGCCTCTCTTTGGCCTGTGCACTTCTGCTGCTGGTCCTGTACTCATCCATTTTCTTCATGTAAGCCTCTGTCTGCTCCCCAAACAGAGGTTACCCACTACAGGGAATTTTATAGCCTTGGCCTGGGTATCCTCAGAAGGCTAGTACATCTGAGCCAAGCATGTCTCCTGAGAGACATATGTAGCCATGACTCTTGATGCCACATCACTGGAGTCCACAGCAGCATGAAATTGCACTTTGATGCCTCAATTCCATCAGCAGCCACCTCCTTCAGCTCTTTGGCTAGCTGGGGAGCCTGTTTAGCCAGTTCAGAACCATATCCCACCTGGACTTCTGGTACCTGGCTGTGATGCCATATAGTTAGCCTGCCTGAGTCCCAAAGAAGATGCCAAATACTGTTTTTGGCCATGGCATCGACCTTCCTGGAGTCTTTGTCTGGGGGTGTAAAGCCAAGGAATGTTAGCCCTGTCACAGGCTGCAGTCTGCACTACCCCAACATGGCTGCAATAACTGTAAAAACTCCTTACCTTAGCCTGATAGCATATGCTTCCTGTCCAGTCTCATCCACAGGAGGTAAGGAGTTAGGTGTCTGTAAAATCTTTTTGTCTGTTTCCCCAAGGACTTGTGAAGAGGGACGGACAACCTTTGTACTCTGAGATGTCCATCATCGCTACAAAATCAGGCTCTTCCTCCTCCTCCTCAGCAGCTTCAACCATTGGGAGCTGGAGGTTTCAGCCACCTTCTTGTAAATCAAGAGTGTGAAGGGACTCAGAAAGCTTGGGAGGGAGACACTGGAGGGTCTGTCTGGGGAGATATCCGGTTCAATGGGCACATCCAGACCTTCAAAGTCGTTACCTTCATCTTCATCATCGGGATATTCTTTGTCTCCTCCCACTCCTCATGAAAAGCATCTGGATCATAATCCGATGGAGTCAGATCTGACCGAACCAACCACCTAACTGGCGGTACGTGCGGACAGAACCAGGACAAAGCGACTGAACTATACTAATCGCTTTGGCTATCTCATCAGCGGCTGGAGTATGCAGTGCTGGATCCAAACCGCTGACTTACGCTTCCTTTTCAGGAACTGACCCTCTGAGTTGGACCTCCTTTGCCCGAGGAGGTATCCTAGGTCAGTAGGCACCTCCTCAGGTTCGCCGCAAACAAACCGGACTGGCCATCCGGATCTCCGACTTCGGCCTCCCTTTCCTTCAGCCTACTCAACCTTTTCCAGAGTGGCTTTAGGGAAGTTTTACAAATCTGGCAATCTGTTTTGAGGTGGTCAAACCCCAGACAAACACAGATGAGGTGGGGGCAGCTGTGGCAAAGGCCTCCCCACACTCAGTAGAGTGTTGAAACCCAGTGGGACCGTTTTTTCTTGGGTTTCTCAGACATGGCCAACCTAAGCGATTACCTTTAAAAGCTTTTAAGCCAGGTAATAACCAACCAGTTGGTTACAAACCGTAGTTACGGGTTCTGTAAAAGAACCAGAAAAGTCTGGTTATTTTCAAACACCACCCTAAATGCCAGAGAAAATAAAACAAGCAAAAGGTTGGTTCCTAACTGACCGATGAGAAACAGAGACAAAACAATTTCCACAGAATTTAAATAAAACACAAGTCACCACCTATCTACCACACTACCTTTACCATAGACAGAGGCTGGAAATCCAAAAATAATAAAATGGTTAGAAACACGAACACTGATTCAAACTTTACCAAACAGAGCAGAGGAGAAATCTCTGTAGCGACTTCACTGTTAGGCGGAGTAAAGAATCTGATGGTTACACTGGTAAGTGCCAGAGACAGAGGTTTGAAAACTGAGTTTGAGCATAGCGTTCTATGCTTCTGCATAGAGTTAACTCTTTCCTCTCTGGGACAGTTCAAGTGCTGGGGCTAACTGCACATTGTCAAAATACAGCAAGATTTCATGTTGAAAGAAAGGGAACGTTGTTTAACCAGGAATAGCACACTAAGCTGACGCTTGTTTCCAGATGCGACCTGGCAGCACAAGAAAGTTAAGTGACTTGCTCAGGGTCACACAGTATTCAAGTGGGGGCTGAGGGATTCACACCCAGGTCTCCAGGTTTGTAGTTCAGAGCCTTAAACCACTGCGCTTATACTGCCTCCTTTAAGACACTGCATGAAGTTTTCCCTCATATAAATAAACTTGTCCTAAAAATGAACTCAAAGGTTGGTGGCCAGAGGTTGGTGCTCAGAGAAGAATTGCAACTCATCACTAGATGCCTGAACAAAACTAGCAAAACTGCCAATCCCGTGATTGATTTTGGCTCCACAACATATATATGCTTCAAGAACAGTACCAGCTGAACTGAATGTAACGAACAGAATCATACTCATGTAACACCAATCATTACCTAACGTGCAGTGAATTTAATTGGTCACTACTGAATATCAGCAAAAACTTGGTTAAAGTTGATGGGAAATGATTTTTACTGTTAACCTCCCTCCCATTTTCCTTTCCATGCCACTGGGTATTCTGATGTGCTCTGACCAGTTTTGATAAATAATCTAACTTTAGGGTGCCCTCAGAGTTACATAGTTATTCACTTCCTCAGCAACTGCTGAGGAGAGATAGAGTCAGGTCGCTATAAAGCCAAAAATGAAAATGATGTACTTAATCTAATTGTTGATATTCCAGAATATCACACTACAGATTCATATTTATGGGTCTAGAGCCAGAGGCAGTAGCATCTTGTGGGAAGTTGTTTCTACAGAGAGGAGCTTTTTCTAAAGGGAAGGAGCTGATGTCAGCTACTGTCATCTGTGCACCTCACATACCTCACGTGGTGCCACACGCTAGCCAATAAATGGAAATTATGTACTCACCATAATATTTGATCTTCATGGACAAGTCTTCACCATTTATTCATACTGCTGGGTTACAAGCCAGAGGTGCTAGGACCTACGGAGCCAAAAATCTTCAGGAGGGCCGGACCGAGATAGGGACCACGTGTGCACGGTGCCGTGAGACTGACTTGCGCTGTATAAGCTATCTCAGTGTTGATTCTCTAACCACCTCAGTACCTGTTTTACTGAGGAGGTACAGCGTATGTTTATTTATTTAGAATATAGGATTACAAGTACCTTTGAGCCAAGGCTCTTTACAAAGATTCCACGTCAATTGAGGTACAATATAAACATTACATAGAGTTGAGTAACAATGCAGAAATGGTGGACAGACATTTTTAAGCAGCTGAAATACATCACATTTAGGGAAAGTGGGTACTAGAAGGGCAGGGTAGACAGAGGTAGCTGAGGCTTGGAATGGACACAAAAAGCAGTGCAGCCATGGGCATTTGTCAGGCCTCAAAAAGTGCTTGGGCGGTAGGGGGCAAAAACAGAAGGGTAGGCTGTAGGATGAGGAAGAGAAGGAAGGTAGAAGTGCTAGGAGGGAGAGCAACACCTAGATATAACACCTAACAAGGGCGTAAGATAGCCCTTCTGATCCGTGTAAAAGAAGTGTCAATGAAGAACAATATCTTCACAGCCCAACAGAAACAAAGGAGGAAGACCAGGAACAGATATGAGTGAGCTCGGGAGATGGTGGGTGAGCATATGAATAAATTGTGGAGACTTGTCCATGAAGATCAAGCATTACAGTGAATACATAATTTCCATATTTTCCTAGACTTAAGTATTCACCATTTATTCATACTGCTGGGTTAGAGTACCAAGCTAAAACCAATCCCCAGAGCAGGGCGGTATGAGATGAAGCTCACTCAGGACAGAAGTCCATTAAGGATCGCCCTGCCAAAGCATGCTGTCTGGCATGAACATCCAGAGCGTGAGTGCTTCACCAAAGTATGCACTGAGCTCCCAGTAGCAGCTTTGCAAAGGTCATCAATGGGAACAGAGCGGATCTCTGCAAGGACGCAGCAACAGATCTGGCAGAATGTGCCGCATTTGGCCCTCCAACTTAACCTGCGGCATAGAGTAACAGTGATACAGGCATGCCACTATCCAAGCAAAAATACACCTGATGGAAACTGGCTGACAAAGTCCTGCAACGCTTGAAGGACATGAAGAGCTGCTTGGATTTACGGATGTCCTTTGTTCTACCGATGTAGAATCGAAGAGCTCTTTTAACATCCAGAGAGTGAAGGGCGGTTCCCCTCATTCTGGAAGTTAGAGAAATAGGTGGGCAGTAGCAAGGGCTGGTTGTGGTGGAACTCTGAAACCACTTTGGTATGTATGGAGAACCACCCTGTCTTTGTGAAAGATGGTACAGAGGGTATATGACCAAAGCAGGCATCTCAGTGACCCTACGGGCAGAAGTGATGGCTACCAGAAATGAAAATTACATTCTTACTGTAACTCTTAATCTTCTTGGACAAGTCTTCATATATTCACACTTCTGGATTCTAGCCGGAGGTGCTAGGACCTGTGAGGAGCCAACAATTTTCAGGTGGGCGGCGTGTTATAGGACCGTTCATGCGCCAGCACCACAAGACTAGCTTGTGGACGATAGGCTATCTCGGCATCAACCCACCAACCACCTCACTACCTTTTGATCAAGGAGGTGCAGCATAAACCAAGGAGATAAACACCTAACTTAAGAAGGACATAAAATAGCCCTTCTGACCTGTGTAAGGAGGGTCAATCAAACGATGTCTTCAAAGCCCAAACCAACTGAGGGAATGAAGACCAGAAACAGATTGAGTGAGTCCAGAGGATGGTGGTGGGCGGTGAATAAATGGTGAAGACTTGTCCAAGAAAATCAAGAATTATGGTAAGAAAGTAATTTTCAAATCTTCCTTGTTTGTAAAATTTTATTCAAATTCATAATAAAACAACAAGAATATAGGATAAACTCCACTGAGTTAAAACTCATCTCCAAGGAGGACTGTAATTCTTCACCATTTATTCATATTTCTGGGTTACAGTACCAAGCTAAACCAATCCCCGAGCAGAGCGGTAGGAGACAGAGCTCACGTGGACAGAAGTCCATTTAGGATTGTCCTGCCAAAGGAAGCATGCTGTCTGGCATGGACATCCAAAGCATAGTGCTTCACAAAAGTGTGCACTGAGCTCCAAGTGGCTGCTTTACAAATGTCGGGTAAAGGGGCCTGGGCATAGTTTGGCCAGAGATGCCGCCATCGCTCTAGTAGAGTGGAGTGCACCTGGCCTTCCAGCTTAACCTGCACCATGGAACAGCAATGGCATTACGCGGCCAATCCAAGCAGAGATGCATCTGATGGATACTGGCTGACCCATCCGGCCAGGCTGAAGGACACAAAGAGTTGCTTGTCCTGCGAATATCCCCTGTTCTATCAATGTAGAATCGGAGAGCCCTTTTAACTTCCAGGGAATGGAGGATGCATTCCATAGAAACACAGACTTTGATGGCAAGTAAGGACTGCTTGGCCCCACCTAGTCTGCCCATTTCCTCTTATTAGATAAGCTGCAGATCCTAGTTAACCAACAGCCTACTTCCTCCTACCAACCACTATAACTGCCTTATGTCTGTCCCATGCATTCTTGAATTCACCCACTGTTTTTGACCCCACAACCTCATCAGGAAGGCTGTTCCATGTGTCCACCACCTTCTCCATGAAAAATACTTTTCACCTCTGACCTGTCCCTCCTCTATTTTCAAATTGTGCCCCTTGATCTTGCACATGTCTTTTTCTGAAAGATGCTACCTCTGGACTTTGTTGATTCCTTTGAGATACTTGAAAGTTTCTATCATGTCTCCCCCTTTCCTCAAGGGTATCGTGCTAAGCTCCATTAATCTCTTCGTATGGCTTCTGGTGCAGACCCTGCACCATTTTGTTGCCCTCTCTGGACTGCCTCCATCCTGTCTATGTCCTTGAGGAGATGGGGTCTCCAGAACTACACACAGTACTCAGATGGGGTCTCACCAACTGTCTATACAGAGGGATAACAACTTCCTGTTTTCTACTGGTGATGCCCATTTATTTATTAAAAATTGATAACGGAAAGGCACACTGAGCTGAAGCTCGGTTTCCAGGTGCCCCAGGTACAGAGCGTAGACAGAAATGAGAAGAGTTACACAAAGTAATTCCAAAAGACAGTATACACAACCATGTCATACAGTACATAGAATTTTACATTCACAATAAAGTAAGTAAGTACACGGAAAATAATGTTGTGGAATGCTGCAAGATTTCTATATTCAGGTGGTAGGGCTCAGGGGTGTTCTGGGAAATATTGGGGCAATTTGGGCGGGGTGGGTGGGAGAAGCCTGAGGAGTTTTTATGGATTAAAGAGAGGTGGCATGGTGCAGGTCGGAGGGAAGGCTGTTCCAGAGAAGGGGAAGACAGTGCGAAAAGGCAGCATGGCCGGTAACATTTTGTGGGCAAGGGATGTGAAAAGTGCATAAGTCCCCGTGTCGGAGAGGGTAATCAAGGGAGTTTGCTGGGGTCAGGCAGGAAGTGAGGTGGGTGAGGGAACCGAACCAGAATTTTGCTATGAGGGAGATGCTGTGGATGGTTCTTCTGTGGGAGAGCGGGTGGGGGAGAGTGAGCGTACAGGGTACAGTGGTGAATGCATGGGGAAGGCAATGGCAAGCGGCAGAGAATTGAGTAGAATGTCCAGTTTGGAGAGAAAGACAACGTTGGAGCCATTCCATAAACATTATCAGCGTAGTCCAACACTGGCAAGATTATTTTCGTACAGCTCACACGGGTGGGAAGGGTGACTGGCTTTGTGCCGATAGAGGACGGCAAGTTTTGGCTGGAGTCTGGCACAGATAGCCTCAATGTGAATGCATCCCAGTATCCCCCAGCCTCCTTACTGCCTTCTCACATTGCTTGCCCACCTTTAAGTCATCTGATATGACTATCCCCAGGTCCCTTTCCATTTTTGTTGTTGTTAGTACCTCCCCATTGTGTACTCTTCCCTGGGTTTTGTTTCCCAGGTGCATTACTTTGCACTTCTTTGTATTGAATCTAAGCTGCCATACTTCTGACCATTCCTCCAACCTTGCCAAGTCCCTTCTCATCCTTTCCACCCCCTTGTGTATCAACCCTGTTGCAGATCTTTCGTCATCTGCAAAGAGGCATCCTTTTCATTCCAGCCCCTCCGCAATGTCACCGATAAAGACATTAAAGAGGACTGGTCCCAGTACTGAACCCTGCAGTACCCCACTAGTAAGCCCTTTCTTCCCCTTCATTTTGGAAGTTAGCGAAATAAGTGGGGAGAACTAAGGGCTGGTTGAGGTGGAAAGACTGAGACCACTTTAGGTCAGAATTTAGGGCGAGTACAGCGGACCACCATGTCCTTGTGAAAGACAGTGTATGGGGGTCAGTGACCAAGGCATGTATTTCAGAGACCCTACGAGTGGAAGTGATGGCCACCAGGAAGGCAGTCTTCCAGGTCAGAAACTTCAGGTCACATGTGGATAGAGGCTCAAAGGGTTTACAAGTGAGCATGTCTAGCACAAGATTGATATCCCCTGGGACAACTGGCTTTCTGACCGAGGCCTCGTGTGCAGAATGCCTTTGAGGAACTGTTTGAACAGGGGTAACTAAGCCAATGTCATGTTCTGGACTGGCTCATGGTATCTGGAAAGTGCACAGAGGTGTATTTTGACCGACGAGTGTTGCAATCTTGTATCTGAAAGGTCCAGCAAGTACTCTAATATCTTGTCAGGAGGACAATGAAAGGGATCTGTACAGACGCTAGCGCACATTCCAATAAGCATCTCCATTTGGGAGTATATGTCTTCCTGGTGGAAGGTTTATGGGCTGCCAAAAGGATGTTCACAATCCTCTGAGAAACTTTAAACCTGTTCACCTCTATCTCTTCAGGAGTCAGGCGTGGAGGTGAAGGGAACACAGGCTGGGAGGACCAGGGATCCCTGGGTCAGGAAGTCCGTTCATAAGGCAGTCGTCTTGGGGACCTCCAGCAACCTGTTGAGTAATGGAAACCATATCTGTCGAGGCCAATAAGTGGCAATTAGAATCATCTTGCCCCTTATTCCTCCAGTCTGAGCAGCACCCTCTGAATTAGCTTTAGAGGAGAAAATGCATACAGAAAGCGTCTTGTCCACTGCAGTCTGAATGCATCCTGACAGACAAGGCCAGATTTTGGACTTCTGGAGCAGAACAGAGGCAATTTTGCATTGAGTGGGGACGTAAAAGGTCCAGGTCTAGACTGCCCCACTCCTTCAGCGACTGCACAGCGTCTGGCACAACTGACCACTCGTGAGGCTCTGCTTCCATCCTGCTGACTTGGCCTGCCAGGTCATTCTGGAGCCTCTGGCAAGTAAATTGCTTGTACCAGAACTTCGTGCTCGAGGCACCATTCCCATACCCTCATGGCTTCCCTGAACAGAAGGTAGGGCTGTTCTCCGCCCTCTGTCAGCTGATGTAGTACATCACCACTTTGTTGTCCGTCTGAAGAAGGATTACCTTCTGACTGACGACATCCTCCAGGACTCTGAGGGCATACAGGACTGTTCTCATCTCTAGGACATTTATGTGGAGATGAGACTCTCTTGAGTCCACACTCCCTGAGTGTGGAGATCCTGAGTGGCGCCCAGCCAAGCAGGGACGCATCCATGGTGACAGTGATCCAAGAGTCCAGTTGGGCAAGGAGAACCCTTGTAGTAGGTTGTTCTCTTGCATCCACCATGTTACCTTGATGGGATAAAACTGTAGATGTGTTATTAGGTTCCATTGCATGCTGAGCATCCACCGAGTGGTCCTCGTGCAATCGAGCTAGAGGCACTGTGAAGACAGAGGAGGCCATGAGGCCTAACATCCATTGCATGGAGTGAGCTTGTACAGGGTTGGCTTCCTGATAAAACAAAGCCATCTGAAGAATGTCCTTTTTCTGTCCTCCAGGAGGAAAGCCCTATAAAGGTAAGGAGCTGGACAGGTTCGAGAACCAACTTGGAAAGGTTGAGAAGAAATCCTAAGGAAGTAAGCACTTGCTGGGTCACTTGCAGGTGAGACCTGACTTGGTCTGGAGGCTGACCCACTAATAGCCAATCGTCCAGATAAGGAAATATGGAAATTTTTGCCTTCTTAGAAAGGCAACTACTACTGCCAGGCACTTTGTGAAAACCCTTGGAGCTGAGGTTAGGCCAAAGGGCAACTCAAACCTGAGGTACCTTCTGTGGGAGCACCTGATGGGAATGTGAAAGTAGGATCTTTGAGGTCCAGGGAGGCTAGCCAGTCCCCTGGCCTGAGAGAGGAAGGATTTTACCCAGAGTTACCATCTTGAACTTTGGTTTTAAAAGATGTTTGTTCAGATATCTTAGGTCCAGGATGGGTCGCCACCCCTGTCTTTTGGGGTCAGGAAGTACCTGAGTACAGTCCTTTGCCCCAGTGTAGGGTAGATACTCTCTCTATAGCTCTTTAAGCTAGGAGAGAAGAAACCTCTGCCTCTAGGGCAAGGGTTTCGAAAAGATTTGCAAGTGGAAAGATCTGGCTCTCATCTTTGGAAATTGTTTGAAGCTGAGAACCAATCCCGGGCTTACTACTTCCAGGACCCACTTGTCTGATGTAATAGACATCCAGTCCTGGACAAAGTAAGCCAGCCTGCCCCTACTGGAATAGGAGAGTCGACCGGGCAGACCCATCAAGGTGTCTGCTTGGCAGGGGCTTCAGGCTGAGGGGTGGATGCAGGCCTACTCATCCCCCTTCTGCCTCTCCTCTCCAAGAACCCTCACGAAAAAGGAAGAAGAGGCCTGTGCTTGGTAAAAGGCCTTTGAAAAGGCCTGCTCCTGCCCCTGAACTGCTGCCTTTGAGGAGTTGCCTGCCTTTCTTTGGCCTGAGCACTCCTGTAAGTGGTCCTGTACTCATCTATTTTTTCATGTAATTCTCTGTCTGCTCCCCAAACAGAGAATTACCCACTAAGGAAAATCCATAGCCTTAACCTGGGTGTCCTCACGCGAGGCTAGTACATCTGAGCCAAGCCATAAAGTGGGAAGGGGACTCAGAAAGCCTAGGAGGGAAACACCTGATGGTCTGTCTGGGAGATGTCCGGTTCCACAGGCACATCCAGTCCTTCACTTACATCATAATCCCCAAATTCCCTTCCTCTTCAAACTCCGGTTCATAAAAATCTTCAAGGTATACTCTTGAACCCGGGGAACCAACCGAACCGAACCACTGCCAGAAGAAGCCAGATTGGCGGAACGGACGGAAGCGATTCCACAATTTGAAACACCCTGGCTATCTCTTCAGCAGTCAGAACACGAACCTCTGGATCAGAACCAGTCAATTTATCTTTGCGCTTTCTTTTTGTCGGAACTGATCCTCAGAATTGCTCTCCTTTTGCCGAAGAAGTATCCCTGGTCAGAGGGCACTCCTCTGGTTCGGTCAAAACCGAACCGGCTGGCATCTGGATCAGCGGACTTTCTGCCTCCTTTTCCCTCAGTCTACCTAATCTCTTCTCAAGGGTAGATTTGGGAAAATGTTTACATATTGGCAGTCTGAATCGAGGTGGTCAAACCCCAGACAATAAACACAGGTGGTGTGGGGATCGGCCTTGGCAAAGACCTCCCACACTCACTGCAGTGCTGAAACCCAGTGGGCCTGTTTTTTCTTGAGTTTCTCAGACACTTAGCCAACCTAACCAAATTTACCCTTTTTTTCAGCAACACATGAACCCAAGACTCCCTTATCGGTTCCTAACCGTGTGTCATAGGTTTGAAAAAACGGTTAAAACACGTTTTTTTAGCACCGATAAGAACCGTAACCACACACTAAATATAGCAAAATTCATTATCAAATGGTCGGTTCAGCTTTAACCGACTGTATTTTTACAAGTTCCACACAGAAATAAAGAACAGTTCCTATCTAGTACTATGGCACCACAGACGGAGACTGAACAGACTATGCGGAAACTTTTTCAATTTAAACCGTGAAAAACTTAAAACTTTAACCAACTTGAACCGAGCTGAAGGAGAAATCTCCAGAGCGACCGCTCAGTGAGGCAAAGTAAAGAATCTGACAGTTTGAGTTCGAATCACTCCAGACAGAGACTTCAACCGAGCTCAAGCTCAGCGCTCCATGCCCTGCATGGAAAGTTAACCCTTAGTTCTCCGGGCTGTTCAAAGGTTGGGAATCAATGCAGTTGTCAGAATACAGCAAGACTTCATGTTGTTTGAATCCTATAACTTCTCTCCACTCAATCAGGCCGCATCTGCACGCTATCTGCCTGTATTCCGGTGGCCACCAGTCTCCTTCCCTATGCACTACCTTACCTACCATAACCTCCCACCCTCACTGTCCCTCGCCCTGCCTCAATCTCCTGAATTCTACACACTCCTAACCTAGCTGTGTGCCCCTGCTGTTTACTTTGCACCCTTGTCAAGTTCCCATACTTATCTAGGCCATCTAAAACTCCGCTTATATGTAATAAAGACAGCATATGACATGTTTGTATGTCTGCCTCTGTATTACTATGTTGCTGCATTGAGCACCTACTTTGTATTTATTTGTTGTCATAATGATGTTATTTGTCACTGCTATATGTAATCTGTTTTGACCCGGTATTAACCAGGTCTGTCTTGCAAATGAGCTTTGCTCAACGATGTTCACTTGGATAAAGAAAGATCTGACTGACTGATTGCTTGAGAACCAAATAGAGTATCAAAGTACAGCAAGACAGTATTCTCTAATTTAATAGCTGGATACACAACACTTGAACACAAACATACCCAACATTAACTGACCAGGGATGGACCATGGTTCATACAGAGGTAGCAAGTATCAAGGAAAGAAAAGACTACAAGTAGGATTCCCTAGGTTCAGTTGAGTGCTAGAAAGATTAGCCAAAGCAGGTACAAGGCTTAGGCTGCAGCAGCAGTGCAGAGAGGGAGTGCTTAAGCATAGCAAGAGAGAGAGATTGTAGATAAGGGAGCACATTCCAAGTGATGGGGGCAGAGTAGGCAAATGATCATTTGCAAATTGCCAGGTGAGCAAAAGGAGTATTCAGCAGAGGGCAGAAAGTGCAGGGAAGATTTATGTGTCAGCAGGTCACTCTGACAGGGAGGGAAAAGAGGAAGGTAAGTTTGTAGATAAAGCAGAGGAAGAGAAATGAAAATTACGTACCTACCGTAATTATGATCTTTCTGTGCATTTTCACCATTCGTCACCTTTGGGTTACTGGCCGGGTCATGACCCATGAGGGCGATCATTTTTTTTTTTTGGATGGGCGGTCGGGCACCACCGTCACACACCACGTAGCATTCCTGGTTGGCCATTATGTGCTGTCGACTTCCTACCTCCCCGCCAGTTCTGAGTCGCTGGAGAGGTGAGGAAAGGGTTGGGAGGGTGGGACAAGGAAGTCCAAGGACAGACAAAGGAAAAGATATATAAAACAAAAGGAGAAATAAATGACTGAGAGGACAGAAGAAGGAGACTAAGGGGATTGGGTAGAGTCCCAATCTCTGGAAATAGGAAAAGGAGAGAGGAGGAATTAGGATAAGCTTGAGGGTGGGGAGAAAGGTAACAACCATTCCCTGGACCTTGACTTGTCTCAGATTGTTTAGGAACTGCAAGGAGTAGCCAAAGGCTCAATGACATAATTCAAGGCAAAGAATTACTGGCATTAACTCCAAAAAGGCAGAAAATGGTATTCTGGAAGAAAGACAGGCACAGGGAATTCTCCCCTCTTAGGAAAAACATTTTGGTGTGAGAAAATTTAGTTTCTCTAAAATAATAAATGATATGTCCAACAGATAAAGAAAATTAAGGACTGACGGGAACAAAGGAGGAGTACAGAATGGAGGGCAACTAGCCAACTCCCACCCCATAAGGGTGGAGCTAGAGCACTGAAGAAGGAGTACCTCCCATGCTGACCAGTCTCCCTTAGAAATATCATCCCCCATGTGCCCCTGTTTATCCCATCCTGACAAAAGAAAGGAGGCTGGCGAGGAGGGGGACCCAGGGACTGAGGCCCCAGGGGATGGCGGGTGGGATTGTGATGAATGGTGAAGATGCACAGAAAGATCATAATTTTCATATCTTATCTGTGTCAATCTTCATCATTCATCACCTTGGGTGAGTGCTGAGCCTCAAGGGGGTTTTAACACTAAAGAACAGAGTCCCTTAGCTCTCAGTGGGTGACACACTAAGAGGGAGAACCTTCGGGCCTGGGGAGGCCTGAGAGTAGGGAGAGAGACGGGACCCCGGAACGGAAGAAAGTTGCCCGACAAACGCGCCGCCTCGCTTCACGGGAGAAGAGATAGGTTTCTGGTGAGCGGAGTTAATCACTCTACACCGAGCCAAGAGTGACAACCGGAAAGACGCAGCCATGCCGCTCACCTAGTGCAGATAGCTGTCCCTACAACCTAGTAGCTACCTCATTGGCATCGTACAATGCCCTCGATTGGTGCCTTGCTAGCTCCAGGCCACGTGCAGAGAGTGCGATGGCTTGTCTGGTAAGCTCCGTGTCAGGCAAAGAGGCTAGGAGCTGACCCAGCCTGGGCCACAAGAACCTATCATAGGATGCGTAGTGGGCCTGATGTGCTGCGATAGAGAGCAGCAACCGTGCTAGGTAGAACGATTCTTCCCCAGAAGTCAAAATCTAAGAATCTTGATCTGGGGGCCGGTCACGTGGAGGGCGCTGGCCCATCAGGAGCGCCCAGCTGCGCCAATCCTGACTGAGGTGAGGCATGGAACCTGGAGACTCGGGGGGGTGCAATACTGCTGGCAGAGATCCTTGAGGGCAGAAACTCGGAGAAGGGCCTCTGCCAGGAGCATAATGACACCACCGAAGGAGCAGGCCAGGGGCACCACAAGGGTGTCCTCTCTAAAGTCGACTAGAAAGGCATGCGTCAGTGCTCTGGGTTGCTTTGAGTAGGCAGGGTGTTGTGCAGGTCCTCCAACATCCTCACGAGGAACTGCTGATACCCTGCAAGATCAGCAGCTGGGAAGATGTGGACAGAAGGCCCTCCCCAGAAGAGGGGATGAGGAGTCAGAGGACCTCAGCTGCTCTGGAAGGTGGCTGCTCAGGGGAGGTTGAAAACCTGTCTGTCCACTGCCCTGACATAAGCGGGAATCGAGTAGCCACGGCCCTGAACTGCTCCCAGGAGAGGGTCCACTAGGACCAAAGATGCCTGGGAGCGCTGGAGAATGTGGCAGAGGATTAGGGGTGAGCCGCATGAGAAATCAGCTGACCTTCGCCTGGGCTAGGAGCGCACCAGGAGTATCAGAAGAAGAAGGTGGTGCTCTGAAGACTCCACAGCTGACAGCTGAACAACCATATCGGAACTGCCTTGGCTGCGCCGGAAGAATCCTCCTGTGAGGTGACCGGGCCGTGTAGAGTCCAGAAGGGCCAGTCCCCTACCCAAAGAACAGGGTCCTCTCAAAGAAACCGGAGGGAAGAGCGGAGATCCATGCTACGGTTTCTCCCAGAGCCCAGGTGGGCTCCAGAAAAGGTCGCTGCACAAACCCCATGCCCTCGACCCTCGGAACCGAGAGCACCTCCTCCTTGAGAGAGCCAGCCTAGGCAACTAGCGGCCCTGGTCGGCCCCCAAAAGAGCTATCCAGGGCACAGCACTCCTCCCTCTCTGGGTGCTCTGGATCGCGCCAAAGTTGGGCGACCTAGGCACACCACCGCTAAGGGTCAGAGAACCCTCCAAGGCCGGGCTGCAGTGCAATGTTGGCCTGTACCACTGCCTGCTGGTCAGAGCCCCTGACCCCAGCCCGACAGTCACTGTCCTCCTCAGAGGGGTCTGACTCGCCTGTCGAGGACACTATGAGGGTGCCCATGCCAGCAGCTAACTCCACTGAGCTAGACTGCCCATCTCACTCAGAGTCCGACTCCTCCTCCAAAGAGGTGGAGACCGGGCCCTGTGCCAAACAGTTGGCGGCGCCTGCTGCCATCTCGACCAAATAGGGTACTAGAAACAGAGACCGAACGGGTGGCAGAAGAGGGCACGGCCCAACCAGGACAGCAGTCTCCAAATCAGAACCTGACATGGTGCCATCCCGCCCACGGGTTCCGCAGTGGCGCCGAGGACAGAGACGGCGCTGACAATGGTCTCGACCGCCGCCTCGGTACAGCAAACAGTGCCAAGACCAGAGACCCCTGACTACGCCAAGTGCGGCGTGCCAAGGACAGAGATGGCACCGCCACGGCTCTGACAGCACTCTGGTGCCGAGATCCGAACCTCCATGGTGCCATGCCCATGTCTGGAACTACGAATGTCCCGAACTGGACACGGCGCAGTGCCCAATCTCGGCACCGCAGATGGTGTTGAGGCGAGAAAGTCAGAGACTCGCGCCAGAATCCTCCCAGCGCGCCGCTAGCACTATCGGGTTTCTGTGAATGGCACCAAGCAACCACGGCGCCAAGCGACCGACCGACGCTGACGATGACTCAGTCAGGGCCCACAGTGCCACAAACCACAATGGCGCCAACAGACAGCGCTGAGGACGGCACCAACCTGGGCCTTCAAAGCTGTGGGTCCGACACCGGGAGCCTTCGCTCAAGGGGTGACTGCCACACGGGTGCCTCCCGCCTGTCTCCCGGAGGAAAGAGAATGGGCCTCCCACCACAGGAGAAGCCTCGCCACGGCCAGGCTACGAGAGACCAAGGCTCCTTCCTCCTCAGTCCGTGTATAGAACCGGGAGGGACCCAGAGGAAAGGCGAGAACGCGGGCTTGCCCGGACAAGTGCGCTACCACCCCCAAAGTCGGCGGAGCTCAAGGCCACTTTCCACGCTAAGAGCTGCTTTGATGACCCGTGGTCCATAGAGAAACAGACGCTGTACGTAATCCATGTTGTGAAGTGGGCCAAGACACGCAAGGCAACAGTCGTGGTTGGTCGGTAAAGGAGTATTTTTCATGGGGTCGTTCCCATCTTAGAAGTTTTCTTGCCCTCCAACCGAGACATGACCTATGAAGAAAAAACACAAATAAGACTCAACGTCACAGAATAACAAAAATAATGGAAAGATCTTACTGGGCGACGTTGAGTGTGGCTAGCAGAACCAGGAGGAGGGATATGAAAATCGACATGGAGTCGAAAGATTAAGTGCTCTACAGTTCTATATCAATAGAACCAGGGACACCAGTCAAGCCAGTAGCTCCTTGTGTGCTTCACACGTCCGCTGGGTCAGCCAGTGTCCATCAAATGTATCTCTGCTTGGATAGTGGCATGCTTTGCCATTGTTACTCCATGGTGCAGGTCAGATTGGAGGGCCAGGTGCGTGCCCATTCCACCAGAGCTGTGGCCGCGTCTCTGGCAGAGATCCGCTGTTCCCATAGACTGACATTTGGCGTAGTGGCTACTTGGAGCTCAGTGCACACTTTGTGAAGCACTATGCTCTGGATGTCCATGCCAGACAACATGCTTCCTTTGGCAGGACAATCCTTAATGGAATTCTGTCCTGAGTGAACTCTGTCTCCTATCAGTCTGCTCAGTGGATTGGTTTAGCTTGGTACTCTAACTAGAAGTATGAATATATGGTGAAGATTTCAAGTCCAGGAAGATATGAAAATTACATACTCACCATAATTCTTGATCTTGTTGGACAAGTCTTCACCATTTATTCATACGCCCACACACCATCCCCGAGTTCACTCAGTCTGTTTCTGGTCTTTACTCCCTCATTTGGTTTGGGCAGTTAAGACATTGTTTAAATTGACCCTTCTTATACGGGTCACTCAGGCTATCTTATGCCCTTGTTAGGTTAGATGTTTCCTAGTTTTTATTATGCTGCACCTCCTTGGTAAAAAAGGAACTGAGGCAGCTGGAGGGTAGGTGCTGAGGTAGCCTACACAGGCGAGACAGCCTTGCGGTGCCGTGCATGCATGGTCCTACCTTGGCTCTCCTGAAGGTGTTTGGCTCCTGCGAAGAGGTCCCTACCACCGCGGCAGACCCAGCAGTATGAATGAATGAAGACTAAGTCCACAAAGATCCTCCTCTAGGTCATCGCTCCAACTCGTAGTCGGTACACCGCCTCCAGCATCGTGCTCAGGTCTGGCGACATGCTTGGAGACAGGTCTCGCGCTCTATTACCATGATTGACACCATCCTGCAATACCATGCTTGATGTCAGCTTCGACAGCACTCGGTGCCATCACTCTTGCACAGTGTCACAGACGACACCAGAGTCAGAGTCAGTGACAATCTCGGAGAGGACAACGTAAATGGCATCTCGCTCTGAGCTGGGACCAGGGTTGACACCATATCCATCACCATCCCAGTCACCATGTCTGTCACCATCCACCTCCTTGGTGTTGCTGGAACACCATGGATAGGGACAGTCTCCAAGCAGGCATCAGAACTACAAACAGCCTCGTGCTGGTCCCTCCTCTGACACTGCAAACAGTGTCTGAGGAAGGCCTGGCACTGTCCTTATGGTCATCTGCCACTGCCATGTCTTCACAGCAAAACAGTGACAACAGCATGGGCAACACCACGGGACAACATTGAGGTGCCCACGTGTAGACCAAGCACACAGCCGGCTTCACCACTGGGGACGCCTGCTGCTCAGGGCAGAAAGACTGTGAAGGTGTGCAGCTGACCACCCAGAAGGAGTTGGTTATCCACAAAACCCAACCACTAGAGTCTCAGACACCCCAGCAAGGTGAAGTTGAGATGAACTGTACTTCATGAATGCAGAGGTCCCAGGAAGTGGTCCAGGGAAAGGCCTAAAGATTTAGCCTTGGACGCATGCATGCAATGCCTGCACAGAAGGTGGGGACTGAGGACCCCCTCAAAAAAAAAACCAAAATGCATGGTTCTCAAATGTATGACGGTCTATGGAGAAGCAGGTGTCACACACACATCCTTGTTGTGTTCGGTCCAAGGCAGGCCACAGAGGTTGAATACCAGTCCATCACAGCCATTTTGTGCCCAAAGGGGTGGATGCGTTATGAGTGACTGCAGGACTTTCTCCCTTCAATGTGGTCCCTTTTTCTCAGATTTCATCATGCAGAAAAGGAAAGATAATAAGAACAGTACTGTAAACTGAAAAGAAACACTTTAACACAGTAAAGTACTTCACTGGCTATGAGGCAAACTGAGCTGCACACCCACGATGTCCTCTCGATGGTGGGAAGAAGAGAAATGAGGGCGGGACACTGACAATGGTTATTGGCTAGTGCACAGCACCATGTAAGGTGCACAGGCACCATGCCCAGTAACCAGTGGTGCCCTTCTGACCACAGCTTGCTCCCATGTGGTCCTAGTGCCTCTAGCCCAGACCTGTAAGTGGGTATCAATGGTGAAGATTGATTCTTGAAAGATCACTGTATTTGGCCAGTGGACAGCACGTAGTATGTGTGCTCCTCCACGCACATACACCATGGCATGCCACAAGGTCAAGGGAAGGAAACTGGAAAATTATTATCTAACCAATAAGGCAACAGGACCAACGTTAACTCTTACTTTCTCCTGCAGGAATATCGATTGTGGAGTACCACAGGGTTTCATCTCTTGACCCTGCTCTTCTCCCTTTCTTTAATCTACCCAGCATTTGCCCCTCCTCTGGGATGGTACTGTCCAATGATATAGTGCTGTTCAAGGTGGGGAGGAGCAGGGGCCTTGGGCACCTTAATTTAGAAAGATTTTAGCGATTTGCAACATTGGTTCAGATTGAACAAGATGATTTAAACATTAAAAAAAAGCCATGCTATTTGCTGGCGAATCTGAGTGTTAACTTAATTTTTAAAATTAAATCTACTGATGGGGACTTTATTGAAACAATCAATGAATTTAAATACCTGGACCTGCAGTAGGCAGTGCACTCTCTTATGGCCCGCATATTTCCAGGTTGGTTGAGACAATCCATCAGAAGATTGATATGCTTTCAGGATTAGAAAATGCCTTGTTGTGGAGACTAGGAGACTGTTAGCTAGCAGTTTCCTATTCTCCACTATCCATTATGGTCTTGTGCGCTATTCCTTGGCAGTCACTGGGCTTGTATCCAGAGTCACTTCTCATACAATCTTGTCTGTCAGTTTGTTACCGCCTTCCATTTTGAACTCATCACTGCACTCTTTATGAAAGCATGGGGTTGTCTTTCTTTGAAGAACACAAAATATTAAACCTGCTGCTATTGTGCATAGGTGGCTCGGGTAAATACCTAACAGCGTAAAAGGCTTCCTACAAAAGAGATACTTGTACTTTGCAATAACTTTTCACCTCTATATGGTTTCCATTAGGTACACCCAGCATGGTTAGAAAGTTTCACCATACTATGCAACTAAATTGTACAATTATTTACCATCAAACCTTACACAGCATAATACTGCCTCTGCCTTTAGAAGAATCTTACTGCCTGGTAGGGCTTGATATCCATTTGCCACTGTAATGTGTTAAAATAACATAGAAACAGCTCACGTCATGTTATCTGTTTATTTTATTTATTGTTAATGATATATTTTGTTAAATGTTTAATTTATTCTGGTTGCATGTGAAAATGGGCATTTTGCCTACTATACTTACAAGTACAATCAAACAAACAAACACAAAATTGCTGGCTGTGCATCAGGAAGCCCGCTCACCCATGCCATTTCCTTGGACCCTCACAAAGAAACTGGATATGGACTCCGGGGGAGCACGCCCCCTCAAGCCATGGGAGACTTCAAAGGCAGGTGAGTTCTTAGTGAATGTAGTAGCAAGCTGGGGAGGTGAGCAAGAGCTGAGAGCCCAGTCAGCACCCTGGACAGCAAAATTCTATGGGCGAATTAAAAAACAGTACCGATTAATTCAAGTGTCATGACAAAAGGTCTCATCTTATTATTGCAAAGATGGCCATTTAACTGCAACTGAGGTTTACAGCCCCGCACTGCTCCTTATCAATGCCTCTTCCCCACAACAGTGTCCACTCTACCTGTACATCAGGATGATGATAAGCACAATGAAGACCACCACTGCAGCCCCAGCTCCCAACCCAGTCTGCGCCCTAGCGGGAAGCTGGACTGGTTTCTGTGTCGACTCAACCTTACAAGGTTGAACTGCAGCTTCCCATCCAAACCTACAGAGAAAAAAGGTCAGACACCAGACATTAGTGAGGTTCCCACTGCACAGACTCCAGCACAGTCCACTTACCAACTACTCCCTAAAATGTTTTGTTGATACGTCGCCCAGGCACCCACCAACATACAGTCTCCACTTAACACCTACCCCAAACAATGTTTTCAAAAGAATTATAATTATTGTCTCCATCTCTCAGCATGCACTATTCCCAACTGCCAAATGCCACTATCCAGTCTCATCAACGCCCATCTGGGATGGCTCGATCCTCATCTTGCATCTCATGTCAGGGCACATGTGTTAGCATAACCATCAGGTAACCATGTCCAGATGTGGTCCAGGTAGCAGAGTGAAGCACAAGAATGCTGGGTCCTTCAAGCTATAAGTCTAAGTTTGGTCTTTTCTCGTTTCCTCCTCTGCCCCTATTGGACAGTGGTTTGGGTGACTCCAGGGTATGCACATGCATGCAAAGGCATGCTGGAGCTCAGAGCATGCCAGTCTCTATCCCTCCATAAAGCTTTTAGCGGCACTGCCACCTCTAGTCACTAAGGGTGCTGCAGTGCAGTGGGATCATAAGCCTCTCTCCCCCACCGAGGAGGCAGCATACACAATCCTCTTCCATCCAAACACCTAGATTTATTCCAAAATTTGGGTCAGCAGCATGACATGCAGCAGCACTTGTGGTGTGCCGCACCAACAGTAGGCCCAAACATCCTTTTGATAACCCCAAACAGCCCACATTAACCCCTCACCCACTGGAGAAAACAAAATTCTTGGAGTGAAAGGCATGAAAAGTTACTCACCGTGGTAGCATCTTTCTTCTAATGGACTAGAACTACCAGTCTAACTTGTGTATTGTCGTCAGCTAGTGCATAATGCACTAGAAATTAAATTTATGTACTTATCATAACTGTTGATCTCCCTGAATATCTTCTCCATAGATTACCACTAATGAATCTGAGCAGGAGGTGCTAAGATGCTGCAAGAACAACAACTTTTCTGGTGGGTGTCATCGAGGTACAGGTTAGGAGCATAGGAGAAACCAGGAGCAGTTGTAGAATTCGCAAAAGTGTTTATTAGTACCAGCAGTAACATACAAAATAAACTTGTTCAGTATAACTATTTACAAAGGCAGAATAAACAGAGAAGATCCATCTGAGTTGTCCTTCAGTCTCTGTCTCTAAACATTGCAGCTCTCTCTTATAAGTCTCTTCCAACAAGCATCCTGTTTTTCCCCAAAATGTTCTTGTAAATTTCAGGCAGGTGCAGAAAGAACACAATGTCCCAGAACTGAGGCCCCTTCTCCACAACTTCTGAAAAGGGCTTAAAACTGCTCTCAGGTTAACCCCATGAGTTGCCAATAGCAATAGCTTTTGCAATCATCTCAAACTACAATTATATACATTTCAACAGTAACACTATATAATTTCTAAACAAAGGGATCCAATATCAGTTACATTTCCACATAATGATTTGCATATATTTTATACTTGCAGACATGCAAGGGAGGAAAAGACAAACAGCAAGGGAAGACTGAGAGACAGTGAGAAGCAAAGACTTGCAGACTGTCGGGGTGATCAAATCCTAGATCTCACAGGACAATTTGGTTGCACAGACAGATAAGAGACAGGAAAGGAAAGAACAGAACAGATCCTTGCATTCAAACTCTCCTTAACAACTGGGACAGGGTCCTATTCAATCCTATCACATACACCCCCCTCCTTAAAGGAAACCTGTTTTATCAAACAGGTTTCCAAAATTTCTATTAATTCTCTAACCTTAGCTTCAAACTTTCAGAAATTATGCACATGTGCAGTATGAACAGGTTACTCACCTATAACAGTAGTTCTAGGAGTGGTATATGTTGTTCATCCACACTGTTTGCCATGTCCTTTCCTTTAAGATTCTTGCCGGAAGGTCTAAAGCCGCTCTCCTCAACCATCAGGGTGGTATATGCCTCGCTCCACCCCTTGATGCTAGATCTTGCCTGCTGGAAGCTTAGGTTGTGCGTTGAAGCTGGGGCGGTCGGGTGGGTTCGTGCATGAAAACATATACCTCTCCTAGAAATGGAAATTACGCACTCACTGTAATACTTGGATCTTCTTTGACGAAGGCTCCACCACTCATTCACACTAATGGGATCTACTCCAGAGGGCTTAGACCCAGCGGAGCAAACTTTCTGCAGGAGGGCCAGCGCCAGAGATGGAGCCGCGAGGAGCGGCACCGCGAGCCTCTGCTCGCATGCGACAATGACTATCTTCGCATCGACCCTCCAACCACCTCAGTACTTTTTTTCTCCGAGGAGTGCAGCGTAACTAACTTAAAAGGATAGCATAACCAAAAACGGACATAAGATAGTCCGGAAGACCCAATAAGAAGGGTCAAGAAAGAAGTCTTCACAGCCTAAAGATTGAGGGTGAGACCAACAATAGAGGTGAGCTCGGGGATGGTGGGTGGAGCATGTGAATGAGTGGTGGAGCTTTGTCCAAGAGAGATCAGAATTACGGTAGATGCGTCATTTATATCTTCCTGGACATAAAGTCTCCACCACTCATTCACACTAATGGGAGAGTACCGAGCTAATAATCCCCGAGAGGCGGCAGGAGACCAAGAGCTCACAAATTTAGGACAGAAGTCCATTAGGATGGTTCTGCCAGGCGGAAACATGTCTCGCTGGCATGGACGTCAGGGCACAGTGTTTGTGAAGTATGCACTGAGCTCCAGGTGGCTGCACTGCAAATATCTGCAATGGGCACATTGCAGATTTCACCAGGGATGCCACGACCGTCTAGTAGAGTGAGCGACATCCTGCCTTCCAGCTTAACCTGCACCATGGAATAACAGTGGCTAAGGCATGCCACCAGCCATGCTGAAATGCATCTGATAGCGACAGGATGACCCAGCGGGTCTTGCTGAAGGAAACAAACAGTTGTTGAGCTTTGCGAAAATCTTTTGTCCTATCCAAATAGAAACGCAAAGCCCTTTTGACGTCCAAAGAATGAAGAGAATGCTCCCTTCATTTTCAAGTTCGCAAGTAAGTAGGAAGGATCAAAGGTTGGTTTAGATGGAATTCTGAAACAACCTTAGGATGGGTCCTAAGAACTACTTTGTCTTTATGAAGCACAGTATATATAGAGGGTCTGTGACCAAGGCATGTATCTCAGAGACCCTATGGGCCGAGGTAATGGCCACCAGGAAGGCTGTTTTCCAAGTGAGGAATTTCAACTCACAGGTAGCTAGAGGCTCGAAAGGTTTGAGTGATAATGTCTAGCACAAGATTAATGTCCCAGGTTGCGACGGACGTCTGATAGGAAGTCTGGTATGCAGAATTGCCTTAAGGAACCTCTTAACCACGGGTAACTGAGCCAGTGACAAGGAAAGTACTGGCTCATGATAAGCTGAAATGGCACAAAGGTGAACCTTGACTGTAGAGTATTGCAGACCTGAATTTAAGAGGTCCAAAAGGTACTCTAGAACTTTATTTGGTGGGCAGGAAAAAGGATTCAAAGAGGATTTTGCACACCAGAGCAAAAACGCTCCATTTGGCTGTGTAAGTTTTTCTAGTGGCTGGCTTAGCACAGCCAGAATATCTGAAACTCTGCAGGAGACATTGAACCTGTTCACTTCTAACTCTTCAGGAGCCAAGCATGAAGGTGAAGCGATCTCAGATTGGGATGGAGCACAGGCCCCTGAGTCAGAAAGCTCATCTGAAGGGAAGCGAGCTGAGGGGTTTCTAACATACTGTTGAGTAACGGAAACCATATTCGCCGAGACCAGAAGGAGCAATGAGAATCATTTTGCTCCCCTGGGACTCGAACTTGAGAAGTACCCTCTGAATTAGAGGAAGAGACAGAAAGGCATATAGAAAGTGTTTTGTCCACTGCAGCCAGAATGCACCCTGACAGAAAATGCCAGGCCCTGGATTTCTGGAGCAGAAGAGAGGCAGTTTTGTGTTGAGTGGGGATGTAAACAGGTCCAGGTCTGGAGTTCCCCACTCATGAATAGTGACTGAACTACAGCTGAGTCGAGAGACCATTCGTGAGGATCTGTCTCTGTTCTGCTGAGACAGTCTGCCAGTTCGCTCTGCACTCCAGGAAGGTAGACCGCTTGAATTAGAACCTTGTGCTCCAAGCACCATTCCCACACTCTCATCGCTTCCCTGCACACGGGTATGAGTGAGCACCGCCTGCTTTTTGATGTAATACATCGCTGCTTTGTTGTCCGCTTGAAGGAGAATGTTCTTGTGACAGAGAATGTCCTTCAAAGCCTGGACTCCATAAAGGACGGCTCTCATTTCTAAGACATTTATGTGAAGCTGGGACTCGTCCCTGAGTCTATTCACCTTGAGTGTGGAGAGTCTGACAGTGAGCTCCCACTCCATCAGGGATGCGTCCGTGGTAATGGAAATCTGATGATCCAGAGGAGCAAAGGATTTTCGCACAGGAAGTGTCCAGAAGAGTTCCTATGAAAAGGAGCCTCTGGGAGGGTTGCAGCTGCGATTTCTTGAGGTTTAGCAGGACTCTCATGGACGGAGAAAGTCTGAGGTCAAGCAATGGCGCCAAGAGTTCTTGCCTGGACAGGCTTGCTAGAAGCCAGTCATCAAATATGGGAACACTTGTATTCCGATTTTTCTGAGATGCACTGTGAGGATTGCACAACACTTTGTAAAAACTTGCGGCGCCGAGGATAGCCCAAAGGGTAGGACTCTGAACTGATAATGCTGGCCCAAAGCCACGAACCTTAGGTATTTGTGATGCCTTGGGTGAATAGGAATATGTTGGTAAGCATCCTGCATGTCCAGGAGGCTAACCAGTCATGTTGATGAAGTAAAGGTAACAGGGTTTCTAGCTATATCATTTGAATTTTCTTTAGGAAGAAATTTGTTTAATTTTCTGAGGTCCAAAATGTGGACATGCCCCGGTTTCTTTGGTACCAGAAAATAATGGGAGTAGAACCCTGTGTTCCATTGATCCAGCGCTAACTACTTCTACTGCCCTGTTGTTCAAAAAGGCCTTGTATCTCGGAGGTGAGAAGTTCTGACTAAAGTATTGACAGTTTTGGCTGCCATTTGGGGACAATCCGAGGGTTCTCTGAAAAATTGAGGGAATATCCTCATAATGATCGGGAAGACCCATTTGTCCGGGTTATTGACTTCCATTGGCTCTAGAATTGAGTCAGATGACCTCCCACCGCTAAGGAGTCCCTCCCCTCGGGCAGCTGAGAGGGGACTTGGGCCAGAAACTCAGAAGGCGGCACTGGGTGCTTTGGGTCCTTGCACCTTCTGCTGCATTTTCTTTAGAGGCCGAGGGGCTTGATTTTTATTAAAACCTCCCTGCCTTTGCCTCGAAAGGACTGACAGTTATGAAACTGCGTTGTTAACACCTCCCGAGAGGGGGGGGCGAGAGATCGAGCCAATTTAATGGCTGACCTAGTCTTCTGTGTGGCCTCTAGAGCCTGTTCTACTTGAGGGCCAAGAGATGCACAACATTGAAGGGCAACACCATAACCTGTTGCTGGGCATCATTAGTGAAACCTGAAGTGCGTAGCCAGGAATGGCGGTGGGTACAAATGCCCACTGCCACCGCCGAGGCAGTATCGGCACGCCCGTTGCTGCTTTAACCTGCTGGTTGTTGGACTCGATACCTCTGGTTATGGTTTGAAGAAGCTCTGAATTAGTGTCAGACTCGCAGAGCTTCAACCGCTTGTTTGAGCGAATGCCAAAGAATATACTCATATTGAGAGAAATAGCCCTGGTAGCTGGCGATACACATACCAGAGTGGATGCAGCAAAGACTCTCTTACCTAAAGTATCTATCTTATGAGATTCTCTGTTTATAGGTCGAGCTGTAGTAGTCTGAGGAAGGACGACTTTATCATTCTCTGCCAAGACTACAACAGGATCCACAAAGGCTTGGGAGGCCAAAATAGGTCGATCCTTGGGAGCAGCATACTTCTATCTATGGACTTAGCCACATAAAGTATGAGAGCAGGATTATTCCATACCATTTGAGAAAGCTGCCCTCAAAGGAGGGTTGTACCGGGAGTTAAACCATAGGGATGTCCGAACATGAAGGTATTGAGTCTTAAAAGCTTCCAGGATCGATGCCCATAGTCTGGAGAGAAAGAGTGGAATTCAAATTTTCAGCAGAGATTTAAATGACAGGTCCTCAACCACAGGTTCTGCTCCTTCCACATCATTACCCAGTCTAAGATCTGGGTCAGGCTCAATATCATCTCCTGACAGTCCAGGAGGGACTGCATGGACAGGAAAGGAATGAAAATCAGCAGGAAAAGAGGAGGGAAAAGAATTGGAGAGGAGAAACCCTGAAGATTGGCAGATGAAAAGCCAGGCCTCAGAATCAAGAAGAACATGGTGCCGAAAGGCAGATGGCATCAACAAGGCAGATGGCGGCAAAGAACACGGTGCTGAAAGGCCGCACAGCACCGAGAAACCCAATGGCACCGAAAAGCTGCAAGGCGCAGAGGACGGAGCTCGACAGGCGATTACGCAGAGGACGCGCCAGCAGGTGCCGAAGCATCACCAGGTGCCGCAAAACGCTAAGCAACCCACCGATGCCAGTGGCGCCAAAACCAACCCAGGGCCCTGAAAATTAGGGATTTGAGGAAAAGAAGGAAGAATACCAAGAGATAGAGGCATTGGTGTGGCCCCTGGCCGCAGCCATGTGAGGGGGAAAACACCTGAGCGCCGGAGTCGACGGCACTGGAAGAGGGCGCCACGTGACTAGAGAGGCCCAATCGCCCTGCCTGATCCCCCAAAGAGCCTGAGAGCCCCGGAGTGACCGGGCCAGGCAGCTTGACCAGCCTCCGAGCCCACTGCTCATTCAGAGTGGCCCACTGATGAAACTGCTCATAGGAAGCACTACCAGAAGGCGGGATGGGCTCCGATGTCAAAGAGGTCGGTGACCAGAACCAGAAACCGCGACCAAGAAGGAGACCGCAACTGACCCTAATGACCAACAGTCAACGCCAAGAGCATATTAGAGGGCGACCTCGAGTGATGCCTTTCTTTGGACCCACGGGGTCAAGAAGAGTTGAGGCCGAACGCTGCAGAGAAATGCACTGCCACTTTATGCTTCCGGGGACCGCCCAACTCCTTGGGCATTGAACCATCCGCTGTCAGACCCCCCGAGAAGGAGGCGACTGGACCCAGCCCAGCTGACTGAACAGCTTACACGAAGTCTCCCCATCAACACCTGACCAGCTCATGGTTGATCTCATTAATGTAGGCTGAGACTTTTTTCTGATAAGAATAAATTAGCGTAAACTTTATTCGAAAAATACTACAAAATAATAAACTGAAAACTATACTACTAGTTTGAAGTTTGACTCCTGCGGCTAGCGAGTGCCACTGAAGCGCATTTGAAGGCAGAAAAAAAGAACTGAGGTGGTTGGAGGTCAACGCCGAGACAGTCATTGCCGATAAGCAAAGGCTCAAGGCACTGCTACTCGCAGCTCCATCTCTGGTGCTGGCCCTCCTGCAAAAAAAATTTGCTCCTGCTGTTTCCTAGCATCTCCGGCATAGATCCCATTACTATGAATGAGTGGTGGAAACCTTATTCCAGGATGATGGTGCGAGACCCGAGATACTGATTCAGATCGTGGAGATCTAGGATCGGGCACCAACCCCCGTCCGCTTGGGCACCAGGAAGTACCTGACATGAAGCCTGGGTCTGCAGGAGGATCCAGCACTGAGCTACTGACCTCATGGAGGAGCTGAGCTAGGTCATCTTGAAGAGCCGACTGAGTGCAAGCTGAGATCCTTTCCTCCTGAGGTGCGAGGGCTTGGCTGGGAGGGTACTGCTCAAATTCCAGAGGCAGTCCCTGGACGCACCACTTCTAGAACCCACCTGTCCAAGGTGATATCGGACCAGGCGGAAAGAAAGTGGTGGAGCTGGCCTCCATGGATGACCTAGAGCTAGCGTGACGGGTGTAGGGTAGCAACCCCAACCTGTCACTGAGCAGGCTTAGGAGGAGGAGGAGAAGGCTCCTGTACCGCACCTCAGCCTCCTTTACGGGCTGTTGAGGACCCTGCTTGGCCTGGGCGCCAAGCTTGAGCTTGCTGTTGCTGCTGTCCTCCTTGATAGGAGGGCTGCCTAACCACAGGGAAGAGTGCCAAAAGGCTTCTTCTTGCGCTCTGCTGGTTTTTGCCTGAAGAACCCTTCACAGAGGTAGAATCCAAGGTAGCACTGGACTGCTCTATGCGCTGGAGGTGACCAGCCACTCCTGGACCAAAGAGGTCGGTGCCTAGGAAGGGCACGCCAGCTAACTTGTACTGGGTATCCGCCGGAAGGAGGATAGCCTCAGCCAAGCCCCGCGGCAAGTGGCCACTGTAGCTGCGAAAGAGCAGGCACAGGAATCTCCAATGTCCAGGGTCGCCTGAGCTGCTGTTTTGCAACAGCATGGCCCTGATCACGGGCTTGCTTCACTGTGGTCTGTATGTCCACCGGGAGATGAGGAGGATCATCCAATGACCCAAGAAGGGCATGAGAGAAGTGTGCCATGATAACAGCTGAGCTGGCCTGACGAAGGCCTAAGGAGGAGGCTGCATAGACCTTACGGGCGGAATGGTCCATATTCTTGGACTCCTTGTCCGGGGTCGATCCAGTGTCGGCCGAGATGCCAGTAGGTCTGAACACAGAGGCAGTCACTAGGCTTACGGCTGAAGGATGCTCTGTGAACCCGCACCAGGGACCCCATGGGCACCGTGTACCCTGGGGCCATGTGGCAGATGGAGCTGGGCAGGAAGCAGGGCGCTGCCAAAGCTCAAGGTCCAGGCCAGTGATGGCCTCGCCACTAGAAAGGCCTCCATTGGGGTATCCCCTTTGAGAATATCCGTAAGGGGGTACTCCGCCTTTTCTGGATGGGCTCCAGGGACATTCCAGTGGACTCGGAGATCAGGCAGAGAATGCCCTGAAAGAGGAAGGGCCTTCCTCTAATCCAGCCACAGACGATTCATCATCTCCTGGATGAGAGGTAACCCTGTATCATCGAGTCCAAAGAGTCTGGGTACAATGGTCTACCGCCCACGCCCCTTCGATCCACTGGGCGGTCAGGGATGACCTGTAATGGACACAGGGGAGCCCGTGTCTGTATGGTCCTCTTTGAGGGAGACCCTCCTGAGGCTGCTTAGGCGGTGGCTCCACCAAACTGGTGGAGAAACCAGAATAGGCCGAGCCGGAATACGCACTGGCCCCACGGGAGGTGGGACCAGAGGTCTTCAGTTCTGAGGGGTCGTGCCGGCTTAGAGGCGGGAGCAAAGTAATGGTCGGGCACGCGGGCCGCATCTGTCCGTCAGAATCAGCTGTTGCCACATCAAGTCCTCATAGCGTCACGGAGTTTCCGCCGAGGCTTTTCTTCATCCGAGGAGGATGAAGACCGTGGCGCGCCTCTTTTTGAATGTTTGTGGTCTTTTTCGGCCGTCGACCTAAGGGGTCCTAGTCCGATCGAGACCGACAGAGTCGGTTCGCTCAATCAGGGACACCGGAGTCGGTGAAAACGAATCCGCCACCTTTCCTCGATTGGGACACCCGAGGGCAGTGTCTCCTCATCAGGAAAGGAAAGGACAGGCGCCCTTTCTAAGGAATCGCCGACCGAGTCGGTGACAAAGGCTCGACTGGGTTGAGTGTAATCTCAGCCTGTCCAGCCGCTTCCTCGGTCTTGGTGCCTTGGCCAGATGGAAGGTCCGTAGAAGCCGGCAGTCGAGAAGCGATCTCGGACAAGTCGAGACCGCATGTTCCTGGGACTCTGACCTCTCTCGTCCCAGGAGCATCTCCTCTGAGGAGAAGACGACTTGGGGTCCTTATCCTCTTCCAAGGAGGGAGGAGGTGAGCCTGAGGGCGCCTCACACCTGGTGGGGAGAGACTGGCACAACTCACTAAAGGAGCCCGGAAAATTGAGCCAAGGTTTAAAGGAACAAAACGTGACTGGATGAAGCCTGAGCCACTTCCTCCTCAAAAGCAGCCATCTGCTCTAGCTTGTTGAGGATCCCATGGCTACAGAAACCGCCACCTTGCCTCCTTAGATTTCACCGGGCGGTTTCTGAGCCTGGTCCTCCCAGTTTTAGGTGCGCCTTTGGCGGTCATCCAGAATGTTGGGATGGAAGGCCAAACAGAAGGTACAGGACATGGTGTTATGACCGACACCTAGGCAATACACACACACACACACACACACACACACGAGAGGTGGGGATCGTGCATGACATTTTCTGGCTCGCAGGGACACTAGCAAAACTGGGGACGATTTGTCCTCCATGTCTGATGCGCTTGTAATTGGAATCGTGAACTCTGATGAGTTTCAAGGTAATTTACGGTGAAACCGACGCTATGTAATCCAGGGCCTGCGAATTGCTAAAGTAGCACGAGGGAACCTGAATCTTCCAGCAGAAAGGAAGATCTAGGCGCAGAGGCGGAGCCAAGGCATTTACCACCCAGGTGGGTGGGAGGAGCCAGCTTGAAGACCTCGCCAGATTTAAAGAGGAAAGGGACATGCCAGAGAGTGTGGAGGAACAACATATCCACGCTCCTAGAACAACTTTACCATCTGAGGAATATTGCTAGGATCAAACCCTAGTTCTGCCTGAGGACCTCCCCAATTAATACAAACTTTGGTGACATCCAGACTGGATTACTGGAATGCGCCTACTGGGTCTCTGGGGCGCCCCTGCACCGCTGCAGCTAGTACAGAATGTTGCTGCTAGACTGTTGACTGGACAGTCTAAATACAGCCATATCATCCCGGTTTTATGCGTGAAGTGCACTGGCTGCCAGTCAGGTGGAGAGTTCTCGTCAAGGTGGACTTGCTCACTTTTAAGGCCCTACATGGACTCAGCCCTGCCTACCTAACTGACCTATTAACACCTGCCCACTCCCTTCGCTCTCCTCCTCTAGGGGCCTCCTTGTGATTCCCAGGATGAGACTAAAACTGCCAGCGACAGATTTTTGGTGTCACCAGCCCTGCTCTGTGGAATTGGCTCCTCCAGCTGTAAGGAGGTCTCTTCAGTTGAGGCATCTAAAGCCGCCTCAAGAACCATTTATTTAATCCAGCATTCCCAGACTTATTCTTTAAAGTACAGTCTTAAGTTATGGCTATGTGTTTTGCAGGCATCTACTTCATCCTGATAAAAGCCTGCTGTTTTATTATATTTATTTAGCTGCTTTATTTATTAACGCTTATTATACATGTTTTTATTGCCTTTGTATTTTGTATCTGTACGGCACCAAGAGGCTCAGGGATTGGGAGCCCAAAAATAAAATTTGCCTTGCCATTTGCCAGTGGAAGGCTTCCTGGCAGTTACCAGGACATTGGCGACCCTGGAAGAAACCCCTACGCAGGCGATAGCCAAGTTCATGGAGCCACCCATGTAGATGTGGGAGACTTAAGGTTGGGATGAACCAGGGTGCCCTTTACTGGGACAGCAAGCTGGTGCACAAGAGCAGGGGTACTGGAGGTTCCACTGCCAGCTGTTGCAGCAGAGGGAATCAAATCTGATGCAGCCAGTAAGGAGCTATGAGAATCACCTCTGCCTCCTCTGACTGAAGCTTGAGAAGAAACCTCTGTAGGAGCGGGAAGGGAGGGAAGGCATATAGGAAATGAAAATTACGTACCTACCATAATTCTTGATCTTCTTGGACAGGTCTTGACTGTTTATTCTTACGTCTGGGTTCATGCCAGAGGTGCTAGGACCCTCATGGAGGAAAATTTTCAGGAGGGCCGACGCTGTAGGACTGCCGCATGCACAGCACTGCAAGATCAGCTCACGCCTGTGTAGGCTACCTCAGCGCCAACCCTCCAACCACCCCAGTACATTTTTAACGAGGAGTTGCAGCATAAAAAACTAGATAAACACCTAACAAGGGCATAAGACAGCTCTGTTTGACCCATATAAGATGGGTCAATTTAACAGCATCTTCACAGCCCAAACCAACAAGGGAGTGAAGACCAGGAACAGAATGAGAGAGCACGGAGATGGTGGGTGGATGGGTGGGTGTATTAACAAATGGGAAGACTTGTCCATAAAGATCAAGAATTATGGTAGGTATGTAATTTTCACATCTTTCAGGACTAAGAAAGTCTTTACCATTTATTCATACTTCTGGGCTAGAGTACCAAGCTAAACCAATCCTCCAAGCAGGGTGGCAGGAGACAGAGCTCACTCAGGACAGAAGTCCATTAAGGACTGTCCTGCCAATGGAAGCATACTGTCTTGCATGCACATCCAAAGCATAGTGCTTCACAATGGTGCGCACTGATCTCCAAGTAGACCCTTTGCAAATCTCAGTAATGGGAACAGAGCGATCTCCGCAAGGACACAGCAACCACTCTAGTTGAGTGGATGCGCACTTGGCCTCCCAACTTTACCTGTGCCATAGAATAACAATGGCGAAGGCATGCCACTACCCAAGCAGAAATGCATCTGATCCCGACTGCCCAGAAAACTACAGACTACGGTCTCAACCCTCCCTTTTGGGAAGATTACTGAGAAGGTGGTTGCTCTGCAGCTGGAGGATCATTTAACCAGCCACAGTATCTATGACACTCTCCAGTCTGGCTTCAGGAAGCGGCATAGCACTGAGATGGCTCTTGTACGGGTACTGAATGATCTCCTGATGGCAAGAGATCAAAGAGCTCCTTCTGTCTTGGTTCTTCTTGATCTCGCAGCAGCATTTGACATTGTAGATCATGGGGTATTGCTTGAACGCCTGTGTTTTCTCTGTGGACTAAGGGGGTGGTCCACAGTTGGTTTCAATCTTTCCTGCAGGGTAGGACCCAGAGAGTAGTTTTGGGATTTATTTCTTGCCTCTCACTGCCTGCACTCTGGGGTGCCATAGGGTTCGGTGTTGTCCCCATGTTATTTGCAGTGTATATGCTCCCATTGGGGACATTATAAGACAGTATGGGTTGAGTTTTCATTGCTATGCTGATGACTCTCAGCTCTATATACTGTATCTTTTTGCCAAAGCAGGAGTCCGATTCAAGTGCAGTGTTTAACAATTGCTTGCTGGAGATACAGAACTGGATGAGTACCAACTGGCTGAAGTTGACCCAGGAAAAACAGAGGTATTGGTAGTGGAGCCTGGGGTAAGGATATCAAGTTCATGGACAGGAAAACCCTCAGGTTTATTTCTGGGGGACCCTGCTAATGGCATCCAGCCAGGTGCGTAACTCTTGGTGTTGTGTTTGACGAGGCCTGACCCTGAGGGCACAGGTGTCGGCCGTAGTCAAATCATCCTTTTTCCATCTAAGGAACATAGAATGGGTGAAACACTTGGTTCCATCAGATGATCTTCCTACCCTGGTCCACGCCTTAGTTGCCAGTCATCTTGATTACTGCAATGCCCTTTATCTAGGGCTGCTGGGAGTGGATATCCGCCACTTGCAGCTGGTGCAAAATCGACGCTAAGTTTGTTGCTTGGAAGTGCGAGATCTAACCATACAACACTTCTGCTGCGCGATTTGCACTGGCTGCCTGTACAGCAGCTGATCACTTTCAAGGTCGCATTGATAACCTATAAGGCCCTCCATGGGTTGGGACCCCACTACCTGAAAGAGCACCCGATTCCTCACTGCCCCTCTCGCTCCCTCTGATCCTCTGGCGGGTATTGCTAGAGATTCCTAGGTAACCTGAAAACATCTGGTGGAAGACCTTTGCCTTTATGGTACCCACCTGTGGAATTTCTCACTTGCCAGATATGCAATAACCTGACTGTAGAATGGTTTAAATAAGTTCTTAAGACCTTTATTCAAACAAGCATTTTCAAAAATGTAAATTGTGTTTTAAATTGCTGTGGATTTTAATATTGTATGTGAATTTTGTAAAGGCACCCTGAGCTTTAGAAGGGCACCTCATTATACATAAATTTTACTTACTTACTTACTTACGGATGAATACCGCTGACCCAGCTGGGCCATATTGAAAGACAGAAAGAGTTGCTTTCCTTGATGGATGTCCCTAGTCCTATCTAAGTAGGATAGTAGGGCTCTCTTAATATCCAGGAATGAAGGTACATTCCCTTCATTTTGGAAGTTAGCGAGTAAGTAGGCAGAACCAAGGGCTGGTTGAGGTGGAACTCTGAAACCACCTTGCGGTAGGAACTTGGGTGAGTAACGGAGAACCAACTTGTCTTTGTGAAAGGTGACTAGGGCATGTATCTTAGAGACCCTAAGCAGAAATGATGGCCACCAGAAAAGCAGTTTTCCAGGTCTGGAACTTCAACTCACATGTGGCTAGAGGCTCAAAAGGTTTATGAGTGAACATATTCTGCACGAGATTAATATCTCAGGCGGCCACCAGCTTCCTAACCGGAGGCCTTGTCTGTAGAATGCCTTGAGGAATCTCTTGAACAAAGGCAACTGAGCCAGAGACATACCTGAACTGGCTCGTGATAGGCGGAAAGCGCGCATAGGTGTACCTTGACCGTTGAATACTGTAGCCCTGCATCTGAAAGGTCTAAAAGTACTCCAAGACCTTATCTGGTGGGCATCGGAATGGATCAAGAGGATCTTAGCACATCATAGCAAAAACGCTCCATTTAGCGGTGTAAGTCTTCCTTGTGGACGGTTTACACACTGCCAAAAGAATCGTGATTTTCTGGGAAACTTTGAACCTGCCCACTTCTATCTCCTCAGGAGCCAGGCATGGAGATGAAGGGCGGCAGACTGGGATGAAACAGGGATCCTTGTGTGGGAGGCCTGTTCATAGAGGTAGCTGCCTCGGAGGGGCCACCGACAATTTGTTGATTAATGGAAACCAGATCTGTCAAGGCCAGTATGGTTCAATTAGAATCATTTTGCCCCCCGCCTAGTCTGAGCAGCACCTCTGAACTAGGGTAGCAGGGAAATGCATACAGAAAGCATCTTGTCCACCCGAGTCTGCATGCATCCTAACAGAAGAAAAATTAACCCACCATAGTAATCTTGTTTCTTCTAAGGGAATCTTACTGTATTCTGACTTATGCAGTATCGTCTCACCATAGGACTGCCCCAAACCGAAATGGTTACTAGAACCTATGCAAATGATGGAAGACTAGACTCAGAGCTCGGTTTTCAAATCACTGTCCCTGGTAAACTCAAACCGTCAGTTTCTACTGAAGCATGCACTAAGCAGTTTCCAACAAATACACACTAATAGCAACCCTCCCTAATAAACACTAAACTATAAATAGGGAATTTTCCTTTCTTTGAAAACTTCCAAAGTGGCATCACTAAAACTCAAGTCACAGATGCCCAAAACAAGAACATTATATACCCCAGGTTTGCAACATCTCTACCACAGCTATAGTGCAGTGACCATAGGTTTCTAGTAGGGGAGGAAGGAGGGAGCTCAGAATACAGTAAGATTCTCTTAGAAAAACAAAGATTACTATGGTGAGTAATTTTTTCTTCAAGCCACAGGAAATCTTACTGTATTCTCACTTATATAGATTACCAAAGCAGTGCCTTTGGAGGTGGGCCTATAACCTATTAGGAAACTGGCTCTGCAGGACTGCTGTGCCAAACCTAGCATCTCTTCTGGCCTGTTCCGCCAAAACAATGTTTGGTGAATGTGTGGACTGTTTTCCAAGTGGCAGCTTCACAAATGTCCACTAGGGAAATATCTCTAGCAGCTGCTAGAGAGCTGCAGTACTCCTGTTTGAGTGTGCCCGGAGGCCTGCAGGCTGGCTGCTTACCCTCCTTGCTTTAGCAAAACTGAATACAGGCTACAATCCATCGTGGCAATGGATCAGTGTATGCAGGTTTCCTTTCCCCACCTCTCCATAAGTGAGGAAAAACTGGGTTTGATCCTGCCTGTGAGTTTTGTGTGGTCAAGGTAGTAGCGGACTGCTCTTTTCACATCCAGGCTGTGCAGCCTACGCTCACCTGAGGTGGAATGGTCTGTGTAAAAGACTGGCAAAGTAACAGACTGGTTGAGATAGAACTCTGATACCACCTTGAGCAACATTTTTTCTGTTAGTTCTCTGGTACTCAGAAAAGAGCGTGCAAGAACAAGGGACACAATTTAAAAGATGGGTAGCGGTTCCAGGGCAATGTGAGGAAGTATTTTTTCACAGAGAGGTAGTGGATGCATGGAATAGCCTTCCTGAGGAGGTTGTGATGTCTAAAACTGTGGGAGAATTCAAGAATGCATGGGACAGACATAAGGCAATTTTGTTGGGGTAAAAAGAAATAGGCTGTTGGTTAACTAGGATCTCGGCCCATCCTGTAGGCAGGGAAAAGCAGACTAGGTGGGCCAAGCAGTCCTTATCTGCTATCAAAGTCTATGTTTCTATGTTTCTCAGAACTATTTTGTCTCTATGGATAGCAATGTAACCAGGCTCTGTGGACAGTGCCTGGAGCTCACTGATCCTTCTAGCAGAGGTAATGGCTACCAGCTATACTGTTTTCCAAGTCACATATTTGAGATCTGTGGAAGACATGAGCTCAAAAGGGGCTGCATAAGCTGGGCAATACAAATGTTCAGATCCCACATAGGAGTAGGTTCCATGTGTGGTGGCTAAATGTAGTAATCCCTAAAAACTTGAATACTGGCTTCAAGCCAAAGAAGATGCCTTACCTGCTGATAAGTAAGTTGAAACAGCTGCCAGATGCACTTTAAAAGTGGAAATACTTAAACACGTCGAATGCAAATGGGTCATATAGTCCAGAACTATAGAGGCGTGGCTTGGACATGGTCTACCCCCCAACACCAAATTGAAAATCTCTTCCATTTAGAAGCATAGGTTTTCTTGATAGACGGCTTCCTGGATACTCTCAGTATATCCATGACCCTTCTGAGAGATGCAGTTCTGCACACTTGAAGTCCTCAAGAGCCATGCTTTGAGTCTGTGGGACTGCAGATTGGGATACAAGATCCTGCCCTGTGAAAGTGACAGCAGGTTGTACCTCCTGGGAAGACTGATTGGCTTGGCTACTGACAATGATAGGATCATGGAGTACCAAGACTGTCCGGCCCAGTCTGGCGTGATTGAGAATCATTAGCTGGCTGAACCCTGAGTTTGTCTAACACTTTGTAACAGAGAGAAGGAGGAAAGCACACAGGAACCTCCTCGTCCAGTCCAGCAGAAGTGCATCCAAGGGACTGTGCCTCTGATGGGAGGGCTGCAGCAATACTCTGGGAGCTGATGGTTGTCTGGGTGTGAACAGATCCACTTGGGGTGCCCCATCTCCTGAAAATGGTCCCCAAGACCTGTTTGTTCAGTGATCATTTGTGGTGGTTCTGATTTATTCTGCTATGGGCATCCACCAAGACATTGTCCTTTCCTGGGAGGTGGACAGCTGAGAGGAAACATTCAGAGAGTATGCAAAGGCCCAAATTCTCATTACCTCTGTGCAGAGAGGTGTTGACCTTATGCCCCCTTGTTTGTTTTATGGTACATGGTGGTTGTGTCTGTTCTGACCTGAACCACCTTTCCTCTTATCCGACTGACAAATGACTGAAGAGCCAGAAGAACTGCTCTGAGTTCTAACAGGTTGATATGCAGAAGAGATTCCTGCTTTTCCCAAGTGCTATGTGCAGTGTGCTCCCCAGCCTAGGAGGGATGCATCTGTCGTGAGTACCAGAGATGGAACCTGCTGCAGGAAGGCACTCCTTGCCTGAGATTGCCCTTTCCTGCCACCACTGCAGGGCTTGAAGAAAAGTGGCTGTGACTGGAACTAGCTTTGAGAGACAGAGTCCTTTCTCTGGAGCCAGTGATCCCTTAAATGAAATTGGATGTCTCTCATCTGGAACCTGGCCCTGACACAGTTGCTGGAAGCTGCCATATGGGCTAGCAACTGCAGAAAGTGCCTTGCTGGCCTGAGGACATGAAGTTTGAAGGAATTGGCCACCTGGATAAGGTTGTCCACCCTGTCCTGAAGAGTATCCAGTTCTGCCCCTATGAATCTGAGCAGCTGAACTGGTTCCATAACAGACTTTTGTGGTTTATTAGGAATCCCAGGAAGTGCTGAGTGTCTTGTGATAATGACAAAGCCTCCTCACTTGCTGGTGTGACTGGCCCACTATCAGCCAGTTGTCCAGGCAGGGGAACACTGACAACTCTTGCCACCTTAGGTGTGCCACTACCATAGCCAGACATTTTGTGAACACCCTTGGAGCAGATATCAGTCCGAAGGGCATTGTTCTGATTTGATAATGGCCAGATGGCACTCTGAACCTGGAGGTACTTCCTGTGTGACCCCTTATTGGAATATGGAAGTAGGCATCCTTTAGATCCAGGGATGCTAGCCAGTCTCCTGTCTTAGGATTGGTAGTATAGTAGCCAGAATAACCATCTTGAATTTTGGTTTTGACAGATACTTGTTTAAGTGTCGAGATCCAGAATGGGTCGCCACTCCCTGTTTTCTTTATTGAGAAGATCTTGAGTACAGACCTTTTCCCTCTGGTCTGAGGGAACTGGCTTTATTGTGTTTTGCAGCAGAAAGCTGGAAACTTCCTCTTCCAGTAGGGCTGCTTCTGATGGGAAGAATGTTTGAAGGTCCTTGACCTCAACTTTGGCACTGTCTTGAAAATGAGGACAAGTCCCTGGCCCATTACTTCCAGGACCCACTTGTCTGTGGTGATGTTTTCCACTCCTGGTGGTAGTAGGCCAGCCTGCCCCTACTGGAATTGGGCAGGCGGGCGGACAGTCCCTCAGGGTGTCTGTTTGACCTGTGCTGCTGGTTGGACAGTAGGTGTAATCCATGGACCAGCACCCTGATTGGCCCCTACCTCACAGATAGTAATACTTAGGCGCAGGCACTTATCGTACAAGCAAAAGTGTCAGGATCTGAGTTCTACTGTATTTCTACTAAGAATCATAATGTTTGCTATCATAATTCTACCACTAGGGAGACACCTCTTTATACCACTGTATAATCATTAGTTAGACAATACTGCCATCTTTAGTTCTAGTGCAGAACAGCAACCATCTATGCAATTATGTGTGTAACCACAAGTGGCCTTCACAAATACAGGTCCTTTGTTTAGTTATCTTGTCTTTCTGCTAGCTCAGCTTGCTTTCCCAGGCTAATAAGAAGTTAGATTTGTTATTATCCAATGATGTGACTTTTATATATCTTTTAGTAGTTGCTAAGGTTATAATCAGGGTATAAGACCTTTGCATTGTACCTTTTTCTCTGAGAAGAAGAAACTCGTTGCTGCCTATAGGTAAGAAAGATTGGAGGTGTTCTCCCGGTGTTTATCACTGTGATTTGGTTGTAAGCCTGCTTTATATACAGAAATAAATCACTTCATGTGCTGGACACCACTTGTTTGTCGTTTCTTCACGTTTGTGCTGTTCCAACAAGAACCTGAGAAGGGTAATTTTATTACCCAGTTAAATTAGCGACCGCATGCAGGTTGGAATGTACAAAGTGAGGATTCCATTGGGTTCTTTGAACTGAATGTCGAGTAGTGTGGTGCATTTAGCCCACTTGGACCTACTCGAACTCACTTTGGTTGTTCATTTACGGACTTGTTCTATCTCAGTTTCAGGTGTGGCAGACCCACACCAAACCGCTAGTACACTCCCTTTGTGAGTAGCAGCGTACTGCCTTGACAGCACCGTTTGCCCATGGGGACCGGAAAGCCATTGGGTAACGGCACCAAGGATTTTATTCCAGTCTTCGACTGCTTTCTTGTTTGTCTGTTTACCCATTTGTTTATTATGTCTGAACTGAGCACATAATTGAGACTAGACATCTCAAACTATCTTACCTCCATGGAGGTTGGACTGATTAAGCGCTGGATGCGAAGTTGTCAGAAGATCCTCTGCTTCCGATCTCTGATGAATATCTAGAGTCGAAGCAAAAACCAATAAATACTACACCAAAGGTCTCTTGGTTGTGGCTTTACATACAGCCATTGAAAGTTTACTACAATGTGCCTCCCTTGAGCTGCAAAATGCTTCTCTAAAAAAGAGATGGGCTTGCAGGCATCGGAGTTACTGAAAGGAACAGAAACTCATGGAGAGACACAGTCACTCCGTGATCATAATAACAGACTATTGCACTGCACTGCTCAAGACTCTGAGCGTGAGTGTGTATATTGAGGATGACAATGAAAGGATAAATGTGATAAGTAACAGCTATCTTATTTGAATTACATATTGAGTGATACAAATGAAAGTTTGAGAGGGATAATGTTAAACTGAAGGCAGAGAATGTGAGATTGATTCATGAGCTAGACAAAGAGCTTAGGGAAAACGTCGAACTGGGTGCCATGTACAGAGAACTGCAGTGTTAGTTTGAAAGGGTATTGAGCAGGGCACTGCTAAAGTTTGTCACAAGAAATGTGCAAGAATCGCCATCAGCAAGATATTCTAGCTGGTCATGTAAAAGCCATGAATGTTTTCAGTACACACCCAATGACATTACTTTCTCAGTTGATGACGACTCTGATTACAAGGACTTAGGCCCTCGTCACATCTAAGACCCTGCCCCACAGGGCGGTGGCCTTACCAGCCATTCCTAAGATGGCGGCTGTTATAAGCCTGCCCCATGTCACGTTGGTACACCCTCTCGCTGCCATATCAAAACAAACATGGTAGCCCATGATACAGGAGCCGACCACCTCCAAATAGAAGCCAGCTTCACTGGCTCCCCTTTCCCAGGAGGACTGTGCAGAAGTGCAAGGCATTGTACAGGACATGTTGACTAGACTATCAACCCTTGAGGAAAGCTCCTCCATGCAGGAGATCGGAGCATGTTGAAAATGCTGTAACCCAGGAAAATGCATTCAAAGCTGATCGCTGATGCGGCAGCAGGCTGCTACGTGAGGTGTTTTGGGTGGGGGAACTAAACACCGATCCCTGCTCACCACTTCCAGTCCCTACAGTTCATTCATCCTGTTCCAGCAAATTGCCCAAGGCATCGGACAGATGGGCCCAACTGACAACTCAGTTGTCATTTAGAGAATGCGCTCCTCTATGAAGCTTTCTCTCAACCCAAGTACCAGGTCCAAGTCCTGAGACAAACCATCTAGCCCACCTCTGGGACAAACTCCCGGAGGCTGTCACTAATTCAAGAGATGTGACTACAATTATATCACTGAGGCACTCCTTGCCGCCAACTCCATGAGAGTATCGTTGGAGCCGCTGCAGCCTATAAGATCAAGCAAAATGGGAAGGAAAGCCCAGTGGCTTACCATCAGCGGCTGTGGCTCACCTACAAGGCCAGTAAAGGCCTAGTGGGTGAGAATGCTAACAAAAAAAAATTGAGTACAAGGATTTGTACATCGGAACATGACTCCTGCTCTTCAGGAAAAGTTGAACTCAGCGTTTACCTGCAGACAGACACCTTGGAGGAGATCCTCACCAAGACGGAGGCGGGACTTCCAGGTGTGCCTAAATAACCTGGCTTCTGGCAAAAACACCAACAAGTCGCTGCCATCCAAAATCCTATGTCAGCCACCTACCCAAGTCACATGATGAGCTCTGCCCCAACCCACTATATGAGTGGAAGGCAACAACAATAAACAGGAGCCCACTTCTGATTACTGACAGTCGCATGGGGGGGACGGAAGAAAAATTACTCACTTTAGTAATGTTGTTTCTTCTAATGGAGTCTTACTATATTCTGACATATGCAATTGGGTCCTGCCTTTCAACTGCCCCGGAGAACAAAGAGTTAAACTTTCCATGGCCAGCATGGAATTTTCTACTATGAGCTCAGCTGAAGCCCCTGTCTGCTGCTGTTTAAACTGCAACCATCAGATCTTTCGAGCAAAGACTCACTAGATGTTCCTGCGTGGAAACTGCAAAATGTTTACTAGCCAACTGGCAAATATATCTATATAAAAGGGTTTTGGTTTCAAAGGAAGACTCAAGTCAGGAAACCAAAAACAAAACACATCAAAACACAACCCCTCACCCAAACCAAAAAGGGTGAAAAGGACACCCTTAGGTTGCTAATACTGCTCCTCTCACCCACATCCCAAAATCTAGGTTCTGAGAGGGGAGGCAGGGGAGGTCAGAATACAGCAAGACCCCATTAGAAGAAACAACATTACTAAGGTGAGTAATTTTTCTTCAAACAACATGAATCTTGCTGTATTCTGAATATGCAGACTACAAGCAGTACCTCCATGGAGGAGGGACAGAACCTACTTGGAAACAGACTCTGAAGTACTGCTGTGCCAAACCGAGCATCACTCCTAGCCTGGATATTCAGAGTAATGCTTGCTGAAAGTATGGACTGTTTTCCAGGTGGCTGCTTGACAAATTTCTAGAGAGAATATCCTGGCAGCAGCCAGGAAGCAACTATACCTAGTGGAATGAGCCCTCAAGCCTGAGGGTGGAGTTCTACCAGTTTTCATAGCAGAATTCTATACAAGAAATAATCCACCTGGCAATAGATCTCTTAGAGGCAGGTTTGCCCTTACCAACGTCTCCACATGAAAGAACAACTGGAGGGTTCAAACCTGTGACCCTTAGTACGCTCTATGTAGTAGCTAAGGACTCTTTTAACATCAAGCTGTGTAGCCTCCTCTCCAGAGGAGGAATGGTCAGTGAAGAAAACAGGGAGGATATAGACTGCTTGAGGTGAAAATCTGAAACCACTTTAGGTAAGAACTTTCTGTTAGTTCTAAGGACCAGTTTATCTCTATGAAAAGAGATGAAATCAGATTCCACTGACAGGGCTGCAATTCACTGAAACACCTGGCAGAGTAATGGCTACCAAAAACACAGTTTTCTAAGTCAAGTACTTAAGCTCTGTTGAGGACAAAGGCTCAAGGGAGGTTGCATAAGCTGAGCAATGCAAACATTAAGGTCCCAAGCAGGAGCAGGATCCTAAAGGGGATTGGTGTGAAGCAATCCCTTGAAAAACTTACAAAATACAGGGTGGGATGATAGAGAGGAAGGCTTGCTACTGACAAGAAAGCAGAAACAGCTGCCAAGTGTACTTTAAGGGTAGCTGGTCTGAGGCCTAGGCCATTAAGATGGACCATATAGTCCAGAACCGTGAGCAATTTAGCAGAATCTGGAGAAATATTCTTCTTAGAACACGAAATGCTGAATCTTTTCCATTTGGGTTGTAAGTCTTCCTGGTGGAAGGCTTTCCAGAAGCCTTAAGGATATCCAGAACCCCTTGGGAAAGATGCAGATCTGCAAACTCTAACTCTTCAAGAGCCATGCCTTGAGATTGAGAGACTGGAGATTGGGTGCAAATCCTCCCTGAGAGGATGTCAACAGGTTGTAATTCCTGGGAAGAGCCAGGGAAGGTGAACTGCTAGGGACAGCAACAGGGGTATCAAGGGCTGTCTGGTCCAGTTTGGAGCAATCAGAATCACTTTGCATGGTTGTTTATCTTGACTAACACTTTGAACATGAGAGGAAGGGGAAGCATAGAAAGTTCCTTCCAGTTCAGAATCAGAGCATCCAGGGGACTGAGGCCCAAGACTGGGGGTCTGCAACAAAGAGAGGAAGTTGGTGATTGTCTGGGGCTGCAAAAGATCTATCTCTGGTGTGCTCCATCTCAAGAAAATCACTTTCAAAACTAGAGGATCTAGGGCCACTGGTGATGGCCTGGGATATTCTGCTCAGTGCATCTGCTAGGACATTGTTCTTCCCTGGGAGGTGAACTGCTATCAGAGAGGTTTTCAGGGAATACCAGGACCACAACTTCACTGCTTCTGTGCACAAGGCACCAGACCAAGTGCCTCCTTGCTTGTTGATGTACCACATGGTGGTGGTATTGTCTGTTCTGACCTGAACCACCTTCTTCTATCAGGATTTGGAAAAAGCTTGCAGTGCCAGAAACACTGCTCTGAGTTCCAAGAGACTGATGTGAAGCAGAGATTCCTGAGGTGACCACAGTCCTTGGGTGGTAAGATCGCTAAATGGGCTCCCCAGCCCAGCAGGAAGCATCTGTGGTGAGTATCACTGAATGAGACTGAGTGACAAATGGAACCCCTTGTCTCAAATTGTCCTGATCCTGTCACCATTGCAAGGGCTTGGATTAGGGTTTGAGTCACTGGGACTAGTTTGGTAAGGATCCTTTCTTTGGGACCAGAAGGCTCTTAAGTGGAACTGAATATCCCTCATCTAGTATCTTGCCCTTGGACCACTGCTGTGGAAGCTGCCATGTGGCCCAGAAGCTGAAGGAAATGCCTTGCTGGTTGAGACACCTGAAGGGTGAATGAAGGAGCCAGTTCCATAGGTTCCTTGCCCTTTCCAGGAAGGAAGGCTCTTGCCTTTACTGTATCCAGTTCTGCACCTATGAAGGTGAGGCAGTACTGGTTGAGAACTGACTTGGAAGGTTGAGAAAGAATCCTAAGGAAGTGAGCACTTGCTGGGTCACTTGCAGATGTGACTTGACTTGGTCTGAGACTAACTACTATGAGACAGTTGTCCAAGTATGGGAAGATGGAGATCTTTTTCTTCTTAGGAAAGCAACAACTACTGCCAGGCACTTTGTAAAACCCTTGGGGCTGATGTTAGGCCAAGGGCATTGCTCTGAACTGATAGTGGCCTGGGGCAACTCGAACCTGAGGTACTTTCTGTGGGAGCACCTGATGGGAATGTAAAAGTAGGCATCTTTGAGGTCCAGGAGGCTAGCCAGTCCCTGGCCTTAGAGAGGAAGGATAATTCCCAGAGTTACCATTTTGAACTTTGGCTTTAAAGGTGTTTGTTCAGATATCTTAGGTCCAGGATAGCTGCCATTCTCCTGTCTTTTTGGGGTTAGGAAATACCAGGAGTATAATCCTTTGTCCTTGTGTAGGGTGGGAACCCTCTCTATAGCTCTGAGAGCTAAGAGAAAAACCTCTGCCTCTATGGCAAGGTCTCAGAGATTTGCAGGTGGAAAGGATCTAGTTCTCATCTTGGGAAATTTTTGAAGCGAGAACCAGTCCCTGGCTTACTACTTCCAGGACCCACTTGTCTGATGTAGAGACTTCCAGTCCTGGACAAAGTAAGCCAGCCTGCCCCCCTAGTATGGGAGAATCGGCCCAGGCAGACCCATCAGGGTGTCTGCTTGGCAGGGCTTTAGGCTGAGGGGTGCATGCAGGCCTGCTCATCCCTCTCCTGCCTCTCTAAAGAACCCCTCTGTGAAAGAAGAAGAGGAGGCCTGAGTTTGGTAAAGGCCTTTGGAAAGGCTTGCCCTGCCCTGGACTGCTGCCTTGGAGGAGTTGCTTGCCTTTCTTTGGCCTGAGCACTTCTGTAAGTGGTCCTGTACTCATCCATCTTTTCATGTAGTTCTCTGTCTGCTTCAAAACAGAGAATTACCAATACAGGAAAATCCATGGCCTTAGCCTGGGTATCCTGTGAGAGGCTAGTACATCTGAGCCAAGCCATCCTCGAAGAGCCACAGATGTAGCCATGACTCTTGATGAAACATCACTGGAGTCCACAGCAGCATGAAACTGTACTTTGATGCCTCAATCCCATCTGCAGCCACCTGCTCCAGCTCCATGGCAAGCTGGTCAGGGGCCTGTTTAGCAGAACCAGCACAGTGTCCCACCTGGACTTCTGGTATCTAGCTGTATAGGCCATATAGCTAGCCTGCCTGAGTCCCAAAGATGCTGCCATGTATTGTTTCTTTGCCATGGCATCAGTCTTCCTGGAGTCCTCGTCTAGGGGTGTGATGCCAAGGGAACATTGCCTCATCACAGGCAGCAGCGCACGACCCCAACATGGCTGCACTGCTGGAAAGGAATTCCGTGTCTGAGCCTGAGAGAGTGTACCCTTGTCCATTCGTCTGTCCACAGGAGGTATAGAATTAGGAGACTTAAAATTTTATGTGTCTGTTTCCCAAAGTTTGTGGAGGAATAGACAGTCTCCTGGACTCTGGGATGTCTATCATCTCAACAAAATCAGGCTCCTCCTGATCCTCTGCTTCCTCCACAGGAAGCTGGAGAGTCTCAATTACTTTTTGTAAAACATATAGTGAGAAGGGGACTCAGAAAGCCTGGAGGAGAAACACCTGAAGGTCTGTCTGGGAGATGTCTGGGTCAACAGGCACATCCAGACTTTCATAATCACCATAATCATCCTCATACTCTCCCTCCTCCTCCTCCTCCGGTTCATAAAATTCCTCCAAAGTATAATCCGGACCGGGGAACCCGAGCGAACCGAGCCCCTGCCAGATGGTGCCAGTTCAGTTGGAACCGAACTAAGCAACTGCACAATCCTTATCGCCTTAGCTATCTCATGACGGTACAGTATGAATTTCTGGGTCAAGCGAGACGATTTATCTTTCTCTTTCTTTTCACCAGCACCGACTCCTCATAATCGGCTCTCCTTTTGCCCGAAGTATCGCCCTGGTCAGAGGGCACTCCTTCTGGTTTGGTGGGAACTGAACCGGCTGGCCATCCAGGTCAGCGGACTTCTCAGCCTCCCTTTCCCTCAGTCTACCTAATCTCTTTCCAGGGTAGATTTGAGAATATTCTTGCAAATTTGGCAGTCTGAATCGAGGTGGTCAAACCCCAGACAATAAACACAGGTGGTGTGAGGATCAGCCTTGGCAAGAACTTCCCCACACACACTGCAGTGTTGAAACCCAGTGGGCCTGTTTTTTTCTTGGGTTTCTCAGACATGGCCAATCCTATCAAAACCTACCCTTTTTCGGCAATCTGCCAGGCAAGACTCCCTATTGGTTCCTGACCGTGTCACCTCTTGGAAAAAAACTTGATTAAACCTGTTTTTTTTTTTTAGAACCGATATGGACCGGTTACACACTAAATTAAGCACAAACTTTTACCACAAACTGATCGGTTCAGTCACGCAATCCACAATTTACAACTTCACAGAAACAAAACAAAAACCTATCTAGTACTCACGGTACCACAGACAGAGACTTGAACCAACTAATCGGTAACAGCAATTCGGTAGAAACAGGCAAAACCGACACTTCAACCAACTTTTGAACCGAGCAGCGGAGAAATCTCTGGAGGCGACTGTTCAGTGGTAGAGTAAAGAATCTGACAGTTGCAGTTTAAACAACAGCAGACAGGGGCTTCAACCGAGCTCATGGTGAACATTCCATGCTGGCCATGGAAAGTTTAACTCTTTGTTCTTCGGGGCAGTTGAAAGGCAGGACCTAACTGCATATGTCAGAATACAGCAAGACTTCATGTTGTTTGAACTACAAGAATAACGAATAACAACAACTACAACAGGAATGGGAAATCAAATTTCGATGGCAAGTACCATAATGGGTCTAGCTGCTGGGATCTAAAGGACAACGAGACCCTCCGCAAATAGCTGGAGGAGGCCCGTGCTGCAAAGGCCATGTCCACATGTTCTGTAGTGGCCCTGGCACGGCTGGTAATGGCACCAACCTATTCTGGTCATTGGCTGCGAACAACCAAGCATCCGAGGAAAAAAATTTTTACAGCATCGAGCACTGGCCAGGCCAATGTGGTGATTAGGGAACCACCCATTGAACAGTTTGAGCTCTCGGCCCTGACATCAGAGGTACAGTATTGTGCCCTGTGAGCGCCGAGAGGCCAGTGATCCTCAAAGGCTTCAGATCAGAGAGGAGAGGAGGATGAGGAAGAAGCTGGGGTAGTACCGATTGACAATTACAGGTCCCAGTCCGGATTGTGAGTGACCTGCTCGTTGACACAAGCGGACGCCTTGTGTAAGTGCCACGGTCGGTGACGCCAACTGGACATGCTTCTGGATACAGAAAGCAGCTAGGTCTGTTCTCCATGATGAGAACCCAGACACGTCTGCCTGGTCTACGTCTGGAAGACCACAGCACAGGGTGTAGATGGCATTCAACTGCAAACTTATCAATCTGTGTCTCTGCATGTGATAGTAGGCCATCTCAAAACAAACTTTGTTTCTGACCTCATGGTATTATGTCATCACCCAGCATATTGAAATTGATTTTCTTGCACAGCATGGCTGTGTGGTGGACCTAGCTAACGGTTATTGTTACAGATAAAAGGACAATTTTATGCTGTCACCATACCAGACTCCCATGCAGTGGCGCCATCTCCCATAACAAAAGTATGATGTCATGGCTCTGTTTAAAAGTCATGACTTGTTTCCTGAACTACAACCATTGCTATAGGAACATATTGATGTATTTGCTACCAACAAAGCGTAATTGTGGTAGGATGCACACCATCATTGAAATCCTTGGACCTAATCCTGTGATTCAGAAGCAGTATCCATTTCCTGCTGAAGCCTTACCCTCATTGAGGGAGACCATCCAATCACTGCTACAACAAGAGCGATTAGGACTTGTGCTTCCACTGTGATTCACCCATTTGGCCTGTGAAAAAGTCAAATGGAGCTTGCAGACTTACGATAGACTACAGGAAGCTAACAAGTTACCCCAGCTGTGCCCCAACTGTGGCACCAGCTCCTGATATGCTCAAGCTGCTGACACCTGACAAAAATAGTTTTCAGCTCCTGACATCTCTAATGGGTTTTAGTCACTCCCATTAGCTCTGGAAAGCCAATACAAATTTGCCTTCACATTTGATGGCGCCAGTACTCCTGAACCTCGTGCCCCAGGGCTTTCACAACAGCTCTTCCCTCTTCCATCTCCATATGATGGATGCTCTGCAGGGTTTTCCACTCCCAGTGCCTCCTGCAGTACATGGATGACTTGCTTCTAGCAACTTCCACCAAAGAACACCTAATCATTTTGGATGAACTGCAAACCCTCCTCAGAGAGCAGGCCTCAAGTGCAAACCCTCTAGGGCACAGCTGTGTCAGAAGGGGTTATGTTCCTTAGCCTATGCATCACAGACCAAGGCTGAAGCCCAGCTGTCAAGAAGATCCAGGGCTTGCAAGATCTGCCACTTCGTACTAGCGTGGCAACATTGAGACACTTTTGGGAATGTTAAACTACTCTAGAGTTTTATTCCTGATTTTGCCTTGAAGGCTGCTCCCTGTATGAACTTCTGAAAAGGATGTCCCATGGACATGGAGCCCACACACACTGAAGCTGTAGCCTAGCCCAAACAGGCCTTGGCTTCAGCCCCAGCACTCATCAACCCAAACCCAAGATTACCTTTCACTTGGAAACTGCCACCTCTGATGTGACCATGTCAGCATTGCTGGCAAAAAATACAATGGGCATTACAGGCCCATTGCCTATGCATCGCAGATGCTATCCCAGTTGAGGAGGAAATACAGTTTCTGTGAAAGGACACTCTTGGCAACCTTCTGGGCTGTCAAACACTTTTCTACATCACTGGGTATGCTGCATCATTCTGCATGCCTGTAACACTCCAACTAACTTTTGCTTTCACACAGTAAAGATGAATCAGTCTCGAACACCAGACTCACCCACTGGTCTTTGCTTTTCAGGATAGAGACATCAAGGTACTGCCTGCCAAAATGCCATCAGTCTTGGCCCATGGCCTACTATTCACAGGTAAGCCCCATGACTGCCATCCAGCAACCTGACCCACGTGACCCAGGACCCTTCTTGCCAGCCATACCTGAAGTCCTGGAAGACAACACAATGTTCTGCATCTTCACAGATGGTTCTGCATCCTATGTGGATGGGAACAGATATGAGAGCTTAGGTGTTCATTAGGAATCATCCGGGTGATTTCAGGCGCATTGCTAGGAAATGCACTATCTCTTTACAGTATGCCAAACTGGCAACTGTGGCCTGTGCACTGGAGATCATGCCGCATGGCGACAAGGATGCCATCATTTTTCGGATTCCAATAGGGTATGTTCATCTCTAACGAGTTCTTTCCACTCTGGCAAAAGAACAACTTTACCTCATCTGATGGTACTCCTGTCAAGTACAGGGAGCTGTTTGTGTATATACACATTCTAACACAAATGTTCACTCAAAGTTGTACATTCACAAGATAAAGGCTCACTGCAAATCTGACCCTTACCATGAATTCAATGAGCGAGCAGACTCACTTGCCAAAGCAGGTGCTTTCAGCCAGGGGGGACATGGAGAGTACTCACCACAGTGCACAGCAGCAATTGTGACATCTATAATTGCTGCCACCGAGAAACCAGTACCAGAATCCCACTGGATCTTTCTGCTGCCAGAAAGCAGATCCAGAGATCAGAGATGTGTTCAAATTTCTAGATAAAGGAACTGAACCGTCACTGCCTGTTGGCAGCACCTACAAAAGACACTCGGCCAATCTACATCTATCCAGTGATCAGAAACTCATCTGGTATCACAAACAGGATACAGGTGATAAATTGTGGGTTGCACCACAATCTCTGCAAACCGAATTCATTTATATGGTTCATAATACTCCCACTGGTGGACATCAGGGGACAGAACACTATCCAGAGACTTAAGACAGTCATCTGGTGGCCTGGTATATGGCCAAAGATGTGGAACAATATGTAGACAACTGCATAGTGTGTGCTCAGAACAATCCCATTACAGTGAAGAAAATGCCAAGTTACTGCCCCAAAGGCAGACTGGACCATGGAATGTGATACATATTGATTTAATTGGCCTCTTACTAATTCCAGTAAGAACAAGTATGCACTTGTCATCACAGATTTGCTCTCCAAGTGGGTAGAGTCATTTCCACTAAGAACAACACCGGCAAAGACAACTGCCAAGATCCTGGTGGATCAACTGTTCTCCAGGTGGGGCCTACCTTTAAAGGCAGACTCAGATCAGGGAACCAGCTTTACAGCTGAACTGATGCAACAGACACTCCAACTTCTTGGAGTTGATCAAAATTCCACATTCCTTACCATACTCAATCAGGTCAGGCAGAAAGAGCCAACAGGACATACAACAGATGTTATGCAGATTCATTGATGATAATCCCAAGGATTGGGATTCCCTCTTGCCACTGCAACTGATGGTAATTGAGAGTGCATGCAGCTACCACTCGGTGCACACCTATGAGGTCATGACTGGTAAAGCCATGAGACTGCCTGAGCACCTGTTAATTGATCTCCGCACCCTAGTACAGATAGAGTTTCTGTAGACAAGTATGTGGAAAAGCTTCATGAAGACATCTGTTAGCTGCCAAGCGGATGGGCAGGAGCTCAACAACAAAGCTAAAGCTCATTTTGACAAGCATGTCAAAAAGTTGACTAGCAAGTTGGAGACCAATGAATGCTTCTCCAATACAGACAACCCACACACTCATTTGCCAGTAAATGGGAAGGTCCCCATCCCACTGTCAACAAGCTCAGCCCTGCTGTGTATCAGGTCAGAGTACACCAGCAGAAAGAGACTGCTGACAACTGGTTCTTGCTAACCAACTCAAACTATATAAAGGTGACTAAAACTTACTTTTCCTAACCCCATAGGGTGGAATATTACAGCTAACTAATCCTTTTTATCTCTTTCAGATATTGGCAAGATGGCTATCTTGCACCTCTTCTCCTACTGTGGGACTACTGCCTCCAACCACTATAGTACCCCCACTGAAAACCCCACAGACTTACAAGGACTGACTGGATCACTTGCTTGGTCAAATGGAAGATTCAACTCCCATGGGTGTTTGAATTAATATTCCAAACAAAAACATTAAGGTTACTCAAGGCAAAGACGCCTTTCTGGATGCTGTAGTTGTTGCCCTGATAAATCTCCACTTTCTATTCAATGGCAAACTGATGCAATGGGCTACACAATCCCTATAGCTCGCCTGGCCAAAGTACATTCCATGGCTGGCCTAACACTGACATATCTCAAAATGGTACCCTTGCTATTAAAACAGGCTTCTCCACAACACACTGGTCAGTATAATCTCACTGCACTCATTGATCCTGCCTTTGTGAGAGACTCCCTTCACAGGAGGCTACAGACTTCTGCCTCCAAACTATGCTGCATCTTCTATCTCACTGTAGTCCCACCCAGTCAGGAAGAACTGCTTGCCTGTCCTCATATGGAGGATGGCCCTTCTAGTGCTTTGACTGACACATCACTCCCAGGAGCGCTGGTAAACGATGTGCAATTTATGCATGTTCCAGTTATTTTCAATTTATCACACTGGAATATGGCTGAATTTGGTTTATGTCAACAAACCAATACTTCTAAGTTTCACAGTATGATGCTTACTGATCTGGTAGCTGCTTGCCAAACACGCACAAATGATCCTATTGGTGGACCTCACATCACCAACCATATTGGTGTTTTAGAACAGCCAGTAAATATACTAAACCCAGACCAAAACGCATCAAGCGTGACACAGCCTCAGGCGTCACTGGTGCAGCGGGTTCTGTTACAACCAGAGTAGCTGGCACTGTTACTGGCCTTTGACTCTGGAACGTCTATTTGGAATAGAGTAGATATTGCCTCCATTAAGGTACAGACACTTAAGTTCCAACAAACACTTACAATGATGTTATGCCCCTATCTTGCAAGGTGTTAATTCTCTTAGTGAAGAACGTTATACAGTGTACAATATGAAAGAGATTGCTCAAGGGTTCAACGACATCAGAGAGAAACTTAATGATCTTATTTTTCAGAATAACTGTAGGCGGACAAGCAATATATGGGGTGTGAAATTCTATGTTCTGCTTATGGTTCTTATGTTATTTTACTGTTAACGCTCTCTTCAGGGACTTGGAATCAGGCAAAATTTCACATGTCATTCACGATCTCAGACTGTGCAAATGGTATTGCCCACATTCGCAAACACAGGTTGCATTTCTATCGTTTAAAGAATTCTCTTAACTTTTCCATGTCTACAGTGCATAACATTGGTTATGTTTCCAGGTTTCTAACAGAGCACCCTATTACCTGACCAAATCTTGTTCAATTAAGGACATGTTTGTGACATTTACTGTCTCCTTACACGTTTTGATCCGACTACATCTGTCTTGACAAGCTGGAAAATATCCACTCTATTGGACATCTTGAAATGACATTTCCGTGAATGAAATGAACTTCCTTCTATGTTGGTTTACCACCCTGTTCTCCAAGCGGTGGCTCCTCACACGAACTGCTGTGCTAAGAAAAGGATTCTACTTCTTGTGCCACTGTGGCGTTTTTGACATTGTGAAACCAGTTTCGGCTACTCGCCAGAACATCTTGAATGGGCTTTGACATTGGGTGAAGACCTGCTAACCAACCTTACTGGCGTTGATCCAGATGGCGTCCCTCCTGCTGCATCTTCAGCGTTCGATGCGAAACAGTACCATCCAGAAGCTATCTTGAAGAGATACATCGCTTCAGCACTCAGCTGACAAATATGAAAAGTGCATTACCTACCGTAATTCCGATCTTTCTGTGCATCTTCAATATTCATCACCTTTGGGTTCTGGCTGGAGGTCATGACCCTTGAGACTTTTTTGTTTTGTTTTAATGGGCAGAGTCGATGCACTGATGGCGCCACCCTCGAGGCGACACACTGCGTGGCGCTCGTGGGTTGACCATTAAGCGTCGTCGACCCGCCCTCCGCCAGTTCACGAAGTCGCCATAGAGTGAAAAGGGTTGGGAGGACAAGGAAGTCCAAGGACAGACAAAGGAAAAGATATACAAACTATAAGGAGAAATAAATGATGGAGGAAAGAAAGAAAGTGAGTGAAAAAACTAAGGGATTGGGAAGGGCCCCAATCTCTGAAAGCAGAAATGGAGAGGGAAGGAGGAGGATAAAATGGAAATACGTACCTACCGTGAATGTGATCTTCTTTGACGAAGTCTCCACCACTCATTCACACTTATGGGATCTCGCCGGAGGTGCTAGGACCCAGCGGAGCAAACTTTTTGCAGAGGGTCGGCACCACAGAAGGAGCCACGAGGAGCACACGAAGCATCAGCTCGTATGTGTAATGACTATCATAGGCCAACCCTCCAACCACCTCAGTACCTTTTTTTCGAGAAGATGAAGCACAACTAACCTAGAAAGACTAGTCTAACACAAATCGGACATAAGATAGTCCGAGCGACCCATATAAGAAGGGTCAACAAATAAGTCTTCACAGCCAAACATTGAGGGTGAAGACCAAAACAAGAGGTGAGCTCGGGGGATGGAGGGTGGGCATGTGAATGAGTGGTGGAGACTTAGTCCAAGAAGATCAAGACTTATGGTAGATACGTAATTTCTAAATCTTCCTGGACATAAAAGTCTCCACCACTCATTCACACACTTATGGGAGTGCCGAGCTAAAATCGAGGAGGGCAGCAGGAAAACCAAGAGCTCACGAATTCAGGACAGAAGTCCGTTAAGGATAGTCCTGCCTAACGAAAGGTTTAGTCTGGAATGGACATCCAGCAAATAGTGCTTAATAAAAGTATGAACTGAACTCAAGTAGCGCATTGCAAATGTCCGCAATGGGCAAGTTGCGGATTCTGCCAGGGATGCCGTGACTGCTCTAGTAGAGTGAGCATACACGCTGCCCTCCAGCTTGACCTGTGCCATGGAATAATAGTGGCAAAAGCATGCCACCAGCCATGCTGAAATGCATCTAATAGCGACAGGCTGAACCAGCGGGTCTCGCGAAGGAGACAAACAGTTGTTGAGCTTTGCGAATTGCACCGTTCTATCTAAATAGAAGGCATAAGCTCTTTAACATCTAAGGAATGAAGAATGCGTTCGCCTTCATTCTGAAATCAACAAAGTAAGTAAGTAGGACCAAAGGCTGGTTTAAATGGATTCTGAGACAACCTTAGGGAGGAACTTAGGATGGGTCCTAAGAACTACTTTATCCTTGTGAAATACAGTGTCTGGAGGGTCTGTTACCAGAGCATGTGCTTAGAAACTCTGCTTGAGGCTGGTGTGACCTGGGAAGGCCGTTTTCCAAGTGGAAATTTCAATCGCTGGGTAGCTAGTGGCTCAAAAGGTTTTCTAGTGAGCATGTCTAGCACAAGATTAATGTCCCAGGCTGCGACTGGATGTCTGACAGGAGGTCTGGTATGCAGAATACCCTTAAGAAACCTCATAACTACGGTAACTGAGCCAGAGATAAGGAAAATGAAAATTACGTACCTACCATAATTCTTGATCTTCTTGGACGAGTCTCCACCACTCATTCACACTATTGGGATCTGCGCCGGAGGCACTAGGACCCATCGGGAGCAAACTTTTTGCTGGGGAGTCGACGCCAGAGATGGCGCCTAAGGAACGACACCGAAGCCCCAGCTCGCAGAAAGCAATGACTATCTCAGGCCGACTCTCCAACCGCCTCAGTACCTTTTACCAAGGAGGTGCAGCGAACTAACCTAGAAGGGTAACCTAACTTAAAAACTGACATAAGATAGTCTGGACGACCCGTGTAGAAGGGTCAACAAAGAAGTCTTCAAGGCCTAAAGATTTGAGAGTGAAGACCAACAAGAGAGTGAGCTCGGGGGATGGAGGGTGGGCGTGTGAATGAGTGGTGGAGACTCGTCCAAGAAGATCAAGAATTATGGTAGGTACGTAATTTTCATATCTTCCTGGACATAAGTCTCCACCACTCATTTACACTATTGGAGAGTACCGAGCTAATAATCCCCGAGAGGGCGGCAGGAGAAACCAAGAGCTCACGCTTCTAAGACAGAAGTCCATTAAGGATATCTCTGCCAAAGGAAGAATGTCGTCTGGCATGGACATCGAGTGCAAAATGCTTAACAATATGCACTGAGCTCAGGTGGCTGCATTGCAGATGTCTGCAATGGGCATTCGCGGATTTCCGCTAGGGATGCGCTACCACTCTGTCAGAGTGAGCGTAAACTCTACCTCCAACTTAACCTGCGCCATGGAATAGCAGTGACGAAGGCGCCACTAGCCATGCTGAGATACATCTAATAGCGACAGGTTGACCCAGCCAGGTCTCACTGAAGGAAGCGAACAGTTGCTGGGCTTCTGAAAATCCTTGGTTCTATCTAAATAGAAGCACGCAAGGCCCTCTTAACATCCAGAGAATGAAGAGGCGTTCCCCTTCATTTGGAAGACACGCAAAATAAGAGGGAAGGACCAAAGGTTGGTTAAGATGAAATTCTGACACAACCTTAGGAAGAAATTTAGGATGAGTATGAAGGACTACTTTGTCTTTATGAAACACAGTGTATGGAGGATCTGTGACCAGGGCATGTATCTCAGAGACCCTGCGGGCTGAGGTAATGGCCACTAAGAAGGCAGTCTTCCAGGTGAGGAACTTTAGTTCACAGGTAGCTAGAGGCTCAAAAGGTTTCAGTGAGCATGTCTAGCACAAGATTAATGTCCCAGGCTGCAACTGGACGTCTTGTAGGAGGTCTGGTGTGCAGAATGCCCTTAAGAAATCTCTTAACCATAGGTAACTGAGCCAGTGAAAGGAAAAAACGGCTCATGATACGCTGAAATGGCACTAAGGTGAACTTTAACTGTAGAGTACTGGAGACCTGAATTTGAGAGGTCCAAAAGGTACTTTAAAACTTTATCTGGAAGGCAGGAAAAGGTTCAAAGAGGACTTTGCACAGAGCGGCAGCTCCACTTAGCCGTGTAAGTTTTCCGAGTGGCTGGCTTCCGGGCAGCCAGAAGGATATCAGAAACTCTTGAGACATTGAACCGGTTTACTTCTACCTCTTCAGGAGAAGCGTGAAGGTGAAGAGATCTCAGATTGGGATGGACCACGGCCCCGAGTTAAAAGTTCATCTGCAGGGAAGTGGTCTTGGAGGAACTGCCAACATACTGTTGAGAAGTGGAAACCACAGTTGTCAAGGCCAAAAGGAGCAATGAGAATCATCTTGTCTCTGCGACTCGAACTTGAGGAGTACTCTGAATTAGAGGAAGAGGTGGAAAGGCGTGAAAAGCGTTTTGTCCACACGCAGCCTGAACTCATCCTGACAAAAATGCCAGGCCCTGGATTTTTGGAGTGGAAGAGAGGCAGTTTTACGTTGAGTGGGGGCATAAAGGTCCAGGTGTGGAGTTCCCCACTCTTGAATAGCGACTGAACTATGGTTGAGTCGAGAGACCACTCGTGAGGATCTGTCTCTGCTCTGCTGAGACGGTCTGCCAAGTCGTTCTGTACACCTGGCAGGTAGATTGCTTGAATTAGAGCCTTGTGCTCCAAGCACCATTCCAGACCCTCATCGCTTCTCTGCATAGGGGTAAGAATGAGCACCGCCCTGCTTATTGATGTAATACATCACTGCTTTGTTGTCCGTTTGGAGGAGAATATTCTTGTGACAGAGAATGTCCTTCAAAGCTCGGACCGCATAAGGGACAGCTCTCATTTCTAGAACATTTATGTGAAGCTGGGACTCGAGTTGAGTCCACACACCCTGAGTGTGGAGAGCCCGACAGTGAGCTCCCACCCCATTAGTGGCGTCTGTGATGGAGATCTGATGGTCCAGAGGGGCAAAGGGTATCCTTGCAGGAGATTGTCCTCTTGAGACCACCAGGTGAGAGACCTCTTTAAGGGTTCTGTTACCTTGATGAGATAGGACTGCGGGTGAGTGGTTGGAGACCACTGAGCACTGAGCATCCACTGAGTGGTTCTCATGTGCAAGCGGGCCAGAGGTACAGTGAACACTGAGGATGCCATGAGGCTCAGCATCTGTTACATCGAGAGCGCTGTAACTGACCTGTTTTCTCCGATGTAACGGCCATCTGAAGGATATCGTTCCTTCTGACCTCTGGAAGAAAGGCTCGCACAGGATGTGTCTAGAAGGGTCCCTATGAAAAGGAGCCTCTGGGAGGCTGCAGCTGCGATTTCTTGAGGTTTAGCAGGACTCCCATGGACGTAAGGAGGCAAGAGGCCGTCTCACGGCATCCAGAGTCCTTGCCTGGAAGGACTTGCCAGATGCTCATCGTCCAGATAAGGGAACACCTGTATTCGAGTTTTCTGAGGTGTGCTGCGAGAACTGCACAACACTTTGTAAAACTTGCGGGCCGAGGATAGCCCAAAAGGCAGGACTCTAAACTGATACTGTTGTCCCAGAGCCACAAACCTCAGGAATTTGTGATGCCTCGGGTGAATGGGAATGTTGGTAAGCATCCTGAATGTCTAGGGAGGCTAACCAGTCGTGCTGATGAAGCAAGGGTAACAGGGTTCCTAGAGAATCATTTTGAATTTCTCCTTGGGAGAAATTTGTTTAGCTTCTGAGCTCTAGAATAGGGCGCATTCCCCAGACTTCTTTGGAACCAGAAAGTAATGAGGTAGAACCCCTGTTTCGTTGATGCAGCAGCACAAGTTCTATTGCCCTGTTGTTTAGAAGGCCCTGAATCTTGGAGGTGAGAAGGTCTGACTGAAGGGCAGACAGCCTGGGCTGCCGTTTGGGAGGACGATCCGGAGGGTTTCCACAAAATTGAGTGAGTACCCCTCGCGGATTATCCGAGACCCATTTGTCTGAGGTTATGGACTTCCACTGGCTGTAGAAGTGCATCAGCCGACCTCCACGGAGAGGAAAAGTCCACCTCGGGCAGTTGAGGTGGGACTTGGGCCAGCAATTCATAAGGTATCGCTGGGCGCTTGGGTCCTTCGCTTTCTGTTGTGCCTTCTTTGAGGCTGGGCAGGTTGGTTCTTATGGAAACTTCCTCTGCCTCGAAAGGACTGACGGTTATGAAACTGACATTTACTGGCATGCCCTCGAGAGGGGGCAGGAGGGTCTAGCCAACTAATGGCTGACCTAGTCTTTTGTGTACTTCTAGAGCTTGCTCGACCTGAGGACCAAAAGATATGCACCATCAAAGGCAATGCCATTACTTGTTGTGCGCATCATTGGTGAAGTTTGAAGTGCGCAGCCAGGAATGGCGGGGGTGCAAATACCAGCAGCTGCTGAGCGGAAGCCGGGTCGAAGCGTTCATGGCTGCTTTAACCTGTTGGTTGTTAGATTCAATACCCTGGTAATGGTTTGAAGAAGCTCTGGTTTTGAATCCGACTCGGAAGAGCTTCAACCATTTGCTTGAGCGAGTGCCACAGGATATACTGCACTGAGAAAAATAGCCTTGGTAACTGGCAATACGCATACTTAGGGTAGAAGCAGCAAAGACTCTCTTACCTAAGGTGTCTATCTTATGAGATTCCTTGTTAATAGGTCGAGCTGTAGTGGTTTGAGGAAGGACCGACCTTATCATTCTCTGCCAGGGCTACAATAGGATCCGCAAAGGCTTGAGATGCCAAAATGGGACGATCTTTGGGGCTGAATATTTTCTATCAATAGATTTAGCCACCGATGAAGAGAGAGCAGGATTATTCCATACCATTTGAGACAGCGTCTCAAGGAAGGCTGAATCGGAGGAGTCAAATCCGTAGGGATCTCCGAGCGTGAAGGTATTGGAGTCTTAACAATTTCCCAGGATTGATGTCTGTAGTCTGAGAGAAAGTGTGAAATCATATTCTTCAGCAGAGACTTAAATGACAGGTCCTCAACCACAGGCTCTGCAGCAGTAAAAGATCCTGCTACGTCCACCTCATCGCCCAGCCAAGGTCTGGGTCAGGCTCAATGTCATCTCCTGACAGTCCAGGAGGGACTGTATGGACAGGAAAGGGGAAAGCCAGAAGAGGAAGGAGGAAGCGAGACAAAGGGAAGTCCCGAGAGCCCCGGCGCCGAGAGCGACGGAAGGAACCTGGCGCCCGAGAAAACAAGAAGCAGGACGGCGCCCGAGGCCACACGGCGCCAAGGCACTCCCAGAGACCGAAAAACAGGTTTTGAAGGAAAAGAGCAGGAGATAGGGCATCGTGTGGCCCCTGCACCAAAGCTCATGAGGGGAGACACCTACACGGAGTCGACTGCACCGAAAAGGTGCCGCACGACCAGGAAAGTCCAACTGCCCTACCTGGTCACCCAGAGGCCCGAAGGCCCACGGCGACTGAGCCAGGTAGCGAACCAACCTCCGAGCCCATTGCTCCATAGAGCGGCCCACTTATGAAACTGCTCATCTGAAGACCTACCTGCGGGCGGGGTGGGACTCCCGATGTCCGAAGGCGTCGGCTACCAGAAAGCAGCTGTTGGCGACTCCAGGAGGAGACCAGCAACTAACCCGATAACCCGAGCGTCTCGCGCAGGCGTATCAGAGGGCGACCTCGAGTGATGCCTTCGTTTTAGACCTGCGGGCAGAAAGAGAGCTCGAGGCGAGCAGTGCCGAGAATGCGACCGTTTGGCTTTATGCTTCTCGAGGACCGCCCATCCCGGGCATTTGACTGACCATTGTCAGACCCCCTTCCAGAGAGCGGCGGACGGACTCAGCCCGACTGACTGAACAGCTTTCATATGAAGTCTCCTACCGTCACCTGACCTGCTCATGGTCGACTCTGTCAGTGTAGGCTGAGACTTCTTTATCGCTTTTATTTAAAAATAAGAATAACTTAAGCGATACTGTATCGAGATAATACTACAAAATAATAAAACTGAAAACTATGCTGCTAGTTTGAAGTTTGACTCCCGACAAGCGAGCGCGTCGTCACTGAAGCACACTGGACGGTAGGAAAAAAGAACTGAAGCGGTTGGGAAGTCGATCCCGAGACAGTCAGTGCCGCACCTGAGCTGGGGCTCGTGGCACCATTCTCACGGCGCCATCTCTGGCGCCGACTCCCAGCAAAAAGTTTCCTCCCGATGGGTCCTAGTGCCTCGGCGCAGATCCCAATAGTGTGAATGAGTGGTGGAGACTTATGTCCAGGAAGATGTAATGGCCCATGATAGGCTGAAATGGCACACAGGTGAACTTTGATTGTAGAGTATTGAAGACCTGAATTTGAGAGGTGTAAGAGGTAAACTTTGTTGGGTGGGCAGGAAAAGGGATTCAAAGAGGATCCTGCACACCAGAGGAAAAACATTTTCATTTGCAGTGTAAGTCTTTCTGGTTGCTGGCTTTTGCACAGCCAAAAGAATGTCAGAAACTCTCTGAGAGGCATTGAACCTATTCACCTCTGTCTCCTCAGGAGCCAAGCATGAAGATGAGCGACCTCAGATTGGGATGGACCAGAGGACCTTGGGTCAGAAGGTTCTGTCTGAAGGAGGAAGCACCGGAGGGGTTACCACCATACTGTTGAGTAATGGAAACCATATCTGTCGAGGCCAGGGAAGGAGCAATGAGAATCATCTTGTATCCCTGAGACTCGAATTTGAGGAGTACCTCTTGATTGGGGAAGCGGAGGAAAGGCATATAAGCGTTTTGTCCACTGCAGCCTGAGCATCCTGACAGAAAATGCCAGGCCCAGGATTTCTGGAGCAGAAAAGAGGCAGTTTTGTGTTGAGTGGGGATGCAAAAGGTCCAGGTCTGGAGTTCTCACTCTGTGAATAGCGACTGACCACGGTTAAGACGAGACCACTCATAAGGGTCTGCCTCCGTTCTGCTGAGACGGTCTGCCAGTTCGTTCTGTATTCCGGCAGGTAGACCGCCTGAATAAGAGCCTTAGATCTAGGCACCGCTCCAACACTCTCATTGCTTCCGCACAAGGGGTAGTGTGTGCGCCGCCTCTGCTTGTTGATGTAGTACATCACTATCTTGTTGTCCATCTGAAGGAGAATATTCTTGTGACAAAGAATGTCCTTCAAGGCCTAGACTGCATAAAGGACGGCTCTCATTTCAGGGACGTTTATGTGAAGCTGGGCTTTGACCTGAGTGCCGCATTACCTGAGTGTAGAGATCCTGACAGTGAGCTCCCCATCCCGACAGGGCAGCGTCTGTGGTGATAAATCTGGTGATCCAGAGGAGCAAAGGGGTATCCTTCCAGAAGATTGTCCTCTTGCGACCACCAGGTGAGCGACCTCCGAGAGGTTCTGTCACCTTGATGAGAAAGGACTGAGGATGAGTGAGTCGGAGGCCACTGAGTACTGAGCATTCATTGAGAGCTTCTCATGTGGAAGCATGCTAGGGGTACAGTGAACACCGAGGATGCCATGAGACCCAGCATCCGTTGCACTGAGATAGCTCGAACCGAGCTGTTCTCTCTGATCTATCGGGCCATCTGTAGGATATTGTTCCTTCTGTCCTCTGGTGAAAAGCTCTCTACAGAGGTGTCAGAAGAGTTCCTATGAAAAGGAGCTTCTGGGAGGGCTGCAACTGCGATTTCTTGAGATTTAGCAGGGCTCCCATGGGCGTGCGAAGTCTGAGGCCATGGCTCACGACATCGAGTTCTTTGCCTGGAAGGACTTGCTAGAAGACAGTCGTCCAGATGTGGGAACGCTGTATTCGATCTTTCTGAGGTGCGCTTGCAGAAGTGCACAACACTTTGTAAAACTTATGGCGCTAAGGACAGCCCAAAGGGCAGGACTCTGAACTGATAATGTTGGCCCAAAGCCACAAGCCTTACGTATTTGTGATGTTTTGGGTGAATAAGAATATGTTGGTAAACATCCTGCATGTCCAGGGATGCTAACCAATCGTGTTGATGAAGAAAGGCAACAGGATTCCCAGTGACATCATTTTGAACTTTTCTTGGGAAGAAATCTGTTCAGTTTTCTGAGGTCCAAAATGGGCGCATGCCCCAGTTTTCTTTGGAACAAGAAAGTAGTGGGAGTAGGATCCTGTGTTCCATTGATCCAATGGAACTATTTCTACTGCCCTGTTGTTCAGAAGGCCCTGTATCTCGGAGTCGAAGTTCTGACTGAACTGTCGACAGTCTGGGCTGTCATTTGGGGAAGATCTGGAGGGTCGCTAAAGATTGAGAGAATATCCTCCGGATTATCCAGAGGACCCATTTGTCTGATGTTATGGTCTTCCAGCAGTTATAGAACTGAGTCAGCGACCCCCACCGCTGAGAGAAAGTCCCCTATGGCAGCTGAGGAGGGATGTGGGCCAGAGGTCAGAAGGTAGCACTGGGCGCTTTGGGTCCTTCTTGTTTTGTTTTCTTTTTGAGGCTGGGGGACTTGGTTTTATTAAAACCTCCCTGCCTTTGCCTCAAAGGACTGACCGGTTGTGAAACTGACACATATTAGCACCCCACAAGAAGGGGTGGGAGCAGGTCGAGCCAATTTAATTGTCTAAAGCCTTCGACATGGTACACCATCCTCTCATGCTAAAGAAACTCCAATCCATTGGAGCATCTGACAAACCCTCTGCTGGTTCCATAGCTATCTTGACACTCGGACTCAGGCAGTAGCATTTCACAAGAGCCCTTTCCTCCCCCAAACATCTCCCGTGGAGTTCCCAAGGATCACTCTTGGACCTCTACTCTTCTCCCTCTTCCTAAATGATATTCCCACCACGTCCCGGCATAGCTGCACTCTTATATGCATGATGACCTTGTTCTCTACTCTGGGTCAAAATCGGTTGCTGCCATCAACTCCACTCTCACTAATGACTTCAATTCCTGCAGACCTGGCTCTCTAGCAACCACCAAGTCCTGAACCTAGAAAAAACCTGTGCTATGCTATTCGGATCCTCTAAGAAACTATCTGCCCTCTGAACAGGCTCGGGTTCAATGCCTTGATGGCTCCCTCATCTTAAACACTGAGTCCTTCAAGTACCTTGGGGTCACTTTGGATCCCACACTTGACCTGTCTCAACATGTCAATATGGTGTGCCGTGCCGTCAATGCTAAAATTGGCGGAGCTTATACCGTACGCCACTCCCTCACTCCTTCCGCTAGACTTTCTGTTGCGAGAGGTATTCTCTACCCCAGCTCCAATATGCTCTGCCCCTCCTCTTTGCTGCACTCTGCTACACTCCACAAATGGGACACTGTCTACAACAACATCTGTAGATTGCCTTAACTACCCCACCGTCTTACCCATCATTGTCTCCTTTACGCTGGCTTAAATTGGCTGTCACCTAAGGATATTGACCTACTCCCTGGGCTGCTTTATCGACTCCCTGTCTAGACCTCCTGCCCTGTCTATCTTGCCAACCTCCTGACTCCTGCCTCACACACCGTCACCCTCAGGTCTTCCTCTGTCCCCATGCTCTCCACTAGACCTTGCATGACAAAATGGGTGAACAGGCATTTGCCCATTTGCTCCCAAATTCTGGAACTCACTCCCCCTTATGGTGAATACTTCAGCCTCCCATCGAGAATTCAAAAACTCGCTGTTCACCCACCTTCTAGCCTCTGGCCAATGCAAATGCTCTTAATTTGCTTTGTCCCACTGCAGGCTGTTGGGTCTGACCTGAGTACTACACTAATGTTCTCCCATGCAATATGCTTGTCTAGGTGGCTATGAACCTTGATGTCTTTACTGTCCTCAGCTGTCTTATGGTTACCCTAATTGCTTTATTTTACATCCTTATTATGACTTATGCCTAAATGTACCCTTATGTAACTATTACTGTGCTACCAATGTATATCTTGTTTTGCTCCTGTACACCTATATTATGTCTGTGCATTTCTGCATATTGTAACCAATGTCCTGTGCTCTCCGGGTCGTGCCTGAAAATAGGCAGGTCTGTTGCCTAGCCACTTACCCGGTTACCAAAAGCTAATAAATAAATAATAGCAGACCTAGTCTTTGAGTGGCCTCCAGAGCTTGCTCTACTTGAGGACCAAAGAGATGCATACCGAAGGGTAACACCATAACCTGTTGCTGGGCACCATTCCTGAAACCTGAGTGCACAGCCAGGAGTGGCGGCAAGTACAGATGCCTGCTGCCGCCCGAGAAGCAGTATCTAAAGCGTCCATAGCTGCTTTAACCTGCTGGTTGTTGGACTCGATGCCTGGTTATGGTTTGAAGTAGCTCCGAATTAGAGTCCGACTCTGGCAGAGCTTCTACCATTTATTTGAGCGAATGCCAAAGAAAATACTCATACTGAGAAAAATAGCCTGGCTGGCTGTCACATACCCAGGATAGAGGCAGCAAAGACCCTCTTACCTAAGGTGTCTATCTTGCAGAGTATTTATAGGCCGGGCTGAAGATGCCTGAGGGAGGACGGCCTTATCATTCTCCGCCAGGACTACAATAGGGTCCAAAAGGCCTGGGAAGCCAAGATGGGTCGATCCTTGGGAGCAGCATACTTTCTATCTATGGACTTAGCCACAGAAGGAATGAGGCGGGATTATTCCATACCATTTGAGAAAGCGTTTCAAAGGAGGGCTGTACCAGAGGAGTCAAATCCATAGGGATCTCCGGAACATGGAGGTATTGGAGTCTTAACAGCTTCCAGGATCGATATCTGTAGTCTGGAGAAAAGTGGAATTCAAATTTTTCAGCAGAGACTCAAAGACAGGTCTTGACCAGAGCTCTGCTACAGGATGAGATCCTTCACGTCATCACCCAGGCGAGGTCTGGGTCGGCTCAATGTCATCTCCTGACAGCCCAGGAGGGACTGCATGGACAGGAAAGGAGTGAAAATCAGAAGGAAATGAGGAAGGAAAAGGATACAGAGAAGAGGCCCTGAAGACTGGACAATGCCTAACAGGCCTCGGCGCCGAAGAATGGCACAGCGCGAAAAAACGCAGGCGCTGAAGATGGCGCCAAAAAGTCACCTGGCGCCAAAGACTGAGCTGACGGGGCTACATCGGTCATGACGGCACCGATGAGGCACACTGCGACGAGGATGGCGTAGACAGTCGACGACACAGAGGACGGCTACCGACGCGCCATCGACGAAGGCGCTGAAACAACTCCAAGGATCTGAAAATCAGGATCTGAGGAGAAAGAAGGATGAATACCAGGAGATAGAGGCATCAGTGTGGCCCCTGCGCGCAGCCTACGTGGGGGAACACCTATGACATAAAGTTGACGGCACCAGAGGACGGAGCCAGGCGACTAGGAGGCCCAGCTGCCCTACCTGATCCGCCAAAGCCCGAAGGCCCTAGAGTGACCAGGCCAGGCAGCTGGACCAACCTCTGAGCCCACTGCTCCATAAGAGCAGCCCACTGATTAAACTGCTCATCTGAAGACCTACAGGAGGCGGGGAAGGGTCCGATGTCGAAGAGGTCGGCAACGCGGAAACAGAAACCGCAACTCCGAAGGAGGAGATGGGCAACTAGCCCCAATAACCGATCGTCTACGCGCCAGACATACTAAGGGCGACCTCGAGCGATGCCTTCTTTTGACCTGTGGGTCAAGAAGAGTTCGAGGCCGAACGGTGCCGAAAAGAACTGCTTACTTTTATGCTTCCTAGAGGACCGCCATCCCTCGGCATTGGACTGTCTCGTTGTCAGACCCCCTCTGGAGAGGGCGGTGGACCGGACCCAGCCCGCTGACTGAACAGTTGTCATACAAAGTCTCCCTACCGTCACCTGACCCGCTCACGGTCAACTCTGTCAATGTAGGCTGAGACTTCTTTTTAATAAGAATAAATAAACTAAGTGGTACTTAGTCGAGATATTATTACAAAACAATAAAACATAAAACTATGCTGCAAGTTTGAAGTTTGACTCCAGGCAGCGGCGGCGTCGTCACTGAAGTGCACTTGGCGGGCGAAAAAAGGAACTGAGGCGGTTGGAGGTTGAAGCCGAGATAGTCATTACCGCATGAGCTGATGCTCACGGCTCCATCTCTGGCACCGACCCTCTGCAAAGTTGCTCCGCTGGGTCCCAGCGCCTCTAGCGTAGATCCCATAAGAGTGAATGAGTGATGGAGACTTTATGTCCAGGAAGATCTAGAAATGGGAGGGGTGGACATACCCTGAACTGTTGACCGTCTCCAGACTGTATAGGAACTGCAAAGGAGTAGCCAGAAGGCTGAATTGCCAGAATACAAGGCACAGAATCACTGGCAAGAGCTCCGACATGAGCAGAAGTGGATATTGTGGAAGAAAGGGTCAGGATACAGGGTCATCTCCCCCCAAAACTACATATCTGGAGGTGAGAAACAATAAGTTTCCTAAATTAATTTGAGGATGAGTCCCTAAGGACAAGAACAGAGGAGGATAGAGAGAGAGAGAAAAGAAGAGGGCAACCACCAGCCCCCACCCCAAAGGGGTGGACCGAGGCACTGAGGAGAGAAGTGCCCTCTCCTTGATCCCTCCCCTCCTGTCAGAAGGTAAAAATTCCGTGTGCCCAAGGTCACCCGCTCCTGACAAGTGGAAAAGAGGGGAGGCACACAGAGGAAGGGACCCAGAGACTGAGGCCCCAGGGGGATGGTGGGTGGGATTTGTGATGAATGGTGAAGATACACAGACAGATCAGGAATTATGGTAGGTACATCATTTCATCTCTTATCTGTGTCAATCTTCACCATTCATCACATATAATGATACCGAGCCCTCCCGAAGGGGCCCTAGACCCCAAAGAATTAAGTCCTTTAGCTCCCAGTGGGGAAACACTGAGAGGAGAACCTTTATGGGCCTGGCATGGCCCGAGACTCAGGAGAGTGAGATGGGGACCCCAGGAGGGTGCAGGAGGTTGCCCTGACAGGCGCCGCCTCACCCTACAGGAGAAAAGATGGGTTCTCCGATGCGGAGGAAATCACCCTATGCCTGGCCAAGGGTGACAACCAGGAAAGATGCAGCCATGCTGTCCGCCTAGTGCAGATCGTTGTCCCTACGACCCTGGAAGCTACCTCGCTGGCATGGTAAGATGCCCTCTAAACTAATTACCTTGCTGAGCTCAGGCCATGTGCAGAGTCTTGTGACTTGTCTGGTTACCTTGAATCAGGCATAGAGGCTAGGAATTGACCTAGCCTGAACCACAGAAACCTATCATAGGTAGCATAGTGGGCCTGATGGGCAGAAATTGAAAGAAGCAACCGTGCTGAGTAGAAGGTCCTCCTCCCCAGAAGTCAAAATCCATGGAATCTTGATCTGGGGACCAGTCACGTGGAGGCACAAAGCCCACTGGGAGTGTCCAGCTGCGTCAGTCCTGACTGAAGATGAGGCATGCAACCGGCAGACTCCGGGGTGGGGCACAATACCTCTGGCTCAAATCTCTAGGGGCTGGGACTCCGGAAAGGGTCTTTGCCAGACACGCAATGACACCTCCTGGAAAGGAGCAGGCTAAGCGGACACCACAAGGGTGGCTGTGCTGAAGTCACCTAAGAAGCACCGGTTGAATGTTCGGATTGTGCTGAGTGGGTGAGGTGACATGCAGGTCTTCCATCATCCTCACGAGAAATACTGATATTCATGAGATCAGCAGCAGGAGATGTGGACAGAAGGTTCCTCTCCTCAAGAAGAGGTGAATGAGGAGCGAAAGACCTTGGAGATCCAGAGGTTGGCTGCTCAGGGGAGGGTGGAACACCGCTCGTCCATGGCCCTGGCGTGCGTGGGAAGTGAGCAGCCGCACCTCTGAATTCCTCCCAGGAGAGCGGTCCCCAGGATCAAGAATGCCTGGGAGAGCAGGAGATGGTGACAAAGGGTGGGGGCTAGGTCAACAACAGAAGGTGAGCGTCCTCTGTCCGGGCAGAGGAGTGCACCAGGAGCCCCAAGGGAAGGAGGAGCTCCGGAAAGCCCAATAGCCGACAGCTGATCAACCACAATGGAACTGCCTAGGCTGTGCCTAAACAATCCCATTGAGGTGACCAGAACTGGGAAATCAAAAGGATGGTCCCTTCCTCCAATGTCAAGGGCCTCTCGGGAGACTGAGAAGGAAGGAAGGAAGGGTCCAGCTCACGACTCCTTCCTGAACCGAGTGGGTCCCAGAAAGGTTACGCATCAAACCCTGACCCCTCGGAATCTGAAAGAGCCCTCCTCGCTCGCAAACATGAGCTTAGGCAGCTGACAACCCTGGTCAGTCCCGAGGGGACCACCAGGAGTAGCACCCTCCCATCCCATGGGTGCTCCAGTCAGCTCTAAAGTTGGGTGATCCAGGCACACCATCTGAGGGAGTAACCCAGCTGAGGGGCAGAAAACCCACAGAGTCCAGGCTGCAGGGCAATAGTGGCCTGCACTACATAGCTGGTCAGCACCCCTAACCCTAGAATCCGGGGTTGCCGCCCGCTCCTTAGAGGAGGCTGGCTTCAGTCAGCCGAGAAACTACAAGGTGTCCACATGGGCTGCCAACTCCAAAGAGTCAGACAGCTGGTCCGAACCAGACTCTGAATCCATCTCCGAAGAGATAGAGACCGAAGATCGGTGCCAGACCGTGCGCGGATGCCCGCTCCTGTCCGGACGGAAGGAGGCGCCAGTCCAGGTGTCCGCACCAGAGCCAGCACCAAACTCCCCACGCACCATGAACAGTGGCTGGGCGGCAGAGCGGGCAGCAGAGCTGGAGTCTATAAGCGCGCGGTGCCGCAGCAGCACCGGGAGTCAGGACGGGCGCAATAGAGGCACCGACACCTTCCACAGCGCCATGTCTCGCCGCATCGCAAGCTGCACCAGAGTTAGACATGGCGCCGCCCCCAGCCTCGCACAGAAACGGTTGAAGACGGCACTGTAGAACCTCCCATGGCACCGCCAGCACCATCAGCGCAGCAAACAGCATCGACAGTGGAGGCGGCGCCGACCACGGCACCATCAGGGCCCACAGCGCCACAAATGCCACCGAGGCCAAGAGGCGGCACCAGACAGCATCCAGGACAGTACCGACCCAGGCATCCCAGCCAAGGAAGCGACACGAGCCTTCTCCACGAAGGAGCGATTGCTAGGCGGTGCCTCCGCCCGCCTCCCAGGAACGGACTGGGCCTCCTGCACCACAGAAGGGGGTTCTGCCATGGCGTGGCTAGTAGAAGCAGAAGCCCCTCCTCCGCAGTCAGTACAGAACCAGGAGGGGATCTGAAGAAAGGCCGAAAGATCTCGGCTTGGCCCCAAGTGCACGCCCGGCCCCCAAAAGTCAGTGGAGCTCATCCAACTTTCCACATGCGTTGCTCTATGACCAACAGTCCATGGAAAAGCAGGTGTCACACAAATCCATGTCGAAGCGGGCCAAGATACAAGACAACAATCATGCTGGTCGATTAGCGAGTGCCACGGCTGCACGGGCACCGATGCATAGGGGATGCCCCACTTTCATCGATTTTCTGCCCTCTGACCGAGACATGATAGACGGAAAAACAATTCAAACAAAGACTCGACGTCGCTGAAAATTAAAACATTTAACAGTCTTACCAAGCGGCGTCAAGTAGGTTGAAAGCGGAACCGGCAAGTGACTTTTTGAGTGTCGAAGACTAAGTCGAAGACCGAGAGAGGCCATTGATAGCAGCTCCACATGAGCTGCGACCTCTGAGGGAGCGAAGAACTGGCGGGAGGCTGGGGGCGACACACCCAATGGCTAACCTGGTGAGTGCCACGCAGTGCTACCTCAAGGGCGGCGCCTGGCCGTGGGTCGACACCTCGCCCATCCCAAAAAAAAAAAAAAAACTCCCACAGGGTCATGACCTCCTGCCAGAACCCAAAGGTGATGAATGGTGAAGAATGATAAAGATAAAATCAGACTTTCTCCTGCCCTGTACGCTTACATCGCTGTGCGTACCAACACTCAAGAGTCACTTATACCTCTAAAGGACAGTTTGTGAGGTTACTAATTATCCTTCTTTCTCTTATGGAGCTCGTACACTCAATGTTGATAAGCCTAATTTTGTTTTACTCCACTGCAGAAGACTGTAATAGGTCACACTGTGATCATGGCTGTTCCTCTCCTGAACCAGATGTTATTGATACTGACCCCCAATACTTGATTGCCCTGTCTCAATATTTGCCTATTTTAATGTGCTCATTGATCCTCGACACTCTCCTTGTGATCTCTTTTAGCTAGAAAAGACGCTACTTGATTTATATCAGCAATAATCTGTCTAAGGCAAATAATATACTTAATTATCTGATTCATGATGGTGATTTAAGTCTTGCTGTTGGCAACTATTGGGTAGAACTTAGCTTCAAGGTTTTGTTATTATTCAAGCATTCTTGATTTTTTCTAATCTTCACTCTATGCTGCCTGTGACGACCATCAGACAACATCGAGAACAACTCAAATTCCTTTACAAGGTTTGTGCGTTGGGCCTGTAAACAATTTTTTTAGCTCCATTCCTACCAGCTTACTTGGCATTGTTGCCCTTCTGAGGCAATAAGGGGAATGTTATCCATGGACCAGCACCCTGATTGGCCCACTATCTCGCAGACAGTAATACTGTACTTAGGGTGCAGGCATTTATCGTACAAGCATAAGTGTCAGGATCTGAGTTCTACTCTATTTCTACTAAGAATCATAATGTTTGCTATCATAATTGTACCACTTGGGAAACACCTCTGTTTATACCATTGTATAACCATTAGTTAGACAATACTGCCATCTTTAGTTCTTGTACAGAACAGCAACTATCTATGCAATTATGTGTGTAACCACAAGTGGCCTTCACAAATACAGGTCCTTTGTTTAGTTATCTTGTCCATCTGCTAGCTCAGCATGCTTTCCAGGCTAGTAAGAAGTTATTTGTTATTATCCAATGATGAGACTTTTATATATTTTTAGTAGCTGCTATGGTTATAATCAGGGGTATAAACCTTTTGCATTGCACCTTTTCTCTGAGAAGAAGAAACTTGTTGCTGCCTATTGGTAAGGAAGATTGGAGGTGTTCTCCCGGTGTTTATCACTGTGATTTGGCTGTAAGCCTGCTCTATATATCAGAAATAAATCCTTTATGTGCTGCACCACTTGTCTGTTGTTTCTTCACTTTGTGCAGTTCGAGAAGCTGAAAAAGGTAATTTTATTACCCAGTTACAAAGGCTAGTGCGGCCACTGCCCCTTCTGCCCCTGCCTCTGAAGTATCCCCTTGGCTGATACTTGGGAAAAGCTTAAGGCGGGAAAAAGCCAGTAAGTGGATCTGCCTCTGCCACCCTTGCATGATGCTTCTGGGGTTAGAAGCTCTCTTCTTAGCTGCTGCACTCTTGTATGCAGCCTTGAATTCGTCCATTTGTTTCATATAGGCCTCTGTTTGTTCCCCAGAGACACCGGGTCACAGGGAAAATCCATGGCTTTATTCTGAGTGTCTTGTGTAAAATTAGTGGTCCTGAGCAGGCGAATCTTGAAGAGACACACAGCAGATGCCATCTGACTAGCTGCAGTGTCACTGGCACCCACTGCCATCCTAAATTGAGTCTTAGAAGCTTCAATACCCTTTTGCAGCTTCCTCCAGGTCAGCAGCCATGAGAGGGAAAGCCGCTTTAGCAATCTGCTGTACTGTGGACCACATATTCTTCTGGTACCTGGCAATGTACAACATATAAGAGTCTTGCTTGATAGCCAGAGAGGATCTAAGGTACATCTTTTGGCTACAGAAGCTATCCTCCTAGAATCCTTGTCTGGAGGATGAGGCCAGAGGATGCCAGCTTTGTCACAAGCTGCAGTCTGCACAACACCTTCATGGTTGGGGTGACCAAAGAGAAGCTCAGCCTCAGTCTTAACCACACAGTACTTCTTGTCCACCTTCCTGTCTGTGGGTGGAACAGAAGTGGGAAGTACATAGGGAGCACAGAAAGACATAGAGAGGGATAGTGAGGCTGAATAGAATGGACAGTGGGTGGGCAGAGTGAGACAGTGGCGGATTTCTCTTAAGGACCTGTGGAACTGCATAACCCATGAGCTGGGTGGACGATACTTGAGGAGATACAAACCCGAGAGAAGTGTGGGCGGATCGCTGAACCGTGAGGAGAACGGCTGCAGAAGGAGAAGCAAAGGCTCTCGCTTTTTTTTTTTTTTAAACAGGTATGCCATCGTTGCCACACTAAAAAGACAGAAGCGTTTGCTGCTGCTCTTTCCGGACTGACTTTGGCATCCATGCAGTGGAAGAAGGGTTGAGAAGGAGCAAGTTTAATTACAGGAAAGCTTGGCCTCTGGACACCTCCCGCTTGGAGTGGAGTTTTAGCGGTGGAAGTAGCCATCCTGCTAGGAGGAAGCTCCAGTAAAGCCCACGGAGATTTATCGCCTGCTTCTGTATTTCCCTTAGACGGAGTTACACAAATGTTGAAAGTCTAGAAAACCTTATTGCCTCATTTGCTATATAATAGCCAAGATACCATTTTATCCATTATAAATAAGTCTGTTTTTTTATTTTATTTTATTGGTTGTTGGTTATTTCATACTGTACAATTACTACGTACTTTCAGAAATGATCATACAACAAGCATAGATCATATATCAGTGTAACAATTTGTATTACTTTAAAGTAATATAGTAGTTTGCTAGGGCTGATGGACTTCCAGCCTACCGGTCTAACATCTTTCCATGGGACCACAGTTGACTGTAAAGGCCCCTCCCCTTCAGACCTCTGACTTACCTCCTACATTTAACTCATCCCCAAAATATGAAAATAACCTCAAGGTTCATTATCAATTTCATATTGTGAACAATATATTACCCATGGTCTCCATAATGGTTCTATTAACAGTTGTTTGTTATGGATTTTAGCGTTAAGGTTTCCATCTGATAAATATCTACCACAAGCCTCCTCCACTGTGTACCCGATGGGATAGTTGGAGAGTACCATCTTTTGTTATAGCTTTTTGGCTGCTAATATTAAAACCGATAAAAAGTCCGATGCCATGAAGGGTTGTGATAGGGATATATTGAAAGCAGCACTATCTCTGCTGTAAGCTCCACTGTCACCCCAGACATTCCGAGATTTCTTTTGTAATGTACACCAAAAGGGCATCAATAAAGGACATGACCAGAAAATATGGCCTTGATCAGCCAATTTACATGAACACTTTCTCCAACACTCCCCAAATGGTTGAGAATGGTATTTAGCCTGAATTGCTGGGGATTAAAGAAACGGCTTCTGCATTTCCATGCAAATTCACGCCATCTAGTAGCATGAGTAATCTTATGCCTGAATAGATGCTCAAAGCCATTCCTGTTCCTGTACTTCCATCTCAGGTCTCTATTCAACTGTTTAATATTGAGATAGAGGTCTCCATTCCCTCCCTCAAAATTTTATAAAGAAAGCCTATCTGATGAGGCCATAACTTGCCGTTGACATAGTCTTCGATATATCTCAGGCCAGGGAAGGGGGCTGGGAGCCTAACCTCCACCTCTCTTTGTCGTAGTAAATAATTATTGACTTGGTTGTATCTGAAAAATCACTTTCTCTTAAACTGAAGTTAGTCTGGAGTGTTTCAAATGGGATAATCCCTGTTTGGGAAAGAAACTGCTTATAAAATTGAAGCCCTACTTGTCTCCAGATGGAGAAAGTGTGATCTAGAGATGCTGGAAGAAACCGGTTATCTTCTGAAATTAAGGTGTGAAGAAAAAAGTTCTCTAAAGGCCTTGTGTTTTTTATTTTGTGCCATATTTTTAATATATGGGCTGTAAATCCGGTAAAGTCATGGAATTGGGTGGATTTGTGACCGAGGTCATTGTGATCCTTATAATGTCATAAAGAATAATTACTACGAACTCCAAGTCTTTCCAGGGGATTGGTATGCAAGTAAGCCACAAGGACACAATTCTCAAAAATGATGCCAGAGCATATAATCTTAAATTCGGAAGGTTTACTCCTGTTGAGCCTGGGAGTTGAAGAAGTGAAAGCCTTATTCTTGGTCTTTGGCCATTCCAAATAAAGTTAGATATGAGCTTATCCATGATTTAAAATAAAAGTCTGATGGTAGGGTGGGGATATTCTGAAAAAGATATAGTAACTTAGGAAGAACTATCATCCGGATCGTCTCAATTCTCTGAAAAAAGATAATGGTAATAATGACCATGTGGACAGATCTTTTGTATTTGATTAGATAAGGGCTCATAATTTAATAATTCTAGCATGTCCACATTTTAGGGACTGTTATACCTAAATATTTAAATTTAGTTTTATGCCATTTAATATGATATTTATCTTTTAAATATTGAGTTGGAGCAAAAATAAGGTATCAGGTCTGTTTTAGTTATATTTAATTGGAACCCGCTATTCCTCTAAAATTCTCTAATGTTTGCCAGAGGGCAGGCAGAGACTTCTCCGGGAGAGGGCGGTTATCAAGATATCATCAGCAAATAATGCTATCTTGTATTCTCTTTGACCCACAGAAACCCCCTATCTCCATAGTTTTCTAATCATTTCAGCCAGTGGTTCTACATAAAGGCGGATAGTAATGGAGACAGAGGCATCCTGCCTTGTTCCCTCTGAATTTGGATTGGTTGGGTTAACGATCCATTCACCCGGATATAAGCTTTAGCATGCTCATATACATTTTTATACAGCAAATAACAGCTTCTGGGAAGAGAAATTTGACAGGGTAATCACAGATATTCCAGCTTACCCTGTCGAGCTTTATCAGCATCTAGGCTAAGGATGGTGGATGGAATTTTCTAGTATGTATGTGTTCTAAAGAAGTGTAAGACGGCGAGATTATCGAAAGTATTTCTTTGTTTTATGAAGCCTGATTGATCTTGATGTATTAATGGAATAAGAGCTGTTTCTAATCTTTTGGCCCATATGGCCGTGAATATTTTATAATCTACATTTAAAATTGAAATAGGACAGTAAGATGAAGGGAGGAGGGATCTTTGTCAGGTTTTAATATTGGGAAAGGACTGCATAGTTCCAAGAGGGGTGGGATTCTCTCTTCACCTCCTGTAGGTCAATAATAAACTTGGGAGAAGCTGAGAGCTGAAAGTCTTGTACCACTCCGGACCAAATCCATCTGGGCCTGGACATTTTAAGGGTTTTAACTGTTTTATTTGGTAATGGATCTCTTCCTGACTTATGGGTTGCTCAAGTTTTGTCTTCATGGGATCCATCAGCTTAGGTAACTTAAGATTTTTGAAGAAATCTGTGATTCGTTTTTTCTGATTCTGAGTGGGGAGAGGGGCAGTGTATAAAGCTTTGTAAAATTGTTGAAATGCCTGTTTTATATGCTCTTCTTTATATGATAGGAGATTTGTAGTTGGAGACTTTATTTTAAAATTGTGGATGCCCTTTTTCTTGCTCTTAATTTTCTTGCCAATAATCTAGCTCCTAGCCCCCTCATACGAGGATTGGCGGAGATAGGTCGAGGCTCTGTGAGGTCTTATAATCCATTAATTCCTGGATATCTTGCTTTAGGACCTTTATCTTAGTCATGAGGACTCTATCTCCTCTCTATATAATAGTTGGTATGATGCTAGTAATTCTGTTACAGACTTTAATCTTGTTTGTGTTTTTCTGTTTATAGGATGAATCGACAACACCTGCTCACGTATAACCGCCTTCAAAGTATCCCATTGAATTGGGAGGATATCTCAAGTTTTGTTATCTTGAATTATTTGTGGAATACGTTTTGTAAAATGTTCAAGAATTTTTGGTCTTGTAATAAAGAATGATTTAATCTCCACATTTTTAGTTTTTCTATTTTCCCAAGTTAACTTTAAGAATTAAAGGATTATGGTTTTATAGAATTCTGGGTTCTGCCTGTATATCCTGTACTAAGGCGAGGTGCTCTCCGTTATAAAAAAGAATCCAATCGAGAATATGTTTTATGTCTCCCCAAAAAGGTAAACCCTGGATTAGAAGGGAATATCTTTCTCCATACATCTTCTATTCCCATAAAAGATAGATTATCTTTTAAATATTTTGCTGTCCTTGATAACCTCTGCGGCTTGGGATTTGATGAATCCAGATGAGGGTGGAATGTTATGTTAAAGTCGCCACCATTATAAGGATTCCTTTAAGCTTCTCCAAAACCCTTTGTAGAAACATCCTAACTACCGAAAGTGGGGTCTGTGGTGGAAGGTATGTGTTTACCAAGGTAACCGTTTGTTAAAAAGTATACCTGTTATAATCACATACCGACCTATAAAGGTATCCTGTATTTCAATCAGGGTTGAGGTGGTAATTAAAATAACGGAATTCCTTTTATGGCCACTCGAATGAGAAGATGCAAGTACTGGTAGCGCCCACCCCAATGTAACTTTAAATGTTCCGATGAGGAAAGATGGGATTCCTGAAGAAAGTAAATATCAGCCCCTGTTTACCCAGATGATGCATTACTTTATATCACTTGAAAGGGAATGTAGGGCCATTTACATTCTGTGAATAGATTTTTACCGGTATGTTAGCCATTGTCCCATGATAAGTAACATTAATCTGTATTTTAGCCAGCCTCGGAGGATAAAGAACGGAAGAAGAATATTAATTTTATGGAAAATTTCACTTTCCTTATCAGGGTCCAATCGGTCCTAATACCGTGTTCCTGGATATTATTTGAAATTGCTTCCTCCATTTTCCGCTTCTCTGAAGCCTGTCACCAAACTTGGAAGTCTCTGCCTATTTTACCTAATTTGACACCAACATTTTTTAAATAAAAACAAGTAAACATATCAACCACAGTATTTCTAAACCTAAACCTCTAATCTCCCGAAGAAAACTATATACAAGTGATCTTCCACTAGTGGGGAGATACAAACATCTCCTACCGGGTCCCAGGAAAGAAGGCAAAAAGGAAAAGAGAGATATCCTTCCTCCCTTTCCCTGGGTAAGTGGGAGTAATCCACTGACCGTGGATCGATGCCCACTTGAGAGGAACTCCTCTCCAGTGACTAGTTTCTATTACTAGTCCTGATATGGTGAGATTAAAATTTTAATCTATTCAATGCATTTTCTATCTGTCTAGCTCTAAAAGGAAGGACTCCTCCTGCCCCTATCATATTAAACAAATAATGTTTTCCCTTTGCTAATATTTTGAATACACGAAAAATTCTATTTAACAATAGGATTAACAGAAAAAAAGAAAAAGGCTGCTTCCTTCTATTCAGGGCATCATTTGTAGGTTAAGTGACATTGCCTTTAGATAAAATGTGTTCAGTATCGCCCCTAGTGTATTATGCAGAAAACATCCTGATTTCTATTTCAATTCTATAACATTTGGGAGTCAAGCTTTTCTGCTATATCTCCAAATCATTACTTATCATATCTGTCTAAATTTATGCATCTCTTAGAATAAGCCTTCTTTCGGTCTAAACACCAAAATGGTTTCAAGAAATATTCCCTCTCCCTCCTTTATATAGTGCCTTAGGAAGACCTTAGCGTCAATGTATTATTGTCTGCCTTGTAGAAGAAGACCCATTAACTAGCCCTTTGAGAATTATTGTCACCAGGTTTCTTGCTTTAGAAATCGTTCTGTCCTCTCTTCATTTCCTTCTCTTGGCGATTTCTAACTTAAGTCCTCTTGGGGCTGAACCCAAGTTTTATCTCCAGTAATATTTTTCAAAGGGATTGCTTCTCTGTTCTCTAACACAAAGATGGTGTGCTGCTTTTTAGTCCGTTGGTTCCCTCGATAGTGTTCTCCATGAAAATGATCGAGTGGGGACTCCTCCATAGGGAATGGGCGGGGTTCAAAGGAAAGGAAGGCGACTAACCAAACAGACTAGTGATGATTCGGAGAAGGACGATCACTCACATGCATTCTACTATATGTTCTCCGTATTTTACAGGCTCTTTTACTGTTCTATCAAGTATGTCTCTAGTAAACTGTCTCTGTCCCTCTCTCTATCCATTTTGCACATTCGTTCCCTCACAACCCCACCCCCAAGTTCTTCTCCCACTTAGAAACAACAAAAAAACAACAGCATCTTATTCAAGTTCTATATTCCTCATGGTGGTTGTAAAGTAGGGTTTCTCAAGATTCTAATTTGTCCAGCAAAGTCTGCAGTCCTCGATCTCCATTCTCCCTTTGCACTGCGTCTTGTATGGGAGGCCCTGGAGTGAGTTGCCAGTTTTTATTTGTAACTTGGGATCGGCTTTTGAGATTATGCCTCGTTGGATTAAATCAGATTTTGCCTCTAGTGCTGTGTTATATGTGATAGGGCCATTTGGTAGTTGAACTGTTAATTTACATGGGGTAAGGAGTCCGGAACTTAATGTTTGAAGCTCGTAGTAGGGGAATAAAGGAGAATATTCTCTTCTTGAGCGTTGCGTAGCTGGCGCATAATCGTTATAGAAATAATTTGATGTTTCCCCAACATAACTTTCTGCTTCACGAAGCCTTAGATAAAATTTGGTCTTTCTGGTAGTAGCTATTGAATCTGATTACAAATGACCTGGGTCTTGCATCAGGTTTTGATGGGCGGAGCCCCAATGCACGATGTGCCCTTTCAATGTCTATCTGTATTTCTGGGCCTAGATCCAGGGTCAGGCGTGGGAAGTAATCGAGAAAGCTATATGCTGCTTTCTCTTCTTCTCCTCTGGTATACCGTAAAACCGTATATATTTCCTTCTCCCCTGTTTTCCATGTCCTCTTGTCTCATCGACTGAAATAACTGTTCCTCTGCTATTGCATATATCGCTTTCTCTAATTCACTTATTTTGCTCGTATTTTCTGCTGTCTGTGTTTCCGCCTCGTTTACTCTAGTTTGAAGCTCTCCCAGATCAGTACATATCTCTTTTAAAGCATCTCTGATTTCTGTTAGAAATTCCATTATAGCTTGAAGTATTGCCTCCATTGACACGTTCTCGGTCTTGGCTTTTTATTATCCCTCTTTTCCCACATTTAGACTCTGCTGGTTGGGTAGCTTGAGAGGATGTTTCGAGTCCAACAGGCGCTTTTCGTGGATCTTGGAGATCTTGCAGAGGGTGAAAGCGATTATTTTCTTGGCGTGCCATACCCTCGATTGATACTTTTGTTAAGTCCGGGGACTTTCTATGTAAACCAAGTCTTCTTTGCTGCAATTATATCGTTTGCTCATCTCTTAAGCGGAAAAATGTTGTTCTAAATTAAAGCAGCAGAGAAGCCCGAACCTCTAACGTGTTCATGCAGCCATGTCCCAACCGGAAGTCATAAATAAGTCTGTCTTATCCAAATATAGATAAGCAACTGTAGTTGCCGATGCACTTTACTTCCTGCTGTATTTTTGTTTGTGGTTTGATTTATGAGCGAAGTGTGTGGATGTAATTCACCAGAGTTCACAGATAGACATACTTAAAGGTGTTTAAAAGTTCTGATTTGTTAAAATTTTTTTTTTTTTTTTTTTTTTTTAAAGAGTTTTTAGATATAGTACTTACTGGTCCGGAAATCTCATGCTGATAGGTCGAAAGGGTCAGGTGGACTCAGGTATATAAGAAAGCATGCACTAGACTGGGACCCAGTTTGCAGCAGAGGAGGAAGGAACTAGAGCACTGTGAGAGAACTGGCCAACCTTTTGATGTGGATGGCGGATTTTTACATATTGAGCGCTGAATGCTAAAAGCGATTTGAACCCTGAATTAAGCAATAATGCACGATAGGGTGTGTGTTGTGCTGGGATAACGTCACACATGGGGTGATTAGGCACGAGGCTGCAGGCGAGTGTACTAATCACCCCAGAAGTGACGTTATCCCAGCACAACACACACCCTGGAGTGCATTATTGCTATTATACAATGGTTCATGAGTCAAAAAAAAAAAAAAAATGAAATATGTTTAAAACTAGTTTGTTTGCTGTTTCTTTTTTTTTTTTAATGAGGAGGTGTACTGTTTAAAAATAGTGCTGATTTCTTGCCAGTAGGTGGAGCTGTCCTGTTTATCTGTGGCTCTGCAGCCCGAGTCTGCTCATCGATCTTTATGTGTTGTTTGTTTCTTTTTGTGTCATTGCTTTGGTCAGGTGTACTGTTAAGTCCAGTGTCTTTTTTCAGCTTTCATTTTTTATTTTAAGTCTTTCCCCATCTGTCGGTCCTCGATGTTAAAAACAATAAGTGGCAATGATCAGGTAAGACACACTAAGGCATGGTCTCACACTTGCCATTACTGTGTGTGTGTAGGGTTGTCAGCGAGAATGCCGTGAGTGGTGCGGTTAGACCGGGGGTAGCAGATTGAACCGAGGGCTTCTGTAACTGCTTAATTTGTGTACGGAGCCACAGATTCCCGCGGAAAAACTGGTTGCTGTGAAGCTGAGGTCTCGCTAGTTACTGCGCGAGGCTGTATGCACTGTGAGCGGAAGACCGTTGATGTGAAGGCAGAATTTGAACGGCATTTAAAGCTGATCAGGAAAGAGCTGTACCAATATAAAATGGTACATTTCGAGTTGGAGATCTTTTCTGTTTTGAAGATTTTAGTTTTATGATGAAGGCGCGGGAGTAAGGCAGGCAGGTTGCAGTAGGGAAACAGGCTGCCTAAAGAAAGAGGATCACTCATTGTGGGCAGTGTGTAGTGATTTAAAATATGTTCATACGGTCATCTGTGTGCTGGGACTAGAGCCGTGATGTTCTGCTGGGATAACATCTGGATCCAGTCTCAAGTGATAAAGGAGCCCAAGATTTTCTTTGCCATTGTATAATGTTGCTTATCGCTCGCTTGCTTGTTTTTGTACTGGCTTTCTGACCATAATTTGAAACTAATAGTCCAGCATATGGGTCTGTGTCCATTAAGTAATACGTGGTAGCTGCGATAGCAGGTTGAAGTTCGTTTACAAGAACTAAGGGCTACAGGCGATTTTATCTATAACCAAGAAGGAAAAGTAAGTAAATACTAAATAAAGGGGCTAATATGAGGACTGTTTTGAAGTTTTAAATATATTAGAATTAGATATAGTATATCTTGTATAAGAAAATTAGATTTTTAAGATACAAGAAAAGATAAAAGAATTTAGAAATTACCAGCTGGTGGTTAAATGTATATGGTAATTGAAATTTGAATAGAATATGTATTTAAATTTGAATTGGATTGTATTATTAGTCTTTTTTTTTTTTTACTATTTATTATTTTATTTTAGTGCAAAGAGCAAGAAGGAATAGAGAAGGATATAAAAGTTTCAAAGAAAAGAAAAAATTCCCGTGAGACCTACTTATCCTTTGGGATTGGAGAAACTTGAGGGAGAACTGAGATGGGAGAATCGTTGTTGTTTATGAAAGCATGAACCTTTTGCCAGAAAGCAAGAACTTTTGCCTGGTGTGATCTGTATGTGAGAAACCAATACAGAAGGAAATTAGGATTTTCACCCTTTTTTTCTTTTCCTCCATATTAAAGGAGTGGAGGAACTGCAAAGAATCTGACCTTTCATTGTGTCATTTATGTATGTTTCTGTAATCTATTTTATACTGAATGAGTTCTTTTAACCACCTTTATTGTATCAGTGATGTTATGCTGACTTAGACAATTACTGTCTCAGTATGTCATTAGTTTAAATAGTGGTTTACTGGTATCTCAATCCATTGGCTGACAGGTTGATTGACTGATTGGTTGATTAATTGGCTAACCAGTACATCTGACATTTAGTCTGGTCAGTTGCTGCTCCTTATATACATAAGAATTAAATTATTAAAAAAAAAATTATATATATACATATATACAGTATGTATAGTCGCTGGAATTGGAGGAAAAATTGTATTGACTTAACAAAACAATTGCTGCCTATTTATACCTGTTTTCTTGTCATGCCAGTAGAAACCAGAAGTAGTAAAAGTGCTTTGCTAGGGTAGACATGAATAATCGTAGTAAAACAAAACTACAGAAAATGATAAACAAAAGAGGATTTAAGGGGGAAGGAAAGAGGATACTGTTATATTAGTAACCAATCAACAAGATGAGAACTTAATGGAAAATATGGTGGAAAATTGCTAAGGGTGAATCTAATAAAACCATGACAGAGTTTGAGAGTGCTGAAATATCATTTAAAGCATCTGATAAAGTAGCAAAAAAAAAAATAGAGCCCCAGACCAAAACTAATTCAACCATCCATATGGGAGGCTTTTGGGAAACACAATAAGAAAGAACTGCAGGAGAAAAGGAGGAGATCAGAACAGAGGTATCTAACAAAGTTTCAGAGTTCAGTACTCTAAACTCTGCAATGGTTATAGAAAAAGACAAAGAAGGGGACAAATTCTCCTATTTTCTATGACAACAGCCTATTGGGTGGTTAACATGGAAGTAATCAGAACAGTAGAAATTATAAAAGAAAAGTACAGTTACGTAAGAACTCACCGTAACAGTAGATCTTCGAGAACAGCTCTTGCAGCTGGTTACACCATTAGGACTGAAGCCGGCAGGTGCCAGTACCCACGGAAATTTACTAGCTAGCAGTATTCAGCGGGGACTGCCTCCGACGTCGGTCCGACCCGGCGTCCGGGCGCAGTCATAAGGAGGCAGTCCCCCATAATCCTCAGTTCTCCCGCGGAGCTCCGGCCGCTGGATGACATCAGAAGGGAGACGAGGATCCGCCATCAGGTGGCAAAACAAGGCATCAGTAAATGTCCCATCCTAGGAGAAGGATGCTTTGACTCGACCTACCTCCAGCAGGGATGGTGGGAGGTAAAGTACCTGCTGCAAGAGCTGTTCTCAAGATCTACTGTTACGGTAAGTTCTTATGCAACTGTACTATCTTACTTCGAGAAACAGCTCTTGCAGCACCTAAATTAGGACTGATTTCCAAGTAGTAGTGGCAATCACGCACCATCGGGAGGAGGAAAAGTAGAAATCCTCGAGATACCTCAAGCCTAGGACAGAAGTCCTTGAAGGACTGCTAGACCAAACCCTGCTCTTCGCCTCGATGCAATGTCCAGGCTGTAATGCCTGACAAAAGTATGCACGGAGCTCTAAGTAGCTGCAGTGCAAATAGCTGAGGTGGATCGTTCTTTAAAACCATAAAGAGGTAGCCACCCCTCTGGTGGAATGACCCATAACTGTGCCTGGTAAGGGTTTGTTGCGCTTCTGGTAACAGAACATAATGCACCTGGATAAGCCACCTGGACAGCAACTGCTTCGAGACAGGAGCTCCCTTCATCCTATGGGCAAAGGAGATGAAAAGTTGGTCTGACTTTCGGTGGTGTTTGGTTCTGGTCAGGCAGTATCTAAGGCACCTATGCACATTTAGAGTGTGCAGAAGGGCTTCTCCTCGATTAGATTATTGGAAAATACACTGATAGGTTGATGTCCTGATTAAGGGTGAGAGCTGAGACCACCTTAGGCAGAAATTTAGGATTAGTCCTTAGGGATACCCTGTCCTGGTGGAAAACCAAATAAGGCTCTTTGCATAAGTGCGTGCATTTCAGAAATCCTTCTGGCAGAAGTAACTAAAACTAAAAACAACGTTTTCCAAGACAGAAAAAGTAGCTCATAATCATGGCTGGTTCAAAAGGTGGCAGCGTGAGCTGCTCCAGAACGAAGGGTAAATCCCATGGTGGGATTGGATCCTTAATTGGGGCATAAGGTGGAGGCCGCCTCTCAAAAGCACGTGTCGGGTCCAGCTGGACCACAGTGCGTTACTCACGGGGACATGGTAGGCTGAAATTGCATAAAGGTGCACTTTAATCGAGGAGTAAGCCAGGCCGGAGTGGAAAAGGGATAGCAGGTAGTCCAGTACCAGCTTTTCTGGACAGTCAAAGGCAAAAAACTGCGCTTGAGCCCATAAGCAGAGCCTGCACCACTTCATGGCGATGATCATGCGTGGTGCAGCCGGTTTCTAGCGGCAGTAAGCACATCTGCCACTTCTTACGAGACCCTGTGATCGCATCATGGCTATGTCTCTAGGAGCCAAGCATGCAGGTTCAGGGAACGTGAGTCCGGATGGACTAAGGAACCCGCCTCCTGAGACAGTAAATGGGAGCCAATTGGCAAAGGCACTAGAGGTTCCCAGGATAGCTGATGCAAGAGAGAGAACCATATCTGTCTGGGCCAGAAGGGTGCGATCAGTATGAGCATCACTTGCTCCCTGTGGAGTTTAAAAGAACTCTCTGGATCAGCGGGAAAGGAGTAAAGGCACAAAGGATCTGCCCACCCAGGAGAGGGACAACGCGTCTCACCAGAAAATACCAGGCCCTGGATTTAGCGAGCAAAATTGGGCAGTTTTCGTTGTATGGAGATGCGAAGAGGTCTATCTCTGGAGTACCCATCTTGAAACAGATCTTCTGCCACTTCCTGGAGAAGTTCCCATTATGGACTCTGGCCTGATGTGGCTCAGGCTGTCCGATGACGTTGTCCACCCCGGAAAATGAACTGCAATAAGGTTTGCGCGAGTGTTGCAAGACCCAATCCCACACTCTCATGGCCTCCCTGCAAGCGGGTAGGAGTGGGTGACTCCTTGTTTGTTGAGGTAATACATCACGGAATTGTCTATTTGTAACAGAAGTGTACTCTCTGACTGGAAGGCCTGCAGGGCGTAAAGAACTGCCCTCATTTCCAGTATATTTATGTGGAGATGAGACTCTGGGCTGTCCACAGGCCGTGAGACAGAACACCATCGAGGTATGCTCCCCACCCAAGCCCTGAGGCGTCTGTGGAGAGTGTCACAGTCAGGGACAGCGCTGTGAAGGGACTTCCGCCAGAGGTGCCCTGAATGGAGCCACCATTGCCAATCTCAATTACGGTCTTCGTGATTTGGATTGGATGCTGCAGATGGTCTTGCTTTTGGTCCCACTGTACCCGTAACATCCACTGGGTTACCCACATGTGGAGACGGGCTAGCGGGACTGTTGCAATGGTCGCAGCCATGTGTCCGAGCAGGCAAAGGACCAGTCTGGCTGGGACGGTCTTCTTCGCCGACAAGTCCCTGATGAGGGAGCTGATGTTCCGCTCTGCCAGTGGGAAGGAAAGCTTTCCCTTGGACGGTGTCCAGAACTGCTCCTATGAATTGCAGCGTCTGGGACGGAACCAGGCTTGACTTCTCGCAATTCATGAGAATGCCCAAGGTCTCGAACAGAGACTGAGTGCAGTGAATGACAGACATCAGGGCCTCCTTGAGAGTGCCATGAGAAGCCGATCGTCAGGTAGGGGAACACATAGTGGCCCTGTCTCCTCAGAGATGCGGTTACGACGCCCATGCACTTCATGAAGACCCAAGGTGCCATGACAGCCCAAGGGAAGAGCTCGAACTGATAATGGCGGCCCTGAAATTCGAGTGCAGGAACCTCCCTGCGCCTGAGCAATAGGAATATGCAGGTAGGCGTCCTGCATGTCCAGGGATTAAAGAAATCGTCCTGCTTCAGCATGGGAATCAGGCTCGGAGGGTCACCATGCGGAAGCGCTTATGCCTCCGAAAGATTGAGGTCACACAGGTCCAGTATTGGACGGAGGTCCTTCTTTGAAACCAGGAAGAAGTGAGATCAATAACCCAGTCCTCTGGTTCCCTGGTACGTGCTCTATAGCTTCTTTTTCCAGAAGTGCAAGCACCTCCTGCTGTATGAGCAGGGCATGCTGACCGAATAACGGGAAAGCAGGGGAGGTCTTGCAGGTGGGTTGTCTATGAACTCTATGTAATGGCCTTTTGACCAACTGTAGAACCACCTCTCGGTGGTGATCGATTGCCACCCTGAAAAGTGGCATGCGATCGACACCCGACTTTCTTTGCCTGTTGATCCTGAGGAGGGGCGGGGCTGGGAAGAGTCATGCTGTGGCGGCGTCTATCCCTGCGGGCTGGGCCAACTTTGAGTAACGCTGGCCTCTGCCTGGGGATGATTTGGCCTGGGCCTTGCTCGAGAAAGTGCCCCTGCTGCTGGCGGAACATTGCTGTTGCCTTTGTAGCCAGCCGAGAAAACTGCTTTGGTTCCTCGAAAGGAACTAGCCCTAGATCTATACATGGCCTGCCTTCCCTGCATCTTGGAGCTTGGTGATAACCTTCTTAGAGGATTCACCAAACAGCACCTACTGCCGTTATATGGGACGTCTAGAATATTTTTCTGTCGTCCATGGTAAAAGCCGAGACACGGAGCCAGGAGTGTCTCCAGAGACAAACGCCTGAAGCTGCAGCTCTGGCGAAGAGTCCAGATCTCGTATGCGGCTCTAAGCACTGGGTCCCCACATCTGACCCGCACGGAGGAGGTTTAGAGCCCGCTTTCTGGCCACAGGAAGCTTTTCAACCAGGTCCTGGCCCTGTTCCACAGGGCATTCTGGAACTGAACCATATGGGTAAGGTAGTTCAGGGACCTGATGGCACAAGTAGCAGCTACGTGCGTGCGCCTCCCAGGGCAACCAATTGCTTGGATTCCTGGTCTGGTGGCTGAGTGCTCATATGCTGGGGTCTCTGAGACCGGTCACGTGAAGCAGTGATGACCAGGAATATGCCAGAGGTTGGTTCGCCAAATACTGGTCCTCTCTAGGGGCCTTGTACAGGTGGTCAGCCTTCTTGGCACCGTGGGAGTGGAGTGCGGACGTTCCACGCAGCCTTGGTGAGTCCACGAAGGTGTCCACCAAGGGTGGCACTACCACAGGCTTCAGGTCTTTTGCGAAGGTGGCGGGCAGGCGTTGTTGTTCGGTCAAGCTCCTCAGCATCCCACCCCATGTTGTCCTAGATGTGCCTCATTATCTTGGCGAAAGAGGGATCATCCGGTGGCGACCTGGGAGGTCGTGTGGGTCAGGAGAGGGGATGCTGAGTGGAGTACTCCAAGTATCCAATCTTGAATCCTCCCTCGACTGAGTGTACCAGCATCGTCTGGGTCGTTTGGAGTAGGGTGACCCTGAGGGGATCTGGAGGGAGGTCTTCTCCTGTTGGTAGATCTGCCCCTAGGAGGTGGAGTTTGCTCCTTGGGGATGGAGGTCGTCCTACTGGCCCCTTAGGTGGAGGAGGGGCATAGAGCGGTGAAGGGTAGGAAGAGAAGTAGTAGGAGTAGTAGAAGGAGGACAGGCGGGACCACATCCTTCTTGATGGTGTCCCACCAAAAGGTAAAGAGCTCTTTACCTCTGCAATGTTCATATCCAACAATGGGCCTGGCGCCAATCTGGAGAGGGTTCCGTGGGAGCCGGCATCTCGTGTCGCCCGCCTGATCTTCGGGCTGTGGGGTGTCCTCCTCTGTGGAATCCAACGACCCGGCATCCGCCCCGGCAATGGAAGTGCGGTCTTCCGCTCCGGGGTAGCCACGCTGGTCCCCTGGCGATGTATTCGGACCTGGCAAACACCTGGCCGGTGATGGGTGTTTAGCCAGTGTCGTCACGCTCCTGTGAGCGCTGGAGCCGATTTAGAGTGTTTGGCCACGTTGATGGTGGTGGTCAACATCGGGTCCGACGTCCGCTTGAGGGACGCCAGGTCCTTAGTTTCCTAGGCGCCCAGATCAGGACCTCTGGGTGGTTGGGAGACCGACCTGAAGTCGGTGTCCCAGCAACGGGTGGATGAAGACTTGTGGCGCCACCCGACTTCAAGAGGCCTTGGAGAGTGTTGATGAAGCCGAGGGCCTCAAGTCTTGAAAGGCTGGGCGATGAACCGCTGGAAGACCTGACCCTGACCGGGAAAGTGCGACCGAGCCCTGGAGGGAGAGCAGTTCGATCTGGGCCGGAGCTGTGGGAGTCCGAGGTCAGTAGGGGACCTAGACCTCACCTTCTCCCGGTGCTTGTCCCGGTGTTTGTGGATTTAGATGAAAAATCTCCCCAGGAGGAAGGTTCCTGGTCCATACTTTTGAGCTTTTCTTCAAGAAGAAATGCCTGAAGTGCCTTCTGATGGCGGATCCTGGTGCGGCTATTAAAACCCTAGCAAAATGTGCAGGCCTTGGTATCGTGGTCCGGGCCTAGGCAACGCACGCAGGACAAATGGGATCCTTGAAGTGGATCTGTTTGCCACAGGCACACTTCAACAGGTGACCTCAAGAGATGGAGTTGGACAGGACATCAGTTGAGCAGAGCAAAGTTGTTCAAAAATTATTCGGAAATTCAATAGTCGTCAGACGCTATAAGAAAAAATTACTCACCTTAGTAATGTTGTTTCTTCTAATGGAGTCTTGCTGTATTCTGACAAATAGCAGTGAGGCCCAACCTTGAACTGCCCGGAGATAAAGAGTTAACTTTCCATGCCAGGCATGGAATGCTGAGCCTCGAGCTCAGTTGAGACTCTGTCTGTTGCTGTTTGAACTCAAACCATCAGATCTTTGAGTTAAACTCACTGAGTGTCCTGTGTGGAAGCTGTAAACCTACACTAGCCAATTGGCTACTAAATATAATAAACAGATTTTTGGTCACAAAACAAAGACTCAAGTCAGGAAACCTAAAAAATGAAACAAACACAACACCCACTCACCCAAAGAAAAGGGGTGATAAATAAAAGGTGGGCACCACTTGAGTGCCAACACTGCTATTGCCCACCCACATCCCAAAACAAAGGTTCTGAGAGGGAAGGCAGGAGGAGGTCAGAATATAGCAAGACTCCATTAGAAGAAACAACATTACTAAGGTGAGTAATTTTTCTTCAAACAACATGAAGTCTTGCTGTATTCTGACAAATTGCAGACTACTCACAGTACCTCCATAGAGGAGGGACAGAACCTACCTAGGAAATAGGCTCTGAAGCACTGCTGTGCCAAACCGAGTATCACTCCTAGCCTGGATGTCCAGAGAGTAATGCTTGGTAAAGTGTGAACTGTTTTCCAGGTAGCTGCTTGACATATCTCTAAGATAGGAATATGCCTGGCAACAACCAGGAAGCAGCTGTACTCTGGTAGAGTGAGCCTCAGACCTGAGGATGGAGTCCTGCCTAGCTTTTCATAGCAAAATTGAATGCAAGAGACAATCCACCTGGCAATGGATCTCTTAGTGGCATGTTTTCCTTACTAACCTCACCATAAGTGAGGAACAGTTGAGGAGTCAAACCTGTGACCCTTGGTATGCTCTATGTAGTAGCTAAGGGCCTTCACATCCAGTGCGCCTCCTCTCACCAGAGGAGGAATGGTCAGTGAAGAAAACAGGAAGAGACATAGACTGTTAAGGTGGAAGTCTGAAACCACCTTAGGTAAAACTTCCTGTTAGTCCTGAGGACCACCTTATCTCTATGGAAAGAGATAAATCAGGCTCCACTGACAGGGCTTGTAACTCGCTATCGCCCTGGCAGAAGTGATGGCCACCAAGAAAACAGTTTTCCAAGTCAAGTACTTAAGCTCTGCTGAGGACAAAGGCTCAAAGGGGTTGCATAAGCTGAGCAATGCAAACATTAAGGTCCCAAACAGGGCAGGGTCCTGAATGGCGGATTGGTATGAAGCAATCCCTTGAAAACTTAAGAGAATACAGGATGAGCTGAAAGGGAAGAAGGCTTACCTGCTGAAAGGAAAGCAGAAACAGCTGCCAGATGCACTCTTAGTGTAGCTGGTCTGAGTCCCAAGCTATTAAGATAAACCATATAGTCAAGGACTGTGGGCAGGCCAGCAGACTCTGGAGAAACACGCTTCCCAGAGCACCATATGGAGAATCTTTCCATTTGGAGTTGTAAGTGCTTGGTGGAAGGCTTCTGAGAAACCTTTAGGATATCCATAACACCTTGAGAGAGGTGTGAAATCAGCAAACTCTAACTCTTCAAGAGCCAGGCCTTGAGATTGAGAGATTTGAGATTGGATACCAAACCTCCCCTGAGCACGGTTAACAGGTTGTAATTCCTGGGAAGAAACAGGGAAGGTGGACTGCTAAGGACAACAGGAGAGGGTACCAGGGCTGTCTGGCCCAGTCTGGAGCAATCAGAATCACCTTGCAGGGCTGAGACCTGATTTTGACTAACACCTTGAGCAGGAGAGGAAGTGGGAAAGGCATACAGGAACTTCCTTCCAATTGAGAACCAGGGCATCCAGGGGACTGAGCCCAACACTGAGGGCCTGCAGCAAAAGAGGGGAAGTTGGTGATTGTCTGGGGCTGCAAAAGATCTATCTGTGGGTGCCCCATCTGGAGAAGATCACCTTCAAAACCAGGGATTCAGGGACCATTCGTGATGGCCTTGAGATATCCTGCTGAGAGCATCTGCCAGGACATTGTCCTTGCCTGGAAGGTGTACTGCTGTAAGAGAGGTGTTCAGGGAATAGGCCAGAGACCATAACTTCACTGCTTCTGTCACAAGGCTGTAGAATGAGTGCCCTTGCTTGTTGATATACCACATTGTGGTAGTATTGTCTGTCCTGATCTGAACTGCTTTGTTCTGAACAGACTTGGAAAAACCTGAAGTGCTAGAAACACTGCTCTGAGTTCTAATAGATTGATGTGAAGCAGAGATTCCTGAGGAGACACAACCCTTGGGTGGTCAGGTCTCCCAAGTGAGCTCCCACCCCAAGAGGGAGGCATCTGTAGTAAGGATTAGAGAGTGAGACTGAGTGACAAAAGGAACTCCCGTCTTGGGTTGTCCTGATCCTGCCACCACTGCAATGCCTGGATCAGGGTTCGAGTCACTGGGATCAGTTTGGTCAGAGGGTCCTTTTCTGAGACCAAAAGGCTCTCAAGTGGAACTGAATGTCCCTCATCTGAAATCTTGCTCCTGCACCACTGCTGTAGAAGCAGCCATGTGCCCCAGGAGCTGTAGAAAATGCCTTGCTGGTCGAGACACCTGGAGGATGAATGAAGAGGCCAGTGAAATAAGGGTCCTTGCCCTGTCCAGGGAAGGAAGGTTCTTGCCTTTACTGTATCTAGCTCTGCGCCTATGAAGGTGAGGAGCTGTACAGGCTCTAGAACTGACTTTGAAAGATTCAGAAGGAAACCTAGAGAAGTAAGCAGTTGCTGAGTTATCTGTAGGTGCAACTTGACTTGGTCTGGGACTGGCCTACTATGAGCCAGTCGTCCAGGTATGGGAAGATGAAATCCTTTTCCTTCTTAGGAAGGCAACTACTACTGCCAGGCATTTTGTGAATACCCTTGGAGCAGAGGTTGGCCGAATGGCATTGCTCTGAATTGGTAGTGGCCTGAGGGTGGTTCAACCTGAGGTATTTTCGATGGGAGCTTCTGATGAGAATATGGAAATAGGCATCCTGAGGTCCAGGGAGACTAGCCGGTCCCCTGGCCTTAGAGAGGGTAGAATCATTCCCAGAGTCACCATTTTGAACTTTGGCTTTAAAAGGTGCTTGTTTAAATATCTGAGATCCAGGATGGGCTGCCATTCTCCTGTCTTTTGGGGTGAGGAAGTACCTGGAGTACTCTGAGAGCCAAGAGGGAAGAGACCTCTGCCTCTAGGGGCAAGTGCCTCTGAAGGATTTGCAGGTGGAAAGGATCTGGTTCTCATCTTTGGAAATTTTTTGAAGCCGAGAACCAGTCCCTGGCTTACTACTTCCAGGACCCATTTGTCTGATGTTAAGACATCCAGTCCTGGACAAAGTAAGCCAGCCTGCCCCTACGGTAGTGGAGAATCAGCCTGGCAAACCCATCAGGATGCCTGTTTGGCAGGGGCTTTTGGCTGAGGGGTGGAAACAGGCCTGCTTGTACCTCTGCCTCTCCTCTAAAGAGCCCCTATGAGCATAAGCAGAAGGAGGAGGCCTGGGCTTGATAGAAAGGCCTATGAAAAGGCCTCCCCTGCCCCTGGGATGCTGCCTCTGAGGAGTGGTTTGCCTTTCCTGGCCTGAGCACTCCTATAGGCGGTCCTGTACTCATCCATTTTCTTCATGTAGTTCTCTGTTTGCTCCCCAAACAGAGAATTACCCACAACAGGAAAATCCATGGCCTTAGTCTGGGTATCCTGAGACAGGCTAGTACCTCTGAGCCAAGCCATCCTACGAAGGGCCACAGATGTAGCCATGACTCTAGATGAAACATCACTGGAGTCCACTGCAGCATGGAATTGCACCTTGGATGCCTCAATACCATCCACAGCTACCTGCTCCAGCTCCTTGGCAAGCTGGTCAGGGACCTCGTTTAGCTAAAGCCATTACAGTGTCCCACCTAGACTTCTGATATCTAGCTGTATAGGCCATATAGTTGGCCTGCCTGAGTACCAAGGATGCTGCCATGTACTGTTTCTTTGCCATGGCATCAATCCTCCTGGAGTCCTTATCTGGGGTGTGAAGCCAAGGGTATATTTGCCTTATCACAGGCTGCAGCCTGCACTACCCAACATGGCTGCATTGCTGTGTAATGAACTCCGTATCTGAGCCTGAGAGAGTATACCTCTTGTCCATTCTCTTATCCACAGGAGGTATAGAATTAGGAGTCTTTAAAATTTTATTGTCTGTTTCCCAAAAGACTTATGAAGGGAATAGACAGCCTCCTGGACTCTGGGATATCCATCATTTCAGCATAGTCAGGCTCCTCCTGGTCATCCACAGCTCCTTCCATAGGAAGCTGAAGAGTTTCAGCCACTTTCTTGTAAAGCATGAAATGGGAGGGGACCTAGAAAGCCTAGAGGAGACACTCCTGAAGGCCTGTCTGGGGAGATGTCCGGTCAATGGGCACATACAGACTTTCATAATCACACTCACTTTCCTCATACTCTCCTTCCTCCTCCTCCGGTTCATAAATTCTCTAAATCATAATCCGAACCGTGGAACCAACCAAACCAAGCGCTTCCTAATGGTGCCGGTTCGGTCGGAACCGGATAGCGACTCGAACAATTTTATCGCTGGCTATTTCATCAGCGGTCGGAGAAAGAACTTTGGATCTGCACCGCTGATTTTTCCTTCTTGATTCATAACGCGAACCGACCTCGAATCGGTTCTCTTTTGCCCGGATAGTTTCTCAGCTTCTGGTCAGAGGGCATTCCTTCTGGTTCGTTGAACCTAACCGGCTGGCCATCCGGTCGGCGGACTTTTGGCCTCCCTTTCCCTGAGCCTACCAACTCTTTTTCCAGGGTAGCTGCAGGAAAATTTTTACAAATCTGGCAGTCTGAATCGAGGTGGTCAAACCCCAGACAATAAACACAGGTGGTGTGGGTCAGCCTTGTAAAGACTTCCCCACACACTACAGTGTTGAAACCCAGTGGGCCTGGTTTTCTTTTGGGTTTCTCAGACATGGCCAGTCCTAACAAAACTTACCCTTTTTCGGCAATCCTGCCAGGCAAGACACCCTTTATCGGTTCCTGACGTGTTACGGGTCGTGGAAAACGTAATAAAATCAGTTTTTTAGAACCGATAAGAACCGTAACCACACTCTAAAAGCAGAAATAAAGATTTTAAAACAACCTGATCGGTTCAAACTGAACTGATCCACGTTCTAAGTTCCACACAGAATAATAACAAAATAAACCTATCCAGTACTCACGAATACCACAGACAGAGACTGAACCGATGAGTTACGGTTTAAATTTGGTAAAACCGAGAAAAACAGTACTTTAACCGACAAATTGAACCGAGCAAAGGAGAAATCTCCGGAGCGACTGTTCAGTGAGGCAGATAAAGAATCTGACGTTTGAGTTCAAACAGCAACAGACAGAGTCTCAACCGAGCTCGAGCTCAGCGCTCCATGCCTGGCATGGAAAGTTAACTCTCATCTCCGGGCAGTTCGAGTTGGACCTCACTGCAATTTGTCAGAATACAGCAAGACTTCATGTTGTTTGAAAGGAGACAGAGGCCGATGCTGGCGAGTCGACAGGGAAAAGAACTGGGATTATGGGGACCGCCTCCTTATGTACTACGCCCAACGTCAGGGGCGGACTGACATCGGAGGCGGTCCTCACTGAATACTGCTAGCTAGAAAATTTCCGGGGGTCCTGGTGCCCGCCGCCCTCAGTCCTAATGGTGTAACCTGCTGCAACAGCTGTTTCTCAAGTAAGATCAATAAAAACAATAACAGAATTGAACAAAAGATTAAAAAAATCGACAAGTGAGGCAAGACAAAAGTACTGTGGGTCTCATTCTAGATACACAGTCTAATCTAGAAAAGTTTATGACACAAAGGATATGATGAAAGATGATTGTACTAAACTGGAAAGATCACTGAGAGACAGTACACCATTAATGAGTCCCATTTACAGTGACCTCACCATTAGCAACATTAACAAGAGAACGATAAATGCATTAGATACGTTGTTGGCTAATGCTATGATATATGAACAGTTAATAATGCTCAAACAGGATCTATGTTTTCTAAAAGGATATGCATTGAAAATAAAAATAATTTAGATTGGATAATAAAGAGCCAGGACAGATCAGGAATGGACTATTTAACAACTACAAAAAGGAAGGAAATGGCAAAGGTAACTGATATATCTCACCCATATTCCTCAACGCCCAAAACTCATGGGTGAGAAAGGAGAAACAATAATACTATAGGAATTGAATCCGAATTAGTAATGTTGCCCGATGATTACAATGACCAGAATAGTGTAATAATGGAATTGCAGGCAAGAAATCCAGTTTTATGGGAAAAGGAGTAAGCAAAAGCATAAAATGAAAAGAAAACAGAATGGTTCCTTGGGAATCAAAGCATTCAAGGAATAGTAAAACAAGTTGAATATTTTTGAGTACTCAAATACAACAGAGGAGAATATAAAAGAAATGATAGAAGTGGAGTAAAATTTGAACAGGAGAAAAAAAGAAAGGGACTGGTAATTAAGAGGAGCGAGATGAAAACATTTATTAACAAAATGAGAAATAAACATTTGAAGAGTTTCCACTTTTGGGAAATTACCAAAAAAATGTTAAAGAGAAAGATCAGAAATCAGACCAAAAAGCAATGAAATAGAAATAGAAGGGAAAGAAATGGAGTTCAAACATAAAGATAATAGATTGAAAAACAAGTCAATGAGGAAAAAAGGAAAGGACAGAATAAAGAGAAGGAAATAAAGGAGAAGCAGCAGATAAAGTCAACAAAAAATATAAAAAGGGAAGATCAAGTAACAAGTACATATGCAGAGTAGGTGAAGGAATTAACAATAAGGTGAAGGAAAACAAAAAGAGATTAGAAAGAAGCGTAATAAAGAAATATGTAAGAAATTAAACAAGATGATAAGAAAGAGGAAAAGAGGATGACATTACAGAGGAAACAGTACTTGACCAAGAAAGAAAGTGGGGACTACAGAATAAAGCATTTAGGGCCAGATATTCAAAACTCTCGCGGAGTACAAAGCGTCCTGTGGATTAGCTGGTTTGTTATATTCAGAAGCCAAATAGCGTCGCAAACTGCATTAGCGCTGAGCAAAATCATAATGTATGCAAGGCAAACTGAGGGTGTGTGTACATGAATACAGGCTTAATGCTATATTCAGTGACTAGCGCTGCAAAGTGGTTTTACGAGATTAACATGACACTTAGCGTGAGTACATTACCACCCAGGAAAAGGTAGTTTTAACCCTGGGCAATCAGCTTTGCGTGACATTTTGGCTTTGCGCTGCGTTTGCATGGCTTTTGCGCAGCTTTAGCAACCCTAACAAATAAATATGACACATAGACAAAGCCAGACATAGAGGAAACATGCTGCTCACTGATGGCATCACAATGATGCCATCATCTGCCACCAGTCCCAGCCATGCCAGGCGTAAGTGGTGACCCTGCCACCAGTGGACAGCATGGCAGTGTGCCATACAGCATACACCTGTGGACCACTCTTCTGTGGATACAAACAGATGCCAGCATACATGCAGCACTGTGGGCATGGAGGATGTTGAGGCGAGAATGTACGGGTGGCCAGGCTGTGCCACAGACCAGGTGTGGCCACAAGGCTGGCACACATCACCCAGTGCACATGGGCCAGTATTGGGAATACCCCAACATGAGTGTGCTTTCTGATAATATATGCCCCCAGGCCACATACCGCAGGGCTGTACAACTGCCAGAGCACACAAAGCCAGACATGTATATGTCACTGTGAGCCAGGTGCAGCATCTGTGGGTCACACAACAGCGTAACAGTAATGTCCACTGTCAGTAAACACCTGCATGTTGGGCCTGTCACTGTGTATAGTGCAGTCATCAGCACTGCCCTCACACACCACAGGCAGTGCTGTGTCCACACACTAGTGGCCCCCTTGCTACTGTAGTGTCTGCTATGTACTGTAGCATGACCCACAGTGTGACAGTTGCATGGCACCACCACCATCTGTGTCTATGTTGTGTTGTCCCTGGGGTACAATATTATATGGCTATGCTGTACTGTTTACATGTAGCCTACAGCTATCATCATGCACTGCCAGACTGATCTACAGGTGGAGCTGCGGGTCGGACCTGGCCAGCCCCTGCACTTCCAGACTGACCCACAGATGGCGCTGTGGGACCCTGCAGTAACACTGGGCAAACTGCATGCAAATCAGGGCATAATGAGATGATAATTTGGATGTTTGCCCAGAGACTACCTAAGCAGGCTCATTTGCATGTCACTTTTGAATATGGCAAAGTTTAGCGCGGCAAACATGTCTGCACCAGGCTAACAGTTTAGCTCCATGTTAATCCACTCAAACGTGTTAGCGCTGCACAAACAGTTCGGGAATATTATACAGTTTTGAACACTGTTCTTTCACATGCTGCTGCCTGCAGCTGTACTGGGTCCACACATTTGCTGGCACACACATTGGCCACAAAGTTCACCTCTACCTACCTTCACACCGCCACGCACTGTGTTGCTGTTGTGGTTTGCACTTTCTGGTTCCTATATTCAGAGCTGTCTTATTCCAGGGCTAAGTCTCCCTGCACTCCCAGCCCAGTTTGCCCGGCCTCATTCCCATGCTATATTTAGAAGCTGTTTGCCCTGGGCTATTCCTTTTGAATATAGCTTGCTTTGTGCTCCAGGCAAGTCTGCCGCCTGGGCAGTGTTAATTAGCCCCGGGCAAAGTTTTGACTATCTGGTCCATAGTTTGCAAAAGAAAAAGAACATGAGAGTAGACTTAGAGCATCATTAAAAGGACATTAGACACAGATTATGTGTTGCCAATTTATAATGTCAATATAATGCCAGATGAAACAGAAATTAAATTGAATGTACATTTGAAATAATTCTTAGGAACTATTCTTTATAAAAAAAAAGAAAGGATAGCATGTTGGACAAACTGAGTATCATAAGACCAACTGAGTCTAGATATGGTATTATTATCAGACCAATACTATATTTTAAAAGTGATTGAAAACCAGAAATAGAAACTAAAGGATTTAGGATTTGGGATGGAGAGTGTTACAATATAAGAATTCTTTTCCCCAAATACTATGAGGAATTTGTATTAAACAAAAATATAGGAAAACAATATATGATTTCCTTATATGGAATAGAAAACTGTTTAAATAAAACAAAAATACATTAGAACAAAATAGCAGATATATTACAAAATCTACTCAAAGATAAGGATTTGTACACAATGGGCAGGATATTCAGAAATGCACCAGGCAGGGCAAGCCTAGGCACAGCATAACTGGGATGCGCCAGGGCATGGTCCTAGCAATATTCAACGGTGCTGCGCCATAGCTCATGGGCTTAAGTTAAAAAGAAATAATCCTGGTGGTCCAGTGGACCCGAACCCCAGCCCAATCGCTGCCATTAGAACACATAACATCCCTGGTGGTCCAGCGGTACCCCCCTCCCCACCCACCCACTCAGACCCGCCACCCCGCCCCTCCCGGTCAGCGGCAGGCGGCAGCTCCCCACACAAGGCGGCTCAGCTGCCTGCCGACTGACAGCGTACAAGTACAGCTATATGCCCACTGGTCCACTGCGTTGCCAATGGGGATGCAGACCAGCACTGTACTACACAGTCCCAACTGCACAAGGTGGAACGATGTCTCTCTTGGGAGGTCTGACATGCAAGACCTCAGAGAAATGTCTTACAGACATTCAGCTGTGCCAGTGTTTTATCTCCAATAGGATCATGATATGCAGAAACCGCAACGTGTGTACCTTTAATGGATGAATAGCTCAGTCCTAAATCCAGTAGGTGACGGAGATATTCTAGCACATGCCTAGCCGGGCAACCCAGGGATTTAGGGCATGGGTCATAGCCCACAGACAGAAGCTTTTCCATTTCAGAGCGTAGGTGGCCCTGGTGGAAGGCTTCTCGCTGTAACCAAGATCTCAGCCACCCTGCTTGACACTATTAGTCTCTCTTCCGCTAAGACTGCAGGAGCCACGTGTGCTGATGAAGAGAGAAGAGCAGGATGGACGAGTGTCCCTGCTCTTGTGAGAGCAAGTGGGTGGAGAGTGGCAACTGAACTGGAGGCTCCAGCGACAACTGCTGGAGCAATGGATACCAGATCTGACAGGCCATAGAGGAGCCACAGAATCATTCTGGCTCCCTCTGACTGCAACTTGGCAGTACTCTCTGAATGAAGGAAAAGGAGGAAGGCATACAGGAACTTTCCGTCCAAGACAGGGACAATACGTCTCACCCAAAACACCAGGCCCTGGAACGAGCGAGCAAACATTTTGTAGTTTGGCGTTGCGCGGGATGCAAAGAGGTCCAACTCTGGACAGCCCCAGTGACTGAACAGGTTATCTGAGACATTTGGAGCAGTTCCACTCGTGATTCAGAGGTAGAGTGGCTGAGACTGTTGACGAGAACATTCTGAATCCCAGGCAGATGAACTGTGACGAGATCCAGCCGATGTTCTACTACCCAATCACACACTCTCATGGCCTCCCTGCAAGAGGTTACGAATGAGTCCCTCGTTTGCTGATGTTGAAGACCACTGGTGCATTGTCTTCTGCACCAGGAGAGGATTCAAGCGAGAGCTGGTCTCTGAATGCAATAAGTGCATTCAGCACAGCTCTCATTTCCAGAACATTTATATGTAGAAAACTCTCTATGGCAGACCAAGACTCCTGGGTCCTGTGATCCCCAAAATGAGCCCCCAACCGGACAGAGGCATCTGTGGTTAAAGTCTGGAGAGGAATGAGTCTCTGGAATGGACTCCTCCCACTAGACTGTCGTGATGGAGCCATCATTCGAGGGAACAATGTACCGCCAAGACATCCTGATTTGGAGATCCAGATCGACCACTGGTCCCACTGGACACTGAGATGCCATTGGTGGGTCCTCATATGTAGTCTGGCTAAGGGTACTGTGGCTCGGCAGCCGCCATATGCGTAAGAACAGACTGGGCAGGGGAAGAGGGGCTTCTGGAGCCTGCTGGCCAAATCCCAAAGCGGTCTGCCCTGTCTGGAGACAGAAAGGCTCTTCCCTGTCCGGTGTCCAGAATAGCCCTTATGAACTGCAGCCTTTGTGTTGGCCAAGAGTGTGATTTTGGCCAGTTTACTGTGATCCCAAGGAGGAAAACAGGGCCTGTGTCTCTGTAAGATGATTAGAAACTCCTCATAGAAACAGACTGACGGCAGATAAGGACCGCTTGGCCCATCTAGTCTGCCCATTTCCTACCTACAGGATATGCCGCAGATCCTAGTTAACCAACAGCCTATTTCTTCCTACCCCCACAAGAATTGCCTTATGTCTGTCCCATGCATTCTTGAATTCTCCCACAGTTTTAGACCCCACAACCTCCTCAGGAAGGCTGTTCCATGCATCCACTGTCCTCTCTGTGAAATAATACTTCTCACATTGCCCCTGAACCACCCTCCTTCTATCTTTAATTGTGTCCCTTGTTCTTGCAAGTCTCTTTTCTGAAAGATGCTACCCTCTTGGACTTTGTTGATTCCACTGAGGTACTTAAAGTTTCTATCATGTCCCCCTCTCCTTCTTTCCTCAAGGGTATACATATTAAGCTCCTTTAGTCTCTCCTCCTCACGGCTTCTCTTGCAGACCCTGCACCATTTTAGTTGCCTCCTCTGGACTACCTCTATCCTGTCTATGTCCTTGAGGAGATGGGGTCTCCAGAACTGGACACAGTACTCAGATGGGGTCTCACCAACTGTCTGTACAGAGGATAACAACTTCCTGTTTTCTGCTGCTGATGCCTCTCCTATACATCCCAGTATACCCCCAGCCCTCCCTACTGCCTTCTCCATTGCTTGCTAACCTTAAGGTTATCTGATATGATTACCCCAGGTCCCTTTCCTTTTTGTTGTTACTACCTCCCCACCCATTGTGTATTCTTCCCTGGTTCTTGTTTCCCAGTGCATTATTTTGCACTTCTTTGCATTGAATCCTAGCTGCCATATTTATGACCATTCCTCCAACCTTGCCAAGTCCCTTTCATCCTTTCCACGCCTCTTGTGTATCAACCCTGTTGCAGATCTTTGTGTCATCTGCAAAAGGCATACTTTTCCTTCCAGTCCCTCTGCAATGTCACTGATGAAGACATTAAAAGGACTGGACCCAATACTGAACCCTGCGGTACCCACGAGTAACCCTCTTTCTTCACAGTGGACTCCATTTACAATTACCTTCTGTGTCCTGTTCTGCAGCCAATGTTTTACCAGGCTACCACCCTGGGACCCACTCCAGGCTGGTTAATTTGACTATTAATCTTTTGTGTGGGACTGTGTCAAATGCCTTGCTAAAGTCTAGGTAGGCCATGTCCACAGCCCCTCCCGGTCTACTACTTTGGTCACCCAGTCAAAGAAATCTATTAGATTCGTCTGACATGATCTTCCGCTGTGAATCCATGCTGCCTTGGGTCCTGTGCTCCACTGGCCTCTAGGTACTCAACTATTCTTTCCTTCAGAAGTGACTCCATCACTTTCCCTACCACAGAGGTCAGACTGATAGGTCTGTAGTTTCCTGCCTCTGTCTTGGTCCCACTTTGTGGAAGGAATCACATCCGCCTTCCTCCAGTCCTCGGGTACCACACGACAACTAATCCTCCCATTATTTATTAAAAAGAGTAGCCAGTGGTTTCACTAGTTCCTCCCTTAATTCTTTTAGAATTCTGGGTGAATTCCATCAGGACCCATTGCATTGTCCACCTTCAGTTTTAGGAGTTCTTGCAGAACCCTTTCTTCTGTGAAAGGACTGGGATTGACCCCCTATCAAGAGTGCTTCTGTTAATTGGATTAGGCACTTCCCCTCCTCTTTTGTGAATACTGAGCAGAAATACTGTTCAGTATCCCTGCTTTTTCACTGTCCCCTCTGCCCACCCACCGTTCATTCTATTCAGCCTCACTATCCCTCCTTTTGTCTTTCTACGCCGATGATGTACCTATAAAAGGTTTTATCCCTTCTTAACTGAGTTGGCTATCTTTTCCCAAGTTTGAGCCTTTGCTATTCTGACTTCCTCCCAGCTTCCTTCTGCCTTAACTGGTACAGCTCTCTGTCCTGCTCCTTCTGTGTTTCCTTATACTTCCGGAATGCTATCTTTTCTTCCTGACTTTCACAGCCACCTCTTTTGAGAACCATAGTGGCTTTTCTTTCGTTTTGATTTGTTTATTTGCTTCACACAAAGGCTTGTTGCCTCTGTGATGGCAATTTTGATGATTCCCATTGTTGCTCCATACCTCCTTCTAGCCTGTTTGCTAGTGCTTTTCTGAGGCACTCTCCCATCTTGCCAAAGTCAGCCCTCCTAAAGTCTAGTACCCTCACTTTTGTTGGCTTGACTCTGTAGCTGAGTTTAACGTGAACCACACTGTTTGATGGTCACTTGTCCCCAGATGACAACCCACTTCTAGATCTGAGATCCTCTCACTGCCCCGTTTGAAAGTACAAGATCTAAGATTGCTCTTCCTCCTCCTCCGACCGGGTAGAGAAGCCAATCATCCAGGTAAGGTAGACAAAGAGAACTCTCCCTCGGAGGGCCACCACTACCCCACTAGACACTTGGTGAAACCCTGGGGCGGAAGAAAGGCCGAAGGAAGTACCCAGAATTGGCAGTGCTTGTCCTGGAAGCTGAAGTGCATAAACTTTCTGTGAGACTTCAAGACCTTGATATGCATGTAGGCGTCCTGCATATCTAGGGAGTACAGCCAGACCCTTGCTGGAGTAAGGGAAGGGACCTGCCAGAGTGACCATCTGAAACCTCTGGTATTTTACAGAGAGCTGCAGATCCAGAATTGGACAAAGCTTTCCTGTTTTCTTCAGGACCAGGAAGAAATGGGAGTAGTAACCCTTTCCTTCTGGGTCTGTGGAACCTTTGGATGGCTCTTTTCTAGGAGCTGTTGAATCTCCACTTCTAGAAGAAGATTGTGTTCCGGTGGACAACGGCTGATGGGGATGGGTTGTCCAGTGGGATAGAGGTGAACTCTATCATGTACCCTTTTCGAATGGTATCCAGAACCCATTGATCCAGAGGATACTGGACCATTCGGCAGGTAGCCAAAATGTCCTCCTACCTTCTCGCTCTGCCTGTCCTGAAGGGGGCAGAGGAGTGAGGCTGAGGAGGTGGAGGGGCTGTGGGGTTTTGGGTTGCTTAGGGTCCTGGGAACCTTGAGGGCAGGGTGACCCCGCCTCTTGAAACCCTTACTGTGGGACTGTTTATTCCCCTCCTTGCCCTTGTCCTCTGCGAAAAGGGCACTGGTGGGACTCCTGAGGCTGGGATTTATATAGCGGTGCATGTCAGCCACCGCTTACCCGACTCCTGAAGTTGCTTATTCATTTGTTCAACTTTCTGGCCGAACAGAATGGGACCCTGAAAAGGAACTCCAGAATGGACTCTTGTAGGTCCGGCTGGAAGCCTGTGAGCCCAAGCCAAGACTGCCGTCTCATACAGACCCCCAATGCGGCTGCTCTGGAGGCCATATCCACAGCGTTGTAAGAAAACCTGAGGGCATGTTTGTCTAAATCTAAACCCGACTGGGCACACACTAGCATTTCTTGTTTCAAGTCGGAGTCTGACATAGCTTCAACGCTGTCCACTGTCTTCCACAGCGTACAGTAGGTAATCATGTGGGCCATGAAGTTCAAAGACCTGATCACCCCAGTGGCTGAGGAGAAGACTTTTCAGCCCCAACCATCTAACTTTATAGAGATTGGATCCGGAGGTTGGGAACTCAAATGCTTTGGCTGAGACCCTCTGCCGTGGCAGCCATGAGGACCAGCGAATTGGCCTTGGTTGTTCGGCCAGAAAGGGTCTAGACTTTGTAGGTTATAAAGTCTGTCCACCTTCCTAGAGACTGCCGGAATGGAGGACAGTGTACGCCAGGTGAGGCGTGTTATGTTCTGAAATAGTTCCATGAACGGTGGAATCAACAAAGGTTTGGGTTCCTTCTCTAAGAGGAACTTGGCCAGGCACTTGTGCTCTGGGTCCAGATCCTCCGTGTCCCACTTGTATACAGTCTGGATGTGCCTCACTAATGTCCAAAAATGAGGGGTCATCCAGGGGACCTGAGGAATCTTTAGGTACCGGGAGGAGGATAGAATTCCCTGTCTGAGTAAGGCTCTGAATCCCGTCGCCTTCATCCAAGGAGGACATGACAGGAGCGAAGATTGAGATGAGTCGTTTCCTTCTTGTCCCCTTAGGGTCCAGACATGGGTGCTCACCCTCACCCTCCTGAGACCCTGAGGTGAGCGGGGACCCACGGGTGGCGGAGGAGGGACAGTGTCTGGGGGTCTATACAGAAGATCCCTTTAACTGTATTCCACCATGTAGTGAACAAACTCCTGATGTCTGCTACTGGGACGACCTGAGGGGCTGGGCGCTGAGTTTGAGGGGTTCCGGCATTGGGACTTTAGGTGTGGGTGTCTGGGGCTCTGGCTCAGCAGGCGTCGGGTCCGGGATACCGCGTCCATAGATCTGGCATCTGGTGAGGCTTTGTCAGGCACCTGGTCTCTCGGAGGAGGGAGGACGGCTGGTCTTCATCCAGCAACCGCCCGTGTCAGGCGCCGGGAGCGGGTCAACACAGTAGGCAACTGGCCAGGCTTGCGCTGGTTTGGAGGAGGGTGTACCTTAGCCGGAGGGAGAGGCGCCCCGAGCCCGGGCGGCCTCCTGCCTATCAGAGGGTTTTTCTGAGTGCTTGCACTTATCAGAAGAACCGGGCCTGTCCTGAGCACTGTACAGGCTTTCCTGGGTGGACCCTGAGGGTTTTATGGGTCGGTGAGCTAGGGAAGAGTGATAGTGTCCAGACAAGGCCGACTCTGATGTTTGCCCTGAGAGGAGGGAGAGGACATAAGATGTGCGTGAAGGTTCGGACGGCTGGGCCGGAACCAAACCGGACCTCTGGTCGGAGGACAAGGAAGACGAGGCCTGCTTGTCTGGCAACTTCGGGCGGATCAGACCTGGCCCGATCCTTATCCTTGTGGTGATGCTTCCCCAGATGACCTATCTTTGGGTGGGGAATCCCTGGCAGAAGAGGATGAGTTGGCTCCTGATCCGCACTGCATGGCTGCAAGCTTCTATTCTAGCAGGAAGGTCTTGAGTGCGTGGGCCCTCCTGGCGCATGTCCTCTGGTTGAACTTTGACAATGTGTGCAGGCGTCGGACTGGTGTTCGGGCCCAGGCAGAGGAGGCAGACCACGGGGCCGTCTTTGGCCGGGATCTGCTTCCCACACACACTTTGACTTTCGCCATGGTGGGAGGGCAATGACATAAACAAGGCATTGAAAAAGGATTTTGAAGAATTCTTCTGACGCTCGATGGCAGTCTACTGCTACGGAAGGCATCTGAGGAGCCAAACCACGCGGGTTGACGGGCGGAACAAAACTGAGCTGGCACCAGGGGACCGCCTCCTTTATACCACGCTGATGTCGGGCGAGCTGACATCGGGGAGGTTCCCTGCCTCAGACTGCTAGCTCAAGTTTTCCGTGGGGTCCTGACGCCTGCCGGCTTCAGTCTCTAATAGTATTACCTGCTGCAAGAGCTCCACCCTGGAAGACAGATCAGTAGATCTTTGAGGGGTATCTCTTGTAGAAGGTAATACACTTGGTCATCGCCAGAGGTCACTGTGGTGCACAGCAGCTCTTCTAGCAGTCTTTTCCAGGGGCCACCCACACATGACATCACCTTTCTGTTTCCTATATAAGCATGGGCGGTCTCTGGTATCCTCAGTTCCCTCGCGGGATTCTGCTCATTAAGCGAGGACCGAGGAAGATCAGGTACCATAAGGTATCCCACCCCATAAATAATTGTATCAGAAGTTGTTCTCCTAGAAAAGGAGGGGACGGAGGGAGGATCGTACTTGCTGCAGAGATACCCTCAAAGATCTATTGGTACAGTAAGTTCTTAAGTAACTGTTCCATCTTCCATGGGGTGATCTCTTGCAACAGGTAATACACTTAGGGTGAATTCAAGCAGTAAACCCAACAAGGGTGGAATGATGATAGAAGGCCTTGTAGGACAGCTTGGCCAAAGGCAGTCAATGGAAGAAAGCGTCTAAATTGTAGTGCTTCATGAAAGTTATGTATTGTGGATTTATGTAGCTGCATTGCAGATATCTGTAGACGCCCTTGAAGCAGGCCACTGTGGTGGCCATAGCTCTGGTAGAATGGGCTAGGACAGGTCCAGGTAATGGCTTGTTATATTTTGTATAACAAATGTGATACAGTGTGCTAGCCAATTGAAGAAGGTCTGTGTAGTGACTGGAGACCTTCCCTGTTTGAGGCGAAGTAACAAAACTTGAGAGGTCTTCCTAATCGATTTAGTTTGATTAGTATAATATCATAATATATGATGGATATCTAAGGTATGTAGAAGGTACTCCCTCAACTGGAGTGTTCAGGTAATAGACTGGTAACCCAAGGACTGGTTAAAGGTGTGTTCTGACACCACCTTAGTAGGAAGGAGGACTGGTACAAAGTGCCACTCTGTCTTTGTGAAAATTAAGTAAGATTCTTTACATGAGGGCATGAAGATCGGACATACGCCGAGTAGAAGTGACTGCCACTAAAAGTACAGTTACGTGAGAACTTACCGTAACAGTAGATCTTCGAGACAGGCTCTTGCAGTAGGTAATTACATATAGAACTGACACTAGCAGGCGGCAGGACCCCACGGAAAATTTCTAGCTAGCAGTTCTGGCGTGGGGACCGCCCCTCACTGCCAGGTGACCGCGCTAGAGACGCCGGTATAAAGGGCGGTCCCGGACACCGCCTTCCATTTCTTTCTGCCAGAGGCTGGACGAGAGGGAGCGGATATTTCCTCAATGGAAAAGGAGCTGAGAAAGCCTAGGGGGATGGAGGGCAGGAGGTATTTACCTGCAAGAGCCTCTCTCAAGATCTACTGTTACGAAGTTCTATGTAACTGTACTATCTTACTCGAGAGGGCTCTTGCAGTAGGTAATTACATACAGGACTGAATCCCAAGTAGTCTGGAACAAAGAGAGGCACCGGAGGAGGAAAACTACTCCAAAAGGTAGTTCTGGCTGTGCAAGTCTCAAGATAGGAGGCCTTGCAAAACAGCCAGCCCAAGCCTGCTCGGCAAGAGGCAACATCCAAACTGTAGTGTTTCGTAAGGTATGGATGGAAGTTCAGGTGGTGGCAGCGCAGATGTCTGCCGAGACACATTCTTGAAACAAGCCAGAGGCAGCTACTCCTCTTGTGGAGTGGTCTCTGACTTGACCCGGGAGGGTCTTGTTGTATCCGCTATAATAGAAAGTGATGCAATGAGCTAACCACTTAGACAGGCATTGCTTAGAAACAGCATTGCCTTCCCTTTGTGAGCAGAAGAGACGAACAACTGATCAGTCTTTCTGAGATCTTCGTCCTGTTGGTGTAGTATCTCAGAATCCAGTGTACATCCATAGTATGGAGTAAATACTCCCTTGATTAGAGTACTGTGTTAAAAGGCAGGTAACTCTATGGACTGATTTAAGGTAGACTCTGCTACTACTTTAGGTAGAAACTTAGGATTCTTGAAGAGCAACTGTCCTTGTGAAAAATCAAGTAGGAGATTTTACACGCTAGGCCTGAGCTCGAGATTCTTCGAGTCAAGTAATAGCCACCAAGAAGAGCGCTTTCCACGTAAAGGAACTTCAAACCACAGAAGCTGCGGGTTCAAAGGAGGAAGAGTAAGTTTCTGAGAACAAAGTTCAAGTCTTAAGGGGACCAGGAGTATGGATGGGGCCTCAGATGGAGGACCCTCTGAGAAAGGTCTTGGAGACCTCCAGTTGAGCAAAAGCCTTGTTCATGGGAACATGATAGGCCGAAATGGCCCCATGTGTACTTTCAGAGAGGAATGGCTGAGACCCAGGTCAAACAGATGACGTAGATACTCCAGTGGAAGCCCCGCTGAACAGGAGAAAGGCTCCACATTCTTGGAAGCGGCCCAAATAGTGAATCTTTCCACTTCATGGCATAAGTGGATCTGGTGGAGGGTTTCTGGCCTGCACTAAATCTCTGCCACTTGGGAGACACTCCAAAATGGGATTGGGCTAGGTCTGCAGGACCCATGCATGCAGTTGAAGGGATCTGAGGCCTGGAAGGACCAGGGTGCCCTGATCCTGGGTCAACAAACCTCGAGATAGAGGAAGAGAAAGAGGAGGATCCTCTGAATATTGTTGTAGAAGAGAGAACCAGATTTGCCTGGGCCAGAAAGGAGCGAGCAGAATCATTCTCGTGGATAAGTGGGATTGGGGACAGGCATAGATGAATCTGTCCTTCCAGTCTAGAGAGAGAGCGTCGCCCAAAGCGCCTCGCCTGGAACGAGCGAGCAGAAGATGGGAAGTTTTGTGTTTGGGGATGCGAACAGGTCAACCTGTGGTGTTCCCAAAGTTGGAAGATATTGTCTAGGACCCTTAGTCCAGTTCCCATTCGTGAGTCAGAGCAGAATAGCGACTTAGCTTGTCTGCCAGGGTGTTGTCGCCCCGGAATGTGAATCACCGTGAGCTGAAGGTCGTGTTGTGTTGCCCAATCCCAAACCCTCATTGCCTCCCTGCATAGCGGTAAGACCAGTCCCTCCCTGCTTGTTGATATACCACACCACGCACATGTTGTCCGTCTGGACGGCTAGGTGGCCGGAAGGATGTACTGGTGAAGGGCTTGGAGAGCGTATAACACTGCCCGAAGCTCAAGCACATTGATGTGGACAGCTTGTTCTAGCTTGGACCAGGAGCCCTGGGTCCGATGAGGGCCTAGATGGGCTCCCCAACCTTCACCTGAGGCGCCTGTGGTTAGGGTCTGGGAGGGGAGGATGAAAGAAAGGAACTCCCAAACAAGTTCTCTCAACCCATCCACCACTGCAAGTCTCGCATCATCGGCGAGGAGATCAGAACTGAGCGATCTAGGTCGCCCACTAGCTGATCCCACCGAGCGTAGAGCCCACTGAGAGATCCTCCTGTGGAGTCGAGAGCAGGTACCGCTGGAATAGCAGCCGCCATGAGCCTGAGAAGGCGGGGACTGACCCGAGGGACCATCCTGCGGCCGAACAACAGACTTATTTGTGTCTGAAGGGTGGCCGCCTGTCCGGAGGCAGGAAGACTCTTGCCCATGGCCGACGAGGATCGTCCCAATAAACTGTAGCCTCTGGGATGGTCCAGATGAGACTTGGAATGGTTGATGGTAATACCCAGGCAGGCAAAACCTGCTGGGTAAGGGGAAGGAAGCAGGAGTTCCTCCCTGATGAGGCCGCCAGAGCCAGCTGTCCAGGTATGGGAAAACCTGCACTCCTTGGTACACAGGTGCCGCCACCACTGCCAGGCATTTGGTAAATACTGGGGCCGAGGATAGACCAAACAAGAGCGCCTTTGAAGTGGCAGTGGCCTGAACGCAAAACGAAGGCATTTAAGTATGAGATGGGCGAATGGGAATGTGCAGATACATCCTGCATATCCAGAGCACAAAGCCATTGACCCAGCCGAAGGAGGGGCAGAAGGATCTGCAAAGAGAGCATCCTGAACCTTTTGTACTCTACATAAAGATTCAGGGAACTGAGATCCAAAATTGGTCTGAGATCTCCTGTCTCTTTGGGACCAGGAAGAAATGGGAATAGTAACCCGCCCCTGTAGATGAAGAGGGACAGGCTCTATCGCTGCTTCAGCAGAAGAGCCAGATTTCCTCCTGGACCAATAGAAGATGTTCCCTGATTACGATGACTTCAGAGGGGTGGCGGGTGGTTTCTGAAGAAACTCTATGGAGTGTCCTCCTGCTATGAGCTGGAGCACCCAAGAATCTGTGGTTATCCTCTCCCATCCCAGAATCTGAGGGAAACCTCCCTCCTACCGGTTCCTCCAGGAAGTCCGGAGGCAGTGGGAGAGGAAAGGAGTCAGGTGGTGTGGGCAGCGCTGCAGTTGAAGCACCCGCTGCTTTTTGGGCGAGGGCTTGGCAGCTGCGGGGCCCGGCATTTTGTGGCCTGCCTTCCTGAGGTTTCGCCTTTGGCTGATTCCATCTGCGAAGGGACGGCGCTGCTGCTGATGGGGACGGCACATGGAATCAACTGACTTCAGAGCCGCCCCTTCTTGCAAATCGGTGATTATGTCCTTGACATCACCCGAAAAGCACCGGACTCCGAAGGGTGCTTCCTGGATAGCACATTGCACCTCCGGGACCAAACCGACACGCGGAGCCAAGCATGACACCGTAGGGCCTATAGCGAAAGCTGAGTCCGCCCAGCAGTGTCCACTGCATCGTATGTCCGCATCGAGTACGTGTTGACTGGCCGAACGAGCAGAGCGGACGAGATCAGCCAACTTCTGCTTGACTTGGGAGTCAGGCAAGGAGTCCAGTTTGGCTTCCGCCTGAGTTAGATGGCCTTCTGTAGTCCCTATGTGGCTGACATAGTTCAGGGCCCTGATTCCCAGTGTGGAGGAAGTGTAAATCTTTCTCCCATACTAGTCCAGAAGGTGAGATTCCTATCAGGAGTTGACGAGTTAAGATGTTTAGGGTTTGCTGACCGCTGTGAGCGGCGCAATCAAGACCGAGTCGCACGAGGGTGAGAATCCAGGAAATCAACACCTCTGGAGCCTGATATAGCCGGTTCGACTTCCCAAGGTGGGGCTAAGGCCGACAGCTGTTTCCATATTGTGGTAACAAGGTCAGCGTGGGGCTCTATCCAGGGTGGCACCAAGGTAGGAGCTGTCACGGGCAGATCCAGATGTTCAGCGAGTTTCAGACGCTGAGGATCTGGTTCCAGGAGTGCCACTGATGAACCTCCTGGATTTTCCTAAGCAACTCCGTAAAAGAAGGATCCTCCGGAGGAGTTCTTGGCCTGGGCTCACAGAGAGCGAGGCTCGTCGCTCTCTCGGAGCAACCGCTGGAAGAGTCCGAGGAAGAGGAGGATGAAGAGGAGAAAGACCCTTCCCGACCCAGGGAGGAACGGACCCTTGGGAAGTCCCCGGGAAGCATGTCCTGCTCTCTCTGGATCCAGACGGAAGAATCCTGGAGTCGGAGGTGGTGAGGGAGTGCCGCCTCGGGCGCACGGGAACTGGGGCGGCACTGTCGCCGAAGGCAGATCTCAACCCTTTGGCGATCTGAGGCCTCAGCCCAACAGCAGGCCAGGGTCTCCTGCAGGTCCACCGCGGCTGCGAGGGCGTGGAGGAGGAGGAGGCGGGGATAAGGATATGGGTTATAACTGTATGGAGCGATCCAAACCCGCTGTGGGTAGCCCGACGCTAGTTATTGTGGCATCGAGTACTGCGGCGGGGCTGGAAGTCCGCGCCGGGTACTGTGGCACTGGATACCGCGTCCCGGTACACTGGTGTCGAATAGGACAGAGGATACCCGGGAGCCAGGGGCTGCCGGGCAGGCGGCCCGGCCGGAGGCCCTCACGGGCGGGTCCATAGTGGAGAGCCGGAGGGAGGAAGGCCCGATGGGGAGCGGAATGTCTCCCAGAGTTGGTAAGGCCGACGCCAGGGCTGACAGCGGAGGCCCTGGTGCCGGAGGTACCGACGCCGGAGGGGCCGCATCCGGGAGCTGATGTCAGGTCCGCGCCCAGGTGGAGGAAGGACTGATGGAGGCAAAGATCCCCAGCTCGCCTGGGGATGGAGGAGAAAAGTCCCCGGTTCAGGCTGGGGAGACTTGGTTCCCCAGATGGCAGCGAAAGCTGCAGGGAACTGGGTACGACGGACGGGGGTCAGTCGCCTGTTCCTTCGCCGGCCGACGTCCGGACGAGCCGACGTGAGGCTTACTGGCCAGCTCGGCGGCGCTGGAGAAGCTGACGCCCAACCCACGTAGAGCCATCACTGGAGGCAGGCCGAGTAGCGGATCGGCCTGGTCCGGTGGAGAGGAGGCCGGCGTTGTCCCGGAGGGTCGGACACCCACCGCCCACTCCGGTGGACGCCAGAGGAGCAGACGCCTGGCTTACTGGAGTCGCCCAGTAGCAGGCCGCTGAGCCCATGGCCGAACTAGGGTGGAGGCCCAACTGACTGGAGGCACCTGCAAGGCCCCAGCACGAGCCAGACGGGCGGGCCGATGCCCCTCGGAAACCTCCGAGGCGGCCGCCGAGAAGCGATCTCCAGGGGGATGTTACTCATGCCCCAGCGACTCCTGAGGGAGACGCGTGAGGAGCCCTTGTCCCGTGCCTCCTTCTTCTTCTTCCAAAGGCCTTCGGGAAGTGAAAGCTCGCCTCAGTTTTTGAGCCCTTCCATAGAACTCATTTTCTTGTTTAGAATATGGCTTCAGGGATTGCTGCCGCCTTTCCGGGTAGCCGTGGTTGAAACTGAGGCAGTGCTGGCACTTCTCAACCGGGTGATCGGGCCTAGGCAGGAGAGGCACAGGAGTGGCCGCCCTGTGAGGTAGTTACGCTGCACGAATCACACTTATTCTTGTGCTCGGAGGGTGTAGGGATGACTTATACTGACGCCACTACTGACGTTAGTCGAAAAAATAAAGATTTTTCGCAAAAACAAAAAACGACAAAGGTAGGGGCTGACGACGCACAAACTTTTCCGTGAGAGCCTGCAACGAGCTAACGGGCGGAAAGAACTGGAAGGCGGCATCCGGACTGCCCTTTGTACCGACACGCCTCCTGATGCCGGTCACCTGAGTGAAGCGGTCCCGCCAGGGACCGCTAGCTAGAAATTTTTCAGGGGTCCTGCCACCCGCCGCGCCAGTCCTATATGTAATTACCTACTGCAAGAGCCCTCTTGAAGTAAGATATGCTGGTTACTCATCTAAACAAGAGTTCTAGGAATGGTATACTGTATGTTGTTCATCCACACCGTCTGGCAGGTTCCTTGCCGCTTAAATCTTGCCGGAAGGTCTTCAAGCTGGCTCCTCCCATCCACCCCAGTGGTAAAACTCTCAGCTCCGCCCTATGACGCCAGATCTAGCTCACTGGAAGCCAGGTTGTGCGCCAAGCCGGGAGGCCGGGTGGGTTGTGTGGATGAACAACATATACCATTCTAGAACTCCTGTTACAGGTGAATAACCTGTATTTCTAGGGACATGGATAGTACAGTTACGAAGAACTCACCGTAACAGTAGATCTTCGAGAACAGCTCTTGCAGCAGGTAACACCATTAGGACTGAAGCCGGCAGGTGTCAGGACCCCACAGAAATCTTCTAGCTAGCAGTCTTCAGCGGGACCACCTCCGACGCCGGTCCCACCCCCAACGCCAAGTGTAGTACATAAGATGCGGTCCCGCCAGAATCCCCAATCCTCCCACGGAGACTCCCGCCGCTGGATGACATCAGAAGAGGAGACCGAGGATCCGCCATCAGAAGAAGAAGAAAGAGCGTCAGTTCCTGCCAAGGCCTGGATAGGCCATACTCTCTTCCAAGGGGAATGGTGGGCGGAAGTATTTGCTGCAAGAGCTGTTCTCAAAGATCTACTGTTACGGTAAGTTCTTACGTAACTGTACCATCTTACTTCGAGATACAGCTCTGCAGCAGGTAACACCATTAGACTGATTCCTGCCAATAGCGCCTCTAAGCATTCTGGAGAGGAGGCATAACGGAGAGATCTTGAACAAATCCTGACTCTAGGACAGGAGACCCTGTAGAACAGCAAGGTGAAACCGGCTCTCCGCCCGTGAGGTAATATCCAGGCTATAGTGCCTAATGAATGTGTGCACTGAGTCTAAGTAGCTCATGCACAAATGGCCGAGGTGGAGACATTGCGCAGTGCTGCAAAGGAAGTAGTCACCCCTTGTCGAGTGGCTCCCGGACTGTGCCCGGAAGGGGCTTCTGTTTGTTGTTGTAGCAAAGGAAATACACTGGACAAGCCAGCGAGAAAGGGTCTGCTTTGAGACTGGTTGGCCCAACATCCTCTCAGCGAAGGATACGTAACAGCTGCTCAGACGTGCAAAGCTGTTTAGTCCTGTTCAAGCAGTACCTTAAGGAGCGGTGAACATCCAGGGTGTGAAGCAATGCCTCTCCTCTATTAGAGTACTTGGGAAAGTACACAGGCAGATCGATGTCCTGGTTAAGAGTAAGGGCAGAGACCACCTTAGGCAGGAATTTAGGATTCATCCTCAAAGAAACTCTGTCCTGGTGGAAAATTAAATAAGGTTCCTTACACATGAGAGCATGTAGCTCGGAAATTCTCCTTGCTGAGTGACAGCAACTAAAAGAACAGGTTACTCACCTGTAACAGTAGTTCTAGGAGTGGTATATGTTGTTCATCCACACTGTCTGGCATTGTTCCTTTCCCTTTAAATCTTGCGGAAGTTTTCAAGCTAGCTCCTCCCACCCACACAGGTGGTAAAATGCCTCGGCTCCGCCCCATGACGCCAGATCTAGCCGCTGGAAGCCAGGTTGTGCACCTAAAGCCGGGAGGTCGGGAGGGGTAGGGATGAACAACATATACCACTCCTAGAACTACTGTTACAGGTGAGTAACCTGTTCTTCTAGGAGCGTGGATATGTTGTTCGCCCACACTGTCTGGCAGACCTACAGTTCTCCGGGAGGAGGGAGGCAAGGTGCACACCCTTACTTAGGAAATAAAGACTGGAGAACCGAGGCCCCAAAACCAGCATCCGGCGTGACTCAAGGTCAATGTGGTAGTGGGTGATGAAGGTGTGTGCTGACTTCCAGGTAGCAGCCCTGCAGATTTCCTGGATAGGGACATCCCTGGAAGCAGCCACCGATGCAGCGGTATGGCAGGTAGAATGAGCTCTTATCCTCTGGGAGGCTCCATGCCCGCCAACCTATAGCAGAGATCTATGCAGGAGGTGATGACCCACCTGCCTATCGTCCGCTTGGCTGCAGGTCTGCCAGGTGCGGCTTCAGTGTAGGTGACAAACAGCTGGGAACCTCTCCCGAACTTCAGCCGTCCGCCTTTGTACTAAGCGAGCGCTTCTAGGGTCCAAAGTATGGAGCCTATATTCGCCTCCCGAGGTGTGACTTGGTAGAACACCAGCAGAGTCAACACCTTGTTAAGGTGAAAACTCACACCACCTTTGGAAGGAATTTCGGTGGGGCGCGGGACAATCTTGTCCCTGTGGAAGACCAGATAAGGAGACTCGATGGAAAGTGCCTGAGCTCTCCCATCCTTCTGGCTGACATGATAGCCACCAAGAAGCGGTCTTCCACGACAGGTGAGAGATGCCACACCTGTGCATCAGTTCGAATGGCTTGCCCATGAGCTTAGCCAATACCAGCAGTAGATCCCACAGAGGTGGAGGTTCTCAGCAGGAGGATATGTGATCAAGACCTTTGAAAAGCGCCCGACCACCTTCTTCTCGCCACCGACTGCTTCCGGCCCGCGCCCTGTAAGCAGAGATGGCTGCCAGGTGCACCTTAAGGGTCGACCGATCAAGCCCTTGCTGAGAAAGGGACCACAGGTAGTCCAGAATGCTTGCCAAGGAACAGGAGGAAGGGTCCAGGCCCTTGCCCTGACACCAAATGGAGAATCTCTTCCACTTGAAGGTATAGCATTTTCTGGCCACTTATGGGACGCCTCAACAATGTTGAGGACCTCGTTGAAAGACCCAAGGCCTGGAACTCTAGCAGCTCAGGAACCAGGCCGTCAGGTGCAGGGATTGAAGGTTCGGATGGAATACCTTCCCTGATTGACTGAGATCAGGTCCGGGCGGGCTGGAAGCCGCCTCAGGACCCTGGAGCTGAGACTGAGGAGATCTGAATACCAGAACTGGCGGGGCCAGTCTGGGGCTACAATCACCTGCGCCTTGTCCCTCCTCGCCTTGAGAAGCACCTTGTGGATCAAGGGAAATGGGGAAAGGGAGAAGAGGCCTGGGGTCCACGGCCTCGAGAAGGCATCCCTGCAGCAAGCCCTGCTGAGGGGACAGGCATGAAACAGTCTCAGCCAGCATTCTTCCTGGAGGCAAACAGGTCCACCTGAGGCATGCCCCAGTGGGAGAACAGATCTTGTACTACCTCCGGCAGGAGAGACCACTTGTAGCGACGCAGCCCTGTCCGCCGCTTAGGGCATCGGCCAGAATGTTGGAGGCTCCTGCCACATGGATGGCAAGGAGATCCAGGCTGCACACGAGTGACCAAATGCAGAGAGCTCCTTGCACAGAGGCATGGACGCGGCCCCGCCCTGGCAGTTTAGATAGTACATGGTCGTGGTATTGTCCGCCTGGACCTGGACCATTTGACCCCGTAGAAATGGAGCAAAGGTGAGGGCTAGACAAACCACTCAAGCTCCAGAAGGTTGATGCGACATCGAGACCCCGAGGGGACCAGAGGCCGTGCGCTCTGTGCTCCCCAGATGGGCACCCCAACCCATCAGAGAGGCATCGGTCGATAGAGAGACCATCGGCTCAGGGACAAATGGGATGCCCTCCTGCAGATCTGCTGGAACTGTCCACCACTGGAGAGCGTTCCCACATCCCCAGGGTCACTGTCACTAGCTGATCCAGAGGATCAAGTGCTGTGACCATTGGCTGGCCAGCCCCCATTAAAGGGGACGATGTACCAACAGGCCCAATGGACCACGCTGGTGCAGGCGCCATGAGGCCCAGGAGGCGCAGGAAGTCCTGGGCAGAGCGCAGTGCCCAACCTGAAATGATTGGGCAAAGGAGGAAAGAACCGCGCCCAGTCCGCCGGAGCCGTGCTCTGGCTCGTAGAGAGTTGAGCTCTGCCTCGATGAACTGTATCACCTGCTTTGGCACGAGTTCCGACTTGGCCTCGTTGATGAGGAGGCCAACCTGAGAGCAAACCTGGAGGGCCAGATCTCTGGACCGCTCCACCTCCGTTCTGTAGGAGGCTGCAATCAGCCAGTCGTCCAGGTAGGGTACACCGCGACCTCTTCGGCGCAAGAGGAATGCTGTCACCACTGCCATGCATTTGGTGAAGACCCTGGGAGCTAGGAAAGGCCGAAGGGCATGGCCCGAATCAGAGGGATCCTCTGCCCTGAAGCAGAGGAATCTCTGTGGGACGGACGGATTGGGACGTGAAAGAACACGTCCTGGAGGTCCAGAGAACAGAACCACATGCCTCGCTCCAAGGATGGGATTATCTGAGCCAGAGTGACCATCCTGAAGGTCCGAGACTTTAGGAACCTGTTCAGGTCGCAGGTCTAGAATGGGCGCCAGCCCCCGTCCTTTTGGGACCAGGAAGTACCTGGATACAAACCCGGGTCTGGTGAAGGATCCGCCACCTCTTGATCACCTCATTTTGAGGAAGCAGGGTGATATCGGCTCAGCGAGCCGACAGAGAGACTGCGGACCCGTAGCCCCGAGGGGGCAATGGCTCAGAAGGGCGGGGCCTGCTCGAACTCCAGGGCAGGCCCTTTCCTACCACTTCAACACCCAGCGGTCCGTGGTAATAGTGGACCAAGTGGAAAGGAAGTGGCGGAGCCATCCCTCACGGGGGAACCGAGGGGAGGACAAGGCTGGGGCGACACCCCTCAACACGCCACTGGGCAGGCTGGAGGAGGGACCAGCCGAGGGACCTCCTGGGCCTTTTCTTCCTGCTTCCTGTTAGAGGAGCTGCAGGCTTGGCTTTGGGGTGCCAAGCGTGAGCCTGCTGGCCCTGATGCTGGTGCTGTTGGGCTGGGCACGCAAGGCCAGAAGGGCTTAAAGGACTTATGTTGTTGTCGACGGCCCTTGTCCTTCTGGGCGGAGGTGACCGAGTCAGAGTGGCATTGACTTTTCGATCCGCTGGGGTGACCTTCCACCCAGGGCCGAAAGGTCAGTCCCAGGAAGGGACATCAGCCAGTTTATGCTGGGTATCTGCCGTGAAGGTGGATATCCTAGCCATGCTCTGTGGTGCATGGCCCCTGCGCCGAACTGATCTGGCACAGGAGTCTCCAATGTCCAGAGCCGCTTGAGCTGCTGTTTTGCCACCGCCTCCCTGGTCCTGCATCTGCTTGACCGTGGTCTGGAGGTCGGCCGGGAGATGAGGGATCACCTCATCCAGGGAGCCCATGAGGGCGTGGGAAAAGTGTGCCATCAGCATGGCCGAGCTGGCTGGCGGAGGCCAAGGGAGGACACAGCGTACACCTTGCGCCTGGCATGTCCAGCTTTTTGGACTGCTTGTCGGGGGCTATCCACATCCTGTGCTCCTCGAACACCGGAAAACGCTATTGGTGACCAACCCTCGGGCGGAGGGTGCTCCAAAACCAGACAAAGAGCCGTAGGGGATCAGATACTTCCCGTCAAGGCTCGGACAGGAAGCCGCCACTGCCAAAGCTCCAAGGCTGGGGCAACAATGGCTTCAGCCACCGGAAAGGCCTCCATGGGCGAATCCCTCGGTCCAGTATCTCCGTTGAGATGTAGCCCGCTTGGATCACGGGCTCGAGCTGCATCCCAGTGGACTCCGAGATGAGTCGAAACCCAGACCCATAAAGGGCGGTGGGCTCTCGTCCATCGACCGGCCCCGGAGGACTCCAGGTCAATGGGCCTGGAGAACAGGGAGAGTCATCGGACTCGAGGAGTCCGTGAAAACCTGCCTGGGGCCTGAGCCACCTTCCACCTGCCGAGGACGGTTGGGATTGAGGGTGACCGACAACCTGTGGGCAGACCCTGACCCGACCCGAGATCCTTGGTCGGCACCCGATTTCGCCTGTGGAGGCGGAGGTTCCACCACAATCGGTGGGCAGCTGGTTTCGCCAAACAACTGGCCCAGGCTTGAGCACCTCGACTACAGCGAAGGGTTGTTTCGCCATTCAGGTGACAGCCACTTGATGACCGGGAAGGTGACGGCGCCGGCTTGTTCCCATACAGAAGTAACTGCTGCCACATTAGGTCCTTGTAGCATCGATGCAATTTGCACTGAAGCCTCTCCTCTTCTGAGGAGGAAGACGAGGATAACGCGGCGCACTTACTGCGCCGAGACCAAGACCGCCAATGCCGGTGGATCAGCTGACCGAGACAATGTCCGAGACCAAAACCGAGATCCTCTGTGTTTCGAGGACAGGTCTGGGAAGGGTGGGGACATCCGTCTTCCCTCGGCTCGAAGCCTTGACCGGGACTCCGCATGGGAGGCGAGGTAAGTCCTCGGTCTCCACCGGGGAACCGTGAAGAAGGGTTGTCTGCTTCACCAGTCGACAGCCCGTCCTATGGGTCAAGAAAATCTCGACCACGTTGACGGGTGTCTCGCTGGCTGACCCGACGGGACAACATGAAGCCAGCAGCCTTAGCCGCAACCTCGACCAAAGTCGAGTGTCGACTGTCCGGGAGGGGAACCCTCCAGCCCCATGAACGCCAACGGTGGGACCTTATCTTCCGAGTCCTTCTTTTGGACTGAGAAGAATGTCCAGATGGTCCCTCTCCTTCGTGGAAAGGGACTGGCAAAGCCCTTAAAGGAAGCTGTGTAGGAGGATCCCAAAGAGAGCGGGATAAATGAGCACGGTCGAGAAAGAAGATGATGCGGTCTGGGCCGCCTCCTCCTTGAGGGCAATCATCTGCTCGAGTTGCTCAGCCGAGCCAGCAGCCGGATACCGCCCAACGGGCCTCCTTGACTTTACCAGCAGGTAGTGCTCGGCACCCAAGCAACCGGGCAGCGCAAGTCTTCCAGGACGCTGGCCAAAACAAACGGCATAACTCTCGAGGCCTGTGGGTCATGGTTTAGGCTGAGGCAGTAGACGATGTGGAGTGCGGATCCATCCTGGACATTTTCTGCCCACATGGGCACCGCCAAAACCAGGAGTCGACGGTCCATCGCAGCTGCGAGGGAGTAATTTGACCAAGTCTTGAAAATTTAAGAATGAGTTTCGGTGAACCAAAGAATTAGATCCAGTCTATACGCAGAGCGTTAAGGAGGAACCTGAGCTCCAAGTGGTAAGGAAGATGTGGCATCATGGGCAGAGCCAAGAGTTTTACCACCCGGTGGGTGGGAGAAGCCAGCTTGAAGACCTTCCGCAAGATTTAAAGCGGCAAGGAACCTGCCAGACAGTGTGGATGAACATCATATCCATGTCCCTAGAAATAATGTTTTCAAGAAAGGAAATTGAGGTCACAAGTGGCCTGGGTTCAAAAGGGTCAAGGGTCAGTTTTTCTATCAGAAAATTGAGATCCCACCGGGGAGGGGTGTTCGCTCTAATGGGTGGCTTAATACAGAAACACAGAAACATATAATTTGACGGCAGATAAGGACAGCTTGGTCCACCCAGTCTGCCCATTTCCCTACCTAATTGATAAGCTGCAGATCCTAGCTAACCAACAGCCTGCTTCTTCCAACCTCCACCCCTAGAATTGCCTTATGTCTGTCCCATGCATTCTTGAATTCCACCACTGTTTTTGACTCCACGACCTCCTCAGGAAGGCTGTTCCACGCATCCACAACCCTCTCCATGAAAAATACTTCCTCACATTACCTCTGAACCATCCCCCTCTAGCTTCAAATTGTGCCCCCTGTTCTTGTACCTCTTTTCTGAAAGATGCTACCCTCTTGGACTTTGTTGATTCCTTGAGGTATCTGAAAGTTTCTATCATGTCCCCCTCTCCTCGAGGCTATACATATTTAGATCCTAAGTCTCTCTTGATATGCCTTCTGGTGCAGACCCTGCACCATTTTAGTTGCCCTCCTGTGAACAGCCTCCATCCTGTCCATGTCTTTACGGAGACTGGGTCTCCAGAACTGCACACAGCACTCCAGATGGGGTCTCAACAACTGTCTGTACAGAGGGATAACAACTTCCTGTTTTCTACTGGTGATGCCTCTCCTGTGCATCCCAGTATCCCACCAGCCCTACTTACTGCTCTCTCACATTGCTTGCTCACCTTTAGGTCATCTATACGACAACCCCAGGTCCCTTTCCATTTTGTTGTTGTTAGTATCTCACCCTCCATTGTGTACTCTTCCCTGGGTTTCTGTTTCCCAGGTGCATTACTTGCACTTCTAGCATTTAATTTAAGCTGCCATACATGTGACCATTCCTCCAACCTTGCCAAGTCCTTCTCATCCTTTCCACCCACCTTGTGTATCAACCCTGTTGCAGATCATTGTGTCGTCCTGCAAAGAGACATACTTTTCCTTCCAGTCCCTCTGCAATGTCGCTTATAAAGACATTAAAGAGGACCAGTCCAAGTCTGAACCTCAGGGTACTACACTAGTAGTCCCCTTTCTACAGAGTGGACTCCATTTACTATTACCCTCTGTGTCCTGTCTCCAGCCAATTTTTACCCAGGCTACCATCTTGGGACCTCCCAGGCTGGCCAACTTGTATATTAATCTTTTTGCGTGGGACTGTGTCACATGCCTTGCTAAAGAATCTAGGCAGGCCATGTCCTACAGCCCCTCCTGATCTAATACTTTGGTCAGCCAGTCAAAGAAATCTATTGATTAGTTTGACATGACCTTCCCGCTCAGAATATGTAACATTCCTCTTACAAACATTTTGGTTAAATGGTGTTGATACAGTAATCTGCCATCAAGAGGTTCATGGAAGGTCGAAATGGAGGCCAAATGGACTCTGATAGAGAAATAGCTCAATCATGTCTTGGCAATCGAGGCCAGGTAATACAATACTTTTGTCAGTAGACAAGAATAAGGATCAATGACCGAAGCCGCCCAAACAGAAAAGCGTTTCCATTTGGCATTATAAGTTTTCCTGGTCGCTGGCTTTATGGGTTAATAAAACACTGGCCAGGGGAGGACGCTTGAGACATGCTATGAAGGCATCCTCAGGAGCCAAGCGTGAAGGTGTAGTGACTTCAGGTTGGGATGTAGAAGGGTCCCTTGATTCTGAGTCAATAGATCTAATCTTATTGGTAATGGAATGGGTTCCGCCACTGTGAGCTGTTGAAGTAGCAGAAACAACACCTGCTGAGGCCACAGAAGGGCTATGAGAATCATGGTGGCAGGTTTGAGTTGCAGTTTCAGTAGAGTCCATTGTAGGAGAGGGATGGGGAGGCATACAAGAAGAGTCCTGTCCATGATTGGGACACAGTATCTACAGACTGACGATTTTTGCTCGGGATAATCGAATAGTATCTGGGGAGACAGTGACTGATGGGGAGGCAAACAGGTCAAGTTGATGGGTCCCCAAGAGTGAAAGATTTTCTGAAGAACTTCGTGATGAAGTGTCCATTCGTATGCGGGAAGACGGGCGACGGAGAAGGTCAGCCAGAGATTGTGGTGTCCTGGTAAATGGATGACTGTCAATGAAAGGTGTTGCTGTATGGCTTCCTGCCAAACTGCTATCGCCTCTGTATAGAGTACGAGACTTTGTACCTCCTTGTTTGTTGCGATACTAAACTACGGAGGTGTTGTCTGATTGAATCAGCAATGGTCCCGGGACAACTGAGGTTGAAAGGCCTGGAGGGCTAAGTGGACTGTGCTCATTTCCAGGAGATTTATACGGGGAGGAGTGGGGAACAGGTCCATTTGCCTTGTGTCCTGTAAGGACCCAGCTGCGCACCCCACCTTCTAGAGAAGCATCCGTGGTCAACACCTGCTGGGGTGGGGAGATTGGAGGTATCTGCCTTGAGTTAGATGGCATGGTGGGTCCACCATGATAGGGTGGACCACAGGGTGGGAGTGACTCTGCCTTCAAGTTTTCTGGTCTTTGAGATCATTGGTTTTGGAGAACCCACTGGACTGGTCTCATGTAGAAGACAGCGCCACCGTAGGGATGGTAGCAGCCATGTGCCCTAGAAGGCATAACACACGCCTGGCTGTGACTACTTTTGAGCTTGCATTTGGGAAGCCAGAAAAGGAGCTTATCTTGTCTGTCAGCCAGGAGGTATGCCCTGGCAGAGACAGTGTCTGGGACCGCTCCTACATATTTGGAGTGGCTGTGTAGGGTCAGATTGGACTCCAGCCGGTTGACCGTAATCCCTAGAGAGTGAAACAGAGTAAGGGCTGCTTGTAGGGAGGAAAGCAGAGGTTTTGAACTCTGCCTTGATGAGCCAGTAGTTCAGATATGTGAAGACAAGGTGCCTGTTCCGTCGCAGGGCTGCTGCTACTACCGCTATGCACTTGATACACACTCTCTGGGCAGATGAGAGACCGAACGGGAGTGCCCAAAATTGGTAATGTCCCAACAAGTGAAAGCTAAGAAATCTGGGGTCGGCAGGGTGGATGGGGATGTGTAGGTGGGCATCCTTCATATCTAGGGCAATCCCCTTGTTTCAACATTGGTATGATGGAAGTTAGGGTGACCACCCAGAACCTTTTGTACTGGAAGTGTAGGTTCAATTGTCTTAGGTCTAGTATCAGTCTGAAATGTTCAGTTTGTTTGGGCATCAGGAAGAAATGGGAATAAAATCCTTTGATAATATGAAGGAGAGACCGGATAAACGGCCTTCTTGGATAGAAGAACCTGGAGTTCCTCCTGGAGAATAGGAATGTGGTCAGGTGGGTAATAGATGGAGCGGGGGAGATGGGGGCAGGGAGATGAGTTCCAGGGTGTGACCCTCTGAATGATCTGAAGTACCCACTCATCTGATGCGATCGCTTGTCATGCCTCTAAATGGAGGGCAAAGCAACCGCCCACAGCTTCTGGAGGCCTGGTCTAGGAAGCACGGACAATCCACAGTTGGTTACTGGAAGCGGGCTGACCAGCCCCACCAGGAGGGTGAGAGTGGGAGCCCTTGGCAGCAGAGGTGGTGGTGCCTGGAAGAAGGCTGAAGCACCAAGGGATCGCTTTCTATGCGAGCTCTGTATTTCCCACCTCTTTGAATAAAAGGAGGATTGGGGACAGTACAAAGGCTGTGAAGTATGGTACATGCCATGCACTGTGTGCAGTGTCTGTCCTAAGACTGGATATCATCTAGAAGTGTTTGGGTACCTGGGCCACAGAGTTTAGATACACTAAAGGGGGCACTGACCAGTCTATGCTGTACATCTGGTGTAAAGCCGAGACATGAAGCCAAGCATGGCGACACCAGGTAATGCCAGTTGTTGGCATGCGGGCAAGTATCGACCGCATCTTATCCCGAATGAAGTAGGTGTTGGGAAATGGAATTACCAGTAGATATTTGTAGCCAGTAATTGATCCTTCTCCTGAGAAGGAGGGAGTTTCTTGACTAATTCTATGGCAGATGACCAGAGTGTACACTGGTACTTAACCATATGTCCCATATAGTTTAGGATTCTGAGATTCATGGTACCTGCTTGAATACCTTCTTCCCAGATAATCTATCCCACGGGAATCGCTATCAGGAGGTAAGGAGCTCACATGCTTTAGTCGTTTAGTACGATCATGAGTGGCAGCAATCACTACTGAATCTGCTTCAGTAGTAGTGGAGAGAAAGGGATGATCCAGAGGAGCCTGGTAAAGGTGATCTGCCTTCGGGGAACAGCCATAAAAGTCAAGGCTGGTTCCAGGCAGCAAGCATAGCATTCTGGTGGGTTTGTATAAGTGGGGCACCACTATTACTGGCTCTTCTGGTAGTTCTAAAATAGTCCATCATATCCTTTGTTGTTTGTCATGTTTGGTAGCTGAAAATCCCATGACTTTTGGGATTTGGACCATCATCTCATGGAAAGATGGGTCATCAGGAGGAGAGGCATCCGCCTAGCGGATAAGTCTCGCTTAAAGAAGAAACATCAGAAAGAGGGACTGGGGCTGAAAATCCAAGTCCGTAAATCCTCATCCTCCAACTCTCCGTGAAATCTGCTGGAAAATCTGCCTCATCTGATAGGTAATCATCAATGTACATGGGAGGTGACCAGGGTGGAGAAGGGTCCCTGTCATCTTGGAAACATTTAGGCAGAGGAGTAGGGGAACGGATGGATAGCTCAGCTCCCCTGGATCGGGGGCTGAGAATGCCTAATAGCCTGTAGAACCTGCTGTACCACTAAGGCCACATCCATGGAAGGGAGAGAAGAGAGGGTTTCTGAGAAACTAAGGAATTGGACAAGAGGTATGAGCAGGTCTTGCACCTGGGTGATAAAGCCCAGGGTCCCGATCCCCATCCACCTGGCCCCTATGAGAGAATACCTGTGAGGGACGAGGGGCAGAATGAATTGAGAATGCGCAAGCTCTCACAGGAATGTGACCTCGTCGACAGGCCACGAGGGAAGAGACAGTAGAGTGCTTAAATGAAGTCGCTGTCGACGGGAAATGACCTCCCATCGACAGGACATTGATAGAACCAACAAAGGGTTCATCAGAAACTGCTGTAAGGGTGCTGGAAAGTACCATCAATGAGAGGGTGAAAACCCTGTCGATGAACAGGCAGTTTTGAAAGCATAGTCGATGGTGGGGCACCTGTGATGGTGGCGCCGGCGAGGATTTGGGCAAAGAGGATGAGGAGGGCTTCTCCTTCTTTGTGCTGTTTTGTGAGAATCAGTGGATGGGGAGCCCTTGGGACGGGCCCCTGCTTCTCCAGTAGAGACAACTTCTGCTCCATAAGGTAGGATTCAATCTCCTGCAGCAGTCGATATTTGAAGCAACATCCCATTGTGTTAAGAGAGAAAAGGAAGTAAAAAGAAGAAGGAAACCACTTTGGTTCTCAAAAGAGTAGCAGAAAAGGTCAGAGCAAAAGGATGGCCTTCAGGAAATATAAGGGAACGCAGCAGGATGAAGATAGAGAGTATACAAACTTCCCTAAGGGAAGCAGGAAGGTTGTAAGGCAGGCAAAGGCCCAAACCGAGGAAACACTAGCGCAGACAGTAAAAGAAGGTAACAAGACTTTCTATAGATACATTAGTGAACCCAGAAAGTCCAGAGGGGTATTACAAGATCAAAGGAGATAAGGTGTGTGTGAGGAGGACCATGTAAAAGCATCTATCCTAAATAGATACTTCTGCTCAGTATTTACTGAAGAGAAGGTAGGGCAGAGCCCACAGCTCAGCACTATGGACAAGGGGAGGGAGGTAGGCACTAGTCCCTTCACAAAAGAAAGGGTCCCACAAGAGCTCGATAAGCCTGGGTGGACAAGGCAATGAGACCTGATGGCATACATCCCAGGGTACTAAAGAAGCTAAGGGTGGAACTAGCAGAGCCATTATCAGAACTGTTTAGTGAGTCTCTGAGCACAGGATAGGTCCCAGAAGGCTGGAGAAGGGTTCATAGATCCCGCGCCCACAAGAGTGGTAGCAGGGAGGAGGCAGGGAACTACAGACCAGTCAGTCTTACCTCAGTAGTGGGCAAGATTATGGAGACACCCTTAAGGAAAGGATAGTGCAACACCTGAAACGTAGGGAGCACAGGATCCAAGACACTATGGGTTTACAAAGGAAGGTCCTGTCAAACCAATCTCATAGATTTCTTTGACTGGGTAACCAATCTGGTGGACCAAGGGGAGCAGTTGATGTTGCCTACCCTTGACTTCAGCAAAGCTTTTGATACTGTTCCACACAGAAGATTGATTAATAAGCTAGGTAGGCTCGGGTGGTCAGAAGTTGGTCAACTGGTGGCAAACTGGTTGACGGGCAGAAAACAGAGAGTGGTGGTAAATGGTATACAGCCAGAAGAGATGCAAGTCACAAGTGGGTACCTCAGGATCAGTCCTGACACCAGTCCTCTTCAATATCATCATCAGTGACTTTGCAGATGGACTGGTGGTAAGGTTTGTCTGTTTGCAGATGACTCCAAGATCTGCAACAGAGTAGATGATCCAGATGGGGTGGGCAGAATGAGAAGAGATCTGGATAAACTAGCAAAATGGTCGGAAGAGTGGCAACTGGGGTTTAATGCAAAGAAGTGCAAAATCATGCACATCGGAAGAGAACCCTGAAGCCACCTATAGGCTGGGATGGGAGTTGCTGGCAGTCACAAGGGAAGAGAGAGACTTGGGCATCATCATCACCGATGACCTGAAATCATCCAAGCAGACCACTAAAGCAGTAGGTAAGGCTAGAGGGATGTTAGGTGTATTAGCAGGGTATCACAAGTCGGAAGAGGGAGGTAATAATCCCTCTTTACAAGACACTGGTTAGGCTCTATCTGGAGTACTGTGCAGTACTGGAGGCCACACTCTACATAAGAGGAATTAATCAAACTGAGGCAGTCCAGAGAAGAGCAACCAAAATGGTGCTGGGACTGCATCAGAAAACAGATTAACAGAGCTCAATATGTATACCCTAGAGCAAAGGAATGAGAGAGGTAAAATGATTGAAACATTCAAACACCTTAAGGGCATTAACAAGGTGAAAGAATCTAACATGTTTCAATATAAGAAAAATAGCAGGACAAGAAGACACAGCATGAGATTAGAGGAGGCGATTAAGGGGTAATGTGAGGAAGTTCTTTTTCACATAAAGGGTGGTGGATGCATGGAACAGCCTACCTCAGGAAGTGGTGGATATGAATATAGTGCAGGGCTTCAAACAGGCATGGGATAGACATAAGGGAGCAATGCAGATGAGTACGAAAAATCTGTACAATCAGTTATCTTCCTTATCTTTTAAAATTGAGTACTTTATAAGATGGGCATTTTCTTATTTAAAGTTAAATGTAACTTTTTTTATTCTATTTCTTTAATGTTTCTTAGATTAGTTAATCGTTGTTTACTAGGTCCCAGCACAATTATAAATTTAAAATACCATTTTTAAGACTACTTTTGGGCAAAGATCCTTATGATTTAGAGCACCTAGTTTTTTAATAGAATTCCATTAGAAATTGTTCAGAATAGTCCTTTTCAGGTTCACATGAAATCTTCAGAAGTTGCTAAAAATAACTCCTGTCAGGGTTTTAAGACATGGTTAAAACAGTGGCTATCTTTGGAAACATGACGTATTTTTAAGTATTGTAATTTACTGATTGAATGTTTTGTTTGTATTATGTTTGTTTGTTAATTTTTGTGTTTTTTTAGTTTTAAACTTGCCTCCAATGAAAACGGCAGTTTGCTCATTTGGATTTACGAGTATAAAAATAAAATGAAAAAATGAAAAGATAGGCCATTGACAGAGCACTGACTTCTATGTTTCTATGTCGATGGGTTGCCTGGCTGAAATCCTGGCAATGAATGCAGGAGGTGGTGTCGTGTGTGGGTCCCAGACAACGACGCAAGTAGTGTGACTGCTGAAACGATAGCTTTTTCTACCAACAAAGGAATGAAATAGCACTGTCTTTGCTTGTAGATTTTGACATTCATCGATGTAGGAAGTGAAATGGAAAATTTCTGCTTCTTTTAGCTCAAGTTTTTGTCAATGACTACTGTTGCATTAGCTTCTGTGTGCGAGCTGAAGACTGCTGGAAAATGAACTGAGGATACTCAAGGACCTACCACGCCATATAGGAAGCAGGAAGATGACGCCATGTGTGGCTGCCCTGGAAAAGACTTCTAGAAGAGCTGCCGTGCAGCCACAGTGATCTCTGATGATGATCCAAGTGTAATTACCTACTGCAAAAGATCACCCCGGTGGAAGATCTACTGTTACAGGCTTAGTAACCTGTTTTTCTAGGATCGGATATGTTGTTCTATCCACACTACCTGGCAGACTCCTAGCAATTCTCTGGGAGGAAGGAGGCAAGACACCCCCTACTTGGGAAACAGAGATTGGAGAACTGAGGCCCCAAAACCAGCGCCCGGAGTCACTCTAGGTCGATGTGGTAATGGGAAATGAAGGTGTTTGCCTACTTCCAGGTAGCAGCCCTGCAGACATCCTGGATACAGACGCCCCTAGAAGCAGCCACCGACGCAGCAGTATGGCATGGGTGGAATGAGCTCTTATCCCATGGGAGGCCTTGCCCACCAACCAATAGAGATCAATGCAAGATGCAATCCATCTGCCAATCAATTGCTTTACAGCAGGTCTGCCAGGTGTGGCTTCAGCGTAGGTGACAAACAGCTGGCGAACCTCTCCCTGAACTTCTCTTCAGTCATACGCCTCCTTATAATAAGAGAGCGCCATCTCAGGTCCAAGGTATGGAGCCTGTACTCGGCCTCCCGAGGTGTAACTTGGATAGTACACCAGCAGAGTCATGACCTGGTTAAGGTGAAACTCTGATACCACCTTCGGAAGGAACTTCGGGTTGGGGCACAGGAGAACCTTGTCCCTGTGGAAGACCAAACAGGGAGACTCGACAGAGAGCACCTGGAGCTCCCAATCCTTCTGTCTGACGAACGGCCACCAGGGAGGAGGTCTTCCATGACAGGTGTGACATCTCACTCCTGTGCGCATTGGTTCAATGGCTTATCCATGAGTTTTCCAATACCAGCAGTAGATCCCACGGTGGTGGTGGTTCACGATTGGAGGGGAAATGTGGCTGAGGCCCTTGAAAACCACCAGACCACCTTCTCCTGTGCCATCATCTGCTGGCTGGCCTGCACCAGTTGGCAGAGACGGCTGCCAGGTCTACCCAGAGCTTCAGTTAACTCCATGTTGGGAGTATCTGACTTCCAAACAATAAGGCAAAAACTTTGAAAATAAAGAGGGAGGAAGTCGCTGACTTCAGGTGTAAAACCAAAATTAGATGACTTCCAAAACTGCAGGCATGGAAGTCAGAAATGATGGATTTTTCTGAAAGAAATTGTATTTTACCACCAATTTATTATGTTAACACCCATAAATTTGTACATCTTAGAATACCGACTTCCAAAAGTAGAATCCTGTAAGTATTTTGACTCCAAAATTGGAATGACTTCAGAATTTAACTCCTGGAAGTTTTAGACTTCTATTGAAAATAAATTAACTGAACCCTGGGTGTACCTAAAGGGTCATAGATTGAAGACCTCCTTGAGAGAGACCAAAGGTAGTCAAGGATGCTAGCCACTGGACAGGAGGAAGGGTCCAGGCCCTTGCCCTGACACCAAATGGAGAATCTCTTCCATTTGAAGGCGTAGCACCTCCTGGTCGACTCCTTCCTAGATGCCTCAACTACACTCAGTACATAGTGGAAAAGACCCAAAGCCTGGAACCCTAGCCACTCAGGAACCAGGCTGTCAGGCAGGGATTGAAGGTCCGGTGGAATACCTTCCCTGATCGATGGAGAGCAGGTCCGGTATACTGGAAGACACCTCGAGCCTGATGCTGAGGCTAAGGAGATATGGATACCAGAACTGGGGAGCCAGTCTAGGGAGACCAGGATCACCTGTGCCTTGTCCTTTCTGACCTTGAGGAGCACCTTGTGACCAAGGGAAGTGGAGGGAAGACATACAGAAAGGCTCTGGGGTCCATGGCTCGAGAAGGCATCCCTGCAGTGAGCTCCTGCTGAGGGGAGGGCATGAAACAGCCTGAGCTTTATGCTCTCCCTGAGGCAAACAGGTCCACCTTAGGGATGCCCCACTGGGAGAACAGACTGTGCACTACCTCTGGATGGAGAGACCACTCATGGGATCCCTTGCCCACACGGCTAAGGGGGTCTGCCAGCTGATTCGAGGTTCCTGCCATATGAATGGCTAGAGATCCGCCCCCGCCAGCTCACAATGGTCCAGATGCAGAGAGCTTCCCTGCACAAAGGCCAGGAGTGCATGCCACCCTGTTTGTTGAGATAGTACATGGTTGAGGTGGTGTCCATCTGCACTTGAACCACTTGCCACTGAAGAAACTGAGCAAATGCAGTCAGCACCAGTCGGACTGCTTGGAGCTCTAGCAGGTTGATGTGGCATCGAGATTCCTCAGGGGTCCAGTGCCTGTGGTTCCCACGTGGGCACCGGAGCCTGTGAGAGGCTGATCGGTCATCAAGGTGACCATCTGCTCAGGGGTGGACAAATGGGATCCCTTCCTGCAGATGTTCTAGGACGGCCCACCACAGGAGAGTGTCCCACATCTTCTAAGTCACAGTGACCAGCTGGTCGAAATGACCAAGTCACTGCATCCACTGGCTTGCCAGCTCTCAACCATCGGACCAGGGAGGTGCAGGCCCCCATGTAACCCAGAAGTCGCAGGAAGTCCCGGGCAGGGCACAAGTGCCCAACCAGAAATAATTAGGCAAAGGAGGAGAGAACTCCACCCTGTCCACCAGGAGCTTAGCTCTGGCTCAGCAAAAGCCGAGCCTGCCCCGGGAAGCATATCACCTGAGAGGGCATAAGTTCCAACCTGCCTCGCTGATCATGATGCCAAGGTTGAGGCAGGTTTGGAGGGCCAGATCCTGGACTTCTACCTCCAGTCTGGAGGAACCCGCTATGAGCCAATCATTGAAACAAGGGTAAACTCTGACCCCTCAGTGCCAAAGATGCCGCCACCACTGCTATGCATCTTGTGAAGACCCTGGGGCCGAAGGACAGGCCAAGTGGCATGGCTTGAACTGAGAGGTTCCCTCCACCCTGAAGCGGAGGAACCTTCAGTGAGACTGATGGATCGGGACATGGAAGAATGTGTCTTGTAGATCCAGGGAGCAGAACCACATGTTCAGCTCCGAGGGATGGTATGATCTGGGACACAGTTACCATCCTGAAGGTGTGAGACCTGATAAATTGACTCAGGTCGTGCAGATCTAGAAAGGGGCGCTAGCCACCCATCCATTTCGGGACAAGAAAGTACCTAGGAATGAACCTTGCGTGGACAGATGGATCTGCAACTCTGGCCACTACCTCCTTGTGGAGGTTGGGCAATGTCTTCTAGAGCCGACCGGTGTACACGGAAACCATTTCCTCCGTGGTGTGTGGGCTAGGCTTGGTGGGTACTATTCAAACTACAGAGGCAGTCCCTGGCCGACTACCCAAGACCCACCTGTCCATTGTGACAGCGGACCAGATGGAAACAAAAAATTACTCACCTTAGTAATTGTGTTTCTTCTAATGGAGTCTTGCTGTATTCTGACATATGTAGTTAGCCCCAGCACTTGAACTGCTCCAAAGAGGAAAGAGTTAACTCTATGCAGGAAGCATAGAATGTTGAGCTCAAGCTCGTTTCAAACCCTTGTCTGTAGCACTTCAAAGTGTAACCGTCAGATTCTTATGAGCTATTACTAACTACACTTCTTAAAGTGGAAATTGTAAAGAACATAGCGACAGACAACAAATTTTGGTTCCCCAAAAGACTCCCAAGTTGAGAACCCAAAATAATATCCAGGTAGTGAACCAACATATAGCTATCAAAAACAACTTAATAATAACCCACTCTTCTAGAAAGGAGGAGTGCCGAGTACACCCTGAGGTGTGACTGTGCCTGCCAGCCCACTTCCCAAAAACATGTTCTGAGAGGGAGGCAGGGAGGGAGGGAGATCAGAATGCAAGACTCATTATAAGAAACACAATTATTAAGGTGAGTAATTTTTTCCTCAAACATGAAGTCTTGCTGTATTCTGACTTATGTAGACTACCAAGCAGTACTGCCATGGATGGGCACTGAACCTATTTTGGGAATAGGCTCTGCAGTACTACTGTTCTCAAACTGAGCATCACTCCTAGCCTGGCTATCCAGAGAGTAATGCTTAGTGAAAGTATGGACAGTTTTCCAGGTGGCTGCTTTGGATATCTCTAGTAGAAGGTATATCCCGGCAGCAGCCAGGGAAGCAGCTGTATCCCTAGTCAAATGAGCCCTCAGGCCTGAGGGGTATTTTGCCTGCTTTTCATACCAGAATTGAATACAGAGACAATCCACCTGCCAACAGTAATCTTAGTAGCAGGTTTCACTTTTCCCACTTCACCATAAGTGAGAAACAATTGTGACATTCATACCTAAGTGCTTAGTATGCTCAGTGCAGTAGCTAAGAGCCCTCTAACATCCAAACTATGTAATCTTCTTTCTCCTAGAGAAAAATGATCAGTGAAGAACACAGGAAGAGACATGGACTGTTCAGGTGAAACTCTGAGAACACTTTGGGTAAGAACCTATTGGTTCTAAGGACCACCTTACCTCTATGAAATGAGATAAATCTGGATCCACTGACAGAGCCTGTAATTCACTAATACACCTGGCGAAGTGATAACTACCAGGAACACAGTTTTCCAAGTCAAATACTTGAGTTCGGCTGAGCCAAGGGCTCAAAAGGGGTTGCACGAGCTGAGCAATGCAAACATTAAGATCCTAGGTAGGAGTAGGGTCCCTAAAGGGACAGTTGGTATGAACCAAACCTTTAAAGAATTTACAGAAGACAGGATGAGATGCCAGAGATTGAGCCTTCCCTACTGACATGAATGCAGATACAGCTGCTAAATGAACTTTTAAAGTGACTGGCCTGAGGCCTAGGCCAATAAGATGAACCATGTAATCCAGGACTGTGCCAGATCAGCAGTATCCGGTAAGACATCCTTATTGGAACACCAAAGGCTGAATCTCTTCCATTTGGAATTATAAGTTTTTCTGGTGACAGGTTTTCAAGAGGCTTTGAGAATATCCAGCACCCTTGAGACAGATGCAGACCTGCATACTCTAACTCATCAAAAGCCAAGCCTTGAGGTTGAGAGACTGAAGATTGGGGTACCAGATTCTTCCCGAGAGGAGGTTAACAGGTTGTGCCTCTTGGGAAGAGATAGGGGAAGATGGACTGCTAGGGACATCAACAGGGATACCAAGGCTGTCTGGCTCAGTCTAGTGCGATCAGGATCACCCTGCACAGTTGTGTAACCTGAGCTTGGCCAGGACTTTGAATAACAGGGAAAAGGAGGAAAGGCATAAAGGAAATTGCCCCCAATCCAGAACCAGAGCATCCAGGGGAACTGTGCCCATGACTGGAGGTCTGCAACAGAAGAGAGGAAGATGATGATTGTCGGGGCTGCAAAGAGATGCATCTCTGGAGTGCCCTACCTGGAGAAGACTACTTTCAATATAAAGGGGTCCAGGGCCCATTCGTGATGACCCCAGAGATCCTGCTCAGGCATCTGCTAGCACACTGTCCTTCAGTGGTAGATGGACTGCCACTAGGGATGCTTGCAGGCATAAGTCAAGAGACCATATTTTCATGGCTTCCGTGCACAAGGTCGAGACCGAGTGCCGCCTGCTTGTTGATGTACCACATGGTGGTGGTGGTGTCTGTCCTGACCTGAACCACTTTGTTCCTCACTAAGTCTGAGAAAGCCTGGAGAGCCAAGAATACTGCCCTGAGTTCCAAAAGATTGATATGAAGTAGAGACTCTGAGGAGACCAGACACGCTTTGCTGTGAGGGCTCCCCAGCCCAGGAGAGAAGCATCTGTGGTTAGTACCACTGAATGAGTCTGACTGATGAATGGGACTCCTTGTCTGAGACTATCCTGATCCAGTCACCACTGGAGAGCTTGGACCAGAGTCTGAGCCACTGGAATCAATTTGGTTAGAGGATCTTTTTCTGAGACCAGAAGGACCTCAGATGGAACTGAATGCCCTCACTTGAAATCTGGCTCCCTGTACCACTGCAGTGGAAGCTGCCATGTGGCCCTGGAGATGAAGAAAATGTCTTGCTGGTCGAGACACCAGAAGGCAGAAAGAGGAGGCAAGATCTGTAAGGGCATGCACCTTGTCAAGGGAGGAAAAGCCTTTGCCTGTGCAGTATCCAACTCTACCCCTATGAAGGTGAGGAGTCATACTGGTTTGAGAATTGACTTTGCAGATTGGAAGGAACCTTAGAGAAGTGAGCAACTATTGTGACACTTGTAGGTCTGACTTGACTTGGTCTGGAAACTGTCCCACGATGAGCCAGTCGTCCAGGTATGGAACACGAGATACTCTGTCTCCTGAGAAAGGCCACTACTACTACTGCTAGGCATTTTGTGAACACCCTTGGAGCTGATGCTAGGCTCAAGGGCATTGTTCTGAACTGATAATAGCCTGAAGGCAATTAACCTGAGGTACTTACTGTGGGAGCACCTGATAGGGATGTGAAAGTAGGCATCCTTGAGGTTCCGGGAAGCTAGCCAATACCCTGGCCTTACAGAAGGAAGAATTACTCCTAGAGTCAGCATTTTGAATTTTGGTTTTAAGATGTGCTTGTTTTGGTATCTTAGGTCTAGGATGGGCTGCCACTCCGCCTTTTTGGGGTAAGGAAATATCTGGAATACAGACCCTTGCCCCTGTGCTGAGTAGGAACTCTCTACAGCCCTGAGGGTTAGTAGAGAGGAAACCCTGCTTCTAGAGCAGTGGTCTCGAAAGGTTTGCAGGTGGAAGGACTTGGCCTCAATTTTGGAAACTTTGCAAAACTGAGAGCCAATCCCAGACTTACCACCTCCAGGACCCACCAGTCTGAGGTTACAGACTTCCAAGATTGGAAGTAGTAAGCCAGCATGCCTTCTACTGGGATTGGGGAGTCCACCCGGCTTGACGATCAGGGTGTCTGCTTGGTAGAAGCCTTGACTGAGAGGAAGATGCAGCCCTGCTCATCCTCCTTCTGCCTTCTCCTCTGTAATTCTCTGTCTGCTCCCCAAACATAGAATTACTCACCACAGGAAAATCCATGGCCTTAGCCTGGGTGTCCTGTGAGAGGCCAGTACATTTGAGCCAAGCAAACCTCCAAGAGACACAGATGTAGCCATGATTCTTCATCCCACATCATTTGAGTCCACAGCAGCATGAAATTGAATTCTGGATGCCACAATCTCATCAGCAGCCACCTCCTCCAGCTCATTGGCTAGCTGGGGGAGGCCTTGCTTAGCTGCCCAGAACAGTAACCCATCTAGACTTCTGGTATCTGGCTGTGTAGACCATATAATTGTGATGCCTAAGTCCCAAGGAGGATGCCAGTACTGATTTTTGGCCAAAGCATCCACCTTCCTAGAGTCTTTATCTGGGGATGGAGGCCAAGGTATGGTAGCCTTGTCACAGGCTGCAGCCTGCACTACCCTGACATGGCTGCATAGGTGGGACAAGAACTCTGTATCTGAGCCTGAAAGCACATACATCCTGTCCATTCTTTTATCTACAGGAGGTAAAGAATTTGGAGTTTGAAGAACTTTTCTGCTGTTTCCCAAAAGATTTATGGAGAGGAAATGGAAATTACATACCTACCGTAATTCTTGATCTTCTTGGACAAAGTCTCCACCACTCATTCACAGTGATGGGATCTACGCTAGAGGCGTTAGGAACCAGCGGAAGCAAACATTTTTGCAAGAGGGCTGGTGCCAGAGATGGAGCCGCGAGGAGTGGCACCGAAGCCTCGCTCGGCGGCTATGACTATCTCGGCATCAACCCTAACTGCTCTCAGTACCTGGAGGAGGTGCAATGTAACTAACCTAGAAGGATACCTTAACAAAAAACGGACATAAGACAGTCCGAACAACCCCTATAAGAAGGGTCAAGAAAGAAGCCTTCACAGCCTAAACAATGAGGGAGTGAAGACCAACAGCAGAGGAGAGCTCAGGGATGGTAGGAGAGATTGATGAGTGGTGGAGACTTCATCCAAGAAGATCAAGAATCAGGTAGGCATGATTTCCATATCTTCCTGGACATAAAGTCTCCACCACTCATTCACACTGATGGGAGAGCACTGAAATAATAATTCCTGAGAGGGCAGCAGGGGAAACTAAGAGCCTTACAAATTTAGGACAAAAGTCCATTAAGGATAGTCCTCTCAAGGAAAGATGTCACCTGGCATGGACATCCATGGCATAGTGTTGCAGTAGTATGCACTGAGCTCCAGGTAGCCGCACTGCAAATGTCTGCAATGGGTACATTGCAGATTTCCGTCGGATGCCGTGACTGCTCTAAGTAGAGTGAGCGACACTCTGCCTCCAGCTTAACTTGCACCATGGAATAACACTGGCGAAGGCATGCCACTAGCCATGCCGAAATGCATCTGATAGCGACAGGTTGACCCAGCCGGGTCTCGCTGAAGGAAACAAACAGTTGTTGAGCTTTGGAATTTCTTTTGTTCTATCCAACGCAGAGCTCTTCTGACATCTAAAGAAAGAAGGGTACACTCTCCTTCATTTTGGAAGTTCGCAGAGTAAGTAGAGTAGGACCAAAGGTTGGTTTAGATGCAATTCTGAAACAACCTTAGGGAGAAACTTAGGATGGATATCCTAAGAATTACTTTGTCCTTCTGAAATACAGTATATGGAGGGTATGTGACCAAAGCATGCATTTAAGAAACCCCAGGTACGAGGTAATGGCCACCATGAAGGCAGTTTTCCAAATGAGAAATTTCAGCTCACAGGTAGCTAGAGGCCCGGAAGGCCTGCTAGTAAGCATGTCTAGCACAAGATTAATGTCCCAGGCTGCAACTGGATGTCTGATAGGAGGTCTGGTATGCAGAATACCCTTAAGAAACCTCTTAACTATTGGTAACTGAGCCAGTGAGAAGAAAAGTACTGGCTCATGATAGGCTAAAATGGCTCAGGTGAACTTGGACTGTAGAGTATTGTAGACCTGAATTAGAGAGGTCTAAGAGGTACTCTAGAACTTTATTTGGTGGTCAGGAAAAAGGATTCAAAGAGGATTTAGCAACCAGAGAGAAAACGCCCATTTGGCTGTGTAAGTTTTTTTCTGGTAGCTGCCTTGCCGCAGCCAAAGAATATCTGAAACTCTCCGAGACACTGAACATCTTCACTCTATCTCTTCAGGAGCCGAAGGTGAAGCAACTTCAGATTGGGATGGACCACAGGACCCTGGGTCAGAAGGTTTGTCTGAAGATGAAGCACCTTGGAGGGGTTGCCTACATACTGTTGAATAATGGAAACCATATCTGTCGAGGCCAGAAGGAGCAATGAAGATCATTTGTCCCCCTGGGACTCGAATTTGAGAAGTACCGTCTGAATTAGTGGAAGAGGAGGAAAGGCGATAGAAAGCGCTTTGTCCACTGCAGCCTGAAATTATCCTGACAGAAAATGCCAGGCCCTGGATTTCTGGAGCAGAAGAGAGGCAGTTTTGTGTTGAGTGGGGATGCAAAGGTCCTGGTCTGGAGTTCCCACTCTGTGAATAGTGACTGAACTACAGTTGAGTCGAGACCACTCATGAGGATCTGTCTCGGTTCTGCCAGTTCATTCTGTACTCCCGCAGGTAGACTGCCTGAATTAGAGCCTTGTGCTCTAGGTAACATTCCCAATCTCTCATTGCTTCCCTGCATGAAGGGTAAGAGTGTGCACCGCCCTACTTGCTGATGTAATACATCACTGCTTTGTTGTCCATTTGAAGGAGAATGTTCTTGTGACAGAATGTCCTTCAAAGCCCAGACTGCATAAGGACAGTTCTCATTTCTAGGATGTTTATGTGAAGCTTGGGACCGTCCAGTCCACGCATTTTGGGTGTGTAGATTCTGACAGTGAGCTCCCCACCCCATCAGGGACGGTCCGTGATAATGGAAATCTGATGATCCAGAGGAGCAAAGGGATGCCCTTCCAGAAGGTTGTCCTCTTGCGACCACCAGGTGAGCACTCTTCAGAGGTTCTGTCACCTTGATGAGAAAGGACTGAGGGTGAGTGGTTGGGGACCACCGAGTACTGAGCATCCTTTGAGAGGTTCTCATATGGAGGCGTGTAAGGGGTACAGTGAGCACAGAGGATACCATGAGACCTAGCATCCACTGCATCGAGATAGCACTAACGGAGCTGTTGCCTCTGATGTATCGGGTCATCTGCAGAATATCACTCCTCCTGTCCTCTGGAAGAAAAGCTTTCGCATAGGAGGGTCTAGAAGAGTTCCTATAAAGGAGGAGCTTCTGGGAGGGCTGCAACTGTGATTTCTTGAGATTTAGAGGACTCCATGGACTTGAGAAGTCGAAGTCGTGGAGTAGCAGTCGAGAGTTCCTTCCTGGACGGACTTCATAGGAAGCCAGTTGTCCAGATATGGGAACACTTGAATTCCAATCTTTCTGAAGTGCTTGTGAGAATTGCCTAACACTTTGTAGAAATCATGTGTGTCGAGGATAGCCTAAAGGGCAGGACTCTGAATTGATAATGTTGGCACAAAGTCACAAACCTTAGGTATTTGCAATGCTTTGGGTGAATAGTAATATGTTGGTAAGCATCCTGCATGTCCAGGAAGGCTAACCAATCATGCTGATGAAGCAAAGGTAATAGGGTTCCTAGCGATATCATTTTGAACTTCTCCTTGGGAAGAAATCTGTTCAATTTTCTGAGGTCCAAAATGGGGCACATGCCCGGTTTTCTTTGGAACTAGAAAATAATGGGAGTAGAACCTGTGTTCCGTTGATCCAGAGGAACTATTTCTACTGCCCTGTTGTTCAGAAGTCCTTGTACTCCGAAGTGAGAAGTTCTGACTGAAGTATTGATAACACAGGGTGTCGTTTGGGGACAATCCAGAGAGGCCTCTGAAAGATTGAGGGAATACCCTCACGGATTATCCGCAGACCCATTTGTCTGATGTTATGGACCTCCATCAATTGTAGGAATTGAGTCAGATGACCTCCTACCACTGAAGAAGAGTCCCCTTAGGCAGCTGAGGTGGGACTTGTGCCAGAAACTCAGAAAGGCGGCACTGGGCGCTCTGGGCCCTTGTTGCTTTCTGTTCTTATTTGAAGCTGGGGTCTTGGTTTTATTAAAAACTACCCTGCCTTTGCCTCGCCGAGGACTGACGGTTGTGAAACTAGTGCTATTATCACCCCCCAAGAAGGAGTAGGTCGAGCCAATTTAATGGCTTGACCTTGTCTTTTTGTGTGGCCTCTAGGAGTTTGCCTACTTGAGGACCGAAGAGATACTCACTCATCAAGGCTAACGCCATGACCTGTTGCTGGGCATCATTCATGAAGCCTGAAGTGCATAGCCAGGAGTGACAGGTACAAATGCCGCCGCTGCCACTCGGGAGGCAATCGAAAGCGTCCATAGCTGCTTTAACCTGCTGGTTGTTGGACTCAATACCCTGGTTATGGTTTGAAGAAGCTCAGAATTACAGTCAGACTTGGGTAGAGCTGCTACCATTTGTTTGCGTGAATGCCAAAGGATATACTCTTTGAGAGAGAAATAGCCCTGGTAGCTGGCAATATGCATACCCAGGGTAGATGCAGCAGAGTCTCTTACCTTAGTATCTATCTTACGAGACTCTTTGTTGATAGGTCGGGCTGTAGTAGCCTGAGGGAGAAATGAAAATCATTGCTACCGTAATTTCTTCATTCTTGACGAAGTCTCCACCACTCATTCACACTAGTGGATTAGCACCGGAGGCACTAGGACCCATCGGGAGCAAACTTTTGCTGGAGGGTCGCCGAGAGATGGCGTCATGAGAATGTGCCTATAGCAGGTTCGAACGGCAATCACTATCTCTCGGAAGCGACGACCCTCCAAATGCCTCAGTACCTTTTTACCAAGGAGATGCAGGCGCAACTAACGTAAACGAGTAAATCTAACCTTAAAAAGCGGACATAAGACAGTCCGTCACGACCCGTGTAGAAGGGTCAGCAAAGAAGTCTTCACGGCCTAAAGATTTGAGGGAGTGAAGACCAACACTGCTGAGCTCGGGGGATGGAGGGTGGGGATGAATGAGTGGTGGAGATCGTCCAAGAAGATCAAGAATTACGGTGGGTAGTAATTTTCATATCTTCCTGGACATAAGTCTCCACCACCATTCAACTAGTGGGAGAGTACCAGTTGATAATCCCCACAAAGGGCGCAGGAGAGCCAGAGCTCACGCGACTAAGATAGAAGTCCATTAAGGATAGTTCTGCCGAATCGCGGAATGCTCCTGGCAGACATCCAGTGCATAATGCGAAGGTTATGCATCTGAGCTCCAGGTGGCGGCGCTGCAGATATCTGCAATTGGAACATTGCGACTTCCGCTAGGGATGCCGGCGATCACTTAGTAGAGTGAGGCCGCTAATTTACCTTCTAATTTAACTTGAGCTCATGGAATAGCAATGTCGAGGCATGCCACTAACCATGATGAGATGCATCTGATAGCTTACAGGTTGACCTGCCAGGGTCGCTGAAAGAAACAAATAGTTGCTGAGTCTTATGAAAATTCTTGGTTCTATCTAAATAGAACCTCAAGGCTCTCTTAACATCCAAGGAATGAAGAGATCGTCCTCTTCATTTTGGAAATTAGCGAAGTAAGAGGGAAGTACCAGAGGTTGGTTTAGATGGAATTCTGACACAACCTTGGGAAGAAATTAGGATGAGTAATGGAAAACTACCTTTGTCTTTATGGAATACAGTATAATGGAGGGTCCGTGAATCAGGGCATGTATCTCAGAGACCCTGTGGAGCTGAGGTAATGGCCACCAGGGAAGGCGATCTTCAGGTAAGAAATTTAGCTCACAGGTAGCTAGGGGTGCGAAGGCTTCGAGTGAGCATGTCCAGCACCAGGTTAATGTCCCTGTAGGTGTAACTGGACGCTAATAGGGGTCTGGTATGAAGAACTCTTAAGAAATTCTTCACTATAGGTAACTGAGCCAGAGTCAAGGAAGAACCTGCTCATGGAACGTTGAGATGGCACTAGGTGAACTTTAACTGTGGAGTACTGGAGACCTGAGTTTGATGGGTCCAAAAGATACTCCAGAACCTTGTCAGGAGGACAGGAAAAGGGATTCCAAGAGACTTGTACTAGAGAGAAAAACGTTTCCATTTGGAAGCGTGTTTTTGGGTGGCTGGCTTCCGAGCAGCCAGAAGGATGTCTGAGACTCTCACGAGACGTTGAACGATCACTTCTACCTCTTCAGGAGCCAAGCATGAAGGTGAAGTGATTTCAGGTTGGGATGGACCAACGAACCTGAGTCAAAAGATTGATTTGCAAGGAAGTGGTCTCGGAGAGGCTGCCAACATACTGTTGAGTAGAGGTAACCTATAGTTGCCGAGGCCAGGAGGGGCAATGAGAATCATTTTGTCCCTGAGACTCGAACTTGAGAATACTCTTGGATTAGAGGAAGGTGGAAGGGCGTAAAAGCGTTTGTCCACGCAGCCTGAACGCATCCTGACAGAAAATGCCAGGCCCTGGATTTCTGGAGCAGAAGAAAGGCAGTTTTGCATTGAGTGGGGATGCAAAAGGTCCAGGTCTGGAGTCCCCACTCTTGAACAGTGACCGAGCTACGGCTGGATCGAGAGACCACTCATGAGGGTCTGCCTCCGTTCTGCTGAGGTGATCTGCTAGGGTCGTTTGTATACCTGGCAGATAAACCGCTTGAATCAGAGACTTGTGCTCAAGCACCACTCCCACACCTCATTGCTTCCCTGCAAAGGGATAAGAATGAGCACCGCCTTGTTTGTTGATGTAATACATCACAGCTTTGTTGTCCGTTTGAAGGAGAATGTTCTTGTGACAAAGGATATCCTTCAGAGCTCGGATCGCATAGAGACCGCTCTCATCTCCAGGACATTTATGTGGAGATGAGTTTGAACTGAGTCCACACCTTGAGTGTGGAGGGAGGACAGTGAGCTCCCATCCCATTAGCGATCGTCTGTGAGTGATGGAGATCTGATGATCCGGGGAGCAAAGGGAACCCTTCCAGGAGACTGCTCTCTTGAGACCACCAGGTGAGAGACCTTGAAGGGGGCTCCGTCACCTTGATGGGATAAGACTGGGGTGAGAGGTCGGAGACCACTGAGTGGAGAGCATCCATTGGTGGTTCTCATGTGCAACCGGGCCAGGGGATGAGTGAACACCGAGGGACGCCATGAGACCCAACATGCGTTGCATCGAGAGAGCTGTAACCGATTGGTTCTCCCATGTAACGGGCCATCCGAAGGATATAGAGTCTTCTGTCCTCTGGAAGGAAAGCCTTGGCGGAAGAGGTGTCTAGAGTCCCTTATGAAAAGGAGCCCTGGGAGGCTGCAGTTGTGATTTTTCAAATTCAGCAGAACTCCTATGGACGTAAGAAGACAAGAGTCGTTGCACGGCTTCCAAAGTCCCTTGGCTGGAAGGGCTTGCTAGAAGCCAATCGTCCAGGTAGGAAACACTGAGTCCGATCTTCCTGAGATGCGCAGCGAGAACTGCACAACACTTTGTAAAAACTCACGTGCCGAGGAATAGCCCAAAGGGCAGGACTCTGAACTGATAATGCTGACCGAAAGCTACAAACCTGAGGAACTTGCGTGGGTCGGGTGGATGGGGATATGCTGGAGCGTCCTGCATATCCAGGAGGCCAGCCAGTCGTGCTGATGCAGCAAGGGTAACAGGTACCTAGGAATCATTTTGAATTTCTCCTGGGGAGAAATTTGTTTAACTCTGAGGTCTAGAATGGGGCACATTCCCCAGATCTTTGGAACCAGAAAGTAATGGGAGTAGAACCTGTGTTTACAGATCTGGGGGCACCAGTTCTATTGCCCTGTTGTTTAGAAGGCCCTGGATCTCGGCAGTGAGGAGGTCTAACTGAGAGACCGACAACCTGGGTTGTCGTCTGGGGAGGACAATTCGGGGGTTCCAAGAAATTGAGAGAATAACCCTCGCAATTATCCGGAGGACCCATTGTCCAAGTTATGGACTTCCACTGGTTGTAGAAGTACATCAGACGACCTCCCACTGAGGAGAAAGTTCCACCCGGGCAATGTGGATGGAACTTGGGCCAGCAATTCATAAGAGGCGCTGGGGCTTTGAGGCCCCCGCTTTGCTGGCTTCTTTTGAGGTTGGGCAGGTTGGCTTTTATGGAGCTTCCCTGCCTCTGCCTCGAAGGGACTGACGACTATGAGGCGCGTCTGTTCACATGCCCCCGAGAGGGGTAGGCGGAGTCTGGCCAACTAATGGCGGTTAGTCTTCTGAGTGGCCTCTGAGGCTTGCTCCACCTGAGGCCCAAAGATAGAGCCATCAAAAGGCAGCGCCATTACCTGCTGCTGAGCATCATTCATGAAGCCCAGAAAGCACTAGCCAGGAATGGCGCCAGTACAAATACCTGCGGCTGCTGAGCGAGAAGCAGTGTCGAAAGCATCCAACCTGTTGGTTACTGGACTCAATAACTCTAATAACGGTCAGAAGAAGCTCTGACTTGGAGTCCGAATCTGGAAGAGCTTCAACCATTCTTTTCATAGAGTGCCACAGGATATACTCATACTGAGAAAATAGCCTTGATAACTGTGCAATACATACTTAGAGTGGAGGCAGCAAAGACTCTCTTACCTAATGTATCAATCTTACGAGACTCTTTGTTAATAGTCGAGGCCTGTAGTAGTTGAGGAAGAATGACCTTGCACTTCTGCCAGGACTACAATAGGATCCGCAAAGGCTTGGGATGCCAAAATGGGACGATCCTTGGGAGCTGAATACTTCTTATCAATGGATTTAGCCACTGAGGGAATAAGAGCAGGATTATTCCAAACCATTTGAGACAGCGCTCAAGGAAGGCTGGATCGGAGGAGTCAAATCCATGGGATCTCGAAGCATGAAGATACTGGAGTCTTATCTTCCCTGGATCGATGTCTGTAGTCTGAGAGAAAGAGTGGATCTCAGGTTCTTCAACAGAGACTTAAGGACAGGTCCTCACCACAGGCTCTGTAGCAAAGAAAGATCCTGTTTCCTCCACTTCATCACCCAACCGCAAGGTCTGGGTCAGGCTCAACATCATCTCCTGATGGTCCAGGAAGGACTGTTTGGACAGGAAAGGAGTGAAATATAGGAGGAGGAAATAGCAGAGAAACAAGGAGAGTCCCGAGGGCCCCCAGCGCCGAGGCACAGGGTTGGAAAGCGGCACCGTGGAGAGGGCACGGGCCGAAGAGCCTTGACACCACCAAGCGGCTATGGCACCCCCAGTGCCGCCAAGACCACCCGGCGCCACGGGGAGCACCGTAAGGCGCATCGGCACCAGCACGGCGCCGACAAGCCAACAGACCCTCGGGCAAGGCCCAGGAACGCCCCAGGAACCTGGAAAGCTAGAGAAGGAAAAACCAGGAGATAAGGGCATCGGTGGCCCCTCGCCGCAGCCATGTGAGGGGAACACTAAGCGCGGAGTCGCTGGCACCAAGAAGACGCCGTAGCATTAGGAAGTCAACCGCCTACCTGATCGCCGAGGAGCCCTGGCGGGCCCGCGTGGCAACCGAGCCAGGCAGAAGAACCAACCTCCGAGCCCATTGCTCCATAAGAGCGCCCACTGATGAAACTGCTCATCTAGAGCCCTACCTATAGGCGGGAGGGCTCCGATGTCGAGACGACGGTCACGGAGTTGGCGACTCCAAAGAAGAGACCCGGCAACTAGCTACGATAACCGATTGTCGGCCGCCAGACATACCAGAAGGCGACCTCGGTGATGCCTTCTCTTTTTGACCTGTGGGCGAGAAGAAGAGCTCGAGGCGAGCGGTGCGAGAATGCGACGTTTATTTTATGCCGACGGGGACCGCCCATCCCCCGGCATTGGACTGACCGTTATGCCGAACCCGCTGAGGAGAAGGAGGCTGGCTGGACCCAGCCCGGCTGACTGAACAGCTTTCATCTAGGAGTCTCCCTACCGTCACCCTGACCTGCTCATGGTCGACTCCGTCCAGTAGGCCGAGACTTCTTCAAGTAAGTTAAATTTAAAATATTAGAAAAATTTAACGAAAATAGAATAAAATTAGCGATACTACTATCGTGATAATGTTAACAAAAATAAACTGAAAACTATGCGCTAGTTTGAAGTTTGACTCCGACAGGTGACGAGCGTTGTCACTGAAGCGCACCGTGGTGAGGGAAAAAAAGAACTGAGGCGGTTGGAGGTCGTCGCCGAGATAGTGATTTCCGCCGAGCCGCTGCTCGCGGCACCGCTCTCGCGGGCCATCTCTCGCCGTAATCTCTCCAGCAAAAGTTTGTTCTCGATGGGTCCTAGTGCCTCCGGCGCTAATCCCACTAGTGTGAATGAGTGGTGGAGACTTATGTCCAGGAAGACTGACCTTATCATTCTCTGCCAAGACTACAATAGGGTCCGCAAAGGCTTGGGAGGCCAAAATGTAGATCCTTGGGAGCGATACTTTCTATCTATGGACTTAGCCACAGAAGGAATGAGAGCAGGATTATTCCATACAATCTGAGAAAGAGTCTCAAACGATGGTTGTATGGGGAGTTAAATCCATAGGATCTCCGGACATGTAGGTATTGGAGTCTCAAAAGCTTTCCAGGATCGATATCTGTAGTCTGGAGAGAAAAGTAGAATTTAAATTTTTAGCAGAGGCTTAAATGACAGGTCTTCAACCACAGGCTCTGGCAGGATTAATCCTTGCCCTTCAACATCATCACCCAGTCGAAGATCTGGGTCAGGCTCAATATCATCTCCTACAGTCCGGGGACTGTATGGACAGAAAGGAGTGAAAATCAGAAGGAAAGGGTTTGGAGTCGAGAAGCTCTGAAGACGTCATACCAAGCCTCAGAGCCGAAAAAGAGCATGGCGTCGTCAGACCTGGTGCCGACAAGCCGCCGCACGAGGACAGCACCGAAGCCGCATCGCGCCGGTGAGAGAGACTGGCACCGAGGACGGCGCCGGAGCGACCACAGACGCCGAGGGCAACGCCATGACCCATCGACCCCGAAGTGCCGAAACCAACACAGGGCTCGAAAACTAGATTTGAGGAGAAAGAAGGAAGAATACCAGGAGATAGAGGCATCGTGGTGTGGCCCCTGCACCGCAGCCATGTGAGGGGGAAAACACCTGAGTGGAGTCAACGGCACCGAGAAGGTGCCGCACAACTCAGGGAGGTCCAACCACCCTACCTGATCCACCAAGGCCCGGAGCGACCGGGCCAGGCAGCTGGACCAACCTCCGAGCCCATTGGTCCATAAGAGTGGCCCACTAATGAAACTGCTCATCTGAAGCCCTACCAGAAGGCGGGAAGGGCTACGATATCGAAGAGGTCAGTGACCAGAAACAGAAACCAGTGAATCCAGAGAAGGAGACCGGCAACTGACCCTGATAACTGATGGTCGTGGCGCAGACATACCAGAGGGGCGACCTCGGTGATGCCTTCTCTTTTTTGACCTGTGGGCTGAAGAACAGCTTGAGGCCGAACGGTGCCGGGAATGTGACCATTTTCTTTTATGCTTCCAGGGGACTGCCCTCCTTCGGCACTGGACCGTCTGCTGTCAGACCCCCTTTGAGAAGGCAGCGGACGGACCCAGCCTGGCTGACTGAACAGTTTCATACGAAGTCTCCTACCATCACCTGACCGCTCATGGTCGACTCCGCCAATGTAGGCTGAGATTTCTTTCTTAAATGAGAATAAATTACAGTAAGCGGTATTTATTCAAGCTATATTACAAAATAATAAACTGAAACTGAAAACTATGCTGCTAGTTTGAAGTCTGACTCGGGGTGAGCAAATGTCACTGAAGTGCACTCGACATGGGAAAAAAATTGAGGCGGCTGGAGGAGTCGACACGAGATAGTCATTGCCACATGGTTGGCTCGCGGCACCGCCTCCCTCACGGCTCCATCTATGGCACCCACCTCTTGCAAAATACTGTTCTGCTGGGTTCTAGCACCTCCAGCGTAGATCCCATCAGTATGAATGAGTGGTGGCGACTTTATGTCCAGGAAGATCCAGCGACTCCGGAGGAGTAGACCGGCAACTGACCCCAGCGAGCGACCGTCGACACGAGACATACCAGAAGGCGACCTCGAGTGATGCCTTCTTTTGACTTGTGGGCTGAAGAAGAGCTCGAGCCCAAATGGTGCTGAGTGTGCGACCGTTTCTTTTTATTCTTCCAGGGGACCGCCCATCTCCCGGCATCGGACCGTCTGTTGTCAGACCCTCCTCCAGAGAGGGCGCGGACCAGATCCAGACCGCTGACAGAACAGCTTTCATCACAGTCTCCCTACCATCACCCTGGCCTCATGGTGGACTCCGTCAATGGAGGGCTGAAGACTTCTTTTCCCTACCGTCCCTCCGCTCACTCCGCTTCCACCTAATCGACGAGGATTGCTAGAGGTTCTCAGGGTTCGTTAAAACATCCGGGCACGAACGCTTTCTTATGCTGCCCCTACCCTGTGGAACTCTCTACCGGCCGGATACGTAACCTGCTCTGACCGCTGAAAGCTTTAAGTCAGAACTGAAAACCTATTTATTTCAAAAGGCGTATGGGGAGTAGTTATTGCACTGTATTGAAATTATATTTTATTGTTGTTTGTTATGCTGTATGTATGTTTTATATGTATTTAACTTTGTTTTATTGTACAGCGCTTTGATTTTGAAAAGCGCTTAAAATAAACTTTACTTACTTACTTACTTACTCCTAATAAGTAAAGTTTAAAGTAGCGGTACTTATTTCGAGATAAATTACAAAATAATAAACTGAAACACGCTGCTAGTTTGAAGTTTGACTCGGCAGGTGAGCGATGTTGTCACTGAAGCACACTCGACATCGGGAAAAAGAACTGAGGCAGTTGGAGAGTCAATGCGAGACAGTCACTGCCGCACGAGCCAAGATCCGGGCCACGCTCCTCGCGGTTCCATCTCTGGCGCCGCCATCTGTAAAAAGGTTTGCTCCGCTTAGGTCCTAGCGCCTCCAGCGAGATCCCATCAGTGTGAATGAGTGGTGGAGACTTTATGTCCAGGAAGATTAGACAATCTCTTGGACTCTGGATGTCCATTATTTCCAAGAAATCAGGCTCTCTTGTTCCTCAGCAGCTTCAACCAAGGGAAGCTGGAGGGTCTCAGCCACTTTCTTGTACAACAAGTAGTAGGATGGGGACTCAGAAAGCCTGGGAGGGTAAACATTAGAAGGCCTGTCTAGGGAGATGTCTGATTTAATGGGTTCATCCAGACCTTCATCACCATTATCATCATCGCCTTCTTCCTCCCTCCTACTCCAGTTCGTAAAATTAATCCGCACATAATCTGGAACTGGGGAACTGACCGAACCGGACAGAGCAATTCCACAATATTTATCGCCTGGCTATTTCTTCGTCGGTTGGATGATACAGTTCTGGATCCGAACAGGCAGACTTCCTCTACGCTTCAATGGAACAGACCCTCAGGTCAGATCTCCTTTTGCCGAAGGAGCATCGCCAGGTCAGTGGGCACTCTTTCAGGTTTGGTAGGAACCGAACCAGGCTGGCCAAACGGATTAGCGGACTTCTCGGCCTCCTTTACCTGAGCCTACCCAACCTTTTTCCAGGGTGGCCTTCAGGAAATTCTTGCAAATTTGGCAGTCTGAGTTGAGATGTTCAAACCCCAGACAACGAAGACAAATGGTGTGAGGGCCTGACTTAGCAAAGGCATCCCCACACTCATCTGATGCTGAAACCCTGTAGGCCCGATTTTCTTGGGTTTCTCAGACATGGCCAGGCTACAACTTTTCCTTTACAGCTATTTGCTAGGTAGGCCCCCCCGCCCAATCAGTTCCCAAATAGTGTTATGGGTCGTGGAAAAAAACGTGTACAATCGCATTTTTGAAATCGACAGGAACCGGTACCTCACATTACAGAAATAAAAATAGATAAAACCCTAACACACTTGGTTACTAACCAGACCGATCAACAGGTTTTACAATTTCACACTGAAACACAATAAAATACAATTCTACCCTATAGTCCACTATCTACAACAGTTACTGTACTGCAGACAGGGATCTGAAGTCGAAAAACAAGAAAATCAGTGATAGAACCGACATTCTAAACCAAACCGACTGTAGCAGGCGCACTCTCAGAGCGACTGTTCAGTTAGGTGGAGTAAAACTGACAGCTACACCTTGAAGTGCTGCAGACAGGGGTTTGAAACCGAGCTCAGCGTTCTATGCTTCCTGCACAGAGTTAACTCTTTTCTCTCTGAAGCAGTTCAAGTGCTGGGGATAACTGCATATGTCAGAATACAGCAAGACTTCACGTTGTTTGAAGGAAGTGGCCAGACTAGCCCCCACAGGAGGACCCAGAGTGGGCTGAAGGTATGGGGTTGGCAACCCCATCCCATCACTGTGCAGGCTTAGAGGAGGAGGATCTGACCTGGGAACTGCTGGGACCTTTCCCTCTGGGCTTATGAGCTGCTGGGGCTCCTGGCTTGGGCCGAGGGCACAGAGACTGAGCCTGCTGCTGCGCATGGTACTAGGGCTGCTTGGCCACAGGGCAGAAGGCCAAAGAGCTTTCTCTTCTGCTTTTGCAACCCTGGGATTCCTTCTGGGCAGAAGTAATGGAGTCCAAGGTGGCACTGGACTTCTCTATGCGCTGGAGGTGACCGTCCACTCTAGGACTGAAAAGATTGGTGCCTAGGAAGGAAACATCAGTCAATTTAAGCAGAGTGTACCGTAAAGGTTGTGACCCTCAATCAAACTCTGCAGCACATGGTGACTGCGGCTACTACTGAGCAGGCACAAGAATCCCCAATGTCCAGAGCCATCTAGAGTTGCTTTTGGCAACCACCCAACCCTAGTCACGGACCTGCTTGACCGTGGTCTGGAGGTCTAGGAGGAGATGAGGAAGAACGTTTATAGAGATTTCTTGACCTGTGAAGTCAAAGGTGTCGAGACCTCGACCATCGAGGGACCGGCAGGGGTGCTCAGAAGCAACCCGGGGAAAACCCGTGGCTCCTCAGGTCAGGGACAGGGACCGTGAGGAGGTTCCCAGCAAGCTGGGTCTCCTCCTCGGTAGGTCCGTCTGGACCGGGTCCTGAATAAGGAATTGTCGGCCTCATTGAGCGACAACGGTCGACTGGGTCAATTATAATCTTGACCGGTCATCGCCCCATGTCTTGGCCGGCTGGCCTGATGGGGGTATGTGAGGCTAACGGTTAAGCCGCAATCCTCGACCAAAGTCGAGACAGCAAATTTCTGGGACCGATACCTCTCTCGATCCCAAGAATGTCAGAGACTAAGCGATCTTCTTCGACTCCTTGTCCTTCTTACGGGAACGGGAGATGTCACGCTGAAGGGCCCTCTCCCTTGGTCAGGAGAGGCTGGCACAACTCCTTGAAGGAGCCTGAAAAGGTAGAGCCCAATTTGAGTGGGGCGAAGACCGATGCAGAAGAGAGACCGATCAACTGGCGAGCCGCCTCCTCCTCAAAAGTCTTCATTTGCTCTAGTTGATCAGTGGACCCTGCAACCGCAGGGAGACTGCGGACCAGCCCTTTCAATTTGACCGGGCGGGTTCCGCTTATCCAGACGGCTGAGCTGAAGTCAGGGAGATGATCATCCAGGACGTTAGCTGAAATGCGCGACAAAAGTCACAGGCCTGCTTGTTATGAGCATAGCCCAGGTAGTAGAAGCACGAGGCGACAGGTCGGGCAAGACATCTTCTGCCTGGGCCAGGGCATCAGCAGAGCCTGGGTGAGGACTTGTCCTCCATCATGCCACGATTGCAAAACATTGCAGAGAAACTTGAATGAGTTTTATCTTAGGTAAATCTGAGGATTTGTTCGCCAGGGCCTACTCAACGCAGGAGCGATAAGGAGGGAACCTGAATCTTCCAGTGGAAAGGAAGATTTTGGTGTCAAGGCAGCATCGAGATATACTACCCGGTGGGTGGGAGGAGCCAGCTTTTAGACCATCTGGCAAGATTTAAAGGGAAAGGACATGCCAACTAGTGTGGATAGAACAACATATCCACGATCCTAGAAAAACACTTTCTGTCTTAATTTCAATCTAAGACAAACAGGTAAAGAAGCTCATATGGTGCTGTGCAGGCTGTGGAGTGTCAGAGGTACAAAAGGAAAGCCTGAATAGCAAAACGCACACCTTGCAGACTCTGCAGAGAAGACAGGGATGAGAAAATCTGATCACCACCACTTAATGTGAACTTCAAACTGTGGCTGAAGTAGAAGGCTGTTAATTGGCAATGTACCTTCTGGGCTCAATCCGCTCTTCCCAGTCAGCTGCTTCATATTTGATATCAGCTGCAGAAGGTTATGTGAAGAAGCCCTTCCGGGTGGGGAGGGGACTAAAATCTTCAATCACAAGATAAAAAATGAAATTGTTTTCCAAGATGTTAAGTAAAAATGTAGCAGACAGGTGGATTTATAGTTTGGGCCAGCTGGTCTCCATAAACTGCCCGTTGGCAAACATTACTTGATCTTTAAAGTAATAGGATACTGAGAAAGGCTGTGTTCTGTTTATATGGTCAAATCTCATAAAACTAACTACCCTATCAGTAGTGAACATTTTAGTGGGTGAACAGTACTGCACTATAACGAGGTTGCACAGAGGTACATCTAATAAAATAAAGAACAAGAAGTGCTCACCACAAACTCTGGTAGTGCAGTAGTGCCTTGCAATGCCTGCAGGCTGCTGTGAGCATCACAGTACAGGTTGACACTGGTTAGGGTCTTCACCGTGCAGACTTCCGTTCCGATCATGACAACTACTTCCTCAATACTGATTCCCTCGGTCAGACCCTTTCCTTTAATTAAAGAAAAATAAAGATTTAGCTATGTAAACCATGTGTAAAGGGTCAAATCCACGCACCTGCTGTCCTGCACTGCCAATTGGCTAGGTCCGTGGGGAGGGCTTTTTATTTGTAACCACAATGCAGCCTTCATTCCAGGTTCCCACACAAAAACTTCAGGGATGAGGTGGACAATGGGTAGAAGCAGATGGCATCAAGTGCAATTTCCCTATAAATAATAAAGTTCTCTGCTCACGTTGTCTCTTTTAACAAAGCCAGTCAAAGGAGCAGCATAAGACCCATGTCTGCTCAGCCCGCAGCCTTCTCCTTGTGTGCCAAGCCTGAAACTAAGAGATTACTGGGCACCATTTAGCAGTGATATCTCTTAACCTGTGTGTTTGTGATACTGCAATTCTCCTTGTATGTGGTACCACTTATCAAAGAGATGCTTTCCCTTTCTTGATATGCAGAGACATGGTCTCAATTGGTTTCACTCCATGTTTAGTTTCCCAGATGGGACATCCTATACTGTGTTGTATGAAAATAATGAAAGCACAATTAAAAAAATTAACTTGGAAGCACTGCAGTGACAAAACTGTACTGTAGCTCTACCAGGTGAGCTAAAGCAGCAGCTCTGGTTATTTCCAATCCTGATCACAGCACTCCTGCTTGAATGCTTTGAGAGATCCCCTGAGCCAAGAGCACAATGGTTTTGGTACCGCCAGCAGTACATCAGTGACAGTGAGGACAGACAATGATTCAGACACCAACACACACAAGTTTTCTGAGGCTCAGAAGCTATCACATATAGGAGCATCTAAGGTGGAGATTAACAACACAAGAGGCATTCCTGAGGTGGGGACCTGCAACACAAGCAGGCAGCTCTAAGGTGAAGACCCACAAGGAGACCTGCAACACTAACAGGCATGTCGGAGGCAAAGACCCACAACACAAACAAGCGTGTCTGAGGCAGGGACCCTTAACACAAACAGGGGTGTCTGAAGCAGAGACCACTTAACACAAACAAGCATGTCTGGGGTGAGACCCCCAATACAAGCAGGCGTGTGAGGCAGAGACACACAACACAAACAAGCATGCTGGAGACAGAGACCTGCAACATACAAAGGGTGTCTAAGGGAATAACACCAACACATACAGACATGTCTGAGGTTGCAGCAGTCAACCTATACAGCTTTTTGAAGGCTGTTCCTGTCAACATACAGAAAAGAGCAGTTATGTAATAACTTACTGTTGCAGTGGATCTTTGACAGAATCTCTTGCAGCAGGTCACACTTTTTACACCTACTCTGCCTTTTCTTCTGATGGTTTATTCCGTCAGCAGTCCTACCACCGCCGATGGTCCCAGTTTCTCCCAAGCGCGGTGCCCTGGACTGCCCCAGGTGGAGCATTTGGTGCCTACGCGGTGCAACTCAGTCGGTGCTTGTTAACGGATGTGCCGGGGACCCGAAGTCTGCTACGGGTGGGAGGCATCACCGGCACTTTGGAGGTATTTTTCTCTTGTAAGGAGGGGGTGTCAATACGGACACCACGATGCAGACCACATCATGCATCTGACATGCCTCCATGGAGCTCGCTCACAGGTGCTCAGAGCACAGTGCATCCAGTAGTCACCCGGGAGCACCAGACTGGAGTCACACACTACACCCTCGCGGAGATGGAGAGCGTGCTATGGCTGTAATCTACCCCCATGAGACCGCCCGTGAGTGTCCAGAGTCCGTTCCTGAACACAGGTCACCAGCGTCACAGTGGTACATCTTTCCGTTGTGCCAGCGGGCCAGCTAGCAGGTCATACTTTAGGAACCTTAGCCATCAGGCACCAGGACCACCACAAAGCATTTTGCAAGTAGTCTTACTAGGGCCACCCGTTGACGCCCCATATATAGCCATGGGCAGTCCCACAACCTTCAGTTCCACACCAGAGACCATCCAGCAAGGATACGTCTCCGAGGAACAAGGAAAAGCCCTACCAGAAGGAGCAGGAGGAACTGAAGGGTCGCCATCCTAGAGAGGAAAAGCAGGAATGGATAACTCCAAAGAAAAGGGGAAGAAGGGACGAATGCCATGAACTGCTGCAAAGATTCTCTTGAAGATCTGCTGTTACAGTCAGTTCTTAATTGTTCTACCTTCTTCAAGAATATCTTTGCAGCAAGTCACACCTTAGGAACGAGTCACAAGTAGTACCACAGAAGAGCCTAGTGTGGGAGGCTGGAAAGTAGCAGGCTAGGACAGGAGGCCCTGCAAAATCGCCAGGCCGAAACCGGCATGACTTCTTAGGCGATGTCCAGACTGTAGTGCTTTGTGAAAGTGCGGATGATACTCCAAATGGCAGCAGCACAAATCCTGTTGAGACACTCTGGAAACAGGCAACAGAAGCAGCCATGCCTCTGGTAGAGTGGCCACACACAACCCAGGAAGTTCCTTACCGTGACTTCCTACAACAGAAAATAAATACAGTTGGCCAACCATTTGGACAAGCACTGTTCGAAACTGGCATGCCCTCTTTCCCAAGGGCGAAAGAAACAAACAGCTGCAAGGACTTCTTACAGTCATTCATACAGATGAGTACAGAAAGGCAAAATTCTATGGTCATCTAAAGTGTGGAGCAATGCTTCCCCAGACTGGCATGCTCTGGATAATACACAGGTGGGTAGATGGATTGGTTCAAGGTAAACTCAGATATCACCTTAGGAAGGAACTTCGATTTTTACAAAAGACACACTGTCTTTGTGGAAAGCTAAACAGTGCTGCTCACACAAGAGCACCTGGAGCTCAGAAATCCTTGAGCAGAGGTAATAGGAACTAAAATACACCTGTAACAGGAGTTCTAGGAATGGTATATATGTTGTTCATCCACACTGTCTGGCAGTTTCCTTGCTGCTTTAAATCTTGCTGGAAGGTCTTCAAGCTGGCTCCTCCCATCCACCGGGTGGTAAAACTCTCAGCTCGCCCATGATGCCAGATCTAGCCCACTGCAAGCCAGGTTGTGCATCGGCCGGGAGGCGGGTGGGTCGTGTGGATGAACAACATATACCATTCCTAGAACTCCTGTTACAGGTGAGTAACCTGCATTTCTAGGGACATGGATATGTTGATCATCCACACTGTCTGGCAGACTCCTAGCAGTTCTCCGGAAGGAGGGAGGCAAGGCGCACACCCCTACTTAGGGAATAATGACTGGAGAACCGAGGCCCCAAACCAGCATCCTGGCATGACTCAAGGTCGATGTGGTAGTGGGTAATGAAGGTGTGTGCTGATTTCAGGTAGCAGCCCTGCAGATTTCCTGGATAGGGGCGTCCCTAGAGCAGCCACCGATGCAGCGGTATGGCGGGTAGAATGAGCTGTTATCCCTCTGGGAGGCTCCATGCCCGCCAACCTATAGCAGAGATCTATAGGAGGTGACCCACCTGCCTATCGTCCGCTTGGCCGCAGGTCTGCCAGGTGCGGCTTCAGCATAGGTGACAAACAGCTGGCGAACCTCCCCGAACTTCATCCGTCCGCGCCTTACAGTAAGCGAGCTCTTCTAGGGTCCAAAGTATGGAACCTATATTCGGCCTTCGAGGTGTGACTGGGGTAGAACACCGCAGAGTCAACACCTGGTTAATGTAAACCTGACACCACCTTCAGAAGGAATTTCGGGTGGAGGCGAGGACAACCTTGTTCCTGTGGAAGACCAGACAGGGAGACTCGATGGAAAGCGCCTGAGCACTCCCATCCTTCTGGCTGACATGATAGCCACCAAGAAGGCAGTCTTCCACGACAGGTGAGAGATGTCACACCTCTGCATCGGTTGAATGGCTTGCCCATGAGCTTAGCCAATACCAGCAGTAGATCCAGCGGAGGTGGAGGTTCTCGCACTGGAGGGCATATGTGTGATCAAGGCCTTTGAAAAATGCCCGATCACCTTCTCTCGCCACCAACAACTGCTTCCGGCCCGGCCCAGTAAGCAGAGATGGCGGCAGGTGCACTTTAAGGGTCATCGATCAGCCCTTGCTGAGAAAGGGACCACAGTAGTCCAGAATGCTTGCAAGGAACAGGAGGAAGGGTCCTTGCCCTGACACCAAATGGACAATCTCTTCCATTTGAAGGCGTAGCATTTTCTGTCGGCTCCTTACGGGACGCCTCAACAATGTTGAGGACCTCGTCAGAAAGACCCAAGGCCTGGAACTCTAGCCACTCAGGAACCAGGCCGTCAGGTGCAGGGATTGAAGGTCCGGATGGAATACCTGCCCTGACTGACTGAGATCAGGTCCGGGGCTGGAAGCCACCTCAGGAGCCTGGAGCTGAGACTGAGGAGAGATCTCTGGACCGCTCCACCTCCATTCTGGAGGAGGCTGCAATCAGCCAGTCATCCATGTAGGAGTACACCCGGACCCTTGGCACCACAGGAATGCTGTCACCACTGCCATGCATTTGGTGAAGACCCTAGGAGCTAGAAAAAGCCGAAGGGCATGGCCCGGAACTTCGTAGAGGATCCCTCTGCCCTGAAGTGGAGGAATCTCTGGTGGGACGACGGTTGGGACGTGAAAGAATGCATCCTGGAGGTCCAGAGAACAGAAGAAAAAATTACTCACCTTAGTAATTGCTTTTCTTCTCATGGAGTCTTGCTATATTATAACAATAGCAGTCAGCCACTGCAGCTGAACTGCCCGGAGAAGGAGTTAACTCAGAAGATCTGAGTTCTACAAGCCTTGACGCTGTGCCCAAAAACTCTATCTGGCAGTTTCAAATGAAACTGTCAGATCTTCTGAAAGCTAACATCAAAGGACGGAAAGTCTGTGTGGAAAAAACTACACTAGCCCATGGCTACCTACTAGTAGTAATAACAACAATATAAAGAACAAAGAAACACTCAGAGCCATAATAACAAAAATTGATGGTATATGGTTCGTTTACCTCCCTGTAACAAGCACATATGAACCCCCCTTCCCCAAAGACTCAAGTCCAGGAAGGGGCAATATAAATAACCTAAATGAAACAATCTAGATCCCTAACCCAAAGGAAAAGAGGTAAGGAAAAACTACAATGGCATGACACAGTGCTTGCAATTAAGCCACCCCTACCCAAGTAGAAGTTCTGAGAGGGCAGGAGGGAGGGTGGTTATAATATAGCAAGACTCCATGAGAAGAAAAGCAATTACTAAGGTGAGTAATTTTTCTTCAAACACCATGAAGTCTTGCTATATTATAACAATAACAGATTACACAGCAATACCTCCATGGAGGAGGGTCAGAACCTACTTAGGAAATAGGCTCTGAAGCACAGCTGTGCAAACTGAGCATCTCTCCTGGACTGGACATCCAGGGAATAATGCTTGGTAAAGTGTGAACTGTCTTCCAGGTAGCAGCTTGACAAATCTCCAGAATGGGGATGTCTCTAGCAGCCGCTAGAGACGCAGCTGTACCCTGGTGGAGTGGGCCCTCAATCCTGAGGGGTACTCTACCCAGTTTCTGATAACAGAATTGGATACAAGAAACAATCCACCTTGCAATTGTTCTCTTAGTGGCAGGTTTCCTGCCAACCTCTGCCATAGGTAAGAAAGAGTTGGAGGATTCGAACCTATGACCTCTGGTGCGCCTAAATAGTAGCTTAAGGCTCTTTTGACATCCAGGCTGTGCAGTCTCCTCTCACCTGAGGAAGAATGCTCAGTGAAAATACTGGAGAGAGATAGATTGATTCAGGTGGAAATCAGAAACCACCTTAGGCAAAAACTTTCTATTAGTCCTAGGACTACCTTATCTCTATGGAAGAGATAAAATCTTCTTCCACTGACAGGGCCTGTAGCTCACTTATCGTCTGGCAGAGGTGATAGCTACTAGGAAAACGGTTTTCAAGTTAAATACTTGAGCCTGCAGAAGACAGAGGCTCAAAGGAGGTTGCATTAACTGAGCAATGCAAATATTCAGGTCCCAGGCGGAGCTGGTTCCTAAAAAGGAGGGTTAGTATGAAGTAACCCTTTAAAAACTTGGAGAACACCGGTGAGAAGAAAGGGAGGCAGGCTTCCTGCTGACACAAAAGCAGAGACAGCTGCCAGATGAACCTTCAGGGTAGCTGGTCTAAGGCCTCAGGGAATTCAGATGGACCAAACAGTCCAGTAGAATGGGAAGATCAGCAGATTCTGGGATAATCTGCCTCTCAGAGCACCAGATGGAAAACCTCTTCCACTTAGAATTATAAGTGGCCTAGTGGAAGGCTTCCTTGAAGCCTTTAAAATATCCATGACACCTTGAGAAAGGTGTAAGTCAGCAAATTCTAGCTCCTCAAGAGCCAAGCCTTGAGGTGGAGGGATTTGAGGTCCGGATACTACACACTCCCTGTGCACAGGCCAGTAAGTCGTGGACTCTGGGCAGGCTCAGGGCAGGGTGGACTGCCAAGGACAGGAGCAGAGGGTACCAGGGCTGTCTGGCCCAATCTGGGGCAATCAGAATCACTCTGCAAGGTTGAGATCTGATTTTACTAGTACCCTGAAAAGGAGAGGAAAGGGGAAAGGCATACAGGAACTTCCTTTCCAGTCCAACAGAAAGGCGTCCAGAGGACTGAGCCCAGAACTGGAGGCCTGCAACAGAAAAGAGGAAGTTGGTGGTTGTCTGGGGCTGCGAAAGATCTATCTGAGGATGCCCCATCTGGCAAAGACAGACCCCAGCACTTGTGGATTCAGAGCCCATTCGTGATGGCCTGAGAAATTCTGCTGAGGCGTCCATGGGACATTGTCCTTCCCTGGAAGATGAACCGCTATCAGGGAGGTGTTCAGGAGTAAGCCAGAGACCACAACTTCATTGCTTGGTGCACAAGGCTGAAGACCGAGTGCCCCGCCTTGATGATGTACCACATTGTGGTGGTATTGTCTGTCCTGACTTGAACCACTTTGTTCTGGACAGAATCTGAAAACACCGAAGAGCTAAAAGACAGCTCTGAGTTCCAAAAGATGATGTGGAGCAGAGACTCCTGGGAGACCATACCCCTGAGTGGCAAGGTCGCCTAGGTGAGCTCCACCCTAACAGGGAGGCATCCGTGGTGAGGGTGAGGGAGTGAGAAATGGGAATGAAGGAACCCCTGTCTTAAATTGCTCTGGACCTGCCACCAGTGGAGGCTAGGATCAGAGTTTGAGTAACTGGGACCAACTTGGTAAGGGGTCCTTCCTTTGAGACCAATAGGCCCTCAAATGGAACTGAATGTCCCTCATCTGGAATCTTGCTCCTGCACCACAGCTGTGGAAGCAGCCATGTGCCCGAGGAGTTGCAGAAAATGCCTTGCTGGTCGAGAGACCCGCAGGGTAAAGAGGATGCCAGGCGATGAGTCTGTCCACCCTTTCCGAGGGAAGAAAGCCTGGCTAACCTTGTGTTCAATTCTGCGCCTATGAAAGTTAGGACCTGAACTGGTTCCAGAACTGACTTTGGTAAGTTTAGCAGGAATCCGGAAGTGAGAAGCTGCTGGGTGACTTGCAAGTGGGATCACCTGACCTGGAGACTGACCCACAATGAGCCAGTGAGCCAGGTAGGAAACACAGCAACCCCTTGCCTTCTTCAGCGAGCCACTACTACAGCGAGACATTTTGTGAATACCCTTGGGCAGAGGTAAGGCGAAGGGCATTGCCCTGAACTGGTAGTGGCCTGAGGGCAGTTCGAACCTGAGGTACTTTCGGTGAGAAGGCCTGATCAGAACATGAAAATAGGCATCCTTGAGGTCCAGGGAAGCTGGCCAGTCCCCTGGCCTTAGGGAAGGCAATATCATTGCCAGAGTCAACATTTTGAACTTTGGTTTCAACAGATGCTTGTTCAAGTATCTTAAATCTAGAATGGGCCGCCATTCTCCTGTCTTTTGGGGTAGAAAGTATCTTGAATAAAGCCCCTTGCCCTGATGGCAAGGAGGAACCCTTCCACTGCTTTGCAGTCCAGCAGACACAAACCTCTGCTTCAAAGCAAGGGCTTCTGAAGGATTTGCAGGTGGAAAATGCCTGGCTCTCATCTTTGGAAAGTGTTTGAAGCTGAGAACAGACCCTGGCCTATTACCTCAGAACCCATCTGTCCGTAGTTAGGGACAGCCAGTTCGGCTGAAATAGGCCAACCTGCCCCCACTGGTACAGGAGACCTGCCCTGGGCACCCCATCAGGGTGCCTGCTTAGCAGCAGCCTTAGGCTGAGGGGAGGGGACGGCCCACTTGAGCCTCGCCTACCCCTGCCTCTGAAGAAACCCTCTGTGAGACAGCAGAGGAGGCTTGAAATTGGTAAAAGGCCTGGAAAAGGCCTGCCCCTACCTCTGGGAGCATGCCTTTGTGGCATGGCATGCTTCTCCTTAGCCTGGGCACTTTTGTAGGTAGTTCTGTATTCATCCATCTTTTCATATAGTTTCTGTTTGCTCTCAAAAGAGAATTTCCCACTACAGGAAAATCCATAGCCTTTGACTGGGTATCTTGGGACAGATTAGTGCATCTGAGCCATGCCAACCTACGGAAGCTACAGAAGTGGCCATGACCCTAGAAGAAACATCATTAACATCAGCAGCAGTATAAAATTGAACTTTAGAGGCTTCAATGCCATCAGCAGCCACCTGTTCAACTCACTAGCCAGCTGGCCATGGGCCTGCTTGGCTAACTACAATACTGTGTCCCACCTAGATTTCTGATATCTAGCTACATAAGCCATATAATTTGCCTGCCTGAGCCCCAAAGAAGCTGCCATATACTGTTTCTTCGCCATGGCATCAATCTTCCTGGAATCCTTATCAGGAGGATGTGAGGCCAGAGGAATATTAGCCTTGTCACAGGCTGCAGCTTGTACCACACCTACATGACTACACTGCTCAGTAAGGAAGTCTGTATCCGAGCCTGACAAAGTATACCTTCTGTCCATTTTTTATCTACAGGAGGGACAGAATGAGGATTTTTAAAATCTTTGTTGTTTGCTTCCTAAATGACTTATGCAAAGGAATAGACAACCTCCTAGACTCTGGAATATCCATCATTTCCACATAATCAGGCTCCTCTTGCTCATCCACAGCCTCCTCTAAAGGAGCTGGAGGGTTTCTACAACCTTTTGTAAAAATAAAGAAAGAGGGGACTCAGACAGAATAGGAGGAGATTCTAAAGGTCTGTCTGGAGAAATGTCCGGTTCAATGGGCACGTCCAGACCCCCAGCCACACATATAATGATCAAATTCCTCCTCCCCTCCTGTGGTTCATAAAAATCCTCAACTTCAAAATCCTGAACCACTGGGACTGAACAAACCAACCTTTACCAGCTGTTGGTGGTTCTACAGATCCGGAGACAGTGACTGGACAATCTGAATGGCTCTAGCTATCTCTGCAGCAGTTGGAACACAATTTTGGACTCCAGACCTACTGATTTCCTTGTCTTTTACTTGGGACTGGTTCTCTGAACCAGCCTTCCTTTGCTCGAGGAAGTCTCGCCTGGTCAGAGGGCACTCCCTCTGGTCCAGTGGGTACTGGACCGGCTGGCCATCGGGTCAGCAGACTTTTGGCCTCTCGTTCCCTGAGCCGGCCCAATCTCTTCTCCAGGGTGGCTGCAGGAAATTTTTACACACCTGGCAGTCTGACAGGAGGTGGTCAGCCCCAGACAATAAACACAAGTGGTGTGTGGGTCAGCCTTGGCAAAGGCTCCCCACAGACATCACAGTGTTGAAACCCAGTGGGCCCGGTTTTCTTTTGGGTTTCTCAGACATAATGCCAGCCTAACCAAAACTTGCCCTTTTGATGGCAGTGCCAGGCAAGACACCTTATCGGTTCCTAACCGTGTCACGGGTATTTGAAAAAACGTTATAATTCGGTTTTTAGAACCGATAAGAACGGGAACCGCACTCTAAAACCCACTGTACACTTTCAAAATACAGAAAAAACAACCGATGGGTTCAAAACGAACCGATAATTAATTTTCCACACAGACTTAAATTTTTGTACTTACGGTTACCAGATAGAGCTTAAAACCGAAATACGGTAAAATAATAACTTTGCGGTTCAAATGAACGAAAATACTGCCGAACCGAGAATGAACCGAGCTGAAGGAGCTGATCTCCGGACGACTGTTCAGTGAAGCGAATAAAGAATCTGACAGTTTCATTTGAAACTGCCAGATAGAGCTTTGGGCACAGCGCCTCGGCTGTAGAACTCCAGATCTTCTGGGTTAACTCCTTCCTCCGGGCAGTTCAGCTGCAGTGACTGACTGCTATTGTTATAATATAGCAAGACTTCATGGTGTTTGAACCACATGCCTCGTTCCAAGGGCGGGATTATCTGAGCCAGAGTGACCATCCTGAAGGTCCGAGACCTTAGAAACCTGTTCAGGTCATGCAGGTCTAGAATGGGTGCCAGCCCCCGTCCGTTTTGGGACCAGGAAGTACCTGGACACAAACCCGGGTCTGGTGGAGGATCCCACCTTCCTGATCACCTCTTTTTCGAGCAGCAGGGCGGTAGCGGCTCGGCGAGCCGACAGAGGCTGCGGACCCCATAGCCCCGCCGAGGCAATAGCTTGGAAGGGCAGAGCCTGCTCGAACTCCAGTGGCAGGCCCTTTCCTACCATCTCCAACACCCAGCGGTCCGTGGTGATAGTGGACCAGGCAGAAAGGAAGTGTCAGGCCGTCCCCCAACAGGGGAGTGATGAGGCTGGGGGCGACACCCCTCAACCCGTCACTGGGCAGGCTTGGAGGAGGAGGGACCGGCCGAGGGACCTCCTGGGCCTTTTCCTCCCTGCTTCCTGTTAGAGAAACTGCGAGGCTTGGCTTTGGGGTGCCAAGCCTGAGCCTGCTGCCCTGAGGCTGGTGTTGTTGGGCTGGCGTGCCAGGCGCAGAAGGGCAAAAGAACTTATGCTGTTGGCGGCCCTTGTCCTTCTGGGTGGAGGTGACAGAGTCCAGAGTGGCATTGGACTGTTCGATCCACTGGAGGTGACCTTCCTCCAAGGCCGAAGAGGTCAGTCCCAGGAAGGGGACATCCGCCAGTTTATGCTGGGTATCCGCCCGTGAAGTGGATATCCTCAGCCATGCTCTGTGGCGCATGGCCACTGCGTCATAACTGATCTGGCACTGAAGTCTCCAATGTCCACAGCCATTTGGAGCTGCTGTTTTGCCACCGCCCTTCCCTGGTCCCGTACCTGCTTGACCGTGGTCTGCAGGTTGGCTGGGAGATGAGGGATCACCTCATCTAGGGAGCCCATGAGGGTGTAGGAGAAGTGTGCCATCAGCACGGCCGAGCTGGCCTGGCGGAGGCCAAGAGAAGACGCAGTGTACACCTTGCACCCGCATGGTCCAGCTTTTTAGGCTCCTTGTCGGGGCTTATCCACATCCCTAGTGTTCCCGGAACACTGGAAAGCGTTCTGAAAAACCGGACAAAGAGCGGTAGGGACCTATACTTCCTGGCCATCCTGGCCAAGGCACAGGACAGGAAGCCGGCTGCCAAAGCTCAAGGCTGGGCCAACAATGGCTTCAGCCACCAGAAAAGCCTCCATGGGTGAATTCCCCTCAGTCCAGTATCTCCGTCAGGATACTTGGCCCGCTTGGATATGGGACTGAGCTGCATCCTGGTAGACTCGAGATGAGCGAAGCAGACCCATAAGGGCGATGGGCTCTGTCCATCAACTGCCCACGGAAGGACTCCAGGACAGTGGGCCTGGAGAACAGGGAGGAGTCGTCCGGACTCCAAGGGAGTCCTGAAGAGCTGCCTGGGGCCTGAGCCACCCTCCACCTGCCGAGGAAGGTTGAGAGTGAGGTGACTGACAACCTGTGGGGCAGACCCTGACCTGACTGAGAGTCTTTGGTCGACGCCCCGATTTGGTTGTGAGCGGAGGTTCCACCACAATTGGTGAGGGCAGCTGGTTTCGGCCGAACAACTGGCCCAGGCTTGGGCACCTCGACTACAGCGAGGGTTGTTTGACCGTTCGGGTGACAGCCACTTGATGGCCAGGGAAGGTGGCGGCATCAGCTTGTTCCCAGACAAAGTAACTGCTGCCACATTAGGTCCTCGTAGCATCGACACAATATGCGAAAGCCTCTCCTCTTCCGAGGAGGAAGGACGAGGAGAGCGGTGGCGCCACTTACTCTGTGCCAAGACCGAGACCGCCGATGTTGGCGGGATCGGCTGGACAAAGGCGAGGTCGAGACCAAGACCGAGATCCTTGGTGTTTCCAAGGGCGGGTCTGGGAAGGGCGGGGACACCGTTCTTCCCTTTGCTCGGAAGCCTTGACGGGGACTCCGCATGGGAGGCCAAGGCAAGTCCTCGGTCTCCACTGGGGAACGGTGAAGAAGGGTTGTCGGCTTCACCAGTCAACAGCCGTCCAGCGGGTCGAGAAAAATCTCAACGGCGTAAGCGGGTGTTTCGGCTGGCTGACCTGGCGGGGACACCGTGAAGCCAGTGGTTAGCCACAACCTCGACTGAAGTCAGTGTCAACTGTCTGGGAAAGGGAACTCTCCCGCTCCCACGAATGCCGACGGTGGGACTTACCTTTTGAGTCCTTCTTTTGGACCGAGAAGAATGTCGATGGCCCCTCTCCCTCCGTGGAAAGGGACTAGCAAAGCTCCTTAGAAGCTGTGTAGGAGGATCCCTAAGAGGCGGGATAATGCTGCGACCAAGGAAGGCGATCATGCGGCCTGGGCCGCCTCCTCCTCAAGGCGATCATCTGCTCGAGCTGCTCAGCCAAGCCAGCCACGGACACCTTGCCAGAGCCTCCTTTGACTTCACCGGCAGGTAGCGCTTCTCAGGCGCCCAAGCTGTAACCGGACAGCGTGGTCTTCAGGACATTGGCCGAAGCGAATGGCATAACTCACAGGCCTGCGGGTCATGGTCTAGGCTGAGGCAGTGACGCTGCGTGAGTGCGGATCCATCCTGGACATTTCTGCCCAAATGGGCACCGCCGAAAACCGAGAGTTGATTTGTCCATCGGGAGTAATTTGACCAAGTCCTGAAAACTTAAGAATGAGTTTCGGGCTAACTGAAGAATTAGGATCCAGTCTATCACGCAGAGCATTAAGGAGGGAACCTGAGCTTCCAAGCGGTAAGGAAGATCTGGCGGCATGGGGTGGAGCCGAGTTTTACCACCCAGGTGGGTGGGAGAAGCCATCTTGAAGACCTTCCGGCAAGATTTAAAGTGGCAAGGAACCTGCCAGACAGCGTGGATGAACAACATATCCATGTCCCTAGAAATAATGCTTTCCACAACAAAATTCGTAGCTCACAAGTCATAGCAGGCTCAAAAGGGCCAAAGTAAGTTCTCCAAAACAAAATCCAGGTCCCGCCTGGTCAGGATTATGGACTGGAGGCTTTAAATGCAGTATGCTTCTCAGAAAAGTATGGGCTACATCCAACTGGACCACCATACACCCTCAATGGACACATGGAAGGCTGATTAGCAGACAAGTGTACTTTGAATGAAGAATAATTAAGGACAGCATCTGACAAGAGGTGGCAGGTACATTGAAATCTGGTTCACTGGACAAGTGAAAGGATCCAGCTAATTGGAAGATGCCCACAGAGCAAAGCACTTCTACTTCATGGAATAAGCCACCTTGGTGTAAGACTTCCTGGTGGCCACCTGGACATCAGCCACTTTAGAAGAAACTCCAAATCTGGCAATAGCTACGTCTTCAGGAGTCAGGCATGCCAGTGAAGAGACTGGAGGTTCGGATGCAGAAGGGCCCTGCTCCTGCAACAGAAGGCCTGGGAACAGGAGAAGAGGTACGGAGCGCCACTGCCAACTTTGAATTTCTGTTACAGACTGATGCATCAGAGGTAGGCCTAGGTGCAGTCTTGAGTCAGTATATAGATGAGAAAGAACATCCTATTCTTTACATAAGTAGGAAATTGCACAACAGAAAGAAAAGGTACTCCACCATTGAAAAGTAATACCTTGCGGCAAAGTGGGCCAAGGAGTCCTTAAGTTTTACTGACTAGGAGCTGACTTTGTACTTGTAACAGATCACAATCCTCTCTGTTGGCTTAACCAAATGAAGGATAACAATTCTAGACTCACATGGTGGTATCTGGCACTACAGCCATTTAAATTTAAAGTGATGCACAAATCTGGGAAAGAAAATGTCAATGCTGATTTTCTGTCAAGATATGGATCCGAATTGAGAATTCCAAAGGCTGAAAAAATGTGAATTGAAAATTCTGTTTGCTATGCTGCATATGCACTGAACTATAAAGGTTATAAGCTAATGTTTGATGGGAATTTACTACAACGTTTTGAAACCTATTTTGTAAAACAGGTTCCTGCTTAAAAGAGGGGGTATGTGACAGAGCGAATAAGGCCCTGCCCATTTGTTATGCATAGAGAGTTTAAACACAAGGGTCTGTTCTATCCTCTCCTTTTCTGTCTCTTGTCTGTCTGGTTGTGCAACCAAAACTTTGTGTGAGGCCTAGGAACTGACCACTCCGACGGTTTTGCAATTCTCAGCCTCTTGCTATCTCTCTGCCTTCACTTACCATTCTGTCTTTTCTTCCCTTGCATATCTGTGGTTATAAAAATATGTGAATCTCTGTGTAAAACTGTATGTGATACTGGGATCCTCTGTTTAAAATGCATATAGTCATACTGTTGAAATGATTGCAAAAAGCTGTTTGGAACTCAAGGAGTTAAACCGAGATGCAATTTAAAGCCCTTTGCAAAACTGTCAACAAGAGGTCAGTTCTGGGACATATCATACTGTTTTGCTGCACTTGCAAGGAATGGAATTTACAACAATATTCTGTAGAAACAGGCTCTCTTAACGAGTTCCCAAAGACTTAGGAAAAAAGTAGCAATGCTTTTGCCAGAGAGACAAGGAGAGTGAGAGACTGAAAAACAAACTTGGAATTGAGAGATATCCTCAAAGGAGGACTTAATTTTCTCAGTTTGTACTGCCTTTGTAAATGGTTATACTGAACACATTTTATTTTGTATTTTGCTGTTAAAGAGAAAAATAAAATGCTACTTGTGAATTTTATACCTGCTCCTGGTCTTCCTAAGATTCCTGACCTGTGCCTTGACAACACAGTAAAATCCTTGTTCTCTTTTGCATAACTGCCATGATCTCTTTCACAAGACTGTCCTGTAATCGGGGGATGTAAGAGGTCAGTCTGGGAGGAACTCTCTGAGTTCTAGAGTGTGTCCATATTTGATTAGTTGTAAGACTTATGCATCTGTGGTGCTGGCCTTCTACCCTAGGAGGTGTAAGAACATCTACCACCTACTTCTGTAGTCTGGGGTCTGAGATGTTTGGGTTGAACGGAGTCAGGCTGTTGCGGATCCTTCTCGGGGACCAGCATGGGTCACCTTGGAAGGAGGAGGATGGTCCAGGCAGAGTAGTGGAAGCTTTTGATTGACTGGTTGCTTGGAGTCAATGTATGGAATGTAAAGTTCTTCCTGACATCTGCAGGTCTGTTTTAATATCCTGAACTGCCACACCAAATAATTTAATGTCCTTTAAATGGTGCAGTCAAGACAGATTGAACATCGCTGCAAAGTCTGAGACTCACAACCAAGAGTAACTTCTAAGGCAGATGCCTGGGGCTGAGGCCCTTGACAAATGATAGACCACATCATATGCCACCCTAAGTAAATGGCCACCAACTGTAGCCCCAGTTTTGAGAGTCTTGAGAAGATCCTGTGCTTGTAAGTTATCTGGAAGCAACTGAGCTGTGGCCTGGACCACATGCCAAACATCTCCTTGGTATTTCAGTACGTGTCCTATAGAATTCAAAATGTGAATGGTAAGTGACAAGGAGGCAAAGACTCTCTTATCCATTCTATCTAATTTTCTGGACTCTGCCTGTTGGCAAGAGCTGAGATGTTTTGGACACATGAAATGGTCATGTGCAATATCAGTCATGACTAAATAGCCTGAGCAGGCTCCAAGAGGAAAGGTTTCCTAGAAGGAGCCTGGTAAATTCTATCAGTGTGCCAGGAAGCAAGGATAGCATCCTCATGAGTCTATGACTGGAGAAAGGACAAGTGGGGGTGTCTCAGGAGTCCATGGTAAAGCACATTTTTCTTCTGGAGGCATCTTGTTCTATGGACTCAAACTCTAAGGCCTGCTGTAAATGTTACATAACGTCCGTGAAAGATGAGTCATCTGGTGGTGAACAAGGGAGATAGTGGGCATAATCTTCCCTGGCGATGATATGGTGGAGGAGCTAGAAGGTGTTGCAATGCCAGGCTCTTTTTCATCTTCTTCATCTTCCTGATATATGTCTGGCCCATAGTCTTCATTTTCCAGCTCCAAATCTGGGCTGAGGAAGTATGTGTCCCTGGGTACAAGAGGACTGAGGCACAGGTGGTGGCTGGCCGAGGCAGATCCACCAGCACAACCAGCAGCTTTTTGGGTGAGGTCCAAGATGAAATGCACAAGAGCCTGGGCGTCCACCATAACCATTTGAGGTTGTGATGCAGCATTGCCTGCACCCATTTTGTCCTAGAGATATGACTGAAGAAATAGGTCCCAGTTGAGGCACTAACTGTGGCCCCTGCAACCTTGTTGACAACAAGTGTGAAGGATTCAAGAGAGCGGGTGAGCAGTGAGCCTCTCATTGTCAGCAGGCCTGAAGGCGTGACAAGGCCCGCCAGCAGTTCCTGGGAGGGAGTAACCATCTCCTGCAGGGTACAAGCTTGTGGTCAGCTCTGCACTGGCCCTGAAATGTCACGGAGGAACACTGAACTGAGCTGTACCGTTGGCAGAGACAGTAGTGGGAGCTCCGGTGCCAAGAGCCAGCCATGATAAAAGACATGTCCCGCCAAGCTGTCAGGCTATCATCCTTCTGTAATAGGGTGATTAAAGAAATCGGCATCCTTAAAGGGCTGCATGTAATCAAGGAGCCCGGCAGCAGTGCGGCGAGGCCTGCAGGCGTGCCGACAGGACAGCACATGTGTCCAGAACAGCTTGTGGCACAGAGAGTGCTCTGTCGTCGACACCATCGCCAAAGTGTGCAATGGAGGATGCGGAGATTTAGATCACTCATGAGAGGACTTATGTTTCTCCGGCGATGATGTTTGTCAGAGGATGATTTTCTCAGGACTTGAATGGTGTGAGCCCAATGATGACCTGAAAAGTCCAGGAGCTCTTACCTTGCAGCTCCCACTCGAGAAGGGCCATCTTCTGTTCCATAAGGTGTTCCCTGTGCATCTGTAGTCATCGACTGCAGGTGTGGCCCTTGATGAGCTTGTTTGCACAAGGAGCACTGTCGTGTGTTGTCAGTGGGCCCCAAACAGTGAGCACAGGCTTCATGCAGATCTACCATAGCAATCTTCTGTCCAGGGGCAGTACCTAAATAGGGCATCCAATGATAACATAGATGGGTCAAAGAAATGTACAACACTTTGTGGGCAAAGTGCGTGAAATGACTCCAACTAGGGTGAAGCGCCCAAGTCAATGATAAATGCTCATGTACCTGATGCTCTGTATTTTTGGAATTATGATCTGCTATAGCTTGCTACTCATCACCTGTTTGGTAGCTTTCTTATACCCCAGTACTGTTCAATGTGTTGCATATTGCTCTAGTTTTCTGTGCTTACCTTGTTTGCTGTCTCTGAACCAGTGTAATCTGTGCATAATTTGTATGTCATTTTGGATTTCATTTGCCTGTAACCCTTCTAGGTCATGCCTGAAAGAGACAATCCTTTAGTCTACTGCACCTACCTGGTCAACAAAAAATAAGTATACTGCAGCGAGGCTCTTCCATGAGCGAAGCATGCAAATCAACAACAGGAAAAGAACTGAGGAAGATCGGGACCGCCGATGATTATATCGGCTGGAGCAGACATTGTGGCGTTGTCATGGGTGGTCCCCAGGTTAACTACTGGTGAAAATCCACTGTGTAGCTCCTGGCGTCAATAACAGAAAGTTCCTCAAGATGTGACCTGCTGCAAGAGATATCCTCAAACAAGATATCTTCTTTCCACAGAGGCAGCAGTGGAAAAGAGTCGACAAAGTAGTTCTTGACATACAAAACAAAGGAATCACTTAAGTGATTGATTCAAAAGCTGTAACAAAACCGTCCCGGTGGCGCTGAGGGCTGGCGCTGGGCGCCTTATCTCACCGCTATGCGGTGACCTGTGTTCGAGAATGAGCATGGGCGCGGGGGTGCGGCAAGGAGAGAGCGGACTGGCGTCCGATGGGCTGCTGTTCTTCTCCGAGGAGGAGGGTGCTCAATAGTCGGCACCTGTTCACCACAAGGGCACCATGCTGTAGCATGGGGAGGAGTTGGAGCAGGCGCCTGGAGGAAGCACGTACAGACATGTGTGTGCTCCCCCACTGCGTCACTACCGCCCCAGCTGCAGAGAGAAAAAGCCAGAAAAGGAGTGGTATCCTGGTCGAGCAGCTTGATGGCTGGCCGTCGAACACTGGCTCTGGGGTGCCTGAATCTGGATCGGACAGGGTGGGTGAATTGGGGCTCTCCACCACCCGCTGCAAGAGGTAAGCAGCAGGGGATGAAAGCGAGACTCTGATGAAGTGTGGATGGACGGACAGCAGCTGGAGTTCCAAGGGGTTGCCAGAATACGGGAGCAGACCAGGTATGCTAGGAGGAGAAATAGATAAAAAAAAACTGTAGCAAAAGAAAAGCTAACTAGAATTCTGGCAGTAGAACTGAGAAATGAAGCTTTTGCAGAGTCCATGCGGACTGGTCAATGATGGGAAAGAACTGACGGGGAGTGGGACCATGTGCTTATTTATACAGGGCTATGATGCCAGAGCCCGAAACTGGCATGGGTGGCCCCTACTAGACTGCTGCAGAAACGCTTAAGTGTGATCCTAGTGCCTGATGGCTAGGTTCCATAGGTGTGACATGATGACAGAGACATCCCTGATGAATATCGGAGAAAACCATCGTGACATGTGTGTGTGGGGGCAGGGGTGCAATCAGGTGGGAAAAAATAAAAGATATGAGAAGACCTCTAACAAAATATGGCCATCTACAAAGACTGCCATTATGAACATTGGGACTATCATTTTTGGAACAGCCAGTTGTACTGGGACAAGTATTTAATCCTGGAATTTGTCAGCCCTGCTGGTGGCATTAGTGTCCTGTGAGGATGAAGCCATGTCCTCCACCAACTCCAGGCTGACCAGGTGAATGACAATCTGGATTAAGTCATCAACCACGGTCAGCTTGGTCAAACCCCTTGGGGTACCACTGCAATGTCGACTGGTTCCTTGACTGAAACTACCTTGAGAGCAAGATTAAGTGCTCCAAATAGCAGACAGCAATCAAGTGTGAAACATCCCCCTTCCATGCTTCATGGTGGTGGCATTTCATGTGCTTGTTTCAAATGGTGGGAGGGTATCTAACAAAGTCTGCATCACTAGAAAATGGCCCCCACTGCTGCTCAAAACACAGGCACAGGGGAGATATGGTGTGGTCATAGATGTCCCAGTTGCGCCTTACTTCTTTCTCAACTATGTTTGTATGTCACACCCTTCCCAGTTCCTCTGCCTACAGAAACATAGATTGTGCCAGCAGAAAAGGACATTTAAGCCCATCCAGTGTGTAAATGTAGTATGGGGCAGCCAGCCCCCAACAAGATAGCAGCAGAACACAGGTACAGTATTGCCGCTCACTCAACAGTAAACAGCAGTAGAAAGGGATAAAGAACCTCTGTGCATAAACAATGAGGCAAGGGTTACCCCAAAGGGCATTTGGCTGGGAAGCCAAGTTTCAAGAAAATACAAAATCACACATACCCCCACAATGCAAAGCATCATGGGCTGCATATGCAAATCACCACAGAATGTTATGCTGGTCCAACTTTATGCAGAATTGCATGGTGCCAAAGGCCTCTCACACAGTTTGCAAAGGGTGCTAACAGAAGACATACACCGTGTTTCGTCCTACCAGGACTCATCAGTATGCCTCATCTGTTTGACACCCCAGTGGAATGGACCAGCTACCCCTAAGGCAGTGTGCCTGGGATATATTGTGGTGAACCCATTAAAATAAAAACTATTTAAAAGACAAAGAACCTCTGTGCATAAACAATGAGGCAAGGGTTACCCCAAAGGGCATTTGGCTGGGAAGCCAAGTTTCAGAAAATACAAAATCACACATACCCCCACAATGCAAAGCATCATGGGCTGCATATGCAAATCACCACAGAATGTTATGCTGGTCCAACTTTGTGCAGGAGTGCACCATATCACATGCCACACTTATACAGGTGCATATATGAAAAGCTTGTGTACTAAATCATCTTGTACACAACATATATGCGATCCAATAATTGGTCTCAAAATATCCAGTGACTCCACATAAGTGCAAAAATGCAAAATTAAAGCTAAAAAAAAAAAAACAGACAGACCATCCTGGAAAACACACCCATGCTTGCAGTACTAACTGAGCCTTCATCAAGGCACCAAGTATTTGGCACAGGGTCATTTTACATGGGATGTTACATTTATATAGTTAATAAAGCACTTGTCCACAGCATTTGCTGAGCTGGAGATGCCTTTGATTGCTACTGTTCACAGTTGAGTGAGTGCAATAACTTTGATCCCCCACTGCTGCCTCCTCCTTTATGGCCTGAAGCTGCACTGCTGAATCCCACAACAGCCAAAGTCTTCTGTTATGGAGGCTTACCTTGGAGGAAGCATGCCCTGCATTCATCAATGGATAAAGATGAATAGCCAGACAACATAGACAACTTTCCATATCATGGTGGACCACTGGCAGTAGACACAAGTATTGTGCCCATCCATGGCAGCTGCTCTCTGACTACAACAAACACTCTGAAACTTAATTTTTTTTTTTACATTCCATGTTGAAGATAGTTGATGGAGCAGTAACCGGAAGATAAGAGGGCACACAATCAGTTGAAAACAGAGAAAATAAACATCAAGAAATAGCAAATAAACACATGAAAACTTTTAGAATTCCCTCATACGGTGAAGGAGACCTGTCCTTCAGAGGAAAGAAAGATCTGATGTCAGTCAGAGTACAGCCAGAGGAAGACACCACAGATAGTAACAGAAGTCAAGCATGATGACTGTTCCAGTGGTGGCATGCTCAGTGAAAACTGCTCAAGTGTGGATAGAGAACTGAATCTAGGTAGTTAGAACTAAACCTACAGTACACACACACACACTTCACAATTCTTACCTCAACCACCACTACTCCTCCTGATTTGAGTCGGTATGGTTTGGAGCTGTCTTGACTGAGGTTGAATAACTGGGGATTGGGCTGGTATTGGAAGTTCTCACCACGATGCTACTGAAGTTGACACGGAGGTTGTCAGGATGAAGAGCAGATCCAAGACCTTTGACTGTGATGACACAACAGGAGTCGGGCACTCCATGAGCACAGAGGAGTTAATGTAGCATTCCTCCTCAGCCTGCAGCAGAGATGGCAAACAAAAGGTTAAAATTTCACCTAACAGCAAAGGCAGGATGGTGCAGTGGTTAGAGAATGAAACTGTGGAACATAAGAGCCCACGTCTGAATCGCACCACAGCAAAATGCTCATTGTGTGACCTCAAGAAAATCATTTTACCTCCCTGTGTTCAGCCCCTCCCAACTATAAAGTTGGATCAAAGAAGGCAAACCTTCCCTTCCCCACCACAGAAAACACTGTAAATAGGATGTTATTTATTTTCAGGTCACTAGCCTGACAAACTATAAAAAGAAAAAAAGTAAACAAAAAAAAACACTACAACGTGAAAACCATGTACCTCATGATGGCTCTACATGGTTGTAGACATCTACATCATCCTGTGATCCTGCAAGAGTATAAGCAGGTAAGAAATAGTACAAGTCTGCAGTGAGGGCTGCTAACAGATGTTATTTAAGATCTAAACAAATCAGTGATTTAGGTGACCCCAGAAATACATGGCAAACTTTATACTCTTTACTAGGTAAGGAAGGTCATACTGGATTTTCTTCCCTTCAGGGTGATTAGGCCTAGTTACTGACCTATGTAGGTTGCTGAGGTTTTAATAATTACTTCAGAAACCTTTAAATGTACAGAGCAAAAGTTTAATGTTCCTGCAATCCCCCAGACACTGAAGATGTGGTTAAGAAGCATGTACCCAGTTTTATCTTAACACTGTTTCTCCTAAAGTGGTTTACTATTCTGTTACTGACTATGACCCTTGTCCCACTATAAGTTAAATAAGCTGAATTATAGAATTGTGAAAAGAACAGTTACGTGAGGACTTACTATAACAGTAGATCTTTGGGGGATCTCAGTCATCAGAGTCACACTATAGGAACTTTACCATTGGTGAGGCAGGATCCACACAGAAGATTTTCAGCAGTGCAACAGGGGCCCTCCATGCTGTCATTTGCTGATGTCATCAACCCTATCAAGGTGTGAGGCGGCCCAACTCTCTCTCCTCAGTTATTTCCCCTGGAGAAAAGGAGTATAGCTCAAGCAATGGAGAACTGGGGGAGAGAGAGGGTGCCTAGCCTATAAGAAAGGCTGGATCTACCACAGAGCGGTTCCAGTAAAGAGCCTTTAAAGAGATGTGGGAAGGAAGACAGACCTCATGACTGAGAGCCCCTCAAAGATCTACTGTTACAGTAAGTTCTTGCGTAACTGTTCTATCTTCTTCAGGGTATCTCAGTAATCAGATCACACTGTAGGAATGAGTCCCAAGCAGTTACAGGTACAAGCGGTAACCTGTGATATGAGCTACTCAGACTGAGCGACTCAATTTGAGCAACTGTGGAGACAGCGAGTATTACTAAAGAGTGGCGAAAATTACAGCGAATGTGAAAGATGGCGATGTACTGAATAACCAGGCTTAAGGTATGACATGAAGGACAGAGGGTGTGTGTTTGGGAGGGCTGCTTCCAGTTGGCGGTGTGGGTTAGGTGATGGCTTGCAATGCAGGGTTTGGGACTGGAGTGGTGCTTCTGTTTTTGTGGTTTTGGTTATTGTAGTTTAGTGTTTCTAGAGATGTACGTTCGCAGAGTTTGTTTCCCCAATGTTCTCAACTTAAGCACAGGTAGCACCCCATGATTTCCTCTTCCCCCAGTGTCTCCCCGGAGTTGATTATATTAGTTAGCCCCCACAGAAAATGATGTTTTAAGTTTATCTTGTAAACAATGCGTTTGATCGTTCATATTATAGGTCGCTGTGGTGTCCACAGCTTTTACTGCTGTCGCCAATACAGTACTTCACTTGTATGCAATTCGGATGTGTGCATATTTCGGTTGTATGCACAAAATTGCAATGTCCAGATTTTCATCCTATACCTCCCATTATAAATCTTCCGTTTGTATGCACTAGATTTTTCGGATGTATGCACATATTTTCTGTCAGTTTGCTTTGTTTTCTAGGGAGACAGGGTGATAATTGGTGCTAATCGGTGAGATCAAGAGTGGAACACACTAATAGGACCAATTAGCAGTTGCTGAGGTAACAAACTGCCTTCTCCTTATTGGTATTAAGGTTATCCAATTTGCTAATCGGTCTTCCTCCCCGATGCGAGGCATAGAAGACATGGCTCCTGTAATACCCCTCCATTCACGGACACAGAACAGTTCCCTACTTATGCCCAGACTGATGCTGAGGAGCCAAAATTGGGAGCTGTCACTGGCGAGGACATCTGCAGCTCGATCTTGGTACCCAAGGGTACCAGGAAATAACACCTCCGACATCAGCTCATTTGGAGGTGATCACCGCTAATGCTAGTAAGGACTTGATCTCATATTTAAAATTTACTGATTACCAGACTAGTGTTTCCTTTGATTCTGGGCATTTCGTTTGTATGCATTCCGCTTGTATGCACAAAGATGAATGGTCCCTAGGGTGTGCATACAAGCAGAATCCACTGTATGTAGTCCTCTTTAGTTCGCTGCTGTTTTTGGTGGGGCTGTTATCACGTGGTACGGTGCAGACAGACAGTCTGGGAGGTAGCCAGCCTAAGACAACAGACCCTGCAGCACAACCCTGCCAAATCCTGCATGGGCTCTAGAGGCAATGTCCAGACTGCAGTGTTTAGTAAAAGTCTGGAATGTACTCCAGGTGGCAGCCGCTGAAATGTCAGCGGCTGAGACCACTCAGAAACATGTGTTTTGTGGTGTGAGCTTGACCACTCCAAGCAATTCTTTGCCACACTTGTTGTAGCAGAACACAATGCAATTAGTCAACCATTTCGATAAACACTGTTTAACAATCTGAACGCCATCTCTACCTGGGGGAAGAAACAAACAACTGGTTTGACTTTCTACATTCCTTGGTTCAGAACAGGTAATATTTCAAAGTTCTGTGCACATCTAACGTCACGGAGATGTGGTTCCCCTTGATTGCACGCTCAGGAAAATAAACAGGAAGGTGGATAGATTGGTTCAATTTAAACTCAGACACTACCTTAGGAGAAACTTAGGATTTGTTCAAAAGACACCCTGTCTTTGTGAACAATCAAATAAGGCTTCTCATACCAGAGGGCCTGATGCTCTGAAATTCTTCAAGCAGAAGTAGTAACAATTAAAAATTACGCTTTCCAGGAAAGAAAGCATAGCTCATAAGTTATGACTGGCTCAAAAGCAACAGGGTCATCTTCTCCACAACAAATTCAAATCCCAAGCCAGGACAGGAGAACAGATTGGGGGTTTCAGATGTAGGAAGCCCCTCAAAAGGTAAGAGAAGCATCCAGCTGAGCTATGCTTTGGTCACCCATGGGCTCATGAAATGCAGAGATAGCCAAAGATGCACCTTGAGCCGGAGTACTGGAAACTAGAGTCAGACAGAGGGATCAGGTAGCCCAGGATCTGGCTCACTGGATAGGTGAAGGATCCAGATTATGCTTGGCAGCCTATATGACAAACCACTTCCACTTCATGGCATAAGTGGCTTGAGTGGAATGCTTCGAGCAGCCACTAAGACATCCACTACTCTACTGGAAACCCCAACTCTGGCAGGTGGCTATGCCCTCAGGAGCCAAACATGCAGATGGAGGGACCTGAGGCTGGGATGAAGCAGGGTCACCTGAGCCTGTCGGAACAAAGGCTTATAATATCACTTTTATAATGATGCACTTGGATTCACCTACAGCTTTACCCAAAAATTATTTAGTAAATTACAAAAATAATAAATATTGCATCGATATTATCCTATGCTCGCCAGATTAAAAAATGACAGTGAAAAACACTGTTGCCACACTTTGGATTATATAAGAGATAAATATATTTTATTCACATATGTACAAGTCCTAAATATTCATAACTAGCATAAATATCAAGCATAATAAAAGTAATGTAAACAAAACAGGTTTAGAAAATCAAGTAAATCAAATAAAACTAATTTCAGCAAATAAGCAATGTAAATGAGTAAGCACTATTCAGCATAATAAATGACAGTTTATACTATTTCTTTAGCACACTTATAAATAGCATGACCTTTTCTTTTACTATGAGAACTTGCAAGTCATTACACTAGTGTTTCAGATCATCTCGGTATAATAATTGTTTAGACCTTATAGTATGTAAAAAGGTATTTTCTTTACATCTAAATTCTAGTTTAATCATATACCCAAGATTTTGGGGCTAAAATGCACTAAATTACCACCCAGATAGCCAAATAAGTACTAAAAAGTAGGATAAAGGAATACTTATGTTTTAGTTATCTGTAGATGCGGTCTTCTACTTTTAACTTTCAAAGTCTTGGTGAGAAATTCAAATTACGTACTTACCGTAATTATGATCTTTCTGTGTATCTTCACCATTCATCACAGATGGGTGAGTACAAGCCCCGAAGAGGTTGACTGATGCACCCTAAGGGACAATGTCCCTTAGCCCTCAGTGGGTGGACACTAGAGGAAACCTTCTGGGCCTGAGGAGGCCCTAGAGTGGGGAGAGTGAGGCGGGGTTCCCCGGAGGAAGGAATTTGCCCGACAAGCGCCGTCTCGCCCTCTGACGGGAAGAGGTAGGTTCCCTGGTGAGCGGCAGATCACCCCACGCCGGGCCAAGGGTGACAACCGGAAAAGGAAGCCATGCCGATCTTCTGGTGCAGATCGCCGCCCCTACAACCCTGGTAGCTACCTCATTGGCGTAGTAAGATGCCCTGCTTGGTGCCTTGCTAGCTCCAGGCCACGTGCGCAGAGAGAGCAATGGCTTGCCTGGTTTGCTCAGAGTCAGGCAGAGCGGCTAGGAACTGACCTAGCGCCTGACACACAGTACTGTATAGGCAGCGAGAGGGCCTGATGTGCAGAAATGAAGAGAAGCAGCCGTGCCGAGTAGAAAGTCCTCCTCCCCAGAAATCAAAATCCGAGGAGTCCTGATCTGGGGCCGGTCACCGGAGGGCGCAAGCCCATCAGGAGTGTCCAGGTGCGTCAATCCAGACTGCGGATGAGGCAAGGAGCCTGGAGACTCAAGGGAGCACAATACCTCTGGTAGAGGTCCCTAGGGGCAGGAACTCCGGAGGACCACCTCTGCCAGAACGCATGGACGCCTCCCGAAAGGGAGCGGGCCAAGCGGCACCAAAGGGTGGCTGTCCCAAAATCGCCTAGAAAGGCGTCGCCGCATGCTCCGGATTACTCACAGAAGAAGGAGAAAGGTGAAGGTCCTCCATCATCCTCACGAAACGCTGATACTCAAGAGATCAGCAGCAGAAGAGATGTGGACAGAAGGTTCCTCTCCCCAGAAGAGGGGATGAGGAGCTGGAGGTCACCATAGGCTCGGAGGGTGGCTGCTCGGGGAGGTTGAAAACCTGGCTGTCCAAAGCCCTAACGTAAGCAGAACCGAGCAGCCACCGCTCTGAACTGTTCCCAGTGAGAGGCCCGCTAGGACCAAAAGATACCTGGGAACGCAGGAGAAGGCGGCAGAGGGAGTGGACAGAGCCGAGAGAAGAAGTGGCTGACCTCTGCCAGGGCTAAGGAGGACCCACGGACTCCCACGGGGAGTCCTGGAAGACTCCGCAGTCGACAGCTGCACAACCGCTTCGGTACTGCCTAGACTGCGCCCAAAAGAATCCCCAAGTGAGGCGACGGGGCCGTGAAGGTCCAGAAGGACAGTCCCTGCCTCGAAAGAATGGGACTCTCTCAAGGAACCCAAGGGGAAGGGCGGAAGTCCGCACTGCTCCGCCCAGGACCCGAGTAGGTCCCAGAGAAGGGCCGCATGCCGCATCTATACCCTCGACCCTTCGAGTCCGAAGGGTCCTAGCCCTCGAGTGGCCAGTCTAGGCAGCTCCGTGTCCAGGGCTGCTCCTGAAGGGCAATCCCAGAAGGAGCACCTTCCTCTCCGTGGCCCTCTCGATAGGCCCCAAAGTTGGGCGACCGAGAGATGTCACAGTGGGGGTACCACCGTAGAGGGGCCAAGGAACCCCCAAGGCTAGACTGCAAGGCGATGGTGCACGCACCACAGCCCGCTGGTCAGCACCACTGACCCTAGCCCTAGCGAAACCCGACTCACCTCCGGAGGGGACTGGCTGAGACCCGAAGAGAAACCACCAGCTCGTCCTCCCTTGCAGACAGCCCCGAAGGTGTGACTGCCCATTCGACTCGAGCTGGACTCTCGACCAAGAGGAAGAGTCCGAGGCCCTAAGCCAAACAGTAGGGGGGCCGAGGAAGGGACACCTTCCCGAGGGGCCCAGGAGCCAAGGCAATCCCGCCCAGTCCACAGCACCAGCGGTGCCAGCAGAAGGTGGCAGGGCAGTTTGGGCCAGAAGTCCTAGGCCAGGGCCAGCTGCGGCACCATCAGGTCCACGGTGCCAGGGAGGCACCTGGACGGAGGCAGGCGCCGTCAGCAACCCCAGTCTCGGAGCTGGCGCCACTGCCAGGCCGCTCGACACGCATGCGCAGCGAGGACCAAGGCGGCGTCGGCGAAGGACTTGGCTCTGACCACAGTGCCCGACTGTCAGGCGCCATAGCGGCATTGAGTCCCCAGCAGGCGCCAATGTCGGCACCGACGGACGACACGAAACGCCGGCGCCTGCTCAACCTCAGCACCAAGGGCGGCCGAGGTGAGACATGGCGGGGCGGCGTCGGGCGGTTTCCACGGCGCCGCGCGAGCAGTGTTGGCGCCTGTTCAGCCCTATGGACGCCGACAGTCGGGTCGGTGCCGGCGACGGTGGGACCCTCGGCACGTGAACGGCACCGAAGGCCCGGACGGCACCGACGGCGTCGGCGCCGGGAGGTGTCGACCGGCCTAGCGGACCGCGGGAGCGACACCGGGGAGCCTCACCCCGAAGGAGTGATTGCCGAGCGGTGCCTCCCGCCCGCTCCCAGAGGCGGGACAGGCCTCCTGCGCCGCGGAAGGAGCCTCCGCCAGGCTGGGCTAGAAGAGGCCGAGGCTCCCTCCTCCACCGGTCCATATAGAACTGGGAGGGACCGGAGGAGGGGCTGAGAGAACACGGCTTGGCCCGACGAGTCGCGTGCCCACTCCAAGTCGGGCTGAGTCACTTCGACCTTCAACGCGCGCTTTCGTTCCAAAACTCGCAGTCCATCGAGAAGCAGGCGCCGCACGAATCCATGTCGTTAGCGGCCAAGGCAATGAAGGCACCAGTCATGTTGGTCGGTGACGGAGTACCTGCGCCGCATAGGCACCGACGACAGAGGGTCGCCTGGTTTTCTCCGATTTTTGCCCTCCGACCGCCGACATGACCTACGGAGAAAAACACCAAAACAGACTCGGCGTCGCTTTAAATGTAATAAAAGATCTTACGGCGGCGTGAGTGGAGGCAAACACAGAACTAGTAGACAGAGCGACTAGAGACGAGGCTTCAAGGCCTAAAAATTTAGTATAACGCTTCTTCAGGCTTCCCACGAGGCACCTCGATGGCGGAGACGAAGAACTGGTAGGCAGGCGGAGTCGATGCAGCCTAACGGCTAATCCCTCGAGCGCCCACGTAGCACGTCGGCCTTGAGGACGGCGCCGATGTTGCATCAGCTCCGCCATCTTTTAAAAAAAGGCTCCCATGTGGGTCCTGATCTCCAGCCAGTACCCATCTGTGATGAGTGGTGAAGATTGACAGATAAGATCTTCTGATTTTGGATGACAAATGTCCTTGGTGGTGAGTTTGGCTTTAGTCTTCTTTTCCTTGAACCTGAACTCCAGAGTCTTCTGACATCAATGAAGCAATGCAGGCTGGGTCCTTCTTGCTTGATGTCACAAATCATCAAAAGTCACTTCAGGGGACTTCCAGTTAAGCCTGTGTCCAAGATGGCAGTTTAACCTCGAGCTCTCGATTTTCCCTCGTTAACCTCCCTGTAATTCCAGAATCTAGATCAAGTGGGAAGAAAAGATACTAAGTGGACCAGGGACTGTAATTTAGACAATGATTTTACAAACAGCGGAGAAACTGAAGTGTGCCTTTCGTAGTCACGATGTCTGCCCGTGAGGCCTCTGATTCTAAACTCTCGGTCGCCACAACTGAACACCCTGAGCAGTCTGAGCCAACACGCAGTAAGATTAAATAAACGGGTGAAACTCGATACCATCTATAAAGAACTGCTCTCTTTTCATGCTGAGATAAAGGATATGTATGGGGAGCTGCAAAGGATGTGGTTAACCTAGAACAACATACTGATAACACGGAGAGGCAGATCACTGTAGTTGGAAATAGGGTCGACAATCTGGAAGGGCTCGATTCAAGAACTGCAAGATCAATGTGCCTATCTCCACTCTAAACAGGAAGATGCAGAAAATAGGGCCCATCCTAAGAACTTTAGAGTATATTGTATACCGGAGGGCTCGAGGGTCAAGACATCACAGAATTCATAGTAATGGTCCTAAGAACGGCTTTGGTGTTACCCCAGACATGCAACCAAACTGGAGTGAGTGCATAGGGTGCTGGGCTCACGCTCACTGACCAGAAGGCCAGACCGTGGTCCATAATACTCTACTTCAAGTTATGCAGTAAAGGAAAAGTTTTGTCTACAGCTTGGCGAAAGGGGAAGATATTTTATGGCCAAACACATTTATTTGGACAATGACTATGCCCCACAGACCATGCGAAATCGATGGGCATACAGTGATATTCTTTCTTCCTTGAAGGAGGCAAATATTAAATTTTCAACCTTACCCAGCCAGTTTGCTTGTACAGCTTCCTACTGGAAGATGGGAGTTTCATTCAGCAGAAGAAGCCAGAGAAGAACTTCTGAAGACAGGCCTTCAAATCAAAAAGAGAGTAGAACAAGGACCTGCACCATCTTCAATACCTTCTAGATGGCAAACAGTGACTGCACGTGGAGGTGACAGAAGGAAGCGACTCAGACTGGGTAGCCTTCCAGCTGTCTTGCAGCTTTTCGGCCGGCCTATGCAAGGAAGAACCTGAATAAACTGTGGAACTTAACTGTTTGAAGATGCTGCTCCTATATTCAGGATTTAAACTCCCTACAGTGGTTCTACTTTAGAGAACGCATGTTGGGGAGATTCCTAAAATCTCAAGACGTTGATACGGTCATCCGGCCTGTATACCTTCAGCTCTTTAAGTTTAAATGTATGAGAGCTAATGGGTGTTTTATCCATATTAAAGTTTATTAACTGACTAGCAGCTGACATAGTGACTGAAGAGGAGATTTATATAACAATTTAAGGAGGATCTATATAACAGTTTAATTGCTAATATGTGGAGCAATATAATAAAGCGAGGGAAGTCAGTCACTGCTATCTGGCCTACAGGCTCATGTTAGACATTAGAGGGCACAAATTCTTATTTTATTATGTGATTCTTTGTCTTTACTATTTTTTATTAGTTATTTTATTACCTGACAATGTCTCATTTTCTTTTCATTAGAGGGTATTCTCACCTCAGGAGGCCCGTGAGCTATATGCACCGACTACCTCCTGTCCCTCCAGCTTCTGGGACACAAATAGAGAGTCATTTTATTATCTCCCTACCTTGAAGTCACTTTTGATGTACAAAGTTGGATTATTCAGGGTTTGTTTTTACCCAATTTAATGTTACAACAGTTTATGAAGACTAGAACGTTATCTACAAATTGACATTATATAACTATGAGAAAAGATAGTTATATTGATTTTCCATTCTTATTTACAGCTACAGCAAGAGGGTACAGTTAGTAGTAAATGTATTGACAGGGATGTCCTAAGGTATATAAAGTACAGGAGAGGGACCACAGAGATCCATACAATTATCAAATGTTTAATTAGGGGAGAGAGGCAGGTTGGGAGGTGGTGGCATGAGGGACTATGCTTGAACAGTTTATCTGCTGGTTGTGGGGTTGGTGCAGGGAGAGGCCTCAGACTTAGTAAGTAATAATGGCGATCCAAATAGTCAGGGCTTTGTCCCTTAATATAGATGGGCTGAATAATCCGATTAAAAAGCCAGACTTTTCAATAGTTACGGAAACATCCAAATGATGTTTTGTATTTACAGGAAACCCATTTAACAGCATAAGAACATGCTAAATTAGCTTGGGGAAGACAATATCAGATTTATGCATCGCTCATTCCTAAAGGGAAACGCCTGGAGTAGTGATAATGATCCCTGGACCTCTTCCTTCCACCTATCCTCACAGCATGTTGATCCTCAGGGACATATGTTATATTGAAGGGGACACTCATGGGAAGCAAGTGACCTTAGTAAATGTTTATTTTCCACCGCTGATGCCAGCTACTGCTTTGAAAAGATTTTTGATAAGTTGCTAGATAATATGCGGGTGTCTGTTGATGGTGGAGATATTAATTTAATCTTGGACCCATACCTGGATTTATCTTCTCCACTCAAACACGGACCTCATCTGTACAGAAACTTTTTGTGCTAACTTGGAAGCTTGCATGGCAGATGTCTGGAGATGCTTTATCCCACTTCAAGCGGTTATACTTTTTATTCTCCCAGACGAACTCACATTCCAGGCTAGACAATATTTTTATTTCAAGGGAACATGTAGATTATTTACATGATGTGACTATTGGCCCTAGATTTCTTTCAGACCATTCCCTCTATTTTTAAAGCTCAACTTTAAAGTACCTAGGAAAGCCATGGTGTGGCACCCAACACCTCATTCTTAAGAGATAAGGCATTTAGAGATAGTTTAGTGCTAAAATTACCCAAGTGATCTCAGATAAGACTACCCCTGAGGTTCCGCGACCATCCTGTGGGATACCATAAAAGTGGTGATCCATGGAGAGATCATTGCAATGCAGCTGCAAAAGAAAAAGTGGGAACAACAATATTATAAGTTACAGGAGAGTTGAGGGAGCTGACACAGACACACACACTGGTAAATGAGCAGATTAGGAGACATATTAATCTTACAAAAGCTAGTTTGCAGACATTGTTAGATGAGAAAACACAATAGGCGTTGTTTTATTTAAAAGCACATAGGTATGAAGGGGCCTAAAGGGGGCTCGCAATCTTGCAGGACGATTGAGAGGGTAGAGGACTGCTACATACAGTATATCTCACATTTAGTTGCTCCTATACTTAACCATCAAGCTATGAATACAGAACACATAATGGAATGTTTTAAACAATATTATGCCCGGCTTTATACGGACCTTTGCCCCAAAATTATTTTGGGGCGGAGGAGTTTTTTCGCTCACTCCCTCCCCGACTGACCAAGGGGAGGCGGAGAGACTGAAGACCCCAATCACACTGGAGGAACTCAGGAGAGTAGTCTTAGACAGCAAAACATTGAAAACCCGGCCCAGATGGGATGCCAGCTGAGTGGTACAAAACCTTTTTAAGCAATTGGCCCCAACATTAGTAAAGGCATTTCATGAGATACAAGAAGGAAATGCCCACCACCATCATGGGATTACAGAAATATTTCCATATTGAAGCAGGAAAACCCTTTGATGCAGATACTGTACATCCTATAAGCCACCTCCATATGAAAGAGGTATACCAATATCAGCCCCTGCACCTAATAAATAGGTGCCTTACCACCACAGCAGTCTCCAGCAGTAAGATTTCCCTAATCATGCCACCAATAAAAATTGCAGCACTCGTAGAATTAAATTAAATTGGGTCCCAAGGACTTCCCGATTGTAAGGACTGCCTCATCTACCCCGTGCTCACTAATGTTATATGACGAGATGCCAGTGAGAAGGGGGCTTCCATTATAAGCAATGGGCAGTTACATTACGATCTATTTTAATATTATATTGGCCAGTTGAAATGAAACATGGGCACCGGTTAACTAACAAGGTCCAGCTGGGGCTTCCTTTGGCAGACGTTGACAAGGTTTGGATTTCGGATGAATTCGCTTTCCTCCTCCAATGGATATATGCTTCCCGAAAGCATGTATCAAAGTCAATGGTCAGCTATCTGACAGGATTCTCCTGGAAGTGGGATGATAGGGCTGCCTACTGCCGCAGCTCTTTGTTTGCTCTGGTATATTGAGCCACTGGCCACAGCAATTAGGGCAGACTTTAGATATCCAAGGCATTCCTTTGGGAGGGAGAGAATTTGTTCTCTAATTGTATGCAGAGGATATATTATTAACTTTATTGGACCCGAGACTTCAGTATCTGCCAATTTAAGGTGATAGAGTGGTTTTCGGATATTGCAGGATATAAAATCAACGCTCAAAAAGACTGAAATTTTGCCTCTAAATTGTGTCCTCTCAGGGATTGAGAAATCAACTTCCTGCTAGGTGGAGAAACAATAGATTAAATATTTAGGAGGTTTTATTCCTCAGACACTGGAATTTCTGGAACTTTTTAACTTGGAGCCCCTGACAGTGGATATAGAGCAGTCCTTGGGGAAGTGGACACTGCTTTCTCTGTCATTTCATCAGCATATACAGACATTATGAATGACAGTGTTCCTAAAATATTGTACTTCTTTCAAACTCTCCCTTTGCTCCCTCACGATTTTATTTCTGCTTGTGGGATAGAATATTTTCTAGGTTTGTATGGGCAGGACAACATCCGAGAATAAAGTGGTCATACTGCAATTACCTATTGCTAAGGGAGGTTTAAATACATCCAATTTAAAAGAATATCACAGGGCTACTACATGCAAAATAATTTCGATATGGCTTAACACTTGTGTGATACCATGGAAATTTATAGAATTTATACTAAACAATCTCATGATACTCTCCATTATATCTGCCCTCACTAACTCCAAGCCATGCTTCGGGATTTCACTTGGGGTACCGTAACACATTAAAAGTTTGGTATGAGGTAAGATCTAGGCAGGAATTGGCAGAGATTTTTTATTACTTCAGACCACTGATAAAGGAAAAGGAATTCTCTGCCCTCTAATTAGATCATGTTTACAAAGAATGGCATAAAACAGGTCTATCTATGTTTTATCAATTTTTGGACATACATGGGGTAATCCTCTTTGCACCCTGTGGACTAGATTCAGCCTTTCCTACACACAACATTTTAGATACCTGTAGGTCCAATCATATTTAATGGGTTTTGGCCCCATTCGAAAGTCCTTCTAGCCCTAACCCAATGTTTATGAGCCTGATTATTGAGGAAATTGATGGTAGGTGCCATACACATTTAATTGGTCTACTGTATAAGTCCCTTAGGGAATATTGGAAGGAACTGACTAAAGATATTTTAGCTAGATGGAATAAGGAGCTGAATATCCAAATTACATATGACAAATGGTTAGAACCAATTTCTATTCCATGAAAGCCTCACAGGCTCCATATTGGCTTGAATATATTTGAAATGCCAGATACAGTTTTTCATTTCCAGATAAGTTACTCAAATTTCTGCCAGAAAACTATGGTATGCTGAAGAGCTTGTGGACAGACTGGGGAAAATATTTCCTATATATTTTGTAATTGGCCCAAAAATATCTCAATATTGAAAGATATTACTAAAAGCTTACAACTTTAATTGACTCAGACCTTACTTTAACAAATCAAATTATTCTTTGTACATTGGGGAGGATGGTTTGGTCCCTGAATAAAAGCAGGTTATATCTCTATTTGGCAGCTGCAAGAAAGGTGATAACCGCTTTGGTGGACTACCACCGTTCCTACTCTAACTCACTGGCATTCCATGATGTCCAAGATTTACTATTTGGAATGCTTTATTGCCACTGCAATGGACCGCTCTACCAATTTGAATTGGTATGGAGATCATGGGTATTATATATTTCTCCTTAGATGATTCTTTTTATCCCTTGAATGAGTGGTATTTCTGTTTCCTTAATGTAGTTACTTAAATCGTGAAGGCTGTTGTCTGTTGACATCTCTGTATGTACCTCAAATGAGTATGGAATTTATATGTAATGTGATACTTGTATAACTGTACTCCAGCTGTAATGAAACGGAAAAACAAAGAATATTAAAAAAGTCACTTCAGGATTTAGTAGGAAAAATCAGACAAGATTTTAGCAGTTCAACACAGTCTGTAGAACGATCTCTCTCTCTGTGGACAGCAATGCTGTTTTGGTAACTGGACTCTGTGACTCTTTCCTATTTCAGCTAATTTCTGCTGTTGAACTTGCAACTCTGGACTCACTACTAATTAACAGCACTGCAGGCTTGCTGGCTGGTAAATTTCAAAGTCAGTCTCTTGTTCAGGCTTTTAACAGAAATTCCAAAACATTACTTTAGTCCAAATTCTCAGTATACAAAACAAAGGCCTTGCTTAATCCAATATTGGGAAGAGCCTTCCTGTAACAGTTTCAGCAGCTGGACTTGTTGCAGTTGTGCAGGCTTTCAGGCTGGTTTAGCACCCTTGTGGTGGCAATGTTAAAGCCCAAATGATGTCCCAAGCCCATCCAAAATTGTCAGGACATTCAACACAGGTCTTCACACACCAAAGAATTAAGCAGTTCTGGGCCGGCTTTGTCAGTATCCCATGTATGTCCCACTTACTGGGCGACATCACCCTCAAGTTATGATTGGTCAGAGTACTCTTTGATGGTGTTACTGTTAACCTCCTAAGACATTTTTTCTTAATATGACCTCATCTGCAAAACTGTTTTTTTTTTATTATTTATCTCCTTAGACCCCCTACCTCTCCTTCAGGCCAACTGCCACAGGACACTCACCTCTCCTGTCACCCGCCAATCCAGACCCCCAGATTGCAGCCGACCACAGGATAACCCGATGTAACCTGTCGGGTGGGTCCTCCTTCAAGAGAACGACTGTCGGCCCAGGCATTGGCCCTGGTGCTGCTGCGGCCGGGTCGGCTGTCGCAGAGCTTGGGGAGGCACTGGTTTGGGCGGCAGTCATCCGATAGGGGAGACGCCATTTTCTGTTTTTTTTCTCTCTCCACCTTCTACTCACAGCAATGAGCTTCCCTGGTCTCCACTGGGGACCGATACAGAGCAATGCTGCTTCTCAACCTACCCCAGGAAAGGAGAGCAGTCCTCTGGACACTCAATCCTACTCCTTCCCCTGCTGACCTCCAGCTCCGAGTCCTGCCTCCCGAACCCGGCCAGCGATGTGGTGTGAGGTAAGGCACCAGCGCCACCGACAGCTAAAACTATTTTTGATATAAACAGTTTTTCTTCCTTGCATCTATGTGCACCTCTATACATATATAAATGTACACTTTAGATGCAGCTAAAGGAAAGGATTCATTTGAGACCAAACATGATGGTGTCAATTATAATATAAAGCCTATAATTTATAAAACATTTTCCTTTATAGATCTGTAAAAGTATTAAAGATTTCAGAAGTACATTTTTCATGTTTAAAATTATGTTAGTTTGGCACACCTGCTATCATTAGAACTGTATCAATTTAGCTTCTTTAAGACAGGGTCTTCTTTGAGGTAAATGAACCATGACTTCATGTTGCTTTGGATTTTATCAGTTTATAATCCACCCAACTAGTTGTTTTGTTAGATAACCACTCATTCCATTGGAAAGTTGGCAAGGTCAGCTTACTATAGACACCAAACTTGTCAATATATTTTAAACAGTTTTGAGGCTAGAGATTTTTGTAAATAGCTTACTCTATACTATGCTGATAGGTTTAAAACTTAATCACTGTGCAGGTTCATGCATTTCCAATAACTTGTATAATTTTGAAATGTATCAGAGTTTTTGTATATTTTCTATGAATAAAAGTCTTAATTTCTTAAAGCCGGTCTGAGTCTGTGTTAACCTCTGAGATTTGCTCTGGATGGTATAAAATAAAGTTGTAAATTATGTCAAATTTCAAGCTCTTCTGCTACTAACTGGATGGGAACATTCAATTTAAACAGACTATCCATGAAAACTTTTTTTTCTGGGGTTTGCCATGTATGCTGTATTCCCTTTAATGGCATCATTCCTCCATTTCAGTATTCAAGCCTTGCAGCATTGTCCTTGTTTTTAGAGTTAATTTAGATATTAATGTGACCAGAAACATTTATAGTACCTAATAATTAAGCCAATATAAGAATATAGAAAAGCAATTAAGAATATAATAATATTATAATAATAAAATAGTTTAACCAAATCAGTTCTGTTCCTACAAGCCTGGATCAGCAGGTTCCTGCAGAGGGGAGAGGACCGAGGTTCCTCCACCAGCTGCTATAGTACTGGAAACCATATCTGTTGAGGCCAGAATGGCATTACCAGGATCATGCTACTCCTCCATCTGCAGTTTGAGGAGCACCCTCAGAATCAGAGGAAATGGAGGGAAGTAACCTCCGCGCCCAGGAGAGCGATAATGCATCTTGCAGCAAAGGTCCACCTATGAATGACCTCATCTGTCGAACAGATTTTCTGCGACAGATGAGAGAAGCTCCCACTCATGCACGCTGGACTCCATGCGCTGAGACTCTCCACCAGAGTTTTCCACCCCGGGATGTGGATGGCTGAGAGAGTCGGTCTGTGAGTCTAAGGCCCAATACCACACTCTCATGGTCTCCTGCATAGAGGGTACGAATGTGTTCCCCTGCTTGTTGCTGTAGCAGTACTATACTGAGATTGTCTGACTGAATCAGCAGCTGACCCAGAAGAAGATGGTTCTGAAAGCCTGTATGGCATACAGAACTGCCCACATCTCCAGGACATTGACATGTAGGAGGTTTCAATCTGGGACCAAGAGCCCAGAGTTTGAAAGGGACCCAGATGAGCCCCCCACCCAAACCTGAGGCATCCGTGGTGAGGGTTTGCTGTGGAGAGGAGACCTGGAATGGGACTCCTTGCAACAAGTTCAGGGGTCCATCCACCACTGGAGCACTCTGAGAACTTGGGAAGAGACCAGCACTAACTGATCTAATTTGTCAATTTACTGGTTCTATTGTACTTGAACAGGCCACTGTAGGATGCGCATGTGGAACCTGCCAGTGGAACAGTGGGATGGCAGCTGCCATCAGTCCCAACAGCCTTGGATACACTCTGGCAGGAATATAATGTATCTGGGCCACCTCCTAAGTCTGGGCAATAAGGCACTCCACCCTGTTTTGAGGCAGAAAAGCCTTCCCAGCACCGAATCTAGAACCGCCCTATGTATTGCAGCCTTTGGGACAGAACAATGACCAACTTGGGCAGGTTGATGGCAATGCCCAGGGAGAGAAATAACTGAATGGTTCTCTCTAAAGTCCCCAGAAGCTGTTTCTGGCTGGGGCCTTTAGGAACCAATTGTCCAGATAAGGGAAAATGTGCATTCTCTCACTTCTGAGGGCCACAGCTACTGCTGCTAAGCATTTGGTATAGACCCTGAGCACAGGACAAGCAACAGGGCAGCACTTTGAACTGATAATCCTCGCCTGGAAAAGAAACTGGAGAAACCTCCTGTGAGGAGGGAACACTGAGATGTGCAGGTAAACATTCTGCATGTCCAGAGAACACAGCCAGTAACCTTCTTGAGAAGGAGCAATAGACCTGGCAAAGTTACCATTCAGAACTTCTTGTACTGGACACGTAGATTGAGGTCCTTTAGGTCTAAGATGGGCCTCAGATCCCTGGTCTTTTGAGGACCAGGAAGAACCTGGAATAAAACCCTTGCTTCTCTGGTGCCTGGGCACTGGCTCACTGGCCTGTTTGCACAGAAGGGACTGTACCTCCTCCTGGAGAACAGACAGGTGGGCTGGGGAGTAACTGGAAGGCCATGGAGTAGTCTCTGGGGTTGCTCAGTGAGCTTCAGAGTGTGACCCTTCTTTTTTTTTTTTTTTTTTATACTTATATTTTATTGTTTTACTTGAAACAATATCATACAGGTATCTCATAGCAAGAGATCACAATTTTGTATCATAATACATCCAATGTACACAGGAGGATTAATCTATACAATCTGATGTTCGGATGTGGGGTATATCTTATAAAATTAAATGTCCAAAAAGGTATAAAGTCCAAGATAATCAGCACCCCACAGGACTCTGGGTGACCTCACACTAAATTATGACAGTCCGAATAACCTAAAGACACAGCAACTTGTGCTGTTAGGTCCCCAGCCCAAACATATGTCCCTACATATTTATTGTGCACAACAGAACCGCCTCCTGATCCAGAGACTCAACATTATCAAGCATTTTACAATAGTCTGATGTAAACTAAAACTAATTCATTAACTGCATCATTTTTAAACAAGCCAAATTTACCCAGTGTACCTCATGGTAGTAGGCCCTGCAATTCAGTACATCCAGATTAGTTTCCTTATTAATTACTAATTAGATATGCTTCCCAAAACTGTTAAGATTTTGAAATGCCCACAAGTTAACAAGACTTTCAATATTTTTGAAGTAAGCACTTTGAACCTGACAGTAATGCTCTGATGAAAAGGAAAATGTCCTCAATCATGGCACTTCAGGTCTCTTCCTCTTCGAATCGGATAGATCTGGAGCTGCTGTTCGATCAAATTCCAGCGCTATAGCCTCTGTCTTTTTCCCTGCTTCAATCGGGTTGGTATATTGAAGAAGAATCAGCATTTATATAGTGCTTTTCATACACAGTATCCCAAAGCGCTTTACAAGCAATGCTAGACTGGTAGTGAAGTGACTGAAAGTGTGGTGGCGCCATAACGCACATCATCACCCACACACAGCCTGGATAATTGCATGAACCAGTTTATGGGAAGGGAATGTTGGCCAGCACACCGGAATGCTCCTGCTTTTTGCGAAGAGTGCCCTGGGTTCTTTTATTCCACCTGGACACCCACCAGGACAACACCAGGATGGGCAGAAGGGACCTCAGTTTAACATCTCATCACAAGGATGGCACACCCCAGCAGTACAGCACCCCCCAATACTGCACTCGGATGCCAGCGATTTTTAGGTGCAAGTCCAATCCCAGTGTGGGACGAGAACCCACGACCTCCTGGTCCAGAGGCGGATGTTTAGTTTAGTTTAGTTTATTGGTCTAGGAATTAATACCTTTGAGCCAGGGCTCTTTACAAAGGTTCCACGTCACATAGAACATCAAACAAAACAATACACATTACAAGTAATACCAGACGGAAAAGTTACATAATAAATTTGCTATTAACAGTTTAAGGCAGTAAAGTTTAGAAGTTACATAGTAAATATGCTTTAAACAGTTTCAAGGAGCAGACAATTAGAAATAAAGAAACTTCCAGGGAGAGGGAGATCATTAGGAGCCAAAGGGAGGCAAGAAAGGAGGGAAAAGTGTGAGGGCTCATTAGACAAGGAGAGTAGGCCTTGGATGTGAGGATGGTCAAGAGGAGGAGTAGCCTTTATCGAATGCAATCACAGTTGCTAGTGGTAGTGAGGTGGGCATAGAGCATGGTTTTGAAAGCTCCAAGCGAGGTTGAGGATAGAGTAGGTGGACTTAGAGCATTGAACCAGGTCAGGGCCCTGTATGCTAACGCTCTTTGTCCCCAGCGGTCAGACATCTGGGAACCAGAAAAGGTTGGTGTTCAGATCTGGTGGAGGGTCATAAGCCAGGATTCAGACGGTGTAGGTTTTGGATACATAATGGAGTCAGTCCCAAGATAGATTTTTTGCCATTATGCAGGTGAGATATATAAAGGCGATTTGATAGTTGCAACCAGCCTGTTTCATAGTAAAGCTCACCATGTGTGTGTCAGTCTTTGTGCTTCCCATGAGGAGCAGCAAGCCTTATTTAGAGCGACTGAGATACGCTTTAGTGCCATGGTGGTAGGCTGAGCCATAGATAATAAGGCCATAGTCAATGATAGAGATTATGGAACTCTCTGTATAGCTATCCTCAATGCCGCTTGGTTTAGAAATTGTCAGTTTGAAATAGTATTCCAAGACGTTGGTTCACTGTTTTCACCGTGTTGTCAATGTAGGTTGTAAAGGTGAGCCCTTGGTCAAAAGTGATGCCAAGGTATTTGAAAGTATTTACTTGGTCCAGTGTATTTCAAGCAGAGGTTTGTATGGTGAGTGGAGTATTTCTATTTTGTTTTGGTGATTGGTAAGAAGCATGGCTTTTGTTTTATTGTGGTTAAGCACAAGTTTACTATCCAGGAACCACCTTTCAACACTAGAGAAGGCAATTTGTAGGCTTTGCGTAGGGAGTTTGGTTATTTGTGAGAAGAGAGAATTACAGCATCATCAGCATATAAGATTATTTTTCCGGCAGAAATCTGGGAGGGAGTTGAGGAACAGGCTAAAGAGGAGCGGGCCAAGAATTGATCCCTGCAGTACACCGAGAGGACTGGTTTGAAGTTGGAGAGTTCATTAGAGATTTTACAGCCTGTGACTGATTTGACAGGTAACTTTTACCCAAGCACTAGGACCTTCAGCCAGGCCTTGGCTGGTCAGTAAGGAGGTAAGTAGGCCATGATGGACTGTGTCAAGCTTTTGTGAGTCAATAAAGACGCGCGGTTTACACCTTTGTCCAGGGCTGAGTGGACTTCTCCAGAGAAGTCAAGTAAGGCTGTTGTAGTACTATGTCCTTTTCTAAAGCCATGCTGTTGCTTACAGAGTAGACTGTACTTGTCCAGGTAGTCAGAGACTTGGTCTGCCACTATACGCTCAAGTGCTTTGGAGAGGGTGGGAGTATTGATATCAGTCGATAGTTACCAGTTGAGGTTTTGTCCCACCCTTTGTGCAGTGGCGTGACGAAAAATTACTCACCTTAGTAATGCTGTTTCTTCTAATGGAGTCTTGCTATATTATGACATATGCAGTGAGTCCCAACCTTCGAACTGCTCTGGAGGTGAAAGAGTTAACTTTCCATGCCAGGCATGGAACACTGAGCTCGAGCTTGGTTGAAAACTCTGTCTGTTCTTCAAACTCAAACTGTCAGATCTTTACGAGCTAAACTCAAAAAGGCCCTGTGTGGAACCTGTAAACCTACACTAGCCAACTGGCTACTAATTTAAGAACACATTTTGGTCCCAAAACAAAGATTCAAGTCAGGAGACCCAAAAAACAAAACACAACACCCAGTCACCCCCAAAAAGGGAGGGGTGAAAACAAGGTGGGCATCTACTAAGTGCCAACATTGCACTACCCACCCACATCCCAAAAACAGAGGTTCTGAGAGGGGCAGGCAGGGGAGGTCATAATATGTAAGACTCCATTAGAAGAAACAACATTACTAAGGTGAGTAATTTTTTCTTCAAACAACATGAAGTCTTGCTATATTATGACATATGCAGACTACACAGCAGTACCTCCATGGAGGAGGGACAGAACCTACTTAGGAAATAGGCTCTGAAGCAGTTGTCCAAACCAAGCATCACTCCTAGCCTGGGTGTCCAGAGAATGCTTGGCAAAAGTGTGAACTGTTTTCGAGGTAGCTGCTTGACAAATCTCTAGAATGGGATGTCCCTGGCAGTAGCCAGGAAGCAGCTGTACCTCTGGTAGAGTGAGCCTCAGGCCTGAGGGAGGAACTTTACCCAGCTTTCATAACAGAATTGGATACAAGAGACAATCCACCTGGCAATGGATCTTTAGTGGCAGGTTTCCTTTACCAACCTCACCATAAATGAGGAACACTTGGAGGGAGTCAAACCTGTGACCCTTGGTACGCTCAATGTAGAACTAAGAGCCTCTTCACATCTAGCTTGTGCAGCCTCCTCTCTGCCAGAGGAGGAATGGTCAGTGAAGTACACTGGAAGAAAAACAGATTGATTAAGGTAGAAATCTGAAACCACCTTAGGCAAGAACTTCCTGTTAGTCCTGAGGACCACCTTATCTCTATGAAAGGAGATAAAATCAGGCTCCACTGACAAAGCTTGTAATTCACTTATGCGCCTGGCAGAAGTGATGGCTACCAGAAACACAGTCTTCCAAGTCAACTACTTAAGCTCTGCTGAAGACAAGGGCTCAAATGGAGGTTGCATAAGCTGAGCAATGCAAACATTAAGATCCCAGGCAGGGCAGGGTCCCTGAATGGAGGGTTGGTGTGAAGCAATCCCTTAAAAACTTAGAGAATACAGGATGATCTGATAGAGAAGAGGGTTTACCTGCTGAAATGAAAGCAGACACCGCTGCCAAATGCACCTTTTAGGGTAGCTTGGTCTGAGCTCCAAAGTGTTTAATGGACCATATAATCCAGGACTGTGGGTAAATCAGCAGATTCTGGGGAAATATGCTTCCAGAGCACCATATGGAAAACCTCTTCCATTTGGAATTGTGGGTAGTTTCAGAAGGCTTCCTAGAAGCCTTCAATATATCCATTACACCTTGGGAGAGGTGTAGAGCAGCAAACTAACTCTTCAAGAGCCAGGCCTTGAGATTGAGAGATTTGAGGTCTGGTACTAAACCCTTCCTGAGCACAGGTTAACAGACTGTGATTCCGGGAAGATGGACTGCTAAGTACAGCAAGAGGGGTACCAGGGTTGTCTGGCCCAATCTGGAGCAATCAGAATCACTTTGCAGGATTGAGACCTGATTTTGACTAACACTTTGAATAGGAGATTTGAAGGGGGAAGCATAGAGAAACTTCCCTTCCCAATTGAGAACTAAGGCATCCAGAGGGACTGAGCCCAACACTGGGGCCTGCAGCAAAAGGGAAGTTGTGATTGTCTGGGGCTGCAAAAGATCTATCTGTGGGTGCCCCATCTGGCAAATATTACCTCAGGACTAGGGATCCAGTGACCATCTGTGATGGCCCTGGGAAATCCTTCTGAGAGCATCTGCCAGGACATTGTCCTTGCCTGGGAGGTGAACTGCCGGAAGGGAGGTGTCTCAGGAGTAAGCCAGAGACCACAACTTCATTGCTTCGTGCACAAGGTCGTAGACAGAGTGCCTCCTTGTTTGTTGATGTACCACATTGTAGTGGTGTTGTCTGTTCTGACCTGTACAACTTTGTTCTGAACAGATTTGGAAAAAGCTTGAAGTGCTAGAAAAACTGCTCTGAGCTCCAACAGGTTGATGTGGAGCAGAGATTCCTGAGGGACCACAGTCCCTGGGCAGTGAGGTCGCCCATGTGAGCTCCCCACCCCAAGAGGGATGCATCTGTAGTAAGGATTAAAGAGTGAGACTGAGTGACAAAGGGAACCCCTTGTCTCAGACTGCTCTGATCCTGCCACCACTGTAGGGCTTGGATCAGGGTTCTGAGTCACTGGGATCAACTTGGTTAGAGGGTCCTTTCTTTGAGACCAAAAGGCTCTCAGATGGAACTGGATGTCCCTCATCTGAAATCTTGCTCCTTGCACTACTGCTGTAGAAGCAGCCATGTGCCCCAGGAGCTGTAGAAAATGCCTTGCTGGTCGAGAGACCTGCAGGGTGAATGAGGAGGCCAGAGAGACCAGGGTCCTTGCCCTGTCCAAAGGAAGGAAGGCTCTCTCTGTGTTCAGTTCTGTGCCTATGAAGGTGAGGAGCTGGACAGGCTCTAGAACTGACTTTGGAAGATTCAGAAGGAAACCTAGAGAGGTAAGCAGTTGCTGAGTTATCTGAAGATGTAATTCTGACCTTGTCTGAGACTGGCCTACTATGAGCCAGTCATCCAGGTAAGGAAGATGGCAATTTTTGCCTTCTTAGGTAGGCAACTGCTACTGCCAGGCATTTTGTGAATACCCTTGGAGCAGAAGTGAGGCCAAAGGGCATTGCTCTGAACTGGTAATGGCCTGAGGGCAGCTCGAACCTGAGGTACTTTCGATGGGAGCTTCTGATGAGAATACGGAAGTAGGCATCCTTGAGGTCCAGGGATGCTAGCCAGTCCCCTGGCCTTAGAGAGGGTAGAATAATTCCCAGAGTCACCATTTTGAATTTGTTAAAAGGTGCTTGTTTAAGTATCTGAGATCCAGGATGGGCCGCCATTCTCCTGTCTTTTGGGGTAAGGAAGTACCTGGAGTACAATCCTTTGCTCCTGGGTGTAGGGTGGAACCTTTCCATGGCTCTGAGAGCCAGGAGTGTAGTGACGCTCTGCCTCTGGGGCAAGTGCCTCTGAAGGATTTGCAGGTGGAAAGGATCTGGTTCCCATCTTTGGAAATTTTTTGAAGCTGAGAACCAGTCCCTGGCTTACTACTTCAGGACCCACTTGTCTGATGTCAGAGACTTCCAGTCCTGGACAAAGTAAGCCAGCCTGCCCCTACAGGTAGCTGAGAATCGCCCTGGCCTAACTCATTAGGGTGCCTGCTTGGCAGTGGCTTTGGGCTGAGGGGTGGAAGCAGGCCTGCTTGTACCCCATTTGCCTCTCCTCTAAAGAACCCCTCTGGTAAGCTGAAGAGGAGGCCTGGGCTTGGTAAAAGAACTATGAAAAGGCCTGCCCTGCCCTGGAAGGCTGCCTTTGAGGAGTGGCCTGCCTTTCCTTGGCCTGTGCACTCCTATAGGTGGTCCCATACTCATCCATTTTCTTCATGTAATTCTCTGTCTACTCCCCAAACAGAGAATTACCCACAACAGGAAAATCCATGGCCTTAGTCTGGGTATCCTGTGACAGGCTAGTACATCTGAGCCAAGACATTCTGCTGAAGTGTCACAGATGTAGCCATGACTCTGATGACACATCATTAGAGTCCACTGCAGCATGGAATTGCACCTAGATGCCTCAATACCATCAGCAGCCACATGCTCCAACTCCTTGGCAGCTGACAGGGACCTGTTTTGCTAGAGCCATAACAGTATCCCATCTGGATTTCTGGTATCTAGCAACATAAGCCATATAATTTGCCTGTCTGAGTCCCAAGGATGCTGCCATGTACTGTTTCTTTGCCATGGCATCAATCCTCCTGGAGTCCTTGTCAGGGGGTGTGAAGCCAAGGGAATATTTGCCTTGTCACAGGCTGCAGCCTGCACTACTAACATGGCTGCATTGTTGTGCAAGGAACTCCGTATCGGAGCCTGAAAATGTGTACCTCTTGTCCATTCTCTTATCAACAGGAGGTATAGTGTGAGAAGTTTTAGAATTTTAACTGTCTGTTTCCAAAAGATTTATGCAAAGGAATAGACAGTCTCCTAGACTCTGGGATATCCATCATTTCCACATAGTCAGGCCCTCTTGATCATCCACAGCTTCTCCATAGGGAGCTGGAGGGTTTCAGCCACTTTTTATAAAACATAAAATGAGAAGGGACTCAGAAAGCCTAGGAGGAGACCTCCTGAAGGTCTGTCGGGGAGATGTCCGTTCAATGGGCACATCCAGACTTTCAAATCCACATTCACTCTCCTCATACTCCTCTTCCCCTCCTCGTTCATAAATCCTCTAAATCATAGTCTTGAACCGTGGAACCAGCCGAACTGCAGACGCTATTTCTGATGGTGCCGGTTTGGTCGGAACCGGGAAAGTGACTGGACAATTTTAATCGCTTTGGCTATTTCTTCAGTGGTTAGAGAGGAAAGTTTTGGCTCCACACCAGCTGATTTCCTAGTCCTTTTGCTGGAACCGACTCCTCCGAGTCAGCTCTCCTTTACCCGAGGAAGTCTCACCCTGGTCAGAGGGCACTCCTCCGATTCTGTTGAACTGAACCGGCTGGCCATCCGGTCAGCGGACTTCTTAACCTCCCTTCCCTGAGCCTACCAACTCGTTTTCCAGGGTAGCTGCAGGACAATTTTTACAAATCTGGCAGTCTGCATTGAGGGTGGTCAAACCTCAGACAATAAACACAGGTGGTGTGGGGTCAGCCTTGGCAAAGACTTCCCCACACACACTGCAGGTTGAAACCCAGTGGGCCCGGTTTTTCTTTGGTTTCTGGACATAGTGCCAGTCCTAACCAAACTTGCCCGCTTATGGCAATCCTCCAAGCAAGACCCTCTTATCGGGGTTCCCAACCGTCATTGGTCGTGGAAAAACGAATAAAATCCGTTTTTTTTTTAGAACCGATAAGAACTGCAACTACACTCTAAAAGACAGACTAATGTATTTTAAAATAACCTGATCGGTTCAAACCGAACCGATAACTGCTACAAGTTCCACACAGAAGAAATAAATGTAAAACCTATCTAGTACTCACAATACCACAGACAGAGCTTGAACCGACCGGTTGTGTTTAAATTCGGTCAAAAACCGAGAAAATAATACTTTTAACCGACAAATGAACTGAGCAGAAGGAGAAAATCTCAGCGCGACTGTTCAGTGAGGCGGAGTAAAGAATCTGACAGTTTGAGTTTGAAGAACAACAGACAGAGTTTTCAACCGAAACTCGAGCGCAGCTCCATGCCTGGCATGGAAAGTTAACTCTTTTCACCTCCAGAGCAGTTCAAGGTTGGGACTCACTGCATATGTCATAATATAGCAAGACTTCATGTTGTTTGAATAAGGCAGTCTTCCATTTGTTGGGAAATTGACTTTGGCAAAGGGACAGATTAAGAATTTTGGCAAGGGGTGGATCACTTCGTCCAGGGTGAGAGACAGGATTTTAGATCTAGGGTGTCACTACTTGTTCTGGATTTGGAGCAGGCCTTTTTATGTATTTGTAGGCTTTGCACTTTGATTTCCTTGAAATAAAATTGTGGTTTGTCACGAGGGTGTTTTGTGATACTAGGTTAGGTACAGGTAAGTCCAAGAAGAAATCTGGGGAAGGACCCCACTGAGGTCTGTGAATGTCTTATTTAGAGCATCTGCAATAGTCTTTGGGTCAAGTGTGGTGGATCCATCAACTTTCATAATGGTGGGTGAGGATTTTGATTGCTTACCCATTATATTTCGATGTTGTCCCAAAAGTTCTCCCGCCACCCCAGGTGGATCTCAAGCGTTTTGGAAATAGGCGCCTTCATTTGCCTAATTTGTGTGATGCATCTGTTTCAGGCCTGCTTGTATTTTAGGGTATCATGCGGTGAGCCTGTGTCCCTGACTATGGCCTAGAGGTGGTCCTAGCCTTGAGCTGGGCAAGTAGTTTGGCAGTAATCCATGGATTTGATAGTGCTTTGATTTTACGCTTTTACTGGGCGAAAAGTCACATGCAGTATTGAAGGTTGTGATGAAATATTCTAGTGCAGCATTAACATCAGTCATTTTGAAAATTGGTGTCCAGTCATGTTGCAGGAGACAGGTCTTTAATTTGATGAGATTCCTATGAGGCAATACTCTGCTTGAAATCAATTTGGGGGTTTGAAAAATATATTAGACCAGGTACAGGACACTGGGGAGTGGTCACTGAGAGAGTCAGGGAGAACTTTAATGTTTTTTATCCTGTCAGGGTGATTAGTGAGAACCCAGTCAATAAGGGTGCTTGTACCAGTTTTGTAATTTTTCCGGTGGGGAAGTTACCATCTCGTCAGTTTTGCTGCTAGGATGTCATCTTTGTAGGAGCCAGTGTCGGAGGTAAGCCAGTTTATATTGAAGTCCCCGAGGAGGAGGAGCTCATTTTCAGGGGTTGTAGGCTTACAAAATCAAGTACTGACTTGATACTAGAACGGTGGTCTTTGGAGGATATAGACTTGGCCACTGTGAGAACTTTATTTTGTGCACCAATGATAATTTGACAGGAGAAGTTGCACCTGAGTATTTGTGGGGTGAAGCTGCCATCTGACTGGAAAGGTTGTCCTTTATGTAGATAGCACAGTACCCACCTTTCTTGCTTGCCCGGTCGAGTCTGAAAAGATTGTAGCCTTTCAAGCGTAGACCGTATGATCCGGGTGCTGGGAGACAGCCAGGTTTCCACGATCGCTGGTATATCAGGATTTTTTGCCCAATGAGAGTTTGAAGAGATGCCAGTTTAGGAAGGAGGCTGCAGATATTTAGGGTGATAATGGAGAGACCACTACCAGCTTTCACTGTTTTGTTGGCGTGAGTGTGACAGGGCCAGGGTTTGGGTGTATCCCACAGACTTAGTAGTAGGAGGAGCAGGAGTTTCAGTGATGCCATTCAGAAGTTCATAATAGGTTAGAGTGAGTCTCTGCTTGTACTTTATTAGGTGTTTGGTTTTTCTTCTGGTGTCCCAGTAGAGGGTGATAGTTAGCGATTTATATTGATTTGACAGTTTCCAAGTAGGAAATATTACATTTTGTACCCAGATATTAATTGGATGATGTTTGATTAAGGATTCAGTGTACTTGCCATGGTACCATGTTGTGGGTAATCGTATAGGATGGTGAGAGTAGGTGGAAGGGTAGGGTAGGCAGAAGGAGGAGTTGGCATAATGGGAAAAGGAGGGTGAGGTGAGCAGGGACAAGTGGTGGAAACTATGTGAAGGCATAGTTTTAGAGAGGCAGATTGGACTATTGAGTTGGAGGGAGAGCAGAGAAATGGTGTGAGGTAAGCAATCTGGGGAGGTGACGAGATGGGGGGGCAAGGAGCATAGGAGGGTGGTAGGGTAAAGATTTTAGAGGGCTTAAGAGGGTATCTGAGCGCTTATAGCGAGTACAGAAAAATACTGAGAGGGTTTAGTGACAGAGGGTTAAGGAGAACAACAAGACAATATGAAGATTGAGGGAGCAAACGTGGAAAGGAAAGGGCAAAACAAAAAGAGGAAAATCAAAAAGGCAAATAGTGGCTTAGGGGTTAAGGAGAGAGGGTGTTCTAGAGCAGGGAGGAGGGGAGGAGTGCTCATGGACACGTGGAGGCTCCTGTTAGGGGTGGGTCTTTCACCTGGGCAGAGCGAATGAGCCTATTTAATAACGGTGGGGGGCAGTGTTCTGGCTCGAGAGCAGTGCAAGTGAATGGGGCCAAGCCCAGCACAGCACACCTCAGTAGAAACCAATGGGAGGACAGTTGCTGTAACCGGGGCCAATGGGCGAGCGTCTTCAGGCACTTTGTCCAACAGCAGCCGAATCCTTACTTCCCGCCTAGTGGAACTCCTTACCCGGCCTCAGGAGGAGGGCCTATGTGTGCATGGTGGCATGCCAGGCCCCAGCCGCGCTAACGGGCACGGGCTTATTCAGTCCAGGCGCCCAGTCTAAGGTAGGAAGGAGAGATGCAGGTAAGTAAGCAGTTTAAAACTGATTTCCACAAGCAAGTCAAACAAAAGATTAGTGATGCTCTAGTCAGTGATTGGTTTATGGCCTGGGGAGGCAAGAGAGGCGAGGCAGGAGTGTAAGGCAGAGGTTAGTGAGACAGATGAAAGGAGACTTAAATAAGAAAGGAAGGTGTTCAAACTGAAAGGCGGTGGGGGTAGTTAGCTTGGGAGAGATATCTAATTAATGGCCGCAGTTAGGGCAGGCGCCATTCGGCAGGCAGACTGAACAGCCCTGAGAAAAAAGTGTGGTGGGGAGGTGATGTGCTACCAACTGAGACACCTATTGATATGTCTTTCCCCCTAAAACACTCTGAGATGAGCTGGCATGAGTAGAGAGGGCCACCCCAAACTTAGAAGTCTGGCTCAGACACTATCAAATTTATGCCGGATCCTTGTGGTATACAGAGATTGGGGAACATGTGCATAGTAGCCCCTGAAAGTTGAGTCTCTCATATTCTCTGGCAGCTGTTAAGATTTGATCCCAGGTCCCGAGCTGGCTGTGATCACTAGAGCCATCCTGGGTGTGTTATCCTGTGCTGTAGCAGATCTGGGGAACTCAAATGCACGCAGGAGATGTTCCACCTTGATCTCCGGCCAAGCTTCAATGCCTTTGGGAGCCATTCCTGGAGTGAAAAACAAAAGGCTATCTCCTCACAGTTCTCAAGCAGCCCACTATCTCATATTGAAGCCCTCTGCAAATTTCTAGGGCTTCCAGCAGATATCTTAACTTTGTATTTTCCTGGACCAGCTTCATTGTTGTGTTCAGGGCTTGTATTGCCGTTGTTTGTGCAGAGGAGGCCGTTTATTAGCCTCCACAATCTTGCCATCTTGTTCTGCAAAGCAACTCAAAATTGACTCGATCTTATTATCTATTGCCTGCATCGGCGCTGTAGCGCTGTCCACGGAGGGGCTATTTCTGTCGCAGAGATAGGGAGGTTGCCTAGTGCTGTTCTGACTCAGCAGGCCTCAACTTTACTGGCCTGCAAGACCCTTGTTAGTGAGTCCCATCTTTGTGAAAAATAGATCGGAAGATCCAGCACCTCTTGTAGATTCAGATACAGTCAACAATTTGGCTAAATTCCCAGAATAAAGTGTTATTTTAAAGTTGAAATCTCTGTAGATCTGGAGAGCAGGTCTAAGGCATGTCTGGTCAGTAGGTGTGCTCTACAACGCCTTGAGAGTGTGACCCTTTCTATGATTTAAAGAATCCAGGTATCTGACATTATGGTTCTCCATTAATTGAGATGGAGGAAGAACCAACCTCCGACCACCACCTCTTGGTCAGGGACCAGAAGAAAAATTACTCACCTTAGTAATGTTGTTACTTCTAATGGAGTCTTGCTGTATTCTGACAAACTGCAGTGAGTCCCAACCTTGAACTGCCCGGAGATGAAAGAGTTAACTTTCCATGCCAGGCATGGAACAGCTGAGCTCGAGCTCAGTTGAGACTCTGTCTGTTGCTGTTTGAACTCAAACCGTCAGATCTTTACGAGCCAAACTCACTGAGGTCCTGTGTGGAAGCTGTAAACCTACACTAGCCAACTGGCTACTAACATAACAATAATTTTGGTAACAAAACAAAGACTCAAGTCAGGAGACCCAAAAATGAAATAACATAACACCCACCCACCCAAGAAAGGGTGATAACAAAAGGTGGGGCACCTCCTGAGTGCCAACACTGCCACTGCCCACCCATATCCCAAAAACAAAGGTTCTGAGAGGGGAAGGCAGGGGGAGGTCAGAATACAGCAAGACTCTATTAGAAGAAACAACATTACTAAGGTGAGTAATTTTTCTTCAAACAACATGAAGTCTTGCTGTATTCCGACAAATTGCAGACTACTACAGTACCTCCATGGAGGAGGGACAGAACCTACTTAGAAATAGGCTCTGAAGCACAGCTGTGCTAAACCGAGCATCACTCCTAGCCTGGATATCCAGGGAGTAATGCTTGGTGAAAGTGTGAACTGTTTTCCAGGTAGCTGCTTGACATATTTCTAGAATAGGGATATCCCTGGCAGCAGCCAGGGAAGCAGCTGTACTCTAGTAGAGTGAGCCCTAAGGCCTGAGGGTGGAACCTTACCTAATTTTTCATAGCAAAATTGTATGAAGAGACAATCCACCTGGCAATGGATCTTTAGTGGCAGGTTTTCTTTGCCTACCTCCCACCATAAGTGAGGAACAGTTGAGGAGTCAAACCTATGACCCTTGGTGCGCCTATATAGTAGCTAAGGGCTCTTTTCACATCTAGGCTGTGCAGCCTCCTCTCACCAGAGGAGGAATGGTCAGTGAAGTACACAGGAAGAGACACAGATTGGTTAAGGTGGAAGTCTGAAACCACCTTAGGCAAAACTTCCTGTTAGTCCTTAGGACCACCTTATCCCTATGGAAGAATATAAAGTCAGGCTCCACTGACAGGGCTTGCAGCTCACTTATGCCTGGCAGAAGTGATGGCCCCTAGAAACACAGTTTTCAAGTCAAGTACTTAAGCTCTGCTGAGTACAAAGGCTCAAAAGGGGGTTGCATAAGCTGAGCAATGCAAACATTAAGATCCCAAGCAGGGCAGGATCCCTGAATGGAGAATTGGTATGAAGCAATCCTTAAAAACTTGGAGAAAACAGGGTGAGCTGAAAGAGAAGAGGGCTTACCTGCTGAAATGAAAGCAGAAACCGCTGCCAGGTGCACCTTAGTGTAGCTGGTCTGAGACCCAAGCTATTGAGAGATGAACCATGTAGTCAAGTACTCATGGGCAGATCAGCAGACTCTGGGGAAATATGCTTCCCAGAGCACCATATGGAAAATCTTTTCCACTTGGAATTATAAGTAGTTCTGGTGGAAGGTTTCCTGAAGCCTTCAGAATATCCATAACCCTTGGGAAAGGTATAAATCAGCAAACTCTAACTCTTCAAGAGCCAGGCCTTGAGATTGAGAGATTTGAGATTCGGTACCAAACCCTCCTCTGAGCACAAGTTAACAGGTTGTAATTCCTGGGAAGAGCCAGGGAAGATGGACTGATAAGGACAATAGGAGAGGATACCAGGGTTGTCTGGCCCAGTCTGGAGCAATCAGGATCACTTTGCAGGGTTGAGACCTGATTTTGACTAGCAATTTGAACAGGAGAGGGAACGGGGAAAGCATACAGGAACTTCCCTTCCCAATTGAGAACTAAGGCATCCAGGGGACCAAGCCCAACACTGGGGACCTGCAGCAAAAAGGGAACGTTGGTGATTGTCTGGGGCTGCAAAAGATCTATCTGTGGGTGCCCCATCTGAGAATATCACCTCCAAGACCAAGGGATCCAGTGACCAATCGTGATGGCCCTGAGATATCCTGCTGAGAGCATCTGCCAGGACATTGTCCTTGCCTGGGAGGTGTACTGCTGAGAGGGAGGTGTTCAGAGAATAAGCCAGGGACCACAACTTCATTGCTTCTGTGCACAAGGCCGAGACCGAGTGCCTCCTTGTTTGTTGATGTACCACATTGTGGTGGTATTGTCTGTTCTGATCTGAATAACTTTGTTCTGAACAGACTTGGAAAAAACTTGAAGTACTAGAAATACTGCTCTGAGCTCCAACAGATTGATGTGGAGCAGAGACTCTGAGGGGACCACAACCCTGGGTGGTCAGGTCACCAAGTGAGCCCCCACCCCAAGAGGGAGGCATCTGTAGTAAGGATTAGAGAGTGAGACTGAGTGACAAAGGGAACTCCTTGTCTCAGATTGTTCAGATCCTGCCACCAGTGCAAGGCCTGGATCAGGTTCGAATCACTGGGATCAGTTTGGTCAGAGTGTCCTTTTCCTGAGACCAGAAGGCTCTCAAATGGAACTGAATGTCCTCATCTGAAATCTTGCTCCCTGCACCACTGCTGTAGAAGCAGCCATGTGCCCCAGGAGCTGCAGAACATGCCTTGCTGGTCAAGACACCTGTAGGGTGAAAGAGGAGGCCAGAGTGATAAGGGTCCTGCCCTGTCCAGGGAAGGAAGGCTCTGGCCCTTTCTGTATCTAGCTCTACACCTATGAAGAAGGTGAGGAGCTGAACAGGCTCTAGAACTGACTTTGACAAATTCAGAAGGAAACCTAGAGAAGTGAGCAGTTGCTGAGTTATCTGTAAGTGTAACTTGACTCTGGTCTGGGACTGGCCTACTATGAGCCAGTCGTCTAGGTATGGGAGGATGGCAATCCTTTGCCTTCTCAGAGAAGCAACTACTACTGCAAGGCATTTTGTGAACACCCTTGGAGCAGAGGTTAGTCCAAGGGCATTGCTCTGAATTGGTAATGGCCTGAGGGCAGCTCGAACCTGAGGTACTTTGATGGGAGCTTCTGATAAGAATATGGAAGTAGGCATCCTTGAGGTCCAGGGACACTAGCCAGTCCCCTGGCCTTAGAGAGGGTAGAATTATTCCCAGAGTCACCATTTTGAATTTTGGCTTTAAAAGGTGCTTGTTTAAATATCTGAGATCCAGGATGGGCCGCCATTCTCCTGTCTTTTGGGGTAAGGAGTACCTGGAGTACAATCCTTTGCCCTGGTGTAGGGTGGAACCTGCTCCACAGCTCTGAGAGCCAGAAGGAAGAGACCTCTGCCTCTAAGGCAAGTACCTCTGAGGGATTTGCAGGTGGAAGATCTGGTTCTCAGCTTTAGAAATTTTTGAAGCTGAGAACCAGTCCCTGGCTTACTACTTCCAGGACCCACTTGTCTGATGTTAGAGACTTCCAGTCCTGGACAAAGTAAGCCAGCCTGCCCCTACAGGTGGTGGAGAATCGGCCCTGGCAAACCCATCAGGGTGCCTGCTTGGCAGGGGGTTTTGGCTGAGGGGTGGAAGCAGGTCTGCTTGTACCCCTTCTGCCTCTCCCTCTCCCTCTAAAGAACCCTCTCTGAGCATAGGCAGAAGAGGAGGCCTGGGCTTGGTAGAAAGGCCTGTGAAAAGGCCTGCCCTGCCCCTGGGTGCTGCTTTGAGGAGTGGCCTGCCTTTCCTTGGCCTGTGCACTCCATTAGGTGGTCCTATATTCGTCCATTTTCTTCATGTAATTCTCTGTTTGCTTCCCAAACAGGGAATTACCCACAACAGGAAAATCCATGGCCTTAGTCTGGGTATCCTGAGACAGGCTAGTACATCTGAGCCAAGACATTCTGCTAGTGCCACAGATGTAGCCATGACTCTAGATGACACATCATTGGAGTCCACTGCAGCATGGTATTGCACCTTGGATGCCTCAATACCATCAGCAGCCACCTGCTCCAGCTCCTTGGCAAGCTGGCCATTGACCTGTTTGGCTAAAGCCATGACAGTGTCCCATCTGGATTTCTGATACCTAGCAGTATAAGCCATATAATTGGCCTGTCTGAGTCCCAAGGATGCTGCCATCTTCTGTTTCTTTGCCTGGCATCAATCCTCCTGGAGTCCTTGTCTGGGAGGTGTGAGTCCAAGGAATATTTGCCTTGTCACAGGCTGCAGCCTGCACTACCCCTAACATGGCTGCATTGTTGTGCAAGGAACTCCGTATCTAAGCCTGACAATGTATACCTTGTCCATTCTTTTATCCCCAGGAGGTATGGTGTTAGGAGTCTTTAAAATCTTAAATGTCTGTTTCCCAAAAGATTTGTGTAAGGGAATAGACAGCCTCCTGGACTCTAGGATATCCATCATTTCCATATAGTCAGGCTCCTCCTGGTCATCCACAGCTTCTTTCATAGGAAGCTGGAGGGTTTCAGCCACTTTTTATAAAACATGAAATGGGAAGGGGACTCAGAAAGCCTAGGAGGAGACACTCCTGAATGTCCGGTCAATGGGCACATCCAGACTTTCAAAACCACATTCACTTTCCTCATACTCCTCTTCATAAAATTCCTCTAAATCATACTCTTGAACCGGTGGAACGGCCGAGCGCCCCCAGATGGTGCCGGGTTCGGTCGTGGAACCGTGGAAGCGATCAATAATTTTATCGCTTTGGCTATTTTCAGCGGTTGGAGAAGAAAGTTTTGGATCCACACCAGCTGATTTTTCCTTTCTTGTTCTCTTAGCTGGAACCAACTCCTCAGAATCGGATCTCCTTTTGCCCAAGAAGTCTCGCCCTGGTCAGAGGGCACTCCTTCTGGTTCGGTTTGAATCGAACCGGCTGGCCATCCAGTTCAGCGGACTTTTTGGCCTCACTTTCCTGAGCCTACCAACTCGCTTTTCTAGGGTTGCTGCAGGAAAATTTTTACAAATCTGGCAGTCTGCATTGAGGTGGTCAAACCCCAGACAATAAACACAGGTGGTCTGGGGATCAGCCTTGGCAAAGACTTCCTCACACACACTGCAGTGTTGAAACCCAGTGGGCCCGGTTTTCTTTGGGTTTCTCAGACATTGTGCCAGTCCTAACCAAACTTACCCTTTAATGGCAATCCGCCAGGCAAGACCCTCTTATCGGTTCCTGACCGTGTCACGGGTCGTGGAAAAATGTAATAAAATCTGTATTTTTAGAACCGATAAGAACCGGTAACCACACTCTAGAAATTCAAAATAAAGATTTTTTAGCAACTTGATCGGGTTCAAACGGAACCGATGAACTCTTTACAAGTTCCACACAGAATAGAAACAATATAAACCTATCTAGTACTCACGAATACCACAGACAGAGATTGAACCGACAGGTTGTGGTTTAAATTCGCTCGAAAACCGAGAAAACTGTACTTTAACTGACAAATTGAACCAAGCAGAAGGCGTAAATTCCAGAGTGACCGCTCAGTGAGGGCAGAGTAAAGAATCTGACGGTTTGAGTTCAAATAGCAACAGACAGAGTCTCAACCAAGCTCGAGCTCAGCTGCTCCATGCCTGGCATGGAAAGTTAACTCTTTCATCTCCGGGCAGTTCAAGGTTGGGACTCACTGCAATTTGTCAGAATACAGCAAGACTTCATGTTGTTTGAAGAAGGGTGTCTGGCAGGGAGTCAAGCAGAGGTGGATCCAGTCACTGGGGCTGGTCCATCACCTCCAGGACGCTTGGCAGCGGCTCCAGCATTGGAGGGCAGGCAAGGTGGTGGAGGCTCTATGTTAGCCTTGGGGCCAAGAAGCTTCTTCAGGCCTATTGGACACATTGTGAAAGGGAGGATGCTATCTGCTCTTAGGCTGCATGTGATAGAGCAAGTGGACAGATCTGACAGTCCTGCCAGATGCCTGTAAGTCATTAATGATGTCCTGGACATCTGGCCCAAAGAGTTTAGAGACACTGAAGGAAGATATAAGCAGCTTCTGCAAGACATCAGCAACAAAGCCAGAGATCCTCAGCCAGGAGTGCCTACGGACGCAAATAGCAGTGGCAGCAGTCCTGGGAGTAGTGTCCAGATCTCATAGAGGGCCCTCAGGAGGTGCTTGTTAACATCCTCAGCAATCTGCAATCATTTGAGAACCTTCTGCTTCTGGTACCTCCTGGAAGGACTAGGCTGCGGCCTTGCCCTTCATCTAGTTTGTATTCTAGTACTTTACCATCTGAGACAGGTAGCAGGTAATCCTCAGCCCAAGGGTGGAGCAGGCATAAACCTCTGCCGCAAAGATCAATTCTGCGCGACTTTGGGAGGAAGCTAAGGTGCCTCAGCACCTTAGACCTGTCATGAGCTGCCTTTATGACCATTGAATCCATCTCAGGCTGGCAGCATAATGTGGAAAACCTGAGGCAAGGTAAGTGCATCTACACTGCAGGGCATAGCTGGCACCATGTCAGGCCTATGGCAGACTGCAGTAGTAGCATTCCACAAAGCAGGCAAACTAGGGGAATGATCTTGGGAGGAGACTCTGGAATCTCCAGGAAATCCACCAAATCCATTCTGGTGGCATCCTCCTCCTCAGTATAGAAACCCATGATTGAGGACAACTGCTTCATCATACTGAAGAAGGTAGGGTCCTCTGGAGGAGACCTAGGAGTGTGTTTTGACAGAATCCTCACTGACCGAGGAAAGTACAGTTATGCAATAACTTACTGTAACAGTAGATCTTTGAGAGGAGCTCTTGCAATAGGTAACACCTTTAGGACTAAGCTGCCAGATGGCAGGACCCCATGGAAAACTTCTAGCTAGCAGTATCCAGCAGGGACCACCCCCACTTTGGCCCGCCCCACATCATGTACCGTATAAAAGGGCGGTCCTCAGCCCATCCCGCTCTCCCACCAGAGACCCCCAGCAAGTTGGTATGAGTGGAGAACTGAGGTGGTTCCTCTAGAAGAGGAAGTAAAGGTATCTAAGATGGAGAAGTAGCTACCAGAGGGAAGGAGGGAGGGAAAACTACATCTGCTGCAAGAGCTCCTCTCAAGATCTACTGTTATGGTAAGTTCTTATGTAACTGTACTATCTTACTTCAAGACTTGCTCTTGCAACGGTAACCCTTTAGGACAGAGTCCCAAGCAGTAACTGAGGAACCCCAGGTAGGAGGGCGGAGGCAGAAATCTCCCAGGAAATTAAGACAGGAGGCCCTGAAGGACTCAGGTCCAAACCAGCCTTATGGCAAGAAGCAGTGTCCTAACTGTAGTGCTTCACAAAGGTGTGGACAGAACTCCAAGTGGCTGCTGTGCAAATGACAGGAGCAAACATTCTTCAGTGCGGCAAAGGAAGCAGCCATGCCCTGGTAGAATGACCTTTGACCGAGCCCGCAAGGGTTTGCTGTGCTGTTATCAGAAAACAATGCAATTAACCAACCATTTGGACAAACATTGTTTCGAAATAGGAGCCCCTATCATCACGGGGCAAAAGAAACAAACAACTAATCAGACTTGCACAAGAGTCTGGTTTGTTCTAGGTAATAACGCAGTGCTCTGTGAATGTCCAGGGTATGTAATAAGGCCTACCCCAAATTTAAGTACTCTAGGTAATGCACTGAAGGTGGATGTCCTGACTCAAAGTAAACTCCAACACCACCAAATAAGGCTTCTTACACATCAGGGCCTGAAGCTCAGAAATCCTTCAAGCAGAAGTAATGGCAACTAAAAATGACATCTTCCATGACAGAAGATGCAGCTCCCAACTTGTGTCAGGTTCAAAGGGAGGCAATGTGAGCTTTTAACAAAAAGAAGATCCCATGGCAGGATCAGGTCCCTGATGGAAGCTTCAGATGCAAAATGCCCCTGTAGGAAGGTAAGGGAAAGGTCCAGCTGGGCAATAGCCTTGCCCTCAATTGGCACATGTAGTAAAGGCAGACAAGTGCACTTTAGCAAAGAGTAACTGAGTCCTGCATCAGATAAAGAGAGGAGGTACTGCTAATACCAAGTTCACTGGACAGGTGAATGGGTCTAAATGCTGAGCAGTAGACAAAATGCAGAACCACTTCCATTTCATAGTGTAAGTTGCCCTGGTGGAGGGTTCCTGGCTGCCACCAGGACATCTGCTACTCTAGGTGATACCCAATATAGAAATGGCTAGGTCTGCAGGAGCCATGCATGGAGATGGAGACTAGGGTCCCTGCTCCTGGGAGTAAGTCTGATCGGATGGGGCAGGGAGACCGGAGGCCCACAGCAAGCTGCTGAAGCAGTGGAAACAAATCTGGCGGGCCAGAAGGGTGCCACAAGCATTATGTCTGCCCCTTCCAACTGCAGCTTGAGGAGGACGCCTGCAGTAGAGGAAGGGAGGGAATGTGTACAGGAACCTCCCCGCCCAGGAGAGGGATAACGTGTCTCGCCAGAAAGCACCAGGCCCTGGATCTAGCAAGTAGAAACTGGGCAGTTTTGTGTTAGATGGGAGACAAACAGATCCAGTTCTGATGACCCCAACTGTCGGAAAGGTCCTCTACCATTAAAGGGTGAAGCTCCCACTAATGGGCCCTGGACCGAGAACAGCTGAGACTGTTGGCCAGGGTATTCTGAACACCTGGGACGTGGACTGCCGATAAGTCTAGTTGATGGTCCACCGCCCAAGTCCACACTCCATGGCTTCTCTGCAGAGGGTAGGAATGAGTCCCCCTTGCTTGCTGATGTAAAATACCACTGACATGTTGTTGGTCTGAATCAACAGGGGCCCCAACAGCAGGACTATCTGAAAGGCCTGAAGGGCATACAGAACTGCTCTCGCCTCCAAAATGTTGATATGGAGGTGAAGCTCATGTTGTTCCAGGATCCTTAAGTCTGGCGACCTTCGAGGTAAGCTCCTCCCAGCCCTGACCCTGATGCATCCGTAGTCAGTATCTGTCTGGGGCCTCTTTCTGGAGACAATCTACTGTGGAAAGGTTGGAGGAATTCAACCACCAAAGCAGGGCCTGTTTGATCAGGTTGGATACCAGGACCGGTTGGTTCAGGGCATCTGACCTCTGACCCCACTGAACTCTCAGATTCCACTGAATCATACTCATATATAACCTGGCAACAGGGACCATGGCAATGGCAGATGCCATGTGTCCTAAAAGCCAGAGGACCTCTCTGGCCGAGATTTGATGAGCCGATGAGAGCTGCCAGGTGTGGGGCCTGGAGGAGTTCCATGGTCCTGTGGGAGAATGCTTTTCTGGGCCATGCCCAGGATTGCCCTGTGTACGGCAGCCACTGACTGGCCAAAGGGGAGGACTTTGGGAGATTTAAAGTGATCCCCAAGTCCTGAAACAGGTGAAAAGTAGTCTGGGAGCAATGGATTGAATCGAGGGCTGTCGGAGCGACTCTGGTGAACTTGAGAGTATGCCCTCTCTCGCTAAGCTGCAGAACCCACCTGTTGGTAGTTATCCAACACCACCCCTCAGTGTGCGAGGAAAATCAACCCCCACTGCCTCCCCTAAGGTGTCCGCCGGGATCAGGCAGCAGTCAGGCTGGGGAGAGGGAACGCAGACTGGGAGGTTCTGGGGCCTGAGGGGCTGAACCGCCAGAGGCGGGTGGAGGCTTTTGCTTGAAACCCGACTTCAGCTGCTGACCGCAGGGCTGACGCCTGGTGTTCCTACCAAAGGACTGTTTAGAGTTCTGATTGAGCTGAGATATGTAAATCATATGTATGGATCCAATGGTTTTGCCAGATTTTTGCAGCCTGGTGATAATGTTCTGTGAGTCCTCACTGAACTACACCGTCCCCTGAAGGGGCATCCAAAATTCTGGATTACACGTCCGGCGCAAAGCTGGACACCCTCAGCCAGGAGTACCACTGAATGTAGACAGCTGAAACAGCAGCTCTACCGGCTGAGTCTACAGTGTCATAAGATGCCCTGAGAAATGGAAAGTACGTACTCACCATAATTCTTGATCTTCTTGGACCAAGTCTCCACCACTCATTCACACTAATGGAGATCTATGCTGGAAGCACTAGGACCCAGCGGAGCAAACTTTTCAAGAGGGTCGGCACCAGAGGTGGAGCTGCAAGGAAGCGGCACTGCAGCCATGGCTCATGTGGCAAAGACTACTTGCAGTCGACCCTCCAACCGCCTCAATACATTTATTTCCGAGGTGGTGCAGTGTAACTAACCTAAACAGACTAATCTAACAAAATTGGACATAAGATAGTCTGAATGACCCGTGTAAGAAGGGTCATCAATAGAGTCTTCACAGCCCAGCCATTGAGGGAGTGAAGACCAAAAACAGAGACGGAGCTCAGGGATGGCGGGAGGGAAAGGAGGCAGGGAGACTTTGTCCAAGAAGATCAAGAATTACAGTAGGTATGTAATTTCCATATCTTCCTGGACATAAACTCTCCACCACTCATTCACACTAATAGAAGAGTACCGAGCTAACAATCTCCCGAGATGGGCGGCAGGAAAAACTAAGAGCTCACATATTTAGGACAGAGGTCCATTAAGAATAGTCCTACCAAACGACAGGTCTCGCCTGGCATGGACATCCAAAGCATAGTGCTCAACAAAAGTATGCACTGAGCTCCATGTAGCCGCATCGCAAATATCTGCAATGGGCACGCTATGGATTTCCACCAGAGATGCCGCGACTGCTCTAGTAGAGTGAACATACACACTCTGCCTTCCAGCTTAACCTGTGCCATAGAATAGCAGTGGTGGAGGTATACTACCAGCCACGCTGAAATGTACCTAATAGTGACAGGATGACCCAGCCGGGTCTCGCTGAAGGAAACAAACAGTTGTTGAGCCTTGCAAATTTCTTTTGTTCTATCCAGATATAATCGCAGCACTCTCTTAACATCCAAAAATGACAGGTACGCTCCTTCTTTCTGAAAATTAGCAAAGTAGGGAGCAGGACTAAAGGCTGGTTTAGATGAAATTCTGAGACAACCTTAGGGATAAACGTAGGGTGACTCCTAAGAACTACTTTGTCCTTATGAAATACAGTGTAATGGGGGTCTGTGACCAGAGCATGTATTTCAGAAACTCTATGGGCTGAGGTGATGGCCACCAGGAAGGCCGCTTTTCCAAGTGAGGAACTTCAACTCGCAGGTAGCTAGAGCCTCGAAAGGTTTCCAGTGAGCATGTCTAGCACAAGGTTAATGTCCCAGGCTGCGACTGGACGCCTGATAGTGGGATCTGGTATGCAGAATACTCGTAAGAAACCTCTTAACTACAGGTAACTGAGCCAGAGATAAGGAATGTACCAGCTCATGATAAGCTGAAATGGCACAGAGATGAACTTTGACAGTAGAGCACTGCAAACCTGAATTTGAGAGGTCTAAAAGGTACTCCAAGACTTTATCTGGTGGGCAGAAAAAGGGTTCAAAGAGGATTTTGCACACCAGAGAGAGAAACACTTCCATTTGGCTGTGTAGGTTTTTCTAGTTGCTGGCTCACACGCCGCCAAGATAATATCTGAAACTCTATGGGAAACATTGAACCTATTAACCTCTAACTCTTCAGGAGCCAAGCGTGAGGATGAAGCGCCTTCAGATTGGGATGGACCACAGGATCTTTGGTCGGCAGGTTCGCCTGAAGGGGAAGTGCTCTCGGAGGGGGTTCGACAAACTGCTGAGCAGTGGAACCATATCTGTTGAGGCCAGAAGGGGAAATGAGAATCATTTTGTTCTAGACTCGAATTTGAGAAGTACCTCTGAATTAGGGAAGAGGAGGACAGGCGTTAGAAAGCTGCTTTTGTCCACTGCAGCCTGAACACATCCTGACAGAAAATGCCAGGTCCTGGATTTCTGGAGCAGAAGAGAGGCAGTTTTGCATTGAGTCGGGATGCAAAAGGTCCAGGTCTGGAGTTCCCACCTTTGAAGAGTGACTGAGCGATGGTTGATTCGAGAGACCAGTTGTGTGGATCTGTCTCCGCTCTGCCGAGATGATCTGCCAGTTCATTATGCACTCCTGGCAGGTAAATAGAGTGGATTAGAGCCTTGTGCTCCAGTCAACATTCCCACACTCTCATAGCTTCCCTGCATAATGGGTAAGAGTGTGCACCGCCTGCTTGTTGACATAATACATCACTGCTTTGTTGTCCATTTGACAGAGAATGTTCTTGTGACAGAGCATGTGCTTCAAGGTCCGGACCACATAGATGACAGCTCTCATTTCCAGGACAATTATGTGAAGCTGGGACTCGTCCCCGAGTCCACGACTTTTGGGTGTGGAGATTCTGGCAGTGAGCAACCCACCCCATCAAGAAACATAGAAACACAGAAACATAGAATTTGATGGCAGATAAGGACCGCTTGGCCCACCTAGTCTGCCCATTTTCCTACCTAACAGATAAGCTGCAGATCCTAGTTAACCAACAGCTTACTTCCTCCTACCCCCACTAGGACTGCCTTATGCCTGTCCCATGCATTCTGAAGTCCCCACTGTTCCTGACTCCACGACCTCCTCAGGGAGGCTGTTCCATGCATCCACAACCCTTTCAGTGAAAAATACTTCCTCACATTACCTCTGGAGCCGTCCCCTCTATCTTCAAATTGTGACCCCTTGTTCTTGCACATCTCTTTTCTGGAAGATGCTACCCTCTTGGACTTTGTTAATTCCCTTGAGGTACTTGAAAGTTTCTATCATGTCCCTCTCTCTCTTCTTTCCTCAAGGGTATACATATTAAGCTCCTTTAGTCTTTCTTCAGATGTCTTCTGGTGCAGACCCTGCACCATTTTGGTTGCCTCCTCTGACAGCCTCCACTCTGTCTATGTCTTTATGGAGATGGGGTCTCCAGAACTGCACACAGTACTCCAGATGGGGTCTCAACAACTGTCTGTACAGAGGGATAACAACTTCCTGTTTTCTACTATTGATGCCTCTTCCTATGCATCCCAGTATCCCCCCAGCCTTCCTTACTGCCTTCTCACATTGCTTGCCCACCTTTAGGTCATCTGATATAATTACCCCAGGTCCCTTTCTATTTTACAGTTGTCAGTATCTCACCCCCATTGTGTACGCTTCTCCTGGTTTTGTTTCCATGTACATTACCTTGCACTCTTGCATTGAATCTGAGCTGCCATACATTTGACCATTCCTCCAACCTTGCCAAGTCCCTTCTCATCCTTTCCACTCCATCTTGTGTATCAACCCTGTTGCAGATCTTTGTGTCATCTACAAAGAGACATACTTTTCCTTCCAGTTCCTCTGCAATGTCACTTATAAAGACATTAAAAAGGACTGGTCTCAGTACTGAACCCCGCGGTACCCTCGCTAGTAACCCTCAAGGACGATCCGTGGTAATGGAGATCTGATGATCCAAAGGAGCAAAGGGATATCCTTCCAGAAGGTTGTCTTTCATGCACCACCAGGTGAGTGACCTTTAGAGGTTCTGTCACCTTGATGGGGAAGGACTGAGGGTGAGTGGTTGGTGACCACTGAGTACTGAGCATCCACTGAGAGGTTCTCCTGTGGAGACGTGCTAGGGGTACAGTCAACACCGAGGATGCCATGAGACCAGCATCCATTGCATCAGATAGCTCGAACTCAGCTGTTTTCTCTGATGTATTGGGCCATCTGCAGGATATCGCTCCTTCTGTCCTCTGGGAGAAAAGCTTGACAGGAGGTATCCAGAAGAGTTCCAATGAAAAGGAATTTCTGGGAGGCTGCAACTGCGATTTGTTATATTTAGCAGGACTCCCATGGATGTGAGGAAGTCTGAAGTCTTGGCTACAGCGTCCAGAGTTCACTGCCTGGAAGGGCTTGCTAGAAGCCAATCATCCAGATACGGAAACACTTGAATTCTGATTTTCCTGAGATGCGCCAGAGAATTGCACAACACTTTGTAAAACTTGGCGGCGCAGAGGATAGCCCAAAGGGCAGGACTCTGAACTGATAATGTTGACCCAACGCCACAAACCTCAGGCATTTGTGGTGCTTTGGGTGTATAAGAATGTGTTGGTAGGCATCCTGCATGTCCAGGGAGGCTAGCCAATCAAGTTGATGAATCAAAGGTAGAAGGGTACCAGAGATATCCTCTTGAACTTTTCCTTGTGAAGGAATTGGTTTAACTTTCTGAGATGCAGAATGGGGAGCATGCCACCAGTTTTCTTGAACTTGAAAGTAATGGGAATAGAAACCTGTGTTTCATTGGTCCGGTGGAACTATTTCTACTGCCCTGTTGTTCAGAAGGCCTTGCACCTCAGAAGCAAGAAGGTCTAATCTGTGCTGCCAACAGCCTGGGCTGTTGTTTGGGGACGATCTGGGGAGTATCCAAAGATTGAGAGAATACCCTCACTGTTTATCCAAGGACCCATTTGCCTGATGTTATAGACTTCCACTGGTCATACAACTGAGTAAGACGTCCTCCCACCGCTGAGGAAGAGTCCCCACTGGCAGTTGAGGTGGGACCTGGGCCAAGAACTCAGAAGGTGGCACTGGGCACTTTGGGGCCTTGTGCCTTCTGTTGTGTCTTCTTTTGTGGCTGCAGGTATGGCTTTGTTAAAGCCCCTGCCTTGCCCCAAAAGGACTGACAGTTGGAAATTAGCGCTATTGGCACCCCCACTGAGAGGGGCAGGTGTGGGTCAAGCTGTCTTAATGACTGACCTTGACTTCTGTATGGCCTCCAGAGCTTGTTCCACCTGGGGTCCGAAACAGATACATACCATCAAGGGTAAGGCCATGACTCTGCTGCTGGGCATCATTTATGAAGCCTCAGGCATGTAGCCAAGAGTGGCGATGGTACAAATGCCCGCCACTGCCACTGGAAACAGTATCGAAAACATCCATTGCAGCTTTAACCTGTTGGTTATTGGACTAGATACCCTGGTTATGGTCTCAAGCAGCTCTGAATTAGTTTTAACTCAGGCAGAGCTTCTACCATTTGTTTGAGCGAATGCTAAAGGACATATTCATATTGAGAAAAATAGCCCTGGTAGCTGGCACACGCATACCCAGGGTGGAGGCAGCAGGATTCTCTTACCTAAGGTGTCTATCTTACAGATTCTTTATTGATGGGCCGGGCTGTAGATGCCTGAGGGAGGATGGCCTGTCATTGCCTCTGCTGAGACTACAATGGGATCAGCAAAGCTTGAGAGGTCAATATGGGTCGATCCTTGGGAGCAGCGTATTCGATCTATGGACTTAGCCATGGAAGGGATGACAGCAGGATTGTTCCATACCAGCTGAGAAAGGGTCTCAAAAATGATTGTACCAGAGAAGTTAAATCCATAGGGATCTCCGGGACATGTAGGTATTGGAGTCTTAAAAGCTTCCCAGGATCGATTTCTGTACTCTGGAGAGAAACAGTGGAATTTAAATTTTTCAGCAGAGAATTAAAGAAAGGTCTTTGACCACAGGCTCTGCAGCAGGATTAATCCTGCTCCTTCAACATCATCACCCAGACGAAGATCTGAGTCAGGCTCAAAATCATCTCCTGACAGTCCAGGAGAGACTGTACGGACAGGAAAGTAGTGAAAATCAGAATGGAAATTAGAAGAGGAAAGAATCGGGGTCAAAAGCCCTGGAGGCTGGACGGCACTGCAGCCAGCATCGGCGCCGATGAAGAACATGGTGCCGAACCAAAGGAAGTCAGCACCATCAGAAACAGCCCAGCACACGGCGCCAACAGAGCCCCCGGTGCTGACAGAGCCCTCGCACCACAGATGGTGCAGACAGAGCCCCGCGCTGCAGATGGCATCGATAGAGCCCCAGCAACAGGGACAGCACCTTCGCACGCAGATGCGCCCAACAGTGCCCCCAGCCCACAGACAGCACCGACAGAGCCCTCGCACCACGGATGCACTGACAGAGTCCTCAGCACAGCGGATGGCTCCAAGAGTGTCCCAAGGTTCCAAACTGTGATTGAAGGAAAGAAGGAAAATTAACAGGAGACAGAGGCATCGGTGTGGACCCCTATGCTGCAGCCATGTGAAGGGGGAAAACACCTGAGCATGGAGTCGATGGCACCGCATCAAGGCGCCACAAGAACTAGGAAGGTCCAACCTCCTACTGGCCCTTGAGTGGCCCAAAGGCCCCAGAGTGACCGGCCAGGTAGCTGGACCAACCTCCAAACCCATTGCTCCATAAGAGCAGCCCACTGGTGACACTGCTCATCAGAGGCCCATCCAATTGGCAGGGATGGGCTCCGATGTTGAAGAGGTCGGGCACCAGAGCCAGAAACCAGTGACTCCGAGAGAGGAGGAGACTGTTGCCTAGCCCCAGTCACTGACCGTTGATGCACAGACATACCAGAAGTCGATCTCGAGTGATGCCTTCTTTCTCGACTTGTGCGCTGAACAACAACTTGAGGCCGAACGGTGCTGCTAATGGGACCATTTCCTTTATTCTTTCGGGGACCACCCATCTCCTGAGCACTGGACCATCCGTTGTCAGACCCACCCTCCGGGAGGGCAGCGGACCGGACCCAGCCCGACTGACTGAACAGCTTCACACAAAGTCTCCTTACCTTAACCTGACCTCATGATCGACTCAGTCAGTGGAGGGCTGAAAACTTTTTATTAATCAATAAAATTAAATCTACTCGGTACTTTCAAGATAAATTACAAAAACAATAAACTGAAAACTATGCTACTAGTTTGAAGTTTGACTCCTGGCGGGTGAGTGACGCCACTGAAGCGCAGCTGACGGCGAGAGAAAAAGTAACTGAGGCAGTTGGAGGTTGACACCAAGGTAGTCTTTACTGCACAAGCCACGGCTCATGGTGCCGCTTCCTCGCAGCTCCATCTCTGGTGCCAACCCTCTTGAAAGTTTGCTCCCACTGGGTCCTAGCACCTCCGCATAGATCCCATCAGTGTGAATGAGTGGTGGAGACTTTATGTCCAGGAAGATCTGACTTAACGGCCACGTGTGGTCCCCAGAGCGGTGGCTTACCGCAGTCACAACGCAGTCCATGGAGGAGCCGGGACCGACTTACCTGACACAGAAACAGGGAGAAGTGTCTGAGCCTCGATCCCTGGACGTGGCTCTAGACTTTAGTTGCAGGCGGTGGGGAGTGGCTTGCTAGATGCGGGCCTCAAAGCCTCAGGCCTACTTTCTGAGGAGTGTTTCTTCTTCCAAGTTTCCTTCTTCTTGGGTTTGGACGGTGAAGATGAAGCAGTAGAAGCTGAACTCGAATCTTCTCCATCCGCTTTTCAAGAGAAGATAAGCAGGTCTTTAACAGATGGGCCTCCAGAGCCTGCTGCCCATTTACGGGTGGCCTGATTAAGCGGAAAGCAATTTGAGCAGGTGGCCACTGGATAGTCTGGGCCCACCGTCGATGGTCGCCTTTATGTGGGACCCGACTGCCACAGGATTCGACTTTGGTGGTGAAGACATAGAGCAATAAACCTAAAACTCAGAAAAAATGTTTTTTTAAACGCAAAACAAAAGAACTATCGGTGATCGCTGAAGTGAGTCTACCAGAGGGAGCTGCACAAGGCGACGGCGGACCTGGGGACCACCCACCATATAGGCTCACGCGACATCGCACGTGATGTCAGGTGGGTGGTCCCCATCTGGTACTGCTGGAAAAGTCTGCCGCTGGGTCGTGATGCCATATAGCCTAGTACTACAAGTTATGACCTACTGAAGGAACCATCTCAAGTAAGATATAACAATTACGTACCTACCGTAATTATGATCTTTCTGTGTATCTTCACCACTCATCACCTTGGGTACATGGACAGAGGTCATGACTCAGGGAGTGCTTTTTATTTTTGTTAGGTGGAGCCGACGCACCATCGACGCTGCCCTCGAACATTGCGCGTGGCGCCACGGGTTAGCCTTTACGCTGCTGTCGACTCCGCCTGCCTGCCAGTTCTGAGTCGCCGGAGAGGTAAGAGGAAGGAGAGGAGGGTGGGACAAGGAAGTCCAAGGCACAGAAAAGTAAAAGATATATAAACTAAAAGGAGATATAATGACTGAGAGGACAGCAGAAGAAGTCGTCGAAACTAAAGGTATTGGGAGGCCCCAATCTCTGGAAATAGAAGAGGTGGTAGGTGATAAAGAATTTAGGAAGAAGGATGAGAGGGGAGAAGGTTAAACACATCCCAGATGCTGGTCCATCTCCAGACTGTATAGGAACTGCAAGGGTAGCCAAAGGCTTCTTGTCAGAATTCAAGGCACAGAATGTCTGGCAAAACTCCATTTGAGCAGAATTGGCTTATTCTGGAAGGAGGAAAAGGCACAGAGAATTATCACCCTGTCAAGGAAAGATTTTGGTGAAAAAGGAAAAGAGTTTTTTTTTGATAATAAAGGATAGTCCAAAAGACAAGGAAAATAAGATGGACGAGAACAAGGAGGAGGAGAGAATGGAGGGCATTGTTAACCCCTCTCCACAGGGTGGAGCCAACACACTGGAGAAGGAGTGTCCCCATGCTGATCACTCTGCCTAGAACATTATGCCCCTATGTGCCCCTGCTCTACCCCACTGCTCACAAAGAAAGGAGGGGGGCGAGGCTGGGCACAGAGAGGGAGGGGACCCAGAGACTGAGGCCCCAGGGGATGGAGGGCAGGATTTTGATGAATGAGAAGAAACACAGAAAGATCATAATTACGGTAGTGCTTAATTTTCATATCTTTCTGTGTCAATCTTCACCATTCATCACCTTGGGTGAGTGCCGAGCCCCCCAAAGGGGTTTATTTTAACCCTAAGGGACAGAGTCCCTTAGCTCTCAGTGGGTGACACACTAAGAGGAGAACCTTTAGGCCTGGAGAGGCCAGAGAGTGAGGAGAGTAAGACGGGACCCCTGAGGGGAAGGCGTTCGACAAATGCCGCCTCGCCTCACGGAGAAGAGATAGGTTCTCTGGTGAGTGGAGTTAATCACCCCACGCCAGGCCAAGGGTGACAACTGGGAAAGACGCAGCCATGCCGCCTGCCTAGTGCAGATTGCTGTCCCTACAACCCTGGTAGCTACCTCGTTAGCATCATAGGATGCCCTCGCTAGTGCCTTGCTAGCTCCAGGCCACGCCAAGAGAGTGCAATGGCTTGTCTGGTTTGCTCAGTGTCAGACAATGAGGCTAGGGAGCTGACCTAGCCTGGACCACAAGAACCTCGTCATAGGCTGCATAGTAGGCCTGATGTGCAGAAACAGCAACAACTGTGCAGAGTAGAAAGCCTCCTACCCCAGAAGTCAAAATCCAAAGGGTCTTGATCTGGGGGCTAGTCACAGTGAAGGGCACGAAGCCCATCGGGAGTGTCCAACTGCGGCAATCTGACCATGGATGAGGCATGGAACCTGAAGACTCCAGGGGGCACAATACCGCTGGCAGAGATCCCTAGGGGCAGGAACTCGAGAAGAGCTTCTACCAGGAACGCAACGATGCCTCCTGAAAGGGAGCAGGCGGGGCACCACAAGGGTGGCCTCGCTGAAATCACTCTAGAAAGGCGCTCACGAGTGCTCTGGATTGGTTAAAGTGGCAGGGGTGAGGTGCAAGTCCTCCAAAATCTTCATGAGGAAACACCAATACTCAGCGAGATCAGCGGCTGGAGAGATGTGGACAGAAGGCTCCTCTCCCAGAAGAGGGGATGAATGCTCGGTGGGGGGTTGAAATACCTGGCTGTCAATTGCCCTGATGTAAGCTAGAACCGAGCAGCCACAGCCCTGAACTGCTCCCAGGAGAGAGGCCCTCTAGGACCAAGGATGCTTGAGAGCGCAGGAGAATGTGGCAGAGGGATAGGGACAGAGCCGAGAAGAGAAGTCGCTGAATTCCGCCTGGGCTAGAGAGCACACCAAGAGCACCAAGAAGAAGGTGCTCCGAAGACCTCCACAGCCGACAGCTGAACAACCACTTTGGTACTGCCTTGATGCGCCTGGAAGAATCCTCCGTGAGGCGACTGGGCTGTATAGGTCCAGTATATAGTCCTCAACCTCAAAAGAATGGGGCTCTCTCAAAGAGATCGAGGAGAGATCCGCACTCACGGCTTCTCCCAGATCCGGGTGGGCCCCAGAAAGGTCGCCTTGAGACCCCATGCCCCGACCCCTCGGAACCGAGACAGCCTTCCTCCTTGAGAGGGCCAGCCTAGGTTGTTGACAGCTTTGGCCAGCACCAAGGAGCTACCCAAGGCACAGTACCCTCCCTTCCATAGGTGCTCTGATTGGCCCCAACGCTGGGTGATCCAGACACACCACAGGCGGAGGTAAGACTGCTGAGGGGTCAGTGACCCCACCAAGACCAGGCTGCAGAGCAATGGTGGCCTGCACCACTGCCCGCTGGTCAGCACCCCTGACCCCAGTCTTGGCAGCCATCGACCGCACCTCCGAAGGGGCTGACTCGCTTGTCGAGGACACTACAGGCTGCCCACCCCAACAGTCAACCCCATGGAGTCAGACTGCTCATCTGACTCAGAGTCCGACTCCTCCAAAGAGGTAGAGGCCGAGGCCCTGTGCCAGACCGTGGAGGGCACCCACTGCCATCCCTTGCCAAATGGGGCACCAGAAACTGAGACCATGCCCGAGCGACTGCCAGTGCCCCCACAGCACCACAAGCGGCATCCACAGAGGATACGGCCCGCCTGAACAGCAGCCCCAGAGTCAGAATCAGTCACGGTGCCGCCTGGCCCATGGCGCCAGCTCGTGGCACCGAGGGTGGGGATGGCACCGACAGCTCGATGGTGCCATCAGCACGCTTGAATAGCACCACCCGCTCCATGGCGCCGCAAGGGCAGGGGCGGTGCTGATGACAGTGCCAACAGCGGATTCCGAGGCTTCCACGGCGCCATGTCCCAAAGAGGACACGGCGCTGCGTTCAACCTCGCGCCGCAAACAGCACTGAGGCAGGAAGAAGACAAAGACAGCACCATAGAGACTCCACGGTGCCGCTTAGTGGCGAAGCGACAAACCGGCGCTGATGACTGCTCTGTCAGAGCCCACAGCACTGAGAACGGCGCCGAGGCCTGAAACGGCGCTGAACAACGGCATTGAGGATGGCGCTGACCAGGCCTTCCAACCGCTGGTTCGAAACCTGGGAGCCTTCACCCCCTCAAGGGGCGACAGCCTTGGCGGCGCCTCCCACCCACCCCCCAAAGGAATGGGGCAGGCTTCCTGACCACAGAAGGAGCCTCGCGATGGCCAGGCTACTAGAAGCCGAGGTTCTCCTCCTCGTCCATATAGAACCGGAGGGAACCTGGGGAAAGGCCGAGAGTATGCAGCTTGGCCCGACGAGGCGCGCCCAACCCCGAAAGTTGGCAGAGCTCGCCCGCTTCCCACGCCAGATTGCTCAATGACCCGCAGTCCATGGAGAAACGGGCATCGCATCTAATCCATGTCATGAAGCGGGCCAAGACACGTAACAAAAAATTACTCACCTTAGTAATGTTGTTTCTTCTAATGGAGTCTTGCTATATTCTGACATATGCAGTGAGTCCCAACCTTCAACTGCTCCGGAGATGAAAGAGTTAACTTTCCATGCCAGGCATGGAACGCTGAGCTCTAGCTCGGTTGAGACTGTCTGTTGTTCTTCAAACTCAAACCGTCAGATCTTTACGAGCTAAACTCACTAAGGTCCTGTGTGGAAGCTGTAAACCTACACTAGCCAACTGGCTACTAAAATATAAAATACATTTTTGGTCCCAACAAAGACTCAAGTCAAGAGACCCAAAAATGAAAACACAACACCCACTCACCCCAAAACAGAGAGGTGAAACAAAAGGTGGGCACCTACTAAGTGCCAACACTACTGCCCACCCACATCCCAAAAACAGAGGTTCTGAGAAGGGCAAGGGGGAGGTCAGAATATAGCAAGATTCCATTAGAAGAAACATTACTAAGGTGAGTAATTTTTCTTCAAACAACATGAAGTCATGCTATACTCCCACATATGCAGACTACAAAGCAGAACCTCCATGGAGGAGGGACAGAACCTACTTAGGAAATAGGCTCTGCAGCAAGTGTGCCAAACCGAGCATCAATCCTAGCCTGATGTCCAGGGAGTAATGCTTGGTAACAGTGTGAATTGTTTTCCAGGTAGCTGCTTGACATATCTCTAGAATAGGATGTCCCTGGCAGCAGCCAGGAAGCAGCTGTACCTTTGGTAGAGTGAGCCTCAGGCCTGAGGGTGGAACTCACCCAGTTTTTCATAGCAAAATTGAAACAAGAGACAATCCACCTGGCAATGGATCTTTAGTGGCAGGTTTCCTTTATCAACCTCATCATAAGTGAGGAACAGTTGAGAGAGTCAAACCTGTGACCCTTGGTACGCTCTATGTAGTAACTACGGGCTCTTTTCACATCTAAACTGTGCAGTCTCCTCTCGCCAGAGGAAGAATGGTCAGTGAAGTACACTGGAAGAGATATAGATTGATTAAGGTGGAAATCTGAAACCACCTTAGGCAAGAACTTCCTGTTAGTCCTGAGGACCACCTTATCTCTATGAAAGGAGATAAAATCAGGCTCCACTGACAAAGCTTGTATTCACTTATGCTTCTGGCAGAAGTGATGGCTACCAGAAACACAGTCTTCCAAGTCAAGTACTTAAGCTCTGCTGAAGACAAAGGCTCAAAAGGGGTTGCATAAGCTGAGCAATGCAAACATTGAGGTCCCAGGTAGGGGCAGGATTCCTGAATGGAGGGTTGGTGTGAAGCAATCCCTTGAAAACGGGAGAGAGCAGGGTGAGCTGAGAGAGAGAGAGGCTTACCTGTTGAAATAAAAGCAGACACAGCTGCCAGATGCACTTTCAGTGTAGCTGGTCTCAGCCCCAAGCTATTTAAGTGAACCATATAATCAAGGACTGTGGGCAGATCAGCAGATTCTGGGAAAATATGCTTCCCCGAGCACCATATGGAAAACCTTTTCCATTTAGAATTATAGTAGCCCTGGTAGAAGGCTTTCTAGAGGCCTTCAGGATATCCATTACACCTTGGGAAAGGTGTAGGTCAGCAAACTCTAACCTTCAAGAGCCAGGCCTTGAGATTGGAGAGATTTGAGGTTCGGTACCAAACCCTCCCTGAGCACAGGTTAACAGGTTGTAATTCCTGGGAAGACGGACTGCTAAGACAGTAGGAGTGGATACCAGGGCTGTCTGGCCCAGTCTGGAGCAATCAGGATCATCTTGCAAGGTTGAGATCTGATTTTGACTAGCACTTTGAACAGGAGAGGGAAGGGGAAAAGCATAGAGAAACTTCCCTGTCCATTGAGAAGTAAGGCATCCAGTGGGACTGAGCCCAACACTGGGGCCTGCAGCAAAAGGACGTTGGTGATTGTCTGGGGCTGCAAAAGATCTATCTGGGGTGCCCCATCTGGAGAAAATTACCTCCAAGACCAGGGGTCCAGTGACCATTCGTGATGGTCCTGGGTAATCCTGTTGACAGCATCTGCCAGGACATTGTCCTTGCCTGGGAGGTGAACTGCCATGAGGGAGGTGTTCAGGAGTAAGCCAGAGACCACAACTTCATTGTTCGTGCACAAGGTCAGAGACCGAGTGCCTCCTTGTTTGTTGATGTACCACATTGTGGTGGTGTTGTCTGTTCTGACCTGTACAACTTTGTTCTGAACAGATTTGGAAAACACTTGAAGTGCTAGAAATACTGCTCTGAGCTCCAACAGATTGATGTGGAATAGAGATTCTTGAGGGGACCACAACCCTGGGTGGTGACGCCACCCATGTGAGCCCCCCACCCCAAGAGGGAGGCATCTGTAGTAAGGATTAAAGAGTGAGACTGAGTGACAAAGGGAACCCCTTGTCTCAGATTGTTCTGATCCTACCACCACTGTAGGGCCTGGATCAGGGTTGAGAGTTACTAGGATCAATTTGGTGAGAGGTCCTTTCTTTGAGACCAAAAGGCTCTCAAATGGAACTGAATGTCCCTCATCTGAAATCTTGCTCCCTACACTACTGCTGTAGAAGCAGCCATGTGCCCTAGGAGCTGTAGAAAATGCCTTGCTGGTCGAGACACCTGCAGGGTGAATGAGGAGGCCAGAGAGGTAAGGGTCCTTGCCCTGTCCAGGGAAGGAAAGCTCTGGCTTTTCTGTGTCTAGCTCTGCGCCTAGGAAGGTGAGGAGCTGACAGGCTCTAGAACTGACTTTTGGAGATTCAGAAGAAACCCAACGAGGTGAGCAGTTGCTGAGTTACCTGTAAGTGAGACCTGACTTGGTCTGGGGACTGGCCTACTATGAGCCAGTCGTCCAGGTAAGGAAGATGGCAATCTTCTGCCTTCTTAGAAAAGCAAGTACTACTGCCAGGCATTTTGTGAATACCCTTGGAGCAGATGTGAGGCCAAAGGGCATTGCTCTGAACTGGTAATGGCCTGAGGGCAGCTCTAACCTGAGGTACTTTCTCGATGGGAGCTTCTGATGAGAATATGGAAATAGGCATCCTTGAGGTCCAGGGACACTAGCCAGTCCCCTGGCCTTAGAGAGGGTAGAATAATTCCCAGAGTCACCATTTTGAATTTTGGTTTTAAAAGGTGCTTGTTTAAGGATCTGAGATCCAGGATGGGCCGCCATTCTCCTGTCTTTTTGGGGTAAGGAAGTACCTGGAGTACAACCCTTTGCCCTGGTGTAGGGGTGGAACCCTTCCACAGCTCTGAGAGCTAGGAGGAAGAGACCTCTGCCTCTAGGGCAAGTGCCCTGAAGGATTTGTAGGTGGAAAGGATGTGGTTCTCATCTTTGAAACTTTTGAAGCTGAGAACCAGTCCCTGGCTTACTACTTCCAGGACCCATTTGTCTGATGTCAGAGACTTCCAGTCCTGGACTAAGTAAGCCAGCCTGCCCCTACAGGTAGCTGAGAATTGGCCCTGGCAACCCATCAGGGTGCCTGCTTGGCAGGGCTTTGGCTGAGGGGTGGAAGCAGGCCTGCTTGTACCCCGCCTGCCTCTCCTCTAAAGAACCCCTCTGGGCATAAGCAGAAGAGGAGGCCTGGGCTTGGTGAAAAGGCCTGCCCCTGCCCCTGGAAGCTTGCCTTTGAGGAGTGGCCTGCCTTTCCTTGGCCTGTGCACTGATAGGTGGTCCTATATTCATCCATTTTCTTCATGTAATTCTCTGTTTACCCCAAACAAAGAATTACCCACAACAGGAAAAATCCATGGCCTTAGTCTGGGTATCCGAGACAGGCTAGTACATCTGAGCCAAGCCATTCTTCAAGTGCCACAGATGTAGCCATGACTCTAGAAGACACATCGTTGGAGTCTACTGCAGCATGGAATTGCACCTGATGCCTCAATACCATCAGCAGCCACCTGCTCCAGCTCCTGGCAAGCTGGCCAGGGACCTGTTTTGCTAGGGCCATAACAGTGTCCCATCTGGATTTTGATACCAACAGTATAGGCCATATAATTTGCTTGTCTGAGTCCCAAGGATGCTGCCATGTACTGTTTCTTTGCCATGGCATCAATCCTCCTGGAGTCCTTGTCCAGGGTTGTGAGGCCAAGGGAATATTTGTCTCATCACAGGCTGCAGCCTGTACTACCCCAACATGGCTGCATTGTTGTGTAAGGAACTCCGTGTCTGAGCCTGACAATGTATACCTCTTGTCCATCCTTTATCCACAGGAGGTATAGTGTTAGAGTCTTTACAATTTTAAATGTCTGTTTCCCAAAAGATTTGTGCAGGGAATAGACAGCCTCCAGACTCTGGGATATCCATCATTTCTACATAGTCAGGCTCCTCCTGGTCATCCACAGCTTCTTCCATAGGAAGCTGGAGGGTTTCAGCCACTTTTTATAAAACATGAAATGGGAGGGGACTCAGAAAGCCTAGGAGGAGACAGGTTCCACACAAAATAGAATTAACGTAAAACCTGTCTAGTACTCACAAATACCACAGACAGAGACTGAACCGACAGGCTGCGGTTTAAATTTGGTCGAAACCGAAAAACGGTACTTTAGCTGACAAATTGAACAGAGCAGAAGGAGAAATCTCCGGAGCATTCAGTGAGGCGGAGTAAAGAATCTGACGGTTTGAGTTTGAAGAACAACAGACAGAGTCTCAACCGAGCTCGAGCTCAGCGCTCCATGCCTGGCATGGAAAGTTAACTCTTTCATCTCCGGGCAGTTCAAGGTTGGGACTCACTGCATATGTCAGAATATAGAAAGACTTCATGTTGTTTGAAGGCAATGGTCGTGGTTAGTTGGTGACAGAAAATTTACGGTCGCAAGGGCATCGTCGCATGGGGTCCGTCCTGCTTCAAGTCTTCTTGCCCTCCACCCAAGACATGACTTATGAGAAAAAAACACCAAAAACAGACTTGACATTGCCAAGAATAAAATAATTAGAAAGGTCTTGCCAAGTTTATCGCCGAGTAAGGCACACTAGAACCAGCAGGAAAGGAGCCAACAGATCATGCATGGATGAATAGTCGACTGAGTCAAAAACTTTAACTGTAACTGCAACTGCATAGCGGTAGGCCTGGAGTTCTGTAGAGCTTCCCATGAGGCGACCTCGGATATGGAGACAAAGAATTGGCAGGCAGTCAGAGTCGACAGTGCCTAACGGCCAGCCCACGAGCCCATGCAATGTGTCGGCCTCGAGGGTGGTGTCGATGGTGCGGGCCCGCCTACCAAAAAAAAAAGAGTTCTCAAGGGTCATCACCTCTGCCAAAGTACCAGATGGTGATGAATGGTGACACAAAAGATCTTACATTTTCTGAAGGCTGCTCTTTTCACCATTTCTAACATCTCCTGTTTAACCAATTCAGCTTCTTGAGCTGGCTTTTGCTTTGGATCCTTGTACAAGAGGTAGTGGCCTCTGCTAGCCCAAACTTGATAAAACATCTCGCTTCTGGTTAGCATCCATGCGTGGGTGGATGGATGCTGGCTAGATGCCATGCCACTATGTCCCTCACCCTGCCAAAGACTGCCAGCGTAAGTCCAGCACCTTTGTTCCTACAGTCTCCTTACCCATGCTAAGTGAGAACCACACTGTGTGGTGGTCACTCCCTGTGCCAGCAGGTCCTCCACCCACAGCTCCCTGATGTGTCTCCATTAGTCAGCACAAGGTCCAGAATGTTTTCTAACCTTGTCAGCTCCTTACCACCTGTACCAGAAAGCTGTCCTGGAAAGTCTCTAGGAAGACCTGCTCCCTGATGCTTGAGGTGGCTGGGTGCTCCAATCTACCCCCTGCAGACTGAAGTCCTCGGCAATCACGGTGTTACCCTTTCTACTTACTCTCTTATCTACTCTACTACCTCTCTGTGTCATGTTCACTGTTGCAAAATAGATAGGTAGTGATTAGTGATGATGCCTTGTTAGCTCAGTGACCCAGTACTCACCATGCCTTCGCACTCGAGAGGTTACTTGAGGTCACTGAAACTGTACAAGATAAATGCATTATCACACACTGAACCGCTGCATATCCCTTTATTTTTGCAACAGGTGTCTGAATAGATCTGCACTGATAAATCCATTTATTCAGGTACTATGTGATAAATTAATTTATCCACATAGTAACTACATCATCACCCATTTATCCACACAGTAACTACATCAGTAGCTCATTTATCTACACAGTTCTCTTCAGATTTCATTTAGAATGTTCAGCCTCAGAAGCACTACTAACCATATTTACATGTGAATAACTTAAAACTAAAAAGATAACATGGTACTGTGAGCACGAAAATTGTTCAGCACAAAATTATTTACAAAATGAATGTTTCATTTATATAAACCCTGTATATTGTATATGATTAGCAAGAAAACAGAAAAATTTAATTTTCTGTTCACTTTTTGACAAACAAATCTGAATAACTTTAAAACAAAAATGATAGCATGGTACTGATAAGCACGAAAATGTTCAGCTCAAAAATATCTACAAAATGAGTGGTGTTTCATTTATAGATACCATTTTGTTTTTATAATTAGCAAAAACAGCATAAAATTCAATTTTCTTTTCCCAATTTTTGATAAATTATTTACACCTACCAAAATCAAAATGTTCACAGATCTAAACCTGTTGCATAAATGGAATATACAGCGGTTCAGTGTGTTGATAATGCATTTATCTTATACAGTTTCCAGTGACCTCTCAGTAACTATCACTCATGAGTTTACTTGAGGTCACTGGAAACTGTACAAGATAAATGTATTATCGCAACACTGAACCGCTGCATATCCCTTTATATATTTATATGCCTGCAGATATGCAAGGAGAAAGAAAAGACAGAACTAGCAAGGGAAGTCAGACAGCTAGTGAGAGGCGGAGAATTGCAAAACCGTCGGAGTGATCAGTTCCTAAGTCTCGCAAGAAAATTTGGTTGTGCAACCAGACATAGAAGAGACAGAAAAGGAGAGGATAGAACAGACCCTTGCGTTTAAACTCTTTCTGAATAACACTTGAGGCAGAGCCTTATTCAGCCCAGTCACACTCCCGCCTGGAAACCTTGCTTGATTTCCACCCACTTGCCTCCCCACACCTAGTTTAAAGTCACCTGGTCTCTATGTACTCCCCAGCTTCCTCTTTAAGACCCCTAAGCCCTCCTTACTCAAGTGTAACCTGTCCGAGGCATACAGGTTTTGTTATTCCAAGTTCTATCCCACACCCCACCAGCCTGCACCTTTGGTCTGAAACCACACCCAGCCATGCTAAACTCCACTATCCTCTGCTTCCTTGCAGTACTTGCTCTGGGTACTGGGAGAACTTCTGAGACAACAGCCGAACTTCCTTGCTTCCTCGCATAGCTTCCCAACTCCATGAATCTCTCCTGTACCTACCGACGTGTTCCTTTCTTAGTCATTACGTGCCAGTTCCACGATGATAAGAGTTTCTCCCTTTCCTTCTTGCACACTTAAGAATACACTGATCCACCCTTCCCAGGTCATTCCTGGTATACATTCCACCCAACTGCAACTATGCTTTACACCCTTACTTCCCTATCTCACCTCTTTCAGTACTGAGTCACCTAGAACTAAGACCCTACCTCCTTTTTCATGCTCTAGCCCTAGTTTCTCCCATTTTTCTGGTCACAGTTCTACACAGTGATTTCATTTAGCATGTCCCTGATGCCTACTGTCCCCCAGCTACCTGCCTTGCCCCTTGCCCTTCCCCTATCCTGTCCCCTGCCCCCTAAATCCACCTCCGATCAACAATCACCTCCTACTTCACCACCTGGATCAGCACCCTCTCTCTCTATACCACTACACCCATGCTCCACCCTCCCACCTTGGTTTCAGTCCCGCCAACCCCTTAACCTCCCCTCCTGCTGTTACCCCCCACTGCCATACTGCTACACCCTGTGTCGCTACTATTCCCCTTTCTCCTGTCCCACCCACTAGCTCCTCCCCTCCTGTTCATCCAGGTTAGCCAGCACTGAGAACCTGTTGTTTAACACCCGCACTTACCCCTGAGCATCCCCTGGCATTCTGTACTGCTACTCCACTTACTCCTGCCCTAGGTTAATTTCTGCCCCTATTGTGGGTTCTCACCACCTCTGAATCTAGTTCCAACAGGTTCCCAAGGAGGCAGCGACTTTGGTCCATATAATTCTCCTCCTTGCTCACCATTGAGCCTGTTAGCCCTGCCATCTGCATGGGCACCCTATGGACATTAGGTCCAGGATAGTCTCCTCCAGTCTGTCCCAACCCTCCCGGCCTCCCTTTAGCCAACTAATCTCTTCCCTAAGCTGTGCTGACCTTGGTCCATGTATCCTCCCCCGCCCCCACAGAGTCTGTCCTCTATTCCGTACGGGTACTCTCCTTGACCCATACGGTCCCACCATCCTCTGCCCCCAACTCCCTTCTCAGCCATCCAATCTCCTCCCTTAACTTTTCAAGCTGCCTACACCATGCACCCCCACTCTCCAGGCAGTCCCTAAGATGACGGCTGCCCCACAGCCATTGCAACTACTACCTTTACTGCATCTCCTCTCACCAAGCTGCCTCTGGCTCGTGATACATGAAAGGTGCGAGAGGTGTAACTTGACCATTTAATACTGCAGCCCTGCATCTGAAAGGTCTAACAGGTACTCTAAGACTTCATTTGGTGGGCATCGGAATGGATCAAGAGGGATCATAGCACACCATAGCAAAAGACGCTCCATTTAGCGGTGTAAGTCTTCCTGGTGGAGGGCTTATAGCTGCCAAAAGAATCTGTGAGATTCTCTGGGAACTTTGAACCTGCCCACTTCTACCTCCTCAACAGCCAGGCAAGGAGAACGAGTGCAGATCGGGATGAACCAGGGATCCCTGTGTCAGAAGGTCCTTCAGAGAGGTAGTTGCCTCGGAGGAGCCTCCAGTAATTTGTTGATTAATGGGAACCAGCTCTGTCGAGCCCAGTATGGTGCAATTATAATCATCCCCCCGCATCTCTATTCTGAGCAGCATCCTTGAATTAGTGGTAGCAGGGAAATGCATAAAGAAAGCATCTTGTCCACTACAGTCTGAGTTCATCCTGACAGAAAACACCAGGTTCTGGATTTCTGAAGCAGAATAGAGTCAGTTGTGCACTGCATGGGGATGCAAAAAGGTCCACGCTGGGGCGCCTGTGCTTTGAGAGAGATACAGTACATTCGCTTGGAGTTCCAATGGATTTTGAGCTGAAAACTTGATTAAATATGCTTTAAGATAAGCATTTTTGAGTTGAAAGTACTCACGATTGTAAGGAGTTTCCAGCTACTCATATGGATAAATTTGTTTCGGGAAAGGAGCTCCAGCTCGAGGACCGAGGGCTCTCTGACAATGGCTTGAGCAGGAACACCTCCCGGTATACAGACGCCAGACCAGAGTGCTAAGCCTAAACTGCAAGCTAAACCTACACTGGCATCAATCCAAACCTTCCTAGCTGAGTTCCAGACAGAAGTCAGACAATCTACCTCTCAGATTGAAAGTTCATTGGCAGAAATCTCCTCCATTGCTCTGCCATCAAAATATGGGCAAAGAACACAGAGCAAGCTATCAACACCAATGAAAATGAAGTTAAAGCAATTTTGTTGAGTACTCTAACTTTGCGGGTGCAGTGAATGCCACCTGCATGAGCAGTTGGATCAGGCGTCAAGACTGGAGCATTTACAGAATAACGACTTGGAAGAAAGTTTTAAGATTAATCGGATTTCAGGAACTATCCCAATTTCAGAGCTGAAAGAAACAGTTGAAAGGGCTCTGTTTTGTTTTTCTTAGTAGAACCGCCACTGTCTCTGGAGACTGTTTTAGGCCTCCCACTTGCCAGATGAAGGAACCTGCCATGGATTCTCAAAAAGCAAGATTTATTATCCTTACTTTCAATAATTTGGCAGAGCGAAACAAATTACTTCAGATGGCTCGAACGACAAAACATTTTGTTTATGAAGGTCATCATTTTCATCTGTATCCTGACTTTTGCCTACAAACCCAACGTAGACATAAGCGCTTTCTCCATTTTGTCAGAATTTAAAGAAGCTGTGTTATCAGCTACTTTATACTGGGTGTTTATACTGGGAATAGAATGGTAAAAGGCTATTTAGCTCATTGTAACCATTCCCCACAATTAGTGGGACCATCTGGAACCATTCTGTTCTAACCATCAATTTTCTTTTAAATGTATAAACTGATGTACAGCTAACAATCTCTGCTGGTAACATGTTCCATAGTCTGCCAATTATATGTATAAAGGAAAAGAACCCCATATTATTATTTTCTGTATCCAATTTAATTTATGTGTTATGTCCCCTAAAATAGTCCGTTTGGACTGCATCTTAATATCCATACTTAGCCTCAACTCCTGATTTGACATGATCTTGAACATCTGAATGATATCTCCTCTAATCCTTCTCTGTTGTAGATGGAACAGTCTGTTTTTTAGCCTGGTATCATAGTCAAACTTACTCATACCACCTATTTGTTTGGTAATCTAGCTGAGTTTTTTCCACTTTATCTATCTCCCCTTTTGTGTGGAAACCACAGCTGAGACCCAAAAATTCAAATAGCGCCTTTATGTATGTTCTACAGAGTGACACTAAACGCGCCATTGACTTAATAAAACTTCTTCTAATGTTCATTATCATAAAATTGGCCTCTTTATTGTTTGAGATCTATGTATTTTAAATTCTAACTTATTATCCACTATGGCCTCACAGTCCTTTCATGACTGGATACTTTTAATGTTATCCCATTTATAGTACATGTCATGCTTCATTTAAGTTACCCAAATGCATTACAGTGTATTTACTGACACTAAACAGCTTTCATTATGTATTGATCACTCCTCGATTTTCTTTATATCTTATATCATAGTGTTTTGTTGTGCAATTGTTTCAACAGGTCCCCTCAACTTAATGTCATCTGCAAATATTATAACTTTATTCCCTATACCCTCATTTAAGTCAGATGTATATATTGAGAATAATATAGGCCCCAATACTGAGCTCAGTGGCACCCCACTGGTGACCACCTAGGGACTGAACATTCTCCCAGTACATGCACTAACCGTATTCTAGTTTCCAGCCAGCTTTTCACCTGCAATATTATCCTACTGTCTATTCCCAATCTTGACATTTTATTTGTTATTTTTATGTGGAACCTTGTCAAATGCTTTACAAAAGTTGAGAAAAATGATATCGATAGGTACTTTTTTTTTTAATGACTTGCTTATATATTCATAAAAACACAAGTGATTTGTTGTGCATCCTCTCTTAAAGCCATGTTGTGATCTATCTGTCAAATCCAGGAATTTAATATTTTCTTCCGTTTTTGTTTCAGAAAGCTCTCAGCCATCTTGTACAATACTGCAGTCAAGCTGACTGGCCAGTAATCTGATGCATCACCTTTCTTCCCTTTTTATGCAGTGGAATAACAACAGCCCACTTCCAATCATCTGGCACCTGCCCTGAATTAAAGGAATCATTTAGATTTTACCTGACTTCCAGTTCCGTTGCCTGAGGATGGACGCCCCAAACGGTGAGCTCCCGACTGATTATAGAAGATCCAAACGAATCTAACTCTTAACTCAAACTCAGCACGGTACTGGAACCTAGAATAGATTGCCTACTATGTCGCAAAACTAAAACATAAAGATTCCGCTCAGACTCATATCCTACGTTAAAATTCCCAGCCAAAAGTACACAGGCGCAGGCGCTCTACGAGCCGAGATCTCAGACCTAACAGAACAACCCACCACCTTCACGAAGACGACGGAGGAGGATTTTACTATCACCTTAAAGACACTTTACAGCACTCTACAATAAATCTGTGACACTCTTACTAGAATCGAGCAGAAAGCGTCGGAAGATAGGAAAACATCGTGGAGCTGACCCGCCAAACAAAACAACTAGAGGAGACAGTGACAGAGTATACAGAGATCTCAGATGTCCATAATGCTGCTCTGAAGGATCTACACTACAGAGACTTATCTTACAACAACAGCTGGAAGACTTAGAGAACCAAAATAGACGCAACAACATAAGAATACACGGCTTACCAGAAGAAACAGAATCAGGCCCAATGCCTGAATTTATTGAAAGCTTGCTGGAAAGAGCTGCTCGATTAGATAAGGACAAAGATCTGGGCATAATACGTGCACATCGCTCACTGGTCCCCAAGCTGAAAGACCCAAAAGCCCGCCCTCGCTCAGTAATATTGGCCTTTGTAGACTTTAGAATAAAGGAAGAAATCATTAGGGCAGCCTGGGCAAAAAAATCATATTTGGGGACACACGGCTTTTACTTTGATCAAGATTACGACTCTCAAACTTTAGTTCACCGACAAAAAGCATTTCGGGTGGTGAAAGCAATCAGACAAGCAGGTTTTTCAGCACAACTTGAATACCCAGCTAAGATAAAAGTACCTACACCTGAAGGTTGGCAAAGATTTCAAGAATTGTCAGAGGCCTGTAGCTGGGCTAAGCAGCATGGTGTAGTGACTCCACTAGAGAGCGCAACCAATCACCACATAGCCATGGCGAAAAATCATGGCAAAGAAAGGAACGAAGGAGTTAGACCCCAGTGCACAGATGACACCAATTCAATGTGGGACAGTGTTTGTAATAGAGCCGCCTCAACACGGCCCAACCACTGATCTTTAACTACGGAAGTTCTGATGGAGCATCCTTCTTCACAATCGAATGGATGAGTAATAATATAGAGCTACTTGGTCTGAGCAATTCATTTACTCTCTCTTTCAGAGATCTACAGTCCAAGCGGGATTCAAGTACTTAGGTTCTGGACTGAGTGACCCCACACGCCCTCCTCTCTTACTATTTGTACTTTACTGTGCCTCTGATGGATTAACTTTTCAATTTATGACAGATCAATGGTCAAGAGGCTTTAATGTGGCAGAAATGGTTGATGAACAGATGCACTCTTCCCAGTCGTTTAATTAAACGAGCGAACCCACTTGGGTCAAAATTATAGCAGTCAGTGCATCGTCCCTAAACCTCCACCACAGACTGATGTGGGCATATTTGGAAGGGTTGCTTTGGAACAAATTTAGATGTCATATACTGTTCTAAACATGGTCTCAAACAAAAACAGAGTTTATTCAGACGGGTCATATGAGAGAGGTGGAAGCCTCTAGGCCGGGGTGATACTGGTCCGTGATAGCGATCTTATTAATTTGGGTGAATGATAGATGTGTCTATGGAGGGGAATGGGATAAGCAAAATGACATTAGACTCTCTTCTTCCATCCAGATTGTTGCCCTGGTACCATGCAATTTAGATTTTGGGGTACGGGCGTAGCAATTAGAGGCCCGCCATATCAAGAGCAAGAACAGTAGGTGTAAATGGCTATGGGGAGGGAGAAGGGGCAATATGGAAGTAACAATTAAAATATCCCTAGACAACATCTCTAGCCTAAAGAAAGGGCACAAAGAGGCTACAGGGCATTTTAATAGCACACCCTCTTGGAAGGAAGGACAAGGACTGAAATAATGGAATCTAGATACGGACTCACCCTGTTCATGGGTTTAGGCTGAGACCCCACCCAGAGCCATGAAAGACTGCCCAGGTAGGGACACGCATTGTGGCGTGCTGAAAATGAAAGTTAGAGACTACAGGTGTTAAAATGAAGGAACCTCCCTCTCCCCTCCCGTCATCCTTTTGAAGGAACAACGGCACCCCCGGTGCCTAGGAGGAGTTGGAGGGTGGTTATGGAAGAGCCCCCGCCCCTTTCCCTCCTTGGGTCTGATCGAGAGGCCCAGCAGTTCCTTCTTGGGTGGGCCCCCCAGCAGCAACGGTTTGATTTCCTAAGTTGTTGCTGGAGTTTCAGATGGATGTCCCCCGGCAATGGTTCCTCAGAATCTAAATAAGTTGGTGTCGGATATATTGGTTGAAAGTCCAACAGTCACTCAGGCGACTGGAGTCATCCCAGTCGGGGAATCCGCAGATTTTTACAGTGAGGTTATCCCTGACGGGGACCGAACTATCTTGGTCTCCTACCACACTTCATAGAGCACTCCTGAGGTGTGGAGTTGGGAATAAAGAAACCTTGAAGCTGTCTAAATGCCTCCTCCTTTGTGGGAGGCTTTGTAAATATGTTGTTGGTTCTACAAGTTAAATATCTATGTTACTAATTTTCTATACAGTTCTTACAGGCTCCATGATACTAGAATCAGGGATGGCTTTCTTTTCCTTTTATATTACTTTAAATGGCGGATCTTAAATTGATTTCTTGGAATGTCCGGGCATAAGCAGTCCGTCCAAAAGGGCTAGAATTCTGAAGGAAATACAGAGACAGGGAGTCAATATAGCATTTCTACAGGAGACCCATTTGAACCAGGCTGAACATAGAAAACTAAGGAGAAGCTGGGTGGGCGAGGTTTAAGCGCCTGAATGCACTCACCAAACAAACAAGAGGGGTACAGCAATCCTGGTCAGGAAGGATACTCCTTGTACTATTTCTCAGGTATATACAGACCCTGGGGCAGATTTGTGAAGATAGAAGGGAGTTCAAGGGTCAAAAGTGCATCTTTCTGAACCTATATGCCCCTAATGATGAACAAAGAGGGTAACCTTTCTGACCAAAGCGTTGTCTGAGGACGACCTTAGATCCAAACAGGTTAATATTTATTGGTGGAGATTTTATACAGCGACAGATCTAGGCCTCGACAGAATAGGTTCCCATTCTACAGGTCCTGCAAGGTCTAGTAAAGCCCTCACGAGGCTATGTGCTGAACTTCTTTGGTGGATGCGTGAGATTTGCCCCACCCTTAGACAAGGATTACACATATTACTCCCCAAGTACAGGATGTATTCCTCGCATTGATCGTTGGTTGGTTTCAGCAAATGCATTACCCTCTATGTTTAGAGCAGGATAGGGTCCATCTCAATCTCAGACCACGCCCGTCACACTGGAATGTCTCTGGCCCAAAACCTCCAGAATCTATTTGGCGTCTCAATGCCAGTTTATTGAACCTTACAGAGTTCAAACAACTTATACAATGATCAATAAAGGAATATTTAGAGACAAACCGGAGAGAAGACACAGAGTCAGGAGTTAGATGGGACGCTTTAAATGTTACTTAAGGGAAAAGTGATTGCTTACGATCAAAACATAAGAAAGCACAGATCAAAGAACGATAGAACTAGAGGCAAAGATATCTCAGTTAGAAAGGGCCCATAAAGAGACCTTAGACCAAAAATGCGAGGAAGAATTACTTAGGACCCGAACCAAACTGAATAAGATTCTAGATCTTCAGATGGAAAGACTTTTAGCTCTACGCTAGACAAAGGTTCTATGAACATGGAAACAAAGTGGGAAAATTTTGGCCTGGCAGTTGCGAAAGGAGAGAGCCTCTAGGGCAGTCCCAAACTTAAAACACCTGAGACAAATAATATAACCTGCCCCCCTTTAATTACTGCACAATTTCTGAAATTTTATTCTACCCCTACAGCACAGACAAAACATAAATCATGAGAGAAAGACCCTCTCATTCCTTAATAAACTCCAATTCCCCACCCTCTCAGAGATACAAAGGAAAGATCTAGAATCCCCCATATCAGCAGCAGAAGTAACTCAAAAATTAAAAATCTTAAGAATGGGAAAGCCCCAGGATGGATGGCTATGTTTGAATTCTATAAAACTTTCTTAGACTCGCTTCTACCGGTCTTACTGGACACATATAACGAGTTGTGGAGGGAGAGGGGCAGCCTCTGATCTTGGAACTTGGCCCAAATCTCTGTGATTTTGAAACCAGATAAAGATCCGAAGACTGTAAATCCTACTGGCCAATCTCACTTTTACCAGTGGATTTAAAATCTTCACTGGGATCTTAACCAGTCGGCTCCAGAAAGTAATAGGCTGTTTAGTGCATAAGGATCAGACCGGCTTTATCTCAGGGAGATTTCTTCAAGATAACATACGTTGCCTGTTGAACGTGATCTCAACACATAAAAATACCAAACAACTTCAACTGGCTATTAGTATGGATGCTGAGAAAGCGTTTGATAGGGTAGACTGGGTGTTTCTGGGTGAAACCCTAAAAGATTTGGCCTGGGAGAGAAGTTTGTCAACGTTATCAACAAATTATATAAAACCCGGAGGCCAGAGTCAAGGTCAATGGACATCTCTCAGAGAGATTCCCCTCATGAGGGCTACAAGGCAGGGCTGCCCTCTCTCCACTTCTTTTCACCTGTCACTTGAGCCCCTTCCTATAGAAATCAGATCTAACCCTTGATCCAAGGTGTGGAAGTTGAGGCCACACCCAAAAAATCGCATTGTATGCAGATGATTCTCTCTTATTTTATCACACCCAGAAACATCCGTCCCGCCCTAATTCACTCTCTGGAGGAATATGGCACATTAGCAGGTTATAAAATTAACCTTCAAAATCCTAAACACTGGTCCTTAGTGGGAACCCCTCAAAGGCCTTTAAAGAATCTCTACCCTTTTATGTGGGCCAAAAGAAATACAGTTAAATATTTAGGCATACACATTTCAATTGACCACTCCCTCTTATATAAAAACAACTATGTCAAACTATTTCAGACCCTACAGGCTGACATAGCCAGGTGAAACTCACTTCCCTGTCACTGTACGGCAGATCACAAACTCTCAAAATGAATGCCCTACCTAGGCTTCTGTTTTATTCCAAACCCTCCCAATTCAACTCCCTAGACAATTCTGGGCTAACTTACAAAAGAGGTCCAAGATTTTATTTGGAACAGGAAAAAGCCAAGGTTGGCCAGGAAGTTATTACAAACCCTAGGGACAGGGAGGCTTGGCCCTGCCAAATTTTTACTATTACTTTCTGGCAGCTCAAGGTGCAGAGATGTGCTCCTGGATAAAACACCGGGTTGACTTCGGATGGTATCACCTAGAGGAAGCCGCAGTTCGAAAATGGGCCCTGTGGGCGGTTTCTACTGGCAATATGCCTGCACCCATGATTAGAGAGATCACCAACCCATGGATCCTCCACTTACTTTGGATTCTTAAGAAGTTGAGAAGGTCACTGGCACCCCAGAGGGACCCGGTCTGCTTTCCTAATAAGGTTTGAAGCCTCATTCATTCCCCAAGAGGAGACCCAGGGTATCAATATTGGCCGCATCGACTCTCCACTTTCTCCCAATGTGTTGAGAGGACCAATTGTTACTCCTTTACTCATTTAAGAGACAAATTTCACCTCTGTCGTGAGGATCATTTTAGATATTTACAAGTCCAACACTATATCACCTCCGAAACAGGCTACAGAAAATAATTAGAGGAAAGACCCCTTAGAGGAGTTTTCACTGTAATAGCATGATCAAAAATATCCTACACCCTCTTGCTCAGCTGTATGATATCTTAATTAATCTAAACAATCCAGGCTTAGAAATAATTAAACAGAGATGGGAAACAGAGCTAGGATTTCGATCCCACAACAAACCTGGGACAATAGACTGAACAAGGGTTGGCAGGTGACACGCTCTCCTTCCTGGCGAGAATTTCAGTGGAAGGTCCTTCTTAGATATTTTCTTACACCCTCTAAAACAAAACATTTTAAAGTAGGAAGTTCAGAGATTTGTTGGAGATGTGGCGCGCCAGGAGGTCCCCAACACACATATATTTTGGGAATGTTCCAGAATTAGCAATTTCTGGAAAGAAGTACATGGGTACATCCTTTTAGAGGGAGGAGATGGTGCTGGGGCTCTTGCTTGGTCACAGGACCTAGACGTGAAAGGCTTCTACCACAGATCATGAGAGTGGCAGCGTTGAAGTCGATCACATCGAGATGGCTTTCTCACCACCCAACAATACAGGAATGGAAGTTCAGAATGAGGCAATTGGAATCAATGGAACAAATTACTTGTAGTTTAAGACAGGGTGGGGAGAAGTTCAGTGCCATTTGGTCCCTGGCAAGCCTTGAGTCGGATTAGGAGCCCCGGACATTCCATTAAAAGCCTTATTTATTTCTTTTAAGGAAAGAAAATGATGCCTAGAAGACCTCTTTCTTTTAAACAGTAAGATTTCATAAGGAGCCAATGTATTAAAGCTAAGCTAAAATCTGAAGGAAGTATCAGGACGCCAAAGTTGAGTTATCAATGTTATATTAGGTATCCAAATGTAAAGTCCATTTGTCAGTACAGTTCGAACTCTGTTAACTAGACAAGTCCGCCAGATTGGAGACAATGGGCATAACCTCCCTGTCTGGGGAAATAGATGGGGACATCTCAGTCGGGACAAGACAGAAAGAGGAGACGAAATAAATAGACATAAACCTTGGTATAATTTTAATAAGACTGACAGGAACTTTTAAATTGTCTAGCACTTCCCGAGGAACTTATTGACAAAATTGTTTTTCATGTATGGAAATTACCCATTAAGAAAAGTTCAACTAATGGAACTATGTAATGTTATGTAAGATGACACAATGGACACTCAATAAAATATGAAGTACAAAAATTAAGGATTTTACTCAAAGGGTATACAATGGTTACCTATTTCTTTTATTAATATTGGACTTAAACCATTCGGCCAGCAGATTTATGAATTTTTAGTTTATTTATCAATTCCATTACTTGAATGATACTACAGATCAGATCTAAGTGTGGGCATATATTTTGTGGAATACTATAAAGAGTATTTTCCTCCTTTTCACAGACAGTCCCAAAGTCATTATTGAAAGTTTTAGCCATGTCTTTGACTGTTTTGATCATGTTTCACTATAACCAATGGGCCTATTTGGTTGCATACTTTATTTTGATTATTTACATAGGCATAACAATTTTGCCATTGTCTTTTGAATATGCTAATTTTAGCTCCAATTTGGTTCTTTCTTGCCTAATCTTCTTAAGTTGTTTTAATAACGGTTTGTAATGTTCTCCTCTGTTCACTGTACTTCTTGATCTCATTTTCTCATATGCTCTTTTTTTCTTGCTTAACTTTAAAATCCTATTAGTACACCAGGATGGTCTTTGCCCTTTTATGTACATTCTTTTGTAGGAATATAGGTCTCTTCTAATGACAGTAATTTATTTTTAGAAGTTTCCACTTTTCATTAACAGATTTGCCTGCAAATTCTTGTTCGATGCCCATTTTGATAGTTCCTGTTTACTTTTTAAAAATCTGCTTTATGATAGTTTCTAACTATTGTGGACCCTCTAATTCTTGTGGCTGTGTATTTTTAATAAAGAATTGGAAAATGGTATGGCCACTATTTCCTGTTGCTCCTGGTCCTTATCCCAGATATCATATCTTCCCTATTTGTTATAATGAGGTCTAATACATTATTCCCCTTGTGGGCTTATACACTAATTGGGTTAGACCTGCACGTAGCATCTCAATAAAACAGTTTCTGCATCTCTGCACATACTACCTTTTCTCAGGTCAAACTGGGGAAGTTGAAATCGCCACAGACTATTATGTCCTCTCTGGGACATGTATTCAATTTCATTCATGATGTGTTTGTTAGTTTTCTTTTGGAATCTGGCACCCTGTAATAAAGTCCAAGGTACAATTTTGTTTTACTAATGCCCTCCAAGGCTATCCATATAGGTTCAGTACCACTGTCTTCTAAGAGTGGGACTATACTTCCCTTTAGACAGTTCTTAAGAAAGAGAGCCACTCCTCCACCTTTCTTGTCCTATCTTTACAGAAAAATGTATAACCTTCTATATTTCTGTTCCACTCTATACCTGGTTCCCAAGGTTTCTGTAATCATGCAGATGTCTATACATTCTTCAACCAACTTAAGTTCTAGCTCTGATTTTTGCTCACATTTAAACTTCTTATGAAGGGACCATATTTGCAGAACATCCAATTTTTCCATTTTTTGCTGTTTTATATTTTCAGTAGCATTTTCCCTGCTCCCAATTTGAGTTTCTTCTGATGTTCAACCCCTCTCCCTACTAATTCGTTTAAAGCTTTTTGTACATATTTCTTTATTTCCATTCCTAACTTTCTACTACCTTTTCTAATAAGGTGGAGGCCATCTCCACAGAAATATGCTGGTTCATTTATATATTTCACCGAGTGCCTAATGCATCCCAGCCCTTCCTTTGTAGTCAATGTTCTCAACCAATTATTTATGTCTTTAATCTTTTTCACTTTAAATTCATTTTCCTAGGCACCAGTAGCATTTCTGAAAAGTACACTTCACATTCCAATTTACTCGCTTCATGCAATATACCTTTATATTCCTGTATAATATCCTCAACAGCCTGATATCTAATATTGTTCACCCCAAGACGGAAGATCACTGTTGCATTTCTATTATTTTCACCCACTATATCCTTTAACATATTTTTAATGTCGTGGATTTTTGCCCGAAAATAGCTAGTTGTTACTTGCTCTTTGTTTACTGCTGATATATATCTATCTGTAAATTTTAGTATGGAGTCTCGAATACATAAACCATCTTATTTGCAGAATTCTAAGTTACTATATGGTTTTGTTCCATCGGTGTACAATTTACTTCTTCATTTGTAGGTTCATTACTTATAGTTATTTGACTATTCTATGGTTCAACTGTGGTGTTTCTTTCATCATTTACTTGGTTATGTTATCAGTTCCCTGTTGAATTGCTCCTAAGGCAGGTGCAGTGACTGTGCTTGTGACACTTAAAGGTTCATGTGCTTGTGACACATTTTATTTTCACTGTACTTAGTGCCCCACTTATATTTTGTGGCTCATTATGTTGATTGCACGATGCGCAAGAAACATATTGTGCAGCTGCTCCAGAAGCAGGTTGTGGAGGTGTGGCACTGTTGTGGCCAATACCCCCACTGCCTTTTAAGGCTTGGTCCCTATTCCACAATGCCTGGCATGCTGCTGCTGAAACTAGTCCAGCCAGCATGCCACAACCTGAAAGTTTCAGCCGCTGAATCGGGGCCCCTCATCATTGCAGCGTCATCCGCTGAATGAGGAAGCGACCCGTCATTGCAGTATGGTCCTTGCATTCCCCCATCCAGTTTGCCGACGGGGCCCAGTCCCCATCGGATTCTGTTACTGTGTGCCAAGGGTGCACAATCCCCTCAGCATCATGTCCCCCTTCTTTCTTTGCCGACAGGGTGACCAATCCCTCGTCGGCATGTTCCCACCCCCATTTCTTGTGTGCCGAGGCTGCCCAATCCTCGGCTCAAGAGCCCCAAGTATGTGCCATCGGGGTGCCCAGTCCCCATTGGCTCCAGTGCCCCCACCCAAAACACGAGGTGGCACGCTGGAAGCTCACCCCAACGTACAGAAGTACCTATAAAAGAAAAACCATCCCACAATGTCTATTTTTATTTATTAATTTTTTTTATTTTACACCCTGAAAGAAGAAAAGGGTCCCTCGTCGCCTGTGCCCCTTCCTGAACCCGCACCCACCCACTGCATCTCACCTCCCCACACCCCCTCACCCCATACTTTCCTTCTGGAGCCCGGCGCACCAATCTTTGGTGGACCGAGAACAGGTCTGCACTCTTCAAAGCCAACTGCAAACTGAGGAAATGCCAGTAAGCTGTATGATGGCATAAAGTTTTTTCAACTTTGGTGCATATCTCAGGCATTTTCAGAATTTTGGCACAAATTTTCAACATGGGGTTTTTGGGATGCTTCCTCATTTCAGCCACTGTCATGGCATTATTCGGCACCGAAGGTGATTTCACGGTCACTGTGCTGAATCACCTTTCAGGACCGACAAGAAACGACAGTGCCAGTGTTCATGAGGTGGGCTCTCAAAAGCCAATGTTGCAGACCTGGTGGAAAAAATCCAAAAGCGGACTGTTTCTGCGAGCGTGCATTGCGCAGTTGCTACGCATGCTCGTAATCTTTGCAAACTTGTAATATTTTCATGCCAGATTTTCAACACTGGCATTTTTTCACACTTCCTTATGAATAGTACAGCTGTCATTTTTCCCATCCTGGCCGAATATGTTTTCGCACTTCCAGCGCAGAACAGCGTGGTCGCTGTGGGAAATCAATGTTCGGGACAGATTAAGAAAATGACAGTGATACTGTTTATGAGCAGAGATCCTAAAATCCCTATGTTGAAAATTTGGTGACGTAAGTCCATAAATGACTGTGCTACACACGTTGCGTTGAGCTGTTTCCACGCACCCTTGTAATATGTTGCAAATTTGGAATATTTTCACGGCCACATTTTAAAATTGGCATTTTTCACACCTCCTTATGAACAGTACAGCTGTCATTTTTCACATCCTGGCGAAATATGTTTTTGCACTTCTGGCCCAAAATAGCATGGTCGCTGTGGGAAATCAGTGTTTGGGACAGATTAAGATCGAGCAAGTGAGAAGGGGAGGACCGAGCTCAACTAAGCTTTGTCGGACTGCTGCAGATTTCTTTGTGGGCAGAAAAAGGTGCCAACACAGGCAGGAGCCCAGTACAAAGGGAAGCTTGCAGCACCGGAGAAACGGAACAGTGAGAGAGAGGGGAGTGAGCAAGCTCAACGGAGCTCTGATGGACTGCTGGATTTCTTAGTGGGCAGAAAAGGTGCCAATGGAGGCAGGAGCCCAGTACAAAGGGCAGCCTGCAGTGTCAGGAGAAACAGAATGAGTGAGTGAGAAAGGGGAGTATGCAAGCTCAATGGAGCTGTGTCAGGACTTTACAGTTGCCCACCCTCCTGCCCAGAGTCCTCTGTTGTCCTATATTAGAGCAGGGTCTCTGGAGTGGAGACAAAGCAATGGCTGGATACTTTTAGGATTGCTGTAATAATACAGATTAAGTTACTCTGTTTATTTCTCTAACTGAGCAAAGTACTGAGCTCTAGTGTTATGATTGCTGTAATAATACATAATTTATATGTTCTGTTTATTTCTCTGAGCTGAGTAGTAAATTTGGTAGGAAAAATCCCCCAAAATGACTGTTTTACAGGTGTGCATTGCATGAGTTGCTACGCATGCTTGTAACTGCATAAATCTGAAATATTTTCCTACAGATTTTCAACAATGGCATTTTTCCACACCTCCTTATGTTGGCCGAAATGCTTGCACTTCAGGCACAGAATAGTGCGGTCGCTGTGGGAAATCAATGTTCGAGACACATTAAGAAAACCACAATGACACTGTTCAAGAGCAGAGGTCCTAAAATGCCTATGGTGAAAATTTTGTGATGAAAGTCCATAAAATGACTGTTACTGAGCGTGCATTGTGCAGTTTCCATGCATCCTTGTAACCGTAAATTAGTAATATTTTCATGCCAGATTTTCAGCACTGGCATTTTTCACACCTCCTTATGAAAAGTACAGCTGCCATTTTTCACATCCTGGCTGAAATGTGTTTTCGCTTCAGGCACAGAATAGCGCACTCACTTTGGGAAATTAGTGTTTGGGATAGATTAGGATTGAGTGAGTGAGAGAGGGGAGGACCGAGCTCAACTAAGCTCTGTTGGGACTGCTGTGGATTTGTCGGCGAAAAAGGCGCCAACGAGGCAGGAGCCCAGTACAAAAGGGCAGCTTGCAGCACTGGGAGAAGCAGAACGAGCGAAGTGAGGGAGGGGGAGTAAGCAACCTCAACGGAGCTGTGTCGGGGCTGCTGGGGATTTCTTTGTGGGCAGAAAAAGGTGCCAATACAAGCAGGAGCCCAGTACAAAGGGCAGCCTGCAGCTCGGGAGAAATAGAGCAGTGAGTGAGAGAGGGGATTGAGCAAGCTCAATGGAGCTGTGCCGGGACTTTAAAGTTGCCCACCCTCCCACCAGGTCCTCTGTGGTCCTATATTACAGCAGGGTCTCTGGAGTCGAGACAAAGCAATGATTGGATACTTTAGTATTGCTGCAATAATACATATTTGTTTGTTCTGTTTATTTTCTAACTCAGCTGAGTAATACTTGAAGAGCAAAGGATTTCTAACTGGGCTAAGTGAAACTATCTGAGAGCCAAGAATCAAAAGTATGGTAGCTGAGGGTGAAAACGGACAAGGAGGCTTTAGGATTGCTACACTAATACAGTATCTAACGGATGAGATTTGAGACTGAATTACCCTGGTCGGCAAGGGGTCAGTAGGGGGACTTGGGGGGCAGGAATTTGACTAAATAGGGTCCTAACAGTTGCGGTAGTATATAGAACCTGGGAGTAAGAGCCTGTAACATAAGATGGGGGCCAAAATGGGGCAGGTGCCACATGTCAATAGGGCAGGTATATTTGGAAGGGTGGAGGGTGTACAGGGTGTGGGTGTGCCATGATCGTGGACTGGACATGGATGGGGGTGTATGGTCTGTAGATGACTGGCTAGGTTAGGAGGAGTGTAAGTGGCAGGGCAGATGAATACGGTAGGCATCCTGGGGGAATACAGAATGGCAAAGGGGACGGAGGAAGAAAACCTAGGGACTGAAACTGACCCAGTATCAGAGGCACTAGCAGAAAAGAGGAGAAGGGAGGGGTGCCCGAGGCAAGGCGGGGGCCTCCTGATGGGGAGGACGAGATGATGAGGAGTACCAGGGGAGAGAGCAGATGGCTGCGGGTGGAGAGACCAGGGTGGCACGTGAGGGAACACGTGGGGCGGGGACCGATAGGGGCAAGAAATGTAAGACTGGTATCAACTCCAATAGATTCGAACCTCTGCTATGGGACAGAGAGGGAGCAGGAACATACTGAAGGAGGGAGGACAAGCGGGGCATGAGAGGATGGCAACAGGTAGGGCAAGAGATACAGAGGACAAAAGGGTAGAAGGAGGCTAGTAAGGAAGGAGGGGTGGTGACTGAAGGAGAGAAGGCTATGGGAAGGGGAAGGATGGGAGGGCATCTCTATTGGGGTAGAAGGGCTCTAAATCAACAACAGCAGGGATAGGAGAGGGTTGGAAATCAGCAGGGGAGAGAGGAGAGGAGGTTGACATGGGAAGCCCAGTAGGAAGTAGTCAGGCTGGGAAGGGTTCATGGGGGCGGAGGAATAAGACAGAGAAAAGGGGTGAGGCAGAAGTAGGGGGTACAGAAACAGAAGTCACAGAGGGTGCAGTTGCGGGGGTAAGGGACAGGAAGAATGAATATTGGGGTGGTGGAAGGGGCATTAGAAGGAAAGGGGTAAGGTGGGGGGTACTCATCCTGGGGATTCTATACTGAAATGGGTGAGATGGAATGGAAAGGGAAAGGCACAGCCATATTTGGGTTGAAGCTGTCCCCAGGTTTACTGCAGGGGTCAGGGCAGGCACTGCTCAGCGTGCAATAAGGGGAGGAAGAAACTTCATTTACTGTTGTATGTGAGTACAAACGACTTGGACGGGACACTGTGGAAGTAGTGAGGGGAGGTTTGAGTACTTGGGCAGGCAATATGAGGGGTGGGAAAGTTGATGGCATTCTTGGAGGTACTGCTGGTTCCATGTGCAAGCATGGAGAGGAAGGTAGGCTTGAGGAGTTTTAGTGGCTGAGGGATTGGTGCCAACACATTATGGGTTAGGGGAATAGTGACTTGTACACGGGGAGAGAGTACACTGGAGCAGGAAGAGGAGGCGTGTTAAAGGCAGCATTGCTGCCAGGCCACTGGCACTGAGGGTTGAGGCACGGGACGCCACACCTCGCGCCATGCTGGTATCTGGTTCAGCGCAAGCCTGGCCTGCCAGGGTTGGCAAGGGAGGGATAGGATTGAGCATCCGGAGTACTGCTCTCCTATCCTGGGCAGGATCCAGGGACCCATCACTCTGTAGTGGCCCCTGGTGACGACTGCTACTACAGCGCTGTAGTAAAGGGTGGCAGACTGTGGTGGACGTGGCATGCTGTGCCTAAGGTCATTGCACGCCAGACTCCACAAAAGGGAGAAAGTGGAAATGTGCAGTCAGGCAGCATGAGCTTCCGACTCCCACCGCCTCCTGAATGGCTCTCCTCAACCAGATCCTGCTCCGTGGGTTACCTGGGAAGCCTCACCACCCCACCACAGGGGTAATCTGTGGAGGTGAGCAGGTCGGCCTGATGTCGAGGGCAGGGCTGGGGCGGTCGGGATGACCAAGCTGACCATAGCCCAGTGAGAAAATATGTTATTAAAAAAAAAAAAAAAAACAAAGGCAGGATTAGACGAGTGTATCTCTACTAAGATGGATTTAAACAAATGGCGGGGTGGGGCAGCCAAAAGACTGAAGTTGGTATAAGTTGGTATAAAGATCCGACAGGGGAACCTGATGAGCTCACCACCCTAGATACAGGTAAAGGCAGAGGCATAGTAACCCTGGAAGGGGCGGGCAGAGTGGTCAGAGTATAATACAGAAGGCACCACCACCGGTAAGAATAGCGAGAAAGGGTGCAGACTACTGGGAGCATGGACACAAGCCAAAGAGGAAAAGAGTGAGGAGAACGAGGGGTACAGGTGGAAGGTGGTCTGACTACATGGACAGAGAACTGGTTACAGGGAGGGTGCAGAGGGCAGTGGTGGTGGGGTAGCTCTCAGCACCCACAGCAGTGACAAGCAGGAGCCACAGGGCTCAGTGCTTGGCCCAATGCTATTGGGCTCTTTATCTCCCATATAGCACACAGAGTGGGGAGCAGGGTTAGTCTGTTCACATATTATACCAAATCAAAAAGTCAATAGTTATAGTAGCAGAACCCCCCACATATACACTCCCAGCTGCTTAAAAGCCTGCAATTCATTCAAATCACTTCCATTTTCTTACTTACTTGGGGTTCAATGCCAACAAGTGTAAAATCATGTACCTAGGGTACAGGAACCCGATGCTGGATATAGGATGGGGAGGTACTGATACTCACTAGACATGAAAAGGTCCTTGAGGTTATTATTTCAGAGCGCCTCGAGATGGCAGTACAGTGTGACAAGGCTATGGGCAGGGCAAATTGGATTCTGGGGTGCATAAGGGTGGCATCTCCAGTAGGAGGAGGAGGGATGTTGTGATACCATTGTTATCACTCCTGGTATACCCCAGCTGGAGTACTGTGTCCACTTTTAGAGTCCACACTTCAGAAAGGCCATAAGGTGGAGGTTTCCCAGAGGAGGGCAACTAAAATGGTTCAGAATTTTCACAGGAATCCCTACAAGGACAGGCTGAAGAATCTCAACATGTACACTCTGAAAGAGAGGAGGGCGAGAGGTGACATCATCAAGACCTACAAAGTACCTCACAGGGTAAAGAGGGTACAGATGGGAGTTTCCTTCAAATGAGGATCAGCACCCAAACCAAGGAAATACAATGAAGCTGGAGGGGGATTCAGGATAGATGTGAAGAAATATTTCTTTACTGAAAGGGTGGTAGACACCTTGAGCAGACTGCCAGGAGAAGTGGTGGGCGAAAATGGTAGGGGCACTGAAGCATGCATAGGATAAACATAGGGGTATATTAGAAAAAGGGGAAGGAGGGGTCAACAGAGATCAATAGGGCTGTGGAAGTGGAGTAGGTACAAGTTCATTGCAGGAAAAATCCATTAAGCAAGCTCATTCACAAGGAGGTCCTGATGGACACAGGCAGAATAAGACATGCAGTAACATATACAGGCAGGAGTTACAAGTAGGTAGAGAACACTTGGGCAGACTGGGTGGGCTGAGCGGTCCTTTTCTGCTGACAAATTCTATGTTTCTATGGCATCATGTGTTAATTCAGGTGCAATGTTTATTCAAAGTTGGACCTACTATACATCCAGATGTAAGGTACAGTAAATTACAAAATTAGATGCAGCCCACTTACAGTACAATAAACAGAACCCCAGTGCTTTGAGAAGCCTTTACTCTTCATAAGGTTGCTTAAAGAGCTGGGGTTCTAGTTGCAGTGTCCACACCAGTATGCTGATCTTAAAATAGATGCCGGATCTGAATGAGTACTTGAATCTTCCTCACTCCATTTCTTCCCCACTTTGAAAACTGCTTGTCCGAGTTAGTTTTGGCTGGCAGCGCCGCCTGTGTTGTAAGATGACCAATAAGCGGCACTGAAAGACGCCAGACTTCACAGACTGTGAAGACAGCTGCTCACGGACAGACATAAGGCAATTCTACAGGAGGCTAAGGTGGAAGTAAACTGTTGATTAATTAGAATCTGCAGCTTATCCATCAGGTAGGAAAATGGGCAGACTACATGGGCCAAGCGATTCTTAACTGCCTTCAAATTCTATGTTTCTAGGTTTCTCGCCCACTATCTTGGCAAGAAGAAGGCTGCAGCTGTGGCCACTGATGACTGTTCGGATGTGGGGATGGGGGACCAAAGGGACAGACCTAAGGAGATGAAATCATAAAGAAGTAGTCTGAGAGCCACAGCCATGGTTCTCTGACAAACCCGACCTGCCAGACTGCCACCCGCAGTCCAGCTGTGAAGCCACCAGCCCCTCACAGAAGCGCAGGTAGTCTAAGAGCCATAGCCGTAGTTCTCTGATGAAACCAACCTGCCAGACTGCCACCCGCGGTCCAGGTGTGAAGCCACCAGCCCCTCACAGAAGCACAGGTGGTCTCAGAGCCACAGCCGTGGTTCTCTGATGAACCGACCTGCCAGACTGCCACCCACAGTCCAGGTGTGAAGCCACCAGCCCCTCACAGAAGCTTAGACAGTGCTTGATTATATTGTACTAGATTATGTTTTCTGTTAAAACTGTCTTGCTTGCATTTTATAGCTGAAGTTTTCTGATTTAATGTAAATGCCTGTATTGTGTTCCTCAAAGACCAGCAGCGATCTCAGCTCAGGCCTTTGAAAACCCCCTTTTCACCTTTTACTCTAGTATTGTGTTTAAATAGCCCTGTTATTGCTCTTTCAGACACCTTGCCTAACATTTGGTCTGCAACACCCCCATTTAAGCCACTCTGCATTTCTTTTTAGCTCCACGAGTAGCCCCACCCCTCTGACTTTCTTATTTAATTCTCCTCTGCCTTCTCCTTCCAGGTAGTCTGAGAGCCACAGCCGTGGTTCTCTGACTAACCCAACCTGCCAGACTGCCACCTGCAGTCCAGGTGTGAAGCCACCAGCCCCTCACAGAAGCGCAGGTACAGACTTGCCTTCAGGGACTGATTACCTCCAGGAAGGGAGCCCTAGCTGCTGATTTTTGGCTCACCCACCAACCCCCGGTCCTGATTAAATACACATAAACCCTGCCCCGCTTTCTAGATCACTCCTACAGGCTATTGCCAGCCACACCTCATTGGTTATCTAGGCCCTAATTTTCACTGGTCCTCCATCCTCCAGCAGAGGAACCACTCATTTCCCTGGCCCTCTATGCCTGTCCCCTCTAAGTTGCCATAACAGTTAGGGGCTTTCTAACGCTAGATCCGTGCCATGGCCCAACTACTAGGCTTCCTGCCACTGCTCATCCATGTTCTTTTCTCCATCCCTCCCTCCCTCCCACCCTCTCCAATATGCCACCCACCTCTCCCATGCCCTGCCCCTTTCCTGCCCAACCTCACTGGGCTTCCCCACCCCTCCACTTCGTGTCCACTCTCCCTTTCACCCAAACCTGATTCACTCAGCCACACGTCCCAGCCCTTTCTTCATCCCATCACCTCCTGGTTTACTTTTCAACTACTCCCCCTTGCCCAGCTCCAAATGATCACCCAAGCCTTCTAACTAGAGCGTCTGCTCACCATCAGTCACATACTAGCTGCCCACTACCTATCTCTTGTGCTCCTGCTCCTTGCCGAGGTGACATCCACCCAAACCCTGGCCCCAAACCACACACCCCTCTCAATCACTGCAAGCCCCTCCTACATGGACACTTCCTCACTTCTCCCTGAGACCTCTCCCACGTGGCCTGCACCTCCTGCACCTAAATATAAGAAGTCTAGTCCATACACTTGACTCCTGCAGGTACTTGCTGCCCACTATGATCCAGATATCCTCACCTTGTCTGAAACCTGGCTCACAAAAAACATTAGCGACTCCTCTGTTGCCATCCCAGGCTACACTTTGGCCCGCCAGGACAGAGCCACAAGAGGCAGTGGAGTTGCCATCTACGCCAACTCGACATGCATTATTCGAGTTATCCTAGCCAAGTCTGAACCTAAAATCTATTAATTAATTTTACTCCAGCTGACACTCCCCTTCTCTCTACCAATCTACATTGCAGGAATATACTGCCGACCTGGCACACCATCCTCTACTGTCACCAACCTCCTCAAGTAAATCTCCTGCCTAACTCAGACAGGGGAACTTTATATTATGGGCGATCTAAACCACAACTTGCTAGCTCCTGCCCTCAACAAAACCAAGGCGGAAATTGTTGCACTAAACCTCTCTCAAATCATTACTGAGCCCACCCGGCTTAACCTAAAATCTGGTAACCACTCACTCCTCGATTGGGCTCTTGCCACACATCCTCACCAGGTCATAAATGCCAGTATTCTTCCTGACTCTCTCAGTGACCACCACGTTACTTTCTTAGTGCGAAAATCCACCACTCAAAATCCCCGCTAAATTTCTAGTCCAACGCTCCTTCAAATCCTCAATCTGCCCAGGTGTTAGACGATCTTGCATTAGCAAATTGGGCCCCGCCCTATTATGAACTCCATTGACGATGCCTTTCTCCACTTTAAAGACACTTTCCTCAGCGTCTTGGACAAACATACCCCGCTATGACATACAAGGTACGAGGCAACCACCTCCGTGGATCACCCAAGAACTGACTGCATGTCAAACCGTCCGTGACAGAGCCTGGAAAACTCTAAATCCTCACACCTCCCATCATCTCTCTGCATACCACATGCTCCGAAGCAAGTATACCAGAGCCACTCACCTAGCTAAAGCAGAGTACTTCAGCAGCTCCCTGGTCCAACCTAAATTACCCTTCAAAATTCTGGAAGGTCATTCACTCCCTCTTCACCCCACCAGCTGCCAATCCCACTCCAATTCTAAATGTTAGCAACTCCATTCTCGCTGAGCCAACAGCAGTCGCTACTGAGTTCAACATATATTTCTCCACTTGTGCTGCCACTCTCCTCTCCTCTCTGCCCTGCCAAGCCCTGCACCTATCGCACCCTCTACAGGCGTAACAAACCTGACTAGGTCTGCTCCTTTTCCTTCAATGACATCACTGCAGCGGATGCCCTAGATGCACTACTTTTCTCAACCCTTCAAAGGCAAATCCCCAGATGGCTTGGACCTTAAACTCCTACCTCTCCACCACCGCCATAGCAACTCCACTTGCCAAACTCTTAAACCAATCTTTTGCACGCGCTGCCGTCCCCCAAGCATGGAAGCTTCGCCACTGTCATCCCCTCCCAAAGAGGTACCCCTACCTCCTCCAACTACCGCCCTATTTCCCTCCTCCCAGTACTAGCAAAACTACAACAGCAACTTGTGCTCACCAACTTACTTCCTTCCTCACCGACTCTAATTTCTTCACACCCTACCAGTCAGGTTTCAGAAAGGGATACTCCATTGCATCCTCCCTGATAAGGCTTACCGACTCCATCATGACTGGAATGGACAATGGGCTGATCACCTCAGCCATCTTAGTCAACCTTGCGAAAGCCTTCGACACCGTCTCCCACCCCATATTGCTCTCTTGTGTCGCTGAATCAGGCCCTCTGTTGCTGCCACCAACTGGTTCAGATCTTACCCTCTGGCAGAACCCAGTCCGTTAGAGTCGCCAATGCTATCTCCTCCCCTTCCCTTAACTACCGTGTCCCCAGGGTTGGTTCTGGGACCCATGCTGTTCTCTATATTCCTGAAAGACTTACCGCTCATCTGCTCTACTACCTCAATTCCTACGTATGTAGATGACACTGTACTCTTCTCCTCAGACTCCAACCCTGAAGTGGTACAAACTAACCTCCAAAGCTGACTTCAACAAAGTACAGCAATGGTTCAGCTCTCACCAGCTCTCCTAAATGTAAAAAAAAAAATGTTACGATGATTTTGGCACACGACAACGCCTGTCCAGACTCCTTCCCATTTCCACATTCTGGATGGCCAAAACTCGAAGATGTCTCCTCATTCCACCACTTGGGGATGGCTCGACTGTAACTTTCCTTCTCAGACCACATGGATGCTATTTTAAAAAAACTATGCCCCATGCTCGGTGCACTTTATAGGAACCAGAAGCCTCCTCCCCATCTGACGTGAACTGGTCCAGAAGATGATACTCCCTCCTTTGATTACTGTGACATTGTTTACGGTGCAGCCCCAACATTGTTTACGGTGCAGCCTCTAAGTCCACCCTATCTAAGCTGGACACGCTTTTAATGCCTTCTGCCGCTTTGCTCTCGATGCCTCACCCCTTACCCACCTCTGCAACCACTACTGTTCCCTGGCACCACGTCCCTCAGAAACCGCCGCATTTCACACTGTGCTAAATATGTATCTAACCTATGGCTTGGCACCATCCCTTCCTACCTCTCCTCCATGCTCTCAGCTGCCCCCTCCCGCCCATTATCTTAGCTCCTCGACTACTGCCAACTATCAATCCCAAGGGGAAGACTACTGCCGGGCAAGCCGCCTTCTCACACCGGTCACCCAAGCTATGGAACTATCTCCACCTCAATTCCGCATTCCTCCTCTGCCCACTCTCTTTCTACTGCCGGGCGAACTTCCTCACCACTGGGCAGCATATCTATCCCTGCTTATAAAGGTGGGGTGACATGATAAACCTAGAGTATCTTCAACCTTAAAGTACTAAATTATTATTATATATTATTATGTTCAGCGGCCCTTACTCGAGCCTCTTCAGTTTCAGCTTCTAGTGCTCTGACCGTGGAAGCAGCTAAGGAACTAGCCATACTGTAGCAGCAAGATGTGTGGGATGCCCTTTGGACCTAGTGCTACTGTGTGAATTTATTGCTGATTTTATTTCTATAATTTTATTATTGTATTGCTATGGTTTTAATGTATCGTTTGATTGTGAGGCACCCAGAGCCCCAAGGAATGGGCACTATATAAATATAATTGCCTTGCCTTAACAGAACCTCATCTTGTGCTTCGGTTTCTGGGCTGTCCTGATTAGCTCCAGGTGCTCGGATGGTGGAAGCAGCCAAGCACCTGACTGCAGCAGCAGGATGTCAGGGATGATGTTACATCAGAAGAAAGCTCTTGGGCCGCTCTAACTGTGGAAGCAGCCAAGATGCTGACTGCAGCATCAGATGTATGGGGAAGCTGTTTAAATGAACAGAACCTCATTTTGTGGGTCAGCTCTTGGACCTGGCTATCTCATCACAGTTGCAATACCAGTTCCTGGGATCTAACTATGGGTCCAAACAATCAAATCCTTATATAAAGAAGCTGGCTTGCTACTGTTCTGACAGCACTTTGGTTCCTGCCACAAGCACTGGATGGTAATGCAGGCTGGCAGGAGACTACAGTGGTGGCCATCTAGATGCTCTCAGCCTCTGACAGGGCAGTATACTCCTCTCAATCTGCTTCTGTCCCATGGTGCTCAAGGGAACAACACAGCATTCAGTATGTTTCAAAGATGCGTCTGTCGGACCCCACATCAGCACAGAAAAAGGAACAAATCTGAGATTGATGTGGGTGATGAGCCTCCTTTCAAGCCCCATGCTTTGCCTTCAGCTGCACCAGGAGGAGCACAATTTTGGAAAGAGAATGACCACAAAGGCCCTAGTATTGAGGTGGGGAGCTGGAGGGAGCGGCTGGAGGTACGAGGCATTCAGTGCCAGTAGGTGGCCTGGACAAAGACCGGATGAGGAAGCATAAATACTATAAAAGAATTAAAAGAAAACAGTCACCTTATGAAGGGTTCCTGCTACTGTGGGTTGGCCTCGGCCTCAGCCTCTTGTCGCTTTCTCCTCCTCCTCCTCTTGCTGCTATGTCCCTGCATGTCTAATATAACACTGATTACCGGCTTCTGTACCACATCCAGATTCTCACCTTCCACCTTGATTATCCGTCCACCACTGAAACAAGAGACAAGGAACAGGCTGAGCAGGAAGTCGATACAAATATAAGCATATACATGTGTATATGTACAAATGCACAATACGCACACATGTACAAACACATACACGCAAACATGCTTCAGCACACTAAACCTGCTCCACCACCACGGTACTGAAAGTTTTCCTTCTATAGAGAACATGACACCCTTGGAGTGAAATATAGGTGCCTAAAGCTAGTAACATGAAGCCCTTTGACCAAGAAAGTGCATTTTTGGTCAACCAGGCTTCATCACAGTTGGATATAAGCTCATGGGATTTCTATCTTTTAACCAGGTTCATGTCCTGCTAGCAAGGCAGCAGATCTCCATGAAGTAGGGACAGCAGTGTTCATGTGTGAACACATATCTGCCCCCTGGGGCCAGCTGCATGTATAGCATGTTGAGGATGTGAGGTGCTCACCTCCCTGGGAGGCAGGTGCGCCCAGTCAGCATATGGAAAACCTCAAAATGACTAATGAGTGACAATGACACTGGCTGTGAAGGCAGCCACTCACCAGTCTAGATGAGGGTTGGGAGGGAAGAGACACCAATAAATAAAGGATACCATTTATCACTATAAAATGCACATTACAACCACTTCAATGTCAGTAATCTTGGACCACACCCTAATATTTATTGATTACCGGATGAGTGCACTAGACAGTAATATGCCTATTTTCAGTCACAACCTAGGTGGTACAATCACAAGCACAATGTAGTATAGAAACAATAAAAACATACAGAAATGCATAAAACTCACACAATAAGGCTGACTGCCTATGGCCCAGCAGAAGCACCATGCACTTCCAGAGCCAATTACCTCGGTTTGGGAGCAGACCTGGGAAGTTGGTTGGGTGGCCAAGGGGCTGGGAGGCTGCCACACAGCACCACTACCAGCCAGGGAGGCAGGCAGGCACTCAGGTTCCAACACAGTAGCAACCCTGTGGTGCGTCGAGGACCTAGGTCTCCCTGAAAACATCACTACGTGAGGCCAAAAGACATGAGCTGGAGCACCAGGGAGGGGGAAGAAACCTAGAAAACACTATGCACACCGATGACGATCAGTGATTGTGAAGGCACCTCAGGTTCCTCCTGATGTGGATCCCTGCCAGCAAGACCGTAGAGGAGTGGTGGCTGGAAAAGGAGGTGCCAGCAGCAGCCTGAAGCAGACTGAGGTTGTCATCGGGGGCTAAAAGCTATATGCAAAATAAAAAATATATGGAAACAAGCATTTACAATACAAATTACAAGAAGGGTTGGAAAGAATGAAGTGCATCACATTAGCAATCAATTTGCATTCCAGCAGAACAAGCTAGGCACTTATTGAGAGTATATACAGATGGCAATTCAAAGACATATAAATAAAATTACATACCTACTGTAATTCTTGATCTTCTCTTGTATCTTCACTATTCATTACTGCTGGGTGTAAGCTGGAGGCTTCGCACCTGCTTTTTTTGGGGGCTGCCACGCGCAGCCCACGCACTGTGTGGCACATGTGGGCTGGCCGTTAGGCGTGGCAGGTTCTTCCTCCACCCCAGTTCTGTTCTGCTGGAGAGGAAAGAAAAAGGGGATAGAGAAACCAAGGATGAGGCAAGAGAGCCGAGGGACAGGAAAAGAAAGGATATAAACTGAAAAAGGATTAAGCCAACCAGAGGACAGAGGGTATAGAACTTTTACTAACTGGTTTAAGGTCGCAGCCCCTGGGTGGCAGCACAGGAAAGAGAGAGAAGAGAGAGAATGAAACAGAGGAGAAGAAGAAATGGAGGAGAAGAAGGGTGAAACCTCTGCGTGCTCAGCCGGAGACCATTGGCTTATTTCAGCCTCAAAACCCTGAGGGAGAGAGACACAGGAGCAAGGCTCCTGTCAACTTCAGGGACCACTGGACGTGAGGCCCAGACAGAGAAATTTTTGATGGTCTTGGATAATATAAAGCATGGCGTAAGAGGTAATCCCCACCCCTGACCCATATATGGGATGAAAGCCCTGGAGCATGACCCTCAGGTCAACACTGGAGGGTTAGCTTAAGGGGAAAACACCTCTTAAACAGGAAAAGACTGTGTCCAAAGATTACCACCATAAGAACATGGGGACAGCGTGAAGAGAAAAATGGAGGGAAGTCCCCATGGGTCCTCCATGGAATGTATTGACAAAGTCCCACTTCTTTAAAAGCCTAAAGCGAATGACCCGTGCCATATCATGTGGGGACCCCAAGTATACCCGTGGAGAACCCTGGGGAGTTCCTCCAAGGTCAGGGCAAGGACCCTACTGGCCGCCTCGAGGTTGGGCGCCTGTGACTTATTAGAGAAGGAAACAGAGGGCCCTGAGGTACTAGGGGGACTCTGCCCCTAATTGGTCTTGAAGAGTGGGAGGCACGCAGGGTGGCAGCACCCAGGAGCTGAGGCCCAAGAGTGGAAGGTGGGCAGGAATCAGTAATGAAGTGAAAATACAAGAGAAGATCAGAAATTATGGTAGGTACATAATTTTCATATCTCCCTTCTCAAACTCCACCATTCATTACTGCTGGGTGAGTATTAAGCCTCCCGGAAGGGATCTGGCACTGCCCTGAGGGAACAGTTTCCTTCAGCCTCCTGCGAGAGGCACAGGAGAGGAAGACCCCATAGCCCTACTAGACCATACATGGCCTTAAGCTAGTCAGACTGAGGAGGTGTCCCCCATGGCTGGGGGAAGGAAAGAAAACATTACTTACCATAGTAATCTTGTTTCTTTTAAGGGAATCATACCATATTCTGAGATATGCACTATTGTCCTCCTATAGTACTGCCCTGGAGCTGAAATGGTTAATAGAACCTATGCTAATGATGGAATGCTAGGCTCATGGCTCTGCTTTTAAACCATTATCCCTGGTAAACATTCCACAAATGAAAATTACGTACCTACCATAATTCTTGAACTTCTGGGACGAGTCTCCACCACTCATTCACACTATTGGGATCTGCGCGAGGCACTAGGACCATCGGGGAGCAAACTTTTGCTGGAGGGTCGGGCGCCAGAGATGGAGCCGCGAGGCAGCACCACAAGCCTCAGCTCAGCGGTAAGCCCGACTATCTCGGCGTCACGACCCTCAGCCGCCTCAGTGCCTTTTTGACCAAGGAGGTGCAGCGTAACTAACCTGGAAGGGTAGCCTAACCTAAAACCGGACATAAGATAGTCCGGCAACCCGTATAGAGAGGGTCAACAAAGAAGTCTTCACAGCCTAAAGATCTGAGGAGTGAAGACCAACAACAGAGGTGAGCTCGGGAGGGAGGGAGGCGTGATCGAGTGGTGGGAGACTGTCCAAGAAGACCGAGCACCACGGTAGGCACGTAATTTTCATATCTTCCTGGACATAAGTCTCCACCACTCATTCACACTATTGGGAGAGTACCAAGCTAATAATCCCCGAGAGGCGGCAGGAGAGACCAAGAGCTCACGTTTCTAGGACAGAAGTCCATTAAGGATGGCTCTGCCAAAGGAAGAATGTTGTCTGGCATGGACATCCAGTGCATAATGTTAAGCGAAGTATGCATTGAGCTCCAGGTGGCCACGTTGCAAATATCTGCAATGAGCACGTTGTGAATTTCCATTAGGGATGCCGCGACCACTCTAGTAAGTGGCGTAAACCCTACCCTCCAACAACCTACGCCATGGAATAGCAGTGGCGAAGGCATGCCACTAACCATGCTGAGATACATCTGATAGCGACAGATTGACCCAGCGGGTCTCGCTGAAGGAGACAAACAGTTGCTGGGCTTTATGAAAATCCTTGGTTCTATCTAGATAGAAACACAAAGCTCTCTTAACATCCAAAGAATGAAGAGATCGTTCTCCTTCATTTTGGAAGTCCACAAAGTAAGAGGGAAGGACCAGAGGTTGGTTTAGATGAAACTGTGACATAACCTTAGGAAGAAATTCAGATGGGTCCGAAGGACTACTTTGTCCTTATGGAACACAGTGTACGGAGGATCTGTGACCAGGACATGTATCTCAGAGACCCTGCGAGCTGAGGTAAGGCCACTAGGAAGGCAGTCTTACAGGTGAGAAATTTTAGCTCACAGGTGGCCAGAGGTTCGAAAGGTTTCGGGTGAGCATGTCTAGCACAAGATTAATGTCCCAGGCTGCAACTGGACGTCTTGTAGGAGGTCTGGTATGCAGAATTCCTTTAAGAAATCTCTTAACCACAGGTAATTGAGCTAGTGTTAAGGAAAAAACGGCTCATGATACGCTGAAATGGCACTAAGGTGTACTTTGACTGTAGAGTACTGCAGACCTGAATTTGAGAGGTCCAAGAGGCACTCCAGAACCTCATCTGGTGGACAGGAAAAGGGATTCAAGAGGACTTTGCACACCAGAGCGACAGCTTCCACTTAGCTGTGTAAGTTTTCTGGTGGCTGGCTTCCGTGCAGCCAGAAGAATATCTGAAACCCTCGAGAGACATTGAACGGTTTACTTCTACTTCTTCAGGAGCCAAGCGTGAAGGTGAAGTGATCTCAGGTTGGGATGGACCACTGGCCCCTGAGTCAAAAGGTTCATCTGCAGGGAAGTGGTCTCGGAGGAACTGCCAACATACTGTTGAGTAGTGGAAACCACAGCTAGCCGAGGCCAAAAGGGAGCAATGAGAATCATCTTGTCCCCCTGGGATTCGAACTTGAGGAGTACCTCTGAATTAAAGGAAGAGGTGGAAAGGTGGAAAGAAAGCGTTTTGTCCACCCAGCCTGAACGCATCCTGACAGAAAATGCCAGGCCCTGGATTTCTGGAGCAGAAGATCAATCAATCAATCAAAAGAGAGGCAGTTTTGCGTTGGTGGGGATGCAAAATGTCCACATCTGGAGTTCCCCACTCTTTGAACAGTGACTGCACTATGGTTTGAGTCGAGAGACCACTCATGAGGATCTGTCTCTGTTCTGCTGAGACGGTCTGCCAGCTCGTTTTGTATTCCGTAGGCAGACCGCTTGAATTAGAGCCTTGTGCTCCAAGCACCATTCCCATACCCTCATTGCTTCCCTGCATAAGGGGTTAAGAATGAGCACCGCCCTGCTTGTTGATGTAATACATCACTGCTTTGCTGTCCGTTTGAAGGAAAATGTTCTTGTGACAGAGAATGTCCTTCAACGCTCGGACCGCATAAATTACGACTCTCATTTCTATGACGTTTATGTGAAGCTGGGACTCGACTTGAGTCCACACACCTTGAGTGTGGAGAGCCTGACAGTGAGCTCCCACCCCATTAGGGATGCGTCCGTGGTAATGGAGATTTGATGGTCCAGCGGAGCAAAGGATATCTGACCAGGAGATTGCTCTCTTGAGACCACCAGGTGAGTGACCTCTTAAAGGTTCTGTCACTTTGATGAGATAGGACTGCGGTGAGAGGTTGGGGACCACTGAGCATTGAGCATCCACTGAGTGGTTCTCATGTGCAGCGTGCTAAGGGTACAGTGAACACTGAGGATGCCATGAGGCCTAGCATCCATTGCATTGAGAGAGCTGTAACTGAGCTGTTCTCCCGATGTGATGGGCCATTTGAAGGATATCATTCTTCTGTCTTCTGGAAAAAGCCTTCGCACAGGAGGTGTCCAGAAGAGTCCCTATAAGAGGAGCCTCTGGGAGGGCTGCAGTTGCGATTTCTTGAGGTTCAGCAGAACTCCCATGGACGTAAGGAGGCGAGAGGCTGTCTCTATGGCGTCCAGAGTCCCTTGCCTGGAAGGGCTTGCTGGAAGCCAATCGTCCAGATAAGGGAACAGCTGTACCGACCTTCTGAGATGCGCCACGAGAACTGCACAACACTTTGTAAAACCCGACGGCGCTGAGGATAGCCCAAAGGGTACGACTCTTAACTGATAATGTTGTCCCAGAGCCACAAACCTCAGGAATTTGTGATGCCTCGGGTGAATAGGAATGTGCTGGTAAGCATCCTGCATGTCCAGGGAGGCTAGCCAGTCATGTTGATGAAGCAAAGGTAACAGGGTTCCCAGAGAATCATTCTGAATTTCTCCTTGGGGAGAAATTTGTTTAGCTTTCTGAGATCTAGAATGGGGTGCATTCCCCGGACTTCTTTGGAACCAGAAAGTAATGGGAATAGAACCAAGTGTTCCGTTGACTTAGCGGCACCACTTCTACTGCCCTGTTGCTCAGAAGGCCTGAATCTGTGGCGTAGAAGGTCTGACTGAAGGGTTGACAGCCTAGGGCTGCGTTTGGGGAGGACAATCCGAGGGGTTCCAGAAGATTGAGTGAATACCCCTAGCGAATTATCCAAGGACCCATTTGTCTGAGGTTATGGACTTCCACTGGCTGTAGAAGTGCATCAGACGACCTCCCACCAGAGGAAAAAGTCCACCTCGGCAGCTGAGCTGGGACTTGGGCCAGCAATTCATAAGGTAGCACTGGCGCTTTGGGTCCTTGCGCTTTCTGTTGTGCCTTTTTGAGGTTGGGCAGGTTGGTTTTATGAAACCTCCTCTGCTTCTGCCTCGAAAGGACTGATCATTATGAAACTGACGTATTGACATGCCCTCGAGAGGGGGCAGGAGGTTGGTCGAGCCAACTTAATGGCTGACCTAGTCTTTGTGTAGCTTCTAGAGCTTGCTCTACCTGAGGACCAAAAGATATGCACCATCAAAGGGCAAAGCTATCACCTGCTGCTGCGCGTCATTCGTGAAGCCCGGCGCGCAGCCAGGAATGACGGCGGTGAAAATACCAGCAGCCGCTGAACGGAAGCAGTGTCGAAGCATCCATGGCTGCTTTAACCTGCTGGTTGTTAGATTCGATACCTCTGGTAATGGTTTGAAGAAGCTCTGGCTTTGCATCCGACTCGTAGAGTTTCAACCATTTGCTTGATAGAATGCCATAGGATATACTCATACTGGGAGAAACAGCCCTGGTAACTGGCAATACGTACTTAGGGTAGAAGCAGCAAAGACTCTCTTACCTAAGGTGTCTATCTTACGAGATTCTTTGTTAATAGGTCGAGCTGTAGTAGTTTGAGGAAGAAAGTACAGTTACTTAAGAACTTACCGTGAATAGTAGATCTTCGAGAACAGCTCTTGCAGCAGGTTACACCATTAGGACTGAAGCCGCCAGGCGCCAGGACCCTTGGAAATCTTTCTAGCTAGCTATCTTCAGCGGGGACCGCCTCGACGTCAGTTCCGCCTCCGGCGTCAGGAGTGGTACAAAAGGGGCGGTCCCGCCAGAATCCCCAGTTCTCCCGCCGGAGACTCCCGGCCGCAGGATGACATTAGAAAGGGAGACCGAGGATCCACCGTCAGAAGGCAACCAAACTCAATTCACTCTTCCCAAGTGAATATCCAACTTCTACGCTCGTTCAGCCGTTCGGGAGGAAAAAGGGTCCCTCTCCCTTTTTTTTTTTTTTACACTTGCTCCCTGATATGTTGTTTGTTCTTCTTGTTGTTGTTTTTTTTTTTTAAAAAACAGCCACGAGCCATCCTTCCTCCAAAGGGGACACGGGCGGAGGAAGGTACCTGCTGCAAGAGCTGTTCTCGAAGATCTACTGTTACGGTAAGTTCTTGCATTAACTGTACTATCTTACTTCGAGATACAGCTCTTGCAGCAAGCATCACCATAGGACTGATTCCCAAGCAATAATGCTTGTCCCACAAACATCGGGAGGAGGAAGAGGAAGAAACGGAGAAGGACCAACCTGTTCCTGATTCAGGATAAGAGGCCCTGCAACACGGCCTGGCGAAACCAGCCCTCGCCTAGAGGCGATATCCAGACTGTAGTGCCTGATAAAGGTATGCACAGAGCTCCAAGTAGCAGCAGCGAATAGCTGAGGTTGAGACATTCTTGAGGGCTGCAAAGGAAGTGGCAACCTTAGTGGAATGGCCCGGATGGAACCCGGGAGAGGCTTTTGCTTGGATTGATAGCAATAGAGATACACTGCACGAGCCAGCGGGATAAGGATTGCTTAGACACTGGCCGTCCTCTCATTCTCTGTGCGAAAGAAACAAAGAGTTGATCAGAAGCCCGAAGGGCTGAGTCCTATGGAGGTAATACCTCAGGCTGCGGTGAACATCCAGAGGTGGAGCAAAGCCTCCCTCTATTTGAATAGTTCGGAAGTAGACCAGAAGGTCAATATCCTGATTCAAGGTGAGAGCTGAGACCACCTTAGGCAAAAACTTAGGATTTGTTCTCAGAGACACTCTGTCTCGGTGAAAAACCAAATAAGGCTCTGTACACATGAGGGATGAAGCTCAGAAATCCTTCTGGCTGAAGTAACTGCAACTAAAAACAACGTCTTCCACGACAGAAAATGTAGCTTCGCAATCCGGCTGGTTCAAAAGGAGGAAGCGTGAGCTGCTCCAGAACAAAAAGGAGATCCCAAGGAGGGACCGGATCCTGATAGGAGGCCTAAGGTGTAACACCTCTCAGGAACTCCCGAGAAGCGCAAGTTGAGCAATAGTGCGCTGACCCACCGGGCAGGTGATAGGCGAAATAGCGCAAAGATGTACTTTAATAGAGGAGTAGGCTAACCCCGAGTGAAAAGGGAAAGGAGGTAGTCCAAGACTGCCCCCACAGGCAACCTAAAGGGAGAGGTCACGGGCTCGTGACCACAGACAAAACCGGCACCATTTCATGGCGTTAAGTGGCGTGTGCTAGCGGGCTTGGCTGCAGAGAACTTCCGCAACCTCTTGCGAGACCCCATGTCGCGATGATGGCTACGTCTCTAGGAGCCATGCCTGCAGGTTCAAAGAACGAGATCCGGGTGCAACAACGAACCTTGCTCCTGAGACAGAAGGTGAGAACTGCGCGGCAGCGGAGCGAGGTTCCCGGATAGTTGAGCCAGCAATGGGAACCAGATCTGTCTGGGCCAGAATGGGGCCACCAGAATCAACCGTAGCGCTCCCCGCGCAGTTTGAGGAGAACTCTCTGGATCAACGGGAAAGGAGGAAAGCATAGAGGAATCTGTTCTCCCAGGAGAGGACAACGCGCTCGCCAGAAAACTCCAGGCCCTGGATCTAGCGAGCAAAAACTGGGCAGTTTTGCGTTGGATGGGGATCTGAATAAATCTAGCTCTGGAGTTCCCCATCGAAGGAACAGATCCTCTGCTACCTCCTGAAGAAGTTCCCACTGTGGACTCTGGCCTGAGTGCGACTCAGACCGTCTGGTATTGTGTTGTCCACTCGGGAACATGCACCGTGATTAGGCTTGCACCGTGTCCGATTACCCAATCCCACACTCTCATGGCCTCCTGCAAAGGGGGTAAGAGTGCGCCTCTTGTTTGTTGGAGGTAATACATCACCGCCGTGTTGTCCGTCTGGAGCAGGATGGTACACGGTGGGATCATGGACTGAAAGCCTGGAGTGCATAAAGGACGCTCTCATCTCCAGAACATTGATGTGAAGATGAGCTTCCAGTGGGCTCCATACACCTGAGACTTCACCCCATCCAGGTGAGCTCCCACCCGAGACCTGAAGCGCCTGTGGTGAGGGTTATCTCCGGGACGGCTGCAAAGGGACGCCCTTGGAGAGCGCCCGGGGCTAACCACCATTGCCAGTCCTGAACCACACGTCTCGTGATTCTGACTGGGTGCTGCAAATGGTATTGCCTCTGATCCCACTGCGCCTTGAGCATCCACTGCGTTATCCACATGTGGAGCCGCAAGAGGGTACCGTAGGAATGGCCGCAGCCATGTGACCGAGCAGGCGAAGGACCCACCTGGCCGGAGCGGTCTGGTTCGCTGATAGGTCCTCTATGAGGGACCTGATGTGTTCCGCCCTGTCGGCTGGGAGGAAAGCCCTCCCTGGACCGTGTCCAGCACTGCACCTATGAACTGCAGGTTCTCTGCGGCGGTACCAAGGCGGACTTCTCATGGTTTATTAGAATCCCAGCGATCCGAACAGGACCTGAGTGTCCTGGATCGCTTGGGAGCGCCCTCTGGAGACGCCATGAAAGCCAATCGTCGAGGTACGAACACGTGGTGGCCCTGCCTCCTTAGAGCAGCTGCCACGACTGCCATGCATTTGGTGAAAACCCTTGGAGCGGATGACAGTCTGAAGGGAAGAGCTCGGAATTGAAAATGGTGGCCTAAGAACTCGGCGCAGGAACCTCTGATGCGCTAGAGCTATGGAGATGTGCAGGTAGGCATCCTGCATGTCTAGGGACGCTAAATAGGCGCCTTGTTTCCAGCAGTGGAATTAGACCCGAAGGGTCACCATGCAAAATCTTTGTATCGACTGACAAGTTAAGGTCGCTTAGGTCCAGAATAGGACGGAGGTCCCCTGTCTTTTTGGGAACCAGGAAGAAGTGAGAATAGTACCCTAGTCCTCTCTGGTTTCCTGGGACAGGTTGAATCGCCTCTGTCCAGGAGTGCAATCACCTCTTGCCAAATTAAGTCGCGTGCTGACCCAAGACCGGGAGAGCGGAGGAGGCCTCGAGGGTGGCTGTTCTGCGAACTCTAAAAAGTGGCCTATGCTGACCAGCTGAAGTACCCATCTGTCGGTGGTTATCGCCTGCCATCCCGACAGGAAGTTCAGTAATGCACCTCGACCCAAACATCCCGTTGATCCTGAGGGGCGGGGCCGGAAAGGAGTCATGCTGTGGCGGCTGAAGGACCCGCCGGCTGGGTGGCCTTGGAAGTGCGCTGACCCTGCTGGCGGGCTGTTTCCCTGGTCCTTCGAAACTAGAGCCCCTGTATTGTGTGGCGGAACGGGCTGTTGCCTCTGAGTCCGCCCACGCGGAACGCCTTGGCTCCTCAGAAGGAGCCAAGCCTCGGCCGGTACATCGCCTGGACTGTACGGACCGCCTTTCCAGCCTCTTGAAGTTTGGTAATTATCCGTTCGATGGATTACCAAAAGAACCTCACCTTCAAAAGGGCGTCCATGATGTTTTTTGGACATCCGGGTGAAACCAGAGACACGGAGCCATGAGTGCCTCCGGAGGCAAGCGCCTGATGCAGCCGCTCTGGCTGAAGAGTCCGCAGAGTCATATGCAGTCCTCAAAACTTGGGTCCCCACGCCTGAACCGTTCAGAGAAGCTGAAGCATCTCCTCTTTCTGCTCACCGTCCAGCAGTCTCGGCCGCCTCTAGGCCCTGCTCCCACAGGGTGTTCTGGAACTGCACCATGTGGGTAAGGTAATTTAGGGACCTAATGGCTAAGTCGCGGAAGCGTAGGTGCTACTTACCCAAAGAGTCCAACTGCTTGGACCTGGGGTCCGTGGCAGGGTGCTTAAATGCTGCGGCTCTGGGACCGGTCATGTGAGGCTGTGATTACCAGGAATCAGCCAGAGGTGTTTCTGACAGGTACTGGTCCCCTTGGAGGTCCTGTACAACCGGTCAGCCTTCTTGGCACCGCCGAGCGAATGTGACGCTCCCACGCAGCCTTGGTGACGCCCACGAAAGTGTCCACCAAGGGTGGCACCACCACAGGCTTAGGGTCCTTTTGCCGAAGGTACTTGGCCAGGCGTAACTCTCGGGGTCCAACTCTTCTGCTTCCCATCCCATGTTCTCCTGGATATGCCTCAAGATATCCATGCAGGATGGATCGTCCGGGAGACCGTGGAGTCTCACGTGGGTCCGGCGAGGGAAGCGAGACCGGAGACGGGATCTAGATGAGAACAGGATGATCCCGCTTCCTCCGTCGGACGGTGACCGACGCCGCCTTCTGGACTTCTTAGGGCTGGGTGATCCAGAAGACGAAGATCTGGACGGAGGTCCTCTTGGAATGCCGGCCCCTGGGAGGAGTTTCAGGCTCCTGGGGACAGAACGCCAGCTGACCCACAGGTGAAGGTGGGGCCGGGCTGGAGTAGGAGGAAGAGGAGGAGAGGTGGAGGAGGAGGGACTGGGGGTACCACGCCCTTCCTAATGGTGTCCCACCAGTAAGTCAATAGGTCCTTCCTCCGCCAAAGACAGTCCCGACATCGGCTCCACGGGGCCTCGGGCGGTGGCGAGGGACCCTGGGAGGTTGCCGCGCGAACGCCCTGGTCTTCGGCTGGGCCGAATCCTCCTCCGTGAGGGACTCCTGTCCGACCGCGCCGGAGGCGCAGGAACCCTTGGCTCAGGCGGCGCAGACGTCGGACCCCCACCGACCTCGTGTGCAGGACGAGGCCGACGACGGACGGGCCGACAACGGCTCAGAGGAACGGTGGTGTACAGCCGACGACGGTCTGGCCGACGCGGATCCACGGCTTCCTCAGCGGCTAAGGTCCAAGGTCTTCTGCGGGGGACCGAGGAAGACCGGAGTCGGGGCCGAGGAACGGGAGCCCGACTTGTGATGGTGGTGGCGCCCCTGACTTCGCCACGGCCTTCTGGGCAGAGGATGACGACGCCTCGCTGGAAGAGGCCTGAGCAGGCTTGGCGACTGGAACCGCAGCCGGGGAAGAGACGAGGCCCTGGCTGGAGACCGGTTCGACCGAGAACCGAGCTGCGGAACTCGGAAACCGAACCGCGACCGGGAGGATCCTCTGCTTCTTCTTCTTTTCTCCGTGCCTGTGCGACGATTCCCCTTGGAAGACATTGCCCGGAGCTGCTCTTCCAACAAGTAAGCCTGGAGGGCCTTCTGCAGCGGATCCTCGTGCGACTGTTGAACCCCTGGCACAGGGAGCAGGCCTTGATGTCGTGATCTGGGCCCAGGCACCGGACGACGTGGAATGCGGGTCTTTAAAGGGGATCTGCTTGTCCGACGCGACTTAGATAAGTGACCGGAGGTCGGAGAGGACATCAGATGTCTGAATAATTTTGATTGAAGAAAATTCTTGAAGGAAATTCTGTACCACGCGTCAGCGCTGGACTAGAACCGTGGGGTCGGGCATGCAGTTCGACGGCGGGAAAGAACTAGGTATTCTGGGACCGCCTCTTTGTACCACGCCTGACGTTGGAGGCGGACCAACGTCTGGGCGGTCCCCGCTTGAAGATAGCTAGCTAGAAAGATTTCGAGGGTCCTGGCGCCTGACGGCTTCAGTCCTAATGGTGCAACCTGCTGCAAGAGCTGTATCTCAAGTAAGATCGACCTTATCATTCTCTGCCAGGACTACAACAGGATCCGCAAAGGCTTGAGATGCCAAAATGGGATGATCCTTGGGGCTGAATATTTCCTATCAATGGATTTAGCCACCAAAGGGGTGAGAGCAGGATTATTCCATACCATTTGAGACAGCGCCTCAAAGGAAGGCTGAACCAGAGGAGTCAAATCGTAGGGACTACCGGCATGAAGGTATTGGAGTCTTAACAATTTCCCAGGATCGATGTCTGTAGTCTGGAGAGAAAGTGTGGAACTCAGATTTTTCAGCAGAGACTTAAAGGACAGGTCCTCGACCACAGGCTCTGTAGCAGTAATAGATCCTGCTTCGCCCACCTCATCACCCAACCGAAGGTCTGGGTCAGGCTCAATGTCATCTCCTGACAGTCCAGGAGGGACTGTATGGACAGGAAAGGAATGAAAATCGAAGAGAGGAAGAAGGAAACGAGTGAAAGGAGGAGTCCTGAAAAGCAGAAGGAGCCCGAGCGCCCCGCACCGAGGAGGCACACGGCACCGAGAATGACGCTGAGGGACCACGTGTTACCAAAACGATGCCGAGGGACCAAGCAGTGCATAAAACGGCGCCGAGAAGCCGGACAGCACCGAGAAGCCGCACAGCATCGAACATGGGCGCGAGCACTATCGACGCCGAGAATGGCGCTGAGAAGCCGCGACGGTGCAGAGGACGGCACCGAGGGCTCAAAACACCCCCCAGACTCAAAAACAGGTTTTGAAGGAGGAAGAAGAGCAGGAGATAAGGGTATCGGTGTGGCCCCTGCGCTGTAGCCATGTGAGGGGGAACACCTAAGCGGGTCAGCGGCACCGAAAAAGGTGCCACCCGACCAGGAAAGTCGAACCGCCTACCTGGTCGCCCAATGAGCCCGAAGGCCCACGAGTGACCGAGCCAGGTAGCTGAAACCTCCGAGCCCATTGCTCCATAAGAGCGCCCACTGATGAAACTGCTCATCTGAAGACCTACCTCGGGCAGGGTGGGCTCTGATGTTAAACCCGTTGGCACCAGAAGCAGAGGTTGGAGACTTGAGAAGGGGAGACCGCAACTAGCCCGATAACCAAACGTCTACACGCAGACATATCAGAGGGCGACCTCGAGTGATGCCTTCTCTTTTAGACCTGTGGGCGAAGAAGAGTTTCCGAGGCCAAACGGTGCTGAGAATGCGACTGCTTATTTTTATGCTCATGGGACTGCCCATCCCCCGGCATTGGACTGACAGTTGTCAGACCCCTCCGGAGAAGGCGGCAGACTGGACCCAACCCGACTGGACCGAACAGCTTTCATATGGAAGTCTCCCTACCGTCACCTGACCTGCTCATATTCACTCCGTCAAGTAGGCTTGAGACTTTATTTTAAAAGAAGAATAAACTTAAGCGATACTTTATTGAGATAATACTACAAAATAACAAAACTGAAAACTATGCTGCTAGTTTGAAGTTTGACTCGGAGGGAGCGACGTCGCACTGAAGTGCACTCGACAGTGGGAAAAAAGGAACTGAGGCGATTGGAGGGTGGCGCCGAGATAGTCAATACCGTGCGAGCTGAGGCTCGCGGTGCACGCTCCTCGCGGCTCCAACTCTGGCGACACCCTCCAGCAAAAGTTTGCTCCCGATGGGTCCTAGTGCCTCCAGCGCAGATCCCAATAGTGTGAATGAGTGGTGGAGACTTATGTCCAGGAAGATCTGTCGGATTCTATACGCGCATGAATACTAACAAGCTATTTACACTAACTTTAACAATTAACTAATAAATGACAACCAACAATCCCTTCAGTTGAAAAATGTGGGCTACATTAAGACTCAAGTCACTAAGCCCAACAACAGAACCACTCATGGGTTTACAACAGCATGGACAGCTGTGCTGCAGTGCCCATAGGTTCTAGCAGGGAAGAAGGTGGGAGCTCAGAATATATTAAGTTTCCGAGAAGAAACAATCTTACTATGGTAAGTAATGTTTTCTTCAAACCCCAGGAAATCTTACTGTATTCTGACACATGCAGACTACCAAAACAGTACCTTTGCAGGAGGGTAGAGAACCTCTTTAGGAACGGGCTCTGCAGTACTGCTGTGCCAAACCTGGCATCACCTCTGGCCTGGGTATCCAGGCTGTAGTGCTTGGTAAAGGTGTGAACTGTTTTCGAGGTAGCTGCTTTACTGATTTCAACAAAGGAATATCTCCTGCAGCTGCTACTGAAGCAGCTATACCCTTGTACAGAGAGCCCTAAGGCCTAGAAGGATTTCTCACCTATTTTGCTATACCAAAACTGAATACAAGCCACCATCCAGCGGGCAATACACCTCTTTGAGGCAGGCTTGCCCTTTCCTACTTCTCCAGAGGCCAGGAAAACTGAGTGCTCACCTGCTCATGCACGCTTGTGTGACCCAAGTAGTAGCTTATACTACTTGACATCTAGGCTGTGCAGTCTACATTCCCCAAAACTAGAGTGGTCAGTGAAATAAAGATTGGCAAAGTAATGAACCGATTTAGGTAGAAGTCCGAAACCACCTTGGGCAGAAAGAACAGGTTACTCACCTGTAACATTAGTTCTAGGAGTGGTATATGTTGTTCATCCACACTCTCTGGCATGTCCCTTTCCCTTTAAATTCAGCGGAAAGTCTTCAAGCTGGCTCCTCCCACCACCAGGTGGTAAATACCTTGGCTCCGCTCCATAACACCAGATCTTAGCCCGCTGGAAGCAAGGTGGTGCGCTTAAAGCCGGAAGGTTTGGTGAGGCAGGATGAACAACATATACCATTCCAAGAAATACAGGTTACTCACCTGTAACAGGAGTTTTGGGAATGGAATATGTTGTTCATCCACACTGTCTGGCAGGTTCCTTGCCGCTTAAATCTTGCCGAAGGTCTTCAAGCTGGCTCCTCTCACCCATCCGGTGGTAAAACTCTCGGCTCCACCCCATGACGCCAGATCTAGCCCGCTGGAAGCTAGGTTGTGCATCGAGCCGGGAGGCAGGGAGGTAGGATGAACAACATATACCATTCCCAGAACTCCTGTTACAGGTGAGTAACCTGTATTTCTAGGGACATGGATATGTTGTTCATCCACACTGTCTGGCAGACTCTAGCAGTTCTCCGGGAGGAGGGAGGCAAGGTGCACACCCCTACTTAGGGAACAGAGACTGAGAACCGAGGCCCCAAAACCAGCATCCCGGCGTGACTCAAGGTCGATGTGGTAATGGGTGATGAAGGTGGTGCTGACTTCCAGGAAGCAGCCCTGCAGATTTCCTGGATAGGGACATCCTGGAAGCAGCCACCGATGCAGCGTGTGGCGGGTAGAATGAGCTTTATCCTCTAGGCGGCTCCATGCTCGCCAACCTATATCAGAGATCTATGCAGGAGGTGACCCACCTGCCAATCGCCTGTTTGGCGGCAGGTCTGCCAGTGCGGCTTCAGCGTAGGTGACAAACAGCTGGCGAACCTCTCTCGAACTTCAGCCGCCTGCTCCTTGTACTAAGCGAGCACTGTCTAGGGTCCAAGTATGGAGCCTATATTCGGCCCAAGGGTGATTGGGGGTAGAACAAAGGCAGAGTAACACCTGGTTAAGGTGAAACCACGACACCACCTTCGGAAGGAATTTCGGTGGGGCGCAGGACAACCTTGTCCCTGTGGAAGACCAGATAAGGAGACTCGATGGAAAGCATCTGGAGCTCTCCCATCCTTCTGGCTGACGTGATAGCCACCAAGAAGACGGTCTTCCACGACAGGTGAGAGATGTCACACCAGTGCATCGGTTCGAATGGCTTGCCCATGAGCTTAGCCACGCGCAGTAGATCCCACGGAGGTGGAGGTTTCGCACTGGAGGATAATGTGATCAAGGCCTTGAAAAGCACCTAACCACCTTCTCCCTGCGCCACCAACTGCTTCCCAGCCCGCGCTCGTAAGCAGAGATGGCTGCTGGGTGCACCTTGAGGGTCATCGACAAGCCCTTGCTGAGAAAGGGACCACAGGTAGTCCAGAATGCTTGCCAAGGAACAGGAGGAAGGGTCCAGGCCCTGCCCTGACACCAAATGGAGAATCTCTTTTAAAGGCATAGCATTTCCTGTCAACTCCTTACGGGACACCTCAACAACGCTGAGGACCTTGTCGGAAAGACCAAAGGCCTGGAACTGTAGCCACCAGGAACCAGGCCGCCAGGTGCAGGGATTGAAGGTCTGGATGGAATACATTCCCCTGGTTGACTGAGATCAGGTCCGGTGGGCTGGAAGCTGCCTCGGGAGCTTTGAGCTGAGGCTGAGGAGATCTGATACCAGAAGCCATGGGCCAGTCTGGGGCTACTAGAATCACCTGCGCCTTGTCCCTCCTCGCCTTGAGAAGCACCTTGTGGATCAAGGGAAATGGGGGAAAGCGTAGAAGAGGCCCTGGGTCCACGGCCCGAGATGCATCCCCTGCAGCGAGCCCTGCTGAGGGGCGGCGGCATGAAACAGTCTCAGCTTCGCATTCTCCCAGGAGGCAAACAGATCCATCTGAGGCATGCCCCAGTGGGAGAACAGATCTTGTACTACTCCGGTGAGAGACCTCTGTGGACGCAGCCCCTATCCGGCTTAGGGCATCGGCCAGAATGTTGGAGGCTCCTGCCACATGGATGGCAAGGAGATCCGCCCAGGCTGCCACACGAGTGATCAAATCGCGGGAGCTTCCCTGCACAGAGGCATGAAGTGTGTCCCGCCCTGACGGTTTAGGTAGTACATGGTTGTCGATTGTCCGCCTGACCTGGACCACTTGACCCTGTAGAAACGGAGTCAAGGCAGTAAGGGCTAGATGAACCGCCTCAAGCTCCAGCAGGTTGATGTGACATTGGGACTCCTGGGGACCAGAGGCCAAGCGCCTGTTCTCCCCAGATGGGCACCTCAACCCATCAGAGAGGCATTGGTCGATAGAGAGACCGCTGGCTCGGGCAGACAAACGGATGCCCTCCTGCAGATGTGCTGGAACGTCCACCACTGGAGTGCATTCCACATCCCTGGGTCATTGTCACTAGCTGATCCCAGGGATCTGGAGTGTTGTGACCATTGGCTGGCCAGCCCCATTGAAGGGGACGATGTACCAATGGGCTCAACGGACCACGCTGGTGCAGGCCACCATGAGGCCCAGGAAGCCCTGGGCAGGGCGCAAGTCACAACTCAAATGATTGGGCAAGGAGGAAAGAACCTCGCCCTGTCCGCTGGGAGCCGTGTTTGGCTCTAGAGAGTCGCCTCTCTGCCCCGATGAATTGCATCACCTGCTTTGGCACGAGTTCGACGTGGACTGTGATGAGGAGGCCAACCTGAGAGCAAACCTGGAAGGCCAGATCTCTGGACCGCCCACCTCCATTCTGGAGGAGGCTGCAATCAGCCAGTTGTCCAGGTAGGGGTACACCCGACCCTTTGCGCGCCGAGAGGAATGCTGCCACCACTGCCATGCATTTGGTGAAGACCCTGGGAGCTAGGAAAGTTTAACCTGCATGGCTCAGAATTCACAGAGGATACCTCTGCCCTGAAGCGGAGGAATCTCTGTGGACAGACGGATTGGGATGTGAAAGAACACATCCTGGAGGTCCAGGAGAACAGAAGCACATGCCTGCTCCAAGAATGGAATGATCAGAGCCAGAGTGACCATCCTGAAGGTTCAAGACCTTAGGAACCTGTTCAGGTCGTGCAGGTCTAGAATGGGTCGCCAGCCCCACCCCCCCGTCTGCTTCGGGACAGGAAGTACCTGGACATAAACCCCGGGTCTGGTGGAGATCCGCCACCTTCCCGATCACCTCTTTTTCAAGAAGCAGGGCAATGTCGGCTTGGCGAGCCGACAGAGAGAGGCTGCGGACTTCAGAGCCCTCGAGGGGCTACTGTCGGAAGGGCGGGCCTGCTCGAACTCCAGGGCAGGCCCTTTCCTACCACCTCCAACACCCAGCGGTCCGTGGTGATAGTGGACCAGGCAGAAAAGAAGTGATGGGAGCCATCCCCCATGGGGAAACCTAGGGGAGTGATGAGGCTGTGGGCTACCCCTCAACCCGCCACTGGGCAGACTTGGAGGAGGGACCGCCGAGGGACATCCTGGGCCTTTTTCTCCTTGCTTCCTGTTAGAGGAGTTTCGAGGCTTGGCTTTGGGATGCTGTGCGAGCCTGCTGGCCTTGATGCTGGTGTTGCCGCATATGCCGCATGCAGAAGGGCAAACGTATTTATGTTGTTGATGATGGTCCTTGTCCTTCTGGGTGGAGGTGACAGAGTCCAGGGTAGCATTGGACTTTTTGATTTGCTGGAGCTGGCCTTCCACCCAGGGTCGAACAGGTCAGTCCCAAAAGGGACGCCCGCCAGTTTATGCTGGGTATCCGCTGTGAAGGTGGATATCCTCAGTCATGCCCTGCGTGCGCTAATGGCCACTGCGGCCGCAACTGATCTGACACAGGAGTTCCAATATCCAGAGCCATTTGGAGCTGTTGTTTTGCCACCTCCCTTCCTGGTCCAGCACCTGCTTGACCGTGGTCTGCAGGTCAGCCGAGATGAGGGATCACCTTATCCAGGAGCCCATGAGGGCGTGGAGAAGTGTGCCATCAGCGCGGCTGAGCTGGCCTGGCGGAGGCCTAGGGAGGATGCAGCATGACACTTTCGCTCTGCATAGTCCAGCTTTTGGACTCCTTGTCGGGGGCTTATCCACATCCCTAGCGCTCCCGGAATGCCGGAAAATGCTATCGGTGACCAACCCCTCCGCAGAGGGTGCTCCAAAAACCAGACAAACAGCCGGGTAGGGACTGCATACTTCCTGGCCATCCTGGGTCAAGGCAAAGGGCAGGAAGCCAGCCGCTGCCAGAGCTCCAAGGTGGAGCCAACAATGGCTTCAGCCAGCGGAAAGGCCTCCATGGTGAACTCTTGGTCCAGTATCTCTGTCAGGGGATACTTGGCCCACTTGAATATGGGCTCGAGCTGCATCCCAGTGGATTCCAAGACGCAGTCGCAGACCCATAAACGATCAGGGCTCGCCAATCGACTGCCCCACGGAGGACTCCAGGTCAAGGGGCCTGGAAAACAGGGAGTCGCCGCCGGATTCGAGGAGTCAGCCAAGAGCTGCCTGGGACCTGAGCCAACCTCCACCTGCTGAGGAGGGTCGGGAGTGAGGTGACCAACAACCTGTGGGGCAGACCCTGACCCGACCGAGAATCTCTTGGTCAGCGCCCCTAATTTTGGTTGTGGAGGCAGAGGTTCCACCACAATCGGTGGGGCAGCTGGTTTCGGCAGAATAACCAGCCCAGGGTATGGGCACCGACTATAGCGAGGGGTTGTTTCTGCTTTCAGGTGACAGCCACTTGATGGCCGGAGAAGGCGACAGCGCTTGGCTTGTTCCCCGGACAAAAGTAACTTGTGCCACATTAAGTCCTCTTAGCGTTGATGCAATTTGCACCGGCCTCTACTCTTCCGGAGAAGGAACAGCTTACCTGGTGCTGAGACAGAGACCACCGATGTCAGTGGATCGGCTGGACCGAGATGAGGTCCGAGACAGAGACCGGACCTGTGTTTCCGGGCAGGTTTGGAAGGGGCAGGGACACCCGCTTCTTCCTCAGCTCGAAGCTCCTGACCGGGACTCCGCACAGGAGGTGCAGGAAGTCTCACTTCACCGGGGACCGTGAAGAAGGGTCGCCGGTTCACCAGTCAACAGCCCGTCCGACGGGTCGAGAAAAATCTTGACTGCATCGACGGATGTCTCGCCAGCTGACCTGATGGGGACATCAGAAACCAGCGCCATAGCCGCAACCTCAACCAAGTCAAGTGTCGACTGTCCGGGAAGGGACCTCCCGCCCCACAAACACCGACGGTGGGATTTACTTTTCAATCCTTCCTTTGGACCGAGAAGAGTGTCCCAATGGGCCCTCTCCTCTAGAGAAAGGATTGGCAAAGCTCTAAAAGAAGCTGTGTAGGAGGATACCAGAGAGCGGATAAAGTACAGTTACGTAAGAACTTACCGTAACAGTAGATCTTCGAGAACAGCTCTTGCAGCAGGTAACACCATTAGGACTGAAGCCGCAGGAGTCAGACCCCACGGAAATCTTCTAGCTAGCAGTCTTCACTGGGAGTCACACGCCGGTCCCACCCCGACGCCAGACGTAGTACATAAGGAAGCGGTCCCGCCAGATTCCTCAGTTCTCCCCTGAGACTCCCAGCTGCAGGATGACATCAGAAGGGGAGACCGAGGATCCGCCTATCAGAAGAAAAGAGCTAAGGCTCCTGCCAAGGCCTGGTAGGCCGCACCTCCTCCAAGGGGAATGGTGGGATGGAAGGTACCTGCTGCAAGAGCTGTTCTCGAAGATCTACTGTTACGTAAGTTCTTACGAACTGTACTATCTTACTTCAAGATACAGTCCTTGCAGCAGTAACACCATTAGGACTGATTCCCCAAGCAATAGCGCCTGAAAGCATTCTGGGAGGAGGAAATTAGGAAGATCTTGAATAAGTCCTGATTCTAGGACAGGAGACCCTGTAGAACGGTTAGGCGAAACGGCCTCCCGTGATGTAATATCCAGGCTATAGTGCCTAATAAATGTGTGCACTGGAGCTCCAAGTAGCTGCAGCACAAGTGGCTGAGGTGAGATTATGAGTGCTGAAAAGGAGGTAGCCACCCCTTGTCGAGTGGCCCCGGACTGTACCCGGAGGGGCTTATGTCTGTTGTTGTAGCAAATGAAATACACTGGACAAGCCAGCGAGAAAGGGTCTGCTTTGAGACTGGTTGGCCCAGCATCCTCTCAGCTTAAGGAAAACAAACAGTTGCTCCGACTCGAAGCTTGTTTAGTTCTATTCAGGTAGAACCTCAAGGAGCTGTGAACATCCAGGGTGTGAAGCAATGCCTCCTCTATTAGAGTACTTGGGGAAATACAGGCAAACGATGCCCTGGTTGAGAGTGAGGGCAGAGACCACCTTAGGGCAAGAATTTAGGATTCATCCTCAGAGACACTCTGTCCTGGTGAAAATTAAATAAGGCTCCTTGCACATGAGAGCGTGAAGATCGGAAACTCTCCTTGCTGACGTGACAGCAACTAAAAATAATGTTTTCCACAACAAAACGCAGCTCATAATCTGTGGCAGGTTCAAGGGGGAGCGTGAGTTGTTCCAGGACAAAGAGTAGGTCCCAAGGAGGAACGGGTTCCTTGATGGGTGGCCTAAGGTGTAACACCCTCTCAGGAAGTCTCAAGAGGCATCAAGCTGTGCCACTGTGCACTATCCCACCGGAAGTGGTATGCAGAGATCGCGATGAGGTGCACTTTAATGGAGGAGTAGGCGAGACCCGAATGGAATAGGAAAGAAGGGTATTCCAGCACCCCTTTCACCAGGCATTCTAAAGGGAAAGGCCGCGGCCTGCGACTATAAGAAAAACGGCGCCACTTCATGGCGACGTCGATGCATTGCCGGCTTTCTGGTCATGAAAGGACTTCCGCCACTCTCTTGCGTAGACACCTGAGATCGTATAATGGCTATGTCTCTAGGAGCCATGCATGCAGTTCAGTGAGCATAACTCCGGGTGGACTAGTGAACCCTCCTCCTGAGACAATAGGTGGGAGCTGAAAGGCAACGGAACTGGAGGTTCCCGGACAATTGCGTCAGCATGGGGAACCAGATCTGTCTGGGCCAGAAAGGCGCTTACCAGGATCATTGTTGCGTGTCTCTTGCAGTTTGAGAAGAACTTCCGGATCAACGGAAGGGAGGGAAAGTGTGGAGGAATCTGTCTGCCCAGGAGAGGGACAACGCGCCTCGCCAGAAAATGCCAGGCCCTGGATCTAGCGAGCAAAATTGGGCAGTTTTATGCTGGATGGGGAAGCGAATAAGTCCAACTCTGGAGTGCCCCATCGAAGAAACAGATCCTCTGCTACATCCTGGAAGAAGTTCACACTTGTGGACTCTGGCCTGGGAACGACTCAGGCCGCTCATGCGATTGTGTTGTCCACTCCAGGAACATGAACTGCAATCAGGCATGCGCCGTGGTCGGATTACCCAATCCCACACCCTCATAGCTTCCCTGCAGAAGGGGTAAGAATGTGTGCCTCCTTGTTTGTTGAGGTGAATACATCACCGCCGTGTTGTCTGTCTGAAGCAGAAGGGTACTGACGGTATTTCTGACTGAAAGGCCTGCAGGCGAAGGACCACCCTCATCTCCAGCACGTTGATGTGGAGGTGAGCTTCTGAGGGGTCCATGTTCCCTGGGACCTCACCCCGTCTCAGGTGCGCCCCATCCCAGCCCTGAGGCGTCTGTGGAGGGATTGCCTTTGGGGACGGGCGCGTAAACGAGACACCCCATAAAGTGTCCCTGGGTCTAGCCACCATTGCCAGTCTCGAATCACGGCGTTGTGATTCTGACCGGATGCTGCATGTGTTTTGCCTTTGGTCCCACTGCACCTTGAGCATCCACTGAGTTACCCGCATGTGGAGCCTTGCCAAAGGATGGTTGGAATGGCGGCAGCCATGTGTCCGAGCAAGCTTAAGGACCAACCTGGCGGGACGGTCCTTTTACCGAAGATCCCTGATGGGGATCTGATGTGTTCCGCTTTTTCATCGGGAAGAAAGGCTTTCCCTTGGACGGTGTCCAGAACTGTGCCTATGAACTGCAGCTTCTGGGACGGTACTAGGAGAGACTTCTCATAGTTGACAAGAATGCCGTGAGACTGGAACAGGTCCTGGGTGCTCTGAATAGCCATCAACAGTGCCTCTTGGAGGCGGCCATGAGAAGCCAGTCGTCCAGGTCGGAACATGTAGTGGCCCTGTCTCCTCAGAGACGCTGCGCACACTGCCATACACTTAGTAAAGACCCTGGGGTCAAGACAGTCCAACGGAAGGGCCCGGAACTGAAAGTGGTGACTGAGATACTAGCGCAGGAACCTCCTGTGCACTTGAGCTACTGGGATGTGCAGGTAGGTGTCCTGCATGTCCAGAGACGCTAAGAAGGCCCTTTTTCAGCATGGGAATGAGTCCTTGAGGGTCACCATGCGAAATCGCTTGTAGGCTATCAACATGTTAAGGTCGCTGAGGTCCAGGATTGGACGGAGGTCCCCTGTTTTCTGAACCAGAAAGAAGTGGAATAGTATCCGGATCCTATCTGGCTCTTCTGGGACATACTCACTGCTCCTTTTGCAGGAGCGCGAGTACCTCTTGCCTGATGAGTGATCTGTGCTGAGCCAAGAAACGGAGAGCAGAGGAGGCCTTGTGGTGGCTTGTCCACGAATTCTATAAAGTGGCCTCTTTCGACTAACTGAAGGACCCACCTGTCGGTGGTTATGGACTGCCACCCTGGCAGCTGGTCCACAATGCTGCCCCTGACCTTGGTGTCCGCTGATCCTGAGGGGCGGGGCCGGAAGGAGTCATGCTGTGGCGGCTGAGGGTCCAGCGGCTGGGCCGACTTAGCTGGTCATTGACTTTGGCCCGCTGGACGACTTCCCTGGGCTCTGTGGGAGAAGGAGCCCTCTGTTATGGACCGGGCGCTGGGCTGTTGTCTCTGCATCCGGCCTCGAAACGGCTTTGGTTCCTACGAAAGGAACTAAGCTTGGGTCTGTACATGGCCTGGACAGACCGTATCACTTTTCCTGGCCTCTTGAAGTTTGGTGAGGACCTTCTCCGAGGACTCACCAAAAAGAACTTCTCCATGAAACGAGGCGTCCAGGATGTTCTTCTGGATGTCCGGGGTGAATCCGGAGACACAGAGCCATGAGTGTCTCTGGAGGCATACGCCGAAGTGCCGCTCTGGGCCGAGGAGTCCACGGAAATCACGCTCGCAGCACCTGGGTTCCCACGTCCAGCCGACAAAGAAGTTGCAGTAACTCCTCCTTCTGCTCACCTTCTGGCATCTTTTCCGCCAGATCCAGTCCCTGCTCCCACAAGGCGTTTTGAAACTGTACCATGTGGGTCAAGTAGTTGAGGGATCTGATGGCGCAGGTATGGATGCATACGGGCGCCTGCCCATAGCATCCAGCTGTTTGGACTCTGGGTCCGTGACAGGGTGCTCAAATGTTATGCCTCTGGGACCGGTCATGAGAGGCTGTAATGACCAGAGAATCAGACAGAGGATGTGACGCCAAGTACTGGTCCTCCCTAGGGGCCTTGTACAGGGGTCAGCTTTCTCAGCATCGCCGGAAGAGAGTGTGGACGTTTCCACGCTTGCCTTGGTGACGCCACGAATGTGTTCACCAAGGATGGCACCACCACAGGCTTAGGATCTTTTCCCGAAGATATCTGGCAAGGCGTAATCTCCGGGGTCTAGTTCCTCTGCGCCCCAGCCCATGTTCTCCTGGATATGCCTCATAATCTCTGAGAACGATGGGTTATCCGGAGGAGATCATGGAAGCTCACGTGGGTCGGAGAAGGGACGTTGATGGGAGACGGGATCTGGATCCGTCTGAGAAGTCCGATCCCGTGTCCTCCGTCAGGCGAACGGCGGTGTCTTCTGGGTCTCCTGGGGCTGGGTAACCCTGAAGAAGATCTGGACGGAGGTCTCCTTTTTCTGTTCTACCCTAGGAGGATCAGTAGGCTCCTGGGGAGGTACTCGGCCCGCATCCCCGGTGAAGTAGGGGTGGGGCTGCGGAGTCGCAGGTGGAGGAGGAGGTGTGGGAACCACATCCTTCTTTATGGTGTCCCACCAGTAAGTAAACAGCCCTTGACCTCGGATATGCTGAGGCCCGACGACGGACCGGGCACCGATGGCGGTCGTCTGGTTCGGTGTCGGCTCCCAGGGTCTCAGGTTCCGGCGAGGGTTCCCTGGGGTGCGACAGGACCAGGTTCGCCCGTCTGGTCCTCAGGCAGGTCAGCTCCTCCGTCGTGATCGCCTCTTGACTGACGGTGGGGGAGGCGGGTCTCTTCTCAGTACGTACGGTCGTCAGTCCCCGGCCGCGTCCGTGGAGGCGAAGGCTAACCGTGACAGGCGTCTGGCGGTTGTCGGTTCTCAGGACCGATGGTGTTTGGCCAACGTCGGTGGGCTGCGTCGGGTCCGACGTATCTTAAGTGAAGTCAGTTCTTTGGTCTTCCGCTGGGGAGGAGGAGGCAAAGAAACTGACCTGGCGCGGGTTCCAAATGGCGGGAACCGACTTGTGATGGTGATGACAGTCCCCGACTCGACAGGGCCTTAGTGGCCAAGGACGAAGAAGTTCTAGAGGTCTTGACCTGAGGAAGAGAGGAGGAACCCAAGAAGTCTTCACCGCAGCGGGAGGCTGAGAGCGGGCCGGAAGGAGCGGTCGGACCGGAGCCGGAGCTACGGAGCCAGAGACCTAGACGGGACCTGGATCTCACTCTCTCCTATGCTTCTTGAGGTGTCTCCGGCCTTATCGGAAGATTCCCCTTGGAGGCTCTGCCCATGACTTTAATCTTTCCTCGAGCAGGAACGCCTGAAGGCCTTTCTGGCAACGGATCCGGTCCGGCTGTTGAACCCCTGGCAGAAAGAGCAGGCCCAGGTGTCGTGGTCTGGGCCAAGGCACCGGACGCAGGTCGAATGTGGGTCTTTGAATGGGATTGGTTTCCCACAGGTGCACTTCGACGATGGCCTTCAATGGAAGTTGGAGAGGACACCAGACAGAAGCTGAGCAGAAAAACAAACTTTTCCCGAAGGAAGAACTTAACTAGGCGTCAGCGCTAGAAACGAACGAAGGATCGAGACATGCAAGTCATGTGGAAAGAACTGGGAATCTGGCGGACCGCCTCTGGCGTACTACGCCTGATCGTCGGGGCGGACCGACATCGGAGGCGGTCCCTGCTGAAGACTGCTAGCTAGAAGATTTCTGGGGTCTGACGCCTACCGCTTCAGTCCTAATGGTGTTACCTGCTGCAAGAGCTGTATCTCGAAGTAAGATCTGCCACGACTGAGGAAGATAAGGATGCGGCCTGGGCCGCCTCCTCCTCGAGGGCGATCATCGGCTCGAGTTGCTCAGCGAGCCAGCCGGGCACTGCCCAACGGGCCTCCTTGGACTTCACCGGCAGGTAGCGCTTCTCGGCGCCCAAGCTATAACCGGCAGTGCGGTCTTCCAGGACGCTACCAAAAGCGAACGACATAACTCTCGTAGTCCTGCGGGTCATGATCTAGGCCGAGGCAGGCGCGATGTGGAGTGCGAATCCGTCCTGGAAATTTTCTGCCTGCATGGGCACCGCTGAAATCCAGGAGTTGATCTGTCCATCGCAGCTGCGAGGGAGTAATTAGACCGAACTCTTGAAAACTTTAGAATTATTTTTGGGCGAACCGAAGAATTAGGATCCAGTCTATACGCACAGCATTAAGGAGGGAACCTGAGCTCCAAGCGTAGGAACATCTGGCATCATGGGCGGAGCAGAGAGTGTACCACCTGGGTGGAGGAGCTAAGTTGAAGACCTTCCAGCAAGTTCAGTGGCGAACCTGTCAGACAGTGTGGATGAACAAATATCTATGTCCCTAGAAATACAGGTTACTCACCTGTAACAGGAGTTCTAGCAATGGTATGTTGTTCATCCACACTTACTGGCAGGTTCCTTGCCGCTAAATCTTGGCCGGAAGGTCTTCAAGTTGGCTCCTCTCACCCACCCGGTGATAAAACTCGACCTACTCCATGATGCCAGATCTAGCCGCTGGAAGCCAGGTTGTGTGTCGGGCCAGGGAGGTCAGGTGGGTTGTGGATGAACAACATATACCATTCCTATAACTCCTGTTACAGGTAAGTAAGAAAAAATTAATCACCTTAGTAATGTTGTTTCTTCTAATGGAGTCTTGCTATATTATGACATATGCAGTGAGTCCCAACTCGAACTGCTCCGGAGGTGAAAGAGTTAACTTTCCATGCCAGGCATGGAACGCTGAGCTCGAGCTCGTTGAAACTCTGTCTGTTGTTCTTCAAACTCAAACCGTCAGATCTTTACTAGCTAAACTCACTGAGGTCCTGTGTGGAAGCTGTAAACCCACACTACCCAACTGGCTATTAAACATAAGAACACATTTTTGGTCCCAAAACAAAGACTCAAGTCAGGAGACCCAAAATGAAAACACAACACAAAGTCACCCCAAAAGGAGGGGTGAAACAACAAAGTGGGCATCTACTAAGTGCCAACACTGCACTGCCCACCCACATCCCAAAACAAAGGTTCTGAGAGGGCAGGCGGGGGTCATAATATAGCAAGACTCCATTAGAAGAAACAACATTACTAAGGTGAGTAATTTTTTCTTCAACAACATGAAGTCTTGCTATATTATGACATATGCAGACTACAAAGCAGTACCTACATGGAGGAGGGACAGAACCTACTTAGGAAATAGGCTCTGAAGCATAGTTGTGCAAACCAAGCATCACTCCTAGCCTGGATGTCCAGGGAGTAGTGCTTGGTAAAAGTGTGAACTGTTTTCCAGGTAGCTGCTTGACGATCTCTAGAATAGGGATGTCCCTGGCAGCAGCTAGGAAGCAGCTGTACCTCTGGTACAGTGAGCCTCAGGCCTGAGGGAGGAACCTTACCCAGCTTTCATAACAGAATTGGATACAAGAGACAATCCACCTGGCAATGGATCTTTTAGTGGCAGGTTTCCTTTACCAACCTCACCATAAGTGAGGAACAGTTGAGGGAGTCAAACCCAGACCCTTGTACGTCTTATGTAGTAACTAAGGGCTCTTTTCACATCTAAACTGTGCAGCCTCCTCTGCCATAGGAAGAATGGTCAGTGAAGTACACTGGAAGAGATACAGATTGATTAAGGTGAAAATCTGAAACCACCTTAGGCAAGAACTTTCTGTTAGTCCTGAGGACCACCTTTATCTCTATGAAAGGAGATAAAATCAGGCTTCACTGACAAGGCTTGTAATTCACTTATGCCTGGCAGAAGTGATGGCTACCAGAAACACAGTTTTCCAAGTCAAGTACTTAAGCTCTGCTGAAGACAAAGGCTCAAAGGGGGTTGCAAGAGCTGAGCAATGCAAACATTAAGATCCCAGGCAGGGGCAGAGTCCCTGAACGGAGGGTTGGTGTGAAGCAATCCCTTGAAAACTTGGAGAATACAAGGTGAGCTGAAAGAGAAGAGGGCTTACCTGTTGATAAAAAGCAGACACAGCTGCCAGATGCACTTTTAGGGTAGCTGGTCTCAGCCCCAAGGTATTTAAGTGGACCATATAATCCAGGACTGTGGGTAAGTCAGCAGATTCTGGGAAATATGCTTCCAGAGCACCATAAGGAAAACCTCTTCCATTTGGAATTATAGGTAGCCTTGGTGGAAGGTTTCTTGAAGCCTTCAGGATATCCATTACACCTTGGGAGAGGTGCAGATCAGCAAACTCTAACTCTTCAAGAGCCAGGCCTTGAGATAGAGATCTGAGGTTCGGTACCAAACTCTCCCTGAGCACAGGTTAACAGATTGTGATTCCTGGGCAGACACAGGGAAGATGGACTGCTAAGGACAGCAGGAGTGGATACCAGGTTGTCTGGCCCAATCTGGAGCAATCAGGATCATCTTGCAGGATTGAGATCTGATTTTGACTAGCACTTTGAACGGGGGCATAGAGAAACTTCCTTCCCAATTGAGAACCAAGGCATCCAGAGGGACTGAGCCCAACACTGGGGCCTGCAGCAAAAAGGGAAGTTGGTGATTGTCTGGGGCTGCAAAAGATCTATCTGCGGGTGCCCCATCGGGCAACATCACCTCCAAGACCAGGGGTCCAGTGACCATTCGTGATGGCCCTGAGAAATCTCGCTGAGAGCATCTGCCAGGACATTGTCCTTGCCTGGGAGGTGAACTTCCATAAGGGAGGTGCTCAGAAAGTAAGCCAGAGACCACAACTTCATTGCTTCGGTGCACAAGGCCGAGACCGAGTGTCCCCTTGCTTGTTGATGTACCACATTGTGGGGTGTTGTCTGTTCTGACCTGTACAACTTTGTCCTGAACAGACTTGGAAAAGCTTGAAGTGCTAGAAAACTGCTCTGAGTTCCAACAGATTGATGTGGAGCAGAGATTCCTGAGGGGACCACAATCCCTGGGTAGTGAGGTCGCCCATGTGAGCTCCCACCCCAAGAGGGATGCATCTGTAAAGGATTAAGGAGTGAGACTGAGTGACAAAGGAACCCCTTGTCTCAGATTGGTCTGATCCTGCCACCACTGAAGGGCCTGGATCAGAGTTCGAGTCACTGGGATCAATTTGGTTAGAGGGTCTTTCCTTTGAGACCAAAAGGCCCTCAAATGGAACTGGATGTCCCTCATCTGAAATCTTGCTCCCTGCACTACTGCTGTAGAAGCAGCCATGTGCCCCAGGAGCTGTAGAAAATGCCTTGCTGGTCGAGAGACCTGAAGGGTGAATGAGGAGGCCAGAGAGACCAGGGTCCTTGCCCTGTCTAAAGGAAGGAAGGCTCTGGCTTTCTGTGTTCAGCTCTGCGCCTATGAAGGTGAGGAACTGGACAGGCTCTAGAACTGACTTTGAAAGATTCAGAAGGAAACCTGAGAGGTGAGCAGTTGCTGAGTTATCTGTAGATGTAACTTGACTTGGTCTGGGACTGGCCTACTATGAGCCAGTCGTCCAGGTAAGGAAGATAGCAATTTTTGCCTTCTTAGGTAGGCAACTGCTACTGCCAGGCATTTTGTGAATACCCTTGGAGCAGAGGTGAGGCCAAAGGGCATTGCTCTGAACTGGTAATGGCCTGAGGGCTGCCGAACCCAAGGTACTTTCGATGGGAGCTTCTGATGAGAATATGGAAGTAGGCACCCTTGAGGTCCAGGGACGCTAGCCAGTACCCTGGCCTTAGAGAGGGTAGAATACTTCCCAGAGTCACCATTTTGAATTTTGGTTTTAAAAGGTGCTTGTTTAAATATCTGAGATCCAGGATGGGCCGCCAATCTCCTGTCTTTTGGGGTAAGGAAGTACCTGGAGTACAACCCTTTACCTTGGTGTAGGGTGGAACCCTTCCACAGCTCTGAGAGCCAGGAGGGAAGAGACCTCTGCCTCTAGGGCAAGAGCCTCTGGTGGATTTGCAGGTGGAAAGGATCTGGTTCTCATCTTTGGAAACTTTTTGAAGCTGAGAACCAGTCTCTGGCTTACTACTTCCAGGACCCACTTGTCTGATGTCAGAGACTTCCAGTCCTGGACAAAGTAAGCCAGCCTGCCCTCACAAGTAGCTGAGAATCGGCCCTGGCAACCCCATCAGGGTGCCTGTTTGGCAGGGGCTTTGGGCTGAGGGTGGAAGCAGGCCTGCTTGTACCCAGTCTGCCTCTCCTCTAAAGAACCCCTCTGGGCATAGGCAGAAGAGGAGGCCTGGGCTTGGTAAAGGCAGATGAAAAGGCCTGCCCCTGCCCCTGAAAGCTGCCTTTGAGGAGTGGTCTGCCTTTTCTTGGCCTGTGCACTCCTATAGGTGGTCCTATACTCATCCATTTTCTTCATGTAATTCTCGTCTACTCCCCAAACAGAGAATTACCCACAACAGGAAAATCCATGGCCTTAGTCTGGGTATCCTGTGACAGGCTAGTACATCTGAGCCACATGCCTTCGTAAGTGCCACAGATGTAGCCATGACTCTCGATGACACATCATTAGAGTCCACTGCAGCATGGAATTGCACCTTGGATGCCTCATACCATCAGCAGCCACCTGTTCAAGCTCCTTGGCAAGCTGGCCAGGGACCTGTTTTGCTAGAGCCATAACAGTATCCCATCTGGATTTCTGGTATCTAGCAACATAAGCCATATAATTTGCCTGTCTGAGTCCCAAGGATGCTGCCATGTACTGTTTCTTTGCCATGGCATCAATCTTCCTGGAGTCCTTATCCAGGGGTGTGAAGCCAAGGGAATATTAGTCTTGTCACAGGCTGCAGCCTGCACTACCCCAACATGGCTGCATTGTTGTGTGAGGAACTCGTATCAGAGCCTAGACAATGTGTACCTCTTTGTCCATTCTTCTTATCAACAGGAGGTATAGAGTGAGGAGCTTTTAAAATTGTAAAAGTCTGTTTCCCAAAAGATTTATGCAAGGGAATAGACAGTCTCCTAGACTCTGGGATATCCATCATTTCCACATAGTCAGGTTCCTCTTGATCATCCACAGCTTCCTCCATAGGGAGCTGGAGGGTTTCAGCCACTTTTATAAAACATAAAATGAGAAGGGACTCAGAAAACCCAGGAGGAGACACTCCTGAAGGTCTGTCTGGGAGATGTCCGGTCAATGGGCACATCCAGACTTTCAAATCCACATTCACTCTCCTCATACTCCTCTTCCCCTCCTCCGGTTCATAACACTCTAAATCATACTTTGAACCGCCAAACCGGCTCTTACAAGATGGTGCCGGTTCGGTCGGAACCGGGAAAGCGACTGGACAATTTTTATCGCTATGGCTATTTCTTCAGCAGTTGGAGAGGAAAGTTTTGGCTCCACACCAGCTGATTTTCTAGTCCTTTTGCTGGACCCGGCTCCTCAGAGTCGGATCTCCTTTGCCCGAGGAAGTCTCGCCTGGTCAGAGGGACACCCTCCGGTTCGGTTGGAACCGAACCGGCTGGCCATCCGGTTCAGCTGACTTTTGGCCTCCTTTCCTGAGCCTACCAACTCTCTTTCCAGGGTAGCTCTAGGAAAACTTTACAAATCTGGCAGTCTGCATTGAGGTGGTCAAACCCCAGACAAACACAGGTGGTGTGGAGATCAGCCTTGGCAAAGACTTCCCCACACACACTGCAGTGTTGAAACCCAGTGGGCCCGGTTTTTTTTGGGTTTCTCAGACATAGTGCCAGTCCTAACCAAACTTTCCATTTATGGCAATCCACAGGTAAGACCTCTTATCGGTTCCCAACCGCAGTCACGGGTCGAGGAAAACCGAATAAATCCAGTTTTTTAGAACCGATAAGAACCGGTAACCACACACTAAAAGACAGATTAAGATATTTTGAATAACTTGATCGGTTCAAACCGAACCGATAAACCGCTTACAAGTTCCACACAGAATAGAAATTAATGTAAAACCTATCTAGTACTCAAATACCACAGAGAGTCTGAACCGACCAGTTGCGGTTTAAATTTGGTCGAAAACCGAGAAAAACAATACTTTAACCGGCAAAATGAACCGAGCAGAAGGAGAAATCTCGGAGCGACTGTTCAGTGAGGCGGAGTAAAGAATCTGACGGTTTGAGTTTGAAGAACAACAGACAAAGTTTCAACCGAGCTAGAGTTCAGCTTTCCATACCTGGCATGGAAAGTTAACTTTTCACCTCGAGCAGTTCAAGGTTGGGACTCACTGCATATGTCATAATATAGCAAGACTTCATGTTGTTTGAACCTGTATTTCTAGGGCATGGATATGTTGTTCAATCTACACTTACTGGCAGACTCTAGCAGTTCTCTGGGAGGAGGGAGGCAAGGCGCATACCTACTTGGGAAATAAGGACTGGAGAACCAGGTCCCAAAACCAACATCCTGGCGTGACTCAAGGTCGAGTGGTAGTGGTAATGAAGGTGTGTGCTGACTTCCAGGTAGCAGCTCTGCAGATTTCCTGGAAGGGATGTCCCTGGAAGCAGTCACCGATGCAGTGGTATGGCGAGTAGAATGAGCTCTTATTCCTTTGTGAAGCTCCATGCCCGCCAACCTATAGTAGAGATCTATGCAGGAGGTGACCCACCTGCCTATCGTCCGCTTGGCTGCAGGTCTGCCAGATGCGGCTTCAGCGTAGGTGACAAACAGCTAGCGAACCTCTCCCGAACTTCAGCCATCTGCTCCTCTAATAAGAGAGCACTCTTCTAGGGTCCAAAGTATGAAGCCTATATTCGGCCTCCCAAGTGTGACTGAGGAAGAACACTTGCAGAGTCAACACCTGGTTAAGGTGAAACTCTGACACCACCTTGGAAGGAGTTTCTGGTGGGTCGCAGGACAACCTTGTCCCTGTGAAAGACCAGATAAGGAGACTCGATGGAAAGCACCTGCAGCTCTCCCATCCTTCTGACTGACGTGACAGCCACCAAGAGGTCTTCCACGACAGGTGAGAGAAATCACACCTGTGCATTGGTTCAATGGCTTGTCCATGAGCTTAGCCAATACCAGCAGTAGATCCCTAAGGTGGAGATTCTCACACGGAGGGATATGTGATCAAGGCCTTTTGAAAAAAGTGCCCAACCACCTTCTCCCAGCACCAACTGCTTTCCGCCCACGCCTGTAAGCAGAGATGGCTGCTAGGTGCACCTTAAGGGTCACGACCAAGCCCTAGCTGAGAAAGGGACCACAGGTAGTGCAGAATGCTAGCCAAGGAACAGGAGGAAGGGTCCAACCCCTTATCCTGACACCAAATGGAGAATCTCTTCCATTTGAAGGCATAGCATTTTCTGGTCGACTTACGGGAAAGCCTCAACAATGTTGAGGACCTGCCGGAAAGACCCAAGGCCTGGAACTCTACCCGCTCAGGAACCAGGCCATCATGTATAGAGATTGAAGGTCTGGGTAGAATACATTTCCTGGTTGACTGAGATCAGGTCCAGGCGGGCTGGAAGCCGCCGCGAGCCTGGAGCTGAGACTGAGGAGATCTGGGTACCAGAACTGACAGGGCCAGACTGGGCTACCAGAATCGCCTGCACCTTGTCCTTCCTCTTTGAGAAGCACCTTGTGGATCAAGGGAAATGGGGAAAGGCGAGAAGAGGCACTGGGTCCACGGCCTCGAGAAGGCATCCCCTGCAGCAAGCCCTGCTGAAGAGGTGGGCATGAAACAGTCTCAGCTGCATTCTCCCTAGAGGCAACAGGTCCACCTGAGGTGTACCCCAGTGGGAGAACAAATCGTGTACTACCTCCGTAGGAGAAGCCACTCCTGAGATGCAGCACCTATCTGACTTAGGGCATCGGCCAGAGTGTTGGAGGCTCCTGCCACATGGATGGCTAGGAGATCTGCCTCCAGTCTGCTCACGAGGACCAAGTGCAGAGAGCTTCCTTGCACAGAGGCAAGGAGGCGTCCCGCCTGGCGGTTTAGGTAGTACATGGTCATGGTATTGTCCATCTGGACCTGGACCACTTGACCCTGTACAAACGGTGCAAAGGTGGTGAGGACTAGTCGACCACTCAAGTTCCAGCAGGTTGATGTGGCATCGAGACTCCTAAGGAAACTAGAGGCCATGCGCGCTGAACTCCCCAGATGGGCACCCCAACCCATCAGAGAGCGCCGGGTCATTAAGAGTGACCGTCGTTCTGGGCGGACAAACGGGATACCCTCCTGCACATGAGCCAGAACGATCCACCACTGGAGAGAGTTTCCATCTCCTGGGTCACTATTACTGGCTGGTCCAGAGGACTGGGCCGCGTGACCATTGGCGGCCAGCCTCATTGAAGGGAACGCGTGTGCCAGCGGGCCCAACGGACCACGCTGGTGCAGGCCGCCATGAGGACCAGGAGGCGAGGAAGTCCCGGACAGGGGCAACTGCCCAACCAGAAATGATTGGGCAAAGGAGGAAAGAACCTCGGCCCTGTGACCGGGAGCAGTGCTCTGCCTCAAGAGAGTCGAGCTCTGCCTGGATGAATTGAATCACTTGCATTGGCACGAGTTCCGATCATTGATAAGGAGGCCATCTGAGAGCAGACCTGGAGGGCTAGATCCCTGAGCGGCTCCACCTCCGTCTGGAGGGCTGCAATCAGCCAGTCCGAATAGGTAAGGTACACCCGGACCCTTCCGCGCTGCAGGAATGCTGTCACCACTGCCATATATTTGGTGAAGACCCTGGGAGATGGGAGAGGCCAAGGGCATGGCCCGAACTCGTAAAAGAACCCTCTGCCCTGAAGTGGAGGCATCACTGGTGGGACGGATGGATGGATTGGGACGTGAAAGAACGCGGCCTGGAGGTCCAGAGAACAGAACCACATGCCTCGCTCCAAGGATGGAATGATGGAATGATCTGAGCCAGAGTGACCACCCTGAAGGTTTGAGACCTTAGGAACTTGTTCAGGTCGTAGGTCTAGAATGGGGCACCAGCTCCCCATCCGCTCTGGGACCAGGAAATACCTGGACACAAACCCTGGGTCTGGTGGAGGATCGCTACCTCCTGATCACCTCCTTCTGGAGGAGCAGGGCAATGTCGGCTCGTCGGCTGCTGGACCTTGGCCCCGTGGGGCTGGCAGCTCGATAGGGTGGGACTGCTCGAATTCTAGAGGCAGACCTTCCTACCACTTCCAGCACCCCAGGTCGTGGTGATACTGGACCAGGCAGAAAGGAAGTGACGGCCCCCCAGGGGAGGGACCCAGGAGGAGGACAGAGTTAGGGGACACGCCTCAACCTGTAACTGGGCAGGCTTGGAGAAAGGACCGCCGAGGGCCTCCTGGACCTTTCCTCCCGGCTTCCTGCTGGAGGAAGCCACAGGCTTGGTTTTGGAGTGCCAAGTGCTAGCCTGCTGGCCCTGATGCTGGTGTTGCTGGGCCGGACGTGCCGCAGGGGCAGAAGGCCGAAAGGGCTTATGCTGCTGCTGGTGGCCTCTGTCCTTCTGGGCAGACGGACAGAGTCCAAGGTGGCATTGGACTTCTCGATCCTCTGCAGATGACCTTCAACCCTGGGACCAAACAAGTCGGTACCCAGGAAGGGAACGCCTGCCAGCTTATGCTGGGCATCCGCTGCAAAGTGGAGATCCACAGCCAAGCTCAGCGGCGATGGCTACTGTGGTCGCTACTGACCAGGCACAAGAGTCTCCAATGCCTAAAGCAGTTTGGAGCTGTTGTTAGCCACGGCCCTTCCCAGATCCCACACCTGCTTGACTGTAGTCTGAAGGTCAGCTGGGAGATGAGGAATCACATCATCCAGGAGCCCAAAAGGGCGCGGCAAGTGTGTGCCACCAGAACGGCAGAACTGGCCTGACGAAGGCCTAAGGAGAACACACCATAGACTTTACACCGGAGTAGTCCAGTTTCCTGGACTCTTTATCAGGTGGCTTGTCCATATCCCGCGCTTCCAGAGCACCGGAAAACACTGACGGTCACAAGCCCTCCGCTGCGGGTGCACTGAGAATCCAGAGGGTGAACCAGTGGAATGGCATACTTTCAGGCCATCCTGGCCAAAGGTGCTGGACAAGAAGCTGGCGCTGCCACAGCTCCAGAGCCGCCAACAATGGCTTCGCCACCGGAAAGACCTCTGTGGAGAATTCTCTGTCCAGTATCTCCATGAGGGATACTTGGCCTGCTTAGAACGGGTTCGAGCTTCATCCCAGTAGACTCTGAGATGAGCCAAGCATTCCCAGGAATGAGGATGGGCTTCGCCCACCGACTGACCTCGTGGACTCCAGGTCGAGGGGCCTGGAATAACAGTATGAATCATTGTCAGACTCAAGAGTCTGCAAACAGCTGCCTAGGGCCTGGAGCCACCTCCACTTATCGACGCTGATCGGGAGTGAGGGTTACCGACAACCGATGGGGCAAATCCTAACCCGACCGACAATCCTTGGTTGGTGCCCCAGTTTTAGGTTGTGGAGGCAGGGTTCCATCATAATGGTGGCGCAGCTGGTTTCGACGAACAACCCGTGCCGCTTCGCCTCGACAACTACGAGGGGTGTTTTGGCCTTGGTGACAGCCACTTAATGGCCAGGAAGGCGACGGAGTCGGCTTGTCCCTGGTCAAAAGGAGCTGCTGCCACATCAGATCCGTGTAGCCGCGACACAATTTGTACCGGAGCCTATCCTTCAAGAAGACGAGGATGAACGGCGCCGCCGCTTTCCTCGGGTGCTGAGACCGAGACCTTGGGGTTTCCGAGGTGGGTCTGAGAGGAACGGGGAAACCCCCGCCTCCCTTGGTTCGGGACCTTAACTGGGACTCCAGCACAGAAGGCACAGGCAAGTCCTCGGTTTCCACCGAGAGAACCGGTGAAGCAGTGTTGTCAGCTTCTCCAGTCGACAGCCCGCCCGACGTGTCAAGAAAATCTCAACTGTGTCGATGATGTCTCAGCCGGCTGACCTGACAGGGACACCATGAAGCCAGTGGCCTTAGCTGCAACCTCGACTGAAGTACAGTGTCAACTATCTGGGAAGGGGACCCTCCCACTCCCACGAACGCCGACGGTGGGACTTACCTTGAAGTCCTTCTTCTTGGACTGAGAGGAATGTCTCAAGGGCCCTCTCCCTTGGTGGAGAGGGATTGACAAAGCTCCTTGAACGAAGCCATGTAGGAGGAGCCCAAAGAGAGCAGGATAAATGCCGCAACCAAGGATGAAGATGATGCGGCCTAGGCCACCTCCTCCTCGAGGGCGATCATCTGTTCAAGCTGTTCAGTTGAGCCCACCGCCGACACCGCCCAACGGGCCTCCTTCAACTTTACCGGAGGATAACGCCTTGGGCACCTGGTTGCAATCTGCAGCGCGATCCTCAAGAACCATGGCTGAGAAGGACTTGCACAAGTCGCAGGCCTGCGAATCGTGCTCGAGCCCAAGGCAGTAAACACACGTGGAGTGCGGATTGGTCCGGGACATCTTCTGCCCACAGGGGCACAGCTGAAATCCAGGAGTCAACTTGTCCATCGCAGCCGCGAAGGAAGAAAAGACCAAAGTCTTGTAAATTTTAAGACAAGTTTGTAAACCAAGAGTTTGGATCCAGGCCTAAAACACAGGGCAAAAAGGAGGGAACCTGAGCTCCAAGCGGTAAGGAAGATCTGCGCCATGGGGTGGAGCTGAGAGTTTTATCACCCGGTGGGTGAGGAGCCAGCTTGAAGACCTTTCAGCAAGATTTAAAGCGGCAAGGAACCTGCCAGCAGTGCGGGATTGATCAACATGTCCATGTCCCTAGAAAGTACAGTTACGCAAGAACTTACCGTAACAGTAGATCTTCGAGAGAGGCTCTTGCAGTAGGTAATGACATATAGGACTGACGCCGGCAGGCAGCAGGACCCCACGGAAAATTCTAGCTAGCAGTCCCTGGCGGACCGCCCCCATGTCAGGTGACCAGCGTGAGACGACGTTGGTATAAAGGGGTGGTCCTGATGCCCGCCTTCAGTTCTTTCTCTGCCACAGGCCTGGAAGGCCCGGACGAGAGAGAAGCAGATATTTCCTTCGATGGAAAAGGAGCTGAAAAAGCCTAGGGATGGAGGGCGGAAGATACTACTGCAAGAGCCTCTCTCAAGATCTACTGTTACGGTAAGTTCTTATGTAACTGTACTATCTTACTTGAGGGCTCTTGCAGTGGGTAATGACATATAGAACAGAATCCCAAGCAGTCTGGAACAAAATGAAAGGCACCGGGAGGAGGAACTACTCCAAGAAGTAGAAAACTTGCAGGCCTCAAGACAGGAGGCCTTGCAAGACCGCTAACCCAAGCCTGCTCTGCAGCGAGAGGCAATGTCCAAACTGTAATGTTTCAAGAAAAGTATGGATGGAAGTCCAGGTATGCAGCACAGATATCTGCCGCAGACACATTCTGAAAACAAGCCGCAGAGGCTGCCACTCACGAGTGGACTGACCTCTGACTTGACCCGGTAGGGTCTTGTTGTACTTGTCATAACAGAAAGTGATGCAATGAGCCAACCACTTTGATAGGCATTGCTTGGAGACGGCATTGACTTCCTTTGTGAGCAAAGAGACAAACAATTGATCAGTCTTTCTGAGAGCCTCATCCCATCGTGTGTAGTATCTCAGAATCCTGTGGACATCCATGGTATGGAGTAAGTATTCTCCTGGTTGAAGTACTGCGTGAAAAGGCAGGTAACCTCGATAGACTGATTTAAGGTAGACTCGCTACCACTTTCAGAAGAAACTATGGTTCGTGCGAAGAGCTACTCATTCCTTGTGAAAATCAGATAGGGACTTTACACATAAGGGCCTGGAGCTCAGAAATTCTGCGAGCAGAAGTAATGGCCACCAGGGAGAGCATCTTTACGATAAGAACTTGTCTCGTGTAGCCGCAGGCTCAAAAGGAGGAAGGGTAAGTTTCTGAGAACAAAGTTCAAATCCCAAGGGGGGAGCGGAGTCCCAACAGGGGCCTGAGATGAAGGACCCTCTGAGAAAGGTCTTGGATACCTCTAATTGGGCAAAGTCTTTATCAGCAAAAGGAACATGGTAGGCTGAAATAGCAGCCATGTGAACCTTCAAAGAGGAGTGACGAGACCAGGTCGAAAGATGACGCAAATAATCCAGCAGAACAGCCACAGGACAGGAGAAAGGCTCCACGCTCCTTGAGGCAGCCCAAATGGAAAATCGCTCCATTTCATAGCGTAGGTGGATCTAGTGGAGGATTTCAGAATCAGCTGTTGCCACATGAGATCCTCATAACGCCGATGGAGCTTCCGTCGAAGTCTCTCCTCATCCGAGGAGGATGAGGATCAGTGGCGCCGCCTTCCTAGAGTGCTGCGACCTTTCTTCGGTTTTTTCGATCGAAGGGGTCCTGGTCCTCGATCGAGACCGACGGGTCAGCTGTCTGATCGGGAGAAGCCGGAGTTGGGAGAACCGAGGTTCTGGCACCTTTCCTCAGATCGGATACCCGAGGGCTGGGTCTTTCATCGGGAAGGAAAGGATAGGTGTCCTTTCCAAGGAGTCGGTGACAATGGCTCGATTAGGTTGAGAGAAATCTGTCGGTTCAGCTGTGTCCTCGGCCTCAGTGCCTTGGCCTGACGGAAGGTCTGAGAAGCCGGCAGCCGACTTAAGCGATCTCGACCGAGGTCAAGACTGCAAGATCAAGAAACGGATCGCTCTCAGTCCCAGGAACGCCTTCTTCAGCTAGAAGAAGATTTAGGGTACTTGTCCCTTTCCTAGGGATGGGAGGAGGCGAGCCTGAGGGCGCCTCACCCTGGTGGGAGAGACTGACAGTTCCTGAAAGGACCCAGTGAAGGTAGAACCCAGGTTAAGAGGCCTGAAAAAACTTTGGCTGGTCAGCTTGAGCTGCTTCCTCTTGGCCGCCATCTGGTCCGAGCTGCTCGAGTGGATCCCGCCCGGAAACCACCCACCTGGCCTCCTTGATTCCACCGTGGATTATGACGCCCGTCTCCCCAGTTTTAGACGCGCTTTGCAGTCATCCAGGACGTTAGGATGGAAGGCCAGACAGATAGTGTAAGAAGTGGTGTCATGCATGACACCCAAGCATTAGACACACAAGAGGTAGGGATTGGTGCACGACATTTTCTGTCCGCAGGGACACCGCGAACTGGGGACGACTCGGTCCTCCATGTCCAATGCACTGGATCGGTATCGTAAACTCTGATGAGTTTTAAAGAAAGCGATTGCAATGAAAACCGTCGTTGAGAATCCAGGGTCTACTAACTGCAGAAGTAGCATGAGGGAACCTGAATCTTCCAGCAGAAAGGAAGATCTGGCGCCATGGGGTGGAGCAGAGGTATTTTCCACCCAGGGGGCGGGGAGCCAGCTTGAAGACTTTCCGTGAATTTAAAGGCAAGGGACATGCCAGAGAGTGTGATGAACAACATATCCACGCCCTAGAAGTATGTTAGTCTTGAGGACTATTTTGTCCCTACTAACTGATACACAATTAACTCGTGGACAAGGCCTGAGCTCACTGATGCTCCCAGCTGGAGGTGATGGCAACCAAGTGCACTGTTTTCCATGTTGCATACGTAAGCTCTGCTGAAGACATGCTCAAATGGTGGTTTCAATAGCCAGACAATGCATATATTGAGGTCCCATGCCATGTGTTTCCAGTGAGGGAATGCAAATGCATGAGACCCTTGAAGAACTTAACAAACACTTGATTAACTGCCAGAATGACCCTTACCAGCTGAGAGGTAAGCAGAGACAGCTGGTAATTGTACTTGAGGGTGGAAGGCCTAAGGCCAAGAGAAACAAGGTGTGCCATACATTGTAGGATCACTGACAAGTCAGCCTGGCAGCAGTTTCTTTCTTTTCTGACACCAAATGGAAAATGTCTTCCTGGTAAAGGTGTAAGTCTCTCTGGTAGAAGGATTCTCTAAACCCTAAGAACATCCAGCACCCTATAGAAATGTGCAATTCAATACTCTTAAGTCCTCAAGAGCCAAGCCCTGAGCCTGAGAGACCAGATACTGGGATAAAGGACCCTGTTCTGCAAGGAAGTCAACAGGTTGTGTCTCCTGGACAGAGAGACTGGCCAGTAAATTGACAAGGTCAGCAGTAGAAAATACCATGAGCTTCTGGTCGAATCTGGAGTAATGAGGATCACTGTCGCCGAGTGAACCCTGAGCTTGATCAGCACTCTGAGCAACAGGGAAATGGAGGAATGGCATACAGGAACTTCACTGTTTAATGCTACAGTAGCACATCCAGAGGGACTGTGTCTCTTGCAAGAGGTCTGCAACAGAACTGTGGTAGATGGTACTGTCTGGGGTTGCGAGGAGGTCCACCCTGGGGTACCCCACCTTTGACCACCACTTGTACTCCTGGCGGTTTCAGTTGATTCTGCTGAAAGCATCCGCCAGGACATTGTCCTTCCCTAGGAGGTGGACAACTGAGAGGAGCTGTCCAGGGAGTGAGTTAAGACTCCACACTTTCATGGCTTCCATGTACAGCAGTGACACCTTTGTGCCCCTTGCTTGTTTACACAGTACACTTTGTTGCACTGTTTTGTCCTGACCTAAACAACCTTGCCTTGAAGCATTGGAGCGAAGGGCTGAATACCCAACTAAGCTGCCCTGAGCTCCAGCAGGCTTTATGTGAAGCAGTGTGTGCTCTCCTAGGAGGGAGGCATAGGTTGTTAAGACTGCTGCTGGTGGCAGCTGGGGGAAGGCACACCATCCCTGAGGTTGTCTTCTTCCTGCCACCACTGCAGAGTTTGCAGCAGGATTCTTGTGACTGGGACCATCTTTGACAGGGAATCTCTTTTAGGGCCAGTGAGACCTGAGGTGGAACTAAATGCCTCCTCTTGAATCTTGATCCTGACACTGTTGAAACTGCTGCAGCCATGTGCCCTAGCAACTGTAGAAAATGCCTCACTGGTCTGGGGTATGCAGCTGGAATGAGCCTGCCAGCTGCACCAAGTTGTGTACCATTCCTCTGAAATTCATTCAGTCTTTGCCCCTATAGACTCCAGGCACTGTACTGGTGTTAGCATTGACTTTTTTTTTTTTTTTATTTATTTTATTTTGCCAGGTGACCCAGTGTACACAGGGTATCGTAAATGATGATCAGTGCACCTCTAACTGCAAAGGAGACTGGTCTGCCATCAGCCAGTCGTCCAGGTACGGGAGACTATGACCTCTGCCCCTTAGGTGTGCTTCTACTAATGCTGTGCACTTGGTAAGCACCCCAGGAGCAGAGATAAAGCTGAAAGGAATGGGTCTGAACTATGTGGAAGGAAGTGCCTTTAAGCCCAGAGATGTAGGCCTCATCCCCTTTCTGAATGTAGGGAGGATGGTAGCCAGAGTGACCATTCTTACTTTGGCTTTGTTAAATGCCTGTTTAAATGTCTGGGATCCCATATGGGTCACCACCCTCTCCAACAGGGTTACTTCTAATAGACTGGCAGGTCTGAAAAACCATGCCCTCAGTTTGGGCAGGATCTTGAACCTGATGGCAAGTCGCTGGCCCACTATCTGTCTTGGTACTTCTGGGGTGTCGCTGCCTTCTCCTTTGCAGTAACATTGCTAAAAGCTACCTTGTGCCCATCTATGTTTTCCATTTAAGCCTCTGTTTGTTCACCTAAAAGGAATGTGGGCTCACCAGAAAAATCCAATGCCTTTAGTTGGCCTGGGACAAATTAGTTATCTCTAGCCAGGCCCATCTCCTGAGAGACACTGAAATTGCCATTTGCCTGATTGCAATAACACTGCATCCAGTATCGAGGCTCTATGTTTCTAGCAATCTCTGAAACTGCATTCCAGAGATGTTGATTTATTTATTTATTTAATATCTGGAGACATAGGCATGTGAGTGGCCTGTCCAATGGACAAAGAGGTGCCTAGTGGTATTTCTTGTCAGGAAAATATCTCATCTCTTTTCAGGGAGTCAGGATGTTGAGGATCAGGGCACCAAGGTACAAACTCACCAAGTACACCTCAGTAAATCGCTCGAATGAACCGGGTTCAGGGATCTGGGCCGCTGAACCGAACAACTGCACCGGTTGCAGCGCTGTAAAATTTACATAGCATTTGTTATGCATTTTGCTTGGAACCAACGGTTTTGCAGGTTGCTGTTCCTGAACCGAGTGCTTTTCCTTCCTCTTTTCTTAGCAGAACTTGCCGGTTTAGCGGCAGTGTCTGCAGTTCTTTTCTTTAATCGGGAACCAGCACCCTGGTTAGAGGGTTGTAAAACCGTTCCTTCGGTTTCTACATATGAGAGGAGAAGTTTGTTCACAGCTGGGTTAGCAGCCCTACTGAACCTTTTTTCCTACAGTCGTTAAAATGCCTATTAAGCCCGACTGAGGAATACTTTTTGCTGAACCGATACCAGTTCAGCAGCAGTGTATGTGGTTCTTTTCTTTAATCGGGAACCATAACCCTAGTTAGAGGGTTGCAAAACCGGTTCCTTCCCATACTGAACCTCTTCCTGCAGTCGGTTAAAATACCTATTAAGCTAGACTGAGGAATACTTTTGATTTTACAGATGTTACAATCTGCCTTCAGGTGGTTAAACCCTAGGCAAAACACAAATAAATGAGGATCTGCTTTCAAACAGTTCCCCACACTCTGTACAAAGCTAAGAACCCATTGGGCAGGTTCTTTTCTTGGGTTAGTGACAAAATAAATAAAATCCCCAAGAAATGGCTCTCTGAGAATCAGAAAGCCACACTAATGAATAAGGCTTAAACTTACTTACTTTATCTTTTTGCTTTATGCTCAGTTTAGCAACCGCTGAGAGATCCAAGAGTTGCCCCGTTTCCTTCAAATAAACAAATTAAGCAACCGCCCACAGAAGGAATAAAATACAGAAATGTACTTTAAAATTGTAAATAAAAGTGTGGCTCGCTCCTGGTTAAAAGAACCAGAAAGAAACCGAAAAACTTATCGGAATAACACTAAACCTAAACTAGTTTACCTGTAAACACAAGGACAGTGCTTTTAAAATGAACAAAATTTAATTTTACTTCAAAAACTAAGAAAATAAAATCTTCAAGAAAGAAGAAGAGAGCCTCCAAGGCTTCTGTACTGTTCAAGTGGAGTAAAGAATCTGACAGTTGTGAAAGTTTACCAGGGACAGTGGTTTGAAAACAGAGCATGAGCCTAGCATTCCATCACCAGCATAGGTTCTATTAACCATTTCAGCCCCAGGGCAGTACTACGGAGGACAATACTGTATATGTCACAATACAGTAAGATTTCCTGGGGTTTGAATGGAAATTACATACCTCACTGTAATTTTGATCTTCTTGGACAAAGCCTCCATCACTCATTCACACTAATGGGAGTACACCAGAGGCACTAGGACCAAGCGGAAAGAAAAATTACTCACCTTAGTAATGTTGTTTCTTCTAATGAGTCTTGCTGTATTCTGACTATTGCAGTTAGGTCCTGCCTTTCAACTGCCCCGAGAACAAAGAGTTAAACTTTCTATGGCCAGCATGGAATGTTCACCGCAAGCTCAGCTGAAGCCCCTGTCTGTTGCTGTTTAAACTCCAACCATCAGATCTTTACGAGCAGTACTCACTAGAAGTTCTGTGAAACTGTAAAACTCACACTACCCAACTGGCAACTAAATTTATATAAAAGGGTTTTTTTGTTCAAAGCAAAGACTCAGGTCAAAAACCCAAAAACAAAACTCATCCCAAAACACAACACTCACCCAAAATAAAGGAGGGTGAAAGAGGGTGCCAACACTGCTCCTGCTCACCCACATCCCAAAAACTAGATTCTGAGAGGGAGGGTGGGAGAATAGAACAGCAAGACTCCATTAGAAGAAACAACATTACTAAGGTGAGTCATTTTTCTTCAAACAACATGAAGTCTTGCTGTATTCTGACTATTGCAGACTACCAAGCAGTACCTCCATGGAGGAGGGACAGAACCTACTTTGGAAATAGGCTCTGAAGTACTGCTGTGCCAAATTGAGCATCACTCCTAGCCTGGATATCCAGACAGTAATGCTTGGTGAATGTATGGACTGTTTTCCAGGTGGCTGCTTGACAAATTTCTAAGATAGAAATATCCCTGGTAGCAGCTGTACCTCCAGTAGAGTGAACCCTCAGGCCTGAAGGTGGAGTTCTACCCAGTTTTCATAGCAGAATTGTATACAAGAAACAATCCACCTGGCAATAGATCTCTTAGTGACAGGTCTGCCCTTACCAACCTCTCCATATGTGAGGAACAATTGAGGGACTCAAACCTGTGACCCTTGGTGCACTATGTAGTAGCTGAGGGCCCTTTACCATCCAGCTGTGCAGCCTCCTCTCTCCAGAGGAGGAATGGTCAGCGAAGAAAAGGGAGAGACAGACTGGTTAAGGTGAAAATCTGAAACCACCTTAGGCAAAAACTTCCTGTTAGTTCTTAGGACCACTTTATCTCCATGGAAAGAGACGAAATCAGGCTCCACTGACAGGGCTTGCAATTCACTGATATGCCTGGCAGAGGTAATGGCTACCAAAAACACAGTTTTCCAAGTCAAGTACTTAAGCTCTGCAGAGGACAAAGGCTCATAAGGTGGTTGCATAAGCTGAACAATGCAAACATTAAGGTCCCAAGCAGGGCAGGGTCCCTAAAGGGGACTGGTGTGAGCAATCCTTGAAGAACTTACAAAACACAGGATGGGCTGACAGAGGAGAGGGCTTGCTTACTGACAAGAAGGCAGAAACAGCTGCCAAATGCACTTTTATGTAGCTGGCCTAAGGCCCAGGCCATTGAGACGATTCATATAGTCCAGAACCGTAGGCAACCCAGCTGATTCTGGAGAAATATTCTTATTAGAACACCAAATAGTGAACCTTTTCCATTTGGAATTGTAAGTCTTTCTAGTGGAAGGCTTGAGAAGCCTTAAGGATATCCAGAACCCCTGAGAAAGATGCAGATCAGCAAACTCTAACTCTTCAAGAGCCATGCCTTGAGATTGAGAGACCTGAGGTTCGGGTACCAAATCCTCCCTGAGAGGATGTCAATAGGTTGTAATTCCTGGGAAGAGACAGGGGAAGGTGGACTGCTAAGGACAGCAACAGGGGGTACCAGGGCTGTCTGGCCCAGTCTGGAGCAATCAGAATCACTTTGCATGGTTGTGACCTTATCTTGACCAACATCTTGAACAGGAGAGGGAAGGGGGAAAAGCATACAGAAATTTCCCTTCCCAGTTCAGAATCAGAGCATCCAGGGGACTGAGTCAAGACTGGGGTCTGCAACAAAAGAGAGGAAGTTGGTGATTGTCTGGGCTGCAAAAGATCTATATGTGGAGTGCCCCATCTCGAGAAAATCACTTTCAAAACTAGGGATATAGAGTCCATTCGTGATAGCCCAGGGATATCCTGCTGAGAGCATCCGCTAGAGACATTGTCCGTTCCTGGAAAGTGAACTGCTATCAGAGAGGTTTGCAGGAATAGGCCAGGGACCACAACTTCATTGCTTCTGTGCACAAGGCCATAGACCAAGTGCCTCCTTACTTGTTGATGTACCACATTGTGGTGGCGTTGTCTGTTCTGATCTGGACCACCTTGTTCTGTACAGATTTGAAAAGGCATGCAGTGCCAGAAACACTGCTCTGAGTTCCAAGAGACTGATGTGAAGCAGAGATTCTTGAGGTGACCACAGCCTTGGGTGGTAAGATCCCCAGGTGGGCCCCCAGCCCAGCAGGGAGGCATCTGTGGTATCACTGAATGAGACTGAGTGACAAAAGGAACTCCTTGTCTCAAATTGTCCTGAGCCTGCCACCACTGCAAAGCCTGGATCAGGGTTCGAGTCACTGGGACTAGTTTGGTAAGGGAATCCTTTCTTTGGGACCAGAAGGCTCTTAAGTGGAACTGAATGTCCCTCATCTGAATCCTGCTCCTGGACCACTGCTGTGGAGGCTGCCATGTGGCCCAGAAGCTGAAGGAAATGCCTTGCTGGTCGAGACACCTGTGGGTGACTGAAGAGGCCAGTTCCATAAGGGTCCTTGCCTTGTCCAGGGAAGGAAGGCTCTTGCCCTTACTGTATCCAGCTCCGCCCCTATGAAGGTGAGGAGCTGTACTGGCTCGAGAACTGACTTTGGAAGGTTGAGGAGGAATCCTAAGGAAGTGAGCACTTGCTGAGTTATTTGCAAATGTAACTTGGTCTGGAGACTGACCCACTATGAGCCAGTCGTCCAAGTATGGAAAGATGGAGATCTTTTTTCCTTAGGAAAGCAACCACTACTGTCAGGTACTTTGTGAAAACCCTTGGGGCTGATGTTAGGCCAAATGGCATTGTTTGAATTGACAGTAGCCCGAGGGCAACCTCTAACCTGAGGTACTTTCTGTGGGTGCACCTGATGGGAATGTGAAAATAGGCATCTTTGAGGCCCAGGAGGCTAGCCAGTCCCCTGGCCTTAGAGAGGGAAGGATTATTCCCAGAGTCACCATTTTGAACTTTGGTTTTAAAAGGTCCTTGTTCAGATATCTTAGGTCCAGGATGGGCCGCCATTCTCCTGTCTTTTTGGGGTTAGAAGTACCTGAGTACAATCTTTGCCCTTGTGTAGGTGGGAACCCTCTATGGCTCAGAGAGTCAGGAGGGAAGAAACCTCTGCCTCGAGGGCAAGGATCTCTGATGGATTTGCAGGTGAAAGGATCTGGTTCTCATCTTGGGAAATTTTTGAAGCTGAGAACCAGTCTCTGGCTTACTACTTCCAGGACCCACTTGTCTGATGTCAGAGACTTCCAGTCCTGGACAAAGTAAGCCAGCCTGCCCCTACAGGTATTGGAGAATCGGCCTGGGCAGACCCATCAGGGTGTCTGCTTGGCAGGGGCTTTAGGCTGCCCCTGCCCCTGGACTGCTGCCTTTGAGGAGTGGCTTGCCTTTCTTTGGTTTGAGCACTGCTGTAGGTGGTGCTGTACTCGCCCATCTTTTTCATGTAGTTCTCTGTCTGCTCCCCAAACAAAGAATTACCAATAACAGAGAAATCCATTGCCTTAGCCTGGGTATCCTGTGATAGGCTAGTACATCTGAGTCAAGCCATCCTCTGAAGAGCCACAGATGTAGCCATGACTCTTGATGAAACATCACTGGAGTCCACAGCAACATGAAATTGCACCTTGATGCCTCAATCCCATCTGCAGCCACCTGCTCCAGCTCCTTGGCAAGCTGGTCAGGGACTGTTTAGCCAGAGCCAGCACAGTGTCCCATCTGGACTTCTGGTATCTAGCTGTGTAGGCCATACAGTTAGCCTGCCTGAGTCCCAAGGATGCTGCCATGTACTGTTTCTTTCATGACTGCATCAATCTTCCTGGAGTCCTTATCTGGGGGTGTGATGCCAAGGGATATTTGCCTTATCACAGGCAGCAGCCTGCACTACCCCAACATGGCTGTATTGCTGAAAAAGGAACTCCGTGTCTGAGCCTGAAAGGGTGTACTTTGTCCATCCGCCTGTCCACAGGAGGTATGGAGTAAGGAGTCTTAAGAATTTTGTCTGTTTCCCAAAAGATTTATGGAGGAATAGACAGCCTCCTGGACTCTGGGATGTCCATCATTTCAACAAAATCAGGCTCCTCTCGATCCTCTACTGCTTCTTCCACAGGAAGTTGGAGGGTTTCAGCCACTTTTTGTAAAACAAAGTGGAAGGGACTCAGAAAGCCTAGGAGGAGAAACACCTGAAGGTCTGTCTGGGAGATGTCCGGGTCAATAGGCACATCCAGACTTTCATAATCACCATCATCATCCTCCTACTCTCCCTCCTTCTCATCCGGTTCATAATATTCTTCTGAAGTGTAATCCGAACCGGGGAACTGACTGAACTGAACCCCTGCCAGATGGTGCTGATTCGCCGGAACCGGCAAGCGATTGCACTATTCTTATCGCCTTGGCTAGCTCATCAGCGGTCGGAGTATGAATTTCTGGATCTGAACCGGACGATTTATCTTTCTTTTCTTTAACCGGAACAGACTCTCAGAATCGGCTCTCCTTTTGCTCCTTAGAAGTATTGCCCTGGTCAGAGGGCACTCCTTCTGGTTCGGTCGAACTGAACCGGCTGGCCATCCAGGGCCCGTGGACGCCTAGGCTTCCTTTCCTCAGTCTACCTACTCTCTTATCCAGGGTAGCTTTGGGAAAATTCTTACAAATTTGGCAGTCTGAATCGAGGTGGTCAAACCTCAGACAATAAAACACAGGTGGTGTGGGATCAGTTTAGCACAGGCTTCACCACACACACTGCAGTGTTGAAACCCAGTGGGCCCGTTTTTTTCTTGGGTTTCTCAGACATGGCCAATCCTATCCAAAACTTACCCTTTTTTCGCAATCCGCCAGGCAAGACTCCTTATCGGTTCCTGACCATGTTACGGGTCTTTGAAAGAACGTAATAAAATCCTTTTTTTGAACCGACACGGACCGGTTACCACACTCTAAGTAAATTCACAAACTTTTTATTTAAACTGATCGTGTCTGTCAACCGATCCAACATTTACAAGTTCCACACAGAAACTAAATGCAAAACCTATCTAGTGCTCACGCTACTCACAGACAGAGACTTAAACCGACAGATTCGGTAGCAGAAATTCGGTAGAAACCGAGCAAAAACGACACTTTAACCAACTTTTTGAATCAAGCAAAGGAGAAATCTCGGAGTGACTGTTCAGTGAGGCAGAGAAAGAATCTGACGGTTGGAGTTTAAACAGCAGCAGACAGGGGCTTCAACCGAAGTAAGAGTGAACATTCCATGCTGGCCATGGAAAGTTTAACTCTGTTCTCTGGGGCAGTGTTGTTTGAACAAACTTTTTCAGGAAGGCCGCTCCTGAGATGGAGCCACAAGAAAGCGGCATCGCTGATCCAGCAAGTGCGGTAATTACTATCTCGTGTCGACCTCCAATCGCCTCAGTACCTTTTTTCCGAGGAGGTGCAGCGAATTAACCTAGAAAGGACTAACCTAAAATTGGACATAACATAGTCCAAATGACCTGTAACAAGGGTCAGACAACAAAGTCTTCACAGCTCAGCTCTGAGGGAGTGAAGACCATAAAAGAGAAGTGAGCTCGGAAATGGGGTGGTGTGTGAACGAGTGGTGAGAGAATTACCGTAGGTACGTACTTTTCATATCTTCCTGGACATAAAGTCTCCACCACTTATTTAAACTAATGGGAGAGTACCGAGCTAAATAATCCCCAGATGGGTGACAGGAGATAAAGAGCTCACGCGGTTAGAACAGAAGTCCTTAAGAATGGTCCTGCCAAATGACAGATGTTGTCTGGCATGGACATCCAAGGTGCAGCGCTTAATGAATGTATGCACGGAGCTCCAGGTAGTCACACTGCAAATATCTGCAATAGGCACGTTATAGATTTCGACAAGGATGCCGCGAACTGCTCTGGTAGAGTGAGCGCGACACTCTGCCTTTCAGCTTGACCTGTATCATAGAATAGCAGTGGCTTAAGGCATGCCACCAGCCACGCTTGAAATGCACCAGACAGCAACAGGCTGAGCTAGCCAGGTCTCGCTGAAGGAAACAAACAAACAGTTGTTGAGCCTTGTGAATTTCCTTCGCTCTATCTATATAGAACCAGAATGCTCTCTTAACATCCAGCTTAATGAAGGGTATGCTGCCCTTCATTCTAGAAGTTTGCAAAGTAGGTAGGAAAGACTAAAGGTTGGTTTAGATGGAATTCTGAGACAACTTTGGGAGAAACTTAGGATGAGTCCTAAGAACTACAGTGTACAGGGTCTGTGACCAGTGCATGTATTTCAGAAACTCTACGGGTCGAAGTAATGGCCACCAGGAAGGCCATTTTCCAAGTAAGAAACTTCAATTCGCAAGTAGCTAGAGGCTTGAAAGGTTTACGAGTGAGCATGTCTAGCACAATGTTAATGTCCCAGGCTGCAACTGGATGTCTAATAGGAGGTCTAGTATGCAGAATACCCCTAAGAAACCTCTTAACTACAGACAACTGAGCCAGCAACATGGAAAGCACCAGCTCATGATATGCTGAAATGGCACAATGTTAAGAATTTATATAAGCTGTAATCTTTACGTGTTGGTGCCACTATCTTCCCTGGACTAAGTGTAATCAAAGAGGGCCATACTAGCCCTGAGTGAAAAGTGGATTGTCAAACATCTGATTAGAGCTTACAAAAGTTTTAACATGCAATGCAGGCTACTGAATTCTAATACTGCAGCCCTGCTCTGACATTACCTGCAGGAATTCTAGGATTTGTAGTTACAGAAAATGTCTGATACAATCTATGATACTACAGTAAACAGTAAGAAATAAAAAAAGTAAATAAAAACTGTTTTTGCACATACAGTGCAAACTGGGACCAGCCCTACACTTGGGTGTGAGCTCTTGGTGCTGACTGTTCCCTTTAAACGAGTACCTAAACAGAACACAGGCACCCAAATAATTCTTACAACTTGTATGTAAGCTGGAAACAAAGTCCAGGCCAAGAGCCCTTCTTCATACTGTCACAGTGAGCCATTCACTAGTCTGTGCCAGAAAAACTTGTGCAGCAGAAACCTCACTGTACCCCTGCCTATGTTTGCAGCTATTCATATTTTGTTCTGCAGGGGTACCTTGCATGCACTGTCCCAAGAGAGTCCAAGACATTACAGGAGTCTCCTCAGCGCCAATGTAGCATCACCAGCTATGCCCAGTCCTTGAATCCAAACCGAGCAACATGTGCATGAGACAGAGTGGAAAGTTTGACCTGAAGTAATTGTGTGTGCAGGTGCCTAAGCGCAGGAGGAAGGAGTGGCTTACAAGCAGGGAAAACGGGTGGCAGGAAGACAACCTCGGGGCTAGAAAGAAGAAATGTCTTCATACTTAACGAATTCTTCTTCTGTTACGCCAACATTAAAATGGGATTCATCAAAAATGGTAAATTGCACCCCTAGTAGGGGTGTACATTTACCCCTTTGTGATGAATCCTATTGACAATGTGAAGGCTATAGAAAATGTAAATAAACAGTTTGTGTATGCAGGCCCGCCTACCGCCACAGCATCCACTGCTCTGTCCACTCACTTCAGGCGACAAGGCCCACAAGTCAGCCATCACACGGTACATACAGGGACTACATAGCTGTTGTTCCCGAGTGTCCGATCTAGGATGAGTATAGTTAATGCAGACCACTAAGAAACTTGTCTAGCCAACTCCACATCTGTGTACTGGCAAACAAGCTCCAGCTCTCTACTGCCACTGCTCTACCCTCAAGCAGATGTTATAAGGGGTACTCACTCTCATGGGCTTGTTCTTCTCTGGCCCAATCGTCCACCCCAGCCCCAAGTTCAGTTTCAAGATAAACTGCCATCAGTGCCGGTTTAGTGAAAGACTTAGGAGGTTGACCCTGATGGCCAAGCAAATGGGATAGAGATGTACGAACTACCATTGTTGCTGGTGCAGTATTAGTTTCACCTCTTGGAATTACGGCCTCCTTTGCTGTAGTTTCCAGCTGTAATCAGGAAGAAAAGTACCAGTTCATTTCTGCACTGGATGGGTGCTTGAGACCAGGCCACCTGAAGCACCCGCACTCAATCACAGTAACAAAGACATGTTATTAGTAAGCGGTGGTGTTTCTCAGATGGATCAGGCCTCTTACAAGGGAATCAGTTAATCTCAGGCATAGTGTCAGGTGTCAGTCCCAGCATCTCAAGGAGCTACTGTGCAAAAATAAAAAATAATGAAGGAGACCTTTCCCTTGACCCTCAGGGAGATCCACATACCAGATGTTATTTTGGCACTCTCTATTCTCATAATTGGCAGCAGTGTCCTCTAGCTGCTCAATTAACTTGAGTGCTTCAAACAGACCATCTGATATTTTGGTCACTTTTTCTTCCTGAGGCACTAATCGTGACTCCAGCTCCTCGATTCTTTTGGACTGCTCATCAACTGCAGATCCCTGCACATTTATGGTGCCCTGGATGTGGGAGTATTAGGCTTTATGTTTGACTCAGCCTTCAGATCATTTTTAGCTCAAACATCATGGAGGCTAACTACTGGACAGTTGGGCCCTTTTCCATTTGTGCTTCACTAGGTCCTGCCATTTTCTGCACATCTGTCTTGCCCTTGTTCCTGGCAGCTGGCTCCATAAGCCAGTCTACTCTGATGCTACCTTTGACTGATTTAAGTGAATGCACTTGCCTGCACGCTGAGTTCATGCTACCAGCCAGCTGTAACAGGAAAAGAGGTAAGTCCCAGATAAGAAGGGTGACGGGCTGGTGCATCGGTTGGACTGACAGGGCCTGTCAGAAAAAGGGGAAATGTATACTACTAAATATAACAAACAAAGAGAAGAAAAATAAAAAAGCTTGCACCCCATGAAGCAGGTTGTTAGTGCTGGGATGTTTACAGGGGCCAGATGAAGTAGGTTGGGGTGGGGAATAAAAACTGGGTATAGAAAAAATAAGTTTAACACTTGACAGGCAGTAACTGTAACCTTGAACCTGGTCCATGATTTTCTCCTTCCTCTTCCCTTACCCATAAAACCTGTTGCAGGCCTTGCAGAGGAAATAACAGGATTATCTGTGTACTGTAGATAGCCTCTTTACACAGCCTCTCCTCCTTCCATATAGCACCTTCACAGTGAACTGGCCAGTGTGCTCACTTGTAGTCGCATTTACACATGAGCCTGTCATCCTGCACAGCTTCAATCCTGAAACAAACAAAAAAAATGAAGCGGTCCTCATAAAAACAAGCAAATATTTCTACAACTCATGTAAAAAAAAAGTCACTAATCCTATGGCCGACCAAGCCTGGAGTGACACTGGGTCTCTCACCTAACAGGTCTGGGGAGGAGAAGGTGAATCACAAAGGGATGCACTCTGCCTGTTGAGGAGGAAGAGCTAGACAGCTTCCTTTCAGCACACCCTGTTGGCAAGTTATGAACAGGTCACGGTGGTCATCTCTGAGGACACTGCTAACCCTTTCTCATGAGCACCAGACTAGGTGTTGAAATACACAAGGTGAGCATGGGGGGATGAGAAAAGGTAAGGAAACAGAGTGTCTCTAACTCCATGGGGAAAAGGAAACAAAATGATCATAGAAAGATGTGGGTCAGTATTTAAAGAGCTAGTAGCACCAAAATAGCAAGCAGAAAATGTCATTAATTTTTAAAAGTAGCCAATTGCTACTTTTTATTTCTGATGCATTTTCCTTTTTCATTTGCTCATTAGAAGGTTTTCTACTGGATAGTATTAGGTGTGATGTGATGTGAAGAGCAGTGCATTACATGGAATCTGACATGGCTACTTCTATTCCTCCTCATACGCATCAGCATTGTGACATCACTAGTGACTCATCTGGCAGCAGGTGACTGGCTCTTCCTGGTCAGTTGTGATGTCACAGTGAGATCACAGGGCAGATGGCAAGGAGGAGGAAAAGAACTAGACAGGTCAGCCTCCAGGAAAAGTCTTGTTTCCACTTCACACCAAGTATTGTCTGGTAGAAAATCTTCCAAGTAGCAAAGAGGAAAACAAGAAAGTACTTCAGATGTAAAAGTAATTGTAAACTTTTAAAAGTTAAAATTTATTTCAGGCAGTAAACTAGCTGTTTAAATTGGGGTAAAGTCACTGCCATGTGGCAGAAGGTGGGAACAAGATGGACCCCAAGTCACTTGTGTCACTGCAGTATTACCTTATTGTTTTTTTTTAGAGGTTGCACATACTCCTATGCTGCCCCCGGCTGCCCCAACTCTGACCAACCCCACTCCACCCTGTCATCTGGCTTCTCCAGGGCTTACTGTCCTCCGCTGTCCTCTGCCATGGGACTGTGGAGGTGTTCGGGGGTGCATGACCACAAGTGCAGGTCTTGCAAAGGGTTGGTCGCCATCCTTGAGCTGTGGGTGTTTTTTCTCTGATTTTCTCCCAGGGCCCATAGACATGCAATGGGCATGGTGTGCATGCTCTGCCTCTACAGAGACACCCAGCACCCTGGATGTGGGGTCGCCTTTGTATATGTGGTTCACTTGTGCTGCCAAACAATAACTTTCAAATAGCAGTCAAGCACTAAGCCACAGCAACCTCCCCAACCCCACCGGAAGGAGAGCAGTTCTACAGACGCCGATCCTCCTCCCCAGCCAGCCCCGAGTGACCCACATCCATTTACTTAACACAGGTCACCAGCATGGCAGGAGATGAGGCACCCAGCATCTCAGCCCTCCACATCACTGGCCAGACTTTACCTTAATAATTGTAACCTTTCAATGAAATGTTTATTTAAAACAAAACTGATCAGTGTTTTCTAAATGCTTGATTCCTGGTGATCATGGATCATTTGATAAGGAGCGCTACCAAATTAATCTTACTGGCAGGTTTAGTGCATTAGGTACTGATCAAGGCAAATCCCCACATCATAACCAGTTTAAAAGAGGTGTCACCGCCATTTCAAAACTAATGCCAGTACAATCTCGAGGATTCAGGAATATGTCACTTTCTGCTATATGCAATAGAACTTTTGTAAATGCAGAACATTCCACAATGGGGGTGGGGAGATAGCAGACATGTGTGCCCATTTATTTCATGGTAGCACAGCAACAGTAACACAATCAAATAAATCAGATACAGCCATTGGTTCAGCCCTCTTGTGCTCTGTTCCAGTAGCTGAGCCTCTGCAGTCAGATGTCTCCATGTACAGCGTTAGCAAAAACACATGGGAATGTACGATCAAAAGAGCACTCTTAAGTAACATCTACCAGTTTCAAGTTGAAGGTTATGTGCTAGTCCTTATAACTGACCATCAAACCCAGGGCCAATAAGGTGGAGGTACGTACAGATTACAGGGCAGTTCTCCTACAAAGATTCTGATGTCGGTAATTTTCCTGTCAACAGCTTGGCGCCACTGATGGTGAGTGAGGTACCGCCACAACTGGGCCTCTGTGAGGAAAGACTGCCTGCAGTTCAGGATCCTACAAGAGAAAGAAAGAAATAAAGAAAGAAAAATCAGGGTCTGCTTTAGATTTGGGTTGATGGGGACAACTTTAAAGGGAACAGTCAGCACAAAGGGCTTCACATTCAAGTGTGGGGCTGGTCATGGAAACATAGAATTTGACGCAGATAAGGACCGCTTGGCCCACCCAGTCTGCCCATTTCCCTACCTGATGGATAAGCTGCAGATCCTAGTTAACCAGCAGCCTACTTCTTCCTACCCCACCCCTAGAATTGCCTTATGACTGTCCCATGCATGCTTGAATTTCACCACTGTTTTGACTCCACAACCTCCTCTGGAAGGCTGCCCATACATCCACAACCTCTCTGTGAAAAATACTTCCTTAAATTACCTCTGAGCCGCCCCTTCTATCTTCAAATTGTGCCCTTGTTCTTGCACACTCTTTTTGAAAGATGCTACCCTCTTGGACTTTGTTGATTCCCTTGAGGTACTTGAAAGTTTCTATCATGTCCCCTCTCCTCCTTTCCTCAAGGCTATATATATTAAGCTCCTTAAGTCTCTCTTCATATGTCTTCCGTGCAGACCCTGCACCATTTTAGTTGCCCTCCTCTGGACAGCTTCCATCCTGTCTACGCCTTTGCAGAGACTGGGTCTCCAGAACTGCACGCAGTACTCCAGATGAGGTCTCACCAGCTGTCTGTACAGAGGGATAATAACTTCTTGTTTTCTACTGGTGATGCCTCTCCTATGCATCCCAGTATCCCCCAGCCCTCCTTGCTGCCCTCTCACATTGCTTGCCCACCTTTAGGTCATCTGATATGACTACCCCAGGTCCCTTTCCATTTTTGTTGTTGTTAGTATCTCACCCCCATTGTGTACTCTTCCCCTGGGTTTTTGTTTCCAGGTGCATTACCTTGCACCTCTTAGCACTGAATCTAAGCTGCCATACATTTGACCATTCCTCTAACCTTGCCAAGTCCCTTCTCATCCTTTCCACCCCACCTTGTGCATCAACTCTGTTGCAGATCTTTGTGTCATCTGCAAAGAGACATATTTTCCTTCCAGTCCTCTGCAATGTCGCTTATAAAGACACTGAAGAGGACCGGTCCATACTGAACCTCGGTACCCCACTACTAACCCCCTTTTTTCAGAGTGGACTCCATTTACTATTACTTCTGTGTCCTATTCTCCAGCCAATTCTTTACCCAGGCTGTCATCTTGGGACCCACTCCCAGGCTGGCTAACTTGTATATTAATCTTTGTGTGGGACTGTGTCAAATGCCTTGTTAAAGTCTAGGTAGGCCATGTCCACAGCCCTCCCTGATCAACTACTTGGTCACCCAGTCAAAGAAATCTATCAGATTTGTCTGGCATGACCTTCCCACTGTGAATCCATGCTGCCTTGGGTCCTGTGTCCTCTGGCCTCTAGATACTCAACAATTCTTTCCTTCAGAAGTGATTCCATCATTTTCCCTACCACTGAGGTTAAACTAACAGGTCTGTAGTTTCCTGCTTCTGCCTTGCTCCCACTTTTGTGAAGGGAATCACATCTGCCCTCCTCCAGTCCTCGGGTACCACCCCATCCTCCCATGATTTGTTAAAGAGGGTAGTCAGTGGTGTCACTAGTTCTACCCTTAGTTCTTTTAGAATTCTGGGATGAATCCCATCAGGCCCCATTGCTTTGTCCACCTTCAGTTTTAAGAGTTCTTTCAGAACCCTTTCTTCTGTAAATGGGCTGGTATCAACTTCTGTATCCAGAGTGTTTCTACTGTTTGTTTTAGGTACCTCCCCTCTTCCTTTGTAAATACTGAGCAAAAATATTTGTTTAGTAACTCTGCCTTTTGCACCTTGTGTGCAAAAACATTAATTACTTCCTGTTCACTGTAGTATAGTAGACTGCATCAGCCTAATTTTGTTTACTTCTAGGCTATCTTCTGTTAAGACAATTTAGAATCCCCTGCAGCTGACATCAGTGCAGTAGGGAGCAGGAGAGTCAACAGACTGCAGTGCATGTTAATACTTTTTAAGTTCCAGTCAGAGGTTTTCGGTTTCTGCTTTTCTTCAGATGCTAAGTTTAGTCCTCTGTGACTGTACTTTGCCCAGAAAGGACAGAGGGACCAACAAACAAAAGATTAGAGCTTATCTAAACTCTAACATGCACTGCCGGCTACTGAATCTCCCAGACTCCCACTGCTCTTTGTCAGCTGCAGGGATTTTGGAATTTGTACTAAAAGAAAATGCAAGCCTAAAGTAAACAAAATTAGTCTAATACAATCTAATATGCTGTAGTAAACAGTAAGTAAATCAAAATGTTTTTGCATGCAAAGTGCACAATGGAACCAGTCCCACACTTGAGTATGGGACCCTTCATGGACTGTTCCCTTTAACATATTACAAAACCTAAAGCTCCTGACAGTGCTGCGCCCAAAAAAAAAAAATCTGAATAACATGGATCCATTGCAGGAAAAGGCTTAAAATAAAAGAAATGGAAATGACATACTTCCGTAATTCTTGATCTTCTTGGACAAAGTCTCCACCACTTATTCACACTGGTGGGAGTACACCAGAGGCGCTAGAGACTCTGGGAGCCAAAAGTCTTCAGTTGGGCTGGTACCAGGATAGGACTGTAAGCGCGAAAGCCACGAGACTAGCTCGCTGCAGTATAGGCTATCTCGCATTGACCCTCCAACGCCTCAGTGCCTTTTCACTAAGGAGGTGCAGCGTAAACTAATGAAAGAAAAACCTAACCCTAACTTCTGGCATAAGAAGGGTCATTCGACAACGCCTTCACAGCCCAAACAACAAGGAAGTGAAGACCAAAGTAGAATGAGTGAGCTCAGGGGATGGAGATTATGTAGAATGAGTGGTGGAGACTTCACAAGAAGATCAAGAATTATGGTAAGTACATAATTTCCATATCTTCCTGGACTAAAAGTCTCCACCACTCATTCACACTAGTGGGAGAGTACCAAGTTAAAATTAAAAACCCCTTGAGTAGGGCGGAGACAGAGCTTACTCAGAACAAGTCCACAAGGACTGTCCTGTTGAGGATAATGAACTGTCTGGCATGGACATCCAGAAATAACGCTTACAAAGGTATGTACTGAGTTCAACTCGCTGCCTTGCAGATATCTGCAACGGGTACACTACAAATCTCCGCAAGGAAAGCCACCACCACAGTGAACCCGTCAACTTGACCCGAAGTCATGGATTAGAAGTGCCAAGACATGCTACTAACCAAACAGAAAACATCTCATGGCAACAGGCTGACCCAGCCAAGGCATGGTGAAAGATATAGTAGTTGCTCGCTTACATCTCTTCGGTCTGTTGATGAAGAATCGCAGAACCCTTCTAACATCCAGAGGAACAGAAACTGACTATGGTAACTGAGCCAGTGACATGTTGTCTACTGGCTCAAGATAGACTGAAAACACACAGAGGTGTACCTTCACTGCCAAGTATTGCAGATCTGCGCTCGACAGGTCCAGGAGGCACCTCAACACCTTATTTGGTGGGCAACCGAGGGTCCAGATGGGACTTGCACACCAGAAGGAGAAGGTTTCCACTTAGCCGCGTAAGCCCTCCTGGTGGAAGGCCTATGCACGGCTTACAAGATATCTGCGACGGTCTGGAAACCTTAAAACTTGCCTACTTCCATTTTCTCTGGAGCCCAGCAAGCAGATGATGGGAGCATGGGTTAGGAACGACTAAGTCCCTGTGCCAGAAGGTCTTGCTTGTAGAGGAGTCGCCTAGGGGAACTTCTGACAGACTAGATCAATGCAGACCATATCTGCCAGGCTAGTCTGGGACGATGAGAATCACCTGGATTTCTGAAGCAAGATGGGGCAGTTTTGTATTGAGAGGGGACACAAAAGGACCAGCTCCGAGCTGCCCCATTCATCGAAGGTGACTGCACGAAATCTGACTGGACACCTCGCTGCTCAGTACCACACTCACAATCTCATGGCCTTCCTGCAGAGAGGGTAGGATGCCTCATCCTGCTTGCTGATGTAATAAATTACAGCTCTGACATCTGATTGAAGTAGGATCACTTGAGGCAGAGGGCATCCTTCAGGACTTTGCTTATAAGATAGCTCTCATCTCTAAGAATTTTAGGACAAGATTAGGTTCCTCCTGGCTCCACACTCGAGCATGAAGGTTTTGACAGTGAGCTCCCCATTAAAGATTTTGTTTGAGGCTCTGTCACCTTGTACGGAGGACTGCGGATGCATGGCCGGAGACCACTGCTTGCTGTGGAGGACGCCTCATCCCAGTGTCCACTCAACCAAAAAGGGCCCAAATAGAGATGTTTTCCGAGATGCAATGAGCCATCTGAGGATGTTGTTTCTCTCATTCTCTGGGATGAAAACTGACGCATGGAAGTATTCAGGAGGGCTCTTAAGAAGAGGAGCTGCTCGGCAGATGAAACTGGCTTCTTCCTTGATCAGAAAACCCATTGGAGAGAACTGAGAAGCTGTGGTGACAGCTTTCTGTGTCTCTTGCCCGGATGGGCTGGGTAGGAGCCAAATGTTCAGGAAGTGAAAATTGAACGCCAAGGTTTTAGTGAACTCCCCTGAACAGGTATTTGTTTAACCTTCCAAGGTCGACAAATGGGTGCATGCCGCTTGTTATCTTGGAACCAGGAGCAATGTAAATAGGAAGCTTTGCTACATTCCACTGTGGAGCAGCTTCTATTGCCCAGTTCCCAGAGGCTCTGCATCCCAGAAGCAAGAGAGTGTGACTGAGGGGCAGATAGACTGGCTGCCGCCTGGATGGAAGGTTTTGGGAAATCTGCAAAACAGGGAGAGTATTCTTCTCAGACAATCCTGATGACCCACTATGTTCACTGTAATGGGCTTCCCTTGTTTGTAAAACCAAATTAGATGCCCCTCCTATAGCCAAGAGGTGTCCCTTCAGACAGCTTAAGTGGGACCTGGGCTGGATCCACAGGGGTTGGTACAGGGTGATTTCAGGCCCTGTGCCTAAACTGCATTCTCTTCATGCCTAAGGATATGGTTCCTGATAAAGGCACCTAGGCTTCTACCTAGTAAGCACTACCTGTTACAAGAACGTCGACGGTTCCTCTGAGAGGCTGCAGGCGCCTGTTGTTTAAATGGCAACTCTATTGTTCTAAGTGGCCTCCATAGCTCAACCTGAGGGCCAGACAGATAAATACCATCAAGGAGCGTTAACCACCTGCTGCCAGCGGCAGCTGCTGTAGAGGCAGATTCTGAGGCATCCATAAAAGCTTTCAGATGATTATTGAGCTATATGCCCTTAGCAATGGAGCCGCTTGGTAACGCGAGGTTCTCGATCACTGCATTGAGTGTGTTCCATGGGGTGTACTTGTATTGAGGAATGTAGGAACGCAAGATGTAGAAGTCTGCTTTGGTCCATAAATGAAGGCTAAAGTGTTATGGTGGACTCCATAACCCTGAGGTAAAAACTGGAAAGATGATCTTCAATCACACTAATACAGAAAACTTGTGTTCCAGCCCATAAAATGAGTCATCCATTGTGTCTTCGATAAAGCAGAAAGGAAGAGACTCATCCAGGTCCACTTCTACCCCAGTATAACCTCCAAAAGGCAGGTCTAGGCCAGGACCAAGGAAGACGCTGCCATCTGGAGCGCGAAGAGTTCAGCGTCATCCATGGCACCAGCATCACATTCGGTGCCTGCGCCACACATGGCACCAGACCCATGGCGCCGCACCTATACACGAAAGCGCTACGCCACACACAATGCCAGAAACGCTGCTGGGCGCGACTCAAGAAAAAGTGGGCGAAGGGAAAGCGGTACCTGTGCCAGACCCTGCAGGGAAAAGGGAGGGGTAGGCATGAGGAGTCTACATCAATGGCGCGGTACATCAAGAGGGCACCGTGACATCCCGCCTGACCAACCCAGCCATGGTCCAGCTGCTCCCAAGCCTGAAGGCCCCGGAACTGGGTCCACTGGCCAGGACAACTGGGCAGATGCCATACCCCTGCTCTAAAAGAGCAGCCCACAGGTGAAACTGCTCACTGAGATCCCATTGAGGACAGGGATGGGATGCGTGTTGAGGATGATGGTCGCTATGCGCGGAGCCACAGAGGAACCCACCAGAGTCAGTTCAGGCCTACTGCTCTACCACGAAGACCCTTGCACAGACATACCAGAGGGCAACCTCGAGTGGTACTGATTCTTCCTTCCACCATCAGGAGGAAGAAGAGCTCGAGGTCAAGTGGAGCCAGGTCCCTGATCAAGGTCGAATGGCACTGCTACTTTGTGCTTCCACTAGTGTGAATGAGTGGTGGAGACTTAGTCCAGGAAGATCAGGCCATTACTGGACCTACAGTTAAAACAAATAAACAAAAAAGATTTTTCAGTTCACTGCAAAATGAAATGAGTTAACATCAGCAGGAGTCACAGCTTGCAACATTCCAAAACCATTTGAATTTCAGGACATTCCATTCTTTATTGCAGGAAGGAGGAAGCACAACTGGTGTGCTGCCAGGGCTGTATGATGTACAGTATGTGCTCGAGGGAGGTGCGCCTGCAGCCACTGTGAGAATGTTGCTACCCTAGAGAGGCATGTTACCAGCATGGAATGGCAGCAGGCAGAACTGCAGAGGAAAAGAGAGGAGGGCTGTCAACTGGAGGTGAGTTACAGTGCAGGAAGGGGACACCTGGTATGTTGCCAGGGCTGTGCAATGTACACCATCCTGCCAATGGAGGGCCAGGGATATTATCTGCAGACATGGTCACGCTCAAGATTTACCTTTCCAGGCTTGAGTGTCTATTAAAGGTACCATTTGGGTGCATGGAGGTGAGGAGGAGGCTGAGGTAGAGGCTAGGACATATGCACCACAGGCTGGGGAAACTGGGGAGGCTGCTGGCAGGAACAGGTATGGTAGGGAGGAGGATCTCCACTGGCAGAGACTGGGATGGATCACAGTACAGAAGGGAGGTAAAAAGCATCGACATATGGAAGCACTATCGCAGCGGACACTAGCATCAGGTATCCTCATCTGGCTGGCCAGAGGGGTGAATAGGAGACTGGAGCTGGTGGAGCAGTCTGAGCACCATGACACAAGACCTACCACAGAAAAGGCTGGGTAGAGCAGCAAGGAGATAGCAGTCATTGGAGATTCCATAGTTTTAGAAGTGGGTGAGGTGCAGGGGGCAGTGGTGGACCAGAATGATAGCTCAGACAACGGTCTGCCAGCCCAGACTGCAGGTCAGATGAGTGCTATCCAGCGTGAAGCAATGTAGCTGGGGAGGATCAGTTCACAGTCATCCATGCTGGCACAAACAACATAAGGTGCACAAGTCTCAAGGACATTTATTGATTCAGTTTTATTTACAAGGTATGTGCCCTAGACAAAACAGTTGCCTATTTTCAGATATGACCTGGAAACAACAACAAGGAAAATGTACAATAACTGACAACAAAGTACAATGTTGTACAATACTTAATGTCCAAGATAATGTAAGAGGAATACTGGTTGTTGGTAAAATAGGTACAAAACAAAAGCAAGGTATACACAGCATTGTCTAGTATACAAGGTACCAAATACAAATGAGGAAGTCATTCCAGGTACTAATGATGTTCCAGAAGGAAAAGTATCTAGGGAGATCTTTTCTGAGAGCCTCTTGATCCTGGTTTCTAGTGAGAAGCAGCAGCGGCCATTAGATAGGCAAACATTCAACCAAGGAGCTGGTGGAAAGAGGAAGGTTTTTCTTTCTGGCCCTCATGGGGCAAGAGTCACCTCTATGCTCTAGAACGGCCCACACTTATGTCAGGATGGAGAAGGTACTGGCCAGAAGAATGGGCAAGACAGTCAGAAAAGATATAAATTACAGGACTGAATGGTGTAAGTGACAACCAAAGACAGGAGGCAGATGATCACCAATAAAAGAACAGAAGAGCTGGAGAGCATCAAGAGAGGAGACCTCCCTTCTCAGGTGGAGTTAAAAGTATAGAGAGCAAATATCCTCACTTGCATGCAGGCCAATATTAGAAAGGCACTCCGTAGAATAGGTGAGCTCGTAGATTTAATGCACTTTAAAGAGTAAGGACTTGGTGACACTCACAGAGACCTGTGGGGGAAGGAAATGACTGGGACACCTGGATACAAACTATTCCAAGTGGGCAGGCCTGACAGGAAAGGGGTGGGCTGGCTCTTCACAAGAAAGGGTGTCATTGTAGGGGACAAGGCAGACATCTGGGGGACCAAAGCCACAGAATCCACCTGGATCCCATCAGGGGAAAGGAAGAGAAAGAGTCATCCTGGGGTGCTACAGAACCCCAAACAGCTCAGCAGAGCATTATGGACAGCTGACCAGGAAATAATGAGAAAAGCAAAAATAGGATGCAGTGGTGATCCTGCAGAATTCCACTCTCCCAGGTATAGACTGGTGGCTTGACAAGTTCAACAGCAGGGTTGAGACCAAAGTTCTGTCCACTTTCTAAGACTGTTTCTTAGAAAAGCACATCCAACAAGGGACTAGGTAGGCCTCTCTGATGGCCCAGCAGTAGCAAGATTGGAAGCAAGCCTGATGAGTTGTGTCAGGAGGCAGGCCAACCCAAAACAGCTGTCACCTTGTCATCGAGGCAGAGGTCGAAGCATAGGGAAAACCAGGAGCAGCTGTATTCAATTTAAAATATTTATTTACACTAATAGTAACATTAAAAAATAAACTTGTTCAGTATAACTATTTACAAAGGCAAAATAAAATAGAGAACATTCATCAGAGTTTTCCTTCAATCTCTGTGTCCTTTTTTTCTTTCAAGCAGTTGCAGCTCAGCTCTCATATAAGTCCTTCCAACCCCCATTCTTAACAAGCATCCTGTTCTTGTAAGTATCAGGCATGTGCAGCTAGAACAATGTCCCAGAAATAAGGTCTTTTTCCACAGCTCTTTTGCAAAAGGCTTAAAATGTGCACTCAGGTAACCTCTCGAATTCCCAATAGCTTTTGCAATCATCTCAAACCACCACTATATACATTTTAAAATTAACACTATCTATTTTCTAAATAAAAGGAATCCTAATACCAATTATATTTCCACATGATGATTTGTATATATTTTTATATCAGCAGATATGCAAGGGAGAAAAGACAGACAACAAGGGAAGGATGAGAGACAGTGAGAGGCCAAGAATTGCAAGACTGTCGGGGTGATCAAGTCCGAGGTCTCATAGGAAAATCTGCTGCACAACCAGACAGACAAGAGACAGAAAAGGAGGGAACAGAACAGATCCCTGCATTCAAACACTTTCTATAACAACTGGGACAGGGTCCTATTCAACCCTGTCACAGACCTGGAAATGTATCTAGGCTGGGAAGGGTTGGGGCAGGTCTGCTAACACAGTGACCCCTGCAGCTGGGTCAGAGAGCTTACTCCTGCCAAAGGGGAAGATGTGTGTATATGTGAGGCCAATAAAGACACTGACCACACCAGGGGATGAGGGTGTAAAGAAAATCCAGGGACAAAACCAGGTGGCCACCTAAATGATACCTCTGCAAGACATGCTATTAGCTGGGAGAAAGAAAAGAAAATGTTCTATAGAAAGACAAAAAAACAAAAACAAGGGACTAGGGTTTGGGGAATATCTTGTTGGTGCAGCAGCAGTACAGCTGCTGGTAACACTGGTGTCCCAAGCTGAATGAGCATGGGGCTACAGGAAGGCAGGCGGGGAGGATGGCTGAGCATCCTGTAAGACAAACTCCTCTTCAGGGTTGGAGGAAACTTGTTCCACACTGGAGGTGTCCAGGTGGCAGAAGCCAACTGGGGCCACAGTGGAAGGGAGGTGCAGTGGCTCTACCAGAAACCCACCCACTGCATAAGCACAGTGCATGTTTTCAGCCAAGAAACTCGGGTTCCAGAACACAGGCTAACACCCTGATCCAGAAGGATGCTGAAATGCTCAGATCCTGTGCCACCTAGCATACTGGAGCCACCTGCCACCTACCAAAGGCATCTAGGTAACTTTTCCATGGGGCAGGAAAAGGGATCCCTGTGATCCAGCTTGGTGACAGTGCTAGATGGAAGCAGGATGGATGGGGTCATGGCCAAGGAGAAAAGAAAGAGACTAGGTCTTAACCTACTTTAATCCCCCTGTTCAGTCTCCAACACCCCTCTTTCAGGACCCCCAGACAAAACTGATTCTCCAGCATTTCAACACCATTAACCAATGCTAACTGGAGCCCCCAGAGTTCTCAATTGTATCAACAGGCAGAAGCATGGCAGATATACGGGCATGGATATACTGATCCTTTGCCTCCAGTGCTGGGGCCATTTTCCCTAGTTTGTTTCGCATCTTTGGCATGCTAGGGACACAAGATAGGAACAGTGGCGCACTGTCTGCATGCCCAACTGACAACCTCCTCCTTGCCTTCCATTTCACTGCACTGCCATCTGTGGTCACCCAGGTGGCAGCAACCCTCCCTGCCCAGAGAATGTCTCTGGGGCACTCGATCCCCCAGGACTCGCTGGCCAGGGCTTGTTCTCAAACCCAGGTCTCTGGCATTACAAGAGGTTATCACTGTTGCTGAACTGATGGGACGGCCCAGTAACAAGGTTTGAAGCCACCTTTGACTTGTTCTTAGCCATACAGATGGGTTACCTTCAGTGTGAATGCCAAGTATCCACAAAAAAAAATTGTGACCACAACCAGGTAACCTTCTCCTGGAGACAGAATCGGACAAGTTCAGCCTCAGCAGCCAAGACCCAGAACTACAGAAAGGGAATAATATAACTTTACTGGTAATTCCGTTGTATGTAGGTTCCATCCATACCTGACTGCTTATTGAGTCAACACACAAAGAAGGACTTTTTGTTTGTTTCTTTTAGTTACGCTGTCATCCCTGAGGACCTTAACCAGTTTTATTAATTTATTTGGGAAAACTCACTTAACAAATGATGCAAAGTAAAAAAAAAAGAAGAAGAAAGGCAAATTTGCCATAATGAAAGACCTGGTGGACAACAGTCTGGAGCAGCTGCAAGAGGCTTTATAAATTAATATACAGCACATCTGGGGTTTGCTGAAGAAGGTGCTTAAAGTAGCATTAGCATTATTTGTTTATTTCAGTTACCGGATGTGTTCACAACTAGGTCCCTTGAGAACAAGGCAGTACATACATACTGTACTGTACAATCATATTAAATCGTGAAGAGTGTTATCTATCACAGAAACAGACTGTGTTGGCAGAAAAGAACCAGCAGGGCCCATCTAGATTGCTCCTTTTCCCTCCCTATTCCAACACCTCTGCACTGTAATGTAATTTACTATTGCACCTTACTGTATCGATGTTATCACTGCTTGCCCTATTTTCCTTCCTCCAGGACACATCAGAAAGAAAAATTACTCACCTTAGTAATGTTGTTTCTTCTAATGGAGTCTTGCTGTATTCTGACTATATGCAGTCGGCCCCAGCACTTGAACTGCCCTGGAGAGTAAAGAGTTAACTCTATGCAGAAGCACAGAACGTTGCGCCGAGCCTGTTTTCAAACCTCTGTCTCTACCACTCTGAAGTGTAACCGCCAGATTATTACAGCACTAACTAATCAAATTAACAGGTGGAAATTCTTCAACTTTGTAAGCCAAATGGCCATCAGAATTGTTTTTAGGGTCAAAAGACTCAAGTCGAGAACCCCAAAAAGGAAAAGATAAGACAAGGACAAAGTCCAAGTAGGTAGTGAAATTAAAACATTAATAAACCCATAAGATGGAGCAAGCCAAGAACACCTCTGGGTGCAGCACTGTGCCTGCCCACCCACATCCCAAAACTACTAGGTTCCAGGAGGGGGAGTTCAGAATACAGCAAGACTCCATTAGAAGAAACAACATTACTAAGGTGAGTAATTTTTCTTCAAACAACAGAAAGTCTTGCTGTATTCTGACTATATGGAGATTACTAAGCAGTACCCCCAGGAGGAGGGAGTCACAGAACCTATTTTGGGAAAAAGCTCTGCAGCACAGCTGACCCAAACCTAGCATCACTTCTAGACTGAATGTCCAAAGAGTAATGTTTGTAAATGTGTGAAGTTTCTAGGTAGCTGCTTTACAGATTTCCACTAAAGGTACATCTCTAGCTGCTGTGAGCTAAGCAGCTGTACCTCTGTAGAATGTGCCCTCAGGCCTGAGGGAGGTTCCTTCCCAAGCTTTGAATAGCAGAACTGGATACAGGAGACAATCCACTGGCAATAGTTCTCTTGGTGGCTGGTTTGCCCTTTCCCACCTCACCACTGGTGAAAAATAACTGAGAACAGCCATTCCTATAGGCCTTAGTATGCTCTACATAGTAACTAAGGGCACTCATCACATATGAAAATTACGCACTTCGTAATTCTTGATCTTCTCTTGTATCTTCACCATTCATTACTGCTTGGGGTTAGTGCGGGCTACACCCCACGGATTTTTTGATTTTTTTTTTGGAGTTGGCTCCACGTGCCACCGAGCACGACGTACCGCGCCATGCGCGAGGGACGGCCGCTAGATGCTGACAGGCTCCTCCTCTATCTCAGTTCTAGTAGCCGAGAGGCGTAAAATAAAGGGTAAGAAAAAGGAAAGCGAGGCAAGAGAGCCGAGGACAGAAAAGGAAAGGATATAAACTGAAAAGGTATGTCAGTAGAAGACAGACAGAGGAGAGAATTTCTACCCTAGTGACCGTAGGGCCTCCTTTCCTAGCGGCTCTAGGGAGGAACAGGAGAGAGAGAAAGAAGTAGAAGAAAAGGAGGCATGTTGAGAGGGGAAAAGTGCCCATCGAGCATTGGTTGAGAGGCTTATAAGCTCCTAAAACTAACTATAGAGCAAGAAGAAAAATTACCCACCTTAGTAATGTTGTTTCTTCTAATGGAGTCTGCTATATTATGACATATGCAGTGAGTCCCAACCTCGAACTGCTCCGGAGGTGAAAGTTAACTTTCCATGCCAGGCATGGAACGCTGAGCTCGAGCTCGGTTGAAACTCTGTCTGTTGTTCTTCAAACTCAAACCATCAGATCTTTACGAGCTAAACTCACTGAGGTCCTGTGTGGAAGCTGTAAACCACACTAGCCAACTGGCTACTAAACATAAGAACACATTTTTGGTCCCAAAACAAAGACTCAAGTCAGGAGACCCAAAAATGAAAAACATACCACCAAGTCACCCTAAAAAGGAGGGGTGAAAACAACAAGGTGGGTATCTACTATGTTAACACTGCACTGCCCACCCACATACCAAAACAGAGGTTGTGAGAGGGCAGGGGGGAGGTCATAATATAGCAAGACTCATTAGAAGAAACAACATTAGTAAGGTGAGTAATTTTTCTTCAAACAACATGAAGTCTTGCTATATTATGACATATGCAGACTACAAAGCAGTACCTCCATGAAGGCGGGTCAGAACCTACTTAGAAATAGGCTCTGAAGCACAGCTGTGCTAAACCGAGCATCACTCCCACCCTGGATGTCCAGGGAGTAATGTGAGTAAAATTACGTGCCTACTGTAATTCAATATCTTTCTGTGTATCTTCACCATTCATCACTGGTCGGTAGTGAGCCGGAAGATAAGAACTCCTTGTAGCTTTTTTTGCAAGAGGAGGAGGAGTCGACATCAGATGGCGCCTCCAAGGCTGACGAACAGGTGGTGCTCGTGGGTTGGACAGTAACGCCATCGATGCTTTCCTTAGCCCCAGTTCTGCATGCCTGAGAGAGAGATAGAGGAATAAGGAGGGTGAGCAAGGCAGCCCGAGGAACATCAAAAGGAAAGGATGTAAAACCAAATCAGGAATATGTCAAGAGAGGACAGGAAAGGAGGAAGCCTAAGGGATTCGGAGAGGGGCCCTGAATCGCAGAAAGAATGGGTGGAATAGGGAGGATAGGGAGGACAGACGAAGAAAGAAGGAGGAAGAGGAGACACTTCCTCCAAGATATTTCCTGACTGCTATGGCTAAATTATGTCACAGGTCGAGCAGATAGGCTAGAGGACGAAGGCAAGGCCTGAAGAGGATGGCAGTTATTTAGGGATCAGAGGCAGGACAAAGGCTAAGGACGAGTCGGTGTCTCCCTCCTGCAAAAGAATTGAGCAGAATAACCAGCTTAAAAAGCTGTGGAGAACAACCCCAGGTGATTGGAACGTAGTTATATGGACCGGGGGCGGGACCGGAGGGTAAATAACACACCCTGAGGAAGGGTAAAACCAACCACAAGGAGGCACAAGAGGTTGAGGACAACTGAGGGAACCACCAGAGTCCCCTTCTGCCACCAGACATCCTCAAGAGGCACAAGAGGGAGCCGAAAAAATCCCAGGAGCTACCTGGGCTGAGAGAGGCTCTAGCAATTCCCACAGCAGCAACCCTCCTGTCTGCCCACCCAGAGGAAAAAAAACTGAACCCTAAGGGAGGGGTAGGAGGAGCTGGAAATGGACCAAGGTCCAAATGGGAGACAAACAGGGAGGAGAAGAATCGCAGAGACTGAGGCCTGGGAGGTGAAGGTGGGCAGGATTCAATGATGAATGGTGAAAGTACACAGAAAGATCAAGAATTATGGTAGGTATATAATTTTCATATCCTCACCATTCATCACAGGCAGGTGATTACCGAGCCCCCCGAACAGGGCCCAGAACCTCCCTAAGGGACAAAGTCCCCAGCTCCAGTGGGCAGACACTAGAGGAGGTAACCCTAGCAGGCCTGGCTAGGCCTGAGGCTGGTCTGGGTGAGGCGAGGTTCTCCTGGCAGGAGAAGGAGGCCCTGAAGCTCTCGCCCCCACCCACAGGAAAAAAGATGGGCTCCTGGAAAGAGAGGGCAGTCACCCCATGCCAGGCCAGGGAGACAACCAGAAGAGATGAAGCCATGCCATCCACCTAATGCAGATCATTGTCCCCACCAACCTGGGAGCCACGTCATTGGCATCGTACGATGCTCTTGCTTGGTGCTCTCTAGCTCCAGGCCCTGTGCAGAGGGCACTGGCCTGACTGGCTGCCTCTGAATTGGGCAAAAAGCTAGAATTTGACCTAGCAGAGACCACAAGTGCCTGTAGGCAGCATGGTGGGCAGTGAGAAGAAGATTACAAAGGAGGCGTGTCGACGAGAAGTTCTTCTCCCCAAAATCAAACTCCGCTGAGTCAGATTCCTGGGTCGATCACGCCTGTGGGCTTCATGCCCAGTGGGTGTGTCCAGGAGAGTCACGCCACGGGAGATGAGGTAAGGCCCTGGAGATCTGGGGGCACAACCACAGGTGGAGGTCCCTTGGGGCTGGTGGTTGGTTTGAGGGATGTCATCGGTCGGCACGACACCTCCCAAAGGGATTAGCCAGGCAGGAACCATCAGGTTGGCCGCACTGAACTCACCCAAGAAGGCACGCTCCACCAGTCTGTATTGTGTCTCCACTAAGGATGGAAATATGGAGCCTGGCCGAGCAACCCCGACAGGGAAGCGCTGACAGCTGGAAAGATCAGAAGCTGGGGATAGGTGGACAGAAGTGCCCTCTCCCTCAGAGGAGGAAGACGAGGGAGCCAACGAGTCTGGAGAGCCAGGTCTGCTACACAGGGAGTGGTGAACACCTCCTGGTCCGTGGGATCTGATATTAGTCAGGGAACAGTGCAGCCGTGGGACCTGAACTGTTCCCAAGTGAGGGGCCCCATAGGACCGCAGTGACCTGGAAAGGGGGTGGAGTTGGCAGAGGCAAAGGGACCAGGCACTCCGAGGAGGGCACAATCCCTGCCCAGGCTAGGGGACCCGTCAGAAGAAACACAGAATTTGATGGCATATAAAGACTGCTGGCCCACCTAGTCTGCCTATTTCCTAACTAATGGATAAGCTGCAGAACCCACGTAACCAACAGCCTACTTCCTCCTACCCCCCACTAGAACTGCCTTATGTCTGCCCCATGTATTCTTGAATTCCCCACTGCTTTGGACTCACAACCTCCTCAGGAAGGCTGTTCCATGCATCCACAACCCTCTCATGAAAAAATACTTCCTCACATTACCTCTGAGCCATCCCCCCATCTTCAAATTGTGCCCTTCCTCTTGCACATCTTTTTTCTGAAAGATGCTACCCTTTTGGACTTTGATGATTCCCTTGAGGAACTTGAAAGTTTCTATCATATCCCCCCCTCTTCCTCGAGGGTATACATATTAAGCTATTTTAGCCTCTCTTCATATGTCTGCTGGTGTAGACCCTCACCATTTTAGTTGCCCGACTCGGACAGCCTCCACCCTGTCCTGTGTCTTTCTTCGGAGATGGGGTCTCCAGAACTGCAGGTAGTACTCCAGATGGTGTTTCACCAACTGTCTGTACAGAGGGATAATAACTTCCTGTTTTCTGCTGGTAATGCCTCTCCCTATGCATCCCAGTATCCCCCAGCCCTCCTTACTGCCCTCTCATATTGCTTGCCCACCTTTAGGTCATCTGATATAACTACCCCAGAGAGGAGACCTCAAAGGAGGAAGAGATCCAGTGATTCCAGCAGCACGAAGGCCACCAACTGAGCTGGAGCTGCTAGAGCTGGAGCCCGAAGAAGAAACTCCCTGTAAGGCGACTGGGGCTGCATGAGCCCAGAAGGGCTGCCCCTAACCTCTGAAGATGAGGTCCCTCTCGAGAACACCTCAGTGGAGAAGGTTGACCAGCACTCAACTCCTCCCTGAACCCCACGGGTTCCCAGGAAAGGACACCACCCTGAATCCAACCTCAACCCTTCAGACTCCAGAGAGTCCTCTTTCTCGCAATCGCCTGAGGTAACTGACATCCCACAGCTGCCTCCTGAGACACAGCCGGAGGAGTAGTGCCCTGTCTCTACCTGAGGTGCTCCAGCCAACCCAGAAGTAGGGTCAGTAAGAACAGCCACCAGAGGGGTATGCCTCCCAAGGTGACAGATGGATCACCAACTCCAGGCTGTCCTGAGACACCACCCAGGGCACCGAACCTGGAATCAGTGAAAGCCATTCCTCCATGAGAGGGCGCTCACCGAGCTGTTGCACTGGAGGTAGAGGAATCAGTGGATTCCTGAGAACTGGGAGCCAGTCTGGGTCAGCCTCAGAATTATCCTCCCAGAGGAGGCCCAAACTCAGACTACTCCCCAATCCCACTCAGCTGCAGTGCCGCAGGGACACCGCGACTTGGCCTTTGCTGCTCACGGGGCCCCCATCCCTGGCACTGCGAACGGCACCAGAGACGGCTAACTGAGGCCAGCCCCGTGCCACCCATGGCGCCTGCCCTGATCCCCGGTACTGAACTGGGGAGGCACTGACCCGGAGGCCTCAGACTGCTCCTCTGAGGAGGTGATTGCCTAAACAGTGCCTCCTGCCTGACCCCCAGGGGAGCCAGGACTGGCCTCCTGCACTGTGGAAGGAGTTCCTGCCGTGGCAAGGCTGGAACTGGTGGAACCCTCCACGCTGGGCCATACAGGCCCGGAGGGGACCTAGAGAAGGGCCAAGAACCCTGCTCTGGCGACCCATGTAAGCACTTGTCCTCCGAAACTCGGCAGCGCATATCTGACCTTCAGTGCGCACAACTTCAGAACACGGCGATCCATGGAGAAACAGGCGATGCATCTGTCCATATCGTGGTTCAGTCCAAGCAGGTAAGGCAGTGGTCATACTGATCCGTGACAGAGTAACCCGCCACAGAGACACCGATGCATCAGAGGCCAACCCGCCTCCAAGATTTTTTCTTGTCCCCTGAACCAGACATGACTGGGTAGAAAACCAAAAACTGCACTCTGAATCGACGAGAAATAAATACAGGTTACTCACCTGTAACAGGCGTTCTAGGAATGGTATATGTTGTTCATCACACTCTCTGGCAGATATCCTTGCCGCTTTAATTCCTGCGGAAGGTCTTCAATGGCTCCTCCCACCCACCCGGGTGGTAAAACTCGGCTCTGCCCCATGACGCCAGATCTGCCCGCTGGAAGCTCAGGGTGTGCGTCGAAGCCGGGAGGTCGGGTGATCATGTGGATGAACAACATATACCATTCCTATAACTCCTGTTACAGGTGACTAACCTGTGTTTCTAGGGACATGAATATGTTGTTCATCCACACTCTCTGGCAGATTCCTAGCAGTTCTCCGAGGAGGGAGGCAAGGCACACCCCAATACTTACTTGGGAAAGAGAGATTGAGAACTGAGGCCCCAAAACCAGCATCCCGCATAACTCGAGGTTGATATGGTAATGGGTAATAAGGTATGTGCCGACTTCAGGTAGCAGCCCTGCAGATATCCTGGATAGGGACGCCCTTGGAAGCAGCTTCGATGCAGCGGTATGGCAGGTAGAATGAGCTTCATCCCTTTGGGAGGCTCCATGCCTGCCAGCCTGTAGCAGAGCTCTATGCAGGAGGTGATCCACCTGCCTAACGTCCGGCTTTGTGCAGGTCTGCCAGGTGCGGCTTCAGCGTGGGTGACAAACAGCTGGCGTAACCTCTCCCGAACTTCAGCCATCCGCTCCTTATAATAAGCGAGCGCTGCCTAGGGCCCAAAGTATGGAGCCTATACTCGGCCTCCGGTGTGATTGGGGTAGAACACAGGCATAGTCAACACCTGGTTAAGGTGAAACTCCAACACCACCTTCGGAAGGAATTTCGGGTGGGGGCGAGGACAACCTTGTCCCTGTGGAAGACCAGGTAGGAGGCTCTATGGAAAGTGCCTGAGCTCTCCCATCCTTCTGGCTGGACGTGATAGCCACCAAGAAGGCGGTCTTCCATGACAGGTGTGAAAGATCACACCTGTGCATTGGTTCGAATGGCTGCCCATGAGCTTGTTAATACCAGCAGTAGATCCCCTGGAGGTGGAGGTCTCGCATCGAGGGAAATGTAGTCAAGACCTTGAAAAAGCGCCCGACCACCTTCTCCTGTGCCACCAACTGCTCACGTCGCCGCCTGGTAAGCAGAGGTGGCTGCCAGTGCACCTTAAGGGGTCAGCCGACCAAAACCCTTGCTGAGAAAGGGACCACAGGTAGTCCAGAATGCTTGCCAAGGGCAGTTGAAGGGTCCAAGCCCTTCCCCTGACACCAAATGTAAACCTCTTCCATTTGAAGGCAAAGAATTTCCTGGTCGACTTCACGGGACGCCTCAACGACGCTCAGGACCCTGTCGGAAAGACCCAGAGCCTGGAACTCTAGCCGGTCAGGAACCAGGCCGCCAGGTGCAGGGATTGAAGGTCTGATGGAATACCTTCCCTGATTGACTGAGATCAGGTCCGGGCGGGCTGGAAGCCGCCGGGAGCCTGGAGCTGAGGCTGAGGAAATATGGATACCAGAACTGGCGGGCCAGTCTGGGGCTACCAGAATCACCTGCGCCTTGTCCCGCCTCGCCTTGAGAAGCACCTGTGGATCAAGGGAAATGGGGGAAAGGTGAGAAGAGGCCCGGGGTCCACGGCCTCGGAAGGCATCCCCTGCAGCGAGCCCTGCTGAGGGGGCGGCATGGAACAGACTCAGCTTGCATTCTCCCTGGAGGCAAACAGGTCCATCTGAGGTGTGCCCCAGTGGGAGAAGAGATCTTGTACTATCTCCGCAGGAGAGACCACTGCGAGACGAGCCCCTATCTGGCTTAGGGCATCGGCCATGGTGTTGGAGGCTCCTGCCACGTGAATGGCTAGAGATCCGCCTTCAAGCTGCGCACTAGGGACCAAATGCGAGAGCTTCCTTGCATAACAGCAAGGAGCGCTCCCGCCCTGGCGTTCAGATAGTACATGGTCGTGGTGTTGTCCGTCTGGACTTGAACCACTTGACCCGAGAAACGGAGCAAAGGCGGTGAGAGCTAGGCGGACCACTTGAGCTCCAGCAGCTTGATGTGGCATCAGGACTCCGAGGGGACCAGAGGCCGCGCCGGTGTTCCCCAGATGGGCACTCCAACCCATCAGAGATGCGCTGGTCGAGAGAGACCATCAGCTCGGGCGGACGAACGGGATGCACTCCTGCAGATGTGCTGGAACGATCCACCATTGGAGAGCTGCCCACATCTCCTGGGTCACTGTCACAGGCCGGGTCCAACGGATCGCGCGCTAGGACCATTGGCTGGCCAGTCCCCACTGAAGGGGACGATGTACCAACAGGCCCAACGGACCACGCTGGTGCAGGCCGCCATGAGGCCCAGGAGGCGCAGGAAGTCCCAGGCAGGGCACAATTGCCCAACCAGAAATGACTGGGCAAAGGAGGAAAGAACCTCGCCCTGTCTGCCGGAAGCCGTGTTTGGCTCGAGAGAGTCAAGCTCTGCCCCGATGAACAGAATCACCTGCTTTGGCACGATTCCGACTTGGCCTCGCTGATGAGGAGGCCAACCTGAGAGCAAACATGGAGGCCAGATCTCTGGACTGCTCCGCCTCCAGTCTGGAGGGGCTGCTATCAGCCAATCGTCCAGGTAAGGTACACCCGGACCTCGGCACCGCAGGGAATGCTGTCACCACTGCCATGCATTTGGTGAAGACCCTGGGAGCTAGAGAGAGGCCGAGGGGCATGGCCCGAACTCGATAGGGATCCCTCCGCCTGAAGCGGAGGAACCTCTGATGGACGGATGGATTGGGACGTGAAAGAACGCGTCCCTGGAGGTTCAGGAGCAGAACCACACACCTCATTCCAAGAATGGGATTATCTGAGCCAGAGTGACCATCCTGAAGGTCCGAGACCTTAGGAACTTGTTCAGGTCGTGCAGGTCGAGAATGGTGCGCCAGCCCCGTCCATTTTGGGACCAGGAAGTAGCTGGACACAAACCCGGGTCTGGAGGAGGATCCGCCACCTTCCTGATTACCTCTTTTCGAGGAGCAGGGCAATATTGGCCGGGCGGGCCGACAGACAGGCTGCGGACCTGGTGGCTCTCGAGGGGTGACAGCTCAAAAGGCGGAACCTGCTAGAACTCCAGAGGCAGGCCTTTTCCTACCACCTCCACACCCAGCGGTCCGTGGTGATAGTGACCAGGCGGAAAGGAAGTGGCGGAGCTGCCTCCCCACGGGTGGGGAACCCAGGGGCAGTGACGAGGTTGGGGGCGGCACCCCTCAACCCGCCACTGGGCAGGCTTGGAGGAAGAACCGGCCGAGGGACCTCCCAGGCCTTTATCTCCTTGCTTCCTGTTGGAGGAAGCTGTCGGCTTGGGTTTGGGACGCCAAGTGCGAGCCTGCTGGCCCTGTTGCTGGTGCTGCTGGGCTGGTCAAGAGCAGGGACCGAAGGACGAAAGGACTTCTGCTGCTGATGATGGCCTTTGTCCCTCTGGGCGGAGGTGACCGAGTCCAGAGTGGCATTGGACTTCTCGATCCGCTGGAGTTGTCCCTCCACCCAGGGCCAAGAGGTCAGTCCCCAAGAAGGGGACGTCCGCCAATTTGTGCTGGGTATCCGCCGGAAGGTGGATATCCTCAACCACGCCCCGCGCCGCATGGCCACTGCGGTCGCCACTGACCGGCACAGGAATCACCTATGTCCAGAGCAGTCTGGAGCTGCTGTTTCACCACCACCCTACTCCTGGTCCCGCACCTGGCGGACTGTGGTCTGCAGGTCAGGCGGAAGATGAGGAACGACCTGTCCAGGGAGCCCATGAGGGCGTGGGAGAAGTGTGCCATCAGCACGGCCGAGCTGGCCTGTCGGAGGTCGAGGGAGGACGCGAGCGACACCTTGCACCCGCAAAGTCCAGCTTTTTGACCCTTGTCGGGGGTTTGTCCACATCCCGAGCCGCTACCGAACGCCGGAAAAGCTGTCGGTGACTAATCCCTCAGCAGAGGGGTGTTCTGAGAAACCGGCAAAGAGCCGGGTAGGGACCACATATTCCTGGCCATCCTGGCCGAGGCACAGGACAGGAAGCAGGCCGCTGCCAAAGCTCCAAGGCTGAGCCGACAATGGATTCAGCCACAGGAAAGGCCTCGTGGAGAATCCTCGGTCCAGAATCTCCGTCAGGGATACTGGCCCATTTGGACACGGGCTCGAGCTGCATCCCGTGGACTCCAAGATGAGTCAAGCAGACCCAAGAAGGACGATGGGCTATCATCCACTGACTGGCCCCGGAGGACTCCTGATCGCACTGCCTGGTGAACAGGGAGGAATCGCGTCGGATTCCAAGAGTCTGCAAAGAGCTGCCTCGCCCTGAGCTACCCTCCACCTGCCGAGGGCAGTCGGGAGTGAGGGTGACCGACAACCTGTGGGGCAGGCTATGATCCAGCCAAGAACTTGGTCGGTGCCCCGACTTAGGTTGTGGAGGCGGAGGTTCCACCACAATCGGTGGACCAACTGCTTTGGCTTAGCAACCGCCCTGGGGCGGCAACTCGACTGGAACGAGAGGTTGCTTTAGCCGCTCTGGTGACAGCCACTTGATGGCCGGGTCGGCTTAGGCTCCAGATAGCAGCAACTGCTGCCATATCAGATCCTCATAGCGCCGGGCGAATCTTGCAGAAGCAGCCTCTCCTCACCGAGGAGGAGGACGAGGAAGAACGGCATTGCCGCTACTTCAGTAACAAGACCGAGACCGCCAATGTCGGTGGAACGGGCTGACCGAGAAGCTGGTCCGAGAATGAGACTTCGGGGGACCGAGGGTGGGTCTGGGAAGGGCGAAACCCGCTTTCCTCGCTCGGGAACTTTAACCGGGACTGTGGTCCCGGTGAGCAGGCAGATCTCGGTATCCACCGGGGAACCGTGAAGTAGGGTTGTCGGCTTCTCCAGTCGACAGCCCGCCTAACGGATCGAGAAAATCTCGACTACGCCGACGGGAGTCTCAGCAGGCTGGCCTGACGGGGCACTATGGAAGCCAGCGGCCTCAGTCGCAACCTCGACCAAGTCGACGGTCGGCTGCCCGGGAGGGGACCTCTCCGCCCCACGAACGCCGATGTATGGGATCTACCCTTCGATTCTTTCTTGGGCCGAAGAATATCCTGAAGGCCCTCCTTTTCATGGAAAGGGACGGCAAAGCTCCTTGAATGAAGCTGTATACGAGGAACTGAGAGACAGCGGATAAATGCCGGGCCGAGGAGGAAGAAGATGCGCCTGGGCCGCCTCCTCCTCGAGGGCGATCATCTGCTCGAGCTGCTCAGCCGAGCCAGCCGTGACACCGTCCACGAGCCTTCTTGATTTTACCGGGCGAAAACGCCGGCGCCCGAGCTTCAAACGGGCAGCGCGATCGCCCAGAACATTGGCCGAAAGAACGGCACAACTCGCAAGCCCGCGGTCGTGATTCAGGCCTACAGTAGACGACGACGGAGTGCGGATCCATCCTGGACATTTTCTGCCCGCAAGGGCACCCGAAAGCCAGGAACAGATTGGTCCATCGCAGCCGCGAGGGAAGATGAAGACCAAGTTTTGAAACTTCAAAATCAATTTCGACGAACCAAGAAATAGGATCCAGTCTAAACGCAGAGCGCTAAGGAGGGAACCTGAGCTTCCAAGCAGTAAGGAAGATCTGGTGTCAGGGGCGGAGAGAGAGTTTTACCACCGGTGGGTGGAGGAGCCAGCTTGAAGACCTTCTGGCAAGAATTAAAGCGGCAAGGATACCTGCCAGAGAGTGTGGATGAACAACATATCCATGTCCCTAGAAATAGGAAAGATCTTACCAGTCAACACAAAGGACGGAGCAGAAGAACTAGGACTCAGAAAACTAACCGACGGACGAATGCGCAGAAATAATGGTGTACCACGCCGAGGTCATGCTCACCGACGGAGAAGCAAAACTTGGGGCTGAGGAGTATCAATGACGCGTTACCGTCCAACCAACGAATGCCATGACATCGGCCTCGAGGGTGGCGCCATCTCAACGCCGCCGACTCCTCTGCAACAACAAAAAAAAGCTCCCAGAGGGTCCTAATCCTCTGGCTCACTACTCACCAGTGATGAATGATGAAGATTGACAGACAAGATTAATATCTATAACCATGCTAAACTGTTAAAGATACCAGATTTTGAATCGGGGCACTGCAGAGCAGTGCATTGTGGGTTGAAGTGCAGCAGACATCAGCATAAAGTGCCTTGACGTCACTGCATGTCCACACTTCAAGGGAGGAAAACTGGAGGATAATGGCAGTCGACTGGGCAGCTTGATGGCCGCACTTCTCACTGCCCCCAGGGGCCTGTCGTGGAATCGCACTGCGGTAGTGGTTCCCAGCCTGGTGAGAGAAATAGGGGTCCCCCATGGGCATGGTGCGCCAGCAGGTATGTAAGTGAGCCTGCGGGCTGAATGGGCGGAGAAGGTCGGTGGCTGGATATAAGAAGGTCGAGCTGCGAGCAGAAATAAGAACTAAAAAAAAAAAAAAAAGATACCAGAAAGGAACTGAAGCTGTATGACAACAGTGGCATTACTGCAGTAGGACCACTTTTTACACTTTTGCAGCCAGACTGAGACAGCAGTCTATTACTTGCAGAATAGCAAGAGTTAAAGATTTTTACTCAAACCAATTTCATCAAGCTTTCTGGTCAAACCTGGCATGTGATTTCCAAAATTATTATCCAAATCTGTTGAAGCTTGTCAATGGGTTGAGAGTAATTCCTGTGTCTAATGTAATAGTAGAAAGGTATTTTCAAGTATGAACAAGGTAAAACTGACTGCGAAAGCAAGTCTGGCAGAGGATACTGTACAAACATTAATTCGATTAAAAGCAGGACCCTTCTCCAGCTGAATTCAACACAGACAGGACAGTAGACATATTTTTTAGTGCTAAACCAAGACGTCCAGCTCAGGATGGTAGACCACCCCAGGTCCAACCCCCCACCCAAAACAGGCCAGAATTACTAGTTACATGCCTGGTGGAGAAGAAGAGTAGCACAGATCAAACCAGTCCTTGTTGGTTAGTTTATGATCAATCATGGTACCAGGTTTATGCTGGGGCAGGGTTCATTTTAAATTTATGTTTAATTTGTAACGACTCATGATCACAAATAATCACGCCATGAATGTCATGGTCTGCTTTGGCAGACATCCTATATCTCGGCTCTTAAATGTGCTGCTGCAGCACTTATGCCAATTTTCTGAAATGGCTAAATAAAACAGATGTGTCTCAAACTGTGTACAATGTATTTTATCAATATAGAGCAAGATAAGTACATTTTATGGGGAGGAAGTTGTGCACTAGTCCCTTCACAAAAGACAGGGTCCTACAAGAGCTCAATAAGCTCAGGGTGGATAAGAAAATGGGACCTGATGGCATACATCCCAGGGTACTAAAGGAGCTAAGGGTGGAACTATCAGAGCCATTATCAGAACTGTTTAATGAGTCTCTGAGCACAAGAGAGGTCCCAGAAGACTGGAGAAGGGCTCATGTGATCCCGCTCCACAAGAGTGGTAGCAGGAGGAGGCAGGGAACGACAGACCAGTCAGTCTTACCTCAGAAGTGGGCAAGATAATGGAGACACTCCTTAAGGAAAGGGTAGTGCAACACCTGGAATCCATAGCAGCACAGGATCCAAGACAGCATGGGTTTACAAAGGAAGGTCCTGTCAAACTAATCTCAGATTTCTTTGACTGGGTAACCAGAGTGGTGGACCAAGGGGAGCAGTTGATGTGGCCTACCTTGACTTCAGTAAAGCTTTCAATATTGTTCCATAGAAAATTGATTAATAAGCTGGGTAGGCTCAGGTGGGTCAGACATTGGTCAACTGGGTGGCAAACTGGTTGACGGGCAGAAAACAGAGAGTGGTGGTACACAGTATATGAAAATTACGTACCTACTGTAATTCTTGATCTTCTGTATCTTCACCATTCATTACTGCTTGGGTTAAGCGGAGCCGCACCCGCTCACGGGTTTTTTTTTTTTTTTTTTTTTTTGAGTCGGCTCCTCGAGGGCGGCGCCGTTGGAACACGCACTCGCGCCATGCGAGGGGCTGCCATTAGGTGCTGCAGACTCCTCCTCCATCTCAGTTCTGGTAGCCGGAGAGGTTAAAATAAAGTGTAAGAAAAAGAAAGTAAGGCAAGAGAGCCGAGGGATAGAAAAGGAAAGGAAATAAACTGAAAAAGGAATAAGTCGATGGAGAATAGACAGAGGAGAGAGAATTCTATCCTAAGGACCGAGGGCCTCCTTTCCAGGGCGGCTCTAGGGAGGAACAGAGAGAGGGAGAGGAAAGTAGAAGAAGAAGAAGAAGAAGAAGAAAAAGAAAGAAAGAAAGAAAGAAACAAAGAAAGAGGCATGTTGAGAGGGAGAACAGTGCCCATCGAAAGCATTGTTGGTTGAGAGGCTTATAGACTCAAAACTAATAAGGGAGCAAGAATCTCAGTTGTTAGGACTGAGGGAGAGGTTCCACCTAACCTCCTGAACAGACCCAAGTGAGGGCAGACTCTCTGAACTCTCAACATGCCAAGTCCCTTCATCCTAGTTGAGGGCTCCTAGACTGTCCGAGCAGAACCTGTTCCGAAGAGCGCCATCCAGGAAGAGGACTAAGTTCCTTAGCACCTTGTTAAGTGCTAACACAGAAGAGTATGGGAAAGACTATGCGCTCTCAAGGCAGTTTGTAAGAAAAGTAGAGAGGAACTCAATCAGACTTGCTAGGACAAGGCAGACAGAAGCTTGAAGCTGAAAGTTCAGTCAGCAGCTGGAAAAGCTTGAATAATAATACCTGCCAGGGGATTCCAAACTTTGAGGAGGCCAAGACAGGGCATGGCCACCAGGCTGTGAAACTACATGACCTGAAGAAGGTAAGGAAACGCACCATAGGGCAGTCAGAAAGAGTTCCCTCAGAATTAAAGAAATTTGCAACCATACTCATTTCCCCTACCGTGAGGAAAAGAGAATCCATTCACAAGAATGGGGAAAAATTATTATTTTTTTTTTTTTGCATAAAGGCCAAGGGGAAGAGAGGAACGAGACAGGAGGGGAGAGCCTACAGAAGGAGGCCACTGAGGAAGGTGGTGGTATCAGTAATGAATGGTGAAGATACAAGAGAAGATCAAGAATTACGGTAGGTACGTAATTTTCATATCTTCCTTGTCAATCTTCACCTTCATTACTGCTTGGGTGAGTACTCAGCCCTCCCTTGAAAAAAGGGGGATAGAACCCTGAGGGAACAAGACCCCCAGCCTCCTGTTGGTGAAGAACAGAAGGGGAAGACCCTGGCTAACACAAAGAGAAGCCTAAGTGGGAGAAGAGCTAGAGGTGCCCCCGAGGACGGGGAGACAGAGGAAGCCCTGCAAAAGTCTCCTAGCTCTGGAGGAAAAAGACGGTCCCCGGAAAGTGGGCGCATCACCTACACCGGGCCAGGGTGACAACCTTGACAGACGGAGCCATGCCGGCCCCGCCCATGCAGATCGCTGTCCCCGCAAGCCTGGAAGCCACCTCATTGGCGCCATAAGATGCCCTAGCTTGGTGTCTTGCCAGCTCCAGGCCCAGCGAGAGGGCAATAGCCTGTCTGGTTTGGTTCAGATCGGGCATTGATGCTAGGAGCTGGGAGAGTACCACCACAGATACCGATTGTAGGCAGCATGGTGAGCCTGATGATGCAATGCAAGCCACTGCATGAGAAGAAGAGAACACTCTTCGCCCCACCGTTGAATTGTAGGGAATCCGAATCTGGTGGGAGGTCGTGCGCCAGGCGCGTGCCCGAAGGAGTCTCTAGGTACACCAAACCCGAGGACGGGTTGGAAAGGGTACCCAGGTATTCCAGGGGGCACACACTGTTTACAGTCTGCCGGGCTGGAGAAAGGGCGGCTGGTGACTGCCAGGAACGGATAGACGCCCTGGAAGGGGATAGGCCAGGAAGGTACCACCAGGTGCTGGGCACTGAATTCTCCAAGGAATTCACACGCTCTGCTCAGTACTGTCTCGCCTAACGCAAGAGATTCAAGATCCTCACCATCCTCGAGAGGAATCGCTGATATTCCGTGAAATCAGCAAGCCGGAAGAAAGATGAGCAGGGTTCCTCTCCTCAAAGGAGGAAGACGAGGATGATGGAGCTCGAATCTCCAGAAGATTCGCGCGTGGGGAGAGTCGAAAGACCCGCCTCATGCATGTATCTAACGATGAGGGGAAGGCCGCCGAGAACCTTCTGAACTGCTCCCAGGATAACGGACCCAGAGGACCGATATGGCCTGGAAGGGGGTGGATGCAGAGGTACTGGAGAAGGGCACCTATGAAGAGGCAACGACCTCTACCAGGGCTCTGAAACCGGGAACGGAGCCCGAGCTGGCAGGATCCCGACAACAAACCAGGCCGCAAGACGAGACCCTGAGGATGCGATGCCTGGAAGAGCCCAGGGGAACCTCCTGTGACGAACCTGGACTGCATGGATCCAGAAGGGCAGTCCACAGCAACGCCACTGGAGGGAACCCCGGGCCCAAGAGAAAGGGCGGGTTCGGCCGCTGCCCTAGCCACCCCACCCAGGGTGGTCGGCAGAGACTGGGACCACCGGCCCCGCGCCTTGACCCTCGGACTCAGAGAGCCCTCCCCGACTGCAGCTGTTCTCGAGAGGAGGCAACAGCACCTGGAGGGTAGCTTGTCACAGGCCCCCAGGGAGGGGAGCCTCCTCGTCCCCACCACATCACCCCTGGGACCCAGGGCCACCTCTAGCCCGAGGGCCCCTCAGGGAGGACGGAGTGGAGGCAGTGGAGGGGCCCGCTGTGCCGCCTAGCACCCGTGCCACCAGGGACCCTGACCCCAAAGAGTCAGGGTGCCAGGATGGTCCACATCTGAGCCATCGACCAAGAGGACGAGACCAGCAGAACCTCAATGCTGGCAACCCCAGGGGTCCTCGGAGCAACGGTGCCGCGAACGGCGCCGGACTTACCCCAGCCCACTTACGATAGCCAGGTTCGGTCCTGGCTCCCCTGTCGCACCAGTTAGCCTGATATGGCGCCGCCCCGGCATCGGACCCCAACCCGCGCCGCCGGAGCACAAACCGGGCCAGCGGTGCCGGATCCAAACGGCACCGGAGGGCAGCGCCGAGGGTCCACCGTGCCAAGCCCAGAAATCGTGGCCTCGGCACTGGGGAGCCTGCACCGAGGAGGAGGTGACTGCCGGGCGGTGTCCCCATCACGGCCCGGAAGGGACCACGGATCGTTCCCCAACATCAGAGAAGCTTCCTCTGCAAGAGAAAAAGAGGAAGCTTCCTCCCCGAGATCAGATAGGCCCGAAGGGCCTAGAGACCTCACCTGGGAATCCTGGAGCGACGCCGTCCTCGAAGGTCGGCGGGCCTTGCCGAGCTTGAACGCGACGACTTCAAGGACACGACGGTCCATGGAGAAACAAGCATCACACGATCCATGTCATGGTTGGGTCCCAGGCAATTGAGATGGGACATCATGCCGTCCGAGACGGAAAATGCCAGCCACAGGAGCACCCGACGATAGGGGCGTGGGCTCGGCCTTCACTTACGCCTGCTCCCTGAACCGACATGATGCAAACTAAACAAGAAAAAAGGCAATAAAGCACTCAGCGCTGCAGTATAGAAAGAAAAAGGAACGGTCTTACCGTATACGGCGTCGAAAGTGAATCGTCTGAAACGAGGAATCTTGAGGTTGGAAAACCTAGAAACTATTCGCTACCGCATTCAGCAGGTGCAGCCTCGATGGCGGGAGAAACAGAACTGAAATGGAGGAGGAGGAGCTGCGGCACCTAACGGCCGCCGCAGCGCACGACGCTGTAAGTCGATCCTCGAGGCGGCACCGTTAGACCGACTCAAAAAAAAAAAACACTCCCGTGGATGGTCGCCTCCGTCAACCCAAGCAGTAATGAATGGTGAAGATTGACAAGGGAAGATACAGTCAGAAGAGATGCAAGTCACAAGGGGTACCTCAAGGATCAAGTCCTGGGGCCAGTCCTCTTCAATATCTTCATCAGTGACACTGCAGATGGACTGGAGGGTAAGGTTTGTCTGTTTGCAGATGACACCAAAATCTGCAACAGAGTAGATGATCCAGATGGGGTGGGCAGAATGAGAAGAGATCTGGATAAACTAGCAAAATGGTCGGAAGAGGGGCAACTGGGGTTTAATGCAAAGAAGTGCAAGATCATGCACATAGGGAAGAGAAATCCTAAAGCCACCTATAGGCTGGGGAGTTGCTGTGCAGTCACAAGGGAAGAGAGCGACTTGGGCATCATCACCATCGATGACTTGAAATCATCCAAGCAGACCACTAAAGCAGTAGGTAACGCTAGAGGGATGTTGGGGTGTATTAGTAGGGTATCACAAGTCGGAAGAGAGAAGTAATAATCCTCTTTACAAGACACTGGTTAGGCCCCATCTGAGTACATGCGGCAGTACTGGAGGCCACACCTTCATAAAGACATTAACCAAATTGAGGCAGTCCAGAGAAGGGCAACCAAAATGGTGCAGGGACTGCATCAGAAAACATATGAGGACAGATTAACTGAACTCAATATGTATACCCTAGAGCGCAGGAGGGAGAGCAGTGATATGATTGAAACATTCAAACACTTTAAGGGCAGTAACAAGGTGAAAGAGTCTAACATGTTTCAATATAAGAAAAATAGCAGGACAAGAGGACACAGCATGAGATTAGAGGAGGCCGATTAAGGGTAATGTGAGGAAGTTCTTTTCACAGAAAGGGTGGTGGATGCATGGAAGGGCCTACCTCAGGAAGTGGTGGATATGAATACAGTGCAGGGCTTCAAACAGGCATGGATAGGCATAAGGAAGCAATACAGATGAGTATGAATAGATAAGTCATTGACAGAGCAAAGGCCAATGGCACATTCATAAGGTAGAAAAGAAATGGGCAGACTGGATGGGTCTTGTGGTCCTTATCTGCCATCAACTTCTATGTCTCTATGTTTCTGAGCAAACAAAAAAAGGAAATTATGTACCTACTGTAATTCTTGATCTTCTTGGACCAAGTATCCACCACTCATTCACACTAATGGGAGTACACCGGAGGTGCTAGGACCCAGCGGGAGCAAACTTTTCAGGAGGGCCGCGCCTGAGATGGAGCCGGGAGGAAGAGGCACCACGAGCCAGGCATGTGCATCGACCCTCCAACCACCTCAGTACCTTTTTTCTGAGGCGGTGCAGCATAACTAACCTAGAGAGGACTAATCCTAAAATCGGACATAAGACAGTCCGAATGACCCGTGTGAGAAGGGCCAACAAAAAGTCTTCACAGCTCAGCCATTGAGGAGTGAAGACCAGAAACAGAAAAGTGAGCTCGGAGGGATGGTGGGTGGGCATGTGAATGAGTGGTGGAGACTTCGTCCAAGAAGATCAAGAATTACCATATTTACATAATTTCCATATTTTCATGGACATGAAGTCTCCACCACTCATTCACACTAATGGGAGATTACCAAGAAAAATAATCCCGCAAGAAGGGTGGCAGGAGAGAAAGGAGCTCACTTGCTTAGGACAGAAGTCCATTAAGAATCGCTCCTAGCTGGCCTGGTGGCGCAGAGGGTTGAGGCGCTGGACACCACACTCGAACCACGCCTGCAACCCGGTCTCGGAACGAACTTGGGCGCCGGGGGTCGGGCAGGGGAAGGGGTAGGATGGAGCCTCATAGGACTGCTCTCCTCCTCGGGGTGGGTTAGGACGCATGGTCGCTTCTGCAGTGGCCCCTGGTGAGACTGGGCGACAGCAGAGGGATCATTATGGGGAACACCAGGAAAATAGGAACACTGCTCTGGGGACTGTTGATGATTGCTGCCGGCCCCAGACACCTCTGAAGACCACAGGAAGCCACGGAAAGCCTGCAGTGCCTGGGACCAATAGTGTGCTGGTCTCTCCCCATTGGTGCCTTCCCTCGGAAGAGAGGGACCCACCCGGTACAGGGTTATCACCGGCTACCCAGAGGATGGCTGCAGATCTGAGGTAAGGTGGCTTTGGGGAGATAGTAGAGGATGTCTGAGGGTCATGGCAGCCTGAAGGAGAGGCAGCTCCAGAGCACGACAGGGGTATAAATAGAATATACAAAAAAGAATTGTCCTGCCAAATGACTGATGTCGCCTGGCATGGACATCCAAGGCATAGTGCTTAACAAATGTATGCACGGAGCTCCAAGTAGCTGCATTGCAACATCTGCACAAGCAGCATTACAGATTTCCACCAGAGATGCCGCTGATCGCTCTGGTAGAGTGAGCGACACTCTGCCTCTTCCAGCTTGACCGGTGCCATAGAATAGCAGTGGCAAACGCAAGCCACCGCCACGCTGAAATGCACCTGATAGCAACAGGTTGACCCAGCTGGGTCGGCTGAAGGAAACAGTTGTTGAGCCTGCAATTTCCTTCGCTCTATCTAGATGTAACCGCAATGTTCTCTCTCTTACTCCAGTGAATGAAGGGTACACTCTCTTCATTCTGAAAGTTTGCAAACTTGGTAGGAAGGACTAAGGTTGATTCAGATGGAATTCTAGAGACAACCTTAGGCAAGAACTTACGATGAGTCCTAAGAATGAATTTGTCCTTGTGAAATACAGTATACGGAGGGTCTGTGACCAAGGCGTGTATTTCAGAAACTCTACGAGCAGAAGTAATGGCCACCAGAAGGCAGTTTCAAGTGAGGAATTTCAACTTGCAGGTAGCTAGAGGCTCGAAGGTTTACGATGAGCATGTCTAGCACAAGGTTAATGTCCCAGGCTGCAACTGGACGCCTAATAGGAGGTCTAGTATGTAGAATACCTTTAAGAAACCCTCTCTAATCACGGGCAGCTGAGCCAATGACATAGAAAGTACCGCTCATGATATGCCGAAATGGCACAAAGATGGAACTTTGACTGTGGAGTACTGTAGACCCAAGTTTGAGAGGTCTAAGAGATACTCAAGACTTTATTCGTGGACAGGAAAAGGATTCCAAGAGCATTTTTCACATCGGATAGAGAAACGCTCCATTTAGCTGTGTTTTTCTGGGCTGGCTGCACGCAGCCAAAAGAATATCTGAAACTCTATAAGAAACATTAAACCTATTCACCTCCATCTCCTCAGGAACCGAAGGTGAAGTGACCTCAGGCTGGGATGGACCACAGGACCCTGGGTCAGAAGGTTCGTCTGAAGGGAAGCGGTTTCAGGAGGTTTCTGACAGCATGCTGGGCAGCGGAAATGGAGATTACGCAGCCACCTACCGTAATACTTGATCTTCTTGGGCAGAAGTCTCCACCACTCAGTCACACTAATGGGATCTACGCCAGAGGCGCTAGGACCCAGGGGAGCAAACTTTTGCAGGATGGCCAGCGCCAGAGAAGAAGTCAGCAGAATAGACGCGAGCTCTGCCTGGAGTAATGATCATTCTGGAAGTCGACCTCCAACCGCCTCAGTACCTTTTTTTCCGAGGAGGTGCAGCGAACGAACCTAGAAGGATAGGCTTAACAAAAACCGGACATAAGATAGTCCGAAGACCCGTGATAAAGGGGTAAAAAGAAGTCTTCATAGCCTAAAGATTGAGGGAGTGAAGACCAACAACAGAGGTGAGCTCAGGTGAGAGGCAGGAATGAGTGATGGAGACTTCATCCAAGAAGATCAAGAATTACGGTGGTACATAATTTCCATATCTTCCTGGACATAAAGTTCTCACCACTCATTCACACATAATGGTACAGTATCGAGCTAATAATCCTCGATAGGGCGGCAGGAGAGACAAGAGCTCACAAATTTAGGACTGAAGTCCATTATGATGGTTCTGCCAAATGAAACATGTCATCTAGCATGGACATCCAGGGCATAGTGTTTGACGAAAGTATACACTGAGTTCCAGGTAGCCGAATTGTAAATATCTGCAATGAGCACATTAATGATTTCTGCTATGGGATGCCGCGTGATTTAGCAGAGTTAGCGTACACTCTACCTTCCAGCTTAACCGCGCCCATGGAATAATGGTGGCAAAGGCATGCAGCCATGCTGAAATACATCTGATAGCGACAGGATGACCCAGCCGGTCTCGCTAAGGAAACAAACAGTTGTTGAGCTTTTGGTAAAATCTTTGTTCTATCAAAATAGAAACGCAAAGCCTTTTGAGGTCCAAGGAATGAAGAGAATGCCCCGTCCTTCTGGAAGTTCTTAAAGTAAGTAGGATCTGACCAAAGGTTGGTTTAGATGGAATTCTGAAACAACCTTAGGGAGAAACTTAGGATAGGTCCTAAGAACTACTTTGTCTTTATGAAACACAGTATACGGAGGGTCTGTGACCAAGGCATGTATCTCAGAGACTCTCATGGGTCGAGGTAATGGCCAACCAGGAAGGCTCTTTTCCAAGTGAGAAATTTCAACTCACAGGTAGCTAGGGGCTGAAAGGTTTTCGAGTGAGCATGTTCAGCACAAGATTAATGTCCCAGGCTGTGACTGGAAGTCTGACAGGAGGTCTGGTATGCAGAATAGCCTTAAGAAACCTCTTAATCACAGGTAACTGAGCCAGTGACAACAAAAGTATTGGCTCATGATAAGCTGAAATGGCAATAAAGGTGAACCTCAACTGTAGAGTATTACAGACCTGAATTTGAGAGGTCTAAAACGTATTTAGAACTTTATTTGGTGGGCAGGAAAAAGGATTCAAATAGGATTTTGTACACCAGAGAGAAAACGCCCATTTGGCTGTGTAACTTTTTCTAGTGGCTGGCTTGCACGCAGCCAGGAGAATATCTGAAACTGTGAGAGACACTGAACTGTTCACTTCTATCACTTCAGGAGCCAAGCAGAAGGTGAAGCGATCTCAGATTGGGATGGACCACAGGCCCCTGAGTCAGGAGGTTCATTTGAAGGGAAGCGCCGGAGGGGTTACTGACATACTGTTGAGTAACGGAAACCATATTTGTCGAAGCCAGAAGGAGCAATGAGGATCATTTTGTCCCCTGGGAATCGAACTGAGAAGTACCCTCTGAATTAGAGGAAGAGGCAGAAAGGCGCATATAAAGCGCTTTTGTCCACTGAAGCCTGAACGATCCTAACAGAAAATGCCAGGCCCCAGATTTCTGGAGCAGAAGAGAGGAGTTTTGTGTTGAGTGGGGATACAAAAAGGTCCAGGTCTGGAGTTCCCCACTCTGTGAATAGTGACTGAACTACGGTTGAGTCGAGAGACCATTCGTGGAGGATCTGTCTCTGTTCTGCTGAGACAGTCTGCCATTTCGCTCTGCACTCCCGGCAGGAAGAACGCCTGACTTAGAGCCTTGTGCTCCAGGCACCATTCCCACACTCTCATCGCTTCCCTGCATATAAGGGTAAGAGTGAGCACCACTCTACTTGTTGATGTAATACATCACTGCTTTGTTGTCCGTTTGAAGGAGAACGTTTTGTGACAGAGAATGTCCTTCAAAGCCCGGACTACATAAAGGACGGCCCTCATTTCTAGGACATTTATGTGAAGCTGGGACTCTTCCTTAGTCCACGACTTTGAGTGTGAGAGTCTGACAGTGAGCTCCCACCCCATCAGGGACGCTGTGTGGTAATGGAAATCTGATGTCTCGAGGGGAGCAAAGGGATACCCTTTCAGAAGGTTGTCCTCTTGCACCACCAGGTGAGACTTCTTCAGAGGTTCTGTCACCTTGATGAGAAAAGGACTGAGGGTGAGTGGTAGGAGACCACTGAGTACTGAGCATCCATTGAGAGGTTCTCATGTGCAGGCGTGCTAGTACAGTGAACACCGAGGATGCCATGAGACCTAGATCCGCTGCATCGAGATAGCTCTACTGAGCTGTTCTTCTGATGTATTGGTCCATCTGCAGAATATCGGTCCTTCTGTCCTCTGGTAGAAAGATCTTCACACAGGAGGTGTCCAGAAGAGTTCCTATGAAAAGGAGCTCTGGGAGGGCTGCAGCTGTGATTTCTTGAGGTTTAGCAGGACTCCCATGGACGTGGAGAGTATGAGGTCGGTATAAGGCCAAGGGTTCCCTGCCTGAAGGGCTTACAGAAGCCAGTTGTCCAGGTATGGGAACACTTATCTCCGGATTTTTCTAGATGTGCTGCAGTATTGAACAACACTTTGTAAAAACTGCTGCGCCAAGGACAACCCAAAGGCAGGACTCTGAAATGATAATGCTGGCCCAAAGCCACGAACCTCAGGTATTTGTGATGTCTTGGGTGAATAGGGATATGCTGGTAAACATCCTGCATGTCCAGGGAGGCCAACCAGTCGGTGTTGATGAAGCAAAGGTACCAGGGTTCCTAGCAATATCATTCTGGATTTTCTTTAGGAAGAAATTTGTTTCATTTTCTGAGGTCCAAATGGGGCGATGCCCCGGTTTTCTTGGAACCAGAAAGTAATTGAGAACCTGTGTTCTGTTGATCCAGCGGGATTACTTCCACTGCCCTGTTGTTCAGAAGGCCTTGTATCTCGGAGGCAAGAAGTTCTGACTGGTACTGACAGCCTGGGCTGTCGCTAGAGGACGATCCAGAGGGTCTCTAAAGATTGAGTGAATACCCTCGGATTATCTGAGGACCCATTTGTCCAATGTTATGGACTTCCACCGATTGTAGAATTGAGTCAGACGACCTCCCTCCACTGAGGAAGAGTCCCCTTGCAGTTTGATGTGGGACTTGGGCTCAACAACTCAGAAGGTGGCAGCTGCTCTGGGTCCTTGCGCCTTCTGTTGCATTTTCTTTTGAGGCTGAGGGGCTTGGTTTTTATTGAAACCCCCACCTTTGCCTCGAAAGGACTGATTGTTATGAAACTGACGCTTGTTAACTCCCCTAGAGGGGGCAGGAGGAGGTAGAGCCAATTTAATGGCTAACCTAGTCTTTGTGGCCTCTAGAGCCTGTTCTACTTGAGGGCCAAGAGATGCACACCATCGAAGGGCAACGCCATGACCTGTTGCTGGGCATCATTCATGAAACCTGAAGTACGCAGACAGGAATGGCGGCGGGGTACAAATGCCCACCGCCCGTGAGGTTGTATCAAGGCATCCATAGCTGCTTTAACCCGCGGGTTGTTGGACCTCGATACCCAGGTTATGGCTTGAAGAAGCTCTGAATTAGCGCTGAGTCCGTAGAGCTTCAACCATTTGTTTGAGTGAATGCCAAAGAAACTCATACTGAGAGAAATAGCCCTGGTAGCTGGCTACACGATACCCAGGGTGGATGAAGCAAAGACTCTCTGACCTAAAGTATCTATCTTACAAGATTCTTGTTTATAGGTCGAGCTGTAGTAGTCTGAGAAAGGACGACCTTATCATTCTCTGCCAAGACTACAATAGGATCCGGCAGGCTTGGGAGGACAAAATAGGTCAATCTGAGAGCAGCATACTTCCTATCTATGGACTTAGCCACAGAAGGAATGACAGCAGGATTATTCTGATACCATTTGAGACAGCTGCCTCAAAGGAGGGTTGTACTGGGGCGTAATCCATAGGGATGTCCGGAACATGAAGGTATTGGAGTCTTAAAGGCTCCCCAGGATCGGTGTCCATAGTCTGAGAGAAAGAGTGGAATTCAAATTTCTCAACAGAGACTTAAAAGACAGGTCCTCGACCACAGACTCTGTAACAAGATTAGGTCCTGCTCCCTCCACATCATCACCCAGTCTAAAATCTGGGTCAGGCTTCAATATCATCTCCTGACAGTCCAGGAGGGACTGTATGGACAGGAAAGGAATGAAAATCAGCAGGAAAAGAGGAAGGAAAAGAATTCGAGAGGAGAAGCCCTGAAGATTGGCTGATGAAAAGCCCGCCTCGGCACCGAAAAGAACATGGCGCTTGAAAGGCCACCCAACGCCGAAAGAACACGCGCCGAAGCCGCATAGTGCAAAGATGGCGCTTGAAGGGAACACAGCCGAAACTCAACAGCACCAAAACACACGGCGCTGAGGACAGCGCTGACAGGCGATCGGTGACTTAAATCGGCACTTGAGCGACCCACCAATGCCGACAGCACTGACACCAACCCAGGGCCCCGAAAATTTGGATTTGAGGGGAAAGAAGAAAGAATACCAGAAGATAGAGGCTTCAGAGTGGTCCCCTGCCGCGAGCCATGTGAGGTGGGAGAACACCTGAGTGGGAGTCGACGGCACTGGAAGAGGGCGCCAGATGACCAGGAAGGCCCAATCGCCCTGCCCGATCTCCTGAAGAACCCGAAGGCCCCTGGAGTGACCAGGCCAGGCAGTAGACCAATCTCCGAGCCTACTGCTCCATAAGAGCGGCCCACTGATGAACTGCTCATCGGAAGCCCCACCAGAAGGTGGGAAAGGGCTCCGGTGTCAAGAGGTCGGTGACCAGAAACAGAAACTGGTGACTCGAATGAGGAGACCGGCACTGACCCAATGACTGACCGTCGACGTCAGACATATTAGGAAGGTGACTCGAGTGATGCCTCCTCTTTCTTGACCTACAGGTAGAAGAAGAGTCGAGGCCAAAGGTGCCGAGAATGCGACAGTTTTCTTTTATGCTGCCGGGGCACCGCCTTCCTCGGGCACTGGACCGTCTGTTGTCAGACCCCTTCCGGAGAAGGGGTGGGCCGGACCCAGCCCGGCTGACTGAACAGCTTTCTCATATTAAGTCTCCCTACCGCCACCTAACCGCTTATGGTCGTACTCCCCAATGTAGGCTGAGACTTTCTTTCTTTAATAAGAATAATTATTGTAAGCGTACTTATTTGAAAAATACTACAAAAAAACTGAAAACTATGCTGCTGGTTTGAAGTTTGACTCCGTGGGTGAGCGGCGCCATCACTTAAGTACACTAGATGGCGGAAAAAGGAACTGAGGCGGTTGGAGGGTCGACACAGATAGTCATTGCCACACTGAGCAGAGCTTTCTAAAGCTCCTGGCTCCATCTTGGCGCCAGCCCTCCTGTAATACGCTTGTTCCCGCTTGGTCCTAGCGCCCGTGTAGATCCCATTGGTGTGAATGGGTGGTGGAAACTTTATGTCCAGGAAGATACATATCTGCCAAGGCCAGAAAGGGGCAATGAGAATCATTCTGCCCCGGACTCCAATTTGAGCAGTACCCCTTAATAAGGGAAGAGGAGGAAATGGTATATAATGCATTTTGTCCACCGAGCCTGAATGCATCCTGACAAAAACACCAGGTCTTGGATTTCTGAAGCATAAGAGAGGAAGTTTTGCATTCAGTGGGGATGCAAAAGGTCCAGGTCTGGAGTTCCCACTCTTTGAAGAGCAACTGAACGACGGTCGAGTCGAGAGACCACCTGAGAGGATCTGCCTCCTTTCTTCTGAGAAGGTCTGCCAGTCGTTTTGTACTCCTGGCAGGTGATCTGCCTGAATCAGAGCCTTGTGCTCCAGGCACCATTCCCACACTCTCACTGCTTCCCGCGTAATGGGTAGAGTGTGCACCACCCTGTTTGTTGATGTCATACACCACTGCCTTGTTGTCCATTTGAAAGAGAATGTTCGTGTGACAGACTATGTCCTTCAAAGCTCGGACTACATAGAGGATGGCTCTCATTTCCAGGATGTTTATGTGAAGTTGAGACTGGTCCTGGGTCCAGTACCCTGGGTGTGGAGATCCTGGCAGTGAGCTCCCAAACCCATCACGGACGCATCTGTGGTACTGGAGATCTGATGATCCAGAGGGGCGAAGGGATATCATTCCAGAAGGTTGTCCTCCTGAGACCATCAGGTGAGTGACCTCTTCAGAGGTTCCGTCACCTTGATGAGAAAGGACTGAGGGTGAGTGGCTGGGGACTACTGATTATTGAGCATCCACTGAGAGGTTTTCATGTGAAGATGAGCCAAAAGTACAATGAACACCAAGGATGCCATGAGGCCCAGCATCCGCTGCATCGAGATAGCTCTAACAGAGCCACGCTTGCTGATGAACTGGGCCATCTGTATGATATCACTCCTCCTGTCCTCTGGAAGAAAAGCATTTGCACAGGAGGTGTCCAGAAGAACTCCTATGAAAAGGAGCTTCTGGGAGGGCTGCAACTGTGACTTCTTGAGGTTCAGCAGGACTCCCGTGGACATGAGGAAGTCTGAGGCTGTGGCCACGGCCTCCAGAGTCTCTTGCCTGAGGGACTTGCTAGAAGCCAGTCATCCAGATACAGGAATACTTGTATTCCACTTTTCCTTATATGCGCTAGTAGAACTGTACAACACTTTGTAAAACTCAAGGCACCGAGGACAGCCGAAAGGGCAGGACTCTGAAATGATAGTGTTGACCCAACGTCACTAACCTTAGGTATTTGTGGTGGTTTGGGTGTATAAGAATGTACTGGTAGGCATCCTGCATGTCCAGGGAGGCTAGCTAATCGTATTGATGAATCAATGGTAGTAGGGTACCGAGTGATATCATCTTGAACTTTTCCTTGTGTAGGAACTTGTTTAACTTTTTTTTTTTTGTAACTATTCAGCTTACTTTTGCCCCTTCCTCTGCCGCTCGCTGTAGCTCCACCCTGGTCGTGGTGCCCTAAGACTCCACTGCCTTATGAGCCCCTTGGCTCCCCCGGGCTTGCCCGGCACCGTAGTGGGCACTGGTGCCATGGGTCCAGATCTGGTTGGGGAGCCTCGGCCAGGCAGCTGACTGAGTCCCGGGCAGGGCGCATGGAGACCTTTGGCGAGAGGAATCATATCCCTATAGGCTAGAGCAGAGATGTGCAATGATGCCAGTGTCCGTCCACCCCAGTACCCCTTGGCTGTGCGTCGGTGCCTCGGTGATGTACCCAGCTGCCGCTAGGTGCCACTCTCACACCGACTGCAGGAACCCCACCCCGGAGAAGGAGAGCAGTCCTTTGGATGCTCAATCCCTTCTCCTCGAACGACCCTCCGATGACCCGGGCTCGTTCCCGAACCGGTTCACCACGGCATCATAGCGGAAATCCAACCTCTGCTTGAGGCGAGACCAGCTGAACTTATTTAACTTTCTGAGATCCAGAATGGGGCACATGCTGCCGGTTTTCTTTGGGACCAGAAAGTAATGGGAGAAACCTGTGTTTGTTGATCAAGCGGAACTTCTTCACTGCCCTGTTGTTCAGAAGGCCTTGTACCTCAGAAGCAAGAAGGTCTGACTGTGTTGCAGACAGCCTGGGCTGTCATTTGGGAGGATGATCCAGAGGGGTTTCTGACAGATTGAGAGAGTACCCTAGCAGATTATTCTGAGGACCCATTTGTCTGATGTTATAGATTTCCACTCGTTGTAGAACTGAGTCAGGCGACCTCTCACTGTTGAGGAGGAATCCCTCTCAGGCAGCTGAGGTGGGACCCGGCCAGAAACTCGGATGGTGGCACTGGGCACTTTTGGCCTGTGCCTTCTGCTGCATTTTCTTTTGCGGCTGAGGGTTCTGGTTTCTGTTAAAACCTCCTCTGCCCCAAAAGGACTGGACGTTATGAAACTGATGCTTGTTCCCACCCCTCAAGAGGGAGCGGCGGAGTTCTGGCTGTCTTAATGGCAGATCTAGTCTTCTGTGTGGCCTCTAGTGCTTGCTCCCGCTGGAGGTCCAAACAGATATATGCCGTCAAGGGTAAGGCCTTGACTTGCTGTTGGGAGTCATTCGTGAAGCCTGAAGTACACAGCCAAGAGTGGCAATGGGCGCAGATGCCAGCCGCCGCCCATGAAGCAGTATCAAAGCGTCCCACTGCAGCTTTAACCTGTTGGTTATTAGAATCAATACCCCTAGTTATGGTTTGAAGTAGCCCTGAGTTAATCTCCGATTCGGGCAGAGCTTCTACTGTTGCTTTGAGTGAATGCCAAAGAACATACTCATGTTGAGAAAAATAGCCCTGGTAGCTGGCACTACACATGCCCAGGGTTGAGGCAACAAAGACTCTCTTACCCAAGGTGTCTAGCTTGCGAGATTCTTTGTTTATAGGACGAGCTGTAGGTTCCTGAGGGAGGACAGCCTTATCATTCTCTGCCAGGACCACTATGGCATCAGCAAAGGCTTGTGAGGTCAAGATGGGCGATCCTTGGGAGAGCATATTTCTATCTATGGACTTGGCCACAGAAGGAATAAGAGCGGATTCTTCCACACCTTCTGGGAAAGAGTCTCGAAGAGGGCTGTACGGAGGGTTAAATCCATAGGATTTCCGGAACATGAATATATTGGAGACGCAGAAGCTTCCCAGGATTGATTTCTGTGGTCTGGAGAGAAAGTGTAGAATTTAAATTCTTGAGCAGAGACTTAACGGAAAGGTCCCCAACAACAGGCTCTGCAGAAGGATTGATTCCTGCCCCCAGGGCAGAATCAGCACCAACATCATCACCCAGCCGAAGATCTGGATCGGGCTCAAAATCATCTCCAGACAGTCCAGTGGGGACTGTATAGACAGGAATGGAGTGAAAACCAGGAGGAAGAAAAGAAGGAGAAAGAATCGTCAAAACCTCTGGAAACTAGGCGGCGCCACACACATCCGGCGCCCGAAGCAAACGGCACGAAGAACAAAGAGGCGCCATCATAGAAAATGGCATCGCACTTGGTGCCGACAGGAAGCGCCGACACAGACACCTCCCCTGGCACCGACGGATAGTGCAACACTTCACACGCAGCACCGGTGCCAGTCCAGATGCCAAGACAGCGCCAACAGAGCATGCAGCATCACAGATGGTGCAGACACCACTGCAGCTCCGTAAACAACCTCGGCACCAGAGAAGTCCGCACTGCAGACGATGGCACCATAACAGAAGTCTGAGAACTGTGATTTGAAGTTACAGGATGAAAAATGGCAGGAGATAAAGGCATTGTGTAGACCCTCCGCCGCAGCCATGTGAGGGACAGACAGAGTGCAGAGTCAGCGGCAATGAAGAAGAGCCATGTGACTAAGTCCCTAACCGCCCCGTCCTGCCGCTCCGAACCGACAGGGCTCAAGGCCCCGTGACGGGCTGGCCGGTTCGGGCAGTCGACAACCTCCAATCCCACTGCTCCATAAGAGCCCCAATGGTGAAACTGCTCATCGGAAGCCCTCCAATAGATACATAGACAGTGTCGGCAGATAGGGCCTATGGCCCACCCAGTCTGCCCATTTGAGCTTGTAAGTTCAGTTTATGTTTTCCAAGAAGTCTGCTGCCCTTACCCTGACCTCCAGAATTCATTTATGTCTATCCCATGCATTCTTAAACCCCGTGATTGTTTCAGCCCCCACCACTTCCTCTGGCAGGGTGTTCCACTTGTCTACCACCGTTCTGTGAAGAAATTCTTCCTCACATTTCTTCTGAATCGTCCTCCCTCCAACTTCATCCCATGCCCTCTAGTCCTGGAACATCTTTTCGCTTAAAAATAGTGTATTCCTGCACCCTGTTCCTCCCAGTAAGATACTTGTATGTCTCTATCATATCCCTCTCTCCCTCCTCTGCTCCAGGGAGTACATGTTCAGTTCCTTCAACCTGTCCTCATAGGACTTGTGATGCAATCCATGCACCATCTTTGTTGCCCTCCTCTGAACCTTCTCTACCCTGTCTATGTCCTTACGTAGGTAAGGGCTCCAGAACTGTACACTGTACCCAGGTGAGGCCTCACTAGTGTCTTGTATAGTGGAATTATGACCTCCCTTTTCCTGCTGGTGATGCCCCTGCCTATGCATCCCAGCATCCTATATCGTGGAAAGGAGCTCCGGTGTTGATGAGGCCGGCCACCAGAGACAGAAACTGGCGACTCCAACAGAAGGAGACCACTCTGACCCTAATAACTGACCGTCACGCAGATGTACCAGAGGGTGACCTCGAGTGATGCTGTTTCTTCTTCGACCTGTGTGTTGAAGAAGAACTCTAGAGCCGAACAGTGCCGAGAATGGGAATGCCTTTTTATGCTTTGGAGACAGCCCATCTCCCTAGGCACTGGACCGTCCGTTGTCAGACTCCCCTCCGGGGAGGAGGCGCGGACCAGACCCAGCCTGGCTGACTTAACAGCTTTCATGAAGTCTCCTACCATCACCTGCCCCACTCACGGTCGATTCCGTCAATGGAGGGCTGAAGACTTCTCTCTTGTACAAGTAAGAATTTATTAAAATATAATTGGTACTTATCGTTGATAAAATACAAAATAAACTGAAAAATAAGCTGCAAGTTTGAAGTTTGACTCCCAGTGGGTGGCGTCGTCACTGAAGTGCACTTGATGGCCGGGAAAAAAGGAACTGAGGCAGTTGGAGGGTCGACGCTGAGAGCATTCTATACCACATGCACCTGGCTCATGGTGTCGCTTCTCGCAAGCTCCATCTCAGGCACCGGCCTCCTGAAAAGTTTGCTCCCGCTGGGTCCTAGTGCCACGGTGTACTCCATTAGTGGGAATGAGTGGTGGAGACTTTATGTCCAGAGACTGGAAATTACGTACTTACCATAATTTGTGATTTTCTTGGATGAAGTCTCCACCACTCAATCCCATAATAATGCTAGCTCAGCGCTAGGTCCCTGTGGGAGCTAAAAATCTTCAGGAGGGCCAGTGCCGATAGACCATGCAGGCGCAGCACTGAGACTACCTTGCGCTGTATAGGTTATCTCGGCGTTGACCCTCCAACCGCCTCAGTAGCTTTTCGACTGAGGAGGTGCAGCGTAAACTAAAGAAAAAACCTAACCTTAACTTCGGGCATATGAAGAGCATGTAAGAAGGGTCAATTCAACAATGTCTCAGGCCCAAACAACAAGGAAGTTAAGAAGAAAACAGACGAGTGAGCTCGGAGGATGGTGGGTGGAATGAGAATGAGTGGTGGAGATTTCATCCAAGAAGATCAAGAATTACTCTAAGTAGTAATTTCCATATCTTCCTAGACTAAAAGTCTCCATCACTCATTTACATTAACGGGAGAGTACCAAGCTGAAACTCAAACTCCCAAGTAGGGAGGTAGGATACAGTGTTCACTCAGGACAGAAGTCCATAAGGACTGTCCTGCTGAAGAAAGTGAACTGTCTGGCATGGACATCCAGAACATAGTACTTTTACAAAGGTATGCATTGAGTACCAACTCGCGCCTTGCAGAAGTCTGCAATGGTTGCATTACGAATCCCCACTAAGAAAGCTGCAGCCACTCTGGTAGAGTGGTGTGAACCCGGCCTTCAATTGACCTGTGCCATGGATTAGTAGTGTCAAGACATGCGACCAACCAGGCTGAAATACATCTCATGGCAACAGGCTGACCCAGCTGAGGCATGTTGAAAGATACAATAGTTGCTCGGATCCGTATCTCTTCTTTCTGTCGATGTAGAATCGTAGAATCCTCTTAATATCCAGAAAAATGAAGGGAGTGCTCTCCTTCATTCTGGAGTTAAAGTAAATAGGGAAGTAAAACTTGACTAATGGTAACTGAGCCAGTGACATGCTGTCTACTGACTCAAGATAGACTGAAAAGCACAGAGGTTTACCTTCACTGCTAAGTAATGCAGTCCTGTGTCAGACAAGTTCAAGAGGCACCCTAACACTTTACTTGGTGGCAACTGGAGGGTCCAGACAGGACTTGCACCCCAGGAGGAGAAGGTTTCCACTTAGCGCGCAAGCCCTCCTGGTGGAAGGCCAATGCGTGGCTTAAAAGATGTATGCATGGAGCTGAAGGGAACGCAGGTTAGGATGGATTAAAGTCCCTGTGTCAGAGGTCCGCTTGCAGAGGGAGTCGCCTTGGGATACTTCTGACCTATGTTCCTAAGGTGTGTGATGAAGCCGCCAGAGTCAGAAATAACCCGCACACAGCTTTAGTAGTAGTGCACAAAGCAGCTGGCAGGGATCCTCATGTTCATGAAGTAGTGACTAGAGTCATCACTCAGATTTAAGACTCAGACAGCAGGACACGAAAGTGAATGGGAAAGAAACATTGTATGCCCACCTCTGAGGCCACAACTCATTAACTTTAACAAGCCAGCAGTTAACAAGCCAGACATCTCGCTCCAGCCATGCATTAACTCCCATTAGGTGCCACCTTCATCAGTGATTAATGCGCTTGTAACATGGAGATGCTCGTATTACTGTGGACTATGCAGCCTGCTCCTCATGAGACAAAACACAACGCCAGTTGCATGAAGTACTGTAATTTTTATTCTTACTGTCAGATTTGTGCACAGTACTCTGTTACATACTAATGTCGTTCTGATTCTTTTTACTACAGGAACTACTGTTAGTATCTTAGCGATTCATGCACATTTCAATGATTTCTGTGTGGCTGTTTGAGTGCGAGACTGTGTAGGAGGGCTGTGATTCTCTCGCTTGGAAACTCTGCACAGCCGATCGCTCTGTCATTTGCATCTGCTATGTCGTCATTCTGGGCCCTCAGTTTCGTGTCTGTCCTACTCCCTCTCCCTTTGCCACAACTGCTTCTCCTACCTTTCCACCATTACTCCATGTCTCCCCTTGTGTGTCTGTGTCTCACGCTTGGCACGTAGTTAAAATTCACTGTGCCTTGGATGGTGAATGTGTGGCAACTGAATGCGTTGCGGATGTGCCTCCTTGTATGTCTGTCTCCTATGTCCCTCACCTCTAGTTCTCCCCTGTATTTTCTACTCCTGTCTCGCTACTTTCTACTCTGTGGCTCTTTCTTCTCCAGCTTCACACCCTGCTACTTCACTTCTGCTGGCTACTTTTAGCACTACAGGAGCAACATGCCATTATTGTCTCATAATGCTGTGTTGCTCCTGTACCTAATGACGCTGCAGCCTATCAGCTTCCCAGCCTGCTATTACAATTCTGCCATGTTACAAATTATATTATTTCAGTTTTAAAGTTGCACAACTTCAGTGTAATCTCTGCCTCCTCCCCAGCAGTGTCTCCACATACAAAATGTGTTTATAATGGATTTAAAGCCTCACCATTGAAAGCGTTTTCATTTTTTTCAGTACAAGACTGCACATATGTTTAGAGAGATGAGATTGTGCTTCTCTTTAAAACAGGGTCTCACATTATACACACATTTGAGATTCAGTGAATCAGTGCTTGTAAAAGGTTGCCCATGTTGACTTCATGGGGATAGTAATTCTAAAATGGACAACAAGAAATAGCAGTGCAACAAATGTCCTTTTCATTTATTTTCATAAATTCAAATCAAATCAAACTTTATTTTTAAAAGGCGCTTTTCTTAAAACCAAAGCGCCTGTACAATTCATAGAACAATAAACAAAATCTAAAACTATTATAAATCAATAAAAGCTATGTTAAAAGATGGGTCTTCAAGGCTCCTTTAAAACTCAGGACAGTCAGACTATTTCGCACCTGATGAGAGAGAATTCCACAGGGTCGGGGCCATAAAACTAAATGATCTAGCCCCTGACGTTTTCAAACGGACCCTAGGAATCTCCAGCAATCCCTCATCAGTGGATCGGAGGGCGGAAGGGACAGTAGGGGCAAAGGAGCTCTTTCAGGTAAGTAGGTCCCTGGTCATGTAGGGCTTTATAGGTCAGCAAACCGACCTTGAAGACGATTCGCCAAATACTGGCAGCCAGTGCAGTCCGCGGAGCACAGGCATTATATGACTGGATCTAGAAGAACCAGTCAATAACCTGGTCACCACATTCTGCACTAGCTGCAGACGCACGAACTCAACCCCGATAGCCCTAGGTACAGGGAGTTGCAATAGTCAAGGCGGAGGTAACGAAGCGTGGATCAGTGTTGGAAGATCTTCTGGAGGAACCAGATGCTTCACCCTGGCGATATTCCTCAGATGGAAAGGAAGTTTTGACCACCGCTGACACCTCAGCTTTAAGTGTCAAGCGGTCATCAATTATTACGCCAAGATTCCGCACCTGATCTGAGGTCGTCAGATGAACGCCTGCAAGCCTTAAGCCTGAGTGCGATCCAGCGCCAACCCACCTCACAGCGACCTTTGTCCACAACCAACACCTCAGTTTTCTCCGGTTTAACCTCAACCAACTCCCATTCATCCCATCTTGGATTTCTGCAAGGCAGTTATTAAATACCGACAAGGCAGCATCCTGGCCGGTACAAAAGACATATACAGCTGGGTATCATCGGCATAGCAATGGAAGCCCAGACCGTATCATCTTATAATCGCTCCTAACGGCAGCATATACACATCAAATAACATAGGCGCTAGAATAGAGCCCTGTAGTCCCACAAGATAGGGAGACTGATGCCGAGAAAAATTCCTGACACCACCCTCTGAGTCCTACCTTCAAGGTAAGATCTAAACCACCTAAGGACCATACCAGATAATCCACAGATGGACCGCAGACTCTCTAACAGCACACCATGATCAACAATGTCAAATGCTGCTGAGAGATCAAGAAGTACCAAAATAGAACAGGTCTTATGATCTCTCGCTATTAGAGAGGTCATTTAGTACCAACAAGTGCTGTCTCGGTACTATGCCTCTTCCTAAATCCAGATTGGAGAGAATCGAGATATTGTTGTTGGTCAAATGATCTCCAATTGCCTTGCACCACCTTCTCAATAACCTTACCCACAAAGGGTAGGTTAGAGACTGGTCTGTAATTTGCTAGACAATCTGGGTCTAAGGTGGATTTCTTTAAAAGAGGCTTAACTATAGCCTCTTTAAGGGATCTGGAAGATCCCCCCTCCAAAGACTTCAGACTATCAAAGCTAGGACTAGGCCGATTTTATCCACACATTCCACTAAAAGGCTGTAGGGCCAGGGTCCAAATCACAGCTGGTTGGTCTCAATGCTCGGATGACCATCACAATATCATCGATTTTGGGAGGCTGAAGTCAGACCATACCAACTGGGTGTTCGACATCTCCAGCCGACCATCACCGCCTCCATTGGAGAGAGGAAGAACGACGCCTGATCTGATTTTGGCAACCTTATCTGCAAAGAAGAGAGCAAACTCCTCACACCGTTCTGTGGAAAAGGCCCTTCGGGCTGAAGGCAGACTGGATTGCACAGTCTGTCCACAGTCCCAAAGAGCTGAGCTGGTCTATTCTGTGCAGCGCTATCTCCTGGACAGGAACTCTGCCTTCTTATGAGAGATTGTGGATTGATAAACCATATAATGGTCCATCAAACTAAGTCTGTCATCATCCAGACCTGACTTCCGCCTAACACCTCTCCAGCCTTCGTCAACCCTCCTCAACTCCCTCATGGTCTCATCAAACCATAGGAGACCTGGGCCGAAGAGTCAGAGGACGAACACGAACAGGTGCAATGGAATCCAAGGCCCCGTAACACGCCCTGTTATAGGCCTGTACAAGGTCACCAGGATCCAAGCAATCTATCGGAAGGTCCGATGGGTCCAGCACCGCCATCAGGTCATCCGGGACACTCCCCTTAATGGGCAATACCAGACCATCTCCAAAGGCTGACCTAATAGGACCTAAAATTCAGACTGCTCTTAGTATGGATCCAGAATGGAAGAGAATTACAGTCTCCTAAATGCATCTCCTCTCTCATATCACACTGACTCACTCACTACATTGCAAAAACATTTTAAACCCCCACTGAGCTTGACATTACCCAGCATAGTTATTGTAAACCATACCTAGGTAAATGACATCACATACAATTTTGCATGCATCCATCAAAGATCCCATCGCTAAGTACTGCTTTAAGAAGCTGTCCAACCCTGAACTACATTGCCACAACAGTATTAAATGATGTACTTTTGGAGTTGGCAGAGTTGTCTAAGATGTTTCAGAAAGTAGTCTAACAAGTTGAAGCTGTACAGATTGCTAGGGCAAAATAAAAAAGTTCAGAAGCCAGTATCTGGTAGAAACTGTCCACTGGAGCCCACCAGTAAAACTGCTTTTAGGCTAATTGCACTGCTGAAATAAGCACAACAGCAATTTTGCAATTCATTGGCCTGTTATGTGACCATGTGGACTGCAGGTGAACTTTCTGACTGATCTGCCTTTGATTTTGCAGCATTGCCACATTGCAGCTTTGAGTTTGGCTTATCAAATATTGGGAGACTGTACAGCAAATATCAGGACTATTTATTTTCATCAGTGGACCAGGCAGAAATTGTTAGCCAGTACAATGACTTCAGATTTATAGTTGCTGAAAAATAAAGGGAGGATCATTAAAATCCTTTACTGACATGATCCACTTTGCTTTGACTAATGTGCAGTACAGCATGGTGGCTAAACTTATTGATGCATGTGCTACATTCCAAGCTAAACATGAGGCTATCATGTATAGAGGTTCCTACACAGTCTTATCATTCCCCAGAAGAGATTTTCCATAGGGAGGTGCAGAGTGAGAAAGGCTACTACAGCACAGAGAGAAATCTTGGGAGTGGTAGAGGATCACGTACTGAAGCAGAGAAAAGTATGGCTGAGTAAGACCATAACTATCTTTGGGTGGAAGGTTTCACTCAAGGATTCTCATAGGAAAGTTAGGAAGATCTGTTGCTAAACTTGGAAAGAGCATTAGGATTTTATATCTCCAGAAATATGGTGGAGTCCATGAAGTTATATGGAGACCCTGAGCCCACAGCACAGATTGATATTACATTTAAAATCCTCATACAGCTAGCAGCTTGTTTTCTAGCCAGCAAGCTGGATTGTTTGAAATACATTTAGTTGACATGTTAGACTTGGGTGAAGTCTTTTCATGGTTTAAACAGACTAAGGATAGTCCAGAATCAATCTTAGAGACAGATAGCCCCTGATTGACTTTGGAAACCTAATTGACCCTGATACCTACTCACCGCTGACAGTTATTGATTCAGCCTGACAAATGCAGCCTGTAGATAATATCAAACAAATGAACTCTGAATGCCAGCTGGATTTGGATAAGGGAGCTAGGGATCGAGATGTGGATGCCCTTTCTATACTTTTATGGAATACTGAGGCATCCATCTTAAAATAATTGACCCTGAAATAGTAGAGATTTCTGGATAATTTTGATATTATTGGACTGCAAGAAACATGGTGTACAGAAAATGTAACTCCCAAATTGTCTGGATATTCTATCTTTACTCTGCCAGCAACTAAAGATAATAAGTTTGGAAGGTTTAAGAGGGTATTTCTTTTTATCAAAACTTTGCTAAATTGTCAGGTCACTAACATTTCTACTAAGTCAGAGGGTATTTTGGCTCTAATGAGTAGCAAGGGACAAGAGAAGATCATTCTCTGCAATGTATACTTACCCCTCGCAATAGAGCTACTGATCCAGCTGACCTTTTCATATAGGATCTGAAATGGCACTTGATGAATTGTCAGATAAGAGTATACCTTGTCCTATAATTATTTTGGGAGACTTTAATGCCAGAATTCCTTCTCATTTCTTGGAGGATGTAAATTCAGATATGATCCATACAATATCTATAATTAATCCAAATATCTCTTATACTAGGACTGCTGAGGATCTAAAACTAACCTCAGAGGTAAGGAATTGCTACAACGGACTTAGCCAGTAGAAATTTTGTATTTTAAATGGTAGAACTCAGGTTGATCTAGTCAGATCCTTACTGTGTAAAGGACCTACTGGCTCTTTAATCCCTGATTAGGTTTGGACCAATTTGGAAACAGTAAAGCTGATCCAGAAGTTAGAGGTCATGGATAGATTGGAGTCAGCACACTGTGCCATTGTAATTAACATCAAATGTCCTTTGGAACTTTAGGGAGTGAGGCACAACATGAACAGAGTCTGGAAGTCATAAGAGAAGGATTGGATGGGACCGATCATCAAGCTAGTTTCAAAGAAATTGTTAGTACAGGAGTTTTAGGTAATATTCACGAGTTGGTCCTGGACAAAAGTAAGGCCTTTAATATTTTGGAGAATTGGGAAACTATTCATTCTTTACTTGGACCTAGATGTAAAACAATGTACCATCCTAGGTCCCTTTATAAAAAGTATTAGTTTAATTCGGTATGCCTACAGGCAAAGAAAGCGTTTGGAGGAAAACTAAGACAGCATAAGAAGAAAAAATAAGACTGCTACATATTTTAAATTGCTAAAGACTGAAAAAGAAAATATAGGAACATTCTTGAATGGGTGACACATAAACATACTCATGGACTTTGGGAAAACTGAGGCAGGCTGTTTTGGATAGGGATAGAAGGCAATTTTGGAATATTGTTGCCCAGGGATATAATAGATATGCCAATAAGATTGAAGCCTATATTACACCTGAAGTCTGGGCATCTCATTTCTCCAAGCTCTATTATTCTCATGAAGAGCAGGAGACACCTGATGCTTTCAAAATACAGGAGGATGACATTTTCCAAGACCTATCTTGATCACAGAGGATGAAATCTGGATGGCACTGATTGGCCTTAAGGCAAACAAAGCACCAGGGCCAGATAGGGTCCTAGGTGATTTCTATAAGGTTTTACCAACTGATGGATTCCTTTTCATCCTTTACTGTTACTTGGCCTGGTTCAGGGGTGCTCTTACCCTGCCAGTTGGGCAGGTAGTGTTATCTTCCCAATTTTTAAAAAGAGGATCTGAATGACCCAAGGATGTATAGGCCTATTAGTTTGATGGATGTTTCACAGAAGATTTTGTCTAGGATAATTTTGGGCAGATTGCTGTCATGGGTCAAGGAGAACTCGGTATCGAATGAGGCACAGAACAGTTTCTGGAAGGACTGTTCTACAGTTACACACTGTTATGTGCTTCAGCACCTGATCTGGAAGTATATTAAAGTGAGAAAAACAGATTATATTGCTGTTTTGTGGACTTCTCCTTGGCCTTCGACAGCATTAGTAGAAAATCCTTTGGCTGCACCAAGGGATCTGAAGTTGGAGGCCTGACTCTTGATGTTATTAACAGACTGTATGAAACTATGTGGGCAAGGGTCCAGTATAATCAATATGGTCATCTAACTGATAGATTTGAGACAAATGGGGGACAGAGAGGGGTGTATTTGGCCCCACTCTATTTAACATCTACATTAATACAGTCTTGGATCAGCTAGGTAACCCAGATTTCCACACTGCAAAATTAATGATCAAAGGATTGAATGTTTAGCATATGCAGACAATTTAGTCTTGCTCTGTACTTCAGTCCTAGGTCTTAAAGAAAACTGGCTCACTTTGAATCTCTCTGTTCTCAAAGGAAACTAGAAGTTAATCTCAGTAAGACCAACATTGTAGTTTTTGGCTCTCAAATCAAGAATACAGTAGGCTTTAGGCTAAATGGTAACCATATAGACACTGTTTAGTGTTATGACTATTTAGGTGCCCATTTTGCCTATAGCCTATCTTGGACCAAACATTTGAGGCTATTCAATTTAAAATGGATCTTCTATAAATGCCCTAAAAATATTTAACAGCAAGATGAGGAAGTCATCGGTGAGCGGGTATTAAGAGTTCTTAATGCCAAAATAAGAACGATCATGTCATATGCCTCTGAAATCTGGGGTTATACTAAGGTTAGAGAATTAGAAATAATTCTGAATAAACTCTATATATATATACATCTTAATATTTTTAAATGGAATTCCAAGCTGTATTCTTGCCTTGGAGGTAGGACAACGTTCCTTGAATTTTCTCATCTGTGAACGACAGATTCTCTTTCTGTTGAAACTTTTTCTTTGCCTCACAAAGATATCCCAGAATGTATGTAGTGGAAGCCATCAAATTGGCCAGCATGGATATGTACATCCCTTTATTCAACCTTTAAGGAAACAATAATGCTGGCCGGATTAGGGGGGCCACCTCTTATATATAAAATTTACATGAGGCCATTTGAGGAGATTAGGCAGGATGTCAAATTGAGGCTTATTGACTTATGACATAAATTCTTTCTGTGTTCAACTCTCCAAGCTTAAGCTATATTGATTTTATAAAAAGTAAAGATTTCATGGGGATATGAGCCATATTCTCTCTTTTTTTTAACCTGTCCTAAACAAAGAAGAATCTGTACAAGATTTGAACTGAAAACTATAATGCTCAATGCATTCATTTCAGACAAAAGAGAGGGTACTTTTTCCATATTGTAAATGTGGACTATAGGTGATCTCAAACATGTGGTACTCTTTGTGTCCAAGGTACGAATCAACTAGGAAAAAACTGCTGGGGATCTCGGCCTCCCGGAGGATCTTTTGAATATTTGTTTACTATGAAAGAGAAGAACATGGAAGAGATCTTTGCAAGATTCTTCATCTCAACTCATTTGTAAAGTTTATTAGGGGACTTGAAATTCTGTGGAGGTTTTAATGTGAAAAGATACTCTGTTAAATTGAATTGCACTGTAAAAATATTTAAGTTCCTTGTTGATTTATTGTCTATTTATATTTACTATGTATTTTGTCCTGATTTTAGTATACTGTAACTGCTTTATGTGGAACAATAAATTGTACTACTACTACTACATTCCAAGCTTCTAGTGCTGATCGTGAAAGAGGCTTCAGCTTCATGAAGTGCATTAAGAGCAAACAAAGAAACTGCTTGAAGAAAGCCATTTAGATATGCTGATGTGAACAAAATTGTTTTTAACATCTGGTGGAAAAATGGATCTTAATAAAATATAAGTCCACTGGAAGAATGGGAAAGACAGGAGAGAAAAACAGTAAATGTTGAGTTCTTAGCAATGCATCATCAGCAGCACCCTTTTAGATGCATGCAAGACTCTTTTAAATGTACATAGTTTACACATGTTTCTAGTTTATATTGTTATGGTGCACAATGTACATCCAAGCTCGGACTGTGTCAGAATGTATATTTATACTTTGTATTGAGTATTTGAGTGTTTGGTTATATTTTCTACTGTTTACTGGCAATAAAATATATCACTTGTTTGGACCACCAATTTGCGACATGAATCAATTTTTAGCACAAAGTGCCGTTTACACACATATCAGTCGCCCACCCACAGAGACTAAAAATTAGAGGGAACATTGCTTCTGACAGACTGTTGATCAATGCAATCATATCTGTCGAGGCCAGTCTAGGATAATGAGAATCATCCTGCCCTCTGTGCCTACAACTTGTACAGCACCCTCTGAATTAAGGGAAGGGAGGAAAATGTACAGGAAGCGCCTTGTCTACTGCAGTGGACACATCCTGACAGAAAACACCAGGGTCTGTATTTCTGAAGATGCAGGGCAGTTTTGTGTTGAAAGGGGACACAAAAAGGAGCAGGACCAAACTGCTCCACTCGCCAAAAGCGACTGCACGAAATCTGAACTGATGCACTGTGCTTGAGGTACAACTGTCACAACCTCACGGCCTTCCTGCAGAGAGGGTGGGAGGGTGCCCCACCCTGCTTGCTGATGTAATGCATCACAGCTCTGTCGTCCGTCCGAAGTAGGTTCACTTCATGGCAGAGGGCATCCTTCAGGACTTTGTTTATAAGATAGCTCTGATCTCTAAGATATTTATGAAAACATGAGGTTCCTCCTGGCCCTACAACTGAGTGTGGAGGTCTTGACAGTGAGCTCCCCATGAGATTTAGTCCAAGGTCTCGCATTTTGAACAGAGGATTACGGATGCATGGTCGGAGACCACTGCTTCCTACAGGGATGCCAGAGTCCCAGCATTCGCTCAATCAAAGGGCCCGAAACAGTCATTTTCCATGATGTAACGAGCCATCTGAAGATGTCATTCCCCGCCTCTCTGAATGAAAAACAATGCCCTGGAGGCTCCTAAGAAGAGGAGCTGCTGGGAAGATGAAACTGGCACCTTCTCCGAATCGGAAAACCTCCTGAAGAGAACAAATGAGAAGCTGTGGCAACTGCCTCCTGTGTCTCTTGCCTGGATGGGCTAGCTAGGAGTTAAATGTCCGAAGTGAATACTTGAACGCAGAGGTTTCAGTGAACTCCTCCTGAACAGGTACTTGTTTAACTTCCAAGGTTGACAAACGGCACATGCTGCCTGTTATCCTGGAACCAGAAGCAGTGAAAATAAGGAGGTGTGCTCCGTTCTGCTGTGGAACAATTTCACTGCCCAGTTCCCACAGAGGCCCCATATCTCAGAAGTAAGAGAGTGTGACTGAGAGGCGGACAGGCTGGGCTGCTGTCTGTGCTGAGAGGCATCCCCTCAGACAGCTGAGGCGAGACCTGGCTGGATCCAGAAATGTTGGTACAGGGCACTTTTGGGCCCTGTGTCATCTACTGGGTTGGTTCCTGATAAAGACACTTAAACCTTTACCTTGAAAGGACTGCCTGTACAAGAACGTTGAAGGTCCTGTCCTCTGAGAGGCAGCATGCACTGCCTGTTGTTTAAATGCCAGCCAGACATTTCCGGAGTGGCCCCAGAACTCAACCTGAGGGCCAAACAGATAAGCACTATCAAGGAGACATTAACCACCTGCTGCCAGCAGCAGCTGCCATAGAGGCAGAGTGAAAGGCATCCACAAAAGCTTTCGGCTGATTATTGGGCTATAAGCCCTAGCAATGGAGTGTTAGATTCGGTGGCTCTCGACTATAGCATTGAGTGTGTTTCACAGGGTGTACTCGTACTGAGGAATGTAGGAACTCAAGACTTAAGAAGTCTGCTTGGTCCACAGATGAAGACTGAAATGTTATGGTGGACCCCATATCCCTGAGGAAAAGAAAAGGAAAAAGGTCTTCCATCTCACTGATACAGAAGGCTTGCATTGCAGCCCATGAAATAAGTCATCCACTGTGTCTTCGACAAAGTAGAATAGGAGAGACACATTCAGATCCACTGCTACCCCAGAATAACTCGAAAAGGCAGGTCTGACCAGGAACACTGAGGCGCCACCACCTGAATCGTGAAGAGTTCAGCATCATCCATGGCACTGGCGCCAGCACCAAACATGGCGCCAGAACTACTGCTAGACCTGAAAAAGGGGAGAAGGAAAGCGGTACCCATTCTGGCCCCTGCAGGAAAAAGACAGGGGTAGGGGTATAAGGAGTTGGCGTCAATGGCATTGGCACCGGAGAGGGCACTATGCACATCCTGGCCTGAACAGCCCAGCCATAGCCCAGCAGCTCCGAGGCCTAAAGGCCCCAGAACTGGGTCCACTGGCCAGGACAACTGGCAGACGCCTGCACTTCTGCTCTAAAAGAGAGACCCGGAGGTGAAACTGCTCACTCGAACCCCATCGAGGACAGAGACGGTATCCGGTGTCAAAGATCGTGGCTGTTAAGAGTGGAGCCACAGAAGAACCCACCGGGTTTGGTTCAGGCCTACTGCTTTCCACCACCGACAGTCCCGTGCAGACATACCAGAGGCGACCTAGAAGTGGTACCAATTCTTCTTCCACTGACAGGAGGAGGAGGAGGAAGAGCTCGAGGTCAGCGGAGCTGGGTCGGAACTGCTACTTTTGTGCTTCCAGGAGACTGTCCCTCCCCGAGCACTGGAGTGCCTGTGGTCGAACCCTTTCTCCTCAAAGGGCAGCGGATCGAACACAGACCCACTGCTATCACAGCTTTCAAACAAAGTCTCTCTACCATCACCGCCACTGCCTAAGGTCGACTCGCTGATGACAGGCTAAGACTTTCTTCTTCTTCATCTTTTCTTTTCTTTTTTTTAAATAAGAAAAGAACACTAAAATGGTAAGTTAAATGAATACTGAATGGCTACAGCTGCTGCCGTATAGATGAAGACTTGACTCCCAGCAGGTGAGCGGCGTTGTCATCGAAGTGCACATTTATGGTGGGAGAAAAGGAACCGAGGCAGTTGGGGGTTGATGCCGAGATAGCCTATATGGCGAGCTGCTTCTGTAGCGCTGCACATGTGCAGTCCTATCCTGGCACCAGCTCCTGAAGATTTTTGGCTCCTGGGTCCTAGGCTCTGGCGCAGTCCCATTAGTGTGAATGAGTGGTGAGACTTTTAGTCCAGGAAGATTATAAATTTTTGGTAATTGCTAATCAGCTTCAGCCAATTGCTAATCATTTTACTTTGATTAGCAAAGGCCGCTAATCAAGCATTTCACACTAATTTATGCTTGTCTTGAGACCATTTTTTTTGTCGAGTGCTTCTGTCAAACACTAGGCTTTGTCCAAAGGGCCTTATATAGTAGACTAATGAGATGGTCCAAGAGGTTGCCACCAGGTAGAATTGAATAATGGAGACAAGGGGTGTTGATTTTACAGCCATAAGGGCCAGGTGGTTTCATATGGCTGAGGACTTGATTTTATTTGTAAATATCTGTGGAATTCCATAGAGGGTAACTGATAGCTTTCCTGAAGGGACACAAAGAAGAGTCAGCCCATGGGTTCCACCAATTGAGAGACGATCTTTATGTTATTAACACTGCCATTTACTAAGCGGTTGATCAATTCTGTTAAGAGGACAGGCATCATCATGTGCTAGTGTCTCAATAAACCATTTTTCTGCCAGAGATAGATGCTTGTTTATTAAATGAAGCCACTGCTAAAAGGTTTTACTGTATATTGAGGAAATTTAGAGAGTGGCAAGTATCTGGAGGATTTCCAAACGACATGCCATCAAATCATGTATATCACTAATGGTTAGCGCTATGTGTTTCCAATGCGCCCCATATGCAGGCGTGAGCCAGCACAAAATGGTTCCTAACTGAGAAGCTACAGCGTATTGATATAAGTTCGGAAGGTTAAGTCCTCCTTCATCCCTCAGAAGTTGGGAGTAGAGAATCTCACTCTTGGGGGCTTTCCTGCCAGATAAACTGAGAAAGTAACTTGTCCCAGGATTGAAAAGAAAAAGTACTCACCACAGTAATGTTGTTTCTTCTAATGGAGTCTTGCTGTATTCTGACTATATGCAGTTAGCCCCAGCACTTGAACTGCTCTGGAGAGTAAAGGGTTAACTCTATGCAAAGACATACTGTAGAACGTTGAGCTCGAGCTCAGTTTTCAAACCTCTGTCTGTGGTACTCTGAGTGTAACCGTCAGATTCTTCTGACGCTAAACTAACTAACTCAAAGGTAGAAATTGTTTCTAAAATTTTAGTGCCCAGTGGCAAAACAAGGTTTTAGGGTCAAAAGACTCAAGTCGAGAACCCCAAAAAGAACATATCAGGTAGTGAATTACCCAAAACTTTTAATAATAACTAGAGGAATAAACCCCTAAAGAGATGGAGGCATGTCCAGTACACCTCTGGGGTGCAGCACTGTCGCCTGCCCCACCACATCCCAAAACGACTAGGTTCCAGTGCAGGAGGAGGTCAGAATACAGCAAAACTCCATTAGAAAAACAACATTACTATGGGGAGTAATTTTTCTTGAAACAACATGAAGTCTTGCTGTATTCTGACTATATGCAGACTACCAAGAAGTACCCCTTGGAGGAGTAAGTCATAGAACCTATTTTGGGAGCAGACTCTGCAGTACAGCTGCACAAACCTAACATCACTTCATGACTGAATGTCCAGAGGGTGATGCTTGTGAATGTGTGAACAGAATTCCAGGTGGCTGCTTTTCAGATGACCACTAAAGGTATATCTTTAGCTGCTGCATCAAGCAGCTGTACTTTTCAGAGAATGGGCCCTCAGGCCTGAGGGAAGTTCTTTCACAGCTTTGAATAGCAGAACGGATACAGGAGACAATCCATCTGGCAATTGTTCTCTTGGTAGCAGGTTTGCCCTTTCCCACTTCTCCATAACTGAGAAATGGAAATTACGTACCTAATGTAATTCTTGATCTTCTTGGACGAGTCTCCACCACTCATTCACACTAATGGGATCTGCGCCGGAGGCACTAGGGACCCATCGGGAGCAAACTTTTTGTTGAAGGTCGGCGCCTGAGATGGCGCCGAGAGGCACCGCGAGCCTCAGCTCGTGCAGTAATGAATATCTCAAGGCTGACTTTCCAACCACCTCAGTACCTTTTTTCCGAGGAGGTGCAGCCTAACTTAACCTAGAAGGATAGCTTAACCAAAAACCGGACATAAGATAGTCCGGAAGACCTACAAGAAGGGTCAACAAAGAAGTCTTCACAGCCTAAAGATTTGAGGGAGTGAAGACCAACAACAAGAGGTGAGCTCGGGGATGGAGAGGGAGTGTGAATGAGTGGTGGAGACTCGTCCAAGAAGATCAAGAATCACGGTAGGTACGTAATTTCCACATCTTCCTGGTCATAAGTCTCCACCACTCATTCACACTAATGGGAGAGTAACGAGTTAATAACTCCGAGAGGGCGGCAGGAGAGACCAAGAGCTCACAGTTTTAGGACAGAAGTCCATTAAGGATGGTTCTGCCAAAGGACAGATGTCGTCTGGCATGGACATCCAGGGCATAGTGTTTAAAAGTATGCACTGAGCTCCAGGTACGCATTGAAATATCTGCAATGGGAATGTTAAGTGATTTCACACAGATGCCGCTACCGCCCTAGTAGAGTGAGCGTGCACACCTGCCCTCCAGCTTAACCTGTGCCATGGAATAACAGTGGCGAAGGCATGCCACTAGCCATGCTTAGATACACCTGATAGCGACAGGTTGACCCAGTCGGGTCTCGCTGAAAGAAATAACAGTTGTTGAGCTTTACAAAGTCCTTTGTTCTATCTAGACAGAAATGTAAGCTCTCTTGACATCCAGGGAATGAAGAGAATGTTCTCCTTCATTTTGGAAGTCCGAAAGTAAGAGGGAAGGACTAAAGGTTGGTTTAGATAGAACTCAAACAACCTTAGAAAGAAATTTAGGATGGGTTCTACGGGCTACTTTGTCTTTATGGAACACAGTATCACGGAGGGTCTGTGACCAAGGCATGTATCTCAGAGACCCTGCGGGCTGAGTAATGGCCACTAGGAGGCCGTTTTCCAGGTGAAATTTTAGCTCACAGGTAGCCAGAGGTTCGAGGCTTTAGATTGAGCATGTCTAGCACAAGATTAATGTCCCAGGCTGCGACTGGACGTCTTATAGGTCGTCTGGTATGCAGAATTCCCTTAAGAAACCTCTTAACCACAGGTAACAGCTAGTGACAAGGAAAGTACCGGCTCAGGATAAGCTGAAATGGCACAAAGGTGAAATTTGACTGTAGAGTACTGCAGGCCTGAATTCGAGAGGTCTAAGAGGTACTCCAAAATTTTATCTGCTGGGCAGGAAAAGGGATTTAAAGAGGTTTTGCACACCAGAGCGGCAAAACCCATTTGGCTGTGTAAGTTTTCTAGTGGCTGGCTTCCGCACAGTCAAAAGAATATCTGAAACCCTGCGAGAGAGACACTGAATCTGTTCACTCTATCTCTTCAGGAGCCAAGCGTGAAGGTGAAGCGACCTCAAGTTGGGATGAACAACCGCCCTTGAGTCAAGAGGTCTGTCTGAAGTGGAAGTGGTTTTGGCGGAGCTGCCGACATACTGTTGAGTAGTGGAAACCACATCTGTCGAGGCCAGAAGGGAACAATGAGGATCAATTTGTCCCCTGGGATTCGAACTGAGAAGTACCCTCTGAAATAGAGGAAGAGGCGGAAAGGCGATAGAAAGCATTTTGTCCACTGCAGCCTGAACGCATCCTGACAGAAAATGCCAGGCCCTGGATTTCTGGAGCAGAAGAGAGGCAGTTTTAGATGGCGGCCCGTCAGGCTGCAGCAGTTGGATCTCCGCTTGCAGCCGCGCGACCGGGTTCAGGAACGGACCGGGTCTCCGGAGGGCCGACCCGGGGAATGGATTGGCGTCCTGGGCAGCTCTCCTACTCCGGGGGAGGTTGGGTTGCACCCGATGCGCTAGAGACTTCCTGGCGGAGGCCGGGAGTACTCGTGTAGCCGAGGCTAGGCGTGGGGAAGGAGGCGGACGTTGACGTCATTGTACGTCCCGCCTCCTCTGGGAGAAAAAGGAGGAAAAGATGGCGGGCAGGACCACCGATAGATGAAGCCCTCCTGGAGAGCCTCGCATTGCCACAGTGCGCTGCAGGACCCCAACCAGTTACAGTTCCGAGGTCACGAAGGTGGCCGTGGCCCCCCTCCGGGGCAAGCTGGGGTTAACGAGGTCCCCAGCAGCAATTGGCGGTGGTGGAGGTCTCCGGGGCCGTGACCAGGCGGAAAGTGTACCGTGGTCCTGCCAGGGGAAAAAGCATAATAAATAAAAAAAAAAAAGAAGGAGTTTTGTGTTGAGTGGGGATGCAAAAGGTCCAGGTCTGGAGTTCCCACTCTGCGAATATTGACTGAAGTATGGCAGAGTAGAGACCATTTGTGAGGATCTGTCTCTGTTCTGCTGAAGGCGGTCCGCCAGCTCGTTCTGTACTCCTGGCAGGTAGACCGCAGATTAGAGACTTGTGCTACAAGCACCATTCCCACACTCTCATCGTTTCTCTGCATAAGGGTAAGAGTGAGCACCGCCTGTTGTTGATGTAATACATTACTGCTTTGTTGTCCGTTTGAAGGAGAATGCTCTTGTGACAGAGAATGTCCTTCAACGCCTGGACTGCATAAAGGATGGCTCTCATTTCCAAGACATTTATGTGAAGCTGGGACTCGACCCAAGTCCATGTACCTTGAGTGTGGAGAGCCTGACAGTGACCCCCCACCCCATCAGGGACGCGTCTGTGTAATGGAAATCTGATGATCCAGAGGAGCAAGGGATACCCTTCTAGGAGATTGTTCTCTTGCGACCACCAGGTGAGTGACCTCTTCAGAGGTTCTGTCACCTTGATAAGAAAGGACTGCAGGTGAGTGGTTGGGGACCACTGAGTACTGGGCATCCACTGAGAAGTTCTCATGTGAAGGCGTGCTAGGGGGTACAGTGAACACCGAGGATGCCATGAGACCTAGCATCCGCTGCATCGAGAGAGGCTGGAACAGAGTTGCTCTCCCGATGTGATGGGCCATCTGAAGGATATCGCTCCTCCTGTCCTCTGGAAGAAAAGCCTTCGCACAGGAGGTGTCCAGTAGAGTTCCTATAAAAGGAGTCTCTGGGAGGCTGCAGCTGCGATTTTTGAGGTTTGTGGGACTCCCATGGATGTGAGAAGCGTGAAGCCATGGCTACGGCGTCCAGAGTTCCCTGCCTGGAAGGACTTGCTGAAGCCAATCGTCCAAAAGGAACACCTGTATTCTGATCTTTCTGAGATGTGCTGCAAGAACTGCACAACACTTTGTAAAACTTGTGGCGCCGAGGATAGCCCAAAGGGCAGGACTCTGAACTGATAACGCTGACCCAGAGCTACAAACCTTAGGCATTTGTGGTGCTCTGGGTGAACAAAAAATGTGCTGGTAAGCATCCTGCATGTCTAGGGAGGCTAACCAGTCGTGTTGATGAAGCAAAAGTAACAGGGTTCCCAGGGAAATCATTTTGAACTTCTCCTGGGCAGAAATTTGTTTAGTTTTCTGAGGTCCAAAATGGGCATTCCCCAGTTTCTTTGGAACCAGAAGTAATGGGAGTAGAACCCTGTGTTCCGTTGATGCTTTGAACTACTTCTACTGCCTTTTGTTCAGAAGGCCCTGTATCTCGGCCGAGAAGGTCTGACTGAAGGGTTGACAGCTTGGGCTGTCGCCTGGGAGGACGATCCAGAGGGTCTCCACAAGATTGAGTGAATACCCCTGTGGATTATCCAGAGGACCCATTTGTCTGAGGTTATGGACTTCATTGATTGTAGAAGTGCGTCAGACGACCTCCCACCACTGAGGGAAGAATCCACCTCGGGCAGCTGAGGTGGGACTTGGGCCAACAACTCAGAAGGCGGCACTGGGCGCTTTGGGTCCTTGCCTTCTGTTGTGTGTTTTCTTTTGAGGCTGGGGCCTTGGTTTTTGAAAACTTCCTCTGCCTTTGCCTCGAAAGGACTGACGGTCATGAAACTGGCGTTTATTAACACACCCTCGAGGGAGGACAGGAGGAGGCCAAGCCAACTTAATGGCTGAGCCTAGTCTTTGTATAGGTTTCTAGATCCTGTTCTACTTGAGGGGCCGGCAGAGATACACACCATCAAAGGCAACCTATTACCTGCTGCTGCGTCATTCTGTGAAAACCTGAAGTGCGCAGCCAGGAATGACAGTGGTACAAATGCCCGGCCACCATCTGGAAGCAGTATCGAAGCATCCATAGCCGCTTAACCTGCGTAATTGTTGGATTCGATATCCCTGGTAATGGTTTGAAGTAGCTCTGACTTTGGCGTCCCGATTCCAGTAAAGTTCAACCATTTGTTTGAGTGAGTGCCAAGGATATACTCATATTGAGAGAAATAGCCTTGGTAGCTGGCAGCATACCCAGAGGTGGAAGCAGCAAAGACTCTCTTACCTAAAGTGTCCATCTTACAAGATTCTTTGTTAACAGGTTGAGCTGTAGTAGTCTGGGAAGGACGACCTTATCATTCTCTGCCAAGACTACAATAGATCCAAGAGGCTTAGGATGCCAAAATGGGTCGATCCTTGGGGCTGAGTATTTCCTATCTATGGATTTAGCCACTGAAGGAATGAGAGCAGGATTATTCCATACCATTTGAGACAGCGTCTCAAAGGAGGGCTGTACCAGAGAGTCAAACCATAGGGATCTCTGGAACATGGAGGTATTGGAATCTTAATTTCCCAGGATCGATGTCTGTAGTTTGGAGAGAAAGGTGGAAATCAAGTTTTCAGCAAAGACAAAGACAGGTCCTCGACCACAGGGTCTGCAGCAGGAATAGATCCTGTTCTTTCCACTTCATCACCTAGCTAAGGTCTGGGTCAGGCTCAATGTCATCTCCCAACAGTCCAGGAGGGACTGCATGGACAGGAAAGGAGTGAAAATCAGAGGAAATGAGGAAGGAAAAAGGTTAAAGGAGGAGTCCTGAAAGGTGGGCGACACTCTAAGAAACCCTGGTGCTGAGAGCGCATGGCGCGAAGACTGCGCTGAGAAGCTGCACAGCACCAAGGAGCCACACGGCTACCGAAGATGGCACCAGAGGCTGGACGGCGCCGCGACGCCACGCAGCGCAGTGTCGGTATAAAGTGGGGTGCCAGCGTGCTATCAACGCCAAGAGCGTTGAAAACACCCCAAGACTCTGAAAACAGGATTTGAGGAGAAGGAGGAAGAAGAGCAGGAGATAGAGGCATCAGTGTGGCCTCTGCGCTGCAGCCATATGGGGGGACACCTAGCTGAGTCGGCGGCACGAAGACGGTGCCGCGTGACTAGGGAGGCTCAACAGCCCTACGGATCTCCCAAGAAGCCCGAAGGCCCCTGAGTGACTGGGCCAGGCAGCTGGACCAACCTCCGAGCCCATTGCTCCATAAGAGCAGCCCACTGATGAAACTGCTCATCTGAAGACCTACCAGAGGCGGGATAGGGCTCGATGTTGAAGACGCAGCTACCAGAAAAGAAGCTGGCGACTCCGAAGAAGGAGACCGCAACTAGCTCCAATAACTGACCGTCTCATGCAGACATATCAGAGGGTGACCTCGGGGATGCCTTCTCTTTTGACCTGTGGGCGAAGAAGAGCTGAGAACCAAATGGTGCCGAGAATGGACCGTTTACTTTTATGCTTCGAGGGGACCACCCACCCCTGGGCACTGGACTGACGTTGTCAGACCCCCTCCGGAGAAGGCGGGACGGACCAGCCCGGCTGACTGAACAGCTTTCATGCGAAGTCTCCCTACCGTCACCTGACCCGTCATGGTCGACTCTGTCAAAGTAGGCTGAGACTAAGCGATACTTATTCGAGATATTACTACAAAACAACAAAACTGAAAACTATGCTGCTAGTTGAAGTTTGACTCCCGGAGGCGGCTCGTCACTGAAGTGCACGCGATGGCGGGAAAAAGGAACTGAGGCGGTTGGAAGGTCGCAGAGATATTCATTACCGCATGAGCTGAGGCTCACGGTGCCGTCAGTGGCTCCAGTCTCAGGCGCCGACTTTCTAACAAAAAGTTTGCTCCTGATGGGTCCTAGTGCCTCCGGTGCAGACCCCATTAGTGTGAATGAGTGGTGGACTCTTACGTCCAGGAAGATTAGTTATTTTCTATCCTTTCTAGGTCTTTAGTGGCTGTCATGTAATAGCTGATGGCCCTTTCACATCCATACTATGGAGCCTTCTTCACCAGAACTGGTATGGTCTGTGAAAAGACAGGTAGAGTGATTGATTGGTTGGATGAAAGTCTGAAACCACTTTAGGAAGAAACTGTGTTTGTTCTGAGGACTACATTATCTCTGTGAAATGAGATATAGTCTTGATCAATACAGAGAGCCTGGAGCTCGCTAATTCTTCTTGCAGAAGTAATAGCTACTAGAAAACTGTTTTCAAGTAACATATTTCAGATGGGCAGTAGCCATGGGCTCAAAAGGAGGCCCCGAGCTAGCTATACACACGTTCAGATCCCAAGCAGGCACTGGTGCTCTGTGAGGTGGGTGCAAATGCATCAACCCTTAAAATAATTTAAAAAGTTGTCTGATGCCACTGACACCTTTGTCCATGCAGAAAGGTAGGTAGATACTGCTGCTAGATGAGCCTTTAGGGAACTGGGTTGCAAACCCTGTGAATGCAAATGAGTGAGATAGTCTAAGACAACTGAAACTCAAGCCTTATCTGGTGTAAGGCCCATACTTAAACACCAGAGAAAATCTCTTCCATTTGGAAGAATAAGTTTTCTTGGTAGAAGGTTTTCTATAACATTTTCAAATATTTAAGACAGCTTCTGAAAGATTTAAATCTGCATACTCCAACTCCTCAAGAGTCATGCTTTGAGATGAAAAGACTTGAGATTCAGGTACAACAATGTTCCCTGATTGGAGGTCAGGAGATTGTGCCTGAGAGGCAATGTATTGGTTTGCTGACAGACATGGAGAGCAGAAGAGAGTACCATGGCTGCCTGGGCCAGTCTGGAGCTATCAAGATCAGAGGTGCTGAGAGGGATCTCAGCTTCAGTAATACCCTGAAACCAGAGGCAATGGGGAAAGGCATACAGGTGCCTGCCTGACCAGTCCAGAGTCAGGGCATCCAGAGGACTGTGCCCTGTGCTGGTGGTCTGCAGCAATACTGAGGTAGCTGGTGGTTCTGGTGGGATGCGAACAAGTCTATCTTTGGAGTGCCCGACCTCCTGAAAATAACTTGTACCACCTGCATGTTTAGAGTCCATTCGTGATGGGTCTGGTTGATGCAGCTTAGTGCATCTGCCAAGGTATTATCCTTTCCTGGCAAATGGATTGCCTGTAAGGATACCTTGAAGAAATACGCCAGAGTCCAAATTTTCATGGCCTCTGGGCAAAGGAGGCCTGACCTGGTACCTCCCTGCTTGTTTATGTAGTACATTGTGGTGGTATTGTCTATTCTGATCTGTACCACCCTTCCCAATACCAGTGAAGAAAGCCTTTAAGGCTAGGAGCACTGCTCTGAGCTCCAGTAAATTATGTGCTGAAGGGACTCTGCTGCTGACCAAGTACTCTGAGTTGTGTGGCTTCCCTAAGTGGGTGCCCCAGCCCAAGTGGGATGCATCTGTTGTGAGGACCAGAGAGGATTCTCTCTCTCTGAAAAGGAACTCCTTGCCTTAGATTGGATTCCTCTTTCCACCACAAGAGGGCCCTCAATAGTGCCCTTGTCTTGGGAATAAGCTTTGAAAAAGGGTCTCTCTTCAACTCCAGTGAGTCTTGAGGTGAAACTGGATGTCTCTTATGTGAAACCTGGATCACTGCACTGTGCCTGTGGATGCAGCCATATGACCTAGTAGCTGCAGAAACAGCCTTGCAGTTTTGGCTTGTGCAGACTGAAGGAATTTGCTATTGACTGAAGACTTTTCACCCTAAGGGTAAAAGGCTCTACCCTGCAGTGTGTTAATTTCTGCCCTATGAACCGTCAAAATTTGAGCAGGAGTTAGAACAGATTTATTTTGGTTTATTATGAACCCCAGGGACTCCAAGAGGTGCTGGGTGATTCTTAGAAATTCCTTACTTGGTCTGGTGACTTGCCCACCACCAACCAGTCATCCAGGTATGGGAAGACAGTCACACCCGTCTTGAAGATATGCCACCACAGCTACTAGGCATTTTGTAAATACCCTTGGTGCTGAGTAGAGGCTGAAGAGAGAGTTGAAAACTGGTAATGACCGAAGGGAGCCTGAATCGGAGATACTTTCTGTATGATTCCTTTATGGGGATGTGGAAGTAGGCATCTTTCAAATCCAGTGATGCCAACCAGTCCCCTTTTTGGATTGTTGGCAATATCGAGCCAGAGTTACCATTTTGAACTTTGTTTTTTCAGATGCTTATTTAAAGCTCTGAGATCCAATACTATGACCCACTCCCACTTCTCTTTGTTATTAGGAAGTATCTAGAGTAAAAACATCTTCCTCAGGGTAGTAGGAACTGATTCCACTGCTCTGAGCTGTAACAATTCTGAACCTCTGCTTCTAGTAGTGTTCTCTCTGCTAGAGGAGGTGAGCAGTAAACCCTGGTCTTTTGTGGAGGAAAAGATTTGAAATCCAGAGACAGACCCTGACCCACTACCTCCAGAACCCACTTGTCTGTGGTGATGCTTAGCCAAGCCTGGAAGAGTGGGACAGTCTGACCTCCAACAGGGAAGGAGGGCGGCCTGAGCCTCAGGGATTTCACTTTGATTCGGGCTGAGGTTGGACCTGGGCCCTCCTGCAGCCCTTCTACCCCTACCCTGGACTATCCCTGCTGTGGATACTGCTGGTACTGGGGCATGGCCACTGGCTGGAAAAGGGTCTGGTCATAAGACCTTCCTCTGCTCCCCTTCCATAGGGCCTAATCTCTTTAGAAGAGTTGCTTCTACAAGTGGCCTTATATTCATCCACTTTCTTCATGTAGGCAACAGTGGATTCTCCAAAGGAATTTCCTTTAAAGGAAAGTCCAGGGCCTTAGATTTAGTATTCTGAGTAAGGTTCGTGGCCCTGAGGCAAGCAAACCTTCTCTGTACCACAGTGTTAGCCATCCATCTGGCTGCAGTATAATTTGAATCAGCAGCCATCTGGAAGAGGGTACTTAGATGCCTCAGCCCAAACCTGGCAGTTTCAGCCAGGTCTTCAGACAAGGGTGAGGGGCTTTCATGGACATGTCCAGTACAGACTGCCACAGGGATTTTGATACTGGGCAGCATAAGCTGAAAGGTAGCCTGTCTCATGGACAACAAAGCTGACAAATAGCCTTTTTAGGCCATACTGTCTATTTTCTGAGTCCTTTTCCGGAGGTGGGAGGACAGGGGTCTCTGGCTTTGTCACAGGCTGCCTGCTGTATAACCCTTGATGGTCTAGAAGGGAGAAAGGAATTAGGTCCTGTCCTGTCCATCTGCTATTTTTATCTATTCTCCTATCAATAGGAGGAACAGAATTAGGGTCTGCAGAAGTTGGTCAGGGTGTCCCTTTAAACCCATCATATTCAAGTATTCAGTTTCTTCCTCATCCTCAATCTGCTCTGTGGTAGCAATGTCCAGAGCATCTGCCATTCTCCTCACAAATGTAAAATGACAGGAATAATCCTCGGACACCCTGGGGAGAACCAACGTCCTGCTCAGGAGACACCTCAGGGAATTGGTTCATCCTCCTCAAAAGATCATCCTCTTCTTCAAAAACTGCTCGGGGCAGGCTGCTGGGGATGATGTTTTGTAGTGCTTGGATGCTGGATAATTTTAAAAGCCTGGGCTATTTCTTGAGCTGATGGCAAAACAGGCACTTGTACAGAAGTCCCTGGTTTAGCAGGAGAGGGTTCTGCATGTTTCACTTTCTTCAGTTTGTTTGAGGAACCAGGAGTCTGTCGGTTCTTTACCTCTTTTTGCCTTTTTCACCTGTATCAAGGGCAGGAGTAAGCAATCTTGTGGGTTCAGCCACAGCAGATTGGGGTGTCAGCTGGTCAGAGCCTGAGGAACCCCTAAGAAATCTTTATGAGCCTTTCAAAGGCGTTTTTCCATAGTTTATCAGGAAAGTTTTGCATATTTCACAGTCCTGGTCCAGACAAGCCACACATAAGGTGTGTTTGTCTGCCTTAACAAACACATCTCCGCATTTTAAACAATTCTTAAAACTGGGCTCTCCGTTTTCTTTTAGAGTTTCTCTGACATGGTAATGCCTAGAGAAAAACATTAACCGCTAAATAAAAAAGAGCTAATGTGGTTACTTCTTTTTTTTTTTTTTTTGCTGGTCTGCTCCCGGAATCGATAGGAACCGAACGAAGAGATGACAAACGAACTGGCTCAGCTGTTCTGTAACCAATAAAAGTGGTTACAAAACAGTAAATATACACAAAAAATAACTAGTACACTAAATCAAAGGTTGTTTAATCAGAGAACCCCGATGAAAGTAATAAACCCAGTTCCTCACAGTTATACCGAACCATGAGGAACCGGAAAAATAACAGATTTAAACAATAAACAAGATTTTTACTGACAATTTGTAGAGGCAGTAAAAGAAATGAAATATACTTAAGTTTTTATGGGGTTTGAATCTTCTTCCGCATAATGGAGGACGACGACAACTCAGAGCTACCAGACTTTCAGGTGGAGAAAAAAATCTGAAGAGGTTAGAACACCACAGTTGGTAGAGGCAGTATTTGAAAGATGTTCACGTGCAAAGAATTCTACTCATATGCATGTGTTCCATCTCTCCCGGCAGTCCAACCCTCCAGGCTTACTGCATAAAGTTATGAATATCCTGAGCATTACTGGGGTTAGAAAGCTGGCTCTTTTCCTTAGATTTTCAGCTACCTGTGCAGTTTATTCCTTATGTCATAATCCTTTACTTATGACGTCAGAATAATTTCCATGGCAACCAGTTATGATGCAATAAACAGAGGATTATGATTTAAAGAGCTAGAGGTACCAAAATAGAAAGACTGGAAAATCATATGATACAAATTTTAATTAGTAGCCAGTTGTAACTTTTATTTCTGAAGTATTTTTCTTTTTCCTTTTGCTCATTAGAACATTTTCTATGTGGTAATATTGTGCTGGATGTGTAGAACAGCTCTCATCCTGGCAGCTAACATTATTTATTCACTCATCAGCATCCTGACAGTGACATCACTGACAGCTGATCTAGTAGCTACTAGTGGCTGTTCTAAGCAGCAATGATGTCACAGTTAAGGAGGTCACAGTGCTGAATATGTAGTGGGTGGGGGGACAGAGTTAGATATGTCAGTTGCCAGGCAGAGTGCTGTTCCACACATCATAGCTACTAAAGTCAGGTAAGCAATATGCTAATTAGTCAAAGGGGAAAAAACTCAGATATAAAGGTAATAGCCAACTGCTTTTTAGAAACTATTAGTTTTAGGCAGTACAAGAGCTTTCAAGGGCTGGTTAAGGTAACTGGAACAGATGAAGTCTAAGGAAAAATATCATGTTTTAATGAGAATGTTGTCAGTAATGAAATATAGAAGATCCTGAAATTGAAATTTTCAGAACAGAGGGTGAAATTGTGCAACTGATTTCAGCTGAAGCCGGCTTTTAATTTTTGCTGGAAACCATAAAACCTGTTTTTTCTCCTTGAAAATGGGGACAGTGCAACATGGAAACATTTGGACACCCAGTGGGGCTGAGGGTACTGATGAGGTATCCAGTTCCTGGAACAGCTTCCACACATTCAAGTGTCGCTCTTCTTCCATGCTTGAGGTGGGCAGGTACAGAACAGGCTACAGCAATGATTATCGAGCTGTTAGCATGGTGCTGCACTAAAGTTCCTATGCAACTAATGAAAGTGCAAGACAGCCCAAACTACATTGCCCAAGCACTGAGTTTGTGCCCTGGAGCACGGAACAAGTTCTGCAACAGGTAAAAAGTACAGTTCACTACCTAAGGTAAAACCAAGCCAATTTAATAAAACATAATGCTGCTGGCACTAAACAGTGACAGATAAAAGGTTCATTAGTTCATCCAAGAACTGCTGCTGTTTGTTAATACAAATATTTGTATAGGTCTTCTCTTTTCAGATTAGTAATATTAAAAATAAAAAGGAAGCGCTCACCTGGTAAGTGAAATTTTGTTCAGAAACCCTGGGCCATGCTCCCCACCTTTACGATGACTGGTCCTGACAGCTCACCTTAGCTCCTTGACACACGCACGCGATCCTGTTTGGAGATATAAAAGAGTGGGGTTACAAAGTACTGTTCCTAGTTCCAACAATGGATTGGGGGTGTCACTTAAGTGCAGGATATGCGGGACTCCTTGTTCTCTGTGGCACTTTGGCTCTAAGGTCTGCAGTGAGATCTTTGACTTCCACAGTCATTGGCTAATATGCCCAGTAATGTCAAGGATGATCTCGATACTGTGCAAAGGAAGGGACAGGATAAAAACCAAAATGTGAAGGGAACAGAAATTATGAGAAAGAGCATTTTACAAATATATTTTACCAGGTCAGCCCAGTGGTCACAAACTGTGCTACCACCTAGGAGACCAGAGTTTGTGCATGAGCCCCAGAATCCAAAGCTGAAGTTGGCTATGTGCCATGTATGTTGCGGAGGGTGGCACTCCACTCCTGGGTGCATGCCACACACACACACACACATACACACACCGTGGAAAATTGCTAGGTGGCACTGGCATCAACTACAAAGGAAGGAAAGGAAATTGTTTAACCAGGAAGGAACACTAAGCAAGCTTGTTTCCAGGTGCAAAGTAAGGCAGCTGCCTGGCTTTTGAAGAGTGCAGAAATGGTGCATTGGTGGAGAGACACTAAATCATGGCAGCATATTAACAGACCCCATAACTGCAGATTCAGGGGCTGTGTAGACTACAAAAACACTGAATTACAGAGGCCTTGGCTATTCACTTTAAACCAGTTACACTGAACAGCCTGGTTAAAAGAAACATACTGATATGAAAACTCCATGATGTGTTGACCTCAGTTTAGTTACCAGTAACAGCAGATATTCATGAGAATCTTCTCCATAGAGCCACACCTTTGGAACTATAAGCCATTGGCATCAGGACCACTCAGAAACATTTACCTAGCTGGGGCCACTTACGTTGATGCACACTGGTATGGCATATAAATATGAACAACACCATAATTCCTCAGCCTCCCATCAGAGACAAGCTCGAGTTGTATCCATACAGACAGGAGTGGGAGATGAGAACCCTGACCAGGACAACAGAAGAGGCAGAGGTTCCAGAAAGAAAAAGAACATTTGGAAGGGCATAGAAAAGACCAACCAAGCAGTAATGGATATGTCTTCCAAAGCAAGCCACCTGAAACACAGAAGGGTAAGTGGGGAGGGTGAGCTGTAGCTTTATAGAGGAGAGTTTCTTCAAGACTGTACTTCTGGTTTCTGGTATGTAACCACACTATCTTTGACGACAGCTCCCTCCATACAGCCACATCTTTGGAACAAGTCCCAGAGCAGTAAAGAGCTGCACACTGAGAGGAAGGTCAAACAGCAGGGGCATACAAGACACTTAAGGCACTTTATCTCAAAATCCTGAGGTCCCTCCTACATTCCTGATTCTTATCCAGTCTACTCCCCTACCTTCCCAAAAAATGTCTCTTAGGTTCTCTTAAGCTCATCTCCTTGCTGCTTTTAGTTTGCTGTATTTCTAGGGGCGTGGATATGTTGTTCAATCCACACTTATTGGCAGACTCTAGCAGTTCTCCAGGAGGAGGGAGGCAGGCACACCCCTACTTAGGAATAAGAACTGGAGAACCGAGGTCCCAAAACCAGCATCCCGGCGTGACTCTAGAGTCGATGTGGTAATGGGTAATGAAGGTGTGTGCTGACTTCAGGAAGCAGCCCTGCAGATTTCCTGGATAGGGACATCCCTAGAAACAGCCACGAAGCAGCGGTATGGCAGGTAGAATGAGCTCTTATCCCTTTGGAGGCTCCATGCCTGCCAACCTATAGAAAGAGATCTATGCAGGAGGTGACCCACCTGCCTATCGTCCGCTTGGCTGCAGGTCTGCCAGGTGCAGCTTCAGTGTGGGTGACAAACAGCTGGCGAACCTCTCCCCGAACTTCAGCCGTCCACTCCTTATAATAAGAGCGCTGTTCTAGGGTCCAGAGTATGGAGCCTATATTGACCACCGAGGTGTGATTGGGGTAGAACACGGCATAGTCAACACCTGGTTAAGGTGAAGCTCCAACACCACCTTCGGAAGGAATTTTGGGTGGGGGCGCAGGACAACCTTGTCCCTGTGGAAGACCAGATAAGGAGGCTCAATAGAAAGCACCTGGAGCTCTCCCATCTTTCTGGCTGACATAATAGCCACCAAGAAGGCGGTCTTCCAAGATAGGTGAGAGATGTCACACCTGTACATTGGTTCGAATGGCTTGTCCATGAGCTTTTAGCTAATAACAGCAGTAGATCCCGCAGGTGGAGGTTCCTACCCGGAGGGATATGTGATCAAGGCCTTTGAAAAAGCACCTGACCACCTTCTCCTGTGCCACCAACTGCTTGCCGCCCACGCCTGTAAGCAGAGATAGCTGCCAGGGTGCACCATGAGGGTCACTGACCAAGCCCTAGCTGAGAAGGGACCACAGGTAGTCAGAATGCTAGCCAAGGAACAGGAGGAAGGGTCCAACTCCTTGTTCTGACACCAAATGGAGAATCTCTTCCATTTGAAGACATAACATTTTCTGGTCGACTCATACGGGATGCCTCACGACGTTGAGGACCTTGTCAGAAAGACCCAAGGCCTGGAACTCTGGCAGCTCAGGAACCAGGCCGTCAGGTGCAGGGACTGAAGGTCTGGATGGAGTACCTTCCCTTGTTGACTGAGATCAGGTCGGGCGGGCTGGAAGCCACTTAGGAGCCTGGAGCTGAGGCTAAGAGATCTGGATACCAGAACTGGAGGGGCCAGTCTGGGGCTACCAGAATCACCGCGCCTGGTCCTCTTCACCTTGAGAAGCACCTTGTGGATCAAGGGAAATGGAGGAAGGCAGAGAAGAGGCCGGGGTCCACTGCCGAGAAGGCATCCCCTGCAGCGAGCCCTGCTGAGGGGCAGGCATGAAACAGCCTCAGCCACATTCTCCCTGGAGGTGAACAGGTCCACCGAGGGTGCCCCAGTAGGAGAACAGATCTTGTACTACCTCCGGCAGGAGAGACCACTCATGAGATGCAGCGCCTATCCAGCTGAAGGCATCGGCCAGAATGTTGGAGGCTCCTGCCACATGGATGGCTAGGAGATCTGCCTCCAGGCTGATCACGAGAGACCAAGTGCAGAGCCTCCTTGCACAGGGGCAAGAGTCGTCCCGCCCTGCGGTTGAGATAGTACATAGTCGTGGTGTTGTCCATCTGGACCTGGAACACTTGACCCGTCAAAGCGGAGCAAAAGCGGTGAGGGCTAGTCGGACTGCTCGAAGCCCCAGCAGGTTGATGTGGCATCGAGACTCCTGAGGGACCAGGGCCATGGGCTCTGTGCTCCCCAGATGTGCACCCAACCCATCAGAGAGGTGTCGATGAGAGGAGTGACCGGAGGCTCGGGGCAGACAAGCGGGATACCCTCCTGCAGATGAGCTGAAACGAGCCACCACTGGAGACCGTTCCACATCTCCCGGGTCACAGTCACTGGCTGGTCCAGAGGACCGGAGCGCTGTGACCATTGGCTGAGCCAGCCCCACTGCAGGGGACGCATGTGCCAGTGGGCCCAGCGGACCACGCTGTTGCAGGCCACCATGAGGCCCAGGAGGCGCAGAAAGTCCCGGGCAGGATACAATTGCCAACCAGAAATGACTGGGCAAAGGAGAAGGACCTCGGCCCTATCTGCTGGGAGCCGTGCTCTAACTCAAAGAGAGTCGAGCTCTGCCCGATGAACTGAATCACCTGCAATGGCATGAGTTCTGATTTGGCCTCGTTGATGGGAGGCCAATCTGAGCAGAACCTGGAGGGCCAGATCCCTGGACTGCTCCATCTCCAACGGAGGCCTGCAATCAGCCAGTCATTTAGGTAGGGTACACCTGGACCCCTCGGAGTCAGAGAGGAATGCTGTCACCACTGCCATGCATTTGGTGAAGACCCTGGGAGATGGAGAGGCCAAGGGCATGGCCCGAACTGTAAAGAGATCCTCTGCCCTGAAGTGGAGGAATGGTTGGTGAGATGGATGGATTGGGACGTGAAAGAGCGTGTCCTGAAGGTCCGAGAACAGGACACGCCTCGTTCAAGGATGGAATGATCTGAGCCAGATTGACCATCCTGAAGGTCGAGACCTTAGGAACTTGTTCAGGTCATGTAGGGTCGAGAATGGGGCGCCAGCCCCTGTCCGCTTTGGGACCAGGAGTATCTGAACACAAACCCTGGGTCTGGAGGAGGGTCCACTACCTCCTGATCACCTCCTTCTGGAGGAGCAGGGCAATGTTGACTAGCAGGCCAATAGAGGCTGGGGCCGTAGCCCCATGGGGTGATGCCTGATAGGGTGGGACTGCTCAAATTCCAGAGGCAGACCGCTGCCTACCACTTCAACAACCAGTGATCCGTGGTGATAGCGGACCAGGTGGAAAGGAAGTGGCAGGCCGATCCCCACAGGGGAACCGGGGAGGAGTGATGAGGTTGGGCGACACCCCAAACCCGTCACTGGGCAGGCTTGGAGGAAGAACGGCGAGAAGCTGCCCAGGCCTTTTCTCCCAGCTTCCTGCTGGAGGAAGCAGCAGGCTTGGCTTTGGGGTGCCAAGTGCGAGTCTGCTGGCCCTGATGCTGATGTTGCTGGGCCAGGCGTGCCACAGGGGGCTGAAGAGGAGAAGGCTATGCTGTTGCTGGCAGCTTTGTCCTTCTGGGCAGATGTGACTAAGTCCAAGGTGGCGTTGGACTTCTCGATCCACTGTAGATGATCCTCACCACCTGGGACCGAACAAGTTGGTACCCAGGAGGAACGTCTGCCAGCTTGTGCTGGTATCTGCTGTAAGGTGGAGATCGCAGCCAGCTCCTGCGGCGCATGTGGCCACTGCGGCCGCTACTGACTGGGCACCACCAGTCAGCAATGTCCAAGGAAGTTTGGAGCTGCTGTTTGGCCACTGCCCTTCCTGATCCTGCATCTGCTTGACCGTCGTCTGAAGGTCAGCGGGAAATGAGGAATCACCTCATCCAGGGAGCCCAAAGGGCGTGTGAAAAGTGTGCCATCAGGACGACTAGCGCCACCGGCCTAGGGAGGAAGCAGCATAGACTTCACGCCTGAGTAGTCCAATTTCTTGGACTCCTTGTCAGTGGCTTGTCCACACTCTGAGTGTTACCGAACACGGAAATGCTGTCGGTCACTAACCCCTCTGAAGAGGGGTGCTCGAGAAACCGGAGAGTGACCCAGCAGGGACAACATACTTCTGAGCCATCCTGGCCGAAGGTGCTGGACAAGAAGCTGGCCGCTGCCACACTCCAGGGCTGGGCCAACAATGGCTTGACCACGGGAAGGCCTCCGTGGGAGAATCCTCGGTCCAGTATCTCCATGAGAGGATACTTGGCCCGTTTTGAGATGGGTTCGAGCTTCATCCCAGTGGACTCTAAGATGAGTCGAAGCATACCAAGGAGCGTGCATGGACTCTCGTCCATTGACTGACCTCAGTGGACTCCAGGTCAAGTGGCCTGGAGAAATGGAAATGACGTGCCTACCGTAATTATTGATCTTCTTGGACAGTCTCCATCAATCATTCACACTAGTGGGATAGCGCGGAGGTGCTAGGACCAAGCAGGGCAAAATGTTCTGAAGGGTCAGCGCGAGGGCAGGACCGTGCATGCACGGCACATAAGATGACTCGCGCCTGTGTAAGCTATCTCGGTGTCGACCCTCCAACTGCCTCAGTACTTTTTCGACCAAGGAGGTGAGCGTAACTAATGAGAATAAGTCATTCTGAGTTTCTGGGCCAGAGAGGGCCCAGAGGCACTTATGAAAGGTCAAAGAACAATGTCTTCACAGTCCAAACCATAGGCCATGAAGACCAGGAAAGAAAAACAGAGTGAACCCAGGGGATGGTGGGTGGGCATGTGAATGAGTGATGGAGACTGTCCAAGAAGATCAATAATTACGGTAAGTACGTAATTTCCATATCTTCCTGGATTAAGTCTCCATCACTCATCACACTATGAGATACGAGCTAAAACCCACAACCCTGAGTAGGATGGTAGGAGATAGGGTTCACCCAGAAAGGACAGCCAAGGACTATCCTGCTAATAAAAAGTACGTCTTGTAAAGAGCATCCAGAACATGATGCTTACAAGATAAGTGCTCAAGTTGTAACTCATCACTTTGCAGATGACTGCAATGGGCAAAATGAAACTCTGCCAGGAAGCCGCAACCACTCAGAGAGGCGAAAATCCGGACTCACAATTTGGTATAGGACCAAAACTAATAGTGTTAAAGACATGTACTAATCTAATGTAAAGGACCTCAGGAACTGCAAGAGCCGGAGGTAAAGTCTACAGGTTCAGGGTAGACCAAAAGCAGAGGCGGAACCCCCACTACCAAGTATGGCTGACCTGTAAACAACAGGTCCAGTAGCACTCAAACCCCTTACTTGGTGAGCAAAGAAAGTCCAGGTGGGGTTAGCTCATCAAAGAAAATGATTTGTACTACGACACTGAAAACTTCCTGATGGGCGAAGCACAACTTAGAAGCCTCTTGTGGTGGTCTAGTAGAATCAAATCCTAGCCACTGCATATTCCAAAAGGAATCATCCTGCCCCTGTGTATAACTGTAGAAGCAATCTCTGAACTCAGGAAGAAAGGAGAAAGTGTACAGGAGGACGTGTCCACTGTGGAAAAAACATTTCGACAGAAAAACAGGCTAGATTTGTAAGGCAAATAGAGGCAGATGTAAATCGAGGAGGGACACAGCAGGACCAAGTTAGGGCTAACCCATTCGTTGAAGTGACTGAATCAGGCAGAAGTGGCTCAATGCGGTGAGACACTACTACTCCGGCCTCCTGAAGGGAGTAGGACGGACTCTAGTTTGCTTTGTTGAAAAAACAAACATCACCGCTTGTCACGCAGTCGGAGAGGATAGCTCGAGAGTGCTACTGGCACGGAACCAGTGCACAGGAACTGAAGGTGTGAATATTTGAGAAGCTACCTCAGAAAAGACCTGCTTGACCTATGGTCAGGAAAGGAGCATGTCGTCTGTTAGTTGAAGCAAGCATGGAAGTAGGAATCTAAGTTCCGACTCCTGAAGAGTCACTTCTGTTGCTTCAAGGCAAGGCTCTGATCAAGAGAAGAACGCCTAATTAAAAAACAAAAGGGACTAGCAGACTGGTTAGATGCCTAGATTTTGGAAATATCTGGAATAAGGAAAATTCTCTGGAGGAAAGAGGTGAGCCATACCACCGCTAGATCGGACTGCCTAGGGGCAGAAGAAATCAGGTACTCTTTACTGAAGTTTAGAGACGACCGCCTCAGTGTTGAGGCAGAACCTGACCAGATCCAAAGTGTGGTATCAGGAAATTCCAACTAGGCTGTGATAATTCTGACCCTTTTTTTTTTTTTAATTATCATTAGTCCGAGCCTGACAAGGTTGCTGGCTGCTATTTGGCAAGTATTGCCTGATACAGAAATGACAAGGATGTCATCCCTCTGAGGAGCAGGAGGAGCCTGAGGATCCATAACTGAACTCTTGAGTGGACTAATAGTAGCTAGACAGATGTTAACCACCTGTGCGAAGCAGCCACCAGAGGGCAGCATCAAAAGGGCTGTATACCTCTATCAAAGGAGCGGAACAGTCTGTGCAGCTCCTGACCATTGAATTAGAATGTTCCACAGAGTGTAATTGTCTTGGCGACTGAAAGAGTCTAGACACAGAGGTATATGGTCCACAGATCCAGTCTGAACATTATGGTGGACCCATAAATGAGGAACTACTGAAAAGAGCTTCCATCACAGACTCTGATGATAGAGAGCGTGTCTTTCAGTATATAAAATGAGTCATCCGCTGTATCACTGACCAAAAGGACAGGGAGAGACTCATCTAGATGCCCTTCTACCAGAAGGACCCCAAAAGAGGTCTAGGTCAGAGCCACTAGAGACTCCGCCACCAGGAAGGGTGTCGAGGAGCTTGGCACCACGTGAGGAGCTGAGAAAATGCTGAGCGGAATGAGAGATTCCGCTGACAGAACAGAACAGAAGAGTCCCATCAGCGGAAAACCGCTGGATGATGAGACTCGATGCAGACCGCCACTCACTAAGATGTGTGGAAAATAATCTGCAGAATAGGACTTCATTCCATGGAAACATCCGCCACAAGTCCTGCGGAGAGAGGTCTGCAAACGGAGATCTTTCCCAAGTTCTGTCAGACAGCACCAACTGGCACCCTGCGGCAAAAGCATCACTCGTGATACAGGAGGGCACCAAGCAGTACCTATGCCAACCTGGGAGACACCTGAGGGCACCCACGGCGGAACCCGCAGGTATCCTCGGCACCAATGGCAGCAATGGCTAAGGGCACCCTGATGCCCATGGCACCATGGTACCATGGCACCCAAGAACCCACGGCACCCATGGTATCATGGCACCCAAGAAACCCATGGCACTCATGGCACCCATGCCACCCACGGGTGCCAGGCACCACCTGCGGTGCCCAGTGCCACCTCCGGGTGCCCGCACCACCCACAAGTGCCCACAACACCCACGAGCACCTTTGGGCATCCGTGGCACCATAAGACACCCACAGCACCGCTAGCGGCGCCGGCAATGAAGGCAACAATGACAGCACCACGGCGCCGCACAGCCCACGGCACGCCGGGAGTGCAGCACTGAGCACGTGCAGCAGTGCAGTGCTGAGCCATGGCTGCCGATACATAGCACCGAACCTCGGCGCCGACCAAACACCAGCGGCACCACCTACGGCACCAATGCCAAACCAGTGGCACGGCCGACCTGCGGTGCCACCAAGGTGTCAGGCACAGCGCCAGGAAAACACCGTGGAAAAGCCAATGGAAAAGATGGGAAGAAGGAGAAGGTGGTGCCCGTGCCAGCCCCAGCATGAAAGGAGAGGGGCAGGCACGAGGGGCTGACTGCGATGGCGAAGGCACCAAGAGGCACAGCTGATTCTGATCAATTGACCGGCTCCCGGTCCAACGGCTCCGAGTCCGGGCCTCAAACAGGAACACAACCAGGAAAAAGGAAAGTCAAACCCCTGCTCCACAGGAGGCGGCCTAGAGGTGAAACTGCTCACGGAAGCCAACAAGGACAGAGATGGAGTCCGGAGTCAGAGTATCGAGCCGTTAAGTGCGGGCTAAGGGGAACCCATGAAAGTCGGTTCAGGCCTATCGCCCTACCAACGAACAATCCTCATGCAGACATACCAACAGGCAACCGAAGGGCACCAATTCTTCTTCCCAAACGAAGAAGAAGAAGAGCTTGAGGTGCTGCGGAGCCGGATCCCCGGCACCACCAGATTAGTGTGGTGGACTGTCCTCCCCGAGCACGGGACTGTCATGGTCAGACCCTCCCCGTTACTTAAGGGTGGCGAACAGCACAGCCCTCTGCCATAACAACTTTCAAGCGAAGTCTTCCTACCGTCACCGCTACCATCTAAGGATGACTCCGTTGATGGCAGGAAAAGATTTCTTTTCTTCATAATCTTCTTGTTAGTCAAATAAAAATTACTACTAAATAGTTACATTTAACAGTTACATTAAACACTAAAAACTGCTGTCGTATAGGCGAAAACTTTGACTCCGGCAGACGAGCGACGTCGACATCCAAGCGCACTCGACGGCGGGAGAAAAGGAACTGAGGCGGTTGGAGGGTCAACGCCAAGATAGCTCTACACAGGCGCGAGTCAGTCTCACTTAGTTAAGAGCGCGCAATCCTACCGACGCCTCGACCCTTCAGAAAATTTTTGGCTCCCGCTATCCCAGCGCCTCCGGCGCTATCCCACTAGTGTGAATGAGTGATGGAGACTTAGTCTGGGAAGATCAAGGAGTCGTCGTCATCAGACTCAGAGGAGTCGGCGAACAGCTGCCGGCGCCTGAGCCACCCTCCACCTGCTGAGGTCGATCGGGAGTGAGGGTGACTGACAACCTGTGGGGCAAACCCTGACCTGATCAAGAATCCTTGGTCGGGGCCCCAGTCTTCGGTTGTGGAGGCAGAGGTTCCACCACAATGGGTGGTGCAGCGGTTTCATCTGAACAACCAGTGCCGGCTTCAGCTCCTTGACCTGCGAGGGTTGCTTTGGCGGCTCTGATGACAGCCACTTAATGGCGGAAAGGCGGAGTAAACTTGTTCCCCGAGACAAAGGAGCTGCTGCCACATTAGATCCTCGTAGCACCAGCACACTTTTGAGCCTATCCTCCGAGGAGGACGATGAGGATGAGTGGCGCCGCCACTCTCCATGGTGCCGAGACCGCCGGCGGCGAGACCAGCTGGACCTGGAAGAGGTCCGAGACAGAGACTAAGACCTTGGGTATTTCGAAGGTGGGTCAGAAGAGAGAGAGGGGGAGACCGCTCCTCCCTGGTTCAGGGACCTTAACCGGGGACTCTGGCACAGGAGGCACAGGCAAGTCTCGATTTCCACGGGGAACCAGTGAAGAAGGGTTGTCGGCTTCTCCAGTCGACAAACTGTCTGATGGTCGAAAAATCTCGCCGCGTCAGCAGTGTCTCAGCGGCTGACCTGGCGAGGGACACTGTGAAGCCAGCGGCCTTAGCGCATAACCTCGACCAAGTTGACTGTCAACTATCCGGGAAGTGGAACTCTCCGCTCCCAGAACGTCAGCGATGGGACTTACCTTTGGGGTCCTTCTTTTTGGACCGAGAGGAATGTCGATGGCCCCTCTCCTTGTTGGAAGAGACGACAAAGCTCCTTAAAAGAAGCTGTATAGGAGGAGCCCAAGGAGGCGGGATAAATGCTGCGACGAGATGATGACGATGCGGCCTGGGCGCTTCCTCCTCAGAGGCGATCATCTGCTCCAGCTGTTCTGCCAAGCCCACTGCCACGGAACCGCTCAACAGGCCTCCTTCGACTTGACTGGAGGATAACGTTTTCCAGTCTCCCCAACAACAAATGAGCAGCGGTCCTCCGAGACCGAGGCCAAAAAGATTTGCAAAACTCACAAGCATTTGACTCATAGTCGAGGCCAAGGCAATAAATGCCGTGGAGTGCGGGTCAGTCCGGACATCTCTGTCTGCGCGAAGGCACAGGCGGAAATTGGGAGTCGATTTGTCCATCGTGAGCGCGAGGGGAAATGAAGACCATAGTCTTTTTGAACTTTAGAATGATTTTCGGATTAACGAAGAGTGTGGATCCAGGTCTAGAATGCAGGCGCTATGGAGGAACCTGAGCTTCCAAGCGGTAAGGAAGATCTGGCGTCATGGGGCAGAGCAGAGAGTTTACCACCCGGTGGGTGGGAGGAGCCAGCTTGAAGACCTTCCGGCAAGATTTAAAGCGGCAAGGAACCTGCCAGTAAGTGTGGAGTGAACAACATATCCACATCCTAGAAATGTATTTTAAGATGGGTCAGGGTTTTTGCAGGGAGAACCCAATTAATTTTATTTTAACTTTGGTAACCAGGTGAGTGCACTGGCAACAGGTGCAATGGCACAACAGAAGAGATAAAAAATATTAATGTGCTTGAATACAGAAGAGTATAGTTTACAGTAAAAAAATGTAGGATATGCATACAAACACCACAAGAGCAGTGGAGCAATGGAGAAACAATTCAGGTTACAACATTATGGTACAGGCAATGCAGTAGGTGCATATCAGGAGAGGAACAAGAGAGGAATCAGCTGTAGCATTCACAGACATTTAGCACAGAGTAATCATCTTACAGTTTGTGAAGGCAGAGACTGTTGAGTTTTTTTTTTGACTGGGAGGGTATACAGTTCCAAAGCAAACGCAATGCATAGAACTAAATGGGAAAAAAATCAATGCCAGATTTGCTATGTAGAGGGTCCCTCAGGGTACCAAATTGGGACCTTTAGTATCCCTGTTGATGACAAATGATTTGAAAATCTTAGGCAACTATATGAAATCGTAGATCATTCAACTGCTGTTCATACTTTTGAATGAGAGGAAAACAGTACAATGCAACAAGACCTAGGAGATATAGAAAAATGGTCCAAGGCAAATTTCATGGAAATGAATCTTAAAACAAAAACAAAGGGAAATTTGGTTTTGGGGAAAAAAGTGGGGTGCCTTTATTGTTCAGGGGTAGCGCTGAGGTTGTAAATCAAGTAAAGCTTTTGAGTTTAATAATTCGGAGTGACTTTAAATGAGGAGCAAATAAACAATATGATTAAGAAGGTCAATACAAGATTATATTTAAGCAATAAGCCACAAAGGGGTGTGTGTTATCGAGGATTTACCATGGCTGGAGTGGTTTTGCCCACAAGGTGCAGCCGAGAGTGGGTAAATCCGCGCCAGCCGTGGTAACTCGATAACCTAGATCCTCTAGTGGTTTATTGCGATTATACCGCACTGCTTTTATTATTATTTAAAAAAAAAATAGTACTTGCTATAATGCTTAAATAAGCGACTCAGTAGTAGAGCAGCCAGTGTTTTTGTTTACTTTCCCTGATGTCAGAGCTGCTGTTTTACAGTCTCCGCTTAGCAGGAAACAAGATGGCGGTCGGAGTTCTGCGATTTCACCGTCGGATTGCTTTTTTCCCCGAGATGCGGCTGGCTGGCACCTTTGCGGTATTATCAGAGGATTTAACGGTGGTAAGGTGCCAGTCAGTCATTTTGATTGGTTGTCTAAGGTCCATGGTATAATTGCTGACAATGTTAGGAAGAGCTGAGGTGAGTCAACAAGATTTATAGTACAGTGATAAGACCACTGCTTGAATATGGAGCCTCAGTATGTTATTGTGGGTTAAATATCAAACAACAAAATGATCTGGAACATATCCAGAAAAGGGCACCTAAAGTTATTTTGGGAAGGGAAGTGCGGTATGAGGAGGTGTTGAAGGAACTGAATCATTAAATGAAAGGAGGAAAGACTTGTTCCTGCAGATATACAATGAAAATTACAAGTTGCATAAACTTCTACCACCGACTGAGACTTCAAGTTATAATTTAAAGATGATAGAACAGTTTTACACCTCTAGATGCTCTACAATTGGTCTTTATTGGCTACCCAGTATTCTGATATGTTTTGCCTTTTTGTTACATTAAAAATCTAATTTTATTGCTTTTCTAATTACCCTGAACCCCTCTCTCCTCAGCAGTTGCTGCTCTCCATTTTCATGCTGCCTGAACATTTTATGACATCAAAACACCCATTCCAGGCCATTCAGATGAATAGCATGGAATGGGAGTTCTGATATCACAGAATGTCTTAGAAATATGAAAATCAAGAGCATTAGCTGGTGAGGAAAGTGTAACCCTATGTAGATCTGTCGGCACCCCAAAGCTAAATTATTTTTCAAAAAATAATCAAAGCATATCAGAATACGTAACAGGTATGGAAAGGAAGATGGAAGGGTGGTTAACTATGAAAAATCATTTCCTATCTCCTTTGAGGAATCAAGTGAAATGGAATATTCCTAAAATAAGAACAAAGGCGTATGACAAATATTTTTGTTCAATATTGGGTGCATTAACCCTTCCCTTTTCTCTTCCCTTCATTTTGTAGATCTGACTCCAGCGATATCTTTTGCAGCAAGCCACACCTATGGAACTACGGACACCAGGCACTAGGACCACACGAAACTCTTCTAGCTAGCAGTCTACCTGGGGCTCCCACGACATCAGGAGCCGACGTAACTACATGCTATTAGAGTGGGCGGCCCCGCATCCTCCTCAGTTCTTTCCCACCTTGACCAGCCGACTAACGCATTTTGGACCTCTCCAATTGCCGCAGCTTCAGTCGACTGCCATTTTCTACTCAACTTTGTTTATTTCTCACCTCAGTTTTTCATTTATGTCTTCTCAGCCTTCTTCATCTTCCGACCATTCGACCAAGTGCACCTGTGGAAGCGACTCCTGGATAAAGACAACCGCTCTGTCTGCATTCTCTGCCTAAGCCCAGACCACAGCATCGACTCTTGCTCCATCTGCCGCAGCTTCAAGCAGGCCACCCACTGCCAGCAGACCCTGGAAAACCTTCTACTTCAACAAAGAATCACCAGCATGGAGAAGGAGTTGCAGGCCAGTTCTTCAGTCTCCCCAGTCTTTCCATGGCTCCCAATCATTGAAGTCCTGGGAGAAATCCTCAGGCAACACAAACACAGGGACAAGGACAGCACTAAACCCCAGTACACTCATCGCCCAGTGACTGTGGCAGGGCCATCCCCGCTTCAGGGGTGGAAACATCTGCCTCACACCTTACCTTCCACAGGGCAACCGTTGGCAGCACCACCAGCCAGCCATACTTTGGTGGGTGGAGGTCTTTGAGCCAGGCTCCTTCTCGACCCCCAGCCCCTGCTGTTCTGGCCCTTATTTTTGGCAAGCTTGCAGTCAGGGGCTCTGCTGGTTTGTCTTCGACGATATGGGCTTAGCAGCCTAAGGGGTATTCTGTGCCTACCCGACTGCCGTCCCGCTACTGCGCCATCAGACCCTCTGGCCATGGCTCTACTACCTTTCCCAGAGTCACCCCAGGCCATCTCCCAGCCCTCCCACCATCCCATAGGGTGAGGCAGGCCAAACATTCCTCCCTGGGACCTCGGCCTATCCGCCACCACGCCTAGTCCTCCTCATCTGGCACCACCTGCCTACCCAACACTGGTCACGATGGACTTTTCTGTGCTACTCCCTTCCTTATGGGACTTCATGCAGGCCCACCTGGCTCCCTTGCAGGGCCCATCCCCTAGGGAACCCTGACACCAGCCCCTTTCACGACTCCAGTGGGCCCGCATTAGTCCCTACATGGCGGACCCCTCAAACTCCTCTAGACATTCAGGAGAGGGGATGAGTATCACGGACCTTCAACCCCTGATAAGGAAGAGGATGAAAACTATGGAGGCGGAACTACCCTTATCATTCTATCTCCACAGTTCCATCAGATGGGAGAGACCCCGAAATATATTCCCAGGTCCCCCAAATGATCCATCATTTGTGGGGATTCTCTGACAGATGCAGGCAGCAATGGGTTTTAATATGGAGGAGCAAGACCCCAGCAGACATTGGTTGGCTACTTACCTCACGCCTGCCCCATGCCCCCCTTGGTGGTTCCTCCTCTGATTGAACCATTTGAGGACACACCATGGTGGCTTGGCACCGCCCTAACCTGGTCCCGCAATGCCCAGGAAGGAAGACAAAACTTTACCATGCCCCAGCAGAAGCCATTCTTCGCTGAGCAAGCACAGGCTGACTCGGTGGTCATTAATGCAGCTCAAGAAAGCATCAAAAGGCCAAAACATATAAGTTCACCCCTCCCCTGGACAAAGAATCCGATTGGACTTACTGGGCAAAGGACCTTCACCTCAGCCACTGTGGCCATCAGGATCCTAAACTACATGGTCTACATCGTCCAGTTCCTCAACCTTCAACTGGACCAAGCCCAGGATTGGCCAGTCCCTTCCCGGCGACCAGAAGAAGCAACAGCTCTTGCAGGCCCTTCAGTCAGGCGCCGTCCAGTTTGCATCTTCTACACTCGACACCACAATGCCGCTCGTGCCTCGGCCAGGGCTGGCATTTGCCTACGTCAGCACTCCTGACATAAGGTGTCGGGGTTCGCCCAGGATGTTCAGTTATCTACCCGAACACCCCTTCAGGGGATACAAATTGTTTGGGGCTGATGTGCAGATCCTTGATGCCCTATAGGCCTTGGGGAGTACTCTAACATCTGTCCACTTCATGTATCACATTCAAGCTAAGAGTGGCCAGCATGTGCTCTTTCACAGGGCAACTAATAAGTCAGACCCTTCACCAGACCTCAGAGCAAGCATCAGGGTCTGCTTTTTGCCTTCCCTGCTGCCGCAGCCAGCAAGGCTCCCAGAGGGGTGGTGCAGCCACCACTACGGCCTCCTCGACCTCTGCCTGACTCCTTGCTTGACCCCCTTTGCCTACAAATCAGGAGGTGGTTGTCGGGGTTGCTTCTCCTTACACCTGGACAGGTGGGGGAGATAGCCAATGACAGTTGGGTGCTACAGGTCACAGAGCATGGCCACACTCTGGAGTTTCTAGAGTGGCCTCAGAAAAACCTCGGTTTAGTCCTTCTACCCTCAGACCACATACCGTTGCTCTGGGACAAAATACGCTCTCTACAGCAAAATAAATCAGTGGAATCTGCCCCAGTGGATCAACAGGGCAGGAGTTCTACTCCCATTTCTTTCTGGTCACCAAATGCATAGGAGACCTCAGGCCCATTCTAGACCTCCAAGAACTCAGTCTGTTCCTAGAGTACAAAAAGTTCCAGATGGTGACACTTCAGTTGGTGACACTTCAGGGTCTGTTGCCCTTTCTGCTCCAGGGGATTGGATTTGCTCCTTCAATATGAAAGATGCCTACTGGCATTATCAAGGTCCACACACCCCACAGGCAGGACCTGAGGTTTCAGTTCAGGGGAATACTGCCAATTCAGGGCCTTGTTCTTTGGTTTGTTCTCACCCCCTCAGGTGTTTGCCAAATGCCTGGCAGTGGTAGAAGCTGCCCTCAGGCGGGAGGGCCTCTATGTTTTCCTTACCTGGGTGACTGGCTCCTAAGGCCAGTCCAGGGACCTCCTGTTACAGACCCGGAACATACCACCTACCTATTCTAGGATCTGGGGAGTACTGTGAACTTGCCCAAATTGGTTCTGGTTCCATGCCAGTGCCTCCAGTACATTAGGGTAGTCCTGGACACGGCTCAAAGCATGGCCTTCCTGCCCCAGGACAGGCGCCTGGTAGCCCAGGCCCGTCTGTTGTACAACAGCCGCTATGTTTCAGCCAGGACCTTTCTCTGGCTCCTGATGGTTGCAGCTATAGCCACAGTGCCTCTTGCCAGACTGCACATGAGGGATCTCCAATGAACACTCAGGGCCCAGTGGGACCAGCGGACAGATGACCTAGAACAGCAGGTCCTGGTCCCCTCCAGTGAAAAGGTTCTCCTTTGGTGGATGGAACCCAGCCACCTGTTACATAGGTTCCTTCCTTATTCCTCCCTCAGCAGATTCTCACCACAGATGCTTGGGGATAGGGGTTGGGGGCCATCTGGGGCCCCATCAAACTCAGGGACTTGATCCGCTTTGAGTCCTCACTCCACATCAATGATCTGGAGGTGAGAGCGGTGCTCTATGCTCTGCAGGCTTTCCAGATTCAGCTGTCCCCAGGCCTTCTGCCAGTGCAGATTGACATCAGTGTGGTCCACTACATCAACAAACAGGGGGCAGTCACTCCTACCCCTCTCTGTCAGGAAGCAAAGAGTCCGGTATTGGGCTCTGAATCACTGTCTAGAACTTTTGGATGTCCATGTTCTGGTGCCCAAATGTGCTGGAGACAGCCTAAACCGGACACAGTCCCGGACACACAAGTGGGAGCTGCTGACCTTAAACATGGAAGAAATGTTCGACAAGTGGGGTCATCCAGAGTTGGACCTTTTGCATCCCCATTCAATGCAAAACTGCCGCATTTTGCTCGCTGATCCGGGCCTGGAGTTTTCTGGCAGGCGCGTTGTCCCTCTTGAAAGAGGTTTTGTATCTTTTCCTCCCTTCCCTTGCTTCTCAGGGTTCTGATCAAGCTCCAGATGGGAGAGGCCACGATGATACTCACAGTCCCATTCTGGACTTGTCAGATCTGGTTCCCTTGCTGCAACAGCCGACAGTGGAACCTCCAGTTCCTCATCCTCTCTGCACCAGTTTGCTCTCCCAGAACCGGGGCACCTTGGTCCATCTGGACCTCAAATCCCTACCATCTTCATGCCTGGCTCCTGAGGGCGTAACCATGGATCAGTTCGGGGTGTCACCCAGGGTAGTTAATGTTCTCGTGGTGGCTAGGAAGCCTTCCACTATCTATGAAATGGAAGTGTTTTGCACTGTGGGCTGCTTCATGCCACCTGGATCCTTTCACTTGTCCAGTGAATCAGATTCTGGAGTACTAACTGTCCCTTTCAGACTCTGGTCTGAAGTACTTCTCTCTTGAGGTGCACATGTCAGACTGCCATCTCTTCCGTCCATGTGCCTACTGAAGAACGTGCAGTGGCACATCTGGAGGTGTCCCAGACATTTATGTGAGGCATTCTTCACGAAGCCTCCTATTCACAATCCAGTCCTATCCTGGGACTTGCATTTTATGTTTGAAAACATTACTTTGGCTTCTTTTAGCCAGCGCGATATGTGAGCAATGCTTTCTGTCATGAAGCACTATTTTTAGTTGATATTACTTCTGCTCAAAGAATTTCAGAGCTACAGGCGCTCTATGAAAGCAACCTTATTTAATTTTCCACAAAGAGAGTGTGCCTTTGCATATTAACCTTAAGTTTCTTCCTAAGGTGGTGCCAGAGTTCACTTTAAACCAATCCATCCACCTTCCTGTTTATGCCAATCCAGGGAAGCATTGCTCCATACTTTGGATGTGCACAGAATTCTGTGTCACTATATCCATCATATGAAAGACTGCAGGAAGTACAAAACTTTTTATTTGCCCCTGGGAGAGAGGGTGTACTTTTTCAAAACAGCGCCTGTTCAATTGGTTGGCCAACTGTATCACTTTTTGCTACAGGAAGAAAAAATACTCACCTTAATAATCTGGTTTCTTCCAAGGTATTCTTCAATATTCTTAACTCTTGCAGTCAGCCTCTAGCATAGAACTGCCCAGAGAATGGAGCGATGTAAATAATGGAACAAATAATTGGCTCGTGCCACCATTCAAATGCTACCCTACCAACTGCTGCTTTATAGAATGCTCAGATTCATTGAAGCCTGCAAGGAAAGGCCCCTCTAACCTAATCAACCAATTTCTACATGAATAACCCCAGGTAACAACAGTAGGATAATTTAGTATTAATAATAACAACAATAACAAACCTCTTGTAAAGGTACCCCACCCCAATAAATGTCAGATATGACCTAAAGAGGAAAAAAAATAACACCCAACAGGGTTCAAAATATGAAACAACAAGGGTGAAACACTCCCTCTTACATATATCCGACTTGAGATGCAGAGGCCACTGATTCTGGAAGGGAGGCAAGGTGGGAGAGTTAAGAATAGCGAAGAATACCTTGGAAGAAACAAGATTACTAAGGTGAGTAATTTTTCTTCACCCCAGGAATTCTTCAATATTTTAACATTTGCAGACTACTGAGTAATACCTTTGGAGGTGGGCACAGAACTTATTTTGGAATTAGACTCTGCAGAACTGCTGTGCCAAACCTGGCATCACTTCTGGACTGAGTGTCCAGACAGTAGTGTTTCGTGAAAGTGTGTACTGTTCTCCATGCAGCTGCTTTGCAGATTTCCAGTAGTGGGATATCCCTGGCAGCTGCTATGGTAGCAGCTGTACCTGTTGCAGAATGGGCCCTGAGGCCTACCGAGGGCTCCTTGCCCACTTTTGAGTAACAGAATTGGACACATTGAACTATCCAGTGAGATATAGTCCTTTTAGAAGCTGGTTTTCCTTTTCTCACATCCCATAAGTCAGGAACAGCTGCTGTCTGTCCTGCCTGTGGTCCTTGGTGTGAGTCATGTAGTAACTTAAAGCTCTCAACATCCAAGCCATGGAGCTCACGTTCACCTGAGCTAGAGTGCTCGGTGAAAAAGACTGGCAAGGTTATGGACTGATTCAGATGGAAGTCAGAAACTATTTTAGGAAGAAATTTCCTGTTAGTTCTGAGCACCACCTCATCTCTATGCAAGGAGATATAGTTCTGTTCTATGCACAAGGCCTGAAGCTCACTAATCCTTCTGGCCGAGGTAATAGCCACCAGTAAAACTGTTTTCCAGGTTACATATTTCAGATGAGCTGAAACCATTGGCTCAAATGGGGATTCCATGAGCTTGGCAATGCATACATTAAGATCCCATGCTAGCACCGGTTCTCTATGAGGAGGGTGCAGGTGAACTAAACCTTTGAAAAAATGTTTGAAAATGGGACTGGATGTGGTGGAGACATCTTTGCCAGCTGAAATATAAGCTGACACTGAAGCCAGATGAACCTTCAGGGTAGTGGTTTGCAAACCCAGGGAATGCAGATGGGTAAGGTAATCCAACAAGCCTGGCGCCCCTGCCTGTGATGGAACCACATCATTAGTAGAACACCATATAGAGAATCTCTTCCACTTAGAAGCATAGGTCTTCTTAGTCGAAGGTTTTCTGGACTCCCTCAGGACATTTAGGCCACTCTCAGAGAGCTGCAAGCCTGCATATTCTAGGTCCTCAAGAGCCATGCCTTGAGTTTGAGGGATCTGAGGTTCAGATACAGGATCCTCCCTGAGAGGAGGTTAACAGGTTGTGCCTCCGTGGGAGGTGTATTGGTGGAGCCACAGACATGGAGAGCAGAAGAGAGTACCATGGCTACCTGGACCAATCTGAAGCTATCAAATCACTGATGCTGGCTGGGATCAGAGTTTGATCAGGACCCTGAGAAGCAAAGGAAAGGATGGAATGCATAAAGCTTCTTCCCTGTCCAGTCCAACACCAGGGCATCCAGGGTATTTGTGCCCTTGCTGGTGCTCTGCAACAAAACTTTGGAAGCTGGTGGTTGTCTTGGGATGCAAAGAGATCTATCTCTGGAGTGCCCCATCACCTGAACAGCACCTCCAACACCTGCCTGTTGCGGGATCATTCGTGAAGATCCTGATAGATTTTGCTCAGGGCATCTCCAGGGCATTGTCCTTCCCTGGCAGATGAATGGCTACCAGCGAAGCCTGAAGTAAGTAAACCAGACTCCACACCTTCATTGCTTCTGTGCACAGAGGGCAGGACCTTGTTCCTCCTGCTTGTTTATTAGTACATTGTGGTGGTATTGTCTGTCCTGGCGTGTACCACCTTGCCTTGTATCATAGATGCGAAGGCTTGCAGGGCTAGAAACACTGCTCTGAGTTCCAGCAGATTTATGGGATGCAGTGACTCTGCACTTGACCAACTGCCGTGTATGGTATGAGCACCCAGGTGAGCTCCCCAGCCTAGAAGGGAGGCATCTGTTGTGAGTACTGCTGGAAAGGGCTCCTTCCTGAGGTCTTTCCTTACCTGCCGCCACTGAAGGGCTTGCAGTAATGTCTTTGTTCGGGAACCAGTTTTGACAGTGGATCCCTTCTTTGGCACAATGTGCCCAAAGATGGAACTGTCGTCCCTCATCTGGAACCGGGCCCCTATGCCTGTGCCTGTTGCTGCAGCCATATGATCAGAAGTTGTAGGAACGGTCTTGCTGGTTTCGATCTGCATAGCTTGAATGACCCAGCAATCTGAAGGCTATTGCTTACCCTGTCCTGAGGTAGGTAAGCCCTTCCCTTAGTGTATCCAGCTCTGCACCTATGAAGTGCAGTACCTGCACTGGTTGCAGGACAATTTCTTGAGTTACCAGGAACCCCAGGGACTCCAGAAGGTCCTGGGTTGCCTTAAGTAGTCTCTTACCTGCTGTGGTGACTTTCCCACCACTAACCAGTCATCCAGGTAAGAGAACACAGTAATTCCCTGCCTTCTTAGATGTGCCGCCACCTCCACCGCCAGGCACTTTGTGAATCCCTTGGAGATGAAGTGAGGCCAAATGGTAGTGCTGAGAACTGGTATTAACCTGATGGGAGTCTGAATCTGAGGTATTTTCTGTGAGGCTCCCTTGTGGGATGTGGAGTAAACATCTTTCAAATCCAGAGATGCCAACCAATCTCCTTTCTGGAGGGTTGAGTTGCTTGTGACAAGTTAGTGGCTCTGAGCCATGCAAATCTCCTGAGAGCCACTGTGAGGGCCATCCATCTGGCAGCAGTATCATTAGTATCTACTGTCATTTGGAATTGATATTTAAATGCTTCCAAGCCAAACCTTGCAGTTTCTGCAAGATCGGCTGCTAGGCCAGGAGGAGCCTTGTCTGCCATGGCTAAAACCGACTGCCAGAGAACTTCTGATACTGGCCAGCATAGGCCATATAGTCAGCCTGCCTGATAGAAAGGGAAGCTGACAGATAGCCCTTCTTGGCCTTACTGTCAATTTTCCTCAAGTCTGTCTGGAGGGTGAGATGCCAAAGGCACCTTTGCCTTGTCACAGGCTGCAGTCTGAACAACATGAACTACTGTCCCATAGCAATTCTCTCTATGCTCAGCAAATTCCTGGAAAACTAGTAGCCACCCAATCAACAGAATATCTTGAAGTACAACCTTCTATCATGCTCCCAACACGTTTTCCGCAAAGGCCACAGCACTTCCACCGCCTCCTCAAATTCACAAGCGACATCTATGCCTCTATGGACTTAGGCCTCCTGACAGGTGCGGTTTTCATCGATCTAAGCAAGGCTTTTGACCTAGCAAACTATAGCCTTCTTCTTGATAAACTACGCTCCCTAGGCTTCTCCTCTGATGTAGTAGCCTGGTTCAAAAGCTATCTATCAGACAGGAAACAGGCTGTAGTTTTCAACTTAGCCATATCAGATCTCTCCCCATACATGTTGGAGTGCCCCAAGGCTCCATACTTGGCCCTTGCTTTTCTCAATTTTCATTAATGACTTGCAGCTCCTTGCACCAAACTGCTCATCTCTGCTCTATGCTGATGACCTAGTTATTTACCACAGTGCTAGACATGCGCTGACATAAACCACCCTCTTGCCTCGGACTTCGCTAATATTCAGTCCTGGATAACTGAGAACAAACTTGTTCTCAACACTAACAAGACATATTCTATGCTCTTTGGGTCGCCTGCCAGGCTTAAGATGAATCATCATACCCTAAAAATCTTGTGTGCTGATGGCTCCCTCTGGACAGCACTAGATCTTTTAAATATCTGGGCGTTACTCCTGATGAATCTCTAGACTATGACCTGCACATAACAACCATCTGTAAGTCTGTGAATGTCAAGCTAGGAAGTGCCTACAGAACTAGCTATGCCCTTACCCCTCGGCCAGACTAGCTGTGGCGCAGGTTTCTGCTCCCAGCCCTGACCTATAGCTCAGTCACCTTCCAATCAGCCTCAAATCCTCCCTCCATAAATGGGATACGCCTATAATAGCATCTGCCACTATGCCTCTGCATCCCACGTTACAAACACCATTGCCAGCTCTATGCTGACCTTGATAGCCTTGCCCCTCTACCACCCGACTCCAGTCTTTTGGCGCTCTAATTGGCTGTGTCAGATCAGGCCTCCCCATCCCTTGCCTCCTGCTGCACTCACAACCTCTCTCCCTATGGGTTGCGATCTACAGGCCATGCACCTCTTCATCCCTAGATGCAGAACTAATATGGGTGCCGTCCTTTCTCATACAGCTCCAAAATACTGGAACTCCTTACTCACACAATTCGTCAAGCGACCTCCCATGCCAGTTTCAAGAAACTTCACCGTGAACATCTACGGGCTACCAGCTCCTGCACCTGCTTTAATCCACCTTAGCCCATCCATTCTCTGCCCTCTTCCAAGTTAATCCTCCTCTGACACCTCCTTCCCACCTCTCAAACTCCCTCCTTACATGTCATCACTCTCCTCCTTTTCTGCAACCCTTTTCTCCTTGCTTCCCACCACTCTTCCTTCTTCTCCTCGTTCTTCGTCAACCACAACCTGGCACTTAATTTGTTTTGTATTGTTTTGTTTTATGTATGCCATCACTTGCAATGCCTATTTTCTCACATTGTTTTGAGTTGCATTTACCAGTACAAACTGTATTGTAGCTGCATCACTTGTTGACTTGTGTACTTTGTTTGTGCTCTATTACCGCATGTGCTGCGTCATATGCGTTTATGTATTTTTCAAACTGTTCTCTCCCGGTTGTGCCTGAAAATAGGCATTCTTAAGTCTAGTGTACCCACCCGGTTACCAAAAGCAAATAAATAAATAAATAATCACCATCATGATCAAGGTGAGAGAATAGAAGTTCTGCCCTTTCCTGGTCTAGCTGGTATTTTCTGTCAGCCCTTTTGTCCAAAGGTGGTATAGAATTAGGGGTTTGGAGGATTTTCAGAATATATTTCTTTAGAAACTTGTTAATTGTAATAACAGTTTTCTAGTAGGGGCCAGACCCATTGAGGAATTCCACCTCTTCCTCATCCTCCACCACCTCACTGGTAGTGATGTCCAAGACATTCACCATCTTTCTCACAAAAGTATAATGAGAGAAAAAATCCTTGGGTAATCTTGGTGGAAATTCGAATTCTTGGCCAGGAGAGACCTCGGGCTCGATGGGTTCCCTTCATCATCATCATATTCCTCAAACTCCTCTTTCAGGAACCGAGGACTGAACTGGGGTTATCGGTTGCTGAACTTAGGGTTGGTGTAGGATTGGCGGTACCTGTGGAACTGGAACTGGTACCAATCCCTGTAAGCTTGAATAACCTTGAATGTCTGAGCAATGGCCTCTGGTGAAGGCATTTCAGATTTTCCCCAGAAGTCCTTACGCTTTAAAGCAGGAGTCCTGTGTGTTTTGTTTTATTTGGTTTCTTTGCGGTTCGGTTTCTCAGCGACTCACTGGTTTGCTTAGTCTTGAAGGCTCTCCCATATTCAGGGTTGAAGGTTCAGTTCCTAAGGTTTTATCCATAGTTGTAGAGGAGAAGGCTGGTCAGAGCTGTTACCCTTCGATTCTGCAATTTTCTTTTAAATCTTTCCAGGCGTTTTCAACAGTTTGTTCCAGAAAGGTTTTGAGTTTCACACTCAGCTGTGAGTGAGATTCACCAAGACAGACAACACAGTTGTCATGTTTGTCTGCCTAGCGAACACTCTCTACACTGAGCACAATTTTTAAACCGGTAGAGCCTGTTTTCTTCTTCAGTTTATCTTACATTTTAGTCAAATGTCAAACCCAAAAACAAAACCGCTAAATAAAAGTTTTGTTTTTGTGGTTCCACAACTCTCTTAAAGAGTCGTGGATGATTTCCAAATTGGAAAAAAAATCGATCAACACTAAAATGAACGAAAAGTATCATTTCAACACAGAAATAATAGTAATAAGAAATTATAATAATAAAATTAAGTAAAACCTGATGGAAGTGTCGGTTCCTCGATGGTTACTGGCAACTGGGAGGAACTGCTAAAATTAATAAATAAAACCAAACTAACTTAGCGCTAATAAAACAGAAAGTAAAGGCAGCAGATGAAAATTGGATAAATATTACTTGTTTTGCAATGAAAACAACAAATTCAGCAGCGACTGTGAGGAGAGCTCTCTGAGGCATCTTGACTATGGCGGAGAATGAAATCTGAGTGTTATAGAGCGCAGCAGTTGGTAAGGGCAGCAATTACATGAGTGGCACGAGCCAATGATGTGTTCGATTGTTTCACATCGTTCTATTCTTTGGGCAGTTCTAGGCTGAGGCCGACTGCAAAGTTAAGAATATTGAAGAATTCCTAGAGTTAGAAGTATGGCAAGGATCTTTCTGGTGTTGTTCGTGGTCATTCCACTACAGGCATGGCCACTTCTACTGCCTTTTTCAGGAATGTGTCAGCTGCAGAGATCTGTGATGCTGCCAACTGGAGTACTGTCCACACCTTTACCAAGCACTACAATCTGGACACTGCCACTAGGTGTATGGCCAATTTAACCTAGCTGTTCTACAGGGCCTAGATTTTTAGGCTCTTGGTTTCCTACCACCCAGACTGCATTTCTTGATGTCAGAAACTGCTTGGGACTCATTCCATAGGTGTGGCCTGCTGCAAGAGATACCCCAAAATGAGTAGTACAGTTACGTAAGAACTTACTGTAACAGTATGAATGAATTAAACTTTATTTATAAAAGTGTCTTTCCAGAACCAAGGCGCTGTACATAAACTAAATAAAAAAATTTAAAACACACATTACAACCGAATGTTAAAATCCATAGAAGTACTAAATCATAAAACATCAATTTCTATAAGATCAGAGTGTACCAGATTAAATATTCAGTTCAGGAACTATCTGGGTATGCTGTCTTAAACATCTGTGTTTTTAATGCCGTCTTACAACTCTGGAAGGTCAGGCAATCTCTTACCAATGAGAAGAGAATTCCACAGGGTTGGGCCACAAAGCGAAGGATCGGGCTCCCGATGTCTTCAAGAACCCTGGAGATCTCTAGCAACCCCTTGTCGGCAGATCGGAGGAGGTGGAGGCGGTAAGGGCAAAGGAGATCTTGCAGATAGCAGGGTCCATGGTGGTCGTGTAGGGCTTTATAGGTCAGTAACCGACCTTGAAGGTGATCCACCATCAGACAGCAGCAAGTAGTCCGATGGAGCACAGGTGTTATATGACTGGTTCTAGAAGAACCAGTCAATAATCTAGCTGCCACATTCTGCACTAGCTGCAAGCAGCTGATATCAACCCCAGTAGCCCTAGGTAAAGGGCATTGCAGTAGTCAAGGCAGGAGGTTATGAAGGCATGGACCAACATTGGAAGATCATCAGGAGGAACCAGATGCTTCATGTGGGTGATATTCCTGAGATGGTAAAGAGAATTTGATGACGGTTGACACTTGAGATTTAAGAGTCAAGCCATCATCAAAATAATGCCCAGCTTCGCACCCAATCTGAGGTAGTCAGCTGAATGCCCCGAGTCAAAGCCCAGAAGACTGTTCTGCCAACAAGCCCACCTCCCGATGATCTGAGTCCACAACCAACACCTCAGTTTTAGCCGGTTCAAATGCAGCCAGCTGGCACTCATCCAGTCCTGGATCTCAGACAGACAGTTGTTAAATACCAAGAGGATCACATCTTGTCCAGACACAAAGGACATATACAGCTGTGTGTCATCTGCATAACAGTGAAAACTCAGACCATACCACCTAATGATCTCTCCCAACGACAACACGTACACTGTGAACAACATGGGTGACAGATGGAGCCCTCGGTACCCGATAGGATGAGGTTGAAGAATGAATTCCAGACAACATTCTCTGAGTCCTACCCTTGAGGAAAGATCGAAACCATCTGAGGACCGTTCCGATAGTCCACAGATGAACGGAAGCGCTCAGCAGCACACCATGGTCCACAGTGTCAAACACTGCAGCGAGATCAAGGAGGACCAAGATGGAACAAGTCCTCCGATCTCTCGCTATTAGAAGGGCATTTAGCACCCAAACAAGGGCTCAGTACTATGCCTCTTCCTAAATCCCAACTGAGAGAATCATAGATACCTTGGCTGGACAAATGATCATCCAGCTGCAGCGCAACCACCTTCTCAATAACCTTACCCAAAAGGGTAGGTTAGAGATAGAGTCTGTTGTTAGCCAGATAGTCCGGGTCAAGGGAGGTTTTTTAAGGAGGGTAGAACAGCAGCCTCGTTTAGGGATCCAAAACCCCCCTCCAATGACCTCCAGACTATCCCAGATAGGACTGGACCAATTTCATCTATGCACCCTACAAGAAGGTGTGTAAGGCCGGGTCAAACTACAGCTGGTTGGCCGTAAAGTCTGGATGACCCTCACGATAGCCATGATTTCTAGCTGGCTGGAGTCAGACCAGGCCAACTGGGCACTCGCCACCTCCTGCCGACCTCCGCAATGCCCACTAGAGTTGGACAGATCCTAGACCTGATGGTGGCAACCATATCTCGAAGAACTGAATAAACTCATTACACTTCTCTTGTGAAAAAGCTCTGCCAGAATGAAGACAGACTGGACTGCACAATCTGTCAGTCCAGAAGAGCCGAGCTAGTCGGTTCTACATGATGGCAATCTCTCTGGACAAGAACTCTGCCTTCTTACGGGTAATTGCCGACTGACAGACCGTATAATGGTCCATCAATTTAAGTCCATCACACTCCAGGCCCTCTCTGAGCCTTCGTCCCACCACATCTCCTTCAAGGTCCCATCAAACCAAAGGGAACCTGGGCGAAGAGTGAGTGGGCAAAATGAACAGGAGCTATGGAATCCAGGGCCTCTGTCACTCCCTTATTATAGGCTAGTACTAGATTCCCCAGATCCGTGCATTCACTTGGTATATTCAATAGGTCCAGCACCGCCAGCAGGCCATCTGGGGTCACCCCTCAAAGGCGTGCCGGACCATTTCTGTAGGGCAGACCTATTGGGGGGCCATGAAACTGAACCCCACAGTGTGATGGTCAGACCACCGACTGGCTCCACCACCAAGTCGAAATCTCCATCCCAGAAGGAACACCAAGTCCAACGAATGACCATAAATGTAGATCGGAGGTAACAACCTGTGTAAGGGCCAATGAACTCATTAAATGGATGAAGTCCTGTCCAAATTGCAAGAGTTCATCATCGACCCAAGCATTGAAATCCCCAGAATCAACTATCTGGGGATCCCAACTAACGTCGGCAATGAAGTCCATGACATCCTGCAGGAAAACTTTTCCATCTCCTGGTGGACGGTGAAGAAAGTACCCTGCACTCTACACCAGCGCCTACGATACATTCAAAGAGTTGGTGATCCCTACTGGAACCTAAGTAAGGTCTAGTTCTGATCCAAAATAAATGGCTACACCCCGCCCCTATTATCTGTTCTCAGACAGTGCATCACTAAGTACCCAGCGAATGGCTGAAGCCAACACTGGACCAGCATTTTCTTTTTTTTTTCTTAGTCATTTTCTCCCTGGGCAACCAGTCAGCCTAACTTTCACGTCTTGGCATCCTCCGTGGTCTCCGGCCACCATCCCGAGACCTTCCTGGCTGCTATTCGGGTCCTGCAGCTTCATCCCCATAGCTTACCCACGGCAGGAGGTGGTGAGCCCCCTCTGCTTGTTCACCAGGACCAGATCCAATGTTGCTGCGCTTCCCTCAGAGCAGAGCTTCCCCATAGAGAGCCATCATGCTGCGCCATGACTAGTGCCCAATTTTCCTATTCAGATTGCCCCAGAATGTGTGGCATGCAATGGCCTTGAGGGACAGGAAGCGTCGCGCTCCGCCACGCACTCCTCCTGGCGTCTGCCCCAGCATGTCGCCCTGTGCCAGGAGCACTGCGTCACCCCCACCCTCCGAGAAGCTGCCAGTGCTCCAACGGCTGCACACCCCTCCCGGAGGAGAGCAATCTTATGGATGCTCAATCCCTCTCCTCCCCTGCCGACCCCTCAATGATCCAGGTCCCTCCGAACCGGGTCACCGGCGTGGCGTGGTGTGGCATCAGTGCCTCAACCCTCAGCGCCACCGGGCGGCTCCTGACCAGCATTTTCATCCAGCCAGGCTTCGTGATGCAAGCCACATCTGATAACCCAATAAGATCCGCTACTAAGGCAGTCTTGCTCTTAATGGACCTGGCACTGCATAGCACCGTCAAGTAGGATGACCAACCAAGGAAGACCACGTCCTTGCCTGCTCAAAGCAGAGCCCTTGGGTATGGGAACCAGACAGGGAGGACCCTTTTCCTGGACCCATTTGCCCAGGGCGTCTCCTGGTTCCCAACACTTGTTCCCCTTGCATACTGGAGAGGAGACCACGACTAGTTGGTCCAACTCATCTGTGCGCTGAACTCACTGTACCTGATGGTCCACTGAAGGGTGCGATGTGAAGCCTGCACAGCAGAACAGTGGAATGGCTGTTGCCATTAGGCCCAACAGTCTGAGGCACACCCTGGCAGGAATGTACAGACTGAGCAACTTCCTGAGCTTGGGCATTAGGCACTCTGCCCTGTTTTGGAGCAGAAAGGCCTTCCCTGCTCAGAATTCAGAACCATCCCCATATACTGCAACCTTTGGGATAGTACCATAACCAACCTGGGCAGACTGTCAGTAATGCCCAGGAAGTGACAGCTGGAGAGTACGCTCCAGAGTCAGCAAAAGTTGTTCCCTGGACGAGGGCCTCAAGAAGCCAATTGCTCAGATAAGGGAAGACATACAGTCCCTCTCTTCTGAGAGCTGCTGTGACCACTGCCAATCACTTGGTAAAAAATGTGCCTGAGCATAAGCCAAGGGCAGCACTTTGAACCGATAATGCTCGTTCTGAAAGGCAAAAGCGTAGAAACTTCCTGTGTGGGGCAAAGACCAAGATGTGCAGGCAGGCATCCTGCATGTGCAGTGAACAGAGTCAGTCCCAGTCTTGAGGAGGGGCATTAGGCCTGGCAAAGTTACCATACAGAACTTTTGTACTAAGCGAACACGTTAAGGTCCTTTAGATCCAGGATGTGCCTCAGATCTCCAGTCTTTTGGGGACCGGAAAGAAACTGGAATAAACCCACTGGTTTCTCTGGTGCCAGGGCACTGTTTTGATGGCCTGCTTGCACAGGAGAGGCCGTCGTCCTCTTGGAACAGATAAGTGAGTCAGGGGACAGCTGGATGGTGGCAGAGGAGTCTGGAGGCTGCTATAAGCTACAGGTGTGACCCTTTTCTATGATCTGCAGAATCCATGCACCTGAAGAAAAATTACTCACCTGTAGTAATCTTGTTTCTTCAAGAGGATCCACCAATATTATTACTTTTGCAGTGCTCCCTTAAGCCAGCACTGCCCCAGAGAAGAACTGAATGCTATGCTAATCATGGAATGTTTAGCTCATGCATCCATTTAAAACTGCCTACATTCTACCTCAGATTTCTCAGAAGCCTGCAAAGAGGCCATAACAACATGTGAATCACTATTTAAATAATTATAGAAAAATAATGCCCAACTGGGCAAATAACATTAACCAAAGGACTAGTATAAACAAATGACCACCTTTTTCTGAAGTCAGATATGACTTTAGAAAAGAACCTACAAGTTAAGACATTACTAGAAGGTGCCAGCAGGTGGCATGCCACTCCAACTATACATCTCATTAGCTGTGGAGAGGATTTTTCTTGTTACTGATTCTGAAAGGGGAGGCAAGGGCAGGAAGAAATAATATTAGTGGATCCTGGGAAGAAACAAGATTACTACAGGTGAGTACTTTTCTAACCCCAGGAATCCACTAATATTATTACTCTTGCAGACTATGCAGCAGTACTTCAAGCAGGGCTTGACAAATCCCATAGCCTCACATCCTGGACAACTATTTTTAACCAGGGACAAGCAGTCTGCTGTGCACTGCTTGTCCCACAGACTACTAAATCTTTATTTTTTTGATTTGTTTCATTTTTCCCAGCCACTAGGTGGCAGCAGCGTAGGCAACATTCTCAGCAGCACAACAAACCCCTCAGAGGCTCAGTTACCTGATAGCCACAACTGTAGTCACGTGGCACTGGTCTGGAATCGCCGCCCCTGTTACAGGCTGCAGGCACTCTATCTCTGGGGCGAGGAGCACTTGTGGAGCATGAAGACAGGTTGGGTGGGACTACAGGCGGCAGAACTTGTCGTGATGAGACCGTCCCTTGCTATTGGAGGAGACGCATCTTGAGGAGGAGCTGGGAGTGTCGGTAGCTGGCACGGGATGGAAAATGCGTCATTTCGCTACCGGCGCTGAGAGCAGAGGCATTTTGCTGCGAGCTTGTGGTGGGTGGTTGCATGGTGGGAGTGGGGACAGTGAGAAACGACTGCCTGAGGGCGCATACTAAATACTACACTACAACTAAATGAAAAAAAAATACGAGAGGGCACTGAGGGGTAGCTGATCAGTTGAGAGACTGGGCGGGGGAGGGAAGACAAGCGTGGACTCTGTGGAGGGAGACTCAGGTAGTACATGTGTGCAAATGCCAGGAGCCTTAGCAACAAGATGGAAGATCTGGAGGCTGTCATGGTACAGTCAGACCTGGACATTGTGGCCATCACTGAAACCTGGTGTAATGATAACCATGACTGGGAGATGGCCATACCTGGCTACAACATATTCAGAAGAGACAGAGCAGGCAGGAAGGGAGGAGGAGTGGCACTGTATGTGAAAAATGACATAAGGGCCACAGAGATCCAGGAGGAACAAAATGGGGAGAGATACTGTGGGTTAAGCTAGAAAGGAAAATGGGGCCAGCCATCCGCACAGGTGTGGTCTATAGACCACCAGCCCAGGAGGAAGAAACAGATAGAGGAGCTGATGCTAGCCATCCAAAGGATGGCAGACAAAGGTGAGGTAGTACTGGTTGGAGACTTCAATATTCCAGGCGTGGACTGGAGCATCCCAGCAGCAGCATCAACTAGGAGCAGATTTATCCTGGACTCCTTCAGGGTGCCTTCCTCGAGCAACTGGTCATGGAACCAACTCGGCAGAAGGCAATACTGGACCTTCTGCTCACAAACAGGGACAGTGTGATGGGGGTAACAGTGACCATCAGTCATTGTGGTTTGAAATCACAGAAAGAGCAGAACCAAACCACACAAAACACGTATCCTGGATTTTAGGGGGCAGACTTTGGGAAAATGGGGAAATACTTGAAAGAGGCATTAGGGGAATGGAACAGGAATCAGGGGTTCAGGAACAGTGGGCAGTATTTAAAATGGGGATTATAAGAACAACAGAATTATGCATTAAGCAGGTTAGCAAGAGGAAAGGAAGAGGAGACCATTATGGTTTTCCAAAGAGGTAGCAAAGAAAGTGAAAGCCAAAAGATAGCATTCAGGCAATACAAAAGACACAGGCAGAAGGGATGGGAGAAATACCAGGAGAAACAAATGGAGGCAGGGAAGTCAGTAAGGAAGCCAAAGCTCAGACAGAAGAACACATTGCAAAATCAGTGGTTAAAGGGACAAAACCTTTTACAGGTACATAAGTGAAAAAAGAAAGACAAAGGGAGGGATAGTGAGACTGAAGGGGAGGATGGAGTGCGTGGAGGATGACAACAGTAAAGCTGACATACTGAACAGGTATTTCTGCTCAGTCTTTACTGAGGAAGAGGGGGTAATGGGTCTGAAGGGAGTACAAGGGGTGAGAATGGTGCAGAAATGGACTGCAGTCCCTTTTACGAAAGGGTCCTGAAGGAACTGGAAGTAATAAGAGTTGACAAAGCAATGGGGCCAGATGGGGTGCACCAGGGTCCTTAAAGAACTAAGAGAGGTGGTGGCTGAACCTCTGGCTATCCTGTTAGCCAATCACTGGAAACAGGGAGGTACCCAAAGACTGGAGGACAGCAGATGTAGTCCCCTTATACAAAGCGGGAACAAGAGGAGCAGGGAACTACAGACCAGTCAGCCTCACTTGATGAGTGGGAAAGATCATGGAAGCACTTCTGAAGGAGAGACTGGTGGAACATCTGGTTGTCAATGGGACTACAGGACCCAAGGCAGCACGGTTTCACCAGGGGAGGTCATGTCAGACCAATCTCATTGAATTTTTGACTGGGTGACTAGGGAGGTGGATCAGGGGAGGGCAGTGGACATGGCCTATCTGGACTTCAGCAGGGCCTTTGACACTGTGCCACATAGAAGACTATTACACAAACTAAGGAATATGGGTGTGGGCAGGACAGTAGTGCGGTGGGTAGGTAACTGGCTGGGTGGCAGGACACAGAGGGTGGTGGTAAATGGCTGTCACTCCACAGAGGGAAGAGTGACCAGTGGGGTACCACAGGGATCAGTGCTGGGACCGGTCCTATTCAACATCTTCATCAGTGACATTCATGAGGATCTAGAAGGCAGAATTTCAGTGTTCGCTGATGACACAAAGCTCTGTAACAGAGCAGACACACCAGAGGGTGTAGACAGAATGAGAAGGGACCTGCAGAAACTTGAAAAACGGTCAAGGGTTTGGCAATTGAAATTCAATGCAAAGAAGTGCAAGATAATGCATATGGGGCACAAAACCCTGGCACAATATATCAGTTGGGGGGAGGATATAGCATGCACCAAGCAGGAAAGGGATCTTGGGGTTGTCATCTCTGATGACCTCAAGGTAGGGAAACAGTGTGACAAGGCATCAGGTAAAGCAAATAGGATGCTGGGATGTATAGGCAGGGCATCACCAGCAGGAAAAGGGAGGTCATAATTCCGCTATACAAGACACTAGTGAGGCCCCACCTGGAGTACAGTGTACAGTTCTGGAGACCATACCACGTAAGGACATAGACAGGGTAGAGAAGGTTCAGAGGAGGGCAACAAAGATGGTGCATGGATTGCATCACAAGTCCTATGAAGACAGGTTGAAGGAACTGAACATGTACTCCCTGGAGGAGAGGAGGAGAGAGGGATATGATAGAGGCATACAAGTATCTTACAGAGAGAAACAGAGCGCAGGAAAACACTATTTTTAGCGAAAAGATGTTCAGGACTAGAGGGCATGGGATGAAGTTGGAGGAGGCGATTCAGAGGAAACATGAGAAAAATTTCTTCACAGAGCGAGTGGTGGACAAGTGGAACACCCTGCCAGAGGAAGTGGTGGGGCTGAAACAATCACGGATTTAAGAATGCATGGGATAGACATAAAGGAATTCTAGGGGTAAGGGAAACAGACTTCTAGGAAAACAAACTGAACTTACAAGCTCAAATGGGCAGACTGGGTGGGCCATAGGCCCTTATCTGCCGACACTGTCTATGTATCTATGTACTGAGAAAATTAAGAAACTTTAACTTGGAGAGGAGAAGATAAATAAAAATAAAGCGGGCAAGCAGGCAGCAGCACTGCAGTAGTGAATCAGAGGGCTGTGTGTGTATGTGTTTGTGTCTGAGAATCAACTAAACTTAACTTACTCTGCTGATTGGGGTGCGACTAATAAAGTACAGTTACGTAAGAACTTACTGTAACACTAGATCTTCAAGAACAGCTCTTGCAGCAGGTAACACCATTAGGACTGAAGCCGGCGGGCGTCAGGACCCATAATCTTCTAGCTAGCAGTCTTCAGCAGGGACCGCCTCCGGCGTCAGTCCCTCCCCGGCGTCAGGCGTAGTACATAAGGGCGGTCCCTTGAGAATCCCCAGTTCTCCGCCGGAGACTCCCGGCCGCAGGATGACATCAGAAGGGAGACCGAGGATCCACCATCAGCAGACGAAAAAAGGCGTTAGCTCCTGTCAAGGCCTGAATAGGCTGTACCTCCTCAAGGGGAATGGTGGGCAGGAGGCATCTGCTGCAAGAGCTGTTCTCGAAGGCCTACTGTTCACGGTAAGTTCTTGCGTAACTGTACTATCTTACTGAGATACAGCTCTTACAGCAGGTAACACCATTGGACTGATTCCCAAGCAATAGCGCCTCTAAGCATTTGGGAGGAGGCCAATAGGAGAGATCCTGAGCACGTCCTGACTCTAGGACAGGAGACCCTGTAGAGCAGGCAAGGCAAACCGGCTCTCCACCGTGAGGTAATATCCAGGCTATAGTGCCTAATAAATGTGTGCACTGAGCTCCAAGTAGCTGCGGCACAAATGGCGAGGTGGAGACACTGCGCAGTGCTGCAAAGGAGGTAGCCACCCCTTGTCAAGTGGCCCCAGACTGTGCCGGAAGGGCTTCTGCTTACTGTTGTAACAAAGGAAATACACTGGACAAGCCAGCGAGAAAGAGTCTGCTTTGAGACTGGTTGGCCCAGCATCCTCTCAGCGAAGGATACAAACAGCTGCTCCGGCGGCGGAGCTGTTTAGTCCTGTTCAGGTACTACCTTAAGGAGCGGTGAACATCCAGGGTGTGAAGCAATGCCTCTCCTCTATTAGAGTACTTGGGAAAGTACACGGCAGATTGATGTCCTGGTTAAGAGTAAGGGCAGAGACCACCTTAGGCAGGAATTTGGATCGTCCTCAAAGACACTCTGTCCTGGTGGAAAATTAAATCCGGTTCCTTACACATGAGAGCATGAAGCTGGAAATTCTCCTTGCTGGCGTGACAGCAGCTAAAAATAACGTTTTCCACGACAGAAAGCGTGAGCTCGCAATCTGCGCAGGTTCAAAGGGAGAAGCATGAGTTGTTCAAGGACGAAGAGTAGGTCCCAAGAGGGACGGGATCCTTGATGGGTGGCCTAAGGTGTAACATCCTCCTCAGGAAGTCGAGGGCATCGAGTTGTGCCGCTGTCGCGCTGACCTACCGGGAAGTGGTGAGCCGAGATTGCACAGAGGTGAACTTAAGAGAGGAGGCGAGACCCGAGTGGAAGAGGAAAGCAGATATTCCAGAACTGATTTCACTGGGCATTCTAAAGGGAGGCCGCATGCCTGAGACCACAAGCAAAATTGGTGCCATTTCATGGCATACGTGCATATCGTTGCCAGCTTTCTGGCCGGAAAGAACTTCCGCCACCTCTTGCGAGACCCGTGTCGCATAATGGCTATGTCTTGAGGAGCCAGGCATGCAGGTTCAGTGAGCATAAGTCCGGGTGGACTAGTGAACCCTCCTCTTGAGACAATAGATGGGAGCTGAAAGGCAACAGAAATGAAAGTTACGTACCTACCGTAATTCTTGATCTTCTTGGACGCAGTCTCCACCACTCATTCACACAAGAAGTGGGATTAGTGCGGAGGCACTAAGACCCATCGAAACAAACTTTTGCTGGAGGGTGGTAGCGAGAGCGGCGCCCGTGAGACTCGGCGCCCAGAACAGCAGCTCGGCGGTAATGACCATCTCGTGACGACCTCCAACCGCCTCAGTACCTTTTTACCAAGGAGGTGCAAGCGCAACTAACGTAAAGTAAACCCAACATTAAAAAGCGGACACAAGATAGTCCATATGGCCCGTGTAAGAAGGGTCAGCAAAGAAGTCCTCCACGGCCTAAAGATTTGAGGGTGAAGACCAATACAATGATGAGCTCGCGGGATGGAGGGTGGGCGTGTGAATGAGTGGTGGAGACTAGTCCAAGAAGATCAAGAATTACGGTGAGTGCGTGGTCACCATATCTTCCTGGACATAAGTCTCCACCACTCATTCTACATAGGGAAGTACCAAGCTGATAATCCCCAAAAGGCGGCAGGAGAGCCAGAGCTCACGGCGTCTAAGATAGAAGCCCATTAAGGATAGTTCTGCCGAATGCGGAATGTCACTAGCATGAACATCCAGTGCATAGTGTAACGAAGGTATGCACTGAGGCTCCAGGTGGCGGCGTTGCATATATCTGCGGTGGAACATTGCGAATTTCCGCTAGGGATCGCGACCACCCTAGTAGAGTGGCGTACACTCTACCTTCTAATTTAACTTGAGCTATGGAATAGCAATGACGAAGCATGCCACTAACCATGAAGAGATGCATCTAATAGCGACAGGTTGACCCAGCGGGTGTCGCTGAAAAAGCGAACAGTTGCTGAGTCTTCGAACATCCTTGGTTCTATCTAAATAGAACCAAAGAATCTCTTAACATCCAAGGAATGAAGAGCTCGTTCCCTTCATTTGGAAATTAGCGAAGTAAGCGGAAGTACCAGAGGTTGGTTTAGATGGAATTCTGACACAACCTTAGGAAGAAATTTAGGATGAGTGCGGAGAACTACCTTGTCTTTATGGAATACAGTATACGGAGGGTCATGTAACTCAGGGCATGTATCTCAGAGACCCTGCGGGCTGAGGTAATGGCCACCAGGAAGGCAGTCTTCCAGCTAGAAATTTTAGCTCACAGGTAGCTAAGGGTTGAAAGGCTTCAGTGAGCATGTCCAGCACCAGGTTAATGTCCCAGGCTGCAACTGGACGCTTAACAGGGGTCTGGTATGGAGAATCCTTAAGAATCTCTTCACCATAGGTAACTGAGCCAGAGTTAAGGAAGAAACCCGGCTCATGGAGCGCTGAGATGGCACTAAGGTGAACTTTAACTGTGGAGTACTGAAGACCTAAGTTTGACAGGTCCAAAAGATACTCAGAACCTTGCCAGGAGGACAGGAAAAGGGTTCCAAGAGGTTTTGCACCAGAGAAAGCGTTTCCATTTGGAGCGTCGTTTTCGAGGTGGCTGCTTCCGAGCAGCCAGAAGGATGTCTGAGACTCTCGAGAGGCGTTGAACGATTCACTTCTATCTCTTCAGGAGCCAAGCATGAAGGTGAAGTGATTTCAGGTTAGGATGGACCAACGAACCCTGAGTCAAAGACTGATTTGCAAGGAAGTGGTCTCGGGAGGGCTGCCAACATACTGTTGAGTGGAGAGAAACCATAGTTGCGAGGCCAGGAAGAGCAATGAGAATCATCTTGGTCCCCTGAGACTCGAACTTGAGAGTACTCTCTGGATTAGAGGAGCGGTGGAAAGGCGTAAAGCGTTTTGTCCATCGCAGCCTGAGCGCATCCTGACAGAAAATGCCAGGCCCTGGATTTCTGGAGCAGAAGAGAGCAGTTTTGCGTTGAGTGGGGATGCAAAAGGTCAGGTCTGGGTCCCCACTCTTTGAACAGGGACCGAGCTACGGCTGGATCGAGACCACTCGTGAGGTCTGCCTCCGTTCTGCTGAGGTGATCTGCTGGGTCGTTTTGTATACCTGGCAGATAACCGCTTCAGATCGAGAGACTTGTGCTCCAAGCACCTCCCACACCCTCATTGCTTCCCTGCAAAGAGATAAGAATGAGCACCGCCTTGCTTGTTGATGTAATACATCACTGCTTTGTTGTCCGTTTGAAGGAGAATGTTCTTGTGACAAGGACATCCTTCAGAGCTCGGATTGCATAGAGGACCGCTCTCATCTCCAGGACATTTATGTGGAGATGAGTTTCGAACTGAGTCCATACACCTTGAGTGTGGAGGGACAGACAGTGAGCTCCCCATCCCATGCGATGAGTCTGTGGTGATGGAGATCTGATGATCCGGGGAGCAAAGGGAATCCTTCAGGAGTTGCTCTCTTGAGACCACCAGGTGAGAGACCTTGAAGGGCTCCGTCACCTTGATGGGATAAGACTGGGGTGAGGTCGGGGACCACTGGTGGAGAGCATCCATTGGGTGGTTCTCATGCGCAGTTGGGCCAGAGGGACAGTGAAGACCGAGGCGCCACAAGGACCCAACATGCGTTGCATCGAGAGAGCTGTAACCGATTGGTTCTCCCTGATGTGGGCCATTCGAAGGATGTCGAGTCTTCTGTCCTCTGGAAGGAAGCCTTCGCTGAAGAGGTGTCTAGAGCGTCCCTATGAAAAGGAGCCTCTGGGAGGTTGCAGTTGAGATTTTTCAAATTCAGCAGAACTCCCATGGATGTGAGAAGGAGAAGTTGTTTACGGCTTCAAAAGTCCCTTGGCCGGAAGGGCTTGCTGAAGCCAATCGTCCAGGTGAGGAAACACTCGAGGTCCGACTTTCCTGAGATGCTTGTGAGAACTGCACAACACTTTGTAAAACTCGCGGCGCCGAGGATAACTTAAAGGGCAGGACTCTGAACTGATAATGCTGACCCAAAGCTACAAACCTGAGGAACTGCGGTGGGTCGGGTGGACGAGGATATGCTGGTAAGCATCCTGCATATCCAGAGGAGGCCAGCCAGTCGTGCTGATGCAGCAAGGGTAACAGGGTACCTAAAATCATCTTGAATTTCTCCCTGGGGAGGAATTTGTTTAACTTCTGAGGTCTAGAATGGGCGCATCCCCAGATTTCTTTGGAACCAGAAAGTAATGGGAGTAGAACCCTGTGTTTCATGAATGAGGGGCACCAGTTCTATTGCCCTGTTGTTCAGAAGGCCCTGGATCTCCAGCGGTGAGGAGGTCTGACTGAGAGGCCGACAACCTGGGTTGTCGTCTGGGAGGACAATTCGGGGTTTCCAAGAAATTGAGAGAATAACCTCATGAATTATCCGAGAACCCATTGTCAGTTATGGACTTCCACTGGTTGTAGAAGTACATCAGGCGACCTCCACGGAGGAGAAAGTTCCACCTCGGGCAGAGTGGATGGAACTTGGGCCAGCGACTCATAAGTAGGCGCTGGGAGCTTTAGGCCCCTCGTGCTTCTGCGTCTTCTTTTGAGGTTGGGCAGGTTGGCTTTTATGGAAGCTTCCCCTGCCTCTGCCTCGAAAGGACTGACGACTATGAAACTGGCGTCTGTTCACATGCCCCGAGGAGGCAGTGGGATCTGGCCAACAATGGCGATCTAGTCTTCTGAGTGGCCTCTAAGGCTTGCTCCACCTAGGAGGCCAAAAGAAAGAGCCATCAAAGGCAGCACCATCACCTGCTGCTGAGCATCATGCAGTGAAGCCAAGTACGCAGCCAGGAATGGCCCGAGTACAAATCCCGGCTGCTGAGGCGAGAAGCAGTGTCAAGCGTCCATGGCGGCTTTGACCTGTTGGTTATTGGACTCAATACCTCTAATAACGGTCAGAAGAAGCTCTGACTTGGAATCCGAATCTGGAAGAGCTTCAACCATTCTTTTCATAGAGTGCCACAGGATATACTCATACTGAGAAAAATAGCCTTGATAACTGTTCGCATACTTAGAGTGGAGGCAGCAAAGACTCTCTTACCTAATGTATCAATCTTCGAGACTCTTTGTTAATAGGTCGAGCTGTAGTAGTTGAGGAAGAGCGACCTTGTCATTCTCTGCCAGGACTACAATAGGATCCGGAAAGGCTTGGGATGCCAAAATGGGGCGATCCTTGGGGGCTGAATACTTCTTATCAATGGATTTAGCCACTGAGGGAATAAGAGCAGGATTATTCCATACCATTTGAGACAGCGTCTCGAAGGAAAACTGGATCGGAGAGTCAAATCCGTAGGGATCTCCGAAGCATGAAGATACTGAGTCTTAATATCTTCCCAGGATCGATGTCTGTAGTCTGGAGAAAGAGTGGATCCCAGGTTCTTCAACAGAGACTTAAGGACAGGTCCTCGACCACAGGCTCTGTAGCAAAGAAAGATCCTGTTTCCTCCACTTCATCCCACCCAACCGAAGGTCTGGGTCAGACTCAACATCATCTCCTGATGGTCCAGAAAGGACTGTTTGGACAGGAAAGAGTGAAAATTAGGAGAGGAGGAAATAGCAGAAAAAACAAGGAGAGTCCCCAAGGGCTGCAGGCGCCGAGGAGCGGCAAAAGCAGGCTGAAAGGCGGCACCGAGGGCGCCTGCAGCGCCCGAAGAACCTGTACCCATAAGCGCCCCGGCAGGCGCTGCGGACGGCAACAACGCCGCAGCGCCCGCGAACGGCAACGCATGATTAGCGCCCAAGCAGCACCACCGGTGGCGCCCGCGAACCCAGCGGCACATGAGCGGCGCCCGCAAGACCCAACAACACCAGCAGGCGCCGACAAGCCAACAGACCCTGCGAAGCGCGGAAGAGCCCCAGGAACCTGGAAAGCTAGAAGGAAAAAACCAGGAGATAAGGGCATCGGTGAGGCCCCTGCGCCCGCAAGCCATGTGAGGGAAACACCTATGCGGAGTCGCTGGCACGAAGAAGGCGCCACGCACTCGGAAGAGTCAACCGCCTACCTGATCGCCGGAGGGGCCGAGGCTCCGAGAACTGGCCAGGCAGAAGAACCAACCTCCGAGCCCATTGCTCCATAAGAAGCGGCCCACTGATAAAACTGCTCATCTGGAGTCCTACCTATAGGCGAGGAGGGGCTCTCCGATGTAGGGACGGCAATTACCGGAAGTTGGCGACTCAGAAGAAGGAGACGGCAACTATATGATAACAGCGTCGGCAGCGCGAACATACCAGAAGGCGACCTCGGTGATGCCTTCTCTTTTTGACCTGTGGGCGAGAAGAAGAGCTCGGGCGAGACGGTGCGAAATCGACCGTTTATTTTATTCGCTGAGAGGGACACCGCATCCCCGGCATCGGACTGACCGTTGTCGGAACCCGCTGAGGAGAAGGAGGCTGACCGGACCCAGCCGGCTGACTGAACAGCTTTCATATGAAGTCTCCCTACCGTCACCTGACCTGCTCATGGTCGACTCCGTCCAGTAGGCGAGACTTCTTCAAGTAAAATTGAAATATTAGAAAAATTTAACGAAAATAGAATAAAATTAAGCGATACTACTTATCGTGATAAAGTTACAAAAAACAAACTGAAAACTATCGCTAGTTTGAAGTTTGACTCCCGACAAGCGGCGTCGTCACTGAAGCGCACTTCGGCAGTGGAAAAAAGAACTAAGGCGGTTGGAGGTGAAATCGCCAGAAGATGGTCATTACCGTCGAGCCGCTGCTTTCAGCGGCGCCGTGTCTCATGGCGCCGTCTCTCGCGCCGACCCTCCAGCAAAAGTTTGCTCCGATGGGTCTTAGTGCCTCCGGCGCTAATCCCACTAGTGTGAATGAGTGGTGGAGACTTATGTCCAGGAAGATCTGGAGGTTCCAGGGACAATTGCGTCAGCATGGGGAACCAGATCTGTCTGGGCCAGAAAGGCGCTACCAGGATCATTGTTGTGTGCTCCTCGTGGTTTGAGAAGGACTCTCTGGATCAATTGGAAGGGAGGAAAGCAGAAGGAATCTGTCCACCAGGAGAGGAACAGTTCTGCCCTCGCCAGAAAACACCAGGCCCTGGATCTAGCGAGCAAAAATTGAGCAGTTTTATGCTGGATGGGAGGCGAACAGGTCCAACTCTGGAGTTCCCCATCGAAGAAACAGATCCTCCGCTACCTCTTGAAGGAGGTCCCATTCATGGACTCTGGCCTGGGAATGACTAAGGCTGTCTCTGATTGTGTTGTCACGCGGGAACATGAACTGCAATCAGGCTCGTGCCGTGTCGGATTACCCAATCCCACACTCTCATAGCTTCCCTGCAAGGGGTAAGAGTGTGTGCCTCGTTGTTGAGGTAATACATCACCGCTGTATTGTCTGTCTGAAGCAGACGAGTACTACAGGATTTCTGACTGAAAGGCCTGCAGGCGTAAGGACCGCCCTCATCTCCAGAACGTTGATGTGGAGGTGGGCTTCCTGAGAGGTCCACGTTCCTGGGACCTCACCCGTTCAGGTCGCTCCCCACCCCAGCCCTGAGGCGTCTGTGGAGAGGATTACCTCCGGGGATGGCGCTGTAAATGGGACACCCACAGAAAGTGTCCTGGGTCTATGCCACCATTGCCAGTCTCGAATCACGGTTAGTGATTCTGACCGGATGCTGCATGTGGTCTTGCCTTTGGTCCCACTGCACCTTGAGCATCCACCAGTTACCCGCATGTGGAGCCTTGCCAAAGGGACAGTTGGAATGGCTGCAGCCATGTGTCCGAGCAAGCGAAGGACCAACCTGGCGAGACAGTCTTCGCCTGAGAGATCCTGATGAGGATCTGATGTGTTCCGCTCTTTTGTCGGGAAGAAAGGCTTTCCTTGGATGGTGTCCAGAACTGTGCCTATGAACTGCAGCTTCTGGGACGGTAGAGGAGAGACTTCTAGTAGTTGATAAGAATGCCCAGAGACTGAAACAGATCCTGGGTGTTCTGAATAGCTAACAACAGCGTCTCTTTGGAGGCAGCCATGAGAAGCCAGTCGTCCAGGTACGGGAACACGCAGTGGCCCTGTCTCCTTAGGAGATGCTGCCACGACTGCCATACACTTGGTAAAGACCCTGGGGCCGATGACAGTCCAAGCGGAAGAGCCCGGAACTGAAAGTGGTGCCAAGAAACTCAAGCGCAGGAACCTCTTATGCACTTGAGCTAGTGGGATGGCAGGTGGCGTCCTGCATGTCCAGGGACGTTAAAGGGCGTCCTTTTTCAGCATGGGAATGAGTCCTTGGAGGGTCACCATGCTAAAATGTTTGTAAGCGACCGACATGTTGAGGTCGCTGAGGTCCAGTATTGGACAGAGGTCCCTGTTTTCTTCGGAACCAGAAAGAAGTAGGAATAGTATCTGGATCCTTTCTGGTTCTCCGGGACATACTCCACCGCTCCTTTTTGAAGGAGTGCGGTACCTCTTGCCTGATGAGTGATCTGTGCTGACCGAGTAACGGAGGAGCAGAGGAGGCTTGTGGGTGGCTTGTCTGAATTCTATAAAGTGGCCTTGTTTGACCAATTGAAAACCCAACTGTCGGTGGTTATAGACTACCACCCTGGCAGGTGGTCCAGGATCTGACCCCGACCTTGGTGTCCCGTTGATCCTGAGGGGCAGGGTCCGGGAAGGAGTCATGCTGTGGCGGCTGAGGGTCCTGCAGGCTGGGCCGACTTTGCAGGCGTTGGCTCAGCCAGCGGACAACTTCCCTGGGCTCTGCGGAGAGAACCCCTCTGTTGCGGGCAGTGCGGGACTGCTGTCTCTGCATCCGCCTCAGACGGCTTTGGTTCCTCCGAAAGAACTAAGTTTGGGTCTGTACATGGCTTGGACAGACCCACTGCCTCCCGGCCTCTTGAAGTTTGGTGAGGACCTTCTCCGAGGACTCACTGAAAAGAACTTCTCCGTGGAGCAGGCATCCAGAATGTTCTTCTGGACGTCCGGGTAAATCCAGAGACATGGAGCCAAGAGTGTCTCGGAGGCATACACTTGAGGCTGCTGCTCTAACCAGTCCGCTGGAATCGTCACGGCTCACAGCACCTGGGTTCCCACATCCGAACCACGTGCGAAGGTTGCAACAACTCCTCCTTCTGCTCACCTTCTGGCATCTTTCCATCAGATCCAGTCCCTGCTCCCACAAGATGTTCTGAAACTGGACCATGTGGGTTAAGTAGTGAGGACCTAATAGGCCAGGTAGCGGATGTGTCGTGCGCCTGCCCATAGCGTCCAGCTGCTTGGACTCTGGGTCCGGTGGCAGGGTGCTCAAATGTACGGCCTCTGGGACTGGTCATGTGAGGCTGTAATGACCACAGAATCGGCCAGAGGATGTGATGCCAAGTACTGGTCCTCCCTAAGGGCCTTGTACAGGTGGTCAGCCTTCTTCGGCATCGCGGGAGGCGAGTGTGGATGTTTCCACGCTGCCTTGGTGAGCCACAAGGTGTCCACCAAGGGTGGCACCACCACAGGCTTTGGATCTTTTGCCAAAGATATCTGGTAAGGCGAGTCTCGGGTCGAGTTCCTCTGCGTCCCCAGCCCATGTTCTCCTGGATATGCTCATAATCTCCAAGAATGATGGGTCATCCGGAGGAGATCTTGGGAGCTCACGTGGGTCCGGAGAAGGGCGCTGATTGGAAGAGGGATCTGGATCCATCCGCAAGTCGATCCGTGTCCTCCGTCGAGGCGAATGGCAGCATCTTCTGGGTCTCTTGGGGCTGGGTGACCCTGAAGAAGATCTGGACGGAGGTCTCCTCTTGTCTGGTCTACCCCTAGGAGGTTCCATGAGCTCCTGGGAAGGTACTGCCTGCAGCCCGGATGGAGTAGGGGTGCAGGGGCGGTGAGTCGCAGGTGGAAGAGGAGGAGAAAGAGGAGGTGGGGAACCCATCCTTCTTTATGGTATCCCACCAGTAGGTGAACAGCTCCTTGACCTCTGAAATGCCGAGGCCCGACGACGGACCGGGCGCCAGTGGTCGGGTTCCAGCGTCGGCTCCCGGGGAGTGCGACAGGACGGGTTCGCCCGTCTGGTCCTCGAGCTGGGTCAACTCCTCCTCCGTGGCGCCTCCTGACCCGGCGTCGGTGGGGCGTGGGATCCTCCTCTCTACTGGAGCAGGCGTCGGTCCACGGCCGGCGTCCGTGGTGCTAGAGCCTAACGGCGATGGGCGTCTGGCGGTCGTCGGTTCTCGGGACCAGTGGTGCTTGGCGGACGCCTGATCCACGTCCTCTTGAGTGAAGTCAGCTCTTTGGTCTTCTGCTGGGGAGGAGGGCAAGGAGACTGACGGCGTCGGGGTCCGGATGCGGGAACCGGACTTGTGGTGGTGGTGGCGGTCCCTGACCTCGGCAAGGCCTTGGAAGCCAAGAAGAGGAAGGCCTGGAGGTCTTGCCCTGAGGAAGACAAGAAGAACCTGAAGAAGTCTTCACCGCAGCAGGGAGGCTGAGGCGGGCCGGGAGGGGAGGCGGTCGGATCGGAGTCAGAGGCCCTAGAAGGACTTTGATCTCACCTCTCCTATGCTTTTCCGACAATTCCCCTTGGAGGCTGAATCACTAGCCTTAACTTTTCCTCGAAGGAACGCTTGCCAGGGCCTTCTGGCGTGAGATCCGGGTCTGGCTATTGAATCCCGACAGAAGGTACAGGCCGGTGTCGTGATCTGGGCCTAGGCACCGGACGAGGCCGAACGCGGTCTTTAAAGGATTTGCTTCCCACAGGCGCACTTGACAGATGGCCTTCCACGGAGGTTGGAGAGGACATCAGACAATGTGCCGAAGAAAAAACAAACTTTTCCAAATGGAAGAACTTTACCAGGCGTCGCTAGAAGCGGACGAAGAAGTCCGAGACATGCAAGTTGGCGGCGGAAAGAATAGGGATTCTGGCGGACCGCTTCTTATGTACTATGCCTGATGTCGGGGCGGACCGACGCCGGAGGCGGTCCCGCTGAAGACTGCCATAGCTAGAAGATTTCCGTGGTCCTGACGCCTGCCGGCTTCAGTCCTAATGGTGTTACCTGCTGCAAGAGCTGTATCTCAAGTAAGATATAGTACACTTAAGTACCTAAATCTAGCTAGTGTTTGTGTGTAGCTGGGGCTGTGAGACCTAATAACCTGCCCTCAGGCTGAGAGGTAGAGGAACTTGGGAACTTTTTGCTAGCTACAGAAACCAACCCAACTGCCTGCTACTACTGCTAGTCTGGCATCTGCTACCTATACCCTTAACCCCTACCTCCTACTTACTTTGGTGAAGGTGTAACCTGCTGCCCTGAGAGCCAGGGTAGAGGAGGGACTTGGGGATTAACAGAAAATAAACTATAGGAAGGAGAAAATCTTTGTTGTGCTACACAAAAAATAAACCCGTGTAGTTACCTATCTATATTATTAATATTACTTGGTGAAAGTGTGCGAGACACTATGTGGCTGTGAGACCTAATACCCTCAAGCTTGGTGCGCTCAGCTGAGAGGTAGAGGAACTTGGGGATTGGGGAACAACTGCGCCTGCTTACATACTGAAGGGGAAAACATTTTGTGATACACAGAAAACCTAAATAAACCACCTACCTAGTCCTATATATATTACTATTACTTTGGTGAAGGTGCAAGACACTGTGGCTGTGAGACCTAATACCCTCGCCCGCCAGGCTGAGAGGAGTAGAGGAACTTGGGGAACTCGCCCGCCTGTGGACTATTAGATATAAACTATACTGAAGGGGAAAACATTTTTGTGATACACAGAAAACCTAAATAAACCTAGCCTTAGCCTAGCTACCTACATATTACCTACTTTGCTGAAAGACGGTGTGTGAGACATTGTGTGGCTGTGTGTGTGTGAGACCTAACCAACCTGAGTGCTGCTGCCCTGGGAGGGTAGAGCCTCGAGGGACTTCAACAACTAACTGCAGACTTTTGGTCCATTTTGTGCTACACAGAAAAACAAATAAACCACCTAGTGTAGCTACTTACCTGTCTTATACAGTACATATTACTATTACTTTGGTGAAGGTGTCGAGACACTGTGGCTGTGAGACCTAATACCTGCGCCCCCAGGCTGAGAGGTGAGGAACTTGGGGAACTGCGCCCACCTGCGGACTTATTAGATATCAACTATACTGAAGGGAAAACATTTTTGTGATACACAGAAAACCTAAATAAACCTAGCTACCTATATATTACCTACTTTATTTATTTATTCTGAGATTTACCAGATAAGCATACTTAGCGTACATCCGCTCGTTTCCAGATGCGACCTGGGGTTACACGCAATAAAGTGCATAAGAAACAATTGGTACATAGGCAGTGTTGATGAAAACAGAGGCATAGAAATACATATATCTTGATCGTTTCCAGATGCGACCTGAGGTTACAAAGCATAGTGAACACGAAATACATTTGGTACATAGTCAGTGATGAAGAACAGAGGCAGAGAAGCATAGTATCTGGAAACAACAGGCTAATTACATACTACAGGTACAATCAGGCGAGAAAGGGTAAGGCAACAGGTCCATGGGATGTTACAGGCAGGACTTGTGCATACTTAATTAGTTACAAGTTTAAGACCAGATGCATAATACTATAGGGGTCTGAGTCCATATTCTTAACAAGCAGAGCCATGGGGAGTGAGGACAGAGGGTGTGGGCATCTAAGGGTAGGAAATTCTTTTTTTTTTTTTTTTTTTTAATGCTTGGGGCACTTGTTGCATCACCCTAGGGTGCTTAAGTTTAGAGGGTCTGACCTGCAGGTTGCAGTTACAGGAGACTGAGAAGTGGGCGTGAAGAAGATTGGACAAAGACCTTTGTGTGGTGGTAGACTGCCTGATGGCTGCTGGGAGATTATTCAGAGCATGGGCAGTCTGTATTTGAAAGCGATTGGCCCTTAGAGTCTGTGCATGAAAGGAACTTGTAATAGGTTCGAGTCAGAGCCCATAGCGAATAGGCGGTGAGGGTGGGTTGATAGAGTGGAACTGAGATAGGTAGGGAGGAGGAGTTTGATAAGTGTTTAGCTACTAGTTTAGCACCATGGAGCTGTCGCCTAGAGTGAAGCGAGGGAGACCTAGGGCAGCATATAGGTGGCAGTGATGGGTGGTAGGGGACATTCTAGGATAAACGGCAGAAGGAGTGGAAAAGGGGTCCAGGTTGGCTAGGGTTGTTTGGGAGGCTGCACCGTGAACAACGTCGCCATAGTCGAAGATTGGGAGTATCATTTTGTAAACTAAGCTCTCTCCTGACTGGGGTGGTTAGACACCCTTTGTTTGAGTACAGGGCACCAAGTTTGGTGGAGTTTTTCTGGAGGAGTCTATATGCACGGAGAAGTCAAGGTGTTGATCCAGCCATACCCACAGGTACCTAAAGGAGGTGCAGGACTCAAGGGTGGTTCCGTCAAGTGTATGAAAGGTGGGTGAGAGCCAGTAGCCTGGAGATTCTAGGCTGAGTGCGAAAGTTAGGGATATGGTTTTCTGTGTATTGAGGACTAGTTGGTTGGAGAAGCCAGGTTTGGACTGCGTTGAAATCTTGCTGGAGGGTAGAGATTAGAGCTTCATTTGAGGGCCAGAGGCATACAGTACAGTGTCCTTTGCTGAAGGGCGGTGTGAGACATTGATGTGGCTGTGTGTGTGAGACCTAACCAACCTGAGTGCTGCTGCCCTCAGGGTAGAGCCTTGAGGACTTCAACAACTAACTGCGGACTTTTGGTCCATTTTGTGCTACAGAAAAAACAAATAAACCACCTAGTGTAGCTACTTGCATATTACTTACTTTGGCGAAGGTGTGAGACAAATAAAACCTGCTGCACTAGAGGGTAGAGGAAGGAACTTGAGGAACAACTGCAGACTTCATAGAAATAAGCAATTAATACAAACTAAGGGAAAAACATTTGTTGGTAAACAAAAATAAACTCTTCTTTGGTGGAGGTGTGCGTAAGTGGCTGTGAGACACCTAACCTGCCCTGAAGGACCGTATAGGAACTTGGGGTGAACAACTGCAGAAGAGTAGTACTTGGTGACCACCACCACCTCTACCTCCCTCTCACTCCTACTCCCACCTACTCTGTTGTCCTGCCCACAGGCCCTTTTGTACTAGTGTTCTAAGCATAAGCACTAACTTCTAAGCACAACAGCTTCAGGTAAAATACTACACAACACACACAAATATATAATACAATTTTATTGTGTACAACAATATTTCAATATTTTTACAATTGCATTAGAAGGTAAAAATGCAAAAAATAAGCCAAAGCAAACTACTTTATTTTCCCTTTGGACTGGAAAACAATCTTCCATCTCATCTTCTTCAGGAACAAAAGTAAAGATGCAGACTCAGAGACTTCTTCACAGTCAAGCCAGTCCCAACCAGCCCCTCGAGTCCTTACCACCCTAGTCAGGAAAACGACCAAACCAATGATTCTCAGTCTGGGTCTGTAGTATTTGTAGACATAACAGGTGATCAATCTGACTTGGTCATACCAATTTCTGAAATGAGTGAGAAAAATTATAGCAGCAGCAGAAAGCGGCCTTTGATTTTAGATAAGGAAAATGAAACAACAAACTTAAAGTCTGATGAGAAAAAAGTAAAGATAAAAATATGATCAAAAAGGGCTTGAACATTTCAGCATCACTGGCTAAATCAGTTTACCTGGTTAGGTATGATGACCAAAAATACGTCATGTACTGCTCTGCCTGTGAGAAATATCCCACTCTTGCGACTCCTGCTTATTCAAAAAAACCTAACGTGTTTGCCACTGGTTCAAATAATTTCAGAATTGAGTCCGTGAGAGCCATGAAATCAAATCCACATATAATTTGTGCAAACCAGCATAGTCACAAAACTGGTGAACATGCAGTCAATTTTAACATATCTGAAACTGCAATATATCACGCATTTTCTCAGATGGAGGAAGTCACCAAAATAAAATGAGGCGTTTAACACCACATATTCCTTGGCTAAAATTTACATCCTTTCTCAGATATGGGTGGCTTTGCACATTGCAAGAAAAAAATGGGGTTAAACTCGGTAGTAATTACACAAATGGTAAGCAGACCAGAGATTTCTGTAATGCAATATCAGCTGTCATGTCTAAAACACAGATCCAGACTGTCAAAAATACAAAATTATTACGTTCTTGCAGATGGCAGTACAGATGCAAGCACTGTAAGTGGAAAATGTCTTCCTCGTTTTGTTGTTGGTGCAGAAAAAAAGTTACAACTGTGTTAATTAAAGCTGTAGCTCTTAAACATTCTCACGCAGATGGAGTTTTTAAAGCAATAACCTCCGCTTCTGAGTCTGTTGATCTTTCTTTGCGGACCTTAACAATGTGAGCAGACCTGGACCAGTTCTCGTATGTGCCAACTTTGATGGTGCCAGTGTGATGATGGGCCATACAGGTGGCACCATAGCAAAATCCAGAGATGTCCCCACTGTAATACCCATACGCGTAGCCCACAAACTGGAGTTAGCAGTTCTCGGCGTCATGAAAAAAATCCTTTGTTCCAAAAGTAGAAAATACCTTGAAAGGATTTTTAAATTTTACCACTACAGCCCCAAGAAACTTAGGGAACTGCAGGAAATAGCAGATGTCATACACACCGAGTTGGCTCATTTCAGTGCAATAAAGCAAATGCGTTGGCTTCCAAGTAAAGACAGCGTTCAGTTCATGCTATTCAAGTCAACCTGCCTACAGTAATTCAACATCTTGAACATGTCTCAAACTCTGCTGGTGATGATGGGGCCAAAGCAAAGGCACTTCTAAGAGATGCGCCAGTACAGTTTATAAAATTACTGTTTATTCTTCAAGATTTTCTGCCAATATTGAAAAATTTATCACTTGAATTTCAGAAGGATGACCTACTAATATTAGAAGTCCCCCAACTCGTTGATACATACTTACTCCAGTTGACTGAGCTAAAAACAAGACCAGGAAAGTTTATGACATCATTTCTAAACCAATATAATCTTGCAGAGAAATGCATGAACTATCTCATTTCAAAGCGTGGCAGTGAGGACAAGATTGTTCTTTTCACTTTCAGAGGGAACTGTCCAGAAGTAAATTTTACGACTGATACACAGCTGCACAGTTTAACAGATGCAACAGTATCTTACGTTGATCTGTGTTTCGAATTTCTTGGAAGAACCTCTAAAATGGTTGCTTAGATTTCAAAATTTTGATCTGTCACGAGAAGAACTTACAATTTGGCACAACTGATTTAAGTCATTTATTAGACTACTTTCACAACTTTTTTCTGAAGATCATGTAACCAGTATAAAAGGAGTATTGTGCATTAAAAGCAATGCTTAAGTCTGCAGTTGATAAGCCATATCTGCAAGTGTATTCACGACACTACGAAGAGAAACCAGCCCAGCATGCTCACATCTTGACCTAATAGAAATGTTACTGGCTATGAGTGTGTCTACAGTTAAATGTGAGAGGTATTCTCCATTCAGAATCTTATAAAAACAAAAATAACAGAAGTTTGGCTGATGACACACTCCAGTCACTTCTGCATATAGCAGTTGAAGGCCCTGCATTAGACAGCTTTGATCCGGATCAAGCTATCAACCACTGGCTACTATCTGGTCCTGGCACCGCCACATTCATGGTCATGCTAGTTCAACTACTAGTTCTGCTGATTCACACGAAAATGTCCCTGAGGCTGTCACTAGTCTTGATGATGACATGACTGAATATGATGCTCCAGCTGGAGCAAGCTCAGGCTTCCTGTAACTTTTCCGATGCTGATGCTGTGTCTGCTACTCTGCTGTAATGATGTTCTCACTGTGCTGCTGGCTGGCACTCTGTGCTGCTGATGCAACCACACTTGGCAGTCAGTCCCTCACTGCTGATGCTAATTCTGTCTATGCTCACCATGCTGCTGACAAAATAAAATCATATTATTTATTCTCCTTATTGTCTATTTCAACACTAAATAACATACTACAATAAATCCATTGAATTTTCTGTGTTTGATACTTTCCATTAAAAATATGCCATTTTATACCGGGACTACCAACTCAAGCACTGGGACAACTACTTTTGGACAAGCCACTTGTCTGTGGACAAGTACCTAATTTTAAAATTTGTCAAGCCCTGACTTCAAGGAGGTGGGTCAGAATCTGTTTAGGAAAAAGACTCTGCAAGACTGCTGTGCCAGATCTGGCATCACTCGTGGACTGGGTGTCCAGGCTATAATGCTTAGTGAAGGTGTGGACTGACCTCCAGGTAGCTGCTTTACATATTTCCTTTAGAGGTACCTCTTGGCAGATGCAATAGTGGCAGCTACTCCTTGTAGAGTGGGCCCTGAGACCAGAGGGAGGACCTTGCCTGCCTTTGAGTAGCAAAACTGAATAAACTGGACTATCCATCGAGAGATAGTCCTCTTTGAAGCAGGAGTACCTTTACCTACTTCCCCATAGGTGAGGAACAGATGTTGTCTGTCCTGCCTATGATCTTTGGTATTAGTCATGTAATAACTCAGTGCTCTTTTTTTTTGTTTGTTTGTTTTTAACAACCAAGCTGTGCAATCTAGCTTACCTGAGCTAGAGTGTTCAGTAAAGAAACTGGCAATGTTACAGACTGGTTCAAATGGAAGTCAGAAACCACCTTGGGAGGAACTTCCTATTAGTTCTCAACACTACCTTGTCCCTGTGGAAAGAAACATAGCCCTTTTCCCACAGAGGGCCTGTAGCTCGCACATCCTTCTGGCAGAACTGATTGCTACCAGAAAAACTACCTTCCAGAGAAGAAATTTAAGCTCTGCAGATGCCATAGGCTCAAAGGCGAAGCACAGCTGACCAATGCAAATATCAAGGTCCCATGCTGGCACTGGTTCCCTGTGAGGAAACAAATGAGAGAGCCCTTTAAAGAATCTTTTGAATATAGGGTTTGATGCCAGGAGGTAATAGATTCTAGCTGAAAGGCATGCTGAAACTGAAGCCAGGTGCACCTTCAGAGTTGAGTGCTGCAACCCCGAGGAGTGCAGGTGAGACAAATAATCAAAAAGGGTTGGGATCCCGGCCTGGGCTGGGACTATACCTTGTCATTGCACCAAATGAAATCTTTTCCATTTTGAGGCATACTGTAGGTTTTCTTGGTGGAAGGCTTCCTGTAACCCTTAAGGACTTCTAAAACTGCTTTACAGAATTGGCAATCTGCATATTCTAAGTCCTCAAAAGCCAGGCCTTGAGCTCGAGAGACCTGAGACTGGGGTCACTACCCCACCTGAAATGAAGTCAGTAGATTGTACCTCTGAGGGAGGTGAATCGGTTTGCTCACAGACATCGAGAGCAGCAGGGAGTACCAAGGCTGTCTTGCTCAACCCAGGGCTACCAGAATCATTGAAACGGGTTGTGACCTAAGCTTGATGAGCACCCTGAGTATCAGAGGAAAAGGAAAGGCATAGAGGTATCTGCCTGTCAGTCCAGAATCAGGGCATCCACTGGAACCGTCCCTTCACTGGAGCCCTGCAGCAATAAAGAGGTAAGTGGTGATTTTGGTGGGAAGCAAAAGATCTATTTCTGGAATCCCCACCTCCTGAATACAGCATTCACCACTTGCTTGTTCAATGCCCATTGTGATGGGCCTGGTTTATCCAGCTCAAGGCATCTGCCAAGGTGTTGTCCTTGCCTGGCAGATGAATTGACTGTAGAGATGCATTTAGAGAGTAAGCAAGGCTCCACATCTTCATTGCCTCTGTACACAGAGGTGGACCTGTCCCTCCTTGTTTGCTGATGTAAAACATTGTCGTGGTATTGTCTGTTCTGACTTGTGCCCACTTTCCTGTATGAGATGAGAGAAACCCTGAAGGGCCAGATAAACAGCTCTTAACTCCAGCAGGTTTATGTGCAGGAGTGAGTCTGCACTCTTCAAGTACCGTGGATGGTGTGCTCCCTAAGTGAGCACATCAACCAAGCAGGGAAGCATTGGTTGTGAGAACCGGGGACGGAGGCTCCTGCAGAAATGGAACACCTTCCCTTAAATTTTCCAGTTCCTCCACCATTGGAGGGCCTGTAGTAACGATTGTGTAACTGGTACTGGCTTTGAGAGGAGTCCACCTTTGGCACCAGTGTGCTCTGAGGTGGAACTGAATATCTCTCATCTGAAACCTGGCACCTATGACTGTGCTTGTTGCTGCAGCCATGTGCCCTAACAGTTGAAGAAACTGTTTTGCTGGCTTTGGCCTGCCCAGGGCAAATGAGCCTGCCAGAAGTGGAATGCTTTCTGCCTCTCCTGAGGGAAATGCTCTTCCCAATACTGTATTCAGTTCTGCACCTATGAACTGCAGAACCTGCACAGGGGTCAGGACTGACTTTTGGTACTGAGAAGGAATCCCAGGAAAGCAGCATATCCTGGGTTACCTGAAGGTGATCTGACACCTGTTGGTGGGATTTCCCATGATTAGCCAATCGTCCAGATAAGGAAAAATTGTGGCCCAGTCTTCTGAGGTGTGCCACTACTACTCCTCGCACTTGGTAAAGACCCTTCGTGCAGAGGTAAGGCCAAAGGGAAGTGCTGAGAACTGGTAGTGGCGTGAAGGAGTCTGAATCTGAGATGCTTTCTATGTGACTCCCTTTTGGGAATATGGAAATATGCATCCTTTATATCCAAGGAGGCTAGCGGTCCCCTTTTGCAGAGTTTGCAAAATCATGGCCATTATGACCATTTTGAACCTGGGCTTACCAGGTACCTGTTTAGCTGTCTGAGGTCTAATATAGGCCGCCACTCTCCATTCTTTTTGTTCTTAGGAAATATCTGGACTAGAACCCTTGCCCTCTTTGGTTGTGGGGACAGGCTCCACTGCTTTGCCAGCAGTAAGGCCTACACCTCCTACTCAATAAATTTCTGAGAAAGGAGTTGGTGCAAAATGTTTTAACCTTGGAGGAAGAAGGACTTGAAGCAAAGGGAGAGACCCTGATTCACTATTTCAGGACCCACTTGTCTGTGGTTATTTTTAACCATTCATGGAAATAGTGGTTGAGTCAGCCCCCTACAGGATGTGGAGAGCAGCCTGAAGGAAAAGTCAGGGTTCTGTGTTTGCTTGCTGCTGAGGCTAAGCAGATTGGGATCTCTCGAGAACCCCTTCTACCTCTAGCTCTGTAAATCCAGTCTGCTGTGGTTGGTATTGCTGCTGGGAAACAGTCTGTACCTGAAAGAAGAGCCTCCTAAAGAGGACCTGCCCTGCCTCCCCTAGAATAGGACAAAGTTGAAGTAGAGGGCCTGTCTCTGGTGAGTTGCTCCTAAAAGTAGCTTCATATTCATCTACTTTTTTCATATATGCCTCAGTCTGGGCACCAAAAGAAGTGGCCTTGACAGGAAAGTTTGTTGCCTTAGTTTGTTGGTAGCCCTCAGCCAGGCAAATCTTCTTAGAGCAATGGTACCAGCCATCCACCTTGCAGCTGTATCATTGGTGTCAGCTGCCATCTGAAATTGATATTTGGAAGCCTCCAAGCCCAGTTTAGCTGTGTCTAGCAGCTCTGACACAACATTGTCCACTACTGACTGCCAGAGCTTTCTAATAAAGGGCTGCATAGGCAGTAGCTGGCTTGATGAATTGCCAGGGATGCTGAAAGGTACCCCTTTTTGCCATGCTGTCCACCTTTCTCGAATCCTTCTGAGGAGGTGAGAGGATAAGGAGTTTAGCTTTCTCACATGCAGCCTGCTGTACAATACCCTGGTGGTCTGGGTGACTAAAAGAAACTCAGCACCAAATCTTTCTAACTGATACTTCTTGTCACACTTTTTGTCTGTGGTGTGACTGTATTGAGAGCCTTTAGGATTTCTAAAACATCCTTCTTAAAGAAATTGCAGATAGGGCAGAAGGAGCCTTTTGAGGGTGTCAGCCCCATAAGCTCCATGTATTGTGCCTCCTATTCATCCAGGATCTCTTCAGCTGTTTCCAGATCCAGGGTCTCTACCATTTCTTAAAAGCAAAATGGGAAGAGAAATCCTCTGAGGGTCTGGGAGAGGCAAAATCCTGTTCTGGTGACACCTCAGGTTCAATTCCATCTTCATCTTGGTCATCCTCCTCATATGCCACTGTAGCAGTAGGCAAAGGCAGGGTAACAACATTTGCTTTTCAGCAGTAGTAATCACAGGCTGCTGAGGGGTAATAAACCCTACAACACCTGGAGTAAAGCGAAGCCTATGTCAACTCAGCAGGAGAAGGAGCATTAATAGGCATATGAGGGACCCCTTGGGCGTTTCAGCCTTAATCTGCTTTAATTTTTGGCAGGCACGGGTAGTCAACGGCTGACTGCCTCTCTTGCCAAGTCCTCACCCGTATCACTGGTGGATTTAGAGGCTCTGGAAGGAACTCACAGTCTTAGAGGAGGTGGACTGGTTAGAGCCCATGGACCCCTCCTCTAGTTTTCTTAAGCCTCTCCATGCATTTTCTACTGTCTTAACAGGGAAAAGACTTACTGTATAAATATCAGTTTTCATTGAAGTGCTGTTGCCCAAGGCAGATCAAGCAAAGATCATGCTTGTCTGCCTTGGCAAACACTCCACACACTTCAAGCAATTCTTGAACAGGGGGTTCCATTTTCTTTTAGGCTTGTCTGACATTATAGAAAACAGGAACCAGTAACCGACAAAAATTTGCAGTCTGTTTCAACAGAATAATGGTAGGTTCAGGAACCAATAAAGTGAAAAGCGATCAGTCCGATTGGATCCAGAACTGATAAACCTTGGTTCAAAGCGGTTAAAATTAAATAAAATTAAAAATAAAGTAACCGGAACCCTCTAAAAATGTTCCAATTAAATAAAAAGGTTGGTTCCCCTCAGTTCAACGGGACGCAAGGAACCAATAAACAAGTTTAAATATAAAACTAATGAGGTATAAAACACTAAAGAACAACGACACTAGGCTTTTGCTCTATGCACTACAGGAATCTGTCTTGATTGAGAGAGATCTCAGGGCATCTGAACTTTGCAGCAGAGAGAAGAATCTGAGGTAGAATGTAGGCAGCTGACACTGGGCAGTTTGAAAATAGATGCACGAGCTTAACATTCCATGATTAGCATAGCATTCTGTTCTCTCTGGGGCAGTGCTGGCAAGGGAGCACTGCAAGAGTAATAATATTAGTGAATTCCTGGGGTTAGAAGTTATGGTCATACGATTTAGATGGAGGAGAACCGACCTCCGACACCCGCCTCCTGGGACTGAACCCAGAAAGGGGGTGGGGGATCGACAAGAGTCAAGCTGAAGTGGAGCCAGCCACAGAGATTGGTCCGTCATTTCTGGGTCGATTGGCTGCCAGTCCAGCATTGGAGGAGGCAGGCAGGGAGCCTGGGCTCTCGTTTTCCCTGGGTACAAGGAGCCAATCCTGGCCTGTCTATGAAAGGTAAGCCACCCTCTACCCCATGACTGAGTGTGGTAGAGGGACTGGATGAAATCGCCAGGCCTGAGGCCTGCAGATCATTAATGAGGTCCCAATCATCAAGGCCGGACAGCTTTTTGCCACTGAAAGGCGTGAAGCACCTATTCTGCACATCGGATGTAAATCCAGAGATTTTAAGACAGGATTGCCTAAAAGGCATATGCCAGTGGCAGCTGTTCTGTCAAATGTGTTGTACAGTGTTCTGAGAGGTTGCTAACATCCTCAATAGCCTGTAAACTCTGAAGCAATTTCTGTTTCTGAGAGCCATCAGAGAGGGCCTGAGTGGCAGTTTTGCCCTTACTCTAGTTGGTATTTAACCATGAGTGACAGATAATTTGCAGTCCTGAGACCCAAAGTGGAGGAGGCATAAACCCTCCTCCCCTCCCCAAGGTCAATCCTATGAGTCACATTGTCTGGGGAAGGAGCTAAGGTGTTTAGACACTTTACACAGACATGAGCTGCCTTGATGACAGAGTCAGTTTGGCCTAGGGAGCAAAATAAGAAAGTCCATGAGGGGTGTTATAAAACTTGTCTGCCCTGCGTAACATGGCTGTCACCATGTCTGTCTGTGCCAGGCTGCCATGGTGACATTCTTCAAGGCTAGAAGCATTGGAGGAATTATCCTAGGGAGATTCAGGGATCTCCAGAAGTCTACCAGATCTTTCCCAGTGACATCTCTTCCTTAGTCTGGAAGCCCACAGCGGAAGGCAACTGCTTCATCACATTAAAAATGTGGCATCCTCAGGAGGGACCTTGGAGTGCGTTGCACAGAGTCCTCACTGACTTGTCTGAGATCAAGATTTCTTCCTCCTCATCCTCCACATCATCAGAGGTGAATGAGATCAGGGTGATAATCCTCCTACTCAATGTCGACCTCTTAGGTAGATCTGCAAGGAATCTCTTGCAGTAAGCCATCTCGTCCCTTCCTCCTTCCCCTACACATGTGAGGCTCTCCTATGTCTGCTTCTCCTCTCTCTTTTTGGCAGGAACCTCTGGTCCCTCCTCGGTTCCTCTGCAGGACTCTTTTGCTTATGGTTTCTGTCGAGAGAACTGAGGAGGCGTGGGGCTCCCACTCTTACAGCATGTAGTGATGCTGGCACTTGACATTGGGGTGTGAGGGCCCCTGGTGAGACTGCTAGCTAGAAAAGTTTCCGTATGGTCCTAGTGCCTGGCATCTATAGTTCCCTAGGTGTGGCATGCGCAAGAGATCCCTCGCAGATCTGTTACGGTAAGTTCTTACATAACTGTACTTTCTTGCTTGGTTCTTACAAAAAAAACTATTGACAATACTGATATGAAGTAGACAATTTTATATAAAATGTATATTTTCGTGTGGGAAAGAAGTATTGGTCCTTCTAAAGGTAAATTCTTGCTTTGGTAATTTTGTATCTGAATCTTTCAAAACATTGTATGTTTAAAGTGATACTTTCATCACCCCAGTGATTATGGCCCAACCTTGTTTAAGCCTTTAATCATTGCTTTGTCTTTTTGTTTCCTCTAAATGTCAAATGTTACTCTCTGTAAATTTGCTATTAATCCCAATTATTACCACTCTTAATTTGCCCCGATACTGCATGTAATCCATACCCAGGTTGCCCCTGAAAAGGGACTGTACTGTCTCAGTGATTCACCGGTCACCAAAACTCAAATAAAATAAATAAATAACTTAAGTCACCGGTTACATGTGGAGGCTATAGGAACCAACCCAAGACTGCAGCTGCCTAGCCATGCACAGCCCAGTGCTCTGACCATTAGGCTATACTACCAACAAGTGTTCTGGCTGAGAGCATACTAATTCCTCCCGCGCCTCCCTCCACCCCCGCCCTAGGATACACTGCCATCAAGTGTTCTGGCAGGGTTAGTGCTACTCCCTCCCACCCCTTACTCTAGAAGCACCCACAGTGCATCAGGGTAACAGTCCCTAATTTCTAACTTTTTAAATCCAGCTACCCTTATAGCCAAGGTGGAGCGGCAACATTCCATCCCATCCGGTTTGTTTACTGGCAGCATGTCACTCCTACCCCTATGCATACTGCTTCCCTCACCCTCCTACTAATCCCTCTCCCCAGTCCCAAGCACTCACTTCCTATATCGTCTCTCCCAAACTACCCTCACTTCCTCCTATACATTCAACACATTTTCCCTATGTGCCTCCACTCTCCCACCTATCTTCTCAGCCCAGCTCTCTCCCGTAGAAACTGTCGTGCTCTTACCACCAAACTGAGAGCCTGTTCCTTCAGCAACCTCTGACGTTACTCCAGGTTTCTCATACCCTGCCTCCTTTTCTCTCCTGGCAGGTGATGTTGAACCCAACCCAGTTCTACTGCCCTGGTGGTACTCCATCTAGTGGACTTGGCAACTATCATGTGAATGCCAGGAGCTTGTTTCCCAAATGGACCATCTTAGGGCTTGGGTCTCACTAAACTCCTGGACATCTTATGCATGACAGAGACTTGGCTACCTCCAGTCTCCAACTCCAAAGAGGATGTCCCAGATACTCGTTGTACAGGCAGGACAAAGGAAGCAGGAGGTGGTGTTGCAGCATCGTGCACAAATCTCTCCCCTCCTCCACTGTACTCCAACAGGTCTCCTCTCTTTGCATGAGCTACTGTTCCTTAAACTGTCCTACCCATTTTCATTGGGGTTTGCCATTTCTCCACCAAAGTTCAGCCCTCTGCCATAGTATTCACCCTAGCTCCCTCACCTCTTTCACCCAGGCTGGTGAACTGCTGCTTCTGAGCAACTACAACTTAAATCGCTCTCTGCCCAATCCAAATCTATCACCCAGGAAATCAAGGCCCTAAATCTTGCCCAACTAACATCTGAACTAACTAGGCTAAACCCCCACTCTGCCAACTATTCTTTAATTGACTAGATTTCAACATCCCATCCCTCAAATACCCATCTGCTAGCACACTACCAGATGCCTTCAGTGATCACAGCATGATGTATTGTTGTAGGAAATCTCCCCCAACAGTATCTGTGGTTCCTCCCACTCAGATCTCTCAACGTCCAAGCTTTATTGTCAGACCTATACCTGGCCAACTGGCTGGTGTCTTCACAGCCCTATCGTGAACTCGCTCTTACTTCCTTCACCACCACCCTTCTGTCAGCGTGGCTCAGTTGGTAGCACATCCGCCTCTGGACCAGAAGGTCATGGGTTCTCGTCCCACACAGGGATTGTACTTGCACCTAAAAATCGCTGGCATCCGAGTGCAGTATTGGGGGTGCTGTACTGCTGGGGTGTGCCGTCCTTCAGATGAGACGCCAAACTGAGGTCCTTCTGCCCATCCTGGTGTTGTCCTGGTGGGTGTCCAGGTGGAAGTAAAAAGAACCCAGGGCACTCTTCACAAAAGAGCAGAGAACATTCATGGTGTCTGGCATTGTTCCCTTCCCATAAACCGTTTCATGCAATTATCCAGGCTGTGTGTGGGTGATGATGTGCGATATGGTTGCCACCACATTCAGTCACTTCACTACCAGTCTAGCATTGCTTGTAAAGTGCTTTGGGATACTGTGTATGAAAAGCGCTATATAAATGCTGATTCTTCTTCTTTTTCTTCTCAGTATCTGAGATCTCATACCCTTCCCAAAATGACTGCGCCTGCATTGAAAACACCTCCCATCGTAATCTGAATAACCTAATCGCCTCTTTTCAAGTCCAGAGACCAGGCTTGGTGCACTTTCAAAACAACCTCAAGCCAAGCTGACCTGCAAAATACAATGCATTAAGAAATGTCTGCAAGAAGGCAGTGCAGCACTCCGCCAAGGCTCACTTCTTCAAAACAACTAAATGACAACACGCCCTCACCTGCAGAGTTCTGGAAAACTCTTCACCCCTCCTAGGTTCCTCCTCCCTTACCTCCCCATTTTCCCAGCTCATCCAGCGTGAGCCCTTCCTCTGCGGCCTCCTCTATCAATCTCTTCTTCACCACCCTCGCTCTCCTCCTGGAACCCCTCCCCTGTCTCCTACCTCCTCCCACCACCAATAGGTTCTCCTTCCCCCATTACAATAACAGAAATACTCCAGGCTCTAAAACCCTAAATCCTCCAAACAGAACCCAGACAGTCTCAACCCCAAAATTACTCAAGATCTCTGCTCCAGAATTGCCCCTCCCTCGCCCACCTTTTCAATCTATCCATCTCACAATGTGCAGTCCCTAGGGCATGGAAACTGTCTAAGGTCATTCCACTACACAAAGGAGTTGATCCTCTCTGCCGGGCAACTACAGGCCTATCTCGCTCCTCCCGCCTCTCCAAAATCCAGGAGGCACTTATCTCCAAAGACTCAACTCCTTCCTGGACACCCCAAGCTCCTTCCAATCTGGTTTCAGGCACTTCCATTCCACCTCCTCCTCTCTGCTCCACCTTACTAGCCACATTAATTCCGCTATGGACAAGGGTCGACCCATCTTGCCGATTTTCGTTGACTCGCTAAGGTCTTTTTGACTCGGTCTCCACAGTCATATACTAAACAAATTAACTTCTATAGGACTCTCCTCCTCTAAGAATTGGTTTCAGTTATATCTCAGATAGCGACATTACAACTAGGGCACTCCAAATCCACCCCTCCCCATTCATGCTGGTGTCCCTCAAGGGTCCATTCCAGGCCCTACTCTTTTCTCAATGACCTTCCCTGATTGCTCATCCATGCACATGCATGCAGATGACACTGTCATCTATGCTTCAGGCCCTCCCTCCCAGCAGTCCAGATGTCCCTGCAAGCTGCTTTTGAGACACCCTAAATTGGTCTGAGGCAAACCTCCTCAAGTGTAACACCAAAAAACTGTTGCTATGGCTTTTTGCACCGCCTAAAGGCTAGCTAAGCTCCTTCTTCTCCATCCTTCTTTTCCTTGGATGGTACAAAATAGATACAGTGCAGTCTTTCAAATATCTAGAGTCTAGTTAGACCCAAGTTAGATTTTTCCCAACACATTTAACTCGTCCATTCCAAACTCCAGCACAAACTGGAAGCCTTATATAGGATTAAGGATGGTCTCTCCCTCCCGACCCGTAAAGAGCTCATCACCAAACTAATTCTCCCCACGACAGATGATGCTGACATAGTCTACAACAGCCTCCAAAGTCTCTCACAAAACCTGACCCCATGTACACAACGCCTTTTTTCGCTTCACTTCCAACCTCCTTTCGAACCCACCATTGCTCCCTATACTCTGCCCTATCCTCTCCTCTCTCGCCAGTCGAGGCCTTGCTCATTGTACTGCCGTCAGCGGCAAGTTCTGGTTTGCAGCTGTCCCCCAATCTCTCCAATCTTTATTCCCTCATCAACCTCAGGCTACTGCCTCAGAACCCGTGATTCCCGCCTTTCACTCTCCCTAATCCTCACTCGCAGTCAGGTGAGTCACTTCCTCCTTTATGCTCCTGATCTTTGGAATCATCTCTCCCCTCGATCCACCTGCTCCCACTCTAGCCTCGCTCAAAAAGCGATTAAAGTACCCCAATCGACTGCTCCATTTCTACCCCTGACCTCTTCCTCCTCCTCCCCTCCACTTCCCCTACCTTCTCTCCTCCTGTACACTTTCCCCCTCCCCAATATCTTCTCCCTTGCATAATCCGAGACCATACTACCCACCTACCACACCCTATGTGAATTCCTGAGCGGTTCTAACTTTTTTCATATGTAGCCTAGAATAGCCAGGTACCCAGATTAATCATCTATTGTGCCTATGTATACAATTATTTTTTGCTTATGTATATATTGTTCATGCTGTATTATACTGCCTATTGCACTCTGCACCTTGTCAATATATCACTCCAATTATGTACCGTGTTTGTATAGTTACCTAGATATATATCATTCTATTTTGGTTCACCCAAATGTTTTTAATGTTTTGCTACACTGACTACTGTATAACCCTTTACCCCTCCCTGGGTCACACTTGAAATGAGCCTCAGCTCAGTGTGCCTTTCCCATTACCAAATTTTAAATAAATAAATCTGTGTAAATAGCTGTTTAAAACTTCTGTATTAGAGTAGAGCTTTTAAACCTGTTTTGGACATTGTATAGTATGTTTGATAAATGGTACTTTTTTTTTTCTTGTATCTGACTCAACCCACCTTCCAGCAGGTTGCAATCATGAAAAAGAGAGACATGAGGCAACCAAACTACCAAAGTCTGTAAGAAAGCATCTATAAAAGTAGAGAGGTTCTCAGTAAATGACCTGGAGGCTAGTGGGGCACAAGACCAGAGGCAACATGGATTCACAACAGGGAGATCTTGTGAAACAAATCTAATAGATTTCTTTGACTTGGTAACCAGGGTGGTGGATCAGGCAGGGCGGTGGACATGGCCTACCTAGAGTTTAGCATAGCATTTGACACTGTCCCACACAGGAGGCTAGTAAACAAGTTGCACAGTCTGGGAGTAGGTCCCAAGGTGGTACACAGGGTCCAAAATGGCTGAGCAACAGGACACAGAGAGTGGTGGTAAGCGGAGCTCAATCCCAGGAGGGGTGACAAGTGAGGTGCCACAGGGCTTGGTTCTATCTGGGACCAGTCCTCCTCAATATCTTCATTAGTGACATTATGGAGGGCTGGAAGGAAAGCCTCTTTGTGGATGACACCAAGATCTGCAATAGGGATTGGAGGAGTGGTCAAGAACATGGCAGCATAAATTTAATACAAAATTGCAAGTCATGCACCTGGGCCACAGGAATACTAGAGAGGAATACAAAATGGGGGGATACTAACAACAACAACAAACGTGGAAAGGGACCTGGGGTAAACAAAAGCGGACACTTGGCCAACTGAAAGGTGGCCAAGCAATATAAAGGTGGTGGGGAGGGCTGGAGGGATGCTGGGGTGCATAGGGAGGGGCATCACCAGTAGAAAACAGGAGGTGGTGATGCCACTGTACAGACAATTGGTCAGGCCACATCTGGAATACTGTATTCAGTTCTGGAAACCACATCTCTGGAAGAACATTGACAGAATGGAGTCAGTCCAGAGAAGGCAACAAAAATGGTGAAAGGAATGCACCAGAAAACATATGAGGAAAGATAAAGAGCTCAATATGTATACCTTGGAAGAAAGGGGGAGAAATATGATAGAGACAGTCAAGTACCTCAGGGAATCGACAAGGTCCAGGAGGGCAGCATCTTTCAAAAATAGAGATGTGCAAGAAATGAAAATTATGTACCTACCATAATTCTTGATCTTTCTATCTCCACCATTCATCGGCTGGTGTTTTCTGGCGGAGGAGCAGGACCTTGAGGAGCATTTTTGTAAGGAGGTCGGCCCGCCCTCGAGCCAACACACTGTATGGTGCTCACGGGTTGGCTAAAACAACGCTGACTCCTCCTCCATCCCAATTCTGCATGCGGAGAAAAACAGTAAGAAAAAAAGGGAGGGCGGGCAAGGGGCTCGAGACAGGAAAAGGAATAAGTCGACAGAGTACAGGAAAGGTAACCTAGGGGTCTGGGACAGGGGCCCCAAACCTCTGAGCAGGCTAGGAGGGACAGAGAAAGAGCGAGGAGGAGAGGGAGACAGGCGCCACCCGGAGGATCAAAACTCTCTGGGCTTTGGAAAGTGCCACTGCATTCAGCCATCTGCTCTGCCACTCCAGAAAATGGAAAAGAGAATCCTTGGGCTGAAAAGTAACCCCAGGAGGAGCTAACTGGGCAACAGCCCAGAAGGCAGATCTAGACCAGAGAAGAAGGTACACACAGCCAAGCCCACACTGGAGGAACCAAGGGGAGGGAGAGTGTCTCCTGCTCCTCGCTGAATGAAATCCCCTGGGCAAGGATGATCTATGCCCCTGCAGGGTCTCCAAAAAGAGAATTCTCCCAGAGAGAGGGTAGTGAGCCCTCTTAACAAGAGAGTAAAACCCAGGAAAAACCTAGAGGACATGGAGCACCATATCTACAGAGATCCTGCAGAGGGACAGAAATAGCTGCAGCCAATGGGAAGAGCCACAGCTTCAGAGGAAAAGATGGGAGTCACCTGGGCCTCCAAGATAATGACAAAGAGGGTCCTCAGAAGAATTCTGAGATGCTACCAAGTACTGGGAGCTTGAACCAGCCAGAGAAGGGATGCCAGCAGGGATGTGAGGAAAGCCCGCTGAGTCCCCATCCAAAGGGCAAGCATCCCTGCCTGTTCTCCCCAGTGTAGACTCCACCCCGACATCCCAAGCAGAGGAACAGAGGAACCAGAAGACTAGTCCACAATTTACCTAAACTGGGGAACACATGCAGGGAGGAGGAACTGCTCACAGATTGAGGTCCTAGAGGGGAAGGAGGGGGAAGCAGTGATGAATGGTGAAGATACACAGAAAGATCAAGAATTACAGTAGGTATGTAATTTTCGTCTCTTATCTGTGTCAATCTTCACTATTCATCACTGGTGGTGATACCAAGCCCCGAGAGAGACCTGGTACCTCCCTGAGGCAGGAAAGTCCCTCAGCCCCCTGAGGTGGAGACACAGGAGGGAGACCCTTACAGGCCTAACTAGGCTAGGGACTGGTTAGGATGAGGTGGGTCTCCCTCAGCTGGGAGAAGGAAGTTGCCCTGAAGTTCCCGCCTCACCCTGTGGGGAAAAGGTGGGTTCCCGAAGGAGGAGGCAATCACCTTTCACCGGGCAACAGGTGATAACCAGGATAGACAAAGCCATGCCGTCCACCTTATGCAGATCGCTGTCCCCACTAGCCTGGACACCACCTCACTAGCATCATACAATGCCCTTGCTTGCTGCCTCGCGAGCTTCAGGTCACGTGCAGAGAGGGCAGCTTGTCTGGTTGCCTCTGTATCAGGCATAGATGCTAGGATTTTCCCTAGCAAGGACCATAAGTGCCTGTTGTAGGCAGCATGATGGACCTGATGCTGAGACTGAAAATGAGAGATGTGCCGAGGAAAGCGCTCTTCTTCTTCTCCAGAAGTCAAACTCCGTGGAGTCTGCATCTGGGGCTGGTCACATCTCGGCGCTATGCCCAGGAGGAATGTCCAGGATCATCACGCCCAAGAGGGGGTGAGATAAGGCCCTGAAGATTCTAGGGGTGCACAATACCTGCACTGTCAGTACATAGGGACTGGAGAGGGACTGAAGGATACCTCAAGCATGGTACAATGCCTTCCTAAAGGTGGAGGGCCAGGTGGGTACCACCAGGTTGCCCGCACTGTATTTGCTTAAAAGTACACGCCGCCAGCTCAGGATTCTGACTTGCTAATCTGGTGATGTGCAGCTTATCTCTGAACCTCAAGATGGCAGCGGATAACTGGTCTCGTCAGTGTCTGAGGAAAAGGTGGACAGAGGGACCTCTCACTCAAGTGAGGAAGCCGCGAGTCCGGGAGAGTTAGAGACTGGCTGCCCAGGGGAGAGTGGTGAAACACCTGCTTGTCCATGGATCTTACGGAGGCAGGAAAAAGGGCAGCCATGGCTCTAAACTGTTCCCAGGTCAGTGACCCTGTAGGACCAGAGTGGCCTGGGAGAGGGAAGGGTTGGCAGAGGTAGAGGGACCAAATGTCTCTGAAGAAGACAGCGACCTCTGCCAGCGCCGGGGACTGAACAGCGAACCAACACCTCGGGAGGATCCATCGGTCGGTAGTCAGCGGCCATCCAACCAGACTGGAACGGTCGGGACTGAGCCCTGAAGGAGATTCCCTCTCGCGAGGCAACTGGGGCCACATGGGTCCAGAAGGGCGGTCCCTAGCCTCAAGAGATGAGATCCTCCCGGGAGACCTCAGGGAAGAAGACATGGCCGCAGTGCGGCTCCTACCTGAACCCTTGCGGGCTACTAGGGAAGGACGCTGCTCCTGACACTGGCCCTCAGAGTCAGAGAGGGCTCTTCCTCAGTACCAACCCATGAAGTTCAACTTCCCCACCGACTCCTGAGAGATGGTAGAAGAAGAACATTCCCCCCGATGCCCTGGCAGACACTGAAGTGGGCCTAGCCTGGTCACCTAAAACAGGGCTCACCTCCTCTAGGCTCAGAATCACCACTGGCTCCAGAAACCCTCCAGTGTTGCCCTCAGCACCGAAGATCTGACGAGTGCAAGTGGCTCTGACAACTGCACTGGTATTAACTGCTGGGGCCAAAGGAGGGGTCGGGCAGGCACCGAGCGCAGAGCTGGGGAGTCCTAGGATCCTGAAGAATCCGAAGCCAGTCTGGATCCACCTCTGAATCATCATCCTCCCGGACGAGGCATGGATCCAGAACACTTCATGAACCCCCACCCTGGCACCACAGGTGACACCAGGAGTCGGCCCCGCACTGCCCACAGCGCCGATGGACAGCACCAAGGAAACCACCGGGCCTGGCAGACACAGGCCACGACACCGTGCCAGAACAGTGCCTCCAGCCCGACTCCCAGAGGAACTGGACCAGGCCTCCTGCACCATAAGAGAGCTTCCACCAAGGCAAGGCTTGAAGGGGCAGAAGCCTCTTTCTCCGCGGTCCCATACAGAACTGGGAGGGTACCGGAGGAAGGGTCAAGGGACCTGCATCTGGCATCCCTGGTGCACGCCTGTCCTCCAAAAGTCTGTGGCATACGGCAGACTTTGAACATGCGGACTTCAGAACTTGATGATCCATCAAAATCTGGTGTTGCAACAATCCATATCGTGCTTAGGGCCCAGGCAGGTCAAACACCAATCATGCTGGTCGAGACAGAGTAAAGCCAGCCACGGGACACCGCCACATCTGGGGCAGTCCTGGTTGAAGTCTTCTTGTCTCCTGGATGAGACATGACCAGACAGAAAACAACAAAAACAAGACTCTGCATCATTGAAATAAAAGGAAAGGTCTTACCAGTCGACGGCGCCAAAAGCACAGCTTTAGCAGAACAAGGACAGAACTTAGCGACGGACTCAGCCAATGACGCAGTAAGAAAATCATACTCCACACACGAGTTTGTGCTTGCTCGACAGCGGGAGAAGCAGAACTGGGATGGAGGAGGAGCTGGCGTCAGTTACTGGCCAACCCACAACGCACGCGGTGTCGCCTCAAGGGCGGCATTGCCCACGCGTCTACTCTTCCCTTACAAAAAAATAAATAAAATGCTCCGTGGGGTCCTGTTCCTCCAGCCAAACCCACGGTGATGAATGGTGAAGACTGACACAGATATGGTCATGGGGTCACAATATGAGGCTAGAGAGGGGAAACTCAGGGTAATGTGAGGAAGTTTTTTTTCCACAAAAGGGTGGTGGATGACAGAACAGCCTCCCAGTGGAGGTCGAGGCTAAAATGATTGGTGTGTTCAAGAATGCATGGGATAGACAGAAGGTAACCCTAGTGATACGGAAGAGAGGGTAAGCTGCTGATCATTTAGGATCTGGAGTTTAAGTAGGTAGGAAATGGGCATACTAGGTGGGCCAGGCGGTCTTATCGGCCATCAAAATCAGTGTTTCTATATAATGTTTATTCTGTCTTTTGTAAAATGGTAAACATCAAATTAAAATAAAAGCAATGGAATTTGATGAAGGGTTTCTTCTGTCCAATGTGAAGTTGACAGTGGGAGGAAAAAACTGAGCCCATATGGGACCACCCACATGGGGAGTATTTTAGGGAACAGCACTGGTTGTTTGACAGGGATAGCTGGCACCTGAGCAGGGATGGCATCAGTGTATTCGACAGAAGTCTGATGTCAGAATTAGCAAGAATTTACTCTAGAAGGGGAGGACAGTGCTAGGGTACACAACACCAATATACACAGGAAGCCTTAAGTGTCTTTCTGACCCCCGCCACATCACACACAGTAAAAGAAAGGGGACGGAGCAGGGTGAAACATCAGCACAGGAGAGGGCAGATACTATATTCAAGGGAGTAGGAAGTGTGAAGAAGATAGCCTCAGAGGATAGGAATAGTAAGGTGACTACAGAAGGGGTCCAGAAAAGGGAAACAAGGAAATGCAGTGGGAATGGGGAGGAACTGAGAGGAATAAGGGCTGGATCGGGGAAGGTAAGGGGTGGGTGGAAATTAGGAATTTGGAAGGTAGCCTGTATGAAAGTAGGATGCCTGGGAAATGAAATGAATGCAAAATTAGATTTTTGGCAATAACAGAAACATGGGCAACACACTACCATGACTGAGTTCAGCTATTCCTGTGTACTCCCTTTTCAGGAGAAGCGGTGGGTGGCTCTGTACATAAAGACAGTACAGAGGCCACAGAGAATGGCACCCTAAAGGGGAGAGTGGGAGTGAGGACGGTATGGGTACAGTTAGCAACAGTTAAGGGAGGACGGGGTAGTGTAAAGGCCAACAAACTAGACAGATGATATGGACAGAGTGCGGGGGGCAGAGATGAGGAAGGCAGTCACAAATGTAATGGGAGAATTCAACCATCCAGGTACAGACTGGGAAATCCCACTGTCCAAAAATTCAGGGACCCTGGTGCTGGTAGGGATAATGCAGGAGTGCCTACTAACCCAGTGGGTTAGGCGACCTACCAGAGAAGGGACTATACTGCACTTACGTGCTCTCCAGAGGACAGCAAAGGAGATATCGGAGTACATGAACCCATCAAGACCAGTGACCACAACTCAAGTGTGGTTTAGCATCATGTTGAACCCAATACTCAAATTCAAGGACACTGGTCCTGGATCTCACAAGGGCATATTTCAGAGGATGTTAATTCAGAAGAAATTTATGGGGTGAGGGAAGCAGAGGGTTGAGGCCCAGTGGAAAATGATAAAGTGAGAATTGCAGAAGCAAAAACAGACACAAATTCTTGGCCAGCAGCATGACGACAGTCCAACCCTTCACAGGTCCCATCGATGATGTGGCTCTCCCCTGGACTAAGGAGTCATGTTTCTGGCAGTCCTACCACACCCATAAAAGTGGAAAAGCTGTGGGGAAGACAGGAGTTGGGTGGTACATCTGCAGGAAACTGAGTGACAGGGCAGGGGGTTGGGTGAAACTGAAGGGGCATGGCCGGCAGAGAAGGAAGAAATAGATCAACGAAAGAAAGGAATGTTCTTACACACACACACACACTCTGCATCTTCCTCATATAACAGCTCACTGATAAGTTGGAACCTGTGTAACTTTTGCCACTATCAAGCAGAAACCACATGTACCTTTACCAGGGCCAGCTTCAGTTAGGAAACCAGGGTTAAAGCATCAGCTGGTCTTGTTAGGATAGAAGGACAAAACTCCCATACGGAGACTGTCTCCAGGTCTTGTAACATGCTTTATGTTTCGTATGCACTGAAAGGGCTTGAGTGATGCCACGATGCCTGCTAGAACCATTTTACCTCCAAAGACACCAAAGAAGATTTGTCTCAGAGTTTCTGCAGCTTGCGTCAAGTTTCCTGCTCATTTGCACCAATATCTGAGCACCAGCATCCCACTTTCTTTTTTTTTGAAACTGCAATTTTTATCCCTAGTCCTGCCAGCCCCGACCCTTGAGTCCTCCATGAGACATCTTCCTGCCTCCCGATCTACCCGTCTACCCCATGTCCCCAAGGAGCCTCAGATGACCCTCCGGGCAGGGGAGGTGCAGTCCTAACACCCTGAGCTACTCACAGTTTCGTCAGTCGGTGGCGGCAGGGTGAGAGGGCGAATCGGAGGCACGCTCCGGTAGCCTGTCTTCCTGGTCCTGGCAGGCATTATCCTCCATTCCCCCCACGCTGTGTAGACCTCGGCGTCAAGGTGCACGCGGCGTCCACAGCTGATCTGACCACCCTTCCCCATGGGGCTTGTAGTAGCTCGGGTCAGACAAGGTTAGTGCATTGGTCCCCTTCCCCCCCCGAGAGCGAGTTGTCGTGGGACGCCAAACCACTCTCCCCAGCAGGCCCTCCAATGACCGGAGTCCGCCCCAACCCAGGTCGCTGGCATCGCAAGCGAAATTTCACTGTCGCGCCAGCGGCCGCCAAGCATCCCACTTCGCTTACACTTGCATCAATTTCTGCACACTGGCAATCATTTTTCCTCACACTTGTATCCATTTCCCACCCACACTTGTGTCAACTCTCTACAATTAAACAAATGCACTTGGGATAAATTTATCAGTAGCTGCAGTAATTATTTTGTACTTGCACCAAAATGTTTACGCAGATGCATCAAAACCTACCAAAAGGATAGTAAGTTGATTAAAAATGTTGCATGAGTATCGAAAATGCAGCTGCTATGTTTACGAAGCAAAACAGTAAAAAACAAAAACATAATGGGCTCCTAAAACCTTCAGAATCCTAGTCAATCCATTGGTCTAAACACATCACCAGACCGTTCATTAAACAGCAACTCTGCAGTTCAGCATGCGCTTAGTAAATAAGATGTATAGTGCTCACCAGGACAACAGACTGATGTTACACACAGCAATTGTGTGGTTAGCAGGGGATAGTCAGATACAGTTTGAAAGACTTAGTACTTAGTGGCCAAGAAATGTGCCAAGGCAGTGGGGAAGCCAGCAGGATGCTGGGGTGCACAGGAGAGGTATCCCCAGCAAAGAAAAGAGGTGGTAATGCCACTGTACAGGTCATTGGTGAGGCCTCATTTGGAGTACTGTGTCCAGTTCTGGAGGCTGCATCTCAAAAGGTCCCTTGATAAAGCCCTAGAGGCAAAACCAGGTCGAGTCTGTCCCAGCCGCTACATCGGCACTTTTCTGTACTTTATCTGCACAGCACCAAGGGTTTATTGATATACTTGTGGATATTTCTTATTAAATCCTTTTCTGCACGCTGTTCTGGTGCCATGTGTGTTTGCTTGCTCAATCTCAAAGGACATAGACAAAGTGGAGGCAGTTCAAAGTAGGACAACAAAAATGGTGCAGGGCCTACATCAGAGATCATATGAGGAGAGATTGGAAGAACTCAATATGTACACCATGGAGGAGAGGGGAGAGAGGGGTGAAATGACTGAGACTTTCAAGTACATAAAGGAAATAAATAAGGTACAGGACGGTAGCATCTTTCAGATTAAAGATGCTCTAGAAATGAAAATTACGTACCTACTGTAATTCATGATCTTCCTGTTTATCTTCACCATTCATCACTGTCTAGGTGACAGCTGGAGGTGCAGCACCTGCAGGAGCTTCCCCAAGAGGGAGGAGCCAGAGCCGTATAGGCCGACATGCAACGTGGTGCTCGCAGGTTGACCAGTAACAGCCGTCGGCTCCTCCTCCACCCCAGTTCTGCTCGCGGAGAGAGAGAGGAAAAATAGAGGGACAGAAAAACCAAGGACAGGGCAAAGGAGCCTGAGGGACAGGAAAGGACGGATATAAAACTGAAAAGAAATAAACCGGCCAGAGGACAGAGGAGGAGGAGGAGGAGGCCTGGGGGTATGGGCTTTGGCCCCAGACCCTGGACGGCTACTCAGAAGACAGGAGAAGTGGGGGGGAGAGCGAAAGACAGGAGAAGGGAGAGAGGGTCCACCCTCCCTGCACTGCAGTCTGAAAATTCAGCAGTTCTGAGCGGATGTAACCTTCTAGAGGCAGAACAGCGCAAACTAGGCAGGTTGAAGCAGCTGAGGAACATAGATTCGAGCATCTTGGCACCACTGCAACTCACAAGCGGGTCAAGTACCAGAATATTTTCTTATATTGGAAATGCAGAGAAGTCCCTCCCCTTTTACTCTGGGTGGGAAAACCACCTGGGCCAGGATTCCCCTCCTCCCCGGCTACTGCTTTCCATCAGGAGAACCCATAGGGTTTTTTTTGGGGGAATCCTGTCCAATTAAAGACCCCTCTTCACAAGGGAGGACAGAGCTAAAGTGTTATGAAGAAAGAGACAAAAAGGAAGGGGGGTCCCGGCCCCATTCCTCCCCACCCCTAGGGGACCCCCACCACCTGGAGTCAGCCCCAAACCACTGGGTCCGGACCATTCCCAGAGATCCCCAGAAGGAGATGGACAGGGAGTCCCACCAAGGATAGGACGAGAAGCCCTACTTGCCCTCCCCTTCCGCTAGGGCCCTCTGCCACCTTACAAAGGAAACAGAGGGTCAAGGCTACAGAGGGACCTCGCCCCACCGCTGGCCTCGAGGAGGAGGAGGCAAACAGGAGCAGGCATCATCCAGGGACTAAAGCCCTCTGAGGGGAGGTGAGAGGGTGCCAGTGATGAATGGTGAAGAATACACAGGAAGATCAAGAATTACAGTGGGTAGATAATTTTCATATCTTCTCTGTGTCAGTCTTCACCATTCATCACTGTTAATGCGAGCCCCCAAGGGGGTTCAGCACTTCCCTGAGGGACAGAGTCCCTCAGCCTCCCACTGAGCACTCAAGGAGGAGGCAGCATTCCACGCCAGTTAGACCTGTGACTGGTCAGGGTGGGAGGCGGGTCCCTGGGGGCAGGAAGCCACCCCTGCAGATCCCGCCGTCCTGTGGGAGAAAAAACAGGTCCACCAGAATGCATAGGCAAGCACCCCACGCCAGACGAGGGGTGATGATCTTGAGAGGCAAAGCCACGCCTTCCGCCTGATGCAGATCAAAGTTACGCCAACCGTGAGGCTACCTCATTGGCATCATAAGGCGCCCTTGCCTGGTGCCTTGCTAGCTCCAGGCCCTGAGCAGAGAGGCGGTGGCTTGCCTGGTTGCCTCCAAATCAGGCAGCGATGCCAGCAGCTGATGCAACATCACCAACAGAAGCCTGTTGTAGGCAGCGTGGTGCGCCTGATAAGCAATGCACAACATGACCTGCGCAGAGGAGAACACTCTCCGCCAGTCGAACTCCGCAGAGTCCACATCTGGGGTCGCTCGCAGGCCGGGCATCTATGCCTGGAAGGGGTGTCCAGTAGTGTCACTCCCACCGAGGGGTGATGCAAGGTACCTGGAGACACCTGGGTGTGCAATACCGCGCTGGCAAATAAGGAGGGCTGGAACTGGGGTGGACGGAATCTGACAGATGCAGTATGACACTTCCTCGAAGGTATGGGCAGGATGGGACCACCAAGTGATCTGCACTGTATTTGCCCAGGAAGTTGCGCGTCATCTGCTCGATGTTGCATCTTGCTATATGGAACAGGTGAAAGTCCCCGACCAACCTCGCAAGGAATCACTGATACTCCATTTGATCAGCTGGAGGACAGATGGGCAGAAGCATCCAATTCCTCAATAGAAGAAAACAAGGAGGCCGAAGAACCCGAGGATTCAGACTCTGGCTACAGTGGGGAGACAGGTGGAAGACCTGCTCATCCATGGCCCTAACGTATCTGGGGAACTCTGCAGCCTAAGCTCTGAACTGTTCCCAGGTCAAAGGCCCCAAAGGACCCACATGGCCTGGGAGGAGGAGCTGGGCGCAGAGGCGGGGAGAGAGACACCTTTCACTTTAAGAGAACCACCTCTGCCAGGGCTGAGAGACCTAGTAGGCGATCCCCGGACGACAAAGGGATCCGTGGGTCAGTTCAGTCAGTGGCAGCTCAACCAGCCCAAAGTGGTCAGGACTGAGGCCTAATGGGAAACTCCCCTGTGAGAAGACCGGGACTGCATGTGACCAGAAGGGTGGACCCCAACAGTACCCAACAAGGACTCCTCGAAGGAGACAAGGGAGAGAATGTGGGCATGGCGTTGACTCCTCCCTGAACCCTGACGGGCTGCAGAGGAGGTCTCAGTCCTCAGCCCGGCCCCTCAACCCTGCCGACCATACCAATCATGCAGGCTCCTGAGGGGAGTCGCAGAGGAGGTCTCTCATTCCAGTCTCAGAGGGGGTGACACCGGGACGCAGCCATCCCCACCCCCAAGACCTGAACCACTGCCCCTCAGACCAAAAGCCACTATCAGACATTCCGCTCCGGCGCCTCCCTTGGCATTGGAGCTGGCGCGATCACTACCATCAGAGCCGAGGAGAGGGACACTCAGGAAGGTGCAGTGGTACTGGGCACTGGAGCCCTCCCACTGCGAGGAGTCAGGCTGCCAGTCCAGATCAGTCCCCTGATCATCCAGCTCTGGAGAGGAGATCATCCAGAAGACTTCCAGCCTGGCCACCCTGGGGCCCCCACTCTCAGCATGGGACCAGTACCCCTCACGGCACCGCCCCAATCACTGGGGCAAATGACCCTGGGATCCAGAATGGCCCCAGCAGGTGATGCTGAAGAACTACTCATGCCAGGCCCAGCAGCCATGGGCCACGGCACGAGGGAGCCTGCACCTCCGAGGAGGTGATTGCCTTGGTGGTGCTCCCAGCGGAGCCAGACCGCCCTCCAGCACTGTGGAAGAGGCCTCCTCCTGGCAAGGCTAGAAGAGAGGAGGTCCCTCCTCACCGGTCTGTACAGAACCGTGAGGGGACCCAGAGGCAGGGCGGAGAGACCTACGCTTGGAATCTCTTGAGCAACACCATCCCCGAAGTAGTCTGAGCCCTGAGCGGCTTTAAATGTGTGGTACTCTAGAACGTGGCGGTTCATGGAGAAACAGGTGTCACTGTTGTCCACGTCATGTTGAGATCCAAGGTAGGTTAGACAAACATCATGCTGGTCCGAACTGAAATTTGTTGGCGCAGGGACACAAATTCATTGAGTCAGTGAATACTTCTTGTTCTCGAACCTTACATGATTAGCGGTAACCAAATATTAAAACAGTAAAAGACTCGGCGCCCGTTCAAATAAGAAAGGAAGGGTCTTACGGAATCCTAGAGTAAGCGGCACTGAGCAGCAGAACCAGGAGGCAGCGAAATACAGTGTTGATTACGGGGTTGAGTATGGCCTCGTGTTGAACTAGCCGCAGTGTTGAGGCTGCAGTGTGCAGTAGAATTTTCCGGGCTGAGGCGGTACTGTGCTCTCGGCGAGGCGGGAGAAGCAGAAGTGGGGCAGAGGAGGAGCCGACAGTCATTACTGGCCAACCCATGAGCGTCACTTGGCGTTGACGTCAGCCCAGCAGAGGCGACACCGTATGCAGCCCCGGCTCCCTCCTTGAACAAAAAAAAAAAAGCTCCTGCGGGTGCTGCACCTCAATGACACCCAGACAGTGATGAATGGTGAAGATCGACACAGAAGAAGATCAAGAGGACGTGACATAAGACTGGAAGGGGTAGACTAAGGGGCAACGTGAGAAAGTACTTCTTCACGGAAAGGGTAGTGGAGGAATGGAACAGCCTACCAGCAGAAGTGGCGGGAGCAAAATCGGTGGAGAATTCAAAACTGCATGGGATAGACAGAGGGTACCCTGGGCGTCCAGGGAGGGATGAGGCCAGAATTCAAGTAGGATCTGAGGCTTTTGGGTTAGAAAGGGAAAAAAGGGCAAACTGGATGGGCCTGGCGGTCCTTATCTGCCCGTCAAATTCTATGTTTCTATGTTTCAGTGAAATAACTGCTGCATTATCTACAATATTTAGTAGACCAACAGCCAGGAAAGTTACAAAAAATAAATAACGACAAAACAAAGTTAAAACATGATTGGTGTAAATCTAGTGTTTTAAGCTTTTATTATAATAAAGTTGTCTTTAATCCCTGGTGTACGAACAGTTCATAACTAATTTACAGTCCATATCTAACCAGTCATAATCTACCTAGTAACAGCCTAACTAAATGAAAATAAAACCCTTTTCCATTAAAATAAAAAACTTTTCCACTTTTAAACCCCAAACCCACAACAGAGCATAGATTTCTTCAACACACAATGTACTTCCAGGATATATTCAAAAGCACTGGGCCTTTGATACCTACCTCTCATAGTCTACCTAGCAACTGCCTGACTAAAGGAAAACAAAACCTTTTTCCATTAAGGAAAACTCCTATCAAGTCCTCGGTGCAGCAGCTGCTGCAGAAATGCCGATTAGGGCTTTCAACATAAAGAAATTGTTTTTACCTGGTCCCCAGAATTTTAAGGAAAAAATCCATTCGCTTCATAATGGCGACAGACCTCAGGGACATCTACACAGACTGCAGTATTTCTGCCGATGATAAGTTGCTAATGAGGGCTACCAACATCTGCCATTTGTTGGTAGCCCTCATTAGCATAACCTTCGCGGCTGAAGTCACCCGAGGTGTGCGAGATGTCCGCCTGGGGCTCTGTCGCCATTATGGAGCGAGCGGATCTCCTTCATTAAAATTGGGCACCAGATAGTAAAAGAATTTTCTTTTTATGTTAAAAGCCCTAATTGGGAGTTCTGCAGCCGCCACTGTACTGAGGGACTCGATAGGAGTTTCCTTTAAAAAGCCTCATGCCTTTCAATTCACCCAAGGCGCCCATTAATTCTCTAGATATACATGCCATGTTGAGGGTTACTACTCAAATACAAACCTTTAGAAAATCTCAAAGGACCCCAGCGAGGTGCCAAATACTGAAACAATCAATATGAGAGCAGCGCCACAGAACTTTCAAGCGCACAGTAATTTTCAGTAAAGCCACTGATGTGGCATATTTATTTTACAAACAGTACCTTAAAATATAGTGCAAAAGACTTACAGAGTGGATGCCCTTTACACAGATGCCAAAGCCAGTTTCGCAAACTTAGCACATCATCAAGGAATACCGCTATGAGCAGAGCTCCTGCTTTTATAGAGCTCTCTTAAGTGTGCTAATGTGAACATTAAAGGGAACTATTAACATTCCCTGGCAAAAACATGGGAACTATAGGTCCGATTAGGTAAAACACTGGTAGTAATTTTTTAAATAACACACAGCTGATATTTGTAGTTTATCTGGTTCATCCCGCAACCCTCCACTCATCATTACTGTTCCAGAGTTCCCAGCAACAAGCCCTTTGATGATGCAACTGAGCGGGCAAAGTCACAGGGGACTCCTATGTGACAATACAGTTGTCAGAAAATATTAATAGATATACAGCGCATGTTTGCATTTCTAGCTCCAGTACCGATCGACCAGTAATGGCAGGCAGAGGGTCGCAGGATCAACCTAATAAACTACAAATATCAGCTGTGTAAGTTATTTAAAAAAAATTACCACCAGTGCACTTTTACCTAATCGGGTACCTATAGGACCAGTGTTTTTGCTGGGGAATGCTGACAGTTCCCTTAAACAAAGGCTATAAGCTCTTATACTGTGAGCACATAACATTTATACATATTTATAAACGGTCGCTCCTAATAGTAATGCTAGAACATGAAAATGTTTTAAGCATAAATGAAGTCTTAAGCACTTGAGCTAATAAAGAAATTTATGCTAATGTGTACAAAATATCATGCACAGCTGCCAATACGGACAGCCACTCCTGTATACAAAAAAAAATTATACATTCATAATAAAAGGGAGCTCTTAAAGTACATTCAGCTTATTATTGACGACACACACTAGCAAATCTTCAAACATACACAGTATACTACCAACTGTGACAAAGAGACACCTGTTGAAGATCTACTGTTACGGTAAGTTCTTACATAACTGTTCTTTGAGATAATGTCTTCCAGCAGCTCACACCTTAGGAACCTCAGCCGCCAGGCTCAGGACCCATGGAAGCTTTTTGCAAGCAGTCTAACTGTGGCCACTGCAGTAACGTCACTCGTTGACATCCTCCTATGTAACAGTGGGCTGCCCCAGGCCCTCAGTTCTCCGCTGGAGACCATCCTGCAGGGGCGTGCCTCTGAGGAAACCAAGTGAAGGCCCCACAAGAAGGAGCATGAGGAGCCTAAAGGTCGCCATCCTAGAGAGAAGAACCAGGGAAAATGAAAAGGAGAAGGAGGAAGGGCAACACGACCTGCTACAAGAGATTCTCTCAAAGATATACTGTTGCAGTAAGTTCTTACATAACTGTTTATCTTTTTCGAGGATATCCTTTTTTATATTTTATTTTTATTCAATTTTCCATTGTGTAATTCCCACAATACAAAGACATTCAGGTAATAGCAATCTCAGATAGCACAAGTATTAGCAATACAAAGATAGGATTTAAGTACTGTTACTGTAGTGACCTCATATGGAGGGGTCTCAATTTTCACATTTAAGTAGATATCAAATTAAACTTAAGAAGAGACCATTGCAACAGACTCATGGACTAAAATCAATAATGAATATCTAATAATTACCTAGGTGTATAAACACCCTCTAACACATCTAGTGTTTTATGAGTCCATGTAGGACCGAAGATTGTTGCTTCTTGTAAATACTTGACTGCATTAAAACAGAATTAGCTTCAGCAGGCCCTTACAAAACTATTATATTTCAAACAGGCATCCTTTCTTAAAGTTGTTTGAACAAAAGCTACTAGTTAATATTTAACTTGCAATTATTTGTAATGAGGCTCTTAATCATTTTAATCAAGATCATTATAATCCTCTATGGCCTAATATGCCAGAGTAGCCTCTCAAATGTAGATTTAAATAGCTAAAATTGAGCAAACTGTTATAAAGCTCAAAATGTGAGAACTGGTAAACAAAGAATGCAAGACATTTTATCGAGGGTTACCATGCCTCCCAGCCAACGACAATTAGATTTTAGAACTTTAGCTTCAGCAATGACCACTTGGCCATCAATTTTAAAGTACTGCACGGAAGTTAAGAGACTTTCAGTCCTCCTCATTTTCATCTTCCAAAGACCTAGAACGATGCACAAAGTCTTGCTTAATTGTCTCTAGTCTCTTGCCTGCTTCTGTCGGGTCAGAAAAATGTAGGTCTTACCAGCATAGTAAAGTCTCAGTCGAGCTGGCAGTTGTAACGAGTGGTTGATCCCCAATGCTCTAAGTCCTGCACGAACCACATCAAAGCTTTTGCGCCTCTGCCTCGTAGCGTAGCTATAATCCAGAAATAAATAAATTGCTCTCCTGCCTCAAGTTTCAAAGGCCCCAAAGATTTGGCTGCATCCAAAACAGTGTCCTGAATGTGAGCACCTGCTGTGACAATCATGATGGTTCGAGGTATCTCAATGGCTGGTTTCCTCTGTGGGTTCAGGCGATATGTTTTGATAAGCTGACCATGTAAGTCCAAGTTTAATTGGTTTAATAGTAGATCCGTTATGAATTCCTGCAGTGCTTTACCCTCCCCACAGGCTTCTGGGACCCCCCAGCAATGTAAGTTGCTAGCCGCATATTGTTTTCCAGCATTTCTAACGGTCGCGTGGTCTTATTTTCGGCCAGGATCCCGGCCACTGCTGCCATTGATGTGTTAGCTGAATCTACCGTAGTCTTAGCATCCGCAGCCACGCATTCATACGGGATTCCATCATAGTGAATCTGGTGCCTAAGCCATCTACTTTCCTGTCAGGTCTCCAATTGCTTGCAGTACTCTGCGTTACTAGAGGGCTCCAGAGCCTTGGTTGCCTCAGCTGCTGAGGCTGCTGCCATGTGGCATCTCTGTGTGCACTCTTGTCTCATTCGGGTCCTGCTGGGTTGTTTGCGAGTTTTACCGTTCTGGTCAGCAAAAGTTCTTTCCCAGTCTTGCTGCAGATTTCAGTTTCTCACTTTACCAAAAAATTAAATTTTCTGTTTAAAATTGCCTTTTTGTGGTAGTTTAGAGGAGCTCCTGTTTAATGCATCTGCCGGTTTGGTTGCTGGCCACGCCTCGAGGATATCTCTTGCAGCAGGTAACACCTTAGGAATGAGTCTCAAGCAGTGCTGCAGAGGAGACTGGCATGAGAGGATGGAAGACAGGTGCCAAGGAGATGAGCCCTGTAGCACAGCCAGGCCAAATTTGCCTGCCTTTAGAGAGTGTCCAGACATAGTGCTTTGTGAAAGTGTGGACAGTACTCCAATTGGCTGCAGCACAAATTTCCGCTTCAGAGAACACCCCTGAAGCAGGAATTGAAGAGGCCATGCCTTGTACATTAGCCCAGGAAGTTCCTACCATACTTCCTGTAACAAAAATGATGCAGTTGGCCAACCATCTGGACATGCACTGCTTTGAAACTGGTGTGCCCTCTTTCCCAGGGGCGAAAGAAACAAAGAGCTGTGAGGACTTTCTAGAGTCACCATTATAAGTGACAAAGTAACACAGAATTTACGTATCTCTAAAGTGTGGAGCAAGACTTCCCTGGATTGGCATGCTCCGGGAAAAACAGGCAGGTGGATGGATTAATCTAGGGTAAACTCAGACACCACCTTCGCAAAAACATAGGTTTAGTGTGCAGAGAAACCCGGTCTTTATGAAAATCAAATAAGGCTGCTCACACATGAGCGCCTCCAGTTCGGATATCCTATGAGCAGAAATAACAGCAACAAAAATAGCATTTTTCATGACAGAAAGCATATTTGCATGTCATGGCAGGCTCAAAACGAGCCAACGTAAGTTTCTCTAAAAAACATTCAGGTCCCAGGCTGAACAGGATTGCAGACCGGGACTTCAAATGCAGAATGCCTCTCAGGAAAGTACTGGCCACATCCAGCTGAGCCACTAGTGCGACCCTCAATGGGCACATGGAAGGCTGATATGACAGACAGGTGCACCTTAGGCAAAGAATATTTAAGGCCAGCATCTGATAGGGACAGCAGGTACTCCAGAATCTGGTTCACTGGACAAGTGAATGGGTCCAGGTGACAGGAAGCTGCCCAGTGGCAAACCCACAAGGCAAAAGCCTCCACTTCATGGAGTAAGCTGCCCTAGTGTTGGGCTTCTGGTGGCCACCAGGACATCAGCCACTTTAGGAAAGACTCCAAATCTGGTGATAGCTCGTCTTCAGGAGCCATGCATGTAGATGGAGGGACCATAGATTTGGATGGAGAAAGTCCCCTACTCCTGCGACAGCAAACCTAAGCAGAGGGAGAAGTACGGAGGTTCCACTGCCAACTGTTGTAATAGAGTAAATCAAATTTGACAAGGCCAAAGGAGCCACAAGAATCATCGTGGCACCCTCCATCTGAAGTTTAATCAGTACTCTCTGGATCAGTGGAAAGGAAGGGAAGGCGTAAAGGAACCTCCCTTTCCAAGAGAAGGACAATGTGTCTCGCCAGAAAATTCCAGACCCTGGATCGAGCAAGCAGAAAGGTGTCGGTTTTGCATTGTGTGGAGAGCAAAAGGTCCAACTCTGGGCCCCCCACCTGTCAAACAGGTCTTCAGCGACCAAGGTCAGCAGTTCCCACTTATGCATTCTTAATTGAGACCGTACTTTCGTCTGCCAGAACATTTTGGGTGCCTGGAAAATGGATAGCTGACAGCTCCTGGCCATGGTCCAGAGCCCAGTACCAAACCTCATCGCCTCCTGCACAGGGAAAAGAGTGGGTGCCCCTCTGCTTGTGACGTAGTGTGCTACACGGATACTGTCCATCTGCACCAGCAGGGAGCCCGGGACAGGTGGTACTGGAAGGCCTGCAGCCCATAGAGGACCACTTGCATCTCAAGGACACTGATGTGCAACAAGGCTTCGAGAGAAGACCATGTCCCTTGGGTCTGCAACGGACCCAGATGGGCATCTCAGCCCATCCCTGAAATATTCGAGGTGAGGATTTGACAGGGAGAGGGAATGAGGAAAGGAACCTCCGCTAGTAAATTCAGAGGTTCCATCCACCATTGAAGGACTTTCCTGATGGGGAAGGAGACCAGGACCATCTGCTCCAGACTGTCAGTCCGATGACACCACTGCACCCTCAAGGTCCATTCAGGGATGCCCATATGTAACCATGCTAGGGGAACAGTTGCACGACTGAGGCCATCAGCCCTGCAGTCTGAGGTATATCTGAGCCACCACGTACTCAGCTGAAAGGAAATTCCCCGGCCTGTGGGATTAGGGGCTCCACCTATCCAGGGGCAGAAAGGCTGAGCCCTGAGCCATGTCCAGAATGGCCCCGATGTACTGAAGATGCCGCCCAGGAGTCAAACTGACCTGGCCAAGTTAACTGTAACCTCAGCTGGCAAAACCGCTGTAGTGTACACTTCAGGTGACAAGTAACTGCTCCTGGGACAGGGCCTGAGCAGCCAGTCATGCAGGTAAGGAAGATATAGAAGCCTCCCACCTGAGGGCTACTGCCACCACCATGAGGCATTTTGCAAAGACCCAGGTGGTGAGGATAAGCAAAAGGGATAACCCTAAACTGGTAGTGCTCCCAAGAATAGGAATCTGAGTACTTCCTGTGGAAGGATACACTGATGTGCAGACAGGCGTCCTGGATCTCCAGGAGCAGATCCAGTTCCCCAGAGCAAGGGTAACAGGCCAGGGAGGTAACCATCTGGAACTTTTGTACTAGATATAGTAATTCAAGTTGCATAAGTCCATGATGGGTCTCAGGTCCCGAGTGGCCTTGGGGATGAGAAGAAATGGGAGTAGAACCCTTCCTTCACCGTTCCTTGGGAGCAGGTTCTATAGCCTTTTTGCAAGGAGAACCTGAATCTCCACCAGCACTGGAAAGCATGTGTGTGTGTGCACGCGTGCGTAGGGGGGTATGGAGGGTTTGGGTGGGGAGGTCCAGAGGCCTCTCCACAAATTCTAGCGCATGGCCCTGGCCGAATAAGATGAAGCACCCACGCTGGAAGTAATCTCCACCACCCCGAATAGAGGGAGAAACGACCTCACGAACACACTGTGAAGACCTGGATTGGGGAGGTTCAGGCAAGGGTCGAGGCAGCAGGGCCTGCTCCTGCATCACTTGAGGACTTGTTTGGGTTGGCAAGTGTGGGCACAGCAGCAGTCCCCTTTCATTTGGTGGGCTGCCTGGAGGCGGCTCTAGGACAATGGGTGGCGCACCAAAAGGCACCCTCTGACTGCTCTTCTGATGGGTCTGGTAGAGAAATGGACTGAATGCAGGGTTCCACCTGAAGCCTGTAGGTCGCTGAGAATGTCCCGCACATCACCGTAAAGTTTAGTGCCCCTGAAGAGGCATTCAAGACTGACTGTTGGACATCGGTCACAAACTCTGACACCCTGAACCAGGAGTAGCATCAGAGGCAAATGCCTACTGCTGAAGCATCCACGACATCATAAGCAGCCGGCAGCAAATGTCTCCCCACATCAGCACCAGACTGGAGAGCCTTAAGCATATTCTGCTTTGGGAGACCCTCAGGAAGGGACTGGGCAGCTGATTTAGCGGCATCAAAGAGGTCCGCCTGGTACTTCAACATGTATCCTATATAGTTAAGGACTTTGATGGCTAGGATAGAGGAAGCAAAGACCTGTTTTCCCATCAGGTCCAGTTTCCTGAATTCCTTATTGGGAGGAAGGGAACTGAGGTGCTGAGGTCTTTAGAGTGGTCCCAGTCCACACTGAGACCACCAAGTCCGCCTGCAGGGGTCTGGAGAAAAAGGGCCTCCCGAGGGGCCTAGTATAGCTTGTCTGCCTTCCTGGGCATGGGAGACCAAGTATGGTCTATACCAGGTGGCTAGAATAGCATCCTCATAAGCCCTCAATGATAGGGGTGGGAACTCTGGCAGACTTAAGTGGTGTGCCAAGTTTCTCTGAGAAGTATCCTGCTCTGCGAGTAAGCCGAGGGCCCTGCAGCTGGCACAAGACAGCCATGGAAAAGAGGTCATCAGGAGGTGATCGTGGCACAGTTAGAGGAGTTGTCCCCTGTGGATAAGACTGTGGAGGTGTTAGGGGGGCCTGTCCCCACACCCCATCGTCATCGCTGTCCTGTTCGGTTGGAGAAAGTCCAGACAACAGTCATCATCGCCATCCCCAGGTTCAGACAGGGGACCGAGGACAACAAAGAAGTGAACAAGCAGCCCTTGTCAACACGCAGTGCAGGGCTGCCTCAGTCAGTCACGCAGAGCCCCCAACAATGTGGTGGGAGTGGGATCACCCGCTGAACAAGGTCCAGGACCAAGGAGAACAGGGCCAGGATGTCGATGGTGACAACCATTGACTGAGTGCTAAGAGGTGGTACCTGTGAGAAGAGAGCCTCTGCGTCGATGAGACCGTCAGAGGGAGGTAAGAAAGGACAGCAGCAGGTTGGGGATTCAGCTGAGGGGCCTGCACCCCAAAGTCATAGAAAGCAATCCAACAGGCCAGATCATCTCTCCCAGCAGGGAAGTACCCCTTTCGCCGGCCATGGGAAACCGGCAGTATGTCCTGACTAGAGCCCCTTTGGGAGGGCATTCAGCAGGGGTAGGTGGGAGCAAAGAGGAAGCCCCCAGTGAGAAGAAGACCCATCATAGACAGAGCCAACAGGTCACACTGCCAGTGTCCTCCATGGCAGATAGGGTAAGGCAGGCAGTGGGGATCTGTGAGGCTTAGAGGGGTCTGCCGGATGATGAACTACTGCTGGACTGGACTGCCCCAGCGGCAGGGCTGCCAGAACTTGCTCTGTAGTCTGAATGGCAGGGAAGCAGCAAGAAGCATTGTCGAGGGCAACGACCCTGATGCGGCCAGCACAGCACATGGCAACCAGGATAGCTCAAGGGAAGAATGGCCCCTTCTCCCAGCAGTGGTGCTTCCCAATGAAAACCTGTTCCTGGGCTTTGACAGAGAGGAAATGGATGACGGGGCTCTGAGTGGAGAAGCCACTGGCCTGGAGCTCCTTCTCTAAGATGTCCACATTCTGCTCCATGAGGTAAGCCTTGCCGCCTTCTGTGGCAGCATCGACAGGTGACCTAGCTAAAATCACTGCAGATTCTGCAGGCTTGGATATCATGACCAGCGCAGAAGCAACAGACACATGAGTCATGGAGAGTCTTGCCAAGATTTTCGTCCATAGCTGCAGTGATGGCAAAGCAAGTCCCGAACTGACATAAACGAAGGAAGGAAAGGGATCACTTTAGGTTTAACTAAAGTGAAGACAGACTAGAGAGAGAGAAAAAAGTATAGTTACATAAGAACTTACCATAACAGTAGATCATAGAGAAGATCTCTTACAGCAAGCCACACCAGTAGGACTAAGATGCCAGGCACTAGGACCACACAAAAACTTTTAGCAAGCAGTCTACAGAGAGGGTCGCACCACTGAAGTCACCCTCTGACATCAGCCTATCCTATAAGAGTGAACTGCCCCATATCCTCCTCAGTTCTCACCGAGACCAAAAGCAAGAGACTGCTAGGGGAACTGAGATGGTATCCTTAGTGTAGACAGAAAAGGAACAGAAGATTCTCCTCCATAAACAAATCCTGGCCAGAGCCGACAGGGCTGCAGCTGAGGCATATAGGGTAAAAATATAAATATATATTTTTACACCAAATTTTCAACATAGCCTTGTTATGACCCTGCCTCATGAAGAAGGAAGAGAAATGTTCAACTCTGACCTAAAGATGATTTTGCAGGGGACTGCGAACTCAACTTTCAGGATGCAGAAACACATTTTGGGCAGGAGTTGAAAATGACAGCTGCCACATTTATTAGGTGCTGTAAAGAAATGGCTGTGTTGAAAATCTGGGGTCAAAATATTGAATATTACCAAAGTTATGAGCCTCGTTTGCAAAATTCAACACAGCCTCATAACTTTTATATACATACATATATATATATATATATATATTATAGGTATATGATAGTGCTACCATAATTAGGAGTTGAGAGCCATTTCCATGTTAAACCCAAAATTTTGCACCTTAATAACTTTGCAACCGTTTGATGGATTTGCCTGAAATTTGGAATGTATAGTCAAGACCCACAGGCCTTGGGATGCGGACTGGTACTGATCAGATATACGTTGTGAGGTTATCAAGAATAATGTGATCTGTCGTTGCCACGCTTGGAATTCTGTGGTCGGTCACAGGTCGACGGTTTGCGTGACTGGCCCAAATCTTCAGGGAACGGCAGCCGGGTCCCCGATGTGGCTTTTCAAGATTTCGTGAAAAAATATTAAACGGTTCAAAAGTTATTCAAAAAAAGTTTCCATTATAAGTCAATAGGAAAAGTTAATAAAAGTTCAACACTTTGTAAATGCATTTTTACTTTCGCAAATGGGCTTGTTACTTTCTCAAATCGGCCATTTGTTTTCAGTTGGTGACCAGAAAATGGTTGGCATTTAAATTTGGGACCCTCTAGCAACCTAATTTTTTGTATTCACCTAGTCGGGCCCTGAGGATGCTTGCCATGTCTTTATTTTGGTAAAACACCCCAGAAATATGTTTTCAAATTTCTGGAAAAATGCTTTCGCAAATTACTTTCGTGCTCACGAAAGTGTATGAAGGCCCTGCAGCTTCCATAAGTGCGACAGTAGTTTTCTAGTCTGTGGGAAAATGACAGCAATTCTTTGGCACTGCGCTGCAAAAGAACCGTTGGGAGTTTTGAGCTGAAATTTGAGAGAGCAGGCCGACATCTCACAGATGTGCCTTTCAGTGTTGTATTGAAAAAATATTACCAGGGCAAAATTACGGCACTCCAAATTTTTGCCATTGTGTGTATCCGCACTGTTTCTCTTCTGTTTCACTTTGCGTCACCATGCCCATTGACATTTCTATTTACAGGCACCATGTTACTATGTGACCAGACATCAAATGGCACACCGTTCCGTCTACGCCACCGTGTCGTTACCCTTTCTGTTATCATTAGCGCTTGTGTTACCATGTGTACCACTGTTAGCATTTCTGTTTGCATTGCTGCTCCTGTTACTATGCCACAAGACATCATGTGGCCAGCCAGCGGGGCCCTTTAGACTGTATCCCTTACATTACATTCACTATTTCTCAATATATTCTCAAAAAAGGGAAATTAGAGGCAAAAAATCCATTTAATGCATTAGTTAGGGTTGTTCCACAGCGACAAAAGTGAGAAATTAGCTGTTAGGGTTGAAAACCCTAACTCAATCACCCCCCAGCACCACACACACAGACACACACACACATATTCAAGTATGGGGAGGACCAAGTCAACACAACCAATGACAGACATCCAGCAGCAGGTGACAGAAATAACAAACAATTGTCTAAATGTACTACGAGACATCCCCACCCACCTGACCAGGTACTGCATGCTCAGTGGAGATCAACAGCAAAACTGAGGCCATGTACACCAAGCGTACACATCCCTGATTGCAGCTGCACACAGCGTACCACACTTAGTAGTTGCATGGCCTTACCTACCGATGCCCCACACCACACCACACACTGGTACTGTGCTTATTCAATATAAATGCTGAAGGTGCATGATGACAGTTGTAGAAAGGTTTAACACTACTGAGTATACATTAATTAAGAGAAGCACATAAATTAACTACAAGACACTAGCATGCTCAAGATAAAAGTAGTGATACATTTAGTAGGTGATTTACATAGTAGTACATTTACTGCAATGGTTTACTCAACATAGAGGGCTGATGTAAACATATGGAAAAGCATTGCCTGTTCAACGCTGTGAAATTGGTACTGCCAGTATCACATGCATTCTTACTGATGAAGGTGTACTGCTGATGTACATACATAGACCTTCAGTGTGTTTCAATATTAAAGATGCAGTAAGTATTCTTTGTAAGAAAGATTGTAATTGCATGGATCAGGCCAAGCAACTCTAAATATCATAGCACTACTGAGCCAACAATGATGTACCTGTATCGGACATGTATATAGGATAGATTTTCCTGTAGGCACTTACTGAGTATGTTGTACCTGATAAAGACAATCTCATTGCATCTGTGATGACTAACTTCTTCAAATAGTAATACATTTGCTATTGTTGCAATGAGTGATCTATGCCACTATGGACACAGTGTGATTTTTTTAACAGTTGTTTCATACTCAGGCTGTATGCCTACTGTTTGGGTTTGCCACACTTCTGCCACTGATGCTATCAAAGTGATAACTATGTTAATTCTGCTACAACAGGAATCAAGTAGGTATGGTGTAGATGTAAACAGAATGTCTTTTAGTATTGATTTAACTCATAATGGGGTAAATGTACTAGGACAGCAGGGTTATCCTCTATCACTGAGTCTGTCAGTTATAATCACACTAGGGTTTGATGACTGTAATGATCAAGTTACACTGTTCATCTTCATGAGTTCATATTCACAGCCATTCTCCAGCAACTAGACAGTGTATGGTGTAACTGGGTGGGACACTGTGGTGCAAAGCTGCTGCAGTGCCTAGCAGAGGAGTATCTACTCAAAATAACAATTAAGCTATAAGACATGACCAACAGTTATGTTAAATGGTCTGTTAATCACCCTGTAGGGGTTTAATGTTGAATGAGGCATATCCGAGTGCCACTGTAGCTAGACAGTGATAAACTGACCATTAACATAATACCTGGGAGTAGCTTATTGCTATCATAATAAAACTGTTTTTAAACAACATTAAACCATGTTCATCATATGGTTAGGCTCTACATGTATGTTAATAAAAACTAAACATAAGGCTGTTACAATGTTTACAGTCAATTAGAAAGCTGCATTTCTCAAACCCTTGTTAAATCAGAGATATTATACCTGTACAACTCCTTGGTTTTGCTTAACTCCATTGCTCAGGTGGCTCACCACAAGTGGTGTGGTGTGGTGTGAGCATCGGGTAGGTAAGGCCATGCAACTACTAAGGTGGTACGCTGTGTGAGCTGCAATCAGGGATGTGTACGCTATGTATACGGCCTCAGTTTTGCTGTTGATCTCCACTGAGCATGCAGTACCTGGTCAGGTGGGTGGGGATGTCTCGTAGTACATTTAGACAATTGTTTGTTATTTCTGTCACCTGCTGCTGGATGTCTGTCATTGGTTGTGTTGACTTGGTCCTCCCCATACTTGAATGTGTGTGTGTGTGTGTGGTGCTGGGGGGTGAGTCGGAGTTAGGTTTCAACCCTAACAGTGAATTTCCTCACTTTGTCGCTGTGGAACAACCCTAACTAATGCATTAAACAGAGTTTTTGCCTATATATATATATATATATACACATATATACACACACAATAGGGTGAGTGGTAAATGAGTGAGATAAAACAGCGTATCAACCACTGCAGTGTGATATTTTTACCCTCTGCTCTACTGTGATGATATGAGACATTTACACACACAGTTCACAAAAGGTCACTGATATCATCACCCTAGGCAGCTTTCCCTCAGCATGAAAGAAACACCTGTGCTGTTACCATAGACACAAATGCAGAACTACCTGAGAGGTCTCACTGCTGCCTACAGCTAACTCAGTGAGCATTACAAACACACCTATCCCCCAACTTCCAGCTCATTACTGTGATGCTCTCAACTTGATGCAGCCAGAATTCCAAACAGCACAGCTTCACAGAACAGTCTAAACTACTGCCTGCAGCTAACTCAACTACCACTGAAACACACTCTCACTTGTACCTCAAACTCTGATTCTCACCCATTACAATTACTGTGACAATTTCAACTTCACTGCAGCCAGAATCCTAAAGAGCACAATTTCACAGAACACTCTGCCTGCAGCTAACTTAATTACCACTGAAAACAGTATCAGCTGTTCTGACACTCTGCCTCTCAGTTCATTACAATTACTGTGATGCTTTTAACTTCACTGCAGCCAGACTGCTAAACAATACAGCTTCACAAAAGTATGTTTCTCATTCCTATCTAAAACTAACTCATTTAGCATTGCAAAACATACTCATGTGTCTCTCAGAGTTTATAACACTGCCAGCCCATTCAGAAAAGCTCACACACAGAATGAGCAAACACATTAACAGGAACAGAACACAAGACAGCAAAACAAACTACTGAAACTCTTGGCACTGTGTATATATCGAATACATGATGGGCAGATTGTGTGCTATGGCAAATATTGTCACTCCTGCATCGTGAGCTTGGATATCTCACTCTGCAGGAGTGACAATATGCCATATCACTCATGCCATCATGTATCCCCATATACACACACACACACATACATACATATATATAGATATATACATATATATATATATATATATATATATACACACACACACACAGACACACACATATATATTTACACCAAATTTAAAACATAGCCTTCTTATGACCCCACCTCAGGAATAAGGTCAGAGAAATTTTCAGCTCCTGTCTGAAAGGTGATTTCGTGCAGAAACACAAAATCACATTTCAGGATGTAAAAATAAAAGACAAGCATTTGTCAATGCCAAATGTTTGCTTGCTGGTTAGCATTGGTAGTGCAGAAGTTAGATGCATAATAAGAATGGCAGTGAAGTATTAAACTAAAGCAAACCCCACCCTGCAGCGACTGACAGGCATTTGGGGATGTGCCTTTGGGTGTCAGGCATAACACTCATGCCATTCCACCTCACTCCACCCTGCAGACACCGACAGGTGCTGCGGTGTGCCAGGGGTCTTCGGCCCGCCACATCACCCTATTCCATAAGGAAATAAGCTGAGATGGGTGCAGTACAGGAGAATGGCGTGAGCATTACGGACGATGACCCAAGTCACCCCCGACCTGTCAGTCTCTACAGGGGGCATTATGGTTGGAAACCCTAACACCCTGGGTGTCTGTTGGTATTTTCGCCCAAATTTTCAACATGGGCTTTTGGAACCCCACCTCGTGAATGGTGGCACTATCATTTCGTTAATCAGAAAAGGTGATTTACAGTAGCAACTGTGCCATTCTGCGCCATAGGTGCTAACACACATTTCGGGCAGGATGTGAAAAAAAGACAGCTTTACTGTTCATAAGGAGGTGTGAAAAATGGCAATGTTAAAAATCTGGGTGAAAATATTAAAATTGAAGTTACAAGTTCCCAGAGCAACTGTACAGCATGCCTCATGCTATGATCATTTTTGTAATTTTAGTCACCACAACATGGGTTTTCTGGGACCCCACCTCATGAAAGTGGCACTGTCATTTGGTTACTCAGTCCCGAAAGGTGATTCCATGCAGCAACCTAGAAAATCACCTTTCGGGACTGAGCAACAAATGACAATCAGTGTTCATGGTGGGATCTCAAGAACCCCATGTTGTTGAAAATCTATGGGAATTCCCAAAAATGGCTGTGATATCAACCTAGTTGACCTCCTCCCACCACCCATTATATAGCTACGTCATTTGTTCAGTTTGCAGGTTGGCTTTGAGAGAGTGCAGGCGTGTCCTGGTCCATAGAAGATCGCTGCTCCCGACCTCAGGAGGTATTAAGTGCAGAGGTGCAGGAGAGTGGATGCAAAGGAGGAGGGTGAGGGGTAGGGGAGATGATGAGGGACAGTTTTCTTTTTTTGGGGTGGGGAGACTTGAGGGATAGTTTTCTTTATTTTACAGGCTACCAAAATATTTAGGCAGACTGGGGTAGGCTCCCAAGTGTGCCACAACAATGTGTGTGTTGGTGTGTGGTGGGGCATGCCGACTAGGGATTGGGCACCCGATGTTGGCACTTGAAATATTCAGGCAGGTGGGTGGGGTGGGGGTCATCTGACACGGCAGTGGGCATCCCGTGTTGGAAACACATAAAAATTATTTTGGCACACTGGTGGGCTCCTAGTGTGTCACATTAATGGGGAGGATACATGCCAACAAGAGGGATTGGGCACCCCAATGTCTGCTTTCTGGGGAGTGTGTGGCAAGCGAGGAGCCCTACCAATGTGGAAAAGCCGATGCCATGGCTTGCTTATTTATTGAAATGGTTCACCAGGAAAGGCACACCAAACAAACAAGGTGCTCGGCGGCAGGAGCAGGCAAGAAATGAAATTATGTACCTACCATTAATTCTTGATCTTCTTGGGCGTATGCGGGCCAAACATTTTCAGGAGCTGGCGCGAGGTTGCACCATGAGCTAGGCTCATGCGGTATAGACTACCTCGGTCGACCTTTCAACCGCCTCAGTACCTCCCAGGAGGTGCAAGCGTAACCAGCCTAGAGAGGACTAACCTAAATATCAGACATGAGATGGTCCAAATGACCCATGTAAGAAGGGTCAAAGAACAAAGTCTTCACAGCCCAATGACTGAAGGAGTGAAGACCATAAACAGAAGAAGTGAGCTCGGGGATGGTGGGTGGGTGTGTGACTGGTGGTGGAGACTTTGTCCAAGTAGATCAAGAATTACGGTAGGTACATAATTTCCACATCTTCCTGGACATAAAGTCTCCACCACTCATTCACCTAATAGGAGTACTGAGCTAAAATAATCCTCCAAAAGGGCGGCAGGAGAGGCGCGCTTGGGACAGAAGTCCATTAAGGATTGTCCTGCCAAGGACTGATGTCTGGCATGGACAGTCAAGGCGTGAGTGCTTTACAAATGTATGCACGGAGCTCAAGTAACCGCACTGCAGATGTCCGCAATGGGGCGTTATAGTTCGACTAGAGATGCAGCGACTGCTCTGTTGCCAAGTGGCGTACTGCCTTCCAACTTGATCTGTGCCACGGAGTAGTAGTAGTGAAGGCATGCCACTAACAATGCTGAAATGCACCTGACAGCAACAGGCTGACCCAGCCGGGTCACGGTGAAGGAGACAAACAGAGCTCACGGATCTCCTCTGTCCTGTCCAGATAGAACTGCAAAGCTCTCTTTACATCCAAAGAATGAAGGTATGCTCTCCCTCATTCTGGAAATTTGGAAAGTAGGTAGGAAGGACTAAAGATCGATTCAAATGAAATTCGAGACAGCCTTATGAAAGAACTTAGGATGAGTCAGTGTCACGGACGGTCTGTGACCACAGCGTGTATATCCGATACTCTACAGGGGAAGTCATGGCCACCAGGAAGGCCGCCTTCCAAGTTAGAAATTTCAACTCACAAGTGGCTAGAGGCTCAAAGGGTTAATGAAAGTGAGCATGTCTAGCAATAAGGTTAAAGTCCCAGGCTGCAACTGGACATCTAATGGGCAGTCTGGTATGCAGAATGTCCTTAGAAACTGTTTAACTACAGATAACTGAGCCAAGAACATAAAAGTACAGACTCATGGTATGCGGAAATTGTACAAAGATGAACTCTGACTGTAGACCTGTGTTAGGAGGTCTAAGAGATACTCAGGACTTTACCTGGTGGAGCACGAAAGGGATTCCAAGATGATTTATAAACCAGATAAACGCTCCACTTAGCTGTGTAAATTTTTGAGTAGCTGGCTTTCGTGCAGCTAGGAGAATATCTGAAACTCTATGAGAAACGTTAAACCTGTTCACCTCTATCTCCTCAGGAGCCAGGTATGGAGGTGAAGGGACCTCAGGTTGGGATGAACTACAGGGCCCTGGGTCAGAAGGTCTGTCTGGAGTGGAAGCAGTTTGGAAAGTTTCTGATAACCTGTTGATTAGAAACCAGATCTGGCAGGCCAAAATGGGGCAGTGAGAATCAGTCTGCCCCTGTGCCTCCAATTTGAGCAGCACTCTCTGAACTAGGAGTAGAGAAGGAAATGTGCACAGAAAGCTTTTTGTCCACCACAGCCTGAATGCATCCTGACAAAAACGTCAGGTCCTGGACTTGTGGAGCACAAGAGGGCAGTTTTGCGTTCAGTGGGGGCCTTAAAAGGTCCAGGTCCGGAGTTCCCACTCTTTGAAGAGTGATTGAGCGATGGTTAAGTCGAGACCACTCGTGAGGATCTGTCTCTGTTCTGCTGAGATGATCTGCCAGTTCATTTTGTATTCTGGCAGGCAGACCACCTGAATCACAACCTTATGCTCAGGCACAATTCTTACACTCTCATACTTCCCTGCATAATGGGTAAGAGTGTGCACCGCGCTGCTTGTTGATGTAATACATCACTGCCTTGTTGTCCGTTTGAAGAAGAATGGTCTTGTGATAGAGTATGTCCTTCAAGGCTCGGACTGCATAGAGGATAGCCCTCATTTCCAGAACGTTTATGTGGAGTTGGGACTCATCCTGGGTCCACGTGCCCTGGGAGTGGAGATCCTGGCAGTGAGCTCCCCAGCCCAGTAAGGATGCATCCATGGTAATGGAGATCTGGGGATCTACAGGGTGAAGGGATGGGGGAAGGATATCCTTCCAGGAGGTTGTCCTCCTGAGACTACCAGGTGAGTGACCCTTTCAACAGTTCTGTCACCTTGATGTGAAAGGACTGGGGTGAGTGGTTGGTGACCACTGAGTGCTGAGCATCCTACTGAGAGGTTCTCATGTGGAGACGAGCCAGAGCCACAGTGAACACCAAGGATGCCATGAGACCCAGCATCTGCTGCATCGAAAGAGCTTGAACTGAGCTGTTCTCCCTGATGAAGCAGGCCATCTGTAGGATATCGCTCCTTTCATCTTCCAGAAGGAAGGCTTGCGCAGGAGGTGTCCACAAGGGCTCCTATAAAGAGGAGCTTCTGGGAGGGCAGCCTGCGACTTTTCAGGTTAAGCAGAACTCCCATGGACGTGAGGAAATCTGAGGCCATAGCCACATCCTCCAGAGTCTCTTGTCTGGAGGGCTTGAGAAGCCAGTCATCCAGATATGGGAATACTTGAATTCTGATTGTGAGAAGCCAGTCATCCAGATATGGGAATACTTGAATTCTGATTTTCCTTAGATGCTGTGAGAACTGCACACAGCACTTTGTAAAGACTCGTGGCACCGAGGTTAGCCCAAAGGGCAGGATTCTGAACTGGTAGTGCTGACCCAATGCCATGAACCTTAGGTACTTGTGGTGCTTTGGGTGTATGAGAATGTGTTGGTAGGTGTCCTGCATGTCCAGGGAGGCTAGCCAAACGTGTTGATGAATCAAAGGTAACAGGGTACCGAGTGATATCATCTTGAACTTTTCCTTGTAGAGGAACTTGTTTAACATTCTGAGGTTGAGAATAGGGTGCATACCGCCTGTTTTCTTTGGAACCAGAAAGTAGTGGGAGTAGAAATCTGTGTTTCGCTGATCCAGCAGGACTACTTCTACTGCCCTGTTGTTCAGAAGGCCTTGAACCTCTGAAGCAAGAAGGTCTGACTGTGCAGCAGACAGCTTGAGCTGCCGCTTGGGAGGATGATCTGGAGGGGTTTCTGACAGGTTGAGAGAGTACCCTCGGGATTATCCTGAGGGCGCATTTGTTCAATGTTATCGACCTCCACTGGTCGTGAAATGAGTCAGACATCCTACTGCCGAGGAAGAGTCCCCTCGGACAGCTGAGTTGGGCCCTGGGCCTTTTGCTGCTTTCTCTTTTGTGGCTGAGGGGTTTGGTTTCTGTTGAAACCCCCTCTGCTTTGCCATGAAAGGACTGACGGTCATGAAACTGATGCTTATTCCGCCTCCGAGAAGCAGCGGAGGGGTCTAGCTGTCCTAATAGCGGACCTAGTTTTCTGAGAGACCTCTAGTGCTTGCTTCACTTGAGGTCCAAGCAGATACATACTGTTGAAAGGTAAGGCCATGACCTTTTGTTGGGCGTCATTGTGAAGCCAAGTGCAACAAGAATGGCCGATGGGTGCAAATACCAGCCGCTCTGGGCGAGTGTCGAAAGCACCCATGGCAGCTTTAATCTGTTGATTGATGGACTCGATACCTCTAGTAATGGTCTGCAGTAGCTCTGAATTAACTACTGATTTGGGCAGAGCTTCTACTGTTGCTTTGGCGAATGCCAGAGTACATACTCATATTGAGAAAATAACCTGGCAGCTAGCAATGCACATGCCCAAGGGTTGAAGCAACAAGACTAAACACCAAGGTGTCGATCTGCGAGATTCTTTGTTATAGGATAAGCTGTACATTCCTGAGGAAGAACAGCCTTGTCATTCTCTGCCAGGACCACTATGGCATCAGCAAATGCTTGAGAGGCCAGGATGGGACGATCCTGGGTGGGGCATATTTCCTATTTATGGACTTTGCCACAGAGGGAATAAGAGCTGGGGTTGCTCCACACTATCTGGGAAAGGAGGGTTAAATCCGTGAGGGATTTCTGTAACATGCAGATACTGGAGACATAAAGCTTCCCAGGATCAATTTCTGTGGTCTGACGAGGAAAGGTAGAATTTAAATTCTTGAGCAGAGACTTAAAGGAAATGTCTTCGACCAGAGGCTCTGCAAGGATTGGTTCCCACCCTAAGGTGGACTCAGCATAAAATCATCACCCAGCCTAAGATCAGGATCAGGCTCAATGTCATCTCCTGACAGTCCAGGAGGGACTGTATAAACAGGAAAGGGTGAAAACAGGAGAAGACAGAATCAGTGTCGAAAACCTCTGAAATGCAAGAGGTGCCGCTGACACCCCGGTGCCACCAAAGAGGCGGCGAAGAATACAGAGTGGTGCTGACAAGAGAGTGGCACCAAATGTAGCGCTGAGCACAATGCAGACATCACACCAGGCACCAGAATTACACTGGCAGTGGATGTGGCACGCACATGGTGCCAACACCACACATGGTGCCGTGAGGAAACTCAGCACTGGGGAGGTCAGCATCACAGACTGTGGCACCACAACAGAAGTCTAAAACTGCAATTTGAAGGTAAAGGAGGAGAAATAGGAGACAAAGGCATCAGTGTGGATCCTGCACCAGAGTCTCGTCAGCTGCTGCCAACAGAGAAGGTATGTCTGTGTGCCTGGTTGCAAGGGAGGGGAAGGTCCCTCTGCAATGGGAACCTGTCCTTCACTGCAGCTGCAGATTTTTCAAGTGCAGTCCTCTCTCTCAAACTGCTGTCAAGTCATAACCATCCCTGATTGAGCGGCACTTTTCTTTCAAGTGAAGACCACTTCTCTCAAACTGCTGTCATAGACAGCTACAGATTCATTTGTGCCTGAGGATGAGCCCCATAAAGTGTCAACTGCATTAGGCAGAAACTCTCACACCTCTAAAATGTCGTACTGTCCCAAGATGTTTCTTGCAAGCAAACATAAAAAATTTCGACCAGGATTTGAAAATGACAGCTGTCACATTCATGAAGTGTGGTAAAGATATGGCTATGTTGTAAATTTAGATTGAAAATTACCAAAGTTACAATCCTGCATTCACAAAATTTAACATAGTCTAATAAAGTTTTTTAATATTTGTACACCAGATTTTCAACACAGCCATCTTATGACCCCTCCTCATGAACAATGATGGAGAAAATTTTCAAGTGTTGCCGAAAGGTGATTTCGTCAGCGACCAAGAAATCACCTTTCAGGACAGATTTACCTAACATCACTTGCATTGTTCATGAAGTGGTGTCCTAAAAAACAACATGTTGAAAATTTGGGGCAAAAATATAGAAAAATGGCTAAGTTATGCTACTAAGTTCAAAACCCCACTGAAATGCATTGAACCGCATACCTGATTTCCTCAGTTTGTGGTCTGGTGTTGAAGAGTGAAGACATGTCTGTGGTCTAGACAAGCACTGCACCCCGATGGGCAAGTAAGGGCTGGGGAGGGCAGGCGGTATGTGTTGAGTGGAAAAAGTCGGTGAGAGGGCGAAATTAGCTGCAAGAGACACCGATGGATGTTCTTTTACAGGATTTTGAAAAAAGGGACGAGGCCCTGGATCGCGACAGGGGAATGGGCACGAAATGTCATTCATGATTCTTGGGGAGGGGGGCTGAGAGGGAGGGTTGGGTGGGAATATTTAAAAAAAAAAAAAAAACCCACAGAGGAGCACTGATGGTGACACTGGGTCCCCATTACCATGCTAATGTTTTGGGGGATATGAAAAGGGGACATGGAACACGATCGTGACACTGGGGTATTGGGCACCCATTGTCACTGTTGTCTTCAGGTGCTGAGAGGGAGGATTAGGGAATCAATAATTTAAAGACAAAAGATCAGCGGTCACGCACATTGTGCCGTGACCAAAATGGCCGCTGCAATCCACTGCGCATGCTGCTGGTTGCACATGTGCAGTAGACTACTGCAGGCATCTTGGAGATGCTGTAATGTGCCATAACCGCCAATTTTTTCTTTTAAATTATAGATACAGCCCCACCCTACCCTCCCTCTCACCACCCACAAACATAAGAGTGACACTGGGAGCCCAGTCTCCCAAAGTCATGATCAGGATGCAGATGTTTTTTTAAGTAAAATATAGTGCAGTGCAGGCAGAGTGCTCCCACAGGGCCTTGAGTGGACTGTGTTGCAACTCCAACATGTTGTTCAGTCGCCAAGGATGCAAGGAATGCAGAGTTCTTTCTTGAAAGCAAGAGGCCTGCAGGCCTCGCCCACTGCAGCCCTGAAAAGGAGAGCTAGGCAGAAAGCCAGAAGGCCAGGAAAGATGAGAAGGCAGAAGGGAGAAGGAGGGAGGAACTGTTACAGTAAGTTCTTAAATAATTGTACTATCTTTATTTTGTGGGTATCTCTTGCAGCAGGCCTACGGTAGGATGAGTCCCAAGCAGTTCTGGCAACAACTGTCAGACAGTATGGGTGGCTGGCGTAAGGACTTAAGATAGAAGGCCTTGAAGAACAGCCTTGAAGATTAGCCCTACCACCTAGAGGTGATGTCAAGACTGTAGCATTTAGTAAAGGTATGGACAGTGCTCAAGTAGCAGCTGCACATATCTTTGCAGCTGAAACATTTCTGAAACATGCCACGAAGTGGCAATGCCTCCAGTTGAATGGCCATGAACCACACCAGAAAGTTCCTTACTATACTTCTTGTAACAGAAAATAATACAATTGGCTAACTATTTGGATAAATACTGTTGAACACTGGAATGCCCTCTTTCCAGGCAAAGTAAACAAACACTACTGGGAGGACTTCATATAGTCCTTTATGCGTTGTGTATAGTATCTCAAAATTCTATGCACATCCAAAGTATTGAGCAATGCTTCCCCTGGATTGGCATGCTCTGGAAAATAATCAGGCAGGTAGATGGATTTATTCAAAGTAAACTCAGACACCACCTTGGGAAGAAACTTAGGATAGTTACACAAAGACACCGTCTTTGTGAAAAAATCAAATAGGGCTACTCACAAAAATGCCTGAAGCTCGGAAATCCTTCAAGCAGAAGTAATAGCAACTAAAATTAATGCTTTCCACAACAGATAACATAGCTTGCAACTCGCAGCCAGTTCAAACTGAGACAGGGAGAGTTTCTGTAACACAAAATTTAAGTCCCAAGCGGGACAGAATTGTGAATCGGAGGCTTCTACATGCAAGATGCCTCTCATAAACATGCGAGACATGCCAAGTTCAGCAACACTGTGGCCATCAACAGGTACACTAGAGTCCGAGAGGAAGAGCAAGTACTCAAAATTTGATTCATTGTACAGGTGAAGGGTCAACCCATACAGCAAAACACTTCCACTTCATGAAATAGGTGGCTCTGATGGATGGTTTCCTAGCCATTACCAGAACATCCACCACCCTGAGGACACCCCAACCCTTGCAATGGCTACATCCACAGGAGCCAAGCATGAAGATGGAGAGATTTTAGGTCCAGATGGACCAGGTGCTCTGCTCCTGGGAGAGCAAGCCTGCCATGATAGGGGCAGAGGCACTGGAGGTCCTGCCACCAGCTGCTGAAGCAAGGGAATCAAATCTGACGAGGCCAGAAGGAGGCGATTAGGATCATAGATACCCCTTCCTTCTGAAGTTTGATCAGAACCCACTGAAGGAGCAGGAAGGAGGAAAGGCATAGAGGAATCTCCCTTCTGAAGAGAGGGATGTGCCTCACTAGAAAACCCAGGCCCTGGAGCGAAAGAGTAGAAAAGCGGCAGTTTTGCATTGGTAGGGACACAAAATGTCCAACTCTGGACTATCCCACCAGTCAAACAGATCTACTTATGAGGCCACGAGTTCCCAGTCATGAACTCGTGACTGAGATCGCTTAGGCTGTCCGCCAAGACATTCTGGTCACCAGGAACGTGGACGGCTGAAAGCTCCAGGTCGCGGATCTATTGCCCAATACCAGACCCTCATCACTCCCCGATACAGAGGATACGTAGTCACCCCTGTCTGCAACGTAATGAACCACTCTGGTGTTGACCATCTGAATCAGCAGTGGGTCCAGGGAAAGTTGGGTCTGGAAGGCCTGCAAGGCATATAGAACTGCTCGCATCTCCAAGACGTTAATGTGGAGTTCCACGTCCAGCATGGACCATGTCCCCTTGAGTCTGGTGGGCAACCCAGGTGAGCCCCCCAGCTGAGGCCCAAGGAATCTGTCGTAAGGATTTGTTGAGGGGTGAAATGAAAAATAGCACCCCTCTCAGGAGGTGGCTGGGCTCTAGCCACCACAACACCACATTCTTGACAGGTTCAGAGACTAGGACTGGCTGCCTCAGGGTCATCCGATATGCTGGTCCTACTGGACCCACAGCATCCACTGAGAATTCTCATATGCAGCCCGGCTAGGGGAAAGTAACAATGGCTGCAGCCATGAGTCCCAGGAGGTGCAGAACACCCATGCTGGGACGTGACGGCTGAAGTACAGCTGACGCTTGATCCATCAAGCGCTCTGCCCTGTCTTGTGGAAAAAGGTCACCCTGAGCTGTACCCAGTACTGCTCCAATGTACTGAAGTCATTGGCAAAGGGTCAGGAATGATTGGGCAGGTTGATCATGACCCCAAATCCTGGAACAGGTGGCAGGTATGATTCAGGTTTTGGAGCACACTCCTGGATGGCCGCTGCCAGCAGCCAGTCATCCAGGTAAGAGACGCTAGAACCCCTGCCATCTGCATCAGCTGCCACCATTGTCAAGCATTGGTGAACACGGTGGGGGCTGAAGATAAACCAAACAGCAGAGCCCTGAACTGGAAATAGGATCCCTGAAAATGAATCTGAGGAAGCGCCTGTGGAGGCACATTGATCTGCAGATAGGCATCTTGCATGTCCAGGGAGCAAATCCATTCCCTTTGTAACAGAGGCAGCAGACTCTGAATGGTTTGTATTGGATGGACAGGTTCAGCTCACAGAGATCCAGGATGGGCGAAGATCCTCCATATGTTTCGAACCAGGAAGAAATGGGAGTAAAAGCCTTTTTCTTGCTGGAACTGCGAATGGATTCTATGATACTTTTGTGAAGCAGGGCATGGATCTCTTCCTAGATCAGAGGATGTGACGGGAAGGATACGAGGACAGAACTGGAGTTCTGTCCTGAGGCCAGTCCATAAGTTCTAGGGAGTGTCCGTACTTTATGAGCTGCAGCACCCAATTGTCTCAAGTTATCTCCCCATCACCTATCCAGATGGAGGAGACATGACCCCCTATGGCCACCTCCCGAGTGCCTGGAGGGAGGGGTGTCTGGCCAGGAGTCACGAGGGGACAGCTGCAGCTGGGCTGCGGGACCTCCTCAGGAGCTCTTGTTGGTAGATGAGGCAGGGCAGACACCACTGCCCACCACTTTCCTTGAGGCTTGGCAGATGCTTGGGTTTGCTTGTGGGTAGCCCGAAGAAAGGACGTCCTCTGCCCAGACTTGAGCTGTGTGTGATACATGGAATGCAAAGACCTCAGGGTGCATCTAGATGCCTGTAGTTGGGAGAGGTTATCTTCAACATTTCCAAACAATCTGTACCCTCTAAAGGGCATTCCTGATGGACAATTGGATGTCCTGTGCGGACCCAGCCACCCAAAGCCAAGGGTGCTGGATCATACATATGCCAGTCACAGCTGCCTGGGCTGATGCACCCACAATGTCAAAAGCTGCCCAGAGCAAATGGGTACTGACATCAGAGGCTGATATGAGAGTACCCAGAGCTTGTTGCTTGCCAGGGTGATCTGGCAGGGATTGGACAGCATCCCTGGCCTGGTCCCATAGGGCACTTTGGTACTGGAGCATGTGCACCAAGTAGTTGAAGTGCGGATCACCAGGGTGGCTGAGGTGAACACCACTTGTCCAGAAGGTCCAACTGACGTGACTCCTTGTTGGGTGGCAGGCAACTCAAATGTTTAGGACATTTAGTACAGTTGTGAGCAGCATTTATCACGATGGAGTCCACTTAGCCTGCTCCCAAGAAACAGTTTTCTTGCGGGACCAGAATGGGCTGATGCCAGGTGACGGGACCAGAATGGGCTGATGCCAGGTGGCCATAGTGGCATCCTCGTATCTATGAGGAGGGACCACCAGCGGAGGAGTTTCAACTGGCGAAGGTAGGTAGCAAGCTGGTGCCACTCCGGGTCCTGCTCCTCCTCAAAACCCATGGCCTCCTGAATATGTCAGATGATGGCTGTGAAGAAGGGGTCATCTGATGGGATTTGGGGACACACCTGGGGTCCCTTCCCTTCAGAGGAGCCCGTGGAGAGGTAGATGAGCCACTGATGTTGCTTTTGCACCCTCATCCTGATCATCCTCATCAGGCAGGCGCAGTCTGTGCGATATTCATCCCCTCACCTGTGGGTCGCTGGGGGTGAGTCAGCCCAGAAGGTGAGGCTGGCCACAGGAGGACCGGGTGGACAGCCCCAGAGAAGGCCCCTGGGGAGCGGAGGCACCGGACACTAGGGAGGAGGAACGCGACTGCATAAAGCCCCAAAGGAATGAAAGCAGGCCTTGAAAATCGAGAGTAACAGATCTCGGTCCAGTGGACACCTGTTAAGGACAGACTAGCATTGTCCTGCGGTCACTGGCTGAGGAAAAACCAGCGTGAGCCTGTGGGTGCAGGCTGCAGATAAGACTGTGCAGGTCTGACAGGTACTGTTTGAGGAAAAATGGGTACAGGCCCAACAGTTGCCAGCTGAGGCAAAACTAGTGGCCAATGGGCACCAGTTCTGACAACGCTGGTGAAGGTCCAATGGGCACCATCTGAGATAGGACAGGCACCTGGGAGGGTGAAGCCTTATAGGCAAAGTGGCAGAGGACTCGGCCTTGGGGTCAGTGACCTGCAGCACCAGCTCTGAGACCGAGGATGGGCGATGGACACAGAAAAGGAGACAGATACCTGGGTTGTGGGTAGCAGGAGGGCATTAGAAGGAGCCTGGCATCTACAAACCCATGCGGCTGAAGCCACCATGCTGTGTGCCCATCGTGAAGAGTCTGAGCAGCATCGGCTGAGGGGCAGGGAGTGAGCCCTGGCCCAAAAAGTCTCCGCCCAAAACTGTAAAAGTGGTGGAGGCAGTGCCGTCGGTAGCCCGTGGTGAGAGGGTGTGCCGGCAGCAGGGCCAACCCCTGGAGGAGAAGACCCTTCACAGTCGAAGAATGGTGGGGTGACCGCAAAACAGGAGGAGGAGGACCGAGGCTCATCCTAGTCCTTGTCCGGTGTTTATGTAGTACTAGTAAAAGATTTATTTATACAGGATAAGTGATAGTACAACTTCACAACACCATAGGTACAAAGCCCTCTTTTCAAAGCGCACCTGTTTGATGGCAGTAATAACAATATTTCATACAAGACCATACAAATTCATAACAAAATACACATAAGTACATAAAGTAACCATATTTTCTAAAGCAGCCTAAAAATAGTAATAGTTCATCTGTTACATATGCAACAGAAACTTAGTTCCTGTTTCACTGCTGTTCTGAACTTTCCATGATCATATCTTGAGTTTTAACAGCAACCGGAAGATTAGTCCATGTTGTTGAGGCTTTATACTGAAATTACACTGTTCCAGATTTGTTCTTTATTTTCATAACTATCAGTTCTCTGCCTCCTGTTTTCCTTAAATTAAACTGATGCGAAGGGCTGATTAGTTTTCCAGCTAGATCTATAGGGGAACCAAGTTTGTAAATTTAAATACAAAGTTAGCCCAGATTTCTTGTCTTCGGAGTTCCAAAGATGTCCATTTTAAATTTTATACATCAAACAGTGATGAGTATCATATTTACATCTTAGTACAAACGTAGCTAAACTATTGTAACATAAGTCAAATTTTTGGATTAGGTGATCATTAGCATGGGAATAGGCGTGGCACCCATAATCAAACAACGAAGAATCAGTTGATTTGCTAGGGTCAGTCTATCTTTCTTACTGATACAATTTGCTACTCTACTTATTGCACCTATCCTAGAATTTACTTGTTAATTAGTCCATTTATATGCTGCTCAAAAGACAGGTTTTGGTCTATATTTACCTAAGTATTTGTACATAGAAACCTGGGTCAACTCACTACTCTTTTCTAATTTTATCCGTAGGATGTTTTCTTTGGACTTTTTCCCCCAGATATTGCCGGACTAAATAACAGTCTGAGTTTTTTAGAATTTAGGATCAGGTTTGAGGAGGTGAACCAGTTCCATAAAATAATGAAATCTGACTGAAGCCTGATTTCGACCTCCCAACACTATTCCCGAGACCAAGACCATGTCATCCGCATAAAGCCCTAATGGAGATGGACTTTATTAGGCTAGGAGTTCATTTATTTATTTAGTTTTTATTTAGTTTTTGTTGACGGGTAAGTGCACTAGACAAATCCTGCCTATTTTCAGGCATGACCAGGGAAGGGGATACAGATAAAGCCAAATGACCTTGAACCAGATGAAACTGTTGGTGGTATTTTTAGTGAATTTATGTATACAACGAACAAGGGTCCAGGAATGGACCCTGAGACACTGCCATGAAACACTGGAAGGGGTTTAGAACATCTACCTTCCATAACCACCATCTGTGATCTATTTTCCAGGTATGAAAGGAACCATTTCAGTGGTTCATTCATTAACAATTCCTTCAACCTGTGGATCAGAATAAACAGTAGTCGACTAAGCGAAAGCCTTTGATAAGTCAACAAACACTGCACCCATGGACTTTGACTCCCCAAAGGGCGATATTAGATCTACAGCAAATTCGTAAGTGCTGTGCCGGTCGACAAACCCTCCTAAAACGGACTGAAATTATTTAATTTGTTAGATTTTTCCAAATAACTCATGAGTTGACTATGGACAAGTCTTTCTAATAGTTTTGAAACAATGGATAGAAGGCAATTGGCCTATAATTTGCAGGACCAAAGTCTGGGCCCCTTTGTGTATGGGGACGATTTTGGTCAACTTCCATGGACTTGGGAAAAAGCAGTCCATTAAGCTCTTATTAAAAAAATCTGTCAAGGGCTGAGCAACCTCGTAAATAGAGTCCTTCAACAATCGAGCTTCATTGTAATCAGGAAACATAGACTTTGATGGCAGATAAGGACCGATTGGCCCACCTAGTCTGCCCATTTCCTACCTACTGGATAAGCTGCAGATCCTAATTAACCAACAGCCTATTTCTTCCTACCCCCCAGAACTGCCTTATGTCTGTCCCACGCGTTCTTGAATTCCCCACTGTTTTGACCCCACAACCTCCTCAGGAAGGCCGTTCCATCGTCCAGCACCCTCTCTGTAAAAATGCTTCCTCCACATTACCCCTGAGCCATTACCCCTCTATCTTCAAATTGTGCCCCTTGTTCTTGCACATCTCTTTCTGAAAGATGCTACCCTCTTGGACTTTGTTGATTCCCTTGAGGTACTGAAAAGTTTCTATCATGTCCCCACCTCCCTCTTTTCCTCAAGATTAAACATATTAAGCTCCCTTAGTCTCTCCTCATGTAGCTTCTGTTGCAGACCCTGCACCATTTAGTTGCCCTCCTCCAGACTGCCTCAATCCTGTCTATGTCCTTGGAGATGGAGTCTCCAGAACTGGATGCAGTACACCAGATGGGGTCTCACCAACAGTCTGTAGAGAGGATAACAACTTCCTGTTTTCTACTGGTGATGCCTCTCCTATACATCCCAGTATCCCACAGCCATCCCTAATGCCTTCTCACATTGCTTGCTAACCTTTAGGTCATCTGATATGATTACCCCAGGTCCCATTCCATTTTGCTGTTGTCAATACCTCCCCTCCCCACTGTGTACTCTTCCCTGGGTTTTGTTTCCCAGGAGCATTACTCTACACTTCTTTGCACTGAATCAAGCTGCCATACTTCTGACCATTCCCTCCAACCTTGCCAAGTCCCTTCTCATCATTTCCATCCCTCCTTGTGTATCAACCCTGTTGCAGATCTTTGTGCAATCGGCAAAGGCATCATTTTCCTTCCAGTCCTCTGCAATGTCACCTACAAAGACATTAAAAGGACTAGACCCAGTACTGAACCCTGCGGTACCCACTAGTAACCCCCTTTCTTCAGAGTGGACTCCATTTACTATTACCTTCTGTGTCCTGTTGTCCAGCCAATGTTTTACTAGGCTACCACCCTGAATCCACTCCCAGGCTGGTTAATTTGTTTATTAATCTTTTGTATGGGACTGTGTCAAATGCCTTGCTAAAGTCTTGGTAGGCCATGTCCACAGCCCTTCCCTAGTCTACTACTTTGGTCACCCAGTCAAAGAAATCGATTAGATACGTCTGACATGACCTTCCCGCTGTGAATCCATGCTGCCTTGGGTCCTGTGCCCCACTGGCCTCTAGGTACTCAACAATTCTTTCCTTCAGAAGTGATTCCTCATTTTCCCTACCACTGAGGTCAAACTGACAGGTCTGTAGTTTCCTGCCTCTGTCTTGCTCCCACTTTTGTGAAGGGAATCACATCTGCCCTCCTTCAGTCCTCAGGTACCACCCATCCTCACATGATTTGTTAAAAGGCTAGTCAATGATGTCACTAGTTCTCCCTTAATTCTTTTAGAATTCTATGGTGAATCCCGTCAGGCCCCATTGCTTTGTCCACCTTCAGTTTTAGAACCACTAGCCTTGTTAGTTTGAAATTTATTTCTTTTATGACCTGATTTTTAGATATTTTTTAAACCTGAAGTCTGGTGCATTTTTGTCCATCTAGGCTACATTCGTGGTCAAGTTCGTGGGTTCCAGTGTTAATATGTTTCCTGCTGGCCTTGTCCTTGGACTTGAGGATTAGAGCCCAAAGCTGGGCCGGGAGACTGAGGTGCTCCTGGCCTGCAGCTTCATTTCATGGAGGTGACCTTCCATGGCAGGAGAAGATTTTCTATGGTCCACTGGAGGTGTTGCTGGGTGGCCAGGGTGAATCCTTGACAGACCTTGCAGGCTTGGACGGCATGGTCTGGGCCTAGACAACAGACACAGGCAGAATGGCTGTCCTTCTATGGGATTTGTTTTCCACAGGCACAGCATATTATGGGCTTGATTTTTACAAAGCCAATTTAGAGTGGCGCTGTGTGCGGTGAACCGCCGCCTACTGCAAACTCAGGTGTGCCAGAGACCCTGCACTGAATTTTACAAAACAGGGGTCCTAACACCAAAGTCTTGAGTTTGCTGCAAGCTGACCTGTGTGCCGACCAAACAGCACAGAAGGACTGCTGCATGCGCTGCGGCATAGGCTTCTTGAACCAGTGGCCAGTGTTGGTGACACACCTGCCTGTCACCCTGGTAGTTGCTAGCTGTCCGGAGGATGCCCTGTTTCATTTGGGGAGGATGGGTCCGCTGGAGGTAGGGCGTGACAACTGCCCCAAACGGGAGGGGACAGGGACAGTGTGGGTCTGGGGAGAACACAGCAGCGCCACCGTGGGGGCGGGTGAGCTCTCACCTGCCACTCCAGCAGGGGTCTGGCAGGTGTCAGGGGCTGTCTGGGAGCCTTCCCTAGGGGGGCACAGGTCACCCCCACCCAGCAAGGCTGTAGCAGTGGTGCACGGCAGCTCAGATCAGCTCCGGGCTGGTCTAATTGCAGAGTCCATGTGCCCTTGTTGGGGCTTGAAAATCACAATGTAGGGATACTGCAGCCCTGCCCAACCTCATTCCGCCATGACTCACCAGTGTGGCTGTCGCAGGGATGGCACAAGCAGAGTTGGTGCAGGCGGTCCCCCACGGCACAGGCTGCGTTGAAAATCATAACAGAGTGCAAGTTGTGCTAAGGGCCCCTTGCACATTTTCCTCAATGCAAGCCTCCTTACGCCAGTTCCAACCTTTCAAAATCGAGCACTACGTGTTCACAGTATGGAAATGGACTGCATCTACCAGACAGCTCCGTTTAGTCATGAATGTATCAATTATAGGATTTAGAAGCACACATCTATATTGACAGTCTCTTATAAATATTTAAACATGGAAATATAAAACTATTAATCTGCTCGTACTATCTTGCTAGCCAGGACTTGCTTCTCATCAAGTTTTATTTGATCTTATAGCACACTTGTCACTTTAGTAAGTGTATACAAAAGCAAGACTCAGCTCATGACCAGCATTCCTGATGATGCGCTAAGTCGTGAAATGGGCTGGAGGTTTTCCTCATATCCCAGCATCACTAACCTCTGCATCACCTCTGTAAGTCTTTTTGCACTGTTTGCAAATTAAATATGCCACTGCAGTGGCTTTGCTGAAAATTATTGCATGTTCTCAAGTTTTGTAGTGGTGCTACACTTATGACTTCCTCTGTGTTTGCATGCCATGTGGCAGAGTTTTTCTTATTGAGCCAGGATACCAAATACCGTCAGGAATGCAAAGCAAGCCAACCTTAGCAATCCTTTACTGACCAAACAGCCTGACCAGATGATGCAGGAGGAGGGAAACCTGTTCTGAAGGGAAAAAAAAACCCTTAAGAAGGCTACCTAGGCACAAAAAGAAATGAAGTCCGTAACAGCAAGACTGTATTCATTTGTCTTTCTTAGTAGAATCTAGGCAGAATGGCAAAACACCCACCCTCCAACAAGAATTTTGGACTAAAAGGATTCAATAAATCAAACAAAACAGACACATACCAGCAAAGGATGTAAACGGGTGGGAAGAGCTATAGTAGGCACACTGTGAAACTGACAACTAGCTCTAACCTGAATGAGATATCGTACTCCTGGCGATTTGGGGTGCAGGGATTCCAGCCACTGTGACAGACTCCTCAATATCCTCAAAGCGCTCTCCCAGGTTCGAGCCAAAAATGGTTATGGAAATTCCCCTTCAATTGGACCAGTCAGAGGCTCTATCTAGAGAGAAAGTGACAGACCACACACAGGAGAATGGAATCATTGTTAGCAGAAGAGGTCTGATCAGAGTGAAATGCAGTCAATTTAACCCTTTCTCGATCCATGGCTTCAAACGCTGTTCACCTTATTCCCAAACTTATTTACATCTCTGGAAAGAACATTCATATTACAAGGTGCACTTACAGAGGACAAGTGTCATACTAGAATTTCAAGGACTGTTAAGTACAACTATGAAGTATTTCTGTATTAACTCTACAGTGTATTGCCATGAAATCACCACCCTCCACATTATGGTGCACAAGTCCAGGTTCAGAAAGCTGTTAAAGCAGGGACTTTAACGTGTGAACCACAGAATGGGTATCTACCTGGAACTCCACACACACCCTTTGTCACAGTAGTCAATGGCTGCTGAACATCACTAGTCAACAGACCCCAGGGACTGTGGGTAAAAGCCCCAAAATTGTGGGGAATGCTGCAAAAGGTGAAGGAGAATTGTGGACACTAGTGTAGTCCAATAGCCCTGAACCCTCAACCCCTGATTTTTAGTAGCAGATAACCTGGGAACACAACAGCTGAAATGTGAGTCTGGGGCTGGGTAGAATGCAGTCTGTGGTTTCCAACAACTATTTCAACCACTTTTCTTGGCATCAACTCAAAGACCACTGGAGTATTTCAGAGCAGACTGACCTTCGAGTGACACGGATGCACTGGCATTCATGATCAGACCTTCACATAAAAAAAGCTAGTAGCTTTGGTAACCAAGCCCCCACTCACCCACCCATAGAGGCACAAAGCCCCTTTTGTTCTTGCAAATACACAAGTCAGTGATGGTGATCAGCTCCAAACTGCTGCCAGCATATTTCTGGCATTACAGCCAAAGCTGCGTCAGTAAGCCTGGATGATGAAAATAAAACTCACAAATGATCTGGGAGAAATTACAGGTTAACCCAGGAACAGATGGTCCCAAAAACTATAAAGAAATCCTAATCCCTTTATACTGCTGAGGTGGAGCTAGGAGGGTCCCGACTAAGAAAACTGCAAATTAAAATGTTTTGTTAATTTTGTAATTACTTTATCTTGGTATCTGGTTGATCTTACGAACCACAGATTGCCACATTGGCTCACTACATATCCAGTGACTCACAACTCAACCACCAATAACGTGCACAACAGGCTTGCCTGTGGGCTTATATAAGTGCATTTGTCTTTCTTAACTTGGTGGTATTTAATTTCTTTATGAGGAACAACTGTGTGCAACAAGTGCCCATTTTCACAGTCAACCCAAGTCATGATAAGTTACAAAACACAACAGTTGTATAAAACACTGGGTCATCCTTGGAAGCACATATATGTATAAAGTTTTAGGTTGCCTACATCTTAGGAAGATGTCTACCCACCACGATTAAGGCAGACATAATGTTGCTGCCTCCTACCCCACAGGTTTGGATCTAGCTTAAGGTTTCTGTGTTATATGCAATGTTTCTTTACTAATTCTGGAACAGTTTATTCTGGGTTACAAGCGTTTAACTCGAGACATCAATTGTCTATTGTAAGCATCCTAAAGCATACCTGGTACAATCTGTACATTTCTGAGCTGGTGCTGGCATCTCTGCTAAGGCCCTGCCCAACTGTGGCTCCCTGCTGAGTTTGGTCCTTGGGATGGGTGCCCTGGGGAGGCCTTCATGGCGAGGATGGCTCCACATCTAACCCTTGTGTGCACATCTGGTCCTTGAGGCTTTTTTTTTTACTTTATTTTTATTCCTTTTCAAGGTAAGTACATACATTGAAATCATACTTGGTTCAGAGTACAACAATATACAACAAGTAAATCGGATAACTTGGATGTCAAACTCTTATTCGGGTAACACATATGAGGCACATTTCAAGACAATAACAAAGTAATTGGTATCAATTAATCACCTCACAGCAAGAAACATGGATATATTAGGCAAATGTTAAATCCAATACTTGAGTCCAGGTGCATTATACTGCACATAAAATACTGCTGTGTACAGCGCTATGGTCCATGTGTCACATAACAAATGTCAGAAAATCTCCTGCAGATGCTCTAATAGAGCTCTTCCCTCACCTCCATGCAACCCAAACCAAACTCATTTGTTGTCAAGTTTCACAGCCTTGCTTGTCAAGGCACACCATATAGCTATAAGTATAGTAGATAAATTTTGTAATGAAAACTGTGGCAATCAGAGAACTAAGTCAACTATGGAAGGATTAGAGTAAGTAAATAGCATATAATTAGCTGTTAAAACAGTAAGCGTTAGATATTCAGAAATAGAAGCTAAGCGAAGTGGGGTTCTACTGCTGTGCAAGCCCATAGGTCGCTTACCTCATATGATGGCCATCTTGAGATCCCCAATTACAGAGTTACTCACGACATTTCCCGAAGCCGCCAAATTATACTTTTAATAAGTCTGATCACTGGCAGACCCCCATCAAGGACTAGTAACTTATTATTCAGGAAAATAATCCTGTAAACCATAATTAACCATAGTATTCAGCACACTTCAAATCAGCAGTGTCAGAAGCAATTAACAACACACAAACAGTATTAGCTTTATGCCGTCAGATCAATCTCCTTCCTCAGCATCAGGGTCAGCAGACGGACGGGCAAAATCTTTCTGTATAATGTCCAGTCTCTTTCTGGCCTTGGCTGGATCAGAATAAAGAAGAGTTTTACCTGCATGGGTAATCTGAAGTTGAGCTGGAAATTGAGAGAGAATGGCATACCAGGACACGCAGACCGGAAAAACTGCATCAAATGCCTTGCAGCATTGTCGGGTGAAGTAACTAATGTCTGGGAAACGATCGATCCTTGTACCATCTTCCAAAGTTGCAGGGCCCTTTACTTTAGCAGCATTAAGAACTGTATCCCTGATGTGCATCCAGCTGAAACAGCCAGCACCGTTAGTAGTTGCTCTCCAGAGGTTGTCGTCGTCAGTGAGGGATTCAATATGCCTTCACAATCTGCCCCAAATGTCAATGCCCTAAACTTTTAATCCAAGTTTCCATGTAAGTTACAAAAAGTCTTGTGCTTCAAATTGCTTGGGGATGCCTAAAATCTCAAATTAGTTGATCCATCGAGTTCTCCAGCTGTTCCAACCAAAGTGAAGCAACTTATTTTCCACGAAACCCGGCACTACTGTAACTGTCTTGTTTGCCTTTTCTACTGCTGTATCCACAGTTGCAATGGCTTTTGCAATTTTAATATCCATATTAGTAACTGTCAGATTACCTCACCACCAAATAGGTGGGTTAAATATTTATCCTAAGTATGATACTTTCTTAACTCCCATGTATATGTCCAGGTTAGTTTAAACATGTCCATAGTATTACTCATGACTATCTCCCTAGGTAGTGAGTTCCAATGGGATACAACCCTCTGAGAGAAACAAAGCCTCTTTTTATGTGTTTTATAATTGTCTCCTCTTAATTTTAAGTTATGTTCTAGTAGTAGTGATGGATGTATTTCTTTTTAAGCCCAGTGTTTCAAACAGTAAGGGGTCTTGAAAGGCTTTATATGTTAAACACAGATCCCTCTCAATTGTCTGTATTCCATAGAACAGAGGTTGATAGCTCTTAGTCGATCCTCGTATTTGAGATTATTCATTGATTTTATACATTTAGTTGCCTTTCTCTGTATTCCTTCTATTAGTTTCTTTCCATGGTTTGTAGTAGGCATACAAAATTGTGAACAATAATCCAATTGTGATCTCACTAAGGTTGTATATAGAGGAATAATTACCTTTGAATCTCTACTTTTTATATGTTTAAAAATATACCCAAGTAGTTTTGACATTTTTACTTTTAATAGGGTATGTGTATCAAAAGTCAACTTATTGTTTACTAGCACTCCCAGATCTTTTTCATTTGTTGTTTCAATAAGTTGTACATTATTTAGCTTGTATTTAAAGTTCAAATTATTGTATCCCAGGTGCATCATTTTACATTTTGTTCATTAAAGAACATTTTTGTTTCAGTGGCCAAGCACTAATCCTATTTAATTCAGGCTGAAAAACATTAGCTGCCTGTATATTATTGATTATCGTCCCATTTGCAGTCATCAGCATACTTGGACATCAAGTATTGCTAGATGGCTGCATTATCAATATCAGAATATTAAAGAGGGCAGGACCCAAAACAGATCCCTGTGGTACCCTACTGACAGCCTCCCAATGTGAATGATGGCCTCTAATGACCACACGTTGGCGTATGTTATGTAGCCAAGATATAACCCAATTTATGATGTTTGAGGAAATTCATACTCACACAATTGTTTTATTAAAACTTGATGTGAGACCTTATCAAATGCCTTGGAAAAATCAAGCAAAACTATAACCACAGGAAGCCCGTTGTCAAGGGCTGTACTGACATTTGAAAAAGTTCAACAAATTAATTACATAAGATCTTCCCTGGAGAAACTATGTTGTGTTAAATCCTGCAGATTATTATTTGTAATATTACCTTCTATTCTTACCAATAGTAATCTTTCAAATATTTTTCCAATTACAGATGTAAGACTAATCGGTCAATAATTAGTTACATCTTTTTACTACGGTTTTATGGACTGGATTAACATGTGCCTCATTCCATGTTTTAATGGTTGAACCCTGATTTAAAGATGCATTAAATAAACAGGCTAATGGTCCACTTACAGCATTAACTGTTTCTTTAAGAAATCTCGGGTGAATATTATCTGGACCAGGGAAGAATTAATTTTTAGATTAAAATTACATTTTACGTCATTAGAACTAATTTGAGAGTGTTGATTATTTTGTAAGTAAGGTATTTTGTTTTCACTAGCTTCTGATGGCGTAAATATGCTAGAGGAGAATTTACTGAATTCATTGGCTATTTCTAATTCATTACTTACTATCCCTCAGTTGTTTCAAGTGGACCAACTACATTGGAAGTACTTCTTAAAGAACCAATATAATTATAGAAGATTTTATGGTTGTCAGTAGTTCTATTAGCCAAATTTAATTAAAATTATTTTTAGCTTTTCTTATTCTACTTTTAACACTTTTGTTTTTCTTTATACAAGTTCAATTAATAACTGTAGGATTCTTTTTATATTTTCTAAAATATTTCTTTATTATTTATACCCTTTTTATATGTTTGTTCCACCATGTTGGTGTTCTAAGACTTTTTATATTTCTGTCTAATTGGGACCCATGTATCCATACAGTATTCAATCTTATTCCATAGATGTTCCCATATTAGATCTAAATTAAGGCCTTGAGTTCTGTTTCCAATCCCAGTTAGATAAATATTTTATAATTTTTTATGATCTGCATTAGCAAAGTCTTTTATATTGGTTACTCCATTTATTAAATCATAATTTAGATCAATATTGGTTTTCATCATTTTATGGTCACTATCTCCAAGTGAGATGTCAGTAATTGGAACAGAACATTTTTCTTCTATATTAGTTAAGATCAAATCAAGTAGAGTTTTCTCTTGTGCGCTTATTAACAATTTGAGAGAGATTTTGATTTATAGTCAAATCAATAAATGCAGATTCAGTATAACCATGGCCTGTAAGTGTTGACCAGTCAATTCTAGGAAAATGGAAATCGCCCATTAGAGTGTAATCATGTGAAGTTTCCATTTTGTGTAATGTTGCTATAAATTCTTTATTATCAACTAAGCCAGAGTTAGGTGGTCTATAGCAAAGGTCAATATTATATAAATTTATTTGGGCCCAGACAGCTTCAATTTTACTACTAATATCATCTGGAGTAATATTATGAGATATAAGATTACAGGAGATATATAATCCTACACCTCCACCTCTTTTATTATTTTTATAACAGAGGGTATAACCAGGGATTTCAAAATCCCATTCTTGATCTGAAAACCACGTCTCTGTTACCCACAAATTGCAACATTAACTTTCTTTAAGATATATTTTAATTTGTCAATTTTATTGGACAGGCTCTGAGCATTAATCAGTAAAAGAGTCAAAGTTTGCTTGTTTCTACATACTAATTTGTTGGAGCTGGTTTTAGTGAAAGAGGCAGTATCGCAATTATGAAGGGTACCATTTCCAGGAGGGCAAACCTTTTGTTGACCTCCCACAGTTCTCTTACTTTAAAATTTTTGAGATAAAATGGTTATATGTTTTCCCAATAAGGAACTACCTTGCCTACTAAGGTGAAGTCCGTCCCAAGAAAAAGTCCATCCTGGTGATAAAATTCTTCCCATTGCGTGATACAAGAAATATTTTAAGTTTCCATTTCCTGATGCATTCATTTAATGTCTTAATTTTTTGATTAATATAATGTATTGCTTTAGGAATAGGTAGAACTTCTGATCGAACTGGCACACATCCATATCAATCAACTTATTTGTAAGGCCCACATAATCTTGTTTTACACTAGTCAATGAGTCATTCAAGATATTGTTAGCCCCTACATGTAGAATAACTAGAGGTTTGGTAATTTTCAAAATGTTAGTCGTCATTTTTGTTACATCTACTATTTTGCCCTCTAAAACTTGATAATGTTCTACAAGTTTTATTTGGATTACACTACCCTGTCTAAGTGTTTAATAATAGAGTCACCTAGCACTAAAATTTCTCTATTTTTTATATCCCCAGTCTGGGTTAAAACATCTGATGATATGGTGACAGTATTCTCATTTATTGATGAATTTCTTATATCCATAGTATTGATGGAATTCACAGCTGTATCAGACACATTTATCATAACAGAAGATGATTAATAATTTATCTCTAGGTCTTGTGTATTAAAGGAAAGAATATTAAAACTGTTGGATAGAGGAAGGTCAAAAGATCCGCCTTTCTCCTTTCTTATCTGCATGAGCACCTTTCACTGTAGACCATTCTTCATTAGGTATACCATTACTTATATCATCACGTAATCTTTTTCTGCTAGCAGGAGGACATGTTAGGGTTGGGTCTGATAAGTCACAGTTAATTGTTTTAAGGGGTGTTAAGCTTTATTAGAAATTGGTGGGAAGCGTCAGAGTCATTTAACCTGTTATTTGTATCACACTGTCCAGAACTTAGTCTTAACGACATCTCTTTTTGCTGATTCAAGAAATAACAATCCATCGTTGAATGAACTTATTTATTTTAATAAATCTTCATTTAGCTGACATTTAGGCATGTAAATATATCAATTGGAATAGTATCCATAATCTGGAACATTTTACAACATACACATACAATACCCATTTCACCTTCTAGTGTCATTATGTTTTCCATGATGAATTGCTCAAAGAAACCAGTTAAGTTATTTATGTAGACAAGATGCTCAAATTCCATTATGAAATTATCTTACTAAAGTTTTAGTCTAGGCTGTTGCTGCTTTCTATTCTTTATGTACCTATCTTTACAGATAAGGTGTTGTATTGATTGTAGCCTACAGCTACAAGCGAACACATGCTAGATGCGTGTCTTTGCATGAGTCTTCTGCTCACCCTGCTAGCACTAGGGACGTATCTAAATAGCAGTAATGAACCCAGAAGTCAGAGCAGTGAGCTTTACCTTAAGTAATATCCCTCTTTGTTTAATGAGCGAGTCTTAACTGTAAGTCTGAGTTTAAAATACAGAATCAACAGCCCAAGGTATATTTAGATGAAAAGGGTTTGCTTCACAGTACAAAAATCACAATCAACAAGCAGTTAAAACTACTCGCTCTCTTCCCAGTCCGATATTGGAGGCGGGGCTCAAAGTCATAAAGGTCTAATAGTGCAACAAAGTATATCAATAGTGCTACAGCTCTTGAGAGACAGAGTACTTGCTCTAGCAGCTCCCAGAATTATAGCTCCGCAGTCCCTCTTCACATGTATTTGACCTCGTAGAACATCAGAAGTTATCTTAGGGAGGCAGATATATGGTTCATTCCCATTATCAGAAAGGAAAGCATAGGGCCAGCCACCACACTGGTCCTGACCTCTATCCCTTTTGTCATAATGCAGGAATTGATGACTCCCATGGATAGTTTGTCATATTAGAGGGTCACTTAAAATACAGAAGTTATTCTAGCAAACATTTATTTTCCTCACAACTCAGACACAAAGGTTCTGCAGGGATTGCAGGACTTCTGAACCTTCTGGAAGAACAGCTCATACTGGGTGATGACTTCAATCTTGCCATATCTATAGACCTAGACACCTCTAAACCAACAAAACAAAGAGCCTCAGCTGCACAAAATAATTTTTTTCTTCACTCCATGTTCCTGAACTCTTTCAGGAGTGGTCACTCGGGATCCTGGTCCTCATCCAGCCCATCTGAAGCCCCTCTCACTCCTTCCAGCCGCTCTCGCTGCCACCCGGCCCTGAGTCCCCTGAGGCAGGACTGCCAGATATAGTCCTCCTGGTGCTCTATGTTATAATCCAGTCTGGTGGGCGGAGGCAGTGGAAACACACAGGAGCTGAGGGAAGGCCAGACACTGGGCGTGGACTGATCCCCGACCCTCTGTCTCACTATCAGAGGTGGAGGTTTTCCGTGCTTTTCTTTTCTGCCCTCACCCCGCCCCAAGGCGAGCCGATCTGCCATGGCAGCAGGAGCGTCTTGTTATGGCTCCGCGGCCTCTAGACAAGCCCTGAAGCATTGCAGTACCTCCGGTCTCCACGAAGGTTACTGCTGCTGCGGCATAGTCCCTGGAACCCCCAGAGGAAGGAGAGCTGTCCTCTGGACACTCGATCCTTCCTCTCCCTGCCAACCCGCGGCCCAGGCTCATTCCGAACCCGGGTCACCAGTGTGGTGCGGTATGGCATCCAGCACCTCAAACCTCAAGCGCCACTGGCCGGCCAGCTGCACAGAAGTATATAGAAACACAGAAGTTGACGGCAGATAAGGACCACAAGGCCCATCCAGTCTGCCCATTTCTTTTCAACCTTATGAATGTGCCATAGGCCTTTGATCTCTCAATGGCCTATCTATTCATACTCATCTGTATTGCTCCCTTATGTCTATCCCATGCCTGTTTTAAAGCCCTGCACTGTAGTCATATCCACCACTTCCTGGGTAGGCCGTTCCATGCATCCACCACCCTTTCTGTGAAAAAAAACTTCTCACACATACCCTTAATCAGCCTCCTCTAATCTCATGCTGTGTCCTCTTGTCCTGCTATTTTTCTTATATTGAAACATATTACACTCTTTCACCTTGTTAATGCCCTTAAGGTGTTTGAATGTTTCAATCATATCACCTCTCTCCCTCCTTTGCTCTAGGGTATACATATCGAGTTCAGTTAATCTGTCCTCGTATGTCTTCTGATGCAGTCCCTACCATTTTGGTTGCCCCTTCTCTGGACTGCCTCAATTTGGTTAATGTCCTTGTGAAGGTGTGGCCTCCAGTACTGCCGCAGTATTCCAGATGGGGCCTAACCAGTGTCTTGTAAAGAGGGATTATTACCTCCTCTTCTGACTTGTGATACCTCTACTAATACACCCTAACATCCCTCTAGCCTTACCTACTGCTTTAGAGGTCTGCTTGGATGATTTCAGGTCATTGGTGATGATGACACCCAAGTCTCTTTCTTCCTTTGTGACTGCCAGCATCTCCCTCCAGCCTACAGGTGGGTTCAGGGTTTCTCTTCCCTATGTGAGTGATCTTGCACTTCTTTGCGTTAAACCCCAGTTGCTACTCTTCCGACCATTTTGCTAGTTTATCCAGATCTCTTCTCATTCTGCCCACACCATCTGGATCATCTACTCTGTTGCAGATCTTGGTGTCATCTGCAAACATACAAACCTTACCCTCCAGTCCATCTGCAATGTCACTGATGAAAATACTGAAGAGGACTGGCCCCAGGACTGATCCCTGAGGTACCCCCTTGACTTGCATCTCTTCTGATTGTATACCATTTACCACCACTCTCTGTTTTCTGCCGTCAACCAGTTTGCCACCCAGTTGACCAATGTCTGACCCACCCCAAGCCTACCCAGCTGATTAATCAATCAATCTTCTATGTGGAACAGTATTGAAAGCTTTGCTGAAATCAAGGTAAGCAACATCAACTGCTCCCCTTTGCCCCAACACTCTGGTTACCCAGTCAAAGAAATCTATAAGATTAGTTTGACAGGACTTTCCTTTGTAAACCCATGCTGTCTTGGATCCTGTGCTCCTATGGATTCCAGGTGTTGCACTATCCTTTCCTTAAGGAGTGTCTCCATAATCTTGCCCACTACTGAGGTAAGACTGCTTGATCTGTAGTTCCCTGTCTCCTCCCATTCTTGTGGAGCAGGATCACATGAAACCCTTCTCCAGTCTTCCAGGACCTCTCCTGAGCTCAGAGACTCACTAAACAGTTCTGATAATGGCTCTGCTAGTTCCACCCTTAGCTCCTTTAGTACTCTGGGATGTATGCCATCAGGTCCCATTGCCTTGTCCACCCTGAGCTTATCGAGCTCTTGTGAGGACCCTTTCTTTTGTGAGGGACTAGTGCACACCTCCTCCCATGTGTCCATGGTGCAGAGCTGTGGGCCCTGCCCTACCTTCTCTTTAGTAAATACTGAGCAGAAGTATCTATTTAGGATAGATGCCTTTACATGGTCCTCCTCCTCACATGCCCCTTATCCCCTTTGATCTTAGCAATACCCTCTGGACTTTCTCCTTTCACTAATGTATCTACAGAAAGGCTTCACCTTCTTTACTGTTAGGTGCTAGCGTTTCCCTGATTTGGGCCTTTGCCTGCTTTACTGCCTTCCTGCTTCCCTTAGGGAAGTTTGGTATCTCCTATCTTCATCCTGCTGCTTTCTCCTCAAGAGCAGATTTAGTGTAACACTGTTTTATTGATGTCTGGTACAGATCCTTTGCTTTGGGCACAGCTTACACTCACTTTTCTCCCTGGCACAACAGCAATGCCCAACTGAAAGTACAGTTGTTTAAGAACTTACCATAACAGTAGATCTTGAGAAGATCTCTTGTAGCAGCTATAACCATAAGGACTAAAGCATGGGCACTAGGCCCCACGGAAAACTTCTAGCTAGTAGTCTCCAGTGGGGCTGCCCCTGACATCAGCCCACCCCAGTGTCAGCTGATGGTATAAAGGCGGTCTCAGCCCCACCTCAGTCTCCCACTGGAGACCCAGTCTCAAAGGTGGAAGAAAGAACCGAGGAGGTTCGAGATTAAATTAATGAAAGAAGCTGAAGGAATACCAGGTGGAAGGAGGGAGGAAAGCAGCACCTGCTGCAAGAGCTCTTCTCGAAGATCTACTGTTATGGTAAGTTCTTATGGAATTGTAGTATCTTACTTCAAGTTGGAGCTCTTGCAGCAGGCTATAACCCATCAGGGCGTAGTCCCAAGCAGTCAAGAGAAGAGACGGCAGGCGGAGGAGGCTAAAGGTAGCCAAAGAAAGGACTTCAGGACAGCAGGCCTTGGAGAACAGCAAGACCAAAGCCAGACCTTCATCTGGAAGCAACATCCAAACTGTAGTGTTTAATGAAGGTATGGACAGAACTCAGGTAGCAGCCACTCAAATGTCTGCTGTGGAAACATTCCTCAATAAGGTGAATGAGGTAGAAACACCCCTGGTAGAGTGGCCTTTTACTGGGCCTGGTAAAGGCTTGTCCCACGTACAATAACAGTAAACAATGCAGTTACTAACCCTTAGAAAAGTCTGCTTAGTAACTGGTGCCCCCTCAGATCTGGGGCAAAGAAAACAAGCAACTGGTTGGTCTTTCTGACAGGACCTGTGTGATTAAGGTAGTAACGAAGTGTCCTGTGGATGTCAGAGTATGCAATAAGGCCTCCTCTGTTGGAATACTCCTGGTAATAAACAGGCAGGTGGATGTCCTGTTTCAGGGTAAATTTGGACACCACCTTGGGCAAAACTTTGGATTTGTTCTCAAATACACCCTGTCCTTTGGAAAACTAAATAAGCCTCTTTCGATAACAGTAAATAATGCAGTTAACTAACCACTTAGACAAAGTCTGCTTAGTAACTGGTGCCTCCTCAGATCTGGGGCTAAGAAAACAAGCAACTGGTAGGTTTTTCTGACAGGACCTGTGCAATTAAGGTAGTAACTGAAGCATCCTGTGGATGTCCAGAGTATGCAATAAGGCCTCCTCACTGTTGGAATACTATGAGTAATAAGAAAAAATTACTCACCATATTAATGTTGTTTTTCTAATGCAGTCTTGCTGTATTCTAACTATATGCAGTTAGCCCCAGCACTTGAACTGCCCGGAGAGTAAAGGTTAACTCTATGCAGCGGCATAGAACGTTGAGCTCGAGCTCGGTTTTCAAACCTCTGTCTGTGGTACTCTAAAGTGTAACCATCAAGATTCTTACGAGCACTAAACTAACTAACTCAAAGGAAGAAGTGGTTTCCAAAATTTTGTGCCAAATGGCAAAACAAAGCTTTAGGGTCAGAAGACTCAAGTTGAGAACACCCAAAAGAACATAACACAACAGGTAGCGGTTTACCAAAATACTTAGTAACAAACAAACAGAAACCCCTAAGAGATGGGGGCATGACCAGTACACCTCTGGGGTGCAGCACTGTGCCTACCCACCACATCCCAAAACAACTAGGTTTCAGGAGGGAGGCAGGTCAGAATACAGCAAGACTCCATTAGAAGAAACAACATTACTATGGTGAGTAATTTTTTCTTCAAACAACATGAAGTCTTGCTGTATTCTGATATATATGAACTACTAAGCAGCACCCCTTGGAGGAGGGAGTTACAGAACCTATTTTGGGAACAAGCTCTGCAGCACAGCTGTGCCAAACCTAGCATCACTTAGCAACAGAATGTCCAAAGAGTAATGCTTGGTGAAGGTGTGAACAGATTTCAGGTAGCTGCTTTACATATATCTACTAAAGGTATATCTCTAGCTGCTGCAATCGAAGCAGCTGTACCTCTGGTAGAACGACCTCTCAGGCCTGAGGAGGCTCCTTCCCAAGTTTGGAGTAGGGAATTAAATACAAGAGACATTCCATCTGGCAATAGACCTTTTGGTAGCGGGCTTGCCCTTTCCCACCTCACCATAAGTGAGAAACAATTGAGAACAATCCTTCCTATGGGCCTTAGTATGCTCAATATAGTAACTGAGAGCCCTTTTCACATCCATACTGTGTAACCTCCTCTCTCCAGGGAAGAATGATCAGTGAAAAGACAGGCAGAGACACAGACTGGTTCAGATGGAAGTCTGACATCACCTTGGGAAGGAACTTTCTATTGGTGCGAAGGACCACCTTATCCCTATGAAAGGAAATGAAATCAGGTTCCACTGATAAGGCCTGTAGTTCACTGATCCTCCTAGCTGAGGTAATGGCTACCAGAAGTACAGTTTCCAAGTCAAGTATTTCCAGCTCAGCTGAAGATAAAGGTTCAAAGGGGTCTGCATAAGCTGTGCAATACAGATGTTTAGATCCCAAGAAGGAGTAAGCTCCCAAAAGTGAGGATTGACATGGATCAAGCCTTTGAAAATTTCTTGAAAACTGGATGAGAAGCTAGGGAAGAGGCCTTATCAGCTGAAAGAAAAGCAGATACAGCTGCCAAGTGCACTTTAAGAGTAGTAGGCCAGAGGCCTAAACTGTTAAGATGTAACATATAGTCCAAAATAATGGCAATGTCAGCCAGCTCTGGCCTAATATGCCACTGGAAGACCAAAAAATGAAAATGATGTACCTACCACAATCATGATCTTTCTGTGTATCTTCACCATTCATCACATTTGGGTTCATGTCCAGAGGTCATGACACCGTGGAGCTCTTTTGTTTTGGTAGGCAGAGCCGATGCACATCGGCGCCGCCCTCGAGGCTGAAGCATTGTCTGGCACTTGCGGGTTGGCCATTAGGCACTGTCGACTCTGTCTGCCTGCCAGTTCTGAGTCGCGGAAAGGTAAGAGGAAGGGGTGGAGGGTGGGACAAGGAAGTCCAAGGCACAGGAAAAGGAAAAGATATAAAACTAAAAGGAGAAATAATGACTGAGAGGACAGAAAGAGAGAAGTCGGGAACTAAAAGGACTGAGAGGGCCACAATCTCTGGAAATAGAGGAGGGAGGTAGGGTGGGGTAAAGAATTTAAAAGGTAGGAAGAGAGGGAGGGTAAACATATCCCAGACCCCAGTCCGTCTCAGATTGCATAGGAACTGCAAGGAGTAGCCAAAGGCTTCTTGCCAGAATTCAAGGCACAGAATAGCTGGCAAAACTCCATCTGAGCAGAGTTGGCTATTCTGGAGGAAGGACAGGGCACAGAGAATTAACACCCTCTCAAGGAAAGATTTTGGTGAAAAGGAAAAGGATTTTTATTTTTGTAATAAAGGGTAGTCCAAAGGACAAGGAAAAATAAGATAGATGGAGAAAGGAGGAGGAGAGAATGGAGGCAACTGCCAACTACCACCCACAGTGGTGGAGCTAATGCACTGGAGAAGGAGTGCCCCCATGCTGACCGCTCCCCAGAACCTTATCCCCCATGTGCTCCTGTTCACCCGCTCCTAAGAAGGGGGGTTGGCAGCACAGAGAGGAAGGTGGACTCAGAGACTGGGGCCCCAGGGGATGGAGGGCGGGATTGTGATGAATGGTGAAGATGCACAGAAAGATCAGAATTATGGTAGTATGTAATTTTCATATCTTATCTGTGTCAGTCTTCACCATTTATCACATTTGGGTGAGTGCTGAGCCCCCCAAGGGGTTTTTACACGCCTAAGGGACAAGTCCCTAGCTCTCAGTGGGTGACACACTAAGAGGGAGAACCTTCAGGGCCTGGGAAGCCCGAGTGGGAGAGTGAGATGGGGACCCCCTGGAGAAGGAAGTTGCCCGACAAACACCGTCTTGCTCTATGGGAGAGAGATAGGTTCTCTGGTGAGCGGAGTTAATCACCCTACGCTGGGCCAAGGGTGACAACTGGGAAGGGACTCAGCCATGCCATCTGCCTAGTTCAGATCGCTGTCCCTACGACCCTGGTAGCTACCTCACTGGCATCATAGGATGCCTCGCTTGATGCTTGCTAGCTCCACACCACGCACAGTGCAATGGCTTGTCTGGTTTGCTCCGTGTCAGGCAACGAGGCTAGGAGTTGACCTAGCCTGGACCACAAGAACCTGTCATAGGTTGCATAGTGGACCTGATGTGCAGAAATGGAAAGCAACAACCGTGCAGTAGAAAGCCCTCCTATCACAGAAGTCAAAATCCAAGGAATCTTGATCTGGGGGCCGGTCACGGTGAATGGCGTGAAGCCCATCAGGAGTGTCCAACTGCGTCAATCTGGACTGCGGATGAGGCATGGAACCTGGAGACTCCAGGGGCGTAATACTGCTGGAAGAGATCCCTAGGGGCAGGAACTCTGGAGAAGGGTCTCTGCCAGGGCGCAACAAGCTTCCGAAAGGGAGCAGGCCAGGGGCACCACAAGGGTGGCCTCGCTGAAATCACCTAGAAAGGTGTCGCTGAGTGCTCTGGATTGCTTACAGTGGAAGGGGTGAGGTGCAAGTCCTCCAACATCCTCACGAGGAAACATTGATACTCAAGCGAGATCCCTGGCTCACTACTTCCTGGACCCATTTGTCTGAAGTAATAGACTCCTAGGCCTGGGAGTAGTGAGCCAGCCTGCCCCTACTGGAATTAGGAGGTGACCCTGACTGACACCTCAGGGTGTCTGCCTGGCAGGGGCTTGGACTGAGTATCTGATGGGGTCCTGGTCACCCCATGTCTACCTCTTCCCTAAGAAGAGGAGGAGGCCTGAGCTTGGTAAAAGGCCTGCCCTGCCCTAAACTGCTGCCTCTGAGAGGTGGTCTGCTTCTCTTTAGCTGCAGCACTCCTATAGGTGGTCTTGTACTCGTCCATTTTCTTCACTGAATTTTCTGTTTCTTCCACAGAGAATTACCGTTACAGGAAAATCCATGGACTTAGCCTGGGTATCCTGAGAGAGGTTGGTACACCTAAGCCAAGCAAATTTCCTCATAGAGATAGATGTAGCCATGACCCTGGAATGAACATCACTGGAATCAACAGCAGCATGGAATTGCACCTTAGATGCCTCTCGCCATTTGCAACCACCTGCTCCAGCTCCTTGGCCAGCTGGGAGGCACCCTTAGCCAGTTCAGAACAGAATCCCACATAGATTTCTGGTACCTGGCTGTATATGCCATGTAATTCGATTGCCTGAGTCCCAAAGAGGATGCCAAGTACTGGTTTTCTGCCATGGCATCAACTTTCCTGGAATCCTCATCTGGGGGTGAGATGTCAAGGAATATTAGCCTTGTCACAGGCTGCAGCTTGCACTACCCCAACATGGCTGCTATGTGAAGAAAGGAATTCCGTCCCAGGGCCTGACAAAGCATATCTCCTGTCCGCTCTTTTTTTCCACAGGAGGAATGGATGTAGGAAATTGTAGAATTTTCTGTGTCTGTTTCCCCAAGGATTTGTGTAAAGGGATAGACACCATCAGACTCTGGGATATCCATCATTTCCAGATAGGTTCTTCCTGATCCTGTTCAGCCTCTTCCATAGGAAGCTGAAGAGTTTCAGCCACTTTCTTGTAAAACAAGAAATGGGAAGGGACTCAGAAGCCTGGAGGAGAAGCCTGAGAAAGCCTGTCTGGGGAGATGTCAGGTTCTCCTTGCTCCTCTAAGCCCTCACATTGTTCTTCTTCGTAATCTTCATCCTCCTCCCAATTGCCCTCTGAGTATGCCTCAGGATCCAATTCTGAAGCAAGTACCTCCGACCGAACCGATCGGCTCTGAACTGAGAACCGGTTCGGTCGGAACAGCTAAGCGACTATACTATTGAAATCGCTTTTGCTATTTCATCAGCAGTCGGACCATGGGAAGCCAAATCCGAACCGGCTGATTTTCTTTTCTTTTACTCGGGACCGATTCTGCGAATCAGCTCTCCGTTTGCCTGAAGAGGTATTTCCCAGGTCAGTGGGCACCTCCTCAGGTTTGGCTGCAACCGAACTGAGCTGGCCATCCAGGTCAGCGGACTTCTTGGCCTCCTCTCCTTAGCCTACTCAAACGTTCCTCCAGAGTGGCTTTAGGAAAGTTTTACATATTTGGCAGTCTTCCTTGAGGTGGTCAAACCCCAAACAATACACACATACTGTACAAGGTGAGGTCGGCCTTAGCAAAGGCCTCCTTACACTCGGTACAGTGCTGAACCCCAGTGGGTCCGGTTTTCTTTTGGGTTTCTCAGACATGCCTTACAAAATAAAGTCTTCCAAAACAGCAGTTAAGGCAGGTGACTGTATCTTATCAGTTCCAACCATGCCGGTCAGTTAAAAAGAAACCGAAAAGTCGGATTTTTTAGGAACCGATAAGTACCGGAAAAAACACACAAATACAAAGTATACAGAAAATAAGAATAGGTTTCGGTTCCAAACTGCACTAACCGCAAAGAACCTAAAATAAAACTATTTCTTCTGAAAATTACCACTACCTATACTACCACTTACTGGTACCGAGACAGAGGCAAGCATACCAATTTTCTACTGAATGGGTTGATAGAACCGACCGATTCTAACTTTACCAAACCAAGTGCAGGAGAGATCTCCGGGCGACTTCACAGTAAGAAATCTGACAGTTACACTTCAAGTACCACAGACAAGGTTTGAAAACCGAGCTCGGCGCAATGTTCTATGCCTTTGCATAGAGTTAACCCTTACTCTCGGGGCAGTTCAAGTGCTGGGGCTAACTGCATACAGTCGGAATATAGCAATACTTCATGTTGTTTGAAACAGGCAGATGGATTGTCCTGGTTCAGGGTAAATTCGGACACCACCTAAGGCAAAAACTTAAGATTTGTTCTCAAGGACACCCTGTCCATGTGGAAACTAAATAAGGCTCTTTACACATCAGAGCCTGGAGCTCAGAAATCCTTAGAGCAGAGTAGCATGCGACCAAAAACAATGATTTCCATGACAGAAAGAATAGCGCAGTCTACTGGCTGGAGGCAAAGCAAGTTTTTCTAACATAAAAACTGCTGTAAGCCTCTATCGCTCACCCTACCCTTGTTAAACTGATCAGGCCTCTGCCTCCTGGAAAACAGCGCTGATTTACACCCAGGCCCTTTCACAACACCTCCCTGCTCTAACTGACCTCACACTCTCATTTGCCTAATCCTCTATTGTCTTTCTGGCCCCAGTGCCCTGCTAGTTGGTTGCTGCCACCAGCCCTGCCCAGCTGCTTTGCTTGACTCCTACTACTATCCAGAATACTCTGCCCTGAACTAATCCATTCTGACTCCACAGCCATTGCAACTATGTCCCACTTGGGACTATGAGGGCATCTTCCTACTCACCCTAATATCGCTTCATGAGGCCGTCCAGCAAACCTTTCCTGCAATCTGCACAACCCAACTTCGAGATCGACAGTGCTAAATGTATATGGCACCATCACTTCATGTAAAAATGTGCCTTCACCATGCACAGGATTATATACCATGGAGCCAAGATCTCCAGCTAAAGGACCCCTCCTGGTGGCCTTTTCCCAGGTTTTGTGATGTATTTTAGCATAATGAAAGTGCCAGTACCCAGCAGGAGAAAAAGGGTCAGAATAACACTCTTATTAACCATCTCACCCGTGGTGCTGCTCCTTCTCCTGCTCTCAGGAAATGTGCACCTGGACCCAGGCCCATCACCACGTAGTGTAAACCGGTCCCACAACACAGCACAACTCACTCTTGCCTCCATAAATATCTGCAGTTTATTCCCAAAGATGGACAGCTTGAGAGTATGGGTCACTCGGCATAACCAGACATACTCTCTATAGTAGACCTTGGCTCTCCCACAAGGTACCAGACTCTGCTATCACACTGCCTGGATGCACCCTGTTCAGATAGGATCAATTCTCAAAAGAGGTGGGGGCTGTGTCCTATACATTAGGGATCCCTTCAAGGTTACATACTTGCCGCACCCACCAGTGCCGACAACATCCAAGTTCTGACTGTAAACCTTCTGTAGGGACCCCATAATAGGACACTGACAGTTCTCTCTGTTTACATCCCACCTAAACTAACCGTGGCTGGCACCAGTGACCTGATGGACCATGTGGGCACCCTGAGCCTAAACACAGAAATCGTGATGCTGGGGATTTCAATATTAACTGGCTCTCCCCTCTGCTGCCTCAATCAGGGATGCCTTATCTGCGGTCCACTTCTCTCAAATGGTCGAGGCAACAACCAGAGTTAACTACAAAACTGGGACCAGCACCCTCCTGGACTGGCTTCTGACCAATCGACCTGCCCACATCACCAGTACTGCTGTTCTTCCTGATACACTGGTGACTACTCCCCTGTCACCTGTACTTGGTCCTACAACTATTGTATGCCACCTCCCACAATGATTACAAACCGTGTTTTACTAAAAGGTAACGTGCACTGCTAAAGTGGAGCTTCAGGGCATTGACTGGACTGACCTTAATAAGGCCAATGGTGTAGACATGGCCATTGATCACTTCATAAGACATTCAGCACCATTGTGACAAGCATGCCCCGGTAAAGGCAAGAAAAATAAAGGGCATTGCAATCCCTGGATCACCCGGACCTACTGGATCAGCTCAATGCCAGAGATCTGCTCTGGCGATCGCGAGCACACAGTACACCACTAACCTCCAAAAGTACAAACAAGCCTGAAATAAGTGTACAAAAGCCATCCGATATGCCAAAGCGCACTCTATAGGAAGCCCTCTCCAACTCCTGGAAAAACAGCAAGTCGTTGTGGGATTATTTCAACAACATAAGCAGCAAGAACCCAAAAATGCCCCATCAATGCTCATGGTTGACGCACTGTCCTTGGACCAACAGCGGATGCCAACACACTTAATGATACATTCATGAACCTCAGCAGTGTACTACCAGCAGACTACTTTAATCCCGCTGACCCTAACACAGTCCAGCAACCACCCTCCAACAGACCGCTCTTCTGTTTAAAGGTAATCTCGAATCTGAAGCAAGAAAGTACCTCGTGTGAGCTCTGGGAAAAATCGAGACACAGCGGAGATACCCTGGACCTTAAGTTCGTCAGCATGGCACTGGAGGAAGTCCTCGGCCCTCTCACTAAGATTATCAACCTCTCCCTCTGCCACAAATCGGCATCAGTAACCCCTGTGCACAAAGGCGGTGATCGGACTCTACACAACAACTACATACCTAGCTCCATACTCCCCCAAAGCTCTAGCACGGATTGTAGCATATCAGCTTGTCAGTATCTGAACTACTACCAGCTCCTCTGTCCTTAACAATATGGCTTTCGACCAGGTCACAGTACCATCACAGCATTACTGGAATTTACATGTTACATCCACCACTCCCTAGACCAAGGCCTTCTGGTAGGCGCAACAGTTATTGACCTATCAAAAGCTTTTGATACGGTGCACCATGAGCTCCTTCTGAATCAGTTGTCTGCTATTGGGCTCTCTCCATAATCCGTTTCATGGTTCAACAGCTACCTTCACAACCAATCGCAAAAGGTCAGGCTAGGAGACACCACCGCTGTTAGCAGACCTGTCGCTCCAGGGTCCCACAGGGTCAATTCTGGGGCCCCTACTATTTAGTCTTTCCTAGACCAACTGCGGCCTCCAGTCTGACCGGATGCTTCTTCACGAGACAATGCGATTGTCACCAGAAACCCCCATCCAGAACAACTAACAGCAGAACTCCAAAGAAGATTTTCATCCACGGAGAAATGGTTTAAGGAGCATAGACTAATCATGAACTGTAAAAACACAAAGACAATGTTGTACTCCAGCACCTGATTAAGTTCAAAGCATTACCCCTTGCAATCAGAAATGAAAGCGGTGACACCCTGGAGCACGTCCAGTTTTCAGATACCGGGTATCACAATAGACTCCACTCTGTCTTATGTCCAACACATTGATAACACTGCAAAGGGTCAATACAAGAATAAGGATTCTTTACATACAAGCACTGCTTAACCTATGAGGCACTGAATCTGGCCATCAACAGCCCAATAGTCTCTCCTGTCGATTATAGACTGGCTATCTATGGATCAGCAACCGACACGCCCTACAACACATTTCAATCACGCTTAATAAAGGCGTGTCACCTTCTCAAAGGTGCTGCAAGACTCACGCACACCTGTGACCTCTACTCACAGGCCAGTTGGTTCCAACTAAAGGAAAGAATAAGATACCAATTTTGCCTCCTTGCCAAGAAATGCTCTCTCAATCTACTACCAGCAGGGGTCCAGAAACTCCTAACCATGCACTCAAGCTCCCGTTTCACAAAGAACTCCACCACCCAGATCTACAAAATTCCTAGACTCCGCACTGCCTTGGCACAATGCGCATTCTGTTACCATGCTCCTCACTGGACCAATGTCTTATCACCTGACATTTCTGGTGCTGCAACTATTGGTGTTTTCAAATACAAACTATGACTGCACCTTATCTCAACCAGCAGCTGTGGCTCCTCCACTAACTCCTCCTGTGCCTCAAGGCACCCTAGCACTCATCTCACGCCTAACCTACACGTCTGATGTGACCTATCCTTAGCACTTCAGGTCACCACCCTACCTCATAAACTCTGCCACCTCTACCCCACCCATTCTGTATACCCCCTCCCTACCCACCCTCTAGCACCCTTACCACTATCCTCCTACTATAATCTCCTCTCCATGCAACCCAGTAGGTTGCCCTAACTGACTCAGGCAAATTACTTGCTGCCTATGATCCTAAATTTGGTGTGTTCACTACAGGAACTCTGTCTAAAATGTACTACTATATCTTACTGTTACCCTGTCTAAAACATGTACTACTGTTTAATGTACCTTTGTCCTCGTAACTGGCGTGGAACCCATAAATGAGCAACCGCTCACAGCTGTAATCCAAGAACTCAATAAATAAAATAAAAAAAATAAAGGAGATCCACGGAGGGATGGGGTCCTGAATTGGAGGTTTCAGGTGCAGGATGCCCACAAAAAGTCGGGACAATCCCAGTTGGGCAAAGTGTGACAGATTGAATACAGCCCTGTCCGGTTGTTATGGAGAAGGCGTTTAAATGCAAGGATCTGTTCTTTCTCTCCTTTTCTGTCTCTTGACTGTCTGGTTGCGCAACCAAAATTTTCTTGTGAGACCTAGGACTTGATCACCCCAACAGTCTTGCAATTATTTGCCTCGCTATCTCTCTACCCTCACTTGCTGTTCTATCATTTCTTTCCTTGCATATCTGCAGGTATAAAAATATATGTGAATCTTTTGTGGAAATGTAATTGATACTGAGATCCTTGTTTAAAACTGTTGAAATGATTGCAAAGCTAAAACTGTATATAGTTATAATGTTGAAAAGATTGCAAAGCTATTTTGAACTCAACAGGTTAACCCAAGATGCAGTTTTAAGACTTTTGCAGAAGATGTAAACAAGAGGTCAGTTCTGGGTCACAATGTTCTTTTGCAGCACTTGTTGAAACTTACAAGAACACTGTAAGAAGCATGCTGTTTTCTTAACGAGCAGGGGTTGCAAAGACTTATAAAACAGAGCTGCAATTTCTTGCAAGAAAAACAGAGACCGAGATTGGAAATTGAGAAGAAACTCAGATGGACTTTCTCTTCTCCTAAAAGCACAGTGGACAGAGCACTCTTCGGGTCAGTAACATACCCGTAACCTTGATCCCCTGGGAAGGATACTGTCACACAAGAACAACGGCGAATTCCACTAGTGCTTCCTTTCCATCAGAGCACACCTTCTCTTCAAGGATCATCACCAGTAACTTTCCCATTTGCAGACTGACCCTAACATTGGTGCTTCCTTTACAGAACCACCTTGCCCTCCCTACATGACCACCTAACCTGCGGAATCTCCTGGTTAAAAGTAGCCTACCTACTCAGAACAGTTCCTCCCTCCCAGGTACCAAACCTTGCAACAGGACTCGCTACTACACCTGCAAATTTATTTCCAGTGTGACTGAAATTCGAGGAGCCTACAGGTGTTTTCACATCACCAAGGAGTTCTCATGCACCTCCACTAATCTGGTATATTGTATTCTTTGCAGGAAGTGTGCAGCTATTTACATCAGAGAAACTGGTAGGTGCCTTGCTGACCGTTTCAGGGAACATTACAGAGCAGTCAGGAATAGTGACACTGCAAACCCTTTGTATCCACTTTATCTCCAGGGACTACAGTATCAATGACCTTTCTGTTTGTGTCCTTCAGCATGGCTTCTGGGATTCTGACCATAGAAAAACATGGAAGCCAAGCTGATCATCTGCCTTGGCTCCCAGCAGCCCTCTGGTTTAAATGATAGACTTATTTTCCACTAACATCTTTCAGCCACCCTTTTTTTCCCCAAAGTCTATTTGTTTTGTACTCATTTAATTTATTTTTCATTTTATCTATAAGTCTCCATCTCTCTCCTTACACATTTATCACCTTTCAGCCTTCTTACTAGGCCCTGTTAATTAGTCCCCACCTGGGAACTTCTTTAGCTCTTTCATTACTATTATGCTTTATCTTTTCCATCATCACCTTTTGTTTCACAGATTCTCTCAATCTTACCATTTATCACTCCTTCTCCCTGAGCCTCCCTTTCTTCTTTCCCCACATATATAGAGCCTTCACTTTACCTCCCTCTACACTAACTTTGTTTTTTCTCTTTTAGATATTTCCTGAAGAAGACTTAAGGTCCAACGTGAATTTTAACTCTATTTTCTATTTTCAGCATGCATTTAATTTAACCATTTTGTTTTGCTTTTAGACCACATGCTGATGCAGCATCTTGTTTTTGTTTTCACATTTTCTCTGTTTATACTGCCTTTGTAAATAGTTATACTGAACAATTTTTTTGTTTTACTGTTAATAATAAATCACTTGTTGCAAATTTTACAACTGCTCCTGGTTTTCATATGCTTCCTGACCTGTGCCTCAATGACACAAGGGTCTTGCCTTCTAAAGGTGCATGGTATGCAGAGATGGTGAAAAGATGCACCTTAATAGAGCAGTAACTCAGGCTGTGATCGGACAGAGAGGAGATATTCAGAACAGAGTTACCTGGACAGGTAAAGGGGTCAGGTGGCGAGCAGAGGCCCAGAGGCAGAACTGCTTCCACTTTATAGTGTAGGTGGACCTAGTGGAGATTTTCCTTGTGGCCACTGGGACATCAGCTACTCTGGGGAAACCCCAAATCTGGCCACTGCCAAGTCTGCAGGAGCCACACATGCAGGTGCAGAGACTTGAGGCCCGGATGGACTAGAGTGCTCTGTTCCTGGGACAGCAATCATGCAGCTCATGGGCAAGGGGACCGGAGGTTGCGCCTGCTAACTGTTGGAGCAGAGGTAACCATATCTGACGAGGCCAGTAGGGAGCAATAAGGATCATCTCCACTCCTCCACCTGCAGGTTGAGGAGTACCCTCTGAAGAAGAGGAAAGGAGGGAAGGCATACAGGAATCTCCTGTCCAACAGAGGGACAACATGACTCGCCAGAAAACACCAGGCCCTGGATCAAGAGAGCAGAAACTGGGCAGTCTGGCGTTGAGTGGAGCGCAAAAGGTGCAACTCTGGCTGTCCCCATCTGTCAAACAGCTGCTCTGCAACTGACTGAAGTAGTTCCCATTCATGGGCTTGGGTGAGAAACCTGCTTAGACTGTCGGTCAAGATGTTTTGGTGCCTGGAACATGCATGGCAGTGAGTTCAGGTGGTGTTCCAGTGCCCAATACCAGACCCTCATGGCCTCCCTGCAGAGGAATACAGTGACTGCCCACTGCTTGTTGATGTAAAAGACAACAGACAAAAGGCCCGGTGGTGTAGAGGGTTGAGGCACTGGATGCCACACCTGACGCCACGCTGACGACCCAGGTTTGGGAATGAGCCTGGGCTGGTGGGGGTCGGCAGGGAGAGAGAGGATTGAGCATCGAATGACTCCTCTCCTCTCTACAGGGAAAGGGACTGGTTGTCCACCCACTGACTGTCCTCTAGCAGTAGCTGGAGGCAGTATGGTCGAGGAGGCTTAGAAGTGACATGCTTAGAGTCGGAGGAGGCGGAGAAAATGGAAAAAAGCGAGGTTCCACAGACCATTGATGGCCTGACCGCTCCGGCAAGTCCAACCCCCTGCTACCAGATTTGCCGTACCAGGTGAGGACTGCCGGTAGCACCTCCACCTGGCCCTGCGCGGAGGTGAGAACCTTTGGGGGAAAGCAAGCTGGGGTTGGGCTGAAGATGTACCTTCCGAGGAGGGGTTATAGCCCGGTGAAGTCCGCGGATGGCAATAAGAAAAAAAAGAAATCATACATTCTCCATCTGGATTAGGAGAGGAAGGAGAAGAAGGTTTGTCTGAAATGCCTGTAGAGCATAGAGGACCGCTCTCATCTCCAGGACATTGATGTGCATTGTCTGCTCCAAAGGTGACCAGGACCCCCAGGTCTGCTGGTCTGCTAAGTGGGTGCCCAGCACTGTCCCGAGGCATCTGTAGTTGGGACCTGCCTCATAGACTCCTGTCTGAAGGAAACCCCTTTGAAAGGTTGCCAGGTTCCAACCACCAACTCAGGGTCTGATGAACTGGGTCAGTGATTGAGACAGACAGTTTCAGGTCATCGAAATGTTGGTCCCACTGCACCCTTAGTGTCTACTGGGGACTCATATGCAAGCACACCAGAGGGACAGTCGGAATGGCAGCCGCCATGTGACTTAACATCTGTAGAAAGGACCTGGCTGAAGTTTGAAGGAGGATACCACCATCTGAGCCTGGGACAAAGGCATTCTGCTCTGTCTGAAGGCAGAAGCGCCTTGCCCTGTACGGTGTCCAGAACTGCTCTGATATATTGGAGTCTCTGGCTGGGCTGGGGATGACTTTGGTAGGTTCAGAGTGACCCCAATTCTCTGAAGTGAGTAAGGTGTCTTCTAGTGTTCTTAACAGCTGAACCCTTGTAGGTGTTGTCAGAAGCCAGTCGCCCAGGCAAGGGAAGACATAATGGCCTTGTCTTCTGAGGGCTGCAGCCACCAAGGCTAGGCACTTGGTGAAGACTCTGGGAGCAGAGGATAGGCTGAACAGCAGAGTTTGGAGCTGATAACGATGCCCCTGGAAGAGGAAGCACAGGAACCTTCTGTGGGGCTGGAACACTAGGATGTGAAGGCCGCATCCTGCATGTCCAGAGAGCAAAGCCAGTCTCTGGTGAAGAAGAGGAATTAGGCCTGGCAGAGTGACCATTCAGAACCCTTTGTATTCGACATAGTTGTTCAGATGACAGGTCAAGAATGAGGTGAAGATCCCGGTCTTTTGGGTATAAGGAAGAAATAGGAATAAAATCCCTTTCCTCTCTGACTTGGAAGGACTAGCACTATGGCCCACTTTAGAAGAAGAGCCTCAATTTCCCCTTCGATCACGGCAATGTGAGATTGAGGATAGTGGGAGAAGGACACGGTGGATTGTCCGGCCTTTCCTGGAACTCCAATGTGTGTCCTCTATGATGATATGAAGGACCCATTGGTGGCTATTATTTTGCACCATCCTCCAGATAGAGAAAAGAAGCGAACCACCACTGCCTCTCCCAGGGTCTCTGCTGGGGAGGTGGGGTCTGGCAATAAGTCAGGCTGAAGCACCGGGGCTGGCAGAGCAGCCTGGGAGAGTTTGGCGGCCCTGGACAGGGACCCCCCATGGTCTGGGAGGCGCTTACGGTTAAAGCCACCTTGCTACTGTTGATGTTGGAACTGCTATCCCTGGATTTACAAAGGACTCCTTCTGAAAAGGCTTTTGGTTGGCCCTGTACATTTTCTGGACCAACCAGATAGCTTTGCCAGAGTCTTGGATGAGAATAATCAATTTCTCTGCCTCATCCCCAAAAGGACAGATCCTTGAAAGGAGGTCCATGATTCCAGCCTGGAGGTCCTGGGTGAAACCGAGACCTGAAGCCACAAATGACGCTGGAGACAGATACCAGTGGCTGCTGCCAAGGCAGTTTTATTAGCAGTATCTTATGAGGCACGCAAAACATGTGCAGATGTCTGAGCCCAACTTTAATAAATCCAGAAGCTCTGCCTCCTGTGGTACATCCAGCAGAGCTTGGGCCAGCTTCAGGCCTGCTTTCCACACGCCATTTTGATATTACACCATGTGAGGGAGACCATCTAAGGACCTAATACAGCAAGTAGCGGAAGCATGAACTTTCTTACCCAGCTGGTCCAGATGTTTGGACTCTTGGTCAGGAGGCTGGTTTCTAAGGTGCTTAGACCTGTCATGGGCCATGGTACTCACCACTGAGTCGGCCACTGGTGTTCCACAAGGAAGGGTTCATCCCTGTGTGCCCTATAGAGCTTATCTGATTTCTTGGATATGGCAGAGAGGAAGAGGGGTGCTTCAGGTTATCCTAGTAAGGTCCTGGAATGTGTCCTGTGAGGGAACCATCAAAAGCTTGGCTCCTTTTGGTGAAGGTACTTGGCCAGCCTGCGCTCTCTGGGTACAGGTCCTCCATCTCCCATCCGTTATTGGCCTGTATATGCATCACGATGTCCAAGAATGTTGGATCATCAGGAGGGACCTGGGGTGTCTGTTGTCCGGCGTGGGAGGACAACCCCTGGGTCCTTGAGGGAGGAGGAAGGCGAGTTACGACTTGGGTCCTCCGACTCATAGGAGGAGGGAGGAGGTGCCCGTGCCGGCATCTGCCTGAAGCGGTGTCAATGTCAGCTTGACGACTGAGAGGAGGAGTGCCAGTGTCTCTGACCCTTGTGCTTGAATCGTCCCATGCCCATCGTCAAGGTGCGGGAATGGGCTTTAGGTTGCAGGGTCAGGAATCACCACTACCGCCCGAGAGGATTAGAGGGACAAGGTCACCCTTGATCTCATTCCACCAGACATGGAAAAGGTCCTTCAGCTCGCTCAGAGGAATCTGAGGATGAGGGGCCAGCAGGCGCCTGGGGCTGAGGATCAGCAGGCATCAGAGGAGCTGGCGTTGGTCTGGCATCAGGTCATTAGGAATGGAGACCCAGGCGTCAGGCACTCAGTCACTGGTGTAGAAGAGACATTCATGTCTACGGCAATGCAGGAGGATCCAGCAATGGCTGGGGTGTCGGGTTGGGCGCCAGGAAAGCGGTGAGCGAACAGGCATCTGCTAATGACAGTCCGGGATGCGGCCTTGCTCGTTGTGCTGCAGCCTACAGTGAAGATACTGTGGAGTGTGGCAGAGGTGTTACTGAAACCACAGAGGTGGATGCATTCAGGGGTCGGAAGCCTTGTCTTGAAGACTTAAGAGGCCTGGCCGACAGATGCCGACCCGCCGCCCGACTGAACTCCCGGCTGTGCTACTCTGAGGAGGCTGAAAACTTAGGAACAGCTTTCACCTTTAGAGGCTGAAGGGTCAGGACTGAAGCCCTCGACCCAACAAACCTCCAACTGTCGCCAGCACCAAGGTGGGAGGTTTATCCACCAGCTGCCGGAGGGAATGAGGGCAGGCCGAGGAGATCGGTCCGACTTCCGTGGGAAGAAGAACCAAAAACAGTAAATCTCTTGTGAGGAGTCGAGAGCAGGAGTGTGTCTGGGCCGTCTCCTTGTCCCGGTACTTGTTCTTCCCTGAAGACTTCTTCCTCCCAGTGTGTCGCAAATGACAAGGAGGAAGAAGAAGAGGGCTCTTCCTCAAGGATTGCTTCTGCATGGCAGCGAGTTGTTTTCAAGAAGGTGGGTCTGAAGAGCCTTCAGGCGGCAAATCCTAGTCCTTTAGTTAAAGGTCTGGCAGTGCTGGCAGGCCTCCGGATCATGGTCTGGTCCCAGAGAGAGGCAGGTCATGTGGCCGTCCTTTGATGGGTGCTGCTTGCCACCGCATACTTGGACCTTTGCTACTCAACTGAAGAAGTTGGAGAAGAAGGCGTGCAGAAGAAAGAAAAGAAATTATTTCTTTTTAAAGAAAATAAAAGGAACATGGGTAAGCGCGCAATGACAGTTGACTGTAGCAGGAGGGATCTGTGCAGCCAATGCAAACAGGTCGATGGTGGGAAAAGAACTGAGGTGGGGCTGGGGACCCGCCCCTTTTATACCATCGGCCGATGACTGCCCTGCTAGAGACTGCTAGCTAGAATTTTCTGTGGGTTCTAATGGCTGGCGTCTTAGTCCTTATGGTTACAGCTTGCTGCAGAGCTCAAACTCTAAGTAAGATCTACTTTTCACCTCTTGCGAGCACTTCTACACTGGACTTCACCCCCAAAGATTCTATCAGATCACTGCTCTCTCCTTAAACTGGACCTGGGGAAAAAAATCTTCCTATGGAGATTTAACACTTCCTTGCTCAAGGACGCTGCTTTTCTCAAAATAGTACAGGAACAGCTCCCACAAATAGTTTCGGATACTAGTACAACCTCAGTCTCTGCACAGATTTTCTAGGACACTATCAAGAAGGTCCTGTGAGGCAATATTATTTAATCTGTCTCAGCAAAAAAAAAAAAAAAATGGAAGGAGGAGAGATACAAGACCCTACAGGACTAACTGCATATAATTCTACTCATACTCTGGGTGACAGGGAGGTAGCAAGATTAGAAAAATTTTGAAAAACAAAGTAAAAGATACAAGCCATACTGGATGAATAGGTCCAGCAGACCTTGTACTACCTCAAACTATCTCAATATGAGGATAGTGCCCAAGGCACATGCCCGCTGGAGCAACGCTTACAGGTCCGTCGCCAAACAGCATGTGTTCTGAGCCTCTGGGACCCAATCACAAACCACTGTACTCATGACACTAAACACATCAGCTCCATTCTTTGTGACTATTATTGTATTCTTCACACTGAAGACTTTCCATCTGCCCAGTCATTATCATTGCTCTTCTTTCTTCATTATCGCTGCCACTTTAAAAGACAATCAAAGCTTCTCTTAACAGCTCCTATTGATTGAGATGAATTCCTGCATGCCCTACCAATAGTAAAGACTCCGACATCTCTTAGACCAAAAGGTTATCCAGTTGAATGGTACAAATGACTTTCAGTAGCACTGTCTTCCTTATCTGCAGCAAGCTCTCTTGGCTGTTGCAGCTGGAGAGTCCCCTCCCACTTGGTTCACACCAGACTTTTCAGCAATTCGGGACAGACAAGGACCCTTGTGGGCCATGCGGACAGAGCAGACTGGACAGGAGGCAGAGCTGCCCAGTTCTAAGGCTGGGTCAATTGTGGCCCTCGACCACAGGAAAGGCCTCCGTCAGGGTATCCCCTCTCTTCAGGATGTCCGTGAGAGGGTACTCCTGCCTTCTGGATAGGTTCCAGGGGCATCCCTGTAGACTCAGAGATGAGGTGAAGAATGCCTGAAAGGATGAAGGACCTTCCTCCGTCTCTATCCCACCAGCGGATTCGTCATCCCCAGGATGAGAATGTAGGCCAGTCTCATCCGAATCCGAGAATCCGGATACAGCGGTCCACCACCCAGGTCACCTTCGACCGCGAGGGGCGGTCCGGGTGACAGTGACCGGCAACCGGCAAAGCCTGGTGTCTGGTCTATCTTCCTAGAAGGAGCCCATCCCACAGGCTGCTTGGGTGGTGGTTCCACCACGATCGGTGGAGAGACGGTTTAGGTCGAACTGGAGGTTTAGCCGCTCCCGGGTGGGAGAGCCGATCAATCAGCTCAGGATGAGTTGGCTTGGCCTGAGAGGCAGCCAAGTAATGGCAAGGGTAAAGCCGGGCCGGCTTGTGCCCAGACAAATCAGCTATTACCACACGAGGTCCTCAGAGCGCCGGAGTTTCTGCCGGACCTCTAGTCATCCGAAGAGGACGAGGATGACCGATAAGCGTCGCCTCTTTTTGGCGCTTCTGACTCTTCCTTGGCCTGTCGGTGGAGGGTTCCTGAGACCTCGATTGAGATCAGAGGCCCTATTCAGTCGCTCGAGAGACACCGGTGGGACTGGCGATTCCCCAGGATGAGGGACCACTTCCTCGACAGGATTCCCAGCAGGCTGGTCTCCTCGTTGGGGAAAGAAAGGACGAGTCTGACTGAGAGAAATGTCGACCGAGTCAGCGACAATGGGTCGATGATTATTTCAACTTTGTCGATCATATCATGAGAAGAAGGATGGCATACGCACCAATCTTAAGGCTCTTAAGAGAGAAAGAATTAAATTTCAGATGCCATATCCAGCCAAGCTCTGGGTTTTGGGAATCTGGAAATACAGTCTATTCAAGTCCGGAGGATCTCTCGGAACTGAAGAAAAGAGGATGGAGTCTCCACCTGGCGGGTCCTGTGCAGCAACAAAATCCCCCCGCTCCCGCTGGCAAAGCTATGCAGACGCTTGCAGAGACACAGGAAAGCATGGAAGATTTCGCTCTCTTCAGGAGCTCAAACATTATATTGGGACGAGGCATCCCTCCCGAAGGACCCAGAAATGGATTCTCTAGCTCAGATACTTAGAGGCTGTTGCTGTCCACTCGCTGCCTACGGGACCTCAGTAAATCCCTTTGTTACTTAAACTGGGTATCACCAGTGGCGTGGTCAGAAGGTTGACACTGATCCTGCCTTATCTCTTTTCATGCTGAATTGACAAACTAATGCCTGAGTATTTTACCTTTGTTTAAAATCAGTACTAGTTTGTTAATTATTTCTATGAAGGCATCGGAGTCCTTTTTCTGTTGTTTAATTCAGAGTTATGTTGAAAGGTTTTAGGCGCCTACAGCTAGAATGCCTTTTTTTCAGGCGCAGGTTATGAAGGCAAGCGTTTCAACAACTTAGACCTCATGCAGCGATCCCGAATATGCCCCTAGGGCATGCTTTCAGGTCATCCAACTGATGATCACCCTGATGACCTTCCTTGCTGGCTTGACATTCCCAACTTTCAACCCGAATTTCTAAGAGGTTGGGAGGCCTGACTTCTCTGAAGGTCACAATTCCTCCCAAAGGGCCCTTTCCTGTATCTAGGGCTGGGTCTTTTTTTTTCAGAGGGTAGTTCTTACACCCTCCAACTTTGGAAGTGCAACTGTAAATAAGTTGACCAAGTTCTGGTCTGTTAGAGTTAATTATTATTCTTTTACCCTTATGTGCACATGCTATTTGCATTTCTGGGATTAGTCGCGTTAAAGGCTAATCTCCCAATCGAATTGATTATTTACCACAATGCCATATATTCGGTGCTGAAAGCGAAAGGACCTGCTCCTGAGCCTATTTTTAGTGGAAATCTGAGCAACCTTATAATGCTTTCAGCAGGGTCATTGATGCAGCTCACGTTTCTTTGTTTTATGATGGCTAAAGCTCCTATAGTTAAGATCTGCTCACACAATGTCAATGGGTTAAATAACCCCATTAATAGATACAGGGTGATCTCCTCTCTTAAAAGCTAAAACCTTCTTTTCTCCTGTTACAGGAACCCACCTAAACAAACAGGAACATCAAACACTAGCCAAATTTGGTTTCTCAACAATTGTAGCCTCAGTGTATGGTAGAGGGAAGAGGAGGAACTGCTGTCCTGATCCCCAAGGTGTCCCCTTCCATCTAACAAATTCATATTGTGACCCAGATGGTCGCCTTGCTATTGCAGTGGGTCATCTAGAGGAGCAGGAGCTCACCTTGTCTCTATATGTCCCCCAGGGAAGGGCCCACAGTGAGGAAAATGCTGTTTCAGAAAGTAATGGAGAGAAGTAGGAGTCTTGATAATGGGAGGGATCATAACCTGACTACCTCTTGTCTTGACACTTCTACTAAAAGGCCCTTTAAGAGAACCTCTACGTATCAAGCTGTGCAGGTACTTCTGGAGGCGCACTGGATAGACATTTAGCTAACCAACATCCCAATAAAGGGAATATATACATTATTCTGCTCCCCATAAGGTGTATACCCGTATAGATTACATACACGTATCTAAGAGCACTTATATAAAATGCAGAGCTGTACACAGACCGCTACTGTGCTATCTGATCACTCCGATCCTCAGCTTAAATATGACTTGGAACAGAGAGAATTAACACCCTTTGGAGGTTTAACAATTTCCTACTAAATAGTAAAGATTTTAGAGAGATGATACATTACAAAATAAAGCTGATTTTAGATGACAACAACAGACAGGATATTAAAAGGGAGTCTTATGGGATACCCTTAAAGTGGTATTAAGAGGAAATAATTAAATACGCTGCACATCAAAGAAAGAGCAGCAACAGCGTCTAGATAAGCTGCAATGGCAATTACAAAGTCTCCAGACCTTACATGCGGCTGGTGGCGCTGGGGCTTACCCTCTTATACAAGCCACCAAACAACAGATCCAGGCAATTTTAAATATCGCACAGAGCAAGCACTGCAGCTTCTCAAACAAAATACTATGTAGAGGGAGGCCCCAGAGCCACCCGGCTGCTAGCTCATAGACTTAGGCAGCATAAATCTAGATCCAACATTGGTCAAATCAGAGATCCCGGTTCAAGGAGAATAGTTACTCTCCCGGAAATTGAGCAGGCCTTTAAGAGACACTACAGTAGCCTGTATGGCACGAACATTCTGAAAACTCTCAAGCAATGGAGGCCTTCCTGGGAAAACTAACAAGGCTATCTCAAAAGCAGCAGCAATTTCTGGAGGCCCAATCACCCTAACAGAACTAGAGCAGGCTTTGACTGCTCTTAAAATAATAAAGTCCTGGCCCTGAGCGGCTATACTGGGACTTTTATAAAGCCTTTCGTGCAGAATCTTTCCCTTCCTTGCTGGAGGCCTGCAGGGACACATACAACTGGGCGATCCCATTCCTGACTACAAGTGTATGTATACATATCCAGTATTTTAAAGCCCGGTAAAGACATAACCTCATGCCTGTCTTATAGGCCTATCTTGGTCCTTAATATTGATTATAAAATGTTCGCATCTATAATGGCCAAAAGATTTCAAACATTTTACCAGAAATAATAGATCTAGATCAAGCGGGTTTTGTTCCTGGCGCCAGACACAAGACAACATTAAGAGAACTCTGCACTTGCTGCAAAGGGCGAAGGACATTAAATTCCACTTTCTCCTTCTCTCCCTAGAGCAGAGAAGGCATTCAACCGGGTCGAGTGGCCTTTTCTGTGGGAAGTCCTAGGTAGCGTTGGAATTCCCCAGATGGTTATTAAATTAATAAAAGCTATGTACTCCACCCCAAAGCTTATATCCAGATAAATGGCTCTTTCTCCAGTCCTATTTCTCTTTCCCACGGCACCACACAGGGTGCCCCCTCTCCTTTATTATTTGTGATATATTTAGAACCCTTGGCACAGGCCCTGAGACAGAGGGTTGGGTTGACAGGAATAGAGGTCCAGTCTATAAATCATAAATTGCCATTATATGCAGATGACCTCTTAATATATTTGACCGACCCTGAGCCTGCTCTCCCTCTTCTTTGGGACATTTTGGAAAAATTTGGAGCAATTTCAGGTTATAAAATTAATGAAAGTAAGGCTAAAGTCTTGGCTTGGAATTTTCCCTCGGGAGGATCTGAGGCAAGCTCACAACTTTAAATGGCATTTAGAAAGTATTGAATACCTAGAGTCCGCATTGGCCCCAGGTAGCGACCTGTTACGTTGAATTCGCCCCTTCTATGTCTAAGACCTCGTCGGATCTGGAAAGATGTGAGCCCTCCTTGTCTCTCTATCAGTGAGTAGAATCAATTAGAATGGTGATTCTGCCCACTTCCTATACCTAGCCCAGACCCTCCCTGTACCAATTCCAGATCGTTTTTTAGAACATTGCAGAAAAAAATTCCGCATTTATTTGGGCAAATCATAAGCCTAGGATTAACCTTGCAGCACTACAGGTCCTAAAGACACCTTGGAGCCTGTCCCTACCAAACTTTAGATCATATTTACCAAGCTTGTCAAATAAGAATTCCTTTATACTGGCTAGAGCGAGACATATATATCCCGATGAAAATCTGTGGAGATGCAGGAAAAGAATTCACCGACATTTATAGTACCTTACTATCTACCCCTCCTATGACCAGGGCAGAGATTATAGCCAATCCATATACACAGTCAACACTTAAATGCTGGCAAAGAATTCTATCGTCTGGGAGTTTAAACCCTGGAGATCAGCTAGGTTTTCCTCCCTACTTAGATGCTTTCCCGGGCAAAATGGATAAAGGATATGTTATGTGGTTGAGAGAGGTCTGCATTTGGTGTATCACTTTACACCCAAGGGTATGATCCTTTCCTTAACAGAACTGACCCAAAGATATAATATTGCCTACACTGACAGATTCAGATATTTCCAACTAGGAATTATCTTAATTCATTAGGGGAAGTTACAGTGGGAGGATTCACCCCAAATGACTTCTTGCTTATCTTAATATGACCATAGAAGGGAGACCTGTTCAACCTCATTTGATCTCTATTTTGTATAGAGGTCTCTGTAGAGTTGCTAAATAAGCCCTTGATAAAATTAGGACAGCCTGTGAAAAAGACCTGTTGACTGAGGTATCTTCATCCTGCTGGCATGGCTATTTGAAGAATATGTACAAAGGTGTCAGTTCGGGGACCTGGAAGGACTTTGCCTGGAAATTAGCCGTCAGGTACTTTAGGGCCCTGTAGTGATCCAGAAATATTCAATGCATGTTAAGGCTCATTGCTGGAGACAGTGTGGATTCTCCCAGCTACTCTAGGTCATACTTTTTGGTCATGTAGGTCCTTCAACCATTCCTTGCACAACTCAGTGAGGCTCTCCATCAGTCAGTATCCCCCAGTCTTGTCTTGAACGCTCGACTTTTCCTGTTTGGCATCTGCCCCAGGAAACTACTGAGCGTTCCTTCTAAGAAATTCTTAAATCTGGCCCTTTTGGCTGCTAAAAAGCTATTACAAAAATGGAATTCCCATTCCCCCCACCCTAGAGCTCTGGCAACAAGTAATGATAGATATTTATAAGATGGAGAGACTCACTGCTATAATTAACAAATCAAAAAGGCTTTTGAAATTAAATGGAGGAAATGGGTTGTATATATTGTGTCCATACGCTCAGATTTTGTACCTTAAACCAACAATGACTGCTCTTTCCCCATGTTTATTGTTTAGAACTGATTGGATAGCACTCTCTACCTCTTATCTCTGGCATTGGATGAAATTTTTCTGTTTTATTTGACTTCTGTGCACATTATTTTTATTTTCTTTTTATTCATTTATGTAAATAATTAAGATCCCCTGTTGTTTTGGTCCAAAGGTTTTGTACTTAAAATCAATAAAGACTGAAAGTTAAAAAAAAAAAAAAATGTTGTCGATCGACACTTCAGTCAGCGGGCAAGGCAGCAAAGCGAGAAGCCAGCAGCGAAGAGGTAATTTCGACTGAAGTCGAGACTGCTGGTTCCTGGGACTGAGATCTCTCCCAATCTCAAACGTCTTTGCAGAGATGAAGACAATCCTGGGTCTGTTTCCTGCTTACGGACCCGAGGAGGAGTCTTGGCCCATGGGACCTCTCCCTTAGTCAGGAGAGACTGGCACAACTCTCGGAAGGAACAAGAAGGTGGAGCCCAGGTTGGAGGAATGAAGAAGCTCGAGAGGAAGATTCCCGGCATGAGCGCTTCCTCCTCGAAGGCTTGCATGTGTTCAATTGCTCGGCAGATCCCACAGCTACGGAAACTGCCCACCGAGTCTCCTTTGATTTCACTGGAGGGGTTCCGTTTTTAGCCTACAACTTCAGGCATGTGAGATGGTCATCCGAGGACACTGGGGGCGAAATGCAAGACAAAATCGCACTTCAAGTTGTCATAGTGAAACACCCAAGCAATAGACACACATGGTGTGGGGATCAGGTCTTGTGACATTTGCTGGCGTCACGAAATCCGGGGGACTTGTCTTCCAAATCGAGAAGGTAAGCGATGCATAATCGCTTAATCACGAACTAGACAAATTTTCAGGATAACGAGCGTTTTGAAGCCAGGGCCTACAAAATGCGGGAGCACGAAGGAGGCAACCTGAATCTTCCAGCGGAAAGGAAGATCTGGTGTCATGGGCGGAGCCAAGGGTTATACCATCCGGGTGGGTGGGAGGGCCAGCCTGAAGACTTCCGGCAATCCTAAAGGGAAAGGACATGCCAATAAGTGTGGATGAACAACATATCCACGATCCTAGAATTTAAATATTTGGGTATCCAAATTCCAAATGATTTGGATAATTTGGAAATTTAAAATTCTGAACCACTAACAATAACCCTGACAGATGACCTGTCTCTGTAGAGTCTTTTGCCTCTTTCTTTTGTTTCCTTTTGCAGAACAGAGATGTTAAGAAGGAAAAAAGAACAGTTATGTAAGAACTTACAGTAATAGTAGATCTTTGAGGATCTCAGTCATCAGGTACCACTGGAGGAACTTCACCACTGGTGAATGGAATACACAGGGAAGATTTTCAACCAGTACAACTGGGCCGCCCATGCCATTAACGTTAGCCATCACTAACCCTATAAAGCGCAGTCAGGCTTGCACCATCCTCAGTTCTTTCCCTATGGAGACAAAGTGAGCAAGGCTATAGCCCTGGGGAATAGAGGAAGCGAGGGTCCAGGCTCGAATAAAATGATGGATACAGCAAATAGCCACATCCTGAACAGAAGCCCCTTACAGGGGAAGGTGGGAGGAAACAGACCTGATAGCTGAGATCTCCTCGAAGATCTACTGTTATGAGTACGTTCTTACGTAACTGTTCCATCTTCAGGGGTATCGCAGCCATCATGTACCACACAGGAATGAGTCCCAAACAGTGACAGGTAGGAACAGCTAAACTGGGAGGCTGGATCTCCATAAACTTAAGACACGAGATGTAAACCAAGACAAGAACCTTCATAAACTTAATACAGAAGGCCTTAAGAACTGTACTGAGGACTCCGGAAGCATAAGACAGAAGTCCTTGCAGAACAGCCCTGCCAAAACCTGCATGGGCTCTTGAGGCAATGTCCAGACTGGAGTGCTTGGTAAAGGTGTGGACAGTACTCCAGGTGGCAGCTGCACAGATATCAACAGCTGAGACCCCTCGAAACAAGCCACCGAGGCAGCCATCCCTCCCGTGGAATAAGCTGTCACAGCACCCGCAATTCTTTGCCATGCTTGTTATAGAAGAACTCAATGCAATTAGCCAACCATTTGGAGAAACATTGCTTAGAAACAGCAGCGCCTGCCTACCAGGGCCAATGAAATGCAAAAAGTTGCTTAGATTTTCTAGAGTCCTTAGTCCAAAGCAGATAGAATTTCAAAGTTCTTCAGACATCTAATGTATTGAGCAGTGCTTCCTGGAATGGCATGCTCTGGAAAAATAAAATGGAAGGTGAATAGACTGTGTGTAAACTCGGACCACCTTCAGAAGAAAAACAGGTTACTCACCTGTAACAGTAGTTCTAGGAGTGGTATATGTTGTTCATCCACACTTACTGGCATTATCCTTCCCTTTAAGATCACCTGGACAGTCTTCAAGCTGGCTCCTCCCACTCATTCGGGCGGTATAACCTCGGCTCCGCCCCATACGCTAGATCTTGCCCGCTGGAAGCTTGGCTGTGTGCTGAAGCCAGGGATGTCGGGTGGTTCATGGATGAACACATATACCACTCCTAGAAAGTACAGTTGCATAAGAACTCACCGTGAACAGTAGATCTTTGAGAGGAGCTCTGGTAGCAGGTTATTATAATTGGGACTAACGCCGCAGGCATTAAGACCCACTGGAAAACCTCTCCAGCCAGCAGTACCAGCAGGGACTGCTCGCCCCCCCCGACACGGCTCCCCCTGTCAGCCCTGGTACGAGGCAGCGAACCCAGCTTCACCCAGTTCCCCCTCGAGACTCGAATGAGCCCTGACAAGAGAAGGAGGCTAGCTCTAAAGATGATAATCTATACACCCATTCGTGGGATAGAGGGCGGGAGGAACGCCTGTTGTAAGGGCTCCTTCCTCAAAGATCTACTGTTACGGTAAGTTCTACTAACTGTACTATCTTGTTTCAAGTGGGAGCTCTTGCAGCAGCTATTAAAATTAGGACTGAATCCCAGCAGTCCCGCACCAAGGAGGTGCAGAATCCCGGGAGGCGGAAAATAGTTAGCTGGAAACAGCAAGTCAAGACAAGAGTCCCTGAAGGACTGCCAGGCGGAAGCCGTGCGGCGCCTGGATGCAATGTTCAAGATGTAGTGCTTCACGAAAGTGTGCACAGAGGTTCCAGGTAGCAGCACACGCATGTCCCTAATGGAGACATTCATGAGCAGCAAAGGAAGCAGACACACCTCTGGTGGAGTGACCCCTAACTGGTCACGGGAAAGGGTTTATTGTGCTTCTCACAGCAAAATGTAATGCAGTGGACAAGCCACTAGGAAATAGTCTGCTTGGACACTGGTTTACAAATGTTGTGGCACAAATGCCTCAAACACTTGCTCCGATTCTGACAGTAGCCGTAAACAGCGTATACCTCAGCGCCTGTGGGCGTCCAGAGTGAAGGACAGCTTCTCCTCTATTAGAGGAAAAGAGAAATAAACTGGAAGGTCAATCAACTGGTTGAGGGTCAATTCCGAGACCACTTTAGGAAGGAACTTAGGATTCGTTCTTGGGAAACCCTTTCCCTGAAAAATTAAATCGGCTCTTAACACATCAGAGCCTGGAGCTTGGAAACTCTTAGAGCTGAAGTAACAGCAACAAAAAACAAACCTTCCAGGAAAGGTAATGCAGTTCACAGTCAGCTGCAGGTTCAACGGAGGAAGATAAGCTTCTCCAACACAAATAGGAGGTCCCAGGGAGGGATGGGATCCCGAATGGGAGGTCTCATGTGTAAAATCCCCGTAAAAGGTGCGGGCCACATCCAGTTGGGCTAAGGTTCTGTCTCCCAAAAGGCGTGATAAGCAGAGATGGCCCACATGCGCACCTTTATGGAGGGTAGCTCAAGCCTTGTTGGTGTAAGGAGAGGAGGAGGAGATACTGCAATGCTGAGTTTACGGACAGGTAAAGTGGGTCCAGGCGGTGAGACAGCCCTACAGAAATGCTTCCACTTCAGAGCATAAGTGGAGTGCGTATAGGGCTTCCTTGCTGAAATGAGTACATCCGCCACCTCTTGGGATACCCCATACCTGGACTTTGCTACGTTCAATGAGCCAAGCATGAAGGTGCAAAGACCTTATTTTGGAATGGACCAGCGAGCCCTGATCCTGGGACAGCAACTGTGAAGCATATTGGCAGCGGACTGGAGGTTCTGTGGACAACAGCTGAAGTAGAGGGACCAAATCTGCCGAGGCCATAGAGGCGATAAGAATCATCCGAGACCCTTTGGCCTGTAACTTCAAGAGAACTCTCTGGACGACAGGAAAGGCATAAAGAAACCTCCCTGCCCAACAAAGGGACAGCGTCTGGCCAGAAAACACCAGGTGTGGGCTCGCAAGCAGAAAACTGGTAGTTTGGCGTTGCATGAGTGACACAAAGAGGTCCAGCTCTGGATGACCCCATGTGTCGAAGAGCTGGTCTGCTACTGATTGCAGTAGCTCCCACTCGTAGTGCCTTGGACTGAGACCTGCTTATGCTGACAGCCAAGTCATTTAGGATGCCTGGAACATGCACTGTGGACAGGAGATGTGCCACTCCAGTGCCCAATACCAGACTCTCATCGCCTCCCTGCATAGGGGATAAGAGTGGCGTCCCCTTGCTTGTTGATGTAGAAGAAGATCGCCATGTTGTCCCTCTGAACAAGAAAAGAGCCTGGCACAAGGTCCTCTTGAAGGCATGGGCGCACTGAGGACTGCTCGCATCTCAAGACATTGATGTGGAGTTCGCTCCATGGGGTCAGGTACCCTGCATTTGGTGTGCCCCAAGGTCGCTCCTCAACCCAAATCCTAGGCATCCATTGTAAGAGTCTGATTTGGGGCTCCGGATGGAAGGGGACCCCTTTTCCAAATTTAGCAGGTCCAACCACCAAAGAAGTGTCCTCTTTATTGGCTCCGTGACTCTGACCATGTGGTCTAGGTCAATAGTTCTCGGACTTAGTCACAGTGAGCCTCCCAAATTCATGGAAAGATTTGAGCCTCCCTAAAACTTAAATAATCTTGGGCCTCCCCAAAGAGAAATAACACACTATACTTTGCACAGTACACCACAGAATAACTTGAAACCCCTTTGAGTACTTGGCTCACATTCAGTTCTTTGTCTTATACTGACTTAGAACTTATAAAAAGAGCTCCTGTGCTCAAAGGTGTTATCTGAATAACAAATAAATAAATATACAAATATTATTATTCAGCTTATTTAACACCCCTAACAGGCCAACTTACTTGCCCTGCTATTTTCATTTTGAACCATTGTTACCCTTTGTTGCAGTACCTTCATTGGTCTGCCTACTTCCCTTTTCCTGTCTATATGAAATGAAATAACCTTCCTACATACTTTGCCTCTCCCTTCCTTTCCTGCTCTTAACAACTTCTCAGGGATTACTTTGCTCCTTCCTGCTATTGCTCTTAGCATCTATCCTCAACCCTTGTAGTTGGACTGTTCTGCCATCAATTACCACCACTCATTATTAATTTATTGTTCATATTTATTTGCACTGTTGCTCAGTGTATATTTCTTGATTGTTTTGCAGTTACCTTTGAAATGTATTCACTCCCTACCCTTCCCGTGCACACCTGAAATGAGCCTTGGCTCATTCACCTTCCTTGTCACCTATTAGTAAATAAATACATAACATTCACCTACTGTTATTATCCTCTTTCAGTTTGCTTCATCTCTTCACACAAAATATATAAAACCCAAAATTTAAATACAGTACTTTTGAGACTTGCTTGAGCCTCCCCTGGAACAGGTTGGGGCCTCCCAGGGAGGCTGGCCTCACCATTTGAGAACCCCTGGTCTAGGTCATCTGAGCACTGATCCCAATGGACCCTGAGCATCCATTGTGGGATTCTCATGTGGAGGCGGGCCAGAGGAGTGATGGAATGGCTACTGCCATATGCCCTAGAAGTCTGAGGAAGGTCCTGGCCTGGGCCTGAGGGGTTACTAGGACTGATCGACAATCTCCCTCAAGTGACTGCCCCTCTCTGGGTAGAAAAGCCATGTCCTGGACGAGATCCAGGACCGCTCCTATAAAGATGAGTCTTTGGCTGGGTTCTGGGAAGACTTTGGAAGATTCAGGGTAATCCCACATCTCGGAACAGAGTATAGGTGTCTCCGAGAACTTGAAGTCGTGACCTTGGCGGGCCACAAGCAGCCAATCATCCAGGTAAGGGAAGACATAAGGTCCCTGGCCTTAGAGCCACAGCCACTACTGCCAAGCATTTTGTGAAAACTCGAGGAGGCGGAGGAGGAGGCCGAAGGAGAACCCGAAACTGATAATGCTCCCCTGGAAGTGGAACCTCAGGTACTTCCTGTGAGGGTAAGGCCCCGATGTGCATGTACGCATCTTGCATGTCTAGGGAAAGTACAGTTACGCAGAACTTACCGTAACAGTAGATCTTGAGGAGCTCTTGCAGCAGGCTATTACAGTCAGGACTATGCCACAGGCACTAGGACCTTCGGTGAAAACTTCTGCCAGCAATACCAGCGGGGACCGCCCGGCCTCGGCCCCACCCCGGCGTCGGTCAGGGTAAAGAAGGGGCAGACCGGCTCCACCTCAGTTCTCCCACAGAACCCAGCAGAAGGCCTGACAAGAGAAGGAGGCAAAGCCTACCATGAAGAGAGTTGAGAAGAAGAAAATGGATCTGCACACCTTGAGGGGAAGGTGGGAGGAAGTGGACGCCTGCTGCAAGAGCTCCTCTCGAAGATCTACTGTTACAGTAAGTTCTTACGTAACTGTACTATCTCACTTCAGTGGGAGCTCTTGCAGCAGCAATGTACTCAGGACTGAGTCCCAAGCAGTCCCACAGCAAGGAGTAGCCAACCCCAGAAGGTGGAATATACTGACTCCAGAGGCCTTAGAGACAAAAGCCCTTGTAAACTGCTAGGCCAAAGCCAACACACAGCGTCTGGAGAGCAAATATCAAGCTGTAATACTTGATAAAAAGTATGCACGAGTTCCAGGTTGCAGCTGCACAATGTCTGTATAGCGACATTTACTTGGGGCGGCAAAGAAGCCGACACTCCTCTGGTAGAGTGACCCCTTACCCGGGCCCGGCAGGAGTTTATTGTGATGCTCATAGCAAAGAGACACAGCAAACTATCCATTTAGAGATGGTTTTGCTTGGACACCGTTGACCCAAGCAGTGTGGCGCAAAGGCCACAAATAGCTGCTCTGATTTACGGTGCTGAAACGTCCTCTTGAGGTAAAACCTCAGAGTCCTGTGGACATCCAATGTGTGGAGAGAGCCTCCTCTATTGGAAGGTGAAGGAAAATAAACAGGAAGATCAACCGACTGGTTGAGGGTCAATTCTGAGACCACTTTTGGAAGAAACTTAGGATTTGTTGGAGAGAAACCCTTTCCTGTGGAAAACCAAATAGGACTCTTTACACATCAGAGCCTGAAGCTGAAACCCTTCGAGCTGAAGTAACAGCAACCAAAAGCAAACCTTCCAAGAAGGTAGAACGCAGCTCACAATCCGCTGCTGGCTCAAAAGAAGGAGGGTGAGTTCTCCAAAACAAAAGGAGGTCCCAGGGTGGGACAGGGTCGAAAGAGAGATCTCATGTGCAGAATTCCCCTAAGAAAGGTGTGGGCCGCCTCCAATTGTGCTAATGCTCTCTCCCACAAGAGCATGGTAGGCAGAGATTGCCCACATGTGCACCTTGATAGAGGAGTAACTCAGGCCCTTCTTGTACAAAGGAGAGGAGGTACTGTAAAGTTAAGTTCTGACAGGGCAGGTGACGGGATCCAAATGCTGCGGCAAACCCCTAAAGACAGAAACGCTTCCACTTCATAGCATAGGTGGAGCAAGTAGAGGGCTTTCTTGCTGATGCTAAGATCGCCGCCACGTCCAGGGAAACCCTCATCTGTTTTGAGCTATGTCTGAAGGAGACAAGCATGTAGGTGCAAGGATCGAAGATCCGGATGGACCAGAAGACCCTTGGTCCTGGGACAGCAACACTTGACATAATGTGGCGCGAACTAGAGGTTCCATGGATAACCGCTGCAGAAGTGGGAACCAAATCTGTCACGGCCATTTGGGGCCACTAGGATCATCCGGGCCCCTTCTGCCTGCAACTTGAGCAGTACCCTCTGGATGAGAGGGAAGGCGGAAAGGCATGAGAAACCTCCCTGCCCAGCAAAGGGATAATCCGCCTGACAGAAGTAATAGCTACCAGGAACACAGTTTTCCAGGTCAAGTATTTCAATTCAGCAAGCCAGAGGTTCAAGGGTGGCTGCATTAGCTGAGCTATGCAGACATTAAGATCCCAAGGTGGGAGCGGGCTCCCAAAGGGAGGGTTAATGTGAACCAGACCTTTGAAAACTTTCTGAAAACAGGATGAGATGCCAGGGAAGAGCCTTCCCTGCTGAGAGAGAATACAGAGACAGCTGCTAGATGAACCTTCAGAGTGGCAGGCCTAAGCCTAAACCACTGAGATGAACTAGATAGTCTAAGGTTGTGGAAATGTCTGCACAATCAGGCGGGATGCCTTTCTGAGAGCACCAAATACTGAACCTTTTCCATTTGGAGTTGTAAGTTTTTCTAGTGGAAGGTTTCCTAGAGACCTTCAGAACATCCAGAACTCCCTGAGAAAGATGTAGACTGCATATTCTAACACTTCAAGAGCCAGGCCTTGAGATGGAGAGACTGGGGTACCAGATTCGCCCTGGGAGGAGGACAGGAGATTGTTGTCCTGGGCAGAGACAGGGACATGACACCGACAAGGACAGTAGTAGAGGTTACCAAGGCTGTCTGGCCCAATCTGGAGTCACCAGTATCACTGTGCAGGGTTGAGTCCTGATCTTGATCAGAACTCTGAACAGCAGAGGGAAGGGAGGAAGGCATAGAGAAACCTGCCTTCCAGTCCAAAAGAGAGCATCCTGGGGAACTGTCCCCAGGACTGGAGATCTGTAACAAAACAGAGGAAGTTGATTGTCTGGTGCTGCAAAGAGATCTATCTCTGGAGTGCCCCACCTGTGAAAGATGACCTTCAGTATGTGAGCATCCAGGGACCATTCGTGGTGTCCCTGTGAAATTCTGCTCAGAGCATCTGCTAGTATGTTGTCCTTCCCTGGAAGGTGAACTGCTACTAGAGAAGTCTGAAGAGAATAGGCCAGAGACCACAGCTTCATGGCTTCTGTGCACAAGGCCGGGGACGAGTGCCACCCTGCTTGCTGATGTACCACACTGTGGTGGTATTGTGGTGGTATTGTCCATTCTGATTTGGGCCACCTTGCCCTTGACTGAATCTGAGAAGTTCTGCAGGCTAGGAAAACTGAACTGAGTTCCAGGAGATTGATATGAAGGAGAAACTCCTGTGGAGACCAGAGTCCTTGAACTGTCAGGGCTCCCAGGTGGGCTCCCCACCCTAGGAAAAAGCATCTGTAGTTAAAACTACTAATGGGACTTGAGGGAGAAATGGAACCCCTCGTCTGAGGTTGTCCTGGTCCAGCCACCACTGGAGAGCTTGGACCAGAGTCTGATCACTGGAATCAGTTTGTTAAGTGAATCCTTCTTTGAGACCAAAAGACCTCAGATGAAACTGAATGTCCCTCATCTGGAACTTTGCTCCTGCACACTGCCGTGGAAGCTGCCATGTGGCCCAGGAGCTGGAGGAACTGTCTTGCTGGGCGGGAGACCTGAGGTCAAAAGAGGAAGCAAGATCCACTAGGGCCTTTACCCTTGCCAGGAAGGAAGGCTTTGCTTGTACAGTGTCCAACTCTATGCCTATAAGGTGATAAGTTAAACTGGTTCGAGTACAGACTTTGGAAGACTGTGAAGAAAACCCAAGGAGCTGAGTAGGTCCTGGGTAGTTTGAAGAGCTGACTTGACCTGTAAATGAGACTGACCCACAAACAGCCAGTCGTCCAGATATGGAAAGATGATGATACCCTGTCTTCTGAGGTAAGCCACCGCTACTGCAAGGCACTTGTGAACACCCTTGGAGCTGATGTTAGACCCGAACAGCATGGCTCTGAATTGGTAATGGCCTGAAGGCAACTCGAACCTGAGGTATTTCCTGTGGGAGCACCTGATAGAATATGGAAGTAGGCATCCTTGAGGTCCAGAGATGCTAGCCAATCCCTGGCCTTAGATAGGGAAGGATTATTCCAGTTACCATTTTGAATTTGGGCTTTGAAATGTGTTTGTTCAACTACCTTAGGTCTAGGATGGGTCGCCACTCCCCGTTTTCTTTAGGGGTAAGGAAGTACCTGGAATACAGTCCTTTTCCCTTGTACTGAGTAGGAACCCTCTCTACAGCTCTGAGAGCTACAAGAGAGGAAACCTCTGCCTCTAGGGCAAGGGTTTCTGAGACTGATGCAGGTAGAAAAGACCTGGCCATTCTTTGCAAATTTTTTGAAGTTGAGGGCCAGTCCCTGGCTTACTACTTCCAAGACCCACTTATCTGAGGTCACAGACTTCCAGGCCTGGAAGTAGTAAGCCAGCCTGTCTCCTACTGGAAATGTGGAGTCGACCGGGCTGACATATTAGGGTGTCTGCTTGGCAGGAGCCTGAGACTGAGAGGAGGAGGAGCACCCTGCTCATCCCCCTCCTGCCCCTCCCTCGGAAAAAAACCCTTTGTGGGTAAGAAGAGGAGGCCTGGGCTTGGTAAAAGGCCTGCCCCTGGACTGCTGCCCCCTTTTTTTTTTTTTTTTTTTTTTAATTTCTCTTATGCCCCTTCTCACTGTGCTAGATTCCTTTCTTGGGATCCCTAGGCTGTGTATTCCACAGTTCTGCCCCAGTACCTCCCTCCGAGTGCTGGTTAGCCTTTCCCCATCCTGCCTCGGTTTCCCAGGCGGGAGGAGAGGGACCCCCAGTCCCCCTCTCACACACCTCAAGCGTGCGCTAGAAGGCATCTCCAGACCCATCTATGGAGCCTGGTTAAGGTTATCTCGGGACAACCAGGTCCCGTCTACAGGATCCCAGCACAGGGTTTTTCCGTTTCTTGGTCCCAGCCCACAGGGCGTCTCTGCACGCAGGGGGGCCAAGGAGGCGGCATGCGTAGAGCGTGCTAATGCTCCAGCTCCTGGCAGATGTCCTCCCTCCCTTGTATGCTATCTCACTGCACCTCCACCCTGGTCACCCAGGTGGCGGTATTGCAGCGGGACCTGCATCCCACCCCACCCGGAGGAGGAGGCAGCCATGGGCGCTCAATCCTCCTCCCCAACCACGCCCAAGTCCGTTCCCAGACCGGGTCGCTGGCGTCACGAGCAGTAGTCCTACCGCCGCACCCTTGGCTGGCTGGACTGCTGCTTTTAGTAGAGGCTTGCCTTTCCTGGCCTGTGCGCTCCCTGCCAGCTGTCCTGTATTCATCCATTTTCTTCATATAAGCCTCTGTCTGCTCCCCAAACAGAGAGTTACCAACTACAGGAAAATCCATAGCCTTAGACTGGGTGTCCTGTGATAGGCTAGTACATCTGAGACGAGCATGCCTCCTGAGAGAGACAGATGTAGCCATGACTTTGGATGCCACATCGTTGGGAGTCCACAGCAGTGTGAAACTGTGCTTGGATGCCTCAATTCCATCTGCAGCCACCTCCTCGGCTAGCTGGGGGCCTGCTGAGCCAGTTTCAGAACCGTATCCCACCTGGACTTCTGGTACCTGGCTGATAGGCCATATAATTTGCCCGAGTCCCAAAGAGTATAGTTTTTTGGCCATGGCATCAACTTTCCTGGAGTCCTTGTCTGAGGGTGTGAAGCCAAAGGAATGTTTGCCCTGTCACAGGCTGCAGCCTGCACTACCCCAACACCGCTGCAATGTGAATAAAGGAACTCCACAGCTGAGCCTGATAACATATACCTCCTGTCCATTCTTTTATCTACAGGAGGTAAAGAGTTAGAAGTCTGTAGAATCTTTTGTGTCCGTTTCCCAAGGACTTATGAAGGGGATAGACAACCTTTTGGACTCTGGGATGTCCATCATCTCCACAAAATCAGGCTCTTCTTCCTCCTCAGTAGCTTCAACCATAGGGAGCTGGAGGTTTGGGACACCTTCTTGTAAAACAAGAAGTGTGAAGGGACAGAGAGCCTGGGAGGAGAAATAGCAGAGGGCCTGTCTAGGGAGATGTCTGGTTCAATGGGCATCCAGACCCTCCAGTCGTCATCATCATCGTGGATAATCTTCGTCTCCTCCTACTCCTCATAGAAAGCATCCGGATCGTAATCCGAAAAGAGCAGGGTCTGGTCTAACGGCGGTGCCACACACTAATCCCAAAAGATATTATTTAAAAATTAGAGAATTCACAAGGTCGGTTCCTAACCGGACCGAACGAATAGAACCACAGTTAAATAAAATTAAATACAGTCACTGTCTACAACACTACCTGTACCGTAGACAGAGGCTGGAAATCAAAAACAATAAAGAAATGTTTTAAACCAACACTTTACTATACCAAACCAAGCAGAGAAATCTCCGAGCGACTTCACTGTTAGGCGGAGTAACAAATCTGACAGTTACACTGGGAAGTACCACAGACAGAGGTTTGAAAACCAAGCTCGAGCTCAACGTTCTATGCTTCTGCATAGAGTTAACTCTTTCCTCTTCGGGGCAGTTCAAGTGCTGGGGCTAACTGCATTATGTCTGAATACAGCAAGACTTCATGTTGTTTGAACAACTGCACCCCCTTAGTCCATCACTCTGGTTACCCAGCCAAAGAAATCTATGAGATTTGTTTGACAGGACCTACCTATTGTAAACCCATGCTGTCTTGGATTCTGTGCTCCTATGGATTCCAGGTGTTGCACTATCCTTTCCTTAAGAAGTGCCTCCATAATCTTGCCCACTACTGAAGTAAGACTGGCTGGTCTGTAGTGACCTGGCCTCCTCCCCTGCTACCACTCTTGTGGAGCAGGATCACATAAACCCTTCTCCAGTCTTCTGGGACCTCTCCTGTGCTCAGAGACTCACTAAATAGTTCTGATAATGGCTCTGCTAGTCCCATCCTTAGCTTCTTTAGTACTCTGGGATGCATGCCATTAGGTCCTATTGCCTTGTCCACCTGAGCTTAGCAAGCTCTTGTAGGACCCTTTCTTTTGTGAAGGGACTTGTGCACACTTCCTCCACCCCTGTGTCCATGGTGCTGAGCTGTGGACCCTCCTGCCCTACCTTCTCCTCAGTAAATACTGAGCAAAAGTATCTATTTAGGATATATACTTTTCATTGGTCCTCCTCCACACACTCCCCTTATCCCCTTTGATCTTAGCAATACCCCTATGGGCTTTCTCCTTTCACTAATCGTCTATAGAAAGTCTTGTCCCCTTTTTAACTGTTCGTGCTAGTGTCTCCTCGGTTTGGACCTTTGCCTTACTACCTTCCTGATTCCCTACGGAGTTTGGTATGCCTCCCTATCTTCATCCCAATAAGCTCCCTTATATTTCCTGAAAGCCAACCTTTGGCTCTGATCTTTTCTGTTACTGTTTTTGAGAACCAAAGTGGTTTCCTCCTCCTTTGCTCTTGTTTTCTCCCTAACACAATGGGATGTTGCTTTAAGTATTGCATCCTTAATGCCTGCCCACTTTGCCTGTACCCCTACCTATATTTCTTCTTGCCAGGATTAGCTTAACTCTGTTGGCCGTCTTATCAAAGTCAGCTCCTCTGAAGTCCCATATTTGTGCCTTGGAATGGGATAATTTAGTTCTAGTGGCCGAACTGAACCATACCATGTGATGGTCACTGGCCCCCAGGTGACCTTCTACCTAGAGATCTGTGATACTTTCCTGTTAATCAGTACTAAATCTAGGATAGCCCGTCTCGTGAGGTTGTTCTACTAGTTGTTTGAGGCCCTCCCCTGCAGGGAATCCACTATGTGTCTAGTTCTGGCGGATGTTCGTGCTGGTATTGACCAATCTGTATCTGACATGTTCAAGTCTCACATTATCAGAATCTCCCTTTAGCTGTCATGTTTTGTATATCTTCTAACAGTAATGTGTCTAAGGCCTCCCCTGGTCTGGAGACCTGTAGACAACCCAAGTTTATATGGCTGTCCCATTTCCTGGTTCCAGGGTGACCCACAGTTGTTCTGTCTCCTTATGTGTATTCTGAATTTCTGTAGCTTTGATATTTTCATTGACAAAGGCCACTCTCCCCTCACCCCTTTTTTTGCACCTTGGTCTCTTCTGAACAATACATAGCCGGATACTGAAGTCTCCCAAGTATGGTTATTGGTGAACCATGTCTTGCTAATGGCTACTATGTCCAGTTTAGCCTCTGTCATTGTTGCCTGCAGGTCTGGGATCTGTTTCAGACTGCAGTGTTATTATTACATAATTTTCCATTAGGCCAGATTTTGGTGTGTTAGTTGTTGGGCGAGGTCGGTGTTACCCTCGCATCATTTGGGCAGCGGACCTTTTTCTTACCTGGTGATACAAAATGAACTACAAACATGCTGAACTCCTGTTTGATCATTAGCTGAGGGTGTTCTTCCTGTTCAATGCATGGTGCTGCACCCTCTCCCATTTGCTAGTTTAAATATTCTGCAAAGACATCAACATTCTGCCCCAATGCACTGACTCCTCCTTAGTCAGATGCAGTCCATTGAATTTAAGAACTTTCACTCCCAAAACAGTTGCCAGTCACCTACAAATTTGTGTCCTTTTACCTGGCACCAGCCTTGAGCTACATGTTTAGCTCCCTATCTCCCCTTCTCTGACTTTTACGTCCACCTACCTCCTCTCCCAGACAGGCAAGATCTCAAAGAAGGAGATGCCATACGAAATGGATGAAGTCGTCTCCCAGCCTGGTCAGGTGTTCTTGGTCTCCACAACTGACCGGCTGGTGAGATTGATTAGTCCCTATATGTACCAGGACGTCAATGTTTTCTCCTGCTTCCTGCCACGATTTTAGCAATGCGGTCAGCGTCTCTTCATGCTGATGTACCTGGGAGACATCTGACCATTACCCTGGCTCGAGGCAGGTATCAACTCTCGAATCATGGAGTCTCTTAGTGTCTTCTGCCCTTTGATTTCGGAGACAGAGGCAGATACCTGTTTGTAGTTTTATATGGTTTGTGGAGGCAATATGTTGGTGAGCACTGAGTGATGGGGCACCTGATTTGCCTCTAACTACCTGCCAACCTCTGGACCAACTACCCTCTGCAGTGATGTGCTTCAGTTGGATGTTGAAATGGCAGGTGATTCTTGTAATATATTTCCTCCTGAATATGCGATTTGGAAACGCGCAGTCTCTGCCCACGCTGCCTGGGTTGAGCCCTAAGATCTCTGATGGTCCAGCATGTAGGACAGCGTCCTAAATCCTGTATAACTGGCCTTTTGAAAAGTGTTCCACAGTGCCTGCAGTTAATAATATCCATTCCAGTTGAGTTGCGAGTTTATAACCTGGTCCGAGTAATTAGAAGGAAAAAAAGCAAAGTTAGACTTTTATGGTTCGTTTGTTCATTTTGTATAACTTTTATAACATGTTAAATTAAGCTACGGTATCATTTGTTCCCATAGCGGTTCTCAGGGCGAGTTGCTCCCCAGGGGCAGCACCCTTTAGCTCCTCCTCCATGCTTACTCCCTATTGGTGGATTTAAGCCCACTGGTAACACTGCCTCTGGGGCAGCAACTGCTTGCCTGCTCTCCACCTATCCTTATTGGTGGATTTTGTGCCTCTCCCAGGGCAGCAACCTGTCAACTGTTCTTCCCACAAATCTGATTGTTGCAAGTCTGATGAACTGAGGGTTTTAAGTGTAGATGAGAATGGTAATGGAATTGCTGTCCCAGCAATGTGCACTGCTTGTTTTGAATTTGGTGGCTCCAAGGTGCATGCCTGTCTGCATCCAAAAAGCCAGACTTCAAGGGTTCAAATCTTAACCAGGGACATTTTTGTACTTTGTCTCAAACTCCAGTTGTGAGCATTTAATCATGTAAGTGTCACAAATCATTACCTTTTTATATTGCTAAATTAAGACAGACGTAAGTTAAGAGAATATTTTTACTTACAAACTAACAAATGGGGCAGTGCCATGATGATTGGTTACTGGTACTGCCCTGGGGCAGTGCCATGATGGTTGGTTTCTGTTGGCTGCCCCGGGCAGTGCTTTTGCTGCCCCTGGGGCAGTGCCTGTAACTGGTTTCCGTGAGCTGACCCTGGGGCACTGTCACGCTGCCCCTGGGGCACAACCTTGTAATTGATTTCCCTGGGCTGCCCCTGGAACAGCGCCTGTGGCTACATTCCCGTGGGCTGCAGCTGGGGCAGTGTCCTTGCTGCCCCTGGGGCAGCACCTGTGTAACTGGTTCCCGTGGGCTGCCCCTGGGGCTGTCCTTGACCTCGTGTAATTGGTTCCTGTGGGTTACCCCTGGGGCAGTGCCCTGCTGCCCCTGGGGCACTGCCTGTGTAATTGGTTCCCATGGGGTGCCCCTGGGCAGCAAGGACATTGCCCCAAGGGCAGCCCACGGTAACAATTACACAGGCACTGCCCAGGGAAGAGAGGACACTGATCCAGGGGCAGCCCACAGGAACCAATTACACAGGCGCTGCCCCAGGGGCAGCAACAGAAACCAAACCATCATGGCACTGCCCAGGGCAGCGCCAGTAACCACTATCATGGCACTGCCCCATTTATTACAATTTACAAATAAAATATATTCTCTCTGCTATGTCTAATTTAGCAATGCAAAAAAGGTAATGAATTGTGACACATGATTAAATGCTCACAACCGAGTATGACACAAAACACAAAAATATCTCTGGTTAAGATCTGAACCCTTGAAGTCTTTTTCTGATACTTCAATTGAACCTTGAAGTCTGGCTCTTTGGATGCAGACAGACATACACTTTGAGCCACCAAAATTCAAAGAGAAGCAGTGCACATTGCTAGGGGAGCATTTTTTATGCCCACCTGCCTTTCCCCTTCTGTAGCCTTTCTTATATAGACACCTTCCCACCAAAACATAAATCAAGCCCCTGCGTCTCGCTGCCCTGCAGCCTGCTCTATATCCCTTGTTAGCTACAAATCAGCAGATTCCTTTCTGCTCGCTCATGCTGCCCACACTGTTGAGCTGAAGCTTGACCATTGTTTGCCCTTAAACATCACAGTGAGAAATACATATGCTAGGCACCCCTATTGTGTTTTTCTACCTTCTCCCTCTAATTTATATTCCCTTTTTAAACTCTACTCACCAGACAGTAGCTGAATAAGTCATTTATATTAGCAATCTACTGAGGGCATCACGAAAGACATTTGATATAGTACCTTCTGCATACCAGTTATACTTTTCATAATGGGGATTTCTCTGGATTCTGCTAGCTCTATTACTGTATCCTGAGCGAGTGAAAAGGATATCTCTCAGAGGATGCCAAACAGGAGATGTATTACATTACTCGACTTACTGCATTACTGCAACAGTCACAAGGGACTGGGTATGTCTATATGACCTCCCAATGCTACAACATAACCCATGGAGCAGTTGCCATGGAGGGACTCAGGCGGATTTACTATCTTATGGGACCTTGCTTCAACTCTGTACAGAAAATTATTCAATGTGCCTGTCAGCAAGACTACTAATCAGTGCTCTAACAAGAGGCCAAAGCTCCATATCCGGATGGCAAACAAAGTGGTATCAGAATAAAAAAAAAACAGGTAACGGCAAGAATCTTTAACCTCTCTTTGCGGCAACTATGAAACTATTGATACTATTATTAATATGCTCAGGAAATGCAGAACTTAACCCAGGACCCCCAGAGGTCATCACTGCACCAACAGACTTAGCCAAGATCAAAGGGCTAAGCTGTCTCCATATTAATGTATGCAGTCTGTTAAAGAAGATCACGATGATCCAAGCCTGGGTTACCCATACCCTACCAGATATACTAGTAGTGTCTGAGACGTGGCTCAGGCCTGTCACAGCCGACAAAGACATAAACTTACCTAATTGTCAAGTATTCAGAGCTGACCGCCAAACTAGGGGTGGGGCATAGCGATATATGTGAAGGACAGCCTATCTGTAACCTGCCTCGACTCATTATCCATGGTAAAGGAATTTGAATGCCTATCCCTCAAAGTGGCCCTCTCCCACACATCGCTGCAGCTAATGGCTGCTATATAGGCCCCTCAGCTGACCTCAAGCTATTATCCCACCTGGGTGACCTAATCAAAGGAACAGAAGAAACTATAATCATAGGAGACCTAAACTTAAACTGGTTCTCAAAGGCAGCTGCACCCTAATATCATTCTACGATACATGAGTTTACACAGCTCATAAATGAACCCACCAGAATCAACAAAAGAATACAAGCAACAGCACACTATTAGATGTTATACTAGTGAATAAACCTCCCTTTTCTCATGTTGGTACTATTCAATGACATCAGTGACCACTGCCTTATGGGAATAAGATCAGCATGCAAGCCGTCATCCCCACCAAGTTCAAATGAGGAGATCAAAGCAAAATTCAACACTGAGGCATATCTGGAAGAGATAAACCACTCCACATGATGGCAAGAGTTTTACTAGCAAACACAGTGGAGATAGCATACGAGGGTGCTAAATGACATTATTACAGGTGCCCTTAATATCCATGCTCCAATTTCTAAGGTACGCATCAAAAATAAAACCTACTGTTGGTTCACTCCTGACCTTAAAGCCACCCTCCTTGACAGAGACAAGTTATGGAAAAAGGCCACGAAAAACTAAGATATCAACTGATTGGGAGCTGTTCAAAAAGCCAGGAATATCTGTACCAGGAAAAGTACGAGATGCTAAGGCTGCTTATTATATGTCTGAACTAGACACCTCCTGCCACAACCCTGCTAAGTTCTGGAACACCATAAAAGACATAACAGGATCGATCCAAGTAACACACTCCCAGACAAAATACACAATGGCAGGGAACCATCTTTGATAGACTGGAAGTCCTGGAATCATTCAACAGTCACTTTACAACCGCTGGTCTAGCATTCAACACCTCTCCAGCTAACCAAATCGTTCCCAGTTAGGTATCAAGAACTCTGAAGCACGAGTATGAGTCCACCTTCTCCTTAGTACCAGCCACCCTGAAGCAGGTGGAAGAATTAATATCACAGCTGGACACCAAAAAGTGCAGGTGCAGACTCCTTGATCCTATTTTTAAAATTGCCATACAAGTATTATCAGTGCCAATAACACACTTATTTAACCTCTCACTACAACTAGGATCTATTCCATCGATCTGGAAACAGCCAAGTTATCCCGCTACTGAAAGCAGGGGACCCCATGGACCTCAACAACTACAGGCCAATCTCTATCCTCCCTGTGCTATCTAAGCTGCTAAAAAATCGTAAGCACCCAACTAAGAGGATATCTTGAAGAGGCCAATCTTTAAATCCCAGCGCAATCTGGGTTTAGAACCAACCACAGCACCATCACAGCCCTGGCTAAAGTAACCAATGATTGGCAACTCGAACTGGACAAAAAAATTGTGTCTGTGCTGTATTTTTAGCAGCGGTAGTGAAGCGGTCGATACGGTCGACCACGAACTACTCCCTCCTCCCTGAAATCCATAGGACTCGACTCAACCTCCATTAGATGGTTTAATAACTATCTCACGGAAAGGACCCAGCAGGTGAAGGCTGAAGGAGACCTATCACCACTCAAATCTCTCCAAAGAGGAGTTCCCCAAGGATCCATCCTCGGTCCAATCCTATTTTCCATCTATATCAATAGCATCGACAATAACCTCACCAAAGCCACTGTACACCTGTTTGCAGATGATACAGTATTGTTTGTCAGTCACCCTCTCCGTAACAGCATGCATAGAGCTACAAGCAGAATTCAACCTATTACAACACCAACTACTGGAAAAAAAACTCTGCTAAATGCAAAATAAAAATTAAGGCAATGTTTTCCTCCCCAAACACAAGCGGACACTCCTTCCCAAACAATCTCCCCACATATCCACTGTCCTTGCTGAAAATCTTGAATATGTTACAAAATTCAAATATCTGGGGTCTGGGTAGACAGTAGACTGACTACTTAGATCATCTGGAAGATCTACTAAAAACTCTGTCACAGGCTTGGGCTCTATAACAGAATAAAGCACCTTCTCACAAGTGATTCTAAAAAGAAGCTGGTCCAGGCCACATTTCTATCAGTATTAGATTATGCAGATGTCCTATATGGTCATTGCCCCAACTCATATCTGAGCAAACTGGACACACTTTACCATAGAGCCTTGAGGTTTATTACAGAGCTTCCTCTCAGCACTCACCACTGCTCGCTTTATGCTGCAGATGGATGGACCTCGCTCCAATTTAGAAGAGACAGGAATGCCACACTATGGACTTATAGGCGATATCAAAGATGCTACAAATTCGTCTCAGACTGCTTCACACAAATCACATCAAGTAATTATGCCCTAAAAGTCTAAACTTCATCATGCTTAAAGTGCCCAAATTCAATTCTCAATATGGTAGATCTGCTATCAGCTATGTCTCATCTGCCTTATGGAATACGATGCAGAAGACCCTGAAAGTGAACAGATACATCTCATTTACATCCTTTAAATATCTGTATTCAAGGCTTATCAAAGAAAATGTAATTGTTTCCACAAACAGTAGAGTATTCCTAATCTTATCCATCTCCCTCCCCAGATAGCCAACTCACGGAAGGTATCCACCTTTACTAAGAGTCACCACCCTCACACTCCATGCACCCCTCCCTTCCATCCACCTCCCTTAATCCCTTGTCATATATCACAGCCCTATACCCTGTTATACAAACCCCCAGTGCCGCCTCCTGCTCTCTTCATAAGGCCCACAGTTTATCCGTTCCACAGTATAGGCCCCCACCATCTTCCTCCTCCCCCACCAGCCAGGCACACCACTTCCGCTCCCTTCCCTCACCCTTATTACCACTACACCCGAATTTAATGTATGGTCTGATTAGAATGTATCCTTAGACTGTGTGTATACTGAATATTCTATGTAGTATCCTAGAGTGTGTGTATATTGAATATTTTTATGTATCTATGTAAATTGAACCTTGACCTTACCAGGTCCATCTTGCAAATGAGCTGTGCTCACGATGTTTGCCTGGATAAATAAAGATTTGATTGATTGATTGATAATCATCTACACTTAAAACCCTCAATTCATCAGACTTGCAACAATCAGATTTGTGGGAAGTAACAGCTACAGGTTACTGCCCTGGGGGCAGGGACGAAATCCACCAATAGGGATAGGTGGGAGGCGGAGTCTTGAGGAGTGCTGCCCCAGGGCAGTGATACCAGTGGGTGAAATCCACCAATAGGAGTAAGGCAGAGGAGGAGCTAAAGGAGTGCTGCCAGGACCAGCTCTGCCCAGAGAACTGCACTATGGGAACAAATGATACTCGAGCTTAAATTACTTGTGCCCTGTAAATGAGGTCACTGTGTGGATACCTCTGATCCTCCCTTCCTGCTTTGCTACAGGAAATGTCACGACTGTGCTACTCTATAAAAGGAGTGTAGCATAGGGTGGTTGGGCCCTTCCCTGCCAAAAGAACCACCACGAGCAGAAAGAAACAAGGAGGTAAGAGCAGAAACAATCAACAATAAATGCAGTAGCTCTGAAAGCTTAGCCTAATGATAGATAAAACTGCAAAATCTTTAAGTACCACCTGTAACCATTTCACAGAAGATATACCCTGCAAAAACACTTTGCTACAGGGAAAATAAAGCAGTAACAGAAGATATACCTTGCAAAAACAATTTGAATCAGAAAAGATTACAGCAGTAATATGTAAGCACAAAACAGTAACAAACCTGTAGGCACACCCTGTAATAATGCAGCAGAAAGTATACCCTGCATCAACAATTTGAATCAGAGAACAATACAGCAGTAAAATGTAAGCAAAAACAGTAATAAAACCTGTGAGCACAAAAGAAAATAGTAACACACAGTAAATCTGCCTAGCCATAAGAAGCATTAACCTTTTTCCTTGCTCTGTCCTTATAAGCAAACCTAGAGAAAAGAGTTCAGGTGAAGCTAGGTGCCTTTGCCAGCAAACCTAGTCTTCCACCTCTAGGTAAGGGAACACTGTGACCCCATGCCTTCTCAAGTGAGCCACCACCACCACAGCTAGGCACTCTGTGAGTCTTACTAGGGCTGACGTTAGGCTAAAGGGCATGGCTGCAAACTTATAATAACCTGAGGAAGTTTGAACCTCAGGTATTTTCTGGCTGGGTCAGACTGGGATGTGGAAATAGGCATCCTTGAGGTCCAAGGATGCTATGAGTCCCTGCTGGAGTGGGGATCTTTCATAACCAGGGTGACCATTCTGAACTTTGGATTTGTCACATTTGTTCAGGAGTCTGAGATCTAGCATGGGTCACCAGTCCACATTCTTCTTGTGTGTTAGGAAATACCTAGAGTAGAACCCCTTGCCCCTCTGCGATACAGGGACAGGTAACTTCTGCTTCCAGAAGCAACCTTTCTGATGGGGTGGCTGAGAAAAATTTCTGCTTCTTAGCTTTGGGAGTGTTTGAAGCTTAGGGACAGACCTTGGCTCACTACCTCCAAGACCCACATGTCTGTGGGGATGAAGTGCCAAGCCTGGAGGAAGTAAGCCAGCCTGCCACCTACTGGTAAGGGGAGGCAACCTGTACAAACACGTCAGGGCTTCTGTTTGGTGAAGCCTTGGCCCTAGTCTGCACATCTAGCTGCCCTTGTGCCCCTACCCCTGAAGTACCCTCTGGTCTGCTGTGGTAGTCTAGTAGGGCTTGGCCTGGAAGAAAGGCCTGGAGTAGGATCCCCTACCCTGCCTCCCTAGTCTGGGACCACATGAAGTAGAGGGTCTATCCTTGGTCACATTACGTCTGTAGGTGGCCTTGTACTCCTCCACCTTTTTAGTGTAGGCCTCGGTTTTATCCCCAAAAGGAATTATTCTCACAGGGAAATCCATTGCTTTTGCCTGGGTATCCTGAGAGAGGTTTGTGGTTCTAAGCCAGGCAAACCTCCTCATTGAGCCTGTAAGGGCCATAAGCCTGGCAGCAGTGTCACTGACATCTACTGCTATATGAAACTGATATTTCATGGCCTCTAAAAGCTGACCTGGCAGTCTCAGCTAGATCCACTGTTTCCCCATTAATCTTGTCTGACATATCCAGTACTGTTGTCCACAGGGCTTTCTGGTACTGGGCTATAAGCCATATAGTTGGCTTGCCTGACCAGGAGTGAAGCTGCCATGTATCCCTTTTGCCCATGGCATCTATTTTCCTAGCATCCTTGTTAGGAGGGTGGGAAGCAAGGGCACCCTAGTCCTATCACATGCTGCAGCCTGTACCACTCCCTCATGATCAAGGTGAGTAAATAAAGTCAGCATTAGACCCTGTCCAGATGGTACTTATCTACTTTCCTGTCCACCCCAGCACTGAAGTAGGGGTTTGCAGGATTTTAGTACTACCTTTTTAGAGATTTATGGATGGGCAGTAGCAGTCTTTTTGTGGGTGTAAGACCCATCATATCCAGAAAATCAGCTTCCTCTTCATCCTTAACTGACTCCTGGATAGAAAGGTTGAGGTATCTACCTTTGTCTCACAAAGGATTACGAGACACGTAGTCCTCAGGGCCCTTTTGGGGGTCCTGTTCTGGGGAAGACTTCTGTCTCAATGGGCCCCCCCTCCTCTGCTTCCACTTACAAGTAGGCGGTTCCTGAGAGATGGGAACAGAGGCAGAAACCGTGGAACCAGCGGAACCGAGGGAGGAACAAAAGAACAGACAGCCTGGAGGGCCTGCAATACCTGCAGGGCCTTGGCAACTTCCTCCTGAGAGGGCACTGTCAGTGAACCCACTGAAAGCTCCTTTGCTTTTTCAGCAGAAGGTGCAATGGTGTATTTTTCTTTATTTTCTTTTCAGCGGATCCGGTTCTGAAGCGGTTCCACTGGCCTTTGACTCAGAAGAGTCAGATTTCTCTAAGGATTTTACACGGTTCCTTTTATCTTTTTTTGACCTCATCCATAGGCTTTGTAAGAGAGGCAGGGTAGCCATCTCTTCAAGTTTCTTGGCCCTTTTCTTAAGGGTTTTAGGGCAGAAAGTTTTGCAAGTATCACAGTTCACAAATATGACTAGTACCCAGGCAGACGTACAGAAATCATGCCTATGCGTGTTGGCTACTATTTGTCCACAACCAGTACAGTTTTTAAAACCAGCTGGTCCGGTCCATTTCTTTTTCCTATGTGTCAGGAATCACAGAAATACCCAGAGAAAAATGCTCAGTTCCCAAACCACAACAGAAGATTTTATATTTTTAATATCAAGCGATTGGTTCCCACAGAGAAAATATATCGGAACCTAACTAGACTAGCAGTTAGGATTCTAGCTTTCACCAATGGACGGTTCAACTCCAGATATGGGAAAAAGTTTTTCAAGAATGCATGGGACAGACATAAGGCAATTCGAAGGTTAAAACAAAGTAGGCTGTTGGTTAACTAGGATCTGCAGCTTATTCAACAGATGCGGAAACTGGCAGACTAGGTGGGCCAAGCGGTCCTCATCTGCCATCAAAGTCTATGTTTTCCATGTTAACGACCAACGTGCTCTGGTTCCTGACAGGAAAAAGGAACCGGGCAAACATTAAAACAAGCTAAAATAAAATAGCACTATGGTCCCAGATCAAACCGAGTGCTAAATAGTAAAATAATCAAAAATAGTGAAAGATTACCACAAGTAAAGCTGTTCCCTGCGGTTCTGCAGAACCATGAAGTACTGCTAAAAACCTCACAAAACCCACTATAACTAAATACCTGAAATAAGGGCAGCAATTGTAAATGATACTAAAAGAGCGAAGCACTTAGTAAATAAATGACTTTCTACAAAAGCTGAGGAGAACTCTCAGGTGTCTGAACTAGCAGGCGGAGAAATGAATCTGAGCACTTCAGAGTGCAGCAGTTGAAACTGCACGAGCCAATGAGTTTTCCATCATTTACATACATTCCATTCTCTCTGCGGCAGTTCAACACTGGAGGCTGACTGCATTTGTTAAGCACATTGAGTGATTCCTGGGGTCTTAATGGTTCTCATCTGCAGGAAAATGTACAGGTATTTATGTATGTAACTGTAGTTCTAGGAGTGGTATGTGGTACACATTCACACCCTGGCAGTTACACTGGAATGGTCTGATTGGCGGACATCTTTAAGCTAAGCTCCTCCTACCACCTGGGTGGAATATCCCTGACTCTGCCCGTGACATCACATCTTGCACACTGGAAGGAGAAATCCATGTGCCACTTGCCAGGTGATGCCAGGTGGGATGTGTGGATGTAAACCACATAGCACTCCTAGAACTATGGTTACAGGTGAGTAAACTATTTTTCTAGGAGCTGGATATAGTTCACTTATCCACACTCTGGCAGACTCCTAGCAGTTCTCCAGGAGGAGGGTTGCAAGGCATGCACCGCTGTTTGGTGAACAGAGACTGCAGAACAGGTCCCCAAAACTAGCATCCCAGCATGACTCAAGATTGATGCAATAGTAGGACATTAAAGTGTGTGCCGACTTCCAGGTAGTTGCCCTGCAGACTTTCTGGATAGGGTCATCTCTGGAAGCAGCCACCAAGGCAATGGTATGTCTGGTGGAATGAGCCATAAGCCCTATGGGAGGCTCCTTACCAGCTAACCTATCACAGAAGTCTATGCAGGATGTGATACACCTGGCAATAATCCACTTTGCTGCTGGTCTGCCAGGTGCAGAAGGGTGGATGGCCTCTATCCTGGTGCATATCTTAAGGAATTTATTTGGAGCACAATTACACTGATTCGCAATTAACCATTACAGGAATGCCAAATAAAACTGAGCAACTCAAATTCGCCTCAGATTTTGCTTGTTGTAACAGGAGAGGTGCATGACTGTGTTAGGGCTCTGCACACAGCCAGTCTCTGGGATGACTATCTTTGAACTCAAGCACCAACATATTGTTTTCCTTGCCCGAGTTATGCAACATGGAAGCACAAGAAGGGCCTAACCTAGCCAGTGCAGTTCTATGAGAACTTGGCATCTACCACTTCCTCCAAATACCAGCAAAACTGAAGTTCCATTATGCTGTAGAAACTGCACTCTTTGGTGATCCAGAAGATGCCAGAAAACTGATTTAGAAAATATAGGTTATTTTCACTTTCAGGGAGATCGATAATGCTTCACATATCTACATCTAGAAAATCTGCACTCTACATCCAAGGAAGGACTTGTTCAGTGGAGTAAGGGTCTGGGAATGGTGACAAGCACCGTCGTTCAGTGTGGTGTGTGCAAGTTCTTGTAGATTCCATCTCTGGTGTTCTCTTACGGAAATGGTGGCAGCCACAGGACTTGCACTGGCATTCTTGGCATTTACCAAGGCAGGCAAGAGGGAAAGTACAGGTGGTGCTAGGCAGAAGCTACCCATTGATCCTGTTCCCAGTATGTGTATTTTCTTTCATGCCACCTAACTGTATGTTTGCAAAGTTGTAAGGCAACTGCTCTGCTGAATTTTCCAGGAAAGTATAAAATCGAGGCATTTGCTCAGATTGATTAAGATGGGGTTTATGTAGCTCCTGTTGAGCTACAAAATCTGCAGAAAGGACAGATAAAATATTGCAAAGAGGTACTACATTTAGAATAGCTATTTAGATAATCCTAGCCCTGACAGCCAACAGACTGTGGCTGTTACATCAGATTATAGACTTTCTGTATTTCAATGATCCTCCATCTTCCCTCGTCTGTATCTTTTTTTTTTTTTTTTTTAATATACTGCACTTTCTTTATTGGCTGGCACCAATAAACATTACAAACAGTAACACCGACAATATGTAACTTTTCCTTTATCAACCAGCACAGTCACATTTATGTTCACGGTACAGATATAATTGTCTTATTTATACTGTTTATAATAACTGGTGAGCAATTTTTTCACAGCTTAGCGAGCTGATATTCACCATAATAACCCACAAGTTATTCTGGCGAACCGCATTCTGTCTATCAAAATCGGCTCTCTCATTGAAGCCATCATCCTGTGTGTGGGTGGGTAAAACACTTCCTCAAACATGGTAGCTCCCAATCTCCGTTAGCGAGGAACCGCAAAACAACACTCCTCACCTTCTCAAAACTATTTTCTTTACCTGGTTGATCCTGCCTTTAAATTAAACCAAAAACCTGCATCTGGTTGATCCTGTGGTTAGCCAGCTTCAGCCTATACAGACTACTGCAATATAAAAGGGTACATGTAGTAGCACAATTGCAATCTGATATCAAGTATAACTTAAAAATACAATAAATAAAAACAACATTGTAACAGCAAAATGCAGGCAGAGAGAGAGAGAGAGAGAGAGTGTGTGTGTGTGTGTGTGTGTGTGTGTGTGTGTGTGTGTGTGTCTCTCAGGGCAGGACTCGGGCTGGAAAAAATTGTTCACCAGATATTACATAAAATAAAGATGGGGAAAATGTGTGAAACTAATTTAATGCACACCCTGTGTGTGGGATGCTATAATAAACCCGAGGGCAAATGTAGCATCCCATACCTTGGGTATGCATTAAATTATTAATCACACTTCCCCACCCTTTATTCTGTATTTAACAATAAAGCCAACAAAAAACAATTTCTGACATGAAGTTTCTAGTCTCTATATCTTTCAGCATTTCTCTCTCAAGGGAGGCAAGCAGTGAGGATCTCCAGCAGTATGGGAGGAGGGGTGCAGAGTCAACCAAAATAAATCAGTAGTTTACCTCTGTCTCTCGACCGAAAGTTGTAACAGGACATCACCCTACCTGCCCAAATTCATCAGTCATCCCTTTCATTTTCACGAGTGTCTCCACTATCCCACCCTTGACAATAATCCTTTTCCATTCTGTGTGTGAGTCACTCTCCATCTGGGAGAGTTCCCATCTAGTTCAATGGGCTGTGTATGTTTCCATTCTGTCCTGGACTTGGTAAGCAAATCTCTCCATTTCAGCTATTTCCCCCACTATTACCAACCAGTCTTGCAATTTTGGAGGGTCTAACTATTGCCTCGTGATACCTTTAGCTGCTGCAGCAATACATACAGTATACACCAGAGATATTCAGCTGCTCAGTCTTTAACTGCCTAGGGTTTCAGTCCCAGGACTAAATGTGCAACCTGTAAGGGCTCCAGGATGGTGAATAACTTCTGCAGCTTTCTTTCTATCTCCTCCCAGTATGGCGATAGTCATCTACAGGACCAGAAAACACGGCCGTGTGCCATGAGTTCTCCACAGCCATGCCAACAGGCCTCTGTACCAGTCCTGTGTCATTTTGCTTTGATTAAGGGTGTAATAAAATACCTAACTAACTTTCTATGCAAATTCTTGCCATTTCGAGGAAGACAAGGTTTTAAAGGAACCCTCCCACATGTGGTCCCATTGTTGGGGTGTTGTCAGCATGATCTACTCCTCACTTTCCCATTTTTCAGTTAAATATACTGCTGCCTTGTCTCTGCCTTGCATTATTTATTTTATTTATCTGGTATTGGAAAATAACCTTTGAGCCAAGGCTCTTTTACAAAGTTCCACATCATGTGAACAGACATTCAATCAAGAAGGTTACAGAGTTTTAGGACATTTGAGACACTGAACTGCACAACAATCAGGAAAAGTTTACAGAGTTTCTCAGTCATTTAAAACAATATACAGCATATGCACATCAACTTTAGTTGATTACAAGTGCAAGTAAGGTGCAGAGGCATTAGAGGTTAGGTTAGGTTGGGCAGAGGGTCCGTAAGGAGGGATTAGGAATTGATATATTGTTGAAAGGTCGTTTTGCTAAAGAGTCAGTACTAAGGTGGGGAACATCATCTTTCCTGGTCAGTGTCTTGTCCCAAACCTTCAGCCCTGATCTGTTGGGATCTGAGAGTCCCTTATTTGGAAACAGCAGAACCTATCCTGTATGTCCCAAGCAAACTCTGCTATACATTCAGTGAAAGTTTTCACCAAAAGTTCCTGTCAACAGTTGTGCTGGGTATCTGCACTTCTATCTACCTTGTTCCCTGTACCAAGGGTCCAGCCTACTGGCTGGAATGTATTATCAAGGCAAACCACCAACATTTCCATACGTGTGTTTTAACTTGATAAATCTGTCCTATGCAGCTATAGTGAACCTCACTACCTCAATACAGCATGTTATCTCAGTCTTCCAGTTCGTATTATCATACAACAAAGCTACAGTTTTATCTCCATAGTTTTCCAATGAGAACTTTAAATTTGGGTACCCAGAGTAGAAGGGCCAATTTTGCTTGTTTATTTATTTTATTTAATACATAATCGAAATTACAACCTTTGAGTCATAGACCGTTTGCAAAGGCTCCATATCAGTATTACAGAGGTGAGAAATGTACATAGCAGTATGGTGAGGTACACAACAACATAGTGATACAACAGAGAACAAACAAAATAAAATGGGGAAGAACAATAACTCAATAAATCTAGTGCCTGGTGGACCCAGCGTTCACAGCAGGTTTATACAATACTACACAATCTAGGGTAGGCATTTTACCCAGTGTCAACAGGTGAAGTACCTTCTAGAGATATACTATCATAAGAGGCCCAGTGATACACTATTATAAGAGTCTCAGAGAGGGATTCCAGGATGTATGGGGTCTGGGGTCTAGGAACAATCACAGGAAGTTTGCTCAAGGAGACTGCTTTTGAGGACATTTTGAAAAGCCACGTTTGGGTTCCAGGTGATGAGGGCAGGAGGTCATTCAACCACTGAGGGGCCCGGTGAAGGAATGCCCTTTGACATAAGGAGGTCCTGCTGTGGGGCACGGAGAGGGAGGACCTGGTGGTGCTTCTAAAGGCTCTGGTAGGAGGGACTGGTTTGATGGCGAGTGAAGTCCCGGGGGCTTGCTTGAGAAGTATTTTCTTAGCAAGGAGACAAGTGTGATATTTATTCTCAGTCAAAAGTTAGCCAGTTTGTAGACTTGTAGAGATCACAGGTGTGCGTGAGTGTGTCGCATAACCCGTAGCAAATGACAGGCTTTATTCAATGTGGTTTTGACACGGCAAAAGGCAGTCGGATCCGCAATGCCGTAAATCACTATACTGTAGTCCAGGAGGGAGAGGACCGGGAGGATACTGCAAGTCAGAGAGCTTGGGTGAGGCAGTGCTTGAGGCGATACAGGAAACCAAGCCTGGGGTTAAAGGCAGAGGAGAGATGCTGAATGTGAGAGTGGAAGGTGAGGGATGTGTCAAGCGTTATACTTGAAAGTTGAGACTTGCTCAAGTCGCACTTATGGAGTTACAGATGTTCAAGCAGTAGTCACAGTGCGGTTCTGACAGTGAGTGAAGATCATGTTTTTAATTTGCTTTTGTTTACCAGGTAAGCACACTAGACAACCAAGTGCCTATTTTCAGGTGTGACCCAGGACATTACAAAGGTACATTCAAGCACAACAGGCAAAACAGGTACAAGGTATAATCAAGAGCAACAACAAAGCAAGGTCAATACAAGAGCATCAAAGGTTTACATTACAAGCGGGAGGGCGATAACAGCATGGTAAGGTAGTAATCAACATACCAGGGCAACAATGCCTAAAGATGAGAGCAGTAGATAGAACAGTAGCATATACACGATTAGTGAGAAGTAGGGCCAAAGTGGACCCATCACAATCAATTCAGCTAGTAGCAGCACACTTCACTAGTGGATAAGGGTGGGACCCGCCACCTTAAGCAAAGGAGTTGGTAATGACTCAGCCAGTGAAGTGGAGTAGTTAAGGGTTCATTAAGTGCAGTGGCAGGAGGAGGCTGATTTGAGGAAGCCTGAGAGGTAGGCTTTAAAGCAGGAATGGGAAGAGGAGTGAGTGCTTGCTGGAAGGAGTTCCATAACCTGGATGCATACATGCAGCGAAGGCCAGGTTGCCCATTTGGGTGCGGTTTACAACCAGGAGGACATGAGAGTCACTGGATCTTAAATGGTAGGAGGTCGCGGGTAAGAGGGATGCAGTGAGGACAGAAGGGGTGGCAATTCTGACCACATTGTCAATGAAGTTGCCCAAGACAAAGGTGAGGTGCTTTTCAATTGAAGAGCCACTCAAGCGGGAGTACAGTTCCAAGCGGTAGGTGAGACAGGAGCTGAGAGTGCAAGACATACACTGTTGTAAGCCATGTCCCATTTGAGAGACTGGTTTTTGTGATGTGGGCAAAGGTGACAAGTCCATAGCTGAGCTTGGTAGTGGAGGACCCCTGGCTAGGGCGGACGGCAGCCGGGTGAGGCAGCTTTTTTGAGCTCTGTATGCAAGGCCCAATTTACAGTTTGAGGCCTTGCATGCATTGGGCGAATGTGCAGAGTGAGATCCAGCTGAGGGTCAAGTGTCACCCCAGGTACTTGATAGTATCTGCAACTTGTAGGAGGGACCCATCAGCACATGAGATCTTCAGAGAGGCAGGGACAGTGTTTGCCTTGGCTGTAGAGCCAAAGAGCATGGTCCGAGTCTTCTGCAGGTTGATAGTGAGCTTGTGGTCCTTTAGCCAGGTCTGAATTTGGTCAGAAATCAAAGTATAGCTTGACAGATGACAGAGATGTCCTGGGAGCTGGTCAGGATGACTAGGTCATCTACGACGAGTAGATTGCCCATGAGCGGGGCCGAGGGCAGCTCGTTTATGAATAAGGAAAACAGGACAGGCCCAAGGACAGAACCTGCGGACTCCACAGTTAACCATAGAGGGCTCAGATAGGGCCTTGTTGAACTTGGTGTACTGCTGTCTGCCCGTGAGATAGTTATTGATCCAGGCAAGGGCAGAGGAGGAGAAGCCAAAGGACCGGAGAGAGAGGGCACAGGAGTGAGTGGTCAGTCCGTTCAAGGTTTTGAGAGATCCACGAAGATGGCTCCAGTCAGTCTGCCTTGATCAGCAGTGGACCCTAATCTAGGAGGTGACTACGGCTAGGGTGGTGGAGGTACTGTGCCCTTTCTGAAGCTGTGTTGTGCTGGGGAAGAGTAGATCATGGATCTGCAGGTAGTGGGTAGGCTGTGAGGCAACCACCTTTTCAAGAAGTTTCCTGACTGCAGACAGGATCGTTATAGGGTGGTGGTAGTTTTTTTGTAATCGAGGACTAGCCTGTGGGCCACAAACCAGAATTCTAGAAACACAGAAACATACAAGTTGATGGCAGATAAGGACCGCAAGACCCATCCAGTCTACCCATTTCTTTTCTACCTTATAAATGTGCCATCGTCCTTTGCTGTCAGTGGCCTACCTATTCATACTCATCTGTATTGCTCCCTTATGCCTATCCCATGCTTGTTTGAAGCCATGCACTGTATTCATAGCCACCACTTCCTGAGGTAGGCCATTCCATGCATCCACCACCCTTTCTGTGAAAAATAACTTCCTCACATTATCCCTTAATCGGCCTCCCTCTAATCTCATGCTGTGTCCTCTTGTCCTGCTATTTTTCTTATATTGAAACATGTTAGACTCTTTCACCTTGTTAATGCCCTTAAGGTGTTTGAATGTTTCGATCATATCACCTCTCTCTCTCCTTTGCTCTAGGGTACACATCCAGAGCTCCATTAATCTGTTCTCATATGTCTTCTGATGCAGTCCCTGCATCATTTTGATTGCCCTTCTGGACTGCCTCAATTTGGTTAATGTCCTTGTGAAGGTGTGCCTCAGTACTGTCACAGCAGTACTCCAGACAGGGCCTAACCAGTGTCTTGTAAAGAGGATTATCATCCCTCTTATGACTTGTGATACCCCTACTAATACACCCTAACATCCTCCCATGCCTTACCTACTGCTTTAGAGGTCTGCTTGGATGACTTCAGGTCATCGGTGATGATGATGCCCAAGTCTCATACTTCCTTTGTGACTGCCAGCAACTCCTCTCCCAGCCTATAGGTGGCTTCAGGGTTCTCTTCCCTATGTGCATGATTTTGCACTTCTTTGCATTAAATCGCGGTTGCCACTCTTCCAACCATTTTGCTAGTTTATCCAGATCTCTTCTCATTCTGCCCACACCATCTGGATCATCTACTCTGTTGCAGATCTTGGTGTCATCTGCAAACAGACAAACCTTACCCTCTAGTCCATCTGCAATGTCACTGATGAAGATACTGAAGAGGACTGGTCCCAGGACTGATCCCTGAGGTACTCCATTTGTGACTTGCATCTCTTCTGACTGCATACCATTTACCACCACTTCTGTTTTCTGCCCGTCAACCAGTTTGCCACCCAGTTGACCACAACTTCGACCCACCCGAGCCTACCCAGCTTGTTTATTAATCTCTATGTGAAACAGTGTCGAAAGCTTTGCTGAAGTCAAGGTAGCGACATCAACAGCTCCCCTTGGTCCACCACTCTGGTTACCCAGTCAAAGAAATATAGGAGATTAGTTTGACAGGACCTTCCTTTTGTAAACCCATGCTGTCTTGGATCCTGTGCTCCTATGGATTCCAGGCATTGCACTATCCTTTCCTTAAGGAGTGCCTCCATAACTTATCTGCTACTTAGGTAAGACTGACTGGTCTGTAGTTCCTGCCTCCTCCCTGCTACCACTCTTGTGGAGCAGGATCACATAAGCCTTCTCCAGTCTTCTGGGACCTCTCCTGTGCTCAGAGACTCACTAAACAGTTCTGCTAATGGCTCTGCTAATTTCACCCTTAGCTCCTTTAGTACCCTGGGATGTATGCCATCAGGTCCCATTGCCTTGTCCACCCAGAGCTTAGCGAGCTCTTGCAGGACACTTTCTTTTGTGAAGGGACTAGTGTTCACCTCCCACTGTGTCCATGGTGCTGAGCTGGGCCCTGCCCACCTTCTCTTCAGTAAATACTAAGCAAAAGTATCTATTTAGGATATATGCTTTTACAGGTCCTCCTCCTCCTCATATGCTCCCTTTTCTCCTTTGAGCTTAGCATACCCTCTGGACTTTCTCCTTTCACTAATGTATCTATAGAAAGTCGTATACCTTCTTTACTGCTCGTGCTAGTGTTTCCTCAGTTTGGGACTTTGCCTGCCTTACTGCCTTCCCTGAGGGCAGTTTGGTATGCCTCCTATCTTCATCCCGCTGTGTTCCTTATAGTTTCTGAAGGCCAGCCTTTGGTCCGACCTTTCTGCTACTGTATTTGAGAACCAAAGTGGTTTCCTTCTTCTTTTGCACTTCCTTTTCTAACACAATGGGATGTTGCTTCAAGTATTGCATCCTTAATGCTTGCCCACTTTGCCTGTACCCACTCACCTGTGTTTCTTTTTGCCAGGGCTAGCTTAACTCTGTTGGCCATCTTATCAGAGTCAGCTCCTCTGAAGTCCTACATTTTGCCTTGGAATGGGATGATTTAGTTGTAGTGGCCAAACTGAACCATACCATGTGATGATCACTAGCCTCAGGTGACCTTCTACCTGGAAATCTGTGATCCCTTCCTGTTAGTCAATACTAGATCTAGGATAGCCCTGTCTCTTAGGATTATTGTATTGTAGGGTTGTTGTACCAGCTGTTTGAGCTCTCCCCTGCAGGAATCCACCATGTGCCTAGTTCTGCAGATGTTCCTGCTGGTATTGACCAATCTGTATCCGGCATGTTGAAGTCTCCCATTATCAGAACCTCCCTTTAGCTGTCATGTTTTATATCTTCTAACAGTAATGTGTCTATGTCCTCCCCTGGTCTGGGGCCTGTAGACAACCCCAGTTCTTATGGCTGTCCCATTTCCTGTTTCTAGGGTAACCCACAGTTCTCCTTATGTGTTTGTGAATTTCTGTAGCTTTGATATTTTCATTGACATACTACTTCATATGACATTGTACTTCTTTAAACAGGTCCTGGAGAGTGTGTGGAAGTGTGGGGTGGTGGTCTCGAAAATAACGGCAGCATACTCATAGAGAAGCAATTTCCGGGCAGGAATTGGGAGAGTTGAGAAGAGAGACTAAAGAATAGGGGCTGAGTACAGAGCCTGGAGGACGCCAGAGCAAACAGGGTGACTGGAGGAAATAGTGGTGCCAATCTTAACTTGTTGGGTTCTACGGGATAAGTAGTCTGTGGCCCAAGGAGGGAAGCGAGTTGAGAATAAGGTGTAATTAACAGTGCGAACACCTTGATTAGATCAATACAGACTGATCCAACCAAGTGGCCGTGGTCGAGGGCGTGGTATATAAAGGATGTATACTTGACGAGAGCAGTGGTGGTACTGTAGCCATGTTGTGTGGGATAGTAGGTTATGCTTGGAGAGGTAGTCTGTAAGTTGATCCGAAACTATTTTCTCCAATGCCTTAGGGAGTGGAGGGTGAAAAGAAATGGAGCGGTGGTAGTTGGGTGCGGTGTGGTCACCACCTTTCAAAATGGGGGTGATGACTGCGTGTTTCCAAGGAGTTGGGAACTGTCCCAAGCAGAGGGACATATTTAGAATTTCTTTTTATTATTATTTATGCTCCTGCCCCACAGCCCTCACAATCTGTGGGAGCCCCAGCCCCCGTCAACTCGCTGTTCAACAGCGGTACAGCTGTAGCCCAAGGCTCCCCAGTGGGGCAGGGTGGCCCACCCCTCAAGACGGATCAAATATTCCTGTGCTGTGGCTGGCCAGGTGCGAGGCCTGTGAGCTCCCCTGCATCCTCTGTGGTGCATTTTTCCTAGTTTTCTTTCTTGCGGGGCGGTGATGCGTGCATTGGCGCCTGCGACACGGTGCCGCACAACTCCCATGCATGCCCGTCAGCGTCTGCACCGCTCCCGACCCCTCGGCCTTATGGGCGTCAGTGCCAGTCCCCAGCCGCCGCTTAAGGGCCAGGCTACTGGTCTGCCAAACCCCCTCCCCAGGGAAAGCTGTCTCCGGATGCTCAACCTTTTCCTCCCTGCTGACCCCTGGTGGTCCACGCTCATTCGAATGCAGACGCGCCGGCATGGCACGAGGTGGCGCCCAGCCTCAACCCTCAGTGCCACCAGGTCAGGCTATATTTAGAATTTGTTTAGTGGGGAGAGAACTGCCCACGGTGAGGCAAAGCAGTTTTAAGTCCAGGGAGTCACTTCACTGTGGCAGGACATGCTCAGAAATTTGGAAAGATATCTTTCTGCAGCATATGTAGAGATGGATCCGGAGAAAAAAGGGGGAGTTTCCTGTTGGGAGTGTGCAGGTGTGCATGCGGGGGATGCTACTGAGGTCAGAGAAGGTGTCACTGAGGGTGTCTGAGATGGCTAGGGGTCCTGGATGATGCAGCTATCGACGGTGAGCTGGGCAAGGGGGTGGGGGACAGATACTATTTTCCTACCAAGTTCTTTTATATTTTCCAGAAATCACGATCCAAGCTCCATGTGGAAGTAAGGGCATGGCGATAATAGGTTGCCTTGGCTTGGCAGATAGCCCAGGTGCATTTATTCCTAGCCTCCTGTACAGTTGTCTGTCATGGGAAGTCAACAGTCCGTGTCTTATACCACAGATTATCCCAGTGGCGCATGAGGTCAAGCAGCATTTGAGAGATCCAGAGGGTGTCCTTATTTTTCTGTACTGTTTTGAGAAAGGGGCAAAATGTCACAGGGTATTAAAAGCATTGATGAAATAGGAGAGTGCAGCGTCAGTGTCATGGGCAGAGTCAATAGGGACCAGTAACAGGTCCTGAGTGGAGACTTGAGTCTGCGAGGAACCTTTTAGCGCCTTTGGTATGAGATTATTTTGGGGGTGTAGTAGGGGCCTTGTTTAACCACTGGCAGAAAACAGAAGAGTGGTCACCGAGGGTGTCTAGGCGGACCTTGACCTGTGAGATTGTGGGGGCGATTAGTGAAAATCAGGTCAAGCAGCGTGGAGGTTCCCATTTTATCATTAAACGGGTGGGGTCTGGGACAACCTGGGAGAGGTCTAGTGCCGTAGCAGAGTCCTTGTAAGGAGAGGACATGGGGACATCCAGTTGATACTGAAATCAACAACAACGATTTCACTGTTGGTGGAAGTTGCGAGGGCGACAGACATGATTTCTGCAAATGCAGGTCTTTGGTTGTGCGGAGGGATGTAGGTGACCATGAGACAGAGTTTTGCCTGGGTTACCTAGTAGTAACTTGACTGGTGAGGGTCTGAGCACTGTGGGCGGGGGAGGGAGACAGGAGGGCTTGTATGGGTCCTTCATGTAGAACACACAACCACCTCCCCTTTTGCCACGCTCTGTCGGCCGGAAGATCGTGATAGCACTTATTGCTACTCCTGAATTGGGGGTGTCTTTTGAGAGCCAGCTTCAGTCAGAGCCAGAATATCAGGGGTGATTTTTCTGCAGGCTGCAGATGTTGAGGAGGTGATCAACAGTCCATGCAGATTCCTCTGTTTGGGGGAGGGAGATGGGGATAGAGCCTGGGTCAGGTGTACATTGCCCGATAGGAGGTAGAAAGATGGTGTGGCAGAGAAGGGCAGCCTTAAGCAGTAGTCTGCTTGTGCAGAGAGCCAGTAGTCTTTCAAGGATGGTAAGGCCCGTATTCCTCCCTCCTCACTTTTTCCCCACTAAAAATGGGGTGCTACATACCCTAGGTCTGGTCTTGGCCCATATAAACATATAAAGCTGTTGCTGCACTGTACTGAACACCTCTTAAGAGAGCCTACCTGGAGCACACTGAATAAATACAAATATCTAGGTAATATGTTCATTTTTAATGCCTGTATTCAGGAGTATAATAGCAGTGGGAGAAGGACCACTGCATTATATCCTCCTTCAAAGTGTGGAGCTGGGGAGAGAATTGTCTTGGTATGGGGTTATCTGCCCTTAGACAGATACATAGATATTTTAACTTCTGCAGCCCACATTTCAATGGGAGTAGCTGCTGCATGCTCGGGAGGAGAGTAGTTAAAGGTCAGTAAATCAGTTTTTGTGGCATTTAAGGTACAGCCTGAGCATACTGAAAACTAATTTGCACCTGCATAACTTGGGTACTGCTGTTTGTGGATCTGTTAAATTCAGAAGCGTGTCATCCATGTAGAGTGCTGTTATATGCTCTGTATGGCCTACTGTGTCTCCATGTATATCTTGCTTGAGTCTAATTCTCTGTGCAGGGGCTTCTATGTTTAGGCGAATAACAGCAGAGATAAGGGCAGCCCTGGTGTGTACCTCAACCTAATTTCACCCTGTGGATAAATGGCCACTGGCCCTCACATAAGCACGTGGGGATAGACAGAATGTTTGTATATGTGCTATAAATGTAGGGAGAAGTCAAACCTGGCAAGGACCCTATATAGGTAATTCCAATCTACCTGGTTGAATGTTTTGCATTCATACTCATCACCAGTGCTGTGAGTTTTGAATTGTTTAAGTGGTCTATCACATGTAAAGTTCTATGGACATTGTCCTGTGCCTAACACCCTGCCATGAAACCTGCCTGATCTAGCTCAACTAATCAAGGTATGACCACCTCCAACCTCCTGGTCAAGACTACCGTCAAATATTTATAATCAAGGTTTAAAATAGAGATTGGGCAATAGGAAGGACAAAGGGTCGGGTCTTTGCCAGGCTTGGGAATCACCTAAATGACGGTATAGTTCAGGACAAAGCTAACTTTCTTCCCTCCTCTAAGGCTGTCCTATATGACCCTCTTAGGAGTGGGATCGTGTCCTCTCTGAACTATTTATAAAGTTCTAGAGGAATCCATCTGATCCTGGACATTTTCCAGTTTTACTTCTTGCCATTTCAGATAGGATTTCATCATCACTGATTAAGCATCTAAAGCATCATTTTGTTGTAAGTCTCCACAGGTACTCTTCTGTTGCCACCTGAGATTTCTCTGTTCTGGCTTTATATAGTGTCTCATAATAATGATAACGTGCATTCTCCACCACTATTACTCCAGTAACCCTTTGTCCAGTAACCCTGTGTGGAACCTTAGCTATATGTGCCAGAGTTCTCTGCATTCAGTCTACAAGCTTCATCTCTTTTTGTTGAACATTTCATGGATACAAACTGGAAATGCTCCAACTGACAGACACATAATGGACATGTTTTTTAAGTATCCTACTGTGTTAGTAAGTAAGAAATAACCACAACAGGGTGTGTGGTTACTGGGGATTAATCAACACCCCAGGGTGTGTTGTGATGCCGAGGCCACAGGCAGAGTGTCCGCACAGCACCCGGGCATTGATTAATCTCCAGTAACCGCACACCCTGGAGTGGGTTATTGCACTTATAACATGGGCCAAATGTGGAGAGAAATGGACAAAACTGTTGCTGTAACACAGAAACTTGTGGGAACTATTTAGTGTTTCTCCACTATTTTTGGCTGTGGGACCACAGTTTTCTGTGTTCTCCACAGTAAAACAATTCACAACACAACAGTTTGTGGTGAACAGGCCACAGACATTAGAATCAAGGCAGACTGCAACTTTTATTGTGCTGTATTGCTCTCACACTGTACTCTGTCACTTTACATAGCAACCCTAAATTAAGCAACTACGTGGCAAATAATAACCACGCATTACTTGATTCACATGACATGACAGCTGTATTTAATATCTTGTGTACCTTTAGTTCTGTTCATCTGTGCCATTTCAACAAGGATCACACACATTGGGACACTGGATATGTTGTCTGCCCCCAACTCACGAACTGCCGATGGAATGAAAACCCTTGGTTTTGACACAAGCATCTACACTATATTACAGCGCCAAATACTATGCAAATACTGCAACTTGCAGTACAATGACGACCCCACATACCAACTGGCTGGATAAGTGGCAAGAGCAGTGCACATCTACGAGACAGAAGTCCTATTATGCAGAGACACACAGTATAAATTGTGTGTTGAATTACTTGTCTCTGTCTCATGCTGTGGTCTCTCCCAGGGATAGGCAGTGGAATGGAAACATCACACTGGCCTGCTGTAACAGCCACTTGCAGTTGTGGGGTTCTTGGACGTGGACACAGTATCACACAGCGATACTCCACCATGGTAGTCCACATGAAAGAGCAGGACTGGATCCCAGCATGCTGCGGACACTGCAGCACAAGACACTGTGTAGGGACCTTTTCTCTGTCTATGAAGCCTAACACTTCTATTTCCTGATTCGTCACACCAACTTTGTGCATGGCAACCTTCTGGTAGATGTCAGCTTTTCTGCAGACATATTTCATGGCGCTTTTCATTTCTGCTTACTACTACTGTCCAAGGGTTTATGTCTGCTATGGGTTTCTTTGTAGTCTGAAGCTTCACAGTCCACGGGTGGGTGGATGGGCAGACTCGTTTAGCTATATACAATATGGCTGCTTCTCAGATTCAATCAGACCATAACACAATTAGAAAACACAGATTTGGAGCGCACTCCAAATGGCGGGTGCTACTAAAGAGCAGTGAACAACCACAATATAGTAACAACTGGTGCAAGCAAGAAAGCGGTAAAAAGGTTTAATGCATAATGCAAGGAGCCGCGGCTACTTTCCTTAGGCTCCTTGCATTGATAAATTGTTTTTCTACGATTTCTTGCTTGCACCAGTTGCTACTATATTGTGGTTGCATCATAATATAATTAGTTTGCTGTGCTGCATGATTTCTTTCTTGACAGACTGTTCACACGCAAACAGACACTGTTCAGCTAACATAAATTAATGAATGGTCATCAGATCAGTGTTAACCAATGATTTCACTACAATGTATGTCCCCATTTCATAATGATATATACTGTACTCTTTTGTGCTCCTTGTCTGAGTTTCAAATGTAAATGTCTACATTTGAAAAGTAATAAAACATCAATTTAAAAAGATACAGGAAGCACTTAAATGACCTCAGTTTGCCACTGTGTCATGCACTTTTATTTATTTTTTATTTAAAATGTGTTACCCAGGTTAAGAACCCAAGGGCATAAATGTAATTCTGAAGGGTGACCTGGAGACATACAAACATGCATAATAAGAAAATAAAAACAATACATACAGCAGGTAATATACAGACAATCAAAGAAATTACAAGTTGAATTTGGGAATCAAAACGAATTTGGGAATTAAAACTTCTTGACAGCAGATTTAAACATATCATGAGAGGCTCAGCCGCAGGGGCCCCTGGGATATGCAGTGAGACGGCATAGCAGGCCAAGGTTCACAGGATAGAGCAGACACCAAGATAAATTACTTAAAAATAAACCAATGAAAAATGTTAATCCCTGCAATTTTCTTAGTTGGGACCTCCCAGTCCCATTTTAGTATAGGGAGAAGGGTTCCCTTTAATCAATATGTGCCTCAACAACAGGACTAACCCCACATTATCTCAAATTTAGATGTTCCTACCTCCTACCTATTAATTGTAAGCCAGCTCTCCCTAACGCACCCCAATTCTGTAAGGGCAGCTTGTCAGCAAAGCAACTTCCACCACAACAATGGGTATCACCCTGGCAATAAGAGCAACCTGGCTCGGGCATCTAGGAGGTGAGGAGTGTTATAAAAGAAGAGGTTACTCACCTGTAACAGTAGTTCTAGGAGGCGGTATATGTTGTTCATCCACACTCTCTGGCATGTCCCTTTCCCCTTTAAATCTGGCTGGAAGTCTTCAGCTAGCTCCACCCACCCACCCGGTGGTAAATACCTTACGCTGCCCCATGGCGCCAGATCTTAGCCCACTGGAAGCAAGTACAGCGCCTAAAGCCGGGAGGTCAGGTGTATGTGTGTGTGTGTGTGTGTGATGAACAACATATACCACTCCAACTACTGATACAGGTGAGTAACCTGTTCTTCTAGGAACGTGGATATGTTGTTCATCCACACTCTCGTAGTAGACTCCAAGCAGTTCTCTGGGAGGAGGGAGGCAAGGCACACACCCTACTTGGGAAATAGAGATTGAGAACGAGGCCCCAAAACCAGCATCCCGGCGTGACTCAAGGTTGATGTGCTAGTGGGTAATGAAGGTGTTTGCTGACTTCCAGGTAGCAGCCAGACAGATCTCTTGGATGGGGATGTCCCTGGAAGTAGCCACCGATGCAACAGTATGGCGGTAGAGTGAGCTCTTATCCCTCTGGGAGGCTCCTTGCCCGCCAACTCATAGCACAGAACTTATGCATGATGTAATCCACCTTACAATGGTCCATTTGGCTGCAGGTCTGCCAGAGCGGCTTCAGTGTAGTTAACAAACAGCTGGCAGAACCTCTCCCAATTTCCGCCATTCTCTCCTTGCAATAGGGAAACGCGTCTCAGGTCAAAAGTATGGAGCCTGTACTAGGCGTCTGAGGTGTAACTAGGTTAGTATACCAGCAGAGTTAACTCCTGGTTAAGATGAAACTCTGATACCACCTTGGAAGGAATTTCGGGTGGGGTGCAGGACAACTTTATCCCCATGAAAGACCAGATAAGGAGTCCACTGAAAGCACCTGAGCTCTCCTGTCCTTCTGGCTGACGTGACAGCCACCAGGAAGACTGTCTTCCACGACAAGTGTGAAAGCTCACACTTGTGCATGGGTTTGAATGGTTTGCCCATGAGCTTTGCCAAAACCAGCAACAGATCCCACTGAGGTGGAGGTTCACGCACGGAGGGATATGTGATCAAGCCTTTGAAGAAGCGCCTGACCACTGTCTCCTGCGCCAATGTCAGCTGACCGCCCGTGCCGGTAAGCAGAAATGGCTGCCAGGTGCACCCTAAGGTCGATGACCGCAGACCCCCTTTGGAGAGAGAGACCAAACATAGTCGAGAATGTTAGCCACATAGCAGGATAAGGGGTCCAGACTCTTGTCCTGACACCAAATGGAAAATCTCTTCCATTTGAAGGTGTAACATTTCAGGCGATTCCTTATGAGATGCCTCCACCACGTGTAGACATCCTCGGAAAGACCCAGAGCCTGGAACTCTAGCCGCTCAGGTACCAGGCTATGAGGTGCAGGGATTGAAGGTCGGATGGAATACCTTCCCTGGTTCAGAGATATCAGGTGTGTGTGTGTGTGTGTGTGTGTGTGTGTGTGTGTGTGTAACAAAGCTGCTCCGGGGCCTGCAGCTGAGGCTAAGGAGATCTGGGTACAAGAACTGAGTGCGGCCAATCTGGGGCTACCAGAATCACTTTGCCTTGTCCCTCCTCACCTTGGTAACACCTTGTGGATCAAGGTAAATGGAGAGGAAGGCGTGAGAGGCCTGGGGTCCACCGGCCTAGGGAAGGCATCCCCTGCAGCGAGCCCTGCTGAGTGGGGGTGGGCATGGAACAGCCTTAACTTGGTGTTCTCTCTGGAGGCAAACAGGTCCACCAGCGGTTTGCCCAGTGGAGAACAAGTTGGAAGCTACCCTGATGGAGACTGCTCGTGGGATGTCTGGCCTATGCGGCTGAGGAGCATCCGCCAGCTGGTTCGAGACTCCTGCTACATGAATGGCTAGGAGATCCGCCTCCAACTGGCTGATGAGGGTCCAGATCGCGGGCGCCTCCTTACAAAGCAGATGAGAGTGCCGCCTGTTTGTTGAGGTAACACATGGTCGTGGTATTGTCCGCCTGGACTTGAACCACTTGACCCGGAGCTGAGGAGCGAAGCTGACAGTGCCAGTCTGACTGCTCCAACAAGTTGATGTGGCATCGGGACTCATCAGGGTCCAGAACCCGTGGGCTCTGTTGTCCCCATGTGGGCTCCCCAGCCCATGAGAGGGCATCGGTTGTGAGCGACTGTCGGCTCAGGGCGGACAAATGGGATCCTTCCTGCAACCAGTCTGGGGCACTCCACCATTGGAGAGCGTCCCACATCTTCTGGGTCACAGTAATCAGCTGGTCAGTGACCGTGGCACTGAGTCCACTGACTGGCCAGCTCCCACTGGAGGCGCATGTGCCATCTGGCCCAACAGACCACTGAGGTGCACGCCATGTAACCCAGAAGGTGCAGGAAGTCCCAGGCAGGGCGCAAGTGCCCAACCAGAAAATATTGGGCAAGGAGAAAGAACCTCTGCCCTGTCCACCGGGAGCCGAGCTCTGCCCGATGAAGCCCATCACCTGAGAGGGCACGAGTTCTGACTTGGCCTCGTTGATCAGGAGGCCTAGCTGGGAGCAGGTTCGAAGAGCCAGATCCCTGGATCTCTCACCTCCTGGAGGGAGGAACCTGCTAGAGCCAGTCGTCGAGAGAAGGGTAAGTCGAACTCCTCAACGCCGGAGATGGGCTGCCACCACACTGCGATGCACCTGGTGAAGAACAGAGGGGCGATGACAGACCGAATGGCATGGCTCGGAACCGATGAGGATCCCCATAACCCTGAAGTGGAGGAACCGCTGATGGAGCGGATGGATTGGGACATGAAAGAACGTGTCCTGTAGATCCAGTGAACAGAACCACGTTTGCGCTCCAGGGATGGTATGCTCTGGTTCAGAATTACCATCCGGAAGATGCGGAACCTGAGATATTGATTCAGGTTGTGGAGATCTAGAATGGGGCACCAACCCACTTGGGCACCAGGAAGTACCTGGACATGAAGCCTGGGTCTGTGGGAGGATCGGCACTGGAGCTACCGCCTCTTTGTGGAGGAGCTGAGCAATGTCATCTCGAAGAGCCGACTGAGTGACAGATGAGATCCTTTCCTCCGAGGGCTTGGCTGGGAGGGTACTGCTCAAATTCCAGAGACAGTCCCTGGCCAAGCGCTTCTAGGACCCACCTGTCTGAGGTGATATCGGACCAGGTGGAAAGAAAGTGGTGGAGCCAGCCCCCACGGAGGACCCAGAGCTGGCGTGATGAGTGTAGGGGTGGCAACCACCAACCCGTCACTGGGCAGGCTTAGAGGAGGAGGAGGCTCTGGACCAGAATCTCGGCCTCCCTTACGGGGCTGTTGAGGACCCTGCTTGAGCCTGCTGTTGCTGCTGGCCTCCTTGATAGGAGGGCTGTCTAACTGCAGGGAAGAGTGCCGAAAAGGCTTCTTCTTGCGCTTCTGCTGGTTCTTGCCTGAAGAACCCTTCGCAGAGGTAGCATCCAAGGTGGCACTGGACTGCTCAATGTGCTGGAGGTGACCAGCCACTCCTGGATCAAAGAGGTCAGTGTCTAGGAAGGGCACATCAGCTAACTTGTGCTGGGTATCTGCCAGGAAGGAGGATAGCCTCAGCCAAGCCCTGGCAGTGGCCATTAAGGCTTCCAAAGAACGGGCACAGGAATTCCAATGTCCAGGGTCGTTTGAGCTGCTGTTTTGCAACAGCATGGCCCTGATCACAACCTGCTTCACTGTGGTCTGCATGTCCGCCTGGAGATGAGGGAGTACTTCATCCAATGACCCAAGGAGGACATGAGAAGTGTGCCATGATGACAGCCAAGCTGGCCTGACGGAGCCTAAAGAGGAGGCCGCATAGACTTTATGGGCAGAATGGTCCATATTCTTGGACTCCTTGTCCGGGGTCAGTCAGTGTCGGCTGAGCTACCAGTGCGCCTGAACACAGAAGCAGTCACTAGGCTTTTGGCTGAAGGATGCTCTGTGATCCCTGCCAGGGACCCCATGGGCACTGTATACTGACGGGCCATGTGGGCAGACGGTGCTGGGCAGGAAGCAGGATGCTGCCAAAGCTCAAGAGCCGGGCCAACGACAGCTCGGCCACTGGAAAGGCCTCCGTCGGGTATCCCCCTTTGAGAATACCCATAGGGGTAATCCACCTTTTCTGGATGGGTTCCAGGGCATTCTGGTGGACTTGGAGATCAGGCGGAGAATGCCCTGAAAGAGGAAGGGCCTTCCTCCAGTCCGCCATGGACGACTCATCTCCTGGATGAGAGTGTAACCACGTGTCATCGAGTCCAAAAGTAGGTGGTACAATGGCCACGCCTGTCCCCACGATCCACCGGGGCGGTCGGGGTGACTGTGAATGGACAGACGCCGGGAAGCCCGGTGTCTGTATGGTCCTCTCGAGAGCCCTCTGAGGCTGGTGAGAGTGGCTCCACCAAAATTGGTGGAGAAACAGGAATAGGCCAAGCTGGGATACACGCTGGCCACGGGAGAGTGGAACCCGAGGCCTTAGGTTCAGAGGATCGAGGCGTCCGCTTAGAGTGGGAGCCAAGTAATGGCAGGGAAGCGGGCGAGCCGACTTCTGCCCAGTCAGAATCAGCTGTTGCCACATCAAGTCTCATAGAGTCAACGGAGTTTCCACTCGAGTTTCCGTTGAACCTCTCCTCATCCGAGGAGGATGAGGACCAGTGGCAGCACCTCTTTTGGCCGTTCGACTGAAGGGGTCCTGGACCGCACTGACGGGTATGTTCGCTTGATCAGGGACACGGAGTTGGTGAGAACCAAGGTTCTGGCACCTTTTCCTCGATCGGGACATCAGAGGCAGTGTCTCCTCATCGGAAAGGAAAGGACAGGCGTCCTGCCTAAGGAATAATCGACGGATCGGTGACAAAGGCTCGATTTAGTCGAGAAATAATCTCGACCGGTTCAGCCATTTCCTCGGTCTCTCTGTGTCTTGGCCAGGCACGGAGGCCCATAAAAGCCAGCAGCCGAAGAAGCAATCTCGACCAAGTTGAGACCGCATGTTCCTGGGACTCTGACCTCTCTCGGTCCCAGGAGCGCCTTCTTCTAGAAGACTACTGACTTAGTCCTTATCCTCTCTCCGAGGGCGGGAGGAGTGCGAGCCCAAGGGCTGCCTCACCCTGGTAGGAGAGACTGGCACAACTCCCTCAAAGGAGCCCGAAAAGATTGAGCCAAGGTTTAGAGGAATGAAAAAATCCGCGATTGGTCAAGCCTGAGCCACTTCCTCCTTAAAAGCAGTCATCTGCTCTAGTTGCTCGGGCAGATCCGGGCACAAGGAAACCACCCACCTTGCCTCCTTAGATTTCACCCGGCTGGTTTCTAAGCTTCGGTCTCCAATTTTAGGCATGACTTGCGATGCGTCCAGAACATTGGGGTGGAAGGCCAAACAGAAGTATAAGATGTGGTGTCATGACCGACACCTAGGTAATAGACACACGAGAGGTGGGGATCGGTGCGTGACATTTTCTGGCCACAGAGACACCATCGAAATCGGGGGACGATTTGTTCTCCATGTCCAATGTGCTGTAATCTGAGTCATAAACTCTGATGAGTTTCAAGGTAATTTGCAGTGAAAACAGACATTGCGAATCCAGGGCTCTTAATTGCTAAAGCAGCACAGGGAACCTGAATCTTGCAGCGGAAAGGAAGATCTGGCGTCATGGGGTGCAGCCGGGTATTTATCACCTGGGTGGGTGTGAGAGCAAGCTTGAAGACTTCCGGACAGATTTAAAGGAAAGGACATGCCAGAGTGTGGATGAACAACATATCCACACTCCTAGAACAATATTTCTATTTATACCTAGGTCCAGAGGAGGGGTGCCAGGGCTATGGTGTCACCTATCTGTGTGGGCCCCAATAACTCAAACAAGTCACTCAGAGATGGTATGTCCACAACAAGGAAATTGGGATTGTACTGTATGCTTTATTCCTGACAGAATGTTAACAGAAAACAGTGGTGCCCTAGGGCTTGTAAGCTAGCTGTATGAAGAGACAGCACACTTGTAGAGGCAAAACATTTCACAACTCTTCTTGCAGTACTGAGACTTCTCACAAGAACACTACCATGGATGTCCATCCTTTGTTGAGGGATCTCTGGACTTTACCAGTGCATTTATAGTGGTTGTTGCCACAGCACTAAATTTGAGCACCACTAGGTGAATTAAGTTAACAACTCTGACCCTTCCTTGCAATCGGTTAGGTCCCTGAAACCAGGAGTGAAGGTCAGCTCATTCTGGCCAAACTAGACTCTCTCTGGCATTACAATTTTAGTAAACCAGGATTCTCCAGCCACACAGGGGCCACAAGACATCCTTACAGCACATTCTTTGTGCAAGGGTTTAGAAGACCTGCATCTTAACCTTGTTGGGCTCTTAGCAAGGCACCAGCCAACCCACAGCTGAACAACAAATGAATCTTGTACTTACAGCATGTTGTGCCCCAAGACATTTGTTAAAACACTTGAAGTCCACAGTTCACATACAAAATCCATAGCTTTTTGTTTACAAAGTAGACAGTCTCTATTCTGGGCAGTTCTGTTACTTCTCACAGTTTTTGGGGATTGCCTCAAACTACTCACTGAACCTTCAGCCCCATTTCACAGGATCTGGCTACCACGTCCCATAAAACCGTCCACTGGTTTACAGTACTAGGGCAGAAAATAAACTGAGGTGCCTTCCCTCTGACAAGTGGCCTTAGCAAAGCACCACTTACTTAGCCTGCAAAACCTCAGATCCAAACCCAACTTCAGACTGACTCACAGACGCCCAATAGCAGCAGAGCACTGAGGCTTATGCTGCTGCAAGAGTTCTAATATTACATCATCCCCTGCCCCAGCAGAGAGCTAAGCAGGTGATGTTGCAATGTATTTTAGAGAGGTTTACACCCTCTGGAGCTGCCCAAGCTTTCTGCCCGATATAAAACTGATGGAATCTTAGTAACCACAGGAACTGGCTGGTTACATAATGGTTTATACTTTTTTTTTTTTTATTCCTGTCACAATCTTCCTGTTACTGACCTAGCCTTCTGTTATACACCTCCCTTTTATCTGTTCTAATTTATTTTGATTTTGCATCTCAAAGACAAACTGAGTTAATATAGCTTAAACGATATAGGAATTATGTTGCCAATATTTTTTATTTATCTCTTGGGTACTCAAGCAGGTTTTAAATGGTGTATGAATATGTGTATTATTTTAAGGTAACAAGATCTGACCTCTATGGTCACGGCAGAATTAATGCATGACTAAGGTCACATGACCCAATTAAATTGCTTTATTTTGTTTACCCATTTGACAAAAATAAATGCATCCTCCTGGCCCCTCAGTCTGTCATTCCTCAGTGTTTAATAACTGAGATGCAGAGGTAGTCCTGCATAGTACTTACTGTGAGAATGACTGGACCTGGACACTGTCCCATGATTTCAGCACTGCACAGTTCAGCATACACAGCTTGGCACTTGTCCCTCGCACCACAAACAGCGGTAGTTAGGGTCTGCCGCCTACATCGGTTGCAGTCAGAGTTTTCCACTGAACAGTTGTAGAGAATCACTGTAGGATGATAAATAAAAAAAAAACACACATCACAAAAGGTCAGAGTAGAGTCAACCAGCAAAGGACATGACTTCATGTTTCTATCCTTCCTTACTGAAGCGTTATAAAAGAACAAAAGCTACAACTCCCATTCCATGAAGTTTGACATTAAGAGAATTGTTTAGGACACAGAGGCACACTGGCCTAGAGTTACAAATGCACAGCTGTGAATCAGGAAACCGTGTGCGAGTCCAACAAATGCCACGATGCACTGTGTTAAACTAGTCACTTAACATCCATGTGCCCAACCCTCTGAAATCTTTCTCTAATCTGTCTCTTCTGTGGCACCTCCTAAAGAGAGAAAGGGAAAATTTACATTCTGCTTTATGTCCTTGAACATAAATTTGTAAGTTACAAGAACAAAAACTGTATTCATTTATTTTAATAATGTATTTTCCCTGGGGTAGTGCAGCTGGTATTCAATATTTTGTGTTCGTGTGTGTGCTGGGGGCCTGCTTCTAATCTTTTATTTATTTTTTAACTGGCTGGACCAAATTAAAGGAAGTCAAGTAACTTGCTGAGGCACAGCACAAGTTAGGGGCAGAATAAGACCCCACCAGTGGCTCACATTCCCTTGATAAAGCTGCCATTGTCACACTGCCCCTCACATCTATCATTCTCACTACTTCACTGCACCTGGCCAGTGCTGACTCACTAGGCATATCCAGTCACTTACTGTGTACATCTCCTTCATTGTCAATACGGTAGGAGGGACTCCGCCTCAGATGTACAGGGACAATGTGTTCCTTACGCCAGCTGCGAGTAGTGGTACTAGAGAAATGGAAAGGAGAACATAGGTTGATGGGAAACAAAAAAGCCAAATGCACATGGGACCAAGAGCAGGTGCTGCCCTGAAACCATACGGCACAATTCAAAACCTTAACAGACATACAAAAAAGGCACACACAGGGATAAAATAAGCAATAAAAAGGTAAATGCTGGGAAAAAAGAAAAATTACTCACCTTAGTAATGTTGTTTCTTCTAATGGAGTCTTGCTATATTATAGACATTAGCAGTTTGATCCAGCTCTAGAACTGCCCCGGAGTGAAATGGTTAAAACCATTCCAAAATAGAATTTTGGCACGAGCAGCTCTATCTGTGTCATTTCAAACTTGAACTGTCAGATCTTTACGAGCCAAACTCACTAAGGTCAGTGTGGAGCTGTAACCTACACTAGCCAAATGGCTACCTAAATAATAACAACCATTGATGGTCCCAACACCCAAGTCAGGGGACCAGAAATACTAACACCACTCTAATAATATGAAAATGGAACATAAGTATAATAAAACACACACACACACGCGTACACATACACACCCCAAAGTCCCAAAGGGGACAAAATGCTAACAGGACATAAGTAGTGCCCACACTAAGTTGCCGCACCCCACCAAGTAGAGGTTCTGAGAGGGCAGGTTGGGGGAGGTCTATAATATAGCAAGACTCCATTAGAAGAAACAACATTACTAAGGTGAGTAATTTTTTCTTGAAACAACATGAAGTCTTGCTATATTATAGACATTAACAGAATATACAGCAGTACCTCCATGGAGGAGGGACAGAACCTACTTAGGGAATAGGCTCTGAAGAACAGCTGTGCCAAACCGAGCATCTCTCCTGGCCTGGACATCCAGGGAGTAATGCTTAGTAAAGGTGTGTACCGTTTTCAAGTAGCAGCCTGGCAAATCTCTAATAAAGGGATATCTCTGGCAGCAGCTAGAGACGCAGCTGTACCCCTGGTAGAATGAGCCCTCAAACCGGGGGCTCTGCCACTCTTTTTTTTTTTTAATCTTCTTTTTATTGTTTATAATTTTAACATATATACACACAGGTCAACATCTTCAGCTTTACACAATTCTTTTTACATCAGGCCATTCAGTTCATCTCTGGAAGTGGTTTGGAACCTCCGATCAACAATTTTCACAGTTATTTCACAAATTTATTAACCCTTAAGCCCCACAACATACATTAGGGTATTTGTCAGGATAAAGAAAAATTCTCATTTCAGTTTTTCCCAAAGATTAGGTATGTGTTATCATCTCATATTTCCTGGTTAGGCTTTAAAAAAAAAAAAAAAAGGGGGAGGGGGACGGGAGCCCAAACCAAGAAGCCCGCAGAGGGTAGGAACAGTCTCTGCTTGCCGGACTTTTACTAATTTCTAACACTGTATTCTTCACAATACAAAGAGTGGGTCCTTTAGCATGTAATATAACTGCCACCGAGTCCATCTATCTGAGAAAAGCTCCCTGACCATTCAGATTGTGGTTATCTTCTCCATATTATAGACTTGTCTGGTGATACTCCACCATTCCTGGATGGTTGGGACAACTGCAGACAGCCAGTGTTTAGTGATCGCTTTTTAGCTATTGTGAGGACAGAGAAAGATATCTAGTATTAGGTCCCAGGTAAGGTTTTGGGAATACGAGGAATATATACATCTCTGGTGAGCGAAACTCTGAGTCAATGAACTCACGAGTTGTGTTTGAGCTGTTGTATGTAGTTGGAGAGAGCTGGACAGCTCCATATGATATGGGTCAGGTTGGCCTCTCGCTCCCCACCCCTCCAACAGGCTGCTGTGTTATTTGGTGCATAGTGTTTAGTGATCGTGGGGGTTCTAAAATAGCGAATTAATACCTTCCAGGCGAACTCTCTCCATTGGTGTGAGCTACTGACCCTGGAGACCTGGCGGCAGGCATTTTTCAGACAGCAGTATTTAATTGAATACCTGTCTCCTTATCCCATTGCGCAATTCTCTCGAAAGGACACCCTCCTGTTGGTTCAGGGATTGATGGTAGGAGGAGATCAAATGATCCTGTCTCCCTAGTCTGTTTATTAAGATTTGATTTTGTATTAACATTGGGTAAGTCTCATGGTTTAGCAGAGGAGACGGCAGGCTGTCTACATAGTGTCGGAGTTGTAGGTATCGATAAAAATCTTTATCACGGTAGTTGAAACTTTGCCTGAATCTCTGTGAAAGGACCACAGCCTGCCCTGAGCCATTATTGTGGGAGAAATCTTAACCCTCGCGCGTGCTCCAAAGCGCCAATGGTATCCAGATCATTAGGAGTAAAATCCGGGAGTGATTGAATCGGTGATATTAGGGGCAGATAGAGTGATATCCCATGGGTCCTTCTCAAAGAGTTCCAATGCGCAGCGAGCTATGAGCCACGGGTTAGTGGTTGCACTAGCCACACCCGATGACCCCTGCTGATACAATATCTGATAATACGTAACATCATTGAGGAGAGACTCTCCATCTCTATCCAATGTGGAAGCACTGTCCGATTTTGTCTGGCCATAACACTAGTCAGGTTACCGCCTGTTGGTATCGTTTTAAATCTGGAAGGGCCAGTCCTCCTCACAACTCATACTGGTGAGCAAACTAAAATTTACTGGGCCTTCTGACCAGCCCATACAAAATCTTGTATTACTTGATTGATTTCTTTAAAGGCTTTCAGAGGACTGGTATCGGTACATTTGGAAAGGTATAACGCTCTGGGAGGGTTATCATCCTTATGAAACTCAACTGTCGCGTGAGACCCAAAGGGATTATCGACCATCACGGAGATCTTGTTTTAGTTGTGCAATGAATGGCAAGTAGTTGTATTTGTAATATTCAGTCTGTGTTAAGGTATATAAATGTCTAAGTATTTTAGCTTGTTAGGTCCCACCTACCGGAAGAGAGTCCACCATCTTCTGAGTGGGTGTACAATTAAATAGGAGTATTTCAGTCTTAGTGAGATTTAGTTTTATACCTGACATTGTCCGTAGAGTCAGGACTAGGCGCACTTCTACAATGGATTGTTCTGGATTTTGGAGATATAATAATATATCGTCCAGCGTACAAAGGCAATTCGGTGTTCCATTCTCCAAAGTTGACTCCCTGTAATTGGGAGAGTCTCGGATGTGTTGAGCTAGGGTTCTATTACTGTTGCAAATAATAATGGGGATAATGGACATCCTTGTCGGGTGCCCTTCCAAGTTGGAAGTATCCAGTGGTGACCACCAACCCTAACACAGGCCGAGGGAGGTATATGTTTTGTAGGGTTTGGATAAAGCCTGGGGAAAGCCAAATTTATTCAGGGTGGCGTATAAAGGGCCAGGACACCCTATCGAAAGCCTTTTCCGCATCTAAACTGATCATCACTGCTGGCGTGTTCACTTGGCTCATATGGTTTACCAGGTGAAGGGTTGTCTAATATTGTCGGTGGTGGTACGGAGTCCTGACAAAGCCTGTTTGGTCTCTATGTATCAAAGAGGGTAGGATTTGGTCAACACGCTTAGCTAGTATGGTCATGAACAATTTGTAATCTTGGTTTAATACGAAATCGGTCGGTATGAAGTGCATTCTTGTGGGTTCTTTCCTGGCTTGGGAATCACAGAGATAGTAGCATAGGACCAGGATTCGGAGGTGAGTCTCCTTCTAGCAGTGAGTTAAATACATTAAGAAGGGAGGGAGGATTTGGGATTTTGTCTGCTTATAAAACTCCGCTCCATAGCCATCGGGCCCCGCGCCTTTTGGGATTTGGAGCTAACTATAGCTTGTGTTATCTCTGTAATCGTGATATGTCTGACAAGGAGTCTCTGTTTTCCTCTGAAAGAGTTGGTAACACACATTTCTCAAGGTACTCGGTTAATTTATCAAAGGTGGACTTGATTCGGGAGTATATAAGTTTTATAGTATGTCTGGAAAGCTTCAGCTATGTCATGTGTTTTAAAGAGTGGTTGGCCTTTCTCAGGATGTAGTATGGAGCTTATTGTTGATCCTTCTTCTGCCTGCGGGCTTGGTATGCTAGCAGTCGGGTGGCTCTGAGGCCCTACCTCATAAAATCTTTGTTTCAGGAATGCTAAAGCAATTTCAGTCTGCTGTAAGCGAGCTTGTCTAACATTTGTTTGGTATATTGTATTTGGGGAAGGAGAGAATCATCACCCTGCTGATGTGCCTGCTGTAAGAAGTGAAAGAGTGTCTTGAGTGGCCCTCTGCTCATCTCTTTGTCTCTTTTCTGTGCAGCAAACTTAATTATATGTCCTCTCAGGACTGCTTTATTGTGTCCCAGCGGACCCGATGGGGAAGGTATCAGAGGCTGGATTATCAGTCATGATCTCCGAAATCTTGTCTGATATTAGTTTCTGGAATTCTTTAGACCGCCAATGGTATGGGTTTAGTCTCCATTGAGTGGTTCGAGGCTGTAAGCCAAGTTCCCAGTAAATAATCACAGGGCGTGATCTGAAATAGAAATATCTCCCAGCTGCACCCACTAACACTATGTAGTTTTCGATTTGCGTGTATGCATAATCAATCCGGGAGTATGTGTTGTGCACCGAGAGTAGTAGGAATAGTTTCTAGACCGTGGTGAAACTTCCGCCATATGTCACACCACCCAATTTCCAAGGTGAAATTATTGAAAACTTTTGGGTGTGGTTAATTTCTGCGACTTTGCTTTAGAGGAATCTAGGCTTGGATCGGCTGTTAAGTTAAAGTCTCCAGCCAGTAATAGAGTGCCTCTGGTGAATGTATAATCCTGTCCAGCAGTGGTTTTAATTGTGAAACTGTGGTGCCAGGAGGGAGGTACATATTAGCCAAGGTGACTTCTTCATTATTAAGCTTTCCCTAGTTAATACCATTCGCCCCTCGGATCAGACCAATTAAGTTCCGGATGGTATGGTATATGCGTGATATAATTGTGGCCACCCTCTGCTCCGGCCCCTTATAGGATGCATAGAAAGTTTGCCCTTACTAAGTTTAGCCAGTTTTGCATGTTCTGTTGGGCTCATATGGGTTTCCTGAAGATAGACAACATCAGCCTTATTTCTCCAAGGTAGGCCAGAGTCCTAGATCTTTTGATGGGCGAGGCCAGGCCATTTATGTTTAGTGAGAGTAGTTTTAATTTTGGGAGTGTATCATGACCAGTAGGTGGGATTCTGGTGTACTGGGCCCCGTCCTCCCCTGGAACTTCCGGAGGATTGCGCTTTTCCAGTATAAGCCAGAAGCAGTTCAGTGACCTGTTTATACAACAACTAACAACACAACAACACATTTCAGACCAACATTAAACATTCTGTTACTTTGACTAATACGAAAATACATGACCAACGTGGTCAATAAAGAAACATTGGCACTTCCATTGATCTGGACAGACCCAGATCTACGATAGGGTCCAAATACCTATCAGTTCGGTCCTTTTCAATTAAAGGACCTTAGGTACTAAAGTACCTGTAGGAAAAGGTTAATGGAGTTTGGTGACTGCAAGCCGGGTGCTTCCTGATATCCCTAATACAGAGGAGATGTACTTATGGAGAGGAGTCTGGGTCCACAAGTGACCGTGAGGGTATAATCAGCTTCTATGGAGTGCCAGCCAGCCTGCATGATTCTGGTGTGGTTACCCAAGGAGGCTTTCATACCAACGGGTATAATTTCTTCCCACGCCACTCATCAAAGGCAGTAATCGGATAGGTTGTACCTAAAGATTACATCGGGTATACATCCGACCACAGAACCCTCCGCCGGGTTCATAAACAGCCGTGATGAGTCAGGGGAATCGAAAGCCCTCGATGTGGACCGCCGACTTGGGTGATTCAGCTCCCAGACCAGGTTCATCAGGGCCAGAAGGTAAGTAAGGAGGGAGAAAAAAAAAAACCCTTACGCACCCCCAACACCTGTCCACTGCGCATCCCCTACTTGCCCTCTTTCTCTAGGTACCAAACACATCTATTTCCCAGAAGGCCTCATACCCCTGCAGGACCACTGTCTGTTCTTTAATAGGTTTCTTTAATTCAGAGGGTTGCTACGCCTCCCACCTTTCTTCAGATTTACTTTCTTGCTTTCCTGACCAGACGCGAACCCCGATATTCGAGCCAACCCCAGGTGCCGCTTAGCAGTCCAAGCGATCCCATCTCCGCCCTCCCGAAGGTAAAGCAGGGCAAGAGGTGGAAGGTCACTCAACAAGCTGCCCTTCTCCCTCCGATTACGGCCCAGACAAACCCAGACGGCCTCCCAGTCCCCCCCCCTCCTGATCGCAGGCCGCAATCTCCTTCTCAGCACAACGAGCCGTGCCAATCCCCCAGTCCCAACGGGCCAGGTGAACCCTCCGGTCCAACGACCAGACCGAGACCCCCCAGCCTTTGAACGGCACCTTACCCCCGGTTCATCACCACACAATTGGCCTGAGCAGATCGAGTTACGCTAGGCCTACGACGGCCTCTTCAGCAGTCAAACAGGCTCAGATATTATTCCAGCCATCTCAACCTCCCAATTTCCCAACAATTTCCCGAGGAGGAACAAGAAAGAAGGAAGGAAAGGGAGGAGGGAAGGCCTCGCCGCCTAGCGTCAAGCCACGCCAAGATCAAACTTGTTTCAAAGGAGAGCAAGCTGCCCTCTGCACCGCATCCCGGCCACTCCGGCCCTCGCCCGAGCGAGCCTTCAAGGGTCCGACGCTGATGATAACAAAGCCTGCATCAAGCCCAGGGCCCCAGTCATACTGACGGAGTTGAGAGGACCCATCCTTCCATCCCAGGAGGGATCTCATCCCCGTAAGGAGGAGACAATCATCACTTGTCTGATCATTATTCCCAAACAGTTCCACATTCCATCTCTATCCCATCATTAACCCACTGCTAAGCCCCCTGTCCCCCCACGCTATATAGCAGCCTCTCAATAGTTCATTAAAAATTAAGTCAGTTCCAAGGGGAACTCAGGAGTGACAGAGAGTCCCACAGAGTATACTTGCTGTCTGTGGTGCCTATGACACAGAGTGTTCAGATTTTCAGGTTTCGGATCCTGTACGACCATTCTGGGACTGGGTTGCTTGGAGGAGTCAGCTTCAGGGAGGAGATTATGCTCTGCAGGGCCTCGGCACTCTGTTTCACGCTGCTCTCGTTGACTGGAGGACCAGGCCTTCTGGGCTAGTTTTGTTGCTAGCGGGGTTGCCTCCTTAGGTTGCTGCTGTTGCATTATAATTTTCCTGGAGCTGAGTTCTTTGAGTTGCACTGCCGCGATTCAAAACCGTTGGGCCTTCAGCGAAGTAAACTACCAGCTTCAGCGGGTACAGGGACCTGAACTTAATCCCTGAGCTTCTAAGAGCCTTCATCACTGGAAAATACAGTCTCCGCCGGGCCATAACCTCTGGGGCAAAATCGCTTTCAAAGTAAAGTCGGTGCGATTTAGTTACTTTGCCTTGCTTCCAGGCTGTGAAGAACTGCCTCTTTTCCTGGTGTCTGAGGAACTTGAGAAGGATCGCTCTGGGACGTGCGCCTGCTGGAGGCCTGGGGCCTAGCGTGCAGTGTACTTGCTCCATCTCGAGGTGATGTTTTCTGGTAAGGAAGGACTTCTCTCAACAGGCTCTGCATATGTGAAATAAAATCGGCGCCTTCATCCCCTTCTGGCAGCCCCGAAACCCGAATATTGTTAAGGCCGACCCTGCATTCTGCATCTTCTGCCCGCTCCTGGAGGGTCTGAATGTGGTGTGTAGCTGGCTATGGCCTTTTCGACGTTGTTCACATCGCTTGTCGGTGGCGTGAGTTGTTCCTCTGCCCGCCCTGCCATTTTCGAGTTTATTGAGATCTGTTCTGATGGCTGAAACTGTTGATCGATTTCTTTGCGAAACTCTCGATCTCTGCAAGCATCAGCGTCATTTGTTTTTTAGGATATCGTGAGGATACGATCAGCCCGAGTCGTGCTTTGGCGTGGAGGCTGATGAATTCAGTGAGTCTTCACTATCTGACTCTCGGTCTTGATCTGTCTCCATCTGGTAGAGCCGCTGTATCTGATTTATCTGCCCCTCGCTTGGGCATTTTCGCGGTGTATTGGCAAGATTCTCTTATTTTAGACGCTATTGCCCTGCTTAAAATTCTTTATTTTGAGCGGATTACAGGGGAGCCTCACGCCTGAGCTGTTTACCGCTCATGACGCCACCGGAAGTCCTCTGCCCACTTTCTGATAACAAAATTGGATACAAGAGACAATCCACCTGGCTATTGATCTCTTAGTGGCAGGTTTGCCTTTCCCAACTTCACCATAGGTAAGGAAAAGTTGGAGGATTCACCTGTGACCTTTGGTACGCTCTATATAATAACTAAGAGCTCTCTTAACATCCAGGCTGTGCAACCTCCTCTCACCAAGAGGAGTGATCAGTGAAAATACTGAAGAGAGATAGATTGATTAAGATGGAAATCTGAAACCACCTTAGGCAAAACTTCCTATTAGTCCTAAGGACTACCTTATCCCTGTTGAAAGAAATAAAGTCAGTCTCCACTGACAAGGCTTGCAATTCACTTATGTGTCTGGCAGAAGGATAGCCACTAGAAAACAGTTTTCCAAGTTAGGAACTTAAGCTCCGCAGAAGACAGAGGTTCAAAGGGGTTGCATTAACTGGGCAATGCAAACATTAAGGTCCCAAGCAGGGCGGTTCCCGAAAGGGAGGATTAGTATGGAGTAATCCCTTAAAAAACTTGGAAAACACAGGATGAGAGGAAAGAGGGATGACTTTCCTGCTGACACAAAGGCAGACACAGATGCCAAATGAACTCTCAAGGTAGCTGGTCTGAGACCCAAGGAATTAAGATGTACCATGTAATCTAACAAAATGGGCAATTCAGCAGATTCTGGGAAATATTTTCCCAGCACACCAAACGGAAAACCTTTTCCACTTAGAACTATAAGTAGCTCTAGTGGAAGGCTTTCTGGAAGCCTTTAGGATCTCAAGAACACCCTGAGAGAGGTGTAAATCAGCAACTCTAACTCCTCAAGAGCCAGGCCTTGAGGTTGAGGGATTTGAGGTCCGATACCAAACCCTTCCCTGGGCACAAGTCAACAGATTGTGATTCCTGGGAGGCACAGGAAGATGGACTGTCAGAGATAGAAGGAGTGGTACCAGGGCTGCCTGGCTCATCCGGGCAATCAGAATCACCCTGCAAGGCTGAGATCTGATTTTGACTAGTACTTTGAACAGGAGAGGAAAGGGGGAAGCATAGAGGAACTTCCCTCCCAATCCAGAAGAAGGGCATCCAGGGGAACTGAGCCCAGCACTGGAGGCCTGCAACAGAACAGAGGAAGTTTGTGATTGTCTGGGGCTGCAAAAGATTATCTGAGGATGCCCCACCTGGCAAAAACTATCCCCAGCATTGAGGATCCAGGGACCATTCGTGATGGCCCTGGGAAATCCTGCTGAGGGCATCCGCTAGGACATTGTCCTTCCCTGGAAGATGAACTGCTATGAGGGAAGTGTTCAGGGAATAGGCCAGAGACCACAACTTCATTGCCTCGGTGCACAAGGTCAAGACCGAGTGCCCCTATTTGTTGATGTACCACATTGTTGTGGTGTTGTCTGTTCTGACTTGTATCACCTTGTCGTGACAGATGCAGAAAAGCTTGAAGAGCTAAAAAGACAGCTCTGAGTTCCAGCAAATTGATGTGGAGCAGAGATTCCTGGGGGACCAAACTCCTGAGGGAAAGGTCGCCCATGTGGGCCCCCAACCCAGAAGGGAAGCATCTGTAGTGAGAGTCAAGTCGTGAGAAGGGGAAATGAAGGGACCCCGCCTTAAATTGCTCTGATCCTGCCACCACTGGAGAGCTAGGATCAAGGTTCGAGTCACTGGGACCAACTTGGAAAGGGGGTCTTCTCTGAGACCAAAAGGTTCTCAAGTGAAACTGAATGTCTCTCATCTGAAATCTGGCTCCCTGCACAACAGCTGTGGATGCAGCCATGTGCCCCAGGAGCTTCAGAAAGTGTCTTGCTGGTCGAGAGACCTGCAGAGTGAAGGAGGAGGCCAAGCTACAAATTCCTACCCTTTCTGGGGAAGAAAGGCTCTGGCTAGCTCTGTGTCCAATTCTGCCCCTATAAAGGTGAGTACCTGGACTGGTTCCAGAACCGACTTTGGTAGGTTTAGCAGAAACCCAGGGAGGTGAGAAGCTGCTGGGTGACCTGCAGGTGACATTTTACCTGTTCTGGGGACTGGCCTACAATGAGCCAGTCGCCTAGATAGGGAAAACAGCAATCCTCTGCCTCCTTAAGTGGGCCACTGCTAGACACTTTGTGAATAACCTTGGAGCAGAGGTAAGGCCAAGGGCATTGCTCTGAACTGGTAATGACCTGAGGGCAGTTCGAATCTGAGGTACTTTCTGGGATCTTCTGATTAGGACATGGAGATAGGCATCCTTGAGGTCCAGGGAGGCTAGCCAGTCCCCTGGCCTTAGGGAAGGTAAAATCATTGCCAGAGTTACCATTTTGAACTTTGGTTTCAAAAGATGCTTGTTCAGATATCTGAGATCTAAAATGGGCCGCCATTCTCCTGTCTTTTGGGGTAAGGAAGTATCTGAATACAGACCCCTGCCCTGATGCAGGGAGGAACCCTTCTACTGCTCTGAGAGCTAACAGGATGAGACCTCTGTTTCCAGAGTGAGGGTCTCTGAAGCACTTGCAGGTAGAAAAGTCTGCTTCTCAACTTGGGAAACTTTTGAAGCTGAGAACCAGACCCTGGCTTACTACTTCCAGAACCCACTTGTCTGAGGTTAAAGAAGCTCACTCTGACTGAAGTAAGCCAGCCTGCCCCCACTGGTACAGGAGACTGCCCTGGGCACCCCATCAGGGTGCCTGTTTTGCAGGAGTTTTAGGCTGGGGGTGGGAGCAGGTCTGCCCACCCTCGCCTGCCCCCTGCCTCTGAAGAAGCCCCTCTGAGCATAGGCAGAGGAGGCCTGAGTCTGGTAGAAAGGCCTGTGAAAAGGCCTACCCTACCTCTGGGGGCATGCCTTTGAGGAGTGGCTTGCCGCCTCCTTAGCCTGGGCACTCTTGTAAGTAGTCCCATATTCATCCATCTTCTTCATGTAATTCTCGTCTGCTCTCCAAACAGAGAATTTCCCACCACAGGAAAATCCATAGCCTTAGTCTGGGTATCCTGTGACAAACTAGTACACCTGAGCCAGGCCAACCTACGAAAAGCTACATATGTGGCCATGACCCTACAGGAAACATCATTAACATCCACAGCAGCATGAAACTGAACCTTAGAGGCTTCAATGCCATCAGCAGGCACCTGTTCTAGTTCACTAGCCAGCTGGCCATGGGCCTGCTTGGCCAATTGCATAACAGTATCCCATCTAGATTTCTGATACCTAGCTACATAAGCCATATAATTTGCTTGCCTGAGTCCCAGAGAGGCTACCATATACTGTTTTTTCCATGGCATCAATCTTCCTGGAATCCTTGTCAGGAGGATGTGAAGCCAAGGAATATTAGCTTTATCACAGGCAGCAGCCTGAACTACCCCAACATGACTGCATTGCTGAGAAAGGAATTCTGTATCAGGACCTGACAATGTATACCTTCTGTCCATCTTTTATCTACAGGAGGCACAGAATTAGGAGCTTTAAAATTTTAATTGTTTGTTTCCTAAAAGACTTATGTAAAGGAACAGACAATCTCCTAGACTCTGGAATATCCATCATTTCTACAAAATCAGGCTCCTCTTGCTCATCCACAGCCTCTTCTAAAGGAAGCTGGAGGTTTCAGCAACTTTTATAAAACATAAAATGAGATGGGGACTCAGACAGCATAGGGGAGATTCTAAAGGTCTGTCTGGGGAGATGTCCGGTTCAATGGGCACACCCAGACCTTCCCAGCCACATTCATCCTGTTCATAATCCTCCTCCCTCCTCTGGTTCATAAAATTCTCAATATCATAATCCTGAACCACTGGGACCAGACAAACCGACCTTTTACCAGATAGTGGTGGTTCGGACGGACCCTGAGACAGTGACTGGACAATTTGTATGGCTTTGTTATCTCTGCAGCAGTTGGAGAAAGAATTTTGACTCAGACCTGCTGATTTTCTTGTTTTCTTTACTGGAATTGGTTCCTCAGAACCAGCTTTTCTTTTGCCCGAGGAAGTCTGGCCCTGGTCAGAGGGCATTCCTCTGGTTCGGTTGGCACCGAACCAGGCTGGCCATCCGGTCAGCGGACTTTTGGCCTCTCTCGCCCTGAGCCTGCCCAATCTTTTTCCAGGGTGGCTGCAGGGAAATTTTACATACCTGGCAGTCTGACTGAGGTGGTCAAACCCTCAGACAATAAACACATGGGTGTGGGTCAGCCTTGGCAAAGACTTCCCCATAAACATCACAGTGTTGAAACCCAGTGGGCCCGGTTTTCTTTGGGTTTCAGACATAATGCCAGCCTAACCAAAAACTTGCCCTTTAACGGCAGTGCCAGGCAAGACACCTATCGGTTCCTAACTGTGTTACGGGTATTGGAAAACGTAATAAATCCGTTTTTAGAACCGATAAGAACTGGAACCGCACTCTAAAATAGTAACTTTAGTTTTAAATGAGTTTTAAACCCACTGATCGGTTCAAAACCGAACCAATAACTTACAAGTTTCACACAGACAAAACCTTCATTTACTTACGGTTACCACAGATTGAGCTTTGAACCGAACGGTTCTATGTTAAAATAAAACTATTCTCGGTTAAATCCAACCGAGAAAACACTTTTAAACCGAGAAATGAACCGAGCAGAAGGAGAAATCTCGGAGCGACTGTTCACTGAGGCGGAGTAAAGAATCTGACAGTTCAAGTTTGAATGACACAGATAGAGCTGCTCTGCCAAAATTCTATTTTGGAATGGTTTTAACCATTTCACTCGGGCAGTTCTAGAGCTGGATCAAACTGCTAATGTCTATAATATAGCAAGACTTCATGTTGTTTGAATAACATTTACCAGGCTAAACATGAAGTGTAGAACTAGACTCTAGCACTTTGTGTCCTAATTGTGGCACTTGACATCCTAAATGTGACACATTGTCATAAGTTATGAGGACAGGCAGTGTAAAGGGCACCTTCAGCAGCAGCACCACAACAGGAGGACCATTAAAAAGGCAGGCAGTGTGTACTCTGGAGGTTGCCCATGTTCTTCAGTTTCCGCATGGCTTCAAATCACCTATGCAGGTAAAACTTTTATATACAGCGATCCAATGGAAGCAGGGAAAAGACTGGAATTAATTAAAATGGACTTTTCTCACCAGCAACAGGAAGGTCCTCGAAGAGAGTGACTGAGGGATATATATTGCAATATAATGCTTGTACACTGTATTTTCTTATGAACCACCTCAGGGCATAGTACTGTGGTTCACTGGTAATGTTTGTTTGGTGTTAAGACAGTTAAGTTGTTTGGCCATCCCGTGGCGCCCGAGGCCAAGGTGCTGGACCTTATCTCATGCCACGCCGACGCACGTGTTCAGGAAAGCATGAACTATCAGAGCTTGGGCGGGGGGGAGTTGGATGGAGCTGCCAAAGGCAGCTCTCCTCTCCAGGGAGGGTTGGTGGCATCCTCAGCTCTTGACTTCCCACAGTGGAGGCTGGGGCAGTGCGGGCGGAGGGAGTGCCAGGCTGACGGGTGGGTGGATGGGGCCGCACTGGGCTGTAGTAATGCATGCATGCCTCCATGCACATGCTGCTCTACTCCTGTGGCCCCGTAGTTAAAACTGGGAGGACTTTCAGGAAAAATAAGCCGCAGCAGGATAATGCCCGACCCCTCGCAGGCTCCGCCTCCTGGGCCAGGCTTAAAGTAAGCCCTGCAGCACTCCGGAATGTTAGGGGTAGTCGACTGATGGGGGCAGCCAGGCAGGAGATAAACAAATACACAAAAAGTTGTAGTTTGATGTGTTATGGTGTGCAACAATTCAGATAAGTTTAACATCTGGCCAGTGTCTGGGATCTGCAGTTAAGGCATGGAAGAAGTTTTGTGCAGCAATATGGCTCAAGCCACGAGGTGCTTGGAGGCTTAGCAGGAAATATGTCTGCACGTACACCCTTCCACGCAGAGCTCTAACAGGAACCATAATGTTTAAGTGGAGTTTCTGCCACAGGAAAGTAGGGGATCAATATTGACATTTACAAGTACAGTTATCTGTTTTATGTGCCCTAGTGTGCAACAGATTTCAAGTTGCTTTCCCTATACTGTGAGCCTCAGTATTGTGTGGCTCTGATAAGCTTTGTTAATCATACATAGGTTAGGTAGATACCATTGTATTTGTCTGTTTAAAGTTCAAAAGAACAATATTTCTAGAAATTTGGAAACAGACGGGGTTCAGAGCTCCTGGATTAGAATGTCTGTTAGTCTGGCGCTAATATTGAACTCTAACGCTGTATACTACAGCATTTATATTTGTGCTGGGTATAATGAACTCTATTTTTGGGACTGTTTCATGTTATAGGTTTTATAGCCCATGATCATAGCTGCATTGGTGCTTGTAGTTCTTATTTAGTAATATAACGTAATATGACGGGACCAAACTGTAATTAAGAAACATCGGAAGAGGAGGACCTAACTGACATATTTCATGTCTCATTTATCAATTTCTGTACTCCAACCCAACTGTACTATTTTCATTGTACATGTGACTTTGAAAATTATTACACAAAATTCACAAAACAAAACAAAAAACAGGCAGGCAGATGTAGCCCTGATCAAAGAACAGCTGTAACATGCAGACCTGCCGTCCCACCAAGGACTTTCTCTACAATACACTGAGACAGAAGAAATTTCTTCATACTTACACTGTAATTTCCTTTCTGTTAGCTCCTACACATTGTCAATGGGTATTCATCACAACTGGTATTGTGCACCCTACTAGGGGAAATGACACAGACCAAAGCTTGAGAATGTTGGGCATATGAGGAATCAGACAGCAGCAACTCACCAGGCACTATTGTCCTAGCAGGGTCTCTAAACAGGAAAATAAATGCCATACCAGCTGACTGACATGAAAAGTGCACAACTAGCTGTCTATACAGATATGACTCTAGCCAGAATAAAGTATAGTAAACACTGTGTTACCTCGTCGGATGACAAAAGTTGAAATGATCAAAGCTCATCTTCCAAAGGCGATGGCTTGTAAAGTCCCATGGAAAAGTATGAATTTGAAAGAAAACAGATTCAGTAAAAAAGGCAAGGACTATATGCGGTGTAAGCACTCACCTGCAACAAAGAAGGCACTCTTAACATCAAATTCGAACCGAGAGATCTGTGTACGAGCAACCAACATTCTAATGTGGAATTGCTCTCCTTATGTTGTTTTTTTTTTTTCCTTTTCTTTTATCAAATAAACACAGGCGCAGCAGGCAAACCATAGAGGAACATCCAGACAGACTTATAAAACAGAGGTTACAATCGGAAAATTGATATACTCATGCTGGCATACCAGACAATATTCTCCTGCAGGAGTGAGGCTCTGGAGGGTCTATTGACAATGTAGGAGCTAATAAAAAGGAAATTACAGTAGGTGAAGAAATTTCTTCTTTCTATAGCACTCACATTGTCAATAGGTATTCATCACAACTGTGCTCTAAGAAGCAGTATCCAGGCAAGAAAACCGGTGGGGAGAATACTGTCCCACACGACAACCATGCACAGGAAAGGAATTTACCTAACTGCTACCTGTAAAATTCTGCAACCAATGCCGCATCAGCAGAACTCTGAACATCCAATCTGTAGACCCTGGAAAAATTGTGGATGAAGAATCCTGTAGCTGCCTTGCATAACTGCAAAGCAGATGCCTCACCTCTCTCCGCCCAGGAGACCATAGCCCTGGTGGAGAGAGCCTTGAAGAGAGCTGGAGGCCTCTTCTTTCTGGGACATGAGCCTTGACATGTACGCCCTTACCCACTGAGCTAGGGTGGCCCTGGAGGTTTTTGTACCTGCTTGGCCACTCCGGAAAGAACGACCAACCTATCAGATTCTCAGAAACTTAGCAGTCTGTCTAAATGGCCTGTCGGAAATCTAATTTGTGTAAGTCATTCTCCTTTGGGAGAGTAGGATCCGAATATAAAGATGGAAAACAAATTTCCTGGATCACATGGAAGGCCATGGAGACTTCAAAATGAAAGACGGAACTGTTCTGAGCACCACCTTGCTCTTATGCATGACAAGGTATGGTTCTTGCAGGGCAAAGCCTAGTGTTCACCAATCCTCTTTTGGCTGAGCACATAGCTACTAAGAGAAAACACCTTGTAAGACAGCACATCAACGGTACCAACTAAAGTTGTTTGGAAAAACTCCATACAAGGAGCATTCAGAACCAGATTCAGATCCAGTGGGGAGCAGGGGATCAGAACAGAGGTAACTTCTGCTAACAGCCCACAGAAGATAAATAACCTTTCCACCTGTTCCTATGGGTGACCCCAGGGAGGTTCAAAGGGCTGACTCCTAACCTCTTTAAGGTGCTCAAGGACCAACCATTTTCCACTCCTTCCTGCAGAAGTCCAAAATATTGGGACCGTGGTTTTAGAAGGCAGCCATCAGGGAGTTCACCGCCTTTATTAGAGGAAACCTGTTACAGGAGTCTCCTGCTTCCAAGAGCCAGGTCGCTAGCTGCATTGCTCCCGGATCGGGATGCAGACTGGGGCCTTGTGAGAGAAGCCCCCCACTGGAATGTGGGACGGAGCTCGCTGAGTGAGGTTCACTAGTCTGAGAACCACGGACTTCTGGGCCACCCAGCGGTAACAGAAGAAAGCTTCTCCCGAGTGCCTTATTCTGTGTATGACTGTGGAGAGGAAGGAAGGCATATGCTCTGCCGAAATCCTATGCTCGTGACTAGGCGTTCACTGCCTCTGCTTGTGGACCCCAGCAGCGGTAGAAGAATCACTGAATTTTAAACAATGAAACCAAAAGAGAACAGGTGGATCTGAGAACGACCGACCTCTGGGATCAACATCCACTACCCTGGATGAACACATTCGTGGTTTAGCCAACTGCATTATAATATTCAGTTCCCTCACCAAGAGACACTGCTGATAGAAAGAAGAGATTTCCTCTGCCCACAGCAGGAGATCGGTGGCTTCTTTAGCACCTCCCTCTTGCCTGCACCTGATTTGAAGAAATAAGAGCGAGGCGCACAGTCCTCATCTCCAGAATATTTATGGTTAGGTGCTGTTCCTGAGCTACCAAGTCCCCAATGGGAATGTGGTCCAAAACTGCCCCATCCCCAACTCGACAGGCTGGAATCAGACACCAAAATCTTCTCCAGGGGACTTCCAAAGAGACCCTTTCTCAGATTCTCCAGACTCACCCACCAAATCAGAGAATGCTGCAGTCAGGTGATAAGCAGAATGAGCTGGACGGTAAATTTTCCACCGTGGCATGCCCTAGGAGCTCAGCTATGTCATCTCGGAGAGCCGACTGAGTATGATGGATACGTTTCTCCCATGGGGGCTTGGCTTGGCTTGGAGGGTACTGCTATTATTCCAGAGGCCGTCCCGAACCAACCATCCTCCAAGACCCACCTGTCCGTGGTGATAGCGGACCAGGCGGAAAGGAAATGGCGAGCCAGCCCCCATGGGAGGACCCAGAGCTGGTATGACGGGAGAGGGGGCAGCCCCATCCCGTCAATGAGCAGGCCTGGAGGAGGAGGATCCAGGACCTGAACCTTGGCCTCCTTTACAGACCTGAGAAGGCCGGGGCGCAAGCTTGAGCATGCTGCTGCTGCCCTCCTTGAAAGGAGGATTGCTGAGCCACAGGGAAGAGTCAAAGGGCTTCTTCTTCTGCTGCTTCATACTGGAAGAAACTTCAGCAGAAGTGGCATCCAAGGTAGCATTGGACTGCTCAGTACACTGAAAGTGACTAGCCACACCTGGGCCGAAAAGATCGGTGCCCAGGAAATTCACATCAGCTAGTTTGTGCAGAGTATCTGCTGGGAAAGAGGGGAGTCTCAGCCAAGCCCTGTGGCGAGAAGCAACTGCAGCTGCCAACAAGCAGGCACAATAGTCCTCAAAGTCCCGGAGCTGTCTGAAGCTGCTGTTTGGCAACAGCTCGGCCCTGGTCCTGACTTGCTTGACCGCTGTCTGCATGTCCGTGGGGAGGTGTGGAAGGACTTCATCCAAAGACCTCAAGAGGGCATGAGAGAAGTGTGCAATGATGACAGACGAACTTGCCTGATGGAGGCCTAAAGATGAGGTCAAGATAGACCTTTTGAGCCGAATGATCCACGCTTTGGATTCTCTTCTCAGGAGGTTGGTCAGTGTCAGCAGAACTGCTAGTACGCCTTAACACAGAGGCGGTCACCAGACTCTGGCCAAAGGGTGCTCGTGAACCCCGCAGGGACCCCATGGGCACCCGATACAAGCAGTCAGACGGAGCTGGACAGGAAGCAGGGTACTGCCAAAGTTCTAAGGGGCAAACTATGGCCTCAGCCACAGGAAAGGCCTCGCTAGTATCCTCTTGAGGATGTCTGAGAGGGTACTCCACTTTTCTGGATAGGTTCCAGGGCATCCCTGTAGACCAGAGATGAGGCTAAGAATGCTATGAAAGGACGAAGGACCCTCCGTCTCTATCCCACCAGCCGATTCGCCATCCCCAGGATGAGAAATGTAGGCCAGTCTCAGCCAAGGAATCTGGATACAATGGTTGATCGCCCAGGTCACCTTCAAACCGCCGAGGGCGGTCCAGGGTGACAGTGACCAAAAGATGTCGGGAAGCCTGGTGCCTGGTCTATCTTCCTAGAAGGAGCCCCTCCCACAGGCTGCTTAGGCAGTGGTTCCACCACGATCGATGGAGAGACTGGTTTAGGCTGAACTGAGGTTTCATCGGCCCGCAGGCGGGAAGCCAACTTAATCAGCCCGAGGGAGCAGACTTCGGCCTGGGAGGTGAAAGCTACAATGGTCAGGTAGAAGCCAGGGTCGGCTTTGTGCCCGAAAAATCACTGTTGCCACATGAAGTCCCTCGAAGCGCCAGAGTTTCCGCCGGAGCCTCTCTCCTCCTCAAGGAGGACGAGGACGACCGATGACGCCGCCCCTCTTTTTAGCATTATGGCTCGGCCCGACTGTCTGTTGAAGGGGTCCTGACTTCGACAGAGATCAGACGGGCAAATTCGTCCTTCGAGAGACACTGGCGGACCGGTGATTTCTGGGTCGGGACCACTTGCTCGATTGGATTCCCAGCGGGCTGGGTCTCCCCGCCAGGGAAAGAGAGGACCGATTTAATGAGAGACTTGGCGACTGAGTCGGCAACAGTGGGTCGATCGTCGATGATTATTTCAACCTCGCCGATCGACATGTCAGTCAACTGGCCAGACAGCAAAGCTGAGAAGCCAGCAGTCAAGAGGCAATTTCAACCGAAATCGAGATGCCGGTTCCTGGGACCCAGATCTCCTGATCCCAAGAACGCCTTCGCCGAGACGAAGATGATCACGGGTCCTTTTCCGCTTATGAGACTGAGAGAAGTGCGTGCCCACAGGACCCTCTCCCTTAGTCAGGGAGACTGGCACAACTCTCGGAAGGAACCGAGAAGGTGGAGCCCAGGTTGAGCGGAACTGAAGAAGCTCAGAGAGGAAGATTCCGTGTCATTGCCGCTTTCCTCTCTTCGAAGGCTTGCACGCTCCAATTGGTTTCAGCGGATCAGGTGGCAGCGGAAACTGCCCACCGAGCCTCCTTGATTTCTCACTGAGGTTCCGCTTCCGCCTCCCCAACTTCAGGCATGCAAGATGGTCATAGAGGATGTTAGGTGATATGCAAGACAAACATTGCATTCAAGGTGTCATGATCGACAGCCAAGCAATAGACGACACAGTGTGAGGATCAGTGTGCAACATTTTCTGGCCGCATGAACACCAGGGAAGACTTGTTTCCATAATCTTAGATAAGTAGCCGCATCGCTAATGCGAACTAGACTAATTTTGGACTAACTAAAGATTTTGCAGCCAGGGCCTATGAAAGAAGGAGGCAACCTGAATCTTCCAGCGGAAAGGAAAATCTAAGGCCATGGTGTGGAGCCAGGGAATACCACCCAGGTGGGTGGAGGAGCCAGCTTGAAGACCTTCCGCGATCCTTAAAAGGAAAGGGACATGCCAAATAGTGTGGATGAACAATCTATCTACGATCCTAGAAACAATATTACTATGGAAAGTAATTTTGCTTCTCACCCCAGGAATCCTCTAGTATGCTTGACTAATGCGGACTACAAAGCAGTGTAGTTGGAAGGAGGAACAGAACCTACTTTGCAAACATAAACCTAAACACGAGGGGGCACAGTCTTAAGCTGAAGGATGAGGGCAGGTTTAGGAAGGAGATTAGGAAGCACTTCTTCACAGAGAGGGTGGTGGACACTTGCAATGCGCTGACAGAAGAGGTGGTCTTGTTGAAGACAGTGGGCAGCTTCAAGAGAGGCTGATAGACAGAGGGGAAGATAAAGATCATGGGTAGGGAGGAGGGGGCAGAGACAGTAGCTCAAGCTGTGGACACTGCAATAGAGCAGACTAGATAGACCAAATGGTCTTCTTCTGCTGGCTTGTTCATATGTTCCGCGGGACTGCAGTGTCAAATTTGGCACCTGATCTGACTGTGCTCCAAACAGTAGTGCTGTGTGAAGGTATGTAGAGTCTTCCATGTAGCTGCTTTGCAGATATCGAGCAGAGGATATGTTCCTTGCTGCTGCCACTAAGGCTGCGGTTCCCCTAATGGAGTAGGGCCCTGAGGTGGCTGTCCAGCCTTACGAACAGAACTGGATGCAAGCCTTACTGTAACAGAACTGGATGCAAGAGACAATCCAACAAGAGAAAGTTCTCTTAGAGGCTGGCCTGCCTTTACCCACCTCGCCATAGGTGAAGAACAGCTGGGTAGGAGAGGCCCTGAGCTGCTTAGTATGCTTCTGGTAGTTGTCAGTACCCTTTTACATTCAGACTGTGGAGCTCAGCCACCAGGAGTGGATTTGTCTGTGAAAAGATAGGAAGTGCTATAGATTGATTCAGGTCAAACTCAGACACCACCTTGGGAAAAAAAAATGTTTATTATTTTATTTTAGTCTTTGGTAACAGAGTAAGGCCCACTAGGCACAAATGCCTGTTTTCAGGGGTGACCTGGGAGCACTGGGCAGTTAAGTGGCTTGTTCAGAGTCACACAATATACAAGTGGAGGCTGTGAGAATCAAACCAAGGTCTGGTCTGCTGGATGTACCAAGCTCTGCTCACAGCTCGTTACACTAACCTCTAGGCTATACTGCCAGCTTGTTGATTTCCTGTTCATTCCTAGAACTACTTTATCCTTAGCGGAAATAATTTAGTTTGATCCAGTGCACAGAGCATACAGCTCTGAAATCCTTCTGGCTGAAGTGATTGCCACAAGGAAAACAGTTTTCCAGGTGACATACTTTAAGTCTGCAGTAGCATGGGCTCAAATGGAGACTCCATCAGCTTGGCTACACACAGGTTCAAGTCCCAGGGGAGCACGTTCCCTAAGTGGGGTTGAAGGTGTAGCAGGCCTTAAAGAACGCTATGAATAAGGAAGGAGTAGAAAATTACTCACCATAGTAATACTGTTTCTTCCAAGGTGTCCTTTAGCATCAGTAACAATGTGCAGTAAGCTGACTAGGCTGAACTGCCTCGGAGGTGGAGTCTATGATAATGAATTGGCTAATAAGGAGAGAGTTGGAGGGTGTGCTGAGAGGAGCCTGCCCAGAGGGCACCAGAATCTTTTCAAAGCTAGAATGGGAACATGCCATGTTAAATGTGAACCAACAAGATTTAAAAATCGGCAACAGCATGAACAGAGAACAACTGGAAAACATGTGTAACCCCCTAAAAATGGGGTTCAAATAGTCTTCCTTGAGCTCTGCCTAAATGCTCACTGCCAGGCTGGTGTCCTGCATTTTGCAGTTTAAATGTGATTGCCAGAGTGTGTCTATATAGCCTCTGTGTACTGTCTATAAAAAGCTGCCTGGATTGTAGCTATAATTAATCTAAAAGGAGCTCTGCTAGAAGATGTGCTTGTTTGCTGATCATTTGTTACAGTAGTAATAATATTGCAGTTTGTTCTAACCTGCCTTCTTTGCAGCATGGACAGTTCTGTTTGTTTCCATCATCTTAGTCCTGGACTGCTGAAATGGGCCAATCAATACATTTGGGCCTCTAAATGGAGCCTGCCTAAAGGGGCTTGGTGGGGTCAAAACTTGTAGGAATTGTAGTTTTGCATTTTGGTGCCTCAAATAACCTGGGGAGCCCTTGTTGTGACTGACAGATCAGTCAACCGAACCTTTGGATCTTGGGGATATCCCAAGCTGCTTGCAGCTAGTTTCAGTTCTGAGTTGGAAGTGAAGAGTTAACAGCTTGAATGATTCAAGCAGGCCCTGGTGTAGATTTGCACGGGAAAAATTGTGGAAAGGCCTGCCTTGGGCCTGTATGCCTGCCTGCTGTCCCTGAGAGGAACTTGTGCCTTTTCAGACTGAATCCCAACTTGAGAGCAAAGTAAGCCACTGAATTGTGACCAGGCTCCTACCTGAAGAAGACAGAAGATTTGCTGAATGCGATCGGCCTTGTCTGGACCTCCAGCCACCTCTGAACTCCCGGATTGTGCAGAGACCTGTACTGTGACCAGAGAGCCTTTGCCTGGTACAGTGGAATTTCCTTACAAGTGAATGTGTTGTGTGCTTATAGTGGGTCGTGATTTGGTTCCCCACTGTGGTTTGAACTGTATTCTGCTTGCTGGAAACTGCATCCAGCCGCATGGACTGAATCCAAAATCATCTCCATTGGGCCTGGGCCTTGCAACACTGGCCCAGCCTGATTACCCGCTGCACAGAGAAGGCCATCAACGAGAGACTTGCCTGGAGATCAGCCCCTGCTCAACACTTGAACAGGAATGACGCCTCAGTGATTTGTGTGGACCTTGCTTCTCCGGGCACCCCAGCTCAACAACCTGCAGTCTCGAGTTTGTTCTGCTTGTGTCTAGTATTGGGTATCGTGAGTAAACATCAGGGTAGCTCTCTGCAAAACAGCTAAATCTAAAGTGTTGCCATCTGATTGTCTGTTGCTATTTTTTCATGAACTGAGCCTCCGGCCTGGATTACAAATAGTGTGTGTTGTGCATGTTGCTTCTTCCATCACAGGGCCCCAACCAGCTGCAACGCCTGGCTAGCCCATCATCTCCCTACCTGGGTACCCAGTGGTGTGACTGTGGGACTCTAAAGTGCATGCATAATCGTTTGATTAATATAGCCTTTAAGCCAATCAACCTAATTACGCCCCTTCCTTGTTCAAGTCCCCTGAATAAATCAGATCTGACTTTTTCTGCATTTAACCTGACTGTGGTTCCGGTTTGTGCCAAGAGTACTGTACTGTTGCTATTTGCTGTGCATAACCTTGTTTTACAGGGGTCCCCAGGGTCGAGTCAGAGGAACCAGCCCTGGTGTTAAGTGCAAACAGTGTGGTACTTGTATAGTGTACAAGGGGTACTGTGAAAGTGATTACTGTATACTGCTCAGGCCACTAGAAGGGAAAGAGGGGTTACAGTGTCCCGGAGGGTTGTGCCCAGGTTAGTTTGACCACTACCAACCCTGACCTTCGGGTGGAGGCACCTGTTGCAGAACCTAGGCCCTTAACCTGCTACTAGCCAAGCAGGCAGGGTAGTAGCCCGTGATAGTGCCACCTAGGGGTTACATTCTGAGGCTCACCGCTGGATTTTGTGCCTCTAGTGGCCAAAATGACAAATTATTTTAAAGATTAATGGCTATCGCAGTACAAATGGCTGTACACCAGTTGGTGGGGCAGTGTATTGGGCAGGAGATCGACCCATAAAATGCTCTGCTTATACTGGATATTCCCGTGGGTATCAGTAAGGACACTGTAGAAGGAACACTCTCCAAAGTTGAATGTTTAAAAACCCTGTGGTGGTGGGTCGATTATTGATTTGATCACCCAAACTTTCATAGCCTTGGTAGAGAGTGTAGTGACCTCATGGACAGCTCTAAAGTGCCACAGACTACTGCCTCAGAAGGGGTCCCAGCCGCCTGGAGAGTGATAACAAGACAGTAAAGACCCTGGGAGGATGAGCTCCCACCATTATCTGAGACTTTTGAGGAGAAATTTGCTAAGCTGTTGCTGGAGGAAGGGAAACCGTAGAGGACTTTAAGAAACTGTTCCTGCCACCTGGGGTGTTCTTTCCCAACATCCCCTCCAACACCTGTTACTGCCCCACCTTCTGTGCCCATGCCAATGCTGGCACATATATTTGTACCCGCCATTAGTCAAGACTCCTACCAGGCTGAGAATCTTCTGGCTCCCTCCCCACCCCAGGAGGATGACTTGAGACCTGGATCGAGTATGCTGCCCCTTGGTACTTGGTGGTAGTGTCGTGGAGGCTGAGAAGTGAAAAGAATCATAGTAAGTTTGAGGGCCCGTCCTGAAGCCATTAAATTTTTGAGGTCCACAATCCTGATGCATCTGCTCAGAAGTACCTATCTGTACTTGAAGGCAATTTTGGGAGCACTGAGTCAGGGAGAGAATTTGATGTGGAAATTCCAAGGTACCAAACAATGGAAGGGGAAAGTTTGTTAGCATATGTTACTTGCCTAGAAAAAGCTCTCCAGAAAGCTTACCGGAAAGGTGGGGTAGCTGCTGGTGATTTGAACCCTGTGAGATTGGGCACATACTGCAACATGCTGAGCATTCTAAACTGCATCCACTTAAGGCTCCAGGATAGGAGAGGTAACCCACCTGACTACTGTGACTTGATAAAAGAACTCTGGGAGGCAGAAGGTGAAGAGGAGATTGTAATTATGGTGTGAGTGCCACCCAAGTGATCATGGCACCGGAAGGCCCTTCCGAATGGAGACCACTAAGAGTGTCTCGCCATGGCTAAACGGTGGGGAGTTGCTGAAAGTAGTCAGAAAAGTACAACCGGAGCGTTCGCTGAAGTATCCTTGCTGACAGACACCTGGCCCCTGCCAGGACGTGACTGTTATAGGGGTGGAGTGCACCCTCAGGCATCCTCTACTGAGGGTGGCTTCTCAGCTGAGCTCAAGGAATAAAAATTACTCACCTTAATAATGTTGTTTCTTCTAATGGAGTCTTGCTGTATTCTGACAATAGCAGTGAGTCCCAACCTTGACTGCCCCGAGATGAAAGAGTTAACTTTCCATGCCAGGCATGGAACGCTGAGCTCGAGGCTCGCTGAGACTCTGTCTGTTGCTGTTTAAACTCAAACCGTCAGATTCTACGAGCCAAACTCACTAAAGTCCTGTGTGGAAGCTGTAAATCTACACCAGCCAACTGGCTACTAAACATAAAAACACATTTTTGGTCCCAGAACAAAGACTCAAGTCAGGAGACCCAAAAATGAAAAACACAACACCCACTCACCCAAGAAAAAAGGGGTGAAAACAACAAGGTGGGCACCTACTGAGTGCCAATATTGCCACTGCCCACCCACATCCCAAAAACAAAGGTTCTGAGAGGGGCAGGGGAGGTCAGAATACAGCAAGACTCCATTAGAAGAAACAACATTACTAAGGTGAGTAATTTTTCTTCAAACAACATGAAGTCTTGCTGTATTCTGACAATAGCAGACTACTAGCAGTACCTCCATGGAGGAGGACAAAACCTACTTAGGAAATAGGCTCTGAAGCACAGCTAAAGAAACCGAGCATCACTCCTAGCCTGGATATCCAGGAGTAATGCTTGTAAAGTGTGAACTGTTTTCCAGGTAGCTACTTGACATATCTCTAGAATAGATTATCCTGGCAGCAGCCAGGGAAGCAGCTTTACCTCTGGTAGAGTGAGCCCTCAGGCCTGAGGGTGGAACCTACCGAGTTTTTCATAACAAAATTGGATACAAGAGACAATCCACTTGGCAATGGATCTTTAGTGGCAGGTTTCCTTTACCAACCTCACCATAAGTGAGGAACAGTTGGAGGAATCAGACCTGTGACCCTTGTAATGCTCTCTATGTAGTAGCTAAGGGCTCTTTTCACATCTAACTGTGTAGCCTCCTCTCGCCAGAGGAGGAATGGTCAGTGAAGCACACAGGAAGAGAGATTGATTAAGGTGGAAATCTGAAACCACCTTAGGCAAAACTTCCTGTTAGTCCTGAGGACCACCTTACCTCTATGAAATGAGATAAAATCAGGCTCCACTGAGAAAGCTTGTAACTCACTTATGCATCTGGCAGAACTGATGGCTACCAGAAACACAGTTTTCCAAGTCAAGTACTTAAGCTCTGCTGAAGACAAAGGCTCAAAAGGGGTTGCATAAGCTGAGCAATGCATACATTAAGGTCCCAAGCAGGGCAGGGTCCCTGAATGGAGGGTTGGTGTGAAGCAATCCCTTGAAAACTTGGAGAATACAGGGTGAACTGAAAGAGAAGAGGGCTTACCTGCTGAAATAAAAGCAGAAACAGCTGCCAGATGCACCTTCAGTGTAGCTGGTCTAAGCCCCAAGCTATTTAAATGGACCATATAATCAAGGACTGTGGGCAGATCAGCAGACTCTGGGGAAATATGCTTTCCAGAGCACCATATGGAAAATCTTTTCCACTTAGAATTATAAGTAGTCCTGGTGGAAGGTTTCTAGAAGCCTTCAGAATATCCATTACACCTTGGGAGAGGTATAAATCAGCAAACTCTAACTCTTCAAGAGCCAGGCCTTGAGATTGAGAGACTGGTACCAAACCCTCCCTGAGCACAGGTTAACAGGTTGTAATTCCTGGGAAGACACAGGGAAGATGGACTGCTAAGGATAGTAGGAGTGGATACCAGGGCTATCTGGCCCAGTCTGGAGCAATCAGGATAATCTTGCAGGGTTGAGATCTGATTTTGACTAGCACTTTGAACAGGAGAGGGAAGGGAAAGCATACAGGAACTTCCCTTCCCAACTGAGAATTAAGGCGTCCGGGGACTAAGCCCAACACTGGGGCCTGCAGCAAAAAGGGAAGTTGGTGATTGTCTGGGGCTGCAAAAGATCTACCTGTGGAGTGCCCCATCTGGAAAATATCACCTCAAGACCAGGGATCCAGTGACCATTCGTGATGGCCCTGGGATATCCTGCTGAGAGCATCTGCCAGGACATTGTCCTTGCCTGGGAGGTGAACCGCTGTGAGGAGATGTTCAGGAATAAGCCAGAGACCACAACTTCACTGCTTATGTGCACAAGGCCAAGACAGAGTGCCTCCTTGCTTGTTGATGTACCACATTGTGGTGGTATTGTCTGTTCTGACCTGGATAACTTTGTTCTGAACAGATTTGGAAAAGCTTGAAGTGCTAGAAATACTGCTCTGAGTTCCAACAGACTGATGTGAAGCAGAGATTCCTGAGGGAACCACAACCCCTGGGTGGTCAGGTCGCCAAATGAGCCCCCACCCCAAGAGGGAGGCATCTGTAGTAAGGATTAAAGAGTGAGACTGAGTGACAAAGGAACCCTTGTCTCAGATTGTTCTGATCCTGCCACCACTGTAGGGCCTGAATCAGGTTCGAGTCACTGGGATCAATTTGGTCAGAGGGTCCTTCCTTGAGACCAAAAGGCTCTCAAATGGAACTGAAATGTCCCTCATCTGAGATCTTGCTCCCTGCACCACTGCTGTGGAAGCAGCCATGTGCCCCAGGGCTGTGAAAATGCCTTGCTGGTCGAGACACCTGCAGGTGAATGAGGAGGCCAGAGAGATAGGGTCCTTGCCCTGTCCAGGGAAGGAAAGCTCTGGCTTTTTCTGTGTCTAGCTCTGCGCCTATGAAGGTGAGGAGCTGGACAGGCTCTAGAACTGACTTTGAAAGATTCAGAAGGAAACCCAAAGAGGTGAGCAGTTGCTGAGTTATCTTTAGGTGTAGCTTGACTTGGTCTGGGGAATGGCCTACTATGAGCCAGTCATCCAGATAAGGGAAGATGGCAATCCCTTGCCTTCTTAGAGAAGCAACTACTACTGCCAGGCATTTTGTGAATACCCTTGGAGCAGAGGTCAGACCGAAGGGCATTGCTCTGAACTGGTAATGGCCTGAGGGCAGCTCAACCTGAGGTACTTTCGATGGGAGCTTCTGATGAGAATATGGAAGTAGCATCCTTGAGGTCCAGGACACTAGCTGTCCCTGGCCTCAGAGAGGGTAGAATAATTCCCAGAGTCACCATTTTGAATTTTGGTTTGAAAAGGTGCTTGTTTAAGTATCTGAGATCCAGGATGGGCCGCCATTCCTTCTTTTTGGGGTAAGGAAGTACCTGGAGTACAACCCTTGCCCTGGTGTAGGGAGGAACCCTTTCCACGGCTCTAAGAGCCAGGAGGGAAGAGACCTCTGCCTCTAGGGCAAGTGCCTCTGAGGGATTTGCAGGTGGAAAGGATCTGGCTCTCAGCTTTGGAAATTTTATGAAGCTGAGAACCAGTCCCTGGCTTACTACTTCCAGGACCCACTTGTCTGATGTTAGAGACCCCAGTCCTTGACAAAGTAAGCCAGCCTGCCCCTACAGGTAGTGGAGAATCGGCCCTGGCCAACCCATCAGGGTGCCTGTTTGGCAGGGGTTTGGGCTGAGGGTGGAAGCAGGTCTGCTTGTACCCTTCTCATGCCTCCCTCTAAAGTACCCCTCTGAGCATAGGCAGAAGAGGAGGCCTGGCTTGTAGAAAGGCCTATGAAAAGGCCTGCCCCTGCCCCTGGGTGTTGCCTCTGAGGAGTGGCCTGCCTTCTTGACCTGTGCACTCCTATAGGTGGTCCTATATTCGTCCATTTTCTTCATGTAATTCTCTGTCTGCTCCCCAAACAGAGTTTTACCCACAACAGGAAAATCCATGGCCTTAGTCTGGGTATTCTGTGACAGGCTAGTACATCTGAGCCAAGCCATTTTACGGCGTCACAGATGTAGCCATGACTCTAGAAGACACATCATTGGAGTCCACTGCAGCATGGAATTGCTCCTTGGATGCCTCAATACCATCAGCAGCCACCTGCTCCAGCTCCTTGGCAGCTGGCCAGGGACCTGTTTTGCTAAAGCCATGACAGTGTCCCATCTGGATTTTGATACCTAGCAGTATAGGCCATATAGTTGACCTGTCTGAGTCCCAAGGATGCTGCCATGTACTGTTTCTTTGCCATGGCATCAATCCTCCTGGAGTCCTTGACTGGGGTGTGAAGCCAAGGAATATTTGCCTTATCACAGGCTGCAGCCTGCACTACTAACATGGCTGCGCTGTTGTATAAGGAACTCCGTATCTGAGCCTGACAATGTGTACCTCCTGTCCATTCTCTTATCCACAGGAGGTATAGTATTAGAGTCTTTAAAATCTTAAATGTCTGTTTCCCAAAAGATTTGTGTAAGGAATAGACAGCCTCCTAGACTCTGGGATATCCATCATTTCCACATAGTCAGGCTCCTCCTGGTCATCCACAGCTTCTTCCATAGGAAGCTGGAGGGTTTCATCCACTTTTTATAAAACACAAAATGGCAGGGGACTCAGAAAGCCTAGGAGGAGACACTCCTGAAGGTCTGTCTGGGGAGATGTCCGGTCAATAGGCACATCCAGACTTTCAAAACCACATTCACTTTCCTCATACTCTCTTCCTCCAGTTCATAATACCTCTAAATCATAATCTTGAACCGTGGAACTGCCGAACCGAGTGCCTCCTTGATCGGTGCCGGTTCGGTCAGAACCGGGGAAAACGACTGCACAATTTGATTGTTGGCTATTTCTTCAGCGGTTGAGAGGAAAGTTTTGGCTCACACCAACTGATTTTTCCTTTGTAGTTCTCTTAGCTGGAACAGACTCCTCAGAATCGGCTCTCCTTTTGCCCGAAGAAGTCTCAGTCCTGGTCAGAGGGCATTCTTTCTAGTTCGGTTTGAACCGAACCGGGCTGGCCATCCGTTCAGCGGACTTTTTGGCCTCCTTTCCTGAGCCTACCAACTCTCTTTCTAGGGTAGCTGCAGGAAAATTTGTACAAATCTGGCAGTCTGCATTGAGGTGGTCAAACCCCAGACAATAAACACAGGTGGTGTGTGGGGCCAGCCTTAGCAAAGACTTCCCACACACACTACAGTGTTGAAACCCAGGCCCGGTTTTTCTTTTGGGTTTCTCAGACACTGTGCCAGTCCTAACCAAACTTACCCTTTTAATGGCAATCTGCCAGGCAAGACCCTCTTATCGGTTCCTGACCGTGTCACTGGTCGTGGAAAAAACGTAATAAAATCCGTTTTTTAGAACCGATAAGAACCGTAACCACACCTCTAAAGTACAATTTAAGATTTTTAAACAAATTGATCGGTTCAAACCAAACCGATGAACCGCTTACAAGTTCCCACAGAACAGAATTAATATATAACCTATCTAGTACTCACAAATACCACAGACAGAGACTGAACCGACAGGTTACGGTTTAAATTGGTCGAAAACCGAGAAAAGCGGGTACTTTAACCGATAAATTGAACCGAGCAGGAGAAATTCCAGAGTGGCTGTTCAGTGAGGCGGAGTAAAGAATCTGACGGTTTGAGTTTAAACAGCAACAGACAGAGTCTCAACCGAGCTCGAGCTCAGCGTTCATGCCTGGCATGGAAAGTTAACTCTTTCATCTCCGGGCAGTTCAAGGTTGGGACTCACTGCTATTGTCAGAATACAGCAAGACTTCATGTTGTTTGAATTGACTGCCACCATAAAGGAACTTTTGAGACATGGTACACTACCCACAGAAGTCAGATCATAATCTTCTGTCAATGCTCCAGTATCCCCTGCTATGTTTTCCCAAGGATGCCCCAGAGCATGTCATTTGTCACAATTAAGGCAAGGATGGCCATATGAAGAGGGAATGCCAGTCTCAGAAGGACTTAGAGAAAGTGGTGAAGCAGCTTCAAGAAGAGCTTCGAAAATGAGTCAGTGGTCAAGGAGTGCACAAAATGACTGCAGTAAAGGCTTCAGCCAACCTAACTCAAACCTTTCTGTGGCTAAACAGTCTGTCCAGGCCCCTGCTATTGTCCCTCCAGACTGGTCCAAGATAGTGGGCCCTTCAATGGAGACTAATGTGGCTGTGAATGGTATTCCTACTCAGGCTATGCTTGACAGTCTGTCGCACGTGACCACTGTGTTTCAGGACTGGTATGACAAACACTTATCTGATGTGCCCTTACAATCCCTGGAAGGCCTACATGTGTGGGGCTGGAGCGACAAGTCTTATCCATATCTAGGATATGCCCACCTCTGGTTGTCTTTTCCTGCAACTGTCACTGGCGAGAGAAGCAAGTAGAGACACTGGACCTAGTGTGTCCCTCCGGACTGTATGAAGGAGTTCCCTGTTAATTGGAACAAACGCCCACATATTTGGGAGACTAGCACAACTCTGCCATGAGAAACAAGGGCAGCTGACTGGATGGGCCCCAAGAATTCCAGCCTTAGTAAAAGGGCTTATGACTGGCAACAGAGATCCGATTAAGTGGACCTAGATGAGCCAGTGGGGACAGTATGGAAAAAGAACCCGACTCTTGGTATTGTCCCCAACGCCCAGTGCACAATCCATGGAGAAGTCCGCCTAAAGAGAACATAAAGAACAAAATATTGATGTTGGATGCACCAGGAGATGGAAAGTTGCCAGAGAGATCATTGGTCAAACCCAGTCTCTTGCCTGCTCATGCCCACGCCTATGCACGACGAGTGATGGTCCAGATTCAGAATGTGTCAGATCGGGAAATTCGGGAGAACAGGGGCGCACCCTAGCTACAGCACACTGCGCTGACACTGCCTGTATTGCCCAGCAACAAGTGCTCTAGTGAGAAGGAGAGAGTGACCCCGGACTTATTTGACTTTGGTGACTCCGACTGCCAGCTGAATGGAAGGCTAGAATAAGCAAGAAACTCACTCAGAGGAACCAAGTGTTTTCATTAAAAGAATGGTACATGGGTGTGTCCAGGGTGCAGAGCATCAAATACATCTGCATGATGACCGCCATTTCAAGAGAGATCCTGGCGCCTCGCCCAGGGCACCATTGCTCACTACAGCCCAGATCGCCATCTGGAAAAGGTACTCAGGGCCACCAGCAAAAACCAACCTAATGGTAAATCACAGATGCAGGGACAGAACATCCAAATGAAGCAGGAGGGCCCAACAATGTAAAAAGAAAACTTGCAGGACCCACAAAGAAAGAACAGTACACATACTACACACTGCTCCCAACAGCATCAGTGCATTGCTTCAGCCACTGTGCCTCACATACTGAAGTACTGGAAATACCTACAACTCGTAATAATATTTTACGATAAGGATGTGAAATGGATTGTCTGTTTCCACAAACCACAGCATGTCAATAAATACAGGTTACTCACCTGTAACAGGAGTTCTAGGAATGGTATATGTTGTTCATCCACTCTTATTGGCAGGTTCCTTGCCGCTTTAAATCTTGCGGAAGGTCTTCAATGGCTCCTCCCACCCACCGGGTGGTAAACCAGCTCCGCTTCGCGGTACAGGCCTGGCCGCTGGAAGCTCAGGTTGTCTTGTCGAGCCGGGAGGTCGGAGGTCGTGGTGGATGAACAACATATACCATTCCTAGAACTCCTGTTACAGGTGAGTAACCTGTATTTCTAGGGACATGGATATGTTGTTCATCCACACTTATTGGCAGACTCCTAGCAGTTCTCCGGGAGGAGGGAGGCAAGGCACACACCCCAATACTTACTTGGGAAATAAGAACTGAGAACTGAGGCCCCAAAACCAGCATCCCGGGCGTGACTCAAGGTCGATGTGGTAATGGGTAATAAAGGTGTGTGCTGACTTCCAGGTAGCAGCCCTGCAGATTTCCTGATAGGGACGTCCTGGAAGCAGCCACCGATGCAGCAGTATGACGGGTAGAATGAGCTCTTATCCTCTGGGAGGCTCCATGCCCGCCAACTTATAGTAGCGATCTATGCAGGAGGTGACCCACCTGCTTATCGTCCGCTTGGCTGCAGGTCTGCCAGGTGCGGCTTCAGCGTAGGTGACAACAGCTGGTGAACCTCTCCCATTTTCAGCAGCGCCTTATAATAAGAGAGCCTTCTAGGGTCCAGACTATGGAGCCTATATTCGGCCTCCGAGGTGTGATTGGGGTAGAACATCGGCAGAGTCAGCGCCTGGTTAAGGTGAAACTCACACCACCTTTGGAAGGAATTTCGTGGGGCAGGACAACCTTGTCCCTGTGGAAGACCAGGTAGGAGACTCAATGCAAGCGCCTGGAGCTCTCCCATCCTTCTGGCTGACGTGATAGCCACCAAGAAGGCGGTCTTCCACGTACAGGTGAGAGAGTTCATACCTGTGCATTGGTTCAATGGCTTGCCCATGAGCTTTGCCAGTACCAGCAGTAGATCCCACAGAGGTGGGGTTCTCACTTCGAGGGGATGATGATCAAGGCCTTGAAAGCGCCCGACCACCTTTTCCTGTGTTGACCGACTGCTTCCGGCCCGCGCCCGGTAAGCAGAGATGGCTGCCAGGTGCACCTTTGGGTCGCCGACCTAAGCCCTTGACTAGAAAGGGACCATAATAGTCCAAAATGCTTGCCACAGAACAGGAGGAAGCAAGCCCTTGTTCTTACACCAAATGGAGAATCTTTCCATTTGAAGGCGTAGATTTTCTGGTCGACTTCTACGGGACGCCTCAACAACATTGAGGACCTCGCCAGAAAGGCCCAAGGCCTGGAACTCTAGCCGCCAGGAACCAGGCCAGGTGCAGGGACTGAAGGTCCGGATGGAACACCTTCCCTGATTGACTGAGAGCAGGTCCGGGCGAGCTGGAAGCTGCCTCGGAGCCTGGAGCTGAGGCTGAGGAGATCTGGTACCAAACTGGGGGCCAGTCTGGGGCTATCAGAATCACCTGCGCCTTGTCCCTCCTTGCTTTGAGAAGCACCTGTGAATCAAGGGAAATGGGGAAAGGCGAGAAGAGGCCCGGGGTCCACAGCCTGAGAATTCATCCCTGCAGCGAGCCCTGCTGAGGGGGCGGCATGAACAGCCTCAGCTTCGCTCTCCCTGGAGGCAAACAGGTCCACCTGAGGTGTGCCCCAGTGGAAGAAAAGATCTTGTACTACCTCCGCAGGAGAGACCACTGTGAGATGCAGCCCCTATCCAGCTCAGGGCATCGGCCAGGGTGTTGGAGGCTCCCGCCACATGAATGGCTAGGAGATCTGCCTCCAGGCTGCGACGAGTGACCAAATGCGGAGAGCTTCCTTGCATAGAAGCATGGAGCGCGGCCCGCCCTGGAGGTTCAGGTAGTACATGGTCGTGGTATTGTCGGTCTGGACTCGGACCACTTGACCCTGAGAAACGGAACAAAGGCGGTGAGAGCTAGGCGGACCGCTCGGAGCTCCAGCAGGTTGATGTGGCATCAGGACTCGCTGGGACCAGAGGCCGTGCACTCGGTGTTCCCCAGATGGGCACCCCAACCCATCAGAGAGGCATTGGTCGATCAGAGAGACCGCTCAGCTCGGGCGATAAACGGGATGCCCTCCTGCAGATGGAATGGAACAGTCCACCACTGGAGAGCATTCCACATCTCCTGGGTCACTATCACTAGCTGGTCCAAAGGATCGCAGCGCTGTGACCACTGGCTGGCCAGTCCCCACTGAAGGGGGATGTGCCAGCGGGCCCAACGGACCACGCTGGTACAGGCCGCCATGAGACCCAGAAGGCGAGGAAGTCCCGGTAGATGCATTGCCCAACCAGAAATGATTGGGCAAAGGAGGTAAGAAACTCGCCCTGTCCGCCGGAGCCGTGTTTGGCTCAAGAGAGTCGAGCTCTGCCCCGATGAACAGGATCACCTGCTTCGTCGAGTTCCGACTTGGCCTCATTGACGAGAAGGCCAACTCGAGAGCAAACCTGGAGGGCCAGATCTCTGACCACCCACCTCCGCCTGGAGGAGGCGGCTATCAGCCAATCGTCCAGGTAAGGGTACACCGACCCCCTCGGGCCGCAGGGAATGCTGTCACCACTGCCATGCATTTGGTGAAGACCCTGGGAGCTGGAGATAAGCCGAAGGGCATGGCTCGAACTCGAAGAGGGATCCCTCCGCCGAAAGCGGAGGAATCTCCATGGACGGACAGATAGGGACGTGAAAGAACGCTGGGCCCTGTAGGTCCAGAGAGCAGAACCACACGCCCGTGTTCCAGAGATGGTATTATCTGCGCCAGAGTGACCATCCTGAAGGTTCGAGACCTTAGGAACTTGTTCAGGTCGGTAGGTCGAGAATGGGCGCCAGTCCCCGTCCGCTTTCGAACCAGGAAATACCTGGACACGAACCCGGTCTGAAGGGGGTCCTCCACCGTGATCACCTCCTTTTGGAGGAGGAGAGCGATGTCGGCTCGGCGAGCCGCCAGTGAGGCTGCGGATTCTCGGGCCCCGAGGTGCGACGGCCTGAAGGGCGGGGCCTGCTCGAATTCCAGAGGTAGGCCTTTCCCACCACCTCAGTAACCACCTGTCCGTGGTAACAGCGACCAGGTGGAAAGGAAGTGTCTGAGCGCGCCCCATGGGGGAACTAGGGTGAGGTGACAGGGATGGGGGCGACACCCTCAGCCCGTCACTGGGCAGGCTTGGAGGAGGGACCGCCGAGGGACCTCCTGGGCCTTTACCTCTCTGCTTCCTGTTGGAGGAAGCCGATGGCTTGGGCTTGGGATACCAAGGTCGAGCCTGCTGGCCCTGGACGCTGTTGGCCGGGCGCCGCTGGGGCGATTAGGGACGAAAGGGCTTAGGCTGTGGCTTGCTGCCTTTGTCCTTCTGAGCGGAAGAGACCGAGTCCAAGGTAGCATTGGACTCTCGATCCTCTGCAGGTGACCTTCCACCCCAGGGTCAAGAGGTCAGTCCCCAAAGGGAACATTCGCCAACTTGTGCTGGTATCCGGGTAAAGGTGGATATCCTCAGCCAAGCCCGACGACGCATGGCCACCGCGGCCGCCACAGACCTGGCACATGAGTCCTCGATGTCTAACGCAGTCTGAGCTGCTGTTTAGCCACTGCCCTGGTCCCGCACCTCCTGACGGTAGTCTGCAGATCTCGCGGAAGATGAGGGACAACCTCATCCAGGGAGCCCAACAGGGCGTGAGAAAATGTGCCATGAGGACCGGCCAACTGGCCTGACGAAGGTCGAGAGGACGCAGCGACTTTTCGCCCGCATAATCCAATTTCTTGGATTCCTTGTCGGGAGGTTTGTCTACATCCCTGGCGCCTCGCACGCTCGGAAAACGCTAGTCAGTAACCAACCCTCGGCTGAGGGGTGTTCTCAAAACTGAAAGGGAACCGTAGGGACCGTGATACTTCCTGGCCATCCTGGCCGAAGGCGCAGGGCAGGAAGCAGGACACTGCCAAAGTTCCAAGGCCGACCCACTGGTGGCTTCGCCACCGGAAAGGCCTCCGAGGAGAACCCTCAGTCCAGAATCTCCGTGAGGGATACCTGGCCATTTAGAAACGGGTTCGAGCTTCATCCCGTGGACTCGAGATGAGTCGAAGCAACCCTAAGAAGGACGAAGGGCTATCGTCCACTGACTGCCCTCCCGAGGACTCCAAGTCCATGCGCTTGAAAAGAGGGAGGAACCATCATCGGACTCGGAAGAGTCCTCAAAGAGCTGCCTGGCCTGAGCCACCCTCCACCTGCCGAGGTTTATCGGGAGTGAGGGTGACAGACAGCCCATGGGCAAACCCAAGGCCGACCGAGAATTTTTGGTCGGAGCCCCAACTAATGGCTGTGGAGGCGGAGGTTCCACCAGAATCGTGGGCAGCTGGAACTGGTCAACAACCGCCTGGGAACAGGCCTCGGCTACAACGAGGGGTTGTTTCGCCGCCCGTGACAGCCACTTAATGGCCGGGAAGACGACTGAGTCAGCTTATTCCGGTCAAAGGAGCTGTTGCCACATGAGTTCCTCGTACTCCGGCGCAACTTGCGCCAAAGCCTCCCTCGTCTGAGGAAAAGAAAGAGCGGTGGTGCCGCTTGTCAGCGTGCGAGATCCGAGACCGCCTTTGGCGCGTGGATCGGTCGGACCGTGAGGATGTCCGAGACGAGACCGAGAGTCTCGACTCAGGCCGAGGAAGGCGAGGAGAAGTGTCGGAACCGCACTTCTCGGCTCGACGATCCCACCGGCGGCCCGGAACCGAGGCAATAGACGAGCCAACGGGATCCTCAACTCTCACCGAGAACTGGGAGAGGGGATTCTCAGCTTCTCAGCCGACAACCCGCCTAACGGGTCGAGAAAAATCTCGACCGCGTCAGGAGTCTCGGTCAACTGACCTGATGGGGACACCGTGAAGCCAGTGGTCAAGCTGAGGGATCGACCAAGTCGACTGTCGACAAGGGAGGGGGATCTTTCCGGCCCCAAGAGCGCCGACGGAGAGACTTACTTTGCTCTTTTGGACCTGGAAAAGGTCCCAAGAAGTTGGACCCTCACCTTTGTCGAGAGGTCAGACAAAGCTCCTTAAAGAAGCAGAGCACGAGGCACCGAGAGAGAGCGACAAATGCCGCAGCCGAGGTAGAAGTGGCCGCCGCCTCCTCTTCGAGGGCGATCATCTGCTCGAGCGGATCTCACGAGCCCGCCGCCGCGGGGACACCGCCAACCGGGCCTCTTTAGATTTCACCGTGGAATTTCTTCGGCGCCCCAGTTGTAATCGGCAGCACGGTCTTCAAGGATGTAGGCCAAAAGAAGAGCACAAGTCACAGGCCCGCGGGTCGTGCTCGAGGCCCAGGTAGTAGACGACGGAGTGCGGATCCGCTCCTAGACATCTTCTGCCCGCAAGGGCACCTCCGGAAACCAGGAGTCGACGGTCCATTGCAGCCGCTGAGGAGAAGAAGACCAAAGTCTTTTAGCAAAAAACTTTGATTTCGAACTTCAAGAATTAGGAACCAGTCTTAATCGCAGAGCGTTAAGGAGGAACCTGAGCTTCCAAGCGTAAGGAAGATCTGGCATCATGGGGCGGAGCGAGTTTTATCACCCGGTGGGTGGGATGAGCCAGCTTGAAGACCTTCCGCAAGATTTAAAGCGGCAAGGAACCTGCCAATAAGTGTGGATGAACAACATATCCATGTCCCTAGAATCACTAATACCCAACAAGGCGGAGGAGAATAACGAGCAGAACTTTGCATCAGGAGATCTGTAAGTTTCTGTAGAAATGCTTGGAAACATCAGACTGCTAAATACGGACACTGTTCCACTGTAAAACAATAATGGGGCCTGAAAATAAATAATACAGCTCAAACCCAGCAGCCAGGCCTGGGCTGCATAGCGATGGAGCTACTGAAACTGATTACACAAAAGTTGTGTTTTAAACACATCCTGCTCTGGGAGTAGTGTAGAAAAGCACTGCTCTGCACTTCGGGTGTGAAGAACTGACCATCGATGCACATCCCTCTTCCTCACAAAACCACGGGCTGCTTTCATCAAAAATTCCTAAGTTGGGGAGCCTCAAACAAATGGCCCTTCTGTACTCACCATGGGCACAATGACACAAGGGCCAGAATACCTCCACACCTGCTGAACCCGAGACAACAGGAAAAAGTTGCAGAATTGTAACACAGCCCTGTGCCAGGGCAAGAGCGCATGCGCCCGAACACGCATGTGACGTCATGATGCTCTGCATGACGTGGACACAGAGGAGGGGCGTGCATGCCAACACGTGTGAGAAAAAATATGCCAATAATGAAGAAGAAGAAAAAAGAGGTGTGCCCAATGGCCAAAGAAGCTGGCAAATGGCGGAGAAAAGCGTGTCTCAATGGAGCCGAGAGAACTGCAGACGGCTGAAATGTGGAAAAAGGACGACTGAAACTAAGTGAAGAAAACAGGTTCCACTGTCAGCAGAGGCAAACTACTTACAGGCAGACTCTCTGCAAAACTACAGTGATAGCAAACATGGGGGCCTTTCAATGGAGCCTAGACAAAGAGAGGCAATAGCCTTAAAACAGCACCAAACACTAGAAAACAACATAAATGACATACAATAAAAAGACTGAGGAGAGGGAGAAAGGAGGTACTGACGCACTGACGGAGAGGGGAATCTAGGAAGTCCTAACTAAAAAAAAAATCTAGAAATGACAGGCAACTTACCTGAAGCACCATTTTCTTTTTCCATTATTTTAAATCGGAGACCTCTCAAAAAATACACCCTGGAAAATTGTGGCAGAAGTGGCACCCAATTCAAGCACACGCAAGTGGAAATGGGAGGAGCAAGTTAGCCAATTTGAAAGCCACAGCTTAACAGGCATGATTTTAATTTGGTATGCTCCCCTGTTACCAGGAAGCTCCAACCTGCTAAGCAGAATTGCAGCCCTGGGCCTAGGAAGGCTGATATCTTCAGAGAAGCTACAGAAATGCTTCCCTTCAATGACACAGCTAAGACTGGAGAGTTGTTACTGTCCGAATCCTCATATGCCCAACATTCTAAAGCCTTGGCTGTGCCATTTCCCTAGCAGGAGTACAGAATACCCACTGACAATCTGCAGCGCTAAAGAAATAATATGGGTCGTGGCAGAGCCAGGTTTGGGAGCATTTGGAGAATCGAGAGGCCATTCATGTTAATCATGGACTCCACAATGGGCACTAAACAGTGAATAAAGATGGTGGTGGGCCTACTCACATTGGGGCAGCCAGGAGAGACCGCCCCCTGCCCCCCAGCTCTGCTACTAGTACGGGTACACTGGCACATACCAAATCCATTCAAATTTATAACACACAGGAATGTGACAGTCTACAGGAACCCAACATATTCACACTATTCCATTCTACATGGATATATATATACTGTATCATATTCCATGCAGACTTCTCAAACATGATTTACAGTAAAGCACAACTCAATACCGATTGATTACTTAAGTGCAGCTACCTCTTGGGAGGAATATGAATATAGTACAGTACTTTCCAAAGAGTAGAGAATTTTCATTCGGTCTTGAATGTCCTCCTGAACCCACTATATGAGGCAGACAGGGTCCCAGTTTAATATGTTATATGAAAGACAGTAGCTACGACAACCCTGTGTTCCCCTGATGCCATAGTAGGTCATAGATATCGTTTCTTAAAATCTAGAGGAAAGTGTGTTCAAGGTGGCACTGTAGAACTGCAGGCTTCCCTCACCTACATCAAAGTGGGGTGTGGTACAGTATACAGGCACTGGGTGGAAGACAGTGTGGAAGGGTGAGATGCAGAGGGAAGGAAGGAAGCTGTCTACAGTGGCGTGGAGGGCTAAGGCACTGAGCATCTTACCTTCTGCTACGTCAGCGTGCACGGGTTGCAGGGGTCAGTCGGGTGGGCTAGGAGAGGATCGAGTGGCTGGTTGGCAGCTCTCCCTCCCGGATCGGGTTGCTTAGCCATCTTGGTTTTGGCTGCTACCAGGTGAAGGCCTGGTGAAGCTCCTGGAACCACGAGCGCAGACATTAAGTAAGGGGTTGGGGAGAGAACCACAGTGCAGGGATGCACACACACCACTACATGCATGCGCACACCCAAGAATTGCATGACAGTGAGGGCAGGGACAGAGAAACAAATGGAGGGAAAAGATGGCATGATGGGGCAAATGAAGCCTACCCACTGCACATTCAGCTGCTGCATCACCAGAACCACCTGTCAGCAGAACTGGATTGGGACACTGGGTGGAGGAGGATGGCCTGCTCTGTCCGATCCCGCCACAGGCTAATCCAGCGAGGGTACCAGTCGTGAGGGCCAGAACAGACTGTGGGAGTGGTGGAGTCAGGCAAATAGGCAGCTAAACCCTACTATGGCCTCAGGAATATAAGTCATTCAGCGGGGGTGCAGTGTGCTGGCAAACTGTGGATTCACAGAGGCTGAACACAGACAAACATGATGAAGGATGGCAGGAAGATACATATTGAAAAGTGGACCCAGGAGGAGAGGATACACTGATAGGGGTGTTGGAGCTTTAACGAAGCTAATCAAATGGAGGATTTAAAGATCACTTACCTCTTTAGGCTGACAGATAATGTGGTAAATATCTTCACTGGTGTCATTTTTGATTACTCTAGCTGGCAATTGAAGGTAGTATCTTCCATTTCCAGAATGCACTCATATTCTGTGTTCTGGTCCTAGCACAACACAACAAGATAAAGGCAGGGCCACCAAGGTTAATTACTGAGAGGAAGACAGAGTCTACAATCAAACCAGTATTTTATGTCAATTATGAAGCCCAGAGGGCCCTGCAAGTAAGTGATCTCAAACAGTGCTTCCACCTACTTCAAGCAGCTGAAGGTTTCGTCCAATCAGCCTCAGCTCTCTCTGCAGACCAACTGGCACCAGTGTGGACCCGTCAATACTCCTGATGCAAGGCAAGCATCTGGGCCTACATCTTCTCCCTCGGAGCGCTGCAAATGGCAATTGAGACAAATAATAGCCAACTGCTACTTGACACAGCCTCACCCCCCACACACACACATCGCACACTTCCCACCACCTCGAGGTGCCAAAAGCAAGGGATATGGGATACAATCAAATGTGTTACTGAAAGGACTGGCAACATAAAATTAGAAATCAGTTTTTCAGATGACAGTGAGAGGACATGTTACCCATGGCAGCCTATTCTTAGCCAGTCAGCAAGCAGCCATAGTCAGCTGTGACACTTGGTCAGATGAGATGTCAAGCAGGTTCTGCTTAGACAAACCCATAAAAGGCTGACCCAGTGAAGGTCTTAAAGGGACACTGTCAACCCTTTTTGGGTCATATTAAATCTAGTTGAAAACCCACATTTTATGCTGCTTACCTTCTCCAAATACCATTGGTGTTGCTGGCTTGTTGTTTTATTTGCTTCTTTTATTGGTAGAACTGAAATGCATGTTGATAATATATTATACACAATCTTGCTTTTGTTTCAAATCCTTGATCTACTCTTACTCCATATTTCCAACATTAGGGACACCCCAAGCAGTGCTGCCACTGATGGTGCAATAGTCTTTTCTCCTTCCACTGCATCATGAATGGCTAGATTGTCTGGGGTGTTCCTAAGTCTGGGAATGATGCAACAAGAGTTGATCAAGGACTGTAAACAAACACATTTTGTGTGGTAACACCATTATGGTGGTCACCTGTTTTCACTTTTAAAAAGAATAAGTCAGGATCAAACTATCAGCTACTTCCACCAGTCTCTACAGAATGTGAGCAATCATAAAATGTGTTTTTAAACTAAAGACACTTTGAGGCCTAAGGGGTTGACAGCGTCCTTAATGTCGACAGCCTTGTAACAGACTATAAGCACCAAGCACAGACTTTACATCAATGGCAACAGTGACAAGCTCCTCCTTGCAGGGATGGACATAAAGTAAAATGCAACTGTGCTATTCATGTTTGGCTCAAACTGTGACAGAACTTACTGTGACCAGCAGAAATTACATTCTCCCTTGTGTGGACCTTCATGTTCCCAAATCCTCAAAGCACCGAGATATTGTAGGTCGGTCTGTTTGAAACAGGGATGATGTTGATAGGGAGAGAGTTCACATTAAATGTTTTCTTCGAGGGCATGGCCAGCAGCCATTGTGAGAGGACATGCTCTGCTGCAGCTCTCCCACAAAGGATTAATAATCCAACACCATCTAACAGCATTTATTGACATTTTAAACAATACAGAAATACATGTCTACTATACCATATTTATCCCTGGACAAATGCTGGAGCAATTTCCGCTATGGGAGCCCCCAAAAAAAAAAAACAACAACTCAGTGAGGAGGTCAGCAAGAGGGCCTAGTGGAAGTAGTAAGGCACTAGCACAGACTGAGGAGAGAGTGGATGAGCCTTCTAATAAAGGTTTACTATAGGCAATCCAGGTGGTGGAAAAACAAATCATACGACTGGATCACAAAGTGGACAATTTTAATGGCCAAATAACTGTGCGTGAATCTCAGGCCTCCACAGCCATGGCGGAAGCCAAAGACGCTGCTACCTCAGCACTGAAATCTATCATCATGGGTCTAATTAAAGTATTACAGATCAAGTGAGTGCTCCCGACCAATTGGAGTATTCTTTTCTCTGCACACAAGCCACTCTTATTCTGTGAAGAGTATCTCATGTGCAGATGCCCTATAAATGGACAAGTTTCGGGACAGTTTAAAAAAAAATACATATATTATTGATGAGCTCGATCAATAATATATATCCCCGTTACCCGTGGTTGCTGTATCAGAGTGGATTCACTTGCATCCAGCTTGAGCCAGAACAGCTCAGCTTGGCTTCGCTGCTCTCACTCCAGTCGAACACACATGAAACCACTCTTATACAGCAAACAAGTGGCTCCAGGGAAATATTAACATATAAACAAGACCCTTCACTATAGATTAAAGGCCTTGGAAAAGATCCCTGCTTACCCGAAGTGGCTGAAGGAGAGGACTCTGCTGGATTTGCAGGGTCTTGGTTGAGTGAAAAGCTTCTACTCTACTATTCCCTATCCTTCCTCCCTACCCTTACTGCTACAATTCCACTGCGCCTCCTTCATCTCCAAATACAGGTTTTGGTCCCTGTCCTCCTACCTATCCCTCACTACTCTCTCCTATTCCTTCTGTCTCGTGTTCCCTCCACTGAAGGATCCTCACACCTTCTCCTTTCCCTGCCCTCATTCCTCTGCTATGCTGCCAGCCTTCTCCTATCACCTTCCCTCCTTCCCTCTGGAACCTGCTCCCTCCTCTTGTCTCTCCACACCCCCACCCCCAGTCTTCCTAAGGCAGCAGCTAACCCCCCACCCAACCATCTGCTGATCCTCTCCTGTTGCAGCCCCTAACACCCTTGATATTGAGCCTTCTCCATGGTTTGACCTCAGCCTCTATCGGGCTCGACCAACCTACAACTGCACTGCCAGCATTACACCTGCTCTGGTTTCTTTATTTGTCCATCTTAACCTGCTCATTGTACCTCTGCTTAGCTACATCTAATTTTTTATTTCCCATTTCAACATGGCTAATTATACATTGTTTGTAGCTCACTTTGTACTGGTCACTGGTACTGTGTTTGCTGTTATCGTACATTGTTCCCTCTCCTGGGTCCCACCTAGAAAGCGAGCCTCGTCTCAGTGGGCCCTCCCGTCACCAGTTTTCACATCAGTAAATAAATAAATACATAAACAGCTTCATTAGGAGCTGGCCCAGACAGACCACAGAGCATTCTGTCAAGTACAAAAAAAAAAAAAAAACAGTGATAATAAAAGTACTCAAAGGATTTTTCTCTTTACTCTTATACAGCCACGTGAAAGAGACTGGGCTGGAGCAGCACGGCATCCAGGCCTGGTGACTACTCGAAAAGGATAAAACCAATCTCAGCTTTGCTACAAGAGACCCGCGCAAACACTCTGATGGCACCAGGTAGTACTATGATACTTTGGAGTCCCCACAATTTACAATATCCTCTAAAACTTAAAGTTGTCTATGCAGGTAGGACTAGGAAAAGGCAGACATCCTGAAATGAGGGTTACTCACCTGTAAAATACAATTACGTACTAACTTACCATAACAGTAGATCTTTGAGAGGCTCTCTTGCAGCAGGCCATCACTGGTAGGACTAAGCTGTTGAGCACTAGGACCACACAGAAACCTTTCTAGCTAGCAGTCTACCAGAGGGCTGCCCACCTCCGACATCAGTGGATGACATCAGCCTATCCTATATAAAGTGGGCAGCCCCACACCCTCCTCAGTTCTCCGCCAGTGACCATAAGCAGGGTACCAGAAGGAAACTGAGGAGACCGAGGTATCCCAATAACCAATAAGAGGGTAAAAGCAAAAGGCTCACTTAATGGAAGGAGAGAGAGGGAGAGAGAGAGAGAGACAAGAAGGGGAAGCAGGGCCTGCTGCAAGAGATCCTCACAAAGATCTACTGTTACAGTAAGTTCTTACACAACTGTGCCATCTTATTTGAGGTATATCTTGCATGAGCCATCACCAATAGGACGAGTGCCAAGCAGTTCTGGCACCTACAGACAGTCCAGTAGTAGGTAGAGACATGACAGCCTAAGAAAGGAGGCCTTGAGGACAGCTAGGCCAAAGTTGGCCCCTATGCCTAGAGGTAATGTCCAGACTGTAGTGCTTGTAAAAGAGTGGACAGTACTCCTGGTGGCAGCAGTGCAGATGTCAGCTAGGACACATTATGGAAACAAGTCACTGATGCTGTTATACCTCTTGTAGAGTGGCCCTTAACCCCACAAGGAAGTTCCTTGCCGTACTTCTGGTAACAATAAACAATGCAATTTTCTAACCACTTAGACAAACACTGTTTGGACACTGGGGCAACCTCTTTCCAGGGGCGAATGAAACAAACAACCAATTGGGACTTCCGAGAGTGTATAGTACCTCAGAGATTTTATGCACATCCAAGGTATGGAGCAATGCCTCCCTTGATTGGAATGCTCTGGAAAATAAACAGGAAGGTGGATAGACTGGTTCAAAGCAAACTCTGACACCACCTTAGGAAGAAACTTAGGATCTGTCTTGAAAGACACCCTATAATTGTGAAAAAAACAAATAAGGCTCTCTTTACACGGGGCCTGAAGCTCTGAAATCCTTTGAGCAAAAGTAATAGCAATTAAAAACAATGTTTTCTACGACAGAAAGCGTAGCTGGTAAGACACGTCTGGTTCAAAGGGAGGCAGCATAAGTTTTTCCAACACAGTTAGGTCCCATGGTGGGACAGATCTCTGATTGAGGCTTTAAGTAAAATGCCCCATAAAATGTACAGGACAGACGAAAATGTACTCACCATAGTAATCTAGTTTCTTCTAAGGGAATCTTACTGTATTCTGACTTATGCAATATGGTCTCAACATAGGACTGCCCCGGAGCAAATGGTTAATAGAACCTATGCACATGATGGAATGCCATGCTCGAGCTCAGTTTTCAAATCACTGTCCCTGGTAAACAGTTCTAAACAGTCAGATTCTTACTGAAACCTGCACTGAACAATTTCCTATTACTAAAAATGATAATAATAACAACAACCCTCCTCAACAAACAATAGGGTATAGACAAAAGGATTTACCCCTCTTTGAAAACCTTTAAAGCGGCATCACTAAAACTCTAGTCATAGATGCCCCAAAATCAGAACATAAAATACCCCCAGGTCTGCAACATCTCTATCACAGCTGTAGTGCAGTGACCATAGGTTTCGGTAGGGAGGAAGGAGGGAGCTCAGAATACAGTAAGATTCTCTTAGAAGAAACAAGATTACTATGGTGAGTAATTTTTCTTCAAACCCCAGGAAATCTTACATGTATTGTGACTTATGCAGCTTAGCAAGCAGTGCCTTTGGAGGTGGGCCTATAACCTATTTAGGAAACAGGCTCTGCAGAACTGCTGTGCCAAACCTGGCCATCGCCTCTGACCTGGACATCCAAATAATGATGTTTGGTGAATGTGGACTGATTTCCAAGTTGCAGCTTTGCAAATGTCCACTAGGGGATATCACTAGCAGCTGCTAGAGAAGCTGCAGTACCCCTAGTTGAAAGGACCCTGAGGCCTGCAGGTGGTTGCTTGCCCACCTTGCTATAGCAAAACTGAATACAGGCTACAATCCATACTGCAATGGATCATTTTGTAGCATGTTTCCTTTCCCCTCCATAAGTGAGGAAGAACTGGGTTTGATCCCATATATGACCTTTGTGTGGTCAAGATAGTAGCTGACTGCCCTTTTCACATCCAGGCTGTGCAGCCTATGCTCACCAGAGGTGGAATGGTCTGTGAAGAAGACTGGCAAAGTAACAGACTGGTTGAGGTGGAACTCTGATACCACCTTAGGCAAAAATCTCCTGTCAGTTTTATTTATTTATTAATTTATTGAATTTTGATGACCGGTTGGCCCACTGGGCCCAAGGTCCCTTTTCAGGGGTGACCCGAGGAACAGAAGCAATATAATACACACAATCAGGTGATCCAGAAGCAATACAATACATACAGTCAGGTGATACAGGGTTACGAGAAGTAGACAAGATAATGAGGATAACAGTACAGGCAATTATTCTCAGTTAGTTCTCAGAACTATTTTGTCTCTATAGACAGCAATGTGCTCAGGTTTTGTGGACAGTGCCTGGAGCTCAATGATCCTTCTAGCAGAGGTAATGGCTACCAGGAACACTGTTTTCCAAGTCACATATTTGAGGTTTGCTGTAGACATGGGGTCAAAGAGAGGCTGTATTAGCTGAGCAATACAAATGTTGAAATCCCACATGAGGAGCAGGCTTCCTGTCTGGTGGGTACAAATGCAATAATCCTTAAAAACTTCTTGAATAGTGGCTTTGAAACCAAAGAAAATGCCTTACCTGCTGATAAATAAGCTGAAACAGCTGCCAGGTGGACTCTCAATGTGGAAATACTTAAACCTGTGGAATGCAAATGGGTCATGTAGTCCAGAACTGTAGAGATTGGCTTAGGTATGGGCTAACCCCTTACCCAGACACCAAATTGAAAATCTCTTCCAATTGGAAACATTGGTTTTCTTGGTAGAATACTTCCTGGAGACTCAGTATATCCATGACTCCTTCTGAGAGATGTAAATCTGCATACTCTTTAAGTCTTCAAAAGCCATGCTTTGAGTCTGAGGAATAGCAGATTGGGATACATGATCCTGCCCGTGAGGATAACAGGCTGCAACTCCTGGGGAGACTGGCTTGGCTTGGCTACTGACAATGATAGGATCATGGAGTACCAAAGCTGTCTGGCACAGTCTGGGGCAATGAGGATCATTGAGGCTGGTTGAAGCCTGAGTTTGTTCAACAGTTTCAGTAAGAGAGGAAAAGGAGGGAAGGCATATAGAACCTCCCTGTCCAGTCCAGCAAAAGTACATCCAGAGGAATTGTGCCCTTGATGGGGGGCCTGCAGCAATACTGTGGGAGTTGGTGGGTGTCTGGGGCTGCAAACAGATCCACCCCTGGGGTGCCCTACCTCCTGAAAATGGTCTCCAAGACCTGCTTGTTCAGTGACCACTGTGGTGTCACGATTTCCTCTGCTGAAGGCATCTGCCAAGACATTGTCCTTGCCTGAAAGGTGGACAGCTGAGAGGGAAACATTCAGAGAATAAGCAAATGCCCAGATTCTCATCAGCCACTGTGCAGAGGGAGTTGACCTTGTGCCCCTTGCTTGTTTATGTAGTACATGGTGGTTGTGTTGTCTCTTCTGACCTGGACCACCTTTCCTCTTATCAGATTGTGAAATGACTGAAGAGCCAGAAGAACTGCTCTGAGCTCCAAGAGGTTGATGTGCAGAAGGGATTCCTGCTTTTCCACGTGCCATGTGCAGTGTGATCCCCAGATGTGCTCCCACCCTAGGAGAGATGTATTTGTCGTGAGTACCAGAGAGGGAATCTGCTGCAAGAAAGGTACACCTTGCATAAGAGTGCCCTTTTCCTGCCACCACTGCAGGACTTGGAGAAAAGTAACTGTTACTGGAACTAGCTTTTTAAGAGAGAATCCTTCTTTGGAGCCAGTGATCTCTAAATGAAACTGAATGTCTCTCATCTGGAACCTGGCCCTGACACCATTGCTATGGAAGCTGCCATATGGCCTAGCAATTGCAGAAGTGCCTTGCTGGCCTGGAAACATGAAGTTTGAAGGAATTGGCACCAGGATAGGGTTGTCCACCCTATCCTGAGGCAGGTAAGTTATCCCTTTTTGTATCCAGTTCTGCCCCAATGAATCTGGAGCAGCTGAACTGGCTCCAAACAGAATTTTGTGGTTCACCAAGAACCCCAGTGAGTAGAGAGTATCTTGTGTTATTGACAGGGCCTCCTTTATTTTGCTGTGACTGGCCTACTATGAGCCAGTCATCCAGGTAGGGGAATACTGACACCCCTTGTCACCTTAGGTGTGCTACTACCACAGCTAGACATTTTGTGAACACCCTTGGAGCAGATGTCAGTCCGAAAGGCATTGCCCTGAACTGGTAATGACCTGATGGCAACCTGAACCCGAGATACTTTCTGTGTGACCTTCTGATTGGGATGTGAAAGTAGACATCCTTCAGATCTAGGGATGCTAACCAGTCTCCTGTCTTAGGGTGGTAGTATGGTAACTAGAGTAACCATCTTGAATTTTGGTTTTGACAGATGCTTGTTTAAGTATCTGAGATCCAGAATGAGTCGCCACCCCTGTTTTCTTTATTGTGCGTAGTACTTGAATACAGGCCCTTTTCTATCTGGTTGGAAGGGACTGGTTCCACTGCCTTTTGTAGCAGAAGACCTGAAACTTCCTTTTCCAGCAGGGCTGTTTCTGATGGGGAGGAGGGTTCGAACTCTTGATCTCAGCTTTGGCATAGCTTTGAAGCTGAGGATAAGTCCCTGGCCCACTACCTCCAGGACCCAATTGTCTGTGGTGATATTTTTCCACTCCTGGAAGTAGTGGGCCAGCCTGCCCCCTATTGGAATTGGGAGGCGACCTGAACAGTCACCTCAGGGTGTCTGTTTGGACTGTGCTGTGGCTGAATATTGGGACCAGTGCGCCACTGCCTGCCTCTGAAGTATCCCCTGGGCTGATACTGGGGAAAACCTGAGGCTGGAAGAAAGGCCTATAAGTAGGCTTTGCCTCCCACCCCTGCATGATGCTTCTGGGTGGTAGCAGCTGTTCTTTGGCTCCTGCACTTTGTATGCAGCCTTGTATTCATCCATTTTCTTCACATATGCCTCTGTTTGCTCCCCAAACAGAGACACAGGGTCACATGGAAAATCCATGGCCTTAGTTTGAGTTAGTGGTTCTAAGCCAAGCAAACCTTTGAAGGACACAGCAGATGCCATCTGCCTGGATGCAGTGTCATTAGAGTCCACTGCCATCCTGAACTGTGTCTTAGCAGCTTCAATATCCCTTTTGCAGCCTCCTCCAGGTCAGCAGCCATGGGGGCTGCCTAGCAATTGCACTACTGTGGTCCACATATTTTTCTGATATCTGGCTGTATATGTCCATGTAAGATGCCTGCCTAACAGCCAAAGAAGATCCCAAGTACACATTTTAGCTATGGAATCCATCCCTCCTAGAATCCTTGTCTGGAGGATGAGAGGCCAGAGGGATGCCAGCTTTTGTCACAAGCTGCAGCCTGTACCACACCTTCATGGCTGGGGTGCCCAAAGAGGAATTTTGTCCCAGACTTAGCCAACTAGTATTTCTTATCCACCTTCCTGTCTGTGGGTGGGATAGAAGTGGGGTTTGCAGAACTTTCATAGTCTGCTTTCTTAGAGACTTATGGAGAGGGAGGAGTAGCCTCTTTGAAGGGAGCACATCCATCATCTCCTTATAATCCTCTTCCTCCTCATCCTCCGTGATTCCTGGGATGGGAGGTAAAGGGATTGAGCCACTTGCTTCATAAAAGCAAAACAGGAGGTAAAATACTCTGTTGCCTTGTCAGGGGAATCTGGTCTGTGAGGATCAGGGTATATGTCTGGATCAATAGGGTGCCCCAAAACCTCATAATCTTCATCATCATCAGGCTCATTCCCAAAGTCATTGTCCCCATAAGGATCCCACATTGGTCTGTTAAACGGGATAACATTTGAACTGGGAGTTTGTAGAAATGGTTGTCTGTCATCTGGAACTAGGGACTGTAATGACTGAATAATCCTGATCACATTAGCGATCTCCTCGGCAGAAGGAACCACGGGTTGTTTCGTTGCAGTTCCTGGTGCTTTTCCTCTCTTCTTGACCACAATGGCCAGTTCAGCAGCCTTATCTCCGTTCATTTTTTCAAATAGAGCTATCGCCCCTTCCGAGGGCAGCTTCTGATTCATCAAGTTGGTCTGCATCTGGGTATCAGCCTTATCAGCCATTCTTTCCGAAAGTCTTTTAAACTATCTATCCAAGGTGGACTGTGAAAAGTTAGCACAAATCTCATAATCTGTCCGTGAGTGGTCAGACCCAGACAGAATAAACAAATTAAGTGTGGATCTGATTAGCAAAAGTTACCGCACTCGTACTGTGCTAGAAACCTGTGGGTCCTGTTCTCCTGAAAATCAAGGACAGTGAAAAGAATATCAAAAAAAATTACGTAAGTCAGCCCAGTGGCATGGAGGGTTGAGGCACTGGATGCCACACCTCGCACCATGACAGCAACCCAGGTTCGGGAATGAGCCCGGGCAGTCAGGGGTCAGTGGGGGAGGGGAGACTGAGTATCCTGAGGGACTGCTCTCTTGCTTCCCGGGGATGGTTTCGGGAAGCAATCGCCCTGAGCTGCTCTGTTGTGGTTGGAGGTGCTCAACGCACCACACTGCGGATGTGAGGGGCTGAGTTGCGGCATAATGCTGCCTGCCAGCCGCACTCTACGGGCAGGAATTGTAAAAAAAACCCCCACCCTGGGGATAGATGAAGGACTTTGGCCTCCTAAGCCCACACTCCCAAATCTGGACTGGCTTTCTCTCCACGGGCCAACTCAGTGCCTGCACTTTGCCCTATAGATAGAGCCTCTGAGTGGATGGGGCAGCCCTACCACCAGGGGGTTCAGAACTGGAGGTGGTGCTGGGTGGCACGAGTGGAGAGGACCTAGAGATTCATGAAGGAGGTAGAGACTGGGAACCCCGAGGTTGCTGAAAGGAGTTCCTTAGGTGGTGGAGATAAATAAAGTTGAAAAAAAAAAATTTACTAGTGAATAACTAACAAAATAAAGTTTCTCAAGCGATGAAGGAGAGCTCTCTGGAGACATCTTACTGAGGCAAGCAGAGTAAAGAATCTGACAGTTTAGAACTGTTTACCAGGAACAGTGATTTGAAAACTGAGCTCGGCCTAGCATTCCATCATCTGCATAGGTTCTATTAACCATTTTGGCTCCAGGGCAGTCCTATGGTGAGACCATACTGCATAAGTCAGAATACAGTAAGATTTCCTGGGGTTTGAACAGCTGGGCCTCTAAGCGCCATCCACAGGTACATGATACACAGAGATGGCAGACAGCTGTACCTTAATAGAAGAGCAACATAGACCTGAGTCTGACAGGAACAAGGTACTTCAAAACCTACTCCACTGGACAGGTGAAGGGTGTGTGAAGCAGCCCAAAGAGCAAAGTGCTTCATGCAGTAGATAGCCCTGGTGGAAGACTTCCTGACCGCCACGAAAACATCAGCCACTCTAGGGAAGACCCCAAATCTGGCTATGGCTATGTTCTCAGGAGCCATGCACGGAGATGGAGGAACTTGAGGTCTGGATGGACCAGGGTGCCCTGGTCCTGGGACAGCAAGCCTGTGCACAGAGGCAGGGACAGCGGAGGTTCCACTGCCAGCTGCTATAGTAAGGGGAACCAGATCTGATGAGGCCAGAAAGGGCAATGAGAATCACTGTAGCCCCTTCCAGCTGGAGTGATTAGAATTCGTTGAAGGAGCAGGAAGGAAGGAGGAAAGCATACAGAAACCTCCCTGTCCAGGAGAGGATAATGCATCTCACCAGAAAACTCCAGGCCCTGGATCTAGTGAGCAGAAAGACAGCAGTTTTGGCGTGTGTGGGGATGCAAAAAGGTCCAACCTCAAGCCAACCCTATCTGTCAAAGAGGTCTTCTACCACTGAGATCTTAAGTTTCCACTTGTAGAGCCCTAGACCATGAGCAACTTAAGCTGTTTGCCAGGACGCTTTTGGTCACCGGGAACATGAATGGCCAAGACTTTCATACTGTGCTCAATGGCACAATACCAGACTCTCATTGCTTCCCTGCACAGGTGACAGGAATGAGTCCCCCACTTGTTTACATAATAGAGTTCACATTTCTGTCTGAAGCAACAGTGAACCCAGGAAGAGCAGAGTCAGTAAGGCCTTTAGAGTGTACAAGACTGCCCGCATCTCCAGGACACTGATGTGGAGATCCCTCTCAATCTTGGATCAAGTCACCTGAATTTGGTGGGTCCCCATGGGGGCTCCCCAACCAAGGACGGAGGTGTCCATCATAAGGATCTGCTGAGGGGAGCTATAGAAAAGGAACTTCCTAAAAGGGGCTGTGGCTCCAGCCACCACAACGTCACCTTCTTGACTGGATCTGACACCAGCACATGGTGATCCAGGGTATTTGTGCACTGGTCCCACTGGGCCCACATTGTCCACTAGAGATTCTCATGTGCAGCCTGGCTAACGGAACCACACCAATGGCTGCTGCCATGAGGCCCAGCAACCTTAGGGAACTCCTTACCTGAACATGGCAGTTGGAGAAAAGAAGGCGGACCTGAGCCATCAGGCAATATGCTCTGTTGGAAGGTAAAAAGGCCTTGCCTTGAGCCGTGTCCAGCACTGCCCAATATAAAGCAGGTGCAGCAGGGGTGAGAAATTATTTTGGCTGACTGATGGTAATACCCAAAGCCTGGAAAAGACTGCAGGTACTCACCAGGGTCTGTAGCAGATGGTTCCTGCATGGGGCTGCCAAAAGCCAGTCATCCAGGTAAGGAAGACTTAAAAGCCTGTCGCCTCAAGGCTGTGGCCACCACTGCCAGGCAGTAAAAAACCTGGCAGCTTCCACTTGCGGTGCCGATGTCCTGGGTTCGGGCGACGACTCTGGAGTCAGTGGGCCAGCTGAGGAGAGAATGACTGAGCTTCCCAGGGACTGCTCTCCTCTCTGGGGAGAAGAGTATCCAGTTCAACGTGGACCTCTGGTGGTGGCTGGGGATACCGCTCGCGCCGGCACCAAGCGTTGGTGGGATGGGTCAGGGTCTGGTGTCATTGAATGTCCCCTACCCTGGAAAAACCATGCATAAAAAATGCTGGCCCACGAATGATGGTCCCCATCTCTGCCTTAGCTCCTGTTGCAGATTAAGGTCCATTGAGGGGGGTTCCCCCGAGGCTCACCCGGGACAAGCCAGGGCTTAGCAACCAAGTGCCTTGGGAGGGGGCACCTGCCCAGTGGCCCCAGGGAAGTAAGCCTGTGGATGGGGACAGGGCAGCAGAGCGGGAGATCGGAGGAGAAGAGCCAACATACACACACAAAACAAACCTGGGGGCTGAGGACAGGCCAAGGGCAGAGTTTGAAACTGGTAATGCTCTCCCATAAACTGGAAGCAAAGGAAGCATTGGTGGGATGCAAAATCTTTGATGAGCAGGCAAGCATCCTGCATATACAAAGAGCAGAGTCAGTCACCCTAGTTAAGCAGGGCAGCGGTCCCTGACGTGTGGCCATCCGGAAACATTTTACTCTATGTACAGGTTGAAGTAGCTCAAATTCAGGATGGTACACAGATCCCTGGTTGCTTAGGAACCAGGAAGAAGTGGGAGTAGAACCTCTTCACTGCTGAGTCCGGGAATGGCTCTATAGCCTTCTTTGTACTAAGGCTTGGATCTCTGCCCGTATGAGAAGAACATGGCCTGGAGGATATGTGGACAGACCAGGAGGATTTTCTGGAAGCCACTCTAGAGTGTGGCCATGCTCGATGAGCTGCAGCAACCAGTTGTCTGTAGTAACCTCCCTACACCTGTCCAGGTGGAGGGAGAACTGAGAACGACCACTGACCACCGCTTCCCAATGCCATACTGAAGGGAGGGGTCTGGCAGAGAGTCAGAAGGTAGGAGCAGCCTCTAGCTGGGCTGCAGCTGCACCTCTAGTGGCCTGGGAGGGGCTGGTGCAGGCACAGGAAGGTGGCACCTGCCTTGCATTTGCCTTGGCCTTAGAAGTGGCCCGGCCTGTATATGGGAGGAACAGTGAAAGGGCCCTGTGACCCGATTTTGCTCAGTGTGGTACATGGAGTGACCCACGTTAAGGTCTGCCCAGAGGTTTGAAGTTCGGAATAATATCACCCCAAAAAGCTTGGGACCCTTAAAGGGGTGTCCATAATGCTTGACTGGACATCTGGAGCAAAGCCGAGACTCTGAGCCAGCCATGGTGCCTCATGCTAATGCCAGTGGCAGTCAACCGCCTAAAGCATCCAAGGCATCATAAGCTGCCCCGAGGACATAGGTGCCAATGTCTGATCCAGTCTTCAGGGTCTGAAGGTTTGCTGCTCGAGGGTCATCTGGCATGGCCATGACTGCCTCCTTGGCCTGGTTTCACAGAAGGTTTTGGTATTGCACCATGTGGGCCAGGTAGTTAAGAGCCATATGGCTGGGGTGGCAGACACGAAGGCATGCTTGCCCACTTGGTCAAGCTGCCAAGACTGTCTGTCTGCAGGAAGGGCACTGAGGCGCTTGGGCCTCTTGGTACAGTAGTGGGCCGATTGATAACCACAGAACTTTTAGGGTGGTCACTGAAAAAGGATTTGCCCGCAGGAGCATGATAAAATCAGTGAGCCTTTTAGAGACCACTGGAACCATACAAGGGTGCTGCCATGTGGCCTTGGTCATGTCATCATAAGACTCAATGAATGGGGACTACCAAAGAGGGACCAACGCACTGTCAGGTGGCAACACTCTGGATCTTGTTTGTCTGTCTCTCACTCCACAGTGGAGTAGAGATGCCTCATGATATCCATAAACGTGGAGTCATCAGGTGATATGGGAACAATACTGGGCCTCCTTCATTCCGAGGAGTCTGCCAGGATGAAGGAAGACTTCAACTGGCACCGCTTGTCGGTGACCGAGTCGCCATCAGGTTGGCAATTGAATGTCTGGACAGGAATGCCTATGTTGGTAGGGCTCCTAGGAGGAAAAGGACCGTCTGTGCATGTGTGGATCAGGGCTGGAGTTAGGGGTACCTCAGAGGCCCTTGAGGGTGCGGCTGAAGTAGCATGCTTGAAGAAAGGATCTGGACCGCATAAAGGTCCACAATTCTGAGATCAATGCATGGTAGTCCATTGGCACCGGCGTAGGGTCCCGTGAGGCACAGGGTAGTTGCAGACTGGCTGGGGTCCCACTGGGCGAGGGATAAGGGTAATCCAGCACTGGTCTACCCCTGTCGGGTATGAGTAAGCCAGCATCGGCCCCCTGGGGTCAATGCCAGATCCCAGGCTGCAGCCCTACAGGCACTGGAGATGGTACAGGGTTGACCCCTTGAGCGGGAGGACAAGCGTAGGTCCCCAGGCATTGGAAGGGGAGGACGAAGGCCTGCTAGCGCAGAGGTGACAAGGCTGGCAAAGGGCCCGTGGACTGCAGGCAAGCAGGCGTGAGGCCCGGCAGACACCAGAGGGGTTCTACAGGTGACGAGAAGGAGAGACTGGCACTGGGGAGGAGGGCGCCCAACGAAGGCTGCAGGGAGACTGGGCCTGAGAGGCACCAGTGTCCTGCAGCACCTGTCCCTGCGAAAGAGAGGCAGGACAGACAAGGGTCCTGGGGCCAAGACTGGCGCCAGTGGTGTGAGTGACCAGGCAGAAAAGAGCAAGTTGGCGCCAGCAGCACCCACACCGCCAGAGAGCTACAGCCAGGCACCTGCTGAGGAGCCCGAGAAAACAAGTGGCTGAAGCAGGCTGCTGATTAACTAGGATCTGCAGCTTATCCATTAGGTAGGGAAATGAGCAGACTAGGTGGGCCAAGTGGTCCTTATCTGTCATCAAATTCTATGTTTTTATGTTATGAAAGAGTAAGGGGTGGGTGCAGGATAAGGCAGACCCTGTCCCAAAGAACCACCACCGGTCACGGAGATCCGAAGGGCAGTGGGGCCACCACAGCCCTGAAGGGGTAAGGGCATGCAAGGCCGAGGAGGTCGAACTCGAAGAGAGGAAGACCCTGATGTTGTCATCTTAGGAGCCTTTTGCGAGGACCACAGCTGAGGTAGACCGGGGTCAGTCCCGATCCTTTCCTGGAGTTTGTGCTTGATTTGCCCTTGGACTTGGATGACGAAGAGCCTGAGGACTGGGTTGGGGAGGCAGAGGAGCCTTGAGTCTGCAGCTCCTGGTCTATCAGGGATCAGGGTGACCTTCTGCTGGAGGAGATGGCTTCAAGGTCTTCTGACAGCATCTCCTAGTGGCTGGGTTAAGCTTCTGGCAGACCTCGTGAGGCTAGGCAGAAAAGGCAAGCAGAATGGCCATCCTTGTCTGGGATCTATTTACCATAGGCATTCTTTGTGGAGTAGTCGGAAGAAGATGGTTGAGAAGACATAAAAGTGAAGGAAAAACACTGCAATGGTTCAATGTTTGACAGATTAAATGAGAAAAAAAAGAAAGCACAGTAATTGTGGTAAAATGGCAGTCAACTGTAGCTGCAACTGTCAGTGGTCCGATACTGGCTGGTCTATGGCAGAAAAACTGAGGAGGGCATGGAGGCTGCCCACTTTATATAGGATAGGCCAACGTCAGCTGCTAATGCTGGAGGTGGGCAGTCCCCTCTGGTAGACTGCTAGCTAGAAAGGTTTCTGTGTGGTTCTGGTGCCAGACGGCTTAGTCCTACTGGTGATGGCCTGCTGCAAGAGATACCCTCAAAGTAAGACCTGTAGTTCTAAGAGTGGTAATGGTGTACATCCACACTATGGCAGGCTACCTTTTCCTTTAATTCCAGCCGAACGTCATCAGTTAAGCTCCTCCCATACACCGGATGGTATACTCCTCGGCATTACCCTGTGACGTCAGACCTTGCACACTGGAAGCAGGGATCCATTTGCCACTTGCCAGGGAGGTCGGATGGGTTGTGTGGATGGGCACCATATACCCTCCTAGAAAGTACAGTTACGAGAACTTACCATAACAGTAGATCTTTAAGGGATATCTCTTGCAGCAGGTAATACACTTGAGTTATAGCCAGAGGGTGCTCTTCTGCATGGCAGGCTTTCCCAGCAGTCTTTCCTAGGGGCACCAAAGATTGACCTCATCACTGTGTGACTATATAGGCGGGCAGGCCCAGGCATCCTCAGTTCCTTTGCTGGCTTCAGCTCACTGATTCTAGTGAACCGAGGTGCCCTAGGAACTTTCCTCTTACATATGTGAGGATATACAAATTCTGTTCTCTAAGAGAAGAAAGGGGAAGGAGGAGGATGGATTGCTTGCAAGGAGATACCCCTCAAAGATCTACTGTTATGGTAAGTTCTTACGTAACTGTACTATCTTCCACGAGGTGATCTCTTGCAGCAGGTAATACACTTGGGATGACACTCAAGCAGTAACATCAGAAGGGTGGATGAGTATAACAAAAGGACCCATCATACGGATGAAGGCCATGTGGCAGGAGGCTATTATCGTGAAGGTATGGATTGTGGACCATATGGCTACATTACATATATATGCAATGGACACTCCCATAAAGCAAGCAGCTGTAGCAGCTATGGCTCTCAGAGAGTGCACATGGACAGGGTTAGGTAGTTTGCTGTACTTGTTAGAACGTAATGCAATTAGCCAGCCATGTGGAAAGGAAGAGTCTTACCAGAGGGAGCCTTCCTAGAATGGACGAAGGAGACAAAGAAGTGTGTTGTAATTCTCAGTGACGAGTTTTCTGAGTAGAAGCATCTAAGCACCCTGTGTACATTGGAAGGTGTAGAAGTGATACCCTGGATTTAAATGCGGGTAATAACAGGTAGCTCAAAGTACATTCTGAAACCACCGTTGGTAAAAGGAGGAGTTGATGCCTAAAGAAATTCTGTCTTTGTAAAAATAAGGTAAGGTTATTGTACCTCAGGGTTTGAAGGGTATAAAGGTGTGACAGAAGTCACTGCCAGAAAAACGGAGGTTTCCGTGAAAGAAAACCGTGAGAATGACTTGGTCAAAGATAAACTGTCCAGAAGAGAAGTAAGGGCTCCACTATGCAGTAGGATGTCTAACTGGGGCTAAGGATGTAATATTCTCGCCAAGAAAACACTGTTGCCAAGTGATGTTGGTAAATAAGGTGGGTCAAGAAAGGCCGGATAGAGGTCAGGTGAACCTAATGGAGGAGCAGCTCAGGCACGTAGCCTTGAGCGAGGATAAACATTCCAGACTTGTAGCACTGGACATGAAAACAGGTCCATGGCCGAGAAGGCCCATATGGTAAAAACATTACAATTTGAAGTTGTAGGTTTGTCTGTTAGAAAGTTTGTGAGACGCCAGCAGAATGTTCTTCATTTGCAAGAAGACCTGGAGATGAGATATAAAAAGTGTCTGCAGTAGCCACCTGTGGAGTGGAAGGAACCCAGAGTGTGGTGAAGTAATCTGCCTATATCAGATCTGGTCTGACAGGTAACAGCAGCGGTTTGCTACTGTTAAGCTGCTAGTAATGGGAAGTCAAACCCAGGCTACGGGGAGAGATGACAGAGAAAGGAGTCCGTCCCAGGATGGGACAGGGCAGCCATAGAAAGTCCCCATTTTCGAGAATGGACGGAAGGCCTGGAGGACTAGCCCTATTTTTCTCATGTTGAATAGATTTACATGGAGTGAAGCAGAGCCTGGGACTCATTGTCCCCGAGTTTGAATGGACCTAGATGTGCACCCAGTCATCAGGAAAGTTTAAGTAATTAATGTTTGGGATGACATCAGGGGTTGAAATGGGCATCTTGAGGGATGTGGGTTCAGCAGGTTCACCAATGAAAGTTAGGTCAGAGGTGCAGAGGGACCCAAACTCAAGCCTCAAAGGAATTAGATTTTTGATCTCACTGACTTTGTAGTGCGTACTGGTCAAGCCATATGCATAGTGCTGTGTGGGTATCAGTCTTTGAGATGGCTATTGTCACATGTCTTAAAAAGTAGTTGTCTTACTGATACCTATTGTACCTCTTGAGTTTGAATGGCCAAAGACATAAATGAGGTTTGACAGTCCTCTGGTAAGTAGGCCCGAACCTGCAGCAGTGTCCAAGACTATTCCTATGTATTGGACATGGTGGGTAGGGATAGGAGAGAGAATAAGGCCAATCTACACGTAATCCTTTGGGCCTTAAATATTGTGAGAGGGACTCATAGGGAGAAAGAAGGATGGGCCACAGAGTCTGCCACAAAAAGCCAATCGTCCTGGTATGGGAAGAAGTAGTGGCATGACCCTAGATTGGTGGCAGGCACAACTGCAAGGCAGGGTAAACAGCCTTGAAGCAGATGAAAATCAAGTGCAGGGCTTAGAACCAGTAGCGTTGCTTGCTGGGATGTAAGTGGCCTCGACCCATGGCTCTTGTAAGGTCCCCACTTGCTACCATTACCACCGAATGACAGAAGCTGTCATGGTACTGAGGTGATAGCTGAGCAGAGTGATACCAGTCATGGGCTGTTCTGAGTCGTCAACCAGATGTCCGGAGGGTATCTAGAATTGTCTGGGCAGCAGGATCACAATGTTTGAGCCATTAAAAGGCGCAGTCATAATCAGGGCCCAGATTCTTCTGCTTCAGCACATCAGAACAAAAGTTCTGCAGTAGGGTTCTCATTTGCCGCAGAACTCTGCGGCGCTTGACACCAATTTCTGTGACAATTCTGCAGCACATTTTACCTCCTTAATTTTTCCTTTTTTTTGCCATATCTGACAATGCACGTCAGAATAGTCATTTTATGGGTTTTTATCACAAATTTTCAACATAGCCAGTTTAAGACCTCTGCTCATGAACACTGTCACTGTCATTTTCTTAATCTGTCCCGAACATTGATTTTGCACACCAACTGCGCCCATAGTGCACTAAATGTGAAAACACAGTTCGGTGAGATGTAAAAGTGACAGTTGTACTGTTCACAAGGAGGTGTGGTAAAATGGCAATGCTGAAAATCTGAGTGAAAATATTAAAATTTCAAAGTTACGAGTGTGAGTAGGAACTGCGCAACGCACGCCAGAAAACATTCATTTTGGGAATATTTCACTAAATTTTCAACATATGGTTTTAGTTCACTCATGACCTGTGACACTTTTACTCGCTAACTGGTCCCAAAAGGTGGTTCCGCGACAGTGACAGCGAAATCACCTTCGGACCGAACAACAAAATGACAGTGTCGTAGTTCATGAGGTGGGCCCTGAAACCCCCATGTTGAAAACTGGGTGAAAAAATTCTCAGAAATGGCTGAGATATGTAACGAAAGTTGAAAAAAAAGCAATTTATGCCATTATACAGCTTACCAGCATTTCTTCAGTTTGCGGTCGGCTTTGAAGAGTGCAGGCGTGTTCCGGTCCACTGAAAATCGATGCGCTGGGCTCGGAGGTAAGTATCAGTTGGAGGTGGGGTGTGGGGTATGCAGAGGGTGAGCTGGTTGGGAGGGGGCAAAAGAATCAATGAGGAATTTTTTTTTTTTTTCCTTCAGGTCTTTTTATTTTTTCAGACAACGGTGGACTTTTTGCCATGCTGGGGTGGGCTCCCAGCGTGGCACCAGAACAACAGGGGGGAGTGAAGCCGACAGAGTTGGGCATCCCCATCGGCAAATGCACTTCTGCCATGTTGGGGTGGGCTCCCAGTGTGGCATACAGACATCTGGGAGGGGCAGTGAAACAGGCGGGGGTTGGGCACCCCGTCAGCAATTCACTTCTGCCACGCTGGGTGGACTCCCAGCGTGGCATCCTGGTATTTTTTGGGGGCAGTGAAGCCGGCGAGTTTGGGCACCCCGTTGAAAGTACACTCTTGCCATGCTGGGTGGGCTCCGCATGGCATACGACATTTTGTTGGAGGGAGCGAGCAGTGAAGCTGGACGGGGATTAGGCACCCCATCGGCAAAGGGCATTTGTTCTGTGGGCGGCTGCAAATTCGCTGGTGACAGCAGATTACGGGAAAATTCTGTGGTTTGCCACAGCCAGAGAATAGCGGAAAACTCAGGGCCCTGGTCATAATTTTTATATTCACAGCCAGGAAAACTCGGAGATGCAGAGTCATGCATGTTGTCCGATATAAAAAGTGTGGTAAAGTATCCCGCGGCCATATCCCACCTGAGAGGGTGCCGTGAGATAAAATACCAGTGTCCTAGCCAACAATGGCCGAGGTCATGGGGAAGAAGGAAGTCCACTGACAAGAGTTGTGGCTAAAGACCAGAGCGTATGGTGGTATGTCACCATATGTCCCTTATAATTTGAGACTCAGACATTCATTGTCCTGCATGGTATACCGTGTTCGGCAAGGTAGGCCAGATGGCAGGAAGCTGTGTTAGTTGGTAAGGAGTTCATCTGTCTAGGCTTGTTAGCGTGATCATGAGTGGCAGGAACAGCCATAGAATCTGCATCCGGGTGTTTGTAAAGTAGGATGGTCCACCGAGCTTGTATCTGGCAATCTGCATGTCTTGGTATGGCATGACTTTTGAAGGGTGGTTACAGGCAGGTATGACTGCATTGGTGAGCAGGATCTCAGTAATAAGTGAAGGAGGCGGCCTTGAAAGAGGCCGAGGACCAGCATCTGAAGAAGAATACTTTCTAACACTTCTTCAGAGTTATCCTCCAGAAGAAGAATCTACCTCCCTAAAATAAGGAGATATATTAGAGGACAGTCCCAATTGAACAGAAACATGTCGGAGGAAGTAGGTGACGTGACCACTAGAAAAATTCCCTGGGAATGGAGGTCTGAGTATCTACCTGTAAACAGCTGACTGAGCGACAGTAGCCACGTGTATAGAGGACAACGTGGTGACAGGGGTTGTCTGTCTTATAGGAATCAAAGATGAGGTAAGTCTATGTATAGAAGACTGGAGCCTGGGGTGAATAAACGGGATCCCTGGTCGTAGCAGTCAGCTGTGCTTTTATGGATGGCTGGTTGAAAAGGAGGAAAATGTCCGTAAGGGTAAAACTTTTATCCTTCAGTGTAGGTCTCAAGCCATCATCGGCAGAAGTAGATGCCAAGGATGGTCCTAAAAGGAGGAACCTTCGATGGGTCTGCTAATCGGGCTGAGACAACTGCTGAGCAGGGGCACTGGTGATGGCGTACACTGGCAGCAGTGGACAATGACAAGAGCGACGCCCAGGAGAGCAGGAGTAGTATTCCATGGCTGCGATGATGAAAAGATGAAGGCATCTTATAGTGCAATATCAATGGTGTACACTGGTGGCAGTGGCCATCGATGAATGCAATCCGGAGGACGAGGAGCAAGATGTCCCATCCTGGTAAATTATAAATGAGTTACTGCAAGCAACCACAGCATGAGGGGCACCGTTGATGGTAGGCACTGGTAACAGTAGCCACGACAGGAGCAAGTCTGGGAAGGATGAGAAGCAGCACTCCACAGCTTGCTGATGGTATGGTGCACTATAAATGGTGAACTGGAGATGGTGGTGTCAATGAATGCAAACAACGTTGACAAAAGTGTAGTGTCATCAACAAGGAAGATATCTTTATGGTGCATCACTGACGGTGTGCACTGGAAACAGTGGTCACTGACGAAAGCAACCAACAGAAGATGAGGAGTAATGCCTCATCAAAATGATGTTAGTAGTGCCCCGCCGACAGTGTGTGTGCTGGTAACAGTGGCCGCTTATCAGAGCAAGCATGAGTATTTATAAGGAGAATCACCCACATCGAGCTGATGTAATGGTGTCCCGTCAATGGTGAAACACTGGAAAAGCATCCATCGATGAGAGCAACCTTAAGGCAGATGGTGTATTGCTCCACATCAGAAAATGATGTAACCATGTTCTGCCGATGGTGGCCACTGGAAAACAGTGGCCACTGATGAGAGCAACCTTGAGGGAGACGAGGAGTATAGCTCCACATCTAGCTGATGACTATGGAGCCCTCCGACGGTGCAGCACTGGTAAGTGGTCATCAACGAGAGCAACCTGAAGGAGATGAGGATCATTGCTCCACATCTGGATGATGATTATGGAGCCCCATCAATGGTGGGCACTGGTAAGTGGCCAGAGACGGAGCAACCTTGAGAAAAAGACAAGCAATATTGTCTCGTCTTGCTGGAAGGAAAAATAGTTGTTAGTTACAAATATAGTCAACGACAAAGTAAGTAGGTTTCATTGATGAAGAAGGATAATCATTGATGAAGGTGGGAACAGTGAGGAAACATCATTCCCAGGTTAAGGTCATGTCAAGAACTGCATGCACTGGAAAGAAACTGCTGCTGGACTTCTGGTGACATCACCAGCAACATGGCTGTACAGTCACAGAGCTCCCTGCTCCTCAACAAAAGAAATAACTCCACACGGCTTTGAAATGCGAATTTGAAAGAATATGCATGAACTGCAAAGTGGAACTACAGCTGTTAAAAGATCCCAATCAAAAACCTAAAATCCAAGAAGGATCAGTCCAGATTGAGTCCTCAGAGCACAGCCACTAGCGGGAGAGATTCGCCCATGAGCATGGCGGAGAAGACACAAACAGAGATGGACACTTATCTCGCTCTAGGTTCAAACCTTACTCTCTGAAATTAAACAGTTTAGAACAGAGATGAAACTAGAATTCAGTAAGCTGCACACCTATCTGAATAAGCTGGAGGCTAGAGTAACTACCACAGAGGAATGCATTTCGATCGCAGATGACGATATAGTACACCTCTCAAGAGCGGTTCAGTTCCTAGCTCAACAACAAGAAACTGTGTCACAAATGCCTGGACCTAGAGGCTCATTCACGATGAGATAATCTCAGAATGTATGGTTTGCCTGAATCGACAGAAGTTGGGGATATGGCAGAGTTCGTGGAGGATCTTCTGAAACACATACTTGATTTTCCACAGGCCTTCACCTTGAAGATCGAGAGGCATGCTGCGCCTAGTACCCAAGCCCACCTCCAAGACAGCCAGGCCTCGCTCAATTGTAGCCAGATTCTCTACTTTTAGAGATGAGGAGATGATTCTATGAACATGCGGGAGACAGGGGCAAGTGTATTACAACGGATCAAAGCTATTCTTCGATCAAGATTACCCCTATAATACAGCAACAGCATTTACCATACGCACCATTGTTCGAAATTTAAAGTGCTGGGGATTAAATTCCAAACGCCCTATCCCTCATGCTTGCAGGTACATTGGGACTCAGGCATTGAATTATATCACACATCTGAAGAGGCACTCCAAGCACTGAAGAGTTAAGGACACGAGTTCCCTGAGGCAGCTTGTCGATCGAGCAACCCACCATTTTGTAGAACCCATGGCTCGGTATCGCAGAACAGAACGCAATCGAAGCCGGGAAGAGATCAGCAAACAACTCTCCAGAACATCAAGAATATGCTTCAAAACTCACCCACACTCAAACATATGGGAATTTGCTCATGGAGGGTGCGAGAGACACCTGAGGAGAGGGGCGAACAGAGTGAGTTCATGAGTTTTTGTTTTGTACTCCTTTCCATGTAGGAAGCAGAGGTTCCTGTACTGACTGAGTACATCTTGGCACTCCAGTCACTGGACATCAGGAACAATGAGAAGGGACATGACAGTAACTTATCATTAATGACTGACTGCTGGTTTAAGGGTCCCAGGAGCTTTATACACTTGCCAAAGGGTGCAAATATAGATAGTTTAGCATTTGGAGAACTTATTAATAACTCTAAAAACAGACATTTAGTGCCATCTGACTTTAATAGAAGCCTAAATAAGAGAGGGGAAGAGGAGAATTGGTTGTCTTCTCTCTCTCTTCTCTCATTTTTGATCATCATACTGCTGTTTTTCTTTAGGGTTGAAAGAAAAACCACATAGGTTATATAGATATTGTTGTCAATATTTTGTTCATTAGAGAGAAAACCTTGCAGGAAGCAAGATAACGCTGGACGCTTGCAGGCCATTAAATTCTGGGACAGCAACAGAAACAATGTTATGGTGCATTTGCGGAGGGAAGAGAGTTTTTCTGCTCTACTAATGACTCAGTTATGTTACCTTCTGGTGCTCATTTTGACAGAAGGGAGCCATATCACACCTTGCCCCTTGTCAGGAGTATCCTTGGTGACAACACGCTATTTTATATGGCAAGGACCCTTCAAATTTAGGGTCCAGGAAGAATGAGCCACTACCTTGGCTCCTTCTCCCTCTCTGAGCCCTGGCTGCCTCGGTAATTAGGAACATTACCTTTGTTCCCCTACCATGGGAGTCATTTTGTAAACAGTTCAGCCGACTGGGTGAGGACTGCCCTGTTGGTGCCTGTGTATGTGGTATTTATGTTTATGCATTATGATTGTGTTCATGTTTACACCATGTATGTGTTTTGCTATATGTTACTACATCAAACAGAGGATTTTATTGGCAGCAAAGGCTTGAGTATTGAAGAGAGAGTACAGGGTTATGCAATATCACAGGAAATGTGGATCACTAATGGAAACCAATGGGACTGGGCAAGGAAGAGCTATGAAAAATAACTTGGGGAGGGGAGGCTCAGATCAATGCATATGGGTGTATTTGTTGTGTGTTTTTGATGGGGATAACATTGTTATAAGAATTGTTTCTCACAACGTTAATGGGTTAAATAACCCAGTAAAAAGAAAAATGTTATGTCCATCATCAAAAGCAGAACCCTTCTTTGTTTCACTACAAGAAACTCATCTCAATAAATGTGAGCATCAGAAAATAAGGAAAGCTTGATACGATAGGGTGATAGCAGCTTCCTATGAGAAGGGAAAGAAGGAGTTCTGCTATACTGGTTTCTAGGGAGTTCAATTTCAAAAACAGTCAGCTATACTGACCCAGAAGGCCGTTTGGCCATACTGTCTGGTAACCTGGAGGGCTCCTTCAATCACACTGGCCTCTCTATATGCCCCACTGGCTCCACGATGGAAGTCTTTCATTCACTATTACATAAAATAACAGAACAGCAGAAGGGAGTGCTAATCATGGAGGAGATTTAAAGCAAAACGGGGACAAAAGGACACATCTAGAAAGGTGATATCCAGGCAAAGCCCAGTTGACAAATTAATTAAAAATCATCTCAAAGAAGCTTTTGGGTGGATGCATGGAGAATGCAGAATATAAATAAAGAGAATAGGCACATTACTCCTATCCCATGGCTCTTATGCTCGAACAGACTACTTTTTAATATCTGGGGAGCATCAGAGCCAGGTACTGGAGTGTAAACAAGTCTCCTCAGTGCTCTCTGACCACTCACAACTATTGGTGGAGTCGAACTGGAATGTCAGAAGGGACAGTCTCTCTGAAAATACAGGTTACTGACCAGTAACAGGAGTTCTAGGAATGGTATATTTGTTCATCCACACTGTCTGGCAGGTTCCTTGCCGCTTTAAATCTTGCCAGAAGGTCTTCAAGCTGGCTACTCCCACCCACCCAGGTGATAAAACTCTCAGCTCCACCCCATGACGCCAGATCTAGCCGGCTGGAAGCCAGGTTGTGCCGGGCCAGGAGGCCGGGTGGTAGTGTGGATGAACAACATATACCATTCCTAGAACTCGTGTTACGGGTGAGCAACCTGTATTTCTAGGGACATGGTTATGTTGTTCATCCACACTGTCTGGCAGACTCCTAGCAGTTCTCTGGGAGGAGGAGGCAAGCACAACCCCTACTTAGGGAATAATGACTGGAGAACCGAGGCCCCAAAATCAGCATCCCAGCGTGACTCAAGGTCGATGTGGTAATGGGTAATGAAGGTGTGCTGACTTCCAGGTAGCAGCCCTGCAGATTTACTGGATAGGGACGCCCCTGGAAGCAGCCACCGATGCAGCGGTATGGTGGGTAGAATGAGCTCTTATCCCTCCGGAAGGCTCCATGCCCACCAACCTGTAGTAGAGATCTATGCAGGAGGTGACCCACCTGCCTATTGTCCGCTTGCTGCAGGTCTGCCAGGTGCAGCTTCAGCGTAGGTGACAAACAGCTGGTGAACCTCTCACCGAATCTTCAGCCGTCCGCTCCTTAGAATAAGTGAGCCTTTTAGGGTCCAAAGTATGGAGCCTATATTCGGCCTCCGAGGTGTGATTGGGTAGAACACCGCAGAGTCAACACCTAGTTAAGGTGAAACTCTGACACCACCTTCGAAGGAAATTGGTGGGGCGAGGACAACCTTGTCCCTGTGGAAGACCAGATAAGGAGACTCGATGGAAAGCACCTGGAGCTCTCCCATCCTTCTGGCTCACGAGATAGCCACCAAGAAGGCGTTTTCACGACTGGTGAGAGATGTCACACCTGTGCATTGGCTCCGAATGGCTTGCCCATGAGCTTAGCCAATACCAGCAGTAGATCCCACGGAGGTGGAGGTTCTCGCACCAGAGGATATGTGATCAAGGCCTTTGCAAAAGCTCCCGACCACCTTCCTCCGCGCCATCGACTGCTTCTGGCCCCACCCGCAAGCAGAGAGATGGCTGCCAGGGTGTCTTAAGGTCGCCGACCAAGCCCCTGAGAAAGGACCACAGGTAGTCCAGAATGCTTGCCAAGGAGCAGGAGGAAGGGTCCAGGCCCTTGCCCTGACACCAACTGAGAATCTATTTCATTTAAAGGCGTAGCATTTTCAGGTCGACTCCTTACGAGAACCTCAACAACGTTGAGGACCTCGTCGGAAAGACCCAAAGCCTGGAACTCTAGCCAGGAACCAGGCCAGGTGCAGGGATCAAGGTCCAGATGCAACCTTCCGCTGATTGACTGAGATCAGGTCTGGGCAGGCTGGAAGCCGCCTCGGGAGCCTGGAGCTGAGGCTGAGGATCAGGATACCAGAACTGGCGGGCCAGTCTGGGGCTACTAGACTCACCTGCGCCTGCGTCCCTCCTCGCCTTGAGAAGCACCTTGTGAAGCAAGGGAAATGGGGGAACGGATAGAAGAGGCCCAGGGTCCACAGCCTCAAGAAGGCATCCCCTGCAGCTAGCCCTGCTGGGGAGGCGGCATGAAATAGTCTCAGCTTCACATTCTCCCTGGAGGCAAACAGGTCCACCTGAGGCATGCCCCAGTAGGAGAACAGATCTTGCACTACCTCTGGCAGGAGAGACCACTGATGGGACGCAGCTCCTATCTGGCTTAGGGCATCGGCCAGAATGTTGGAGGCTCCTGCCACATGGATGGCAAGGAGATCCGCCCAAGCGCAGCATGAGAGACCAAATGCGGACCACTTCCCGCACAGAGACATGGAGCACGCCCTGCCCTGGTGGTTCAGGTAGTATATGGTCGTGGTATTGTCCATCTGGACCTGGACCACATGACCCCATACAAATGGAGCGATGGCGGTGAGGGCTAGATGAACCGCCGAAGCTCCAGCAGGGTGATGTGGCATCGACTCCCGAGGGGACCAGAGGCCGACGCCTGTGCTCCCCCAGATGGGCACCTTAACCCATCAGAGAGGCATCGGTCGACAGAGAGACCGCTGGCTCGGGAAGACAAAACGGGATGCCCTCCTGCAGATGAGCTGGAATGGTCCACCACTGGAGAGCTGCCCACATCTCCTGGGTCACTGTCACTGGCTGATCCAAAGGATCGGAGCAGCTGGACCATTAGCTGGCCAGTCCCCATTTTAGGGCACGATGATAGCTAACGGGCCCAACGGACCATGCTGGTGCAGGCCGCCATGAGGCCCAGGAGGGCGAGGAAGTGCCGGCAGAGCGCAATTGCCCAACCTGAAATGATTGGGCAAAGGAGGAAAGAATCCCCCCTGTCCGCCGGGAGCTCTGTTTCTGGCTGGCAGAGAGTCGAGCTCTGCCTCGATGAATTGTACCACCTGCTTTGGCACTAAGTTCCGACTTGGCCTCGTTGATAAGGAGGCCAACTTGAGAGCAAACCTGGAGGACCAGACTCCTGGACTACTCCACCTCAATCCTGGAGGAGGTCAGAATCAGCCAGTCGTCCAGGTAGCTGTACACCCGACCCTTCGCGCCGCAAGGAATGCTGTCACCACTGCCATGCATTTGGTGAAGACCCTGGGAGATAGAGAAAGGCCAAATGGCATGGCCCAGAACTCGTGAGGGACCCCTCTGCCCTGAGGCGGAGGAATCTCTGGTGGGACGGATTGATTGGGACATGAAAGAATGCGCCTGGAGGTCCAGAGAACAGAACCACATGCCTCGTTGCAAGGATGGGATTATCTGAGCCAGAGTGACCATCCTAAAGGTCCGAGACCTTAGGAACCTGTTCAGGTCATGCAGGTCAAGAATGGGGCACCAGCCCCTGTCTGTTTTGGGCCCAGGAAGTACCTGGACACAAACCCTGGGTCTGGTGGAGGATCCGCCACCTTCCTGATCACCTCCTTTTCGAGGAGCAGGGCAATGTCGGCCTCGACGAGCTGACAGGGAGGTCTGGACCCCGTAGCCCCCGTGGGCAACTGCTCGGAAGGGCGGCGCCTGCTCGCATCTAGAGGTAGACCCTTTCCTACCACCTCCACACCCAGCGGTCCGTGGTGACAGCGGACCAGGCGGAAAGGAAGTGGCAGAGCCATCTCCCATGGGGAACCCAGGGAGGAGCAACGAGGCTGGGGGTGAAACCCTCAACCCTTCACTGGGCAGGCTTGGAGGAAGGACCGCCTAGGGACCTCCTGGACCTTTTCCTCACGCTTCCTGTTGGAGGAAGCCACAGGCTTGGCTTTGGTGTGTCAAGCACGAGCCTGCTGGCCCTGATGCTGGTGTTGCTGGGCTGGGCGTGCGCATGGGCAGAAGGTCGAAAGGACTTATGTTGCTGATGTGGCCCTTGTCCTTCTGAGCAGATGTGACTGAGTCAAGGGTAGCGTTGGACTTTAGATCCTCTGAGGTGGCCTTCCACTCCAGGGCCGAACAGGTCGGTCCCCAAGAAGGGGACATCCACCAATTTGTGCTGGGTATCCGCGTAAAGGTGGATATCCTCAGTCAGGCTCTGTGGCGTCACTGCAGCCGCTACTGGTCGGGCACAGGAGGCTCTGATGTCTAGAGCCGTTTGGAGCTGCTGTTTTGCCACTGCCCTTCCCTGATCCCGCACCTGCCTGACTGCAGTCTGCAGGGTCGGCCGGGAGATGAGGGATCACCTCATCCAGGGAGCCCATGAGGGTGTGGGAGAAGTGCACCATCAGTACGGCCAAGCTGGCCTGACGGAGGACGCAGCATACACCCTGCGCCTGGCATAGTCCAGCTTTTGTACTCTTTGTTGGGGGCTTATCCACATCCCTAGCATTCCCGGAGCGCCAGAAAACGATATCAGTGACCAACCCCTCTGCAGAGGAGTGTTCAAAAGCCGGACAAAGAGCCGGTAGGACCGGATACTTCTGGCCATCCTGTCAAGGCGAGGACAGGAAGCCGCCACTGCCAAAGCTTCAAGGCTGGGCCAACAATGGCTTCAGCCACCGGAAAGGCCTCTGTGGAGAATCCCCTCAGTCCAGTATCTCCATGAGGGGATACTTGGCCCGCTGGATACGGGCTCGAGCTGCATCCTGCTGGACTCCGAGATGAGCCGAGCAGACCCAAACTGAAAACAGGAGGAGCTACTGTCAGGGTCTGAAAAGAGCTGCCTGGGGCTCGAGCCACCCTCCTCCTGCCGAGGATGGTCGGGAGTAAGGGTGACCGACATCCGTGGGCAGACCCTGACCCGACCGAGAGTCCTGGTCGGAGCCCCGATTTCGTTGTGGAGGCGGGAGGTTCCACCACAAATCGGGTGGAGCAGCTGGTTTTGGCCAAACAACCGCCCAGGCTTGGGCACCCGACCACCACGAGGGTTGTTTCGGCCTTCGGTGACAGTCACTTAATGGCTGGGAAGGTGACGGCGCGCTTGTTCCCAGACAAAAGGAGCTGCTGCCACATTAAGTCCTCATAGCATTGACGCAGTTTGCCCCAAAGTTTCCGAGGAGGAAGACGAGGATGAGCGGCGCCGCTGCTTTTCTTGGTGCAGAGACCTAGACCGCAGATGTCGGCAGGATCGGCTGCACCGAGATGAGGTCCAAGACTGAGACCCCAGTGTTTCCGGTGGTCCTGGGTGGGAGCGGGGACACCCGCCTCCCTCAGCTCGGATCCTTCACCAGGGACTCCGCACAAGAGGCGCAAGCAAGTCCTCGGTTTCCACCGGGGAACCGGTGATGAAGGGTTGTCGGTTCATAGCTAGTCGACAGCCCGGTCCGACGGGTCGAGAAAAATCTCGACCGCATTGACGGGTGTCTCGGGTCGGCTGACCTGACGGGGACACCGTGAAGCCAGCAGCCTTAGCCGCAACCTCGACCGAAATAGAGTGTCGACTGTCTTGAGAAGGGAACCTCCCGCCTCCCACGAACGTAGACGGTGGGACTTACGCTGAGTCCTTTTGACCGAGAAGAGTGTCCCATGGCCCCTCACCCTTCATGGAGAGGGATTGGCAAAGCTCCTTAAGAGAAGCTGTGAAGGAGGATCCCAGAGAGCGGGATAAATGCAGCGATCCGAGGAAGATGAGGATGCGGCCTGGGCCGCCTCCTCCTCGAGGGTGATCATCTGCTTTCGAGTTGCTCAGCCGGAGCCAGCCGCCACCACCACGGGCCTCCTTGACTTCACCGAGGATAATGTTTCTCAGGGCACACAAGTTGTAGCTGGGCAGCTGGGTCTTCAAGGACGCTTGGCTCAAAGACCTGCACAACTCGCAGGCCTGCGGGTCGTGGTCAAGGCCAAGCAGTAGACGATGTGGAGTGCAGATCCATCCTGGACATCTTCGCTCGCATGGGCACCGCTTGAAAATCAGGAGTCGATTTGTCCATCGTAGCTGCAAAGGAAGAATTTGACCAAGTCCTGAAAACTTTAAAATTATTTTCGGTGAACCAAAGAGTTAGGATCCAGTCTATATGCAGAGCTGCGAGGAGGGAACCTGAGCTCCAAGCGGTAAGGAAGATCTGGCATCATGGGGCGGAGCTATTGTTTTACCACCCGGTGGGTGGAGAAGCTAGCTTGAAGACCCTCCGCAAGATTTAAAGTGGCAAGGAACCTGCCAGACAGTGTGGATACACAACAAATCCATGTCCCCAGAACTTAATTTTTGTTGAATCTAAAGGAATTTACTGATATGGCTAAGTCCCGTATAATGCAAATCCAACAGGAAAATGATTCTCTTGAAATAACTAGTACCATTCTATGGGACACAATAAAGACAGTCTGGGGCGGCTGGTGGCACTGAGGGTTGAGGCAGGACTCACACTTCACTCCACGCTGGCGACCCGGGTTCGAGCCGGACTCGGGTTGTTGGTGGGTCAGCCGGGAGACAGGCTTGAGCGTCCAACGACAGCTCGCCGTCTCGGGAGGGATTTGGCTGATGCCTGATACTTCACGACCTCCGAGTGGAGGTTTGAGGAAATGCAAGCTCCAACTTGGGAGTAGAGAGGTGGCCAATAAACAACCAGAGACGTCGAGCGCCAGCACCTTACGCCAGGGAGCCACGTGCTGCTCAGGGAGGGAGAAAAACGTGAAACTGACTGCCACAGCCAGGAACATGGGGAGACTGAGGTCGGGTCCATGATGTGACGGAACCCGACCAGCAGCCCTCAACTGACGAAATATAAGTATCGGTGCATTTGGCCCCTGCCTCATCCCACCCGGGCGAAACTGCGGCTCCATGGGGCTTGAGGGTCTAACTGAGTAGGATTCCTGGCAGTGGGATGTCCACTTGTCCTCCTGAAGGGTTGGAGGCAGGCAAGGGGAGAGATAAAGAGTAATGCAAAAAAAAAAAAAAAAGACAGTCTTTGGCAGGGATTGTATCAAATATGCTACTCAATTTAAAAAGCAGCAGAACCAGCAGTTAGAAGATCTCCAAAAGCAGTTGCAGGTTTTACAGGAGCAGCTTGCTAATGGGGATGTGTTGGCACTGCAAGCTTTACATAGAAACACAGAAACATAGACTTTGACGGCAGATAAGGACCACTTGGCCCACCTAGTCTGCCCATTTCCTACCTACAGGATAAGCTGCAGATCCTAGTTAACCAACAGAATATTTCTTCCTACCCCACAAGAATTGCCTTATGTCTGTCTCCTGTATTCTTGAATTCTCCCACAGTTGTAGACCCCACAACCTCCTCAGAAAGGCTGTTCCATGCATCCACTACCTCTCTGTGAAAAATACTTCCTCACATTGTCCCTGAACCGCCCCCATCTTTAAATTGAGTCTCCTTGTTCTTGCATGTTTTTTCTGAAAGATGCTACCCTCTTGGACTTTGTTGATTCCACTGAGGTACTTAAACATTTCTATCATGTCCCCCTCTCCCCTTTCCTCAAGGGTATACATATTAAGCTGTTTTTAGTCTCTCCTCACGGCTTCTCTTGCAGACCCTGCACCATTCTAGTTGTCCTCCTCTGACTGCCTCTATCCTTCGTGGAGATGGGGTCTCCAGAACTGGATGCAGTACTCCAGATGGGGTCTCACCAACTGTCTGTACAGTGGGATAACAACTTCCTGTTTTCTGCTGGTGATGCCTCTCCTATGCATCCCAGTATACCCCAGCTCTCCCTACTGCCTTCTCACATTGCTTGCTAACCTTAAGGTCATCTGATACGATTACCCCCAGGTCCCTTTCCTTTTTGTTTTGTTACTACCTCCCCTCCCCATTGTGTAATCTTCCCCTGGTTTTTTTTCACCAGGTGCATTATTTTGCACTCTTTGCATTGAATCCTAGCTGCCATACTCCGACCATTCCTCCAACCTTGCCAAGTTCCTTCTCTCATCCTTTCCACCCCGCTTGTGTATCAACCCTGTTGCAGATCTTTGTGTCATCTGCAAAGAGGCATAATTTTCCTTCCAGTCCTCTGCAATGTCACTTATAAAGACATTAAAAGGACTGGACCCTCTGTGTACCCCACTAGTAACCCTTCTTTCTTCAGAGTGGAATCCATTTACAATTACCTTCTGTGTCCTGTTGTCCAGCCAATGTTTTATGTAGGCTACCACCCTGGGACCCACTCCCAGGCTGGTTAATTTGACTATTAATGTTTTGTGTGGACTGTGTCACATGCCTTGCTAAAGTCTAGGTAGGCCATGTCCATAGCCCTCCCTGGTCTACTACTTTGGTCACCCAGTCAAAGAAATCAATTAGATCTGCCTGACATGACCTTCCCGCTGTGAACCCATGCTGCCTTGGGTCCTCAGCCCCACTGGCCTCTAGGTACTCAACACTTCTTTCCTTCAGAAGTGATTCCATCACTTTCCTACCACAGAGGTCAAACTGACAGGTCTGTAGTTTCCTGCCTCTGTCTTGCTCCCACTTTTGTGAAGGGAATCACATCCGCCTTCCTCCAGTCCTCAGGTACCACACCATCCTCCTATAATTTGTTAAAAAGGGTAGTCGGTGGTTTCACTAGATCTCCTAATTCTTTTAGAATTCTGGGTGAATTCCATCAGGCCCCACTGCTTTGTCCACCTTCAGTTTTAGGAGTTCTTTTAGAACCCTTTCTTCTGTGAAAGGACTGGGATCGACCCCCTATCCAGAGTGCTTCTGTTAATTGGATTAGGCACCTCCCTCCTCTTTTGTAAATACAGAGCAGAAATATTCGCTCATTATCCCTGTTTTTCACTCTCCCTCTGCCCACCCACCGCTCATTCTATTCAGCCTCACTATCCTCCCTTTGTCTTTCTATGCTCCTGATGTACCTATAAAGGTTTTATCCTCCTTAACAGAGTTGGCTATCCTTTCCTCAGTTTGGGCCTTTGCTATTCTGACTTCCTCCTGCTTCCTTCTGCCTTAACTGGTACAGCTCTCTGTCCTGCTCCTTCTGTGTTTTCTTATACTTCCTGAATACTATCTTTTCTCCCTGACTTTCCCGCCACCTCTTTTGAGAACCACAGTGGCTTTTCTTTGTTTTGATTTGTTTATTTGCTTCACACAAAGGCTTGTTGCCTCTGTGATGGCAGTTTTGATGATTCCCCATTGTTTACAGACAACTAAGCAGCAGATTCAAAATTAATAGACAAAAGGACAGAACAAGAATTACCATGTTCATGCCTAAAAGTATTATGAGACGGGCCCTTGTGTTTCCTGCCTTTTGGCTCGCCATCTGAGACAACAGACATCTCGAACCACAGTCTCACAGGTTCGAGACTCTCAGACAGGCCATTTGGTAAAATCCCCTGAAAAGATTTTAAAGGGTTTTAGGAATTTTTATTTGGCTCTCTATACCCCAGAACACACCCCGAAAAGCACAAATAGAATCATATTTGGCTAAGCTCAGATTACCAAAATTGACACAGGAAATTAGGATTCCTTTGTATTCCATCACCCCTAGAATTGGATTCGCGATAAAAAGATTAAAGACAAAAAATCCCCAGTCCGGATGGATATACCCCAGAATTTTTTAATTTTTCGAACAGAACTTAAAACCCCTTGCTGAAGGCCTGCAGAGTGGCACAAGCAGGGAAGCATTTCCTGACACCTGGAATTATGCAATTATTTCAAGCATTCCCAAACCAGGGAAAGATGCTACCCACTGTAAATCCTTCCATCCCATATCTGTCCTTAATATCGATAAGTTATACGCCTCAATATTAGCTAAACGCCTAGAGAGGGTGCTCCCCAGACTAACTGATTATGATCAGACAGGTTTTGTTCTGTGCAGGTAGACCCAGAATAATATTAAAAGATCACTACATATATTACACCATGCTGCCCAGTCAAAGGCTCCCTGTATACTTTTGAGCTTAGATGCTGAGAAGGCCTTTGACCAGGTAGCATGGCAGTTTCTGTACTTGGTCTCTTGGCTACTGGCTTCTCCAACCCTTTATTAGAATTATAAATAACATCCATACTAACCCTAAGGCCTATATTAAAATTATGGGAAAGTTCCCCATCCCAATATCACTGCACAGAGGTACTAGACAGGGTTACCCCTTCTTTGCACTGTATCTCGAGCCACTGGCTCAGGCGGTAAGGCAAGAAAGGAAAATGCAGGGTGGGAATTGGGAGGAGAAATGCATAAATACAGGTTACTCACCTGTAACAAGAGTTCTAGGAGTGGTATATGTTGTTCATCCACACTTACTGGCAGGTTCCTTGCCGCTTTAAATCTTGCCGGAAGGTCTTCAAGCTGGCTTCTCCCACCCACCTGGGTGGTAAAACTCTAGGCTCTGACCCATGATGCCAGATCTACTCATTGGAAGCCAGAAGGTCATGCTGCTAGCTGGAGGTCGGGAGGGTTGTGTGATGAACAACATATACCACTCCTAGAACTCCTGTTACAGGTGAATAACCTGTATTTCTAGGGTCGTGGATATTCAATCCACACTTACTGGCAGACTCCTAGCAGTTCTTCGGGAGGAGGGAGGTAAGGCCCACACCCCTCACTTGGGAAATAAGGACTGGAGAACAGAGGTCCCAAAACCAGCATCCCAGCTGACTCAAGGTCATGTGGTAGTGGGTAATGAAGGTGTGTGCTGACTTCCAGGTAGCAGCCCTGCAGATTTCCTGGATAGGGATGTCCTGAAGCAGCCACTGAAGCAGCGGCATGGTGGGTAGAATGAGCTTTATCCCTCTGGGAGGCTCCATGCCTGCCAACCTATTGGTGGAGATCTATGCAGCTGACTAACCTCTCCAACTTCAGCCATCCGCCTCTTACAATAAGAGAGCTTCTAGGGTCCAGAGTATGGAGCCTATATTCAGCCTCCGAGGTGTGACTGGGGTAGGACACCGCAAAGTCAGCCTGGTTAAGGTGAAACTCCAACACCACCTTCGGAAGGAATTTGGTGAAGACGCAGGACAATCTTGTCCCTGTGGAAGACCAGATAAGGAGACTCTATGGAAAGCGCCTGAGCTGTCCCATCCTTCTGGCTGACATGATAGCCACCAAGAAGGCGGTCTCTCCATGACAGGTGAGATATGTCACACCTGTGCATCGGTTCGAATGGCTTGCCCATGAGCTTGGCCAATACCAGCAGTAGATCCCATGGAGGTGGAGGTTCTCTGATCGGAGGATATGTGATCAAGGCCTTTGAAAAAGCGCCCAACCACCTTCTCCTGCACCACCAACTGCTTTCCAGCCCACGCCAGGTAAGCAGAGATGGCTGCCAGGTGCACCTTAAGGGTCACACCAAGCCCTAGCTGGAGAAAAGGACCACAGATAGTCCAGAATGCTAGCCAAGGAACAGGAGGAAGGGTCCAACCCTTATCCTGACACCAAATGGAGAATCTCTTCCATATGAAGGCATAGCATTTTCTGGTCGACTCCTACGGATGCCTCAACAACACTGAGGACCTCGTCGGAAGACCCAAGGCCTGGAACTCTAGCTGCTCAGGAACCAGGCCGTCAAGTGCAGGGATTAAAGGTCTGGGTGGAGCACCTTCCCTTGCTGACTGAGATCAGGTCCGGGTGGGCTGGAAGCCACCTCGGGAGCCTGGAGCTGAGGCTGAGGAGATCTGGATACAGAACTGGCAGGTCCAGTCTCGGGCTACCATAATCACTGCGCCTTGTCCTCTTTGCCTTGAGAAGCACCTTGTTGATCAAGGGAAATGGAGGAAGGCAAAGAAGAGGCCCGGGGACCACTGCCTTGAGAAGGCATCCCTGCAGTGAGCCCTGCTGAGGGAGGCGGGCATGAAACAGCCCTCAGCTTCGCAATCTCCCTGAGGCAAACAGGTCCACCTGAGGAGTGCCCCAGTGGGAGAACAGATCTGTACTACCTCCAGCAGGAGAGACCATTCGTGAGATGCAGCACCTATCCGGCTGAGGGCATCGGCCAGAGTGTTGGAGGCTCCTGCCACATGGATGGCTAGGAAATCTGCCTCCAGGCTGCTCAAGAGAGACCAAGTGTGGACAGTCTCCTTGCACAGAGGCAAGGAGTGCGTCCGCCCTGATGGTTTAGGTAGTACATGGTCGTGGTGTTGTCCATCTGGACCTGGACCACTGACCCGCATAAACGGAGGGAAGGTGTAAGCGGCTAGTCGGACCGCCTCAAGCTCCAGCAGGTTGATGAGGCATCGAGACTCCTGAGGGGACCAGAGGCCGTGCACTCTGAGCTCCCCAGATGGGCACCCCAACCCATCAGAGAGGTGTCGGTCATCAGAGTGACCATCAGCTCTGGGGCGGACAAACGGGATATCCTTCTGCAAATGAGCTGGAACGAGCCACTACTGAGGCCATTCCATATCTCCTGGGTCACTGTCACTGGCTGGTCCAGAGGACCGAGCGCCAGACCATTGGCGCAGCCAGTCCCCATTGTAGGGATTCATGTGTTAGCGGCCCAACAGACCATGCTGGTGCAGGCCGCCATGAGGCCCAGGAGGCACAGGAAGTCCGGCAGGGTACAACTGCCCAACCAGAAATGACTGGGCAAAGGAGGAAGGACCACGGCCCAGTCTGGCCAGGAGCTGCGGCTCTGGCTCAAGAGAGTCGAGCTCTGCCTGATGAACTGGAATCACCTGGCGAGACATGCCCGACTTGGCCTCGCTGATGAGGAGGCCAATTTGACAGCAGACCTGGAGGGCCAGATCTCTGACTGCTTCACCTCCAACTTGGAGGGGCTGCAATCAGCCAGTCATCCAAGTAAGGGTACACCTAGACCTCTTCAGCCAGCAGGAATGCTGTCACCACTACCATGCATTTGGTGAAGACCCTGGGAGCTGGAGAGAGGCCAAGGGCATGGTCCGAACTCAGAAGGGATCCTCTGCCCTGAAGCAGAGGAATCCTGGTGAGACGGATGGATTGGGACATGAAAGAACGCGGCCCTGGAGGTCCAGAGAACAGAACCACATGCCTGCTCCAAGAGTAGGATGATCTGAGCCAGAGTGACCATCCTGAAGGTACGAGACCTTAGGAACTTGTTCAGGTCATGTAGGTCTAGAATGAGGTGCCAGCCCCCTTCCGCTTTGGGACCAGGAAGTATCTGGACACAAACCCTGGGTCCGGGGAGGATCTGCCACCTCACTGATCACCTCATAATGGAGGAGACGGCAATGTCGGCTCGATGAGCCGACAGACAGGCCAGAGAACCCATAGCCCCCGTGGGGAGACAGCTTGATACGGTGGGGACTGCTCAATTCCAGAGGCAGACCCTTCCAACTTCCAACACCTAGTGGTCCATGGAGATATCAGACCAGGGAGAAAAGAAGTGGCAGAGCCGTCCCCAAGGGGAGCCCAGGGAGGAGTGACGAGGTTGGGGGAGACCCCTCAACCCGTCACTGGGCAGGCTTGGAGGAAGGGCTGGCCGAGGGCCGCCTGAACCTTCCTCCCGGCCCTGCTGGAGGAAGCAGCAGGCTTGGCTATGGGTGCCAAGCAAGCCTGCTGGCCCTGATGGTGTTGCTGGGCCGGACATGCCGCAGGGCTGAAGGGATGAAAGGGCTTACACTGCTGCTAGCGGCCTTTGTCCTTCTGGGCAGATGTGACAGAGTCCAAGGTGGTGCTGGACTTCTCGATCCATTTCAGATGACCTTCCACCCCGACCAAACAAGTTGGTACCCAAGAAGGAACATGTGCCAGCTTGTGATGGGTATCCACCATAAAGGTGGAGATCCGCAGCCAAGCTCTGCGGTGCATGGCCACTGCGGCGCTACTGTCCGGGCACACGAGTCGGGCCGATGTCAAGGAAGTTTGAAGGTTAGCCGGAGGTGAGGAATCACTCTCATGCAGGGAGCCCAAAAGGCGTGTGAAAGTGTACCATCAGGACGGGCCGAGCTAGCCTGACGAAGGCCTAGGAAGGAAGCAGCATAGACTTTCTGCCCAGAGTAGTCCAATTTTGTACCCTTATTAAGTGGCTTGTCCACATCCCAACGCTCCCCAGAATGCTGGAAAATGCTGTCGGTCACTAGCCCCTTCAAGAGGGGTGCTCCGAGAAACCGGAGAGTGAACCAGTGGGAACAGCATACTTGGAGCCATCCTGGCGGAAGGTGCTGGACAAGAAGCTGGCTGCTGCACAGCCCAGGGCTGGGCCAACAATGGCTTCAGCCACCAGAAAGGCCTCCTAGGGGATCCCTTTGGTCCAGTATCTCCGTGAGGGATACTTGGCCCATTTTGAAACGGGTTCGAAGCTTCATCCCAGTGGACTCAGATGAGTCGAAGCATTCCAAGGAACGAGGATGGGCTCTAATCCACCGACTGACCCCAGTGGACTCCAGGTCAAGCGGCCTGGAGAACAAGGAAGAGTCGTCGTCAGACTCTGAGGAGTCTGCAAACAGCTGCTGAGTGCCTAAGCCACCCTCCACCTGCCGAGGTTGATTGGGAGTGAGGGTGACCGACAACCTAAAGGGCAAGCCCTGACCCAACCGAGAATCCTCAATCGGGCCCCAGTTTTCAGTTGTGGAGGCGGGGTTCCACCACAATGGTGGTGCAGCCGGTTTTGGCCGAACAACCGTGCCGGCTTCGCCCTCAACTACTACGAGGGTTGTTTCGCCGCCCGTGACAGCCACTTAATGGCCAGAGAAGGCAACGGAGTCGGCTTATTCCCGGACAATACGAGCTGCTGCCACATTAGATCCTCATAGCGCCGACGCATCTTGGCGCCGGAGCCTATTCTGGCGAAGAGGACAACGAGAATGAACGGCGCCACTGCTTTCAAGGTGCAGAGACCGCTGACGCCGGCAGGAAATGGCTGGACCTGGAAGAGATCCAGACCGAGACCTTCGGGACTTCTAGGTGAGTCTGATAGGTGGTTGGGGAAACCCGCCTCCTCGGGTTCAGGAACCTTAACCGGGGCTCCGCACAGGAGGCACAGGCAAGTCTCAGTTTCCACCGGGGAACCGTGAAGAAGGGTTGTCGGCTTCTCCAGTCAACAAACTGTCCAGCGGGTCGAGAAAAATCTCGACTGCATCAACAGTTGTCTCGGCCCGCTGACCTAGCGGGGACACCCGTGAAGCAGCCAGCGCCTTAGCCGCAACCTCCCCACTGAGTTTCGAATGTCGACTATCCAGGGAAGGGGACCCTCCCACTCCACCAACATCGACAGTGGGACTTACCTTGAAGTCCTCCTTTTGACCGAGAGGAATGTCCTGAAGGCCATTCTCCTTGCTGGAGAGGGTTTGGCAAAGCTCCTTGAAAGAAGCTGTGTAGAAGGAGACCAAGGAGGCGGGATAAATGCCACAGAGGATGATGATGATGCTGCCTGGGCCACCTCCTCCTCGAGGGCCATCATCTGCTCCAGCTGTTCAGCCGAGCCCACAGCCCGGACACAGCCCAATGGGCCTCCTTCGACTTGACCCGAGGATAACGTTTCTCGGGGTCACTATAACAGCAATTGGGCAGCCTTGGTCCTCAAGACCCGAGCCGAAAGGATTTGCACAACTCGCAAGCCTGTGAGTCATGGCCAAATCTAGTAATAAAATGCACGTGGAGTGCGAATCGGTCCGGACATCTTCTGCCCACAGGAGCACTGACGAAACTGGAGTTGATTTGTCCATCGCAGCCACGAGGAAAGAGAAGACCAAGTCTTTTAAAATTAAGAGTAAGTTTCAGATTGACCAAAGAGTGTGATCCAGGCCTAAAATGCAGAGCGCTAAGGAGGGAACCTGAGCTTCCAAGCAGTAAGGAAGATCTACGCCATGGGGTGGAGCCGTGAGTTTTACCAACCGGTGGGTGGAGGAGCAAGCTTGAAGACCTTCCAGCAAGATTTAAAGCAGCAAGGAACCTGCCAGTAAGTGTGGACTGAACAACATATCCACGTCCCTAGAAATTAGCGCTATATGCAGATGATCTACTAATCTACCTTAAACCCAGAGCTGTCATTGGAACCCCTATTGACACATTTAACAGAATTTGGCCTTTAGCGGGATATAAAATTAATACAGCCAAGATGGATATATTGAAAATTCAGTATGAACCCTCGGAGAAGATTTGAAGGAATTTCCCTTTAGACGGAACTTAAGACACATTAAATATCTGGGGTCCAAATGGGTCTTCAGGCTAATCAGATGTTTTCTAAACTTTACGTCAACCTTAGAAAATATTAAACTGGAACTGAATAGGTGGGCTCCCATCCCTATTCCTCTGTTACAAAGGATGGAAGCAATAAAAATGGTAATCCTCCCTAGGTTCCTGTACCTAGTACAAACAATCCCCATTCTTGTCCCAGATTCATACTTCAATTAACTAAAGAGAGGAATTTTGTGTTTTATATGGGGCTCTCAGAAACCTAGGATACATCTCAGCCTCCAGATATCCAAAGGAAAGGAGGGTTATCCCTGCCAAATTTTTAACTTTATTACTGTGCTGCGAATTGCGAACAGCACTATATTGGCAAACAGGACATATCTGGCTAAATGGAAAACACTGGAACTAAAGGAGGAGAGCTCACAAATTTGAATAGTATCCTTATTAGATAGGAGGAAAGGCCAGCTAAGGACCAGAGTTCCAACCCTCACACAGTTCCCACCCTGAATGTTTGGTTTGGAATTTTATTAGACAAAAGGCAAAGGAGTAGAGAAATCTTCTCTCTGTTCCAGATCCGAGTACCTTCCTACCTGCCAGATGGGATGTGGGCTTAAGATATGGGAAGAAAAAACTACATCTCATTTGGCATTTTATTGAAGGGAATGGGATCCACATTTCAAGTGTTAGTAAATAAATATAGAATACCCTGGCACGATAGGTTTAGGTATTTCCAAATTAGAAACTTCATTAAAAATCCCCAACCCCATTTGAATGCTGGAAGAATCTCTCCCACAGATTGCAGGCCTACTTAAATTGGTGGTAGAAGGCAACCACTCATACAGCCCATATTATCTCAATTTCTATCAAGCCCTATTATCTTGGAAGGGGACACTATCCAGTCTATAGAAGAACATGGGAGGGTGACCTGGGGATCCAGATCTCACAGGAGTTATGGGCCTGGACCCAAACAAAGATACACTGGGGCCTCTCAGCAACCAGCTGGCAAGAGTTTTCTTGGAAAGTTTTCATCAAATACTTTCGGACCCCAGCAATTCGGGTGAATTATAAAAGTAAGGCTACCTCGACTTGTTGGAGAAACTGTGGGCACTCTCCGCAGCACTAGCCCACATATTATGGGGATGCCCATTATTAACTCCCCTTCTTCAGAGATCTGCAGCAGGCATTACAATCAATTATAGACAATGGCTTGCAGGTAACCTTCACTTGCTACTTTTTCTTGGACTTGCCAAGAGAATATAGAGATCCCCACAAGTAAGTTTCTAAAATTAATTTGCAGCACAAAAGGTAACAAAAGATGGCTCACTCAACAGAGTGTTACCATGCCTATGTGGCAGGGTCTTATGATCAGCACTTACAGAATGGAAGCCTTAACAGTGACCGTTAACAAGAACATGTCGCAGTTTGAGATCTTATGGAGGCGCTGGGTCCTGTATATGGCTGGGATGAGACCTGACTTTGTGCCATAAGACAGGTTGCTAGAGAATCTCTATGAAGGTTTCCTCAACATAGAATAGAACATTACCTCAAACTAATAAAATAATGCAGAGGTAAACCTGGTATGAGTCAAAGAAAATGAAATATATGTAATATACTTTCCTTGTACCTCTTCTCCTTTATGCGCTCCATTTCTCTGATAAGTCATAAAAGATGCCAAATGAAATAACAATCAACTGTTAAATGTATGTTTGTAACGTCTAGTTGTATTATACCCTTGATGTTATATAAAAATCATAAATAAAAGCTAAAAAAAGAAAAAGAAACTGCTGCTGTAGGCTGACGACAGCAAAAAATGAACTGAGGTTGCCTGGGACCACCCACTCTTACATAGTCACACAGCGATGAGGTCACTCTGTGGGCGGCCACTAGGCAAAGACTGCTGGGAAAGCCTGTTGTGCAGAAGAGCCCTCGGCTATAACACAAGTGTATTACCTGCTGCAAGAGATCACCCTGTGGAAGATCTCCAATTCACAGGCCAGTAACCCTCATTTCTGAGTATGTATATGGTGCACTATCACACTCTGGCAGATTCCTCAACAGTTCTCAGAGAGTAGGAGGCAAGGCGTACCACCCCATCTGGCAATCAGGCACTGAAGAAGTGAGGTCCCAAAACCAGCATCCCAGCATGACTAAAGGTCAATGCAGTAGAGAAATGAAGGTGTGTGCCGATTTCCAGGTAGCAGCCCTGCAGACTTCCTGGGTAGGGACATCCCTTGAAGCAGCCACCAAGGCACAGGAATGCCTGGTGGAATGAGCCCTGGGCCCTATGGGGGCTCCATACCAGCCAACCTGTAGCAGAGGTCGATGAAGAAGACAATCCACCAATCGCTCGCTTAAATTCCAATCTCCCAGATGCAGCTTCTGTGTAGATGACAAAGAGCTGGCAAACCTCTCTCTGAACTCCAGCCATGCACTCTGATGGTAAGCAAGCGCTCACCTCAGGTCCAAATTATGGAGCTTGTGATTAGCCTCTGAAGTGGGGCTGGTGAAGTACACCAGGAGGTTAATCACCGGGTTAAGGTGAAACTCTGAAACAACCTTCGGAGGAGCTTCAGAAGAAGGCAAAGGAAACCTTGTCCTTGTGGAATACAGGTAAGGAGACTCCACCAAGAGTGCCTGAAGCTTGCTGATCCTTCCTGCAGATGTGATAGCCATCAAAAGGTGGTCTTCCACAACAGATGTGACATCTTACACATGCACTTGTTCAAACGCTTGCCCAAGAGCACTGCAGTACCAAGTCTCAAGGTGCTGGTGGTTCATGCACTGGCGGTACAGGTAGTCAAGGACTTTGAAGAAATGCCCAACCACCTTCTCCTGTGCCACTGCCTGTATACCAGCCCAAACCTGGTATGGAAAGATGGATGCCAGGTGCACACTGAGCATCATCTACCTCAGGACCGACTGAGAGAGTAACCACAGATAGTCAAGAATGCTAGCCAAAGGGCAGGCCAGGGGTCCAGCTTCCACCCTGGCACCAAATGGAAAATCGCTCCATCTGAGGGTGTAGCACTGATGGGTCAACTCTTTCTGGCAGGCCTCCACAATGCGGAGAACATCTCTGGAGAGACCAAAGCCTGGAACTCTAGCCACGGGAATCAGGCTGCCAGGTGCAGAACCTTCCCCACGTGACAGGGGAGCAGGTTCAGCTGCAGGGACAATCACCACGGAGGCCTGCTGCTGAGACAGAGGAGATCTGGGTACCGTGTGGTCAGTCTGGGGCTACCAGGATCACTACACCTTGTCCCTCCTCACCAAAACAAACACTTTGTGGATCAAGGGAAAGGGAGGGAGGGAGGACCAGTCCAGGGCCTCGAGAAGACATCCCCATCAGTGTCCTGCACTGGGGCGGACAAAGAACAGCCTCATGTTGGCATTTTCCAAGAGGTGAACAGGTCCTACCAGGGAGTGCCCCACTGGGAGAACAGGTGGTGCACCACTTCCTGATGCAGGGGTAACTCGTGAGACACCCGCCCACTAGCTGGTTGGAGGCTCCTGCCACGTGAATCGCCAGATCAGCATCCAAGCTATGCACAAGGAACCAGGTGCTGAGGGCCTCCCAACATAAATGAAGGGAGTGCATACCATGCTGCTTGTTCAGGTAGTACATGATTGTGGTATTGTCCGTCTGGACCTGCACAATCTGACCCCGGACAAATTATCACATAGAAAACTTTATAATGAGCAAAAGGAAAAAGAAAGATACTTCAGAAATAATTTACAAATTTTAAAAGTCAGTCAGTTGTATCAGCTTCTAGTTTGTCTGTTTTGATTCCACTAGCTCTTTAAGGTATCCACCACTTTCAAGGAATAGCCCTGCTTTAGCAGTCTCCTTCTCTCAAGAGCCAGGCCGCTAACTGCATCACCTCTGGATCTGGATGCAGAATGGGACATGAAAGCAAGGCCCCTAGGAATCTCACGGCCACAGAATTTGCGCAGAACTTGTAATCCACTTAGAATTTCTGCTGTGTCAGAATTCACTCTTCTTGTTGATTTTTATTAATATTTCTGTTTTTCCATAGAATCTGGTTCCTTCCCCTTTTTATATCCTAAACCCTTATATACTCAGAATGTGATGTTATCATTGCTACAACATCATACCTTAGCTAATGAAATGGCTGCAATCTGCAACAGAAATGAACAGTCACTTATCTACCACAGCTCCCACTGCCAGAGGCGGTGGCTGCACATCAGGCATGGTGATATTTGCTCAACCTGCACTACAGCCTAATACAATTTTCGGTCTTACATTATTGCACTAGGGCCAACTTAAACAAAACCTTGACAATAGCACAGATCTACATAGATACATAGACAGTGTTGCAGATAAGGGCCTATGGCCCACCCAGTTCTGCCCATTTGAGCTTGTAAGTTCAGTTTGTTTTCCTAGAAGTCTGTTGCCCTACCCCTGCCCTCTAGAATTCCTTTATGTCTATCCCATGCATTCTTAAATCCTGTGATTGTTTCAGCCTCACTACTTCCTCTGGCAGGGTGTTCCATTTGTCCACCACCCGCTTCTGTGAAAAATTCTTTCTCATGTTTCCTCTGAATCGTCCTCCTCCAACTTCATCCCATGCCCTCTAGTCCTGGAACATCTTTTTCGCTTAAAAATAGTGTTTTCCTGCACCCTGTTCCTCCCTGTAAGATACTTGTATGTCTCTATCATATCCCTCTCCCTCCCTCCTCCAGGAGTACATGTTCAGTTCCTTCAACCTGTCTTCATAGGACTTGTGATGCAATCCGGCACCATCTTTTTGCTCTCCTCTGAACCTTCTCTACCCTGTCTATGTCCTTCACGTAGGTATGGTCTCCAGAACTGTACACTGTACTCCAGGTGGGGCCTCACTAGTGTCTTGTATAGCGGAATTATGACCTCCCTTTCCTGCTGGTGATGCCCCTGCCTATACATCCCAGCATCCTATTTGCTTTACCTGCTGCCTTGTCACACTGTTTCCTACCTTGAGGTCATCAGAGATGACAACCCCAAGATCCCTTTCCTGCTTGCATGCTATATCCTCACCCCCAAACTGATATATTGTGCCAGGGTTTTTGTGCCCCATATGCATTATCTTGCACTTTTGCATTGAATTTCAACTGCCAAACCTTTGACCATTCTTCAAGTTTCTGCAGGTCGCTTCTCATTCTGTCTACACCCTCTGGTGTGTCTACTCTGTTACAGAGCTTTGTGTCATCAGCGAACAGTGAAATTGCCTTCTAGATCCCTGCGCAATGTCACTGATGAAAATGTTGAATAGGACCGGGTCCCAGCACTGATCCCTGTGGTACCCCACTGGTCACTCTTCCCTCTGTGGAGTGACAGCCATTTACCACCACCCTCTGTGTCCTGCCACCCAGCCAGTTACCTACCCACCACACTACTGTCCTGCCCACACCCATATTCCCCAGTTTGTATAATAGTCTTCTATGTGGCACAGTGTCAAAGGCCTTGCTGAAGTCCAGATAGGCCATGTCCACTGCCCTCCCCTGATCCACCTCCCTAGTCACCCAGTCAAAAATTCAACGAGGTTGGTCTGACATGACCTCCCTGGTGAAACCATGCTGCCTTGGGTCCTGTAGTCCATTGACCTGTTAAGTCCATACCTCACTTTGTACAAACCTATTTGTGCCTTTAAGGTATAGAGATGCCATCTGAAATGAATGACTGGTAAAATGAATTTAACTGTCATTTTAAGAAAAATAAAGTAATTATGCCCAGAAAAGTGGAATATATAATGTGTAGACCTGTTGAAAGAATAGACCTGTTAAATAAATAATTGCACTGTACGCATTTTTGCCAGGGTTATTCATTACATATTGTCATTGGTTGATAGAATCACCAAAAAGTTATGGAGAATGTTGTGTGCAGAGACAGCTGTTGGGCCAGAGGGTAGCATGCTGTGTTTCCGTGCTGGCAACTCATGTTCAGAGATTAGCTCTGGGAGCTGGCTGGGCAGCACAAGGATTGGTGGAACACATCATTGCTCGGAGCCTGGGAAGGTATGGTGCAGTGTTCTGTCATATGGTGGACACACTGTGCTGGTCTGGAGAGCACTATCTCACTATCGGTTTACACACATGTCATGGCCTGATGGTGTTATGCAGTGTGTCAGGAAAGCAGGCTGACATCAAAATGAGTTCTGCAATAACTCCTCTATTCCATTTCTAATGGGACCTGTATGAATGAGGATGCAAGTTCATGGAAATTAAAAAAAAATATATATATACACACACACACACACACACACACACACACGTACAGTATCTCTGTCTCTCTCACACACACGCACACATTTGTATGTATGTTACAGATTGCATATAAATATATAAGTGATACACAGTGGGAATCTCATGAGTGGTGTAGAAAGCACATACAAATATATAAGTGATAGACAGTGGAAACCTCATTAGGAGATAGATAGCATGCATACAGAAATAACTTGTTTTATCACATATGATCCCCTCTGCATATGTCATTTATGCAACAGGCTAGGACCTTAAGGGAGAGACATTTGTTTTGCTTTTTAGGCATAAAATTATTTTTATAAGTCTGTTATTTTTTTTGAACTGTTACTAGCTTTCCCATCCTGACTGCTATAACCACTGCCATGAAAGTGAAGTCAGGATGACAAGCTGTCACTGTGATGTGGTAGTTTGTTAGTGCCGCAGAACTTCCATGAGAAATTACAAACCATCGTCAGAGAAGTTCTTGGCGCAATGGTGGAAGTCTTAAGTCACAGAACTTGGTCCCACTTTGTCATAGAAAGTAGGGGACCTGCTTGAAAGAGCAGGTCCCCTTGAAGGGAGTCAAAATGGGCTTGTTGAGCTAGATTCACAAAGATCTAAAACCATGACCTTCCTGGCCACTCTGGGGCTATCAGAAGGAAGCTTCTACTGTATTATCTTCCAAATTACCTTGGGAAGTCGCAGTAGTGAAGGGAACAAGCAAGCTCTGAGAAAATCCCATGTCTGGGACACAGCATCCACCACCTCTTCCTGAAGACACCTGTACTGGCTTAAGAACCTTAGTGTCAAAGGAAAATGCTCAGGTACCAAGAGGTCAACCTAACCTAACCTAAAAGAAGCTGGAACACCTCTGGGTTCCAAGTCCATTCCCTTGATGGACTCTCTCTCGACTCAGCCAATCGGCCTGCACATTCAGTTCTCCTGCTAGATGAATGGCCAAGAAGGTCAGGTATTTTTAAGCCACAGAAGTATCTCAGTTGCTTCTGACAGTGTCTTTTTCTCATGCCTCCTTGATTGTTTATGTATGCCACAGTGATGACATTGTCCAACCTTACCTTACCTTCATGACCCTGGACAGCACCTGACTGTGAAAATTAAGTAGGGCAAGAAACACTGCCCTCATCTCAAACAGGTTTATCTGAAGCTGTCACTCCTAGGAGTTCCAACCCCTGGACTGGGTCTTGGTCCAGGACCACTCCCAGCCTGACAGGTTGGCATCGGTCATCAGTTCTGCTGGGACTTCCAAGAGAGACCCCATGCTGAGGTTCTCCCACGGCTAGTGACTGCAGTACTGACCAAGTAGCAGAATCAGAGCTTGGTAGCTTCTCGAGGTCAGCAACCAGTCCTCCAACATCCTGTTCCTGGAGCAGCCGCGATATGCAACCAAGCCCACAGCACTAGCCCTATCGCTGCAGTCATCAGACCTAGAATCCAGGAAAAGCATGTGAGCAGAGACCGTCGACTGGCTTCTCAGCCACTGGACCCCTTGCCTCAGGATCAAGGAACACTCTGCTTTCATCCAATTGCAACACTGCCCCAGGTATGCAAACCTCAGACAGGGTCAGAGAGCTCTTCTTGAAATTGCAACCCAACCATGCGTCTCAAAGCACCTCCAAGGTCTTTTGACACTGACCTTTCCACCTGGGATCGATAATTTCAAAATTGCATGCTAGCCCAGGACAACTAGCCTTGACAAAAATGGTAGTCCCCGAGTTCCGAGTGGTAGTCCAACACATTTCAATGGAAATTTTTAACCAACTGAATAAAAAATTAAATGGTGTGGCATCTGTACTATTATTTCACAGGATGGATGTAGAGAGGTAGAAGAACTTCATAAAATCAGGAAAACAATATTTTCTATATTTTCTGTTAATACAGGGTAGTTGTACAGTCAGAAGTCTGTATTAGAAGAGACTGGAGATGGGAATTACTGAGCGGTATGGTCATATATCCTTGAAATACCTGCTGGGATTTCCAGCAGGGACCTCTGACCAATGTTTTGAGAGATGGGACAAACTGGGTATTAAAAGATTGGGACAACTAACTAGAGGAAGAATATCACAGATTTGTGCTCATTACAAATTGAGATCAAAATCCCTAAGCAAGATGTTTATAGATATCTGCAATGCAGGCACTATATAACACCTGGGCCAGGGCTGATCGCTTTAACGAGTGGTCTAGCCCCAGGAGTTACCCTTATCTGCACTAAAGCTACTTTATGGGACACTAAGATTATTTCACAAATATATAAATTACTACAGGAAAATGTAGGGACCCTAGGTACCCAGCGTATACAGGACAAGTGGGAAAAGGAGATGGGAGCTGGCTGTAGGACACTTGGGTCACTCACCCTCCTTCACTCCTTTCCACAAAATCTACTCTATCACAACAGCCCACACACAGGCTTCTCTTATTTAATTTACTTTAAAATATTTTTCTTTCTATTAACTGCTTTTTTTTGGGGACTGTAGTAAGTCAAATTTGCACTTTACTGCTGCCTTTTGTTTTTGGTCTTTCAGTTAGTTACACTTGTCTTCTGCCCAGTGCCCTTTACTTAGTTTCTAGGCAGCACTGCAGAAAGCCCAACTCTCTGATTTGCCTCTACAACTTCTACTGTTGCAGGTTCTCAGTGGTCCAGCTGACCAGCTCCACCCTTACTTTGGTATTTTATTTTAGTGTACAGCAGCAATCAGAGTAGCAGACACAAAGTTAAGCCCTCTCTATTTTGTTTCTCCAACTCCCAGTAGTTAGGCCTTTTAGTGTGTGTTATGCTTCCTAGTTATTTTTTAGGCAGGGTTTGTTTTATTCACTCAATCCAAAGTTGTATTTGTAATAATGGATTAAGTCCTTCTGTTAGCAAAACACAAAAACCCTGGTCTTCTCTCTCTACTGTCCCGAATATCTGCCCTATCACTCCTTCATTTAGTCACCTTTGGCACTGCTTTGGCAGGTAGATGATTTTGTTTGATAGGCCTAAAGGCAGTTACTTCAATGAATTAAACCGCTGCCGCCATGCTACAGCTCCCGCCTTCCCATCCCCCATCACAGCTCTTCACTGACACACTGACTACGCCTTAGTGCTCGTCCCCACACTCATTATTATAGCTCAAGTTGGGGAAAAAATTTTTTTTGCATGCTGCTGGGGTACACAAACAAAGATTGTAACTGGCAGTAGTCTGGTCTCGAGCTAGAGTAAATTCAGCACAGTCCTCCCACCGATGACCAACACAGAAAACATCATCACTCCACGAGTCCAGAGCACGTCCTTTCCTCCTAACAAGATCCTGAGTCTGCCTTGCCAAATCACCACCGTGGCAATGGGCATCACTTACCGATCGCGAGCCTGATTGTCAATTTAGTGCCACACCTGCCGCCAGTCCGATGATTGGCTCCTCCTCTGTTTCCTTGCAGCCGCGCCGCCTCCTAACCTACTGATCACATAAGCACTACTCCGGTGGTCAACATGACAACAATGGACGGGCCGGAGTAGCAGGAGCAGGGAGCACCTCTACTGGAGGAAGCTAATACTGCATCCAAAACCTGTTTTTAAATATTAAAGCAGTACTACCCGTGGACAAGTGGATGAACAGAAAATGCTTGTCCGTGGATGAAAACTTGTAGCCCGGGACGTCGGGCATAGGATTTGTCAAACCCTGCTTTCCACCATCCAAGCAATCAGCACTTGAAAGAGCAAGTCATCAGGTAGGGGTATACATGATGACCCTGCTGTTTCAGTTGCGCCACTAACTCTAATCATGATCTTTGAAAACACCTTGGGTACTGCTGCCAGGCCAAAGGAAGCGCTGATACTAGAAATGCTGTCCCTAAATTGCTAACCTAAGAAATTTCTGGTGCAACTGGTGAATGAGGATGTACAGATGGGCATCCTTCATATCTATGGACATCAGATAATCCCCTGGTTGGATGGCCTGTATGATGGATCACAAGGATTCCATCTTGAAGCCTGTGTAGCAGACAAACTTGTTTAAATGTTTTAGGTCCACATTGGTCAGAAACCTGTCAACTTCTTGAGAACCACAAAATAACCCAGTAGAATCCCAGGCCCTTCTTGCTCGGGTAACTTGAACAACTGCCTTGATCTGTATCACGTGATCAAGGTTTGACTCACTGCCCGCCTTTCATCGGATTTTGAAATACTGGAGATTGCAGGAAACAACCTCTCATGGGTACTGTGGAGAATACTATGGTGTAGCCCATAGCCAGAATCTGTAACACCCATGCCTGATGTTAGTTGGTCCCATTGCTGTAAAAATTCTGCAGTCTTCCACCAAGGCAGGGACACAGATGCTGCCCCCTAGTACCTTCCTTTGAGTTATCTCCTCTTTCTCATGCGCCCATTATGTCTGCAAACAAAGGATACTCTTACTGTTGTCCTTGAATTCGAATAGTCTCCTAGTCCTCTGGTTTCCGAAATTCCCAAGAGTAGAAAACCACCCTGGACTGTCACTGTCAAGCAAACCCACACCCTGTTGACTCGGTTTGTCTTCTGTTGATGCCTGGACACGGAAGCTGCCCTTCTTATCCTGGATATCCTTTAGAATGTCATCCAGGCCAAGGTGGAATAGTAAGCTTCTTTCAAAGGAAAGGTTAAAACAGCTTCAACTTGGACACCTGGTCTGGACCCAGTGCCAGAGTCAGACACCCCATATAGCTGCCACAATATGATAAGTGAAATGTGCAGACATCTGTAAATTATCCACTGTGGCATCCCCAAGAGAGATGGAGGCCATGGACACAAGCTGCAAAATGTTTGCCTCTTCCACCTCTGGAGGAATATAGCTGCCCAAAGCAGACACCCATGAGTTTAATGCTGTGGAAACAACAAAGATGCACATGATGTTCAAGATTTACCCTATTCAAGGCAAAGGCCCTTCGCACAAGCCCACCCACTTATCGTGGGTGTCAGTTAGGTCACCAAACCTTCTAAAGGTAAAGATGTGCGCACAGAACTACACAAGGACTTGTCAGCCAAAGAAAGAACCTCTCACTTCTTGGAGCTCTTCTCCAGGAATGGGTAATATCTCACCCTAGGTCTAGGGCACTGCTTGCTTGTCCATCCCAGATCATTTCTGTTCAATGATGTGGTCGCAGTGCATAAAGTCAGAAAACACTTTGGTGCAGAGGAGGCGGTGGACAGAATAGGATACACATCCAAAGACTCCATGACCTTCACCTCCTTCAGCTGCAATGTCTGACAGGCTTCCGTTGTAAGATATGACAAAGACTCTCTATCAAACAGGTGAGTGAGTGGAATCTTTTCTTAGGCTCCATCTACTCCACCTCCTCGGAGGGATCTTCTTTCTCATCGGACAGTGCCGCCGGTCAAGATTTTCCCACGACACCCCCCCTCCCCAGTACCTCATCTTGACCTTCCATGCTGCAAGGATGGGGGCTGCTTGCAAATCTGGGTGAGCATTATTTTTCTGCTTAGGCACACTTGACGTGTTGTAAGGACCACCCCATCTGAGGCCCGCCCAGGTTCGGATGTGTTGGTGTGGATGTCCTGTGGAACATCAGAACCAACAGCTCATTTAAGAACAGCAAAATGGATTTGCACAACTCAGCCTTACCACTGCCAGTCAGTACCCCAGGTGCACTCCCCCCCCCAGCTCAGGGGTTCGGCTAGGAGGGACCGAATAGACAAGTTAGACCCTGCAGGTCTTACATTTCTTAAATACTACTGGTCTCTGATAAGCCATGGTGCCAGCTTCAAAGTGTCACAATTAGTTGCAGCCAAAAATTATGAAGAAAATGAATTCCATGTGATCCTTATATATACATAGTATATATATATATATATATATATATATATATATATATACACAAGTATATAGCTATATGGGTACCCTAAAATTATACTGCAGCCACTAGGTAGCAGATAAGCAATTAATAAAGGAATTAATAAAATATCCCTTCACCCTAAACTGTGCTCCAGCTATGCACTGTGTCTGTTAACAAGCAAACCCACCACCATGCTGCCCAGGAAAATGGAAATTACTGTGACTTACCATAATTATTGATCTTCTTGGACAGTCTCCATCACTCATTCACACTAGTGGGATACGCCGGAGGTGCCAGGACCAAGTGGAGCTCAAAATTTTCTGGAGGGTCCGTGCAGAAAGGACCACTCATGCGTGGCACCACGAGACTAGCTCGCGCCCAGGTAGGCTATCTCAGTGTCGACCCTCCAACCGCAGTACCTTCTCGACAGAGGAGGTGCAGCATAACCAATGAGAATAACTCATCTCATGTTTCTGGGCCTGAGAGGGCCCAGATGGCCTTTGCAAGAAAGGTCAAAGAGTAATGTCCTCACAGTCTGAACCATAGGACCATGAAGACCAGGAAAGAAAACTAGTGAACCCAGGGGATGGTGGTGGGATCTGAATGAGTGATAGACTGTCCAAGATGATCAATAATTACAGTAAGCACGTACTTCCATATCTTCCTGGACTAAGTCTCCATCACTCACTCACCACACTAGTGGAGAGTACAGAGCTAAAACCAACAACCCTGAGTAGGGTGGTAGGAGATAGGTTCTACCAGAAAGGACAGCCAGCCGCCCGCCGGGCGCAGCGGTTGATTTCCGATGCGACTGGCGACCCGGCCGCTGAGGCCAGCCGGGAGAAAGATGGAGTGTCCTAGGGACTGCTCTCCTCTCCGGGAGGGTGGGAAGTGCCCGAGCATTGATGACCTTGGCGGAGGCCAGGAGTCACACAGCTACCGCACTGGCATGTATAGGAGGCGGCGCGGACGCAGGCGCATTGCACGACCCCGCCTCCCCGGAAAACGGAAAAATCAGCTGCCAGCCACCACTAATGAAGCTCGCCACGGTTTCGATTTGCTCCCCAGGCCGGCCTCCCGACTCCAGTCCGAAGACTGTGGCATGTGAGGGGAGTGCCGCAGCCCGCCGGGGGCAAGCCACAGGTATCGGGAGGGCCCGAGGCCGATTTGGGGTAGAAGCTCGTGACCGGGCTGAAAAAATATGTGTCAGGCGGCAGGCAGCTCGGGCGAAAAAAATAAATAGAAAAAAAAGAAAGAAAGGACAGCCAAGGACTGTCCTGTTAATAAAAAGAGCTGTCTCAGAAGAGCATCTAGTACATAGTGCATACAAGATAAGCACTGAGTTGTAACTCGCCACTTTGCAGACGACTGCAATGGCATAAAATAAAAGTCTGCCAGGAAGCCACAACCACTCTAGGAGAGTGTCAAGAACCTGGCTTCACAATTTGGTCTAGGACCAAAACTAATAGTCAAAGACATGTACTAATGTAACTTAAACGGACCTCAGGAACTGAAAGAGTCGGAGATAAAGTCTACTGGTTCAGGGTAGACCAGAAAGTGCAGATGGAAACCCCACTATCAGTATGGCTGACCTGTAAACAACAGGTCCAGGAGCACTTGAACCCCTTACTTGGTGAGCAAGGGGTCCAGGTGGGGTTAGCCCATCAAGGAGAATGGTCTCCACTTAGTCACAGGAATCTTCCTGATGGAAGGCCAAGCACGACTTGGAAGCCTCTTGTGGTGGTCTAGTAGAACCAGATCCTACCCACTGCATATTCCAAAAGGAATCATCCTGTCTCTGTGTGTACAACTGTAGCAGCAGTCTCTGAACTCAAGGAAGAAAGGAAAAGGTGTACAGGATACATGTGCACTGCGGAAAAACATCCCGACAGAAAAAAGAGGGCTGGATTTCTAAGGCAAATAGAGGCAGATGTGCGCCGAGGAGGGACACAGCAGGACCAAGTTAGGGCTAACCCATTTGTTGAAGTGACTGAAAGAGGCAGTGATTTAATGCGTGAGGCACTACCCACTCTGGCTTCCCTGAAGGAAGTAGGAAAGGATTCTAGTGTGTTTGTTGAAAACAAACTTCATAACTCCATCCCGCACTTGAAGAGGATAGCTTCATGAGCGACTGGCATGGACCAGTGCACAGAAACCGAAGGTGTGAATATTTGAGAAGCTACCTCAGAAAAAGGACTTACTTGACCTTCCATCAAAAGGAGAAAATCACCTGTTAAATTAAACAAGCAAGGAGTAGGAACCCGAGTTCCGACTCGGTGGAGGGTCGCTTGCTGCTGCAAGGCTCTGCTCAAGAGAAGAAAGCCTGATGAAAAGAAAGGGAATTAACAGACTGGGCAGTCGCCTAGGTCTAGGAAAGGTCTCTGAATGAGAGACATCTCTCTTAGAGAAAGAGATGACCCATACTGTCACTGATCAGACTCCCTAGGGGAAGAAGAAATCAGGTACTCTTTACTGTACTCTGAGACGAGCGCCTCAAGGGCTGAGGCGGAATCTGACCAGATCCAAAAGGGGTATCGGGTAATTTCGGCTAGGCCCAGTGCTGTGATAAAATTATATTTATTATTATTTTTTTTTTTTTTAGTCCGAGCCTAACAAGGCTTTCAGGTTGCTATTTTGCAAGGATTGTCTTGATACAAAAGATGAAGATGTTCTCCATCTGACTGCAGAAGGAGCCTGAGTGTCCATCCTGAAATCATGACTGACTAATAATCACAGCTGGAGAGATGTTAACCACCTGTGCGAAGAAGCCACGAAGGGCAATATTACACGGGGATATATACCCCTATCAAAGGAGTGGAAGAGTCAGAGCGGTTCCTGACTATTAAATTAGAATGTTCCACAGAGGGTAACTGTCTTGACGATTGAAAAAGTCTAGACGAGAAGCATATGGTCCACGTAACGCAGTGTGAAATACTACATTGGACCCCATTACTGAGGAACTACTGAAAAGGTTTTCCATCACCGACTCTGGATGATAGAGAGGACGTGCTCTTCAGTATATAAAATGAGTCGTCCGCTGTATTACTGACCAGAAAGACAGAGAAAGACCCATCTAGATACACTTCTATCCCAGAAGGACCTCCAAGACAGGTCTAGGTCAGAGCTAAAGAGATTCCACCATCAGGAAGGATGTCGAGGAGCTTGGTACCAACGTGGGAGCAGAGAAAGTACAGCAGAATGAGATTCCACTGGCACAGCAGTACAGCAGAGTTGCATCAGCAGAAAACCGCTGGATGACACAAGATCCCACATAGGGATGGAGAAAGAATCTCAGATTTAGAAGTGGTAGCCATCTGGGAAAAGCAACCACCAAACAGTGTGGTTCACGAACACAGCCATACAATCAAGCCATACAAAAGCAAGAGTACTGAACTTTAGGAGGGCTGACTTTGGGAAATGAGAGAGTGCCTCAGAAAAGCACTAGCAAACAGGCAAGAAGGAGGGTGGAGGAACAACGGGAGGATCAAAACAGCCATCACAGAGGCAACAAGCCTTTTGTAAAGCAAATCAATAAAACACAACGAAGAAAAAACGCTATGGTTCTCAAAAGAGGTGGCAGGGAAGGTTAAGGAGAAGAGGACAGCATTCAGGAAATATAAGGAAACACAGAAGGAGCAGGACAGAGAACTTTATCAGTTAAAGCAGAAGAGGCTGGGAAGGCAGTCAGACTAGCAAAGGCCCAAACCGAGGAAAGGATAGCCAGTTCTGTTAAGAAGGGGATAAGACCTTTATAGGTACATTAGGGAGCGAAAGACCAAATGAGGGATACAGAAGCTTAATAAAGGGAGGGAATGTGGTAGAGGGTGACAGTGAAAAGCAGGATACTGGAACGAATATTTCTGCTTAGTATTCACAAAGGAAAGAGGAGGGGAGTTACCTAAACCAAAAAAGAGAAACACTCTGAAGACGGGCGGTTGATACCAGTCCATTTACAGAAGAAAGGGTTCCGAAGAACTAATAAAATTGAAGGTGGACAAAGCAATGGGGCCTGATGGGATTCACCCCAGAATTCTGAAAGAACTAGGGGTAGAACTAGTGACACTGCTGACTACTCTAACAAATCACGGCAGGATGGGGTGGTATCCGAGGACTGGAGGAAGGCAGATGTGATTCTCTTCACAAAAGTGGGAGCAGGACAGAGGCAGGAAACTACAGACCAGTTAGTTTGACCTCAGTGGTAAGGGAAAATGATGGAATCACTTCTGAAAGAAAGAATTGTTGAGTACCTAGAGGCCAGTGGGGCACAGGACCCGAGGCAGCATGGATTCACGATGGGAAAGTCGTGACTGTAATCTAATAGATTTCTCTGACTGGGTGACCAAAGTAGTAGACCAGGGAGGGCTGTGGACATGGCCTACCTAGATTTTAGCAAGGCATTTGATACAGTCCCACACAAAAGATTAATACACAAGACAGCCAGCCTTGGGTGGGTCCCAAGGTGGTAGCCTGGATAAAAATTGGTTAGACAACAGGACGCAAAGGTAGTAGTAAATGGAGTCCACAGTGAAGAAAGGAGGGTTACTAGTGGGCACCGAGGATTCAGCACAGGGACCGGTCCTTTAATGTCTTTATAAGTGACACTGCAGAGGAACTGGAAGGAAAAGTATGTCTCTTTGCAGATGACACAAAGATCTGCAACAGGGTTGATACACAAGATGGAGTGGAAAGGATGAGAAGGGACTTGGCAAGGTTGGAGGAATGGTCAAATGTATGGCAGCTCAGATTCAATGCAAAGAAGTGCAAGGTAATGCACATGGGAAACAAAAACCCAGGGAAACGTACACAATGGGGGTGAGATTCTGACAACAGTAAAATAGAAAGGGACCTGGGGGTAATTATATCAGATGACCTAAAGGTGGGCAAGCAATGTGAGAAGGCAGTAAGGAAGGCTGGGGGATACTGGGATGCATAAGAAGAGGCATCAATAGTAGAAAACAGGAAGTTGTTATCCCTCTGTACAGACAGTTGGTGAGACCCCATCTGAAGTACTGTGTGCAGTTCTGGAGACCCCATCTCCGCAAAGACATAGACAGAGTGGAGGCTGTCCAGAGGAGAGTAACTAAAATGGTGCAGGGTCTGCACCAGAAGACATATAAGAAAGAATAAAGGAGCTTAATATGTATACCCTTGAGGAAAGAAGGGAGAGAGGACATGATACAAACTTTCAAGTACCTTAAGGGAATCAACAAAGTCCAAGAGGGTAGCATCTTCCAGAAAAGAGATGTGCAAGAACAAGGGGCACAATTTGAAGATAGAGGGGTACAGCTCAGAGGTAATGTGAGGAAGTATTTTTCACAGAGAGTTGTGGATGATGGAACAGCCTCCCTGAGGAGGCCGTGAGTCAAGAACAGTGGGAATTCAAGAATGCATGGGACAGGCATAAGGCAGTCCTAGTGAGGGTAGGAAGACGTAGGCTGTTGGTTAACTAGGATCTGCAGCTTATCTGTTAGGTAGGAAAATGGGCAGACTAGGTGGGCCAAGTGGTCCCTATCTGTCACAAATTCTATGTTTCTATAGACCACCACTCACTAAGATGTGTGGAAAAATAATCTGCAGAACAGGAGTTCATTCCGATAAACATCCCGCCACAAGTTCTGTGGAAAATAAGTCTGAAAAGGAAAAATGTGTCACTAATTCTGCCATACAGCACCCACTAGCACCTGTGTGGCACCAGCACCACTCATGGCACAGGAGGGCACCAAGCAGTGCCTATGCCAACCTGAGCGATCCAAGGGCGGCCGCAGCAGTATCCGCGAGGCACCCCGACACCCATGTAGTAATGGCACCTGAGAGCACCCCCAACACCCATGGCACCATGACACTCATGGCAAGAATGGCATCCCTGGTACCCATGGCACCAGTGGCACCCATGGGCACTCACTGTGCCACCCACGGGTGCTCCCAGCACCACCCTGGCACCAGCGGTGCATAGCACCACCCCTGGCACCAGCATGTGCACGGGCGCCACCCAGACACCCGTGGCACCACTGACGGCGCCGACAACCAGCGGCAGCAACAAGAGCACCCACGGCACCTCACAGAGCAATGGCGCTCACTAAGGCATGGCGTCACCAGGTTCCAAGGCTCGGCCCAACCAAGGCACCGAGCCACAGCGCCCGACCAAGGTAGCCGAGGCATGGCACCGAACCACGATGCCAAAGGAAAATGCCAATGGAAATCCTGAGAAGGGAGAAGGAAAGGTGGTGCCTGTGCCGCCTCTGCATGGAAAAGGGAGAGGGGTAGGCACAAGGGGTCAACACGATGGCAAAGTCACCAAGAGGGCACCTCGCCATTCGTACAGAATCGACCCAGCGCCGTCCAATGGCCCGAGGCCCAGAGGTCCCAAATCAGGAAGAGAGCTAGGAAAACTGGAAAGTCAAACCCCTGCCCACAGGAGCAGCCAGAGGTGAAACTGCCCAGCTGAGCCCAACGAGGACAGAGATGGAGCTTGGAGTCAAGAATGCAGCCGTTAGAGCGGGCCAAGAGGAACCCACGAAGTTGGTTCAGGCCCATCGCCTCTTCCCGACTAACAATCCTCGTGCAGACATACCAACGAGCAACCTTGAGCGGCACCAGTTCTTCTTCCCCAAAGAGGAAGAGGAGCTCGAGGTAAAGTGGAGCCGGATCCTGAACCGCTTAGGTTTGTGCTTCGGAGGACTGTCCTCCCCCACCGAACACAGGACTGTCCATAGTTGGACCCACCCCCATTAATTAAGGGTGGCGGACCGGACACGCCCTCTGCCATAAAACTTTCAAACAAAGTCCTTCTACCATCACCGCTACCTTCTAAGGACGACTCCGCTGATGGTAGGAAAGAATTTTTCTTCTTCTTCTTCATAATCTTCTTGTTCGTAAATAAGAAATTACTACTTAAAATATTAAATGAAATGTTAAAAGCTGCTGTCGTATAGATGAAAACTCGACTCGCAGACGAGCCGACGCTGACATCTAAGCGCACTCGACGGCGGGAGAAAAGAAACTGGGGTGGTTAGAGGGTCGACGCAGAGATAGCCTACACAGGCACAAGCTAGTCTCTGGGTGCCACGCATGCGTGGTCCTCTCTCGGCACCGACTCCCTTCAAAAATGTTAGGCTCTTGTTGGTCCTAGCGCCCAGCTGCTATCCCACTAGTGTGAATGAGTGTTGGAGACAGTCCAGGAAGATCATCGCTCCAACGGCTGGAAACACCACTGTCAAATATACTGCCAGAAACAGTTATCAGCCATTACGCTTGCAATCAAAACACTACTGTACTGATCCCTGAGGCAGACAGGACGGAGAGCCCCCACCTCGGACAGTCGCACTAATACTAGCTCCGACATGCTCCACCTCTACAATAGTACTCAGCAGCACATAAACAGAAAACAGGCACATGCATGTATACTGATGTCATGCCAGTGTGTGTGACACTGCAACGCAAGTGAGTGCAGTTTCTGGAGCGAGGAATGAATAAGGAGGAACTGAGTGCTGTTACTGGCACGAGTGCACCAATTAAGGAGGAGCTGCTAAGGGTGCAAAATAGACATATGAAGCAGCTAACGGAGACCAACACTCACAAGCTGCAAGCAATGGTGCAGGAGAAACACCTGGAGCACCTAGCCAGCACAGAAAAGATGCAAAACACTGTCATGCTGAAAAGCTTCAACCATCAACTTTACCGACTCCACCAGCTCCCAAGCAACCTGAGAAAAATTTTCCAGATAAGAGCCCAGTAGCTACAGAACTAATCCAGCTAGGTAAGCTCAGGCAAAAAGAAAACCCTTGAAGCACTGCTCAGTCCTTAAGTCCTGAGCTTGCAATCTACTTCTCACTGAATAAGTGGAAGGAAAAAACAGAGGGAGGGTCCGTCACTAGTAGCATGCTAGGTGAGAAAAAGGAAACAAGAAGGTTAGTACTAGTCCCACAACCTAGTGTACTAACTGTGCCCCCAACTCAGCAAAGAGTAAAATAGTTACCAGAGGCACCAGGCTAAGATGATCAACAACTACACACCCAATTAAATAAAAGCAGTCAGTGGTCCTCAATTCATGCACAGAAGGCACTGAAATGAGAATAGTAAGACAAGTTAGTCAATTTGAAACCCGCAGCTTAATAGGCACAATTTCTAAATTTGAGGGTGCTCCCTGTCACTAGGTAGCCACAATCTGTCTCCCAGTTGTATAATCCTTGTCATAAAATAACAAATCAATTGTAAAATAGATGCTTTACTGAGCGCTCAATCTATGCTGCCCTCAGATCAGTCCGTGTTCATCAGAGCAAGGCAAACCTCAGACAATATTCAAGAACCATACATTTGTTAGACCATATTAATCAGAGATAGATACTCGAGTCTTTGTCACCTAGATGCTGACAAGGCCTTTGATCAAGTTAACTGGACGTTTCTATGGAAACATCCATATTGGGATTCCCTAAGGAATTGATTCATATTTTCCAGAGGATCTATACTGCACCCAAAGCGTATATAAAAGTGAATGGTCAGTTTCGCTATGATTCCACTGAGAAGGGAATCGGGCAGGGTATATAGAGCCACTGGCTGCAGCTATAAGACGGCACCCAGATGTTCGAGGAATACCCCAGGAGGGAAGGGATTTATTATTTCGCTGTATGCGGATGATATTTTGTTAACTTTACTTGACCCAGAAACAGCTATTCCAGTGGTACTAAAGATAACAACAGATTTCTCAGAAATAGCAGGATATAAAATAAATGTTCAAAAGACAGATTCTACCATTAAATTTCCTCTCTACTCAATCATTGAGAGACCAGCTCCTTAAAATGGAGAAACAATGAGATAAAATATTTAGGAGTGATTATTCCCAAAAGATATATTATCTTGCACTTATTAATTTGAAACCCTCACACTAGACATAGAAAAATATTGGGGTCCTGGACACACCTTTTCCTTTCTTTTTCCTTTGCATACAGGCATATGGATGACCATCTTCCCAAAGAAATTATACTTTTCCAGACCTACTTTTATCCCAACAAAATTTTATTTTTGCTCCTGGGATAGAATATTGTCTAGATTTGTTTCGATGGGGAAATGGCCAAGGGTCAGTGGTCATTATTCCAGTTAATGGAGGCCAGAGGAGGCTTGAACCTTCCGAATCTAAGAGAATATCATAGGGCAGTGAGTTGTAAGACAGTATTGACCTAACTAAATTAGCAGATAGATACTACATGGAAATTTATAGAATTTGTACTAAATGATTTACATGATTTTTCCCTATCATTTTGCTCGTTACATTCTTTGCCAAATCTTAGGTATTATACCTTATGGGACCCATAACACTTTAAAAGTCTGTTATGAAGTACGGGCACTCTCGGGGTGGAGGAAATATATACTATTTTATTATCCTAACATTGGAACAGGAATCTGCAGCACCAGACTTGACCACATTTTCAAGAGTGGAGGAGGCGGGATAATCAATGATCTATCAATTTTAGATTCGCATGGTATTCTATCTTTTGCCACTCTCTGAGCTAAGTTCCATCTTCCTTCCACTCACCATTACAGATATCTGCAGGTTAGGACATTCCTACTGGAAAGAGATCTCATTAGAAAAGGTTTACCAACCCAATCCCCCCACTGATGGTCCTACTCTTAGAGGTTATTGAGGGACGAAGGCATTCATTTGATAGGCCTGAAACACAGGTCCTTTAGAGAATTCTGGCAAGAGTCAACCAAAGGCATTTTAGCTCAACGGAACAGGGAATTAAACACTCAAATAACATGTTAGAACCTATTCTACACTTAATGACTGCAGTTCGGTACCCTACTGGTCAGAATATATTTGGAAATGCCGGTAATATTTTTTCTTACTCCTGATAAGTTGATTAAATTCCTGCCAGCTAGTTATGGAATGTGCTGGAGGGAGTGTGGGGAACTAGAGGCAGACTTTACACATATCTGCTCTTGTCCAAACATGGTAACTTACTGGAAGGACATTACCAAAAGCCCAAGGCAATTAACATGCCTGGAGCTAGAATTAACACCTCAAATGAGACTTCTTTATATTGGCCCAGAGGAAACATCCCCTAAAAATAAAATAAAATATGTTATATTTATATTTGGCTGCTGCTAAGAAGGCCATAACACACTTATGGCGGACCACTACTGTACCCACACTATCCCACTGGCACAAGGTTATGACCAAGTATACTTTATGGAAAGATCTGTAGCAAATAGGCTAGCACGAATAACCTCATTTGAGATCAAATGGAGACCCTGGGTCTTTCATGCAACACCCTGGGTACATCATTTGTTCCATGACCTGTTGAATAGAAAAATCATTGGATTAAATAATGACTCTGGTTGTTTTAACCTCTCTGGATATACTAGAATACTGTAAATATACCACCACTGTACCTCCTTTAGTTACCTATAGAACCTTATCAGTGATCACTCATATGTAATATTAATTCCTGCTGTATGTATATATGAAAAGAAAATAAAGAATATTAAAAATCTATGTTGCCTCCCATTTAGTGGTACAGCAAACAACGGAACAATTGGTTATCTCGAAATGCTCATGTGCCCAACATTTTATGCCAACTGATACTTTGAGCTGTACCACTACCATAGTGGGGTGTTCATTACCTATATGTATTAACTCCCTTTGACAATGTGTAGTGATACAGAAATAAAAATATATATTTTCTGTGTTTCTGATGGATAATGTCTCTACTGTTAAGGCTCAAGTCTTCCTTGTTATTTTTTAATTTATATTGTTTTATAAAAAGCTACAATGTAAAGTCATCATGCAGATCATCAACATTTGCTCCTGATATCATCAATATCAAACATTTCTAGACATTAGAGGCAGTTACACCATCTGGTATAACATCAGTCAAGGATACCACCATTTCATATGATCAAAAGACAGGCTTCAGAAATGTGCCAAGCTTTGCTCAAACCCTTGTCTGATAAACTGCATAACAAACACTAATTAAATACAGATTGATTGCTCTGAAAGGGTCTTTAGTTGCACTCCAGACTACATGAAAACAGATTATCTTTTGTTCTAGAGAAGAGCCTAATCAGATTTAGAGTTATATAGCCACATTTAATTTGTTGTTGATGTTGACAGGGCCCACTTATCTCCTTATTTAAATTTGTTTAATGGGCAGCATGAACAAAACAGACTTTCATGGCACTCAACACAATATTTGTTATGGTGCCAACCATGAATTTGTTCAGATCTGGGATTTTGTTTTCTAGAAGTTCTTACGGGAAGGCTGGAATCCACAACAATAGACCTTAAGAAACTGCCAGAAGTCACTTTATCCTGATTCTGCCTCATCTTGTAAAATAGCCACCTCTTCCACATTTGTTTCTGCATAATGTATTACTGAGTGTCTGTATGTACATTCATCACCAAACTTTGCTGTTTCTCTGCAAGTTACAGCATCAATGTGACTCCTGAGTTTCTAGGAAACCTCTCCTATAGTTAATTAGACTTACTAAATGACTGCTTTGCTGGTCTGTTTTCTTTACCACTATTTTCAGTCCTCCTATGCACAATCCAGGTCACAGCAAGTTGCATCTGTAGCAGTTTTTCCAACCCATCACATCCCCGGGGTCAGCAAAGTTCTCGACCTCTGAAAATGATACGTAACCTGGCATGGAGAAACACGGAGGGATACTACTCAGTTCATTTAGCCTTGCTTTACAGTCAAAGGCCTTCCGACATACATTTGTTGTAAACAAGACGCCTGAAAATAGATGTGTGAATTGCATTTTATGCTATATGCAGGCTATCTGTACAATCAGGCTCCTAGATGTCATACTCTATCTGCCATTAATTGGACTGTTTGGGGAGATGTCTAGGCTATATGCTTTAAGTTCACTCTAAGCTGCCCATAAACCTGTAGTCCAGTAATGCTTGTTTGGCATGTAAAGCAGAAGGTAGACAGGACATCAGGAATTTCAGAAAACTATCTCCTTCCTAGTCCTCCAATAACCAAACAGTTTGAAGTTTGTAGCTTTCTAAGCTTTTCCAGTGCTTTCGGAGGTGTGTCAAATTTACATTTTCTTGTATTGATTTGGCTGTAGTCAAAATTGTTGTCATGGTTCTTTCATATGCTACTCTTTGCTAGAAGTCACTGCTCAATTTTACTATTTTGTTCACTCATTCTTTCTATAAAAGCTTTCATTTTCCAATCTATATCATGCATGGCGGATAAGACAGTTTGCTATGGAGGTTCATCTCCAGCCAGGCCTGGATGTTGAGTTCCACAACGGCCTGTGCCTTCAGTTACTGCCACTTTTGTTTTGTCATTTTTCCTCCCACTGTACATTTATTTGGGTGACTAATTTTGCACTAGATATCCTCTCCGAATGTTAGACTGACTGGTAGTCTCAAAAGAACCTTTTCCTGCTCATAGTTGATAAAGTGTAATTTTATTCTGTCTTGAGTGGCTGATCTACAAAGTGCATCAGGCTGTGCGAAAGACCCACAGTGCCAAGTGGTTCACTTTTACTACAACTGTAATACTGATGTCTGGGTTCTATGGGCTGACTTGGATGCAGCATAGTTTTCATGACGCTAGTATTCCCAAGCATTCACTAAGGCTAAAGGTGACAGGTTGGAAGTCAGTAGGACAAAGACAAAATACTCACATGAGGAGGAGATCATGACATGACTGTTCCCATCTCTGCCTGTTTTGTGGACACAAGAGAGACAAAGGAAGCAGGGGTATGTGTTCATCATCACCATCTCCTGACAGAAAGACTGCAGCAGCAGAAGAGTGGACATGACGATACATGGTGACTCAAGTCCCTCATCAAACACTTTGGTCAGTGTAGTAAATAGGCTAGGGCAAGGGCTAGCAAGAGCTATAGCAGGGAAGCTGGGTCTACTAGACTGTAGTAAACATTGCAGTTGCAAGAGTATTAACACTGGCTGGGGTGTATGAGAAGCACAGTTGGTGAGGAAGAGAGGCGAGGGTGATGATGCTGATATGGAAACTGTACCAAAGGGATGTGAGTCACTGAAGGGGCTCCACAAGTGTAAATAAACTATGGCAAAGATAACACTTATGCTTTTAAATTACACAGGAAGGGAGAGACAGGAAGAAAGGAACAAAAGGAGGGAGAGGGACAGCTGAAAGGAAAAGAGGTACAGAAGGCAGATGGGGCAGAGGTGGAGTGGAGAGAGAGCGAGAGAAAGAAAATGTGAAAACTAACAATTATTCTTACTGACAAGATAAACAAAATCAGTTTTTTCCATCTCAAACTTTTCTCCACTGTTGCCACCCACTAAATCTTCAGGCCTGGGGAGTAGTATCCCCCTTGGCAGCACCCACAGCCCTATCTTCCATTGGCACCACTGCACACACCAGTGGGCATCCACACCACCAAGCCATAGGGTACCGCCTGATGTCATCCCCAATGCAACCAGGATTTTACCCATCTTGCCTCATTTTCTCACACTGCTCCACCTATCGCCTACTAAAGAGGGTTGTCCTTATGTATAAGATTTTTGGTTTCTACGTGGAAACTGTGTATTACTGTCTTGTTTCTGATTTTATGTTGCCTGACTGTTGATGCTTGTATCTGTATTCTCCCGGTTGTTCCTGAAAATAGGCAGGATTGTTGCCTAATGTACTTACCCTGTCATCAAAAGCTAATAAATAAATAAACATCCCTACTGTAATGTAGATGGGGTCACGGATGCTACAACCTACTCCTGGGGAAGCCAGCTTCCTCCCATGCCAGAGGAGTCACTGTGGTACTAATGATCTGCCTCTCTCCTCCATGGGCTGGGAAGCACTGCTAATCTATAGCACTATGCCCCAGCCTCGATGTCTGTCTCTGAGTGTCCCAAGTCTGGTCTTGAACTGAGGTCGCTGGCGTGCAGGCAGAAAGTTAACACTTTAATAATTTAATACAGTAACTAGGACCTTTCAGACTCTAGAGGAGAGCAGCATTTCAACTGTTTAACAGACACATTTCTCTGTCATTCACTAAAATGTGTATAGTTCAGCTGTGACACTATTCTACTGGTATTAAGTGCACTGGGAAGAAGGAAGGGGCATTATCTTTCCACTCCCTTGACAATCACATGAAAATAGTGAGACTAGGGGAATTAGGTAAGAATGCTTCGCCAAGACATTGGGCTACTGTATCTTCAGACTCAAAGGGCCCACCCTTCATGCCCTTCTTGAATATACTTCTCTGAGGAGCTCAATGCTGTTTATGCAGGAGAGAAGATACATGCCCTTACATTTTGGTTGTGTATGATGGGCTGTCCCAGGCAATCCTCCATGTCAGTGCAGTGATGATCGATCAGACACCAGTTGCATCCCCAAGGACTGCTCACACATCCTCTGCACCTGGAAAAGAGAAGCCCATACTGTCCAGTTACTGATGAAATGCTTGCAGAAATGACTCGTAATAGCATGGGGAAAACAGCACGCCAAGGACTCCTCCCTCGTGAGAAACCATTTCACAGAAACTACCCCAGAGAAAGAACTTTCTTGTGTTTTCTAGATTTTTGGCATGGGATTACCAAAGACTGCATCAAAACCAGTGTCAGTGGCTCGGTTGGTGGCACTCTTGTCTATGGGCCAAGAAGACTGGATGGTTGTGATTTCAAGTCCCCACAAGGGCCTAATACACAGCACTGGTGCGTGAGGGGAGGTGCTGCACTGTTGCAGATGCTGTCCTTTAGATAACATGAGATGCTAAATCTGGGACCCTTCTGCCCACCTCTGGTGGCTGCCCAGGTGGAAGTTAAACATCCCACTGCATTTTCAAATGAGCTAGGAGTTATCCCAAGTGCACTAGACAACATTCACTCTCTCAACAATTCTTTTTTTTTAAATATCTTTTATTCTTGTTGTAACCCCTGCAAATGGGGGTTCCTAAAAGACTTCCAGGAGCTTGCTTGAATGCTCCAAGCCTGAATGGTGTTTGGCATTTAAGCCATTTATCAGTGAGTGTTTTAGAGCCTCTGGTACTGTCTCTAGAGCTGTCTGCTTGCAGACATAATTAGTTTGCATGGGGGACTGTGTGTTTTCTGAGTACCACTGAGCTGCTGCCAATTCACTTCATTTTGCAGTCACTAGGAGTGCAAAGGGAACCTATCTGAAAGATGTAATTGTTTGCCAGAAATTATTTAGAGTAATAATAAAATTACAATTAGTCTAACCTGCTTTCTTTGCAGTCAGAACTGTGTCTGCTAGTTCCCCATTCTAGTTTTGAACTGCTGAACTGGACCAATCAGTGTGGGTAAGCTAGCTCTAAAATGGTGCCTTGACGAATCAGAACTTGACTCATAATCTGAGCCAGCCACAAGAGGATTGTATGGGCAGTGACTCTGGGAGATGTAGTTTAGACTTCAGTGCCTTTTGGACCAACAGCAGCAGTCTATTGTGAGTGACAGCCAATCCAGTCAAGAACTGGGAGGAACTCAAAGGAAGAGCCCGGTTTTGTCGGGTTGGAGTTTCAGTTGAGCTTTGGCAGTGAAGAAGGAAGGAGCCCTGTGCTTTTCAGTGCAGTTTTAGTCAAAAACGTGTGTAAGGCCCAGAGTTCCGTCTGCAGCTTGTTAGACTGAATCTGGCCCTGAAAAGAATCAAAGGATCTCTGAAGAGTAGAAACCAGGCTCACCCTGTAGAAGACTGGAAGAATTGCTGAAAATTGCACTCGGGTCTGTCAGGAACTGAATCTGCTGTGTGTTCTCCCGGTATTGTGCAGTAATTGCGATCGGGATACAGATGCAGCCTGCCTGGTATAGTGTTTCTTTTATATAAATGTGTGAAGAGGTTTGTGTACCTCAAGTGAGCCCTGCTGACATTGAAGGACCCTATCTTATTTGGAGGTCGAGTACTAATTCAGGGTCGCTTCCTGTTGAATTGCCACATTAAATCCAAATGGAATTACTGTACTGCTGACTGTTTAATTTTCCTTTTCTCTGTGTGAAAGGGCCCCTACCAGCTGCCACGGTTTGACTAGCCACTAGGGCTTGGGTACCCAGGGACAGTAACTGATAGGATAGGGCCTGCACAGAGCCATAGGTAGATTATTAGAGTGATAAGTTAATTAACCTGATTTCCCTGTCCTTGTTATATCCCCCTAAATAAATCAGAGCTGCTTGTTTCAGCAAAGTTGTACTGCCTGGAGGTATTTGTCTATGTTAAAGTACTGTACTGTGATTGTTGCACTGTATCTCATTTCACAGGAGGTCCCAGTGCCGGAACCAGTCCTGGGGTAAGTGTATACTGTGAAGGTAATTTGATATATTGTGTGGGCCACTAGTGGGAAGAAAGGTTGCAGTGTCCCAGAGGGCTGTGACCAAGTTAGTTTAACTATTGCAAACCCTGACCTCTGGGTGGAGGCACCCGCCATTGGATCCAGGCCCCTCAACCTGTTAGTGGCAAATCAGGCAGGGGTAGTGCCCCTGGGATAGCGCCATCTAGGGGTTACATCTTGAGGCTCACCGCTGGATTGTGTGTCCTCTAGTGGCCATATTTACTGAACCACTGTTAAGAAAAAATGGGTACCCTGACAGAAGTGGCTGTGCAACCGGCTGGTGGAGTGGTGTACTGGGGAGGAGATCGATCCCCAAAATGCTATGCTTATCCTGGACATCCCTGTATCAATACGGACACTGTGCAGGGAGTACTTTCCAAGGTGGAAGGTTTACAAAACCCTGTGGTGGTGGGTCGGCATGCTAATCTGCTCACCCACACTTTCCTGGCCCTAGTAGAGTTTAAGGATCCCATAGATAGCTCCAAAGTGCCACAGACCATTTCCCCAGAGGGAGCCCTCACTGCTTGGAGAGTGATAACTAAGGACAGTAAAGACCGGGGAATCAGCCCCCACCACTATCTGAAACTTTGAGGAGAAATTTGCTGAATGGTTGCTGGGAGAGGGGAAACTGTGGAGGACTTGAAGAAACTATTCTTGCCACCTGGGGTGTTCCTCCCCCAACACCCTCTCCTGCTCCAGTGCCCGTAATGGTGGCTGGAACCAAGTGCAGACTCCTATTTCTGCACCTGCCATTAGTCACGATTCTTACCAAGGTTGAGGATCTCTCTGGCACCTCCCACCCCCAAGGAGGATGACTGGGAGACCTGGATAGACTATGTTGCCCCTCAAGTGCTAGAATGGCAATGCTCGGAAGGCTTAAAAGCGAAGAGGGTTAGTGAGAGCCTCCGAGGTCCTGCCCTGGCTACCATCCGTGCTAAACGGGCCAGTAACCCTGAAGCGACTGCACAGGCCTATCTTGAGGCCTTGAGAATGTGTATGGAGCCCAGATTCTGATGAGGACCTATGGTGGAGAGTAAGAAATGCACAACAGTACCAAGGGGAGTTGTTGTCTGTGTATTGTCTCTCGGCTGGAAAAATTGTTGCAAGAATGCCTCAGAAAGGGTAGTTGCCAATGATTGAACTGGACCGAACCAGACTGGACAGAATCCTTTAAGTCTGCCCCTTCTCAGAACTGCTGTTGCTTCCAGTTATGCCTGGCAAATCGACTGGAATCCCACCCTCCTATGATGAGTTAATGAGAGAAATTGAGGAGTTGAGAAAAGGCGACCCTGGAGGTACCTGCACCAACAGCTGTGGCTACCACCCGAGTGACTGAGGGTGACCCATCAAGGAAGTTCAGGGCAGAGGTTGACAGTCAATGAGTGCTCTGACAAGGAAAAGATATGCCACAATGGGGCTTAACTGTTGAGAGAGATCCGAATTCAAAAACAGTCCCTTTATGAAGGCCACGCCTGCAAGTACGGGCCCTGACCTATATCCGACTGCATCTGCTATGGGGTGGGGGTACCCACCATGTATCTCCTGGTTGATAACAGCTCCAACTCAATTCCTTGACCATGGAAGTGGAGAAACTGACAGATGTCTCCAAATGCTTATCACGCCGCAGACAGAGATGGCACCCAGGTTTCCAGTTAGTAATACCCTCCTGGCTCCCAGTGTGGCGCCCGCCAGCTCTAAACTCCAGAAAGTATGTTTTGCTATAATTGTGGGAAAGATGGCACATGAAAAGGGAATGCCAGTCCCCAAAAGACACTGACAAAGCTGCATATAGGCTACAAGGAGAGCTTCGGAGAAGAAATCAGTGGTTAAGAGGTGCACTACATGATCCCAGTGAGGGCACCAAAATGCTAATTCACGCCCTTTGTGGCAAGGCCAGTGCTCCAGGCCCCTATCACCGCCTCCAGACTGGTCCAGAATAGTGGGTCCCTCCATGGAGACCACTGTAAAGGTGAATGGAGTGTCTACAAGAGCTGTATTAGACAGTGGCCCCAAGTGACAATTATGTTCCAGGATTGGTATCAGAAGCATTTGTCAGACGCACTTACAACCATTAGAAGGACTGCATGTATGGGGGTTAAGGAGAAGGCCTACCCTATTCCGGTATATCCAATTTGGCTGTCTTTTCTCACCTCGTGGCTGGAGGGCTGAACAAGTAGAGACCCTAGCCTTAGTGTGTCCCCCACTGGACTGTAAGGATGGTGTCCTTTGTTGATTGGAACAAATGCTCATATGTTCGAAGGCTGGCACAGTTGTGTTATGAAAAACAGGGGTCAAAGACTAGTAGAGCTTTAAGAGTTCCGGCTTTAATTAAGAAGGCCTATGAGGCAGAGAGATGCTGAAAACAGAACCAGAGGAACCGGTCGAATTGTATGGAAGAAGGATCCTGAGTCTCTGATCCTGGCCAAATGCCCAGTGTACTTACAGGAGAGGTCCGTATCAGAAAGGATGTTAAGAATAAAATATTAATGTTGGATGCACCAGGCGATGGAAAATTGCCAGAGGGACTGCTGGTCAAGCCTAGTATTTTGCCTGCTAGAGCCCATGCTTATGCCAGAAGGGTAATGGTCCAAGTTCATAATGTGTCTGAAAGAGACATTCGAGTAAACAGAGGTTGCATCCTGGCTAATGTGCATTGTGCAGACACTGCAGTGCTACCCAGCAGCAAGAGTTCAAGGAAGAATGACAGAGTAACGCCTGACTTGTTTGATTTCTGCCACTCCCCGCTGCCAGCTGAATGGAAAGTGAGGATCAGTGAGAAGCTTGCCCAGAGAGACCAGGTGTTTTCTTTAAAGGAATGGGATGTAGGATGCGTGCAAGGAGCTGAGCACAATATCCGCCGCATGACGAAAGACCATTTCGTGAGAGGTCTCGACGCCTGGCACCTGCTGACATAGATGATGTGAGACGGCATCTGCAAGAGATGTTAGCTGCTGGTGTAATAAGAATCCAGAAGCCCTTATGGCTTCCCCATTGTGGTAGTGAGGAAAAGAATGGAACAGTAAGGATGTGTGTGGATTATCGCACCTTAAACCGCGGACTATCCCTGATCAGTAACACAATGCCCCCATTCAGGATGCTTTGGACTCGCCTAAACGTGGAGCAAGTGGTTCTCTGTGCTGGATCTCCGCAGTGGGTACTACTAGATCCCATGGCCCCAGAGGACCGTGAGAAGACTGCCTTTATCTGTCCGCTTGGCTTATGAATTCATGAGGATGCCCTGCGGATTTCAGGTGCCCTAGCCACTTTTCAACGATTGATGGAGCGCAGTGGGGGACATGAACTTACTAGAGTGCCTGGTATACCTAGATGATGTTATTGTGTTTGGCAGCTCACTGGAGGAACATGAAAGCAGATTATTTAAGGTATTGGACCGACTGGAGGACTTTGGCCTTAAACTGTCCATTGATAAGTGTCAATTCTTCAAACATCAGTAAAGTATGTGGGACACATAGTATCCACCGAGGAATAGAGACCGACCTAAGTAAAGTTGAGGCCTTGACCACCTGGCCACAGCCCAAAAATCTAAAAGAACTGCAAAGATTCCTGGATTCTGTGGTTATTATCGGCGCTTCATCAAGGACTATTCAAGAGTGATCCGCCTTTACTTAACCTTACTCAAGGGTATCCCCAACCCACAAAAATACCAAAAGTCAGCGTCCCTCAAGACTGAAAGAGTGTATTTTCATCCAAGTGAAGTATTTGGGGTCCGCTGGACTCCTGATTGTGAGACTGTTTTCATGAGATCATATATCAACTTACCCATGCTCCAGTGCAGGCCTATGCCGATCCAAGAAAACCTTACGCCTGCACACTGATGCTAGCTTGCAAGGGTTGGGGGCTGTGTTGTACCAAGAGCACGAGAATGGCCTGAGACCAGTGGCCTTTGCTATAGTAGAAGCCTGACCCCATCCGAAAAGAACTATCCTGTACATAAGTTAGAGTTCCTATTTTGAAGTGGGCTATTGTTGACCAATTCCATGAGTACTTGTATGGGCTAAAATACTAGTAAAACTGACAATAATCCCCTTTGACCTATGCAGACCTCAGCTAAGTTGGATGCCACTGGCCATAGGTGGCTTTCTGCATTATCTACATATGACTATGCTCGAATACCGAGCAGGTCTGGAACCACATAGATGCTGATGCTCTCCCGGAGGCCTGTTCCCAGAATGATTGGGTCCGATTGGCAGAACCTGACATTCGGCACTCTGCCGGAAGTTTGACTGAGAGGAACAATGTCCACGGACGCAGTGGACTGCATGGTGGATTGCTTGGGAGCCTCTGAGAATTGCATACCTGCTGTTTATTGCCACTTTTCTGCAATAGACATTGGTGCACTGCCTCAGCTGGACAATGACAGTATTCGGCGAGCTCAACTCACGATCCCATGATCAAAGCAGCTTTAGAAGCCCTCTATGCAGGAAAAGATGTGTCCAAATTACGCCCACTGATTTGAGAACTGCACTGTTATAGCAAAAGAAGGTCCTAAGTTGAAACTGATCAATAAACTGTTATACAGAGAAACAGTAGACAGAGGGGACAAGTAGACAAACAACAACTAGTGCTGCCACTGCCTTTCGAGACTCAGTACTGAGGTCCTTGCACAACCACATGGGGCACCTTGGTATAGACAGAACACTTGACTTGGTGAGATCCAGATTCTATTGGCTAAGATGGGGGCTGATGTGGAGCAACACATTCGAACTTGTAGTCGCTGCTTACAGAGGAAAGCTTTGCCCCAGAGGGCTGCCCCCCTTGTTAACATCACCACCAGTGCACCCATGGAGCTGGTCTGTATTGATTTTCTGAGTTTGAGTCAGATCAAAGAAATATCAGTAATGTGCTGGTGGTCACTGACCATTTCAAAGATATGCCCAAGCTTTCCCCACCAAAGACCAGAAAGCATCCACTGTGGCCAAAGTACTTGTGAAAACTTTTGTTCACTATGGGCTCACAAAGAATCCATTCTGATCAAGGGAGAGACTTTGAGAGTCGTCTGATCAAAGAGATGCTTTCTCTGTGGGGAGGAGAAGTCCAGAACCACTCCTTACCACCCCAGGGGACCCACAGCCTGAACGCTTCAACCGCACTTTGCTAGATATGCTAGGCACCCTGCACCCAAAGGACAAGCCTAGATGGAGCCAACAAATTAGCACCCTGGTACATGCTTATAACTGCACCAAAGTGATGCCACTGGATTCTCCCCCTACCGCTCTGATGTTTGGAAGAGAAGCTCGACTACCAGTAGATGTGTGTTTTGGGGTCTCTCTGATGGGGTTCAAGCTGACAACTATTTACAGTATGTGCAAAAGTTAAAGGCCCACTAACTTCATGCGTACTAACTGGCTCAAACCATGGCTGCCAAAAGAAATCCACAACAAAGAAAGGTATGATAAAAAGGTGAAAGCACAGGAACTCCAGGAGGGAGATCGGGTATGCTAAGAAATCTGGGACTGCATGGCAAGCACAAGATTGCTGACAGATGGCACCATCTCCCTCACATTGTAGTGGGCAAACTAGATGATCTGCCAGTGTACAAAGTAAGGCCTGAGAATAATTCAAAGATGTAAAACAATGCATAGAAATCATTTACTGCCATTGGACAAATCCTGATTGAGTCTGAGCCCCAGAAGATGCCCCTCTGGACCAGTGACTAGAGCTGCTGCTAAGAAAAGATCAAGAAAGTCTGCACCTAGAAGCTAGTTAAAGTGTTCCCCTCCACAAGTCCCAGTTGAGCATGACTGTCAGTCCATATCAGAAGAAAGTGAGAGTGACTTTGAATACTATCCTTCTTCAGAACTGAGTCAATTGTTTGAGGCAATCCCTAGTCAATACTGGAGACAAAGCTTGGCCTTCTGGACTGTCTAAGCCCCAACTTCATCCCTGGAGCCAATGCTCCCAGAAAGTGAAGTGCAAAGCATCAGATCAGATGAAATGGAATCATTGTGCATGGTTGAACTGTTTGAGCTTTCAGGGAGGAAAATGATAGATTGGGGCAGACTGGTGATACACCAACAAGAAGAGTATTTTGAGTGCCCTGACAGTCCACTGCCAGTGTCCAAAGCTCTCCATGCGAGCCAAATGTTGTGGGACTCAGAAACTGTAACTCCTGGACTGAAAGTGCCCCAAGTTCTAGCCTCTCTACCCCCATAGAGACTCCCCTGACAAGTGAGGACAATGCTGAAAATGAGGCCTAGAGTGCAGAGACTATAACAGTCTCCCTAGAAAGACTGGTCGAGCTGTAAAGCCTGTGGTGCACCTCAGTTATTCACTTGGGAGGCCTGTGGACTTGCCTCTCAATGTTGTCCATAAAGAGTGTATGTGTCCCGAGCTCATTGCCCAAACTGAGCATCAGTGCTAACTCTAAGTTACTTGTGTTGCCCTTTCTATATGGTGCCCTTGCCTCATCCAGCCCTAAGGTAACTGATAGGAAGGGCCCCTCCTCTTCTGTGGTTTCATGTACAAGAGGTAATAACTTGAGTTATGGTACAATGTGTATGTATACTGTGTAAAGTGTGACGTATGCAATGTTTCAGAAATGTGTTCTTGGTAAAATGATATATTGACTGATGATTACATAATGCGAGCCTAATGCAAATAATATGTAGTTGCTGATTGAAACTTATGGGACTTGCTTGACGCTGACGCTAAGCTTTCCCAGGCTAGGAAGGGTGTAACCCCCCAAATGGGGGTCTCTAAAAGACTTTAGGAGCTTGCTTGAATGCTCCAAGCCTGGAATGGTGTTTGGCATTTAAGCCATTTATCAGTGGTGTTTTTAGAGCCTCTGGTACTGTCTCTTTAAGAGCTGTCTGCTTGCAGACATAATTAGTTTGCATGGGGGACTGTGTGCTTCTCTGAGTACCACTGAGTTGCTGCTAATTCACTTCATTTTGCAGTCACTAGAGTGCAAAGGGAACCTATCTGAAAGATGTAACTGTTTGCCAGAAATTATTTAGAGTAATAATAAAATTACAGTTAGTCTAACCTGCTTTCTTTGCAGTCAGAACTGTGTCTGCTAGTTCCCATTCTAGTTTTGAACTGCTGAACTGGACCAATCAGTGTGGGGTAAGCTAGCTCTAAAATGGTGCCTTGACGAATCAGAACTTGGACTCATAATCTGGAGCCAGCCACAAGAGGATTGTATGGGCAGTGACTCTGGGAGATGTAGTTTAGACTTCAGTGCCTTTTTGGACCAACAGCAGCAGTCTATTGTGAGTGACAGCCAATCCAGTCAAGAACTGGGAGGAACTCAAAGGAAGAGCCGGTTTTGTCGGTTGGAGTTTCAGTTGAGCTTTGGCAGTGAAGAAGGAAGGAGCCCTGTGCTTTTTCAGTGTGCAGTTTTAGTCAAAAACGGTGTAAGGCCCAGAGTTCCGGTCTGCAGCTTGTTAGACTGAATCCATCCTGTGAAAAGAATCAAAGGATCTCTGAAGAGTAGAAACCAGGCTCACCCTGTAGAAGACTGGAAGAATTGCTGAAAATTGCACTCGGTCTGTCAGGAACTGAATCTGCTGTGTGTTCTCCGGTGATTGTGCAGTAATTGCGATCGGGATACAGATGCAGCCTGCCTGGTATAGTGCTTTCTTTTATATAAATGTGTGAAGAGGTTTGTGTACCTCAAGTGAGCCCTGCTGACATTGAAGGACCCTATCTTATTTGGAGGTCGTGAGTACTAATTCAGGGTCGGCCCTGTTGAATTGCCACATTAAATCCAAATGGAATTACTGTACTGCTGACTGTTTAATTTTCCTTTTCTCTGTGTGAAAGGGCCCCTACCAGCTGCCACGGTTTGGACTAGCCACTAGGGCTTGGGTACCCAGGGACAGTAACTGATAGGGATAGGCCTGTGCACAGAGCCATAAGGAGATTATTAGAGTGATAAGCTAATTAACCTGATTTCCCTGTCCTGTTATATCCCTAAATAAATCAGAGCTGCTTGTTTCAGCAAAGTTGTACTGCCTGAGGTATTTGTCTATGTTAAAGTACTGTACTGTGATTGTTGCACTGTATCTCATTTCACAGGAGGTCCCAGTGCGGAACCAGTCCTGGGGTAAGTGTATACTGTGAAGGTAATTCTGATATATTGTGTGGGCCACTAGTGGGAAGAAGGGGTTGCAGTGTCCCAGAGGCTGTGACCAAGTTAGTTTAACTATTGCAAACCCTGACCTCTGGGTGGAGGCACCCGCCATTGGATCCAGGCCCTCAACCTGTTAGTGGCAAATCAGGCAGGGTAGTAGCCCCTGGGATAGCGCCATCTAGGGGTTACATTGTGTTTTGTTTAAAAGTACATACAGACACTTCTTGACAAAACATTTTCTGCTGCTATAGGCACTGCCAAACTACATTCAGATACATAATGTTAGATTATTCATCCCACTTCCCTTCCATAATTTCTGGCATGTTATACAGTCAGGGGCTAAATTCTGTATCCACCTCCATTATGCAGATGATACATGTTTGCCATTTTACCCAGAATTGCTGCTCTTGTCTTTCATCTTATCTACTAAACTGTCCATTTTATAAATATTCAATAATATTCCCTCCAATCCTGTATTGTAGGGATCTTGGCTGACATCCACCTTCTTGTGATAGTTTTTGCGTAACTTCAGTACACCGAAGAGGATTTAACCCAAGGAGGGGATATGATCCGATATATTTCTAGCAAGAACATTTCAACAGTAAGCTCAATAGGTTCCCTAATACATTCCGATATATCTTTTGCAATTGTATCCAAAATGGCACAGGGAAGAGGCATTCCACATAATGCGACCAAGATACGCTAAGGCACCCACATCCCCTCCAACACTTCCCATAACTAGCTGACATATATTTAATAAGCCTTGCCAGGGATCTGAAATACCAGTACCTCCATTTCCACCCACACATTTGAGGAAGTAATCTGCATTGCTGCAAGTGCTACAGCTGTCCATTGTTCTTCGGGGACCTCTAAATTTAAGTCTTTGTTCCAAATATGTGAAATTCAGTCTGTAGATTCGATGTTTAGTCCTTAAAATGTTATACAAAGTTCCTATTAAGTGACCCCAGCAGTTACCCTGAATATGATCTATATACAGTTTAAGAAGGAGGGGCGGGTGTATCATCCTAGCATGAATTACTCGATTGCATAAGATGCAATTTCTGGCCTGAAAATACCTAAACAAATCAGAATTCAGTATATTGTATTTGAGGGACAATTCCACAAACGGCAAAACTCCCAACCGCCCCCAGAAATTGAAATATGTATTCTAAACCCAAGTGTCTCCATATGGAGAAGGTCACATCTGATTGAGGTGGGAAGAAGAGTTCATCTTCTGAAATCATTTTACAGTATTCATATGTAGTTTGGAAGGTTTTTCTTCTAACCCTGAACAAGATCTTTAAAACCTGTGTAGTTATGTGTGAAAAGTCCCCCAAAGACAAAGTTTTCCTGGAGAAAAAGCAGCATCTTTTAACATCATGTAAATCATTTAGATGGAACTCCAGAGTTTTCCACTGGGCATCGAGTTATGGGATGATAGGAAGATGCAGAAACACAGTTTCTGCATATAGTTTTAGATCTGGTAGGTTTGTTCCCCCTTGCATTAATGATAGTTTTAAGAGACTCAATCTTATCCTGGGACAACTATGTCCCCAGACGAATCCAGAGATCATGTTATCCCAGCACCTGAAAAACTAATTAGATGGGAAGAAGGGGCATTCAGGAATAAATATAACAGGCGAGGAAGAACATTCATACATATTGTTTCTATTCATTAGAAAAAGGTAACTGGGAGTTTACCCCATCTCTCTTGGTCCTGTTGTATAACCCTTGGCAATGGTTCACAGTTTAAGTTTTCCATAACCTTCAGATCTAAGGGAATATGCAGACCCAAATATTTCATTTTAGTTGGTCTCCGCTTTAAAGGGAGAGCCTGTTTAAGAGATTGAGCGAAGTATAATTAAAGAGAAGCACTATTGTTTTGTTTATATTTAACTTAAACCCTGCTATTGACTCAAATTGTGATAAAATCTTCCATGCTTCTGGTATTGATTGTGTGGGGATAGGAGACGAAAGAAGGTCATCAGCAATAAAGTGAGCCTATATTCTTTCTAGTGCAGGGGAATACCTTCGATTACGGAGGCTGATCTCAAGGCCACTGCCAAGGGTTCTATGTAAAGGGCAAAATGAAGAGGGGAAAGTGGGCAACCCTGACGGTGCCCTGGTGTAAAGGAAATGAGGAAGAGATACCCTGCTAATTCAACATAAGCTGTGAGGCATAGAGAAGTTTGAGCCACCTGATTAAGGATTCTGAAACCAAAATGCTTGTAGGGTGTCCCATAGAAAGGCCAGAAGAAAAATTACTCACCTTAGTAATGTTGTTTCTTCTAATGGAGTCTTGCTATATTATAGACATTAGCAGTTTGATCCAGCTCAAGAACTGCCCCGGAGTGAAATGGTTAAAACCATTCCAAAATAGAATTTTGGCATGAGAGCAGCTCTATCTGTGTCATTTCAAACTTGAACTGTCAGATCTTTACAGCCAAACTCACTAAGGTCTGTGTGGAAGCTGTAACCTACACTAGCCAAATGGCTACCTAAATAATAACAACAATTGATGGTCCCAACACCCAAGACTCAAGTCAGGGGACCAGAAATTAACACCATTCTAATAATATGAAAATGGAACATAAGTATAATAAAACACACACACACACACAGCTACACATACACACCCCAAAGTCCCAAAGGGACAAAAGTACTAACAGGACATAAGTAGTGCCCACACTAGTTGCCCGCACCCCACCAAGTAGAGGTTCTGAGAGGGCAGGTTGGGGAGGTTCTATATAGTAAGACTCCATTAGAAGAAACAACATTACTAAGGTGAGTAATTTTTCTTCAAACAACATGAAGTCTTGCTATATTATAGACATTAGCAGAATACACAGCAGTACTCCATGGAGGAGGGCAGAACCTCACTTAGGAATAGGCTCTGAAGAACAGCTGTGCTAAACCGAGCATTCTCCTGGCCTGGACATCCAGGGAGTAATGCTTGGCAAAAGTGTGTACTGTTTTCCAAGTAGTAGCCTGGCAAATCTCTAATAAAGGGATATCTGGCAGCAGCTAGAGACGCAGCTGTACCCTTGTGAGAATGAGCCCTCAAACCGGGGGGCTCTGCCCACTTTCTGATAAAATTTGATACAAGAGACAATCCACCTGGCTATTGATCTCTCAGTGGCAGGTTTGCCTTCCCAACTTCACCATAGGTAAGGAAAAGTTGGAGGATTCAACCTGTGACCTTTGGTACGCCTATATAATAACTAAGAGCTCTCAACATCCAGGTTGTGCAACCTCCTCTCACCCGAAGAGGAGTGATCAGTGAAAATACTGGAAGGAGATAGATTGATTAAGATGGAAATCTGAAACCACCTTAGGCAAAAACTTCCTATTAGTCCTAAGGACTACCTTATCTCCTGTGGAAAGAAATAAAGTCAGTCTCCACTGACAAGGCTTGCAATTCACTTATGTGCCTGGCAGAAGTGATAGCCACTAGAAAAACAGTTTTCCAAGTTAGGTACTTAAGCTCTGCAGAAGACAGAGGTTCAAAAGGGGTTGCATTAACTGGGCAATGCAAACATTAAGGTCCCAAGCAGGGCCGGTTCCGAAAGGGAGGATTAGTATGGAGTAATCCTTAAAAAACTTGGAAAACACAGGATGAGAGGAAAGGGGATGACTTCCTGTTGACACAAAAGCAGACACAGCTGCCAGATGAACTCTCAGGGTAGCTGGTCTGAGACCCAAGGAATTAAGATGTACCATGTAATCTAACAAAATCGGCAATTCAGCAGAGTTCTGGGAAATATTTTTCCAGCACACCAAATGGAAAACCTTTTCCATTTAGAACTATAAGTAGTCCTAGTGGAAGGCTTTCTGGAAGCCTTTAGATCTCAAGAACACCTCTGAGAGAGGTGTAAATCAGCAACTCTAACTCCTCAAGAGCCAGGCCTTGAGGTTGAGGGATTTGAGGTCCAAGTACCAAACCCTTCCCTGGCACAAGTCAACAGATTGTGATTCCTGGGAGGCACAGGGGAAGATGGACTGTCAGAGACAGAAGGAGTGGGTACCAGGGCTGCCTGGCTCATCCGGGCAATCAGAATCACCCTGCAAGGCTGAGATCTGATTTTAACTAGTACTTGAATAGGAGAGGAAAGGGGAAAGCACAGAGAACTTCCCTCCCAATCCAGAAGAAGGGCATCCAGAGGAACTGAGCCCAGCACTGGAGGCCTGCAACAGAACAGAGGAAGTTTGTGATTGTCTGGGGCTACAAAAGATCTATCTGAGGGATGCCCCACCTGGCAAAAACTATCCCAGCACTTGAGGATCCAGGGACCATTCGTGATGGCCCTGGGAAATCCTGCTGAGGGCAACCGCTAGGACATTGTCCTTCCTGGAAGATGAACTGCTATGAGGGAAGTGTTCAGGGAATAGGCCAGAGACCACAACTTCATTGCCTCGTGCACAAGGCCAAGACCGAGTGCCCCGCTTGTTGATGTACCACATTGTTGTGGTGTCTGTTCTGACTTGTATCACCTTGTCGTGGACAGATGCAGAAAAGCTTGAAGAGCTAAAGAGACAGCTCTGAGTTCCAGCAAATTGATGTGGAGCAGAGATTCCTGGGGACCAAACTCCTGAGTGGAAAGGTCGCCATGTGGCTCCCCAACCCAGAAGGGAAGCATCTGTAGTGAGAGTCAAGTCGTGAGAAGGGGAAATGAAAGGACCCCGCTTCTTAATTGCTCTGATCCTGCCACCACTGGAGAGCTAGGATCAAGGTTTGAGTCACTGGGACCAACTTGGAAAGGGGGTCTCTTCTCTGAGACCAAAAGGTTCTCAAGTGAAACTGAATGTCTCTCATCTGAAATCTGGCCCTGCACAACAGCTGTGGATGCAGCCATGTGCCCCAGGAGCTGCAGAAAGTGTCTTGCTGGTCGAGAGACCTGCAGAGTGAAGGAAGAGGCCAGCGCCACTAAATGCCTTACCCTTTCTGGGGAAGAAAGGCTCTGGCTAGCTTTGAGTCCACTCCTGCCCTATAAAGGTGAGTACCTGGACTGGTTCCAGAACCGACTTTGGTAGGTTTAGCAGAACACCCAGGAGGTGAGAAGCTGCTGGTGACCTGCAGGTGAGATTTTACCTGTTCTGGGACTGGCCTACAATGAGCCAGTCGTCTAGATAGGAAAACAGCAATCCTCTGCCTCCTTAAGGGCACGCCACTGCTAGACACTTTGTGAATACCCTTGGAGCAGAGGTAAGGCCGAAGGGCATTGCTCTGAACTGGTAATGACCTGAGGGCAGTTCGAATCTGAGGTACTTTCGATGGGATCTTCTGATTAGGACATGGAAATAGGCATCCTTGAGGTCCAGGGAGGCTAGCCAGTCCCCTAGCCTTACGGAAGGTAAAATCATTGCCAGAGTTACCATTTTGAACTTTGGTTTCAAAAGATGCTTGTTCAGATATGAGATCTAAAATGGGCCGCCATTCTCCTGTCTTTTTGGGGTAAGGAAGTATCTGAATACAGACCCTGCCCTGATGCAGGGGAGGAACCCTTTCTACTGCTCTGAGAGCTAACAGGGATGAGACCTCTGTTTCCAGAGCGAGGTCTCTAGAAGCACTTGCAGGTAGAAAAGTCTGCTTCTCAACTTAGGAAACTTTTGAAGCTGAGAACCAGACCCTGGCTCACTACTTCCAGAACCCACTTGTCTGAGGTTAAAGAAGCCCAATTCTGACTGAAGTAAGCCAGCCTGCCCCCACTGGTACAGGAGAATGGCCCTGGGCACCCCATCAGGGTGCCTGTTTCTGCAGGAGCTTTAGGCTGGGGGTGGGAGCAGGTCTGCCCACCCCTCGTCTGCCCTGCCTCTGAAGAAGCCCCTCTGAGCATAGACAGAGGAGGCCTGAGTCTGGTAGAAAGGCTCTGTGAAAAGGCCTCCCCTCACCCTGGGGGCATGCCTTTGAGGAGTGGCTTGCCGCCTCTTAGCCTGGGCACCTTGTAAGTAGTCCCATATTCATCCATCTTCTTCATGTAATTCTCTGTCTGCTCTCCAAACAGAGAATTTCCCCACCACAGGAAAATCCATAGCCTTAGTCTGGGTATCCTGTGACAAACTAGTACACCTGAGCCAGGCCAACCTACTTAAAAGCTACAGATGTGGCCATGACCCTAGAGGAAACATCATTAACATCCACAGCAGCATGAAACTGAACTCAGGCTTCAATGCCATCAGCAGCCACCTGTTCTAGTTCACTAGCCAGTTGGCCATGGGCCTGCTTGGCCAATTGCATAACAGTATCCCATCTAGATTCCTGATACCTAGCTACATAAGCCATATAATGTTGCTTGCCTGAGTCCCAGAGAGGCTGCCATATACTGTTTTTTGCCATGTATCAATCTTCCTGGAATCCTGTCAGGAGGATGTAGCCAAGGAATATTAGCTTTATCACAGGCAGCAGCCTGAACTACCTCAACATGACTGCATTGCTGAGAAAGGAATTCTGTATCAGGCCTGACAATGTATACCTTCTGTCCATCTTTTATCTACAGGAGGCACAGAATTAGGAGCTTTTAAAATTTTGTTTGTTTCCTAAAATACTATGTAAGGAATAGACAATCTCCTAGACTCTGGAATATCCATCATTTCTACTAAATCAGGCTCCTCTTGCTCATCCACAGCCTCTTCTAAAGGAAGCTGGAGGGTTTCAGCAACTTTTTATAAAACATAAATGAGATGGGGACTCAGACAGCATAAGGGAGATTCTAAAGGTCTGTCTGGGGAGATGTCCGTTCAATGGGCACACCCAGACCTTCCCAGCCACATTCATACTGTTCATAATCCTCCTCCCTCCTCTGGTTCATAAAATTCCTCAACATCATAATCCTGAACCACTGGGACCGGACGAACCGACCTTTTACCAGATAGTGGTGGTTCGGACGGACCCTGAGACAGTGACTGGACAATTTGTATGGCTTTTGCTATCTCTGCAGCAGTTGGAGAAGGAATTTGGACTCCAGACCTGCTGATTTTCTTGTTTTCTTTACTGAAATTGGTTTCTCAGAACCAGCTTTTCTTTGCCGAGGAAGTCTGGCCCTGGTCAGAGGGCACTCCCTCTGGTTCGGTTGGCACTGAACTGGGTTGGCCATCTGGGTCAGCGGACTTTTGGCCTCTCGTTCCCTGAGCCTGCCCAATCTTTTTCCAGGGTGGCTGCAGGAAATTCTTACATACCTGGCAGTCTGACTGGAGGTGGTCAAACCTCAGACAATAAACACATGTGGTGTGTGGGTCAGCCTTGGCAAGACTTCCCATAACATCACAGTGTTGAAACCAATGGGCCCAGTTTTTCTTTTGGGTTTCTCAGACATAATGCCAGCTTAACCAAAAACTTGCCTTTTAACGGCAGTGTAGGTGAAGACACCCTTTATCGGTTCCTAACCGTAACACGGGTATTGGAAAACGAATAAATCCGTTTTAGAACTGATAAGAACTGGGAACCGACTCTAAAAAGTAACTTTTAGTTTTAAATGAGTTTTAAACCCACTGATCGGTTCAAAACCGAACCGATAACTTACAAGTTCCACACAGACAAAACTTTCATTTACTTACGGTTACCACAGATAGAGCTTGAACCGAGCGGTTTTGAGTGTTAAATAAAACTATTCTCGGTTAAATCCAACCAGAAAACACTTTTAAACCGAGAAATGAACCGAGCAGAAGGAGGAATCTCGGAGCGACTGTTCACTGAGGCGGAGTAAAGAATCTGACAGTTCAAGTTTGAAATGACACAGATAGAGCTGCTCGTGCAAAATTCTATTTTGGAATGGTTTTAACCATTTCACTCCAGGGCAGTTCTAGAGCTGGATCAAACTGCTAATGTCTATAATATAAAGACTTCATGTTGTTTGAACACTCTATCAAACGCCTCTTTTCTGTATCTATTAATTATTTATTTAGCTTTTGCTGACCAGGTAGGTACACTATCTATTTAGTTTTTGTTGACCAGGTAAGTGCACTAGACAAATCCTGCCTATTTTCAGGCACGCATCGAGGGGATACAGATGAATGCCAACTTACCTTGAACCAGGTTAAGCTGTTGGTGGTATATTTTTAGTGAATGAGGGAAATTTGGCCGGACACCGGGAAATTCCCTACTCTTTCGATAACTGCCATGGGATCTTTAACATCCACCTGAACTACCACCAATCCAGGCAGATGGGACCTCGGTTTAACGTCTCATCCGAAAGACGGAGAGCTGTATGCTATTTTCAGTAATGGCCTGGGAGAGTACAATGAAAATACAGGTTCAAACAAAGTACATAACAACAAGAGGGCAATGTACATAGTAACAGGAAAGCAAGATGAACAGAGTCTACAGTGAGCAGCAAATACTGTAGGTAAAAATATACATATACATACAGAATAAATAGACATTCAATGGCAATTACATTGTATGAGTGACCTTTTTTATACCAGGGCCACATAATTCATAGGCAGATAGCAGCGATCACGTGCTACCCAGAGTTAAAGGACAGTGGACAGTGGATTGGATGAGACTAATTTGGAGACCTGATTAAGGTGGTTTAGGACACCCACACACAGAGGACAGTTTCAAGTGCCCCACAGGGATTCTGGAGGCTCAGGTGGGGGGGGAGATACTAACGGGTAAAAGGAGCAAGTTCCACAGCCTCCTAGCAAAGTCCCTTTCCCCATTGGGGTTCGAGTACAGGGAACTTTGAGCAACCCCAGGACACTGAAACCTAAGGGAGTAGGAGGAGGATTCAGCAGGATTGAGGGAGCTGCACCAGCCCAGAAGGGGTTCTGGTTCTGAGCATCTTTCCTAGAAGCAGCCCAACCCATATTTCAAGTCCTTGGCCGGGAAAGCCAGCCCAGTTTGTGGTATAATTTACAATGATGGGTGAAGGACATCGGGCTGCCAGGGAAAAGTGACAGATGCTGTTGTAGGTAGTGTTCCATCAAGAAAGGCGGACCCTGGAGGTGCTAGCAAACAGGAGAAGGCCATAGCTAAGTGAAGGGAGCAGCACACCTCTGGCCAATGCTAAGCGAGCTGCAGACGCCAAATTTTCTTTGCCCTGTCACGCGAGATCCAGTTTGCAGTTTACTGTCTCTGCTAATATTTAGGATGAGAGACACCTATGTCAAGTTGGGGGTCAAGAGTCACCCAAGGTATTCTGTTGAAAACCGTGGTTAAGAGGGGAGAGCGTCAGCAACACTGACACATAGAGGACAGGGAGGCCTTGATCCTGGTAACTGACCCAAATAGCATGGCCTGAGTTTTCTTTAGGTTGAGGACCAGCTTGGAGTCATTACCCAGGACTGAATGTTCTTAAAGGCCTCACTCAGCTGAAGGTTGAGAACCCCAATGTCCCGGAGGCGCAAGGATGACAAGATCATCGGCATAAAGGGTGGCACTACAGCTGGAAGCAGCAGCAGGAGTTGGTGATGAATGCAGAAGAAGAAGAGCCCCCAAACTGATCTCTGTGGGCCGGGGTCACCGAGTGGGGTCAGAGAGGACCTTGTTGAATTTAGTCTGCTGTATTCTGCCTTGGAGGTAGTTTCTAAGCCAATTCAAGGCAGGAGGGACAGGCCAAGGGACTGCATCTGTGAGCAAAGTAATGCATGGTCCACAAGGTCAAAGGCCTTAGATAAGTCTATAAATATGGCCCCAGAGAGTTCGCCTTGGTCCATGGCTGCCCTGATACTAGTACAGACTGAAACCAGGGCCGTGGAGGTGCCATACCTTTTGATAGCCATGCTGCGCAGGGACAGCAACTTATTAGCCTGAATGTACTCGAGTGAGCTGTTCAGCCACAGTTTTCTCTAAGAGTTTACTAATGGCTGATAGGATGGCATTGGCCGATAGTTGTCCAGGACGAAAAAATTACTCATCTTAGTAATTATGTTTCTTCTAGTGGAGTCTTGCTGTATTCTGACAAGTGCAGTTAGCCCCAGCCTTTAAACTGCCCAGGAGAACAATGGTTAACTTTTCATGCAGGGCATAGAATGTTGGTCTCGAGCTCGTTGATGCCTCTGGCTGTTGTATTCTGAACTGCAACCGTCAGATCTTTACAGAGCAAAACTCACTAGGTGTTCTGTGTGGAAACTGTAAAATTTTACTAGTCAAATGGCAGAAAAATAATCTTCTGGGTTCCCAAAGGAATACTCAAGTCAGGAAACCCAAAAACAAAAAACAAAATTGAAACAACATATCACCACATGAGTAACAGAGGTGTAAGGAAGCACCCTGGGGTGCCAACATGCGCCTGCCCACCCACATCCCAAAAACCAGGTTCTGAGAGGGGAAGGGGGAGGTCAGAATACAGCAAGACCCCACTAGAAGAAACATAATTACTAAGGTGAGTAATTTCTTCTTCAAACAACATGAAGTCTTGCTGTATTCTGACAAGTGCAGACTACCAAGAAGTACCTCCATGGAGGAGGGACAGAACCTACTTTGGGAATAGGCTCTGAAGTACTGCTGTCCAAGCACGCATCACTCCTAGCCTGGATATCCAGAGAGTAATGCCTGGTAAAGGTATGTACTGTTTTCCAGGTGGCTGCTTGACAGATTTCTAAGAGGATATCCCTGGCAACAGCCAGGGAATCAGCTGTACCTCTTGTAGAGAGCCCTCAGGCCTGAGGGTGGAATCTTTCCCAGTTTCTCATAACAGAATTGTATACAAGACACAATCCACCTGGCAATAGTTCTCTTGGTGGCACGTTTGCCCTTTCCTACCTCTCCATAAGTGAGGAACAACTGGAGGAATCAAACCAGTGACCTCTGGTCACAGTAAGTAAGCCTTACAACATACGAAATTTGCCAGCAGATAAAGGCCTAGAGGTCTATCAAGTCTACTCGAATGTGCAGCTAGTACCCTTATTCTGCAGCTGCCCTCCCTTCCACCCTTCCCTTCATTAACCCTCCCCTCATCCTGTCCCATCCTCGTTTGAAGCAGTCCACTGTTCTACTGCATACCACTTCAGCAGGTAACGCATTCCACCCAGCCACCACCCTCTCTGTAAAAAGTGTCTCCTCATCTCCCTCCTGAACCTTCCTCGCTCCAGTCTCATATCATGGCCCCTGGTGGCCCTCCCTCCTCTACTGTGAACAGCCCCTCTGTACCCGTCTTGTTTATTCCTTTCATGTATTTAAAGGTTTCAATCATGTCACCCTGTCTCTCCTCTCCTCCAGTGAGTACATGTCAACTCCTTCAACCTCCTCTCGTATGATAAGTCCCCAGCCCTTGATCATCTTTGTCGCTCTGCGCTGCACCCCTCAAGTAACTTAATGTCCCTCTTCAGATACGGACGCCAGTACTGCCAGTACTCAGGTGTGGTCAACAATGACCTATACAGTGGCAGAATCACCTCCTCCCTCCTCGAGGATATACCCCTTGCAATACAACCCAGCATTTTGTTGGCCTTTGCAGCTGCCTTCCTACATTGTGCCGAGTTGTTCATTGATCCTGTAATGAGCACACCCAGATCCTTCTCCTCCTCTGTCTCGCTAGCTGCACTCCCTAGCTGGTAACTCCTCCTGGGTTCTTCATCCCAAAATGCAGCACTTGCACTTTTTGGCATTAAACCCCAGTTGCCAGGTGTCTGACCAGGTTTCAAGCTTTGCCAGATCATCCTGCAACACCTGCCATCCCCTAGGTCATCCACCACCGCACCTACCTTGGTATCATCAGCAAACAGACTGATCTTGCTCTTGATGTCCCATGATATGTCTGCAATGAATATCCCAAACAACACTGGTCCCAACACTGAGCCCTGTGGAACACCGCTCATCACTGCCCTTGGGTGTGAGCCCCCACCCACCACCACCCTCTGTTGCCTTCCCTGCAGCCAGTTTCCTACCCATCTCACCAGCTTTGCACCCGCCCCTGTGCCTACTAACTTCCTTCCCAGCCTTCCATGTGGCACTGAGTCGAATGCCTTACTGAAGTCCAGATACAGGACATCCACTGCATGGCCCCTGTCCAGTTGCCTAGTTACCCAGTCATAGAACTCCACCAGGTTGGTTTGGTAGGATCTGCCACATATGAAGCCATGCTGTCTGCTGTCCTGTAGTCCTTTGGCCTCTAGAAGGGCCACCAGCCTCTCCTTCAGGATAGTCTCCATTAGCTTACCCACGATGGATGTGAGGCTCACTGGTCTGTAGTTTCCCGGATCATCCTTGGGGCCACTCTTGTGGAGGGGCACCACATGAGCCATCCTCCAGTCCTGAGGTACACACCCTGAATGTAGTGAGGCATTAAATAGGTCTGCAAAGGTCCTGCAAGGACCTCTGCCAGCTCCTTCAGTACCCTGGGTGGATGCCATCTGGGCCTGGCGCCTTGTCCACCCTCAGTGCCTTCAAACCCTCTCGAACTCTGCTCTCCATGATTTCCCATCTGTCACCACTTCCCTGCTTCTGCCATTTCTCCCACCTGGGTGTCATCCCCCTTCTCTTTAGTAAACACTGAACAGAAGTACTCATTTAGTGCTTCCACCTTATCGCACCTCTGCTTCCACCCAACCCCCTCCTTCCTAATCCTTACTATGTGGTCCTTACAGCTCCTTTTCTCCCTGATGTACTTAAAGAAGTCCTTCTCCCCTTCTTAATGCCTTGTGCCAGCCTGAGTTCCGTAGATGCTTTGGCTCCCTTACTGCCCTTGTCACCTCCTTCGATTCTGTCAAGTACTCCTCCTGTCCTCCCCCTCCCTGTTTTCTTGTACTTCCTAAAGGCAGCTCTTTTCCTCCTTACCTTTCCATGACCTCCTTGCTCAACCAGATCGGTTTCTTAGCCCTAGCCTTCTTGCTCTGGGCTTTGCAGCAGGTTTTGTTGCCTCCACTATCCCCAGCTTTATGAGCTCCCACCTCTGGTAAGTGTCCATACTAGATTGAATTCTGGCCAGGTACCCTTTACCACTTCCCCCATCCTCCCAAAGTCGGCCCTCCTGAAGTCCAGCACTATTGTGCCAGATTCCACTCTTCCTTGCCCATATCCAATGTGAGCCATACTGAGCGGTGGTCACTCCTGACAGCAGTTCCTCCACTGTAAGTTCTCTCACAAAGTCCCATTTGCCAGCACAAGGTCAAGCGTGATTTCCTAACCTGGTTGGTTCACTGACCATTTGCAACAGGAAGCTGTCCTGAAGGCATCCAGCAGTACCTGCTCCCTTCTGTTCCTGGGGTGCTCCAGTCCACTCCTGGCATGTTGAAGTCCCCACAATCACCACACTACCCTTCTCTGCAGGTCCTCCTGATCTGTCCCGCTAGTTCCCTGTCTAACTCCTCTGTCTGAGATGGTGGCCTGTACACCACTCCCATTCTAAGAATCCCATTCTTGGAATCCTGGATTTGCATCCAAAGTGACTCGTACTACCCTCCTCCCTTCCTCCCTATACACTTCAGTCCTTCCTTCACATACAAGTGCCACCCCCAAGCTAAGGGCTCTTTAACATCCAAACTGTGTAGCCTCCTCTCTCCTGATAAAGAATGATCAGTGAAGTAAACAGGGAGAGACACAGACTGATTCAGGTGGAAATCTGAAACCACTTTAGGCAAGAACTTACTGTTAGTTCTAGGACCACTATCTCTGTGAAAAGAGATGAAATCAGGTTCCACTGACAGGGATTGCAATTAACTGATACGTCTAGCAGAAGTAATGGCTACCAAAAACACAGTTTTCCAAGTCAAGTACTTAAGTTGTGCTGGAGAAAGGCTCAAAAGGCGGCTGCATAAGCTGAGCAATGCAAACATTAAGATCCCAAGCGGGAGGAGGCTCCCTAAAGGGAGATTGGTATGAAGCAATCCTGAAAAACTTACAGAATACAGGGTGGGATGACAGTGAGGAAGACTGCCTACTGACAGGAAAGCAGAAACAACGAGACAAGTGTACCCTGAGAGTAGCTGTTCTGAGGCCCAGGCTATTAAGATGGACCATATAATCCAGAACCGTGAGGCAATTCAGCAGTATCTGGGAGATATGACTCTCGAACACCAAATGCTGAATCTCTTCTATTTGGAGTTATAAGTCTTTCTGGTGGAAGGCTTTCGGAAGCTTTGTAATATCCAGAACTCCTGAGACAGATGCAAACCTGCAAACTCTAACTATTCAAGAGCCATGCCTTGAGACTGAGAGACTGAAGATTGGGGTACCAAATCCTCCCGAGAGAAGGTTAACAGGTTGCAATTCTTGGGAAGAGACAGGGAAGATGGACTGCTAGGGACAGCAACAAGAAAGGTACCAAGGCTGCCTGGCCCAGTCTGGAGCAATCAGAATCACTTTGCAAGGCTGTGACCTTATCTTGACTGGAACTTTGAAGGGGGAGAAGCATACAGAAATTTCCCTTCCCAGTTCAGAATCAGAGCATCCAGGGGACTGAGCCCAAGACTGGGGGTCTGCAACAAAAGAGAGGAAGTGGGTGATTGTCTGGGGCTGCAAAAGATCTCATCTCTGGAGTGCCCCATCTTGAAAAAATCATCTTCAACACCAGGATCCAGGCCCATTTGTGATGGCCTGAGATATTCTGCCCAGTGCATCTGCTAGGACACTGTCCTTCCTATAAGATGAACTGCTATCAGAGAGGTTTGCAGGGAATAAGCCAGTAACCACAACTTTACTGCTCCTGTGCACAAGGCTGTAGACAGAGTGCCTCTGCTTGTTGATGTACCACATGGCAGTGGTGTTGTCTGTTCTGACCTGAACCACTTTGTTCTGAACTGACTGGGAAAAAGCTTGCAGTGCCAGAAACACTGCCCTGAGTTCTAAGAGATTAATGTGTAGAAGAGATTCCTGAGGAGACCACAGTCCCTGGGTGGTGAGGTCCCCAAATGGGCTCCCCAGCCCAGCAGGGAAGCATCTGTGGTAAGGACTACTGAATGAGACGGAGTGGCAATGGAACCCCTTGCCTCAATTGTCCTGATCCTGCCACCATTGCAGGGCTTGGATCAGAGTTCGAGTCACTGGAATTAGTTTGGTAAGGGAATCCTTTCTTTGGGACCAAAATGTCTCAAGTGGAACTGAATGTCCTTCATCTGAAATCTTGCACCTTGTACCACTGCCGTAGAAGCTGCCATGTGCCAAGAGCTGAAGGAAATCCCTTGCTGGTCGAGACAACTGAAGGCTGAAGGAAGAAACAAGCTCCATGAGAGCTCTTGCCTTTCCAGGGAGGAAGGCTCTTGCTTTACCGTATCCAGCTCTGCCCCTATGAAGGTGAGGAGCTGCACTTGTTCGAGAACTGACTTTGGTAGGCTGAGAAGAAACCTAAAGAAGCGAGCATTTGCTGAGTCACTTGCAGGTCTGACTTGACTTGATCTGGAGACTGGCCCACTATGAGCCAGTTGTCCAAATATGGAAAAATGGAAATCTTTTGTCTTCTAAGAAGGAAACAACTACTGCCAGGCACTTGTGAAAACCCTTGGAGTGAAGTTAGGCCAAAGGGCATTGCTCTGAACTGATAGTGGCTTGAGAGCAACTCTAATCCTGAGGTACTTTCTGTGGGAGCACCTGATGGGAATGTGAAAGTAGGCATCTTTGAGGTCCAGGAAGGCTAGCCAGTCCCCTGGCCTTAGAGAGGAAGGATTATTCCCAGAGTTATCATCTTGAACTTTGGCTTCAAAGATGTTTGTTCAGATATCTTAAGCCCAGGATAGGTCGCCACTCTCCTGTCTTTTTGGGGTCAGGAAGTACCTGGAGTACAGTCCTTTGCCCCAGTGTAGGGTAGGTACTCTCTATAGCTCTTAAAGCTAGGAGAGAAGAAACCTCTGCCTCTAGGGCAAGGGTTTCCGAAAGATTTGCAGGTGGAAAGACCTAGCTCTCATCTTTGGAAATTTTTGAAGCTGAGAACCAGTCCCTGGCTTACTACTTCCAGGACCCACTTGTCTGAGGTAACAGACATCCAGTCCTGGACAAAGTAAGCCAGCCTGCCCCTACTGGAATAGGAGAGTCGACCCGGCAGACCCATCAGGGTGTCTGCTTGGCAGGGGCCTTAGGCTGAGGAGTGGATGCAGCCCTCTGCCTCTCCTCTGAAGAACCCCTCTGTGAAAAGGGAGAAGAGGCCTGTGCTTGGTAAAAGGCCTATGAAAAGGCCTACCCCTGCCCCTGGACTGCTGCCTTTGAGGAGTTGCCTGCCTCTCCTTGGCCTGAGCACTCCTATAAGTGATCCTGTACTGTCCATTTTTTTCATGTAAGTCTCTGTCTGCTCCCCAAACAGAGAATTACCCACTACAGGAAAATCCATGGCCTTAACCTGGGTGTCCTGTGAGAGGTTAGTACATTTGACCAAGCCATTCTCCGAAGAGCCACAGAAGTAGCCATGACTCTTGATGACACATCCCTGGAGTCCACAGCAGCATGAAATTGTACTTTGATGCCTTGATCCCATCAGCAGCCACCTCCTCTAGCTCCTTGGCTAGCTGGGGAGGCCTGTTTAGTCAGTGCCAGTACAGTGTCCCACCAGGACTTCTGGTACCTGGCTGTGTAGGCCATATAATTTGCCTGCCTGAGTCCCAAGGAAGATGCCATGTACTGCTTTTTGCCATACCATCAATCTTCCTGGAATCTTTATGTGGGGGTGTAAGCCAAGGGACTGTTTGCCTTGTCACAGGCAGCAGCCTGCACTACCCCAACATGGTTGCATTGCTTGATATAAAACTCCGTATCCGAGCCTGATAGCGTGTACCTCTTGTCCATCCTTCTGTCAAGAGGGGTACAGAATTGGGAGACTTCAGGATTTTTGAGTCTGCTTCCCAAAGGACTTGTGAAGGGTAATAGTCTCCTGGACTCTGGGATGTCCATCATTTCTACATAATCAGGCTCCTCCTGATCCTTCATTGCCTCCTCCGCAGGAAGCTGGAGGTTTCAGCCACTTTTCTGTAAAACAGAAAATGGGAAGGGACTCAAAGCCTAGGAGAGGATACACCAGAAGGTCAGTCTGGGGAGATGTCCAGTTCCACAGGCACATCCAGACTTTCACCATCATCACCATCATCTTCAAACTCCCCTCCTCCTCAAACTCTGGCTCATAAAAATCTTCAGGGTATAATCTTGAACCGGGGACCCGAGCAGACCAAACCCCTGCGAAAGGTGCCGGATCAGTGGAACCAGGCAAAGCGATTCCACAATTTCAATCACTCTGGCTATTTCCTTGGCGGTCTGAACATGAACCTCTGGATCCGAACTGGTCGATTTTTCTTTGCATTTCCTTTTGTAGGAACTGACCCTCAGGATCGGCTCTCCTCTTGCCCAAAGAAGTATCCCCTGGTCAGAGGGTATTCCTTCTGGTTCGGTCGGAACCGAACCAGGGCTGGCCATCTGAGTCAGCAGACTTCTCGCCTCCTTTTCCGCAGTCTACCTAATCTCTTTCAAGGGTAGATCTAGGAAAATTCCTTACAAATTTGGCAGTCTGTATTGACGTGTTCAAACTCCAGACAAACACAGGTGGTGTGGGGGTCGGCCAGCAGAGACCTCCCACACTCACTGCAGTGTTGAAACCCAGTGGGCTCGGTTTTTTTATTGGGTTTCTCAGACATGGCCAACCTAACCAAACTTACCCTTTTATGGCAACCGCCAGGCAAGACTCCTTATCGGTTCCTAACCATGTCACGAGTATTGGAAAAACCTTCAAAACACGTTTTTTTTTAGAACCGATAAGAACGTAACCACACTCTAAAGTAAAACACAAGATTCACTACAAATGATCGGTTCAGCTGAAACCGATCTAACACTTACAATTACCACACAGAAAATCAGAACAAAACCTATCTAGTACTCACGGTACCACAGACAGAACTGAACCAACTATGCGGAAATAAATTCGTAAAACCAACAGCTTAACCCAGACTTTAACAGACTTTCAACCGAGCTGAAGGAGAAATCTCCGGAGTGGCTGTTCAGTGAGGGGAGAAAAGAATCTGACGGTTGGATTTCAAAGGGAAACAGAGACCTCAACTGAGCTTCGAGCTCAGCATTCATGCTCTGCACAGAAAGTTTAATCCTTTGTTCTCCGAGGCAGTTTAAAGGCTGGGGCTAACTACAATTGTCAAAATACAGCAAGACTTCATGTTTGAATATTCAGTAAGCAGACTGGCACAGGAGAATGTAAGCAGCACAAGTAACTAAACTCCATGTGAGGTGGGGGGTCCCAGCGAGGACCAGTCCACACCTCCACCCCGATACTTCAAATGCCGAAAGGCGTGGTCGGGGCTGAAGCCCAACAGTTTTGTTTTGTAGGCTAAGAAAGGCTGCCAGGATTTTCCTTGTTTGAATATATTCTACTAGTATTAGGGTCTTCTGAAAATTATCCGTCAGTGCAGTACACTCTCAACAGTTCTGATGCAACACAGCTATACAATCCCAACACTACTAGTATCTAACTCACTGCTTTGTAAACTACATTGACATAAAGTGCGCATGAAATGTGCTGTATACAACTAAACTCTATTCTACTTACGGGAAGTGACAGACAGTGCCATCACAGCACTGCAGTCGTAGAAAAGTAGTTTGTGGTGGCGATGGTAACTGCTCCAAACTGCACAGATAAGCTCATGCTGAGATGATCTGAAATGACAAGGTGACTAATATAAATACACATATGCCAAACAGGACAAATTCAGAGTATGTACATGCAATGTGCACTTTCACCACTGAGCGGTTTCCTCCACCATACCTGGAACAGAAATGCTGCAATTCCCTGGCATGTTTGTAGTGCTCCTGGTAACGGTGCAGCACCACCTGTATTTCACCTACCTGCTCTGCCTCCTATTTTTGGCCTAAACTGTACTCATGAAAGGCCTGTTGGGACACATGAAACTAATTTAGCAATTCTGTTAGCCTTACCATTAACTCTGCTCCTATATTAACTTTCCTTTATTTCAGAATTAACTTTTCTTCCTTTTCCCAATTTCTATACATTTTTCTTCTCACTTCTGCTTTTACATCCCTTAGTTCTTCCTTTTCTCTGCCTTTTTTGCTTTCTTTTTTAAACAATATTCTTGTTCTCCCTTTCCTCCTGGACATTCCCAACTCCATCTCTGGCCTACATCTAGCCCTTGCTTAGTCATCAATATCGACATCCACTTGTGATTGTGACAACATGGCTTTGTAGGCACAGCAACCTCTCTCACAGCTGTGACCTGCGATAAAACCACGATTCCCCTCATAAGGCGCTATACACATTTACATTTCTGTTCTACAATCTTAGCACTACCAGTATCTAACTCACTGCTTTGTAAAGTCCGTGTTTTTTTTATTTTTTTTTTCATTTTTGTAGTCTGCCCCTCCCTGAAGGGAGCTCAGCACCCCCTGCACTGCCCCATGCCTAGGCTTACCCACCAGGTGGAGGCCTCCGGAGGTGCCCTCCCCCATGGTTCACTAAAGCATGCCCTAGCTTACCCCCCAGGGTGGGGCCATGGGAGAGGCTCCCCGGTGGACACTTTTGGCAGCGGGGCAGTGGGCGGAACATGGCATTATGCTGGGGCCGGAATTGCTGCGACGCGGGTAGCAGTACCTGGAGGGCAGAGAGGTGCAATGATGACTCGGCCTGCCCTGCCCCCCAGGTGACGTGCCAATACAAATGGATCCCCAAGCCTCCGCCAGAGATGCATGGTGTGCTGGACACTCTACCCCGGAGAAGGAGAGCAGTCTCTAGGATGCTCCTCCTTCTCCCCTTAGCCAACCGCCCAGCGTCAGAGTCCGTTTCAAACCGGGTCGTTGGAGTCACAGACGGATGCCCTGTCTCTGTGCCGAGGGACGGCCTACTTAGTAAAGTTTTTTTATGTATACAGTGTGTATGGAAGGGCACAAACACATCAAAATTTTGTTCTATACTTGACATACTACCAGCGTCTCACTCATTGCTTCATAAGTGCCTTGGGGTGCAGTGTGTATAAAAGGTGCTATAAAATCCAAATTGTATTTACAGTGCCTCAGTATCTCCATGTCAACCTTTAGGGACTTGGATTAAGCTTAAGAACAGGAAGCCAGAAATACACCCCTATCGCACACACACACACAATAACTGAGGTAAGCGGGTGAAGTGGTTACGGGAACACTGTTTTTTCATCCCTAATTTCGCTGGCACAGTGTTTTGTTCTTTTTGTGCAAGCTACACACTCTACATTGGTGGTTCACCGGAGACACGGTCTACAGGCGGTTGAAGATGGCAGATTTGAACTTTCCTGGTTGGCAGGCTGGAATAATAATGGAGATCTGCGACTGACTGGCACCTTTGCGTGGTATCTCGTAGGATTTACCATGGTAGAAAGGTGCCAACCAATCAATCACAATACAGGATTTTGCCATTCTTTTTATGTCCGTAGTATAATTAAGCAATAAGGCACGATAAGGTGTATGTTATCATGTAATAATGTCACTTCTGGGGCAGGTTGAAGCACAAGGTGAAGCAGAGTACTTCCACTACACCAGGAGTGATGTTATTACACAACAACACACACTTTGGAGTGCCTTATTGCAATTATACAATGGCTCGTTGTTATACAAAATTTAAAAACAAAATTAAAAATGTTTTTAGTAGATTTTAGTGAGGCAGTATAACTGTTTCTTAAGAAAAAAACAATCAAGCTACAAATCAATACAGTGATGTTATATTGAGATATCATCACTGTCTCAGGCACACACTGACCACCAATCAGAGTCCAGGAAACTTTCTTGCCATTGTATAATTTCTAATAAACTACGCTTGCTCTCAATAAACCATGCTTACTCTTGTAATTCTGTCATTCACCACCAGAGTTCAAATCTCCTGTGCACATAAATATATGGATTTTCCATCATGCACAGCAGGCAAATCCCAAACAGCAAACACAGCAGAAAAACAGAGATGATTCCTACAGTTCACAAAAGTAAGTCAGCCAAAATCAACACATATTCTGAAATGCTGATCATATTTGCATGTAATCGGTAATTGAATATCTATTCACCGTTGCACTCATAACATTAAAGGAAAATCAGCATGTTCAGCACAATGCAGAATTCAACATTAGATCTACCTGTGACTGACTCTGTCAGTGTTTTATTATACTTGCTAATACAGGATGTCATGTTGCAATCTCTTATCAAGCATAACTCCTTTTTCCGCACTTGCTGTGTTACAAGTGCATTAATCCACTCCACAGCATGGTTCTACTATAGAATTAATCCATACCTGGATGGTTGGACACACTCTGCCTACAGCAACGTCTCCGCCCCACCGCATGGATTATTCTACAATAGAACCATGCTGGATCGTGGATTAAAGGGACAGGAACTTGTATGATCAGTAACAAGTGCATGTCGATCTATGATTATGCAGCCCTTACAAAGTGTCACTCCACCAACCGTCGTGTACCTACTGACATGCGATGTATGCAGGATGCTGTTTACATGGCAGTTCTCCATAGTGGCTGTCGATGGGGGTTCGAGTGATCTGCATCCTGTACGGCCATTCACTGAGAGTCGACATGCTGTAGCCATGATGTCACGTCATGGTTTGCATGCCCTAGTGCCGCTGTTGAGGTCTGGCAGTTCGAGTCCTGTCGGAATGTGTACAAGAGCAAGGTGTGTAGTACTAAGTTGTATGTGGAAAGTCCACAAACTGCTGTTTTGCCAGCTTTGTGATTCACATACATGGAACTGGAACATTAGCAAGGGCTCTGCTGGTATATCCGTTCAAGGTATCAGACGCCAACAGTAATCATCAATACCTGTGTTATGAACTCAATGACATATCACAAAGGTACAGATCTGCAGTATAAGAAGAAACAATGCCATGTTGGAGGGTGGGGTACAGAACAACAATATAAAGCTCAAATGAGTAGATGTAGCGACATATGGAATATACACCATCCAAGGCTGGAAATGGATCCGACAAACATACTCAGCAAGCACTAAAACCAGTCAACAGAACAGTGATGAATATGAATACAAACATATGTATCCACCAGACACAACTGTGCCAGTTAGCGCAATCAATGTCTACTTGTCCACATAGTCCCTGACAGTTTAATAATACAGGGAAGAATTGCACATGGTCATGTCCATAGGAGCCAATGGTAGTAGTAGTAGTAAAAGTTTATTTCTGATATCAGAAACAGGATAAAACACAATTTAGCATCAGCTAATTTACAATGGGGTCCTAACAAGCGTACAAAGTAACAAACACTGGATCTTGGTTAGCAGGCTGTGGGTTTGAGTCCTCGGTGTGGGGAAATGCTTGTCATATCCTAGATGTTTGATGCTTTGTTTAGCAATAGCCATAGGTGCGAATCCATGGGTGCTGAGGTGCTCAAGCACCCACAAAGTTGACTTAAGCATCCTCAATATTTTGAGGGAAGGCTGCAAAAAAAGGATTACTTGGGAACCTGGCCATAGGAAAAATACGTACATTGGCAGTGAGCACCTACAAAGTTTCATAAAGGTGGCACTTTTGGCAATAGCTGTAAATTAATATCAACTACCAATTACTACATACGAGCTACTCATTTATTAGAGGTAGATATGAATGCAACATCACACATTTACAGTAATGTGGCTGCAGCTTGTAAACAGGCACGAGGTGAACCACATATGATGTCAGATAATATACATATGGGAGCTTATTAATGAAAGCATGCTCTAGCTGTGGAGTGCAGTATGGTTCTGTCATATTTCTGACATTCCTTGATCATCTGCACAGTAACACTGTATGTTCGTGTACATGCCTATTGCCCACTCAGTCATGCTGCACATTGCTGTCTATCAAGCCCAGCAGATGGGACGTACAAGCAGTCCAAGCCTCAATCAGAACAGCTATGAACAAGAGGCAGACTGATGTGGATTTATGCTACGGAACTAGTGTCTATACATAACTGATACCCTGCAGTCTGCAAGATTGTGGTAGGGAAACAAATCAAATGTAACAACCTATTCATTTGTCTAGTTCTGACAATTTTTGCGGTCTGTAGAGTCAGTTACATATACACTAGTTCTGTAGCACTGCTCCACATCAGCCTGCCTCCTGCTCCTCGCTGTTCTGACTGGAGTGGGGTATGGACCAATCGCATAACGAGTCCGGCTGGGCGACATTTAGACAGCACAGTGCAGCATGACCGAGTGGGATAGAGATGGTAAGACTAAGGGAATTATGAAATAGGGCATTGCTATTAGATAGTATTGGTACACGCATGCTGCGACATGGATCAAATCTTTTACCTGGTGAACAAGTTTATTTACTCACCAGGACTCTGGGACATGTGCTAGTGCATACAGCAGTGAGAGGAGTTCAACAGGGTAACACAGCAATTAATTTAGGCAAACAAAACAATAGTTCTAACAACCACTATCACAACTTCTAATTACCCACCATTGGTTTCTGTGGTGCTGCACTGCTACTGCACACGTCAACGGCACAGTCATCACAGAACTGAACCATGATGTTACGTCATCAGAATACTACTTCCTGCTTCAAGCACTGAACAGCAGACAAGGGTACACAGAACATAATACACTGGTGGCTACATTAGGGTACTACCCTTTTATTCCACATGTATTTGATAGAACTTGTACATTATCTGGTGAACTGTACTATCAGTGCATCCCACATGCTCATATACACAATTCCTGTCCCTTTAATACTTACATGGTCCCACTTTTGGATTTCAAGGCAAAGTGATTGAGGGCCCCACTACCTGCCTGTATAGCCACCCACCGATACTTCACTGACCTAACGCAAGCTTGCCACTACTCAATTAATAGCCACACACAGCCAGGCAATTCAGGACTGTGCCAACCTGTCACGCCCAGCAAGCCATCTTCCTTGTGCAGCTGAACAGCTGTGGCCATTCTGAAGAACCCACTACCTCGGGTCACCTCATCCATGTGGGGACAGATCTACTACCAGGTCTGACAGCTTTTATGAAAAGCAAAAGGTGCAGTCACACTCTGATTCCCAGGTTGAGTACACCTAGCTTTTATTTTCAAAAAGTAAAGGTAAACAGCATGACATGGCAGTCTTAAAAATACACATTCCATATGTACATATACCTGGCAGCTTTCTTTCCTGCCAGAGTCTCAACTTACATCTTCAAGTGATGGAAAATTTGCACAGGCACATCTCGAATTGTCCTCCATCAGGCTCTCCCTCAGTGCCTTTGAAGAAGCCAGTGCAGGCCTGGACCCCTTAACCTCACGGGTCCCACTACATGCTTTCCATATATAGGCAAGCTATCATGAAATGTCCCTGCTCCCTATTTCCGGCTATGTACCAGGCTTCAAGCACTACAGTCTCTTTTCTTCCTCCATGGGCGGGACAGGCTGGGCTCCTTTCACCTCTGCCCCACCAATCCCACCATCCTGCACCTCCCAAGGGCTTATCTGAGAGTCTGAGCACTCCCATGGATTTCCCCATGGTGGGGTCAGGAGGAGTGCCATCCTCAGTCACCCCAAAGCACAATCCAGTTTTCCAGTCCCAAGCTGCCCAGTGATGCGGTGGAGGAGGCTCGACAGGCAGACTTCATTAATGCCTGTCCTGCCACCATTTTCCATCATTTTTGTCCTTCCCGACTGGCGCACTTGTCAATGTGCACATGTGGAGGCACATGCACGCTGTGGAGCTCGCGCACCCTCCCTGCTTCTGCCTCCTCTCAACCCACACTGCCACCAGGCCTCCACCAGCCGGACGACCCCTAGCAACTCATGCTTGTTCCCAAACACAGGTCACCGGCCAGGTGAGAGAAGGAGCTTAAAGCTCCTCAGCCCTCTGCACCTCTGGGCCAACGGCACTACAGTCTCTTGTCTGTAAGCAACTCCTGCCACACCTGGAAGCCTTCCCTTAACTCTTCAAGCTCACTAGTGCCACAAGGGCACCCAACTGCCAGCTGCACTAACCCTCTGTGCTCTCTCCATATGTCTGCTTCCAGTGCCTACTCTCCCCTGGTGTCACAAGGCCACCATCTTTTTCCTACTCTAAGCTCCTCCAACTGAGCTATCCCTCAGAGCCAAAACCAGAATGTTAGCTCTAAGCTAAGCACTGCTGGTGAATAACCTCCTCCCCTACTGGTAGGAGGGGGTTGTTGCAGTTAATAATGGAAACGTCTTAAGAATTTCTCAGCTGCAGCCACTCACTGTTGTGGATTGTTTTTATTGATTCTACTGATCCGATTAGCAAGCACAAAAATGCCCATCTGCACAAGTGACCAGAATGTATTATACATAAAAAATGTATGTGAATTTCATGAATAAATAATAAACTAAATACAACAAATATTACATTTGATCATTACATTACCAAGATGACAATGATTTACAAAGGCCATTATGACTTTGGGCTCGATTTTACAAGGTGGATGCAGCGCTTGTGTCAAGCCCTCGTCCACTGCAAAGTTCCAGTGCAGCTGCTGCAAAGTCCCTTGAGCGCAGTTCGGTCCCATTTTAGAAGGAGGCTGGTGCAGTTGCAACACTTTCTCCACTTTAAGACACCTTAGCCAAGGTTTGGTAAGTGCCACATCAGATGCAAAGTTAGACCAGGGGTACATGGTCTAACTCCTGGAGTCTACGTTCTGGACTTGTGGTGGGCACTTGCAGCACAATTCTTCTAAAACTGCACTCGCTGCAATGTTTGGCACATGTCGCAACTTATGCCAAACACCCTGCACGAAGTCCACTGGCACAAGCATCCTCTTCTAAAATTAAGCCCTTTGTCTTAATGTAGATACAAAACTGCACCGAGTAACAGACTGTGGGAGATGGTTATGTAATTTGATGGCATAATAAGATAAAGTTCTCTGACCCTACTGAGTGTTCCTAGAAGGAACAAATGAAAATGGCTGAGCCTCAGTTCTGCATGTGTCTCTAAGCTTCTTAAGGGTGTAAAATAGCTTAAATATACTTTGTGGTATTTACCCAAAGCCATTTTATGCACACATGAAACCAATCTGACATTTCTGTAGTCTTCAAAAGAAAGACATCCCATGATCTCATATAGAGTGCAACTGAGAGTTCTGATTGGAGCCCAATAAACTATTTGACTCTGATTAACAACCCATTCTCTGCTCACGAATAGCAGACTAAACCATAGTCTACAGGAAAGAATAGGAAACTGCTAGCAACAGTTTTCCAGATGATCTAACCAAAACCAATCTTCTGGTGAGTTACTCTTATCAACCTAGTAATATGGGGGACTACATGTTAAGGAACTATTTATGGTCCATCCCAGATATTAAAATTTATTGACTGTTTCAATAAAGTCATCATCAAGTGCTTTACTTTCAAATTCTTGGTTCACTTCTTCCGTGGCCCAGCAAAAGCATGGCCTTGTGTTTTTTTTGTTTTTTTTTTATATTTAAGATTATAAAATGGATAGGTTAAATCCAGTAATGTGATTAGCTACTTACCCATGCATGAAATATATTCCATGCATGGGTAAAAGGCTGGCAGTAAAAGGCCAATCTTCATAAACTATGGAATGTTGGCATTTTTACCGCTGCCATCTTTGTATTTGCCAAGCGAGACAAAATCAAGTTGAATTAGTCAGCCTACCCATCACAATGTTTTCAAGAAAACTTCTGTTAGTGCATCCCATCCTGCTCCTGCCACTCTGTTTATCCCAGATGAAAACTACACCGCTATAAAACACCAAACCCACGGATGACCTGCCTGTGGTAGACGCTCAGTGACTAGCACTAATGTGACAGTTTACAGTTCCCACACCCTCCACTGATCTGGTACCCTACAGACAACTACCTGGTGCTCGCTTAACGGACACGCCATCACTAAAAGTTCAGCCGCAACAAAAGCTATGTTCCTCGCAGCAGAAGGCCCTCAGAATCAAATAAACCACAGTTCAAAGTTTCTAAACAAAGTTTTGGCCTATGAGAAGCAACTGTCAGTTGAGAGTAAGACACCAGTCACAAACTGTCAGTATCAGCAGCCCCAGTGATGGGCCACACTTCACACTTCCTACAGGCTGAGTTTCTGCTTAACTGTAGCTGGTGTAATCACATGTACGGAATCACTTATAAGTATAACAAAGGCAGAGTTCACTTTGCCAACTCTTCGTTCAGACAGGAGCCACACTAAAGGTATAGAGGCTACGGAAGGAGTCTGGAAACTAAAACTGCTAATAGATGTCATGAGAGGAGCTGAGAATGCAGCTCTGCAGCCATCCTTGCCTAACAAATTTTCCCCGCTGTTTACGTCCCACTACATTTACCAGCTGTTGGCAACTACTGCAGTCATACTATCTGCTTTCATCACACTTTGGTCTCACTACCTTTGTCCCGGGCCAGCATCGACAACGCTGCCGCTAAGTATACAACAATGCTGCAGGTATGGCAGTGACTTAAATAAATGACAGATCCATTTTCTACTATGCCTCATTTAGGAATGGCAATACTAGCAAGGTAGACGTACAGTGCTATATGCAAATCAGCTACTGAATATTAACACAAAATTCAGGCAAAAGACATCATAGATTTGCAAAACAATATGTTTTTCTCCGTATAATCACTATTTTTTAACTGTAAAAGTAAACTAAAATAGTAGTATAAAAGCGCAATAAGACACTCCAGGGTGTGCATGGAACATATTTACCGCATGCCAGGGCTAAAGGCACTCGGCCAAGGCCTTGTGCTATTACGCCTCTGGCCGCTGCGGTAAAATATGTTCCATGCACACCCTGTCGTGTCTTATTGCTTACTCTATTCATCTGTTCAAAGGGATACATTCATGTACTCTGGCCATCACAGTTCTACTGTCCTCTACAGCCCATGTAAAGCTCTTTCAAATGAGGCACTGGGCTCATCTGTAGATGGAAGCATTCTGGGGATATAGATGTCAGCGTCTGTTCAACATTAATACTACACTGCAGCCATTTTAGAACACTCTGATGTCATCAAGGAACAAGCTGTGTCTAACTAGGTTGAGTCAAGCACAGCTTATTCCTTGATGACATCTCAGTGTTCTACAAGTGGCTACAATGTAGTATTAATATTGAACATACTCCATTGTCTTTATCTCCAGCATTTTCAGCTACAGGTGAGCCAAATGCCTCAAAAGAGCCATTCCTGGGCTTTCAAACTATGTCATAAACTGTACCTGTTTCCCTTTGATCATTTACAATATCGGTTCAAAAGTCTCTCTGGACCAAAGCATTACTATAAGCATTAATCCACGACAAAGGGAGGCTCTACTAAGGAATTAATGCCTGGTTGGGTACAAGGCTGCAGCAGAGTGCCTCCAACCACCAAAAAGGCATTAATTTCCAAGTAGAGCTTGACTTTGGAGGTGAATAATGCTTGTAACGTGGCAAGCACTTATAAAAATTAATACAGACAGATGTCATTTGCAAAGAACAACAGACAGGTGTACAGCGTTTGAATGGTTTTACTGTGTTTTCACCGATGTAACATTCATTTATATTACGACTGCAACTTTTTATTACTATTACAGATATCAGGATTTGTTCAATCACCATCTTACGCCATCAACAATATCAAACTTTTTATTAACTTGAGCAATAACTTTGCTATACTACTCAAAAAACATTCCTGGCACCGCCTGTAAACAGGTACATTGCATTATGGAATTGATTGTTTCCATATTAGCCTGCAAGGCAGCTAGTTTTGTACACCAATCAGCTTTTAAACAGTGGATCTAAGCATGAGAGATCAAAAATTACGTTACTACAAACAGTTCTTAAGATCTGAAGAATAATAAGGTGAACTTTCTCAACAGCACTCATCGTTTAATTTTATCCGCTCTGAGACGCATTTGCTGCTACGACTGTACGAGTACCGCCGAGTGGGTGGGAATTAACATATCATTTAAATTTATAATTACCTGGTGGTGATTTTATGTGGCTGGAAACAGTACTACATAATGGAGATAGAAATTAGTTCTTACCGTAATTATGATCTTTCTGTGTATCTTCACCATTCATCACAGATGGGTACTGGCGGAGATCAGGACCCGGGACCCCTTTTTTTTTTTTTTTTAAGTATAGTCGAGCCGACAAGAGCATCAGCGCCACCTCGAGGCCACGATCACGTGGGCGCCGAGGATTAGCCGTTAAGCTGTGTTGACTCCACCTGCCTACCAGTTCTGAGTCGCCGGAGAGGTAAGAGGAAGGGATGGAGGTAGGACAAGAGAGTCCAAGGGACAGAAAAGGAAGAGAAACTGAACTAAAGAGAAATAATGACTGAGAGGACAGCACAGAAGAAGTAAAACTAAGGGATTGGGTAGGGGCCCAATCTCTGAAAAAGGAAGAAGGGAGGAGGGGAGAGAATTTAGGGAGAGTGAGAGGTGACAAGAATCCAGGACCCTGTCCGTCACCAGACTGTATAGGAACTGCAAGGGTGGAAAGCTCACCTGCCAGAATTCAAGGCACAGAATAACTGGCAAACCCCAAAAAGCAGAGTCGGCTATTCTGGAGAAGGACAGGGTACAGGGAATCAGTACTCTCTCTGTAAAGACATTTGGTGAAAAAAGGATTTTCCTCTTTTTTTTTTTTTTTTTTAAAGAAGGATAACGGAAGGAGGGCAACCACCAGTTCTCACCCAGCAGGGGTGTAGATAATTAGAGAGAGGAAGTGCCACTCTGAACTGTATCCTTTGGGAGAAATTTACCCCCTGTGTGTCCCAACTGTACCCCGCCTCAAAAGAGGGGTAGGCACAGAGGGAGGAGGATCCAGAGACTGGAGCCCCAGGGGGACAGCGGTGGGATTGTGAAGAATGGTGAAGATACACAGAAAGATCATAATTACGGTAAGAACGTAATTTCTATATCTTATCTGTGTCAGTCTTCACCATTCATCTGAATGGGTGAGTACCAAGCACCCCAAAGGGGTTGACTAAGTGCACCCTAAGGGACAGCGTCCCTTAGCCCTCAGTGGGTGACACACAGGTGGGAACCTTCTGGGCCTGAAGAGGCCTGAGTGGGGAGAGCGAGACGGGTCTCCCGAGGAGAGAGAATTTGCCCCGACAGGACGCCGCCCCCGCCTCACGGGAAAGAGATAGGTTCCTGGTGAGCGGAGCAGATCACCCCACGCCGGGCCAAGGGTGACAACCGGAAAGGCGGCCACGCCGATCTTCTGGTGCAGACTGCCAGTCCCTACTACTACCGGTAGCTACCTCATTGGCGTCCGTAGATGCCTTGCTAGTGCCTTGCTAGCTCCAGGCCACGTGCAGAGAGAGCGATGGCTTGCCTGGTTTGCTCCGAGTCAGGCAAAGCAGCTAGGAATTGACCCAGCGCTGACCACAAGAACCTGTTGTAGGCTGCATAGTGGGCCTGATGAGTGGAGATGGAGAAAGCAACCATGCCGAGTGAAAGTCCTCCTCCCCAGAAATCGAAATCAAGAGTCCTGATCTGGGGCCAGTCATGTGGGCGCAAAGCCCATCAGGAGTGTCCAGGTCGTCCAATCGGACTGCGGATGAGGCATAGAACCTAGAGACTCTGGGGAGGCGCAATACCTCTGGCTGAGGTCCCTAGGGGCAGGAACTCCAGAGAAGGGCCTCTGCCAAGCGCATGGACGCCTCCCGAGGGAGCAGGCCAGGGGGCACCACAAGGGTGCAGCCCAGTACGCCTAGAAAGGCGTGGCGCCGCATGCTCTGGATTGCTCGCAGATAGGGGGAAAGTGAAGGTCCTCCAACATCCTCAAGGAGGAAACGCTGATACTCGGAGAGATCAGCGCAGGAGAGATGGACAGATGGTCTTCCCAGAAGAGAGGGGATGAGGAGCTGGAGGTCACCATATGCTCCAGGGTGGCTGCTCGGGGAAGGTTGAAAACCCGACTGTCCAAGGCCCTAACATAGGCAGGGAACCGAAGCCACCGCTCTGAACTGCTCCCAGGTGAGAGGCCGGTAGGACCAAGAATGCCCGGAGTGCTGGAGAATGCGGCAGAGGGTAGGGGCAGAGCCGAGGGAAGGAATCGGCTGACCTCTGCCAGGGCCAGGAGCAGACCATGGACACCTGGGGAAGGTGTCCCGGAAGACTCCGCAGCCAACAGCTGTACAACCACGTTGGTCACTGCCTAAGCTGCGCCCAGAAGAATCCCCCAGTGAGGCGACCGGGGCCGTATGGGTCCGGAAGGACGGTCCCCTGCCTCCAAAGAATGGGACCTCTCAAGGACCCGAAGAGGAAGGACAAAGTCCGCACTCCAGCTTCTTCCAGGACCGGGTGGCCCCAGAGAAAGGCCTACGAGGGACCCCACACCCCTCGACCCCTCAGAGTCAGAGAGTCCTGGTCCTCAGGAGGGTCAGCCTAGGTAGCTAGCAGCCCTGGGGTGTCCCTGAGGGGAAATCCAGGCGCCAGCACCTCCCCCGCGTGAGGCTTCTCGATAGGCCCCAAAGTTGGGCAATCAAGACACACCATGGGGGGTACACCTGCTAAGGGGTCCAGGAACCCCCAGGCCAGGTTGCATGGCTATGGTGGCACGCACCATAGCCTGCTGGTCAGTGCCACTGACCCCGACCCGGAGGGAACCTGACGCTCCTCAAGAGGGAGCTGACTCAGACTCGTTGAAGAGTCCACTGGTTCAACCTCCTGTGCAGGCAACCCGAAGGGTGTGACTGCTCGTCGACTCTGAGCCCGATTCCGACCTCGAAGAGGTGGAATCCGAGCCTAAGCCAGGACGGTGGGAGAGGCGAGCGACAACTGCGAAGGGGTCGGAAGTCGTGGCAGTGGTCGAGGCAGCACCCGCCCTCCACAGCCCCGGGGCAGGGCTGGCAGAAGCGGCAGGATGGCGGGACCAGAGGTCCGAGGTTAGCCAGCGGCGCCGCCAAGTCCAGCGGCACCGGGACAGAAACAGCGCCGCAGCAGCCCCAGCGGCGGTCCCGGAGTCGCAGACACCACCAGGCCTGAAGCGGCGCTGACCGCCCGGGAGCCAGCTCGACGCCGACGACACCGCCCAGCTCCCTGGCGCCGCGAAAGCAGCGCCATGTACCGGCAGCGCGACGGCTCCAAAACGACCCGCGCCCAAGGCGCACCACTAGCTCCCGGCGCCCACAAGCGGCACCGAGAGCAGAGGCGGCGCTGAAGACGGGCGTTGACCAATGACCCCACGGCGCGTGTTCAACCTCGCACGAGAGCCGCGCCGAGGCAAGACATAGCAAAAGGCGACCTGAATCCAGGGTCGCGGTGCGCGTGAGCAGTACCAGTGCCGCACGCGCCGACAGAGCCTGCAGTGCCGGAGACAAGACGGCGCTGGTGTCGGCGCCGACAAGGGCCTCGGCACCGCTGGATGGCACCGAAGCCTTGACGGCACCAACCGACGGGCACGAGGAGCGCCGACCCGGCCTTCCGACCGCTGAGCAACACCGGGAGGCCTTCACCCTGAAGGGGTGATTGCCATAGCGGTGCCGCCCACTCCCGGGAGGAAGCGGGACAGGCCTCCTGCACTGCCGGGAGGAGTCTCAACCAAGGCTAGGCGGCGGGGGGTTGAGACTCCTCCACGGGCCCATATAGAACCGGAGGGGACCCGGAGAAAGGTCGAGAGAACGCCGCTGGCCCGACGAAAGTGCGCGGACGATCCTACCCAAAGTCGGCGGAGCTCGCCCAACTTTCTACGCGCTTTCGTTCGACAACACAGCGGTCCATCAAGAAGCAGGCGCCGCACGTAATCCATGTCGTGAAGCAGGCCAAGACGAGACACCGCCGCGCTGGTCGGTCACGGAGAAATTGCGCCACACGGGCACCGACGCATAGGGGCCGCCCCACCTTAGAAAATTTCTTGCCTTGACGCGACATGACCCATGGAAAAAACACCAAAATAGACTGACGCCGCCAAAATTAAAAATAATGGAAAGATCTTACCAGCGACGTTGGGTAGGGCAGACTAGAACTAGTAGACCGACGAACTATCGACAAATAAGGGCTAAGGCCTAAAATTTTCTTCAAACACTTCTTCAAGGCTTCACGAGGCGACCTCAGGCAGGAGATGAAAGAACTGGTAGGCAGGCGGTCGACACAGCTTAACGGCTAATCCTCGGCGCCCGCGTGATCGTCAGCCTCGAGGGCGGCGCCGATGCTGTGTCGGCTCCGCTATCATTAAAAAAAAAAGCTCCCGAGGGTCCTGATCTCCAGCCAGTACCCATCTGTGATGAATGGTGAAGACTGACACAGATAAGATCAGACATTACTAGGGAACTAATGCTCACTTCATTTTGTTCCATGTGTTCTGTTTCTACCAAAGTACTTTCTCCATTTCAGTATAATATTTATTGCCATAATATAAACTGTTATTAACCAGCAACATATTACTCTGCATAGGAAAACTGGTGCCTCTAACTAGGCTCTATGGGAAATTATTTTTAAGCAATAAACCTAATTTCTATATTAACCATTAACGGCAGATAAATGTTAACAGGTAAAGATATTTTAACACTGATTACAGTTATTAACTTCACTTATGACATGGGTTGAGAAAAGAGGAAAGGTCTTTGGCCAAACAGCATCACCGATTGTGGATTAAATTCACTATTTAATCCACAGTTGAGAATGAAACTGCCTAGCCAACAAGATCCTCGGCAGATCAGGATTTGTTCTGTGTGGGAAATTCATCACTGACAGGCAGCCATTAAAACATGCACCTAAGAGACAGAGAAAGGAGGGAGAGAGAGAGAGAGGCGGTGCCTGCCAGTGCTCTACCTAAGTCCCTCTTGCTCATGGTTGATAAGGGGAATTTTAATCAACAGGTGCTGAAATCCCTCTTCTTATGCAGTGTCCCATGAAGAAGAGTACTGGTAGATGTCGTCCCCCACCGGGAGCCAAAAACACAGTGGTCAGTGTGAGAGATTGTGTATATATTCATAAAGATGTAATTCACACTTAGCACTACCCCTCACCACCCGGGAGGAAGATGCTTGCTCGGTGGTCAAGAGCATAGCTTGGTGGTCAGCAATAGAGAACAGATAGTCCAGTACACTTCTCACCCGTTCCCTGTGGTGCAAGAGAGGCAGCAAAAGTGAGAGTGTGAGAAGCAAACTGCTGACCAGCACTAAAAGCGGGTCCGTAGTGCACCCTGACAGGTGCAGGTAGAATACAGCAACTGGAGTTTGCGGCGTTCTTGTGCTGTGTCTGTGTCATTCAACCCCCGCCAGACCCGAGGAGGAGGTTTCTACTGCTGATTGTAAAACTATTGTCCATCAGTAAGTACAGGGCTAGGTTGAAATAGTGAGAGGGTGTTCCTGTACGAGACAGTTGTAAATCGCCAGTGAGCAGACGATATATATATATATATATAGAGAGAGAGAGACACACACACACACAAGCCTGTCCTCCTCAGAAGTGAATGGGCAAGCAGTGCAGCACAGTATATATATATATATATATATATATATATATATAGAGAGAGAGAGAGAGAGAGAGAGACCTGCAGTGAAAGTGCTTAAATAGAATTAGAGTCTCTCCTCCTGTAGAATATGTACTTTACGTGAGGAAGCTGGAATGGAAGATGTCCTTTCTCTGTGTCTGTCTCAGTTTTAGCTACTGAACAGTGTCCTCCATAGAAAAAGAGACAGAGAGTCACAGTGGTGGTGGGTGGCAGCAGGGCACCCATGAGAGAGACAGACAGACAGAATGGGCAAGTGAAGCATGCAGTTACGGTACAGTACATCTGTCTGATGCCATACAATAATGCACATCTGCACAATAGCATGCAGCACCTGTGTGTGTTTATAAGTGCTGGGGGAGGATGCTCCAAGCTGCACGTCTGTGTGTGTGTGTGGGGGGGCAGCAAAGTAAAGCACACTGCAGGTGTAAGAAAGTGTAATTATGCACAAGAAAAAATTACTTACCACAGTAATGCTGTTTCTTCTAATGGAGTCTTGCTGTATTCTGACAATATGCAGTTAGCACCCTGCATTAGGACTGCTCCAGAGATGAAAGAGTTAACTCTATGCCTCAGCATGAGACCCGTTGAACTTGAGCTCAGTTTTCAAACCACTGTCCCTGGTTCATTCTATATAACTGTCAGATTCTTACACGCACTAACAAGAGTGTACACTATATTATCCTAATAAAATCACTACAAAAAGTGTTAAAATCTAGAGACAAAAATAGTCTAATGATTTGACACCAAAATATGGAGCATAACAAGACGACTCAGGTCAAAGATGCCCAAGAGAAAGGAGCACCCCAAGGGTGTAGCACCTAGAGAAGTACAGCTGGAGTGCAGTGCCAACCCTCAGGTTCTGTTCGGGAGGCTGACAGGAAGGTAAGAATACAGCAAGACTCCATTAGAAGAAACAACATTACTGTGGTAATTTTTCTTCAAACAACATGAAGTCTTGCTGTATTCTGACTATATGCAGACTAACAAGCAGTGCCCCATGGAGGTGGGCACAGAACCTACTTCAGGAATAGGCTCTGCAGTACTGCTGTGCCAAACCTGGCATCACTCCTGGCCTGGATGTCCAGGCAGTAGTGTTTGTAAATGTGTGAACAGTTTTCCAGGTAGCTGCTTTTGCAAATTTGAGCAGAGGATAGCTCTAGTTGCTGCTATGGAGGCAGCTGTCCCCTGGTGGAATGGGCCCTCAGGTCCACTGGTGGCTCTTTCCCCGTTTGCCGTTGAGAACTAGATGCAAGACACAATCCATCGGGCAATGGTCCTTTTGGTGGCTGGCTTGCCCATACCCACTTTTCCATAGGTGACGAACAACTGAGTGCAGTCATTCCTGTTGCCCTTGTCTGATCCAGATAGTAACTAATAGCCCTCTTGACATCAAGGTTATGTAGTCTACGCCCCTGAGCTAGAATGATCAGTGAAAAGACAGGTAATGTAATGGATCGATTCAGGTGAAATTCAGAGACCTCTTTTGGAAGAAATTTCCTGTTTATCCTAAGGACAACCTTATCCCTATAGAATGTTATGTAATTAGGCTCCACTGACAAGGCCTACAACTCACTAATCCTCCTTGCAGAGGTTATGGCCACAAGAAATACCATTTTCCATGTCAGATACTTAACCTCAGCTGAGGACATGGGCTCAAATAGGGGCTGCATTAGCTGTGCTATGCAGATATTCAAGTCCCAAGAAGGGGTTGGCTTCCTATGTGGGAGGTGTAAGTAAACAACCCCTTACAGAACCTTTTGAAGATGGTATGAGATGTCAGGGAAGGGTCCTTTCCTGCCGAGAGCAAAGACAGCTGCCAGATGCTTCTTAGGGTAGAAGGTCGAAGGCCTAAAGAATGAAGATGGGTTAAGTAGTCCAACAGGACTGCCAGGCCAGCTGTCCCCAGTTCTACCCCTCTATACACCAAATTGTAAACCTCTTCCATTTGGATGTGCAAGTCTTTCTGGTGGCAGGCTTTCTAGACACCTTCAAGATCTCTATAATCCTTGAGCCTGAGGGAATGGAGGACGGTATAACATCCTCCCTACAAGGAGGTCAACAGGTTGTGCCTCCTGGGAGGAAAATGGACTGACCACTGATAAGGACATCAACATGGGGTACCAAGGTTGTCTGGCCCAGTCTGGGGCAATCAGGATCATCTCTGATGGCCGAGTCCTGAGTTTGATCAGGATCCTGGAATGATTTAAGCAAGCCCTAAAAACACATCTGTGGGCTCAAGCTTTTGGTGAATAGATAATTTTGCAACTGGTTTCTGTTTATATAATTTTAACGATCTGAATGTTTGATCTACTCTTTTAAATCTGTTAGGCGCCTTGATATTTTGAAAGGCACCCTAAAAATAAGTTATTATCATTATTATCCTGTGAACCAGTGGGAATGGAGGAAAAGCATAGGAACTTGCCTGTCCGGTCCAGTACCAGTGCATCCAAAGGCACCAAACCCTGAACTTGGGGTCTGCAACAGTACTGGGGTAGTTGGTGGTTGTCTGGAGCTGCAAATAGGTTGCTCTCTGAGTGCCCCACCTCCTGAAGACTGCATGCAGCATTTCTCTGTTCAGAGACCACTCATGGGAGTCTGGTTTATTCTGCTGAGTGCACTGCTAGTACATTGTCCTTGCCTGGTAGGTGCACACCGAGATGGTGGTCTTCACAGAGTAAGCTATGCTCCAGATTCTCGGCTTCTGAGCAGAGGGCAGAGGACTTTGTCCCTCCCTGCTTGCTGATGTAGTACATGGTGGTGGTGTTGTCTGTCCTGATCTGAACCACTTTCCCTGTACCAAGATCCTGAACAATTGGAGTGACATGCACACTGCCCTGAGTTCTAATAAAGTGAGGCGGAGAAGAGACTCCTGTTGGGACCACAACCCCTGTGTAGTGGTTCCCTAGATAAGGCTCCCACCCCAGTAAGGAAGCATCTGTTGTCAGCACTACTGTGGGCAACTGCTGAAGGAAAGGAACTCCCAGCCTGAGATTGACCCCGTCCTTCCACCACTGTAGTGCCTGTAACAGGGTGGGTGCCACTGGTACCAGTTTGGACAAATGCTCCCTCCTCTGGGACCAATATTACCTGAGGTGAAACTGGATATCCCTCATCTGAAATCTTGCCCCTGGGTCCACTGCCTTGGATGCTGCTATGTGGCCCAAAAGCTGAAGAAAAATGCTTCACAGGGCAAGACACTCGTGGAGTGGAAAAGCGCTGTTAGTTTTACTAGGCTGTCTGCCCTTCCCTCTTGCAGGAATGCTTCGCCTTGACTGTGTTCGGCTGTGCTCCAATGAATTCTAGGACCTGCACTGGTTCCCAACACTGACTTTTCAAGTTTAACAGAAGCCCTAGAGAACAAAGTCTTCAGTACTAGTGCTAAGGTTCCCTTACCTGTGCAGGGGACTGCCCACGATGAGCCAGTCATCAAGTAGGAAAACACTGCACTCTGCCTCCTTAAGTGTGCCACAACCACCGATAGGCACTTTGTGAACACCCTGGGGCTGAGGATAGGCCAAAGGCAGTGCTCTGAATTGGTAGTGATCTGTGGACAATTCAAACCTTAGGTATTTCTGTGAGAATACCTGACTGGGATGTGAAATAGGCATCCTTGAGATCCAAGGATGCCAGCCAATCTCCTTGCCTGAAGGTAGGCAGAATCATGGCAAGAGTCACCATCTTGAATTTGGGTTTGTCCAGATGCTTGTTGAGAAAACTCAAATCTAGTGTGGCCACCACCCCCATTTTCTTCAGGGTCAGGAAATATCTCGAGTACAAGCCTCTTCCTGGTAAGGGAGAGGCACAGGCTCCACTGCCCTGATTTGCAAGAGGATAGAAACCTCTGCTTCAGAAGGGCAGACTCTGAGCTGTTGGCAGGTCTGAATGGCCTTGCTCTTGATTTTGGAACTGTTTGAAACTCAGAGCAAGACCCTGGCTCACTACTTCCAGGACCCACCTGTCTGTGGTAGTAACTTGCCAAACCTGGAAATAGTGAGCCAGTCTGCCCCTACCAGCAATGGGAGGCAGCCTGGACTGACCCATCAAGGAGTCTGCTTAGCAGGAATCTTGGGTTGGGAGGGGAGCTGCCCTGCTTACTCCTTTCCTGTGTCTACCCTGTAGTACACTCTGGGCTGTTGACAGGCTTGAAATGCCTGGACCTGGTAAAAGGCCTCTGGAATGGCCTGCCCCTACCAGGCCTGGCCTGTTGCTTCTGAGGGGTTACAGCTTTCTCCTTGGCAGCTGCACTCCTGTATGTCACTCTGTACTCATCCATCTTTTCATGTACTCTTCAGTTTGCTCAACGAACAGAGTGCTGGGTGAGAGGAAATCCATGGCTTTTGACTGTGTATCTTGGGATAAAGAGGTACACCTGAGCCAGGCAAACCTCCTCATGGACACTGAAGTAGCCATGACTCTAGAAGCATCATCATTAGAGTCAACAGCTGCCTGGAACTGAACCTTAGAGGCTTCAATACCCTCTTTGACAATCTGTTCTAAATCCTGGAGTCAATTGGGAAGCAGTCTTGGCTAACTCCAGCACTGACTCCCACCTAGATTTCTGATACCTAGCTACATAGGCCATGCATAAAGCCTGTCTTCTCCCCAGAAGCAGAGAGGTCCTGCTTCTTGGCCATAGCATCCATTTTCGGGAATGGATGGGAAGCCAAAGGAATACCAGCTTTGTCACATGCAGCTGCTTGAACCACACCAGTGTGAGAACAACAGCTGTAAAGGAACTCTGTCCACTGCCAGACAACATATACTTCCTATCAACCCTTTGTCCACTGGGGGATAGAGGTAGGTGTCTGCAGAATTGTTGTCTGCTTCTTAAAGAGACTTGTGTAAGGGAATGGACAGTGTCTTAACCTCAGGAACTCCCATCATCTCGACAAAGTCTAGCTCTTCCTTTTCCTCAGCTGACTCAACAGTAGGAAGCTGCAGGGTCTCTGACACTTTTATAAAAGGAATAATGAAAAGAGGCATCACCAGAGTGCCTAGGAGGGAACTAGAATCAGGTCCATCAGGGGATACCTCAGGCTCTATGGGTTCCCCAAGTACTCCTCCTCTTCTTCCTCTCCTTTACTCCAGTTCCTTATTCGTATGAACTGGTAGGAAGCGAACCGATAAGTGACTAAACTGATGTCTGAGTTCTCTGTCTGGATTACCCAAACCGGGCTGAAGTCACTGGACTATTTGGATCACTTGTGAGATTTCTTCTGTGGTTGGAACCGAGACAGTCGGTTCCGAACAGGAAGATTTTTCTTTTTAGATGGCACCGACTCCTCGGTAGCTGCGTTCCTCTTGGTGAAGACTTCTTCAGGTTCTGTTGCTCCCTCAGGAACCGAACCAGACCAGCCATCCGGGTTACTGGATTTTTGGCCATTCTTTCCTTAAGCTTGACAAGACGTTTATCCAACGTGGACTTAGGAACATTTTACATATTTCACAGTATGTTTTGAGGTGGTCAAACCCCAGACAATAGACACAAATGAGGTGTGGGTCGGCCTTCACAAACACCTCCCCACATTCCGTACAGTGCTGAAACCCAGTGGGACCTGTCTTTTCTTGAGGCTTCTCAGACATAAGCACTGGAAAAATGTTACCATCAAAAAGCGGTTAGGCTGGAGTAACAAACTTTGTTGCTTTAGGAAAAACGGCTGGTTCAAGGGCCAGTTGAAACAACTGAGAGAAAAAATAAAAGCGGTCTTCTCTTTTCTTTTTTTTTTGACTTTAAAGAAATGCACAAAAGACAAATAATAATACTACCTTCAGTTCCCCAGCAGTTACGTGAACTGGTTGAGAAACGAAGAAACTTAACAATTAGAAGCAAATTTAGAAATGTCTAACATACCGAGGATAGGCGCTTGAACTAAAAACATTTAATGGTTTGAAAAACATTGAAACTACTACTACTGAACCATGAAAAGCAAGGAGAGATCTTTGGAGTGACTTCACAGGCAGGCAGAGTAAAGAATCTGACAGTAACATAGAATGAACCGGGGACAGTGGTTTGAAAACCAAGCTCGAGCTCAACGTTCTATGCTAGGGCATAGAGTTAACTCTCATCTCCAGAGCAGTTCGAATGCAGGGCTAACTGCACATAGTCAGAATACAGCAAGACTTCATGCTGTTTGAAATGTGAGAATCCTGCCAGTAGTGTCTTTCTAACATGTGTCTGTGCCTAAAATTATTGAAATATGCATTATTTGTTGGGGACTGTTTTGCAAGGTGGCAGGATACAGTCCTTTCTGGCTATTTAAATAGGAGAAAACCCCTTTCTGTTTTTTTCTTTGTAGGGAACACAACCCATGTTGCAGTGCAATAACCCACTCCAGGGTGTGGGGTTATAAGCGTTTAATCCACACCTGGGGTGCTGAGAGGACACTCGGCCTGCGGCCTCATGCCTCTACGCGCACCCAGGCGTGGATCAATGCATGTAACTCACAACCTGTTGTGGGTTACTGCTTGCTTATGACACAGTACTGACTGATATAGGTCAAAAGGAGAACACAATCTAACCAATTTATATGCAGCCTGTTTTCCTCCAAAATCTGTCATGGTTCAGGTGGCTTTTCTGTGGCAGGCACCTTGCTGGGACCTATCAGTTACCCAAAGGCCCTGCACAGTCAGACACTGTGGCAACATCTCCAAATTACCTCAGTGACACAGCAGACACTATCAAAATTTCAGTGAATTTCATTAACTAGGATGTCTCTGCATCTTGATGCCTAGTTACCCCACTAATTGAAGATATCAATGTCCATAACATTCAATAAACATTAAGGTCCTCCCCAACTCAGTGCAGACCCCGTCTGGTCTGGAATTCCTTTAGTTTTTTCTACCCACCTGCCCACATCATTTACCCTACTAAATTGAAAAGTTTTTCTGCTGTATACCATGCAGAGGCAAACTGGACGGAAACAAATTAACAATACCCAGGGTTAGGAGTTGGCGGTAGACTGTCATACGGTTTGCAATGGTCCCTTGTTGCAAAAGATAGGTTTGGATGTCATTTTATTTTTCTTATTTAAAAATTGGTAATCTGAAAGGCACGCTGAGCCAAGGCTCATTCCTAGGTGTGACCCAGGTAAAAGACATATACAGGGAACAAAACAATTTGGAAATAGTACAAAAACAGTTGTGTACAACTATACTGCAGGGTGGTAATACAAAAGTATATATAGTAGCAAAGGAATAATACAAGAATGCGTATCACAGTGTAGGTGGGAGTAAAAACTAACTCAATCCCTGAGAAAGAAGACAATATAAGGTTTCATTTTATGAGAAATCTTTCACAGCAACAGGAAGTCAGATCAGAGGATTGGGATGCCTTGTGTGTAAAAGTAACATACTAAAGAAGAAGTGGAGGCTGGCTGGGGGTGTAGAAGGAGGAGTATGGGGAATGACAAGAGAAAATAATGGAAAGAACTGTTTGGAGTAGGGATTTAAGGGCAGTGAAAGTGGTGGAGTAACGAGGGTCCCAAGGAAGCTGATTCCAGAGGTGAGGGAGGTGGTAAGAGAATGATGCCTGTCTTGAACATGTGTGAGGATGGAGGAGGAAGAACATATGAGCATCGCTAGAGCGAAGGGAGTAGATGGAGGAGCTAGCTGTGGATAGGATAGAGTTGCCGGGGGCGGGGTCCCAAACCTGACAGAATGAGTTTAGTACAGCATCAAGTCTTGCAAGGGAGGTTGCGGTGCAGAGCCATTGATGATGCCAGCATAGTTGATTATAGGTAGAACAGTTTTAGTGACTTGGTCTCTGTGAGTTAACATAGGGAGGCGGTGCTTGTGGCGAAAGAGGGCACCAAGTTTAGGGTGAAGTTTGGAGCTATGGAGTCGATGTGGGCAAAAGAAGTCAAGGTTGCTGTCCATCCTTATCGATTAAATATAAGATATAATTGCACCAAATATGGGCCTGAATCATACAGAGGGGCACTTTGGAACCCGCCCAAACTGTTTTCTTCACCTCTGAAGAACCTGAAGTGACCAATGGTCCAGGAGATCTTAATCTCCTTACTGCCTCAATGCCAGGAGGAACTGCCTGTGGATTACCTTCCCCCATGGACTCTGCTAAATATGGGTTTATAGCCTAGCTTTTGTCTTAAAATATTATACCTATACTGAGTGTGTTAATATTTGTCTACATGAAGTTGATCTCTCTGATCTGGTTGACCGTTTGTAAATATGTTATAAAACCTAAATAAAGATGATATTTAAAAAAAAAAAAAAGGTTGCTGTCCAACCAGACCAGAGATATTTCAAAGATTTGACTGTGTCTAAGGCGAGTCGTCAAGGGTGGCAAATGTTGGGTAGTTCTGAATTTGGACAGTCTGCCTAAAACCAAGAACACAGGTACTGTTTTTGGAATTTAGTTTTAATAATAAGAAAGCTGGTTTGCCAGAAACAGTGCTGCACTTTGTCAAAATCGCACTACAGGAGGGCAGTTACATTAACGGCAGCAGGACTAGAAAGGTACATCACTGTGCATTCCACATACATATGGATTTGGAAGGGACAACAGATGGATGGAGGTCATTTATAAATAATGAGAATAGAACGGGCCAAGTATGGAACCTTGGGAGATGCCGGTTTGGATAGGACGTTTCCGACTTGTACAGATTACTGTCTGTTCTAAAGGTAGGATGGGAACCAATTTACAGCAGTAGGAGCCAGACCAGAAAAATGAAGCTTTGGGATTAGAAAGTGGTGGGAGACCGAATCAAAGGCCTTGGCCAAGTCCACGAAAATGGCAGCAGTGGTTTGGCCTTTGTCCATAGCTGAACAGAAAAGAGTCAGTGACTCAAAGCAAGGAGGAGACCGTGGAATGCTGCTTCCTGGATCCTGACTGGAAAGGTGAAAGACTATCATAAACAGAAAGATGTTCTAGAAAGCCTAGAGTAGATGATAGACTCCTGGAGTTTGGCCAGGGCAGGTAGGAGAGAGAAGATGGGCCTATAGTGGCGAGGTTGGATCTCCACCTTTGTGAATGGGGAGCACTGTGGCCAATTTCCATGCCTGGGGGACAACACTGGTACAAGAGGTTAAGGAGATGAGTGAGAGGGGCAGCGATTGCGGGGCGCTGATATCTGAAGGCCATCTGGACTGGTTTGGTGGGGTTAAGTGACATTAGTGCCTGGTAAGCCTTCTGGGAGGAGATAGAGAAGTATGAAACCAGTTCCGGGAGGAGTAGGAGGGGTTCTGTAGAGGTAGGAGTGGAATGGTGAGGAGAGCTCAGGTTGTGAAGAAAGAGTTAAAGGCATCAGCAATTGATGCATAATCAGATGCTGTCAAACCTTCAAAATTTAGGACTGGGGGCTTGAGAGACAGGTGAGTCTGTGAGGAACGGAGAACATTCCAGAAGTTAGATGGAGTGCTGGATCCTGCCTGCAGCTAGGACTTCAAAAATTTATTTGGCTTTTCTGATGGCCTTGGTGCAGGCATTTCTGTGGGGCTTGTAGAGTTAAAGATGTGAGGGTAGGAGGAAGCCTTGAATTTAGCCCACAACTTATCCCGGTTCTACAAAGGGTGATGAGGTCCGGTGTCATACAGGTGTAGTGATGACAGTTAACTCTTGCGTTTTAGGTGAGCATGGATATCCAGATATGAGTTAAGGTATCGGAAAAAGCAGGAGTGTCTTGTCGAGCATCAAGGGCAGAAAATATGGGAGACCAGTCTGCTTGAGATAGATCCTGGAGCATGGAATAGGAGTCTAGGTTGGAGAGGGCAATACCATATTCATTTTGGGGCTGATTGGGCAATTGAAGTTTTCCTACACAGAAAGTGATACAATGATCACTGAGGGCATCAGGAGTATGCCAGCAGCAGAGATACAGTCGTGGTGGGAGGTGAGCACCCAGTCAAGGAGACAGTGGTTTGGAGATTTGGAAATGTTATGTCTTGGTAGTTAAGCAGCAGGGAGTATATCTGAATCTAGCCACAGAAATGAAAACATTACATCTGCACTGTCCTTTTCTATAGCACAGGACTGGGTTGTTGGAATTTGCCGCTTTCACAGCGTATATTTATGGGTTAAGCTTTTTAAGTTAATTACACATTTATGTGTGGCAACACCAGTATGGTGGACAGGCTGGCTTTCACTTTTTGGTTTGCCAATTGGTATTCACTAAAGATCAATGGACACGGCCTACCTAGACTTTAACAAGGCATTTGACACAGTCCCACACAAAAGATTAATAAACAAATTAGCCAGCCTGGGAGTGAGTCCCAGGGTGGTAGCCTGAGTAAAACACTGGCTGGACGACAGACACAGAGGGCAATAGTAAATGGAGTCCACAGTGAAGAAAAGGTGCTACTAGTGAGGCCAGTCCTTTTTAAGGTCTTTATAAGTGACATTGCAGAAGGACTGGAAGGAAAAGTATGTCTCTTTGCAGATGACACAAAGATCTGTAACAGGGTTGATACACAAGGTGGGGTGGAAAGGATGATGAAAAGGACTTGGCAAGGTTGAAGGAATGGTCAAATGTGTGGCAGCTTAGATCCAATGCAAAAAGTGCAAATGAATGCACCTGGAAACAAAACCCAGGAAAAGAGTACACAATGGGGGTGAGATACTGACAACAACAAAATGGAAAGGGACCTGGGGGTAGTCATATCAGACAACCTAAAGGTGGGCAAGCAATGTGAGAAGGCAGTAAGGAGGGCTGGGTGATACTGGGATGCACAGGGAGAGGCATCACCAGCAGAAAACAGGAAGTTGTTGGCCCTCTGTGCAGACAGTTGGTAAGACCACATCTGGAGTACGTGTACAGTTCTGAGACCCCATCTCCGCAAAGACATAGACAGGGTGGAGGCTGTCCAGAGGAGGGCAACCAAAATGGTGCAGGGTCTGCAATGGAAGACACATGAAGACTAAAGGAGCATAAGATGTATAGCCTCGAGGAAAGGAGGGACATGATAGAAACTTTCAAATACCTCAAGGAATCAACAAAGTCCACGGGGTAGCATCTTTCAGAAAAAGAGATGTGCAAGAACAAGGGCACATTTTGAAGATTGGGGGCAGCTCAGAGGTAATGTGAGAAGTATTTCTTCACAGAGAGGGTTGTAGATGCATGGAACAGCCTTCCAGAGGAGGTCATAGTCAAAACAGTTGGGGAATTCAAGAATGCATGGGACAGACATAAGGCAATTCTAGTGGGGGTAGCAGGAAGTAGGCTGTTGGTTAACTAGGATCTGCAGCTTAACCGTTAAGTAGGAAATGAGCAGACTAGGTGGGCCAAGCGGTCCTTATCTGCCATCAAATTCTATGCTTCTAATGGCATACTCATTTTGTTGAAATATTAAAATAACAATTTTACTGACCAGTGTCTTCAGTTTGTTGTAATAGATAAATCTATGTCAACAGTTTTGATGAATTTGTGTTTTTTATTTTGTATGGTTTTAAGTTAAGCTCTGCACACAGTGATGCTCCATCTCTACATGGACCAGACCTATAGTCAGAATGCAGTGTGACATCAATTTGATGCCACAGGAAGTATGAATAGTGGCACTGAATGGTGCACAGTGACAGATGTGCTGCACTGACTAGTGATTTGTGAATTTATTTAGAATATCTAGAGCAATCAAAATACTCCTTTGTTTTGCAATAATGTTATTTACAATGTCTTCATCTTATGAATTCGACGAGTCTGACAGTTTTGTTTTTGGGACTGCTATTCAGTCCTATTCATTTGAGCCTGTAATATCAAGCGCTGGTGCAAGCTCCGAGGTAGTGCAATACTCTGACACAACGAGTTCAGATAGCGATGCCAATGGTGACAAATCCCAGATGTCTACAGATGAATGGTAAACTTTTCACAGTGTTTATCATTTAGTTCCGTGCATATCTATTATTCTGTCTGAGGGACTGTGCGTGTTAACACTCATCTGACAGTTGCCATGTGCCATCACAGTATGTCGGACTACTTTGTGTCATGCTAATAATTTGTAGTCTTGTTATTTCTTCCATTTTATTCATCAGTTTTACTAAAATGTCTGACTTATCAGACACCTCTAAACAGTGGCAAAAGTGTGTTTATTTGGTGAGTGTGTGTCTCTTGAGGGCGAGGGGAGTTGTTTGAGCCACTTCACTATGAGGCAGTATTGCATCATTCACCGCGGTCTCTGAGTGCATCTAGTTAGCAGTACCCCCACATCAAGTCCTGGTAGAAATGGGTTTGCAGGCAGGGCAGCTAACTAAAGGAAAATTCGAAGGAAAAAAAATGAGGTTTCTCCCTTGCCACACTTGCAGACAGTCTGACTGATTTCACTTTAGTTTTTCTCCCCAGATTTTTTTTTTTATTTGCTGCTCTCTCAGCTTGCTGCTAGCTGCCACATGGTGCTTATTCAAACAGCAACATGT